>CM042686.1:491190719-501190719 GCA_023614405.1 Avena insularis | reverse complement strand
GTCGCGCAGCTGCACCACCTCCCCTAGCAGATATTGCTCTCGGGCAGTGGCCTTCTCCGCCCTCGACTTCCATACATCCGCGTTACCACGGAGGACGGGTAATTCACGCTCTAGCTGCTTAACACGGTCATGTAGTCGCGAAAGCATATACAGCTCATCCACCCTTGAGCGCGACTGCGCTAAGGTATCATCAGCGGATGGCAGATTCTGAGGCTCACTCGAAGGACCACTCGATGTGCCCTATGACAATCCAAGCAAGAGATAATAAGAAGACCAAGCAATACATGGGCAAAAACTCAAGTGCATTCAAGCATAATAAAGTATCAATAGATACACCCGCCAACGGCATGTTCTAGACAAAAGGGGTCAAGCTATTAACTATTACAAATATGACTACTAAGGAGCAACTGGCTTCTTCGACTTGGACTTCGGTTTCGGGGGCCTCATCGAGTCTGTGGTAGTATCAGACGCCACAGACTTCCCGCCGGCCCCTAACGCCGCAGCCTTCGCCGCCTTCTTGGCTCGCTGTAGCTTCTCAGAGTACTTCACGATTGTGTTGATGAGCTGTGGCCCATACTTTCCATAGGCAATTACAAAAGGAGCAAAAACTACCTGTTGACCCTCCGCGCCGACAGACATCGCTTTGGAGACCGCAACAGGATCCACCTTGACTCCATGGTCTTGAACCATCACGAGCGACATAGAAGCACCAGCCGCACGAAGCGAGTTCTTGAAGCTTGCAGGAATGCCTCCAGCAAGGGACTCCACCAGATCATCTACATTCTCAATCATCTCGGCTTTGGGCGCCAGCTCCTCACGGAGGTGACTAAGTACACCCTTGGCTTTGGTCAGCGTCCCCTGGATGGAAGCACTGCGATCTTCGACTGCTGCAACGACGCCTGCCAAGGAATCATCACGACGGAGCGCCTGGGCGTCGACGCTCAGACCGCCGGCCTCTACACAGAGCAAAGTGTTGGCAAAAAAGGTCAGCACAATAAGAAATTCGAAAAAAAGGGCACGACGGAAATCCAGACGAAGGAATACCTGAAAGAGACTTGGGAATCGAGAAGAGCTGTTCTTCGAACAACTTCTCCCTAGCAGCGATGGAGGCGCGCAAATCCTCTTCGCGTTTCTACAATTTGTCAAGCGCAACGACTGCCTCATTGCGACCCTTCACCGCCACGGCGAGCGTCTTTTCGAGGGAAGCAGCATCGCGAAGAAGCGCATGATGCTCAGCTACGAAACAAACAAAGATAGACCGTCAGTCGAGTATATCACAAGGATGAAGAAGAAAAAGCAAAAAGTACTCACTTTCAACCATGCGATGGCGATTGTCCAGCATTGCATGCTGGCGACCCATTGCAAGCACTTGCTCCACCAGGCGAGCAGCCTCCTTCACAATAAGCTGCAACAGGAGAAACAACAAAAGGATCAGCAGATAACATGGATGATTAATTCGACTGCAAGAAAAAGCAACATCACACATATGTGATCCTCCAGTGACTCCGAAGTCGATTGTCACGCAGTCGTCCGGACAACCATCTGGTGCTCCACATCGTGTGGAGAACTTGATGAATTGTGCCCGGAGTGGGCCGCCAATGGAGGAGACAGAGTTCATTCAGCCACTTCCTTAGCCTTGGAGTCCGTGACTCCAGATTCTTTCAAAAATTGGACATCGCCAGAATATGACGATGCCGGTTGACTACGGAACAAAACCAACATCAGGAAAATGCAACTCCAAAAAAGAACCAAGAGAAGAGTTGTATACTTACCAATCAAACTTTTCAAAATCGAAGGTTTGGCCCTCCAACTCCGACGACTCCTTCGGCAGCCGCATCTTCTTGCAGGAAGATGGCGCCACAGCACTCACAGGAATGGCAGGAATCTCCGACTCAGCACCGATAGCTAGGCCTTCCGGAGTCGAAGAAGATGGCACATCCGAATCTTGTAGGGGTTCGTAGCATGGAAAACAAAAATTTTCTATCGCATACAAACAAACAAGCCAAGATCTATCTACTAGATTGCAGCAACGAGTCGATAGAGGAACTCACCCTCGAAGATTCCAAAGCGGTTAACGAGAGCAGATTCTCGTGGGTGATGTAGTCGTACTCTTTCCGATCTCAAGATCGCGTAGACGATCCTTCCAGCATACGTTCGGCAGCGCTCCTTGATCGGTCACATCGTTCGATTTTCGACGAAGACCTTCCTCTCCCTTGTTCCAGCGGGCGGAGGTTGTAGTACTCTCCTCGCGATTCCGCACGGCGCAACGTGGTACCGAAGTAGAGGGAAATCCGCAGGCTTCGCCTTAAGCCAATGTAGTATCGTGTTGTTTATGAGTGTGGATATTTGTGGTCTAGTAATTAGACACACCAATTATAAGGCTATAAACAAATTATATGGCTATAAACCGCTGGCTAAAGAAATTAGAAGCTATAAACCAAAACGGCTCTAAACCGGAGGTAGAAGATAGGAACTTGTGTGTTCTAGGAGGGAGGCCTGCCTCCCTTTATAGGTGGGAGGGCGGCGACCAAGGGAGGAGTCCCTCCCAAGTCGGCCTTGGGGGCCAGCGGACCAAGGGGACTCCTCCCCCAAGTCGGCCTCCACCTCCTCCTCTTTTCCCACTTCCCAAAATTGCCGTTTGACTTTCAAACTAGCCGTTTGACTTTTCAATTTAGGATTTAAATAAACCCTTTATTTTGGACAGCAAGAACACCTAGTACATGATGCAATCATTCCAACTTACAATGACACATTCATGTACCCTTCCCCTCCGGTGCGGACATTCCGGACCTTCTAGAATGTTCCCGATGAAAACACGGAACCATTCCCCAACTCCAAAGCAGGACTTTCCTTATATGAATCTTATTCTCCGGACCATTCCGGATCACCTCGTGATATCCCGGATCCCATCCGAGACTCCGAACAACATTCGGTCTCTTTCTCATAATACCATAACTACTCAAACAACGTCGAATCCTTAAGTGTGTCTCCCTACGGTTCGTGAATTATGCGGACATGATCGAGACACTTCTCCGAACAATAACCAATAGAGGAATCTGGAAATTCATATGGCTCCCACATATTTCTACGATTACTTTGCGATCGAATGAACCACTTACATACGATACCAATTTCCCTTTGTCTCAAGATATGTTACTTATCCGAGGTTATGATCGTCGGTATCTCTGCATACCTAGTTCAACCTCGTTACTGATAAGTACTCTTTTCTCGTTCCCGTGATATGTGATCCCTTGTGACCCAGTCACATGCTTGCAAGCTAATTGGATGACATTTCACCGAGAGGCCAGAGAATATCTATCCGTCATATGGATGGACAAATCCCACTCTTGATCCATGTGTTTCAACCAATACTTTCCGAACACTCAATACCACCTTTATAGCCACCCTGTTACGGTGTGGTGTTTGATGACATCAAAGCGTCCATCCAGTAAAGGTGATATGCATGATCTCATGGTCGAAGGAATTAGGTTACTATGTATCAGAAAGCATATAGCAATTGAACTATTGAAATGACTTGATCTTTATGCTACGCTTATCTATAGGAGTATGTCCACCATATCATTCTCCTAACGATATGATCTTGTTGTTTGATAACATCTCAATGTTCATGATAGGGAAACCACAATCATCAATCAACCAACAAGCTAGTGAAGTATAGAGGCTATACTAGGGACTTCAAATTAAGTTTACAAATCACACAAGTATTAATGGTTTCCTTGTTAATACTATTATAGCATGAATGTAAACATTTATCATAAACACAAAGATATAATAATAACTACATTTATTATTGCCTCTAGGGCATATCTCCAATAGTCTCCCACTTGCACTAGAGTCATCTAATCTAGATTACATGGTAATATACCGAACACCCATGGCAGTTTGGTGTTGGTCATGTTTTGCCCTCGGGAGAGGTTTAGTCAACGGATCCGCCACATTCAGATCTGTGTGTACTTTGCAAATCTTTATATCCCCATCCTGGATATGTTCTCGAATAGCGTGGAAATGCAGCTTGATATGCTTCAGCTTCTTGTGTGACCTTGGTTCTTGCGCATTGGCTATGGCGCCCATGTTATCACAGTAGATAGACATTGGGTCCAGCGCACTTGGAACCACACCAGCTCTGTAATGAACTCTTTCATCCATATCGCTTCTTGTGAAGCCTCCGAAGCAGCCATGTATTCCGATTCAGTTGAAGATCTCGCCACAATGCTTTTCTTTGCACTCCTCCTAAGCTGCTGCACCATTCAAAATAAATCATTATCCAGTTGTGATTTAGAATCATCGGATCGGTGTTCCAACTAGCATCGGTGTAACCATTAACAGCTGTTCATCACCTCCATAAGAAAGAACCATATCCTTAGTTCTTCTCAAGTACTTAAGGATGTTTTGACACGTCCAATGATCCACTCTGGATCACTTTGATATCTGCTAGTTAGACTAACAAGATATGCGATGTCGGGTCTTGTACATAGCATGGCATACATTAGAGATCCTATGGCTGAGGCATAGGAGTCTTACTCATCCTTTCTCTATCTTCGCCGATGTCGGACTTTGAGTTTTACTCAAGGTCGTATTGAGCAACATGGGCAAGAACCCTTTCTTGCTATCTTCCATTCAAACCTCTTTAGAACTTTGTCCAAATATGTACTTTGTGACAATGATATTTGGCGTTCGATCTATCTCTATAAATATTTATGCCTAATATGTAAGCTGCTTCGCCAAGATCCTTCATTGAAAAACTATTATTCAAATACTCTTTGACACTATTAAGAAGGTCTACATCATTCCCAATCAACAATATGTCATCCACATATAGTATTAAGAATGCTCTGAGCTCCCACTCACTTTCTTGTAAATACAAGCTTCTCCATAAGTTTGTATAAAACCAAAACTTTGATTACCTTATCAAAACGTTGATTCCAACCGGGATGCTTGCTTCAATCCATATATGGACCTTTGAAGTTTGCACACCTTGTTAGCATTTTTAGGATCGACAAAACCTTTGGGTTGCATCATATACAACTCTTCATCAATGTCTCCATTGAGGAACGCCGTTTTGACATCCATCTGCCATATCTCATAATCATAATATGCAGCGATTACTAACATAATCCTCACAGACTTTAGCTTGCTATCGGTGAGAAAGTCTCATCGTAGTCAACTCCTTGAATTTGTGAAACCCTTTTGCGACAAGTCGAGCTTTATAGACGATAACATTACCATCGATCTGCTTTCTTCTTGAAAATCCATTTGTTCTCGACAGCCTTCCGGCCATCAGGTAAGTCCACCAAAGTCCATACTTGGTTTTGTACATGGATCCAATCTCGGATTTCATGGCTCCTTGCCATTTATTGGAATCTGGGCTCATCATCGCTTCCTCATATGTCGCAGGGTCATCGGTGTTGTCCACCAACATGACATGCATAACGGAATCATACCAATGCAGGTGGTACAATTTCTCGTTGACCTCGAGGCTCTGTAGCAACTTAAAACTAAGTTTCATGATCACCATCATTAGCTTCCTCTCTAATTGGTGCAGTCACCACAGGAAATTCTTCCGGTCTTTGCGCTACTGCAATTCGAGAGAAGGTTCGACAACCTCGTCGAGTTCTACTTTCCTTCCAGTCACTTCTTTGAGAGAAATTCCTTCTCTAGAAAGGATCCATTCTTAGCAACGAAGATTTTGCCTTCGGATCTATGATAGAAGGTATACCCAATAGTTTCCTTCGGTATCCTATGAAGACGCATTTTTCGCTTTGGGTTCAAGCTTGTCCGGTAACTTCTTTACATAGGCCGCATCCCCAAACTTTAAGGAGCGACAATTTAGGTTTCTTCCCAAACCATAATTCATACGGTGTCGTTTCAACGGATTTAGAAGGTGCCCTATTTAATTTGAATTCGGCTTTTTCTAATGAATAACACAAAAATGATATATGTAAATCTGTAAGTGACATCATAGAACGAACCATATCTAAGATAGTTCTATTACGACGTTCATACACACCATTACGCTGTGGTGATCCCTGCGGTGTAAAATGCGAAAGTATTCCACATTTATTCAAAAGCTCGACAAACTCGTAACTTAGATATTCAACTCCACGATCGAGCGTAGAAATTTAATCTTCTTGTTACGTTGATTCTCTACCTCACTTTGAAACTCCTTAAACTTCTCGAAAGTTTGGACTTATGTTTCATGAAATAGATATACCCATATCTACTCAAATCATCCGTGAAGGTAAGAACATAACGATAACCACAGCGATGCTACACTCATTGGACCACACATCGGTATGTATGATTTCCAATAAGTCTGGCTCGCTCCATCATACCAGAAATTGGAGTCTTAGTCATTTTACCCATCAGACATGATTCGCATATTTCAAGTGATTCAAAATCAAGTGATTCAAGAAGTCCTTCGGAATGGAGTTTCTTCATACGCTTCACTCCAATGTGACCAAGGCAGCGATTGCCACATATAGGTCGAATTATCGCTGATTTCAAACGTTTAGCCTCAATGTTGTTGATATGTGTATTTCCACTATCGAGATTCAATATGAATAGACCATCTATCAAAGGTGCATGTGCATAAAACATATTACTCATATAAATCGAACAACCATTATTCTCGGTTTAAACAAGTAACCGTCTGCAATAAACAAGATCGATATAATGTTCATGCTTAACGCAGGCACCAAATAACAATTATTTAAGTATAAAACTAATCCCGATGGTAGATGAAGAGGTAGCGTGCCGCGATCACATCAACCTTTGATCCGTTTCCTCGCGCATCGTCACCTCGTTCTTCACTAGCTTCCGTTTATTCTGCTCTGTTTGAGTTACAAATATGAGCAACGAACCGATTATCAAATACCCAGGCACTACTACGAATACTAGTGAGATACACATCAATAACATGTATATCAGATATACCTTTCTTCTTGATGTTGCCGTTCTTCAAATCCGCCAAGTACTTTGGGCAATTCCTTCGATGACCTTCTCCCTTGCGGTAAAAGCACTCGATGTCGGGCTTGGGTCCAGCCTTGGTCTTCTTCGTCGGTATGGTAACTTTCTTACCACCCTTCTTGAAGTGTCCCTTCTTAGACTTGCCTTTCTTGAATTTGGTGGTCTTATTGACCATCAACACTTGGTGCTCTTTCTTGATCTCCACTTCGCAGATTTTAACATAGCAAATAGTTCAGCAACTCTTTGTTCATGTTACGCATGTTGTAGTTCATCACAAAGTTCTTGTAACTTGGTGGTAGTGATTGGAGGATCGGTAAACCCCAAAGTATTAGGAATCACTATACCCAAACTTTGAAGTTTATTTGCGTGCCTGCACATCTTAAGCACATGCTCACCGACGGAGCTACCCTCTTCCATCTTGCGGTTAAAGAACTTTTCGAAGCTTCATAACTTTCAATTGCCGCATGAGTCTCAAAGATTAATTTGAGATCCTCGACAATATCATATGGATCGACTCTTCAAACCTTTTACGAAGCTCGATTCTAAACCATACAAGATAGCACACTGAACTATGGATCTTGATTCTTCCGAGCAAGGTAAACATTCTTTACTTCATCGGTAGCATCACCGCAGGTGGGTCACCTAGCGGTGCATCCAGCACATAGGTCAAATTACCATTGTGAGGACAATCCTCAAATTGCGGAACCAATCCGCCAAGTTGCTTCCATTGTTTTTCAACTTTTCTTTCTCTAGGAGCATTAAAATTGATGGTAGGGCTGCCATTGATCTACAACATATTTGCAATGGTTTAGACTAATTTTATGACAAATTGAGTTCAAATTAATTAATGAAATTAAACTAGGTGAACTCCCACTCAAAACAACATCCCTCACATTGTTTTAGTGATCACGAACCAAATCCACTACATCAACACCGATCATCACGAGAGTTGATATAGTTTCAATGGCGAACAATCATCATGTTCATCATATCTACTATATGATTCATGCTTTACCTTTTCGATCCGTGTTCACGAGGCCATGTGCATACATGCTAGGCTCGTCAAGATCAAACCTTAGCTACCGCATAAGCAAATCTGGCTTGCTTACGTTGTATTCACCATGAATCAAAGACACCCGATCATCACGTGGTGCTTGAGCAGCAAGCTTTGCAGTGCATACTAAGGGTGAACACTTTAGAACTTGAAATTTATGTGCATGAGGGATCATCTTATAATGCTACCGTCGTCTACAAAGCAATACAAGATGCATAAAGGATTAACATCACATGCAATTCATAATATGTGATATGATATGGCCTTTCTTCTTTGTGCTTCCGATCTCCATCTTCAAGCACGAACATGATCTCCATCATCACCGACATAGCATCAAGGTCAATGACGCTTCTTCATGGTTGTCGTCCACCAGCTTCAACTATTACAACTATTTTGAATAGACACGCAGGTCTTAACAGAAATTAAAGACAACCATATGGCTCCTGCCGGTTGCCAACTTACAACAAGGAACATTGCATACATCAAATATAATCACAATCATGGCCATATCACATCACTGCACACCCCTGCAAAACAAAGTTAGACGCCTCTACTTTCTTTGCATATTTTACGTGGTTTGGGGCTTTCATAAGTGTCGTTCTAACTTACGAACAAGAACCACAACATTGATACTAGCATTGTTGATCACCCGTTGTAAATTGGATCTTTACTATGCTAGGAGAAAGCAGGCACCATAAAGCCACTTATGCAATACAAGTTGCATGTCAAGCGTGGAGCAAGTCTCATGAACGATGTCATGTAAGGTTAGCCGGGCTTCATCCCAACATACCGCAAGATGCAAAGTACACAAAAGCAATCTACAATAAAAGCATCAATGCCCACAATGACCATTGTGTTCTACTCAGGTGAGATCTATATATAGACACGGCTCGATACCCTGTAGGGGTTCGTAGCATGGAAAACAAAAATTTTCTATCGCATACAAACAAACAAGCCAAGATCTATCTACTAGATTGCAGCAGCGAGTCGATAGAGGAACTCACCCTCGAAGATTCCAAAGCGGTTAACGAGCAGATTCTCGTGGGTGATGTAGTCGTACTCTTTCCGATCTCAAGATCGCGTGACGATCCTTCGGTATACGTTCGCAGCGCTCCCTTGATCGGTCACCGTTCGGTACTCGACGAAGACCTTCCTCTCCCTTGTTCCAGCGGGCGCGGAGGTTGTAGTACTCTCCTCGCGATTCGGCGACTGTGGCGTGGTACGGAAGTAGAGGAAATCCATGAGCTTCGCCTTAAGCCGGTGCGAGTATGGTGGAGTTTATGAGAGAGGCTATTAGTGGTCTAGTAATTAGACACACCAATTAGAAGGCTCTAAACCAATTAGAAGGCTCTAAACCGTTGGCTAAAGCAATTAGAAGCTCTAAACCAAAACGGCTCTAAACCGGAGGTAGAAGATAGGAACTTGTGTGTGCTAGGAGGGGAGGCCCTGCCCCTCCTTTATAGGTGGGAGGGCGGCGGCCAGGGAGGAGTCCCTCCCCAAGTCGGCCTTGGGAGGCGCGCCGGCCAAGGGGACTCCTCCCCCAAGTCGGCCTCCACCTCCTCCTCTTTTCCCACTTCCCAAAATTGTCGTTTGACTTTCAAACTAGCCGTTTGACTTTTCAATTTAGGATTTAAATAAACCCTTTATTTTGGACAGCAAGAACACCTAGTACATGATGCAATCATTCCAACTTACAATGACACATTCATGTACCCTTCCCCTCCCGGAGTGCCGGACATTCCGGGACCTTCTAGAATGTTCCCGATGAAAACACCTAACCATTCCCCAACTCAAAGCAGGACTTTCCTTATATGAATCTTATTCTCCGGACCATTCCGGATCACCTCGTGATATCCCGGATCCCATCCGAGACTCCGAACAACATTCGGTCTCTTTCTCATAATACCATAACTACTCAAACAACGTCGAATCCTTAAGTGTGTCTCCCTACGGTTCGTGAATTATGCGGACATGATCGAGACACTTCTCCGAACAATAACCAATAGAGGAATCTGGAAATTCATATGGCTCCACATATTTCTCGATTACTTTGCGATCGAATGAACCACTTACATACGATACCAATTTCCCTTTGTCTCAAGATATGTTACTTATCCGAGGTTATGATCGTCGGTATCTGCATACCTAGTTCAACCTCGTTCTTGATAAGTACTCTTTTCTCGTTCGTGATATGTGATCCCTTGTGACCCAGTCACATGCTTGCAAGCTAATTGGATGACATTTCACCGAGAGGGCCCAGAGAATATCTATCCGTCATATGGATGGACAAATCCCACTCTTGATCCATGTGTTTCAACCAATACTTTCCGAACACTCAATACCACCTTTATAGCCACCCTGTTACGGTGTGGTGTTTGATGACATCAAAGCGTCCATCCAGTAAAGGTGATATGCATGATCTCATGGTCGAAGGAATTAGGTTACTATGTATCAGAAAGCATATAGCAATTGAACTATTGAAATGACTTGATCTTTATGCTACGCTTATCTATAGGAGTATGTCCACCATATCATTCTCCTAACGATATGATCTTGTTGTTTGATAACATCTCAATGTTCATGATAGGGAAACCACAATCATCAATCAACCAACAAGCTAGTGAAGTATAGAGGCTATACTAGGGACTTCAAATTAAGTTTACAAATCACACAAGTATTAATGGTTTCCTTGTTAATACTATTATAGCATGAATGTAAACATTTATCATAAACACAAAGATATAATAATAACTACATTTATTATTGCCTCTAGGGCATATCTCCAACAAATCTTTGTTGCGCGAACGCTTGCGAGTGTCCGTACCGCTGGACTCGGGGGCTTCCTCCTCCTCTTCAAATGGGACGGTCGACTCCGACTCGTCCTCCTCATCTACTTCACGACGAATAACCCCCTCAGGAAGAGGGGGAAAACTGGGAGACACCTTCCAATCCTGCATACAGAAAACAAGTCAGCACAAGTCAAGAAAAAGAAGCACTCGACAAAATAAAGCTACTTCATAGCACAATCATACCTCAGGAGGAGGGTTAGAAGCATCAAAAGGGGGAACGACTGGTTCACTAGGGAGTACATCCTTGGCAGTGTACTTGGTCAGCAGCCGCACCCTCTTATCTACTTCACTCGGGGAAATGCCATCGGCAGATATGCGAGTGACATCGTCTGCACCAGCCCACTAGAACATAGGGTGGACTCTGGCCTACAGGGGCTAGACGCGACGGTGCAACCACATGCGAATGAGGGCGCGGCCTCCCTCTTCTTTACCCATGCGACTCTCGAGGTCGCAGACGCGCTCGTACATCACATCTGTCTCCTCAGACTCGCCGGACATCACCATGTTCTTACAAGAGCGCCTCCTCCTACACGGCGCCGCGAGATCGAAAGGTGCGAGTCCGAAGTGGTATCTGTCATCCTTCTGGTTGTGGATGTAGAACCACTTGTCCCTCTACCCTTGGACGAACTCCATGAGCTTGATGTCAAAGTACATGACGGAGGAGTCGACATGGATACCGCAGCCTCCTACATAGTAGAGTATAGAGCCAGACGCTGACTAACGCTTTAGCTTGAAGAGACGCTTGAAGAGACCAAAGTGTGGCTCGATTTTGAGCCAGCACTCGCAAAGCGTAATGTAGCAGGCAATGTGGAGGATAGAGTTGGGGGACAGCTGGTGTAGCTGGAGCCCATAGAAACAAAGGAGGCCCCTGAAGAAAGGATGTAGGGGCAGAGAAAGACCGCGGATGATGAACGCTAGGAACATCACCCGGAAACCAGCAGGAGGACAAGGGGTTACCTCACCACCTGGGGATCGTGAGTCACCGACCGCGGAAGACAGAACTCCGTCTTGGCACAGAACACGGAGCTCGGACGACTTAATGATGGACGTGAGCCACGCACCATTGGTGACGCGGGTGCCCGTGCCCTTCTTCTTCCCGGCGACAGCGGTGCTGGTGCCTCCAGCGGCGGAGCCGCCCTTCTTCTTGGCAGCAGCAGTGGCGGCGGCAGACTCAGCGGCAACACCTCCCTTCTTCTTCCCCATCTTGTGGTGGCGATGAGAGCGACCAAAATAGCTCGGGAAAACATGGAGTTGGTCCAGCGCTGTGAACGAAACAAACTCTCGGAGTCAGAGTGTTGGGGGGATACCCCCGGGTAGGGTAACACCGGGGTATAAGGGCCAAGTTAGCCGGGCTACGGCATGGTCAAAGCAAGTGCTGACCGGGTCACCTCAAGGCAGGCCGAATCACGGTGTGACCCGGCCCATGGAGCATCTCCTTGACTATGGTCCGGCCGGCATAAGATTTATACCGGCCCTGTCTATCTGTTTTGCAGGTAACTTAGTAAGCTGGATTAGCTGTATGCTAGCCGGATTATCTTAGCTTCCAAGAGAAGGAATCCCCCGTTGGTCAAACGGTGGCTTTATTAGTTGTAGCATGAGCAAAGTAAAGTAAAGAAGAGGACCAGCGGGTCAGGGGCGACCAAGGTGACGCAGGCAAAGCCGGATGACGTAGCCCGTGTCTGGTGACGCCAAAAGACAAGGATTACGCTGTTGGTTACGTCCAAAGCCCGGACGAGCCATTAAAGAGAATAAAGAAGCATCTGCTTTAGGAAAGGAGCATATTCGTAGAATATGCTGCCACCTGTGCCCTAGAATTGTAACCCGGGATTCCCTATATAAGGAGCACCGGGGCCTCCATAGAGAGGGGGTCGATCAATCATTCTCTCTGTCTAAGGTAGAACTCTAGGGCTACTTTGTAGGGGGTAAGAGACATCGTCTCCTTGCTGAGAGCCTCAAGTGCCTTTGTAAACACCATTGATAGAGGAAATACAAGAACTTCCGTGCGTGGAATCACCACGCTCTCCCTCCCTGGATTCCCCTAGCACTCATTGGCCCCATCTTTAGCCTATCCATGGCATCTGCCGTGCCACCACCACGATAGCTGGCGCCCACTGTGGGGCTAGCGGTGCTAGCAGGGGTTAAAATTCAGACGGGAAACTTCTCCAGCACCGGCGAGCGTGTCGTCTCAGGCTTGGTTCAGTGCTTTGGAGCGCTGGATTACGTCAACGACAATGCAGGAGGCTTCGGCAGGCACCCTCCACCACGCAATGGCGTCTTCATCAAGCTTGGCGTGCACAAGATCTACGTCGGTGTGGACGAGTCCTGCGTTCATCTGCGGCACATCGTCGAGGGAGGCGAGCCACCTCTCAGCGCAGCTCGTGGAGTGCGTATCACTCGCCCCACTAGCAGCGTTGAGGTCCTGATGACCGTGCCAGATGCAGGACCAAGAAAATATCTAGCGCCAGAGCAGAGGTAACACGAAAACAGACCAGGTCTAGGTTTCCTCTGCTAGAAAGGCCAGAGAATGTGCTCCGGCAAGCAATAGATAGCCTAGCAACACCAATAGCACCTGTGGTAGATCCGGCTCAGGCAAAAGTTGAGTTAGAGGAAACTAGGCGGAAAATGTTAGCTGGGGCAAAGAAGGTAGCAGAGCTGCATCAGTCCTTGAACATCACCTTGAGAGAATATGCTAAGGCAAACCGCATAGATGGAGTGAAAATCCGGGGCAGGAACCTGATCACTGAGATTGACAAGGAGTACGAGCCTAGGCTGGGTCAGACAACCACGATAGTAACAGGAGGGTTGGATCAGTACAGTACCCCGGCAAAGAACCTCAGGGCAGCAAATGCGGCCGCATCCGAGTTAGAAGGTTTAATCGGAGAGACCCAGCAAAGGCAGCATGAGATGGTAAACCACTTGTTAAGAGTTGCTTGCAAGCAAAATGAAGAAATAAACAAGGCTAACCCGGCACCACCAGGAGCCTCACAGGTGGTACATTCGGCCAGGAATAACCCAGCAAGATCCAGGGGAGCCGCGTCGTCTCCGGGTCAGAATCCTCGGAGCAAAGAGGTGGTAGACTCCGGAAGAAGAGACAAACAGATGGTTCCCTATGACCCAGTGAGGGCAGGAAAAGGCAAAGCAGTGCAAGTTGATGAAGATAGGCATAGTACCAGCCGAGGCGTGGCTACTCGAGGTAACCGTGAGAAAGGAAATGCCGGTCCAAGAAATGTTGCCAACGGCAATGCCGGATAGCGTGACCCCGGCGAAACAGGGCAAAATTTACCTTGGACGCAGCAACAGCGTGCACCTCGGCCAGAGGGGAGCGCGGGACAAGCAGCAGCACAACGAAATGCTCGTCCGGATCAGGAAAGATACAATGATGGTTATTCGGCTATGGTCAAAGACGGATATCCCAGACCGGATCACCACATAATGGGATCAAGGCTGGGAAGCAGGAACTTGTAGCTAGATGATGCGAGGCTGAAATTGGATAGGATTTATAGGTCGGGGAAAATAGAGATACAAGGTCCACCGGGTCCAGCATGCTTTGGGCCCCGGATCATGAACGAGCCACCAGTGCCGAACTTTCAGCTGGCCAGAGGAACCCGAACTTATGATGGTAGTACCAGGCCGGAGGATTGGCTAATTGACTATGCCGCAGCGGTCAAAATCGCAACAGGAAATTTGAGATGGGCGGTAAGGTATGTGCCGCAGATGCTGGAAAGAGCAGCACGAGTTTGGCTGAACAATTTGCCACTAGGGAGTGTCAACTGTTGGTTAGATATCCAGGAGCTGTTCGTTAGCAACTCCTCAAGCACATACAAGAGACCCAACAGGCCACAGACTCTCGTGTTATGCCGGCAGAGACCGAATGAGCCAGATAGAGATTTCCTGACTCGGTGCTGCAATGTGCGAAACTCGTGCGAAGGAGTAATTGAATCACAAGCTATTGTGTGGTTCGCTCAGGGATGCAGATATGGAAGTCTGCCGTGGCAGAGATTACAGTGAGATATGCCTACTACCTTGGCTAAGACAATCCGGATCGCAGATTCGTATGCCTTGGGAGATCCAACGCAACCTCGGCTAATGTCGAGCGAGGCAAACGAGGAGTATTACGGCCGAGATGGCTCCGGATCATCAAGGAGGAACGATTTTCGAGGAAAGAGAAGGGATGAACGTCCGGATTACCGGTATAACTCGCAACAGGTCGCAGCAGTGGACCGGGATCAATCCAATGCTGGAGCCAGTCAATGCCAAAAAACTGGAGGGCAAAACTGGCCGCAGACAAATGAGGGGAAAAAACCTTGGACCCTAGAGCAGAAGAAGCAGTGGCAAGAACGAAAGGATAGACCGAGATACACATTTGAGTCTATGCTAGATCAGCCTTGCAAGTTCCATACGCCAAGCCCAAATAGCCCAGCGAATCATACAACCCGGCGATGTGAATGGATGAGGAAATTAGAACAGGGAAGTTCGGAGAATGCTCAGGCACCTCGGAACGAAGAACCTAGAAATGAAGCACCACGGCCACCACCATTACTGATAGGGGGAACGGAAAGCAACTGATGCTGCCACCACCTCCTCCGAGGTACGAGAATCTGGAAAGAAGGGATGCGGTACATCAAGTGGGCAATAACCAGCAACAAGGTCAAGGTTACAACGAGAATGAGGGACGAAATGAGTACAGGGAACATCATCAAAGCTATTGTGTGTTCACCACGGAAGAGAATGACCAGAAAAGCTTGCAGCGCCGGCATATGGAAGTGAATGGAGTAATGCCGGCAGTGGTAAGACATATGCCTTGGGAGGATCAAGAGATTACATGGAGTGTCAAGGATCACCCAAAGATCATGCCAAGCCCAGGAACCTACGCTCTGGTCCTGGATCCGATGTTCATCGGGCCGAATCTCAATGTAAGGTTTTCCAAGGTACTGATTGACAATGGCAGCAGTATCAACATCATGTACAAGGATACCATGCACAAGTTGGGGATAACAGAGAACATGTTGCAAGCAACGATGATCACCTTTCATGGCATAGTACCAGGTATTTCCTGTGAGCCAATTGGTAAAGTCCGGGTTGACGTGCTATTCAGCACAAGAGACAACTGCCGCACTAAGAACTTGGAATTCGAAGTGGTGAATCTTGAGAGCACTTATCACATGTTACTCGGCAGGCCAGCGCTGAACAAATTCATGGCAATGACCCACATCAGTTACCTTAAGATGAAGTTGCCCAGACCAAGGGGCGTGATAACTGTATCAGGGGATTTCCGGCATTCGATCGAGTGCGCCTCAGCCGGATCTAATTTAGCCGAGTCACTTGTGATAGCTCAAGAAAAAAGGAAGATATTGGAAGTAGCGGCACTGGCCCAATCCGCGCAACAACATATGTCGGCCCTGACCAACCCGCACGGGAGCATGTCATTCCAAGCAACTAAGGACACGAAGAAAGTGCCAATCGATGATCAGTTCCCAGAGCACACCGTGACCATTGGTGTCGGGTTAAGCAGCAAATAGGAAAGCGAGCTCGTCAACTTCCTCCGTGAGAATCGGGATATCTTTGCTTGGTCTACTCAGGATCTGCAAGGTGTACCAAGGGAGTTGGCTGAGCACTCATTGAACGTGAGACCCAGGGCTAAGCCGGTGAAGCAACCACTCCAGAGTTTCGCCGAAGACAGGAGAAAAGCCATTGGAGACGAAGTAGCTAGGCTCTTAGCGGCCGGATTTATCATGGAAGTACTCTACCCGGATTGGCTTTCTAATCCGGTGCTAGTGGAGAAAAAGAAAGATGATCCGAACGTAGCTGTGGTATGGCGCATGTGTATTGATTACACGAACCTGAAGAAGGCGTGTCCCAAAGATCCATTTCCACTTCCTAGGATAGACCAAGTCATAGACTCAATGGCTGGATGTGAGCTGCTGTCATTCATTGATGCGTATTTTGGTTTCCACCAGATACCCCTGAATCCGGATGATCAAATAAAGACTGCGTTTATTACCCCGTATGGGGCTTATTGCCATTGCACTATGCAGTTTGGATTACGTAATGCAGCTGGTACGTACCAGTGATGCATGCAAAAATGCTTACATGATCAGATAGGTCAAAACGTGCAAGTCTATCTAGATGATGTTGTGATAAAAACCAAGGAAAGCAATACACTCCTTGATGATATCCGGCAGACGTTCGCGAACTTGATAAGGTTCCGAATGAAGCTGAACCCGGAGAAATGTACCTTTGGCATACCTGCTAGAAAGTTACTCGGTTTTTTGGTGTCTAGTCGTGGCATTGAAGCTAACCCAACGAAAATCCAAGCCACAGAAAGAATGGAACTGCCAAAATGCCTTAACGATGTGCAGAAGTTCACTGGTTGCCTGGCATCGTTAAGTCAGTTTGTATGTTGGTTGGGAGAGAAGGCCTTGCCCCTCTACCAACTAATGAAAAAGGCAGACAAGTTCACCTGGACGCCACAGGTGGATCTTGCATTTCGAGTGTTAAAAAAGATGTTATCTACTGCGCCAATCCTAGCCGCACCACTACCTAAGGAGCCAATGTTGTTTCACGAGTCGCGACCAACCGAAATGTAAGTGCGAATCGTAGTGGAGCGTGAGAAGGAAGGAAAGTCAGTGCAAAGGCCAGTGTATTACCTGAGCGAGGTATTATCAGCCTCGAAACAGAACTATCCTCACTATCAGAAGATGGCATATGGCGTATATATGTCGGCCAAGAAGCTCAAACACTATTTTGAGGAACACCCCATCAAGGTGATATGTGAGGCACCCATTTCGGAAATCATGAGTAACAAAGACGCAAGCGGCCGGATAGCAAAGTGGGCTATCGAGTTAGCTCCCTACGCACCACAGTTCGACAGAAGGGATGCGATCAAGTCACAAGCTGTGGCGGATTTCTTTGTGGACTGGGCTGAAATGCAATACGAGCCACCCTTGCTGGACTCCAATTATTGGCAAATGCACTTCAATGGATCGAAACTGAAAGATGGGTTGGGCGCCGGAGTAGCGCTTACCTCGCCCAAGAAGGATCAACTGAAATATGTCCTTCAAATCCATTTCAGTGCCTCGAATAATGTGGCGGAGTACGAAGCGTTGGTGCATGGTCTCAAAGTGGCGAAAGAAGTAGGGATACGTCGGATACAATGCTTTGGAGATTCAGATTTTGTGGTGCAGCAAGTGTCTGGAAATTGGGATGCCTTGGATGCTAACATGGCCCTATATAGGTTCCATGTTCAAAAGATAAGCGGGTTCTTTGAAGGATGTGAGTTCCATCATATAGCCCGGGTTGAAAACGAGGCGGCAGATACGCTGTCTAAGTTGGGCTCGTCCCGGCAGCCAATCCCGCCGAATGTTGCCTTGGAGCATCTGAGAAAACCATCTATCACACCATCACCCGAGTCAGATTCCATTTACATCCCGGCACTCTCCGGATCAGGAGCTGCACCTATGGAGATAGAATGGGGAAGCACCTCAGCAAACCCGGGGACTGCTTCAGCAAACCCGGGGACTGCCTCAGCAAACCCAGGGACTATTTAGCTTGATCCGGCAGAAGTTATGTCGGTGGATGCGATGGAAGTTAACGAGGAACCATTTCCCGTCCAGACTGTACCAACTTGGGCAAAGCCAATTTTTGATTTCCTGAAAGAGGGAATCTTACCGGATGATGAAATAAGTTCAAGGCATATTCAGAGAAGGGCAAAGGCCTATACAATTATCAACGCCAAACTATACAAAAGAAGTGTGACGTCAGTACTACAACGGTGTGTTGATCCGGAGGAAGGACTTGACATACTCCGGGATATTCACCAAGGGGAATGTGGCCACCATGCCTCCTCAAGGGCCTTAGTAGCAAAAGCTTTCCGGCATGGATTTTATTGGCCTAGTGCTTTGGAGCAAGCAGAGGACTTGGTGAGAAAATGCAATGGTTGTCAAAGATACACCACGAAAACTCACCTACCAATGTTGGAGCTGAAAACTATCCCCATTACATGGCCATTTGCTGTATGGTGCCTAGACATGGTAGGACCATTTAAGCTGGCCAAAGGAGGGATGACCCATATTCTGGTCATGGTTGATAAGTTCACCAAATGGATTAAAGTGAAACCAATTCGGAAATGTGATGGGGAACAGCAGTAAGATTACTCATGGATATAATCCCAAGGTACGACTATCCCCATAGCATCATAACTGATAATGGAACGAATTTCGCTGAAGGAGCGTTTGCGAGATTCTGCCAAGAAAAGAAGATTCAGTTAGATGTCGCCTCAGTCGCCCACCCTGCATCGAACGGGCAAGTGAAAGATCCAACTGACTGGTATTGTCCGGGATAAAACCCCGGCTCATGGAGCCGCTGCAAAGATCAGTGGGGTGCTGGATAGAAGAACTACCAACGATATTGTGGAATTTAAGAACAACTCCAAATCGATCAACGAGCTACATGCCATTCTTTCTGGTATATGGGGAAGAAGCTGTATTACCAGCCGACATAGAGCATGATTCGCCAAGAGTCACCCAATACACAGAAGCCGAAGTGCGTGAAGCCCGACAAAATGATGTTGATCTGCTGGAAGAAGCGAGAGAACTGGCCTTGTCCAGATCCGCCATATATCAGCAAAATCTCCAACGCTATCATAGCCAGAAAGTAAACCCCCGAGTTTTCCGGGAAGGTGATTTGGTACTACGGCTAATACAGCACACTGCTGGCATGCATAAGTTATCCCCTCCATGGGAAGGACCTCTCATTGTGAGCAAAGCCTTGCGCAATGATTCCTACTATCTTATTGATGCACAGGCCAAGGAAAAGAACAAGGTGGACAGGTCCGAAGAGGAGTCCAAATGACCGTTGAACGTAGCACTACTTCGTCCTTTCTACACCTAAGAGGTGAATGTATCCGAGCTACTCATACATCGGTATGTATGACAGCGATGAGCTTATCAATAAAAACTTTGCCACCCCGAGCAGAGACTCGGGGACTGCTTTAATGCTTTTCTAGTTTTTGTATTTTTATGTTGGCTGGGTTAAGTCGCTTATACCTTAGTTGGATTAGTAATGTGTAAGCACCAAAAACCTAACTCTTCGACTTTGCTGCTGTCCAAGATGAATTGGCTTCATGGCAAGCAAGAGAACAAGTTTGGAATGGCAAAGCACATGAAAAACGACTAAGGGAAAGAGCTGAAGCGGGTCGACATTGGTTTTTGACTAACCCTTAGTTTGTTCGGATCACCAAAATACCGGATTATTTTGAGCTAATCTCAAAGTTTCAAGTATTGTTAAGTCAATTTTCTGAACCTCGGACTCGTAAGTCGAAAAAACGAATCAAGGTAGACGTGAGCCGAGTCAAAAATTGGGGGAACAAGAAAATGAAACTCGGGGACTTAGCCCACGATAATCCAACAATAGAACTTAGTTCATAACATGAAATTGTAGCACAACCAAGCCAAAGTATTTAAATACATCTACGCCCGGCATTCCGAGGATTTGATAAATATGACCAGTGTTTTTCAAGGAGCAGGAGCAGCAGACGAATCATCTGTCGAGGAGGGAGGGACTCCGGAGTGTGGGGGAGGAGCGCTAGCTTTGGCTTCGTCCTCCGGGTTAGCCTCACTAACCTCCGGATCTTTAGCCTCGTCACCTAGTTCGGAGCCCCCGCTTTCACTCCCTTCCTCTTCAGCTCCAGAGACAACCTCTTCATCAGCAGCATAAAGATAACTCGACCCCTCATTCCAAGCATGCCAGAAGGAGTACTGGATGAGCTTGTTAGCACAGGCTTGGCGGCGCGCGATCCACTCCGGATCCTCGCACCACTTAGACCCGGTGCGCATGCAAGTGAGCAATCCAAGATCAATTCCTTCGTACCATGAGACGGAGAATTTCAAAGCAATATTGGCCCTAGCCCGTGCCGCAGATTCGCGCCACAGATGCAGTTGCGTGTCACACTCCATTAACTTGGCTATTGATGACCCACAAGTATAGGGGGTGTATCGCAGTATTTTCGAGGGAAGTGAAACCCAATTTATTGATTCGACACAAGGGGAGCTAAAGAATATTTATAAGCCTTAACAACTGAGTTGTCAATTCAGCTGCACCGAAACAATCTTGCTCACAGTTTATCAAGAGCAACAGTTTTGTAGTAGCAATAGTAAAGTAATAGTAGTAAAAGTAAAGATGAGTAACAACAAGTAAATGAGGATTAAAGCGCGGTAGGCATAGGGATGGATGGGCGGGCATTGCATGGACAAGACAATTCATATGGCAATCAAGACATAGGGCATTTGCAGATAAATAAGATAAAGCATCCAAGTACTAAATAATCATAGGCATGTGTTCCATATATAGTCATACGTGCTCGCAATGAGAACTTGCACACCATCTTTTGTCCCGCCAAATTTATTTGCGTGCGCCTCAAGGGAACTACTGGCAATTAAGGTGGTCCTTTTAATAGAGCACCGGAGCAAAGCATTAACACTCCGTGAAGACATGTGATCCTCACATCAAAGCCATTCCCTCTGGTTATCCCGATTGCTGTCACTTCGGGGACTTTGGTTCCAAACAAAAATATGTGTATACAACTTGCAGGTAAGATCATAAACAATACTATCATAATGAATCAATAACATGTTCAGATCTGAAATCATGGCACTCGGGCCCTAGTGATAAGCATTAAGCATAACAAGTTACAACAAAGTCAAAAAGCACTAATAATAGATACTAGGCACCATGCCCTAATAATCTGATGCCATTACATGAACGATCTCATCCAATCCCTACCACCCCCGTAGCCTACGGCGGGGAATTACTCACTCATGGATGGGGAAAACATGGATGGTTGATGGAGAAGCGATGGTGATGATGATGGCGATGATCTCCTCCAATTCCCCATCCCGGCAGGGTGCCAGAACGGAGTTTCTGGTTCCGAATCACGGAATCTGGTGGTGGCGGTGCAGCGGAACTCTTTCTAGAAAAATGTCGAACCCCCCTTGGATTTTAGGTCAAGAGGCAACTTATAGGCGAAGAGGGAGGCCGAGGGGGTGACCAAGGCGGCCACACCACCCCCAGGCATGGCCTGGCCTAGCCCGCGCGGCCAGGTGGTGTGGGCCCCTCATGGCCCTCCTCCGTCTCGTCTTCTAGCTCCGTGAATCTTCTGGTGAAATAGGATTTTTGGCATATTTTCCGGGATTTTTCCCGATAGTTGATTTTCTGCACAAAAATTAGACACCGAAGTAATTCTGCTGAAACAGCGTCAGGCCGTGTTAGTTGTATCCAAATCACACAAGTTTAGACGAAGATTAATAGCAAACGTGTTCGGGAAAGTAGATACGTTTTGGACGTATTAACTCCCCCCAAGCTTAGCTTATTGCTTGTCCTCAAGCAATTCAGTTGAAAACTGAGTGCGATAAAAGAAACTTTCATGAACACATTTGCTTCATAAGGTGTATATATTCTCAGCATATGATCAACTACTTAGGCAATTCATAATAAAGATTATGCAACTAAGTTTACTTAATAGTCATTGCAAGCTATGAAGAGATTCCAACTCAAAAATAATAAATAGCATGAAACATAAACATAAGCAACATTGCAATGCTCATAACAAGGTATGATAGAGTGGTATCTCGCTTGCCTTTGATTGTAGAGCAAACATAAATGCCAAGGCACCCCTAAAGTTCAAGTGAAGACTAGAAGTAAAGATATCAAAGATACAAGCATCAAAGTCATAACACAATTAATCAAGTTTTGAGACAAGCACATTACACTAAGATGACAACTATGCTCTCAAGAAAGTGCTCACAGAATATGTGGTGACTCAACAAGGAAATGAAAAGGTTTTGAAAAGTTTGAAAGGCTTCCAAATGCTGAAAGTATGGTACTCATTAGCTTTGAGCTCTCATTGCTCCTATCATAAGCATCTTTAAATGGTTAAGGTGAAAGTGAGGTCCAATCTGAGTTATATGCTTGACAGACTATAAACTGGAAATCTCATGTCCCTTGAGTACGAGGGTCGCTCCTCATGCTACTCAACTTTAGTTACCGGTAAGTTCCTATCATCATAAATACATGTGTATCATAGAGAACCGCCAACGGGGTACCCCTTGCCCAATGATACGGAAGAATCCCCATATCAAAATGACAAGGCAAGCAGACAACGAGCATCTCAGCAATCTTCTTATTTACCATGGGAAAATGGTGCTTTTTTCTCTCTTTCCTTTTTTATCATATCTCTTTTTTTCTTTTTCTCAATAGCTATCTCTCTTTCTTTTTTTATATGAAGAATGCTTCATATATGCTCATTGTGGTTACGCTGCAGGTTTCCACCATGATTAGGCATGGATTAGACCGACGGCCCAGGCGTTTCTCTAACACACATACATAACTCCATGGACTTAGAAGCTCCCCTTTTATTTCACACCGACAACATCCGCAAACAAAAGAGCATGATATCAACTGGGTATATATTTACAGGTGTTGAAAGCGTTCCCCGTGACAGCACGGTTTTGCTAATCCCCAGCCTATAATTTGCAAGAATACAACCTTCATGGACAGTCACAATGGTTCAGGTTTTTTAAGTTTAAGAAATAAAGTGTGCCATCAATTTCGTGAGAGATTTAATAACTAACTTTCTCATAACAAGCAAACATTTTATTCGGAAGAAAACAAGGCATATTGAATATGCACGGAATAGCAAATGATGCTAATAGGTAGGTATGGTGGACACTTTTGGCAATATTGGTTTTGGGGAATTGGAAACATGAGTAGAGCTCATACTCTGTGCAAGTGAAGGCTAGCAATAGTAAGGGAGTGACAAACGAGAGAGCAATAACTGTCATAATCATGCTTGCAACAAAACAGGACTAATCATGGCATGAAAGTGATTCAAGACCCCAGAGGCAAAATAATTCATCGAGGCTTAACTGATTATTGTTTTAGTCATATGCATGCATGAGCATGTGCCAAGTAAATTCAAGTGAAACATTTAGAGGAGGATACCACAGTGTCATACCAAGTTATGAATAGAGCAATGCAAGCAAACATTCATATGACATGCTACAAAATATTAGCGAGCTGGAGCTAATCATAAGAAAGCAAGAACTACTAAGCATCCATAAATAACATACACCCTACATGAACAGACTGGGCAAGCCCACAATGATGAGTATATGTACAAAACTGAAAACAAATAGAGTTCGTTACCAGCCTCTTACCACACCTCAAGTTGTCATTAATCCTCATTATTGCCCTTCACTTGTGTGGCTTGAATAATAACATGAAACCAAATTCCACTGAGGACTGCTGAACCCTGCAACAAACTTCACAAAACCAAAGAAGAACAACAAATATTTTTGGTGTTTTTAATTTTTAAAGGCAAGAACAAAAAGAAAAAACAAGCAAAGCAAAATCTTTTTGGGTTTTTCGAATAGTTCAAACAAAGAAAAAAGGAAAAAAGCAAACCAAGGAAAAAAGAAGAAGAAGCAAACAAAGAGAAACAACAGAAATATTTTTGGTATTTTTGCGTTTTAGAAAGCAAAAGTAAAGAAGGAACAAAAACTAAAAAGAGAACGAAGCATGGATATACAAAGTACCGACTAAACATGATATGGAGATGAGTGTGATGTCGGTGTACCTCCCCCAAGCTTAGGCTTTTGGCTTAAGTGAGTATCAATCCCAAGGTGGCCAAGATGGAGCGCCTCCGTAGTACGGCAAGGAGGTACCCTCGTCCTGGTACGAGCTCGAGGACGCCCCACCGTAGTGCGCAGAGTAGTCTTAAGAAGGCACATCCTCCTGGTGCTGCTTGTGGAAACCAAGCAAGCGGAGCTGCTCGTCCACCTCCTCCTTGGAATGCGACCATGGCCTCCTATGAATACTGAACAAAGTAGATTGCGGCAAAGGAATCTCCCTCTCGTCCCCGTCAGTAAACAACATCCTGTATACTAAACCCTCCGTACTAGAGTCAGCAGTAACGAAGTGATGTGTTTTCATAGCAGCAAGATCAAGCCTTTGTGGTGCCAACACGGTGTCATTAGGATCCATAGAAAGTTCTAATGCATCAACCATACGTGAAGCAATAATGCCCCCATAAATAGGTCCCCTAGCAGCTAGGTGGCGAGCAATGAGAGAGCCAAGATTGTACCTGGTATCATTATTAAGTGCAGCAGCAAGGAAGGCTAAATGATAATTAGAGATATTACTTGTGTTCTCCCTACCAAGAATGCTAGTGGCAAGATAATAAGCAAAATATCTAAGAGCTGGGAGTTGAATATTCCTTATCTTCCGGCGCTGAGCTACGCGGTCATCATCATTTGTAACACTTCGATAGAGCTCTAGCAAATCAGCGGGTCGACCTTGGATCTTCTTTACTGTCCCCGTCATGCCTATACCTATAATGCTGCAAAATCTTTCCAATGACATGGTAATAGGCTAATTATAAATTTGGAACGAAACAGTTGACTGATAAGGGGTGTTAGTGAAAACGAAACTCTCAACAAAAGTTTTGGTGAGCACGGCATATTGCTCACTCTCATCCTGCATGTAAGTGGTCAAACCGACCCTCTGAACCAGTAGTAAAAAATCATCGAGGATCCCTGCAGCTTGCAAAAAGGTAAAACAAGGGAAAGTAGATGGGTGAGCATCCCCCTCATCTCCTTCATTGCCAAAGCGTGGTGCAATAAGATCTTGATTGTATGAAGGCCTAAACTGAGATGCCGATCTTGAGGGACTTGACCTTCTAGGTGTGTCCCTCTCAAATATTTCTCCAAATGTGTGGTTGTTCATCTTTGATATTCTGAAATTTAAACATCCATTATACAAGTGATTGCAAAGTGAATACATAATGAAGGGAACTACTCATAGGGACTTGTAAGAGGCCTAAACATGCATCAAAACCATATCTCTAAGCAAAGAACAAGATTACAAGCTCTCATAACCTATCACCTACAGCAGCAAAATACTCAAGATATAAACCACTAAACACAAATCTACTTGGACAAGCAGAGGAGTCACATACCGGAGAGCAAATGCTCCAAATTTCAGCAGCAAAGATGGGCTGAGCAAGGAGATCAAAAAATCATGGAAAAGAACAACAAGAACGCGATTTCAAGCAAAGAGCTGGTGTTTTCTTGGGAGAGAGAAGGCAGTGGGAAGTGAGAGAGTGAGTGGAGGGCCAGGGTGACCCACACCATGGCTAGGCACGCCCCTGGGCTGCCCGCGCCACCAGGTGGTGTGCCTGCCTGGTGGGCCCCCCTAGTACTCTCCAGGCAGTCCTCTGCCCCTTTTTTCACATAAAAAATTAATATGAATTTTCTGGAATTTTTCGAGACACTTCATTTTTGAGCAATTTTCAGGTATAGATGAATGATTTTCTGACAGAAAAGTTTCTGGAATGATGCAATGACAAAAAAAAGCTAAAACTTTAGAAGTTCTAAGACACTCTAATATGCAAGCAACTAACAACAGAAAAGTAAACTAAACGAAAACAAAAACCAAAATGGATAAAATATAAGCAAGGATAATCATGGTGAAAACATTGTTTTGTTCATTAAAATCCCTTTGTTAACAAGGTTGATTAGGTCTTGTTACCAAAACAATTTTATATGAAACAAAACTTTGTATTTCACTAATGATTATGTTACCTCAACCTTGATAGCAATGGTCCCAATCATAATAGTTTCATATTTTTCTCGTGGTATGGGACAATATATTTCTCCAACTTGGATGCCCTCAACATGTTCAATTGAATTCAAACCATAAGTCCTATGAATCTTCTTGGGTAAATAGACAATATGCTCCTTATCATTAACATTAAAAGTCACATTTCCTTGATTATAATTAATAATAGCTCTTGCAGTATTAAGAAAAGGTCTCCCAAGAATAATAGACATATTATCATCTTCAGGCATTTCAAGCACAACAAAATCAGTTAATATCAAGAAATTATGAGCCACTTGAACAGGTACATCCTCACATATACCAACAGGAATGGTAGTAGATTTATCAGCCATTTGCAAAGATATATCAGTTGGTATTAGTTTTTTCAGTTGAAGTCTCTTATAGAGAGAAACAGGCATAACACTAACTCCTGCTCCCAAATCACACAAAGCAGTTCTAACATAACTATTTTTAATAGAGCAAGGAATAGTTGGAATCCCTGGGTCTCCAAGTTTCTTAAGAACCTTACCATTAAAGGAATAATTAGCAAGCAAAGTAGAAATTTCTTCATTAGGGATCTTCCTTTTATTCGAGACAATATCCTTCATATACTTTGAGTAAGGAGGCAATTTAATAGCATCAGTCAAAGGAATTTGTAGGAATAAAGGTCTCATCCACTCACAAAACTTATTATACTGTTCATCTTCCTTTGAATTGTGTTTCTTATTGGGGAAAGGCATAGGTTTTTGGACCCAAGGCTCTCTTTCACTACCATGTTTCTTATCAACAAAATCTTCTTTAGTGTATTTGGTATTCTTAGTGTGCTTTTCAGGTTCTTCTTCAACCTTTTCTTCATTAGGAACATCATTTTCTTCATTACCACTTTTAGTTTCAGCATCAAAGACAGATATACTATTAGGATGTTTAGCAGGTTTAGAGGGTTCTACAATAGTTTTATGTTTCTTTTTCCTTTTCTTACGAGTAGTACCAATATTTTCAGCTTGTTGAGAATCCTGCTCAATTCTTTTGGGATGCCCCTCGGGATATAGAGGATCCTGGGTAGCAGCACCACTTCTAGTTCTAATTTCATAAGCATGTTTCCCTTTAGCAGCATTAACTAGCAAGTCTTTTTTTACCTTAATAAGCTGATCAATTTGAGTTTGAACCATTTGAAAATGTTTGACAAGCATTTTAACATCATTAGAGGTTCTTTCCACAATATCTTTTAACTCAACAATAGCTCTAGAGTTTTCCATTAAATAATTTTGCACCCTTTTATTGAAATTATCTTGCTTAACAATAAAAACATCAAATTCTTCTAAGCATTGATCAGGAGGTTTAGAGTAAGGAATATCACTTTCATCAAAATGTTGGAGAGAGTGTACCTCAATAGTGGATGAGTGGGGGATTGGCTTACATAATTCTTCTATAGGAGGTAAATTCTTCACATCTGCAGCTTTAATTCCCTTCTCCTTAAGACATTTCTTAGCTTCCTTCATCACCTCATCATTTAGTTCGATAACTCCCCTCTTCTTTGATGTTGGTATAGGAGCAGGTATAACTGGTTCAGGAGGAGTCCAATCTTCATAATTCTTGCTTATTTTAGCCATTAATTCCTCGGCTTCCTTGGGAGTCATATTCCTGAAAACACAATCAGCACAACTATCCAGGTATTTCCTAGATTCTTCAGTTAGTCCATTATAATATATATCAAGAACCTCATTTTTAGGTAATGGACATCCAGCCTGTGCATGAATCAAAGCACAAAACCTTGCCCATGATTTAGGCAATATCTCTTTCTCTCCCTGTTTAAAATCAAATAGTTCCTGCAAAATAGCATGTCTAGCACTAGGAGGAAAATATTTTTGAGGGAAGGTACTAATCAAGCAATCGGGGCTATCAATAGATCCATGAGGTAAATTTTTAAACCAAGTTTTAGCTTCTCCTTTCAATGAAAAAGGGAAATTTTTAGCAACAAAGTAAGTGCGCATCTTAATATCATCAGAAAACAGGCCACTCATGGTAGAAAGCTCAGTCATATGTGCTACCGCACTTTCATTCTTTGTCCCACAAAAAGGTTCTTTCTCAACAATAGCTATGTAAGATAGATCAAGAGAGAAATCATAATCCTTATCTTTAATGTTTATGGGAGATGCAGCAAACTTAGCATTAGGAGACAATTTGGGTTTTATAGTACGCCTCTCAAGGAGACTTTTAATAGCACTCCTATCATGGGTGTTTTGACATTCTTTAATAAATTCATCGATCATCTCTATATAACCGTCTTCAATATCATAGCTTTCTCGAGACTCAGGTGAACTGACAGGTGTAGTAGTGTTTTCATTAGGAGTTTCAGTATTTCCAGCTATAGTTCTAGTAATCGTAGCATCTAGGAAAGGACCTAATGAACCACTCTTATCAAGAATAGTAGAAGCAGCATCATAAGTATCAAAAGTTTCAGATTCAGCAGTAGTAGCAGTATGTGTAGCATGTGTATGTGGTGGTGTAAGGAGCTTACTCATAACAGATGGTGAATCAAGAGAAACAGAGGTGTTCAGAACCGTACCTCTCCTTTTAGTGGATGGTAAAATAGGAACTTTTCCATCACGAGACTTACCCATGATGAATGGAGGACAGCGAACAATAGTGATTCCTAGTGAACTTGATAAATAGAGCTATGCTCCTCGGCAACGGCACCAGAAAATAGTCTTGATGACCCACAAGTATAGGGGGTGTATCGCAGTATTTTCGAGGGAAGTGAAACCCAATTTATTGATTCGACACAAGGGGAGCCAAAGAATATTTATAAGCCTTAACAACTGAGTTGTCAATTCAGCTGCACCTGGAAACAATCTTGCTCATAGCAGTTTATCAGTAGCAATAGTTTTGTAGTAGAAATAGTAAAGTAATAGCAGTAGTAAAAGTAAAGACAGTAGTAACAATTGCAGTAAATAGTGGGATTCAAGCGCGGTAGGGATGGACGGGCGTTGCATGGACAAGACAATTCACATAGCAATCAGAACAAAGGGAATTGCAGATAAATAAGATAAAGCATCCAAGTACTAGATAATCCTAGGCATGTGTTCCATATATAGTCATACGTGCTCGCAATGAGAACTTGCACAACATATTTTGTCCCTGCTTGACCCGTTTGCGCGGGGCCTCAAGGAACTCGGCAATTAAGGTGCTCCTTTTAATAGAGCACCGGAGCAAAGCATTAACACTCTGTGAACAAATGTGATCCTCACATCAAAGCCATTCCCTCTGGTTATCCCGATTGCTGTCACTTCGGGGCCTTTGGTTCCAGACAACAATATGTGTATACAACTTGTAGGTAAGATCATAAACAATACTATCATAATGAATCAATAACATGTTCAGATCTAAAATCATGGCACTCGGGCCCTAGTGACAAGCATTAAGCATAACAAGTTACAACAAAGTCAAAAAGCACTAATAATAGATACTAGGCACCATGCCCTAACAATCTGATGCCATTACATGAACGATCTCATCCAATCCCTACCATCCCCATAGCCTACATCGGGGAATTACTCACTCATGGATGGGGAAAACATGGATGGTTGATGGAGAAGCGATGGTGATGATGATGGCGATGATATCCTCCAATTCCCCATCCCGATAGGGTGCCAGAACAGAGTTTCTGGTTCCGAATCGTGGAATCTGGTGGTGGCGGTGCAGCGGAACTCTTTCTGGAAAAATGTCGAACCCCCCTTGGTTTTAGGTCAAGAGGCAACTTATAGGCAAAGAGGGAGGCCGAGGGGGTGACCGAGGCGTGCACACCACCCCCAGGCACGGACTGGCCCGCGCGGCTAGGTGGTGTGGGCCCCTCGTGGCCCTCCTCCGTCTCGTCTTCTGGCTCCGTGAATCTTCTTGTGAAATAGGATTTTTGGCATATTTTCCGGTATTTTTCCTGATAGTTGATTTTCTGCACAAAACTAGACACCAAGGTAATTCTGCTGAAAACAGCGTCAGTCCGTGTTAGTTGTATCAAATCACACAAGTTTAGAGGAAGAATAATAGCAAAAGTGTTCGGGAAAGTAGATACGTTTTGGACGTATCAGCTATGAAAGCCGAGCCTTTCTTTGGAATGGTTTCACTGGGCCAGAGGCAGCTGAACATCCGTGTTGCCACTGGGATAATATCCGTGCCATGATTCTTCACTACCTCAAGACGAGCGGAGAGACTCGCCAGGAGATCCTCTGTAGTATAAGGGATTGTCTCGGCACTAGGGCAGCAAGAATGCCACGCTGTTCGCGGGATTGGCGTACGATAGAGGCAGCAAGAGTGTCACTCTCTGGAAATTTTCCTAAGAGTAAGAAGAAAAATAGTGAACAAAAGGACCAAATCCGGAGGGCAGAAGATCAAGCAACAGCAAAAAACTTATGCGATATCTGGAAGAGTAGTCGCTGAAGCTCGGAATCAACATTGGCACTATGGGCCTAGAGTTTCTCGTATTCGGTGGTCACCGACGTAAGCTTGACGTCGGCTTCCTCCAGTAGGCTCTTATCCTTGAGATTTGCGTCATTAAACGCTATCTCTCCTCAGCAAACTCCTGGTCGACCTTCTCCAACTCGGACTGATGGAAGCCCTTGAGCCTCTAAATTTCGGCATTCAGCCAAGTGATCTCCGAGTCCTACTGTTGGAGCTGATCTATCTCTACGTCTTTCTTCTTCAGCTCAGCCTCATGATTCCCTGCTTGTTCGAGGAAGTGAGTCATCATTTCAGGCATGGTGATGCTATCCTCGAGAGCAACTGCAATAGAATAATGATCTGGAGGACCCAAAGTATAAGTGTCCATCGGATAAAGCAAGGAAAATACAACAATCATGTGAAGGGGATAGGTTTACCTTTGATTTCCGCAAGGTTTTTCCTCATGATTATATTCTCAGCTTCAACCTCGGTTGCATGATTCGGACAACAAATTCATATGGGTCCTAAGAAGTTTGAATGAACAAGGAAGAGGAAGAATGGAAAATTACCCCTCTTCTGGTACTCCACCAAGACTTTACCATAACACGCGCGAATGTCTTTGTAGGAGTCCAGCAGGCATTGGAACTCAGCGGATCGGCGGTTAGTGGTAATCTGAAATAAGCAAGGCAAAGAAAAAGTTCAAAGGCAAGGTAAAAACAATTTGGAGTCTACAAAACCCGGGCCAAGTGGAACTTAACCCGGCTCTAGGTGTGTAGATATTCGAAGTCTACAAAACCCGGGCCAAGTGGAACTTAACCCGGCTCTAAGCGTGTGGATATTTGAAGTCTAGGAAACCCGAGCCAAGTGGAACTTAACCCGGCTCTAGGTGTGTGGATATTTGAAGTCTACAAAACCCGGGCCAAGTGGAACTTAACCCGGCTCTAGGTGTGTGGATATTTGAAGTCTACAAAACCCGGGCCAAGTGGAACTTAACCCGGCTCTAGGTGTGTGGATATTTGAAGTCAACAAAACCCGGGCCAAGTGGAAGTTAACCCGGCACTAGGTGTGTGGATATTTGAAGTCTACAAGACCCAGGCCAAGTGGAACTTAACCCGGCTCTAGGTGTGTGGATATTCGAAGTACATAAGATACGGGCCAAGGGAACTAGACCCGACTCTAAATCTACTAAAATTTGATGTCATTATGAACAAAAGCTAAGTTATATAAGGAGCATCCGACATAATAACAAGTTATTACCTCGGAGGCTCGGGGACTAGGGGATATATCTACAAGTTCTCAGTTATGTAAAACATCAACAGGAGAGAAAAAGAATTACCTCCATCATCCGGCCAGCTAAGGAGATAGCCTTGGTAGCGGAGTTCATCTGGGTGCTGAACTCGGCTGGGCCGAACTTCTCTGGCAGATCATCTTGAGGGTCGACAAATTTTGCGTTGTTCCAGTTCTTCACATACTCAAGGAGTAGTGGACTATAGCTTTCGTCGCTCAGAGAGTAGTTCGCCACAAGACCTTTCACGTGGGCCTCCCGCCTGGCAGATTGAGCTATAGCGGGACTGGTATGCAAAACTAGCTATTGGCTGCCCTCTGATCCGGAAACGGTAGACCCAGATGAAGTTACTTTTGCTGACCCGGAAGTCTTCTTGACTTTGCCAGATGAAGGTGGAGGAATTGATTGAAAAATATCTGCCATAGAAGGGGTAGACCCAGAGGGAGCCGATGGAGCTTTTCCCTTGGGAGGCTTGGAGGTCTTTGCTGCTAGTGGTGCTGGTGCTGCTGGTGTTGGTACTGATGCTGCTGGTGCTGCTACTGCTGGTGCTGTTGGGGCTGGTGCTGGTGCTACTGATGCTGGTACTGGAACAAAAGGATTTGCTGGGGGCGGCGCCAATGAAGCTGGCACCTCAGGATCTGGCGCTGAGGCCAAGGAACCGGGGAGATCCGACATTGCCGTATCCAGATCCACCCCACTACCCCTACGCCGATGTTTCCCTCCTCTTGGCGAGGTGGGCTCTGGTCAGGCGCAACCATGGAGCCCTCTTGAATAGGGATGAGCGGATGATAATCGTCATTGCGGGAGGGAGGGAGAGGGACTGCTCCAGAGTGGGGAGGCAATGTCGGGGCCTCTCTGGGGAATATCCCTAGGAGCTCTGAGAAAAATAAAAAGCACCAAGTCAAAAAGAGAGTCAATAAGAAACAAAGGCAAGCAAAGGAAAAAATCCCAAGAAGTAGTATTAAAGAACTTACTCATCCGCGGTAGGAGGAGCCCGAGGTTTGGGCGCCCTCCGAACGGTGCTCTTGGTGGCAGGCTTGGCCGAGGGTTTAACCCCGGAATTCTTTTGCCTCTTCTTGGGCGGCGGCACCTCCGAAGCTGCGGCCGAGGTAGCTGCGTGCTCCTGGTATGGAGCCGGGGCCGGGCCACCAGTGGCAAGGGGAGGAACCTTGTGGACCTGATCGTCCAGGTTAGCTGAACATTCGAACATAGCCAGGTGCGCGTAAGAGATGAGAACCAGATCAAATACCTCCAGGACCTCAACGTTCGAGTCATCATTGTCTGGCCAATCCCTTAGAGAAGAGGCCTTACCAGCGCTGCGTCTAACAACGTCCGGGGTAGGCAGGAAGGCCTCCAGGTCAGGCTCCTCCTCGTCCTCCTCGGTGCGGTCCGACAACCACTTTCTCGCCAGCACTCGCCATCCTCTAGTGGCTGCTAGAGGAATCGCTGAGAACAAAGCAATAGTTGACGAGTTACAAGAGTGAATCGACATATAGAGAAGATTCAGAAAACAAGAAGGAAAATTCACCTTTGGTGGAGGGTTGACCCGGGTGAAGGGCTCAAGTCCCCACTCCCAATCCTCGGAGAACTCCTTCTCCACATTGAATATGGACTTAACCCGACGGTAAACCACCAAGTTATCCAGCTCGATGGAAGAAGTCCGGTGAGGGTCGAGAGGGCCGCTAAGGTAGCAGATCTTGTGGGCTCGCTTCTGGAGGGGGGAGACCCGGCTGCAGAGGAAAGTAATCATAATGTCCTCCCCCGGAGTTTCTCCTTGAGAAGCTCCTTGATCTGGCGCTCCACTTGATTTGCCAGGGTTGTGGGCCGCTTCGGAATGCTCTCCCAACGAGAGGTGTCAGGAGGGCCAAGTCTGAAGGGGAGCAGCCGAATCAGGTCCTCCTTGGTGGTGTTCTGGACGTAAAAGAAAGTCCAGGCCCAGCCCTTGCAAGATTCGAGTCCGGTGAAGCGGGGGAATACGGACTGCTTCAGGGGAGAAATGGAGGCGGCGCTGCACTACGTCAAGTGTTTGTCCTCTGGGGCATGCTCCTTGTTCGGAACTACGTTCTTCCAGAGGCCAAAGAACTTGATCCAAAGTTCTTTGATTGGCCAGAGGCTGATGTACCCCTCAATGCCCGAAGCGAAGGAGGACAAAGAGCTAATGGCATTTGCGGGGAGATGATGCGGTTTCAACTTGTATGTAGAAATAAAATCAAAGAAAAAATCGGAAGTGGGAAGGCCGAAGCCACGCTGGAAATGCGAAAGAAAAAAAAACGTATTCCCCAGATTTGGGGAAAGGAGTGACTTCACCTGAGGCGAGGCGGCAGGCGACGCTGGCGGGGATGCGCCGCGTGGCGTGGAGCCAATCGAGGTCCTCCTCGCGGACGATGGAGCCGTCCCAATAGCCGCGCTCGTGGCCCTCCGCTCCTTCTTCCTGCTGCGCCACCACCGCTGCCTCCGCCTCTGACATGGTGGATTCGAGGTCTTCGAGGGAGTAATCAGAGTAGAGATAGCCAGAAGAAGTAAAACGGGAAGCGCAAGGCCCTGTGATGAAAACTATGAATGGGAACAACGGCGCAGGTGCGAGTGGCTACCTGAGCGCGGTCGTGGTGGCGCTCGTGTAGCAGAAAACTGGCGGCGGCGGCGAAGTTGCTGTGAAAAGAGAAAGAGGCTGGGAAGCGCAGAGGAAATGGGGGAACTTCCCCTGAAATCGCTCCACGCCTCCTACTTAACCGCGCAGCACGCGCATCGTGGGATCCTTTGTGGGCGACACCGCGTACGCCTTGGCGTGTCTGTCGAGCAAGGCCACAGGAGGGGCTATAGGAGCAGATGACCCCATGATGTGAAGGGCTATAGGAGCAGATGACCCCACAGGAGGGGCTATAGGCGTTGCAGTGAAGGGACGTTTACATCAGTTATTCCTAACATTGCGACAGTAACCGGCGCATTAAATGCACGTGGCCCTTAAAATGAGGCAAAATGATGATTACCCTCCACGTAGGATGTGGAGAAGTGTACAAGAGAAGGAAAGGTAATCCGGATAAGCGAGCAAAAGACCTAGCCAATGAGGAATAACTCGGAATGAGCAAAGGGTGGCAAGATGAGAAACTCTAGGCTACGAGGTAACTCGGCCTAAGGAGCAAAAGATCCAGATATGGGAACCTGTTGTGGCCTTAACAACTAAAGGTTGCTAAGACCGCACCAGCTTCGGGGACTAATGTTGGGGGATACCCCCGGGTAGGGTAACACCGGGGTATAAGGGCCAAGTTAGCCGGGGTACGGTGCGGTCAAAGCAAGTGTTGACCGAGTCACCTCAAGGCAGGCTGAATCACGGTGTGACCCGGCCCATGGAACATCTCCTTGACTATGGTCCGGCCGGCATAAGATTTATGCCGACCCTGTCTATCTATTTTGCAAGTAACTTGGTAAGCCAGATTAGCTGCATGCTAGCCGGATTATCTTAGATTCCAAGAGAAGGAATCCCCCGCTGGTCAAAAGGTGGCTTTGTTAGTTGTAGCATGAGAAAAGTAAAGTAAAGAAGAGGACCAGCGGGTCAGAGGCGACCAAGGTGACGCGGGCAAAGCTGGATGACGTAGCACGTGTCTGGTGACGCCAAAAGACAAGGATTACGCTGTGGGTTATGTCCAAAGCCCGGACGAACCGTTAAAGAGAATAAAGAAGCATCTGCTTTAGGAAAGGAGCATATTCGTAGAATATGCTGCCACCTGTGCCCTAGAATTGTAACCCGGGATTCCCTATATAAGGAGCACCGGGGCCTCCATAGAGAGGGGGGTCGATCAATCATTCTCTTTGTCTAAGGTAGAACTCTAGGGCTACTTCGTAGGGGGTAAGAGACATCGTCTCCTTCTTGCTGAGAGCCTCAAGTGCATTTGTAAACACCATTGATAGAGGAAATACAAGAACTTCCGTGCGTGGAATCACCACGCTCTCCCTCCCTGGATTCCCCCAGAACTCATTGGCCCCATATTTAGCCTATCCATGGCATCTGTCGTGCCACCACCACGACATAGAGAGCAGTAGCAATGGAGATGGAGGCACAAAGCAGAGAGGGAGCAGATGAGAAATTACCGCAGCTGCGCTGCTACTTAACCCCCTGGAAGATGTAATCCAATGGTCAGCAGAAACCCTATCAGACGCGTGGCGCACATCGCGATCGACACATGGAGAACCTGAAGCACGAACCATCACCCACTACCCCCATTACGCGTGGAAATCGAGGAGGCGCAATTAAAACAAAAGATTACGCACGCCCGGTCAAGTTAGGGTCAGAAAATGGGACCCACCGCTTGTCACTTTCCGTCAAAGCCGCTCACGTGGGCAACTGAGATCATCACATCGTCAGCACTGATGTCATCAGAGATTGAGCACTAGAAGACTTCGACTACTTTAGTCCTTGCTCGTGTCTTCGACTCCATCAAGCACTCGGGGGCTACTCCCATAGGGAGCGCTGGTCACGCACCCTAAGATTTTCTTTTATACAGGAATGTGGACATTCAAAGCATACCCAACCACTCGAATCCATGATTCGACTATGGACATGTGTTACTCCCATAGGGAGCGCTAGAAGTAAATTCGACTGAAACAAGCAAACAAAAGACGACAGCAGTCGCAAAAGTTCTTTAGTCCCTACCTGAGTCTTCGACTCAACCAGGCACTCGGGGGCTACTCCCATAGGGAGCGCTGGTCGCGCACCCTATGATTATTTGTACATCACATTGTGTGGCGATAACATCCACACTTGAAGTCTATGGTGACACCGCCTCATATTTTTCCCTACAAAGAGACTGCGTCTCCTGGGTCACCCGAATCATCTCCGCGATGACAAAATTTCGGATGCCGCGCTTGCAGCATGAAGATAAGACCTGAATAACGCCTGGCAACGCATTTGCTGCGCACTACCAGAAATTTATCCGTGCCTACAGGTGCGATGAACATGCCTTGACAGACGTGTCGAGTGCTCACACCCATATACTGGAATTCGACTCATGTAAGACCTCCGTGGCTTGAGTCGAATTACACCAGCACTTTTCCAAATTCGAGTCCGGGGACTCGAGTTCGAGTAGATTGCGTTGTTTTGCCCTAAGGAAGTTAACTGATACCAATACGTCGGTTAAATTAGGCACGCACATCAACAAATCCCTATGACACAAACAGAGCACTCGAAAAAAATACTCAGTCATACACTCGAAAGGCTTCATAAAGTCCCCAGTCAAATCTGTGATTCCACTAGACACTCGAGGGCTACTGACATGGGTATACCCTGCAGGTACTCGAGTCTTGTATATATGGTCCAGATACGGTGGAAGCCCACGGCGTTGCCACGGCCCAATGAAGACTTCGAGTGGCCTACGGACTACCGATAACTTGCGAGACAAGAAGAAGTCTAAAGATAGAAAGTTTGAAGGGCAAACCCTAAACTGTAACTGACTCGACCTGCTACCTGAGACCTGGCCTATTTATATAAAGGCTAGGTAGGGGCGGCGAGGAGGACACACGCAACCCTAGTTTCCACAACCCTCGCCAGATTGCATCTGCGCACCATAGTAATCTTCGATTCCTTCGTTAATTCCAAGAGCAGACAAGCAGGAGTAGGGACCTCTATGAGGCCTGAACCTAGGTAAATCTTGCGTCCCTGTGTGCTTGTTTGCTAGCCGATTGATGCTTCCAGTGCTCCCTCCTTCTCCAAAACCCAAGTCCATAACAATGGGCATTGATGAGTTAAACCCTCGTCAGGGGGTGCCAGCGCCGGTTGCGGCCATTGCCACCTCCTCCGTTGCGATTGCGGTCATTGCCGCCACCGTTGTTTCCTCTGTTGTTGCGGTGGTCACCGCCGTCGCCCTGGTCGTTGTCATGCTGGCCTTGGCCGCCTTGGCCCTGCGGGGCACCACCCACAAGACGTCCTCCTCCTCCTCCGCCTTGGCGCCCGGGATTGTTGTGGTAGATCAGGCGTGATACGACGTTAGCCGACGAGGACCAGTCATCGACCTCCGCCTACTGCTGCTTCTGGAGGGCCTCATAGCTGAGCATGTTGGCGTAGAACGTGTTGAGGGTGATCGCGACCGCCGAAAAATTCATCGAGGCGGCGATGGGGTTGAAGGCCGGGCCGAGACTGGTCAACATGTAGTCGATGACCTCGTCATCATGGAGAGGGGATCCGGCAGCAGCCATGGCATCGGCCATAGCCTTCACCTGGTACATGTACTCACTGGCGGACTTGTCCCCTTTGCGCAGCGCCTAGATCTGGCGCCAGAGGTGATGGACGTTGGCGCTATTTTCGGCGCCGAACATGGCGGCGACTGCTGCCCAAGCCGACGCGGCCGTCTTGCAGCCAATGAGTTGGGTTGCGATCTCCTCGGTCATGGACCCGAGAAGAAGACCGAGGACCTTCTGATCCAGGGTCCACCACTGCTTGTAGTCGGGGTTGCTGACGGTACGAGCGGCATCGCCGGTGCCGGTGGTCACGGTCGGTGGTGGTGCGGTAGCCGTGCCGTTGACGAAGCTGTGGAGATGGGCGCCGGAGAAGTTGGGGAGGCTCAGCGCCCTCCACAACATGTAGTTGGTGCGATCCAGGCGGACCGCGATCGGCGTCACGATGGGGACGGGAGCTGTAGACGACGGCGGGGCGATGATGGGGCGAGCGGGGCTCGTGGACAAGGAGCCCACGGTGGCCAGCATGAGCGCTGACTCCGTCATCGCAGTGGCGACGGCATGGAGACGCGGCGGCGTTGGCGGATTGCCCTAGCTAGGGTTTTGCTGCGGCAACACGGTGGAGAGGCTCGCTCGGCTCTGATACCAAGTTAAATTTTAGGGTTTCCGTGAGGCAATTGCCTCACCACGGGGCCAATATATATAATGATCAGCTCAAGTTACATACGTACACGTGTGTACAAATACATGACAGGTTACTACATCTAGACCTATTTTAACAGTTACCCTGTAGACACCACGAGAGTTGAGATATCAGTTATGATTAAGCTAATTTCTACGGGTCTAAGTTGATATACTTATCGAATACTAGCAGGGATATTGTGATCCTGAGCCCATATGAAATCTGTGTTCTAATATAGTGAAATGCGGAATCCGGATAATCCAAAAAAAATGCAAAAATAAATGATGGACTTTATATAAATTTCTAATAATCTTGTAAATATTTCATACCTCAAATAATATAATGAACCTTATATGATACATTAAATGTATGCCAACCATTGCCTGCATCAGTGTAGAAATTTCATTTACTTCTCAACACTTACATGCAACATTAGGCATACATTTAGCATGTATATATGTTCTAAGTTTCATCACTGTTCCTAACACCTAATTCATTCACAGAATACTAAATTTGAAATTTCAGACCTCAAACATAATGAATCTTATATGCTACATAAAGTATGTGCCAGCATTGGCCACATGAGTTAAAGGAATTTTCCGTTATCCATGAACACATGTTAGACAATGCTACGCACACGTTTAATGTGCATATAAGTTTCCTCACTAGTCGTTAACACTTGTGATGTGGATTGGTTGGCCCGATCTTCACGGATTCATTGGTTTTGAGGGGAAGGGGGTTTGGGGAGATTGCGGTCACACATGGTAATAAATAGCGAAACAACCTAGTATGATCGATCTTGGCAATAAACCCCTAGCGGAGCAACCTCCGAAACTCGAAAGACAAGCCAACAATCGCTTTAACTGAAACTGATTCCTTCTTACCGGCCAGTCCACCGATCCAATAGAACCCTAACAAGGAAGAAGAGCGACCAACACAGAACACTATGAAAGATTGGCACACGCATACTAGAATCCACAAGGGGAAAGAGTAGCTATATGAAGAACCCTAATCATCTCCATAGGAGTTCCACCCACAAGGGGGGAAGAATCAAAGCTCCCTCAAATTCATCATCTCAGGTTTACAATAGAGGGTGACGACATATATATATATATAGCCAAACACGAACTATGGGTAGTTTGGGCATAAAAAGGTGTTCTGAAGAGATACATAGGCTGATGTCCAACTCAGAGCTCGCAGGCCCGATGTGTAGGCCGGAAATTCCGGCCGGTCTCCGACTTGGGGTACTGTGAGTTTTCACAACCAGCTTTGTGAGTCTAGGAGAGCAGGTCTGGAGATTACGGTGTGGTTTGGCTGGAGATTCCAATCGGGCCAGAGATTCTGGTGTAGATGACGCCGGAGATCCCGGTGCATATGTTCTAGTTTATTCACCATGCTTCTCTTTCACTTGATCACTTGACGTCCATGCGGGTGGTAGCTATTGGGGATGGTATCTGAGGATACACAACAAATTGGCATGAACTAGTAATCCATCCAAGGAGGCGTCGAAGTCACAAGAGTCTAGGAGCAAGTAACCTTATCATGGAGGAGTTTGGCTCGCGCGCGAGTCATGGGTCCACTTAGGGGACTCGGAAGTGTAGATGTAGATTTGTCTGAAGGACAGGCTTCATTAGAAAAATGATAAAATGAATTCACCTTGGTTGTATTTATTGGACTACTTGGTTCAATGGGTGGCATGATGATGACCATATGCTGAGCTGCATCAACTTGATTCAAAATAGAATGCTAAATTAAAATTCCCTAATAGAATGATCAGTAATGTATAAAATAATTACAACAAAGTCATCTGAACCACGATAATTTGTCATACTAACAATACCAAAACGGCACAAGTAACCATATGAACAGTGACACTTTATTTTATACTAACAATATAAATTTAATTATACAAAAAATAGAAAATTGAATATAGCCATGTTGCTAACTTACTAACAACAGTAAAAATACCAAGTTTATCATACTATGAACTTACAAACATATCTTTTACGACAGGTTCATCGGCTACCTTGGGGTTCACGTAACTTCGTGGTTGTCCTCCTCTGGTCTGGCTGGCAACTCTTCAGATGTGGATCCTATCGTGGCAATGGATTCGATATAGCCCCACCAACCATAGATCAAGGAGTCACATGACATAAGTTCCCTTTCTGTCAATGCTGACCTCATACAACGCTCTCCCTCGATACGTTACATCCACATCCCGAGCCTTACTCAAGTGGCGCCGAGGCCTACCCTTATTTATCTCCTCTGTTGTGCATCTCTTTGACCCTCTCCTCCTGGACACGAAGAGGCAACCCCTAGCCTTCTCTTCCTCGGTACCAGAGATGGCTGGCAAGGAGAGGAGAATGCACGAGATCTCTGTCCAATGAGGAGGAGGGAGATAATATGGCGTTCTCTCAAACGCCAGACGCACTCTCTCGATGGAGAGTTCCAAGAGAGTGAGGCCACCATGTATAGATCTGGGAGAGTGGAGCGGGAGGTAGAGAGTTAGGGTAACTAAGGGTTATGAGGAGATTTATAACGTCTAGTTCATATCGGTAACGGTTGGAAAATTGTTGAGGAACAATTAGAGAAACGCCTGAGCAGTTAGAAAGGAATATTCTTGTCTGTTAGAGGGCATCTAGTTCTCATTAACTCGCTATTGAGCAATATGGTGTCCTATATGGTATATTTCTTCCAAGGTCCAAAAGGACTACTCAAACGTTTGTACTATTTTTGATCTAGGTTCTTTTTGCAAAGAAATAGTGAATTGGATAAATGAAATTTAGTGTGCCGTCCAAAAGACTAGGGGCTTGGAATTCAAGACCTTGAGGCAAAGGATAATGCACACCTTAGCAAGTGTCTTTTCAAGTAACTTAATGAGGAGTAGGTATGGCAAACCCTCCTAAGAAAGAAATATGTGGGCTCAAAGTCTGTCTCCCAACTTTCCCTAACAACCAGGGGATTCACATTTTTGGGAAGGTGTAATGAGAAGGGGTAATTATTATTCCATTAATGTCATTCCTTATTAAGGATGTCTTAGAGATTCATTTCTTGAAGGGTCCCTAACTTAGAAATGCTCCTCTCTAGGAACAATATCCATCTTTGTACAATGTTGCATGAAACAAAAATGATTCAGTCGTAGAGGTGTTGGGAACATCCCCACCTAACATGATGTTTAAGACAGGATCTCATTGGTATGTGACATGCTTCATGGCACACTCTACAAGAGTTTTCGGCATCAGTTCAACTATACATGGACATGACAAATTCTGACAAAATCTACATGAGAACTGTAAATTTTCAATAGAATCCATGTCCAAAGCATTAGTACATTCAGATGACCTAGTAATGAACAACAAACACATTTAAAAATGAAAGTACCTCTGAAAATTAAAAATTCATGTGGTATCTTCGTCGAGGTGTGATCTTAACCAAAGACAACCTTGCAAAGCATAACTAGTAAGGAAATATGAACTGTTGCTTCTGTCATCATGCATGAAAATGTAAAACACTTACTGACATGGGTATACCCTACAGGTGCTCGAGCTTGGTATATACGGTCCAAATAGATACAGGCCCACGGTGTCGCCAAGGCCCGGATGGAGGGACTCGAGTAACCTATGGACTCTTGATTGCTTGAAGGACAAGAAGAAGCTAAAGATAGAAAGTTTGAAGAGGAAAACCCTAACTTGTAACCGACTCGACCTGCTACCCGAGACCTAGCCTATCTATATAAAGGCTAGGAGGGGGCAGCGAGGAGGACACACGCAACCCTAGTTTCCACAACCCTTGCCAGATTGCATCTGCGCACCATTGTAACTTTCGACTCCTTCGATAATTCCACGAGCAGACAAGCAGGAGTAGGGACCTCTACGAGGCCTGAACCTGGGTAAATCCTTTGTCCCCTGTGTGCTTGTTTGCTAGCCGATAGATGTCTCCAGCGCTCCCTCCTTCTTCAAAACCCAAGTCCATAACAATGGGCATTGACGAGTTAAACCCTCGTCAATTGGCGCCGTCTGTGGGAATTGGGAGTGCTGATGTTGCGGCTTCTTCGGCCCCATCAAACGCGATCTACAACTCTGCAACAGCGGAGATTCGCCAGCTTTTCGGCGCCTTCGACTTCACCGTCCACACGGCGGCTACTCTCCCGGCCTTCGAGTCCGTGGGCGACAGAATCAGCCTAGCGATTGGGAGCTTCCGCTTCCAAGTTGGTCAGATGGGCACGCTTCGCATGCCCGATCAGCCGACAGCACCGGCGATTGCCCCAGCATCATGGTTCCCTCCATCGATCAGCACCCTCAGCGAGCTCAATGCTCCGGTGGCAGTCGGGAACATGGTCAGCGACAGCAGTCGCGACTCCGATCTAAGCAATCTGGCCACTGAAGATGGAACTTACGGTTCCGGATCTGAAAATTGTGGAAGCAGCAGCTTCCCAAATCACTTCATGTGCGTCATCATCAACGCGGGCGACACCTCCGCCAACCGCGGTAACGGTGGCAACACCGGCAATGGCACCGACCCGCCCAACGCCGCCAACGGCGGCAACGGCGGCAATGGAGGAGTAGTTGAACCTCCTAGCATAATCAACGAGCAAACTGGCGAACGCGTCGTGATCAGGCTCAACGAGCAAGAGTGGGAACGCTGCCGCGAAGCCCTACGAGGTGCACCTCTACCCTTTGGGTCCCCGCAAGAACTACTGATGGGCTACCACTGGCTCCTAAAAGAGGAATTCAAGCGCCAAAAACAAGCAATCGCGCAACTTGAGGCACGTAAAAAGGCGGCGGACGAGTCAAGCCTTCGTTGCGCTGGGCTCTCCTCCTACGGAGGATCCTCCTCAAGAGGCAACGAGCATCTCGCCAGGAAGAGGCAATCACGGATGTCTCACCTCACCGAACAAGAACGCATAGACGCCGCGAAAGTCCTCGACTTTGGCTCTATGACAGTCGACACGAGAGACAACGTGGTTCCCAGGACACCACAGGCCGCGGTGACAGCGGCCACCATGTACCTTCTCAATAACCAGCCACCAGCTGGAGATCCCCGAACGGCCATGCACCAATCTACGATCGCGGGCCTGGGGCTAATCGAGGCCGCCCTTGACAAAGAACCAGTACCAGACCCAAAAAAGGGCAAAGAGTTAGCAAAGCGCTACTCCTCGCCCTCGTCCAGCGATGACAGTCACGACCTGTCTCGGCGCCGCCGCTTGCGGCGACACGATCGCGACTACGATGCACGCGATGAACTCATGCAGCGCAAGATCGACAAGTCAAGGGCACGACGTGCTCGATCGACTGATTCGGAAGAAGAAGATGGGGAGCTCTGCGGCGCCAGATGCTTCAGCAGATCCATCAGGCAAAAGAGAATGCCTAAAGGGTTCAAACTCCCATCGGAGAACCTGAAATTTGACGGTCTGCAGGACCCCAAGATCTGGCTGGAGGATCACATCTCCTCCGTCAGGCTGCACGGAGGCGATCAATCTTGCCATGCAATGCTTGCAGCTATAGCTGCAGGGCGCCGCCCGGGCATGGCTCAATAACCTCCCACGCGGATCCATTCGCAGCTGGGATGAGCTGGTCTATAGCTTCGTGCGCAACTTTAAGGGCACGTACAAACTCCCCGCTTCAATCGAAGAACTGAGATGCTGCCAGCAAAGATCTGGCGAATCGCTGTGCTCTTACATCCAAAGGTGGTCCATCATCAAGAACTCCGCGGAGAACATCTCGGAAGACCGCGCGATTGATGCATTCAACGGTGGTGTCCACCGCATGGAACTTAGGGAGGAGCTAGGCCGCTCAAAGCCCAAGACCATCGACCATCTGATGGAGATCGCGAATCGGTGGGCTGATGGAGAAGATTCGGTGAAAAACCGCGTTCACTCTAACGAGGAGGCAGAACTCGAACGAAGACGCGACCACCGGAGTAAGCGTCGCATGCGCGTCTACGACGATCGCGATGACATCAACATGGTCGCAGCCGGCTACGCCGATAGACGCGACGATAACCACAACAGCGGATAACGCGACTCCAGGAAAACCACGCAAGTGTGGCAACGCCGCACTCGCGATGAAGCACCCGCGACCTCCATCGAGGACAAACTGTCCGGGACATGCACGGTACACTTCTACATCGACAAGCATGATGGCAAGAGAAAGTCCAGCCACCTCCTCAAAGACTGTTGCGAGTTCCTTAAGCTACATGAGGGGTTGGTTTGGATGAACCGCAATGCAGTCGAAAGAGGCTTCGGAGCCGCTCCAGGCGCCATGGCACATGGCGCACCACCACCACCACCTGGGCCACCCCCGAACGGAGCCGCACCGGACCAGCACCATGGAGGCGAACCATACCCATGGGCCATGGGTACCATGATGATCCAAAAGGGGCGCCCCTCCAATAGGGTGCAGAAGGCCATCACTCGCCCAGTCAACTTGGCCACGCACTCTCCACCATCCACCATTGAGTACCTCAGTGGCAGTGAGTCGTGCATTACCTTCGATAAACGCGACCACCCGCCTCAAGTACCTCGCCCAGGTCATTGCCCCCTTGTACTCGAGGCGCAAATTGGAGGCTTCGACATGAGTCGCGTCTTCATGGATGGCGGAAGCGGCATCAACCTCATATTCACGAGTACCTTGTGAGCAATGAGGATCCCTCTAACCTGCCTGGAGACATCGGACACAACGTTCCATGGCATCGTCCCAGGGAAAGGCATATACCCCCTGGGCAAAATCAACCTCGACGTCATATTCGGCATGCCAAGGAACTTCCGGCGCGAGCGCATCGACTTTGAGGTCGTCGACTGGCCCTCACAATACCACTGCATCCTCGGACGCGTCGCATTCGCTAGGTTCATGGCAGTACCCCACTACGCCTACCTGCAGATGAAAATGCCAGGTCCCAACGGCGTCATCACAATCAACGGGAGCTTCGAGCGTCGGCGATTCGACGGAATTCAACAGAATCTCCAGTCCTTGGCATCTGAGGAGGAGCTCGCGCGATTGAAGGAAACGACAGACAACAGTCTGCCCCCCCTGAGTAGGCCAAGCTCACCTGACCTATCCTTCGACTCATCTGTGCACACAAATAAGGTGCAGGTCCATCCATCAGATCCCGCTAAAACGGCCCTCATTGCCAACAACTTGAGTCCCGCATAGGAACTCGCGCTCGTCGAATTCCTCCGTGAGCACTGGGAAATTTTCGCCTGGTGTCCTGCGGACATGCCAGGAGTTCCCAGGGAATTCACCGAGCACGCACTCAATGTCAACCCTGACGCAAGGCTAGTCAAGCAAACAATCAGGTGACTGTCTGAGCCACAGGCACAGACAGTCGGAATGGAGATCAATAGACTCCTCGAGGCCAAATTCATACGCGAGATCAAGGAAAGCACTTGGCTCGCCAATACTGTGCTGGTGCCAAAAAGGGACACGGATATCCTGCGGATGTGCGTGGACTTCACTTCTTTAAACAAGCACTGCCCAAAAGATCACTTCCCGCTACCACGGATCGATCAAATAATCGACTCCACCGCCGGATGCGAGCGCCTCTGCTTCCTCGATGCCTACTCAGGCTATAACCAAATTCGAATGAAGGGGGAAGACCAGGAGAAGACCGCGTTCACAACGCCCTTCGGTGTGTTCTGTTACAACACAATGCCCTTCGGGCTAAAAAACACAGGAGCCACGTACCAGCGGTGCATGCAGGCTTGCCTCAAGGAGCAACTAGGTCACAACATCCAAGTCTATGTCAACGACATAGTAATCAAAACCAAGAAAGAAGCCTCTCTAATCGACGACTTGCGCGAAACCTTCGCCAATCTCGATCGCTACAAGATAAAGCTCAATCCGGACAAATGCGCCTTCGGCGTACCCTCTGGGCAGCTGCTCGGGTATCTCATCTCCGCGAGAGGGATTGAGGCAAACCCGAAAAAAATTAAGGCCATACTGGCCATGGAGAAGCCAAAGAACATAAGAGGCGTTCAGCAACTAGCCGGGCGAATCGTGGCACTCAGTCGATTTATCAGTCGAATGGGAGAAAAGGCTCTGCCCTTCTATCAGCTCCTCCGCAAAGCTGACAAATTCGAGTGGACCAACGAAGCGAAAGAAGCATTCGAATACCTCAAGCGCCTGCTATCCACCTCGCCAGTATTGGTAACTCCATGAGAAAGGGAACCACTGCTGCTGTACATCTCCGCCACCAACCAAGTGGTTAGCATAGTGCTCGTCGTCGAACGGGCCGAGGAAAACAAGGTCCACGGCGTACAACGCCCGGTATACTACCTCAGCGAGGTCCTCACGCCAACAAAACAGCGGTACCCGCACTACCAGAAGCTGGCGTACGGCGTCTTCATGACCGCCCGACGACTACGCCATTACTTCCAGGAACATCCAATCGTGATAGTAAACGACGCCCCATTGGGGCATATCCTCAATAACCCTGACGCCACAGGGCGAGTCACGCTTTGGGGAATCGAACTGTGTCCACGAGACATCACATACGAAAAGCGTGGCGCAATCAAGTCGCAAGTTCTCCCTGACTTCCTCGTACATTGGATGGAAAACCAACTCCCGGACAAGCCAGATATGTCCTACCTCTGGACAATGCACTTCGATGGGTCCAAGAGGAAAGATGGAGCAGGAGCAGGTGTCATACTGACATCGCCTCAAGGGGACAAGCTGAAATACGTCCTGCGAATGCAGTTCACAGCCTCAAACAACGAGGCTGAATACGAGGCCCTGTTACACGGGATGAGAATGGCAAAAGCCTGCGGCGCAAAGAGGATAATCATATATGGCGACTCCAAGTTGGTCGTCAACCAAGCAATGCACGAGTGCGACGCACTGAACGACAACATGATCGCATACCGCGACCTCTACGACACAATTGAAGGAGACTTTGATGGTTGCGAGTTGCGACACATAGGTCGCGAAAGAAATGAGGAGGCGGACGCACTCGCCAACATAGGCTCCACCTGCGCACCCATACCACCTGGGTTTTTCTCGAGCGCATATGCGAACGCTCCATCAAGCCAAAGGCCGCAGAGAAGAAAACAAGCGCAACAATGGACTCGGGGGCTACGCCACCCAATGAGCCAATGGCACTCGATGACTTGGATCTCGACACAAGACTCCAGGGACCAATGAGCGTCATGATGATCGAACAATCCTGGATGCAGCCATACATTACGTACCTCCTCAGCAAGCGCCTACCGAACGACCCGACAGACGCACGACACGTCACGTGATGCTCCAAGGCATTCACCGTTATCAACGGTGAACTGTATAAATGCGGCATTACAGGCGTATTACAATGATGCGTCTCCCTAGCCGATGGAAGAGCAGTCCTCCTCGACATCCATGAAGGGACCTGCGGGCACCACGCCGGCTGTCGCGCCCTCGTTGCCAAAGCTCTACGAGCTGGATTTTACTGGCCCACGGCCATGCGCGACGCCAAGAATATAGTCCAAAAGTGCAACGCTTGTCAGCGATTCGCGGACAAGCCACACGTACCAGGCGCAGAACTACGTCCTATTCCATTGGCCTGGCCCTTCGCCCAGTGGGGACTCGACATGGTTGGCAAAATTCCAAGGTCCTCGCAAGGAGGCTACGTCTACCTCTTGGTCGCAGTCGACAAATTCACCAAGTGGATTGAGGCCATGCCAGTGACCAAGCAATCAGGACACAGCGCAGTCAAGTTCTTCGAGTCCATCGTCTACCGCTTCGGCGTGCCGCACATCATCATCACCGACAACGGAACGAACTTCACATCCAAGGAGTTCCAAGATTTCTGCGAGAACCTAGGGATCAACATCAGCTACGCCAAGAGCACCCACGCACCAACGGTCAGTGGAAAAACAACGGGCTCGTCTGCAGTGGCATCAAGGAGCGACTCCTCCGACCACTCGAACAAGCCGCAGGCTGCTGGCCAGACAAACTGCAATCCGTACTCTGGAGCCTGCGTACAACTCCAAACAGCGCCACCGGCTACACACCATTCTTTATGGTACACGGAGCAGAGGCAGTACTACCCGCCGAGGTATGGTACAAAGCGCCACGCGTAGTCGCCTACAGTGAGCAGGAGTCATCCCTCGCACTCGAAGACTCCGTCGACCTCCTTGACGAAGCAAGAGAAATCACCGCAGAAAGATCTACGATCTACCAGCAGAACCTGCGCAACTACCATAACAGAAGGCTTCGCCCCAGATCCTTTGTCGAAGGTGACCTAGTCCTGCGACTGAAGCAGCAGGGGCATCTCAAGCTCGAGTCCCCCTGGGAAGGACCGTACGTGATTACAGAAGTAATCCTAGGTGGCGCCTATTGCCTTCAAGATTTAGAGATAGGGGTCGCACACTCCAACCCTTGGAACGTCGCACAACTGCGACGCTTCTACCCTTAGTCGTTTTTCTTTACTTTTGCATCGCAAATAAGGCTATTCAGCCAAGGCTACTTAGCCGCACATTGTACTCCGTACTGTTCTTCGAGTAAATAAAAACTAAGTGCCCCAAAACTCCGTGTTCTCCTTTACTTTGTCATTTTTCATACTCGGGGGCTATGCCACCCTACACACATATGTTCTTCGAATAATAACGCGGCATCCCGAGTTGCTGGCACATCAATCGAACCCCTTAACACAAACTCAACCCAGCTGCAACGCACCTGACAGGTTGACAAGGGAACGATACAAAGATGGCCAGGCTAACGAAAAGGACTCGCATAAGTGCAACGCACCCCACGCTTAAAGCTATTTGTACACATTCAACGGTAAATTATCTACAAATGTATACGAGCTTTACAACACTAGTACACTCATGTGCAGGATACATACTTGGCTACCCTTGCAACAGAAGAACATTAGTCTGTTCCTCGAAGAAGTCGACGACCTCCTCGGCTGGATGATCCACCGCCTGATAGTGCGACACCATGTTCCAGGAAGATCCTACTGGTGGCGCCGGTGGCCCAGAGGAAATGGCGGCGACATCCACGTCAGGCCTGTGCAAACGCACCATGGAAAGGGCAGCCTTGGCACCAGCCACCAACTGCTGCCTCACGCACTCGTGAACCACGGACATATCTTGAAATTTGGTCAGGAGAGCCAGCAGGCTTGATGGAGTATCATCCAGCGGGAACATTGTCCAGTAGATGTTCTTCAAACACGACTGCGACTTCTTCAGAAAGAGCAGCACTCGCGAGGCGCGATCCTGCAGGGTCGCTAACGCAGTCGCACGATCATGATCTACCCAGAAGTATCCACTCTCCTGAAGTTGCTCCTGGGTGAGATCATGAAGACGGATGGCAATCCTATCCCTCTCCTCCCGCGGATGGCGTGCGCTAACAACTACACGAAGCAGCATCAACAGCATGAGTACAACGTACCATTGCGATTAACTACAAAGGAAAAGACGAGGATAATCAAACTAACACTTAAACTGGTCGCCCAGCTGCGTCACCTCGCCAAGCAGATATTGCTCGCGAGCGGCGGCTTTTTCAGCCTTTGACTTCCACATGTCCGCGCTACCGCGGATCACGGGCAACTCACGCTCCAGTTGCTTAATGCGATCACGAAGTCGCGAAAGCAAGGAAAGCTCCTCTACCCTGGAGCATGGTGGTGCCATTGTATCCTCAAGAGATGGCGAGTCTGGGGTTCCCCCCACAAGACCACTTGATGTACCCTACCAAAAATCAAGCCAGAGGCAAATAAGGCGACCAACTCAAAAGTCAAAAGTAACAGATGCATTCAGGATCAGCATAAAAGTATCTACAAACACATTCGCTAACAGGCATGTTCTCCAATCAAAAGAGAAATTCATCAACTATTACAAAGAAACTAACTACGAGGCAGCTGGCTTCTTCGACTTCGATGACCTCGGGGGCTTCATCAAGTCCGTGGCAGCATCAGATGCCACTGACTTTCCGCCGGCCCCTAAGGCCGAAGTTTTGGCCGCCTTCTTTGCACGATTGAGCTCCTCCGAGTACTTGGCAACAGTGTTTATCAAGAAATGACCATATTTGGCACAGGCAGTCGCAAAGGGAGCAAATACTACCTGCTGACCATCCGCGCCAACAGGCATCGTCTTTGACACCGCAGAAGGATCTACTTCGACTCTGTGGGCTTGCACCATGGCAAGCGACATGGTCGCGCCACCATGCTGGAGGAGTTTTGTATGTGGCGAGCACACCCCAATGACGACTCCACCAGCTCTTTCACATTGTCGACCAGCTCCGCCTTCGGCATCATCTCCTCCTAGAGGCGACTCAGGGTGACCTTGGCCTTGGACAGCGTATTTTGGACAGCGGCGCTACGATCCTCGACCGCAGATACCGCGCCCGCCAGAGCGTCATCGCGACAAAGGGATTGTGGATCAAAACTCAAGCCGCCACCATCTACACCAAAATACACACATGGATCAAACTTCTAGTGCCACCGGCACTATAGAGGAAGAGAAGAACATCAATAAAATATCTACCAGTAAAGGTACCTGAGAGGGCCTTGGCGACTGAGAACAGTTGCTCTTCGAATAACTTCTCCTTGGCTGCAAAGGAGGCGCGCAGATCCTCTTCGCGCTTCTGGGCATCATCACGAGCCGCGATTGCCTCGTCGCGCCCCTTCACAGCTGCGGCTAGCGTCTTCTCCAACGTGGCGACATCGCGCAGTAAAGCGTTATGCTCAGCTACATGGCAGTCGATAAATTGGCTGTCAGTCGATTATACCAAAACAGATAGAAGACGAAAAGAATAAGTATAGAGCACTTACTCTCGACCACGCGGTGGCGCGTCTCTAGCATCGCATGCTGGCGACCCATCGCCATCACTTGCTCCGCCACCTGCGTAGCTTCCTTTACAAGGAGCTGTCGCACAAAACAAGGAGTCAGCAGAAGGCAGCAGAAGGTGTTGACTACCACATTAAAAAAAGAAGGAAAGCTATACTTACATGGTCCTCCAGCGACTCCGAAGAAGTTCGCTGAACCGTCGTCCGAGCAACTACTCGATGCTCCCCTACGTGAGGAGAGCTCGAAGAATTGTGCCCGGAGTGGGCGCCACGGAGAAGGAGCGCGCTCGACCTCTACCTTGGCCCTTGAAGTCGCGACTCCCGATTCCTTCAAAAATTCGACGTCGCCAGAAGATGACGACGCCTCTTGACTGCAAGACAAAATCCGCACTCAGAAAGGGCAAACTCCAGAACAAAGCCAACAAGAAGAAAACTGAGAAGAATGAAGGCACTAGCAAAATTACCAGTCAAATTTCTCAAGATCAAACGTGGCCTCCGCCGACTCCGACGAAGACTCCTTGGGCAATCGCATCTTCTTGCGAGAAGACGGTGCCACGGCCCTCACAGGAACGGCGGGAATTGGCGACTCCGCGCCAACAGCCGTGCCTCCTAGAGTTGAAGGAGTCGACGCGTCGGAATCCCCGCTACGCGAACGCTTGCGAGTATCCAGGCTCTCGGACTCGGGGGCTTCCTCTTCCACATCGGAAGGGACAGTCGACTCAGACTCGTCCTCCTCCAAAGCTTCACGAGGAATAATCCCCTCAGGGAGGGGAGGTATGCAAGGCGACACCGCCCACTCCTGCATACAAAAAGTAAAACAGATAAGCAACAGAAGACGCAATCGAGAAAATAAGCTACTATGTAGCACAACCATACCTCAGGAGGAGGATTCGAAGCATCGAAAGGAGGAACGACTGGCTCGTTCGGAAGCACATCCTTGAGGGTGTACTTCATGACCAGTCGCACCCTCTTATCTACCTCACTCGTAGACATGCCATCAGCAGACACGCGAGTGGAATCATCAGTGCCACCCCATTGGAACATGGGATGGACCCTGGCCTGGAGAGGCTAGACGCGATGACGCAGCCAAGTCCTGACAAGGGCGCAGCCTCCCTCTTCTGCACCTATGCGACTCTCGAGGTTGCAGACGCGCTGATACAGCACGTCTGTCTCCGCGAGTTCGGAAGGCATGATCACGTTCTTCCAAGAACGCATCTTCTTGCAGGGAGTCACGGGATCGAAAGGCGCGAGTCCAAAGTGCTCGTCCTTGGCCTTCCGTCACAAGACATAGAGCCATTTGTCCCTCCATCCCTGGACGGACTTGGTAAGCTTGATATCGAAGTAGGTGGCGGATGGGTCGACGTGGATTCCGCAACCACCTACCTCATAAACTAAAGATCCAGATGCGGACTGACGCTTCAATTTAAAGATACGCTTGAAAAGACCAAAGTGTGGCTCAATTCTGAGCCAGCACTCACAGAGAGTGATGAAACAAGTGATGTGGAGGAGAGAATTTGGGGACAGCTGATGGAGTTGGAGCCCATAGAAATAAAGAAGGCCCCGAAGAAAGGGGTGAATAGGCAAGGAAAGACCACGAATGATGAATGCAAGAAACATCACTCGATAACTAGCGGGAGGCACAGGAATGGTCTCACCACTGGGGACGCACGAATCAGCGACTGCTGCAGAAATAACTCCGTCTTGGCGAAGAAGATGGAGATCCGACACCTTGATGATAGAGGGTCGCCATGCGCCATTGGTCACACGGGTGCCCGCGACCTTATTCTTCCCGACGGCGGCGGCACTGGTGCCCGCAGCAGCAGAGCCACCTTTCTTCTTCGCTGCAGCGAGGGTGGCCGTGGAATCAGCAGCAGCGCCTCCCTTCTTCTTCCCCATTGCGCGGAGGTGATGTGAGCGAAGGAAGTAGCTTTGGAATGAACGGAGCTGGTCCAGCGTCATGGACAAGATGGGCGCAGGGGAAAGCAGAAAAGCAACAGCAATGGCGATGGCAGCAAGGAAGAAAGAGCACAGATGGGAAATTACCGCCGCAGCATCGCTACTTAACCCCTGGGAGATGCAATCCAACGGCTGACAAAAACCCTATTGGACGCGTGGCACGCATCGTGTTGGACACGTGGAGAAGAGGAAGCGCGAACCGTCCCCCCACTTCTACCATTACATGCGGAAATCGGGGAGGCACAGTTAAAAATAAGATTACGCATGCCCAGTCAAATCAAAGTCAGAAAGTGGGACCCACCGCTCGTCACGTCCCGTCAAAATCGCTCACGCGGGCAACTAAGGTCATACAAGCGTCAGCACTGACGTCATCAAGGCTATGCAGTGGAAAACTTCGACTATTTTTAGTCCTTGCTGGAGTCTTCGACTCCACCAAGCACTCGGGGGCTACTCCCATAGGGAGCGCTGGCCGCGCACCCTACGACTTTTCTTTTTCTTGTTGCAGGAACATGGACAATCACAAAAGCAAACCCAACCACTTAAAACACAGTTCGATTATGGACATGTGTTACTCCCATAGGGAGCACCGGAAACAAGCAGGCAAAAGACGACAGCAGTCACAAAAGTATTTTAGTGCACACGAGTCATCGGCCAGAAACAAGCGAGCAAAAAAGACGGCAATGCAAAAGTGTTTTAGTACCTGCCTGAGTCATCGACTGAAACAAGCAAGCAAAAGACGACAGCAGTTGCAAAAGTTCTTTAGTCCCTGCCTGAGTCTTCGACTCAACCAGGCACTCGGGGGCTACTCCCATAGGGAGCGCTGGTCGCGCACCCTATGATTATTTGTGCAAAAAACTATGTGTTGATAACATCCACACTCGAAACTCATGGCGACACCACCTCATAATTTTTCCCTACAAAGAGATCAAGTCTCTGGGTTACCGAATCGTCTCATGATGATAAAATTTGGATGCAGCGCCTACGGCGTGAAGATAAGACCTGAATAAGGCTCACAACGCATTTAAGCGCACTACCGAAACATATCCGCGTTTGCTACAGGCACGATGAACATGCCTTGACGGACGCGTCAAGTGCTCACACCCATATAACTGGAATTCGACTCCTGTAAGACCTCCGCGGCCTGAGTCGAATTACACCAGCACTTTTCCAGATTCGAGTCCGGGGACTCGAATTTGAGTAGATTACGTTGTTTCACCCTAAGGTGGTTAACTGATACCGATACTTCGGATATATCAGGAACGTATATCAACAATCCCTGTCACACAAATAAAAGCAATCGAAATGTACTCATTTAGGCACTCGAAGGCTTCATAAAGTCCCCAGTCGAATCTGCGATTCCCTTGGACACTCGGGGGCTACTGACATGGGTATACCCTACAGGTGCTCGAGCTTGGTATATACGGTCCAAATACATACAGGCCCACAGTGTCGCCAAGGCCCGGATGGAGGGACTCGAGTAACCTATGGACTCTTGATTGCTTGAAGGACAAGAAGAAGCTAAAGATAGAAAGTTTGAAGGAGAAAACTCTAACTTGTAACCGACTCGACCTGCTACCCGAGACCTATCCTATCTATATAAAGGCTAGGAGGGGGCGGCGAGGAGGACACACGCAACCCTAGTTTCCACAACCCTTGCCAGATTGCATCTGCGCACCATTGGAACTTTCGACTCCTTCGATAATTCCACGAGCAGACAAGTAGGAGTAGGGACCTCTACGAGGCCTAAACCTGGGTAAATCCTTTGTCCCCTGTGTGCTTGTTTGCTAGCCGATAGATGTCTCTAGCGCTCCCTCCTTCTCCAAAACCCAAGTCCATAACAATGGGCATTGACGAGTTAAACCCTCGTCACTTACTCTTCCAATACTAGTTTGCGTGTTCTATATGGTGATCATCCAAGTGACTTCAACTTGCTATATCTGCCACACTCAGTTGCTAATATATTTGGAAATTGGTTGCATGCAATAGATCATTCAGACACAATCCAAACTTCTAGTTTGTTTCACTTCCACCGCAGACGTGTTAGAAATAATGGGCTAAACTAAATAGGCCCATGTAGATTTCAAATTTTCCCTAAATCTCAAAGCCCATGTTTGTGGCATCTCACATGTGTTTGGGCCCATGTTTGGGGCAGCTCAGATGTGAGTGGAGTGGGAGATAAAGTTTAGTACCACATGGAAAGTTGGAGGAGAGTTGCACCACCTTATAAGGTGGAGTGTTTTACCACCTAGTAAAGTGAGTGAGAAGAGGAGAGCTACACACACACACGCACCGCCCGCCTGCCCGTCTCGTCACTACGTGCGCGCGCCGCGGGTGGCGGGTTGCAGGAATCTCGCCGAGCCAAGATTTATTTTGCTACTTAGGAAAATTGTGAGGTTTTGATAGACATGTCAACATTCAGCCTATTCGGGTCACTCCCGGATCGTGGTTCGCCTCCGTTAGGTTTCCTGAACTGCTCTATATAAAGTCATGCGTGAATACCACCACAAAAAACTGAAACCAATCTAGGGTTTTTCCAACCTCTCTGTTTGCGCCACCACCATTGTCTACTCCATCTCGATCGTCGGCGTGCATCGGTGAATGGGAGAGCAGGTCTCTAGAACCACTCATCCTTGTGGTCCTGTACGGAAGAGGTTGAGTAAGGTTTTTGGAAAGCGCTCCGCATGACTGCTCAATCGTCATCACGACGTGTCTTCCTGGACGAACTCCTAGTCTATGGGCGACTCATCTTCAACATTGTCTCCTTTAAGAAGTTGTTGCCGCCTCTGCACCAACGGCGACTTCATCGACAACTGATCAGTACATATACCATGATCCGATTGGTTGTCATACCATGTGTGTTTTTGTATTTCCACTACTGTTGTTCGTGTTGATTAATACATGTAGTATATTAGAGGTTAACATGATTGTAGCTGCTATAGTCATGATTTATATTCTAGAATTAATTATGGAAATTATGCCTAATAATCCAACAATCCGAAAACCTTATTATAGGCAATTTCCTCAGCTAAACATGGGACATCTGGTTGATGCTATGAAGCCAGAAAAGTTTATCGGTGTGCATTTTAAGAGGTGGCAGTATAAGACCACTATGTGGATGTAAGCTCTGAAAATATTTGAGGCTAGTGAGGGTTTACCTAAACGAACTATATCTGAGCAGGATCAGAACAAGTTCAAGGAAGCCAATCTAGCCTTTGTGGGATGTGTTCTGAGAGTTCTTGATAGCAGGCTGATTGACGTGTATATGCACTTCAAAAATGCAAAATAGCTCTGGAAGGCATTGGACGCTAAGTTCACTATAGCATATGCTGGCAGTGAACTATATATCATTGAGAGCTTCCATGATTACAGGATGGTAACAACCGTTCTGTAGTCGAATAGGCTCATGATATACAGTGCTTTGCTAAGGAGCTTGAAATCCTTAAGTGTATCTTACCCAACAAGTTTGTGGCTGGGTCCATTATTGCAAAGTTGCCTTCTTCATGGAGGAACTTTTCCACAACTCTCGAGCATAAGAGGAAAGGACATCGGTTGAAAACCTGATATTGTCTCTTGATGCCAAGAAGAAGGCTCGGGCCAAGGACACTGCTGATAAAGGAGGTGAGGTTCATTCTAGCGCCAATATGGTGCAGAAGAAGACCTTCAGCAAGAACAAAGGGAACTATAAACCCTCCTTCAACAAGATTGAAAAGACTATAACCTTCAAGAAGAAGAAGAAGCCGAACAAGGCCGAGCTAGGTTGATTTATCTGTGGAGAGCTCAGACACTTTTCCAAGGACTACCCAGAACATGCAGATCACAGAGGGAAAAAGGGAAGACTGTCAACATCGTGACCACTAGCAATGCTGATGGGTATGGTAATCTATATATTAACTATTCTTTCACTATTTCAATCACCATGTTGCTAGATTGATACGGGTGCTAAAGTTCATGTTTGTGCTAACATCTCTATGTTCACTTCTTATCAGGTCGCTTGGGATTCCTCTGTCCTAATGGGGAATTGATTGCATGCTTCTGTTAGTGGTGTTGGCACGATGGATCTGAAGTTCACTTTGGGAAAGATTGTGCATCTGAAGGACGTGCTACATGTCCCTTCCATGAACAAGAATCTCGTTAGCGGCTCCCTTCTATGTATGGATGGGTTTAAGGTTGTTTTTTAGTCTAATAAAGTCATTGGGTCGAGACATCTACAATTTATTGGTAAAGACTATGAGTGTGGAGGGTTGTTCTGCTTTTCACTTTCAGATTTTTGTAATAAGTCAGTAAACCATATTTGTGGCAGTGTTAATGCTGATATCAGTGTTTGGCATTCTCGTTTATGTCACATTAATTTTGGTTTGATGTCCAAGTTTTCTAGTATAAGTTTAATTCCAAATTTCACTATTGCCAAAGGTTCCAAGTGCCATAGTTGTGTGCAATCAAAGCAACCTTGAAAGCCTCACAAGGCAACCAAGGAGAGAAATTTGGCACCACTGGAACTTATACATTCTGATTTTTGTCAGATGAATGGTGTGTTTACAAAAGGTGAAAAGAGATATTTCATGACATTGATTGATCATGCGACTAGATACTGCTATGTTTATTTGTTGCGCACAACAGTTGAAGCTTTAGACTACTTTAAAATTTATAAAGCCAAAGTTGAAAATCAACTAGAGAGAACTATCAAATGTCTTAGGTCAGATCGTGGTGGTGAATATTTTCCCAAAATCTTTGATGAGTTCCGTGAGGAACATGGCATTATTCATGATAGGATGCCTCCCTACTCGCCCCAATCAAACGGGGTTGCTGAGAGGAAAAACTGAACGCTGGTTGACTTGGTGATTCCATGTTAGCCACCGCTGGTTTATCTAAGGCATGGTGGGGGATGCCTTGTTGACAGTGTGCCATGTCCTGAATAGATTTCTTAACAAGAATAAAGATAAAAACCCTTACGAGGAGTGGGCTGGGAGAAAACCATCACTTTCTTACTTGCGCACTTGGGGTGTTTGGCTAAGGTCAACATACCAATTCCTAAGAAATGCAAACTTGGACCAAAGACAGTGGATTGCATCTTTCTAGGATATGCTCCGCAGAGTGTAGGATATAGATTTTTAGTGGTTAAATCTGAGGTTCCTGATATGCATGTTGATACTATAATGGAATCTCGTGATGCAACATTCTTTGAGAATATGTTTCCTATGAAAGATATGCATAACATTGCTAGAATTTATTCTAAAATACTTCCTGAAACTAGTGCATCTAGTGAGAACTTTGAGCAACCACACGATGAAGAAGTCCTAGAGAAGGATGACAATGAAGCTCCTACACGAAGTAAGAGACAGAGGGTTGCAAAATCCTTTGGAGATGATTTCATTGTGTACCTTGTGGATGATACTCCCACTTCCATTCTAGAGGCATATGCATCTCCTGATGCAGATGATTGGAAAGAAGTTGTTCATAATGAGATGCAATAGATTCTTTCTAATGGAACTTGGGAACTATCAGAACGACCCCATGGCTGTAAGCCTGTGGGTTGCAAGTGGGTATTCAAAAACAAGCTAAGGCCTGATGGTACTATTGACAAGTACAAGGCACAGCTTGTAGAAAAAGTATACACCCAAAGAGATGGCAAAGCTTACTTCAACACATATTCACATGTCGCTAGACTAGCCGCCATTTGAGTACTACTGTCCCTGGCTACATCTTATGGTCTTATCGTTCATCAAATGGACGTTAAGAAAACTTTCCTCAATGGAGAGTTGGAAGAGGAGATCTATATGGATCATCCTGATGGGTTTGTGGTAAAAGGTGAAGAGAGAAAGTGTGTAAGTTGTTAAAATCTTTGTATGGCCTAAAGCAAGCACCTAAGCAATGGCATGAGAAGTTTGACAGAATATTAACTTCTATTGGCTTTGTCGTTAATGAGGTTGACAAGTGCGTTTACTATCTCCATGGTGGGGGCAAAGGCGTTATATTATGTTTGTCGTGGACGATATCCTTATATTTGGTACAAACATGAATGTGACAAATAAAGTCAAGTGTTTTCTACTTGATATGAAAGATCTAGGAGAAGCCGGTGTGATTCTGAACATTAAGCTGATTAAGCACGAGCGTGGGTTACTTCAACACAATCACACTATGTTGAGAAGATCTTGAGCCATTTCTGCTTCGTTGATGGCAAGTCTTCCCCAACACCTTATGATCCCAGTGTGACATTATGGAAAAACAAGAAAGAGCCGAAAGAATAATTGAGATACTCTCAAATTGTTGGCTCACTCATGTACTTATCTAGCGCAACAAGACCCGACATCTCTTTTGCTGTGAGCAAGTTGAGTAGGTTCATGTCTAATCCGGGTACTGAACATTGGTGTGCACTTGAAAGAGTCATGCGCTATCTATGTGGTATAATGAGTTATGGTATTTAGTATTCTGGGCATCTAGCGGTGCTTGAAGGGTATAGTGATGCGAACTGGATCTCGGATGTAGATGAACTCTACGCCACTAGAGGGTACAAATTTACCTTTGGGGTGGCATAGTATCATGGAGATCTTGCAAACAAACCATATTGACAAGGTCAACTATGGAAGCAGAACTTGCTGCTTTAGACACAACCACCGTAGAGTCAAAATGGTGGCGTGAACTCTTGATGGACTTGCATGTGGTTGAAAAACCTATATCGGCCATCCTCTTAAATTGTGGCAATCAAACTATTATTGTCAAAGGGAAAAATTCTAAGGATAACACAAAGTCATCAAGACACGTCAAGAGACGTTTGGAGTCTGTCAGAAAATTGAGAAACTCTGGAGTAATTACTGTTACGTATTAAACTGACAAAAACCTAGCAGATCCCTTTACGAAAGGACTATCATGAAGCGTGGTAGAAAGTGCATCGAGAGAGATGGGTTTGAGACCCATGGATGTTACACAGTAGTGGAAACCCAACCTTTATGATCAGAGATCCCGTGAATCGACGTAGGAATAACAAGCTCGTGGTGTGACTGATGACTCACAAGTATAGGGGGTGTATCGCAGTATTTTCGAGGGAAGTGAAACCCAATTTATTGATTCGACACAAGGGGAGCCAAAGAATATTAATAAGCCTTAACAATTGAGTTGTCAATTCAGCTGCACCTGGAAACAATCTTGCTCACAGCAGTTTATCAGTAGTAACAGTTTTGTAGTAGGAATAGTAAAGTAGCAGCAGTAGTAAAGTAAAGATGAGTTGCAATAGCGATGAAAATGGGATTCAAGTGTAGTAGGCATAGGGATGGATGGACGGGCGTTGCATGTACAAGACAATTCACATAGCAATCAGAACATAGGGCAATTGCAGATAAATAAGATAAAGCATCCAAGTACTAGATAATCCTAGGCATGTGTTCCATATATAGTCATACGTGCTCGCAATGAGAACTTGCACAACATATTTTGTCTTGCCAGCCCGTTTGCAGCGAGGCCTTAAGGGAACTACTGGCAATTAAGGTGCTCCTTTTAATAGAGCACCGGAGCAAAGCATTAACACTCCATGAACACATGTGATCCTCACATCAAAGCCATTCCCTCCGGTTATCCCGATTTCTTTCACTTCAGGGCCATTGGTTCTGGACAACAACGTGTGTATACAACTTGCAGATAAGACCATAAATAATACTATCATAATGAATCAATAACATGTTCAGATCTGAGATCATGGCACTTGGGCCCTAGTGACAAGCATTAAGCATAACAAGTCGCAACAAAGTCATAAAGCACTAATAAAAGATACTAGGCACCATACCCTAACAATCTGATGCCATTACATGAACGATCTCATCCAATCCCTACCATCCCCATAGCTTACAGCGGGGATTACTCACTCATAGATGGGGGAACATGGATGGTCGATGGAGAAGCAATGGTGATGATGATGGCGATGATCTCCTCCAATTCCCCATCCCGGTAGGGTGCCAGAACGGAGTTTCTGGTGCTGTTTCGTGGAATCTGGTGGTGGCGGCGGAGCAGAACTTCTTCTGGAAAAACGTCGAACCCCCTGAGTTTTTAGGTCAGAAGGCAACTTATAGGCGAAGAGGGAGACCGAGGCGATGGGCGGCTGACCACCCCGGCGTGGCTGGGCTTGCCTGCAGCCAGTGGTGTGGTTGGGCCCAGCCCCCTCCGCCTCGTGATTCGCTCCGGGAGTCTTCTGGTGAAATAGGATTTTTGGCATATTTTTCGGGATTTTTCCTGATAGTTGATTTTCTGCACAAAAAGTAGACACCAATGCAATTCTGCTGAAAACAGCGTCTGTCCGTGTTAGTTGCATCCAAATCACACAAGTTTAGAGGAGAAACAATAGCAAAAGTGTTCGGGAAAGTAGATACGTTTTGGACGTATCAGTGACAAAGGAGAGTATTAGACAACCCTCTCTATGTGAAGATGCACAACTCTCTAAAGCTGTAAGACAGGTTGGCAACACGCCTTAATGTGTTTCGGTTCGCTATAATTAGAAAATATGTCCTACAAAGCATTCTTGAAAGAACACACCTATATGAGTTCCGATTATTAAACGTTGCAATCTATGAGATTTGGGTGATCTCTAGTAAACTCATGAAGAGACCAAGTAGTATGATTCATATGCTACACCAGCGAGGCAGGCTACTGGCAGGTACTAGTTATGATTTTGTGTGAATTCTAAAAGAACCAAACTTGCAATTATTCAAGGTTCGTCCATTGTTCAAGTTGCTGATAGATGTATATCAAGGATCTAGGCGGAAGTTTAACTTAACAGTCTCTGCTGAAAAACTGGTATATGAACAAGTAGTGAGGATTGGAAAATCTTTAAATGGGCATTTGAGATCTGGTGGGGATTGTTAGAAATAATGGTCTAAACTAAATAGGCCCATGTAGATTTTAGATTTTCTCTAAATCTCAAAGCCGATGTTTGTGCATCTCACATATGTTTGGGCCCATGTTTGGGGTGAAGGGAATATGCCCGAGAGGCAATAATAAAGTGGTTATTATCTTATTCCATGTTTATTATAAATGTTTATTTTGCATGCTATAATTGTATTAATTGGAAACATTAATACATGTGTGTTTAATAAATAAAATACAAAGTTCGTAATGCCTCTCATATAAACTAGCTCGTTGATTAACAAGATGATCAAGGTTTCCTGATCATGGACATTGGATGTTGTTAATAACGAGGTCACAACATTGGTGGAATGATGTGATGAACATTCATCCGAAGTATAGAATTACGATCAAAGTCATCATGTTTATATTGCTATAACATCATAGGAAGTAATCTTAGTCCTTAGACCATGAGATCATGTTAATTGCTAACACCGGAAGAGTATCTTGATAACATCAAACGTCACACCGTAACAGGGTGACTATAAAGGTGGGTTCAGTGCTACAAAGGTGTTATGTTGAGGCTCATGGATCAAGAGTGGGATTTTTCCATCCCGATGACGGATAGATATACTCTGGGCCCTCTCGGTGATATCACATTGGTTAGCTTGCAAGCAAGTGATGTGATCACTAGAATGTTATATCATGGGAACAAGAAAAGAGTGCATGTCGGTAATGAGATCAAACTAGGTATGGAGATACCGATGATCGAATCTCGGACATGTAATATATCGCGAGACAAAGGGATTTAGTTACTAGCTTTAAAGGTTCTCATGATCACAAAAGTCATCGTTGAATGTGTAGGAGTCAGTATGGATCTCCAGGTCCCGCTTCTGATTATTGATCTGAGAGGGGTCTCGATCATGTCTGCATTATTCGCGAACCGTAGGGTGACACACTTAAGGGATACCGACACCATTTGGAGCAAATATGTTTCAGATAAAGATTTAAGAAAGCGTTGGAATTATTTCAATAGACATCGAAACTGTTTCGGGTGAAATTGCTGAAATTGGTTCTGCATGTAATATTGAAATGTTGCAGGGGGTTTTATGTGAATGTTTGTTAATTAAAGTAATTAACAAAATTCTGAATAAAATTAATAAAAGAGTTTTATTAAATGAGAGAGCATTAAATTTGGAGAAACTTAATGCATTTAAAGTGGAGACTTTAAAAGAGAATGTGAAGGGGCATTTTAATGTGGAGGGGTTACCACCACATGAATGATGGGTTCGTAGCATGGAAAACAAAAAAATTCTACCGCAAGAACGAACAAAACCCAGATCTAATCTAGATAAAAGCCAAGATCTAATCTATTAGACATATGCAACGAGATAGATCTGTACTAACCCATGTAGACCCGAAAGCGTGACGAGATCAGATCTCGTGGTTGATGTAGTCGAACACTTGCCGATCTCAAGATCGAGTAGACGATCATTCCGGTGCCGCGTTCCAGTAGCGCTTCCGCAGTCGGTCACACGTGCGGAGTCGAAGCAGACCTTCCTCTCCCCGTTCCAGCGAGCAGCGGAGGTAGTAGATCTTCTCCACGGAATCCCAGCAGCACGACGGCGTGGTGGTGGTGGTGGAGTAGAGAATTCTACAAGGCTTCACCTAAGCCAGAGCAGAGGGAAGGAGGAGGAGGGAGGCGGCTAGGGTTTGAGGATTCAAGGGGCAAGGGGGTGGCGCCTCCACCCCTCTATTTAAAGGAGGGAGCCGCCATGGGAGGGGGAGTCCTAGTAGGACTCCCCTCCCTCCTTGGCCGGCGGATTGGGAAGGGGGGAGGAGTCCTCCTCCCCCACTACTCCTTGTCTTGCCCTACAAGGATTCCTTGATCCTTTCTTGGTTTTCAAGCAAACTCCAAGAAATCTTCTAGAACCTTCCTAACATTTGAAACCTTCTAGAATCCCCATACAAATACTCCTAACATTTCCTAACTTAGAAAATGATCCCCAATATATGAATCTTATTCTCCAACAATTCGGATCTCCTGATGTCCCGGATCCAATCCGAGACTCCGAACAACATTCGGTCTCCAACGCACATTCCATATCTACTTAAAACAACTTCGAACCTTAAGTGTGTCACCCTACGGTTCATGAATATGCAGACATGATGGAGACACCTCTCCGATCAATAACCATCAGCAGGATCTGGAGATCCATAACGGATCCCACATACTCAACGATGACTTCGTGATCGATAGAACCATTAACATATGAAACCAATTCCCTTTGTCACGCGATACTCTACTTATCCGAGGTTTGATCGTCGGTATCTCCATACCTAGTTCTACCTCGTTACTGATAAGTACTCTTTACTCGTTCCATGTTATGTCATCCCTTGTGACCTAGTCACATGCTTGCAAGCTAACTAGATGACATTCCACCGAGAGGGCCCAGAGCATATCTATCTGTCATATGGATGGACAAATCCCAATATTGGTCCATGCGCTTCAACACATACTTTCAGAATACCCAATGACACCTTTATAACCACCCGATTCTGAAGCAAAGTGTTTGATGTCATCAAAGTACCCATCCGGTGATGGTGATTAACATAACCTCATGGTCGAAGGATTAGGTTACTATGCATTTGAAAGCTTATAGCAATACGAACTTAATGACTTGATCTTATGCTACGCTTACTATGGGTGTGTGTCCATCACATCATTCTCCTAATGATATAACCTTGTTATTAATGACATCCAATGTCCATGATCAGGAAACCATGATCATCAATCAATCAACAAGCTAGTTCCACAAGAGGCTTACTAGGGACTCTTTTATGTTTACAAAACACACATGTATTAGTGTGTCCTTATAATACAATTATAGCATGGGATCTAAACATTCATCATAAACACAAAGATATAACAATAACCACTTTTATTATTGCCTCTTGGGCATATCTCCAACAATGAATGGGGGAGGTGAGGAGTCACCCTCCCATGGGGCGCCGGCCATGGGGAGGGGTACCCCCCCTCCTCCTATAAAAGGCCCCCCTCACTCCCCTTCTTCCTCACACCTCCTCGCGAAGGATCTCTCTCCCCCTCTAGTATTATTCCCCCATGGTCTCGGATTAGCGAGATACATGTTCCAGGTGGCTTTATCTGGAAAGGAGTTGCTGTTTCCGCTACTTTGCTGGAGCGAGGGATGGAGGTTGTCGGGGTACCGGACGTGTGTGCGATCACGGATGCACCGCTGCTTTGTGGTGCTGGACTTGGTGGTGTTGGACTTGCTGGAGCTGGATCTGAAGGACGTGCTGGAGCCGGACCTGCTGGACTTCATCACGATCTTGAGATTGGCAAGTGTACGACTACATCATCCACGAGTTCCAACTCGTTAACAAAACTCGTTGTCTTCGAGGGTGAGTTCTCCATGGATGTATATCCACCCGTTGCTGTGTATCTAGTAGATAGATCTTGGCATATAGTTCACATCGTAGGAAATTTTTTGTTTTCTATGCTGCAAACCCAACAGTGGTATCAGAGCCTGATCTATGCGTAGGTGCTTTGCACGGGTAGTACACATATGTTTATATGTGGGCGATGAAGATCATGTTATTGCATCTTTCATGTATTTTGGATATTGGTGGCATAGTGGGATGAAGCGGCCCGGACCAACCTTACATGTCATTGTACATGAGACCGGTTCCACGACTGACATGCAACTAGTTTTGCATAAGTGGCTGGCAGGTGTATGTCTCTCCTACTATAGTCAATATCTGATTTACAACGAGTTGCTAATAACTTGGTTATCCTCATTGTGGTTCCATGTTCGTAGGTAAGAACGGTTCTATCTCCGAAAGCCCTAAGCCACGTAAAACTTGCAATTGATAAATTAGAGGCGTCTAGTTTAGATCGTTGCTAGGCTAGTGTCTTGATATGGTATTGTTGTAAGTAGATGTATGATAGATACTCTTACAACACACTCAACGTGTAAGTTCCATAGACTTGGCCTTACACACAAAGGAATGATAGAGATCATACCACGATGCAAATGATAGAGATCAAATGCATGGACCATATTATCTCACTTTACACATATGATGTTTGCATCTTATATTGCTAGTTTGGCATTTTAGTAGCATTTTAAGATGATCCCTCATTTAGATATCAAGATAAAAATGTGTTCTTCCTTAAGTATGCACCGTTCTATGGATCGTGTTTCGAGACACCACGTGATGACCGGGTGTACTCGACTCTACGCTTTCATACAACGGGTGTAAGACAGTTTTACACACGCGAGTACTAAGGTTCTTACTTGGTGAGCCTAGCATGTACAGACATGGCCTCGGAACACGGACTGAAAGGTTAAGCATGAGTCATATAGTTGATATGATGCCCATATTGATGCTCGCCTTTGAAGCTACACCGACTCACGTGATGATCGGACTTGGTGTAGTGGATTTGGTTCATGTAATCACCAAAAAGGCACGAGGGATTTCATTTTTGAGTGGGAGTTCATTTCTAATTTGGATTAGTTGAACTCAATTTGTCACAAACTAAATCAAAGTGAATTTGCATAATTTGTTGTAGTCATTGGCGTCTGTTCACTACCTTATGCTTAGTTTTAATTGAGATAATAGAACTATGTAATTCTGGATATTTACTTTACGAACTGGTATCGTATTGTTTTGAATGTCAATTTAAAGTTTAAAAGTCCTATTGCAAACTTTCAGAAAACTCTATTTACTCCGTGAAGTTTAATAAGTAGTATTAAATCAAGAGTAAGAATTCCAATGTTAGTATCTAAAGTATCATGTTTGCCTCCTTGATTCTTGATATTCAAAAGTTGTTTTAATATCGAGGTTATCTAGGAGCTGAATAAATTGTTTCAGAAACCATCATGTGTGAAAGATATTGTGATATCCGAAACAAAGTTTTTGGTTGCATTATGATAGAGTGTAATTTAGCAAAATACATGTTCTCATATTGTATGAGAATTTGTGAAGGATGGAGATGCTAAGCATCCGAATCTCCCAAAAAGGTTTCGGGAACTAAAATTATACTCGTCATTCTTCCTTATAGGCTATAGTAGCTTGATCATGAAAGTTATCATGATAAGGATGAATAGAAGATGTAAGTAAAATGTTTACTACACTAATAGATTACTAAAAAAGGTTTTTTGAAAGAATACCAAACATTTGATGATGGTGATCCACTTCAAAGTGCAAGTCCAAAGGTATTAGTATTTGACTATATACGCTTTGTACTATGTGTCATGTGAATGACACCACTATTGATGTTGATAGATTCTTTTAAAACAAAAAGGAATTGCTGAAAGAGAATCTATAAAATATTTGGCAGAAAAGAAAAAGTTGGAAATGTCCAGATTAGGTATATAGAAGATATACATGTTATGGTTGTATTCCTTGCTTGTTAAACAATGTGGTTCTTAGGTATTGGATACCGAATTGGTTGGTATGAAGTGTCATACAGGACAACGCAATTCATGAACTGCAATGGCCTAGCAAGAGAATAAGTGATGATGTTCATCGAAAACAAATAAAGTGTTATTGTGTTTTTTCGTTGTCATCAAACCTAGCCTTCAAGATTTGTTTAAATAATTTTTATTTTGTTCTGGTATGATGAGAACAATGGTTGTTCAAATAATTACTGTATTCCATAAAGGATGGATAAACTTTTACAAGTCTAGTGGGAGAAATCACATCCATAAACATTATTGCTAAAATTCTGCAAGACAAATGATTAAAAGATCACTTATGAAGTGACATCGCTGATTTAAATTATATTGGAAAGAAAACATGAACAAACTCCATGTTGATGGATTTTTGGAGTCTTTGATTTTGATCAATTGATGCATGTGAGACTTTCCTCGAGATAATTGAAACTCTGTCCATAGGCCAGAGAGGAACAGATGACTAGCTTATTGGAAATTGTGCATGCGGATGTGCATAGTCCATTATGTGTAGCCATATGCGATGGATCTTTTTGCTTCATATGCTTTCTCCGAAAATTTGAGAGAATATATCTGTATATTTACTTAATAAGGAAGAAGTATGAAACATTTGAAAATTGTTCAAAGACTTTCAAGATGAAGTGGAAAATCATTGTAACAAGAAAATAAAGAGTTTATGATTAGATCATAAAGGAAGATATTTGAGTTACATGTTTAGCAAAACACTTAAGATTTGAGGAATTGTTTCATGATTTGTGTTTCCCGATAAACCATAGGAGTATGGTATATTCGAGAGATGAAATCAAACCATGTTTGACATGGTAAGATCAAAGGTGTCATTTATAAAACTGCCATTATGTTTTAAGGATTAAAGCTTTAGAGACTACCGCTTTTACACTGAAAAGAGCACCATCGTGATCCGTTGAAATGACACCATATAAGTTATGGTTTGGGATAAAACCTGAATTGTCTTTTCTTAAATTTTGGTATGCTATGCATAAGTAAAATATTTACAACCAAAGTCGGATAAGCACGTCTTTGTAGGTTATCCCAAAGAATTTGTTGAGAATTTCTCCATAACACCGAGGACAAAAGAGTTTGTTACTTGGAACGTCAAGTTTCTTGAGAAGGAATTTTTCGCGAAAAGTTAAGTGGGAGGACAATAGAACTTGGATAAGGTTGTTGAACCTTAGCTATATGTGCTAAGTAGCGCAGCGCCGGAAAGTGTCCCGGTGGCGGCCACAATGCTCATGGCTCCTGTGATTACAAAGGTTGTGATCTCGGAGATTAGAGTTCCTATTGAACCGTGTGGGTCGGTAAGAATCACATGGTGTGATTTGATAAGCAAGTCGTTATTGTTTTGACAATGATAAACCGAGTACATGCAAAGAAGCGCTGATGGGCCCTGACTCCATAAAATGACTAGAAGTCATAGAATCTGTGATAGTATCCATACACGAGAAATCAAGTTTCTAAACATGGAAGATCCTCCGGAAAGGCGTGAAGCCTATCGGTCGTGTTTGGATCTATAAATAAATAGACATGGATGTTTAACATCTATGAAATAGTCGACATGTCGGAAAGAAGTTTACGACAATGTTCAAGGAGTTGACTATGACAAGATTTGATCTTTCATAGCGATATTTAGTCTTGACGGATTAATGTAGCAACCACTACATATAATTTGATGTATGGTAGTTGAACAAACAAAACAATGTTCTTCTAATAGAATGGTTACCTAGGACGTGTACAAGACACGGTCCGAAGGGTTTTTGTTAATTCAAAGGGTGCTAAAAGGACATGCAAACTTCAATAGTTGAAGTAAGCATAGCGGAGTTGGAATCTTCACCATGATGAAACTGTTAAAAGAGTTTAAATTCATCGGAGATGATGAAGATTCTTGCATTTGCAAGAAATTAAGTGGGAGCGCTGAGACATATTTCTAATATATTATGTAGAGGACATATTGTTGATTGGAAATGATGTATCTTTTATTGACACAAGTTAAGAATTTCATTAAAATAGGATTTCGATGAAAGACTTGGGCAAAACCGGAATATTTGGCATCAATGTCTATATGGATAGATTGAGGCGCTAATATGGTTATGCCAGACGTACATATATAAGATATTGAAAGGGTTCAATATGGAAACAACAAGAAAGGTTCTTGCTGCATGGAAAGGATTGTATCAAGATTCAAGTGTTTCAACACTTGGTGAGTAAAATCACATGAAGATTTTGATCGATTATACCGTGATATGTATATATCCAGAATGTCCTATGCTCTGAATGTTATGAGCACATACCAGAATGATTCATAAGATGATCATTGGACGATAGTAAAGATATTCTTATGAGCTTTGGAAGAACTAAGAATATATCATGTATAAGTGACAAATAGTTAAAGGTAGTTCATTGTAAAGTGTTACATTGACACTAGTTTTGTCATAAGATACAAATTAAAATTTATCTCAATTTAGACTATGGGTGGCATAATGTAATGAAAAGGATGTTCCATGATGGATTTGGATAAGTTCCAAAGTTGAGACATTGTGATGGATACTACAACGAAAGGCTAAGTATATGACTGCTATAGTAGCAGCAAAGGAGGGCATTTGGGTTAAGTAGTTTGTGATCAAACTAGGTGTGGTTCAAAGTGAATACTATGAAGATATATTGTATGACAATAATATCAACATATTTTAACCCGAACGAACTAAAAGGTCTCACCAAAGGACCAAATTTATACAATGCCATCTTATTTGAGAATGAGTGATGCGTAGAGACGCAAAGACATGCAAATACACACGGACCTGAAATTGTCAGATCCAGAGATTACGTTAACCACTAGCAATCGCGTATATGCAACACCAGAAAGCCATAGGTGTTCAATACGCAAAGTTTTTCAAACTAGATTATTGACTCTAGTGCAAGTGGGAGACTGAAGGGAATATGCCCGAGAGGCAATAATAAAGTGGTTATTATCTTATTCCATGTTTATGATAAATATTTATTTTGCATGCTATAATTGTATTAATTGGAAACGTTAATACATGTGTGTTTAATAAACAAAATATAAAGTTCCTAGTAATGCCTCTCATATAAACTAGCTCGTTGATTAACAAGATGATCAAGATTTCCTGATCATGGACATTGGATGTTGTTAATAACAAGGTCACAACATTGGTGGAATGATGTGATGAACATTCATCCGAGGTATAGCATTATGATCAAAGTCATTATGTTTATATTGCTATAATATCATACGAAGTAATCTTAGTCCTTAGACCATGAGATCATGTTAATTGCTAACACCGGAAGAGTATCTTGATAACATCAAACGTCACACCGTAACAGGGTGACTATAAAGGTGGGTTCAGTGCTACAAAGGTGTTATGTTGAGGCTCATGGATCAAGAGTGGGATTTGTCCATCCCGATGACGGCTAGATATACTCTGGGCCCTCTCGGTGATATCACATTGGTTAGCTTGCAAGCAAGTGATGTGATCACTAGAATGTTATATCACGGGAACGAGAAAAGAGTGCATATCGGTAACGAGATCAAACTAGGTATGGAGATACCGATGATCGAATCTCGGACATGTAATATATCGCGAGACAAAGGGATTTAGTTACTAGCGTTAAAGGTTCTCACGATCACAGAAGTCATCGTTCAATGTGTAGGAGTCAGTATGGATCTCCAGGTCCCGCTTCTGATTATTGATCTGAGAGGGGTCTCGATCATGTCTGCATTATTCATGAACCATAGGGTGACACACTTAAGGGATACCGACACCATTTGGAGCAAATATGTTTCAGATAAAGATTTAAGAAAGAGCTGGAATTATTTCAATGGACACCGAAACTGTTTCGGGTGAAATTGCTGAAATTGGTTCTGCATGTAATATTGAAATGTTGCAGGGGATTTTATGTGAATGTTTGTTAATTAAAGTAATTAACAAAATTCTGAATAAAATTAATAAAAGCGTTTTATTAAATGAGAGAGCATTAAATTTGGAGAAACTTAATGCATTTAAAGTGGAGACTTTAAAAGAGAATGTGAAGGGGCATTTTAATGTGGAGGGGTTACCACCACATGAATGGGGGAGGTGAGGAGTCACCCTCCCATGGGGCGCCGGCCATGGGGAGGGGTACCCCCCCTCCTCCTATAAAAGGCATTATCTGGAAAGGAGTTGTTGCTTCCGCTGCTTTGCTGGAGCGAGGGACGGAGATTGTCGGGGTACCGGACGTGTGTGCGATCACGGATGCACCGCTGCTTTGCGGTGCTGGACTTGGTGGTGCTGGACTTGCTGGAGCTGGATCTGAAGGACGTGCTGGAGCCGGACCTGCTGGACTTCATCACGATCTTGAGATCGGCAAGTGTACGACTACATCATTCACGAGTTCCAACTCGTTAACAAAACTCGTTGTCTTCGAGGGTGAGTTCTCCATGGATGTATATCCACCCGTTGCTCTGTATCTTGTAGATAGATCTTGGCGTATAGTTCACATCGTAGGAAATTTTTTGTTTTCTATGCTGCGAACCCAACATGGGGCAGCTCACATGGAATTGGAGTGAGAGCTAAAGTTTAGTCCCACATGGAAAGTTGGAGGAGAGTTGCATCACCTTATAAGGTGGAGTGTTTCAACACCTAGTAAAGTGAGTGAGAAGAGGAGAGCTACACACATGCTCCTCCGCCGTCGCCGCCGCTCGCACGCCCGCCATGACGTGCGGGTGGTGGGTTACGGGAATCTCGCTGAGTCGATCTTTATTTTGATGCTCAGAAAAACTTTGAGGTTTTGACTAACCAACCCGAGCGGCTGTCAGGGTTTCCCGAGCCGATCTATATAAAGTCCCGCGCGGCTACCGTCACAAAAAAGGGAACCAATCTAGGGTTTTGCAAACCTCTCTGTTTGCGCCGCCACCGTAGTCTACTCCATCCCGGCCGTCGGCGTGTACCGGGTGAACAGGAGAGCAGGTCCCCGGAACCACTCTTCCTTGTGATCCTGTACGTGAGAGGGCGAATAAGGTTTTTGAGAAGCGCTCTGCGCGACTGCTCAGTCGTCATCACGGGGTATCTTCCTGGGAGATCTCCTGGTCATGGCCCTCTTCAACAACGTCTCCTTTGAGAAACTGTTGTCGTCGCTGCACCAACGTCGACTTCATCGACAAATGTTCAGTATGTATACCGTGATCCGATCTGTTGTCATACTATGACTATTATTGTATTTCCACTGCTGTTGTTCTTGTTGATTAATACATCTAGTATGTTAGAGGTTAACATGATCGTAGGTGTTGTAGTCATGATTTATATTCTAAAATTAATTGTGAAAATTATGCCTAATAATCCAACAAGACGTGCCTTTTTTTACCGTGTCCAATGTGCGACCATTGTCCGATAAGGGGTATGCTGAGGGTACGGTATGTACTACTGTCTATGTTCCCATGAATAAGGTAGGTGCACGCTTAAACCACTGACAGGAAATTTAAGCAACCATATTTTGAGTATGTTGTACAAATTAATATGGTCGGATTCGGATAAAAATCACCTTTTGATGCTACTACCTCCGTTTCACAATGTAAGTCTTTTTAGCAAGTTGTTTTAGCTTTCGAAAAGACTTATATTGTGGAATAGAGGGAGTACCAATTTTTATGTCAAAATCATGAGAACCGAGGGAAGCGATTAAACCCCTCACAACCAGAGAAGACACCAACATGTACAACGAGTTGCAGATATCCATTCCTGAAGCACGCATAAGTTGAGACGTGTGACATTGGCAAGGGTTAAAATAATAAAGGCTGGAGGCACAAGCTTCCATGGCAAGTAGCCAAGTACATGTATGTTTCACCACCCAAACACACGTACACCTGCAGATTACCAGGCCGGGGCAGCAAGCAAATGGCATAGGAAGCAACCAGCTGATGGCGGCAGCATGCAGCAGCAGGAACTAGGTTCCTAGGTAAGAATCAGAGCCGGTGAACTGCTGTAAACTGCAGTTTGCTCCTACGTAAACACCTCTCCTAATCATTTGCTCGATCGATCCTCACTCAAAGCGAGCGCCTCTCTTTCATCTCCGCGCGAATTGCGGTGGTCCTCCCGGTGGTGGTTCCTTCTGCGCCACACAAGATCGAGCGACTCGCTCGCGCGCGCCCCGCGCCCGCACGCGCACGAGCGCCTCTCATCGGGAGCCTCGCCGGGGATGCGCGTCACGGTGACGGGCGGAGCTGCTAGCTAGGAGTGGCTCTCACTCAAGGTGCATGATGAGGCTCTAGCTCTTGGCTAGCCTGCCCTCACATGAAACTCCCCCCTATCTCATGCTCGGACTGGTTATGCTTTCAGTTATTATTAACTCGCTATACTACTATTTGGTCTACTCCTTAGTACGCGATGGATTATGATTTACTTTCGAGAAGTATATATATGTGTGAAAATTGGCTAAATAAACTCTATGCTATGGACTGCAAAACAAAGCATTTCAAAAATTTCCTGCAGGCTGAAGTTTCGCTGATACATGATGGCAATATATTTGGATTTCCCAAGTATACTCTGTAGACTTGGTTTGGCACGGCCAAGTACTAAAAACTCTTAGTTTACTAGTAACTGAGGATGGATGTCAACTAATCCTTCCGTTCTAATTAACCCAGTTAAGGTTCTGGGAAAAGCGTGCCTGCATGTGTGTGGTACCCGATCCCTAGAGGGACTGGTACGGTTGTTTTGGGTGCTTGGTACCAAGTGTTTGGGCCACATAAGCCACGCTGCTTCAACAGTTAATAACCATGCGGTGTAAAATACTACTAGTATACTAGAGCTAGTACAGTAGAAAACCTCATGATTAGTTAGCTGATTTCACTTTGTTATACTCCACATTTTGGGTACTTAAAATGTAGCTACAGTACTTTGTTCCGATTCAAGCATGCCAGTTGCTATACACATAGCCAGTTGAGTCAAGGAGTTGAAACTATAAATCTAAACCCAATTCATATATGGTTCTTATTGGATCTTGCCCTAGCTACCTCTTTCCAAGCTAGTCCTAAAATCCTGTGCATGAGCATGTTCATGAAAATGGGCCCATGATCTCTATCACCTAGAGCTAATTAATAGTAATAGATTAACTTAATTTACACACACTTTTTTTTCTAAAATTAGTGGAATTATCAACATTTTTATGAGTGTGGTTTTCACACTCGGAGTCTCCATCTTATCCAAGGGCTCATAGTTTTCGAGTATTGGTGCAAGACCATTGTTCTTTCGAGTCCCTCAAAGTTGTGATTTTATATCAAAATGCATATGAAAGATCGAGATATGAGGACTAGAGGGGGCTGTAAAATATAGTACAGTAGAAACCCTATGATTATTGCTAATTTCACTTTATTATACTTCAAAATTTAGCTACTTCGTTGCAATTCATGTAGGCCAGTTGCCATAAAAAATGCCAGCTAAGTCAAGTAATTGAAACTACAAATCAGAACCCAATACGGTTCTTATTGGATCTTTCCCTTTGCTACCACCTTCTTAGTCCTAAAATCATGTGCATGAGCACATTCATGAAAATGAGCCCATGATCCCTATGACCTAGAGATAATTAATAATAAAGTTTATTAATATAAAGACATGTTTCAAAATTGTCGTTTAATTAACATTTAATTTTGTGTTTGTGAAAATATTAAGTCACATTATAATTTTGGTTTTTGCGCCAAGGGTCTCCATCTTATCCAAGACTCATTGTTTTCGAGGATTAGGTTGCGAGACCATTTTTCTTTCGAGTCTCTTAAAATTATGATTTTATATCACAATATTTTATGGTCATTTTCATGCGTTTTATTTTGGTCATGAAAATATATGCATAGATCCTTTGTTACTAATCTGTAATAGGAATATGTATAGTTTTTTAAATTTCAATTAATAATAAAAAATTAGTAAAATATTGAAGCATACACAATTTCTTGGTGGGAAAGATATATAGAAGATTTAAGCACATTTTTTTGTTTGTTGGGTAGAGATGTGCATAATATTTTTGCTCTTACTCGTGCATTTTTTTCTAAATGTGAAAGAAGTGACAAATATTCTTAGTATTTTGGATGGAAAGATAATAATTGATGTGGTGATATTGAGGTAAAACAAGTTCAGGGTGTATTCTGTGAAATATATGAGGGTCCTTCTTGAAGATAAGCGTATGGAGTTAAATGGGTGTTGCGTAAAAATTTCTAGCAGAGATCTTGGTGAAGTGAATGACGGAGGCAGTATGAGGATACCCAAATATGAGAGAAACAAACTATTTGGGTACATTCTCTCATCTCCTTTCCATGATACTAAACAACAGATCGCCTAAAGAAATAGCAGTTCGGTACAAAAACTATGAAAATTTAGGGTCTCTCTTATTCGCATGTGGTTCCAAAAAAAACACGAAAATAGAAAATGAAATGTCGTGCACTACTAGGAAGCAGGCTATCGCCGGTGCGTGGGCGCGTGCCGGCGATGCTCACGCCATCGGTAACGGCTTAGCACCGGCGCGCAGCCCACGCGCCGAGGGTAATGGAGATAGCTCCAGCGCGCCCCACTACTGCTGCGCCGGCAATAGTATGCATGTACCACTAGCGCGCTGGCTGCGCTGTACGCCGCTATTGATTTTTCCATTTTAAAAAGTATGCTCCTGACGTCTACAATCCCATACATTCCCTATTATACAAAAACGCCTATACACACGGTACATCAACATACACAGCAAATGCTAATGATTGACAACCGATTTAACAGACAACACGGTCCTAGTAGTGATGCCTAGGCAAATGCACATTTTTTTGTTTGTTGGGTAGAGATGTGCATAATATTTTTGCTCTTACTCGTGCATTTTTGTTTCTAAATGTGAAAGAAGTGACAAATATTCATAGTATTTTGGATGGAAAGATAATAATTTTTTTTGAGCGGGAAAAGATAATAATTGATGTGGTGATATTGAGGTAAAACAAGTTCAGGGTGTATTCTGTGAAATATTGAGGTAAAACAACCTGCAGGATCTGCCTCACCAAGCCCAATCGATGGCCATGGCCAACGACGTGCAAGGAGGCGGCAGCGCAGGGTCGGTCCTCCACCGGATTCGGCTACGACGCGGCGAGGAGGATAAGCGGAGACGACAAGAGAACCACCCGGATCAGAGATCTAGGGTTCGTCCCATTCTGATCTGAAGCCCAACCCCCAACACCGGTCAAGCACCGCCTAGGAGTACCTCCGCCATCACCCCAGCCAGGGACGCCATCCTGGCCGCTGCTCGTCGACACGCCGGCCATACCCGCCCTAGCAGCCCCGGCGGTCGTCAACGGCACCCACCACACGCCCAGGCCAAACTTCGTCGGCCAAGCCCACCGCCACCGCGGCTAGGTTCGGCGGCAGCGGCGGCGAGAGGTGCAGGAGAGGGTGCGACGGGGCGGCGCGGTGGGATCTGCCCCCGGCGGTGCCCTGGGAGGTGCACGCGAAGGGTGCGAGGGAAAAAAAGATAGCTTAACCAAGAACAACTCTACTTTTTTTAAAAATGGGGGAGAATTTCACTTCCTAGCCTCTGCACCAACTAAGGATGCACACAACCTTTTAACAATGAGTACCATGATTTTAAACTTGATAAATACCAAGCATGGTCCTCAGGATAAATTGTATGAGTACCAGGAGAGTCTAGTCCTCAAGTATAAATAGGAACCTTAATTCGCGTCCATGAGGATTTGAACTCAGGTGTTGGGGTTGTACATCCACTCTCCCAACCAGTTGAGCTAGGCCCACTTCCTACAAAATGGAGGGAGAAGTGCACTTTCCCGGCCTCTGCACTAACTAGGAATGCACATAGCCATTAAGCATGAGTAACAGGATTTTTAAACTTGGTTAAGTATCAAGCCTGGTCCTCAGGATAAATTGCACAAGTACCAGGAGAGCCCGGTCCTCAAGTATAAATAGGAACCTTAATTCACTTCCGTGAGGATTTGAACTCAGGAATTGGGTTTGTACATCCACAGATCCACTCCCCCAACCATTTGAGCTAGGCTCACTCCCAACTTATTGGCATGTGATTCCAAAAAACATGGAAATAGGAAATGAAATGTCATGCCTAGGAAAATGCTACAGAATTTTGTTTTGTTTCATTGAGTCGGGAGAAAAACTAAGGATTCTTTCAAACATATTTGAGTAGATACAAAATTTAGTATGCATGAAATATAGCACGAATGTAATGTAGCATTTGATCATGCAATCAAACAAAGGACATAGAAAAAACAAAAGACATAGAAAAAACAAAGGACATAGAAAAAATATCTTAGGATTTCAATTCTCAAAAATTCCTATAAAGAACTTTCATCCAAAGTGACCCTTATATCATGAAATAAGCTTCATAACAAAAAAAAAATACAGAGTTCATATCAGTACTACTGTTTGAAGGGTAAAGTTCATGTATTCACCAATTGATGTAAAATTAAGGAACCCATGCATGTCATTATAGATTTAAAATATTAATTGGAGATCCAGTTAATCTTCCCTCTAGTGAATGTGTATTAATTTTTTTTTAAAAGAGTTGCATACATGTACACAGTCGATCCAAGATTTTTATTTTGTGGGCAGCGGCTGTCCCCAAGCTTTGGTAGCACTTGCTTTGGTAGCAATCAAGCTATCCGTAAACAAAGGCTGCTGGGAGCCTCGGGATCGTTAACGGCGTAGAATAATGCAGCTGACCGTCTAGCTCCGTGCGCGCAGGCCCGCGACGATCATGGCCTTGCCTTGCATCCTACGTGACCACTTTTTATCCCCTTCCAGCGCCGTGGCGGCCGGCGTGTCAACTCTTCCCCACCACCACCTCCCTCCTCGCAACTAGCTAGGTACGGTACGTGGAGGTCGGCCATGCGTATATATACATGCTACAGGCCTCTACCGCGTCAAAGGTCGAAAGCTCTAGCCAGGTAATAATTTGGCGTGCATCGATCGTCTCGATCGGCGATGGCTGACTTCTCGTCTAGCAACGGCGTCCCGCCGGGGTTCCGGTTCCACCCGACGGACGAGGAGCTGCTGCTCTACTACCTCAAGAAGAAGATCGGCTTCGAGAAATTCGACCTCGAGGTCATCAGGGAGGTCGACCTAAACAAGATCGAGCCATGGGACCTTCAAGGTAATTAGCTGAATTCTTGCTGAATTATCCATTCTCCCATGCATGGTGATCGATGCTGTATTCATGCTGATGTTTGTACGTGTGTGCCATGGCGCGCGTGCAGAGAGGTGCCGCATCGGGTCTGCGCCTCAGAACGAGTGGTACTTCTTCAGCCACAAGGACCGCAAGTACCCGACGGGGTCGCGCACGAACCGCGCCACGACGGCCGGGTTCTGGAAGGCGACGGGGCGGGACAAGTGCATCCGCACCAGCTACCGCAAGATCGGGATGCGCAAGACGCTCGTCTTCTACCGCGGCCGCGCCCCGCACGGCCAGAAGTCCGACTGGATCATGCACGAGTACCGCCTCGAGGAGATCGACGAAGCCCCGGGCGGCACCAGCGTAAGCCCTCCAATCCTTCCTCGATCGATGGACGATCTCTCTCTTGAACTTGAAATCACATGCCATGCCATGCATGCAGTTCGCTTTGGCTGTAGCTGTAGGCTTGATCGACTGACTGTCGTGTTGATTAATTTCAGGAGGATGGATGGGTGGTGTGCCGCGTGTTCAAGAAGAAGTGCTTCTTCAAGATCGCCGGTGGAAGCGGCGGTGGCGAGGGCAGCTCGAGCCAGAGCGCCGAGGCCGGCGGCGGCGGCCACATGGCCGTGTCCTCGCCGATGGGGGGCGGCCACGACCACGCTAACATGTCGTCCCACTACATGCACGGGATGCACCACCCGCAGTACCACCACCAGCACGCCTCCTCCTTCTACTACTCCCAGATGCAGCCACCGGAGACGGCCTACTCGCACCACGTGCAGGTCCAGGACCTACTCACCAACCACCGCCCGGCCGCCGACGCTTCCGGAGGCGGCGCTGGGTACGACTTCTCCGGCTTGCCGGTCGAGCACCCCGGCCTGGACGTCGGCAGCAGCGACGGCGTCGCGGCCGAGGGACGGGATCAGACGAACGGTACTGCTTCTGATCAGCAGTGGCAGGCCCTGGACGGGTTCGGCAACGGCGGGAGCGCCGCCGTGCAGCAGATGAGCGCCATGAACCCCGGCCAACGAGGCGGAGAGATGGATTTGTGGGGTTATGGGAGATAAATGCTGCATGGGAACCTGCAAATGCTGGTTTACTGGAGAGAGAGTTCATATTGGTTTTGGTGTTTTGCATATGGTGTGTATATGTACTAGTAGCATTAATTTGTTGTTTGATGTAATAAGAACCAAGGATACATATTGGTGTAAGAGTGTAAGTGGTGATTAAATTGTGTGTGTATATCTGCCGGTCTGCATGCATCCAGAAAAACTCAATAATTTAGGTTTTGGGGTTTTCTTGCCATGGATTGGAGAGAGTACACAGATGTAGAGCGTGTGTGTATTGGAAGTGGGCGGCAACATTTGTTCCGCATGCATGCCCTTTCATAGCATGTACTACCAGAAGTCCTCGTTCCGCGTGTTTTTTCTTTGATCAAGATTTATTCTAAATATATAAAAAATATTGGTATAAAATTAGTATTATCGGAAAGTAGAGTAATGAACTTAATGATGAGTTGCATTACGTCCATTGCTGCATTGTACTATCATCCAATATTTATCGATCTCCCTTTATCTATCGGTCTTGGAAGATTAATCTTGAGCAGGGAGATTGTAATATCGTATATTCGAGTGGTGTCTAATGTGCAAAACATTGTTACGTCTCTATATACATTTCCCTCTTTTGTCACTGGTATTTCTCACAATTTGTGGTTACTTGTTTAAAATGATCAATTTGTGATTCAGTATAACTTAAAAGTTTCAATGGTTTTATAGGAATATGGGAAAGTTCAAGGACTAAAAATATCGAAATCCAAGCAGTCCCTAATAGGTAGAGAGACCTCAATGAATCGCCTTCCCACTCACCCATACCAAGCCACAACCCTCACAAAACATTTATCTTCTTCCTAGTCCCTCTCCACTTTCTCAGTGTTTTTCTTACCAAGCTAGCATGACAGTTAAAGAACAAAAGGTTATTCAAATAAATAAAATAAACTATAGAGAAAAGGAACAAATACAATGGAGGTTCAATCCAAGTAGCGAAGCAATTAGATGTTGCTATTGTCCTAGGGATGACCGTCTTAAATTTATTTTTTTATCACCTGGTCCCAAGCTCGAGTAGTTGGATTTTATATTTCATGAAAAATTTCACCTTTCTAATTACCCAAATGCACCAAGGGGGTGACAATAGTAAATCTCCACAACAAAGGTCGCTGCCTGACCAATTGCACTCCATAAAAAATGGAGATGACATGTAGCTTATTTGGCGCCAAAGTGTGCATATATTCTTGAGTAACAGTGCGAAAAATCAAAATCCCTTTAAGGTGATAGCCCCCAACTCTTTCACCTTTGCAATAGACGCGACAACAAATGGCATCAACACAATGGCTTAACCTTCCCATTTCCCAAGGTAAAGTAGATGTTTGGGAGGTCAACCACTTCTAAAATGGATACTATTCCACAAGGTTTTTTGAACTTGTTTATAAAATGAGTTGGCTAATCCTATTAACATGGCAAAAGATTTGTGATTGTATTTAGAATGAAGTTTTGGATGGGAGCAAGAGATGCAATAGTTGAAATTTCAAATCACTTTTAGTAGAGAAGTTATAGTATTTAGGTTGAGATTTGGATGAACACATGTTCTGATCTATTGAGTTTATCAGTGCAAACTCAATGCCCATTGATTAATTTGAAGTTCAGTTCATCTATAGGAACCATTTGAATCTAGTCATATTGTGCATGGAAGCTGCAAACACAAATTCATGTTCGTGGGAACTCAAATTTGGTGGTTGTATTGTACATCCACTTCCCTGACCAAGTGAGCGAGGATCTTACTATTGTAGATGAACAAGTCTCTTATTTAGTGAGACAACATTGTGTTTGTATGAATGTGGGTGGCTAGAAGTGAAGTTCGTACTAAATCAGTGAAACTTATTATGGATTGGAGGGAGTACTATTTAGGTTGAAATTTGGATGACCATAAGATGAAATCTTGGCATGTTACATTTCAAGCTACCAAGTTTATTAGTGGGCAACACTAAGCCAACTGGAAAACTATCAGAAGTTAGTTATTTTGTGTTTGGAAGCTACAGTACATTTTCAAATGGAAATCCCTATAAGAAATATTTTCTCTAGGTGACGACGAAATTTGTATTATCACAAGAGCGAGATGTGATAACTTTCACAAGTATGAAAAAAAATTATATGAGAGGATAGGCAAATAGGTGATTGTAATCTAGCTAACTACCAAAAGAACTCAGAAGCATGTGCTTTGGGTTCAGAGTTTCTTCGTTCTTCCAACAAATTCTAAAAAAACAATAAGCTATCTAGATCACTAAGTATTGGTGAGACTTCTAGTTTTAGGGAAGTTTTTTGCATTCCTATAGCATGCGCAAAAAATAAAATTTACATCTCCATAGTATGTATATTAGTTCCTCATTATATTCTTGCCTTTTCATTTACACTAGACTTAGAAATTTATTTTCTCACAAAATTTTGCGGATACATGGTTCATTATAGTTTAAAATAAAGTGACAGTCTAAGATGTTAAAAATCATGTGTCTTTGATGATTATCTCACATGTTCGTCCTGGCAGTAAAATTTTACCATTAAGTGGATGACAACAAATTAGTTGTTGCTTTCCTAAAACATAGTTATTGTATTTCAAAAGAACATTTTTCGTAGTAACCAATTCCTTTAGTCTCGTGATATTTTACTTGTTCGAGATCCGATCATTTGGTATCACCCATACCTAGTTCGATCTCGTTACCAACAAGTACTCTTTTCTCGTTCCCGTGATATAACATTCTTAGTGATCTTATCACTTGCTTGCAAGCTATGTTAATATGATATCATAGAGAGGGCCCTGATTATATCTCTCCGTTACCAGGATGGACAAATCCCACTCTTAATCCATGAGCCCCAATTAAGACTTTCCAAGTACTCAATGACATCTTTATAATCACCCTGTTATGGTGTGATGTTTGATGGAATCAAAGTACTCTTCCAGAGTTAGTCATTGATGTGATCTCATGCAGGTTCTAAGCATTAGAGTTACTTCAAATGATGTTATATCAATGTAAACATAATGGCATGATCATATTACTATACTTTGGGAGAATGTTCATTAAATCATTCTACCAATGTTGTGACCTCGTTATTAACAGCATATAGTGTCATGATCAGGAAACCTTGATCATCTGTTAATCAATAAGCTAGTTGAAAGATCGGTATAAGCGACTAGAGGGGGTGAATATGCACTACTCAATTTTTAACTGCTTTTCAATTTGAGGCTTGACTAAAAGTAGGTCCTCTAGATGTGCAACTAAGTGATTGAACCTAAGTGATAAGCAAGCAAGCTAACAACAATAATAAGGAGTAAAGGATAGAAATCACCGAGAGGGGACACAAAGATGTTTTCCCGAAGTTCCTTCCTTTTGAGGGGAAGTACGTATCCATTGGAGGGGTAGGCGGTACTAAGACCACCAGCGCCACTAAGGTCTCACCCTATTCTCCCGAGCACCCGCCTTGCGGCAAGCACACGATCCACTATGCGGTGACCTTGAAGGTGGTGACTGAAACCTTGTACAAAACCTTGGGGCACTTCTCCACAACTGAATTGGAGGCTCCCAAGACGACCTCGAAGCTCTTACACACGAGGATGAGCTATGGAGGGCGACTTATTCAAGTTAGGGTTTCCTCAAACCCAAGAGCAACAACAACTTACACAAATGGTGGGGAAACACAAATCCCTTTGGTGGAAAGCTAGGTCTAGGTCTCCTCCCTCAAATCCCCAAGGGGCAACGAGTTTGAGTGGCAAGAGAGGAAGATCTAGGTGGTTGGACCTCAGCATTAATGGAGGAGAGAGAGTTGAAGCCGCGGTCTTCACTTGGAGAAGAATGGGGTATATATACCCCCCCCCCCCGAAAAATAGCCGTTGCAGCATCACTAACCCCGGAGTCTCCGGGGGGCGGAGTCGCGGAGTCTCCGGTGTGGGAGGCTGGAATCCAGTCAGGACTACGGAGGGGTTACTTGGAGCAAAATGAGCCACCCCAGAGCCCAGGCCGGAGACAGCCCCGAAGTCTCTGGGCTCGAGCCCCGGAGTCTCTAGTGACCAGGGCCGGAGTCTCTAGCACGGCCAGAATCTCTGGGAAGAACGCAGGACTCCGGGTCTAGCTCTGGACCTGGACACAGAGAGATTGACAGGGGCGGAGACTTGCCCGGAGACCTGGCCAGAGTCTCTGGTCCAAGACCCCGGAGTCTTCGGGCCTGGACCCCAGAGTCTCCGGACCCAGGGGAGGCAGAACCCCAAGCTTCCAACAGGCACCTTTTCTTCCAAAAAATTTGAACCCTTCTCCTTCAAATACTAGAACACTGTCTTGTGCATTTATACAGATGTACCTGTAATGCTTAGCACATGGTAAAAACTATCTTGTGTTGACACCAAACATCAAAACATGATTAGGACAGGAAATGCCCTTTTAATCTCCCCCTTTTTGGTGTTTGATGACAACACAAGGATTTGCATAATAATATACAAGCATAAGGTACAAAAGATAGAAAGGCTCCCCCTCAAAGTGTGCACACACGAGATTTTCATATGAATACAAGTGCACAAAAAATAAGGAAGGACACTCCCCCTAGAAATTACAAACTTACCCATCAACAAAGAGATAAGAATTGATATGTGATACTCATACCTTTGTACCAATAGATGTGATGAATAGATATATAAGAGGATCCAAGATGAGGGAACTTCATCATACATGATATATAAATCTATAGATAAGATAGATACCACATAGTCTTCACACACATCGACACACAACATGGGTCCACATATGATACGAAACAAAGGTCCACAAATAAAGCAAGGCAAATAGGAGCAAGTCACAAGCAAAAGCATCAAATGAAGAACGAGCTTGTGACTTTCCATGCAAATCCCACACTACCTAATAGCAACTTATCCCCCTTTGGCATCGAGACACCAAAAGGGGACAAGAGCTAGACTACACGCTCCAACCGGATCACTCATCATGCTCGTCCTCCTCGTCATCACCGGAGCTCACCTCAAAATCTTAATCATCATCAGGAGAAGGGCCCTTTCCACGGAGAGAAGAGGAAGCATCGTCCTCAAACATGTGCCAATCAACAGAGCCTTGAGCCCAAGAGCCATAAGAGAGAGTGCAAGAGATCTGAAGTTGGTCCTGAGCATCACCGGAACCCTCGGCATCACTATCTTGCTCCCATTGGTAAAACATCTTCAAAATCTGCTTGTCCCGCTTATATGCTTCATATTGACCTTTGCGGATAACTATGTTCATGCACAGAAGCATCTTCTCCCAGAAGGAGGCCTTCTTCATTTGCCCCTTCACATACTCACGAGAGAAGGAAGGCAAACATGCACTGTTGGCATTCTTCCTCCTAGCACGGACTGGGCTGGCAGTAGGGGGTTTATCCTCCTCATCCTCTCTAATCTCATCATCTAGCACGGGAGTAGAATAGCCACGAGGATCCACAGAGGTAGTGGGAACCTTGCACTGCAACTGGAGCGGGAGATGATCAACAACACAAAGGCCCTCAAGCGTGGAAGGCAAATCCATCTTTGCAAAGGTGGCAAGCACAAGCCTCATGAGTCATGACATAAGGAGAGTAAGTCAGGGTCTTCTTCTCGGCGATGTTGATGGCTAGCTCCATGAAGATGAAATTGAAGGGAATATGCCTGAGAGGCAATAATAAAGTGGTTATTATCTTATTCCATGTTTACGATAAATGTTTATTTTGCATGCTATAATTGTATTAATTGGAAACGTTAATACATGTGTGTTTAATAAACAAAATACAAAGTTCCTAGTACTGCCTCTCATATAAACTAGCTTGTTGATTAACAAGATGATCAAGGTTTCCTGATCATGGACATTGGATGTTGTTAATAACGAGGTCACAACATTAAGATAGCTTGCAAGCAAGTGATGTGATCACTAGAATGTTATATCACGGGAACGAGAAAAGAGTGCATGTCGGCAACGAGATCAAACAAGGTATGGAGATACCGATGATCGAATCTCGGACATGTAATATATCGCGAGACAAAGGGATTTAGTTACTAGCGTTAAAGGTTCTCACGATCATAAAAGTCATCGTTGAATGTGTAGGAGTCAGTATGGATCTCCAGGTCCCGCTTCTGATTATTGATCTGAGAGGGGTCTTGATCATGTCTTCATTATTCGCGAATCGTAGGGTGACACACTTAAGGGATACCAACACCATTTGGAGCAAATATGTTTCAGATAAAGATTTAAGAAAGTGCTGGAATTATTTCAATAGACACCAAAACTGTTTTGGGTGAAATTGCTGAAATTGGTTCTGCATGTTATATTGAAATGTTGCAGGGGGTTTTATGTGAATGTTTGTTAATTAAAGTAATTAAAAAAATTCTGAATCAAATTAATAAAAGAGTTTTATTAAATGAGAGAGCATTAAATTTGGAGAAATTTAATGCATTTAAAGTGGAGACTTTAAAAGAGAATGTGAAGGGGAAAATTTATGTGGAGGGAGTTACCACCACATGAATGAGAAGGTGAGGGTTCACCCCTTGGGGCACCGGCCATGGGGAGGGGTACCCTCCCCTCCTCCTATAAAAGGCCCCCCTCTCACACCTTCATACTCACACCTCCTCGTGAAGGATCTCTCTCCCCCTCTAGTATTTACCCCCATGGTCTCGGATTAGCAAGATACATGTTCCCGGTGGCTTTATCTGGAAAGGAGTTGCTACTTCTGCTGCTTCGCTGGAGCGAGAGACGGAGGTTATCGGGGTACCGTATGTGTGTGTGATCACGGATGCACCTCTGCTTTGCGGTGCGGGACTTGCTGGAGTTGGATCTGATGGACGTGCTGGAGCCGGACCTGTTGGACTTCATCACGATCTTGAAATCGGCAAGTGTACGAATACATCATCCACGAGTTCCAACTCGTTAACAAAGCTTTGTTGTCTTCGAGGGTAAGTTCTCTATGGATGTATATCCACCTGTTGCTTGTATCTAGTAGATAGATCTTGGCGTATAGTTCCCATCGTAGAAATTTTTGTTTTCTATGCTGTGAACCCAACAGTGATATCAGAGCCTAATCTATGCGTAGGTGCTTTGCACGGGTAGTACACATATGTTTATATGTGGGCGATGATGATCATGTTATTGCATCTTTCATGTATTTTGGATAGTGGTGGTATAGTGGGATGAAGCGGCCCGGACCAACCTTACATGTCAGCGCACATGATACCGGTTCCACGACTGACATGCAACTAGTTTTGCATAAGTGGCTGGCGGGTGTCTGTCTCTCCTACTATAGTCAATATCTGATTTACAACGAGTTGCTAATAACTTGGTTATCCTCGTTGTGGTTCCATGTTCGTAGGTAAGACCAGTTCTATCTCCAAAAGCCCTAAGCCACGTAAAACTTGCAATGGATAAATTAGAGGCGTCTAGTTTAGATCGTTGCTGGTCTAGTGTCATGATATGATAATGTTGTAAGTAGATGTATGATAGATACTCTTACAACACACCTAACGTGTAACTTCCATAGACCTTGGCCTTACACACAAAGGAATGATAGAGATCATACCATGATGCATATGATAGAGATCAAATGCATGGACCATATCATCCCACTTTACACATTAGATGTTTGCATCTTATATTGCTAGTTTGGCGTTTTTAGTAGCATTTTTAAGATAATCCCTCATTTAAATTGTTGGGGGGGATAACCCCGGGTAGGGTCACTCCGGGGTATAACGGCCGAGTTAGCCGAGGGTCGGCAAAGTCAAAGCGGATGCTGGCCGAGTCACCTCAAGGCAGGCCGGATCACGGAGTAACCCGGACCAGGGGGGTCGCCTAACATTGTCTCGTCCGACTCAAGGAGTAAGTCGAAGACACTTGTTTAGCTTATATGCAGGAACAGGTGTGGCCGGATCAACTGTGATCCGGATCCTCGTTTGGCTTCTAGGAGAAGGAAGGAATCTCTCTGGTAAAAAAGAAGGCCCGGTGCATACTGGATGAGCGAATAAAGCAAGGGCAGGACCACCGGATCGTGGCTGACAAGGGTGATGACGCTCACGTCGAATGACGCAGGCGCCGCAGAGGCAACGTCGCTAAAGCAAGAGTGACGCAGGGGAAAAGCACCCCTGTCGGGTTACTACTTTGGGAGGAGGTATATTCTTAGGAATATTCCTCCACGTACGCCCTAGGCCAGGACCGAACCACCCCTATATAAGGGGGGGTTGGGGTTCTGGTAAGGGGGGGGTCTTTTCAGATACATAGCAAGAAAAAACACTAGTGAATCTAGGGTTCTTGGGCTAGTTAGTAGGCAAGAGGAAGAGAGTTTCTTCTTCCACCTTTGGTCAATACAGCTCGAGGAGCACTTGTAATCTTGGAGACTGAACATCAATACGAAGCTTCTGTGTAGAGAATCACTCTACTATCCCTCCCTGGATTCCCCTAGCGCATATTAGTCCCCACCTTTAGCCTATCCATGGCATCTGCCGTGACACCACCACGACAGTTGGCGCCCACCGTGGGGCAGGCGGCGCTAGCAGGGGTGAAGATCCGGACGGGAAATTTCATCGGCACCGGTGAACGCATCGTCTCCGGGCTCGTTCAGCGCTTCGGTGCGCTAGACTACGTCAGCGACAACTTTGGCTGCTTCGGCACGCGCTCCCTTCCGCGCACCGGCGTCTTCGTCAAGCTCGGCGCGCACAAGGTCTATGTTGCTGTGGACGTGTCTTGCGTTCATCCGCGTCGCGTCGTCGATGCGGGGGAACCACCCCTCACTGTAGCTCGTGGGGCGCATATCGCTCGCTCCCCGGACCATGCAGAGGTGATGATGATTGCGCCAGGTGCGGGCGCGAGCAAGGATCCAGCGCCAGACCTGGATGTAACACCCAAGGCACCGAGGAAAGCTAGGGGTCCTCCGCTAGAGAGGCCTGAGAACGTGCTGAGGGAAGCTATGGATAGCTTGGCTAACCCGGTGGCAGCAGTGGTAGATCCGGCTCAGCACGTGCCGAGCTAGAGGAGACCCGCGAAAGATCTTGGAGGGCGAAAGAAAATAGCAGCAGCTCAGCGATCGTTGAACATGACGCTGCGTGAGTATCTGGCGAACAAGGTTGATGCGTGAGGGTAAAAGGGAGAAATCTCATGGCGAGATGAACAGAGAAGGTGATGATGGACCGAAGGGTCGGAAAACTATCTGTCGTGGGGTTGCGAAGTATAGTACCCGGCGAAGAACCTCAGGAAGCGGATGCCGCGTCCGAGCTAGAGGGTCTGACGGGTGAAGCCCGCCAAAGACAGCAAGACCGGGTTAACGAGCTGGTTCGGATCGCGAACAAGCAGAATGAGGAGCTGTTGAGAGGTAACCCGGAGAGAGTTGGAGCTTCTAGGATCGTCCATTCGGCGATGGGTAACCCAGAGAAATCCGCTGGAGCCGCATCATCACCTCATGGTGGCCCTAGAAGAGAAGAGGTAGTAACCTCGGCCAGACGGAACAAGCAGATCGTTCCGTACGACCCAACGCGTGCGGGAAAGGAAAAAGAGATGCGGAAAAACGACGATCGATGAAGTATGAGCCGAGGCGAAGCTGGCCGAGGTAACCACGACCAAGGCAATGCCGGTCAAGGGAATGCTGCCAACGGCAATGCCGGACAGCGAAACCCGGCAGGAGCGGGTCAACCGCAGCAGCGGGATGTACCAAGGCAAGAGCAAAGTGCCGGCCGTGGTATGCAACAGAGAGGAGAACAACGAGAGCAAGACCGATACAATGATGGAGACTCGGAGATGATGAATGTGGCATACGCAAGACCGGACTATCATGTGATAGGGTCGAGATTGGGAAGCAGAGATTTGATGCCGGATGACGCAAGATTGAAACTGGATCGCCTGTATAGGTCGGAACAGATCGAATGTCAAGGTCCTCCGGGTCCAGCGTGCTTTGGACCCCGGATCATGAAGGAACCGCCAGTACCCAATTTCCAGTTACCCAGGGGCACGAAGACGTATGACGGCAGTACAAAGCCAGAGGATTGGCTGATAAACTACGCAACAACTGTGAAAATTGCGACTTGCAACTTGAGATGGGCTGTACGATATGTACCCCAAATGTTGGAAGGTCCGGCTAGGGTATGGCTGAACAATTTGCCACCTGGAAGCATCAATTGCTGGATAGATTTTGAAGAAATGTTTATCAGCAACTTCTCAAGTACATACTAGAGACCGAATAGACCGCAGACCCTGGCAATGTGCAAGCAGAGATCTAACGAAACGGACCGTGAATTCTTGACCCGGTGGTGTACCGTGAGAAACTCATGTGAGGGAGTCATAGAGTCACAGGCTATAGCATGGTTCGCACAAGGATGTAGATATGGCAGCGAGTTGTGGATGAAATTGCAAAGGAAAATGCCAGTCACATTGGCAGAAATGATCCGGATCGCGGATTCTTATGCTTTGGGTGATCCGACTCAACCTAGGATCGCGTCGAACGAGTCAAATGAGGAGTACTATCCGAGGGACGGATCCGGGTCATCCCGGAGGAACGATTACAGGGGAAAGAGGAGAGACGATAGACCGGACCATTGATATGGTTTGCAACAAGTTGCGGCCGTGAATCAAGATCAACCCGGGGCAGGGAGCAACCAACGCCAGAGAACGGGAGGGCGATGGACTCCTCGAAACGATGGCAAGAAAACGTGGACTCTGGAGCAGAAGAAGCAATGGCAAGAAAAGAAAGATCGTCTGAGGTATACCTACGAGTCAATGTTGGACCAGCCGTGCAAATTTCACACGCCAAATCCAAACAGCCCGGCGGGTCACACGACGAGACAATGTGAGTGGATGCGCAAGATAGAACAAGGTGGTTCGGGGAATGCTCACGCACCCCAGAATGATCAACCTCGGCAGGAGTTACGCCGGCAGCAATTGCTCTCCGGAGCAAACACGTAGCAACTGATGTTGCCTCCCCCTCCGCCGAGGTATGACAACACTGAGAGAAGGGATGCAGTGCATCAGGTAGAAAACCAGCAACAACCGGATCAGAGGTACTCCGGAAACGAGGGAAGAAATGCGTACAGGGAACATCACCAGAGCTATTGTGTGTTCACAACAGAGGAAACAGATAGGAAAAGCTTGCAGCACCGACATATGGAGGTTAATGCGGTTATGCCTGCAGTGACGAGGTACATGTCTTGGTCGGACCAGGAAATTACTTGGAGCGTCAAAGATCATCCCAAGCTTATGCCAAGTCCGGGCTCGTATGCACTAGTGTTAGATCCGACGTTCATTGGACCAAACATTAATGTGAGGTTCTCCAAGGTACTGATCGACAATGGCAGTAGCATTAACATCATGTATGCGGATACGATGCGCAAGTTGGGCATCTCGGAGAACATGCTCCGGGCTACAAGAACAACTTTTCACGGTATCGTGCCCGGCATATCCTGCGAACCCATAGGCAAAGTCCGGGTCGACGTGCTATTCGGTACGAGGGATAACTGCCGAACCGAAAATCTGGAGTTTGAGGTGGTAAACTTGGAGAGCGCGTATCATGCATTACTCGGGAGACCAGCACTAAGCAAATTCATGGCAAGTTGCCACGTTGGTTATCTGAAGATGAAGTTGCCCGGGCCAAATGGAGCAATTACTATCGCTGGGGATTTCCGACGTTCTATTGAGTGCGCTTCAGCCGGGTCCAACCTAGCCGAGTCACTCGTAATTGCCCAAGAGAAAAGAAAAATCCAAGAGGTGGCAGCATTAGCTCAGTCCGCGCAGCAGTATATGCCGGCGTTAAGCAACCCGCATGGAAGCGTTTCATTTCAAGCCGCGAAGGACACCAAGAAGATCCCGGTGGATAACATGTTTCCGGAGCGTACCGTGACAATTGGGGCCGGGTTAACTGACAAATAGGAAAGCGAGCTCGTCAACTTCCTCCGTGAGAATCGGGATATTTTTGCTTGGTCCACACAGGACTTGCAAGGTGTTCCGAGGGAGTTGGCCGAGCACTCTTTGAATGTAAGACCCGGAGCAAGGCCGGTGAAGCAGCCTCTCCGACGCTTCGCCGAGGATAGGAGAAAGGTCATTGGTGACGAGATAGCTCGGTTGCTAGCAGCAGGATTTATCATGGAAGTGATGTATCCGGATTGGCTCTCTAATCTGGTGCTGGTAGAAAAGAAAAAGGATGATCCGAATGTGGCAGTGGTTTGGCCTATGTGTATCGATTACACGAACCTGAACAAGGCGTGTCCAAAAGATCCATTTCCACTGCCGAGGATAGATCAGGTCATCGACTCTACCGCAGGATGTGAACTGTTGTCATTTATTGACGCTTATTCTGGTTTCCACCAGATACCTCTGAACCCGGATGATCAAATAAAAACTGCCTCTATTACCCCGTACGGGGCTTATTGCTATCGCACTATGCCGTTCGGTTTATGAAACGCAGGAGCAACGTACCAAAGATGTATGCAAAAATGTTTGCACGATCAAATAGGTCAAAATGTACAAGTCTACGTGGATGATGTGGTTATCAAAACCAAGGAAAGCGCAACGCTCCTTGACGACATAAGGCAAACATTCGCGAACTTGAGGAGATTCCAGATGAAGCTTAACCCGGAGAAATGTACCTTCGGTGTCCCAGCTGGGAAATTACTCGGATTTCTCGTCGCTAGCCGAGGTATCGAGAATCCAACTAAGATCCGAGCCATCAAACGAATGGAGCTGCCGAAGTGTCTCAACGACGTCCAGAAGTTCACTGGATGCCTGGCGTCGTTGAGTCGGTTTGTATGTCGGTTAGGGGAAAAGGCACTGCCTCTATACCAGCTCATGAAAAAATTAGATAAATTCGTTTGGACGCCACAGGCCGATGAAGCTTTTGCCCACTTGAAAAAGATGTTGGCCACTGCACCAGTGTTAGCTTCTCCACTATCGAAGGAGCCAATGTTGCTCTACATAGCCGCAACCAACCGAGTTGTAAGTGCAGTGATTGTAGTGGAATGAGATGAAGAGGGTAAGTCGGTGCAGAGACCAGTGTATTACTTGAGCGAGGTATTGTCTGCCTCAAAACAGAACTACCCGCATTTTTAAAAGATGGCATACGGAGTTTATATGGCGGCAAAGAAGTTAAAGCACTACTTTGAGGAGCATCCCATCAAAGTGATATGCGAAGCCCCCATATCCGAGATAATGGGTAACAAAGATGCGAATGGCAGGATTGCAAAATGGGCAATTGAGCTAGCACCATACGCGCCCCAATACGATAGAAGAGAAGCGATCAAGTCCCAGGCTGTAGCGGACTTTTTTGTGGATTGGGCCGAGGTACAATACGAACCACCGCCACCGGATCCGAACTACTAGAGGATGCACTTTGACGGATCGAAGACCAAAACCGGATTAGGTGTCGGGGTTGTGCTTACCTCGCCAAAGAAGGATCAGCTCAAGTACATATTGCAGATCCATTTCGCGGCATCAAACAATGTCGCTGAGTACGAGGCTCTTGTGCATGGTCTAAAAGTGGCAAAGGAAATTGGCATACGTCGGATAATCTGCTTTGGCGACTCGGATCTAGTAATACAGCAAGTGTCCGGAGTGTGGGACGCCCTGGATCCAAACATGGCACTATACAGATTTCATGTGCAGAAAATCTCAGGTTACTTTGAGGGATGCAAATTTCATCATGTACCTCGCGTGGAAAACGAAGCTGCCGACATGCTGTCGAAGCTCGGCTCGACCCAACAGGCAATTCCACCGGGTGTTGCATTGGAGCACCTCAGAAAGCCATCTATCAGGCCGTCCCCAGGAACCGATTCAATCTATGTCCCAGAAAACGCGGAATCCGGAGCTGAGCCCATGGACATTGACATGGGAGGTAGTACGCCGAACCCGGGGACTACCTCGGCAAACCCGGGGATTACCTCGGCAAACCCGGGGACTACCTCGCCAGACCCGGGGACTGTTCAACGTGATCCGGCTGAAGTTATGCCGGTGGATCGGATGCAAATTGATGAGGAGATGTTCCCTGCGCGAGCAGTACCAGCTTGGGCACTGCCTATATATCAGTTCTTGAAAGATGGAACGTTACCCACTGAGGAAGTGCTAGCCAGGCAAACTCAGAGGAGAGCCAAAGCTTATACAATCATCAATTCCGAGCTATACAAACAGAGTGTAACTAATGTCCTCCAGCGGTGTGTTGATCCGGAAGAAGGACTTGACATCCTCCGAGATATACATCAAGGAGAATGTGGGCATCACGCCTCATCCCGGGCCCTAGTGGCAAAGGCGTTCCGGCATGGGTTTTACTGGCCAAGCGCCTTGGAGCAAGCAGAAGATCTGGTGAGAAAATGCAATGGTTGCCAAAGATACGCCACCAAGACACATATGCCTATGTCGGAACTCAAAACCATACCAATTACATGGACATTTGCTGTGTGGTGCTTGGATATGGTTGGCCCGTTCAAACCAGCAAAAGGGAACATGACGCACATTCTGGTCATGGTGGACAAGTTTACAAAATGGATCGAAGTGAAGCCTATAAGAAAATGTGATGGAGCTATGGCTGTGACATTTCTCAAAGACATCATATTGAGATACGGTTATCCTCATAGTATCATAACTGATAACGGCACCAATTTTGCTGAAGGAGCATTTGCACGATTCTGCCGAGATAAGAAAATCCGACTCGACATAGCCTCGGTAGCCCACCTCGCGTCGAACGGACAAGTGGAAAGATCCAACGGATTAGTGCTATCCGGGATAAAACCCCGGCTCATTGAGCCGCTGCAAAGATCAGCGGGGTGCTGGATAGAAGAACTACCAGCGGTATTGTGGAGTTTAAGAACAACTCCAAATCGATCAACAGGCTACACGCCATTCTTTCTGGTATATGGGGCAGAAGCTGTATTACCAGCCGACATAGAGCATGATTCGCCTAGGGTCACCCAATACACAGAAGCCGAAGTGCAAGAAGCCCGGCAAAATGATGTTGATCTGCTGGAAGAAGCGAGAGAACTGCATCGCCAGATCCGCCATATATCAGCAAAATCTCCGACGCTATCATAGCCGGAAAGTGTGCCCCCGAGTCTTCCGGGAAGGCGATCTGGTGCTCCGGTTGGTATAGCGTACCACTGGCATGCATAAATTATCCCCCCCATGGGAAGGACCATTTATCGTGAGCAAAGCATTGCACAATGACTCTTACTATCTCATAGATGCAAAGCCACAGGAAAAGAACAAGGCGGACAGGTCCGAAGAGGAATCCAAGCGACCGTGGAATGTAGCACTACTTCGTCCCTTCTACACTTAGCCAAAGAGTGTATGTACCCGAGTCATCCTCATATGTCGGTATGTATGTCGGCGATGAGCTTATCAATGAAATAGCGGAGCCTCGAGCAGTAACTCGGGGACTGCCTTAATAAATGATTGTTGTTACTTTTTATGCGTTAGTTGGAATGACTCGTTTCGCTTAACCCGGATTAGTAATGTGTGAGCACCAAAAACCCAACCTTCGACTTGCTGCTGTCCAACAAGAATTGGCTTCATGGCGAGCAAGGGAACAAGTTTGGAATTGCGTAGCACATGAAAAACTACTAAGGAAACAATCATATTCTAGCTAACGTTTGTTTTTTCGACTAACCCCATATTTACTTTCAAGCTATTATGTTGAATTATTTTGAGCCAAGCCTCAAAGTTTCTCAGTATTGTTAAAACAATTCTTGAAGCTCGGGTTCGTAAGTCGTAAAACCAAATCAAGGTAGACACGGATCGAGCCAGAGAATTGGACGAACAAGAAAATGAAACTCGGGGACTACGCCCAAGTTAATCTGGCATACAATCATAGTAGCAAAATATTATGTATTCAGCATACAATTGCACCCGGCATACCAGGGATCTGATAAAATTTCAAGTTTTTTTTCAACTAAGGAGCGGCAGGAGGAGGAAGTTCGGCGTCATCATCACTATCTTCAATATCTGAAGCAGCATCTTCTCCATCATTGCCCGACCCATCCTCCACGTTCTCCATCTGCTCCTCCTCGCCGGATTCCAGAAAGCTCAGCCCCTCTACCCAGTCATGGACTAGAGAATATTCGATGAGGCTGTAGGCGCAAGCCTGGCGCCGAGCTACCCACTCCGGATCATTGGTCCATTTGGATCCGGTGCACTGACGGGTGAGGAGGCTCAGATCGATTTTCTCGTACCATGAAAGGATATGATGGAGAAGGGTATCTTCCGCGGCACGCCCAGCAGATTCCCTCCAGAGGTCAAGTTGAGTCTCAATCTCCATCAGTTTTTTCGCAAGGAGCGTGATCCTTTCTGGAGCGTCCTCGCTTGGCCAGAATGTGTTGAAGATCCGGACCGCAATGTCGAGGAGATCTTTTCCATAGTTCTTAATAGTTTCCACCCGAGCTGACACGCTAACCAACAAGTCCTCCATGTCTAAGGGGATGCTCTCACCATCAGGAGCGATGGGAGTACCCCTCTCTTGGCGGAATTTGGCAACGGCAGCACTAGCGATGGCAGTACCCTCCGGAAAGTTATCTGAAAATAAGGAAAGGGAGGATGCTGAAGCAAAGGCATATGAGCTAACCCAGAAAATTAGGTCGGGCAAGGAGAAGAAACTTACGTGAGATATGGCGATGGATCCGGGTCAACTCCTTGATACAACTATCGCGTCTCTGGCGAAGTTGTTCAAGCTCGGCAAGCGCCGACCCAAGCCAGACTTCGGAATCCTTGAGCAGATCTTGGTCCTTGGAGATCTGAAGGGTAAAGCGCTCACGCTCTTCGGTGAAGTTCTGGCCAACTTTTTGCAGCTCGGTTTTGTGTTGGGCCTTCATTTTCTCCATCTCGGCCTTGAGTTTGGCTATCTCGCCGTCCTTGGTCCGGAGGGGGGCAAGCTCATCGTCCTTCTTCTTCAGCTCGGCTTGATGCTGTCCTGCTTGTTCGAGAAAATGCAGCATCATATCAGGCACGGGCACACTATCCTCAAGCGATGTTGAAATAGTGTGTTGACCCGGCAAAGCCGAGGAGTGAATGTTTGCCGAGCCAAGAAAAAGAAAGAATGGAAAACACAGCGACGTTGGCCGAAAGGGGACATACCTCGGATTTCCTCCAAGTTTTTCCGCATAATCTTGTTTTCAGCCTCCACCCCAGCTGCAAAAAACCGAATAAGGAGGTTAGTCCGGCAGAAACAAACGAAACGGTGAGGTGTTAAGAGAGGATATTACCCCTCTTTTCATGCTCTGCACCAAGTGCAACGTGTTTTGCGCGCAAGATCTTATGGGTATCAAGTAGGCGCTGGAACTCGGCGCTTCGACGGTTGGTGGTTACCTGACAAAGGCACAGGCGTGTAAAGTTAGTTCGGTGCATATTCGAAGTCCACAAGATCCGGGCCAAGCGGAACTTAACCCGGCTCTAGGTGTGTGCATATTCGAAGTGTACGAGATCCGGGCCAAGCGGAACTTAACCTGGCTCTAGGTGTGTGCATATTCGAAGTGTACGAGATCCGGGCCAAGCGGAACTTAACCCGGCTCTAGGTGTGTGCATATTCGAAGTGTATGAGATCCGGGCCAAGCGGAACTTAACCCGGCTCTAGGTGTATGCATATTCGAAGTGTGCAAGATCCGGGACAAGCGGAGCTTAACCCGGCTCTAGGTGTGTGCATATTCGAAGTATATGAGATCCGGGCCAAGCGGAACTTAACCCGGCTCTACGTGTGTGCATATTTGAAGTTTACATGCAGCTACGTTGATCTTCTAAGGAGCATCTGGCCGAGTAACAAGTTACTCCGCCGGAGGCTCAGGGACTAATGGTTATTATCTACAGCATGTAAAGAAGAAACGACGTACCTCCATCATACGCCCAGCAAGGTTAATGGCCTTGGCAGCGGTATTCATCTGAGCGGAAAATTCAGCTGGGCCGAACTTTTCCGGGAGATCGTCATTGTAGACGAACTCCGCCTTATTCCAGTTCATGACAAACTCGATGAGGCTCGGAGGATACCGTTCGTCAGTGGGCATGTGAGGTGCCACCAAGCCCTTGGCGTGAGCTTCTTTCCTTTCAATCAGGGCAAGAGCTGGGCTAGTTTGAAGAACCATCTGCTACGAATCAGCTGGCTCGGTAGGAGGATCCGTCGCTGCTGGTGATTTCTTTAGAAGCATCGACGACAAGGTTCGCTGCCCAGCCTCGACGGAGGTGGATTTGCCTTTGGCCTGCTGGGAGGAAGTGACCACAGTGGATTTGCCCTTGGAAGCCGCTGGAGTGGGTCCTCGCCGAGCTTGAGATGACTCGGACGAGGCAGATGAACTTGGCACGGGAGCTTTGGTGGCTGGCGCTGGAGCTGCTATTGGTTTCTTCGGAGCCGGGACAGGCGCTGGTTCGGTGGCTGGTGCTGGAGCTGCAGCTGGTGCTGGAGTTGCGGTAGACTTGGTAGTTGCTGGTTGCGGCAATGCCGAAGTGCCGGACGCCGTTGACTCGGCCGATCCGACCCCTCCCGATCCGAGGTCGCGTCCCTCTGAAGGAGGTACTGTGGAACCCGGAGCGGTCGTAGAGCCCTCCGGAATAGGGCTCAGCGGGCGTGACTCGTCGTCACGAGGAGGGGAAGGACTGGACCGAAGAGGGGAGGAGATGCTCGATCCGCTTTGAGGGACCTCCACAGGAGCCCTGCAAGAGAAAATAATGTCGAGAGTGAGATTACCCCGAAGCAGGGAGAAGTGTGTTGTGCAGTGAAAAAAGAACTTACGCATCCGAGGTCTCGGCCTCCTTAGGTTTCCGGGCCCTCCGTGCCGGGGCTTTGCCTGCCCGTTTGGAGGCAGTCTTGTCTCCGGCCTTCTTTTTCCTTTTGGAAGGCTGAGAAGGCTTGGAAGAAGAACTCGACGCGGACCCGTGCTTCTTCTTTGACGCCACCGGAACAGGCTCGCTCGTGGCAAGTGGAGAATCCTCGTGGATGTGCCCACCGGGGTTAGCTGATGCCGGGAAGGCAAAAGAAAGAGGGACAGCCTCAACGGGTTCAATCACATCGATATCCGAGTCATCCTCATCGTCGGGCCAATCTCTAAGAGAAGAGAATTTACCGCTGGGTCGTCTGGTGGCATCGGGTGTGGGGAGGAACATCTCCTGGTCCGGCTCCTCCTCATCTGGAATTTCTCGGTCCGGGGCCCACTTAAGGGTCGGATCTGGGCCATCCTCGAGGGTTTGCTGGAGAAACAGCTGAGGAAAAAGCACAAGGAGCAAAGTCAAAAATATGATAAGAACCGACATGAAATTGATCCGAAATAAGTTTACCCCGCGAAGCTTACCGAGGGAGGGAGCCTGTGACGGCAGTAGTGCTTGATTCCCCATGTCCATTCGGCGGAGAAGTCCTTATGGGTGGTGAAAAGAGCCTTGACCCGATGGAAGATCTCCGTATTGCTCAACTCAAACGAGGAGGTTCGGTTGGGGTCGCGACTGAAGCTCATATGGCACAACTTGTGAGTGCGCCGCTGAAGGGGAGAGATTCGGTTGCGCACGAATGTGATCATGGCATCCTCGTTGCGCAATCCGAGCTTCTTCAGCTCCGCAAACCTTTTGTTCACTTGGTTGGCCAGAGCCGTAGGTTTCTTGGCAACCTCCTCCCAGAAATTTGTATCAGGGGGACCCGGAGCGTAGGGCAGCAACCGGATCAAATCTTCCGTGCCTTCGTTCCGGACGTAGAAGAAGGTCCAGGCCCATCCTTTGCAGGAGTCAAGCCCGGTGACCCGGGGAAAGATTGAATACCTCCGGGGCGAGATCGAGGCAGCTCCGAACTGAGTTAGCTGCTTGTCCTCCGAGTCGACGTGGATGTTGGGGACGACGTTGCGGCGGAGGCCGAAGAACCGGATCCACAGCTCCTTCTTAGGCCATAGCCCGGTGTAGCCCTCGATCGAAGAAACGAAAGCGGACAGAGAGGTGATGGCATTTGCCGGGAGATGATGTGGTTGCAGGTGATAGGTCCGGATCCAGTCCCGGAAGAAATCACTCACTGGAAGCCCAAATCCCCGTTGGAAATGGGATAGGAAAACAACGAATTCACCCGGATTGGGTGAGGGGGCCAACTCCGAGGAGGGGAGAGGCGGTGGCCGGCGGGGAATCGCCGGGTCCGGTAGAAAGCCAAGCGATGTCGTCCTCGCAGACCGAGAGCGGCCCATGCGCGCGCCCATGGCAGCATCCTCCTCCATCTCTTGCTCAACGACGATGAGCTCCTCCTCCGTCATCTCGATTCCGCTGTCCTCGCTGGAGCTGGCGGTGGCGAGGCTCTGCGGTCTAGACTGACGAGGACCCGTGGCTAAACAGAGGTGCAACAGTGACTGCGGTGCGGAGGAACGGAGAAGGTGCGGCGGCGGCGCTGCTGCAATGACGCCTTTGGCGGCCTTGATCGGAAGAAGAAGAGGAAGCAGGCGCGGAGATGGAAAAGTTCTAAGGAGCGTGCCCCTCCCCTATTTAACCGCCCCCAGTCATCAACGAGTGGGATCATGCTGCGCTGGAAAACCACACGATGTGGCCGTGTATCACCAGCATCGACCAATCAGAGAGGAGCCACATCAGGGGCCGCAGAGTAAATGTGATCCCATGACACGACGTGAAGTTGCGGTAAACGAGGAGACAGACGTGATGTAACCCCCGCACAGTAATCACTGACATTTACTGCGTCGGTTACTGCGCGGGCCCTTAAAATAAGGCAACATAATGATTAACCGTCACGTGGGTTGGCGTACGAGATAAGGAAGCAAGGCACGGATCCGAGCCACGGTGGTAACCCGGCCGGCAAGTAAAAACTTGAACTGTGCAGAGGGAAAGTAAAACCATAGGATCCGAGCCAGAGTGGTGACCCGGCCGGCAAGTGAAAACTTGGAGCGTGCGAAGGGAATGTAAATCCATATAATCCGAGACAAAAAGTTAACCCGGAAATAAACGTCCGAAGCTTAGATACGAATGAACCTGATGTGGCCTTAGCGACCAAGGCCGCTAAGGCCGCACCAGTTTCGGGGACTAATGTTGGGGGGGATAACCCCGGGTAGGGTCACTCCGGGGTATAAGGGCCGAGTTGGCCGAGGGTCGGCAAAGTCAAAGCGGATGCTGGCCGAGTCACCTCAAGGCAGGCCGGATCACGGAGTAACCCGGACCAGGGGGGTCGCCTAACATTGTCTTGTCCGACTCAAGGAGTAAGTCGGAGACACTTGTTTAGCTTACATGCAGGAACAGGTGTGGCCGGATCAACTGTGATCCGGATCCTCGTTTGGATTCTAGGAGAAGGAAGGAATCTCTGGTCAAAAAGAAGGCCCGGTGCGTACTGGATGAGCGAATAAAGCAAGGGCAGGACCACCGGATCGTGGCCGACAAGGGTGACGACGCTCACGTCGGCTGACGCAGGCGCCGCAGAGGCAACGTCGCTAAAGCAAGAGTGACGCAGGGGAAAAGCACCCCTCACTACTAGGAAACAGGCTGTTAGTGGCGCACCAGGAATGCCCATCCGTGGTGCACTAGCGATGCATACAGACGCTTGCCTCGGCTATCTCGGCCGTGGCGCATCCTGAATGCACCACGGTTGTGTAGAGATAGGCGTAGCGCACCTCCTAGTGCGCCACAGAAGTTTGGGACGGTGCGCTACCCCTGGGATCTTCTGTGGCGCACTAGGCAGTGCGCCACGGTTGTGTAGAGATAGGCGTAGCGCACCTCCTAGTGCGCCACAGAAGTTTGGGACGGTGCGCTACCCCTGGGATCTTCTGTGGCGCACTACCTAGTGCGCCACTAAACTTCCATAGTGCGCTTTAGGTGTAGTGCGCCACAGAAGGTAAACCATGTGCGCCACAGATGTATTTTTTGTTTTTTTATTTATTTCCGAGCCAGATTATATGCAATACAGATTATATACAATATTACAGCAGATATACACACAGATACAAGATATACAATTATATATATAAATACTCAATATGAAAAACAAGATTGAAACAAATACATATAGATAAGTCTCATACATGAATACATAGTCTAAGTTAATTACATTGTTTCAATCATGTTACAAAGTAGTAGTTGGTGACATGCGAATACATGTGTCGATCGAACAAGTTAGAGCTCGGAAGCTCGCCTAGACATCTAAACTAGCTAGCTAGACACAAACGCGGGATAAATAACCAAAGAAGATAAGCATGATCACAGCAGAGACGAATGTGTAGGTCTTCATCCGGTTCCTTGTCCTAACTCCCGCTAGATAGCGTGTATCTAGCTTCGCCTCCGCCATAGTGTTGTACCCTTTGTAGCTATTGCCGCTGAAGCGGTGCACTTTTGTCTCCGCAGTCTTCCCAATCATCGTGAACTCAGGAACCCGTCCCTTGTACCTGACGTACCACGTCATCTATAAGTTGACAATAATAATTAACCGACTATTGAAAAAACATATATAATTAAAATCGCATATGAAGATACACTTATAGAAAGTACTCCTAAATCAAAAGACCAAACTCAAAAAGCATGCCTCATATATAACTAGGTTGTTAAACACGGGAATATGCTACGATGGGCCTGTCGCCAAGTAGGATGCACAACACGGACCTATGCATAGCACAAAGCGGACAATCCCATCGCAGCACATTCACATATAGTGTGCCACGACATTTCAATCATCGGCATTATTCTCGAAAAGACCAAAGTAACTCAAAAGCATGCCTCATATATATACATAGGTCGTTCGACACGGGAATATGCTACGATGGAGCAGTACACCAAGTAGGATGCACACTGGACTTGTGCATAGCACAAAGCGTACAATCCATCGTAGCACATTCACATATATAGTGTGCCGACATTTCAATCATCGGCATTATTCTCGAAAAGACCAAAGTAACTCAAAAGCATGCCTCATATATATATACATAGGTCGTTGGACACAGGAATATGCTACGATGGAACCGTATGCCAAGTAGGATGCACAACACCTGGACTTGTGCATAGCACAAGGCGTACAATCCCATCATAGCACATTCACATATATAGTGTGCCACGGCATTTCAATCATCGGCATTATTCTCGAAAAAGAGTAAGGAAAAAAGAAGGACCAAATTGAGCAAAGGACCAAAGAGTAAGCAAAAAACCAAGCATTGATTGATATATAATAATAATAAGCAAAATAAGTTCACTTGTCGTCCACACACACACAAAGGTCATCTATAGTTTGTAACTACAGCTAGGCCAACATCAAGCCTTACGGCTCGGCTTAGGGAGCAGGAGGGGCATACTGTCTGTCATGAACTTCCTATAGTCACCACTGCATCTCTAGGTGATCTTCTATGTCACGGTTATTTGGGATATTTCCTCCGTAGAAGATCCCCGAAGTCATGACATCACGAAGATGATTACCCCAAAGCTGCTTTGGATGCGATACATCTCTTGTCTAATATCCGAATCATTGATCTTGGCCTTTGCTTTGGCCCACTGTTTGAGATGATCTGGCAGCGTAGAATTCTGCTGGTCAAGTAGGAACGCCCTCATGTTATGGAGTGTGTAGTAGGCTTCCTTCTTACTGTTTTCCGGCTGCTTCACGCAGGGGAACTCCGTTACGTGGTTGAAGTGCTGCGAACTTGACCTTCTTACGCGCGAAGCTGGTGCCTTCCGTCGAGGCAACGCCAGTGAGAGCATCATCCAGAACTTCCTTGATCTTGTCGTAGTTTTTCTTCTTTTCTAGACTCCCCGAGTCGAAATACGTGGCGTGGGAATGCTTCGGTGATAAGGAGATGACGTGACGTGTTCATCTCTGCGCAAAAAATTCAAATGGAATGTGTTGGAAAAAGAATGATGATGATCTAATAAAGCCAATCGACGGTGGCGTGTGAATAACGACTTACTCGGGAAAGTAAGGCACGAGAATGTATTCCTTTGTCTTGTTCGCCACGAGGATTCTTTTTAGGTACGAGGCCACGATCGTCGTTGGTGGGGAACCCAAGCCGTCACGCATGTAGTAGGGGTCCACTATAGCGATGCCCGGTGTGTTCTCTCTAATGATCTGCGTGGCCAGGCTGAGAGAAAAGAGACGGACCATGGTATAGTGCAGCGGGTATAGGTGGAACATATTGAAGATGTCGTTGAACCGCAGGAAGAACAGATCCGCGGGGGCAGTGTCGACGAAGCCCAAGCCTGGTGGCACCTTAACCACGAATACCGGGTGCGAGGGATCTTTCTCCGATAGAAGGCGTCTCTCTATCGTCAGCACGCTGTCATGCACACTCTGCAGTTCCGAACTGGCGAGCTTCCGCAAATTCTTAGGTAGCATGGGCTCACCCGCCACATGAATCCTCCACATAATACCCTCGGGTCTTGGTGGCCCGTCCCGAAACCTGATCAGATTCGCAGTTGTTGACGCCACCGGCTGGCTCGAGCTGCTAGATTTTCTTTTCCTGCCCTTTTTTCCTTTTGGAGAGCGGGCAGGCACATAATCTGAGCAGCACCACCCTATGTAGTGTGTCAGGGCTTAGAATAAAGGGCCGGTTGGTTGTATCAGCTGGCTCTGTAAAGGCGCAAGCTGGAGGCGTCTCCTGAGAACCAAACAGACGCTTGGTGATAGTGGCTTTCTCTATGGGGCCACCAGCTAGGTCTTCTTCGTTGCCAAACTGAGTGCTGAAGAAGTGATCATTCCAGTCTTCGTCGTCCTTGGCCGGATCCTGCGCCATGTGCATATCATAAACATGATCATCCGACCCACCGCGTGGAGGTGACGGCGAGGGTGGTAAGGGGGCCTTGCCACCGCTTGTCGCTGGCACGACAGGCGGTGCTTTGTTCTGTGGCGTGATGGCCCCGCCGTCCCCAAACGGATCATGCTCTTTGGCCATAGCAAGAATAAGCGAAGCAACCGAGGATGACGGCTCTTCTTCATCTGCTCACAGGGTTGAATGGGAGGTTCCAGGTCGCCGCAGCCCTTAGCACCGACTAATTTTAACCTGTGCACGCTATATGGCATCGGCTTTGAGTGGAGCGTCGCTGCAAGGGTTGAGCGATGGTACCTTGGCAACATCCTCACCGTTGTTCATGTAGCATAAGAGAGTGCAAGGAACATCCGTCTGCGGAAAACATGTACGGCGTCGTCGGGCGAGATGCCATAATAGTAATAGATGGCATGAAAGGCGTAATTAAAGCAATTTGTTTACCGTGATGGCGTCGAGATCGGCTAATGTCGGCCTTGCATACACTGGCGACAGGCGTGCAAACGGAAGGGCTGCTTGATGGCGCGGTGCTGGCCGCGGTGTATTCTCCCTACCGACAGTGCTTGGAGCTCGGTGCCGCCGCGGCGATGGCGAGGCACCAACATGTACTCGGCGCCATGGTGATGGCGAAGTCACCAACACTTGCGGCGCGCGGTGTTAGCTGGCGGAGTCACGAACACGTGGTTCGCCTGATTAAATCGGCGCCGCGTTGTTCGAGTGGCTGCTGACCATGCTTGGAATCGGGCACGGCCCTACTCGACCACCCGCACTCCAGTTCGCTATTGACTCCACCAAGGTAGGCAGGAAGGACGTGAGGGTGATTGCCACGTTGTCTTGGACGATCTGCGGGATCCGTGCCACTTGTGCCTTAAGTTCTTGAACCTCTCAGTTTTCCTCCTCGCTCCTTCCCGACGGCGCCACATGCGTCCTCGGCGGTGGACCAAAACGATCCACCCAATTCTTACCCCCGAGGCCGGCCAGACGGCCAGCCGACGACGGCTTCTTCATAACCGGCTCTATTTTCTTGGCCCGGTTCATCGCCCTGTTAAAAGGGTTATCCCACCGGGTGGCCGCCGTCGACCCCTGGGAGGAGGAACCCTGGGATCCATGACTAGCAGCAATTTCCTCCTACTGTAGAAGAAGTAACAGTGAATCATTTAGATCATCGATTAGATTGCAATCGTGTTGATCCGCGGTAATTAGATTATACTTACCACAATTTCCTCGAATTCCTTCACCGCAGGATCCGCGGTGAGTTGTTTGGTTTTTGGGTCCACATGGTAACGGGCCCTGATGAAGTTTCGAACCTGACCGGGTTCGAATTTGGCAAAGGGTTTTCTATCCCTTGATCTATACTCTTCGTCCTCCTTATTCCATTTGGCCTCCGCGTTACGTATCCACCAGATCTGAGATGGTGATGACCTATATTCATCGCTGCGGCACCTTTCCCGATTACTATTGGCGGGGCTCTTCGATTCACACCTCTCCTTGAACTCCCGAACTGATCTTGGTGATCTGCGGGTCAATCTTACGGATCTCCTCGAGACTTTTGCCTTCTTTATAGATCTTCTTCTTTATCCGGTTCTCCATCTGTGGCGGTGCTCATCTTTGTGAGGGCGGATTTGTTTACTTCGTTCCATGATAATTTGTGTTACGATACTTAGCGGGAACTTGTATCTTGCGTCACTTCTCGAAGAGGAGTGCGCAAGTAGCCATTATCTTTATGCTGGAGATTCTCGGTGTTGATCGAGATGGTTGTCCGGTGATCGCCGCCACTTGCCCACCGCCCTTTGGCGACAAGGCGGGCTCCAAAGGAACCCTGATGGGCTCACTTGGTAATTTCCTCCCTGAGCGTCGGCCGTGTTCAGCGCCGTCCTTCGCTTCTTCTTCTTCTTCTTAGGAGGGTTGCTACCACTCCTTGTGCCCTCGCCGCCATCGGTGGTTTCATCGTCCGCCGTTCCTTGACTTCTTCCTCCGCGTCTTCCATCTCATCATCCTCGCTCTCCTGGGGATGGTATTCTTCATCGTCTTCTAGACGCTGGGCCGCCTCCCAGAATGTCAATTGTTTATTTGGAGGTGAGTTCTCCTTCAGCGCTGATGCGCTTAGAACATCCAGCCTCGTCGTTGTCACACATCTTTGCACTAATAAAAAACAAATAATTGGTTAAATGCACGGAAAAATCCGGCATGACCTTTGCTAATTTTCTTAAACTAGGAGTGCCCGATTTCTGCCGAAACGGAAGTTAATCAACATTCCGGCAAAAATCGGGACTCATTTCATACAAGAACCTGCATACACGACATAATAAAGTGCCTCATACAAGCACAATCACAATTTCAAGTGCTACAATTATATCACCACAGATTATATCACCTGTCATTGATGATAGCAAGCAAATACATGCAGATTATAGCACCTGTCATTATATGACAGCAAGCAAATACAAGTTTATATGACAACAAGTAACTTATATGACAACAAATAACTTATATGACATCAAATATGACAGCAAATATGGTCAGATTATATGACAGCAAGTTTTCACCATGTATTTTCAAACCAGGAGCATTTTAAACCAGGAGCATTTTAGATCAGCACTAGCAAATATGGTCAGATTATATGGTCACCATTTCAGCACTACTAGACCATCACCAGGAGCATTTTAGATCAGCCACAAACTAGGATCATCATCAGCATAACTAGGATCATATATCTCCTAGCCACAAACAACACTAAAATCCATGAGTGCAAAACCATATGCTAGGCAACTACTACAGCAACTACAATAAAATTTGCTAACACTAACCTACTACAGCAACTACAAGCTAACTGCAAGCTACTACATCCACTACAATGAATCAAGCTAAACAAATCCAGGAGAACTTGATGCTAGGAAACCAGATGCTAGGAAGAACTTGTATCGCCCACTCTGAACTTGTTGTGGCTGCTAGGAGAAGCTAGGGGTGCACCGAGTGCAAAACCAGATGCTAGGGGGTGAACCCTAGCTATCTTCTCGTACATAGACTGTCCATGAGATGATTTTATATTGTCTAATCATTTATATAAACAAGTAGCACTGACTTCTTGTGAAAGATAACAGTATGACATCTGTAGATAAGTCACAATAAAGATAACAGTATGGCCATCTAGTACATTGCTCACTCCCAAACCCTAACCATAATTCACAAGAACATAATTTGCTCACTGTCAAACCCTAACCATCTAGTACATTGCTAAAATGAATCACTGTCAGAGGCATAATTTGCTCACTGTCAGAGGCATAATCACCCAGGAGTGTCCACCTAGGAGTGCAAAACCAGATGCTTTTTACCAAGCTAAATTTGCTAACCCTAGGTAGCTTCTTGTACATAGACTGTCCATGAGATGATTTTATCTTGTCTAATCATTTATATAAACAATCATTGCAAATAGGATGGGGGTTTCCTTTCCTACAAATAATAATATGGATTTAATGGAGTTACTTCCTGAGGTGGACACTCTACAAAGTCTGGATTCCGCAATCACCGAAGAGGAAATATATGGATTGGTTAAATTCTTAATACCATATAAAGCACCTAGACCAGATGGTTTTAATGGTTTCTTTGTGAAAAATGCCTGCATATCATCAAGGAAGATTTCTTCAAGTTATGCTTTTGAGTGTCAGCTTGGGTCCATGCCTTTTACATTTTGGATTTACCCATGGGCACTACTAAACCCTCTGTCAAGGATTTCTCAACAATTATTAACATAATTGGAAGAAGACTGAATGCCACTATATCTTTTTTGTCTTATGGAGACAGTCTCATTCTAGTTAATTCTGTCTTGTCTTCATTGGCAATGTACTTCATGTGTACTGTGGTTATTCACAGGGTTATTGAGATCATTGATAAAGCTAGAAGAAGATGCTTATGGAGGAAGGAAAAAAACAAGGAAAGAGTAAATTCACTGGCTGCTTGGGATATGATTTGCAAGCCAAAAGGGACACTTACAATAATAATGCTGATTCACTGGCTACTTGGATAAATTCACTGGCTACTTGGATAAGCCAAAAGAGTAAATTCACTGGCTACTTGGATAAATTCTATAATAATGCTGATTTTCCCTGAGTCAAATTGATAAGGGACACTTACTATCATGAGTCTGTTCCCCATAGTTACACTATGTGGATCATTTTGATAGAGAGGGATATTTAGTCTTGATGATGAATGGAGAGCCATGACTATAGGAAAAGTAGGCAATGGTTTCAGTTTTATTTTCTGGAATGATCTATGGTGCAGCACATTGCTATCAACCAAGTTTCCCAGGCTTTTATCATATGCTAGAGAAAATTGGCATCGATTACATGACATATGTTCTATCTGAATTTACATGAGGCTTTTCACTTTCCATTTTCTATCGTATTAGCTCGTAATCTCAAAACATTATATACCAAACTTATGTTTCTGAAAGAAAGAAATTGTGAAACAACTGAATGTGTACATCAAACATATCTTAAGTCTTGACGCCTAATATGCTTTTTTTACGGAAGCTGGTTTAGAAGTACTAACTTCCCAATATGCATTACGACTAGCTACTGTCTTGTTTCAGTTTCAGCTAGCATTTCATCACTAGGAGCATTTCATCACTAAAGCAAATAAGCAAATAAGCAAGCAACACCTCGCCTAAAGATGGTTCAGCACTAAAACTACTAGCTAATCCAGAGCACATGGCCATTCTTGTGAGAGTCGTGATTACTCTCGCACATTTGTAGTATGAGGCTCATGCTTTACTCACAGGAAGTGCATACATATAAAGATCTACAAGAGCAAAGTTTTCCAAATTAGCATTTATTGATTTCAATAGCACGCAAAGCTTCACAAACACAGGTAACCACAAGAATGATCACTTTGAACAATCTATTAACAACACAGTAATCCTCACTCCGTCTCACGATTTATCCGCACATCTTGCACCGAGACACCAAGGCCAACACACTAAGCGAGCAAGGCCAGAATCCTCTCAGCATTCTCATCTTGGCGATAAATCTCTCATCATCATCACCATGCCCTTGAGGTTCGGAGATGAGGATTTCTTGGCGGTTTCAGGCCATCGTCGGTGAAAGCGATGGCAGTGCACGCCATTCGACATCCTCCAGCGAGATGAACCATGCTACTGCTGGAGACCATGAACCCTAACCCGTGGAGATAGGGAGAGAAGTGGAGAGGGGAGAGAGGGAGAGAGGGAGAGAGGGAGAGAGGGAGAGAGGGGAGAAGGCTCACCTCTAAGACGATGACGATGACGAGTGTGCGGGCGAGGCAGCGGCCTCCTCCTCCTCAGCCTCGAGCGGCGGCGGCTTCCTCCTCCACGAGTAGCGGTGACCTCCACGGATCGATAGACGCGGGCCTCCTCCTCCTCGAGCGGCGCGGGTTTCCTCCTCCACGAGCCGCGCGGGCGCGGGCTTCCTCCTCCACGAGCGGCAGCAGCGCGGGCGTCCTCCTCCACGGATCGGCTGGAGGCAGCGGCGGAGGGGATCGATCGGGCTGGGGATGGGGATGAGCGAGTGTGAGAGATATGGGGGATTGGAATCGATGACGTGGATAAAACCCAGATAGGCGTAGCGCACTATGCCAGAGTGCGCTATGGATGTCTGTAGCGCACTCGGGCCAGTGCGCTACGCCTATCTGGGATCTAACCACTCTATAACAACAGTCCAGCGCTCCTTCTAGCAACAACTCTTGTCTATCCCACTGGTTCTGCCCCTTAGCTCTATTCTAAACTATGAGCACCCAGGTTCGAATCCTGGTGCCCCATTTTTTATTTTTATTTTAGAAATACTTTTAAATATTCCAAAAAATACCCAAAAGTGGTGATATATGCCATACAAGTTTTGTTTTGTTTTTAAAATACTTTTAAATATTCCAAAAATGCCCAAAAGTGGTGATATATGTCATAAAAGTGTTACAAATATGATTCAAAGTATCACTAAATTTCATAATAATTTGTCCATGAATATTACAATCTTTTTCGACCACGCGTTTTACAATATTTTTTGAGCTAGCGTTTTACAATCTTTTTTCCCTTCTTTGTCGCGGTTGAATAATTTAGCCCCGGCACTTTAATGTTTCTTCTTTCGAACGGGCTACCTTTTTTGGGTAGGGTTGTCCTTTTTCTTCTTGTGATGTATGTTGCTGCATCGTAGTCGTCGTCATCTTCAATCTTTGGATCGCCGTACTGGTCGAAGTCTTGCTCGTTGGCGACTCCATCCATTCCGATGATGTTTCTTTTTCCTCTCCTCACGACAACACGGCTAGGCTTTGTCGGGTCGGTAATGAAAAAACATTGGTCCACTTTGGTAGCCAGTACCCACGGTTCATTTTTCGCGGCCAACTTTGCACCGGTGGCCTTGGATTTGGCTGCTTCGGGTATAACCATGGTTGTGAAATACCGGTCTTCTCTTTCGACGCTCTTTGCCCATCTGACACGGAGCATCGGCACCTTTTCTCCACAGTAGTCGAGCTCCCAGATCTCCTCGATTCTTCTGTAGAATCTTTCCTTCATGTTGTCATCGGTGTAGAATTCCGACGTTACGCCTGAGTTCTGATAATCACACTTGTTGTCCTTTTCCTCCGTGTAGAATGTGTAGCCGTTGATATCATACGCCTGATAGGTCACCAGGTTTTGCATCGGTCCCTGCAACAAGGTGAATATGATCTTTTCCATGTCAGAAGAATGCGAGCGCGGGGGATTATCAAGGAGCGTCTGCCTAAACCAACGCATGAAATCTGAGTTGTGCTCTTTGATTATTTCTCCCTGCGTCCTCTGTATGCCCCGGTCATTGTACTTCTTCTCGATTAACCTTTTGTGCTTCTGTACCCAAGGATCGACCAGTTCTAAATGTTGTAGCGCGACGAGGTTTGCTCGATCAAAGTCTGTAGCCGAAAATCGAAATCGCATGCGATATCGGCGACCCTCTCGGTGACCAGATCCGTCGAGCTTGCCAAGGTGTCTGCTGACGGAAGACCGGCGTGGTTCTCGATGTCTAGATAATTCGTGCGAAAGAGATGCACTCTTCGGCCAGAAAGCCCTTGGCTATGCTTCCATCTGGACGGGACCTGTTGCGAACGTATCCTTTGATGTGTCCGTTCATCCTTTCGAACACCATCATGCTGCAGAGGAACATCGGCCCGAGTTGTACGATGTCCTCCACGACATGGACCAGCAGATGCACCATAATGTCGAAGAATGCGGGTGGGAAGTAGACCTCAATCTCACATAGTATCACCACGATCTCCTCCTGTAGCCTTCCGAGCTGATTCAAGCCAATCGACTTCCTAGAGATGACGTCGAAAAACTTGCATAGGCCAAATAACGTTTCCGCAGACGTGCTCGTCCATTATCCCTCTTAGTGCGACGGAAGTACTGCGTCATTAGCATGGCACGGTCGTGAGACTTCATGCCATCGAACCTCTCGCTCGCCTAGGTATCTCGCTTATCTTGCCAGCGTGGCCGTAAGGAAATTTGACTCCTAGAAGGCACTTGAAAACTGTTTGATCTCATCCACGGCTTAGAGTGAAGCAAGAAGGAGGGCGTAATATTCGTTCTTCTTGAACTTTTACCCTTCCGACGACCTTGTGTCGTCTCCGACTCATGATCATCGCCATCTTCACGATCATCGAGTAGTCGTCCTCCGTGAAGCTCCTTCCGGATACCCAAGCATATCAGGTCGTGCCTTGCTTTTGGACCATCTTTCGTCCTATCGGCATGTTGATTATGGTGGCGACGGACTCGCACACGTTTTTCGTGATATGCATGATGTCGAGGCTATGAGGCGTCTGGAGAAACTTCCAAGATGGCAACTCCTTAAAACAGACCTTGTTTTCCATACCTTCATCGCCGCTTATCTTGTTGCTGCCTCTTTCGCTTCTTTCCATGCTTAGGACAATCTTTCCAGTTTTTCAGCAACTCTTCCACTTCTTCACTGCTCCTATGCTCTGGGATTCCTCGGGTCTCTGATTTGCCATCGAATAGGTCTCCACGTTTTCTCCATGGATCATTCTTGCCGAGCCACCTCCGGTGTGCCATGAACACGGTTTTCGATGACCCTGGATCTTTCTCTAGTTGGAGATAGCTTGTGTTATCCATGCACCTAACGCATGCGCAGAATCCTTGGATAACCTGCCCCGAGATATACCCGCAACCTGGATAGTCTTGCACTGTAGTGACCAACGCGGCTCTCATAGTGAAATAATCTTGTCTTGACGTCGTAAGTATTGGCTCCAGATTCCCATAACGTGGCTAGCTCCACTTTCAACAGCCCGAGATACAGATTGATGTCGGTACCAGGTTGTTTCGGCCCTTGAATTAGCATACTCATTTGTATGTACTTATTCTTCATGCACAACCATGGAGGGAGGTTGTACATCCATACAAACACGGGCCAAGTGTTGTGCGTGCTGCTCTGGCTACCGAACGGATTGAGTCCATCGGTGCTCGCACCAAGCCTGATGTTCCTCGAAACTCCACCGTTTCTGGGAATTCGAGGTCCAATGCTTTCCACTGGCTAGGATCTGAAGGGTGCGTCAGCAGCTCATCCTTTTCGGGGTCATCATCATCTCCTGGCTTCTTCCTTTCCGCATGCCATCGCATGAGATTCGCTTCCTTAGGGTCCGCGAAATAGCGCTGCAGACGAGGAGTGATAGGAAAGTACCATACCACTTTTCGAGGTGCTTTCTTCCCTTTCTTGTATCGACTCACGACGCACACCGGACATGTGGTTTTCTCCATGTCCTCGCCCCGATAAATGATGCAATCGTTGATGCATACGTGATATCTAACGTGCGGTAGATCGAGAGGACAGACGATTTTCTTGGCATCCTCGATACTAGTTGGACATGTGTTCCCCTCCGGGAGACGATCGTGCTGAATGCCATCATATCGTCCGGCTTGCGTCGCTCAATTTGTGCTTTGCCTTCATCTCCATAGCCTTGAGCATTACATTCAACCGGTATCATCGGACTGCATCCTTCATACAATGGAGTAACCGCGTCTTTCTCAAGTTGCAAGCTTGGCTTTCTCTCTAGCGGCAGCTGGCGTTACTCATCGCTTGATAAGCAGCTCTTGCACATAAGGGTCCCGCACGCCCGACGTTGTTCCATTGTAAATGCGCTCCTCCGGCATCTAGATCATCATCATCCCGGTCTGCTTCCGCACCTTCACCATCTCCAGGAGACTCTTCATCATCTCACCCGTTCTCGCCGTGATGATGATCATCGTCATGTTGGCCACCTTCACCGTCTCCATCATCTACGTCATCGCTTATCCAACGAGTGTATCCATCCATGAAACCATGGCGGAGCAGGTGCGCCTGCAAATTTCCGGAATCTGGGTCGATCACCCAGTTGAGTTTGCATCTTCTGCACGGACATCTTATATCCGTCTTGTTATTTCGTATCATGTCGGCCGTCGCACATTTCAAAAATCTAGCCACAATGCCTTCGCTCATTATGCGGACCATTTTTGCCTACACGGTGTACACGGTACAATTTTGAAGTCTATTAGAACCACATAATGAATGCATGCATGCAATGGTCGATAGAAAATTTCGGCATGACCTATCCTAAAATTAGGACCTTTGCGAAATGCCAAAATCTTGCCAAAATGGAAATGAATCAACATTTTGGCAAAACAAATGGCAACTTGTTCACATCCTTACATGGACAACTTACCGAGATGAGAGACCGATCGCGAGAAAGATGGAAAGGAGAGGTGCGCGCGTCGACCGGAGAAGGATAGATGAGAGACCGGAGACCTCCTCTATTACTTATATATGTAACATCCAAAGCAAGTTTAACATGCTAAAAATGGTGAATGTGTGGAGAAATTGAGGTGGGAAGGAGAAGATCCCGACTAGATCTAAGGAGGAAGAAGAAGGGGAAAGTGAAGTGTGGGGTGGTGGATGTGGTCACACATGTGCACATAAAGTGCTGTCCTAAAGAAATCGACACATCCGTGGCGCACACGCCCCTAGTGCGCCACAGGGAGTACAAACATCTGTGGCGCACTATGCCATGTGCCACGGATGTTTTACTCGTGGGCGCACTAGCCAATGCTTGCCAGTTTGTGGCCGTTTGAGGCAGAGGGGCATGCGCTTAGGCGTAGCGCACCACCCCCATGTGCGCCACAGATGACACTAACAACCGTGGCGCACATGGCTATAGTGCGCTACAGATGTTTGGCATGTGGCCAACAGGGCCCTGTCCCACACACATCTGTGGCGCACTACAATCATGTGCGCCACGGTTGTTCTAGTTATTAGTAGGGCACTGCCCACAGGTGAGCCACGCCTGTTTTAGCCGTGGGGCACTTCAACCATGTGAGCCACGGATGTGCTGATTTCCTATAGCCATTTTCCTAGTAGTGCCTGTCGGGTTACTACTTTGGGAGGAGGCATATTCTTAGGAATATGCCTCCACGTACGCCCTAGGCCAGGACCGAACCACCCCTATATAAGGGGGGGGGTTGGGGTTCTGGTAAGGGGGGGGTCTTTTCAGATACATAGCAAGAAAAAACACTAGTGAATCTAGGGTTCTTGGGCTAGTTAGTAGGCAAGAGGAAGAGAGTTTCTTCTTCCACCTTTGGTCAATACAGCTCGAGGAGCACCTGTAATCTTGGAGACTGAACATCAATACGAAGCTTCTGTGTAGAGAATCACTCTACTATCCCTCCCTGGATTCCCCTAGCGCATATTAGTCTCCACCTTTAGCCTATCCATGGCATCTGCCGTGACACCACCACCACATAAATATCAAGATAAAATGTGTTCTTCCTTAAGTATGCACCGTTCTATGGATCGTGTTTCGAGACATCACGTGATGATCGGGTGTACTTGACTCTACACTTTCATACAATGGGTGTAAGACGGTTTTACACACGCGAATACTAAGGTTCTTACTTGGCGAGCCTAGCATGTAAAGACATGGCCTCGGAACATGGACCGAAAGGTTAAGCATGAGTCATATAGTTGATGTGATGACCATATTGATGCTCGCCTTTGAAGCTACACCGACTCACGTGATGATCGGACTTGGTGTAGTGGATTTGGTTCATGTAATCACCAAAAAGGCACGAGGGATGTCGTTTTTGAGTGGGAGTTCATTTCTAATTTGGATGAGTCGAACTCAATTTGTCATAAACTAAATTGAAGTGAATTTGCATAATTTGTTGTAGTCATTGGCATCTGTTCACTACCTTATGCTTAGTTTTAATTGAGATAATAGAACTATAGAATTCTGGATATTTACTTTACGAACTGGTATCGTATTGTTTTGAATGTCAATTTAAAGTTTATAAGTCCTATTGCAAACTTTCAGCAAACTCTATTTACTCCATGAAGTTTAATAATTAGTATTAAATCAAGAGTAAGAATTCCAATGTTAGTATCTAAAGTATCATGTTTGCCTCCATGATTAGTGATATTCAAAAGTTGTTTTAGTATCAAGATTATCTAGGAGCTGAAAAATTGTTTCAGGAACCATCATGTGTGGAAGATATTGTGATATGTGAAACAATGTTTTTGGTTGCATTATGATAGAGTATAATTTAGCAAAATACATGTTCTCATATTGTATGAGAATTTGTGAAGGATGGAGATGCTAGGCATCCGAATCTCCTAAAAAGGTGTTGGGAACTAACATTATACTCGCGATTCTTCCTTATAGGCTATAGTAGCTTGATCATTAAAGTTGTCATGATAAGGATGAATAGAAGATGTAAGTAAAATGTTTACTACACTAATAGATTACTAAAGAATGGATTTTTGAAAGAACACCAAACATTTGATGATGGTGATCCACTTCAAAGTGCAAGTCCAAAGGTATTAGTATTTGACTATACACACTTTGTACTATGTGTCATGTGAATGACACCACTATTGATGTTGATAGATTCTTTTAAAAGAAAAGGAATTGTTGAAAGAGAATCTATAAAAAAATTGGCAGAAAAGAAAAGGTTGGAGATGTCCAACTTAGGTATATAGAAGATATACATGTTATGGCTCTATTCCTTGCTTGTTAAACAATGTGGTTCTGAGGTATTGGATACCGGTATTGGATACCGAATTGGTTGGTGTGAAGTGTCATACAGAACAACACAATTCATGAACTGCAACAGCCTAAGTAACTGGCAAGAGAATAAGTGATGATGTTCATCGAAAACAAGTGTTATTGTGTTTTTCGTTGTCGTGAAATCTAGCCTTCAAGATTTGTTTTAATAATTGTTATTTTGTTCTGGTATTACGAGAACAATGGTTGTTCAAATACTTACCATATTCCATAAAGGATGGATGAACTTTTGCAAGTCTAGTTGGAGAAATCACATCCATAAAAATTATTGCTAAAATGTCGTAAGACAAATGATTGGAAGATCACTTATGAAGTGACATCAATGTTTGAATTATATTGGAAAGTAAACATGAAGAAACTCCATGTTGATGGATTTTTGGAGTCTTTTGATTTTGATCAATTGACGCTTGCGAAACTTTCCTCGAGATAATTGAAACTCGGTCCATAGGCCAAAGAGTAACGGATGACTAATTTATTGGATATTATGCATGTTGATGTATATAGTCCATTATGTGTAGCCATATGTGATGGATCTTTTGGCTTCATATGCTTTCTCCAGAAATTTGAGTGAATATATCTATATATTTACTTAATAAGGAAGAAGTATGAAACATTTGAAAATTGTTCAAAGACTTTCAAGATGAAGTGAAAAATAATTGTAACAAGAAAATAAAAGAGTTTATGATTTGATCATAAAGGAAGATATTTGAGTTAAAAGTTTAGCAAAACACCTAAGATTTCAGGAATTGTTCCATGAATTTGCATTTCCCAATAAACCATAGGAGTATGGTATGTTCGAGAGATCAAATCAAACCTTGTTTGACATGGTAAGATCAAAGGTGTCATTTATAAAATTGCCATTATGTTTTAAGGATTAAAGTTGTAAAGACTACCGCTTTTACACTGAAAAGAGCACCATCGTGATCCATTGAAATGACACCATATGAGTTATGGTTTGGGATAAAACCCGAATTGTCTTTTCTTAAATTTTGGTATGCTATGCATAAGTAAAACATTTACAACCAAAGTCGGATAAGCACGTCTTTGTAGGTTATCCCAAAGAATTTGTTGGGAATTCCTCCATAACACCGAGGACAAAAGAGTTCGCTTGGAACGTCAAGTTTCTTGAGAAGGAATTTTTCGTGAAAAGTTAAGTGGGAGGACAATAGAACTTTGATAAGGTTGTTAAACCTTAGCTATATGTGCTAAGTAGCGCAGCACCGGAAAGTGTCCTGGTGGCGGCCACATTGCTCATGGCTCCCGCGATTACAAAGGGTGTGATCTTGGAGATTAGAGTTCCTATTGAACCATGTGGGTCGGTAAGAATCAAATAGTAAGATTTGAAACAGAAGTCGTTATTGTTTTGACAATGATGAACCGACTGCATGCAAAGAAGCGATGATGGGCCCTGACTCCATAAAATGACTAGAAGTCATAGAATCAATTTTCTGAACTTGGAGGACCCTCTGGAAGGCATGAAGCCTATCGGTTGTGTTTGGATCTATAAAGAAATAGACATGGATGTTTAACATCTATGAAATAGTCGACATGTCGGAAAGAATTTTACGGCAATGTTCAAGGAGTTGACTATGACAAGATTTGATCTTTCATAGCGATATTTAGTCTTGACAGATTGATGTAGCAACCACTACATATAATTTGGTAGATGGTAGTTGAATAAACAAAACAAGGTTCTTCTAATAGAATGGTTACCTAGGACGTGTACAAGACACGGTCCGAAGGGTTTTGTTAATTCAAAGGGTGCTAAAAGGGCGCGCAAACTTCAATAGTTGAAGTAAGCATAGTGGAGTTGGAATCTTCACCATGATGAAACTGTTAAAAGAGTTTAAATTCATCGGAGATGATGAAGATGCTTGCATTTGCAAGAAATTAAGTGGGAGCGCTGAGACATATTTCTAATACATTATGTAGAGAACATATTGTTGATTGGAAATGATGTATCTTGTATTGACACAAGTTAAGAATTTCATTAAAATAAGATTTCGATGAAAGACTTGGGCAACCTCGGAATATTTGGCATCAATATCTATATGGATAGATTGAGGCGCTAATATGGTTGTGCCAGACATACATATATGAGATATTGAAAGGGTTCAATATGGAAACAATAAGAAAGGTTCTTGCTGCATGGAAAGGATTGTATCAAGATTCAAGTGTTTCAACACTTGGTGAGTAAAATCACATGAAGATTTTGATCGATTATACCATGATATGTATATATCCAGAATGTCCTATGCTCTAAATGTTATGAGCACATACCAGAATGATTCATAAGATGATCATTGGACAGTAGTAAAGATATTCTTATGAGCTTTGGAAGAACTAAAAATATATCATGTATAAGTGACAAATAGTTAAAGGTACTTCATTGTAAAGTGTTACATTGATAGTAGTTTTGTCACAAGATACAAATTTAATTTATCTCAATTTAGACTATGGGTGGCACAATGTAATGGAAAGGATGTTCCATGATGGATTTGGATAAGTTCCAAAGTTGAAACATTGTGATGGATACTACAACAAGAGGCTAAGTATATCACTGCTATAGTAGCAGCAAAGGAGGACATTTGTGTTAAGAAGTTTGTTATCAAACTAGGTGTGGTTCAAAGTGGGCTAATACTATGAAGATATATTGTATGACAATAATATCAACATATTTTAACCCAGACGAACTAAAGATCTCACCAAAGGACCAAATTTATACAATGCCATCTCATTTGAGAATGAGTGATGCGTAGAGACGCAAAGACATGCAAATACACACAGACCTGAAAGTGCCAGATCCGGAGATTATGTTAACCACTAGCAAACGCATATATTCAAGACCTAGGTGTTGTATATACAAGTTACAAACTAGATTATTGACTCTAGTGCAAGTGGGAGACTTAAGGGAATATGCCCGAGAGGCAATAATAAAGTGGTTATTATCTTATTCCATGTTTATGATAAATGTTTATTTTGCATGCTATAATTGTATTAATTGGAAACATTAATACATGTGTGTTTAATAAACAAAATACAAAGTTCCTAGTACTGCCTCTCATATAAACTAGCTTATTTATTAACACGATGATCAAGGTTTCCTGATCATGGACATTGGATGTTGTTAATAACAAGGTCACAACATTGGTGGAATGATGTGATGAACATTCATCCAAAGTATAACATTACGATCAAAGTCATTATGTTTATATTGCTATAACATCATACGAAGTAATCTTAGTCCTTAGACCATGAGATCATGTTAATTGCTAACACCGGAAGAGTATCTTGATAACATCAAATGTCACACCATAACAGGGTGACTATAAAGGTGGGTTCGATTACTCTGAAGGTGTTATGTTGAGGCTCATGGATCAAAAGTGGGATTTGTCCATCCCAATGACGGATAGATATACTCTGGGCCCTCTTGGTGATATCACATTAAGATAGCTTGCAAGCAAGTGATGTGATCACTAGAATGTTATATCACGGGAATGAGAAAAGAGTGCATGTCGGCAACAAGATCAAACTAGGTATGGAGATACCGATGATCCAATCTCGGACATGTAATATATCACGAGACAAAGGGATTTAGTTACTAGCGTTAAAGGTTCTCACGATCATAGAAGTCATCGTTGAATGTGTAGGAGTCAGTATGGATCTCCAGGTCCCACTTCTGATTATTGATCTGAGAGGGGTCTCGATCATGTCTGCATTATTTGCGAACCGTAGGGTGACACACTTAAGGTATACCGACACCATTTGGAGCAAATATGTTTCAGATAAAGATTTAGGAAAGCGCTGGAATTATTTCAATAGACACCGAAACTGTTTCGGGTGAAATTGCTGAAATTGGTTCTGCATGTAATATTGAAATGTTGCAGGGGGTTTTATGTGAATGTTTGTTAATTAAAGTAATTAACAAAATTCTGAATAAAATTAATAAAAGAGTTTTATTAAATGAGAGAGCATTAAATTTGGAGAAATTTAATGCATTTAAAGTGGAGACTTTAAAAGAGAATGTGAAGGGGCAAATTTATGTGGAGGGAGTTACCACCACATGAATGAGAAGGTGAGGGGTCATCCCTTGGGGCGCCGGCCATGGGGAGGTACCTCCTCCTCCTATAAAAGGCCCCCCTCTCACACCTTCATACTCACACCTCCTCGTGAAGGATCTCTCTCCCCCTCTAGTATTTTTCCCCCATGGTCTCGGATTAGCGAGATACATGTTCCCGATTGCTTTATCTGGAAAGGAGTTGCTGCTTCCGCTGCTTCGCTGGAGCGAGGGACGGAGGTTGTCAGGGTACCGGATGTGTGTGCGATCACGGATGCACCGCTGCTTTGCGGTGCTAGACTTGGTGGTGCTGGACTTGCTGGAGCTGGATCTGATGGACGTGCTGGAGCCGGACCTACTGGACTTCATCACGATCTTGAGATCGGAAAGTGTACGACTACATCATCCACGAGTTCCAACTCGTTAACAAAGCTTTATTGTCTTCGAGGGTAAGTTCTCTATGGATGTATATCCACATGTTGCTTGTATCTAGTAGATAGATCTTGGCATATAGTTCCGATCGTAGGAAATTTTTGTTTTCTATGCTGCGAACCCAACAGAAATACATGACGTCGAGTGGAGTGGTAAGAGCCTCGGGGCCCTTGAGAAACACAGAATAAGCAAGAGCCATCAGACGAATCAAGGTGGAGAGAATGGTGTCAAGATTACCCGCTTGAGGATAGATATTCTCTTGGAACATGCGGATCATAATGTGGAAGGGTGGCCTGAGGTTCCTTGCTTCACCAAGGACACCATGCTTGTTGTAGAGAGGATCAAGGGAATTCTTTGAATACTCAAGTCCGGACGCCTCATGAATGCGAAGACCAACCGTGGCATTCCTTCCCTCAAAGGGATACTCCAAGACCTCGGCAAACTCACTGATGCTGGACTAACAATGAACCTCGCCAGTCATTCATGTCATGGGAATCTCATTCACTTCACTAAACACAAGGGTAGCAAAGAATTGATGCACAATCTAGACATTGTAATCCTGCTGAAACTTCATGATAGGGTGCAGCCCAAGCTTCTTGGTAATCCAGAGGGCGTCAGAGAAATAAGACTTGTTGTTCATGAAGGCAAAGTTAAGAAGACGCTCGGGCACACGGGGTTCTTAGCTGACAGATTCGCATAAACCTCATGCATGATCAAATACTACTCACACCTCCAGAAACGAGCATCAGGACTGTTGGAGGGCATGTCATAGAACGGTTGCCTCCTCATAATACGGAAATCACCGGTGCTCATCTTCTTGAGGGTAATGATGCTATCAAACCTCCTCTTCTTAGCAAGTTCCTCATGACATAAGCGCTCTTCATCATGCCTCTACAATGATAGAACCTTCTTGTCCTTGGCCTTTTCAGCAATCTCCTCACGGCTGTCAAATGGGTGTTGCTTGGACATCTTGTGGGGGTTGCCCCCATAATTCGGTGTCTTGGACTTGGTGTGACGAGGATGAGAGCTACCGGAACCACCTGCACACATACGCAAGAAGGCATGAAAAACCAACAAGAAATGAGTTTTGCAAGTCCTGGAGAGTGAGGGTGGAGGAGGAAAGAGAACAGGATAAAAATCAGAGGAGTACCCCCGGAGTCTCCGGTCACATGCCCCGGAGTTTCCGGCCAGGGCCGGAGTCTCCGACCACAGGGGTCGAAGACTCCGGTCATAGTGACCGGAGTCTCCGGCCTGGAAACTTGGCGTGCGACGAAACTTGGGGGAAACTGCACCCAATCATGGATCGTGGTCTCAAACCTCGAAGAAAACAAAAATGTCACAGAAAAAAGCCATCTACCATGGAGAAAGAGGTCCCAAACCACAACCATATCTAGAGGAAACCCTAGGTAGGGAAAAGGGAAAGGGGAGGGACACCTTGATCCATAGGAGATGCTCCCAACTGGCGGTGGAGAGGGCCAGCAGCAGGGATAGGAGGAGGGTACCGGCGGCAGCGACGGATCCAGGGCGGCGGAGCCCCGATGGTGACAGGCGGGGAGAGAGCGGGAGGTTGGGGAGGAAAAAGGGGGTCGGGGTGGAGGGGAGTAACTAGGAGTTACCCCCACCCCGACTCTCTTCTTCATACCGCGTGAGAAACTGCTAGGCCGGAGTCTACGAGGTCAGACCCCGGAGTCTCCGGCCTCCACTGCCAGGAAATGCCAGAACAAGGGAGGATATGCAAAACTCTGAAGGGTTTCGCAGCATAGTAAATCAAAATTTTCTATGGAAGCGAACAGAGGGAAAGCCAAGATCTAATCTAGGAGATGCAAACAACGAGAGAGATTGGATTAGATCTTCATACCCTTGAAGATTCAAGACAATGAACGCTCATTTAACGTGGGTGATGTAGTCGCATTTCGCTTCTCCTCCTCGCGATCCGATCCGATCTAGCACCACAAGTGGCGGTGCCTCCGTGAGATGCACACGTGCGGCACCTCGACGTCTCCTCCTTCCTCGGACCAGCAAGTATGGTGGAGAGATAGATTGGATCTACAGCATGACGGCGTGGTGTATATGGTGGAGAATTTCTGCCGCAGGGCTTCGCCTACAAACAGTCGGGAGGGAGAGAGGAAGGGCAGCAGGGCAACTGGGTTTGGAGGAAGGTGTAAGGAGGTGTGAGAGGGGGCGCACCAGCCCTCTATATATAGAGGGGTGCGCCAGCCCTAGCCTCTCCTCCAAGCCTATCTCCAGTTTAAACAATTTAAACTCTCCCTTATCTAGAAATCCTATCTTATCTTATCTCTAGTTTAAACGATTTAAACTCTCTAGGATCGGCCGGGCCCTATGGGGCCTTGTGCCCTGGCCCAATGCGCCAGGACACTCCCTCATAGGCCCATGCCCTCCCGGAAGGTGGGACCACGTTGGCCCCTTCCGAAGGTTCTAGAAGCTTCGACAATACCGATTAACGGAACTATTCCGAACTCCAAAACTGCACCGCCTTATATGAATCTTATTCTCCGGACCATTCCGAACCTCTCGTGATGTCCCGGATCCCATCCGAGACTCAACAAAATTCATAAACCAATTATCCAATCTATCCTAGCGCCGAGACACGTTATGTGTGACCCGGGTTCGAGAATATGCGACATGATCTTCTATCCATAATCAACAGCGGGTCTGGGCACCCATATTGACTCCCACACATTCATCGATGATCATATCGGATGAACCACGATGCCAGGATTCAATCAATCCCATATATATATTCCCTTCGTCCCGCGATATTTTACTTGCCCGAGATTCGATCGTCGGTATCGTCATACCTAGTTCAATCTCGTTCACAGCAAGTACTTTACTCATTCCGTAATCCGATATCAGTTTGTGATCAACTCCTTAACCACATGCTTGCAAGCGTGTTGATATCGACACGAGTGGGCCCAAGTATATCTCTCGACTTGGGAGGGACAAATCCCATCTCGATACATACAACCCAATGATACTTTCCGATCACCGAGAGACACCTTTATGATCACCTCTCATAGGATGACGTTTGATGACCTCAAAGCTTTCTTCCGATACCAGGGAGTTGTATTATCTCATGGTCTAAGGAATACAATATTTGACATAAGAAAAACTTCGCAAAGACGAACACGATGACACGATCTAATTGCTTCGCTTAGTTTGGGTCTATCCACCATATCATTCTCCAACGATATGATCTCATTATCAATTGACAACTCATGTCTATGGTTAGGAAACCTTAACCATCATTGATCAATGAGCTAGTCCATAGAGGCGTACTAGGGACACGGTGTTGTTCACAAACCACACAAGTATTAAAGTTTCTGCTTAATACAATTCTAGCATGGAATATAAACTTTATCATGAACAAGAATTATAATAATAACATCTTTATTATTGCCTCTAGGGCATAATTCCAACAGTCTCCCACTTGCACTAGAGTCAATAATCTAGTTTACATTTGGCAACAATCTTACACCCATGGCACTGAGGTGCTGATCATGTTTTACACGTGGAAGAGGTTTAGTCAATGGATCTACGACATTCAGATCTGTATGTACTTTGCTGATCTTCAGATCTCCATCTGCAATATAATCTCGGATTATATGAAACTTGTGGTTGATATGCTTGGTCTTTGGATGATATCTTGGTTCCTTAGCGAGTGCTATGGCGCCAGTGTTGTCACACAATATCTCCAGTGGGTCCAATGCACTTGGAACCACGCCAAGCTCGATGATGAAGTTTCGATCCAAACTCCTTCACTTGACGCTGCAGCAGCCATGTATTCCGCTTCATCGTAGATCCCGCGACCACGCTTTGCTTGCAGCTTCTCCAGCTCACAGCTCCTCCATTCAAAATATACACGTATCCCATCGAGATTTAGCATCATCCTTGTCGGTGTCGAAACTAGCATCGACGTAACCTTTACGACGAGCTGTTCATCACCCCATAGACTAAGAACATTTCTTTAGTCCTATTTAGGTACCTTAGGATGTTCTTTACAGCTGTCCAAAGGTTCCACTGGATCACTTTGATATCTCGTCAAACTAAGAGCATTGGACACATCCGTCTAGTACAAAGATGGCATACATGATGGAACCTATGGCCGAGGCATAAGGCACTTTGCTCATAGCTTCCCTATCATTTCATCAGAATGGACACCGAGCCTTGCTCAATATCTTACTCGACAACATAGGCAATGAACCTTTCAATGCCTTATCCATTCTGAACCTTTTCGTAACTTTGTCTAGGTATGTACTGCTTAAAGCTATCAGCGTCTTTGTCTATCTCTATAGATTTTGATGCCCAATATATAAGCAGCTTCACCTAGGTCTTTCATTGAAAAACACTTGTTCAAATAACTCTTCACATCGTTAAGCATGTTGATGTCATTTCCAATAATCACTATGTCATCCACATATAGTACCAGAAACGTCACCGAGCTCCCACTCACTTTCTTGTAGATGCAAGCTTCGTAGCAATTTGGAACAAATCCAAAGCTCTTGATCACTTGATCAAAACGAAGGTTCCAACTCCGAGATGCTTGCTTCAGTCCATAAATGGAACGCTGAAGTTTGCATACTTTATCAGCATCCTTAGGATCGACAAAACCTTCGGGTTGCATCATATACAACTCTTCATCAATGTTGCCATTGAGGAACGCAGTCTTGACATCCATCTGCCATATTTCATAATCATGAAACGCAGCAATTGCTAATAAAATCTGAATGGACTTAAACATCGCTACGGGAGAGAAAGTCTCATCGTAGTCAACACCTTGAACTTGTCGAAAACCTTTCGCAACAAGCCGTGCTTTATAGACGGTAGCATTACCATCCGCGTCCGTTTTCTTCTTGAAGATCCATTTGCACTCAACGGCCTTTCTACGCTAGGAGGGTCCACCAAAGTCCATACTTGGTTTTCGCTCATGGATCCCAATTCGGATTTCATGGCTTCTAGCCATTTCTCAGAGTCTGGGCTCATCATCGCTTCCTCATAGTTCGTAGGTTCGTTGTCTTCTACTAACAAGACAGTCAAGACAGGGTTGTCGTACCACTTAGGAGGGGCACGCGACCTTGTCGACCTGACGTTCAAGAGCGAGATCGTCCAAGCTTCATGATCCTTGTCATTAGCTTCCTCTATTGTTGGTGCAAAGCGCACCGAACAAATTCAGGTGATGAGCTACTCTACAATTAAAGAGAAGGTTCAATAACCTCGTCTAGCTCTACTTTCCTCCCACTCACTTCTTTCGAGAGAAACTCCTTCTCAAGAAAGGAACCGTTCTTTGCGACAAACACTTTGCCTTCAGTTCTGTAATAGAAGGTATACCCAATAGTTTCCTTAGGGTATCCTATGAAGACGCATTTCTCCGCTTTGGGTTCGAGCTTGTCCGGCATCAACTTCTTGACGTAAGCTTCGCATCCCCAAACTTTAAGAAACGACAACTTAGGTTTAGCACCAAACCACAGTTCATACGGTGGTCTCAACGGATTTAGATGGAGCCCTATTTAAAGTGAATGCAGCGGTTTCTAATGCATAACCCCAAAATGATAACGGCAAATCAGTAAGAGACATCATCGATCGGACCATATCTAATAGGGTTCGATTCCGGTGTTCAGACACACCATTGCGCTGTGGTGTTCCGGGTGGCGTGAGTTGTGAAACGATTCCACTTGCCTTGAGATGCGTGAGAAAATCATAACTCAAATATTCGCCCCCACGATCGGATCGTAGAAACTTAATCTTTCTGTTACGATGGTTCTCCACTTCATTCTGAAATTCTTTGAACTTTTCAAACGTTTCAGATTTATGTTTCATTAAATAGATATACCCATATCTACTTAAGTCATCTGTAAAAGTGAGAAAATAGCGATATCCACCGCGCGTCGAAACACTCATCGGTCCGCATACATCGGTATGTATGATTTCCAACAAGTCTGTTGCTCGCTCCATTATTCTGGAGAACGGGGTTTTGATCATCTTGCCCATGAGGCATGGTTCGCATGTGTCAAATGATTCAAAATCAAGAGACTCCAAAAGTCCATCAGAATGGAGTTTCTTCATGCGCTTTACACCAATATGACCTAGACGACAGTGCCACAAATAAGTAGTATTATCACTATCTACTTTGCATCTCTTAGCGTCAATGTTATGGATGTGTGTTTCATCCCTTTCGAGATTTAGAAGAAATAAACCACTCACAAGAGGTGCATGACCATAAAAGATGTTACTCATATAAATAGAACAACCATTATTCTACGATTTAAATGAATAACCGTCTTGCAATAAACACGATCCAGAAATAATGTTCATGCTCAACGCAGGCACATAATAACATTTATTAAGGTTTAAAACTAATCCCGAAGGTAAAACTAAGGAGAGCGTGCCGACGGCCATCACATCAACTCTTGATCCGTTGCCAACGTGCATCGTCACCTCATCCCTCGCAAGCCGCCGTCTATTCCGCAGCTCCTGTTTCAAGTTACAAATATTAGCAACTGAACCAGTATCAAATACCCAGGCACTACAACGAGGGCTAGTAAGGAAAACATCAATAACATGTATATCAAATATACCTTTGATGGTGCTAGCCTTCTTGTCCGCTAAGTACTTCGGACAGTTGCGCCCAAAGGACCCTTGTCCTTGCAATAGAAGCACTCGATTATCCGGCTTGGGACCAGACTTGAGCTTCTTCTCAGCAGGGCAACGCGCTTGCCGCCTTTCTTGAAGGGCTTCTTTGCACCTTTACCTTTCTTAAAGGAGGGCTTGTTGACCATCAACACATGATTATCCTTCTTGATGTCCACCTCCGCAGCCTTCAACTTTGCGAAGAGCTCGGTGATCGTATCAGTGGAACCAATCTAATTGTGAGTCACTACAAAACTTTTGTAGCTGGGAGGGAGTGATTGCAGAACCACATCAATCTTGAGCTCCTCCGAATCTTGCATCCAGCTTGCTCAAGGCGTTGAGTGTAGCCCGACATCTTAATGGCGTGCTCACTAACGGAACTCCTTCCTCCATCTTGCGCTTAAAGAACTTCTGGAGATCTCATATCTCTTAACGGGCCTGAGTCTGAAACATGGTTTTCAACTCTTCGAGAATCTCAAAGGGCCCGGGATTGTTTTCAAAACGATTTTGAAGTTCCGGTTCCATAGCAAACAACATGGTGCTCTTAATCACACCATAATCATCTTTGCGCGACTGATAGACAGCTTTCTCATCACAAGCTTGCAGCAGGGGGTTACCTAACGCTTTCTCAAGGACATAGTCCTTTTGTCCGCCTGCAGAATGATTCTTAGATTATGAACCAGTTGGTGAAGTTAGACCCATTGTTTCTAAGCTTTTCTTTCTCAGCAAAAACGTTGAAGTTGAAGTTGGACTTGGCCATTGGATCTATAGTATTTGAAAGTACAATTTAGACTATGTTCATGATAAATAGTTCAACTTAATCAAATTACTAGATGAACTCCCACTAAATTCAACATCCCTCAAGTTGTTTAGTGAACACGATCCAAATTCACCACACCTAATCCGATCATCACGAGAAGAGATGTGGTTTCAATGGTGGACAATGAAGTGTCAATCATATCATTCATATGACTCATGCTTAACCTTTCGGTTCTTGTGTTCCGAGGCCATGTCTGTACATGCTAGGCTCGTCAAGTTAGACCCAAGTATTTCCGCGTGTGCAAAACTGGCTTGCACCCGTTGTATGTGAGCGTAGAGTCTATAGCACCCGATCATCACGTGATGCTTGGACAAGACGAACTTTCGCAACGGTGCATACCTTGGGGAGAACACAGTTTTTATCTTGATCTTTAAGTGAGGAATCATCTTATAATGCTACCGTCGCGATCTAACCATAATAAGATACATAAAAGGATAAACATCACATGCATATAACTTTATGTGACATGGTATAGCCAATCTTCGAGCAATGATCTCCATCTTGTGTGTTCCGGCATGATCTCCATCACTCCACCATGATTGCCTCCACCACGAATAGCAACTACAACTATTGCTAACTACTTAGCGATAAAGTAAAGCTATTACATGGCGTATAAGAAGTTGACTCGCAGGTCATACACAATTATAAAGACAACCATATGGCTCCTGCCGGTTGTGTACTCATCGACATGCAAGTCGTGAAACATTACAAAACATGATCATTGCATACAATATACACATCACATCTTGGGCCATACCATATCACAGAAAACACTCCCTGCAAAAACAAGTTAGATGCCTCTACTTTGTTGTTGCATGTTTTACGTGGCTCATGGGAGTAGATGCTAAGAACGATTCTTACCTACGGAAAGCCACAACGGTGATATTATGGTTGCCAAACTCCGGCGTTAATCCCATGACAACTATAGTGAGAGAAACTGACATCCACCAGCCGCATGTGTGGTACAAGCCACACATCAAGTGCGGAGCCGGTCTCGCGAACGACGTCGCGTAAGGTTGGCCTGGACCGCTTCAATCTCACTATCCCGCGTCATAAGAAGAACACGAACAAGAGGCTTGCAACAGAAAACATCAACGCCCGCAACAACCATGTTGCGTTATACTCGTGAATCACATCTACGCATAGATCTAGCTCTGATACCACTGAAGGGTTTCGCAGCATAGTAAATCAAATTTTTCTACGGAAGCGAACAGAGGGAAAGCCAAGATCTAATCTAGGAGATGCAAACAACGAGAGATATTGGATTAGATCTTCATACCCTTGAAGATTCGCACAGCGGAACGCTCATTAACGTGGGTGATGTAGTCGTACTCGCTTCTCCTCCTCGCGATCCGATCCGATCTAGCACCACAAGTGGCGGTGCCTCCGTGAGATGCACACGTGCGGCACCTCGATGTCTCCTCCTTCCTCGGACCAGCAAGTATGGTGGAGAGATAGATTGGATCTACAGCACGACGGCGTGGTGTATATGGTGGAGAATTTCTGCAGGCTTCGCCTACAAACAATGGGAGGGAGAGAGGAAGGGCAGCAGGCAACTGGGTTTGGAGGAAGGTGTAAGGAGTGTGAGGGGGCGCACCAGCCCTCTATATATAGAGGGGGGTGCGGCCAGCCCTAGCCTCTCCTCCAAGCCTATCTCCAGTTTAAACAATTTAAACTCTCCCTTATCTAGAAATCCTATCTTATCTTATCTCTAGTTTAAACGATTTAAACTCTCTAGGATCGGCTGGGCCCTATGGGGCCTTGTGCCCCTGGCCCAATGCGGCCAGGACACTCCCTCATAGGCCCATGCCCCCTCCCGGAAGGTGGGACCACGTTGGCCCCCTTCCGGAAGGTTCTAGAAGCTTCCGGTACAATACCGATTAACCCGGAACTATTCCGAACACCAAAAACTGCACTGCCTTATATGAATCTTATTCTCCGGACCATTCCGGAACCTCTCGTGATGTCCCGGATCCCATCCGAGACTCCGAACAAAAATTCATAAACCAATTATCCAATCTATCCTAGCGTCAAGACACGTTATGTGTGACCTCTGGTTCGAGAATATGCGCATATGATCTTCTATCAATAATCAACAGCGGGGTCTGGCACCCATATTGACTCCCACACATTCATCGATGATCATATCGGATGAACCACGATGCCAGGATTCAATCAATCCCATATATATATTCCCTTCGTCTCGCGATATTTTACTTGCCCGAGATTCGATCGTCGGTATCGTTATACCTAGTTCAATCTCATTCACAGCAAGTACTTTACTTGTTCCGTAATCCGATATCACTTTGTGATCAACTCCTTAACCACATGCTTGCAAGCGGTGTTGATATCGACACGAAAGGGGCAAGTATCTCTCCGACTTGGGAGGGACAAATCCCATCTCGATACATACAACCCAACAGATACTTTCCGATCACCTGAGAGACACCTTTATGATCACCCTCTCATAGGATGACGTTTTATGACCTCAAAGCTTTCTTCCGATACCAGGGAGTTGTATTATCTCATGGTCTAAGGAATACAATATTTGACATAAGAAAAACTTCGCAAAGACGAACACGATGACACGATCTAATTGCTTCGCTTAGTTTGGGTCTATCCACCATATCATTCTCCAATGATATGATCTCATTATCAATTGACAACTCATGTCTATGGTTAGGAAACCTTAACCATCATTGATCAATGAGCTAGTCCATAGAGGCGTACTAGGGACACGGTGTTGTTCACAAACCACACAAGTATTAAAGTTTCCGCTTAATACAATTCTAGCATGGAATATAAACTTTATCATGAACAAGAATTATAATAATAACATCTTTATTATTGCCTCTAGGGCATAATTCCAACAAACTCAAGAAAAAAGACGTAGGGAATACAGATGAAGAGCCAAGGAAGACACAAATAACCAAAGATGAAAAAATAACCATCAAGAATGCAAAAAACACCAAACCACACACAAATGTTTGGGTAGGTGGCCGAGGACGCCATGTTTGAGTATACTTGGCTTGGCACCACGAAGATGTATCTTGGGTCCATTACCAAAACTCGTCATTGAAGCTCACATATCACAAAATGATATAAAGAGGATGAATTTCTTACTTTGGGCATAATGGGGGGAGGGATGGCCCAACCAATTAGGACCGCACTCCCCCTATGTCCATGCCTACATCTTGATAGGATAACATATGAATGCAAGGGTATGGGTGCATGGTCTCAAGCCACATTGCTCGAATCAATGATATTTAGCTCATGCCTTAACTCTCGGAATCTCTTCTCATTAAGGGGCTTGGTGAATAAATCCACAAGATTCTTCTCGGTGCTAACATAAGAGAGGTCAATATCTCCATTATTCACATGCTCCCAGATGAAGTGATGATGACACTACTAGGAAAACGGCTATAGGTAATCAGCACATCCGTGGCTCACATGGTTGAAGTGCCCCACGGCTAAAACAGGCGTGGCTCACCTGTGGGCAGTGCCCTACTAATAACTAGAACAACCGTGGCGCACATGACTATAGTGCGCCACAGATGTGTGTGGGCCAGGGCCCTATTGGCCACACGCCAAACATCTATAGCGCACTACAGTCATGTGCGCCACGGTTGTTAGGGTCATCTGTGGCGCACGTGTGCCTGGTGCGCTACGCCTAAGCGCATGCCCCCTCTGCTGCAAGCGGCCACAAACTTCATGGCGCACCCGCTAGTGCGCCACAGGGACTAAAACATCTGGCGCGCCTCGGCCTAGTGCGCCACGAAGTTTGTACTCTGGCGCACTAGGGCCGTGTGCGCCACGGATGTGTCGATTCTTTTAGGACAGCACTTTATGTGCACATGTGTGCCCACACATCCACCACCCACACTTCACTTTCCCCTTCTTCTTCCTCCTTAGATCTAGTCGGGATCTTCTCCTTCCCACCTCAATTTCTCCATACATTCACCATTTTTAGCATGTAAAACTTGTTTTGGATGTTACATAAGTAATAGAGGAGGTCTCCGGTCTCTCATCTATCCGTCTCCGGTCGACGCGCACACCTCTCCTTTCCATCTTTCTCGCGATCGGTCTCTCATCTCGGTAAGTTGTCCATGTAAGGATGTGTTCATGTGTATATGGATGATGCATGTGCTCATATGTATGTAGATGATCCATGCTCATGATGTGTGTATGTGTGGAGAGGATCGATGGTCATATGTGTGTGTATATGGAGAGTATCGATGATGCTCATGCATGTGTGTATGGAGAGGATAATGATATGTTCATGTGTGTATGGATCGGTCTCTCTCTCTTGTGTTTGTATGTGAACAAGTTGCCATTTGTTTTGCCAAAATGTTGATTCATTTCCATTTTGGCAAGACTTTCAACATTCATAAAGGTCCTAATTTTAGGATAGGTCATGCGAAATTTTTTATCGACCATTGCATGCATGCATTCATTATGTGGTTCTAATAGACTTCAAAATTGTACCGTGTACATCGTGCGAGCAAAAATGGTCCGCATAATGGCGAAGGCATTGTGGCTAGATTTTTGAAATGTGCGACGGCCGACATGATACGAAATAACAAGACAGATATAAGATGTCCGTGCAGAAGATGCAAACTCAACTGGGTGATCGACCCAGATTCCGGGAATCTGCAGGCGCACCTGCTCCGCTATGGTTTCATGGATGGATACACTCGTTGGATAAGCGATGGCGTAGATGATGGAGACGGTGAAGAAGGTGGCCAACATGACGATGATCATCATCACGGCGAGAACGGGCGAGATGATGAAGAGGCTCTGGAGATGGTGAAGGTGCGGAAGCGGGATGATGATGATCTAGATGGGAGGAAGCGGGCGACGATGGAACAACGTCAGGCTGGGTGCGGGACCCTTATGTGCAAGAGCTGCTTCTCAAGCAGACGAGTAACGCCAGGGCTGCGCAACTTGAGAAAGACGCGGTTACTCCATTGTATGAAGGATGCAGGCCCGATGATACCCGGTTGAATGTAACGCTCAAGGCTATGGAGATGAAGGCAAAGCACAAATTGAGCGACGCAAGCTTGGCGATATGATGGCATTACAGCACGATCGTCTCCGGAGAACACATGTCCAACTAGTATCGAGGATGCCAAGAAAATCTTCATCCTCTCGATCTACGCGTTAGATATCACGTATGCATCAACGATTGCATCATTTATCGAAGCGAGGGCGGAGAAAACCACATGTCCGGTGTGCGGCGTGAGTCGATACAAGAAAGGGAAGAAAGCACCTCGAAAAGTGGTATGGTACTTTCCTATCACCCCTCGTCTGCAGCGCTATTTCGCGGACCCTAAGGAAGCGAAGCTCATGCGATGGCATGCGGAAAGGAAGAAGCGAGATGATGATGACCCGAAAAGGATGAGCTCGGCGCACCCTTGATGCTAGCGATGGAAAGCATTGGACCTTGAATTCCCGAATTGTGGAGATTCGAGGAACATCAGGCTTGGTGCGAGCACCGATGGACTCAATCCGTTCGGTAGCCAGAGCAGCACGCACAGCACTTGGCCCGTGTTTGTATGGATGTACAACCTCCCTCCATGGTTGTGCATGAAGAAGAAGTACATACAAATGAGTATGCTAATTCAAGGGCCGAAACAACCTGGTACCGACATCAATCTGTATCTCGGGCTGTTGAAAGAGGAGCTAGCCACGTTATGGGAATCTGGAGCCAATACTTACGGCCGTCGCTGATTATTTCACTATGAGAGCGCGTTGGTCACTACGGTGCAATACTATATAGTTTGCGTGTATATCTCGGGGCAGGTTATCCAAGGATTCTGCGCATGCGTTAGGTGCATGGATAACACAAGCTATCTCCAACTAGAGAAAGATCCAAGGTCTTCGAAAACCGTGTTCATGGCGCACCGGAGGTGGCTCAGCAAGAATGATCCATGGAGAAAACGTGGAGACCTATTCGATGGCAAATCTGAGACCCGAGGAATCCCAGAGCGTAGGAGCAGCGAAGAAGTGGAAGAGTTGCTGAAAAAGCTGGAAAGATTGTCCTAAGCACGGAAAGAAGCGAAAGAGGCAGCAACAAGACAAGCGGCTGATGAAGGTATGGAAAACAAGGTCATTTTACGGGAGTTGCCATCTTGGAAGTTTCTCCATACGCCTCATAGCCTCGACATCATGCATATCACGAAAAGCGTGTGCGAGAGAGTCCGTGCCACCATAATCAACATGCGGATAGGGACGAAGATGGTCGAAAGCAAGGCACGACCTGATATGCTTGGGTATCCGGAAGGAGCTTCACGGAGGATGCACTACTCGATGATCAGGAAGATGACGATGATCATGAGTCGGAGCGACACAAGGTCGTCGGAAGGGTAAAAGTTCAAGAAGAACGAATATTACTGCCCTCCTTCTTGCTTCACTCTAAGCGAGGATGAGATCAAACAGTTTTCAAGTGCCTTCTAGGAGTCAAATTTCCTTCTGACTCTGCGGGCAAGATAGCGAGATACCTAGGCGAGGCGACGAGAGGTTGATGGCATGAAGTCTCACGGTGTGCCGTGCTAATGACGCAGTACTTCCGGTCGCACTAAGAGGGATAATGGGCGAAACACGTCCGTGAAAGCGTTATTTGGCCTATGCAAGTTTTTTGACGTCATCTCTAGGAAGTCGATTGGCTTGAATCAGCTCGGAAGGCTACAGGAGGAGATCGTGGTGATACTATGTGATCTTGAGGTCTACTTCCCACCGCATTCTTCGACATTATGGTGCATCTGCTGGTCCATGTCGTGGAGGACATCGTACAACTTCGGGCCGATGTTCCTCCAGCATGATGGCGTTGAAAGGATGAGCGGACACATCAAAGGATACGTTAGCAGGTCCGTCCAGATGGAAGCATAGCCAAGGGCTTTCGGCGAAGAGTGCATCTCTTTACGCACGAATTATCTGAACATCGAGAACCACTGTCGGTCTTCCGTCAACGAACACCTTGGCAAGCTCGACGGATCTGGTCACCGAGAGGTCGTCGCATCTTGCATGCGAACTTCGATTTTCGGCCTTGAGACTTTGATCGAGCAAACCTCGTCGCTACAGCATTTAGAACTGGTCGATCCTTGGAGTACGAAGCACAAAAGGTTAATCGAGAAGAAGTACGGTGGACGGGGCATACTGAGAGGGCGCGGGAGAAATAATCAAAGAGCACAACTCAGATTTCACGCGTTGGTTTAGCGGGCGCTCCTTGATAATCCCCCGCGCTCGCATTCTTCTGACACGGAAAAGATCATATTCACCTTGTCGCAGGGACCGATGCAAAACCTGGTGACCTATCAGGCGTATGATATCAACGGCTACACATTCTACACGGAGGAAAAGGACAACAAGTGTGATTATCGAACTTCGAGCGTAACGTCGGAATTCTACACCGATGACAACGTGAAGGAAAGATTCTACGGAAGAATCGAGGAGATCTGGGAGCTCGACTACTGTGGAGAAAAGGTGCCGATGTTCCGTGTCAGATGGGCAAAGAGCGTCGAAAGAGAAGACCGGTATTTCACAACCATGGTTATACCCGCAGCCAAATCCAAGGCCGCCGGTGCAAACGTGGCCGCGAAAAATGAACCGTGGGTACTGGCTACCAAAGTGGACCAATGTTTTTTCATTACCGACCCGACAAAGCCTAGCCGTGTTGTCGTGAGGAGAGGAAAAAGAAACATCATCGGAATGGATGGAGTCGCCAACGAGCAAGACTTCGACCGGTACAGCGATCCAAAGATTGAAGATGACGGCGACTACGATGCGAACATACATCACAAGAAGAAAAAGGACAACCCTACCCAAAAAGGTAGCCCGTTCGAAAGAAGAAACATTAAAGTGCCAGGGCTAAATTATTCAACCGCGACAAAGAAGGGAAAAAAGATTGTAAAATGCTAGCTCAAAAAATATTGTAAAAGCAGCGTGGTCGAAAAAGATTGTAATATTCATGGACAAAGTATTATGAAATTTAGTTATACTTTGAATCATATTTGTAACACTTTTATGACATATATTATCACTTTTGGGCATTTTTGGAATATTTAAAAGTATTTTAAAAACAAAACAAAATTTGTATGGCATGTATCACCACTTTTGGACATTTTTTGGAACATTTAAAAGTATTTTTAAAATAAAAATAAAAAAGTGGAGCACCGAGTTCGAACACAGGTGCTCATAGTTTAGAATAGAGCTAAGAGGCAGAACCGGTGGGCTATGGCAGTACTAGTGCTACTGAAGGGGTGGCCGCCCTCTTATCAGTAGTCCAACACATAGGCGTGGCGCACCACAGCCAAGTCGCTACGGTTATCCGTAGCGCACTTGGCGAGGTGCCACGCCTATGTGTGTTGGGCCTAGCTAATCAGCGTCGGCCGCTCCATCTCACAGACATGCACCACACGCACCGCTGCATCTCACAGAACTTGCTCTCGAGGCCGCACCGCCACCGCCGCCGCCACCGCCGCCACCGCCGCGCTGTGCTGCGCTCTCGAGGAGGAGGAGGCCCGCCACCGCGTTGTGCTCTCGAGGAGGAGGAGGCCCGCGCTTGTGGAGGAGGAGGCCGCTGTGGATCCGTGGAGGAGGAGGAGGCCCGCCGCTTGTGGAGGAGGAGGATCGCACCGCCGCCCGTCGTCGTCCGCCCGTCGTCCGCCCGTCAGAGGTAGCCCCTCCCTCTCTCCCTCTCTCCCTCCCCTGTCTCTCCCTCTCTCCCTCTCTGCTTCAAGATTCAGTTAGCAGTAAACTAGAATTGGAAATAATTACATTAGCGATAAACAAGATTCAAGATTCAGTTAGCGATAAACAAGATTCAGTTAGCGATAAAAGACACGAAATAATTCTGTTTTTATGCAAGTTTTATTCAGTTAGCAGTAAACCTGAAATATTTGCTGCAATGATCTTAGAGAGAAAAAAATTGGCTCCTAAATGAATTTTTTAGGAAAGTGACTAATGTATTTGGCTTATGGTGACTTTCATAAGATGGATTAATGATAGACAGATGATTTTTATAGATGTTATACTGTTTATTCCTGGAACTAGATGATTTTTATAAGGAGGAGGAGGCCCTGGAACTCCTAGAACTATAGCTCCTCCTCCTGGTTATTCCTTGAATCGAACACACATAGTACATGGTCTTAGCTGCTAGTATTTGTGTTTGTTGCCTCTGAAAACTGAACAACACATGATTACTCTTGTCAAAAGATAAACTGAACAACACATGATTGCTCTTGTCAATCTCGAGGTGAGCTCTGCCCTCCCTCTATCCTTCTCCCCTCTCTCTCCTCGGAGGTGAGCTCGATGAATTATCCACTTGTTGACTACTAGCAAGTTGCACCTGATTTTCACAAGAGCTGGGAGCAGTGCTTGCTATATTTAATGACTGAATCATAGTCACCTTTTGAAATGTTACGCTGCAATTCATTTTCTTCCTGAATCCATTGCATCTGGTTAGGGTTAGGCTATTGTACTTTGGTGTTTGCGAATGTTAGACAAAAATGTGCTAGTGCTTGCGAATGTTAGACAAAAATGTAGTTTGGTGCTTGCAGGCTGCCTCGAAAGCATCTGTAATTATTGACAAAGATGGCATGTATATCTTTCTATATACATCTTGCTAGTGACCTGATGAGCGATGCTAGTTAAGTGAAGATGGCATGTATATCTTTGTATGTGTAAGACAGAGAAACCAAATGGACCGTTGATCTTTATGTGATCCATTTTTCCTTAGCCTAGCTTGGAATATCTAGGTTTAGTATTGCCCCTATCTCATAACTTGAGATAGTTGTTGAGTAAGTAGATGATGTAAAATATTTTTTGCGGCTAATATTATACGTACTTGGAAGTATTGTTCGTTTTGGGCCCTACTCTCACCTTCATGAATGGAATCATAATAGAGGTATCATGGATAGCAGCGGGTTGTTCGATGATCACTAATTTAATCTGTACTTGCAAGTATTACTTGCTTGTTTAAGTCTTGCTCTCGGCTTCACAAATCTGGATTGTTAATAGATTGTTCAGTGATCATTCTTGTGGTTACCATTTATGCTTGATGTACTGTTTGTGTGTTGGCCATTTATTCTAGTTGTGCTCCATTTTGCATGAAACAGTTTATTGTGTGCTGGTTGTGCAGTTGTCTGGCTATAGGTTGCTCTGGCTACTACTATTTGTGGTTGTCTTGGCCTTATATCCATCCTAGTGTTGCTCTGGCTACTACTATCGTGGTGCTACTCATGTGCTTCTACTACTATACATCTTTGGGACAACGACACCTTGAAATTGTGCTTGTGCTTGTATATGAAGCACTTTATTATGTGTGTATGCAGGTTCTTGTATGAAATGAGTCCCGATTTTTGCGGAATGTTGATTAACTTCCGTTTTGGCGAAATCGGGCACTCTAGTTAAGAAAATTAGCAAAGGTCATGCGGATTTTTCCGTGCATTTAACCAATTATTTGTTTTTATTAGTGCAAAGATGTGTGACAACGGAGGCTGGATGTTCTAAGCGCATCAGCTGAAGGAGAACTCAGACCTCGAAAAAACAATTGACGGGGCGGCGTCTAGAAGGCGATGAAGAATACCATCCTTCGGAGGCGAGGATGATGAGATGGAAGACGGAGGAAGAAGCCGAAGGAAGGCGGACGATGAAACCAGCGATGGCGGCGAGGGCATAGGGAGTGGTAGCAACCCTCCTAAGAAGAAGAAGAAGCGAAGGACCGGCGCCGAACACGGTCGGCACGGTCGGGGAAATTACGAAGTGAGCCCATCGGGGGTTCCTTTGGAGCCGCCCTTGTCGTCAAAGTGCGGTGGGCAAGTGGCGGCGATCACCGGATAACCATCTCGATCAACACCGAGAATCTCCGGCATAAAGATAATGGCCACTTGCGCACACTCCTCTTGAGAAGCCGCACGCGGATACAAGTTCCCGCTAAGTATCGAACACAAATTATCATGGGAGCAGTAAACAAATCCGCCCTCACAAAGATGAGCACCGCCACAGCCATTTGGAGAACCGGATAAAGAAGAAGATCTATAAAGAAGGCAAAAGTCTCGAGGAGATCCGGAAGATTGACCCGGATCACCGAAGATCAGTTCAGGAGTTCAAGGAGGTGTGAATCGAAGAGCCACAGCCAATAGTAAGCGGGAAAGGTCTGCAGGCGATGAATATAGGTCATCACCATCTCGGATCTGGTGGATCTGAGAACGCGGAGGCCAAATGGAATAAGGAGGACGAAGAGTATAGATCAAGGGATAGAAAACCCCTTTGCTAAATTCGAACCGGGCAGGTTGAAACTTCATCGAGGCCGTTACCATGTGGACCCAAAAACCAAACAACTCACGCGGATCCTGCGGTGAAGGAATCGAGAAATTGTGGTAAGTATAATCTAATTACCGCGGATCAACACGATTGCAATCTAATCGATGATCTAAATGATTCTTTTACTTCTTCTGCGGAGGAGGAAATTGTTGCTAGTCATGGATCCGGGGTTCCTCATCCGAGAATTGGCGACCACCGGTGGGATAACCCTTTTAACAGGCGATGAACCGGGCCAAGAAAATAGAGCGATTCTGAAGAAGCCGTCGGCTGGCCGTCTGGCGACCTCGAGAGTAAATTGGGTGGATCATTTTGGTCCACCGCCGAGGACGCATGTGGCGCCGTCGGGAAGGAGCGAGGAGGAAAGCAGAGGTTCAAGAACTTAAGGCACAAGTGGCGCGGATCCAGATCGTCCAAGACAACTGGCAATCACCCTTCGTCCTTCCTGCCTACCTTGGTGGAGTCAATAGCGAACTGGAGTGCGGGTGGTCGAGTAGGGCCGTGCCGATTCAAGCATGGTCGTGACCACTCGAACAACGCGGCGCGGCGAATCAGGCGAACTACGTGTTCGTGACTCCGCCCGCTAACCCATGGCGCCGCAAGTGTTGGTGACTCCTCCTGCCATCACCGCGGCGCGGAGTACATGTTGGTGCCCCCCACGCCATCGTCGGCGGCACGGAGCTCAAGCACCCGTCGGTAGGGAGAATACACGGTGGCCAGCACCGCGCCATCAAGCAGCCCGTCTCTTGCACGCCGTCACCGTATGCGGTGCGTCGACGATAGCCGATCTCGGCGCCATCACGGTAAACAAATTGCTTTAATTACCGCCTTTCATGCCATCTATATATTACTCTTGTGGCATCTCGCTCTGATGACGCCGTACATGTTTTCTGCAGACGGATGTTCCTTGCACTCTCTTATGCTACGTGAACAACGAGCTGAGGGATGTTGCCAAGGGTACCATCGTTCAACCCTTGCAGCGCCGTTCCACTCAAAACCGATGCGGATAAGCGTGCACGGGGTTAAAATTAGTCGGGTGCTAAGGGGCTGCGACGACCGAACCTCCCATTCAACCCCGAGGCGGATGAAGAAGATACGTCGCCAGAAGTTGCTTGACTTATTCTTGCTATGGCCAAAGAGCATGATCCGTTTGGGGACGGCGGGGCCATCACGCCACTGACAACGGCACCGCTGTCGTGCGGCAACAAGCGGTGGCAAGGCCCCTACCGCCCTGCCCGTCACCTCCGCGGTGGGTCGGATGATCATGTTGATGATATGCACATGGCGCGGATCCGGCCGAGGGCGGCGAACTGGAATGATCACTTCTTCAGCACTCGGTTTGTAGCGAAGAAGACCTAGCTGGTGGCCCCACAGAGAAAGCCACTATCACCAAGCGTCTGTTTGGTTCTCGAGACGCCTCACTTGCGCCTTCTGAGCCAGTGATACAACCAAGCGACCCTTTATTCTAAGCCACGACACACTACATAGGGCGGCCGGTGCTCAGATTGCGGTGCTGCCGCTCTCCAAAAGAAAAAAGGGCAGGAAAAGAAAATCTAGCAGCTCGAGCCAGCGGTGGCGTCAACAACTGCGAATCTGATCAGGTTTTGGGGCCACCAAGACCGAGGTATTATGTGGAGGATTCATGTGGCGGGTGAGCCCATGCTACCTAAGAATTTCGGAAGCTTCGCCAGTTCGGAACTGCAGAGTGTGCATGACAGCGTGCTGACGATAGAGAGACGCCTTCTATCGGAGAAAGATCCCTCGCACCCGGTATTCGTGGTTAAGGTGCAACCAGGCTTGGGCTTCGTCGACACTGCCCCCTAGGATCTGTTCTTCCTGCGGTTCGAGGACATCTTCAATATGTTCCACCTATACCCGCTGCACTATACCATGGTCCGTCTCTTTTCTCTCGGCACCGCCACGCAGATCATTAGAGAAGACACGGGCATCGCTATAGTGGACCCCTACTACATGCGTGTGGCTGCTTGGGTTCCCCGAGCGACGTATCGTGGCCTCGTACCTAAAAAGAATCCTCGTGGCGAACAAGACAAAGGAATACATTCTCGTGCCTTACTTTCCCGAGTAAGTCGTTATTCAGTCGCCACCGTCGATTGGCTTTATTAGATCATCATCATTCTTTTTTCAACACATTCCATTTGAATTTTTTTGTGAGATGAACCTTTGCGCTCATCTCCTTATCGCGAAGCATTCCACGCCACGTATTTCGACTCTAGGAGTCTAGACAATAAGAAAAACTACGACAAGATCAAGGAAGTTACGGATGATGCTCTCACGGCTTTGCCTCGACGGAAGGCACCAGCCGTGCGTAAGAAGGTCAAGTTCGGCGAACGTCTTCAACCACGCATGTGAGTTCCCTGCGTGAAGCAGCGGAAAAGCGATGAAGAAGGAAGCCTACTCGCACTCCATCACATGAGGCGTTCCTATGACCAGCAGAATTCTCTGCTGCGGATCATCTCAAGCGATGGGCGAAGCAAAGGCCAAGATCAATGATTCGGATATTAGACAAGAGATGTATCGCATCCAGCAGCGATTTGGGGCAATCATCTTCGTGATGTCATGACTTGGGGATCTTCTCTGGAGGAAATATCCCGAATAACGTGACATAGAAGATCGCATAGAGATGCGGTGACTATAGGAAGTTCATGACGAGCAGGCGTCCTCCGTTCCCTAAGCCGAGCGGAAGGCTTGATGTTGGCCTAGTTGTAGTTGCAAACTATAGATGACCTTTGTGTGTGTGTGTGGACGACAAGTGTACTTATCTTATTAGGTTTATGAATCACCGCTTACTTATTTTGCTTATTATTATTATATATCAATCAATGCTTGGTTTTTTGCTTACTCTTTGGTTTTTTGCTTACTCTTTGGTTCTCGGACGACAAGTGTGAGTTATTTTTGTATTTTCGAGAATATGCCGATGATTGAAATGTGGCACAATATATATGTGAATGTGCTATGGCGGATTATTAGCCTTGTGATATGCACAAGTCCAGGAATTGTGCATCCTACTTGGCTAATGATCCCGTCATAAACATATTCTGTGTCAACAACCTAGTTATATATGAGGCATGCTTTTGAGTTATTTTGTCTTTTCGAGAATATGCGATGATTGAAATGTCGTGGCACAATATATATGTGAATGTGCTATGGCCGGGATTGTTAGCCTTGTGATATGCACAAGTCCAGGTGTGCATCCTACTTGGCTAACAGTCCGTCATAAGCATATTCTGTGTCCAACAACCTAGTTATATATGAGGCATGCTTTTGAGTTTGCTCTTTTGATTTAAGAGTACTTTCTATAAGTGTATCTTCATATGCGACTTTAATTATACATGTTTTTTCAATCACTGGTTAGTTATTATTGTCAACTTGTAGATGGCGTGGTACGTCGTGTACAAGGGAGTTCGAGTCTCGATGATTGGGAAGACTAGGAGACAGTGCACCGTTTCAGCGACAATAGCTACAAAGGTACAACACTATGGCGGAGGCGGAAGCTAGATACCGCGCTATCTAGCGGTAGTTAGGACAAGGAACGGATGAAGAGCTACACCTTCGTCGGCGGTGATCATGCTTATCTTCTTTGGTTATTTATCCAGCGTTTGTGTCTAGCTAGCTAGTTTAGATGTCTAAGCGAGCTTAGATCTCTAACTTGATCGACACATGTATTCGCATGTCACCAACTACTACTTTGTAACATGATCAAAACAATGTAACTTGGACTATGTATTCATGTATGAGACTTATCTATATGTATTTGTTTCAATCTTGTTTTTCATATTGAGTATTTATATATATAATTGTATATCTTGTATCTATGTGTGTATATCTGCTGTAATATTGTATATAATCTGTATTGCATATAATCTGGCTTGGAAATTTAAAAAAAACAAAAAAAAACATCTGTGGCGCACATGGTCTACCTTCTGTGGCGCACTACACCTAAAGCGCACCATGGATGTTTAGTGGCGCACTAGGTAGTGCGCCACGAAAATCCAAGGGTAGCGCACGCCAAACCGTGGCGCACTAGGAGGTGCGCGCCTATCTCTACACAGTGGCGCACTAGGCGGTCGCCACGGTGGCCCGTAGCGCAAGGCCCGTGGTGCACTACAGGTGCGCCACAGATGATGGTTTCAGGTGCGCCACTAAAGGCCGTTTTCCTAGTAGTGTGAATATCAATATGCTTGGTTCTTGTGTGTTGCACCGGGTTATAGGCGATCTTGATTGCACTTTCATTATCACAAAGAAGAGCCACTTTGTCACGCATGACACCTTAATCCTTTAAAGTTTGCCTCGTCCATAATAATTGAGCACAACAACTAGTAGCCGCAATATACTTGGCTTCGGCGGAATACAATGAGACACAATTTTTTTATTTGATGACCAACACACCAAGGACCTACCAAGGAATTGGCAAGCCCCGGAGGTTGATTTCCTTCCAACTTTGTCTCCCGCCCAATCCAAATCCGTGAAACCATGAAGAACAAAGCTAGAGCCATTGGGATACCATAAGCCAAAGATTGGGTTATCAACTAAATATCAAAAGATTCGCTTGACCGCCACAAGGTGGCTTTCTTTTGGGGCGGCTTGAAACCATGCACAAATACCTACAGTCAACATGATATCTGGTCTAGATGCACAAAGATAAAGCAAATAACCAATCATAGATCGATATACCTTTTGATCCACATCTTTACCCTTAGTATCAAGAGTGAGATCACACTAGAGAGGCATGGGAGTCTTGGCTCCATTTAAATTCGTCAACTTGAACCTCTTGAGAGTATTTTGAATGTATTTGGCTTGATTGATGAAGATACCTCCAATTACTTGCTTCACTTCAAAACCAAGAAAGAATTGCAACTCCCCCATCATAGACATTTCAAACTCATCGGTCATTAGCTTAGCAAATACATCATTAAAAGCTTTGTTAGGAGAACCAAAGATAATATCATCAACATAAATTTGACATATGAACAAGTTTCTTCCAAATCTCTTAGTAAAAAGAGTGGGGTCGATTAGCCAACTTCAAAACCACGGTGACATGGGTATACCCTACAAGTACTCGAGTATGGTATATATGGTCCGGATACAGCATAAGCCGACGGTGTTGCCAAGGCCCAGTGGAGAATTCGAGTGGCCCATGGACTCTCGATTCCTTGCGAGACAAGAAGAAACTCAAGCTAGAAAGTTCGAAGGGAAAACCCTAATCTGTAACCGACTCGACCTGCTACCCGAGACCTAGCCTATCTATATAAAGGCTAGGAGGGGGCGGCGAGAAGGACACACGCAACCCTAGTTTCCACAACCTTCGCTAGATTGCATCTGCGCACCATTGTAATCTTTGAATCCTTCGTTAATTCCAAGAGCAGACAAGCAGGAGTAGGGACCTCTACGAGGCCTGAACCTGGGTAAACCTTGCATCCCTGTGTGCTTGTTTGCTAGCCGATTGATGCCTCCGGCGCTCCCTCCTTATCCAAAACCCAATCCCATAACAATGGGCATTCACGAGTTAAACCCTCGTCAATTGGCACCGTCTGTCGGAATTGGGAGTGCTGATGTTGCGGCTTCTTTGGCCCCATCAACCATGATCTACAACTCCACAACAGCGGAAATTCGCCAGCTCTTCGACGCGTTCGACTTTACCATCCACACGCCGGCCACTTGCCCGGATTTCGAGTCCGTGGGCAACGGAATCAGCCTAGCGATCGGGAGATTCTGCTTCCAAGTGGGCCAGTTAGGCATGATTCGCATGCCTGACCAGCCGACAACACCATCAATTTCTCTAGCATCATGGTTCCCTCCGCCAATCGGCACCCTCAGCGAACTCAATGCCTCAGCAATAGCCGACGGCACCGATAGCGACAGCTGTCACGAATCCGATATGGGTGACCTAGCCACTAAGGATGGAGCCTACGGCTCTGGATCTGAAAGTTGTGGGAGCAACAGCTTCCCCAACCACTTCATGTGCACCGTCATCAATGCTGACGACACCTCCGCCAATCGCGACAACGCGGGTAACGGATCTGGCATCGGCCCACCAAACGGTGGCGTACCCAACAGCGACCCGCCCAATGGCGACATACATAACGGCGACCCCACCAACGATATCAATGGTGCGCCTGTCAACAATGGAGCAGAGCCACCAACCATTGTGAATGAAAACACTGGGGAGTGCATAGTGATCAGGCTCAACGACAACGAGTGGGCTCCCTGTCGAGAAGCCCTACGAGGCAACCCTCTGCCCTTTGGCTCCCCGCAAGAACTGCTGATGGGTTACCATTGGCTCCTGAAGGAGGAATACAAATTCCAGCTACATACAATCGCACAACTCGAAGCGCGTAAAAAAGCGGCAGACGAGTCGAGCCTCCGACGAGCCGGGCTCTCCTCCCAGGGAGGATCCTCCTCCAAGTGCAACGAGTACGTCGCTAACAAGAAGCAACCTCGACTGGCCCACCTCACTGAGCAAGAGCGTGTAGAATCCACAAAAGTCCTCGACTTCGGCTCCATGACGGTGGATACGCGTGGAAATGTGCTCCTAAAGACGCCGCAAGCCACGGTAACGGCGACCACTATGTACCTCTTCAACAACCAGCTGCCAGCTGGAGATCCACGAGCCACCATGCACCGATCTACGATCGCGGGCTTGGGGCTAATCGAGGCCGCTCTCGACAAGGAGCCAACGCTAGAGCCGAAGAAGGGCAAGGCTCTAGCAAAATGCTACTCCTCGCCCTTGTCCAGCGATGATAGCCATGACCCGTCTCGGCATCACCGGTCATGATGGCACGACCACGACTACGACGCGTGTGATGATATCACACAGCGCAAAGTCTACGAGATGCATGCACAACGTGCCCGTTCGACTGACTCAGAGGACGAAGATGTGGAGCTCGACGGCGCTAGATGCTTCAGCAGAGCTATCAGGCAGAAGCGAATGCCTAAGGGGTTCAAACTCCCATCGGAGAACCCAAAGTTTGATGGTCTCCAAAACCCAAAAATCTGGTTGGAGGACCACATCTCCTCCGTCAGGCTCCACGGCGGGAGTCGAAGCACGGCCATGAAATGCATGCAGCTATAGCTGCAGGGGCCGCTCGCGCATAGCTCAACAACCTCCCGCACGGGTCCATTCGCAGCTGGGAAGCGCTGGTCTACAGCTTCGTCTGCAACTTCAAGGGAACTTACAAAAGGCCCGCATCAATCAAAGAATTAAGAGGTTGCCAACAAATATCTGGCGAGTCGCTGCGCTCGTATATCCAGAGCTGGTCCATCATCAAGAACTCTACAAAAAACATCTCGGAGGACTGCGCGATCGACGCGTTCAACGGTGGTGTTCGCCGCATAGAGCTCAGGGAGAAGCTGGGCCGCTCGAAACCCAAAATGATAGACCACCTGATGGAAATCGCGAATCGGTGGGCAGATGGAGAAGACTCGGTGAAAAACCACGTTCACTCTGACGATGAAGTGGAACTCGAACGCAGGCGCGACCGCCGAAGCAAGCGTCGAATGCGCATCTGCGATGACCGTGACGACATCAATATGGTCGCAGTAGGATACGCCGACAAACGCGACGACAACCGCAACAGCGGCTATCGCAGCGGTGGATACCACGACTCCGGGAAAACCACGCAAGTATGGCAACGCCGCACTCGCGAAGAGGCACCCGCGACATCTATCGAGGACAAATTGTCCGGGCCGTGCAACATGCACTTCTACATCGACAAGCACGACGGCAAGAAGAAATCCATCCACCTCCTCAAGGACTGCCGCGAGTTCCTCAAACTCCATGAGGGCCTGGCTCGGATGAATCGTGACATGATCAACTGGGGCTATGGAACCGCCCCAGGCGCTGTGGCACATGGAGCTCCTCCACCACCGCCCGCGGCTGCGCCAGTCCAGCATCACGGAGGCGAGTCGTACCCACGGGTCGTAGGAAACATGATGATCCAAAAGGGACGCCCCTCAAATCGGGTGCAGAAGGCCATCACTCGCCAAGTAACCTTGGCGACAAACTCTCCGCCCTCCACCACTGAGTACCTCAACGGAAGCGACTCCTGCATCACTTTCGACAAGCGAGACCATTGATGGCTCGGTGTTGATGTAGAGCTCGTTGGGAACCCCAACAGGAAGGTATGATGAGCACAACAGCAAGTTTCCCTCAGTTATGAAACCAAGGTTTAATCGAACTAGTAGGAGCAAGGAAACACCCCAAAGGTGTTGCTAGCTGAGCCTTGGCAGGGCGCACTACTGGTGCTAGTAGCAACGTGGAGACCTGCACAACACAACCACAGAACTCTATCCCCAACTTGCGATGAGGTTATCAATCTCACCGTGTTTTGCTGAAAACAAAGGATTAAATGTATCGAATGGAAGGAAGTAAAAGTTTGCAGAAAGTAAACACAAAGCAGTAAACAGTTTATAGATTGTATGTAAAAGAAGAGGACCGGGATCCATAGTTCACTAGAGGTGGCTCTCCTCGATAGATAACATGCTGGTTGAACAAATTACAGCGGGGCAATTGACAAACATCGAGAAAGCAATACATGCATATACTAATCATCTTGACTCCTTTGGAACTTGATTGGGCATTACAACATTATACATAGACCGCCATCCAACTGCATCTATGACTAATAATCCACCTTCAGGTTATCATCCGAACCCCCTCCAGTATTAAGTTGCAAGCAACAGATTATTGCTTTACAAATTGCGTGTAATGTAAACAATACGATTGTTCTATGAACAAAGGATTGTTGTTTTCTCCTAGTAACAGCACATCTAGTACCTTAGAGATTTCTGTCACTTCCCAGTTACGGAGGCATGAACCCACTACGAGCATAAATACTAACTCTTGGAGTTGCTAGCATCTACTTGGCCAAGATAGCTACTAACAATGGAAAGCATGCAAGATCACAAATAACAAATACATGATAGAATCAATAATCAATCTGAAATAGCATCTCAATATCCATCGGATCCCCGCAAACACAACATGTAGAATTACAAATAGATGATCTTGATCATGAACGGAGCTCACAAGATCTAAACATGAAAGCACAAAGGAGGAGAACCAGCCATCTAGCTACTACATGAATCTGTAGTCCAAGGATGAACTACTCACGCATCACACCGGAGGCTTGCATGGTGATGAAGAAGGCCTCCAGGGTGAATTCCCCTCTCCGACAGGGTGCCGGGAAGAGCTTCAGATCCCTCCCGATCTAGGGATGGAGATGACGACGGCTACAGACTCTTTCGTGGATTTTTGATCGGGTACTTAGGGTTTTCGTCCTAAGGGCATCTTATAGGCGGAAGGGGAGGCTGAGGGGGTGCCGGAGGCGGCCACACCACCCCCTGGCCCCCTGGCCCCTCTCTGTCTCGTATTCTGGCATCTGATGACTTTCAGAAAAATAGGCACTTTGGCTTTTGTCCCGTCCAATTTCGAGAATATTCATTTTCTGACTTTCCTGGAACCAAAAACAGCAAAAGATAGGCAGCTGGCACTGTGGCTCTTGTTAATAGGTTAGTCCAAGAAATCATATGAAAAGTACTCCAAAGTGTGGACAAAACACAAGAAAGTGGATAAAACCAAGCATGGAACATCAAAAATTATAGATACATTTGCAATGTATCAACCATCCACGCCAAGTCCTCATCTAGGCCATTGTCCCCTCCTACTCGAGGCACGGATCGGAGGCTTTGACATGAGTCGCGTCTTCATGGATGGTGGAAGCGGCATTAACCTCATGTTCGCAAGTACCTTGCAGGCAATGAGGATCCCTCTGACTTGTCTGGAGGTCTCAGACGCGATGTTCCACGGCATCGTCCCAGGAAAGGGCATATATCCCCTAGGAAAAATCAACCTCGGCATCATCTTCGGCATGCCGAAAAACTTTCGACGCGAACGCATCGACTTTGAAGTCGTCGACTGGCCTTCACAGTACCACTACATCCTCGGACGTGTCGCGTTCGCTAGGTTCATTGCAGTTCCGCACTACGCCTACCTGCAGATGAAGATGCCAGGTCCAAACGGCGTCATCACAATCAACGGGAGCTTCGAGAGGTCCGACAGCTGCGACAGGGAATTCAACAGAATTTCCCAGTCCTTCAGCATGCAGGAGGAACTCGCAAGATTGAAGGAGTCGGCAGACAATAGTCTGCCTCCCCTAAGTAGGTCAAGCTCACCCGACCTATCCTTCGACTCGTCGGTGCACACGAAGAAAGTCCAGGTCCACCCAACGAACCCGACCAAGATGGCCTCATCGCCAATAACTTGGGTTCCGCATAGGAACTCACACTCGTCGAATTCCTCTGTGAGCACTGGGAAATCTTTGCCTAGTGTCCTGCGGACATGCCAGGGGTTGCCAGGGAATACGCCAAGCATGCACTCAACATGAATCCAGACGCTAGGCCAGTCAAGCAGACAATACGGTGACTGTCTGAACCATGAGCAAAAGCGGTCGGAATGGAGATCAATAGACTCCTCAACGCAAACTTCATACGCGACATCAAGGAAAGCACTTGGCTCGCTAATACAGTGCTGGTGCCAAAAAAAGACATGGGTATCCTACGGATGTGTGTGGACTTCACCTTCCTGAATAAGCACTGCCCAAAGGATCACTTCTCATTGCCGCGAACCGACCAAATCATCGACTCCACCGCGGGATGTGAACGCCTCTGCTTCCTCGACGCCTACTCAGGCTTACAATTAGATTCGAATGAAGGAGGAAGATAAAGAGAAGACGGCGTTTACAACGCCCTTTGGCGTGTTTTGCTACAACACCATGCCCTTCGGGCTAAAAAACGCAAGAGCCACCTATTAGCGGTGCATGCAGGCCTGCCTCAAGAGCCAACTTGGTCGCAATATCCAAGTCGACGTTGACAACATCGTCATCAAGACCAAGGAAGAAGCCTCGCTAATCGATGATCTCCGTGAGACCTTCGCCAACCTCGACCGCTACCGGATAAAGCTCAATCCGGATAAATGTGCCTTCAGCGTGCCATCTGGGCAATTACTCGGGTATCTCATCTCCACGAGCGGGATCGAAGCAAACTCGAAGAAGATAAAAGCCATACTGGCCATGGAGAAGCCTAAGAACGTAAGAGGCATTCAACAGCTGGCTGGGCGAATCGCAGCGCTCAGTCGATTCATCAGTCGAATGGGCGAAAAGGCACTGCCATTCTACCAACTTCTCCGCAAAACTGACAAGTTCGAGTGGACAGACGAGGCGCAAGCAGCATTTGAAGACCTTAAGTGTCTACTATCCACCTCGCCAGTACTGGTGACTCCATGCGAAAAGGAGCCGTTGTGGCTCTACATCTCCACCACCAACCAGGTGGTCAGCACAATGCTCATAGTGGAACGAGCCAAAGAAAATAAGGTCCACGGGGTACAGTGCCCAATCTACTACCTTAGCGAGGTGCTCACGCTGACAAAACAGCGGTACCCGCACTACCAGAAGCTGGCGTACAGCGTCTCCAGGAAAGCCAGGCGACTGCGCCACTACTTCCAGGAGCACGCAATCGTGGTAGTCAACAACGCCCCGCTTGGGCATATCCTCAACAACCCTGATGCTACTGGACGAGTCGCGCTTTGGGGAATCGAGCTGTCTCCACGAGACATCACATATGAAAAGCGCGATGCGATAAAGTCACAAGTCCTCCCTGATTTCCTCGTGCACTGGATGGAGAACTAGCTCCCCAAAAAGCCAGATATGTCCTATCTCTGGACAATGCACTTCGACGGGTCCAAACGAAAGGACGGGGCTGGCGCAGGTGTCATACTGACATCGCCCTAGGGAGACAAGCTGAAATACATTCTGCGAATGCAGTTCATGGCCTCCAACAATGAAGCTGAGTACGAAGCCCTGCTCCATGGGATGAGGATGGCGAAATCCTACGGCGCCAAGAGGCTCATCATGTATGGCGACTCCAAACTGGTGGTGAACCAAACAATGCACGAGTGCGACACACTGAGCGATAATATGATCGCCTACTACGACCTCTACGACACACTCGAAGGGGATTTCGACGGCTGTGAGCTGCGGCACATAGGTCGGGAGAGCAACGAAGAGGCGGACACACTCGCCAACATTGGCTCCACCCACGGCCCCATACCACCTAAAGTATTTCTAGAGTGCATCTGTGAACGCTCCATCAAGCCAAAGGCTCCAGAGAATAAAGCAGGCGCGTCAACGGACTCGAGGGCTACGCCACCCAACGAGCCAATGACACTCGACGATCTAGAGCGGGACACAGGACTCGAAGGACCAATGGGTGTCATGATGATCGATCCATCCTGGACACAACCCTGCATCACATATCTCCTCAACAAGAGGCTGCCAGAAGATTCGACTGATGTGCAACACATCGTGTGCCGATCCAAGGTGTTTGCTGTTATCAACGGTGAACTGTACAAGCGTAGCATCACAGGAGTTCTCCAACGATGCATCTCCAATAGAGACGGAAAGGCTGTCCTCCTCGACATCCATGAAGGCACTTGCAGGCATCATGCTGGCAGTCATTCCCTCGTCGCCAAATCCCTACGGGCTAGATTCTACTGGCCCACGGCCATGCGCAACGCCAAGGACATAGTCCAGCGCCGCAACTCTTGCCAGCATTTTGCAGACAAACCTCACGCACCTGGCGCAGAACTCGGGCCAATACCGTTGGCCTGGCCTTTCGCACAATGGGGACTCGACATGGTCGGTAAGCTCCCCAGGTCCTCACGATGAGGTTACATCTACCTCTTAGTCGCAATCGACAAATTCACCAAGTGGATAGAGGCCATGCCGGTGACAAACCAATCAGGGGCCAGCACCGTCAAGTTCTTCGAGTCCATCATCTACCGCTTTGGAGTGCCACACAGTATCATCACAGACAACGGGACGAACTTCACCTCCAAGGAGTTCCAGGAATTCTGCGAAAACCTGGGAATCAACATAAGTTACGCCTCAGTGGCTCACCCGTAGACCAACGGTCAAGTCGAAAAGGCCAATGGCCTTATTAGCGGCTGAATCAAGAAACGACTCCTCCGACCACTCGAGCAAGCTACTGGATGCTAGCCAGACGAGCTGCAATCCGTACTCTGGAGCCTGCGCACAACTCCAAACAGCACCACGGGATACACCCTGTTCTTCATGGTGCATGGTGCCTAAGCGGTGCTACCACAGAAGTATGCTACAAAGCCTCGCTGGTGGTCGCATACAGTGAGAAGGAATCCACTCTTGCACTCGAAGACTCCGTCGACCTCCTTGACGAGGCACGAGAAATCGCAGCGGAGAGATCAACGATCTACCAGCAAAATCTCCGCAACTACCACAGCAGAAGGCTACGCCCCAGGTCCTTCGTCGAAGGAGACCTGGTCCTACAACTGAAGCAACAAGGGCATCTCAAGTTCAAATCCCCTTCAGAAGGACTTTACGTGATTACAGAAGTAATCCCAGGTGGCGCCTATCGCCTCAAAGATTTTGAGACCGGAGTCGCATACTCCAACCTGTGGAACATCGTGCAGCTGCATCGCTTCTACCCCTAGTCGTTTTTTACATTGACAAATAAGGCAATTCAGCCAACCTACTTAGCCACACATTGTACCTCATACTGTTCTACGAATAAATAAAGCTAAGTGCCCCAAAACTCTGTGTTTCCTATTATTTTCTGGCAATCTTATTACTCAGGGGCTGCGCCACCCTTTACACACCTATTCTACGAACTAATCGTGATATCCTTTGTAGCTGACGCACTAATCAAACCCTTGACAAACCCCAACCCGGCTGCAACGCACCTGACAAGTTGGCAAGGTGCTGAGTTAAAAACAAGTCAGGCTAACGAAAAGGAATCGCAAAATGCAACGCACTAGAAAAAATATACAGCTTGCAAGGTCTTTACATATCAATATAACTTAGTTACACCCAACATATCTATAGGAACTTTACAACACTTGTACAACTATGTGCAGGATACAAATCATACTACTGCTGCAACAAGAGAATGTTCGTCTATTCCTCAAAGAATTCGAAAATTTCTCCCGTTGAGCGATCAACCGCTTGATAATGTGGGACCATGTCCCAGGCCATACCTTCTAGCGGAGGTGGCAGCCCAGCGGCAACAGCTACAATATCTACATCCGGCCTATGCAGTCGCACCAGCGACAACGCAGCCTTAGCGCCAGCCACTAATTGATGTCGCACGCACTCGCGAATTGCAGTCAAATCCTAGAACTTCGCCAGGAGAGCCAACAGGCTTGAAGGGACAATGTCGAGTGGAAACATCGCCTGATAGATGTGCCTAAGGCACGATTGCGCTTTCTTCAAAAAGTGAAGCACTCGAGAAGAGCGATCATGCAGCATCGCTAGGACAACTGCACGATCATGGTCAACCTAGAAGTACCCACTCGCCTGTAGCTTCTCTTGGGTCAAGCCATTCATCCGAATGGCAATTCAGTCTTTTACATCCTGCGGATGACAATTGGGTTCGCAGCATAGAAAACAAAAAAATTACTACGATGGGAACTATACGCCAAGATCTATCTACTAGATACAAGCAACGGGTGGATATACATCCATGGAGAACTTACCCTCGAAGACAACAAAGCTTTGTTAACAAGATGGAACTCGTGGATGATGTAGTCGTACACTTGTCGATCTCAAGATCGTGATGAAGTCTAGCAGGTCCGGCTCCAGCACGTCCATCAGATCCAGCTCCAGCAAGTCCAGCACCACCAAGTCTAGCACCGCAAAGTAGCGGTGCATCTGTGATCGCACACACGTCCGGTACCCCGACAACCTCCGTCCCTCACTCTAGCAAAGCAGCGGAATCAGCAATTTCTTTCCAGATAAAGCCACCGGGAACATGTATCTCGCTAATCCGAGACCATGGGAGAATGATACTAGAGGGGGAGAGAGATCCTTCACGAGGAGGTGTGAGGAAGAAGGAGTGAGATGGGGGGCCTTTTATAGGAGGAGGGGAGGGTACCCCTCCCATGTTCGGCGCCCATGGAGGGTGTCCCTTCACCTCCCCATTCATGTGGTGGTAACCCCCTCCACATTAAAATGCCCCTTCACATTCTCCTTTAAAGTCTCCACTTTAAATGCATTAAATTTCTCCAAATTTAATGCTCTCTCATTTAATAAAACTCTTTTATTAATTTTATTCAGAATTTTGTTAATTACTTTAATTAACAAAAATTCACATAAAACCCCTGCAACATTTCAATATTACAAGCAGAAGCAATTTCTGCAATTTCACCCGAAACAGTTTCGGTGTCTATTGAAATAATTCCAGCGCTTTCTTAAATCTTTATCTGAAACATATTTGCTCCAAATGGTGTCGGTATCCCTTAAGTGTGTCACCCTACGGTTCGCGAATAATGCAGACATGATCGAGACCCTTCTCAGATCAATAATCAGAAGCGAGACCTAGAGATCCATACCGACTCCTACATATTCAACGATGACTCTTATGATCGTGTGAACCTTTAACGTTGTAACTAAATCCCTTTGTCTCGCGATGTATTACATGTCCGAGATTTAATCATCGGTATGTCCATACCTAGTTTGATCTCGTTACCGACATGTACTCTTTTCTCGTTCCCGTGATATAACATTCTAGTGATCACATCACTTGCTTGCAAGCTAACCAATGTGATATCACCGAGAGGGCCTAGAGTATATCTATCCGTCATCAGGATGGACAAATCCCACTCTTGATCCATGAGCCTCTACATAACACTTTCGTAGCACTAAACCCACCTTTATAATCACCCTTTCACGGTGTGACATTTGATGTTATCAAGATACTCTTCCAGTGTTAGTGATTGACATGATCTCATGGTCTAAGGAATAGGATTACTTCGTATGATGTTATAGCAATATAAACACAATGACTTTGATCAACGAGCTAGTTTATAAGAGAGGCATAACTAGGAACTTTCCTTTTTGTTTATTAAACACACATGTATTAACGTTTCCAAATTAATACAATTATAGCATGCAAAATAAACATTTATCATAAACAAGGAATAAGATAATAACCACTTTATTATTTCATATCGGGCATATTCCCTTCAGTCTCCCACTAGCACTAGAGTCAATAATCTAGTTTGAAAAAACTTTGCGTATTGAACACCTATGGCTTTCTAGTGTTGCGTATACGCGATTGCTAGTGGTTAACATAATCTCTGGATCTGACAGTTTCAGGTCCGTGTGTATTTGCATGTCTTTGCGTCTCTACACATCACTCATTCTCAAATGAGATTGCATTGTATAAATTTGGTCCTTTGGTGAGACCTTTAGTTTGTTCGAGTTAAAATATGTTGATATTATTGTCATACAATATATCTTCATAGTATTAGCCCACTTTGAACCACACCTAGTTTGATAACAAACTACTTAACACAAATGCCCTTCTTTGTTGCTACTATAGCAGTCATATACTTAGCCTTTTGTTGTAGTATCTATCACAATGTCTCAACTTTGGAACTCATCCAAATCCATCATGGAACATCCTTTCCATTACATTGTTCCACCCATAGTCTAAATTTTAATTTGTATCTTGTGACAAAACTAGTATGAATGTAACTGACGATGGTTTAACTCGTCAATGCCCATTGTTATGGACTTGGGTTTTGGAGAAGGAGGAGCGCTGGAGACATCTATCGGCTAGCAAACAAGCACACAGGGGACAAAGGATTTACCCAGGTTTAGGCCTCGTAGAGGTCCCTACTCCTGCTTGTCTGCTCGTGGAATTATCGAAGGAGTCGAAAGTTACAATGGTGCATGTATGCAATGCAAGGGTTGTGGAAACTAGGGTTGCGTGTGTCCTCCTCGCCGCCCCCTCCTAGCCTTTATATAGATAGGCTAGGTCTCGGGTAGTAGGTCGAGTCGGTTACAAGTTAGGGTTTTCCCCTTCAAACTTTCTATCTTTAGCTTCTTCTTGTCCTTCAAGCAATCAAGAGTCCGTTGGTTACTCGAGTCCCTCCATCCGGGCCTTGGCGACACCATGGGCCTGTATGTATTTGGACCGTATATACCAAGCTCGAGCACCTGTAGGTATACCCATGTCAGTAGCCCCAGTGTCGGTGGAATCAGATTCATTGGGGACTTTGAAACCTTCGAGTGCCTAAATGAGTACATTTTGATTGCTTTTATTTGTGTCATAGGGATTGTTGATATCGTTCGATATATCCGAAGTATCGGTGTCGATTAACCACCTTAGGGTGAAACAACGTAATCTACTCAAATTCGAGTCCCGGACTCGAATCCGAAAAAATCTTTGGTGTAATTAATTCGACTCGGGCGGAGGTCTTACGAGTCAATTCGATTATATGGGTGTGAGCACTTGACGCGTCCGTCAAGGCATGTTCATCGTGCTGTAGGCACGGATATGTTTACGGTAGTCTTGTGATTAAATGCATTGCCAGGCCTTATTCAGGTCTTATCTTCATGCCGTAGGCGCGACATCCGAATTTTATCATCGCGGAGACGATTCGGGTAACCCAGGAGACGCAGTCTCTTTGTAGGGAAAAATTATGAGGCGGTGTCGCCATGAGTTTCGAGTGTGGATGTTATCAACACACAGTTTTTTGCACAAATAACCATAGGGTGCACGACCAGCGCTTCCTATGGGAGTAGCCCCTGAGTGCCTGGTTGAATCGAAGACTCAGGCAGGGCCTAAAGAACTTTTGCGACTGCTGTCGTCTTTTGCTTGCTTGTTTCAATCGATGACTCGTGTGTACTAAAACACTTTTATTTGCTGTCATCTTTTGCTGCTTGTTTCATCGATGACTCGGTAGGTACTAAAATACTTTTCTGTTTGTAGTCTTTTTACTGCTTGTTTCCGGCGCTCCCTATGGGAGTAACACATGTCCATAATCGAACTGTGTTTCGAGTGGTTGGGTTTGCTTTTGTGATTGCCCATGTTCCTGCAACAAGAAAAAGAAAAGTCATAGGGTGTGCGGCCAGCGCTACCTATGGGAGTAGCCCCCGAGTGCTTGGTGGAGTCAAAGACTCCAGCAAGGACTAAAAATAGTCAAAGTTTTCCACTGCATAGCCTTGATGATGTCAGTGCTGACGCTTGTATGAACTTAGTTGCCCGCGTGAGCGATTTTGACGGGACGTGACGAGCGGTGGGTCCTACTTTCTGACTTTGATTTGACTGGGCGTGCGTAATCTTATTTTTAATTGTGCCTCCTCGATTTCCGCGCGTAATGGTAGAAGTGGGGGGACGGTTCGCGCTTCCTCTTCTCCACGTGTCCAACGCGATGCGTGCCACGCGTCCAATAGGGTTTTTGTCAGCCGTTGGATTGCATCTCCCAGGGGTTAAGTAGCGATGATGCGGCGGTAATTTCCCATCTATGCTCTTTCTTCCTTGCTGCCATCGCCATTGTTGTTGCTTTTTTGCTTTCCCCTGCGCCCATCTTCTCCACGACGCTGGACCAGCTCCGTTCGTTCCCAAGCTACTTCCTTCGCTCACATCGCCGCCGCGCAATGGGAAAGAAGAAGGGAGGCGCTGCCGCTGATTCCGCAGCCACCCTCGCTGCAGCAAATAAGAAAGGTGGCTCCGCTACTGCGGGCACCAGTGCCGCCGCCGTTGGGAAGAAGAAGGTCGCGGGCACCCGCGTGACCAATGGTGCATGGCGCCCCTCTATCATCAAGGCGTCGGATCTCCGTCTTCTTCGCCAAGACGGAGTTATTTCTGCAGATCGCGATTCAAGCGTCCCAGTGGTGAGACCATTCCTGTGCCTCCCGCTGGTTATCGAGTGATGTTTCTTGCATTCATCATTCGTAGTCTTTCCTTGCCTATTCACCCCTTTCTTCGGGGTCTTCTTTGTTTCTATGGGCTCCAGCTCCATCAGCTGTCCCCAAATTCTCTCCTCCACATCACTTGTTTCATCACTCTCTGCGAGTGCTGGCTCGGAATCGAGCCACACTTTGGTCTTTTCAAGCATATCTTTAAATTGAAGCATCAGTCCGCATCTGGCTCTTTAGTTTATGACGTAGGTGGTTGCGGAATCCATGTCAACCCATCCGCCACCTACTTCGATATCAAGCTTACCAAGTCCGTCCAGGGATGGAGGGACAAATGGTTCTATGTGCGCGACTAGAAGGCCAAGGACGAGCACTTTGGACTCGCGCCTTTCGATCCCGCGACTCCCTGCAAGAAGATGCGTTCTTGGAAGAACGTGATCATGCCTTCCGAACTCGCGGAGACAGACGTGCTATATCAGCGCGTCTGCAACCTCGCGGGTCACATAGGCGCAGAAGAGGGAGGATGCGCCCTTGTCAGGACTTGGCTGTGTCGTCGCGTCCATCCTCTCCAGGCCAGGGTCCATCCCATGTTCCAATGGGGTGGCGCTGATGATTCCACTCGCGTGTCTGCTGATGGCATGTCCGCGAGTGAGGTAGATAAGAGGGTGCGACTGGTCACGAAGTACACCCTCAAGGATGTGCTTCCGAACGAGCCAGTCGTTCCTCCTTTCAATGCTTCGAATCCTCCTCCTGAGGTATGGTTGTGCTACGTAGTAGCTTATTTTCTCGATTGCGTCTTCTGTTGCTTATCTGTTTTACTTTTTGTATGCAGGAGTGGGCGGTGTCGCCTTGCATGCCTCCCCTCCCTGAGGGGATTATTCCTCGTGAAGCTTTGGAAGAGGACGAGTCTGAGTCGACTGTCCCTTCCGATGTGGAAGAGGAAGCCCCCAAGTCCAAGAGCCCGGATACTCGCAAGCATTCGCGTAGCAGGGATTCCGATGCGTCGACTCCTTCAACTCTAGGAGGCGCGACTGTTGGCGCAGAGTCGCCAATTCCCGTCGTTCCTGTGAGGGCGGTGGCACCGTCTTCTCGCAAGAAGATGCGATTGCCCAAGGAGTCTTTGTCGGAGTCGGCGGAGGCCATGTTTGATCTTGACAAATTTGACTGGTAATTTTGCTAGTGCCTTCATTCTTCTCTGTTTTCTTCTTGTTGGCTTTGTTCTGGAGTTTGCCCTTTCTGAGTGCGATTTTGTCTTGCAGTCAAGAGGCGTCGTCATCTTCTGGCGAAGTCGAATTTTTGAAGGAATCGGGAGTCGCGACTTCATGGGCCAAGGTAGAGGTCGAGCATGCTCCTTCTCCGGCGGCGGCCCACCCCAGGCACAATTCTTCGAGCTCTCCTCACGTAGGGGAGCATCGAGTAATTGCTCGGACGATGGTTCAGCGAACTTCTTCGGAGTCGCTGGAGGACCATGTAAGTATAGCTTTCCTTCTTTTTTCTTTAATGTGGTAGTCAACGCCTTCTGCTGCCTTCTGCTGACTCCTTGTTTTGTGCGACAGCTCCTTGTAAAGGAAGTTACGCAGGTGGCGGAGCAGGTGATGGTGATGGGTCGCCAGCATGCGATGCTGGAGACGCGCCACCGCGTGGTCGAGAGTAAGTGCTCTATACTTATTCTTTTCGTCTTCTCTCTGTTTTGGTATAATCGACTGACAGCCAATTTATCGACTGCCATGTAGCTGAGCATAACGCTTTACTGCGTGATGTCGCCACGTTGGAGAAGACGTTAGCCGCAGCTGTGAAGGGGCGCGACGAGGCAATCGCGGCTCGTGATGATGCCCAGAAGCGCGAAGAGGATCTGCGCGCCTCCTTTGCGGCCAGGGAGAAGTTGTTCGAAGAGCAACTATTCTCAGTCGCCAAGGCCCTCTCAGGTACCTTTACTGGTAGATATTTTATTGATGTTCTTCTCTTCCTCTATAGTGTCGGTGGCACTAGAAGTTTGATCCATGTGTGTATTTTGGTGTAGATGCTGGCGGCTTGAGTTTTGATCCACAAGCCCTTTGTCGCGATGACGCTCTGGCGGGCGCGGTATCTGCGGTCGAGGATCGTAGCGCCGCTGTCCAAAATACGCTATCCAAGGCCAAGGTCACCCTGAGTCGCCTCCGGGAGGAGCTGATGCCGAAGGCGAAGCTGGTCGACAATGTGGAAGAGCTGGTGGAGTCGCTTGCTGGGGGTGTGCCTTCCACATACAAGAACTCCCTCCACGCAGCTGGCGCGACCATGTCGCTTGCCATGGTGCAAGCCCACGGAGTCGAAGTAGATCCTTCTACAGTGTCCAAGACGATGCCTATTGGCGCGGATGGTCAGCAGGTAGTATTTGCTCCCTTTGCGACTGCCTGTGCCAAATATGGTCATTCCTTGATAAACACTATTGCCAAGTACTCGGAGGAGCTCAATCGTGCAAAGAAGGCGGCGAAAACTTCGGCCTCAGGGGCCGGCGGAAAGTCAGTGGCATCTGATACTGCCACAGACTTGATGAAGCCCCCGAGGTCATCGAAGTCGAAGAAGCTAGCTGCCTCGTAGTTAGTTTCTTTGTAATAGTTGATGAATTGCTCTTTTGATTGGAGAACATGCCTGTTGGCGAATGTGTTTGTAGATACTTTTATGCTGATCCTGAATGCATCTGTTACTTTTGACTTTTGAGTTGGTCGCCTTATTTGCCTCTGGCTTGATTTTTGGTAGGGTACATCAAGTGGTCTTGTGGGGGGAACCCCGGACTCGCCATCTCTTGAGGATACAATGGCACCACCATGCTCCAGGGTAGAGGAGCTTTCCTTGCTTTCGCGACTTCGTGATCGTGTTAAGCAACTGGAGCGTGAGTTGCCCATGATCCGCGGTAGCGCGGACGTGTGGAAGTCAAAGGCTGAAAAAGCCGCCGCTCGCGAGCAATATCTGCTTGGCGAGGTGATGCAGCTGGGCGACTAGTTTAAGTGTTAGTTCGATTATCCTCGTCTTTTCCTTTGTAGTTAATCGCAATGGTACGTTGTACTCATGCTGTTGATGTTGCTTCGTGTAGTTGTTAGCGCACGCCATCCGCAGGAGGAGAGGGATAGGATTGCCATCCGTCTTCATGATCTCACCCAGGAGCAACTTCAGGAGAGTGGATACTTCTGGGTAGATCATGATCAGGCGACTGCGTTAGCGACCCTGCAGGATCGCGCCTCGCAAGTGCTACTCTTTCTGAAGAAGTCGCAGTCGTGTTTGAAGAACATCTACCGGGTGATGTTCCTGCTGGATGATACTCCATCAAGCCTGCTGGCTCTCCTGACCAAATTTCAAGATATGTCCGTGGTTCGCGAGTGCGTGAGGCAGCAGTTGGTGGCTGGTGGCAAGGCTACCCTTTCCATGGTGCGTTTGCACAGGCCTGGCGTGGATGTCGCCGCCATTGCCTCTGGGCCACCGGCGCCACCAGTAGGATCTTCCTGGAACATGGTGCCGCACTATCAGGCGATGGATCATCCAGCCGAGGAGGTCGTCGAATTCTTCGAGGAACAGACTAATGTTCTTTTGTTGCAAGGGTAGCCAAGTATGTATCCTGCACATGAGTGTACTAGTGTTGTAAAGCTCATATACATTTGTAAATAATTTACTGTTGAATGTGTACAAATAGCTTTTAGCGTGGGGTGCGTTGCACTTATGCGAGTCCTTTTCGTTAGCCTGGCCATCTTTGTATCGTTCCCTTGTCAACCTGTCAGGTGCGTTGCTTCTGGGTTGAGTTTGTGTTAAGGGGCTCGATTGATGTGCCAGCTACTCGGGATGCCGCATTATTGTTCGAAGAACATATGTGTGTAGGGTGGCGTAGCCCCTGAGTATGAAAATTGACAAAGTAAAGGAGAACACGGAGTTTTGGGCACTTAGCTTTTATTTACTCGAAGAACAGTATGAAGTACAATGTGCGGCTAAGTAGCCTTGGCTGAATAGCCTTATTTGCGATGCAAAAGTAAAGAAAAACGACTAAGGGTAGAAGCGTCGCAGTTGTGCGACGTTCCAAGGGTTGGAGTGTGCGACTCCTGTCTCTAAATCTTGAAGGCGATAGGCGCCACAGGATTACTTACGTAATCATGTACGGTCCTTCCTGGGGGACTCGAGCTTGAGATGCCCTCGCCCTTGATCAGCGAGGACTAGGTCACCTTCGACGAAGGATGCAGGCGAAGCCTTCCATTATGGTAGTTGTGCGAGTTACTTGGTAGATCGTAGATCTTTCTGCGGCGATTTCTCTTGCTTCGTCAAGGAGGTCGTGAGTCTTTAGTCTGAGGATGACTCCTGCTCTGTGGCGACTTGGCGTGGCGCTTTGTACCGTACCTCGGCGGGTAGTACCGCCTCTGCTCCGTGTACCATAAAGAATGGTGTGTAGCGGTGGCGCTGTTTGGAGTTGTCTGTGAGCTCCAGTTATAGATTGCGATTCGCGGCAGCAGCCCGCGGCTTGTTCGAGTGGTGAGGAGTCGCTTCTTGATGCCACCGAGATGAGCCGTTTGCCTTTTCCACCTGACCGTTGGTCTGTGGGTGTGCTCTTGGCGTGGCTGATTTTGATCCCGGTTCTCAGAAATCTTGGAACTCCTTGGATGTGAAGTTCGTTCCGTTGTCGGTGATGATCTTTGTCTTGCGCATCGAAGCGGTAGACGATGGACTCGAAGAACTTGACTGCGCTGTGTCACGATTGCTTGGTCCGGCATGGCCTCAATCCACTTGGTGAATTTGTCGATTGCGACCAAGAGGTGAGCGTAGCCTCCTTGCGAGGACCTTGGAAGTTTGCCAACCATGTCGAGTCCCCAGGGTGAAGGGCAGGACAATGGAATAGGCCGTGGTTCTGCGCTGATGCGTGTGGCTTGTCCGCGAATCGGCGACAAGCGTTGCACTTTGGACTATATCCTTGGCGTCGTGCATGGCCGTGGGCGATAAAATCCAGCTCGTAGAGCTTTGGCAACGATAGCGCTGCGTGGTGCCGCGGAGTCCCTTCATGGATGTCGAGGAGGACTGCTCTTCCATCGGCTAGGGAGACACATCGTTGTAATACGCCTGTAATGCTGTGTTTATACAGTTCACCGTTGATAACGGCGAATGCCTTGGAGCGTCGCGCGATGTGTGGTGCGTCTGTCGGGTCGTCCGGTAGGCGCTTGCTGAGGAGGTACGTAATGTACGGCTGCGTCTAGGATTGTTCGATCATCATGACGCTCATTGGTCCCTCGAGTCCTGTGTCGAGCTCCAAGTCATCGAGTGCCATTGGCTCATTGGGTGGCGTAGCCCCCGAGTCCGTTGCTGCGCTTGTTTTCTTCTCTTTGGCCTTTGGCTTGATGGAGCGTTCGCATAAGCGGTCGAGAAATACCCCAGGTGGTATGGGTGCGCAGGTGGAGCCTATGTTGGCGAGTGCGTCCGCCTCCTCATTGCTTTCGCGACCTATGTGTCGCAACTCGCAACCATCAAAGTCTCCTTCAATTGTGTCGTAGAGGTCGCGGTATGCGATCATGTTGTCGTTCAGTGTGTCGCACTCATGCATTGCTTGGTTGACGACCAGCTTGGAGTCGCCATATATGATTAGCCTCTTTGCGCCGCAGGCTTTTGCCATTCTCATCCCATGTAACAGGGCCTCGTATTCAGCCTCGTTGTTTGAGGCTATAAACTGCATTCGCAGGACGTATTTCAGCTTGTCCCCTTGAGGTGATGTCAGTATGACACCTGCTCCTGCTCCATCTTTCCTCTTGGACCCATCGAAGTGCATTGTCCAGAGGTAGGACATATCTGGCTTGTCCGGGAGTTGGTTTTCCATCCAATGTACGAGGAAGTCAGGGAGAACTTGCGACTTGATTGCGCCGCGCTTTTCGTATGTGATGTCTCGTGGAGACAGTTCGATTCCCCAAAGCGCGACTCGCCCTGTGGCATCAGGGTTATTGAGGATATGTCCCAATGGGGCGTCGTTGACTACCACGATTGGATGTTCCTGGAAGTAATGGCGTAGTCGCCGGGCGGTCATGAAGACGCCGTACGCCAGCTTCTGGTAGTGCGGGTACCGCTATTTTGTTGGCGTGAGGACCTCGCTGAGGTAGTATACCGGGCGTTGTACGCCGTGGACCTTGTTTTCCTCGGCCCGTTCGATGATGAGCACTGTGCTAACCACTTGGTTGGTGGCGGAGATGTATAGTTGCAGTGGTTCCCTTTCTCGTGGAGTTACCAATACTGGCGAGGTGGATAGCAGGCGCTTGAGGTCTTCGAATGCTTCTTGCGCTTCGTTGGTCCACTCGAATTTGTCAGCTTTGCGGAGGACCTGATAGAAGGGCAGCGCCTTTTCTCCCATTCGGTGATGTCGTCGGTGAGGTCGCGATTCGCCCGGCTAGTTGCTGAACGCCTCTTATGTTCTTTGGCTTCTCCATGGCCAGTATGGCCTTTATATTTTTCGGGTTTGCCTCAATCCCTCTCGCGGAGATGAGATACCCGAGCAGCTGCCCAGAGGGTACGCCGAAGGCGCATTTGTCCGGATTGAGCTTTATCCGGTAGCGATCGAGATTGGCGAAGGTTTCACGCAAGTCATCAATTAGAGAGGCTTCTTTCTTGGTTTTGATTACTATGTCGTCGACATAGACTTGGATGTTGCGACCTAGTTTCTCATTGAGGCAAGCCTGCATGCACCGCTGGTACGTGGCTCCTGCATTTTTTAGCCCGAAGGGCATTGTGTTGTAACAGAACACACCGAAGGGCGTTGTGAACACGGTCTTCTCCTGGTCTTCCTCCTTCATTCGAATTTGGTTATAGCCTGAGTAGGCATCGAGGAAGCAGAGGCGCTCGCATCCGGCGGTGGAGTCTATTATTTGATCGATCCGTGGTAGCGGGAAGTGATCTTTTGGGCAGTGCTTGTTTAAAGAAGTGAAGTCCACGCACATCCGTAGGATATCCGTGTCCTTTTTTGGCACCAGCACCGTATTGGCGAGCCAAGTGCTTTCCTTGATCTCGCGTATGAATTTGGCCTCGAGGAGTCTGTTGATCTCCATTCCATTGCTGTGCCCGTGGCTCGAGATAGTCGCTGATTGTTGCTTGGTAGCCTTGCGTCGGGGTTGATGTTGAGTGCGTGCTCGGCGAATTCACAGGAACTCTGGCATGTTCGCGGGACACCGGTAATTTCCCAGTGCTCACGGAGGAATTCGACGAGCGCGAGTTCCTATGTGGGACTCAAGTTGTTGGCGATGAGGGCCGTTTTAGCGGGATCTGATGGATGGACCTGCACCTTCTTTGTGTGCACAGATGAGTCGAAGGATAGGTCAGGTGAGCTTGGCCTACTTAGAAGCGGCGGTATGCGCCGTTTCCTTCAATCGCGAGCTCCTCCTGCATGCGAAGGGGGAGATTCTGTTGAATTCCACATCATGGCTGTCGGTCGCTCGAAGCTCCCGTTGATTGTGATGACGCCGTTGGGATCTGGCATTTTCATCTGCAGGTAGGCGTAGTGGGGTACTGCCATGAACCTAGCGAACGCGACGCGTTCGAGGATGCAGTGGTATTGTGAGGGCCAGTCGACAAACTCAAAGTCGATGCGCTCGCGTCGGAAGTTCCTTGGCATGCCGAATATGACATCAAGGCTGATTTTGCCCAGGGGGTATACGCCTTTCCCTGGGACGATGCCATGGAACGTTGTGTCCTGCCTCCAGGCAGGTTAGAGGATCCTCATTGCTCGCAAGGTACTCGCGAATATGAGGTTGATGCTGCTTCCGCCATCCATGAAGACGCGACTCATGTCAAAGCCTCCAATTTGCGCCTCAAGTACGAGGGGGCAATGACCTGGGCGAGGTACTTGAGGCGGGTGGTCGCGTTTATCGAAGGTAATGCACGACTCACTGCCACTGAGGTACTCAGTGGTGGATGGTGGCGAGTGCATGGCCAAGTTTACTTGGCGAGTGATGGCCTTCTACACCCTATTGGAGGGGCGCCCCTTTTGGATCATCATGGTACCCATGGCCCGTGGGTATGGTTCGCCTCCGTGGTGCTGGTCCGGTGTGGCTCCGTTCGGGGGTGGCCCGGGTGGTGGTGGTGGTGCGCCATGTGCCACGGCGCCTGGAGCGGCTTCGTAGCCTCTTTCGACTGCATTGCGGTTCCGAACCAACCCCTCATGTAGCTTGAGGAACTCGCGACAGTCTTTGAGGAGGTGGATGGACTTTCTCTTGCCATCATGCTTGTAGATGTAGAAGTGTACCGTGCATGGCCCGGACAGTTTGTCCTCGATGGAGGTCGCGGGTGCTTCATCGCGAGTGCGGTGTTGCCACACTTGCGTGGTTTTCCCGGAGTCGCGGTATCCGCCGCTGCGGTATCCGCTGTTGCGGTTATCGTCGCGTCTATCGGCGTAGCCGGCTGCGACCATGTTGACGTCATCACGATCGTCATAGACGCGCATGCGACGCTTACTCCGGCGGTCGCGTCTTCGTTCGAGTTCTGCCTCCTCGTCAGAGTGAACGCGGTTTTTCACCGAATCTTCTCCATCAGCCCACCGATTCGCGATCTCCATCAGATGGTCGATGGTCTTGGGCTTTGAGCGGCCTAGCTCCTCCCTGAGTTCCATGTGGCGGACACCACCGTTGAATGCATCAATCGCGCGGTCTTCCGAGATGTTCTTCGCGGAGTTCTTGATGATGGACCACCTTTGGATGTAAGAGCGCAGCGATTCGCCGGATCTTTGCTGGCAGCATCTCAGTTCTTCGATTGAAGCGGGGCGTTTGTACGTGCCCTTAAAGTTGCACATGAAGCTGTAGACCAGCTCATCCCAGATGCGAATGGATCCGCGTGGGAGGTTATTGAGCCATGCCCAGGCGGCGCCCTGCAGCTGTAGCTGCAAGCATTGCATGGCGATGCCCGCCTCCGTGCGGCTTTGAGGAGATGTGATCCTCCAGCCAGATCTTGGGGTCCTGCAGACTGTCAAATTTCGGGTTCTCCGATGGGAGTTTGAACCCTTTAGGCATTCGCTTTTCCTGATGGATCTGCTGAAGCATCTGGCGCCGCAGAGCTTCCCATCTTCTTCTTCCGAATCAGTCGATCGAGCACGTCGTGCCCTTGCCTTGTCGATCTTGCGCTGCGTGAGTTCATCGCGTGCATTGTAGTCGCGATCGTGTCGCTGTGAGCGGCGGCGCCGAGAAAGGTCGTGACTGTCATCGCTGGACGAGGGCGAGGAGTAGCGCTTTGCTAACGCTTTGCCCTTTTTTGGGTCTGGTAATGGTTCTTTGTCGAGGGCGGCCTCGATTAGCCCCAGGCCCGCGATCGTAGATGGGTGCATGGCCGTTCGGGGATCTCCAGCTGGTGGCTGGTTATTGAGAAGGTACATGGTGGCCGCTGTCACCGCGGCCTGTGGTGTCCTGGGAACCACGTTGCCTCTCGTGTCGACTGTCATAGAGCCGAAGTCGAGGACTTTCGCGGTGTCTATGCGTTCTTGTTCGGTGAGGTGAGCCATCCGCGATTGCCTCTTCTCGGCGAGATGCTCGTTGCCTCTTGAGGAGGATCCTCCGTAGGAGGAGAGCCCAGCGCGACGAAGGCTTGACTCGTCCGCCTCCTTTTTACGCGCCTCAAGTTGCGTGATTACTTGTTTTTGGCGCTTGAATTCCTCTTTTAGGAGCCAGTGGTAGCCTATCAGTAGTTCCTGCAGGGACCCGAAGGGTAGAGGTGCACCTCGTAGGGCTTCACGGCAGCGTTCCCACTCTTGCTCGTTGAGCCTCATCACGACGCGTTCGCCGGTTTGCTCGTTGATTATGTTGGGAGGTTCGACTGCTCCTCCATTGCTGCCATTGGCGGCGTTGGGCGGGTCGGTGCCGTTGCCGGTGTTGCCACCGTTACCGCGGTTGGCGGAGGTGTCGCCCACGTTGATGACGGCGCACATGAAGTGATTTGGGAAGCTGCTGCTTCCACAACTTTCAGATCCGGAACCGTAGGTTCCATCTTGATAACGATTGCTTAGATCGAGTCGCTTCATTGTCGTTGACCATGTTCCCATCGTACGGAGCATTGAGCTTGCTGAGGGTGCCGATCGATGGAGGGAACCATGATGTTGGGGCAATCGCCGGTGCTGTCGGTTTATCGGGCATGCGAAGCTTGCCCATCTGACCAACTTGGAAGCGGAAGCTCCCAATCGCTAGGCTGATTCCGTCGCCCACGGACTCGGCGAGCGGTAGCCGGGCGGTGAAGTCGAAGGCGCCGAAAAGCTGGCGAATCTCCACTGTTGCAGAGTTGTAGATCGCGTTTGATGGGGCCGAAGAAGCCACAACATCAGCACTCCCAATTCCCATAGACGGCGCCAATTGACGAGGGTTTAACTCGTCAATGCCCATTGTTATGGACTTGGATTTTGGAGAAGGAGGGAGCGCTGGAGACATCTATCGGCTAGCAAACAAGCACACAGGGGACAAAGGATTTACCCAGGTTTAGGCCTCGTAGAGGTCCCTATTCCTGCTTGTCTGCTCGTGGAATTATCGAAGGAGTCGAAAGTTACAATGGTGCACAGATGCAATCTGGCAAGGGTTATGGAAACTAGGGTTGCGTGTGTCCTCCTCGCCGCCCCCTCCTAGCCTTTATATAGATAGGATAGGTCTCGGGTAGCAGGTAGAGTCGGTTACAAGTTAGGGTTTTCCCCTTCAAACTTTCTATCTTTAGCTTCTTCTTGTCCTTCAAGCAATCAAGAGTCCGTAGATTACTCGAGTCCCTCCATCCGGGTCTTGGCGACACCATGGGCCCGTATGTATTTGGACCGTATATACCAAGCTCGAGCACCTGTAGGGTATACCCATGTCAGTAACACTTTACAATGAACTACCTTTAACTATTTGTCACTTATACATGATATATTCTTAGTTCTTCCAAAGCTCATAAAAATATCTTTACTATCGTCAAATGATCATCTTATGAATCATTCTGGTATGTGCTCATAACATTTAAAGCATCTGAAATATCTAGATATATAGATATCACGGTATAATCGATCAAAATCTTCATGTGATTTTACTCACCAAGTGTTGAAACACTTGAATCTTGATACAATCCTTTCCATGCAGCAAGAACCTTTCTTGTTGTTTCCATATTGAACCCTTTCAATACCTCATATATGTACGTCTAGCACAACCATATTAGTGCCTCAATCTATCCATATAGACATTGATGGCAAATATTCCGGTTTTGCCCAAGTATTTCATCAAAATCCTATTTTAATGAAATTCTTAACTTGTCTCAATAAAAGATACATCATTTCCAATCAACACCATGTCCTCTACAGAATGTATGAGAAATATGTCTCAGCGCTCCCACTTAATTTCTTGCAAATGCAAGCATCTTCATCATCTCCGAGGAATTTAAACTCTTTTAACAGTGTCATCATGGTGAAGATTCCAACTCCGCTATGCTTACTTCAACCATTGAAGTTTGCATGCCCTTTTTAGCATCCTTTCATTTAACAAAACCCTTTGGATCGTGTCATGTACACGTCCTAGGTAACCATTCTATTAGAAGAACCTTATTTTGTTTATTCAACTACCATATACCAAATTATATGTAGTGATTGCTACATTAATACGTTAAGACTAAATGTCGCTATGAATGTCGTGGTGGTGTCACGGCAGATGCCATGGATAGGCTAAAGGTGGGGACTAATATGCACTAGGGGAATCCAGGGAGGGATAGTAGAGTGATTCTCCACACAGATGTTCGTATTGCTATATCTTCAGGATTACAAGTGCTCCTCGAGTTGTATTGGCGAGAGGAGGAAGAATGAGCTCTCTTACTCTTGCCTAGATCTACTAGCCCTAAGGAATCACCCAATCAACTAATGCTCAACCAACTCGAATTCTGCCAACCCCCTCTACCAGAGCCCTAACCCTCCTTATATAGAGGAGGTTCGGTCCTGGCCTAGGGCATACGTGGAGGCACATTCCTAAGAATATGCCCCCTCCCAAAGTGGTAACCCGACCGGGGTGCTTTTCCCCCGCGTCACACATGCTTTAGCGACGTAAGACGACGTGAGCGTCGTCACCCTTGTCGGCCATGATCCGGTGGTCCTGCCCTTGCTTTATTCGCTCATCCAGTACATACCGGACATTCTTTTTTGACCAGAGAGATTCCTTCCTTCTCCCAGAAGCTAAGCAAGGATCCGGATCATAGTAGATCTGGCCACACATGTTCCTGCATATAAGTTAGACAAGCATTTCCTACTTACTCCTTAAGTCGGATGAGACAACGTTAGGCGACCCCCCTGGTCCGGGTTACTCCGTGATCCGGCCTGCCTTGAGGTGACTCGGCCAGCATCCGCTTTGACCTTGCCGAACCTCGGCTAACTCGGCCCTTATACCCCAGAGTGACCCTACCCGGGGGTATCCCCCCAACATTAGTCCCCGAAGCTGGTGCGGTCTTAGCTGCCTCGGCCGCTAAGGCCACACCAGGTTCATTTAAGTCCGAGCCTCAGACGTTTAATTCCGGGTTAGCTCCTTATCTCGGATTATATGGATTTACGTTCCCTTCGCACGTTCCAAGTTCTCACTTGCTGGCCGGGTCACCACTTTGGATCAGATCCCATGGTTATCATGGTTTAATCCGGGCCCCGTTTCCTTCTCTCATACGCCAACCCACGTGGAGGCTAATCATTACCTTGTCTTATTTTAAGGGCCTGCACAGTAACCGCCGCAGTAATTGTCAGTTTCACTGTGCGCGGGTCACGTCATGCCTGCCTCCTTGTTTACCGCAACAGCACGTTGCGTCATGGGATCACATCTACTCTGTGGCCCCTTGTGTGGCTTTTCTCTGATTGGCCGATGTCGGTGATACATGGCCACACCGTGTGGCTCGCCGGTGCAGCGCGATCCTACTCATCGATCATTGGAGGCGGTTAAATAGGGGAGGGGCGCGTCCCTTAGCGTTTTTCTACCTCTGCGCCCCTTCACCCATTGCGTTTTCTCCTTCGTCTTCCCTGCGACCACGCCGCCGCCGGAGCTTTCTAGCAGCAGCGCCGCCGCCGCACCTCCACGTGCCTCCGCACCGTAGCCACCGCTGCGCAACTGCTTAGCCACGGGTCCTCATCAATCTAGACCACAGATCCCCGCCGCCGCTAGCTCTAGCGAGGATAGCGGATACGAAATGACGGAGGAGGAGCTCGTCGTCGCCGAGCAGGAGATGGAGGAGGGCCGCCCGGCGCATGCCAGCGTGGGCCAGGTCATGGGTCTGTCAAGATGATCTTGACTGGCTCTACCGGACCAGGCGCATTCCCGCCAACGTCACCGCTCGTCTCCCCTCCTTGGAACTGGCCCCCTCACCCAATCCGGGTGAGTTCGTTGTATTCCTATCCCATTTCCAACGGGGATTTGGTCTCCCGGTGAGCGATTTCTTCCGGGATTGGGTTAGGACATATCACCTGCAGCCGCACCATCTCCCAGCGAATGCAATCACCTCTCTTTCTGCCTTTGCCTCTACGATCAAGGGCTACACTGGACTATGGCCCACGAAGGAGCTGTGGATCCGGTTCTTCGGTCTTCATCGCAACATCGTCCCCAACATCCACGTTGAGTCGGAGGACAAGCAGCTCACCCAGTTCGGAGCTGCCTCCATCTCGCCCTGGAGATTTTCAATCTTTCCCCGGGTCACCGGGCTTGACTCCTGCAAGGATGGGACCGGACCTTCTTCTACGTCCGGAACGAGGGTACCGAAGACTTGATTCGGTTGCTGCCCTACGCTCTGGGTCTACCTGACACGGATTTCTGGGAGGAGGTCCCCAAGAAACCTACAGCTCTGGCCAACCAAGTCAACAAGAGGTTCGCGGAGCTGAAGAAGCTCGGATTGCACAACGAGGATGCTATGATCATGTTCGTGCGCAATCGAATCTCTCCCCTCCAGAGGCGCACCCACAAGTTGTGCCACATGAGCTTCGGTCGCGACCCCAACCGAACCTCCTCCTTCGAATTGAGCAACACAGAGATCTTCCGTCGGGTCAAGGCTCTTTTCACCACTCACAAGGATTTCTCCGCCGAATGGATGTGGGGAATCGAGCATTACTGCCGTGACAGGCTCCCTCCCACGGTAAGCTTCACGGTGTAAACTTATTTCGGATCAAGTATGTGTCGGTTTTTGTCATATTTTTGACTCTGCTCTTTGTGATTTTTCTCAGCTGTTTCACCAGCAAACTCTCGAGGATGGCACGGATCCAACCCTTAAGTGGGCGCCGGACTGAGAGATCCCGGATGAGGAGGATCCGGACCAGGAGATGTTCCTCCCTATGACCGACGCCACCAAACGTCCCTGCAGTAAATTCTCTTTTCTTAGAGATTTGCCCGATGATGAGGATGACTTGGATATCGACGTGATTGAACCCGTTTGAGGCTGTCCCTCTTTCTTTTGCCTTTCCGGCATCAGCTAACCCCGGTGGGCATATCCACGAGGATCCTCCACTTGCCACGGGCGAGCCGGTTCCGGTGGCGTCAAAGAAGAAGCACGGATCCGCGTCAAGTTCTTCCTCCGAACCTTCTCAGCCCACAAAAAGGCAAAAGAAGGCCGGAGACAAGACTGCCTCCAAGCGGGTAGGCAAAGCCCCGGCACGGAGGGCCCGAAAACCCAAGGAGGCCGAGACCTCGGATGCGTAAGTCATTTTTCACTGCGCAACTCACTATTCCTTGCATCGCGGTAATTCCACACCTGACCTTATTCTCTTTTTCAGGCCGCCTGTGGAGGTCCCTCAGAGCAGATCGAGCATCTCTTCTCCCCTTCGGTCCGGTCCTTCCCCTCCTCGTGACAACGAGTCACGCCCGCTAAGCCCTATTCCGGAGGGCTCTGTGGCTGCTCCGGGTTCTACAGTACCTCATCAAGAGGAACGCGACCTCGGGCGGAGGGGTCCGATTCGGTAGGCGGCGACATCCACCACTTGGCATTGCCGCAACCAGCAACCACCAAGTCTATCACAACACCAGCACCAAGGCACCAGCTCCGATTACCAGCGAGCACCTGCCCCGGCACCGAGGAAACCAACAACAGCTCCAGTGCCAAGTTCCTGTGCCTCTTCCGAGTCATCCCAGCCTCGGCGAGGAACCATTCCAGTAACCTCCAAAGGGAAATCCACCGTGGAAAACTTCTTCCCAGCAAGCTAAAGGCAAGAAGGCTCCGGATACTGCCAAGTCTACATCCGTCGAGGCCAGGCAGCGAACCTTGTCGTCGATGCTTCCGAAGAAATCACCAGCAGCGACGGATGTTCTTGCCGAGCCAACAGATGCGCAGCAGATGGTTCTGCACACCAGCCCAGCTCTTGCCCTAATTGAGAGGAAGGAAGCTCATGCGAAGGGCCTTGTGGAACCCCACATGCCCACTGGCGAACGGTACCCTCCGAGCCTTATCGAGTTCGTCATGAACTGGAACAAGGCGGAGTTCGTCTACAACGACGATCTCCCGGAAAAGTTCGGCCCCGCAGAATTTTCTGCCCAGATGAATACTGCCGCCAAGGCAATTAACCTCGCGGAGCGAATGATGGAGGTATATCGTTTCTCCTTTACATGTTGTAGATAATAACCATTAGTCCCCGAGCCTCCGGTGGAGTAGCTTGTTACTCGGCCGGATGCTCATTAGAAAATCAACGTAGCTGCATGTAAACTTCAAATATGCACACACCTAGAGCCGGGTTAAGTTCCACTTGGCCCAGATCTTGTACACTTCGAATATGCACACACCTAGAGTCGGGTTAAGTTCCACTTGGCCCGGATTTTGCACACTTCGAATATGCACACACCTAGAGCCGGGTTAAGTTCCACTTGGCCCAGATCTCGCCCACTTTGAATATGCACACACCTAGAGCCGGGTTAAGTTCCACTTGGCCTGGATCTTGTACACTTCGAATATGCGCCAAGCTAACTTTACGCTTCTGTACTTCTTTCAGGTAACCACCAATCGCCGGAGCGCCGAATTTCAGCGCCTGCTTGATACCCACAAGATCCTGCATGCAAAACATGTTGCACTTGGTGCAGAACATGAGAAGAGAGGTAATTTTCTCCCTCGGCACCTCTCCGTTATTCTTCACTTTCTTTCGAACTAATCTCCTCATTCGGTTTTTTGCAGCTGGGGTGGAGGCTGAGAACAAAATTATGCGGAAGAACTTGGAGGAAATCCGGGGTATGTCCTCTTTTGTTCGACCTTGTTGTGTTTTCCATTTCTTCTTCTCCTTGGCTCGGCAAACATTCACTCCTCGGCTTTGCCGGGTCAACATACTATTTCAGCATCGCTTGAGGATAGTGTGCCCATGCCTGATATGATGCTGCATTTTCTCGAACAAGCAGGGCAGCATCAAGCTGAGCTGAAGAAGAAGAATGATGAGCTTGCCCTCATCCAGACCAAGGATGACGAGATAGCCAAGCTCAAGGCTGAGATGGAGAAGATGAAGGCCCAACACAAAACCGAGCTACAAAAAGTTGGCCAGAACTTCACCGAAGAGCGAGAGCGCCTTACTCTCCAGATCTCTAAGGGCCAGGACCTACTCAGAGAATCTGACGTCCAGCTTGGGTCGGCAAACGCTGAGCTTGAGCAACTTCGCAAAAGACGCGATGCCTGCATCAAGGAGTTGACCCGGATCCATAGCCATATTTCTTGTAAGTTCCTTTCCCTTGTCCGACATAACTCTCCAGTTACCTCATATGCCTTTCCTTTACCTTCTTCTTTTGCCGTGCTTCCAGACCACTTTCCAGAGGGTACTGCGATTGCCAGCGCTGCTGTTTCCAAGTTTCGCCGAGAGAGGGGTACCCCCATTGCTCCTGATGGTGAGAACATCCCCTTGGACATGGAGGACCTATTGGTCAGCTTGCCCTCTCGCGTGGAAACCATCAAGAATTATGGCAAGGATATCCTCGACGTTGCAGTGTGCATCTTCAATACGTTCTGGCCCGGAGAGAGTAGCCTGGAGACCATCGCAACTCTCGTCGAGAAATTAATGGAAGTTGAGACCCAGCTTGATCTCTGGAGAGAATCTGCTGGTCGTGCTGCAGCTAACACCATCCTTCATCATATTCTCACATGGTACGAAAAGATTGACCTCAGCCTCCTCACGCGCCGGCGCACCGGATCCAGATGGACCGATGATCCGGAGTGGGTAGCTCGGCGCCAGGCTTGCGCCTACAGCCTCGTCGAATATTCTCCTATTCATGATTGGATTGAAGGGCCGAGCTTCCTGGAATCCGCTGGGGACGAGCAGAATGAGAATGTTGAAGATGGATCAGATGAGGACGTGGAAGATGATGCTTCAGATATTGAAGACATCGACGACAACGCTGAACCTGCTCCTCCTGCTGCTCCTTAGTTCTAAAGAAACTTGAAAATTTATCAGATCCCCGGTATGCCGGGTGCAATTGTATGCTAGATAAGTGATATTTTGCTACTATAATTTTATGCCGGATTAACTTGGGCGTAGTCCCCGTGTTTCATTTTCTTGTTCGTTCAATTCTCTGGCTCGGTCCGTGTCTACCTTGATTCGGTTTTACGACTTACGAATCCGAGCTTCAAAAATTGTTTTAACAATACTTAGAAACTTTGAGGCTTGGCTCAAAATAATTCAGCATAATAACTTGAAAATAAAAAAGGGTTAGTCCGGAAAAAAACGTTATCTCGAATAAGTTCGTTTCCTTAGTCGTTTTTCATGTGCTACGCAATTCCAAACTTGTTCCCTTGCTTGCCATGAAGCCAATTCTTGTTGGACAGCAGCAAGTCTAAGGGTTGGGTTTTTGGTGCTCACACATTACTAATCCGGGTTAAGTAAAACGACTCATTCCAGCTACCGCATAAGAAAATACGACAAATATTATTAAGGCAGTCCTCGAGTTACTGCTCGAGGCGCTGCTATTTCATTGATAAGCTCATTGCCGACATACATACCGACATATGAGAAGACTCGAATACATACACTTCTTAGCTAAGTGTAGAAGGGACGAAGTAGTGCTACATTCCACGGTCGCTTGGATTCCTCGCTGGACCTGTCCGCCTTGTTCTTTTCCTGTGGCTTTGCATCTATAAGATAGTAAGAATCATTGTGCAATGCTTTGCTCACAATGAACGGCCCTTCCCATGGGGGGGATAGTTTGTGCATGTCAGTAGTATGTTGTACCAACCGGAGCACCAGATCGCCTTCCCGGAAGACCCGGGGGCACACTTTCCGGCTATGATAGCGTCGGAGATTTTGCTGATATATGGCGGATCTGGATAGTGCCAGTTCTCTCGCTTCTTCCAGCAGATCAACATCATTTTGCCGGACTTCTTGCACTTCGGCTTGTGTGTATTGGGTGACCCTAGGCTAATCATGCTCTATGTCGGCTTGTAATACAGCTTCTGCCCCATATACCAGAAAAAATGGCGTATAGCCTGTTGATCGATTCGGAGTTGTTCTTAAGCTCCATAGTACCGCTGGTAGTTCTTCTATCCAGCACCCCGCTGATCTTTGTAGCGGCTCAATGAGCCGGGGTTTTATCCCGGATAATACTAATCCGTTGGATCTTTCCACTTGTCCGTTCGATGCGGGGTGGGCTACCGAGGCGACATCGAGTCGGATCTTCTTATCTCGGCAGAAGCGCGCAAATGCTCCTTCCGCAAAAGTTGTTCCATTATCAGTTATAATACTGTGTGGATAACCGTATCTCAAGATGATGTCTTTGAGAAATGTCACGGCCGTAGCTCCATCACATTTTCTTATAGGTTTCACTTCGATCCATTTTGTAAACTTGTCCACCATGACCAAAATGTGTGTCATGTTTCCTCTCACCGGTTTGAACGGGCCAACCATATCCAAGCACCATACAGCAAATGGCCACGTAATTGGTATGGTCTTGAGTTCCGACATAGGCATATGTGTCTTGGTGGCGTACCTCTGACAACCATTGCATTTTCTCACCAGATCTTCTGCTTGTTCCAAGGCACTTGGCCAGTAGAATCCATGCCGGAATGCCTTTGCCACCAAGGCTCGGGATGAGGCATGATGCCCACATTCCCCTTGGTGTATATCTCGGAGGATGTCAAGCCCTTCTTCCGGGTCAATGCATCTTTGGAGAACATTGGTTACACTCCGTTTGTACAACTTGGAATTGATGATTGTGTATGCTTTTGCTCTCCTCTGAGTTTGCCTGGCTAACACCTCCTCAGCGGGTAACGTTCCATCTTTCAGGAATTGGAATATAGGCAGTGCCCAAGCTGGTATGGCTCGTGGAGGAAATATCTCCTCATTAATTTCCATCTGATCCACCGGCATAACTTCAGCCGGATCACGCTGAGCAGTCCCCGGGTCTAGCGAGGTAGTCCCGAGTTGCCGAGTCCGGTCCTCGGTCGCGTACCACCCCATGTCAATGTCCATGGGCTCAGCTCAGTTCCGTATTTTCGGGACATAGATCGAGTCGGTTCACGGGACGGCGATAGATGGTTTTACGAGGTGTTCCAATGCTACACCGGTGGAATTGCACATGCAGTCGATCCGAGCTTGACAACATGTCGGCAGCCTCGTTTTCCGCCGGGTACATGGTGAAATTCACACCCTTGAGTAACCGGATATCTTACGCGTGAAATTTGTATAGTGCCATGTTTGGATCCAGGGCATCCCACACTCCGGAAACCTGCTGCACCACCAGGTCCGAGTCGCCGAAGCATATTATCCGACGTATGCCGATCTCCTTTGCCACTTTGAGCTCATGCACAAGAGCCTCATACTCAGTGACATTGTTCGATGCCGCGAAATGGATCTGCAATACGTACTTTAGCCGATCCTTCTTTGGCGAGGTAAGCACAACCCCGGCGCCTAATCGGTTTTGGTTTTCGACCCGTCAAAGTGAATCCTCCAGTAATTCGGATCTGGTGGCGGTGGTTCATATTGTACATCGGCCCAATCCACGAAAAAGTCCGCCACAGCCTGAGATTTGATCGCTTCTCTTACATCGTGTTAGCGCATAAGGCGCTAGCTCAATTGCCCATTTTGCGATTCTGCCACTCGCATCCTTGTTACCCATTATCTCGGATATGGGAGCTTCACATATTACTTTGATGGGGTGCTCCTCAAAGTAATGCTTTAACTTCTTCGCCGCCATATAGACACCGTATGCCACCTTTTGAAAGTGCGGGTAGTTCTGTTTTGAGGCAGACAATACCTCGCTCAGGTAATACACTAGCCTCTGCACCGACTTACCCTCTTCATTGCATTCCACTACGATTACTGCACTTACAACTCGGTTGGTTGCGGCTACGTAGAGCAACATTGGCTCCTTTGATAGTGGAGAGGCTAACACTGGCGCAGTGGCCAACATCTTTTTCAAGTGGGCAAAAGCTTCATCGGCCTGTGGCATCCAAACGAATTTATCCGACTTTTTCATGAGTTGGTAGAGAGGCGGTGCCTTTTCTCCTAACCGACATACAAACCGACTCAATGATGCCAGGCATCCAGTGAACTTCTGGACATCATTGAGACACTTTGGCAGCTCCATTCGTTCGATGGCTCGGATCTTAGTTGGATTAACTTCGATACCTCGGCTGGAGACGATAAATCCGAGTAACTTTCTAGCCGGGACACCGAAGGTACATTTTTCCGGGTTAAGCTTAATCCGGAACCTTCTCAAGTTCGCAAATGTTTGCCTTATGTCGTCAAGGAGCATTGCGCTTTCCTTGGTCTTGATAATCACATCATCCACATATACTTGCACGTTTTGACCTATTTGGTCGTGCAAACATTTTTGCATACATCTCTGGTACGTTGTACCTGCATTACATAAACCGAACGGCATAGTGCGATAGCAATAAGCCCCGTACGGGGTAATAAACGCTTTTTGTATTTGATCATCCGGGTTCAGAGGTATCTGGTGCAAGCCAGAATATGCATCAATGAATGACAACAGTTCGCATCCCGCTGTTGAGTCGATGACCTGATCTATCCTCGGCAGTGGAAATGGATCTTTTGGACACGCCTTGTTCAGGTTCGTGTAATCGATACACATACGCTAGACCACTGCCACGTTCGGATCGTCCTTCTTCTTTTCTACCAGCACCGGATTAGAGAGCCAATCCGGATATAGTACCTCCATGATAAATCCTGCTGCCAGTAACCGAGCTATCTCGTCTCCAATGACTTTTCTCCTATCCTCGGCGAAGCGGTGGAGAGGTTGCTTCACCGGCCTTGCTCCGGGTCTTATGTTCAAAGAGTGCTCGGCCAACTCCCTCGGAACACCTTGAAAGTCCTGTGTAGACCAAGCAAAAATATCCCGATTCTCACGGAGGAAGTTGACGAGCTCGCTTTCCTATTTGTCAGTTAACCCGACACCAATTGTTACGGTGCGCTCCGGAAACATGTTATCAACTGGAATCTTCTTGGTGTCCTTTGCGGCTTGAAATGAAACGCTGCCATGCGGGTTACTTAATGCCGGCATATATTGCTGCGCGGACTGAGCTAATGCTGCCACCTCCTGGATTTTCCTTTTCTCTTGCGCAATCACGAGTGACTCGGCTAGGTTAGACCCGGCTGAAGCACACTCCATGGAACGTCGGAAATCTCCAGCAATGGTAATCACTCCATTTGGCCCGGGCAACTTCATCTTCAGATAACTGATGTGACAGCTTGCCATGAATTTGTTCAATGCTGGTCTTCCGAGTAACGTGTGATACGCACTTTCCAAGTTCACCACCTCAAACTCCAGATTTTCAGTTCGGCAGTTATCCCTTGTGCCGAATAACACGTCGACCCGGACTTTGCCTATGGGCTCACAAGAAATGTCCGGTACAATGCCATGGAAAGTTGTTCTCGTAGCCTGGAGCATGTTCTCCGAGATGCCCAATTTGCACATCGTATCCGCATACATTATGTTAATGCTACTGCCATTATCAATCAGAACCTTGGAGAACCTCACATTGATGTTCGGTCCAATGAATGTCGGATCTAGCACTAGCGCATACGAACCTAGGCTCGGCATAAGTTTAGGATGATATTTGATGTTCCAGGTGATTTCCTGGTCCGACCAAGGCATGTACCTAAATCGCTGGCATGACCGCATTGACCTCCATATGTCGGCGCTGCAAACTCTTTCTATCTGTTTCCTCGGTCGTGAACACACAATAACTCTGGTGATGTTCCCTGTACTCATTCCTTCCCTCGTTTCCGGGGTACGTCTGATCCGGTTGTTGCTGATTTTCCACCTGATGCACTGCATCCCTTCTTTCATTGTTGTCATACCTCGGCGGAGGGGGAGGCAACATTAGCTGCTGCGTGTTTGCTCCGGAGAGCAATTGCTGCTGGGGTAACTCCTGCCGAGGTTGATCATTCCGGGGTGCCTGAGCATTCCCCGAACCACCTTGCTCTATCTTTCGCATCCACTCACATTGCCTCGTCGTGTGACCCACCGGGCTATTCGGATTTGGCGTGTGAAACTTACACGGCTGGTCTAGCATCGACTCATAGGTATACCTCGGACGGTCTTTCTTTTCCTGCCACTGCTTCTTCTGCTCCGGAGTCCATGTTTTCTTGCCATCATTTCTTGGAGTCCACTGCCCTCCAGTTCTCTGGTGTTGGTTACTCCCTCCTTCGGATTGATCTTGATTCACGGCTGCAACTTGTTGCGAACCGTAACGATGATCCGGTCTATCACCTCTCCTCTTTCCTCTGTAATCATTCCTCCGGGATGACCCGGCTCCATCCCTCTGATAGTATTCCTCGTTTGACTCACTTGGCGCGAGCCTAGGTTGAGTCGGATCGCCCAATGCATACGAATCAGCAATCCAGATCATTTCTGTCAGCATAACTGGCATTTTCCTTTGCAACTTCATCCATAGCTCGCTGTCGTATCTGCACCCTTGCGCAAACCACGCTATGGCCTGTGACTCTATGACGCCCTCACACGAGTTTCTCACGGTACACCACCGGGTCAAGAATTCATGATCCGTCTTGTTGGGTCTTTGCTTGCACATTGCGAGTGCAATGGGTCTACGATGCACGTACTTGAGAAGTTGCTGATAAACATTTCTTCAAAATCTATCTAGCAGTTGATGCTTCCGGGTGGCAAGTTATTTAGCCATACTCTGTCCGGGCCTTCCAACATCTGAGGCACGTAACGCACAGCCCATCTCAAGTTGCCAGTTGCAATTTTCACCGCCGTAGCGTAGTTTATCAGCCAATCGTCTGGCTTGGTACTGCCGTCATACGTCTTCGTGCCTCTGGGTAACTGGAAGTTTGGTACCGGCGGTTCCTTCATGATCCGGGGTCCAAAGCACGCTGGACCCGGAGGACCTTGACATTCGATCTGTTCTGACCTATACAGGCGATCCAGTTTTAACCTGGCGTCATCCGGCATTAAATCCCTGCTTCCCAATCTTGACCCTATCACGTGATAGTCTGGTCTGGGGTACCCTGCGTTTACCATCTCCGAATCACCGTCGTTGTATCGGTTTTGCTCTTGTTGCGCACCTTTCTGCTGCATACCTCGGCCGGCGCTTTGCTCTTGCCCCGGTATATTCCGCTGCTGCGGTTGTCCCGCTCCTGCGGAGTTGCGCTGTCCGGCATTGCCGTTGGCAGCATTCCCTTGACCGGCATTGCCTTGGTCGTGATTACCTCGGCCAGCTTCACCTCGGCTCACACTCCGTCGATCATCATTTTTTCGCATCTCTTTTTCTTTTCCCGCACGCGTTGGGTCGTACGGGACGATCTATTTGTTTCGTCTGGCCGAGGTTACTACCTCTTCTCTCCTTGGACCACCATGAGGCGATGATGCGGCTCCAGCGGATTTCTCCGGGTTACCCATCACCGAATGGACGATCTTGGAAGCCCCAGCTCTCTCCGGGTTAGCTCTCAGCAGCTCCTCGTTTTGCCTGTTCGTGATCCGAACCAGCTCGTTAACCCTGTCTTGCTGTCTTTGATGGGCCTCACCCGTCAGCCCCTCTAGCTCGGACGCAGCCGCATCTGCTGCTCTGAGGTTCTTCGCCGGGGTACTATACTTCGGCAACCCCATAGACAAATAGTTTTCTGACCCTTCTGCTCCATCATCACCTTCTCTGTTCATCTCACTTATGAGATTTCTCCCTTTTACCTTTACTGCATCAACCTTGTTTTCCTTCGCATACTCACGCAGCGTCATATTCAGTGAATCCTGAGCCGCGGCTATTTTCTTTGCGCCCTCCAGTATCTTTTGCCGAGTTTCCTCTAGCTCGGCCTGCGCCTAAGCCGGATCTACCACCGCTGCTACCGGGTTAGCCAAGCTATCCATAGCTTCCCTCAGTACGTTCTTAGGCCTCTCTAGTGGAGGTCCTCTACCTTTCCTCGGTGCCTTAGGTGTTACCTCCGGGTCTGGTGTTGGATCCTTGTTTGCGCCTGCACCTGGCACAGTCATCATCACCTCTGCGTGGTCCGGGGAGCAAGCGATACGCGCCCCGCGAGCCACAGTGAGGGGTGGTTCCCCCGCATCGACGACGCGACGCGGATGAACGCACGAGACGTCCACAACAACATAGACCTTGTGCGCGCCGAGCTTGACGAAGAGGCCGTTGCGCGGAAGCGGGCGCGTGCCGAAGCAGCCAGCGTTGTCGCTGACGAAATCCAGCATTCCAAAGCGCTGAACGATCCTGGAGACGACGCGTTCGCCGGTGCCGATGAAGTTTTTCGTCCAGATCTTCACCCATGCTAGCGCTACTAGCCCCACGGTGGGCGCCAACTGTCGTGGTGGTGTCACGGCAGATGCCATGGATAGGCTAAAGGTGGGGACTAATATGCGCTAGGGGAATCCAGGGAGGGATAGTAGAGTGATTCTCCACACAGATGTTCGTATTGCTATATCTTCAGGATTACAAGTGCTCCTCGAGCTGTATTGGCGAGAGGAGGAAGAAGGAGCTCTCTTACTCTTGCCTAGATCTACTAGCCCTAAGGAATCACCCAATCAACTAATGCTCAACCAACTCAAATTCTGCCAACCCCCTCTACCAGAGCCCTAACCCCCCTTATATAGAGGAGGTTCGGTCCTGGCCTAGGGCATACGTGGAGGCACATTCCTAAGAATATGCCCCCTCCCAAAGTGGTAACACGACTGGGGTGCTTTTCCCCCGCGTCACACATGCTTTAGCGACGTAAGCCGACGTGAGCGTCGTCACCCTTGTCGGCCACGACCCGGTGGTCCTACCCTTGCTTTATTCGCTCATCCAGTACATACCGGACCTTCTTTTTTGACCAGAGAGATTCCTTCCTTCTCCCAGAAGCTAAGCGAGGATCCGGATCATAGTAGATCCGGCCACACATGTTCCTGCATATAAGTTAGACAAGCATTTCCGACTTACTCCTTAAGTCGGATGAGACAACGTTAGGCGACCCCCCTGGTCCAGGTTACTCCGTGATCCGGCCTGCCTTGAGGTGACTCGGCCAGCATCCGTTTGACCTTGCCGAACCTCGGCTAACTCGGGCCTTATACCCCGGAGTGACCCTACCCGGGGGTATCCCCCCAACAATGAAAGATCAAATCTTGTCATAGTCAACTCCTTGAACATTGTCGTAAACTCATTTCTGACATGTCGACTATTTCATAGATGTCAAACATCCATGTTTATTTATAGATCCAAATATGACTGATAGGCTTCATGCCTTTCCGGAGGGTCTTTCAAGTTCAAAACTTGATTTCTCGTGTATGGAAACTATCACGAATTTTATGACTTCTAGTCATTTTAGGGAGTCAGGGCCCATCATCGCTTCTTTGCATGTATTCGATTCATCATTGTCAAAACAATAACGACTTCTGTTTCAAATCTTACTATTTGATTCTTACCGACCCACACCGTTCAATAGGAACTCTAATCTCCGAGATCACAACCTTTGTAATTACGGGAGCCATGAGCATTTTAGCCGCCATCGGGACACTTTCCGGCGATGCGCTACTTAGCACATATAGCTAAGGTTCAACAACCTTATCAAAGTTCTATTGTCCTCCCACTTAACTTTTCGCGAAGAATCCCTTCTCAAGAAACTTGACGTTCCAAGCGACAAACTCTTTTGTCCTTGGTGTTATGGAGGAATTCCTAACAAATTCTCTGGGATAACCTACAAAGACGTGCTTATCCGACTTTGGTTGTAAACATTTTACTTATGCATAGGATACTAAAATTTACGAAAAGACAATTCGGGTTTTATCCCAAACCATAACTCATATGGTGTCATTTCAACGGATCACGATGGTGCTCTTTTCAGTGTAAAAGCAGTAGTCTCTAAAGCTTTAATCCTTAAAACATAATGGCAGTTTTATAAATGACACCTTTGATCTTACCATGTCAAACATGGTTTGATTTCATCTCTCGAATATGCCATACTCCTATGGTTTATCGGGAAACACAAATCATGGAACACTTCCTCAAACCTTAGGTGTTCTGCTAAACATGTTACTCAAATATCTTCCTTTATGATCGAATCATAAACTCTTTATTTTCTTGTTACAATGATTTTTCACTTCATCTTGAAAGTCTTTGAACAACTTTAAAATGTTTCATACTTCTTCCTTATTAAGTAAATATATAGATATATTCACTCAAATTTCTGGAGAAAGCATATGAAGCAAAAAGATCCATCGCATATGGCTACATATAATGGACTATATACATCAATATGTATGATATCCAATAAGTTAGTGATCCGTTCCTATTTGGCCTATGGACGGAGTTTCAATTATCTCAAGGAAAGTCTCATAAGCATTAGTTGATCAAAATCAAAGACTCCAAAAATCCATCAACATGAAGTTTCTTCATGTTTTCTTTCCAATATAATTTAAACAACGACGTCACTTCATAAGTGATCTTTCAATCATTTGTCTTGCGACATTTTAGCAATAATGTTTATGGATGTGATTTCTCCAACTAGACTTGTAAAAGTTCATCCATCCTTTATGGAATACGGTAATTATTTGAACAACCATTGTTCTCGTAATACCAGAACAAAATAACAATTACTAAAACAAATCTTAAAGGCTAGGTTTGACGACAATGAAAAAACACAATAACACTTTATTTGTTTTCGATGAACATCATCACTTATTCTCTTACTAGTTACTTAGGTTGTTGCAGTTCATGAATTGTATTGTTCTGTATGACACTTCACACCAACCAATTTGGTATCCAATACCTAAGAACCACATTGTTTAACAAGCAAAGAATACAACCATAACATGTATATCTTCTATATACCTAAGTTGGACATCTCCAACTTTTTCTTTTCTGCCAAATATTTTATAGATTCTCTTTCAGCAATTCCTTTTCTTAAAAGAATCTATCAACATCAATACTGGTGTCATTCACATGACACATAGTACAAAGTGTGTATAGTCAAATACTAATACCTTTGGACTTGCACTTTGAAGTGGATCACCATCATCAAATGTTTGGCATTCTTTCAAAAATCCATTCTTTAGTAATATTTTAGTGTAGTAAACATTTTACTTACATCTTCTATTCATCCTTATCATGCCAACTTTCATGATCAAGCTACTATATCCTATAAGGAAGAATGACGAGTATAATTTTAGTTCCTGAAACCTTTTGGGAGATTCGGATGCCTAGAATCTCCATACTTCACAAATTCTCATACAATATGAGAACATGTATTTTGCTAAATTATACTCTATCATAATGCAACCAAAAACTTTGTTTCAGATATCACAATATCTTTCACATATGATGGTTTCTGAAACAATTATTTCAGCTCCTAGATAACCTCGATATTAAAACAACTTTTGAATATCAAGAATCATGGAGGCAAACATGATACTTTAGATACTAACATTGGAATTCTTACTCTTGATTTAATACTACTTATTAAACTTCATGGAGTAAATAGAGTTTGCTGAAAGTTTGCAATAGGACTTCTAAACTTTAAATTGACATTCAAAACAATACGATACCAGTTCATAGAGTAAATATATATCCAGAATTCTATAGTTCTATTATCTCAATTAAAACTAAGCATAAAGTAGTAAACAGATGCCAATGACTACAACAAATTATGCAAATTCACTTTGATTTAGTTTATGACAAATTTGGTTCGACTAATCCAAATTAGAAATGAACTCCCACTCAAAAACGACATCCCTCGTGCCTTTTTGGTGATTACATGAACCAAATCCACTACACCAAGTCCGATCATCACGTGAGTCGGTGTAGCTTCAAAGGCGAGCATCAATATGGGCATCATATCAACTATATGACTCATGCTGAACCTTTCGGTCCGTGTTCCGAGGCCATGTCTGTACATGCTAGGATCGCCAAGTAAGAACCTTAGTATTCGCATGTGTAAAACTTTATTACACCCGTTGTATGAAAGCGTAGAGTCGAGTACACCCGATCATCACGTGATGTCTCGAAACATGATCCATAGAATGGTGCATACTTAAGGAAGAACACATTTTATCTTGATATTTAAATGAGGGGTCCTCTTATAATGCTACTAAAACGCCAAACTAGCAATGTAAGATGCAAACATCATATGTGTAAAGTGGAATGATATGGTCCATGCATTTGATCATCATCATGTGCATCGTGGTATGATCTCTATCATTCCTTTGTGTGTAAGGCCACGGTCTATGGAACTTACACGTTAGGTGTGTTGTAAGGGTATCTACCATACATCAACTTACAACATTACCATATCAAGACACTAGCCCAACAACGATCTAAACTAGACGCCTCTAATTTATCCATTGCAAGTTTTACATGGCTTAGGGCTTTCGGAGATAGAACCGGTCTTACCTACAAACATGGAACCACAACGAGGATAACCAAGTTATTAGCAACTCGTTGTAAATCAGATATTGACTATAGTAGGAGAGACAGACACCCGCCAGCCACTTATGCAAAACTAGTTGCATGTCAGTCGTGGAACCGGTCTCATGTGCGATGACATGTAAGGTTGGTCCGGGGCGCTTCATCCCACTATGCCACCAATATCCAAAATACATGAAAGATGCAATAACATGATCATCATCGCACACATATAAACATATGTGTACTACCCGTGCAAAGCACCTACTCATAGATCAGTCTCTGATACCACTGTTGGGTTCGCAACATAGAAAACAAAAAATTTCCTACGATGGGAACTATACGCCAAGATCTATCTACTAGATACAAGCAACGTGTGGATATACATCCAGGGAGAACTTACCCTCGAAGACAATAAAGCTTTTTTAACGAGATGGTACTCGTGGATGATGTAGTCGTACACTTGCCGATCTCAAGATCGTGATGAAGTCTAGCAGGTCCGGCTCCAGCACGTCCATCAGATCCAGCTCCAGCAAGTCCAGCACCACCAAGTCTAGCACCGCAAAGCAGAGGTGCATCCATGATCGCACACACGTCCGGTACCCCGACAACCTCCGCCCCTCACTCCAGCAAAGCAGCAGAAGTAGCAACTTCTTTCCAGATAAAGCCACCGGGAACATGTATCTCGCTAATCCGAGACCATGGGGGAATAATACTAGAGGGGGAGAGAGATCCTTCACGAGGAGGTGTGAGGAAGAAGGAGTGAGATGGGGGGCCTTTTATAGGAGGAGGGGAGGGTACCCCTCCCATGGCCGGCGCCCATGGAGGGTGTCCCTTCACCTCCCCATTCATGTGGTGGTAACTTCCTCCACATTAAAATGCCCCTTCACATTCTCTTTTAAAGTCTCCACTTTAAATGCATTAAATTTCTCCAAATTTAATGCTCTCTCATTTAATAAAACTCTTTTATTAATTTTAATCAGAATTTTGTTAATTACTTTAATTAACAAACATTCACATAAAACCCCTGCAACATTTCAATATTACATGCAGAAGCAATTTCTACAATTTCACCCGAAATAGTTTCGGTGTCTATTGAAATAATTCCAGCGCTTTCTTAAATCTTTATCTGAAACATATTTGCTCCAAATGGTGTCGGTATCCCTTAAGTGTGTCACCCTACGGTTTGCGAATAATGCAGACATGATCAAGACCCTTCTCAGATCAATAATCAGAAGCGGGACCTGGAGATCCATACTGACTCCTACATATTCAACGATGACTCTTGTGATCGTGTGAACCTTTAGCGTCATCACTAAATCCCTTTGTCTCGCAATATATTACATGTCCGAGATTTGATCATCGGTATCTCCATACCTAGTTTGATCTCGTTACCGACATGTACTCTTTTCTTGTTCCTGTGATATAACATTCTAGTGATCACATCACTTGCTTGCAAGCTAACCAATGTGATATCACCGAGAGGGCCCAGAGTATATATATACATCATCGGGGTGGACAAATCCCACTCTTGATCCATGAGCCTCTACATAACACTTTTGTAGCACTGAACCCACATTTATAATCACCCTTTCACGGTGTGACGTTTGATGTTATCAAGATACTCTTCTAGTGTTAGTGATTGACATGATCTCATGGTCTAAGGACTAGGATTACTTCGTATGATGTTATAGCAATATAAACACAATGACTTTGATCGTAATGATATACTTTGGATGAATGTTCATCACATCATTCAACTAATGTTGTGACCTTGTTATTAACAACATCCAATGTCCATGATCAAGAAACCTTGATCATCTTGTTAATCAACGAGCTAGTTTATAAGAGAGGCATAACTAGGAACTTTCCTTTTTGTTTATTAAACACACATGTATTAACGTTTCCAAATTAATACAATTATAGCATGCAAAATAAACATTTATCATAAACAAGGAATAAGATAATAACCACTTTATTATTGCCTCTCGGGCATATTCCCTTCAATGATGAGCACTGACAACTACACCAAACAAAAGAGGTATGAAGACAAGGCACCGCCACGACTGACTAAAGGAAAAGATAAGAGGGCAGAAAACTAACATTTGAATTGCTCACTCAACTACGCCATCTCCTCTAACAGATATTGCTCGCGGGCGGTAGCTTTCTCCGTCTTTGACTTCCATACATCCGTGCTACCACGGAGGATGGGCATCTCACTCTCTAGTTGCTTAATGCGATCGCGCAGTCGCGATAGCAAAGATAACTCATCCACCTTTGAGCGCGGCTGTGCCACGGTTTCGTCGGTGGGAGGAGGACCACGAGGATCACTCGACGTACCCTATCACAAGCCAAGCAAGAGCGAATAAGGGACCAAGCAATACATGGATAAAAGGCTCGAATGCATTCAAGCATGACAAAAGTATCAACAAAGACACTTGGCCAGAAGCATGTTTTTCAACAAAGAAAGTCAAACTACAACTATTACAATATAACTACTGAGGAGCAGCCTGCTTCTTCGACTTGGACTTCGACTTCGGGGGCCTCATTGAGTCTGTGGTAGTCTCAGACGGCACAAACTTTCCACCAGCCCCTGACGCCATAGCCTTCGTCACCTTCTTGGCTCGCTGCAGCTCCTCGGAGTACTTTGCGACTGTGTTGATGAGTTGCGTACCGTACTTGCCGCAGATAGTTGCAAAAGGAGCAAAAACTACCTGTTGACCATCCGCGCCGACGGGCATCACCTTGGAGATCGCAGCAGGATCCACTTCCACGCCATGGGCTTGCATCATTGCAAGTGCCATGGTAGTGCCAACCGCCCGCTAAGAATTCCTGAAGTCCGCGGGAATACCTCCAGTGAGGGACTCCACCAGGTCCTCCCGGTTCTCAATCAGCTCAGCCTTGGGAGTCAACTCCTCGCGGATGCGACTGAGCACATCCTTGGCCTTTGTTAGCGTCCCCTGAAGGGAAGTGCTGCGGTCCTCGACTGCTGCGATGGCGCCCGCCAAAGCATCATCGTGATGAAGTGCCTGAGCGTCAAAGCTCAGACCGCTAGCATCTACACAGAGCAAAAGAGTCAACACAAATGGCAAGAGGTCAAAGAAAAAACAATGAAAATCCAGCTGAAAAAGAATACCTTAGAGAGACTTGGCAATCGAGAAGAGTTGTTCTTCGAACAACTTTTCCCTCTCAGTGGTGGAGGTGCGCAAATCCTCTTCGTGTTTCCGCGATTCACCCAGTGCAGCGACTGCTTCGTCGCGACTCTTCACCTCCGCGGTGAGCACCTTTTCAAGAGAAGCAGCATTGTGGAGAAGATCGTTGTGCCCAGCTGCAACATACACGATGCATCATCAATCGAAATTATAAACTTTGCAAGGACAAAGAAGAAGAAAATACTAACCTTCGATGACACGATGGCGATTGTCCAGCATTGCATGCTGTTGACCCATTGCAAGGACCTGCTCCGCCAGACGAGCAGATTCCTTCACGATGAGCTACCTCAGAAGAAAACAAAGGATCAGCAGATAGCACGAATTACACATCCGAATTCAAAACAAAAAAACTTACATGCTCCTCCAGAGACTCTGAAGATGACTGCCGTGCAGTCGTCCGAGCAACCATCTGGTGATCCCCAGCATGTGGAGAACTCGATGAGTTCTGCCCGGAGTGGGCTGCCAATGGAGGAGAGGAAGATCGTTCAGCCACTTCCTTGGCCTTGGAGTCCGCGACTCCGGATTCCTTCACAAATTGGACGTCGCCAGAAGACAACGACGCTGCTTGACTAACGAAACAAGATCCAGCAAAAACAAAACTCAGGGGACGCAATTCCAAAAGGAACCAAGATGAAAGTCGTAGACTTACCTGTCAAATTTATCAAAGTCGAAGGTTTGCTCCTCCGACTCTGATGACTCCTTTGGCAGCCGCATCTTCTTGCGAGCAGGTGGTGCCATGGAGCTCAAGGAATGGTGGGAATGGGTTCCTCTGCAGTAGTAGAAGGGCCTTCTGGCGTTGTCGGCGACGAGGCATCCGAATCCTTGCTGCGAGAACGCTTGCGAGTGTCCGGGACACTGGACTTGGGGGCTCCCTCCTCTTCAATTGGGACGGTTGACTCCGACTCGTCCTCTTCATGCATTTCGCGAGGAATAACCCCCTCGGGGAAAGGGGCAAATTGGGAGACACCTTCCGGTCCTGCATTTAGAAGATACAACATTACATTCCAAAGCATCATAAACGGGCAATCGAAAAATAGAAACTGCTTCATGGTACAACTCTACCTCAGGAGGAGGGTTAGAGGCGTCGAAGGGAGGCACGACTAGTTCACCCAGGAGATCCTCCTTGGCGGTGTATTTCATGACCAGTCGCACTCTCTTATCAACTTCACTCGCGGAAATGCCCTCGGCGGACACGCGAGTGGCATCATCGGCACCGGTCCAGCGGAACATAGGATGCACTCTGGCTTGCAGAGGCTGGATGCGGCGGCGCAACCAAGTGCGAATGAGGACGGCTCCACCTTCTTCCTTGCCTATGCGGTTTTCAAGGTCGCAAACGCGCTTGTACAACACTTCTGTTTCCGCGGACTCGCCAGGCATGATGACGTTCTTCCAGGAACGCCTCCTCTTGCAAGTTGCCGCGGGGTCGAAGGGCGCGAGTCCGTAGTGCTCTGCGTCGGCCTTCTGGTCACGGATGTAGAATCACTTGTCCCTCCACCCTTGGACGGACGCGGTGAGGTTGATGGCAAAATAGGTGACGGAAGAATCGACATGGATTCCGCAACCTCCTACGTCGTAGACTACAGAGACAGACGCTGACTGGCGTTTCAACTTAAAAATCCTCTTAAAGAGGCCAAAGTGTGGCTCGATTCCGATCCAGCACTCGCAAAGCGTAATAAAGCAGGAGATGTGGAGAATAGAATTTGGGGACAGCTGATGTAGCTGGAGCCCGTAGAAAATAAGAAGGCCTCTGAAGAAAGGATGGAGGGGCAGAGAAAGACCATGGATGATGAACGTAAGGAACATCACCCGAAAACCAGGAGGAGGACATGGGATTACCTCCTCACCGGGCACTCGCGAATCGTCCTCTGCGGACGGAAGAACCCCATCTCGATGATGAAGTTGCAGCTCAGCGGGCCTGATGATAGACGCTCGCCACGCGCTGTTGGTGAAGCGGGTACCAGTGGCCTTCTTCTTCCTAGCGCCGGCGGTGCTGGTGCCCATAATGGCGGAGCCGCCCTTCTTCTTGGTGGCGGCAATGGCGGCGGCGGACCCAGCGGCAGCTCCTCCCTTCTTCTTGCCCATCTTCCGGTGGTGATGGGAATAGAGGAAATAGCTGGGAAAGTGCAAAGCTGGTCCAGCGCCGCAACAAGAATGAGTGCAAGGAAGCAGAGAGCAGCAGCAATGGCGGGAGGCAAGAACAATGAAGACAGATGAGGAAATTACCACATCGGTGCTGCTACTTAACCTCCTCGAAGAATCCATCCAACGGCCAGCAGAAACCCTACTACACGTGTGGCGCACATCGGCACTGACACGTGGTGAAACTGAAGCACGAACGGTCCCCCCTCACTGTTCCCATTACTCGCGGAAATCGAGGAGACGTAGTTAAAACAGAAGATTACACATGTCCGGTCAAATCGAAGTCAGAAAGTGGGACCCACCACTCGTCACGTCCCGTCAAAACCTCTCACACGGGAAACTGAGGTCATCACATCGTCAGCACCGACATCATCAATATCAGCAACTGAAGATTTTGACTACTTTAGTCCTTGCCAGAGTCTTCGACTCAACCAAGCACTCGGGGGCTACTCCTATAGGAAGCGCTGGTCGCGCACCCTATGATTATTTTTATGCAGGTGTATAAGCATTCAAGATAACCCATCACCCGAATCTGCGATTTGATTGTGAAAATCTGGGTTACTCCCATAGGGAGCGCTGGAAGCAAATTCGACTGAAACAAGCAACAAAAGACGACAACAGTCGCCAAAAGTTTTAGTCGCCACTCGAGTCTTCGACTCAACTAGGCACTCGGGGGCTACTCCCATAGGGAGCGCTGGCCGCGCACCCTATGATCATTTGTACATCGTACTATGTGTCGATAACATCCACAATCTAATGCTATGGCGACTCCGCCTCACATTTTCCCTACAAAGAGATTACGTCTCCTGGGCCACCTGAATCATCTCCGTGATGAAAAAAAATTCGGATGTCGCGCATACAGCGTGAAGATAAGACCTAAATAAGGCCTGGCAATGCATCTGCTGTGCACTACAAGAAATATATCCGTACCTACAGGTACGATGAACATGCCTTGACGGACGCGTCGAGTGCTCACACTTATATACTGGAATTCGACTTCTGTAAGACCTCCGCGCCAGAGTCGAATTACGCCAGCACTTTTCCGAATTCGAGTCCGGGGACTCGAGTTCGAGTAGATTACGTTGTTTTGCCCTAAGGTAGTTAACTGACACCGATACATCTGTTGAATCAGGCACGTATATCAACAATCCCTATGACACGAACAAAACACTCAAAAAATGCCTAGTCATGTACTCGAAAGACTTCATACAGTCCCCAGTTGAATCTACGATTCCACTGGACACTCGGGGGCTACTGACATGGGTATACCCTATAGGTACTCGAGTTTGGTATATACGGTCCAGATACGGCAGAAGCCTACAGCGTTGCCAAGGCCCAGTGGAGAATTCGAGTGGCCCACAGACTCTCGATTGCTTGCGAGACAAGAAGAAACTCAAGATAGAAAGTTCAAAGGGAAAACCCTAATCTATAACCGACTCGACCTGCTACCCTAGACCTAGCCTATCTATATGAAGGCTAGGAGGGGGCGGCGAGAAGGACACACGCAACCCTAGTTTCCACAACCTTCGCCAGATTGCATCTGTGCACCATTGTAATCTTCGATTCCTTTGTTAATTTCAAGAGCAGACAAGCAGGAGTAGGGACCTCTACGAGGCCTGAACCTGGGTAAACCTTGCGTCCATGTGTTCTTGTTTGCTAGCCGACTGATGCCTCCAGCGCTCCCTCCTTCTCCAAAACCCAAGCCCATAACAATGGGCATTGACGGGTTAAACCCTCGTCACACGGTCTACCAACAGCTTTCTAAGGTGATCATACCACGCACGTGGGGCTTGTTTAAGGCCATAGAGAGCCTTATCAAGTTTGTAGACATGGTTTGGAAACTTGGGATCCTTAAAACCCGAAGGTTGCTTGACATACATCAACTCATTTAAGGGACCATTAAGAAATTCACTTTTAACATCCATTTGTTGTAGCTTAAAGTTATGATGAGATGCATATGCAAGAAAGATACGAATGGATTCAAGACGGGCAACGAGGGCGAAAGTTTCACCGTAGTTGATACCCTTGACTTGGGAGAAGCCTTGAGCCACCAATCTTGCCTTGTTGCGCATAACCATCCCATTTGCATCTTGCTTGTTCTTGAAGATCCACTTCATTCCGATGACATTATGGCACTCCTAGGGTCTCTTCACCAATGACCAAACTTTGTTGCGCTCAAAGTTGTGAAGTTGTTCATTCATGGCATCAAGCCAATCCGGGTCTTCAAGCGCTTCATACACCTTTTGGGGCTCTACACAAGAAATGAAACTAATGTGGCCAACAAAGTTAGCCACTTGGTTACGAGTAGAAATGCCCCTTTCAAGATCACTGATGAGTGCATAATTGAATCATTTTTTATATTATTATTTTGCACTGTGGTTGTAGGATCTTGGTATTTTACGGCGTTCGCGTGCACATTTTATGTCTATTTTCACCAGGATCAGGACAAATGATGGATACAATGGACACAATTTTTGGAGCAGTTGTATTGGGGAGAAAGGGAGTCAAAAACAACGTAAATCACTTATTTGGGAAATATCAATAATACTAGAAGAAAACCTGAAGCGATCAAGGCATATAGACGGTTTAACGACCAACTATACGGCGGGAATAAAATTCTGGCCGTATAGTTCCTGCCATATATTTGGCACGGCCATCGCCTCCTCAAATAGTTTCACCCCGTACAACTGGATCAGGGAGACAACATACAGAACAACCAGAAATCACCGAAACCTCGCCTCCAGAAGGCATCTGGAGGGGGAACTCGTCCACCGGGGATCCATCTTCGCCTGGCGCAGATCCGGGAGGGTAAGGAATCGATCTTCATCATCAACCGCTGCATCACCACCATCTCCATCCATCCCATCTACATCTTGTCTAGATCTTGTTGTAATTTCCATACTCATTGTGGATTTATACAAGTACTATTCATCTATGATAGATTCCATTGTTATTGCCATGATGTTGATTGCCTCCATGTCTGAGTAGATCTTTAGTTCTTGGGCAGATGGAGAAACCCTAGTATGAGATTGAAATAAGATAAAGTTTATTATGATATTCATCGATGTGACCATGTGTTAGATTGCCTTCATCTTGATGTTGGGAGAAGTTAACCTCTCAATATTTGCCTCTTATGGGGACTTGATGAAGGGAACTACTTGTTGGTAGACGGAGGTGTGTTAGCGCTTATAGTGACTATAAAGTTGTTGGTACCCCTTACGTATCAACTTGGGAACCGAGGAAACTCACGGAACACTATCCATGCCATGGGATACGTCCAACGGGATTAAATCCCTTAATAGCGCAGTAATTCGATTGATGCCGATTGCTGACTGCTGTGGTTATGAGGATGATTTGAGCAGTGGTTGCTTCCTATTTATCCAAATATGGAGTTCCTCCCACACATACACAGTTGAGAATATTCATGATAATAATCTTTACCTTAATTCCTTATAATGCTAGAGGTGTATCCGCTACTCCCTGAGAACGCTTTTTCCCCTATTGCAGTTCCAATCTCTTTTACATACGCGATACTTACTTTCTGTGCTTAGTTGTTTTACTTTACTTATTGTTCTATTATACCAAAAACCCCCAAAACACCTTTTTACACAATACTTGCATTTTATCTTATTACTTAGAACTTTATTTAGCATTTCTATTGTAGTATTTATTTCAAGAGTTATTAGACTTCAGACTCCTACTCCCTGTGGGATCGATATCTTTATTTTGAAACTAGCTAAAAACAATCTGTGCACTTGTAGTCATCAATCACTAACAACATTTTCAAGAGTAATTCCTTCTCAGATGAGCTTGGCGATCCTCCTTGCTTCACAATGAGCATGAGCTTCCTCAATGGATTCTTGAGAAGCTACTTGGTCATCACCACTATTTTGATCCTTGTCTTGACCTTGAAATTGAGCTTGCTCCTCTACTTGAGATTGCTCGACATTTTGGCTTTGACCATCCACGTGAGCTTGACCTTGGTAATTATAGGGTGAAGAACACCTTTCATTTACTTGAGCTTGACCTTCATCGCGAGCTATCTCTTCAACAATGGCATCTTGATGGCTATGGGGTTGATGTAGATCTAGTGAAGGTGATGGCTCCACTTATGTAGAGCATTGTCCTTCTTCTTCCACCACGAGGGCTTCCTCAACAGGGTTGAAAAATCCCACACCCATTATTCTTATGGCTTGAGGAGGAATTTCATCACCTACATCACCAAGATCAATTTGCCCCACTTGGGAGCCATTATGCTCATCGAATCTCATGTTAGAGGAAACTATAACTTGCTCGGTGGACTTGTTATAGATCCTATAAGCGTGAGAGTCCGATGCATGGCCAACAAAGATACCTTCAATAGTGCGAGACTCGAATTTAGACAACCGATTACCTTTCTTGAGAATGTAGCACTTGCACCCAAACACCCGAAGGTAGGAAATACTAGGTTTCTTGTCGGTGAGGATCTCATATGGAGTCATATCCAAATGCTTGCAAAGATAAACCCGGTTGGCAATATGAAAAGCGGTAGAGATAGCTTCGGCCCAAAAGTTATATGGGGACTTGAACTCCACAATCATGGTTCTTGCCATATCCATAAGAGTGTGCTTCTTCCTTTCCGCCGCACCATTTTGTTGCGGTGTATAAGGAGCGGAATATTGATGCTTGATCCCCTCATCACCAAGAAACTCATCAAGGGTGTAGTTCTTAAACTCGGTCCCATTGTCAATTCTTATGGCCAAGATCTTCTTGTTATGTTGATGTTGCACTTCATTATCAAAGTTGATGACGGTTTGTTGAGTCTCACTCTTCTTCTTGAAGAAATATACCCATGTGTATCTTGAGTAGTCATCAACAATAACCAAACAATACTTCTCCCCCCCCCCAAGACTATCAAAGGATGGAGGACCAAAGAGATCCATGTGAAGGAGTTCCAAGATCCCATCGGAATAGATGGTGGTAGTTGTGGGTGTGCCGTCTCATGGATCTTCCCTTCAATGCATGCCCTACACACACAATCTTTGACAAAACGCACATTATCTTTTAAACCAAGGATGTGGCCTCCCGTATGGAGGCTTTGCAAAGATCTCATGTTGACGTGGGCAAGACGGCAATGCCAAAGCCATCCCACATCACCTTTAGCCATTAGGCATGTTGCGGTAGGTGTGGGTTTCTTATCGAAATATACCACATACAAACCGTTCTTGGCATACCCAACAAAGGCTATAGAGAGAGTCTTGCTCCACATGAGAACCACAACCTTAGGAGTAAAGTAGGAATTAAAGCCCATAAGTGTGAGTTGATGAACGGAAAGTAAATTGTATGAAAGGGTTTTGAGAAGCATAATGTCCACAATGGATATATCCGGTGTGACCACTACCTTACCCAAACCCAATACCTTAGAAGTTGATCCATCTCCATAAGTGACACACATATTGGAAGTATTAGGTCTCGTCTCGTCAAGCATCTCTTTGCTTCCGGTCATATGACTAGTGGCACCACTATCAACCACTCATTTTCTTCCACCGGAAGCATAGCCCTACAAGAAATCAATGCTTGGTTTTAGGTACCCATTGTTGAATGGGTCCTCGTTTGTTAGTCACAAGAATCTTAGGAACCCAAATGGCCCAATGGTAATCATCTCCATAAGAGGTTCCTACATATTTAGCATATACATGACCATCATAAGATTTCATAAGAACATAGGATGGGTTATATTTTACCGCAAAATCATTATGAGATGGTTCATCACTATTCTTAGTGACACTTGGTTCCTTCTCTTTTTCCATCTCCCCCTCCTTCACAAAAGTAATCATTTAGGAAGGGGGGAGAACAAGTTTTTCTTCTTATTCTTACCCTTGCTCTTCTTCTTTGACTTAGATGCATACCCAAGTCCTTCCTTAGTCACATTGTCCCTTTGATTACTCAAGAGGGCATTTAGACTCTTCTCACCTTGAATGCATGAGGCAAGGCCTTTCTCAATTGTAGCTTTCAACTTCTTGTTCTCCTCAAGAAGATTTCCATGCTCACAACAAGGGTTAGTAGAACATGAAGCATTACTAGTTGGCATGGTTGAAACATCTTTAGTTACTTGAGTTTGAAGTTGTTCATGTGACTTTGAGAGAGTAGATAATTTTCTCAACAAGGACTCATGTTCCTTTTTGAGTTTCTCAAAGCTTTGCTTTAGTCTCTCATGACCAGCCCCAAACTCGAGCTCTTCCTTTTTAAGCACATTAGTTAAAGCAAGAGCATGGTCACGTTCTTTAATAAATTAGAGATATTCAAGTTAAAAGATTCTTCATGAGCAATATACTTCTCTTCTAGGGTAATTCTTTTACTTTGCTCTTCTTCAAGAGCATCGGTCAAGGCGGCTACCTCCATGGTGGCCTCCCTAGCATAACCAAACATCTCCGAGATGGAGTCATCTCTCTCATCAATGATATAACGTGCTTCACCTAGTTGACTCAAGAGAGCCTCAACACATACCTTGGCTTCTCCTACCAAGTTATCCAAGCAACTAGTGGATTCCAATATTTCCTTCTTAATCTTGATACTCATTTCATCATCATATGATGATGCATCAATAGAAGGAGGAGTAGTGGGTGGAGGAGTTACCGTGGAGGATTTATCCATGAGACATGTGGGGTTGGTGACAAGCTTGTCCTCATTTGGAGGGTCAAAGAGTGATGTAGGTGATGAGGTTGAAGAAGTAGTGGCCACTAGACATGTAGACTTGGTGGCGCGCTTGTTCTCATTAGGAGAGTCAAAGCGAGATGTTGGTGAAGAGGTTGTGGTAGTAGTAGCGGAGGTGGCAATTGTGGCAATGGCGGCCATGTCCATAATCTCTCCATCATCTTCATCATCACTATCATTCTCATTGTTCTCTTCATATTCTTCACGAGCCACCAACACATATTTTTGTGGCTCCTTCTTGTTGGGGAAGTTCTTGTTTCCAAAGTTCTTGTTTGGGACTTTCTTGACAAAGTTCTTGTTTGGAGTTGGATTGAACTTGGATTTCAAAATGAGTCTTCCTCCATGATCTTCTCTCTTCTCATACGGGCATTCGGCAATGAAGTGGTTGTATTCTCCACAATTGTAGCATGATCTCAAGTTGGGTCTTGAACTAGTTGTGGTAGTCCTTGATGGATTTCCCTTTCCTTGATTCTTCCAAAACCTTCTAGAGACTAATGCCAATTGCTCATGGATAGCACACTTGATGTCTTTGTCATCTCCTTCTATCATTCCCAAGGAATCAACGTATTCTTCATAGACATGAGGCTTGGCCTTCAAATCAAGAGTGGGGGAATCCATTCTCCGAGCCCGAGCAAGAGCATCATCGGTGGTCTTGTTCATGATCCCAAGAGCCACAAACTCATTTAGCACTTCATTGGAGGACATGACATAGAAGTCCTCCCTTGAGCGAATATTGTTGGCCATTTCCCTATGGAAGGGCAAGATGGCTTGCATGAACTTGTGCTTGATCCACTTGTCATCCATGTTCTTACTACCATGGTTAATCATTCTAATCGAAAGGGACGTGACCCTTCGATAGAGGTCTTCGGGAGTCTCATCTTCCTCTCCAACAAAGGAATCGGCTTCATAGTGCATTTCTTCAAACTTGGAGTTTTGAATGCTTTTGTTGCCAAGATATACTCTTTGAAGAGCATTCCAAGTTTCCTTGGCAGTGTCATAAGCACGAATGTGACTCATTTGCTCAGGAGTCAATGCATCTTGGAGAATGGCCATGGCAGTGGCAGTGAGTTGATTGTTGATTTCCTTGATGGGTGTCATGTTGTAGATGTTGCGCGGACAGAATCCGAACTCCACCACCTTCCAAAGATGAACACTAGAAATTTTAAAGCGAGAGTGCATGATATATTGCCAATTGGCGAAATTAGATACATCAAGCTTAGGTGGTGGATCACGATGATTTATATATGGCATTGGAAGAGGTGCATTATTATAGCTAGATGGTGGGGGCATGTTTCCCATGGGGTTGCTTTTAGCCTTGTTGCTATCCTAATCAATGGGAGATTCATTGAGGGGATCTTCCATTGGTTTGGAGCCACTTAATGGATTATCAATGGTGTCGGCAACAACAACTTCCTTTTTACCAAGATATAATTCAAGCAAGTCTTTCATTTCTTGTCGAAGCGTATCCATGAAGCGGATAGCTCACTCTTAGTGACGAAGTTTACATCGGGAGTGGTTTCACTCCCCCTTGAGTCACTCATACTTCTCTTAGGCGGTTAAGCCAAATAAGAGTACCTTGCTCTGATACCAATTGAAAGATCGGTATAAGCGACTAGAGGGGGATGAATAGGCCCTACTAAAATTTTAACTACTTTTCAATTTGAGACTTGACACAAAGTAGGTTCTCTAGATGTTCAACTAAGTGATTGAACCTAAGTGACAAGCAAGCAAGCTAACAATAATAATAAGGAGTAAAGGATAGAAATCACCGAGAGGGGACACGAAGATGTTTTCCAAAAGTTCCTTCCTTTTAAGGGAAAGTACGTATCCGTTGGAGGGGTGGACGGTACTAAGACCACCAGCGCCACTAAGGCCTCACCCTATTCTCCCGAGCACCCGCCTTGCAGCAAGCACACGATCCACTATGCGATGACCTTGAAGGTGGCGACCGAAACCTTGTACAAAACCTTGGGGCACTTCTCCACAACTGAATTGGAGGCTCCCAAGATGACCTCGAAGATCTTCCACACGAGGATGCGCTATGGAGGGTAACTTCTTCAAGTTAGGGTTTCCTCAAACCCTAGAGCAACAACAACTTACACAAATGGTGGGGAAAGACAAATCCCTTTGGTGGAAAGCTAGGTCTAGGTCTCCTCCCTCAAATCCCCAAGGGGCAACGAGTTTGAGTGTCTAGATAGGGAGATCTAGGTGGTTGGAGCTGAGCATTAATGGAGGAGAGAGAGTTGAAGCCACAATCTTCACTTGGAGAAGAAGGGGTATATATACCCCCCAGAAAAATAGCCGTTGCAGCATCACTAACCCCGGAGTCTCCGGGCTTTAGGGTCAGAGTCTCCAGGAGGGGCGAAGTCTCCGGCGTGGGAGGCTGGACTCCGGTCAGGACTCCAGAGGGGGTTACTGGGAGAAAAACGAGCCACCCTAGAGACCAGGCCGGAGACAACCTCGGAGTCTCCGGGCTCCATCCCTGGAGTCTCCGGTGACCAGGGCCAGAGTCTTCGGCACAGCCGGAATCTCCGGGGAGAACGCAGGACTCCGGGTCCAACTCCGGACCTGGACACAGAGAGATTGCTAGGGGGCAGAGACTTTCCCGGAGACCTGGCCAGAGTCTCCGGTCAAAGACCTCGGAGTCTCTGGGCCTAGACCCCGGAGTCTCCGGACCCAGGGGAGGTAGAACCCCAAGCTTCCAACAGGCACCTTTTCTTCCAGAAATTTTGAACCCTTCTCCTTCGAATACTAGAACATTGTCTTGTGCATTTATACAGATGTACCTGCAATTCTTAGGACACGATAAAAACTATCTTGTGTTGACACCAAACATCAAAACATGATTAGGGTAGGAAATGCCCTTTCACTAGTGTAATGAGAGGCATTATTAGGAACCTTTTCTTTGTTTATTAAATACACATGTATTAACGTTTCCGGTTAACACAATTATAGCATAAGAAATAAACATTTATCATAAACATGGAATAAGATACTAACCATTTTATTATTGCCTCTTGGGTATATTCCTTTGAAAAAATCATCAAATAAAAGAGAAGGAAAAACCGGAAGGGTTCCGGGTAAGTTCGGCGGGTGTCCGGAGTTGTCCGGAAGGAGTTCTGGTGCAATTTGAATTAAATAATATGTAAGTATATGTTAATTATTAAATTATATATTTACTTATAGTTATTTAATTATTTAAATATGATTTAATGGGCAGCCCATGCCTAATGGGCCAATTCGCTAGGGAAAAAGGCACATGAGGGAGGGCAACCCAAACGAGAGAAGGGAGGAGTGGCCGCATGGGCCGTTGGTGCCCCACGTGGGGACCAAGGAGGCCTTGGCCGCTGGCCAAGGTGGCTCCCCACCCCTTCCTCTCCTTTAGTCCCACATGGCTTAGGCAGTGGACTTAGGGGATCCCCTCCCCCTATATAAAGGATGACATATGGAGGGATTTAAATACACCAATATATTCCAAGCTTTGAGCCTTCCCCCTCTAAGTGCACTCATCTCTCCCTCTCTATCTTGTGAGTGCAGTCTCACTGTAAGGGTTGCACGAACGAGAGTGTTCTTCACCACGGAGCGCCGTCGCGCTGCAAGGATTCCGGATCCAGGAGATCTACTTCCGCAATCTCTGCTGGATCAGGGTCCAGGAGTCGTCGTCAAACGCCATATGTGTGTGACCCCCTACGAGGCGCTTCACTTGTGGCGCTCGAGTCATTAGAGCCATCTGGGTCATTGGAGCCGGTGGAGCTGGAGCTGGTGGAGCCGTCCGAGTTCAGAACGACCTTGAGGTCGGTGTCGGTACAACTACATCAACCACGTTCTCACGAGCGTTGACAAAGCTTTTTGGTCTTCAAAGGTAAGCACGCGAAAAGCCCCTCCCGTTACTGCATTACTAATAGATAGATTCTGACATTAGGGTTGTTTGCGTAAGAAAAAATATTATTTTCAGACGCTAAACCCCAACAGTATCTAGGCCAGCACACGGTGCAAGGAGATTTGGGACTCATGAACAATTTTGCACAAGATGTTACTATACCCACACTATAAAGAGAGTAAAGGTATATAAAGAGAGCAAAAGCCTAATACCTCACAACAAATGCCGCTACCAACTTCTGTGGATAGTAGAAGCCCTTCACACTATACACAAACGGACTAAAACCACACACTTCTATAGACAAATTCATGTTTGCTCCTCATTGCAATCTCTGCATGTAATTCAAAATAGCTGACACAATAGACTACCACAAAAAGGTTGGTATGAAAAATCGGAATTTGGAAGATCCTCCATTGCAATCTCTGCATGTAATTCATAATAGCTGACACATGCTTTTCTATATTTATCCAGAGCAATTCAGAACGGATAAGAGGATCAATTGAATCTTCTGTCGAGAAAGTACAAGTCTGACTATATGAAGGGAATTATATTTGCAGGAAGGCCATCGTAAGGAAGCAAATGGACTCAACTGGAAAGACAAACATCAATCAAATTTCTCGAATGCCACGTACCTGCACCGCAACGGCGATTGCAATGTGCCGATTGCAATATGACTGTGCCTAGTGGAGAGGAACTCTAGCGATGGGGCTAGTTAAGTTGTATTCCGGCAGCGGCGGCCTGGCTAAGCTGTCACGGCGATGGCGCCGCCTAGGTAGACGACGCTGGCAGAGGGCGTCGTCAAGGAACACGGCGCATATGGTGCCGTCATGGTTCCGTGCGAGGGCGTCGTACTGGATCTCAGAGAGGACACCGTAGAAGGTCGCGATAGGTCGATCGCGAGCAGTGATGGCGAGATTGGCGTGATCAGTTTCCTTATTTCCTGAGATTGGTGTGAGCAGTTTCCCTAATTTCTGAGATTGCCGTAGGCATTTTTTTCCTGAAAGCAGCCAAGTCGGGGCATTGTATTTTGCGGGGATAAGTAGTCCGTCCGGTGTTGTATAAATTGCTAAATGCACACGTGATCTAATTAGTGGGCATGAATGTGTGTTTTAGTCCATTTGTGTATATTTTGTGGGTGCTTTTAGACAAATTCATATTTGCTCTTTTATAAGAGTAGAGATAGATATAGAGATTTAATGCTTTGGTATGAGATAGCTTTCAGTATTGTTTTCCGCAGTTGCGCTTACTTTAGTGTTTGGATATACTAGAAATTTTAGTTTGGAATTGGGTATTTGGAATCGCTGGGCCGAATTCGCTCGTTTGGAGAGGTTGTGGAATTAGAAGCTGGAGACTACCCACGATTCCGAGCCACGACCCCGCGCGTGTTCGCCCTGGAAAGAGTAAAATTCACGGTTAGTACCTGAACTTGGCACCCTTTTCGATACGGTCATCGACCTCAGGAATACGCGATATACGGTCACTGAATACGGCAGCTGTTTCATTACGGTCACTGGCTTCTATACTGGAGCCCGTAGAGCAATGTATTCGCTGACGTGGCAGCATGTTGACCACTCTCTTGTAACCAGTTTTTTTTTGCAAAAGCCCCCTTGACTAAAAATAATTTGATAGGTGCCCTGGGGTCCCAGCTAGCAGCTCCTTGCCATCCCGGTGACCGTGATTTGGGGGTCATGCCGGTGACGGCCAGGACGCCGCCACCGTCCTCTACTCCTTAGGAACCAGCGACCGGAGGGGGGTTCTAGACTGGGCGGCGCTAGGGCGGGATTCCAAATGGGGAGATGGAGCCGGGGATGGGGCAGAGGAGTGGGGCCGGCGGTGGAGCTCGCTGACTGGTGACGGTGGAGCGGAGTTGAGCGGCGGGGCGGTGACCTGCGGCTGGGGTCCGGCGGCACCCTCCATAGCCCATGCACCCCAACTGAAGTCGAGCATGAGGGCCTCCCTCGATAAGGACGGAGACGAACACCGCCGTCATCTTCGATTCCGGCGAACTCTGTCGTTCCCACCAGACGCCGACGACCATACCTCCCCAGGCCTCTTCCCCCACCAGACGCTGGCGACCCTGCCTCCCCACGTCGGTTGGCCGCACGGAGCAGCACGAGCACGGGGTCGGACGCTCAGCTTCGGCCACCTCCTCCTCCCCGTGCCCTCCCTCCCTGGTGCCGTTCTTCTCCGGTTTCGGGCGAGATAGGGACGAAGCGTGGAGGAGTTCTGGTAAGAAGGGGAGAGCAGCGCAGGCGCGGGGAGGGCGGCGCTGGCCGCCGACTGCCGAAGCCAGACGCTGGGAGGGTGGCGCTAGACACCGATCACCCGAGCCAGAGACACGGGGAGAAGAGATAGCCTTATCTTTTGGCAATTTTGCACTTGAGCCTTTTAGATTTTTATTATTGTAAATTTGTTTCTTGTATGTGTGGTAGAGGCTGACATAGGGGCACTTTGTGCCACGTCAGCAAATACCTTCCTATACTGAATCCAATACAGAAGCCAGTGACCGTGGTGACACACCTGCCGTATTTAATGACCGTAAATTAAATATTTCTGACGTCGATGACCGTATCGAAAAGTGGTGCCAAGTTCAGGTACTAACGCTGAATTTTAGCCGAGCTGCTACCCTTGGAAAGGCACGGAAAGAGCGAAGCGGTACGCTCCCTCCATCCCGCGATAGAAGTGGAGCGAGGCTCGCCGTCCGCGAGCTCCAGCAGCAGGCGCCGCCGCCGGAGGTAAGCTCCACTCTTCTCCCCATCCCCGCCCTCTTCTCTCCTGCCTTCCGTCCTCTGCCTCTCCCCTTCCCCTCTCCCTCTCAGAACGCTTGTGTGAGCCATGCCTGAACCCTAAATCCACCGGCGATCCAACCCTAAATCGCCGGCGGGAGCTCCCCAGCCGCAGATGTACATGGCGTTGGATCCCTGGCAGGGATTTTGCGGCCCTCTCCCTGTCCATCCTCTTCCCCTTCTCTTTCTCCTGGCTCCGCTCACCTGGTAGATTTGTAAGATATTGCGAAAAGATTCCCCGTGGGATTGTGTATTCGTGAGAAGTTGAAGGGCTGTCGTTAGCGGGAAAAAAGAAATTGTGTATAACTTGACAGTTTGCATAGTGTTGCTGCCAAGTCTTTCAATTGTGGTATCTAACTTGAGGATTAGTTAGTTTCTAACATGGGGAAAAATCATGCAGGTTTACAGTCCTATATCTTTGGAAATGCATCCTCATCTGACCCTGCACAGGCATCCTATGTGTGCTGAGGTATCTCTATACTGACCTTTGGGTCTATCTGAAGCCTACACATTTAAAATCTATATTTTGCACCTTTCTAACAAAATATCATGTCTATTTGTTCCCCAGATTATTGAAGAATTCCAAAAGTGCCATACGGATCACCCCATGAAAAAATTCTTTGGTGAATGCACAGAACTTAAGATTAAGCTAGATCGATGTTTTCGGCAGGAGGTAACCACCTTGTGTCCTTATTACATATAAGAACTACCAGAACCTCCTAATTTAAGAATTGATACTAAAATTTTAGTTATTTGTTCCTAACTGTCATGTTACTCTTCTTGTGAGAATCAGAAAGCTGTGAAGCGGAAGGCAAACTTTGAAGAGAGCAAGAAGTTTAAAGAACAATTGCAGGCCTATAAAAAGGAAATGGCTGAGAAAGACAATGAATCATAGCTTGCAGCAGAAGAGGACAAAGGCCCGATTTCTAATGCTTTGTTCTGCAACCAAGTGGTTTCCACTTTGTGAAGCGAAATTTCAGATTTTACTTTAAATCGGATGTACCACACATATTCACTGTTAAAAAGGTTACAGTTGATGAAATATCGTTTATATACCTGCATTCCATTTTAGAAGTTTGAATTGTCTCATGTGATTATGTTAACTCATGTGACATGTCTAGTTCATTTTCGGTAGCATTGGAAGCTCTGTTGGATATTTGGACAACAATTGTTGCTCTATGTTGATGTTGTACTGTGAGGATTTTTGTTGGATATCCTAATAATTTGAAACAATTTCAAGTAAAACCATTCTATTTTCTGGTACTTCTGGATTTTGGTTGTATCATCTAGGAGCCATCCCTCAATGTAGTAAGGTACTGGGTACTGATATTTACATAGGTAGAAGTGGTAAGATGGGAACTATTCCCTATGTTCCCAATTATTGAACTGCCAAAACGTCTTGTATCAAGGGACCGAGGTAGTACAATTCTTCCTCTTTCGTCTGAAATGGCCAGATTTTTGTTCTCACGCAAGTAAGTAGAAGGAACACTTTTGGCCCTAGAATAACATAAATATGGATGGCTTCATTTCATTTTTTTCCCCAGTATGTTATATTAATCCGATTTAGTTGTCTTAGGAACCTTTCATGCATCAACTGTCACATTTTGTCTTTTGATGATTTGATGTTCATTGAATGAATGAACTACATACATGAGCCTACTTTCTGTTGATCTTGGAGCAGTATTGAAGCTGATCTGATTCTATGGACATTGTAGAGGCTTTTCTTGACATCCGAAACTATAGAGGGTCTTGTTCTGACAACACAGTGTGACTGAGCCACTCTTTAAAGGGGAAATTTTTTTGTTTCAGTGATTCTATGAATAACTATTGAAACTTCATGAATTTCCTTGCTAACCAAGAGGGTAGCATGTTCATTAGGAGATACATTCCCAGTAATTATTTTCCACGTGCTCCAGTATGTATTTTATGGCTTCCAGCACTGATAAATGGTTTATGACATATACACTCAAGCAGAAAGGCTCGAAGGAGATAAACCAAAATTTCTTCAACTAAATTTTGCCATAATTCAGAGAAATAGTTGCGTCGTCCATTTTTTCCCCCTTGTTATGAGATTTCTTGCCTGCTTAATTCTGTCATGAAGCAATAGCCCGATGTTTCGTTTAGCAAGAAATTTTCCGCCGGTGTGTAGCAAGAGCGCCTTGTGCGCATTTTCATTCGTGAGAATGTCCATAATTCCAAGAATAAATTAGCCAAATTCAGGTAGTACTCTGTGCTTTTGAACTTTTTCTATTGCTGCGCACCAGAGTTTGGATTTGTATTTGGTAGGTGCACCATGTGACACAAGTGTGTGACGGCGCCGCCCTAGAAAGATCACGTCCCGTAGCCACAGGATAAACTCCCCGACAAGGGGGGAGAGCGTCAGCACCCGTTGGCCTGGCTGACCCGACAAGGGGGGAGAGCGTCAGCACCCGTTGGCCTGGCTGACACTAGCGAGACGAGCTTTGACACTTTAGCATGACAGTTCACAAGTGTCCAGTGTCATCATTAGTAGCCTCTGAGTCATGCGTGCACCCTACCTACCACATGGTTAATTGCTTCTAATTTTGTATCCTTCTCTGGCACTGGCTGTATACAAGTGCTATCATCACACTTGCAAACTGCAAGACAAAATCTGAAGTAGTAGTACATTTCAGAGAGGAGGAGGAGGCGGAGGAGCAGGTCGAGTGAGAGGAAGATCATGGGACCAGGACAGGAAGAAGAGAGTCCGACGGAGCAGATGCCTCTGCTGAGCCCCTACCAAATGGGGCCGTTCAGGTTCTCGCACAGGTGAGCTACAGGAGCAAGGTTGCTCCGCACCAATCTGCATTTGGAGACAGAAATCATGCGACCCGATCTCGCCAATTTTTGGCTTTCCTGATGCAGGATCGTGCTTGCGCCGATGACGAGGTCGAGGTCGTACGGCAACCTCCCGCAGCAGCACGTGGTGGAGTACTACGCGCAGAGGGCCACGGAGGGCGGGCTCCTGATCGCGGAGGCCACCGGGGTTTCGCCCGACGCGCAGGGTATGGGCCTCATCCCGCACACCCCTGGGATCTGGACTAAGGAGCAGGTCCAGGCGTGGAAGCCCGTCGTGGACGCGGTGCACGCCAGGGGCGCCACTTTCTTCTGCCAGATTTGGCACGTTGGAAGAGCCTCCGACATGGGTAAGATTTTGACTCTTGTTGTAGTGAGCATAGCGCTGTCTCACAGGCAGCATCTTTATTAGCATGTCCTTTCAAGTCTGAAGCGCTGAAGACTCACATGCTTCTCTATGTTTGCCGTCAGAGGAACAGCCCGTCTCAAGTACGGATAGGCCGATCGAGAAGAACGAAGAGAACTACTTCATTGATTTCGCCACCCCAAGGCCCCTAACCGTGGAGGAGATCCCCGGTGTCATCAACCATTTCAGAATCGCCGCCCAGAACGCTCTGGAAGCCGGTAAGTTCACTGGCCTCAAGCTCGAATCCAAAAACGATATAAGCAAATAAACACGAACGGGCGAAGCCAATGTGTGTGGTGTGGTGTGGCACGACGCGTGCAGGGTTCGACGGGGTGGAGGTGCACGCCGCGAACGGCTACCTCCTGGACCAGTTCATGAAGGACGGCGTCAACGACCGCGGCGACGAGTACGGCGGCAGCCTGTCCAACCGCTGCCGCTTCGCCCTCCAGGTGGTCGACGCCGTGGTGGACGAGATCGGGCCCGACCACGTCGGCGTGCGCCTCTCGCCCTACTCCACCTGGCTCAGCTGCCGCGACTCCGACCCGGACGCGCTGGGCGCGCACATGGCCCGGGAGCTGAGCCGGCGGGACGTCCTGTACCTCAACGTCGTGGAGCCAGAGATGGCGTTCGCGGAGGATGCCGCCGACGGCGGCGAGGCGCGGCGGGTGATCCCGCACAAGCTGCACGGGATCAGGGAGGCCTTCGAGGGGACGCTCATGGTAGGGGGAGGCTACGACAGGGAGGAAGGGAACTGGGCCGTCGCCCAAGGGTACGCCGATATGGTCGTCTACGGCCGCCTGTTCCTGGCCAACCCCGACCTGCCGGAGAGGTTCCGCCGGAACGCGCCGCTCAACAAGTACCATCGCCCGACGTTCTACACCGACGATCCCGTCGTCGGATACACAGATTACCCGTTTCTTGAGGATGGTGGCGACAAGGTGATTAGCGAGGAGAATGGCGTGATGTAAGAGCTGGACTGCCATCGTGGCATTGCCTCCTTGACTCTTTGTGGGATCGCTTGGGTTCTCCTGCGCATGTAAGAGAACGCTTTCTTGTGCACTTTGCTCAATAATAACCTTGAGATACAAAAAGCCAAACTAAAGATGAATGACTTTGAACAATCTTGTGACGAATGTGGCCAAACTAAAGATGAATGACTTTGAACAATCTTGTGACGAATGTGGCCAAACTCTCGGTTGCGGCTATTCGTTGTGCGGATATCGGCCTCGACACCATCCTCCCCAACTTCCCCGCCTTGACGGCCAGTTCCCCATCCATCAAGTCCCTGAGTTTGCCTTTAGCGCTTGGGCTACTTCGCCGTGTGGACTTCCAACCCTACATCGACAAGGCTGCATCTAGACTTACTTCCTGGATGGGCAAGGACCTCAACCTCAATCGCACCGGCTGCTATGAAATATGTCCTAACTCTGATACCCATTCACTTGCTTACGGCTATCAAGGCGGACAAAGCCACTATTCAGGCTTTCGACAAAATCCGACGTGGAATTCTCTAGGCATGCAAGTCTTCTGTTAGCAAAGGAAAATGAAAGGTCAACTGGGCAAAGGTTTGCGGTCCTGAGAGCTTGGGAGACCTTGGAATCATGGACCTCAAGAAGTTTGCTAGAGCTCTCCGACTTCGTTGGCTTTGGCAACAATGGGCGTCCTCGAATAAACCTTGGGTAGGGCTCCAAACACCTACGATGATTCGGATAGGGGCCTCTTCAATGCCGCAACCAGGGTTACCATTGGGGATGGCAAAAAGGCAAGCTTCTGGCCCTCTTCTTGGCTGAATGGCCAGGCCCTGAGCTCAATTGCCCCAAGTGTGTTTGCAATGTCAAAGTGGAAAAATGCCAGCGCCCATGATGCCTTGGCTAATCATAGATGGGTGGCCGACATCTCGGTTGATAACTTCACGGCGAACCACATTGCACAATTTATCAACCTGTGGGGCCTCCTTTAGGACGTGGCTCTTACTCCTGGCACCGATGACACTATATCTTGGATCCTTTCGGAGAGCGGAACTTTTTCCATAAAGTCAGCATACATGGCTCGGTTCATTGGTACCATGCCCTGGGATTTCCAGAAAGTGATTTGGAAAACCCTAGGTGTCGCTAAAATGATGTTTATTCGTTTGGCTCGTGGTCCCGAATAGACTTTAGACTTCAGACTGCCTTGCCAAGTAAGGATGGCCGCACCAACCGATCTGTCAGCTGTGTAGATGCATGCTTGAGACAACGAGACATATCATGTTCGAATGTCTCTACTCCAAGTGAATCTGGCAATTGGCGTCCTCCTAGCTCTCATGCCCATCCTTGTTCAAGATATGGGTTTGGGCCACTCCACGGTCCTTCAATACTAGCTCACCATTTCCAAGATGCCGACAGTCGTCCCTCGTGTATTGAGCTCCGCGATCACTCTCATATCTTAGGAAATTTGGAAGGAAAGGAGCGAACGAGTCTTCCATAAAAAGTTGTTGATGCCAGCTGCCCTTGTGCAGAAAATCAAGGATGAGAGAAACAATTGGATCATGGTACGAGCTAAACACCTAGCGGAAATCACTAGCTAATCTTTTTCCTATTTTTTATTTCAGCTTTGGACACACCATGTTTGCTCCTCCTTTATCAATATAAAAAAGGCAAATATTTTGCCTCGAACTTCTAATTTCATTCTAGTTCAATAGTATTAATTGCATGACTTAGATGTAAACATGGATGTATGCAGATACCATGTTTACAAATACACAAAGGATAGTATTTCAAAAACTTAAAACAGTTACAGAGAAACTCTCCTCCCCTTCTCCTGTGCACCCATGCCAGGCTGCACTTGAGAGCCCGTCACTGCTAGTCTCGAGTCCCTCGTCAGACCTCCTATCTACATGTCGCCGCCAGGAAAATCCCGAACAGCGCGATAGCGACAGATCCTCTAGGGCATCGGCCTGAAGGGCAATGGCTAATTTCACGGTGGCCCCTTCCAGGGACGGTCATGTAGGGGAGGCAGCGGCCGGTGGGTGGATCTGCGGGTTGGCGTCTAGACTACGCTCGACCATGATGGGCATGCTCAATTTAGGCTCCTTTGGGCCAAGCGTACTGTTTTTGCTCCCCAAGCGCATCGAAGGTTTACCATTGGGAATGTGTAACATCCCAAATTTTACAATTTCAGATGTTACTAGAAGCATGCATCATATATATGCATCATGGCATCACACAATAAAAGCTGCATCAAATACTTTTCCTAAACCCTATAGTCCTATAGAGACAAAAGGGGGTTATACAAAAACTAACCTTCTAAACCCTTGCAAGAGTGTAACCCCATAGTAATCTCCTTCTTTTTACAAAATTTTAGAGACAAATTTCATTAAATTCGGAGTCCGTTTGCAAAAGTTATTGGACAAATAGTGAAACAGAAAAATAAAAAGAATATTTACAAAAAAAAGAGATCTAGCCTAGCAGGCCGGCTAGACCAGCCCGTGACCTAACCACCGTCGCGCCTGGCAGAGCGAGCGGCGCATAGCGCAGGGCTGCCCATCAAGGCTTCAAGCTCGCCGACAGCGGCACCACCTGTCATCATCGTTCGACGAAGTTCGAACAACTCGCCCCGCAGCCGCTTCTGGGAACCAACTCCGGCCGAATCGGAGAGGGAATCCGCGACCCCCGCGCCAAGCCAGGCCGCCTACAAGTACCCCTCGGCACGCCTCCCCAAAACCCTAACCCTATTTTCGCTAAACGCCACCGGGCTGCCGCCGTAGAACTCGAACCCGACCTCGCGGGAGTACGCCGCCACCGACGCTCGACGACAAGGTTCCGACGCCCCTCTGTCCCTCTTTTCCCCCTCTCGGTCTTCCCCTTGCAGCACCAGTTCGTCTCACGCCCTTTTTCCTCTCTGTAGCGCACCACAGCCTCCACGATTTCTCGCCGGAGTCTCGCCGAAATCCGCGAAGAACAACCGCCGCTTGACGCTGCTCGAGGAGGAGATAGGCGACGCCACCCCCGGGAACAGAACCGCGAGGAGGAGGCCGACGCCGTCAACTACTTCACCAAGCCGGGCACCCTCCGCGCCGCCATCACCGACCACCACCGACGCGCCGCCACCGTCCGCTGTCTTCCTCGTCATCTCTGTCACTGGTGAGTCGCCAGCCACCTCTCAGCCATCCGATTTGTTTTTAACACGTTGGATTAGATGGCCGGGCCGAAGGGGTATCATACAATCCCCTTGCGCCCCGTGGCAGTGCCACGTCAGCGTGCTGAGTCAGCGTCGCGTCGGCCGGCCGACCCAATCCCGAGCCGCCACTTGTCGCCGCGTAGCTGCCCGTTCGTTCTGTTTCTTTTAAAATAGGCAGAAATCGATTTAATCTCGTTTAATTCATAGTAAATCAAATACTTGTCCAAAAATTGCGTATAATATACCGTTGGATTCGCAAAATTGAGTAGAACACATATCTGCAATTATGTTGCTGGTTTACTGCAGTAATATTGTAGTAGGATCTAAAGTCTAGATTGGAGTATTTTAATTCTAGAAAAATAACCGTAACCCCGTTTTTGTTGATTCCTGTTGCGTTGGCTTCGTATCTACGAGATCTTATGTGGAAAATTGATATACCATGCTTAGAGTGTTTAGATCTATTTCGAGGTAGATTGGAAGTGTAGATCTATTTATGAGCATATTTAATTAAGTATTAATCCAAAATACTTAAAATCTATAGGAAATCGATACTAATGACATCTCTAACTCAACAACACCTCCGAATAAAACCCTTGGTCGAAATTGAACCCATCCTTGCATATTACCATGTTGCATGCATGCATAATTACCTTCGTGGCATTATTTTGTGCAAGTTGTGATTGGATCTATGTTTGTGTTTCGTTAGATTGTCCGGAGTGTGCTGAGGAGTACTGTTGTGTAGAGTGTTGCTCGGATCAAGGCAAGTTACACCACTTGTACATATTATGTCCCAGTTTTGACTATGCATCTTTTACTCTTCAAATCTTGTAGTATGCATGTGTAGGTCTTTAGTAGATTTTCTTAGTACTATTTTTGCAAGTGCGGTTTTGTAGTATGCCATGAGTAGCTTCATACATAGGAATTTCCATCCTAATAGGGTTCCCCTGTTTTGCTAAGTTTTGCTTGCTATGCTATATATATACAAGTACCGTTGGGGGGTTCGAAAGACTCAAAAATTTCTAAGTATGAGAGCTCTCCCGAGCAAACTTTTCTTCTCAAAACCCCCTTTAAAATAAAACTAAGTTTTCTTCTGGGCGGAATGGTTGTCGGGTAAACGAGTGGATATTTGGTGGAGGACGGCCACCCAGGAAACAAAGAAGTCTGCCATGTTTCAGAAATCAGAAGCTTCTAGTGCAACCATAATACATATGGGCTTTGTCTTGGCTTAGTACTTAGTGGGAAACCTCACCGGGGTACCAACATTTGGAGGTTCTTGACACGGTTGGATCCAGCTGGTAGAGGAGCTACTAAGGGAAGGCTTTGCCATGGTCTTGTCTGTAAAAGGACTTGATCATGGATTGTGGGGAAAGTGCACAACCTCTTGAGAGTATTGCAATCTGATCGATCAGTCGAGTTCACGGAAAAGAACACTTTGAGCATCTGAAGGATGGAGCCTCTGAAAGATCTTCCTCTCTCTTTTCCAAACTTAAAGGTTTTATAAACCCCAAGGCGTGAGTAATATCGCCATTGGGTGGGATTTTGGGGACTTGGTGCGTAATATCCAAGTGCTAGGTTGATTGGACACTTGGTGAGTAATATCCTCGTGTTCCACTCGACCCTATACTACTTATTAATGTTTACAAAGTAGGGTAAACTCTTCCTCTTTTCTTCTTACTTAGAGAAAATTGGCCTTATGCAAAAGAACCCCAAAGCCTACACTTAGCCTTGCATGTAGAGATAGTCTTATTCTTTCCTTGGTGTAATTTGCTAATACATTCAAAGTATTGACCCAACTTGTTGGCTGAACGTCTTATGTGCAGAATCCGAAGACTGAAAGGTGCGTAGGGATTGTGGGTCTTCACGCATCTAGCCTGAGGCGTTGATGGACTCAATATTTACTTAGTTTCCTCTGTTTTATTTGAGCTAGCTATAAGCTATGGAAGTTGTAATAAATATACACTGGATTATTCGTGTAATAATGACTTGTGTTTTACATGATATTCATCGACTGTGAAGTGCTAGCTATTGATCCAGGGACTAGCATGTTAATCACAGGGACTTAGGATCCTTAATGATCCGAGGTCACAACAGGATGGAAAAAAGGCAAGCTTCTGGCCCTCTTCTTGGCTGAATGGCTAGGCCCCAAGCTCAATTGCCCCAAGTGTGTTTGCTATGTCAAAGTGGAAAAATGCCAGCGCCCATGATGCCTTGGCCAATCATAGATGGGTGGCCGACATCTCGGTTGATAACTTCATGGCGAACCACATTGCACAATTTGTCAACCTGTGGGGCCTGCTTTAGGACGTGTCTCTCACTCTTGGCACCGAGGACACTATATCTTGGATCCTTTCGGAGAGCAGAACTTGTTCCACAAAGTCAGCATACATGGCTCAGTTCATCGGTACCATACCCTGCAATTTCCAGAAAGTGATTTGGAAAACCCTAGGTGTCACCGAAATGATGTTTATTTGCTTGGCTCGCTGTCCAAAATAGACTTTAGACTGCCTTGCCAAGTAAGGATGGCCGCACCAACTGATCTATCAGCTGTGTAGATGCATGCCTGAGACAACGAGACATATCATGTTCGAATGTCGCTACTCCAGGTGAATCTGGAAATCGGCGTCCTCCTAGCTCTCATGCCCATCCTTGTTCAAGATATGGGTTTGGGCCACTCCACGGTCCTTCAATACTGGCTCACCATTTCGAAGATGCCGACAGTCGTCCCTCATGTATTGAGCTCCGCGATCACTCTCATATCTTAGGAAATCTGGAAGGAAAGGAGCGAACGAGTCTTCAATAAAAAGTTGTTGATGCCAGCTGCCCTTGTGCATAAAATCAAGGATGAGAGAAACAATTGGATCATGGTACGAGCTAAACACCTAGCGGAAATCACTAGCTAATCTTTTTCCTATTTTTTATTTCGGCTTTGGCCACACCATGTTTGCTCCTCCTTTATCAATATAAAAGGCAAATATTTTGCCTCGAACTTCTAATTTCATTCTAGGTCAATAGTATTAATTGCATCCCTTAGACGTAAGCATGGATGTATGCAGATACCATGTTTACAAATACACAAAGGATAGTACTTCAAAAACTTAAAACAGTTACAGAGAAACTCTCCTCCCCTTGCTCCTGTGTACCCACGCCAGGCTGCACTTGAGAGCCCCTCACTGCTAGCCTCGAGTCCCTCATCAAACCTCCTATCTACATGTCGCCGCCAGGAAAATCCCGAACGGCGCGGCAGTGGCAGATCCTCTAGGGCATCGGTCTGAAGGGCAATGGCGAATTTCACATCGGCCCCTTCTAGGGACGATCATGTAGGGGAGGCAGTGGCCGGTGGGTGGATCTGTGGGTTGGCGTCTAGACTGCGCTCGACCGTGATGGGCATGCTCAATTTAGGCTCCTTTGGGCCAAGCGTATTGTTTTTGCTCCCCAAGCGCATCGGAGGTGGCAATCATGCAGATCTTCTAAACCTGGGTGTGCGGTGTGTGCGTAGCACGAGGATGAGAGGCAGCAACCCCAAGCATGGCAGTGGTGATGAAGGGGTTGTAGCATAGAAAACAGAAAATTTCCTATGGTATAAACAATAAAGGTGCCAAGATCTAATCTACAAGAGGCATGCAACACGTAGATCATCATCTAGAAAAACTCACCCTCGAAGAACAGAAGTTTTAACGAGGTCGAATCTCGTGGATGATGTATACAAACACTTGCCGATCTCAAGATCGTGAAGATGATTGTTACAATCCGGCAGCACTTCTGCACTCGGTCACACGTACAGCTCGATGACGACCTTCGTTCTCTCGATCCAACGAGGAAGCGAAAGTAGTAAATCCACCGGAATCTCCAACAACACGATGACGTGGTGGTGGTTGATATGTCCTAAATGTATCTATAATTTTTGATGTTCCATGCTTGTTTAGTATATACGTTCTTATGTTTAGTTCATACTTTTAGGTATTTTTATATATTTTCTGGAACTAACCTATTAACGAGATGTCACAGTGCCAGTTGCCTGTTTTCTACTGTTTTTGGTTTCAGAAAATCTAGTCAATATTCTCGGAATTAGACCGGACAAAATCCAAAGTCAATATTTTACCCGAAGCAACACGGAGTCCGGAGGGGAGACGAAGTGGCGCACCAGGGCGGCCACACCTGGTGGTGGCGCGGCCTTGGGGGTGCGCCACCAGGGGTGTGGGCCCCCTGGTGGTCCACCGACCTTGCCCCTTTGCCTATAAAACCCTCTCGGGACAAAAACCCTAAGTACCCGATCAAAGACCCAATCAGATATCCAAGGAAGAGTTTGTAGCCGCTGCCATCACGATCCTAGATCGGGGGATCCGAAGCTCTTCCAGGCACCCTGCCGGAGGGGAGAGATCACCCTGGAGGCCTTCTTCATCACCATGACTGCCTCCGGTGTGATGCGTGAGTAGTTCATCCCTAGACTATGGGTTCATGTAGTAGCTACATGGTTGGTTTTTCTCCTATGTGCTATCATGTTTAGATCTTGTGAGCTCCGTTCATGATCAAGATCATCTATTTGTAATCTTACATGTTGTGTTTGCTGGGATCCGATGGATATTGAGATGCTATTTCAGATTGATAATTGATTCTATCATGTCTATGTTATTTTGTGTTCTTGCATGCTTTTCATTGTTAGTAGCTATCTTGGCCAAGTAGATGCTAGCAACTCCAAGAGGGAGTATTTATGCTTGATAGTGGGTTCATGCCTCTAGTAATCTGGGGAAGTGACAGGAATCTCTCAGGTACTAAATGTGTTGTTGCTACTAGGGAGAAAACAACAATCCTTTGTCCATGGGACAATCGTATTGTTTACTTTACACACTTTGCTTAATGCAATTATCTGTTGCTTGCAACTTAATACTGGAGGGGGTTCAGATGATAACCTGAAGGTGGATTATTACTCATAGATGCAGTTGGATTACGGTCTATGTATAATGTTGTAATGCCCAATCAAATCTCATAGGAGTCAAGATGATTAGTATATGCATGTATGCTTTCTCGAGTCTGTCAATTGCCCCGCTGTAATTTGTTCACCTAACATGTTATCTATCTTAAGGAGAATCACCTCTAGTGAACTATGGACCCCGGTCCAGTCTTTTACCATCAATCTACTATCTACTATCTACTATTTACTATTTACTATTTACTTTCTGCAAGCAATTACTATCTTCCACACAATACATTTAATCCTTTGTTTTCAGCAAAACCGGTGAGATTGACAACCTCACTATAAGTTGGGGCAAAGTTCGGTGGTTATGTTGTGCAGGATTCCAAGTTGGCAACAACACCTTTGAGTTGTTTCCTTGCTCCTACTGGTTCGATAACCTTGGTTTCATAACTGAGGGAAACTTGTTGTTGTGCTCATCATACCTTCCTCTTGGGGTTCCCAACGAGCTCAACATATCCTGAGCCATCAAGCCTTTTTCTGGCGCCGTTGCCGGGGAGTCAAGGACATCTTCACAAGGGGAGTCCTTCACAACCAATCTCTTTACTTTGTTTTTAGTTTTGCTTAGTTTATTTTTGCTTTGTTTGATTGTTTCTTTTATCAAAAACACAAACAAATTAGTTGTACTAGTTTGCTTATTCATATCAAAAACACAAAAAATGACTACTCTTGAAAACACTAAGTTGTGTGACTTTACTAGCACAAACAACAATGATTTCATGTGCACACCTATTGCTCCACCTATTCCTGAAGCTACTTTCTTTGAAATTAAACCTGCTTTGCTCAATCTTGTTATGAAAGAACAATTCTCTGGTGTTGGTACTGAAGATGCTGCTGCTCACGTTAATAACTTTGTTGATCTCTGTGAGATACAAAAACATAGGGATATAGATGGAGATATTATTAAACTTAAATTATTTCCTTTCTCTTTGAGAGGAAAAGCTAAAGAATGGTTGCTATCCCTAACTAGAAATAGTATTATTCTTGGACTAAATGCAAATATGCTTTCATTGGAAAATACTATCCTCCTGCTAAGATTATATCTATGAGAAGTGAAATAATGAAGTTCAAAAAATTTGATAATTAACATGTTGCTCAAGCTTGGGAAAGAATGAAATGATTGGTAAAGAATTGTCCCACTCATGGACTGACTGCTTGGATGATTATCCAAACTTTTTATGTAGGACTGAATTATTCTAAAAAATCTGTTGGATTCTGCTGCTGAAGGTACCTTTATGACCATTACTTTGGGTGCTACAACAAAGCTCCTTGATAATATGATGGTTAACTCTTCTGAATGGCACACTGAGAGAGCTCCACAAGGTAAGAAGGTAAATTCTGTTGAAGAAACCTCCTCCTTGAGTGATAAAATTGATGTTATTATGTCTATGCTTGTTAATGGGAAAGCCCATATTGATCCAAATAATGTTCCTTTAGCCTCTTTGGTTGCTCAAGAAGAGCCATTTGATGTGAACTTCATTAGAAGCAATAATCTTAACAACAATGCCTATAAGAATAATTTTGGTAATAATAATTATAGGCCATATCCTCCCAATAATGGTAATGCTTATGGAAATTCGTACAACAACAATAGAAGTGCACCCTCTAAACTTGAAGTCATGCTTAAGGATTTTATTAGTAAACAAACTACTTTCAATAAAACTGTTGAGGAAAAGCTTTCGAATGCTGAAAAAAATATCATCTTTGTCTGAAGCACAATCTTCTTTGAATAAAATGGCTGCTAAACCTAAAACTATAAAAAAAACCTTCGCTGCTACTAATGCCATACAAGTTAGAATTGATGAAAATGTTAGACTGTTAGCTGAATTACATGCTAAGTGGGAAAGAGAAGATGAGTAGTATATGTACTATTACCACCACCAATGTTGATGCTAGCAAACCACATGAGGTCCCCATTCCTTTTGCATCAATGCCTAAAATCAATGGAACCTTTTCCAATAAAAATGCTGAAATTCTTCGAAATATGGGAAACAATAGCTCTATTACCTTGGATGGTAATTATGACTTTGATCTTGATGGTTGCAATATCTCTAAAGTAATTTTGTTCCTTCAAAAGCTTGCTAAAAGTCCTAATGCTAGTGCTATAAATATGGCCTTTACAAAACACATAACTGATGCTCTCATAAAAATTAAAGAAGAAAAATTGAAACATAAAGCTTCTATTCCTATGAAATTATAAGATGGTTGGGAACCCATCATTAATATGAAAGTGAATGATTTTGATCTCAAAGCTTTATGTAATCTTGATAGTAGTGTTTCTATTATGCCTAGAAGGATCTATGAAATGCTTGATTTCCCACCATTAGGAGATTATTATTTAGATGCCCAACTTGATTATAATGTTAAAAGGAAACTCATGGGGAGTGTTAATGATGTGCATATTATTGTTAACAATACCTATGTCCCTATTGATTTCTATGTTTTGGATGTTGAATGCAATGCTTCTTGTCCAATTATTTTGGGAAGACCTTTTCTTAGAACTGTTGGTGCCATTATTGATATGAAAGAAGGCACCATTAAATATCAATTTCCACTCAAGAAAGGTATAAAACACTTCCCTAAGAAGAGAGAGAGGATTCCTTTTGCCTCTCCTATTGACGAGGGTTTAACTCATCAATGCCCATTGTTATGGACTTGGGTTTTGGAGAAGGAGGGAGCGCTGGAGACATCTACCGGCTAGCAAACAAGCACACAGGGGACTCGAAGATTTACCCAGGTTTAGGCCTCACAGAGGTCCATACTCCTGCTTGTCTGCTCATGGAATTATTGAAGAAATCGAGGATTACAATGGTGCGCATATGCAATCTGGCGAGGGTTGTGGAAACTAGGGTTGCGTGTGTCCTCCTCGCTGCCCCCTCCTAGCCTTTATGTAGATAGGCTAGGTCACGGGTAGCAGGTCGACTCGGTTACAAGTTAGGGTTTTCCCCTTTGAACTTTCTATCTTTAGCTTCTTCTTGTTCTTCAAGAAATCGAGAGTCCGTAGGTTCCTCGAGTTCTCCATTTGGGCCTTGGCGACACCATGGTCCTCTGCTGTATTCAGGCCGTATATACCAAGCTCGAGTACCTGTAGGGTATAGCCATGTCAGTAGCCCCCGAGTGTCCAGTGGAATCGTAGATTCGACTAGGGACTTTATGAATCCTTTCAAGTGCATGACTGAGTATGTTTTTTGACTGCTCTGTTTGTGTCATAGGGATTGTTGATGTGCATGCCTGATTTAACCGATGTATCGGTATCAGTTAACTACCTTAGGGTAAAACAATGCAATCTACTCGATCTCGAGTCCCCAGACTTGAATCCGGAAAAGTGCTGGTGTAATTCGACTCAAGCCGCGGAGGTCTTACAGGAGTCGAATTCCAGTATATGGGTGTGAGCACTTGATGACCCGCAAGTATAGGGGGTGTATCGCAGTATTTTTGATAAGTAAGAGTGTCCAACCCAACGAGGAGCAGAAGGTGCTGGCTAGTGGTATGGATCAGGAATTCTCTACAAATACTTAGCAAATGGATTTTTAGGGGTTTTTGATAAAGAAAGTAAACAAAGTACGAGTAAATAAAAGATAATAGGAATAAATGCAGCAAGTGGCCCAATCCTTTATGCAGCAAAGAACAAGCCGGTTGTATTACTTAAGATGACCAAACGTTCTCGATGACACATGGGAAGACTGTCAAGTGCTTTCGCTTCATATAGTTGATTAATCTTCTTTATCTTGCTAAGTGTTGTGTGGGTGAACCTGTGCTAATGTACCGACCTTCCTAGGACTAATACATACTTGTGATTATACCCCTTGCAAACATCCATAAGTACAAAAAAGTAATTAAGGTAGAAACCTAACCATAGCTTTAAACTCTAAGACCCTTCCGTCCCTTGTGCAATGGTTTCCTAATGGGGGTTCAGGTTTCTGTCACTCCGGCAACCCCTACGATTAGTAGCCAAATACACAATGCATTCCCCTAGGCCCATATAGGTGAAGTGTCATGTAGTCGATGTTCACATGACACCACTAGAAGAAGTACACCCCAACTTAAATATCAAACTATTGAATCTTTCTCAACACAACTCCACTACTAATAACATGACTTCTCCCATGTCCTCAAGAACAAAACGAACTACTCACAAGACATCATATGGATCATGATCAGAGATGGAATAATGATGTATAACAATCTGAACATAAACAATAATTCAACGGTTCACTCAATAGCATCAACTACAAAGAGTAATCAACACCGGGAAAGTTTCCCCTAAGAACTATGCAAGATTCAACCCAATTGTTACAGCAATATGGAGATGGTGATGAGGGTGCTGATGGTGACGATGGTGGTGGTGATGATGATCCCGATGAAGTCCAGCTTGATGGTGGTGTTGATGGCGACGATCTCCCTTCTCCGGGAAGGAATTCCCCTAGCAGAAATCTGTCTGCCGGAGAGATCTTTCTCTCTCGGTGTTTTCTGCCCCGCAGAGGTGGCAAAATCTTTCTGTGGTCTCTCTCCGAGTCTTAGGGTTTCAGGAGGATAATATACGCCAGAGGGGAGAGCCTAGAGTGGGCCAGGGCGGCCACACCACCTGCTGGCATGGCCTAGGGCTGCCCGCGCCAGGGGGTGGTGTGGGCCCCCTGTGGCCCATCTCCAGCTTCCTTCGTCTTCTGGAAAAATAGGATTTTCCATATATTTTCCTGGATTTTCTGATCTTCGCGAATTTTGCCTCCAAACAACACCTTTTCCATCAGAATCCTGACTGCAGCGGTCCATGCTCCAAAATTCATCAACCATGCAAAAACAGATGAAATAACATAAGTATCACCTCTCAATATGAAATATATCAATGAATAACAGTGAATTATGACATAGAATAGTGATGCAAAATGGACGTATCAGCACTCGACGCGTCTGTCAAGGCATGTTCGTCGCACCTGTTGGCACGGATATATTTCTGGTAGTGCGCAGAAAATGCGTTGCCAGGCCTTATTTAGGTCTTATCTTCACGCTGCAAGCGCGGCATCTGAATTTTGTCATCGCGGAGATGATTCGGGTGACCCAGGAGACGCAGTCTCTTTGTAGGGAAATATCATGAGGCAGTGTCGCCATAAGCTTCGAGTGTGGATGTTTATCAACACACAGTATGATGTACACATAATCATAGGGTGCGCGACCAGCGCTCCCTATGGGAGTAGCCCCCGAGTGCCTGGTTGAGTCGAATACTCAGGTAGGGACTAAAGAACTTTTGCGACTGCTATCGTCTTTTGTTTGCTTGTTTCAGTCGAATTTATTTCCAGCGCTCCCTATGGGAGTAACCCACGTCCATAATCGAATCGCGGATTTGAGCGGTTGGATTTGTTTCGATTGTCCATGTTCCTGAAAAAAGAAAAAAGAAAAAATCTTAGGGTGCGCGACCAGCACTCCCTATGGGAGTAGCCCCTGAGTGCTTGATGGAGTCGAAGACTTGAGCAAGGACTAAATTAGTCAAAATCTTTTGCTGCCCTATTTTGAATGACGTCAGTGCTAACGATGTGATGACCTCAGTTGCCCGCGTGAGCGAGTTTGACGGGACGTGACGAGCGGTGGGTCCCATTGTCTGACTCTGACTTGACCGGGCGTGCGTAATCTTTGTTTTAACTGTGCCTCCTCGATTTCCACGCGTAATGGGGGTAGTGGGGGACGGTTCACGCTTCAGGTCCTCCATGTTTCGAGCACGATGAACGGCACGCGTCTGGTAGGGTTTTTCCTGGACGTTAGATTGCATCTTCCAGGGGGTTAAGTAGTGATGTTGCGACGGTAATTTTCACATCTGCTTCCTCTCTGCCTTTGCCTCCGTCGCCATTGCTGCTGCTCCTCTGCTTCTTTGCTGCTCCCCTCCTTAGCGGCGCTGGACCTGCTCCGTGTTTTCCTAGTTACTTTCTCCGGTCACACCACCATCGTAAAATGGGGAATAAGAAGGGAGGTGTCGTGGCCGATTCCGCCGCTGCCACGGTTGCTGCGAAGAAGAAGGGTGGCTCCGCCGCTGTGGGCACCAGCACCGCGGCCGCCGAGAAAAAGAAGGGCACGGGCACTCGCATCACCAATGGTGTGTGGCATGCATCCATGATCAAATCTTCAGAGCTTCGTCTTCTACGCCAAGACAGAGTTCTATCCTCCGCAGTCGCTGACGCGCGTGTCCCTGGCAGCGAGGTAATCCCCTCTCCTCCTGCCGGCTTTCGAGTGATGTTCCTAGCGTTCATCATCCACGGTCTCTAATTGCCCCTGCATCCTTTCTTCAGGGGCCTTCTTTGTTTTTACGGGCTCCAGCTCCATCAGCTATCCCCAAACTCCATCCTCCATGTAGCTTGCTACATTACTCTTTGCGAGTGCTGGCTCGGAATCGAGCCACACTTCGGCCTCTTCAAGCGCCTCTTCAAGCTGAAGCGCCAATCGACATCTGGCTCCGTAGTCTATGATGTAGGCGGCTGCGGTATCCACATCAATTCCTCCGCCACATACTTTGATATCAAACTCATGGCATCCGTCCAAGGGTGGAGGGACAAGTGGTTCTACATCCGTGACCTGAAGGCCGACGGAGACCACTTCGGACTCGCGCCTTTCGATCCTGCGACGCCGTGCAAAAGGAGGCGCTCCTGGAAGAACGTAGTGATGCCCGACGAGTCCGCGGAGACAGTTGTGCTATACGAGCGCGTCTGCGACCTCGAGAGTCGCATGGGCAAAGAGGAGGGAGGCTGCGCCCTCATTCGCACATGGTTGTGCCGTCGCGTCCAGCCCCTGCAAGCCAGAGTCCACCCTATGTTCCAGTGGGCTGGTGCAAACGATGTCACTCGCGTATCTGCCGATGGCATGTCCGCGAGTGAGGTAGATAAAAGGGTGCGACTGGTCACCAAGTACACCGTCAAGGATGTGCTTCCCAATGATCTAGACGTACCTCCCTTCGATGCTGCTAATCCTCCTCCTGAGGTACAGTTGTGCTACGTAGTAGCTTTGTTTGTCGACTGCTTCATTGCTTTCTTGACTTTGTGCTAAATTGTTTTCTGTATGCAGGATTGGGCGGTGTCACCCTGTATGCCCCCTCTTCCCGAGGGGGTTATCCCTCGTGAAGCCTTGGAAGAGGACGAGTCGGAGTCGACCGTCCCATCTGATGTGGAGGAGGAAGCCCCCGAGTCGAGTGGTCCAGACACTCGCAAGCGTTCACGCAGCAAGGATTCAGATGCGTCGTCTCCTTCGACTCCGAAAGGTGCAGGTGTTGGTGCAGAGTCGCTGATACCTGCCGTTCCTGTGAGCGCCGTGGCGCCATCTTCTCGCAAGAAGATGCGGCTACCGAAGGAGTCGTCGTCAGAGTCGGGGGATCAAACCTTCGATTTTGACAAGTTTGATTGGTAAGTATATGAGCCTTCCTTTTGGTTCTTCTTTGGAGTTGCATTCTCTTGATGTTAGTTTTGTTCTGTAGTCAGCCATCGTTGTCATCTTCTGGCGACGTCCAGTTTTTGAAGGAATCTGGAGTCGCGACCTCCAAGACCAAGAAAGTGGCCGAGCGCACTCCTTCTCCTCCATTAGCGGCCCACTCCGGGCATAATTCGTCAAGTTCTCCACACAATGTGGAGCACCAGATGGTTATCCGGATGTCTGTGAATCCATCGACTTCAGAGTCTTTGGAGGATCATGTAAGTGTAGTATCTCTTCTTCTAATTTTGCAGTCGCGTTTTCATCTATGCCATCTGTTGACCCTTTACTATGTTTTTTCCTAGCTCATTGTGAAGGAAGCCGCTCGCCTTGCGGAGCAGGTGCTTGCGATGGGTCGTCAGCATGCAACACTGGACAGTCGCCATCAAGCAGTGGAAAGTGAGTGTTATTTACTATGTTTTTCTCTGCATCCTTTTGATCGATTTGACTGAGGGTTTGTCTTCCTTTGTGTCACAGTTGACATAATGCACTCCTCCGCAGTGCTGCTTCCCTCGAGAAAACCCTTGCCGCGGCGGTGAGGATCCGTGATGAGGCAATCGCAGCACGGGATGAATCGCGGAAACGCGAGGAGGATCTGCGCGCCTCCATTGCCGCCAGGGAGAAGTTGTTTGAAGAACATCTTCTCTCGATTGCCAAGGCCCTCTTAGGTATTCCCTTGTCTAGATTTTTCGTCATGCCCCTTCTTTCGAATTTGTTTGCTGTACTTGACTTTTGTGCCGATGCTTGATTTGTGTGTAGATGCCAGTGGTCTAAGCTTCGACCCCCAGGCACTCCGTCGTGATGACGCCCTGGCGGGTACCATTTCGGCAGTCGAAGATCGCATCGCTGCCATTCAGGGGACGCTCACCAAGGCCAAGGGCGTGCTTAGTCGCCTCCAGGAAGAGCTGGCACCCAAAGCTGAGTTGATCGAGAATACGGATGAGCTGGTGGAGTCCTTTGCTGGAGGCATTCCTTCAAGCTTCAAGAACTCACTCCATGCGGCTGGTGCTTCAATGTCACTCGCCATGGTTCAAGCACACGGAGTCGAAGTTGATCCTGCGGCAGTCTCCAAGGCGATGCCTGTCAGCGCTGATGGCCAGCGGGTAGTTTTTGCTTCCTTCGCGACTGCTTATGGCAAGTATGGCCCGCAGCTGATCAATATAGTTGCGAAGTACTCTGAGGAGCTTCAGCGAGCCAAGAAGATGGCTAAGGCTGCGACTTCAGGGGCCGAGGGAAAGTCTGTGGCGTCTAACACTGCCACAGACTCGATGAGTCCCCCAAAACCAAGTCAAAGTCAAAGAAGCCAATCGCTCCTCAGTAGTCGCATCTTGTAATAGTTAAATAGCTTATGTCTTTTTGTCGATAACATGCCTTTTGGCGAATGTATCTGCTGATACTTTGTTGATCTTGAAATGCACTCGGGTCTTTTGTCCATGCCTCACCTTAGTCTTCTTATTGTCTCTTGCTTAACTTGTGATAGGGCACATCGAGTGATCCTTTGAGGGAGCCTCAAGATTCGCCGCCCTTGATGACACTTTGGCACCGCCGCGCTCAAGGGTGGATGAGCTGTCTCTGCTCTCGCGACTCCGTGACCGCGTGAAGCAGTTGGAGCATGAATTGCCTGTACTCCGTGGTAATGCGGATGTATGGAAGTTGAAGGCGGAGAAGGCTGTTGCCCGAGAACAATACCTGTTAGGGGAAGTGACGCAGCTGGGCGACCAATTCAAATGTTAGTTTTCTTCTTCCTTATCTTTTCGTTATAGTCACTCGCGTATCCGCTGTCTTCATACTTCTGCCTTTGCTTGGTGTAGTTGTAAGTGCGCGCCATCCGCATGATGATAAAGATAGGATTGCTATTCGCATGAATGATCTCACCCAGGAGCAGCTTCAGGCGAGTGGATATTTCTGGGTGGATCATGATCGCGCAATCGCACTAGCGACCCTACAGGATCGTGCGTCGCGAGTGCTTATGTAACATCCCAAAACTTTAATCCAAGCTTATCAAGATCCAAATCATCAAAATTAGGGTTAACAAAAACTTTTCCACTTCAAAATATGAAAGCATTCATATGTGTGTGCATTTAAATTAGGAGTTGATTTGAATTGCAATGGTTCTGTGATTCATTGCTCGTAAAATGATTCTTAGGTGAAATAAACATCATCTAAATCATTCCAAAACTTTTCCCAAAGAAAAACAACTCAAAATGAATAAATGAAGTGAATGGTCATTTTTGCCAAATTAACTATCATGCCTACTTTGGCTATTCCTAGTACTCAAAACCTAACAGAAACAAATGTGGATCTTTGCACCCCTTGATAGTACACATAATGAGGTACCAAGGCCCACTTTGTGATCTGCTAAAAACATACAAATACTAATTTTAAATGGAAGTTTAAAATTGAATCTAGTTCATATGGGAAGATCCCACTATTTCAAAAACCACTCAAACCAGCTCATTTTTCAAAACCCAAGCACCCACAGAGTCTCAAGCTTAGTACTAGCACACCCACCAAAAATCTTTTCAAAATTCAAAAATAAAGTTCATGCGGCCATTTCATCAAACACCTTGTGGACAGATTTCAAACAAAACCAAATTCACTATTTTGAATAGTGTTCTGGCCAAACTTGTCTCCCATTTGACCCCCATTTGCTCCCATTGTCCTCTAATGATCTAACCATGCAATTACACCCCACTCCCTACCCCCTATTGGCAAAGCCATGCCATCTCGAGCCCACCTCGCCAGCCAACTTGGTCACTGCCGCAGCAAACCACCTCCCCTCTCTCTCCATGTCTAGGAGATAGCCAGCACCTCACCACCGCCCACTGTCCCCTCCTTGAGCCAGGCCAAGCAGTGGACCACCGAGAAAACCCCACCCCCAGAGCAGCTGCGCCATGCCGAGCACGCGCCAGAGCGCCGTGCCCGACATGCATGCACAAGTCGCCGCTCGACCGCAGACCGTGCCCACCGCGTGGCCATGACCCAGGAAGCACGTCGGACATGCCCGTTCGCCGCCCAACGCCTCATAGGCCCCGCTCGCCGTGGACACCGCCGCCTCTGCCGCTCAGAGCGCCAGCTTCGCCCGACCGTATATCGCCGCCCCTAAGCCCGCATGAAAGTCCTAGAGCACCGCCAGGAGACCGCGCGTCGATCGCCGCCCGCAACCATGCCGCTAGCAGCCTGTAGCCATGTCGCCACCGTCGCCTGGCCATCCCGCGTTGTCCCGCCGTCGAGCCTATAAAAGGAGAGCACCCCCAGCCATTTGCAGCACACCACTCAACTCCCCTCACCTCACTGATCGTCCCACACCTCTAGCCGGAGCACGGTGAGCAGCCATTTGCCAGAATTGCACCGGAGTAGGCCGCCTCTAGAGGAGAAGGGCGCCGCTAATTGCGACCACCCCCGGAGCTGCCTCGACCGTCCCCGAGCTCGCCGTCGACCACTAGTCCGTTTGCCCGCCTCGCCGTCGTTGCTGGAAGCCTGGTACGCCCCCTATGAACCCCCACTGAGCCGTTAGGGTTAGAGCTCGCCGGCGACAGGTCCGTCGTCGACGATGATCCCCAGTCGTTGATCCCCATTCTAATCCAACGCTTCACATTGCCCCGTATCGCTTCGCGCGTTATGAGCCGCTGACGAGTAGACCCCCTGTCAGCTGAGCCCCGCGCCGTGGAGTGACACTGGGCCGGCCCGTTAGCGTTTCCCGCGCGGCCCAGTTAGTTTGAATTAGGATTTTTTTTTTTAGTTTAAACTTAGTTCTGTCCCCTAGTTTGAAAATCAATTCAGAGAGATTTACAAGTCCAAATGAAGTGATTCCAGTTTTGTTGGAAAGCTACTGAAAAGATCTATCCAAGACCATTGCATTTAATTCATTTAGAGTTATAGATCTCTCCTAGTAAAAATATTAAAACAAAAGCATTTGCACCTTGCAACATTTTTATAAAATCAACCCAGATAGATTTTGAGTTGATTCCAACTCTCAAAAATCACATTTCATCATACCTATCTGAATATGTAATAATATTAAGGTTTACATACAGTGACTTTGGACTAGTACCAAAATAATGCTATATAGGCATTTCTAGTCACTTTAAATCCTTAAATAATGAACTTAAACCAAAGTAATTATGATCCAACCCTTAAATCACATTCCCACATGTTAGAATATGTGGTTATGACATGTGTCCACATGATCCCATATTTAAAGTAGTGAATATTAAATCTTAGTTAATTTTTCAATGAGTAGAAATTACTTTTCTAAAATAAAAAGGAGGAAACTATTGAATAAAACTTGTGATGCTTGTGATGATAATAGATCATCAATTGTGTGCCTTAGAGTACTAAGTAGACTAGTTAAGTATTGTTTGGTGATTGTGTACTCCATATGTATTTATAGAAGATAGTACCGACTAAGCATACGAGGAGGAGGAGTTCTACCAAGAAGAAGAAGAAGAAAACTTCAACCACTGCACCAACCAAGGCAAGCTATTATTGGCAAGCTAACCCTTGAAAAACTTACTTTAGCAAGCCACCATTAACCATGCAAGCTAGCACTTGCAAGCTACTATTAGCAAGCTAGGATTACACTAGATGGTTTAACAAAGATGCTTTAGGCATGCCTTGATTATACCACTTGGACTAGTATTTACCCCAAGTTTTATTTACAAGCTTACTTCCTTTATTTTACCCAAAGTCCTTTACTTGTTTTGAAGGTAGCATAAAGAGTATAAAACTTGGTCTATTTAGAAACCTTTAGATGTCATTCTATGGCATGAGATTGATCCCATCTTTCCACCTTAGTGAACACTCTTAACTTAGTAGTTTAGAGTAGATCAAAACTTGAGTCACTTTAGATGGGAACACTTGGTGAAAAAGAATTATGAAAACCTTGGAATGATGACTCATTCTATTGAGATGTTTTGACATGTGTTGAGAAACACAAATGGTTTATGATGATGAAAATGTTGAGGCATGAGCCTTAACCTTTTTATAAAACTGATGGTTGGATTCGGATGCGTCCAAATTTACCGTACAACCACACTACCTAAATTGGGTAAGGCTTAGCCAGAAGTTTATATGCATTAGTATTAGTTCCCTCGCGGGAGAGGTTTGAGCTGAGGCTACCTCTCAATGTTGTCCACCTATGTAGTGCCCAAGATGACTGATGGTCATGGTTGGGAGGCCATGCTCATAGAGAGGTGCTTATACTAGGGTGTGTAAAGGAAAGGTTATGTTTGATTATCTGCATACTAAGTATGATGATTCAGGGTTATCCCTGACAGATGTATTGAATCTTGTTGTGAAAGTGTACCACCTCTATAGAGTGTCAAACTATTTGAATAGCCGTGTCCGCGGTTATGGACATTTGGAATGGCCATACTGTTTCGTTGTCAGATGTTTTCAAAATGACTTATGAAAGAAATGATGAATCTTGACTTGACCACAACAGGGTTGTGTTTATGACAATAGCTTCCCAACTTAAGTGGTTCTAGAACTTTATTTTTATCTTTCTTTGCTTTAGAACTTAGCTTAGGTTTCAAACTTAACTTCATAGTTAAACTTAGATTTAGCACTTTAACTTAGAACAATACTACTTGTTAGTGGTAGTTTGCGAGTACTTAAAGAGTACTCATGGCTTTTTTCCCTGGCTATTCTCATGTCCAGACTATGAAGGAGACTATCAAGATGATGGCCAGCAGGACGGCTATGATAACTAGGACTATTTGCCTTCGTCGGCATTGCCTGTGCCCCTGAAGATGGACCCCACCGCTACGCTTATCTTTTATTTCCGCTGCTTGTTGTATTAAGACTGGATCATGAGATCCTTATTTGTGTAAGACCTTATGTATGGTTTGTAATGGATGATGTACTGTGATATCCAATCCGTTATGTCTTGCAAAAATGGTAATCCTGGGATTGGGAGGTATGGCATAACGGGCATCTGGGATTAAAAATCCGGGTGTTGACAAGTTGGTATCAAAGCCATCCTGACCATAGGAGACCCTAGTTAGAATGGACATCCGAACAAAAACTTAGTTTCAAAACCAAAGTGAGTATTTATGAAAAACTATCTCCTCTCTTATCCTTGTGAATTCATTCTTTCTCAAAAATTCATGTTCCTAAAAATTCTTACATTACTACTTAAAATTTGACACACTTGATCACTTCACTAATTTCCTCATCCTTAATTCTTGTAGATGGAGACTCAGTTCAGCAAGTTTTACCAGTTGGGAAACGGAGGTCAGCTGATCTTCGAGAGGGATCTAGATTCACTGTCGGAGTTACTGGGACGCCCACATCCGGAGTTTCTTGGAGCACAACTTCCAGGACCCGTAGGAGGAGACCTACAGTGGCTAGACACCACGGATCTTAGAGGAAGCATCGAAGCACCAACTTCTGGAAGAATTCAGTTCTCCATGAGAGAGAACAACTGGCTAGATGGATTAGCCAGGGCAATGCATGAAGCTCTCGCACGTCTATGTGCCCTCAGCGTCAACCAACTCCAGGGAACCTGTTTTTCTCACTATGCAAGACGTGACTTCATGGGAGTGCCGATGGAGATGCCAAGTCACCCAGAGTTGTGGCGTCTAGTGGAGAATCTTGACTTCTTGCTGCACGACAGACAACAGGAACTAGACAATGCCAGGGAGTTAGCCAACCAGAACCGTGCCATTGCCGACCAGAAGGCCCAGACTTTCGCACTGCTCATCCAAGATCGCCAGTCTCTTTGCCGCTAGCGTGCCAAGAAGGATCGCACCATCGCCCGTCGTCGCAAGAAGGTGGCCGACCTCGAGAAGACCGTCAAGGAGCAGGAAGCTTAGCTTGCCGCCAAGGAAGAAGAAGATGAGGGTGAAGACATCCAGGGAGACATGGATTCTTACCTCAGCAATGATGATGACTTTCTGGAGGAGGATGCGGTGGACTTCTACACTGACGATGAGGACTCCGACTTCATCGACGATGAGTAGATGCACTAGAGCACTGTCATAGCATGAGATGTATCGGTCCCACTGTATCGTAGCTTGCAGAATGGTTCTTCAAACCATCTGTTTTTCCTTTGATTGTTGTGGTGTGTGTTGTATCGTGTGCTTGTTTGCATGAATGAAATGAAGTTAGTTGCAAAACCTGAGTCTAACTCAAATTTTTAGCTTTGAAACCAAAACCATGAACCTTAGAATTTCCCTATTACCCCTATATCTATCTCAATCTTCAGATGACTCGTGGAAACCAAGGAGGGAGCAGCTTGTCCCAAGACCCAATGCTGCAGATCTTGCAGAATCTCATCGCAGACCGTGAAGCAAGCATGGCAGAACGCCAAGCCAACTTAGCAACACTGCAGCAGATCGCCCAGATGGCTCTCAACAACTAAGGGCATGGAAATCAGGATCACCATGGATCCAAACTCAAAAATTTCCAGAATACCAATCCCCTAATCTTCAACCAATCTGAAAACCCGTTAGATCCTGATGACTGGTTGCAAATGATGGAAAACAACCTAGAAGTTGCAGGAGTTGATGAAAACAAGAAAGTTCTCTTCGCCACCCACTATCTGGCGGGAGATGCAAGAGCTTGGTGGACCAGTATCCGCAATATGAACCATGGTTAAATGATGACATGGGAAGCTTTCAAAGTCAAGTTCAGCCGAACCCATGTGCCGCAGGGTCTAGTCAACCGAATGAGAGATGAGTTCCATGAATTGAAGCAAGGAAGAATGACTGTGGTGGAGTACCATGACAGATTCCTGTCACTTGCCAGATATGCACCTGATGAGATCAACACGGAGGCCAAGAAGAAGGAGAGATTCTTGAACGGACTGCATGATGAAATGCAGACTATCCTCGTCAACATCCGTTTTTAGGATCTCGAAGAGCTAGTCGACTCTGCCATTCAGATGGAAGGGAAGATTAACCAGGCAAACGACAACCACAAACATCGTATCATGCAGCAATCAGGATCTAGCAGTCACCAGAAGTATCGTCCCAACCCCTCACCAGGATATGCACCAAGGAACAACCGACCCCCAATGTCTCGCCCAAGCTACCCCAACCGTAGCGGAGGCAATGTGAAGTCCGGAGGAAACCATCACAACTCCGGCAATGCCAACAATTTCAACTGTGCACCTCCCAAGAGCAACAACAATAACAACAACAACAACACTGCACCCAGAACTGGCAGCAATGTTGTGTCTATCGTAGCAAAGGACAAGTCCGAGATCACTTGTTTCGAGTGTGGAGTGAAGGGTCACTACTCCAATGAGTGTCCCAAGAAGACTGCCGCCAATGCCACTGTGAATGCCCCAGCTCAACAGCAGTGTCGTGTTCAACCAGGAAGAAGGTTTGCCCCAGGGAACCCTCACAACCGCAACGGTCGTCTCTTCCACATGAACGTCGAGGAAGCCTAGGAAGCGCCAGATGTAGTGCTGGGTATGTTTACTGTCAACTCAGTTTTAGCAAGAGTATTGTTTGATTCGGGAGCATCGCATTCATTTGTCACCGAAGAATTTGCATGTACTAGTAAGATTCACCCAACCAACCTGAAGCATGTCATGATAGTTCAAATCCCCGGATCAACCACAAAAGCTAGAAAAATTTGCAAAGCTGTACCTATCAGAATACATGGGATAGATTTTTACGCCAACCTAATAGTACTTGGAACCAAAGGATTGAAAGTAGTACTAGGTATGGACTATATGTCAAGGCATAAAGGACTGATAGACTATGCTAAGAAAGCCATCACCATGACCAGTAGTTCTGGAGTAACAATAGAGCATATATCTGAAACCTTACCTCGCCAATTCAAGTGCAACAAGAGTCTAGCCCTACCCACCATAGACCAAGTAAGAGTAGTCTGTGAATACCCCGACGTATTCCCAAATGAATTGCCAGGTATGCCCCCGGATAGGGATATTGAGTTCATCATCGAACTAATCCCCAGAATTGGACCCATAGCCCAGAGACCCTATAGTATGAACCCCTCAAAATTAGTTGAGTTGAAGAAGCAGTTAGATGCCATGTTAGCAAAGGGCTTGATTCAGCCAAGCGCTTCGCCATGGAGATCACTAGTGTTATTCGTCGACAAGAAAGATGGAGGCAATCGTTTGTGCACAGATTACCGAAAGTTGAATGATGTCACCATTAAGAACAAGTACCCCTTGCCAAAAATAGAGGATCTATTTGATTAGTTGACCGGAGCCCAGGTATTCTCAAAGATTGATCTTAGGACTGGTTATCACCAACTTAAGATTCGTGCAATGGATATTCCGAAGATCGCCTTTACTACTCGGTATGGTTTATACGAGTATACGGTTATGTCTTTTGGATTAACCAATGCCCCTGCTTATTTCATGAATCTCATGAATAAGATCTTTATGAATTTCCTAGATAAGTTTGTAGTTGTGTTTATCGACGACATCCTTATCTACTCCAAGTTAGAAGAAGAGCATGAGCAACATCTGAGAATCATCCTAGAAACCCTAAGAGAGCATCAGTTATATGCCAAGTTCAGCAAGTGTGAGTTTTGGCTGAAAGAAGTAGGATTCCTAGGACATATTGTGTCTGCCGGAGGAGTCTCTGTTGATCCCGCCAAGATCAAAGATGTCGAAGAATGGGAAGCCCCAACCACTCAAACCCAAGTCCGTATATTTCTCGGATTAGCGGGATACTACGGCAAGTTCGTCGAAGGATTCTCGAGCATCGCCAGACCCATGACCCAATTGTTGAAGAAGGACAAGAAGTTTGAATGGACAGACAAGTGTGAAGCCAGTTTCCAGGAGCTGAAGAAGAGATTGATATTAGCCCCAATATTGATCATGCCTGACATCAAGAAGTCGTTTGATGTATATTGTGATGCATCCAAGATTGGTTTAGTATGTGTATTGATGCAAGAAGGCAAAGTGATCGCTTATCTGTCTCGACAACTGAAGCAACATGAGCATAACTATCTGACCCATGATCTTGAATTAGCAGCCGTAGTGCTGGCATTAAAGACATGGCGTCATTATCTGATGGGTAATCACTGTGAGATTTACTCAGATCACAAGAGCTTGAAGTATATTTTCACTCAGAAGGAGCTGAATATGAGGCAAAGGAGATGGATAGAGTTAATCAAGGATTATGACCTTGACATTCACTATCACCCCGGCAAAGCCAACGTGGTAGAGGATGCTCTTAGCAGATTGTCGTGTAGGCTAAACACCATGATCAAGGAGAAGCAACCAAGTTTGTATGAAGAGTTGGAGCAGTTCAGGACTGAATTGGTTAGCAAAGGATTCTTAGATAGCATTGAACTTTAACCCACTTTGATTAGCCAAATCAAGGAAGCCCAGAAGGGGAATGAAAGTATCAACGGTATCAAACGTCGTATTGGTACAGGAAAGGTACCTGGATTCACTGAAGACGAAGAAAGAGTGTTGTGGTACAAAGGATTTATCTATGTACCAGCAGATTCAGAGCTAAAGCAAGTTATCATGAAGGAAGCTCATGATACTCTTTATTCTATCCACCCCGGAGGAACGAAGATGTATCAAGACCTGAAAGAGCAATTTTGGTGGCACAAGATGAAGAGAGAAATCGGAAGCTACATCGCCAAGTGTGACATCTGTCAAAGAGTCAAAGCAGAACATCAGAGACCTGCAGGACTATTGCAACCATTGTAGATTCCGGTATTGAAATGGGATTCCGTCGGAATGGACTTTATCACCGGTTTGCCTACTTCTAGTAGGGGAAATGACTCAATCTAGGTCATAGTTGATAGACTGTCCAAGGTAGCTCACTTTATACCTTTCAAGACTACCTACTAGAGTGCAAAGCTAGCAGAGTTGTACATTGCTAGGATTGTTAGTCTGCATGGAACCCCCAAGACCATCGTATCAGATCGAGGAACCCAGTTTACCTCGAGATTTTGGCAAAAAGTTCAGGAAGGATTGGGAACCAAGTTGAATTTCAGCACCGTGTATCATCCGCAAACTGATGGACAGACTGAGAGAGTCAACCAGATCCTGGAGGATATGCTTAGAGCTTGTGTGTTGGAATATGGATCAAAATGGGAAGATTTCCTGCCTTTCGCGGAATTCTCATATAACAACAGTTATCAAGCTAGTTTGCAGATGGCACCATTTGAGTTCCTATATGGAAGGAAGTGCTGAACCCCCTTGAATTGGTCACAAGTAGGAGAGAGTCAGATCTTTGGACCCGACATTCTCCGAGAAGCCGAAGAGAAGGTTCACAAAGTCCGTGAGCACCTCAAGACCTCCCAATCCAGACAAAAGAGTTATGCTGACAAGAGAAGGAGAGACCTGACTTTCAATGTCAGAGATTTTGTATATCTCAAGGTTTCACCGTTGAAAGGAACCCAATGCTTTAGTCTGAAAGGAAAGTTAGCCCCCAGATATATCAGGCCCTTCAAGATTCTGAACCGCCGAGGAGAAGTATGGTATCAACTAGAACTACCTGAAGAGATGTCAGCCATCCACAATGTGTTCCATATCTTGTTACTTCGCAAATGCCTAGAAGTGCCGGAGAAGACTGAAGTTTTCAAGAACATCGATCACAGAGCTATGGAGATCAACAATGACCTGACATATCGTGAAGTGCCTATCCGTATCTTAGAAGAAGATTACAGAACCACCAGGACCAGGAGTATAAAGTTTCTCAAGATTCAGTGGAGCAACCATACCGAGGAGGACGCCACTTGGGAGCGCGAAGATTACATTAGAACAGAGTTCCCAGATCTCTTTAGTTCCTAGTTTTCTTTGTAAATCTCGGGACGAGATTTTGTTTAAGGGGAAAAGGTTCGTAACATCCCAAAACTTTAATCCAAGCTTATCAAGATCCAAATCATCAAAATTAGGGTTAACAAAAACTTTTCCACTTCAAAATATGAAAGCATTCATATGTGTGCATTTAAATTAGGAGTTGATTTGAACTGCCATGGTTCTGTGATTCATTGCTAGTAAACTGATTCTTAGGTGAAATAAACATCATCTAAATCATTCCCAAACTTTTCCCAAAGAAAAACAACTCAAAATGAATAAATGAAGTGAATGGTCATTTTTTCCAAATTAACTATCATGCCTACTTTGGCTATTCCTAGTACTCAAAACCTAATAGAAAAAAATGTGGATCTTTGCACCCCTTGATATTACACATAATGAGGTACCAAGGCCCACTTTGTGATCTGCTAAAAACATTCAAATACTAATTTTAAATGGCAGTTTAAAATTGAATCTAGTTCATATGGGAAGATCCCACTATTTCAAAAACCACTCAAACCAGCTCATTTTTCAAAACCCAAGCACCCACAGAGTCTCAAGCTTAGTACTAGCACACCCACCAAAAATCTTTTCAAAATTCAAAAGTAAAGTTCATGCGGCCATTTCAACAAACACCTTGTGGACAGATTTCAAACAAAACCAAATTCACTATTTTGAATAGTGTTCTGGCCAAACTTGTCTCCCATTTGACCCCCATTTGCTCCCATTGTCTCCTAATGATCTAACCATGCAATTACACCCCACTCCCCTACCCCATATTGGCAAAGCCATGCCATGCCGAGCCCACCTCGCCGGCCAACTTGGTCACCGTCGCAGCAGACCACCTCCCCCTCTCTCTCCATGTCTAGGAGATAGCCAGCACCTCACCACCGCCCACTGTCCCCTCCCCGAGCCAGGCCAAGCAGTGGACCACCAAGAAAACCCCGCTCCTAGAGCAGCTGCGCCATGTCAGCGATGCGCCAGAAGGCGTGTTCGGCGCTGCACAAGCCGCCGACCGCAGCACCGCTGCGTCGCCACGACCTAGGGAGCACGTCGGACATGCCCGTTCGCCGCCCAACACCTCACAGCCCCCGCTCGCCGTGGACATCGCCGCCTCGCTCAGAGCGCCAGCTCCGCCCGACCGCATACCACCGCCCCTAAGCCCGCATTAAAGTCCTAGAGCACCGCCAGAGATCAAGCCGATCGCCAGAGCTATGCCGCTTAGCCCAGAGCCATGTCACCACCGTCGCCTGGCCATCCCGCGCTGTCCCGCCATCGAGCCAATAGAAGGAGAGCACCCCCAGCCATTGCAGCACACCACTCAACTCCCCTCACCTCACTGATCGTCCCACACCTCTAGCCAGAACACGGGAGCAGCCATTCGCCGGAATTGCACCGGAGCAGGCCGCCTCTAGAGGAGAAGGGCGCCGCTGATTGCGACCACCCCAGAGCTGCCTCGATCGTCCCTGAGCTCGCCGTCGACCACCCGTCTGTTTGCCCTCCTCGCCGTCGTTGCTGGAAGCCTTGTACGCCCCCTATGCACCCCTACAGAGCCGTTAGGGTTAGAGCTCGCCGGTGACAGGTCCGTCGTCGACGATGATCCCCAGTCGTTGATCCCCACTCTAATCCAACGCTTCACATTGCCCTGTATCGCTTCGCGTGTTATGAGGCGCTGACTAGTGGACCCCCGTCACCGAGCCCGGCCGTGAGGAATGGAGTGAACTGCCCGTTAGCGCTTCCAGCTGCCCAGTTAGTTTGAATTAGGATTTTTCTTTTTAGTTTAAACTTAGTTCTGTCCCCTAGTTTGAAAATCAATTCAGAGAGATTTACAAGTCCAAATGAAGTGATTCCAATTTTGTTGGAAAGCTACTGAAAAGATCTATCCAAGCCCATTGGATTTAATTCATTTAGAGTTATAGATCTCTCCTAGTAAAAATAATAAAACATAAGCATTTGCACCTTGGAACATTTTTATAAAATCAACCCAGATAGATTTTGAGTTGATTCCAACTCTAAAAATCACATTTCATCATACCTATCTGAATATGTAATAATATTAAGGTTTACATATACCAAAATAATGCTATATAGGCATTTCTAGTCACTTTAAATCATTAAATAATGAACTTAAACCAAAGTAATTATGATCCAACCCTTAAATCACATTCCCACATGTTAGAATATGTGGTGATGACATGTGTCCACATGATCCCATATTTTAAGTGGTGAATATTAAATCTTAGTTAATTTTTCAATGAGTAGAAATTACTTTTCTAAAATAAAAAGGAGGAAACTATTGGATAAAACTTGTGATGCTTGTGATGATAATAGATCATCAATTGTGTGTCTTAGAGTACTAAGTAGACTAGTTAAGTATTTATTTATAGAAGATAGTACCGACTAAGCTTACGAGGAGGAGGAGTTCTACCAAGAAGAAGAAGAAGAAAACTTCAATCACTGCACCAACCAAGGCAAGCTATTATTGACAAGCTAACCCTTGCAAAACTTACTTTAGCAAGCCACCATTAACAATGCAAGCTAGCACTTGCAAGCTACTATTAGGAAGCTAGGATTGAACTAGATGGTTTAATAAAGATGCTTTAGGCATGCCTTGACTATACTACTTGGACTAGTATTTACCCCAAGTTTTATTTACAAGCTTACTTCCTTTATTTTACCCAAAGTCCTTTACTTGTTTTGAAGGTAGCATAAAGAGTATAAAACTTGGCCTATTTAGAAACCTTTAGATGTCATTCTATGGCATGAGATTGATCCCATCTTTCCACCTTAGTGAACACCCTTAACTTAGTAGTTTAGAGTAGATCAAAACTTGAGTCACTTTAGATGGGAACACTTGGTGAAAATGAATTATGAAAACCTTGGAATGATGAGTCATTCTATTGAGATGTTTTGACATGTGTTGAGAAACACAAATGGTTTATGATGATGAAAATGTTGAGGCATGAGCCTTAACCTTTTTATAAAACTTATGGTTGGATTCAGATGCGTCCAAATTTACCGTACAACCATACTACCTGAATTGGGTAAGGCTTAGCCAGAAGTTTATATGCATTAGTATTAGTTCCCCCGCGGGAGAGGTTTGAGCTGAGGCTACCTCTCAATGTTATCCACCTATGTAGTGCCCAAGATGACTGATGGTCATGGTTGGGAGGCCATGCTCATAGGAGAGGTGCTTATACTAGGGTGTGTAAAGGAAAGGTTATGTTTGATTATCTGCATACTAAGTATGATGATTCAGGGTTATCCCTGACAGATGTATTGAATCTTGTTGTGAAAGTGTACCACCTCTATAGAGTGTCAAACTATTCGAATAGCCGTGTCCGCGGTTATGGACAGTTGGAATGGCCATACTGTTTCGTTGTCAGATGTTTTCAAAATGACTTATGAAAGAAATAATGAATCTTGACTTGACCACAACAGGGTTGTGTTTATGACAATAGCTTCCCAACTTAAGTGGTTCTAGAACTTTATTTTTATCTTTCTTTGCTTCAGAACTCAGCTTAGGTTTCAAACTTAACTTCATAGTTAAACTTAGATTTAACACTTTAACTTAGAACTATACTACTTGTTAGTGGTAGTTTGCGAGTACTTAAAGAGTACTCATGGCTTTTATCCCTGGCTATTCTCATGGCCAGACTATGAAGGAGGCTATCAAGATGATGGCCAACAGGACGGCTATGATAACTAGGACTATTTGCCTTCACAAGATTGCTCGTGGCCTGAAGATGGACCCCACCGCTACGCTTATCTTTTATTTCCGCTGCTTGTTGTATTAAGACTGGATCATGAGATCCTTATTTGTGTAAGACCTTATGTATGGTTTGTAATGGATGATGTACTGTGATATCCAATCTGTTATGTCTCGCAAAAATGGTAATCCTGGGATTGCGAGGTATGGCATAACGGGCATCTGGGATTAAAAATCCAGGTGTATGGTTGAGTCCAGGATGGCTCGATCATCATGACGCCTATTGGTCCTTCGAGTCCTGTATCCAACTCCAGGTTGTCGAGTGCCATTGGCTCATTGGGCGGCGTAGCCCCTGAGTCTGTTGTTGCGCTTATTTTCTTCTCTGTGGCCTTTGGCTTGATGGAGCGTTCGCAGATGCACTCGAGAAATACCCCGGGTGGTATGGGGGTGAAGGTAGAGCCTATGTTGGCGAGTGTGTCCGCCTCTTCATTGCTTTCGTGACCTATGTGTCGCAGCTCGCAACCATCAAAGTCCCCTTTGAGTGTGTCGTAGAGGTTGCGGTAGGCGATCATGTTGTCATTCAGTGCGTCGCACTCGTGCATTGTCTGGTTGACGACCAGCTTGGAGTCGCCATATATTATGAGTCTCTTGGCACCGCAGGCTTTTGCCATCCTCATCCCATGTAGTAGGGCCTCGTATTCAGCTTCATTGTTGGAGGCGGTGAACTGCATTCGCAGGATATATTTTAGTTTGTCTCCCTGGGGCGATGTCAGTATGACACCTGCGCCGGCCCCGTCCTTTCGCTTGGAACTGTCGAAGTGCATTGTGCAGAGGTAGGACATGTCTGGTTTTTCGGGGAGCTGGTTCTCCATCCAGTGCACGAGGAAGTCAGGTAGAACTTGCGACTTGATTGCATCGCATTTTTCATATGTAATGTCTCGTGGAGACAGTTCGATTCCCCAAAGCGTGACTCGTCCGGTGGCGTCAGGATTGTTGAGGATGTGCCCAAGCGGGGCGTCGTTGACTACCACGATTGGGTACTCCTAGAAGTAGTGGCGCAGTCGCCGGGCCATCATGAAGACGCCGTACGCCAGTTTCTGGTAGTGAGGGTAACGCGGTTTTGTTGGCGTAAGTACCTCGCTGAGGTATTAGACTAGGCATTGTACTCCATGGACCTTGTTTTCTTCGGCTCATTCTACCACGAGCACCGTGCTGACCACTGATACATTGCAAATGTATCTATAATTTTTGATGTTCCATGCTTGGTTTTATCCACTTTCTTGTGTTTGGTTCCAACTTTGGAGTACTTTTCATATGATTTCTTGGACTAACCTATTAACAAGAGCCACAGTGCCAGCTGCCTGTTTTTTGTTGTTTTTGGTTCAGAAAGTCGAAAATGAATATTCTCAAATTGGACGGGACAAAAGCCAAAGTGCCTATTTTCCGAAGGATCAAGTGCTATCGAGACGGAGAGGGGCCAGGGGCAGCCACACCACTCGCCACGCGGCCAGATCAAGCTGGCCAGGCCTGCCGCGCAAGGGGTGGTGTGGTGGCTCCAGCACCCCTCGGCCTCTCCTTCCACCTATAAGTTGCCCTCGACGAAAACCCTAAGTACCCATCAAAATCCACGAAGAGTCTCAGAGTCGTCATCTCCATCCCTAGATCGAGGGATCTGAGCTCTTCGGCACCTCGGGAGAGGGAATTCACCCTGGTGGCCTTTTTCATCACCAAGCAAGCCTCCGTTGTGCTGCGTGAGTAGTTCATCCTTGGACTACGGATCCATGTAGTACCTAGATGGCTGGTTTCTCCTCCTTGGTGCTTTCATGTTTAGATCTTGTGAGTCTGCTCATGATCAAGATCATCTATTTGTAATTCATACATGTTGTGTTTATGGGATCCGATGGATATTGAGATGCTATTTTAGATTGATTATTGATTCTATCATGTCTTTGTTATTTGTGATCTTGCATGCATTCTGTTGTTAGTAGCTATCTTGGCCAAGTAGATGCTAGCAACTCCAAGAGTTAGTATTTATGCTCGATAGTGGGTCCGTGCCTCCGTAACTGGGAAGTGATGTAAATCTCTAAGGTACTAGATGTGTTGTTGCTACTAGGAGAAAACAACAATCCTTTGTTCATAGAACAATCGTATTGTTTACTTTACACGCAGTTCAGAAGCAATAATCGGTTGCTTGCAACTTAATACCGGAGGGGTTCGGATGATAACCCAAGGTGGATTATTAGTCATAGATGCGCTTGGATGGCGGTCTATGTATTATGTTGTAATGCCCAATCAAGTCTCAAAGGAGTCAAGATGATTAGTATATGCAGGTATTGCTTTCTCGGGGTTTGTCCATTGCCCGCTGTAATTTGTTTACCCAGCATGTTATCTATCTAAGGAGAGCCACCTCTAGTGAACTATGGATCCCGGTCCTTTTTCTTTACATACAATCTATAAACTGTTTCTGCTTTGTGTTTACTTTCTGCAAACTTTTACTTCCTTCCTTTCGATACATTTAATCCTTTGTTTTCCGCAAAACACGGTGAGATTGACAACCTCATCGCAAGTTGGGGACAAAGTTCTGTGGTTGTGTTGTGCAGGTCTCCATGTTGCTACTAGCACCGGTAGTGCGCCCTGCCAAAGCTCAGCTAGTAACACCTTTGGGGTGTTTCCTTGCTCCTACTGGTTCGATTAAACCTTGGTTTCATAACTGAGGGAAAACTTACTGATGTGCTCATCATACCTTCCTCTTGGGGTTCCCAACGAGCTCTACGTTGAAAGTCAAGCGCATCAAGATTTTATGGCGCCGTTGCTGGGGAGTCAAGGACATCTTCACAAGGGGAGTCCCTCATAACCAATTTCTTTCCTTTGTTGTTTTTGTTTTGCTTAGTTTCTTTTTGTTTTGTTTGCTTGTTTTGTTCTTCAAAAAACACAAAAAAAATTAGTTTTACTTGTTTGCTTTCTTATTTGAAAAACACAAAAAAATTAGTTCCTATCTTAAGTTGCCTTCATGTCTAGCCTTGCTCCAATCACTATGTCACCCGAGGAAATTATTTTCACTTTTAAACAAGGAATTGAGGAAAGTTTTAAGGAAGCTTGGTCTAGAATCTCTGATCTACATGTAAAAACTGAGCCTAAAATAACTCAAAGCTTGTTCCTTAGCAGTTTTTACCTTGGGATTGCTCTTTGCTATAGATATGATTTAGATGCTATTGTGGGAGGAGATTTCCTCCAATGTAATGAGGATGATGCCATTAATGCTATAAAGAAATTGATCCTCACTTACACTATGCCTAGCCAAACTGATATTTCTTTCGCAAAAATATTTGCTAGGTTGAATACTCTTGAGGCTAGCACTACTAGCTTAAAAAGTTGCTAGAATACGCTTAGGGAGCATCATAATTATGTTCCAATAAATTCTGAACCATCAAAGTGGCTCCCTACAGTAAAGATTGAGATAAACACTGAGACTTTCCAAGCCCGCTGCGATATCATGTCTGAATTTTGTCTTATGCCCAAAGATATTTATGAATCTTTGAATCTTTGGGGGCTTACTGAAGGAGGAAAAGAAATATCTCTTACTAATAATACTACCATATTACCTCTTGGAATAGCTGAAGGAGTGTCTACAAAGATCCTTGGGAAAACGATTTCTATTGATTATCTTGTTATTGAATGTGCAGGAAAAGGACAAATTACACTTGGAAGGTCCCTATTAGAACTCCTTGGAGCAATAATAGATGTGGGAAAGGTAACCATGCACCTTTCTTCTCCACCAAACAATCACATTTTCCCAAAGGTTAAGAATAAAAATAAGAGAGGTAAGGGCAAGAAAGTTGGTTTTAATGTTTCTTCATTTGAGAACGCTTGATTCTTTCTTTGCCTCTTATGCCTAACTTAAAGGCGTTAAAGAAAAGTACTTGTTGGGAGATAACCTAAGAGTTTTAGTTGAGTCTTGGAAGTTATTACTTCAGTAATAACCTCTCCTTATCCTTTTGTTTGCTTTTTGTGCCAAGAGTAAACTCTAATGAGAGTGAAGTAATGATAGGGAAAGTTGCTGTCCCGAAACAGATTTTTGTGCTTCACCATAAAAATTCCTGAGAGAGCTCTGTACGTCGGATTGAGCTGTAATGTTTTGTGCTTCTGCATCAGGTTGTTATCTAACTTTCGTTAGTTCAACACTTTTTGATTTGAGCAACAGAAGGTCTTCGAAAAAATTCGTCTTTACCTACTGGTCTGTTTTGACAGATTTCTGGCATTTTCTGCATTTGCTTCTTGTTAGTTCCTTCTTGAGTTCCTTTGGGGAATTGAGCTTTTTGAGGGAAGTGCTACAGTAGCTAGTGTTCTAATGGAAGTTTATTTGGTGTTAGAACTGAACCTTGAGACTTATTTATCTGAAGTGCACTAATGTTGCTAATGAGATTGTGTGAAGTTTTGTATGAAGGAAAAAATTTCAGGTGTATGGAAGGAATGAGTAATGAGATGAAGGATGGACTAAAGCTCAAGCTTGGGGATGCCACGCGTGTCACCCCAAGAAATATCCAAGAAGTACAAGCGTCAAAGCTTGGGGATGCCCAAGGCATCCCCTTCTTCATCAATGAAAATTCCAGGTTTCTTCCAAACGCTTCATTTTTATTGTTTCATGCACAGTTGTGTTTTTCTTGGAGCGTCTTCCTTTTTGTTTTCGTTTTGGTTTTTAGTTTGCTTGGTTTGCTTAGTTTTCTGAATAAGTTGGTTGGACCCCCTCTTTCATACTTTGGTTTGCAATTAGTTTGGTTTGGTTTGGAAAAGAGTAGGAAAGTTCATGCTTATGTGGTAAAAAGAGCTCGTTTTTGACTGTGGCCTATGCTTTGTCATGCCATTCTTGATATTGTTTTGGCTTTATGCTTAGTATTCTTTGCTATAGCATGACTTGTTATAAACAATTGAGATTGCTTAATGTGCCTTGGATGAATCATGCGTTGTTTTAGCATATTAAAGCATAGAATAGTGGTATTCTCCTTTGATGCTTTATTTGGGTGGCACATGCTCACACCATGTTATGACTGTCACAAGTCACCATAGCCTTTATGATCCTTTAGTTTTCAACTTGTAGTATCACTTTATGCTTTGATCAATGATGTTTTGTCGCTCTGCATGATTATGGCCATTATTGCTCTCTTAGTTTGTCGCCCCTTTTTGCTAGCCTCCACAACAAAGTATGAGTTCCACTCATGCATCCAACTCCCGAAACCAAGTTATTCCAAAGAGTCCACCATACCTACCTACTAGCTTATGCTATTCCAAGTATATTCATGCTTTTGTTTACCTTCCACTTGTTATGAGAAAACTAGTGATTAAAGCTCTCACGAACTTGATGGCACACTTTACTTTTTGCCTCTAATAAACTTGAACCATTGGGTCCTTCTTTGTTGCGTATATGCTTGCGCTTTATAAGTTGAAATTAGCAGAACCATGTACCATGGGGAACGCTTTCAACATTGCACTTGTACTTTGTACCCCGTTGATATCATGTTCTTTTGCTTACGGATCCCAGCGGTGTGAAATAAAAGTGGAACTTGTAAGATCATGGAGTTTGTATGTGTGTTAGAGAAGCGCCTAGGCCGCTAGCCTAAGCCATGCCTAATCATGGTGGAAACTTGTAGCATCACCATAATGAGCACTCTATGAAGCATCCTCAATAAAAACCTATGCAAATAGCAAATAAAAAGATCGCTGAGATGCTCATTGTCTGCTTGCCTTGTCATTTTGATTATGGGAAAGCTCCCATATCATGTGCAAGGGTACCCTGCATGTTCTTAATGATACACATATACTTACAATGACAAGAGCTTACTCGTGACTGAAGTTGAGTAGCATGAGGATCGGTCTTCGTAAGTAAGGGGCATGAGATTTCGGTTTATAACCATTCAAGCATATCCTCTTAGTTGTGTCACTTTAACCTTAATCACCTTAAAGATGCTTATGATAGGGGCAATGAGAGCTGAAAGTTATAAGTACCATAATTTTTGGAAGCTCTTTATGAGACTTGAATCCCTACTTCCTTTTACAAAAGGCCTTTCTTCCACCATTATATTGAGTCTTTACCTTCTATCTTTATGCTCCTACTTTGAGAGCATAGTGGCCATTCTTAGTTCTATGTGCATTGTCCCAAGACTAGTTGATTGATGCATAACTTGTTATTGCTTGTTTGAAACTATTGTATCTAGTCACTCTTATGAACTTTGAAGGTGTCCTATGCATTTATACTTGCTACTCTATTGAGGGACAAGCTGAATACTATTATGCCATGTTTTCTTTATGTGAAACAAACAAACGTCTTGCAAAGCATTGTTATTCATGAATCTTTTGTTTGTGCCTTTTCATGTTGCGTCATAGTTTCTTTGCTTATTGCTAGAACTTTGTCTTTCCTGTTATGATTGAAGTACTATGATCCCAGCTTTGAATGTTTTGCAAATACTTTGATTAAGTCTTTGATGGTGCATGTCACCTCAAAAATTATTTCTTTTTATCACTTACCTACTCGAGGACGAGCAGGAGTTAAGCTTGGGGATGTTGATACGTTGCAAACGTATCTATAATTTTTGATGTTCCATGCTTGGTTTTATCCACTTTCTTGTGTTTGGTTCCAACTTTGGAGTACTTTTCATATGAATTCTTGGACTAACCTATTAACAAGAGCCACAGTGCCAGCTGCCTATTTTCTACTGTTTTTGGTTCCAGGAAAGTCAGAAAATGAATATTCTCGGAATTGGACGGGACAAAAGCCAAAGTGCCTATTTTTCCAGAAGGGAACAAGTGCCAGAATACGAGACGGAGAGGGGCCAGGGGCTGGCCACACCACCTGGCGGCGCGGCCAGGCCTGGCCCGCGTGGCCAGGCCTAGCCCGCGCCAGGGGGTGGTGTGGTGGCTCCCGGCACCCCCTCGGCCTCTCCTTCTGCCTATAAGTTGCCCTCGGGACGAAAACCCTAAGTGCCCGATCAAAAATCCACAAAAGAGTCTATAGCCGCTGTCATCTCCATCCCTAGATCGGGAGGGATTTGAAGCTCTTCTTCCACTTCGGAGAGGGAATTCACCGAGGCCTTCTTCATCACCATGCAAGCCTCCGGTGTGATGCGTGAGTAGTTCATCCTTGGACTACGGATCCATGTAGTAGCTAGATGGCTGGTTTCTCCTCCTTTGTGCTTTCATGTTTAGATCTTGTGAGCTCCGTTCACGATCAAGATCATCTATTTGTAATTCATACAGGTTGTGTTTGCGGGGATCTGATGGATATTGAGATGCCATTTCAGATTGATTATTGATTCTATCATGTCTTTGTTATTTGTGATCTTGCATGCTTTCCGTTGTTAGTAGCTATCTTGGCCAAGTAGATGCTAACAACTCCAAGAGTTAGTATTTATGCTCGATAGTGGGTTCATGCCTCTGGTAATCTGGGGAAGTGACAGAAATATCTAAGGTACTAGATGTGCTGTTGCTACTAGGGAGAAAACAACAATCCTTTGTTCATAGAACAATCATATTGTTTACTTTACACGCAGTTCGTAAAGCAATAATCTGTTGCTTGCAACTTAATACTGGAGGGGGTTCGGATGATAACCTGAAGGTGGATTATTAGTCATAGATGCAGTTGGATGGCGGTCTATGTATTATGTTGTAATGCCCAATCAAGTCTCAAAGGAGTCAAGATGAGTAGTATATGGATGTATTGCTTTCTCGGTGTTTGTCAATTGCCGCGCTGTATTTTGCACCGAATCTTCTCCATCTGCCCAGCGATTCGTGATTTCCATCAGGTGGTCGATGGTTTTGGGCTTCGAGCGGCCCAGCTCCTCCCTAAGCTCTATGCGGCGTACGCCGCCATTGAATGCTTCAATTGCACGACCCTCCGAGATATTCTCTGCGGAGTTCTTAATGATGGACCACCTCTGGATGTATGAGCGTAGCGATTCGCCTGATCTTTGCTAGCAGCATCTCAGCTCTTCGATTGATGCGGGCCCGTTTGTAGGTGCCCTTGAAGTTGTGCACAAAGCTGTAGACCAGCTCTTCCCAGCTGCGAATGGATCCGCGTGGGAGGTTGTTGAGCCATGCTCGGGCGGCGCCCTGCAGATGCAGCTGCAGGCATTGCATGGCCGTGCTTCGACTCCCGCCGTGGAGCCTGACAGAGGAGATATGGTCCTCTAACCAGATTTTTGGGTCATGCAGGCCATCGAACTTTGGGTTCTCTGACGGGAGCTTAAACCCCTTGGGCATTCGCTTTTGTCTGATGGCCCTGCTGAAGAATCTAGCGCCACAGAGCTCCACGTCTTTGTCCTCTGAGTCAGTCGACCGGGCGCGTCGCGCCCTTGATTTGTCAATCTTGCACTGCGTGAGGTCATCGCGCGCGTCATACTCGTGGTCGTGTCACTGTGAGCGGCGACGTCGAGACAAATCGTGACTGTCGTCACTAGATGAAGGTGAGGAATAGCATTTTGCCAGAGCCTTGCCTTTCTTTGGTTCCGATGCTGGCTCTTTGTCGAGGGCGGCCTCGATTAGCCCCAAGCCTGCGATCGTATATTGGTGCATGGCAGCTCGAGGGTCTCCAGCTGGCAGCTGGTTGTTGAGGAGGTACATGGTGGCCGCCGTTACCGTGGCTTGCGGTGTTTTCGGGAGCACGTTGCCGCGCGTATCCACCATCATGGAGCCGAAGTCGAGGACTTTGGCGCCTTCTACACGTTCTTGTTCGGTGAGGTGGGCGAGTCGAGATCGTCTGTTGTTGGCGATGTACTCGTTGCACCTAGAGGAGGATCCTCCATGGGAGGAGAGCCCAGCTCGTCGGAGGCTCGACTCATCTGCCGCCTTTTTATGCACCTCGAGTTGTGCGATTGTTTGCAGTTGGCGTTAGTATTCCTCCTTCAGGAGCCAATGGTAACCCATCAGCAGTTCTTGCGGGGAGCCGAAGGGTAGAGGGTGGCCCCGTAGGGCTTCTTGGCAGCAAGCCCACTCGAGGTCATTGAGCTTGATCACGACGCGTTTGCCAGTTTGCTCGTTTATCATAGTTGGAGGTTCGACTGCCCCTCCGTTGTTGACGGGGGCACCGTCAGTGGGGTCGCCGTTTGGCGGTGGCCCTCCATTGGGTATGCCGCCGTTTGGCGGGTCGGTTCCATGGCCACTGTTGCCCGTGTTGTCGCGATTGGTGGAGGAGTCGCCCGTGTTGATGACGGCGCACATGAAGTGGTTGGGGAAGCTGCTGCTCCCACAACTTTCAGATCCGGAACCGTAGGCTTCGTCTTCAGTTGCCAGATCGCCCAGATCGGATTCGCGACTGCTGTCGCTGACCGTATTCTCGACTGTTGTCGAGGCGTGGAGCTCACTGAGGGTGCCGATCGGCGGAGGGAACCACGATGCTGGAGAAATCGATGGTGTCGTCGGCTGGTCAGACATGCGAAGCGTGCTCATCTGACCAACTTGGAAGCAGAAGCTCCCGATCGCCAAGCTGATTCCGTCGCCTACGGACTTGAAAGCTAAGCGAGTGGCCGGCGTGTGGACGGTGAAGTCAAACACGCCGAAGAGCTGGCCAATCTCCGTTGTTGCGGAGTTGTAGATCGCGGTTGATGGGGCCGAAGAAGCCGCAACATCAGCACTCATAATTCCCACAAACAGAGCCAATTGACGAGGGTTTAACTCATCAATGCCCATTGTTATGGACTTGGGTTTTGGAGAAGGAGGGAGCGCTGGAGACATCTATCGGCTAGCAAATAAGCACACAGGGGATTCGAAGATTTACCCAGGTTCAGGCCTCGCAGAGGTCCCTACTCCTGCTTGTCTGCTCATGGAATTATTGAAGAAATCGAGGATTACAATGGTGCGCAGATGCAATCTGGCGAGGGTTGTGGAAACTAGGGTTGCGTGTGTCCTCCTCGCCGCCCCCTCCTAGCCTTATATAGCTAGGCTAGGTCTTGGGTAGCAGGTCGAGTCGGTTACAGGTTAGGGTTTTCCCCTTTGAACCTTCTATCTTTAGCTTCTTCTTGTTCTTCAAGCAATCGAGAGTCCGTAGGTTACTCGAGTTCTCCATTTGGGCCTTGGCGACACCGTGGGCCTCCGCTGTATTCAGGCCGTATATACCAAGCTCGAGTACCTATAGGGTATACCCATGTCACCTATTAAAACAAAATTTGGTCTTCATGCTTCTTCATTTGAGAATACTTGAACCTTGCTTCTTATGCCTAGCTCAAAGGCGTTAAAGAAAAGCACTTATTGGGAGATAACCCAAAATTTCTATTCAGTAGGTTTTTCTTTTGTTGAGTCTTGGAAGTTATTACTTCTGTAATAACCTCTCCTTATTGAAAGATCGGTATAGGCGACTAGAGGGGGGTGAATAGGAGCTACTCAAATTTTAACTACTTTTCAAATTAAGGCTAAACACAAAGTAAGTTCTCTAGATGTGCACTAGGTGAGAGAACTTAAAGGACAAACAAGCAAGCAAGTAACAATAAGTAAAGAGTAAAGGATAGAAGTAACCGAGAGTAGACACGGAGATGTTTTCCCGAAGTTCCTTCCTTTTGAGGGGAAGTACGTCTCCGTTGGAGGGGTAGGTGGTACTAAGACCACCAGTGCCACAGAAGGCCTCACCCTATTCTCCCAAGCACCCGCCTCACGGCAAGCACCCGATCCACTATGCGGTGACTTTGAAGGTGGCAACCAAAACCTTTACAAACTTGTTGAGAAGACCTCCACACACCCGGAGTCTCCCAACACAATCTCGAAGCTTTACAACAAATGCCCGAGCTCCGAGATCGACCTCTTCCGTCTAGGGTTCAAAGAACCCAGGAGTAACAAGATCCACAAAGGAAAACATGGGGGAATCAACTTTGCTTTGGTGAAAACCTAGATCTAGACCTCCTCCACCAAGCCTCAAAGTATCAAGGAGTTTGGAGGGATAGGGAGGGAGATCTAGTAGAAATGAAGCTCAAGAACAATGGAGGAGAGAGATAAAAGAGTCAAAACTTCTCGTTGGAGAAGAAGGCTCTATTTATAACCTCAAGAGGGATCTGCCCGTTGCACCAGTCGCCAACCGGTAGTACCGGTCCTATGAGCGGTAGTACCGGATAATAGCGGTACTACCGGACAGGTATTGGACTGGGTACCGGGTTGGCGCTAGCTGCATCGGCGTGACTTCTGTCCCCCCAGGTGGCAGTGGCTCTGGGAAGCGGTGCTACCGGACGGGGATGGTGGTACAGGTCAGTGGTACCGAGGAGAACAGAGGGGAGGCGCAACTCGCCAAGACGCCTCAGACTCCCGCGGTACCGCCAAGCAGTACTACCGGGCGCTGAGCGGTAATACCGGTTAGGAAATCTGGTACTACCAGACCGCACAGAGCTAGAAGCCACAGCCGCAAGGGAAGACACCTCCTGATATCTCCACCAAATGGAAAGCTTAAGGTTTTTCAAAATAGAGATGATTCCACCCAAACTTTCCAACGCGAACCCCCTCTTGATAGTACGGTGTTCCTACGACTCAAGCAAAAAACCCTAGAAAAACTATATCTTGAGAGAACATTTTAGAGGGGAACCGAATGCCCTTTTCTTCATTAAAACCTGTGACTCACTTAGCAAACGATTAGTCCGACACATGTGTTGTCAACAAACAGCAAAATCACATAGGATAGGAAATGCCCTTTCAATCTCCCCCTTTTTGGTGTTTGATGACAACCACACATTTGCATGAAAGATATTATGATAGAGCACTTGGTTTGAAAAATAGAGACGGTCTCCCCCTCTATTTTACAAGCCAACAATAAGAGCAAAGGCATAGAGAGAGGCGAGGAGTTCATACCTTTGCACAAAGTGTGAGTAAAACTAGAGTAATAATACAATAAATGGCATTCACACACGATATGGATCCATATAATAATACCCATAAGTCACATATGATGGATCCATAAGAAAGCCACATAGTCTTGACTTACATAGCACAAATAGATAGCACACGGAGTTCACAAATAATAAGCGGTAATAAAAAGTTCACAAGCGACCAAATATCAAAGAAAGAACGAGCTTGTGACTTTCCCATGCAAATCCCGTACCTTATGGCCCTTCTCCCCTTTGGCATCAAGATGCCAAAAAGGGAGTAGAGCAAGACTAGCACCCCGAAGATCACTCCTCATCATCACCATGGGGGGAGGAGCACGGAAGGAGGAAGAGGCATCATCAAACTCCCAATTGCTATGCTTGGAGATCCATTGCTCTTCCGGAGTGATGTTGTTCTCGAGCCTTGAGATACCAACCTGGGCTTCCATCAATTCTTTCTGACGAGCAGCAGCTTTCTTGGCATAGACATGGGCCTCATACATGCGCTTTTGGTTGTCAACTTGGAAGCAAAACACCTTCTTGATCTTGGCTTCCATCCTCTTTGCCCATGAGGGCTTCACATGCTCACGACGAGATACAACAAAGTATTCGTCGCGGCCACTATCTTCATTACCCGAGTCCCCTTCAACCACATTGCCTTCTTCCTCCACTTCTTGACCGACTGCATTGTGGGGCTTGGCGTGCTTCTTGTGTTGGAGATATGCCCAAGAGGCAATAATAAAAGTGGTTATTATTATATCTTTGTGTTTATGATGAAAGTTTACATCCCATGCTATAATTGTATTATTAGGAAACACTAATACATGTGTGTTTTGTAAACATAAAAGAGTCCCTAGTAAGCCTCTTGTTAAACTAGCTTGTTGATTGATTGATGATCATGGTTTCCTGATCATAGACATTGGATGTGATTAATAACAAGGTTATATCATTAGGAGAATGATATGATGGACACACACCCATAGTAAGCGTAGCATAAGATCAAGTCATTAAGTTCAGACATGTAAGCTTTGAAATACATAGTAACCTAATCCTTCGACCATGAGGTTATGTTAATCACCATCACCGGATGGGTACTTTGATGACATCAAACGCCACTTCGTAACTGGGTGGTTATAAAGGTGTCATTGGGTATTCTAAAAGTATGTGTTGAAGCGCATAGACCAAGATTGGGATTTGTCCATCCATATGACGGATAGATATACTCTGGACCCTCTCGGTGGAATGTCATCTAGATAGCTTGCAAGCATGTGACTGGGTCACAAGGGATGACATAACATGGAACGAGTAAAGAGTACTTATCAGTAACGAGGAAGAACTAGGTATGAAGATACCGACGATCAAACCTCGGATAAGTAGAATATCGCGAGACAAAGGGAATTGGTTTCGTATGTTAAATGGTTCAATCGATCACAAAGTAATCGTTGAGTACGTGGGAGCCGTTATGGATCTCTAGATCCCGTTGATGGTTATTGATGGGAGAGGTGTCTTCATCATGTCTGCATATTCACGAACCGTAGAGTGACACACTTAAGGTTTGAAGTTGTTTGAAGTAGATATGGAATTTGTGTTGGAGACCGAATGTTGTTCGGAGTCTCGGAATGGATCTGGGACATCACGAGGAGATCCGGAATGGTCCGGAGAATGAAATTCATATATTGGGGATCATTTTCTAAGTTAGGAAATGTTCCGGAGTGTTTGTATGGAGATTCTAGAAGGTTTCGGAATGTTCTGGAAGGTTCTAGAGGATTTCTTGGAGTTTGCTTGAAAACCAAGAAAGGGATCAAAGAAACCAAGTGGGGCAAGACACGGATTCGTGGGGGAGGAGGATTCCTCCCCCAACCCGCTGCCCAGGAGGAGGGAGTCCTACTAGGACTCCTCTCCAGCGCCTCCTTCTTTAAATAGAAGGAGGGGCGCCTCTGACCTTGTCTCATAACTCCAAATCTCAGCCGCCTCTCCTCCATGTTTCTTACACTTGCAGGCATAGGCGAAGCCTGCAGAATTCTCATCTCCACCACCACCACCACGCCTGTGCTCACAGGATTCCGTGGAGAAGATCTACTACCTCCGCTTGCTGTGACCGTCTGCGGAAGCGCTGCCGGAACGCGGCGCCGGAAGGATCGTAAAAACGATCTTGAGATCGGCAAGTGATCGACTACATCATCCACGAGATCTAATCTCGTTAACGCTTTCGATTCTACGAGGGTTAGTACCGATCTATCTCGTTGCTCATGTCTAGTAGATTAGATCTTGGCTTTTATCTAGATTAGATCTGGGTTTTGTTCGTTCTTGTGGTAGAAATTTTTTGTTTTCCATGCTACGAACCCATCAGTGGTATCAGAGCCTTGTCTATGCGTAGATCTGTTGCACGAGTAGAACACAATGAGGTTGTGGGCGTTGGTGCTCGTGCCGTCTTTTGCTATGTGTGTACTTTGCATCTTGCGGTATGGTGGGATGAAGCGGCCCAGGCTAACATTACATGTCATCGTACATGAGACTTGCTCCACGCTTGACGTGCAACTCGTATTGCACAAGTGGCTTTGCGGGTGTCTGTCTCTCCCATCATAGTATAGATCAAATCTACACTTTGCACTTGATAGCACTTGTATCAACGTTGTGGTTCAGTTTTGTAGGTAAGATGCGTTCTTAGTCGAAAGCCCCAAGCCACGTAAAACTTGCAAAGAAAATTAGAGGCGTCTAACTTGTTTTTGCAGCAGTTTTGTGATGTGATATGGCCTACATGTGATTGTGATTGTATTTGATGTATGCAATGATCCTTGTTGTAATATGGCAACCGGCAGGAGCCTAATGGTTGTCTTTAATTCTGTTAAGACCTGCGTGTCTATTCATCTTGTAATAGCTTTGTTCCAAGTAGTTGTAATAGTTGCTAGTGATGATGGACAACCATGAAGCGGCGCCACGGACCTTGACGCAATGCTGGTGATGATGGAGATCATGTCTGTGCTTTGGAGATGGAGATCGAAGGCATAAGAAGAAAGGGCCATATCATATCACACAAATTATGAATTGCCTGTGATGTTAATCCTTTATGCATCTTGTATTGCTTAGATCACGACGGTAGCATTATAAGATGATCCCTCTCACTAAATATCAAGTAATAAAGTGTTCGTCCTTAGTTGGCACCGTTGCTAAGACTCGTCTGCTTCAAGCATCTCGTGATGATCGGGTGTGATAGACTCGTACGTGCATACAACGGGTGCAAGCCAGATTTGCACATGCGGAAACTAAGGTTAATCTTGACGAGCCTAGCATGTACAGACATGGTCTCGGAACACAGAATACCGAAAGGTAGAGCATGAGTCATATGATTGATATGATGAACATGAAGATTGTTCGCGATGAAGCTACATCATCTCACATGATGATCGGACTTGGTGTAGTGGATTTGGTTTGTGTAATCACTAAAACAACTGCGAGGGATGTTGTTTTGAGTGGGAGTTCACTTAGTTGATTTAAGAATTAAATTTGAACACTATTTATCATAAACTTAGTCTAAAATACTTGCAAATTTGTTGTAGATTATGGCGAACGTTTCCATCAATTTCAATGCGTTCCTAGAGAAAGAAAAGCTTAAGAACAATGGAAGCAATATAACGGACTGGTTCCATGGATCAAGATCGCCTCGTGGCTGGTCGGTTGACCTATGTGCTCAAGCACCGCTAGGTGACCCACTGCGAAGATGCCACCGATGACGTAAAGAATGTTTATGCCACTCGGAAACATCACTACTCCACAGTTCAGTGTGCCATCCTGTACGGTTTAGAATCGGAGCTTCAAAAGCGTTTTGAGCACCATGACCCATTTGAAATCATTAAGGAGCTCAAACTCATATTTGACACTCGCGCGGCCATGGAAAGCTATGAAGCTTCCGAGAAGTTCTTTACCTGCAAGATGGAAGAGGGTAGCTCATAGCAGCACGTGCTCACCATGTCTAGGCACGCAAACAAACTCCGAGAGTTGGGGATACCGATTCCTAATGAATTGGGGATTCATCGTGTCCTCCAATCACTGCCACCAAGTTACAAGAACTTTGTGATGAACTACAATATGCACTGCATGAACAAGACGTTGCCTGAACTATCGTCCATGCTGAAAACTGCTGAAGTGGAGATCATGAAAGAACACCAAGTGTTGATGGTCAATAAGACCACCAATTTCAAGAAACGGGGCAAGCCTAAGAACAAGGGCAACTTCAAGAAGGACGGCAAGAAAGCTGCAGACTTGCTAAGAAGCCCAAGGATGGTCCTAAACCAAAGAGTGCTTCTCTCGCAAGGGTGCTGGTCACTTTGGAAGCGAATCCCAAATACCTAGCGGATCTGAAGAACGGCAACATCAAGAAGAAAGGTATATTCGATATACATGTTATAGATGTGTATCTTACTAGTAATCGTAGTAGTGCCTGGGTATTTGATACTGGTTCGGTTGCTCATATTTGTAACTCGAAACAGGAGCTGCGGAATAAACGAAGACTGGCGAGAGACGAGGTGACGATGCGCGTTGGAAATGGCTCCAAGGTTGATGTGATCGCCATCGGCACGCTCCCTCTGCATCTACCATCGGGATTAGTTTTAAATTTAAATAATTGTTATTTGGTGCCTGTGTTAAGCATGAACATTATATCTGGATCTTGTTTATTGCGAGACGGTTACTCTTTTAAGTCTGAGAATAAAGGTTATTCGATTTATATGAGTAATATCTTTTATGGTTATGCGCCTGAGATGAATGGTTTATTCTTATTGAATCTCGATAGTAGTGATACACATGTTCACAACATAGATGCTAAACGAATAAAATTGAATGATAATTCTACATACATGTGGCAATCGCTGTCTTGGTCACATTGGAGTGAAGCGTATGAAGAAACTCCATTCTGATGGACTTCTTGAATCACTTGATTTTGAATCACTTGAAAGATGCGAAGCATGTCTAATGGGAAAAATGACTAAGACTCCATTCTCTGGAATAATGGAGCGAGCTACAGACTTATTGGAAATAATACATACCGATGTGTGTGGTCCAATGAGTGTAGCATCGCGTGGTGGATATCGTTATGTTCTCACTTTCACGGATGACTTGAGTAGATATGGGTATGTCTACTTTATGAAACATAAATCCGAAACTTTCGAGAAGTTTAAGGAATTTCAAAGTGAAGTGGAAAATCATCGTAACAAGAAGATTAAGTTTCTGCGTTTTGACCGCGGAGGTGAATATCTGAGTTATGAGTTTGGCATGCATTTAATGAAATGTGGAATACTTTCACAGTTGACACACGGAACACCACACAGAATGGTGTGTCCGAACGTCATAATCGAACTCTCTTAGATATGGTTCGGTCTATGATGTCTCTTACAGATTTACCGTTATCATTTTGGGGCTATGCATTAGAGACAGCCGCATTCACTTTAAATAGGGCACCATCTAAATCCGTTGAAACGACACCGTACGAATTGTGGTTTGGAAAGAAACCTAAGTTGTCGTTTCTTAAAGTTTGGGGTTGCGAAGCATATGTAAATAAGTTACAACCTGATAAGCTTGAACCCAAAGCAGAGAAATGCGTCTTCATAGGATACCCTAAAAAAACAATTGGGTATACCTTCTATCATAGATCCGAAGGCAAAGTTTTCGTTGCTAAGAATGGATCCTTTCTGGAGAAGGAATTTCTCTCGAAAGAAGTGACTGGAAGGAAAGTAGAACTCGACGAGGTTATTGAACCTTCTCTCGGAGTTGAGAGTAGCGCAGCACCGGAAGATGTTTCTGTGCCGCCTGCACCAACTGGAGAGGAAGCTAATGATGATGATCATGAAACTTCGAACGATGTTACTACTGAACCTCGCAGGTCAACGAGGGTCCGTACCACTCCTGAGTGGTATGACTCTGCCTTGAACGTCATGTTCGTGGACAACACTGATGACCCTGCGACGTATGAAGAAGCTATGGTGAGCCCAGATTCCGACAAATGGCTAGAAGCCATGAAATCCGAAATGGGATCCATGTACGAAAACCAAGTATGGACTTTGGTGGACTTACCGGATGGCCGTAAGGCTGTCGAGAACAAATGGATTTTCAAAAGAAAAATAGATGTTGATGGTAATGTTACCGTCTATAAAGCTCGACTTGTCGTGAAAGGGTTCCGACAAATTCAAGGAGTTGACTACGATGAGACTTTCTCACCAGTAGCGAAGCTAAAATCTGTGAGGATTATGTTAGCAATCGCTGCATATTTCGATTATGAAATTTGGCAGATGGATGTCAAAACGGTGTTCCTTAATGGTGACATTGAGGAAGAGTTGTATATGGTACAACCCAAGGGTTTTGTCGATCCTAGTGATGTTGATAAGGTATGCAAACTTCAGCGCTCCATTTATGGACTGAAGCAAGCATCCCGGAGTTGGAATCAACGTTTTGATAAAGTAATCAAAAACTTTGGATTTATACAAACTTATGGAGAAGCTTGTATTTACAAGAAAGTGAGTGGGAGCTCTATAGTATTCCTAGTACTATATGTAGATGACATATTGTTGATTGGGAATGATATAGAACTTCTTAATAGCGTCAAAACCTATTTGAATAATAGTTTTTCGATGAAGGATCTTGGCGAAGCGGCATATATTCTAGGAATCAAGATTTATAGAGATAGATCAAGACGCCTAATAGCGCTTTCACAAAGTACATACTTAGACAAAGTTCTAAAGAAGTTTAGAATGGAAGAGAGCAAGAAAGGGTTCGTGCCCATGTTGTCAGGTAAGACCTTGAGTAAAACTCAAAGTCCGGCTACGGCAGAAGATAGAGAAAAGATGAATAAAATTCCCTATGCCTCGGCCATAGGTTCTATCATGTATGCCATGTTGTGTACGAGACCAGATATAGCACATGCTGTTAGTTTGACTAGCAGATATCGAAGTGATCCTGAAATGGAACACTGGACAGCGGTCAAGAATATCCTAAAGTACCTGAATAGGACTAAGGATATGGTTCTTTCTTATGGAGGTGATGAACAGCTTATTGTAAACGGTTACACTGATGCTAGTTGGAACACGGATCCAGATAACTCGAAGTCACAATCTAGATACGTATTTATTTTTAATGGTGCTGCAATAAGCTGGAGGAGTGCCAAGCAGAGCGTTGTGGCGAAATCTTCAACTGAATCGGAATACATAGCTGCTTCGGAGGCTGCACAAGAAGCCATATGGATGAAGGAGTTCATTACTGAACTTGGCGTGGTTCCCAGTGCGTTAGACCCGATGGCCATCTACTGTGACAATACAGGTGCCATAGCTAATGCACAGGAGCCAAGGTCACATAGCAAGCTGAAGCACATCAAGCTTCGTTTTCATGCTATTCGCGAGTATGTCCAAGATGGTGACATAAAGATTTGCAAAGTACACACTGATCTGAATGTAGCAGATCCGTTGACTAAACCTCTCCCTAGAGCAAAGCATGACCAACACCAAAACGCCATGGGTGTTTGCTATATTACCATGTAAACTAGATTATTGACTATAGTGCAAGTGGGAGACTGTTGGAGATATGCCCAAGAGGCAATAATAAAAGTGGTTATTATTATATCTTTGTGTTTATGATGAAAGTTTACATCCCATGCTATAATTGTATTATTAGGAAACACTAATACATGTGTGTTTTGTAAACATAAAAGAGTCCCTAGTAAGCCTCTTGTTAAACTAGCTTGTTGATTGATTGATGATCATGGTTTCCTGGTCATAGACATTGGATGTGATTAATAACAAGGTTATATCATTAGGAGAATGATATGATGGACACACACCCATAGTAAGCGTAGCATAAGATCAAGTCATTAAGTTCGTATTGCTATAAGCTTTGAAATACATAGTAACCTAATCCTTCGACCATGAGGTTATGTTAATCACCATCACCGGATGGGTACTTTGATGACATCAAACGCCGCTTCGTAACTGGGTGGTTATAAAGGTGTCATTGGGTATTCTGAAAGTATGTGTTGAAGCGCATAGACCAAGATTGGGATTTGTCCATCCATATGACGGATAGATATACTCTGGGCCCTCTCGGTGGAATGTCATCTAGATAGCTTGCAAGCATGTGACCGTCACAAGGGATGACATAACATGGAACGAGTAAAGAGTACTTATCAGTAACGAGTTAGAACTAGGTATGAAGATACCGACGATCAAACCTCGGATAAGTAGAATATCATGAGACAAAGGGAATTGGTTTCGTATGTTAAATGGTTCAATCGATCACGAAGTAATCGTTGAGTACGTGGGAGCCGTTATGGATCTCTAGATCCCGTTGATGGTTATTGATGGGAGAGGTGTCTTCATCATGTCTGCATATTCACGAACCGTAGAGTGACACACTTAAGGTTTGAAGTTGTTTGAAGTAGATATGGAATTTGTGTTGGAGACCGAATGTTGTTCGGAGTCTCGGAATGGATCTGGGACATCACGAGGAGATCCGGAATGGTCCGGAGAATGAAATTCATATATTGGGGATCATTTTCTAAGTTAGGAAATGTTCCGGAGTGTTTGTATGGAGATTCTAGAAGGTTTCGGAATGTTCTGGAAGGTTCTAGAGGATTTCTTGGAGTTTGCTTGAAAACCAAGAAAGGGATCAAAGAAACCAAGTGGGGCAAGACACGGATTCGTGGGGGAGGAGGATTCCTCCCCCCCAACCCGCCGGCCCAAGGAGGAGGGAGTCCTACTAGGACTCCCCCTCCCCAGGCGCGCCTCCCTTCTTTAAATAGAAGGGAGGGGCGCCCCCTCTTGGACCTTGTCTCATAACTCCAAATCTCAGCCGCCTCTCTCCTCCATGTTTCTTCTGCACAGGCATAGGCGAAGCCCTGCAGAATTCTCATCTCCACCACCACCACCACGCCGTCGTGCTCCTGGGATTCCGTGGAGAAGATCTACTACCTCCGCTGCTCGCTGGAACGGGGAGAGGAAGGTCTGCTTCGACTCTGCACGTTTGACCGTCTGCGGAAGCGCTGCCGGAACGCGGCGCCGGAAGGATCGTCCACACGATCTTGAGATCGGCAAGTGATCGACTACATCATCCACGAGATCTAATCTCGTTAACGCTTTCGGTTCTACGAGGGTTAGTACCAATCTATCTCGTTGCTCATGTCTAGTAGATTAGATCTTGGATTTTATCTAGATTAGATCTGGGTTTTGTTTGTTCTTGCGGTAGAAAATTTTTGTTTTCCATGCTACGAACCCATCATCTTGATCAATAAGGCCTTGCTCCGATGTTTGACATGGCGGAGAGAAGGGAGGTTCCGAGATATACGCTCGCTCTTGGAGATGATAAGATCCATGATGTACGGGGCAAAAGGAGGCACCCGCCTAGTGCAAGTAGCAACAACCATCTCATTCCAAATGCAATCCATAACATCAAGGGGAACACCGGAGTCACGGTTGGAATGGACGTGGAACATGATATCCACCAAGAAGCCATGAAACTCATCTTGGTTGCCCGTACGAGGAGCAACAGTTTCACGAAGGATGCGGTACACAATATCATAAGCGGGGAGGAGGTCCTTGATCTTACCAGCAACACCGTGGCCACGAATATAGAGAGGAGCAAGGACTTCCTTCTTCATGGGATGCTCATTATTGTGACACCAAAATCCGCACGGTAGGTCAAAACCACGATCCTCATAGCCAAGAATGGCGCCAAACTCCGCCAAGGTGGCCTGCTTCACACTTCCTTGAGTCATCTAGATGAAGGTCCTAGTCTGATTCTTCTTGAAGTGGACAGTGGCATAGAACTGAGCAATGATGGAAGGATCATAATCTTGTTGGAACTGCATGATGGGAAACAAACCAATATTGGTGCAAATCTCCTTCGCTTCCTGATGGCCCAAATTATATCGAGCTCGTTGGGGAACCCCAAGAGGAAGGTATGATGAGCACAGCAGCAAGTTTTCCCTCAGTACGAAACCAAGGTTATCAATCCAGTAGGAGCAAGGAAACACCCCAAAGGTGTAGCTAGCTGAACATTGGCAGGGCGCACTACCGGTGCCAGCAGCAACGTAGAGACCTACACAACACAACCACAGAACTCTGTCCCCAACTTGCGATGAGGTTGTCAGTCTCACCGGTTTTGCTGAAAACAAAGGATTAAATGTATCGAATGGAAGGAAGTAATAGTTTGCAGAAAGTAAACACAAAGCAGTAAACAATTTGTAGATTGTATGTAAAAGAAAAGGACCGGGGTCCATAGTTCACTAGAGGTGGCTCTCCTTAAGATAGATAACATGCTAGGTGAACAAATTACAGCGGGGCAATTGACAAACATCGAGAAAGCAATACATGCATATACTAATCATCTTGACTCCTTTGGAACTTGATTGGGCATTACAACATTATACATAGACCGCCATCCAACTGCATCTATGACTAATAATCCACCTTCGGGTTATCATCCAACCCCTCCAAGATAAGTTGCAAGCAGATTATTGCTTTACTGAATTGCGTGTAAAGTAAACAATACGATTGTTCTATGAACAAAGGATTGTTGTTTTCTCCTAGTAGCAACATCACATCTAGTACCTTAGAGATTTCTGTCACTTCCCCAGTTACGGAGGCATGAACCCACTATCGAGCATAAATACTAAATCTTGGAGTTGCTAGCATCTACTTGGCCAAGATAGCTACTAACAACGGAAAGCATGCAAGATCACAAATAACAAAGACATGATAGAATCAATAATCAATCTGAAATAGCATCTCAATATCCATCAGATCCCCGCAAACACAACATGCAGAATTACAAATAGATGATCTTGATCATGAATGGAGCTCACAAGATCTAGACATGAAAGCACAAAGGAGGAGAACCAGCCATATAGCTACTACATGGACCCGTAGTCCAGAGATGAACTACTCACACATCACACCGGAGGCTTGCATGATGATGAAGAAGGCCTCCAGGGTGAATTCCCCTCTCCGGCAGGGTGCCGGGAAGAGCTTCAGATCCCTCGGCGGCTACAGACTCTTTCGTGGATTTTTGATCGGGTACTTAGGGTTTTCGTCCCGAGGGAAATATATAGGCAGAAGGAGAGGCCGAGGGGGTGTTGGGGTTGGCCAGACCACCCCCTGGCATGGGCCAGGCCTGGCCACGCGGCCAAGTGGTGTGGCCGGCCCCCATCTCTTCTCCGTCTCGTATTCTGGCATCTGATGACTTCCGGAAAAATAGGCACTTTGGCTTTTGTCCCGTCCAATTCCAAGAATATTCATTTTCTGACTTTCCTGGAACCAAAAACAACAGAAAATAGGCAGCTGGCACTGTGGCTCTTGTTAATAAGTTAGTCCAAGAAATCATATGAAAAGCACTCCAAAGTGTGGACAAAACACAAGAAAGTGGATAAAACCAAGCATGGAACATCAAAAATTATAGATACATTTGCAATGTATCAACATCCCCAAGCTTAACTCCTGCTCGTCCTCGAGTAGGTAAGTGATAAAAAGAAAGAATAATTTTTGAGGTGACATGCACCATCAAAGACTTGATCAAAGTATTTGTAAAACATCCAAAGCTAGGATCATAGTACTTCAATCATAACATGAAAGACAAGGTTCTAGCAATAAGACAAAGAAACTATGATGCAACATGAAAAAGCACAAACAAAAGATTCATGAATAACAATGCTTTGCAAGACGTTTGTTTGTTTCACATAAAGAAAACATAGCATAATAGTATTCAGCTTGTCCCTTATAGAGTAGAAAATATAGATGCATAGGACACCTTCAAAGTTCATAAGAGTGACTAGATACAAATAGTTTAAAACAAGCAATATCAAGATATGCATCAATCAACTAGTCTTGGGACAATGCACATAGAACTAAGAATGGCCACTATGCTCGCAAAGTATGTGCATAAAGGTAGAAGGTGGAGACTCAATATAATGGTGGGAGAAAGGCCTTCATAAAAGGAAGTAGGGATTCAAGTCTCATAAAGAGCTTCCAAAAATTATGGTACTTATAGCTTTTAGCTCTCATTGCCCCTATCATAAGCATCTTGAAGTGATTAAGGTTAAAGTGAACAAACTATGGTGTACATGCTTGACGAAGTATAAGTTAGAAATCTCATGTCCCTTGTATACGAGGGCCGCTCCTCATGCTACTCAAGTTTAGTCACCGGTAAGTTCTTGTCATCGTAAGTACATGTGTATCATAAAGAACCGCCAACGGGGTACCCCTTGCCTGATGATACGAAAGAATCCCCATATCAAAATAACAAGGCAAGAAGACAACGAGCATCTCAGCAATCTTCTTATTTACCATGGGAATATGGTGCTTTTTTCTCTCTTTCCTCTTTTCATAATATCTTTTTTTTCTTTTTCTCTTTTTTTTCTCAGTATAGGACTCTTTTTTTATAAGAAGAATGCTTCATAGACAGCTCATTATGGTTAAGCTGCAGTTTTCCACCATGTCAGCATGGATTAGACCAGCGGCCCAGGCGTTTCTCTAACACATATACATAACTACATGGACTTACAAGCTCCCCTTTCATTTCACACTGACGACATCCATATATAAAAGAGCATGATATCAACTAGGTACAAGTACCAAGTGCAATGTTGAAAGCGTTCTCCATGACAGCATAGTTCTGCTAATTCCCAACAAATAAGTGCAAGCATATACAACATAGACGACACAATGGTTAAAGTTTATTAAGGTCAAGAAAAGTAAAGTGTGCCATCAAGTTCGTGAGAGCTTTAATCACTAGTTTTCTAATAACAAGTTTAATTTAGAAGGTAAACAAAAGCATGAATATACTTGGAATAGCATATGCTAGTAGGTAGGTATGGTGGACTCTTTGGAATAACTTGGTTTAGGGAGTTGGATGCATGAGTGGAACTCATACTTGGTTGTGGAGGCTAGCAAAAGACTGGGAGCGACAAACTAAGAGAGCAATAATGGCCATAATTATGCAGAGCGACAAAACATCATTGATCAAAGCATAAAGTGATACTACAAGTTGAAAACTAAAGGATCATAAAGGCTATGGTGACTTGAGATAGTCATAACATGGTGTGAGCATGCGCCAAGTGAACCCAAATAAAGCATCAAAGGAGAATACCACTATACTATGCTTTAATATGCTAAAACAACGCATGATTCATCCAAGGCACATTAAGCAATCTCAATTGTTTATAACAAGTCATGCCACAGCAAAGAATACTAAGCATAAGGCCAAAACAATACCAAGCATGGCATGACAAAGCATAGGCCACAGTCAAAAACAAGCTCTTTTTACCACATAAGCATGAACTTTCCTACTCTTTTCCAATCCAAACCAAACTATTTAAAAACCAATGTATGAAAGAGGGGGTCCAACCAATTTATTCAGCAAATTAAGAAAACGAAAGCAAATGAAAAACCAAAACAAAAACAAAAAATAAGACACTCCAAGAACAACACAACTGTGCATGAAACAATAAAAATGAAGCGTTTGGAAGAAACCTGGGATTTTTATTGATGAAGAGGGGGATGCCTTGGGCATCCCCAAGCTTTGACGCTTGTACTTCTTGGATATTTCTTGGGGTGACATGCGTGGCATCCCCAAGCTTGAGCTTTAGTCCATCCTTCATCTTATTACTCATTCCTTCCATACACCTGAAATTTTTTCCTTGATACAAAACTTCACACAATCTTTATTAGCAACATTAGTGCACTCAAGATAATAGGTCTTAAGGTTCAGTTCTAACACCAAATAAACTTCCATTAGAACACTAGCTACTAAAGAACTTCCCTCAAAAAGCTCAATTCCCCAAAAGAACTCAAAAAGGAACCAACAAGAAGCAAATGCAGAAAATGGCAGAAATCTGTCAAAACAGACCAGCAGGTAAAGACGAATTTTTTCAAAGACCTTCTATTGATCAAATCAAAAAGTGTTGAACTAACGAAAGTTAGATAACAACCTGGGGCAGAAGCACAAAAATTCACGCCTCAAAAAGACATTCAGATATTTTACACGAATATTTACGGTGAAGCACAAAAATTTGTTTCGGGACAGTAACTTTCCCAATCATTACTTCTCTCTCATTAGAGGTTACTCTTGGCACAAAAAGCAAATAAAAAGGATAAGGAGCGGTTATTACAGAGGTAATAACTTCCAAGACTCATCTAAAACTTTTGGGTTATCTCCCAATAAGTACTTTTCTTTAACGCCTTTAAGTTAGGCATAAGAAGCAAGAAAAAGAATCAAGTGTTCTCAAATGAAGAAGCATTAAGATTAATACCAGAAATATCTTCAACAAGGCAAGGTATATCATCCAAATAAGTTCTAGAGGATCCTCTCTCAATGCTCTTAGGTTCACTATTTTCATCAAAAGGGTTTTCAGGAACAATCCAATCAAGATTCTTTTCTATGGCTTCATGTATTGCTACCAGTTTAAAGGGTATTGGTATCTTAGGTTCCTCCCCATTAGGTTTGGTTTTGTTCATCTTTTCTCGTGGACCAACAACATCTACACATGATGCTAGCATATTTAAATGTTCAAAGACTTTCCTAGCTTCCTTGGCAACATCATAGAACTCCTTTAACAAAGTTTCTAGAATAAAATCCCTCTTTTCAGGGTCCTCAATTTCTTTAAGCTTAAGAAACATTACTTGCATTAAGGGGTTGAGGTTAACAAACCTAGATTCTAACATGTGAATTAAAGAAGCTGCAGCAATCTCATAGTTTGGAGCGAGTTCTGCAAGGGATCTATCCTCAGTATCCTCATGTTTACTAACATGATTAAAGAATTCTTCAATATTATCTTTCCCAATTATAGAACCACTACCAATTGAAAGGTCTTTGAGGGTGAATTTAGGGATCAACATGGTGAGCTAAGGAAGAGGTGACAACTAAAGGAGACTTAATTTTTTTTGTGTTTTTGATAAAGAAAGCAAACTTGTAAAACTATTTATTTCTGTTTTTGATAAAGAAATAAGCAAACAAAGAAAAAAGAAACTAAGAAAAACAAAAATAACAAAGTAAAGAGATTGGTTATGAGGGACTCCCCTTGTGAAGATGTCCTTGACTCCCCGGCAACGGCGCCAAAAAATATGCTTGATGGCCCAAATTATATCGAGCTCGTTGGGAAACCCCAAGAGGAAGGTATGATGAGCACAACAGCAAGTTTTCCCTCAGTATGAAACCAAGGTTATCAATCCAGTAGGAGCAAGGAAACACCCCAAAGGTGTAGCTAGCTGAACATTGGCAGGCACTCGGTGCCAAAGAACGTAGAGACCTACACAACACAACCACAGAACTCTGTCCCCAACTTGCGATGAGGTTGTCAATCTCACCGGTTTTGTTGAAAACAAAGGATTAAACGTATCGAATGGAAGGAAGTAATACTTTGCAGAAAGTAAACACAAAGCAGTAAACATTTTGTAGATCGTATGTAAAAGAAAAGGACCGGGGTCCATAGTTCACTAGAGGTGGCTCTCCTTAAGATAGATAACATGCTGGGTGAACAAATTACAGCGAGGCAATTGACAAACATCGAGAAAGCAATATGTGCATATACTAATCATCTTGACTCCTTTGGAACTTGATTGGGCATTATACATAGACCGCCATCCAACTGCATCTATGACTAATAATCCACCTTCAGGTTATCATCTGAACCCCCTCCAGTATTAAGTTGCAAGCAACAGATTATTGCTTTATGAATTGCGTGTAAAGTAAACAATACGATTGTTCTATGAACAAAGGATTGTTGTTTTCTCCCTAGTAGCAACAGCACATCTAGTACCTTAGAGATTTTTGTCACTTCCCAGATTACCAGAGGCATGAACCCACTATCGAGGCTAAATACTAACTCTTGGAGTTGCTAGCATCTACTTGGCCAAGATAGCTACTAACAATGGAAAGCATGCAAGATCACAAATAACAAAGACATGATAGAATCAATAATCAATCTGAAATAGCATCTCAATATCCATCGGATCCCCACAAACACAACATGCAGAATTACAAATAGATGATCTTGATCATGAACGGAGCTCACAAGATCTAGACATGAAAGCACAAAGGAGGAGAACCAACCATCTAGCTACTACATGGACCCGTAGTCCAGAGATGAACTACTCACGCATCACACCGGAGGCTTGCATGATAATGAAGAAGGCCTCTAGGGTGAATTCCCCTCTCCGTGAGTCTTGGGAAGAGCTTCAGATCCCTCCCGATCTAGGGATGGAGATGACGTGGCTATAGACTCTTCGTGGATTTTGATGGTGCTTAGGGTTTTCGTCCGAGGAAATATAGAGGCGGAAGGAGAGGTGAGGGATGCTGGTCGGCGGACCACCCGGTGCAGGCCAGCCGCCACGCCATGACAGGTGGTGTGGGCCCCATCTCTTCTCCGTCTAGTATTCTGGCATCTGATGACTTCCGGAAAAATAGGGACTTTAGCTTTTGTCCCGTCCAATTCCGAGAATATTCATTTTCTGACTTTCCTGGAAGCAAAAACAGCAGAAAACAGGCAGCTGGCACTGTGGTTCTTGTTAATAGGTTAGTCCAAGAAATCATATGAAAAGTACTCCAAAGTGTGTACAAAACACAAGAAAGTGGATAAAACCAAGCATGGAACATCAAAAATTATAGATACATTTGCAATGTATCACTTCCCCAAAGTAATCAAGATGCTTGTTTAGATGAGCCATGTTAATCCATTTTTGTGGCAGCACAATCTTGTCATTGTTCATGATAACCTCGTTGTACACATGCTCTTGAAACTTAGTGTAGAACAAGCTCTCCTCCCTATCACGGCCACGGTTCATACCATAAGGATTCTCAGACTGCATGGCAGCAAAGTCAACATCAGACACATCACACAATAGTTGCGGCCCTGATGGCCCAGAACTCTGAATATTGGTGCGATCGGAAGATGGAGGAGGCGGAGGAGGGGGAGCCCCCCACGGCCGGAAGACCGCTTCGAACCACCGCCATGACCACCCTGAGTCCTCAACTTCATGTGAGCACTAGGCTGAGGCAAGACCTCCTGCTCTGACTTTGACCCTTCCTCCTCAATCTCATGGCGAGACTTGGAGCGCTTCCTAGCACCCCCAGAACCACCTGCACATGTGAAAGCAAAAGGAAGGATAGTAGGGAGATAAGGGCACAAGAACCCGGAAAAAGGAACCACATAGAAGTCATGGTTTGGGAAGTAGGTGCAGTGATCTGCAGAATCATGGAGCGTAGTGATCAAGATATGAGGAGTAGTACCGAGAATCCTTGCATTACTGGGTCGGTCGGGAGCCCGCATGAATCTGGTACAAGCGGACCAAGAAACCATGGCACCTAGTCCCCAAAACGTGATTTCGACATGGAGGGAGTGGAGATGTGCACGAAACACGCAGTACAAACCCCTAGATACAAACTTCTAGCCATGAATCAAGAAGATCTAGACTCATAGGGAGAAGAAAGAGAGGATGGGGAGGGGAGATTGTACCGCTGTCCATGGAGGAGGAGAAGGAGGAGGAGCCCGCAAGGAGACCGGATCCGGTGGAGGAGGCGGCAGCGGCAGACTCTAGCGGAACTTTTCCCTGGCGGCGGCGGCGGGAGTGAGTAGGGGGAGTTGGGGGAAAATGAGGCACAGGCGGTGCCTCACCCCCCCCCCCCCCCCGATCCACCCTATAACTACACGCCCATTGGTAGTACCGGTGACCGGTACTACCGCTAGGCGACCCGGTAGTACCGCACCAGAACCAGTTTCCAGGAATCACCCTAGGAACGAGTTCGGTCCGGTAGTACCGCGGTACGTCCGGTAGTACCGGTTGCACCAGAGAAAAAATACCAGATTTATGTGGAAGGTTCTTGTGCGGAAGGAAGGGGTTTGAGGAGATAGATAAAGGGTCTTGGGTTGAGATACCAAACAGATAAAGGGACTAATGCACTCTAAAAGAGAAGAAAGCTCACAAGAACCAAATGGGAGTGCAAGTCACCAAAAACAAGAAAAAACAATCGGAAGACAACCAAGAGGAAAGCACGACCTCTCAAAGGATAGGGTGGTGGCCTAGGCCACCATCTATGAGTATATTCGGCTTGGCACCACGAAGATGTATCTTGGGTCCATTACTAAAACTCATCATTGAAGCTCACATATCACATAATGATATTAAGAGAATGATTTGGGTCACTTTGGGCATAATGGGGGGAGGGATGTCCCAATAAGTTAGGACCGCACTCCCCTATGCCCATGCCTACATCTAGATGGAATAACATATGAAGCATGGGTATGGGTGCATGATCTCAAGCCACATTACTCGAATCAATGATATTTAGCTCATGCCTTAACTCTCGGAATCTCTTCTCATCAAGAGGCTTGGTGAATAAATCCGCTAGATTCTTCTCGGTGCTCACATAAGAGAGATCAATATCACCATTGTTCACATGCTCCCTGATGAAATGGTGACGAATATCAATGTGCTTCATTCTTGTGTGTTGCACCGGGTTGTGGGTGATCTTGATAGCACTTTCATTATCACAAAGAAGAGGCACTTTGTCACATGTGACACCGTAATCCTTTAAAAGTTTGCCTCATCCACAAGAGTTGAGCACAACAACTAGCGGCCGCAATATACTCGGCTTCGGCGGAGGACAAGGAGACACAATTTTGTTTATTTGATGACCAACACACCAAGGACCTACCAAGGAATTGGCAAACCCCAGAGGTTGATTTCCTTCCAACTTTGTCTCCCGCCCAATCCGAATCCGTGAAACCATGAAGAACAAAGCTTGAGCCCTTGGGGTACCATAAGCCAAAGTTTGGGGTATCAACTAAATATCTAAAGATTCGCTTGACCGCCACAAGGTGGCTTTCTTTTGGGGCGGCTTGAAACCGTGCACAAATACCCACACTTAACATGATATCTGGTCTAGATGCACAAAGATAAAGCAAAGAACCAATCATAGATCGATATACCTTTTGATCCACATCTTTACCCTTTATATCAATAGTACGATCACACTTGAGAGGCATGGGAGTCTTGACTCCATTTAAGTCCGTCTACTCAAACCTCTTGAGCATATCTTGAATGTACTTGGCTTGATTAATGAAGATACCTCCAATCAATTGTTTCACTTCAAATCCAAGGAAGAATTGCAATTCACCCATCATAGACATTTCGAACTCATCGGTCATTAGCTTAGCAAAGACATCATTGAAGGCTTTGTTAGGAGACCCAAATATAATATCATCAACATAAATTTGGCATATGAACAAGTTTCCTCCAACTCTCTTAGTAAAAAGAGTGGGGTCGATTAGCCCAACTTCGAAACCATGGTCTACCAACAACTTTCTAAGGTGCTCATACCATGCACGGGGAGCTTGCTTAAGCCCATAGAGTTCCTTATCAAGTTTGTAGACGTGGTTTGGAAACTTGGGATCCTCAAAACCCGGAGGTTGCTTGACATACACCGACTCATTTAAGGGACCATTAAGAAATGCACTCTTAACATCCATTTGTTGTAACCTAAAGTTATGATGAGATGCATATGCAAGCAAGATACGAATGGATTCAAGACGGGCAACGGGGGCGAAATTTTCACCATAGTCGACACCCTCGACTTGAGAGAAGCCTTGAGCCACCAATCTTGCCTTGTTGCAAACGACCATCCCATTTGCATCTTGCTTGTTCTTAAAGATCCACTTGGTCCCGATGACATTACGGCACTCCTTGGGTCTTTCCACCAATGACACACTTTGCTGCGCTTGAAGTTGTGAAGTTCTTCATGCATGGCCTCAAGCTAATCCGGGTCTTCGAGTGCTTCATACACCTTTTGGGGCTCTACACAAGAGATAAAACTATTGTGGCCAACAAATTTAGCCACTTGGTTACGGGTAGAAATGCCCCTTTCAAGATCACCAACAACATTTTCAAGAGTAATTCCTTCACAGATGAGCTTGACGATCCTTCTTGCTTCAAGATGAGCATGAGCTTCTTTAATAGATTCTTGAGAAGATACTTGGTCATCACCACCATTTTCATCCTCGTCTTGACCTTGAAAAGGAGCTTGCTCCTCTATTTGAGCTTGCTTGATATTTTGACCTTGATCACCTTCATGAGCTTGACCTTGATCAATAAGGGGTGAAGAACACCCATCATTGGCTTGAGCTTGACCTTGATCATGTGCTATCTTTTCAACAATGACTTCTTGATGGCTATGGGGTTGATGTAGATCTTGAGTAGATGAGGGCTCCACTTGAGTAGAGCATTGTCCTTCTCCTTCCACCACAAGGGGTTCCTCAACGGGGTGGAAAAATCCCACACCCATTCTTCTTATGGCTTGAGGAGGAATTTCATCACCTACATCACCAAGATCTATTTGCCCCACTTGGGAGCCATTATGCTCATCAAGCTTCACGTTAGAGGATACTATAACTTGTCCGGTGGACTTGTTATAGACCCTATAGGCATGAGAGTCCGGTGCATAGCCAACGAAGATACCTTCAATAGTGCGAGACTCGAATGTAGATAGCCGGTTACATTTCTTGAGAATGTAGCACTTTCACCCAAACATCCGAAGACAGTGAATGCTTGGCTTCTTAGCAGTGAGGATCTCATATGGAGTCATATCCAAATACTTGCAAAGATAAACCCGGTTGGCAATATGACAAGCGGTAGAGATAGCTTCGGCCCAAAAATTAGAAGGAGACTTGAACTCTGCAATCATGGTCCTTGCCATATCCATAAGAGTCCGGTTCTTCCTTTCCACCACACCATTTTGTTGAGGGGTATAAGGAGCGGAATATTTATGCTTGATCCCCTCATCACCAAGAAACTCATCAAGGGTGTAGTTCTTGAACTTGGTCCCATTGTCACTTCTAATGGCCAAGATCTTCTTATTATGTTGACATTGCACTTCATTGGCAAAATTGATGACGGTTTGTTGAGTCTCACTCTTCTTCTTGAAGAAATATACCCATGTGTATCTTAAGTAGTCATCAAAAATAACCAAACAATACTTCTTCCCCCCAAGACTATCAAAGGAAGGAGGACCAAAGAGGTCCATGTGTAGGAGTTCCAAGATCCCATCGGAGTAAATGGTTGTAGTTGGGGAGTGAGCTGACTCATGGAGCTTTCCTTCGATGCATGCCGTACACACACGATCTTTGACAAAACGCACGTTATCTTTTAAACCAAGGATGTGGCCTCCCGTGTGGAGACTTTGCAAAGACCTCATGTTGACGTGGGCAAGACGGCGATGCCAAAGCCATCCCACGTCACCTTTGGCCATTAGGCATGTCGCGGACGGTGTGGGTTTCTTATCGAAATCTACCACATACAAACTGTTCTCGCATACCCAACAAAGGCTATAGAGAGAGTCTTGCTCCACATGAGAACCACAACCTTCGGGGTAAAGTAGACATTAAAGCCCATAAGCATGAGTTGATGTATGGAAAGTAAATTGTATGAAAGGGTTTTGACAAGCATAATGTCCACAATGGATATATCCAGAGTGACCACTACCTTACCCAAACCCAATACCTTAGATGTTGATCCATCTCCATAAGTGACACACATATTGGAAGTATTAGGTCTTGTTTCATCAAGCATCTCATTGCTTCTGGTCATATGACTCGTGGCACCACTATCAACCACCCATTTTCTCCCACCGGAAGCATATCCCTACAAGAGATTAATTCTTGGTTTTAGGTACCCATCATTGAATGGGTCCTATTTTGTTAGTCACGAGAATCTTAGGAACCCAAATGGCCCAATGGTAATCATCACCATAAGTGGTGCCTACATATTTAGCATAGACATGACCATCATAAGATTTCATAAGAACATAGGAAGGATTATATTTTCCCGCAAAGTCATTGTGAGAGGGTTCATCTCCACCCTTGCGGATACTTGGCTCCTTCTCTTTTGCCATCTCCCCCTCCTTCACAAAAGTAATCATTTTGGAAGGGGGAGTGGACAAAGTCTTCTTCTTCTTGCTCTTGTTCTTCTTCTTTGACTTAGAAGCAAATCCAAGTCCTTCTTTAGCCACATTGTCCCTTTGATTGCTCGAAAGGTAATTGAGGCTTTTCTCTCCTTGTATGCATGAGACGAGGCCTTTCTCAATGGTACATTTCAACTTATTGTTCTCCTCGAAAAGATCTCCATGCTCACAACAAGAGTTAGTAGAACATGAAACACTACTAGATGACAAGGTTGAAGCATTTTTTGTCACTTGAGTTTGAAGTTGCTCATGTGACTTTGAAAGGGTAGAGAATTTGCTCAACAAGGCCTCATATTCCTTCTTGAGTCTCTCCATTCCTTCCTGTAGTCTATCATGACTAACCCCAAACCCAAGTTTTTCACTTTTAAGCACATTAGTTAGGGTAATAGCATGATCATGTTTTTTAACAAGTTTAGATATATTCAAGTTAAAAGATTCTTCATGGGCAACATAGGTTTCCTCAAGAGCAACTCTTTTCTTTTGCTCTTCCTCAAGAGCATCGTTTAAGGCGGCAATCTCCATGGCAGCCTCCCGAGCATGGCCAAACATTTCTGAGATGGAGTCATCCCTCTCATCAATGATGTCACGGGCTTCACCTAATTGACTCATCAAAGACTCAACACATATTTTAGCTTCACCCTTTAGATAATTCAAGCAACTAGTGGACTCCACTATCTCCTTCTTAATCTTAAGACTCATCTCATCATCAAGTGTAGTGTTGGGTCCGCAGCATAGAAAACAAAAAATTTCCTACGGTGTGAACTACACGCCAAGATCTATCTACTAGGTACAAAGCAATGGGTGGACATACATCCAACGAGAACTTACCCTCATAGACAACGAGCTTTGTTAATGATTAGGAACTCATGGTTGATGTAGTCGTACACTTGCCGATCTCAAGATCGTGATGAAGTCCAGCAGGTCCGGCTCTAGCACGTCCATCAGATCTAGCTCCAAGAAGACCAAGTCCAAGATTAAGCAGCGTGCATCCGTGATCGCACACACGCCCGTACCCGACAACCTCCGTCCCTCACTCCAGCAAAGCAGTGGAAGCAGCAACTCCTTTCCAGATAAAGCCACCGGGAACATGTATCTCGCTAATCCGAGACCATGGGGGAATAATACTAAAGGGGGAGAGAGATCCTTCACAAGGAGGTGTGAGTGAGAAGTGAGGAGGGGGTGGCCTTTTATAGGAGGAGGGGGGTGCCCCTCCTTCATGGCCAGCGCATGGAGGAGGTGACTCTTCACCTCCTCCATTCATGTGGTGGTAACTCCCTCCACATAAATTTGCCCCTTCACATTCTCTTTTAAAGTCTCCACTTTAAATGCATTAAATTTCTCCAAATTTAATGTTCTCTCATTTAATAAAACTCTTTTATTATTTTTATTCAGAATTTTGTTAATTACTTTAATTAACAAACATTCACATAAAACGCCTTACAACATTTCAATATTACATGCAGAACCAATTTCAGCAATTTAACCCAAAACGGTTTCGGTGTCTATTGAAATAATTCCAGCGCTTTCTTAAATCTTTATCTGAAACATATTTGCTCCAAATGGTGTCGGTATCCCTTAAGTGTGTCACCCTATGGTTCGCGAATAATGCAGACATGATCGATACCCCTCTCAGATCAATAATCAGAAGCGGGACCTGGAGATCCATACTGACTCCTACACATTCAACGATGACTTCTGTGATCGTGAGAACCTTTAACGCTAGTAACTAAATCCCTTTGTCCCGCGATATATTACATGTCCGAGATTCGATCATCGGTATCTCCATACCTAGTTTGATCTCGTTACCGACATGCACTCTTTTCTGGTTCCCGTGATATAACATTCTAGTGATCACATCACTTGCTTGCAAGCTATTTCAATGTGATATCACCGAGAGGGCCCAGACTATATCTATCCATCATCGGGATTGACAAATTCCACTGTTGATCCATGAGCCTCAACATAACACCTTCATAGTACTGAACCCATCTTTATAGTCACCTCATATGTGACGCTTTGATGTTATCAAGATACTCTTCCGTGTTAGCAATTAACATGATCTCATGGTCTAAGGATAAAGATTACTTCGTATGATGTTATAGCAATATAAACATAATGACTTGATCGTAATGCTATACTTCGGATGAATTTCATCACATCATTCCACCAATGGTGTGACCTTGTTATTAACAACATCCAATGTCCATGATCAGGAAACCTTGATCATCTTGTTAATCAACAAGCTAGTCTACAAGAGAGGCATGACTAGGAACCCTTTTTGTTTATTAAACACACATGTATTGATGTTTCTGAATCAATACAATTCTATCATGTAAAATAAACATTTATCATAAACATGGAATAAGATAATAACCACTTTATTATTGCCTCTCGGGCATATTCCCTTCAGTGTCCCACTTGCACTAGAGTCAATAATCTAGTTTGAAAAACTTTGCGTATTGAACACCTATGGCTTTATGGTGTTGCATATACGCTATTGCTAGTGGTTAACATAATCTTCGGATGTGACAGTTTCAGATCCGTGTGTATTTGCATGTCTTTGCGTCTCTACGCATCACTCATTCTCAAATGAGATGGCATTGTATAAATTTGGTCCTCTGGTGAGACCTTTAGTTCGTTTGGCTCAAAATATGTTGATATTATTGTCACACAATATATCTTCATAGTATTAGCCCACTTTGAACCACACCTAGTTTGATAACAAACTACTTAACACAAATGCCCTCCTTTGCTGCTACTATAGCAGTTATATACTTAGCCTTTTGTTGTAGTATCCGTCACAATATCTCAACTTTGGAACTCATCCAAATCCATCATGGAACATCCTTTCCATTATATTGTGCCACCCATAGTCTAAATTGAGATAAATTTAATTTGTATCTTGTGACAAAACTAGTATCAATGTAACACTTTACAATGAACTACCTTTAACTATTTGTCACTTATACATGATATATTCTTAGTTCTTCCAAAGCTCATAAGAATATCTTTACTATTGTCCAATGATCATCTTATGAATCATTCTGGTATATGCTCATAACATTTAGAGCATAGGACATTCTGGATATATACATATCATGGTATAATCGATCAAAATTTTCATGTGATTTTACTCACCAAGTGTTGAAACACTTAAATCTTGATACAATCCTTTCCATGCAGCAAGAACCTTTCTTGTTGTTTCCATATTGAACCCTTTCAATATCTCATATATGTATGTCTAGCACAACCATATTAGCGCCTTAATCTATCCATATAGATATTGATGCCTAATATTCCGGGTTTGCCAAAGTCTTTCATCGAAATCTTATTTTAATGAAATTCTTAACTTGTGTTAATACAACATACATCATTTCCAATCAACAATATGTCCTCTACATAATGTATTAGAAATATGTCTCAGCGCTCCCACTTAATTTCTTGCAAATGCAAGCATCTTCATCATCTCCGATGAATTTAAACTCTTTTAACAGTTTCATCATGGTGAAGATTCCAACTCCGCTATGCTTACTTCAACTATTGAAGTTTACATGCCCTTTTAGCACCCTTTGAATTAACAAAACCCTTCGGACCATGTCATGTACATGTCCTAGGTTACCGTTCTATTAGAAGAACCTTGTTTTGTTTATTCAACTACCATATACCAAATTATATGTAGTGGTTGCTACATTAATCCGTCAAGACTATATATCGCTATGAAAGATCAAATCTTGTCATAGTCAACTCCTTGAACATTGTCGTAAACTTCTTTCCGACATGTTGACTATTTCATAGATGTTAAACATCCATGTCTTATTTCTTTATAGATCCAAACACCGATAGGCTTCACGCCTTTCGAGGGTCTTCCAAGTTCAAACTTGTTTTCTCGTGTATGGATACTCTCACGGATTCTATGACTTCTAGTCATTTTATGGAGTCAGGGCCCATCATCACTTCTTTGCATGTAGTCAGTTCATCATAGTCAAAACAATAACGACTTGCTTATCAAATATTAATATTTGATTCTTACCACACACGGTTCTATAGGAACTCTAATCTCCGAGATCACAACTTTTGTAATCACGAGAGCCATGAGCATTGTGGCCGCCACCGGGACACTTTCCGGCGCTGTGCTACTTAGCACATATAGCTAAGGTTCAACAACCTTATCAAAGTTCTATTGTCCTCCCACTTAACTTTTCACGAAAAATTCCTTCTCAAGAAACTTGACGTTCCAAGTAACAAACTCTTTTGTCCTTGGTGTTATGGAGAAATTCCCAACAAATTCTTTGGGATAACCTACAAAGACATGCTTATCCGACTTTGGTTGTAAACATTTTACTTATGCATAGCATACCAAAATTTAAGAAAAGACAATTCGGGTTTTATCCCAAACCATAACTCATATGGTGTCATTTCAATGGATCACGATGGTGCTCTTTTCAGTGTAAAAGCGGTAGTCTCTAAAGCTTCAATCCTTAAAACATAATGGCAGTTTTATAAATGACACCTTTGATCTTACCATGTCAAACATGGTTTGATTTCATCTCTCGAATATGCCATACTCCTATGGTTTATCGGGAAAACACAAATCATGGAACAATTCCTCAAATCTTAGGTGTTTTGCTAAACCTTACACTCAAATATCTTCCTTTATGATCAAATCATAAACTCTTTTATTTTCTTGTTACAATGATTTTCCACTTCATCTTGAAAGTCTTTGAACAACTTTCAAATGTTTCATACTTCTTCCTTAAGTAAATATACAGATATATTCACTCAAATTTTTGAAGAAAGCATATGAAGCAAAAAGATCCATCGCATATGGCTACACATAATGGACTATGCACATCAGCATGCACAATTTCCAATAAGCTAGTCATCCGTTCCTGTCTGGCCTATGGACGGAGTTTCAATTATCTCGAGGAAAGTCTCACATGCGTCAATTGATCAAAATCAAAGACTCCAAAAATCCATCAACATGGAGTTTCTTCATGTTTTCTTTCAAATATAATTTAAACAGCGATGTCACTTCATAAGTGATCTTTCAATCATTTGTCTTGCGACATTTTAGCAATAGTGTTTATGGATGTGATTTCTCCAACTAGACTTGTAAAAGTTCATCCATCCTTTATGGAATATGGTAAGTATTTGAACAGCCATTGTTCTCATGATACCAGAACAAAATAACAATTATTTAAACAAATCTTGAAGGCTTGGTTTGATGACAACGAAAAACACAATAACACTTTATTTGTTTTTGATGAACATCATCACTCATTCTCTTGGTAGTTACTTAGGCCATTGTAGTTCATGAATTGCATTGTCCTGTATGACACTTCATACCAACCAATTCGATATCCAATACCGGTATCCAATACCTAAGAACCACATTGTTTAACAAGCAAGGAATATAGCCATAACATGTATATCTTCTATATACCTAAGTTGGACATCTCCAACCTTTTATTTTCTGCCAAATATTTTATAGATTCTCTTTCAGCAATTACTTTTCTTTTAAAAGAATCTATCAACATCAATAGTGGTGTCATCAACATGACACATGGTACAAAGCGTATATAGTCAAATATTAATACCTTTGGACTTGCACTTTGAAGTGGATCACCATCATCAAATGTTTGGTGTTCTTTCAAAAATCCATTCTTTAGTAATCTATTAGTGTAGTAAACATTTTACTTACATCTTCTATTCATCCTTATCATGACAACTTTCATGATCAAGCTACTATAGCTTATAAGGAAGAATCATGAGTATAATATCAGTTCCCAAAACCTTTTTGGTAGATTCGAATGCCTAGCATCTCCATCCTTCACAAATTCTCATACAATATGCCAACATGTATTTTGCTAAATTATACTCTATCATAATGCTACCAAAAACATTGTTTCAGATATCACAATATCTTTCACACATGATGGTTTCTGAAACAATTTTCAGCTCCAATATAATCTTGATATTAAAACAAATTTTTGAATATCAATAACCATGGAGGCAAACATGATACTTTAGATACTAACATTGGAATTCTTACTCTTGATTTAATACTACTTATTAAACTTCATGGAGTAAATAGATTTTGCTGAAAGTTTGCAATAGGACTTATAAACTTTAAATTGACATTCAAAACAATACGATACCAGTTCATAAAGTAAATATCCAAAATTCTATAGTTCTATTATCTTAAATAAAAACTAAGCCTAAGGTAGAAAACGAATGCCAATGACTACAACAAACTATGCAAATTCACTTTGATTTAATTTCTAACAAATTTGGTTTGACTAATCCAAATTAGAAATGAACTCCCACTCAAAAACGACATCCCTCGTGTCTTTTTGGTGATTACATGAACCAAATCCACTACACCAAGTCCGATCATCACGTGAGTTGATGTAGCTTCAAAGGCGAGCATCTATATGGGCATCATATCAACTATATGACTCATGCTTAACTTTTCGGTCCGTGTTCCGAGGCCATGTCTGTACATGCTAGGCTCGCCAAGTAAGAACCTTAGTACTCGCGTGTGTAAAACTGTCTTACACCCGTTTGTATGAAAGCGTAGATTCGAGTACACCCGATCATCACGTGATGTCTCGAAACACGATCCATAAAACGGTGCATACTTAAGGAAGAACACACTTTATCTTGATATTTAAATGAGGGATCATCTTACAATGCTACAGAAAGCGCCAAACTAGCAGTATAAGATGCTAACATCTAATGTGTAAAGTGAGATGATATGGTCCATGCATTTGATCTCTATCATTTGCATCGTGGTATGATCTCTATCATTCCTTTGTGTGTAAGGCCAAGGTCTATGGAACTTACACGTTGAATGTGTTGTAAGAGTATCTGTCATACAACTACTTACAACAATACCATATCAATACACTAGCCCAGCAACGATCTAAACTAGACGCCTCTAACTTATCAATTGCAAGTTTTACGTGGCTTAGGTCTTTCGGAGATAGAACCGTTCTTACCTACGAACATGAACCACACCGAGGATAACTAAGTTATTAGCAACTCGTTGTAAATCAGATGTTGACTATAGTAGGAGAGACAGACACCCGCCATCCACTTATGCAAAACAAGTTGCATGTCAGTCGTGGAACCGGTCTCATGTACGATGACATGTAAGGTTGGTCCGGGCTGCTTCATCCCACTATGCCACCAATATCCAAAATACATAGAAGATGCAATAACATGATCATCATCGCCCACATATCAACATATGTGTACTACCCGTGCAAAGCACCTACGCATAGATCTGGCTCTGATACCACTGTTGGGTCCGTAGCATACAAAACAAAAAAATTCCTACGGTGTGAACTACACGCCAAGATCTATCTACTAGGTACAAAGCAACGGGTGCACATACATCCAACGAGAACTTACCCTCATAGACAACGAGCTTTGTTAACGAGTCGAAACTCGTGGTTGATGTAGTCGTACACTTGCCGATCTCAAGATCGTGATGAAGTCCAGCAGTCCGCCCAAAGACGCCCATCGATCCAGCTCCAAAGAAGACCAAGTCCAGACCGCAAAGAAGCGGTGCATCGGTGATCGCACACACGTCCGATACCCCGACAACCTCCGTCCCTCGCTTCCAAAGAAAGCAGCGAAGCAGAACTCCTTTCCGATAAAGCCACAGAACATGTATCTCGCTAATCCGAGACCATGGGGAATAATACTAGAGGGGAGAGAGATCCTTCACAAGGAGGTGTGTGAGAAGTGAGGAGGGGTGGCCTTTATAGGAGGAGGGAGGGTGCCCTCCTTCATGGCGGCGCATGGAGGAGGTGACTTCGCCTCCTCCATTCATGTGGTGGTAACTCCTCCACATAAATTTGCCCTTCACATTCTCTTTTAAAGTCTCCATTTTAAATGCATTAAATTTCTCCAAATTTAATGCTCTCTCATTTAATAAAACTCTTTTATTATTTTTATTCAGAATTTTGTTAATTACTTTAATTAACAAACATTCACATAAAACCCCTTACAACATTTCAATATTACATGCGTAACCAATTTCAGCAATTTAACCAAACAGTTTTGGTGTCTATTGAAATAATTCCAGCTTTCTTAAATCTTTATCTGAAACATATTTGCTCCAAATGGTGTCGGTATCCCTTAAGTGTGTCACCCTACGGTTCGCTAATAATGCACATGATCGAGACCCTCTCGGATCAATAATCGAAGCGGGACACGGAGATCCATCTCGACTCCTACACATTCAACGATGACTTCGTGATCGTGAGAACCTTTAACGCTAGTAACTAAATCCCTTTGTCCTGATATATTACATGTCCGAGATTCGATCATCGGTATCTCCATACCTAGTTTGATCTCGTTCTCGACATGCACTCTTTTCTCGTTCCGTGATATAACATTCTAGTGATCACATCACTTGCTTGCAAGCTATTTCAATGTGATATCACCGAGAGGGCCCAGAGTATATCTATCCATCATCGGGATTGACAAATTCCACTCTTTATCCATGAGCCTCAACATAACACCTTCGTAGTACTGAACCCATCTTTATAGTCACCCTGTTACGGTGTGACGTTTGATGTTATCAAGATACTCTTCCGGTGTTAGCAATTAACATGATCTCATGGTCTAAGGATAAAGATTACTTCGTATGATGTTATAGCAATATAAACATAATGACTTGATCGTAATGCTATACTTCGGATGAATGTTCATCACATCATTCCACCAATGGTGTGACCTTGTTATTAACAACATCCAATGTCCATGATCAGGAAACCTTGATCATCTTGTTAATCAACAAGCTAGTCTACAAGAGAGGCATGACTAGGAACCCTTTTTGTTTATTAAACACACATGTATTGATGTTTCCGAATCAATACAATTCTAGCATGTAAAATAAACATTTATCATAAACATGGAATAAGATAATAACCACTTTATTATTGCCTCTCGGGCATATTCCCTTCATGTAGATGCATCAATAATAGGGAGAATAGTGGATGGGGTGGTTACCATAGAGGCCTTAGCCATAAGACATGTGGCCTTGGTGACGAGCTTATCCTCATTGGGAGAGTCAAAGAGGGAGGTTGGTGAAGACGTTGATGTAGTAGTAGTAGCCATGAGACACGTAGACTTGGATGCCCGCTTGTCCTCACTGGGAGAATCGAAGAGGGACGTCGGTGAAGAGGTTGAGGTGGTGGTAGAGGAGGTGGTGGCAATTGTAGAAATGGCGGCCACTCCAACAATCTCTCCATCATCTTCCTCATCACTATCATTGTCATCGTTCTCTTCATATTCTTCATGGGCCACCAACACGTATTTTTGTGGCTCCTTCTTTTTGGGGAAGTTCTTGTTCCCAAAGTTCTTGTTTTGGACTTTCTTGACGAAGTTCTTGTTGGGAGTTGGCTTGAACTTAGATTTCAATATAAGTCTTCCACCATGGTCTTCTCTCTTCTCATATGGGCATTAGGCAATGAAATGGTTGGTTTCTCCACAATTGTAACATGTCCTCAACTTGGGTCTTGAGGTAGTTGTGGTAGCCTTTGACACACTGCCACTTCCTTGGTTCTTCCAAAACCTTCTAGAGACGAGTGCTAATTGCTCAGGGATAGAACACTTGATGTCTTCGTCATCACCTTCAATCTTCCCCAAGGAGTCAACATCTTATTCATAGACATGAACCTTGGCCTTCAAAGCAAGAGTGGGAGAGTCCAATCTCCGAGCACGAGCAAGAGCATCATCGGCCGTCTTGTTCATGATTCCAAGAGCCACAAACTCATTTAACACTTCATGGTATGACATGGCATAGAAGTCCGGTCTTGAGTGAATGTTGTTGGCCAACTCCCATTGGAAGGGCAAGATGGCTTGCATGAACTTGTGCTTGATCCACTTGTCATCCACATCCCTACTACCATATCGATCATCCTAATTGAAAGAGTCGTGACCCTTCGATAAAGATCCTTGGGAGTCTCATCCTCCTTCCCAACAAAAGCATCGGCTTCATAGTGCATTTCTTCAAACTTGGAGTTTTGAATGCTTTGATTACCAAGATAGACACGTTTAAGAGCATTCCAAGCTTCCTTGGTGGTGTCATAAGACCGAATGTGAGTCATTTTCTCATGAGTCAAGGCATCTTGGAGAATTGCCATTGCCGTGGTGCTGAGTTTATTGTTGATTTCCTCGGTAGGAGTCATGTTGTAGGGGTTGCGTGGATAGAAGTCTAACTCCACAACCTTCCAAAGATGCACACTAGAAATTTTGAAGTCAGAGCGCATGAGATTGCCAATTGGCGAAATTAGATACATCAAGCTTAGGTGGTGGACCACGATGATTGATATGTGGCATAGGAAGAGGAGCATGATTATAACTAAGTGGTGGTGGCATGTTTCCCATGGGGTTGCTTTTTGCCTTATTGTCCTCATCGCTATTGGGAGAATACTTGAGAGGATCTTCCACCGGCTTTGAACCACTTGATGGGTTATCAATGGTATCGGCAACAACCACTTCCTTTTTACCAAGATATAATTCAAACAAGTCTTTCATTTCTTGGCGAATCGTATCCATGGATGTGGATAGATCACTCTTAGAGACGGGTGTTACTTCGGAGGTGGTTTCACTCCCCTTAGGGTCGCCCATAATTCTCTTAGGCAGTTAAGCCAAAAAGAGCACCTTGCTCTGATACCAATTGAAAGATCGGTATAGGAGACTAGAGGGGGTGAATAGGAGCTACTCAAATTTTAACTACTTTTCAAATTAAGGCTAAACACACAGTAAGTTCTCTAGATGTGCACAAGGTGAGAGAACTTAAAGGACAAACAAGCAAGCAAGTAACAATAAGGAAAGAGTAAATGATAGAAGTAACCGAGAGTAGACACGGAGATGTTTTCCTGAAGTTCCTTCCTTTTGAGGGGAAGTACGTCTCTGTTGGAGGGGTGGGTGGTACTAAAACCACCAGCGCCATAGAAGGCCTCACCCTATTCTCCCAATCACCCGCCTCACGGCAAGCACCCGATACTATGCGGTGACTGATACATTGCAAATGTATCTATAATTTTTGATGCTCCATGCTTGGTTTTATCCACTTTCTTGTGTTTTTTCCACACTTTGGAGTACTTTTCATATGATTTCTTGGACTAACCTATTAACAAGAGCCACAAAGGCTACTGTTTCATTGTTTTTGGTTCCAGGAAAGTCAGAAAATGAATATTCTCGGAATTGGACGGGACAAAAGCCAAAGTGCCTATTTTTCCAGAAGACTCCAGGAGCCAGAATACAAGACGGTGGAGGGCCAGGGGCTGGCCACACCCCCCCTCCCCCAGGCGCAGGCTGGGCCTGGCCGCGCTAGGGCATGGTGTGGTGGCCCCAGGCACCCCCTCGGTCTCCCTCTTCGCCTATAAGAAGCCTTCTGACCTAAAAATTCTGGGGGGTTCGACATTTTTCCAGAAGAAGTTCCGCAGCGCCGCCACCACCGAAGGGGAGATTCGGGGGATAGAAAGTCTTTGTTCCGGCACCCTGCCGGGACAGGGAAGTGCCCCCGGAGCCATCTCCATCGGTCTCCACCATCATCTCCATCGACCATCCATGTTTCCCCCATCTATGAGTGAGTAATCCCCCGTTGTAGGCTATGGGGATGGTAGGGATTGGATGAGATCGTTCATGTAATGGCATCGGATTGTTAGGGCATGGTGCCTAGTATCTTTTATTAGTGCTTTATGACTTCGTTGCGACTTGTTATGCTTAATGCTTGTCACTAGGGCCCGAGTGCCATGATTTTAGATCTGAACATGTTATTGATTCATTATGATAGTATTGTTTTTGGTCTTATCTACAAGTTGTATACACACGTTGTTGTCCGGAACATATGGCCCCGAAGTGACAGAAATCGGGATAACCGGAAGGGAATGGCTTTGATGTGAGGATCACATGTGTTCATGGAGTGTTAATGCTTTGCTCCGGTGCTCTATTAAAAGGAGCACCTTAATTGCTAGTAGTTCCCTAGAGGCCCCATGCAAACGGGTGGCGGGACAAAAGATGTTGTGCAAGTTCTCATTGCGAGCACGTATGACTATATATGGAACACATGCCTAGGATTGTCTAGTACTTGGATGCTTTATCTTATTTATCTGCAATTGCCCTATGTTCTGATTGCTATGTGAATTGTCTTGTCCATGCAACGCCCGTCCATCCATCCCTATGCCTACCGCACTCAATCCCAATCTTTGCTTTTGTTACTACTATCTTTGCTTTACTACTACATTACTTTGCTATTCCTACTACAAAACTGTTACATTGATAAACTGCTGTGAGCAAGATTGTTTTCAGGTGCAACTGAATTGACAACTCAGTTGTTAAGGCTTATAAATATTCTTTGGCTCCTTGTGTCGAATCAATAAATTGGGTTTCACTTCCTCAAAATACCGATACACCCCTATACTTGTGAGTCATCAAGACTATTTTCCGCGCACTGTCGGGAGCATAGCTTTATTTATCAAGTCCACTTGGATTCACTATTGTTCAAGCTAAGTTTATTTTCTCCTTGTTTGCTTGTTTCTTTATCAAAAATACAAAAAAAAGGTAGTTTCTACTCTAGTTGTTATTTTCGTTTGTCTGTTATTGTCTTGCCTTATCATGCTTGTTGTCAATGGTTGGTTTCTTTGAAACTGAAGCTTATTGGCAAGGTGGGTTCACAGAAGATCAAAAATATTATTATAAGGAACACCGCTTGTCACAAAAAGGGAAACACTTATGGGAACAAATTGATAGATTGTACACCATTGCTAGAAACGTGTGCTCTATTTATAATGCTACTTATTGCTGTGATGAATCTTGTTGCAGAAAGAGGTATAAACATCTCTCTTTTCAATGTGAGTATAATGATAATGATACCATATCTTCCTATGCTAAAGGAATTTATGAATTTTATGATGCGGAACAAATTGAAGAATTTATTGCTTGGAAGGGTGCTTTCGAACTTGCTAGTTTGCTTGAAAATATTGATGATTCACCTTACAAATACGAGGTTTATTGTATACTTAAATTTTGCTTTGATAATTACAAGGATGAAAATGGATATATTCTTGAATATTTTAATAGATGCTTTCCACAAATGGAAGAGACTAGTGCCTTGCAAGATCCTATGGAAGAAGAAATTGATGAACCTGAAATCTCATTAGATGAAAAAGAGGAGGAGAGTGATGAAAAAAAGGAGGAAGAATGGATTAGCTACCCATGCCTACCTTCTAATGAGAGTAACTCTTTATCTCTTACATTATTTGATTGTCCTCCATGCTTACTAAAGGAGGATGAATGTTATGTTCCTGAGGATTCTTTTGAAAATGTTTATAATAAAGCTCTAGTGCTTGTAGATCATGAAAAGCATGCTTTATGTGATAGTTATATTGTTGAGTTTATTCATGAGGCTACTGGAAATTATTATGAGAGAGGAAAATATGGTTGTAGAAGTTTTCATGGTATTGAAACACCTCTCTATGTGCTGAAAGTTTTGAAGTTACTCTTGTTTTATCTTCCTATGCTTGTCACTTTGTTCTTTGTGAATTTATTTGCATACACGATTCCTATGCATAGGAAGTGGGTTAGACTTAAATGTGTTTTGAATTTGCTTCTTGATGCTCTCTTTTACTTCAACTCATATTTCTTATGAGAGCATCCTCTCAAACTTTTATGCCTGAAGATGATAATATGTCTACTATTCTTGGGAGACCTTTTCTTAAATACTGCAGGAGCTGTTATTAATTGTAATCAAGGGAAGGTGACCTTCAATGTCAATGACAAGGAACATACTATCTATTTCCCCAAGAAGATTGATAGACTTATGGTTTTGAATTCAATTGAACATGTTGAGGACATTCAAGTTGGAAAAATATATTGTCCCATACCAAGAGAAAAATTTGAAACTATTATGATTGGGACTATTGCTATCAAGGTTGAGGTAACATAATCATTAGTGGAATACAAAGTTTTGTCTTATATGGAATTGTTTTGGTAGAAAGACCTGATCAACCTTGTTAACAAAAGGATTTCATTGAACAAAACAATGTTTTCACCATGGTTATCTCTGCTTACTTCTATTCTATCCATTTTAGTTTCTGCTTATGCCTAACTTAAAGGCGTTAAAGAAAAGTACTTATTGGGAGATAACCCAAAAGTTTTAGTTGAGTCTTGGAAGTTATTGCTTCAGTAATAACCTCTCCTTATCTTTTTTATTTGCTTTTTGTGCCAAGAGTAACCTCTAATGAGAGGGAAGTAATGATTGGGAAAGTTGTTGTCCCGAAACAGATTTCTGTGCTTCACCATAAAAATTCGTGTAAAATCTCTGAACGTCTTTTTGAGGCGTGAATTTTTGTGCTTCTGCCCAGGTTGTTATCTAACTTTCGTTAGTTCAACACTTTTTTATTTGAGCAACAGAAGGTCTTCGAAAAAATTCGGCTTTACGTGTTGATCTGTTTTGACAGATTTCTGCCATTTTCTGCATTTGCTTCTTGTTGGTTCCTTTTTGAGTTCTTTTGGGGAATTGAGCTTTTTGAGGGAAGTTCTTCAGTAGCTAGTGTTCTAATGGAAGTTTATTTGGTGTTAGAACTGAACGTTAAGACTTATTTATCTTGAGTGCACTAATGTTGCTAATAAAGATTGTGTGAAGTTCTGTATGAAGGAAAAATTCCAGGTGTATGGAAGGAATGAGTAATGATATGAAGGATGGACCAAAGCTCAAGCTTGGGGATGCCACGCATGTCACCCCAAGAAATATCCAAGAAGTAAAAGCGTCAAAGCTTGGGGATGCCCAAGGCATCCCCTTCTTCATCAAAAAAAAATCCCAGGTTTCTTCCAAACACTTCATTTTTATTGTTTCATGCACCGTTGTGTTGTTCTTGGAGCGTCTTCTTTTTCATTTTCGTTTTGGTTTTTCGTTTGCTTTGTTTGCTTAGTTTTCTGAATAAATTGGTTGGACCCCCTCTTTCATACATTGGTGTTCAAATAGTTTGGTTTGGATTGGAAAAGAGTAGGAAGCTTAAGTGGTAAAGAGAGCTTGTTTTTTACTGTGGCCTATGCTTTGTCATGACATGCTTGATATTGTTTTGGTTTTATGCTTAGTATTCTTAGCTGTAGCATGACTTGTTATAAACAATTGAGATTGCTTATTGTGCTTTGGAAGAATCATGCGTTGTTTTAGCATATTAAAGCATAGTATTGTGGTATTCTCCTTTGATGCTTTATTTGGGTTGACTTGGCACATGCTCACACCATGTTATGACTATCCCAAGTCACCATAAGCCTTTATGATCCTTTAGTTTTCAACTTGTAGTATCACTTTATGCTTTGATCAATGAAGTTTTATCGCTCTGCATGATTATGGCCATTATTGCTCTCTCGTTTGTCGCTCCCTTACTATTGCTAGCCTTCACCTTCACTGAGTATGTTTTACTCATGTTTCCAACTCCCTAAAACCAAATATTGCCAAAGTGTCCACCATACCCACCTATTAGCATCATTTGCTACTTTCGTGCATATTCAATATGCCTTGTTTTCTTCCGAATAAAATGTTTGCTTGTTATGAGAAAGTTAGTTAGTAAAGCTCTCACGAACTTGATGGCACACTTTATTTCCTGCATTTAATAAACCTGAACCATTGCGTCCTTCTTTGTTGCGTATATGCTTGCGCTTTATAAGTTGAAGTTAGCAGAACCATGTATCATGGGGAACGCTTTCAACATTGCATGGGTACTTAGTACCTCGTTGATATCATGTTCTTTTGCTTATGGATCCCGACAGTGTGAAATAAAAGTGGAACTTGTAAGATCATGTAGTTTGTATGTATGTTAGAGAAACGCCTGGGCCACTAGCCTAAGCCATGCCTAATCATGGTGGAAACTTGCAGCAGAACCATAATGAGCATTCTATGAAGCATCCTCAATAAAAATCTATGCACATAGTAAATAAAAAGATCGTTGAGATGTTCATTTGTCTGCTTGCCTTGTCATTTTGATTATGGGATAGCTCCTGTATCATGTGCAAGGGGTACCCCGTTGGCGGTTCTCTATGATACGTATATACTTACAATGACAAGAGCTTACTTGTGACTGAAGTTGAGTAGCATGAGGATCGGTCTTCGTAAGTAAGGGGCATGAGACTTTGATTTATAACTTGTCAAGCATATCCTCTTAGTTGTGTCACTTTAACCTTAACCATTTAAAGATGCTTATGACAGGGGCAATGAGAGATCAAAGCTAATGAGTACCATACTTTCAGCATTTGGAAGCCTTTCAAACTTTTCAAAACCTGTTCATTTACTTGTTGAGTCTCCACACATTCTATGAGCACCTTCTTGAGAGCATAGTGGCCATTCTTAGTTCTATGTGCATTGTCCCAAGACTTGTTGATTGATGCATACCTTGATATTGCTTGTTTTAAACTATTTGTATCTAGTCACTCTTGTAAACTTTGAAGGTGTCCTATGCATTTATGTTTGCTACTCTATGAGGGACAAGCTGAATGCCACTATGCTATGTTTTATTTATGTGAAACAAACAAACGTCTTGCAAGGCATTGTTATTCATGAATCTTTTGTTTGTGCCTTTTCATGTTGCATCATAGTCTCTTTGTCTTATTGCTAGAACTTTGTCTTTCATGTTATGATTGAAGTACTATGATCCCAGCTTTAAATGTTTTACAAATATTTTGATCAAGTCTTTGATGGTGCATGTCACCTCACAAATTATTCTTTCTTTTTATCACTTACCTACTCGAGGATGAGCAGGAGTTAAGCTTGGGGATGTTGATACATTGCAAATGTATCTATAATTTTTTATGCTCCATGCTTGGTTTTATCCACTTTCTTGTGTTTTGTCCACACATTGGAGTACTTTTCATATGATTTCTTGGACTAACCTATTAACAAGAGCCATAGTGCCAACTGCCTGTTTTCTGCTGTTTTTGGTTCCAGGAAAGTCAGAAAATGAATATTCTCGGAATTGGACGGGACAAAAGCCAAAGTGCCTATTTTTCTAGAAGACTCCAGGAGCCAGAATACGAGACGGAGGAGAGCCAGGGGCTGGCCACACCCCCCCAGGCGCGGGCTGGGCCTGGCCACGCCAGGGCATGGTGTGGTGGCCCCAGGCACCCCCTCGGTCTCCCTCTTCGCCTATAAGAAGCCTTCTGACCTAAAAACTCTGGGGGGTTCAAGGTTTTTCCAGAAGAAGTTCCGCAGCGCCGCCACCACCGAAGGGGAGATTCGGGGGACAGAAAGTCTCTGTTCCAGCACCTGCCGGGACGGGGAAGTGCCCCCGGAGCCATCTCCATCGGTCTCCACCATCATCTCCATCTACCATCCATGTTTCCCCCATCTATGAGTGAGTAATCCCCCGATGTAGGCTATGGGGATGGTAGGGATTGGATGAGATCGTTCATGTAATGGCATCGGATTGTTAGGGCATGGTGCCTAGTATCTTTTATTAGTGCTTTATGACTTTTTTGCGACTTGTTATGCTTAATGCTCATCACTAGGGCCCGAGTGCCATGATTTCAGATCTAAACATGTTATTGATTCATTATGATAGTATTGTTTTGGTCTTATCTACAAGTTGTATACACACGTTGTTGTCCGGAACCTATGGCCCCGAAGTGACAGAAATCGGGATAACCGGAAGGGAATGGCTTTGATGTGAGGATCACATGTGTTCACGGAGTGTTAATGCTTTGCTCCGGTGCTCTATTAAAAGGAGCACCTTAATTGCCAGTAGTTCCCTAGAGGCCCCGCTGCAAACGGGCTGGCAGGACAAAAGATGTTGTGCAAGTTCTCATTGCGAGCACGTATCACTATATATGGAACACATGCCTAGGATTGTCTAGTACTTGGATGCTTTATCTTATTTATCTGCAATAGCCCTATGTTCTGATTGCTATGTGAGTTGTCTTGTCCATGCAACACCCGTCCATCCATCTCTATGCCTACCGCACTCGAATCCCACTGTTACTGCTTTTGTTACTACTGTCTTTGCTTTACTACTGTTGTTACTTTGCTATTCCTACTACAAAACTGTTGCTACTGATAAACTGCTATGAGCAAGATTGTTTTCCAGGTGCAGCTGAATTGACAACTCAGTTGTTAAGGCTTATAAATATTCTTTGGCTCCCCTTGTGTCGAATCAATAAATTGGGTTTCACTTCCCTCGAAAATACTGCGATACACCCCCTATACTTGTGGGTCATCAGTGACCTTGAAGGTGGCAACCGAAACCTTTACAAACTTGTTGAGAAGACCTCCACACACCCGGAGTCTCCCAACACAATGCCGAAGCTTTACAACAAATGCCCGAGCTCCTAGATTGACCTCTTCCGTCTAGAGTTCAAAGAACCCAAGAGTAACAAGATCCACAAAGGAAAACACGGGGGAATCAACTTTGCTTTGGTGAAAACCTAGATCTAGACCTCCTCCACCAAGCCTCAAAGTATCAAGGAGATTGGAGGGCTAGGGAGGGAGATCTAGTAGAAATGAAGCTCAAGAACAATGGAGGAGAGAGATAAAAGAGTCAAAACTTCTCGTTGGAGAAGAAGGCTCTATTTATACCCTCAAGAGGGATCTACCCGTTATAGCCAGTCGCCAACCGGTAGTACCGGTCCTATGAGCGGTAGTACCGGATAACAGTGGTACTACCGGACAGGTATCGGACTGGGTACCGGGTTGGCGCTAGCTGCATCAGCGTGACTTCTGTCCCCCGAGGTGGCAGTGGCTCTGGGAAGCGGTGCTACCGCTAAGCGGTAGTACCGCTCGCCAGAGCGGTGGTACCGGACGGGGATGGTGGTACCGGTCAGTGGTATCGGGGAGAATAGGGGGAAGGCGCAACTTGCCAAGACGCCTTAGACTCCCGCGGTACCACCAAGCGGTACTACCGGGTGCTGAGCGGTAGTACCGGTTAGGAAATCCGGTACTACCGGGCCGCACAGAGCTAGAAGCCACAGCCGCAAGGGCAGACACCTCCTGATATCTCCACCAGAGGGAAAGCTTGAGGTTTTGCAAAACAGAGATGATTCCACCCAAACTTTCCAATGCGGACCCCCTCTTGATAGTACGGTGTTCCTACGAGTCAAGCAAAAATCCCTAGAAAAACTATATCTTGAGAGGACATTTTAGAGGGGAACCGAATGCCCTTTTCTTCGTTAAAACCTGCGACTCACTTAGCAAACGATTAGTCCGACACATGTGTTGTCAACAAACATCAAAATCACATAGGATAGGAAATGCCCTTTCACTTATCCTTTTTGTGTGGTTTTTGTGCCAAGAATAACCTCTAATGAGAGAGAAGTAAGACTTGGGAAAGTTGCTATCCCGAAATAGATTTTCTGAGCTTCACTGTAAAAATTCGAGAAAAATATCTGAACATCGGATTGAGCTGTCATTTTTTGTGCTTCTGCCCCAGGTTGTTATCTAACTTTCGTTAGTTCAACACTTTTCGATATGAGCAACAGAAGGTCTTCAAAACAATTTGTTTTTACCTACTGGTCTGTTTTCATATATTTCTGCCATCATTTGCATTTGCCTCTTAATCTCTTTCTCTTTGAGTTCTCTTTGATCATTTGAGCTTTTAGAAGCAATTGCTACAGTAGCTTGTGTTTTAATGGAAGTTTTACTTGTGTTGAAACTGAACCCAAAGACTTATTATCTTGAATACACTAATGTTTCTAATGAAGATTGTGTGAAGTTTTGTATGAAGAAAATTTTAAAGTGTAGGGAAGAATAATGTGATGAGATGAAGTATGGACAAAAGCTCAAGCTTGGGGATGCCACCCGTGTCACCCCAAGAAATATGCAAGAAGTACAAGCGTCAAAGCTTGGGGATTTCCAAGGCATCCCCTTCTTCATCAATAAAAATCTCAGGGTTTTTTCCAAACACTTCATTTTTATTGTTTCATGCACAATTGTGTTGTTCTTGGAGCGTCTTTGTTTTGTTTTTAGTTTTATTTTGCTTAGTTTGCTTAAATAAATTGGTTGGACCCCCGCACTCATACATAGTTTCAAATACGTTGATTTGGATTGGAAAAGAGTAGAAAAGTTCATGCTTATAAGTAGTATAAAAGGAGTCTTGTTTTGACTATGGCCTAGACTTTATCATATCATGTTTGATATTGCTTTGACTTTATGCTTAGTGATTATTGCTGTAGAATGACTTGTTCCAAACAATTGAGATTACTTAATGTGCCTTGAAAGAATCATGCGTTGTTTTAGCATACAAAAGCATAATATTGTGGTATTCTCCTTTGATGCTTTATTTGGGTTGACTTGGCGCATGCTCACACCATGTTAAGACTAACCAGTCACCATAGCCTCTATGATCATTTAGTTTTCGACTTGTAATATCACTTTATGCTTTAATTAATAATGTTTTGTCGCTTTGCATGATTATGGCAATTATTGCTCTCTTAGTTGGTCGCTCCCAGTCTTTTGCTAGCCTCCGCATGTACCAAGTATGAGTTCCACTCATGCATCCAACTCCAAATAAAACCAAGTTATTCCAAAGAGTCCACCATACCTACCTATTAGCAATTGCTATTCCAAGTATATTCATGTTTTTATCTACCTTCCGAATTAAACTTGTTATGTGAAAATTAGTGATTAAAGCTCTCACAAACTTGATGGCACACTTTACTGTCTTGCACTTAATAAACTTGAACCATTGTGCCCATCTATGTTGCGTATATGCTTGCACTTTGTAAGTTGTGAATTAGCAGAACCATGTTACCATGAGGAACGCTTTCAACATTGCACATTATTTAGTTGATATCATGTTCTTTTGCTTATGGATCCCGGTGGTGTGAAATAAAAGGGGAGCTTGTAAGCTCATAGAGTTTGTATATGTGTTAGAGAAACACCTGGGCGGTAGCCTAAGCCATGCCTAATCATGGTGGAAACTTGCAGCATAACCGTAGTGAGCAATCTGTGAAGCATTCTCAATAAAACCCTATGCAAATAGCAAATAAAAAGATCGCTGAGATGCTCATTGTCTGTTGCCTTGTCATTTTGATATGGGATAGCTCCTGTATCATGGGGCAAGGGGTACCCCGTTGGCGGTTCTCTATGATACACATGTACTTACAATGACAAGAACTTACTCGTGACTAAAGTTGAGTAGCATGAGGTTCGGTACTCATAAGCAAGGGGCATGAGATTTTCAACTTATAACTTATCAAGCATATCCTCATATTTGTTCAGTTTAACCTTAACCACCTAAAAGATGCTTATGATGGGGGCAATGAGAGCTGAAAGCTAACAAGTACCATAATTTTTGGAAGCTCTTTATGAAACTTGAATCCCTGCTTCCTTCTGTGAAGGACCTTTCTTTTTATTTTATGTTGAGTCTCCTCTTCTATCTTTATGCACCTATTAAGAGAGCATAGTGGTCATTCTTAGTTTAATCTGCATTGTCCCAAAACTTGTTGATTGATTCATAACTTTAATACTGCTTGTTCTTAAATTATTTGTATCTAGTCACCCTTATGAACTTTGAAGGTGTCCTATGCATTTATATTTTTCTATACCATGAGGGACAAGCTGAATACCATTCTCATTATGTTTTCTATATGTGAAACAAACAAACGTCTTTCAAAGCATTGTTATTCATGAATCTTTTGTTTATACCTTTTCATGTTACAACATAATTGCTATGTCTTATTGTTAGAACTATGTCTTTCATGTCTATGATTAGATTACTATGATCCCACTATCAATGTTTTACAAATACCTTGATCAAGATTATGATGGTGCATGTCACCTCAAAAATTATTCTTTTTTATCACTTACCTACTCGAGGACGAGCATGAGTTAAGCTTGGGGATGTTGATACATCGTAAACGTATCTATAATTTTTTATGTTCCATGCTTGTTTAGTACCTACTTTCTTATGTTTAGTTCATACTTTGAGGTATTTTTATACATTTTATGGAACTAACCTATTAACAAGATGCCATAGTGCCAGTTGCCTGTTTTCTGCTGTTTTTAGTTTCAGAAAAGCTAGTAAGGAAATATTCTCGGAATTGGACCGGATAAAAGCCAAAGTCAATATGTTACCCGAAGCAACACGGAGTCCGGAGGGGAGATGAAGTGGCGCACCAGGGCGGCCACACATGGTGGCGGCGCGGCCTGGGGGGCGCCACCAGGGGGTGTGGACCCCCTGGTGCTCCACCAACCTCGCCCCTTCGCCTATAAAACCCTCTCGGGACGAAAACCCTAAGTACCCGATCAAAGACCCAATCAGATATCCACGGAAGAGTCTGTAGCCGCCGCCATCTCGATCCCCAGATCAGGGGGATCCGAAGATCTTCCCGGCACCCTGCCGGAGGGGAGAGATCACCCTGGAGGCCTTCTTCATTACCATGACTGCCTCCGGTGTGATGCGTGAGTAATTCATCCCTCGACTACGGGTCCATGTAGTAGCTAGATGGTTGGTTCTTCTCCTATGTGCTATCATGTTTAGATCTTGTGAGCTCCGTTCATGATCAAGATCATCTATTTGTAATCTTACATGTTGTGTTTGCGGGGATCCGATGGATATTGAGATGCTATTTTAGATTGATTATTGATTCTATCATGTCTATGTTATTTTGTGATCTTGCATTCTTTCTGTTGTTAGTAGCTATCTTGGCCAAGTAGATGCTAGCAACTCCAAGAGGGAGTATTTATGCTCGGTAGTGGGTTCATGCCTCTAGTAATCTTGGGAAGTGATAGGAATCTCTAAGGTACTAGATGTGTTGTTGCTACTAGGTAGAAAACAACAATCCTTTGTTTATGGGACAATCGTATTGTTTACTTTACACACTTTGCTCAGGCCCGGCTCTGACCCATGGCCACCTTGGCCACGGCCAGGGGCCCAGGCATAGAGGGGCCCAGATCGAATACTTCTCTACCTATAAGGCTCGGCCGGCCAGGCTATTACCAAAAAAAATGCCGACCAGATGGGAAGTAGTAGGCCCAGCAATACCAATTAGGAGACAGGGAGAAGCACACGGGGCAATTTCTCAAGAAAAAATAGAAGCACACGGGCACATGCACCCAATCTGGATCCATATCTCTTCTTGTCTCGTGTTTGTTCGAGTCTCCGTCTCTGCCTCTGCCTCACTCGATCGCCTCGCCTGGCCCTCATATAGTGGGGCTGCTCTGGCTCGGCTGCTCTATTCGCCTGTCACAGTGACACACCCCAGTCCTCTATAAAATCAATGATTAACCCCTCATTTAATTCTCCTTCTAATTCATGATTTAATCCCATAATAGGGTTAAAATTTTAAGATTATAATTCCATGTAAACTCCTTCACCATTAAAAATTCATTATAGGTGTTACAATGCCCAAAGCCCCAAACGATTGTCCCGTGCTGCGAAAAAGAATAAAAAATAGAGAGAACGAGCTTATTGAATCACAAAGAGATGCTTTACATAAGTAAAGTAGCGTAGATGTCAACAATAATAAATAGTATGTTGTTTGCGAACAAACTATTTCATTCATCAGATTTTTCATTTGAGTTAATCGAACTAGCAGAAAATACTTCTTATATTTTGCTATCATTTGCATTCTTTCTATGATAATATGACATTGGTTTAGTGCTTAACAATTATTTATAAACATCTCAGACTATGAATGTGTTGTTAGATGTTAACTTTTACTTTTTTGCAAGTATAAATAAACGCATACATGTATACATATATAGTTATGTGTACATATAAATTAGCATTAGGGGCTCACTTATCGACTTCACCCTAGGGCCCTGAAAAATAGAGTCGGCTCTGACTTTGCTTAATGCAACTATTTGTTGTTTGTAACTTAATACTGGAGGGGGTTTGGATGATAACCTGAAGGTGGATTATTAGTCATAGATGCAGTTGGATTACGGTCTATGTATAATGGTGTAATTCCCAATCAAATCTCATAGGAGTCAAGATGATTAGTATATGCATGTATGCTTTCTCGAGTCTATCAATTGCCCCGCTGTAATTTGTTCACCCATCATGTTATCTATCTTAAGGAGAATCACCTCTAGTGAACTATGGACCCCGGTCCAGTCTTTTACCATCAATCTACTACCTACTATTTACTATTTATTGTTTACTTTCTGCAAGCAATTACTATCTTCCACACAATACATTTAATCCTTTGTTTTTAGCAAAACCGGTGAGATTGACAACCTCACTGTAAGCTGGGGCAAAGTTTTATGGTTGTGTTGTGCAGGATTCCAAGTTGGCAACAACACCTTTGAGTTGTTTCCTTGCTTCTACTGGTTCGATAACCTTGGTTTCATAACTGAGGGAAACTTGCTATTGTGCTCATCATACCTTCCTCTTGGGGTTCCCAACAAGCTCAACGTATCCTTAGCCATCAGTAGTGAGGGAGAAAACTATTGGGTAGGGCTATGCCAAGCCGGAAACCGAAAGGTGGAGCAGCAGGAGGAGGGAGGGAGAGGGAATGGTCAAGTGTGTGGAGGAGAGGGAGCTCCCACCCCTCTATATATAGAGGGGAGGTGTGGGCATGAGTGGAGCTCACACTCACCCTTTCTTTCAATGGGTGGACTCTCTACTAAAAAAGCTAAAGGGGTTTCCTCTAAATGAATAAAACATTTTTATTTTTATTTTAATATTTTTCAATTCTATTAATTAACAAACATTAACACATGCCTCCCTGAACTATTCAGATATCCTCGAAACAATTTCGGTGCTTCTCAAAACAATTACGGTGCTTCCCAAACTTTTCTTTGATATTCCGTATCTACTCAAAAGCGTCGATGAACCTTAAGTGTGTCACCCTATGGTTCGTGAATATGTAGACATGGTCTAGACGCCTCTCCGATCAATAGTCAACAACAGGATCTAGAGATCCGTAATGACTCCCACACATTCACCCATGAATCTTGTGATCATGTTAACCATTAACGTCGTAACCAATTCCTTTTGTCTCACAATGTTTTACTTGTCCGAGATTCGATCGTCGGTATCAAATATACCTAGTTCGATATCGTTACCGACAAGTACTCTTTACTAGTTTTGTGATATGACATCCTTGTGACCTAGTAACGTGCTTACATTCGATGTGACACCGAGATGGCATAGAGTATATCTCTCCATCATGTGGATGGACAAATCTCACTCTTGATCCATGTGCCTCAACTAATACTTTTAGAGTATCCAATGTCACCTCTATAGTCACCCTGTTACGGTGTGACAGTTGATGCCATCAAAGCACTCCTCCGGTGTTAGTGATTGACATGATCTCATGGTCTAAGGATTAGGGTTACTTCGTATGTGTTTGATACAACAATGTAAACTTAACGACTTGATTGCATTGTTATACTTACTTTGGGTGTGTGTTCATCACATCATTATCCTAATGACGTGATCACGTTATTAACAACATCCAATGTTCATGATCAGGAAACCTTGATCATTAGTTAATCAACGAGGTAGTTAAACGAGAGGCTTTACTAGGAACTCTTGTTTGTTTATTAGACACACATGTATTAACATTTCTAGTTAATACAATTCTAGCATGAAAATTAAACATCTATCATAAACATGGAATAAGAATATAATCACTTTATTACTGCCTCTCAGGCATACTCTTTTCAGTCTCCCACTTGCACTGGAGTATTTAACATTGGCAAAGATCTAACACCCATTTCCTTCTGGTGATGATCATGTTTAGCTTGTAGAAGTGTTTTTGTCAACGGGTCTGAAAGATTAGATATGTATGTATTTGAAAATCACTTGCGTCTTTATGTAACACTCATCTCAAATGAGTTAATATGTCATTATATACGTTTGGTCTTTTGGTGAGACCTCAATTCCTTAGCCTAAATTATATTGCTAATATTGATGTATAATATACCTTCATAGTTCTAAGATATTCGGAACTGCACCAAGTTCTTTTTAAAGAACTTTTGACTCAAACACCTTCAAAGGTTGTTATCAAGATGACGATATACTTAGCCTTTCGTTTGTAGAATCCATCACAATGTTCAAACTTTAGAACTTATGTAAATCTAGCATGAAAGACTTCCAGCCCATTGTGCTACCTATTTCTAGGTGTTGAAGTATGATCAAAATTCAATTAAGAAGGCTAACTTCTGACGAGCGAAGCGAGACCCATCGCTGGTCAGTTAGTACTCATGTTGCTCTTCATTTTAAATTGTTAGTTTCACAATGTCCTTGATGAAGAGTTTCACTACATGTCAAATGTATCATATTCTAGTGTTGTTGGTTCTTTGATGTATGCCATGGTTTGTTCTCGTCCTGATTTATCATATGCTATAAGTTTGATAGGTGGATACATGGCTAATCCTGGTAAAAATATTGGAAGGTTGTTCAGTGGGTTTTCAAGTATCTTCTTGGCACTTCCAATGCTTGTTTGAAGTTCGGCAGGACCGGTGAGGGACTCGTTGACTATGTGGATTCAGATTTTGCTGCTGATTTGGATAAGAGAAGATCCCTCACAGGTTATGTGTTTAATGTTGATGGTTGTGTTGTTAGCTGGAAGGCTACGTTGCAGGTTATTGTTGCACAATCTACTACTAAAGCTGAATATATGGCTATTGTCGAAGCTTGCAAAGAATCTATTTGGTTGAAATGTTTGTTTGTTGAGCTTTGTGGAGATGATTTTTGCATTACTTTGTTTTATGATAGTAAAAGTGCCATATACCTTACAAAAGATCAGATGTTCCATGAGAGAACTAAGCACATTGATGTTAAGGACCATTTCGTTAGAGACATTGTTTCTCAAGGTAAACTAAAGGTATGCAAAATCAGCACTCATGATAATCCTGCTAATATGATGACTAAACATGTTCATGTTGCTAAGTTTGAGCTATGATCGAACTTGGTTGGTTTAACTGATTAGCTTAAGTGGCTATTGGCGCCGAGTATTTGCTTTGTTTGTTCAGAGAGATGGTTGATGTTGATGCTACAAGAAGGAATTTGTCTCAAGGTAGAGTTTATTGAAGTATGATCCAAGTTCAATTATGGAAGCTAACTTCTGATGAGGGGAGCGAGGCCCGTCGTCGGTAGGCTTGGAACTGTTGTTTGTTTATTAGACACATGTGTATTAATGTTTTCGGTTAATATAATTCTAGCATGAGAAATAAACATATATCATAAACATGGAATAAGATAATAATCAATTTATTATTGCCTCTTAGGCATATTCCTTTCAGGTGGCCTCCTCCTTCTCCACCAGAGGTAGGCAGCGAGATGGTGGATCTCGAGATCTCACGTCTTGTAGAATAATTGTCCAGGTGGTGGCCCTAGTGATTTTTGCGCGAAGTCACCGATCTACCTGTGTTGGGGTCCTCCTCGACTTGGCCACCGGCGAGTCCCGGGTATAGGTGATGGGTAAGCTCAGGATGAACATGTAAGGGTATTTGGTGGGTCAACTCGTATACCGAACTCTACGGGTGCCATCCTGATACTTATTAGGTTTAGCGTAAAAATGGCAACCAATGTAAGTTGGATTGGTCAATCTTACTCAAGAGACTACGATGTCGGTTTGCTGCATGCTCATATTGTTCTCTAGTCATGGCATTGCCTCAACTCACTCGTGGATTTTCTTTGCTTATCGTGTTGTACTATGATTATATAAGTATTTATGCAAAATTTGAAATTATAGACAATGATTTTGGAGAACCTCAATGTTCTTCTAGTTTTGTCACGGATCTTTGGTTGATCATTGTTTTTCATTTTCAGTTTGTTAGATCTGATGTATTGTAGTTAATTTGTTGATAAATAAGAAGTTTGTCAAAAAAAACTTTTCTCGATTGTGGTGTGGCATGGTTCACCTACTAAAAAGACCATGTGTAGACCATGCCAAAGTGTGCGCTCGTGTTGAGTTGAACCACTAATGCGGGCATGGCCAAGGGAAATGTTAGGATATCTACATGATTTTCAGACACGATCCACAGGAGGGTTCGACTGGGCTTAGCCGAGAACCATGTTGTGAAAACTGTTTGATTGCATGCATTGCATGAGAGACTACTTGTACTAAATCGGCGACACTTATTATGAATCGGAGGTAGTACATGTTTTTGGTTGCGTGCAAAAAAAAATTGGCTGAAAATTCAAACCACATTTGTTTGATTGCTTGCACAAGGATGTTCTCGGTCACCTCTTTCAAGTGTGGTGATATTATCACTTCATTGCTACAGAATCATCACGGAGGCAATGACCAAACTATTAAAAAAACACTAGACGCCAATGCAGGAACGGATCCAGAAATTTAACTTCGGGCGTTTAAACTTGAACCAACAAAAAAATAAAGGAGAAAAAAATGAAAATGGTCCATTCCTTCCCACCAATAAAAATACAAATTGGCCATTATAGCAACAGTATCTCAAAAGACTACGAAACATGTAAAATAATAAAGAAAATTACAATACGTACGTTCGGTCATAGCATGGAAGCGATATATGATGGCATCATCTTTCACCTATAAGAAGAATTCCCGCTCAATAAATATAACCAAATAGTTATTCATGAGTGGCCGCGCCGCGCCGGGCGGATCCTACCCCTCCCCGGCCTCGTCCTCCCTCCCGCGATCTCCCCGCCCGCCATCGCCGCCTGGATCGTCGCCGAGCAAAGACCTGATGGCATGGCGGCGACGGCAGTGACCCTGGCTGCGATCCGGTGGGGAAAGGTGGTGCTGCCTGGTTCGACAGTGGTGTCGTGGCTGGCGGCGGCCGGAGGTCCTCGGCCTAGATGGCAGCAAGTGGTAGTGGGGATTCGGGCCTAGACAGGCCACGATCTGCTCCGTTCGTCGCCCTCGACGCCGGCGCTCAGGTTCCCCGGGACATGTTCGCGACACTAGGGCGCTTGGGGCATCTGCCCCCAACATGGTGGTGGTAATCTCCTTCTCTGTCGGAGTGGTCGGCCGGGTGGTCTTGCCGTCAAGCGGCGGATCCTGCTAGTGTCCGGCGGGTTGCGTGGGGACTACTTGTTCGGTTTCAATAAAGGAGACGGTTTGGATCCCTCTCAAGCCTCCAAGTTTAGTATCTTTACATATGTCCGTCTCTTTTTTCCCGTCAAACAAGTGTCAGCCGGGAGTCATGGTAGACAGTGGATCATGGCTGCTTTGCTAATTGCTATTGGTTCAGTTGGGCTGCACGGACGTAGACACCGGCCCCAATACTAATTTGAGGTTTGAGCTTTTTTCCTGAACGAGATCTAGACTAGAAAACCTTCATACATGTATCAACTGAGATACGTATTTACTATAGATTATATATAGGATTTTTTCTATAAAGATTTGGATGTTCAGTTGAACACGACCCATGCTGGATCCGTCCATGCGCGAATGAGGAGCATACTTAAGACAACATACTTTAAACGAATATACAAAAGTCAGGTTTAATTTGGGTACACACCCCTGTACAAAAGCCAGGTCATCGCGAGCGTCTAGATGAGCCAATGGTCACCAGGAAGCTTGGGAATGGCAAGGTGACTCTGTTGAAGGCAGGGCGAGCTGCGACGATGACCTATCCGCATCGAACGGACGACGACAACGGCAACGATTTGGCAAGCTGGAAGACGGGGAGAGAGACGCGACATCGGCGGAAGGGAAAATGTGGTCTAGGTCACTGGCAGCGCTGGCCCATGTGTCGCTCGTCTCGTGTCCGGCGTGTTCAGAAAACGCCGATGGCACGGTGTGGACTGGATGCGTCGGACAGCGTACTGCCGTACTGGATTGAACGCGTTCGTGGGGACGCGGTGACGCACCCTAAAGCCGCGAGATTTTATCACTTAACACCATTTGTTGTTATTTTTTTTCATAGAACCATCTTTGTATTTTGTTTCACAAAACACCAACTTTTGTGGAATGTTTTGCACAGAACACATAAACCTTACTAATAGCCCATTTGAAAGGCTGGACACAAGATACTAATTGCCAAGTCGTGGTTCATTTTGGAGCATATATTGCCTAAATCTTTTATTCCGTGTGATTTTAATTTGGAGTGATAAAATCTCCCAGGCATGAAGTGACAAAATCCTTCATCTTTTGGAGCATAATATTGTCTAAATCTTTTATTCTGTGTGGTTATAATTTGGAGTGATAACATCTAGAGTAATGAAATCTGGGGCTGGGCACGCTGCAGCTACTCAGCGCCCACGCTGCCACAGTGGTCCTGACAGGTAGGACCAACAAGTTAATCAGTTATCAAATAAGCTAACACTGTTTTCTGTGTTCTGTGAAAATAATTACCACAAAAACAGATGTTTTGTGAAATAAAACATAAATATTGTGGTTCTCTAAAAAAAACACCAACAAGTGGTGTAAAGCGATAAAATCTCTAAAGCCGCTTAGGACGTCATTTAGGGAGCGGCTGGAGACGCCTCGAGGGAAAATGAGATGCAAATTGTAGTTTTCTTTTCTCTGCCGCATCCGCATGAGGATGACTGCAGCAGTGACCTCAACAAGTCAGCAAGATGGGCCTCTCGTTGACTCTGGTTATCTCTCTCAACTGAATGATCTTGCAAGCAAACCTCAGCAGCCGTGCCAGGTTCACTGAACCAGCCCCTCCCCTCCGACGGCCAGGAGTATTAACTTCACAAAGAAAATCGTTAAAAATACTAGTACTGTATAGGACAATGACACTCTGGTCTTTTCTGCACTGCCGCTTGGTAGCATAAATGGAGGAGGGTGCCATAGTTTAGTTCCAGTACCAAAGAGGAGGAGAGAAGGAGATCAAAGAAGGCAGGAAAGAAGATGGGCGACGCTGCCGGCGCAAACCCCCTCCTCGCCCCCTACAAGATGGGGAGATTTGAGCTCTCCCACAGGTCCGCCTCTTGTTCTCCCAATCTCTCCTTTTTTTTCTTGGTACGGAAATCCCAATAGGGGATTTGTGCAGCACAGAAACCAATTTGGGTGAGAGAGCTGCCAAGCAAAGCAAGCAAAGTATCGCTAATTTTCTAAAGCAATGAAGTTTTTTTTCTGAAACTCGCCAAATATGGAAGATCGATACAGGGCATAGACTACATAAGAAAGAATGGGAAAAAAAAGATGGTTTCCTCATCCTTATTTTCGCGTGGATGTTTTGCTCTCCTGCTTTTTATTACTCCCTCCAACTCATATTAGTTGACTCAACTTTGTCTAGATTCATACTTATCTAGTTAAGTATCTAGTCTAGATGCATCCGTATCTACACAAAGTTGAGTCAACTAATATGGGTCGGAGGGAGTATTAGATTAAATGCTGATGCACTGTTGTTTGCATCTTGTTTTACCATCAAGAACCGAATTTGGTTCACTGTTTTGACCCCCAAGATGATTGGTGGACAGAGAACAATGATCAGATCTTATTCTGAAACTAAGGTTTCAGTGGGGTTGTTGCAATTGCAAACGATGGGAATTTACCTGCATTACGCATTTTGATATGTGTCGGAGATTTTCTTAGGAAAAGGAAGGCAATGCCTCCTGCCCCGTGCATCCTCCTCAGATGATCACAGCCATAAAATTGTTACAAACTATGCCAGACATCACAGCCAAACACATCGGGTTACAAAAATATACAGACACAATGTCATCTTGTAACCATCTTCTCCATCATCTACCACAACCTATGACCAAAAAAAGGCAAGAAAAAAGTATGCGAAGGAGATGTTTCAATACAAAGTTGATGTTTTTGGAAGAACAGCGGAGTTTGTTATTGTTAACTCAAGTCACCTATCATTACTGTACAATTGTTCGATGAACAGACGCTATTTGTAAAAGTTATACCCAAATGATTCCATGCCAATTGGAATGCATGGTCAACAATTGCAAACAAATCTTAAAAAATACCTCAAAGAGTCCAAAGAATTCGATGTGGAATATGATATTATGGTACAGCTTGTGCCCCTGAATTTTGTTCGTTTCTGCCTACAGATTTGTTCCTGAAAAATCAGTTCAATAAATTCTGTCACTCTTCTTTACTTTTTGTCGATAAAGGGAATATATTAAATATCGCACTCTTCTTTACTTGATGATCCACTTGTTCCTGAGAGCTCTCGTTTTTTGTTTAGGGTCGTTCTTGCACCACTGACAAGGGAGCGATCCTTTGGAAATGTTCCTCAGCCTCATGCCATACAGTATTATCAACAGAGAACAACTAAAGGAGGCCTTTTGATTGCCGAGGCCACTGGAGTTTCAGACACCGCTCAAGGGTGTGTATGCCATACCCTTAGGCTGTGGCTTGTTTAAATCTCATTACTCATGTTCAATTTCATCTTCGCAATTTTATCATTTATAAAGATGACATGTTTAATGTTACTGTGTATGCATTCAAGGTACAAAGATACTCCTGGCATTTGGACAAAGAAGCAGGTAGAAGCATGGAAGCCCATCGTGAGCGGGGTTCGTGGGAAAGGAGGAATATTTTTCTGTCAGATTTGGCATGTAGGAAGAGTCTCTAATCATAGTAAGTTTACAAGCTCTAATATCCTCAAACTGAATGTAATTGTAACTATTCCGCAAGCAGGATTGCCTCAAATAGATTTTAGACTTTTGGCTCAGCTCAGCCACATCTTTTGCTATTATTCATGAACAGTTTGTACAGTTATTCATGGTTTTATGGCAGCATGAGTTACCTCATGCTTCTTGTAAATGGAAAGGAATTAGTAACCCCATAGATATTCATGTAGTCTCTTTAACAGATGTTTGTTATCTCTTTGCAGATTTTCAGCCTAATGGGCAGGCTCCAATTTCGAGCACCGATAAGCCAATCAAACCTGTAGTGAGAGCCAACGGTATAGATGTGGCTACATTGTCAACTCCTAGGAGACTAGAGACTGATGAAATCCCTTCGATCATTGATGATTTCAGGGTTGCCGCTAGAAATGCAATTGAAGCTGGTAAGTACCAATTCTTCTCTCATTTTGCGCTCCAAATGTTATGAATGTGCCAACAGCATAAAAATTACAGATTTGTCATTCATACAAATTAGTATCGAGATAAAATTAACATACGAAGGTTCAAATGAATGTTTGTGTCAAGTTTCGAAAAAATACCTGCTGAATTTATTCAACATTGTCCTGACTCCCGGAGAAAAAGGATTTCTAACCTCATTGTCTTGGTGTGTAGGATTTGATGGTGTTGAAATTCATGGAGCTCATGGTTATTTGATTGATCAGTTCTTAAAGGACCAAGTCAATGATCGCACTGACAAATATGGTGGGAGTTTAGAGAATCGTTGCCGGTTTGCGCTGGAAGTAGTCCAAGCCGTAGTTGATGAAATTGGAGCTGATAAGGTTGGGATAAGGCTCTCACCCTTTGCAAGTTACTCAAATGCATCAGACTCAAACCCAGAAGCTCTAGGCCTATACATGGCACATGCACTGAACAAATTTGGAATTCTCTATTGCCACATGGTGGAACCACGGATGGTGAATATTGGTGAAAAGTTTGAAACTCCCCATAGTCTTCGTCCCATAAGGGATGCTTTTAAGGGAACATTTATCGTAGCCGGTGGATATGGTAGGGACGATGGAAATAAGGCAATCGGTGATGGCTATGCTGATTTAGTTGCATATGGGCGCTTGTTCTTATCCAATCCTGACCTGCCCCGGAGGTTTGAGATAGATGCTCCTCTCAACAAGTACAATAGGGATACTTTCTACATCTCTGATCCAGTTATTGGATACACTGACTACCCATTTCTGCCGTCCAATGTCTAATTGGATATTTTAGAGCATGTACTATATGTATCAGTAGCAATAAAGGAATAAGATCGTTGGTTTGAATGCACATGTGTATTGACATAATATGGATAAAATGTATGGCCATTGGAATTTTAGAATTGCACGTGCCAAGTAAAAAAGCTGAAGTGAGAAGGAAATTAAGCAGTCATTCATTTATTGTAAACTATCCTGATAAGTTTACATGCAAGTAGTGTGGGCCTAATGAAATAACAAGGGCTAGCCTATTTGCTCCTTTTCTCTCCCTCATGTGTTACCTTAGTCGTCGACATAGGTCGATTACTCATACTGTGGAAGACATATGCCGGTGAGTGGGCGAATATAACAACAAATAAAACAAGTTTGCTTGAATTTATGCAGACTACCGGTACTCCATTGGACAGGCTAGGCAGCGTTCGCTTGTGTTCTACTGACAGCTAACATTGGAGGGCCATATTATACAAGGAGTTAAGCATACAGTTCCAGATCACACAGGATGAGCATAAGAAGGCAAGAAGGACCTTTCCCCACCCATGATTCTTATGCTTTATCAGATGAAGAAAACCCTGCATATCATTTTGGTGCATTTCGTGAATACTGAATACCATTCAATTCCCAATTTTATTAGTTGAGGAAATGATTCGCTAGGGTGCCAAATTAGAATTGCTTTTCCAGTAAAAAAGAAACATAGGTTCTTGGTGAAGAAGGTGTCATGCTTTTTTCCCTTCTGTTCATATGTTCATACTATTTTTCCTTTTGATTTTTTTATTGTCGTTGTCCCTTCCATTTATTTTATTGCAACATCTTGTTTGTATTTTTGATAGAACAGGACACATTGCACTCACAAAACTGTTTAGGACAATTCAGCTAATGCTGTTTGGTTCCCTTGTGAATCCAGCGCAATTAATACTTCAGTCAAATTCTGATTTCCTGCACCAAACTTTAAGTGATTTGATCTATATTCAATTGGTAGGTGAAGTGTAAGATCTTACTTCAGCTTCTGTTCTAACTTCTAAGTTCTGAAAAAGTCAATCTTGCTCTCCTTCAAATTCAAGAAGTGAAGAAAGAGAAGATGATCTACTAGACACTTGATCTTATCATAGAAGTAATTGCTCAATCATGCTTTCAAATGATAATCCATGATATTACCAGACAGAGCCATATCTGAAGTCACTGAAGCTTGTCGCTAGTAAATGTCAGGCTTACGGATTAAATGGAATCTTATGCTTAGCTTTAGTCGTGGATGTAGCCACCTAACAAATAATGAAAAGCAGCATTATTAGAACAGGGTATATAGCTATGAAAGATATGCAACGGCCAATGCTTGTGGTGCCTTTGGCATCACGGACGTGTTAGAAATCTTCCCTTTGAACTTTGTCTCCTGTGTTTATTTTCTTATTTAGTTTTATATAGTTTTAGTAAGCTTATAGCTGTCACATTCATTTTTTTGGTAACATATCATGTTCAAGCAAGAGTTTTAAATGCCCTGCTGTATCAAAGTGAGGTCCAGATGCAAGAAACGCACTATCTTCTTGGTTGTTTGATTATTCGTGAACATATCTTAATTATTCTCTCTAGAGGCCTGCTGTTTAGTGACATTTATGGATTCGTTAGCGATGAGTGACATTGGGTGCCTGACGTCAAAGGGACTGATATAGCAACGTAGGTTTATGCCTCTTCGGTGATGATATAACCTAAAGACCATTTGCTAGAATCGAAAAAAGCAACAAACACAAAAAAATAGCTTTGCATTTATTCCTTTGCCGTGCAGTATTCCAGTGTTTCTTTTGTTTATTTTCTGCTGCTTAAATTTCTCCATGGTCTATTTCTGGAGCGTTGCTTAAAGAGTTATCCTGGAAAGTGAGGAAAGTCACCCTTGTTACCATGCACCTTCTGTATTCTCTGCTTATCCATACGAGTACTCTACCAAAAACCTACATGCCATCAAAAAACTGCAGAAATGAGAAATTTTAAGACACTTCCGAACTATTAGGACCTTCCACTGTTTTTATCAATGGGTCTAGATTTAAACATGAAGGTAGTATGTCACTCACAACTTCTAAATAAGTATATCTACTTTCGTATTGTATTTGAATGTGATAGGAAACGAAACATATCCAGAATATTTGTATGGTAAGTTTGGGAGTGAAGACATGCTGTCATTTTGTGTGTGGCAATACTTAACATTTTACTTTTATTCTCCCGGACCCAAACTATTGTACAAGAACCATGGCAATAAGCTAACGTAGCGGTTTAAGTGGAGATTGTGCTATGACTTATGGGTGTGACGTGTGACAACACTTGTTTGATCAGAAAAGTATTGTAATGATTCTTTAAAGGTATTTTTCTACTACAAATGGGTCAGTCAAAAAGCATCTTTTGCGTGTCACCTGAACAAGAGCACTAGCGAGATGCATTTTAATATGCTCAAATGCATGTCTAGGTTCTTTTACGGAAGTTAATTGATTTCATACATCCCAGGTTTTGATGAATGATTGAGATAGCAATATGTATTGCTTTGTTGTGCTCCTGTAATGTGACTGATCACGTCGACTTTAACAATACTTGAAGACATCTGGTGTGGAATCTGGATCTGAAAGCATTTTAAAGTGTTCATTAAAGGGGTGGTCCTGGTGAACTGCCATCATGATTAGCCCGTATGACCTGGTCACCATATACCATTGGTCAATTAAATTTTGCTTCAGTTGTGCATGCACAAATATGTTATTGTGCCTCCTCCAAGCTTCTTGCTTTATTCTCTTAGTATTTGCCGATTTCGGGACACATGCATGACATGTTTTGGGTCTACCAAGTGAACTAAGGAAATCTCATCAACTGAACATAACTGTACAACTCACCAGCTGTGACATTCTAAGTACTACTATTTTCACTGGACATTCTTTTGAATTGTTCCAAGTAAACTTGAAGATAAGAACTGCGGTGCTAATAGCTGTACTAGACTTTCCACTTGTTGTTGAATTTGTATAAAAGATAATTGGTTTTATTAAATTGTAACTGTAAAACATGTAGTAGTTGCTTGACAACTAAGAAGTGTACATTACACATTTTCTCTTTAAAACCTTAAGAGGATTGTGGAATACATCGTGCTCATTCCTATTTCTATCATTCTTCAGTCAGATGGCGGCAGAGTGAAGATGAGCATACAAGAAAGAAAATGGTAGGATACCAGAGTTTAAAATTTTAGTCTGACATTTCCAAGTAGAACAAATTCTCTACAATGTAAAGTGTAAATGCCTTTACAGGAGACATATTCCTCAATATATATTCAGTGTACTCATGGAGCACTTAATTATCTAGGATAGTACAAGCAACATGGATTTTCTTTATTAAAAGGAATTTTATACACTTTGAACCAGTTTATAATCTATACCCTTGTACAAGGTAGATACTTGAGCTATTTTGTGAATCGCAACAACAATATTTGCTTGACCCTTCGCAATCTGGAACGACTGGCCTACCAATTATTCCCTGTGCTTGGGAGCCACAATAAAATGCTCACCTCCAGGACAGGTCTAAGTCACCATTTGCCTCAAGTGCAAGAGGAAGACACGGAGTTTAGTTGCAACAACCTCAGAAGCTAGTCCAAACTAGTGAGGAGGTTGTGTGCACAAACAAGAAGAAAGACCAAAGAATAGTAATGGCCCGTGGTAAGGTTCAGATGAGAAGGATAGAAAACCCAGTGCACAGGCAGGTCACCTTCTGCAAGCGACGGATGGGCCTCCTCAAGAAGGCCAAGGAGCTATCTGTTTTATGCGATGCTGATATCGGTGTCTTGGTGTTCTCTCCTCATGGCAAGATATATGAGTTAGCCACCAACGGGTCTGTTTCTCTCTCTTGTTAAGTGATCCAAAGCTAACTCTAGATACTATCTTTGTTTTAAGTTGTTCATACGCTTTATGGATGATATGTACTAGGAACATGCAAGCCCTAATTGAGAGGTACAAGGGTAACAACACCGAAGCACAAGGTGAAAGTAGCAAGCAGAACAACCCTCAGGTCAGTAGCAGAGATAACTTGATTTATATCATGATATCAAATAGCATCGCAAAGCTATGCATTGGAGAATGCAATATTTGCATGAAATTAATGAAGCCGTTTACTGAGGGAACTTTGATTCTGCACACTATTTGTGGGTTTGTTCATCACTGAATCACACAACTATACAGTACAATGTGATGAATTTTGAGTTACATTACATTCAACAGAAACGATAATATGCAAAGTTACTTCTAGTAGTATTAAGTGTTGGTCTGATTTTATCGTTTCAGGTAATGCAACAAGAGGTGCTACTCTTAAGGCAAGAAATTGACTTACTTCAAAAGGGCTTAAGGTAATCACCTGCATTATTACACGTATACGGTGAAGTAACTTAATGTCTTCTATCTGGCCAACTGATGAAACTTGTTTAATTACTAGCATAATAACTTATTACCCTGGTGTTCAGAAGAGTCCGTTAAAAAGGAAGCATACACTGCGTGATACTCTAATCTATTACCTTATTGGCTTCCAATTGTTAGTTTTTGAATCCTTGTATTTTGAGGCGGTGTTTATACAACAATAAAAGGAATATAGCCTGACGGTCCATATTAAACTGGCAACAATCCATTAAAAAGGTTCAGAAAGATTATGAAGGTGCGGCATAGAAGTAGTAGTACAATATTGAGCACGAGATTAATTGATTAAGGTAAGCACTAAGCACATCCATGCAGGTACATGTATGGAGCGAAATATATAGACCACATGAATCTTGATGAGCTGCAAGCACTTGAGAATAATCTTCAAATTTGGGTACACAACATTCGCTATACAAAGGTACGCTTTTATGTCCTTCTCTGCACATGCACAAACTAAAAAAAAATATCAGAAATGGTTACTTTAGTTATACTGTCCTTTTCTGCTGAGCAGATGCAGATCATATCTAGGGAGATTGAGATTCTCAAGGACAAGGTTGGATCTACAGGAAATTTTGTTTCTCTAGTGAGATTTTTGAGCTTACATGTGGAAAGATGAGCAGAGTGTAATTTTTTTTGTATCTCTGTTTGGCAGGAAGGCATACTGAAGGCTACCAACAATATACTTCAAGAAAGGGTACTTTAATCCTCCAATTTTACGTCATTTTGAATAAAACACACCGTTTGAGAGGATAAGGTTAGATTTTGAGTTTAGGATTGAGTTCAAAATTAGTGTTGTCATTTACGAATCAACCATAGCACCTTAAAAAAGGGATAGGCCGAAGCACTAGCGCTGAAATTGGTCGGACAATCAAACCAATGATAGTTCTTCTGGTTAGCCACTTATGAAAGGGATGTGCACTAGAGTGAACCAGCAGGAAAATAAAGCACTTACAAAGTGGGATGGTTCAGATTCTTAAAAAACAAGGCTGCCCACCGCAAGTTAGTGGTTACTCTTGTAGGCAGCCCATCTACAGCTGGAGGAACATAGTTTTTCTATAAAAAGAGCTGGAGGATATTTTTGATCTTGTGCAACTGAGAGAGGGAGGGACGGTATTTGTCTCATCTTCCTAACTCACTTCTTAACCTAACATAGTAAAATGTTTATTTGTTTAGAGAGATAAAAAATCTGTAACGTCTTATTTTGCATATTCAGATAATTGAGCAGAGTGGGATTCTGGATACTGGCAGTAACATTATGATACCGCAATTCCCCTTCCAGCAAACCATGGAGAGTGGCCACCACTTCTAGCCTAAACAACCGAGCTATCAAGTTATCAGTCCAGTTCTGATTCCAGTTCGAGGCTACCGTGCATGGAATAATCATGGTCTGCACCTCGTGTTGTAAAAAGAAAAGAAAAAGTTTAAAATCATCATCTGTATCTGTACATGCTTCTGCATATGTAAATTCACCATCTTCCATAATGGACAGGCTGTAGATTCCAGTATATCTGGTTCACATGGTATAGCACTCTGAATGTCGTGTTGAGTATACCGAGATCGTAGAATTTCTGTTTCGATTCCGACAGATGTTGCTACTCTAGAAGATCCACGGTAACATCTGAAACCTCTTATACTGATACAAAGGCAAGGAAGGCAGAGTTACACATTTAATTTAGCAGATGCAAATGTTCATCCTGATTCCTGGAGTACAGTTGCGGCAGTCATGTTGAGCAGCAGCTGCTCTTCTGCTTCTGCTGCTGCTGCTGAATTGACCGGCCTTTCATCTGGACCAGATTGGACGCCTTCCTCTCCAGTTGGCTGCCAGCTTTGCTGCCATCAGACACACAAGTTCCATCAGCATAAATCCATTTGAAAAATTATAGTATGAAAACACGTATGGAAGTAGTATAAATTTGCCCTACCTCTTCTTGATTGCTGCAGACATCGCCAAGAAGGCCTCCTCGACGTTGACCGACTCTTTAGCACTTGTTTCCAGGAACGGAATGCCTATCTCATCAGCGTAGGCCTGCACCGATTTACATTACCCCGTTTAGCGTAACAAAATGTACTACCTAGGCAGCAACAAACACGACATCATCGACGTTACGCGCTACGGGCGGCGCGCGCCTGTCTGGAAACGAAGATTTTTTTTGACAGAAATCAGGTTCATTTTCCGGCACAGACACGAGCTGTTTGTCGGAAGTTATCTATCCTGAAACGTGACACGGTAGGTAGTTGGAAAGGTGACCTGCGCTACCGCGGTGTCGACGGCCCTGCTCTCGGCCAGATCGCACTTGTTGCCGACGAGAAGCTTGCGCACAGTGTTGTTGGCGTACTTGTCGATCTCGCTCAGCCATTGCTTGACGTTGTTGAAGCTCTCCATGTCCGTGACGTCGTAGACGATCTGGAGACAGCTCCAAAGCAACGAGATGTCCACTTGCTGAACTACTATGGTCGGAACTGTAGAGAAGTATACAGGTCGAGTGTGACTCACGATGATCCCGTGTGCTCCGCGGTAGTAGCTGCTCGTGATGGTTCTGAACCGCTCCTGCCCTGCGGTGTCCCACTGTTACAGATGCAATGCAAGCATGTACCAACATCAGTTTTTTTTTTCACTTTGAAGAAGCAAAAACGGGTGAAATAGTAGACCAGTGGAACTACTCACGATCTGCAACTTTATGGTCTTCCCGTCCATGTCGAGCGTGCGGATTTTCTGCAGAGGGCGCGAGCCAGGAAATTGAATAGAGGTAGTAGCAGTGAGTCAAGGATCAAAGGCCAGGCAAAATGCAGGATGTGAAATGAACATGGCCACTCACGAAGTCAACGCCGATGGTGCTAATGTAGCTGTCGACGTACGCGTCGTCCTGGATGAACACAAGGGGAACAAGGAATCACAACAGGAACCATGCCTACGATATTTACATGGTCATCGATGAACCAAAGCCGCGTTATATATTGCTGACTGAACTCACGGCGAAGCGGAGGAGGAGGCAGGACTTGCCGACCGAGGAGTCGCCGATCAGGAGGAGCTTGAACAGGTAGTCGCTGAAACCCACCCAGGACGAATTGACAAACAGGAAGAACATTTTTTTTTCAGTGCATCAGTTTGAAGCAAACAAGCAATATGCAGGAACCACAAAACCAGCTGCGAAGGAAACGGAGGGCAGAAATGAGCTTACAATTCGCTGCCCATGGTTCCTCCCAAGAACTTACAATGCAGGAAGAGACTGAGTGAGATTTGGTGAGGCTTCTCAAAGGGGGAAAAAGGTAGTAGTACTAGCTCTGAAGTGCAGTACTGCTAGTATAAACTAAGCGAACTGATCTCCCTGAGCACTTTGTTTTTTGTTTTCTCTCATCGAACCCCACGCAGGATCATGGCGTTGCGACTGTTCCCTCCACCCTCCCCGCACCGCACGTGACTCCGATTGACTCCACTTTTCTTTATGATCGATGACGAGACCAAGGACACATCACGGCGTCACGGGCGCCTTTCTTTGTTACAGTACTAGGAGTAGCAGGCGCCTCTCCTGGTACGATCGATATTGCTTTTTCTTCAGTCTGGAGAAAGTCTTTTCTTAGGTGGGCCGCAGTCGGAGTCATGTAGCGTCACGTACGTAAAGAGCACAAAAGGCATTGCCGACCAGAAGATACGGGGCAATGGCGATGGCATGATGTATTGGCGTTTCATCTTTCATGTGCTGCTCCTCTTGTTCGGTTGTGAAACCAAAAACTCACATTAAAATGGTGAGAACTACGCGGAAAGAACCACAATCCACTGATATTTCATAGCCAAGTTTCGCATGATGGTAAATATACGGGGAAGCTATGTGGTTTTTTTTTTTCTGTGTGTTTTACATATACATGCCTTGTTTCTACCGGAACAAAACAGCCTATCTGAGAGGTTTCCTGTAATTTGCCAAGATTTGAGGGAGAAGCTAGCTACCGACAGAGTACTGTTGAAACAAGTAGGACAGTATCTTCTTGTGGTCACCCGACTGGAACCCAGTGTTTGGATCAACTAGGTAGGGTACCTGAAACACCAAGACCGATATCAGGTACTGTACTTTACAAGTTACTACAGTACTATGTTGGAAGGGAGGATGCTCAAGTGCAATGCTAACAGAACTTGCAGGCATAGAAGGCCGATTCGCAAGAAAGAAAGAAACAGTACGCATCAAGAAAATCGATTGTGTTGCAAGTGTTATAAGAAAATACTGTTTCAGAATGCAGTATATGTTCCATCGCACCTGTTTAGAACCGGCAACCCTCAGAAGTGAATCCATCTTCAAGGACCCCGCTCCCACGTTCTGGAGGACATAAGGAAGCTCTAGTTCACAGAGAGCCTCGCGCACAAACCTAGCATACTGAACATCCCGAACATGAGAAAAAAAACATAATATGACTCATTCGGAAAGTGCATCAAAGGATGAGGGTTCCTACTGTATTGTTCTCGAACGAAAAGAGTTCCAGCTTCTCCGCAGGTACCGCACCAGCTTTGCTCCACATAGTCATTCCTCTTCCAGCACGAAGAAGAGTAGGCACCCATCCCGTTAAAATTGTACTGCAGAAAGTATGGAGATGGCTTGAGAATACCCTATGATGACTATAACATTAGTTCGGAAAACTAGTTTCAGCTACTCAGGCATCAGACTGCTGTTTCCTCCGAATGCCATTCCAACATCAGAACATCATGGAACATGCAAAGACATAACTTATCTGAATAAGCAAAGCTGGATACCTCTCAAGGAGTCCAACAGAAAGGCTTTTTCCTTGTCCATACTGTCTGATCAGGTACTTCACAATATCTCCTGCATATTCAAGGCAAGTATTAGGTTGGCAGTTTAGTAGCTGATTATCACTAAACTATGGAAAACAGGAAGTACAACATCTTAAACATAACTATGGAAGCCACTGTTTACATGCCCACAAACAAAGAGTTCCAAAAGAGTTCTCTCGAGGAAATACCCACTGTCAAAACCACCCAAAAAAAGATAAAGGGACAACTGGATCTTACCACTTTCGTACATTGTGACACCAGTGCTTGCATCAACAAGAAGTGGAAATCTGTATTAAGAAATAAAGAAGACAACCCGGTTCAGTGACCATAAGGAGAACATCACAAGAAAGTGATGCCATAGTATGTTAACCACGAAGGAAGAATTTATGAACTTTCCAATCTGCATTTCTGTTCAACTGAAACTATAAATAAATACAGAATTGATGAAGACGTACTGCTCCTTCCCTCCAATTTTCCTGACTACATCTCTATGCCTCAGTGATCCTTTCGGACAAGGATAGACCTGCATTTATTCAAAATACCAAATTACAAGACCAAAGTGATTGTCTAGAAGAAAAAAACATTTTTGTGATATATATTAACTCAAGGCTATAATTAATACAATTCCACAAACGACAATTATAATGCAACACTCTCTATGTTGATTACACAATTTTCCTAGACATCAATTTATTTATTTTAGGAGAAAAGGGCACAGCCCCGGTTCCATTAAAATGAAACCAGCAGTTCGTTACAAACTTATTCGATCATGGGGAACGTCAGAAAGGAAACGCCCCAGTCTAAGCACAGCAAAAGCTACCACAAACATTCTGCAGTCTCAACAGCACAAGCTAAGAAACTACAACACCAAACTGAAGACACACGGCAGAAACAGGGGAAGCTACATTGAACACGCAGGGAGAGAATCATGGCTCCATTGGAACCACCTTTATAATTATCCAAATATGTTATAATTATCCAAATATGTTAGTAGAACTGAAGAGGTACTATATGAGATGGTGGTACACCTCTGCCGAAAGATCAAGTTCAGTCATGGCCTCCCGGACTCTCCTACAGAAGGGACATGCCTCTGTTGGAAGGATAAAAAAAGTATTTGATCAGTACATTCCCAAAAATCTTGATTTGCAAGGTAGAACCAACCAGAAAAAATTACCAAACTCATATAGTTGCAGAGTTGGAGCAGTTGTTGGACTAACGTTCTCTACACTGCTAGCTGTCACACTTGATCCCCATGGTAGTCTAGCTAAACTTGAAAGAGAAGATGTGGTAACCTGGCAAACAACAAAAGCAGCAACGTACAGTCATTGTGAGGCAGGTGGAAAGAAATCAGTGAACAGCGTGAACATGCAACAGTAAATACACCGGTTGGAAGCTTTCTTTTGCTCTCGTAGGGTATTTTCATGTTGTTAGAATTTCAGTTCTTGCTATTCCCTCTGACCGGGTATCCAAGGCCAAGGCCAGAGGGCCGAATTGTTGGGACCAAGGAGTACCAAGTACCGATTCAGTAAACTCTAGGTAGGTTATAATCTAAGTTTATGTAGTAGGATTTTGCGAGCACCAATCAGTCCAGCGTATCAAAATTGAACAAGGATTACCTCGACGATGTCATTCCGTTTCTGAGAAGGATCCCCACCCTGCGTGTCAGTTCACACAAACCACACGTTTTTAGCAAATGAGGCGTCCAAACAAACCAATGTGCAGTTTCAGTGGGGGCTAAAAATGCAGCAATCAGTTACCCCGAAGAACTTGAGGAGCGGACACAGGAACGACAGGACGCTGCTGCTGCTGCTGCTCGTAGCGGCGGCGGAGGTGGTCTCGGTCTCGCCCGCTTCCGCCCTCGGAGGCTGCGCTCGGGTGAGTGCGAGGGCGTAGGACGAGCGGCGGTGGAGAAGTCGAGGTCGAGCTGCTCTAGCAGGAGGAGAGCGCCCGGGAGGTGGGAGTCGAGATGCAGGGCGGAGTTGGGGATGGTGGGTGGGGCGCGCGAGGGGCACCATGACGAGGGAGCTAATTCGTTGGCCTGAGATGCGGCCGCGGGGGCGTGCTGCGGGAGTTCGGCTTGGCGTCACCGGCGTGTGGTGGCTGTGAGCCTGACTCGGGCTTGGCCGCTTGGGGGCATTGCGCGGCGGACTCGCGTCCGAGCGGCCAGTGGAACAAACCTGTAGCGACTAGTAGCGTTGAGCCGGTTTTTTTTATACCAGAGCTAAATGGCTCGGTCAAAAACTTTTTTTTTAAAAGAAACTAGTAAAATGCCCGTGCGTTGCTACGGGTTAAGTGTTATTTGTCTCCTTGCGTATGTAACATAATGCATGTGATGCTTTTATTTTAGATTGTATTATATTTTCCTCTTCCTCTCTCTTATAAACATAGAATCACAAATGAATGGCAACGATGCATATGTCAACCTTCTATTTCCTTCTCTTTCCACTGGCCCCATAGCTTAAACCTCACCATTGCGTCACCATTGTCCTTGGTAGTTACATATTACTACATCACTAACGTTGTACTCGGTAGTCACCCTATTCCATGAACGTGTCACTCGCTGCTGTACATATGTGCGTGGTGTTTTTATACAACTCTGACAAATTGCCAGTCATTTCCATACCCCATAACTTCGGAGAGATTTATCATTCCACTTTAGACAAAAGTAATCATGGTACAGTTACACTCTAATCTCACAGGTCTGATATATCTGCAATTTTCCAAAATATTTTTGCAAGGTTAGAAAGCCCAAAAGAAGGTTGCATTTTCCTCTCATTTCTTTCTTTTAAGTATAGCATGATAGTGAGTTCAACTCACAAGAAACCTTCTAACTTAGGATTAAATTAACCTATTAAAAAGAATAACATAACACAATTTATTATCCTATTTTTAAACAGTAAAATACCAGTTTAGATTGGTTTTATTTTGAATGTTAGTAGGAGAAGCTTAGATTGGTTTTAAAGAAGATAACTTTATTAGCTTACAAAATTCACAAGTACATTATAGAGATTAATACATCGTTGTATGTGTTCGCATGTTGCCATGAAATGATGAAGTGACGGGGCAACAAATATATATAGGGATGTTCCATATCAAAATAAAGTGTATAATATAATTATCCGACATGTTCTCTCAGTTGTTTTCTAGATGCCTCACTTTAACTACGCAACAAGGTGCCGTCTTAATCCCCCGTCCACTCATCATCTTTGTGATCAGATCCATCAACACTGTGTTGTTACTTTATTTCCAGGTCAAATCAACAACGTTCGTGTGAAAGCATAAATCAATTATGCATGGGACCTAGCTTCCTTCATTGGTCATCCAAAACTGTGTTTTGATAAAAGTGGCATGAACTTCAGGCTCAATGTAAAAACATGTTTACTCAAGCCTTCATGTTGTTCAGATTTAATATCGGTGTTTGCAAGAGAATATGATTTTACCTCAAAAAAGAAATTTTTCTTTCACCTCCAAATGGAACTCGTACAAAGGTAATGCATGTAAAGCCATTCACTTGATTTTCAGGCCTCCAAAATATCTGGAACATAAATCTCAATATTGTAGGTTTCTATACTACTCATTCAGTCCCTATATCAAGTAAATGTTCCCTGGAGTGTTAGCACAGTGGAAGTGTACATATTAGGAAAGAAAACATGCATGCCTATAATACAAGGTGCAGCAGCACAAAAATACAACAATGCAAGAACATTTCCGTTCTTTAGCCACAAGGAACCAAGTTGCATATGAGTCACAAGTCAAAGTAATATCCATCCCATGAATTGCAACAACCTCTTCCATTAATAGCTGTTTGCATTCTAAAACCTAGATGGGTGGTATAGAAGTCTAGAGATAGGAGCATCAAATAGTTTAACAATTGTGTCTCTAATTTCTAATGGAGGCACTTTTTATGTAAGATGATCAAGTGTCGATAAATGGGTTCCAAGACAGATTTTCCGACAAATTCTGCATAGTTTGGTCTACTGAAGCTGCAATGGCGACTACGCCAACACTTAAGACGTGGGTCCACCAAATGCAGGGTTTCCATCGGGAGGCGATCGCATCTGGGCAAGGGTTTCTCCTGCTAAGGATAGTTGTGATTGACGGCGAAGCAGTTCCTCGATTGCAAGGGCTGGTTTCCGCGCAACGGTGGGAAGCTTGTGCTGTGCTGTGACGCTCACGGGAGTGCTATGGCGGCAATCTTTTTCATGGCGTCTCCAAACCGTTCGAAGGGGGTCGAGACGGTCGTCCTTCCAGGACGCCGTCGAGGTCTTCGGCCAAAACAGGGGAGGATCTAGCTGCGGGCCTGTTAGCAAAACTCGGAGATCTCGTGTTGACAGACAAGGAGGCTAAAAGATGGTAACAATCTAAAAGGTAATGAACTGGAAGATGCAACAGTAGTCAAATGGTCCACTGAACTACTTTAATCCTGTTTCACATCAAGAAAATATACATAAGGAAGATAATGCAATAAGATGTACAATATGCAGGTAAATTACAGGTCGCCGCCGATGGCAATCAATATTATCAGAGGACCGATGACCTGAATGAGCAAACACCAATATCTGTTTATTTTTTGTCCAGAAACAAATAAACACCTTCAGTGTTCCTGTTTGCCAACCATTAAGGACAGACAAGATACACGAGTCAGTTTGCCACGAAAAGGAATAGGTATCGCAACTCTAGAGGGACAGACTGTGTTCTTATATCTACACGGTACACTCGGACAGGGTAATAAGAATATATTTGTTATTTTACACCTTCGGGCTTCAGTGCTCACTAACTAGAACTTGATAGATGTATTGAGAAGGCAATGCATCAGAAGTCCAACAATAATTTTCGCTCCTCTGTAATTTATTAAGCAATTGAGCAATTCTAAATCAACAAATCGTATGTCTTTGCGACACAATACCAGTTGCAGAATTAGTACAATTGCAGATAAGACAAGTGGAAAACAATCTCAAACTTAGATTGGAATCATAAACAAGAGTATGCCAAACGTATTTCGAACAGAACCTTGCCGAGGGCATCGTGCCGGTTAGCGTCGGCGTCGGCTATGCATGGATGACCGTGGAGGCGGCGGTGGCGTGCAGGGAGATTCGAGGAGTTGAGAGGGGTGGCGCCGGTGCGAGTGCGGGCAGGCGGCGGCTAGGGTAGAAGCGGTGGCAGCGGCAAGCGTCCAAAGGAACAACGCCTCACGCTCTTCTCGGGAGAAGTGGTGGCGGTGGTAGCGGCGAGCGTCCAAAGGAACAACACCTCACACTCTTCTCGGGAGAAGCAGTGGCAGTGACGGAGGCGTTTGATCGTCTTTGTTCCAGGGTCGATTAGTTTTATTATTATTTTCACATAATGACTAGTTGAGCTTATTGGGATCAATCTCTCTCAACCATAAGATCAGATTATACTACTCATGTTTCAGGAGTAGTAAAAGATACCTAAAAAATGTCATTTTCGTTGATTAAATTATGTGATATAAATTGCTCACTTTTCCAAATTTCTCTCTTTGCTAGATCAACTAGCCCATGAGCAACAGATATTACTACCTCCGTTCCATAATACAAGCATTTCTAGAAAGCTAAAACAATTTACTAAAAATGCTTATATCGTGGAACAGACGGGTAATAGGCAGTGCTCAAAAAAAACAGTTTAACATACTCCGCACCAGTTGTTAAATCTCAAGTTTTCTTTCAACGCGTTGAGTCCCGCGTAAAACGAAATCATCCGTTGAAGGCATGTACTCCCTCCGTTTAGAAATATAAGATAGCTTTGTGATTCAAATGTATCTAGACATCTTTTAGTGTATAGGTTCGTAGAGGTTCGGAGTGAACCTGTACACTAAAACATGTCTAGATACATTTATTTCACAAAGCTAAAACATTTTATATTTTTAAACGGAGGGAGTACTAAGATCGTCGTGCAAGCTATCAAGGTCGATCCATCCCATTTCCCATCCGAACTGTGTATTGGCCACTGGACCTGACAGCTGCCACAATGCAATCAACGCTGTGATGCATGGGAGGTGGATCACGTACGTAGCTCTCACATCAGATCGGACCACGCAACGCCCACATCAATTCTGCGCGTGCATGCAAGGGAAGGGACCATCTAATAATCATGGACGACGTACGTTACGCGCACATCGTCGGTCACACCATCAAGTTAATTCGCTGTAACACAAATGGACAGTTCGTCCTGGTAATGGTACTACTCGTCTCACTCAGCAGTCACGCACCCCGATTGACCCGGTGCAGCGAACAACGCAAACGGACACAAGATTGTGCACGTATGTGTGCCCGATCTCTGGCCAACTTACCGTTCACGTGTGCTAGCTTTCTAGCTTGCTTGCTTGATGTGTGGATTCCTCCCTTGACGTTGGCGTACGTGCTGTTGGCGCCAGTTGGCGCCGATGGCGACTGTCGGCAAAACAGAGCGCAACAGTAAAAGGAAGCACAGAGAACTGGAGATGCGAGCGCTACATATCAGGCCACATATCGGCCCATCTCCCACGGATGGATTCCTCTCGAAAAGGCGGAGTGGGACGTACGTACGGTACGGGCCTGTCCTCTCCTTTGACCGACCGACCGGTCGCCCCGTCCGTCACGTCCAAATGAATGAGCGAGATCGACCGGATTAGAGCATCTCATCGCTGATGGCGCGCGCGCCTACGTCTCATGCAGATGCAATGCAGAGTGATGCACAGATTCGTGTCGTGCGTACGTTACGTACGTGCCGCGCCCGCAGGCTCGCACCTGACTACCAGCTGCCATGAATCTGATTGATTTGGACTTGGACGGATCATGGAGATGCATGCACGGGACGGGCGATGCGCTTGGATTGTAGCGCGTGGGCCCACGCGTGCCCTATACCTCCTGGTTGGCTGTTGCGTCGAACTTGTCGAGCAGGCGCAGGCGGCAGCACAGCAACGAGAAGTTCGATCGTGGCCCTACGCCTACGCGCGACGCAGTTCCAACTCCGGCCACAAACCTAAAACGCGGCTCAGCAGTGTGCGCGCGTGCCTCCAATTTCGACCGACAGTCTTAGTACTCCTGCACGTTGGAGCTTGAAAATATAAGCAATAATCTATATGATTTAATTCGAATAGTAAACTGATAAAATATGATTATACAGACAGTACCAAAACTAATCATGCAGATCAATAAAGTAGATGAACAAATTACATCTAAATAAGATAAACCTATCACATCTACACCGAACGCTAGAATAAGAAACTCTAGCAGAATCTAAAATAAGAAGTTCAGTGATTAAATGCGTCACGTGAGAAGCGTAGCAGCCTGGAGGTAGTAGCGGCAAGAGTCAAGCGGTGGTACTGGCGGGGTCGTCAGTCGATGTAGAGGTCGATGTCCGGAAAAGAAGTCCTCGTCGGGAAGGAGTCGTGTGATGGCGCGTCGATGGTCGCGTGAGCGCTCCCCAAAAACCTGATCGCCCCTCACCCGTACAGGTTCACAAGAAGGCGGGATTCCGGAGGCCTACTTCCCGATCTGCGGTGTACGCCACAAGCCGGGATGGGGAAGACGAAGACGGTGGCGCAATAGACTGGAAGGAGACGTATGTGTTAAGCGATGCCGATTAGGTTTAGCGCGGAGGCTTATATAGCGCAGGTCAGAGAGATCGTGGGACTCAGCCCACGTCCGAGTCAGTAACAGCCCACGTCCCATAAAAATTAGAAACGGCTGACTAATCCGTTAATGACTCATAATTAATCCAAGATTATTTTTTTCGACTAGCAAAAATAAAGCTCGGCTTGGCGAGCGCAATCCGCGGCGCGCGCGCGTCCTGACGAGGCTAGGCGGGTGGCATCGGAGGAGGAGTGCGCGAGAGCTGCTCTTCTTCTCACACCTTAGTGAGTGATGGAACAGCCTACTATATAAGGAGGTGTAACTCTCACTCAACTAGCAATGTGGGATTAAATTTTGGCAGCACTAGCACAACCATATGCTGCCATACACAAATGGGCCAAAGAGAATTTCAAAATTTGTCTAATGGGCCAACGGCCCAAAACTCATAAAATTCCAACAATCCCCCACAAAGTCTCATTGGCACATCACCTCACTTCCATTACAGAATATTGTTTTATATACTGGTGTGTAGTGGAGACTGTTAAGTTGAAGTTCCACGTTAAACTTCATGCTACACTAGCTAGCAACTTGAATAGTGGACTATGCCTTGAACTACAAGTTTTCCGCACACTAGTTTTCACACAAAATCTAGACCGGTACAAGGCTGCTGATGACCCACAAGTATAGGGGGTGTATCGCAGTATTTTCGATAAGAGTGTCGAACCCAACGAGGAGCAGAAGGTTTTGGCGAATGGCTTGGAGCAGGAATTCTCTGTAAATACTTAGCAAACGGATTTTTAAGGGTTTTTGATAATACAGATAAATAAATTACGAGTAAATAAAAGACAAAAGGAATAAATGCAGCAATTGCCCAATCCTTTCTTTAGAAAAGGACAAGCCGGTTGTATTACTTAAGATAACCAAACGTACTCGAGGACACACGGGAATATCGTCAAGTGCTTTCGCTTCATATAGTTGATTAATCTTCTTTAGTTTGCTAAGTGTTGTGTGGATGAACCTATGCTAATGTACCGACCTTTCTAGGACTAATACATACTTGTGATTATACCCTTTGCAAGCATCCGCAAGTACAAGAAAGTAATTAAGATAGAAACCTAACCACAACTTTAAACTCTAAGACCCTGACGTCCCTTTTGCAAAGGTTTCCTAACAGGGGTTCAGGTTTCTGTCACTCCGGCAACCCCTACGATTAGTAGCCAAATACACAGTGCATTCCCCTAGGCCCATAAAGGTGAAGTGTCATGTAGTGGACATTCACATGGCACCACTAGAAGAAATACACCACAACTTAAATATCAAACTATTGAATCTTTCTCAACACAATTCCACTACTAACAACATGACTTCTCCCATGTCCTCAACAAACTAAACGAACTAATCACAAGACATCATATGGATCAAGATCACAGATGATATAATGATATGTAACAATCTTAACATAAACGATAATTCAATGGTTCACTCAATAGCATCAACTACAAGGAGTAATCAACACCGAGAAAGTTTCCCCTAAGAACTATGCAAAATTCAACCCAATTGTTGCAGCGGTATGAAGTGGTGATGATGGTGCTGGCGGAGATGATGGTGGTGGTGATGATGATGATCCCGATGAAGTACAGCTTGATGGTGGTGTTGATGGCGACGATCTCCCCTCTCCGGGAAGGAATTCCCCCGGCAGAATTCTGTCTGCCGGAGAGATCTTTCTCTCTTAGTGTTTTCCGCCCCGCAGAGGCGGCGAAATCTTTCTGTGGTCGCTCCCTAGGTGTTAGGTGTTGGGAATATGCCCTAGAGGCAATCATGTATGATGTTATTCCCAATGTATTCATAAGCTTATGGTCCATGTATGAACTGCTGATATGTATCATCGAATATGTGATTTGATTGTGGAACTATATATTCATGTTGTTCATACTAATTTTCCTTGGTCATTGAGGTTGTGCTGGACACACAACTTAGACCAATGTGAAAGTCGGCAGATGACTAGGTTCCACTTGTCATGGGCATGGAGATGCTATTCCGACTTACACGAATTCGGCTAAAGAGTTTAGCGAGTCGGACTGACCCATATTGAGATGCAACGAACAAGTCGTCATTTGCATGTCTCAATCAATGTAATCCTTAGACCTGAGGTTATTGCACAATCCGAGTTGAGGATCACCGACTTAGGTTCTGTCAAACGTTGTTCCGTCACTAGGCAGTTATAAAGGCGGAGTTCGGGTCGACTGAGAATCAAGCTGCGTGATGTGAATAACCGAGATGGGATTTTGCCCCTCTGTCTGGAGAGATATTCTCTAGGCCTTTTCGGAAGATATGATTTGGAAAGCATGGCCATGCGTGAGTCGGTTAAGTGTTGACCGAGGCAACCAACTAAGAGTTAGTCGGATGAATCACTTATCTCGGATCGAGAAAGAGAGTCGGACTATTTAAGGAATGACGATCATTCGCCTATAGTCCGACAAGGTATATCGTGAGGCAAAAGGGACTCAGACGAAAGTCGCATTGGAAGGTATGTCGTCATGACTCTTTGGTACTTGGGAGTTGGCACGTTCTGCTAGGAGCCGCTACCAACTGATCGGTCACGAGTGAGACTCGGATCGTGTCCGGGTCACCATGAGCCTGTCGGGTCACACACTTAAGAGCGGGAGCATATTTGGGTTGGACCCAAAAGGGAAACGGACAGAGTCAGTGAGTTGGACTCGCAGTGACTAATATAGGCCTTTTAGTGAATGGGCCACAAGTGAGTGGAGCCCACTTTCACTCCCTATATAAGCTGGGGCGTAGGTGCTTAGAGCACACGGTTAGGTCACTCCATGTGTTGGAAACCCTAGCTCCGGTCCTGTCCTGTCCTATCACCGCCGTATCGGACCTAGCAGTCCATCGCCGGCGCTCCTCCTCGTACGTGTGGATACTGGCGGAGGTGCTGTACGTTCAGCACTTCGACGATCATGGATCGGAACGGATTGTGAGGACTGCACTACATCAAGCGACGTGCTTAATCGATTCCGCAACCGCGCGTCTAGTGGTAATTCTCGTGGCCTACTACCTCGGCTAGTTCTTGGGATCACCGTGTAGGAAAAAGGTTTTTTTTTCTCTGCGTGGCCCAACAGTGGTATCAGAGCGTTAGCTTCTGGTTTTAGGCTCGAGATCATGCATATGTGATATGCGGTTGGCGTTAGATTGGATCTAATTGCAGTTTTGGTGGTCGATCTATGAGATAGATCGGTTTTGTACAAAGTTGATTAGATCAACTGTACTCGGGGAATGGATGATCTGGTTTCCATGATCTAATTGCTAAGGTTGTGGAACGACATACCCCTACTGGTCGGCTTCTGCCATCGGGGTAGACTGTGACACGTAAACCCGGATGCGGTGATCGAAGATCAAAGAGTTTGGTCGAATCGGAGTCCAGATTAGATTTGGGTAAAATTGTTTTATCATATGACGAAATCCATGTCTGGAATGCAGATGAGATCTGCGTTTTTCGGAAAAATCGTCGAGCGCTGCCTGCACCCGCAAGGGGCGCTGCCCCTTCGATCCCCGCCCGCTATCCGGCTAGCGGCACCACCGGCTTCGCCCTATCGTAGCGCCTTAGATGTTGTTGCGAGTTTCACAACGCTGGTAGATATCGTGTCTATGGATAACTTGTTTTTGCAGGATGATGTTGTGAATGGTATGGCTTATGTGCATGTGATGTGTGTAATCCATACGTGATCTGCGTATCACGGTTTTTGTCAGCCGGCTGGAGCCTAGGTGCTGTTATTTTATTGTATAACGACCTGCGTGTCGGATTCTCTATGTAATTTACATTACTAGCTAGTGTAGCTGTTTGGAGAACCCGGATGGCATGCAAGTCGATGTACAAGTCTGCTACATGGTGTATGGCGGCATGTGACAAGAGTTGACACGAGTCGAATTACAAGCTTCGTGGAGATGGAGATCGCCATGAAGAGAGCCATACCATTTCACATTATAATTGCTTTATTTTATGTTATTGTTATGTCTCTGTTTTACCTCTATTAGATAGTTGGTAGAAAATAATTCCTCAAAGAAGGTCTAGTCGGTTTCCCCGCCAGTGTTGCACCATCACAAGTCGGACATTTTTGGTAGTGGGCTCATAAAATTGAGGTACTATCAATTCTTTCCGACTAGGTGGGTTCGAGTTGGACTCTTACAGCGGAAGCACTTGGTAATCTAGACGGGTCTATCACAACGGTTGTGGGACTCGGGGAAAAGTCGGATGGGAGCCGGGGCATGTGATGCCACCCATCCAACAGGAGTCGTATGAGATACGATTGACAAGGAGTTGTCTACCTAGATCACTTGACGGCTAGCGGTGATGCTAAAGCTCACTAGTCGACTTGCTTATTTAGGGTCCTGAATCACTAAGTAACCATCGGAGGGGTGTTGGTTCTAGTGGGAGCATAAGTATTAAAGTGTTTAATATGCTTGCTCTTTTATGGGTACATGTCTTAAGTGTTTTGCATATTTTTCTGTTGTAGATCAATGGCACCTAGCAGTCTCCCTCAGATTTCCAGTTTTGCTTTGAGAACCATCTTAGAGAAAGATAAGCTAAATGGGACTAACTTCACCAACTAGTATCGTAATCTGAGAATTGTTCTCAAGCAAGAAAAGAGGGACCATGTCCTAGACAACCCACTTCCAGATGAGCCGAATGAGAATGCGACTGTCGCAGCCACCAATGCCTACCGTCGGATTTGTGATGAATCCACGGAGATTAGCTGTCTTATGCTTGCTCACATGGAACCGGACTTGCAGCAGCAGTTCGAGAATGTTGAGGCATACGATATGATCGAAAGCCTCAAAAGTATGTTCTAGGCTCAGGCAAAGACTGAGAGGTATCAAGTCTCTTAGGCCTTGTTGAGATGCAAGCTTAAGGATGGTGATCCACTGAGTCCGCATGTGATCAAGATGGTTGGTTACGTGTAGTCTCTAGAAAGGCTGGGCTACCCCATTAGCGAAGAGTTCGCTATGGACATAATTCTGAACTCTCTTCCTAGTGTGTATGGTCAGTTCATATCGAACTACCACATGCATGGTATGGATAATAAGCTCACTGAATTACATGGGATGCTCAAGCAGGCCGAGGCGGATCTCAAGAAAGGTGCCAGTCAAGTGTTGATGGTACAGAATAAGGCTAAGTTCAAGAAGAGTTCTTAGACTAAGAAGAAGAAAGCTAAGTCAGGAGGTAAGGCTGAGGACCCGGTCCAAAGTGCTTCCTCAGGGACTAAGCCATCTCCTGCAGCCGGATCCACTTGCTTCTACTGCAAGTCGGATGGCCACTAGAAGAGAAATTGCAGCAAGTATCTAAAGGGAATATGCCCAAGAGGCAATAATAAAGTGGTTATTATCTTATTCCATGTTTATGATAAATGTTTATTTTACATGCTAGAATTGTATTGATCGGAAACATCAATACATGTGTGTTTAATAAACAAAAAGGGTTCCTAGTTATGCCTCTCTTATAGACTAGCTTGTTGATTAACAAGATGATCAAGGTTTCCTGATCATGGACATTAGATGTTGTTAATAACAAGGTCACACCATTGGTGGAATGATGTGATGAACATTCATCCGAAGTATAGCATTACGATCAAAGTCATTATGTTTATATTGCTATAACATCATACGAAGTAATCTTTATCCTTAGACCATGAGATCATGTTAATTGCTAACACCAGAAGAGTATCTTGATAACATCAAACGTCACACCGTAATGTGGGTGACTATAAAGGTGGGTTCATTACTACGAAGGTGTTATGTTGAGGCTCATGGATCAAGAGTGGATTTGTCCATCCCGATGACGGATAGATATACTCTGGGCCCTCTCGGTGATATCACATTGAAATAGCTTGCAAGCAAGTGATGTGATCACTAGAATGTTATATCACGAACGAGAAAAGAGTGCATGTCGAATGAGATCAAACTAGGTATGGAGATACCGATGATCAAATCTCGGACATGTAATATATCAAGGGACAAAGGGATTTAGTTACTAGCGTTAAAGGTTCTCACGATCACGAAGTCATCGTTGAATGTGTAGGAGTCAAGTGGATCTCCGTGTCCGGCTGCTGATTATTGATCGGAGGGGTCTCGATCATGTCCATTATTCGCGAACCGTAGGGTGACACACTTAAGGGATACCGACACCATTTGGAGCAAATATGTTTCAGATAAAGATTTAAGAAAGCGCTGGAATTATTTCAATAGAACAAACTGTTTGGTGAAAATGCTGAAATTGGTTACGCATGTAATATTGAAATGTTGCAAGGGTTTTATGTGAATGTTTGTTAATTAAAGTAATTAACAAAATTCTGAATAAAAATAATAAAGGAGTTTTATTAAATGAGAGAGCATTAAATTTGGAGAAATCTAATGCATTTAAAGTGGAGACTTTAAAAGAGAATGTGAAGGGGCAAATTTATGTGGAGGGAGTTACCACCACATGAATGGAGGAGGTGAAGAGTCACCTCCTCCATGCGCCGGCCATGAAGGAGGGGCACCCCCCTCCTCCTATAAAAGGCCACCCCCTCCTCACTTCTCACACACACCTCCTTGTGAAGGATCTCTCTGCCCCGCTCTAGTTTTTTTCCCCCATGGTCTCGGATTAGCGAGATACATCTTCCTGGTGGCTTTATCTGGAAAGGAGTTGCTCGCTACTTTGCTTTGGAGCGAGGGACGGAGGCTGTCGGGTACCGGACGTGTGTGCGATCACGGATGCACTGCTTATGCGGTGCTGGACTTGGTGATTTGGAGCTGGATCGATGGACGTCTTGAGCCGGACCTGCTGGACTTCATCACGATCTTGAGATCGGCAAGTGTACGACTACATCAACCACGAGTTCCTACTCGTTAACAAAGCTCGTTGTCTTCGAGGGTAAGTTCTCCATGGATGTATGTCCACCCGTTGCTCTGTATCTAGTAGATAGATCTTGGCGTGTAGTTCACACCATAGAATTTTTTTTGTTTTCTATGCTGTGGACCCAACAGTGGTATCAGAGCCTGATCTATGCGTAGGTGCTTAGCACGGGTAGTACACATATGTTGATATGTGGGCGATGATGATCATGTTATTGTATCTTCTATGTATTTTGGATATTGGTGGCATAGTGGGATGAAGCGGCCTGGACCAACCTTACATGTCATTGTACATGAGACCGATTCCACGACTGACATGCAACTTGTTTTGCATAAGTGGCTAGCGGGTGTCTGTCTCTCCTACTATAGTCAATATCTGATTTACAACGAGTTGCTAATAACTTAGTTATCCTCGTTGTGGTTCATGTTCGTAGGTAAGAACGGTTCTATCTCCGAAAGCCCTAAGCCACGTAAAACTTGCAATTGATAAATTAGAGGCGTCTAGTTTAGATCATTGCTGGGCTAGTGTCATGATATGGTAATGTTGTAAGTTGATGTATAGTTGATACTCTTACAACACACCTAACGTGTAAGTTCCATAGACCTTGGCCTTACACACAAAGGAATGATAGAGATCATACCATGATGCATATGATAGAGATCAAATGCATGGACCATATCATCTCACTTTACACATTAGATGTTTGCATCTTATATTGCTAGTTTGGCATTTTAGTAGCATTTTAAGATGATCCCTCATTTAGATATCAAGATAAAAATGTGTTCTTCCTTAAGTATGCACCGTTCTATGGATCGTGTTTCGAGACATCACGTGATGATCGGGTGTACTCGACTCTACGCTTTCATACAACGGGTGTAAGACAGTTTTACACACACGAGTACTAAGGTTCTTACTTGGCGAGCCTAGCATGTACAGACATGGCCTCGGAACACGGACCGAAAGGTTAAGCATGAGTCATATAGTTGATATGATGGCCATATTGATGCTCGCCTTTGAAGCTACACCGACTCACGTGATGATCGGACTTGGTGTAGTGGACTTGGTTCATGTAATCACCAAAAAGGCACGAGGGATGTCGTTTTTGAGTGGGAGTTCATTTCTAATTTTGATTAGTCGAACTCAATTTGTCATAAACTAAATCAAAGTGAATTTGCATAATTTGTTGTAGTCATTGGCATCTGTTCACTACCTTATGCTTATTTTTAATTGAGATAATAGAACTATAGAATTCTGGATATTTACTTTACGAACTGGTATCGTATTGTTTTGAATGTCAATTTAAAGTTTATAAGTCCTACTGCAAACTTTTAGCAAACTCTATTTACTCCATGAAGTTTAATAAGTAGTATTAAATAGAGAGTAAGAATTCCAATGTTAGTATCTAAGGTATCATGTTTGCCTCCATGATTATTGATATTCAAAAAGTTGTTTTAATATCAAGATTATAGTGGAGCTAAAAATTGTTTCAGAAACCATCATGTGTGGAAGATATTGTGATATCTGAAACAATGTTTTTGGTTGCATTTTGATAGAGTATAATTTAGCAAAATACATGTTCTCATATTGTATGAGAATTTGTGAAGGATGGAGATGTTAGGCATCCGAATCTACCAAAAAGGTTTTGGGAACTGATATTATACTCGCGATTCTTCCTTATAGGCTATAGTAGCTTGATCATGAAAGTTGTCATGATAAGGATGAATAGAAGATGTAAGTAAAATGTTTACTACACTAATAGATTACTAAAGAATGGATTTTTGAAAGAACACCAAACATTTGATGATGGTGATCCACTTCAAAGTGCAAGTCCAAAGGTATTAGTATTTGACTATATACGCTTTGTACCATGTGTCGTGTTGATGACACCACTATTGATGTTGATAGATTCTTTTAAAAGAAAAGGAATTGCTGAAAGAGAATCTATAAAATATTTGCAGAAAATAAAAGGTTGGAGATGTCCAACTTAGGTATATAGAAGATATACATGTTATGGCTATATTCCTTGCTTGTTAAACAATGTGGTTCTTAGGTATTGGATACCGGGATTGGATACCGAATTGGTTGGTATAAAGTGTCATACAGGACAACGCAATTCATGAACTACAATGGCCTAAGTAACTAGCAAGAGAATGAGTGATGATGTTCTTCAAAAACAAATAAAGTGTTATTGTGTTTTTCGTTGTCATCAAACCAAGCCTTCAAGATTTGTTTAAATAATTGTTATTTTGTTCCGGTATTATGAGAACAATGGCTGTTCAAATAATTACCGTATTCCATAAAGGATGGATGAACTTTTACAAGTCTAGTTGGAGAAATCACATCCATAAACACTATTGCTAAAATGTTGCAAGACAAATGATTGAAAGATAACTTATGAAGTGACATCGCTGTTTGAATTATATTTGAAAGAAAACATGAAGAAACTCCATGTTGATGGAATTTTGGAGTCCTTGATTTTGATCAATTGACGCATGTGAGACTTTCCTCGAGATAATTGAAACTCCGTCCATAGGCTAGAGAGGAACGGATGACTAGCTTATTGGAAATTGTGCATGCTGATGTGCATAGTCCATTATGTGTAGCCATATGCGATGGATCTTTTTGCTTCATATGCTTTCTTCAAAAATTTGAGTGAATATATCTATATATTTACTTAATAAGGAAGAAGTATGAAACATTTGAAAGTTGTTCAAAGACTTTCAAGATGAAGTGGAAAATCATTGTAACAAGAAAATAAAGAGTTTATGATTCGATCATAAAGGAAGATATTTGCGTTACAGGTTTAGCAAAAACACCTAAGACTTGAGGAATTGTTCCATGATTTGTGTTTCCCGATAAACCATAGGAGTATGGCATATTCGAGAGATGAAATCAAACCATGTTTGACATGGTAAGATCAAGGGTGTCATTTATAAAACTGCCACTATGTTTTAAGGATTGAAGCTTTAGAGACTACCGCTTTTACACTGAAAAGAGCACCATCGTGATCCGTTGAAATGACACCATATGAGTTATGATTTGGGATAAAACCTGAATTGTCTTTTCTTAAATTTTGGTATGCTATGCATAAGTAAAATGTTTACAACCAAAGTCGGATAAGCACGTCTTTGTAGGTTATCCCAAAGAATTTGATGGGAATTTCTCCATAACACCAAAGACAAAAGAGTTTGTCGCTTGGAACGTCAAGTTTCTTGAGAAGGAACTTTTCGTGAAAAGTTAAGTGGGAGGACAATAGAACTTTGATAAGGTTGTTGAACCTTAGCTATATGTGCTAAGTAGCGCAGCACCGGAAAGTATCCCGGTGGCAGCCACAATGCTCATGGCTCTCGTGATTACAAAAGGTGTGATCTCGGAGATTATAGTTCCTATAGAACCGTGTGGGTCAGTAAGAATCAAATAGTAAGATTTGATAAGCAAGTCGTTATTGTTTTGACAATGATGAACCGACTACATGCAAAGAAGCGATGATGGGCCCTGACTCCATAAAATGACTAGAAGTCATAAAATCCGTGATAGTATCCATACACGAGAAATCAAGTTTCTGAACTTGGAAGACCCTCCGGAAAGGCGTGAAGCCTATCGGTCATGTTTGGATCTATAAAGAAATAGACATGGATGTTTGACATCTATGAAATAGTGGACATGTTGGAAAGAAGTTTACGGCAATGTTCAAGGAGTTGACTATGACAAGATTTGATCTTTCATAGCGATATATATAGTCTTGACGGATTAATGTAGCAACCACTACATATAATTTGGTATATGGTAGTTGAATAAACAAAGCAAGGTTCTTCTAATAGAACGGTAACCTAGGACATGTACATGACATGGTCCGAAGGGTTTTGTTAATTCAAAGGGTGCTAAAAGGGCATGTAAACTTCAATAGTTGAAGTAAACATAGCGGAGTTGGAATCTTCACCATGATGAAACTGTTAAAAGAGTTTAAATTCATCAGAGATGATGAAGATGCTTGCATTTGCAAGAAATTAAGTGGGAGCACTGAGACATATTTCTAATACATTATGTATAGGACATATTGTTGATTGGAAATGATGTATCTTGTATTGACACAAGTTAAGAATTTCATTAAAATAAGATTTCGATGAAAGACTTGGGCAAACTAGGAATATTTGGCATCAATATCTATATGGATAGATTAAGGCGCAAATATGGTTGTGCCAGACATACATATATGAGATATTGAAAGAGTTCAATATGGAAACAATAAGAAAGGTTCTTGCTGCATGGAAAGAATTGTATCAAGATTCAAGTGTTTTGACACTTGGTGAGTAAAATCACATGAAGATTTTGATTGATTATACCATGATATGTATATATCCAGAATGTCCTATGCTCTAAACGTTATGAGCATATACGTAATGATTCATAAGATGATCATTGGACAATAGTAAAGATATTCTTATGAGCTTTGGAAGAACTAAGAATATATCATGTATAAGTGACAAATAGTTAAAGGTAGTTCATTGTAAAGTGTTACATTGATACTAGTTTTGTCACAAGATACAAATTAAATATATCTCAATTTAGACTATGGGTGGCACAATATAATGGAAAGGATGTTCCATGATGGATTTGGATGAGTTCCAAAGTTGAGATATTGTGACGGATACTACAACAAAAGGCTAAGTATATAGCTGCTATAGTAGCAGCAAAGGAGGGCATTTGTGTTAAGTAGTTTGTTATCAAACTAGGTGTGGTTCAAAGTGGGCTAATACTATGAAGATATATTGTGTGACAATAATATCAACATATTTTGAGCCGAACGAACTAAAGGTCTCACCAGAGGACCAAATTTATACAATGCCATCTCATTTGAGAATGAGTGATGCGTAGAGACGCAAAGACATGCAAATACACACGGATCTGAAACTGTCACATCCAGAGATTATGTTAACCACTAGCAATTGCGTATATGCAACACCAGAAAGCCATAGGTGTTCAATACACAAAGTTTTTCAAACTAGATTATTGACTCTAGTGCAAGTGGGAGACTGAAGTGAATATGCCCGAGAGGCAATAATAAAGTGGTTATTATCTTATTCCATGTTTATGATAAATGTTTATTTTACATGCTAGAATTGTATTGATCGGAAACATCAATACATGTGTGTTTAATAAACAAAAAGGGTTCCTAGTTATGCCTCTCTTATAGACTAGCTTGTTGATTAACAAGATGATCAAGGTTTCCTGATCATCGACATTGGATGTTGTTAATAACAAGGTCACACCATTGGTGGAATGATGTGATGAACATTCATCTGAAGTATAGCATTACAATCAAAGTCATTATGTTTATATTGCTATAACATCATACGAAGTAATCTTTATCCTTAGACCATGAGATCATGTTAATTGCTAACACCGGAAGAGTATCTTGATAACATCAAACGTCACACCGCAATGTGGTGACTATAAAGGTGGGTTCGATTACTGAAGGTGTTATGTTGAGGCTCATGGATCAAGAGTGGATTTTTCCATCCCGATGACGGATAGATATACTCGGCCCTCTCGGTGATATCACATTGAAATAGCTTGCAAGCAAGTGATGTGATCACTAGAATGTTATATCACGGAACGAGAAAGAGTGCATGTCGAATTTAGATCAAACTAGGTATGGAGATACCGATGATCGAATCTCGGACATGTAATATATCACGGGACAAAGGGATTTAGTTACTAACGTTAAAGGTTCTCACGATCACAGAAGTCATCGTTGAACGTGTAGGAGTCAGTATGGATATCCAGGTCCCGGTGCTGATTATTGATCGGAGAGGGGTCTTGATCATGTCTGCATTATTCGCGAACCGTAGGGTGACACACTTAAGGGATACCGACACCATTTGGAGCAAATATGTTTCAGATAAAGATTTAAGAAAGCGCTGGAATTATTTCAATAGACACCAAAACTATTTCGGGTGAAAATGCTGAAATTGGTTCTACATGTAATATTGAAATGTTGCAAGGGGTTTTATGTGAATGTTTGTTAATTAAAGTAATTAACAAAATTCTTAATAAAAATAATAAAAGAGTTTTATTAAATGAGAGAGCATTAAATTTGGAGAAATTTAATGCATTTAAAGTAGAGACTTTAAAAGAGAATGTGAAGGGGCAAATTTATGTGGAGGGAGTTACCACCACATGAATGGAGGAGGTGAAGAGTCACCTCCTCCATGCGCCGGCCATGAAGGAGGGGCACCCCCTCCTCCTATAAAAGTCCACCCCCTCCTCACTTCTCACACACACGTCCTTGTGAAGGATCTCTCTCCCCCCCTCTAGTATTATTCCCCCATGGTCTCGGATTAGCGAGATACATGTTCCCGGTGGCTTTATCTGGAAAGGAGTTGCTGCTTCTGCTACTTTGCTGGAGCGAGGGAGGCTGTCGAGTGCAGACGTGTGTGCGATCACGGATGCACGCTGCTTTGCGGTGCTGGACTTGGTGATGCTTGAGCTGGATCGATGGACGTCTTTGGGCCGGACCTTTGGACTTCATCACGATCTTGAGATCGGCAAGTGTACGACTACATCAACCACGAGTTCCTACTCGTTAACAAAGCTCGTTGTCTTCGAGGGTAAGTTCTCCATGGATGTATGTCCACCTGTTGCTCTATATCTAGTAGATAGATCTTGGCGTTTAGTTCACACCGTAGGAATTTTTTTGTTTTCTATGCTGCGGACCCAACAGTATCTGGCTGATAAAGCCAAGAGTGGAGGTGTGACTTCTAGATCAGGTATACTTGTTTGCAATGTTATAGACATTTATCTTGCTGATGCACCTAGTAGTTCTTGGGTATATGATACCGGATCAGTTATTTACATCTGCAACTCGTTGCAGGGATTGGTAAGAACTAGGAGCGTGGCGAGAGGCGAGGTTGACATTCAAGTCGGCAACAAAGCGAGAGTCGCTGCGTTGGAAGTCGGCACAATGCAACTTCATTTACCTTCCGAATTCTTAATGGAGCTGAATAATTGTTATTATGTTCCAGTGCTTAGTAGAAACATTATTTCTGCCTCATGTTTGATGAGACAAGGCTATGAGTTGAATATTAAGAATAATGGTTGTTCTTTATATTTGAATGATATGTTTCACGGCTTTGCACCCGTCCAGGACGGGTTATTTATTTTGAATCTTGATAGTGAATCTGTCTATAACATAAATGTGAAAAGGTTAAAACGAAATGATCTGAATATGACTTACTTTTGGCATTGTCGGCTTGGTCATATAAGTTGGAAACGCATGAAGAAACTCCATGATGATGGACTCCTAACTTCGTTCGACTTGGAGTCGTTCGAGACATGTGAATCCTTCCTACTCGGCAAGATGACCAAGACACCTTTTGCAAAGAGTTGTGAAAGGGCGTTCGACTTATTAGGACTAGTACATAGTGATGTATGTGGCCCGATGAGCACGACAGCCAGAGGTAGTTATGAGTACTTCATTACATTCACTGATGATTTGAGTAAGTATGGATATATCTACTTGATGAAACATAAGTCGGATGCCTTTGAAAAGTTCAAGGAATTCCAGAATGAGGTACATAATCAACTTGGCAAGAAAATAAAGTTTCTTTGGTCGGACCGAGGAGGCGAGTACATGAGCCATGAGTTTGATGACCATCTGAAGAGTTGTGGAATAGTTCCCCAGCTCACTCCTCCAGGAACGCCACAGAGAAACGATGTATCAGAAAGGAGGAATCGGACCTTGTTGGACATGGTACGATCAATGATGAGTCAGACAGATCTGCCTTTATCATTTTGGGGTTATTGTCTAGAAACTGCAGCGTTCATACTAAACAGAGTACCATCAAAGTTGGTAGAGAAGACACCGCATGATATGTGGACTGGCAAGAAGCCGAGTTTGTCTTTTCTTAAGATTTGGGGTTGTGAAGCTTTTGTCAAGCGACTTCAGTCGGACAAGCTTACAGCTAAGTCGGATAAGTGTATTTTCGTAGGATATCCGAGGGAAACCTTGGGTTACTACTTCTACAACCGAGAAGAGGGCAAAGTGTTTGTCGCTCGGAACTGTGTCTTCCTTGAGAAAGAGTTTCTCAGTCGGGGAGTCAGTGGGAGCACGGTGCAACTCGAAGAAATTCGAGAGGTACCGGCCAGTAGCGAGTCGGCAAAAGCCTTGGAGGTTGAGCCGGTCGTGGTACCTAAGCCGGAAACAGCACCGACACTGCGAAGATCGGCCAGATTGTGAAGTGTTCGTGATGTGTTACTGTTAGACAGTGATGAGCCGGCAACTTATTCGAAAGTGATGGTGGGTTCTGATTCTGAGTCATGGCTTGGAGCCATGAGATCTGAGTTAAAGTCCATGGATGAAAATCAAGTTTGGAACTTGGTTGATCTGCCAGACGGTGCAAGACCCGTCGAGTGCAAATGGGTCTTTAAGAAGAAAACCGATATGGATGGAAATGTTTCTATATATAAAGCATGGCTTGTCGTGAAGGGGTTCCGACAAGTTCCAGGAGTTGACTACGATGAGACTTTCTCTCCCGTGGCGATGCTTAAATCAGTTCGGATTATGTTAGCTATAGCAGCCTATTTCGACTATGAGATATGGCAGATGGATGTCAAGACGGCTTTCCTTAATGGAAATTTAACCAAGGACATGTATATGATACAACCCGAGGGTTTTGGCGATCTGGCTAATGCTGACAAGGTATGCAAACTTCGGAAATCCATTTATGGGTTGAAGCAAGCATCTCGGAGTTGGAACATTCGCTTTGATGAGGTAGTCAAATCGTTTGGCTTCATCAAGAGTGATCATGATTCTTGTTTATACAAGAAGTTTAGTGGGAGCAAAGTAAACTTTCTGATCTTATATGTGGATGACATATTACTGATTGGAAATGATGTCCAGATGTTGCAAGAGACTAAGGAATCATTGGAAAAGAGTTTTTTGATGAAAGACTTGGGTGAGGCGACTTACATACTAGGAATCCGGATCTATAGAGATAGATCAAGGCGGCTCATTGGATTGAGTCAGAGTACATATTTGGACAAAGTGTTGAAGAATTTCAACATGGAATCGTCTAAGAAGGGGTTCTTACCGATGTCCCATGGTGTAAAACTTAGCAAGACTCAGTGTCCTTCGACAACCGATGAGAAAAGTCGGATGAGTGCGATTCCGTATGCTTCTGCAGTCGGATCCATCATGTACGCTATGATTTGTACTAGGCCAGATGTTTCCTATGCTCTAAGTGTTGTGAGAAGGTACCAGGCTGACCCTGGAGAAATCCACTGGGCAGCGGCTAAGAATATCCTCAAGTACTTGGGAAGGACTAAGGATATGTTCCTGGTTTATGGAGGTGAGGATGAACTCAGTGTAAGGGGTTACACGGATGCGAGTTATCTCACTGACTCGGATGATTCTCGTTCGCAATCCGGATAAGTGTTTGTGATAAACGGAGGGGTTATGAGCTGGAAGAGTTCCAAGCAAGAGACGGTGTCTGCATCTACGACAGAGGCTGAGTATATTGCTGCCTCGGAGGCGGCAAAGGAAGCCGTTTGGATGAGGAATTTCCTCATGGATCTTGGTGTGGTTCAGGGCTCGTCCAATCCGTTAGACGTGTATTGTGACAACAATGGTGCTATTGCACAAGCCAAGGAACCTAGACAACACCAGAAGAACAAAAATATACTCATGCGGTACCACCTTATTCGCCAGTTTGTGGAACAAGGTGATATCAAGTTATGCAAGGTACACACGGATGCAAACATTGCGGATCCGTTGACAAAGCCACTTCCACAGCCAAAGTATGAGGCGCACCTGAGAGCTATGGGCATTAGATGCCTAGACATGTGATGTCGGATGATTGACTCTAGTGCAAGTGGGAGACTGTTGGGAATATGCCCTAGAGGCAATCATGTATGATGTTATTCCCAATGTATTCATAAGCTTATTGTCCATGTATGAACTGCTGATATGTATCATCGAATATGTGATTTGATTGTGGAACTATATATTCATGTTGTTCATACTAATTGTCCTTGGTCATTGAGGTTGTGCTAGACACACAACTTAGACCAATGTGAAAGTCGGCAGATGACTAGGTTCCACTTGTCATGGGCATGGAGATGCTATTCCGACTTACACGGATTCGGCTAAAGAGTTTAGCGAGTCGGACTGACCCATATTGAGATGCAACGACAAGTCGTCATTTGCATGTCTCAATCAATGTAATCCTTAGACCTGAGGTTATTGCACAATCCGAGTTGAGGATCACCGACTTAGGTTCTGTCAAACGTTGTTCCATCACTGGGCAGTTATAAAGGCGGAGTTCGGGTCGACTGAGAATCAAGCTGTGTGATGTGAATAACCGAGATGGGATTTTGCCCCTCTGTCTGGAGAGATATTCTCTGGGCCCTCTCGGAAGATATGATTTGGAAAGCATGGCCATGCGTGACTCGGTTAAGTGTTGACCGAGGCAACCGACTAAGAGTTAGTCGGATGAATCACTTATCTCGGATCGAGAAAGAGAGTCGGATTATTTAAGGGATGACGATCATTTGCCTATAGTCCGACAAGGTATATCGTGAGTCAAAAGGGACTCGGACGAAAGTCGCATTGGAAGGTATGTCGTCATGACTCTTTGGTACTTGGGAGTTGGCATGTTCTGCTAGGAGCCGCTACCAACTGATCGGTCACGAGTGAGACTCGGATCGTGTCCGGGTCACCATGAGCCTGTCGGGTCACACACTTAAGAACGGGAGCATATTTGGGTTGGACCCAAAAGGGAAACAAACAGAGTCAGTGAGTTGGACTCGTAGTGACTAATATAGGCCTTTTAGTGAATGGGCCACAAGTGAGTGGAGCCCACTTTCACTCCCTATATAAGCTGGGGCGCAGGTGCTTAGAGCACACAGTTAGGTCACTCCATGTGTTGGAAACCCTAGCTCCAGTCCTGTCCTGTCGCCGCCGTACCGGACCTAGCAGTCCATCGCCAGCACTCCTCGTACGTGTGGATACTGGCGGAGGTGCTGTACGTTCAGCACTTCGACGATCGTGGATCGGAAAGGATAGTGAGGACTGCACTGCATAAAGCGACGTGCTTCATCGATTCCGCAACCGCGCGTCTAGTGGTAATTCTCGTGGCCTACTACCTCAGCTAGTTCTTGGGATCACCGTGTAGGAAAAAGTTTTGTTTTTCTCTGCGTGGCCCAACATTAGGGTTTCGAGAGGGTAATATACGCTAGAGGGGAGAGCCTAGAGTGGGCCAGGGTGGTCACACCACCTGCTGGCGCGGCCTAGGGCTGCCCGTGCCAGGGGGTGGTGTGGCCCCCCTGTGGCCCATCTCCACTCCCCTTCTGACAATCTCCATCTTTTGGAAAAATAGAATTTTCCATGTATTTTTCCCGGATTTTCTGATCTTCGCGAATTTTGCCTCCAAACAACACCTTTTCTGTCAGAATCCTGACTGCACTGGTCCATGCTCCAAAAGTCATCAACCATGCAAAAATAGATGAAATAACATAAGTATCATCTCTTAATATGAAATATATCAATGAATAACAGTAAATTATGATATAGAATAGTGATGCAAAATGGACGTATCAACTCCCCCCAAGCTTAGACTTCGCTTGTCCCCAAGCAAAAACTGAGCTCAATAAACATGACCTCAGGTTTATGGAGTGAAGGGTTGATAAAAGAATACGGACAATAAGCATCACATTCATAAATACATAAATCATAATAGAAGACAACTCACTATTATATAACTTAACTTGCAATAAGTAAAGGAAACAGAATAAAGATGCATAAAGTAAATCATAATTGGTAATGGCAAACTTAGATCTTGGTCGAAGAATAGTTGATAGTTTGCTGGAGTTCACACATAACTGGTTTTCACTGATAGCTTTCAAAGTAGTAAACACTAAGATAAGAGCAATGTGCAAAACAAGGAACATAAGAAACATGATTGAATAAATCATCATATGAATGAAACACAATAACTCAAAATACTTGTTGAGATAGAAGGGAATAGGTTTACTGACTCAACTAAAAAGTAAAAGATAGGCCCTTCATAGAGGGAAGAAGGGATTTCAAGTTTCATAAAGAGCTTCCAAAAATTATGGCACTTATTAGCTTTCAGCCCTCATTGCCCCTATCATAGGCATCTTTAGGTGATTAAGGTTAAAGTGATCAAATATGAGGATATGCTTGACAAGTTGTAAGTTGAAAATCTCATGTCCCTTGAATACGAGGGACGCTCCTCATGCTACTCAAGTTTAGTTACCGGTAAGTTCTTGTCATAGTAAGTATATGTGTATCATAGAGAACCACCAACGGGGTACCCCTTGCCCGATGATACGGAAGAATCCCCATATAAAAATGATAAGGCAAGCAGACAACGAGCATCTCGGCAATCTTCTTATTTACCATGGGAAAATGGTGCTTTTTTCTCTCTTTCCTATTTTCTCATCTCTTTTTTTCTTTTTCTTTTTTATCAATCTCTATCTCTCTCTTTTTTATATAAGAAGAAAGCTTCATAGAATGCTCATTATGGTTACGCTACAGGTTTCCACCATGATTAGGCATGGATTAGACCGGCGGCCTAGGCATTTCTCTAACACACATACATAACTCCATGGACTTACAAGCTCCCCTTTCATTTCACACCGACGACATCCATAGACAAAAGAGCATGATATCAACTAGGTACAAAGTACAAGTGCAATGTTGAAAGCGTTCCCCATGACAACATGGTTCTAGTAATTCACAACTTACAAAGCACAAGCATATACGCAACATAGATGGGCACAATGGTTCAAGTTTATTAAGTGCAAGAAAGTAAAGTGTGCCATCAAGTTCGTGAGAGCTTTAATCACTAATTTTCACATAACAAGTTTAATTTGGAAGGTAGATAAAATCATGAATTTACTTGGAATAACAATAGTGCTAGTAGGTAGGTGTGGTGGACACAAATGGCATAGGGTTTTGGTTTTAAGGATTGGATGCACGAGAAGCATTCCCTCTCAGTACAGGTTTTTGGCTAGCAAGGCTGGGTAACAAGCATAAGAGTTGAAGGAAACAAACAAACATACAAGTGATAAAAACAAACATGCAATCTTCCTTGGAAGCACAAAATATCTTAACTAGAGAATACTAAACTTATGAGCAAATCAAGAAATAAAGATGATGAAATTATATTTCTTTAGAGTACTTTTATCTTTTTATTCAATTCTCAAAAATAGTGTTGCTACTGACCGAGCCAGGTTTGCCAAAACCAACTAAATTAACTCAATGATCCCAAAGTGATACCAATACTAACAACAAGATCAATCATATAACCAGAAATTGAAAACTAATATGAGATATGCAAAAGAGTAAATGATGGAACTTCTCATTAATATTCCATAACGGCAACTCACTCCAAGGGATACATAGATATCTAACGAGAGGGGGGACACTTCCATAATGCAAACCATCCTACATGATAACTTCTCTATTCAAGATATGACTCTACTAAAAAGGTAAAAAGATAGAAGATAGTGATATGATACCGCGACACTCCCCCAAGCTTGGAATAAACCAAGGGGATGCCAAAACCTGATGACAAATATACTCCTTCGATGGTGGTGGTATTCTCTCGATGAGGTTTTTGATTAATTTCCCCAAGTCCTCAATCTCGAAGGTGAGAGTACGAATCAACTCCGAGTTTTTCTCAATGCGGCTCATGATCATGTCGGGTTGCGAATTCCAGCTCTTGCGATTCTTTCCCCACTATTCCTCCCTAAAGTCTTCTTTTCATGCATGTTTAGAATGACGCATATCCCAATTGGAGGGTAGTTTCTCCTTGGCATATTCTAGAATTGATGCTCATGGTTAAGTGTACGGAAGGGATTCTTGGTGCGTGGAGGAAGTGACCATGGAGCCAAACAGTAACGCGGAGGCTTCCCTCCAGTTGACATCCGTGCAGTCCTTTTGATCTTGGCAGGGTTTGCCAACACTCCAATGCTTGCAATGGTAGTGCCGGTGTGCGGATGCTAGCCTTTCTTTGCCTCCTCTTCATCTTTACTCTTGATCTCCTTCTCCTGCCCGGGGTCTTGGACATCTTCCTCCATAGGCTCCTTGCCCTTATCGTTGGCAGAGACCATTGTGCTTCTAAACTTTTAAGAATAGTTCCTGGCAAAAACAGATCAAAACAAAAACACGACGAGAACACGATATACGAACCTCGGGGGATCTGGGGGATTATATAATATGAATTTTTACAACAAAAGGAAGGTACTGGGAGAAAACGGGTCGGAGATGGAGTCCGAGGTGGCCACACCACCTGCTGGCGCGGCTAGGGGGGACCGCGCCAGGGGGTGGTGTGAGCCACCCTGGCTCCGTTTCCGTCCCTCTTTCGCTTTGTTGCTTTCCTTGTTGGATAAAAACTGCAAAAATATAACTTGATAGAATTTTTGCGGAACTTTTCTTACCAGAACTGTTACATATTCAAAAACGGACTCTGCAGGTATCTAAAGTTGGCATTTAGTGGATTCTTCCGGAGTCACTGCTTGAATAATATCAATATCTTCATCTTCATACTCATATTGCTCGAGTCATTAAACCTTTCACTTTCTTTACACCATTTTCTCTGATAACCTGGAAATTTCTTTCACACAAAAGTTAACACAATTCTCATTAGCAACATTAGTATAAGCGAGGTAATAAACCTTTTAGGTTCAAATTCAACTGAAATCCATCAAAACATAAGCTACTATAGCAACTCCTTCCGAAAACTCAAAAAGAATCCAAAAAGGAAATTGATTTAAGAAGCAAATGCAAGAGTGGCAAAATCTGTCTAAACAGACCAGCAGGTAAAGATCAATTTTTTTGAAAATCTTCTGTTGCTCAAATCAAAAAGTGCAAAACTAATGAAAGTTAAATAACAAGCTGGGGCAGAAGCACAAAACATTACAGCTCAATCCATGGTACAGAGATCTCTCACGAATTTTTACGGTGAAGCACAAAAATCTGTTTCGGGACAGCAACTTCCCCAAATCTTACTTCTCTCTCATTAGAGGTTGATCTTGACACAAAAACCAAACAAAAAGGATAAGGAGGAGTACATTGCCAAAACAATAACTTCCAAGACTCAAATAAACAAAAACAAACTGAAATCATAAGAAATATATCGGGTTGTCTCCCAAAAAGCTCTTTCTTTATAGCCATTAAGATGGGCATGATAATTTCAATGATGCTCACATAAGAATATGAATTGAAGTAAAAGAGAGCATCAAGAAGAAAAAATACACATGTTTAAGTTTAACCCACTTCCTATGCAAGGGAATTTTGTAAGGAAACAAGTTGTTGAAACCAGAGGCTACTAGCATAGGAAGGCAAAAGAAGTGGAACATAAAAACTTTAAGCACAAAACGAGGAAACTTAATATTATTGAGATGCATTAGAATAGTCTTTCCTCTCTCATAATAACCTTCAGTATCATGCATAAATTTAATGATATAGCTATCACAAGAACCATTGTAGCAATGATCACTTATCCTAATAGAAAACACAGGGACACTAGCTCTCATAACACTACTTTGTGAAACAATATTAGAAGTATCCTTACAAAGGATAGTGTGTCCTTCTTCTACATATTTAGTGACAAAGTCTTTCACATTTTCTATTATAGGTTCATCATTTTGTTCATCAGGTTCAACAACTTTATTTGTACTTTCATTAACCATACTAGCTATCATAGAATGTTCCTTTACTTTAACTAGGAAAGGTATTTTCTCAATGCAAGGTTCAGGTAAAACATGATTAGCAGTATAAACTTTAGTATTTCTTGCGGGAACACACTTAGCAACATCTTTATATGGTTCATGATACTTATTCCACATCTTTTTAGGAACTTCAATATAGGAAGCAAAAGCCTTAAAATAATTTGCAATAGCTTGAGAGTCTAGACCATAAGCATTTTTAATATTTTGAAAGTCATTAGTTCCCGTAAAAGATTCAATGCATTCATAATCATAGTTTATACCTGACTTCCTTCCTTTGTCATTCTCCCATGCTTCAGCATTGTCTTGAATATGGTCTAGAAGATCCCATTTAGCTCCTTCTTCCATGCGTGTAAATGATCCAGCATAAGAAGCATCCAATAAATCCTTATTAAGAAGAAAAAGCCTTGCATAAAAGTTATTGATAATAATATTGTTGGGGAGCTCATGAATAGGACACTTGACATTAGTAACTTCAATCTCCGCCAATCTTGAGCTGTACTCTCTCCATCTAGAGGCCAAAAGTTGTATATTTGATTCCGGTCTTTATGAATCTCACTAGGAGGATAAAAGTTAGAATAAAAGAGAGGCACTATTTCCTCCCATTCAAGAGCATGACCATTCTTCAGCAGCTTATACCATTCCTCAGCTCTTCCTTTCAGTGATAATGAGAATAACTTCTTCTTGACTTGATCTGTTGTAATACCTGCACACTTGAACAACCCGCATAATTCGTGTATAAAGAGCAAATGATCACCTGGATGGACAGTTCCATCTCCAACATAATAGTTATCCATAACATGATCAATAATTCTTGTAGGTATTTTAAAAGTATCATTCTCAATAGGTGGTGATTCATCTACTACCTTAGCAGTGGTAGTAGCATTACGAAATAAGAAACTAAGTGAATTATCCATATTGAAAATAAAGTAACTAACAAAAGTAAACAATACTCACATTAGAAGTTTCCTTTACCAGTTCCACTCTCCAATAGCGCTTCACTCCCCGACAACGGTGCCAGAAAATAGTCTTGATGACCCACAAGTATAGGGGGTGTATCACAATATTTTCGATAAGTAAGAGTGTCGAACCCAACGAGGAGCAGAAGGTGTTGGTGAATGGCTTGGAGCAGGAATTCTCTGTAAGTACTTAGCAAACGGATTTTTAGGGGGTTTTGATAATGCAGATAAATAAAGTACGAGTAAGTAAAAGTCAATAGGAATAAATGCAGCAAATGGCCCAATCCTTTCTTTAGCAAAGGACAAGTCGGTTGTATTACTTAAGATGACCAAATGTTCTCGAGGAGACACGGGAATATCGTCAAGTGCTTTCGCTTCATATAGTTGATTAATCTTCTTTAATTTGCTAAGTGTTGTGTGGGTGAACCTGTGCTAATGTACCGACCTTCCTAGGACTAATACATACTTGTGATTATACCCCTTGTAAGCATCCACAAGTACAAGAAAGTAATTAAGGTAGAAACCTAACCACAACTTTAAACTCTAAGACCCTGACGTCCCTTGTGCAAAGGTTTCCTAATGGGGGTTCAGGTTTCTGTCACTCCGACAACCCCTACGATTAGTAGCCAAATACACAATGCATTCCCCTAGGCCCGTAAATGTGAAGTGTCATGTAGTCGACGTTCACATGAAACCACTAGAAGAAATACACCACAACTTAAATATCAAACTATTGAATCTTTGTCAACACAATTCCACTACTAACAACATGACTTCTCCCATGTCCTCAAGAACTAAACGAACTACTCACAAGACATCATATGGATCAAGATCAGAGATGATATAATCGTAACAATCTGAACATAAATGATAATTCAATGGTTCACTCAATAGCATCAACTACAAGGAGTAATCAACACCGGGAAAGTTTCCCCTAAGAACTATGCAAAATTCAACCCAATTGTTGCAGCGGTATGAAGTGGTGATGATGGTGCTTGTGGAGATGATGGTGGTGATTATGATGATCCCTATGAAGTCTAGCTTGATGGTGGTGTTGATGGCGACGATCTCCCCTCTCTAGGAAGGAATTCCCCGACAGATTTCTGTCTGCCGGAGAGATCTTTCTCTCTCGGTATTTTCCGCCCCGCAGAGGTGGCGAAATCTTTCTGTGGTCGCTCCCCAGGTGTTAGCGTTTCGAGAGGGTAATATACGCTAGAGGGGAGAGCCTAGAGTGGGCCAGGGTGGCCACACCACCTGTTGGCGCGGCCTAGGGCTGCCTGTGCCAGGGGGTAGTGTGGGCCCCCTGTGGCCCATCTCCACCCCCCTTCTGGCAATCTCCGTCTTCTGGAAAAATAGAATTTTCCATGTATTTTTCCGGATTTTCTGATCTTCGCGAATTTTGCCTCCAAACAGCACCTTTTCGCCGAATCTGGTATGGCAGTCCATGCTCCAAAAGTCATCAACCATGCAAAAACAGATGAAATAACATAAGTATCATCTCTTAATATGAAATATATCAATGAATAACAGTAAATTATGATATAGAATAGTGATGCAAAATGGACGTATCAGCTGCTGCAGGGCTTCCCCACGGTTTGGAGTTTATGCGTCATACTCTAGGGCCTTTCATGAGTTTATTAGAGAGCACCCAACTCTCACGGACTACGACGTTTGATAGTCAGACTCATATAGGTATGTTCTTCAATAGATGTTTTGCAGGACAACATCTCTGCTTAGAAAAGCCACTTAGAACACATTAAGATAGATATCAACCTGCCATGCAGAATGAGAGAGTATTGCATCTTTATGGATATGTAAAATATAATATGGGCATACTCTCCTCTCAGCTGATCAACAACTTGTCTCCCAACTCTAATTCACGGGATCTCCGATCACATAGAGTGGGTTACCGCTGTGAACAACTCATTGTGTGGGTCGCAAACCCATCTCACTCGATGCATTATCTATCACATTACGTGATAAACCCTTTGTGAAGGGATATCCCAAGTTCTTAGATGTTTGGATATAATCCAACGCAATAACTCCGGAGTTTCTTAGTTTTCTGACAGATTTCAATCTCCTCTTCACATGTCTTGATGACTTCATATTATCTTTAGAACTGTTTAGATCATAGTTTGATTATCACAGTTCATCGGGATGGAGGGTATTGGTTTTTCAACCACAGGTAAGTCCATCAAGAGATCATGAAGCCATTCTACTTCAACAGTGGCTGTGTCTAATGTTGTGAGTTCTACTTCCAAAGTTGACCTTGTTAAGATGGTCTGCTTGCAAGACTTCTAGGAAACAACACCACCACCAAGTGTAAACAAATAACCACTCGTGGCCTTAATCTCATCAGCATCAGATATCCTGCTTGAATCACTATAGCCCTCAAGTACCCGTGGATACCTAGTATAGTGAATACCATAACTTGCAGTGCCTTTCAAATAACGCAAAACTCTCTCAAGAGCATGCCAATGATCATCACCAGGATTTGACACAAATCGACTCAGTTTGCTTACAACAAAGGAGATGTCAGGCCTCGTAGCGCTGGCTAAGTACATGAGCGAGCCAATAATTTGAGAATATCTCAATTGATCTTTAGCATTCCTTCGATTCTTTCGAAGTAGCACACTCGGATCATAAGGCGTTGGAGAAGGCTTACAGTCGCTATACCCGAAGCGACTCAATATCTTTTCCACATAGTGGGACTGAAGCAGTGTAATCCCACCATTGTCATCCTTCAGTAGCTTGATGTTTAAGATTACATCAGCCACTCCCAAGTCCTTCATCTCAAAGATGTGAGATAGGAACTCTTTGAGCTCCTCAATAACAGTGAGGTTGGTCCCGAATATCAATATGTCATCGACATAGAGACACATAATAACTCCATCGCCCCCACCATGGCGATAGTACATACACTTATCAGCTTCGTTTACAACAAAGCCTTCAGCGGTTAAAGTTCTTTCAAACTTCTCGTGCCACTACTTAGGAGCTTGCTTAAGACCATATAAACACTTCACTAACTTACACACCTTTCCTTCTTGACCATCTACTACAAATCCATCAGGCTGCTCCATATAAATTTCCTCATCTAGCTCTCCATTTAGAAAAGTTGTCTTAACGCCCATTTGATGAACGAGAAGACCATGTGAGGCAGCCAAGGATAGTAGTACTCGAATAGTGGTCAATCTGGCTACAGGTGAGTAGGTATCGAAGAAGTCTTCACCTTCTTTTTGGGTATAACCCTTGGACACAAGACGTGCCTTATACTTTTCAATAGCACCATCAGGTCTAAGCTTTTTCTTGAACACCCATTTACATCCTACAGGTTTGCACCCATAAGGACGATTAGTGACTTCCCAAGTTCCATTAGCTAAGATGGAATCCATCTCACTACGGATAGCTTCTTTCCAGTTAACATGGGTATACCCTATAGGTACTCGAGTTTGGTATATATGGTCCAGATACGGCGGAAGCCCATGGTGTTACCAAGGCCCGATGGAGACTTCGAGTGGCCCACGGACTCTCGATTACTTGCGAAACAAGAAGAAGCTTAAAGATAGAAAGTTTAAAGGGAAAACCCTAATCTGTAACCGACTCGACCTGCTACCCGAGACCTAGCCTATATATAAAGGCTAGGAGGGGGCGGCGAGGAGGACACACGCAACCCTAGTTTTCACAACTATCGCCGGATTGCATCTGCGCGCCCCTGTAATCTTCAATTCCTTCATTAATTCCAAGAGCAGACAAGCAGGAGTAGGGACCTCTACGAGGCCTGAACCTGGGTAAACCTTGCATCCTTGTGTGCTTGTTTGCTAGCCGACTGATGCCTCCAGCGCTCCCTCCTTCTCCAAAACCCAAGTCCATAACAATGGGCATTGATGAGTTAAACCCTCGTCAATTGGTGCCGTCTGTGGGAATTGGGAGTGCTTATGTCGCAGCTTCTTTGGCCCCATCAACCGCGATCTACAAATCCGCAACATCGGAGATTCGCCAGCTCTTCAGTGCGTTCGAGTTCATCGTTCACATGTCGGCCACTCGCCCGGCGTTCGAGTCCGTAGGCGATGGAATCAGCCTGACGATTGGGAGCTTCCGCTTCTAGGTTGGTTAGATGGGCACGCTTAGCATGCCTGACCAGCCAACAGCACGCGCGATTGCTCCAGCGTCGTGGTTCCCGCCACCAATCGGCACCCTCAGCGGGCTCAACAGCTCAGCAACAACTGGGAGCATGGATAGCGACAGTAGTCGCGGAGCCGGTCTGGGTGACCTAGCAACGGAAGATGGAGTCTGGAGCTCCAGATCCGAAAGTTGTGGAAGCAAGAGCTTCCCCAACCACTTCATGTGTGCTGTCATCAACGCTGGTGACACCGCCGCCAATCGCGAAAATGGTGGCAATGGATCTGGCACCGATCCGCCCAACAGCGGCATACCTAATGGCGGACCACCCAACGGCAGCCTCGGTGGCAATGGCGCGCCCGTCAACAACGGAGGGGCAGTCGAACCTCCAACCATGGTGAATGAGCACACTGGTGAACGTGGCGTGATTAGACTCAACGACAACGAGTGGGCCCGCTGCCGAGAAGCTCTGCGAGGCAATCCTCTGCCCCCCGGCACGCTGCAGGACATGCTGATGGGCTACCATTGGCTACTAAAGGAGGAGTACAGACACCAGCTACACATAATCGCACAACTCGAAGCGCGTAAAAAGGCGGCATATGAGTCGAGCCTTCGTCGAACTGGGCTCTCCTCCCATGAAGGAACCTCCTCCAAGGGCAACGAGTACATGGCCAACAAGAGGCAATCTCTGATGGCCCATCTCACCGCGCAAGAACACATAGAAACCGTGAAAGTCCTCGACTTCGGCTCTATGACAGTCGACACGCGGGGCAACGTGGTCCCAAAGACACTGCAAGCCGCGGTGATAGTGGCCAGCATGTACCTCCTCAACAACCAGCCACCAGCTGGAGATCCACGAGCCGCCATGCACCGATCTACGATCGCGGGCTTGGGATTAGTCGAGGCCGCTCTCAACAAAGAGCCAACGCCGCAGCCGAAGAAGGGCAAAGCTCTGGCAAAACGCTATTCCTCACCTTCATCTAGCGATGACAGTCACGATCTGTCTCGGCGTCACCGATCACGGCGGCATGATCGTGATTACGATGCGTGCGATGACCTCACGCAGCGCAAAATCAACAAATCAGGGGCAAGACGTGCTCGTTCGATTGACTCTGAAGAGGACGAGACTGAATTCTGCGGCACCAGATGCTTCAGCAGGGCCATCAGGCAGAAGCGAATTCCTAAAGGGTTCAAACTCCCGTCGAAGAACCCAAAGTTCGATGGCCTACAAGACCCGAAGATCTGATTGGAGGACCACATCTCCTTCGTCAGGCTACTTGGCGGGAGTCGAAGCACGGCCATTCAATGCCTGCAGCTACAGCTGCAGGGCGTCACCCGCGCATGGCTCAATAACCTCCCACGCGGATCCATTCGCAGCTGGGAAGAGCTGGTCTACAACTTTGTACGCAACTTCAAGGGCACTTACAAAAGGCCTGCATCAATCGAAGAGCTGAGGAGCTGCCAGCAAAGATCGGGCGAATCGCTACACTCGTACATCTAGAGGTGGTCCATCATCAAGAACTCCACAGAAAACATATCGGAAGATCGAGCAATCAACGCATTCAATGGCGGTGTCCGCCGCATAGAGCTCAGGGAGGAGCTGGGCCGCTCGAAGCCCAAAACAATCGACCACCTGATGGAAATTGCGAATCGGTGGGCCGACGGAGAGGATTCGGTGAAAAACCGCACTTACTCTGACAACGACGACCTCGGGCGCAGACGCGACCGTCGAGGCAAGCGGCGAATGCGCGTCTGCGATGACCGCGATGATGTTAACATGGTCGCAGCCGGCTACGCCGACAAACGCGATGACAACCGCAACAACGGCTATCGTAGCGGTGGATACCGCGAATCCGGGAAAACCACGTAGGTGTGGTAACGCCGCACTCATGAAGAGGCACCCGCAACAACCATCAAGGACAAACTGTCTGGGCCATGCAACGTGCAATTCTACATCGACAAGCACGACGGCAAGAAAAAATCCAGCCACCTTCTCAAAGACTACCGTGAGTTTCTCAAGCTCCACGAGGGTCTAGCTCGGATGAATCGCGACGCAGTCAACAGGGGCTATGGAGTCGCCCCAGGCGTCGTGGCACACGGAGCTCCTCCACCACCGCCCGGAATACCACCACCCGCGGCCGCACCGGTCCAGAATCACGGTAGCGAACCATACCCACAACCCCTGGGTAACATGGGGATGATCCAAAAGGGGCGTCCCTGAAATCGAGTGCAGAAGGCCATCACTCGCCAAGTCAACTTGGCGATCAACTCTCCACCTTCCACCACTGAGTACCTCAGTGGAAGCAACTCCTGCATCACATTCGACCGGCATGACCATCCGTGCCAAGTCCCTCGTCCAGGCCACTGTCCCCTCATACTCGAGGCGCAGATTGGGGGCTTCGATATGAGCCGCGTCTTCATGGACGGCGGCAGCGGCATGAACTTAATGTTCGCGAGTACCTTGCGTGCAATGAGGATCCCTCTGACGTGTCTGGAAGTTTCAAACACAATGTTCCACGGCATCATCCAAGGGAAAGGTGTATATCCCCTGGGAAAAATCAACCTCGACGTCATCTTCGGTACGCCGCAAAATTCTCGGTGAGAGCGCATCAATTTCTAGGTCGTCGACTAGACTTCACAATATCACTACATCCTCGGACGTGTCGCGTTCGCAAGGTTCATGGAGGTTCCACACTACGCCTACCTGCAGATGAAGATGCCGGGCCCAAACGGCGTAATCACAATCAACGGCAACTTCGAGAGGTCCGACAGTTGCGACAGGGAATTCAACAGAATCTCCTAGTCCTTCGGTATGCAGGAGGAACTCGCAAGATTAAAGGAGTCGACAGACAAGAGTCTGCCTCCTCTGAGCCGGCCAAGTTCACCCGACCTGTCCTTTGACTCGTCGGTGCACACGAAGAAAGTCCAGGTCCACCCAACGGACCTGACCAAGACGGCCCTCATCGCCAACAACTTGAGTTCCGCATAGGAACTCACGCTCGTCGAATTCCTCCGTGAGCACTGGGAAATCTTTGCCTGGTGTCCAGCGGACATGCCAGGGGTTCCCAGGGAATTCGCCGAGCATGCACTCAACGTCAACCTTGACGCAAGGCCAGTCAAGCAGACAATTCGGTGACTGTCTAAACCAAGAGCAAAGGCGGTCGGAATGGAGATCAACAGACTCCTCGACGCCAAATTCATACGCGAGATCAAGAAAAGCACTTGGCTCGCCAACACGGTGCTGGTACCTAAAAAAGACACGGACATCCTGCGGATGTGCGTGGACTTCACCTCCCTGAATAAGCATTGCCCAAAGGACCACTTCCCGCTGCCACAAATCGACCAAATCATCGACTCCACCGCGGGATGCGAGCGTCTCTGCTTCCTCGACGCCTACTCAGGCTATAATCAGATTCGAATGAAGGAGGAGGATCAAGAGAAAACGGTGTTTACTACGCCTTTTGGTGTGTTCTGCTACAACACAATGCCCTTCGGGCTCAAAAACGCAGGAGCCACCTATCAGCGGTGCATGCAGGCTTGCCTCAAGAATCAACTCGGTCGCAACATCCAAGTCTATGTTGACGACATCGTCATCAAAACCAAAGAGGAAGCCTCGCTAATCGGCGATTTACGCGAGACCTTTGCTAACCTCGACCGCTACCGGATCAAGCTCAATCCGGACAAATGCGCCTTCGGCGTACCATCTAGGTAACTACTCGGGTATCTCATCTCCGTGAGAGGGATTGAGACGAAATCAAAGAAAATAAAAGCCATACTGGCCATGGAGAAGCCGAAAAACATAAGAGGCGTCCAATAGCTAGCTGGGTGAATCGCGGCGCTCAGTCGATTCATCAGTCGAATGGGTGAAAAAGCACTGCCTTTCTACCAACTTCTCCACAAAACTGACAAGTTCGAGTGGACCGACGAGGCGTAGGAAGCATTAGAAGACCTCAAGCATCTACTATCTACCTCGCCAGTACTGGTGACTCCACGCGAAAAAGAATCACTGTTGCTCTACATCTCCGCGACCAACCAGGTGGTCAGCACGGTGCTCGTCGTGGAACGTGCCGAGAAAAACAAGGTGAACGGGGTGCAGCGCCTAGTCTACTATCTCAGCAAGGTGCTCACACCAACAAAGCAGCGGTACCCGCACTACCAGAAGCTGGCATACGGCGTCTTCATGACAGCCAGGCGACTGCGCCACTACTTCCAGGAGCACCCAATCGTGGTGGTCAACGACGCCCCGCTTAGGCATGTCCTCAACAACCCCGATGCCAGCGGACGAGTCACGCTTTGGGGAATCGAGCTGTCTCCACGAGACATTACATACGAGAAGCGCGACGCGATCAAGTCGCAAGTCCTTCCTGATTTCCTCGTGCACTGGATGGAGAACCAACTCCCTGAAAAGACAGATATGTCTTATCTCTAGACAATGCACTTCGATGGATCCAAATGAAAGGACGGGGTTGGCGCAGGTGTCATACTGACATCGCCCCAGGGAGACAAGCTGAAATACATTCTGCGAATGCAGTTCACTGCCTCCAACAACGAAGCTGAATACGAGGCCCTGCTACACGGGATGCGGATGGCGAAAGCCTGTGGCACCAAGAGGCACATCATCTACGCCGACTCCAAACTGGTCGTCAACCCAACGATGCACGAGTGCGACACGCTGAACAACAATATGATCGCCTATCGCGACCTCTATGACACACTCGAAGGGGACTTCGACAGTTGTGAGCTGCAACACGTAGGCCACGAAAGCAATGAAGAAGCAGACGCATTAGCCAACATTGGCTCCACCTGCGCCCCCATACCACCTGGGGTATTTCTCGAGCGTATCTGCGAATGCTCCATCAAGCCAAAGGCCACAGAGAAGAAAACAAGCGCAACAACAGACTCGGGGGCTATGCCACCCAATGAGCCAATGGCACTCGATGACCTGGAGCTTGACACATGACTCGAAGGACCAATGGGTGTCATGATGTTCGAACCATCTTGGACTCAACCCTACATCACATATCTTCTCAGCAAGAGGTTTCCGGACGCGACTGACGCGCGACACATTGTGCGGCGATCCAAGGCATTCACCGTCATCAACGACGAACTATACAAGCGCAGCATCACAGGAGTACTCCAACGGTGTGTCTCCAACACGGACGAAAGGGCCGTCCTCCTCGACATCCATGAAGGGACTTGCGGGGACCATGCCGGCAGTCGCGCCCTCGTCGCCAAAGCTCTACGAGCTATCTACTGGCCCACGGCCATGCACGATGCCAAGGACATCGTCCAGCGATGCAACGCTTGTCAGGGATTCGTGGACAAACCGCACGCACCTGGCGCGGAACTTCGGCCAATACCATTGGCTTGGCCCTTTGTGCAATGGGGACTCGACATGGTTGGCAAGCTCCCAAAGTCCTCGCAAGGGGGCTACGTCTACCTCCTGGTCGTAGTCGACAAATTCACCAAGTGGATAGAGGCCATGCCAGTGACAAACCAGTCAGGAGCCAGCGCCGTCAAGTTATTCGAGTCCATTGTCTATCGCTTCGGAGTGCCACATAGCAGCATCACGGACAATGGAATAAACTTCACCTCTAAGGAGTTCCAGGGTTTCTGCGAGAACCTGGGAATCAACGTAAGTGTCGTGGTGGTGTCACGGCAGATGCCATGGATAGGCTAAAGGTGGGGACTAATAGCACTAGGGGAATCTAGGGAGGGATAGTGAGGTGATTCCTCACACAGAAGGTTTGTATTTGGTTCACTTCACAGATTACAAGTGCTCCTTGAGCTGTATTGGAGAGAGGAGGAAGAAGGTGCCCTCTTACTCTCCCCGCTAGCTAGCCCTCAGGAACAATACAGTTAGCTCTACCCAATTGAGACCAACCCCCTCTACAGAGGCCCTAGCCCCCCTTATATAGGAGTGGCTAGGTCTCCACTTAGGGCATACGTGGAGGCATATTCCCTGGAATATGCCTCCTCCCAAAGCTCAACAACCTGGTCTATTCCCCCCCCCGCTGTCATCCATGCAGAGGCTCATTGAGCCTCTGCAGGCGCCACACGTCGACATCGGCGTTGTCACCTTTGTCGGCCACGCCTGGTGGTCCTGCCTGTCTGCCCGGCCACGCCAGCGTCATCAAGGTTACTTTTGACCAACGAGATACCTTCCTTCTCCTAGAAGCTTGCTATGACCCGGATCGTAGTTGATCCGGCCACACCTGTTCCTGCATACAAGTTAGATTCATCTTCTCAGCTAGGTGGACATCCCTTGGTCCGGGTTATCCCGAGATTCGGCCTGCCTTGAGGTAACTCGGCCAGCATTCGCTTTGACCTTGCCGTACCTCGGCTAACTCGGCCTTTGTACCCTGGCGTGACCCTACCCGGGGGTATCCCCCCAACATTAGTCCCCAAAGCTGGTGCGGTCTTAGTTGCCTTAGCCGCTAAGGCCACAACAGGTTCAATTTCACCGAGATTTGTGCTCCTTCTCCGAGTTACCTCTTATCTCGGATCTCATGGGTTTACTTTCCCTTGGCACATTTCAAGTTTTCACTTCTGGCCGGGTTACCATAATCTCATCCGGGTCATATTTCCTTCTCTCGTACGCTTCCCCACGTGGAGGCTAATCATTAGGTCGCCTCATTTTAAGGGCCAGCCATAGTAACCGCTACAGTAATTGTCAGTTATCACTATGGCGCACATCACGTCTGGCCTGCCTCCTCGTTAACTGCATCAATGCGTCACGTCATGGGATCTGCTACACCCTGTGGTCCTCCGTGTGGCTCTTCGCTGATTGGTCCATCTGGTTTATACACGGCCACACCGTGTGGCATATCCACATAACGCGATCCCACTTCCTCCTCGATGGAGCGGTTAAATAGGGGAGGGGTGCGCCCCTTGGGTCTTTTCCCACTTCCGTGCCCCTCTGCCTCTAGTTCTTCTTCTTCATCTTCTCCCGCGACAGCGCCGCCGCCACCGCATCTGAGTAGCAGTGCCGCCGCTGTACTGCTTCCATACGCATCCGCGTCGCCATCGCTGTTGCGCACCTCCTCCGCCACGGGTCGCTGTCAATCTAGGCCGCTGCCCCCCACCACCGCTAGCGCCAGCGAGGGTAGCGAACTTGAGATGACAGAAGAGGAGCTTGTCATCGCCGAGCAGGAGATGGAGGAGGACACCGCGACGGCGGATCATGTGCGTAATGGGTCTGGAGTCGCCAAGAGGACCTGGACTGGCTCTACCGCACGAGACGCATCCCCGCAGGCGTCACTGCGCGCCTCGCCTCTGCCGAACTCGCCCCCTCACCCAATCCGGTGAGTTTGTTGTGTTCTTGTCACACTTCCAGCAGGGATTCGGTTTGCCAGTCAGCGATTTTTTCCATGATTGGTTGAACACCTATGAACTCCAGCCGCACCACCTTCCTGCCAATGCCATCACATCTCTCTCTGCTTTTTCTTCCACGATCGAAGGCTATGCCGGATTATGGCCCACTAAGGAGCTATGGATCCGGTTCTTTGGCCTTCGTCGTAATGTAATTCCGAATGTCGATCTAGAGCCGGAGGACAAACAGCTTACGCAGTTCGGCGCTGCGTCCATTTCTCCCCGGAGGCTCTCCATCTTTCCCCGGGTTACCGGGCTAGACTCCTGCAAAGGATGGGCCCGGACCTTCTTTTATGTTTGGAACGACGGCACTGAAGACCTGATCCGGCTTCGCCCCTATGCTCCGGGTCCTCCTAACCCAGAGTTGTGGGACATTGTCCCCAAGAAGCCCATAGTCTTGGCCAACCAGGTCAACAAAAGGTTTGCGGAGCTGAAGGACCCCGGGTTGCGCAACAAGGACGCCATGATCACATTCGTCCGCAACCGGATCTCCCTCTCCAGAAACGCACTCACAAGGTGTGCCACATGAGCTGGGGCCGCGACCCCAACCGGACCTCGTCTTTCGAGCTGAGCAACACAGAAATCTTTCGCCGGGTCAAGGCCCTCTTCACCACCCACAAGGACTTCTCCTCTGAGTGGACGTGGGGAATTGAGCACTATTGCTGGGATAGGCTTCCTCTCGTGGTAAGCTTTGTGCCACACACTTTCTCCAAATTGAATCTTATGTCGGTTGTTGTTGTATTTTTAACTCTGTTGTCTTTTTTCTCCTTTAGCAATTCCTTCAGCAAACTATCGAGGATGGCACCGATCCCACCCTCAAATGTGCGTCTGACCGGGAGAGCTCGGACGAGGAAGAACCGGACCAGGAGATGTTCCTCCCAATGGCCGACGCGACCAAGCGACCCACCGGTAAACTCTCTTCTATTAGAGATTGGCCCGACGATGAAGATGACTCGGATGTTGAGGCGATGGAAGCATTTGACGTTGTCCCCCTTTCTTATGCTTTTCCGGCATCAGCTAACCCCGGTGGGCAGATCCATGAGGACCCTCCCCTTGCCGTGGGTGACCTTGTTCCGGTTGCGCCGAAGAAGAAAAGGGAAGCCGCATCCACTTCATCCTCCGGACCTTCTCAGCCAGCCAAAAGGCGAAAGAAGTCCGGGGATAAGACTGCCTCCAAGCCTACAACCAAGGCCCCATCACGAAGGGCTCGGAAGCCCAAGGAGCCGCTGACCTCGGATGCGTAAGCCTCTTTTTCCCTATGCCATTTACTTGTTCTTGCATTGTTATAGTTTCTCATCTGACATTATCTGATTCGGCAGAGCTGCGGTGGAGGTCCCCCAGAGTGGATCTAGCATCGCTTCGCCGCTCCGACTCAGCCCTTCTCCCCCTCGTGGCGACGATTCACGCCCGCTAAGCCCTATTTCGGAGGGTTCAGCGACTGCTCCGGGTTCCAGCCCACCTCATCAAGAGGGGGGCAACCTCGGAGCAGGGAGACTGACCCAGCCGAGGCAGCGGCATCCACCACTTCGGCTCCGCCGCAACCAGCTACTACCAAGTCTACTTCAGTACCTCATCCGAAGAAGAAAACAGCACCAGCACCAGCACCAACTCCAGCGCCAGCAGCCAAAGCAGCAACGCCAAGCCCCTCTGCCTCGTCCGAGTCTTCTCAGTCTCGGCGATAAAGCACCCAGGCAGCTCCCAAGGGTAAATCTGCTGCAACCACTTCCTCCTCTCAGCAGCCCAAAGGCAAGAAGGCCCCTGACGCCACCAGGGCAGCGTCCGTCGAGTCTGGACAGCGCAGTCTCGCGTCCATGCTTGCCAAGAAGCCTCCAGCACCGAAGGACGACCCTGCCAAGCCAGCTAATGCGCAGCAACTTGTTTTGCACACACCAGCCCTTGCTTGCTCAGTCAGGAGGGAAGCACATGCCAAGGGCTTGGTGGCGCCCCACATGCTCAGCGGCGAACGATATCCTCCGACCTTGATCGAGTTCATGAACAATCGAACAAGGCGTAGTTAAATCTATGACGATCTCCTGAAGAAATTCGGTCCCGCCGAGTTTTCTGCTCAGATGAACACAGCCGCTAAGGCGATTAACCTTACGGGTCGGATGATGGAGGTACGTTACTTCACCTTTTCCTTAGCATGTTGTATATATTAGTGATATAACCATTAGTCCCCGAGCCTCCGGGGGAGTAACTTGTTACTCGGCCGGATGCTCCTTAAAAAACTAACGTAGCTCCTTGACAATTTCAAATATGCACACACCTAGAGCCGGGTTAAGTTCCACTTGGCCCGGATCTTGTACACTTCGAATATGCACACACCTAGAGCCGGGTTAAGTTCCACTTGGCCTGAATCTTGTACACTTAGAATATGCACACACCTAGAGCCGAGTTAAGTTCCACTTGGCCCGGATCTTGTACACTTCGAATATGCACACACCTAGAGCCGGGTTAAGTTCCACTTGGCCTGGATCTTGTACATTTCGAATATGCACACACCTAGAGCCGGGTTAAGTTCCACCTGTCCTGGATCTTGTACACTTAGAATATGCACACACCTAGAGCCAGGTTAAGTTCCACTTGGCCCGGATCTTGTACACTTCGAATATGCACACACCTAGAGCCGGGTTAAGTTCCACTTGGCCCGGATCTTGTACACTTCGAATATGCACACACCTAGAGCCGGGTTAAGTTCCACTTGGCCCGGATTTTGTACACTTCGAATATGCACACACCTAGAGCCGGGTTAAGTTCAACTTGGACCGGATTTTGTACACTTCGGATATGCACAAGGCTTACGCTATATTTTTGTACTCTTTTCAGGTGACCACCAACCGCCGGAGCGCTGAGTTTCAGCGTCTCCTGGACACTCACAAAATGCTACTCACAAAGCATAATGCACATCTTGCTGAGCATGAGAAAAGGGGTAAGTTCTCTTCTTCACATTTTTCTGTTTTCCTTCATCTTTTTCTGCCGAACTAATCCATCATTCCGTTTTTGCAGCTGGGGTGGAAGCTGAGAACAAGCTTATGAGGCAGAATCTGGATCAGATCAAGGGTAAGTTACTTTTGCGTGACCTTGCTTTGCTTCCTATCTCCTTTTCTTCTTGTCTCGGCAAACATTCATACCTCGGCTTTGCCGGGTTAACAAACTATTTCAGTATCGCTTGAAGATAGTGTGCCCGTGCCTGATATGATGCTGCATTTTCTCGAACAAGCAGGGCAGCATCAGGCCAAGCTCAAGAAGAAAGACGATGAGCTTGCCCTCCTCTGAACCAAGGTTGACGAGATCGCCAAGCTTAAAGCAGAGATGAAGAAAATGAAAGCACAGCATCAATCCAAGCTTGAAAAGTCTAGCCAGGACTATATGGAAGAGCGCGAGCGCCTTAATCTCCAAATTGCCAAGGACCGAGAACTTCCAGAGGCCAACGCTGCTTGAGTCGCAACGCTGAACTTGTGCAACTCCGCAAAAGACGCGATGACTGTACCAAGAAATTGACCCGGATCCACAGCCACATTTTACGTAAGTTCCTTTCCCTTATCCGGCATATTCCTCCGGGTTACTTCACATGTGTTTTCATTTCTTGATTCTCTTGTCTCGTTTTCAGGCAAATTTCCAGAGCGCACTGCCATTACGAGCGCCGCTGTTGCTGATTTCCGCCGAGAGAGGGGTACTCCCATTGCTCCCGACGGTGAAGATATTCCCTATGACATGGAGGACCTGTTGGTTAGCCTGGCATCTCGCTTGGAAATCATCAAGAACTATGGCAAGGATCTCCTTGACGTTGCAGTCCGAATCTTCAACACATTCTGGCCTGCAGAAGACACTCCGGAGAGAACCGCAATTCTCGCTGAAAAGCTGATGGAAATCGAGACCCAGCTCGACCTTTGGAGGGAGTCCACTAGACATGCCGTAGCTGAGACCGTTCTTCACCACATACTCACGTGGTATGAGAAGATCTACCTCAACCTCCTGACACGCCTGCGCACCGGATCCAAATGGACCAATGACCCGGAGTGGGTAGCTCGGCGCCAGGCTTGCGCCCATAGCCTCATTGAATATGCTCCCATTCATGAATGGACTGAGGGTCCGAGCTTCCTGGAAGCCGCTGGTGACGAAAATGCTGAGAACATAGAAGATGGCTCGGACGAGGATGAAGAGGATGATGCCTCAGATATCGAAGACGGCGAAGATGACGCCGAACTTCCTCCTCCTGCTGCTCCTTGAGTGAAAACACTTTAAAATTTATCAGATCCCCGGTATGCGGGTGGAATTGTATCCAGTACACATGTGATATTTTGCTACTAAGTTTTTTATGCCGGATTAACTTGGGCGTAGTCCCCGAGTTTCACTTTCTCGTTCGTCCAATCTTCTGGCTCGGCTCGTGTCTACCTTGATTCGGTTTTACGACTTACGAATCCGAGCTTCAAAAATTGTCTTAACAATACTTGGAAACTTTAGGCTTAGCTCAAAATAATTCAGCATAATAATTTGAAAGTAAATACAGGGTTAGTCCGAAAAACAAACGTCGGCTCGATTAAGTTCTTTTCCTTAGTCGTTTTTCATCTGCTACGCAATTCCAAACTTGTTCTCTTGCTTGTCATGAAGCCAAATCTTGTTGGACAGCAGCAAGTCGAAGAGTTGGGTTTTTGGTGCTCACACACTACTAATCCGAGTTAAGTAGAACAACTTACTCCAGCTGACGCACAAATAATACAAGACAACAAATATTATTAAGGCAATCCCCGAGTTACTGCTCGAGGTGCCAACATTTCATTGATAAGCTCATTGCCGGCATACATACCGACATATGAGAAGACTAGGATACATACACTTCTCTGCTAAGTGTAGAAAGGACGAAATGGATCTACATTCCATGGATGCTTAGATTCCTCGCCGGACCTGTCCGCCTTGTTCTTTTCCTGTGGCTTTGCATCGATAAGATAATAAGAATCATTGTGCAGTGCTTTGCTCACAATGAATGACCCTTCCCATGGGAGGGATAACTTATGCATGTCAGCAGTACGTTGTACCAACCGGAGCACCAGATCGCCTTCCCGGAAAACTCGGGGGCTTACTTTCCGGCTATGATAGGGTCGGAGATTTTGCTGATATATGGCGGATCTGGACAATGCCAATTCTCTTGCTTCTTCTAGCAGATCAACATCATTTTGCCGGGCTTCTTGCACTTCGGCTTCTGTGTATTGGGTGACCCTAGGCGAGTCATGCTCTATGTCGGCTGGTAATACAGCTTTCGCCCATATACCGTAAAAATGGCGATAGCCCTGTTGATCGATTCGAGTTGTTCTTAAACTCCAAAGATCTTCGGTAGTTCTTCTATCCAGCACCCCGCCGATCTTTGCAGCGGCTCAATGAGCCGGGGTTTTATCCCGGATAATACTAATCTGTTGGATCTTTCCACTTGTCCGTTCGATGCGAATGAGCTACCGAGGCAACGTCCAGCTAGATCTTCTTATCCCGGCAGAATCGCGCAAATGCTCCTTCAGCAAAATTTGTGCGATTATCAGTTATGATATTGTGAGGATAACAGTATCTCAAGATGATGTCTTTGAGAAATGTTATGGCCGTAGCTCCATCACACTTTCTTATTGGCTTCACTTCAATCCATTTTATAAACTTATCCACCATGACCAAAATGTGAGTCATATTCCCCCTTGCTGGTTTGAACGGGCCAACCATATCCAAACACCATACGGCAAATGGCCATGTGATTTGTATGGTTTTGAGTTCTGACATAGGCATATGTGTCTTGGTAGCATACCTCTGACAACCATTGCATTTTCTCACCAGATCTTCTGCTTGTTCTAAGGCACTTGGCCAATAGAATCCATGTCGGAAAGCTTTTGCCACCAAGGCTCGGGATGAGGCATGATGCCCGCACTCCCCTTCATGTATATCTCGGAGGATGTCAAGCCCTTCTTCCGGGACAACGCATCGCTGGAGGACATTGGTCACACTCCTTTTGTATAGCTCGGAATTGATGATTGTGTATGCCTTTGCTCTCCTCTGAGTTTGCCTGGATAGCACCTCCTCAATGAGTAACGTTCCATCTTTCAGGAATTGAAATATAGGCAGTGCCCAAGCTGGTATTGCTCGCACAGGGAACACATCCTCGTCAATTTCCATCTGATCCACCGGCATAACTTCAACTGGATCACGCTGAGCAGTCCCTGGGTCCTGCGAGGCAGTCCCTGGGTTTGCTAAGGCAGTCCCCGGGTTTTGCGCACCACCTCCCATGTCAACATCCATGGGCACAGCTCCGGATTCTATATCCTCCGAGACGTAGATTGAGTCGGTTTCTGGGGACGGTCTGATAGATGGTTTTCTGAGGTGCTCTAATGCTACACCCGGTGGAATTGCTTGTCGGGTTGATCCGAGCTTCGACAACATGTCGGCAGCCTCATTTTCCACCCGGGGTACATGACGAAATTCACATCCCTCAAAATAACCAGATATTTTCTGCACATGGAATCTGTATAATGCCATGTTTGGATCAAGAGCGTCCCACAACCCCGACACTTGCTGAACTACCAAATCCGAGTCGCCAAAGCATTGGATCTGACGTATCCCAATTTCTTTTGCCACTTTGAGCCCATGCACACGTGCTTCATATTCAGCGACATTGTTCGACACTGCGAAATGGATCTACATCACATATTTCAGTTGGTCCTTCTTTGGCGAGGTAAGTACAACTCCGACACCTAACCCGGTTTTTGTTTTTGACCCGTCAAAGTGCATCCTCCAGTAGTTCGGATCTGGTAATGGTGGTTCGTATTGTACCTCGGCCCAGTCCACAAAAAAGTCAGCCATAGCCTGAGACTTGATTGCTTCTCTTCTGTCATATTGTGGTGCATAGGGAGCTGGCTCAATTGCCCATTTTGCAATCCTACCACTCGCATCCTTGTTACTCATTTTCTCGGATATGGGAGCTTCACATATTACTTTGATGGGGTGCTCCTCAAAGTAATGCTTCAACTTCTTAGCTGCCATATAGACACCGTAGGCCACCTTTTGATAATGTGGGTAATTCTGCTTTGAGGCAGATAATACCTCGCTCAGGTAATACACTAGCCTTTGCACCAACTTACCCTCTTCGTCTCGCTCTACCACAATCACTGCGCTTACAACTCGGTTGGTTGCGGCTATATAGAGCAACATTGGCTCCTTTGATAGTGGAGAGGCTAACACTGGTGCGGTGGCTAACATCTTCTTTAAGTGAGCAAAGGCTTCATTGGCCTGCGGCGTCCAATCAAACTTATCCGACTTTTTCTTGAGTTGGTAGAGAGGCAACGCCTTTTCTCCCAACCAACATACAAACCAACTTAACGATGCTAGGCAACCAGTGAACTTCTGGACATCGTTAAGACACTTCGGCAGTTCCATTTGCTTAATGGCCCGGATCTTAGTTGGATTAACTTCGATACCTCGGCTGGATACGAGGAATCCGAGTAATTTTCCAGCCAGGACACCGAAGGTACATTTTTCCGGGTTAAGCTTCATTCGGAACCTTCTCAAGTTCGCGAATGTCTGCCTGATGTCGTCAAGGAGCGTTTTGCTTTCCTTGGTCTTGATAACCACATCATCCACATACACTTGTACATTTTGACCTATTTGGTCGTGCAAACATTTCTGCATTCATCTTTGTTACGTTGCCCCTGCATTACGTAAACCAAACGGCATGGTGCGATAGCAATAAGCCCCATACGGGGTGATAAATGCAGTCTTTATTTGATCATCCGGATTCAGAGGTATCTGGTGGAAACCAGAATATGCATCAATGAATGACAACAGTTCACATCCAGCAGTTGAGTCTATGACCTGATCTATCCTTGGCAGTGGAAATGGATCTTTTGGACACGCCTTGTTCAGGTTCGTGTAATCGATACACATACGCCAAACCACTGCCACATTCGGATCATCCTTCTTCTTCTCCACCAGCACCGGATTAGATAGCCAACCTGGGTAAAGTACTTCCATGATAAATCCTGCTGCTAGTAACCGAGCTATTTCATATCCAATGACTTTTCTCCTATCCTCGGCGAAGCGGCGGAGAGGTTGCTTCACTGGCCTTGCTCCGGGTCTCACGTTCAAAGAGTGCTCGGCCAACTCCCTCGGAACACCTTACAAGTCCTGTGTGGACCAAGCAAAAATATTCCGATTCTCACGGAGGAAGTTGACGAGCTCGATTTCCTATTTATCATTTAACCCAGCACCAATTGTTACGGTGCGCTCTGGGAACATATCATCAACATGCACTTTCTTGGTATCCTTTGTGGCTTGGAACCAAACGCTACCATGCGGATTACTCAACGCCGGCATATATTGCTGCGCGGACTGAGCCAACGCTGCCACCTCCTGGATTTTTCTTTTCTCTTGAGCAATCACGAGTGACTCGGCTAGGTTAGACCCGGCTGACGCACACTCGATGGAATGTCGGAAATCTTTAGCAATGGTAATCACTCCGTTTGGCCCGGGCAACTTCATCTTCAGATAACTGATGTGGCAGCTTGCCATGAACTTGTTCAGTGCTGGTCTTCCGAGTAACGTGTGATACGCACTTTCCAAGTTCACCACTTCAAACTCCAAATTCTCAGTTCGGCAGTTATCTCTCGTGCCGAACAAAACGTCAACCCGGACCTTGCCTATTGGCTCACAGGATATGCCTGGCACAATGCCATGGAAAGTTGTCCTTGTAGCTTGGAGCATGTTCTCCGAGATACCCAACTTGCGCATTGTATCCGCATACATAATGTTAATGCTACTGCCATTGTTAATCGGTACCTTGGAGAACCTCACATTGATGTTAGGCCCAATGAATGTCGGATCCAACACTAGCACACACGAACCTGGACTCGGCATAAGCTTGGGATGATCTTTGATGTTCCAGGTAATTTCCTGGTCCGACCAAGGCATATACCTCGTCACCGCTGGCATTACCGCATTGACCTCTATATGTCGGCGCTGCAAGCTCTTTCTATCGGTTTCCTTAGTGGTAAACACACAGTAACTTTGATGATGCTCCCTGTACTCATTCCTCCCCTCATTTCCGTGGTACCTTTGATCCGGCTGATGCTGGTTTTCTACTTGATGCACTGCATCCCTTCTCTCATGGTTATCATACCTCGGTGGAGGGGGAGGCAACATTAGCTGTTACGTGTTCACTCCGGAGAGCAATTGCTGCCGGGGTAACTCCTGTCGAGGTTGATCATTCCGGGGTGCCTGAGCATTCCCCAAGCCTCCTTGTTCTATCTTACGCATCCACTCACATTGCATCGTTGTATGACCCGCTGGGTTACTCGGATTTGGTGTGGGAAATTTACACGGCTGATCCAACATCGACTCATAAGTGTACCTCGGACGGTCCTTCTTTCCTTGCCACTGTTTCTTCTGCTCTGACGACCAAGTTTTCTTGCCATTGTTTCTTGGTGTCCATTGTTGCCCTCCAGTTTTCTGACGTTGATTGCTCCCTGCTCCGGGCTGATCTTGATTCACAGCTGCAACTTGTTGCGAACTGTATCGGTGATCCGGTCTGTCATCTCTTCTTTTACCTCTGTAATCATTCCTCCGGGATGATCCGGATCTATCTCTCTGGTAGTACTCCTCATTCGACTTGTTTGACACAAGCCTAGGTTGAGTCGGATCACCCAAAGCATATGAATCAGCAATCCGGATCATCTCTGCCAAAGTGGTTGGCATTTTCCTTTGCAACTTCTGCCACAGCTCGCTTGCATACCTGCACCCCTGCGCAAACCATGCTATGGCCTGCAACTCTATCACACCTTCACACGAGTTTCTCACGGTACACCACCGAGTTAAAAACTCCCGGTCTGTCTCGTTCGGTCTCTGCTTACACATAGCTAGGGTATGTGGCCTATTTGGCCTCTGATACGTACTTGAGAAATTGCTGATAAACATTTCCTCAAAATCGATCCAGCAATTAATACTTCCGGGCGGCAAATTGTTTAACCATACCCTTCCTGGCCCCTCCAACATCTGGGGTACGTATCTCACAGCCCATCGCAATTTGCCTGTAGCAATGTTCATAGCTGTAGCATAGTTTATCAACCAATCCTCTGGCTTAGTGTTGCTGTCATACGTCTTTGTGCCTCTGGGTAACTGGAAGTTAGGTACCGGTGGCTCCTTCATGATCCGGGGTCCAAAACACGCAGGACCCGGAGGACCCTGACTTTCAATCTGCTCCGACCTATACAGTCGATCCAGTTTCAACCTGGCGTCATCAGGCATCAGATCCCTGCTTCCCAATCTCGACCCTATCACATGATAGTCTGGCCTTGGGTATCCTGCATTCACCATTTCCGAATCTCCATCGTTATACCGGTCTTGCTCTCGTGGTGCACCTCTCTGTTGGATACCTCGGCCGGCACTTTGCTCTTGCCTTGGTATATTCCGATGATGCGGTTGTCTTGCCGAGTTGCGCTGTCCGGCATTGCCATTTACAGCATTTCCTTGACCGACATTGCCTTGGTCACGGTTACCTCGGCCAGCATCACCTCGGCTCACGCTTCGTCGATCATCGTTTCTCTGTACTTCTTTTGCTTTTCCTGCCCTTGTTGGGTCATACGGAACGATCTGTTTGTTTCTCCTGGCCGAGGTTACTACCTCTTCTCTTCTAGGACCACCATGAGGAGACGATGCGGCGCCAGCGGATTTCTCCGGGTTAACCACCGCCGAATGAACGATCTTGGAGGCCCCAGCTCTCTTCGGGTTAGCCCTGAGAAATTCCTCATTTTGCTTGTTTCCGATCCGAACCAACTCATTGACCCTATGTTGCTGTATCTGACGGGCTTCACCCGTTAGACCCTCTAACTCGGACGCGGCTGCATCCGCTGCCCTGAGGTTTTTCGCTAGGGTACTGTACTTTGGCAGCCCCACGGACAAACAGTTCTCTGACTCCTCAATCCTAGTATCACCCTCTTTGTTCATTTCACTCATGAGATTTCTCCCCTTCACTTTTACAGCATCTACTTTATTTGCCTTTGCATACTCACGCAGCGTCATGTTCAACGACTGCTGAGCTGCAGCTATCTTTTTCGCTCCCTCTAGAATTTTTTGCCTAGTTTCCTCTAGCTCGGCCTATGCCTGAGCCGGATCTACCACTGCTGCTACCAGGTTTGCCAACCTATCCATAGCTTCTCTCAGTACATTCTCAGGCCTCTCTAGTCGAGGACCTCTACCTTTCCTCGGTGCCTTAGGTGTTACCTCTGGATCTGGTGCCGTATCCTTGCTTGCGCCCGCACCTGGCGTAGTCATCATCACCTCAGCACGGTCCGGGGAGCGAGTGATACGCGCCCCGTAAACCACGCTAAGGGGTGGCTCCCCTGCCTCGACGACGTGCCGCGGATGAACGCACGACACATCGACAACAACGTAGACCTTCTGCGCACCGAGCTTGACGAAGAGGCCGTTGCGCGGAAGTGGGCGCGTGCCGAAGCAGCCAGCGTTGTCACTGACAAAGTCCAATGCTCCAAAGCGCTGAACAAGCCCGGAGACGATGCGTTTGCCGGTGCTGATGAGGTTTCCCGTCCGGATCTTGACCCCTGCTAGCGCCGCTAGCCCCACGGTGGGCGCCAACTGTCGTGGTGGTGTCACGGCAGATGCCATGGATAGGCTAAAGGTGGGGACTAATAGCACTAGGGGAATCCAGGGAGGGATAGTGAGGTGATTCCTCACACAGAAGGTTTGTATTTGATTCACTTCACAGATTACAAGTGCTCCTTGAGCTGTATTAGAGAGAGGAGGAAGAAGGTGCTCTCTTACTCTCCCTGCTACCTAGCCCTCAGGAACAATACAGTTAGCTCTACCCAATTGAGACCAACCCCCTCTACAGAGGCCCTAGCCCCCCTTATATAGGAGTGGCTAGGTCTCCACTTAGGGCATACGTGGAGGCATATTCCAAGGAATATGCCTCCTCCCAAAATAGCAAGCCGACTGGGTCGCTTTTCCCCCACGTCATCCATGCAGAGGCTACGTGAGCCTCTGCGGCGCCTGCGTCACCCGACATCGGCGTCGTCACCTTTGTCGGCCACGCCTCGGTGGTCCTGCCCCTGTCCGCTTCGCTCATGTTGTGCGTATCGGGGTTACTTTTGAACAGCGAGATACCTTCCTTCTCCTAGAAGCTTGCTATGACCCGGATCGTAGTTGATCCGGCCACACCTGTTCCTGCATACAAGTTAGATTCATCTATCCGGCTTACGGCTTAAGTCAGATGAGACTCAGCTAGGTGGACATTCCCTGGTCCGGGTTATCCCGAGATTCGGCCTGCCTTGAGGTCACTTGGCCAGCATTCGCTTTGACCTTGCCGTACCTTGGCTAACTCGGCCTTTATACCCCGGCATGACCCTACCCGGGGGTATCCCCCAACAGTAAGCTATGCCTCCGTAGCTCATCCACAGACCAACGGTCAAGTCGAAAAGGCCAACAGCCTCGTCTGCGATGGAATCAAGAAGCGACTCCTCCGGCCACTCAAGCAAGGCGCTAGATGTTGGCCAGACGAGCTGAAGTCGATACTTTGCAGCCTGCGCACAACCCCAAATAGCGCCACGGGATATACCCCGTTCTTCATGGTGCATGGCGCCGAAGCAGTGCTACCCGCAGAAGTACGCTTTAAAGCCCCACGGGTAGTCGCATATAGCAAGCAGGAGTCAATACTTGCACTCGAAGACTCCGTCGATCTCCTTGACGAGCCACGGGATATCACAGCAGAAAGCTCGAAGATCTACCAGCAGAACCTGCGCAACTACCACAGCAGAAGGCTACGCCCAAGATCCTTCGTCGAAGGAGACCTAGTCCTGCGACTGAAGCATCAAGGGCACCTCAAGCTCGAGTCCCCTTGGGAAGGACCATACGTGATTACAGAAGTAATCCTAGGTGGCGCCTATCGCCTCAAAGATTTCGAGACAGGAGTCACATACTCCAACCCTTGGAACGTCGCGCAGCTACGACGCTTCTACCCCTAGTCGTTTTTTTCTTACACTACCAATAAGGCTATTCAGCCAGGCTACTTAGCCACACATTGTACCTCGTACTGTTCTACGAATAAATAAAGCTAAGTGCCTCGAAACTCTATGTTCTTCTTTATTTTTCTGGCAATATTTTCACTCGGGGGCTACGCCACCCTTTCCATATTCGTTCTACGAACAAATCGCAGTATCCCGAGTAGCTGACACAACATCAATTGAACACTTGATAAAATACCAACCCAGTTGCAACGCACCTGACAGGTTGGCAAGGTGCCGAGATAAAAACAAGTCAGGCTAACGAAAAGGAACTGCCGAGTACAAATACACTCACAAAACACATAAGCTAGCAAGCTCTTTACATATCAATATAAATTAATTACATATATCCACATGAAATTTTACAACACTGGTATACTTATGTGCAGGATACAAATCAAACTACTACTGCAGCAGAAGAACGTGCTGTTCCTCAAAGAAGTCGACAATTTCTTCTGCTGGACGATCCACCACCTGGTAATGTGGAACCATGTTCCAGGTCAAACCTGCCAGTGGAGTCGGCGGCCCAGCAGCAATAGCCGCAACATCTACATCAGGCATATGCAGTCGCACCAGCTACAAAGCAGCCTTGGCACCAGCCACTAACTGCTGCCACACACACTCGCGAACTGCACTCAAATCCTGGAATCTCGCCAGAAGGGCCAACAGGCTTGAAGGGACAGCGTCCAGCGGAAACATCGTCTAATAGATGTGCCTGAGGCACGACTGTGCCTTCTTCAGAAAATGAAGCACTCGAGAAGCATGATCCTGCAGGGTCACAAGTGTAATTGCATGGTCATGATCCACCCAGAAGTACCCACTCGCCTGCAGCTGCTCATGGGTCAAATCATGCATTCGAACAACGGTCCGGTCATTTTCATCCTGCGGATGGCAAGCACTGACAACTACACCACACAAAAATCAAAGTGTGAAAGACAGGCATCGCCATGACTGACTAAAGGAAAAGATAAGAGGATAGAAGGCTAACATTTGAACTGCTCACTCAGCTGGGCCACCTCCTCCAATAGGTACTTCTCACGAGCAGAGGCTTTCTCCGCCTTTGACTTCCATACCTCGGTGCTACCACGGAGGATGGCAACTCACGCTCCAGTTGTTTAATACGATCACGCAGTCGCGAAAGCAATGAAAACTCCTCCACCTTCGGACGAGGCTACGCCAAGTTCTCATCGGCAGAGGGAGGATCACAAGGATCACTCGAAGGAGCACTCGATGTACCCTACCACGAATCAAGCAAAAAGCAAATAAGAGACCAAGAATACATTTGGAAAAGGGCATATATGCATTCAGACACAGGAAAAGTTTCGATTGGGACACCCCCACAAAATCATTGTTCCATAAAGCAAAAGGCTAAGCCACTGCAGCTATTACAGATGAAGACTAAGGTGCATCATGTTTCTTCGACTTGGACTTAGGCCTCGGGGGCTTCATCGCATCCGTGGCAGTCTCCGATGCGACGGACTTGCCGGTAGTACCCCTAGAAGCTGCAGCCTTTGCTTGACGACGCTCCTCGGAGTACTTGGCGAGTGTCTCAATAAGCTGGGGACCGTAATTTTTGCATTTACCAGCGTAGGGAGCAAAAACTACCTGCTGGCCTCCAGCGTCAACAAGCATCGCCTCAGAGATAGCTGCGGGATCTATCTCCACACCATGGGCTTGCACCATTGTGAGTGCCATGGTGGCGCCGACGGGGCGCTGCGAATTTTTGAAGTCCGCGGGGATTCCTCCAGCCAAGGATTCCACCAAGTCGCCGAGGTTGTCGATCATCCCAGCCTTGGGAGTCAAGTCCTCACGGATGCGACTGAGCACATCCTTGGCCTTCCCTAGTGTCTCCTGGAGGGAAACGCTGCGGTCCTCGACTGCAGCGATGGCACCAGCCAAAGCATCCGCGCGGCACAAAGATTGGGCATCAAAACTCAAGCCGTTGGCATCTGCATACACAAAAGCATTAGTACAACAATCGCATGTCAAAGTGCAGAAGAGCAAGGCATATCCAGATAAAAATGTCATACCTGAGAGAGACTTGGAAATCGAGAGAAGCTGCTCCTCGGACATCTTCTCCCTCTCAGCAGTGGAGGCAAGGAGATCCTGCTCTCGCTTCCACGACTCCTCCAAGGCTGTGACTGCCTCATCGCGATTCTTCGTTGTCGCGGCCAATGTCTTCTCCAATGCAGCAGCATGGTGAAGTAATTCATTGTGCTCAGCTACAAGATACAGAGAGTGTTACCAAATCGAATTAATAATATTCGCAAAAGACAAGGACGAAGTCAAAACTTACTTTTGACAATGCGATGGCGATTGTCTAATCGCGCATGCTGTCGACCCGTGTTAAGGACCTGCTCCGCCAGGCGGGCGACTTCCTTCATGATGAGCTGCATTAGAGACATTTCAATTTCTAGTAAAGCACGCCAAGAATAAATTCGACTACCAACTACAAGATACTTACATGATCCTCCACAGACTCTTAAGAAGGCTGTTGCACAGTCATCCGGGTAACCATCTGATGCTCCCCAGCATGCGGGGAACTCGATGAGTTATGCCCAGAGTGGGCCGCCAATGGACGAGAAGGAGACCGCGAAGCCACCTTCTTGGACTTGGAGTCCGCGACTCTGGACTCCTTAAAAAATTGGATGTCGTTAGAAGACGACGTCTCCACTTGATTGAAACACAAAATCAAACAAGAGCTTCAAGACAAATGACAACTCAAAGAAGAAACCAAAATGAATTCGTGAATACAGAACTTACCAGTCAAATCTATCGAGATCGAAGGACTGCTCCTCCGACTCCGACGATTCCTTTGGCAGTCGAAGCTTCTTTCGGGTAGGAGGAGCCATAGAGCGCACAGGAACGGCGGGAATCGGCTCCTCCGTACCGATAGACGGGCCCTCTGGAGTCGAAGGAGACGAAGCATCCGAATCCTTGCTGCGAGAATGCTTGCGAGTGTCCGAATCGGTGGACTAGGGGGCTACCTCCTCCTCTTCAAGTGGGACGATCGATTCCGACTCGTCCTCTTCATCTACTTCGTAAGGAATAACCCCCTCAGGAAGAGGGGGCAAACTGGGAGACACCTTCCAATCCTGCATTAAGAAAGCAATTCATTATACATCAAGAAACTAGAAGCAATCAACAAATCAAGCTACTTCGTAGCACAATTCTACCTCAGGAGGAGGGTTAGAGGCGTCAAAGGGAGGCACGACTGGTTTGCCTGGGAGAACCTCCTTGGTGGTGTACTTTGTCACCAGTCGCAACCTCTTATCTACTTCACCCGCGGAAATGCCATCGGCAGATACGCGAGTGGCATCATCCGCACCAGCCCATTGGAACATGGGGTGAACTCTGGCCTACAGAGGCTGGATGCGACGGTGCAACCATGTGCGAATGAGGGCGGTGCCTCCCTCTTCTTTATCCATGCGGCTCTCGAGGTTGCAGACATGCTTGTACAGCACTTCCGTCTCCTCGGACTCGCCAGGCATCACCACGTTCTTCCAAGAACGCCTCCTCTTGCACGGTGTTGCGGGATCAAAGGGCACGAGTCCGTAGTGCTCTCCGTCGGCCTTCTGGTCGCGGATGTAGAACTACTTGTCTCTCCACCCTTGGACGGTCGCCATGAGCTTGATATCGAAATATGTGGCGGAGGAGTCGACATGGATTCTGCAGCCTCCTACGTCGTAGACTACGGAACCAGATGCTGACTGGCGCTTCAGCTTGAAAATCCTCTTAAAGAGGCCAAAGTGTGGCTCAATTCCAAGCCAGCACTCGCAAAGAGTAATATAGCAGGCGATGTGGAGAATAGAGTTTGGGGACAGCTGATGCAGCTGGATCCCGTAAAAGCAAAGGAGTCCCCTGAAGAAAGGATGTAGGGGCAGAGAAAGACCGTGGATGATGAACGCTAGGAACATCACCCGGAAATGCTACCTCGCCACCTGGCACTCGCGAGTCATCCTCCACGGGTGACAGAACTCCATCTTGACGCAGGAGGCAGAGCTCGGAGGATTTGATGATGGATGCACGCCACGCACCATTGGTGACGCGAGTACCCGCGCCCTTCTTCTTCCCAGCGTCGGCGGCGCTGGTGCCCACAGTGGTGGAGCCGCCCTTCTTCTTGGCAGCAGCAATGGCGATGGCGGACTCAGCGGTGGCGCCTCCCATCTTTTTCCCCATCTTGCGATGGCGGTGCAAGCGGAGGAAGTAGCTCGGGAACATGTGGAGTTGGTCCAGCGCCACAAATAGGACAAGCTCTAGGAAGCAGAGAGCAGCGGAAATGGCGATGGAAGCACAAGCAGAGAAAGGGCAGATGGGAAAATTACCGCAGCTACGCTGCTACTTAACCCCCTTGTGGATGCCATCCAACGGCCAGCAGAAACCCTACTGGACGCGTGGTGCACATCGCGGTCGACACGTGGAGAGGCCAAAACACGAACCGTCCCCCACTATCTCCATTATGCGCGGAAATCAAGGAGACGCAGTTAAAACGGAAGATTGCGCACGCCCAGTCAAATCAAAGTCAGAAAGTGGGACCCACCGCTCGTCATGTCCCGTCAAAGCCGCTCACGCGGGGAACTGAGATCATCACGTCGTCAGCACTGATGTCATCAAGATGAGCACTAGAAGATTTCGATTACTTTAGTCCTTGCTCGAGTCGTCGACTCCACCAAGTACTCGGGGGCTACTCCCATAGGGAGCGTTGGTCGTGCACCCTATGATTTTCTTTTTATGCAGGAATATGAACATTCAAAGCATACCCAACCACTCGAATCTATGATTCGACTATGGATCATGGGTTACTCCCATAGGGAGTGCCAAAAAAAATTCGACTGAAACAAGCAACAAAAGATGATAGCAGTCGCAAAAGATGACATCGGAGGCTTGCATGGTGATGAAGAAGGCCTCCAGGGTGAATTCTCCTCTCCGGCAGGGTGCCGGGAAGAGCTTCAGATCCCTCCCGATCTAGGGATGGAGATTATAGTGGCTACAGACTCTTTCGTGGATTTTTGATCGGGTACTTAGGGTTTCCGTATTAGAGGCAATATATAGGCAGAAGGAGAGGCCGAGGGGGTGCCTGGCTGGCCACACCACCCCCTGGCATGGGCCAGGCCTGGCCGCGCGGCCAGGTGGTGTGGCCGCCCTCTAGCCCTTCTCCGTCTCGTATTTTGGCTCCAAGTGTCCCCCGGTAAAATAATAATTTTGGCTTTTGTCCCGTCCAATTCCGAGAATATTCATTTTCTGACTTTCCTAGAACCAATACGATTGTTCTATGAAAGTAAACAATACGATTGTTCTATGAACAAAGGATTGTTGTTTTCTCCCTAGTAGCAACAATACATCTAGTACCTTAGAGATTTCTGTCACTTCCCCAGATTACCAGAGGCATGAACCCACTATCGAGCATAAATACTAACTCTTGGAGTTGCTAGCAAGATCACAAATAACAAAGACATGATAGAATCAATAATCAATCTGAAATAGCATCTCAATATCCATCGGATCCCCGCAAACACAACATGCAAAATTAAAAATAGATGATCTTGATCATGAACAGAGCTCACAAGATCTAAACATAAAAGCACAAAGGAGGAGAACCAGCCATCTAGCTAATACATGGACCCGTAGTCCAGAGATGAACTACTCACACATCACACCGGAGGCTTGCATGATGATGAAGAAGGCCTCCAGGGTGAATTCTCCTCTCCGACAGGGTGCCGGGAAGAGCTTCAGATCCCTCCCGATCTAGAGATGGAGATGACGGCGGCTACAAACTCTTTCATGGATTTTTGATCGGGTAATTAGGGTTTCCGTATCAGAGGCAATTCGGCGAAAGGAGAGGCCGAGGGGGTGCCTGGGGCGGCTAGACCACCCCTTGGCACGGGCCAGGCCTGGCCGTGCGGCCAGGTGGTGTGGCCGGGCCCTAGCCCCTCTCCGTCTCGTATTGTGGCTCCAGCTGTCCCCCGGTAAAATAATGACTTTGGCTTTTGTCCCGTCCAATTCTGAGAATATTCATTTTCTGACTTTCCTGGAACCAAAACCAGCAGAAAACAGGCAGCTGGCACTGTGGCTCTTGTTAATAGGTTAGTCCAAGAAATCATATGAAAAGTACTCCAAAGTGTGGACAAAACACAAGAAAGTAGATAAAACCAAGCATGGAACATCAAAAATTATAGATACATTTGCAATGTATCAACATCCCCAAGCTTAACTCCTGCTCGTCCTCGAGTAGGTAAGTGATAAAAAGAGCGACAAAACATCATTGATCAAAGCATAAAGTGATAATACAAGTTGAAAACTAAAGGATCATAAAGGCTATGGTGACTTGAGATAGTCATAACATGGTGTGAGCATGCGCCAAGTCAACCCAAATAAAGCATCAAAGGAGAATACCACAATACTATGCTTTAATATGCTAAAACAACGCATGATTCATCCAAGGCACATTAAGCAATCTCAATTGTTTATAACAAGTCATGCTACAACAAAGAATATTAAGCATAACGCCAAAACAATATTGAGCATGGCATGACAAAGCATAGGCCACAGTCAAAAACAAGCTCTCTTTACCACTTAAGCATGAACTTTCCTACTCTTTTCCAAACCAACCCAAACTATTTGAAAATCAATGTATGAAAGAGGGGGTCCAACCAATTTATTCAGCAAACTAAGCAAACAAAGAAAACGAAAAACCAAAAAGAAAACGAAAAAGAAGACGCTCCAAGAACAACACAACTGTGCATGAAACAATAAAAATGAAGCGTTTGGAAGAAACCTGGGATTTTTATTGATGAAGAAGGGGATGCCTTGGGCATCCCCAAGCTTTGACGCTTGTACTTCTTGGATATTTCTTAGGGTGACACGCGTGGCATCCCCAAGCTTGAGCTTTAGTCCATCTTTCATCTCATTACTCATTCCTTCCATCCACCTGAAATATTTCCTTCATACAAAACTTCACACAATCTTTATTAGCAACACTAGTGCACTCAAGATAATAAGTCTTTAAGGTTCAGTTCTAACACCAATAAAACTTCCATTAAAACACAAGGTACTGTAGCACTTCCCTCAAAAAGGTCAATTCCCCAAAAGAACTCAAAAAGGAACCAACAAGAAGCAAATGCAGAAAATAGCAGAAATCTATCAAAATAGACCAGCAGGTAAAGACGAATTTTTTCAAAGACCTTCTGTTGCTCACATCAAAAAGTGTTGAACTAACGAAAGTTAGATAACAACCTGGGGCAGAAGCACAAAATGCACGCCTCAAAAGGACGTACAGAGATTTTACACGAATTTTTACGGTGAAGCACATAAATCTGTTTCGGGACAGCAACTTTCCCAATCATTACTTCTCTCTCATTAGAGGTTACTCTTGGCACAAAAAGCAAATAAAAGGATAAAAAGCGGTTATTACTGAAGTAATAACTTCCAAGACTCATCTAAAACTTTTGGGTTATCTCCCAATAAGTACTTTTTATTTAACGCCTTTAAGTTATGCATAAGAAGCAAGAAAAAGAATCAAGTGTTCTCAAATGAAGAAGCATTAAGATCAATACCAGAAATATCTTCAACAAGGCAAGGTATATCATCCAAATAAGTTCTAGAGGATCCTCTCTCAATGCTCTTAGGTTCACTATTTTCATCAAAAGGGTTTTCAGAAACAATCCAATCAAGATTCTTTTATATGGCTTCATGTATTGCTACCAGTTTAAAGGGTATCTTAGTTTCCTACCCATTAGGTTCAGTTTTGTTCATCTTTTCTCGTGTACCAACAACATCTACACATGAGCCTAGCATATTGAAAAGTTCAAAGACTTTTCTAGCTTCCTTGGCAACATCATAGAATTCCTTAAGCAAAGTTTCAAGAATAAAATCTCTCTTCTCAGAGTCATCAATTTGTTTAAGTTTAAGAAACATTACTTGCATTAAGGGGTTAAGGTTAACAAACCTAGCTTCCAGCATGTGAACTAAAGAAGTTGCGGCAATCTCATAGTTTGGAGCAAGTTCTGCAAGGGATCTATCCTCAATATCCTCATGCTTACTAACATGATTAAATAATTCTCCAATATTATCTTTTCCAATTAAATAACCATTACCTATTGAAAGGTCTTTCAAGGTGAATTTAGGGATCAACATGGTGAGCTAAGGAAGAGGTAACAACTAAAGGAGACTTAAATTTTTTTTTGTGTTTTTTTTAATAAGGAAAGCAAACTTGTAAAACTAATTTTTTTGTGTTTTTGATAAAGAAACAAGCAAACAAAGCAAAAGTAAACTAAGCAAAACAAAAATAACAAAGTAAACAGATTGGTTATGAGGGACTCCCCTTGTAAAGATGTCCTTGACTCCCCGGCAACGTCGCTAGAAAAAGAGCTTGATGGCCCAAAATATATCGAGCTCGTTGGGGAACCCCAAGAGGAAGGTATGATGAGCACAGCAGCAAGTTTTCCCTCAGTACGAAACCAAGGTTATCAATCCAGTAGGAGCGAAACACCCCAAAGGTGTAGCTAGATGAACGTTGGTAGGGCACACTACCGGTGCCAGCAACAACGTGGAGACCTGCACAACACAACCACAAAACTTTGCCCCCAACTTACGATGAGGTTGTCAATCTCACTGGTTTTGCTGAAAACAAAGGATTAAACGTATCGAATGGAAGGAAGTAATAGTTTGCAGAAAGTAAACACAAAGCAGTAAACAATTTGATTGTAGATTGAAAGTAAAAGAAAGAACCGGGGTCCATAGTTCACTAGAGGTGGCTCTCCTTAAGATAGATAACATGCTGGGTGAACAAATTACAGCGGAGCAATTGACAAACATCAAGAAAGCATACAAGCATATACTACTCATCTTGACTCCTTTGAGATTCGATTGGGCATTACAACATTATACATAGACCGCCATCCAACTGCATCTATGAATAATAATCCACCTTCAGGTTATCATCTAAACCCCCTCCAGTATTAAGTTGCAAGCAACAGATTATTGCTTTTACAATTAGTGTAAAGTAAACAATACGATTGTTCTATGAACAAAGGATTGTTGTTTTCTCCCTAGTAGCAACAACACATCTAGTACCTTAGAGATTTCTGTCACTTCCCCAGATTACCAGAGGCATGAACCCACTATCGAGCATAAATACTAACTCTTGGAGTTGCTAGCATCTACTTGGCCAAGATAGCTACTAACAACCGAAAGCATGCAAGATCACAAATAACAAAGACATGATAGAATCAATAATCAATCTGAAATAGCATCTCAATATCCATCGGATCCCCGCAAACACAACATGCAGAATTACAAATAGATGATCTTGATCATGAACGGAGCTCACAAGATCTAGAAATGAAAGCACAAAGGAGGAGAACCAGCCATCTAGCTACTACATGGACCCGTAGTCCAGAGATGAACTACTCACGCATCACACCAGAGGCTTGCATGGTGATGAAGAAGGCCTCCAGGGTGAATTCCCCTCTCCGACAGGGTGCCGGGAAGAGCTTCAGATCCCTCCCGATCTAGGGATGGAGATGACGGCGGCTACAGACTCTTTCGTGGATTTTTGATCGGGTACTTAGGGTTTCCGTATCAAAGGCAATATATAGGCGGAAGGAGAGGCCGAGGGGGTGCCTGGGCTAGCCACACCGCCTCCTGGCGCGGGCCAGGCCTGGCCGTGCAACCAGGTGGTGTGGCCGCCCTCTGACCCTTCTCCGTCTCGTATTCTGGCTCCAAGTGTCCCCCGGTAAAATAATAACTTTGGCTTTTGTCCCGTCCAATTCCAAGAATATTCATTTTCTGACTTTCCTGGAACCAAAAACAGGCAGCTGGCATTGTGGCTCTTGTTAATAGGTGAGTCCAAGAAATCATATGAAAAGTACTCCAAAGTGTGGATAAAACATAAGAAAGTAGATAAAACCAAGCATGGAACATCAAAAATTATAGATACATTTGCAATGTATCAAGGAGCGGCCCTCGTATTCAAGGGACATGCGATTTCTAACTTATACTTTGTCAAGCATGTACACCATAGTTTGTTCACTTTAACCTTAATCACTTCAAGATGCTTATGATAGGGGCAATGAGAGCTGAAAGCTATTAAGTACCATAATTTTTGGAAGCTCTTTATGAGACTTGAATCCCTACTTCCTTTTATGAAGGCCTTTCTTCCGCTTATATATTGAGTCTCCACCTTCTATCTTTATGCACCTACTTTGAGAGCATAGTGGCCATTCTTAGTTCTATGTGCATTGTCCCAAGACTTGTTGATTGATGCATACCTTGATATTGCTTGTTTTAAACTATTTGTATCTAGTCACTCTTATAAACTTTAAAGGTGTCCTATGCATTTATATTTGCTACTCTATGAAGGATAAGATGAATACTACTATGCTATGTTTTCTTTATGTGAAACAAACAAACGTCTTGCAAAGCATTGTTATTCATGAATCTTTTGTTTGTACCTTTTCATGTTGCAACATAGTTTCTTTGTCTTATTGCTAGAACTTTGTCTTTCATTTTATGATTGAAGTACTATGATCCCAACTTTGAATGTTTTACAAATACTTTGATCAAGTTTATGATGGTGCATGTCACCTAAAAAATTATTCTTTCTTTTTATCACTTACCTACTCGAGGACGAGCAGGAGTTAAGCTTGGGGATGTTGATACATTGCAAATGTATCTATAATTTTTGATGTTCCATGCTTAGTTTTATCTACTTTCTTGTGTTTTGTCCACACTTTGGAGTACTTTTCATATGATTTCTTGGACTAACCTATTAACAAGAGCCACAAGATTACATTCCTGTTTTCTGCTGTTTTTGGTTCCAGGAAAGTCAGAAAATGAATATTCTCGGAATTGGACGGGACAAAAGCCAAAGTCATTATTTTACCGGGGACAATTTGGAGCCTGTCTGAGACAGAGAGAGGGGCTAGGGCCCGGCCACACCACCTAGCCGCACGGCCAGGCCTGGCCCGTGCCAAGGGGTAGTCTAGCCGCCCCAGGCACCCCCTCGGCCTCTCCTTTCGCCTATGTATTGCCTCTGATATGGAAACCCTAATTACCCGATCAAAAATCCATGAAAGAGTTTGTAGTCGCCGTCATCTCCATCTCTAGATCGGGAGGGATCTGAAGCTCTTCCCGGCACCACCGTCAAGAGGGAATTCACCACAGGCCTTCTTCATCATCATGCAAGCCTCCGGTGTGATGTGTGAGTAGTTCATCTCCGGACTACGGGTCCATGTATTAGCTAGATGGCTGGTTCTCCTCCTTTGTGCTTTTATGTTTAGATCTTGTGAGCTCTGTTCATGATCAAGATCATCTATTTGTAATTTTGCATGTTGTGTTTGCGGGGATCCGATGGATATTGAGATGCTATTTCAGATTGATTATTGATTCTATCATGTCTTTGTTATTTGTGATCTTGCTAGCAACTCCAAGAGTTAGTATTTATGCTCGATAGTGGGTTCATGCCTCCGTAACTGGGAAGTGATGAAATCTCTAAGGTACTAGATGTGTTGTTGCTACTAGGGAGAAAACAACAATCCTTTGTTCATAGAACAATCGTATTATTTACTTTACACGCAATTCATAATGCAATTATCCGTTGCTTGCAACTTAATCGAGGGGTTCGATGATAACCTGAAGGTGGATTATTAGTCATAGATGCAATTGGATGGCGGTCTATGTATAATGTTGTAATGCCCAATCGAATCTCAAAGGAGTCAAGATGATTATTATATGCTTGTATGCTTTCTCGATGTTTGTCAATTGCCCCACTGTAATTTGTTCACCCAGCATGTTATCTATCTTAAGGAGAGCCACCTCTAGTGAACTATGGACCCCGGTCCTTTCTTCTACCATCAATCTACAATCAACTGTTTACTGCTTTGTGTTTACTTTCTGTAAACTATTAATTTCTTCCATTCGATACGTTCAATCCTTTGTTTTCAGCAAAACCGGTGAGATTGACAACCTCATCGCAAGTTGGGGACAGAGTTCTGTGGTTGTGTTGTGCAGGTCTCCACGTTCTGTCGCCGCACCGGTAGCGCTCAGCTAGCAACACCTTTGGGGTGTTTCCTTGCTCCTACTGGATTGATAACCTTGGTTTCGTACTGAGGGAAAACTTGCTGATATGCTCATCATACCTTCCTCTTGGGGTTTCCCAACGAGCTCGATATATTTTGGGCCATCAGGATCCCTCTTCCCCTAGAGGAGGGAAACCTCGCCTTCCAAGGGTCAACCTTCTTGGAAACACGAGACATGATGGGTTGAAAAGCCTCGATGGCTAGTCTATGTTGATCAACGTGCATGCCAAGATAGGTCATAGGCAGGGATCCAAGCTTGTAGTTAAGCATGAAAGCAGTCCTGAGCTACTCTTCTTCATCAGCATTAATCACAAAAACCTCGGAGTTAGCAAAATTTACCTTGAGCCCAGACATCTTCTCAAAGCAGAGCAGAATGAATTTGAGATTCATGATATCCAGAGGGTTGTTGCAGATGAGGAGCATAGTATCATCCGCGTACTGAAGGTGAGAGAGACCTCCATCGACCAAATGAGAGGCAACCGCATCAATATGGCAGTCGCACATGCTCCATCTAGCATGTTGGAAAACTCCTCAACCACGAAGTTGAAGAGGGTAGGAGACATGGGATCCGCTTGGCGAATGCCCCTAGCATTACGGAAGAAAGGACCTTGTTCACCGTTAATATTAACCGCCGTCTGGCCCCCTCTGACCAATTGCATGACCCAACTGACCCACAAGGGATGGAAACCTTTCCTATGTAAAACCTCTTCGATAAAGTCCCAATGCACTCCGTCGTAAGCCTTTTCAAAGTCGATCTTGAAAACGAAGAACTGTAGTTTGGAGTCTTTGGCTTCATCAAGAATTCTGTGGAGCACCGCAATACCATCAAGAATGCTTATGCCCCAAATGAACACAGACTGGTTGGAGTGAATTGAGGTTTGGGAAACCAGGGCCAGCCGAAGGCGAGAGTCTTGGCCATAAACTTGAAAATCAAGTTGATAAGAGCTATCGGTTTTATTGGGTAATCATATCAGCACCTTGCACCATAGGAATCAGAGAGAGAACTCCAAAGTTGAGACAGTTGAGGGAGATCAGGCCATGAGTGAAGGAATCTAGCAGCAGGAAAACTTGTTGTCTAACAAGAGGCCAGAATTGCTTGTAGAAGAACACAGGGATCCCATCAGGCCCTGGAGCAGTCTCTGACTTGGTTGCATTCACCGCAGCCTTCAACTCAACCATAGAAATAGGGGCCACCAGATCATTATTCTCCATGTCAAAAATCTGACAATGACTCCAAATATTGAGAGCCAGGGAGGCCCCACCCTCCTCTTTCGAGCCAAGCAGTAGCTTGTAGAAGTCATAGATGTGTAGTTTGATCTGAGCAGGATCAGAGAGCACAGTGTCACCATCTTTCAGTGTCTGGATGCAGCACCTCCTTCTTTTTCCATTCGCCACAGAATGGAAGTATTTCGCATTGGCGTCGCCCTGCAAAGTCCACTAAATGCGTGCCCTCTGACACCAATAAGTCTCCTCGCACCTCAGGATGAACAACAACTCTTGTTCCAAAGCATACCGAGAGCTCCATTCTAACTCAGAGACCCGCTAGATCAACACGCAAGTCGAGCGCAGAAATACAGTTAGACAGCTCAGTCTTCTTCTTCCTCAAAGCACAATCCAAATTGGCACCCCAGCCGCGGAGATACGATCTAAGGGAACGAACACAATGCTGCCATAGGTCCACCTGGTCGCAGATAGACCCGTAAGTGCGAGGAGGGGATTTCAGCGCCCCCAGCCATTGGTTCAACAAGCACTTGGTTTGGGCAAAAGCTGATTAGCTTAGTCACACTTACATCTTGCCTAGGCTCTAGTCACTAGCTAGCTCTGGCACTGGGTACGTATGTGACTTCTATCGTGGTTCCGTGAAAAAATGGCATCTTAAACACATTTGTCCAGGCTTTTGAAAGTTTTTGGTTCTGCATAGGGATCGGAGGAGTGGGCTATATTCTCACTTAAAAAAATGAAAATTCATGGTTACTTGTAGAAAAAGTGACATACATCAAAGTAAGGGTACGTGAGAATGAGATATTTCTCTTTTTTCCTTTTACCCAATTTTTTTTTCTGTTCCAGAGACCTACTAGTACGTAGTATGCAATGATTGATTAACTAACATATTACTCACACGAACGCGCGTAATACCAAATTATTCAACGACAAGCACGCATGGGAATCCACCGCACGTATCATTCATATCGCTCTCATCACGAACACTGTTGAGCAGATCAGGCCTAGATGGTTCAAGTTGGATACTCCATGTCTACATTACACGGTGTGTCCACCTCACCATTCTGCTTAGCTAGCTTATACTGTACGTACTTGCATCAGATCAAAAATTTGTAATCCGCATTACATGTCCACAATGCCAATGCAATTCTTGCTAAACAACGCTCGAGAAAGTGTCCTGGCCTAGTACTTCACATTTGTGACTGATACTTTTGGCGAGTGCCAGAGACAATCATACGGAGGTGCCATTGCACCGTACCATGATTGGGAATGGTACAGGCGTACGGCCTGCGGATCTTCGTACGGCCACAAGTTGACACGTGTCCCTCTCTGGTCGTGGGCCCCACACCGATGCATGCCCCCTTTCCCAATTTAGACCGGATCTGCCGCTCTTCAAAGCCTAATCATCCGTGTGCTAGCTAAGCAGCTTTTATGAGCTGCTCCAACCGTGCGTGTGCCTGAGAAATGGTCATGATCGAGTGATCGGATCTCGATGGGTCACTGTCATGAGTCAAGAAAAATAGTCCAACTCCAGGCTGTTCCTTTGTAGACCCATACTACAACGGACCTACCAAAGCCAATCTCCCTAAGCTTTTCTAAACTAAAGCCCTTAGCACTGCGATTAAATTAACGACGCCAAAAAGGCAGATACAAAGTGTTGAAAGGCAACACACAAATTACAAATCCCTTAAACAAATTTACAAAGAAATGCAGCTTCAAGGTCGAGGCCCTTGTCTATCCGCATGAACAGTACATTGGAGAGGACACATCGTGAAGCAAGGCACGCCACTAGAGAGATCTTTCCTTTGTCGGCTCCTGGCTCACCGTCAATGTAGTTATCTTCCTCCACCTCCGAAGAAGACCCCTGCCTTCTCACCTAGGGTCGAAGGGTGTCGCATCATCGTGAGGCAAAGAGCTCACCCTAGAGCACGAATGAGCACACAACATAGATTGCCACGGAGAAGAACTACATACATGATCGCCTTTTCATGCGAGCTACCCACGGACATCATTGGTGACCTCAGCATTGACCACCCATCAAGACGCAAACTTTAGGAAGATATCGCTGAAAGATGACGACAAGGAGATGGCAACACAACCACCATGAAAGTCTTGGACACACCTTACTCTCACGCCAGCCAACATGGCCCAGCCGCCGTAGATGGGATCACATCCCCTCTTGTCCGGCCTCGAGGTAGTCACACCACCGGTGGACACTGACCACAAACAGTTATAGAGCACTTCAAGCAAACCACCGACCAAACATGGCACCACATCGCCGCAAGAAGCATGCCTCCACTAGCAACCTACCGGTGACTGCACTACACATCCACCTCCCCGCAGACCCAAGGCGGCGCCTCCAAGGAGGACACGGTAGCAGGACGCCCACGCTGTCCAATCCGTGGGATATTGGGTTTTCACCCAGGAAAAGGGGAGGAGGGGATAGGAGGTGGACCTCAACGTCACCTTCGAGAAGGGGAACGACGCAGCCGCATCATCATCAAGACTACCACCACCAGTCAACGGTTTCCCTTGGGCCAGAGCTCCCAGCCCAGCCACCCAACTACGCATAGGATCCAGGAAGAACACCGAGATTATGAGGCAGCAGGGGTGGGGGGAGCGCAGAGGAGAGGTCACCGTCTTCAGATCTTGAGGTGGAGGTCGGTGGGACATCCCCCACGCCGCGACCAGCAGCCTTCGTCCCTTCGCCGCCCGCGTGGCCGAGAAGGATAGCCAACAACACCGGTGAGCGCCCCAGTCGCCAGATCCCCCCCTCCCCTCTCCCCCCCCCACACCTCCCAAGGCACCACCTCAAATGCCAGAGCTCTCCCCATGGAGAAGGAGTAGCGAAATCGTCACTGCCACCATCCTTGTCAGTCGCGTGCGGGCCTTGCCAACGGGCTCTTCTAGTGGCGGTGAGGGACAAGTCAGCATGGTAAGAGGGTGGCTTAGCTAGGGTACGCCACCGCCACTCTTGTCACCCCAGTCCCAGAGTGGAGGGGCCAAGCAAAAGAAAAATCATACTCCCTCTGTCCAGAAATAAGTGACTTGGGTTTTTCTAGATTTGCACGTATCTATACACTAAAACGCGTCTAGATACATTCGAATCTAGACAAATACAAGTCACTTATCTATGGACGGAGGGAGTATTTGTTCTACCTTTTCCACCCAAATCTCCCTAAGCTCGCGAGAAAAATCAGAGACCGATTAATTATCGGACTGGTCCAGGTTTAAGCTAGCATGAATTCCTTCTTAACAACGATTCGTTCCAACAATTAGTTTGGTACATGCAACGTTATTTATGATCTTTTGAAGCAGCTGCCAGTTCTAGTGCTCTTTTGCTCCATTGCTGTTAGTGACAAGGCTAGCGAGCCTGCTGCTAGCAGTACCCTCAACTTTTGAGCTAGTACTCCCTCAAAAAAAACTTTTGAGCTAGTACTACTAGTAGTGTCCTTTGCTGTCCTTGCAATTAAAAGTGTATGTATGCGTGCATGGCTCGACCCCAAGAAGATACGGAGCAACAGCCGTGAAGTGCCCACAGCAACGGCACACCGATCGTCAAACAGTGTATTGCCAGGACGGCATATATATGCACTATTATTGGGCCAATGATGAAACCAAATGATGAGCTTAACATAGTAGCCAGCGTACGTATGAAGTGACACCGATCCTGTGGCGCCAACAGTGACCCCCCGGCCCGACCTCATTCTCCACTGCCCTATATAAGCCAACGAAGATCGCATCCAATCCTGCATTGAACTCACACACTCTAAGCTAGCTCAGCCATCGTCTCCATCGTGACACATTGCACGGACAAAGCGTGTGCGTGCGTCCTTGGCTACCGAATCAATGGATCACGAGCCGGGCAAGGAGCAGTCTCCCAACGGTAGCTCCTCGCAGTACAGGGGCGTGAGGAAGAGGAAGTGGGGCAAGTGGGTGTCGGAGATCCGGCAGCCGGGCACCAAGACCCGCATCTGGCTCGGAAGCTTCGAGTCGGCCGAGATGGCGGCGGTGGCGCACGACGTGGCCGCGCTGAGGCTGCGTGGCCGGGACGCGCAGCTCAACTTCCCGGGGTCGGTGGACCGGCTGCCCCGCCCGGCGAGCTCGCACCCTGAGGACGTCCGCGCCGCCGCGGCGGAGGCGGCCGAGATGGTGCGCTGCGAGCCGGCGCTGGTGGCGGAGGCGCGGCGCGCGGGCTGGGAGGAGGAGTGGGGCGCGCCGGGCCGGGTGGAGGAGCTGGTGGCGGGCGGGAGGGGGAGCGACGAGGAGTTCGAGGTGGACTCGCCTAGGCTGTGGGCCGAGATGGCCGAGGCCATGCTGCTGGACCCGCCGGCGTGGGCCACGGGCGCGGGCGAGATGGACCAGGCCGCGCACTGCTGGTCGCACGGGTCCCTCTGGGACGCCTACTAGCTCACTCGGCATGGGATGCATGCAAAAGGTCTCCGGAAAACCGGAAGGAAACGGGCTCGGCAAAGGCTGGCAGCTCAGCTATAGTGTGTGATATGGTCGTTAATTAGGGGTACGTGCCATTGACCTCATTAATTACCTCACAACTCCTGTTTTGGAGAGGGGTAGACAGAGTCGACGCACGACCTGAGGCGTTGGAGCCTCACAGGATCAACTACGCACTCTGCTCGTGGCCTCTTTGGTGTGTGCGTGTGACTGTACTTTCTTTTCGTTGTTGTGTTTGGCTTGCCAGCCTGGTTATATAAATGAAGTGGATATTCTTTGGTTGCTCAAGTTGTTTTACAGTCCAGAAAGACCATGCACATCTCATTCGGCGGCGGCGCACATCCCTTACCTCCTCCGTCTGTCCGACTTCCAAGATTTGCGCTGCACCTTTTGCATTTGGAGACCGCCCCCACCCCCACCCCACCCAATCCGTGTAAATAACCCACCGTCCACATGCCTGGTGAATAACCTTCTCACCCTAGGACCCGAACCCTAGCAAACCCGACAAAACCCCAACTCCCGACGCTACCGACTCATAGAAGTGTTGAAGTACATTCAAATTCAATTAAGGAGGCTAACTTCTGACGAAGTGGAGCGAGTCCCATCGCGGGAGGCTTTGGCTGAAGCAGAGCGGAGTCTGAAGTTAGCCCGTAACCGAGCCCAATAGGGACGCCTGGGGGCGCGTGGGGGAGGGGGCGGAGGTATGGATCGTTGAAAATCTAGGTTTCCACCGTTATATATACCTCTTGTAAGCCGCCGGCTAGGATAAGTTGCATCTGTGAAATCTTCGGCATTGTGTAAACTCTCCTCATTATAGTGAAGTTTCGCTGGCTGGCGCCCGTGGTTTTTTCCTCTCTTTGTTGGAGAAGTTTTTCCATGTTAAATCTCTATCCCCTTGCTGTGATTTCCTTTTCGTCCTTTGTTATTTGCTTGTCGTGATTCTAACAAGTGGTATCAGAGCCCCAAATTCTAATCTAGGGTTTGCGACATGTCGTTAGTGAAGTTCGATCTACCGCAGCTGGACTACACCATAATATTCTCCTTGTGGCAGGTGAAGATGCGGGCGGTTCTTACCCAAACTTCTGATCTGGATGAAGCGTTGGATGGATTTGGCCAAAAGTATGCAAAGGGTTGGTCCAACGAAGAGAAGCGGAAGAACCATAAGGCTTTGTCGCTGATTCAACTTTATCTGTCCAATATAATATTTTGTAGGAAGTGTTGGCGGAGAAATCTGCTGCTGCCCTTTGGGCGAAACTGGAATCAATCTGCATATCAAAGGATCTAACCAGTAAGATGCATGTGAAGATGAAGTTGTTCTCGCATAGACTACAAGAAGGTGGATCGGTAATGAATCACTTATCTATTTTTAGAGAGATTGTTTCTGCCTTGCAATCTATGGAGGTAAAATATGATGATGAAGATCTAGGTCTCTTACTCTTATGCTCGTTGTCTAGTTCTTATGCTCACATCTGTGATACAATATTATTGAGCCATGATAAACTAACCCTTGATGAAGTACAAGAGACCCTCAAACAGAGAGAAGAGATGAAAACTATGGTGCAGGCAGATGGGTCGTCATCCAAGCACTAGTAGGAAAAGGCTTATAGCAGTCATTTTTCTAATGGCGTCTAAAGTAAAATGGATGCCACTACTGCAAGGCAAAATAGTCGCGTCGTTCGGGAAAAGGAGAACGCCGCCACTATAGCTTAGTCATAGAGTTCAAGAAACAGGGAACACCGACACTACGTGGGGACCACGAGGCGAGTGGGGACCAATGTAGCCCAGGCATTTGGCACTTTCAAACGCCGCAACTACGGCGTAGTGGTAGCGTTCGACAAATTAGAGACGCCACCAGTGTTCCATTCAAAATTTCGCTAAAACGCACCATACGCCCCTCGCGGTGGTATACGCCTCTTTCATTCCGCACCAGTACTCCCGTCCGCTTGTTCCTCCCACCCCAAATCACCGCCGCCTGCCCATTCCTGAGCCGCCGCTGCTCACGTCGTGCCGCCCCACCCCGGTCTAGCCCCGCCCTGCCCTCGCCCGCGCCTCTCCGATCCCGTCCTCTCCGCCCTCGCCGTCGCGCCTCCACCGAACCGTGCCTCCCCTGACCTCGCGCCACCACAGGTAGACTCCCCCGCCCCCTCTCTTAATTAGTGTATTTAGTTTAGTGATTTTAGGTGATTTTTTGTATAGTGTAGGAAATAGGTGATTATAGGGATTTTTGTGTAGTGTAGAAAATAGGTGATTTTAGTGATTTTAGGTGAGTTTTGTGTAGTGTAGAAAATGGATGATTTTAGGGATTTTTGTTTAGTGTTTAAAATAGTAAAATGAAGTAGAAAATAAAAAATCTAGATTATTTTAGGGATAGATGTAGAAAATTTACATGATTTTAGGGTAGAAAATCTAGATAATTTTAGATGTTAGGATGCGATCTAGGGATGATGTTAGTTAGCCTTATGATTTGCACAAAAAAATCTAGATAACTTGGCTCACCATTTCTACATAATATTTACATATATGTTCATTTCTTATATGTTATTATTTAACTACTTAATTAGTATTATGTCGGAGCCGAAGCTGAAGTTTCGTGGTGTTCACCCGAAACCCATGAAGACCCCGACTTGCGCAACTCAGATCATAGTGGATAACAGAAAGATCTAGCTAGGTACTTTCACGTGCCCGTGGCAGGCATCCCGCGCCTACGACTGTGCCACAGTCCAGCACTTTGAGGTGAGAGCAGTTCTCAACTTCGATGATGAGCGTCGTGTGGCGCATCTGTTAGCGCCATATGGCATGAGGATCGCCACAATGGTCGAGGAGAGGGAGCACCAGAAGGCAGAGAGGTATCTAGCACGCCATAGTCGCGAGGAGGATGACCCCTTGGTCAGGGATCTCCTACTTGATCCCTAGGTGATGGCGGTCCAGTACGAGGTCCTTAGCAAGAGCCAGAGAAGTGCGGGAAGGGCGCGGCCGGCCCCTCCAGCACGCAACATCAGGGTCATCCCGGCCCCTCCGGCATGCAGCAAGACGACTCTTGCAGCATGGCATACTCTTTCTGGGACCGCTTGGATGACGACGTCATTGACACCGAGTCTACTCGAGTTTAGGATGTTATCATGTGATTGTCTTATGCTACCTATCGTACTACTTATATAGACTTATCATGCTACTATTGTACTACTTGTATATGATACTAGATAATCTTACTTATGTGTATGTTGATATACTGTGCTACTTATGATGCTAATTAAGTTAAATGGTCTATATAATTAAGTTTGCATGATCATATATATATATAGGTATAATGAATGATGATGATCTGTGTGAGCATTGTGGTTACTATTGTCATAGTGCTCCCTTATGACTACCAAGTTAGTATGGTATATCCAACAATCAAACTATATATACCCTGCAATTAAATTACATGCTAATTGTTTCTTTCTTATGATTCTGTATGTAAAACATACCTTGCAAGTTTAGACTTGATTTCCTAGACCATTTCGATTGGCCGTTGTGGCAGCAGGGACAGTTTTAGATCGATATACTGTCTCTGAAGCAACATGCACCGACCTACACGGTCCAAGTCACGAACGAGGTGAACCGCACCTTTTTTGTGGTCCGAGGTGGACTGAGATGGTCGAAGCCTATGAGATGGACGCCCGGGAGAAGTTAGTCTTCTATCTCTTTGAAAATCGCATGACCTACTTCGACTACCGAGACCCTGGAGAATCGACAGAGTTTGACGCTTCTTCAGATGATGACGAGATTCTCGCTTCTACCATTAGGTATGGCACCGTCGTTGCCGAAAATCCTGTTGAGGACTAGTAGTTAGTGGTATGTACACTATGCATATTTTAGTTAATTAGCTAGCTAGCTTTACTATATGCAGTTGACTGTAGTGATGTGCTACCATTTCTATGAATATATCTTGCTGTGTTGTGCATATTCAATTGGATGCACCAGTTTTTTTAAATGTACGAAAACTTACTTCTGGCGTTCAAAGTAAAACAAATGCCACAATTAGGATATGTAATGGTGGCGCTTACAGTAAGTGCCACCACTAGAAATCCTACTGGTGGTATTCGGAAAGTACGCCACCACTAGAAATTCTAATGATGGCGTTTGCACAGGACGCCACCACTACAACCTACCAGTGATGTGAGGTTAGTGGCGTGCCACTTAAACGCCATGAACCTCCTTTTCCAAATGCCACCACTAGGCCTTTTCCTACTAGTGAAGCCTGAAGCTCTATAGGTTCGTGGCAGGACCGAGCAAAGAAATGACAACTAGGCAACAGAGATAAAAGAAAGGACGGCAGAGGTCATTCAAAGTCCAAGGGAAATGACAAGTTCTGCGGGTATTGTAAGAAATCTTGTGGGAGGGGGATGACCCCTGGTAGGGTCAAGCTATGGTATAAAGTAAGGTTGACCATGGCTAAGGTTGACTGACATAGGCTGACATACCCAAGCCTACATATAGAAGATATGTCGGCATAATCAAGTTGTCTTTTCTTTGTAGGATCAGTATGGCCGAGTTATCTCGGCTGAGGTCGACATATGAGATTGGCATACAACTAGAGGTCGTATGCCGGCCTCTAAGTCAATGCCTTTGTCTCTCCCAGGAAACCCGGAGAGGATAACCGTCCTCTACAGGCATGCCCGTGGATTAAGGAGAGTAGTCCCATCGAGGATATTTAGGAGGAGACCGTTGTTAGCGTGGAGACCCTTAGCAGGGATGGACACGTCAAGTCCTATCGAGGGTATCTAGGAGTGACCCCATGGTAATAAGAGCATATTGACCTAGGGCAACGACTTTGTGCAACATCTATAGAGCATATTCGATGCCATCTGTGCCCTAACTTGTAACCTGGGCACCCCTTTATAAGGTGCCCCAGGACCTCCTAGAAGAGGATGGACCCCTGTTTCCTCATTTCCCCCCTTTAGTTCTAACAGAGAAGGGAGAGTAGAGAGCTTCTTATTCCTCCTCTCGCATATAGCTCAAGGAGCCATTATAGCTACAGTAATACTGAGAGATATATCATCTAGCATGCAGGAGTAGGGGTGTTATCTCAATAGGAGAGCACTGAACTTGGGTACATTGTGTGTGCTTGTTCTGTGTTCTGTGTGCGCTCGTTAGCGCATCATCCCTCCCCAGATACATCGGCATCCATTCGGCCCCAAGATAAGCCATCCCATGGCATCTGCCGTGTTACCACCACAATAGTTGGCGCCCACCATGGGGCCAGCAGCGGCGCTGGCTGGAGTAATCATCCGGACGGGAAACCTTGTCTCTACGAGCGAGCGCGTGGTCTCTGGCCATGTCCAGAGGCTCGGCTCGCTGAATTTACTCAGCGACTGGCTACTTCGGCAATAGGCCTCTCCTGAGGAACAGAAAATTCATCAGCTTTGGCACCCTCCAAGTGTATGTCGTCGTCGACATCTCATGCAAGTACCCGTAGAGGGTGATCGTCGCTACAGATCATCCCACTATCTGCGTGGCTCGTGGTTGGCATACATATCACCCCACTAGCTGCACAGAGGTCATGATGACCGCTCCTGGAGCCTGTGTCGGCAAAGGTGTTGTCGAGGATGTGGACACAACCCCCAAGCCCTCCAGATCAAGGGTCCCTCCGCTGGATAAGCTAGAAAGCTTCACTGGCAGCAGCATGCCGGCAAGGGCAAATTCTCTGCAAGCAACCCTCGAGAAGCTAGCAGTGCCAGTTGCTCCTGTTGCAGACCAGGCTCAGGCACAAGCTTAATTGGATGAGTTGCACTATAGTCTTCTCGGGGAGGTGGTCGAGGTAACTCGAGCCCGGCAGGAACTAGATATCACCCTCTGTGAGTACAATAGAGCTCACGAGTTTACTGTTGTAGCTAACCCTAGTCACATAGATGGTGTGCGAAACTGGGGTAAAAAGATCAATGCCGAGATAGCTAGGGATTGTAGAACCAAGTCAGTTGTGTCAGTTAGTCAAGTGTCGACTAGTAAGCTGAAATATACTACTCCGACCAAGAACCTCAGAGATGCAGAGGCAGCAACAACTGAGGTATCTAACTTGACAAGATAAGCTTGACATAGGCAACAAGAGTAAGTAAATGTGTTAGACTGTATAGCTAACCGTCAGAATGAGGCATACCGCAAGGCAAACCCGGGTGGTGTAGGAGGTTCCCAGGTAGTTTATTTGGCTGGGGGTGCTGGGGAAAAATCTGTCTGCCAAACGTCATCTCCCCATGTCGTCCCGAGGCGTGAAGGAAGTGTTACTTCCGGAAAGAACAAGCAGTTGCTGGTATATGATCTGGCATTTGCCAGAAAACATATTGTCGAGCAAGTCAAGGTAGGGCAAGGATATGTCGGCCAAGGAAATGCTAACCAAGGAAATGCTGGCCAGGGAAATGTCGGTCATGGAAATGTTGGACACGTTAATGCCAGCTAGAACAATCAGAAATGGTGCGACCATAACTCGGCTGACGGTGTACAGTGATGGGGTTTGTTGCATGGAAAACAAAAAAATTCCTATGATTGCAATTGCCAAGATCGAATCTAGGCAATACTTTGTTTTGGTTTCAAATGGACTCACCCTCGAAGACCGTAAAGCGGGATAACGTTCCCGCAAAGAAACGTGACTATTGTAGAGTGTACACGACAGTCCTCAAGGACGCGATGACCAACGCCACAAATGCAGCGCCTCCGTAATTGGTCATAGATACGGTGTGCCGATAACTTCCGTCCCTTGCTCCAGCGTGGCAGCGGAAGTAGTGGATCCTCAGGGACTCCAACGACACTACGACATGGTAATGGTGGTGTAGGAGAAGATCTTGAGCAGGTCTTCTCCTAAGCACCATACTCGTGGCAATAGACAAGGCTATAAGGGGGAGGCAGATGCCAACCAAAGGGCATATGAGAGAAGGGAGAATGAGTGAGATGAGAGGAGGAGGAGGGGCCTTTTATAGGTGAGGGGGGCACCCCCAAGGGGAATGGCGCACCAGCCATGGTGGTGCCCCCACCTCTCCCCCAATTATGTTGGTGGACACTCCACTGACACCCATTTAACTACACTCATCTCTCATTCAATTTCCACTCAAAATCAAGAGTCATGCAATTAAAACTCCCTTTTAATTCACTTGATTTAATGCCACTCATTCAATGAAAACTTCATTTAATAAGTACTTCATTTAATGAACACATTCATAATCTGATGGCTCAAGATATGTAGAGCTCGTTAGGAACCCCAAGAGGAAGGTATGATGAGCACAGCAACAAGTTTTCCTCAGTTATGAAACCAAGGTTATCGAACCAGTAGGAGTAAGGAAACAAATCCAAGGTATTGCTAGCAACTTGGAATCCTGCACAACACAACCACAGAACTTTCCCCAACTTACAGTGAGGTTGTCAATCTCATTGGTTTTGCTGAAAATAAAGGATTAAACGTATAGTGTGGAAGATAGTAATTGCTTGCAGAAAGTAAACAGTAAATGGTAAACAGTAGATGGTATATTAATGGTAAAGGAGTGGATTGGGGTCCACAGTTCACTAGAGGTGTTTCTCCTTAAGATAAATAACATGTTGGGTGAACAAATTGAAGCGGGGCAATTGATAGATTGAGAAAGCATAACAATGCATATACTAGACATCTTGACTCCTACGAGATTTGATTGGGCATTACAACATAATACATAGACCGTAATCCAACTGCATCTATGACTAATAATCCACCTTCAGGTTATCATCAAAACCCCTTCCAGTATTAAGTTGCAAGCAACAGATAATTGCATTAAGCAAAGTGTGTAAAGAAAACAATACAATTGCCCCATGGAAAAAGGATTGTTGTTTTCTCCCTAGTAGCAATAGCACATCTACAACCTTAGAAATTTCTATCACTTCCCCAGATTACTAGAGGCATGAACCTACTATCAGTTAAAAGCATCTGCTTGGCCAAGATAGCTACTAGCAACAGAGAGCATGCAAGATCACAAATAACATAGACATGATAGAATCAATAATCAATCTGACATAGTATCTCAATATCCATCGGATCCCCGCAAACACAACATATAGGATTATAAATAGATGATCTTGATCATGAACGGAGCTCACAAGATCTAAACATGATAGCACAAAGGAGGAGAACCAACCATCTAGCTACTATATGGACCCATAGTCCAAGGACGAACTACTCACGCATCACTCCGGAGGCTGGCATGGTGATGAAGAAGGCCTCTGGGATGATCTCTACCCTCCGACAGGGTGCCGGGAAGAGCTTCACATCCCCCGATCTACGGATGGAGATGGTGGCGGCTACAGACTATTTCGTGGATTTTTGATCAGGTACTTAGGGTTTCTGCATCAGGGTACTTTTATAGGCGAAGGGGCAAGGTCGATGGATGCCCGAGGGTCCCACACCATGGGGCGGCGCCCCCTAGGGGGTGGCCATGCCAGCCCTAGGTGTTTCCACCTCGTGGCCCCACTTCGGCTGCCCTTCGAACTCCGTGTTCCTTCTGGTAAAATATTGACTTTGGCTTTTGTCCTGTCCAATTCGGAGAATATTTTCTTACTAGCTTTTCTGAAACCAAAAAAAACAGAAAACAAGCAACTGGCACTGCGACATCTTGTTAATAGGTTAGTTCCAGAAAATGTATAAAAATACCTCAAAGTGTAAACAAAACATAAGAAAGTTGATATAAAACAAGCATGGAGCATCAAAAATTATAGATACATTTACGACGTATCAAGCATCCCTAAGCTTAACTCTTGCTCGTCCTCGAGTAGGTAAGTGATAAAAAGAATAATTTTTTAGGTGACATGAACCATCACAATCATGATTAAGGTATTTTTAAAGCATTGATAGCTAGGATCAAAGTACTCTAAACATGAGCATGAAAGATAGAGTTCTAACAATAAGACATAGCAACTATGTTGTAACATGAAAAGGTACAAACAAAAGATCATGAATAACAATGCATTGAAAGACGTTTGTTTATTTCACATATAGAAAACATAATAAGAGTGGTATTCAGCTTGTCCCTCATGGTATAGCAAAACATAAATGCATAGGACACCTTCAAAGTTCATAAGGGTGACTATATACAAATAATTTAAGAACAAGAAATATCAAAGTTATGAATCAATCAACAAGTTTTGGGACAATGCGCATTAAACTAAGAATGACCATTATGCTCTTTCAGTTGGTGCATAAAGATAGAAGATGGAGACTCAACATAAAAGTAAAAGAAAGGCCCTTCACAGAGGGAAGAAGGGATTTAAAGTTTCATAAAGAGATTCCAAAAATTATGGTACTTATTAGCTTTCAGCTCTCATTGCTGCTATCATAAGCATCTTGAGGTGATTAAGGTTAAAGTGACACAAATATGAGGATATGCTTGACAAGTTATAAGTTGAAAATCTCATGCCCCTTGCTTACAAGTACCGAACCTCATGCTACTCAACTTTAGTCACAAGTAATTTCTTGTCATTGTAAGTACATGTGCATCATGGAGAACCGCCAATGGGGTACCCCTTGCCCCATGATACAGGAGCTTTCCCATATCAAAATGACAAGGCAAACAGACAATGAGCATCTTAGCGATCTTTTTATTTGCTATTTGCATAGGTTTTTATTGAGGATGCTTCACAGAATGCTCACTATGGTTATGCTACAAGTTTCCACCATGATTAGGCATGGCTTAGGCTAGCCGCCCAGGCGTTTCTATAACACACATACATACTCCATTAGCTTACAACCTCCCCTTTTATTTCACACCGCCGGGATCCGTAAACAAAAGAACATGATATCAACTGAATAATAAGTGCAATGTTGAAAGCGTTCCCTATGGTATCATGGTTCTGCTAATTCACAACTTATAAAGTGCAAGCATATAAGCAACATAGATGGACACAATGGTTCAAGTTTATTAAGTGCAAGAAAATAAAGTGTGCCATCAAGTTTGAGAGAGCTTTTATCACTAATTTTCACATAACAAAAAGTTTAATTTGGAAGGTAGATAAAAACATGAATATACTTGGAATGGTGTAACACACCATGCATAGGAATTTATAGTGGACTCTTTGGAATAACTAGGTTTCCTTGGAGGTTGTATGCATGAGTGGAACTCATACGTGGTACAGGTGGAGGCTAGCAAAATACTGGGAGCGACCAACTAAGAGAGCGATAATGGCCATAATTATGCAAAGCGACAAAACATTATTAATTAAAGCATAAAGTGATATTACAAGTCAAAAACTAAATGATCATAGAGGCTAAGGTGACTGGTTCATAGTCTTAACATGGTGTAAGCATGTGCCAAGTCAACCAAAATAAAGCATCAAAGGAGAATACCACAATATTATGCTTTGTATGTTAAACCAACGCATGATTCTTTCAAGGCACATTAGGCAATCTCAATTGTTTGGAACAAGTCATGCTACAACAATAATCACTAAGCATAAGGTCAAAGAAACATCAAACATGACATGATAAAGTCTAGGCCATAGTCAAAACAAGCTCCTTTTGTACCACTTATAAGCATGAAGCTTCCTACTCTTTTCCAACACCAATCAACTTGTTTGAAACAACATATGAATGCGGGTGTCCAACCAATTTATTTAAGCAAACCAAACAAAAAAAACTAAAAACAAAAAAAATACGCTCCAAGAACAACACAATTGTGCATGAAACAATAAAAATAAGTGTTTTCGAAGAAAACCTGAGATTTTTATTGATGAAGAAGGGGATGCCTTGGGCATACCCAAGCTTTGACACTTGGACCTCTTGAATATTTCTTGGGGTGACACGGGTGTCATCCCCAAGCTTGAGTTTTTGTCCATACTTCATCTAATCACATTATTCTTCCCTACACTTGAAAATTTCCTTCATACAAAACTTCACACAATCTTCATTACCAACATGAGTGTATTCAAGATAATAAGTCTTTGGGTTTAGTTTCAACACAAGTAAAACTTCCATTAAAACACAAGCTACTGTAGCAATTCCTTCTAAAAGCTCAAGTGATCAAAGAGAACTCAAATAGAAAGAGATTAAGACGCAAATGCAAATAATGGCCGCTCTGTCTAAATAGACCATCAGGTAAAAACCAATTTTTTCGAAGACCTTCTGTTGCTCAAATAGAAAAGTGCTAACCTAAAGAAAGTTAGATAATAACCTGCGGCATAAGCACAGAAAATTACAGCTTGATCTGACGTACAGGGATTTTTCACGATTTTTTATAGTGAAGCACAACAATCTGTTTCGGGACAACAACTTTCCCAAGTCTTACTTCTCTCTTATTAGAGGTTATTCTTGGCACAAAAACCACACAAAAAGGATAAGGAGAGGTTATTACTGAGGCAATAACTTCCAAGACTCAACAAAAGAAAAACTTACTGAAAGTAAAAATAATTTGGGTTATCTCCCAATAGTGCTTTTGTTTAATGCCTTTCAGCTAGGCATAGGAGCAAGATTCAAGTATTTTCAAATGAAGAAGCATTAATATCAAATTTTGTTTTAATAGGAGAGGAAAAAGGTATCTTCTCTCTCTTCCTAGGGAAGTGTTCTATACCTTTCTTGAGTGGGAATTGATATTTAATGGTGTCTTCCTTCATATCAATAATGGCACCAACAGTTCTAAGAAAAGGTCTTCCCAAAATAATAGGACAATAAGCATTGCATTCAACATCCAAAACATAGAAACCAACGGGGACATAGGTATTGTTAACCATAATAATAACATCATTAATACTCCACATGAGTTTCTTTTTAGCATTATCATCAAGTTGTACATCTAAATAACAATCTTCTAATGGTGGAAAATCAAGCATTTCATAAATCTGTCTAGGCATAATAGAGATACTAGTACCAAGATCACATAAATCTTTGAGATCAAAATCATTCACTTTCATATTAATGATGGGTTCCCAACCATCTTCTAATTTCCTAGGGATATAAGCTTTATGTTTCAATTTTTCTTCTTTAATTTTTTATGAGAGAATCTGTAATGTGTTTTGTAAAGGCCATATTCATAGCACTAGCATTAGGACTTCTAGCAAGATTTTGTAGGAACATAATTACTTCATAAATATTGCAACCATCAAGATCAAAATCAAATTTACCATCCAAAGTAGTAGATCTATTGTTTCCCATATTTCGAAGAATTTCAGCATTTTTATTGGAAAAGGTTCCATTGGTTTTAGGCATTGTTGCAAAAGGAATGGGGACTTCATGTGGTTTGAGCATCAACATTGGTGGTGGTAATAGTACAAATACTTCTATTTCTAGCAATTTCATCTTCTCTTTCCCACTTAGCATGCAATTCAGCTAACAGTCTAACATTTTCATCAATTCTAACTTGTATGGCATTAGTAGCAGCAAAGGGGTTTTCCATAGTTTTAGGTTTAGCAGCCATTTTATTAATCAAAGAAGATTGTGCTTCAGACAAAGATGATTTTTTCAGCATTTGAAATTTTGCTTTGCAAACCATGAATTTCCCTATTTAAACTCTCAAGTTGATGACTAATATTTTTCAAAATAGTAGATTGTTTCTCCATGGTTTTAGTAAATAATTTATTCTGCTCATATTGCATTTGCATGAAGTTTTTAGTGGCTCTTTCAACTTTTAAAATTCTTTCTTCACTAGGCATTCCAGATTTACCATGATAACTATTAATATTATTAGGAGGATAAGGCCTATAATTGTTATTACCATAAGCATTGTTGCCAAAATTATTATTTCTAATGAAGTTCACATCAACTTACTCTTCTTGAGCAACCAAAGAGGCTAATGGAACATGATTTGGATCAATATGAGCTTTTTCATTAACAAGCACAGACATAATAACATCAATTTTATCACTCAAGGAGGAGGTATCTTCAACAGAATTTACCTTCTTACCTTGTGGAGCTCTCTCAGTGTGCCATTCAGAATAGTTAACCATCATATTATCAAGGATCTTTGTTGCAGCACCCAAAGTAATGGTCATAAAGGTGCCTCTAGTAGCAGAATCCAACAGATTTCTTGAAGAATAATTTAGTCCTGCATAAAAAGTTTGGATAATCATCCAAGCAGTCAGTCCATGAGTGGGGCAATTCTTTACCAAAGATTTCATTCTTTCCCAAGCTTGAGCAACATGTTCATTATCAAATTGTTTAAATTTCATTATTTCACTTCTCATAGATATGATCTTAGCAGGAGGATAATATTTTCCAATGAAAGCATCTTTGCATTTAATCCAAGAATCAATACTATTTCTGGGTAGGGATAGCAACCATTCTTTAGCTTTTCCTCTCAAAGAGAAAGGAAACAATTTAAGTTTAATAATATGTCCATCTATATCCCTATGTTTTTGCATCTAACAAAGATCAACAAAGTTATTAAGGTGAGTAGCAGCATCATCATTACCAGCACCAGAGAATTGTTCTTTCATAATCAGATTGAGCAAAGCAGGTTTAATTTCAAAGAAAGCAGCTTCAGGAACATGTGGTGCAATAGGTGTGCACATGAAATCATTGTTGTTTATGCTAGTGAATTTACACAACTTAGTGTTTTCAGGAGTAGTCGTTTTTGCAAGATTAAACCAAGCTAACAGAAATAGAAACTAAAATAGGAACTATTTTTTTATGTCTTTGATAAAAGAAGCAAACCGGTACAACTAATTTTTTTGTGTTTTTGATAAAAAGAAACAAGCAAACAAAGCAAAATAAACTAAGCAAAACAAAAACAAAGTAAAGAGATTGGTTGTGTGAGACTCCCCTTGCAAGAATCTTCTTTCTCCCTGAAAAGTGATTGACGATGAGGAAGAGATTGAAGCTGTCCTTAACTCCCTGGCAACGGCGCCAGAAAAGTGCTTGATGGCTCAAGATATGTAGAGCTCGTTGGGAACCCCAAGAGGAAGGTATGATGAGCACAATAGCAAGTTTCCCTCAGTTATGAAACCAAGGTTATCGAACTAGTAGGAGTAAGGAAACAACTCGAAGGTGTTGCTAGCAACTTGGAATCCTGCACAACACAACCACAGAACTTTGCCCCAACTTATAGTGAGGTTGTTAATCTCACTGGTTTTGCTGAAAGAAAGGATTAAACGTATAGTGTGGAAGATAGTAATTGCTTGCAGAAAGTAAATAGTAAACGGTAAACAATAGATGGTATATTAATGGTAAAGTAGTGGACTGGGGGTCTACAGTTCACTAGAGGTGTTTCTCCTTAAGATAAATAGCATGTTGGGTGAACAAATTACAGTGGGGAAATTGATAGATTGAGAAATCATAACAATGCATATACTAGACATCTTGACTCCTACGAGATTTGATTGGCATTACAACATAATACATAGACCATAATCCAACTGCATCTATGACTAATAATCCACCTTCAGGTTATCATCAAAACCCCTTCCAGTATTAAGTTGCAAGCAACAGATAATTGCATTAAGCAAAGTGTGTAAAGAAAACAATACAATTGCCCCATGGACAAAGGATTGTTGTTTTCTCCCTAGTAGCAACAACATCTACTTGGCCAAGATATCTACTAGCAACGGAGAGCATGCAAGATCACAAATAACATAGACATGATAGAATCAATAATCAATCTGGCATAGTATCTCAATATACATCGGTTCCCTACAAACAAAACATATAGGATTACACATAGATGATCTTGATCATGAACGGAGCTCACAAGATCTAAACATGATAGTACAAAGGAGGAGGACCAACCATCTAGCTACTGTATGGACCCATAGTCCAAGGACGAACTACTCACGCATCACTCCGGAGGCTGGCATGGTGATGAAGAAGGCCTCCGGGATGATCTCTCCCCTCCGACAGGGTGCCGGGAAGAGCTTCGGATCCCCCCGATCTAGGGATGGAGATGGCGGTGGCTACAGACTCTTTCGTGGATTTTTGATCGGGTACTTAGGGTTTCTGCATCGGGGTACTTTTATAGGTGAAGGGGCAAGGTCGGTGAGTGCCCGAGTGGCCCACACCATGGGGCAGCGTGCCCTAGGGGGTGGTCGCGCCAGCCCTAGGTGTGACCACCTTGTGGCCCCACTTCGGCTGCTCTTCGAACTCCGTGTTCCTTCTGGTAAAATATTGACTTTGGATTTTGTCCCATCCAATTCCGAGAATATTTCCTTACTAGCTTTTCTGAAACCAAAAACAATAGAAAACAAGCAACTGGCACTGCGGCATCTTGTTAATAGGTTAGTTCTAGAAAATGTATAAAAATACCTCAAAGTGTAAACAAAACATAAGAAAGTTGATATAAAACAAGCATGGAGCATCAAAAATTATAGATACGTTTACGACGTATCATAATCCAGTTCACAATAATATTTCGATACACCAAAACAATTCCTGCACTGTCCAGTATTTTCTCCAGTGTTCCCTATCCACTCAAATGTATCGACTACCCTTAAATGTGTCTCCCTATTGGTTCACGAGCTGAGTGGACATGATCGAGACTCTCTCTGATCAATAACTATTAGCGGGACCTAGAGATCCATAATGACTCCCACCAACTCAAATGATAAACTAGTGATCGCGTGAACCGTTATTCGCAGTAACCAATTCCTTTTGTCTCGTGATATTTTACTTGTCCGAGATCCGATCATTTGGTGTTAACCATACCTAGTTCAATCTTGTTACTTACAAGTACTCTTTTCTTGTTCCCGTGATATAACATTCTTAGTGATCGTTATCACTTGCTTGCAAGCTATGTTAATGTGATATCACCAAGAGGGCCCTGAGTATATCTTTCCGTCATCAGGATGGACAAATCTGACTCATGATCCACGAGTCTCAACTAACACTTTCCAAGTATCTAATGACACCATTATAATCACCATGTTACGAAGTGACGTTTGATGTAATCAAAATACTCTTCCTGAGTCAGCGGTTGACGTGATCTCATGGTTTAAGGATTAGGGTTACTATGAATGACGTTATAGTAGTGTAAACATAATCGCATGATCGTATTACTATACTTTGGGAGTTTGTTCATCACATCATTCCACTAATGTTGTGACCTTGTTATTAACAACATCAAATGTCATGATCAGGAAACCTTGATCATCTGTTAACCAATAAGCTAGTGTAATGAGAGGCATTACTAGGAACCTTTTCTTTGTTTATTAAACACACATATATTAACGTTTCTGGTTAACACAATTATAGCATGAGAAATAAACATTTATCATAAACATGGAATTTATAATAACCCCTTTATTGTTGCCTCTCGGGCATATTCCTTTCAGATAGCCACCTCAGAATTTGGCACCCGTTCTTCCTCGGCAGCAATAGAGTGCCAGGCAAGCATATCATCATCAAGGTGCTGACCCAAGGGTGAACCATTACAATGATGGTTATTCGGCTAAGGTGAATGTTGGATACCCGAGATATGAGCACCAAATTCTTGAGAATCCACTTGGGACTAGGCTGGGGAATCATCAATTGCCACCAAATGATGCGCGGTACAAGATGGATAGAATTTATGAGTCAGAAATCCTTGAGGAGCAAGGTCCTCTGTGCTTAGTTGTTTTGGACCTCGGATTATGAGAGAACCACTGGTGCTAAACTTCCAGTTTCACAGGGGCACGAAAACGTATGACGGCCACACAACTGTGTTGTTCTTGAAGGATATAATCCTGAGATATAGCTATCCACAGAGCATCATAACAGATAATAGCCCAAACTTTGTCGAGGGAGATTTTGCTCGGTTTTTTATGGAAAAAAGGATAAGACTCGATGTAGCATCGGTTGTGTTGGGACACGCAGAGATAAACAAAACTTTTTCCCTACACGGTAGCTCCCAAGATCTAGCTCAGGTTATAGGTCACGAGATTACCGCTAGATGCACAGATGCGGAAGTTGATGTAGCGCGTCGAAGCAGTGCCGAACGATCCCTCGGACAGTCCTCTGGATCCCACGGATAGTCCTCCACTAGATCCCCACGAACACCTTCACCTCCAGCACCACGCATGCAATGCCTCTACCGGTATCCACACGTATAGGAAGGAGTTTTGGACAGAGGATTGCTAGATCCTGTCTAGCCTAAAATGGAAGTGGAGAAAGTGATGGCTAGGTTAGGGACTATCCCTTGTCACTCTACTTATATATACTCCTAGTTGGGCTCAACGCTTGAGGCCCATCTAGACCGTATTCCAATCTCCACATGGATCTAATCCACATGGGCTCCTTACCCTTAAGTGTGTGACCCTGTAGGTTCACGTACACTTGGACACGACATGAGCTACTCCTCCAAGTATCCCATCATGGCTTTAAGTCCAACTCACTCCCATGAACACTCGGTCTCAAGTCGATAGATGGTAGCGGCCTCTAGCAAGACGTGCCAACTCCCAAGTTCCGTAAAGTCAGAAGACGAACCTTCAATGTGAATTTCGTCCAAGTCCCTTTGCCTCACAATATATCTATTAAGCTATATGCGAGTAGTTTCCACCCCTTTAATAGCTTAACTCTCTTCCCGTACCATGATATGTGATTCACAGGACTAACTCTTAGTCCGAATCCTCAGTTAACACTTAACTGAGTAGCGCATGGCCTTGCTTCCGAATCATATAACACGAGAGGGCCTAGAGAATATCTCTCCATTACGGAGGGGCAAATCCCATCTTGGTAATCCACATCACGCATCTTGCTTCACAACCAACCCGAACTCTACCTTTATAACTGCCCATTTACGGAACAACGTTTGATAGAACCTAAGTTGGCGATTCACAAATCGGATCATGCAATCACCTCAGGTCAAAGGATTCCATTGCTTAAGACTCCAAATGACAACATGCTCGTTGCATCTCAATTGTGGGTCAGTCCGACTCGCCAAATGCTTTAGCCGAATTAGTATAAGTCGGAATAACATCACCATGCCCATGACAAGTGGAATTGTGTCATCAGCCGAATTGCACATTGGTCTAAGATGTGTGTCCAACACAACCTCAACGACCAAGGACAATCTAGTATGAACAGTCATGAATATATAGTTCCACAACTGAATCATGTATTCAATGATACATATCTGATGTTCATACAAGGACTTCTTTACTTTATGAATACTTTGGGAAATATCATCAACCATGATTGCCTCTGGGGCATATTCCCAACAGTCTCCCACTTGCACTAGAGTCAATCATCTTGACATCACATGTCTAGGCATCTAATGCCCATGGCTCTTATGTGTGCCTCATGCTTAGGCTATAGAAGTGGCTTTGTCAATGGATCTGCAATGTTTGCATCCGTGTGTACCTTGCATAGCTTGATATCACCTTGATCCACGAACTGGCAAATCATGTGGTATCGCATGAGTATATGTTTGTTCTTCTGGTGTTGTCTAGGTTCCTTAGCTTGTGCAATAGCACCATTGTTGTCACAATACACATCTAATGGATTGGACGAGCCCTGAACCACACCAAGGTCAATCAGGAAGTTCCTTATCCAAATAGCGTCCTTTGCCACCTCCGAGGCAGCAATATACTCACCTTTGTTGTAGATGCAGACATAGTCTCTTGCTTGGAACTCTTCCAGCTCACAGCCCCTCCATTCATTACGAACATGTACCCAGATTGCAAACGAGAATCATCAGAGTTAGTAAGGCAACTCGCATCCGTGTAACCCCTTACACTGAGTTCAACCTCACCTCCATAAACTAGGAACACAACCTTAGTCCTTATCAAGTACTTAAGAATGTTCTTAACTACTGCCTAGTGGATTTCTCTAGGGTCAGCCTGGTATCTTCTCACAACACTTAGAGCATAGTAAACATCTGGCCTGGTACAAATCATGGCATACATGATGGATCCAACTGCCGAAGCATACGGAATCGCACTCATCTTACTTCGCTCATCAGTAGTCAAAGGACACTGAGTCTTGCTAAGTTTTATGCCATGGGACATCAGTAAGAACCCCTTCTTAGACGATTCCATGTTGAACTTCTTCAACACTTTGTCCAAATATGTACTCTGACTCAATCCAATGAGCCACCTGGATCTATCTCTATAGATCCTGATTCCTAGTATGTAAGTTGCCTCACCCAAGTCCTTCATTGAGAAACTCCTTTCAAATGACTCCTTGGTTTCTTGCAACATCTAGACATCATTTACAATCAATAATATGTCATCCACATATAAGATCATAAAGTTTACTTTGCTCCCACTAAACTTCTTGTATAAATAAGAATCATGATCACTCTTGATGAAGCCAAACGATTTGACTACCTCATCAAAGTGAATGTTCCAACTCCAAGATGCTTGCTCCAACTCATAAATGGATTTCTGAAGTTTGCATACCTTGTCAGCATTAGCCGGATCAACAAAACCCTCGGTGTTGGGGGGATACCCCCGGGTAGGGTCACGCCGGGGTGTAAAGGCCGAGTTAGCCAAGGTACGGCAAGGTCAAAGCGAATGTTGGCCGAGTTACCTCAAGGCAGGCCGAATCACAGGGTAACCCGGACCAGGGGTTGTCCGCCTAACTGAGTCTCATCCGACTTAAACCGTAAGCCGGATAGATGAATCTAACTTGTATGCAGGAATAGGTGTGACCGGATCCTCTACGATCCGGGTCATAGCAAGCTTCTAGGAGAAGGAAGGAATCTCGCTGGTCAAAAGTAACCCCGGTACACACTACATGAGCGAAGCGGACAGGGGCAGGACCACCGAGGCGTGGCCGACAGAGGTGACGACGCCCGTGTCGGCTGACATAGGCACCGCAGAGGCTCACGTAGCCTCTGCATGAGTGACGCGGGGGAAAAGTACCCCGATCGGCTTGCTATTTTGGGAGGAGGCATATTCCCTGGAATATGCCTCCACGTATGCCCTAAGTGGAGACCTAGACACCCCTATATAAGGAGGGCTAGGGCCTCTGTAGAAGAGGTTAGGTTCTACTGGTTGATCTCTAGTTGGTCTTGTATGGGTTAGCCGGTGGTGAGAGTAAGAGAGTCCCTTCTTCCTCCTCTCCCCAATACAGCTCTAGGAGCACTTGTAACCTTGGAAGTGAATCGAATACAAAACTTCTGTGTGTGGAATCACCACGCTATCCCTCCCTGGATTCCCCTAGTGCAATTAGTCCCCACCTTTAGCCTATCCATGGCATTTGCCGTGACACCACCATGACAGTTGGCGCCCACCGTGGGGCTAGCGGCGCTAGCAGGGGTCAAGATCCGGACGGGAAACCTCATCGGCACCGGCAAACGCATCGTCTCCGGGCTCGTTCAGCGCTTTGGAGCGCTGGACTTTGTCAGCGACAAAGCTGGCTGCTTCGGCACACGCCCACTTTCGCACAACGGCCTCTTCGTCAAGCTTGGTGCGCACAAGGTCTACGTTACTGTGGACGTATCATGCGTTCATCCGTGGCACGTCGTCGAGGCAGGGGAGCCACCCCTTAGCGTGGTTCACGGGGCGCGTATCACTTGCTCCCCGGACCATGCTGAGGTGATGATGACCGCGCCAGGTGCAGGCGCAAGCAAGGATCCGGCACCAGATCCAGAGGTAATGCCTAAGGCACCGAGGAAAGGTAGAGGTACTCCACTAGAAAGACCTGAGAATGTACCGAGAGAAGCTATGGATAGCTTGGCAAACCCGGTAGCAGCAGTGGTAGATCCAGCTCAGGCATAGGTCGAGCTAGAGGAAACTAGGCAGAAAATTCTAGAGGGAGCAAAAAAGATAGCTGCGGCTCAGTAGTCATTGAACATGACGCTGCGTGAGTATGCAAAGGCAAATAAAGTAGATGCTGTAAAAGTGAAGGGGAGAAATCTCATGAGTGAAATGAACAAAGAGGGTGATACTAGGATTGAGGAGTCAGAGAACTGTTTGTCCGTGGGGCTGCCGAAGTATAGTACCCTGGCGAAAAACCTCAGAGCAGCGGATGTAGCTGCGTCCGAGTTAGAGGGTCTAACGGGTGAAGCCCGTCAGAGACAGCAAGATAGGGTCAATGAGTTGGTTCGGATCGCGAACAGGCAGAATGAGGAATTGCTCAGGGCTAACCCGGAGAGAGCTGGGGCCTCCAAGATCGTTCATTCGACGGTGGGTAACCCGGAGAAATCCGCTGGAGCCGCATCGTCTCCTCATGGAGGTCCTAGGAGAGAAGAGGTAGTAACCTTGGCCAGGAGAAACAAGCAGATTGTTCTGTATGACCCGACAAGGGCAGGAAAAGCAAAAGAGGTACAGAGAAATGATGATCGACGAAGTGTGAGCCGAGGTGAAGCTAGCCGAGTTAACCGTGACCAAGGCAATGCCAGTCAAGGAAACGTTGTTAATGGCAATGCCGGACAGTGCAACTCGGCAGGACAACCCTAGCAGCGGAATATACCAAGGCAAGAGCAAAGTGCTGGCCGAGGTATGCAACAGAGAGATGCGCCACGAGAGCGAGAACGGTATAATGATGGAGATTTAGAAATGGTGAATGCAGGATACCAAAGGCCGAACTATCATGTGATAGGGTCAAGATTGGGAAGCAGGGATCTGATGCCGGATGACGCCAGGTTGAAACTGGATCGACTGTATAGGTCGGAGCAGATTGAAAGTCAAGGTTCTCCGGATCCTGCGTGTTTTGGACCCCGGATCATGAAAGAGCCACCGGTACCTAACTTCCAGTTACCCAGAGGTACAAAGACGTATGACGACAGTACTAAGCCGGAGGATTGGTTGACAAACTATGCAACAACTGTGAAAATTGCTACAGGCAACTTGCGATGGGCTGTGAGATACGTACCCCAGATGTTGGAGGGGCCAGCAAGGGTATGGTTAAACAATTTGCCGCCCAGAAGTATTAACTGCTGGATCAATTTTGAGGAAATGTTTATCATTAATTTCTCAAGTACGTATCAGAGGCCAAATAGGCCACAGACCCTAGCTATGTGTAAGCAGACACCGAACGAGACATGCCGGGAGTTTTTAACCCGGTGGTGTACCGTGAGAAACTCATGTGAAGGTGTGATAGAGTCATAGGCCATAGCATGGTTTGCGCAGGGGTGCAGGTATGCAAGCGAGCTGTGGCAGAAGTTGCAAAGGAAAATGCCAACCACTTTGGTAGGAATGATCCGGATTGCTGATTCGTATGCTTTGGGTGATCCGACTCAACCTAGGCTCGTGTCAAACGAGCCGAATGAGGAGTACTACCAGAGAGATGGAGCCGGATCATCCTAGAGGAATGATTACAGAGGTAAAAGAAGAGATGACAGACTGGATCACCGGTACAGTTCGCAACAAGTTGCAGCTGTGAATCAAGATCAGCCTGGAATAGGGAGCAATCAACGTCAGAAAACTGGAGGGCAACAATGGACACCAAGGAATGATGGCAAGAAAACTTGGGCCGTAATGTAAGAAAGCGATGGCAAGAAAAGAAGGATCCGAGGTACACTTATGAGTCGATGTTGGATCAGCCGTGTAAATTTCACATGCCAAATCCGAGTAACCCAGCGGGTCATACAACGAGGCAATGTGAGTGGATGCGTAAGATAGAACAAGGTGGCTTGGGGAATGCTCAGGCACCCCGGAATGATCAACCTCGACAGGAGTTACCCCGGCAGCAATTGCTCTCCGGAGCAAACACGCAACAGCTAATGTTGCCTCCCCCTCCGCCGAGGTATGATAACCATGAGAGAAGGGATGCGGTGCATCAAGTAGAAAACCAGAATCAGCCGGATCAGAGGTACCCGGAAATGAGGGGAGGAATGAGTACAGGGAGCATCATCAGAGTTACTGTGTATTCACCACTGAGGAAACATATAGGAAGAGCTTGCAGCGCCGACATATGGAGGTCAATGCGGTAATGCCAGCGGTGACGAGGTATATGCCTTGGTCGGACCAGGAAATTACCTAGAACATCAAAGATCATCCCAAGCTTATGCCAAGTCCTGGTTCGTATGCGTTAGTGCTGGATCCGACATTCATTGGGCCAAACATCAATGTGAGGTTCTCCAAGGTACTGATTGACAATGGCAGTAGCATTAACATTATGTATGCGGATACAATGCGCAAGTTGGGTATCTCGGAGAACATGCTCCAGGATACAAGGACAACTTTCCATGGTATTGAGCCAGGCATTTCTTATGAGCCCATAGGCAAAGTCCGGGTTGACGTGTTGTTCGGCACGAGAGATAATTGCCGAACTGAGAATTTGGAGTTTGAGGTCATGAACTTGGAAAGTGCATATCACGCGTTACTCGGAAGACCAACATTGAACAAATTCATGGCGAGCTGTCATATCAGTTACTTGAAGATGAAGTTGCCCAGGCCAAAAGGAGTGATTACCATTGCTGGGGATTTCCGACGTTCCATTGAGTGTGCTTCAGCCAGGTCTAACCTAGCTGAGTCACTCGTGATTGCTCAAGAGAAAAGAAAAATCCAGGAGGTGGCGGCATTAGCTCGGTCGCAGCAAAGATATGCCGCTGAGTAACCCGCATGGTAGCGTTTCGTTCCAAGCCGCAAAGGATACTAAGAAAGTGCCTGTTGATGATATGTTCCCAGAGCGCACCGTAACAATTGGTGCCGGGTTGAATGATAAATAGGTAAGCAAGCTCGTCAACTTCCTCCGTGAGAATCGGGATATTTTTGCTTGGTCCACACAGGACTTGCAAGGTGTTCTGAGGGAGTTGGCTGAGCACTCTTTGAATGTGAGACCCGGAGCAAGGCCGGTGAAGCAACCTCTCCGCCGCTTCGCCGAGGATAGGAGAAAATTCATTGGAGATGAAATAGCTCGGTTACTAGCAGCAGGATTTATCATGGAAGTACTTTACCCGGATTGGCTATCTAATCCGGTGTTGGTGGAGAAGAAGAAAGATGATCCGAATGTGGCAATGGTTTGGCATATGTGTATCGATTACACGAACCTGAACAAGGCGTGTCCAAAAGACCCATTTCCACTGCCGAGGATAGATCAGGTCATAGACTCAACTGCTGGATGTGAACTGTTGTCATTCATTGATGCATATTCTGGTTTCCACCAGATACCTCTGAATTCGGATGATCAAATAAAGACTGCATTTATCACCCTGTATGGGGCTTATTGCTATTGTACCATGCCGTTTGGTTTACGTAATGCAGGGGAAACGTACCAAAGATGTATGCAGAAATGTTTGCACGACCAAATAGGTCAAAATGTACAAGTGTATGTGGATGATGTGTTTATCAAGACCAAGGAAAGCAAAACGCTCCTTGACGATATCAGGCAGACATTCGCGAACTTAAGAAGGTTCCGGATGAAGCTTAACCCGTAAAAATGTACCTTCGGTGTCCCGGCTAGAAAATTACTCAGATTTCTCGTATCCAGCCGAGGTATCGAAGTTAATCCAACTAAGATCCGGGCCATTGAGCAAATGGAACTGCCGAAGTGTCTTAACGATGTCCAGAAGTTCACTGGTTGCCTAGCATCGTTAAGTCAGTTTGTATGTCGGTTGGGAGAAAAGGCGTTGCCTCTCTACCAACTCATGAAAAAGTCAGATAAGTTCGTTTGGGCCTTGCCAATATGAAGCCTTTGCCCACTTAAAGAAAATGTTAGCCACTGCACCAGTGTTAGCCTCTCCACTATCAAAGGAGCCAATGTTGCTCTATATAGCCACAACCAATCGATTTGTAAGTGCAGTGATTGTGGTAGAGCACGACGAAGAGGGTAAGTCGGTGCAAAGGCTAGTGTATTACCTGAGCGAGGTATTATCTGCCTCAAAGCAGAACTACCCACACTATCAAAAGGTGGCATATGGTGTCTATATGGCAGCTAAGAAGTTAAAGCATTACTTTGAGGAGCATTCCATCAAAGTAATATGTGAAGCTCCCATATCCGAGATAATGAGTAACAAAGATGCGAGTGACAGAATTGCAAAATGGGCAATTGAACTAGCTCCCTATGCGCCACAATATGACAGAAGAGAAGCAATCAAGTCTCGGGCTGTGGCTGACTTTTTTGTGGACTGAGCCGAGGTACAATATGAACCACCGCCACCAGATCCGAACTACTAGAGGATGCATTTTGACGGGTCAAAAACAAAACCCGGGCTAGGCGCCGGAGTTGTGCTTACCTCGCCAAAGAAGGACCAACTGAAATATGTGTTGTAGATCCATTTCACGGCATCAAACAATGTCGCTGAGTATGAAGCACTTGTGCATGGGCTCAAAGTGGCAAAAGAGATTGGGATACATCGGATACTATGCTTTGGCGACTCGGATTTGGTAATACAGCAAGTGTCGGGATTGTGGGACGCCCTTGATCCAAACATGGCTCTGTACAGATTTCATGTGCAGAAGATATCTGGTTACTTTGAGGGATGTGAATTTCACCATGTACCCCGGGTGGAAAATGAGATTGCCGACATGCTGTCGAAGCTCGGATCAACCCGACAAGCAATTCCACCAGGTGTAGCATTGGAACACCTCAGAAAACCGTCTATCAGGCCGTCCCCAGGAACCGACTCAATCTATGTCCCGGAAGATACAGAATCCGGAGCTGTGCCCATGGACATTGACATGGGAGGTGGTGCGCGAAACACGGGGACTGCATCAGCAAACCCGGGGACTGCCTTAGCGAACCCCGGGACTGCCTCGTAGGACCCGGGGACTACTCAGCGTGATCTGGTTGAAGTTATGCCGGTGGATCAGATGGAAATTGATGAGGATGTGTTCCCTGTACAAGCAATACTAGCTTGGGCACTGCCTATATTTCAATTCCTGAAAGATGGAACGTTACCCACTAAGGAGGTGCTATCCAGGCAAACTCAGAGGAGAGCAAAGGCATACACAATCATCAATTCCGAGCTATACAAAAGGAGTGTGACCAATGTCCTCCAACGATGCGTTGACCCGGAAGAAGGGCTTGACATCCTCCGAGATATACATCAAGGGGAGTGCGGGCATCATGCCTCGTCCCGAGCCTTGGTGGCAAAAGCTTTCCGGCATGGATTCTACTGTCCAAGTGCCTTAGAACAAGCAGAAGATCTGGTGAGAAAATGCAATGGTTGTCAGAGGTATGCTACCAAGACACATATGCCTATGTCGGAACTCAAGACCATACCAATCACATGGCCATTTGCCGTATGGTGTTTGGATATGGTTGGCCCGTTCAAACCAGCAAAAGGGAATATGACTCACATTCTGGTCATGGTGGACAAATTTACAAAGTGGATTGAAGTGAAGCCTATAAGAAAATGTAATGGAGCTATGGCCATAACATTTCTCAAAGACATTATCTTGAGATACGGTTATCCTCACAGTATCATAACTGATAATGGCACAAATTTTCCTGAAGGAGCATTTGCACGATTCTGTCGGGATAAGAAGATCCGGCTAGACGTTGCCTCGGTAGCCCACCCTGCATCGAACGGACAAGTGGAAAGATCCAACGGATTGGTATTATCCGGGATAAAACCCCGGCTCATTGAGCTGCTGCAAAGATCAGCGGGGTGCTGGATAGAAGAACTACTAGCGGTACTATGGAGTTTAAGAACAACTCCGAATCGATCAACAGGCTATACGCCATTTTTTCTGGTATATGGGGCAGAAGCTGTATTACCAGCCGACATAGAGAATGACTCGCCTAGGGTCACCCAATACACAGAAGCCGAAGTGCAAGAAGCCCGGCAAAATGATGTTGATCTGCTGGAAGAAGTGAGAGAATTGGCATTGTCTAGATCCGCCATATATCAGCAAAATCTTCGATGCTATCATAGCCGGAAAGTAAGCCCCCGAATCTTCCGGGAAGGCGATCTGGTGCTCCGATTGGTACAACGTACTGCTGGCATGTATAAGTTATCCCCCCATGGGAAGGTCCATTCATTGTGAGCAAAGCACTGCACAATGATTCTTATTATCTTATCGATGCAAAGCCACAGGAAAAGAACAAGGCGGACAGGTCCGGCGAGGAATCTAAGCGTCCATGGAATGTAGCTCTACTTCGTCCTTTCTACACTTAGCAGAGAAGTGTATGTATCCGAGTCTTTTGATATGTCGGTATGTATGCCGGCAATAAGCTTATCAATGAAATGTTGGCACCTCGAGCAGTAACTCGGGGACTGCCTTAATAATATTTGTTGTCTTGTATTATTTGTGTGTCAGCTGGAGTAAGTTGTTCTACTTAACTTAGATTAGTAGTGTGTGAGCACCAAAAACCCAACACTTCGACTTGCTGCTGTCCAACAAGATTTGGCTTCATGGCAAGCAAGAGAACAAGTTTGGAATTGCGTAGCACATGAAAAATGACTAAGGAAAAGAACTTAATCGAGCCGATGTTTGTTTTTCGGACTAACCTTGTATTTACTTTCAAATTATTATGCTGAATTATTTTGAGCTAAGCCTAAAGTTTCTAAGTATTGTTAAAACAATTTTTGAAGCTCGGATTCGTAAGTCATAAAATCGAATCAAGGTAGACACAAACCGAGCCAGAAGATTGAACGAACAAGAAAATGAAACTCGGGGGCTACGCCCAAGTTGATCCGGCATAAAAACCTAGTAGCAAAATATCACATGTGTACTGGATACAATTCCACCCGGCATACCGGGGATCTGATAAATTTTAAAGTGTTTTCACTCAAGGAGCAGCAGGAGGAGGAAGTTCGGCGTCATCTTCGCCATCTTCGATATCCGAGGCATCGTCCTCTTCATCCTCGTCTGAGCCATCTTCTATGTTCTCATCATTTTCGTCACCAGCGGCTTCCAGGAAGCTCGGACCCTCAGTCCATTCATGAATGGGAGCATATTCAACGAGGCTATGGGCGCAAGCCTGGCGCCAAGCTACCCACTCCGGGTCATTGGTCCATTTGGATCCGGTGCGCAGGCGCGTCAGGAGGTTGAGGTCGATCTTCTCGTACCACGTGAGTATGTGGTGAAGAACGGTCTCAGCTACGGCATGTCCAGCGGACTCCCTCCAAAGGTCGAGCTGTGTCTCGATTTCCATTAACTTTTCAGCAAGAACTGCGGTTCCCTCCAGAGTATCTTCGGCGGGCCAAAACGTGTTGAAGACTCGGACTGCAACGTTAAGAAGATCCTTGCCATAGTTCTTGATGATTTCCAAGCGAGATGCCAGGCTGACCAACAGGTCCTCCATGTCATAGGGAATATCTTCACCGTCAGGAGCAACGGGAGTACCCCTCTCTTGGCGGAAATCAGCAACAGCGGTGCTCGCAATGGCAGTGCCCACTAGAAATTTGCCTGAAAACAAGACAAGAGAAGCAAGAAATTAAAACACATGTGAAGTAACCCGGAGGAATATGCCGGATAAGGGAAAGGAACTTACGTAAAATGTGGTTGTGGATCCAAGTCAATTCCTTGGTACAGTCATCGCGTCTTTTGCGGAGTTGCACAAGTTCAGCGTTCGCCGACTCAAGCTTGGCGTCGGCCTCCTAGAGAAGTTCTCGGTCCTTGGAAATTTGGAGATTAAGGCGCTCGCACTCTTCCGTATAGTCCTGGCCAGCCTTTTCAAGCTCGGATTGATGTTGTGCTCTCATTTTCTTCATCTCTGCTTTGAGCTTGGCGATCTCGTCATCCTTGGTTCGGAGGAGGGCAAGCTCATCGTCTTTCTTCTTGAGCTCGGCCTGATGCTGCCCTACTTGTTCGAGAAAATGCAGCATCGTATCAGGCACGGGCACACTATCTTCCAACGATACTGAAATAGTTTGTTAACCCGGTAGAGCCGAGGTATGAATGTTTGTCGAGCCAAGGAAGAAGGGAGATGGAAAGCATAGCAAGGTCGGACGAAAGTAACTTACCCTTAATCTGATCTAGATTCTTCCTTATAAGCTTGTTCTCAGCCTCCACCCCAGCTGTGAAAACCGAATGATGGATTAGTTCGGCAGAAAAAGATGAAGGAAGACAAAAAATGTGAAGAAAAGAACTTACCCCTTTTCTCGTGCTCAGCGAGATGTGCATTATGCTTTACGAGCAGCATTTTGTGAGTGTCCAGGAGACGCTGGAACTCAGCGCTCCGATGGTTGGTGGTCACCTGAAAAGAGTACAAAAATATAGCTTAAGCCTTGTGCATATTCAAAGTGTACAAGATCCGGGCCAAGTGGAACTTAACCCGGCTCTAGGTGTGTGCATATTCGAAGTGTACAAGATCCGGGCCAAGTGGAACTTAACCCGGCTCTAGGTGTGTGCATATTCGAAGTGTAGAAGATCCGGGCCAAGTGGAACTTAACCCGGATCTAGGTGTGTGCATATTCGAAGTGTACAAGATTTGGGCCAAGTGGAACTTAACCTGGCTCTAGGTGTGTGCGTATTCGAAGTGTACAAGATCCGGGCCAAGTGGAACTTAACCCGGCTCTAGGTGTGTGCGTATTCGAAATGTACAAGATCCGGGCCAAGTGGAACTTAACCAGGCTCTAGGTGTGTGCATATTCGAAGTGTACAAGATCCGAGCCAAGTGGAACTTAATCCGGCTCTAGGTGTGTGCGTATTCGAAGTGTACAAGATCCGGGCCAAGTAGAACTTAACCCGGCTCTAGATGTGTGCATATTTGAAATTGTCAAGGAGCTACATTAGTTTTCTAAGGAGCATCCGGCCGAGTAACAAGTTACCCCCCAGAGGCTCGGGGACTAATGGTTATATCACTAATATATACAACGTGCTAAGGAAAAGGTGAAGTAACGTACCTCCATCATCCGACCCAAGCCCTTGGCATGTGCTTCCCTCCTCTCAACCTGAGCAAGGGCCGGGCTGGTGTGCAGAACAAGTTGTTGAGCAGGGGCGTCCTTCGGTGTTGGAGGCTTCTTGGCAAGCATAGACGCGAGAGTGTGCTGTCCAGACTCAACGGACTCTGCCCTAGTGGCGTCAGGGGCCTTCTTGCCTTTGGGATGCTGAGAGGAGGAAGTGGTTGCAGCAGATTTACCCTTGGGAGCTGCCTGGGTGCTTTCTCGCCGAGACTGAGAAGACTCGGGCGAGGTGGAGGGGCTTGGTGTTGCTGCTTTGGCTGCTGGCGCTGGAGTTGGTGCTGGTGCTGGTGTCGTTTTCTTCTTCGGAGGAGGTACTGAAGTAGACTCGATAGTAGCTGGTTGCGGTGGAGCCGAAGTGGTGGATGCCGCTGCCTCGGCTGGGTCAGGCTCCCCGCTCCGAGATTGCCCCCTCTTGACGAGGTGGGCTAGAACCCGGAGCAGCCGCTGAACCCTCCGGAATAGGGCTCAGCGGGCGTGAATCATCGCCACGAGGGGGAGAAGGGCTGAGTCGAAGCAGCGAAGCGATGCTAGATCCACTCTGGGGGACCTCCACCGCAGCTCTGCCGAATCAGATAATGTCAGATGAGAAACTATAACGATGCAAGAACAAGTAAATGGCAGAGGGAAAAAGAGGCTTACGCATCCGAGGTCAGCGGCTCCTTGGGCTTCTGAGCCCTTCGTGCTGGGGCCTTGGTTGTAGGCTTGGAGGCAGTCTTATCCCCGGACTTCTTTCGCCTTTTGGCTGGCTGAGAAGGTCCGGAGGATGAAGTGGATGCAGCTTCCCTTTTCTTCTTCAGCGCAACCGGAACAGGGTCACCCACGGCAAGGGGAGGGTCCTCATGGATCTGCCCACTGGGGTTAGCTGATGCCAGAAAAGCATAAGAAAGGGGGACAGCGTCAAATGCTTCCATCACCTCAACATCCGAGTCATCTTCATCGTCGGGCCAATCTCTAATAGAAGAGAGTTTACCGGTGGGTCGCTTGGTCGCGTCGGGCATTGGGAGGAACATCTCCTAGTCTAGTTCTTCCTCGTCCGAGCTCTCCCGGTCAGGCGCATATTTGAGGGTGGGATCGGTGCCATCCTCGATAGTTTGCTGAAGGAATTGCTAAAGGAGGAAAAAGACAACAGAGTTAAAAATACAACAGCAACCGACATAAGATTCAATTTGGAGAAAGTGTGTGGCACAAAGCTTACCACGAGAGGAAGCCTATCCCAGTAATAGTGCTCAATTCCCCACGTCCACTCAGAGGAGAAGTCCTTGTGGGTGGTGAATAGGGACTTGACCCGGCAATAGATTTCTATGTTGCTCAGCTCAAAAGACGAGGTCCGGTTGGGGTCGCGGCCCCAGCACATGTGGCACACCTTGTGAGTGCGTTTCTGGAGAGGGGAGATCTGGTTGCGGACGAATGTGATCATGGCGTCCTTATTGCGCAACCCGAGCTCCTTCAGCTCTGCGAACCTTTTGTTGACCTGGTTGGCCAATACTGTGGGTTTCTTGGGAACAACGTCCCACAACTCCGGGTTAGGAGGACCCGGAGCATAGGGGCGAAGCCGGATCAAGTCTTTAGTGCCGTCGTTCCGAACATAAAAGAAGGTCCGGGCCCATCCTTTGCAGGAATCCAGCCCAGTAACCCGGGGAAAGACTGAGAGCCTCCAGGGTGAAATGGACGCAGCGCCGAACTGCGTAAGCTTTTTGTCCTCCAGCTCTAGATCGACATTCGGAATTACATTACGACGAAGGCCAAAGAACCGGATCCATAGCTCCTTAGTGGGCCATAATCCGGCATAGCCTTCGATCGTGGAGGCAAAAGCAGAGAGAGAAGTGATGGCGTTGGCAGGAAGATGGTGTGGTTGGAGTTCGTAGGTGTTCAACCAATCATGGAAAAAATCGCTGACTGGCAAACCGAACCCCCGCTAGAAATGCGACAGAAACACAACAAACTCACCCGGATTGGGTGAGGGGGCAAGTTCAGCGGAGGCGAGGCGTGCAGTGACGCCTGCGGGGATGCGTCTGGTGCAGTAGAGCCAGTGCAGGTCGTCTTGGCAGACCCAGGAGCCAGCCCACGCACCACGGTCCGCCGTCGCGGTGTCCTCCTCCATCTCCTGCTCAGCGACGACGAGCTCCTCTTCTGTCATCTCAAGTTCGCTGCCCTCGCTAGCGCTAGCGGCGATGGGGGGCAGCGACCGAGATTGACAGCGACCCGTGGCGGAGGAGGTGCGCAGCAGCGACGACAACGCGGATGCGTATGGAAGCGGTGTGGCGGCGGCGCTGCTACTCAGACGCGGTGGTGGCGGCACTGTCACGGGAGAAGATGAAGGAGAAGAACTAGAGGCAGAGGGGCGCAGAAGTGGGAAAAAACCCAAGGGGCGCACCCCTCCCCTATTTAACCATTCCATCGAGGAGGAAGTGGGATCGTGTTATGCGGCAACGCCACACGGTGTGGCCATGTATAGCCCAGATGGAACAATCAGTAAAGAGCCACACGGAAGGTCACAGGGTGTAGCTGATCCCATGATGCGACGCATTGATGCGGTTAACGAGGAGGCAGGCATGACGTGACCCGCGCACAGTGATAACTGACAATTACTGCGCCAGTTACTGTGGCTGGCCCTTAAAATGAGGCAACCTAATGATTAGCCTCCACGTGGGGAAGCGTACGAAAGAAGGAAAAGCAACCCGGATGAGAACGTGGTAACCTGGCCAGCAAGTGAAAACTTGGAATGTGCCAAGGGAAAGTAAATCCATAGGATCCAAGATAAGGTGGTAACCCGGCCAGCAAGGGAAAACTTGGAATGTGCCAAGGGAAAGTAAATCCAAAGAATCCGGGATAAGGAGGAAACTCGGAAATAAGATCCAAAGCTCAGTGAAATGGAACCTGATGTGGCCTTAGTAGCCAAGGCAGCTAAGACCGCACCTGCTTCGGGGACTAATGTTGGGGGGATACCCCCAGATAGGGTTACGCCAGGTATAAAGGCCGAGTTAGCCGAGGTACGGCAAGGTCAAACCGAATGCTGGCCGAGTTACCTCAAGGCAGGCCGAATCACGGGGTAACCCAGACCAGGGGTTGTCCGCCTAACTGAGTCTCATTCGACTTAAGCCATAAGCCGGATAGATGAATCTAACTTGTATGCAGGAATAGGTGTGACCGGATCCTCTACGATCCGGGTCATAGCAAGCTTCTAGGAGAAGGAAGGAATCTCGCTGGTCAAAAGTAACTTGCATGCGCCTTGCATGGCGAAGCGGACAGGCAGGTGAGACCACCGGCGTGGCCGCAGAGGCTCACGTAGCCTCTGCATGGGTGACGCGGGGGAAAAGTACCCCGGTCGGCTTGCTATTTTGCGAGGAGGCATATTCCCTGAAATATGCCTCCACGTATGCCCTAAGTGGAGACCTAGCCACCCCTATATAAGGAGGGCTAGGTCCTCTGTAGAAGAGGTTAGGTTCTACTGGTTGATCTCTAGTTGGTCTTGTGCGGGTTAGCCGGTGGTGAGAGTAAGAGAGTCCCTTCTTCCTCCTCTCCCCAATACAGCTCTAGGAGCACTTGTAACCTTGGAAGTGAATCGAATACAAAACTTCTGTGTGTGGAATCACCATGCTATCCCTCCCTAGATTCCCCTAGTGCAATTAGTCCCCACCTTTAGCCTATCCATGGCATCTGCCGTGACACCACCACGACACTCGGGCTGTATCATATACACGTCCTCGGTTTTTTCCATTAAGGAAAGCCATTTTGACATCCATCTGCCATATCTCATAGTCGAAATAGGCTGCTATAGCTAACATGATCCGAACTAATTTAAGCACCGCTACGGGTGAGAAAGTCTCATCATAGTCAACTCGAACCTGCCGGAACCCCTTTGCGACAAGCCGTGCTTTATAGATAGAAATATTTCCATCCATATCAGTTTTCCTTTTAAAGACCCATTTGCACTTGACGGGTCTTGCACCGTCTGGCAGATCAACCAAGTTCCAAACTTGATTTTCATCCATGGACTTTAACTCAGATCTCATGGCTCAAAGCCACAACTCAGAATCAGAATCCACCATCGCTTCCGAATAAGTTTCTAGCTCATCACTGTCCAACAGTAATACATCACGAACACTTCGCAATCTTGCCGATCTTCGTAGTGTAGGTGAAGCTGCCGGCTCAGCTACCACGACCGGCTCAAACTCCAAGGCTTTCACCAAATTTCTACTGACCGGTTCCTCTCGAACTTCTTCGAGCTGCAACGTACTCCCACTGACTTCCCGGCTGAGAAACGCTTTCTCAAGGAAGACACTTTGCCCTCTTCTCGGTTGTAGAAGTAGTAACCTAAGGTTTCCCTTGGATACCCAATGAAAATGCACTTATCCGACTTGGCTGCAAGCTTGTCCAACTGAAGTCGCTTGACAAATGCTTCACAACCCCAAATCTTAATAAAAGACAAAAACTTGGCTTCTAGCCCGTCCACATCTCATGTGGTGTCTTCTCTACCGATTTAGATGGCACTCTGTTTAGTGTGAACGCCGCCATTTCTAGACAATAACCCCAAAATGATAAAGGTAGATATGTCCGACTCATCATTGATTGTACCATGTCCAATAAGGTCCGATTCCGCCATTCCAACACACCGTTCCTCTGCGGCGTACCCGGCGGAGTGAGCTGAGAAACTATTCCACAACTCTTCAGATGGTCATCAAACTCGTGGCTCATGTACTCGCCTCCTCGGTCCGACCGAAGAAACTTTATTTTCTTGCTGAGTTGATTTTGTACTTCATTCTAGAATACTTTGAACTTTTCAAAGGCTTCCGACTTATGTTTCATTAAGTAGACATATCCACATCTACTCAAATCATCAGTGAAGGTAATGAAGTACTCATAACCACCCCTAGTTGTCGCGCTCATCGGACCACATACATCACTATGTACTAGTTCCAACAAGTCAGACGCCCTTTCACAACTCCTTGCAAAAGGTGTCTTGGTCATCTTGCCTAGAAGGTAGGATTCACATGTCTCTAACGACTCCAAGTCGAACGAAGTTAGGAGTCCATCATCATGGAGCTTCTTCATGCGTTTCCAACTTATATGACCAAGTCAATAGTGCCAAAAGTAAGTCATATTCAGATCATTTGGTTACAACCTTTTCACATTTACGTTATAGACCGACCCACCATCAAGATTCAAAATAAATAACCTGTCCCGGACGGGTGCAAAGCCGTGAAATATATCATTCAAATATAAAGAATAACCATTGTTCTTAATATTAGACTGATAGCCTTGTCTCATCAAACATGAGGCAGAAATGATGTTTTGACTAAGCATTGGAACATAATAAAAATTATTTAGTTCCATTAAGAATCCTGAAGGTAAATGAAATTGCATCATGCCGACTTCCAACGCAACAACTCTTGCTTTGTTGCCGACCCAAATGTCAACCTCGCCTCTTGCTATGCCCCTAGTTCTTACCAGTCCCTACAACGAGTTGCGGATATGAATGATTGATCCGGTATCATATACCCAAGAACTACCAGGTGCATGAGCAATATAAAGGTCTATAACATTGCAAACAAGTGTATCTGAGTTGGAAGTCTCACCTCCACTCCTGGCTTTATCCGGCAAATACTTGCTGCAATTCCTCTTCCAGTGGCCATCCGACTTGCAATAGAAGCAAGCGGATACGACTGAAGGAGATGACTTAGTCCCTGAGGAAACGCTTGGGATCTCATCCTGAGCATTACCTCCTGACTTAGCCTTCTTCTTCTTAGTCCACGAACTCTTCTTAAACTTAGCCTTATTCTGGACTACCAACACTTGGCTGGTACCTTTCTTGAGATCAACCTCTGCCTGCTTAAGCATTCCATGTAATTCAGTGAGCTTATTATCCATACCATGCATGTGATAGTTCGATATGAACTGACCATACACACTAGAAAGAGAGTTCAGAATTATATCTGTAGTGAACTCTTTGCTAATGGGGTAGCCAAACCTTTTCAGAGACTGCACATAACCAACCATCTTGATCACATACGGACTTAGTGGATCACCATCCTTAAGCTTACAACTCAGCAAAGCTTGAGAGACTTGATACCTCTCGGTCTTTGGCTGAGCCTAGAACATACTTTTGAGGCTTTCGATCATATCGTAGGCCTCAACATTCTCGAACTAATGCTGCAAGTCCGGTTCCATGTGAGCAAGCATAAGACAGCTAATTTCCATAGACTCATCACATGTTCTATGGTAGGCATTGGTTGTTGTGACACTCGCATTCTCATCCGGCACATCTGGAAGTGGGTTGTCTAGAACATGGTCCCTCTTTTCTTGTTTGAGAACAATTCTCAGATTACGATACCAGTTGGTGAAGTTTGTTCCATTAAGTTTATCTTTCTCTAGGATGTTCCTCAAAGCAAAACTGGATAACTGAGGGAGACTACTACTAGGTGTCATTATCTACAACAGAAATATGCAAAACACTTAAGACAAGTATTCATAAAAGAGCAAGCATATTAAACACTTTAATACTTATGCTCCCACTAGAACCAACACCCCTCCGATGGTTACTTAGTGATTCAGGATCCTAAATAAGCAAGCTGACTAGTGAGCTTTAGCATCACCGCTAGTCGTCAAGTGATCTAGGTAGGCAACTCCTTGCCAATTGCATCTCATGCGACTCCTGTTGGTCGGGTGGCATCTCATGTCCCGGATCCTGACCGACCTCTCCTCGAGCCCCACAGCTGTTGTGATAGACCCATCTAGCTTACCAAGTGCTTCCGCTGTAAGATTCTGACTCGAACCCATCTAGTCGAAAAGAATTGGTAGCACCTCAATTTTATGAGCCCACTACCAAGAATGTCCAACTTGTCATGGTGCAGCACCGATGGGGAGACCGACTAGACCTTCTTTGAGGGATTAAAGATTACCAACTATCTAATAGAGGTAAAACTAGAGACATAACAATAACACAAAATAATCCAATTATAATGTGAAATGGTATGGCCCCTTTCATGGCGATCTCCATCTCCATGAACCTATTCGTCATGCCTTTAGCTGTTGTGTCCTTCAAGTCCTCCAAACATGCCACACTAACACTAAGGAATATACAAGAAGACAACATCTCATGCCGACACGCAGGTCGTTATACAATAACAGTGACAACACTTTGGCTCCAGTCGGCTGACAAACCCGTGACACACAGATCACGTATGGATTACACACATCACATGCACATAAGCCATACCATTCACAACTTCCTGTAAAAACAAGTTATGCATAGATACGATATCTATCGGTGTTGTGAAACTCACAGCGACATCTAATGCGCTACGACAAGGCGAAGCCGGTGGTCCCTGGCAGGTGCGAGCAGCGCCCGACGATTTTTCCGAAATCGCAGATCTAATCTGCATTCCAGACCATGGATTCCTTCATTGGATAAAACACTTTTACCCAAATCAGATCCCTGTGCAGGTCTGACCAATCTCATTGATCATCCGCATCTGATCTTCCATGCACCCCGAGTGCGATTGATCCAATCAATCTTGCACAAAACCAATCTATCTCATAGATCGACCACCGAAACCCTAAGTGGATCTGATCCACCACCTCGTGCATATCACATACGCACAGATCTAGAGCCTAAAACCAAAAGCTTTCGCTCTGATACCACTGTTGGTCCACGTAGAGATAAACAAAACTTTTTCCCTATGCAGTAGCTCCCAAGATCCAGCTCAGGTTATAGGCCACGATATTACTGCTAGACATGCAGATGCGAAAGTTTATGTAGCGTGTCGAAGCAGTGTCGAACGATCCCTCGGATAGTCCTACGGATCCTGCGGATAGTCCTCTGCCAGATCCCCATGAACACCTTTGCCTCTAGCGCCGCATGTGCAACGCCTCTACCGGTATCCACATGTACAGGAAGGAGCTTTGGACAGAGGATTGCTAGATCCTGAGTCTGTTAAGCTATAGGCGAGTAGTTACCATCCCTTTAATAGCTTAACTCTCTTCCCATACCATGATATGTGATTCACAGGACTAACTCTTAGTCTGACTCCTCAGTTAACACTTAACTGAGTAGCGCATGGCCTTGCTTCCGAATCATATCACACGAGAGGGCCCAGAGAATATCTCTCCATTACGGAGGGGCAAATCCCATCTTGGCAATCCACGTCATGCATCTTGCTTCACAGCCAACCCGAACTCTACCTTTATAACTGTCCATTTACGGAACAACGTTTGATAGAACCTAAGTTGGTGATTCATAACTCGGATCATGCAAACACCTCAGGTCAAAGGATTCCATTGCTTGAGACTGCAAATGACAACATGCTCATTGCATCTCAACTGTGGGTCAGTCCGACTCGCCAAACTCTTTAGCCGAATCGGTGTAAGTTGGAATAGCGTCACCATGCCCATGACAAGTGAAACTGTGTCATCAACCGACTTGCACATTGGTCTAAGTTGTGTGTCCAGCACAACCTCAACGACCAAGGACAATCTAGTATGAACAATCATGAATATATAGTTCCACAACTGAATCATGTATTCAATGATACATATCTGATGTTCATACAAGGACTTCTTTACTTTATGAATACTTTGGGAAATATCATCAACCATGATTGCCTCTGGGGCATATTCCCAACAGGTCGCACATCCAAAATCCAACGGGCAAGTGAAAATAGCCAATGGACTAGTATTGTCCAAAATAAAACCTCGGCTCATCAAGCCACTACAGCGCACTGCATGGTGTTGGATAGATGAACTCACGGTAGTATTGTGGAGTCCCGGGACAACACCAAATCGCTCAACCAGCTATACGTCATTTTTCCTTGTATATGGGGCAGAAGCTGTCTTGCCAGCCGACATAGAGCATGACTCGCCGAGAGTTACCCTATATACTAAGGCTGAGGTGAAAGAGGCCCGGGAAAATGATGTCGATTTGTTCGAAGAAGCATGAAAGCTGGCCCTATCTAGATCGACTATATATCAGAAAAATCTCCAACGCTATCATAGTCAAAAGATAAACCCTCGTGTATTTTGAGAGGGAGATTTAGTGCTTCGGCTAGTGCAACGCACTCCTGGCATGCACATCACCTCCATGGGAAGGGTCATTCATCGAGTGAAAAGCTCTGCACAATGATGCATATTACCTGATATATGCTCAGGCATAGGAGAAGAACAAGATGGACATGTCCAGCAAGGAAACCAAGAGGCCATGGAATGTAGCTTTACTTCACCCCTTTTACACCAAAGGAAGAAATGTATGTATCTCAGAACTCCCTCATATATCGGATATGTATGCCGGTTATGAGCAATTAATGAAATGTCGGCACCCCGAGCAAAAACTCGGGATCTGCCCTCCTTGTAATGTCAATTCAGTAATTTTATTTTTTATGTCGGCTGGCTTAGCTTGATTTTCCCAATGTTTGCCTAGTACTATGTCGGCACCAAAGGCCCACTCTTTGACTTGTTGATGTCCCCAAACTGGCTTCATGGAAAGCAAGAGCAAACGTTGGAGGTTGTTTTACACGCGAAAAACGACTATGGAAAAATAAAACAAGCAAGCCGACATTTGTTGGTTTTTTGACTAACCCAGTGTCTCGGTTCCTTTTCTTATGTTGAATGGCTCTGAGATATATCTCAAAGTTTTAAGTGTTGTTAACTTAATTTTGTGACCTTTGACTCATACGTCGAATGCCAAAAATGGTAGACAAGAGCCAAGGTTATGGAGTTGAGTAAACAGGACACAAACTCGGGGACTTAGCCCAAAGTAATCCGACATAAGTCTGGTAGCAAAAAAAAGAACTTAATTGTATATATTACATCTGCACTGGCATACCGGGGATTTAACGAATTCAGTTTTTTAAAGCCTAAGCAGCTGTGTCGGGATCAAAAGGATCAACTAGAGGAGCAGATATGTCGGTTTCTAGATTGGTAGTCTCGGCTGAAGGAGAAGCACTCTCGGCTTCAATGTCCTCATCAACTTCCTCTTCATCTTCCTCGTCGCCTCCTTCTTCTTTATCATCAGGACCCTTCAGGCCCTTGATGAAGGTATTGATAGCAACAAAGGGAATGAAGGAGTAGGCTCTATACCGACGTTGCTTAATAAGTGCCAGGTATGATTTCCATTTTGAGACCCAGTGCATAGTATGAAGACAATCGAGATTAATGCCCTCATACCAGGAGAGCACGGAACTCCAAGCCTCGTCAGCACCAACTCGGGAAACCGACTCTCGCCACTCGGTGAGCCTATCATCACTGTCCATCAGGCATTTGGCCAATTCAGCGGGAGATTTGGGAGGTGGAACCTTGGGCTATAAAGCTTTGAAGGTGCGGATGCAAGCGTTGAGCATGTCAACTCCAAACACCTTGAGAGGCTTGACCTGGGCGGACAAAGCACCCAAATAGTCATCTATATCCCATTATTCGAATAATGGGTCAATGTCGATTCTCTTCTTCTCGGCTTTGACAACTGCTAGTCATGTTGCATGAGTGGATTCAGGAAAGTGACTTGAAAAGACAGGCAGTCAGAAAGGGTAAAGCTAGGAATATGTCGACATATAAAGTATGTCGGCAGAAAATATGGAGCAAGAGGAACTTACAGTTCATTTTGCTGTTTATCCGGGTCAGCTCCGACAACCAAACTTGGCTTTTGCCTTTGTGATCTTCTAGTTCTTGCCGGGCCAAGTTAACCATAACCTGAGTCTCTTTGAGCAAATCTTTGTCTTTTTGGGCTTGTCTAGTTAGACGGTCTTTTTCTTCCACAAAGTCCAGGGAGTCCTTCTCAAGTTCGGCTTTGTGCTTCTTCTTTAGCTCTTCGATTTTGGCTTGCAGCCGAGACACCTTATCCCGCTCCTTTTAAGCTGAGCTTGATGTTCCCCTGCTTGTTCTAGAAAGTGGTTCATCAGTTCCGGTGTAGATACGCAGTCTTCGTGTCAAGAGCTGTTTTCTTGGCTACACCAAGATAGAAATGTAGATACAAATAAAATAGGGATTTCTATTTTCGTGCCCTCGATTCGTTAGTTGTACTCAGTTTTCCTCAGCTGCTTAGTTTTTCTCACTTTTCCCCTCCCTCTATTCTGAAACCCTCATAGGCGCTCAGACGGGGGGATGTCGTCAGGTCAAAGGCTTGACCGTTACATGCTGACCGGTGGGACCGCGTTGGGGCGGGTCGTGCGTTGAGCATTACGTTACGTCGCCTCGACCATTACATGTTGATAGGTGGGGCCAGGATACACAGTGGACCAGCCATCCATCTCTTGCTGATTATGGGGGACGTAGTGTGGGACCATGTGGGGCGTGTTTGGTGGTTACATGTGCCCTGTCGCCTAAATTGGAATTTTTCTTTTTTTGTTATTTTTATGATTGGCCTTTTTAAGAGCGCCTTTCCCCCTCTCCCTCGCTAACAGTTATATTTTTTTGCCCAAAAAGGTAGCGAATCTAGAGCAACTTCTATCTTCATTCATTGTTCCTTTTGGCCCTCGTTTCCCCCAATCTGGTAGCAAATCTAGAGCAGCAAATCCAACCAGCACCATAAATAAATTTAGTAAACAAAGAAGATGTAGATAAAGCGGCTAATATAGCTTATATAGTACGGTACTTAACGAGGTTCGACAATTAGGCTGCTCAGCAGCAGCAGCAGACAAGTTCAACATAGACAAGACAAAAGAAGCTGTTTTACAACAGCATCATCACAAGTTTAGTGGCCCCTCATGGCCTCTGCCTCCTCCTCTGGCACCTCCTCCACTTCTTGCTACCTAGACCCTTGACCTTGGGCGCCTTAGGCTTTATCGGGGGCATGCAACCCTCCTCGATACCCACCTTCTAGAGGTTGCGGAGGTGAAGGCCGAGCGCCTGGTGCTTGGCTCTGAAGCCGTGGACATTCACGGACTCACCGCAGGTCCTCACATCCTCGGCATGCTTCACAAGGGAGTTGAAGTCTGTGGCGCAGAGCCTCTTGGTGGGGAAGAAGGGGTACATATTTTGATGGTTTTTATTGATAGTTTTCTTTTGGATTTGATCGTTTTCTAGATTTACCTAACGCTAATGCTTCGGTAGCAAGGAAAACTTGGTTTTTAATGTGTGTTTCAGGTTCTGAACATCAACAGAAGGTTTTAACAAGAGAAACACAATATTTAGGCGAAAACAAGCAAGTCTCTTTTTGGAAGCAATCAAGGGAGGTTTACAAAAGCTTTGACGAGCAACTATACAGCGGGAATATTTTTCTGGCCGTATAGTTGTCGCTGTAAAGTTGCCTCTGCCTCCGTCTTGTCAAAAGGGACAACTTTCGTGAAGAAGCTAGAGGCGAAATCATAACATAGCAGCCGACATCCCATCCAGAAAGGAGAAAGAAGAGATCCGGAGAAGAAGGGGAATACGTTCTTCATCTCGCTCCACGATCTTCGACCTCCTAGCCATCACACCCTTATAGCCATTACTTGTACTTGAGAGAGAGAGAGAGAGATCTTCACTTTGCAAGATTAGGGTTTGTGTTTCTTCCTAGTTTGAATCATGTTGGATTACTTTTCTATTCTTATTGTGGATCTCCACTGTAATATCGAGAAGAACTCCCTTTATTTAATTATATCGATGATGCTTTCTTCTCTCATGTGTGAGTAAGTTCCTTGGGCATGGTAGCTGTAAGGGATTGGTGAGATGTGATGTGCCTCCATATATTTTCGATTAGTTTGTGATTGATTTTAATTACTATATTATGTGTGCTTGACTATCTGTGGGATGTCTAATGCTTGTTGTCCAATTAAGGGCCCAGACAACATGATGCTTTGTTCTACATAGATAGGATCTTGTTCGCTAGCAGATCGGTGACCCCCGAGTGACATGGGGATATCAATGGGAAACTGGTTTGACTCAAGGATCACAAGGAACCACTATGCTTATTGCATTAGTCCAATCCAAGGAGCTTAATTGCTAAGCAACCTGAAGGATCTTAATCGTCTAGTGACTGACCATGGTTTTGGTAACAGACTAGTAGGATTATTGAAGTTGGGATGAAATCTACCAAGAGGAGTTCCGGATAATTATGGGTTGCTCGCCTAACCACATACTTATAAGATTATAATTGTGACACTATTCGTTCACCTGGCACAGTCACTATCACCATGAACTATATCTCCTCGTGTGTTCTTTGTCATCTGCAGAAAACAACAAACAATCGAATCGTTCTTTACTTTTATGCTTTTTATTCCCGAAGTTTACATTTTAGTTTTATTTAAATACATCCAGTTTAATCCAAATTTCATTCTTATTTCCACATTTGCAGTCCATTCACTCGAATACATATGACACCATGTGGGTGTGACACAGACTTCATTCATAAACACTTATCTTTGAGCTCCCTATGGGATCGATATCTATACTTCAAAACTAGCTACGAACGATCTGTGCACTTGCAGACATCAAGCTATTTTCTGGCACCGTTGCCGGGGAGCTAAGCGCTAAGTGTTTGTCTCTTGACATTTCTGGTGTTACTACTACAAAATGGTATCCCTAGGAGACAAAGGCTCTACACGCTCTGGTAGGACCTATTTACCAGATTATATTGAGCACGTGCCTATTCAAAGGCACGAGGAAATTATTGAAAACTTTTAAGATCAAGTAATGTTGAAGTTGAAAACCTGAGTGATTTTATGGAAATCATGTCCATTTACATGACAACTCCCAAGAAACCTGAGAAAACTCTCAGAGAATACAGTGCTCCAAGTTCTGATTTTCTTAAACAACCAATAGAATTTCCTAATCCTGGAGTTAGAGAATATCGATTTGATGGTGGAATTATTAAAATTTTGCAGGAAAAAGCTTTTAGTGGAAGGGAAGATGAAGACCTAGGAAGACATCTTAGAGAGTACGACAAGGTGATAACATCACTTGGAACAAAAGGTTTGCCAAGAGAATTCTCTCGTCTAAAATTATTTCGTTGGTCTCTTAAAGGTAAGGCTCTAGACTGGTTATATTCTCTCCCTTGTCATTACATGAAATGTTGGGAAAACTGCATTGTTAAATTCATAAATAGGTTTAATATTTTAAAAAGGTAACTGAAATTAGAAACAATATAGGAAAATTTAGTCAGAACGTGGGAGAAAACTACCCACAAGCCTGGAATACATTCTTTGGAATGATCGATAGTATTTCTAATCATGGATATTCTGAATCAACTATTTGCCATTTATTCTACCATGGTCTTGATACTCAATGCAGAGAGTTGCTTGACTTCTCAGTAGGAGGATCGATAAATACTTTAACTATTAAATCATGTTTGGAATTGATGTCTACTAGGGCTAAGAATGATTCTATATATAGTCCTGATTTCGGTACTAAGCTAGAAAAACGGATACTTCGTATAACTCCTGATCTTATGCCTAAAGTATGCAAAACAATGAAATAAAAAGGTATACCTTCTGTACTTTTTAAGGAAAACAAAGTAGACTTGTTACTAGTTTTTACTGAAGAAAATGAAACTAGGAAAGTTTTTCAAGAATTAAAACATCGACAAGCAAAATCTCATAATAACTTGCATAAGCATTTTCAAAGACATAAAAAGGTTTTGGCGGAACTCGCAGAAAATTATGATGAGATTGGCCAAGAAATAAAATTATTTCACAAGTACCTCGGTATGATTGAAACCCAATGTGAACAAATAGCATCTGGTTATCAAATTTTTCTTCAAGATGATATAGATATTCCTGTTTCTACTAACATTGTTACAAGGGGAGGTGCAGTTGTTATAGGACCATTAGGACCACCAGAATATGAAGCTAAAAAAGATCGAAAGGAAAATGCCATGCTCAAAGCAAGCCAAGAAGATGATACACTAGTGGATCCTCAAGATGAAACTGCCCAAGAAACACAAGATCAAACCATGGAGGAGAAAAATGATGCACAAGATGACCGTTATGACTCTAATGCAGAGACAGTTGATCCAACAGAAGAAAAAGAGATAAGCAATGAAGATGAAGTTGTTGTAGTAGAAAAGAAGAAGAGTGATAAGAAGCAACAAAAGAGCCTGATCCTCCACAGAAGGTAAAAGACAAGAATAAGAAAGGTGAGCAAAAGCTTCCTTATCCAGATTGAAAAAAGAAAGCACCGGATCAGGTAATCTATGTCTTTTAAAAAGGCACTTGGTGATCTTCGTCTAGAAATTCCATTTGTGGATGCAATAAAAGTTCCTACCTATTCTAAATTCCCCCATGATATTCTTAGTAGAAAGAAAGAAATAATTGAAACCATTGCCATGGTGACTAGTTATCCTGCTAATGGGAAGCTATTGTCTAAATTGGGAGATCTCGGAATACCAACTATTTCATGCTCAGTTGGCAAAACAGATATTCACAATGCTTTGTGTGATTTAGGTGCAGGAGTTAGTGTAATGCCATATTCCCTCTATAAAAGGTTAGGATTAGGGGAGTATTCCCCTACTATCACTTTACAGATGGCTGACAAGTCCACTAAACAACCCATTGGTATGATTGACGATGTTCTACTTAGAATAGATGAGCATGTTATTCCCACTGATTTTATTATTCTTGAAATGCCAAAGGATGAAAAATTATCCATAATACTTGGAAGACCTTTTCTTAGTACTACAGGAGCGTCAGTTGATTGTGCTGAGGGAAAAATAATCTTCAATGTTTATGATGTTGAAATCATCTGGTATTTTTCAAAGAAGCTGGAAGAAGGAGAAAGATATATTCCACTAGCAAAACAAGTTCATGTGGTAAGTGCCTTCGATAAGGGGAAACCCAAGGTAAGATTTCGAGAATAGAGAAGGAGTTTAAGTATTCAACCATTCTTAATAAAATGCTTAATGGGAGTCAACCCATCACATTAATAAAATAAACTAAAGAATAAAACGTTCATCGCCTTCCTACAACTTTTTCACAGACATTCTTGCGGAAGCGCGCCCGTGAAGATGCAGATGTCAAAAAGTAGCAGAAATATCGATTGAACAAGCATATAATAAGTATAAAAATAAAAGTTTGAGTTTTATCTATAAAAACTAGCTTAATCATTTTGTCCAGATTAAAAAAGTGAATCTCCAGTTGAGGAGAAGAAGTTTGGTAATACTAATAATCCTGCTCTATACACGCTATTGTTGGTCGACAATTTTTACTATCATTTTTCTGTCAAAAACAAGGTGTTTCACTAAGTTTCAGGATAAGAAAGAATTCTCGAAGAAATACAAAAAAAATTATGACTACTGAAGTTTTAACGACCAACTATATGGCGGGAATAAAAATTCTGGTCGTATAGTTTGGCCGTATAGATATGTTTGCCATCAACAAATTTTATTTCTTAGGAACAGAAGGTTTAACGACCAACTATACGGCAGGAATAAAAATTCTGGCCGTATAGTTCCGTCCATATAGATATCGATGCCTTCGTGAAATTTCTTTCTAGAATATTGATGGTTTGACGACCAACTATATGGCGAAAATAAAAATTCCGGTCATATAGTTTGTCCGTATAGTTATCGATGTCTGTCTAATAAAATTTATCTCGAGGACACAGAAAGTCTGACGACCAACTATATGGTGGGACCATTTTGATCTGGCCGTATAGTTGTATCCGTATAGCTGTGATCTGGCATAAAGAAACCCTAATTGTTGATGCCGCCGCAACTATATGGCAGGAAGTACTTATCCCGCCCGTATAGTTGTAGCCGTATAGTTCGACGCGACCACTTAATCGCGCCAGGGCGGGTAGGTTTCTTCCTCCTCACTTTTTCTCTCATATTCTCTCTCCAAACCTCTCAAAACCCACCTAGAACTCTTGATTCTTCGCGGATTTCGTTCGTTTGAGTGGGGGAATCAACAGATCAGTATGTTTCTATCCCTATCCATGCTTTATTTTCAGAATTTCATGGTTGAAACTCTCACATTGATCTAGTGGATAAACTCAAGCTTATTTTGTTTTTCCTTTTGATTTTGCATGTGAGGATTAAAAAAATTCACGTAGAATCGTCTGTATATCATGTAGAAACTATATGCCTAAGGTTTCATGGTAAAAATTTTCAGTGCATCAAGATGAACAAAATTGGTAGCATTTTTCGCAAGAGCAAGCACCAACGTGGCGAGAGCTCAGTGCTCCGGGCCGAGCTCAACAGCAAGTTGGCCATTGTTTCATCAAGGAGGGTGATGTCTACACATTGGGCCGATGATAGCTTTCTCACCACGGCAGGGTTAAGGGCGGACTTCAACCTCATGTGTGAAAAAGCAGGGCTATCACTACTCGCCTACGCAAGCCACAATACTTACACCGAGCTCACCTATGAGTTCCTTGCCTATTTCTACGATGACCACAAGGAGAAAGGTAATGCATGCATAGTAAGCTTCACCATAAACCAGCAGCCATATGAAATAACTTTCTAGCAATGTTGTGATGCTTTTGGCCTCCCTCACGGTGGGGAGTCAACAGTTACAAATTTATATAGCGTCTCAAGTGGAGAAACTTGGGAGGTTATTTCTGTTAATGGTGGCAGGGATTTCTACCAGAAGAAGATGTCCACCATTTAGAACCCAACAATTCGCTACTACGCCTTGTTCCTCGCTAATACACTATTGGGAACAGGAGATACCGGCTCCATGGCCAATGTGGACATGGCCATGATCACCAAGGCACTCTTCCCCAATGCACCGCAAAGCCCCAATCCTGCGGATCTACTCCTCCAGCACCTTCGCCACCAGAGCAACAAAAAAAAGGTGACATTCGCACTGCTGGATTGGTAACCCACCTTGCCCTAGCATTGAACATTACATTACCTATGATGCAACCTGTTGACGGCTCCAAACTTATGTATGTCAAATATTTAACTGCTTGTGGTTTCCTCGGTGTTTACCGAGCTGACAAGAGGCTCCAAGCATATCAGTTTGGTTATCTTGGTGATGCACAGGTTGAGCAGGTTTCGTTGCCCTGTCCACAAGCCTTCAAGATTGTGGAGAAGGGCAACTGGATCCTCACCAAGGATCAAGTGGTGGAGATCATGGCTGAATTCTAGCCTGATCAAGAAGAGGATGAAGAAGGAGAGAAGCAGGATGAGGATGAGCAGGAGTAGGAATACAACCCTGCTTGGGAGGGACAACAGCAACACCTGGGGGGATCCTGGGACCCATGGCCCAATCAGTAGCAGCAGGGGTTCAACAACGTCCCCTATCAAGAGTTTCTGCAGCTCAACCAGCGTGTTAGAGAGATTGACCACACTCTACAAGGAGTGAATGAGGATGTGAATGCCTTAACTCATAACTTCAGTCACTTCATGACCCACTTCCCTGACTACTACCAGCAGTATCCGCACCAGCAGCCGAACGATGGCAACAGCTAAGCCTAGCAACAGCCTAAGCTTGGGGGAGGTTTGAAAACCTCCAAACCTTGCATTCATATTTTTATTTCTTCTTTTAATTTATTTTAATTCTTCAGAATTGCATGTTTACTTTCAGTTCGCATTCCTGAACTAAAAACACAAAAAAATTAGTTGTAACTTTTATTGCAAGTTTGTTAGTTTGTTTCTCTCAAAGATTGCTCAATTTCAGGTGACTTAGCAATAGGGAAATATAGAGGGGGTTCGACTCAAGTACGAGAATGAAGCAAGCAAGAGGAGGTATCACATTCCTTTCATCACCTTTTTTGCAACTTTAAATTGACCCTACAATTATTTACTCGCTTGTACTCGAGCCACTCCCCACTTAGCTTGTTATCCTATAAATTATATTCCTTTGTCAGTGTCTCCTTTTTAGCTTTGAAATAATGAGCAACAAACTTGGTTAAAAATATTTCCAACATTTTTACAACAAGAAAAAGCATCGAAAATATGACTTGAGTCCATGTTTAGCCCAAAGGATTTGATTTTAGAACTACTCAACCCCATTTGAGTTTAATGTAAATAGACTCGATAGCACCCTTGAATGAAATTGTCTAATAAAATGGATGCTTCGAAGTAGTAGAGATTATGCCACTGCTTTTTCTAATAATTACCGTCAGATATTGCTTTACGCGTGTCATTACAACACTGTCGTGCTCCATGGGGAACTATTAACTCTGCTGGCCAACAAACGATCTAAATGTGGGAAACCACTTGATTCCGGCTATTGAGTTATGTAAGCGTCTGTAGCTGCCATGCTATGACGGGTAAAATTTTAGTCTCCTCGTGGTTTCACGTTCCAAGTGAAGTTGTAGTACTCCTCTGACCCACTATTTCTCAACAGTTATCTATTGGCATGGGCACGAGTGCGCAACACAGTCCTAATTAACATGTTAAAAACATCGGCATGATTTCTCTATGAAAGGGCTGAAGTTTTTGAAAAACAAGGAAAGGAAAAAGGTGCTTTGAGAGTCTTGAAATTTTGACGTGGGAATAGATGAGTTGTTCTTAAATTGAATGTTTTTGGTGCCAATTTGAGTACTCTTAATTGATTAAATAAACAAGAGCAAAAAGTTTTCATCTCTCAACAAAGAGAGACACCAAAAGAATTTGTTTCACTTTCTTAGCTAAACTTTCGACACTTTCTCGAGCATATGATTTATTTACTAGCAAGATATACGTGGTTAGGAAGTGGACTCGGTGCAATCTTGTGAATACTTGTAAGATCATATTTTAGATTGCAGGAATTGTGAAGAGAATTTAACACCAATTCGAACTTGTAAGTTCTTTTATTTCAGTCTCGAATCTCCGTTATTCTTCCTTATTTTCTTTTCACTCGAGGGAGAGCAACATATAAGCTTGGGGGAGTTCATAGCTGTGAGATTCGACATATTTTTGATGGTTTTTATTGATGGTTTTCTTTTGGATTTAATCGTTTTCTAGCTTTACCTAACGCTAATACTTCGGTAGCCAAGAAAACTTGGTTTTTAATGTGTGTTTCTGGTTCTGAACATCAATAGAAGGTTTTAACAAGAGAAACACAACATTCAGGCGAAAACAAGCAAGTCTATTTTCGAAAGCAATCAAGGGAGGCGTACAGAAGCTTTGACGAGCAACTATACGGCGGGAATATTTTTCTGGCCGTATAGTTGCTACCGCCTCCATCTTGTCAAAAGGGAGAACTTTCATGAAGAAGCTAGAGGCAAAATCATAACACAGCAGCCACCATCCCATCTAGAAAGGAGAAAGAAGAGATACGGAGAAGAAGGGGAAGACGTTCTTCATCTCGCTCCACGATCTTCAACCTCCTAGCCATCACACCCTCATAGCCATTACTTGTACTTGAGAGAGAGAGAGATCTTCACTTTGCAAGATTAGGGTTTGAGATTGTTTCTTCCTATTTTGAATCTTGTTGGATTACTTTTCTATTCTTATTCTGGATCTCCATGGTAATATCGAGAAGAACTCCTTTATTTAATTCCATCGATGATGCTTTCTTCTCTCATGTGTGAGTAAGTTCCTTGGGCGTGGGAGATGTAAGGGATTGGTGAGATGTGATGTGCCTCCATATATTTTCCATTAGTTTGTGATTGATTTTAATTACTATATTATGTGTGCTTGACTATCTGTGGGATGCCTAATGCTTGTTATCCAATTAAGGGCCCAAACAACATGATGCTTTGTTCTACAGAGATAGGATCTTGTTCGCTAGCAGAACGGCGACCCCCGAGTGACACGGGGATATCAATGGGAAAATGGTTTGACTCAAGGATCACGAGGAACCACTGTGCTTATTGCATTAGTTTGATCCAAGGAGCTTAATTGCTAAGCAACCTAAAGGATCTTAGTCGTCTAGTGACTGACCATGGTTTTGGTAACAGACTAGTAGGACTATCGAAGTTGGGGTGAAATCTACCAAGAGGAGTTCCGGCTAATTATGGGTTGTTCGCCTACACACATACTTATAATATTATAATTGTTACATGTATAATTCGGCCACCTGACATAGTCACTATCACCATGAACTGTATCTCCCCGCGCATTCTTTGTCATCTGCAGAAAACAACAAATAATCGAATCGTTCTTTAGTTTTATCCTTTTTATTCCTGAAGTTTAAATTTTACTTTTATTTAAATACATCCAGTTTAATACAAATTTCATTCTTATTTCCACACTTGCAGTCAATTCACTTGATGACCTGTGACAACTTTGGGTGTGATAGAGACTTCATTCATAAACAGTTAACTTTGGGCTCCTTATGGGATTTATATCTATACTTAGAAACTAGCTACAAACGATCTGTGCACTTGCAGACATCAGGCACCTGTAGATGTCGCCAGTGAAGAAGTTGTTGTACTGGCCGGACTTCAGCCTCCTCAGCACATGACGAGTCTTGGTATCCTTGGACTCGTCGTCGCTGCAAATGTCGTTATTATCCTCCTGTTGGAAAAATAGTAGAGTGCAATAAGGACATGATTGAGATACGTTGATTATTGGGATTGATTATTTGCATAAATTAACCGATTGAGATCTCTTGATTATTCTCCAAATCTCAAACCAAATCGAATACTGATCCCAACTACGAACAAGGGGATTCATCGAAATACGAGATCTAACACAAGAGGATTAGCTACTGTAAAAATACGAGTAGCCGAACCCTAATAAAATATGATCTAGCATCCAATGATGGGAACGGGGGAAGAACAAAGGAAGGCGAGAAAACCCTGGTTACCTCCAACCATTGGTCGGCGATGTTGGTGTCGTAAGGGTTCTCCGGCCTTATGTAATCAACCTCATCGTAGGGGTCCCAGCCGAGTGGGATCTGCCCGAGACCGGCGGGGGCCTCCTCGCCGGCGGCTACGGTGGATGTGGGGACGGGGACGGCGGCTGCCTTTGATGCCTGGATGGGGCCTGTACAGGGACAGGGGCCTCCTCGTCGGTGGCCTTGGAGGCGCCGATGGCCACCACGCCGTTCTTCTCCATCGCCGACGTGGTTGGGGTTTTCTTGGGGGTTTGCAGAAGGTGATGGGACAGTTGAGACGATTGAGTGAGCGAGTGAGTGATGAGTGAAAGTGGGGAGGCCTCTATTAAAGGAGAAGGGAAGCGACATTTAGTTGCACCACTGTGCACCGTGTAACCGCGTATGCTACTGCACCGTTGATACGTCCATAACGTATCTATAATTTTTGATGGTTTTATGCTAATAATATGCTTTTGATACTCCTTTTTATATAAAGTTTATGATTTATTTGGACTAACCTACTAATAGTTGCAAAAGTGCACAATGTTCTTGTTTTACACTTTGATGTGTAGGAATTACCAAGAATACAAGTGGAAACCTTGTTGGAGTCAAATTGGGATTTTCCAGAAATCTGTCTCAGAACTCTTTTTGAAGATGGTCACGTCTCGGGTCGAAGACAGCGTCAAACAGAAAACTCTTCAACTGCAAAGTTGTTGGAAATTTCGCGACAAACGTTTTGGACACAAAGTTTAGCTGATTCCGTGTCCGGGTGGGCCCGATAGGCCCGATTTACTGCAGCCCAAGATGGGGTGACGGGAATCCGTGAAGCTATATAAAGGGAGGAAACCTAATTCGTGGGAGACACCTCCACCCATGAATTTGCAGCCACCAAAGTCACATTTTTGCCTCCCCCATGGATCCCATCTCCATGGGGAAGGGCTCCCAAGAAGCCATGAAGAAAGGGTGCTAAGGGGTGGTGCTCCCCTGTGATACCGGTGGCGGGGATGGAGTCCTTCGCGCCGCTGCCTCTTCACCATCTTCACTACCATCTCCATCGACTCCACCACCATCTTCATTGTCGTTGTTGATTCCCATGATGAGGAGGGAGTAGTTCTCTCTTGAGGCTAAGGGTTCTACCGATAGCTATGTGTTCAACTCTCTCTATGCATGATCATATTGTGATCATAAGCTTTGTAATCAAATAGATCTACCTTACTACTCAAGTGCTTTAATAGATCTCTGCTCTCCCCATGTGTGTGAAAGTGACAACGTGCACACCATGGTGGCACTTAGGCTAGAGATTACAAATACTTGTTATGAGTTATATTTGGAGTTGGATGTCTTTATAAAATTGTGGTGTTTGTTGGAACCATTTGAGGTGTGCGGTTATCTAGATGGGGAAAGCGAACTTTGAGGTGTGCTATTATAGCCTTACCATGGATTAGAGTGTCCAACCGGAGAGTAGTTAAGAGTAGTATCATAAAGAGAATATATTTATATGAGAGTGTTCACTAGTGAAAGTATGATCCCTAGGCCTTGTTTCTAAACATTGAAACACTGTTTGCAACTAGATCTGTTACATGTTTGCTTGCTTCCATCTTTATTTCAGTTTTCCTTTAGTATCTTCCACGCCATCAAGCTCTTTTCTGGCACCATTGTCTTATATCCATACCACTTGTATTTTACTATCTCTTCGCTGAACTAGTGCACCTATACACCTGACAAGTGTATTGGGTGTGTTGGGGACACAAGCAACTTCTTGTATCCTGATTGCAGGGTTGCTTGAGAGGGGATACCTTTGACCACTTCCTCCCTGAGTTCAATAAACCTTGGGTGATCCACTTAAGGGAAACTTGCTGCTGTTCTACAAACTGATGACCCACAAGTATAAGGGGTGTATCGCAGTATTTTCGATAAGTAAGAGTGTCGAACCCAACGAGGAGCAGAAGGTGCTGGCTAGTGGTATGGATCAGGAATTCTCTGCAAATACTTAGCAAACGGATTTTTAGGGGTTTTTGATAAAGCAAGTAAACAAAGTACGAGTAAACAAAAGACAGTAGGAATAAATGCAGCAAGTGGCCCAATCCTTTATGCAGCAAAGGACAAGCCAGTTGTGTTACTTAAGATGACCAAACGTTCTCGATGACACATGGGAAGACTGTCAAGTGCTTTCGCTTCATATAGTTGATTAATCTTCACTAGCTTGCTAAGTGTTGTGTGGGTGAACCTGTGCTAATGTACTGCCCCATCCAAGACTAATACATACTTGTGATTATACCCCTTGCAAACATCCGTAAGTACAAGAAAGTAATTAAGGTAGAAACCTAACCACAGCTTTAAACTCTAAGACCCTTATGTCCCTTGTGCAATGGTTTCCTAACGGGGGTTCAGGTTTCACACCGTAACCCCTACGATTAGTAGCCAAATACACAATGCATTCCCCTAGGCCCATATAGGTGAAGTGTCATGTAGTCGACATTCACATGACACCACTAGAAGAAGTACACCACAACTTAAATAACAATCTATTGAATCTTTCTCAACACAACTCCACTACTAACAACAAGACTTCTCCCATGTCCTCAAGAACAAAACGAACTACTCACAAGACATCATATGGATCATGATCAGAGATGGAATAATGATGTATAACAATCTGAACATAAACAATAATTCAATGGTTCACTCAATAGCATCAACTACAAAGAGTAATCAACACCGGGAAAGTTTCCCCTATGAACTATGCAAGATTCAACTCAATTGTTACATCAATATGGAGATGGTGAGGAGGGTGTTGATGGTGATGATGATGATGATGATCCCGATGAAGTCCAGCTTGATGGTGGTGTTGATGGCGACGATCTCCCCTCTCCGGGAAGGAATTCCCCCGGCAGAAATCTGTCTGCCGGAGAGATCTTTCTCTCTCGGTGTTTTCCGCCCCGTAGAGGCGGCGGAATCTTTCTGTGGTCGCTCCCTTAGTCTTAGGGTTTCGGGAAGTTGATATACACCAGAGGGGAGAGGCTGGACTGGGCCAGGGTGGCCACACCACCTCCTGGCGCGGCCTAGGGCTGCCCGCGCTAGAGGGTGGTGTGGGCCCCCTGTGGCCCATCTCCACTCCGTCTTCTGGCATCCTTAGTCTTCTACAAAAATAGGATTTTCCGTATATTTTCCCGGATTTTCTGATCTTCGTGAATTTTGCCTCCAAATAGCACCTTTTCCATCAGAATCCTGACTACAGCGGTCCATGCTCTAAAAGTCATCAACCATGCAAAAACAGACGAAATAACATAAGTATCACCTCTCAATACGAAATATATCAATGAATAATAGTGAATTAAGACATAGAATAGTGAGGCAAAATGCACGTATCAACTCCCCCAAGCTTAGACTTCGCTTATCCCCAAGCGAAACTGAGCTCAATAAACATGGCCTCAGGTTTATGGAGTGAAGAGTCGATAAAAGAATACGGACAAGAAGCATCACATTCATCAAATACATAGATCATAATAGAAAACAACTCACTATTATATAACTCAACTTATAATAAGTAAAGGAAACACAATAAAGATACATAAAGTGAATCATAATTGGTAATGGCAAACTTAGCTCTTGATCGAAGAATAGTTGATAACTTGCTGGAGTTCACAAATAACTGGTTTTTCAATGATAGCTTTCAAAGTAGTAAACATCAGGATAAGAGCAATGTGCAAAACAAGGAACATAAGAAACATGAATGAATAAATCAACATATGAATGAATGAAACATAACAACTCAAAATACTTGCTGAGATAGAAGGGAGTAGGTTTACTGACTCAACTACAAAGTAAAAGAAAGGCCCTTCGCAGAAGGAAGCAGGGATTGCAAGTTTCATAAAGTGCTCCCAAAAATTATGATACTTACTAGCTTTCAGCTCTCATTTCCCCTATCATAGGAATATTTTGGTGATTAAGGTTAAAGTGACACAACTAAGAGGATATGCTTGACAAGTTATAAGTTGAAATCTCATGCCCCTTACTTATGAGTACCGATCCTCATGCTACTCAACTTTAGTCACGAGCAAGGTCTTGTCATTGTAAATACATGCGTATCATTGAGAACCGCCAACGGGGTACCCCTTGCACATGACACATGAGCTATCCCATAATCAAAATGACAAGGCAAGCAGACAGTGAGCATCTCAGCGATCTTTTTATTTGCTATTTGCATAGGTTTTTATTGAGGATGCTTCATAGAATGCTCACTATAGTTATGCTGCAAGTTTCCACCATGATTAGGCATGGCTTAGGCTAGCGGCCCAGGCGTTTCTCTAACACACATATAAACTCCATGATCTTACAAGTTCCACTTTTCTTTCACACCGTCGGGATCCATAAGCAAAAGAACATGATATAAACTAGGTACAAAGTACCAAATGAAGTGTTGAAAGCGGTCCCCATGATACATGGTTCGGCTAACTTCAACTCATAAAGCGCAAGCATATACGCAACAAAGAAGGACCCAATGGTTCAAGTTTATTAAATGCAAGAAAGTAAAGTGTGCCATCAAGTTCGTGAGAGCTTTAATCACTAATTTTCACATAACAAGTTTAATTTGGGAGGTAGACAAAACAAGAATTTACTTGGAATAGCAATAATGCTAATAGGTAGGTATGGTGGACACAAATGGCAAAGGTTTTGGTTTAAAGGAGGTGGATGCACGAGAAGAATACCCTCTCAGTACAGGTTTTTGGCTAGCAAGGCTGGGTAGCAAGTATAAGAGTTGAAGGAAACAACCAAACATACGAGTGATAAAGACAAACATGCAATCTTCCTCGGAAGCACAAAAGATCTTAACTAGAGAATACTAGACTTATTAGCAAATCAAGAAAGAAAGATGATGAAATAATTTTTCTTTAAAGGTACTTTTATCTTTTTATTCAACTCTCAAAAATAGTGTTGCTACTGACCGAGCCAGGTTTGCCAAAACCAACTAAATTAACTCAATGATCCCAGAGTGATACCAATACTAACAACAAGATCAATCATACAACCACGAATTGAAACCTAATATGAGCTATGCAAAAGAGTGAATGATAGAACTTCTCATTAATATTCCATAACGGCAACTCATGCCAAGGGATACATATCTAACGAGGGAGGGGACACTTCCATAATGCAAACCATCCTACATAATAACTCCTCTATTCATGATATGATTCTACTAAAAAGGTAAAAAGATAGAAGATAGTGATGTGATACCGCGGCACTCACCCAAGCTTGGAACAAACCAAGGGGATGCCAAACCTAATGAGGAATTACTCCTTTGGTGGTGGTGGTATCCTTTCGTCTTCGTCCGTCTTCCAAGGTAAAGGCTTCCCATCAACAAATGACATCGTGGTTTCCAACATCCTAAAACTTGCAGCAGCACTTATGAGTTTAAATCTAGCCTCATACTCACAGTTTTGATTTTGAACGTCATAGAACTGTTCTTGCAGTTCGTTGGTTGTTTGGCGGAGTGAGAGGACTTCGTCTTTGAGTTCAGCAGTCTCCTTTTGGTGCTCGGTGATGAGTTCGGAACAAATCTTATGGATGATATCCACTTCGCGCTCCGCCATCTTCTTGTACCTAAAGACTTCTTGCTCCAATGCTTCCATCATGTCCTCCAGACTTCCTTCACCTTTAGGGCCTTGAACCTCTTTAATCCGAACCTCCCCACCTTCGAGCAATAACTCCTTGGGATGAATCTTCAATTCTCTCATGTATGGGTTGATGATATCTTCCAAGGAATCTCCCTTAACTGATCCAGTGGAAGACATTGAGGCTACAAATCTGAGATTTTACCTGGCAGAAATAGATCGAAACAAAAACACGACGAAAACACGATATACAGACCTCGGGGGATCCAGGGGGTTATATATTATGAAGTTTCATATCAAAAGGAAGGTACTGGGAGAAAATGAGTCGGAGGCAGAGACTGGGGTGGCCTCACCACCTGGTGGCGCGGCCAAGGGTGGGCCTGTGTCACATGGTGGTGTCGGCTACCCGGCTCCGGTTCCGTCCCTTTTTCGCTTCGTAACTTTCCTTATCGACTGAAAACTGCAAAAGTATAGTTGTATTGTATTTTCGTGGAACTTTTCTTACCATAACTGTTACCTATTTCAAAACAGACTCTACAGGTCTCTAAATTTGGTCCTCGATGAATTTCTCCGGAGTTATAATTTGAAAGGCATCAACATCTTCATTGTAAGAATCTCCAGCAATATAGTGTTTGAGTCGCTGTCCATTCACTACTTGTGTAGTATTATCTTTTAGAGAAGAAATTTTTATTGCTCCTGAACGGTATACTTCTTCAATGATGAAAGGTCCTTCCCATTTTGATAGTAGCTTACCTGCAAAAAATCTGAGACGAGACCTATACAATAGAACTTTCTCACCAACATGAAATTCTCTCTTAAGTATTCGCTTGTCATGCCATCTTTTAACTTTTTCCTTAAAGAGCCTAGCACTCTCATAGGCTTCACTCCTCCATTCATCTAAAGAACTTAAGTCAAATAATCTTTTCTCACTAGTGAGCTTACAATCTCTATTTAGTTCTTTCACTACCTAGTAAGCTTTGTGTTCTAATTCTAAGGGTAGGTGGCAAGCTTTCCCATAAACCATTTTATAAGGAGACATTCCCATAGGATTTTTGTAAGCAGTTCTATAAGCCCATAAAGCATCATTCAACTTCTTAGCCCAGTTTTTTCTAGACCTATTAACAGTCTTTTGCAAGATAGATTTAATTTCTCTATTTGATAACTCTACTTGCCCGCTAGTTTGGGGGTGATAAGCTGAAGCAATTCTATGATTAACATCATATTTAGCAAGGGTCTTCCTAAAACCACCATGAATGAAATGAGAACCCCCATCAGTCATGAGGTACCTAGGCACCCCAAACCTAGGAAAGATAACATCCTTAAGCATTTTAAGAGAAGTCTCCCTGTCAGCACTCTTTGTAGGAATGACTTCTACCCACTTAGTAACATAATCAATGGCAACAAGAATATGAGTGTAACCTTTCAAAGGAGGGAAAGGACCCATAAAGTCAAATCCCCAACAATCAAAAGGTTCAATAACTAGAGAGTAGTTCATAGGCATTTCATTGCGTCTAGAAATATTACCAACACACTGACATTCATCATAAGATAAAACAAATTTTCTTGCATCTTTAAAAAGGGTAGGCCAGTAAAAACCTGATTGTAGCACCTTTTGTGCAGTTCTATCTCCTGCATGATGTCCTCCATAAGCACTACCATGACATTTACGCAATATCTCCTTTTGTTCATATTCTGGAACACATCTTCGCATAATACCATCCACTCCTTCTTTGTATAAGTGTGGGTCATCCCAAAAATAATGCCTCAAATCATAGAAGAACTTTCTTCTTTGCTGAGATGTAAAAGTTGGAGGCAAATACTTGGATACAATAAAGTTAGCATAATCAGTGTACCAAGGGATCCCTCACGAGCTTACCCCTACTGCAGCTAACTGTTCATTTGGGAAACTATCATTAACGGGCATAGGGTCAAAAGAGATGTTTTCCAATCGAGATAAATTATCAGCTACAGGGTTTTCAGCGCCCTTCCTATCTACTATATGTAGATCAAACTCTTGTAAAAGTAACACCCATCTAATAAGCCTAGGCTTAGCATCCTTCTTCGTCATAAGATATTTAATAGCAGCATGATCAGTATGAATGGTGACCTTTGAGTCCACAATATAGGGCCTAAACTTATCACAAGCAAAAACAACAGCTAGAAATTCCTTTTCAGTAGTAGCATAATTCCTTTGAGCAGCATCTAGAGTCTTACTAGCATAATGGATAACATTTAACTTTTTATCAATACGTTTCCCAAGGACGGCACCTACAGCAAAATCACTAGCATCACACATTATTTCAAAGGGTAAACTCCAATCAGGTGGTTGAACAATAGGAGCTGTAGTTAAAGCCTTCTTAAGAGTTTCAAAAGCTTCCTTACAATCATCATCAAAAACGAAGGGTACATCTTTTTGAAGAAGATTAGTAAGGGGTTTTGATATCCTAGAAAAGTATTTAATAAACCTTCTATAGAAACCAGCATGACCAAGGATACTACGAATACCTTTGATGTCTCTTGGACATGGCATCTTCTTAATTGCCTCAACCTTAGCTCTATCAACTTCTATGCCTCTTTCAGAAACTTTATGCCCAAGGACAATCCCTTCATTAACCATGAAGTGGCATTTCTCCCAATTAAGAACAAGATTAGTTTCTTCACATCTCTGCAAAACTTTATCAAGGTTGTGCAGACAATTATCAAAAGAAGTTCCATAGACAGAAAAGTCATCCATGAACACTTCTACAATTTCCTCATAAAAACCATGAAAGATAGCAGACATGCACCTTTGAAAAGTAGCGGGAGCATTACATAAACCAAAAGGCATACGTCTATAAGCATAAGTTCCATAAGGGCAAGTAAAAGTAGTTTTTCCTTGATCTTGTTGTTTAACAGCAATTTGAGAGAAACCAGAATAACCATCAAGAAAACAAAAATGGGTCTTTTTAGACAACCTTTCCAACATTTGATCAATAAAAGGAAGCGGGTAATGATCTTTCTTAGTAACTTTATTGACTTTTCTAAAGTCAATGCACATCCTATAGCCTACTACTATTCTTTGAGGAATAAGCTCATCATTATCATTAGGAACAACGGTAACACCTCCTTTTTTAGGAACACAATGAACATGACTAACCCATTCACTGTCAGCAATAGGGTAAATAATACCAGCATCAAGGAGTTTCAATACCTCATTCCTTACCACTTCCTTCATCCTGGGGTTTAAACGTTGTTGGTGCTCTACTACTGGCTTTGCATCTGGTTCGATGTTGATAGAATGCTGGCATATAGTAGGTGAAATCCATTTTAAATCATCCAGAGTATAGCCCATAGCTCCTCGGTGTTTCTTCAAAACCTCCAACAACCTTTCTTCTTCCTTTCCTGAAAGTTTAGAGCTAATAATAATAGGATATATCTTTTTATCATCAATATAAGCATATTTAAGATCATCAGGGAGAGGTTTTAGATCGAAAACCAGATCCTTTTTAGGTGGCAACGTGGTACCCAAGTCTTCTACAGGCAAGTCATGCTTTAGCATCTGGGGTTGACGACGGAGGATCTCGTCAATCTCATTCCTTTCTTCCATGAAGATCTCACTTTCATGATCTTCCATAAATTGTTGCAAAGCATTGTTAGGAGCAAGAGAGATAGAAGAAAGTTGTTCAACTCTAAAATCCTCATTATGGGTTTCCTCTTCGCAAGGTTCTTTAGCAAATTTCGAAAAATTAAACTCATAAGATTCCCCATCAAACTTAGTCAAGATTTTCTCCCTCTTGCAATCAATAATAGCTCCACAAGTACTCAAGAAAGGTCTACCGAAAATGATAGGATAAGTTTTACTAGCAGCTGAACCAAGTACTAGAAAATCAGCAGGGTACTTAATCTTACCACAAAGAACTTCCACGTCTCGTACAATACCAATTGGAGAGATGATCTCTCTATTAGCAAGGTGAATAACCACATCAATCTCTTCCAACTCGCAAGGACTGATTTCATGCCTAATTTCTCTGTAAAGCTCATAAGGAATAGCACTGGAACTAGCACCAATATCACATAAACCGTAATAGCAATGATCACCAATTCTAACAGAAAGCACAGGAACACTAGCTTTTTTAGTTCTATTAGGATGTGAAACAATATTAGAAGCATCCTCACAAAAGAATATGTGTCCCTCTTCTATGTTTTTAGTGACAAGGTCTTTCACAATTGCTACCACAGGTTCAACGTTTATTTGTGCATTAGGTTTTACAGTTCTCTTTTCACTTTTAGTGATTACATTAGTTATCACAGGATGATCCTTCACCTTATCTGGGAAGGGAATCTTCTCGATATAAGGTTCAGGTAAGATATGATTAGTAATGTAACACTCAGTGCTCCCAATAGGAACATAGTCAACAATATCTTTGTAAGGTGCATGGTATTTGTTCCATCCCCTTTTTGGAATTTCAATATAGGAAGCAAAAGCTCTAAAGCAATTCGTAATAACTTGCAAATCAAGACCATAAATATTACTAATATTTTGAAAGTCATTGGTCCCCATAAAAGATTTAATGCATTCATAATCATAATTTATACCTGACTTTCTACCTTTGTCATTCTCCCAAGCTTCAGCATTGTCTTGAATACGGTCCAGAAGATCCCATTTAGCTTCTTCTAACATACGAGTGAATGATCAAGCACAAGAAGCATCCAATAAATCCTTGTCATGTAGAGGGAGCCTTGCATAAAAGTTATTGATAATAATATTGTTGGGGAGCTCATGAATGGGACATTTGAGCATTAGTAACTTCAATCTCCCCCAAGCTTGAGCTGTACTCTCTCCATCAAGAGGCCAAAAGTTGTATATTTGATTCCGATCTTTATGAATCTCACTAGGAGGATAAAACTTTGAATAAAAGAGAGGCACTATTTCCTCCCATTCCAGACCTTGACCATTCTTCAGCAGCTTATACCATTCCTCAGCTCTTCCTTTCAGTGATAATGAGAATAACATCTCCTTAACTTGATCTGTAGTAATACCTGCACACTTGAAAAACCCGCATAATTCGTGTATAAAGAGTAAATGATCACCAGGATGGACAGTTCCATCCCCAACATAGTAGTTATCCATAACACGATCAATAATTCTTGTAGGTATTTTGAAAACATCATTCTCAGCAGGTGGTGGCTTATCTACTACCTTAGCAGTGGTAGTAGCATTACCAAATAAGAAACTCAGCGAATTATCTATAATGAAAATAAAGCAACTAACAGAAGTAAACAATACTCATAGTAGAAGTTTCCTTTACCAGTTCCACTCTCCAATAGCGCTTCACTCCCCGGCAACGGCGCCAAAAAATAGTCTTGATGACCCACAAGTATAAGGGGTGTATCGCAGTATTTTCGATAAGTAAGAGTGTCGAACCCAACGAGGAGCAGAAGGTGCTGGCTAGTGGTATGGATCAGGAATTCTCTGCAAATACTTAGCAAACGGATTTTTAGGGTTTTTTGATAAAGCAAGTAAACAAAGTACGAGTAAACAAAAGATAGTACGAATAAATGCAGCAAGTGGCCCAATCCTTTATGCAGCAAAGGACAAGCCGGTTGTGTTACTTAAGATGACCAAACATTCTCGAGGACACATGGGAAGACTGTCAAGTGCTTTCGCTTCATATAGTTGATTAATCTTCACTAGCTTGCTAAGTGTTGTGTGGGTGAACCTGTGCTAATGTACCGCCCCATCCAAGACTAATACATACTTGTGATTATACCCCTTGCAAACATCCGTAAGTACAAGAAAGTAATTAAGGTAGAAACCTAACCACAGCTTTAAACTCTAAGACCCTTACGTCCCTTGTGCAATGGTTTCCTAACGGGGGTTCAGGTTTACATCACTGCAACCCCTACGATTAGTAGCCAAATACACAATGCATTACCCTAGGCCCATATAGGTGAAGTGTCATGTAGTCGACATTCACATGACACCACTAGAAGAAGTACACCACAACTTAAATAACAATCTATTGAATCTTTATCAACACAACTCCACTACTAACAACAAGACTTCTCCCATGTCCTCAAGAACAAAACGAACTACTCACAAGACATCATATGGATCATGATTAGAGATGGAATAATGATGTATAACAATCTGAACATAAACAATAATTCAATAGTTCACTCAATAGCATCAACTACAAAGAGTAATCAACACCGGGAAAGTTTCCCCTATAAACTATGCAAGATTCAACTCAATTGTTACAGCAATATGGAGATGGTGATGAGGGTGCCGATGGTGATGATGGTGGTGGTGATGATGATGATGATCCCGATAAAGTCCAGCTTGATGGTGGTGTTGATGGCGACGATCTCCCCTCTCTAGGAAGGAATTCCCCCGGCAGAAATCTGTCTGCCAGAGAGATCTTTCTCTCTCGGTGTTTTTTGCCCCGCAGAGGCGGCGGAATCTTTCTGTGGTTGCTCCCTTAGTCTTAGGGTTTCGGGTGGTTGATATACGCCAGAGGGGAGAGGCTGGAGTGGGCCAGGGTGGCCACACCACCTCCTGGCCTTGACCTAGGGCTGCTTCATGAGGGTGGTGTGGGCCCCTATGACCCATCTCCTCCGCTTCAGCATCCTTAGTCTTCTAGAAAATAGGATTTTCCATTATATTTTCTCGGATTTTCTGATCTTCACGAATTTTGCCTCCAAAAGCACCTTTTCCATCGTAATCGACCAGCGGTCCATGCTCCAAAAGTCATCAACCATGCAAAAACAGACGAAATAACATAAGTATCACCTCTCAATACGAAATATATCAATGAATAATAGTGAATTAAGACATAGAATAGTGATGCAAAATAGACGTATCACAAACCTCTACACTTGGATGCCCAACAACTGTCTACAAGAATAGAAGTGCGTAGACATCAAGCTATTTTCTGGCGCCGTTGTCGGGGAGGTAAGGTCAAAGGTACTCACATCCTCTGGTTTGAGTGCTCGAAGTTATTTCCTTTAGATTCTGCAATTTTGTCTTTCTATTTCTTGTTTTCACTAGTTAGGCTTAATGGAAAACAACAACAAAATTAGAGAGCTTTATAGTATTTATCTTGAGTTAGGACATGAAGTGTTTGAAGAGAAAATTAAAGAACGTATGGAACTTTATTTGCATGCTAATAGCAATGTTGTTAGTATGAATTTTTTGGACACCATTATTGCTAATGCTATGGAAAAGTCTAAGATTGGGGAAGCTAGTTTTTATGAAAATGATATCTTTAGTTCCCCAGCTTTGAAAGATAGCTATTCTATTGCTTATGATGATACCGAACCTCCAATATATGATGATTACAATGATGAATATGATATTTTAGTCCACCAACTATTTAGGAGAAAATTAATGATTACAATATGCCTCCTATATTTGATGATTATGGTGATGAGAATAATAATGATAGCTATTTTGTTGAATTTTCTCCCACAACAATTAATAAGAATGACTATGTTTATGTGGAGAGCATTAATTCTTTTATGCATGTGGCTCATGATAAGAATGTTTCATGTGATAGTTATATTGTTAATTTTATTCATGATGCTACTGAAAGTTATTATGAGAGAGAGAGAAACATGGTTTTATGCATCTCAATAATATTAAGTTTCCCCTCTTTATGTTGAAAGTCTTGAAGTTGCACTTGTTTTGCTTTACTATGCTTGTTGCTTTGTGCTTTCATGACTTGTTTCTTTACAAGATTCCTATGCATAGGAAGTGGGTTAGACTTAAATTTGTTCCACATTTGCTTCTTGATGCTCTCTTTTACTTCAATTCATATTTCTTATGTGAGCATCTTCTCAAACTATCATGCCTAACTTAAAGGTGTTAAAGAAAAATACTTATTGGGAGATAACCCAAAAGTTTTAGTTGAGTCTTGGAAGTTATTGCTTCAGTAATAACCTCTCCTTATCATTTTGTGTGGTTTTTTGTGCCAAGAGTAACCTTTAATGAGAGAGAAGTAATGCTTGGGAAAGTTGCTGTTCCGAAACAGATTTTTGTACGTCGGTTTGAGCTGTAAGTTTTTGTGCTTATGCCCCAGGTTGTTATCCAAATTTAGTTAGTTCAACACTTTTCGATTTGAGCAACAGAAGGTCTTCGAAAAAATTGGTTTTTACCTGCTGGTCTGTTTTGACAGATTTCTCTTTCTCTTAATCTCTTTCTCTTCGAGTTCTCATCGATCATTTGAACTTTTAAAAGGAATTTCTACAGTAGCTTGTGTTTTAATGGAAGTTTTACTTGTGTTGAAACTGAACCTAAAGACTTATTATCTTAAGTGCACTAATGTTGCTAATGAAGATTGTGTGAAGTTTTGTATGAAGGAAATTTTAAAGTGTAGTGAAAGAATGATGTAATGAGATGAAGAATGGACAAAAGCTCAAGCTTGGGGATGACACATCATGTCACCCCAAGAAATATTCAAGAGGTACAAGCGTCAAAGCTTGGGGATGCCCAAGGCATCCCCTTCTTCATCAATAAAAATCTCAGGTCTTTCTAGACACTTCGTTTTTATTGTTTCATGCACTGTTGTGTTGTTCTTGGAGCATCTTTGTTTTTGTTTTTAGTTTTATTTTTATTTGTTTGCTGCAATAATTTGGTTGGATCCCAGCACTTCTTTTGGATAGAGACACACTCTACTTTCATTGTTTAGAACACTCTAGTTTTCATTCTTATTGTTTTGTGAGTGTTCTCTTTTGCTAGCACTGTGTTTAGCCTTAGTTTTCTTGTGCTTTCAGCTTAGAACTTTTTAGTTATTCTTTGTGGATTTGTGAGACAAGCTCACTGATCTTTATTTATTATTATCTTTGTGAGTTGTTTCAAATAAGTCGATTGGTGTTGGAAGAGAGTAGAAAGCTTCATGCTTTAGTGGTACAAAAGGGAGCTTGTTTTGACTGTGGCTTAGACTTTATCATGTCATGCTTGATATTGTTTTGGATTTATGCTTAGTGATTTTTGTTGTAGCATGACTTGTTATACATAATTGAGATTGCTTAATGTGCCTTGAAAGAATCATGCGTTGTTTTAGCATATAAAAGCATAATATTGTGGTATTCTCCTTTAAATGCTTTATTTGGGTTGACTTGGCACATGCTCACACCATGTTAAGACTACACCAAGTCACCATAGCCTCTATGATCACTTAGTTTTCATCTCGTAATATCACTTTATGCTTTAATTAACGATGTTTTGTCGCTTTGCATGATTATGGCCATTATTTCTCTCTTAGTTGGTCGCTCCCAGTCTTTTGCTAGCCTCCATGCCAAGTATGAGTTCCACTCATGCATCCAACTCCAAATAAAGCCAAGTGATTCCAAAGAGTCCACCATACCTACCTATTAGCATTTGCTATTTCAAGTATATTCATGTTTTTATCTACCTTCCGAATTAAACTTGTTATGTGAAAATTAGTGATTAAAGCTCTCATGAACTTGATGGCACATTTTACTTTTCTTTCCCCTAGTAAACTTGAACCATTGTGTCATCTATGTTGTATATGCTTGCACTTATATGTTGGGGATTAGCAGAACCATGCTGTCATGGGGAACGCTTTCAACATTGCACTTGTACATTGTACCTAGTTGATATCATGCTCTTTTGTCTATGGATGTCGTCGGTGTGAAATGAAAGGGGAGCTTGTAAGTCCATGGAGTTATGTATGTGTGTTAGAGAAACGCCTAGGCCGCCAGTCTAATCCATGCCTAATCATGGTGGAGACCTGCAGTGTAACCATAATGAGCTGTCTATAAAGCATTATTCTTATAAAAAAAGAGATAGATATTGAGAAAAAGAGAAAAAGAAAAAAAAGAGATATGAGAAAAGAGGAAAGAGAGAAAAAAGCACAATTTTCCCATGGTAAATAAGAAGATTGCTGAGATGCTTGTTGTCTGCTTGCCTTGTCATTTTGATATGGGGATTCTTCCATATCATCGGGCAAGGGGTACCCTGTTGGCGGTTCTCTATGATACACATGTACTTACTATGACAAGAACTTACCGGTAACTAAACTTGAGTAGCATGAGGAGCGGCCCTCCTATTCAAGGGACATGAGATTTCCAACTTATACTTTGTCAAGCATATACTCCATAGTTTGTTCACTTTAACCTTAATCACTTCAAGATGCTTATGATAGGGGCAATGAGAGCTGAAAGCTAATAAGTACCATAATTTTTGGAAGCTCTTTATGAAACTTGAATCCCTCCTTCCTGCTATGAAGGCCTTTCTTTTACTTTTATGTTGAATCTCCATCTTCTATCTTTATGCACCAATTGAGAGAGCATAGTGGTCATTCTTAGTTTAATGTGCATTGTACCAAAACTTGTTGATTGATTCATAACTTTGATATTGCTTGTTCTTAAACCATTTGTATCTAGTCACCCTTATAAACTTTGAAGGTGTCCTATGCATTTATGTTTTGCTACACTATGAGGGACAAGCTGAATACCACTCTTATTATGTTTTCTATATGTGAAACAAACAAACGTCTTTTAATGCATTGTTATTCATGATCTTTTGTTTGTACCTTTTCATGTTACAACATAGTTGCTATGTCTTATTGTTAGAACTCTATCTTTCATGTTCATGTTTAGAGTACCTTGATCCCAGCTAACAATGCTTTTACAATAATGATGATCAAGATTGTGTTGGCTGTGTGTCACCTCAAAAATTATATTGTTTTTATCGTTTACCTACTCGAGGACGAGCAGAACTAAGCTTGGGGATGTTGATACGTCCATAACGTATCTATAATTTTTGATGGTTTTATGCTAATAATATGCTTTTGATACTCCTTTTTATATAAAGTTTATGATTTATTTGGACTAACCTATTAATAGTTGCAAAAGTGCACAATGTTCTTGTTTTACACTTTGATGTGTAGGAATTACCAAGAATACAGGTGGAAACCTTGTTGGAGTCAAATTGGGATTTTCTAGAAATCTGTCTCAGAACTCTTTTTGAAGATGGTCACTTTTCGGGTCGAAGAAAGCGTCAAACAGAAAACTCTTCAACTGCAAAGTTGTTGGAAATTTCGCGAAAAACGTTCTGGACATAAAATTTAGCTGATTTTGAGTCCAGGTGGGCCCGATAGGCCTGATTTTCTGCAGCCCAAGATGGGGTGACGAGAATCCGAGAAGCTATATAAAGGAAGGAAACCTAATTTGTGGGAGACACCTCCACCCACGAATTTGTAGCCACCAAAGCCACGTTTTTGCCTCCCCCATGAATCCCATATCCATGGGGAAGGGCTCCCAAGAAGCCATGAAGGAAGGGTGCTAAGGGGCGGTGCTCCCCTATGATACCGGCGGCGGGGAAGGAGTCCTCTGTGCCACCGTCGGCGCCGCCTCTTCACAATCTTCACCGCCATCTTCATCACCGTTGCTGATTCCCATGATGAGGAGGGAGTAGTTCTCTCTCGAGGCTAAGGGTTCTACCGGTAGCTATATATTCATCTCTCTCTATGCATGATCATATTGTGATCATGAGCTTTGTAATCAAGTAGATCTACCTTGCTACTCAAGTGCTTTAATAGATCTCTGCTCTCCCTATGTGTGTGAAAGTGACAGCGTGCACACCATGGTGGCACTTAGGCTAGAGATTACAAATACTTGTTATGAGTTATATTTGGAGTTGGATGTCTTTATGAAATTGTGGTGTTTGTTGGAACCATTTAAAGCTCAAGGTGATAGAGTGGGGTTATCTAGATGGGGAAAGCGAACTTTGAGGTGTGCTATTATAGCCCTACCATGGATTAGAGTGTCCAACCGGAGAGTAGTTAAGATTAGTATCTTAAAGAGAAAATATTTATATGAGAGTGTTCACTAGTGAAAGTATGATCCCTATGCCTTGTTTCTAAACATTGAAACACTGTTTGCAACTAGATCTGTTACATGTTTGCTTGCTTCCATCTTTATTTCAGTTTTCCTTTAGTCTCTTCCACGCCATCAAGCTCTTTTCTGGCACCATTGTCTTATATCCATACCACTTGTATTTTACTATCTCTTCGCTGAACTAGTGCACCTATACACCTGACAAGTGTATTGGGTGTGTTGGGGACACAAGAGACTTCTTGTATCTTGATTGCAGGGTTGCTTGAGAGGGGATACCTTTGACCACTTCCTCCCTGAGTTCGATAAACCTTGGGTGATCCACTTAAGGGAAACTTGTTGTTGTTCTACAAACCTCTGCACTTGGAGGCCCAACAACTGTCTACAAGAATAGAAGTGCGTAGACATCAACCGTGCACGGCCACACGTGTCTGCTATCTCCCCGTGCACCGCACATGCGTACCGTGAGTCATGTTTTTTCCCTCGTGTCTAACCCTGGCGACTTAGTTGTGCTCAGTTTTGCCCTCGAGTGTAACATTGGCAGTTTGGTTGCACTCAGTTTTGCCCTCCAGTACTAACACTGTCGTGTGCAATATACTCAGTTTTACCCTCCGGTGGTTGGTCAACAGAGAGTCAACGAATAGGTTTTAGCTAGCTAATTGAGTCATTTTATGCACAACAAATTCAAAAATATCAAAACATAGTGGCATCTACCCAGGGAGTCTTATTATGTGACCTACCACCATAAGAAATGTATATAAATCAAGTTTTAAACTAAATCACCACTTCTCAAATCACCTACTATCTATGAAGGTTCATGGCTTTCTACTCAAGCCACTTCCCAAAACATCCCTCCCCAAAACATAGTTCATCTGAATTAGGCAATAATTGTCAAACTGGTGTATATTTGAATTGCAAATAGTTTGATATATGCCAAGATGTATTTTATTGTATAAAATGCATTTTTCATTTTTTAAATCTTTTTCTACTTTCTATTTGAATCCCTTTTGTCAGTCTTGCCCTTGGTTTATAAGTTCTACTCAGTTTTGCCCTTGGTTCTTAAGTTCTACTCAGTTTTCCCCTCTCAGCTTTGATTGGTTGAGACAGTTGTCACGCGGATCGTGCCCACCAACCGTTGATCCTCTGTGATCAAGCGGATAGGATAACCCCTATATCTGTCAGGGGGCACCCCTCTATCCATGCAAAATAACGAGTTTTCCATCGGTACTTTAACTCCATAAACAAATTAACTAGAATATAATTTGAAGGGAACATGCTCAAAGGTGTATAATTTGTGCATTACATTCCACTCTATGAAAATGATAATCTCTCAAGATTTTCTTAGCACAATATTATCATGTATTAAGTGCGATTTCAAAGAGTTCAAATGTGTATAATTTTTGTATATGCAAGTTTATACATTACATTCCACTCTATGAAAATGGGGGAGAAAATGATAATCTCTCAAATTTTGCTAGCACATCATTATCTCATTATTAAGTGCGATTTCACAGTGTTCAAAGGTTTAAATTTCCGTATACGTAAGTTTATGCATTATATTTCACTCCATGGAAATGATAAATGATCAAGATTTTATTAGCACAACATTATCATGACCTAAGTGCGATTTCAAAGAGTCCAAAGGTGTATAATTTTTGTATATGCCAGTTTATGCATTACATTCCACTATATGAAAATGATAATCTCCTAAGATTTTCTTAACACAACATTATCACATATTAAGTGCGATTTCAAAGAGTTCAAAGGTGTATAATTTTTGTATATGAAAATTTATGCATTACATTCCACTCTATAAAAATAATAATCTCTCAAGATTTTCTTAGCACAACATTATCACGTATTAAGTGCGATTTCAAAGAGTTCAAAGGTGTATAAACTTTGTATATGCAAGTTTATGCATTCCACTCTATGAAAATGGGGGAGAAAATAATAATCTCTCAAAATTTTGTTAGCATATCATTATCACGTATTACGATTTAAAAGTGTTCAAAGGTTTATAATTTTCGCATATGCAAGTTTGTGCATTACATTCCACTCTATGAAAATGATAATCTCTCAAGATTTTCTTAGCATGACATTATCACGTATTAACATGGGTGTACCCTACAGGTACTCGAGTTTGGTATATATGGTCCAGATACGGTGGAAGCCCACGACGTTGCCACGGCCCAATGAAGACTTCGAGTGGCCCACGGACTCTCGATGACTTAAGAGACAAGAAGAAGTCTAGAGATAGAAAGTCTGAAGGGAAAACCCTAATCTGTAACCGACTCGACCTGCTACCCGAGACCTGGCCTATCTATATAAAGGCTAGGAGGGGGCGGCGAGGAGGACACACGCAACCCTAGTTTCCACAACTCTCGCCAGATTGCATCTGCGCCCCTGTAATCTTCGATTCCTTCGTTAATTCCAAGAGCAGACAAGTAGGAGTAGGGGCCTCAACGAGGTCTGAACCTGGGTAAACCTTGTGTCCATGTGTGCTTGTTTGCTAGCCGATTGATGCTTCCAGCGCTCCCTCCTTCTCCAAAACCCAAGTCCATAACAATGGGCATTGACGAGTTAAACCCTCGTCAATTGGCACCGTCTGTGGGAATTGGGAGTGCTGATGTTGCGGCTTCTTCGACCTCATCAACCGCGATCTACAACTCCGCAACAGCGGAGATTCGCCAGCTCTTCGGCGCGTTTGACTTCACCGTCCACACGCCTGCCACTCGCCCGGCCTTCGAGTCCGTGGGTGATGGAATCAGCCTGGCGATCGGAAGCTTTCGCTTCCAAGTTGGTCAGATGGGCACGCTTCGCATGCCTGACCAACCAACGGCATCCGCGATTGCTCCAGCATCGTGGTTCCAACCACCAATCGGCGCCCTCAGTGAGCTCAACACCTCAGCAACAGCTGAAAGCACAGATAGCGACAGCAGTGATACGTCCATTTTGCATCACTATTCTATATCATAATTTACTGTTATTCATTGATATATTTCATATTAAGAGATGATACTTATGTAATTTCATCTGTTTTTGCATGGTTGATGACTTTTGGAGCATGGACCACTGCAGTCAGGATTCTGATGGAAAAGGTGCTGTTTGGAGGCAAAATTCGCGAAGATTAGAAAATCCGGGAAAATATATGGAAAATCCTATTTTTTCAGAAGACAAAGGAATCCAGGAGGGGAGGCAGAGATGGGCCATAGGGGGCCCACACCACCCCCTAGCGCGGGCTAGCCTAGGCCGCACCACCAGGTGGTGTGGCCGCCCTGGTCCACCCCTGGCTCTCCCCTCCGGCGTATATAATCCTCTCGAAACCCTAACACTCGGGAGAGCGACCATAGAAAGATTCCGCCGCCTCTGCGGGGCGGAAAACACCGAGAGAGAAAGATCTCTCTGGCAGACAGATTTCTGCCGGAGGAATTCCTTCCCGGAGAGGGGAGATCGTCGCCATCAACACCACCATCAAGCTGGACTTCATCAGGATCATCATCATCATCACCATCAGCACCATCATCACCATCTCCATATTGCTGTAACAATTGGGTTGAATCTTGCATAGTTCTTAGGGGAAACTTTCCCGGTGTTGATTACTCTTTGTAGTTGATGCTATTGAGTGGAACCATTGAATTATTATTTATGTTCAGATTGTTATACATCATTATTCCATCTCTGATCATGATCCATATGATGTCTTGTGAGTAGTTCGTTTTTTTCTTGAGGACATGGGAGAAGTCATGTTGTTAGTAGTGGAATTGTGTTGAGAAAGATTCAATAGTTTGATATTTAAGTTGTGGTGTACTTCTTCTAGTGGTGTCATGTGAACATCGACTACATGACACTTCACCTATATGGGCCTAAGGGAATGCATTGTGTATTTGGCTACTAATCGTAGGGGTTGCCGGAGTGACCGAAACCTAAACCCCCGTTAGGAAACCATTGCACAAGGGACGTCAGGGTCTTAGAGTTTAAAGTTGTGGTTAGGTTTCTACCTTAATTACTTTCTTGTACTTATAGATGTTTGCAAGGGGTATAATCACAAGTATGTATTAGTCCAAGGAAGGTCGGTACATTAGCACAGGTTCACCCACACAACACTTAGCAAGCTAAAGAAGATTAATCAACTATATGAAGCGAAAGCACTTGACAGTCTTCCCATGTGTCCTCGAGAACATTTGGTCATCTTAAGTAATACAACCGGCTTTTCCTTTGCTGAATAAAGGATTGGGCCACTTGCTGCATTTATTCTTATTGTCATTTATTTACTCATACTTCATTTACTTGCATTATCAAAAATCCCTAAAAATCCGTTTGCTAAGTATTTGCAGAGAATTCCTGATCCATACCACTAGCCAGCACCTTCTGCTCCTCGTTGGGTTCGACACTCTTACTTATCAAAAATAATGCGATACACCCCCTATACTTGTGGGTCATCAAGACTATTTTTACGCCGTTGTCGGGAGTGAAGCGCTATTGGAAGTGGAACTGGTAAAGGAAACTTCTCTGAGTATTGTTTATACATTAGTTGCTTTATTTTCGTTATGGATAATTCGCTGAGTTTTTTTTGTTTCGTAATGCTACCACCACTGCTAAGGTAGTAGATGAACCACGACCTGCTGAGAATGATGCTTTTAAAATACCTACAAGAATTATTGATCGTGTTATGGATAACTACTATGTTGGGGATGGAACTGTCCATCCTGGTGATCATTTGCTCTTTATACACGAATTATGCGCGTTGTTCAAGTGTGCAGGTATTACTACAGATCAAGTTAAGAAGATTTTCATTATCACTAAAAGGAAGAGCTTAGGAATGGTATAAGGTGCTGAAGAATGGTCAAGCTCTTGAATGGGAGGAAATAATACCTCTCTTTTATTCAAAGTTTTATCCTCCTAGTGAGATTCATAAAGATCGGAATCAAATATACAACTTTTGGCCTCTTGATGGAGAGAGTACAGCTCAAGCTTGGGGGAGATTGAAGTCACTAATGCTCAAATGTCCCATTCATGAGCTCCCTAACAATATTATTATCAATAACTTTTATGCAAGGCTTTCTCTTCATGATAAGGATTTATTGGATGCTTCTTGTGCTGGATCATTCACTCGCATGGAAGAAGAAGCTAAATGGGATCTTCTCTTCTGGACCATATTCAAGATAATGCTGAAGCTTGGGAGAATGAAAAAGGTAGAAAGTCAGGTATAAATTATGATTATGAATGCATTGAATCTTTTATGGGAACTTATGACTTTCAAAATATTAAAAATGCTTATGGTCTAGACTCTCAAGCTATTGCTTCTTATTTTAAGGCTTTTGCTTCCTACATTAAAGTGCCTAAAAAGAAGTGGAGTAAGTATCATGAACCTTATAAAGATATTGCTAAGAGTGTTCCTGCACGAAATACTGAAGTTTATACTACTAATCATGTTTTACCTGAACCTTACATTGAGAAAATCCATTTCCCAGTTAAGATAAAGGAACATTTTATGATAGCTAGTATGGTTAATGAAAGTACAAGTAAAGTTGTTGAACCTGATAAACAAATGGTTGATGAACCCATAATAGCAAATGTGAAAGACTTTGTTACTAAATATGTAGAAGAGGGACACACTATCCTTTGTAAGGATACCTCTAATATTGTTTCACAAAGTAGTGTTATGAGAGCTAGTGTTCCTGTGTTTTCTGTTAGAATAAGTGATCATTGTTACGATGGTCCTTGTGATAGTTATATTGTTAAGTTTATGCATGATACTGAATGTTACTACGAGAGAGGGAAAAGTGTTCTGATGTATCTCAATAATATCAAGTTTCCTTGTTTTATGCTGAAAGTTTTTATGTTGCACTTCTTTTACCTTCCTATGCTAGTAGCCTCTGGTTTCAACAACTTGTTTGTCTACAAAATTCCCTTGAATAGGAAGTGGGTTAGACTTAAACATATGTATTTTTTCTTCTTAATGCTCTCTTTCACTTCAATTCATATTTTTATGTGAGCATCATCAAATTATCGTGCCCATCTTAATGGCTATAAAGAAAGAGCTTTTTGGGAGACAACCCAATTTATTTTTGCTTTCAGTTTGTTTTTGTTTCTTTGAGTCTTGGAAGTTATTACTTCGGTAATAACCGCTCCTTATCCTTTTTTGTTTGGTTTTTGTGTCAAGATCAACCTCTAATGAGAGAGAAGTAAGATTTGGGGAAGATGCTGTCCCGAAACAGATTTTTGTGCTTCACCGCAAAAATTCGTGAGAGATATCTGTATGTCGGATTGAGCTGTAATTTTTTGTAATTCTGCCCCAGGTTGTTATTTAACTTTCGTTAGTTTTGCACTTTTTGATTTGAGCAACATAAGAGTTTCGAAAAAATTGATCTTTACCTGCTGGTCAGTTTTGACAGATTTTGCCACTATTGCATTTGCTTCTTTAATCGATTTCCTTTTTGAATTCTTTTTAGGTTTTCGGAAGGAGTTTCTACAGTAGCTCTTGTTTTTATGGTTTTCAGTTGAAATTGTACTCAAAAGGTTTTATCACTTCACTTGTACTAATGTTGCTAATGAGAGTTGTGTGAAGTTTTGTGTGAAAGAAATTTCCAGGTTAGTGGAGAAAATGGTGTAATGAGAAAGTGAAAGGTTTCATGACTCAAGCAATATGAGTATGAAGATGAAGATATTGATATCATTAAAGTGGTGACTCCGGAAGAATCCACTAAATACCAAATTCAGAGACCTGCAGAGTCCATTTTCAAATAGGTAACAATTCTGGTAAGAAAAGTTCCACGAAAGATCTTTCCAGTTATATTTTTTGTAGTTTTTATCCAACAAGGAAAGCTACAAAGTGGAAGGGGGACGGAAACGGAGCCAGGGTGGCTCACACCACCCTGTGGCTTGGGCCCACCCTTGGCTGCGCCACCAGGTGGTGTGGCCACTCTGGACTCTGTCTCCGACCCGTTTTCTCCCAGAACCTTCCTTTTGTTGTGAAACTTCGTAATATATAATCCCCCGGATCCCCTGAGGTTCGTATATCGTGTTCTCGTCGTGTTTTCGTTTCGATCTGTTTCTGCCAGGAACTATTTTTGAAAGCTTAGAAGCACAATGGTGTCTGCCAAGGATAAGGGAAAGGAGCCTATGGAGGAAGATCTTCAAGACCTCGGGAAGGAGAAGGAGATCAAGAGTGAAGATGAAGAGGAGACAAAGCAAGACCAACATCCTCACACCGGCACTACCATTGCAAGCATTGGAGTGTTGGCAAGATCTATCAAGGTCAGGAGGACTGCATGGATGTCAACTGGAGGGAAAACTCCACGTCACTGTTTGGCTCCACGGTCACTTCCTCCACGCACCAAGAATCTTTTCCATAAGCATCAACACTAGAATATGCCCAAGGAGAAATTACCCTCCAATTGGGATTTGCCTCGTTCTAGCCATGCAGGGAAAGAAGACTTCAAGGAGGAAGAGTGGAAAAAGAATAGCAAGAGCTGGGATCCACAATCTGACATGATCATTCACCGCATCGAGCACAACTCGGAGTTGATTCGTACTCTCACCTTTGAGATTGAGGACTTGGGGAAACTGATCAAAGAGCTCATCGAAAGGATACTACCACCACCGAAGGACTAATTCGTCATCAGGTTTGGCATCCCCTTGGTTTGTTCCAAGCTTGGGGGAGTGCTGCAGTATCACATCACTATCTTCTATCTTTTTACCTTTTTAGTAGAGTCATATCATGAATAGAGAAGTTATCATGTAGGATGGTTTGCATTATGGAAGTGTCCCCTCTCTCGTTAGATATGTATCCCTTGGTGTGAGTAGCCATTTTGGAATATTAATGAGAAGTTCTATCATTTACTCTTTTGCATATCTTATATTAGTTTTCAATTCATAGTTATATGATTGATCTTGTTGTTAGTATTGGTATCACTTTGGGACCATTGAGTTAATTTAGTTGGTTTTGGCAAACCTGGCTCGGTCAGTAGCATCACTATTTTTGAGAGTTGAATGAAAACATAAAAGTACTCTAAAGAAATATAATTTCATCATCTTTCTTTCTTGATTTGCTCATAAGTTTAGTATTCTCTAGTTAAGATCTTTTGTGCTTCCAAGGAAGATTGCATGTTTGTCTTTATCACTTGTATGTTTGTTTGTTTCCTTCAACTCTTATACTTGCTACCCAGCCTTGCTAGCCAAAAACCTGTACTGAGAGGGAATTCTTGTCGTGCATCCATTCCTTAAACCAAAACCTTTGCCATTTGTGTCCACCATACCTACCTATTAGCATTATTGCTATTCCAAGTAAATTCATGTTTTTATCTACCTTCCAAATTAAACTTGTTATGTGAAAATTAGTGATTAAAGCTCTCACGAACTTGATGGCACACTTTACTTTCTTGCATTTAATAAACTTGAACCATTGTGCCCATCTATGTTGCGTATATGCTTGCGCTTTGTAAGTTGTGAATTAGCAGAACCATGCTGTCATGGGGAACACTTTCAACATTGCACTGGTACTTAGTACCTAGTTGATATCATGTTCTTTTGTCTATGGATGTCGTTGGTGTGAAATGAAAGGGGAGCTTGTAAGTCCATGGAGTTATGCATGTGTGTTAGAGAAACGCCTGGGCCGCCGGTCTAATCCATGCTGACATGGTGGAAACCTGCAGCGTAACCATAATGAGAATCTATGAAGCATTCTTCTTATAAAAAAAGAGATAGAGATTGAGAAAAAGAGGAAAAGAAAAAAAGATTATGAAAAGAGGAAAGAGAGAAAAAAAACACCATATTCCCATGGTAAATAAGAAGATTGTTGAGATGTTTGTTATCTGCTTGCCTTGTCATTTTGATATGGGGATTCTTCCGTATCATCGGGAAAGGGGTACCCCGTTGGCGGTTTTCTATGATACACATGTGCTTACTATGACAAGAACTTACCTATGACTAAACTTGAGTAGCATGAGGAGCAGCCCTCGTATTCAAGGGACATGAGATTCTCAATTTACAACTTGTCAAGCATATCCTCGTATTTGATCACTTTAACCTTAATCACATAAAGATGCCTATGATAGGGGCAATGAGAGATGAAAACTAATAAGTATCATAATTTTCGGCAGCTCTTTATGAAACTTGAAATCCCTGCTTCCCTCTGCGAAGGGCCTTTCTTTTATTTTTTAGTTGAGTCAGTAAACCTATTCCCTTTTATCTCAGCAAGTATTTTGAGTTGTTGTGTTTCATTCATTCATATGATGATTTATTCAATCATGTCTCTTATGTTCCTTGTTTTGCACATTGCTCTTATCTTGGTGTCTACCACTTTGAAAGCTATCATTGAAAACCAGTTATTTGTGAACTCCAGCAAATTATCAACTATTCTTCAACCAAGAGCTAAGTTTGCCATTACCAATTATGATTTACTTTATGTATCTTTATTGTGTTTCCTTTACTCATTACAAGTTGAGTTATATAATAGTGATTTGTCTTCTATTATGATCTATGTATTGATGAATGTGATGCTTCTTGTCTGTATTCTTTTTATCGACTCTTCACTCCATAAACCTGAGGCCATGTTTATTGAGCTCGCCGTTTAAAGCTTGAGGGGCAAGCTTGGAGTCTAAGCAAGGGGGTTGATCCATTTTGCATCACTATTCTATATCATAATTTACTGTTATTCATTGATATATTTCATATTAAGAGATGATACTTATGTAATTTCATCTGTTTTTGCATGGTTGATGACTTTTGGAGCATGGACCGCTGTAGTCAGGATTCTGATGGAGAAGGTGCTGTTTGGAGGCAAAATTCGCGAAGATCAGAAAATCCGGAAAAATATATGGAAAGTCCTATTTTTTCAGAAGACGAAGGAAGCCAGAAGGGGAGGCAGAGATGGGCCACAGGAGGCCCACACCACCCCCTAGCGCGGGCCAGCCTAGGCCGCGCCACCTGGTGGTGTGGCCGCCCTGATCCACCCCTGTCTCTCCCCTCTGGCGTATATAATCCTCCCGAAACCCTAATACTCGAGAGAGCGACCACAGAAAGATTCCGCCGCCTCTACGGGGCGGAAAACATCGAGAGAGAAAGATCTCTCCGGCAAACAGATTTCTGCCGGAGGAATTCCTTCCCGGAGAGGGGAGATCGTCGCCATCAACACCACCATCAAGCTGGACTTCATCGGGATCATCATCATCATCACCACCATCATCACCATCAGCACCATCATCGCCATCTCCATATTGCTGTAACAATTGGGTTGAATCTTGCATAGTTCTTAGGGGAAACTTTCCCGGTGTTGAATACTCTTTGTAGTTGATGCTATTGAGTGGAACCATTGAATTATTGTTTATGTTCAGATTGTTATACATCATTATTCCATCTCTGATCATGATCCATATGATGTCTTGTGAGTAGTTCGTTTTTTTCTTGAGGACATGGGAGAAGTCATGTTGTTAGTACTGGAATTGTGTTGAGAAAGATTCAATAGTTTGATATTTAAGTTGTGGTGTACTTCTTCTAGTGGTGTCATGTGAACGTCGACTACATGACACTTCACCTATATGGGCCTAGGGGAATGCATTGTGTATTTGGCTACTAATCGTAGGGGTTGCCGGAGTGACAGAAACCTAAACCCCCGTTAGGAAACCATTGCACAAGGGACGTCAGGGTCTTAGAGTTTAAAGCTGTGGTTAGGTTTCTACCTTAATTACTTTCTTGTACTTACGGATGTTTGCAAGGGGTATAATCACAAATATGTATTAGTCCTAGGAAGGTCGGTACATTAGCACAGGTTCACCCACACAACACTTAGCAAGCTAAAGAAGATTAATCAACTATATGAAGCGAAAGCACTTGACAGTCTTTCCATGTGTCCTCGAGAACGTTTGGTCATCTTAAGTAATACAACCGGCTTGTCCTTTGCTGAATAAAGGATTGGGCCACTTGCTGCATTTATTCTTATTGTCTTTTATTTACTCGTACTTTATTTACTGGCATTATCAAAAAACCTAAAAATCCGTTTGCTAAGTATTTGGAGAGAATTCATGATCCATACCACTAGCCAGCACCTTCTGCTCCTCGTTGGGTTCGACACTCTTACTTATCGAAAATACTGCGATACACCCCCTATACTTGTGGGTCATCAAGCAGTCGTGGATCCGATCTGGGCGGCCTAGCAACAGAATATGGGGTTTACGGCTCCGGATCCGAAAGTTGCGGGAGCAACAGCTTCCCCATCCACTTTATGTGTGCCGTCATCAACAGTGGCGACTCCACTGCTAATCGCGAAAACGGTGGCAATGGATCTGACACCGATCTGCCTAACGGTGGCATACCTAATGGCGGACCTCCCAACAGCGGCCCTCCAAACAGTGGCAATGGAGCGCCCGTCAACAACGGAGGGGCAGTCGAACCTCCAACCATGGTGAACGAACACACTGGCGAACATGTCATGATCAGGCTCAACGATCTCGAGTGGGCCCGTTGCCGAGAAGCTCTGCGAGGAAATCCTCTGCCTCCAGGCACGTCGCAGGAGATGCTGAGGGGCTACCATTGGCTACTTAAGGAGGAGTACAGACACCAGCTACAAACGATCGCGCAACTCGAAGCGTGTAAAAAGGCGGCGGACGAGTCGAGCCTTCGACGGGCTGGGCTCTCCTCCCATGGAGGATCCTCCTCCAAGGGCAACGAGTACGTGGCCAACAAGAGGCGATCTCGAATGGCCCACCTCACCGAGCCGGAGCACATAGAGGCTATGAAAGTCCTCGACTTTAGCTCTATGATAGTCGATACCTGGGGCAACGTGGTCCCAAAGACGCCGCAGGCAGCGGTGACAACGGCCACCATGTACCTACTCAACAACCAGCCGCCGACTAGAGATCCCCGAGCCGCCATGCACCAATCTACGATCGCGGGCTTGGGGTTAATTGAGGCTGCTCTCAACAAAGAGCCGATGCCGGAGCTGAAGAAAAACAAGGCTCTGGCAAAACGCTATTCCTCACCCTCGCCCAGCAACGACAGTCATGATCTATCTCGACGCCGCCACTCACGGCGACACGACCACGACTACGATGCGCGCGATGACATCACACAACGCAAAATCGACAAGTCAAGGGCATGACGTGCCCGCTCGACTGACTCAGAGGACGAAGACGTGGAGCTCTGTGGCGCCAGATGCTTCAGCGGGGCCATCAGACAAAAGCGAATGCCCAAGGGGTTCAAGCTCCCATTGGAGAACCCAAAATTCGACGGCCTGCAGGACCCGAAAATATGGTTGGAGGACCACATCTCCTCCGTCAGGCTCCATGGTGGGAGTCAAAGCACGGCCATGCAATACCTACAGCTATAGCTGCAGGGCGCCACCCGAGCATGGCTCAACAACCTCCCGCGCGGATCCATTCGCAGCTGGGATGAGCTGGTCTACAGCTTTGTGCGCAACTTCAAGGGCACCTACAAAAGGCCCGCATCAATCAAAGAACTAAGGTGCTGCCAGCAAAGGTCGGGCAAATCGCTACGCTTGTACATCTAGAGGTGGTCCATCATCAAGAACTCTGTAGAAAATATCTCGGAGGATCGGGCAATCGACGCATTCAACGGCGGCGTTCGCCGCATAGAGCTCAGGGAGGAGCTGGGCCGCTCGAAGCCCAAAACAATAGACCACCTGATGGAAATCGCGAATCGATGGGCAGATGGAGAAGACTCGATGAAAAACCACGTTCACTCCAACGACGAAGCAGAGCTCGAGCACAGACGCGATCGCCGAAGCAAACATTGAATGGGCATCTATGATGACCGCGACGACGTCAACATGGTCGCCGCCAGCTATGCCAACAGGCGCGACGACAACCGCAACAGCGGGTATCGCAGCGGTGGACACCTCGACTTCGGAAAAACCACGCAGGTATGGCAACACTGCACTCGTGAAGAGGCACCCGTGACAACAATTGAGGACAAACTGTCCGGGCCGTGCAACGTGCATTTCTACATCGACAAACACGACGGCAAGAAGAAATCCAGCCACCTTCTCAAGGACTGTCATGAGTTCCTCAAGCTCCACGAGGGTTTAGCGCGGATGAATCGTGATGTAGTCAACAGGGGCTACGGAGTCGCCCTAGGCACTGTAGCACATGGAGCTCCTCCTCCACCACCTGGAGTGTCACCACCCGCAGCTGCACCAGCCCATGATCAAGGCGGCGAGCCATACCCACATGCTGTGGGCAACATGATGATCCAAAAAGGACGCCCCTCGAATCGGGTACAGAAGGTCATCACTCGCCAAGTCAACTTGGCAACAAACTCACCACCATCCACCACTGAGTACCTCAGCGGAAGCAACTCCTGCATCACCTTCGACAAGCGCGACCACCCACGCCAAGTACCTCCCCAGGCCACTGTATCCTCGTACTCGAGGCACAGATCAGAGGCTTCGACATGAGTCGCATCTTCATGGATGGTGGAAGCGGCATTAACCTTATGTTCGCAAGTACCTTGTGAGCGATGAGGATCCCTCTGACCTGCCTAGAGGTCTCGGACACGACATTCCATGGCATCGTCCCAGGCAAGGGCATATATTCCCTGGGCAAAATCAACCTCGACGTCATCTTTGGGACGCTGAAAAACTTTCGACGTGAACGCATCGACTTCGAAGTCGTCGACTGGCCCTCACAGTACCACTGCATCCTCGGACGCATCACGTTCGCCAGGTTCATGGCAGTACCACACTATGCCTACCTGCAGATGAAAATGCCAGGCCCAAACGGCGTCATCATAATCAACGGGAGCTTCGAGAGGTCCGACAGCTGCGACAGGGAATTCAACAGAATTTCCCAGTCCTTCGGCATGCAGGAGGAACTCGCAAGATTGAAGGAGTCGATAGACAACAGTCTGCCTCCCCTGAGCCGGCCAAGTTCACCCGACCTGTCCTTCAACTCATCGGACCCGACCAAAACGGCCCTAATCGCCAACAACTTGAGTCCCGCATAGGAACTCACGCTCGTTGAATTCCGGCGTGAGCACTGGGAAATCTTTGCCTAGTGTCCAGCGGACATGCTAGGGGTTCCTAGGGAATTTGCCGAGCACGCACTCAATGTCAACCCAGATGCAAGGCCAGTTAAACAAACAATTCGGCGAATGTCTGAGCCAAGAGCAAAAGAGGTCAGAATGGAGATCAACAGACTCCTCGACGCCAAATTCATACGCGAGATCAAGGAAAGTACTTGGCTCGCCAACACGGTGCTGGTACCCAAAAAGGACACGGATATCCTACAGATGTGCGTGGATTTCACCTCCCTGAATAAGCATTGTCCAAAGGATCACTTCCCGTTGCCAGGAATCGACCAGATCATCGACTCCACCGTGGGATGTGAGCGTCTCTGCTTCCTCGACGCCTACTCAGGCTATAATCAGATTCGAATGAAGGAGGAAGATCAAGAGAAAACAGCATTTACAACGCCTTTCAGGGTGTTCTGCTACAACACAATACCCTTCGGGCTAAAAAACGCAGGAGCCACCTATCAGCGGTGCATGCAAGCTTGCCTCAAGAATCAACTTGGTCGCAACATCCAAGTCTATGTTGACGACATCGTCATCAAAACCAAAGAGGAAGCCTCACTCATCGACGATTTACGCGAAACCTTCGCCAACCTCGACCGCTACCGGATCAAGCTCAATCTGGACAAATGCGCCTTTGGCGTACCATCTGGGCAACTACTCGGGTATCTCATCTCCGCGAGGGGGATCGAGGCAAACCCGAAGAAAATAAAAGCCATACTGGCCATGGAGAAGCCAAAGAACGTAAGAGGCGTCTAGCAGCTGGCTGGGTAAATTGCGGCGCTCAGTCGATTCATCAGTCGAATGGGTGAAAAGGCACTACCCTTCTACCAACTTCTCCGCAAAACTGACAAGTTCGAATGGACTAATGAGGCGCATGAAGCATTCAAAGACCTTAATCGTCTACTATCTACCTCACCAGTACTGGTGACCCCACGCGAAAGGTAACCACTGTTGTTATACATCTCTGCCAACTAACCAAGTGGTCAGCACGGTGCTCGTGGTGGAGTGAGCCGAGGAAAACAAGATCCACGGGGTGCAGCGCCCAGTCTACTACCTCAGCGAGGTGCTCACGCCAACAAAGCAGCAGTACTCGTACTACCAGAAGTTCACATACGGCATCTTCATGACAGCCAGGCGACTGCATCACTACTTACAGGAGCACCCAATCGTGGTGGTCAATGACCCCCCGCTTGGACACATCCTCAACAACCCGACGCTATTGGATGAGTCGTGCTTTGGGGAATTGAACTGTCTCCACGAGACATTACATATTAAAAGCGCGACGCGATCAAATCGCAAGTCCTCCCTGATTTCCTCGTACACTGGATGGAGAATCGGCTCCCTGAAAAACCAGACATGTCTTACCTCTAGACAATGCACTTCGATGGATCCAAGCGTAAGGACAGGTCTGGCGCAGGCGTCATACTGACATCGCCCCAAGGAGACAAGCTGAAATACATCCTGCAAATGCAGTTCACCGCCTCCAATAATGAAGCTGAATATGAGGCCCTGTTGCACGGGATGTGGATGGCAAAAGCCTGCGGCGCCAAAAGGCTCATCATCTACGGCGACTCCAAGCTGGTCGTCAACCAGACAATGCACGAGTGTGACGCGCTGAACAACAATATGATCGCCTACCGCGACCTCTACAACACACTCGAAGGGGATTTTGACGGCTGTGAGCTGCGGCACGTAGGCCGCGAAAGCAATGAAGAGGCGGATGCACTCGCCAACATTGGCTCCACCTGCGCCCCCATACCACCTGGGGTATTTCTCGAGCGTATCTGCGAACACTCCATCAAGACAAAGGCCGCAGAGAAGAAAACAAGCGCAACAGTGAACTCGGGCGCTACGCCACCCAATGAGCCAATGGCACTCGACAACCTGGAGCTCGACACAGGACTCGAAGGACCAATGGCGATCATGATGATCGAACCCTCTTGGACTCAACCCTACATCACATACCTTCTTAGCAAGAGGCTGTCGGACGACCCAACTGACGCGCGGCACATCGCACGGCGATCCAAGGCATTCGTTGTCATCAACGTCCAACTATACAAGCGCAGCATCACAGGAGTACTCCAACGGTGCGTCTTCAACGCCGATGGAAGGGCCGTTCTCCTCGACATCCATGAGGGGACTTGCGGGCACCATGCCGGCAGTAGCGCCCTCGTCGCCAAAGCTCTACGAGCAGGATTCTACTGGCCTACGGCCATGCGCGATGCCAAGGACATCGTCCAGAGATGCAACGCTTGCTAGCGATTCGCGGACAAGCCGCACGCACCTGGCGCGGAGCTCCGGCCAATACCATTGGCTTGGTCCTTTGCACAATGGGGACTCGACATGGTCGGCAAGCTCCCAAAGTCCTCACAAGGAGGTTGCGTCTACCTCTTAGTCATAGTCGACAAATTCACCAAGTGGCTAGAGGCCATGCCGGTGACAAACCAATCAGGAGCAAGTGTAGTCAAGTTCTTCGAGTCCATTGTCTATCGCTTCGGGGTGCCACACAGCATCATCACGGACAACGGAACGAACTTCACCTCTAAGGAGTTCTAGGGTTTTTGCGAAAATCTGGGAATCAATGTAAGCTATGCCTTTGTAGCTCATCCACAGACCAACGGTCAAGTCGAAAAGGCCAACGGGCTCGTCTACAGCGAAATCAAGAAGAGACTCCTTAGGCCACTCGAACAAGCCGCAGGATGCTGGTCAGACGAGCTGCAATCCGTACTCTGGAGCCTACGCACAACCCCAAACAATGCCACGGGATACACCCCGTTCTTCATGGTGCATGGTGCTGAAGCGGTGCTACCCGCAGAGGTACGATACAAGGCACCATGAGTGGTCGCTTACAGCGAGCAGGAGTCAACTCTTGCACTCGAAGACTCCGTCGACCTCCTTGATGAGGCATGAGAAATCGCAGCAGAAAGATCGACGATCTAGCAGCAGAACCTGCGCAACTACCACAGCAAAAGGCTACGCCCCAGGTCCTTCGTCGAAGGAGACCTGGTCCTGCGACTGAAATAGCAAGGGCATCTCAAGATTGAGTCCCCTTGGGAAGGACCATACGTGATTATAAAAGTAATCCCAGGTGGCGCCTATCGCCTCAAAGATTTCGAGACAGGAGTCACGTACTCCAACCCCTGGAACGTCGCGTAGCTGCGGTGCTTCTACCCTTAGTCGTCTTTTCTTTCTTACATTACAAATAAGGCTAATCAGCCAAGGCTACTTAGCCACACATTGTACCTCATACTGTTCTACGAATAAATAAATCTAAGTGCCCCAAACTCTGCGTTTTTCTATTATTGTTCACCATCTATCTACTCGGGCGCTGCGCCACCCTTTACACAGCTGTTCTACAAAACAATCGTGATATCCTGAGTAGCTGACGCATTAATCGAACCCTTGACAAACACCAACCCAGCTGCAACGCACCTGACAGGTTGGCAAGGTGCTGAGATAAACACAAGTCAGGCTAACGAAAGGGAATCGCATAGTGCAACGACTTCATAAAACATCTTGAGCTAACAAGCTCTTTACACATCAATGTCAATCAATTATACACAACATATATATATGAACTTTACAACACTGGTACATTTATGTGTAGGATACAAAGTTAACACTACTGTTGCAACAGAAGAACGTTTGTCTGCTCCTCGAAGAAGTCGACAATTTCCTCCGCTAGGCGATCCACCGCCTGGTAATGAGGAACCATATTCCAGGTCGAACCTGCCGACGGAGTCGGCGGACCAGCAGCAATAGCTGCAACATCAACATCAGGCCTATGCAGTCGTACCAGCGACAACGCAGCCTTGGCACCAGCCACCAACTGTTGCCGTACACACTCGCAGACTACACTCAAGTCTTGAAACTTAGCAAGCAGAGCCAGTAGGCTCGAGGGAACAATATCTAGTGGAAACATCGTTTGATAAATATTCCTTAAGCATGATTGCGACTTCTTCATAAAATGAAGCACTCGCGAGGCACGATCCTGCAGGGTCGCAAGTGCGATTATGCGATCATGATCCACCCAGAAGTACCCACTTGCTTGAAGCTGTTCCTGAGTCAGGTCGTTCATACGAATGGCGATACTGTCCTTCTCATCCTGCGGATGACGCGCGCTGACAACTATACCAAGCAAGAGGCAAAAGTATGAAGATAACGAACTACCGCGAGTGACTACAAGAAAAGATAAGGAGGCAGAAAGCTAACACTTGAACTGGTCACCCAGTTGTGCCACCTCCCCTAGTAGATATTGCTCTCGGGCGGTGGCCTTCTCCGCCCTCGACTTCTATACATCCATGTTACCGCGGAGGACGGGCACTTCGCGTTCCAGCTTCTTAACGTGATCGCGCAGTCGTGAAAGCAGGGACAGCTCATCCACCCTTGAGTGCGACTGTGCTAAGGTACCACCAGCGGATGGCGGATCTCGAGGCTCACTCGAAGGACCACTCGATGTACCCTATCAAAAGCCAAGCAAGAGACAATAAGGGACCAAGCAACACATGGACAAAAACTCAAGTGCATCCAAACATATCAAAAGTATCAACAGAGACACTTAGCCAGCGGCATGTTTTCAACAAAAAGGAGTCGCGCTATCAACTATTACAGATATCACTACTAAGGAGCAGCTTGCTTCTTCGACTTGGACTTTGATTTCGGGGGCCTCATCGAGTCCGTGGCAGTATCAGACGCCACAGACTTCCTGCCGACCCCTGACGCCGTAGCCTTTGCTGCCTTCTTGGCTCGCTGCAGCTCCTCAGAATACTTGGCGACTGTGTTGATGAGTTGCGGCCCGTACTTGCCACATGCAGTTGCAAAAGGAGCAAAAACTACCTATTGACCATCTACGTCGACAGGCATCGCCTTGGAGACCGCAGCAGGATCCACCTCCACGCCATGGGCTTGAACCATCGCGAGTGACATGGAAGCGCCGGCCATATGAAGCGAGTTCTTGAAGCCTGCAGGAATACCTCCAGCAAGGGACTCCACCAGGTCATCCATGTTCTCGATTAGCTCAGCTTTGGGTGCCAGCTCCTCGCGGATGCGACTGAGTACACCCTTAGCTTTGGTCAGCGTTCCCTGAATGGAAGCGTTGTGGTCTTCGACTGCCGCGACGGCGCCTGCCAAAGCATCATCGTGACGAAGCGCCTGGGCGTCGAAGCTCAGACCGCCAGCATCTACACAGAACAAAAACATTAGCACAAAAGCAAGACATTGAAGAAAAAAGCAGTCAAGACACAAAAGGAAAAATACCTGAAAGAGACTTGGCAATCGAGAAAAGCCGTTCTTCGAACAACTTCTCCCTGGCAGCGATGGAGGCGTGCAAATCCTCTTCGTGTTTCCGCGATTCATCAAGCGTAGCGACTGCCTCGTCGCGACTCTTCACCGCCACGGCAAGCGTCTTTTCAAGAGAAGCGGCTTCACGAAGAAGCACGTTATGCTCAGCTGCAAAACATACAAGATAGACTGTTAGTCGAGTATACAAATGATGAAGAAGAAGAAGAAGCAAAAACACTAACTTTCCACCACACGATGGCGATTGTCCAGCAATGCGTGCTGGCGACCCATTGCAAGTACTTGCTCCGCAGGTGAGCATCTTCCTTCATAATAAGCTATAACAGGAGAAAAACAAAAGGATCAGCAGATAGCATGGATGACTAATTCGACTGAAAGTAAAAGCAACATCACACATACAAGCTCCTCTAGAGACTCCGAAGTCGATTGCCGCGCAGTCATCTGGACAACCATCTGGTGCTCCACAGCATGTGGAGAACTTGATGAATTGTGCCCGGAGTGGGCCGCCAATGGAGGGAAAGGAGTTCGCTCAGCCACTTCCTTGGCCTTGGAGTCCGCGACTCCAGATTCTTTCAAAAATTGGACGTTGCCAGAAGATGACGATGCCGGTTGACTACGGAACAAAACCAACATCAGGAGATGTAACTCCAAAAAGAACCAAGATGAGAATTGTATACTTACCAGTCAAACTTGTCAAAATCGAAGGTTTGTTCCTCTGACTCCGACGACTCCTTCGGCAGCCTCATCTTCTTGCGGGCAGATGGCGCCATGGAACTCACAGGAATAGCAGGAATTGGTGACTCTGCACCAATAGTTGGGCCTTCTGGAGTCGAAGGAGACGACGCATCCGAATCTTCGCTGCGCGAACGCTTGCGAGTGTCTGAACTGCTGGACTTGGGGGCTTCCTCCTCCTCTTCAAATGGGACAGTCGACTCCGACTCGTCCTCCTCATTTACTTCTCGAGGAATAACCTCCTCAGGAAGAGGGGCAAACTGGGAGACACCTTCCAATCCTGCATATAGAAAACAAGTCAGCATACGTCAAGAAAATCAGAAGCACTCGACAAATAAAGCTACTTCATAGCACAATCATACCTCAGGAGGAGGGTTAGAAGCATCGAATGGAGGTACGACTGGTTCACTGGGGAGTAAATCCTTGGCAGTGTACTTGGTCAGCAGTCGCACCCTCTTATCTACTTCACTTGCGGAAATGCCATCGGCAGATACACGAGTGACATCGTCCGCACCAGCCCATTGGAACATAGGGTGGATTCTGGCATGCAGGGGCTGGATGTGACGGCGCAACCATGTGCGAATGAGGGCGCAACCTCCCTCTTCTTTACCCATGTGACTCTCGAGGTCGCAGACGCGCTCGTACAGCACATCTGTCTCCTCAGACTCGACGGGCATCACCACGTTCTTCCAAGAACGCCTCCTCCTGCACGGCGTCGCGGGGTCAAAGGGCGCGAGTCCGAAGTGTTCTCCATCGGCCTTCTGGTCGCGGATGTAGAACCACTTGTCCCTCCACCCTTGGATGGATGCCATGAGCTTGATATCGAAGTATGTGACGGAGGAGTCGACATGGATCCCGCAGCTGCCTATGTCGTAGACTACAGAGCTAGATGCCGACTGATGCTTCAGCTTGAAAAGCCTTTTGAAGAGACCAAAGTGTGGCTCGACTCCGAGCCAGCACTCGCAAAGTGTAATATAGCAGGCGATGTGGAGAATAGAGTTGGGGGACAGCTGATGCAGCTAGAGCCCATAGAAACAAAGGAGGCCCCTGAAGAAAGGATGCAGGGGCAGAGACAGACCGCAGATGATGAATGCTAGGAACATCACCCGGAAACCAGCAGGAGGACAAGGGGTTACCTCACCACCTGGGACTCCCGAGTCACCAACCGCGGAAGACAGAACTCCATCTTGGCGCAGAAGATGTAGCTCGGACGATTTGATGATGGACGCACGCCACACACAATTTGTGACGCGAGTGCCTGCGCCCTTATTCTTCCCGACGACAGTGGTGCTGGTGCCCGCAACGGCGGAGCCGCCCTTCTTCTTGGCAGCAGCAATGGCGGTGGTGGACTCAGTGGAAACGCCTCCTTTCTTCTTCCCCATCTTGCGGTGGCGATGCGAGCAAAGAAAATAACTCGGAAACACACGGAGTTGGTCTAGCGCCGCGAATGGGATGAACTCTCGGAGGCAGAGAGCAGTAGCAATGGCGATGGAGGCACAAAGCAGAGAAATAGAAGATGGGAAATTACCACAGCTGCGCTGCTACTTAACCCCCTGGCGGATGCAATCCAATGGCCAACAGAAACCCTATTAGACGTGTGGCGCACATCGCGATCGACACATGGAGGGCCTGAAGCACGAACCGTCCCCCACTACCTCCATTATGCGCGGAAATCGAGGAGGCGCAGTTAAAACGAAAGATTACGCACGCCTGGTTAAGTCAGGGTTAGAAAATGGGACCCACCGCTCGTCATGTCCCGTCAAAGCCGCTCACGCGGGTAACTGAGGTCATCACATCGTCAGCACTGATGTCACCAAATTGAACACTAGAAGACTTCGACTACTTTAGTCCTTGCTCGAGTCTTCGACTCCACCAAGCACTCGGGGGCTACACCCATAGGGAGCGCTGGTTGTGCACCCTACGATTTTCTTTTCTGCAGGAATATGGATATTCAAAGCATACCCAACCACTCGAATCTACAATTCGATTATGGATCATGGGTTACTCCCATAGGGACCGCCGGAAATAAATTCGACTGAAACAAGCAAACAAAAGATGACAGCAGTCGCAAAAGTTCTTTAGTCCCTGCCTAAGTCTTCGAATCAATCAGGCACTAGGGGGCTACTCCCATAGGGAGAACTAGTTGCGCACCCTATGATTATTTGTGAATCGTATTGTGTGTTGATAACATCCACACTCGAAGTCTATGTCGACACCGATACATTGCAAATGTATCTATAATTTTTGATGCTCCATGCTTGGTTTTATCCACTTTCTTGTGTTTTGTCCACACTTTGGAGTACTTTTCATATGATTTCTTGGACTAACCTATTAACAAGAGCCACAATTGTACACTGCTTTTCTGTTTTTGGTTCCAGGAAAGTCAGAAAATGAATATTCTCGGAATTGGACGGGACAAAAGCCAAAGTGCCTATTTTTCCAGAAGACTCCAGGAGCTAGAATACGAGACGGAGGAGGGCCAGGGGCTGGCCACACCACCCCTAGGCGCGGGTTGGGCCTGGCCGCGCCACGACATGGTGTGGTGGCCCTAGGCACCCCCTCGGTCTCTCTCTTTGCCTATAAGAAGCCTTCTGACCTAAAAACTTCGGGGGGGTCAACGTTTTTCTAGAAGGAATTCTGCTCCACCGCCACCACCAGATTCCACGAAACAGCACTAGAAACTCCGTTCTGGCACCCTACCGGGACGGGGAATTGGAGGAGATCATCGCCATCATCATCACCATCGCTTCTCCATCGACCATCCATGTTTCCCCCATCTATGAGTGAGTAATCCCCTGCAGTAGGCTATGGGGATGGTAGGGATTGGATGAGATCGTTCATGTAATGGCATCAGATTGTTAGGGCATGGTGCCTAGTATATTTTATTAGTGCTTTATGACTTTGTTGCGACTTGTTGTGCTTAATGCTTGTCACTAGGGCCTGAGTGCCATGATTTCAGATCTGAACATGTTATTGGTTCATTATGATAGTATTGTTTTTGGTCTTATCTACAAGTTGTACACACATGTTATTGTCCGGAACCTATGGCCCCGAAGTGACAGAAATCGAGATAACCAGAAGGGAATGGCTTTGATGTGAGGATCACATGTGTTCATGGAGTGTTAATGCTTTCCTCCGGTGCTCTATTAAAAGGAGTACCTTAATTGCCAGTAGTTCCCTAGAGGCCCCGCTGCAAACGGGTTGGCAGGACAAAAGATGTTATGCAAGTTCTCATTGCGAGCACGTATGACTATATATGGAACACATGGCTAGGATTATCTAGTACTTGGATGCTTTATCTTATTTATCTGCAATTGCCCTATGTTCTGATTGTTATGTGAATTGTCGTGTCCATGCAATGCCCGTCCATCCATCCCTATGCCTACCGCACTCGAATCCCACTGTTTACTGCTTTTGTTTCTGCTATCCTTGTTTTACCACTGCTGTTACTTTACTATTCCTGCTACAAAACTGTTGCTACTGATAAACTGCTGTTGTGAGCAAGATTGTTTCCAGGTGCAGCTGAATTGACAACACAGTTGTTAAGGCTTATAAATATTCTTTGGCTCCCCTTGTGTCGAATCAATAAATTGGGTTTCACTTCCCTCGAAAATACTACGATACACCCCCTATACTTGTGGGTCATCAAGACTATTTTCTGGCGCCGTTGCCGGGGAGCATAGCTTTATTTATCAAGTCCACTTGGATTCACTATTGTTCAAGCTAAGTTTATTTTCTCCTTGTTTGCTTATTTCTTTATCAAAAATAGAAAAAAAAATGGTTCCTACTCTAGTTGTTATTTTCGTTGGTCTGTTATTGTCTTGTTTTATCATGCTTGATGTCAATGGTTGGTTTCTTTGAAACTGAATCTTATTGGCAAGGTGGGTTCACGGAAGATCAAAAAGATTATTATAAGGAACACCGCTTGTCACAAAAAGGGAAACACTTATGGGAACAAATTGATAGATTGTATACCATTGCTAGAAATGTGTGCTCTACTTATAATGTTACTTATTGCCTTGATAAATCTTGTTGCTGTAGGAGGTACAAACACCTCCCTTTTCAATGTGAGTATAATGATAATGTTACCATATCTTCCTATGTTAAGGGAAATTATGACCTTTATGATGTGGAACAAATTGAGGAATTTATTGCTTGGAAGGGTGCTTTTGAACTTGCCAGTTTGCTTGAAAATATTGATGATTCACCTTACAAATATGAGGTTTATGGTATACTTAAATTTTGCTTTGATAATTACAAGGATGAAAATGGCTATATTCTTGAATATTTTAATAGATGCTTTCCACAAATGGAAGACACTAATGCCTTGCAGGATCCTATGGAAGAAGAAACATATGAACCTGAAATCTCATTAGATGAAAAAGAGGAGGAGAGTGATGAACAAAAGGAGGAAGAATGGATTAGCTACCCATGCCTACCTTCTAATGAGAGTAACTCTTTATCCCTTACATTATTTGATTATCCTCCATGCCTACTAAAGGAGGATGAATGTTATGTTCCTGAGGATTCTTTTGAAAATGTTTATAATAAAGATCTAGTGCTTGTAGATCATGAAAAGCATGCTTTATGTGATAGTTATATTGTTGAGTTTATTCATGAGACTACTGAAAATTATTATGAGAGATGAAAATATGGTTGTAGAAGTTTTCATGGTATTGAAACACCTCTCTATGTGCTAAAAGTTTTGAAGTTACTCTTGTTTTATCTTCCTATGCTTGTCACTTTGTTCTTTACGAATTTATTTGCATACACGATTCCTATGCATAGGAAGTGGGTTAGACTTAAATGTGTTTTGAATTTGCTTCTTGATTCTCTCTTTTACTTCAACTCATATTTCTTATGAGAGCATCCTCTCAAAATTTTATGCCTGAAGATGATAATATGTCTACTATTCTTGGGAGACCTTTTCTTAAATACTGCAGGAGCTGTTATTAATTGTAATCAAGGGAAGGTGACCTTCAATGTCAATGACAAGGAACATACTATCTATTTCCCCAAGAAGATTGATAGACTTATGGTTTTGAATTCAATTGAACATGTTGAGGGCATTCAAGTTGGAGAAATATATTATCCCATACCAAGAGAAAAATTTGAAACTATTATGATTGGGACTATTCTATCAAGGTTGAGGTAACATAATCATTAGTGGAATACAAAGTTTTGTCTCATATGGAGTTGTTTTGGTAGCAAGACCTGATAAACCTTGTTAACAAAAGGATTTCATTGAACAAAACAATGTTTTTACCATGATTATCTCCGCTTACTTCTATTTTATCCATTTTTAGTTTTTGCTTTTGCCTAACTTAAAGGCGTTAAAGAGAAGTACTTATTGGGAGATAACCCAAAAGTTTTAGATGAGTCTTGGAAGTTATTACTTTAGTAATAACCGCTCCTTATCCTTTTTATTTGCTTTTTGTGCCAAGAGTAACCTCTAATGAGAGAGAAGTAATGATTGGGAAAGTTGCTGTCCCGAAACAGATTTATGTGCTTCACCATAAAAATTCGTGTAAAATCTCTGAACGTCTTTTTGAAGCATGAATTTTTGTTCTTCTGCCCCAGGTTGTTATATAACTTTCATTTGTTCAACACTTTTTGATTTGAGCAACAGAAGGTCTTCGACAAAATTCGTCTTTACCTGCTGGTCTATTTTGACAGATTTCTGCCATTTTCTGCATTTGCTTCTTGTTGGTTCCTTTTTGAGTTCTTTTGGGGAATTGAGATTTTTGAGGGAAGTGCTACAGTAGCTAGTGTTCTAATGGAAGTTTATTTGGTGCTAGAACTGAACCTTAAGACTTATTTATCTTGAGTGCACTAATGTTGCTAATAAAGATTGTGTGAAGTTTTGTATGAAGGAAAAATTTCAGGTGTATGGAAGGAATGAGTAATGAGATGAAGGATGGACTAAAGCTCAAGCTTGGGGATGCCACGCGTGTCACCCCAAGAAATATCCAAGAAGTACAAGCATCAAAGCTTGGGGATGCCCAAGGCATCCCCTTCTTCATCAATAAAAATCCCAGGTTTCTTCCAAACGCTTCATTTTTATTGTTTCATGCATAGTTGTGTTGTTCTTGGAGCATCTTCTTTTTCGTTTTTGTTTGCTTTGTTTTCTTAGTTTGCTGAATAAATTGGTTGGACCTCCTCTTTCATGCATTGGTGTTCAAATAGTTTGGTTTGGAAAAGAGTAGGAAAGCTCATGCTTAAGTGGTAAAAAGAGTTTGTTTTTTACTGTGGCCTATGCTTTGTCATGCCATGCTTGATATTGTTTTGGCTTTATGCTTAGTATTCTTTGTTGTAGCATGACTTGTTATAAACAATTTAGATTGCTTAATGTGCTTTGGATGAATCATGCGTTGTTTTAGCATATTAAAGCATAGTATAGTGGTATTCTCCTTTGATGCTTTATTTGGGTTGACTTGGCGCATGCTCACACCATGTTATGACTATCCCAAGTCACCATAAGAATTTATGATCCTTTAGTTTTCAACTTGTAGTATCACTTTATGCTTTGATCAATGATGTTTTGTCGCTCTGCATGATTATGGCCATTATTGCTCTCTCGTTTGCCGCTCCCTTACTATTGCTAGCCTTCACTTTCACTAAGTATGTTTTACTCAAGTTTCCAACTCCCTAAACCAAATATTTCCAAAATGTCCAACATACCTACCTATTAGCATCATTTGCTACTTCCGTGCATATTCAATATGCCTTGTTTTCTTCCGAATAAAATGTTTGCTTATTATGAGAAAGTTAGTTAGTAAAAGCTCTCATGAACTTGATGTCACACTTTATTTTCTTGCACTTAATAAACCTGAACCATTGTGTTCTTCTTTGTTGCGTATATGCTTGCGCTATATAAGTTGAAGTTAGCAGAACCATGTTTCATGGGGAACGTTTTCAACACTTCGTTGGTACTTAGTACCTCGTTGATATCATGTTCTTTTACTTATGGATCCCGACGGTGTGAAATAAAAGTGGAACTTGTAAGATCATGGAGTTTGTATGCATGTTAGAGAAACGCCTGGGCCGCTAGCCTAAGCCATGCCTAATCATGGTGGAAACTTGCAGCATAACCGTAATGAGCATTCTATGAAGCATCCTCAATAAAAATCTATGCACATAGTAAATAAAAAGATCACTGAGATGCCCATTGTCTACTTGCCTTGTCATTTTGATTATGCGATAGCTCCTGTATCATGTGCAAGGGGTACCCCGTTGGCGGTTCTCTATGTTACGTATATACTTACAATGACAAGAGCTTACTCGTGACTGAAGTTGAGTAGCATGAGGATCGGTCTTTGTAAGTAAGGGGCATGAGACTTCAATTTATAACTTGTCAAGCATATCCTCTTAGTTGTGTCACTTTCACCTTAACCACATTAAAGATGCCTATGATAGGGGCAATGAGAGCTCAAAGCTAACGAGTACCATACTTTCAGCATTTGGAAGCCTTTCAAACTTTTCAAAACCTTTTTTATTTCCTTGTTGAGTCTCCACACATTCTATGAGCACCTTCTTGAGAGCATAGTGGCCATTCTTAGTTCTATGTGCGTTGTCCCAAGACTTGTTGATTGATGCATACCTTGATATTGCTTGTTTTAAACTATTTGTATCTAGTCACTCTTGTAAACTTTGAAGGTGTCCTATGCATTTATGTTTGCTACTCTATGAGGGACAAGCTGAATGCCACTATGCTATGTTTTCTTTATGTGAAACAAACAAACGTCTTGCAAGGCATTGTTATTCATGAATCTTTTGTTTGTGCCTTTTCATGTTGCATCATAGTCTCTTTGTCTTATTGCTAGAACTTTGTCTTTCATGTTATGATTGAAGTACTATGTTCCCAGTTTTGAATGTTTTACAAATGCTTTGATCAAGTTTATGATGGTGCATGTCACCTCAAAAATTATTCTTTCTTTTTATCACTTACCTACTCGAGGACGAGCAGGAGTTAAGCTTGGGGATGTTGATACATTGCAAATGTATCTATAATTTTTGATGCTCCATGCTTGGTTTTATCCACTTTCTTGTGTTTTGTCCACACTTTGGAGTACTTTTCATATGATTTCTTGGACTAACCTATTAACAAGAGCCATAGTGCCAGCTGCCTGTTTTATGCTGTTTTTGGTTCCAGGAAAGTCAGAAAATAAATATTCTCGGAATTGGACAGGACAAAAGCCAAAGTGCCTATTTTTCTAGAAAACTCCAGGAGCCAGAATACGAGACGGAGGAGGGCCAGGGGCTGGCCACACCACCCCCAGGCGCGGGTTGGGCCTGGCCGCGCCAGGGCATGGTGTGGTGGCCCCAGGCACCCCCTCGGTCTCCCTCTTCGCCTATAAGAAGCCTTCTGACCTAAAAACTTCGGGGGGTTCGACGTTTTTCTAGAAGGAGTTCCGCTCACCACGCCACCACAGCAGCACGAAACTCCGTTCGGCACCTCACGGACGGGAATTGGAGGAGATCATCGCCATCATCATCACCATCGCTTCTCCATCGACCATCCATGTTTCCCCCATCTATGAGTGAGTAATCCCCCGCTGTAGGCTATGGGGATGGTAGGGATTGGATGAGATCGTTCATGTAATGGCATCAGATTGTTAGGGCATGGTGCCTAGTATCTTTTATTAGTGCTTTATGACTGTTGTGACTTGTTGTGCTTAATGCTTGTCACTAGGGCCCGAGTGCCATGATTTCAGATCTGAACATGTTATTGATTCATTATGATAGTATTGTTTTTGGTCTTATCTACAAGTTGTATACACACGTTGTTGTCCGGAACCTATGGCCTCGGCGATGTAAATCGGGATAACCGGAAGGGAATGGCTTTGATGTGAGGATCACATGTGTTCATGGAGTGTTAATGCTTTGCTCCAGTGCTCTATTAAAAGGAGCACCTTAATTGACAGCAGTTCCCTAGAGGCCCCACTGCAAACGGGCTGGCAGGACAAAAGATGTTGTGCAAGTTCTCATTGTGAGCACGTATGACTATATATGGAACACATGCCTAGGATTATCTAGTACTTAGATGCTTTATCTTATTTATCTGCAATTGCCCTATGTTCTGATTGCTATGTGAATTGTCTTGTCCATGCAACGCCCGTCCATCCATCCCTATGCCTACCGCACTCGAATCCCACTGTTTACTGCTTTTGTTACTGCTGTCCTTGTTTTACTACTGCTGTTACTTTACTATTCCTGCTACAAAATTGTTGCTACTGATAAACTGTTGTGAGCAAGATTGTTTCCAGGTGCAGCTGAATTGACAACTCAGTTGTTAAGGCTTATAAATATTCTTTGGCTCCCCTTGTGTTGAATCAATAAATTGGGTTTCACTTTCCTCAAAAATACTGCGATACACACCCTATACTTGTGGGTCATCAGACACCGCCTCATATTTTCCCTACAAAGAGACTGCGTCTCCTGGGTCACCCGAGAGATGGACAAAAGTGAGGAAAAACTAAGCGGTTGGGGAAAACTGAGTACAACTAACGAACCGAGGGTACAAAAATAGAAATCCCAATAAAATAAGGCAGATACAGATTAAAGTATGGAAGATTGTATACCATCAATATCGGCAATCCTCTTCTGCAGCTCTTCAATTTGCTCTTATATCTCGGCTGCAAGTTAGTGGCAAAAATTAGGCCAGCAAATAAGAGACGGAGAATTATATTAGATGCAACAAGGATATACCTTTGATTTTTAGCTCGGCCAGGAGTTTTTTGTGCTTGTTCAAGAGATTCTTGTGCTCAAGGAGAAGACTCTGATATAGTTTAATCCGAGCATTGGTGATAACCTGAAAAATATGAAGTGTTAAAGAATAGATTAAAAGATTCAAGCTAAGTTATCATCTCAAGAAATAGGAATTCAAATTAAATATTTGAGCCGAGTTATGATAATTTAACCCGAATCTCGAAAAATTGGGAATCAATTCAAAGATTCGAGTCGATTATGATAACTCAACCCGAATCTCGGGAAGTAGAGAATCAATCTAAAGATTTGAGCTGAGTTATGATAACTCAACCCGAATCTCAGAAAATAGGAACTCTAATTAAAGATTCGAGCCGAGTTATGCTAACTCAACCCGAATCTCAGGAAATAGGGATTCGAAGCTAATGAACTATTGGCTAGGAAAAATATGATCTAAGAGCTTCCGGGCGAGTAAAAGGTTACTCCATCGAAACCTAGGGGATTGGGATTATATATGTCTGGCATAAAGCTGAAAAGAATGAGAAATATGTTTACCTCAAGAGCTTTGTCGGCTTCTACTATGGCAAGCTTAGCTTGGAACATCCTCTAGGAGACAGTACTCAGACCCACCTATTGCTGTTTTGGATGAGGGTTCCCGAAGTCAATTCACCAAGATCAGCATTGTTCCAATCCATGGAAAAGTGGTTGAGGGAACCCAATCTATTTCCTCTCATTGTCTAGGTTGAGACAAATCCTTTCCCAGCAGGAGTAAATTTGGCACTAATTCCAGCCGCAACCTTGCTCACATGCAGCGTCAATTGCTTGTCTGAGTCCTTCGAAGTGGCAGCTGGAGTATTCTTCATCATATCAACAACCATCATCTGTTTGGATGCAGTTGTTGACTTTCTCGATTTCTTCGACTGTTATTATGTCGGTGAAGCCTTTTTTTTGCTGTTGTTGCTAATGTGATTGTTGCTGCCGAGATTGGTGTTGTTGAGTAGGTTGTTGTTTCTCTGGTGCTGGTTGCTGATGAGTTTGTTGTTGTTGCTACAGTTGAGGTTGCTTCGGTACTTCCTGAGTCTCAAGATTAGTTGTCTCGGTGCCCATATTGCCAGCACCAGAATCCTCTTCTCTTTCGGAGGCCAAGGTGTCATCCCTCGCTTGATGCGTATCTACGTCTTCTTGAGCAGTACAATCCTCTATAGTATCGGACGCTCCTATCGACTTAGTTATCTCGACATCAGAGGTCGGAGGAGTACTTGCTCTTGTCGGAATCAGAACCTGAGTGTCGATCGAAGGAGGAGACATCGGCATATTAATCTCGGAAGCGATGCAGGTTGTGCTGTAGTTAACGCCTAGTGCAGCCTTACAGTAGAGTATGTTGTTAAAAGCATTTCGTGTAAGAGAAAAGAAAGAGAGAAAGAAGAAATACAAAACTAAGAATATATGTTGACACAAGAATGTTACCTGGTTGTGATCGGCCTCGCCTTAGTCTTGCGGGTCGACACCTTGTGTCTTTTCCTTGATGTAGTCCCGACCTGTCTCTTGGTTTCAGCTCGGCCTCCGACAGCCAAAGGTGCCTCCTTTACCACCTGGTCATTTAGGTCAGCTGATGTTGAGTGCAGCGGATATGTGAATGCGATTGGCATAGGATCAAGTATCTCTAGAATTTGACAATCATCATCATCATTGTCCAACCAATCCCTTAATGTATCTCGGGCAGGGGCCTTACCCGGAGCCGGACCAGTGCTGGCGTGAGGAATGGGCATGAATTCCTACGAATCAGGATCCTCCTTATCCAAATCCTCACGGTATTTACCCCAAGTCTCTGGGGAATTTTTCTTGTCCTTTGTGATTTGCTGGGTAAACTTCTGCATAATAAACAAATGTGGACCAAAGTCAAATTATGAAGTTATGTCGGCCGCAATTTATGTCGGATGTGAGATTGTGTCATTACTTACCACGTGTGCAGGGTGATCTCGGTCATAGGGAGCTTTGCCCCACTCCCATTCCTCGATCATCTTGGTCTTGGCAATGGCTTTAACCTGTTTCCAAACCTCGACCTTGGTCAGCTCAACTGTCGAAGTCCGTTAGGATAATGTCGGCCACTCATATGTAAAATCTTGTGTGTTCTACGCTGAAGTGGACAAATTCGGCGAGTGGTGGATGTCGCCAAAAGATCATCGGCCACCATACTATCTCGCATGAACTCAAGGATGGCCGAATGAGTCTCGTACACCTCGGTAATGAGCTCCTTGGTGTCAAGTTTCCAGTTGAGTTTTGCTTTAGGGTCATCGATGGTGAATGTCGGTAATCAGATCATATCAACCTCAGTTCGGTTATTCACATAGAAAAAAGACCGTTGCCATTTATTGCAAGAATCTAGGCCTTGAATCCGAGGAAAGGCGGATCTTCATCGGGGTACGATTGTGACGGCTCCACACTGATTCATGGTTTTTGCGCTAACAGGAATATGCGGATCCAGGATAACCTGGGGCATAAATTGAGAGTATTTGGCCTAGAGCTTCATTGAGGGCAAAAGGCCGAGGTAACCGTCGCAACAAGAAAAAAATAGGACAATGTGGTGATAGCATTGGCAGGTAAGTGGTGTTGTTGCAAATTGAATGTCTCAAAAAAATCTAGGCAAAGTCGCTGACTAGGAGGCCAAACCCTCGCTCGAAGTGGGAGAGGAACACTACGAACTCACCGGGATTTACTTCCGGTGCGGATTCGGTGCCAGGTAGGAGGCACTCCACCTTCGGCGGGATCTGCCATGTTCGGAGGAGCCACTCGAGATCACCGGAGGTCACATCGGAGCCCTCCCAGGAAGCTTGCTCCGGAATGACGTCCACATCCTCCTCGACGTGCTCGATGGCCACAACCTCCCGAGGCCCCATTTCTTCAACGGTGTTGTCCATGGCGGCGCTATCTGCGTGGATGCTTGGCTTGGAGTAAGGGCGTCCCGTAGCGGCGGCAGCGTGCGCGCGAGACAAATCAATGGAGGGAAGAAGGAAAGCTTGGTGGTGGCATGACAGAAGGTAGCGCAGCGTAGCAACGAGAAGTAGAGGACGGCGGTGGCGCTATGAAGGAGAAGAGTGGTGGGGGAAGTAAAATAGGGTTTCCCCCACCCTTCTATTTATAGGCAGGACCGCATCGTGGGGCGTCGGATCGTTTGTTCCCACGATCGTAGGAGAGTGAGCGGTAATTTCACAGGAACCACCCCACAGATCATGCCGCACAATTGGTAATGGCTCCTAGCGTCGTAATTGTTCTCGGGGTATATGCGGTAAGCGAGGCGTCATGGAGAAGAATTGACTAGTCACGGGGAGATTTGACTCCTGGTGGAACCCAGGCCGTATCAACAGTGCTACATGTCACGTCTAGGTACAAAAAATAAGACAACATGTGATGGTGCGTGACACATAGGAGGAAAAGAGTATAAAATAAGAAGAAGCACAAGGCAATACTACAGGCCAGAACGAAGCCAACACAAGAAGTAGGACTAATATCTGAGCCGAGGTAAAATTCGGCTACAGCTGAGCAAACTCGGTAATGGCTAACACTTGACGGATGATATGCCAATATTGATTAAAGATCTATTTTAGCCGCTTATAGATATGTCGGTTGAGGAGATGTGTTCCATATTAGTTAAATGGAACCTGCCCTGGCCTTTCAGCTAGCAATGCAAGACCGCCACAGCTTCGGGGACTAATATCGGGGGGATGACCCCCGGTAGGGTCAAGCTATGGTATAAAGTAAGGTTGACCATGACTAAGGTTGGCCAACATAGGTAGGCTGACATACCCAAGCCGACATATAAAAGATATGTAAGCATAATCAAGTTGTATTTTATTTGCAGGATCGATATGGCCGAGTTATCTCGGCTAAGGTCCACATATGAGATTGGCATACGGCCAGAGGTCATATGCCGGCCTCTAAGTCAATGACTCTATCTCTCCCAGGAAATCTGGAGAGGATAACCATTCCTCTGCAGGCATGCCCGTGGATTAAGGAGAGTAGTCCCATCGAGGATATTCAGGAGGAGACCGTTGTCAGCGTGGAGACCGTTAGCAGGGATGGGCACATCAAGTCCCATCGAGGGTATCCATGAGTGACCCCACGACAAAGAGGAGCATGTGGTCCCAAGGAAACGACTTTGTGCAACATCTATAGAGCATATGCGGTGCCACATGTGCCCTAACTTGTAACTAGGGCACCCCTTTATAAGGTTCCCTAGGACCTCCTAGAAGAGGATGGACCCTTGTTTCCTCACTTCCCCCCTTTAGTTCTAAGAGACAAGGGAGAGAATAGAGCTTATTCTTCCTTCTCTCGCATACAACTCAAGGAACCATTGCAGCTACAGTAATACTGAGAGATACATCATCTAGCATGCAAGAGTAGGGGTGTTATCTCAATAGGAGATCCCTGAACCTGGGTACATCGTGTGTGCTTGTTTTGTGTTCTCTGTGTGCTTGTTAGCGCATCATCCCTCCCCGGATCCACTGGCATCCATTCAGATCCAAGATAAGCCATCCCATGGCATCTGTTGTGATACCACCACGACAAATCTAATCATGTTATTGATAATTGTTGGAAGCTACAGAATAAGGAGAAAAGGAACGGAACTTACCAACCAAAAAATAAGTCTAAAGGTTCTGGTAAGGCTACTGTTGTTTCTAGTGATAGTTCTGATGGTGAATGTTTAGCCGTTTTTGCTGCTTGTGCTTCTCGTGATGATGAATGGATACTTGATACTGCATGTTCGTTTCATATTTGTTGTAACAAAGATTGGTTCACTTCATATGAGTCTATGCATAGTGGATATTTTGTGCCTGTGGGGAATGACAACCTATGCCATATTGTCGGTGTTGGATCTGTTAAGATCAGGACACATGATGGCGTGACATGCACGTTGACTGAGGTGAAGCACATACCATCATGGACATAAATTTGATCTCCATGAGTACCATGGATGTTGATGGAGGATACAAGTAAGTCGGTGGGCGTAGATTGTTAAAGGTATCAAAAGGTTCTCTTATTCACATGATAGGTGATATGAATTCTGCTAAATTATATGTTCTTAGAGGTAGCATTTTTCCTGGTATTGCTACTGTTGTTACTTCTAATGATTATGATGATTGTGGTAAAACAAACATGTGGCATATGCATCTTGGGCATATGAGTGAACATGGCATGGTAGAATTGGTCAAGAGAGAGTTGATTGATGGTTGCAACTTGAGTAAGTTTGAGTTATGTGAGCACTGCATTTTTGGTAAGCATAAAAGAGTTAAATTCAATGCTTCCATTCATACCACCAAAGGCATATTAGATTATGTGCATGCTGATGTATGGGGACCTTCCCGTAAGACTTCTATTGGTGGTGATAATTACATGCTTACTATTATAGATGACTACTCAAGAAAAGTGTGCTATATTTTCTAAAACATAAATCTGGTGTTTTTTATGCTTTTAAGAAGTGGAAAGTAATGGTGGAAAAGCAAACTGAAAGGAAGGTAAAAGTACTACATACTGATAATGGTATGGAATTCTGTTCTAATGAGTTTGAGAAGTTTTGCAGTAAAGATGGTATGATCAGGTACCACACCATCCCTTACACTCCTCAGCAGAATGGCGTGGCTGAGTGCATGAACAAAACCATCATATTGAGGGCTCGGTGTATGCTATCCAATGCAGATATGCATACATGTTTCTAGGCTGAAGCAGCTAACACATCATGCTACCTCATCAACAGGTCACATTCTATTCCACTTGAGAAGAAAACTCCCATTGAGGTATGTTCAGGTTTGCCTAATGATTATTCACAGTTGAGAGTTTTTGGTTGCACTGCATATGCTCACGATTGATAATAGAAAGTTGGAGCCTAGAGATGTTAAGTGCATATTCCTTGGTTATGGTTCAGGAGTTAAAGCATATAAACTATGGAATCATGAAACTGAAAAGGTTTTGTTGAGTAGGAATGTTGTCATTAATGAATTTGTTATGTATCATGACATCTTGCCATCAGATCCCTATCATGTTGCTATTGGAGAGGAGGGAGTTAGTGTGCAGGTGGAGCACCTGCAGAAAACTGTTAATAATAATGTTGTGGTTGATGATACTCATGAGGAAAACATTGATGATCATGTTGTTCAGCACCCACCTACTGTTTTTCAGCAACCATAAGAGTCTATTGCTGCTAATAGACTAAGGCATAACATAGTTCCACCTCCTCATTTAATTGAAGAGTGTAATCTTGCTCATTATGCTTTGAGTTGTGTTGAATAGGTGGAGCATGATTTTGAACCTGCTACATACAATGAAACTGTTGCATCCATTGACCGCAAGAAGTGGGTTTCTACTATGCAAGAAGAGATGCAGTCACTTGAAAATAATGGCACATGGGATGTTGTGCGCTTTCCTAAACAAAATAAGGTCGTTCGCTGTAAGTGGATGTACAAAAAGAAAGAAGGTTTGTCTCCTAATGAGGCTCAGGGGTTTAAGGCAAGGTTAGTGGAAAAAGGTTTCAGCTAGATTCCAGGTATTGATTATAATGATGTTCTCGGTTGTGAAGCATAATTCTATTTGTGCTTTCTTTGGTATTGTTGTTATGCATGATCCATACTCTTAATCTTGAGCAGCTAGATGTAAAGACTACTTTTCTGTATGGTGAACTAGAGGGGGAGATTTACATGGACCAACCCAAAGGGTTCATGGTGAAGGGGATCCGCAGCAGAAAACAAAAAAAATCCTACGTTGGAATGCCCAAAACTGCCTAGGATCTATCTATGTAGTAATGCAGTAACGGCCGATGCGTAGAGAATACATACCCTTGTAGACCGTACGCGGTTAACGTTCCGAGAGGAACATGGTTGAAGTAGTCGTACTTGTAGCCGACCTCAAGGTCGCGAAGCTCCTCGCAGGTCACCCCTTGCTCCTTCTTCATCGTGAAGCAGCTCCGGCTCACGACATTTAAGCGCCCTAAGTGTTGCGCCTCGTGTCTTCATACACATCCGGTGTACGATGAGACCTCCATCTCCCCAATCCCGTCGGGTGTGTGGAAGTTGATATCCGGCTAGGAATCCCTGCAGCACAACGGCATTCTACAGGTGTGCCTCGTTCACACAGCCCAGACTTGGGGCCATGGTCACAAGGGCTAGAGAGAGAGAAGGAGAAAGTCAACCAAAGGACTTCTCCAAATATTGGAGCGTGTTTTTAATCCCACCCATGGGAACCCCTTTATTTAGGTGGAGGGGGTGTGCCCTCCCCCATTAGGTTAGCCATGTGGGACTATTAGTAAACAGGAAATAAAAGCAAAATTTGGGCCTTGTGACCTGGTGGGCCGACCAGCCAATGACCAATGACATAAATGATATGACCCCGTTGTCAATTGGCATAAATGCCCATGATCTTGAAACCCAGATCATCCTCATGACCAACAAACTAGTATGAATAGAGGCTGCTAGCGACTTGGTTGTTTCATACCACACCTGTACCAATGTTTCTACTTGGTACAGTTATAGCACAATAGTATGAAACTATTATAAACTAATTGAGATATGACAATAAAAACCTATTTATTATTTGCCTCTAGGGCATATCTCCTTCAGTCTCCCACTTGCACTAGAGTACAAATAATCTAGCTCGCATTTTACTCATATAAACCATATAACATATGCGTTTATTGATCATGCATGCTCACAGGAAACGTCATGTCCATGTTCTATTTTACCAGATCATTATGTCTTTTGCAAATCGTTAATGTCTTCCTAATTTTGACATTCACACCATTATCGTATAATGGGTCGAAGTATTTGTTTGGCGACAAAGTGAGACTTTCTTTCTAGTGTTTATAATGACGGTCGTTTTCACTGTTGTCATCTAAACTTCAAAACACACTTTGTTATCCTTTGTGTATATATTGTAGTTATGGCAGCAGAACGAGGCTGATTTCCAGGAGCCTACAATGACTTTAGATCAACCTCGAGGGATTTCTCATGGGCACTGTGCCCTAGGACTCATCATTCTACGTTAAAAGCAAACTAGCCCCGCCATAAAATTATACATCACATTAGATGGAGCCTTTATACTTCTATATCTATGTAGATCCTAGTGCATGAAATGCATCTATGCCACTTACATTGCTTCTTGCCATTCAAGTACAGACTTAATTCTGGTTTAGTGATCAACTTAGGAATCACTTCAAGACATGTTCTTACAGTTAAGAGCTAGTCCTTCCAACCAAAACCTCGGGTCACATTACGTCGAGTATACAACATGGTTGTATGGAAGAACCTATGACTGAGGCATAGGAGATGCAATGCATCTCTTTCTTTCAACCATAGTTGCAATACTAACTCAATGCTTCATATAGTAAGAACTTCTTTCTTCCCTTGTTCCATTCTGAGCTTCTTTAGAATCTTGCTTAGGACATTCTGAACATCTTTCAGAATCAAGTACAAGAAGCATTCGACATTCAGTGTTTATTAAACTCACTAATCTATTTCGATAGATTTTCTTGTTTAATAACTTCAACTTCATCCTTATTTATCTACTTAAATATTATTAACACCAATCACATCATTCATATATGTCATCCACATATCATAGAATGATTTCATGCTCCCACTCAAATATTGCATCCATATTTGAGATCCAGGGATTTCACTTAGCTCCCACTCAAAATATGCCAGCTACATATTATGATTTAGCCAAGATGATTTGCTCCCGCTCAAATCTAGGTCCTCTCGATAATCTTGGACATTCCAAAATTCTTTGATCGCCATCAAACCGAGAATTCCACTAACGAGATTTCAATGACCATTCATTTCTCGCACTTAGGTCCATCATGCTTCTTTGTATTTCGTAGGTATGTTCAAAACATGACAAGTGAATCAACAATGTAATTCCACAAACTTGTAGAATATATAGTTGAATCCTATTATCTTTAGTAAAAGTATTCGTTGAAACTTTATGATCATTATCATTAGTTTCTCCTCTATTTGTAGAGTTTGGTTTCACGAAACAAATTTCGCTGCGCCACTCAACAATCCGGAGGTAAGGTCTAATACCTTATTTTGATCTTTTACTTTCTTCCACCTGTATCTTCATCAAGACACGTCAACTTTGGACAACAACAGGTTTGCCCCTTTGTGGAAGATTCATTCATAGCTTCCTAAGAATGCTTTATAAAGACTTGTTTATTCGCCACGACTTCGAATTATCGAAATCTCCAGAAACTCGAACATGCCATAACTCTTATGGTGTTGTTTCCACGAATCTTTAGATGTTCCTTTCTATTTCAAATGAGTGTTTTGCTTATTTCGATCTCTAACTCTAAACGATAACTATAACCCTGATAAGAGATAATATTATACCATATGTATCAAATACAAAAATGATTATGATGTTTGTACATTTCAATACACTTTGAATTCGTCCAATTTTCATAATTTGTGGAACCTCTTTCACAAATCCCTTTTATGCTAAACTTAACTTGAATACTTTAGTCATGTCGATCAAATCGAAGAGACTTGTTAATTTAGTTAATTCAATATCCCATTTTGTTGTGAACTCATTTGAACAATTCAAATTGTTTCAAACGTATGTTTCATTAAGTAAATATGCTTATTCACTTAAGTCCACAATTAACCAATGATTTCCACTACTTGTTGAAAATACGATACATCACTATGTATAAGATTCAACATTTCTTCGCATATCACCATTTTACCAGAATGTGGAGTTTTAGTCATTCTGTCCAACGAGGCATGGTTTTGCAAAGTCTCTAGATTAAGCATATAGGACCTCGATCTTCATTAAGAACATACAATAACCGAAATGACTTAAACTATAGTGTCTTTTCATTATTAAACTTTGGATATCTTTTAGCATTCTAATCCTTTTATAAATGTTTAAGCCATTATCATTAACATAGTGACGAGAATAACTTATTTATAATCGTAATGTGACCATAACGGTATTGTTCATAAGAATAGTACAAACTAGCTTGTAACTTGTTCATATGAATAATCGTCTCACCAAAAGCAAGACACACAAACAAGGATTACAAATTATATTCAAGTCCACTACTCCAAATAATAAACTTTGAGGAAAGAGGTGATGTCGGCCATCAACTGTTTTGCTTGCCGTCATCAAGTCATGTTGCCTCAAATTCAGCAATTCTCAAGCAGACCATCCTGTTTTCACAAAACGGGACAAGTATCAAATAGTTTACAAACCGCAATGAGTTTTGCAACAATTACACTTATAATTTTGCATATCTAACATATACCTTTTTCATCCATGACCTCCTTTTGCAATCAATCCCTTCTAAGAGTTCTTGACTCTAATGCAAGATTGCTAAGTGTTTCTCCAACCAGCCTTTTTCATCCATGATGGAGGAAAATCATCCAGCGGCGCATACTTTATGTACCATATTTGCATAATACAAAATTGCAGTCCAACTCTCCATCGAATGGAGAATGGCTTATTGGATGATTATGGAGAAAACACAAACTTTGCAGAGTCATCGAATTATCTCCTTATGGTTATTGTATCAAGAAGAGAAGATCACCTTTTACAAGGATATCCCTCAGGCGTGGATATTAATCTATGAAGTTGGACCCTTTTGCTAAGTTCCACATTAAGCAATATATTCCCATGGTCGCAAAGGACCTCAATGGGATAGGCCATGATCTACTAAGATATTTGCAAATAGACATCTAGACTAAGTTTATAATAAGAGTTCAATTTATAATTGATCTCCACTAAAATTGTCATCCCCTAGAGTATTTTAGTGATCACATGATCCCAATCCTCTGCACCTCCCCCGATCATCACGACCATCAGTGCAGGCTCAAAGGTAGACATTCCCTAATGCCAATCACATCATCCATGTGACTCATGCTTGATCTTTCGATCTCTTGTGTTCCGAGGCCATGTCTCTGTAACATGCTAGGATCGTCAAATCTAACTTGTGTGTATTCGCTGTGCAACATGGCTTACACCCACTATATGCGAACGTAGATATGTCTGACCCCCAATCATCACAGACGGACTCATAACGAAGAACATTCTTGGTGGTGCACACACAAGGGGAACACGAACATTGGAATTAAATAGGGATTATCTTATTTTCTACCGTTGAGTATCTAATACTAGCATACAATAAGATGTAAAACAGGTATCAACATCATATGCATAATGTGATATGATATGGTCCTTCTTGCGCCTTGATCTCCATCGAGCGCTCCGGCATGACTTCCATCCTGCCATCGGTTTGACGCCAAGTCCACAACGCCTCCACCAGGTCGTCCATCGAAACGATGACTATTATACTACTTAGTAACAGAAAATAAAACTACTTTACCTTTGTAATGACCAATGCCATATCATAATCACACGCTCTCTTGCAAAATAAAGTTAGACGCCTCTATTTTATCTATTGCAAGTTTTATGTGGTTGTTAGGGCTTTCGCAATAGAACCGTTTCTAATCTACGAACTTTCTAACCACAACATAGATCCAACAGTTTTCTATACTACACCCCTTTCGGGGCCCTCCATTGTAAATAATACATCAACTATTGAATGAGAGACAGACACCCGCTAGCCACTTATACGGTACAAGTCGTATGATGAGCGTGGAACCAGACTCACGTACGACTACACGTAAGGTCAGTTCGGGCTGCTTCATCAAACAATACCGCGATATAAACAAGTACACGTTAGAGGGTAACAACTAAGGGATCAATGCCCGCACAATACTTGTGCATACTAGCCGTACAGCACTCCTACGCATAGATCAGCTCTGATATCACTGAAGGGGATCCGTAGCAGAAAACAAAAAAAATCTTACGTTGGAACGCCTAAAACTGCCTAGGATCTATCTACGTAGTAATGCAGTAACGACCGATGCGTAGAGAATACATACCCTTGTAGACCATACGCGGTTAACGTTCTGAGAGGAACATGGTTGAAGTAGTCATACTCGTAGCCGACCTCAAGGTCACGAAGCTCCTCTCAGGTCACCCCTTGCTCCTTCTTCATTGTGCAGCAGCTCCGGCTCATGATATTTAAGTGCCCCAAGTGTTGCGCCTCGTGTCTTCGTACACATCCGGTGTATGATGAGACTTCCGTCTCCCTGATCCCACCGGGAGTGCGGAAGTTGATATCTGACTAAGAATCCCTGCAGTGCAACGGCGTGCTACATGTGTGCCTTGTTCGCACAGCCCAGACTTGGGGCCATGGTCACAAGGGATAGAGAGAGAGGGAAGGAGAAAGTCAACCAAAGGATTTCTCCAAATATTCCGCCCATGGACACCCCTTTATATAGACAGAGGGGGTGTGCCCTTCCCATTAGGTTAGCCATGTGGGACTATTAGTAAATAGGAAATAAAGGCAAAAAGAATTTGAGCTAAGCGCGTAAGTGGGCAGTGGAGCCGACAATGACAGGCAAACTACAGCCACTGGAGGCAACCGACCTGGCCAGCCGACTGGGGACCCTTGACCACCAGCACCACACGCTGGTTCCAGCTGGCCTCGCCCCACCTGGGCCGGCCTCGGCGTGACGGCCCGGTGTGGCCACCGCCTGCCCCTTGTGGCCTAGGTGGGCCTTGAGGCCTGGCGTGGCTTGACAGGCTTCCTTAGCCAGCCCGCCCTTGACTCCACTGAGCACCCAAGTTGGGCGGTCAGCTGGCCGTGGCGCAACCGATCGCCCTACGCCTGCAAGTGGCGGTTATTAAATACCGCCCAAGTGGATTGTTTTCCTTTGCTTTTTCTGTAGCTTTTCTCTTAGGCTATTTTCCTCCAGGGATTTGGCCTAATATAAAAGTTGTTTTATAAATCTTAATTTAAATATTATTTAGAACATATTAATTCATAATTAACATATAATAAATGTATATTTAAATTCTCATTTATCCGAAAACACTTTTTCAGTATTTTTCTTTATTCTTTCTCCGAATAACTTCGGATCTCTCCATGGAACGATTCCAGCTTTCTCTTTCTCTACTGTGATTCCATCTTATGAATGATCGCTCTCATTGTACCCTTAAGTGTATCCCCTCACGACTCGAGAATTCTCTAGACATGATCTATTTCAATGATCAACAAAGGGACCAGGGATGCCCATGTGACCCCTATGCATTCCTGATGACAATGTCGTTTGAACCGGTAAATGTAGCATCCAATTTCCTTTTTTTTCTTGATACGACTTGTCCGAGATCCGATCATTGGTATCCATAACTTGTCCAATCTCGTTAACAACAAGTTATATTTTCTTGTTACCGTGATATTACATCCCCGTGACCAAGTCACATGTTGCAATATTTATGGATGTAATCTCACCAAGTTGGCCGTATGTATCTTTACCCGTCATGTGGGTGAACAAATCCCGGTCTTGCAGTCACATGTCATCTACTGTTCCTTTGGAATACCCAACATACACCATTATTGCCACTGTATTACCAGATGACGTCTAATGCAGTCAAAGCAGCCTCGGGAAACAGTGAGTAATATGAGCTCACGGTCTAAGGAAAAGGAGTCTACATTCAGTTGTTGCAACAATGAACTATATGACTTGATCGTGTTGCAATCCTTCGAGGAATGTCTAATCACGTCATTCTCTAATGATATGACCCCGTTGTCAATTGGCATAAATGCCCATGATCTTGAAACCCAAATCATCCTCATGACCAACGAACTAGTATGAATAGAGGCTACTAGGGACTTGGTTGTTTCATACCACACTTGTACCAATGTTTCTACTTGGTACAGTTATAGCACAATATGAAACTATTATAAACTAATTGAGATATGATAATAAAAACCTATTTATTATTTGCCTCTAGGGCATATCTCCTTCACATGGTTCCTAGAAAATAGGATTTTGTGTGCAAATTGAAGAGATCGCTTTATGGTTTGAAGCAATCTCCAAGACAGTGGTACAAAAGGTTTGATTAATTATGATCTCACAAAATTTTAAGAGGTCTTAGTTTGATAGTTGTGTTTATATAAAATTTGTTAATGGATCACTTATATACTTGCTGTTATATGTTGATGATATGTTAATTGCTGCTAAAAGAATGAAAGAAACCACTACTTTAAAGGCACACCTAAGTGGTGAATTTGAGATGAAAGATCTTGGTGCTGCTAAGAAAATCCTAGGTATGGAAATTAAATGGGACATAAAATCTAGGTTGCTATTTCTTAGTCAATAGAGTTACTTTGAGAAAGTTCTCCAACATTTTAATATGAATGATGCAAAGTCTGTTAGTACTCCTATTGCTCCTCACTTTAAATTGTCAGCATTGCAATGTCCTAGTTCTGATGAAGATGTTGAGTACATGTCATGAGTTTCTTATTCTAGTGTTGTTGGTTCCTTGATGTATGCCATGGTTTGTTCTCGACCTGATTTATCATATGCTATGAGTTTGGTGAGTCGTTACATGGCTAATTCCGGTAAAGAACATTGGAAAGTTGTTCACTGGATTTTCAAGTACCTCAGTGGCACATCAAATGCTTGCTTGAAGTGGAAAGACCGGTGAGGGACTCGCAGGCTATGTGGATTTAGATTTTGCTGCAGACTTGGATAAGACGAGGTCCCTCACAGGTTACGTGTTCATGGCAGGTGGATGTGCTGTGAGTTGGAAGAAAACGCTGCAACTAGTTGTTGCTTTATCTACAACTAAAGCAGAATATATGGCTATTGCTGAAGCTTACAAAATGTTTGTTTGGTTGAAAGGTTTGTATGCTGAGCTTTGTCAGGATGATTCTTGCATTGACATGTTATGTGATAGTCAAAGTGCCATATACCTTACTAAGGATCGGGTGTTTTATGGGAGAACAAAGCACATTAATATCAAGTATCATTATGTTCATAACGTTGTTGCACAAGGTACACTAAAGGTATGCAAGATAAGCATTCATGATAATCCTGCTGATATGATGACAAAGGATGTTCCAAGTCGTTGTTGGTATGCTCAAGCTTAGTTGGTATAACTATTTAGCCCAAGTGGTTGTTGGCACCGAAAGTGTTTTTATTTTTTTGTTCAGGGAGATAATTATTGTTGATGTTATAAGAAGGAATTTGTGTCAAGGTGGAGTTTGTTAAAGTATGATCCAAATTCAATTAAGGAGGCTAACTTCTGATGAAGCGGAGCGAGACCCGTCATTGGAGGCTTGGGTGGCAGTGCACATCCCTTACCTCCTCTGTCAGTCTGACTTCCAAGATTTGTGTTGCACATTTTTGCATTTGGAGACCGCCCCACCCCTACACAATCCTTGTAAATAACCCATAGTCCACGTGCCTGGTGAGTAACCCTCTCACCCTAGGACCCAAACCCTAGCAAACCCTAGAAAACCCCAAATCCTGACGCTATTGACTCACAGAAGTGTTGAAGTATGATCCATATTCAATTAAGGAGGCTAACTTCTGCCGAAGCGGAGCGAGGCCCGTCGCGAGAGGTTTGGGCCGAAGTAGAGCGGAGTCTGAAGTTAGCCCGTAACCGAGCCAACATGGATGCCTAGGGGTGCGGGGGGGAGAAGGTGTGGATTGTTGAAGATCTATGTTTACACCACATATATATATATATATATATATATATATATATATATATATATATACGTCTTGTAAGCCGCCGGCTGGGATAAGTTGCATCTGTGAAATTCCCGATGTTGTGTAAACTCTCCGTGTTATAGTGAAGTTTTGATGGTTACTCCCCGTGGCTTTTTTCTCTCTTTATGGGAGAGGTTTTTTCACGTTAAATTTGTGTCTCCTTGTTGCAATTTCCATTTCGTTCTTCATTATTTGCTTGTCATGATTCTAACAAGAAGAACCAAATTCATCCTTTGTTACTCGTCCCCAATTGTGAAGGCAAGAAAACTTCCACAACACACAAATTTGCCAAGATCGATCGTCCTAGAGTGACATCATGTGCTAGCTTCTATGACGGTCGCATCTAGGAGATGTACATATCAAACTGGCTACAGTTGTTCTCGATCCTGACCCGTGTCAGCATAACCCAGGGCGCATTCCTTTCGGTATTCCACATCCCCCTCCTCGACGATTACATCGTCAAAGTCTTCCTTCCCGGTCGATATCATCAGTGATCTTACTCCTTAAAGCTCCCGTTGATGCTGCAGAATTTTCATTTGTCGCTGCAGATGTCGCAAACCGCATTGAAGTCGAAGACATTTCACCACCAAAAATATCACAGATCTTAGCACTCAAAACTCAAACCCTAGAGAAACCACCAAGGCAGTTTGAGAGGTTGGATTCAATTCGGGATTAAGCTAGTGGAGAAGCTGTAAACACTGGCCGCTTGTCCAGGGAGAGGAACACTTAGATGCATATACAGCACATATATTTTTTACAAAATTTACGAAATTTTGAACACGAACGGACCCAAAAATAAGGTCGACAGTTTTTCTTGCAGACGGTAATCCAGCTTTTGCTAGGCCATGTCCAACGTTTTCGACCCAGCCCAACGACATGCACTCCACGCGTTTCCAGCTGCCAAGGTTATGGGCCAAGTGGGCCTCCTGCGGGGCTGGCCCAGGGGCGTGGACCCATGAACTATTATAATTTCTGGGCAAACCGGAGAGAATACGAGGACCTAATACGGCCCGAGACAGAGTCGCCCATCTTCCGAACCGTATATACGCTCCCTCTATCGAGAGTCAAATCGATCTCCTCCACGGTTTCCTCTCAACCATCCCGTGCCGGCGCGTTCTTTCTTTTCCTCTTCCTCTCCCGAGTTCTGACCTACCCCGAATCCGCGACCAAATGCGCCTCTGCAGAATCTCCACGCCATAAGCTTTCGCCTTGACGTAGCTCATCGTCGCCGCCGCCGACGCCTCACGTCCAACCCCTTCGTCTCTCAAGCGCCTCGTCGCCGTCGTCTTTCCCGTTCTGCCTCATCGCGCAATCGCGTCCAGGCCGTCTCGACCCGGTCTGTAATTCCCAGGTATGAGCATTTGGTCAGCCGCCCCTTACTAGAGACGTGGTAATTTTGGTTCCTTATTATTACTTTTGGTAATTTTGGTATCATCATGGTGGCTTGAGATTCTTTATTAGATTGATTTTTGTAAATTAGCTGTTTATCTGAATGATATCTTGGGGGAATTTTTCGTTTTCGAATCTATGTCTGTAGACTATTCTGCTATGTTGTGTTGGAGATGAATGATTGATTGTCTAATGATCACCTAATGATTGTACGCAATTCAAGCTGTCGCGAATGAGTTGTTCCCATCATCTCTCGGTTGTTTCTAAAGATTGGTTAAGGATATAAAATATTGGGAATAGAGAAGGGGGGAATAGGGAAGGTAACTATGAACAGGTCTAAGGTTAGGTGAACAGAAACATGTACAAATGAGCATTGACTTGCTCAAAAGCTTCATCCATTAAGCAATTGAAAGTCTTATATATATTTTTAATTGAAAATAAGTCTTATATTGACAAGTCAAAGTCTTTCCTCTGTTATTATTTCAAATACTAAATAGGTAACCCATTTGTTGATGTGACCTGCCTATTGAGAATCCCTTGTGCTCTTCTCTCCTTGCAGATTTTTTTTGGGATGTAATACGTGAGTTGTGCCTAGTAATAAAGTGAGAATGCTCGGAGGTTCTGAGTTGATACGGCCTTTGTAATGCCCTTGATCACATTTTTCACCAATATCATTGGTGTGGTGACCATTGCTCTCGTATCCATAGTTTCCATCTTGGGATTGATCTGCCTGAGCCGGTCAGTCTACTTTCAGCTTTGGATAAAAAAGAAAGGCTACCAGCGACTTAGCTATTTCAATGGGCCATGGCTTACACGAATAACACTGATATTGGTTGCCTTCTGGTGGGGTATTGGAGAAGTACTTCGACTCACTTTTGTGAATGGAGAGGGGAGGTTCATCACTGACAGGAAATGGCAAGCTAATGTGTGCAAATTCTACATCATCTCAAATTTGGGATTTGCAGAGCCAGGATTATTCTTGTTGCTCGCGTTTCTTCTCAGTGCAGCTTTGCAGAAGCAAGAACTCGGTACCCTAAACCATAAATGGAATCGGAAGACTATACGTGCCATGCTCATGATCTGCTTTCCTTCGCTTCTGTGGGAAGCTTGTGTTGTTTTCGTTGGTCCTCGTGTTGCTTCAGATGATGGGAAGACATCAAATCTTGCAAAGTACTGGTATTCAGCCTCAGCAGACCACGAGGGCAATGTTGCGTGCACGTACCCGTTGCTCAGCAGCATATTTCTAGGGATGTTCTACATCATCTTAACTGTTTATGTGATTGTTGTCGGAGGTCAGATGTTAGCACTGGTGATCAATAAGGGGCTTCGACGGAGGATATATATGCTAATATTTGCTACCGTAATATTACTTCCCCGAGCCACACTTCTTGGGCTATCTATTGTTCCATGGCCAGGTGAAATAGCCCATGAATCTCTTGTGTTCATCTCCTTTCTGGTGTTGATGCTCGCTGCCATGGTCGGTATTGTGATCTTGGTTTATTTCCCGGTCGCTGATACCTTCGCTGTAGGAGATCGAGAGCAGGTTGAGATACAAACAAGACGGACCATTACTTTATGACAATTAGCTTTGTGACTTTACTTTTTAGCTTGACAAAATGATGGTGATTCTGTTTGTTGGTTCCTTGCGGGGATTTTGTAAACAATAGAACAGGTTAAAATAGGGACAATTCTTTTATTCTTTTTTCACACATGTTGTGAAGAGAAGTCTTGTAAAATAGTTTATGTAGAGTAGTGGAAATCAGGCATGTTTTGCTATGTACACGGATGAAAAGATTATGCATGTTCACCTCCTGGAAGGAGTTTATATCATGTGAATGATGTCCATCACTTTAGTTGTTAATTATCCTCAGTACCACCTTGTTCTATGTACTGAGGGATGTCAGCCCTCATTGTTGATGTAGAACGGTGAGAACTTTTGAATGCTGTCAAAATTTGTGCAGCAGTATCAGGCCTAACACACTTCTGCTGAAGGCACAAGGAGAAGCAGCCCTACGGAATATTTTGACCCTTTACGAAGATTCTCCGCACGGTATATTAATGTTGAATATTCTGCTGAGAAATGGGCATATCCGATATGTATACCCTGTGGATCAACATTGACTGTGTGTATACGCCTGCGGAAGGACATGGTGCTGTGGTGTTGTCTTTCGTGATCATCTAGGTGATCTGATTACGGCCAGAGCCAGGTGAATGCTTAAGATCAAGGATGTTTTTTGTGAAGGAAACATGGCCGTTAGATATACTCTGTTAACAAGTATTCAGTGAAAGGAAAAGGTCTATGATTTTGAACCATCAAAATGGTGAAAATGGTTTTGAACCATCAAAGACCATGGAATTTGTGAAGGAAACTATCCTATCCCTGGAATTGCCTTCGAGATCAGACTAAGGAAAAAAGGTCGACCCCTCTGGAGTTGGAAGGAGGCACCAGGTGGTGTGATTGAAATCAATTTGGATGGTGCAGTTCAGCTTTCTTTGGGAATTGCTAGAACGCACGTGGGGGAAACTCATTCGCAGGAGCTTCGTGCAAAATATATGAAGGTGTGAATGATCCTCTAACCATTGAGGCATAAGCATTGCGTGATGCGGTGTTGTATGCAGGTTCAAGGGGGTTTTGAGAGAATTATATTTGAAGTAGACTGCAGTGTTGGTGAGACACTGGCAAGAGAGACAATCTCACCGTTCTTCGATCTGTCCTATCTTAGAGGAGATTAGCGAGCATAGTAGTATTGTTCATGCCCGTCACGAGGCAAACATGGCAGCCCACTGTTGGGCAAATTTTGCGTGTATGCAGGCTGTGTCAATGTTATGGGATGCTGAGCCTCCAGGCTTCTTAGAGCATAGTACTCTGGTTTTGATAAAATTGAATAAAGCTCGCAAGTTCCAAAAAAAAGATGCTTTTTCAGCCGAGCCCCAGGCAACGGAGGAAGGAGTAGGATTGGCGTTGCAGCTGGGAGCGACCCAGGTGGATCTCGAGACCAATGCCCAGCTACTGTGATAGCACCGGATCATAGGAAACACTACTCGCTCGAGCTTCTCGAAGAGGACATCAAATCATGTAGGCAGGAGGCAAACAAAGTAGAACGTGGACGACGTGTACTGATGACCACCCAGAGTTTAACGAAGTGCCCAACTTAACAAATGCTTTACCCCCAGAAAACAGCTTCAGCGAGCAGGCAGAAGATACCTTCGTTTTGTGCTGCAACCCCAACACAGATTTATGTTTCTTCACTCGAAGCTTTCTTGCATTTACAGCCTGTACTAGGCATAAGATGGTCGACAAGATTAGTTGTCTTCAGTTTATACAATCGGTGAAACGAACCAGGTGGTGTCTGGTTGATGGTGTATTAAACTATCGATACATCTACAGAATTATTATTCCCGTTCATGGTGTAACACTCGTTCAGAACTTTATTTACAAACGGCTCAAAATCTACTCGTAAAAACATTCATGGCATCGATGAGTGGCACAACCAAGTGTTAAAACCAACTGCTCATCCCAGCTGGATCGTCTTGAATCTTGCTCGCACAAACTTCATCTAACATTACAACGAGAACAGGCACAGATAGGAGCTCTCATTTTTCCTAAGAACTGTCTGACACTGCGTAGGCTGTCTATTGCTGCTGCCATTTTTTGATGAGGCCTGGTATCTGAGAAAATAAAGGTACCAGGCATTAGGTTGAGAAGTGTAGAAGGAAAATTTTAGCTAAGTGATGAAAGATCAAAATTAGGTACTGACCTCAACACCATTGGGCCCTATTTTGTTGCGAGATATAAAATTCAGTATGTGCGATGCAAATTCTTCTGGTACATCTTCCTGAAATTACGTTTTCCATAATATGCCAAAATTGGTCAGACTTGTAACTCAACATTTATAGAGCTTAATAATAATCATGCTTACTGAGAAAAAGTTTAGCAACTTGTAACAATAGCATAATAACGAACGACACTCAGAGAGAAGAACATTTGGTCGCTAATCCATGTGGTGCCTCAACATGCCAAAAAATTCTATGACAATTACAAAGTAACCTAGAGCCTCTTCCCATCTAAGCATGTTGTGACACTCAGGCTCTAGAAGCAGAAAGCAGGATATTGAACCACTCAGAACGAAGCTTGAAGAAAGATGGACAACATCCCTGGCTCCCTGCCTTGGACGAAAGGACACATGGTGCCATACAATAATGCTAGTACTCAACAAAGTACATTAGGATCAAACCTGTATGGCATGCCCAGTGTGTCGAACTACTACCATTTGAAACTTCCCTTGCATTTGACCAATTGTTAAAGCTCTGCAAAAAATGTTAACCAATGCATTACACATTTTTTCACATGGATCATGGAGTGATACAAGGTGTTTCACATTTCAAAACACTATTACTATAGCAATAAAAATGCATGCTTGTAATATGAACAATCTGCTTAAATAGAAGGTTTTATAGTGGATTGGTATATCTGCTTTGCTCTTCAAATAGAAGTGCTAATAACGAATCCTAGTAACAGATTCAGTTTCTTGGAAGACATGATATTGGAAGTCTGATTGGTGAAATGTAAACTAGTTTAAACAAAAAATCTTAAAAAACATATTGCCTGGGCTCACCAAAACAAAGAGCATGTCACATGCTGGTGCGACTGATACACAATTAAAAAAAGCAATCAATCAGATTGGAATTGCACTAAGCTGAGTGATGATGGTTTTAGCATAAGCCAAGAGCACAATGGTGATGGATGAAAATAGAGTTTCTCAGACTGGTCAGAAATTACAAACCTGTCCAATCTATCGGTGCCAGCTAACAATAGGACCTTTTGTACAGGGCAAGATAAGAACTTGTCAGAAAGACCTTCGTACCTACAAAAACGTGCATGTTTCAATGTACCAATCACAAACAAGACAAGCAAATAACTCAAACAATATTGCAAAAAACAAAGAGAGCCTTCCATGCAAATTTTATAGCTCGTGAAATCTACTTTAGCTAATCTGTGTTTGCTCCCACTGTGTTTGAAAGTTGCGGCAATTCACGATGGCTTTATTTTTGTTTGTTTCGATGCATTCAAAATAGCTCAGCTACCAACATTAATAAGACTTACATCCTTACAATAGATTAAATAAATAAACATTCTTACATAAACCTGATAAATAAAATTGAACAACACTAATAGCATGCTTTAATAATAATCATAACTGATCATTTGAAAATTAACATGGTTTTAGAAAAAGTGGTGGTAGAATTAGTGTAAAAAACAAAATCAGGCTGAAAGCATACCATCCTTTCCAGTACTTCTCTGTTTTCTCGAGAAGAGTACGGTATGTATAACTGAACAAAGTATAACAATATTATTAGTCTTTAGTCTCAAGTAATAGTCAATATTAAGTAAATGCATAATTTTCTCTAACCATGCTGAGCTGCAAGTACGCGCATGAATTAAGATAATGCTTACCATTCCTTCGATTCATCAAACTTCAAGGTAGATGGAATAGAAACACGTGCAGAATCAATGTTCCGTAGCGGTCCACCTTTGACACTCCATTCAATCTGTGTAATTTTAAGTTTCATTGAACAAATACAGGGTGAAGGATAGTATTTAAACATTGCTAATCACTTGGTTTTTATAAGCATGCTTCTTGCATTGATAGTGGTTTCTACTTGTTATCTTTTATTTCTTCATGTTGTATCTTGCTGTATAACATCAAAACCGTAACTCCAAATCTCAATTGATGAAGGACAACACAATGAACTAAGAAGGAAATTTTAAGATGCTACAGGAAATTATAAAGTTGAATTGACATGAACACAAGTAATATAAGCCCAAATAAACATACTGCTTTTTCAATGCTCGGGAAGTGTTGTGCTCGATTTAACAAAATTTTCTGCATATGAATCAATGAAGCCATTGCTGTTCCCTGTTTACAGAACGAGAAGTTCAGAATCAACAATGAGCTAGATCATTTCATGTTCAACCATAATTTAGGATTTAACCCAAGGAAAGCTATTACTAACCTCAACTACATCAACGACAACAAGACCATGAAGATTGCGAAATGCTTTTCTTGCAGCCACATGTACAGCCACTGAACCTCCCATGCTAAAAAAATTGAAGAATTCATCACGGGTCACTAGAAGCTACCGAGAACACTAAGAATGAATAGGCTTGCTTAGTAATGCAGATTCATACTATAAACCAGTCAAGTAACAGGAGAGATGAAACTGGAAAGGTAAACTGTGTATAATAGAGTGACTAGTAGCATGATATTTCAGTGATTGTTTTAAAGCCATGGCAATCAACCTCCAGGAACTATTAAGATACTTCACTTGCATGGTCATGGTTTTGCTTACATGCACCAAAAGGGATAAATTATGCTAACATATGTACTGTTATAGTGTTCTACATTTATTATGGATTAGAACTTCTGTCAATTTATGTGTCAGATAATGGGTGCACGCAGAAAAACAAAATAAATGATGCTGACTTACCTATGACCAACAAGTATAATGGCTGGTGGTGAATCTCCGTACAGTGTACGTATAACAACTATTACATCATTGGCAAGAGTCTGCAGTTGCAAATAAGAAAAAACTTAGGCAAAGGTCAACAAGTCACAGAGCACCTCATAAGTATGAAAAGTGTAGTCAAATTAGTAAGTTCTTGAAAGAGTGAAGGACATACTTCAATGGACAAATCCAAATCATCACTTGTGGTAGATTTCCCATGTCCCCGCAAATCCAAGGCAACGACACGAGCTTTTCCCTTTATCTGGTTAGCTGCTAGCGCAAATGAGAGCCTAAGGAATATTGAGGAATAAACATAGCAATGTAAGTACGAAGCACACATTTGTTAAATAAGCAGATATCAGAGGCAACATTTCATAAGGAGCATTAAGAAGTCAAGTCACTTTGAGAAGGTTTTGCATGTTTTTTGTAGATAAAAGGAAAATGTTGTCATTAGACAGACATTGTTCAGAAGTCCAAACAAACAAAAATGAGTGGTGTTATTAGTAGTAAAAACAATTTCATTCTGGCATTTGTACATTTGGCATTTGTATATTAGTTGAAACTTAAACTACCCAAAACACTCAACTACAACAGAAGTTGGGATGGATACATTTCCCATTAAGGCCATAAGAGGCAGGAGACGGTAGTCCAGAAAGGTTGCTTTATAATTTTAGATAAAAACACCTGAACATCTGCATTCTGCAACAGAAGCGTTCCAAAGTTTCAGCACAGTCTTCGTCACTAATTAGTACTAGCTATATAATTTATGGTTTCTAAAATCACAGAAACTGGAAGCTCTCCGCATGTTTTTTTTACTTTTTATGCAAATTATTCTGCATTGTCACCGAGATAGTAATTGTGAACGTAGCACCTATACTTACTTACCCTGAGTAGCCACCTCCGTGTAGGCAGAACACAACAGGCCCTTCCGATCCAGCCATGAACACATTGAAAACCTGCACACGGAAAAACCCAAAAGGAACACTTACAATAGTGAGATCACATCAAACCAGAACTATCCGAGAAATTCCTCATCTCGCTAACGCACGTACGTCCTCGGTGTCGGGGATGGCGACGGGGCGCTCCTCGTCGAAGTAGGCCGACCAGTCCAGCGGCGCGTACTTGTGGAGAGAGTGGCTGCGAAGGCACCGTGGAGGCACTTGGTTAGGGTTTCTCGCGAGGTAGAGACAGGGAGGAGGGGAAGTGGGGTTGGTGGCTTACTGCGTCGCGGGGCGAGGAGGCACGGCGGCGGCGGAGAAGGCGGAGGGGGTGGAGGACGATTCGTCGGGATCCCCATCCTCCCGCAGCGTAGAGAGTGGCGCGGGATCCATCGACGCGGTTGGGATGGAGAGGAAGAGCCGGTAGAGATGCTGGGGAGAACGGAGAAGTTCAGAAGGGTCTCTCGACAAGGCACGGCGAACTGGAGAAGACGAACGGAAATGGAGAAAGAGAAACCAAAGGGAAATGGAGGAAAGATGGTCTCCAGTCTCCACTCTCCAGGCCGCTTGACATACGTAGCGTACTATGGTATTTGTTTGCCTAATAGTACCTCGGTTGTTCTTTCTGATGGGGAAATCCACTATAGCTCGTGTAGATGCCTCCACTGCCAAAACGTATTTCAATTTTTTTTTTGAAAAAGTATATAAAGGCTAGATATTTTATATTCCCACACAAAGTTTCGTAATGAAAAGATTTTTTTTTTCAGTTGCTCAAACAAACATCCCTTTTACCAAACGGTTGCTCAAACTGTTAACATTCTCTACTTTGAAAAAAAGGGCTATGGTGTTTTGGCTCACGGGTCTAGATGCATCCATTATGAAAAACTATTGTTTAACGCATTTCAAAATGTCTAAAAAAATAAAAAAATGATGTATATCTGGATAGTCTATGTTCTCACACAAAGTTTGTGGGAGAAATACTTTTTTGTGGCCCGTGTGAAAAAGATGAAAAGGCTAATGGAAAGTTATTTTAGAGCACAAAATTTTCTTTTTACACAAGCCACAAAAGTATTACTTTTTCCACGAAACTTTATGTGCAAACATAAAATATATGTATACCTCTATATTTTTTTCAGGATTTTTAAACATTTTGAGATATGTTTTTTAGGCATTGGGTGCATCTACACCTATGAGCCAAGTAGATTTTTGCAAAATATGTGCTTTTGATTTTGGCTTATACCATGATAATTTTCAACCAAAAATAAAAGTTAAAAGCACATACTTACTTGCTTTTCACTTATAAGTACAAGTCCAAAAAGTCGGAAAAAGCCCAACCAAACAATCCTATGGGTTTGGTCTAGCGTGGGTGTGTTGTATTGGTTCTTCCCTTGGAAGACTGTAACGACGAACGTAATCTAGATATTATTGCCTAATTAATATATATCCAAGCTCGAAAGAAATCACTTAATATTTTTTCTGGTTTGAGTTATACATATCATTTATTTATAATGCATGTCTCTATTTCCACTTTTGTAAAATATGTCTGGAGACAACATTACTGTGCTTGTCGTGGCAATCTAGATATGCTAAAAAAGATTAGATAACACTACAGTGGTGGAGAAATGTGCTCCGAAGGTGAAAGCTAGTTCCATCTGACTAAGAGAAAACAGACGTGACAGCATGTTTTTCAAAAATCATGCCAATAGGATAGAGATAGGACAATATCGGAAATAAGATAGTATTATTTTATATGAGTTCACTATAATGTCAGCTAACCAGAACGAAACAACATATAAAGTTGATAGCTAAAATAATCAAAACAGTGGACGTGCCAGAGTGGTTATTGGGTATGACTAGAAATCATATGGGCTTTGCCCGCGTAGGTTCGAATCCTACCGTCCACGTTTTTGTAATTCCTCTATTTGTTATTTTGTCACCGTGTTGGGGAGACACAGCCATCACTTTTTTTTTTTTGAAACAAAGACACAGTCATCACTTTCTTGTACTCTTCGTGCCAATCTAGAGATGGCCCAAAAAAGTAGAGGATAATACTGTGGTAGAGAAACGTGCTCCAAAAGTGAAAGGTAGTTCCATCGGCATAATCAAATGTTGTTGTGAGCCTTACCTCAGCAAATACCATACGCGATATCACTAAGAAAACAGTTCAGGTTTTTATAAAGATATTTATTTTACTAATTACTAGTCTAAAATGTCCGTGCTTTGCTACGGAAAAGTACATATCATTTAAAAGATAGTATTAAACTTATTGAATGAATTATTTTGGTTGGACGAATCATTTAGTGGATGTGAAAATATAAATGAAATATTGTTAGGTCGTGTAACTTTTGACTATGTGAATTTGTATGTTTCATCTCTCATCCATCCACCTTTTCCATTTCGCGTCACTCCGCCTTACTTCGTGATGCTCCATCATCACCCACAAGCTTATTTTTAATCATGGTGAATATATGAAGAGGTTCCTAATGCTCTCTCTTCCGCGTCTTCCTGTTGCGTCCATGTCCACCCTCACCGGTGCGTGGGCAGTGTTCCCACCGTGTCCGGATAGCCGCCCTCGCCTTCATTCATGGGACCATCATGGGCTTTATCATGGTTATGGGATATGGCTTTCATGGCCGTGTACATGCACATGATAGTCTAAAAATACAGCAAATCCATGCCAAAAGATACAGCTGGTGAAATCGCGACCGGCCATACGGAGTCCAATCAACCTAAGACGTCATGTACTTTTGACATGACCACCACCACTATGCCCGTAAGCGTCCCAACCTCCATTATTGAGGCAACATCGCTACGCCGGCGTGCACCAGCGATGCGCCCACATATGCCACTCCACGCCTGCCAATGCCAACTTAACCATGTCCGCCGTCTTCGCACGGTGGCCTGCTCCAACAAGGATGTCCCCACCGTGGCCATCAAGATAAAACATAAGTGTGCTTCTGTTATTTACTATTGAGTAGTTTATTTAAACAAGCAGCTACTCAGCCCGATTATTTGTGCTCAGTGTGATAAACATTGGTCGTAAAAAATCAAAGGTACGTAGTCCGTGAACAACTTCTATTTCTGCCATATAAAACGTGTTAGACATGGTGGCCGGTATAGCTAGATCAGTTAATTTATGAGATCAGCTAGATCGGCCATACACAAGTCCTGGCTGCGAGCACGATCTCCTTTTACCTGTCATAATAAGTCCATAATAATACTTTCAGATTTCCTCGTTCCTAATTTTCGCTCAAACAATTTCCGTTGAAAGAATAATGCCCATGTATATAGCACTGGCCTTTTCGTGCAGCAATTTCGCCATGATCTTGCACGTCCCAATTTCTTGGGAGAGCCCTTCCTTATAACCAAAAAGAAAGGAGAGATCGGGTCCAAATATTTCTAGAGAGGTTGGCACCGCCTGTTGGGCTAAAAAAAAATCTTCCTTAACTATTGACATGATTGACGTTTGTTTTCCATATTTCCCCTCACGTGTTTTGGCGGTTCAAATGCGTCTAATGTTTGACAAAGTAAACACCAACTCTCATTTAATAGTAAAGATGTTAATAGTAAAGATTTTCGTGATTATTGTTATCCACGTGTACCCCCAATTATGAGTTTCTATTTAATCCAGGCGCTGGAGGGATTGGCCTAATATATGATGTTTGTTAATTGATGGTTCAGATGCTCCCAATGTTTGAGACGACCTGCGACTACCAACTCCCATCTAATAGTAAAGATTTTTTATAAAGAGGGGGCATCCCATGTCAAGGATTACATGCATATTTTGCTTGACGCATAACTTTGGTAAATTGCTCTCCAAATTCCTCATTGTTCGCCTCGCGCCCAAGCTGGTGGAAATGATATACAGGAGAATCAATCAGCATATGTCAAGGGACGATCGATACATGATAATTTCAAGATGGCTCAGCTAACCACCAATCACGCCTTCTTCTGAAGGTAGATATCACTCAAGCATTTGATTCAATCAATGGCCTAGACGTTCCTCATTCGTGTTCTATAGCACATGGGTTTTGGCCGTTCGTTTCACCGATTTGACTGCATCCTCCTCACCACGACATCCTCCAATATTAGTCTCAATGAAGTTCCACAGAGGCCTATTCCCCACTAAAGAGGACTATGGTAGGGCGATTTGTTGTCACCAACATTGTTCTTCATTCTTATGGATGTGATTAACGCTACATCGAGCCGAGACCCTAGGGGTGTTGTTTCCCCTACCATGCCACGGTGTACACTCTGCACATCATCTACGCGGACGATCTGGTGGCCTTCCGAAAGGAGAAGGATGTCGCCTAGAGTGGGTGAATAGGCATTTTAGAATTATAACGATTTGGACTTTAATAAATGCGGAATAAAACTAACGTTTAATTTACAAGCACAAGAAAAAATAAGGTAGGCTCGACTATGTGCACCAATAACTTATGTTAAGCAAGACAAGTAACAAGATGACAACAAGATATGTACTTCAATCACGAATCCTATCATAATATAAAGTGCATAAGTAACGAGGCTTAGGTATAGAGATACCGTAATGGAGATATGAGGATGTATTCCCGAAGTTCCTTGTTAAAGGAAATACATGTTCGTTGGAGAGGTATTGGGGCCACACAAGGTCTGCTAAGTGCCACTAAGGCTCACCTTCTCCTGAGCACGCACCACAAGAGGTGGGCACTCGTTTCACTATTCGTTGCACTTATCGGTGGCACTCCGTAACCTCGTACAAAGCTTGGGGCATTTTTCCACAACTGAATTAGAGGCTCCCAACAAACAAGATTGGAGAAAACTCCGCAACTTAATTGGAGACCCCAACAAATCCACAACATCACAACCAATCGTCTAGGGTTTTCAGAACCCAAGAGTAAAAACTTCTCACTTTCACACAACTGAATCCTCACCGAGAACTCAAACATATGCACCTAATGCAATGGCAAGAACACAAGAAGTGATCAATTCCTTCTCTCTAAAATTCCAACAAAGCTACAAAATCTTATAGGGAATAAGAGAGGACAAACAAAGAGAAGAATACCAAATTACTCCAAGATTTAGATCCAATAGGCTCCCCTCACTTAGAGGAGAGATGGATTGATGAAAATATAGATCTAGATCTTCTCTCCCTTTTTCCTAAAAAAGATGCAAGAATCATTGGAGGGATTAAGACAAATCAAGCTTGAGAAGGTCGATAATGGAGGGGAAAACTTGCAAGAAAGGTTGGGAACCATTGGGGAAGAATGGCCCCTTTGAAGGAAATATGCCCGAGAGGCAATAATAAATTGGTTATTATCTTATTCCATGTTTACATTTATCATGATAGAATTGTATTAATCGGAAACATTAATACATGTGTGTTTACTAAACAAACCATAGTTGCTAGTTATGCCTCTCATTCAACTAGCTCATTGATTAATAGATTATCAAGGTTTCCTGATCATGAATATTGGATGTTGTTAATAACAGGATCATACCATTAGAAGAATGATATGATGAACATATACCCAAAGTAGATTTAGCAATACGATCTAGTCATTAAGTTTACATTGCTACATCAAACACATATGAAGTATTCCTAGTCCTTAGACCATGAGATCATGTCAATCACTAACACCGGAAGAGTGCCTTGATAACATCAAACGTCACACCGTAACAGTGTGACTATAAAGGTGGGTTCAGGTATTCTTAAAAGTATTATGTAGAGGCTCATGGATCAAGAGTGGGATTTTTCCATCCTAATGACAGAGAGATATACTCTGGGCCCTCTTTCTGATATATATCAACATTGCTTGCAAGCACGTGACTAGGTTATAGGGATGTTGTATCATAGAACGAGTAAAGAGTACTTGTCGATAACGAAATCGAACTGGGGTATGGTATATACCTATGATCGGATCTAGGACAAGTAAAGTATCGTGAGTTAAAAGGAATTGGATACGACGTTGATGGTTCACATGATCACAAGAGTCACTGTTGAATGTGCAGGACTCAGTACTGATCTCCAGGTCCCGCTTCTGATTATTGATAAGAGAGGTGTCTCTATCATGTATGCATTATTCGCGAACCGTAGGGTGACACGCTTAAGGTACTCTAACACTAAGTGGTGGATAAAACATATCCAAGAATAATTTTGTTAGAGCTAAAATTATTTCGATGATCATCGAAGTTGTTTCGGGTCAAATCACTAAAAATGTTTTCAGGTGTAATATCAAAACAATGCAAGGGGTTTTATGTGAATGTTTGTTAATTAAAGTAATTAACAAAATTCTGAATAAAATAAATAAAAAGTGTTTTTATTTAATAGAGAAATGCGAAGATGATCACCTTTCTGAGGCTGGTCCTTGATCTGGCCGGAGTGGACAGTTCCGGAAGGCTCCGCCGGTGAATGTACCAGCGCTCCTATGCCTGCAGTTTGCTGGATCGGGTGGTATTCGGTCGTGCGCACCCATGTTTTATTCCGACCGTTTGGTTCAGGAGGGAGCGGTGTGAAGATCTGTCCTTTGTTGCCACCAGGTCGATTTTGATCCATGGTGAAGTCAAAGGTGGAGAATATCATGAAGGCCGGGTTGGAGGTCTATCTTTGGAGGTTCGAGTCGACGCACTGTTGAGGGACTTGCTTGGTGTTCTGGGCTTTAAAGCAGCAGTATGTAAGTGGGGGTGGCAACATAGGTGAAGTTCAGAATCTTACCTTCAGGGTGAAAATCCAAGGTCTGGCCTTAGCTGGTTGTGCCTGGCAATGGTCTTGTTGAAGGCATTGTTTTGAGAGTGGGGATTATCTTCAGGGTGAAAACCTAGATCTTTGATCGGGCGACGACGGTGCATGTGCACTGTTCCCTTCTTGGAGGCGTCGCTTTTGAAGAGCCTGGAGTTTAGATGTTGTATTGGTGGTGGTTGTATTGTTGTTGCTAGGACCGGAACACTATAGCAGGTCTTTTATTTTCTTAGTTTTCTTTCTCTTTTGTTGGTTGTGTGCATCTGTAATGCCAATAGGGTATTGCATTGTTGCAGAGGCTGGGTGTAATTGGTATCTCTTGATATTAATATATACTCCTTTCCAAAAAAATCAATCGAGTGGAGTTAAATGCATGCGAGTGGAAGAGGACTTGATGTGAGTGGAGAGTCCACCCACATGAATGAGGGGAGAGGTGGGGGCACCACCATGGCTGGCGGCCAAGCCCCCTTGGGCTTCCCCCTCCCTTTTAAAAGGATCCCCATGTCTCCTCTCCATTTGCACCACCTCCTCGTGAAGGTTCTATTCCCCCTCTAGCATTTCCCCATGGTCTCGGATTAGTGAGGTACATGTTCTGTTGGATTTTTGGAGTAAGATTTATCTACTCCTTCCACTGCTATGTTGGAGTGGAGGTTGTCGGGAGCCAGATGTGTGCCCAAGCACGGATGCACTGCTAGTTTGCGACACTCTTCAACTCAATCTTGAGATCACTAAGTGATCGACTATATCAATAACGAAATTAGTTTTAAAAGGCTTTCGGTCTTCGAGGGTTAGTTTTTCTGGTTATCCTCTTACTCATTACTAGCATTTACTAGATTAGATCTTAGTGTAATTGGAATTCTTATCATAGGATTTTTTTCTATGATGCAAACCCTTCGCCCTTATATAGGTCCTCCAAAATCCAACCGTCATAGCCACGGAGCACACAGGCCGGACATTCCAGCCAGTTTATGGATTGGGGTACTGCAAGGTGTCACCACACAACTGAAATCAGAGATTTCTGCGTGACACTGATGGCCCAAGATATCTCGAGCTCATTAGGGAACCCTGAGAGGAAGGTATGATGAGCACAGCAACAAGTTTCCCTTAGTTATGAAACCAAGGTTATCGAACCAGTAGGAGCAAGGAAACACCTCCAAGGTGTTGTTGCCAACTTGGAATCCTGCACAACACAACCACAGAACTTTGCCCCCAACTTATAGTGAGGTTGTCAATCTCACCGGTTTTGCTGAAAACAAAGGATTAAACGTATTGTGTGGAAGAAAGTAAAAGCTTGCAGAAAGTAAAAAGAAAGCAGTAAACAGTTGTAGATTGATGGTAAAAGAAAGGACCGGGGTCCATAGTTCACTAGTGGTGGTTCTCCTTAAGATAGATGACATGTTGGGTGAACAAATTACAGCGGGGCAATTGACAAACATCGAGAAAGCATACATGCATATACTAATCATCTTGACTCCTATGAGATTTGATTGAGCATTACAACATTATACATAGACCGTAATCCAACTGCATCTATGGCTAATAATCCACCTTCAGGTTATCATCCGAACCCCCTCCAGTATTAAGTTGCAAGCAACAGACAATTGCATTACGCATTGCGTGTAAAGTAAACAATACGATTGTTCTATGAACAAAGGATTGCTGTTTTCTCCCTAGTAGCAACAACACATCTAGTACCTTAGAGATTTCTATCACTTCCCCAGATTACTAGCGGCATGAACCCACTATCGAGCATAAATACTCCCTCTTGGAGTTGCTAGCATCTACTTGGCCAAGATATCTACTAACAATGGAGAGCATGCAAGATCAAAAATAACAAAGACATGATATAATCAATAATCAATCTAAAATAGCATCTCAATATCCATAGGATCCCCGCAAACACAACATGTAGGATTACAAATAGATGATCTTGATCATGAACGGAGCTCACGAGATCTAAACGTGGTAGTACAAAGGAGAAGAACCAACCATGTAGCTACTACATGGACCCGTAGTCTAAGGATGAACTACTCACGCATCACACCGGAGGCTTGCATGGTGATGAAGAAGGCCTCCAGGGTGAATTCTCCTCTTCGGCAGGGTGCCGGGAAGAGCTTCAGATCCCTCCCGATCTAGGGATGGAGATGAAGGCGGCTACAGACTCTTTCGTGGAATTTTGATCGGGTACTTAGGGTTTCTGTATCGGAGGCATCTTATAGGCGAAAGGGAAGGCCGAGGGGTGCCTAGGCTAGGGGCCACCACCTATGGCCACCCTGGCCTGGCCGCGTGGACAGGTGGTGTGGCGGCCCTCTGGCCCCTCTCCGTCTCGTATTATGGCTCCGTGTCCCCCTCGGTGAAAAATTGACTTTGGCTTTTGTCCCGCCCAATTCTGAGAATATTCATTTTCTGACTTTCCTGGAACCAAAAACAGTAGAAAAATAGGCAGCTGGCACTGTGGCATCTTGTTAATAGGTTAGTCCAAGAAAGTGTATAAAAAGTACTCCAAAGTGTGGACAAAACATAAGAAAGTAGATAAAAACCAAGCATGGAACATCAAAAATTATAGATACGTTTGCAACGTATCAACATCCCCAAGCTTAACTCCTGCTCGTCCTCGAGTAGGTAAGTGATAAAAAGAAAGAATATTTTTTGAGGTGATATGCACCATCATAAACTTGATCAAAGTATTTGTAAAACATTGATAGCTGGGATCATAGTACTTCAACATAGCATGAAAGACAAAGTTCTAACAATAAGACATAGCAACTATGTTGCAACATGAAAAGGCACAAACAAAGGATTCATGAATAACAATGCTTTGCAAGCCGTTTGTTTGTTTCACATAAAGAAAACATAGCATAGTGGCATTCAGCTTGTCCCTCATAGAGTAGCAAACATAAATGCATAGGACACCTTCAAAGTTTATAAGGGTGACTAGATACAAATAGTTTACGAACAAGCAATATCAAAGTTATGCATCAATCAACAAGTCTTGGGACAATGCACATTAAACTAAGAATGGCCAATATGCTCACAAAATAGATGCATAAAGATAGAAGGTGGAGACTCAACATAAATGTAAAAGAAATGCCTTCATAGAAGGAAGTAGAGATTCAAGTCTCATAAAGAGCTTCCAAAAATTATGGTACTTTTTAGCTTTCAGCTCTCATTGCCCCTATCATAAGCATCTTGAAGTGATTAAGGTTAAAGTGAACAAACTACGGAGTATATGCTTGACAACGTATAAGTTGGAAATCTCATGTCCCTTGAATACGAGGGCTGCTCCTCATGCTACTCAAGTTTAGTTGCCGGTAAGTTCTTGTCATAGTAAGTACATGTGTATCATAGAGAACTGCCAACGGCGTACCCCTTGCCCGATGGTACGGAAGAATCTCCATATCAAAATGACAAGGCAAGCAGACAACGAGCATCTCAGCAATCTTCTTATTTACCATGGGGAAATGATGCTTTTTTCTCTCTTTCCTCTTTTCTCATATCTCTTTTTTTTCTTTTTCTCTTTTTTTCTCAATATCTGACACTTTTTTTATAAGAAGAATGCTCCATAGATAGCTCATTATGGTTACGCTGCAGGTTTCCACCATGACAACATGGATTAGACCAGCGTCCCAGGCGTTTCTCTAACACACATACATAACTCCATGGACTTACAAGCTCCCCTTTCATTTCACACTAACGACATCCATAGACAAAAGAGCATGATATCAACCAGGTACAAAGTACAAGTGCAATGTTGAAAGTGTTTCCCATGACAACATGGTTCTGCTAATCCCTAACATATAAGTGCAAGAATATACAACATAGACGACACAATGGTTCAAGTTTATTAAGGGCAAGAAAAGTAAAGTGTGCCATCAAGTTCGTGAGAGCTTTAATCACTAGTTTTCTCATAACAAGTTCAATTCAGAAGTTAGATAAAAACATGAATATACTTGGAATAGCAAATGCTAATAGGTAGGTATTATGGACTCTTTGGAATAACTTGGTTTTAGGAGTTGGATGCATGAGTGGAACTCATACTTGGTTATGGAGGCTAGCAAAAGACTGGGAGCGACCAACTAAGAGAGCAATAATGGCCATAATCATGCAAAGCGATAAAACATCATTAATTAAAGCATAAAGTGATATTACAAGTTGAAAACTAAAGGATCATAAAGGCTATGGTGACTTGGGATAGTCATAACATGGTGTGAGCATGTGCCAAGTCAACCCAAATAAAACATCAAAGGAGAATACCACAATACTATGCTTTAATATGCTAAAACAACGCATGATTCTTCAAAGGCACATTAAGCAATCTCAATTGTTTATAATAAGTCATGCTACAGCAAATATCACTAAGCATAAAGCCAAAACAATATCATGGCATGACAAAGCATAGGTCACAGTCAAAAACAAGCTCCTTTTACCACTTAAGCATGAACTTTCCTACTCTTTCCAATCCAAACCAAACTATTTGAAAACCAATGTATGAAAGAGGGGGTCCAACCAATTTATTCAAGAAAACTAAGAAAACCAAGCAAACGAAAACCAAAAACCAAAACAAAGATGCTCCAAGAACAACACAACTATGCATGAAACAATAAAAATGAAGTGTTTGGAAGAAACCTAGGATTTTTATTGATGAAGAAGGGGATGCCTTGGGCATCCCCAAGCTTTGACGCTTGTACTTCTTGGATATTTCTTGGGGTGACATGCGTGGAATCCCCAAGCTTGAGCTTTAGTCCATTCTTCATCTCATTACATCATTCTCTCCATACACCTAAAATTTTTCCTTCATACAAAACTTCACACAATCTTTATTAGCAACATTAGTGCACTTAATATAATAAGTCTTTGGGTTCAGTTTCAACACCAATAAAACTTCCAATAAAACACAAGATGCTGTAGCACTTCCCTCAAAAAGCTCAATTCCCCAAAAATAACCCAAAAAGGAACCAACAAGAAGCAAATGCAAATAATGGTAAAAATCTGTCAAAACAGACCAGCAGGTAATAACCAATTTTTTCGAAGACCTTCTGTTGCTCAAATCAAAAAGTGTTGAACTAACTAAAGTTAGATAACAACCTCGGGCAGAAGCACAAAAATTCACGCCTCAAAATGACGTATAGAGATTTTACACGAATGTTTATGGTGAAGCACAAAAATCTGTTTCGGGACAGCAACTTTCCCAAGCATTACTCCCCTCTCATTAAAGGTTACTCTTGGCACAAAAAGCAAATAAAAAGGATAAGGAGAGGTTATTACTGAAGCAATAACTTCCAAGACTCATCTAAAACTTTTGGGTTATCTCCCAATAAGTACTTTTCTTTAACGCCTTTAAGTTAGGCATAAGAAGCAAGAAAAAGAATCAAGTGTTCTCAAATGAAGAAGCATTAAGATCAAATTTTGTTTTCATAGGAGAGGCAAAAGGAATCTTCTCTCTCTTCTTAGGGAAGTGTTCTATACCTTTCTTGAGTGGGAGTTAATATTTAATGGTGCCTTCTTTCATATCAATAATGGCACCAATAGTTCTAAGAAAAGGTCTTCCCCAAGTAATAGGATAAGAAGCATTGCATTCAACATCCAAAACATAGAAATCAACAGGGACATAGGCATTGTTAACCATAATAAGAGCATCATTAATACTCCCCATGAGTTTCTTTTTAGCATTATCATCAAGTGGGACATTCAAATAGCAATCTTCCAATAGTGGCAAATCAAGCATATCATAAATCCTTCTGGGCATAATAGAAACACTACTATCAAGATCACATAAAGCCTTAAGATCAAAATCATTCACTTTCATATTAATGATGGGTTCCCAACCATCTTCTTGTTTCATAGGAATAGAAGCTTTATGTTTCATCTTTTCTTCTTTAATTTTTATGAGAGCATTAGTAATGTGTTTTGTAAAGGCCATATTCATAGCACTAGCATTAGGACTTTTAGCAAGCTTTTGTAGGAACTTAATAACTTCAGAGATATTGCAACCATCAAGATCAAGATCAAAATCATAATTATCATCTAAAGTAGTAGAGCTATTGTTAGCTTTAGCACTAGTGGTAGTGATAGTACAAACACTAATGTTTCTAGTAATTTCATCTTCTCTTTCCCACTTAGCATGCAATTCAGCTAATAGTCTAACATTTTCATCAATTCTAACTTGTATGGCATTAGTAGCAGCAAAGGGATTATCAATAGTTTTAGGTTTAGCAGCCATTTTATTAATCAATGAGGATTGTGCTTCAGACAAAGATGATATATTTCTTTCAGCATTAGAAAGTTTCAATTGTAAACTAGGAATTTCCCTATTTAAACTCTCAAGTTGATGACTAATATTTTTCAAAATGGTAGATTGTTCCTCCATAGTTTTAGTAAATAATTTGTTTTGTTCATATTGCATTTGCATGAAGTTTTTAGTGGCTCTTTCAACATCTAAAATTCTTCCTTCACTAGGTATTCCAGGTTTGCCATGATAACCATAAGTATTATTAGGAGGGTAAGGCCTATAATTGTTATTACCATAAGCATTGTTGCCAAAATTATTATTTCTTATAAAGTTCACATCAACTTGCTTTTCTTGAGCAACCAAAGAGGCTAAGGGAACATGATTTGGATCAATATGAGCTTTCCCATTAACAAGCATAGACATAATAACATCAATTTTATCACTCAAGGAGGAGGTTTCTTCAACAGAATTTACCTTCTTACCTTGTGGAGCTCTCTCAGTGTGCCATTCAGAATAGTTAACCATCATATTATCCAGAAGCTTTGTTGCAACACCCAAAGTAATGGTCATAAAGGTACCTCCAGCGGCAGAATCCAGTAGATTTCTTGAAGAATAGTTTAATCCTGCATAAAAGGTTTGGATAATCATCCAAGCAGTTAGTCCATGAGTGGGACAATTCTTTACCAAAGATTTCATTCTTTCCCAAGCTTGAGCAACATGTTCATTATCAGATTGTTTAAATTTCATTATTTCACTTCTCATAGATATAATCTTAGCAGGAGGATAGTATTTTCCAATGAAAGCATCTTTGCATTTAGTCCAAGAATCAATATTATTCCTAGTTAGGGATTGCAACCATTCTTTAGCTTTTCCTCTCAAAGAGAAAGGAAACAATTTAAGCTTAATAATATCCCCATCTATATCCCTATGCTTTTGCATCTCACAAAGTTCAACAAAGTTATTTAGGTGAGTAGCAACATCTTCATTACCAATACCAGAAAATTGTTCTCTCATAACAAGATTGAGTAAAGCAGGTTTAATTTCAAAGAAAGTAGCTTCAGGAACAGGTGGAGCAATAGGTGTGCACATGAAATCATTGTTGTTGGTGCTAGTGAAGTCACACAACTTAGTATTTTCAAGAGTAGTCATCCTTTTGTGTTTTTAATAAAGAAAACAAACTAGTAAAACTAATTTTGTGTGTGTTTTTGATAAAGAAACAAGCAAACAAAGCAAAAAAAAACTAAGCAAAACAAAAATAACAAAGTAAAGAGATTGGTTATGAGGGACTCCCCTTGTGAAGATGTCCTTGACTCCCCGGCAATGGCGCCAGAAAAGAGCTTGATGGCCCAAGATATCTTGAGCTCGTTGGAGAACCCCAAGAGGAAGGTATGATGAGCACAGCAACAAGTTTCCCTCAGTTATGAAACCAAGGTTATCGAACCAGTAGGAGCAAGGAAACACCTCCAAGGTGTTGTTGCCAACTTGGAATCCTGCACAACACAACCATAGAACTTTGCCCCCAACTTACATTGAGGTTGTCAATCTCACCGGTTTTGCTGAAAACAAAGGATTAAACGTATTGTGTGGAACAAAGTAAAAGCTTGCAGAAAGTAAACAGAAAGCGGTAAACAATTGTAGATTGATGGTAAAAGAAAGGACCGGGGTCCATAGTTCACTAGTGGTGGTTCTCCTTAAGATAGATGACATGTTGGGTGAACAAATTACAGCGGGGAAATTGACAAACATCGAGAAAGCATACATGCATATACTAATCATCTTGACTCCTATGAGATTTGATTGGGCATTACAACATTATACATAGACCGTAATCCAACTGCATCTATGACTAATAATCCACCTTCAGGTTATCATCCGAACCCCCTCCAGTATTAAGTTGCAAGCAATAGATAATTGCATTACACATTACATGTAAAGTAAACAATATGATTGTTCTATGAACAAAGGATTGCTGTTTTCTCCCTAGTGGCAACAACACATCTAGTACCTTAGAGATTTCTGTCACTTCCCCGGATTAAAAGAGGCATGAACCCACTATCGAGCATAAATACTCCCTCTTGGAGTTGCTAGCATCTACTTGGCCAAGATATCTACTAACAACAGAGAGCATGCAAGATCACAAATAACAAAGACATGATAGAATCAATAATCAATCAGAAATAGCATCTCAATATCCATAGGATCCCCACAAACACAACATGTAGGATTACAAATAGATGATCTTGATCATGAATGGAGCTCACAAGATCTAAACATGGTAGCATAAAGGAGAAGAACCAACCATCTAGCTACTACATGGACCCGTAGTCCAAGGATGAACTACTCACGCATCACACCGGAGGCTTGCATGGTGATGAAGAAGGCCTCTAGGGTGAATTCTCCCCTCCAGCAGGGTGTCGGGAAGAGCTTCAGATCCCTCCCGATCTAGGGATGGAGATGACGGCGGCTATAGACTCTTTCATGGAATTTTGATCGGGTACTTAGGGTTTCTATATCGGAGGCATCTTATAGGCGAAAGGGGAGGCCGAGGGGGTGCCCTAGGCGGCCACACCACCCCTTGGCACAGGCCAGGCTTGGCCGCGTGGCCAGGTGCTGTGGCGGCCCTCTGGCCCCTCTCCGTCTCGTATTCTGGCTCCGTGTCCCCCTCGGTGAAAACATGACTTTTGCTTTTGTCCTGTCCAATTCCGAGAATATTCATTTTCTGACTTTCTGGAACCAAAAACAACAGAAAACAGGCAGCTGGCACTGTGGCATCTTGTTAATAGGTTAGTCCAAGAAAGTGTATAAAAGTACTCCAAAGTGTGGACAAAACATAAGAAAGTAGATAAAGACCAAGCATGGAACATCAAAAATTATAGATACGTTTGCAATGTATCAGACACCGGACTATCCGGCGTGTTCACCCCGGACATTTTGGCCACGACAAAACTGGTAGAAACATCAATACGACCATAAAGTTTGCATCTGGACTTCGATTTTGATTATCTTGGACTCGTTTCTAAGAGGACAACAAGCTCTACAAGATAATAAAGAGAAACATCATATTCCAACAAAGCAGGATAAAACTAAATGATGAAAGGGTTGACCTCTCTATAAAAGCTGAACCGCTAAACCTCCAACATAAAAAACGCAATAGTTTTTTCATTCGGGTTCCCTTTTTTATGAACTTGAGCTTGTTATGAAGATAATGACAAGCTATAATTCCTCACATGGATACAAACTAGATAACAACCGAGAAATATTATACCAAGGATGCAAATGTTTGAGCTCTCTTTGAATAATGCGGTCATGTTACTCACTCGAGAGTCCTGTTGATAGTATGACTATATATCCTATAACCCAGTCTCTCAACCAGCACTAAGAGACTGGTAAAAGATAAAACCTATCAAGATCATACCTTTGCCTTGCGCACTCCACTAGATCTGGATGATGACGATCGTGTCCAATTCAAGTTGGAACACCTATCTTGATTGTGCCTGCTTGCACTTGCTTGGTGAAGACTCACATATTGCTTCACCATAATCAATATGGGAAATCCCCACTTAAGTACATCTTCATGAATCCATTACTTCATAATGATGATGGTCTCTTGAAGATAAACATGATGGCTCACTCAACTTTCCCATTCTTCAAGACATGCTTGCAATAGGTTCAACTCTCACATGACCATAATCTTGTCTTAAATATCACCTTGGTCATCACTTAATCATATTTTCTTTCTTATTATTTTAACCTTGAAGCCAACACATGATTCAAACATTGCCTATGGACAATACCTAATGCAGAAATTAATTCATAGAGATTGTAATTAGTTACGAAAACCACACATGGGGCACACTTGCCCTTTCAATCTCCCCATATTTGGTAATTGATGATAATCTCATTTGAGAGGGTTTATATATGGAACTTAAAGGACAAAATTGGTTGCACTAACATTACTATAAAAGCATATGATGTTAGTATAACTACAATATATAGAGAAAACTCCCCCCACACACAATCTATGCATGTGTGAATGAACTTGAATTTATTGCATGGGTTGCCAACCATTACCGATGAAGAAGTTTTTTCTATATAATCAACATGCCAAGCAACACAGATATGCAATAGCATTAAAGATAAATGCTTAAGATCAACCCAAATCATAAAACCAAATTACCTTAGGCTCAGTTCTTTTCAGCTACGTCTTATGCACAAGCCACCCTGGCAAGGGTTGTCCAGAGAACCAGTAGTGAAAATAAGCTATCCATAAACTACAGTCTAGTTCTTTTTTGCTTCTCGTATCCTAGCTTATTGTCTGATTTGTATTATGGAAATATTGTAATGCCCTTGGAATGAATTTGTGTTCTGACTAATTATTTTGAGACATTTTGTAATATTTTCCACATATGTGATCACAAATTTGATATTTCGATCACGATAAAGTGCTAAATATCCACCCGCAAAAAAGTGCTAAATATCACAATCAGCTTCGGACTATGAGGGGTGCGAGTTCCATGAAGTCGTGGAGTTTATCAAAACTTGGCCGCATCTGGGCATCTCTGCAAACAAGTACCTCAACTTCAGTACATTATTTGAAGTAGAGAATAATGCATACAAATGATATACGGGTCATGCCATTTATTTCTATATGGGTACTACAATATCCAATTAGCAGATCAATCTAAAGTAAACAAAGTACAGACCACGAGTTGTAAGTACCTAGCGGGGTTAGCAGGTCAGCGAGAGGTTAAGCAAGCGAGAATTCAAAAGGCCGGCGTTAGGAGTAGATGTTAGGCCACACATGCGGCGGCAGGAGCAGACCGCACTGGGTAGAAATCGTGGGCGCAGAGCTCGAGCTACATTCGGATTGACTGCTGGCCACAACTATCGCATGGAAACGATCTAGGCGGCTCACGTGATGTTTTTCGCAGTGGCACGGGCTGGATGTGGCGGCGGCGGAATAGAGGAAACCTAGCTTGACAGAGAAAAGAAAACAAGGAGAGAGAGCGGTTTGTGAAACCTATTCAGGTTCTGAGCAATTTAGCACGGTGACAATTGCTTGAAAATAGCGCGAGTCGTAGGGTAGCAGCGTATACCGTTTTGGTGAGGCTGAGGGAAGCTGGGATAGAGCAGCTTCCCCCCAATCGCAAAGAAACAGCTAAAGCCGGTTGTGGGCAAAAATATCTTAAATCTGAGTTCTTTTGGTCTTAGGCTTATTTCTACCGTTAAGCTATCTAGAATCTTCAAAACAACTTGGCCTTAAACCCTCTAAAAATTCTCCCCATTGACAATGGTTGCCAAAATGGGTGAAAAACTTTAGAAGGACAATATAGTGAGAGCTCCTCCAAAAGGTGTGCATTTCGCATATTATGATTATAATCATATATACATATCCAATGACAAATACTTATGAGGAAATCAAACTATATCGATGATACAAAGATTGCGAATGAAAGAGTGATAGAGATCATCAACCAAATGAACAAGCAATCAAACGATCTAAAGAACCAATTGAACAGACGAAGATATTATGATACGAGCAAGTGAGGTGTTTAAATGAAATATGGTAGATCCCCAAGGTTCATGCACATGTTATAATGGTTGCATTTGAATACAAAATGCACAAACATGGAATCCTCACTCCCCCAAAATCATTTAACACACAAAATATCTGGAAGAGAGCAAATGAGTGTTCTTAAATAAAATGGGGAAGTTCCCCAAGGTTTGTGTACCAATTATATGAACTGCATTTGAATAGAAAGTGCACAAGCATGGAATCCTAACTCCCCAAAATCATTTAAAACACAAAGGCATGAGAGTTCAAAAAACTTCATCACATATGAGTGCCCAAAGATGCAAATAAAATAAGACAAGAACTCATGGAAAGAAAATTTCGGCAATCACCAAAAGAAAACAAAGAGAATAAAAGGTGGACGCTAACAAATTGGAACATCAAAGGAAAAAGTAACCAATCTCATGTGTATAAGTTTCTAGGTGGAAGACAATCATGACGATATATATCCACAAAAAACATGTACACGCAAGATAGTTACTAAAGGAAGGAGCGAGATATCCAAAGAGAAGTCATAGAATGTACCAATAAGATCTTTACTTGAAAGCATGTCCAAAGGCTCAATTTCATATCACTATACACTAATGAACTTCAAACACCAGCACACCAAATATATCACAAATATCAACAAGGGAAAAGGACATAGTTGGAATGCATTGTGAAAGCAACAAGTATCACAAGGATTAATTTTGCAATTTATCATCAATATTGCACATGAAAGCACACTGAGGAAAAGTAAGCAATAAAATTTCTACACTGACATATTTAGGATTGGTGAATCATGAACATCATTTTATATGTCCCTTAACATATGTAATCATCTCAACTTCCCCATATAAGCAATAAAGATGTTTTTCTAAATATATTTGCAAGAAAACACAACATTTGCGAATAAAGGATGTTTATGCCAAGTTGTAACCTACAATAGGTTGGACACAAGATATGTATGCATGAATAAGATACTTTTTATTGAGATTGCAATGGTGGGATGTTGTAGATAAGAGTTCGTTTGTCTTCCTAGCTTATCTTCATTTATCATTTGGTCACACCGTCTTCTTTATGAATGTGGAAAGCATCCAATGCATCTCCCATGTACCTAAAACAAAATTCAAGTACAAAGTGGCCCCCAAACTCATTGGGTCCAAAGTAGTTAGAGACACTACAATTCATTGGACAAACTCCACATAAATATGTGCATATAGCTATGAAATTGAATTTCATGGACACCTAGCCAAATTCAGATTTGATGGAGTTTACCCTATATACTGGATCAATGAAAGCAAGCATGCCATAAAAAATTCTTATAGTAAATATGCATGCACATGGCTGTCAAGAATCAACCTTTAGATACAATTTGGACAAACACACCAAGTAAACCGAGGAGGTACACAAGAGTGTGACCCATAAAAACATTGTCTAGATAATATCAAAGAATCAAATCAACACATGATTGATTACCAATCCCAACAAATGAACTAGGCAAAACAAGGAGCATAAGGAATAAACAAAATACACACGCTTAAAGATTGATCTCATTTAAGAAAGTAAAACAAATAACATGGAATGAGATAACCTGTTGGAGATATGCCCAAGAGGCAATAATAAAAGTGGTTATTATTATATCTTTGTGTTTATGATGAATGTTTACATCCCATGCTATAATTGTATTATAAGGAAACACTGATACATGTGTGTTTTGTAAACATAAAAGGGTCCCTAGTAAGCCTCTTATGGAACTAGCTTGTTGATTGAATGATGATCATGGTTTCCTGATCATGGATATTGTATGTCATTAATAACAAGGTTATATCGTTAGGAGAATGATGTGATGGACACACACCCATAGTAAGCGTAGCATAAGATCAAGTCATTAAGTTCAGACATAAGCTTTCAAATGCATAGTAACCTAATCCTTCGACCATGAGGTTATGTTAATCACCATCACCGGATGGGTACTTTGATGACATCAAACACCGCTTCATAACTGGGTGGTTATAAAGGTGTCATTGGGTATTCTGAAAGTATGTGTTGAAGCGCATGGACCAAGATTGGGATTTGTCCATCCATATGACGGATAGATATGCTCTGGGCCCTCTCGGTGGAATGTCATCTAGTTAGCTTGCAAGCATGTGACTAGGTCACAAGGGATGACATAACATGGAACGAGTAAAGAGTACTTATCAGTAACGAGGTAGAACTAGGTATGGAGATACCGACGATTAAACCTCGGATAAGTAGAATATCGCGTGACAAAGGGAATTGGTTTCGTATGTTAATGGTTCTATCGATCACGAAGTCATCGTTGAGTATGTGGGAGCCATTATGGATCTCCAGATCCTGCTGATGGTTATTGATCGGAGAGGTGTCTTCATCATGTCTGCATATTCACGAACCATAGGGTGACACACTTAAGGTTCGATGTTGTTTTAAGTAGATATGGAATATGCGTTGGAGACCGAATGTTGTTTGGAGTCTCGGATTGGATCCGGGACATCACGAGGAGATCCGAAATTGTCCGGAGAATAAGATTCATATATTGGGGATCATTTTCTAAGTTAGGAAATGTTCCGGAGTGTTTGTATGGAGATTCTAGAAGGTTTCGGAATGTTCTGGAAGGTTCTAGGAGATTTCTTGGAGTTTGCTTGAAAACCAAGAAAGGATCAAGGATACCTTGTGGGGCAAGACAAGGATTCGTGGGGGAGGAGGACTCCTCCCCCCTCCCAATCCGCCGACCAAGGAGGGAGGGGAGTCCTACTAGGACTCCCCCTCCCATGGCGCCTCCCTCCTTTAAATAGAGGGGTGAGGGCGCCACCCCCTTGCCCCCTCCCACTTCATACCCTAGCCGCCGCCTCTCTCCTCCTCCTTCCCTCTGCTCAGGCTTAGGCGAAGCCCTGCAGAATTCTCTACTCCACCACCACCACCACACCGTCGTGCTGCTGGGATTCCGTGGAGAAGATCTACTACCTCCGCTGCTCGCTGGAACAGGGAGAGGAAGGTCTGCTTCGACTCTGCACGTGTGACCGACTGCGGAAGCACTACCGGAACGCGGTGCCGGAAGGATCGTCCACACGATCTTGAGATCGGCAAGTGATCGACTACATCAACCCCGAGATCTGATCTCGTAACGCTTTCGGTTCTACGAGGGTTAGTACAGATCTATCTCGTTGCACATGTCTAATAGATTAGATCTTGGCTTTTATCTAGATTAGCTCTGGGTTTTGTTCGTTCTTGCGGTAGAATTTTTTTGTTTTCCATGCTACGAACCCTTCAGTGGTATCAGAGCCTTGTCTATGCGTAGATCTGTTGCACGAGTAGAACACAATGGTTGTGTGGGCGTTGGTGCTCGTGTCTTCTTTTGCTTTGTGTACTTTGCATCTTGCGGTATGGTGGGATGAAGCGGCTCGGGCTAACCTTACATGTCATCGCACATGAGGCTTGCTCCACGCTTGACGTGTAACTTGCTTTGCACAAGTGGCTTTGAGGGTGTCTGTCTCTCCCATCATAGTATAGATCCAATCTACACTTTGCACTCGATAGCACTTGTATCAATGTTGTGGTTCAGTTTCGTAGGTAAGATCCATTCTTATTCGAAAGTCCCAAACCACGTAAAACATGCAAAGAAAATTAGAGGCGTCTAACTTGTTTTTGCAGGGTTTTTGTGATGTGATATGGCCATCATGTTATTGTGATTATATTTGATGTATGCAATGATCCTTGTTGTAATATGGCAACCGGCAGGAGCCTAATGGTTGTCTTTAATTCGGTTAAGACCTGCGTGTCTATTCATCTTGTAATAGCTTTATTTCAATTAGTTGTAATAGTTGCTGGTGATGATGGACAACCATGAAGCGGCGCCACTGACCTTGACGCAATGCTGGTGATGATGGAGATCATGTCCGTGCTTTGGAGATGGAGATCGAAGGCATAAGAAGAAAGGGCCATATCATATCACACTAATTATGAATTGCCTGTGATGTTAATCCTTTATGCATCTTGTATTGCTTAGATCGCGACGGTAGCATTATAAGATGATCCCTCTCACTAAATTTCAAGTAATAAAGTGTTCGTCCTTAGTTGGCATCGTTGCTAAGACTCGTCGTCTTGAAGCATCTCGTGATGATCGGATGTGATAGATTCTACGTGTGCATACAACGGGTGCAAGCCAGATTTGCACATGCGGAAACTAAGGTTAATCTTGACGAGCCTAGCATGTACAGACATGGTCTCGGAACACGGAATACCAAAAGGTAGAGCATGAATCATATAAGTGATATGATGAACATGAAGATTGTTCGCCGATGAAACTTCATCCTCTCTCGTGAAGATCAGACTTGGTGTAGTGGACTTGGTTCGTGTAATCACTAAGACAATGTGAGGGATGTTGTTTTGAGTGGGAGTTCACCTAGTTAATTTAAGAATTAAAATTGAACTCAATTTGTCATAAACTTAGTCTAAACTACTTGCAATTTTGTTGTAGATTATGGCGAATCTCTCCATCAATTTCAATGCGTTCCTAGAGAAAGAAAAGTTTAAGAACAATGGAAGCAACTTCACGGACTGGCTCCGTGGTCTGAAGATTGTCCTCAGGGCTGGTCAGATGACCTATGTGCTCGAAGAACCGCTAGGTGACCCACCTGCAGAAGATTCCACCGATGACGTAAAGAATGTTTACGCCACTCGGAAAAATCATTACTCCATAGTTCAGTGTGCCATCCTGTACGGTTTAGAAACGGAGCTCCAGAAGCGTTTTGAGCACCACGACCCGTTCGAGATCATTAAGGAGCTCAAGCTCATTTTTGAGACTCACGCGGCCGTGGAGAACTATGAGGCCTCCAAAAAGTTCTTTACCTGCAAGATGGAAGAGGAAAGCTCCGTTAGCAAGCACGTGCTCACCATGTCTGGGCACGCAAACAAGCTCCAAGAGTTGGGGATAATGATTCCTAATGAGTTAAGGATTCACCGTGTCCTCCAATCACTGCCACCGAGTTATAAGAACTTTGTGATGAACTACAATATGCCTTTGCATGAACAAGGCGTTTCTGAACTATCGTCCATGCTGAAAACTGCTGAAGTGGAGATCAAGAAGGAGCACCAAGTGTTGATGGTCAATAAGACCACCAATTTCAAGAAACAGGCAAGCCTAAGAAAAGGGCAACTTCAAGAAGGGCGGCAAGAAAGCTGCACGCTAAGAAGCCCAAGGCTGGTCCTAAGCACAAATCAATGCTTCTACTGCAAGGGTGTTGGTCACTGGAAGCGTAACTGCCCCAAGTACCTGGCGGATCCGAAGAACGGCAACATCAAGAAGAAAGGTATATTAGATATACATGTTATTGATGTGTATCTTACTAGTAGTCGTAGTAGTGCACAGGTATTTGATCTTGGTTCGGTTGCTCATATTTGTAACTCGAAGCAGAGCTGCGGAATAAACGAAGAGGCGAGAGAAGGTGACGATGCGCGTTGAAATGGCTCCAAGGTTGATTTGATCGCCGTCGACGCTCCTCTACATCTACCTTTGGGATTAGTTTTAAATTTGAATAATTGTTATTTGGTGCTGCGTTAAGCATGAACATTATATCTGGATCTTGTTTATTAAGTAGACGGTTACTCTTTTAAGTCTGAGAATAAAGGTTGTTCGATTTATATGAGTAATATCTTTTATGGTAATGCACCTGAGATGAATGGTTTATTCTTATTGAATCTCGATAGTAGTGATACACATGTTCACAACATAGATGCTAAACGAATAAAATTGAATGATAATTCTACATACATGTGGCACTGTCGTCTTGGTCACATTGGAGTGAAGTATGAAGAAACTCCATTCGATGGACTTCTTGAATCACTTGAAAGATGCAAGCATGTCTAATGGGAAAAATGACTAAGACTCCATTCTACGGGATAATGGAGCGAGCCATGACTTATTGGAAATAATACATACCGATGTAAAGCGGTCCAATGAGTGTAGCATCGTGTTGTGGATATCGTTATGTTCTCACTTTCACGGATGACTTAAGTAGATATGGGTATATCTACTTTATGAAACATAAGTCCGAAACTTTCGAGAAGTTTAAGGAATTTCAAAGTGAAGTGGAAAATCATCGTAACAAGAAGATTAAGTTTCTGCGTTCTGACCGCGGAGGTGAATATCTAAGTTATGAGTTTGGCATGCATTTAAAGAAATGTGGAATACTTTCAGCGTTGACACCGCCGAACACCACAACAGAATGGTGTGTCCGAACGTCGTAATCGAACTCTCTTAGATATGGTTCGGTCTATGATGTCTCTTACAGATTTACCACTATTGTTTTGGGGCTATGCATTAGAGACAGCCGCATTCACTTTAAATAGGGCACCATCTAAATCCGTTGAAATGACACCGCATTTAATTGTGGTTTGGTAAGAAACCTAAGTTGTCGCTCCTTAAAGTTTGGGGTTCTTGGCGTATGTAAAGAAGTTACAGCCTAATAAGCTTGAACCCAAAGCGGAGAAATGCGTCTTCATAGGATACCCTAAATAAACAATTGGGTATACCTTCTATCATAGATCCGAAAGCAAAGTTTTTGTTGCCAAGAATGGATCCTTTCTTGAGAAGGAGTTTCTCTCGAAGGAAGTGACTGGAAGGAAAGTAGAAATCGACGAGGTTATTGAACCTTCTCTCGGAGTTGAGAGTAGCGCAGCACCGGAAGATGTTTTTGTGCCGCCTGCACCAACTGGAGAGGAAGCTAATGATGCTGATCATGAAACTTGACGAACGGTTATCTGAGAACCTCGCAGGTCAACAAGGGTTCGTACCACTCCTGATTGGTATGACTCTGCCTTGAACGTCATGTTGGTGGACAACACTGATGACCCTGTGACGTATGAAGAAGCTATGGTGAGCCCAGATTCTGACAAATGGCTAGAAGCCATGAAATCCGAAATGGGATCCATGTACGAAAACCAAGTGTGGACTTTGGTGGACTTACCGGATGGCCGTAAGGCTGTCGAGAACAAATGGATTTTCAAAAGAAAAATAGATGTTGATGGTAATGTTACCGTCTATAAAGCTCGACTTGTCACGAAAGGGTTCCGACAAATTCAAGGAGTTGACTACAATGAGACTTTCTCACCAGTAGCGAAGCTAAAGTCTGTGAGGATTTTGTTAGCAATCGCTGCATATTTCGATTATGAAATTTGGTAGATGGATGTCAAAACGGCGTTCCTTAATGGTGACATTGAGGAAGAGTTGTATATGGTATAACCCAAGGGTTTTGTAGATCCTAGTGATGCTGACAAGGTATGCAAACTTCAGCGCTCCATTTATGGACTGAAGCAAGCATCCCAGAGTTGGAATCAACGTTTTGATAAAGTAATCAAAAACTTTGGATATACAAACTTATGAAGAAGCTTGTATTTACAAGAAAGTGAGTGGGAGCTCTGTAGCATTCCTAGTACTATATGTAGATGACATATTGTTGATTGGGAATGATATAGAACTTCTTAATAGCGTCAAAACCTATTTGAATAATAGTTTTTCAATGAAGGATCTTGGCGAAGCGGCATATATTCTAGGCATCAAGATTTATAGAGATAGATCAAGACGCCTAATAGCGCTTTCACAAAGTACATACTTAGACAAAGTTCTAAAGAAGTTTAGAATGGAAGAGAGCAAGAAAGGGTTCGTGCCCATGTTGTCAGGTAAGACCTTGAGTAAGACTCAAAGTCCGGCTATGGCAGAAGATAGAGAAAAGATGAATAATATTCCCTATGCCTCGGCCATAGGTTCTATCATGTATGCCATGCTGTGTACAAGACCGGATATAGCACATGCTGTTAGTTTGACTAGCAGATATCAAAGTGATCCTGGAATGGAGCACTGGACAGCGGTCAAGAATATCCTAAAGTACCTGAATAGGACTAAGGATATGGTTCTTTCTTATGGAGGTGATGAACAGCTTGTTGTAAATGGTTACACTGATGCTAGTTGGAACACCGATCCAGATGACTCGAAGTCACACCTGGATAATGATTTATTTTGAATGGTGCTGCAGTGAGCTGGAGGAGTGCCAAGCAAAGCGTTGTGGCAAAATCTTCAACTGAATCGGAATACATAGCTGCTTTGGAGGCTGCACAAGAAGCCATATGGATGAAGGAGTTCATTACTGAACTTGGCGTGGTTCCCAGTGCGTTGGACCCGATGGCCATCTACTGTGACAACACAGGTGCCATAGCTAATGCACAGGAGCCAAGGTCACATAGCAAGCTGAAGCACATCAAGCTACATTTCCATGCTATTCGCGAGTATGTCCGAGATGGTGACATAAAGATTTGCAAAGTACACACTGATCTGAATGTGGCAGATCCGTTGACTAAACCTCTCCCTAGAGCAAAGCATAACCAACACCAGAATGCCATGGGTGTTAGTTATATTACCATGTAATCTAGATTATTGACCCTAGTGCAAGTGGGAGACTGTTGGAGATATGCCCAAGAGGCAATAATAAAAGTGGTTATTATTATATCTTTGTGTTTATGATGAATGTTTACATTCCATGCTATAATTGTATTATAAGGAAACACTGATACATGTGTGTTTTGTAAACATAAAAGGGTCCCTAGTAAGCCTCTTGTGGAACTAGCTTGTTGATTGAATGATGATCATGGTTTCCTGATCATGGACATTGTATGTCATTAATAACAAGGTTATATCATTAGGAGAATGATGTGATAGACACACACCCATAGTAAGCGTAGCATAAGATCAAGTCATTAAGTTCGTATTGCTGTAAGCTTTCAAATGCATAGTAACCTAATCCTTCGACCATGAGGTTATGTTAATCACCATCACCGGATGGGTACTTTGATGACATCAAACACCGCTTCATAACTGGGTGGTTATAAAGGTGTCATTGGGTATTCTGAAAGTATGTGTTGAAGCGCATGGACCAAGATTGGGATTTGTCCATCCATATGACGGATAGATATGCTCTGGGCCCTCTCGGTGGAATGTCATCTAGTTAGCTTGCAAGCATGTGACTAGGTCACAAGGGATGACATAACATGGAACGAGTAAAGAGTACTTATCAGTAACGAGGTAGAACTAGGTATGGAGATACCGACGATCAAACCTCGGATAAGTAGAATATCGCGTGACAAAGGGAATTGGTTTCGTATGTTAATGGTTCTATCGATCACGAAGTCATCATTGAGTATGTGGGAGCCATTATGGATCTCTAGATCCCGCTGATGGTTATTGATCGGAGAGGTGTCTTCATCATGTATGCATATTCACGAACCGTAGGGTGACACACTTAAGGTTCGAAGTTGTTTTAAGTAGATATGGAATATGCGTTGGAGACCGAATGTTGTTCGAAGTCTCAGATTGGATCCGGGACATCACGAGGAGATCCGGAATTGTCCGGAGAATAAGATTCATATATTGGGGATCATTTTCTAAGTTAGGAAATGTTCCGGAGTGTTTGTATGGAGATTCTAGAAGGTTTCAGAATGTTCTGGAAGGTTCTAGGAGATTTCTTGGAGTTTGCTTGAAAACCAAGAAAGGATCAAGGAGACCTTGTGGGGCAAGACAAGGATTCGTGGGGGAGGAGGACTCCTCCCCCCTCCCAATCCGCCGGCCAAGGAGGCAGGGGAGTCCTACTAGGACTCCCCCTCCCATGGCGCCTCCCTCCTTTAAATAGAGGGGTGAGGGCGCCACCCCCTTGCTGTTGGAGATATGCCCTAGAGGCAATAATAAATGTAGTTATTATTATATCTTTGTGTTTATGATAAATGTTTACATTCATGCTATAATAGTATTAACAAGGAAACCATTAATACTTGTGTGATTTGTAAACTTAATTTGAAGTCCCTAGTATAGCCTCTATACTTCACTAGCTTGTTGGTTGATTGATGATTGTGGTTTCCCTATCATGAACATTGAGATGTTATCAAACAACAAGATCATATCGTTAGGAGAATGATATGGTGGACATACTCCTATAGATAAGCGTAGCATAAAGATCAAGTCATTTCAATAGTTCAATTGCTATATGCTTTCTGATACATAGTAACCTAATTCCTTCGACCATGAGATCATGCATATCACCTTTACTGGATGGATGCTTTGATGTCATCAAACACCACACCGTAACAGGGTGGCTATAAAGGTGGTATTGAGTGTTCGGAAAGTATTGGTTGAAACACATGGATCAAGAGTGGGATTTGTCCATCCATATGACGGATAGATATTCTCTGGGCCCTCTCGGTGAAATGTCATCCAATTAGCTTGCAAGCATGTGACTGGGTCACAAGGGATCACATATCACGAACGAAAAGAGTACTTATCGATGAACGAGGTTGAACTAGGTATGCAGAGATACCGACGATCATAACCTCGAATAAGTAACATATCGTGAGACAAAGGGAAATTGGTATCGTATGTAAGTGGTTCATTCGATCGCAAAGTAATCGTAGAAATATGTGGGAGCCATATGAATTTCCAGATTCCTCTATTGGTTATTGTTCGGAGAAGTGTCTCGATCATGTCCACATAATTCACGAACCGTAGGGAGACACTTAAGGATTCGACATTGTTTGAGTAGTTATGGTATTATGAGAAAGAGACCGAATGTTGTTGAGTCTCGGATGGGATCCGGATATCACGAGGTGATCCGGAATGGTCCGAGAATAAGATTCATATAAGGAAAGTCCTGTTTGGAGTTGGGGAATGGTTCCGTGTTTTCATCGGGAACATTCTAGAAGGTCCCGGAATGTCCGCACTGGAGGGGGAAGGGTACATGAATGTGTCATTGTAAGTTGGAATGATTGCATCATGTACTAGGTGTTCTTGCTGTCCAAAATAAAGGGTTTATTTAAATCCTAAATTGAAAAGTCAAACGGCTAGTTTGAAAGTCAAACGGCAATTTTGGGAAGTGGGAAGAGAGGAGGATTGGTGGAGGCCGAATTGGAGGAGGGTTCCTCCCTTGGCCGGCGCCCCACCAAGGCCGACTTGGGGAGGAACTCCTCCCCTTGGCCGCCGGCCCTCCCACCTATAAAGGGAGGGGCAGGGCCTCCCCTCCTAGCACACACAAGTTCCTATCTTCTACCTCCGGTTTAGAGCCGTTTTGGTTTAGAGCTTCTAATTGCTTTAGCCAGCGGTTTAGAGCCTTCTAATTGGTTTAGAGCCTTCTAATTGGTGTGTCTAATTACTAGACCACTAATAGCCTCTCTCATAAGCTCCACCATACTGCTTGCCACTTAAGCTAAGCCTCAGGATTTCCCTCTACTTAGGTACCACGCCAGTCTGCTGGAATCATGAGGAGAGTGCTACAACCTCCATTTTCTTTGGAACAAGGAGAGGAAGGTCTTCGTCCGAGTACCGAACGTGTGACCGATCATGGAGCGCTGCTTAACATGGCGCTGGAAGGATCGTCTACGCGATCTTGAGATCGGAAAGAGTACGACTACATCACCCACGAGAATCTGCTCTCGTTAACCGCTTTGGAATCTTCGAGGGTGAGTTCCTCTATCGACTCGTTGCTGCAATCTAGTAGATAGATCTTGGCTTGTTTGTTTGTATGCGATAGAAATTTTTTGTTTTCCATGCTACGAACCCCAACACTTGCCCCCTCCCACTTCATACCCTAGCCGCCGCCTCTCTCCTCCTCCTTCCCTCTGCTCAGGCTTAGGCAAAGCCCTGCAGAATTCTCTACTCTACCACCACCACCACACTGTCGTGCTGCTGGGATTCCGTGGAGAAGATCTACTACCTCCGCTGCTCGCTGGAACGGGGAGAGGAAGGTCTGCTTCGACTCCGCACGTGTGACCGACGGAACGTGGCGCCGGAAGGATCGTCCACACGATCTTGAGATCGGCAACTGATCGACTACATCAACCCCGAGATCTAATCTCGTAACGCTTTCGGTTCTACGAGGGTTAGTACAGATCTATCTCGTTGCACATGTCTAATAGATTAGATCTTGGCTTTTATCTAGATTAGATCTGGGTTTTGTTCGTTCTTGCGGTAGAATTTTTTTGTTTTCCATGCTACGAACCCTTCATAACCGTCTCCTATAAACTGAGCAAGGTTCGAACAACTAAACCAAGATCCTCCACACTTTTCAAGATGGAACAAAGTATAAAAGAGAAAATATTTGTCTTCCAAAAGCATAAAACACATTGTGGATCAAAGCATGTTATCATAAAAGATTAAATAGAGTATTCAAAAACATACAGGATAGCTTCCCCATGAATTGTGCATTATTTAGGATTTTGCTTCTGAATAGAAAATGCACACATATAGGATCATCACTCTACCTATATCACCCAAAACACTAAACAAGATCAAACAAATCAAATGGGTCCACAAGAGTCAAGGAAGACACCGGGAGTCAAAACAAAACAATTTCTTGGCAAGAGATAAGAAAAATCGGAGTAAATAATAGAGCATTAAAGTTTTGGTTGATTCTGCTATCCACATCGCCATTATTATTTTAGGCCGTTGAATGGACCATGTGGAGGACATGCAGCGACATCGTCGTGGAGCCCCGCTCTCCCATGGAAGCGGGCCCCATAGCCCAGGATTCCCTCCGGTGAAGGTGCCCATGGTGAGAGGCAGGTGGAGGGAGATAGGCACTCCACACCTGCCAGGATGTAGGCACCAGCCATGGCGACATGGTAGCGGAAATCCTCGCCCTCCATGGTTTTTAGTGGCTGAGAGTCGAGATGACAGTGGAAACCCGCTTCGTCCGCAGATCCTCTCGCCGAGGACGTGGTGTGGGTCCCGTTAGTGCCGGAGATGCGCTCTCACATATGGTTCTCACGTGCGTGAATCCTAGTATATGCCATGCCTCACCTACCCGGGTGCATGAAAACGGCGAGACGCCCATGCTTACCATTTACCTTGCATGCTACACTCTCTTGTTATCCCATTCGCTTATAAAAGATGCTAATGCGACTGTTTCATTCGTAGTGCCTTAGGCATACTCTCTCTTTACCCACCGTGATGTTATTCGATACTTCATGTTAGGCAGTAGTTTATACACGGCACACCGAGGGCAAGGAGTAGTGCATGCTTAGGCATATCCTACGTGCTGCTTCCACTCCACGACGTTCTACCGCTTATTAGAAGCGGTGTTTTTCTCCTACCTCTGCAATCGAGTTGTCTGCGGATCTAGCATCGCTCGATGACCGGGACGTTCAGGCTGTTGTGCATTTCGGTGAGAATCTGCAGACCACGATAGGTCACCTCTTCGCTGAGGCTCGCGGATTTCCTGACCGCGCTTTTTCCGAGGCTAGTGTTTCAATGAGAAAATCTCCACGGGCGTTGCGAGAAGATCCACACAGGGTTTATCCACGGCGTGAGTGACTTGTCCACCTTAGTAGTGTAGGTGCTTTTCTACTTTATTAGCATAGGCATGCATTTGTCATGTTTTCATTGCATTTAATCATTTTGTAACATCACTGCACATGCCAGTGAATGGAAATGAGAATTGGTGTTGCTGTGTCAGTGTATGTTGTTTGCGTCGAACGCGTGGAATGGAAATAGAAATCGGTTCTACTGTGTCGTTGTTATATTTTTGCATGGAGCAAAAAATCCTACTCACCGTATATGCGTTTAACGTTTATTGTTTATGCGTAATGAGAACCTACTCTAGCGTCTCGGTGTTTGTTGTAGGATGATAAATCATACACATATCAGCGTGTGTTGTTAGATCTTATGCTAAGCTAGTCTCAACTATGTGCACCAACATTTCATGCTAAGGAAGACAAGTAACAAGATGATAGCAAGATAAGTACTTCAAGTATGAAGGATATCACAATGCAAAGTGCATAAGTAACGATCTCGAGTATAGAGATACCGCAATGGAGATACAAGGATGTATTGTCGAAGTTCCTTCCTTGTTAGGGGAAGTACATCTTCGTTGGAGAGGTGTTTGGGACACATAAGGTCTCCCAAGTACCGCTAACGCTCACCTTCTTCTCCCAAGCACGCACCACAAGAGGTAGGTACTCGTTCTACTATTTGGTTCACTTGTCGGTGGCAATCTGTAACCTTACAAAAAACTTGGAGCACTTCTCCATAACTGAATTGGAGGCTCCCAACAAACAAGCTTACGGAAAGCTCTTCAACTTAATTGGAGGCCTCAAGAAATCCACAACACCACAATCAATTGTCATGGTTTGAAGAACCCAAGAGTAAAAGCTTCTCACTTTCACACAACTGAATCCTCACCGAGAACTCAAACATATGCACCTTAGGCAATGGCAATAACATAAGAAGTGCTCAATTCCTTCTCTCTCAAATTCCAACAAAGATACAAAAGATTATGGGAAAAATAATAGAGGAAGAACAAAGAGGAGAACACCAAATTACTCCAAGATCTAGATCCAACGAGATCCCCTCACTTAGAGGAGGGATGGATTGTTGGAAATATAGCTCTAGATCCTCTCTCCCTTTTCCCTCAAAACAATGCAAAAATAATTGGAGGGATTGATAGAAAGCAAGCTTGAGAAGTTCTACAATGGAGGGGGAGCTTACAAGAAAGGTTGGGAACTACTAGGGAAGAAGGGGCACTTATATAGGTCCTCCAAACTCCAACCTTTACAACTCTGGAGCGCAAGGGCCAAACCTTTTGACCAGTTTCCGGATTGGGGTACTCCAAAGTGTCACCACATGACTCAAATCGGAGGTTTCTATGTGACACTGGAGTGCCCGACGTGTTCACCCCAGACATTCTGACCATGGAAAAATGGCAAAAACATCAATACCAAAACGACCATAACTTTTGCATCCAGACTTTGATTTTAATGATCTTTGACCCGCTTCTAAGAGGATAACATGCTCTACAAGATAATGTAAATAAACATAATATTCCAACAAAGGATGATAAAACCAAATGATGAAAGGTTTGGCCTCTCTATAAAATACAAACCGGTAGAACCTCCAATATAAAAAACACAATAGGTCTTCATACGGGGTCGATTTTTGATGAACTTGAGCTTGTTATGAAGATAACCACAAATAATAACCAAGCAATATGAAGCCAAGGATGTAAAAGTTTGAGCTCTCTTTGAACAATGTAGTCAAGTTACTCACTCGAGAGTCCCTCTTGATAGTATGACTATCTATCCTATAACCCAACCTCTCAACCAACACTAAGAGACTGATAAAAGAGAAAACCTATCAAAGATCATACCTTTGCCTTGTGCATTCCACTTGTGCTATATGATGATGATCTTGTCCACTTCAAGTTGGAAACACCTTTCTTGATTGCGATTGCTTGGTGAAGACTCACATATTGCTTCCCCATTCTCAGTATGGGAAAGCCTCACTTAAGAACATCTTCATGACTCCATTACTTCATAATGATGATGGTGTATTCAAGATAAACATGACGTCTCACTCAACATTTTCATTCTTCAAGACATGCTTGCAATAGGCTCAACTCTCACATGAACATACTTTGGATCTTCTCTTAAATATCACCTTGGTCATCACTTGATCTTCTTTGCTTTCTTATTCTTAAAACCTTGAAGCCGACACATGGTTCAAGAATTGTCTATGGATAATCCCTACAAGTATAACTCAATGCAGACATTAGTTCATAGAGATTATCATCAATTACCAAAATCACACAAGAGGCACACATTCCATTTCATCTTTGTCTCCCCAACTGAGGGGGTTTTGGGGATCTTTCAATGTATTCTAGAGCTTTTGGTGGCACTTATGGTCTGTGCATGAATTTTGATAAATGCCCCATCTCGCTAATAAGGTGCACTGACGAACATCTAGCCATTGCTTCACATCACTTCTCCTGTGTCATCAAGTTGTTCCCTTTCACCTACATAGGGCTACCACTGTCATACAAGAGACTACATAGAGTAAGCCTACATGACACAGTTCTATTACCTCAGCTGGGCGTTGGGTGGTGATCAAATCTATTATCACCTTCCAATCTACACCACCATTTCCTTGAGCCTACCAGCCTGGGTGTTGCAGTTCCTAAATAAGAGGATCCATGTGTTCTTTTGGAAGGGCACCAATGTAGTACATGGCAGGCAATGTCTTGAAGCATGGGAGAGTGTTTGCCACCCTTGTCGAATACAGAGGGCTTGGAATTCTCAATCTCAACCTCCTAGGAATTGCGTTGTAAGCCTGATGGTTATGGCTTTAGAAAACGCGCCAAGGTTGCTGGCCTGGCTTGCATATGCAGGTTGACCCGTAGGTTCAAGCAACTATCAATGCCTCAATACGCATTGTTATTGGTGACAACACATTGACGCCTTTCTGGGGAGATTCTTGGCTAGGTGGTTGTGCCCTTAAAGACTCAACGTTGACTCTCTGTGCTGCAGTAGAGGACCAAGCCAAGGACACACACGATGTTGTTGGACTGCCGGTGGATTTGTGGCATCGCTGACTCTCTCAGCATGCTAGTTCTAGTCCAATTTATTCAGCCGGTGAAAGTGTTGTAGAGCGTGACCCTTACCCAAGGGACGTATGACCACGTGGAATGGAAATTGACACCGATAATAGAGTACTCTGCGAGCTCAACCTATAGAGATTTGAATGGCGGTCTAGAGCTTTTCCCATGTGGCATGACCATATGGAAGACACTAGACCATGAAAGCGCGCGTTGCCGCACCCGCCCATATTTGAAGAAATGGTAGATATATTAGTACAAACTTATTGATATTTTGATCTTTTGTATACAAGAATTGAAAAGTAAATTGTTTTATTTTAGTATGATAGGCTACAATATGTTTCTCAGTTACCATCAGTATGTTTTTTAATTAGTATTAAGAAACTCACTGGAAAATTGTTGAAAATCTAGTGCATCTCTTGGATATTTATAATGACATGTTTGTAGCTATAGTAGTCCATGTGTTCCATATATGTCGATCTGAGAGGTTTGTGTCAGGGGCTTTGTTTGCTGATAGGTGAAAGAAATAAGAAACAATGGCAATATGTAAAATATTATAAAGATATGTTACCAGGTAACTTTGTCTTGGTTATTGTCATTTTTAAATTGGTTTTACTTGTTGCATGAATTAACAGATAACCTTGCGAGGAAGGTGACCTGAAGGAACAAACAAAAATTATGACTCATAAAATTATGCTTGAAAATTCATGTTTAGTTAATTATCATCCCGAGGAGAAATCCACCTAAAAGCAGAAACTAAAGAACAAACGTGATGCATCATACATACATGTAGCACAAAGAGGTTTGCCATTTGAATCTTTTGCTCCTCTCTACTTGCACGGGGAAGAAAAGTATAACTTCCTCCAATCCATATTAACTATCGCCAGATTGGATGTAACTAGACATGTTTTAGTGCTAGATATATTCGATTCAGCAAAAAATAATATGGATCAGAGGGAGTATGTTTGTTTGTTTAAAAGACACCGCGGTTAAGCAAACACTACTAAAAATATGATGGGAAACAATCATTTCAAACCCTAGTCATCAATCAAAGCATGGGCTTGCATCAACCATCGTAGAATCTGTACCGCAAAAATAATCCCGGTTCAAACCAGAGCACATTGCAAATCTTTAAAATAGGGGCATGGAGACAAATCAAGAGGGGAAGAAAAATCGTAGATGATGGGCACAATGCAAGAAGTGCTCACCGTAAAATTTGGTTAGGGTGGAGGTGAAAGAAATATGCCTAAGAGGCAATAATAAATGGTTATTATATTATTCTAGGTTTATAATAGATGTTTATTTCTCATGCTATAATTGTATTAAAAGGAAACGTTAATACATGTGTGTTTAATAAACAAATAGATGGTTCCTAGTGATGCCTCTCATTACACTACCTTATTGATTAACAGATGATCAAGGTTTCCTGATCATGACATTGGATATTGTTAATAACAAGGTCACACTATTGATTGAATGATGTGATGAACATACTCCCAAAGTATAGTAATACGATCAAGCCATTATGTTTACACTACTATAACATCATTCAAAGTAACCATCATCCTTAGACCATGGGATCACGTCAATCACTGACTCCAGAAGAGTATTTTGATTGCATCAAACGTCACACCATAACAGGGTGATTATAAAGATGTCGTCAGATACTTGGAAAGTGTTAATTGAGGCTCGTGTATCAAGAGTGGGGTTTGTCCATCCTAATGATGGAGAGATATACTCAGAGCCCTCTCGGTGATATCACATTGACATAGCCTGCAAGCAAGTGATAATGATCCTAAGAATGTTATATCACGGAAATGAGAAAAGAGTACTTGTCAGTAACGGGATCAAACAAGGTATGAATGATACCAAATAATCGGATCCTAGACAAGTAAAATATCACGAGACAAAAGGAATTGGTTACTGCGAATAAAAGGTCACATGATCAATAAGTCATCGCATGAACTGGTGGGAGTCATTATGGATCTCTAGGTCCTGCTAATGATTATTGATCAGAGAATGTCTCGATCATGTCCACGAAGTTTGCGACCCGTAGGGAGACACACTTAAGGGTAGTCGACGCATTTGAGTGGATAGGGAACACCGGAGAAGATAATGGATATCACAGGAATTTGTTCTGTCGAATCTGCCAAAATAGTTTCGGGGTATCGAAATAAAGAAAGGAAATAAAATGTTTATGTGTTCATTAAATGAAGTGTTCATTAAATTGAGTTGCATTAAAACAAGAGAATTAAAGTGCTTTAATTGAAAGACCTTTTGTTTTTTGAGTGGAGAATAAATGGAGCAAGTGGAGATTGAATTATGTGTGAGTGGAGTGTCCACCCACATGAACGAGAGGAGGGGAGGGGGCACCCGATGGATCCGACCAAGGAGGGGGCCTTGGATCCATCTTCCCTGTAAAAGGAGGTGGAGACCTCCTCCCTCTCACACACTTGCCCACTCCTCTCATATGCCCTTTCGTAGGCATCTTCTCCCTATTGCTAGCCTTGGACATTGCCACTAGAAAAGGTGATTAGGTGAAGCACTGCTCGAGATCTTCCCCTACACCATATCTACCATGGCGTAGCGCTATTGGAGTTCTCGGAGATCTACTACTTCTGTTGCCCGGCTGGAGTGAGGGTTCAGGAGTCGTCGTCACACCGTACGTGTGACTGATTACGGAGATGCTGCACATGTGGCACTGTCATGGCATTCTTGAGGACAGTCGAGTACACTCTACAACAACCAAGTTTGTTTACGGTAATGTTATCCCGCGTTACGGTCTTCGATGGTGAGTCCATCTGAATTGTTACATGTATCTCCTAGATATGATCTTAATTGGTGGTTGCAACCGTAGGAATTTTTTGTTTTTCATGCAACGAACCCCATCAGTGGTATCAGAGTTATGTCTACGCTTAGATGCTTTGTACGGTTAGAACACATGGAAATGTGGGTGTTGATAGTCTTGTTGTTTCATACTTGCGTAAATTTTTATCATGGTGGCATGTTGGGATGAAGCGGCCCGGGCTAACTTTATATTTCCTCGCACATAAGACTTGTCCCATGCTTGACATGCAACTAGTATTGCATAGGTGTCTTAGTGGGTGTCTGTCTCTCCCAACATAATCATGATCTAATTTATAACGGTTTGCAAATAACTTGATTGTCAATGTTGTGGCTGAAATTTGTAGGTAGAGCGATTCTCTCCTAGAAAGCCTAAAGCCACGTAAAATGCAAAAATAAATTAGAAGACGTCTAACTTGTTTTGGTAGGGCATGTGATGTGATATGGTTATTGTTACAAAATTGTTGTATGCAATGAGATTTATTGTAAGTTAAACAATGGGTAGGAGCTATATGGTTGTCTTTATCTTTTATAGCCCGCGTGTTATTCATGTATATCCAAGAGATATATTGTTATGGAGAAGACGACCATGATGGTGGAGCCATGAACCTTGGAGCCACGCCGGTGGGATGATGGAGATCATACCATGGAACACATGATGGAGATCAAGTGCAAGAAAGGACCATATCATATCACATTTTATATGCATTTTATTTTGCTTATGTCTTACTTAGTTCTTGACGGTAGCATTATAAGATGATCGCTCCCACTAATATCAAGATAATAATGTTCTTTCTTAGTATGCACCGTTAACAAAGTTCGTCGTTTCGAAGCACAACGTGATGATCGGGTGTGATAGAATCTATGTTCGCATACAACGGGTGTAAGACAGTTTTACACACGCAGGTACTAAGGTTCTTACTTGGAGAGACTAGCATGTATAGACATGACCTCTGAACATGAAACGAAAGGTAAAACACGAGTCATATGAATGATATGATGTCCATATGATGCTCGCCATTGGATCTGCACCACCACTTGTGATGATCGGTTGTGGTGTAGTGAATTTGGTTCGTGTAATCACTAAAAATAACTAGAGGGCTGTCGTTTTTGAGTGGGAGTTCTCATAGTAATTTTGAATTGACTTGAACTCTATCTTTTATAAACCTAGTCTAAAATATTCTTTGCAAATATATTATAGATCATGGAATCCCTTGTGTTCAATATCGATGCATTCCTAGATAGCGAAAAACTGCAAGATAATGGGTATTACTTCACCAACTGGTACCGCAACGTGAGGATTATCCTCACGGACATGAAGAAGTTCTACGTGTTGGATGGTCCGTTAGGTGACGCCCCTGCAGCTAGCACAACTCAGGAAGAGTGCGACGCGTATGACGTCAAATATGATGACTACACTCTTGTGCAGTGTGCGATCCTCCAGTCGTTGGAGCCTAAACTCCAAAGCCCTTTGAACTTACTGATGCTGATGTCATGGTGGAGGAACTCAAAACTATGTTTGGGGACCAAATCCGTGCTGAGAGATATGAGATCTCCGATAAGTTCTTTAGCGCTAAGATAGAAGAGCATAGCTCTGTGAACTAGCACGTCATTAAGATGACGGGCTACGCTCAACGTCTTGAGACACTGGGGTGTAAGATTCCACCCGATCTCATGATGAATAGGGTTTTGAAGTTGCTCCCACCTAGCTAAAAAGGGTTTGTGATAAACTACAAGATGAGTGGAGGGAACAAGTCGCTCACTAAACTCACAACTATGCTAAAAGCTGCTGAGGTAGACATCAAGAAAGAACACCAAGTGTTGTTGGTCAACAAGACCACTTGTTTTAAGAAAAAGAGCAAGAGAGGAAAATCCAAGGGTAAATCTAAGAAGGATGGAAAATCTTTAGCCAAGCCTAAAAACAAAACCAAAGGAGGCCCTAATCCCGACACTGAGTGTTTCTACTACAAGAGGACTGGTCACTAGAAGCGGAACTTCCCAAAGTACTTGGCGAATAAGAAGACCGGGAACGTGAACATAGGTATATGTGATATACATGTTATTGATGTGTACCTCACTAGTGGTAGAAGTAGCACCTGGGTATTTGATACAAGTTTGGTTGCTAACATATGTAACTCGAAACAGGGGCTAAGGACCTTGTATGCCCACCTCTTTTGAATGACCCCATCATATCCATTTTTTCCTGGTAAAACCGACCACTGGCAAAGGATGAAGTGACGATGTGTGTAGGCAATGGATCCAAGATGGATGTGATCATTGTTGGGACACTGCCACTTCATCTGCCATTAGGATTGATAATAAACCTAAATAATTATTATCTGGTTCCTGCGTTAAGCATGAGCATCATGTCTGGATCATGTTTAATGCGAGACAGTTATTCATTCATGTCCAAGAATAATGGTTGTTCCTTTTATATGAATAATATCTTTTATGGTCATGCACCTGTGTTGAATGGTTTATTTGTTTTCAATCTTGATATTAGTAGTACACATATTCATAATGTGAATGCCAAAAGAATCAAGCTGAGTGATGATATTGCTGCATATATGTGGCATTAATGTTTAGGTCATATTGGTGTTAAATGCATGAAGAAGCTCCATTCTAATGGACTACTGGAATCACTTTATTATGAATCATTTGAGACATGTGAGCCATGCATTATGGGCATGATGACTAGAACTCCATTTTCTGGAACAATGGAACGCGCGACCGACTTATTGGAAATAATACATACCGATGTATGTGGTCCAATGAGTGTGTCTGCACGTGGTGGATATCGTTATTTTGTAACCTTCACAGATGGCTTAAGTAGATATGGGTATATTTACTTAATGAAACACAAATCTGGAACATTTGAAAAGTTCAAAGAATTTCAAATTGAAGTAGAGAATCATCATAATAGAAAGATTAAATTTCTTTGATCCGATCGTGGAGTTGAGTATCTTAGTTACAAGTTTGGCATGCACATGAGACAATGTGGAATTGTTTCACAACTCACTCCCACAGGAACACCACAAAGAAATGGTGTATTCAAATGTCGTAATCAAACTTTATTAGATATGGTGTGATCTATGATGTCCCTTGCCGATTTGCCACTGTCATTTTGGGGTCATGCATTAGATACAACTGCATTCACTTTAAATAGGGCACCATCAAAGTCCGTTGAAACAACACCGTATGAATTATGGTTTGGTCACAAACCTAAGCTATCATTCCTAAAAGTTTGGGGATGCGATGCTTATATGAAGAAGCTTCAACCTGATAAGCTCAAACCCAAAGCGGAAAAATGCATCTTCCTAGGATACCCAAAAGAAACAATTGGGTACACCTTCTATCACCTATCCGAAGGCAAGGTTTTCGTTGCAAATAATGGATCCTTTCTAGAGAAAGAGTTTCTCGCGAAAGGTGTGAGTAGTAGAAAGGTAGAACTCAATGAGGTTATCGAACCTCCTCCTCCTGAAGTGGTGAGTAGCGTAGCACTAGAAACTGTTCCAGTGGTGACTCCATCGAATGAAAAGGGAACTAATGATGAGGATCATGAAACTCTGGAAGAGAACACTACCTTACCTCGCAGGTCAAGCAGGATATGTATAGCTCCTGAACTATATGATAATCCAGTCTTAAATTTCATGGTAGATGGAAGCGATGACCCTGCGATATATGAGGAAGCGATGATGAGCCCGGATTCCAACAAATGGCTTGAATACATGCAATCCGAGATGGGATCCATGTACGAAAACAAAGTTTGGACTTTGGTGGACTTACCTCATGACCGAAGGCCATTGAGAATAAATGGATCTTTAAAAAGAAAACTGACACCAATGATAATGTAACCGTCTATAAAGCTCGACTTGTCGCGAAAGGGTTATAACAAATTCAAGGAGTTGACTACGAGGACACTTTCTCTCCCATAGCGATGCTAAAGTCAATTAAGATTATGTTAGCAATTGCTGCATTTTTCGATTATGAAATCTGGCAGATGGATGTCAAAACAACGTTTCTAAATGGAAACATTGAGGAAGAGTTGGATATGATGCAACCCAAAGGTTTTGTCGATCCTAGGGATGCTAATAAGGTATGCAAACTTCAGTGTTCCATCTATGGACTGAAGCAAGCATCCCGAAGTTGGAATCTCTGCTTTGATGAAGTGATCAAAGGGTTTGGATTTGTCCAAACTATAGGAGAGGCTTGTATTTACAAGAAAGTGAGTGGGATATCTATAGCATTTATGATATTATATGTGGATGACATATTATTAATTGGAAATGATGTAGATCTTTTGAATAGCGTAAAAGATTACTTAAATAGTAAGTTTTTGATGAAGGACCTTGGTGAAGCTGCCTATATTTTAGGCATTGAGATCTATAGAGATAGATCAAGACACTTAATTGGATTATCACAAAGTACATACCTTGACAAGATTTTGAATAAGTTCAAAATGCAAGATAGTAAGAAAGGTCTCTTACCTATGGCACAAGGTACAATTTTGAGTAAGACTCAAAGTCCAGCTACAACACAAGATAGAGAATTGATGGTCATTGTCCCCTATGTCTCTGCCATAGGCTCTCTTATGTATGCTATGTTGTGTACAAGACCGAATGTGGCACATGCTGTTAGTTTGACTAGCAAGTACCAATCTGATCCAGGTGTACAACACTAGAAAGCAGTCAAGAACGTCTTTAAGTACTTAAGAAGAACTAAAGACATGTTTCTCATCTATGGAGGTGAAGAAGAGTTTGTCCCCAAGTGTTACGTCAATGCTAGCTTTGACACTGATCCAGATGACTCTAAGTCACAATCCAGATATGTATTTATTATGAATGGTGAAGTGGTGAGTTGGAGGAGTTCCAAGCAACCTGTGGTGGCAAGATCTTTAATGGAGGCGGAATATATCTCTGCTTTAGAAGTAGTGGCGGAAGCGGTTTGGATGAAGGAGTTCATTTCCGAACTAGGCGTGGTTCCAAGTGCTTTGGATCCAATGGTTATCTTTTGTGACAATTATGGTGCCATAGCCAATTCTAAGGAACCAAGGTTTCACAAGAATTCCAAGCATATCAAGCGCCGTTATCACTCTACCTGGGAACATATCCAGGATGGCTATATAGAGATTTGCAACGTAGACACGGATTCGAACATTGCAGATCTATTGACTAAAGCTCTCCCAAAGGCAAAACATGATCAGCACTAGAACACTATGGGTGTTAGATTCATAACTATGTAAAACTATATTATTGACTCTAGTGCAAGTGGGAGATTCAAAGGAATATGCCCGAGAGTCAATAATAAATGGTTATTATGTTATTCCAGGTTTATAGTAGATGTTTATTTATCATTCTATAATTGTATTAAAAGGAGACATTAATACATGTGTGTTTAATAAACAAATAGATGGTTCCTAGTGATGCCTCTCATTACACTAGTTTGTTTATTAAGAGATGATCAGGGTTTCCTGATCATGACATTAGATGTTGTTAATAACAAGGTCACACCATTGATTGAATGATGTGATGAAATACTCCCAAAGTATAGTAACACGATCAAACCATTATGTTTACATTACTACAACGTCATTCAAAGTAACCCTAATCCTTAGACCATGAGATCACATTAATCACTGACTCTGGAAGAGTATTTTGATTGCATTAAATGTCACACCATAACAGGGTGATTATAAAGACGTTGTCGGATACTTGGAAAGTGTTAGTTGAGGCTTGTGGGTCAAGAGTGGGATTTGTCCATCCTGATGACGGAGAGATATACTCAAGGCCCTCTCGGTGATATCACATTGACATAGCCTGCAAGCAAGTGATAATGATCCTAAGAATGTTATATCACGGAAATGAGAAAAGAGTACTTGTCAGTAACGGGATCAAACAAGGTATGAATGATACCAAATAATCGGATCCTAGACAAGTAAAATATCACGAGACAAAAGGAATTGGTTACTGCGAATAAAAGGTCACATGATCAATAAGTCATCGCATGAACTGGTGGGAGTCATTATGGATCTCTAGGTCCTGCTAATGATTATTGATCAGAGAATGTCTCGATCATGTCCACATAGTTCGCGACCCGTAGGGAGACACACTTAAGGGTAGTCGACACATTTGAGTGAATAGGGAATACCGGAGAAGATAATGGACACCGCAGGAATTGTTTCTGTCGAATCTGCCGAAATGGTTTCGGGGTATCGAAACAAAGAAAGGAAATAAAAATTTAATGTGTTCATTAAATTAAGTACTCATTAAATGAAGTGTTTATTAAAGTGAGTTGCATTAAAACAAGAGAATTAAAGTGTTTTAATTGAAAGACCTTTGGTTTTTTGAGTGGAGAATAAATGGAGGAAGTGGAGATTGAATTATGTGTGAGTGGAGTGTCCACCCACATGAATGAGAGGAGGGGAGGAGGCACCCCATGGAGATGGCCAAGGAGGGGGGCTTGCCCCCTCTCCCCTATAAAAGGAGGTGAATACCTCCTCCCTCTCACACACTTGCCCACTCCTCTCATATGCCCTTTGGTTGGCATATTCTCCCTCTTGCTAGCCTTATCCATTGCCACTAGAAAAGGTGCTTAGCCGAAGCCCTGCTCGAGATCTTCCCCTCCACCATCTCTACCGTGGCATAGCAATATTGGAGTTCCCGAGGGTCCACTACTTCCGCTGCCCGGCTGGAGCGAGGGTTTGGGAGTCGTCGGCACACCGTACGTGTGACCAATTACGGAGGTGCTACACGTGTGGCACTATCATCGCGTCCTTGAGGATAGTCGAGTACACTCTACAACAACCATGTTTGTTTGCGAAAACGTTATCCCGCGACGGTCTTCGAGGGTGAGTCCATCTGAAATCATTACGTGTATCTCCTAGAAATGATCTTGGTGGTTGCAATCGTAGTATTTTTTTGTTTTCCGTGCAACGAACCCATTAGAAGGATAATTAGGCTCACTTGAGGCTCTTTTCCTGAAAAAGCTTCATGGAGATGAGTATTTATAACCAAACATCTACCAAGAGAACTGATATCAAGCCTGCAAAACACTTGAAAATACTTCAGCAACACAAAATCTACTATTATTGAAGACCATGGAATCCTGGATAAAAATACATGTATCCTTCTAACCTTAATACCGCACTCCCATGTGTGACTAATTCCAGTAAGATGGCTATCCATCTAAATCATTTATCCACTGGAAAAGGTGACCATATAAACTGATTTAATCTGGAGAGAAAGCTAAAAATAAGGAAGCCTAACCCAAAATAAATGAAAGCTCGGTGCAACTGGATAGCTAAAACATTAGAAAACGTGAGAGTAGAGAACTACAATCGTTACAATTTTCAGTCCAAACACATCAGGTAATAGAATACATGACTATCATGATGTAAGGAGTGTATGTGTGGCTCCACGAACTGGATGTCGATATGAATACAGATATGTGGCTACATACATTGTGCATCATCAATCATCAAGAAGGTGTCATATCCCAGTATAGCGAATCACACTAAATTCTTAAAGGGTTCGTAAAATAACTGAAGAAAAGAGAACACGTAATAAATCTTAAATGCAAAAACGAAGAATGCAACCAGGCTTCATACATACCGACTGGTGCTTTTTTCAGCACATGCATAAAGTTCTCACGACATAATACCTTTTGCCAATATATTTATTATTTAGATACATAAACTTACTGGGATATGATACCTAACATACACTACTTTAGGGGTAAGTGCAACTCAAGAGATATAGTTCTTAGATATCCGAAAAAAATGGTCCTCTATGTAAAACAGGAGCGGCGACCTTTCTGTCTTTAGTGTTTTGCTAAGAGTAAACAATGCAAGCTAAAGGACTAAAGTGACCAAAAGAAAACTTTTCTAAGTGAACCCCTCTTCTCATTCAACATGAGAAATATGGAACTAATGTAGTAATTAATTTGAAAGCAACAGTTATATCATGTGGCCAACTATGTAAAGGGAAAAATCCACCTACCTGACCCAGAGCACACCTTTGATGCTCGTTATGTCTAAAGTGATATTCTCAGCTTACGTCAATGTGCTAGCAATCTGGATAGAAACCAAACCTCGCTCATCTTTAGCTTGGAACTGAATCATATTAGAAAAAAATGGAAATAGGAAAAATGTACCTTGCTAACCACAAGAACGAACATGATGTTAGTGATTTTGTTGACATCATGTTCATAATTTTCTTATCACTACCTTTTTCACTAAACCATAATAACGACCATGATGTTAGTGAGTTTGTTGACATCATGTTCGTAAATTTCGTAATGAGAACCTTTTCATAGAAAATAGATAAAATGTTAACACTGATTGGACAACTGTTACGCCACCCAAGATCAGCATAGTGATATGAAGATGGATATTGATAACATGTCTTATGAGGTGTTATTTTGTTGCCACATATAAATTTGACTAAAGGGGTTCATTACAGAAGTAGGGTTTTTAGGAACTTTTCCTCCCTCCCTCTATGATTTGAATAATTTGATATCTGATGGGACAACTTCTAGTATACTCATTCAATAGAAATTTGTCTTTATTTTTTATGAATAAGAACTATTAGCGTTATAACAGATAATAGGGTCCGTTACTTTATGAAGAATAGTTGGTGAAATGTATGAGAAGGGTCACATAATTGGAATGAACACAACAATTGGTTCCAAATTCTTGCCCTTTTACTCTAGGGCAAACCAATATTTGACTCACTAGAAAAATGTGTTCGGTGGGCATCGGTTCCCTTGATTCGTACTTGAGAATGCTTTGCCATTTTAATTCTACTAATGTATATCATTTAACACGTATACTGGTTATGAAATATGGAAGGAAGCATGCTATGGGAAATGAAAGGCAATAGGCAAATGCATGTATTCACCTTGTATAAAAATCTAACAAGTTGCACTAAGTACACATCAAATCTGAATGCAACAATAATGATATAGTAAGAAATTTGAACTAAGATATGAGTAAGAAGAGGTACAATTTCATAAACAAATGTAATGTACCTGCCAGTAGCCATGTTCTCAGATGAAAGTCACACAATCACTGAGCAGTTCCTCAATACTAATCCTAAACAAACGAGTACGAAAACCCCTGAAACAAACATCAGTGAGTCAGCTTTCTAGCTAATGCTCATATTATATAAAAGGAGGATGGAGGGAAAGCAGAAAATCAACCCCCAAGCAACGGGCATAGCTAAGGAACAATGAGGTCGAAGGTGAAGACTTAAGAGATAAAAGTATGATTGTTGCCGCCACATATAAATGTCGAGCAGAGTAAAACGGTAGTAACACATGAGCACCATAATTATATGAGTGAGAGTCTCGAATTTTATACCACCATCGATGTCGCCGACGGTTTAAATTCACATGGTATAGAGAGAAGTCTGCAGGAACGGAAGAGGAGGCATTGATCTAACTGTGGGCCAGTTACACAAGCGATTGGATGAAACCCAGGCACATATGGAGGAACCCCACGTCGCTTCCTAAGGGCCATCTGTATAGTGGCGGCACTGACGGCATAGAAGAAGGGTATGCATTTCCCAGGTTTCTAAATCCTCACGGAAGCGGAATCGACGGAAATACCAGACGGTAAACAATGATGCCAGTGTAAGCCTCGTTGTTGTATTCTCTGGTGTGAATCGCTTGCGCAGCTAAGACCCGATAAGGTAAAGTGCATGCGGAGTGGGGAGGGGGTGCAGCCAGGGACCAGGGGAGAGATGGAAGAAAAACATGGTGTGTTTGCTTTTTTTTTTTACCGTGTGTGATAACTCATAGAGGAAATAAAGAACACAAGGGGCTATGGCCTGTAAGAACGTTTGGCGGCCCGATTAACCGGGATTGGGTTAAGTTGATATATGGAGTAGGGGGCTAGCCCATTGACCTTTATTCAACAACTTAACCTAGTTTAACGATGTTGTGCGATAGAGTGGAATGATTTGGAGCATCGGACGACCGGATTGGATGGTTTAGAGCGCAAAATCACTATGAGATGGACCTAGTCGCTCAGTTATACTATTACTTAATAGGCCCATGCGAAGTGTAAGATTCATGTTTGGCTAGCCTTGCAGTGTCGACTATGGACCACGGATCGGAGGTTGACGGGTGGCTTAAACTTCCAAACAAACTACCACCTATGCAAACATGAACGAGAGATAGCAGATCATATTTTCATGGCCCATGGGCTACATGTATACGCACTAGTGCAGGCCCCCCCTTTAACTCCGGTTGGGAGGGCCCTCTAACCGCCTGTTGAGGGTTCGATGTTAGAGGGGCCTTTAACACCGGTTCTTATACGAACCGGTGTTAAAGGGTGGCGACGTGGCTGCCGCAGTTCAGTTCCCTTTAACACCGGTTCGTATCCGGAACCGGTGTTAAAGGTTCTTCTGCCTCTGCCCCGTTCTGGGCGTATTTCTGCGGGAGGGGGGGAGCGAGGGGGAATCGATCGGGAGCGGTATACACATAAATCGTCATCGGTACATACGAGTACATGAATAATTAAGCAACTATTATTATACACAAACATCGTCATCGGCACATACATCGTCATCGGCACATACATCGTCATCGTTCATTTTGGTGGATATCTAAAGAGTTCTCCGCCAGCGACCTCATCAAGTATGAACCGCCAATTCCTCTTGAATGGCTCGTATGTGTTCAAATGGTAGGAGTTGGTCCCGCATCCGTTCGATCTGAATATATATGAAGAATGGGCCGTCAATATATATATAAGAATAAAACTCAACACAATTGATGGTAATAAAATAATGTTGTGGACTTTGTTTACTTACTCTAAGTTGTTCTAGTGCGGCTTGGCCCGTCGCACATATCGTGTTGCGAATGAATTCGCAAACATAGTACCCACATAAGTTATTGCCGTGTCCCTGATGCACGCACTTTACGAGAATAAGGAGTTCAATCAAAATAATAATCAATAAAGCATGATATAATGGAATTAGAAGCTAGCTAGTATTACTTACATTTTGGTCTACAAATTTTAGTTCTTCTGACCATTCACCCACGGCCCTGTCCGTGAACCTTTTCCAAACCCTGTCCGACAAAGAAAATGGATAAAGGAGTAATTAATTACTTATTGTCACGAAAGTTGCCGATCTAGTGCGATAATATGATTGAAATTACCTCTGGAGCATCTCTCTAAAGTTTGCCCATATCTCTTTTTCTTTTCGTAACGAGTCCATGACAAGGACTTTTCCTGAGTCGGGTTGAATGACTAGCAGAATAAAATGGAACCTACGCACGCATAACTCATCATCGCCACACTTAACATCGAGTAAGCTGAAATAGAATGTGTACAAGAGAGAGGGTAACAGTACTCACGAGAAGTTGTAAGGCAATAGTATTTCCCTTTTGGTTTGTTGTCTCAGTAAATACGTTAGCAAGTAATCTTCTGTTTACCCGGGTTTGATTTCTACCACTTCTTCATGAACTCTATTTGGGTCAACGAACCCAATATCAAAAGGGCCTCCTTTCCTGCATTCCATAACCTTTTTCCTGCATAATAGTATATACATATATGGTGAGCATATATATACATGCAATTAATAAAGTGAATGAGATGAGATATAAATTATAGAAATAGTACTTACACACAATAAAGGCTGATGGCAGCTTTGTCGAGTTCCTTCTGATTGAATAGAAAATGCAAGTCTTTAATGTTGAAGTCGATCGCGTCATCTCCGCAGAAGAAAATATCATCTCTTATATGCGCCGTGATCCATTCTAACTTTCTCGTCTTGCAGAAATGAAGGTACCACTTATGCAATTTTCGCATCTTTGTTGGTAGAGTCTTGAGCTCCTCTTTCTTGACGAGATTCTTCCCATACTTCCATGGCTGTATGGGGTTGGCATCGCATTTGGGCAAGTTGTCTCCCATGACGTTCAAGTATGCAATGTAAGTCATCCCCATCTCATTGGCCTTTCTTTGTAGCTCTGCCATGGGAAAGAGTGATGAGGTTGCAGATATGAGTCTAGAGATGTGCAATGACAATGGAGGCCAACCCCCTACATATATATATAGTGAACTAGCGGGAAGAACTGGAGGGAAGAACTGGCGGGAAGAAAAATGGCGGGAAGAAAAATGGCGGGAAGAAGAATGGCGGGGAAGAAAATGGCGGGAAAAATGGCGGGATGAACCTTTAGTCCGGTTGGAGACACCAACCGACTAAAGATGAATTTAATCCCGTTGGAGACACCAACCGACAAAACACGAGTCGACTAATAATAGGGGTGAGTGACATTATTTCGCATGCCATTAAAAACATGAACTAGAGTTACATAATATGAGCATGAACTTCTTGGCATATGTCCTTCTTTATGATCGCTTCAGACGTAATCATGGAGCATCTTCTTTACTTAACGGAATGCTTGGGTCAGTTTTCACTGTGAAGGGCGGAATTTCATCAAACTTATTATAATCTTCTGACATGTCTGTCTTGTCCTCGATTCCCACGATGTTTCTTTTCCCTGAAAGAACTATGTGACGCTTTGGCTCATCATATGATGTATTCGTTTGCATATTTTTTCTTTTTTTTGGTCTGGAGGACATGTCCTTCACATAGAAAACCTGAGCCACATCATTGGCTAGGACGAATGGTTCGTCTAAGTTCTTCATAAGATTGTTGAGATCCACCGTTGTCATTCCGTACTTCTTGTCTACCTCAACCCCTCCTCCTGTTAGCTTGACCCATTTGCATCGAAACAAGGGGACCTTAAAATTAGGTCCATAGTCAAGTTCTCATATCTCCTCTATGAACCCATAATACGTGGTCTTTTGCCCATTGTCTTCTGCTGCATCGAAGCGGACACCACTATTTTGGTTGGTGCTCTTTTTATCTTGGCCTATCGTGTAAAATGTATTCCCATTTATCTCGTACCCTTGGAAAGTACATAGTCGAAGATGGTGTCTGGCCAACAAAGTACTGGTGATCCCGAACAGTGGTGTTATTCGTGAGAAGTCTTTGCAGCCAGCCGCCAAAACTCGCCATGTGTTCACTTATAATCCATTCATCAGACTGTCCTGGGTGTTTGAGGCGTATTAAATTCTTGTGTTCATTGATATACGGGGCAACCAAGATAGATCTTTGTAAAACCGTGTAGTGTGCTTGATTGAGAGAATGCCCGTCCCTACATATCATTGCTTTACATCCTAGGATGCCTTTTCCACAGATCTCCCTCATGTCGTGATTCGGAACACCATTCGCCTTAAGGTCAGAATAAAATCAACACAGAACTCAATGACCTCCTCTGTTACATAGCCCTTGGAGATGCTTCCTTCTGGCCTAGCACGGTTATGAACATATTTCTTTAAGACTCCCATGTACCTCTCAAAGGGGAACATATTGTGTAGAAATACAGGACCGAGAATGGCAATCTCTTCTACTAGGTGAACCAGGAGATGCGTCATAATATTGAAGAAGGATGGTGGGAACACCAACTCAAAGCTGACAAGACATTGGGCCACATCATTTTGTAACCCAGTAGGCTTTCGGATCGATTACCTTCGAGATATTGCATTGAGGAATGCACATAGCTTCACAATGGGTACTCAAACATTTTCGGTAGAAGCCCCTCAATGCAATCGGAAGCAATTGTGTCATAATCACGTGGCGATCATGAGACTTCAGGTTTTGGAATTTTTCTCGCCATATTTATTATTCCCTTTATATTCGACGAAGCCGAGACAGACCTTGATCTGCTCGGACATTCAAAAAGATTTCCTTCTCTGCTTTGGTAAGAGCGTAGCTGGCAGGAGTTAAGTGGCATCGTTTACCCTTCTCGTTCTCAGGATGCATAGGCTCTTCAGGGGCCTTCAGACGTTGCTGGTCCTGTCGTGCTTCCGGTGTATCTTTTGTCTTTTCATACACTCCTCAAACATTCTTCGTCACGTGCATCACGTCGATTGAAGAGCGGACCTCTAAGACTTTCCAATAGGGTAGGTCCCAAAACATAGATTGCTTCTTCCACATGGGCGCGTGTCCGACATCGTCATTCGGAACAGATAGACTGCCAGGACCTTTTCCAAAGATTACTTCGAGGTCCTTGACCATACCAAATACCTCCTCACCGATGCGGAGGACAGGCTTCCTCCGGGTTACGCGACGTTTGAAATGCTTGCCTTTCTTTCTTACTGGATGTAGGTTCGGAAGAAATCGGCGATACCCTAGGTACACAACCTTCTTACATTTATCCAAATATACACTTTCAGTATCATCTAAATAGTGTGTGCATGCATTGTATCCCTTGTTTATGCCTGAAATGTTACTAAGAGCGGGCCAATCATTGATGGTTCTGAAAAGCAATGCTCGTGGTCAAATGGATCCCCTTGTGCTCATCCCACATACGTACACCTGGTTTGGCCCACAGCTGTAAAAGTTCTTCAACTAATGGCCTTAGGTACACATCAATGTCGTTGCCGGGTTGCCTCGGGCCTTGGATGAGCACTGCATCATAATGAACTTCCTCTTCATACACAACCAAGGAGGAAGGTTATAGATACATAGGGTCACAGTCTTTGTGACTACAGCTCTGCTCACCAAAAGGATTCATGCCGTCGTTAGACCAAACCTTAAGTTCCTTGCGTCACGTCTGAAGTCCGGGTACTCTCGCTCGACTTTTCTCCACTATGACCCATCAGTGGGTGTCTCAACATCGCGTCTTTCTTCTGATCTTCCATGTGCCATCGCAACAACTTGGCATGCTCTTTATTTCAAGAGACGTTTTAACCGTGGTATTATAGGAGCATACCACATAACCTTGGCGGAACCTTCTTCCTAGGGGCCTCGCCTCAACATTGCCAGGATCGTCTCGTATGATCTTATACCGCTTGATCGGTGCATACCGCATGCATCCAAATTCTCGTACTTCTCACCGTGGTAGAGGATGCACGATCATTAATGCAGCATGTATCTTCCACGTCTAATCCTAGAGGCGCATAACCTTCTTTGCTTGGTATGTCTTGTCAGGCAACTCATTATTTCTTGGAAGAAGATTCTTCATTTTACCAACAACTTTGAAAATGCGTCGGTCACACCATTCTCGCCTTCCATTGCAGCAAATCCAGGTGGCACCTAGCTTTTGTGGCCATCTTCGCAAGTTGGATACAACAATATTTTGTGATCCTTTAACATCTGCTCCAGCTTCTCCTTCTCCTTTTCAGTTTCACATTCTTCCTTTGCATCAAGAATGGCCCGACCAAGATCGTCATCACCGGGCCCATCTGCTCCCTCTTGATCTTCATTATCTACCTCCGTTGCATTATCATCATATTCAGGATACATATTATGATAGTTTTCATCATCCTCTTCTTCTTCGTTGTCTTCCATCACAACTCCTTTTCTCCGTGCTTGGTCCAACAATTATAGCTGGGCATGAAACCGGATCGAAGCGGTGGGCGTGAATGGTTACGGTATTTGAGTAGTCTTTCTTGTTCGACGGTGAACACACGGACAACACATAAAACCATTGTGACCACGGTTTGCATTAGCCACAACGATGAAATTTTGGAGGCCCGTAATGTACTCGGAAGTGCGGCGGTCACCGTACATCCATTGCCGATTCATCTGCATTAATATGTAGTATATATCAAAAAATAATAGGGAGATGACCATTTATATATATAGTACATCAATGACACATGAAACTATAGTTGCCGACCTCGACCGAGACGGAAAGAGCAACAAGAAAGCTTATTTTGAGCTCTCGGGCATTTCACCGAACACCTCTAGTGCATATGAAAAAAACACAAACTAGCACTCTTCACACCCTCTTGCTAGGCTCCAAAATGTGAAAGAATGGAAGAGTGGGGTGTGTGTGGGCTGGGATGGTGTCTTATATAGCCCCCCCTTTAACACCGGTTCATGCCACGAACCGGTGTTAAAGAAGTCTGCAACCATCGTTGCAGGGACCTTTAACACCGGTTCGTGGCACGAACCGGTGTTAAAGGGGGGCTCCTTTTTTGCCGCAGGGGCCACGCTGGTACGGCCCCCCCTTTAACACCGGTTCGTAGAAGAACCGGTGTTAAAGCCCCTTTTCGGGATCAACAAAAGACCTCGTTTCCACTAGTGACGAGAAAAGTGTGGCACAACCTCCTCTAGCTGTAACTTGCATGCGCTTACTCTGGCCACCGATACTAGGCTGATTGAATGGTGGATAGACGTACATCTCTAGGTGCCAAGGACGCAAAGGAAGGGTTTTGATTCCCTTGTTCTACTCATCATCCGTATGCTCTAGAAGAAGAGGAACGCTAGGATCTTCGAGCACACAACAGAGATGGTGCCGACGATCCGCCATAGAATTGCCAACGAGATTGAGATTTGGAAGCTCTCAGGTGTTGTAGGGTTGGGAAGGATTTGGAGATACCTAGTTATTTCTGATGGGCGTTGTTTTCTCCCATTTGTTTGCGGTGATCGTCCAACACCTAACACGAATGTGTAACCGTGTCATTGTGACACCGGATTCGTTTTATCTGAGCTCTATGTTCTTTTCTTCTAAAGCAATGTCACGCAAAGTTTTGCGTACTTGCAAAAAAAATGCATTGCAGTGGTACCAAAAGGATTAATGTATGTCGATCTATTTTTTGTAATTCATCTACTATTTGATATTTTGTACCATAGTTGGGGAGACTTCACTTTCTTGTACTCTTTGTGCCAATCTAGAGATGAAAAAAAGGATAATACCATACATGATATGACTAAGAGAAAACCGTCATGGCAGTTGTTGTATAAATTTCAACCACCGTTGTTTTTTCCATTTTCATACAAGTGTGACAGAGTTAATATTGGAAATAATCTGCTATACCACATGTGTTTATTATCATGTTTGCTGACTCGAAGCGTGCCTTACTAAGTTTGTAGAACCTGCACAGTGAACGCAACAGTGGACGTGCCAGAGTGGTTATTGGGTATGACTAGAAATCATATGGGCTCTGCCCGCGTAGGTTCGAATCCTACCGTCCACGTTTTTGTGATCTGTTTTGTTATAACTACGGTACTGCACATCACACTGATTCTCCACTGTTTGTTTGTAGTACATCCATTTTTTGTAATTCATCAATTCCTTCTGGATGTTTTAGCAGATTATGTGGTTTGACGAGCATTACTATGCTATTTCTGCTTTTGTGATCTGTTTTGTTATAACTACGGTACTGCACATCACACTGATTCTCCACTGTTTGTTTGTAGTACATCCATTTTTTGTAATTCATCAATTCCTTCTGGATGTTTTAGCAGATTATGTGGTTTGACGAGCATTACTATGCTATTTCTGCTTCTCTCTCTGTCGACTACTACCCAATTCACCATAGCTTCCTTTAAGTGATCATGAAGCCAGCGAGCATGCACCACCAGCCGGATAGCCTGCGGAGAATCGCAGGACCCCGAGGCAGCACCCCCTGATCGAGAAGAGAACGCGGTCCCAGAGAAGATCTCGAGACCCAATTATAGTTCTCGCATCAGCGCGGATATCAGATCAGATTAGTTTCAGAACAACAATTCCAGTTGACTTGGCAGCATATATGACCATTCTTGGATTCTGCCACTCCCATAGCTTAACCCCACGATCGATCGCTCTGACCCAGCACGCTTCTCGGCGCAGGATCTTGAGAGCTCATCGTGAGATAACATAAACAATCTCAACATGCAATCAGGCTATCCCGACGAAACTGTAATAAGCAGCGTTGCAGCAAGCTCGTAGTACCCCGTGGAAGTATAAATCATCGCCATGCATCGCGCTACCCCGGACGGTAGCATAACAGTCCAGACTCAGGGCGAGAAGATGAGCAATTCAGCTGCTCTGGCGAGACCGAGGACGACGGCTTGGCCATGGCCAACATCACTCGCGGTTGTGTTTGACGTGTTCCTCCTCGTCTGGTTCTCCAGCCATGTCGTCCTTGCCGCCGGACACCCTGACTACGCCGACGCTCTCGCCAAGTCGTTGCTCTTCTTCCAGGGGCAGAGGTCCGGCCGCCTGCCTCCCGACCAGGCCGTCAGGTGGAGGTCCGACTCCGCCACGTCCGACGGCTCGGCCGCAAACGTGAGCAAGCACATTGTGTTCACTTCTTGCTGCTGGAACTGTGGTCGACGTGTTCCATGGAATGGAGGTTTTGACTTTAGTTGACTCCGGTTGGACGTACGTGCGTGCGCGGCAGGTTGACCTCACGGGCGGCTACTACGACGGCGGCGACAACGTCAAGTTCGGCTTCCCGATGGCGTTCACCGCGACGATACTGTCGTGGAGCATCATCGAATACGGTGGGCGGATGGAGGGACGCGTCCACGACGCGCGTGCCGCGGTCCGGTGGGCGACGGACTACCTGCTGAAGGCGGCCACGGCGACCCCGGGCACGCTCTACGTCGGCGTGGGCGACGCGGACGCGGACCACCGTTGCTGGGAGCGGCCTGAGGACATGGACACGCCGCGGACCGTGTACTCGGTGTCGGCGTCCGCCCCGGGGTCCGACGTCGCAGGGGAGACCGCGGCCGCGCTCGCCGCGGCCAGCGTGGTGTTCAAGGCCGCCGACCCGGCCTACTCCAGGAGGCTGGTCGCGGCGGCAAGGGACGTGATGGCGTTCGCTTGGAAGCATCAGGGGAAGTACAGCGACCACGTCGGCGGCGGCGTGAGCAACTACTACCCGTCCTACTCAGGCTACACGGTACTAAATCAAACCCTCCGTGCATCATCTCCCTCAACGACCTCAACGACCTCATCTCCCTCGGCGCCAACGGTGTGTCAGGACGAGCTCCTATGGGGATCGGCGTGGCTGCTGTGGGCGACGAAGAACACCTCCTACCTCAACGACCTCATCTCCCTCGGCGCCAACGACGGCGTCGACATGTTCAGCTGGGACAACAAGCTCGCCGGGGCGCGCGTCCTTCTGTCACGGGTAACAAACACATCGTGCAGCGCAGCGCTCTGGGCGGCACACTGAAAAATTCACAACGTGCGCTCGCTCACAATTCTTTTTTTCTGTTCACTAGTTGAGTGCCCGTGCTACGCCACGGGTTCACAAATTCATTATCCCGCAGACACATATAAATATAACACATGTTAAAATGTGGAGGATATGTGAACAAATATGTTTTTTTAATCAACAATTTTGAATGTGAACACACACTTCAATCTGAAGGAAACACTGTGCGTGCACACACACTCTCTCTCAGGGCACTTTTTAGAGCATCTCCAGCAGATGCCCAAAAATAGAGCGCACAGACATCTTGATACGGCGCGCGTTACAGTGTTTGCGCGCGCTATTTTAGCGCGACCTAAATCAGAGGCTCTATTTTGTAGCGCGGTCGGAAGTTTTAGGCAGCGCGAGTGCTCCAGACATGCAGCGCGCGCTAAATGGAGCTGTAAATATACCGTTTAGCGCAAAATAGCGCGTGCGCCCTATTTTACAGCCTCTGCTGGAGACGTTTGCAGCGCCCGCGCGCTGCAAATTATAGCGCTGCGCTATTTTGCAGCGCCTGCTGGAGATGCTCTTAGGACATTACTTCAATAACACCAACATTTTACTTCGCCTGCTCGCAGTTGTGCGCCATTGTTTTTCTCACACGAAACTTCTTCGCTCACGACCCTTTTCGTCCGATAACTCTACAACGCCACTTCCTCTGTGCCTGTTTTACAGTCCCGTGCTCAAGCTCTAGCTAAAATCGAAGTCCATAAAGAATACTCTGCCATAACCCCTCCATGACTTCACATCTTCCATCAAAACTGTCGGTCACCAAGTAACATCAGCAGACCGAGGATGACATGGCAGCAACAGCTGCCACAAGCAGCAGCAACAAAGGAGCAGTGGCGCCAGCAACCAAGAGGCATCATCACAAGAAAGAAGACATCGATTTGTTCTTTGCTCCGCCGTTCTGTTTTGTCCTAGGATTGGATATTTGGAAGGTATAGTGTAGTATGGGTGTCCTACACGTCTAGAAATAAACCTTCAGCACCGATCATAGAACTGCGCTTGTTATGCACCGATCATTTTGACTATATAAATCCAAATACCTACAAAATCAAGATGCATAAAGGGATACCTCCAATTAGACAATCTAATTTACTTGTGTATCTGCAGTGCCAAATTATGTAAAGTTGACAATAAAGATTGAAATGAACTCTGGAAACTAAACCGGAGAGCTTTGCAAGTTAATAATATACTTCCAAGTATTAAGCCAAGTGAAATCTGAAACTTAGTGGTATTAATACAGGGATGCATGGTATGACATTACTACCTCTGATCCAAATTAATTGTCGCAGCTTTTTCCAAAATGAGCAACTACACACTGAAGCGCGTCGAGATACATGCGTATCAAGACCAATCTGACCAATACTACGACAATTAATTTGGATAGGAGGGAGTAATAAACTTCAGAACAACCCTACATATAAATTCTAGAACTTATGTGTGTTCTTTTGTAAAGCCCGATATAAATAAGCAATACATGACGAGCACCGGTCCCTTGTTTACCATTCACCACACTTCAATCCCTCTGATGATAAATCGCGTATTTTTGTATGCTAGAACCTAAATGGTTAAGAGGATATCATAAAAAAATTGCTGAAAATATTAATCAAGCACAATGGCACATGACATGAAGCATACCATCAGCAGTACAACTTTGAATGGACTCATAACCATGAAACCCTTTTTGAACGGCTCTCGGAATGTTCATATGTCATTCAATGAGTCCCATATTTTGGTTCGAGGACAGATAGTGGACTTCTACATTGGTGATTTTGGTAGATCGTTTTGTCCCTTTCTTGGGTTGCCTGGTCCCATTCGATAGAAGCGGATTAATACATTTGAACAGGCAAGGGAGTAACCATTTTCTAGCATGCAAAGAAAAGACCTTAGGCAAGCCTTATGTCTTTTCAAGTACAGTTGGTATTTTCTTCCCTTTATTCTATTGCTTGATCAAGTCCTCTTGCCGCTGAAAACAAAAATGAGAACCTTTCCTATGTAGATTTCTCATTAACCCCCGGTAGCTTAGTAAATATATCGTGTCTCATACGATTTTAAACCTAAACATCATCCTCTGGCTCGTCTAGCTATATCTGAGTAATGTGTGCCTATATATACTTGCTCATCATTTTCTTAAATAGGTAGCCTTGCTTATATCACACGACAAACACAAAATTGAAAGACCACAGAAGAATGACTTGTTGATGACCAGAAATGTTGGATTATTAATGAGGGAAGCCAAAATGAATAGTTTCAACATGTTCTATTCACAACGACAACAAATGAGGCATAACTGACAGTCATAGCATAATTTCAACTGTCGAGCTAACAATGTTTCTACAACAAAGCATACCAATTTCATCAATGCACTCAAGTGTTAAATCGACAAGTATGATTAACACGTAACAGTCGTCGGTGGCTATGAGATGGATAGAAAAGTCACCTTAGCATCCTCATAGTCATAGAGCTTCTTGTCCCAGGCCGGCGTTGCAGCCCAGGGAGGAGACCAGGAAGTAGCAGCAGACACTTGGGGAGAAGGCGGTCATCCAGGGGAGCCTACGGTGATCTGGGCGATGAGATTGAGTCAGACGGTTGACATCTGCCCATGGTGTTGCCCAGCTCCACGCCAGCGCATACGGTCTTAAATGCAAAAAGGGATATATCTGCAGTTCCAAATTGTGTAAAGTTGACAATAAATATTGGCATGAACTCTGGAAACTAAACAAGTGAGCTTTACAAGTTAAAAAGGACTTCAAAATATTAAGCCAAGTGAACTGGGAAACTTAGTGGTGTTATGGTCTGACATTAATAAACTTCAGAACAACCCAACATTTAAATTCTATAACTTCTGAGTGCTCTTTTTTAAATCTTGTTATAACTACGCAATACATGACCAGCACAGGTCCTTGTTTACCATTCACCACACTTCAGTCCCTCTAATGATAAATCACATACAGTTTTCTTATGCTAGAACATAAATCATTAAGAGGATTAATTGCATAAAAAGCAAAACGGTTGAAATGCTAATCACGCACATGGCACACGACAAGAAGAATACCATCAGCAGTACAACTCTTAGTAAACTCATAACCATGAAAACCTTTTTGAACGCTCTCCTAATGTTTGTGTCATTCAACAAGTCCCATCTTTTGGTTCAGGGACAGATAGTGGACTTCTGCATTGGTGATTTTAGTAGATAATTTCCTCCATTTCTTCGGTTGTCTGGTCCCATTTAACGGAAGTAGATTAATGCATTTGAACAGGCAAAGAGAGTAACTATTTTCTAGCATTGAAAGAACATACCGTATGTAAGTCTTTTGTATTTTCAACTCTAGTTGGTCTTTTCTTCCCTTTCTTTTGTTGCTTGATCACATCCTCTTGCTGTTGAAAACAAAAATGAGAACCTTTTCTGCATAGATTTCTTATTACCCCCCCGTAAAGAGAGATAACTAATTTGCACACAAATTGCTTATTAAATATATTGTGTCTCTCATACAACCTTAAAGCTAAACGTATTTAACATCATCAACTGCCCCGCCTAGCCATGTCCAAGCAATCTATGCTTATATATGTAGCCTTTCTTATATCGCACTACAAACACAGAATTGAAAGACATGGAATAATGGCTTGCTGATGACCGAAAATGTTGGACCATTAACAAGTTGAGCCAAGCTGAATAGTTTCAACATGTTCTGTTAACAACAACAACGAATGAAGCGGAACTAATAGTCATAGCATAGTTTCAACTACCGAGCTAACAATTGTTCTACAACAAAGCGCACCAATTTCAGCAACACACTCAAGTGTTAAATCCACAAGCATGATTAACAGTAACCAATGGCTATGACATGGATGAAAGATCACCTTGGCCTCCTCATAGAGTTGTTTCCCAGGTCGGCGCTATAGCCGCTTGGGGAGGAGGCGGACATCCAAGGGAGCCGATGGTGATCTAGGCGGTGAGATGGAGTCATACTGGTCAGCGTCGGGCCATAGCGGCGCGTATGGGAGGAGGGGTGGGGCAGAGGTGATGGACCTTCCAATTGTGTCAGCCGGACTCAACGCTGCCCATCCTTGCTGACCACTCTAGATCCCTTGTGCCGTCAGCAGCCCTGCCCCAGTGCGCGTCCTTGCGTGAAGCCCTAGCTGGAACGAAGCAGCAGCAGGAGGGGATCCGATAGCGATGTTGATGGCGCCGCCGCATCTGATGGGGAGCCTTCTAGCCTTCGCCTCCCTCCCGCACATGTTGCTGGCGGCGGAACCCTGTGTGCTATCGCTTACGATTTGGGGTCGGAGATCTCGATTAGGAAGGCAGCGCCATGCAGGATCTCACGCATCGTGGCATCAAACATGGAGAGCCGCTAGATGTCATCGGTGGATGTATATGTGCTGCTGCTCATGTCGGTAGGGGGACGAGACCCAGATGCGGAAGGCTGTGTGGAGGTAGCGGCGGAATCAACGGGAGGTGGCTCGCGGGGCAGGAGGCGAGCAGGGATCAAGGATCGGGATGGGAGGAGATAAGAGTAAAAACGGATGGGTCATAACATAGGAAGATGTTTGACGAAGGGGGGCGACGTATCGGCGAAGACGGAACATGAGATTCTTTTTAGGTAGTAGAGATAGAGATTCTGCGTGTATCCGAGCAGAGGTCCCTGCTGAACGGCGACAAGAGGCTGGACTCGTTCACGCGTCAGGCGGAGGATTTCATCTGCCGGGTCCTCCCCAAGTCCACCTCCCCGTCGTCCACGACGCCGTACACGCCGGGCGGCCTGATGCACCGGTCCGGCAACGCCAACCTGCAGTACGTCACCTCCGCGAGCTTCCTCCTCACCACCTACGCCAAGTACATGGCCGCCGCCAAGAAGCGCACCCTCTCGTGCCAGAACCTCCCCGTCACCTACAAGGCCCTGAGGGCGCTCGCCAAGAGGCAGGTGGACTACGTGCTGGGCGCCAACCCGCTGGGCATGTCCTACATGGTGGGCTACGGCGCGCGGTACCCGCGGCGGATCCACCACAGGGCGTCCTCCATGCCGTCCGTGGCCGCGCACCCGGCGCGCATCGGCTGCCAGGAGGGGTTCGACGGCTACCTCTACGCCCCCGGGGATAACCCCAACGTGCTCGCCGGCGCCGTCGTCGGCGGGGCGGACGAGAACGACGCGTTCGCGGACGACCGCGCCGACTACGCGCGGTCGGAGCCCACCACGTACACCAGCGCGCCCCTCGTCGGCTGCCTCGCCTACTTCGCCGGGAGCTACAAGAACAAATGAACACGACTACCATGTGTCGTTACAGCACTTTTCCTTTGATTATTAGCTGATGATCGAAGAACTTTCCGATGTGATGACAATCTTTCGGAAATTCGCATGAAGTTGCAAGTCCACACTAATGTAATCATGGGAACAGCTCTCCTTAGTGAAATCACGTGTACTTCCCGTTTCCAAGTGTGATCCGGAATAACCAAACACTAAGATCTGAACACGTCTACGGAGCATCTTCACTCGTAACACCTACTCCAAAAACAACTGACTTTGATTTGTTAGATATATTCGAATCTAGACAAATGCAAGTCATTTATTTTCGGATGGAGAAAGTACATGGGCTCCGGCAGCAATATTTCTTTTCCATATGGAGAGGCGCGGACTATTTTCTAAATTTGGGGGAGAAAGTGTTCCCAGTTACTCCCAACACAAAATATTTGTTTCTTACATTTTTCCATGAACGTCTACCATTTATTTATACATATTCATATATAGATAAAACGAAGGGTTGAAGGTAATCCTGGTCGACTATGCTGCTTCCACTACCATTGTCGCCGTCTTCGTCATCGACGCCGTTCGCCGTGTCGATGTCCTCCTCCTCCGTGTCGGAATCGAGGTCGACTATCCCGGCGGCCTCCGCCCTCCTCATGAATTCTTCACGGCGGGTCGCCTGACGGTGTAGATCATACGCCCGGGCACTTCCCAGAAGCTGTCTCCCTTGGGGTTGCGTAGATCCGGGTGGAGTTGCCGCCGGTGAGCTCGGCATAGCGCAAGCTCCGCCTTCCGCTCCTTCTTGAACCGCTTCGACCAGTACGCACTCGTGGAAGAGTACCAGGCCATTGCACTCTTTCGCTCCAGCAGCTCGCGGCAGCGCTCTTCGGTCTGCATCGCCAATTCGGTGCCACGCAAGAGCGGCGCCACAGGCACACCGCCGTAGCTGAGCTCGAAGCCGGTCGGAAGCCTCGCGCGCGGCGGCGCGAGGATGTCGTAGTAGGTGAACATCACAACCTCGTAGAAATTGAGATTGGGCCTCTCCATGGCGGCGGCGGGAGGGGGAGGGAGGAGGGGCACCTAGATATAGCGGGAAAAAGGAAGGAAAGACAAAGCGGGAAGCGGTGAAAAGGGCGGGAACAAAGGGGCTATGTGGACGAGGCGCTTTTCTCCCACTTTCAGGGCTGGCCCACGGTGTTTTTAGCTCCATCCGGCGCCCCCGCTAGCCCCTGTGGGTTGGGTTCGGCCTGGGGGTACATGATAACAAAATTGGCCACGCCGGCGCCAAAAAATAATTGGGGGTGTGGAAGGGACGGGCTGGCGGTGATTTTGAGCGCCGGCACCCCCAATAGCCCTTTAGGGGGGCCTTAGGGCCCCAAGTGGAGATGCTCTAAAGGTAGTTAAACAAAATATTGGTTCACGGGATTTCACATGTCAATTTCACTGTCCAACAAAGTATGCATTTTGCCTGAAAAAAGAATGAGGGGCCAGCACGTGGAATATCTCATGCGCAGCTGCATCATATTAAAAACAGATACCCAGTATCTCCTTCCAGCAACCAAACAATAGAAACAATCCTTTTAGAGTATCATCTTTAGACCAAGAGAATTTTAAGTTACTGAAAAATCCAATTAATTCAACTTATTTTAAGATAAGGACTCTCCTGGCCCCCGCCTCCTCGGATCCAAAAACATACTTGTTAATATCGCCCCTAATAACAAAGATGTCAATCAATAAGCATACCCCATGAGTTTTAGTTTATTGACAGAACTAATAAGAAAGATGTCAATCAATAAGCATACCACGCGCTTGTTATTGACAGCTAATAGCACCAGATTCATTGGGATACCAATTTTTTGAGACTCCAAACGTAAAGGTGATGTAGCAAGAGAGTTTTCCCACAAGGATGCCTTCAGAGTTTATATCGAACTCTCAAAAAAAAGTAGAGATGTACTTTACCTTCCTTTTATAGCAACCTACAAAACTAGAAAGTGTTTCCTTGTGTCTCCTACTCCACCAAGTGATTGTCAAGCACAAGATTTTATATTAAAAGTGAAAACAAATGTATAGATAAGATAATTAATGTAAATATGCAGCAGGTAGAATAAACTAAACTATATGCGAAAGATAAACTAGATGCAATACAAAAGTAGTGTAATGGTGTTGGTAGTGGTGTAAACTGTATGAGATAACTAAATGCAGGTGTGATGGGTGTTTTTGTATTTTCTGATTAAACGAGTATGGAAAATAAAAAAGGATTGTAAAATGCAACTAAGTTTCTTATGATTAAAAACAAAATAGGGTTTATAGTTTCACTTGTCTACTTTCTCAGAAATATGGTGGACTCAAAACAGCTTCAATGAAAGCATAATATTGATATAACTTCATAATGTGTTTGATAAATATCCATATGGGCATCACATACTATGATTGAGATAAATGCAACACATCTCACTAATACTATACTAGTAAGAGAATCTATACAAACTAAATTTAAGATAAACAGAGTATTGCTTTTACTTCTATGATATGATCTTGAATATCAAATATGCTACCTCAAAACATATGAGATCACCTTTTTTGTCACAAGGCAATAGTAAAACATGCATTGATTTATCCCCTGTGAAGTAACAGCGCTAAGGTAAAAACTATAGTAGGACCCAAAAACTTTTTATCATTGTCCAATTTCATACTAGCATATTACTCCAATGAATGCATGAGCTAAAGAAAAAATACCATCAAAACTAGTGGTAGAGAAAATCCTATCAATCCTACTCATGATTAAGTTTTCTTGGTTGTTCTCCCAGGTATAGGATCTACCTGTGGGAGCAACTTCCAGTAAACCAAAACATCTACCGAAGAATTGAATCTATCAACCCATATAATGTCAACATAACCATTACCTTTACCATCTTATAATCTCACTAGATTGAAACCACCGCCTACTAAAGTAGGGTCATCCCAATAAAGGAAGAGTTTATAAAGTTCAGAAATAAATTATTGTTGCCTTCATTCATAAGCTGAGCCATAAACTGTTGTAATTCTACAAACTAGCTCAGTCGCCTTATTTTTAGCACTACACTAACCAAGAAAACATTAATTTCCTAGGTGATCACACAAAAAATTCACAATTAACACCTAGTAAAATTCCAGCTGCAGACCCTATTGATGGAAGATGATTCCAAGACTAAATTCTATTCCGTAGAATTTTTTTTTAAAAGGAGTTACTAAACTGCTCCTTCTTTGTTTCCTGAAAACATATATAATCTACTTTCAAGGGAACTAGATTGTCATAAATGTATTTTTTTCCTACTAGGAACAGAGATGCTCTTGTTGTTCCAAAAGGCACATATCATCAACACTATTTCCCGGGGTGCCTGCCCCGAGATTTTCAAACAACTCCTATCCACTCATGTGCTACCAGAGCCTGATCCTCAACATTATGTGGAAGTAGGCATGGTTGAAGAGCTAGAACTATCACATATGACATTTATATCTATGTCATATTCACTAATCTATACACCTACCATGTCATACATATCATGTAATTCATTAAATGGTAAAACACAAGAGGGGTTAGTTTGCATTATACCTTTCATCTTTGGTTTCTCCAGATTCTTCACCATCTTCCACTCCTGTGATTTTTCTAAGATGTTGTTGGACCTGTCAATTTTAGTGCTCTGTCTGGTAGGATGAACATGCCCCATTCTTATGCTTGATTGATGTTGTCTTGCACCTATCTGTCAATTTTAGCCCCCACTTCTATCAATTCCAGCACTTGCTTGATGTTGTTCTCTCCCCATCCGACGTCACCATCTTTTCACAATAGCTAATATGTTACCAAGCAACAGGTTTGGCTTCCACCTCATCTTCACAATAAGCCTCCTGAAGGTTTTTTTGAAAAGGGATTCTCATTTGTTCCTCTGCCCAAAATGAAGGGGTTCGCAGCAGAAAACAATAATTTTCTAACTAGCGCAACACCAAATGCTAGGGTCTATCTAGGAGTAATGCTATAACGGAGAAGCTTTCGGTGACATACCCTTGTAGACCGAAAGCGTTTAACGTTCACGATGAACGTGGATGATGTAGTCGAACGGCATAGCTAACCTCAAGGTCGCATTGATCCTTACACGAAAATCTAGGTGCCACAACTGGTAGCACCTCCGTGGTTTCGCACACGTTCGATGCTCAACAATGACTCCCGGTTTCTCTGATCCAGCTGAGATTGCAGAAGTAGATCTCTTGGATCTGGGATCCAGCAGCGCGACAGTTTGTCGGTGGGGAAGTCCTCTCTCACGTGCACTTTTCTTCTTTGAACCGTGAACATGAGAGCCAATGAGAGAGAAAAGAGAGATCATGGGGATGGGAGAGAAAATTCCTCAAGAGGATTGTGTGCTCTCCCCTCCCTCATGTCTTCTTCTTATATAGTGGGAGGGGCGCCCTAGGTCAGGGAGGTGGCGGCTAGGAGGTAGGGCGGTGGCAACCAGGGTGGGCCCCCACCCATCGCGCCATGTCGTAAGCGGCCATCCTCCATTTCCTTCTTTCGGGCGGTGCCCCCCCCCCACATGGGCCTCTCCCTCTAGGAGTTGGCCCATTTAGGGTGGGCTGCCCATAAAAATTAATTTTAAATATTATTTAAATATTAATTCCAATAATTAGTATAGAATACATATTATTTAATTTTTTGTGATCTGAAACTCCTTTTAGATCACTCCGAACAACCTTCAGATTCTCATGGAATACTTCTAGTTTTCTCTTCTCTTTCTTTTGGTGACCCCGATGATATAAAAAATATCTCCAAGCATTTATTGAACCCTTAAGTATGTTACCCTATGGTTCAGGAATACAACAGACATGTGATGGGTCAAGATATCTCGAGCTCGTTGGGAACCCAAGAGGAAGGTATGATGAGCACAACAACAAGTTTCCCTCAGTTATGAAACCAAGGTTATAAAACTAGTAGGAGCAAGGAAACAACTCTAAGGTGTTGCTATCAACTTGGAATCCTGCACAACACAACTACAGAACTTTGCCCCAACTTACAGTGAGGTTGTCAATCTCACCGGTTTTGCTAAAAACAAAGGATTAAACGTATAGTGTGGAAGATAGTAATTGCTTGTAGAAAGTAAACAGGAAATGGTAAACAATAGATGGTATATCAATGGTAAAAGAATGGACCGGGGTCCATAGCTTACTAGAGGTGTTTCAACTTAAGATAAATAGCATGTTGGGTGAACAAATTACAGCGGGGCAATTGACAGATTCGAGAAAGCATACAATGCATATACTAGCCATCTTGACTCCGATGAGATTTGATTGGGCATTACAACATAATACATAGACCATAATCCAACTGCATCTATGACTAATAATCCACCTTCAGGTTATCATCCGAACCCCTTCCAGTATTAAGTTGCAAGCAACAGATAATTGCATTAAGAAAAGTGTGTAAAGTAAACAATACAATTGCCCCATGGACAAAGGATTGTTGTTTTCTCCCTAGTAGCAACATCACATCTACAACCTTAGAGATTTCTGTCACTTCCCCAGATTACTAGAGGCATGAACCCACTATCGAGCATAAATACTCCCTCTTGGAGTTGCAAGCATCTACTTGGCCAAGATAGTTACTAACAACGGAGAGCATGCAAGATCACAAATAACATAGACATGATAGAATCAATAATCAATCTAAAATAGCATCTCAATATCCATCGGATCCCCGCAAACACAACATGTAGGATCACAAATAGATGATCTTGATCATGAACGGAGCTCACAAGATCTAAAAATGATAGCACAAAGGAGGAGAACCAACCATCTAGCTACTACATAGACCCATAGTCCAAGGATGAACTACTCACGCATCACACCGGAGGCAGGCATGGTGATGAAGAAGGCCTCCAGGGTGATCTCTCCCCTCTGGCAGGGTGCCGAAAAGAGCTTTGGATCCCCCTGATCTAGGGATGGAGATGGCGGCAGCTTCAGACTCTTTCGTGGATTTCTGATCGGGTCCTTAGGGTTTTCGTCCCGGGAGGCTTTTATAGGCGAAGGGGCAAGGTCGGTGGAGTACCAGGGGGCCCACACCCCCTAGTGGCGCGCCCCTAGGCCGCACCGCCACCAGGTGTGGCCGCCCTGGTGCGCCACTTCATCTCTCTCCGGACTTTGTGTTCCTCACTACATGAAAAGTTGGCTTTTACAACGAACGATTTTCATGGTTGAAGGACCGTTTTTCGTGGCCAAAGATTCTTCCACAACGGATGGCCTTCGTGGTAAAAGCCCCGTCACAAATGAATTAACCACAGTTTTTTTTCTATCGTGGCGGATCGCACCCTTCAGCCACGAAACCTTCTTCCATCGTAGATCTGTTCACCAACCACAACGACTGCTGACGTCATGCGAACTACCAGGTGGCAGCCACCATTAGTGGCCATTTACCGCCGTTAATGGCCATAGAAACCGTGGCAGAAGCCATGCCCAGCCAAGGCCTGCTAAATACTAACTGGGCCGCCCCATAAGGGGAGCCCAATAAGAAGATGGCCCGTTACTGTTTTGTCCTATACTATTTGAAATGGGCCCAAAATGCAGCCAGCAGCGGCTCGCGAACTTTTAGGCTTGATGCTATTTTGGCCTACATAAGGCCCATGTTGGTCCAACGCTGTGCGGCCCATTAGCAGCATGTGCCAAGTCGCTCCTGTAAATATAAGGCATGCAGTCAGCCCATCACTGTTATCGCAACCCATCGTCGACTGCCTACTAACGGCCCTTCTTTGAGATGGTCTGTTACTGTTTTGGCATGTTACTGTTCTGGCCTTTAGCTGTTTAGGCCCACAAAAGGCCCTTTACTGTTCTAGCCTGGTAAAATTGTCGGCATGTTACTACCCTCGTTCGGGAATTTCTCGGCCCATACTATTGAGGGTCATCACTGTTACGCCATTTACCGCTCGCCCGCTCTGCTTTTGGCCTCATATCGCTTTTGATTTGTGCGCTTGCATGTTACTATAATGAGCTGTTTTTGTTCTGGCATGCTACTGTTACGGCCTGCTTTAGTGTATAATAATCCCTAAACCCTAAACCCTAAGCCCATGACAATATCATAAAACGTGTATAATAATCCAGCATTTTTTTACTGTTCATTGTCGGCCGAATACAACATGGTATTGTTCCCTAATCGACCTGCCTGGCAGAGTTACCATAACGACTATCGCAATGTGTGGAAAACTTCAACTAAATGCCTACATGGCCTACGCGAGTTATCTAGATATTACATCAGCTGCAAACTTCTTAAAATTATTACATATTATCAACTCAGGGGAAAGAAAAATCGGCATTTCAGTTGACAATCAAGTTGATAGTAGAGTCCTCAATTTGCTTTCACAATCGATTAGCTGCATCTTCCATTGAGTGTGATAGCTACATTGGAGGAGACATGATCTTGCAGCCCCCTTTTTGGTGGAGCTAGCAATAATTGCAGTCTGAAACAAAGTAAACAAGTTAATACATCAAACAAGACAAACTACTCATTTGACTGATATGACAGGAGCTATGAACTGGAGTAATCAAGTATTGACCAACTGGTCAACGGTTCAATTATTGACCAACACGTCAAACAAACATGACAAGCAAGCATGCATTAAACAAGTGTGACTACCGTGAAACGAGCAATCAAAAAATGTGTGTGTGGCTTACAATTTCAGTAGATATAAACTAGTCAGGTCATTTTGAACAAATATATATGGAAGCAGTTCTATGCCCTAAAATGCAAGAGACGTTGGGTTACTCGGAATTTGCGCTGGGCCACAAAATGGCATGCAGTTACTGTCATAGCGAAGAATGAACTAGATAGAAATTATAACCGCATCATACGAGAACCTGTAGAGCAGGAATGCAAACCACGGATGAACTATATATTGTAGAGGATAGTTATATCATGACTTAGGACGAACCAGACCTAGAACCAGATGCGAGATATAATGGTGTCGCTCGTGAACCTGTAGAACAGAACAAACAAGTATTAGACAATTGTGCCTAGAATGAAATGAGCAATCAAACAAAGTGTTTCTTAGAATTTCAGCAAATATATATGGAAGTTGTGGCATCTCCTGGAATGCATAGAGTCGTTGGGTGACTCAGAATTTGCGGTGAGCTACAAAATGGCAAGTAGTTATTGTCATAGATAAAAATCAACCAGATAGAAATTATAATGGCATCCTAAGAGAAATTCTAGAGCAGGAATGCAAACCACGAGTGAACTACATAGTATAGGACAGTTATGTCGTTGCTCAGGACGAACCAACACCAGATAAGGAAGTAATGACATCCCTTGTGAACCTGTAGAATAGGCTATGCAAACCAACATGTTTATTGTTCCATTTTGAGCTCTATGCAAGAAAAAGGAAATAGTTAGTGATGCAGCTTTTGAAGAGCTAGATGGCATTATGGCAAAAACAAAATTATAATCAAATTAGTACGAAGAGTTTAAACGTCTACTACAGGATAGGAGAACGATGCCAAGGAGGAAATAATAGCAGGAACTGATCTTAGGACGAACCAGATAGATTCAGCAACTGTAGAGCAGGGAATCCATACTAATATTTTCCACTAACTACAGATTTTACAAGAATTACATGGTAGCAGGCAATTACTGTTGTATGGAGTAGCTAAGAACTTTTGCATGACAAAATAATAGACATGTGCATGACTTGAAATTTGTAGAGCAGCGAATGCAAACCAACATGTCTAATGACCTTGCATGTAGTAGCATGAAGAATAGGCGTGTCCAGTGACTTGTATGTACTAGCACGATTACAAAAATGCAGTTCAATGTGACAGGCTTGGACCTGCTATACTGCTGACAAAACAAAAATGGGTAGGAGATTAGGTTAACCTTGGTCGGAGAGGCGTCTAAGCATCGTCGGTACCGTGCGAGTGACGTCCAGGTCACCGAGGGTGTTGCGGTTCTCGTGGATGTTGGCATCGGGGAAGCAGATCTTGGGCGGCGATGCCGGCTTGAACATGGTGGATGAGAGCATCGCTGAGGCAGATCCGGTGCGGTGAACAGCGACGGCCATGCAGCTGGTCTGGAGTGGTGGACATGGAACTCCTTGAACTAGATCACGTCAGGTGGACACCAGTGAAGCGGATTCGGTACGGTTCGGTAGCTTTCGGCGGCAAGGAAGCAGAGCTTTGGGCGGTCGATGACGCCATCGGCGACGAGGAAGCAGAGCTTGGGCGGTCGATGACGCCATCGGCGTGGTGAATGACAACGCAGATCCGGTGCAGTGGCAGAGAGACCCAGTGAACTAGATCTGGTGGGTGAGCGTCGGTGAAGCGGCTCTGCAGCGGCGCACGAGACCAGAGATCAAGCAGTTGCGCGCGGTGGCCATGGAGGCGACAGAGGAGCTTGGGATTTTTGGGAGGGCCAGGGGATAAACTGTGCGAGTCGAGACCATAGTATAGGTGAATAGAAATATAATTACAATCGTGCCCCTGAGGTACTGACTTTAGCGTGCCCATCTATCGTCTGAACAATGGGTAGAACAGGAAATTTAAAGACAAAAGTTTTTGAAACAGAGGGGCGCGAAATGCTTCAAGGTGGGTGTGTGATATTGCCGCTCGATTGAGATTTGAATTTGGCCCGTGTCTAGCTAATAATAATAGAAAAATGGTACTGTCCGGTGGGAGATTTTGGCTCAAAGGTTTTGAATCGGTGGGGTGGGAAATGCTTCAAGGTCGGTGGGTGATTTTGCCGCTCGATCCAGATTTTGAATTTGGCTAGCGTCCATCTAGTAATAGAAAAAGGTAGTAGACCTTAACCTATCTGTCCAGGAAATCAAAGCCGAGAGTCACATCAACTGATCATCCATGTCCATACTAGTAAAAGGCACGTGACACAATTTCCATACCACTATATAGTGCTTGACACTTCTTTTCAAAACAAAAAACGACTATGTTGATTCACAATTTCCATACCACTATATAGTGTACGAATAACTTCGAACATCGGAAGTTGGATATAGATTGGCAAAACCCGACATTGTTGACTATTGGATCTCTTTCAGTACATTTGATTATGTCATGTCTAGCATATAGAAGATCCCATTATTGTTGGCCTCTAGCACCATGAATATACTATGCACAGAAAGTACAGAGAACATGGTTTTGAATGCCACAAGCCAAGTTTCCAGATATAGTGGACAATGTTTTATGTACGATTCCCAAGTTTTATGAGTTTTCAAAGCTTCCGAGCTAACTCGGACCACTCAAATGAATTTATGTCTCTATTTACAAAATCATGTCATATTTGAACTAGAAGCTCTAGAAAGTGGTAGATTTCTAAAGAAGTTCTACAAAAAGCTTTTGGTGGTACGTATCAGGTAGTTAATATATCGAAAACAATCGAGAGTTTTGACAAATTCAACTTTCTGCTAAGAATTTGTATCTTGACAATTTTGAACACGTTTTGAAACAATCGCATGTAATAAAGAAAAATAGAAAAACAAATATTTACGCATGGCATCCTATCACGTCACGTGTACAACCTACCAGGAAACTGATAACCATGGGATTTGACAACTTCTGGAAACCAGCCACGCCATATTTTCCCACCATGTATGAATATTATTAGGTTTCAACCCTGATGACCAAAAAAAGGTCATGGCCATATCGACATCATAGTTAATGTATTGTTTCCACATTAATTTGGTATATGGATGCATCTTGGTGTAGTACGAAATGTTGCCGGTGGGAGTCTTAACATTGGGCTTGTTTTTTGTTTTTTTAACGGGCAAGGGATGGGTTTGCCCTTTTTCTCCGAACACACTCCATCATTGGAGCAAGCAAGACTGACAATTAAGTCTGCATTTGTGTGCATACCTCGTTATTACATGAATGCATGTGTGACCAACATATATGCAACCCAAGAAGCCCAGGCCTCATCTAGATTGAGAAGGCCATGTTTCAAAAGAAAAGCAAAAAAATCTACTGCCATTGATCAAAACAAGTACCAGTACAAGAGTATTAGTTCTACAAAAATAATTTAATAATAGCAACATCAGCACATTTGAGAGATTCGGTAGCTTTTGAAAGATTCAAGACAAGCCATATATTCTCAGACTGATCTGAATAATTCCCAGTACATAGGAATTATTACAAAATATATTAGCAGTTGCAGACCTCCATACAAAATACTCGGTAGAAGTATAAAACTACTCTTAGTAGAACCTTAATCTAGCTATGAACGATTACATGTCCCATCATATACTCCAAACATGCATGTGTTGGGTCCGCAGCATAGAAAACAAAAAATTTCCTACGGTGTGAACTACATGCCAAGATTTATCTACTAGGTACAAAGCAACGGGTGGACATACATCCAACGAGAACTTACCCTCGTAGACAACGAGCTTTGTTAACGAGTAGGAACTCGTGGTTGATGTAGTCGTACACTTGCCGATCTCAAGATCATGAGGAAGTCCGAGCGCCGCAACTCAGCAGCGCATCCGCACTCGCACACATGTTCAAGCCACCGGACAACCTCCACCTCCTCGCTCCAGCGATCCATGAAGCAAGAACTCCTTCTAGACGAAATGCCACCAGAACATGTATCTCGCTAATCCGAGACCATGGGGAATAATTCTAGAGGGGAGAGATCCTTCACAAGGAGGTGTGAGGATGAAGGAGGAATGGGTGGCCTTTTATAGGAGGAGGGGTGACCCTCTCTCCATGGCCATGCATGGGGGTGACCGCTCAGCTCCCCATTCATGTGGTGGTAACCCCTCCACATTAAAATGCCTCTTCACATTCCCTTTTAAAGTCTCCACTTTAAATGCATTAAATTTATCCAAATTTAATGCTCTCTCATTTAATAAAACTCTTTTTATTAAATTTATTAAGAATTTTGTTAATTACTTTAATTAACAAACATTCACATATAGCCCCTTGCAATATTTCAATATCACATGTAGAACCACCTTTACGCAATTTCACCAAACAATTTCCGCTTTCTATTAAAATAATTCTGCGCTTTGCAATTCTTTCGTCAAACATATGTGCTCCAAAATGGTGTCCGTAACTCTTAAGTGTGCCATCCTACGGTTCATGAATAATGCGTACATGATCGAGACCCTTCTCCGATCAATAATCAGCAATGGGACCTGAGATCCGTGATCGACTCCTACACATTCAAGGATGACTCGTGATCGTGAGAACCTTTAACGCTTGTAACTAAATCCCTTTGTCTCTCGATATATTACATGTCCGAGATTCGATCATCGGTATCTCCATACCTAGTTTGATCTCGCATCGACATGCACTCTTTTCTCGCTCGTGATATAACATTCTAGTGATCACATCACTTGCTTGCAAGCTATCCTAATATGATATCACCGAGAGGGCCCAGAGTATATCTATCCATCATCTGGATTGACAAATTTCACTCTTGATCCATGAGACTCAACATAACACCTTCGTAGTACTGAACCCATCTTTATAGTTACCCTGTTACGGTGTGACGTTTGATGTTATCAAGATACTCTTCCGGTGTTAGCAATTAACATGATCTCATGGTCTAAGGATAAAGATTACTTCGTATGATGTTATAGCAATATAAACATAATGACTTGATCGTAATGCTATACTTCGGATGAATGTTCACCACATCATTCCACCAATGGTGTGACCTTGTTATTAACAACATCCAATGTCCATGATCGGGAAACCTTGATCATCCTTAATCAACAAGCTAGTCTATAAGAGAGGCATGACTAGGAACCCTTTTGTTTATTAAACACACATGTATTGTTTCCGAATCAATACATTTCTAGCATGTAAAATAAACATCTATCATGTATAAGGAATATATAATAACAACTTTATTATTACCTCTCGGGCATATTTCCTTCAGTCTCCACTTGCACTAGAGACAATAATCTAGTTCACATAGTGATAAATCTAACACCCATGGAGTTCTGGTGTTGATCATGTTTTGCCCTAGGGAGAACTTTAGTCAACGGATCTGCTACATTCAGGTCCGTGTGTACTTTACAAATATTTATATCTCCATCCTTGATATGCTCATGGATGGAGTGAAACCGCGCTTAATATGTTTGGAATTCTTGTGAGACCTTGGTTTCTTTATGCTATGGCTCCATTGTTGTCACAATAGATCACCATCGGGTCCAACGACCGAACCACACCCGCCCGTAATGAACTCTTTCATCCAAATCGCCTCCTCGCTACCGCTTCAAGCAAAGAACATATTCCGCCTCCGTTGTTGATCCAGCCACCACAAAGTTGTTTGGAACTCCTCCAACTAACTACCGCCTGCTCAAGAGAAATACGTATCCGTATTGAGACTTAGAGTCATCCGGATCGGTGTCAAAGCTAGCATCGACATAACACTTAGCGACTAGCTCTTCTTCACCTCCGTATATGAGAAACATATCCTTAGTTTTTCTCAAGTACTTGAGGATGTTCTTTACCGCTATCCAAAGGTTCAACTGGATCAGATTGGTACCTACTAGTCAAACTAATAGCATGTGCCACATCCAGTCTAGTACATAGCATGGCATACATAATAGAGCCTATGGCCGAGGCATAGGGGATCTTATCCATCATCTCTCTTTCTTCCGCCGTAGCCGGACTTTGAGTCTTACTCAATGTCTTGCCTTGCAACATAGGTAAGAACCCCTTCTTACTTGCATCCATATTAAACTTCTTTAATATCTTATCAAGGTATGTACTCTGCGATAGCCCGATTAGGCGCCTTAATCTATCTCTATAGATTTTAATGCCTAATATATATGACGCTTCACCAAGGTCTTTCATCGAAAATTTGCTGTTTAGATAACTTTTAACATTGTTTAAAAGATCTATATCATTTCCAATCAATAATATGTCATCCACATATAATATCAGAAATGCCACATTGCTCCCACTCACTTTCTTGTAAATACAAGCCTCTCCATAAGTTTGGACAAATCCAAACTCTTTGATCACCTCATCAAAGCGGAGATTCCAACTTCATGATGCTTGCTTCAGTCCATAGATGGATCGCTGAATTTTGCACACCTTATTAGCATCCTTAGGATCGACAAAACCCTTAGGTTTATCATATATTTCAAAATCGAAATATGCAGCAATTGCTAACATAATCCTAACCGATTTAAGCATCGCTACGGGAGAGAATGTCTCATCGTAGTCAACTCCTTTAATTTGTCGAAACCCCTTTGCGACAAGTCGAGCCTTATAGATGGTCACATTACGATCATCATCAGTTTTCCTTTTGAAAATCCATTTATTCTCAACAGCCTTTCGGTCGTGAGGTAAGTCCACCAAGTTCCAAACTTGGTTCTTGTACATGAATTCCATCTCGGATTTCATGGCTTCTAGCCATTTGTTGGAATCCGGGCTCATCATCGCTTCTTCATACATCACAGGGTCATCCATTTCATCAACCATGAAATTCACAACAGGATTGGCGTGATTCAGGAGCGCACGTGTCCCGCTTGACCTGCGAGGTTCGGTAGTGTCCTCTTTCGAGTTTCATGATCATTATCATTAGCTCTCTCTTCATCAGTGAAGTCAACTCAAACAACTTCCGGTGCGCCACTCGCCATTCCATGAAGAGAAGGTTCAATAATCTCTTCGAAGTTCTACCTTCCGACTACTCACACCTTTCACGAAACTCCTTCTCAAGAAAGGATCCATTCTTGGCAACAAAAACCTTGCCTCGGATCTGTGATAGAAGGTATACCCAATTGTTTCCTTAGGGTATCCTATGAAGACGATTTTTCCTCTTTGGTTCGTTCGAAGTTTATCCGGATGAAGTTTCTTCACATAAACATCGCATCCCCAAACCTTAAGAAATGATAGCTTAGGTTTGTTTCCAAACCATAATTCATACGGTGTCGTTTCAACGGATTTAGATGGTGCCCGATTTAAAGTGAATGCAGCTGTTTCTAGTGCATAACCCCAAAATGACAGAGGTAAGTCAGTCAGAGACATCATAGATCAAACCATATCCAATAAGGTATGATTACGACGTTCCGACACACCATTACGTTGTGGTGTTCCGGCAGGCGTGAGTTGTGAAACTATTCCACACTCTTTCATGTGTGTGCTAAACTCGTAACTTAGATACTCTCCTCCACGGCCAGACCGTAGAAACTTGATCTTTCTATTACGATGATTTTCCACTTCATTCTGAAATTCCTTGAACTTTTCAAAAGTTTCAGACTTGTGTTTCATCAAATAGATATATCCGTATCTACTCAAATCATCCGTGAAAGTAACAAAATAACGATATCCACCTCGCACCGACAGACTCATTGGTCCACATACATCAGTATGTATGATTTCCAATAGATCTGTCGCCCGTTCCATTGAACCGGAAAACGGCGTTCTAGTCATCTTGCCCATAAGGCATGGCTCACATGTATCAAATGATTCAAAATCAAGTGATTCCAAAAGTCCATCAGAATGGAGTTTCTTCATGCGTTTAACGCCAATATGACCTAGACGGCAGTGCCACATATATGTAGACATATCATCATCAAGTTTAATCTTTTTAGCATTAACATTATGAATGTGCGTAATATTACTATCGAGATCCAATAGAAATAAACCATTCAACATAGGTGCATGACCATAAAAGATATCATTCTTATAAATCGAACAACCATTGTTCTCAGATTTAAAGGAATGACCACTTTGCATCAAACACGATCCAGATACAATATTCATGCTCAGTGCAGGCACCAAATAACAATTATTTAGGTTTATAACTAATCCCGATGGCAAATAGAGAGGTAGCGTCCCGACGGCGATCACATCAACTCTTGATCCATTGCCGACCCGCATCCTGACCTCATCCCTTGCTAGTTGTCGCTTGTTTCGTAGCCCCTGAATCGAGTTACATATATTAGCAACCGATCCGTATCAAATACCCAGTGCTACTAGAGTACTAGTCAAGTACACATCAATAACATGTATATCACATATACCTTTGTTTGCCTTGCTGGACTTCTTGTCCGCCAAATACTTGGGGCGATTAAGGCTTCAATGGCGATCCCTTGCAATAGTAGCACTCGATTGTCGGACTTAGGGCCAGCCCGGGGTTTCTTTTCAGGCGTGGCAACAAACTTGCCACCCTTCTTTCCCTTGTGCTTGCCTTTCTTGTCCTTCTTGAAACCGGTGGTCCTATTGATCATCAACACTTGATGTTCTTTCCTAATCTCCACTTCTGCAGTCTTAAGCATTGACAGAAGCTCGGGAAGAGACTTCTTCATGCCCTGCATATTATAGTTCATCACGAAGCTCTTGTAGCTAGGTGGCAGAGATTGGAGAACATGATGTATGCCTAAGTCAGTGGGAATCATTATTTCCAAGGACACAAGCTTATCGGCGTACCCAGACATTTTGAGTACGTGCTCACTAACGGAGTTGTTTTCCTCTATCATGCAGCTAAAGAACTTTTCTGTAGCATTATAAGTCTCTACGGCAACATGGGTATCAAAAATCATTTTCAATTCTCCCATGGTATCAAAGGCATTGCCATTTTCGAAACGCTTTCGAAGTTCTGGCTCTAGCCCATACAGCATGCCACAATGAACTAAGTTGTGGTCCTCCTGATGAGTCACATAGACATTCTTTTCCTCGTCAGGGGCATCAGGAGCTGGTGGGGGGCCTAGCGACGCATCTAGCACATATTGCTTTTGTGCAGTAGTGAGGAGAATCCTCAAATTCATAGCCCAGTTGGTGAAGTTGCTACCATTCGCAACAAGTTTCTCTTTCTCCATGAACACATTGAAATTAAAAGCAGGTGGTGCCATCTACAACAGAATTTGTAAAGTTTATTTAGACTAAGTTTATGATAGATTGAGTTCAACTAATCCAAATTACTAATGAACTCCCACTCAAAAACGACATCCCTCGTGTCCTTTTGGTGATTACATGAACCAAATCCACTATACCAAGTCCGATCATCACGTGAGTTGATATAGCTTCAAAGGCGAGCATCTATATGGGCATCATATCAACCATATGACTCATGCTTAACCTTTCGGTCCGTGTTCCGAGGCCATGTCTGTACATGCTAGGCTCGCCAAGTAAGAACCTTAGTATTCGCGTGTGTAAAACTGTCTTACACCCGTTCCTATGAAAGCGTAGATTCGAGTACACCCGATCATCACGTGATGTCTCGAAACACGATCCATAGAACGGTGCATACTCAAGGAAGAACACATTTTTATCTTGATATCTAAAAGAGGGATCATCTTATAATGCTATCAAACGCGCCATAGCAGTATAAGATGCTAACATCTAATGTGTAAAGTGAGATGATATGGTCCATGCATTTGATCTCTATCACTTGCATCGTGGTATGATCTCTATCATTCCTCTGTGTGTAAGACCAAGGTCTATGGAACTTACACGTTGAGTATGTTGTAAGATTATCCACCATACATATACTTACAACAATACCATATCAACACACTAGCCCAGCAACGATCTAAACTAGACGCCTCTAATTTATCAATTGCAAGTTTTACGTGGCTTAGGGATTTCGGAGATAGAACCGTTCTTACCTATGAACATGAACCACAACGAGGATAACTAAGTTATTAGCAACTCGTTGTAAATCAGATATTCACTATAGTAGGAAAGATGACACCCTTGACCACTTATGCAAAACAAGTTGCATGTCAGTCGTGAAACCGGTCTCATGTACGATGACATGTAAGGTTGGTCCGGGCCGCTTCATCCCACTATGCCACCAATATCCAAAATACATAGAAGATGCAATAACATGATCATCATCGCCCACATATCAACCATATTTGTACTACCCGTGCTAAGCACCTACGCATAGATCAGGCTCTGATACCACTGTTGGGTCCACAACATAGAAAACAAAAAATTTCCTACGGTGTGAACTACACGCCAAGATCTATCTACTAGGTACAAAGCAACGGGTGGACATACATCCAACAAGAACTTACCCTCGTAGACAACGAGCTTTGTTAACGAGTAGGAACTCGTGGTTGATGTAGTCGTACACTTGCCGATCTCAAGATCGTGAGGAAGTCCGAGCGCCGCAACTCAGCAGCGCATCCGCACTCGCACACGTTCAAGCCACCGACAACCTCCACCTCCTCGCTCTAGCGATCCAGTGAGCAAGAATCGCCTGCATTTAAATGCCATCGGGAACATGTATCTCGCTAATCCGAGACCATGGGGGAATAATTCTAGAGGGGGAGAGAGATCCTTCACAAGGAGGTGTGAGGATGAAGGAGGGAATGGGTGGCCTTTTATAGGAGGAGGGGGTGCCCCTCTCTCCATGGCCGGCGCATGGGGGGGTGACCCCTCACCTCCCCCATTCATGTGGTGGTAACCCCTCCACATTAAAATGCCTCTTCACATTCCCTTTTAAAGTCTCCACTTTAAATGCATTAAATTTATCCAAATTTAATGCTCTCTCATTTAATAAAACTCTTTTTATTAAATTTATTCAGAATTTTGTTAATTACTTTAATTAACAAACATTCACATATAGCCCCTTGCAATATTTCAATATCACATGCAGAACCACCTTCTGCAATTTCACCCGAAACAATTTCTGGTTTCTATTGAAATAATTCCTGCGCTTTGCAATTCTTTCGTCTGAAACATATGTGCTCCAAAATGGTGTCCGGTAACTCTTAAGTGTGCCACCCTACGGTTCATGAATAATGCAGACATGATCGAGACCCTTCTCCGATCAATAATCAGCAGCGGGACCTGGAGATCCGTACTGACTCCTACACATTCAACGATGACTCCTGTGATCGTGAGAACCTTTAACGCTTGTAACTAAATCCCTTTGTCTCTCGATATATTACATGTCCGAGATTCGATCATCGGTATCTCCATACCTAGTTTGATCTCGTTACCGACATGCACTCTTTTCTTGTTCCCGTGATATAACATTCTAGTGATCACATCACTTGCTTGCAAGCTATCCTAATGTGATATCACCGAGAGGGCCAGAGTATATCTATCTGTCATCTAGATTGACAAATTCCACTCTTGATCCATGAGCCTCAACATAACACCTTCGTAGTACTGAACCCATCTTTATAGTCACTTTGTTACGGTGTGACGTTTGATGTTATCAAGATACTCTTTCGGTGTTAGCAATTAACATGATCTCATGGTCTAAGGATAAAGATTGCTTCGTATGATGTTATAGCAATATAAACATAATGACTTGATCGTAATGCTATACTTCGTATGAATGTTCATCACATTATTCCACCAATGGTGTGACCTTGTTATTAACAACATCCAATGTCCATGATCAGGAAACCTTGATCATCCTGTTAATCAACAAGCTAGTCTATAAGAGAGGCATGACTAGGAATCCTTTTTGTTTATTAAACACACATGTCTTGATGTTTCCGAATCAATACATTTCTAGCATGTAAAATAAACATCTATCATGTATAAGGAATATATAATAACAACTTTATTATTGCCTCTCAGGGCATATTTCCTTCAGCATGAGAGAAAGAGACAGGCCTGAATCACCACAAGATCTGTATGCCAACGATTCAGTGTGTCCAGGTCGTGGCCGGGTAGCGCTTGCTTTCACGCCTGGCACGCTTCTCTCGTTTTACCATCATCTCTGGATCCTCGTAATAGGCTTTCGCCTGTTCACCCTTAGTAAGATAGATGTAAAATTCACGGACCTTTCCAACCATTTACACCACTCCAATTACGAAAGGAATCTGCCACTAAAATAAATAAAGTAATTAATATTAGAACAGAGGGACTAGAAAATTACATATACATTCATATTAGGATCATTAGGAGAATATTAAGATGTGATATCTCACAATGGGTTGATGTCATTGTCGATCCAACATTGGAACTCCATGAGGAACTCCGACCAACAATTAAGGAGCTTGACAATAAGTCCCCACTACCGACAGGTAATGGTTGAGCGCCTCCAGCGCGGCTTCGACCGGCACCGACGGCTGCCCAATCTTTGGCTCAAAATCAAACTCGAGCGGATAGAACCCACGATAATTGACGAATGATGATATCCTCACCTCATAGTCCTTGAATTCCCACGCCGTGGAACTTGCGCGGCTGACGGACAGGACAATCTCCGTGCTGCGCCCGTCAATCTGGCCGATGAACAGCATGCCCGTCTTCCCGATGCCGATGACATTTGTTCTCCGCGAGCACCCTGCAGGCACCGGTTAGATGGGTCCCATTGTTTGACGCTGTAGAGGACTGTGGGCACCTCGATCGAGTGGGTGGATTTGAGGTGCAGGTACAATGTTAATTTGTTGCCGACCCAGTTGCATCCTGGCTCCATGCATATAAACGGCAGTGCATGCAGGAGATCATGTGGGCATAGAGTTCGTGTAAGGAGACCACTTTCGGGCAGTTGTAGTTCGGGCAGTTGTAACCTTCTCCGCCGATGACTTGGCGGTGTAGCTCCTTGGAGCATGCGGCCAGCCGGACGACACTTTTAGCATCGAGACGCTCAGTGATTTGGTTGACGACGTTGTCGTCGACCTTGTTAAAGCAGCTGCACCGCCGGCTCTCCCTCGAACCTATCCAAATTTTGTACAGACGATCCGCCATCACGTCAAGGAGGATTGGGGGCGAGGACGGATCTATATAGAACTGTTTGGGTTTTTTTGGAGGATAGGGGTGGTGGTCTAGAAGGAGAGATGCACCGGGCGAGATGGTGAGGAAAATGTGTGATGAACGCGGTAGAGAGGATCCAAAATGTGGCCAGGCGGTGTTGGCGAGTGTGGATAAACTAAACGGAGATGGGGAAGATGCGATGGCTCTTTGAAAGAGGTTTTTTCTTTTCTTGTAATAAATTACCCATGTCACCTCCTAGCGCAGTATAGTCTCATCACGTCGGTTTGACTAGACACATTATTTATTTACAGGTCCTACTTTAGTAGTACTATACTATTTGCATAAGTAGGAGCGTGAAGTAGGAGTAGTAGGTAGGAGTATTACTCTACCTCCGTCCCGAGGAATAATAAGGCGTCCTTGTTTTGGGTGTTTTTTCTTTGACCAAGATTTACTCTAAATATATAGTATAAAGAATGTTGGTAGAAAATTAGAATTATTGGAAAGTTTTACTCTACCTCCAACAGTACGAGTACTAATTTTACACAAATTAATCAAGTGTATTAGTTACTATATTTATTCGGTCAAATTTTACATAATGTAATCAAGTATGTATCTTCTCGGCACCCCCGCGTACACCTGCTAGTTGATCTCTCCCTCATCCGGAGTGTGGCGCTCAGCACATGTGCCATGGTTAGGGTTGCGATCGATCCCATGAAGTCTGCCTCTAGTTCATTTTGAAGTTTCTATAGGAGTACCTCAAAATGAACTATAAGCGGAACTTCTGCGGGAAGCCGCTTTCAACTCTAACATTGGTACGATGGCTATGTGTCTGTCTATCGTGTGTTCATCAGCTACGTTGTGTTGGTGTGCATATGAAGGAACCACTTTGGGCGTTGGGTTGGGGCGGCAGAAAAAAGTAGTCGCGGATCAAACTTTTCGGGTTTCAATTTTTTCACTTGCTTCATCCCAAACATCGCATGGAAGGTTATTACAAGGATCAACACTCACAACACTAGAGAAGGGATATTGTACTTGGTATGTATATATAAATATATACATGTAGGCAGCCCGATATAAGGCATCCCAAGAGGGCTGCAGCGAAGGTTATTACAAACTACTGTAGAAGAGATTATGGGGTTAGAGAAGGCAGCCTGAGAGGGCTGCAGCGAAGAAGTGTTGAAAGCGGTTCAATGTCAGAGCAAAGTTATGAAAAAAAAGACAGAAACGGAGTCGTCGTAGTACCATGGCACACATGTGCAGCGCCACACTGTGGACGAGGGAGATATCAGCTACAGGATGGGTGTGATGCAGCAAAGGAGAGAGTAGTATACAATTTATTTTCCTTGCATAGAGGAGGACTAGCACACTATAAGGCTGTAGGAGTGAGCACCATGCTAATTTTCTTTGTTAAGCAAGTACAAGTGGACCTCATAAAAAATGAAAATTGCATCCAAGTCCATGCATTTAGCACAAGGACCCGGAAACTTAGCAATGACGTGTGTGTTTTGAGGTTTGCGCATACTAGCGTTCATCGTGCTAAAGTAGAATCTTTCTAGATGCTAAGAATGGAAAATAAGATCCAATGGTTAGCAATGTTTGGATTTGCCTATCTTGATCAAACATTCATTGTTCCGTATACCATGCAGTGATATATATGGTATTGTGAGAGATAAGAGACAAGATAAAGATAAAATAAGAAGTACTGCGAATGGTCGATCTAACTTTAGGTCTCGTAGGAGTGAGGTGCTCGAGAGTTAACACGGTCAGTGGAAGTACAGGTTACATCAAGGACCTCGTAAAAAATAAAAAATTTACATCCAAGTCCATGCATTTAGCACAAGGACCCTGAAACCGAGCGATGAAGTGTGTGTTTTGAGGTTTGCGCATACTAGTATTCATCCTGCTAAAGACTTTCAGCAGAATCTTTCTATATGCTAAGAATGGAAAATAAGATCCAATGGTTGTTAGCAATGTTTGGATTTGCCAGTCTTGATCAAACGGTCAATGGTTTGTACACTCTATAGTGAATGTATGATATTGTAAGAGATAAGTGAAGATAAAGATAAGATAAGAAGTATTACGAATGGCCGATCTAATGGTAGGTCTCGTAGGAGCGAGGTTCTTGAGAGTTAACACGGTCGGTGGAAGTACAAGTTACATCAAGGACCTCATGAAAATGATAATTATTGCATCCAAGTCCATGCATTTATTAGCACAAAGACCCTGAAACTGAGAGCGATGAAGTGTGTGTTTTGAGGTTTGCGCATATACTAGCGTTCATCGTGCTAAAAACTATCAGTAGAATCTTTCTAGATGCTAAGAATGGAAAAGAAGATCCAGCGGTTGGCAATGTTTGGATTTTCTACTCTTGATCCAACGGTCAATGTTCAAAGTTAATTTATACACTATGACGTGGTTTATTGTATTGTAAGAGATAAGACACGATAAAGAGAAGACAAGAAGTACTGCGAATGGCCTATCAAATGGTAGGTCTCGTAGGAGAGAGGTGATTGAGAGTTAACACGGTCGGTGGAAGTACAAGTTACATTAAGGACCTCGTAAAAATGAAAATTGCATCCAAGTCCACGCATTTATTGGAACAAGGATTGAAAACTGAGCAATGGAGTTTGTGTTTTGAGGTTTGCGCATACTAGCATTCATCGTGCTAAAGTACTCCCTCCGACCCAAATTAGTTGACTTAGTTTTATCTAGATTCAGACGTATCTAACACTAAAACAAGTCTAGATACATTCGAATCTAGACAAATCTAAGTCAACTAATTTGGGTCAGAGGGAGTAGAATCTTTTTAGATGCTAAGAATGGAAAAGAAGATCTAGCGTTTGGTAATGTTTGGATTTGCTAGACTTCATCCAACGGTCAATGTTCAAAGTTAATCCATACACTATGCAGTGATTTATTGTATTGTAAGAGATAAGACACGATAAAGAGAAGATAAGAAGTACTTCGAATGGCCTACCAAATGGTAGGTCTCGTAGGAGAGAGGTGCTTGAGAGTTAACACGGTTAGTGGAAGTACTAGTTACATCAAGGACCTCATAAAAATGAAAATTGCATCCAAGTTCAAGCATTTATTAGCACAAGGACCCTGAAAACTGAGCAATGGAGTTTGTGTTTTTAGGTTTACGCATAGTAGCGTTCATCGTGCTAAAGTAGAATCTTTCTAGATGCTAAGAATGGAAAAGAAGATCAAGAGGTTGGCAATGTTTGGATTTGCTAGTCTTGGTCCAACGGTCAATGTTCAAAGTTAATCCGTACACTATGTAGTGGTTTATTGTAGTGTAAGAGATAAGACACGATAAAGAGAAGATAAGAAGTACTGCGAATGGCAATCAAATGGTAGGTCTCGTAGGAGAGAGGTGCTTGAGAGTTAACACGATCGGTGGAAGTGCAAGTTACATCAAGGACCTCATAAAAATGAAAATTGCACCCAAGTCCATGCATTTATTAGCACAAGGACCCTGAAAACTGAGCAATGGAGTTTGTGTGTTTAGGTTTGCGCATAGTAGCATTCATCGTGCTAAAGTAGAATCTTTCTAGATGCTAAGAATGGAAAAGAAGATCAAGAGGTTGGCAATGTTTTGATTTGCTAGTCTTGATCCAACGGTCAATGTTCAAAGTCAATCGGTTAGCAAAGTTTGATCTAATTTCATGAAACAGTGAGCAAAGTTTGACCTAATTTCATTAAATAGTTAGGATACAAAATCTTAGCAAGAAGATGAACTTGTCGTCAAAACTCTCAGTGGTTTCTGATATATATTAATTGACCCTTCCCCCCGATGGGTACCTCCAAGAGCTTTTTCGTAAAACTTTCAAAGCGATCTACAATTTACCAATAGATGACCTTGGATGTTCGGGTTGAAATAAACCCGATAGTGTCCATACACATGGTAGGACAATATTGTGAAGCTATTTTTCCAAAACTTATCTAATCCCATGATTACAGTTTTCATGGCACGTGGCGCACAAGACATGATAGGACATCATGAGTAAAACTTTTGTTTTTTGTTTTTCGTTTACTCAATGTGATCAATGTTCAAAACTGGTTCAAAATTGCCTTCCCTCCTGATGTTTGGCTGATCTTTTGGATAACCTTCCCTCCTAATGTTTGGGAAGCAAGTGAAAATTTCGAAAACCGGAAAAGTTTGAATTTTTGTGCCGCCAAGGACCAAAGTGGTTTCCTTTCTATGTACTCATCCTCGTCCCTACTCCACACCAACGTGCGGCTGCCGAACACGCTAGAGACACATAGCCGCCGTACCAAGGCACACGTGCGCAGCGCCACGCTGTGGACGAGGGGGAGATATCAGTCGGACCGGTGCGCGAGGGGAAAGGGGAGGAGAGATGGAGCATAGGGAAGGAGAGAGAAAACACATGATTTGTTTTGGGTGCATAGGTCCTGAAATTTACTACTAGTAGAGTGTACACTGTAAGGCCGCAGAAGTACCTCGTGTCACAAACCCATCATAACTTTGCTCTGACATGGAACCGCCTTCAACTTCTCTTCGCTGCTGCCCTCTTCCCCTGCCAACGTTTTATTCTCTCAGCATGTACAACGCGTGGACAAAAGTGACCATATGTCTAAGCAAATAAATATACTACTCCCGCATTGTGTAAAAAAGCACACCTTAATAAGGCTCAGATAGTAAATTGTATGACATATCATCACTATATAAAATTATAATTGGTAAAGCACAAAAAATTATAAATTTGATCAACATCTACTGTACAAAGTATGGGTGTATATTTGGTCCTTGTACTTTGTATCATCATGTGTAGAAGTCAAAGATTATTAGCTACCTAACACTTGAAATTTTTGGTAACATGGTCTAGAGAAACGGGGGAGAAGATTCTAGTATGATCGAGAAGTGTGTTGGAGAGTTTTATGCATAGTGCATTCATTGTCTTCAAGACTATCAATAGAATCTTCTAGATGCTAGAATGGAAAAGAAGATCCAATGGCTAGAAATGCTGGGATTCATGAGTCTTGATCCAACAGTCAACATTCAAAGTTATTCGTACACTATATAGTGGTTTGTAATGAAGACTACCAATAAAATCTTCAAGATGCTAGAATGGAAAAGAAGATCCAGTGACTAGAAATGTTGGGATTCGCGAGTCTTGATCTAACGGTCAATATTCAAAGTTGTTTGTACACTATATAGTGGCAAGATTATGTAGAAGTCAACGATTATTAGCTACTAGTAAGTTGCACGTGAGACTCAGATAGTAGACGTATGACATATCATCACTATATACAGTTATAATTGTTAAAGCACAAAAAATTATAAATTTGATCAACATCTATAAAGTACGGGTGTACATTTGGTCCTTGTACTTTGTATCATTATGTAGAAGTCAAAGATTATTAGCTACCTAATACATGATTTTTTTTGATAACATGGTCTAGAGAAACAAGGGAGAAGCTTCTAGTATGACGGAGAAGTGTGTTTTGAGGTTTGTGCATAGCATTCATTATGCCGAAGACTATCAATAGAATCTTCTAGATGCTAGAATGGAAAAGAATATCCAACGGCTAGAATTGCTGGGATTCGCGAGTCTTGATCCAACGGTCAACATTCAAAGTTATCCATACACTATATAGTGGTAAGATAAGATAAGATAAGATAATATAAGATCATGTAGAAGTCAACAATTATTAGCTACGAGGGAGACGATTCTAGTATGATGGAGAAGTGTTTTTTGAGGTTTGTGCATACCATTCATTATGCTTAAGACTATCAATAGAATCTTCTAGATGTTAGAATGGAAAATAAGCTCCAATGGCTAGAAATGTTGGGATTCACGAGTCTTGATCCAACGGTCAATATTCAAAGGTATTCGTGCACTATATAGTCGTAAGATAAGATAAGATATCTCTATCTGTACTACTATAGTGGAGAAGTTTTTAATTGGATCCATAACACCAATCCTGACTGTTGGGCTATTGGATCCAATGGTTCAGAGAAGCTGGATTCGTGTTGAATAGTACCTAGAGCAAACTCCACCATGCATGTTCTAGAACCATCATGTTACCACCCCCAAAATTTCATAGCACAGTAGATTGTATTCTCTCTACTTATACTACTATAGTGGAGCAGTTTTGAATTGGATCCATAGCACTAATCATGACCAATGGGTTGTTAGATCCAATGGTTCAGAGCAAGTAGATTCGTGTTGAATAGTACTCCCTCCGCCAAAATATAAGGCGCCTAAGGATTAGTCAAAAGTCAACATTTTTTAAGTTTAACAACGATTATACATAAAAATATAAAAATTTAGAGTACTAAATTAATATCAATAGATTCACCATAAAGTATATTTTCTTAATATGTCCATTCAATATTGTAGATGTAGATATTTTTTTCTAAATATTTGGTCAAAGTTAGTAAGGTTTGACTTTTTACCAATCCTTAGGCGCCTTATGTTTTGGGACGGAGCGAAGGAGTACACACCTAGATGCTAGAATGGAAAAGAAGATCCAACGATTAGCAATGTTTGGATTTGCCAGTGTTGATCCAACGGTCAATGTTTAAATAAGTTAATCCCTACACTATTTAGTGGTGGTATGCATTGTATTGTAAGAGATAAGAGACAAGATAAAGGTAAGATAAGAAGTATTGTGAATGGACAATCTAATGGTAGGTCTCGTAGGAGCGAGGTGATTGAGAGTTAACACGGTCAGTGGAAGTACAAGTTACATAAAGAACCTCGTAAAAATGAAAATTGCATCCAAGTCCATGCATTTTAGCACAAGGACCCTGACACTGAGCAATGAAGTACTGTGTGTTTTTAGGTTTGCGCATACTAGCATTCATCATGCTAAAGACTATTAATAGATCGAATCTTTCTTGATGCTAAGAATGGAAAAAAGATCCAACGGTTAGCAATGTTTGGATTTGCTAGTCTTGATCCAATGGTTAATATGTTCAAAGTTAATCCCTACACTATGTAGTGGTATGGTATTGTAAGAGATATGAGACAAGATAAAAGATAAGATAAGAAGTACTGCAAATGGCTGATCATATGGTAGGTCTTGTAAGAGCGATGTGCTTGAGAGTTAACATGGTGGGTAGAATTACAATTTACATCAAGGACCTCATAAAAAATGAAAATTGCATCCAAGTTTATGCATTTATCACAAGGACCCTGAAACCGAGTAATGAAGTACTGTGTGTTTTGAGGTTTGCGCATACTAGTGTTCATCATGCTAAAGACTATCAATAGAATCTTTATAGATGCTAAGAATGAAAAAGAAGATCTAACAGTTAGTAATGTTTGGATTTGCCAGTCTTGAGATCCAACGGTCAATGTTCAAAATAAGTTAATCCCTACACTATGTAGTGGTGGTATATATGGTATTGTAAGAGAAAAGAGATAAGATAAAGATAAGAAGTACTGCGAATGGCCGATCTAATGGTAGGTCTCGTAAGAGCGAGGTGCTCGAGTGGTCGGTGGAAGTACAAGTTACATCAAGGACCTCATAAAAAATGAAAATTCCATCCAAGTCCGTGCATTTGGCACAAGACCGAGTAATAATGAAGTACTATGTGTTTTGAGGTTTGCGCATACTAGTGTTCATCGTGCTAAAGACTATCAGTAGAATCTTTCTAGATGCTAAGAATGGAAAAGAAGATCAAGCGGTTGGCAATGTTTTGATTTGCTAGTCTTGATCCAATGGTCAATGTTCAAAGTTAATCGGTTAGCAAAGTTTGACCTAATTTCATGAAACAGTGAGCAAAGTTTGACCTAATTTCATTAAATAGTTAGGATGCAAAATCTAAGCAAGAAGATGAACCTGTCATCAAAACTCTCGGTGGTTTCTGATATATATTAATTGACCCTTCCCCCCGATGGGTACCTCCAAGAGCTTTTTCGTAAAACTTTCAAAGCGACCTACAATTTATCTGTAGATGACATTGGTCATTCGGGTTGAAAACCTGATAGTGTCCATAAACATGGTAGGACAATATTGTGAAGCTATTTTTCCAAAACTTATCTAATCCCATGATTACAGTTTTCATGGCACGTGGTGCACAAGACATGATAGGACATCTTGAGTAAAACTTTTGTTTTTTGTTTTTTGTTTATTCAATGTGATCAATGTTCAAAACTGGTTCAAAATTGCCTTCCCTCCCGATGTTTGGCCGATCTTTTGGATAACCTTCCCTCCTGATATTTGGGAAGCAAGTGAAAATTTCGAAAACCGAAAAAGTTTGAATTTTTGTGCCGCCAAGGACCAAAGTGGTTTCCTTCCTATGTACTCCTCCTCGTCCCTACTCCACACCAAAGCACGGCTGCCGAACACGCTAGAGACACAGATCCGCCGTACCAAGGCACATGTGCACAACGCCACGTTGTGGACGAGGGGAGAGAGATCAGCCGGACCGGTGCACAAGGGGAAAGGGAAGGAGAGCTGGAGCATAGGGAAGGAGACAGAAAACACACGATTTGTTTTGCTTGCATAGGTCCTGAAATTTACTACTAGTAGAGTGTACACTGTAAGGCCGCGGGAGTACCTCGTGTCAGAAACCCATCATAACTTTGCTCTGACATGGAACCACCTTCAATTTCTCTTTGTTGCTGCCCTCTTCCTCTTACAACGTTTTATTCTCTCAGCATGTACAGTGCGTGGACAGAGGTGACCATATGTCTAAGCAAAGAAATATACTACTCCCGCATTGTGTAAAAAAGCACACCTTAATAAGGCTCAGATAGTAAAACGTATGACATATCATCACTATATAAAATTATAATTGGTAAAGCACAAAAAATTATAAATTTGATCAACATCTACTATATAAAGTACGGGTGTATATTTGGTCCGTGTACTTTGTATCATCATGTGTAGAAGTCAAAGATTATTAGCTACCTAACACTTGAAATTTTTGGTAACATGGTCTAGAGAAACGAGGGAGAAGATTCTAGTATGATCGAGAAGTGTGTTTGGAGAGGTTTATGCATAGTGCATTCATTGTGTTCAAGACTATCAATAGAATCTTCTAGATTCTAGAATGGAAAAGAAGATCCAATGGCTAGAAATGCTGGGATTCGCGAGTCTTGATCCAACGGTCAACATTCAAAGTTATTCGTACACTATATAGTGGTTTGTAATGAAGACTATCAATAGAATCTTCAAGATGCTAAAATGGAAAAGAAGATCCAGCGACTAGGAATGTTGGGATTCGCGAGTCTTGATCCAACGGTCAATATTGAAAGTTGTTTGTACACTATATAGTGGCAAGATTATGTAGAAGTCAACGATTATTAGCTACTAGTAAGTTGCACGTGAGACTCAGATAGTAGACGTATGACATATCATCAATATATACAATTATAATTGGTAAAGCACAAAAAATATAAATTTGATCAACATCTATAAAGTATGGGTGTACATTTGGTCCTTGTACTTTGTATCATCATCTAGAAGTCAAAGATTATTAGCTACTAACACATGTTTTTTTCCATAACATGGTCTAGAGAAACAAGGGAGAAGCTTCTAATATGACAGAGAAGTGTGTTTTGAGGTTTGTGCATAGCATTCATTATGCCGAAGACTATCAATAGAATCTTCTAGATGCTAGAATGGAAAAGAAGATCCAACGTCTAGAATTGCTGGGATTCGCGAGTCTTGATCCAATGGTCAACATTCAAAGTTATCCGTACACTATATAGTGGTAAGATAAGATAAGATAAGATCATGTAGAAGTCAACAATTATTAGCTACGAGGGAGAAGATTCTAGTATGATGGAGAAGTGTGTTTTGTGGTTTGTGCATAGCATTCATTATGCTGAAGACTATCAATAGAATCTTCTAGATGCTAGAATGGAAAAGAAGATCCAACGGCTGGAAATGTTGGGATTCACGAGTCTTGATCCAATGGTCAATATTCAAAGTTATTCGTACACTATATAGTCGTAAGATAAGCTAAGCTAAGATAAGATAAGATATCTCTATCTCTACTACTATAGTGGAGCAGTTTGAATTGGATACATCGCACCAATCCTGACCGTTGGGCTGTTGGATTCAATGGTTCAGAGAAGCTGGATTCGTGTTGAATAGTACCTAGAGCAAACTCCACCATGTATGTCCTAGAACCATCATCTTACCACCCCCAAAATTTCATAGCACAGTAGACTGTATTCTCTCTACTAATACTACTATAGTGGAGCAGTTTTGAATTGGATTCATAGCACTAGTCATGATCGTTGGGATGTTAGATCCAATGGTCCAGAGCAACTGGATTCGTGTTGAATAGTACTCCCTCCGCCAAAATATAAGGCGCCTAAGGATTAGTCAAAAGTCAACATTTTTTAAGTTTGACAATGATTATACACAAAAATATAAAAATTTAGAGTACTAAATTAATATCAATAGATTCACCATAAAGTATATTTTCTTAATATGTCCATTCAATATTGTAGATGTAGATATTTTTTCTAAATATTTGGTCAAAGTTAGTAAGGTTTGACTTTTGACCAATCCTTAGGTGCATTATGTTTTGGGACAGAGCGAGGGAGTACACACCTAGATGCTAGAATGGAAAAGAAGATCCTACGGTTAGCAATGTTTGGATTTGCCAGTGTTGATCCAACGGTCAATGTTCAAATAAGTTAATCCCTACACTATTTAGTGGTGGTATGCCTAGTATTGTAAGAGATAAGAAACAAGATAAAGGTAAGATAAGCAGTACTGCGAATGGACGATCTAATGGTAGGTCTCGTAGGAGCGAGGTGATTGAGAGTTAACACGGTTGGTGGAAGTACAAGTTACATCAAGAACCTCGTAAAAAATGAAAATTGCATCCAAGTCCATGCATTTTAGCACAAGGTCCCTAGCATTGAGCAATGCAGTACTGTGTGTTTTTAGGTTTGCGCATACTAGCATTCATCGTGCTAAAGACTATCAATGGATCGAATCTTTCTCTATGATAATAATGGAAAAAAGATCCAACGGTTAGCAATGTTTGGATTTGCTAGTCTTGATCCAATGGTTAATATGTTCAAAGTTAATCCCTGCACTATGTAGTGGTATGGTATTGTAAGAGATATGAGACAAGATAAAAGATAAGATAAGAAGTACTGCGAATGGCCGATCTTATGGTAGGTCTCGTAAGAGCAAGGTGCTTGAGAGTTAACGTGGTGGGTAGAATTACAATTTACATCAAGGACCTCATAAAAAATGAAAATTGCATCCAAGTCCATGCATTTATCACAAGGACCCTGAAACCGAGTAATGAAGTACTGTGTGTTTTGAGGTTTGTGCATACTAGTGTTCATCATGCTAAAGACTATCAATAGAATCTTTATAGATGCTAAGAATGGAAAAGAAGATCCAACGGTTAGCAATGTTTGGATTTGCCAGACTTGAGATCCAACGGTCAATGTTCAAAATAAGTTAATCCCTACACTATGTAGTGGTGGTATATATGGTATTGTAAGAGATAAGAGACAAGATAAAGATAAGAAGTACTGCGAATGGCTGATCTAATGGTAGGTCTCGTAAGAGCGAGGTGCTCGAGTGGTCGGTGGAAGTACAAGTTACATCAAGGACCTCATAAAAATGAAAATTCCATCCAAGTCCGTGCATTTGGCACGAGACCGAGTAGTAATGAAGTACTCTGTATTTTGAGGTTTGCGCATACTAGTGTTCATCGTGCTAAAGGCTATCAATAGAATCTTTCTAGATGCTAAGAATGGAAAAGAATATCCAACGGTTAGCAATGTTTGGATTTGCCAGTCTTGATCCAACGATCAATGTTCAAAGTTAATCGGTTAGCAAAGTTTGACCTAATTTCATGAATAGTGAGCAAAGTTTGACCTAATTTCATTAAATAGTTAGGATGCAAAATCTTAGCAAGAAGATAAACCTATTGTCAAAACTCTCGGTGGTTTCTGATATATATTAATTGCCCTCCCCCCAGATGGGTACCTCCAAGATCTTTTTTGTAAAACTTTCAAAGAAACCTACAATTTACCTGCAGTAGTCCAAATTTTACCTAATTTCGATAAATCAACATAAAATCATTCAAGTGGGAGAAGTTAGCTTGGAAATTTGAGAACTAATAAAATATGGTAAATCGTAAGTGCATCGTGTTGGTCCACTATATATGTGTGAAAGCTTGGCTTGTGGCATTCAGATCCATTGTCTTTGGACTTTCTTTAGGGGAAAGAACGATCTAGTCATCACTCGAAAAATTAAGAACGCTCTTTTTCCTAAGATAGTTGGAAACTCACACTGGTGGTATTGTCTACTACAAGAATATGCACCTATATCTACCTCCAAAAAGACTTTTAAATCAAGAGGAATCTATTCTACTTACTTGTAGATAAAGTTTCGCCTAGTTTTGTTAAACTAGCTAGATGCAAAATGTTAGCAAGAAGTTGAATTTATCGTCAAAAATCTCGTTGGATGGTTTCTCATATATTAATTGTGACCCCCGATGGGTACCTTCAAAAGCTTTTTCGTAAAAGTTTCACAGTAACCTACAATTTTCTTGTAGTAGTTCAAATTTGACCTAATTTTGATAAATCGACATAAGGTCATTCAAGTGGGCGAAGTTAGGTAGCGAGTTTGAGAATTCATAAAACATAGGAGATCATAAGAACAATATGTTGGTCCACTATATATATATATATGTGTGAAAACTTGGCTTCTGGCATTTAGATCGATATTCTTCGAACTTCCTTTACGAGAGAGAATAATCTTGACATCACCCAGAAAATTGATAATGGTCTTTCCTGATAATTGGAAACTCACACCGACGACATTGTTTACTATAAAAAGATGCACCCATCTACCTCTGAAAAGACATTTAATTCAAGAGCAATCTATCGCGCTTACATGTAGCTCATTTTTGACTTAATTTTGTTAAATTGTCAAGATGAAAAATCTTAGAAAGAATTTGAACCTATCATCAAAGCTCATAGTGGTTTATGATATATTAATTCACCCCTCCCCCAAAGGGTACCTCCACAAGCTTTTTCATGAAACTTTCAAAGCAACCTACAATTTACTTGTAGTTCAAATTCAACCTAATATAATTTCGGTAAATCGGGATAAAGTCATTCAAGTTGGCAGAGTTAGATAGGAAGTTTGAAAGCACATAAAACATGGGTATCGTTAGTACAACATGTCGGTCCACTATATATATGTCTAAAAATCTGGATTGTGGCATTCAGATCTATATTCTTTGGACTTTCTTGATAGAAAATAACAACCTCGCTTGTCATCTCTTGGAAAATTGAGAATTGAATGTTCTTTCCTGATAGTTTGAAACTCACACCGACGACATTGTTTACTGTATATTGATTTTTTCAATGAGTATACTATTTAATACTGTATATAGTTGGTCAAACTTTGTAATGATTGACTTTGACTAAACCTAATATGATGAGTAATACTCCCTCCGTTTAGAAATATAAGATGTTTTAGCTTTGTGAATCGAATGTATCTAGACGTCTTTTAGTGTATGGGTTCATAGAGGTTCAGAGTGAACCTATACACTAAAAGGCGTCTAGATACATTCATTTCACAAAGCTAAAACGTCTTATATTTGTGAACAGAGTGAGTATTAAATAAATGGAGTATAGGATAAGATTAGGAAAACAGCATTTTTTAGAACCCTCACAAGCTTTTTCTTAGCATCACAGATCTGAATATTACATTGACACTGATGATTAACCAAACTGCAAACAGAGCAAACCCAAACACATACAGAGTAGTAGTAGTACAACTTAACGACTTCTAGGGGGACCCCGCGGTCTTCTCAGGCGACTTGGCAGCATCCTCTGCGGGCAACTTGGCTACATCCTCCACGGTACCATCGCCAAGCAGGGAATCATGGATGCTGGGCAGCACGCCGTTGTGCGTGATGGTAACACCGGCCAGCAGCTTGCTGAGCTCCTCGTCGCGCATGACACCGAGCATCACGTGCATTGGGATGATGCGGATCTTCTTGCTGTCCTTTGCGGCTTGCCCGACGAGCTCTAGCACCTCGGCGGTGAGGTACTTGAGAACGGCCGCGAGGTAGACGGGAGACCCGAAGCCTATGCGCTAGGAGTACCGACCCTCCTTGAGGTAGCGCCCGATCCGACCGACGGGGAAATGCAGCCCGGCCTTGACGGACCTCGACACCTGCTTGTTCCTGCGGCTGCCTGGTGCGAGACTGCGACTCGGAGTGGCCAGAGCAGGATTCAAAAGCCGGCGACATGACTTCTTTTTCTCCACGGCCTTTGTCGCCGCCACCTGGGTCTTCTTCTTCCCACGGGGAGCTCCGGTCTTTGGAGCCATAGCTGCAAAGTCTAAGAGGAAGAAAGGTTAATTGTGGAGGGTCGGTGAAGGTGCCTAGGTCCCTTGCATTGAAACTTTAACAATGCCGTCTTTACTGTTTTACAAGTATGAATTTTTAATAGGAGTACTACTAAAAGGTTGTGTGCATGTTTCCTTATTTGCTTTCACTTTTTTGAAACATGGTCAGATGTGTCAGCATGAAAATTCATACAAAGAAGTTGTATGTTTCAAAACAATAGTCAGTTTTCGGTATGACTGTGTGGGTACAATAATTAGTACTATATGAATTTCTTACAAATTTACAAGCAATCTATCACGCACTTGTAGTTCAAAATTTACCTACTTTGGTTTTATTGACAAAATGTCATTTAATTATGCGAAATTAGCTAGAAGGCCTGAAAATTCATGAAACTTGTTAACCATGAAACATACTCTATTTTGTGTGAAATTTAGTGTGTTGTGGCATTCGGAGCCATACTCTTTGCCTTTTCTTTAAAAAATAATTATATGTGGCACTTCTATAATAATTTAACAAAATTCTATACATAAAAGTAGAAAAGTCCAATTAACAACATTAGTATGCTATGACAAGATGCACCCCACCCCGTCTACCCGAAATGGACATGACCTTTGTCATTATTTAACTTGAAACCCAAGTAGTCCCTCCGTCTCAAAATAGATGTCGCGGTTTTTTTAAAATTTAGATGTATCTAGACTAGATAGTGGCTAGATACATCCAAATTTAAACAATTTTGAGACGTCTATTTTGAGACGGGGGAGTATGTTACACATCGCTGGTCATATTGTGAAGAAGTGTTTTTAAACCTTGTCAAATTCATGTTTATCATTTACGCAAGAGGACACCATACATAAGTGCTTAATATTTTTTATTGTTTTCTTTACTTTTCTTTAATTTATCCCAATAAACGGGACAAGTGATGCAGATATGACCTTGACATTGGTAACTTGGCTTAAAATGTGAAGAATGTTCATACATGGTTATGACCATATTGTGTAGAATTTTTTTTGAAAGTTGTCCAAATCCATGTTTGTAGTTTTTGTCCAAACAAGCACAAATATAAGAGGATACCATTTAATTTTCAACTATGTATCATTACCACCCCATCCCCCTCCTGCAAAAATAAACCATGTATCATGACACACATTGAAATAAGTATTTTCATATAGTACTAACATGCGGTGGAAATTATCTATATTTTGCTAGAATACAGTGAGTGCACTCTAAGAAAAATCATCCAGATGTACTTAATTACAAGATATAGTACATTGCCCGCCTCTTCTCTGGACGCCATTTAATTTTGCACTCGGGCATGCTTCTTCGGTGGGAGAGGGAAGAGACCTCCTCGTCATCGTCCTCGGCCTCCTCCCCGCCATCGTCCTCGGCCTCCTCCCTGTCGTCGTCTTCGGCCTCCTCCTCAAGGTCAACCTCAGACTCCTCCTCTTCCTTAGTCTCATCTTTCGTCTTATTGGAGTCGCTCGGCGTTGGTGGTGGTGTCCCTTCGAAAAAGTGCTGCCAGTGGCTATCTTCTTCATCAAAGGAGTGAGACAGCGACGGCAGCCATGGCCCGTCGACTGAGTCTGGGCTTCTAGGTGGAGTTTCGGGGCCTTTCCCATTTGTCAGGTCAATCGACGTGTTCTGGAGAGAGTTGTCATACGACATTTTGGAAGGAAATAGAGAGAGATCGAGTTCTAAGCAACAGTGGGTTGGGTGTTTTGGGTGAAAGTAGGGGTGCGTACTGTTGCAATTTATAATGTCTATTTATAGTCATGCTTGTGTTAATACCCTGAAAACTATCCCAAAATATCATAAATAGATTGTACCAGACTCGTCCCGTAAAAAAAGGATTATACCAAACTTGTCGGTTCTTGTTTTTTCTCGGCACAGAGAATTCAGGAGGCGCCCCGCTTTATCCAAAAATGAAGAGAATCATGCAGATCGTGCTGAATTACTCGGTGTCTCTTACTTCCTCCGTTAAAAATTAAGTGTCTATAGTAGTACATACTTATCTAGCTACAGTACTACTAGTATACGTATACTCTTCACAAAGTCGCGTCACCAAACTTGATTGATGGTGGTATGGTGTGGGCCTCATCTTTTTCTGCACTGCTGCATCTCACATTAGAAGTATAATCATTGTGTGAAAGCTTACACGGGAAGGAAGGAGAAATGAAGAGGATAGTGGATGGATGGTGAGAGGGGGACGAAGGAGAGAGAAAATCTACTACGTAGTACTGTAGTATGTGTACTAGTACCACGTGTCACGACCCATCGTAATATGTAAACTTTTAGCTAAAGTTAGATAGAAACCATGATCAATTATAGTATGTGTGGCTTGTGGCATTCTGAACCATATTATTTGAACTTTCTTCACAAAAAACATCACCGTCCTCACTGGGAAAATTGAAATTCTTTTTTCCTAATTGTTGGAAACTCCCAGATGCAACAATGCTTACTATGCCAAGATGCACCCATCTACCATACTATCGTGGGAACTCTATCAAGTTGTAAACTATGATGTCAATATGGCCTTTATGACCTTGGTCGTTCGGGTTGAAATAAACCTGATGTTTAGCTGATCTTTTGGATAACCTTCCCTCCTGATGTCTGGGAAGCAAGTGAAAATTTCGAAAACCGGAAAATTTTGAATTTTTGTGCCGCCAAGGACCAAAGTGGTTTCCTTCCTATGTACTCCTCCTCGTCCCTACTCTACACCAACACGCGGCTGCCGAACACGCCAGAGACACAGAGCCGCCGTACCAAGGCACACGTGCGCAGCGCCACGCTGTGGATGAGGGGGGAGAGATCAGCCGGACCGGTGCGCGAGGGGAAAGGGGAGGAGAGATGGATCATAGGGAAGGAGAGAGAAAACACACGATTTGTTTTGCGTGCATAGGTCCTGAAATTTACTACTAGTAGAGTGTACACTGTAAAGCCACAGAAGTACCTCGTGTCACAAACCCATCATAAGTTTGCTCTGACATGGAACCGTCTTCAACTTCTCTTCGCTGCTGCCCTCTTCCCCTGCCAACGTTTTATTCTCTCAGCATGTACATCGCATGGACAAAAGTGACCATATGTCTAAGCAAAGAAATATACTACTCCCACATTGTGTAAAAAAGCACACCTTAATAAGGCTCAGATAGTAAATCGTATGACATATCATCACTATATAAAATTATAATTGGTAAAGCACAAAAATTATAAATTTGATCAACATCTACTGTATAAAGTATGGGTGTATATTCGGTCCTTGTACTTTGTATCATCATGTGTAAAAGTCAAAGATCATTAGCTACCTAACACTTGAAATTTTTGGTAACATGGTCTAGAGAAACGATTGAGAAGATTCTAGTATGATCAAGAAGTGTGTTTGGAGAGGTTTATGCATAGTGTATGTAGGGATTCGTAGCATGGAAAACAAAAATTTTCTATCGCATACAAACAAACAAGCCAAGATCTATCTACTAGATTGTAGCAACGAGTCGATGGAATAACTCACCCTCGAAGATTCCAAAGTGTTTAACGAGAGCAGATTCTCGTGGGTGATGTAGTCGTACTCTTTCCGATCTCAAGATCGCGTAGACGATCCTTCCGCGCAAGGTCCTCCAGCGCCCCGCATGATCGGTCACACGTTCGGATTGACGAAGACCTTCCTCTCCTTGTTCCAAAGAAAATGGAGGTTGTAGCACTCTCCTCATGATTCCTAAAGACAACGGGCGTGGTACGAGGTAGAGGGAAATCCAGCAGGCTTCGCCTTAAGCCGGTGCGAGTATGGTGGAGCTTATGAGAGAGGCTATTAGTGGTCTAGTAATTAGACACACCAATTAGAGGGCTCTAAACCAATTAGAAGGCTCTAAACTGAAATAGCTCTAAACCGGGGTCTAGATCTAGGGTTTAGTTTAGAGGATAGGAAACTTGTGTGTCTAGGAGGGGAGCCCTGCCCCTCCTTATATAGGTTGGAGGGCTGGCCGGCCAAGGGGAGGAGTTCCTTCCCAACTCGGCCTAGGGAGGTGCGCCGGCCAAGGGGAGGAACCCTCCTCCAACTCGGCCTCCACCTCTCCTCCTCTTTTCCCACTTCCCAAAAACTGCTGCTTGACTTTCAAACTAGCCGTTTGACTTTTCAATTTAGGATTTAAATAAATCCTTTATTTGGGACAGCAAGAATACTTAGTACATGATGCAATCATTCCAATATGTAATGACACACTCATGTACCCTTCCCCCTCCGGAGTGCCGGACATTCCGGGACCTTCTAGAATGTTCCCGATGAAAACACCGGAACCATTCCCCAACTCCGAAATGGGACTTTCCTTATATGAATCTTATTCTCCGGACCATTCCGGATCTCCTCGTGATATCCCGGATCCCATCCGAGACTCCGAACAACATTCGGTCTCTTTCTCATAATACCATAACTACTCAAACAACGTCAATCCTTATGTGTCTCCCTACGGTTCGTGAATTATGCGGACATGATCGAGACACTTCTCCGAACAATAACCAATAGAGGAATCTGGAAATTCATATGGCTCCACATATTTCTACGATTACTTTGCGATCGAATGAACCACTTACATACGATACCAATTTCCTTTGTCTCACGATATGTTACTTATCCGAGGTTATGATCGCTTGTATCTCGCATACCTAGTTCATCCTCACATCGATAAGTACTCTTTCTCGCTCCGTGATATGTGATCCCTTGTGACCCAGTCACATGCTTGCAAGCTAATTGGATGACATTTCACCGAGAGGGCCCAGAATATCTATCCGTCATGTGGATGGACAAATCCCACTCTTGATCCATGTGTTTCAACCAATACTTTCCGAACACTCAATGCCACCTTTATAGCCACCACATTACGGTGGTGTTTGATGACATCAAAGCATCCATCCAGAAAGGTGATATGCATGATCTCATGGTCGAAGGAATTAGGTTACTATGTATCGTAAAGCATATAGCAATTGAACTATTGAAATGACTTGATCTTTATGCTACGCTTGTCTATAGGAGTATGTCCACCATATCATTCTCCTAACGATATGATCTTGTTGTTGATAACATCTCAATGTTCATGATGGAAACCACAATCATCAATCAACCAACAAGCTAGTGAAGTATAGAGGCTATACTAGGGACTTCAAAGTAAGTTTACAAATCACACCAGTATTAATGGTTTCCTTGTTAATACTATTATAGCATGAATGTAAACATTTATCATAAACACAAAGATATATAATAATAACTACATTTATTATTGCCTCTAGGGCATATCTCCAACAGTCTCCCACTTGCACTAGAGTCATCCAATCTAGATTACATGGTAATATACCAACACCCATGGCAGTTTGGTGTTGGTCATGTTTTGCCCTCGGGAGAGGTTTAGTCAACGGATCCGCCACATTCAGATCTGTGTACTTTGCAAATCTTTATATCCCCATCCGGATATGTTCTCGAATAGCGTGGAAACGCAGCTTGATATGCTTCAGCTTCTTGTGTGACCTTGGTTCTTGCGCATTGGCTATGGCGCCCATGTTATCACATAGATAGACATTGGGTCCAGCACTTGGAACCACACCCAGCTCTGAAATGAACTCTTTCATCCATATCGCTTCTTGTGAAGCCTCCAAGCAACCATGTATTCCGATTCAGTTGAAGATCTCGCCACAACGCTTTGCTTTGCACTCCTCCATAATCGCTGCACCATTCAAAATAAATACGTATCCAGATTGTGATTTAGAATCATCCGGAGCGGTGTTCCAACTAGCATCGGTGGAACCATTAACAACGAGATGTTAATCACCTCCATAAGAAAGAACCAAATCCTTAGTTCTTCTCAAGTACTTAAGGATGTTTTTGATCATGTCCAATGATCCACTCCTGGATCACTTTGATATCTGCTAGTTAAACTAACAGATATGCAATGTCGGGTCTAGTACATAGCATGGCATACATTAGAGATCCTATGGCTGAGGCATAGGAGTCTTACTCATTCTTTCTCTATCTTCGATGTCGGACTTTGAGTTTTACTCAAGGTCGATTGAGCAACATGGGCAAGAACCCTTTCTTGCTATCTTCCATTCCAAACCTCTTTAGAACTTTGTCCAAATATGTACTTTGTGACAATGATATTTGGCGTTCGATCTATCTCTATAAATCTTTATGCCTAATATGTAAGCTGCTTCGCCAAGATCCTTCATTGAAAAACTATTATTCAAATACTCTTTGACACTATTAAGAAGGTCTACATCATTCCCAATCAACAATATGTCATCCACATACAGTATTAAGAATGCTACAGAGCTCCCACTCACTTTCTTGTAAACACAAGCTTCTCCATAAGTTTGTATAAAACCAAAACTTTTGATTACCTTATCAAAACGTTGATTCCAACTTCGGATGCTTGCTTCAATCCATAGATGGACCGTTGAAGTTTGCATACCTTGTTAGCATCTTTAGGATCGACAAAACCTTTGGGTTGTATCATATACAACTCTTCATCAATGTCTCCATTGAGGAATGCTGTTTTGACATCCATCGCCATATCTCATAATCATAATATGCATTGCTAACATAATCCTCACAGACTTTAGCTTCGCTACGGTGAGAAAGTCTCATCGTAGTCAACTCCTTGAATTTGTCGACACCCTTTTGCGACAAGTCGAGCTTTATAGATGATAATATTACCATCAAGATCTTTTCTTCTTGAAAATCCATTTGTTCTCGACCTTTCGGCCATCCGTAAGTCCACCAAAGTCCATACTTGGTTTTCGTACATGGATCCAATCTCGGATTTCATGGCTTCTTGCCATTTATTGGAATCTGGGCTCATCATCGCTTCCTCATATGTCTCGGGGTCATCGGTGTTGTCCACCAACATGACATTCATAACGGAATCATACCAATCTGGAGTGGTACGATTTCTCGTTGACCTCCGAGGCTCTGTAGCAACTTCAACCGAAGTTTCATGATCGCTATCATTAGCTTCCTCTCTTATTGGTGCAGGCACCACAGGAACTTCTTCCGGTGCTGCGCTACTCTCAATTTTGAGAGAAGGTTCGACAACCTCGTCGAGTTCTACTTTCCTTCCAGTCACTTCTTTCGAGAGAAATTCCTTCTCTAGAAAGGATCCATTCTTAGCAACGAAGATTTTGCCTTCGGATCTATGATAGAAGGTATACCCAATAGTTTCCTTCGTATCCTATGAAGACGCATTTGTCCGCTTTGGGTTCAAGCTTGTCCGGCTGTAACTTCTTTACATAGGCTTCGCATCCCCAAACTTTAAGGAACGACAATTTAGGTTTCTTCCCAAACCATAATTCATACGGTGTCGTTTCAACGGATTTAGACGGTGCCCTATTTAAAGTGAATGCGGCTGTTTCTAATGCATAACCCCAAAATGATAGTGGCAAATCTGTAAGTGACATCATAGAACGAACCATATCTAAGAGAGTTCGATTACGACGTTCAGACACACCATTGCGATGTGGTGTTCCCGGCGGTGTCAACTGCGAAAGTATTCCACATTTCTTTAAATGCTCGCCAAACTCGTAACTTAGATATTCACCTCCACGATCAGAACGTAGAAATTTAATCTTCTTGTTACGTTGATTCTCTACCTCACTTTGAAACTCCTTAAACTTCTCGAAAGTTTCGGACTTATGTTTCATGAAATAGATATACCCATATCTACTCAAGTCATCCGTGAAGGTAAGAACATAACGATAACCACTGCGCGATGCTACACTCATTGGACCACACACATCGGTATGTATGATTTCCAATAAGTCCGTAGCTCGCTCCATCATACCAGAAAATGGAGTCTTAGTCATTTTACCCATCAGACATGCTTCGCATCTTTCAAGTGATTCAAAATCAAGTGATTCAAGAAGTCCATCGGAATGGAGTTTCTTCATACGCTTCACTCCAATGTGACCAAGACGACAGTGCCACATATAGGTCGAATTATCGCTTGATTTCAAACGTTTAGCCTCAATGTTGTTGATATGTGTATTTCCACTATCGAGATTCAATATGAATAGACCATCTATCAAAGGTGCATGTGCATAAAACATATTACTCATATAAATCGAACAACCATTATTCTCGGATTTAAACAAGTAACCGTCTCGTAATAAACAAGATCCCGATATAATGTTCATGCTCAACGCAGGCACCAAATAACAATTATTTAAGTATAAAACTAATCCCGATGGTAGATGAAGAGGTAGCGTGCCGACCGCGATCACATCAACCTTTGATCCGTTTCCTACGCGCATCGTCACCTCGTTCTTCACTAGCTTCCGTTTATTCTGCAGCTCCTGTTTCGAGTTACAAATATGAGCAACGAACCAGATCAAATACCTGCACTACTACGAGTACTAGTGAGATACACATCAATAACATGTATATCAGATATACCTTTCTTCTTGATGTTGCCGTTCTTCAAATCCGCCAAGTACCTTGGGCAATTCCGCTTCCAGTGACCTTCTCCCTTGCAGTAAAAGCACTCAGTATCAGGCTTGGGTCCAGCCTTGGTCTTCTTCGTCGGTATGGTAACTTTCTTACCACCCTTCTTGAAGTGTCCCTTCTGCTTAGACTTGCCTTTCTTGAATTTGGTGGTCTTATTGACCATCAACACTTGGTGCTCTTTCTTGATCTCCACTTCTGCAGATTTTAACATAGCAAATAGTTACGCAACTCTTTGTTCATGTTCTGCATGTTGTAGTTCATCACAAAGTTCTTGTAACTTGGTGGTAGTGATTGGAGGATGCGGTAAACCCCCAAAGTATTAGGAATCACTATACCCAAACTTTGGAGTTTATTTATGCGCCGGACATCTTAAGCACATGCTCACCGACGAGCTACCCTCTTCCATCTTGCAGTTAAAGAACTTTTCGGAAGCTTCATAACTTTCAATTGCATGAGTCTCAAAGATTAATTTGAGATCCTCGACAATATCATATGGATCGACTCTTCAAATCTTTTTAAGCTCGATTCTAAACCATACAAGATAGCACACTGAACTATGGAGTACTTGATTCTTCCGAGCGAGGTAAACATTCTTTACTTCATCGGTAGCATCAGTGCAGTGGGTCACCTAGCGGTGCATCCAGCACATAGGTCAAATTACCAATTGTGAGGACAATCCTCAAATTGCGGAACCAATCCGAAGTTGCTTCCATTGTTTTCAACTTTTCTTTCTCTAGGAACGCATTAAAATTGATGGTAGGGCTGCCATTGATCTACAACATATTTGCAATAGTTTAGACTAAGTTTATGGCAAATTGAGTTCAAATTAATTAATGAGATTAAACTAGGTGAACTCCCACCAAAACAACATCCCTCACATTGTTTTAGCGAACACACGAACCAAATCCACTACATCAACACCGATCATCACGAGAGTTGATATAGTTTCCATGGCGAACAATCATCATGTTCATCATATCTACTATATGATTCATGCTTTACCTTTTCGCGATCCGTGTTCCCGAGGCCATGTCGTACATGCTAGGCTCAAGATCAAACCTTAGCTTCCGCATAAGCAAATCTGGCTTGCTTACGTTGTATTCACCATGAATCAAAGACACCCGATCATCACGTGGTGCTTGAGCGCAAGCTTTGCAGCAGTGCATACTAAGGGTGAACACTTTAGAACTTGAAATTTATGTGCATGAGGGATCATCTTATAATGCTACCGTCTACTAAGCAATACAAGATGCATAAAGGATTAACATCACATGCAATTCATAATATGTGATATGATATGGCCTTTCTTCTTTTGTGCTTCCGATCTCCATCTTCAAGCACGAACATGATCTCCATCATCACCCATAGCATCAAGGTCAATGACGCTTCTTCATGGTTGTCATTCCACCAGCTTCAACTATTACAACTATTTTGAATAGACACGCAGGTCTTAATGTAAATTAAAGACAACCATATGGCTCCCGCTGCCAACTTACAATAAGGAACATTGCATACATCAAATATAATCACAATCATGGCCATATCACATCATCAAGACACCCTGCAAAACAAAGTTAGACGCTTCTACTTTCTTTGCATATTTTACGTGGTTTGGGGCTTTCCATAGGTGTCGTTCTAACCTCGAACAAGAACCACAACATTGATACTAGCATTGTTGATTACCCGTTGTAAATTGGATCTTTACTATGCTAGGAGAAACAGGCACCATAAAGCCACTTATGCAATACTGAGTTGCATGTCAAACGTGGAGCAAGTCTCATGAACGATGTCATGTAAGGTTAGCCCGGGCAGCTTCATCCCAACATACCGCAAGATGCAAAGTACACGAAAAGCAATCTACAATAAAAGCATCAACGCCCACAATGACCATTGTGTTCTACTCGTCAACAGATCTACATATAGACACGGCTCGATACCCTTTGTAGGGATTCGTAGCATGGAAAACAAAAATTTTCTATCGCATACAAACAAACAAGCCAAGATCTATCTACTAGATTGTAGCAACGAGTCGATGGAATAACTCACCCTCGAAGATTCCAAAGTGTTTAACGAGAGCGATTCTCGTGGGTGATGTAGTCGCACTCTTTCCGATCTCAAGATCGCGTAGACGATCCTTCCGCGCGTTCCCTTGAGCGCTCCCTTGATCGGTCACACGTTCGGTACTGACGAAGACCTTCCTCTCCCTTGTTCCAAAGAAAATGGAGGTTGTAGCACTCTCCTCGCGATTCCGGCAGACACGGCGTGGTACCGGAGGTAGAGGGAAATCCCAGGCTTCTCCTTAAGCAGTGCAGTATGGTGGAGCTTATGAGAGAGGCTATTAGTGGTCTAGTAATTAGACACACCAATTAGAGGGCTCTAAACCAATTAGAAGGCTCTAAACTGAAATAGCTCTAAACCGGGTCTAGATCTAGGGTTTAGTTTAGAGGATAGGAAACTTGTGTGTCTAGGAGGAGCCCTGCCCTCCTTATATAGGTTGGAGGGCTGGCCGGCCAAGGGAGGAGTTCCTCCCCAACTCGGCCTAGGGAGGTGCGGCCAAGGGAGGAACCCTCCTCCAACTCGGCCTCCACCTCTCCTCCTCTTTCCACTTCCCAAAACTGGCTTGACTTTCAAACTAGCCGTTTGACTTTTCAATTTAGGATTTAAATAAATCCTTTATTTGGGACAAAGAATACTTAGTACATGATGCAATCATTCCAATATGTAATGACACACTCATGTACCCTTCCCCCTCCGAGTGCGGACATTCCGGGACCTTCTAGAATGTTCGATGAAAACACCGAACCATTCCCCAACTCCAATGGGACTTTCCTTATATGAATCTTATTCTCCGGACCATTCGGATCTCCTCGTGATATCCGGATCCCATCCGAGACTCGAACAACATTCGGTCTCTTTCTCATAATACCATAACTACTCAAACAACGTCAATCCTTAAGTGTGTCTCCCTACGGTTCGTGAATTATGCGGACATGATCGAGACACTTCTCGAACAATAACCAATAGAGGAATCTGGAAATTCATATGGCTCCACATATTTCTACGATTACTGCGATCGAATGAACCACTTACATACGATACCAATTTCCCTTTGTCTCACGATATGTTACTTATCCGAGGTTATGATCGCGGTATCTCTGCATACCTAGTTCATCCTCGTTACTGATAAGTACTCTTTTCTCGTTCCCGTGATATGTGATCCCTTGTGACCCAGTCACATGCTTGCAAGCTAATTGGATGACATTTCACCGAGAGGGCCCAGAGAATATCTATCCGTCATGTGGATGGACAAATCCCACTCTTGATCCATGTGTTTCAACCAATACTTTCCGAACACTCAATGCCACCTTTATAGCCACCCTGTTACGGTGTGGTGTTTGATGACATCAAAGCATCCATCCAGTAAAGGTGATATGCATGATCTCATGGTCAAAGGAATTAGGTTACTATGTATCAGAAAGCATATAGCAATTGAACTATTGAAATGACTTGATCTTTATGCTACGCTTGTCTATAGGAGTATGTCCACCATATCATTCTCCTAACGATATGATCTTGTTGTTGATAACATCTCAATGTTCATGATGGGGAAACCACAATCATCAATCAACCAACAAGCTAGTGAAGTATAGAGGCTATACTAGGGACTTCAAATTAAGTTTACAAATCACACAAGTATTAATGGTTTCCTTGTTAATACTATTATAGCATGAATGTAAACATTTATCATAAACACAAAGATATATAATAATAACTACATTTATTATTGCCTCTAGGGCATATCTCCAACAGTGTATTCATTGTGTTCAAGACTATCAATAGAATCTTCTAGATGCTAGAATGGAAAAGAAGATCCAATGGCTAGAAATGATGGGATTCACGACTCTTGATCCAATGGTCAACATTCAAAGTTATTCGTACACTAATCTCATCATCACTCGGAAAATTGAGAATGTTCTTTCCTGATAGTTGGAAACTCACACCGGCGGTACTGACTACTACAAGAAGATGCATCCATCTACCTCCAAAGAGACATTTAATTAAAGAAAAATCTATCGTGCTTACTTGTAGCTCAAGTTTGAGCTAATTTTTCGTTAAATTGTCAAGATGCAAAATCTTAATTAGAAAGGAGTTAACCAGGAATTTGATCAACATCTATAAATTGGTAAAGCACAAAAAAATATAAATTTGATCAACATCTATAAAGTATGGGTGTATATATTTGGTCCTTGTACTTTGTATCATCATGTAGAAGTAAAAGATTATTAGCTACCTAACACATGAAATTTTTGATAACATGGTCTAGAGAAACAAGGGAGAAGATTCTAGTATGATGGAGAAGTGTGTTTTGAGGTTGTGCATAGCAGTCATTATGCCAAAGACTATCAATAGAATCTTCTAGATGATAGGATGGAAAAGAAGATCCAACGGCTCGAAAAGCTGGGATTCGCGAGTCTTGATCCAACGGTCAACATTCAAAGTTATTCGTATACTATATAGTGGTTTGTAATGAAGACTATCAATATAATCTCAAGGTGCTAGAATGGAAAAGAAGATCCAATGGCCGGAAATGTTGGGTCGCGAGTCTTGATGCAACGGTCAATATTCAAAGTTGTTTGTACACTATATAGTCGTAAGATCATATAGAAGTCAACGATTATTAGCTACTAGTAAGTTGCACGTGATACTCGGATAGTAGACGTATGACATAACATCATCACTATATACAATTATAATTGGTAAAGCACAAAAAAATATAAATTTGATCAACATCTATAAAGTATGGGTGTATATTTAGTCCTTGTACTTTGTATCATCATGTAGAAATCAAAGATTATTTAGCTACCTAACACATGAAATTTTTGATAACATGGTCTAGAGAAACAAGAGAGAAGCTTTTATTATGATGGAGAACTGTGTTTTGAGGTTTGTACATAGCATTGATTATGTCGAAGACTATCAATAGATTCTTCTAGAAGCTATAATGGAAAAGAAGTTCCAACGGCTAGAAACGTTGGGATTCACGAGTCTTGATCCAACGGTCAACATTCAAAGTTATTTGTAAACTATATAGTGGTAATATAAGATATGCACGCAAAACAAATTGTGTTTTCTCTATCCTTCACACTGCCTCATCACCGTCCACACACAACCTGACCGGCTGGCCTCTCGATCGTCCACAACGTGGTGCTGCCCACGTGCGTCGACCTGCCTTGTCTTTACATTTCACACCCTATGAAGAGAAAGCACCAAGCACACCCCAGCACGCTTGTTCGAAAGTGTGAGGAGCGTTTTTGTGTGTGTGAAGCAAGTACACACTAGTATGAAGGGTATATGGCTAAGTTGCTCTCTCGAGAAGGACCATACTGCTTTTCCTTGCTTAACTTTAGAGCCCTTTATGCTAAATTTATGGACCTCTATGTAACTTTTTTAGGTCTTCGATGCAAATCGTACTTTCTCCCACTGTCCATATCAAATTTTAACTACTAGTAAGCGCGATAGATAGATTCCTCTTAAAATGTCCCAACAGACTTTTGATGCTCTAACCAGGAATTTAGTACATCGAAAACCACCGAAAGCTTTTTCGTAAAACTTCCAAAGCAATCTATAATTTACTTATAGTTAAAATTTGACCTAATTTCGATAAAATGGCATAGAGTCTCATTCAAGTCGGTAGAGTTATCTAGGAAGTTTTAAAATTCACAAAACATGGGAAAATTGAGAATGTTCTTTCCTGATAGTTGGAAACTCACACCTAGAACATCGTTTACTAAAAGAAGATGCACCCATCTACCTTCGACAAGACAACTAATCCAAGAGCTATCTATCACACACTTACTTCTATCTCAAGTTTGACCTAATATAATTTCGTTAAGTTGTCAAGATGTAGAATCTTAGCAAGAAGTTGAACCTATTGTCAAAATTTCGGGACCTTTACTATATATATATATATGCATGCAAAACAAATTGTGTTTTCTCTCTCCTTTCCTGCCTCATTACCATCCACACACACCCCGGCTGATCTCTAAATCGCCAACGTGTACCTTACGTCGTCGACATGCATTGTTGTTCCATTTCACACCCTGCGAAGAGGAAGCACCAAGCACACCCCAGCACGCTGGTTCGAAAGTGTGAGGAGAGTTTTATGTGTTTGTGTGTAGCAAATACAGTAGTACGAAGGGTATGGCTCAGTTTCTCGCTTGAGAAGGACCCGAGTGCTTTTCCTTGCTTAACTTTAGGGACCTTTGTGCTAGACCTCTATGTAATTTTCTCTTTCTTGAGGTCTTCGATGTAAACCGTACTCCCACCAATCGTGTCAAATTTTAACTACAAGTAAGCACGATAGGTAGATTTCTCTTAAAATTTTCCAAATACTTTTTAGGATAACCAGGAATTCAGTAGTACATCGAAAGCTTTTTCTTAAAACCTCCCAGCTTATAGACAAATTCTACCACCATAGGTGATACCCTAATACTAGTATGAAAATAGAAGCTGACGTTACGAGAAAGTACTACGCTAGGAAGTGGCATGTTTAATTTATTGCACAGGGGTGCGTTTTACACGCATTCACGCTTAGCCGGTGTCCTCGATGCAGTTGCTTCTTATAGCAGAAGAAAATAAAAAAAACCTTTTAAAGAGCCATCCTATCTTCTCCATCCCCGTTTAGTTTATCCCCACTCGCCGACGCTGCCTGGCCGCATCTCAGGCGCGGGCTTCACACATTTTACTCCCCATCTTGCAGCTGCAGCACTCTCTCCAGGCCACTAGCCCCCTCCTCCAAAAACCACCAACAACTCTACATAGATCCACCCTCGCCCCCAATCCGTTCGGACGGGATGGCAGATTCGAGGTGCAACCCGCGGCACTACGGCTGGAGCAAGGCCCGCGATGACGTCTTCAACGAAATCACTATGCGTCTGGACACTATCAGCACCATTAGGATGGCCGCATGCTCCAAGGAGCTATATCGCCAGGTCGCCGACGGAAAAGGTAGCATGTGCCCTAATGACCGCTGTTGTTCATTGGTCTCCTACAATGACGTCTACGAGCACAAGATCCAGTGCTGCTATGCCCCGTGTGCAGCCTACACAAAGCGAGGATGCGAGTTCTTCAATCGGCCCTTGACTTTGCACGAGCTCTTTGACCACTTGAAACTTGCCCACGAGATGTACTATTTGCCCCAAGTGACCTACTCCAACAAGTACTGGTACCCGACTAACCGGGTGCACGCACCAGAGATCGTCGGCATTGGGAAAGAGGGCACGGAGTTTGCCGCCCTAATTGGAGGGTACACCATGGACATCTTCCTATTCGTCAGGTATGTCAGGTCGGTGGCGTGCGAATCTCCGCGGTACAAGGTGATGTTATGGTCGCTATCGTCATGGAATAAGCTCCATTCGGTCAAAATGGCAGCAACATCTGAGCAGACGAGCAGGCCTTCATTGCTGAAGTCGCGCTGAAAGGGCTCATGTCGTACCTGTCAAAACCGAGGCGTTACCTGCGAGCTTCTCAAGATGTTGTCGGAATTCCCCCTGGATTACAAGAATATCAACCAAGAGTGAGTTAACACATATAAATCTTCTTGTGATGATCCTAATATGAATATATGTAATGTCGTACTAATTAATTACTTTATGTTGGTGACATGCCCAATTGGTACGGGCTGTCCAGCCAAATATGTCTTCATGTTCAATGCTCACTGATGCAGTCCAATGGAACTGCGTGGTGCCTGGATGCAAGTTTTCCGCAATTCCGTTTGTGCTCCACTCCCACCTCAGAGAAGCCCATGCCATGAGGTTGCGCATTTTACACTATGATAGGAAAGGCAGTTACATCTCTAAGCCGGTGCCGGCACCAGGCTCGCAAAATGTAGATATCGGGCTAACCGGGTTCGATGACATGGTGTTTTGCATGCTATTTGACGGGCGCTACGATGTCATCTTGATATCTGTCGTGTGCGTCAGGCCAGCGGCGCGCGTGTCACCGTAGTTCATGGTGAAGTTGAGCTCTGCACATCCAAATGGCTTGTGTGAGAAGGTATTCTATGTGAATTCTAAAGCCACTTGCTCTTTGTCGGTTTTTCGGACTAATCTGGTCGCTCGTCGTCAGAATCGACCATCGGAGTTCACCGTGGAATACAAGCTTCATATCGACAAGATTATTATCGTAGATGCAGAGGTGGGTGATACGTCCATTTTGCATCACTATTCTATATCATAATTTACTGTTATTCATTGATATATTTCATATTAAGAGATGATACTTATGTTATTTCATCTGTTTTTGCATGGTTGATGACTTTTGGAGCATGGACCGCGCAAATGGATTCAGATGGAAAAGGTGCTGTTTGGAGGCAAAATTCGTGAAGATCAGAAAATCCGGGAAAATACATGGAAAATCCTATTTTTCTAGAAGACGAAGGAAGCTAGAAGGGGAAGTGGAGATGGGCCACAGGGGGCCCACACCACCCCCTAACGCGGACCACCCTAGGCCGTGCCACCAGTTGGTGTGGCCGCCCTGGTCCACCCCTGGCTCTCCCCTCTGGCGTATATTATCCTCCCGAAACCCTAAGACTCGGGGAGCAACCACAGAAAGATTCCGCCGCCTCTGTGGGGCGGAAAACACCGAGAGAGAAAGATCTCTGTGGCAGACAGAATTCTGCCGGGGGAATTCCTTCCCGGAGAGGGGAGATCATCGCCATCAACACCACCATCAAGCTGGACTTCATCGGGATCATCATCTTCATCACGACTATCATCTCCACCAGCACCATCATCACCACCTCCATACCGCTGTAACAATTGGGTTGAATCTTGCATAGTTCTTAGGGGAAACTTTCCCGGTGTTGATTACTCTTTGTAGTTGATGCTATTGAGTGAACCATTGAATTATCGTTTATGTTCAGATTGTTACATATCATTATTTCATCTCTAATCATGATCCATATGATGTCTTGTGAGTATTTCATTTTGTTCTTGAGGACATGGGAGAAGTCATGTTGTTAGTAGTGGAATTGTGTTGAGAAAGATTCAATAGTTTGCTATTTAAGTTGTGGTGTACTTCTTCTAGTGGTGTAATGTGAATGTTGACTACATGACACTTCACCTATATGGGCCTAGGGGAATGCATTGTGTATTTGGCTACTAATCGTAGGGGTTGCCGAAGTGACGGAAACCTGAACCCCCGTTAGGAAACCATTGCACAAGGGATGTCAGGGTCTTAGAGTTTAAAGTTGTGGTTAGGTTTCTACCTTAATTACTTTCTTGTACTTGTGGATGCTTTCAAGGGGTATAATCGCAAGTATGTATTAGTCCTAGGAAGGTTGGTACATTAGCACAGGTTCACCCACACAACACTTAGCAAACTAAAGAAGATTAATCAACTATATGAAGCGAAAGCACTTGACGATATTCCCATGTGTCCTCGAGAACGTTTGGTCATCTTAAGTAATACAACCGGCTTGTCCTTTGCTGAAGAAAGGATTTGCTGAAGAAAGGATTAGGCCACTTGCTGCATTTATTATTATTGTCTTCTATTTACTCGTACTTTATTTACCAGCATTATCAAAAACCCCTAAAAATCCGTTTGCTAAGTATTTACAGAGAATTCCTACTCCTAGCCATTCGCCAGCACCTTCTGCTCCTCGTTGGGTTCGACACTCTTACTTATCGAAAATATTGCGATACACCCCCCTATACTTGTGGGTCATTAGTGGGATATGTGGGAGACTTCTAAACTAACTCTAAACTAAGTGGGATAAGCGGGATAAGTGAGATTTGTTAAATCCTACTTGTCCCACTTCTCCCACTTAGTTTAGAGTTAGTCTAGGGAGGTCTAAAATTAAGGATCCCACATGTCCCATTTGTCCCACTTCTGCATCTCTATTTCTTAGCGATTAACCCATCATTATCTTCTTGTGATGATCCTAACTTGAACACATGTACTCCTCGACCAAAATTTTCTTACCATTTTGGGACATGTGATTCCTAGCTTAAGGTAGTTCTGAGTATTTTGTATGGAGTTCTGTTACTTCTAATCTATTTTGTAGTAGGAGTAATACCTATGTACTGGTACTTGTTCAGACCGATGGATCTAGTGTAGAATAAGATCTCTCTTTCCTTTTGAATCATGGCCTTGCTACATCTATCGAATTTCAATATCTGCATTGCTGAATCTGTCAATTCCTTTGGTCACTATCTATACTGCTAAATCAGTCACTTTGAAATGGTGCTAAATCTGTCAAGTGCCGCTTATTATGATCTGGGAATCTGATGATATTTTTCTGTCTTATTCAGTACTGCTGAATCTTTCAAGTGCCATTGAATTTATCGAACGTTCTGTTGTTGCTATTACTAAAATATTTTTTAGAACTAATAGTGATGTATTGGTACTTGTTTAGATCAAGACCAGTAGATGGTATTGCTCTTCTTTTGGAACATGTCCAGAATATGTTCTCTTTGTCCTTTTGAATTATGGCCTTGCTACATCTATTGGATTTCAGTGTCTGCATTGTTAAATCTATCAATACTTTTGGTCATTATCTGTACTGCTAAATCGGTTACTTTGAAATGCTGTTGAATCTGTCAAGTGCCGCTAATTATGTGTTTGGAATCTATTGATATTTTTCTGTTTTATTCAGTGCTGCTGAATCTTTCAAATGGTAGCGAATCTGTCAAATGTTCTGTCATTTTTATTACAGTAATAAAGTATCTTGTAGAACTAATACTGACGTACTGATACTTTTTTAGATCAAGGGCAGTAGATGGTCTTACTGTTCTTTTGAAACATGGCCTTATCACAATCTAGATGAGGCTTGGGGCATTTTGGTTTGCATATATGGGTCACACAATCATCGATGTGAGTAGAAAGTATGCACAAAAAAGCAGGCTTGATGGTCAGTTTTGCTTGCTCCGATGATCGAGTGTGTTCGGAGAAAAGCGACTGATCATGCACCAAAGTTTTTAGTGCTGAAACAAGAATTGATTCTCGCTGTCCTACTATTGAATTTCAGAGTCCGTATTGCTGAATCAGTCACTTTGAAATGCTCCTGAATATGAACTGAAAACTTGTCGTTATTTCACCAAGCATGATGCAATTTAGGCCGTGGGTTCTTGCCTTTCTAGAAGTTTCAGCAATTTTAGCAGGCTTGCCAATGTTTGCAAAGGGGTACCTTTCTAGAAAGTTCATATGAGGTTCAGCATATTGGTATTTTGGTACGTACTATGAAGTACTGAAAAACGTAAGTGACTCAACTTACGACTACTCTGTCTAACTAATATGAATCTAGACAAAGATGAGGCCATTAGAATACGAACTGGAGGGAGTAGTATAAAATGGAAGCAGTAAATAAGTCATCTCTCAGTTCTAATAACTGAGATGTGATGAGAGAACATTCCATGACAGCATGCTAGTCTAGAGTACCTATAGTAGTATTCCCTACTCCATAACTCTAGTCGGCGTGCTCGATGCGGTACGCCCGGCAGAAGGCAGCCGTAGGAGCACGGCAAAACCCCCTCCTTAAGAGCCATTCCCAACTCCGAGAAGTAGTAAATAAGTTTTCCATCGGCCGTGGCTGAGCCGAGAATTTTGTCGCGGAAGATGTGCCTTCTATGATGACTGTCGGACCAATTCGTTGCGGAAGGAAACTTTTCTTGTAGTGCCTTCTGGTAAAATATTGACTTGGGCTTTTGTCCGGTCCAATTCCGAGAATATTTCCTTACTAGCTTTTCTGAAACCAAAAATAGCAGAAAATAGGCAACTGGCACTATGGCATCTTGTTAATAGGTTAGTTCTAGAAAATGTATAAAAATACCTCAAAGTGTGAACAAAACATAAGAAAGTAGATATAAAACAAGCATGGAACATCAAAAATTATAGATACGTTTACGACGTATCAACATGATCGAGACGCCTCTCGGACAAATGATCATCAGCAGGATCTGGATGCCCATAATGACCCATGCGCATTCCATGATTTAAATGTCATTTGAACCATAAACATCGAGTCCAATTCCTTTTATTACTTCGATACATGACTTGTTAGAGATCTGATCTTCGGTATCATCATACCTAGTTCAATCTCGTTACTGACAAGTGTTGCTTAACTCGTTCCCATGATATTCCATCTTCATGCCCTAGTCATATGTTGCACAACTTCTTGGATGTAATCTCACTGAGTGGGCAATGTGTATCTTACCATCACGCGGGAGAACATATCTCGATCTTGATGCATACGCCTCAACCCATCCCTTTGGAATACCTCAGATACAATTTTATGATCACCCTGTTACGATGTGATGGTTGATGTAGTCAAGGCAACCTCGGGTGATAGTGATTAGATATGATCTCACGGTCTAAGGAGTAGGATACTTTGTTTCCTAATTATTGCAATGATGAACTTTGTGACTTGATCGTGTTGTAATAGTTAAGTTGGGTACATGTCCATCATATCATTCATCTAATGACATACCCTCATTGTCAATTGACATAGATGTCCATGATCAGGAAACCTTGATCATCAGTTAACCAATGAACTAGTTGAATAAAGGCTACTAGGGATGTCGCTTGTTTACATACCACACATGTACTAGTGTTTATGACTGATACAGTTATAGCATGGTATAAAACTTATTATGAACTAATGAGATATGATAATAAACACCCTTTATTATTTGCCTCTAGGGCATATCTCCAAGAGTCTCCCACTTGCACTAGAGTAAAAATAATCTAGTTTCATTTGTTACTAATCATAACACCATATCACATAGTGTGCTATTGATCATGCTTGCTTGTGAAAGAGGTTCCATAAATGATCTGTATCTTCCAGATCCGCATGTTCTTAGCAAATTATGAATGTCAACGATATTGTTGAAGTATATGTTTGGCAATAGAGTAAGACTTCGTTTCCCTATGTATACAATGCCATATGTTTAGTCAAGTGGAATCTTACTATAGTCATGTATACTATAAAAACACTCAGTCGAAAGTAAAACTTCCTAAGACAAATATTCATACTTGCCACTTCTGAAATAGCCACTTCTATATCAACATAGATCATTAGTTCTCTCTAGACACTAGGGATATGTTTAAATCTTGTCCTGTGATTTACTCAGGAATCACTTTGGAAAATGTTCTTCTAATTAAGAACTTGGGTTACATTACGCCGAGTATACAACATGGTTTTATATGACAGAAACTATGACCGAGGAATAGGGGACGTAACACATCCCTTTTCTATGTTTTAACCATTGTTTTTATACCGAGATACACTCAATACTTCACCTAGTTATACAAGTAAGAACTTCTTTCATCGCTTGTTCCATTCTAAACTTCTTTAGAATCCAATCTAGGATATTCAGAACTTCTTCAGCATCTAATTCATAAAAGCATTTCAAATTTAATGTTTATTAAACGTATCGATCTATCTTCATAGGTTTCAACGTTAATACATGTTCAACTTCATATATATAGAATATTTACTAACTTAAATAATCATTAGTACTCATTAGTACCAACTATACCATTCAGTATATGTCATTTACATATCAAAATGTTGTTAAGCTCCCACTCAAATATGTCATTCACATAGAAGACTAGGAAACTCACTCAGCTCCCACTCAAAATATGTCATCCACATATTAAGATTTCAGAAAGCTATTCAGCTCCCACTTGATTTTTTTTGTAAATGCAGGTCTTCTCGATAATCTTGGTAATTTCATAATTCTTTAATCATATATCAAATCAAGAATTCCAGCTTCCAGACACATGTATCCATATGATTGAAAAACCCACTTGTTGTACCAACTACAACACTTCTTTAATTTAGATATCGAAGGAGACACCATTTTAACAATCTTCTATCAATTATAATGTGACCATAAAAAAAATCATTCATACAAATAGAACAACTAACTTGTTTCTTACTTATATGAATAAACGTCTCGCAAAATACAAGACATACTAATAGAATTCACATACTTAAAAATTACAAAAAATATATTCAAATACATAAACTAATCTGAATAATAGATGTAGAGGGATAATGTCGTCGGCCATCAACCAACTTGCTTGCAATCAACATGCCATTGTCACCCAAGGGTGAAGATGCAGTGTTTAACCGGGGTAAAATGACACCGACACCTTCTGGCTCGTCCCTTAAGCTCAAAGCCCCAATAAAAAAATGACCCCCATGGAAATATAATTTGACCTCAGTGTCTATGCGCAAGGGGCAGCCCACTTCATCTTTATATTGGTCCAACTCGTGCACTAGTTAATCATGGAAATAATAAAAATCCCATCCAACGATCAATTATAGTGCGGGTAAATGACATATACGTGTATTCGATCGCTAGGAAAACACGCCCAGTCGTATGCTCCCTTGACTTCTGTTCAGAATGGCTAGGGCTTATGAATGTTGCCAACCATGAGACGATTTTCTTCAATCCGTATCACCGTGCAGTTTGTCTGCTCTTCTCCTCTGCGATTTATAGCTGTTGCATGGATTTGATATGAAGTCCCACATCCCTGATCCAACCTATAGACTACTTATTATTGTACAAAATTATAATTAATCTAGGGTTTGACATCGTGTTAATTTTTACGTGTTAATTTTTACGATCGAATTATTTGTAACATTGGAGCTGTTCCGGAGTGCCGCACTGTCGTGGATTAGGATTTAGGTCTCAAATTACCCGCCAACTGTCCTACATAATGTCAAATAAGAAAACAGCCCCTCATATATGTACTTTCTCGCGTATGTTTGATGTAAATTTTAGTACTAAGAATTTCTTGCTAACTCGCAGGTAGTAAAGCTATAATGTGTCGCTTTTTAAATTTGAAAAAAAAATCTCCACCAACTATAACCAATGATTCAGGTGAAGGTTCATCGGAAAATAGACGTACTTGTCCTCCGTGTCCTTTCCGGTATTTCCAAGAAAGGTAAATTCATATGAGATTCCTTATGATCCTTCCGACAGAAAAAAATATATCAGAATATGTAGGGGCCAAGATACAAGATGAGATAAGACAGATGTATCTGATTAGAGGTTCGTCTAGACCACCAGCAGGTTTCAAGTTTCCATAGAGGATGATTGCGCGTTCTTTGCATCGATTTAGTCGGAAATGGGTTGTCGAATATGACTAGATAGAGTACAGTGTGAAGAAGGATACTATTTTTTGTCTATATTGGTAATTTTCAGAGATTCTATTGAAGGCCAAGGGAGAAATGATGCATTCGTGAAAATGGTTTTAGTGGGTGGAACAATCAGCCAGATCGACTTGATGACCATATGGGAAAATCTCCTACGGTGAAAAGATGTAAAAATTTGCTAAAACAAAACCAATCTGTTGTTGTTGTTCCTAATAAACATAGAAAAGTCACTCAAGAGGAGTATTTGATTCGATTGAATAATTTTGTTCTTGTTGTCAGATACATGTTGCATCAAGGTTTAGTTTTTTATGGCCATGATGAATCATAAGAATCCGTGAACAAGGGAAATTTTAAAGAGTTACCGATTCCTTTGGTCGACCAAAATGAGAAAGTAAAGAAGGTTGTGCTAAATTTTCCCGGTAATAATAAATTGATTGCTCTAGAAATTCATAAGGACATTGCGGAATGTTTCTCCCATGTAAGAAATGTTTTAAGATACCATTTGTCTTATAAATATCCCAACTCTTATTGTTATTTAACAAATGAATTTTTACTTTTATAGATCATAATAAAATCTTTTATTGATAAACTTGGAGGTGATGTTTTCTGCTTATTGGTTGATGAGTGTGCTGATATTTCTGACAAGGAACAAATGGTTGTGGTTTTGCGGTATGTCAACAAGTTTGGAGCCATGAACGAAAGACTTATTGGTGTTGTTCATGTCGAAGAGACGTTGGCTTCATGTCTCAAATCCAACATTGATTATTTGTTCAAGAAGTATGGATTGAGCATAAAACAAGTTTGAGGCCAAGGTTATGATGGGCAAGTAACATGAGAGGTAAGTTCAATGGGTTGACAGCTCTAATTATGAGGGAGAATAGCTCAGCATATTATGTCCACTACTTTGCTCACCAACTTCAATTAGTCATTATGGTAGTTGCTAAAAAGAATGATGATATTAATGACTTTTTTTACATGATATATGTTCTTCTTAAAGTTGGTGGAGCTTCTTCTAAAAGGAAAGATATGATCAGAGAGAGTAAACATGAGAGAGTGAAGAAAGCCATTGGTTGTGGTCAACTTATCATTGGAACGAGGTTGAATCAAGAGCAATCACTTCAAAGAGCTGGTGACACACGTTGGGGCTCTCAATATAAAACTCTTATTAGCACTAAAAATTGTTCCCAGATGTTATTATAGTGCTCGGCTATGTTGCAAGAGATGGCCCAAGTGATGCAAAGAAATGACAAGCTCGTGGTCTCTTAAATCATGCAAATAATTTTGACTTTGTGTTTCATATCCACTTAATGTTGCTCATCTTAGCACATGCAAATGCTTTATCTCAAGCTCTATAGAGGAAACATAAAGACATTTTTAGGCTATGGTAGAAGTGAAGTTAACTACGAACAAATTTCAACAAATTCAAGATGATGGTTGGGAATCTCTGTTCAAGAGATCTTACTCATTTTGTGAAGAGCATGGTATTCCAAACTTGCACATGGAAGAAGAGTATATTGACAGGCATAGGCCAAGGGAAAAGACAAACCGCACTAACTATGAGCATTATAGATATGATTGCTTAAGCCATGTTATTGATTTGCTGCTTGGAGAGTCTAGTGATCTTTTTAATGAGGTAAACTCATGTTTTCTTACTCGCATGGCTGCATTCAGTCCCAAGTATTCCTTCCATGCTTTCAAAGTAGAGAGCTTACTCGATTTGGCTAAGTCTTATCCATATGATTTTGATTCCATCCAACTGAAGGATCTTGCTCACGATCTTATCTTTCACATTAATAATATGCGAGTAGATGAAGCATTTGGGGAGACTTAAAAATATTTGTGAACTTGCCAAGCTTATGGTTGGTACAAACAAACATCTAGATTTTCCTTTGGTCTATCAGCTCCTCAAGTTAGTGTTAGTATTACCCGTTGCCACTGCATCATTCGAGAGGTGATTTTTGACAATGAAAATAGTGAAGATGATGCTACGTAATCCCATAGGTGGTGATTTCATGAATGACCGTATCATTTGCTTCCTAGAGAAAAGACTTCTATATTCAATTCCAATTAAGTATATCATAGACCGCTTCTTGAAGATGATGTATTGTAGTTATCGTGAGTTGTGTATTAGTGCTACTTGTATTTTGACACTGGTGACCTATTTTCCTGGCTCCACCCATGTTGTCACCTTATTTCTTCTAGAAACTCTCAAGTAGAAGGTCATGTTTTCATAAAATATAACAAGTTTCAAATACTTAGTAAACTGCAACAAGTGTTTGCAAGGAAAAAAATTATAACTTGTATATCAATTATATACCTTCTCCATCGATGACATTCCCTGCAATAAGTTCTACTTTCATAGTTCTTAACTCAGCCAGAAACTCATGAAAGGTGAACAATTATCCTTGCATGACATAGGCTAGGACAATCTTCTTTCAGCTAGGAGGAAGCGAATGTAACACCTCATCTATCGTGAATTTGACCGTCATCCAGTAGCCCATAACATCCACAAGGTGTTCATGAATCTTATGCATAATTGCTAAGTGACTCTCTAAGCATGTGTTTTCTTCTATCTTAGTTGAAAGAAACTTGTCAAGATACTCATACTTCATGGCTCTGACTTGTGGTATGAATAGCGCCTTAAGTCCATCAGACATATCATGTGCGCTGATGTTGTAAAGTCGTAACCAAAACCCAGATTCCATGGCATGAATCGTGGTGTATTTGATTGTTAAGAAAGTGTCACGACGAGGCGAAAATCATCATCTTCCTCACCGACGGATTCCTCGGGAAAATATCCTAGCGGTTCTTTTAGCAAATAGAGCAAGTTTTTCCTAGTGAGGATATCCCTCAAGCGTTGGTACCAATCAATGAAGTTTGACCCATCAACTTTTAGCTTCTCATCATGCATGAAAGAGCCAAAGTTGACCTGGACATTGGGATAAGACATGATGTACGATGATATTCCCAAAGACATTTAAGACTAAGTTCATAATATGAGTTTGTTTTAGAATCAAATTATCAAATAAGCTTGTAACACCCCGTCCACTGGGTGTTGGAGATATCCCCAAGAGGCAATAATAAAAGTGGTTATTATTATATCTTTGTGTTTATGATGAATGTTTACATCCCATGCTATAATTGTATTATTAGGAAACACTAATACTTGTGTGTTTTGTAAACATAAAAGAGTCCCTAGTAAGCCTCTTGTTGAACTAGCTTGTTGATTAATACATGATCATGGTTTCCTGATCATGGACATTGGATGTCATTAATAACAAGGTCATATCATTAGGAGAATGATGTGTTGGACACACACCCAAAGTAAGTGTAGCATAAGATCAAGTCATTTAGTTCGTATTGCTACAAGCTTATCAAATGCATAGTAACCTAATCCTTCGACCATGAGGTTATGTTAATCACCATCACCGGATGGGTGCTTTGATGACATCAAACACCGCTTCGTAACTGGATGGTTATAAAGGTGTCATTGGGTATTCTGAAAGTATGTGTTGAAGCGCATGGACCAAGATTGGGATTTGTCCATCCATATGACGGATAGATATGCTCTGGGCCCTCTCGGTAGAATGTCATCTAGTTAGCTTGCAAGCATGTGACTAGGTCACAAGGGATGACATAAGATGGAACGAGTAAAGAGTACTTATCAATAACGAGGTAGAACTAGGTATGGAGATACCGACGATCAAACCTCGGATAAGTAGAGTATCGCGTGACAAAGGGAATTGGTTTCGTATGTTAATGGTTCTATCGATCACAAAGTCATCGTTGAGTATGTGGGAGCTGTTATGGATCTCCAGATCCCGCTGATGGTTATTGATCGGAGAGGTGTCTCCATCATGTATGCATATTCACGAACCGTAGGGTGACACACTTAAGGTTCGAAGTTGTTTTAAGTAGATATGGAATGTATGTTGGAGACCGAATGTTGTTCGGAGTCTCGGATTGGATCCGGGACATCATGAGGAGATCCGGAATTGTCCGGGGAATAAGATTTATATAATGGGGATCATTTTTCTAAGTTAGGAAATGTTCCGGAGTGTTTATATGGGGATTCTAGAAGGTTTCGGAATGTTCCGGAAGGTTCTAGAAGATTTTTTGGAGTTTACTTGAAAACCAAGAAAGGATAAAGGGAAACTTGGAGGGTAAGTAAGGGAAACTTGGGGTGGAAGGACTCTCCCCCCAAGCTCCCTTGTGCGCCGGCCCTAGGAGGTGGGCCTAGGGGTGGGAACCCTAGGCCGCACTCCTCCCTCTATATATAGAGGGGTGGAGGCGCCACCCCCTTGCCCCCTTCCACTCTAAACCCTAGCCGCCTCTCTCCTCCTCCTTCCCTCTACTCCACCACCACCACCACGCCGTCGTGCTACTGGGATTCCGTGGAGAGATCTACTACCTCCACGTCATTGGAACGGGAGAGGAAGGTCTGCCGACTCGCACATGTGAACGATCATGAAGCGCTGCAACGCTACGGAAGGATCGTCTACTCGATCTTGAGATCGGCAAGTGATCGTCTACATCAACCATGAGATCCGATCTTGCACAAGGATTTCGGATCTACAAGGGTTAGTACAGATCTATCTCGTTGCACTTGTCTAATAGATTAGATCTTGGCTTTTATCTAGATTAGATCTGGGTTTTGTTCGTTCTTGCGGTAGAATTTTTTTGTTTTCCATGCTACGAACCCATCACTGGGCCCTGGGGGTGTCACTCCTGGCAACTTAATAGGATATCTAGACTGGCCCCACAGACCAACACTAGTCTTTTCTGTGCACTTTGTCCTCACTCGTGCGCACCTAGTACCCACTTCTCGGTCGGTCATCCATCCTAGAATTGCTCTAGGCCAAGCACGCTTAACCTTAGAATTCTTTTAGAATGAGCTTCCGAAAAAGAAGTTGCAACTTGTTGATATGGGTATCCTATCAATCATATTATGCTTGGATCTCACATACATCCACCCTTTAGAAGATCGATGCCCTCATCGATCAAGCACACCTTAGGAACATCCCCTCTTGGCACACGTTTGTGCATCCAGTGTCGGCACATGTGCCATGCCGTTTCCACTCTAGGCCACACGCGCCATGCTCTACATGTCCCGCCACTGATCTGCATACGCCCGTGTAATCACAAGGATCGGCTCTGATAACAATCACATGGCTTAATATGATTGATAGGATACCCATATCAACAAGTTGCAACTTCTTTTCCGGACACTCATTCGAAAAGAACTCTAAGGATAAGCGTGTTGGCTTCACAGCATAGAAAACAAAAAAAATCCTATGATGGGAACTACTAAGCACCAAGATCTATCTACTAGATACAAAGCTACGAGTGGATATACATCTGAAGATAACATACCCTTGTAGACCGACAAAGTGTAACGAGGTTGAACTCGTGGATGATGTAGTCGAACGCTTGCTGATCTCAGGATCGATAAGAAGTCCAGCGCCGCAACTCAGCAGCGCATCTGTGATCGCACACACTTTCAGGCCACCGAACAACCTTCACCTCCTCGCTCCAGCGATGCAGTGGAAGTAGCAGCTCCTTCCAGACGAAATGCCACCAAGAACATGTATCTCGCTAATCCGAGACCATGGGGGAATAATTCTAGAGGGGGAGAGAGATCCTTCACGAGGAGGTGTGAGTGAGAAGGAGTGGGAAGGGGACTTTTATAGGGGAGGGGATATCCCTCTCATGGTCGGAGGCCAAGGAGGAGCCCCTCCACCTCCTCTCATTCATGTGGTGAAGCTCCACTCACATAAATATGGCCCTCCATTTTCTCCACTCAAAATCCCACTCAAAATGCATTAAATTTATACCAAATTTAATGCAACTCTCATTTAATAAAACTCTTTTATTTATTTATTCGGAATTTTTTTAATTACTTTAATTAACAAATATTCACATAAAACTCCCTGCAATATTTCAATATCACATGCAGAACAAATTTCAGCAATTTCACCCGAAACAATTTTGGTGTCCATTGAAATAATTCCAACGCTTTGCAATTCTTTCGTCTAAAACATATTTGCTCCAAATGGTGTTGGCATCCCTTAAGTGTGTCACCCTATGGTTCGCGAATAATGCATACATGATCGAGACCATTCTCGGATCAATAATCAGAAGCGGGACCTGGAGATCCATACTGACTCCCATACATTCAACGATGACTTCATGATCGTGAGAACCTTTAACGCTAGTAACTAAATCCCTTTGTTTCATGATATATTACATGTCTGAGATTCGATCATCGGTATCTTCATACCTAGTTTGATCTCGTTGCCGACATGCACTCTTTTCTCGTTCCCGTGATATAACATTCTAGTGATCATATCACTTGCTTGCAAGCTATCTCAATGTGATATCACCGAGAGGGCCCAAAGTATATCTATCTATCATCGGTATGGACAAATACCACTCTTGATCCATGAGCCTCTACATAACACCTTCATAGCACTGAACCCACCTTTATAGTCACCCTGTCATGGTGTGACATTTGATGTTATCAAGATACTCTTCTAGTGTTAGTGATTAACATGATCTCATGGTATAAGGACTAGGATTACTTCGTATGATGTTATAGAAATATAAGCATAATGACTTTGATTGTAATGCTATACTTTGGATGAATGTTGATCACATCATTCCACTAATCTTGTGACCTCGTTATTAACAACATCCAATCTCCATGATCGAGAAACCATGATCATCTTGTTAATCAATGAGATAGTTTATGAGAGAGACATAACTAGGAACTTTCTATTTATTTATGAAACACACATGTATTAATGTTTCCATATTAATACAAGTATAGCATGCAAAATAAACATCTATCATATACTTGGAATACATATAAGAACAACTTTATTATTGCCTCTCAGGCATATTTCCTTCAGTCTCCCACTTGCACTAGAGACAATAATCTAGTTACATTGTGATAAATCTAACACCCATGGAGTTCTGGTGTTGATCATGTTTTTTCCTAGGGATAACTTTAGTCAATGGATCTGCTATATTGAGATCCGTGTGTACTTTACAAATCTTTATATCTCCATCCTTGACATGCTCGCGGATGGAGTGAAACCGGCGCTTAATATGCTTGTAATTCTTGTGAGACCTTGGTTCCTTGGCGTTGGATATGGCTCCATTGTTATCACAATATATCACCATTGGGTCCAACGCACTAGGAACCACACCTAGTTCAGCTAAGAACTCCTTCATCCAAACCTCTTCCTGCGTTGATTCTGAAGCAGCAATATATTCCGCCTCCATTGTTGATATTATCACCACAGGTTGTTTGGAGCTCCTCCAACTAACTGTTGCTCCGTTCATGAGAAATATGTATCCATATTGAGACTTAGAATCATCCGGATCGGTGTCAAAACTAGTGTCGACATAACAATTAGCGACCAGCTCTTCTTCACCTCCGTATACAAGAAACATTTCCTTAGTTCTTCTTAAGTACTTAAGGATATTCTTGACCACTATCCGGTGCTTCGTACCTAGATCAAATTGGTACCTACTGATACGTCCATTTTGCATCACTATTCTATATCATAATTTACTGTTATTCATTAATATATTTCATATTAAGAGATGATACTTATGTTATTTCATCTGTTTTTGCATGGTTGATGACTTTTGGAGCATGGACCGCTGCAGTTAGGATTCTGATGGAAAAAATGTTGTTTGGAGGCAAAATTCGCGAAGATCAGAAAATCCAGGAAAATACATGGAAAATTCTATTTTCTAGAAGACGAAGATTGCCAGAAGGGGGAGTGGATATGGGCCACAGGGGGCCCACAACACACCCTAGCGCGGGCAACCCTAGGCCGCGCCACCAGGTGGTGTGGCCGCCCTGGCCCACCCCTAGCTCTCCCCTCTGGCATATATTATCCTCCGCCGCCTCTGTGGGGCGAAAAACACCGAGAGAGCGACCACAAAAAGATTCTGCCGCCTCTGTGGGGCGAAAAACACCGAGAGAGAAAGATCTCTCCAGCAGACTGAATTCTGCCGGGGGAATTCCTTCCCGAAGAGGGGAGATCATCGCCATCAACACCACCATCAAGCTGGACTTCATCGGGATCATCATCATCATCACCACCATCATCTCCACCAACACCATCATCACCACCTCCATACCGCTGTAACAATTGGGTTGAATCTTGCATAGTTCTTAGGGGAAACTTTCCTGGTGTTGATTAGTCCTTGTAGTTGATGCTATTGAGTGAACCATTGAATTATCGTTTATGTTCATATTGGTACATATCATTATTTCATCTCTAATCTTGATCCATATGATGTCTTGTGAGTAGTTCATTTTGTTCTTGAGGACATGGGAGAAGTCATGTTGTTAGTAGTGGAATTGTGTTGAGAAAGATTCAATGGTTTGATATTTAAGTTGTGGTGTACTTCTTCTAGTGGTGTCATGTGAATGGCGACTACATGACACTTCACCTATATGGGCCTAGGGGAATGCATTGTGTATTTGGCTACTAATCGTAGGGGTTGTCGGAGTGACAGAAACCTGAACCCCCGTTAGGAAACCTTTGCACAAGGGACGTCAGGGTCTTAGAGTTTAAAGTTGTGTTTAGGTTTCTACCTTAATTACTTTCTTGTACTTGCGGATGCTTGCAAGGGGTATAATCACAAGTATGTATTAGTCCTAGGAAGGTTGGTACATTAGCACAGGTTCACCCACACAACACTTAGAAAACTAAAGAAGATTAATCAACTATATGAAGTGAAAGCACTTGATGATATTTCCGTGTGTCCTCAAGAACGTTTGGTCATCTTAAGTAATACAACCGGCTTGTCCTTTGCTAAAGAAAGGATTGGGCCACTTGCTGCATTTATTCTTATTGTCTTTTATTTACTCATACTTTATTTACTTGCATTATCAAAAAACCCTAAAAATCCATTTGTTAAGTATTTACAGAGAATTCCTGCTCCAATCCACTCGTCAACACCTTCTGCTCCTCGTTGGGTTCGACACTCTTACTTATTGGAAATAGTGCGATACACCCCCTATACTTGTGGGTCATCACCTACTAGTCAAACTAATAGCATGTGCCACATCCGGTCTTGTACATAGCATGGCGTACATTATAGAGCCTATGGTTGAAGCATAGGGGATCTTATCCATTATCTCTCTTTCGTCCACCGTAGCCAGACTTTGAGTCTTACTCAAGGTCTTGCATTGCAACATAGGTAAGAACCCCTTCTTACTTTCATCCATTTTAAACTTCTTTAAAATCTTATCAAGGTATGTACTCTATGATAGCGCTATTAGGCCCCTTGATCTATCTCTATAGATCTTAATGCCTAATATATATGATGCATCACCAAGGTCCTTCATCGAAAATTTGCTGTTTAGATAAATTTTAATACTATTCAAAAGTTCTATATCAATTCCAATCAGTAATATGCCATCCACATATAATATCAGAAATGCCACATTGCTCCCACTCACTTTCTTGTAATACAAGCCTCTCCATAAGTTTGGACAGATCCAAACTCTTTGATCACCTCATCAAAGCGGAGATTCCAACTCCGGGATGCTTGCTTCAGTCCATAGATGGATCGATGAAGCTTGCATACCTTGTCAGCATCCTTAGGATCGACAAAACTCTTAGGTTCTATCATATACAAATCTTCTTCATTATTACCATTGAGGAATGCAGTTTCGATATCCATGTGCCATATTTCATAATCGAAATATGCAGCAACTGCTAACATAATCCTAACTGATTTTAGCATCGCTATGAGAGAGAAAGTCTCATCGTAGTCAACTCCTTAAATTTTTTGAAACCCCTTTGTGATAAGTCGAGCTTTATAGATGGTCACATTACCATCAACATAAGTTTTTATTTTGAAAATCCATTTATTCTCAATAGCCTTTCGGTTGTGAGGTAAGTCCACCAAGGTCCAAACCTGGTTTTCGTACATGGATTCCATCTCGGATTTCATGGCTTCTAGCCATTTGTTGGAATCCGGGCTCATCATCGCTTCTTCATACGTCACAGGGTCATCTATTTCATCAACCATGAAATTCATAACAGGATTTCTGTATAGTTCAGGAGCTGCATGTGTCCTTCTTGACATGCAAGGTTCGACAGTGTCCTCTTTCGGAGTTTCATGATCATTATCATTAGTTACCTCTTCATTCGGTGAAGTCAACTCCAGAACAATTTCCAGCGCTGCGCTACTCGCCGTTTCATGAAAAGAAGGTTCAATAACCTCTTCGAGTTCTACCTTCTGACTACACACGCCTTTCGCGAGAAAATCTTTCTCATTCTTGGCAACGAAAACCTTTCCCTCTGATCTGTGATAGAAGGAATACCCAATTGTTTCTTTAGGGTATCCTATGAAGACGCATTTTTCTGCTTTGGGTTTGAGTTTATTAGGGTGAAGTTTCTTCACATAAACATCGCATCCCCAAACTTTAAGAAATGACAGCTTAGGTTTGTTTCCAAACCACAATTCATACGGTGTTGTTTCAACGGATTTAGATGGTTCCTGATTTAAAGTGAATACAACGGTCTCACCAGTGCATAACCCAAAATGACGGTGGCAAGTGAGTCAGAGACATCATAGATCGAACCATATCCAATAAAATACGATTACGACATTCCGACACACCATTACGTTGTGGTGTTCCGGCAGGTGTAAGTTGTGAAACTATTCCACAATATTTCATATGTGCGCTGAATTTGTAACTAAGATACTCTCCTCCACGGCCAGACCGTAGAAATTTGATCTTTCTATTATCATGATTTTTCACTTCACTCTGAAATTCCTTGAATTTTTCAAAGGTTTCAGACTTGTGTTTCATCAAATAGATATACCCGTATCTACTCAAAGCATCCGTGAAAGTAACAAAATAACGATATCCACCTCGCGCCGACACACTCATTGGACCACATACATCAGTATGTATGATTCCCAATAAATTTGTCGCCTGTTCCATTGAACCAAAAAACGTCGTTCTAGTTGTCTTGCCCATAAGGCATGGCTCACATGTATCAAATGATTCAAAATCAAGTGATTCCAAAAGTCCATCAGAATGGTGTTTCTTCATGCGTTTAACGCCAATATGACCTATACGTCAGTGTCACATATATGCAGATATATCATCATCAAGTTTAATCCTTTTAGCATCAACATTATGAATATGCGTAACACTATTATCGAGATCCAACAGAAATAAACCATTCATCACAAGTGCATGACCATAAAATATATCATTCATATAAATCGAACAACCATTGTTTTCAGACTTAAATGAATAACCACTTCGCATCGAACACGATTCAGATACAATGTTCATGCTCAGTGCAGGCACCAAATAACAATTATTTAGATTTATCACTAATCCCGATGGTAGGTGGAGAGGTAGCGTTCCGACGGCGATCACATCAACTCTTGATCCATTGCCGACATGCCTCTTGACCTCACCCCTTGCTAGCGGTCGCTTGTTCCGCAGCCCCTGATTCGAGTTACATATATTAGCAACCGATCTAGTATCAAAACCGATCCAGTATCAAATACCCAGGTGCTACTGTGAGTACTAGTCAAGTACACATCAATAACATGTATATCACACTTCGGGCCAGCTCGAGATTTCTTTTCAGACGCGGCAATAGATTTGCCGCCCTTCTTTCCCTTCTGCTTACCCTTCCCGGTATAGCACTCAGTATCAGACTTCGGGCCAGCTCGGGATTTCTTTTCAAATGCGGCAACAGATTTGCCGCCCTTCTTTCCCTTCTGCTTACCCTTCTTGTCTTTCTTGAAACCGGTGGTCTTATTGATCATCAACACTTCTCTTTCTTGATCTCCACTTCTGCAGTTTTAAGCATTGATAGAAACTCGGGGAGAGACTTCTTCATGCCATGTATGTTATAGTTCATCATGAAGCTCTTGTAGCTAGGTGGCAGATATTGGAGAACACAATGTATGCCTAAGTCAATGGGAATTGTTATTCCCAAAGACACAAGAATATCAGCGTACCCAGACATTTTGAGTACATGCTCACTAACGGAGCTATTCTCTTCCATCATGCAGCTAAAGAACTTTTCAGAAGCATTACAACTCTCTATGGCAGGATGGGTATCGGGAATCATTTTCAATTCACCCATGGTATCAAAGGCATTTCCATTCTCGAAAAGCTTTCGGAGTTCTGGCTCTAGCCCATACAGTATGCCGCAATAAACTAAGTTGTGGTCCTTTTGACGAGTCAAATAGACATTCTTTTCCTTGTCAGGGGCATCAGGATCTGGTGGGAGGGCCTAGCGATGCTTCTAGCACATATTTCTTTTGTGCAGCACTGAGGAGAATCCTCAAATTCATGGCCTAGTTGGTAAAGTTGCTACCATTTGCCGCAAGTTTCTCTTTCTCCTTGAACACATTGAAATTGAAAGCAGGTGATGCCATCTATAATAGAATTTGTAAAGTTTAGACTACGTTTATGATAGATCGAGTTCAACTAATCCAAATTATGAATGAACTCCCACTCAAAAACAACATCCCTCGTGTCTTTTTGGTGATTACATGAACCAAATCCACTACACCAAGTCCGATCATCATGTGAGTTAGTGTAGCTTCAAAGGCGAGCATCTATATGGGCATCATATCAACTATATGACACATGCTTAACCTTTTGGTCCATGTTCTGAGGCCATGTCTGTAAATGCTAGGCTCGCCAAGTAAGAACCTTAGTACTCGCGTGTGTAAAACTATCTTACACCCGTTATATGATCGTGGATTCAAGTACACCCGATCATCACGTGATGTCTTGAAGCGGAAAAACATAAATGGTGCATACTTAAGGGAGAACACATTTTTATCTTGATATCTAAATGAGGGATCATCTTATAATGCTACTACAACGCCAAACAAACAATATAAGATGCAGACATCATATGTGTAAAGTGAAATGATATGATTCTTGCACTTGATCAGTATCATGTGCATCGTGGTATGAGATATCATTATTTTGTGTGTAAGGCCAAGGTTCATGGAACTTACATGTTAGGTGTGTTGTAAGAGTATCTACTATACATCAACTTACAACATTACCATATCATGACACTAGCCCAGCAACAATCTAAACTAGACACTTCTAATTTATCCATTGCAAGTTTTACGTGGCTTAGGGCTTTCAAAGATAGAACCAGTCTTACCTACGAACATGGAACCACAACAATGATAACCAAATTATTCGCAACTCGTTGTAAATCAGATATTGACTATAGTAGGAGAGGCAGACACCCGCTAGCCACTTATGCAAAACTAGTTGCATGTCAAGCGTGGAACAGGTCTCATGTGCGAGGACATGTAAAGTTAGTCCGGGCCGCTTCATCCTACTATGCCACAAATATCCAAAATACATATAAGATGCAATAACATGATCATCATCGCCCACATACTCATATCTGTACTACCCGTGTAAAGCATCTACACATAGATCAGGCTCTAATAACACTGGTGGGTTTGCAACATAGAAAACAATTTTTTCCTACAATGGGAACTACTAAGCACCAAGATCTATCTACTAGATGCAAAGCTATGGGTGGATATACATCCATAAAGAATATACCCTTGTAGTCCGACAAAGTGTAACAAGGTTGAACTCGTGGATGATGTAATCAAACGCTTGCCGATCTCAGGATCGAGAAGAAGTCTAGCACCACAACTCAGCAGCGTATCCGTGACCGCACACACGTTTAGGCCACCGAACAACCTCCACCTCCTCGCTCCAGTGATGCAGCGGAAGCAGCAACTCCTTCTAGACAAAATGCCACCGGGAACATGTATCTCGCTAATCCGAGACCATGGGGGAATAATTCTAGAGGGGGAGAGAGATCCTTCACGAGGAGGTGTGAGTGAGAAGGAGTGGGAGGGGGACTTTTATAGGAGAGGGGATATCCCTCTCATGGTAGGAGGCCAAGGAGGAGCCCCTCCACCTCCTCTAATTCATGTGGTGAAGCTCCACTCACATAAATATGGCCCTCCATTTTCTCCACTCAAAATCCCACTCAAAATGCATTAAATTTCCACCAAATTTAATGTAACTCTCATTTAATAAAACTCTTTTATTTATTTTATTCAGAATTTTTTTAATTACTTTAAATAACAAACATTCACATAAAACCCCTACAATATTTCAATATCACATGCAGAACCAATTTCAGCAATTTCACCCGAAACAATTTTGGTGTCCATTGAAATAATTCCAGCGCTCTACAATTCTTTCGTCTAGAACATATTTGCTCCAAATGGTGTTGGAATCCCTTAAGTGTGTCACTCTATGATTCGCGAATAATGCAGACATGATCGAGACCATTCTCGGATCAATAATCAGAAGCAGGACCTGGTGGAGATCCATACTGACTCCCACACATTCAACGATGACTTCAGTGATCATGAAAACCTTTAACGCTAGTAACTAAATCCCTTTGACTCGCGATATATTACATGTCTGAGATTCGATCATCGGTATCTTCATACCTAGTTTGATCTCATTGCCGACATGCACTCTTTTCTTCTTCCCATGGTATAACATTCTAGTGATCATATCACTTGCTTGCAAGCTATCTCAATGTGATATCACCGAGAGGGCCCAGAGTATATCTATCTGCCATCAGGATGGACAAATCCCACTCTTGATCCATGAGCCTCTACATAACACCTTCGTAGCACTGAACCCACCTTTATAGTCACCCTATCACGGTGTGACATTTGATGTTATCAAGATACTCTTCTAGTGTTAGTGATTGACATGATCTCATGGTCTAAGGACTAGGATTATTCGTATGATGTTATAACAATATAAACATTATGACTTTGATTGTAATGCTATACTTCAGATGAATGTTCATCACATAATTTCACTAATGTTGTGACCTCGTTATTAACAACATCCAATGTCCATGATCAGGAAACCATGATCATATTGTTAATCAATGAGCTAGTTTATGAGAGAGGCATAACTAGGAACTTTCTATTTGTTTATTAAACACATATGTATTAATGTTTCCGTATTAATACAATTATAGCATGCAAAATAAACATATATCATATACTTGGATAACATATAATAACAACTTTATTATTGCCTCTCGGGCATATTTCCTTCAAAGCGTGCTTGGCCTAGAGCAATTCTAGGATGGGTGACTGACCAGGAAGTGGGTACCGGGTGCGCACGAGTGAGGACAAAGTGTATAGAAAAGACTAGTGCTGGTCTATGGGGCTAGTCTAGATATCCTATTAAGGTGCTAGTAGTGACACCCTCGAGGCCTAGTGGACGGGGTGTTACAAGTGGTATCAGATCTGATCCTTGCGCTTAAACGGGTGTGTGCGGGTTAGTGGTGGGACATGTGGAGCATGGCGTGTGTGGACCAGAGTGGACACGGCATGGCACATGTGCCAGCACTGGACACACAGACGCGTGTTGAGAGGGAACGTTCCTGGGGTGTGCTTGATCGATGAGGGTATCGATCTTCTAAAGGGTGGGTGTATGTGAGATCCAGGCACATGGCTTAATATGATTGATAGGATACTCATACCAACTTGTTTCAACTTCTTTTCCGGAAGCTCATTTGAAAAGAACTCTAAGGTTAAGCGTGCTTGGCCTAAAGCAATTCTAGGATGGGTGACCGACCGTGGGTACCAGGTGCGCACGAGTGAGGACAAAGTGTGCAGAAAAGACTAGTGTTGGTCTGTGGGGCCAGTGTAGATATCCTATTAAACTGCCAGGAGTGACACCCCAGGGCCCAGTGGACGGGGTGTTACAAAGCTCCCACAAAAACTATCATCCCTAAGAAGGTTTTAGTGAATACATGACCCTAATTCACTATACCACCCCCGATCGTCACGCCCGACGGCATAGCTACAATGGTGGATATCGAATGTCAACCACATCATTCATGTGAATCATGCTCGATCTTTCCATATCTCGTGTTTTAAGTGCATGTTTGTACATGCTAGGCTTGCCAAATTAACATAAAAATATGGCTTACACCAACTGTATGCAAACACCGATATGTCTAATACCTGATCATCACAGCGTGCTTTATAACGGAAAACTTTCTTAGTGGTGCACACTATGGAAGGACATTTTTATTGGTATTAAATTAAGGGATCATCTTATAATGCTACTGTCGAGTATCTAATACTAGCAATCAATAATATGCATAAAGGATTAACATCACATATAGTTATAATATATGTGACATGATATGATCCTTCATTAAAATGCCTTGATCTCCATCGAGCGCTCTGACATGATATCCATCCTGCCCACTAGTACGGTGCCAAGTATACGATGCCACTAGTTCGTCGTCCATCATGATGATGACTACTACTATAACTCAGCAACAGAAAGCAACTTACTTTATAACCATGACCATATCACATGCCCCATGCAAAATAAAGTTTAACGCCTCTACTTTATCTCTTGCATGTTTTACCTGGCTGCTATGGCTTTCGTGAAAAAACCGTTTCTTACCTACGAACTTCCAACCACAACATTTATCAAATAGTTGTCTCTATGACACCCCTTTCAAGGCCTTCCATTGCAAATGCCATATCAACTACTATAAGAGAGAGACACTCGCCAGCCACATATATGCATGGTACACGTCATATGTCAAGTGCGGAACCAGTCTCGCGTAATATTATGCGTAAGGTCGGTCCGGGCCACTTCATCACACAATATCGTGATATATACAAGTGCATGTTAGAGGGTAATAATTATAGGATCAATTCTCACATTCAACATGTGTTCTAACCGTACAAGCAATACTATGCATAGATCCGCTTTGATACCACTTAAGGGGTTCATAGCAGAAAAAATATTTTTTCTAACTAACGCAACACCAAATGCCAGGATATATTTAAGAGTAATGATGTAATAGAGAAGATTTCGATGATATACCCTTGTAGACCTGAAGCATTTAACCTTCACAGTGAACGTGGATAATGTAGTCGAACGACGTAGCCGACCTCAAGGTGTAATATCCTGGCCTCTCCAAACCGGCAACAGTCACCCTGTTAGCTTTCTAGGATCTCTAGACTGCCCCCATAGACCAACACTATTTTTTCTACGCACTTTGTCCTTAGTTGTGCACACCTAGGAATAACTTTCCGATCAGTCACCCATTCTAAAATTACTCTAGGCCAAGCACGCTTAACCTGGAGTTTCTTTGTGATGAGCTTTCAGCAAAAAAGTTGCAATTTGTTGGTATGAGTATCCTATCAATCCTATTAAGTCATGCTCTAGGATCTCACATACACCTACTCTTAGAAGATCGATGCCCTCGTCGATCAACCACAAGCTATGAATGCCCCTCTTGTCACATGTCTGGGTCACACGCGCCATGCTCCGAATGTACATGCTCGTGACCAGCACACGCCCGTGTAACCACGAGTATCGGATCTGATACCACTTGTAACACCCCGACCTCTCTGGACCGGCGGTTGTCACCTTTGTCACCTTTCTAGGATCTCTAGACTTCTCCCGCAGACCAACACTAATCTTTTCTACGAATTTTGTCCACACTCGTGTGCACCCGGGAATAACTTTTTGATCGTTTACCCATCCTCAAATTGCTCCAGGCCAAGCACGCTTAACCTGAAGTTCTCCTCTGCCGCCAAAGTATGTAGGAGTCTGTAAACCCTAGGTGGTGGGGAGAAGTTGCTTTTATATGGACAGGGGAAACCTTGGAGCAGGTAGGATGCCACAGATTGTGCCACGGATGTGATAAAAAACCCTCAACCTCGCTTTCTCCACCGCTCCCACCTACAACTGCTCCCATTGATGTCTCGGCCCCTCCACAATTTAAATTTCCCCAAAATGAATTTGGATTCGTCGTGCCATCTGAAACCGAAACCACACTACAAAGTGCACAATCAGGACTTGTTGCTCATCGATATGAAATAGAATTTCTGTCAGGAACATCGCCCACTAACTGATATGCAGTAGATCCTCCGCTGCAGCTATCTCTCTCCTTGTGAATCTAGGGGTTCTCTAAATTTTGGCAAGCCATAGAGGCGGAGCAACTTTGGGCCTCACCTGCCAAATCGGTGATAGAGCTCTGCGAGGGCGGCCTCTCTTCCTCAACATCATTGACTTTGCTTCGCCATATACCATTGTCTCCTTCAACAATTTGCTGAGATTGACAAATTTCACCGGCTTCCTCTTGAGCATTGTCGCCTCCTTCACCATGTCCTGGAAATGTTGTATCCAAGCTCTCTCTATCAAGCTCGAGAATGTTACCAATCGGGATGTGCCCGAAGGAACCAATGCAAAGTGTTTCACGTCTTCGACGTGAATCTGGTTATTGCGAACGAATCCTCAGTTGACCTTTGATCCCCATCGAGCTCGTCTACCAACCTCGATATAGTGAACCGCTCATGCTCCACCACCATTTGCCACCGCTGCCCGCATCCCTGACCATCGTGCAGTGTCGTGACCCATCTTCACCTCCATCTCCGAACGCCACCAACATTAACCGGCGGCCAACAGATCTGAAGCGCGATGAGGATGTCGACGACAAAGTTACCTATGTAACGCGGCAATTCGAAGAGCGTCTGTACTAGATGGTGAAACCCCGTGAGCTCCGATACACGAAGATCAAGGTGATTCCACCGTGAACAAGGCTCGGGATCGAAGCGCGAGAGACGTGCTCATGATAGGGATAGTTGTCTAGGTAGAAATCTAGCTAACTTGATATTTCGGTGTCAGAATTAGGACCTCCAATATATTTTATGTTCCAATAATAATTGAACTTCTTCAACACCGTCGTAATCTTGGGGTGCATTAGCACCCTTTGCTTAAGCTAAAAGAATAACTCAAGATTTGTCTTTTTTTCCATCTTCCCCAAACCCAACAAGAAAAGAGATCCATTGGCACTTTCCCATCCAACGCGAAGACCAAGAACAAGAAGAAACCACCCCCAATGGTCAACATGGCGGCTGCATCCCCCTGCCTCCTCCTCCTCTGTCTCAGCCTCCTCCTCGCCAGCTCCACCTCGACGGCGCCCTACAACCCTCCCACCGTGCCGGAGCTCATGGACCGGTTCGGCCTCCCGCGCGCGCTCCTCCCGAACACCGCCCGGCGGTACCTCCTCCACGACGACGGCTCCTTCGAGCTCTTTCTCGACGACGTCTGCGAGGTCGAGGCCGGAGGCTACCGCGTCCGCTACGACATCAGGCTCACCGGGTCCGTGGCGGCCGGGGCGGTCACGGGGCTCGAGGGCATCCGCGTGCGCGTGCTGTTCGTCTGGGTCCCCGTCACCGGCGTCGAGGTGGGCGGCGGGGTCGTGACCCTCAGCGTCGGGCCCGTCAAGAAGTCGTTCCCGGTCGTTGGGTTCAAGACCAGCCCCCGGTGCGCCACCGCTGGGTCTGCCGGCGCCGCCGATTTGTCCCTTAGTTTCGAGAGCAGTTAGCCATTCTTGGGCCACTTGTACCCGTATTGCATTGGACGATGAAATACGTTTGTATACTACCTTTTTCTTTGCGATGAAATACGGATGTATAGGCATACATCTACACGATACATCAGTGTATTTGCACCAATTTATAAGGGACTAGTGCAGTCCTGTCGCGTATTTGCTGAAATTAGATGAGCTCTCTTTGTCAAACGAGCATCGGTATGTTTAGAAAATAAGTACTCCCTCCGTCCCAAAATAGGTGATTTCAATTTGTCTAGATTCATACGTATCTAGACTTGTTTTAGTATGAGATACATCCGAATCTAGACAAATACAAGTCACTTATTTTGGAACGGAGTATAAATCATTCAATCCACGAAAAGTGACTAGATATGTTTAGAAAATATGTGAGCTCTAATATTTTAGCCCCGTCGCGTATTTGCGGAAATTAGGTGAGCTCTAATAGAATCCATCGGTATGTTTAGAAAATATTCTCTTTGTTTCATAATATAAGATGTTTTAGCTTTGTGAACATAATGTATCTAGAAGCATTTTAGTACGTACGTTCGGGAGATTCACTACGAATCTACACACTAAAAGATGTCTAGATACATTACATTCATAAACCTAAAACATCTTATATTTTAAAATAGAGCGAGTATAAATCATTCAATCTACGAGACAAAAGTGCCAATTTATAAGGGATTAGTGAATCCCCCTCGCGTATTTGCGGAAATTAGATGAGTTTATTTTTTGTCAAACGAATGGAATCCATCGGTATGTTTAGAAAAATATAAATCATTCAATCCACCAAACAAAAGTGCCAATTTACAAGGGACTAGTGCATCCCCCTCACGTATTTGCGGAAATTAGATGAGCTTTTTTTTTGTCAAACGAATAGAATCCATCGGTATGTTTAGAAAAACATATCATTCAATCTACCAAACAAAAGTGCCAATTTATAAGGGACTAGTGCAGCCCCATCGCGTATTTGCAGAAGTTAGATGAGCTCTCTTTGTCAAGCGAATAGAATCCATTGGTATGTTTAGAAAAATATACTTCTCCGTTCCAAAACAAATGATTTGAGTTTATCTAAATTCGGATATATCTAATACTAAAACATGTCTAGATACATATGAATCTAGACAAACCTAAGTCACTTATTTTGGAACGGAGGGAGTAAATAATTCAATCCAAGAAATAAAAGTGCTAGTTTTGGAGAAATAACCTACTCCAATGGCTTGTTTGGAGTACCTAAACTTGTTTGGAAAAAAGGCTTTGATGTTGTAGTTTTGGAGAAATCTCCGGAACTAAAATGTCAACAATAAATTGCTACGCCGTCTGTGGGAATCGAACCCACGACCACGTGGTTAAAAGCCACGCGCTCTACCAGCTGAGCTAAGACGGCCTGGACGAATGTATATCAGATACCAAACTACTTGATAGAGACTTAACCAGGTTTTAAACGATCACACAGTTCTATTTCCACTGCTAAGATCATCAGGCGATCAGTCCAAACAAGAGCTTTTTTTTTAGATCCGTCCAAACAAGAGCTTGCAGCTGAAATATTGTGCAGGTTTCCCAGTTCTAGCTTGTCCATAGTTTGCAAATAAACAGTGTGCCTTCTGGCAGAGATGTTACTAGAGAATGAACGGGATGGGAAAAGACATTTCGAATGGTTCCCCATGGAACGCTACGAAATAGTAATAATCTAGAGCTAGTTGCTAGTTTTTACATTCTCTGAAGAAATGCAATGGTCACTCACTGCTGCCATTGAAGAGTGAGCACTTTCACCTGAAACATTCACCAAAACAGGTTGTTGCCTTATTCGGGTCAGGAGAACCAAAACCTCGCGTGTAGCAACTTCCATCCGCTCGTCCGATTTGGCCGCTTCACTCACCAGAGCTGACACAATAGACTGCAGTGTTTTCACGCTCTTGGATGCTCCACTATGGTTAATAGTTCCATTCAAGGACTTGGAAGGTGCTGGCAAGGTTCTGTGCCATCGGGCAGGAAGGTAATGGTCCGGGATATGAAAGCAGTTTAGCGCTGTGAGCACACGAAGGGCATGTCTGCAGAGGAACCCTGATGACTCAAACATTTGGCAGCTGCAAGAAATTAGCTCCTCCTTTTGGTTCCATGTGACAATTAACCCACCTTCTGTCTTGGTATGGTGCCGGACAAGAAAAGCATTCCCTTCCAAGTGGAAGGATGCATAATGGGCAGCCACAACAAGCTCATCTTGTAGCTTAGAGAATGCATATGGGGTGAGAATAGCTGCAGCGTGGCCTTCCACTGGAGCTTCTGTCTTCAAGCTTATGTTCTGCAAATTTTGTTGCATTTGTCTGTTGCTCCCCAGCTTGGTCTCTGTAGTCAACAACTAACGCAACCTATGTAAAACATGAAGAAAGATATAATAGTCCATTTACTTTGTAGAAAGTTAGCATTGCATAGAAGTACAGTAAACTCATCTGGAGCAGTATTGACTAGTGAAATGGTATTACAGCTTTTCTTAGAATGATCTAACCAGCATACAAAAAACTTGTGTTTGGCAAAGAAAAAGGACATCCTCACCTCCTCAATAAAATAGGATAAGCGTCGCTGAGCACTCAAGAGCCGCTGAATGAAATCATTTATTGACTTTGAAACTTCTGTAGAAGCAGTCAGCCCTGCTGAAAAATGCCCTCTCAAATACGGCAATGCCCAGTTATTCCGTGATGCAAACAGACTAGCAATGTGCCTATTTCCATGTAGTCCATAGCAGTCCACCATGTCACTCCACCCATGATCAAAATCCATTGTATTTTCCATGTTGTACAGCCTATAGAACTCATTTTCCCAGTCATTATAGCGTTCCTCGAGTACTGCTTTGAACAACGATGGAAACCTGGCTGCAATAAGCCAGATGGCGAGGGCATGCTTTGTGTTTGGCAGCTCCTTTTCAACTGCTTCTTTGAGATATATATTTTGATCAGTCAATATTGTCTGAGGGGATTTTCTGTTCATGAAGTTGAGAAACACCTGTCGATAAGAAAGACTTCCTAAGAGAACAGTTGCAAAGAGGACCATGAGTTTTCACCCTCAATAGTTACCTGTATTGCCCAAGTGAAGGATTGCAGATTTTCCTCCCTAAGCAGCGTGCAACCAAAGAAGGAAGGCATCCCATGATTGTTCATTCCAATCCAAATACCTAGTGGCATGTCCAAAGCTGTTAACCGATGAGTGGTGTCAAAAACAACTGCATCACCAAATATCTCGTAAGACTGAATCGACGATGCATACGACCAGGAAATATTCTCAAGGCGATTGTTCTCGTCTCTTGTGAAGTCATACTTGAAATTCGGATCCTTCTCCTTAAAATTTCTGCACATTTTAAGCAGGTCGACGTTCTGCTCTTCCTGGTCGAACCTCCTGAAGGAATGTATGAGGTTCCTCACATCCTTCTCGGTGAAGGGCAGGCTCCCCGGCTCAACGCACTTCTCCAGCTCCATTATCCTCATCATCTGCTGCACAGAGATCCCAGACTTTGCAAAGAACAAGATCCGGTCTCTGTCCAAGTCTGAGATGACACGGTACGCCGGGAGAAACCGCACTTGATCCTGCCGGAGAAGCTGATGGTTGTGGTGGTTGGAGAACCCCGTAACCCGCCACTCCGGACCCCCTGCACCGGGGTCCCTGCCGATGCGTAGGTACGCCTGGCACCCGCAGCGGGTGGACTTCCTGTTCCTCTGCTGCTAGGCGCCGTCGTTGAAGGGCTTCGCCGGCGCGTTGCCGGCGCGGTGGCACACGAAATACCGTCGGGTGATGCCCTTGCCCACGCCGTCCTTCCCCTCCGTCCGGTGCCGCCGAATCGAGAACCCGCACAGCTTAGCGAGCCCACCATAGAACTCGTATGCCGCGTCGTGTGTCAGAAACCGCTGCCCAATGTACGGGGCAGACTCGCCCGCTGCCACCACCGCCATCCCGTCCGGAGAGTCGTCCGTCTCCTCCTCCCCGCTGCTGGCTCCCTCCATGGACTCTAGAGGGTCGCCGCGAGATGCGGATTCTGCGGTCATCTGGCCAGCGGAGGCAGATCAGGACTTTGAAGGGGACATGGATTTCTGAGAAGAGGAAGGTGGTCAGGCGTACCTGCGGTGGCACAGGGCCAGGGGTCTTGACTGGGTAATCCGGCGACGGTGGCCGGAGGATTTTTTTTTTCTTCTTCTATCAGATACAGCGGCGAACTGTCGAAAATGTACTTACGCCACGCATGGGCCTTCATCATCAAAGAGATCAGGCCATGTATAATGCACAAGAGTATCTCTAATAGCTGATGTAAAAGAAAATTGGTTAAAAAATTGTATTTTAGGATTTTTGGGATCAAAAATTGTTTCCAACAGATCTCTTATAAAGATTTCATGCTGCAAATAATTTGGGGCAGCATGCTATTTGCGCAAAGCTAAATCGTCGTAGCCCAACCGCTCGGCTTGAACACCCTCCCTCCCCCGCCTCCCTCCCATAGTTGTCACCGCCGTGTTGTTACCGAATACGTCCAAATACACACTCGCCACATCGATTTCCCGCTGGATCCGGCCACCAGTAACCCGCCCCGCCTTGTTGTTTCTGCCTGAATCATCGTTGAATCGAGGTTGTCTTGCGCTGCACTGCCTCGCCCACTACTGCTAGGTCGAGCATGGGACATCGCCGCACCACCGCATAAAGAGATCCACCGGCTTTTGTGGCGTTCGGTTGTGATCATCCGCCGGGATTTCGGAAGACAGTCGACAAGTGTGGGTGTGGCTCGGCACCTTCGACAAGCCAGACGAGGCCACGACATGCAGAGCTGGCAGAAGGCAGAGTTCCTTGCTCCGGATGAAGTGTGGGGTTGCATCCCACAAGAGAGGAGAATGCACACTGCCTTATTCAGCAGCAGATCACCGCCCACGAGTCCGACGAGGTGGTCATGGCTAGGTTACGACCAGCGCATCCAGAGCTCATGTAGGCGGAGTACAAGTTCTATGCTACGAGGGATGCAAAGGTGAAGAACAAGACATGAGAGGCTGGCTCTCAGAAGTGATAAAGGTGGAACCCGATGACGATTCATCCGACTTGTCGATGTTTACTAGCAGTGATGATGAGGAGAAGTGCAGTGTCGATGTCATTAGTAGTGTGTGTCGCTATCGAGTTTTAATGTATCGAACTATGTAGTAGTTTTTTTTTGAGGGAAAACTATGTAGTAGTTTGTGTCTGAATTGAAGCTTGAAGATATTGATACCTATTTTACATCATCTGAAAACTTTCTAGTGCCCTATTATACATCATATGGTATGACATAAAGTTTTTTGGTGCTCTAAAGCTCAAAATCAGGTGCCTTAAATATGTTTTGCCGTGCCATATTAGAGATGTTGTTAGACTCTTATTTGGGCGCTTGGGGAGGGCCTCTTGTTGGGTTCTCCTATTTGACGGCTGATGTGAGCGTTTAGCAAGCGTGGTCTAAACAAAGTAGGCCTAGGCTGAGCCCATCCTGGCCCATCACGACCATCATACCTACTATCTATGATTGTGTCATCGCCACTACACTTGCTCGTCAATTCCCTTGTCGTCGCCACCGACTGAACCACCTACTCCTCCTACCCATGGTCGGCGCTACTCCCTGGCCACTTGATTGGGCAGAACGGCTACATCCCTAGAATGCTTCCTGTTGTAGCATTTTTGTCTAGGTTTTTAAAAGTTAATAATGCATTCATTATTGACAACTAATATGTTGTATCAATTGGCAAAAATAAAATTGTGAAACTGACTATAACTCGAGTCATTCACATGTGAAGAACAAGTGACATAGAATGAGGGGTCACGTTTATGTGCCCACTTCTCGTGATCTAGTAAAGATATGCGTGAGTTCCTCATAAATTGGTTTGACTTTTTCTCATTTCATGTTACAACAGCCCGAATAATAGGACACGAGAAGGGTAGATATAAACTTTGTGCATTTGTATTGCATGCATCTAAAATACGAGGGGAAAAATTTCACGTTTGAACTTAAATAACTAGTGTTAGAATTTAGTCCAGTGATGAATTAAAAATAAGTCATCACAAGGAATTGACCTAAATTTGAACATGAAATTTTTGAAATTAAAATTTCAAGAAACAAAATAAAAGAGTCTTATGACTCACACAATCATACATCAACATTCATATCAATGCTAGTTCTGAAAGGATCAACTAGGATACTACACATTAAACTCAATTCATAATTGAAGTTTGAATTAGTCAAAATTGAGTTCAAATTCAAGTATTCATCACAAAATAGATATATAAAATTCAGACTAATATAAATAAGATACGACAATGACCAGAATTGAATCTTTATCCATTGTAAAATGAATACAAGGTGTTTTACAAAGAGAAACAATAAATAAAATTACATGAATTTGAAATCCTAATACAAACTATAATAAGAAAAGGAAAATCATATATAAACCTATCTACTCATCTTCAATCTGTCACCATCATATCTTTTCTTCAAAATTGCAAAACAAACAACATAGAAACCATATTGTTATGGTTGAAATATTGGTCCCACCAGAGTTGAGACCATTTGATTTAGAATCCAATCCAAAAGTTCAGAACTAGTCATGAACCTTTGAGCCTTAGGTTTTGGCAAACACAAATCACAACAACAACATTAAATATGATCAATGCATAAGAATGGAAATAAGACAACTGTAAAGCATTCAATCATGATCATATGATGATCATTTGTCTAGAAGAAGTAGAGGAATCTAGGAAGTAGAAACTGAACCATAACCAAACACAAATGAACAAGATAAGAAATTGAGCTAACTAGAAGATTCAATAATAGTACCTGAAGCTGTTGGATTCCTTTTAGAGAACCAAAATTTAGATGATCTTGTTGAACTCTTGACAGTTCATCAAGTCATCTTAATTCTAACACTAAGTAAAGAAGACTTGCTCAGTGATATAAATGTAACACCCTCGAATCGGCCCTATGCAGATTTTAGCGCTTCCCGCCAAACCCGCATAGAAACGATTCAAGGACGTCCACCAGGCACTTGCGTGCGGGTGGAAACGAAGTAATACCATTACACATTAGTCCATGATGGAACCCACAGAACAGATATATATACAACAGCGACTCAGCGAGTCAAGAATACAGATATAATATACAAAGATCCAAATCACCTTGAAAACGATAGAGCGTCCGACTACGGACAAGATGCAAAAATGGAGCTAAGAGCCCTGAAGAATAACCAATGGCGTCCATAACCCTGCCCAGGCCAAGCCGGAAGGGTAACCCTACTAACGACGTCGAACTCGTACCTGCTAAACAAAAGGGGTGCCGACAAAGGGCGAAGGGAAAAAGAGGAGGCGTCGATCTTGAGGCGATACCTGCGAGGCTAGAATTCGGCGGCTCTCGCCTACATAGGTATGGTGGACTGAAGCAGCAGCGAAGCATGCACTAAACAACCTATAGAGACTCAATACAACTATCGGCTATTAGAGAGGGATAAGAAAGACCTATCCGGATCCAACCTGATAGTAACACCAATCATACCCATCCTGGTATTCCCCCTCGAGACCAAACGAGGAAGTCAACCGAGGAACTCACACAGTTGGCAGTTTTATTCATTCCATTTTAGTTGAAGCACTTACTAGTCAGATATAGATAGCATGAATCATCCTGATAGCATAAGTAGTGGGCAGTTCTAGTTTACCATTCAGTTGTAGTTGCGGAACTTACTAGTGAGATACAATTAGCATGTGATATCCCAAACCCAGCAGTTGTGGGCACTTTTATTTCATTCCATTGGAGTTGCGATACTTACTAGGCAGGTATAACAGGACACGATACACCCCAGTTCCATCAGTTGTTGGCACTTTTATTATCCATTTCTTGTAGTGAAGCTGATTACTAGTCACATATTAAGTCAAATTAATAGCACTACTTTAGTTATGCTTGTCTATGATCGAGATACTATGCTCCAAGTCGTCCATAACCGCGGACACGGCTTTCAGAAAGATTTACCCTGCAGGGGTGCACAAATAGCAACACACACACGATCAACCTCGGAAAAACCAAATCAAAACCCAACGAGGCTTTCACGACAAAGCGATCACAGGATTCATAAAACATTTCAGGGGGCCACCCCACTAAGCTACCCGCAACAAAGTTGGCCGGCTCCGGAATGGACCCAGGGTTTGTGTAACATCCCAAAACTTTAATCCAAGCTTATCAAGATCAAATCATCCAAAAATAGGGTTAACAAAAACTTTTCCAAATTTAAAATGAAAGCATTCATATGTGTATGCATTTAAAATAGGAGTTGTTTGAATTGCCATGATTGATTGATCCAATGCTTGGAAAATGTTTCTTAGGTGATTTAAACATCATCTACATCATTCCCAAGCTTTTCCTAAAGAAAATCAAATCAAAAAGAATTAAAAAGGAGGAATGGTCATTTTGGCAAATTTAACTCTCATGCCTACTTTGGCTATTCCTAGTACTCAATTCTTAACAGAAACAATTCTTAATCTTTGCACCCCTTGCTAGTACACATAATGAGGTACCAAGGCCCACCCTTTGATCTGCTAAAAACATTCTGTTAACTATTTTAAATGATAGTTTAAAATTGAATCTAATGCATATGCATAGATCACCCCTATTTCAAAAACCATCTATTTAAGCTCCATTTTCAAAACCCTTGCAACCAGAGACTACCTATCACTAGTGGAGATCACTCAAAAATTTTGAAACCAAAATTCAAAACTTTCTTTCATGCGGCCATTTCATCAAACACTTGGCATGCATAATTTCCACCCTAATCCTAGCTCACTGTTTTGAACAGCATTTTGCCCCCAAATGATCTATATTTATCTCCTCTGTCCCCTCCTAGTCTAACCAGACCCTTAACACCCCTCTCCCTTGTCCCTAACCCTCTTGCCATGTCAACCCGAGGGCATGGTTGCCGGTCAAACTTTGCCCCGCCGCAGCAGACCATCTCCCCCTCTCTCGCCATGTCTAGGAGGTAGCCAGAAGCTCACCGCCACCCCATGTCCCTTGCCTGAGCCCAGAGCAGCAGTGGACCACCGAGCACAAACCACGCCCAGTGCCACCGCACCATGCCAGTGCCGCCCCCAGAGCACGCCCTGTCCCCGCTCGCACAGACCATCCCTTGGCACCAGCTGTTGGGTCCACAACATAGAAAACAAAAAATTCCTACGATGAGAACTATACGCCAAGATCTATCTACTAGATACAGAGCAACGGGTGTACATACATCCATGGAGAACTTACCCTCGAAGACAGCGAGTTTTGTTAACGAGTAGGAACTCGTGGTTGATGTAGTCGTACGCTTGCCGATCTCAAGATGTGGAAGTCCGGCGCCGCAAATCAGCAGCGCATCCATCCTCGCACACATGTTCAAGCCACGGACAACCTCCACCTCCTCGCTCCAGCGAATCGGTGAAGCAAAGAACTCCTTCCGCACGCAAGGCCACGGGAACATGTATCTCGCTAATCCGAGACCATGGGAAATATCTAGAGGGGAGAGAGATCCTTCAGGAGGAGGTGTAGTTTGTGAGAGGGAGAGGGGGCTTTATATAGGAGGGAGGAGACCTCCCTCCCATAGCCGCGCATGAGGGGGGACTCCTCCTCCTTCATTCATGTGGTTAACCTCCACTCACATAAACATGGCCTCCACCCAAAATCCCACTCACATGTATTTAATTTCCAACAAATTAAATGCAACTCTCAATTAATAAAACTCTTTTATTTATTTTTTTCAGAATTTTGTTAATTACTTTAATTAACAAACATTCACATAAAACCCTTGCAACATTTCAATATCACATGCGTAACCACTTTACGCAATTTCACCCGAACAATTCCGGTTTCTATCGAACAATTCCTGTTTCTATCGAAACATTTCTGCGCTTTGCAAACCTTTTGTCTGGAACATATGTGCTCCTAAATGGTGTCCGCAACCCTTAAGTGTGTCACCCTACGGTTCATGAATAATGCGAGACATGATTGAGACTCCTCTCGGATCAATAATCGAAGCGGACACGAGATCCATATCTTGACTCCTGCATATTCAACGATGACTTCTGTGATCGTGAGAACCTTTAACGCCAGCAATTTAATCCCTTTGTCTCATGATATAATACATGTTCGAGATTCGATCATCGGTATCCAAATACCTAGTTTGATCTTGTTACCGACATGCACTCTTTTCTCGTTCCCATGATATAACATTCTAGTGATCACATCACTTGCTTGCAAGCTATCTTAATGTGATATCACCGAGAGGGCCCAGAGTATATCTATCTATCATCAGGATTGACAAATTCCATTATTGATCCATGAGCCTCAACATAACACCTTCATAGCACTGAACCCACCTTTATGGTCACCCTGTTACAGTGTGACGTTTGATGTTATCAAGATACTCTTCCGGTGTTAGCAATTAACATGATCTCATGGTCTAAGGACTAAGCTAGTCTATAAGAGAGGCATAACTAGGAACCCTTTTTGTTTATTAAACACACATGTATTGATGTTTCCTATCAATACAATTATAGCATGCAAAATAAACATCTATCATATACAAGGAATACATAATAACAACTTTATTATTGCCTCTCAGGGCATATTTCCTTCAGTCTCCCACTTGCACTAGAGACAATAATCTAGTTTATATAGTGATAAATCTAACACCCATGGAGTTCTGGTGTTGATCATGTTTTGCCCTAGGGAGTACTTTAGTCAACGGATCTGCTACATTCAGGTCCGTGTGCACTTTATAAATCTTTATATCTCCATCCTTGACATGCTCGCGGATGGAGTGAAACCGGCGCTTAATATTCTTGGAATTCTTGTGAGACCTTGGTTCCTTGGCGTTGGCTATGGCTCCATTATTGTCACAATAGATCACCATTGGGTCCAATGCACTAGGAACCACACCTAGTTCTGTTATGAACTCCTTCATCCAAACCGCTTCCTGCGCTACTTCTGAAGCAGCAACATATTCCGCCTCCGTCGTTGATCCAGCCACCACAGGTAGTTTGGAGCTCCTCCAACTAACTGCTGCTCCGTTCAAGAGAAATACGTATTCGGATTGAGACTTAGAGTCATCCGGATCAGTGTCAAAGCTAGCATCACTTAGCGACTAGCTCTTCTTAACCTTCGTATACAAGAAACATATCCTTAGTTCTTCTCAAGTACTTAAGGATATTCTTGACCGCTATCCAGTGTTCCAAACCTGGATCAGATTGGTACCTACTAGTCAAACTAATAGCATGTGCCACATCCGGTCTTGTACATAGCATGGCATACATTATAGAGCCTATGGCTGAGGCATAGGGGATCTTATCCATTATCTCTCTTTCTTCCGTGGCAGGACTTTGAGTCTTACTCAATGTCTTGCCTTGCAACATATGTAAGTACCCTTCTTCCGTCCATATTAAACTTCTTTAATATCTTATCAAGGTATGTACTCTGCGATAGCCCAATTAGGCGTCTTGATCTATCTCTATAGATTTTAATGCCTAATATATATGAAGCTTCACCAAGGTCCTTCATCGAAAATTTGCTGTTTAGATAACTTTTAACACTATTTAAAAGATCTATATCATTTCCAATCAATAATATGTCATCCACATATAATATCAGAAATGCCACATTGCTCCCACTCACTTTCTTGTAAATACAAGCCTCTCCATAAGTTTGGACAAATCCAAACTCTTTGATCACCTCATCAAAGCAGAGATTCCAACTCCGGGATGCTTGCTTCAGTCCATAGATGGATCGATGAAGTTTGCACACCTTATCAGCATCCTTAGGATCGACAAAACCCTTAGGTTGTATCATATACAACTCTTCTTCAATATTACCATTGAGGAACGCAGTTTTGACATCCATCTGCCATATTTCATAATCGAAATATGCAGCAATTGCTAACATAATCCTAACCGACTTAAGCATCGCTACGGGAGAGAATGTCTCATCGTAGTCAACTCCTTGAATTTGTCGAAACCCCTTTGCGACAACTCGAGCCTTATAGATGGTTACATTACCATCAGCATCAGTTTTTCTTCTGAAAATCCATTTATTCTCAACGGCCTTTCGATCGTGAGGTAAGTCTACCAAGGTCCAAACCTGGTTTTCGTACATGGATTCCATCTTGGATTTCATGGCTTCTAGCCATTTATTGGAATCAGGGCTCATCATCGCTTCTTCATACGTCGCAGGGTCATCTATTTCATCAATCATGAAATTCATAACAGGATTGTCGTAAAGTTCAGGAGCTGCACGTGTCCTGCTTGACCTGCGAGGTTCGGTAGTGTCCTTTTTTGGAGTTTCATGATCAATATCATTAGCTCTCTCTTCATTAGGTGAAGTCAACTCCGAAACAACTTCCGGTGCTGTGCTACTCGCCATTTCATGAAGAGAAGGTTCAATAACCTCTTCGAGTTCTACCTTCCGACTACTCACACCTTTCGCGAAAAACTCCTTCTCAAGAAAGGATCCATTCTTGGCAACAAAGACCTTGCCCTCGGATCTGTGATAGAAGGTATACCCAATCCTTTCCTTAGGGTATCCTATGAAGACGCATTTTTCCGCTTTAGGTTCGAGTTTATCCGGTTGAAGTTTCTTCACATAAACATCGCATCCCCAAACTTTAAGAAATGACAGCTTAGGTTTGTTTTCAAACCATAATTCATACGGTGTCTTTTCAACGGATTTAGATGGTGCCCTATTTAAAGTGAATGCAGCGGTTTCTAGTGCATAACCCCAAATGATGGCAAGTCAGTCAGAGACATCATAGATCGAACCATATCCAATAAAGTACGATTACGACATTCTGACACACCATTACGTTGTGGTGTTCTGGCAGGCATGAGTTGTGAAACTATTCCACAGTCTTTCATATGTGTGCTAAACTCGTAACTAAGATACTCTCCTCCACGGTCGGACCGCAGAAAATTGATCTTTCTGTTATGATGATTTTCCACTTCATTCTGAAATTCTTTGAACTTTTCAAAGGTTTCAGACTTATGTTTCATCAAACAGATATACCCGTATCTACTCAAATCATCCGTGAAAGTAACAAAATAACGATATCCACCTCGCGCCGACACACTCATTGGTCCACACACATCAGTATGTATGATTTCCAATAAATCTGTCGCCCGTTCCATTGAACCGGAAAACGACGTTCTAGTCATCTTGCCCATAAGGCATGGCTCACATGTATCAAATGATTCAAAATCAAGTGATTCCAAAAGTCCATCAGAATGGAGTTTCTTCATGCGTTTAACGCCAATATGACATAGACGGCGGTGCCACATATATGCAGATATATCATTATCAAGTTTAATCCTTTCAGCATCAACATTATGAATATGTGTAATACTACTATCGAGATCCAACAGAAATAAACCATTCAACACAGGTGCATGACCATAAAAGATATTATTCATATAAATCGAACAACCATTGTTTTCAGACTTAAACGAATAACCACTTTGCATCAAACACGATCCGGATACAATGTTCATGCTCGTGTGCACCAAATAAAAATTATTCAGGTTTATAACTAATCCCGACGGCATATGGAGAGGCAGCGTTCCGACGGCGATCACATCAACTCTTGATCCATTGCCGACCCGCATCGTGACCTCATCCCTTGCTAGTTGTTGCTTGTTCCGCAGCCCCTGAACCGAGTTACATATATTAGCAACCGATCCCGTATCAAATACCCAGTTGCTATTGCGAGTACTAGTCAAGTACACATCAATAACATGTATATCACATATACCTTTGTTTGCCTTACCGGCCTTCTTGTCCGCCAAATACTTGGGACAGTTGCGCTTCCAATGGCCAGTCCCCTTGCAATAGTAGCGCTCGGTGTCAGACTTAGGGCCAGCTCGAGGTTTCTTTTCAGGAACGACAATAGTTTTGCCGCCCTTCTTTCCCTTCTGCTTGCCTTTCTTGTCCTTCTTGAAACCGGTGGTCTTATTGATCATCAACATTTGATGTTCTTTCCTAATCTCCACTTCTGTAGTCTTAAGCATTGACAGAAGCTCGGGAAGAGACTTCTTCATGCCCTGCATATTATAGTTCATCACGAAGCTCTTGTAGCTAGGTGGCAGAGATTGGAGATCATGATGTATGCCTAAGTTAATGGGAATCGTTATTCCCAAGGACACAAGCTTATCGGCGTACCCAGACATTTTGAGTACATGCTCACTAACGGAGCTGTTCTCTTCCATCATGCAGCTAAAGAACTTTTCAGAAGCATTATAACTCTCTACGGCAGCATGGGTATCGAAAATCATTTTCAATTCTCCTATGGTATTAAAGGCATTGCCATTTTCGAAACGTTTTCGAAGTTCTGGCTCTAGCCCATACAGTATGCCGCAATGAACTAAGTTGTGGTCCTCCTGACGAGTTATATAGACGTTCTTTTCCTCATCAGGGGAATCAGGAGCTGGTGGGGGTCCTAGCGGCGCCTCTAGCACATATTGCTTTTGTGCAGCAGTGAGGAGAATCCTCAAATTCATAGCCTAGTTGGTGAAGTTGCTACCATTCGCAGCAAGCTTCTCTTTCTCCATGAACACATTGAAATTAAAAGTAGGTGGTGCCATCTACAACAGAATTTGTAAAATATATTTATACTAAGTTTATGATAGATTGAGTTCAACTAATCCAAATTACTAATGAACTCCCACTCAAAAACGACATCCCTCGTGTCCTTTTGGTGATTACATGAACCAAATCCACTACTCCAAGTCCGATCATCACGTGAGTCGGTGTAGCTTCAAAGGCGAGCATCTATATGGGCATCATATCAACTATATGACTCATGCTTAACCTTTCGGTCCGTGTTCCGAGGCCATGTCTGTACATGCTAGGCTCGTCAAGTAAGAACCTTAGTATTTGCGTGTGTAAAACTGTCTTACACCCGTTGTATGAAAGCATAGAGTCGAGAACACCCGATCATCACGTGATGCCTCAAAACACGATCCACAAAATGGTGCATACTTAAGTAAGAACACATTTTATCTTGATATCTAAATGAGGGATCATCTTATAATGCTACCAAAAGCGCCAAACTAGCAATATAAGATGCTAACATCTAATGTGTGAAGTGAGGTGATATGGTCCATGCATTTGATCTCTATCATTTGCATCGGGGTATGATCTCTATCATTCCTTTGTGTGTAAGGCCAAGGTCTATGGAACTTACACGTTGAATGTGTTGTAAGAGTATCTATCGTACATCTACTTACAACAATACCATATCAATACACTAGCCCAATCTAAACTAGACGCCTCTAATTTATCAATTGCAAGTTTTACGTGGCTTAGGGATTTCGGAGATAGAACCGTTCTTACCTACGAATATGAACCACAACGAGGATAACCAAGTTATTAGCAACTCGTTGTAAATCAGATATTGACTATAGTAGGAGAGACAGACACCCGCCAGCCACTTATGCAAAACTAGTTGCATGTCAGTCGTGGAACCGGTCTCATGTACGATGACATGTAAGGTTGGTCCGGGCCGCTTCATCCCACTATGCCACCAATATCCAAAGTACATAGAAGATGCAATACATGATCATCATCGCCACATATAAACATATATGTACTACCCGCAAAGCACCCACGCATAGATCAGGCTCGATACCACTTTGGGTCCGCAGATAGAAAACAAAAATTTTCCTCGATGAGAACTATACGCCAAGATCTATCTACTAGATACTGAGCAACGGGTGGACATACATCCATGGAGAACTTACCTCGAAGACAACGAGTTTTGTTAACGAGTAGGAACTCGTGGTTGATGTAGTCGTACGCTTGCCAATCTCAAGATCGTGTGGAAGTTCGAGCGCCGCAAATCAGCAAAGCATCCATCCTCGCACACACGTTCAAGCCACGGACAACCTCCACCTCCTCGCTCCAGCGAATCAGCGAGCAAGAACTCCTTCCACGCAAGGCCACCGGGAACAGGTATCTCGCTAATCCAAGACCATGGGAAATATCTAGAGGGGAGAGAGATCCTTCACGAGGAGGTGTAGGTTGTGAGAGGAGAGGGGATTTATAGGAGGAGGAGACCCTCCTCCCATAGCCGGCATGAGGGGGGACTCCCTCCTTCATTCATGTTGTGAACCTCCACTCACATAAACATGGCCTCCACCCAAAATCCCACTCACATGTATTTAATTTCTACCAAATTAAATGCAACTCTCAATTAATAAAACTCTTTTATTTATTTTATTCAGAATTTTGTTAATTACTTTAATTAACAAACATTCACATAAAACCCCTTGAAACATTTCAATATCACATGCGAACCACTTTACGCAATTTCACCAAACAATTCCGGTTTCTATCGAACAATTCTGTTTCTATCGAAACATTTCCTACGCTTTGCAAACCTTTTGTATGAAACATATGTGCTCCTAAATGGTGTCCGCAACCCTTAAGTGTGTCACCCACGGTTCATGAATAATGCGACATGATTGAGACTCCTCTCGGATCAATAATCGAAGCGGACGGAGATCCATACTGACTCGCATATTCAACGATGACTTCTGTGATCGTGAGAACCTTTAACGTCAGCAATTTAATCCCTTTGTCTCATGATATAATACATGTCTGAGATTCGATCATCGGTATCCAAATACCTAGTTTAATTTCGTTACTGACATGCACTCTTTTCTCGTTCCTGTGATATAACATTCTAGTGATCACATCACTTGCTTGCAAGCTATCTTAATGTGATATCACCGAGAGGGCCCAGAGTATATCTATCCGTCATCGGGATTGACAAATTCAACTCTTGATCCATGAGCCTCAACATAACACCTTCATAGCACTGAACCCACCTTTATGGTCACCCTGTTACCGTGTGACGTTTGATGTTATCAAGATACTCTTCCGGTGTTAGCAATTAACATGATCTCATGGTCTAAGGACTAAGACTACTTTGTATGATGTTATAGCAATATAAACATAATGACTTAATCGTAATGCTATACTTCGGATGAATGTTCATCACATCATTTCACAAATGTTGTGACCTTGTTATTAACAACATCCAATGTCCATGATCAGGAAACTTTGATCATCTTGTTAATCAACAAGCTAGTATATAAGAGAGGCATAACTAGGAACCCTTTTTGTTTATTAAACACACATGTATTGATGTTTCCTATCAATACAATTATAGCATGCAAAATAAACATCTATCATATACAAGGAATACATAATAACAACTTTATTATTGCCTCTCAGGGCATATTTCCTTCACCAGCCCGCGCCCGCCACTCCACCTCGATCTGGAGAACACCCTAGACATCCCCGTTCGCCGCCCAAAGCCTCACAGCCACCGCTCGCCGTGGACACCGCCGCTTCGGACGTGCAGAGCGCCACCTCGCCCAGATCGCGTGCCACCGCCCCTACGACCGCATTCAATTCCTAGAGCACCGCCAGGGAACCGCCCATCGATCGCCACCCCCAGCCATGCCTCTACCTCGCTGTAGCCTTGTCGCCGGAGTTGCCTGCCCAGCCTCTTCTCTCCACACCATTCCACTCCCCTCACCTCTCTGAACCTCACCCACCTCTAGCCAGAGCAAGTGGAGCAGCACCTCGCCGAAATTGGAGCCGGAGCAGCCGCGGCAGGAGGAGAAGGGCGCCGTTGATTGCGACCACCCCAAGCTCCGCCGCAACCACGCCTCGCCTCGCCGTCGTCTTCCACGTCGTTTGCCCGCCTCGCCGACCCTGCTGGAGCCCTGGTACGCCCCCAGTAGACCCCCACCGAGCCGCTAGGGTTCAAGCTCGCCGGCGACCTGTTGGTCGTCGACGACGACCCTCAGCCGTTGATCTCGCTTCTAATCCTACGACCCACAGCGCGCGTACCGTTTCGCGTTTTAAGTGCCGCTGACACGCGGGACCCTCCTATTAGCTGAGCCCCGCGCCGCGGAGTGCCACTGGGCCAGCCCAAGTCCTTTCCCGCGCTAGCCCATCGATTCAAATCTGGATTTTTCTTTTTTAGTTAAAGCTAGTTTCTGTCCACTAGTTTGAAAATCAATTCAGAGAGTTTTAGAAATCCAAAATTGCATGAAACCAATTTTGTCTGAAAGGTATTAAACTGATCTATCCAAGCCCGTTGGATTTAATTCAATTAGAGTTATAGATCTCTCCTAATAAAAATAAGAAGACAAAAGCTTTTGCAACTTGCAACATTTTTATAAAATCAACCAAGTTAGCTTTTGAGTTGATTCCAACTCTCAAAAATCACATTTCATCATATCTATCTAACCATGTAATAATATTAAGGTTTACATGCAGTGACTTTGGACTAGTACCAAAATAATGCTATATAGGCATTTCTAGTCACTTTAAATCATTAAATAATGAACTTAAACCAAAGTAATATTGATCCAACCCTTAAATCTCATTCCCACATGTTAGAATATGTGGTGATGACATGTGTCAACATGATCCCATGTTTTAAGTGGTGAATATTAAATGTTAGTTAATTTTTCAATGAGTAGAAATTACTTTTCTAAAATAAAAAGGTTGAAACTATTGAATTAAACTTGTGAGGTTTGTGATGATAATAGATCATCAAATGTGTGTTTCAGAATGCTACTTAGCCTAGTTAAGTATTGTTTGGTGATTGTCTACTACCTATGTATTTATAGACGCTAGTACCGACCAAGCTTTCGAGGAGGAGGAGTTCTACCAAGAAGAAGAAGAAGAAAACTTCAACCACTGCACCAACCAAGGCAAGCTATTGTTAGAAGGCTAGAATTAAGCTAGATGTATGAGCAAGGATGCTTTAGGCATGCTTGATCACACCCCTGTTAACTATTAGTACCCCAAGTCTTACCTACAAGTTTTACTCCCCTTAGTATGCAAAGTTCCTTACTTATTTTGAAGGTAGCATAAAAAGTATAGAACTTGACCTACTTAGAAACCTTTAGATGTCATTCTATGGCATGAGATTAATCCCATCTTTCCCCTTTAGTGAACACTCTTAATTTAATATTTTAGAGTAGATCAAAAACTTGAGTCACTTTAGATGGGAGCACTTGGTGAAAATGAATTGTGAAAACCTTGGAATGATGAGTCATTCTATTGAGATGTTTTGACATGTGTTGAGAGACACAACTGGTTTATGATGATGAAAATGATGAGGCATGAGCCTTAACCCTTTTATAAAACTGATGGTTGGATTCGGATGCGATACCATTCCAAATTTACTGCATGACCACATTACCTGAATTGGGTAAGGCTTAGCTGAAATTTATATGCATTAGTATTAGTTCCCTCACGGAGAGGTTTGAGCTGAGGCTACCTCTCAATGTTGTCCACCTATGCAAAGGCCCAAGATGACTGATGGTCATGGTTGGGAGGCCATGCTCATAGGAGAGGTGCTTGTACTAGGTGTGTAAAGGAAGGTTATGTTTGATTATCTGCATACTAAGTATGATGATTCAGGTTATCCCCGATGATGTATCGAATCTTGTGGTGAAAGTGTACCACCTCTGCAGAGTGTCAAACTATTGAATAGCTGGCGTCATGATTATGGACGATTGGAATGGCCATACTGTTTCGTTGTCAGATGTTTTCTAAATAACTTGAAATGAATGATGAACTTTTACTTGACCACAACAGGGTTGTGTTGATGATAATAGCTTCCCAACTTAAGTGATTCTAGAACTTTACTTTATCTTTCTTTGCTTCTGAACTCAGCTTAGGTTTCAAACTTAACTTGATAGTTAACTTAGATTCAACACTTTAGCTTAGAATTATACTCCTTGTTAGTAGTAGTTTGCGAGTACTTAAAGAGTACTCATGGCTTTTGTCCCTGGCTATTATCATGGCCAGACTATGAAGGAGATTATCAAGATGATGGTCAGCAGGACGGCTATGATAACTAGGACTATCTGCCTTCGTCAACATTGCATGTGCCCCTGAAGATGGACCCCACCGCTATGCTTATCTTTTATTTTCCGCTGCTTGTTGTATTAAAGACTGGATCATGAGATCCTTATTTGTGTAAAACCTTATGTATGGTTTGTAATAGATGATGTACTGTGATATCCAATCCGTTATGTCTCGCAAAAATGGTAATCCTGGGATTGCGAGGTATGGCATAACGGGCATCTGGGATTAAAAATCCGGGTGTTGACAGTTCAGACGACGTTTGTGGCGGTATGGGGAACCGAAAGTGTGACTGGGCTTGTCGATACGCAAAACGCGTGTACGATCCAAAATAGTACAGGTGCTCCACGCACAATCTTAAATAAAGCAGTAAAGCATGGCATAAGTACATGATAGTAATAAAGCCCCAAACTACTTTGTGGCCCCAAGAAATAAGAAATGAATCAAGCTCTGGTTAAGGGGATTCATGGTCCCATATGCGGATAGTGCGATAGTCAAGGAACAGGTATCAAGTACTCGGGGTCCTACGGGACACAAGTGAGCGTGGAAGAACCAAATAACATCTATTGCCCACCGATGCCTCTGCATTAGTTATATCTAGCATTTTAATAGTTGTATTTAAAGTCATGATCATCTCCAACATTAAGCATGTGCCAACCTTCCAATAACGGTGGAACAACAACGATGCAAAGCAGCACCTGAGCAAGCAACTACGACTCACAAGGCCGACTATTGATCAAACAACAGGCAATAGGATGTGTCCAAGGAAATATAGAGGCTGCAAGGGATATAAATGGTGCACGGAAACTAAAGCATCGCAATACGGATAACAATAGATCAACAGGAGGAAGTAAAGACTATAAATGCAAAATAGGTAGAAAGGGGGAGAATGCTCGCCTAGGAAACACTGCCAAAGGTTCATATCCAGAGAACTTGTCGATACTCGCATCAACTCATCGGCCTAATCCGCGAAGAAGCAAACACTAAAAGAAACACCGAATGCAATATTTAATACTACGGCAGAAGATCCGGCATGCTTATGATATGATGCATGGCATGGCACAGATGCGGTGCAATTAGTCAATATTAAGCGGAACCGGGGTCCCGACAATTAATTAGGCGATTCAAGTTATTTAGAAACCCCGCAATTTAAATGTTGAATTAACAAGGCAAAACATGGTATCGGTTCGCTACGCAAATTTAAATGGAGTCCGGAATGAGACAAAGATATTCCGCATATAGACTCCATATTTAATTATGAGGTGAATCGGCATAATGCCCCCAAACCACAGACAGGTATGCATGCATGAACAATTTGATATGCGACAGTTGATAATGTCATATTATAAAAATAGGGGGTTAGGGTCACACATCTGGGTTCGGAAGATCTTGGGTTCCGGGGGGTTCGGGGTCGGGTCTCAGGGTCCGGATCTGGGGTTCGGGGTCGACGGAATCGTTCTCGACAACGGAAGGAGACCTTAGCGTTCCGGGAAGAAGGACTTGGTTTGGCATCGGGGCGCATCGGATTCGCCTTGGTCGGTGTCAATCTTGTCGTCACGAAGATCTTGTCGGGTCCACGTATCGGGTCGGTCTTGGCATTCGGGATGAAGAACTTGGCGTTCCGGTGGCGATCTTGGCGGTCTTCGGGTTCGGGTCTTGGCGTCCCATTGTAGATCTTGTCGATGGTCCAGCAAAAACCACCGGGTTCGGTCTTGGTGACGGACGATCTTGGCGACAATGTGGTTCACTGGGCGACACCACCTTATCCGCGATGATGAAGATCTTGTCGATGTACCATGCTCCTAGCGGGTTCCTCGATTAAACCTTGCGCATTAGGGAAGGGCTAGATAGATCTTGTGTGCTGCACAACAGAGGAGGTCCACGAGGGTTGGTCAGAGCAGGGGGGGCCTCGCGGCGCGCTTGCTGCGCCAGAGCAGGAGCGTGCAGAGCGGAGAGGGTCACGGGCCAAGGCTCCCGTGCGTGGCAGCAGAGAGTGGAAGGGGGCCATGTGGGGAGCTGCTCGCAGGAGGTAGGGCGCCGAGCGGCGGTGGGCGTGGCCGGAGGAGGAAGCGGGGCAAGGCCAAGGCGGAGGCGCTCGAGGGGGTCGCGGGAGGCGACCGGAGTGCGGCGGCGGCATGTCGGGAAGGATTGGTGGGGGAGCTCGCGCGGGGGAACGCCTGGCGGGCATGGAGGCGAGGAGAGGCGTCTCCACGACGAGCTCAGATCACGGCGGATGAGGCGGCGCGGGGGCCGGAAGCGGCGGGATGTGGCCGGAGCAGAGAGGGCGGCCTCGCGGCGGTGCTCGGGAGGAACTCGGGGGACCGAGGTCGAGAAGGGCCAGTGTGAGGAAGGTGGAAATGGCGGCGAGAGGAACGTGGCCGTCGAGGCATCGGCGGCTGGGAGGTTGGTGCGGGATGCACGGAAGGAGAGAGAGGAGCGGGGGGGAGAGCGGGTCCAGGGATAGGAGGTGGGGCCAGGGTGGAAGGGAGGTTGTCGGCAGGTTGACCTGGGGATGGGTCGTCCAGGGGAGCGGGTTGGTTCAGTCGCCTCGAGATGGTGGCAGGAGGTGGGTCCAGGTGGAGGTGGCAATGGGATTTGGGCCCAGGTGGGCGGGAGCGTGCGTGCGTGCGTTTTGTGTTGGAGAGGAGGTGGGGCCAGGAGGGTTGAGGTGGCGGGCTGGGAGTGGCCAGGGTGAGGTGGAGGGTGGAAGTTTGGGCAGGTGTGGGGCCCGGTGGGGCCAGCTGCATGTGCGTGTTGCGGCTGGGTGCGAGGCTAGGTTGGGTTTGGGTGTTTTTATTTACTGGGGGTGGCCGGCTGGGTCGGATCGGCCCGGTTCGGCTGCCCCCTAAAAATAATATAAATATTTTATTTGTTTAAAACGGCGCGTTTGAAATCTGTTTGTAGACGAAACAAAATAATCCGGAGATCCGATTTTAATTTAAAATAAAGACGGGGCTTATTTAGAAAAACAAAATAGGTTTTCGAAAATAGTTTTGTACAAACACATGCATAATGATGACGATGCTCAAATGCAATATGGCATGATGACATGAGCATGCGGTCATGACGATGCAATGCACAAAAACACAGCGATTTTCCAGTAGTGGTTTTTGAGGGATGCCACAATAAACTAGCGAGATTAAATGATCACCGAATAGAAAAAAGAATAGCTTCATAAAAATAAGTCATAATATTTAGCCACTTGTCATTGAAAAAAAATAAGCTCAGGACAAGAAACCAAATACCAAACCATGCCTGATTTGGCAAACAAACTAGAAACAAAGTAGTGGTTAACTGACCACCGCCAAAGGGTGGATGAGACTATGATGTCTGATCTATGACTGTGGATAGAAACATGAAACACCCAAATAGGTAGAATTTATTGAGTACGCTCGTACTCATTGGTACCTTCTCAACACTTGCTTAGATTACGAGAAGGTAGAAGAGGATACCAGTGAAGACCACGAGGAGGGAGAGATCTACTGCGAGGAACTAGATCTGTCTAGAGGCGTTGAAAGCATATATTATGGAGCGGAGAAGGCTTAGAAACCGAGCCATAGACAAGACAAACTAGAATATGTTAGATGAGCCGAACAACGTAGAACTTTCCTAAATAAGCTGCTGAACTCCGATGGTACCAAACATAGCAGTATTTTGATTCTAAAGCTAGTTAGTTTGAATTTGAATTCAAATTTGAATCCTCATAGGACTAAAGAGGATCACGAACCGTTTTTACATCTTTGGACTGTGACTATGAACATATGAGAAGTTGGATCTATAATGTTTATGTTATATCATTCTGATGGATGTAATATTTACAGAACGGTGTTTCATAAATATTATGTCAACGATTTACGCACTACAACATGTAGCGGTGTGGTGGATCAGCGGACACGTGGAACTAAAATCTTCATGTGAATGACTAATGCGACGTGGAGATTTCTCAAAAATGCAAGCTAAATTAGTCTAAAGCATGTACTCCATCATCTAGAATAACTTCTATTTTTTTGTTTCTGTCAACCATTGATATTTTTATCTGTGTTAATACAGGAGTCGGTGTGGTAGTACGTGCTTAGCATGAACACACTTGATTTTTTTAGCTTATCTAGTGAAATCTTCAGCTTATCAGATCAAAGCCTCGGGATAAGAGCATAAACAACCTGATTTGGCATCTTGATCTTAACAATTTAATAATTTTATATTGCCTTAAATACTAAGATTATGCAGAATTTTCTAAAAGACTTATTTCGAAAAAAAATCAATAGCCTATCCTACAAAACAAGGGCGTTTTCCTATCAATTGATCAACGTCTCAGGGTCGGGTCACGGCGAAAAACCACGTGTTTCATAATTTTAGCCAGTGGTAATTGAGTCCAATCATAAAATGTCGGAAACAACAAGAGTATCCGAGCTTAGATCATCTCCACCCACCCACCCCCCTCCCCACGAACACCCCAGGCCCATTTTCGGCTAAATCCAGCGAATTCTCCCCCAGCCACGCCCCCAGGAGCCCGAAATTCGCCGGATTGGGCCCAAAATCCATCCGGTGAACTCAATCTGAACTCAGCACCCGGGGTTCGCCTAGGGGTGCCGTATGGAGTGAAAAGCCGGGAGGGTTTGGGATGTCGGCGACAGAAGCCGATTTCCACGCAAACAAGTCGCCCAGTTCCCTCCCCACCCACTTGTCGCCGTTCTCACCGCTGGCAACACCCCCTCTGCTCCGCTGCCCGCACGCCTCCACGAAAACGACCGAACTCCGCCGAGACTGCCTCCCTCCTCGCCGAGCAACTCGCCAGAGTTCAGCTCCCTCCGGCTGTTCTGCCGACTGCTGTGTGACAACCACGCCCAGTGGATGTTCGACGATTTGCCTGCATGAACTCCGACGACGACGAGCAGATGTTCGCAGTGCTAATGGAGGAAGAGATGGTTGCCGCTGCTGCCGATGAAGGAGAGCACATGATGATCCTCGCTTGCCTGGCCGGCCTGTACGCCCAGAATGCGAAGCCGTGGTACGGCGGTTCGGCACCAGGACGCTGGAAGGGTAAGCCGAGGCAGCGGATGGAAGGCTATTGCATGTTGTACGCCGACTACTTTGCCGATGATCCATTGTACAGTGAGGCAGTGTTTCAGCGCCGATTCAGGATGCGTTGGGACCTCTTCCTCAAGATTGTGTATGCCCTCCGGAATTTCGACAGCTATTTCATATGCAAGAAGAACTGCATGGGCATGGTGGCATTATCCTCACTGCATAAGTGCACGTGGCCATGAGAATGCTGGCATACAAAGCTCTCGGTGACACACAAGATGATTAACTTCGCATGGCCGAGTCCACCGCCATCGATTGTTTGTACAGGTTCTGCAGGGCAGTAATTGCAGTGTTTATGCCAAATTATCTAAGATCACCTAATGCCGAAGATACTGCTCGAATCCTTGCAATCAATGAAGCTGGAGGATTCCCTGCATGCGTTGGAAATGGAAGAACTGTATATTTGCTTGGCAGGGAATGTACAAAGGCCACAAAGGAGATTGTAGTGTGGTACTTGAGGCAGTGGCTACACAGGATCTCTGGATTTGGCACTCCTTCTTTGGCATGGCAGGATCCAACAACGACATCAATGTCCTGCAGTGCTCGCCTGTCTTCTCCAAGCTTGTTGAGGGCAATGCCCCCTGGTGGACTATGTGATCAATGGCCACCACTATAACAAGGGATACTACGTGGCAGATGGCATCTACCCAAGATGGTCAATATTTGTGAAGACTCTATCAATCCCTCTGATCGACAAGCAAGCCAACTTTGCCAAGGAACAAAAAGCTTGCAGGAAGGATGTCGAACGTGCATTTGGTGTGCTCCAAGCTCGATTTGCACTTGTCCGCTCGCTCTGACCTGGTCACAAGAGAAAATGTGGGAGGTGATGAATACATGTGTGATCTTGCATATCTTGATCATTGAGAGCGAGAGAGAGGAGCCAATGCTTGATGATGACAGTGAACCATATTTCAGACAGGGTCCTCTTTCAGAGCCTGATCACCAGGTGTTAGCGTCGTGGGTTGACTTTGTTGCTATGCGTCAAGAGATCCGAGACCGTATGTGCATCAACAACTGCAGGATAATCTAGTGGAGCACATGTGGATGCTCAAAGGCAACACCTAGTTTGAGGTGTTCTTGTGCTTGAAAACTTGCTAAATTATTTGTTATATGTATGCCGAACTATGTGATAAATTTGGCCGAACTATGTGAATTTGTTTTATGCGCCGAACTATGTGATAAATTGGCTGAACTGTTGTTGTGTCTCAAAATTTGACCGAAATGTGCGTATGTTGGCCGAACTATAAAAATTTGTGTCGATTTGGCCGTATTTTGCTGACTTCGCCGACCCTAGGGTGTCAAGCCGGGGCTGCGGCTAGAGTTGGCGGGCCCCGTGTCAAACTGTCGCCCAATCCGGCGAAATGTGTGGGACCTCCACCGAGTGGAGATGCTCTTACGCATCAACCTCCTGCTAAAATTATTGACAGAAAAAACCAGTTCACCAAGATACTAATTGCTCCTGAGCCATGATAAATGCTCACAAAGGGGCGAGGGGCAACCATGCCATGCGTACAGATCACCCGAAAAACGCTGGCGTGCGAAATGGCCCATTGTCACATGGACGCGCGATCATGTCCATGTGGCACTGCCGAGTAACGATTACACCATATTGAGATCACAGGCAGCTGTATACATAGTCTGTCTCCATGTGCATGACATGGGTTGTGCAAATCAAACCCCAATCCATCTAGCTTGGGATCCTCGGAGGAGCACATGCGCGCGTCGTGCCACAGATCATGCTCAAGTGAGATGAACTCTAGTACGTACATATGATGGGTTGGAAGATTCATCCAATCCTACATGCATGTTTAATTGTTATATACCGTAATATTTGAGGAGAATGGGTACCTGAATACGAACTGATTCGGACTAGGGCACGTACTTGAGATGTGGATCATCAGAACATCGGCACATCTCATGAGCAATGTGTCAATTGTCGACCATTCGCCTCCGTTAGCGTTAGGACATGACCACACGGGCCCAGAAAACACACCGTCACTAGACAGAGACACATTTCAGACTCCTCGCGATCCATCCATCCATCCATCCATCACGAGACAAATCAACGTTGCCAGCTCAAATAATACACAGTTCAACTGGTAGCCACCCGCTGCTTAATTATTTTTGTTCGTTCTAGTAATGCAACCTGCCCCACATCACCACATGTACTGTACCATGTAGTATGATGTTACGATGACCGGTGCATCTGCGTGGTTACCTCGTATCTACGGCGAAACGTCCCTCCTCAGTCAGCCCTTGTAGATCCCTCTGGTTTCTGCCTCTGGCTGGACGCTGTCAACATTTAGCCCTTCTCTTTCAGAAGACTCGTCCCTGTCAGCGCTCAGTTGATTTGACAACGAGTCCGCCCCGTGACGCATGCAACCGACGGGCTAATTATCACATCATTCACGTCCATAGGAACTACTATAGGATGCTAATGCCTCGGGCCCTCGGGTGGTGTGGTACTTACTGTCTCTTGTGGTCGGCAAGCAAAACACAGTCGTAGCTCTGAACTTATCAAGCCGGCCAAACACGAAAGAAAAGTTCAGAACCGACGAGAAGCAAAGCAAGGCCGGAAAAGAAAACAAGATAAAAAAAGAAAAGTCGGTAAAGAAGACAGTACAGTAGCACCGACCGACAAGAACGGGCGACGGGGATCAGACTCAGACGTGGGTTTGCCGCGATCTCAGCCGTCCACCTAGCGAGCCGGGGTCAACTGGTGCCACCCACGGGCGGAGCCCAGACGCAGCGGGTCCGCAGACCCCGGCGGTGCCACGGGGGACACGTTCCCGAGCAGGACAGCAGGCTCCACGTCCGCGCCATGATTTGGCATGACCGATGGAGCCGGCCCCAGATGGAGCCTATCCAAGGAAGGAAGGTATCTGATCTGATCGATTTTAATTTTAAGTCGATCGAAGGGCGAGGCGGTACTTAAACTCGGAGGCGCGCGCGGCTGAGCTCCCGATCTCTTTCTTTCTTCCCTGACTTGTCCCGCCCTCTTCTCCCTCCACTTTTCTCCACGAGCCTCTATCCATTCCCCGCTGCCTTGCGGGTACGTCTCCTCTTCCTCTCTCCCTTGGCCAGCCTTGGTCACGGGAGGAGCAGAGTAGCAGGGGATCTCTCTCACTCAATCGGAGGAGGGGGAAAGGGGGCCATCGCAGCTGTTCTTGGCCGAAAGGTAATCTCCAGCTCCTGTGCCTTGTTCTGCCCCTGCTTCGTTTCGCATTCTCGACCGTCGTCACCCGTCCAAATTTTGTCAAGAGAGAGATCATTCATGGGGTGGTCGCTGCTGGCGGTCTGCTTAATCAATCAATTGCCGTGCGGGCTGTTGATTCTTCCCTTTCGCGTGCTGCTAGATCGAGTGCCTGTTTTATGCTATAGCTTAGCATGCACGATCGATGGGTGCAATTATCGGTTGGATTGGGCCTAGAACGCCAAGCTGGAATGGATCCGAAGCGTCTGCTGGTGCGACCACATAGCGGGCCCTACCAGTTGTCTCCATGCATCCATCAATCAGTGGCCGTGGGTCTCACTCCTCATGGCCTTCCTGTGACGTGAGATTGCGATGCGGAAGCAAATGAATGGACCATACTACTACAATTTTGGACCCAAACAAACTTGCATTTTCTAGAAAAAAATAAATATCCGTGTCCCCGTGAACTAGTAAATCATAGGCCGGAGGCAAGGAAGCCCATGTAGAGACAGTGGGAATATGCAAGACGCATCTGGCAGAATTAACTAATCCGGAAAGGATTAACTGGGTTGTTTTTACTATTTGATGAGTGGAGCAGGAGGCGATTACCCTCTTTTGCTTGCACAACTCGCTCTTCTTGTCCTCTTGTCCACTTGTAGTAGGAAGGATTAAAGATCGATTGACTATACAATATACGTTCCTTGATTAACCTGGAAAGCTAACCATGATTAGGTTCACCTAACAAATGCGATCAGGTTAATTAACAATGGCTAGCCATTTGTGCCGTGAGGGTGTTGGGAAAGCTGGCCGCGACGCTAGCGGTGGCGACGTGTGGACTAGTCGATGCTTTGCCTTTTACTTTTTGCGAAGGATCTCGAACCTCATTTGTCCTATGGAAGCGGGAATCTGACAACTTTACACGTACTGTAGTAGCAGTAGTAGTTCTCACTTGGGCGGATGCCGGATAGCACAGGCTGACAGAGAGATACCATTGGTATGTGGTTGCAAACTTGACTTCGTTTTTTATGCCCGCCTCTGTGCTCTTCTGTCGTAATCCTACCGCTGAAATTCTTTATGCACAAGCCAGTTTGGGGCTTCAGCTTTTAAAAGTAATCTTTCTGGCTTAGTGCCATCTCCGGGCCAAACAAGAGCGTGGGTCTCTCCTCCGATCTCCTTCTGTCCAAGCCTCGTTCCTCGAGAGATAATCGCGATCGTGCCATGCAAAAAGCCCCCCATGATTGGAAGCTTCCCACGCTGATCCTGCCTGATCCGATCTGACAGTCTAGGTTGGTAGAGGCCATAATCTCACACAGTTTCTCTTCCGTTGATTGATTCGACGCTGGCGTGCTAGCTGCTGCTGTTGTTTGTCGTGCGCTTTTTTGTTAAGTAGATCATGACCTTGCCGGCACGGCTCCATGACCATGATCGTTAAGCGCAGAAGAGGAGGGAGGTCCGTCTGCTTCATCACATCTCCTTTCCTCCTAATCCTTTTCCGGTGAAACACCTGTGATAGACGGGACCCGGCGCGATCCGGGGCGACCGAGACAGCGAATAACAGCCCGCTATATTAGGGAGGAGATTCAAATATTGTGTGGCGAAAATGCCGCGACGGGTCACCGTGACGAGTAGGTCCGAGCCCGACCGACCGCCCATGGTGCGCCGCGCCTGTCATGTCGCTATGCAGTGCTGGCCAAACGGCTGGCATTTCCCGTGCCAAGAAACGCGAACGGAGATGGCCCGTCCGTCTGCTGGCTCGTGTCGTGTCTCTCGTGCCCGTCTTTTCGCCAAATTTTACCTCCCGGGCTATGTACAAATTTTGCCTCCCGGGCTATGTACAAATTTTATTTCGCAAAGTTGAACCAGTGGACGTGATTTTTCAGCCGAATACACAGATTTTTTTATCACTGCGAAAAATACTCCAATTTAATTAATTTCGGGCACGTGCTGTGACGCAATTTCGCTGAGATTTTAATTCCCAGTTTCCTTTTTTATTTTCCCTCTTTCACTCGTTGCCATTTCTGTCGCTCACGCGCCTCAATAAAAATGCAGGCACCGAAGGAGGAGGACCACCGCGACAGCGGAAAAAATGGACGGGAACCACGCGCCTCATTCCAACCAGCACCCGCCGCCGGAGCGGGACGGCAGCTTCAGCTACGACATAGAGAGCATGGACGGCAGCGGGCGCGGCACGGGCTTGGCGCCGGCGGCGGCGTGGAACGGCTCGTCCGAGGCGCTGCCGCGGTTCGACGACGACGACGGCGCGCGCGAGGCGGCGCTGCTGCGGTACGACGACGACGGCGGCGGCCCGCGAGAGCCGCTGCTGCGGAAGCGCACCATGAACACCACCTCCCAGATCGCCATCGTCGGAGCCAACGTCTTCCCCATCGAGAGCCTCGACTACGAGTACGGCTTCCCACGAACCCCTCCCTCTTTCTCCCTGCTCCCGTTAATCGCACTGCTCCTCCTTTTTATTTATTTATGATCTCGATGATTGAATGATGATGAGTTAGTTATCCTTACGGTTAGTTTATTGTTTGACTTGAACACAATAAAGTTACAGTACTACTAGCATCTTCGGTTAGATTCGTGATCCTTGGGTGGAAAAAGGCGTGATCCTCTATGGCCCCTTTTAGTATTGAACTTTGTAAAGAACTAGTGATAATACTAGCAGGCATTGAGAACAATGCCAAAGTTGAGGTTCGAGTTTGCGCCGGCTAGTAAGTGCTGAATGGAGATGGCCAGGTTTAAGGAGGTTAACCTATTACTATTATTAGGATTTTTACTGGTCCAGTTACAGGGCTTTTCTTAAGCGTCCCTACAAATATATTCAAACGGACACTTGCTATATATAGTGTACTGCTAAGGTGGAAATGATTGCACAATGTCACTGTTAAGGGCCTCTTTGGTTTGTAGGATTTCGAAAACATAGGAATAAGAAAGACGCATGAATAAAAAATGGCATGGCAGAAGTTGTTTGCTTGCACCACTAGAAAAACAATGAATTTTCTATTGAGATTGAGTACATGTCATAGTTGTCATAGACACATAGGAAATTTTCCAATAAGTCAAACCTCTTGCTGGAAATCCCAATGCGATTCTAGGGTAAGAAAGCAGTCCATAGGAATTTTCGAGGATTCATTCCTCTGAACCATTATGGACTCTATAGGAAAAGTTCCTATGGATTGGAATCCTACAAATTTGTTTGAAAATCCTTTGAACCAAAGAGGCCCTGAAGACAAAACAAGCAGTAACATGTTTGTACGTTGTAGTAAATACCAAAGTTTGGATGAATTTAGATGTTAATTAACTGAATGTATAACATGCAAAAATAAGAAACAAGAAAGTTTTTTAAAAAGGCCACCTGTAGATGTCCTTACATCACCTTTGTAAGCAAGTCAATGATCAAATTATGATGAGAAACAAAGACCAGTGTAGTTGTACAAGATGCACACTGTATGCCAGTAAGTGCACTTAATTAGTTTCACTTTTGAAATTTCGTGTTTTCTGTTTCAGAATTGTGGAGAATGATCTTTTCAAGCAAGATTGGCGATCAAGAAAGAAGAAGCAGATATTTCAGTATATTGTTCTGAAATGGGCACTCGTTCTTCTTATTGGCTTGTTGACTGGACTTGTTGGTTTCTTCAACAACCTTGCAGTCGAAAATATTGCTGGATTCAAATTGTTGCTCACAGGTGATCTTATGCTCCAGAAGAGGTAAAGCTTCACCCTGATGCTTTTGCTACTTTATCGTCAGGTGTAGTTTTATACATTCTACTAGTTCTCCATACTGTTTATTGATTTACAGCAAAGGGGTAATGTGAAGTTGTCGATTGTGTGCTTCTTCCAGTGCAGGTACTTCACAGCATTTTTGGCGTATGGAGGCTGCAATCTTGTCTTGGGAGCCACTGCTGCAGCAATCTGCGCTTACATAGCACCTGCTGCTGCTGGTTCTGGTATCCCTGAAGTTAAGGCATATCTTAATGGAGTTGATGCATACTCTATTTTAGCTCCCAGCACACTCTTTGTGAAGGTAAGGCTTAACTCAGAATAAACATGTAGCATTTGTTACTCTCAAGTATCAATACATTATCTCAGTGTAAAAAAAGAGAGTATACTGCCAAAAAAAAATGCTAGTGTATCTTATACTAGATTAATTGGAACCTTCCTAGAATTGCTCTGAAATGCTTTTCATGCTTGTGACAGAACCTTCTGATACCTTTTCAGTGCTGCTAGGTAGTATAGGAAATAAATACTTTTTAAAATGTCAAACAAGTAAGTTTGTCCTTGGAGGTATTAGTTTCAGATTTCTGGGTGAGCATTCAGAGATTGTATGGATGGGTGGGAGGTAGAGACTTAACCCCCGTCTCTGATTTCTTTCCTGCCATGGTGATTTACCTGTACAACTTCTTAAAGTCCTTCCTGTAATAACCAAAACCCAATCTTCTATAGAAACTAAATAATATGAAAGAATAATCTAATTGACATAGATGGAACTCGGCAGTACCCTTTCTCTGTAGCCCATTCCACAAAATACATGAGAACAGTCATCATTATTTCATTTTCGTTTTATTTTTTCATCAACTCCAGAAAATGTCTAGTGTCATTGAGATTTCTTAAGATTTGTGATGCTAAAGGCAACCTACTACGTTCTGAACCTTGTGAAAATTTAAAGATTTTTTTTAGATTCAGTTGCAGTGCATATGGTCAGATAACTTGAGAGCATAAAGTGATGTATAACCAGATCATTTGTAGCTGGCATATTATTAGACCGTGACAAACAAATATTGCTAAATGTATGCCATTGCAAAATTGCGTTGTTCTTAGAACGTTCTTCAATTACGTCGCAGATATTTGGTTCAATACTTGGAGTTTCAGCTGGATTTGTACTTGGGAAAGAAGGTCCCATGGTACATACAGGGGCATGCATTGCCAACTTACTTGGTCAGGGAGGATCACGAAAGTACCATCTTACCTGCAATTGGCTGAAATATTTTAAGAACGATAGGGATAGGCGAGATTTGATTACATGCGGTGCAGCAGCTGGAGTGGCAGCAGCATTTCGTGCGCCTGTTGGTGGTGTACTCTTTGCTCTGGAGGAAGCAGCATCATGGTAGAATCTCTATCCCTTCTCAAGATATTCATTTTCAAACTTTACTGCAGATAATAATATTGTCATATGTGCTCTCATTTATGATAATTGTGTTTCTAGTTACCACTTTGAAACTTCAAATTTTGAGTAATAAAAATTACCTGCAGCGTCCATAAGCACTGGGTATGTCATATACTAACTTCCACAATCTAAGCCTGACATGACAATGTTATAGACCACATGTCAGTATGCTGATAAGACAATTTGTGAAAATGGACAAATCTCTTTTGTGGAAGGAGTAAGTGGGTCTAAGGGTGGGAACGAGTCAGACAGTGAGCAAATAATATTTGGTCCATACTATAAAGTCAATTACAAATTCGATTCGAACCTTTTACTTAATTTCGTTATCTGCATAATGACTATGTAAGATGACATATACCCTCCATTTTCTATCTGCATAGTTTTGAGCTAACCTAAAGAAACATCAACTTCACACTATATCAAGACAAATTGTCCATTCTTAATTAGACCTATAGAGGGAATATGTATACTTATTTATCGACTTCGAGCTGAATAACATTTTAGATAGAAAATTTAAAGTCTTATCTGCATCCATCTTAATTCATATGAACGAGAATTGCGGAGAATCTATTGATTGGATGGGTTTATAAACCCTATCATGTCCTATTGAATAATGGATATGGTAGTTGAATGATACGGATTTTTTCTTTTCTTTTCACGTCCCTACGTGGTTAATACAGTTATGCACGTCTGTTTTTTTGCTTTTCCCATGACTCTGCTTTTGTTTATTTAGGTGGCGAAGTGCTCTTCTGTGGAGAACATTCTTTACAACTGCTGTTGTTGCTGTTGTGTTGAGGGCCCTGATTGAGGTCTGTCGTAGTGGAAAATGTGGTCTGTTTGGGCAGGGAGGGTTGATTATGTTTGACCTTAGCTCAAACGTCCCGACATACGGCACCCAAGATGTCATTGCAATAGTAGTCCTTGGAATAATTGGCGGTGTCTTCGGAGGCCTCTTCAACTTTCTCTTGGATAGGATTCTTCGTGTCTACAGTATTATCAATGAGTAAGTACATTGATGTACTTGTGCAAAAAAATTCTTTCAATTTCAAAACGAAATCTCATTTACATTATCATGTATCCATGTAGGAGAGGTGCTCCACTAAAGATCCTTCTCACCATCACAATATCAATTATCACGTCGGCATGCTCCTATGGGCTCCCTTGGCTTGCTTCGTGCACTCCATGCCCTGTTGGTTCCATGGAGGAATGCCCCACTATTGGCCGTTCTGGAAATTTCAAAAGCTTTCAGTGTCCGCCTGGTCATTACAATGGTCTTGCATCACTCTTCTTCAACACAAATGATGATGCCATCCGCAATCTCTTCAGCCGTGGCACCGCGAACGAGTTCCACATGTCTAGCCTTTTCGTATTCTTCATCGCTATTTACTGCCTCGGTCTGGTGACATATGGTATTGCTGTCCCATCTGGTCTCTTTATCCCTGTGATACTTGCTGGGGCTACCTATGGACGCATAGTGGGGACACTTCTTGGCCCCATCTCCGATCTTGATCCGGGCCTCTTTGCGCTGCTTGGTGCTGCATCTTTCCTTGGTGGAACAATGAGGATGACCGTGTCAGTCTGCGTGATCCTTCTGGAGCTCACTAACGAACTCCATATGCTCCCTCTGGTCATGCTCGTCCTTCTGATATCGAAGACCATAGCCGATTGCTTCAACAAAGGGGTTTATGATCAGATTGTGGTGATGAAAGGTTTGCCATTCATGGAGGCTCACGCTGAACCATACATGAGGCACTTGGTAGCTGGTGACGTCGTGTCTGGGCCACTCATCTCCTTTTCAGGTGTCGAGAGGGTGGGCAACGTTGTGCAAGCGTTGAAGATCACGGGCCACAACGGATTTCCAGTGGTCGATGAGCCACCTCTAACAGAAGCTCCAGAGTTGGTTGGGCTGGTGCTTAGATCACACCTGTTGGTTCTGCTGAAAGGCAAGACCTTCATGAAGGATAAGGCAAAAACAAGCGGTAGCTTTGTGTTGCGAAGATTTGGTGCATTTGACTTTGCCAAGCCCGGTTCTGGGAAAGGTATGAAGATCGAGGACCTGGATTTCACTGACGAAGAAATGGAGATGTATGTCGATCTCCATCCGATCACAAATACTTCACCCTACACGGTGGTTGAGACAATGTCGCTTGCAAAGGCTGCAGTTCTTTTCAGGGCACTGGGGCTAAGACACCTCCTGGTTGTGCCAAAGACCCCAGGGGTGAGACACCTCTATCTCCAGTCCTGAAATATTTTACTGCAGATTATTTGTTTGTATGATACAGAGTTCCTAGTGCAGCTGGATTTGATATGTTCAATTTCAAATACATGCCGATAACAGTTTTTCTTCTTGTTTTGATGCAGAGACCTCCCATTGTTGGGATTCTCACAAGGCACGACCTCATGCCGGAGCATATCCACGGGCTGTTCCCCGATCTCCGCAAGTCGCATTGAGGTGCGAAATCAGAGCACTCATAGCAGATCATACAATTTTTCTTCGTCTCCGTCATTTCTCATGAAGATGCCTCATTGGATCGTGGAATAATCAGCAGTTTGAGTGGATTTCCTTTTGGTAGTTTTATCATACCCTTGTGTAACAAACAATAGAGTCTTGTCAGTACATGCGCTCTCTTTTTCCTCAGCTGTGCCTTGCTTTGTCGGTAGTAAATCTGTTCTGAACGAAATGATGACGCAGACAAGGTCCTGAAATCTGAATCGTAGTACAGTACAGTATTCATGAAGGAAATGCGGTTGCTTCCAAACAAACTTGGCTGTCCAGGCGTCAGTGGGGAGGCGTCTCATTTGTTGCTGTCACATGCCGGTGTTGGTTCTTTGCTTGCAGGATCCACAGAAATTCCCCAGGATCCTTTCCACAGCGACCCCGGTGGCATCTACTGCTGACCTAATAACAACCAAAAAAACGCACTGGCCCACATGCCAGTGGCAGGTTAAGCCACGGACATGAACGGAAAGGGGGGAACAGTGACAGGCAAGGCGCCATGATGCTGCCCCTGTAGATTCCAGCATGTGTGTGGTCACCAGTGTGCCGTAGTTGCTACTGTCTCACACCTCCGTGTGCCGTAGGCTTTTCTTTTTCTTATGCGTGCGAGGGAGGCATGCATGCCAAATGCCAAGAACTTTATGCACAAACTCTCTTCATCAGCTTTGGCACTATTAAATTAGATTTTGGTGTCTGTGGAAACCTTTTTGGTCGGTTTGTTCTCTGCTGCTCTTTGTGTCAGTAGTTGCAAGGATTGTTCGATGCATCACACAGGCCATCATGTTGGCATGAGATTGTGTACATACTGCTACAGATACGGCATGAGGTCGATTTTGGGTCATGATATGCGAGGGAGGCATGCACCACTGCGTTTTACCTTGCCTTCCAAGCAAGCAAAAGAGTGAGGAAAGATCCTTGCAGTTTTCCTGGTTGTCTTGATCTCATGGTGCTGCGGTGAGCCCTGTGAGTTTCTTCCTTCCTTTTGTTGTTCTCGCAGTCGCAGTAGTTTATCGGCCGGTGGAACGCATGAGACTTTCGTAGGAATGACATGCGGATCTCGCGTGCCTTCTGAACCTCTGAATTCGATCGGTAACTGTCCAAAACATCATCGCGCACTTGCAGTTTCAGACCACTCTCCGAAACATCCAGACATCATCCCTAGTATGCTGTATGCACAGCTCGTGTGAATTCTTTATGGTTCCCTTTCGTAGTTAAACCTGAACATCGGTGACTTGGGGACATACCGACATATATGTCGCTTGTGCCGTTCCTTTCGGACGCCTCGTCCTTGCACCGTACGTACACTCCGTTCAGCGGTATAGTAGCAAGATTTGCCGTGGCTTGTGGAAACCTCGGGCGATCCATCAAGTCAGGAGGGTCCGGATCCGCAGGGATCTTGGCTACAGCGAGTCTAGCCTAGCCTAGGGAAGCTAATGAGCCACGCGCGGCACGGTCCCCTCGCGGATGGAGCCGGGGGCCTTTCTGAATCAAGGACGCGCGCCTTCGTGCTCCTGCATCCGATCCAACATCGAGGGCGTGTTTGCTGGGCCACATGGGCGTTTTCACACCCGACCGACAGAAATAAACCCGTCGTGGGCTGAACTTGTACCGTAAATCACCCAAAATCTTGGCCCGCTGGAAATACCGGAATCGATTTTTTTTGCAGGAACAACCCCTGGCGAGGCAAAGCTCAACACACGCTTGCTGCGCCGCACACGCGGAGAACAGCGGGGGCTCGCGACGTATCGAGAACGCGCGACATAACTCCCCTCACCGCTCGGTCACCACTCTCACTCTCCCCATTCACAACTGCTCGTTCCTCCGTCTTATCGTCGACGGTTCCTGTGATACCCCGGGACCAGGGTTAAATAAATTCCAAACCTAGTCTCACAAAAGTTTAACCTAGAGCTCGAGAATATCCAGTAAAGAATCAAGAATACAACAAAGGACCTCGCGACACAAAAGAGATACAAAGAAGCTCATAGTCGAATAAGAGCCAAATATTACAAGCAGAGGTCACTGACCACAAACATCAAACAACGGAAGACAAATTATGCTATTAAGGATAGCAAACTTAACAAATAGCCTAAGAGGCCTGAAGCATAACGATGACGTTCCAATCCATATATTCCAGGCTGCCGGTCGGGAACCCCAAGATACTCATCGATGTCGAAGCTGTATGGAAACTTCTTCTGTGGTAGCACTTCTGCAGCAAAAATATCAACAAAGCAAGGCTAAGTATAGGGTATACTCCGCAAGACTTATGGCTGGTGGAGTTACTTTGCATAAAACTATCTTTGTTTGTAAAATAGGGGGAGTAGAAGCTCGGCTACTCAGATCATTTAAAAGGGGATAAGAGAGCGACATCTCTAGCTTTGATCATCTTTTGACATACATCGAATCTTTATAAGTTGAACCTACCAACTAGGATCACCCCTTCGATCCCTAAGGAAGCATCCTTAAGCACACTTTCATTGCCAAGTTTTACGATTTCTCTATGATCATCACGTCCGTTCTTAAGTGCTCCATAACCATAGACACGGCTTTTCGAAAAGATTAATACCCTGTAGGGGTGTACAACTTTACCCACATGTATCAACCGACTCTTAATGCCAGAATTCATTAGCCCTCTTCCTTAAAAGGCCGACAGAGGATGGTTGACCACGACTTTTACCTTGCTTTCACCGGGACCATCAGTCGCGCCCTAAGGATATGTCGATGTAATGGGTCAAGTCCCAAAGTCGATCCCTAGGGATGTGAACAGGGTCCGAGATTACGAAGGTCGGGCCTCTCCCGTTCCTTGCCACGCCCTACATGTTATGAATGCACCTCCTTCATAGAACATCCAGTCCTACCTGTTATGAATGCACCTCCTTCATAGAACATCCAAAGTGCATATGTCGAATGGAACACTCGAACTATGTGACTCATGGAATATACTAGGCAAGTTAGTTGGCCGAGGGGGTTTCTGGGCCCCCGTGTGGCTGTACGCTCGTCTTGGTTCATTCACAGCTCTGATTCATCAACCGGATGGACCAGCGGTATAACTAAGCTTGGCTAAGCACAACAAATATAAATAGCTCTATCGAAGCTCATAAGTCAAACCCTAATTATGCTAGGAGCAGTGGATCAGAGAGTATACTATAAAGCCCCCGAAACAGTTCTATGCAGATCTCAGCATTTCCCGCCAAAATCCACATAGAAGCAGTTCAAAGACGCCCACCAAACACTTTCGTTTGGGTGAGATTTTCAATAGGTAGTTACATCACAATAGTTTACAACAACAGGATCCACAAGAAACATATATATACAACAATTACTCGTCGAGTCCAGAATACAAATGATACAATACAAAGCTACAAATCATGAAGAAGGCCAAATAATATACGAGTACGGATAAGAACCAAATGGGACTAAGAGTTCTGAAGAATAACCAAGAGGAATCCATAAAACCTGCCCAGGCCAAGATAGAAGGGTAACCTTGCTAATGTCGTCAATCACATACATGTCAAAGCCAAAGGGTGCCGGCAAAGGGCAAAGGAAAACAGAGAGAGCGGTTAGTAATGAGGTCAGTAGACGGCGAGTATTAGAATTCTGCATCCTCGCCTACATAGATATGGTGGGCTCAACGACATCAAATCTTGCACTATATAACTTATAGAGACACGCTGCAACTTTGGCTATTAGAGTGAGATAAGAGAGCACTATACGGTAACACGAATATAACTCCAATCATAACCCATCCGAAGATTTCCCTCTCGAAGACCAGTCGAGGAAGTCCTCTTGCGGAACAAACATAGTGACAATTTTAGTTAAGCACGTGTTTAGTTGATAAGGATAATTACTAATCTATTATTAGAGGAAAAACATTAGTGGCATTGTCTATGATCATGACACTGTACTCCTGAGGCGTCCATAACCGTGGACACACGGCTTCCCGAAAAGATTTAGCCTGTAGGGGTGCACTATTGTACCCAAAAGCATGTTCAACCCTTCACGCAACATATTATGCGTGTCTTCCGAATCTCACAACAAGAATTGTCCCATAACTACGCGTATATCCAGAGGCATCACCTACTGTGTGAAACCAACCAAGAGGTACGATGATTCTCAAGGGAGGCATGGCGTTTGCGACTACTGGTGGATTGGGCCCTGCGGGGTAACTTGTACACTTCGTGGGTTCTGCCATCGTGTACTGCAATTTATGTATGCAAGCCATGGCAGTCCACCAAAATATCAAGTCCAAAGACATATCAACTCGCCCATGTCTGAAGATATATTATGCATATGCACCAAGTGGAAAACCAAATTTATAACCCTCTAGATATACGAATAGTATCGGTAGTTGAGGGAGGGATCCCATAGGCCCCAGGTTTGGTTAGCATGATCAAATCAGAACTGGTATCGCCGAATGAACGGGTCCTAGGTGAGCTCAAGCAATTCCCAAAGGTGGTCCCTACCGGGGCCTTATCATTAGGTGAAACCATAACCATAACCAACACCACCAATTTAATTAACATGGTATCAACCATGTTGAAAGATCACGGATGTCGCCTAGAGGGCGGTGAATAGGCGGTTTAAAACTTTTACGAGATGGGCTTAACAATTGCAGAATAAAACTAGCGTTTTCTTTTGTCAAGCACAAAGCCTAGATATAGTAAGCTTCACCTATGTGCACCAACAACTTATGCTAAGCAAGATAAGCAATAATGTGATGGCAAGATAGATTACTTGAAGCACGAAGGCTATCACAATGTAAATTGCATAAGTAAAGAGCTCGGGTATAGATATAACTGAGGCACGCGGGAACGACGATATTTTACCGAGTTCCTCCCAACAAGGGAGTACGTCTCGTTGGAGGGGTGGACGGTACTAAGACCACCAACATCGCAAGAGGCCTCACCCTATTCTCCCGAGCACCCACCACGCGACAAACACCTGTTCCACTATGGGACACTTGAGGGCGGTCACCAAACCCGTACAAGATTAGGGCTATCTCCACAACTTAATTGGAGGCTCCCAATAATCGCCACCAAGGCCTCAATCTTGGGAAGAGCTTCACAACTTAATTGAAGGCCCCAAGAACACTCCACAAAGGCCACACAAGCGTCTAGGATTCCAAGAACCCAAGAGGGACTAACTTCTTGATTTCACCAAGAAAATCCTCCAGGGAAAACACAAACCGATGCACCTAATGCAAAAGGCAAGAACACCACAAAGATTCCCAATTCTTTACTCTCAAGTTCCAACAAAGCTACTAAAGCAATTGGGAGAACAAGAGAGGAAGAACATAAAGGAGAACACAAATCCCCCAAGATCTAGATCCCAAAGATTCACTCACAAAGAGTTGATTTGGTTTGGTCAAAATGTAGATCTAGATCTCCTCTATATTCCTCTCAAATATTGGCAAGAATCATTGGAGGGGAATAAGAGAATCAAGCTAAAGAGATAAAAGCAAATGGGGCAAAGGCTTCATAAAATAGAGAAGAAGAAGTAACCAATAAAAAAAGAGAGGGAGATGCTTAAATAGGGCCCCATATTTTTGCCTGTTGGGGCCTGCTGACGACCTGGGCCGGTAGTACTGGATTGGGCTGGTACTACCGGTTCCCGACCTGGCGACCTGGCGCCCCAGCAAGCTAGTGAGCAAACCGGGCGAGCAAGTCAACACGGCAGCGATCCAGGCAGGGCAAGCAAAGCAGATGCGCTGGTCTACGTGGGCGGAAGCGAGCAAAGGAAAGAAGGGGATTGGCGCAGGAGCAAGCGGTGGCTGCGCACGGCGGGAGCTGGGCCAGCGAGCGAGCAAGCGCGCGCAGGAGCAGGCCAGGAAGGGAGCTGGGCATGCGATGCGCTCACTTGATGAAGACTTTGACATATGCTCCCCCATACACCATGGGGAAACCTTTACTTTGACATTGTCTTCATCGATCCATGATCATCAAGGGTGGCAAGCATCAAACATGATATCTTCTAGAGATGGCGCACTTTGAGCTTGCACAACGCTCTTTCTTCTTCATTTCATCTACCTTGAAGCAGACACATGCTCCAAGCGATGCCAATGGAAATTTCTTACAAGTGTAACTTAATGCAAATATTAGTCCATAAAGATTGTCATTAATTACCAAAACCACACATGGGGGCCCACATGCTCTTTCACATATCCATATATCACGGTTCACCTGTATGAGAGCAGTACTAAGCATGCCTACGACTCGCAAGGGCAAAATTAGCTACTCAAACAAAGGCATTGGGATAACCAAGATAATATAGTGGAGTAGGTAAATAAAGGTGCGAAAACTAAAGCATCGACAATAAAGGATAGCAGTAGACAAAGGAAGGAAGTAAAGACTATAAATGCAAAATAGGTAGAAGGGAGAATGCTCGCCTGTGAGACAAAGTCGGAGCAACAGAAGATTTTTTGCAACTCGCATCAACTCATCGTTCTAACGGGTGAAAAAGCAAATCACTAGAAAGAACAACCGATGCACTATTTAATACTATGGCGGAAGATGCGGCATGTTTCTGATATGATGCATGACATGGAAATGTGCGGTCTAACTTAGCCATACTAAGAGAAATCGGGATCCCGACATTAAATATAAGGTTCTAGTTGTTTAGGTACCCTAAAAATTTAAATGTTGAATTAATAAGGCAAAACATGGCATCAGTGAGCTGCCCAATTTAAATGGAGTCGAGATAAGACAAGATTATCCCCGCATACAACTTCCACATTTAATTATTAGGTGATTCAACAAAATACCCCCAAATAACAAGATATGAATGCAAGCATGCACAATTTAATATGCAACAATTTATATAGATGGCAATTTATAAAATAGGGATAGGTAGGGGTCACACGTTGGGGTTCGGAACCGAGGTGTTGGGGTTCTACGGGATCAAGAACGGTCTTTGGATCTAGGATCGGTCTTCGGGTCCGGGAAGGAGAACTTGCAGTTCCAAGACGAAGACCTTGGGGTTCCATCTTCGGTGTCTATGGTGGACTTGGGTTCGGGTGTCGGGATCTTCGAGCGGAACCACACAATCTTCACACGGACTTCAGCTCATCCGTATCACCACGTCTATGCATCATCACCCGTACACCACAAAAGCGTCACTTCACCTCACCAACAGATCATCACATCAAATTGTACAAGGACAATGAGTCACTGTAGTAGAAACTTCAACATCAACATGAACACAGCAGGAGGCAATGGAATAGCCGTGTGGCCTGGATGCATCTGGCAGCCGCCAGTGCACACAACCAGGTAATAGAGACAGCAGGGGCCCGACATTGAGCGAACAGACAGTAACGAGGCCATGTGCTGGTTTGTCGTGGCCACAGGTGGAGGGGACGATGCCGGCCAGAGGCACGGGGCGTGGTGCCACATAGACGGCGAGGTAGCAGACATGGTGATGGCCAACGTTGTAGCAGCAGGGAGGTCATGACGACAGCTGACGATGCAGGGAGTGATACGTCCATTTTGCATCACTATTCTATGTCTTAATTCACTATTATTCATTGATATATTTCATATTGAGAGGTGATACTTATGTTATTTCATCTATTTTTGCATGGTTGATGACTTTTGGAGCATGGACCGCTGCAGTCAGGATTCTGATGGAAAATATGCTGTTTGGAGGCAAAATTCGCGAAGATAAGAAAATCCGGGAAAATATTTGGAAAATCCTATTTTTCCAGAAGACTAAGGATGCCAGAAGACGGAGTGGAGATGGGCCACAGGGGGCCCACACCAAACCATGGCGTGGGCAGCCCTAGGCCGCGCCAGGAGGTGGTGTGGCCACCCTGGCCCACTCCAGCCTCTCCCCTCTGGCGTATATTATCCTCCCGAAACCCTAAGACTCGGGGAGCGACCACAGAAAGATTCCACCGCCTCTGCGGGGCGGAAAACACTGAGAGAGAAAGATCTCTCGGACAGACAGATTTCTGCCGAGGGAATTCCTTCTCGGAGAGGGGAGATCGTCGCCATCAACACCACCATCAAGCTGGACTTCATCGGGATCATCATCATCATCACCATCATCACCATCAGCACCCTCATCACCATCTCCATATTGATGTAACAATTGCGTTGAATCTTACATAGTTCATAGGGGAAACTTTCCCGGTGTTGATTACTCTTTGTAGTTGATGCTATTGAGTGAACCATTGAATTATTGTTTATGTTCAGATTGTTATACATCATTATTCCATCTCTGATCATGATCCATATGATGTCTTGTGAGTAGTTCATTTTGTTCTTGAGGACATGGGAGAAGTCTTGTTGTTAGTAGTGGAGTTGTGTTGAGAAAGATTCAATAGATTGTTATTTAAGTTGTGGTGTACTTCTTCTAGTGGTGTCATGTGAACGTCGACTATATGACGCTTCACCTATATGGGCCTAGGGGAATGCATTGTGTATTTGGCTACTAATCGTAAGGGTTGCCGGAGTGACAGAAACATGAACCCCCGTTAGGAAACCATTGCACAAGGGACGTAAGGGTCTTAGAGTTTAAAGTTGTGGTTAGGTTTCTACCTTAATTACTTTCTTGTACTTACGGATGTTTGCAAGGGGTATAATCACAAATATGTATTAGTCTTGGATGGGGCGGTACATTAGCACAGGTTCACCCACACAACACTTAGCAAGCTAAAGAAGATTAATCAACTATATGAAGCGAAAGCACTTGACAGTCTTTCCATGTGTCCTCGAGAACGTTTGGTCATCTTAATAATACAACCGGCTTGTCCTTTGTTGCATAAAGGATTGGGCCACTTGCTGCATTTATTCCTACTGTCTTTTATTTACTCGTACTTTGTTTACTTGCTATATCAAAAACCCCTAAAAATCCGTTTGCTAAGTATTTACAGGGAATTCCTGATCTATACCACTAGCCAAAGACCTTCGCCTCGTTGGGTTCGACACTTTTACTTATCGAAAATACTACGATACACCCCCTATACTTGTGGGTCATCAAGACTATTTTCCGCACCGCTGTCGGGAGTGAAGCGCTATTGAGAGTGGAACTGTAAAGGAAACTTCTACCGTGAGTATTGTTTACATTAGTTGCTTTATTTTCGTTATGGATAATTCACTGAGTTTCTTATTTGGTAATGCTACTACCACTGCTAAGGTAGTAGATAAGCCACCACCTGCTGAGAATGATGTTTTCAAAATACCTACAAGAATTATTGATCGTGTTATGGATAACTACTATGTTGGGGATGGAACCCATCCCGTGATCATTTACTCTTTATACACCTAATTATGCAGTTGTTCAAGTGTGCGTATTACTACAGATCAAGTTAAGAAGAAGTTATTCTCATTATCACTGAAAGGAAGAGCTGAGGAATGGTATAAGCTGCTGAAGAATGGTCAAGCTCTGGAATGGGAGGAAATAGTGTCTCTCTTTTATTCAAAATTTTATCCTCCTAGTGGGATTCATAAAGATCGGATTCAAATATACAACTTTTGGCCTCTTGATGGAGAGAGTACAGCCCAAGCTTGGGGGAGATTGAAGTTACTAATGCTTAAATGTCCCATTCATGAGCTCCCCAACAATATTATTATCAATAAATTTTATGCAAGGCTCCCTCTACATGACAAGGATTTATTGGACGCTTCTTGTGCTGGATCATTCACTCGCATGGAAGAAGAAGCTAAATGGGATCTTCTGGACCGTATTCAAGACAATGTTGAAGCTTGGGAGAATGATAAAGGTAGAAAGTCAGGTATAAATTATGATTATGAATGCATTGAATTTTTTATGGAAACTGATGACTTTCAAAATATTAAAAATGCGTATGGTCTAGACTCTCAAGCTATTGCTTCTTATTTTAAGGCTTTTGTTCCTACATTGAATTGCCTAAAAAGAAGTGGAATAAGTATCATGAACCTTATAAAGATATTGCTAAGAGTGTTCCTGCAAGAAATACTGAAGTTTATACTGCTAATCATGTTTTACCTAAACCTTATATTGAGAAAATGCCTTTTCCAGTTAAGGTAAAGGAACATTCTATGATAGCTAGTATGGTTAATGAAAGTATAATCAAAGATATTGAACCTGATAAACAAAAGGTTGATGAACCTATGATAGCAAGTGTGAAAGACTTTGTCACTAAATACGAGAAAGAGGGACACCCTATCCTTTGTAAGGATACCTCTAATATTGTTTCACAAAGTAGTATTATGAGAGCTAGTATTCATGTGTTTATGGTTAGAATAAGTGATCATTGCTATGATGGTCCTTATGATAGATATATTGTTAAGTTTATGCATGATACTGAAAGCTACTATGAGAGAGGGAAAAGTGTTCTTATGCATCTTAATAATATCAAGTTTCCTCGTTTTATGCTGAAAGTTTTTATGTTGCACTTCTTTTGCCTTCTTATGCAAGTTGCCTCTGGTTTCAATAACTTGTTTGTTTACAAAATCCCCTTGCATAGGAAGTGGGTTAGACTTAAATGTGTGTGTGTTTTTTCTTCTTAATGCTCTCTTTCACTTCAATTCATATCCCTATGAGAGCTTCTTCAAAATTACCATGCCCATCTTAATGGCTATAAAGAAAGAGCTTTATGGGAGACAACCCAATTTGTTTTTGATTTTAGTTTGTTTTTGTTTCTTTGAGTCTTGGAAGTTATTACTTCGGTAATAACCGCTCCTTATCCGTTTTGTTTGGTTTTTGTGTCAAGATCAACCTCTAATGAGTGAGAAGTAAGATTTGGCGAAGTTGCTGTCCCGAAACAGATTTTTGTGCTTCAACGTAAAAATTCGTGAGAGATCTCTGTATGTCGGATTGAGCTGTAATTTTTTGTGCTTCTGCCCCAGGTTGTTATTTAATTTTCGTTAGTTTTGCACTTTTTGATTTGAGCAACAAAAGATTTTCGAAAAAAATAATCTTACCTGCTGGTCTGTTTTGACGGATTTTGTCAATCTTGCATTTGCTTCTTTATTCGATTTCCTTTTTGAATTATTTTTGGGTTTTCAGAAGGAGTTGCTTCAGTGGCTTATGCTTTGTTGGTTTTCAGTTGAAGTTGGACTCAAAAGGTTTTATCACTTCACTTATACTAATGTTGCTAATGAGAACTGTGTGAAGTTTTGTGTGAAAGAAATTTCCAGGTATTGGAGATAATGGTGTAATAAGAAAGAGAAGGGTTTTATAACTCAAGTAATAAGTGTATAGAGATGAAGATATCAATGATATTCAAGAGATGACTCCGGAAGAATCTACTAGATACCAAATTCAGATACTTGCAGAGTCTGTTTTCAAATAGGTAACAGTTCTGGTAAGAAAAGTTCCGCGAAAATACAATACGACTCTGTTTTTGCAGTTTTCAGTCGATAAGGAAAGTTACGAAGCGGAAAAGGGACGGAACCAGAGCCGGGGTAGCCCACACCACCCTGTGGCGCGGGCCCACCCCTGGCCGCGCCACCAGGTGGTGAGTCCACCCCGGACTCCGCCTCCGACTCATTTTCTCCTAGTACCTTCCTTTTGATATGAAACTTCATAATATATAACCCCCCGGATCCCCTGAGGTCCGTATATCGTGTTTTCGTCATGTTTTTTGTTTCGATCTGTTTCTGCCAGGACATACTCTTTGAAAGTTTAGAAGCACAATGGTGTCTGCCAAGGATAAAGGGAAGGAGCCCATGGAGGAAGATCTCCAAGACCCCAAGCAGGGGCTGGTACCTTTAGTCTCTTGCCCTGCATCAACGGAAGCCCTACGAGTCACTAAGGAGTTCTGCGATAAGTACCGAGACTTGAGGAGGAAGGTGGACATGCTTCAATGGGAGAATAATAGGCTTCGCAAGATGCTGGAAGATTTCCTCACGTCAACTAAGAAAATATTACCACCACCACCGAAGGAGTAACTCGTCATCAGGTTTGGCATCCCCTTGGTTTGATCCAAGCTTGCGGAGTGTCGCGGTATCACATCACTATCTTCTATCTTTTTACCTTATTAGTAGAGTCATATCATGAATAGAGGAGTTATTATGTAGGATGGTTTGCATTATGGAAGTGTCCCCTCTCTCGTTAGATATGTATCCCTTGGTGTGAGTTGCCGTTATGGAATATTAATGAGAAGTTCTATCATTCACTCTTTTGCATAGCTTATATTAGTTTTCAATTCGTGGTTATATGATTGATCTTGTTGTTAGTATTGGTAGCACTCTGGGATCATTGAGTTAATTTAGTTGGTTTTGGCAAACCTGGCTCGTCAAGAGCAACACTATTTTTGAGAGTTGAATGAAAAAGATAAAAGTACCTTTAAAGAAAAATTATTTCATCATCTTTCTTTCTTGATTTGCTCATAAGTCTAGTATTATCTAGTTAAGATCTTTTGTGCTTCCAAGGAGGATTGCATGTTTATCTTTATCACTTGTATGTTTGGTTGTTTCCTTCAACTCTTATACTTGCTACCCAGCCTTGCTAGCCAAAAACCTGTACTGAGAGGGTATTCTTCTCGTGCATCCACCTCCTTTAAACCAAAACCTTTGCCATTTGTGTCCACCATACCTACCTATTAGCATTATTGCTATTCCAAGTAAATTCTTGTTTTACCTACCTCCCAAATTAAACTTGTTATGTGAAAATTAGTGATTAAAGCTCTCACGAACTTGATGGCACACTTTACTTTCTTGCATTTAATAAACTTGAACCATTGGGTCCTTCTTTGTTATGTATATGCTTGCGCTTTATGAGTTGAAGTTAGCCGAACCATGTATCATAGGGACCGCTTTCAACACTTCATTTGGTACTTTGTACCTAGTTGATATCATATTCTTTTTCTTATGGATCCGGGCGGTGTGAAATAAAAGTGGAACTTGTAAGATCATGGAGTTTATATGTGTGTTAGAGAAACGCCTGGGCCGCTAGCCTAAGCCATGCCTAATCATGGTGGAAACTTACAGCATAACTATAGTGAGAATTCTATGAAGCATCCTCAATAAAAACCTATGCAAATAGCAAATAAAAAGATCATTGAGATGCTCAATGTCTGCTTGCCTTGTCATTTTGATTATGGGATAGCTCCTGTGTCATGTGCAAGGGGTGCCCCGTTGGCGGTTCTCAATGATACGCATGTATTTACAATGACAAGAGCTTGCTCGTGACTAAAGTTGAGTACCATGAGGATCGGTACTCATAAGTAAGGGGCATGATATTTCAACTTATAACTTGTCAAGCATATCCTCTTAGTTGTGTTACTTTTACCTTAACCACCAAAAGATGCCTATGATAGGGGCAATGAGAGTTGAAAGCTAGTAAGTATCATAATTTTTGGGAGCTCTTTATGAGACTTGCAATCCCTGTTTCCCTCTGCGAAGGGCCTTTCTTTTACTTTGTAGTTGAGTCAGTAAACCTACTCCCTTCTATCTCAGCAAGTATTTTGAGTTGTTGTGTTTCATTCATTCATATGTTGATTTATTCAATCATGTTTCTTATGTTCCTTGTTTTGCACATTGCTCTTATCTTGATGTTTACTACTTTGAAAGCTATCATTGAAAAACCAGCTATTTGTGAACTCCAGCAAATTATCAACTATTCTTCGACCAAGAGCAAAGTTTGCCATTACCAATTATGATTCACTTTATGTATCTTTATTGTGTTTCCTTTACTTATTACAAGTTGAGTTATATAATAGTGAGTTGTCTTCTATTATGATCTATGTATTTGATGAATGTGATGCTTCTTGTCCATATTCTTTTATCGACTCTTCACTCCATAAACCTGAGGCCATGTTTATTGAGCTCAGTTTCGCTTGGGGACAAGCGAAGTCTAAGCTTGGGGGGAGTTGATATGTCCATTTTGCATCACTATTCTATGTCTTAATTCACTATTATTCATTGATATATTTCATATTGAGAGGTGATACTTATGTTATTTCATCTATTTTTGCATGGTTGATGACTTTTGGAGCGTGGACCACTGCAGTCAGGATTCTGATGGAAAATGTGCTGTTTGGAGGCAAAATTCGCGAAGATCAGAAAATCCGGGAAAATATACGGAAAATCCTATTTTTCCAGAAGACTAAGGATGCCAGAAGGCGGAGTGGAGATGGGCCACAGGGGGCCCACACCACCCCATGGCGCGGGCAGCCCTAGGCCACGCTAGGAGGTGGTGTGGCCACCCTGGCCCACTCCAGCCTCTCCCCTCTGGCGTATATTATCCTCCCGAAACCCTAAGACTCGGGGAGCGACCAGAGAAAGATTCCGCCGCCTCTGCAGGGCGGAAAACACCGAGAGAGAAAGATCTCCCAGATGATTTGCTTGGTGGAATTCCTTCCCAGAGAGGGGAGATCGTCGCCATCAACACCACCATAAAGCTGGACTTCATCGGGATCATCATCATCATCATCACCACCATCGTCACCATCAGCGCCCTCATCACCATCTCCATATTGCTGTAACAATTGCGTTGAATCTTGCATAGTTCATAGGGGAAACTTTCCTGGTGTTGATTACTCTTTGTAGTTGATGCTATTGAGTGAACCATTGAATTATTGTTTATGTTCAGATTGTTATACATCATTATTCCATCTCTGATCATGATCCATATGATGTCTTATGAGTAGTTCATTTTGTTCTTGAGGACATGGGAGAAGTCTTGTTGTTAGTAGTGGAGTTGTGTTGAGAAAGATTCAATAGATTGTTATTTAAGTTGTGGTGTACTTCTTCTAGTGGTGTCATGTGAACGTCGACTACATGACACTTCACCTATATGGGCCTAGGGGAATGCATTGTGTATTTGGCTACTAATCGTAGGGGTTGCCGGAGTGACAGAAACCTGAACTCCCGTTAGAAAACCATTGCACAAGGGACGTAAGGGTCTTAGAGTTTAAAGTTGTGGTTGCCGGTGCAGATTGAAAGGAAGCTCGCGGGGAAGGGGAACCGCCTTGTTGCGCTCACAAGCAGAGAGGAGAGCGGCCGGAACAGGGCAGCTCACTGATGACTGCAAGTGCACATATCGTTTGTAGCTAGTTTTGAAATAAAGATATCGATCCCATAAGGAGAAAGAGTCTGAAGTCTAATAACTACGATAGAATTCCTGCTCCAAGCCCTAAAAATCCCAAAACCCCCAAAAATCTGTTTGCTAAGTATTTACAGAGAATTCCTGCTCCAAGCCATTCGCCAACACCTTCTGCTCCTCGTTGGGTTTGACACTCTTACCTATCGAAAATACTGTGATACACCCCCTATACTTGTGGGTCATCAGACGTGAATAAGAATTCCGGCCGTATAGTTTAGCCGTATAGATATCTTTGCCATCAATAAATTTTCTTTCTAAGGTACAGAAGATTTAATGACCAACTATATGGCGGGAATAAAAATTACGGCCGTATAGTTCCGGTTGTTTAGGTATCTATGCCTTCGTATAATTTCTTCTCAAAAGTACTGATGGTTTAACGACCAACCATACGAAAGGAATAAAAGTTCTAGCCGTATAGCTCTGGTCGTATAGATGTTGATGCCTTCGTATGATTTCTTTCCCAGGATACTAATGGTTTAACGACCAACTATACGACGAAAATAAAAATTCCGGTCGTATAGATATCCAGCCTGTTTTAGAAAATTTATCTCAAGGATACAGAAGGTTTGATGACCAACTATATGATGGGATCATTTTGATCCGGCCGTATAGTTGCACTCGTATAACTGGGATCTGTGTAAAGAAACCCTAATTATTGATGCCACCGCAACTATACGGCGGGAACTACTTCACTCGCCCGTATAGTTGCGGCCGTATAGGTCGGCGCGACCTATTAATCGCGACGAGACGACTAGGTTTCTTCTCCTTCCTCATTATTTCTCTCATATTCTCTCTCCAAACCTCTCAAAACCCACCTAGAACTTCTGATTCTTTGTGGATTTCGTTCGTTTGAGTGGGGGAATCAATAGATCGGTATGTTTCTCTCCCTATCCATGCTTTATTTTCAGAATTCCATGGTTGAAACTCTCACATTGATCTAGTGGATGAACCCAATCTTATTTTGTTTTCCTATTGATTTCTCACGGTAGGATTGAATTTTTCCACGTAGAATCGTTCGTATATCACGTAGAAACTATATTCCTAAGGTTTTATGGTGAATTTTTTTAGTGCATCAAGATGAACAAAATTGGCAACATATTTTGCATGAGCAAGCGCCAACGTGGCGAGATCTCGGGGGTCTGAGCCGGGCACAATAGCAAGATGGCTGTTGTTTTATCAAGGAGGGTGCATGTTGGGCCAATCATAGCTTTCTCACCACGGCAGGGTTGAAGGTGAACTTCGACCTCATGTGTCATAAGGTCGGGCTAACATTACCCGAGCTCACCCATCAGTTCCCCACCTCCTTCTACGATGACCACAAGGAGAAAGGTAATGCGTGCACGGTAAGCTTCACCATAAACCGTCAGCCATATGAAATAAATTTCGAGCAATTTTGTGATGCCTCTAGCCTCCCTCACGGTGGGGAGGCAAATGTTAAAAACTTATATAGCATCTTAAGTGGAGAAACTTGGGAGGTTATTTCTGTTAACGGTGGCAGGAACTTCTACCAAAAGAAGATACCCACCATTCAGAACCCAACAATTCGCTACTACGCCTTGTTCCTCGCCAACACACTGCTGGGAAGAGGAGACACCGGTTCCATGGACAATGCAGACATGGCCATGATTACCAAGGCACACTTCCCTGATGCACCACAAAGCCCCAATCTCGCGGCTCTACTCATCCAGCACCTTCGCCACCAGAGCAACAAAAAGAAAGGTGACATTCACATTGGTGTATTGGTAACCCACATTGCCCACACATTAAATATTACATTACCTATTATGCAACCTGTTGACAGCTTCAAACTCATGGACGTCAAGTATTTAACAGCTTGTGGCTTCCTTGGTGTTTACCAAGCTAATAGAAGGCCCCGAGCATATCAGTTTAGTTATCTTGGTGATGCACAGGGTGAGCAAGTTCCGTTGCCCTGTCCACAAGCCTTCTCGATTATGGAGAAGGACACCTGGATCATCACCAAGGATCAGGTGGCAGAGATCATGGCTGAACTCCATCCTGATCAAGATGAAGATGAAGAAGAAGAGCAGCATGATGAGGATGAGCAGGAGCAGGAATACAAACCTGCTTGGGAGGGACAACAGCAATAGCAACAGGGATCCTAGGACCGATGGCCCAATCAGCCGCATCAGGGGTTCAACTATGTCCCCTATCAAGAATTTTAGCAGCTCAACCAACGCGTTGGGGAGATTGACCACACTCTATAAGGAGTGAATGAAGATGTGAATGCCTTAACTCACAACTTCAGTCACTTCATGACCCACTTCCCGAACTACTACCAGTAGTATCCGCTCCAACCGCCAAACGACGGCAACAACTGAGCCTGGCAGCAACCTAAGCTTGGGGGAGGTTTGAAAACCTCCAAAATTTGCATTCATATTTTATTTTCTTCTTTTGATTTATTTTACTTATTCAAACTTGCATGTTTACTTTCAGTTTGCATTCCTAAACCAAAAACACAAAAAAAATAGTTGTAACCTTTATTGCAAATTTGTTTCTTTGTTTCTCTCAGAGATTGCACAATTTCAGGTGACTTGGCAATATGGAAATGTAGAGGGGATTCGACTCAAGTACACGAATGAAGAAAGCAAGAGGAGGTATCGCATTTCTTTCATTACCTTTTCTGCAATTTTAAATTGACCCTACAATTATTCACTCGCTTGCACTTGAGTCACACCCCACTTAGCTTGTTATCCTATAAATTGTATTCCTTTGCCAAGTGTCTCCTTTTTAGCTTTGAAATAATGAGCAATGAACTTGGTTAAAAATATTTCTGACATTTTTACAACAAGAAAAAGCATCCAAAAGATGACTTGAGTCCATGTTTAGCCCAAAGGATTTGATTTTAGAACTACTCAACCCCATTTGAGCTTAATGTAAATAGACTCGATAACACTCTTGAATGAAATTGTCTGATAAAACGGAAGCTTCGAAGTAGTAGATATTATGCCACTGGTTTTTCTAATAATTATCATAAGATATTGCTTTACGTGTGTCGTTACAACACTTTCGTACTCCATGGGGAACTATTAACTTCGCTGGCCAGCGAACGATCTAAATGTGGGAAAGCACTTGATTTCGGCTATTGAGTTATGTAAGCGTCTATAGCAGCTATGCTATGACGGGTAAAATTTTAGTCTCCTCATGGTTTTATGTTCCAAGTGAAGTTGTAGTACTCCTCTGACCCACTATTGCTCAATAGTTATCTATTGGCATGGTCACGAGTGTGCAACACAGTCCCAATTAACATGTTAAAAATAGTGGCATGATTTCTCTATGAAAAGGGCTAAAGTTTTTGAAAAACAAGGAAAGGAAAAAGGTGCTTTGAGAGTCTTGAAATTTTGACATGGGTATAGATGAGTTGTTCTTAAATTGAATGTCTTTGGTGCCAACTTGAGTACTCTTAATTGATTAAAGAAACAAGAGCAAAAGGTTTCATCTCTCGACAAAGAGAGACACCAAAAGAATTTGTTTAACTTTCCTAGCTAAACTTTTGACACTTGCTCGGACATATGATTTATTTGCTAGCAAGATATACGTGGTTAGGAAGTGGACTCGGTGCAATCTTGTGAATAGTTATATGATCATATTTAAGATTGCAGGAATTGTGAAGAAAACAATTTAACACCTATTTGAGCTTGCAAGTGCTGTTATTTCAGTCTCGAATATCCGCTATTCTTCCTTATTTTCTTGTCACTCGAGGGCGAGTAACATCTAAGCTTGGGAGAGTTGATAGCTGTAAGATTCAACATATTTTTGATGGCTTTTATTAATGCTTCTCCTCTAGATTTGAGCGTTTTCTAGCTTTACCTAACGCTAATACTTCGGTAGCAAAGAAAACTTGGTTTTTAATGTGTGTTTCAGGTTCTGAACGTCAACAGAAGGTTTTAACAAGGGAATCACAATATTCAGGCGAAAACAAGCAAGTATCTTTTTGGAAGCAAGCAAGGGGTGCAAACAGAAGCTTTAACAAGCAACTATACGGCGGGAACATTTTTCTGGCCGTATAGTTCCCGCCGTATAGCTACCGCCGCCTCCGTCTTGTCAAAAGGGACAACTTTTGTGAAGAGGCCATACGCGAAAATAGAACACAGCATCCGCCATCCCATCCACAAAGGAGAAAGAAGAGATCCGGAGAAGGAGAAGACGTTCTTCATCTCGCTTTACGATCTTCAACCTCCTAGCCAACACACCCCATAGCCATTACTTGTACTTGAGAGAGAGAGAGAGATCTTCACCTTGCAAGACTAGGATTTGAGATTGTTTCTTCCTATCTTCAATTGTGTTGGATTACTTTTCTATTCTTATTATGGATCTCCACGGTAATATCGAGAAGAACTCCCTTTATTTAATTATATCGATGATGCTTTCTTCTCTCATGTGTGAGTAAGTTCCTTTGGCGTGGGAGATATAAGGGATTGGTGAGATGTGATGTACCTTAATATATTTTCTGTTAGTTTGTGATTAATTTTAATTACTATATTATGTGTGCTTGACTATCTGTGGGATGTCTAATGCTTGTTGTCTAATTAAAGGCCCATACAACATGATGCTTTGTTCTACATGGATAGGATCTTGCTCGCTAGCCGATCGGCGACCTTCGAGTGACACGGGGATATCATTGGGAAACTAGTAGACTCGAGGATAACGAGGAACGACTGTGCTTATTGCATTAGTCCGATCCAAGGAGCTTAATTGCTAAGCAACCTGAAGGATCTTAATCGTCTAGTGTCTGACCATGATTTCGGTAACAAATTAGTAGGATTATTAAAGTTGGGATGAAATCTACCAAAAGGAATTCCGACTAATTATAGGTTGCTCGCCTATACACATACTTATAAGATTACAATTGTAACACCTATCATTCGTCCACCTGGCACATTCACTAGCACCATGAACTGTATCTCCTTGCGCCTTCTTTGTCATCTATAGAAAACCACAAACAATTGAATCGTTCTTTACTTTCTATGCTTTTTATTTTTAAAGTTTATATTTTAGTTTTATTTAAATACATCCAGTTTAATCCAAACTCCATTATTATTTCCACACTTGCAGTCAATTCACTCGAATACCTGTGACAATTTTGGGTGTGATAGAGACTTCATTCATAAACACTTATCTTTGGGATCCCTGTGGGATCGATATTTATACTTCGAAACTAGCTACAAACGATCTTTGCACTTGCAGACATCACTATGCGTTTTAAAAACGAAACAGTAGCAGGCCATAATAGTAAAAAGCCATCACATTACTAAACAAGAAAATTAAAAGGCCGAAATAGTAATGGACCTCAATTCAAAAAGATCATGGAGGGACACCATGGACGGGGTATTATGAACAGTTAAAGGCTTGAAAAGTAACATGTCAGAATCATGCATGCCCAAAGAGTAAAAAGCCAGAAACCGCAATGGTCTGAAAAGTAAAATGCCAGAATCATAACAGGCTAAAATAGTAATAGATTAAATCCTTAACAAGCCTATACAGTGAAAAGGTCAGATTGCTAGAAGGTCAGAATAGTAATAGACCTCCGCACAAAGGGCGTTAATGGCCATCAGGCGACGAGCTTTATGAACAATGATGGTCCCCCGTGGGCCTAAACAATACCGTCGGGGTGCATGTCGTTAATGGGTTGCATAGTACTGGTTTAGCTAGGTCTTATGAAGGCCAAAACAGTAACAGACCAGGAAGTTAAAAATTCCACGTTTGGGCTGCAAAATTATGGCTCCCATTAAGCAGAAGAGGCCTCTAGCAAGCCGAAATAGTAATTGGCTATCTTTTTATTGGGTTTCTCTTATGGGCTTGCCCATTTAATATTTAGCAGGCCTTATCTGGATCTATCTTACCATAATTTTTGTAACCGTTAATGACAGTAACTGGCTGTTAATAGCGTCTACCACGTGACAATTTGATGATGTTAGCATTCAACGGAGCTAGCGAAACACATCTACCATGACATAAATTTTCATGGTTGAAGAGTGTTCCATCATGATCGTGAAAAATCCATGGTAGAATATTTGGTGATGGGGCTCTTACCATAGAACCCATCCGTTGTAGAATACTTTTAACCACGAAAAATAGGTCTTCAATCACGAAAACTGTTCGTGCTAAAAGCCAAGTTTTCTTGTAGTGTGCTAAACGATTCCATTCTGTTCCATTTGATTTCAAAACTGAACACACCCTTAGTCTCCATCAACGCCTCACTAACATAGGACAAAATCATGCTCTAACTAGACGAATGAACTGTTGTCATCGTAGAAACATCAATGAGCTAGGAGTGGCAAAGCCAGCAGAAAAAACCTATAGGGTTAATGTCCTACAAACCAGGGATCCATGCATAAATACTTACAATTTAAAGGTGTGTTTTAGAAAAGCTGTGGGGTCCGCTAACCCCACAACTTGCATGCAGTTCCGCTGGTGATATAGGGGATATCTTCTCGAGCACCATTGTGTAAAGCAAACAAATAGGGGCATGTACTCTAACCTTGTAACAAAAAATTGTCCTTCAGCATGCGAGGCCTTACCCAAGTTGGTTTGATGGATTGCTACAGCTATAAATACAAATAATGTATACCAACAAACGTAGTGGCGGAGCCACCTCCCGGCGAGCTGGGGAAGCTGCTCAGGCTCAGCCAAAAAATTCAATAGTAAGTGTAGCAAAGCTTCATGGCTTTGCTGCTAGTCTTCATGGGCAAAAGCTAGTTAGCTTGGGTGCCTTTACATTTTGCCAGGCTCTACAACTGGGCTGGCTCCACCACTGGATGAACGTACATACCCAAAAAAAATTGGTTTGATGGATGACCCAAGAGTGATTTTACACACATGTCCGTGCAATATACAATCTAAGAAGGAAAACATAAATATGAGAAAATATCAAAATATTTTGAATAAAACTGATTTGCGGAATAAGAAATTTTTTGTACACAACACATAAACATGAATAAAACATAAGTGGATAAAATAATTTTTTAATAAAACTTATTTTTACCCCGCTACAATTCGACAAAGTAGTTTTGATCTTAAACTTTAATACTATACTACCTTGATAGTCAACTTAAAAACACAAATAAATTTGGTCCCTCCAGTTGAAGTGGTTGGTTGGATGACGTCATAATATATAATAAAGAGAGAAATCAAAATTCAAAAAACATAGAAGTATTTTTGCAAAAAAAATGGGCAAAACAAGATTTTATTATGACTAGGTGACACAGAACCCCATACTTGGGGGGTGAATAGGAGAATTACATTGTGTCTCCCGGGTGACACACAACCCCATACTTGGAAAAATAAAAAAATAATTAAAAAATGTTAAATAGTTAAAAAAATTGAAATCAAAGATGACAAGGTATTATGCTTGTATAAAAATATTTTCTTAGAGAATTACTTTCATTGTATCCTGGGTAAAAAACAAACTTGAAACGCCTCATGACCATATACTATTTGCCTTTGATTCGTCAAATTTTTGTTTTTTTCCTAAAAACCTTGCGAATCATTTATTTTCCAAACATTTTGACGAGTACAATACGTGATCACCTTTGATTTCAAACACAGTTTAAATTTTTTAAACTTTTTTACTTTTTTTATTTTTCCAAGTATGGGGGTGTGTAGTCCCCGAGAGGCAAAAGTCAGCGTTAGGGTGAATATGTGCTACTCTAAATTTTACTTCCTTTTCAATTTAGGCTTAACACAGAGGTAAATTCTCTAGATATGCAACTAAGGTAAATTTACCTATATGACAACCTAGCTACTAGCACCACACAAGAAAGGAGCGGTAAAAGAGAGTGAAACACACGGGAACACGGGATTTGATTCACCATAGTTCCTTCCTTTTTAGGGGAAATATGTCTGCGTTGGAGGGGTGAATGGTACTAAGAGCACCACACAAATCTTGTTGGTTGCACTTCGAAGGATCCCACCCAATGGCTCTTTTCTTCGCCACCTTGGCAGCAACAGCGGAAGTCCCCACCTTGTACTTGCCCATGGTGGTTCACAAGGAGAAGTGGAGAGTATGCAAGATGGAAAGAACAAGTAGCAACACAAGAAAACACGAGCGCAGCACAAGGAGGAAGAAGAAGTGAGCAGCAGAAGGAGGTGGTAAAACAGTAAAAGTATCTCCCCCAGTTTATAAAGAAGATGGGATGAAAGATCAACCGTTGGATATGGGCAATGGAACATCAAGAACACATAGGATGAAGACGCGTGGAAGGATTTACTAAAGGATAAAAATCGTGGATAGTTATTACCACGTAAAAGCGGAAGAAAATCGCACGATTCATCGATTATCGCGCAAAAAGTGCATCGCGTGGTTAACAATCACCGCTGACAGGCCAAACGTCACCATTACTGCAGTATAGGCCCACCATTGTAACGTCCCATTGGGTCTCTTTTTTCGGAAGCCACAACACGTCAACTTCGTAGGCAATGACGTCATGGAAAGCCTCGGGAATATTGAGCAACAGACCCAAGAAAGTAATTCCAAGCCACAAGTCAGATTAAATTCTTTAGTTAAAGACTTGATCCTACAATCAAATACAAATATTCGATTGTAGTCTCGGGGGCTACTCCCATCGGGAGCGCTACGGTGCACCCGATAAAGACGTTATGATGATTCTATAAAAAGAAGACCCGAGTTGAAAATTTTCCTCTGATGACTAGAGACATGAGCCTACAATCTAATACAAATATTCGACTATAGCCTCAGGGGCTACTCCCAACGGGAGCGCTACCGTGCACCCGGTAGACAAATTTCTGTCTACATATAAAGTCACATTGTGACCCAAAGAAAAAGTATCCTCGTGTGTTGCAAGCTGATACGTCATAAACATATCTATAATTTTTGATGTTCCATGCTTATTTTATATCTATTTTCTTATGTTTTATTCATACTTTGAGGTATTTTTATACATTTTCTGGAACTAACCTATTAACAAAATGCCACAGTGTCAGTTGCCTGTTTTGTGTTGTTTTTGGTTTCAGAAAATCTAGTAAAGAAATATTCTCGAAATTGGACGAAACAAAATCCGAAGTTCCTATTTTTCCAGAAGACGAAGGAGGCTAGAAGGAGGAGTGGAGATGGGCCACAGGGGGCCCACACCACCTGTAACACCCCAAAACTTCTATTCAAGACTATCAAGTTCTAATTACCCAATTTAGGGTTAACAAAAAAACTTTTATTATTAAAATGAATATGAATGCATGTGTGTTTGCATTAGTGTAGATTTGAGTGCTTATGTCATGCTTGATTGTTCTAAATGATGTGAAATGGTTTAAAGGTGAATACTGCAGCATCTAGGCCAATTACAAACAAAATTAAAAGAAAAAATTAAATATGAATAAATAAAGCAAATGGTCATTTTGACAAAAGTTAACCACTAGGCCACTTTGAGTGTTCCTAGAAGAGAAATTCTAAGAGAAACAATTCTCTTCTTTTCATCCCTTGCTAGACCAAGTAAAAGTGTATCAAGGCCCACTTTACAAAATTACAAAAACACCTTTCAAACCAATTAAATGGACAGTTGAAAATTGAATCTAGTTTATATGTTAAGATCCCACTTTTTCAAAAGCCTATCAAATCAATTCCCCTTGACCTCTCCAAGCAAACATAGACTCTCAAGCTTAATTAAAGATCACTCAAAAAAATTGAATCGAAAATTCCAAAGTAAAATTCATGCGGCCATTTCCACAAACACCTAAGCTGCACTAAATTAACCCCCTGGCCTAACTTCATTGTTGTGCACAGTAATCTTCGACCAATTGTTCTCCACTTCACTCCTCTGTCTCCCCTGAGTCTAGCCAGCACCCAGACAAGCCCTCTTCCCCGTATGAACAGTAGAGCGCCGCCCGTTTCTGGTCATCGCCGGCCAACAGTGGGAAGCACTCCAGAAGCCACGCCACCCTCGCCCACGACGCGCACCAGACACACAAGCATCCACCGCCACCCCCTGTCCAGGCCACGACCCCAACCGAGCCCTGGACCATCCTAGCTACGCCGTGCACTGTGCCTCTGTGCCATGTCCAGAGCACGCCAGCTCGCCGCGCCCGACCAGCTCGCCCAGACCGCGCCTTGACCTCACCATGCACGCTCACGCCCGCCATGATCACAACACCCTAGCGGACACCCCCGTTCGCCGCCGCGCGACCCGCAGCTCCCGCACGCCGCCGCAAACACCTCTGCATCCGCGCGGAGCACCGCACGCTCTTGACCAAACCAGACTGTCCCACGCCTTGCCATTAACCCCATAAGAACCTCCAAGGAGCACAACACCACCCACTAGCCACCACCATGCCGATAGCCGCCTGTATCCTCGTCACCGACGAGCTCGCGCCCGCACCGCTCGGTCCCCTTGCCGCAGTATAAAAGGAGGACACCCCCGCATTCATTCTCCACACCAACACCCTCACCACCTCTCACTGACCCTCCCCCACTTCTTCCCGGAGCAAGGCGAGCTCCCCCTCGCCAGAATTTGGCTGGATCCCGCCGCTGCTGGAGGAGAAGGGCGCCAGCGATTTCGACCACCCCAAGCTCTGTCGTGATCGCGCCTCGCCTCGCCGTCGCCTACCATGTCGATTACCCCTGTCGCCGACCCTAGATGGATCCTAGGTGAGCCCCGCGAGATCCCCACCACCGCGCTAGGTCATTTTCCTTGCTGGAGCAGTTCGTCGTCGACGACGACTCTCAGCCGTTGGATTAGAATAGGATCGCATGGCCTAGATGCTTAGATACCGTTTCACATAGAGTAAGTCGATGACTGGTGAACCCCGCCTGTCAGTAGCCCGCTGTGCTGTGCAGTGTAGCTGGGCCGGCCCGTTTAACTTCCCGCACTGGCCTGGAAATTCAAATAATTGTTTTTCCATTTAGGTTTAAACTAGTTTCTGTCCACATATTCAAAAATCAATTGAGAGAGTTTCACTAAACCAAATTGCATGATTCAAATTTTGTTAGAAAGATAATTAAATTATCTATCCAAGCCTGTTTGATTTAGATCATTTGGATTTAGAGATAATCTATAGTAAAAATAACAAGACAAAGACGTTTGCAACTTCAAACATTTTTCAAAAATCAACCATAATAGTTTTTGAGTTGATTCCAACTCTCAAAAATCACATTTGATAATATATATCTGAATATGTTAAAATATTTAGGTTTGCATGCAGTGACTTTGGACTAGTACTAAAAGAATGCTATTAGGGCATTTCTAGTCACTTTAAATCTATTAAATGATAATCTTAAACTTTATAAAATATGATCAACCCTTTAAATCACATTCCCATGTATTGGAATATGTGGTGATGACATGTGTCCACATGATCCCATATTTTAATTGGAGAATATTAATTCTTAATTAATTTTAATGAGTAGAAAATACTTTTCTAAAATAAGATAAATAAAACTAGTTCTTTAATTCATGTGATGATTGTGATGATGCTAGATGATCAAGTGTGAGCCTTAGTGTGCTAAATAGAATTAGTTAAGTATTGTTTGGTGATTGTGTACCCTGTATTTATTTATGGACGATAGTACCAACCCAAGCTACGAGGAGGAGGAGTTCTACCCCGAAGAAGAGGAGGAAAACTTCAATCACTGCACCAATCAAGGCAAGCTAGATCTATGCAAGCTATTATTGGCAAGCTAGAATTATACAAGTTAACCATGCAAGCTTTAACCTAAGCAAGATGTATTAGGCATGCTTTGGTTATATACTTTGATTTATACCCATTCCAAGTTTTACTTGCAAGCTTTACTCTTTACTTTACCAAAGTTCTTTACTTTTAGGTAATGCTTTGTGAGGGTTTGAAAAGATAGTATAGATAGCATAAAGATTATAAAACTAGGCCTATACTAGATGTCATTCTATGGCGTGAGATTGAGATTAGCATCCCTCATTAGTGAACACTCTTAACTTAGTGGCTAGTGCTAAGCATAAAACTTGATCACTTTAGATGGGAATACTTGGTGAAAATAATTATGAAAACCTTGGAATGATGAGTCATTCTATCAAAATGTTTTTACATGTGTTGATAAACACAAATGGATTTGATGATGAAAATGTTGAGGCATGAGCCTTAGCACTTTATAAAAACTGATGGTTGGGTTCAGATGCGATACCATTCCAATTTTACCGTACAACCACAATACCTGAATTGGGTAAGGCTTAGCCGGAAGTTTATATGCATTAATATGGGTTCCCTCGTTGTCGTGGTGGTGTCACGGCAGATGCCATGGATAGGCTAAAGGTGGGGACTAATACACGCTAGGGGAATCCAGGGAGGGATAGTGAAGTGATTCTCCACACAGAGGTTTATATTTGCTTTGTCTCCAAGGTTACAAGTGCTCCTAGAGCTGTATTGGCGAGAGGAGGAAGAAGGATCTCTCTTAATCTCGCTCACAGATAACCCTTCAAACCCTAGCCAAACTAGCCAAATCGGAACCCCCTCTACAGAAGCCCTAGCCCTCCTTATATAGGGGGGGCTAGGTCTCCATCTAGGGCATACGTGGAGGTATATTCCTAAGAATATGCCATCTCCCAAAGTAGTAAGCCGACCGGGTTAATTTTCCCTCGCGTCACGCATGCGGAGGCTACATGAGCCTCTGCGGCGCCCGCGTCAGCCGACATGGGTATCGTCACCCTTGTCGGCCACGCCTCGGTGGTCCTGCCCTTGTCTGCTTCGCTCAGGCAATGCGTACCGGGGCTTCTTTTGACCAGCGAGATTCCTTCCTTCTCCTAGAAGCTAGATGTGCCCCGGATCATAGTTGATCCGGCCACACCTGTTCCTGCATACAAGTTAAACATGCATTTCCGACTTACTGCTTAAGTCGGTTGAGACTTAGTTAGGCGAACGCCCCCTGGTCCGGGTTACCCCGTGATTCGGCCTGCCTTGAGGTGACCCGGCCAGCATCCGCTTTGGCCTTGCCGAACCTCGGCTAACTCGGCTCTTATACCCAGGCGTCGCCCTACCCGGGGGTATCCCCCCAACATTAGTCCCCGAAGCTGGTGCGGTCTTAGCAGCCTCAGCCGCTAAGGCCACATCAGGTTCAATTATGTTTGACCTTTGGACGTTATTTCCGAGTTACCTCCTCGTCTCGGGTCATATGGATTTACGTTCCCCTTGCACGTTCCAATTTTTCACTTGCCGGCCGGGTTACCACGGTCCTATCCGGGTCTTGCTTCCTTCTCTCGTACGCCAACCCACGTGGAGGCTAATCATTATGTTGTCTCATTTTAAGGGCCAGCACAGTAACCGCCGCAGTAATTGTCAGTCATCACTGTGCGCGGGTCACGTCACGCCTGCCTCCTCGTTTACCGCATCAACGTGTCACGTCACGGGACCAACTCCACTCTGTGGCCTTCGGTGTGGCTCCTTGTTGATTGGTTGATGTGGTTGGTACACGGCCATTGCGTGTGGCTTGCCCGCAGGACGCGATCCCACTTTCTCCTCGTGGGAGAGGTTAAATAGGGGAGGGGCGCATCACTTAGGATTTTCCCCCTCACCGCGCCCCTCTGCCCTTTGCTCTTCTTCTTCGTCTTCCTCGCGACCGTGCTGCCGCCAGTGCTCCCAAGCAGCAGCGCCGCCGCCGCATTTTCCCCCCAGATTTCTACGTCGTCGTCGCCGCTACGCGCCTCCTCCACCACGGGTCGCTGCCAATCTAGGCCTTTGCCCCCCGCCGCCGCTAGCGCCAGCGAGGGCAGTGATTATCAGATGACGGAGGAGGAGCTCGTCGTTGCTGAGCAAGAAATGGAGGAGGACTCCGCCGCCGCGGACCGTGGTGCGTGGGCCGGGTCATGGGTCTGCCAAGATGACTTGGACTGGCTCTACCGGACCAGACGCATCCCCGCCGACGTCATCGCGCGCCTTGACTCTGCCAAACTCGCCCCCTCACCCAATCCGGGTGAGTACGTTCTGTTCTTGTCGCACTTCCAACGGGGGTTCGGTTTGCCGGTCAGCGATTTCTTCCATGACTGGTTAAGCACGTACGAACTCCAGCCGCACCACCTTCGTGCCAACGCAATCACCTCTCTTTCTGCTTTTGCCTCTACGATCGAGGGCTACACCGGATTGTGGCCCACGAAGGAGCTATGGATCCGTTTTTCGGCCTTCGTCGTAAGGTCATTCTGAATATTCAACTTGATCCGGAGGACAAGTAGCTCACTCAATTCGGAGCTGCATCCATCTCACCCTGGAGGCTATCCGTTTTCCCTCGAGTCACCGGGCTGGAGTCCTGCAAAGGATAGGCCCGGACTTTCTTTTATGTCCGGAATGAGGGCACTGAAGACTTGATCCGGCTGCTTCCCTATGCTCCTGGTCCACCTAACCCGGAAACATGGGACATTGTCCCCAAGAAGCCCACAGCCTTGGCCAACCAGGTCAACAAGAGGTTTGCGGAGCTGAAGAAGCTCGGGTTGCGCAACGAGGATGCTATGATCACGTTTGTGCGTAACCGAATCTCCCCCCTCCAGAGGCGCACCAACAAGGTGTGCCATATGAGCTTCGGCCGCGACCCCAACCGGACCTCGTCCTTCGAGTTGAGCAACTCGGAGATCTATCGCCGGGACAAGGCTCTCTTCACCACCCACAAGGACTTCTCCACTGAATGGACGTGGGGAATTGAGCATTTCTGCCGGGATAGGCTCCCTCCCTCGGTAAGCTTTGTGGCGCAAATTTACTCCGGGTTAATTATATGTCGGTCATTGTTCCATTTTTGACTCTGTTGTTCATTCTTTTCCTCAGCTATTCCTTCAACAGACCCTCGAGGACGGCACTGATCCGACCCTTAAATGGGCGCCTGACCAGGAGACCCCGGACAAGGAAGAGCCGGACCAGGAGATGTTCCTCCCGATGACCGACACTATGAAGCGACCCACCGGTAAACCCTCTTCTATTAGAGATTGGCCCGATGATGAAGATGACTCGGATGTCGAGGTGATTGAACCTGTTGATGTTGTCCCTCTTTCTTATGCTTTTCCGGCATCAGCTAACCCTGGTGGGCAGATCCACGAGGACCCTCCCCTTGCCACGGGGGAACCTGTTCCGGCAGCGCCAAAGAAGAAGCGTGGAGCTGCATCAAGTTCCTCCTCTGGACCTTCTCAGCCCTCCAAAAGGCGAAAGAAGTCTAGAGACAAAACTGCTTCCAAGCCTGCAGGCAAGGCCCAGGCACGAAGGGCTCGGAAACCCAAGGAGCCCCAAACCTCGGACGTGTAAGTCTCTTTTTCTCCTGCAACTTGTTCTTTCTTGCATTGTTGTAATTTCTCTTCTGACATTACTTGATTTGACAGGGCTGCGGTGGAGGTCCCTCAGAGTGGATCTAGCATCTCTTCACCGCTCCATCCTAGCTCCTCTCCCCCTCGTGATGACGAGTCACGCCCGCTGAGCCCTATTCCATAGGGTTTTGCGGCTGCTCCGGGTTCCAGCCCGCCTCGTCAAGAGGGGGGGACCCCGGAGCGGGGGAGATGGATCCAGCCGAGGCAGCGGCATCCACCACTTCGGCTCCACCGCAACCAGCAACTATTGAAACTACCTCCGTACCAGCACCGACACCAGCACCAGCACCAGCACCAATTCCGGCACCAGCAACAAGGGCACTAGCGCCAAGCTCCTCCGCCTCGTCCGAGTCTTCTCAGTCTCGGCGAGGAAGTACCCAGGCAGCTCCTAAGGGGAAATCAGCCGCAACCACTTCCTCCTCTCAGCAAGCCAAAGGCAAGAAAGCCCCTGACGTCACCAGGGCAGCGTCCACCGGGTCTGGACAGCGCACCCTCGCGTCCATGCTTGTCTAGAAGGCTCCAGCACCGAAGGACGCCCCTGCCGAGCCAACTAGTGCGCGGCAACTTGTTCTACACACCAGTCCGGTCCTTGCTCAGGTTGAGAGGAGAGAGGCACATGCGAGGGGCTTGGTGGCGCCCCACATGCTCAGCGGGGAGCGATATCCTTCGACCTTGATCGAGTTTATGAATAACTGGAACAAGGCGGAGTTCGTCTATAACGACGATCTCCCGGAGAAGTTCGGTCCCGCTAAATTCGCTGCCCAGATGAATACAGCCTCTAAGGCGATTAACCTTGCGGGTCGGATGATGGAGGTACGTTACTTCACCTTTTCCTTATCATGCACTAGCAATATAACCATTAGTCCCCGAGCCTCCGGGGGAGTAACTTGTTACTCGGCCGGATGCTCCTTAGAGAACTAATGTAGCTCCTTCATAATTTCAAATATGCACACACCTAGACCCGGGTTAAGTTCCACTTGGCCCGGATCTTGCACACTTCGAATATGCACACACCTAGAGCCGGTTTAAGTTCCACTTGGCCCGGATCTTGTACACTTCGAATATGCACACACCTAGAGCCGGGTTAAGTTCCACTTGGCCCGGATCTTGTACACTTCGAATATGCACACACCTAGAGCCGGATTAAGTTCCACTTGGCCCGTATCTTGTACACTTTGAATATTAGCACACCTAGAGCCGGGTTAAGTTCCACTTGGCCCAGATCTTGTACACTTCGAATATGCACACACCTAGAGCCGGGTTAAGTTCCACTTGGCCCGGATCTTGTACACTTCGAATATGCACACACCTAGAGCCGGGTTAAGTTCCACTTGGCCCGGATCTTGTACACTTCGAATATGCACACACCTAGAGCGGGGTTAAGTTCCACTTGGCCCGGATCTTGTACACTTCGAATATGCACACATCTAGGGCAGGGTTAAGTTCCACTTGGCCCGGATCTTGTACACTTCGAACATGCGCAAGGCTTAAGCTAAATTTTCGTATTCTTTTCAGGTGACCACCAATCGCCGGAGTTCTGAGTTCCAGCGTCTTCTGGATACTCACAAGATGCTTCTCGCAAAGCATAATGCACATCTCGCTGAGCATGAGAAAAGGGGTAAGTTTCTCCCTTGGCGCTTCTCCGTTTTCCTTTAACTCCCTCTGCCGAACTAATCTCATTATTTGGTTTCTGCAGCTAGGGTGGAGGCTGAGAACAAGATTATGCGAAAGAACCTGGAGCAGATCAAGGGTAAGTCCTTTTTGTCTGACCCTGCTTTGCTTTCCATCTTCTTTTCCTCTTGGCTCGGCAAACATTCATACCTCGGCTCTGCCGGGTCAACACGCTATTTCAACATCTCTTGAAGATAGTGTGCCCGTGCCTGACATGATGCTGCATTTTCTCAAACAAGCAGGGCAGCATCAGGCCGAGCTCAAAAAGAAAGACGATGAGCTTGCCCTCCTCTGAACCAAGAACGACGAGATTGCCAAGCTAAAGGCAGAAATGAAGAAGATGAAGGCGCAGCACCAAACCGAGCTTGAAAAGGCTGGCCAGGACTTCACCGAAGAACACGAGCGCCTCAACCTCCAAATTGCCAAGGACCGCGATCTTCTCTAGGAGGCCGACGTCAAACTTGAGTCGGCGAACGCTGAACTGGTGCAGCTCCATCAAAGACGCGATAATTGCATCAATGAATTGACCCGGATCCACAACCATATTTCACATACGTTCCTTTCCCTTATCCGACATACTTCTCCGGGTTACTTCATATGTCTTTTCTTCAACTTCTTCCTTTGCCTTGTTTTCATGCCACTTTCTAGAGGGTACTCCTATTGCGAGCGCTGCTGTTGCCAACTTCCGCCGAGAGAGGGGTACTCCCGTAGCTTCTGACGGTGAGAGCATTCCCCTTGACAAGGAGGACCTATTGGTTAGCCTGTCATCTCGCGTGGAAATCATTAAGAACTACGGCAGGGATCTCCTCAACATTTTAGTCCGAGTCTTCAACATGTTCTGGCCTGGTGAGAGTGCTCCGAAGAGAATTTCACTTCTTGCTGAAAAGCTTTCAGAGATCGAGACCCAGCTCGACCTTTGGAGGGAGTCCGCTGGACGTGCCGCAGCTGAGACCGTTCTTCACCACATACTCACGTGGTATGAGAAGATCGATCTCAGCCTCCTGACGCGTGTGCGCACCGGATCCAAGTGGACCAATGACCCGGAATGGGTAGCTCGACGCCAGGCTTGCGCCCATAGCCTTGTTGAATATTCTCCCATTCACGAATGGACTGAGGGTCCGAGCTTCCTGGAAGCCGCTAGCGACGAAGAGGTCGATAATGTCGAAGACAGTTCGGACGAGGATGGAGAGGACGATGCCTCGGATATCGAAGAAGGCGAAGATGACGCCGAACTTCCTCCTCCTGCTGCTCCTTAATTAAAAACACTTGAAAACTTATCAGATCCCCGGTATGCCGGGTGGAAATGTATCCCGTACTTATGTAATATTTTGCTACTAAGTTTGTATGCCGGATTAACTTGGGCGTAGTCCCCGAGTTTCGTTTTCTTGTTCGTCCAATCTTCTGGCTCAGTTCGTGTCTACCTTGATTCGGTTTTATGACTTTCGAATCCGAGCTTCAAAAATTGTTTTAACAATACTCAGAAACTTTTAGGCTTAGCTCAAAATAATGTAGCATAATAGTTTGAAAGTAAATACAAGGTTAGTCCGAAAAACAAATGTCGGCTCGATTAAGTTCTTTTTCCTTAGTCGTTTTTCATGTGCTACGCAAATCCAAACTTGTTCTCTTGTTTGCCATGAAGCCAATTCTTGTTGGACAGCAGCAAGTCGAAGAGTTGGGTTTTGGTGCTCACACATTACTGATCCGAGTTAAGTAGAATAACTTACTCCAGCTGACGTAAAAATAATAAAAAACAACAAATATTATTAAGGCAGTCCCCGAGTTACTGCTCGAGGTGCCAATATTTCATTCATAAGCTCATTGCCGGCATACATACCGACATATGAGAAGACTCGGATACATACACTTCTCTGCTAAGTGTAGAAAGGACGAAGTAGAGCTACATTCCATGGGCGCTTAGATTCTTCGCCGGACCTGTCCGCCTTGTTCTTTTCCTGTGGCTTTGCATCTATAAGATAATAAGAGTCATTGTGCAATGCTTTGCTCACGATGAACGGCCCTTCCCATGGGGGGATAATTTATGCATGCCGGCAGTACGTTGTACCAACCGGAGCACCAGATCGCCTTCCCGAAAGACTCGGGGGCTTACTTTCTGGCTATGATAGCGTCGAAGATTTTGCTGATATATGGCGGATCTGGACAATGCCAGTTCTCTCGCTTCTTCCAGCGGATCAACATCATTTTGCCGGGCTTCTTGCACTTCGGCTTCTGTGTATTGGGTGACCCTAGGCGAATCATGCTCTATGTCGGCTGGTAATATGGCTTCTGCCCCATATACCAGAAAAATGGTGTATAGCCTGTTGATCGATTCGGAGTTGTTCTTAAACTCCACAGTACCGCTGGTAGCTCTTCTATCCAGCACCCCGCTGATCTTTGCAGCGGCTCAATGAGCCGGGGTTTTATCCCGAATAATACTAATCCGTTGGATCTTTCCACCTATCCATTCGATGCGGGGTGGGCTACCGAGGCTACGTCGAGTCGGATCTTCTTGTCCCGGCAAAAACGCGCAAATGCTCCTTCCGCAAAATTTGTTCCATTATCAGTTATGATACTGTGTGGGTAACCGTACCTCAAGATTATATCTTTGAGAAACGTTACGGCCGTAGCCCCATCACATTTCCTTATAGGCTTTACTTCGATCCACTTCGTAAACTTATCCACCATGACCAAAATGTGAGTCATGTTTCCCCTTGCTGGTTTAAATGGACCAACCATATCCAAGCACCATACAACAAATGGCCATGTAATTGGTATGGTCTTGAGTTCTGACATTGGCATATGTGTCTTGGTAGCGTACCTCTGACAACCATTGCATTTTCTCACCAGATCTTCTGCTTGTTCTAAGGCACTTGGCTAGTAGAATCCATGTCGGAATGCTTTTGCCACCAAGACTCGGGATGAGGCATGATGCCCGCATTCTCCTTGGTGTATATCTCGGATGATGTCAAGCCCTTCTTCCGGGTCAACGCATCGCTGGAGGACATTGGTTACACTCCGTTTGTACAGCTCGAAATTGATAATCGTGTATGCTTTTGCTCTCCTCTGAGTTTGCCTGGCTAACACCTCCTCAGTGGGTAACGTTCCATCTTTCAGGAATTGAAATATAGGCAATGCCGAAGCTGGTATTGCTCGTGCAGGGAACACATCCTCATCAATTTCCATCTGATCCACCGGCATAACTTCAACCAGATCACGCTGAGCAGTCCCCAGGTCCTGCGAGGCAGTCCTCGGGTTCGCTAAGGCAGTCCCAGGGTTTCGCGCACTACCTCCCATGTCAATGTCCATGGGCACAGCTCCGGATTCTGTATCTTCCGGGACATAGATCGAGTCGGTCCCTGGGGACGGCCTGATAGATGGTTTTCTGAGGTGTTCCAATACTAAACCCGGTGGAATTGCTTGTCGGGTTGATCCGAGCTTCGATAGCATGTCGGCAGCCTCATTTTCCACCCGGGGCACATGGTGAAATTCACACCCCTCAAAGTAACCAGATATCTTCTGTACATGAAATCTGTACAACGCCATGTTTGGATCAAGGGCGTCCCACAGTCCTGATACTTGCTGTACCACCAAATCCGAGTCGCCAAAGCATATGATCCGACGTATCCCATCTCTTTTGCTACCTTGAGCCCATGCACAAGTGCTTCATACTCTGCAACGTTATTCGATGCCGCGAAATGGATTTGGACCACATATTTCAGCTAGTCCTTCTTTGGCGAGGTAAGCACAACTCCGGCGCCTAGCCCGGTTTTTGTTTTTGACCTGTCAAAGTGCATCCTCTAGTAGTTCGGATCTGGTGGCGGTGGTTCGTATTGTACCTCGGCCCAATATACAAAAAAGTCCGCCATAGCCTGAGACTTGTTTGCTTCTCTTCTATCATATTTGTGGCGCATAAGGAGCTAGTTCAATTGCCCATTTTGCGATTCGACCACTTGCATCCTTGTTACCCATTATCTTGGATATGGGAGCCTCACATATTACTTTGATGGGGTGCTCCTCAAAGTAATGCTTTAACTTCTTTGCCGCCATATAGACACCATATGCCACCTTTTGAAAGTGCGGGTAGTTCTGTTTTGAGGCAGATAATACCTCGCTCAAGTAATACACTGGCCTCTGCATCGACTTACCCTCTTCATCGCGCTCTACTATAATCACTGCACTTACAACTCGGTTGGTTGCGGCTATGTAGAGCAAAATTGGCTCCTTTGATAGTGGAGAGGCTAACACTAGTGCAGTGGCTAACATCTTTTTTAAGTGGGCAAAGGATTCATCGGCCTGTGGTGTCCAAACAAACTTATCCGACTTTTTCATGAGTTGGTAGAGAGGCAATGCCTTTTCTCCCAACCGACACAAACCGACTCAACGATGCTAGGCACCCAGTGAACTTCTGGACATCGTTAAGACACTTCGACAGCTCCATTCGTTCAATGGACCGGATCTTAGTTGGATTAACTTCGATACCTCGGCTGGAGACGAGAAATCCGAGTAATTTTCCAGCAGGGACACCGAAGGTACATTTTTCCGGGTTAAGCTTCATTCGGAACCTTCTTAAGTTCACGAATATACTTTGATGTCGTCAAGGAGCGTTTTGCTTTCCTTGGTCTTGATAACCACATCATCCACATACACTTGTACATTTTGACCTATTTGGTCGTGCAAACATTTTTGCATACATCTTTGGTACGTTGCACCCGCATTACATAAACCAAACGGCATGGTGCGATAGCAATAAGCCCCATACGGGGTGATAAATGCGGTCTTTATTTGATCATCCGGATTCAGAGGTATCTGGTGGAAGCCAGAATATGCATCAATAAATGACAACAGTTTACATCCCGCGGTTGAGTCTATGATCTGATCTATCCTTGCCAGTGGAAATGGATCTTTTGGACACGCCTTGTTTAGGTTTGTGTAATCGATACACATACGCCAAACCACTGCCACGTTCGGGTCATCCTTCTTCTTCTCCACCAGCACCGGATTAGAGAGCCAATCTGGATAGAGTACTTCCATGATAAATCTTGCTGCTAGCAACCGAGCTATCTCATCTCCAATGACTTTTCTCCTATCCTCGGCGAAGCGTCGGAGAGGTTGGTTCACCGGCCTTGCTCCGGGTCTCACGTTCAAAGAGTGCGCGGCCAACTCCCTTGGAACACCTTGCAAGTCCTGTGTAGACCAAGCAAAAATATCCCGATTCTCACGGAGGAAGTTGACAAGCTCGCTTTCCTATTTATCATTCAACCCGGCACCAATCGTTACAGTGCGCTCTAGGAACATATCATCCACAGGCACTTTCTTAGTATCCTTTGCGGCTTGGAACGAAACGCTACCATGCGGGTTACTCAACGCCGGCATATCTTTCATGCGATCGAGCTAATGCCGCCACCTCTTGGATTTTTCTTTTCTCTTGCGCAATCACGAGTGACTCGGCTAGGTTAGACCCGGCTGAGGCACACTCAATGGAACGTCGGAAATCTCCTGCAATGGTAATCACTCCATTTGGCCCGGGCAACTTCATCTTCAGATAACTGATGTGGCAGCTTGCCATGAACTTGTTTAATGCTGGCCTTCCGAGTAACGAGTGATACGCACTTTCCAAGTTCACCACCTTAAACTCCAGATTCTCAGTTCGGCAATTATCTCTCGTGCCGAACAATACGTCAACCCAGACTTTGCCTATGGGCTCACAAGAAATGCCTGGTACAATACCATGGAAAGTTGTCCTTGTAGCCTGGAGCATGTTCTCCGAGATACCCAACTTGCGCATTGTATCCGCATACATGATGTTAATTCTACTACCATTGTCAATTAGTACCTTGGAGAACCTCACATTGATGTTAGGCCCAATGGATGTCGGGTCCAGTACTAGCGCATACGAACCAGGACTCGGCATAAGCTTGGGATGATCCTTGATGCTCCAAACGATTTCTTGGTCAGACCAAGGCATATACCTCATCACTGCAGGCATTAATGCATTCACCTCCATATGTTGGCGCTGCAAGCTTTTTCTATCTGTTTCCTCGGTGGTAAATACACAGTAACTCTGATGATGCTCCCTGTACTCATTCCTTCCCTCATTTCCGGGGTACCTATGATCCGGCTGGTGCTGATTTTCCACCTGGTGCACTGCATCCCTTCTCTCATTGTTGTCATACCTCGGCGGAGGCGGAGGCAACATTAGCTGTTGTGTGTTCGCTCCAAAGAGCAATTGCTGCCGGGGTAACTCCTGCCGAGGTTGATCATTCTGGGGTGTCTGAGCATTCCCCGCACCGCCTTGTTCAATCTTGCGCATCCACTCACATTGCCTCGTCGTATGACCCGCTGGGTTATTCGGATTTGGCGTGTGAAACTTACACGGCTGATCCAACATCGACTCATAGGTGTACCTCGGACGGTCCTTCCTTTCTTGCCACTGTTTCTTTTGTTCTGGCGTCCAAGTTTTCTTGCCATCGTTTCTCGGAGTCCATTGCCCTCCAATTTTCTGGCGTTGATCGCCTCGCCCGGCTGATCTTGATTCACAGCTGCAACTTGTTGCGAACCGTATCGATGATCCGGTCTATCATCTCTTCTTTTTCCTCTATAGTCATTCCTCCAGGATGATCCGGCTCCATCTCTCTAGTAATACTCATCGTTCGACTCGTTTGACACAAGCCTAGGTTGAGTCGGATCACCCAGAGCATACGAATCAGCAATCTGGATCATCTCTGCCAACGTGGTGGGCATCTTCCTTTGTAACTTTTGCCACAGTTCGCTTGCATATCTGCATCCCTGTGCAAACCACGCTATGGCCTGTGATTCTATCACGCCCTCACATGAGTTTCTCACGGTACACCACCAAGTTAAAAAACTCTCGATCCATCTCAATCGGTCTTTGCTTGCACATAGCTAGTGTCTGTGGCCTATTCGGCCTCTGATACGTACTCGAGAAATTGCTGATGAACATCTCTTCAAAATCTATCCAGCAGTTAATGCTTCTGGGCGGCAAATTGTTCAGCCATAGCCTTGCCGGGCCCTCCAACATCTGGGGTACGTATCGTACAGCCCACCTCAAGTTGTCTGTAGCAATTTTCACAGTCGTAGCATAATTTATCAACCAATCCTCCGGCTTAGTGCTGCCGTACGTCTTCGTGCCTCTGGGTAACTGGAAGTTAGGTACCGGTGGCTCTTTCATGATCCGGGGTCCAAAACATGCAGGACCCGGAGGACCTTGACTTTCAATCTGCTCTGACCTATATAGTCGATCCAGTTTCAACCTGGCATTGTCCGGCATCAAATTCCTGCTTCCCAATCTCGACCCTATCACATGATAGTCCGGCCTTGGGTATCCTGCATTTACCATTTCCGAATCTTCATCGTTGTACCGGTCTCGCTCTCGTGGCGCATCTCTCTATTGCATACCTCGGCCGACACTTTGCTCTTGCCTTGGCATATTCCGCTGCTGCGGTTGTCCTGTAGAGTTGTGCTGTCCGGCATTGCCGTTAACAGCGTTCCCTTGACCGGCATTGCCTTGGTCACGGTTACCTCGACCAGCTTCACCTCGGCTTACACTCCGTCGATCATCGTTTCTTTGTACCTCTTTTGCCTTTCCTGCCCTTGTCGGGTCATACGGAACAATCTGCTTGTTTTTCCTGGCCGAGGTTACTACCTCCTCTCTCCTTGGACCACCGTGAGGAGACGATGCGGCTCTAGCGGATTTCTCCGAGTTACCCACCGCCGAATGAACGATCTTGGAGGCCCCAGCTCTCTTCGGGTTTGCCCTGAGCAGTTCCTCATTTTGCCTGTTCGCTATCCGAACCAACTCATTGACCGATCTTCTTTGTCTCGACGGCTTCACCCGTCAGACCCTCTAGATCGGATGCGGCTGCATCTGCTGCTCTGAGGTTTTTCGCCGGGGTACTGTACTTCGGCGCCCCACGGACAAACAGTTTTCTGATTCTTCAATCCGAGTATCACCTTCTTTGTTCATTTCACTCATGAGATTTCTCCCCTTCACTTTTACAGCATCTACTTTATTTGCCTTTGCGTACTCACGCAGCGTCATGTTCAACGACTGCTGAGCCGCATCAATATTTTTCGCTCCCTCTAGAATTTTCTGCCTAGTTTCCTCTAGCTCGGCCTATGCCCGCGTCGGATCTACTACCGCTGCTACCGGGTTTGCCAAGCTATCCATAGCTTCTCCCAGTACATTCTCAGGCCTCTCTAGTGGAGGACCTCTACCTTTCCTCGGTGCCTTAGGTGTTACCTCCGGATCTGGTGCCGGATCCTTGCTTGCGCCTGCCCCCGACACAGTCATCATCACTTCAGCACGGTCCGGGGAGCGAGCGATACGCGCCCTGTGAACCACGCTAAGGGGTGGTTCCCCTGCTTCAACGACGCGCCGTGGATGAATGCATGATACGTCCACAGCAACGTAGACCTTGTGCGCACCCAACTTGACGAAGAGGCCGTTGCACGGAAGTGGGCGCGTGCCGAAGCAGCCAGCGTTATGCTAAGTCAGCGCTCCAAAGCGCTGAACGAGCCCGGAGACGCGATTGTTTGCGGTGCCGATGAGGTTTCCGTCTAGATCTTCACCCTGCTAGCACCGCTAGCCACGGTGGCGCCAAGCGTGTGGTGGTGTCACGGCAGATGCCATGGATAGGCTAAAGGTGGGGACTAATACACGCTAGGGGAATCCAGGGAGGGATAGTTAAGTGATTCTCCACACAGAGGTTTATATTTGCTTTGTCTCCAAGGTTACAAGTGCTCCTAGAGCTGTATTGGCGAGAGGAGGAAGAAGGAGCTCTCTTACTCTCGCTCACATATCACCCTTCAAACCCTAGCCAAACTAGCCAAATCGGAACCCCCTCTACAGAAGCCCTAGCCCTCCTTATATAGGGGGGCTAGGTCTCCATCTAGGGCATACGTGGAGGTATATTCCTAAGAATATGCCATCTCCCAAAGTAGTAAGCCGACCGGGTTACTTTTCCCTCGCGTCACACATGCAGAGGCTACATGAGCCTCTGCGGCGCCCGCGTCAGCCGACATGGGTATCGTCACCCTTGTCGGCCATGCCTCGGTGGTCCTGCCCTTGTCTGCTTCGCTCAGGCAGTGCGTACCGGGGCTTCTTTTGACCAGCGAGATTCCTTCCTTCTCCTAGAAGCTAGATGTGCCCCGGATCATAGTTGATCCGGCCACACCTGTTCCTCCATACAAGTTAAACATGCCTTTCCGACTTACTGCTTAAGTCGGCTGAGACTTAGTTAAGCGAACGCCCCCTGGTCCGGGTTACCCCGTGATTCGGCCTGCCTTGAGGTGACCCGGCCAACATCCGCTTTGGCCTTGCCGAACCTCGGCTAACTCGGCCCTTATACCCCGGCGTGACCCTACCCGGTGGTATCCCCCCAACACTCGTGGGAGAGGTTTGAGCTGAGGCTACCTCTTGATGATGTCCACCTATGCAGTGCCCAGGATGGCAAATGGCCATGGCTGGGAGGCCAAGCTCATAGGGGAGGCGCCTATACTAGAGTGTGTAAAGGAAAGGTTATGATTGATTATCCGCATACTAATTATGATGATTCAGGGTTATCCCTGACAGATGTATCGAATTTTGTGGTGAAAGTGTACCACCTCTGTAGAGTGTCAAACTATTCGAATAGCCGCGTCCGCGGTCATGGATAGTTGGAGTGGCCATACTATTCCGTCGTCAGATGTTTTCAAAATGACTTATGAAGTGAACTATGATTTTGACTTGACCACAACAGGGTTGTGACAATGAAAACTAGGTTCCCACTTAAGTGATTTAAAACATTTAATTAGTTTTCTTTACTTCTGAACTCAGTTTAGATAAATCTAGCTTTTTGCAAATAAACTTAGAGCTTAGGATTCCTACTAGAACTACCTTACTTGTTAGTGATAGTTTGCGAGTACTTAAAAAGTACTCATGGATTTGTCCCTAGCTATTCTCGTGGCCAGACTATGAGGAGGACTACTAGGATGATGGACAGCGGGACGACTACGACAACTAGGATCATCTCCCATCGTCAGCATTGCCCGTGACACTGAAGATGGAGCCCACTAGTACTCGTATGATTCTGTTGCTTGTTTGTATTAAGACTGGATCATGAGATCCTTTATTCGTGTAAGACCTTATTATGGTTTGTAATGGATGATGTACTGTGATATCCAATCTGCTATGTCTTGCAAAAATGGTAATCCTGGGATTGCGATGTATGGCATAACAGGCATCTGGGATAAAAAATCCGGGTGTTGACACCCCCCTGATGCGGGTCCCCCTGGACGTGCCACCAGGTGGTGTGGCCACCCTGGCCCACCTCCGGCATTGCCTCTTCTCCTATATATTCCTCCCGGGATGAAAACCCTAGACACTAGATCGGAATTCCACGAAAAGTTCTGCAGCGCCGCTGCCACCGAAGAGGAGATTTGGGGGATAGAAGTCTCTATTCCGGCACCCTGCCAGGATGGGGAAGTGCCCCCGAATCCATCTCCATCGACTCCACCGCCATCTCCATCGTCGTTGTTGACTCCCATGATGAGGAGGGAGTAGTTCTCTCTCGAGGCTAAGGTCTCTACAAGTAGCTATGTGTTCATCTCTCTCTCTATGCGTGATCTTATTGAGATCATGAGCTTTGTAATCTATGATCTATTCTGCTACTCAAGTGCTTTAATTAATCTCTGCTTATCCCCACATGTGTGAAGTTGACAGTGCGCACACCATGTGGCACTTTGGCTAAGGTTACATAAATACTTATCATGAGTATAATTTGAGTTGGATGTCTCTACGAGATTGTGGTGTTTGTTGGAACAATCTAGCACTCAAGGTGATAGTGAGGGGTTATCTAGATGGGGAATGCGAACTTTAAGGTGTGTTGTTATAGCCCTACATCGTCCAACCAGAGAGTAGTTCAGGGTACCATAATGAACAGAAGATATTTATATGAGAGTGTCCACTAGTGAAAGTAGGATCCCTAGGCCTTGTTTCTAAGCATTGAAACATTGTTTACAATCAGTTCTGTTACATGTTTGCTTGCTACCACTTTTATTTCAGGTTACAATTACCACTTATAATCATCCATATTACTTGTATTTTACAATCTCTTCGCCAAACTAGTGCATCTATACACATGACAAGTGTATTGGGTGAGTTGGGGACACAAGAGACTTCTTGTATCTTGATTGCAGGGTTGCTTGAGAGGGATATCTTTGACCACTTCCTCCTGGAGTTCGATAAACCTTGGGTGATCCACTTAAGGGAAACATGCTGCTGTTCTACAAACCTCTACACTTGGAGGCCCAATAATGTCTACAAGAATAGAAGCGTGTGTGGACATCAAGCTATTTTTGGCACCGTTGCCGGGGAGGTAAGGTAAAAGGTACTCACATCCTCTGGCTACTAAGCTATCTTCTAGTACTATTGCTAGTGTGTGAGTGCTCGAAGTTATTTCCTTTAGATTCTGCAATTATATATTTTTGTTTCTTGTTTTTATTTTCACTAGTTAGGCTTAATGGAAAACAACAACAAAATTATAGAGCTTTATAGTATTTATCTTGAGTGAGGACATGAAGTGTTTAAAGAGAAAATTAAAAAACATATGGAACTTTATTTGAGTGCTAATAGCAATATTATTAGTATGAATTCTTTGAACACCATTATTGCTAATGCTATGGAAAAGTATAAGCTTGGGGAAGCTAGTTTTTATGAAAATGATCTTCTTAGTCCCCCAAGCACGAAGGGGAAAATTTACTTTGATGATACTATGCCTCCAATATATGATGATTACAATGATGAATATGATATTTTCAGTCCACCTACTATTGAGGAGAAAATTAATTATGATTACAATATGCCTCCTATATTTGATGATTATGGTGATGAGAATAATAATGATAGCTATTTTATTGAATTTCCTCCCACTACAATTAATAAGAATGATAAGAATGTTTTATTGAGTATAATTCTTTTATGCATGTGGCTCATGATAAGAATGTTTTATGTGATAGTTATATTGTTAATTTTATTCATGATGCTACTGAACGTTATTATGAGAGAGGGAAACATGGTTTTATGTATCTCAACAATATTAAGTTTCCCCTCTTTATGTTGAAATTTTTGAAGTTGCACTTGTTTTGCTTTCCTATGATTGTTGTTTCGTGCTTTCATGACTTGTTTCTTTACAAGATTATTTTTCATAGGAAGTGGCTAAGACTTAAATTTGTTCCATATTTGCTTATTGATTCTCTCTTTTTTACTTCAATTCATATTTCTTATGTGAGCATCATCGAAACTATCATGCCTATCTTAATGGCTATAAAGAAAGAGCTTTTGGGAGAGAACACATTATATTTTTACTTCCAGTTTATTTTTGTTTGTTGAGTCTTGGAAGCTATTGCCTTCGTAATAACCTCTCCTTATCCTTTTTGTTTGGTTTTTGTGCCAAGAATAATCTCTAATGAGAGGGAAGTAAGATATGGGGAAGTTGTTGTCCCGAAACAGATTTCTGTGCGTCACTGTAAAAAATCGTGAAAAATCTCATTCCGTCACTCTAAAAAATCGGTCTTTACCTACTGGTCTATTTTGACAGATTTCTGTCATTATTTGCATTTGCATCTTAATCGGTTTCTTTTTGAGTTCTCTTGGATCACTTGAGCTTTTAAAATAAATTGCTACAGTAGCTTATGTTTTAGTGGAAGTTTTACTTGTGTTGAAACTAAACCCAGAGACTTATTATCTTGAATACACTAATGTTGCTAATGAAGATTGTGTGAAGTTTTGTATGAAGGAAATTTTCAAGTACAGGGAAGAATAATGTGATGAGATGAAGTATGGACAAAAGCTCAAGCTTGGGGATGTCACTCGTGTCACCCCAGGAAATATTCAAGAAGTACAAGCATCAAAGCTTGGGGATGCCCAAGGCATCCTCTTCTTCATTAATAATCTCAGGTCTTCTTTCAAGACACTTTATTTTTATTATCTTATGCACTATGTGTTGTTCTTGGAGCGTCTTTGTTTTGGTTTTTAGTTTTTTTTGTTTGATTTGCTTAAATAAGTTTGTTGGATCCCAACACACTTCTTTTGGAGAGAGACACACCCCATTATTCATTTCCTAGAACACTCTAGTTTTCACTCTTATTGTTCTGTGAGTGTTCTCGTTTGCTAGCACTGCGTTTAGATTTAGTTTTCAATTGGTGTTGGAAAAGAGTAGGAAGTTTCAAGCTTATATTGGTACAAAAGGAAGCTTGTTTTGACTGTGACTTAGACTTTATCATGCCATGTTAGATGTTTCTTTGACCATATGCTTAGTGATTATTGTTGTAGCATGACTTGTTTCAAACAATTGAGATTTCTTAATGTGCCTTGAAAGAATCATGTGTTGTTTTAGCATACAAAAGCATGATATTGTGGTATTCTCCTTTTGATGCTTTATTTGGGTTGACTTGGAACATCCTTACACCATGTTAAGACTATGAACCAGTCACCTTAGCCTCTATGATCATTTTAGTTTTTGACTTGTAATATCACTTTATGCTTTAATTAATAATGTTTTGTCGCTTTGCATGATTATGGCCATTATTTCTCTCTTAGTTGGTCGCTCCCAGTCTTTTGCTAGCCTCCACCTGTACCGAGTATGAGTTCTACTCATGCATCCAACTCCCAATAAAACCAAGTTATTCCAAAGAGTCCACTATAAATTCCTATGCATGGTGTGTTACACCATTCCAAGTATATTCATGTTTTTATCTACCTTCCAAATTAAACTTGTTATGTGAAAATTAGTGATTAAAGCTCTCACAAACTTGATGGCACACTTTACTTTCTTGCACTTAATAAACTTGAACCATTGTGTCCATCTATGCTCCTTATATGCTTGCGCTTTATAAGTTGTGAATTAGCAGAACCATGCTATCATGGGGAACGCTTTCAACATTGCACTTATTATTCAGTTGATATCATGTTCTTTTGTTTATGGATCTCAGCGGTGTGAAATAAAAGGGGAGCTTGTAAGCTCATGGAGTTTGTATGCGTGTTAGAGAAACGCCTGGGCGGCTAGCCTAAGCCATGCCTAATCATAGTAGAAACTTGTAGCATAACCATAGTGAGCATTCTATGAAGCATCCTCAAGAAAAACCTATGCAAATAGCAAATAAAAAGATCGCTGACATGCTCATTGTCTCTTGCCTTGTCATTTTGATATGGGATAGCTCATGTATCATGGGGAAAGGGGTACCCCGTTGGCGGTTCTCTATGATACACATGTACTTACAATGACACGAACTTACTTGTGACTGAAGTTGAGTAGCATGAGGTTCTGTACTCGTAAGCACGGGGCATGAGATTTTCAACTTATAACTTGTCAAGCATATCTTCATATTTGTGTCACTTTAACCTTAATCACCTCAAGATGCTTATGATAGGGGCAATGAGAGCTGAAAGCTAATAAGTACCATAATTTTTGGAAGCTCTTTATGAAACTTGAATCTCTGCTTCCCTTTGTGAAGGGGCCTTTCTTTTTTACTTTTATGTTGAGTCTCCATCTTCTATCTTTTTGCACCAATTGAGAGAGCATAGTGGTCATTCTTAGTTTAATGTGCATTGTCCCAAAACTTGTTGATTGATTCATAACTTTGATATCGCTCATTCTTAAATTATTTGTATCTAGTCACCTTATGAACTTTGAAGGTGTCCTATGCATTTATGTTTTTCTATACCACGAGGGACAAGCTGAATACCACTTTTATTATGTTTTCTATATGTGAAACAAACAAATGTCTTTCAATGCATTGTTATTCATGATCTTTTGTTTGTACATTTTCATGTTACAACATAGTTGCTATGTCTTATTGTTAGAACTCTATCTTTCATGCTTATGTTTAGAGTACTTTGATCCCAGCTATCAATGTTTTACAAATGCCATGATCAAGATTGTGATGGTGCATGTCACCTAAAAAATTATTCTTTTTATCACTTACCTACTCGAGGACGAGCAGGAGTTAAGCTTGGGGATGCTTGATACGTCATAAACGTATCTATAATTTTTGATGTTCCATGCTTGTTTTATATCTACTTTCTTATGTTTTGTTCACACTTTGAGGTATTTTTATACATTTTATGGAACTATCCTATTAATAAGATGCCATAGTGCCAATTACCTGTTTTCTGCTATTTTTGATTTCAGAAAAGCTAGTAATGAAATATTCTCGGAATTGGACGAAACAAAAGCCGAAGTTCCTATTTTTTCAGAAGACGAAGGAGGCCAGAAGGAGGAGTGGAGATGGGCCACAGGAGACCCACACCACCCCCTGGCGCGGGTCCCCTGGTCACGCCACCAGGTGGTGTGGCCACCCTGGCCCACCTCCGGCATTGCCTCTTCGCTTATATATTCCCCCCGGGACGAAAACCCTAGACACCAGATCATAATTCCACAAAAAGCGTCGCAGTGCCGCCGCCACCGAAGAGGAGATTCGGGGGACAAAAGTCTTTGTTCCGGCACCCTGCCGGGACGGGGAAGTGCCCTTGGATCCATCTCTATCGACTCCACCGCCATCTCCATCATCATTGCTAACTCCCATGATGAGGAGGGAGTAGTTCTCTCTCGAGGCTAAGGGCTCTACAAGTAGCTATGTGTTCATCTCTCTCTATGCATGATCTTATTGAGATCATGACCTTTGTAATCTAGGATCTATTCTGCTACTCAAGTGCTTTAATTAATCTCTTCTTATCCCCACGTGTGTGAAGTTGACAGTGTGCATACCATGTGGCACTTTGGCTAAGGTTATATAAATACTTATCATGAGTATAATTTGAGTTGGATGTCTCTATGAGATTGTGGTGTTTGTTGAAACCATCTAGCGCTCAAGGTGACAGTGAGGGGTTATCTAGATGGGGAATGCGAACTTTAAGGTGTGATGTTATAGCCCTACATCGTCTAACCGGAGAGTAGTTCAGGGTAGCATAATAAAGAGAAGATATTTATATGAGAGTGTCCACTAGTGGAAGTATGATCCCTAGGCCTTGTTTCTAAGCATTCAAACACCATTTAAAATCAGTTATGTTACATGTTTATTTGTTGCCACTTTTATTTCAGATTGTAATTACCACTTATAATCATCCATATTACTTGTATTTTACTATCTCTTCGTCGAACTAGTGCACCTATACACCTGACAAGTGTATTGGGTGTGTTGGGGACATAAGAGACTTCTTGTATCTTGATTGCAGGGTTGCTTGAGAGGGATAACTTTGACCCCTTCCTCCCTGAGTTCGATAAACCTTGGGTGATCCACTTAAGAGAAACTTGTTGCTGTTCTACAAACCTCTACACTTGGAGGCCCAATATTGTCTACAAGAATAGAAGCGTGTATAGACATCACAAGCACACCCGGTAAAATCTCCAACAAAGTTGAAAGATATGAACTTATGAGTATTACATCGCTGTATCCTCAAACGTTTTCTCCCATCGGGAGTATTTATGAAACATCACCCAAGAAAAAAGAAGCTGATAACTTTGTCAACTCCAACAGCCAAACAAGGCAGTCGATAAAAATTCAAAAAATCTCGAACCGCGTCTGACACGATAATAAGTCTAAATCTCGTGTCCATGACATGAACGTAAGACCCCAGGAGTTATCCTATGTGGCCTGGTAATCGTACATGAATGCGCTCTGCCAGTAAATTATCCGTATCAATGATATGATAAAAAATCCCGATGGATGCGTTAGGTATCCGAAATAATAGAATTAGAATTCAGTATTCGGTAAGACCTCAACGACCCAAACTGAATTATGCCAGCAAACTCCGAGTTCAATCCTGGGGACTTGAATTTGATGTAGGTTCACAGTGTTTTTGCTCTGGAGAAATTAACTAATTCCCGATCCGTCGGATGCATCAGGCATGTTGTACCAAATCCCTACAATGATTTAAAAAAAGAGAAAAACATCGATTTGAGGTAAAATTGTCTTTGAGACTCAAGCCAAATCTGCGATTCGGATAGAGTCTTTTGGGCTACTGACATGGGTATGACTACTAGGGTCCTTATGATTAGTTACCCCGGTAACATAATGGCTCACAGCCCACGAAGCTCAAGAAGAAGGCCCAGGAAGCATCCGACGGAAGCCGTAGTTTGCTAAATAAGAAAATAGAAATTGATATTATATCATAATTATAATTATAACTTGTAACCTATCCGTATATGGTCTCAGGACCCAACCTATTATATATAGGCTGGGAGGAGACAACAGAGAGGCACCGAATAAAGCCTTGAGCAATCTATAATCGATTTGACCATAATCAATCAGATGACTTCGACTCCCTTTGTTTGTCTGATCAGCCGACGAAATCCCCAGCGTTCTGTTTTCCTCGAAACCCTAAGTCCATAACCATGGGCATTGCCGAGGTTAACCCTCGTCACTTGTTTACTCATTTTACCTTAGGTTTACTGTACCTTTCTAGTTTACTTTGAATCGCTGGTTGTTGCAATGGATGAAAATAGGCCAGGATTGAAGATTCACCTGCAGCTACATATACATATGGGATAAAGATAATAATAAATACATTCATGTGTGAAATGATCTAATATAGATAGGTTTATAGGCAGCACATCCATAGACACTAAAGCCCCTACGAGCCACAGGCATAGCAATAGTCTTTGGTCCAACTGTTATACCACGAAGCACCGGGTTATAACAATTATTGAGTAAAATATAGATTAAAGCCTTAAGAATGGTGATGTTGCTGTTACTTCCAAGTGGATCCCTAAACGAAGACCATACTCCCTTATTACCAATAGGTTTCGCATGAAATCGCCGTTCGCCACTTATCTCACCTCAAGTCTTTATCAATCCCTAGGATCTTAGGTACCTACAAGTCCATGGATCGAGACAAGAGACAAAGAAACAAAGATGATAACTCCTATTCAATCACCACATAATATACCCATGTATTAGATGCACACAACCACTGCAAGGTTTTACCCCAACCCGCAGCTCGTGGGGACTACTTACTCATAAAAATAAGATCATAGATAGTAAACATTATGCAAAATACTTAGATTGAAATCAAATATTCTTACATTGATCGCCAAATCATAAGGAGATCTCAAGTACAAGATTATGGCTATGGCTATGGTGTGGATAGAGGATGGAGAGCATGAACTATGGTGATGGTGAAGTGGTGGATCTCCTTCGGTGTTGTTGTTATGCAATCTGAAAATGGCGGCTCTCTACGCGCCAGCTGGAGTCTCAAAATATATAGGCATCCTCACGAAAGTTGTGGCGTTTGACCGTACGGACGGGGCTTGCCCGTATGGCTGGTCATTAAACCTTTTGGAGGCTCCTCTTAGACCCCAATTAGCTTGGCTGAGTAGGCAACGTGACAATCTTCAATAAATGCTCATGATTTCGTCTTAAAAGTATGATTTCCAGCACAACATAAATTAAAACAATGATTGCACATCTTTGCAATAATTAGTCATTAGTAGTAAGGCTAAAGAGATACCTGATCAATTATTTAAATTAATATATGATTTAAACATGGAAAAAGATGACTATTTTCACTGTCATCACCTCACTTCTACCACGGTTTTTGTGACTGTTAACGATGCTTGCCACATGGCAGTTTGCATGACGTCAGCAGCCAACGGGACTAGTGAAACAAATCTACGACAGTACGGAAATTCTTGGTTGAAGGGTGCGATCCGCCACCATCGTGAAAATTCCGTGTTAGATTCTTTTGTGACAGGGTTTTTACCATGGGTACCCATCCGTCGTGAAAGATTTTTTGACCACGAAAAACGGGCCTTAAACCACGAGAACTATCCGTTGTAAAAGCTAACTTTTCTTATCTTATAGTGCTACATGTCAGTACCATAACTAGGCCAGCAAGGCGAAAAGGAACAATATTTGACTTTGTTATCGGCCCGTCTTATGTTGGACCGATAATGAATAGTAAAAGAATGTGTCTTTCTGATCGTTGTGGTTGCTAAGCGCCTTAAAAAAACCTAAAACAGTAGCAGACTAGAGTAGTAAAAAGTCGTAATATTAATAAACAAGAAAATTAAAAGATTGGAACATTAATAGACCACAATTCAAATAGACCGTGGAGGGACACCATAGACAGGCTAAGAGTCTTGAACAGTAACATGCTAGAATCATGCATGCTAAACAGTAAAAAGCCAAAAACCGTAATGGTCTGATCAGTAAAATGCCATAATCATAATAGGCCAAAACAGTAATAGGTTAAATCCTTAACAAGCCTAGATAGTGAAATGTCAGTTTGCTAAAAGGCCAGAATAGTAATAGATCTCCGCACAAAGGGCGTTAATGGCGGCGACTGACTTTATGAATAGTAATGGCCTCTCGCGAGCCTAAACAATATTGTTAGGTTGCATGCCGTTAATGGGTTGCACAATACTGGTTTAGCTGAGTCTGATGACGGCCAAAACAGTAGGACCGGGAAGTTAAATATGCCGCGTTTGGGCTACGAAGTGATGGCTCCCACTAAGCAGATGAGGTCTCTAGCAAGCTGAAACAGTAACGTACCGTCTTTTTGTTAGGATTCTCTCGTGGGATTTCCCACTTAATATTTAGCAGGCCTCGTCCGGGCGTGGCTTACCATGATTTTTTAACAGTTAACAAGGTCTGTCACGTGATAGTTTGATGATGTTAGCAGTTTATGGGGCTAGCAAAACAAATCTACCATGACAAAAAATTTCATGGTTGAAGAGTGTAATCTGTCATGACCGTGAAAAATCCATGGTAAAATCTTTGGTGACGGGACTCTTACCATGGAACCCATTAGTCGTAGAAGACTTTTAACCACGAAAAACGGTCTTCAACCACAAAAACTGTTTGTGCTAAAAGCCAAGTTTTCTTGTAGTGTGCGGAACGATTCCATTCTGTTCCATTTAATTTCCGAACAGAACACTCCCATATTCTCCATCAACGCCTCACTAATATAGGACAAAGTCACGCTCCAACTAGACGAATGGACTGTTGTCGCCACAGTAACAACGATGAGCTAGGAGCGAAGCCAGCGGAAAAAACCTATGGGGTCAATAGGGATCCATACGTAAATACCTACATTTAAAGGGGTTTTTCAGAAAGCATGCCCCCACAACTTACATGCATCTTCGCTGGTGAGTTAGGGGATATCTTCTCAAGCACCGTTGTGTAAAACAAACGAATATGGGCATATACTCGAACTTTGTAACAACAAATTGCCATTCAGCATGCAAGATCTTATCCAAGTTGGTTTGATGGATTGCTACAGTTATAAATACAAGTAATATATGCCCACGGGCGGACATATTCAACAAAAAAAAGTTGGTTTCATGGATAACCTAGGTGTAGTTTAACACACATGTCTATGCAATATACAATCTAAGGAGGAAAACATAAATATGAGAAAATGTCAAAATATTTTGAATAAAACTGATTTACAGAATATGAAATTTTTTGTACACAACACATAAATATGAAATAAAACATAAGTGGGTAAAAGAATTTTTTTCATAAAACTTATTTTTACCCGCTACAATTCGACAAAGTAGTTTTTATATGAAACTCTAATACTAGACCGCCTTGATAGTCAACTTAAAAAACACATAAATTTGGTCCCTCGAGTTGAAGTGGTTGGTTGGATGACGTTATAATATATAATAAAGAGAGAAATCAAAATTCAAAAAATATAGAAGTATTTTTGCAAAAAAATATGGGAAAAACAAGATTTTATTATACATAACCGATAAATATGAAATAAAAATAATAGGGCAAAAGGAGTTTACAAAAATTAGTGAGAATCAGGAAGTGACTATTCATGAATGATTGTAAGTTACATGTAGGTTTTCTCAAATTCTCTAAATTCACAATGCATGTTATTAGATTCCTAGACTTTTAAGTACTATTTTTTTGGTTTTCCTAAAATTCTCCTATATTTCCCATGCTCGCATAATTTTAAGTAGATATGTGATTATTATGGAATATTTTATTAATTCCTAAATTATTTAGTAAGATGATTATCTTTGTTGAAAAGAATATGCTTGAGCTTGAGCTCAAGCAAACATGAACCTGCTTGGTACAGAGGTGCTACCCTTCTAGGAATGTGCCATGTACCAGCAACTATGATGTGCATCTATCTAGTTAAAGATAGATCATAGGGTCAGTGATGCTGGTTCGAGACCTTGTCCGTGCAAGAACACATGCTTTATCTAGCTGTTTATTATTTGTTGTCTAATATGTTCACTTATCATGTGCTTGCAGAAAATGAATGTGTAAGATGGAAAATAATTAGATCAAAATGTTGGGATATATCCTGGTAGCCTTGTTTTGATGTTGCCTTCTACTTATTGCTTGTGGTAGCCCTGGATTTGTGTTGGCTTTCTCTTGGCCTTGTCTTTCTCCTCCTGGTGTTGTTGCTCCTGTGTGGCCTTGCTGTCCACCTAATATATCCCTCTCCTCAAGTCACCATCTTTGCTGGTGATTTCCTAGGTTTTCTGTGGTGGAAAGTGTCTTGATCTTGTGGTATGGTTGCAAGATCTGGTGTTGTTCTTGGATGTGCTGGTGAGAAACTGTGGTTGGCTTGCTTGCGAAGTTGATAGCAAAGCTGGCTTTGCTCTACACTACTGTGATTTGAACTGCTCCTTTGCTCTCTGCTGCCGACACCTCAATGCATGCATTTAGGTGCGTGAGCTGCTTCACTATTTGCTTTGGCTATGGATGAGATCAAGTAACTATGGTTTAAACTTCCCCATCCTTTTACTATTACTTAACCTGGTGAAACTTACCACTATTCCACTTGGCTTATAATGTGGTACCAAAGCTATTTGCTTAAAAGAACAGATACTACACTTTGGTGAAACTTGCCCCTTTCAATTACTCTATGATGTAATATGAATAGTGCATTTCACTGTTCACCACTAAGAGTAAAACTAACCAACTAACACTTTATTTCTTTTTGAGTGGTTTATCTTATTTTTCAGGAACAAGATCTGGATTGTCAAGACTTAGTATAGGAATAGATAGGTAGTATAGATTCTTATTGTAATCTCCTTTTATTCTTGTTGTAAAGAATCTTGTAACAATATTTCTATGATTTAATAAAGACTCATTTTATTGGACTATATTCTTTGTAATTTTCTGTCTGGTTGTAAATATCTTTATTTGTAATCTTATTATGGAATAAAGAAAATAAATAAGAATTCATTTCTTATTTAAATTTACTTGTCTTAAATTCATATTGTTGTTTAATATATCTATAATATAATCAAACAATGTTAATACCTATTTTGAAAAACCACTTAATATTCTAACTTCTAATTTTCAAATGTTATTCAAATGATTTGAATTTCAAATGTGAATTCAAAATATTCTCCCCCAAAATACAATAATACCTAAAGGTCATGTCAAAATTTATAGCAATCACTTTAGAGAGCTATTCTTACCTGTAGATAATGAAATAAACTATGATCTCTTTAGGTTTTTGTTTGGCAAAAATTTACCCCGATTTTACATATGAATTTATGCATACACACAAATTTCTATTTTTACCCTTCGCTGGTTCGTAAATGTTGGGGTGTTACAGAACACACCCTTAGTAACCATCAATGTCTCGCTAACATAGGACAAAGTCACGCTCCAACTAGACGAATGAACTTTTATCATCGTAGAAACAGCCTATGGGATCAATGCCTTACAAACCAGCGATCCAGACGTAAATAAAAGTTGTGGGGTCAGCTGGCCCCATATCTTACATGTAGCTCCGCCGGTGAGCTAGGGGATATCTTCTCGAGCACCGGTGTGTAAAGCAAACAAATAGGGACGTCTACTCTAACCTTGTAACAATAAATTGTCATTCCGCATGCAAGACCTTATCCTATTATCCAAGTTGGTTTGATGGATTGCTACAGTTATAAGTACAAGTAATATATGTCCACGGGCGTACATATTAATTTTTTTTTTGGGTTTGATGGATGACCTAGGAGTGGTTTAACACACATGTCCGTGCAATATACAATATAAGGAGGAAAACATAAATATGAGAAAATGTCAAAATATTTTGGATAAAACTTATTTATTGAATAAGATTTTTTTTGTACACAACACATAAATATGAAATAAAACATAAGTGGGTAAAAGAATTTCTTTAATTAAACCTATTTTTACCCCGCTACAATTCGACAACGTAGTTTTGATATGAAACTCTAATAGTAGACTACCTTGATAGTCAACTTAAAAACACCGATTTAAAATATTTATGTGCAAACCAAGATTTTTTTTTGTACATAACCGATATATCTGAAATAAAAAAAGGGCAAAAGAAGTTTACAAAAATTAGTGACGATCAGGAAGTATGGTTATTCATGAATGATTGTAAGTTACGTGTCGGTTTTCTCAAATTCTCTAAATTCACAATGCATGTTATTAGATTCCTAGACTTTTAAGTATTTTTTTGGTTTTCCTAAAATTCTCCTATATTTCCCATGCTTGCATATTTTTAACTAGATATGTGATTATTATGGAACGTTTTATTAATTATCTTGAGACTATTCCAGAAGCATGTACTAGTATATTCTTACAGCTTTATTTTTAATAATTTATTGCGCTTCTTATGAACTCATGAAATAGATTCGGATCTTTTTCCGCAAAAAAAAAAAAAACTATCTGTGGTTTTGGGTTGCAACGTGTGTGTGTGAAACCACGCCCAAACTGTTTTAACTGGGGCTGGAGTATACTGTTTTAACATTCCTTTTTCTTTCCGAGCTCTGATTTCCATTCAAGTAGTAGTACCCTCTGGTGGCAGTTGGTGGCTACCCGTCAGCAGGTCAGCATTCAGCACCTCCGTCACATCAACCCGCAGAGGTAGTACCAGCCTAGTAGTAGTGGTACTCCGTAGGACCTTTCATTGATCGCCGGAAAATCCACCAAAAGATTCGCCAACGCCGAAACCAAAAAAAGGAGCAGCTGCCTGCTGCCAAATGGACTAGACATACACTGACCGGAACGGAAGGAACGACAACGAAAAGCTACGACTAGCATCTCGCCCCGCATTAACCACGGCCGATGCGATGCACGACGCCGCGGCGGGCGACGTACTCCATCCATCCACCATCTCGCGTGGATCCGGCGAGGCCGACGACGGGCCAACCTCCGCTTCCTTCCGTGCCCTTCCCCGGTGGAGCAGGTACAGTACCGGCCAATCAAAGCGTAGACTGACTGGCGGACGGACGGACGAGAGATACGGGGAGATCCCGGCCGGCCGGTGACTGAATCGTTGCCCGTACGCGAGAGGCAGGATCACACACACAGTAGGAGTAGTAGTACTGGCGAGGATTAATCCGCGACTCCCTTTCGGCGCTTGAATGCGAGGCCGGGGGTTGCGGTCTGGGTCTGTACGTATCGGACCGATGCGCCCACCGTACGCGCGGCTTCGGTGTGGGTGGAGGGGCGCGGTCACGATGCGAGTCCGTGCCGTGCCCGTGCGTGCGGCGGGTCATGCTGCCAGCTGCTGACGCTGGTGAAGCCCGTGCGGATCGCGGTCTGGTCTCGCTGGTCAAGCGCCGGGAGGGACGCGCGGGATGCGGATTCCCCTCCGCGCGCACCGTGCACGGGGGTGAGTATGTGTTACGGGGTGTTTGGTTCCCAGCCACATTTTGCCAAGCCAAAGTTTGGCAATTTGCTAGGTGTTTGGTTCTTGCCATACTTTAAAGTTGCCACACTTTATTATTCTCATGGTCCACTTGTCATAGAGTAAAGTTTTTGCCACACTTTGTGGCCTCCAATTTTATAGCCACACTTTTGTAGCTGCCACACTTGCCAAACTTAGGCTTGGCAAAGTGTGCATTGTCTGGAACCGAGTCTAGCCTGTCACATGATCCATGCTTGTCGTAGATAACCTAGCTTAGCTGGTGGTTGCAGGTGAGAACAAATCATGGATCCATGTGACGTGCGTACTACTACTACTATAGACAGGCGTGGCAGACTGCATGGCAGGAGGAGAGGAGGCTACGTACGTGGGGTCGTCAAGGACGAGGATCTCTCTCGGATCTCCTAGGCCCTGCCCGGCCCCTGGGGGGTTGGAGCTTAGCCTAACCCCACTTATTAGCATTCTGCCACACGTTATCGCAGCTAAGCTATAGCCTGCCATCCGGCAACGGCCTGCTGTCCGGAGATTTGGTTTTTGTTCTCTTCTCGATCGCTGAAACCTTCGCTAGCTCGATCTCCCGTCTGCAAGCGACGACGGAACAACGTAGCCAAGACAGCGAGGGAGCATTTAATCTGCCCCGTCCAGGATCCAGGACACTAATACAAGTGATTCGGTCGGTAATGTGTCACGTCAAGGATACGATCTGGATATGCCTACGTGGTTTCATTCCCGAAGAAAATATACAGTACAGTACATACTACACCAAGAGCTCGATCGCCTCACGCTTTGTGAATCAGGCCACCGTAAATTTGTGAATCCACGAGACAAGGTGCATGCCGAAAAAGGTGGATCCCGTATGACCTTTGAAAATCCAGTCATAACGAGCTAGTAGTACATGCAAGAAAACGGAGGACAATACCGGTCATCATCAATTCTTCAAGATATGTGACAGATGCACTTCATTTTCTCGTGGAATTTCTGGACCCAACTACTATACTTTAATTCAGGTCAATTCAACAAGATCTAGCTCGATCATGTGTGCACAATACAATTATTGCTCTTACTACTAGGATACTGTTTATGTACTGCCAGGTATCCTTTATTTTCTTCCGGTGCCTCTTACTTTCATTTTTGGGGTTAATTACTTTCATTTTTCTAGGGTTTTCTGATGGAAATGGCCTGGCCAGTTAATTGCGAGAGAAAATGGTTATTGGCCAACTAACAAGGCCATTATTTTTGGCAATGCCCTTTTGTTTTCAGAATCTGTACCACCAATCTTGTTGTAATCTGTGGTTGGCCCCCTTGTGGGGTGGCTCAAATCTTGGCAAGGCCACTCAAAAGTTCAAACCCATCCATCCATCCAGCCAGCCATGTGTCATCTACATCCCCCTTTACCATTGAGTTGGTAGGCCATGTTATGTGCCCCATGCTCAACTCCATTGTACCATTCTTTCTAATAAAGCTAAGAGATTTATAGGGTGAGATGCAAGCAACATATGAGAGAGAGAGAGAGTGAGTGTTATTGATTCACAATCAATTGATCGGTCAAAAGAGGGTCAGCTGGAAATCTTTAAAGCGTTGCTTAGGTCAAAAACGGCGAGATCTTAAAGCATCGTTTGATGGCGCATCTTGCCCTCAATTGACTTTATCACAACCTTTTCTAGTAGTTCCTCTGCCTCTCCATCATTCCTTCCTGATGCAGGCTCGACATGTGCCATCAATCCATCATTGCCCTTTCGAGGAACAGCATCAACAGAAAGGTTTAAAGGGATCGAGGCTCTCCTTTGCATGCATGCATGCCTCATTACCAAACACATAGGAGAAACGCCACTGGTTTTAACGCTAATGAAACTAGTAGTAAATGTTTATCTTGAATCGCATGCCTATATATGTTCTCTCTCGTCTTTTCTCACTCTACAAAGTTGTGATTTGAAAATAATAAAAGGATAACTTATAAACTTGCAAATTTTGGTGCAAAAATATGCCCACGGGTCGGAATATCAAACTATCCCATATACTATTGGCTTTTATGATGTATATTTCATGCCAACTTTTGTAAATGTAAATTTGTAAACATTCGTGATCCTTTTTTAAATAATTTACTACCAAGTGAGAGAAAGTAGGTAAGATACCAAGTAGGTGAAGAAAATCTGCTTTGCTAAAGAACCTCCTTTGCATGCATGCGTCATCAGCAAAGACCTTTGATCCTAGGAGGGGCGACACTTGAACATATATAACCAACATGCTATTTGACAATTGATTAGAGTACAAATTTCGTTACTACTTCGTGTGCCTTTTTCTTGCTATTTGACAATTGATTGAGGACAAAAACTCGTTGCTACTTTGTGCCTTCTTCTAGCAGTCTATGTGCATTTTTGTATTGATATTTCTGGTCATTTTGAGAGACTTCAACAACGTCTAGCACCTCTCCAACTATTTTGAAATAGAGCACAATTCTTAAGAACTTGCTCTAACATTTCTAACTCTGGGGAATTGATCTTGGACATGTCAAAGAGTTCTTTCATGTTGGCGATGATGGTTATCTTCAAATATCTTTACGGTAAAGCTTTTTGATGAAGCCCTTGAGTAAGGAACAACCATTCTAACCTTTGAACCTATGACATCGATTTCGGAAACCCATGTTATAGTGAACCAAGCTTTCTGACCCAATGACTATGGATTCTCATATTCACTATGTCTACCCTAATTTTGGAAGTTGCCACTTAGGCTAGTCATAGTGGAGACTATCATACATTGGTATCATGCATATGATACTATCCCTCTAATGCATAGTATCATATGGTAGTATCATAGTTGCATAATATTTAATTGTTTGTAGAATCCCAATATAAATATGTGTAGATGACCTATTTAGTATTAAAATATCTAGTTTTATGTGCTATGATACCATATCATAATAAGATACCATCACTATCTCTTTCTTCATTAATTAGCATGCCACATCATATTTTACCCACATGGCATGCATGATAGCTATGATATTCCAATTATGGCTAGCCTTAAAAGCCCTCTCTTGCTTAAATATTGAGTGTGTGTGGTGCCAAACATATGCGGCGTGGGTCCATTTTCTTCCGGCCGAACTACTATAGATTTCGATCTAGCATCAAACATGTCTCAACTTGTGTAAATGGGGTAGAATTGTCAAAAAAAAGGGATACTGTGCAAATCAGGAGCTAAGGACGGCTTTTGGCGCCGCTGAATTTTTTAAATACTGTTAAATAGTTCCTCCCAAAACCTACATGGCGATGTTATCGCAAGAGAGGCGGCTTCGGGTTAATTTTTATTATCTTTGTAAGATTTTGTTTAATAATAAATAAAAAAGGTCTGCGTGCATCATTTTGATGCGGAGACCCCATTTCTAGGAAAAAAAAACCTCCCAAAACCTACAAGTTTAGACTTCGCTGCACTCCCTTTGTATACGACACACATGTTTTTGTGAGATTCATTCTTTGACAATTATTTTTGGTCAACAAAATGTGGATCGTGTCACTTAAAAAAAACTGTTGAATTCTTATTCGTATAGAATTTCGAATGATGTACGCCTTCCTTTTCTCAAAAGGAGGCATATATTTTTTTGGAAAGTCAAACTATGTAAAATTTGAACAAATATTGAGAAAAAACATTAACATATAGAATACAAAATTAATATTATTAGATCCATCATGAAATATATTTTCAAATAAAATCTATATATTGTAATTATATTTATGTCTTCTCCAAATACTTGCTCAAACCTTACACTATTTGAATTTTCTAATAAATGTAAGTCTTCTTTTGAGAAACGAAGAAGTGACTCTTCATGATATGTGTTTCATGTACTCCCTCCGTTTTTATTACTTCGCGTTCTAGGATTTTGTAGAGCCAAACTTTATCAACTTTGACCAAGAATCAACATTCATTATTTCAAATGCATATATTATGAAAATATAACTTACGAAGATTCTAATACTACAAGTTTTACATTGTTGATACTTTTACCTTTTGCTACTAAATACATCTGGTCAAGCTTCAAAAAGTTTGACTTAGACTAAACCCAAAATGCAATCTAATTGTGAACGGAGGGAGCACTCCCGCTATCTAGAAACAACTGACTTTGATATTGCCTAGAACAGCATGCATTTGTGGATGTAGGTAGTAAATAGTAAATAAAGTCGGATATCATCCTTTTAATGGTTCCGTGGCCCACGGCTGATCTTGTGATAGAGGAAAAAGAGAGACGGTGAAAGGCGGGGAAGTGCTATACATTTCCAGTTGCCCACGCACGACAGTTGAGAATGTCTGTGCCAACAAATGAATGAGCTGTAGTAGTACTAACTAGTAATCTCGCCGCTGCGGCCGGATCTTCTCCCCTCTGCGCCCGCTCCCATTCAAGACAACCATGCATCAGAGAGGCAGATTTTTGTCTGCCCAGCGCTACGCACACACGCACTCAGCACAGTCCTGCACCAGCAGCTAGCAGCGTACGTCTTGCCAAACCAGTCCGGGCCTCCGCGGTATTCCCGCCGCCCGCAAGCGGACGCGCGCGTGTCGCCAAAAGCCCCCGAGCTCCCCGCCGCAACTCTGCCGCTCTATCTTCGCCCAGAGGAACCTGAACCGCGCATTCAATCCCCTGAAGCCAGCCAGCCAGCCAGCGATTTGATGCCGGCCGGCCGGCCGGGTCGCCGATCGTATTGATTCCCGGTAGCTGCTGCGTCCGGAATCCGGATACGGCGCTGGCCTGAGGAGCATGGGATCACACGCCCACGCGCGAGCGAGATTTGATCAGCTTAGTACTACGTCCTACTACACCACGAGGATCGGATTTGAGATATACCGATCGCCCTGCATTAGTGTACTGTTAATGCCAGTCCAGACCAGAAGATTTAGGCTGTGCTTCGCGATCGTGTTCGCCAGCGGTTTATTGCGCGTGTGTTTCGTTCGAGGCGATCTCGCTCGTCCTGAGCTTGTAGTAGTACGTGCACGGTGTAGGGGTAGTAATTTACTCGTGGATTCCGATTGCAGTCAATGGTAGACCAGCTACCGAGAGATTTCATGCGTGTTGCTGCGACTCTTCCTCCATTCCGTGATTCCGTCGCGGTCCGGGCGGTCGCGTCAGTCAGTCGAGATCAAATCCGCTGGCTGGGGCTCTGATTCGGCGCAACTAGGCGTGTGCGTACATCCACGGAGACCGCCTGTCTGCCTGCCTGCCTAGTCATGTCGGAAATCTTCCTCTGACCTGTATTGCTAGCGGCGGTAGACTGGAATACTCTATAGTACTACGAGAGTCTGGTACGCTCTGTTTATCTTTAGCCATGGTCATTGCTGGTCCAGGATTTTGCCCTGCGCCACGCCACGCGCAGGCCTACTACTACCTGTATTCCCACCACCTTCTCTACGAGCTTTATCAAGGGTCACTGCATCTACAATTTTTTGCAGTTTCACTAGGCAGAGGTCAATATATTGCTTACCTCAGTTGACAGCTCCAGGATTATGCACAAGATTCATAAAACACTCACAATTTATAAAAGAAATGTTTATACATCCAAAAATTATTTTTTGTGTGCTAGATCCATTTTATATGAAACATCAGTGTTTACCCAGAAATATTTTGTATGCTCATTTTTGCAATACAAATAACCATGTCAGACTAAATAAGTCGTAGGAAAATAAAAGACTATCAAAGCATAATGATATTTTATGCTTTCCAGGTTGTAATGGACATATTCGATCCAACAAATATAAAATGTACTAAAAACATATTTGAGAAGTTGTAAAAAAAATTGTAGACGAATTGGACCTAGAATAATGCATCATGTTTAATTAGACATTGATATATACAAAAATGGATGGATTAACTGAGCTGAGTGGTAGATTAACAAACAACTAGTGGGATGAGCAAAAAATCAGAGGTAGAGTGGTGAGAAGTGCAAAAACATTGTAGAAGTGGTGTTTCTTGCAAAAGCTTGTAGTGAAGGTGATGAATAGGGCAATCTTCTCCTTGTCTACGGAGTACACCAAATCCACGCGACACAACTCCCCATCTCCGGTCGGCCCTGACGCCATGTCGCGGCGGTCGGGTCTTCGAAATTGCCGTCACATTTTTTCTAGAAGTGTAACATTTTTGGTACATGTCATTATCCTGGCTACTAAAAACGCATTGTTTTCTTTTAGGAAATTTAAGCACGGTCTGCGTCCACGGGGTTCAAACCCCGGAAAGTGAAAAACCAGAGTTGGACCCTAACGATGAGATCACGCTCATCAAGTAATAAAAAACATGATTTATTCTAGCCAAACATAAGGAGGCCGGTGTGACTTATAGGTCAGAAAAAATAACTATTGGTCCCTAAAGTACTTTTAAAGTCTAAAATGACCATAAACTCTACACACTATTTTCTTGTTGTCTCTCATTTTATGAAGTAAATCATATATACTATTGAACATTTAAGGGAAAATTTAGCTAAGCTAAGAAAATGGTAAAAATAGACAAAAAAAATCGAGTTTGGAGAAAAGGCATGACCGATTACCATATACAATGTTTTATCTTAAACCTGGAATTTACAAGGAAAAATTGTTAAAAAAATTGAATAGTAGAAAAAATAAAATACATAAAGCCCACGGAATTAAGAAAAGAATAATTATTCCAAAGAAGTTGCTCAAAATCATTTAGAAAAAGAAACTTTCTAGCTTTACTAGAAAATTTGTATTCCAGTGCACATATGAATGCCATGTGTTTTTAAAAATTCCAAGAGTTCTCAGTAAACTTCCGGTCATATACTTTATTTTCTATAGTTTATATTTCACTTTTTTTTGTTTAGTTAGACTTTTCTAATAATTTATTTTGACTAGGTTTCCATGTTTGTGAGAAATTGCCGCCGCGTCCTTCTCACGAGGCTGTTTTAGCTAGGCAAAGAACCAAATTTGGATAATATTGACTAGTGAGGGACTAATAATGTGTGTTACTGGAGCTGTGGGAGCAAGGTAGGATTTCCGCATTAATAGAGAGACACATTGACTAAAATCATACCCACAGTGTTACGCTTTACTTATCTACGGAGTCAAAGATTCGCAGAGGTACTAAAAGCCTTAGGTACGGTTGCCAATAGTTGGTATCCCCGGAGTATTGTACGCACGATCACATTTACTACAATATGAAGGGCACCGCTTCAATTTCTAAGCAATCGGTGGTAGTACTACATATTGTCGATGTTGCTGTCAAGTTTGCAACTTAACGACTTAACTGTATCCACTTTGTTGGCTGTTTTACTACTGTATACAGTACTAGTCACTTCGAGGAGGATTAATCACCATGTGTGATCTTGAACCTAAATCACTTGTAACGCCCACGTATTTTTTTCTTATACTAGGTCGAAACCATCCTGAAAAGATCAATAGTACAGGTTTTGTAAGCTGAAGAGTGGAGCACTGGAGCCGCGCATATCAATTTGCATATATCAACATAGAACATGGCGGCAACCAGGAGATCTCGAAGAGCATGTGGCCACTACTCGAATATTGTCTCTTTTATCTCTCGCCGCATACGCATCGCCACCATCAACTCAAACTGCATATCAAATCATATCTGTGCGAGGGGCACTCCAGCGCCAGAATACATAATGATCGAGATACGCATCCAGGAGAGCAGGATTTAGTTGGCACAGACATGCGAATAAACATACATCCGGTTATTAGGATTAGGACTCTTTGGAAACGGTTGGGGCGTATCCTGCACCGGATCCACGTGCTGACTTTTCTAAGTAGGAGTACCTCGGCGTGTCATGCTCGCGACGCGGCCGGACTCGTCAGAAGGATCGGACGCGATCGGACCCCGGCGCAGGTCAAATGGTTTTTTAATCGAGGATGCAGCACCACCGGGGTGAGCATAATTACAGGAGGATGCTGCCGCTGGTGATGATGATAATAAGCAGAGGTTTAATTTATCTTATGATGATGATGATGATGATGATGATGATGATACGCGTCGCATCGCGCCACGACGGGGCCGATCGATCGCCGTCGTACTACTGGCAAATCCTTCTGTGCCGAAAAGAACCGGGGAGGAAAAAAAAGAGAAGACGGGAAAAGGGAGGAGAGAGGAGAGGAGGTGGAGAGATTCCCCGACAGCAAAATCTAGAGGGAGGGGGAGAGGGGAAAGCAAGCATTCCCCCGTGCCCCACGAGCTGGCCACCGCCGGGCGGGACCCGCACACCTGGGCCCCGCCGGCGCCTTCTCTCTCTATCTCTCTCTCTTCTCCCACGCTCGCGGTCACTGCCTCTCTCTCCCCCTGAAGAAGAGGAGGAGGAGGAGGAGCCTTCATCACTGGCCTGCAGGTGCACCGGGGTCATCAAATGCGCGCTTGTCCTCCCGCCCACCTCCTCCTTCCCGGCCCTGCTTAAAAGGCCGCTGCCTGCCCGGTGACCTCACTTGGGTGCAACAACAGCTCGCAGTAACAAACAATTCTAGTATCTTACCACTAGTAGGAGGAGCTGCTGCCCGACTGGTTCTTCTCCCCGTTTGACAAGAATGGAAGCAGGAGGAGCTGCGGAGGAGGGGGTGATGAGGGTGCTGCTGGTGGACGACTCCCCGGTGGACAGGAAGGTGGTGCAGCTCGTGCTCGGCAGCAACACCTTCGCCGGCTCCTTCCACGGTCAGCCAGCTCCCGGTCCCCTTTCAATTCATCCATTCCTCCATTCTCTCTTTCATGCCCACCTGCTGTTTTACTGTAACTAGTAGTTTACCTTTCTCGTTTGCCCTCCCTCCCGCGTGCCTCTGCTCTGTTTATCCGCCCCTGCCCTGTTTCCCGTCTTACTTTCTCATTTCTCTGTGTTTTCGTGGGCTTACATCACCATGATATCTGCCCTCGTACCACCGGAACCTGAACGTCATCTTGTTTTCCATCCAGTTATCGCCGTCGACAGCGCCAAGAAGGCCATGGAGTTCCTCGGCCTCAAGGACGGCAAGGTAAAAAACAAAACAAAACTTCATCCGCTAGCTCTCTCGGCTTTCCACGGGATCCCCTCGCATTCAGCGCAGAGCAATCATCAGCTCAACTGCAAAGCAACACTAGCTCTCTTTTTTTTTCCCCATCTTACTCCGCCTTTCGCCGTTGGCGCCACCTGTCGGCGACACGCCGGCCCCCGTACCGTACGGGAGTAGGGGCTCGCGCATGCATGCGCGCGTGAGGGTTTTGTGTTCTTGGGAGGGGCACGGAAAAGTTCTCGCCGCTTTTTCATGGGGGGAAAGGGTTAAAAACAACTTGGCCATCTTACAGCGGCCTGCCGAGGCTGTCTGCTAGCAACATGACACCAGGCCTGTAGTTAAAGGCATGGCTAGAAAAAGCTGTTCCTTGGATTAGGGCAGCTTGTTAACTTAATTTTAGTCTCAACCTCGCCCGTGGTGTTCGTGTGCAGGAGCAGGCCATCGACATGGTGCTCACCGACTACTGCATGCCCGAGATGACCGGCTACGACCTCCTCAAAGCCATCAAGGTAGGAGTACATGTCATAATCTTCTTCCTTTTTCACATCCTGTGTTCTGACCTGTGATGATGATGAGTGCTTATTCTGAACTTCCCCTTTGCGATGTTTCCAGGCGATGAGTTCCCTCAAGCCGATCCCGGTGATCGTCATGTCGTCGGAGAACGAGCCCCAGAGGATCAGCAGGTGAGCCTTACCCTTGCCCTTTTCCCTTTTCCCTCTCTCGAGTCGAGCACCCATTTTTTGTGCAAAGCTGAAAGAACAGTAGGCAGTAGTATATCGTCATTCATGGGGGGATTAAAGCCGGTTAAAAACATGGATTCGCGACCACAGTGCTTTGCTTCAGTAAATACTCTCTGTCAGACAGACAACTTCATCATGCTGCCTGTACTTTTCCTCACAATTATGGGCGCTCCTTCATCGTCGTCCAAGTGAACTCTGTTTGAACCGAGTGCGGTGGTACTCTGATGGAGATCTCGCTTTTTCCCGGCGCATTCATTGTGTCTTCGTAATCTTTTCATTCGTACTACAGAATCCTGTTGCTGATACCTTGTGATAGTAACCCGTTTATCGTTTTGCTGGGAGCAGATGCCTGAAAGCCGGTGCTGAGGACTACATCGTGAAGCCTCTTCAGACCAAGGACGTGCCACGCCTGAGATGCTGCTCGAACGCCAGGCCCAAGGACCCCTCGTGTGATGACGCCGTGAGCGGGAGTAAGCTGCCTGCGGACCATGTCGTCGTCGAGGGCGCGTCGTCGCCGGGACGGCGAGCACACCTCACCGAGATCGCCATGGCATGTTTACCGCTCCCGCCACCATTTATTTATACAGCAACATCATCAACCATCTGAGATGTTCCGAAACTCATCGTCTTTGCTTGCTGTTGGTGGTATTTCAGGTTCTGCATTCGTCGAGCGCGGGCCTCTCGCACTACTTCCCGTTCCTCTTCAAGTTCATCCTGCTGGTGTACGCCATCCTGTGCCTGGGCGAGCTCCTGCACAGATGGTCCAACGGCTCTTTCCTCTCCCTGTGGTGATGGTCCAAGACGACACGCCGCAGCTCTCTACAAGGAGTACTAGCTCTTCTGTAGCTTCTTCTGCAGTGGGCAGCGAACCCTCCATGTTTCAACAACCATGGATGGGGATTTTAGGTAGTAGTAGCAGATTTGTTGTTTGCTTTGAGATGAAGATGATGATTCTAACCGGGCGTTGGTTCCTGGCCTTGGGCTGACCAGTGAGTTGAGGAGGAAGAATCCCTTTGTTGTATCCTTGTACAAAACGCACGATGAGGCAGGCAGTATCTGATGTCCCTTTTGGCTTGGATCCTCGCCGATCTACTGATGTTTACGTTCAGGGAACTTTTCTTTGCCGACGGCGACCGCTCACCTGTTTCATAGTTTCAGATCAGATCTCGTGAGAAAATAACAGCACAAGTTGACCTTAAAGTGTACTTAGTAGCATCAGATGCCTTCTGATGGGAAAAACAAAATGCAGACGCCATTGAACGATTCGCCTCAAAGTTTTAGGCCACCGCACTCCTGAGTGCGTAATTGCGCATGTACAGTGGTTCAGATAGCGATGTTGCGTCATAGAATGTTTGCTTTCAGACGCGACCTTTCAAACCCACGACTTCAGGTGAAAAATTTGCTACGTATTTAAAATGAAATACAGTAAGTAGAATATTTGCTATTTACTCCCTCCGTTTCAAAATATAAGATGTTTTAGCTTTATGAAGAGAATGTATCTAGACTCTTTTTAGTGTATAGGTTCATCTAGGTTTGGAGTGAACCTACACCTAAAAAAGTCTAGATACACTCTCTTCACAAAGCTATATATTTTGAAACGGAGGGAGTACATGCCTAATAATGTACAAAGGTGGAGATCCGAGTCTTTGAAATCACAATATCGCCTCCTGGGGCAAAGGGATCACCCGTATTCCTACTGCTACTTTTTTTTTTTGACATGGAATCCTACTGCTACTTCTGATTCATGTAGTATATGTAGTATGGTCATATGCATAGCTGCAAGTTGCTTCCTTGTTTTACATTTCATTGTCTAGTTGAGGTGCAAATTCTTTCATTATGTCTTCCTTGTATGGACCTGAATCACGCAGGACATTGATGACATGCTTAACCTGATACAAACGCACAAATGAGCATTAGTTGGAATTGTGAGCAATAGAACTAGGTAGATAAGCTGGTAAACTCTGAAGTGTTTACTAGTTCGTTTTTGCTTTTGTGTGTGAGTGGTAAGTTAGAGAAGAAATGAAATATTCTGTACTTAGTATATTAACATACACCTTTTTTTCAGTGTGCAAGAAAGCATACACTCCTATGGATGAGCACTAGCCGCTATTGTTTAGCATTTAGCTCTAGAAGGTGAGGCTCATGAACAGAAACAATAAAATCCTTAGCCATATGTACATAACTCAGCGTACAACGTGAGAGGGAGTAAAATACAATAACTGTGGGCCAAAAAGTTATATGAGGTTTAATGGTGATGCATGCTCCACACAGTGCAAACTCGAGCACTGGATCTGCAGTAGCAGCGTATCAGATGTCATAACATGAGGCCATTGTCAAGAGTGTGTATATATGAGTATGAGGGCCTAGAGCTATATATGCAAACTTTTAACAGCCATAACACAGGAGTATTTAGTCTTCGGCTATGAGTTTTGGCTCTTGGATGACAATATCGCACTAAGTAATTGCAGATACTATGCATGCAAATGGTTGAGTAGCAATTGCGGATGCAATATATTTAAGAACGCAGATTACAGAAGATCCATATGAGGCACATATTGAAGCGGACAGAAAAAGATGGCTCATCCACCTTTACAAGAATATATTTTTGAATAATCCATATAAATTGATTGAGTATTCATGTGGAATACCTGAGCTGTCTCATGCACAAGAAAATTTCCTATAGCTGTCGCAAAACCAGGTTCTAAGAAGTAGTGGCAGCTGTATGTGGTCACTGGGAGGTAACCACGCTGGATTTTGTGCTCTCCCTGAGCACCTGCTTCCACCCTACTCAGGTTTAGTTCTATGGCTGCTTCAATTGCCTGAACATGTAAATATTTTATAAGAACCATATGAGCACATTGTTCAGAGTACCAGTTATATACAATATGACTACTAACAAATATAAGATACTTCTGAATTCAAACTTGTACAGAAGGTCGATTCTTATGTACAGATGAGAAGCATGAGTGCAATTAATGGCAAACAAGTTAGACCACAATTTGTAACAGCTCTACCTTTTTGCAGAATGGTCGAGTCAGCGTGTCCAATAAAACTTGGGAACAGTTTTGTAATGACGGATTAGTTCTCGTTCAATGCAGTACACATTCTTGTACAAAGATGTGTGAGTTACCTGGTAATAGCAAGCTTCAAAATGCAAATTGGGGAAATGAACATCTGGTAGGCATCCCCATAAGCGGCCATATAATGTATCGCCTCCAATAAGATTAAGAGCTCCAGCGACTAGTTTATCATCATGTTCAGCAACAATAAGCATTACCTTGTCACCCATCTTTTCTCCCAAAAGGTGAAAGAACTCCCGTGTCAAGTACGCTCTGCCCCAGCTGCAAACAGCAATATCCGATAAGTGAAAAAATCATGGCACAACAAATTCTATGCAGGTATGAGGTATCCCAGAACCTATGAACAAATATTGTATGGGCAAATTGTATCAAAGTACAAGGATATTCGAATTTGTGATCGTTCTTGTTAATGACTCCAGCTCGCAAGAAAGGAAACCTTGCTAGTATGACAAGTTGGCCCGGTTATTTCGTAGGTCTCATGGCAAAGATCAGAGAAGGGTCCTTGTTTCTCCCGAGATAGTGACCAAAAAAGTGTGCTTTGTTTGCTCACGAAGTTATTTACTCTTAAATTTTAATTAATTTTCATCTCTATGTCTGCATTATTGTAAATAACTATTTTCTTATCTTGATATGTATCTGTGAATGCCTACGTGGATATGTGTCATCCAATTTACACTTTGTGATGTGTGTAGATAGAGATCAGCAAAATCTCCAAATCATGCGAGCAAAACTATCCAAATATATTGTTATGCAACAGCTAAAAAGATGATGTCAGTTAGTGGTGTACTAAACAAACAAACAAACAAGAAACAAGAAACATAACAAGTACCACCGATCACATCACAGAAGATACAAGAGATTATAAGAAAACTCAAGCAACATAATTACTTAACATGTCAAAAAAAACATAATTACTTAACGTGTCATAATAAGCAAGGGTCTGTAGACAAAAGCTGTACAAACTTCTTTGAGAAGTTTGGAGCTGTATGTCAAAAAGGAAGTTTAACCAAGTGTGCACGGATATCTTTTTTCGTAAATAAAGGACACATAGCATTGTCGGAGACAATATGGACTTATAGTAGCATCTTCTGCGTGTGCCTCAAATTATGCATCTAACTTTTGAGAGTTGGTTATGCCAATCCGACTTTTCTATGACGTCCAAATGACCATGTCACTACTCATTTATCTTAACAAACTCTGTCTTTACATGAACTCTAGGCTACTTTTCCTGGCTATAAAATCCCTTTACATCCCACACCACTTCCATCAACCAAGCTTCTCCAATATCTCAAAACAATTATGGCAACTATTAGTTTTCCATCGCTTTTATTTTACTTTTGCCTTTTCTTGTTGTGCCATGGATCCATGGCTCAACTATTTGGCCAGAGCTATAATCCGTGGCAAAGCTCTCGGCAAGGAGGTGTCCAGGGATGCAGATTTGATAGGTTACAAGCATTTGAACCACTTCGACAAGTGAGGTCAGAAGCAGGCCTCACTGAGTATTTTGAGGAGCAGAATGAGCAATTCCGCTGCGCCGGTCTATCTGTCATCCGTCGTGTTATCGAGCCTCAAGGCCTCTTGTTACCTCGATATCACAACACTCCCGGCTTAGTCTACATCCTCCAAGGTTGGTGTATAAATTGAATATAGTGGTTGCATCCTTAGAGTATATACTTAGGAGTTTGTACGTGAAAAATGTTACAACAATATCTATAGTTCTTAACATCAAATTAAAATTGCTTTCTTGTAGGTAGTGGTTTTGCAGGTCTGACATTCCCTGGATGCCCAGAGACCTTCCAACAACAGTTTGGACAATTTGATCAAGTGCAATCTGCCCAGGGTCAAAGCCAAAAGTTCAGAGATGAGCACCAAAAAGTTCATCTTATTAGACAAGGGGATGTTGTAGCACTCCCAGCTGGCATCGCACATTGGTTCTACAATCATGGTCAAGTGCCTATTGTAGCAGTCTATGTTTTCGACATCAACAGCAATGCCAATCAGCTTGAACCCAGACAAAAGGTAACTATGAGTATCTAAAGCACCCCCTAAGATTGTTACTTGTTTCGGCTAATCTACTAGGTTTAGTGTAGTTCATGCAGTGAAATATTGTTTGATATTTTGTACTTGTTCAAACTGTAGGAATTTTTGTTGGCTGGTGGCAGTAGGACACTGCAACAATTCGTTAGTCAAAACATATTCCATGGATTCAATTTCCAGTTGCTTGGTGAGGCCCTTGGCATAAGTGAACACACATCGCAAAGACTTTCAAATCAAAATGACGAAAGAGGTGAGATAATCCGTGTGAATCGTGCCCTTCAATTTCTGCAACCAATTGTGAGGCAACAACAAGAGCAGGAGTCCTACCCGCATATTCAGTATCAGGGAGACCAACCTGAGGCAGTGCAATCTCAGGTAGGGCAATCTCAGATAGGGCAATCTCAGGTTGGGCAATCAACTCGTGGCCGTTGGAATGGTTTGGAGGAGAACTTTTGTGATCATAAGCCAACACAAAACATTGAGAACCCCAGTCGCGCTGACACATACAACCCCCGTGCTGGTAGGATAACGCATCTCAACAGCCAAAAGTTCCCAATCCTTAACACCGTGCAAATGAGTGCTACGAGAGTAAACCTCTATCAGGTACTTATGATGTTACATTTTGACACATTCTTATTGGTATATTTTATAGGTTTCAAAATATAACTCTAATATTTTTCATTTATTTAACCCACCATTGTGATTAATTTCAGAATGCTATTCTTTCACCATTCTGGAACATTAATGCTCACAGTGTGGTGTACATGATCCAAGGCCATGCGTCGGTTCAGGTTGTTAATAATCATGGTCAAAATGTGTTCAATGGCATTCTTCGCCCGGGGCAACTATTAATCATACCACAAAACTATGTTGTCCTAAAGAAGGCACAACGCGAAGGATGTCAGTACATTTCATTCAAGACCAACGCAAACTCCATGGTTAGTCAAATCGCAGGAAAGAACTCAATCCTCCGTGCCCTGCCAGTTGATGTCATCGCCAATGCGTACCGCATCTCCAGGCAAGAAGCCAGAAACCTCAAATACAATAGAGGAGAGGAGTTGGGCGCATTCACTCCTAAGTTTTCTCAAAGTGGCTTCCAGAGTTATCCTCAAGACAGATCTCGCGCAGAGTAAAATAAAGACATCAATAAATTGTGTACCCTTGTTCATCTCAATAAGATATCAATAAAAGTTTGTGATGTTTCATATGTGTATCTGTCATGGAAAATTTCACTCCATTTACATTCGCAAATCTCAGCATCCAATTTTATCCTCCACATTGTGCATGTCATTGGCACATTAACATAACAAACTTGCCTCTACTGCTAAATCTTCTACTAGTCCTTGCCGTCTTTTACCGCTGGAATATACAAGGACAAGATCACGAGAATGTTTGCAACTTCGTGTTAGCACCAACATGCAGGCCCTCACTTGCTACCCAATCCTAGTGAGCCTGTGTCTTACGGAAGGACATGTATATGCTGTGTGAGCCTGTATGTCAGCTAGGGACGGCCCACCGTGCTCTCTCTGCGATTCTCGCGCCATCTCATGAGAACTCCCATTCCCCTCTCTTACTGAGGCTTACCGGGGCACCACCCCAAGCCGTCAACAAATGTGCCGGCCCATTTAGGGCTTACCCAAGCCGTCAACATATCCTTTTCTAAGTTGCTGATACAGCTCATGTGATTTGCTTATATATACATGTAATGTGGTCAGACAATTTGGGAACCTTTCGACCCCTAGATCATACAAACATTTTGTACCAACCAGTTTACCAACTTTCACTGCAAAAAATCCCTACATCTCAAAGGTAATGTTCATGTGCTTGAAACAAACGTTTATGTCTTCAGGAAAAAATTGTTCACCTAAATGATGTAAACCTGTTAGATTTACTAGTGTTGATTTTGTAATGTTTTATTGAGACTATTAAAGTTCACCACTAGAATAAGAGAAGCATTGGTGAGAAAATATATTTTTTGAAAACTTTTTAGCAAGTTAATTAAATGATTACAGAATACACAACATAATAACAATCCATATATAAGAAAGTAGAAAACACAAATAAATAAATAACTGAAATATGTATTGATAAAACTAAAAAATAAGCTAAAGCTAAGTTCTAGGAAAATACAATACAAAAAAGAAAAGAACTGAAAAGAGATTAAAAAGGGAATTTGTTTAGTCCTATCAAAGTACAAGTATATGCAATAGCATTTACCAGTTGAAGGCATTTTACCAGCTATTCTTGATTTAATTAGTTTTGAGTTCTTATTGCACACTGAAAAATGTATTGATAATATGTGTTACTCATTTAGCAAAGTTTAGTTTAATATAATGTCCACAGAACATACAACTATTTCAAGAAGCCCTTTAGATTTTTTTTATGACAGAACCACTTGGGAATTGTTTATTATGAAAAAAATACGGAAAGTAAGTTACAAGGGAAGAGTGTTGGACCAAACTGATTATCAGTTGTGTTACGGTAGAATTTATAGAAGGTGTCCCAGTCGCTGCTCTGCAATGCAAGGGAAATAATTATAAATTAATGTTATATGTAATTGTTTCGTGAGATATACTTAAAAGTATAGTTAGAAAGGAGGCTGAGAAGGTATTAATGAAAGTATGTGACGATGTCAAGAAAACAAATATCGAGTACAAATAAGCAGTTGACAACTGTAAGTACCTTTATTTCATCTCCACGGAGCCGCTTCATTTTTAAGTTCTGAGCAGGAATCTGGAAATGGAATAGGATAAAAATAGAAATGTTATTTACAGCCTAGACTTTTTTTAAGTTCCAAAACTAAGGAAAACCTTTTTGCGTTCTTGTCTGATATTCTTCCGTTTGGGCTGCTTCAAATCCATCAAAAAATCATCAAAACTGAAAGGGCGGGACAAAGAGATATCAGTAAATATTGACATATCACAATCACATAATAAATAGCATGTAAGCTCATAATTTTTTCTAAAGAAGCACATGAGGGCAATGATCCATCATAAAGTCCAGAATGTAGAATCTTTACGCTTTTCGCATGGCGACTGTTTCTGGCTACTGTCAACAATATTTAGATGTAATAGGTTCCTTTATCTACAATTATCTGCCTGCAGCAGCTTTTCTATTGGGATGTTCATGAAGAAGTAAAATCAAAACAGAGAGAAAAAACAGAAAGAAAGTCTAAAAAGATTGTATTACTAGCTTGTTCACCACACTGTCCAAATAAACTCCCCCAGATAAAAGGAAGCAAAAAAGGCATAACCAACCTGGCATCGTGATATGTTAAGAAGTGTGGAAGGTGTTGTAAGGAAAATCCTGGAGTTTATGTTATTCTGATTAAAATTGTAGGTGCCCCCAGTATGTGAGCTTGTTTGTGATGTAAATATGTCAACCAGGCCGTTCATATGACTAAATGTGAGCCCTGAGTTATAGTCTTATACGGTCAGAAGCGCACTTTAAAGCACTAAAACCCACAAGTACTATAAATTCCATGTTAGCACACCTTTTGTAGTTCCGGTTTCTCCAATGGTATTGCAACCCAATTCTTTGCAACAAACCCATATCCTTCAACTTGCCGAATTCACCTTCAGATGGAAAAGTTATATGCAGTGATGACACATTCAGCTGAAATGCAGCAGAAAGCATAATATTGTCAATTCGTTCAGTAGATCTGAAGGCTGTCCACCTATTTAATTGTCACAGAAACTATCAATGAAACCAACAATAAATAGGCAACTTACATGCTATTATTACATCGTGATACCCCAAACTCAAAATTAGCAAACAACATGAAGATATAGCAGATCTAAATAGGTCAGACTATAAGACTCTTATTACTTTTCACATTAACTTATCGCTGTTCACAATTCAATAAAGGCGTAGCATTGATGTGAAAACATTAGCTGCAAGCAGACAACAGAGTTCTTCCAATTCAAGGAAATAAACTTGGTGCCCTGCTATATTCATTGGAAATGCCAACAGAACTAAAGTAATAAAACATCCAAGTGATTAATGATGATTCCTATCAAATATCACAATGCCATATTGCCACTTTCATAAGGAGGAAACACTTGCAAATGCAGAATCAATGACCAACAGCACAAGCATACAATAGCACTATTTGTTAGCCAAGAGATTGTTAACTTAAAAAAGTATTGCTAGTACTCTGATTCCAATACCTTGGTAGCCAAATTCTTCAAAGCTTTTACTAAAGCATCAAAAACTTGATCCCGGTAGGATGTATCTCGAAGTAATATTCTTTGACCAGTTACTGGAGTAAAAGGCACACAAGACTGCAACTTTGGATAATATTCAAGTCCATAACTGTAGTAAGCTTCTGCCCATGACTGGTCGAATACAAACTCGCCCCTAGAATGGCTGAAATGCACATTGCGGATGTTCAGCCAATGAATAAGGTGAAGGGAAGTTTACAGCAAATAGGCAAACCATAGATGATATTGTGTTAATGATGTTAAACCTTTTAAGGTAAAGTGGAACAACACCTACAATATCTTCGTTTTCATCACGCGCAACAACATGCACAGGTAACCATCCTGTTTCCTGAAATCAGTCCAGAACATGACGTTATCAGGAGGTTCATGATGATTTTAGATTGTAGCACTTGTGCTTATTGGGACAGAACAAAGGTTGGTGCTAACAGGTATTCAAAACTATGCAATAAGTATAGAGTCTGATAATGGGGGTAAGGAATCAGGATATGGTGATTTATGTGCACACCTTCACTGCAGAACCTGATTCTTCTAAGCTTGAAAGAAATGCATGGGTAAGAAAAGGATTTAGCTTTTCGGGTTCAGCTGAGTCAACTGCACAGGCATCCCACTCTGCCGGAGGTATGTCCATGATAGAAGAGACAACAGAAATTGATACCTCACGTGGCTTCATGTCCACCTAAAATCAAGAAATGGTTAAGAATGTCATGAATCAGGCACATATGTCCTGGAAAAGAAGTTCACTCAAGAAACACAAAAACACCTCTGTGGCTGACCCTGTGAGAGTGTACGATTCAGCAGAAGGGATCAATTCACGAGTCCTCGCAACTCTGTCTCCCTTAATCCACCCAAAAAGAGCAGTAACTTTTAACCGTGAGGCCGAGCTTGGGGAACCCAATTTGGATGGTGAGTACTCCTGCAAATCATTGTGGATGGAACGAACAAGCAATGGCTTGAGAACAGAATTTAGCACCAAGATAAAAAACATTACACAGGAGCAGAAACAGACAGAAAACACAGAAATGATGTTACACAAATTCCAGAATGGATATCAATATATCATTTGTAGACACAGGCAGGAAGTTAGTGTAATGACAGATCCAGAGTGTGTATATGATTCCTCACGTTTTATGAATCCCGTGTTCTATGGGTGTAGTCGTGTAGATGCTTAACTGCAGGAAACGGCACCACGTTATCGAAAAACGAACCGGCACCGGTCTTAAATTTTCTGAGTTATTACATCATATTGGTATCTGCCCTATGTATAAATTGTTACAAACACAACTCTCTACGCACTGGCATTTCGTGACACAAACCAAATCGCACCAACCTCAATCCTAAACTTAATGCTTATCCAAGGGCAAAGGATTCCCCTGACAAAAAATATTTTTGGCCTAGAGTGCGATAGTCAACCTCTGCAGCACTGGATGAACTAGCTGGATCGCTATCACGTGGACTCCACATTCCACAATCGGAGTACAGAATTCCGGCATAAAAGCGCAGAAATTAGGCCGAGACACCAAATCATAACGCGCAGATAAGGGCTAAGACAATTTCAGCCGAAGGGAGCCACGGGATAGACGAGAGTGGGCACTCACGTGACGGCGGAGACGATGGCGAGGGCCGGAGGCCAGGAAGGAGGGGTACGGGCGCCGCGTCGCCACCGCCGGCGAGGCCATCGCCTCCGATTACTCGGGGGGCTCGGAGCTCCGTGGAGAGTGGGGAGGGAGGGAGAGACCAGTGGGAGACTGACTCCTGGGACCCAGTACACAGGACTATGGCCTGGACATCAAAGTATCAAAGCCATCTGCGGCCACAGAACTTGTCGTACAAACAGCAGCCACGTGGCAAATTCCTGAACAACGAACCGCTGCTTCCCGTTTTATCTTCTCTTCTCTTCCATTTTAATTTATTTTGTAAAGATTACTACTACTTCTTTCTTTTTTTTGGCCAGAAAGATCACTACTTCAACCTAGTCACAAATTTCACCGTAACAAAACCTGTCTCAAATTCCGATCTCGATGCACTGTAATTTTCTCGTAGTCTTGATTTAATTTTCTTCTAGCAACTCAATGTTTCTAGAAAAAAAAGGCATAATGCATGCCATGGAGAGTTGGAGACCAAGAGCTACATACAAAACAAAAGTGCATTAGAATTGAGGATAGGGTTCGACAGCTGCAGTTACACTGCTAATGCAATGTTTTGCATGAATCGGAAGAAAGGAAAAACCACGAGTGAAATTCTTAGGCATCCAGACACTGGAGAAACCATAAATCATGGTCCAGCAGTAAGCAAATAATAATACATTGTGGCCATTATTGTCATTCTGTACAGTTACAGCTATGTCTACAATGATATGAGCATCTGTATAAATTTGTTACACTCAAGATACATGAACTATGAGTAACCCAAATCTCTACCATTATTTTGTTTTTCTGACAGCTATTTCACAGATATTTATTTACTGAACTAGTGCAACTTGGCAGAACTGTTCAGTCTTTCCACTGGTTCAATGGCGGCGGAATTTAGGACGAACATTGAAAACACCGGGCCTCGGCTCATCAAATCGATATCCATTTTCAATAAGGAAGCCCCTAACCGCGACAGGCAGTGAAGCCTGTCCTTTGCTGTGCTTGCCAATACCTGTAAAATGCAAAGCAAATAAGTTCTCACTAATTTGGTGTTACTTACAGAAGGTACGGCTAAAAAAAAGAGTAGGGTGTGTCCTTACGTGCCAAAGACAGTGGTAACAAGAAACTATGAAAAGCTTGATAAATACATAAAGAATAGAGAGACGATATCTTACCTGTGATCACCTCTAAGACAGACTGTCTAGGACGAAGAAACACCACCACCTTCTCCGCAAGAACCTCATTTGAGCCAGTAATTCTGGGTTTGGTCTTATCCAAGTCATCAGCTGAAGCTGGACTATTTCCTGGTGGCTGGAACTCTAACATGTGCAGATGCCTCTCCAATGCAGCTACAGCCTCTGATGCATGTAGACCATGCATGTCTATCTTCCAGATACCGTTGTTGCTGTTCCTGAGGTGAAATATTTCTTCTGCTGCCTTATTATTTAACTTTTCAGCGGTGGACCGCTCTTCTTGAGCTCGTAGGGAGAGCTCCTTGGCAGCAGCATGATCACCTCTCAAGAATGCGTTGCTGGCAGCCTGAGAATGCTTCGTGGCAGCCCTATACAAAAAGGAAACACAACGGGTCAGTTACACAGACAAGGCTACCTGTTTTGGTCATATCACTGAATCTTTTATCGTCAAATGATATGTGCATTGTTTAGTTGGAACATTAACTTTACAAATGTAGTCCCTCTGTTCAGTAAAACTAAATTTTTAGAAAAAACTGATGTAAGCTTTCACTAAATTTTTAGAAAAAACTATCAACATCTACAATGTCAAATCAAAGTCATTAGATACATCATGACATACATTTTCGTATTATATCTATATAGCATCATAGTTCTCAATATATTTTTCTGTAAGCTTGGTCAAACTTCACATCGTTTGACTTCAGAAAAAAAATTATACGCCTTCTTTTACAGAACAGAGGTAGGAACATAGCTCTTCTTGCTTCTTAAATTCTATAAAATGCTGCTAGCATCAACGATAAGGTATAAATTACAAAAAGCAAGTCGGTAGAGTAAGTCTGCATTCATTAGAAATAAATTTGTCTGAGTTCGCACGAATGCACCACCCAATGCCCATAAGATCTTACTTAAGATGTCAATGCATACTAAGTGGAAGAAGTTAGTTTTTATCTGTAGTTGTCTTTGAATTAGACTCTGATAAGCATAACCTAGTTAAACCCACAGTATAAACAAGAATACGGAGTATACCTCATAATCTTCAGTGCATCTCTCCGATGGTTTAAGTAATCATCATCGAACTCTTCTAATTCAGGTTCCAGGGGTATAGAGACACCATTTTGCAGTGGTAACAACTGTGGTTCATTTGGATATTTATTCTCTGCTGTAGCCGCTAAATGGTGTGTTTTATTCATCTCAAAAGAAGGTTGACCAGTTGTTCTACCCTCTCCTGGCGGCAAGTCAGGAGAGACCATAGCTTTGAGCAGAACAGATGCTTGGCCTACATCATTATTCACACCAGCCAATATGTCCTCAATTAAATTACTGTCGGCCCAACTATAAGCATCCTTCAGGAGCTTAATTTTGTTGTCAGATGCAGAGTTTACAACAAAATTTGTTTTCTCCATGTGATCAATCAAATGCTTATTTCTGTTTCCATTACCAACAGCTCCCAATTCAACAGGGTGGCGAATCACTGATGCAAAAGGCTTTGGCATATTATTACTTTCTGTAACTGAGCTGCTAGCAGAAGTGGAGCCTCTTGAACCCCGGAGAGCAGGAAACGAGTTGGCATCAACATCGTCCCCTCCATCAGTTGTGCCACGCAACTTGCGATCGAAAGCAGCCCACCCAGAATTTGAGATCTTCTGCCTATACATGTTGACAATTGACAGCCTTCTTGTAACGGTCTTATTTTAGCTCAAGAATATATAAGACCCCAATGCTCGCTGACAGGATGCTGGGTTGCCTTCGCTTTACTTCAATCAATCAAGAAATGCACCAAACCTTTCCTATAATGTGGGCAAATATGTCAACTCACTTAATCTAATGCAACATTTTTCATAAGAAGACATTTTAGAAGTGGGAAAAGGGTGGAACAGAACATATCTCTAACAATAAATAAACCCAATTCAACACAATCACCTTTTAGGCATTTGGAACCTTATATGTTTTCACATTAGATCATACTAGTACCAGAAGTGCTAAAGTAGAAAGGTAGTAGTCGTGCCAGTGAGTCTTTGTACTAGTTGCAGAAAAAAATTATGGTACAATAATTTAAACTTTGACTTGAATGTGTGGCATTGAGTCCCAAATTTATTTCAAAAGACTGATGCTTATCTTGCACTGGGCCAGCTTTAGAAACAAATAAGATACTAATGTATGTGCCTATTATTTAAGGTACTACAAACGGACTACAGAATAATACCACTGTCCTGTACATTGAATTTGAGTTAAAAATATAACCTTGAAGTTATTTTCGGTATTACAGTTGATATTTCTTGCTTTCAGCGCTTTATTGATTAAGCATTTTAGGCCCCATTTGGAAAGAAGGAGGGAATCGGGAAAAAGTCCCTCGTTGGTTAACTGGCCCATATTTTTTTGTGATAATGCCTACAACACTGCAGAAACGACAGCCGTTCCAAGGGGCTCGGTGTTAATATGTAGAGTCGCTCTTTATCAATTTAGAGCTCTCTTTCTTTTACAACAGCTCATTAAGAAGTAGGGCCAGAGACGAATACAGTTCACTTCGTTTTTACTGGATCAAGTTTTCTGGTTGTCCGATCCTTTGGCTAATCCTGAATACCCTCCCTTACAAAATTAACAGCCATCCCACAAGATTTACACATACAGCACATACAAACAGACAGCGCACAGCTTAAATCTGCATAATTTTTATCCATCATTCAAACAGAAGAGAGACGCAGGTATGTACCTTTGTAAAAGCTGTTATTTGGAGGCGTTGACCCAGAGCTCCCTGAACCACGGCGTGAAGGAGGCCGTTGAGAACGGCAGACCGGACGGGCGGTGGGAGAGACTGCTCTTCGCTTCAGACGTCCGGATTGCAGCGTTTCTTCCGAAATCCATCAACTGCTGTGGCGGCGGCGGGCGGAGGATTCCGGCGAGCAAACGTGCAGGACTCTTGTCTTTCTCTGTCCGCGCGGTCGCGAAGGGGAACAAACTCGTGGGTGGGAGGGGAAGGCCGTTATTATATGGCCGTCGTAGCCTGGTAGGTGGTGTCGTCTTCCGATACGGACGGTGGACATAAAAAACGCGTGCCAGCAGCGTTCGTGAGGTAGAGTTCGTGCTGGACTCGGTATCCGTTTCCGTTACAGCCAAGTTTCTACGGCCCGTTCCCGGCAAGTGGTAGACTCTCCGAATGCTGCTGGGCCCAGATCTTCTGGGCCGGGCCGATCCGGGCTGGGCTGCATTTGCAGCGATGTCTACGTGAACTTTTCTCTTTCCTTCAGCCACCTGATGATGCCTGATGGAGTACCTGGAGATCCAGCAGAAGAGCTCTGCATTGTGAAAACAGTATGGAGGTACATACAATAATACATATGCAAAATCTTCATTGTTTATATGCAAAGAAATTGACGCAAGCAGCAAGGGTAGTTACCTACCGAAAGACATCATCAACAGCGAGTGAGTGGAACAAGAGCTCTGACTCTGGTTCCTGCTGATTGTGGTGTTTCATCAGCCAGACTAACACCGTTAACAGAGCTAAAATCAGATTTGCGCAAGGAGACGTCATTGTTGACATTCCTAATGCCAGAAACTGTTGCCAAGAAGTCCAGAGTAAAACCTGTCATCGAGAAGCGAAGTTTACAACTTCTTTCAGGAGCTTCGTCCAATTAGGCCATCTCCTTAGTTAGTTTGACTCGTGAGATATTATAGCTTGTTAACATATAGTTATACTGCAAACAGTCAGAATCCCGAAAGAAAATAATGCCATTGCCTTCTATGATCGCCATGAAAATAAATCAGCAGGAATCCTTATCTTACACTAGTTCAGCATCATAATATAAAAAACAAGATGTCAGAAACAAACCCCATGTTGTGATGAAAGTCATAAACAAAACGAGATGGTATCCAACCTGGCTTTGTAGAAAACCAAAAGAAGAGTTCCAATGGAGATGGCACATGATGTAGGTGCTGCTTGCTTCAACTTCAAGATGCATGCTGTGGTCTGGTGGATGGCGGCATGTTACTTGTTTGCCTCAAATCTTCCTGTAGGATGAATTTGTCAGTATAATTAAGCAGTACAAATGTGAGGAGACAAACGAGAATGCATAAAACACAACCAAGTAATATGTCTTTGCATACCTAAGGAACATAAATACTATCTATGGCAAGAAATCTATCAAAGACACGTTTGGCGAGAGAACTCGAGTACTCAAGTTTCTGCGACCTGCGACCAGTTCGGTTGCACCAATGTTGAAACCCATAACTGAATGTTCTGTGCCTGCCTGTGTATCTATCATTTGCTTATACAAACTTCCTAACATGTCGTAGGAAGACCTATCTTGGTGTTTAACATCACTGGCTATAAGCAAGTGCCTGGCTGTATCCTGCAGGTTTCTTCATATCCTTGGATTTCATCAGTTTCCTGACATGCTCAACACCGTCCCATTTCTCATCAGCTGCGTATAGGTTTGACACACTAATATAGTTCCCAATGTCCCCAACCTCCATGGAGAACAAGTGTTTAGCTGCGAGCTGGCCGATTCTGGCCTCTCCATGGACCTTGCACGCCCCTAGCAGAGAGCCCCAGGCATTGGCATTGACCAAGTGAGGCGGCATATCCAGCGCAATATTGTATGCATCTTCTAGACGGCCACCACGACCAAGAAGGTCAACCATGCATATGTAGTGCTCTGCTGTCAGTTCAACTCTATAAATCTCTCTGGCGAACTTGAAAATCTTGATTCCTGCATCAACAAGCGCACCATGACTGCAGGCTGATAGCAGAGTAGTTAGAACTACATGGTCTGGTTTAATGTCAAGTGTGAGCATTTCATAGAACAGCTCTACTGCCTCTTCTGCCATTCCATGCATTGCATAACCTCCTATCATGGCAGTGAATGTGACAATATCCTTGTTAGGGCTGACTTGAAATAAGTTGAATGCATTGGTTATATTCCCGCACTTCGAGTACGCATCAAGAAGAGCTCCTTCAAGATGAATGTCTTCTAGGGATGCTCTGAGCATGTAGCCATGGCATTGCCTCACAAGTTGTACCGAACTCAGATGGATGCAAGGCAGGAGAATATTTGTAATGCTGACAGTATCAAGACACTGCAACTGACGAAACAGATTAAAAGCTTGATCACACATATTATTACATGCATACAACTGGATCATGAGATTCCATGTTGTCTGATCTTTCTCAGACATCCGGTGGAAGATTACCTCAGCTTCCTCTACACTGTTATTTTTCAGGTAGCAAGAAATCATAGTATTGTCTGTCACAATGTTCCGACCTGCAAGGTTTCTGAAAAGTATATCTGCATCCTGTGGGTGGCCACACTTTGCATATGCATCAAGAATAGCATTTGCAACTGAAATTTCACCAACATAACCAACTCGCAAGGAATATCCATGAGCTCCCCGAACCATCTTAATGCCTCTGGAGGTACTCATACGGATAACATTCAAGATAGTGACCGAGTCCCAACGAGTTACCTTGCGGCACATTTCACTGAAGAGTTTGACAAACTCCTTAATATGTTGTCCTCTATTAGCACATGCGGATAGAATTGCATTCCATGATACTGAATCCTTGACAAAAATATCGGCAAAAGAATGAAGAGCATCATCAAACCTGTCACACTGGCTATAAAAACTAATAAGAGCATTCATTAAGGATGTTTCCTGACGAAGTGCTGGACGACGGAAAATATAACCATGAACCCCCATCCCTCCTTTCACGTCACCTACTTGAGCACAAGCAGTGAGCAGACTGATGAAAGAAACTGAATCAGGGGCCATTCCTGTAGAGAGAAGCTTACGGAACAGGTCTAGCACCCTAGGGTGATACCCGTTCATCACATACCCAGCAATTATTGTGTTCCATGTAACTATATCTCTTGAATCCATACTTCTGAATATTGATTCCACGACCCTCATTTCACAAACCTTTGAATAATGTGTCATCAGCGCATTGCAAACAGATACGTTCGTATATAAGCCAGACCGGAACACGAAACCATGTACTTCTTTGCCGTAGTACCTACCATGCTCCATGAATGAGCATACAGGAAGAATATTAGCTACCGTTGAATAATTCGGAAGACATTCCTCTGAGATCATCTGACCAAATAGTGTGAGTGCTTCTTCGAACAACCCATTCTCAGAGTACCCTGCGATGATTGAATTCCATGAGACAACATCCCTGCAATGAATTGAAGAAAACGCTCGACGCACATCATCCGTGATTCCGCTTCCACCACCACATTTCGCATACATCGATACCAATGCATTCCCACACAAAGTATCAGACTCCAGCCCGGTCTTGACAACATAGCCATGGACACTCCTCCCAGCCCTCAAATCTCTCAACTTTGCGCATACCGGAATGACGACAGCCACGGTCACCGCAGTCGGCATACTCTCATCAACACCACAAGCAAGCATTGAACGGAACAAGCCAAACACGTCGTCAAAGAACCCAGCCCGGGAGGACCCGGTGATCAGGATGTTCCAGCACACCGTGTCAGGGCAGCTCATTTCATCGAACATCAGGCGGGCATCCGCGACAGCCCCATGCCTCCCATACATGTCCATGATCGCCTTCGCCACCGCCACACCTCTGGCGTACCCGGCCCTGACGACAAACCCGTGGAGACAACTCCCAAGGGCGCCTCCGTCCGAAAGCACCGACGCTGACTTCACCACCGCGGCGAGCGCGAGCCTGTCTGGCCGGAGGCCCCGCCCGAGCATGACGCGGAGGAGGGAGGCTGACCCCGAGTGATCGGCGCTCGCGGTGCGCGTCCTAAGAAGCGCGCTCCACTGCCTGTGGTCTGGTGTAGGCACCGCGTCGAACACGTTGTGCGCATCGCCGGTGTGGAGCCGGTTCCGGCAGAGAGCGGCATGGGTGATACGGGGAGATGCTGTGGGAGAGCAGCACCAGGGTTTGCGCAGCCTTGCGAAGAGGAGCATAGGAGAGTAGCTCGGGGGAAAGTCGAGTGAGGGTAGAGTGGTACGTGGGCATTGGAGGCTCTCGTTGAATCCTTGAATGGCTTGCTGCGGCGAAGAGACGTAGGCGCGGGCCGCGGCCAGGCGCTCCCGGAAGGAAGGGAAGAAATGGGGCCGAGAGGGAACGGGCCAGTGTTCCGGAGCTAACGCGGAATGGGTGAGTAAAATTCAACATTAGTACCTGAACTGGCACCACTTTTCCGTACGATCATCGATTTCAGAAATACGCAATGGGTGTGTCATCACGATCACTAGCTTCTGTATTGGATTCAGTATAGGAAGGTATTTGCTGACGTGGCACAAAATGGACCCATTGTGTCAGCCTCTACCACACATACAAGAAACAAATTTACAATAATAAAAATTGAAAGGGCTCAAGTGCAAAATTGCCAAAAGATAAGGTTGTCTCTTCTTCCCGTGTCTGGCTCGAGTGGTCGGTGGCCAGCGCCGCCCTCCCCGCGTCTGGCTTCGGCAGCCAGCGGCCAACGCCGCCCTCCCCGCGCCTATGCTGCTCTCCCCTTCTTAATAGAACTCCTCCGTGCTCCCACCCTATCTCGCCCGGAATCGGAGAAGAAAAGACGGCCTTAGCTCGGCCTCGTTAGCAATAAGCGGGTGGCGCTTTGTGCTATTTCGCCGAGAGGTCACGAGGCTTTCTTGCTATATTTTGTTGTGTTCATATGCTGCTAATGTCGGGCGTCAGAGATAGGGAGGGAGGGCACGGGGAGGAGGTGGTGGTCGGAGCCGAGTGTCTGACCCCGTGCTCGTGCTGCTCCGTGCGGGCAGCCGACGTGGGGAGGCAGGGTTGTCGGCGTATGGTGGGGGAAGAGGCATGGGGAGGCAGGGTCGCCGACGTCTGGAGGGAACGACAGAGTTCGCCAGAATCGAAGATGACGGCGGCGTTCGTCTCCATCCTCGTCGAGGGAGGCCCTCGGATGCTCGACTTCAGTTGGGGTGCAGGGGCTATGGAGGGTTCGGCCGTACCCCAGCCGCAGGTCATCGCCTCGCCGCCCAACTCTGCTCCACCGTCACCAGCCAGGGAGCTCCACCGCCGGCCCCACTCTACCCCATCCCCGACTCTAGCACCCGTTTGGAATCCCGCCCTAGCGTCGCCCAGTCTAGAATCCCCCCGACCGCTGGTTCCTAAGGAGTAGAGGAACAGCGGCGCGGCGTCCTAGCCGTCACTGGCATGACCCCAAATCACTGGGTCAATTTGGCCACGCATTAGACGGGAGGTAGGGGATAGGGTGGGACCGGGATGGCAAGGGGCTGCCAGGTGGGACCCTAGGGCATCTATCAAATTATTTTTAGTCAAGGTCTTTTGCAAAAAACTGGTTACAAGAGAGTGGTCAACATGCTGCCACATTAGCGAATACATCGCTCTAGGGGCTCCAGTATAGAAGCCAGTGACCATAATGAAACAGCCACCGTATTCATTAACCGTATCGCGTATTCCTGAGATCGATGACCGTATCGGAAAGGGGTGCCAAGTTCAGGTACTAACGATGAATTTTACTCGGAATGGGTGGGCTGCGTGTACGCATCCACAGCCCAATGAGGCCAACGGGATGCAAATTCGGGATGTTTGGTTAAACCTTTTTGTGTGTATGTTTGGTTCCTAGTATGACTGGGACTAGAATCAACCATTTCCAACGAGTCAAGCCTGCACATGCTATATGTCGGTCACCTGATGGGACTTATATGGGGGTGTCGGTGGTTGTGTTCAAAGGGCTGACAAATCCTAGTTGCCTTGAGGCGCTCGCATGGAGAGAGAGCCTCGATCTAGCTGCTGATCTACACGTGGGTGACATCCTGGTGGCGTCGGACTGCATGGAAGTGGTGCAAAGTTTGTAGAAGAATTTGCTGGGATGATCGGCGGCATTACGCGGGAGATCAAGACTATGGCGGAGCAGCGAGGAGGGGTTTCCTTCCGTCACGAGAGCCGGAGGTCGAACGGGGAGGCGGATCGCAAGATCGCGAGGATGGTAACATCTCTCCCAGCTATATGCCATGTTTGGCTAGTTACCCTCCCAGAGGGTATGAATATTCCTGTTAAAGTTACGATCACTGATGTATAAAGTGATCGAAGATCTCTCAAAAAAATGTGTGGAAAAGCGGTAGCGTGTGGTGGAAATACTAGAAGATACCAAATCATTCGCCATAATTACCTTGTCACCATTATCATCGATCCACTTCTCTCGCCCCTCTCATTACCCAATGGTCTTCGATGGAGCCTCCGCCTTGAGTCTAGATTTTCCCCAAATCTGGTGGGGGAAAGGTGGATCAGATCATCACGACATCGTTAAGCTTGAGGATAACCTCTACGGCCGCTTTAGTTAGCCTCCCCTCTCCTTTTTCCCTCACTCAAGTGGTCGTCCACATTCCATTTAGCTGAGCACATCAACAGAGGCGACATCGCAACAACGTGTCCAACCACATTGATGGGGATAAAATGGATAAGGAGACAACAACAACAACAACAACAGTACTTGAAACAACAACGACGTTGGTGGATTTGGTAGGTGCAGCGATATCTTCTTGTCCACCCCCAGCAGCATCCCTTTCTTTCCCGTCGAGCACTCTAAATCCATGATTAGGGTTTTATATTGCATGCGTAGATCCTATTGTTCATTGAGCTCACATTGTAGGTGTTCAGTGTGTATGATTTGCAACATTGCATGTGATCATGAGTGTGTATGATTTACAACATTTCTTAGATGATTGTGTATGATGTCAAAGTCGAGTTTGGCTCGACGTGGATGTCAATGACGAGCCTGTCTTTCCATGCATGATGGTTAAAATAAAAATAATCGAAACATATCAACATTAGATCTAATTATGAAGCCCACATAGAGATAAAGTCGGTGATTTAAATGGTGGTCACTCGATGACATAGGTATGTCCCAGAGGGCACTTGCCTTTATTAACTGATAAGGGTTAACCTTAAGGGTGGTCCGATCTTCACGGATCTCTTGGTCAAATCGAGAGAGAACGCAAGGGAAAGAGAGAAGGAAGCAGAAGCGAACATACACCCTGTGAAGAACATGATGAACACACACCAACACAAAATGATACACGGACAATTGCTCCAGCCGGTGGCCACCGGTCCGATAGAATCCTCGCAAGAAAGATTATTCAACATGCTCATATCAATCCCAAGCGCAGAGGGAAGAACATCTTGGAGGGGGGCTTGACATCTACTCTCATGCACTCGCAAACGTAGGCCTTGTACAATGATGGATGCGCTATGCAAAGTCCAACGTGGTGACAATAGTCGGTCCCCTTGGTAAAGGGGATGAGACAAAACTAGAGATTCCATAAAGGGGGTTGTCTTCTAGTCTATCATCTTTGCCTAAGAGGAACAATAAGGGGCGGGGGATCTATATATAGGCTAGCCACTAGAATAGGGGTAGTTTGGGCCTAAAACTAGGGTTTGGAATAGAATAGAGGGGTACATGGGCCGAAGGCCCAGCTGTGGACACGCATGCCCAATACTTAGGCCGGATACTCCGGTGTTGTCTCTGGTGTAGACTCTGATGTGCTCGCTATAGCTCCTGGTATTTGGGTCGAAGTCCTCGAGCAGAGACTCCAAGGTTCGAGGGATGGGGGATCCGGTGGTCGCAGTCCGGAGACTCCGATGCTACTTCAACAGCTTCTTCCTCCTCCTCTTCCAAGCCTCCGTCTTGTCTGGCTTAATGCTCTGGGCTTCCTCCCTTATCTTCGTACTTGTCGGTATGGACCTATCATGATCATGGGACGGAGTATGAAGTATTATACCATTCAATAGGGTAGGAAGTGGACTCTCATAGAGGATAGGGTTCACCTTTGGAGTCCATGACGACTTGGCATAAGTTGGAGCCTTGATGTGGTAACGACCGTAGGTCAAGCTACATCATCTTCCCCTTTTAAAAAGAGTTGTCCTCGACTCTATATGCTCATCACAAAGTATCAGAGGTTGAGAGACATTCTTGATCCTGGGGTTCACCATATAGTCATCCTCAGGAAGATTGATTTGATAACACTTAAATATTCCTTCACTTTCCATGAAGCCTACAAAGCTCACAATAAAAGAGAAGCAACACTCAAAGAGTAGCCAATTCATGAAGAATATAACATGAGTCCTCAAGTAGAAGGAATTCACCTTAGGATGTAGAGACAACTCATTTAAGGGAAGCCATATGTAGCTCTCTAAGGTTCGTCTTGTCAACTCATGGTCCATAGAGGTTGACGCGTATGCATTTGCACCTTCACACAATAAATACCAGGCAAAAAAATTGTGCGTGATAGAGGAGCATGTCATTTGTGGCATGTCCATTCTTGTTCACAAAACTATTAGCACAATACAAGTATAACAAATGGAATTCATATGCAAGGTCAATGTGCATGGAATTTTTTGAACATCATCCAAATGTGGGAAATCAAAAACTCCATATAACGTCTTAGTGTGGCACTCAAAGCAATTGAATGAAATGTTGATCAACATCTTTGGTGAAAGAATAGGAGAATTCAGCAAAAACACATGAGGAAGGATATCCAAAACAACAGCATTAAGTGTGCAAACCAATCATTGCAAAGATAAATTGTTCAATATATTGGATTCCACACACAAATTATTAAGGGTTTTCTATTTTTGTGCCCTCGGTTTGTTAGTTGTACTCAGTTTTCCCTACCGTTTAGTTTTTCCTCACTTTTCCCCTCCCTCTATTCTGAAACCCTCACAGACGCTCGGACAGGGGGATGTCGTCAGGTCAAAGTCTTGACCGTTACATGCTGACCGGTGGGGCCACGTTGGGGTGGGTCATGTGTTGAGCGTTACGTTACGTCGCCTCGACCATTACATGCTGACAGGTGGGACCAGGATACATGGTGAACCAGCCATCCATCTCTCGCTAATTATGGGGGACGTGGTGTGGGACCTCATGGGGCGCGTTTGGTGGTTACTTGGGTTTTCTTTTTTATTATTTTTATGATTGGCCTTTTTAAGAGCACCTTTTGCCCTCTCTCTCGCTAACAATTGTGTTTTTCCCAAAAAGGTAGCGAATCTAGAGCAGCTTCTCTCTTTATTCATTGTTCCTTTTGGCCCTCGTTTTTCCCCAATCTAGCAGCAAATCTAACCAGCACCATAAATAAATTCAGTAAACAGAGCAGATGTAGATAAAGCAGCTAATATAGGTTATATAGTACGGTAATTAATGAGGTTCGACAATTAGGCTGTTCAGCAGCAGCGGACAAGTTCAACATAGACAAGACAAAAGAAGCTACTTTACAGCAGCAACACAATATTAGTGGCCCCTCATGGCCTCCACTAGGAGGGCCTCCGCCTCCTCCCTCGGGCACCTCCTCCACTTCTTGCTGGCCAGTCCCTTGACCTTGGGCTTGATCGGGGGCATGCGACCCTCCTCGATGGGCACCTTCTGGAGGTTGCGGAGGTGAAGACCGAGCGCCTGGTGCTTGGCTCTGAAGCCGTGGACATTCACGGACTCGCCGCAGGTCCTCACATCCTCGGCATGCTTCACGAGGGAGTTGAAGTCGGTGACGTGGAGCCTCCTGGTTGTGCAGAAGGGGCACCTATAGACGTCACCGGTGAAGTAGTTATCATACTAGCCGGACTTCAGCCTCCTCAGCACATGATGAGTCTTGGTGTCCTTGGACTCGTCATCACTGTAGACGTCGCTGCTATCCTCCTGTTGGAAAAAATAGTACACTGCAATAAGGACATGATTGAGATACTTTGATTATCGGGATTGATTATTTGCATAAATTAACCGATTGAGATCTCCTGATTATTCCCCAAATCTCAAACCAAATCGAATACTGATGCCAACTACGAACAGGGGGATTCAAATACGAACAGGGAGATTCATCGAAATACGAGATCTAACACAAGAGGATTATCTACTATAAAAATACGAACAACCGAACCCTAATAACATACGATCTAGCATCCAACAATGAGAATGGGGAAAGAACAAGGGAAGGGGAGAAAACCCTGGTTACCTCCGACCATAGGTCAGCGATGCTGGTGTCGTAGGGGTTCTACGGCCTTATGTAATCAACCTCCTCGTAGGGGTCTCAGCCGAGCGGGATCTGCCCCCGAGACCGACGGGGCCTCCTCGCCGGCGGCTATGGCGGATGCGGGGACGGGGACGGTGGCTGCCTTCGATGCCTGGACGGGGGCCTCCTCGGCGGCGGCCTTGGAGGCGCCGATGGCCACTGCACCGTTCTTCTCCATCACCGACGTGCTTGGGGTTTTCTTAGGGGTTTGCAGAAGGTGATGGGATAGTGGAGACGGTTGAGTGAGCGAGTGAGTGATGAGTGAGAGTGAGAAGGCCTATTAAAGGAGAAGGGAAGCGACGTTTTGTTGCACCACCGTCCATCGCGTAACCGTGTACGCTACTACACCGTGCACGACCACACGTGTCTGCTACCGCCCCGTGCACCGCACACGCGTACCGTGAGTCATGTTTTTCCCTCGTGTCTAACCATGGCGACTTAGTTGTGCTCAGTTTTGCCCTCAAGTGTAACACTGGTAGTTTGGTTGTGCTCAATTTTGCCCTCCAGTACTAACACTGCCGTGTGCAATATACTCAGTTTTACCCTCCAGTGGCTGGTCAACAGAGAGTCAATGAATGGGTTTTAGCTAGCTAATTGAGTCATTTTATGCACAACAAATTCAAAAGATCAAACACATAGTGACATCTACCCGGGGAGTCTTATTATGTGACCTACCACCATAGGAAATGCATATAAATCAAGTTTTAACCTAAATCATCACTTCTCAAATCACCTACTCTCTATGAAGGTTCATGGCTTTCTACTCAATCCTCTTCCCAAAACATCCCTCCCCAAAATGTAGTTTGTCTGAATGAGGCAATAACTGTCAAACTGGTGTATATTTGAATTACGAATAGTTTGATGTATGCCAAGATGTATTTTATTATATAAAAGATGCATTTTCTATTTTTAAATCTTTTCCTATTTTCTATTTGAATCCTTTATGTCTTGCCCTTGGTATTTAAGTTCTACTCAGTTTTGCCCTTGGTTCTTAACTTCTACTCAGTTTTCCCCTCTCTTGGTCACAATCTCTCACACATGTGCTCATCTTCGCTGCTATGTTCTGATTGGTTGAGACAGTTGTCACGTGGATCGTTCCCATCAACCATTGATCCTCTGTGATCTAGCGGATAGGATAACCCCTATATCTGTTGGGGGGCACCCCTCTATCCATGCAAAATAACGAGTTTGCCACCGATACTTTAACTCCATAAACAAATGAACTTGAATATAATTTGAAGGGAACATGTTCAAAGGTGTATAATTTGTGCATTACATTCCACTCTATGAAAATAATAATATTTCAAGATTTCCTTAGCACGACATTATCACGTATTAAGTGCGATTTCAAAGAGTTCAAAGGTGTATAATTTTCATATACACAAGTTTATGCATTATATTTCACTCCATGGAAATGATAATCTCTCAAGATTTTCTTAGCACAGCATTATCATGTTCTAAGTGCGATTTCAAAGAGTTGAAAGGCGTATAAACTTTCATATATGCAAGTTTATGCATTACATTCCACTCTATAAAAATGGGGGAGAAAATAATAATCTCTCAAAAATTTGTTAGCACATCATTATCACGTATTAAGTGTGACTTAAAAGTGTTCAAAGGTTTATAATTTTCACATATGCAAGTTTGTGCATTACATTCCACTCTATGAAAATGATAATCTCTCAAGATTTTCTTAGCACAACATTATCACGTATTAAGTGCGATTTCAAAGAGTTCAAAGGTGTATAATTTTCGTATACGCAAGTTTATGGATTATATTTCACTCCATGGAAATGATAATATCTTAAGATTTTATTAGCACAACATTATCATGTCCTAAGTGCGATTTCAAAGAGTTCAAAGGTGTATAAACTTCGTATATGCAAGTTTATGCATTACATTCCACTCTATGAAAATGGGGGAGAAAATAATAATCTCTCAAAAATTTGTTAGCACATCATTATCACGTATTAAGTGCGATTTAAAAGTGTTCAAAGGTTTATAATTTTCGCATATGCAAGTTTGTGCATTACATTCCACTCCATGAAAATGATAATCTCTCAAGATTTTATTAGCACAACATTATCACGTATTAAGTGCGATTTCAAAGAGTTCAAAGGTGTATAATTTTCGTATACGCAAGTTTATGCATTATATTTTACTACATGGAAATGATAATCTCTCAAGATTTTATTAGTACAACATTATCATGTCCTAAGTGTGATTTCAAAGAGTTTAAAGGTGTATAAACTTCGTATAATTTTCGTATATGCATTACATTTCACTATATGAAAATAAAGCTAGACAAAGGGTCGCCGTCACCGGAGAAGAATAAGAAAGGGGAGGCAACAACACAGGCGTGGGCGCGGGGCTGGCTCGGGGTCCCATCTTGCAATGCCAACCTGGGTAAGTTGTGGGTCCAGCACTCACATGGATAAGCTCCGGGTCCGATGCTCACATGGAGAAGTTGTGGGTCCGATGCTGATCTGGATAAGTTAAGAGAGGACCGACTGAACACGGCCCCACTTGTTAGCATGTAATAGCAAGGATCCACTACGGGACTCAATAGAACGCGGCCCCACTTGTCAGCACGTAACGGCAAAGATCCACTACGGGACCCGACTGAACACGGCCCCACTTGTCAGCACGTAGCGGCAAGGCTGATGGACGGTGAGTTTCATACCATGTGAGAGTTTCGTACAAGGAGATAGTCAAAAGGAGAAAAACTAAGCGGCTAGGGAAAAGTGAGTACAAATAACGAACCGAGGGTACGAAAATAGAAATCCCAATTATTAAAAGAAAAGATCATGGAAATATGAGTATCACAAGTGGAAGCAAAAACAACATGTTTGCAAACAAACCATATGAAAGAGCAAATGTTCCTTATGTTTGTTACAACAATTATACGAGATACTTGGAAGCTCTCATGATGATACATGATCATAATGGCATTATGGTTACACACAAAACATCGGAAAGAGAAATTGTTCAACATTTTTATTGCAACACACAAAGCATCAATATCCAATAGTAAATAAACACCATTGTCACAAAGTGAAAGAATACCATCAACATGCTTGCAAACAAACCATAGGAAAGAGAAAATTTCAACATGAAAGATATGAAGCATGCAAAAGGTATCAGAGCCGGGTTCGGTCTTGAACTTACATGGGGATGCTCTCAAGAGCTCTTTTTTAACTCGTGCTCAACCGAGGTTGACATTATAGTGTGGGTACCTACACATATCATACACAAAAGGAAGAACGTGCGTGCATGCTATATAAACACATCATCCATCATGACGTATCTTTTCTTGTGCACATCACCATTAGTGTTAATCAAGTATAAAATAGATGCATGGTGAATATGCAAGTGGGGAACATGCTTATCATGGAAATTATCAAACTCTCGGAAACTTGAGAAAGCTATGGGATAATCTCATTATAAATCATATGATAAGTATTGTTGCAAGCAAAACAACTGAACGAGCAAGTATTCATCTTATTGCAAGCAACAGGAGAAATTGAATAACTATCATGACAAAGCACGTCCAAAGCAATATCATTGTTGCCAACAAACATATGGAAAGATAAATTGTTCATCAAGTTTGTCGCAACACAATAAGCATTTTTATCATCATTGCAAGCAAAACCATTGGAAAGAGAAAAATTTCAAGATATTACAAGCAACAATAGGAAAGATGAAACGTTTATAGCATGGCATGTCTATAGCAACATCATCACAATTATATAATTTCATACGATCAACATTATTGAAAGGCAAAGTATCACATGGAAATATGAATGAATCATACGCAATGTCACAAATATCATACATAGCATGCCAATCATCACAAGTCATCATGTACACTAGTGGGATCATGGCATCATAAACACCCTTATTTTTACCTTTTTCATACCTCTCATATGAAGTGGGTTTTGTGGTAGTAATTGCCTCCATGTGGGCGACTTTGTATTCTTGATGTAGCCATGGTGTAGCATCATCTTCATCCTCCATGTACATCTTCTCCATTTGAGGCATCGTAATCTCGAGGCTTGTCGCTTCTTAATCCATGGAACCTTGCACAGCATGAGAGAACACACTAGCGGTAGAGGGTAAGTCGTTAGAAATAAAAATGGCCTGACATGACCTATCAACTACCACTCTCAACTCACTCGGTGTATCACTCATGCCATTCAAGTGGAAGCACTCAATCTCGCGTATGGTGGAGTCACTCATCTCACTCTTTCTTTCACTCAAGTGGGCTAAGTGGCTCTCATACGCACATGGGATTGGTACCACATCATCACTCAAGCATATAGGGAAAGGCTCGGTTCTCTTAACTCCATGCGCCTCCTTCGGTGAAGATAAGTACCATGCTCACCATCATCAACCTCGTCGTCGTCTTGTACTTTGGGTGCCATTGTGGTGGTGGCACTCATATAGGAAGTATTTGTCCTTGACGCCATCTTCGCCATTGCATCCAATTGCTGGAAAAGCAACTTGTTTTCTTCTATCTCATGGGGTGTCATATTTTTTACGGCATCATCCAACTTGGCGAAGTATAGGTCCATATCTTGCTTGTATGACATTCTTGGAGTGTTTGAATAAAAATTTGCATTGAAGTTCTTGTAGTTTGATGCTTCATCTTGGCCTTGATGTTTTGGCATTGAAGCTTGATGGCATGGAAGAAGGCTTGCTCTTGGTGACATTTTGGTGGTGGAACTAGTAGTGGAAGGTGCCTTATGGTGATGGTGTCGACGAAGGTCAATGGTGCGCCTTGCTGAAGGTTTATGTTGGTCAAGCACTTGGTCATCCACATGATGCTCGTGATAATGATCAATTGCCTTGGCACTCTTCTTATGATTATGAAATCTTCTTGAGGTTGACTCGTTGAGTTGGGCAAGAATGCTCATGTTCTTGGAAAAGTTGTCGTCCATGAGGTTCTTGAGCTTGCTGAGTGTGCTATCCAACTTGTCCATTTGATGGTGGATCTTGGCGCTCTCATGGTTGAGGCTCTGTTTTTGTCGGTGTGACTTGAGGAGCTTGTCGTTGTCGCTCTTGAATTTGTCCATGCGTGGGGAGTCATTGTTATTGTAGTACTACATATCACCGAAGCATGTTGCGCCATTGCCAGTGTAGTGCTCCATGTTCTACATTCTTGTGGAGTCATAGTCATAGTGGCTCATCGTGTATTCTTAATAGATATCATTCTCGGCTCCGGAGTCCCTTGATACGTCCATTTTGCATCACTATTCTGTGTCTTAATTCACTATTATTCATTGATATATTCCATATTGAGAGGTGATACTTATGTTATTTCATCTTTTTTTGCATGGTTGATGACTTTTGAAGCATGGACCGCTGTAGTCAGGATTCTGATGGAAAAGGTGTTGTTTGGAGGCAAAATTCGCGAAGATCAGAAAATCCAAGAAAATATACGGAAAATCCTATTTTTCTAGAAGACTAAGGATGCCAGAAGATGGAGTGGAGATGGGCCATAGGGGGCCCACACCACCCCATGGCGCGGGCAGGCCTAGGCCATGCCTGGAGGTGGTGTGGCCGCCCTGGACCACTCTAGCCTCTCCCCTCTGGCGTATATCATCCTGTTGGGGATCGGTGCAGAAAACAAAAAATTTCCTACGAAGGATCCCTGAAAACTTAGCCTAGGATCTATCTATGTAGTAATGCGGTAACGGTCAGTGCGTATAGAATACATACCCTTTTAGACCGTACGCGGTTAACGTTCCACGGGGAACGTGGTTGATGTAGTCGTACTCGAAGCCGACCTCAAGGTCGCGAAGCTCCTCGCAGGTCAACCCTTGCTCCTTCTTGATCTTCATCATCTTCATCGTGCAACGGCTCTGGCTCATGACATTTAAGCGCCCCAAGTGTTGCGCCTCGTGTCTTCGTACACATCCGGTGCACGATGAGACCTCCGGCTCCCCGATCCCGCCGAGAGTGCGGAAGTTGATATCCGGCTAGGAATCCCTGCAGCGCAGCGTCTTTGCAGTGTGCCTCGATCAAGACAGCCAGGACATGGGGCCATGGTCACGAGGTATAGAGAGAGGGAGGGAGAAAGTCAACCAAAGGACTTCTCAAATTCTGTATTTGGTGTGTTTAATCCCACCCATGGGCACCCCTTTATATAGGCTAAGGGAGTGTACCTTTCTCAAAGGCTAAGCCATGTGGGACTAATACTAAAGGAAAAAGTCAACAGAAATTCGGACTGCTAAATGGGCCAAAAGTACTCAGCCCAAATAGCAAACAGAAAATGCTAAATAAAAAGAAAAAGAAAAAGAAGCAGCAGCAGCCAGCCAACCGGGTGGGCTAGCCTACCCACCTCGGCCTGCCATCCTAGCCCGGGTGGGCAGCTATCATTGCTGACATGGCCGGGCGCCCACCAGGTGGCCTCGTGCCCGCCCGGCCCAAGTGGCGGCGCCTGGTGCCCGGGTGGGCCGGTCGCTCCCCCCGCGGCCCAGCTCGCCCCCACACCGACTAGCGGCGCCCAGTTGCCTACCGTCCTGTGCGGTGGCGGTTATCCGCCGCCCACAGGGCTGGCTGTTTTCATCTTTTCTATTTATTTTTCTGCACTTTTATTTCTAGGCTATTTCCCTCTGGGATTTAGCCTAATATAAAAGTTGACTTTATAAATCTTAATCTAAATATTATTTATAATATATTAATTCACAATTAATATATAATAAATATATATTTAAATTCCCATTTATCCGAAAACACTTTTCGAGGCTTTTCCTTTATTCTTTCTCCGAACGGCTTCGGATCTCTCCGCGGAACGATTCCGGCTTTATCTCTTTCTCTACTATGATTCCGTCTTACGAATGATCGCTCTTATCGTACCCTCAAGTGTATCCTCTCACGGCTCGAGAATGCTCTAGACATGATCTGTATCAATGATCAACAGAGGGACCAGGGATATCCATGTGACCCCTATGCATTGCTCATGACAATGTCGTTTGAACCGTCTAAATGTAGCATCCTCTTCATTTTGTTTCTCGATACAACTTGTCCGAGATCCGATCACTGGTATCCCATATCTTTGTTCAATCTCGTTCACAACAAGTTATGTTTTCTTGTTACCGTGATATTACATCCCCGTGACCTAGTCACATGTTGCAACATATATGGATGTAATCTCACCAAGCCGGCCGTATGTATCTTTACCCGTCATATGGGTGAACAAATCCTGGTCTTGCAGTCACATGTCATCTACTGTTCCTTCGGAATACCCAACATACACCTTTATAGTCACCGTTTTACCAGATGACGTTTGATGCAGTCAAAGCAGCCTAGGGAAACAGTGAGTAATATGAGCTCACGGTCTAAGGAGAAGGAGTCTAGGTATAGCTATTGCAACAATGAACTGTATGACTTGATCGTGTTGTAATCCTTCGAGGAATGTCCAACCACATCATTCTCCAATGATATGATCTCGTTGTCAGTCGGCATAAATGCCCATGATCTTGAAACCCAGATCATCTTCGTGACCAACGAACTAGTATGAATAGAGGTTACTAGGGAGTTGGTTGTTTCATACCACACATGTACCAATGTTTCTACTTGGCACAGTTATATCACAATATGAAACTATTATAAACTAATTGAGATATGATAATAAAAACCTATTTATTATTTGCCTCTAGGGCATATCTCCTTCACATCCTCCCAAAACCCTAAGACTCGGGGAGCGACCATAGAAAGATTCCGCCGCCTCTGCGGGGCGGAAAACACTGAGAGAGAAAGATCTCTCTGGCAGACAGATTTCTACCGGGGAATTCCTTCCCGCAGAGGGGAGATCGTCGCCATCAACACCACCATCAAGCTGGACTTCATCGGGATCATCGTCATCATCACCACCACCATCATCACCATCAGCACCCTCATCACCATCTCCATATTGCTGTAACAATTGCGTTTAATCTTGCATAGTTCATAGGGGAAACTTTCCCGGTGTTGATTACTCTTCGTAGTTGATACTATTGAGTGAACCATTGAATTATTGTTTATGTTCAGATTGTTATACATCATTATTCCATCTCTGATCATGATCCATATGATGTCTTGTGAGTAGTTCGTTTTGTTCTTGAGGACATGGGAGAAGTCTTGTTGTTAGTAGTGGAGTTGCGTAGAGAAAGATTCAATAGATTGTTATTTAGGTTGTGGTGTACTTCTTCTAGTGGTGTCATGTGAACATCGACTACATGACACTTCACCTATATGGGCCTAGGGGAATGCATTGTGTATTTGGCTACTAACCGTAGGGGTTGCCGGAGTGACAGAAACCTGAACCCCCGTTAGGAAACCATTGCACAAGGGACATAAGGGTCTTAAAGTTTAAAGCTGTGGTTAGGTTTCTGAAGGAAATATGCCCTGAGAGGCAATAATAAAGTTGTTATTATGTATTCCTTGTATATGATAGATGTTTATTTTGCATGCTATAATTGTATTGATAGGAAACATCAATACATGTGTGTTTAATAAACAAAAAGGGTTCCTAGTCATGCCTCTCTTATAGACTAGCTTGTTGATTAACAGGATGATCAAGGTTTCCTGATCATGGACATTGGATGTTGTTAATAACAAGGTCACACCATTGGTGGAATGATGTGATGAACATTCATCCGAAGTATAGCATTATGATCAAGTCATTGTGTTTATATTGCTATAACATCATACGAAGTAATCTTTATCCTTAGACCATGAGATCATGTTAATTGCTAACACCGGAAGAGTATCTTGATAACATCAAACGTCACACCGTAACAGGGTGACTATAAAGATGGGTTCGATACTACGAAGGTGTTATGTTGAGGCTCATGGATCAAGAGTGGAATTTGTCAATCCGGATGACGGATAGATATACTGGCCCTCTCGGTGATATCACATTAGGATAGCTTGCAAGCAAGTGATGTGATCACTAGAATGTTATATCACGGAACAAGAAAAGAGTGCATGTCGAATTTAGATCAAACTAGGTATGGAGATACCGATGATCGAATCTCGGACATGTAATATATCGAGAGACAAAGGGATTTAGTTACAAGCGTTAAAGGTTCTCACGATCACAGAGTCATCGTTGAATGTGGAGTCAAGACGGATCTCCGAGTCCCGCTGCTGATTATTGATCGGAGAAGGGTCTCGATCATGTCTGCAATATTCGCGAACCGTAGGGTGGCACACTTAAGAGTTACCGGACACCATTTTGGAGCACATATGTTTCAGACGAAAGTATTGCAAAGCGCAGGAATTGTTTCAATAGAAACCGGAAATTGTTTTGGGTGAAATTGCAGAAGGGGGTTCTGCATGTGATATTGAAATATTGCAGGGCTATATGTGAATGTTTGTTAATTAAAGTAATTAACAAAATTCTGAATAAATTTAATAAAAGGGTTTTATTAAATGAGAGAGCATTAAATTTGGAGAAACTTAATGCATTTAAAGTGGAGACTTCAAAAGGGAATGTGAAGAGGCATTTTAATGTGGAGGAGTTACCACCACATGAATGGGGGAGGTGAGGGGTCACCCTCCCATGCCGACCATGGAGAGAGGGGCACCCTCCTCCTATAAAGGCCACCCATTCCCTCCTTCATCCTCACACCTCCTTGTGAAGGATCTCTCTCCCCCTCTAGAATTATTCCCCCATGGTCTCGGATTAGCGAGATACATGTTCCCGGTGGCATTTCGTCTGGAAGGAGTTGCTGCTTCCGCTGGATCTCTGGAGCAAGGAGGTGGAGGTTGTCCGGTGGCTTGAAAAGTGATGCGGCTGTTGAGTTGCGACGCTCGGACTTCCTCACGATCTTGAGATCGGCAAGTGTACGACTACATCAACCACGAGTTCCTACTCGTTAACAAAGCTCGTTGTCTTCGAGGGTAAGTTCTCCATGGATGTATGTCCACCCGTTTGCTTTGTACCTAGTAGATAGATCTTGGCATGTAGTTCACACCGTAGGAATTTTTTTGTTTTCTATGCTGCGGACCCAACAGTGGTATCAGAGCCTGATCTATGCGTAGGTGCTTTGCATGGGTAGTACACATATGTTTATATGTGGGCGATGATGATCATGTTATTGCATCTTCTATGTACTTTGGATATTGGTGGCATAGTGGGATGAAGCGGCCCGGACCAACCTTACATGTCATCGCATGAGACCGGTTCCACATGACATGCAACTTGTTTTGCATAAGTGGTGGCAGTGTCTCTCTCCTACTATAGTCAATATCTGATTTACCACGAGTTGCTAATAACTTGGTTATCCTCATTGTGGTTCATGTTCGTAGGTTAGATGTGTTCTATCTCCGAAAGCCCTAAGCCACGTAAAACTTGCAATTGATAAATTAGAGGCGTCTAGTTTAGATCGTTGCTGGGCTAGTGTTTTGATATGGTATTGTTGTAAGTAGATGTATGATAGATACTCTTACAACTCACTTAACGTGTAAGTTCCATAGACCTTGGACTCACACACAAAGGAATGATAGAGATCATACCACGATGCAAATGATAGAGATCAAATGCATGGACCATATCACCTCACTTCACACATTAGATGTTAGCATCTTATACTGCTAGTTTGGCACGTTTGGTAGCATTATAAGATGATACCTCATTTAGATATCAAGATAAAATGTGTTCTTCCTTAAGTATGCACCGTTTTGTGGATCGTGTTTTGAGGCATCACGTGATGATCGGGTGTTTTCAACTCTACGCTTTCATACAACGGGTGTAAGACAGTTTTACACACGCAAATACTAATGTTCTTACTTGACGAGCCTAGCATGTACAGACATGGCCTCGGAACACGGACCGAAAGGTTAAGAATGAGTCATATAGTTGATATGATGCCCATATAGATGCTCGCCTTTGAAGCTACACCGACTCACATGATGATCGGACTTGGTGTAGTGGATTTGGTTCATGTAATCACCAAAAGGACACGAGGGATGTCGTTTTTGAGTGGGAGTTCATTAGTAATTTGGATTAGTCGAACTCAATCTATCATAAAATTAGTCTAAATATACTTTACAAATTCTATTGTAGATGGCACCACTTGCTTTTAATTTCAATGTGTTCATGGAGAAAGAGAAACTTGCTGCGAATGGTAGCAACTTCACCAACTGGGCTATGAATTTGAGGATTCTCCTCCTTCTTTGCACAAAAGCAATATGTGCTAGATGCGCTAGGCCACCAGCTCTGATGCCTGACGAGGAAAGAACGTCTATATAACTCGTCAGGAGGACCACAACTTAGTTCATTGCGGCATCTTGTATGGGCTAGAGCAGAACTTGGCGTTTGAAAATGGCAATGCCTGTGATACCATGGGAGAATTGAAAATGATTTTCGATACCCATGTTGCCGTCGAGAGTTCTAATGCTACCGAAAAGTTCTTTAGCTGCATGATGGAGGACAAGAGCTCCGTTCGTGAGCACGTACTCACAATGTGCAGATGCGCCGATAAGCTTGTGTCCTTGGGAATAACGATTCCCATTGACTTAGGCATACATCGTGTTCTCAATCTCTGCCACCTAGCTACAAGAGCTTCATGATGAACTATAATATGCGAGGGCATGAAGAAGTCTCTTCGAGCTTACACAATGCTTAAGACTGCGAAGTGGAGATTAGGAAAGAACATCAAGTGTGGATGATCAATAGGTCCACGGTTTCAAGGAGGACAAGAAAGGCAAGCACAAGGGAAAGAAGGGTGGCAAGTCTGTTGCCACACTGAAAAACCCAGAGCTGGCCCTAAGTCGACACCGAGTGCTACTATTGCAAGGGGTAGCCATTGGGCGCAAGCTGCCCCAAGTATTTGGCGGACAAGAAGTCCGCAAGGCAAACAAAGGTATATGTGATATACATGTTATTGATGTGTACTTGACTAGTACTCATGATAGCACTGGGTATTTGATACGGGATCGGTTGCTAATATATGTAACTCGGTTGGGGCTGCGGAACAAGCGACAACTAGCAAGGGATGAGGTCACGATCTTGGGTCGGCAATGGATCAAGAGTTGATGTGATGGCCGTGAACGCTGCCTCTCCATATGCCATCGGGATTAGTTATAAACCTAAATAATTGTTATTTGGTGCACCTTTGAGCATGAACATTGTATCCGGATCGTGTTTGATGCAAAGTGGTTATTCATTTAAGTCTGAAAACAATGGTTGTTCGATTTATATGAATAATATCTTTTATGGTCATGCACCTATGTTGAATGGTTTATTTCTGTTGGATCTCGATAGTAGTATTACGTATATTCATAATGTTGATGCTAAAAGGATTAAACTTGATAATGATATATCTACATATATGTGGCACTGCCGTCTAGGTCATATTGGCGTTAAACACATGAAGAAGCTCCATTCTGATGGACTTTTGGAATCACTTGATTTTGAATCATTTGATACATGTGATCCATGCCTTATGGGCAAGATGACTAGAACGCCGTTTTCCGGTTCAATGGAACGGGTGACAGATCTATTGGAAATCATACATACTGATGTGTGTGGACGAATGAGTGTGTCGACGCAAGGTGGATATCGTTATTTTGTTACTTTCACAGATGATTTGAGTAGATATGGGTATATCTATTTGATAAAACACAAGTCTGAAACTTTTGAAAAGTTCAAAGAATTTCAGAATGAAGTGGAAAATCATCGTAATAGAAAGATCAAATTTCTGCGGTCCGACGGTGGAGGAGAGTATCTTAGTTACGAGTTTAGCACACATATGAAAGACTGTGGAATAGTTTCACAACTCACGCCTGCCGGAACACCACAACATAATGGTGTGTCAGAACGTCGTGTCGTACTTTATTGGATATGGTTCGATATATGATGTCTTCGACTGACTTGCCACTGTCATTTTGGGGTTATGCACTGGAAACAGCTACATTCACTTTAAATCGGGCACCATCTAAATCCGTTAAAAAGACACCGTATGAATTATGGTTTGGAAACAAACCTAAGCTGTCATTTCTTAAGGTTTGGGGATGCGATGTTTATGTGAAGAAACTTCAACCGGATAAACTCGAACCCAAAGCGGAAAAATGCGTCTTCATAGGATACCCTAAGGAAACGATTGGGTATACCTTCTATCACAGATCCGAGGGCAAGATCTTTGTTGCCAAGAATTGATCCTTTCTTGAGAAGGAGTTTCTCGCGAAAGGTGTGAGTAGTCGGAAGGTAGAACTCGAAGAGGTTATTGAACCTTCTCTTCATGAAATGGCGAGTAGCATAGCTCCAGAAGTTGTTTCGGAGTTGACTTCACCTAATGAAGAGAGAGCTAATGATATTGATCATGAAACTCCGAAAGAGGACACTAGAACCTCGCGGTCAGCAGGACACGTGCAGCTCTGGTATGCACGGTGATCCTATTGTGAATTTCATGGTTGATGAAATGGATGACCCTGCGACGTATGAAGAACCGATGATGAGCCCGGATTCCAACAGATGGCTAGAAGCCATGAAATCCGAGATGGAATCCATGTATGAAAACTAGGTTTGGACCTTGGTGGACTTACCTCACGACCGAAAGGCCGTTGAGAATAAATGGATTTTCAAAGGAAAACGATCTTTGATGGTAATGTGACCATCTATAAGGCTCGACTTGTCGCAAAGGGGTTTTGACAAATTCAAGGAGTCGACTACGACGAGACATTCTCTCCCGTAGCGATGCTTAAGTCGGTTAGGATTATGTTAGCAATTGTTGCATATTTCGATTATGAAATATGGCAGATGGATGTCAAAACTGCGTTCCTCAATGGTAAGATTGAAGAAGAGTTATATATGATACAACCTAAGGGTTTTGTCGATCCTAAGGATGCTAATAAGGTGTGCAAACTTCAGCGATCCATCTATGGACTGAAGCAAGCATCACGAAGTTGGAATCTCCGCTTTGATGTGATCAAAGAGTTTGGATTTGTCCAAACTTATGGAGAGGCTTGTATTTACAAGAAAGTGAGTGGGAGCAATGTGGCATTTCTGATATTATATGTGGATGACATATTATTGATTGGAAATGATTTAGATCTTTTAAACAGTGTTAAAAGTTATCTAAACAACAAATTTTCGATGAAGGACCTTGGTGAAGCTTCATATATATTAGGCATTAAAATCTATAGAGATAGATCAAGACGCCTAATTGGGCTATCGCAGAGTACATACCTTGATAAGATATTAAAGAAGTTTAATATGGATGGAAGTAAGAAGGGGTTCTTACCTATGTTGCAAGGCAAGACATTGAGTAAGACTCAAAGTCCGACTCTGGACGGAAGAAAGAGAGATAATGGATAAGATCCCTATGCCTCGACCATAGGCTCTATAATGTATGCCATGCTATGTACAAGACGGATGTGGCACATGCTATTAGTTTGACTAGTAGGTACCAATCTGATCCAGGTTGAACCTTGGATAGCGGTCAAGAATATCCTTAAGTACTTGAGAAGAACTAAGGATATGTTTCTTATATACGGAGGTGAAGAAGAGCTAGTCGCTAAGTGTTATGTCGATGCTAGCTTTGACACCGATCCGGATAACTCTAAGTCTCAATACGGATACGTATTTCTCTTAAACGGAGCAGCAGTTAGTTGGAGGAGCTCCAAACAACCTGTGGTGGCTGGATCAACAACGGAGGCGGAATATGTTGTTGCTTGAAACAGCAGAAGCGGTTTGGATGAAGGAGTTCATACGGGCTGGGTGTGGTTCCCAAGGTCGTTGGACCCGATGGTGATCTATTGTGACAACAATGGAGCCATAGCCATAATAGCATAAAGGAACCAAGGTTTCACAAGAATTCCAAGCATATTAAGAGCGGTTTCACTCCATCCATGAGCATGTCAAGGATGGAGATATAAAGATTTGTAAAGTGCACACGGACACGAATGTAGCAGATCCGTTGACTAAAGTACTCCCTAGGGCAAAACATGATCAACACAGAACTCCATGGGTGTTAGATTTATCACTATGTGAACTAGATTATTGTCTCTAGTGCAAGTGGGAGATCAAGGAAATATGCCCGAGAGGCAATAATAAAGTTGTTATTATGTATTCCTTGTATATGATAGATGTTTATTTTGCATGCTATAATTGTATTGATAGGAAACATCAATACATGTGTGTTTAATAAACAAAAAGGGTTCCTAGTCATGCCTCTCTTATAGACTAGCTTGTTGATTAACAGGATGATCAAGGTTTCACGATCATGGACATTGGATGTTGTTAATAACAAGGTCACACCATTGGTGGAATGATGTGATGAACATTCATCCAAGTATAGCATTACGATCAAGTCATTATGTTTATATTGCTATAACATCATACAGTAATCTTTATCCTTAGACCATGAGATCATGTTAATTGCTAACACGGAAGAGTATCTTGATAACATCAAACGTCACACCGTAATGTGGTGACTATAAAGATGGGTTCGATTACGAAGGTGTTATGTTGAGGCTCATGGATCAAGAGTGGAATTTGTCAATCCGGATGGCGGATAGATATACTCTGGGCCCTCTCGGTGATATCACATTAGGATAGCTTGCAAGCAAGTGATGTGATCACTAGAATGTTATATCACGGGCGAGAAAAGAGTGCATGTCGGTAACGAGATTAAACTAGGTATGGAGATACCGATGATCGAATCTCAGACATGTAATATATCGAGAGACAAAGGGATTTAGTTACAAGCGTTAAAGGTTCTCACGATCACATGAGTCATCGTTGAATGTGTAGGAGTCGATGCGGATCTCCGGTCCATTTGCTGATTATTGATCGGAGAAGGGTCTCGATCATATGCATTATTCGCGAACGTAGGGTGGCACACTTAAGTTACGGACACCATTTTGGAGCACATATGTTTGAACGAAAAGAATTGCAAAAGCGCATGAATTGTTTCAATAGAAACCGGAAATTGTTTGGTGAAATTGCGTAGGTGGTTATGCATGTTATATTGAAATATTGCAAGGGGCTATATGTGAATGTTTGTTAATTAAAGTAATTAACAAAATTCTGAATAAATTTAATAAAAGTTTTTTATTAAATGAGAGAGCATTAAATTTGGAGAAACTTAATGCATTTAAAGTGGAGACTTTAAAAGGGAATGTGAAGAGGCATTTTAATGTGGAGGAGTTACCACCACATGAATGGGGGAGGTGAGGGGTCACCCCCCATGCGCCGACCATGGAGAGGGCACCCCTCCTCCTATAAAGGCCACCCATTCCCTCCTTCATCCTCACACCTCCTTGTGAAGGATCTCTCTCCCCCTAGAATTATTCCCCATGGTCTCGGATTAGCGAGATACATGTTCCCAGTGGCATTTAAATGCGGAAGGAGTTCTTGCTTCACTGGATCGCTGGGCGAGGAGGTGGAGGTTGTCGGTGGCTTGAGCGTGTGTGCGAAGCTTGGATCGCTGCTGAGTTCTTGGCCTCGGACTTCCTCACGATCTTGAGATCGGCAAGTGTACGACTACATCAACCACGAGTTCCTACTCATTAAGAAAGCTCATTGTCTTCGAGGGTAAGTTCTCCATGGATGTATGTCCACCCGTTTGCTTTGTACCTAGTAGATAGATCTTGGCGTGTAGTTCACACCGTAGGATTTTTTTTGTTTTCTATGCCGCGGACCCAACAATTTCTACCTTAATTACTTTCTTATACTTACGTATGTTTGCAAGGGGTATAATCACAAGTATGTATTAGTCTTGGATGGGGCGGTACATTAGCACAGGTTCACCCACACAACACTTAGCAAGCTAAAGAAGATTAATCAACTATATGAAGCGAAAGCACTTGATCTTCCCATGTGTCCTCGAGCGTTTGGTCATCTTAAGTAATACAACTTGTCCTTTGCTGCATAAAGTTGGGCCACTTGCTGCATTTATTCCTCTGTCTTTTATTTACTCGTACTTTGTTTACTTGCTTTATGAAAAACCCTAAAATCCGTTTGCTAAGTATTTGTAGAGAATTCTGATCCATACCACTAGCCAGACCTTTACGCTCCTTGTTGGGTTCGACACTCTTACTTATCGAAAATACTGCGATACACCCCTATACTTGTGGGTCATCAAGACTATTTTACGGTGCCGTTCTTGGGAGTGAAGCGCTATTGGAGAGTGGGCGGTAAAGGAAACTTCTATTGTGAGTATTGTTTATACATTAGTTGCTTTATTTTTGTTATGGATAATTCGCTGAGTTTCTTATTTGGTAATGCTACTACCACTGCTAAGGTAGTAGATAAGCCACCACCTGCTGAGAATGATGTTTTCAAAATACCTACAAGAATTATTGATCGTGTTATGGATAACTACTATGTTGGGGATGGAACTGTCCATCCCGGTTATCATTTACTCTTTATACACGAATTATGCGGGTTGTTCAAGTGTGCAGGTATTACTACAGATCAAGTCAAGAAGAAGTTATTCTCATTATCACTGAAAGGAAGAGCTGAGGAATGGTATAAGCTGCTGAAGAATGGTCAAGATCTAGAATGAGAGGAAATAGTGCCTCTCTTTTATTCAAAGTTTTATCCTCCTAGTGAGATTCATAAAGATCGGAATCAAATATACAACTTTTGGCCTCTTGATGGAGAGAGTACAACTCAAGCTTGGGGGAGATTGAAGTTACTAATGCTCAAATGTCCCATTCATGAGCTCCCTAACAATATTATTATCAATAACTTTTATGCAAGGCTCCCTCTACATGATAAAGAATTATTGGATGCTTCTTGTGCTGGATCATTCACTCGCATGGAAGAAGAACCTAAATGGGACCTTCTGGACTGTATTCAAGACAATGCTGAAGCTTGGGAGAATGACAAAGGTAGAAAGTCAGGTATAAATTATGATTATGAATGCATTGAATCTTTTATGGGAACTGATGACTTTCAAAATATTAGTAATATTTATGGTCTTGATTTGCAAGTTATTACGAATTGCTTTAGAGATTTTGCTTCCTATATCGAAATTCCAAAAAGGGGATGGAACAAATACCATGCACCTTACAAAGATATTGTTGACTATGATCCTATTGGAAGTGCTGAGTATTGCATTATTGACCCCATCTTACCCGAACCTTATATCGAGAAGATTCCCTTCCCTGAAAAGGTAAAGGACCATCCTATGATAACTAATGTAATCACCAAAAGTGAAAAAAGAACTGTAAAACCTGATGAACAAATAAACATTGAACCTGTGGTAGCAATTGTGAAAGACCTTGTCACTAAAAGCGTAGAAGATGGGCACATAGTCTTTTGTGAGGATGCTTCTAATATTGTTTCACATCCCAATAGAACTAAAAAGGCTAGTGTTCCTGTGCTTTTTGTTAGAATTGGTGATCATTGCTATTATGGTTTATGTGATATTAGTGCAAGTTCCAGTGCTATTCCTTATGAGCTTTACAGAGAAATTATGCATGAAATCAGTCCTTGCGAGTTGGAAGAGATTGATGTGGTTATTCACCTTGCTAATAGAGAGACCATCTCTCCAATTGGTATTGTACGAGACGTGGACGTTCTTTGTGGTAAGATTAAGTACCCTGTTGATTTTCTAGTACTTGGTTCGGCTGCTAGTAAAACCTACCCTATCATTTTTGGTAGACCTTTCTTGAGTACTTGTGGAGCTATTATTGATTGCAAGAGGGAGAAAATCTTGACTAAGTTTGATGGGAATCTTATGAGTTTAATTTTTCGAAATTTGCTAAAGAACCTTGCGAAGAGGAAACCCATAATGAGGATTTTAGGGTTGAACAACTTGCTTCTATATCTCTTGCTCCTAACAATGCTTTGCAGCAATTTATGGAAGAACATGAAAGTGAAATCTTCATGGAAGAAAGGAATGAGATTGACAGGATTCTCCGTGATCAACCTATGATGCTTAAGCACGACTTGCCTCTAGAAGACTTGGGTACCACGATGCCACTTAAAAAGGATCCGGTTTTCGATCTAAAACCTCTCCTTGATGATCTTAAATATGCTTATATTGATGATAAAAAGATATATCATGTTATTGTTAGCGCTAAACTTTTAGGGAAGGAAGAAGAAAGGTTATTGGAAGTTTTGTGGAAACATCGAGGAGCTATGGGCTATACTCTGGATGATTTAAAAGGGATTTCACCTACTATATGTCAGCATTCTATCAACATAGAACCGGATCGAAGCCGATGGTGGAGCACCAACGACGTTTAAATCCTAGGATGAAGGAAGTGGTAAGGAATGAGGTACTGAAACTCCTTGATGCTGGTATTATTTACCCTATTGCTGATAGTGAATGGGTTAGTCCTGTTCATTGTGTTCCTAAAAAGGGAGGTATTATCGTTGTCCCTAATGATAATGATGAGCTTATTCCTCAAAGAATAGTGGTAGGCTATAGGATGTGCATCGATTTTAGGAAAGTCAATAAAGTTACTAAGAAAGATCACTACCCGCTTCCTTTTATTGATCAAATGTTGGAAAGGTTGTCTAAAAAGACCCATTTTTGTTTTCTTGATGGTTATTCTGGTTTCTCTCAAATTGCTGTTAAACAACAAGATCAAGAAAAAACTACTTTTACTTGCCCTTATGGAACTTATGCTTATAGACGTATGCCTTTTGGTTTATGTAATGCTCCTACTACTTTCCAAAGGTGCATGTCTGCTATCTTTCATGGTTTTTGTGAGGAAATTGTAGAAGTGTTCATGGATGACTTTTCTGTCTATGGAACTTCTTTTGATAATTGTCTGCATAACCTTGATAAAGTTTTGCAGAGATGTGAAGAAACTAATCTTGTTCTTAATTGGGAGAAATGCCACTTCATGGTCAATGAAGGGATTGTTCTTGGGCATAAAGTTTCTAAAAGAGGCATAGAAGTTGATAGAGCTGAGGTTGAGGCAATTGATAAGATGCCATGTCCAAGAGACATCAAAGGTATTTGTAGTATCCTTGGTCATGCTGGTTTCTATAGGAGATTTATTAAAGACTTCTCTAGGATATCAAAACCTCTCACTAATCTTCTTCAAAAAGATGTACCCTTCGTTTTTGATGATGATTGTAGGGAAGCTTTTGAAACTCTTAAGAAGGCTTTAACTACAGCCCCTATTGTTCAACCACCTGATTGGAGTTTACCTTTTGAAATAATGTGTGATGATAGTGATTTTGCTGTAGGGGTTGTCCTTGGGCAATGTATTGATAAAACGTTAAATGTTATCCATTATGCTAGTAAGACTCTAGACGCTGCTCAAAGGAATTATGCCACTACTGAAAAGGAATTTCTAGCTGTTGTTTTTGCCTGTGATAAATTTAGGCCCTATATTGTGGACTCAAAAGTAACCATTCATACTGATCATGCTGCTATTAAATATCTTATGACGAAGAAGGACGCTAAGCCTAGGCTTATTAGATGGGTACTGCTTTTACAAGAGTTTGATCTACATATAGTAGATAGGAAGGGTGCTGAAAACCCTATAGCTGATAATTTATCTCGTTTGGAAAACATCTCTTTTGACCCTATGCTTGTTAATGATAGTTTCCCAAATGAACAGTTAGCTGCAGAAGGGGTGAGCTCGCGAGGAAGCCCTTGGTATGCTGATTATGCTAACTTTATTGTCTCCAAGTATTTGCCTCCAACTTTTACAGCTCAGCAAAGAAGAAAGTTCTTCTATGATTTGAGGCATTATTTTTGGGATGACCCGCACTTATACAAAGAAGGAGTGGATGGTATTATGCAAAGATGTGTTCCAGAATATGAACAAAAGGAGATATTGCATAAATTTCATGGTAGTGCCTATGGAGGACATCATGCAGGAGATAGAACTGCACAAAAGGTACTACAATTAGGTTTCTACTGGCCTACCCTTTTTAAAGATGCAAGAAAATTTGTTTTATCTTGTGATGAATGTCAGCGTGTTGGTAATGTTTCTAGACACAATGAAATGCCTATGAACTACTCTCTAGTTATTGAACCTTTTGATTGTTGGGGATTTGACTTTATGGGTCCTTTCCCTCCTTCGAAAGGTTACACTCATATTCTTGTTGCCGTTGATTATGTTACTAAGTGGGTAGAAGCCATTCCTACAAAGAGTGCTGACGGGGAGACTTCTCTAAAAATGCTTAAGGATGTTATCTTTCCTAGGTTATGGGGTGCCTAGGTATATCATGACTGATGGGGGTTCTCATTTCATTCATGGTGGTTTTAGGAAGACCCTTGCTAAATATGATGTTAATCATAGAATTGCTTCAGCTTATCACCCCCAAACTAGCGGGCAAGTAGAGTTATCAAATAGAGAAATTGAATCGATTTTGCAAAAGACTGTTAATAGGTCTAGAAAAAACTGGGCTAAGAAGTTGAATGATGCTTTATGGGCTTATAGAACTGCTTACAAAAATCCTATGGGAATGTCTCCTTATAAAATGGTTTATGGGAAAGCCTGTCACCTACCCTTAGAATTAGAACACAAAGCTTACCGGGCAGTGAAAGAACTAAATAGAGATTGTAAGCTCGCTGGTGAGAAAAGATTATTTGACTTAAGTTCTTTAGATGAATGGATGAGTGAAGCCTATGAGAATGCTAGGCTCTTTAAGGAAAAAGTTAAAAGATGGCATGATAAGCGAATACTTAAGAGAGAATTTCATGTTGGTGAGAAAGTTCTATTGTATAGGTCACGTCTCAGATTTTTTGCAGGTAAGCTACTATCAAAATGGGAAGGACCTTTCATCATTGAAGAAGTATACCATTCAGGAGCAATAAAAATTTCTTCTCTAAAAGATAATACTACACAAGTAGTGAATGGACAATGACTCAAACACTATATTGCTGGAGATTCTTACAATGAATATGTTGATGCCTTTCAAGTTATAACTCTAGAGAAATTCATTGAGGACCAAATTCAGAGACCTGCAGAGTCTGTTTTCATCTAGGTAACAGTTCTGGTAAGAAAAGTTCTGCGAAAATACAATCCAACTATATTTTTGCAGTTTTCAGTCAATAAGGAAAGTTACGAAGCGAAAAAGGGACGGAAATGGAGCCGGGGTGGCCCACACCACCTCATGGCGCAGGCCCACCCCTGGCCGCGCCACCAGGTGGTGAGGCCACCCAGGACTCCGCCTCCGACTTGTTTTCTCCCAGTACCTTCCTTTTGATATGAAACTTCGTAATATATAACCCCCCAGATCCCCCGAGGTCCGTATATTATGTTTTCATCGTGTTTTTGTTTCGATCTGTTTCTGCCAGGTAAAATCTCAGATTTGTAGCCTCAATGTCTTCCACTGGATCAGCCGAGAGAGATTCCTTAGAAGATATCATCAACCCATACATGAGAGAATTGAAGATTCATCCCAAGGAGTTGTTGCTCGAAGGTGGGGAGGTCCGGATTAAAGAGGTTCAAGGCCCTAAAGGTGAAGGAAGTCTGGAGGATAGGATGGAAGCACTGGAGCAAGAAGTCTTTAGGTACAAGAAGATGGCGGAGCGCGAGGTGGATATCATCCATAAGATGTGTTCCGAACTCATCACCGAGCACCAAAAGGAGACTGCTGAACTCAAAGACGAAGTCCTCTCACTCCGCCAAACAACCAACAAACTACAAGCACAGTTCTGTGACGTTCAAAATCAAAACTGTGAGTATGAGGCTAGATTTAAACTCATAAGTGCTGTTGCAAGTTTCAGGATGTCGAAAACCACGATGTCCTTTGTTGATGGGAAGCCCTTACCTTGGAAGACGGACAAAGATGAGAGGATACCACCACCACCGAAGGAGTAACTCATCATCAGGTTTGGCATCCCCTTGGTTTGTTCCAAGCTTGGGGGAGTGCCGCGGTATCATATCACTATCTTCTATCTTTTTACCTTATTAGTAGAGTCATATCATGAATAGAGGAGTTATTATGTAGTATGGTTTGCATTATGAAAGTGTCCCCTCTCTCGTTAGATATGTATCCCTTGGTGTGAGTTTCCGTTATGGAATATTAATGAGAAGTTCTATCATTCACTCTTTTGCATAGCTTATATTAGTTTTCAATTCGTGGTTATATGATTGATCTTGTTATTAGTATTGGTATCACTCTAGGATCATTGAGTTAATTTAGTTGGTTTTGGCAAACCTGGCTCGGTCAGTAGCAACACTTTTTTTGAGAGTTGAATGAAAAAGATAAAGGTACTCTAAAGAAAAATTATTTCATCGTCTTTCTTTCTTGATTTGCTCATAAGTCTAGTATTCTCTAGTTAAGATCTTTTGTGCTTCCGAGGAAGATTGCATGTTTGTCTTTATCACTTGTATGTTTGTTTGTTTCCTTCAACTCTTATACTTGCTACCCAGCCTTGCTAGCCAAAAACCTGTACTGAGAGGTTCTTCTCGTGCATCCACCTCCTTTAAACCAAAACCTTTGCCATTTGTGTCCACCATACCTACCTATTAGCATTATTTCTATTCCAAGTAAATTCTTGTTTTATCTACCTCCCAAATTAAATTTGTTATGTGAAAATTAGTGATTAAAGCTCTCACGAACTTGATGGCACACTTTACTTTCTTGCATTTAATAAACTTGAACCATTGGGTCCTTCTTTGTTGCTTATATACTTGCGCTTTATGAGTTGAAGTTAGCCGAACCATGTATCATGGGGACCGCTTTCAACACTTCATTTGGTACTTTGTACCTAGTTGATATCACGATATTTTGCTTATGGATCCCGGCGGTGTGAAATAAAAGTGGAACTTGTAAGATCATGGAGTTTATATGTGTGTTAGAGAAACGCATGGGCCGCTAGCCTAAGCCATGCCTAATCATGGTGGAAACTTGCAGCATAACTATAGTGAGCATTCTATGAAGCATCCTCAATAAAAACCTATTGAAATAGCAAATAAAAACATCGCTGAGATGCTCACTGTCTGCTTGCCTTGTCATTTTGATTATGGGATAGCTCCTGTGTCATGTGCAAGGGGTACCCCGTTGGCGGTTCTCAATGATACGCATGTATTTACAATGACAAGAGCTTGCTCGTGGTCGATTGAGTAGCATGAGGATCTGTACTCATAAGTAAGGGCCATGAGATTTCAACTTATAACTTGTCAAGCATATCCTCTTAGTTGTGTCACTTTAACCTTAATCACCTAAAGATGCCTATGATAGGGGCAATGAGAGCTGAAAGCTAGTAAGTATCATAATTTTTGGGAGCTCTTTATGAGACTTGCAATCCCTGCTTCCCTCTGTGAAGGGCCCTTTCTTTTACTTTGTAGTTGAGTCAGTAAACCCACTCCCTTCTATCTCAACAAGTATTTTGAGTTGATGTGTTTCATTCATTCATATGATGATTTATTCACTCATGTCTCTTATGTCCCTTGTTTTGCACATCGCTCTTATCTTGATGTTTACTACTTTGAAAGCTATCTTTGAAAAACCAGCTATTTGTGAACTCCAGCAAATTTTCAACTATTCTTCGACCAAGAGCTAAGTTTGCCATTACCAATTATGATTCACTTTATGTATCTTTATTGTGTTTCCTTTACTAATTGCAAGTTGAGTTATATAATAGTGAGTTGTCTTCTATTATGATCTATGTATTTGATGAATGTGATGCTTCTTGTCCGTATTCTTTTATCGACTCTTCACTCCATAAACCTGAGGCCATGTTTATTGAGCTCAATTTCGCTTGGGGACAAGCGAAGTCTAAGCTTGGGGGGAGTTGATACGTCCATTTTGCATCACTATTCTGTGTCTTAATTCACTATTATTCATTGATATATTCCGTATTGAGAGGTGATACTTATGTTATTTCATCTGTTTTTGCATGGTTGATGACTTTTGGAGCATGGACCGCTGCAGTCAGGATTCTGATGGAAAAGGTGCTGTTTGGAGGCAAAATTCACGAAGATCAGAAAATCCGGGAAAATATATGGAAAATCCTATTTTTCCAGAAGACTAAGGATGCTAGAAGATGGAGTGGAGATGGGCCACAGGGGGCCCACACCACCCCATGGCGCGGGCAGGCCTAGGCCACGCCTAGAGGTGGTGTGTCCGCCCTGGCCCACTCTAGCCTCTCCCCTCTGGCGTATATCATCCACCCGAAACCCTAAGACACGGGGAGCGACCACAGAAAGATTCCGTCGCCTCTGCGGGGTGGAAAACACTGAGAGAGAAAGATCTCTCCGGCAGACAGATTTCTGCCGGGGGAATTCCTCCCCGGAGAGGGGAGATCATTGCCATCAACACCACCATCAAGCTGGACTTCATCAGGATCATCATCATCATCACCACCATCATCACCATCAGCACCCTCATCACCATCTCCATATTGCTGTAACAATTGCGTTGAATCTTGCATAGTTCATAGGGGAAACTTTCCTGGTGTTGATTACTCTTCGTAGTTGATGCTATTGAGTGAACCATTGAATTATTGTTTATGTTCAGATTGTTATACATCATTATTCCATCTCTTATCATGATCCATATGATGTCTTGTGAGTAGTTCGTTTTGTTCTTGAGGACATGGGAGAAGTCCTGTTGTTAGTAGTGGAGTTGCGTTGAGAAAGATTCAATAGATTGTTATTTAAGTTGTGGTGTACTTCTTCTAGTGGTGTCATGTGAACGTCGACTACATGACACTTCACCTATATGGGCCTAGGGGAATGCATTGTGTATTTGGCTACTAATCGTAGGGGTTGCGGAGTGATGAAACCTGAACCCCCGTTAGGAAACCATTGCACAAGGGACGTAAGGGTCTTAGAGTTTAAAGCTGTGGTTAGGTTTCTACCTTAATTACTTTCTTGTACTTACAGATGTTTGCAAGGGGTATAATCACAGTATGTATTAGTCTTGGATGGGGCGGTACATTACACAGGTTCACCCACACAACACTTTGCAAGCTAAAGAAGATTAATCAACTATATGAAGCGAAAGCACTTGACAGTCTTCCCATGTGTCCTCGAGAACGTTTGGTCATCTTAAGTAATACAACCGGCTTGTCCTTTGTTGTATAAAGGATTGAGCCACTTGCTGCATTTATTCCTACTGTCTTTTATTTACTCGTACTTTGTTTACTTGCTTTATCAAAAAACCCTAAAAATCCGTTTGCTAAGTATTTGTAGAGAATTCCTGATCCATACCACTAGCCAGCACCTTCTGCTCCTCGTTGGGTTCGACACTCTTACTTATCGAAAATACTGCGATACACCCCCTATACTTGTGGGTCATCATCCCTACATATGATTCAAAAGACCAAGTGGTGTATATGGAATTGGTAGTGGGTGTTAGAGAAACAACATCAAACCTTACTTTACCTTGGAAGATAGTGTCGTGCAAGTGGCCACACTTGAGAGCAATAAAAAACCAAGCAAAGTGAAGTGACAAAGCAACCTAAACCCAACTACACAACACACACAAAAGGCTTATGGTGGATAGGTATGAAAAGTGGAATGTCAAGTAAATAATCTAAAATCAAGTTATTGTAATGGCAAGTAAAGAACCACGATGATCACAAAACCAAACAAGTCAATCCTCACAAGAAAGGAATTATGTTCAAGGAAACGCACACGATGGAATAAATAGGACTTGTGCGACAAAGAAAGTGAGCTAAGAACCGAATGATTACCTATCTAAGACTATAAGATTGTGTCACACAAGTGCAAGGAGAGATGCTAGTTCAATTGCATAAAAGTGATGGGCTACAAGAGTTGCACAAAGTATCACACCTATATGATGTTCATAGATCTTGCGCTTCCTATTCTATGAGGCACTTGTTTCTTTATTTTTATTTTTATTTTCCTTTTTCTATTTTTTCTTTTTGTATCACTCTTTTTCTTTTCTTTTTCACTTGACTCTTCCTTGTGCCAACAACTATACAAGATAAAAATATGAGATAACACACTCACAACTTTTGCTCAGAAATCTAGAAGGTATCAAATGTGAAAATCCCAAGCAATCATAGGAGGAACTAGTCTCAATAGGTGTTTGTTGGTTGCAAAGATAATGTAGTTCACAAAGGAATGCAAGAGGGGAGAAGTCATGGAATGTTTATACCTTTCATCGCCAATCTTCACCCTTTATTGTTGGATTCCGCCTTGCTCACGGAATTTGGATGGAGTAGATAGCATGAACAACTTGGATGATGATGTAGATCTCCTTTACTCTTCGAAACAAGCTAAAGAACACCAAAATCCGAGTTAATGCAAAAGTTATGCTCAAAACCATAAAACATTTTTCTGTTCTGTAAGAGGGGTGGAGACTCCGGTCTCGGAGGCCAAAGACTCGGTCTGGGCTCACTAACCCTGGAGACTCCGGTCCTAGGCCGGAGACTTCGGTCTGGTCGATTCTAGGACGTCAAAAACTCGTCCGGGACCCATTTTGGGCCAAAAAACTCAAACTAAAACCTCAAATTGATGGGGGAAATCAAGGAATTAGGCTATGGAAACGTAGGGGAAGGTAGGTCAACAAGTTTATCAACTAATCCACGGATAAAAACCTACCAAAACTCACTCAAATCATAGATCGATCCAAAACACAAAATTGTGCTATTTTTTGTGAAATTTTTGAATTTATGGGGAAAAGACCAAATCGATGAGAAATCTGTGACAACCAAAAGCTAGTGATACCAGATGATAAGGTTCAACCTCAAGGGTCGCCTGATCTTCACAGATCTCTTGGTTAAATCAAGGGCGAACATGAGGGAAAGGGAGAAGGTAGTGAAAGCGAACAAACACCTCACGAAGAACACACACCAACACAACATGATACAAGGCCAATTGCTCCCGTCGGCGGCCACCGGTGATACAATCCTCGCAAGGAAAGATCGGTCAACATGCTCCCATCAATCCCAAGCAGAGAGGGAAGAACACCTTGGAGAGTGTCTTGACATCTATGCTCACACACTCGCAAACATAGGCCTTGTACAATGATGGTTGCACTATGCAAAGTCCAACAAGGTTGGTGATGATAATCGGTCACCCTTGGTAAAGGGGATGATGCAAAACTAGAGATTCCACAAAGGGGGTTATCTTCTAGTCTACCATCTATGCCTAAGGGGTACAATAAGGGGGTGGGGCTCTATATATAGTCCAGCCACTAGAATAGGGGTAGTTTGGGCATAAAACTAGGGTTTGGAATGGAATAGAGGGGTACATGGGCCGAAGGCCCAGCTGTGGACATGCATGTCCAATACTTAGGCTGGAGACTCCGAGGAGTGAAGGTTGGAGACTCCGGTGTGGTCGGAGACTCCGATGTGCTCGTTGTAGCTCCTAGTATTTGGGATGGTCCTGGCCGGAGTCCTCAGGAATATACTCTAGGGTTTAGAGGCCAGAGACTCTAGTGGTCACAGACCGAAGAATCTGGTGTTGCTTCAATAGCTTATTTTGCATAGATGATATGATTCACCTTTGGAGTCCATGACGACTTGGCATAAGTTGGAGACCTTGATACGGTAACAACTATAGGTCGGGATACATCATTGTCCTACCTGGCTCGGCCCAATGGGAGGCCCACATGACGATCTTCTAAGGTCCACGAAGCCAAGAGCTATTAGTTTGAATCCCATGAAGTTATCGACTCTAGGCGTGCAAGACAAGGAAATCCCAAGATTAGATTCTATATGAACACCTAGCCTCCCAAGATTAGATTCTATCGACTTGTAACCAACTCAGAAGGTACCGAAGACCTAGCCTCCCTATACATAAAGTCTAGGAGGGACTGCCAAGGGGGAGACCTGACAGACAATCCATAGCTTACGCCATATCCAATCTGCATAGCCATTGTCATCTCGGTGACTTGTAATCTTCATCATCAATCAAGAATAGACAAGCAGGAGTAGGGTTTTCCATCTGAGGGCCTATACCTAGGTAAATCGTGTCCCCTTGTTTGTATGTTAGCTGATGAAGTCACCACCGCACATTTCCTTCCCCAAAATTCAAATCCATCAAGTACGGGCATTGTTGTGGACATCCCGCTTCAATTGGCGCCATCTGTGGGAAGCCCATGCATTGATGTCATAGCTTCGGTGGTCCTATCATTGACAATATACGATTCATCAGCTTCTAAGGAGCATACCTACTTCGGCTCCCTCAACTTCACCCTACACTCATCGACCAACCACCCGGCCTTCGAATCCCTCGACACTAGGACAGATCTAATGTTCGGGGATCTACGCTTCCACCTTGGCAAGGTGGGCTCTCTTTGTCTCTCGGATCCGATTTGCTTAGTTCCGATGGAGCCAACATCATCGTCGATTGCTCCTATATCGTGGATACCACCACCACTTGGCTCCCTTAGCAAGTTGAACTCCACCTCATCGCCGTCCTACTAGAACGATAGTGATACCTGCCATGACTCCGATCTGAGCAACTCGCTTGCGAGTAACGATCACGTCGACTCTGATCTCGAGAGATGCGGAAGCAACACCTACCTGGCGCGCTACATATGTGCTATTGTTAATCTTGACATGGGAGTTAATGATGGAATGGGCATGTATGAAGAAGCACGAACCGACAATGGCAGTGACCGAATCAACAATGGGGGAAACATAGGCAGTTGACCAACTGTTGGGTCCGCAGCATAGAAAACAAAAAAATTCCTACGATGAGAACTACACGCCAAGATCTATCTACTAGGTACAGAGCAACGTGTGGACATACATCCATCGAGAACTTACCCTCGAAGACAACGAGTTTTGTTAACGAGTAGGAACTCGTGGTTGATGTAGTCATACACTTGCCGATCTCAAGATCGTGTGGAAGTCCGAGCGCCGCAACTTAGCAGTGCATCCGTACTCGCACACATGTTCAAGCCACCAGACAACCTCCACCTCCTTGCTCCAGCGATCTAGCGGAAGTAGCAACTCCTTCCAGACGAAATGCCACCGGGAACATGTATCTCGCTAATCCGAGACCATGGGGGAATAATTCTAGAGGGGGAGAGAGATCCTTCACGAGGAGGTGTGTGGAAGAAGGAGGAAGAGGGGGGCCTTTTATAGGAGGAGGGGGGGGTACCCCTCCCCATGGCCGGCGCATGGGGGGGTGACCCCTCACCTCCCCCATTCATGTGGTGGTAACCCCTCCACATTAAAATGCCTCTTCACATTCCCTTTTAAAGTCCCTGATACGTCCATTTTGCATCACTATTTTATGTATTAATTCACTATTATTCATTGATATATTCCGTATTGAGAGGTGATACTTATGTTATTTCATCTGTTTTTGCATGGTTGATGACTTTTGGAGCATGGACCGCTGCAGTCAGGATTCTGATGGAAAAGGTGTTGTTTGGAGGCAAAATTTGCAAAGATCAGAAAATCCGGGAAAATATACGGAAAATCCTATTTTTCCAGAAGACTAAGGATGCCAGAAGATGGAGTGGATATGGTCCATAGGGGGCCCACACCACCCCATGGCGCGGGCAGCCCTAGGCCGTGCCTGGAGGTGGTGTGGCTGCCCTGACCCACTCTAGCCTCTCCCCTCTAGCGTATATCATCCTCTCGAAACCCTAATAATCGGAGAGCAACCACAGAAAGATTCCGCCGCCTCTGCGGGGCGGAAAACACCGAGAGAGAAAGATCTCTCCGGCAGACAGATTTCTGCCGAGGGAATTCCTTCCCAGAGAGGGGAGATCGTCGCCATCAACACCACCATCAAGCTGGACTTCATCGGGATCATCATCATCATCGTCACCACCATCATCACCATCAACACCCTCATCACCATCTCCATATTGCTGTAACAATTTTGTTGAATCTTGCATTAGTTCATAGGGGAAACTTTCCCGGTGTTGATTACTCCTTGTAGTTGATGCTATTGAGTGACCATTGAATTATTGTTTATGTTCAGATTGTTATACATCATTATTCCATCTCTGATCATGATCCATATGATGTCTTGTGAGTAGTTCGTTTTGTTCTTGAGGACATGGGAGAAGTCTTGTTGTTAGTAGTGGAGTTGCGTTGAGAAAGATTCAATAGTTTCATATTTAAGTTGTGGTGTACTTCTTCTAGTGGTGTCATGTGAACGTCGACTACATGACACTTCACCTATATGGGCCTAGGGGATTGCATTGTGTATTTGGCTACTAATCGTAGGGGTTGCCGGAGTGACAGAAACCTGAACCCCCGTTAGGAAACCATTGCACAAGGGACGTAAGGGTCTTAGAGTTTAAAGCTGTGGTTAGGTTTCTACCTTAATTACTTTCTTGTACTTACGGATGTTTGCAAGGGGTATAATCACAAGTATGTACTAGTCTTGGATGGGGCGGTACATTAGCACAGGTTCACCCACACAACACTTAGCAAGCTAAAGAAGATTAATCAACTATATGAAGCGAAAGCATTTGACAGTCTTCCCATGTGTCCTCGAGAACGTTTACTCATCTTAAGTAATACAACCGACTTGTCCTTTGCTGCATAAAGGATTGGGCCACTTGCTGCATTTATTCCTACTGTCTTTTATTTACTCGTACTTTGTTTACTTGCTTTATCAAAACCCCCTAAAAATCCGTTTGCTAAGTATTTGCAGAGAATTCCTGATCCATACCACTAGCCAACACCTTCTGCTCCTCGTTGGGTTCGACACTCTTACTTATCGAAAATACTGTGATACACCCCCTATACTTGTGGGTCATCAAGACTATTTTAAAGCGTCGTTCTTAGGAGTGAAGCGCTATTGGAAGTGGGCGGTAAAGGAAACTTCTCTTGTGAGTATTGTTTATACATTAGTTGCTTTATTTTCGTTATGGATAATTCGCTGAGTTTCTTATTTGGTAATGCTACTACCACTGCTAAGGTAGTACATAAGCGACCACCTGCTGAGAATGATGTTTTCAAAATACCTACAAGAATTATTGATCGTGTTATGGATAACTACTATGTTGGGGATGGAACTGTCCGTCCCGGTGATCATTTACTCTTTATACATGAATTATGCGGGTTGTTCAAGTGTGCAGGTATTACAACAGATCAAGTTAAGAAGAAGTTATTCTCATTATCACTGAAAGGAAGAGTTGAGGAATGGTATAAGCTGCTGAAGAATAGTCAAGCTCTGGAATGGGAGGAAATAGTGCCTCTCTTTTATTCAAAGTTTTATCCTCCTAGTGAGATTCATAAAGATCGGAATCAAATATACAAATTTTTGCCTCTTGATGGAGAGAGTACAGCTCAAGCTTGGGGGAGATTGAAGTTACTAATGCTCAAATGTCCCATTCATGAGCTCCCCAACAATATTATTATCAATAACTTCTATGCAAGGCTCCCTCTACATGATAAAGATTTATTGGATGCTTCTTGTGCTGGATCATTCACTCGTATGGAAGAAGAAGCTAAATGGGATCTTATGGACCGTATTCAAGACAATGCTAAAGCTTGGGAGAATGACAAAGGTAGAAACTCAGGTATAAATTATGATTATGAATGCATTGAATCTTTTATGGGAACGGATGACTTTCAAAATATTAAAAATGCTTATGGTCTAGACTCTCAAGCTATTGCTTCTTATTTTAAGGCTTTTGCTTCCTATATTGAAGTGCCTAAAAAGAAGTTGAATAAGTATCATGAACCTTATAAAGATGTTGCTAAGAGTGTTCCTGCAAGAAATACTGAAGTTTATACTGCTAATCATGTTTTACCTAAACCTTATATTGAGAAAATTCCTTTCCCAGCTCGGATTAAGGAACATTCTATGATAGCTAGTATGGTTAATGAAAGTACAAATAAAGCTGTTGAACCTGATAAACAAATGGTTGATGAACCTATAATAGCAAATGTGAAAGACTTTGTCACTAAATATGAAAAAGGGGGACACACTATCCTTTGTAAGGATACCTCCAATATTGTTTCATATAGTAGTGTTATGAGAGCTAGTATTCCTGAGTTTTCTGTTAAAATAAATGATCATTGCTATGATGGTTCTTGTGATAGCTATATCGTTAAGTTTATGCATGATACTGAAAGTTACTATGAGAGAGGGAAAAGTGTTCTTATGCATCTCAATAATATCAAGTTTCCTTGTTTTATGCTGAAAGTTTTTATGTTGCACTTCTTTTGCCCTCTTATGCAAGTTGCTTCTGGTTTTAAAAACTTGTTTGTTTACAAAATTCCCTTGCATAGGAAGTGGGTTAGACTTAAATGTGTGTATTTTTTGCTTCTTAATGCTCTCTTTCACCTCAATTCATATCCCTATGAGAGCTTCTTCAAAATTATCATGCCCATCTTAACGGCTATAAAGAAAGAGCTTTATGGGAGACAACCCAATTTGTTTTTTTGCTTTCACTTTGTTTTTGTTTCTTTGAGTCTTGGAAGTTATTACTTCGGTAATAACCACTCCTTATCCACTTTTTTTGTTTTTTGTGTCAAGATCAACCTCTAATGAGAGAGAAGTAAGATTTGGGGAAGTTGCTGTCCCGAAACAGATTTTTGTGCTTCACCGTAAATATTCGTGAGAGACCTCTGTCTGTCGGATTGAGCTGTAATTATTTGTGCTTCTGCCCCAGGTTATTATTTAAATTTTGTTAGTTTTGCACTTTTTGATTTGAGCAACAGAAGATTTTCGAAAAATTTTATCTTTACCTGCTGGTCTGTTTTGACAGATTTTTCCACTCTTGCATTTTCTTCTTTATTCGATTTCCTTTTTGAATTCTTTTTGGGTTTTCAGAAGGAGTTGCTACAGTAGCTTATGTTTTGATGGTTTTCAGTTGAAGTTGGACTCAAAAGGTTTTATCACTTCACTTATACTAATGTTGCTAATGGGAACTGTGTGAAGTTTTGTGTGAAAGAAATTTCCAGGAAGTGGAGATAATGGTGTAATAAGGAAGAGAAAGGTTTTATGACTCAAGTAATAAGTGTATGAATATGAAGATATTGATGTTATTCAAGTGGTGACTCCGAGAGAATCTACTAGATACCAAATTTAGAGACCTGTAGAGTCTGTTTTCAAATAGGTAACAGTTCTGGTAAGAAAAGTTCCGCAAAAATACAATCCAACTATATTTTTGCAGTTTTCAGTCGATAAGGAAAGCTACGAAGCGAAAAAGGGACGGAAATGGAGCCAGGGTGGCTCACACCACCCTATGGTGTGGGCCCACCCCTGGCCGTGCCACCAGGTGGTGAGTCCACCCCGGACTCCGTCTCCGACTCGTTTTCTCCCAGTACCTTCCTTTTGATATGAAACTTCATAATATATAACCCCTCGGATCCCCCGAGGTTCGTATATCGTGTTTTCGTCGTGTTTTTGTTTCGATCTGTTTCTACCAGGACATACTCTTTGAAAGCTTAGAAACACAATGGTGTCCGCCAAGGATAAAGGGAAGGAGAAGGAGATCAAGAGTGAAGGTGAAGAGGAGCAAGGCCAACGTCCGCACACCAGCACTACCATTGCAAGCATTGGATTGGTGAAACCTGCCAAGGTTAGAAGGACGAAATGGATGCAAACTGGGGGGAAAGCTCCTCGTCACAGTTTGGCTCCACGGTCGTTTCCTCCACTGAAGGGAATATGCCCGAGAGGCAATAATAAAGTGGTTATTATCTTATTCCATGTTTATGATAAATGTTTATTTTACATGCTAGAATTGTATTGATCGGAAACATCAATACATGTGTGTTTAATAAACAAAAAGGGTTCCTAGTTATGCCTCTCTTATAGACTAGCTTGTTGATTAACAAGATGATCAAGGTTTCCTGATCATGGACATTGGATGTTGTTAATAACAAGGTCACACCATTGGTGGAATGATGTGATGAACATTCATCCGAAGTATAGCATTACGATCAAGTCATTATGTTTATATTGCTATAACATCATATCAAGTAATCTTAGTCCTTAGACCATGAGATCATGTTAATTGCTAACACCGGAAGAGTATCTTGATAACATCAAACGTCACACCGTAACAGGGTGACTATAAAGGTGGGTTCGATTACTACGAAGGTGTTATGTTGAGGCTCATGGATCAAGAGTGGGATTTGTCCATCCCGATGACGGATAGATATACTCTGGGCCCTCTCGGTGATATCACATTGAAATAGCTTGCAAGCAAGTGATGTGATCACTAGAATGTTATATCACGGGAACGAGAAAAGAGTGCATGTCGGTAACGAGATCAAACTAGGTATGGAGATACCAATGATCGAATCTCGGACATGTAATATATTGCGGGACAAAGGGATTTAGTTACTAGCGTTAAAGGTTCTCATGATCATAGAAGTCATCGTTGAATGTGTAGGAGTCAGTATGGATCTCGGTCCGCTTCGATTATTGATCGGAGAGGTCTCGATCATGTCTGCATTATTCGCAAACTAGGGTGACACACTTAAGGGATACCGACACCATTTGGAGCAAATATGTTTGATAAAGATTTAAGGAAGCTGGAATTATTTCAATAGACACCAAGCTGTTTGGTGAAAATGCTGAAATTGGTTCTGCATGTAATATTGAAATGTTGCAGGGGGTTTTATGTGAATGTTTGTTAATTAAAGTAATTAACAAATTTCTGAATAAAAATAATAAAAGAGTTTTATTAAATGAGACAGCATTAAATTTGGAGAAATTTAATGCATTTAAAGTGGAGACTTTAAAAGAGAATGTGAAGGGCAAATTTATGTGGAGGAGTTACCACCACATGAATGGAGGAGGTGAAGAGTCACCTCCTCCATGCATGCCATGAAGGAGGAACCCCCTCCTCCTATAAAATGCCACCCCTCCTCACTTCTCACACACACCTCCTTGTGAAGGATCTCTCTCCCCTCTAGTATTATTCCCATGGTCTCGGATTAGCGAGATACATGTTCCCGTGGCTTTATCGGAAAGGATTTTTGCTTCGCTGCTTTTTGGAGCGAGGGCGGAGGTTGTCGGGTACCGGACGTGTGTGCGATCATGGATGCACCGCTACTTGCGATCTGCTGGACTTGGTGGTGCTGGAGCTGGATCGATGGACGTCTTTGGGCGGACCTGCTGGACTTCATCACGATCTTGAGATCGGCAAGTGTACGACTACATCAACCACGAGTTCCTACTCGTTAACAAAGCTCGTTGTCTACGAGGGTAAGTTCTCGTTGCATGTATGTCCACCCGTTGCTTTGTACCTAGTAGATAGATCTTGGCGTGTAGTTCACACCGTAGGAATTTTTTTGTTTTCTATGCTGCGGACCCAACAGTGGTATCAGAGCCTGATCTACGCGTAGGTGTTTAGCACGGGTAGTACACATATGTTGATATGTGGGCGATGATGATCATGTTATTGCATCTTCTATGTATTTTGGATATTGGTGGCATAGTGGGATGAAGCGGCCCGGACCAACCTTACATGTCATCGTACATGAGACCGGTTCCACGACATGCAACTAGTTTTGCATAAGTGGTGGCGGTGTCATCTCTCCTACTATAGTCAATATCTGATTTACAACGAGTTGCTAATAATTTGGTTATCCTCGTTGTGGTTCATGTTCATAGGTAAGAACGGTTCTATCTCCGAAAGCTCTAAGCCACGTAAAACTTGCAATTGATAAATTAGAGGCGTCTAGTTTAGATCGTTGCTGGGCTAGTGTATTGATATGGTATTGTTGTAAGTAGATGTATGATAGATACTCTTACAACACACTCAACGTGTAAGTTCCATAGACCTTGGCCTTACACACAAAGGAATGATAGAGATCATACCACGATGCAAATGATAGAGATCAAATGCATGGACCATATCACCTCACTTCACACATTAGATGTTAGCATCTTATACTGCTAGTTTGGTGCGTTTGGTAGCATTATAAGATTATCCCTCATTTAAATATCAAGATAAAATGTGTTCTTCCTTAAGTATGCACCGTTCTATGGATCGTGTTTCGAGACATCACGTGATGATCGGGTGTTCTCAACTCTACGCTTTCATGCAACGGGTGTAAGACAGTTTTACACACGCGAATACTAAGGTTCTTACTTGGCGAGCCTAGCATGTACAGACATGGCCTTGGAACACGGACCGAAAGGTTAAGCATGAGTCATATAGTTGATGTGATGACCATATTGATGCTCTCCTTTGAAGCTACACCGACTCACGTGATTTTCGGACTTGGTGTAGTGGATTTGGTTCATGTAATCACCAAAAAGGCACGAGGGATGTCATTTTTGAGTTGGAGTTCATTTCTAATTTGGATTAGTCAAACTCAATTTGTCATAAACTAAATCGAAGTGAATTTGCATAATTTGTTGTAGTCATTCGCATCTGTTCACTACCTTATGCTTAGTTTTTATTTGAGATAATAGAACTATAGAATTCTGGATATTTACTTTACGAACTAGTATCGTATTGTTTTGAATGTCAATTTAAAGTTTATAAGTCCTATTGCAAACTTTCAGCAAACTCTATTTACTCCATGAAGTTTAATAAGTAGTATTAAATCAAGAGTAAGAATTCCAATGTTAGTATCTAAAGTATCATGTTTGCCTCCATGATTATTGATATTCAAAAAGTTGTTTTAATATCAAGATTATATTGGAGCTGAAAATTGTTTCAGAAACCATCATGTGTGAAAGATATTGTGATATCTGAAACAATGTTTTTGGTTGCCTTATGATAGAGTATAATTTAGCAAAATACATGTTCTCATATTGTATGAGAATTTGTGAAGGATGAGATGCTAGGCATCCGAATCTACCAAAAAGGTTTTGGGAACTGATATTATACTTTCGATTCTTCCTTATAGGCTATAGTAGCTTGATCATGAAAGTTGTCATGATAAGGATGAATAGAAGATGTAAGTAAAATGTTTACTACAATAATAGATTACTAAAGAATGGATTTTTGAAAGAATGCCAAACATTTGATGATGGTGATCCACTTCAAAGTGCAAGTCCAAAGGTATTAGTATTTGATTATATACGCTTTGTACTATGTGTCATGTGAATGACACCACTATTGATGTTGATAGATTCTTTTAAAAGAAAAAGGAATTGCTGAAAGAGAATCTATAAAATATTTGGCAGAAAATATAAGGTTGGAGATGTCCAACTTAGGTATATAGAAGATATACATGTTATGGCTGTATTCCTTGCTTGTTAAACAATGTGGTTCTTAGGTATTGGATACCGAATTGGCTGGTATGAAGTGTCATACAAGACAACGCAATTCATGAACTACAATGGCCTAAGTAACTAGCAAGAGAATGAATGATGATGTTCATCGAAAACAAATAAAGTGTTATTGTGTTTTTCGTTGTCATCAAACCAAGCCTTCAATATTTGTTTAAATAATTGTTATTTTGTTCCGGTATCATGAGAACAATGGCTGTTCAAATAATTACCGTATTCCATAAAGGATGGATGAACTTTTACAAGTCTAGTTGGAGAAATCACATCCATAAACACTATTGCTAAAATGTCGCAAGACAAATGATTGAAAGATCACTTATGAAGTGACATCATTTGTTTAAATTATATTTGAAAGAAAACATGAAGAAACTCCATGTTGATGGATTTTTGGAGCCTTTGATTTTGATCAATTGACGCATGTGAGACTTTCCTCGAGATAATTGAAACTCCGTCCATAGGCCAGAGAGGAACGGATGACTAGCTTATTGGAAATTGTGCATGCTGATGTGCATAAGTCCATTATGTGTAGCCATATGCGATGGATCTTTTTGCTTCATATGATTTCTTCAAGAATTTGAGTGAATATATCTGTATATTTACTTAATAAGGAAGAAGTATGAAACATTTGAAAGTTGTTCAAAGACTTTCAAGATGAAGTGAAAAATCATTGTAACAAGAAAATAAGGAGTTTATGATTCGATCATAAAGGAAGATATTTGAGTTACATGTTTAGCAAAACACTTAAGATTTGAGGAATTGTTCCATGATTTGTGTTTCCCGATAAACCATAGGAGTATGGCATATTCGAGAGATAAAATCAAACCATGTTTGACATGGTAAGATCAAGGGTGTCATTTATAAAACTGCCATTATGTTTTAAGGATTGAAGCTTTAGAGACTACCGCTTTTACACTGAAAAGAGCACCATCGTGATCCATTGAAATGACACCATATGAGTTATGGTTTGGGATAAAACCCGAATTGTCTTTTCTTAAATTTTGGTATGCTATGCATAAGTAAAATGTTTACAACCAAAGTCGGATAAGCACGTCTTTGTAGGTTATCCCAAAGAATCTGTTGGGAATTTCTTCATAACACCGAGGACAAAAGAGTTTGTTACTTAGAACGTCAAGTTTCTTGAGAAGGAATTTTTTGTGAAAAGTTAAGTGGGAGGACAATAGAACTTTGATAAGGTTGTTGAACCTTAGCTATATGTGCTAAATGGCAACACGGAAAGTGTCCCGGTGGCGGCCACAATGCTCATGGCTCTCGTGATTACAAAAGGTGTGATCTCGGAGATTAAAGTTCCTATAGAACCGTGTGGGTCAGTAAGAATCAAATAGTAAGATTTGATAAGCAAGTCGTTATTGTTTTTACAATGATGAACCGACTACATGCAAAGAAGCGATGATGGGCCCTGACTCCATAAAATGACTAGAAGTCATAGAATCCGTGATAGTATCCATACACGAGAAAACAAGTTTCTGAACTTGGAAGACCCTCCGGAAAGGCGTGAAGCCTATCGGTCGTGTTTGGATCTATAAAGAAATAATACATGGATGTTTAACATCTATTAAATAGTCGACATGTCGGAAAGAAGTTTACGACAATGTTCAAGGAGTTGACTATGACAAGATTTGATCTTTCATAGCGATATATAGTCTTGACGGATTAATGTAGCAACCACTACATATAATTTGGTATATGGTAGTTGAATAAACAAAACAAGGTTCTTCTAATAGAACGGTAACCTAGGACATGTACATGACATGGTCCGAAGGGTTTTGTTAATTCAAAGGGTGCTAAAAGGGCATGTAAACTTCAGTAGTTGAAGTAAGCATAGCGGAGTTGGAATCTTCACCATGATGAAACTGTTAAAAGAGTTTAAATTCATCAGAGATGATGAAGATGCTTGCATTTGCAAGAAATTAAGTGGGAGCACTAAGACATATTTCTAATACATTATGTAGAGGACATATTGTTGATTGGAAATGATGTATCTTGTATTGACACAAGTTAAGAATTTCATTAAAATAAGATTTCGATGAAAGACTTGGGCAAACCCGGAATATTTGGCATCAATATCTATATGGATAGATTAAGGCGCAAATATGCTTGTGCCAGACATACATATATAAGATATTGAAAGGGTTCAATATGGAACAACAAGAAAGGTTCTTGCTGCATGGAAAGGATTGTATCAAAATTCAAGTGTTTCAACACTTGGTGAGTAAAATCACATGAAAATTTTGATCGATTATACCATGATATGTATATATCCAGAATGTCCTATGCTCTAAATGTTATGAGCATATACCAGAATGATTCATAAGATGATCATTGGACAATAGTAAAGATATTCTTATGAGATTTGGAAGAACTAATAATATATCATGTATAAGTGACAAATAGTTAAAGGTAGTTCATTGTAAAGTGTTACATTGATACTAGTTTTGTCATAAGATACAAATTAAATTTATCTCAATTTAGACTATGGGTGGCACAATATAATGGAAAGGATGTTCTATGATGGATTTGGATGAGTTCCAAAGTTGAGATATTGTGACGGATACTACAACAAAAGGCTAAGTATATGACTGCTATAGTAGCAGCATAGGAGGGCATTTGTGTTAAGTAGTTTGTTATCAAACTAGGTGTGGTTCAAAGTGGGCTAATACTATGAAGATATATTGTGTGACAATAATATCAACATATTTTGCGAGCGAACTAAAGGTCTCACCAAAGGACCAAATCTATACAATGCCATCTCATTTGAGAATGAGTGATGCGTGAGACGCAAAGACATGTAAATACACGGACCTGGGCTGTCGATCCGGAGATTATGTTAACCACTAGCAATAGCGTATATGCAACACCAGAAAGCCATATGTGTTCAATACGCAAAGTTTTTCAAACTAGATTATTGACTCTAGTGCAAGTGGGAGACTGAAGGGAATATGCCCGAGAGGCAATAATAAAGTGGTTATTATCTTATTCCATGTTTATGATAAATTTTTATTTTACATGCTAGAATTGTATTGATCAGAAACATCAATACATGTGTGTTTAATAAACAAAAAGGGTTCCTAGTTATGCCTCTCTTATAGACTAGCTTGTTGATTAACAAGATGATCAAGGTTTCCTGATCATGGACATTGGATGTTGTTAATAACAAGGTCACACCATTGGTGGAATGATGTGATGAACATTCATCCGAAATATAGAATTATGATCAAGTCATTATGTTTATATTTCTATAACATCATACGAAGTAATCTTAGTCCTTAGACCATGAGATCATGTTAATTGCTAACAACGAAAGAGTATCTTGATAACATCAAACGTCACACCGTAACAGGGTGACTATAAATGTGGGTTCCGTGCTACGAAGGTGTTATGTTGAGGCTCATGGATCAAGAGTGGGATTTGTCCATCCCAATGACAGATAGATATACTCTCGGCCCTCTCGGTGATATCACATTGAAATAGCTTGCAAGCAAGTGATGTGATCACTAGAATGTTATATCACGGGAACAAGAAAAGAGTGCATGTCGGTAACGAGACCAAACTAGGTATGGAGATACCGATGATCGAATCTCGTACATGTAATATATCGCGGGGCAAAGGGATTTAGTTACTAGCGTTAAAGGTTCTCACGATCACAGAAGTCATCGTTGAATGTGTAGGAGTCAATATGGATCTCAAGGTCCCACTGCTGATTATTGATCGGAGAGGGGTCTCGATCATGTCTGCATTATTCGTGAACCGTAGGGTGACACACTTAAGGGATACCGACACCATTTGGAGCAAATATGTTTCAGATAAAGATTTAAGAAAGCGCTGGAATTATTTCAATAGACACCGAAACTGTTTCGGGTGAAAATGCTGAAATTGGTTCTGCATGTAATATTGAAATGTTGCAGGGGTTTTATGTGAATGTTTGTTAATTAAAGTAATTAACAAAATTCTTCATAAAAATAATAAAAGAGTTTTATTAAATGAGAGAGCATTAAATTTGGAGAAATTTAATGCATTTAAAGTGGAGACTTTAAAAGAGAATGTGAAGGGGCAAATTTATGTGGAGGGAGTTACCACCACATGAATGGAGGAGGTGAAGAGTCACCTCCTCCATGCGCCGGCCATGAAGGAGGGGCACCCCCCTCCTCCTATAAAAGGCCACCCCCTCCTCACTTCTCACACACACCTCCTTGTGAAGGATCTCTCTCCCCCTCTAATATTATTCCCATGGTCTCGGATTAGCGAGATACATGTTCCTGGTGGCTTTATCTAGAAAGGAGTTGCTGCTTCTGCTGCTTTGCTGGAGCGAGGGACGGAGGTTGTCGGGGTACTGGACGTGTGTGCGATCACGTATGCACCGCTACTTTGCGGTGCTGGACTTGGTGGTGCTGGAGCTGGATTTGATGGACGTGCTGGAGCCGGACCTGCTGGACTTCATCACGATCTTGAGATCGGCAAGTGTACGACTACATCAACCACGAGTTCCTACTCGTTAACAAAGCTCGTTGTCTACGAGGGTAAGTTCTCGTTGCATGTATGTCCACCCGTTGCTTTGTACCTAGTAGATAGATCTTGGCGTGTAGTTCACACCGTAGGAATTTTTTTGTTTTCTATGTTGCGGACCCAACATCCACGCACCAGGAATCCTTTCCATACCCTTATCCATGAGCATCAATACCAGAATATGCCCAAGGAGAAATTACCCTCCAATTGGGATTTGCCTCGTTCTAGCCATGCAGGAAAAGAAGACTTCAAGGAGGAAGAGTGGGGAAAGAATAACAAGAGCTAGAATTCTCAACCCGACATGATCATGAGCCGCATTGAGCAAAAATCGCAGCTTATTCGTAATCTCACCTTTGAGATTGAGTACTTGGGGAAACTTATCAGACATCTCATTGAGAAGATGCCACCACCACCGAAGGAGTAACTCGTCATCAGGTTTGGCATCCCCTTGGTTTGTTCCAAGCTTGGGGGAGTGCCGCGGTATCATATCACTATCTTCTATCTTTTTACCTTATTAGTAGAGTCATATCATGAATAGAGGAGTTATTATGTAGTATGGTTTGCATTATGGAAGTGTCCCCTCTCTCGTTAGATATGTATCCCTTGGTGTGAGTTGCCGTTATGGAATATTAATGAGAAGTTCTATCATTCACTCTTTTGCATAGCTTATATTAGTTTTCAATTCGTGGTTATATGATTGATCTTGTTGTTAGTATTGGTATCACTTTGGGATCATTGAGTTAATTTAGTTGGTTTTGGCAAACCTGGCTCGGTCAGTAGCAACACTATTTTTGAAAGTTGAATGAAAAAGATAAAAGTACCTTTAAAGAAAAATTATTTCATCATCTTTCTTTCTTGATTTGCTCATAAGTCTACTATTCTCTAGTTAAGATCGTTTGTGCTTCCAAGGAAGATTGCATGTTTGTCTTTATCACTTGTATGATTGGTTGTTTCCTTCAACTCTTATACTTGCTACCTAGCCTTGCTAGCCAAAAACCTGTACTGAGAGGGTATTCTTCTCGTGCATCCAACTCCTTAAACCAAAACCTATGCCATTTGTGTCCACCATACCTGCCTAGTAGCATTATTGCTATTCCAAGTAAATACTTGTTTTATCTACCTCCCAAATTAAACTTGTTATGTGAAAATTAGTGATTAAAGCTCTCACAAACTTGATGGCACACTTTACTTTCTTGCATTTAATAAACTTGAACCATTGGGTCCTTATTTGTTGCGTATATGCTTGCGCTTTATGAGTTGAAGTTAGCCGAACCATGTATCATGGGGACCGCTTTCAACACTTCATTTGGTACTTTGTACCTAGTTGATATCATGTTCTTTTGCTTATGGATCCCGGCGGTGTGAAATAAAAGTGGAACTTGTAAGATCATGGAGTTTATATGTGTGTTAGAGAGACGCCTGGGCCGCTAGCCTAAGCCATGCCTAATCATGGTGGAAACTTGCAGCATAACTATAGTGAGCATTCTATGAAGCATCCTCAATAAAAACCAATGCAAATAGCAAATAAAAACATTGCTGAGATGCTCACTGTCTGCTTGCCTTGTCATTTTGATTATGGGATAGCTCCTGTGTCATGTGCAAGGGGTACCCCGTTGGCGGTTCTCAATGATACGCATATATCTACAATGACAAGAGCTTGCTCGTGACTGAAGTTGAGTATCATGAGGATCGGTACTCATAAGTAAGGGGCATGAGATTTCAACTTATAACTTGTCAAGCATATCCTCTTAGTTGTGTCACTTTAACCTTAATCACCTAAAGATGCCTATGATAGGGGAAATGAGAGCTGAAAGCTAGTAAGTATCATAATTTTTGGGAGCTCTTTATGAGACTTGCAATCCCTGCTTCCCTCTGTGAAGGGCCCTTTCTTTTACTTTGTAGTTGAGTCAATAAACCTACTCCCTTCTATCTCAGCAAGTATTTTGAGCTGTTGTGTTTCATTCATTCATATGATGATTTATTCAATCATGTTTCTTATGTTCCTTGTTTTGCACATTGCTCTTATCTTGATGTTTACTACTTTGAAAGCTATCTTTGAAAAACCAGCTATTTGTGAAATCCAGCAAATTATCAACTATTCTTCGACCAAGAGCTAAGTTTGCCATTACCAATTATGATTCACTTTATGTATCTTTATTGTGTTTCCTTTACTCATTACAAGTTGAGTTATATAATAGTGAGTTGTCTTCTATTATGATCTATGTATTTGATGAATGTGATGCTTCTTGTCCGTATTCTTTTATCGACTCTTCACTCCATAAACCTGAGGCCATGTTTATTGAGCTCAGTTTCGCTTGGGGAAAAGCGAAGTCTAAGCTTGGGGGGAGTTGATACGTCCATTTTGCATCACTATTCTATGTCTTAATTCACTATTATTCATTGATATATTCCGTATTGTGAGGTGATACTTATGTTATTTCATCTGTTTTTCATTGGTTGATGACTTTTGGAGCATGGACCGCTGCAGTCAGGATTCTGATGGAAAAGGTGCTGTTTGGAGGCAAAATTCGCGAAGATCAGAAAATCCGGGAAAATATACGGAAAATCCTATTTTTCCAGAAGACTAAGGATGCCAGAAGATGGAGTGGATATGGGCCATAGGGGGCCCACACCACCCCATGGCGCGGGCAGCCCTAGGCCACGCCTGCAGGTGGTGTGGCCGCCCTGGCCCACTCCAGCCTCTCCCCTCTATCGTATATCATCCTCCCGAAACCCTAATAATCGGGGAGCAACCACAGAAAGATTCCGCCGCCTCTGCGGGGCGGAAAACACCAAGAGAGAAAGATCTCTCCGTGATTTACGCCAGGGAATTCCTTCCCAGAGAGGGGAGATTGTCGCCATCAACACCACCATCAAGCTGGACTTCATCGGGATCATCATCATCATCGTCACCACCATCATCACCATCACCATCAGCACCCTCATCACCATCTCCATATTGCTGTAACAATTTTGTTGAATCTTGCATTAGTTCATAGGGGAAACTTTCCCGATGTTGATTACTCCTTGTAGTTGATGCTATTGAGTGACCATTGAATTATTGTTTATGTTCAGCTTGTTATACATCATTATTCCATCTCTGATCATGATCCATATGATGTCTTGTGAGTAGTTCGTTTTGTTCTTGAGGACATGGGAGAAGTCTTGTTGTTAGTAGTGGAGTTGCATTGAGAAAGATTCAATAGTTTGATATTTAAGTTGTGGTGTACTTCTTCTAGTGGTGTCATGTGAACATCGTCTACATGACACTTCACCTATATGGGCCTAGGGGATTGCATTGTGTATTTGGCTACTAATCGTAGGGGTTGCCGGAGTGACAGAAACCTAAACCCCCATTAGGAAACCATTGCACAAGGGACGTAAGGGTCTTAGAGTTTAAAGCTGTGGTTAGGTTTCTACCTTAATTACTTTCTTGTACTTACGGATGTTTGCAAGGGTTATAATCACAAGTATGTATTAGTCTTGGATGGGGCGGTACATTCGCACAGGTTCACCCACACAACACTTAGCAAGCTAAAGAAGATTAATCAACTATATGAAGCAAAAGCACTTGACAGTCTTCCCATGTATCCTCGAGAACGTTTGGTCATCTTAAGTAATACAACCGGCTTGTCCTTTGCTACATAAAGGATTGGGCCACTTGCTGCATTTATTCCTACTGTCTTTTATTTACTCGTACTTTGTTTACTTGCTTTATCAAAAACCCCTAAAAATCCGTTTGCTAAGTATTTGTAGAGAATTCCTGATCCATACCACTAGCCAGCACCTTTTGCTCCTCGTTGGGTTCGACACTCTTACTTATCGAAAATACTGCGATACACACCCTATACTTGTGGGTCATCAGTCCCCACTTTAAATGCATTAAAATTCTCTAAGTTTAATGCTCTCTCACTTAACTCTTTTATTAAATTTATTCAGAATTTTGTTAATTACTTTATGTAACAAACAGTCACATATAACCCCTTGCAATATTTCAATATCACATGCAGAACCACTTTATGCAATTTCACCCGAAACAATTTCCGGTTTCTATCGAAACAATTCCTGCGCTTTGCAACTCTTTCGTCTGAAACATATGTGCTCCAAAATGGTGTCCGGTAACTCTTAAGTGTGTCATCCTACGGTTCGTGAATAATACAGACATGATTGAGACTCCTCTCAGATCAATAATCAGAAGCGGGATCTAGAGATCCATACTGACTCCTGCATATTCAACATTGACTTCTGTGATCGTGAGAACCTTAACGCTTGTAATTTAATCCCTTTGTCTCATGATATAATACATGTCCGAGATTCGATCATCGGTATCCAAATACCTAGTTTGATCTCGTTACCGACATGCACTCTTTTCTCGTTCCCGTGATATAACATTCTAGTGATCACATCACTTGCTTGCAAGCTACCTTAATGTGATATCACCGAGAGGGCCGAGAGTATATCTATCCGTCATCGGGATTGACAAATTCCACTCTTGATCCATGAGCCTCAACATAACACTTTCGTAGCACTGAACCCATCTTTATAGTCACCCTGTTACGGTGTGACGTTTGATGTTATCAAGATACTCTTCCGGTGTTAGCAATTAACATGATCTCATGGTCTAAGGATAAAGATTACTTCGTATGATGTTATAGCAATGTAAACATAATGACTTGATCGTAATGCTATACTTCGGATGAATGTTCATCACATCATTTCAAAAATGTCGTGACCTTGTTATTAACAACATCCAATGTCCATGATCAGGAAACCTTGATCATCTTGTTAATCAACAAGCTAGTCTATAAGAGAGGCATAACTAGGAACCCTTTTTGTATATTAAACACACATGTATTGACGTTTCCAATCAATACAATTATAGCATGCAAAATAAACATCTATCATATATAAGGATTACATAATAACAACTTTATTATTGCCTCTCAGGGCATATTTCCTTCAGTCTCCCACTTGCACTAGAGACAATAATCTAGTTCACATAGTGATAAATCTAACACCCATGGAGTTCTGGTGTTGATCATGTTTTGCCCTAGGGAGAGATTTAGTCAACGGATCTGCTACATTTAGGTCCGTGTGTACTTTACAAATCTTTATGTCTCCATCCTTGACATGTTCGCGGATGGAGTGAAACCGGCTCTTAATATGCTTGGAATTCTTGTGAGACCTCGGTTCCTTGGCATTGGCTATGGCTCCATTGTTGTCACAATAGATCACCATCGGGTCCAATGCACTAGGAACCACACCTAGTTCTGTAATGAACTCTTTCATCTAAACCGCTTCTGTAGCGCCATCTTGAAGCGAACATATTCCGCCTCCGTCGTTGATCCAGCCACCACAGGTTGTTTGGAACTCCTCCAACTAACTGCTGCTCTGTTCAAGAGAAATACGTATCCGGATTGAGACTTAGAGTCATCCAGATCGGTGTCAAATCTAGCATCGACATAACACTTAACGACTAGCTCTTCTCACCTCCGTATGTAAGAAACATATCCCTAGTTCTTCTCAAGTACTTGAGGATGTTCTTGACCGCTATCTAGTGTTCTGAACCTGGATCAGATTGGTACCTACTAGTCAAACTAATATCAAGTGCCACATCCGGTCTTGTACATAGCATGGTATACATTATAGAGCCTATGGCCGAGGCATAGGGGATCTTATCCATTATCTCTCTTTCTTCTGCCGTAGCCGGACTTTGAGTCTTACTCAATGTCTTGCCTTGCAACATAGGTAAGAACCCCTTCTTACTTCCGTCCATATTAAACTTCTTTAATATCTTATCAAGGTATGTACTTGGCGATAGCCCAATTAGGCGCCTTGATCTATCTCTATAGATTTTAATGCCTAATATATATGACGCTTCACCAAGGTCCTTCATCGAAAATTTGCCGATTTGGGTATCCTATGAAGACGCATTTTTCCGATTTGGGTTCAAGTTTATCCGGTTGAAGTTTCTTCACATAAACATCGCATCCCCAAACTTTAAGAAATGACAACTTAGGTCTGTTTCCAAACCATAATTCATACGGTGTCATTTCAACCGATTTAGATGGTGCCCGATTTAAAGTGAATGCAGCTGTTTCCAGTGCATAACCCCAAAATGACAGTGGCAAGTCAGTCAGAGACATCATAGATCGAACCATATCCAATAAAGTACGATTACGATGTTCCGACACACCATTACGTTGTGGTGTTCCGGCAGGCGTGAGTTGTGAAACTATTCCACAGTCTTTCATATGTGTGCTAAACTCGTAACTAAGATACTCTCCTCCACGGTCAGACCAAAGAAATTTGATCTTTCTATTATGATGATTTTCCACTTCATTCTGATATTCCTTGAACTTTTCAAAAGTTTCAGACTTGTGTTTCATCAAATAGATATACCCGTATCTACTTAAATCATCCATGAAAGTAACAAAATAACGATATCCACCTCGCGCCGACACACTCATTGGTCCACATACATCAGTATGTATGATTTCCAATAAATCTGTCGCCCGTTCCATTGAACCGAAAAACGGCGTTCTAGTCATCTCGTCCATAAGGCATGGCTCACATGTATCAAATGATTCCAAAAGTCCATCAGAATGGAGTTTCTTCATGCGTTTAACGCCAATATGACCTAGACGGCAGTGCCACATATACGCAGATATATCATTATCAAGTTTAATCCTTTTAGCATCAACATTATGAATATGCATAATATTACTATCGAGATCCAACAGAAATAAACCATTCAACGCAGGTGCATGACCATAAAAGATATTATCCATATAAATCGAACAACCATTGTTTTCAGATTTAAAGGAATAACCACTTTGCATCAAACACGATATGGATACAATGTTCATGCTTAGTGCAGGCACCAAATAACAATTATTTAGGTTTATAACTAATGCCGATGGCATATGGAGAGGTAGCGATCACATCAACTCTTGATCCATTGCCGACCCGCATCCTGACCTCATCCCTTGCTAGTTGTCGCTTATTCCGCAGCCCCTGAACCGAGTTACATATATTAGCAACCGATCCCGTATCAAATACCCAGGTGCTACTGCGAGTACTAGTCAAGTACACATCAATAACATGTATATCACATATACCTTTGTTTGCCTTGCCGGACTTCTTGTCCGCCAAATACTTGGGGCAATTGCGCTTCCAATGGCCAGTCCCCTTGCAATAGTAACACTCGGTGTTAGACTTAGGGCCAGCTCAGGGTTTCTTTTCAGGTGTGGCAACAGATTTGCCACCCTTCTTTCCCTTGTGCTTGCCTTTCTTGTCCTTCTTGAAACCGGTGGTCTTATTGATCATCAACACTTGATGTTCTTTCCTAATCTCCACTTCTGCAGTCTTGAGCATTGACAGAAGCTCAGGAAGAGACTTCTTCATGCCCTGCATATTATAGTTCATCACGAAGCTCTTGTAGCTAGGTGGCAGAGATTGGAGAACACGATGTATGCCTAAGTCAATGGGAATCGTTATTCCCAAGGAAACAAGCTTATCGGCGTACCCAGACATTTTGAGTACGTGCTCACTAACGGAGCTGTTATCCTCCATCATGCAGCTAAAGGACTTTTCTGAAGCATTATAACTCTCTACGGCAGCATGGGTATCGAAAATCATTTTCAATTCTCCCATGGTATCAAAGGCATTGCCATTTTCGAAATGCTTTCGAAGTTCTGGCTCTATCCCATACAGTATGCCGCAATGAACTAAGTTGTGGTCCTCCTGACGAGTCATATAGACATTCTTTTCCTTGTCAGGGGCATCAGGAGCTAGTGGGGGGGCCTAGCGGCGCGTCTAGCACATATTGCTTTTGTGCAAAAGTGAGGAGAATCCTCAAATTCATAGCCCAGTTGGTGAAGTTGCTACCATTCGCAGCAAGTTTCTCTTTCTCCATGAACACATTAAAATTAAAAGCAGGTGGTGCCATCTACAACAGAATTTGTAAAGTTTATTTAGACTAAGTTTATGATAGAGTGAGTTCAACTAATCTAAATTACTAATGAACTCCCACTCAAAAACGACATCCCCCGTGTCCTTTTGGTGATTACATGAACCAAATCCACTACACCAAGTCCGATCATCACGTGAGTTGATGTAGCTTCAAAGGCGAGCATCTATATGGGCATCATATCAACTATATGACTCATGCTTGACCTTTCGGTTCGTGTTCCAAGGCCATGTCTGTACATGCTAGGCTCTCCAAGTAAGAACCTTAGTATTCGCGTGTGTAAAACTGTCTTACACCCGTTCCTATGAAAGCGTAGATTCAAGTACACCCGATCATCACGTGATGTCTCGAAACACGATCCACAGAACGGTGCATATACTTAAGGAAGAACACATTTTTATCTTGATATCTAAATGAGGGATCATCTTACAATGCTACAAAAAGCGCCAAACTAGCAGTATAAGATGCTAACATCTAATGTGTAAAGTGAGATGATATGGTCCATGCATTTGATCTCTATCATTTGCATCATGGTATGATCTCTATCATTCCTTTGTGTGTAAGGCCAAGGTCTATGGAACTTACACATTGAATGTGTTGTAAGAGTATCTATCGTACATCTACTTACAACAATACCATATCAATACACTAGCCTAGCAACGATCTAAACTAGACGCCTCTAATTTATCAATTGCAAGTTTTACGTGGCTTAGGGATTTCGGAGATAGAACCGTTCTTACCTACGAATATGAACCACAACGAGGATAACCAAGTTATTAGCAACTCGTTGTAAATCAGATATTGACTATAGTAGGAGAGACAGACACCACTTGACCACTTATGCAAAACAAGTTGCATGTCAGTCGTGGAACCGGTCTCATGTACGATGACATGTAAGGTTGGTCCGGGCCGCTTCATCCCACTATGCCACCAATATCCAAAATACATAGAAGATGCAATAACATGATCATCATCGCCCACATATAAACATATGTGTACTACCCGTGCAAAGCACCTACGCATAGATCTAGCTCTGATACCACTGTTGGGTCCACAACATAGAAAACAAAAATTTTCCTACGATGAGAACTACACGCCAAGATCTATCTACTAGGTATAGAGCAACGGGTGGATATACATCCATCGAGAACTTACCCTCGAAGACAATGAGTTTTGTTAACGAGTAGGAACTTGATGCGCTCGACTTTCGACGTAGAACTTGTTGGGAACCCCAAGAGGAAGGTATGATGAATATAGCAGCAAGTTTTCCCTCATTTATGAAACCAAGGTTTAATCGAACCAATAGGAGCAAGGAAACACCCAAAGATGTTACTAGCTGAGCTTTGGCAGGGCGCACTACCGGTGCTAGTAGCAACGTGGAGACCTGCACAACACAACCACAGAACTTTGTCCCCAACTTGCGATGAGGTTGTCAATCTCACCGTGTTTTGCGGAAAACAAAGGATTAAACGTATCGAATGGAAAGAAGTAATAGTTTGCAGAAAGTAAACACAAAGCAGTAAAAGATTGTAGATTATATGTAAAGTAAAAGGACCGGGATCCATAGTTCACTAGAGGTGGATCTCCTTAGATAGATAACATGCTGGGTGAACAAATTACAGCGGGCAATTGACAAACACCGAGAAAGCAATACATGCATATACTAATCAACTTGACTCCTATGAGACTTGATTGGGCATTACAACATAATACATAGACCGCCATCCAACTACATCTATGACTAATAATCCACCTTCAGGTTATCATCCGAACCCCCTCCAGTATTAAGTTGCAAGCAACAGATTATTGCTTCTGAACTGCGTGTAAAGTAAACAATACGATTGTTCTATGAACAAAGGATTGTTGTTTTTCTCCTAGTAGCAACAACACATCTAGTACCTTAGAGATTTCATCTTCCCCAGATTACTAGAGGCATGAACCCACTATCGAGCATAAATACTAACTCTTGGAGTTGCTAGCATCTACTTGGCCAAGATAGCTACTAACAATGGAAAGCATGCAAGATCTCAAATAACAAAGACATGATAGAATCAATAATCAATCTGAAATAGCATCTCAATATCCATCGGATCCCCGCAAACACAACACGTATGAATTACAAATAGATGATCTTGATCATGAACGGAGCTCACAAGATCTAAACATGAAAGCACAAAGGAGGAGAAACCATCCATCTAGCTACTACATGGATCCGTAGTCCAAGGATGAACTACTCACGCATCACACCGGAGGCTTGCATGGTGATGAAGAAGGCCTCCAGGGTGAATTCCCCTCTCCGGCAGGGTGCCAGGAAGAGCTTAAGATCCCTCCCGATCTAGGGATGGAGATGACGGCGGCTACAAACTCTTTCATGGATTTTTGATCGGGTACTTAGGGTTTTCGTCCCGAGGGCAACTTATAGGTGGAAGGAGAGGGCGAGGGGGTGCCGGGAGCGACCACACCACCCCCTGGCATGGGCCAGGCCTGGCCACGCGGACAGGTGGTGTGGTGGCTCCCTGGCCCTTCTCCGTCTCGTATTCTGGCACTTGATCCCTTCCGGAAAAATAGGCACTTTGGCTTTTGTCCCGTCCAATTCCGAGAATATTCATTTTCTGACTTTCCTGGAACCAAAAATAGCAGAAAACAGGCAGCTGGCACTGTGGCTCTTGTTAATACGTTAGGCCAAGAAATCATATCAAAACTACTCCAAAGTTGGAACAAAACACAAGAAAGTGGATAAAACTAAGCATGGAACATCAAAAATTATAGATACATTTGCAATGTATCAGAACTCGTGGTTGATGTAGTCATACACTTGCCGATCTCAAGATCGTGTGGAAGTCCGAGCGCCGCAACTCAGCAGCGCATCCGTACTCGCACGCACGTTCAAGCCACCGGACAACCTCCACCTCCTCGCTCCAGCGATCTAGCGGAAGCAGCAACTCCTTCCAGACGAAATGCCACCGGGAACATGTATCTCGCTAATCCGAGACCATGGGGGAATAATTCTAGAGGGGGAGAGAGATCCTTCACGAGGAGGTGTGTGGAAGAAGGAGGAAGAGGGGGGCCTTTTATAGGAGGAGGGGGGGGGTACCCCCTCCCCATGGCCGGTGCATGGGGGGTGACCCCTCACCTCCCCCATTCATGTGGTGGTAACCCCTCCACATTAAAATGCCTCTTCACATTCCCTTTTAAAGTCCCTACTTTAAATGCATTAAAATTATCTACGTTTAATGCTCTCTCATTTAATAAAACACTTTTATTAAATTTATTCAGAATTTTTTTAATTACTTTAATTAACAAACATTCACATATAACCCCTTGCAATATTTCAATATCAAATGCAGAACCACTTTCTGCAATTTCACCCGAAACAATTTCCGGTTTCTATCGAAACAATTCCTGCGCTTTGCAATTCTTTCGTCTGAAACATATGTGCTCCAAAATGGTGTCCGGTAACTCTAAAGTGTGTCACCCTACGGTTCACGAGTAATGCAGACATGATTGAGACTCCTCTCAGATCAATAATCAGAAGCGGGATCTGGAGATCCATACTGACTCCTGCATATTCAACGATGACTTCTGTGATCGTGAGAACCTTTAACGCATGTAATTTAATCCCTTTGTCTCATGATATAATACATGTCCGAGATTCGATCATCAGTATCTCCATACCTAGTTTGATGTCGTTACCAACATGCACTCTTTTCTCGTTCCCGTGATATAACATTCTTGTGATCACATCACTTGCTTGCAAGCTACCTTAATGTGATATCACCGAGAGGGCCCAAATTATATCTATTCGTCATCGGGATTGACAAATTCCACTCTTGATCCATGAGCCTCAACATAACACCTTCGTAGCACTGAACCCATCTTTGTAGTCACCCTGTTACGGTGTGACGTTTGATGTTATCAAGATACTCTTCCGGTGTTAGCAATTAACATGATCTCATGGTCTAAGGATAAAGATTACTTCGTATGATGTTATAGCAATGTAAACATAATGACTTGATCGTAATGCTATACTTCAGATGAATGTTCATCACATCATTTCACAAATGCTGTGACCTTGTTATTAACAACATCCAATGTCCATGATCAGGAAACCTTGATCATCTTGTTAATCAACAAGCTAGTCTATAAGAGAGGCATAACTAGGAACCCTTTTTGTTTATTAAACACACATGTATTGACGTTTCCGATCAATACAATTACAGCATGCAAAATAAACATCTATCATATATAAGGAATACATAATAACAACTTTATTATTGCCTCTCAGGGCATATTTTCTTCACCAACTATCAACACCATCCCTACTGAATGGGAGAGGGCGAGGCAATCCCTAAGGGGCATACACCTCAGACCTGATGCAACGCGCGATGATATAATGACTTACCATCATCTTCTTACCTAGCAATTCGATCGCCATAGGGATGATCAGATCCGGCTCGACAAACGAAAGAGTTTAGCAAATGAGTCGATCTTCCACCATATAGAGTTATCCTCTATCAATGAATCCTCATCAAGGAAAAACTATGACATCAGGGCGCACAAGCAACACTATCGGGCGCATCACATGGACAAGGGCAAAAGGTGTGAGTTCTCCAAAAGCCTCAACTCCTCCTTCATTACTGTAGATTGATCGGGCAACATGATGCCCAAGACAATATAAGCTGCCATTATTGTGGCCACTGCATACTTGTTGTCCAACCAACCTCTAGCAGGAGATCCATAAGCCGCCATCCATAGATCTGCCGTTGCCGACCTTGGCCTGGTAGGAGCCATAGTCATGGTAGATTCAAAGCAAACAAAGGAGAAAACAGTCACACTGTGAAATGCCAACCGCTCACCATCGCGGGACGATAGATCACAAGCGTCCATGGTGGGAGACCTAAAAGTCACGCGAGCACGACACCCGTCATGAGATCACATAGTGCAAAATCGACAAATCTCGTGCAGAACGCGTCATCCGTGACTCCACCAAGTATGATGATGAATACCTAGAGTTGTGCAATACCAGGTGCTTCAGCCTCTACATCCGAATATAGAGGATGCTGAAGGGTTTCAATCTACCCTCTGACACACCAAGTACGATGGGCTCCAAGATCCAAAAACTTGGCTGGAGGATCACCTATAATCAGTAAAGTGCCATGCTAGTTCAAAAACACCGTCGTGCAATGCTTGTAGATGCAACTAAAAGTATACGCGCATGCTTGGCTTTAGAGCCTCCCCAAGGGTTCAATTAGAATTTGGGAGGAGATATTCCATAGCTTTGTCCAAAACTTCAAGGACTTGTACAAGACAAGGAAATCCTAAGATTATATTCTATATGAACACCAACTTGTAACTGACTCGAATGGTGTAACACCCTAGACTCTCTGTGCCCGGGCTGTCACTCCTAGTAGCTTAATAGGATATCTAGACTGGCCCCATGGAACAACACTAGTATTTTCTATGCACTTTGTCCTCACTCGTGAGGACCCGGTACCCACTTTTTGGTCGGTCACCCATCCTTAAATTGCTCTAGGCCAAACACGCTTAACCTCTGAGTTATGTTTAGATGAGCTTCCAAAAACAAGTTACAACTTGTTGATATGGGTATACTATCAATCCAATTAAGCCATGCGCTAGGTGTCATCGGATTGAGGACAAGTACGCCATGAGGGGGTTCTCGAGGCATGGAGAAAGGTAGGGTGTGAGACGTACATCGTTTTGGGACAGTGAGCACACAAGCTTACCCAAGTTCGAATCCGTCTGTGGTGGATGGATCCTACTCCTGCTAGCAATCCTAGTAATATGGTAGAGCTGGAAGTATAGATTACAAGAGAGGTTTCGCTTGTGCGAGTTGAGAATGGTTGGTTGCGTTCCCTAAAGGATGATCCCTAGGATGGCTTATATAGTCATACGTTCCTAGGGTTATAGGAGAGTCCTATCCGACTAGGATACAGAGTTGGTTACATAGTACATCTTGGACTACACGTAATTCTACATGCCTAATTCGGTAAGCCTTATGGGCCTTCCCGTAGCCGGATGGGCTTGCATGTTCTCTCCATGACTGGATCGCCCGTGAAGCAAAGCTCTAACCCAAAGTGGGCCACCCTGGTCAGCGAGTCATAGTGGGTATACCCGGAAAGTATATCCCCAACAGTAGCCCCCGAAAGCCTCCAAGATCGAAAGTCGGATTTCATCGCCTAGCTTGATTCTTCTTCGGCTGCAGAATCTTGAAGGATTCCTGAAAATCTTCGCATAGCTTGATTCTTCTTCGCCTAGTTTTTGTTAACCCTAAATTGGGTGATTAGAACTTGATAATCTTGATTAGGGTTTTTGGGGTGTTACATAAAGATGCTGACAAGGTGTGTAAGCTTCAACGCTCCATTTATGGACTAAAGCAAGCATCTCGGAGTTGGAATCAATGTTTTGATAAGGTGATCAAAAACTTTGGATTTATACAAACTTATGGAGAAGCTTGTGAAGGGAATATGCCCGAGAGGCAATAATAAAGTGGTTATTATCTTATTCCATGTTTATGATAAATGTTTATTTTGCATGCTATAATTGTATTGATCGGAAACATCAATACATGTGTGTTTAATAAACAAAAAGGGTTCCTAGTTATGCCTCTCTTATAGACTAGCTTGTTGATTAACAAGATGATCAAGGTTTCCTGATCATGAACATTGGATGTTGTTAATAACAAGGTCACAACATTAGTTGAATGATGTGATGAACATTCATCCGAAGTATAGCATTACGATCAAGTCATTATGTTATTGACATCAACCACGAGTTCCTACTTGTTAACAAAACTCGTTGTCTTCGAGGGTAAGTTTTCGTTGGATGTATGTCCACCCGTTGCTTTGTACCTAGTAGATAGATCTTGGCGTGTAGTTCTCATCGTAGGAAATTTTTTGTTTTCTATGCTGTGGACCCAACAGTGGTATCAGAGCCTGATCTATGCATAGGTGCTTTGCACGGGTAGTACACATATGTTTATATGTGGGCGATGATGATCATGTTATTGCATCTTCTATGTATTTTGGATATTGGTGGCATAGTGGGATGAAGCTACCCGGACCAACCTTACATGTCATCGTACATGAGACCGGTTCCACGACTGACATGCAACTTGTTTTGCATAAGTGGATGGCGGGTGTCTGTCTCTCCTACTATAGTCAATATCTTATTTACAACGAGTTGCTAATAACTTGGTTATCCTTGTTGTGGTTCATGTTCGTAGGTAAGAACGGTTCTATCTCCGAAAGCCCTAAGCCACATAAAACTTGCAATTGATAAATTAGAGGCGTCTAGTTTAGATCGTTGCTGGGCTAGTGTCTTGATATGGTATTGTTGTTGGGTCCGTAGCATAGAAAACAAAAATTTTCCTACGGTGTGAACTACACGCCAAGATCTATCTAGTAGGTACAAAGAAAACGGGTGGACATACATCCATAGAAAACTTACCCTTGAAGACAACGGGCTTTGTTAACGAGTAGGAACTCGTGGTTGATGTAGTCGTACACTTGCCGATCTCAAGATCGTGAGGAAGTCCGAGCGCCGCAACTCAGCAGCGCATCCACTTTTCACTTTTCGTTCAAGCCATCGGACAACCTCCACCTCCTCGCTCCAGCTATCCGGAAGCAGAACTCCTTCGGATGAAATGCCACTGGAACATGTATCTCGCTAATCCGAGACCATGGGGAATAATTCTAGAGGGAAGAAATCCTTCACAAGGAGGTGTGAGGATGAAGGAGGGAATGGGTGGCCTTTATAGGAGGAGGGGGTGCCCCTCTCTCCATGGCCGCATGGGGGTGACCCTCACCTCCCCATTCATGTGGTGGTAACTCCTCCACATTAAAATGCCTCTTCACATTCCCTTTTAAAGTCTCCACTTTAAATGCATTAAGTTTCTCCAAATTTAATGCTCTCTCATTTAATAAAACTCTTTTATTAAATTTATTCAGAATTTTGTTAATTACTTTAATTAACAAACATTCACATATAACCGTTGCAATATTTCAATATCACATGCAGAACCACCTACGCAATTTCACCCCAAACAATTTCGGTTTCTATTGAAACAATTCCTGCGCTTTGCAATTCTTTTCTGGAAACATATGTGCTCCAAAATGGTGTCAGTAACTCTTAAGTGTGTCACCCTACAGTTCGAATAATGCGTACATGATTGAGACCCTTCTCGATCAATAATCAGCGGCCGGACACGGAGATCCGTCTTGACTCTACACATTCAACGATGACTCTGTGATCGTGAGAACCTTTAACGCTTGTAACTAAATCCCTTTGTCCTCTATATATTACATGTCCGAGATTCGATCATCGGTATCTCCATACCTAGTTTGATCTCGTTGACATGCACTCTTTTCTCGTTCCCGTGATATAACATTCTAGTGATCACATCACTTGCTTGCAATCTATCCTAATGTGATATCACCGAGAGGGCACAGAGTATATCTATCGTCATCTGGATTCACAAATTCCACTCTTGATCCATTAGACACAACATAACACATACGTAGCACTGAACCCATCTTAATAGACACCTGTTACGGTGTGACGTTTGATGTTATCAAGATACTCTTTCGTGTTAGCAATTAACATGATCTCATGGTCTAAGGATAAAGATTACTTCGTATGATGTTATAGCAATATAAACACAATGACTTGATCGTAATGCTATACTTCGGATGAATGTTCATCACATCATTCCACCAATGGTGTGACCTTGTTATTAACAATATCCAATGTCCATGATCAGGAAACCTTGATCATCCTGTTAATCAACAAGGTAGTCTATAAGAGAGGCATGACTAGGAACCCTTTTTGTTTATTAAACACACAAGTATTGATGTTTCCTATCAATACAATTATAGCATGCAAAATAAACATCTATCATATACAAGGAATACATAATAACAACTTTATTATTGCCTCTCAGGGCATATTTCCTTCAGTCTCCCACTTGCACTAGAGACAATAATCTAGTTCACATAGTGATAAATCTAACACCCATGGAGTTCTAGTGTTGATCATGTTTTGCCCTAGGGAGTACTTTAGTCAATGGATCTGCTACATTCAGGTCCGTGTGCACTTTACAAATCTTTCTATCTCCATCCTTGACATGCTCGCGGATGGAGTGAAACCGGCGCTTAATATGCTTGGAATTCTTGTGAGACCTTGGTTCCTTTGCGTTGGCTATGGCTACATTGTTGTCACAATAGATCACCATCGGGTCCAACGCACTGGGAACCACACCCAGTTCCGTAATGAACTCCTTCATCCAAACCGCTTCTGCTGCTTCAAGCGACAACATATTCCGCCTCGTTGTCGATCCAGCCACCACGGGTTGTTTGGAGCTCCTCCAACTAACTTCTGCTACGTTCAAGAGAAATACGATCCGGATTGAGACTTAGTGTCATCGGATCGCTGTCAAAACTAGCATCGACATAACACTTAGCGACTAGCTCTTCTTCACCTCAGATATAAGAAACATATCCTTAGTTCTTCTCAAGTACTTAAGGATATTCTTGACCGCTATCCGGTGTTAGAACACGGATCAGATTGGTACCTACTAGTCAAACTAATAGCATGTGCCACATCCGGTCTTGTACATAGCATGGCATACATTATAGAGCCTATGGTGAGGCATAGGGATCTTATCCATTATCTCTCTTTCTTCCGCCGTGGCGGACTTTGAGTCTTACTCAATGTCTTGCCTTGCAACATAGGTAAGAACCCTTCTTACTTAGTCCATATTATACTTCTTTAATATCTTATCAAGGTATGTACTCTGCGATAGCCCAATTAGGCGTCTTGATCTATCTCTATAGATTTTAATGCCTAATATATATGAAGCTTCACCAAGGTCCTTCATCGAAAATTTGCTGTTTAGATAACTTTTAACACTGTTTAAAAGATCTAAATCATTTCCAATCAATAATATGTCATCCACATATAATATCAGAAATGCCACATTGCTCCCACTCACTTTCTTGTAAATACAAGCCTCTCCATAAGTTTGGACAAATCCAAACTCTTTGATCACCTCATCAAAGCGGAGATTCCAACTTCGTGATGCTTGCTTTAGTCCATAGATGGATCGCTGAAGTTTGCACACCTTATTAGCATACTTAGGATCGACAAAACCCTTAGGTTGTATCATATACAACTCTTCTTCAATCTTACCATTGAGGAACGCAGTTTTGACATCCATCTGCCATATTTCATAATCGAAATATGCAGCAATTGCTAACATAATCCTAACCGACTTAAGCATCGCTACGGGAGAGAATGTCTCATCATAGTCAACTCCTTGAATTTGTCGAAACCCCTTTGCGACAAGTCGAGCCTTATAGATGGTCACATTACCATCAGCATCAGTTTTCCTTTTGAAAATCCATTTATTCTCAACAGCCTTTTGGTCGTGAGGTAAGTCCACTAAGGTCCAAACCTGGTTTTCGTACATGGATTCCATCTCGTATTTCATGGCTTCTAGCCATTTGTTGGAATTCGGGCTCATCATCGCTTCTTCATACGTCACAGGGTCATCCATTTCATCATCCATGAAATTCACAACAGGATTGCCGTACAGTTCAGGAGCTGCACGTGTCCTGCTTGACCCGCGAGGTTCGGTAGTGTCCTCTTTCGGAGTTTCATGATCAATATCATTAGCTATCTCTTCATTAGGTGAAGTCAACTCTGAAACAACTTCTGGAGCTGCGCTACTTGCTATTTCATGAAGAGAAGGTTGAATAACCTCTTCGAGTTCTACCTTCCGACTACTCACACCTTTCGCGAGAAACTCCTTCTCAAGAAAGGATCCATTCTTGGCAACAAAGATCTTGCCCTCGGATCTGTGATAGAAGGTATACCCAATCGTTTCCTTAGGGTATCCTATGAAGACGCATTTTTCCGCTTTGGGTTCGAGTTTATCCGGTTGAAGTTTCTTCACATAAACATCGCATCCCCAAACTTTAAGAAATGACAGCTTAGGTTTGTTTCCAAACCATAATTCATACGGTGTCGTTTCAATGGATTTAGATGGTGCCCGATTTAAAGTGAATGCAGCTGTTTCCAGTGCATAACCCCAAAATAGCGATGGCAAGTCATCGAGACATCATAGATCGAACCATATCCAATAAAATGCGATTACGATGTTCTGACACACCATTACGTTGTGGTGTTCCGGCAGGCGTGAGTTGTGAAACTATTCCACAGTCTTTCATATGTGTGCTAAACTCGTAACTAAGATACTCTCCTCCACGGTCGGACCACAGAAATTTGATCTTTGTGTTACGATGATTTTCCACTTCATTCTGAAATTCTTTGAAGTTTTCAAAAGTTTCAGACTTGTGTTTCATCAAATAGATATACCCATATCTACTCAAATCATCCGTGAAAGTAACAAAATAATGATATCCACCTTGCGCCGACACACTCATTGGTTCACACACATCATTATGTATGATTTCCAATAGATCTGTCGCCCGCTCCATTGAACCGGAAAACGGCGTTCTAGTCATCTTGCCCATAAGGCATGGCTCACATGTATCAAATGATTCAAAATCAAGTGATTCCAAAAGTCCATCAGAATGGAGCTTCTTCATGCGTTTAACGCCAATATGACCTAGACGGCAGTGCCACATATATGTAGATATATCATTATCAAGTTTAATCCTTTTAGCATCAACATTATGAATATGCATAATACTACTATCGAGATCCAACAGAAATAAACCATTCAACATAGGTGCATGACCATAAAAGATATTATTCATATAAATCAAACAACCATTGTTTTCAGACTTAAATGAATAACCACTTTGCATCAAACACGATCCGGATACAATGTTCATGCTCAAGGTGCACCAAATAACAATTATTTAGGTTTATAACTAATCCCGATGGCATATGGAGAGGCGGCGTTACGGCGATCACATCAACTCTTGATCCATTGTCGACCGCATCGTGACCTCATCCCTTGCTAGTTGTAAACATTCGCAGCCCCTGAACCGAAGTTACATATATTAGCAACCGATCCGTATCAAATACCAGGTGCATCTGCGAGTACTAGTCAAGTACACATAAATAACATGTATATCACATATACCTTTGTTTGCCTTGCGGACTTCTTGTCGCCAAATACTTGGGCGATTGCGCCCAATGGCCATCCCTTGCAATAGTAGCACTCGATTATCGGACTTAGGGCCAGCTCGGGGTTTCTTTTCAGGCGTGGCAGACTTGCCACCCTTCTTTCCTTTGTGCTTGCCTTTCTTGTCCTTCTTGAAACAGTGGTCATATTGATCATCAACACTTGATGTTCTTTCCTAATCTCCACTTCAGTCTTAAGCATTGTGAAGCTCGAGAAGAGACTTCTTCATGCCTGCATATTATAGTTCATCACGAAGCTCTTGTAGCTAGGTGGCAGAGATTGGAGAACACAATGTATGCCTAAGTCAATGGGAATCGTTATTCCCAAGGACACAAGCTTATGGCGTACCCAGACATTTTGAGTACGTGCTCACTAACGGAGCTGTTTTCCTCCATCATGCAGCTAAAGAACTTTTACGTAGCATTATAACTCTCTGGCAAAGATGGGTATCGAAATTCATTTTCAGTTCTCCCATGGTATCAAAGGCATTGCCATTTTCGAAATGCTTTCGAAGTTCTGGCTCTAGCCCATACAGTATGCCGCAATGAACTAAGTTGTGGTCCTCCTGACGAGTTATATAGATGTTCTTTTCCTCGTCAGGGGCATCAGGAGCTGGTGGGGGGCCTAGCGGCGCATCTAGCACATATTGCTTTTGTGCAGCAGTGAGGAGAATCCTCAAATTCATAGCCAGTTGGTGAAGTTGCTACCATTATGACAAGTTTCTCTTTCTCCATGAACACATTGAAATTAAAAGCAGGTGGTGCCATCTACAACTGAATTTGTAAAGTATATTTAGACTAATTTTATGATAGATTGAGTTCGACTAATCCAAATTACTAATGAACTCCCACTCAAAAACGACATCCCTCGTGTCCTTTTGGTGATTACATGAACCAAATCCACTACACCAAGTCCGATCATCACGTGAGTCGGTGTAGCTTCAAAGGCGAGCATCTATATGGGCATCATATCAACTATATGACTCATGCTTAACCTTTCGGTCCGTGTTCCGAGGCCATGTCTGTACATGCTAGGCTCGTCAAGTAAGAACCTTAGTATTTGCGTGTGTAAAACTGTCTTACACCCGTTGTATGAAAGCGTAGAGTTGAAAACACCCGATCATCACGTGATGCCTCAAAACACGATCCACAAAACGGTGCATACTTAAGGAAGAACACATTTTATCTTGATATCTAAATGAGGGATCATCTTATAATGCTACCAAACACGCCAAACTAGCAGCATAAGATGCTAACATCAAATGTGTGAAGTGAGGTGATATGGTCCATGCATTTGATCTCTATCATTTGCATCGTGGTATGATCTCTATCATTCCTTTGTGTGTAAGGCCAAAGTCTATGGAACTTACACGTTAAGTGAGTTGTAAGAGTATCTATCATACATCTACTTACAACAATACCATATCAAAACACTAGCCCAAAGAACGATCTAAACTAGACGCCTCTAATTTATCAATTGCAAGTTTTACGTGGCTTAGGGCTTTCGGAGATAGAACCTGTCTAACCTACGAACATGAACCACAACGAGGATAACCAAGTTATTAGCAACTCGTTGTAAATCAGATATTGACTATAGTAGGAGAGACGGACACCGCCACCACTTATGCAAAACAAGTTGCATGTCATTGTGGAACCGGTCTCATGTACGATGACATGTAAGGTTGGTCCGCCGCTTCATCCCACTATGCCACCAATATACAAAGTACATAGAAGATGCAATAACATGATCATCGCCACATATAAACATATGTGTACTACCTGCAAAGCACCTACGATAGATCAGGCTCGATACCCTTTGTTGGGTCCGCAACATAGAAAACAAAAATTTTCCTACGGTGTGAACTACACGCCAAGATCTATCTACTAGGTACAAAGCAAATGGGTGGACATACATCCATAGAGAACTTACCCTCGAAGACAACGAGCTTTGTTAACGAGTAGGAACTCGTGGTTGATGTAGTCGTACACTTGCCGATCTCAAGATCGTGAGGAAGTCCGAGCCACAACTCAGCAGCGCATCACTTTTCGCACACATGTTCAAGCCACGGACAACCTCCACCTCCTCGCTCCAGCGATCCAGCGGAAGCAAAACTCCTTCAGCATTTAAATGCCACTGGAACATGTATCTCGCTAATCCGAGACCATGGGGAATAATTCTAGAGGGGAGAGATCCTTCACAAGGAGGTGTGAGAATGAAGGAGGAATGGGTGGCCTTTTATAGGAGGAGGGGGGTGCCCCTCTCTCCATGGTCATGCATGGGGGTGACCCTCACCTCCCCCATTCATGTGGTGGTAACTCCTCCACATTAAAATGCCTCTTCACATTCCCTTTTAAAGTCTCCACTTTAAATGCATTAAGTTTCTCCAAATTTAATGCTCTCATTTAATAAAACTCTTTTATTAAATTTATTCAGAATTTTGTTAATTACTTTAATTAACAAACATTCACATATAGCCCCTTGAAATATTTCAATATGACATGCAGAACCACCTTCTGCAATTTCACCCGAAACAATTTCCGGTTTCTATTGAAACAATTCCTGCGCTTTGCAATTCTTTCGTCTAAAACATATGTGCTCCAAAATGGTGTCCGGTAAGTCTTAAGTGTGCCACCCTAAGGTTCGCGAATAATGCAGACATGATCGAGACCCTTCTCCGATCAATAATCAGCAGCGGGACCTGGAGATCCGTACTGACTCCTACACATTCAACGATGACTCATGTGATCGTGAGAACCTTTAACGCTTGTAACTAAATCCCTTTGTCTCTCGATATATTACATGTCCGAGATTCGATCATCGGTATCTCCATACCTAGTTTGATCTCGTTGCCAACATGCACTCTTTTCTTGTTCCCGTGATATAACATTCTAGTGATCACATTACTTGCTTGCAAGCTATCCTAATGTGATATCACCGAGAGGGCACAGAGTATATCTATCCGTCATCTGGATTGACAAATTCCACTCTTGATCCATGAGCCTCAACATAACACCTTCAGAAAGCATAAACCCATCTTTATAGTCACCCTGTTACGGTGTGACGTTTGATGTTATCAAGATACTCTTCCGGTGTTAGCAATTAACATGATCTCATGGTCTAAGGATAAAGATTACTTCATATTATGTTATAGCAATATAAACACAATGACTTGATCGTAATGCTATACTTCGGATGAATGTTCATCACATCATTCCACCAATGGTGCGACATTGTTATTAACAATATCCAATGTCCATGATCAGGAAACCTTGATCATCCTGTTAATCAACAAGCTAGTCTATAAGAGAGGCATGACTAGGAACCCTTTTTGTTTATTAAACACACATGTATTGATGTTTCCTATCAATACAATTATAGCATGCAAAATAAACATCTATCATATACAAGGAATACATAATAACAACTTTATTATTGCCTCTCAGGGCATATTTCCTTCAATTGTTGTAAGTAGATGTATGATAGATACTCTTACAACACACTCAACGTGTAAGTTCCATAGACCTTGGGCTTACACACAAAGGAATGATAGAGATCATACCACGATGCAAATGATAGAGATCAAATGCATGGACCATATCATCTCACTTTACACATTAGATGTTAGCATCTTATACTGCTAGTTTGGCGCTTTTGGTAGCATTGTAAGATGATCCCTCATTTAGATATCAAGATAAAAATGTGTTCTTCCTTAAGTATATGCACCGTTCTATGGATCGTGTTTCGAGACATCACGTGATGATCGGGTGTACTCGAATCTACGCTTTCATAGGAACGGGTGTAAGACAGTTTTACATACGCGAGTACTAAGGTTCTTACTTGGCGAGCCTAGCATGTACATACATGGCCTCGGAACACGGACCGAAAGGTTAAGCATGAGTCATATAGTTGGTATGATGCCCATATTGATGCTCGCCTTTGAAGCTACACCGACTCACGTGACGATCGGACTTGGTGTAGTGGATTTGGTTCATGTAATCACCAAAAAGGCCCGAGGGATGTCGTTTTTGAGTGGGAGTTCATTTCTAATTTGGATTTGTCCAACTAAATTTGTCATAAACTAAATCAAAGTGAATTTGCATAATTTGTTGTAGTCATTGGCGTCTGTTCACTACCTTATGCTTAGTTTTAATTGAGATAATAGAACTATAGAATTCTGGATATTTACTTTACGAACTGGTATCGTATTGTTTTGAATGTCAATTTAAAGTTTATAAGTCCTATTGCAAACTTTCAGCAAACTCTATTTACTCCATAAAGTTTAATAAGTAGTATTAAATCAAGAGTAAGAATTCCAATGTTAGTATCTAAAGTATCATGTTTGCCTCCATGATTATTGATATTCAAAAGTTGTTTTAATATCAAGATTATATAGGAGCTAGAAATTGTTTCAGAAACCATCATGTGTGAAAGATATTGTGATATCTAAAAAAATGTTTTTGGTTGCATTATGATAGAGTATAGTTTAGCAAAATACATGTTCTCATATTGTATGAGAATTTGTGAAGGATGGAGATGCTAGGCATCCGAATCTCCCAAAAAGGTTTTTGGGAACTAAAATTATACTCATCATTCTTCCTTATAGGCTATAGTAGCTTGATCATGAAATTTGTCATGATAAGGATGAATATAAGATGTAAGTAAAATGTTTACTACACTAATAGATTACTAAATAATGGATTTTTGAAAGAATACCAAACATTTGATGATGGTGATCCACTTCAAAGTGCAAGTCCTAAGGTATTAGTATTTGACTATATACGCTTTGTAGTATGTGTCATGTGAATGACACCACTATTGATGTTGATAGATTCTTTTAAAAGGAAAAGGAATTGCTGAAAGAGAATGTATAAAATATTTGGCAGAAAAGAAAAAGTTGGAGATGTCCAACTTAGGTATATAGAAGATATACATGTTATGGCTGTATTCCTTGCTTGTTAAACAATGTGGTTCTGAGGTATTGGATACCGAATTGGTTGGTATGAAGTGTCATACAGGACAACGCAATTCATGAACTATAATGGCCTAAGTAACTATCAAGAGAATAAGTGATGATGTTCATCGAAAACAAATAAAGTGTTATTGTGTTTTTCGTTGTCGTCAAACCTAGCCTTCAAGATTTGTTTTAATAACTGTTATTTTGTTCTGGTATTACGAGAACAATGGTTGTTCAAATAATTACCGTATTCCATAAAGGATGGATGAATTTTTACAAGTCTAGTGGGAGAAATCACATCCATAAACACTATTGCTAAAATGTCGCAAGGCAAATGATTGAAAGATCACTTATGAAGTGACATCGCTGTTTAAATTATATTGGAAAGAAAACATGAAGAAACTCCATGTTGATGGATTTTTGGAGTCTTTGATTTTGATCAACTAATGCTTGTGAGACTTTCCTCGAGATAATTGAAACTGCGTTCATAGGCCAAAGAGGAACGGATGACTAGCTTATTGGAAATTGTACATGTTGATGTGCATAGTCCATTATGTGTAGCCATATGCGATGGATCTTTTTGCTTCATATGCTTTCTCTAGAAATTTGAGTGAATATATTTATATATTTACTTAATAAGGAAGAAGTATGAAACATTTGAAAATTGTTCAAAGACTTTCAAGATGAAGTGGAAAATCATTGTAACAAGAAAATAAAGAGTTTATGATTCGATCATAAAGGAAGATATTTGAGTTACGTGTTTAGCAAAAACACCTAAGATTTCAGGAATTGTTCCATGAAATTGTATTTCCCGATAAACCATAGGAGTATGGTATGTTCGAGAGATCAAATCAAAGCTTGTTTGACATGGTAAGATCAAAGGTGTCATTTATAAAACTGTCATTATGTTTTAAGGATTGAAGCTTTAGAGACTACCGCTTTTACACTAAAAAGAGCACCATCGTGATCCGTTGAAATGACACCATATAAGTTATGGTTTGGGATAAAACCCGAATTGTCTTTTCTTAAATTTTGGTATGCTATGCATAAGTAAAATGTTTATAACCAAAGTCGGATAAGCACGTCTTTGTAGGTTATCCCAAAGAATTTTTTGGGAATTTCTCCATAACACCGAGGACAAAAAAGTTTGTTACTTGGAACGTCAAGTTTCTTGAGAAGGGATTTCTCGTGAAAAGTTAAGTGGGAGGACAATAGAACTTTGATAAGGTTGTTGAACCTTAGCTATATGTGCTAAGTAGCACAGCGCCGGAAAGTGTCCCGGTGGCAGCCACAATGCTCATGTCTCCCGTGATTACAAAGTGTGTGATCTCGGAGATTAGAGTTCCTATTGAACCGTGTGGGTCGGTAAGAATCAAATAGTGTGATTTGATAAGCAAGTCGTTATTGTTTTGACAATGATGAACCGACTACATGCAAAGAAGCGATGATGGGCCCTAACTCCATAAAATGACTAGAAGTCATAGAATCCGTGATAGTATCCATACACAAGAAATCAAGTTTCTGAACTTGGAAGACCCTCTTGAAAGGCATGAAGCCTGTCAGTCGTGTTTGGATCTATAAAGAAATAGACATGGATGTTTAACATCTATGAAATAGTCGACATGTCGGAAAGAAGTTTACGGCAATGTTCAAGGAGTTGACTATGACAAGATTTGATCTTTCATAGTGATATTTAGTCTTGACGGATTAATGTAGCAACCGCTACATATAATTTGGTATATGGTAGTTGAATAAACAAAACAAGGTTCTTCTAATAGAATGGTTACCTAGGACGTGTACATGACATAGTCCGAAGGGTTTTGTTAATTCAAAGGATGCTAAAAGGGCATGCAAACCTCAATAGTTGAAGTAAGCATAGCGGAGTTGGAATCTTCACCATGATGAAATTGTTAAAAGAGTTTAAATTCATCGGAGATGATGAAGATGCTTGCATTTGCAAGAAATTAAGTGGGAGTGCTGAGACATATTTCTAATACATTATGTAGAGGACATATTGTTGATTGGAAATGATGTATCTTGTATTGACACAAGTTAAGAATTTCATTAAAAAAAGATTTCAATGAAAGACTTGGGCAAATCCAGAATATTTGGCATCAATATCTATATGGATAGATTAAGGCGCTAATATGGTTGTGCTAGACATACATATATGAGATATTGAAAGGTTTCAATATGGAAACAACAAGAAAGGTTCTTGCTGCATGGAAAGAATTGTATCATGATTCAAGTGTTTCAACACTTGGTGAGTAAAATCACATGAAGATTTTGATCGATTATACCATGATATGTATATATCCAAAATGTCCTATGCTCTAAATGTTATGAGCACATACCAGAATGATTCATAAGATGATCATTGGACAATAGTAAAGATATTCTTATGAGCTTTGGAAGAACTAAGAATATATCATGTATAAGTGACAAATAGTTAAAGGTAGTTCATTGAAAAGTGTTACATTGATACTAGTTTTGTCACAAGATACAAATTAAAATTTATCTCAATTTAGACTATGGGTGGCACAATGTAATGGAAAGGATGTTCCATGATGGATTTGGATGAGTTCCAAAGTTGAGACATTGTGACGGATACTACAATGAAAGGCTAAGTATATGACTGCTATAGTAGCAGCAAAGGAGGGCATTTGTGTTAAATAGTTTGTTATCAAACTAGGTGTGGTTCAAAGTGGTATAATACTATGAATATATATTGTATGACAATAATATCAACATGTTTTAACCCAAACAAACTAAAGGTCTCACCAAAGGACCAAATTTATACAATGCTATCTCATTTGAGAATGAGTGATGCATAGAGACGCAAAGACATGCAAATACACACGGACCTAAAACTGTCAGATCCGGAGATTATGTTAACCACTAGAAATCGTGTATATGCAACACCAGAAAGCCATAGGTGTTCAATACGCAAAGTTTTTCAAACTAGATTATTGACTCTAGTGCAAGTGAGAGACTGAAGGGAATATGCCCAAGAGGCAATAATAAAGTGGTTATTATCTTATTCCATGTTTATGATAAATGTTTATTTTGCATGCTATAATTGTATTGATCGGAAACATCAATACATGTGTGTTTAATAAACAAAAAGGGTTCCTAGTTATGCCTCTCTTATAGACTAGCATGTTGATTAACAAGATGATCAAGGTTTCCTGATCATGGACATTGGATGTTGTTAATAACAAGGTCACAACATTAGTTGAATGATGTGATGAACATTCATCCGAAGTATAGCATTACAATCAAGTCATTATGTTTATATTGCTATAAAATCATACGAAGTAATCTTTATCCTTAGACCATGAGATCATGTTAATTGCTAACACCTGAAGAGTATCTTGATAACATCAAATGTCACACCGTAACAGGGTGACTATAAAGATGGGTTCAGTGCTACGAAGGTGTTATGTTGAGGCTCATGGATCAAGAGTGGAATTTTTTAATCCCGATGGTGGATAGATATACTCTGGGCCCTCTCGGTGATATCACATTAAGATAGCTTGCAAGCAAGTGATGTGATCACTAGAATGTTATATCATGGGAACGAGAAAATAGTACATGTCGGTAACGAGATCAAACTAGGTATGGAGATACCAATGATCGAATCTCGGACATGTAATATATCGCGAGACAAAGGGATTTAGTTACTAGCGTTAAAGGTTCTCACGATCATAGAAGTCATCGTTGAATGTGTATGAGTAAGTATGGATCTCCAGGCCCCGTTTCTGATTATTGATCTGAGAGGGGTCTCAATCATGTCTGAATTATTCGAGAACCCTAGGGTGACACATTTAAGAGTTACCGGACACCATTTTGGAGCACATATGTTTTAGACGAAAGAATTGCAAAGCGCAGGAATTGTTTCGATAGAAACCAGAAATTGTTTTGGGTGAAATTGCAGAAAGTGGTTCTACATGTGATATTGAAATATTGCAAGGGGTTATATGTGAATGTTTGTTAATTAAAGTAATTAAAAAAATTCTGAATAAATTTAATAAAATAGTTATTAAATGAGAGAGCATTAAACTTGGAGAATTTTAATGCATTTAAAGTAGGGACTTTAAAGGGGAATGTGAAGAGGCATTTTAATGTGGAGGGGTTACCACTACATGAACAGGGGAGGTGAGGAGTCACCCCCCATGCGCCGACCATGAAGGAGGGGCCCCCCTCCTCCTATAAAATGCCACCCTCTTCCTCCTTCTTCCTCACATCTCCTTGTGAAGGATCTCTCTCCCCCTCTAGAATTATTCCCCCATGGTCTCGGATTAGCGAGATACATGTTCCCAGTGGCATTTCGTCTGGAAGGAGTTGCTGCTTCTGCTGGATCGCTGGAGCGAGGAGGTGGAGGTTGTCTGGTGGCTTGAACGTGTGTGTGAGTACGGATGCGCTGCTGAGTTGCGGCGCTCGGACTTCCTCACGATCTTGAGATCAGCAAGTGTACGACTACATCAACCACGAGTTCCTACTCATTAACAAAACTCGTTGTCTTCGAGGGTAAGTTCTCGTTGGATATATGTCCACCCGTTGCTTTGTACCTAGTAGATAGATCTTGGCGTGTAGTTCTCATCATAGGAATTTTTTTGTTTTCTATGCTGCGGACCCAACAACTTGTATCTACAAGAAAGTGAGTGGGAGCTCTGTAGCATTCTTAATACTATATGTGGATGACATATTGTTGATTGGGAATGATATAGAACTTCTTGAAAGTGTCAAGGCCTATTTGAATAATAGTTTTTCGATGAAGGATCTTGGCGAAGCGGCATACATTTTAGGCATCAAGATGTATAGAGATAGATCAAGACGCTTAATAGCGCTTTCACAAAGTACATACCTGGAGAAGGTTCTAAAGAGATTTAGAATGGAAGTGACGAGGGTTTAACTCATCAATGCCCATTGTTATGGACTTGGGTTTTGGAGAAGGAGGGAGCGCCAGAGACATCTATCGGCTAACAAACAAGCACATAGGGGACAAAGATTTACCCAGGTTTAGGCCTCGTAGAGGTCCCTACTCCTGCTTGTCTGCTCGTGGAATTATCAAAGGAATCGAAAGTTACAATGGTGCACAGATGCAATCTGGCGAGGGTTGTGGAAACTAGGGTTGCGTGTGTGTCCTCCTCGCTGCCCCCTCCCAGCCTTTATATAGATAGGCTAGGTCTCGGGTAGCAGGTCGAGTCGGTTACAAGTTAGGGTTTTCCCCTTTAAACTTTCTATCTTTAGCTTCTTCTTGTTCTTCAAGCAATCGAGAGTCCGCAGGTTACTCGAATCCTTCGTTTGGGCCTTGGCAACACCATGGGCCTGTACATATTTAGACCGTATATACCAAGCTCGAGTACCTGTGGGTTATACCCATGTCAGTAGCCCCCGAGTGTCCAGTGGAATCGTAGATTCGACTGGGGACTTCTGAAGTCTTTCGAGTGCCTGAATGAGTATATATTTCGACTGCTTTTAATTGTGTCATAGGGATTGTTGATATACGTTTCTGATATAACCGAAGTATCGGTATCAGTTAACCACCTTAGGGTGAAACAACGCAATCTACTCGAACTCGAGTCCCCGGACTCGAATCCAGAAAAGTGCTGGTGTAATTCGGCTTAGGCCGTGGAGGTCTTACAGGAGTCGAATTCCAGTTATATGGGTGTGAGAACTCGACGCGTCCGTCAAGGCATATTCATCGTACCTGCAGGCACGGATATGTTTCTAGTAGTGCGCACCTAATGCGTTGCCAGGCCTTGTTCAGTTCTTACCTTCACGCTGTAAGCGCGGCATCCGAATTTTATCATCGCGGAGACGATTCGGGTGACCCAGGAGACGCAATCTCTTTGTAGGGAAAAATTATGAGGCGGTGTCGCCATGAGTTTCGAGTGTGGATGTTATCGACACATAGTTTTTGCATAGATAATCATAGGGTGCGCGACCAGCGCTCCCTATGGGAGTAGCCCCCGAGTGCCTGGTTGAGTCGAAGACTCAGGCAGGGACTAAAGAATCATTTTGCGACTGTTGTCGTCTTTTACTTGCTTGTTTCAGTCAAATTTTTTCTAGCGCTCCCTATGGGAGTAACCCATGTCCATAGTCGAATCGTGTTTCGAGTGGTTTGGGTTTGCTTCTGATTGTCCATATGCCTGAAAAAGAAAAGAAAAAATCTTAGGGTGTGCGCGCCGCCCCTATGGGAGTAGCCCTCGAGTGCTTGGTGGAGTCAAGACTCGGCAAGGACTAAAGTAGTCGAAGTTTTCCGCTGTAGCTTTGATGACGCCAGTCTTGACGCTGTATGAGCTCGATTGCCAGCGTGGCGAAGTTTGACGGACATGACGGACGAAGGGTCCCACCGTCTGACTTTGATTTGACTGGGCGTGCGTAATCTTTATTTTAACTGCGCCTCCTTGATTTTCGTGCGTAATGGGAGTAGTGGAGGGACGGTTCACGCTTTCCCTTCTCCACGTGTCTAACACGATGTGTGCCATGCGTTCAGTAGGGTTTTTCTGAGCTGTTGGATTGCATCTTCTAGGGGTTAAGTAGCAGCGATACGACGGTAATTTTCCCATCTGTTCTCATTCATCCTTGCTGCCATCGCCATTGCCGGTGCTCCTCTGCCTTTCTCTGCGCCTGTTTCTTCCACGACACTGGACCAGCTCCGCTCGTTTCCGAGCTACTTTCTTCGCTCGCATCGCTGTCGTGCAATAGGGAAGAAGAAGGGAGGCGCTGCTGCTGATTCCGTGGCCACTGTTGCCGCGGTGTAGATGAAGGGCGGCTCCGCTGCTGCGGGCACCAGCACCGCCGCCGGCGGGAAGAAGAAGGTCGCGGGCACCCACGTCACGAATGGTGCGTGGCACCCTTCCATCATCAAGGTGTCTGATCTCTGTCTTATTCGCCAAGACGGAGTGCTGTCCGCGGCAATCGTTGATGCGCGCGTCCCCAGCGGTGAGACCATTCCTACTCCTCCCGCTGGTTTTCGAGTGATGTTTCTTGCATTCATCATTCGTGGTCTCTCCTTGCCTCTTCACCCCTTTTTTAGGGGTCTTCTTTGTTTCTACGGGCTCCAGCTCCATAAGCTGTCCCCAAATTCGATCCTCCACATCTCTTGCTTCATCACACTTTGCGAGTGCTGGCTCAGAATCGAGCCACACTTCGGCCTTTTCAAGCGCATCTTCAAATTGAAGCGTCAGTCTGCATCTGGCTCTTTAGTTTATGATGTAGGTGGTTGCGGAATCCACGTCGACCCATCCGCCACCTAGTTCGACATCAAGCTCTCGGCGTCCGTCCAAGGGTGGAGGGACAAATGGTTCTACATCCGCGATCAGAAGGCCAATGGCGAACACTTTGGACTCGTCCCTTCGATCCTGCGACGCCGTGCAGGAGGATGCGCTCCTGGAAGAATGTAGTCATGCCTGGCGAGCTCGTGGAGATAGACGTGATGTATTAGCGTGTCTGCGACCTCGAGAGCCGCATAGGCAAAGAGGAGGGAGGCTGTGCCCTCATTCGCACTTGGCTGATGATGCCACTCGCGTGTCTGCCGATGGCATGTCTACGAGTGAGGTGGATAAGAGGGTTCGACTGGTCACGAAGTACACCGGCAAGGATGTGCTTCCCAGTGAACCAGTTGTTCCTCCCTTTGATGCTTCGAATCCTCCTCCTGAGGTATAGTTGTGCTACGCAGTAGCTTATTTTGTCAATTGATTTTCTGTTGCTTACTTGCTTTTTGCTGATTTCTGTATGTAGGATTGGGCGGTGTCGCCTTGTATGCCTCCTCTTCTGGAGGGAATTATTCCTCGCGAAGCCTTGGAAGAGGATGAGTCTGAGTTGACTGTCCCTTCTGATGTGGAGGAGGAAGCCCCCGAGTTTGATAGTCTGGATACTCGCAAGCGTTCGCGCAGCGAGGATTCCGACGCGTCGTCTCCTTCGACTCCGAAAGGTACGGGTGTTGGTGCGGAGTCGCCAATTCCTGCCGTTCCTGTGAGGGCTGTGGCACCATCTTCTTGCAAGAAGATGCGATTGCCCAAGGAGTCTTCGTCAGAGTCGGTGGAGGCCACATTTGACTTTGACAAGTTTGACTGGTAAGTTTTCTGGTTCATTTGTTTTTCTCTGTTTTCTTCCTGTTGGCTTCTCTCTAGGTTTGCCATTTGTTGATATGGTCGTTATCTAGCAGTCAAGAGGCGTCGTCATCTTATGGTGACGTCCAATTTTTAAAGGAATCAGGAGTCGCGACCTCGAAGGCCAAGGAAGAGGTCGAGCGTGCTCCTTCCCCTCCGGTGGCGGCCCACTCCGGGCACAACGCTTCTAGTTCTCCCCATGCAGGGGAGCATCGAATGGTTGCCTAGATGACGGTACAACAAACATCTTCAGAGTCACTGGAGGACGATGTAAATATAGCTTTTCTTCGTTTTAGTGTTGCAGTCGATGTTGTCTGTTGTCTCTGATGATTCCTTGTTTGTGCCGCAGCTCCTTGTGAAGGAAGCCGCGCTCTTGGCAGAACAAGTGATGGCGATGGGCCGCCAGCATGCAATGTTGGAGATGCGTCACCGCATGGTTGAAAGTGAGTGTTCTACACTTATTCTTCTTCTTCTCCTCCTTTTGATATAGTCGACTGATAATCAACTTTTCCTTGTCGTGTAGCTGAACATAATGCCTTATTGCGTAACGCCGCCACCTTGGAGAAGACGCTTGCCGCGGCTGTGAAGGGTCACGACGAGGCAATCGCAGCGCGTGACAAGGCACGGAAGCGTGAAGAGGATCTGCGTGCCTCCTTCGCGGCCAGGGAAAAGTTGTTCAAAGAACAACTGTTCTCAATCGCCAAGGCTCTCTTAGGTACTTTTGCTTGTGGATATTTGTTATCCTTCTCTGCTTCTAATGTTTTTGCTGATGGCGCTGATGTTTTGTTCATGTGTTGGTTTATGTGCAGACGCTGGCGATTTGAGCTTTGACCCGCAGGCCCTTCATCGTGATGACGCTCTGGCGGGTGCGCTGTCTACAGTCAAGGACCATAGCGCCGCCGTCCAGGGTACACTTTCCAAGGCCAAGGGCGCCCTCCGCCGCCTCCGGGAGGAGTTGATGCCTAAGGCGGAGCTGATCGATAATATGGACGAGCTGGTGGAGTCACTCGCCGGGGGTGTGTCTTCCAGCTACAAGAACTCACTCCGCGCGGCTGGCACGTCCATGTCACTCGCCATGGTGCATGCCCATGGAGTCGAGATCGATCCTTCTGCGGTGTCGAAGGCGATGCCTGTTGGCGCGGATGGTCAGCAGGTAGTCTTTGCTCCTTTCACGACTGCCTGTGGCAAATATGGGCATCACTTGATAAGTACTGTTGCGAAGTACTCTGAGGAGCTCCAACGTGCCAAGAAGGTGGCGAAAGCTTCGGCGTCAGGGGCCGGCGGAAAGTCAGTGGCGTCTGACACTGCCACGGACTTGATGAAGCCCCCGAAGCCGTCGAAGTCGAAGAAGCCAGCTGCTCCTTAGATAGTTTTGTAATAGTTAGTTTTAGATTGTGTCCTTTTGTTTTAAAGACATGCCTGCTGGCGAGTGTATCTGCTGATACTTTTGCTAGTCTTGAATGCATCTGATCCTTTTGTCTGTTTGTTGATTTGGTCGTCTTATTTTCTTCTATCTTGAATTGTGGTAGGGTACATCGAGTGATCCTTTGAGGGAAACTCAGGACTCGCCGACCCTTGATGATACTGTGGCGCCACCGTGCTCCAGGGTAGATGAGCTATCCTTGCTTTCGCGACTGCGTGACCGCGTGAAGCAGCTGGAGCGTGAGTTGCCCATGCTCCGCGGTAATGCGGATGTATGGAAGTCGAAGGCGGAAAAAGCCGCCGCCCGAGAGCAATATCTGCTTGGCGAGGTGACGCAGCTAGGCGACCAATTCAAGTATTAGTTTTCTTGTTCTCATCTTTTCCTTGTAGTTACTCGTAGTTGGTACGTTGTACTCATGCTGCTGTTGCTGCTTCGTGTAGTTGTCAGCGCGCGTCATCCGCAGGAGGAGAAGGATAGGATTGCCATTCGTCTGCATGATCTTACCCAGTAGCAACTTCAAGAGAGTGGATACTTCAGGGTAGATCACGATCGTCATCGCTATTTGGTAACCCGCAGGATCGTAAGGCCACGAAAGTGCTACTTTTTCTGAAGAAGTCGCAGTCATGCTTGAAGAACATTTATCGGGCGATGTTCCCGCTGGATGATACTCCATCAAGCTTGCTGACCCTCCTTGCCAAGTTTCAAGATCTGTCCGCGGTTCGCGAATGCGTGAGGCAACAGTTGGTGGCTGGTGCCAAGGCTGCCCTGTCAATGGTGCGACTGCACAGGCCTGACATAGATGTTGCGGCAATTGCGTCTGGGCCGCCTACGCCGCCAGCAGGTTCTGCTTGGAATATGGTGCCGCACTACCAGGCGGTGGACCGCCCATCAGAAGATATCATCGACTTCTTTGAGGAACAAACCAACGTTCTTCTGCTGCAGTAGTAGCCTAGTTTGTATCCTGCACATAAGTGTACTTGTGTTGTAAAGTTCGTATAAATGTTGTAGATAATTTATTGTCAAATGCGTATAAAGAGCTTTGTTAGTACGAAGTGCGTGGCACTATGCGAGTCCTTTTCGTTAGCCTGATCATGTTTTTATCTCAGTCCCTTGTCAACCTGTCAGGTGCGTTGCAGCTGGATTGGTGTTGTGTTAAGGGTTTCGATTGATGTACCAGCTACTCAGGATATCGCGTTTTGGTTCGAAGAACAGATGTGTATAGGGTGGCGCAGCCCCCGAGTGCATAAATTGGAAAAGTAAAGGAGAACTCAGAGTTTTGGGGCACTTAGCTTTATTTATTCGAAGAACAGTGCGAGGTACAATGTGTGGCTAAGTAGCCTTGGCTGAGTAGCCTTATTTGTAATGAAAAGTAAAAATGACTAAGGGTAGAAGCGTCGCAGTTGTGCGACGTTCCAGGGGTTGGAGTATGCGACTCATGTCTCTAGATCTTGAAGGCGATAGGCGCCACCTGGGATTACTTCTGTAATCACGTACGGTCCTTCCTAGGGGGACTCGAGCTTGAGATGCCCTCGCTTGATCGCAGGACCAGGTCACCTTCGACGAAGGCTCTGGGGCGAAGCCTCCTACTGTGGTAGTTGCGCAGGTTCTGTTGGTAGATCGTGGATCTTTCTGCGGCGATTTCCCTTGCCTCGTCAAGGAGGTCGACGGAGTCTTCGAGTGCGAGGGATGACTCTTGTTCACTATAAGCGACCACGCGCGGCGCCTTGTACCGTACCTCGGCGGGTAGCACTGCCTCAGCTCCGTGCACCATAAAGAATGGCGTGTAGCCCGTGGCGCTGTTTGGAGTTGTGCGTAGGCTCTAGAGTACGGATGGCAGTTCATCCGGCCAGCAGCCCGTGGTTTATTTGAGTGGCCGGAGGAGTCTCTTCTTGATGCCACTGCAGACGAGCCCATTTGCTTTTTCCACCTGACCATTGGTCTGTGGATGCGCTACTGAGGCGTAGCTGATGTTGATCCCGAGGTTCTCGCAGAATTCTTGGAACTCCTTAGATGTGAAGTTCGTCTCGTTGTCGGTGATGATGCTGTGCGGCACTCCGAAGCGGTAGACGATGGACTTGAAGAACTTGACTCCGCTGTGCCCTGGTTGGTTTGTCGTTGGCATGGCCTCAATCCACTTGGTGAGTTTTTCGACTGCGACTAGGAGGTACACGTAGCCTCCTCACGAGGACCTTGGAAGTTTGCCGACCATGTCGAGCCCCCACTGTGCGAAGGGCCAGGCCAGTGGGAGTAGCTCTACGCCTAGTGCGTGTGGCTTGTCTGCGAATCGCTGGCAAGCGTTGCATTTTTGGACTATGTCCTTGGCATCACGCATGGCCGTAGGCCAGTAAAATCCAGCTCGTAGAGCTTTGGCAACGAGGGCGCGACTGCCGGCATGGTGCCCGCAGGTCCCTTCGTGGATGTCTAGGAGAACTGCTTTTCTATCGGCGATGGAGACGCATCGTTGGAGTACTCCCGTGATGCTGCGTTTATACCGTTCGCCATTGATAACGGCGAATGCCTTGGATCGCCGCGCAATATGCCTTGCATCGGTCGGATCGTCTGGTAGCCTCTTGCTGAGGAGGTACGTGATGTATGGCTGCATCCAGGATTGCTCGATCATCATGATGCTCATTGGTCCCTCGATTCCTGTGTCCAGCTCCAAGTCATCAAGTGCCGTTGGCTCATTGGGTGGCGTAGCCCCCGAGTCCGTTGTTGTGCTTGTTTTCTTCTCTGCGGCCTTTGGCTTGATGGAGCATTCGCAAATGCGCTCGAGAAATACCCCAGGTGGTATGGGGCGCAGGTAGAGCCTATGTTGGCGAGTGCATCCACTTCCTCGTTGCTTTCGCGACCTACGTGTCGTAGCTCACAACTGTCGAAGTCCCCTTCGAGTGTGTCATAGAGGTCGCGGTACGCGATCATGTTATCGTTCAGTGCGTCGCACTCATGCATTGTTTGGTTGACGACCAACTTGGAGTCGCCGTATATGATGAGCCTCTTGGCGCCGCAAGCTTTTGCCATCCTCATCCCGTGCAATAGGGCCTCGTATTCAGCCTCGTTATTTGAGGCTGTGAACTGCATTCGCAGGATATACTTCAGCTTGTCCCCTTGAGGTGATGTCAGTATGACACCTGCGCCTGCTCCGTCTTTCCGCTTGGACCCATCGAAGTGCATTGTCCAGAGGTAGGACATATCTGGCTTGTCCGGGAGCTGGTTCTCCATCCAGTGCACGAGGAAGTCCGGGAGAACTTGCGACTTGATTGGGTCGCGCTTTTCGTACGTGATGTCTCGTGGAGACAATTCTATTCCCCAAAGCGCGACTCGTCCCGTAGCGTCGGGGTTATTGAGGATGTGTCCCAAGGGGGCATCGTTGACCACCACGATTGGGTGTTCCTGGAAGTAGTGGTGCAGTCGCCGGGCGGTCATGAAGATGCCGTACGCCAGCTTCTGGTAGTGCGGGTACCGCTGTTTTGTTGGCGTGAGGACCTCTCTAAGGTAGTATACTAGGCGTTGTACGCTGTGGACCTTGTTTTCCTCCGCTCGCTCGGCGACAAGCACTGTGCTAACCACTTGGTTGGTGGCGGAGATATACAACAACAGTGGCTCCCTTTCGCGTGGGGTCACCAGTACTGGCGAAGTGGATAGCAGGCGCTTGAGGTCTTCGAATGCTTCTTGCGCTTCAATGGTCCACTCGAATTTTTCAGTTTTGTGGAGGAGTTGGTAGAAGGGCAGCGCCTTTTCGCCCATTCGACTGATGAATTGACTGAGGGCCGCGATTCATCTAGCTAGCTGCTAGACGCCCCTTATGTTTTTTGGCTTCTCCATGGCCAGTATGGCTTTTATTTTCTTCGGGTTCGCCTTGATTCCCCTCGCGGAGATGAGATATCCAAGAAGCTGCCCAGATGGTACGCCGAAGGCGCATTTGTCTGGATTGAGCTTGATCCGGTAGCGGTCGAGGTTGGCGAAGGTTTCGCGCAAATCGTCGATTAGAGAGGCTTCCTCCTTGGTCTTGATTACTATGTTGTCAACATAGACTTGAATATTGTGACCTAGTTGTTCCTTGAGGCAAGCCTGCATGCACCGCTGGTAGGTGGCTCCCGCGTTCTTTAGCCCGAAGGGCATTGTGTTGTAGCAGAACACACCAAAGGGCGTTGTAAACGCTGTTTTCTCTTGATCTTCCTCCTTCATTCGAATTTGATTATAGCCTGAGTAGGCATCGAGGAAGCAGAGGCGCTCACATCCCGCGGTGGAATCGATGATCTGGTCGATCCGTGGCAATAGGAAGTGATCCTTTGGACAGTGCTTGTTCAGAGAGGTGAAGTCCACGCACATCCGCAGGATATCCGTGTCCTTTTTCGGTACCAGCACCGTGTTGGCGAGCCAAGTGCTTTCCTTGATCTCGCGTATGAATTTGGCCTCGAGGAGTCTGTTGATCTCCATTCCAACTGCCTGCACTCTTGGCTCAGACAATCGCCGAATTGTTTGCTTGACTGGCCTAGCGTCGGGGTTGACGTTGAGTGCGTGCTCGGCGAATTCCCTGGGAACTCCTGGCATGTCCGCAGGACACCATGCGAAAATTTCCCAGTGCTCACGGAGGAATTTGACGAGCGCGAGTTCCTATGCGGGACTCAAGTTGTTGGCGATGAGGGCCGTCTTGGCGGGATCTGATGGGTGGACCTGCACTTTCTTTGTGTGCACAGATGAGTCGAAGGAGAGATCAGGTGAGCTTTGCCTGCTCAGGGGAGGCAGACTGTTGTCTGTCGCCTCCTTCAATCTTGCGAGTTCCTCCTGCATGCCGAAGGACTGGGAGATTCTGTTGAATTCCGTGTCGCAATTGTCGGATCGCTCGAAGCTCCCGTTGATCGTGATGACGCCATTGGGACCTGGCATTTTCATCTGCAGGTAGGCGTAGTGGGGTACTGCCATGAATCTAGCAAACGCGACACGCCCGAGGATGCAGTGGTACTGTGAGGGCCAGTCGACGACCTCAAAGTCGATGCGCTCGCGCCGGAAGTTCTTCGGCGTGCCGAAGATGATGTCGAGGTTGATTTTGCCTAGGGGGGGTATACGCCTTTCCCTAGGACGATGCCGTGGAACATTGTGTCTGAGGCCTCCAGGCAAGTTAGGGGGGTCCTCATTGCTCGCAAGGTACTCGCGAATATAAGGTTGATGCCACTTCCACCATCCATGAAGACGCGGCTCATGTCGAAGCCTCCGATTTGCGCCTCGAGTATGAGGGGCAATGGCCTGGACGGGGTACCTGAGGCGGATGGTCGCGTTTGTCGAAGGTGATACACGACTCGCTTCCACTGAGGTATTCAGTGGTGGATGGTGGCGAGTGTGTGGCCAAGTTGACTTGGCGAGTGATGGCCTTCTCCACCCTATTGGAGGGGCGTCCCTTTTGGATCATCATGGTGCCCATGGCTTGTGGGTATGGCTCGCCTCCGTGGTGCTGGTCCGGTGCAACTGCATTCGAGGGTGGCCCAGGTGGGGGGTGGCAGAGCGCCATGTGCCACGGCGCCTGGAGCGGCTCCGTAGCCTCTTTCGACTGCATTACGGTTCATCTGAACCAGTCCCTCATGTAGCTTGAGGAACTCGCGGTAATCCTTGAGGAGGTGGCTGGACTTCTTCTTGCCATCATGCTTGTCGATGTAGAAGTGCACCGTACATGGCCCGGACAGTTTGTCCTCAATGGATATCGCGGGTGCCTCGTCGCGAGTGCGGCATTGCCACACTTGCGTGGTTTTCCCGGAGTCTCGGTATCTGCCACTATGGTATCCGCTGTTGCGGTTGTCATCACGTCTTTCGGCGTAGCCAGCCGCGACCATGTTGACATCGTCGCGGTCATCGTAAATGCGCATGCGACGCTTGCCTCGGCGATCGCGTCTCGCGCCGAAGCTCCGCCCTCGCCGAGTGAACGCGATTCTTCACTGAGTCTTCTCCATCGGCCCACCGATTCGCGATCTCCATCAGGTGGTCGATGGTATTGGGCTTTGAGCGGCCCAGCTTCTCTCTGAGTTCTAGGCAGCGGACGCCACCGTTGAATGTGTCAATCGCGCGATCCTCCGAGATGTTTTCTGCGGAGTTCTTGATGATGGACCACCTTTGGATGTAGGAGCGCAGCGATTCGCCAGATCTTTGCTGGCAGAATCTCAACTCTTCGATTGATGCAGGCCGCTTGTATGTGCCCTTAAAGTTGCGCACGAAGCTGTAAACCAGCTCGTCCCAACTGTGAATGGATCCGCATGGGAGGTTGTTGAGCCATGCTCGGGCGGCGCCCTGCAGCTATAGCTGTAAGCATTGCATGGTCGTGCTTCGACTGCCTCCGTGGAGCCTGACGGAGGAGATGTGGTCCTCCAGCCAGATCTTCGGGTCCTTTAGGCCGTCAAATTTCGGGTTCTCTGACGGGAGTTTAAACCCTTTAGGCATTCGCTTCTGCCTAATGGATCTGCTGAAGCATCTGGCACCGCAGAGCTCCACGTCCTCCACTTCTGAGTCAATCGACCGAGCACGTCGTGCTCTTGATTTGTCGATCTTGCGCTGCGTGATGTCATCACGTGCGTCGTAGTCGTGGTCGTGTCGTCGTGAGCGGTGACGTCGAGACAAGTCGTGGCTGTCATCGCTGGATGAGGGCGAGGAATAACGCTTTGCTAGTGCTTTGCCCTTCTTTGGCTCCGGTGTCGGCTCCTTGTCGGGGGCAGCCTCGATTAATCCCAAGCCCGCGATCGTAGATCGGTGCATGTCGACTCGGGGGTCTCTAGCTGGTGGTTGGTTGTTCAAGAGGTACATGGTGGCCGCTGTCACCGCAGCCTGCGGCGTTTTGGGGACCACATGGCCCTGGTGTCGACTGTCATAGAGCCGAAGTCGAGGACCTTTGTGGCCTCTATGCGTTCCTGCTCGGTGAGGTGGGCCATCCGAGACTGCCTCTTCTTGGCGAGGTGCTCGTTTCCCTTTGAGGAGGATCCTCCGTAGGATGAGAGTCCAGCACGACGAAGGCTCGACTCGTCTGCCACCTTTTTGCGCGCCTCGAGTTACGCGATTGTTTGTACTTGGCGCTTGAATTCTTCCTTCAGGAGCCAGTGATAACCCATCAACAGTTCCTGCGGTGATCCGAAGGGTAGAGGGGTGCCTCGCAGGGCCTCGTGGCAGCGAGCCCATTCTTGATCGTTGAGGTTGATTACGACGCGTTCGCCGGTTTGCTCGTTTACTATGGTTGGAGGTTCGACTGCCCCTCCGTTGTCAACGAGGACGCGATTGCCACCGTTACTGCCGTTGCCGCCATTGCCACCATTTCCGTCGTTAGGCGGGTCGGTTCCATTGCCACGATTGCCGCCGTTGTCGCGGTTGGTAGAGGTGTCGCCTGTGTTGATGACGACGCACATGAAGTGATTGGGGAAGCTACTGCTTCCACAACTCTCAGATCCGAAACCATAGGTTCCATCTTCAGTGGCCAGATCGCTTAGATCGGAGTCGCGACTACTATCGTTGACAGTGTTCTCGACTGTTGTCGGGGCATTGAGCTTGCTGAGGGTGCCGATCGACGGAGGAAACCACGATGCTGGGGCAATCGCCGGTGCTGTCGGCTGATCAGGCATGCGAACCGTGCCCATCTGACCAACTTGGAAGCGGAAGCTCTCGATCGCTAGGCTGATTCCGTTGCCCACGGACTCGAAGGCCGGGCGAGTGGCAGGCTTGTGGACGGTGAAGTCGAACGCGCCGAAGAGCTGGCGAATCTCCGCTGTTGCGGAGTTGTAGATCGCAGTTGATTTGGCCGAAGAAGCCGCAACATCATCACTCCCAAATCCCACAGACGGCGCCAATTGACGAGGGTTTAACTCATCAATGCCCATTGTTATGGACTTGGGTTTTGGAGAAGGAGGGAGCGCTAGAGACATCTATCGGCTAACAGACAAGCACATAGGGGACACAGATTTACCCAGGTTTAGGCCTCGTAGAGGTCCCTAATCCTGCTTGTCTGCTCGTGGAATTATCGAAGGAATCGAAAGTTACAATGGTGCGCAGATGCAATCTGGCGAGGGTTGTGGAAACTAGGGTTGCGTGTGTGTCCTCCTCGCCGCCCCCTCCCAGCCTTTATATAGATAGGATAGGTCTCGGGTAGCAGGTCGAGTCGGTTACAAGTTAGGGTTTTCCCCTTTAAACTTTCTATCTTTAGCTTCTTCTTGTTCTTCAAGCAATCGAGAGTCCGCAGGTTACTCGAATCCTTCGTTTGGGCCTTGGCAACACCGTGGGCCTGTACGTATTTAGATCGTATATACCAAGCTCGAGTACCTGTGGGGTATACCCATGTCAGGAAGAAAGCAAGAAAGGGTTCTTGCCAATGTTGCCAGGTATGACCTTGAGTAACACTCAAAGTACAGCTACGACAGAAGATAGAGAGAAGATGAGTAAAATCCTCTATGCCTCGGCCATAGGCTCTGTCATGTATGCCATGCTGTATACAAGACTGGATATAGCACACGATGTTAGTTTGACTAGCAGATATCAAAGTGATCCTGGAATGGAACACTGGACAATGGTTAAAAATATCCTCAAGTACCTGAATAGGACTAAGGATATGGTTCTTTCTTATGGAGGTGATGAACAACTTGTTGTAAACAGTTACAGCGATGCTAGTTGGAACACTGATCCGGATGACTCGAATTCACAGTCTGGATACGTATTTATCTTGAATGGTGCTGCATTGAACTGGAGAAGTGCCAAGCAAAGCGTTGTGGCGAAATCTTCAACTGAGTCGGAATAAGTAGCTACTTCGGAGGCTGCGCAAGAAGCGATATGGATGACGGAGTTCATTGCTGAGCTTGGTGTGGTTCCTAGTGCGTTGGACCCGATGGCCAACTATTGTGACAACACGGGTGCCATAGCCAATGCGCAGGAGCCAAGGTCACACACCAAGCTGAAGCACATCAAGCTACGTTTCCATGCTATTCGCGAGTATGTCCAAGATGGCGACATAAAGATTTGCAAAGTACACACTGATCTGAATGTAGCAGATCCGTTGACTAAACCTCTCCCTAGAGCAAAACATGACCAACACCAGAACGCCATGGGTGTTAGGTACATTACAATGTAATCTAGATTATTGACTCTAGTGCAAGTGGGAGACTGTTGGAGATATGCCCAAGAGGCAATAATAAAATGGTTATTATTATATCTTTGTGTTTATGATGAGTGTTTACATCCCATGCTATAATTGTATTATTAGGAAACACTAATACTTGTGTGTTTTGTAAACATAAAAGAGTCCCTAGTAAGCCTCTTGTTAAGACTAGCTTGTTGATTAATAGATGATCATGGTTTCCTGATCATAGACATTGGATGTTATTGATAACAAGATCATATCATTAGGAGAATGATGTGATGGACACGCACCCATAGTAAGCATAGCATAAGATCAAGTCATAAAGTTTGTTTTGCTATAAGCTTTCAAATACATGGTAACCTAATCCTTCGACCATGAGATTGTTTTAATCACCATCACCAGATGAGTGCTTTGATGACATCAAACACTGCTTCATAACAGGGTGGTTATAAAGGTGGCATTAGGTATTCTGAAAGTATGTGTTGAAGCGCATGGATCAAGACTGGGATTTGTCCATCCATATAACGGATAGATATGCTCTGGCCCTCTCGATGGAATGTCATCTAATTAGATTGCAATCATGTGACTAGGTCACAAGGGATGACATATCACAGAACGAGTAAATAGTACTTATCAGTAATGGGGTTGAACAAGGTATGGAGATACCAATGATCGAACCTCGGATAAGTAGAGTATCGCGTGACAAAGGGAATTGGTTTCGTATGTTAATGGTTCTATCGATCACGAATTCATCGTTGAGTATGTGGGAGCCATTATGGATCTCCAAATCCCGCTGATGGTTATTGATCGGAGAGGTGTCTCGATCATGTCTACATATTCGCGAACCGTAGGGTGACTCACTTAAGGTTCGATGTTGTTTAGGTAGATATGGAATATGCATTGGAGACCGAATGTTGTTCGGAGTCTCAGATTGGATCCGGGACATCACGAGGAGATCCAGAATTGTCCGAAGAATGTGATTCATATAATGGAGATCATTTTCTAGGTTTCATAAATGTTCCGGAGTATTCATATGGAGGTTCTAGAAGGATTCAGAGTGTTCCAAAAGTTCCAGAAGGTTCCATAGAGTTTGCTTGAAAACCAAGAAAGAAAGGGGAATACTTGGGAGGGAAGAAAACTTCCCCCCTCCCTTGGCGCGCCAAACCCTAGGGGCAAGGGGGCCAGCCCTAGGCCACCTCCCCTCTATATAAAGGAGGGGTGGGCGCATCCCCCTTGCTCCTTCCACCCCAAACCCTGGCTGCCTCTCTCCTCCACCATCCTCCTGCTCCATCTTAGGCGAAGCCCTGCAGAAATCCTTCTCCACCACCACCACCACGTCGTCGTGCTGCTGGGATTCTGTGGAGATCTACTACCTCCACTGCTCACTAGAACAGGGAGAGGAAGGTCTACATCGACTCCGCATGTGTGACCGAGTGCGGAAGCGCTGCCGGAACACAATGCCGGAAGGATCATCTACTCGATCTTGATATCGACAAGTGATCATCTACATCAACCACGAGATCCGATCTTGCACAAGGCTTTCGGATCTACAAGGGTTAGTACAGATCTATCTCGTTGCACTTATCTAATAGATTAGATCTTGGCTTTTAATAGATTGGATCTTGGTTCTGTTTGTTCTTGCGGTAGATTTTTTTTGTTTTCCCTGCTACGAACCCATCAGTAGTAGGGGCGGGCCATGAATTGCCAGTAGGCCGTACGCCCTAAGATAGCGTGGTATGTGCTCTTGAACGACACCACTTCAAAAGAAAGTGGTTTAGTCCGATAGTTATCTGACATTCCAAAAGTAACGTTGACATAGGTATGATTACTCGGGTCCTTATAATTAGTTATGCTGGTAACATAAAGGCTTACATCCCTCAAAGCCCAAGAAGAGTGAAGGAAGGCCTAGGAAGCATCCAACGGAGGGCGAATATTACTAGATATGGAAAGAGTAGAAACCGACATTGTATTAGTGTTGTAATTGTAACTTGTAACCTATCTGTATATGGCCTCGGGATCCATCCTATTATATAAAGGCTAGGAGGAGCCAACAGTGAGGTACCGAAAAATCCATGAGCGATATGTAAGCATATTGCCCACAACTAATCAGACAACTTTGACACCCTTGTTTGTCTAATCAGCCGACGAAATCCCCAGCGTTCTATTTTCCATGAAACCCTAAGTCCATCACCATGGGTTTTGTCGAGGTTACCCCTCGTCAATTGGCGTCGTCTGGGGGAAATCTGGACGCTGGAATCATGAATTCGGCGGCCTCCTTCTCACCAAGCAAAAGCTCAACAAGAGCAGATCCACGCCCACCCACCCCTGTTTCGGTTCCCATTAACTTCAACGGTGGATCCGATCTCATCATCAGAAGCTTACACTTACAGGTGGAGGAACCCGAGAATTTCTGTCTATCAGCCCCGATATCTTCGGGTCCGTCGGTCATAACAGCAGTGCCTATGGCAATACCTGCATCCTCCATCGGCTCATCAGAAGGAGCCGCACCCCAGCCGACAAATGGCGAAGAAAACTCTAGAAACTCTGCATATCTAGGGGATTTGGCCGATCTATATGATGGTCTCTCCTTCGGATCAGACTCCCAGCTAACTCCACCACGCGACTCAAGTCCAGCATACACTAAACGTGAGGAAAGCAACGAAAACATCGACTTCGGAATTAGGATGGATGAAATCTACCTAGAACAGAACCCGCGGTACTTCACTAGTTCTCCGGATAGTGTCTCTAGCGGATCCAATAAGGACAACGGCAAAAAATCATACATGACGCACCATCAAGTGTGTGTGATTATTGGCGAAGGAACATCCACACCACAAGACACCAATGGTAACCCGATTCTTGATCCCAATGATATTCTATCGGATGACAATGCAGGAAACCACACGAATGAAGGAGATTCATCCAATAATCACATCGTACAAGGAAGAGAAGGGACACATGGTTGAGAACACTAACTCTTTGACTACCATCACACGTGTGGCAAATAGCGAGGGATGCAGTGTTGGGCGCAGTCCCCATGATAGTCGAAGCTACGCACGAGGACTTAATGGCATACCAGTACTTGCTTCACCACAAGAAAAGGGACCTCCTAAGGATGAAGAGGCAACTCAACCCGTAGATCTAGTAGCGTAGCTGGAGGCACGCCATGGAGAAGGACCTCACGGTTGCAAAATATTCCGGAAGCCAAGAGAAATGATCTAACCCGAAATTTGGATCTGTCCTTCATGATGATAGATCCAGCAGGACACATCAAAGCAAAAATAGCACAAGTCACGATTATCACCGCCCAAACCTACCTACTCACAACTCAACCCGCACCCGATGATCCCCGGGTGGCTCTTCATCGCTCCGCTCTCATGAACCTCGGCATGGTGGGGCCATCCCTCGCACAGGGAGAACAAGGCACTTCAAGGCAACTCAATAAACCGCCACGCCATCGTAACTTCCCTCGGCATGTGGGGCACAGCCGCCGATCATGGTCGCCACCTCGGTTACACTTTTCGAACTCCAAACCACGAGACGATGCAAGAAACAACATAACACAACATAGAGTCAATAGATCAAGGGAAGAGCGTAGCAACCGAAGATACTACAATGGCGAAAGCGAGGATGAGTATGATGCGGGGACAGTTGCTTTACCTAGCGGGTTCACAAGACCCTAGTACCCAAGGACTTCAAACTCCCTCACGATCACCAAAAGTATGACGGTCTCCATGGAATCGAGGCTTGGCTGTCGGATTACCTGGTAACCGTTAAACTTCAGGGTGGCTCCAAGGCTACCGCGATGCAAAGCTTGTAGTTACACCTAAGCGGCGCTGCCCGCTCATGGCTTAGGTAGCTACCCGAAGAATCTATCAGTAGTTGGAACAACCTTTAAAATAAGTGCATCCAAAAATTCACATCCACATTCAAGTGACCGGCATCCCTGGAACAGTTACGCGCGTGCAAACTAAAGTCTGGAGAATCGATACGAGCATTTATCCAGTGGTGGAACATCATCAAGAATTCAGCCGAAGCTATATTTGATGAAAGGGCAATCGACGCGTTCAAGGGCGGCCTCCGCCGAAGAGAATTCATTGAGCTGGGGAAAGTCAAGCCCAAAACAATCTCGCAATTAATGGACATGGCAAATCACTAGGCAGATGGTGAAGACGCAGTAAACAACAAGTGAGGGCGCTCACCCGAAGAAGATCGGATAAGCGCAATAATGACATGAGAAGATGTAGCAATGGTGAATATGGAGGACCGAGCTATGTTGCGGCTGGCTTTTCAGAAGAGGACAACTAAAAACGACGATCATAGCGGCGGATACTGCAGAAACGGAGACGATGCTGGTGGAAGCCAATCTACACACCGGTATCAGCCAAGGGCTCGGGAGCCCCTAATGTCTCCACTACAGATGTTGGAAGGACCATACAATATTCATTTTTACATCGACTCCGCATGAAGGAGGTGATTGAATCACCCTACCACACTTTCTTAAAATTGCAGGATGTATGTAATGCAAAAGCGATAGAAGCAGCAAACCGAGGATACAAAACTGCACCTAGAACCCTAGCTATTGGCGCATGAACACCAACAGTATAGCCTCCGGTAGGGTAGCCATAACCCGCAACAAACATAAATCAGGAGGAGGAGTACCCAAGGTCCAAAGGCACAATGTCAATGATCCAAAAAGGGCGCCTGTCCAACAGAATTCATAAGCTGATCACCTGACAAGTGAACATGGCAGTAACAGTGCCACCACCTACACCTGAATATCTCCACTGGTCAGAACAAGAAAGTACATTCAGCAGGGCAAATCACCCACTACAAGTCCCACGACCGAGGCATTCATCCCTGATAGTGGAAGCCCAAAATGGTGGGTTCGACATGAGCAAGGTCTTCATGGACGCTAGAAGTAGTATCAACCTAATCTATGTCAAAACCCTGCGAGCAATGAACTACTCTCTGACAAATTTGGCCCCAACAGACACATCCTTCCATGGCATAGTCCCATGTAAAGCTAAAATTCCTTTAGGCAAAATTTATCTTGACGTTGTGACATGGGTATGATTACTCAGGTGCTTATGTTTTGTTACCCTGGCTCTATAGAGATTCATGGCCCATGAAGACTCAAGATGAAGGCCCAAGAAAGCATCCTATAGAAGCTATAGTTGTATTAGATAAAGGAAATAAGAATCGATGTTGTGTTGGTGTTGTAACCATAAATGTGTAACCTATCCGTATACGGCTTTGAGACCCGGCCTATTATATATAGGGCAGGAGAATCCTACGAGGAGGTACAAAAAAACTCCCAAACAATCTTTAATAGAATTATCCATCATTAATCAGGCGACTTCGACTCCCTTGTTTGCCTGACATCTGACAAAATCCCCAATGTTCTCTTTTCCACAAAACCCTAAGTCCATAACTATGGGCAATGTCGAGGTTACCCCTCATCAATTGGTGTCGTCTGTGGGAAGCCTGAACGTTGGAGTCATGGATTCGGCGGACCCCTTTTCATCAAGCAACAATCCAATGGAAGCGGTTCCACGCCCGCCCACCCCTGTTTCGATACCCACCGACTTCAATAGCGGATCCGACCTCATCATCAGAAGTTTCCACTTTCAAGTGGAAGATCCTGAAGAATCGCTCCTCTCGGCTCAATCAGGACCATCAATTGGAAAATTCGCGCATACGGTGATACCCGCATCATCCGCTGAAACTATACACCAGGCGGAGAGAGATGAAGGAAACATTGAAAACAAAGTAGATTCGGGGGACCTTGATAGTCTTTACGATGATCTCTCCTTCGGGTCAGGCTCTCAGCTAACTCCACCACGTGGATCAAGACCGGTAAACACAAAACCCAAGGAAAGCAGTGAAAGCATCAACTTCGGAATCAGGATGGCTGAAATCTATGCAGAACAGGAACCACTAGACTTCATTGCTCCACAAAATAGTGTCTCCCTTGGCTCCGACGATGACGCCACTAGTTTATATATAACGCATCACCAAGTGTGCGTGATCATCAGGACCCTTCAACACAACGCGACTCTAACGGTAACCCTATTATTAACCCTGATGATATTCTGTTAGATGACAATGTAGGAAATCACAGGAACGAAGGAAACCACAGGAACGAAGGAGACCCGATGAAGAACCGCATAATTCCAGGAGGAGGAGAACCACGCCGAGGTGCGAGGCAAATCCTCTGACTACCCGCCAAGGCATGGCAAAAAGCGAGAGAAGCAATTTCGGGTGTAGTTCCAATGATAGCCGAGGCCACACGCGAGGATCTATTAGCTTACCAATATTTGCTTCATCACGAGAAAAGGGATCTCCTAAGTATGTGGAGGCAACTCAACAAAAGAAAAATGTTGGCCGACGAATCCATCCTACGGTGGGCGCAAGTAAGCTCTACCCAAGGACCGAGAAGTGTATCTGGGGTAGCACCACCGAGAAGGGGAACATCACGGCTGCAGAACATCCCCGAAGCTAAAAGAAACAAATTGACTTGAGATCTCAATCTGTCGTTCATGTTAGTAGATCCAACATGACACATCAAAGAAAAAATATCCCAAGCTGTAATCGTAGCTGCACAAACATATCTACTTACAACTCAACCCGCACCCAACAATCCATGTGCAACTCTCCATCGCTCTGCTCTAATGAACCTCGACATGGTGGGAGAATCGCTTGCACAAGAAGAACATGGAATCACACATCAACCCAACGGATCCCCACACTATCGCAACAACCCTCGATAGGTGGGGCACACCCAACAATCTCGGTCACCACATCGGGTACACTTTTAAGGTTCCGAGCCACAAAACAGCACGAGAAATGACCCCACACAACACAGGAATGACGAATCAAGGGATGAGAGCCGCAACCAAAGATACTACAATGGCGACAGTGAAGAAGACTATGAGTTATGTGGATCCAGATGCTTTACCTAGTGGGTTCGTAAAACCCTAGTACCCAAGGATTTTAAACTTCCACATGACTGCCAGAAGTACGATGGCCTACAGGAACCCGAAGCTTGGTTAGCAGATTATCTAGCCACCGTCAAGTTATTGGGTGGCTCCACGGCCACCGCAATGTAGAGCCTGCAGCTGCACTTAACCGGCGCCACACGGTCATGGCTCAGACAACTACCCGAAGATTCCATCAGCAGCTAGAACGACCTTGAAAATAAATTCATCTGACATTTTCCCTCCACATTCAAATGACCCGCATTTCTGGAGCAATTGCGGGCGTGCAAATAGAAACCTCGAGAACCAATAAAAGCCTTCATTCAGTGATGGAATATCATCAAGAACTCAGCTGGGGCCACATCCGATGAAAGGGCGATTGACGCCTTCAACGATGGCCTCCGTCATCAAGAATTCATAGAAGAACTAGGATGGGTCAAGCGCAAAACAATTTCACAGCTAATGGATATAGCAAATCTCTAGCATGATGGAGAGGATGCAGTACACAACAAGCGAACACGTTCACTCGAATAAGACAGGGACAGATGCAATAGTGATAGAAGACGAAGAAACAATGACATACAAGGGGGAGCAAGCTATGTTGCATCTAATCTATCGGGAGAGGATAACCACATAAATGACAATTACAACGGCGGGCACCGCAACAAGAGGGACGGCGTCGGAGGAAGCCAACCAACACAACGATATCAGCCGAGAGCCCGAGACCCACCAATGTTCGCAATGCAAATGCTGGAGGGACCCTATAATATACAGTTTTATGTCGACCCAATGGGCAAAAGGCGATCCAATCATCTCATGAAGGATTTCTGAACATTTCTAAAAATGCAAGAACTATGCAACACGAAGGCAACCGAAGCAGCAAGCCAAGGATACACCTGCCTGGCATGTTAGCCATCGGCTCACCACCACCACCGCTAGCACACCCACCGGCAGGGCAGCCACAAAACACAATAAATCAAGAAAATGAATACCCCAGGTCCAAGGGATCAATGTCAATGATTCAGAAAGGGCGCATATCCAATAGGTTAAAGAAGCTGATTACAAGGCAAGTCAACATGGCAGAGATGGCACCACTAGTCACACCCAAGTATCTCCACTGGTCAGAACAGGAAATCACATTCAGCAGAGCTGATCATCCACTTCAATTACCGCGACCGGGCCACTCAGCCTTGATAGTAGAAGCACAATTGGGTATTCGACATGAGCAAAATCTTCATGGATGCCGGAAGCAGCATCACCTTGATTTACGCCAAAACACTGAGAGTAATGAATTGCTCCTTAGTAAATCTAGCACCAACAGAAACGTCCTTCCATGGCATAGTACTAGGTAAAGCCGAAATTCCTTTAGGAAAAATATCTCTTGACGTTGTTTTTGGATCCAAGGAAAATTTCAGGCAAGAAAAGCTCGAGTATAAAGTCATAGACTAGCCATCACAGTATCATGCGATCCTGGGTCACCCAGCTTTTGCACGATTCATGGTAGTACCACATTATGTGTCCTTGGTTATGAAAATGCTAGCCCCAAAGGGAGTCATAACAGTAAAGGGTAGCTTCAAACAATCCAACAATTGTGATCGAGAGTTCAACAAAATCTCTGAATCTTTCGGGATGGTAACTAAGTTTGAGCAGCTAAAAATGTTGGCAAGCGCAAAACCTTAGGCAGTAGCGCGTGTCAATCCCGACTAGGCTTTTGATACCGCGAAAGATACAAAGGAAGTACAGATCCACCCTACCGACCCGAAAAAGATGACATTTGTGGCCTCCAATCTTGGTCCCGTATAGGAAAGCACGCTCATCGAGTTCCTCCGTGAGCACTGGGAGATTTTTGCATGGTTACCTTCTAACATGCCGGGAATTCCTAGGGAACTCGCTGAGCACGTATTAAACTTGGATCCAAAGGAGAAGCTAGTAAAATAGTCACTTCATTGCTTCATGGAGCCAAAATGAAAGGCCATTGGAAAGGAGCTCCATCGCCTAACTGACACTAAATTCATCAAAGAATTAAAGAAAGTAGAGTGGGTCGCAAATCCAGTAAGTGTCCCAAAGAAAAATACAAAAGAACTACGGATGTGCATTGACTTCGCTATGTTGAATAAACACTGTCCACATTTTCACTTCCCACTACCACGAGTTGATCAAATAATCGATGCAACTCCAGGGTGCGAACGTCTTTCCTTGTTAGATGCGTATTCAGGATACCATCAAATTCGGATGAATGAGAAAGATCAGGATAAAACAACATTTATCACGCCCTATGGCATATTCTGCTACACAACAATGCCATTTGGCCTAAAAAATGTCGGGGCAGCGTATCAACGGATGATGTAGAATTTATTAGGAAATCAAATTGGCACAAATATACAAGTGTACATTGATGACGTCATAGTTATAACAAATGTGCAAGGGTCCTCTCTTATCAATGACCTCCGAGAAACATTCAAGAACCTCGACAAGTTTTGCATCAAACTCAACCCAGCAAAGTGTTCCTTTGTAGTTCCTGCAGGGCAACTCCTCAGATACCTCATATCAGCAAGAGGAATTGAAGCCAATCCCGATAAATTATAGGCAATCCTAACAATGAAAAACCCAATGAATCTTTGAGGAGTACAACAGCTGGCTGGGAGAGTTGCAACACTCATCCATTTTATCGCCTGTCTAGGAGAGTAAGCACACCTTTCTCTGCCCTTATGAGAAAGACAGATAAATTCGAATGGATGGAAGAAGGTCAACGTGCCTTTGAGGATTTGAAGAAAACACTTTTGACATCTCCTGTCATCGTGTCTCCACGAGAAAAAGAACTATTACTTCTCTACATTACCGCCACTAATTAGGAGGTCAGCACAGTTCTGGTTGTAGAACGACCCGAAGAAGGGAAAACTCATGGAGTTCAGAGACCAATTTATTTTCCGAGAGAGGTGCTCTCGCCATCCAAATAAAGATACCCGCACTATCAGAAACTAGCATATGGAGTATTCATGACAACACGAAAACCGCGCCACTATTTTTCAAAACACCCGATCATAGTGGTCAATGAAGCGCCTCTATCCAATATCCTCAATAATCAAGAAGCAACCGGATGCGTCTCTTTATGGGGCATTGAGACATCCCCGCGAGACATCACCTACGAGAAGCGCAAAGCAATTAAATCACAGGTTTTGCCCGACTTTATTACTGCATGGACTGAAACACAGTGCACGGGCCCACCGGACCTTTCTAGCGCATGGACAATGTATTTCGACGGATCTAAAAGAACATAAGGAGCAGGAGTCGTATTAGTATCACCACAAGGCAACAAAATGTGATACATACTTCGGATGAGCTTTGCAAATGCATCTAATAATGAAGCTGAGTACGAGGACTTGTTGCATGTATGTGTATGGCTAAAGCTTGTGGTGCAACTCGCCTAAAGATATTCGGTGATTCCAACCTCGTAGCGCAATAAGCAATGAACAAGTGTGACGCTATCAGCGATAATATGATTGCCTACTGCGATCTGTACAACATTATGGAAGCTCAATTTGATGGATGCGAAGTCTCGCACATCGGAAGAACAAGCAATGAGGAAGCCGACAATCTGGCAAACATCGGATACTTATGTCTACCAGTTCCACCCGGGGTTTTTTGGTAGGAAATAACAGAGCACTCTATCAAGGCCAAGAGAGTTTCTAAGGTCATAGCGCCCAAGACAGGGAAAAAGATCAAGCCAGGGAAGGACTCGGGGGCTGCACAAGCAAGCAAAGGTATAAAGGGAATCCTCGAAGAAGAGCCAGAAGTTGACGAAGTCATGATAATAGAGTCTACATGGATGCAACCATACATAGCATATATGACTTGGGGAGAACTCCCCGAAGATATGACAGAAGTTCAACGGATCGCTCGAAGATCAAAAGCCTTTAGAATCATCAAGGGAGAATTATATAAAAGAAGTATTTCAGGTGTGCTACAACGACGTGTCACACCTGACAAAGGAAAAATTATACTTAAGGATATACATGGAGTGTGTGGCCATCACGCTAGCAGCCGGGAAATTGCTGCCAAAGCATTCAGGGCAGGATTCTACTGGTTCACAGCAGTACAAGATGCAAAGGATATAGTCATAACATATGAGGCATGTCTGCGATTCGCAACAAAACCCGGCGCACCTGCTAACGAGTTAAATCCCATACCTCTTGCTTGACCCTTCTCTCAGTGGGGACTTGATATGGTGGGTAAACTTTACAAATCATCTCTAGGAGGACACGTCTTTCTGCTAGTAGCAGTCGACAAATTCACTAAATGGGCTGAGGCAATGTCTATTACCAGCCAGGATGGAACTTTGGCTGTGAATTTTATAAAACCAATAGTGTTTCGATTCGGCGTGCCAAATAGCATCATCACCGATAATGGAACTAATTTTACTTCCAATGAGTTCAAGGAATACTACGAGGAGATGGGTATAAAAGTAAGCTATGCCTCAGTTGCTCACCCACAAACTAATGGGCAAGGGGAAAAGCCAATGGCCTCGTAACTACTGGCCTCAAGAAAATATTACTAGCACCACTCGACAGGGCAAAAGGAGCATGGGTTAATGAGTTACCACCTGTTTTGTGGAGTTTGCGTACTACTCCAAATAATTTGACACAAGAAACACCCTTCTTTCTAGTCCACAACACTGAAGCTATCCTTCTAGTCGAAGTATCTCACGAGTCTCCACGGGTCTCTGAATATGACGAAGAAGCATCAAGGGAAGCACTTGAAGACGACGTTGATGCACTTGATGAAGCCCGCGGTATTGCCTTACAAATGGCCACTATATATCAACAAAACTTGCGCAACTACCATAGCCGACGATTGCGTCTTAGGTCCTTCATTGTAGGGGACCTACTTCTTCGCCTCAAGCAAGATGGTCACCATAAATTAGAGTCAATTTGGGAAGAGCCTTACATTGTTACAGAATTTATCCCCAGGGGAGCATATCGGCTTCAAGACAAGAAGTCAGGAGTCAAATACTCGAATCTGTGGAATGTCGCATAACTACGACGCTTTTATGCTTAGAATTTATGTTTCTCGCAATTTAAATTACAATAAGGCCTATGGCCCAGCTTCTTAGCCAGAATATTAGAAAGGCCAACAGCCAAGTGAAATCCACCAAACCATGTGTCTTCAGCTTCAGATTATAAATAAGAGATAAGTTCTTCCTACTCTAAGTTTTTTATTTATTGTTTTTTTCCTACAAAATCAGGGGTTCTCTATTTTGATATAGTTTGCAAGCATTATTCTGATGAAACTAACAAAAATATGAGCCTATGTCTAGATACAGGCATCCGAACATAGCCTCAGGGGCTACTCCCATCGGGAGCACTAGCGTTCACCCGATAGAAATTATATTATGCATATAAAGTCAAACCAATTTTGACCCAAAAATATATATCAGCAAAAGACCTATGAGTTTTACTTTGGTGTATCCTCAAACTTTTACTCCCATCGGGAGATTCTACAAAATCAATAAAACAAAAAACTAATAAACTTTAGCAATTCCAACAGCCAAACAAGGCAGTTGATAAAATTTATACAAAAATCTCGGATCGCACCCGACGTGATAAAACTCTGAATGCCATGTCCAAAACATGAAGGTAAGACCCCAGGATTTGTAAGATCCCTCCTTATTAAAGGAAAAGATCCCTGTGATTGCAATGCTAGTCCCTGGATCATTGCTAGCATCCACAGTTTAAGATGAAGTACACAGATACAAAGGTCGTTTATTACAGTCATTCCAGAGATAAAACATAGTCTTTTACAACTCATGGCCAAGGCCTAATACAAGAGTTTATGGAATAAGTAAATAAACATAAGTCTTCATCTTCATGTGCCACAGGCAAGCATGTTGAGTGTAGACTCATGACTCCTAATCATCATCAGAGTAACCTGCAACATCATAAGTTACAGCCACAAGGGTCAATACTTTGGAATAGTATTGGCAAGTGATACCTTAGTATATATTTAAGTGGACTATAATACTATATGCATTTGGCTGGTGGAGCTTAGGCTTGCATTGCTCAAAATAGATTTTTCCTTAACTTTTTGAAAATACTAAGTTTTTGTAAGTCATAAAACACCCAAGGCATCTACCAATCAAAGACTGAAGATCCACTCCGGGCATCTACCAATCAAAGACTGAAGTTCCTTTTAACCTTGTTCACCCTCAAGTTTTATTTAGAAATTGGAGTGATGAGATTCTTGAAGTTTCCATGTATTGATGCTCAAATTGTCATTTACTGGACATGGCTAAGTACTTAGGTTTTACACTGCAGAGGTGGTGCACTTTCCCCACAAGCCTTGGTTTCCCAAGACATGATCCTTCAAGAGCCTTTCCTTAGTCAAATGGACGCGCTCCAACCTATCAACCCATCTACCACCCACCCCAAGAGACTAAGTTCCAGATCCTAAGATCATGGCAGAGCCCATATTACCATGTGGTTGCACTTGAAGCTTTTCAACATTTGACAACTCAAATCTCTTTGTTCCTGGTGGCCATCCACAAGTGAGATACACAAGGTTCACCAGACCGGCCTTGTGTAACCACTCAACATAACCCAATCTTTCCATTCCACCTAGGTGATTCATTAACTTAGTTGTTTTGTTAAATAAAAACAAGTCCTTAGACTTAGAATATTTTTCCATAGTGTGAATATATAAACCACCCTTGTTTTCTAGTAGCTAGGCTAAGCATGGCATGGCAACTTGTCCTTAGGGAATTTCCTAGCAATTCTAGCATTCTATTCTAAATAGGATTTCCCATCATTAGTTGACAAAAGTAGCATGCAAGTCCTAACAAAATATATCTAATGCAAGTATAAAATATAGGTAGGGAATATTCATGAAGATATCACTTGCCTTGGTAGTGTGGGGAGTAGCACTTGTCACAATCACAATCACTAGCAAAATCTACACACAAAGTTGTAGCATACAATTACACACATATATATACAAACAAAAGTAATATGAATGCATGCATGCATGAATCTACCAAGTGATGATTTTTTGAAAACTTCAACCAAGCAAGTGCATGAATACAGAAACTAAAACTAGTCACAAAGTAGCCAAAACAACTTAAATAACCCTAAAACAAAAATACTAAACTAAATCTATACTAAAAATGGCCTCAAACATGTCTCTGCATTTTAAGCTAATCAAATGGTTACTATTTGCTAAACAAAAAGGATAGGCAGAAAGGTCTTGTTTTTCTGAATCCAATGGTATAAAGTTTGCAAAATTCCAACGTGGGGTTCAAAAGATATAGGCAATTGAATTTGGATCAAATTTCTAATTTTAAATTCTATTCTCAGATCTAACCTAGCCACGCGTCTTATTCTTATTCGCCCGTACCGGTTCGCGCTGGATAGAGCTCCACAGCCGTAGGATCTAAAGGGGCAGGTGCGGCTCAGATCGCGTACCGCTTCGGGGTTAAGTGATCTATCCTAGCGCTACGATGCAGATCTAACGGCTGCTACTCGCCAAGAATCGCGGCGGGCGGCGGCTACCGGGCGCGAATCGCCGGTTACGACGCTGCCGATGATGCAGACGGCGAGGAAGAAGGAGGAGTGGCTTACCGGCTCAGAGGTCACGGCGAAGCTCGTCGACTCGCGTTGGTCAAGGGGCGCCGCACGGCTGCTATTCCTCACCGGAGTTCGTGGGCGGCGCTGCGTCGGGTGGTCGCCGGGACGCCGCCAGGTCACCCAAGGCAAGATAATGACACGTTAGGTTCACAGCGCCAAGGCGAGTCGTGCGTGAACTAGAAGGCGGGCGGTCTGCATTACCACTAGAGTTCGCGGAGTTCGTGCGTACGGTGGCGACTAGTCGATGATGTTGCCGGAGCTACGATCCATGCGAGAGCAAACGGAATGTGTTAAAAGAAGCGTAGGGATTCACTGAATCAGTTTGCAAGAACGAGAGGCAGAGGGGAGCTCTGGACTCATCGGAATTCGCCGGCGCGCTGGAAACGGCGGGTTTCAGAGAGCAATACACGCAGCCCGGTGGCGCGCCTGGGTTCGGGGTTTGAGTGAGAAGAGAGAGGAGAGAGGGGTTCTTATAGCCTGGTCACGGCGAGAATCACTCGCCAATAACTCGAATTGACACCGAATTTAAATACGAAACGCCGCGCTGATTTGGGGATGAACGGTCGTGCGGGTGGAGACGACGGCGTGGAGAAGGCCCGCTGTCAGCGAGGAGCGCTGAGTGCAGGTGGGGTCGGCTTGTCGGCCGTCTGCGTGGGCTCAAGCGAGAGAAGTAAAAAGGAGATCCCGGGTGGGCTTGCTGGGCTTCATCCGCTGCTGGGCCAGATTCTGGCCGCGCGGCCTTTTTCTTTTCTTTAAGCTTTTTCTTTTTCTAATTTTATTTTCTGGATAGAATTTGATATGAATTCAAATCCTTTTGAATTCAAACTTCTTTGGGGATTTTGCAGGTTCTGTGGGTTCAAAATGAGTCGATGACCATGTGGTTACTAGCAAGGCTTGGTCAAGCTTGGGTCTTTTGAAATAAACAGACTTTGTCTCTTTGTCTCGAGTTGCAAATATTTGGAATAGGGTTTTAGAAAATATTTCTAAATTGAAGTCTTGGGTTTAAAAGCTACTCCTAATCTTTCCAACCATGGAGGCAAGCAAACAAGTACCTAAGCATTCAAATCTCAAAGGGTGATGGCCAATTGAGATAAAATGCCCACATGAAATCATAGCTCAAACTGCTCCAAATGATTTTTGAGAAAACCCTATATGAATGAATGATGCAAGAATGATATGAATGAGTTTTGAAACATGATTTTTAGGGATGTTACAAATCTAACCCTTAAAATGAATCTCTTCGAGATTCGGATTGGCTAGCAAATAGGTGAGGGTGGTCTTTCCAAGATCATCTTCTCTTCCCATGTTGCTTCTTCTTCGAATGATGATTCCATTGTACTTTGCAAAACTTGATAGTCTTTGTTCTCGTGACTCTTCTCGTGGTCTCAAGTATCTTGACATGCTTTTCTTCATAGGTGAGATCACTTTCTAGTTGAACTTCTTCCAAAGATATGGTATCTTTCAAAGATGTTTCTTCCATTTCGGGTGACATTTCTTGAGTCGCTCACATGAAAACATTATGGACCGCTAGTAAAGATGTTGGCAGCTCTATTTCATATGCACTTCTCCTTGCGACTTAAAATGTTGAATGGTCCCACATATCTTGGTGCTAACTTTCCTTTGACTCCAAATCTTTTACTCCACGAAGTGGTGATACTCTAAGATAAGCTCTATCCCCAACTTCGTAGTGACTTCTCACGCTTAGCATCTCGTAGCTTTTCTGCTCAGACTGTATATCTTCAATCTGTCTCGACTAATTTGACCTTTTCTTCAAGGCCTTTGATAAGGTCTGGTCCAAACAAACTTCTTTCTCCCACACCATTCCATAGCAAAGGTGGTACACTTTCTTCCGTATAGAAACTCAAATGGTGCCATCCCAATACTAGATTGGTGATTGTTGTAAGAGAACTCATGAAGGCGCACTTTCATCCCAACTTGCTCCATAGTCCGGGCACATGCCTCAACATATCTTCAAGAATTTGATTAGTCCTTTCTGTTTGTCCATCGTTTGAGGATGAAAAGCGCTGAATTCCAACCTCGCTCCTAGAGATTCATGAAGCTGTCTCCAAAAGTGAGAAGTGAACCGAGTTCCTCTATCGACACAATACTCTTAGGTACACCGTGAAGGCATACAATTCTGCTCATGTAGATTTTGGCTAACTTGGCACTAGTATAAGTTGTCTTTACGGAATAAAATGAGCCACTTTAGTTAGGCGATCCACTATTACCCATATGGAATCATACCCTGACCTGGTCCTTGGTAATCCAAAGAATGAAATCCATACCAATATTTTCCCACTTCCATTCGTGAATAGGCATTGGTTGAAGCAAACTGCTGGTTTCGATGTCGCTTTCACTCTACTACACACGCCACACAAGGCAATGTGTTCACGATGTCCCTTTTAAGATTGTTCCACCAAAATCTTTCTTTCATATCCATGTACATTTTGGTGTTTCCCGTGAATAGAATATGGAGAGTTATGGGCTTCGTAATCAGTTTCCCATTTCGGATCTTGTGGTACACAAATACGCTTCTCGTGCCATAAAGTACCTTGTTCGTCCATATGGAAACTTTTAGCTTTCCTTGGCTAATCCTTTCCTTAATCTCTTCGATTTCTTTATCCGTCTTTTGGGCTTCTTTAATCTTATCCAACAGAGTGGGTTGAACATCCAAAGACATGAGATGTCCTTCTGGCACAATCTCCAACCTGAGTTCCTTGAATTGCTTACACAAATCATCGTGCAATTCACCTTTGGTAAGACCATTTACAAACGCTTTACGACTTAGAGCATCTCGCTACTACATTTGCTTTACCGGGTGGTATTGCAAATTTAAGTCATAATCCTTGATAAGTTCTAGCCATCTTCTTTGTCTCATATTGATCTCCTTCTGTGAAGATATATTTCAAACTCTTATGGTCGGTGAATACTTCACAACGCTTTTCCCAAAAGGTAATGTCTCCATGTTTTGAGTGCATGGACAACAGCGCTAACTCTAAATCATGAGTAGGATAGTTTACTTCATGAGTTTTGAGTTGTCTCGAGGCATAAGCCACAACTTTTCCGCCTTGCATAAGTACGGCTCCTAATCCTTGATGAGAAGCATCACAATACACTTGGAAATCCTTTTCCAAATCTGTAGGCATGTAATCGGTGTCGACACAAGTCTCTTCTTTAATTCTTGAAAGCTGAGTTCACATCCTTCGCATCAAGCAAATTTCTTATCTTTCTTTAATAATTCCGTCATTGGTTTAGCAACCTTAGAAAAATTTTCAATGAACCTTCAGAATAACCTGCTAAACCAAGGAAACTACGAACCTCTTTACATTCTTAGGAGATTCCCATTCACACAAAATTAAACTTTAGCAGATCAATCGCTACACCATCCTTTGTCATAACATGACCAAGAAATCCAACTTCCTCTAACCAAAACTCACACTTGCTGAATTTGGCATAAAGTTTATGTTCCTTAGTTTCTCAAGTATCAAGCGTAGATGTCCTTCATGTTCTTCCTTGCTCTTGGAGTAGACTAAGATGTCATCGATGAAAACGACAACAAACTTGTCGAGAAATTCCATGAACACTTTGTTCATCATATTCATGAAGTATGCTGGAGCGTTGGTTAAACCAAAAGGCATCATCAGGTACTCATACAATCCATACCTTGTGGTGAATGCTGTTTTAGGTATGTCTTGCTCTCTTATCTTGAGTTGAAAATAGCCGACCAAGATCAATCTTCGAGAACACACAAGCTCCTCTAGCTGATCAAACAAGTCATTGATTCTTGGCAAAGGATACTTGTTCTTGATGGTTACCTCGTTGAGAGAACGGTAATCTATGCATAATCTTTGAGTTCTATCTCTTTCTACGAACAAAACCGAGCTCCCAAGATGAAGAACTTGGCTGGATGAATCCTTTCTGCAATTGTTCTCCAAGTTGTTTCTTGAGTTCTTTAAGTTCAACCGACATTTTATAAGGCCTTTTTGCCCTTGGTCCGTAACCTGGTACCAATTCTATTATAAATTCCACATCTCTATCTGGTGGCATTCTGTAATTCTTCCGAACACATCCTGACACTCACACACAATTGGCACCGTGTCCATGCTAACCCCTTAAGAGAATTCAGCTTACTCCTTTAGATTTAAAATTGGACTTAAATGTTATCCTCTTACCGCAGGGTTGTGGAGTGAAATTGTGCGATTTGCACAATCTAGTACTCCCTCATACTTAGCCATCCAATCCATTCCCAAAATTACATCCAATCCTTGGGAATTTAGGATTATTAGGTTTATCGAAACTTATGTTTTCCGATCTCTATGACTAGATCCCAGATCCAAGACTCACTATCATATCCTCCCGGAGAGCTAACTTTTATCGGACACCCAATGTTTTCAGATGCAAACCCATTTCTTTCGACAAATGCTTTAGATATGAATGAATGAGATGCACCAGTGTCAAAGAGTACAAATGCTGAGATGGAATTGAGTCTGAACTTACCAAAGAACGATCAGTTCTTCATAGACTTCCTCCACATTGATGTGGTTAACCTGACCTTTCTGAAAAGGATTGGGTTTGTTAGGTCCTTCAGCGTTCTTCTCAGGGCACTCATTAGCATAATGCCCCAGCTTCTTGCATTTGAAGCATTCAACCTGACTGTTGTCCTTCTTAGGTTGACTTCCACTTCCACTTCCACTTCCACTATGGTGGCTCTTATATCCACTCTTGTGGTTCTTGTACTTATCATTGTCATGACTGCGATGATGCTTGTTGTCATGACGGTTGTGGTTGTGGTGCTTGTTAAACTTCCCATGCTTGTGGGATCCTGAGCTGACGCTATCATCACAGTGAGATCGTTTATGATACGATCCCGAGCTATGCTTGTCGGAGTGTTTCCTCTTTCTACTCTCAACTTGCTTCATTTTATTCTCCACAATAACAGCCTTGTCACACAGCGACTGATAAGTTGGAACATATGCTCAGACAGCTGTAGATTCAGCTCATCATTCAAGCCTTCCAGAAACTTTTCCTTCCTTTTGGCATCAGTGTCAACCTCATCCGGTGCATAGCGCGCCAGATTGTTGAACTCTTCAATATATTCAGCCACGCTGTGGTGGCGCTGCTCAGTTATGAAATTCCTTCTTTTTCGTGCTCATCATACCGTGAGATATGAGTAGTACGAAATCCATCTTCAAAGATAGCCCAAGTTACCTCATCAATAGGCGGTAACTGAAGTTGTCCCACCATGCGGCTGGTCCTTCCAACAGTATGTGCGAACCTGACCTTTTCAGCATCCGTGCATCCCACGGTCACTAAGTCTTTGTTCACGAACGTAACCAATCATTGGCCACCATGGGATCACCGTTCCGAAAACTTAGCTGGCCTTAGACGCAAATCTGGTGAGCATATCAAACCTGGAGGGTTGTTGTTATTGTTGTTGTTGTTGGGATTGGGGTTGTTGTTATTGTTGTTCTGGTTCTGGATGAACGTCGTCATCATTTGCATAAGCTGTGTTTGCGCATTCATCATTTGTTGCATTTCCGGGGTAATGTTGGGGTTGGGGTTGGTGTTTGCGCGACGGGGAGGCATCTGTGGTTTATTCATATAGAGATAAGAATGAGATACCCTTACATGATTTATGCACAATACATCACACTAGCAAACACATAGCAAAGCAATACAAGGATAAAATCTAAACAACAAGATAACAAAAATCTCAAAGTACAAACACACAAGTGGCAAGCCATCCACATGTCGGATGGTCCAACAAGTTCTCAAATAACAAGTGCGGAAAATAAAGATAACTGAGTAGTCAAATCTACTCGTCGGCATCAATCTCCTCCTCGACAAAGGTAAGACCTGCGTTCTCCATTGCGGTCTTGTTCTCCTCGATGGTAGTGGTCAAAGAGTCGATCTTGGCCTTGAGAGTCCTTTTCTGGGAACGAAGCCTCTCAATCACCGCTCACGCTGCTCTAACTCAAGTCCTTGACTGCAGCCTCGGTCATATCACGAATCCTCTTGTTCCTATCCTGGACACGCTTCTCTTGACTCTTGAACTTACGGTCTTGGGTCTCGAACTTCGCCTCCATCTCCTTGACTATCTGCCCCGTCACAAGAGCTTGTCCTTCTCGCTGGTTGCACTGAGCTCGTCATTACTAAGCATGACGTTGGTCCCATCGGTATCCACGTGCCTAATAAGAGTCTCTAAGTCCTGGAGGTACAGCGATCGGCTCTCTGCTGTGACCCTCGAGTCGTCCTCAAAGTCGATGGATTCTCCGTCATCATCACGCCTTCCGAAAGCGTGGAAGTGAGTGCCTCTAACCTGTCGGGAGTGACGTCCTAATAGTCGTCCTATCAGATCCTGCATGACAACCTCCATGCCTCTCTCCCTGTCATCGTGCATAAGCTTGAAGACGATGGCCTCCGTAGTAGGCTCTGCCTGGCGTCCTGGCTGGTTCACCTTGAAGCCCCAAAGGTCCTTCCTCTCAAACTTGGTGAGTGGGTGCACCGTAATGATAGGAAGAGGGAGATCGAGTAAAGTAGTAAGCTCTACGATACGAGGACCAAAACGGGTAGCCTGGAACTCCTCAACAGTGCTGATGGCAATAGGCATCTATTTATAAGATTGAAAAGTTAGAACAACACAATTAAGATAATCAAGACAAACATTCAAACACATTCTTGGAACACACAATTCACTCAAATCATGCATACATAAATTCATTATATCAACCAAGGTTCAAACTTATTTTAAGGTCTTATTTTGGAAAATAAGGTGATAGGTGGTGGTCAACTAACGAAGTGCGCTTACAATCCTATCTCATTGGATCTGGTGGCTAACACAATGTTCCTAGTGGCAATCACCCTATCTTGTTCACATGCTTCTATCACTAAGTCTATAATATCTCCTCTTAAAGATTGGTTGGTGACTTCCAACTCTTGGGTATGTTCCTTCTCTTTCTCTAAGTCTTTTTGGAGGTTGAGCATCCTGCACTTGACTCTAGCACTTAGTTCCTTGATAGTCTTCCAAGCTGCTTCTTTTGCTGACTCAAAGAATGTGGTGTGCATAAAAGTGTTGGTGTACATGAAGCCTTTTCTTTGTGGTTGTCTTCCTTGTTCTTGTACAAGTGAAGTTGCACCCACCAATACTCCACTCCTTCCTCCATCACTGGAAAGCCCTTGTACACAGCTGCACCATGTACTCCCATGGTCTCCATGAGGTCCTTGAGAATCTTGGGAAACTCAGTCTCACACTCCAAGGTCATGGTCATGAGTGGTCCTTTCTTCACGGCTTCGTTGACGGAGTTCATCTACAAATAGAGATGAGAAGGAGAAGATTAGAAAAGTTTACGAGAAGAATAGACAAGTGTAGAAGAAGTTAAAATTTTCCTTAGTGGTTTCCAATCCTAGGGTCATAATTCTACAGGCAACACAGTGCTCTGATACCATCTGTAAGATCCCTCCTTATTAAAGGAAAAGATCCCTGTGATTGCAATGCTAGTCCCTGGATCATTGCTAGCATCCACAGTTTAAGATGAAGTACACAGATACAAAGGTCGTTTATTACAGTCATTCCAGAGATAAAACATAGTCTTTTACAACTCATGGCCAAGGCCTAATACAAGAGTTTATGGAATAAGTAAATAAACATAAGTCTTCATCTTCATGTGCCACAGGCAAGCATGTTGAGTGTAGACTCATGACTCCTAATCATCATCAGAGTAACCTGCAACATCATAAGTTACAGCCACAAGGGTCAATACTTTGGAATAGTATTGGCAAGTGATACCTTAGTATATATTTAAGTGGACTATAATACTATATGCATTTGGCTGGTGGAGCTTAGGCTTGCATTGCTCAAAATAGATTTTTCCTTAACTTTTTGAAAATACTAAGTTTTTGTAAGTCATAAAACACCCAAGGCATCTACCAATCAAAGACTGAAGATCCACTCCGGGCATCTACCAATCAAAGACTGAAGATCCTTTAACCCTTGTTCACCCACAAGTTTTATTTAGAAATTGGAGTGATGAGATTCTTGAAGTTTCCATGTCTTGATGCTCAAATTGTCCTTTACCGTGGACATGGCTAAGTACTTAGGTTTTACACTGCAGAGGTGGTGCACTTTCCCACAAGCCTTGGTTTCCCAAGACATGATCCTTCAGTAGCCTTTCCTTAGTCAAATGGACGCGCTCCAACCTATCAACCCATCTACCACCCACTGTCCAAGAGACTAAGTTCCAGCATCCTAAGATCATGGCAGAGCCCATATTACCATGTGGTTGCACTTGAAGCTTTTCAACATTTGACAACTCAAATCTCTTTGTTCCTGGGTGGCCATCCACAAGTGAGATACACAAGGTTCACCAGTACCCCTGGCCTTGTGTAACCACTCAACATAACCCAATCTTTCCATTCCACCCAGGTGATTCATTAACTTAGTTGTTTTGTTAAATAAAAACAAGTCCTTAGACTTAGAATATTTTTCCATAGTGTGAATATATAAACCACCCTTGTTTTCTAGTAGCTAGGCTAAGCATGGCATGGCAACTTGTCCTTAGGGAATTTCCTAGCAATTCTAGCATTCTATTCTAAATAGGATTTCCCATCATTAGTTGACAAAAGTAGCATGCAAGTCCTAACAAAATATATCTAATGCAAGTATAAAATATAGGTAGGGAATATTCATGAAGATATCACTTGCCTTGGTAGTGTGGGGAGTAGCACTTGTCACAATCACAATCACTAGCAAAATCTACACACAAAGTTGTAGCATACAATTACACACATATATATACAAACAAAAGTAATATGAATGCATGCATGCATGAATCTACCAAGTGATGATTTTTTGAAAACTTCAACCAAGCAAGTGCATGAATACAGAAACTAAAACTAGTCACAAAGTAGCCAAAACAACTTAAATAACCCTAAAACAAAAATACTAAACTAAATCTATACTAAAAATGGCCTCAAACATGTCTCTGCATTTTAAGCTAATCAAATGGTTACTATTTGCTAAACAAAAAGGATAGGCAGAAAGGTCTTGTTTTTCTGAATCCAATGGTATAAAGTTTGCAAAATTCCAACGTGGGGTTCAAAAGATATAGGCAATTGAATTTGGATCAAATTTCTAATTTTAAATTCTATTCTCAGATCTAACCTAGCCACGCGTCTTATTCTTATTCGCCTGCATCGTTCAAGGCTGGATAGAGCTCCACAGCCGTAGGATCTAAAGGGGCAGGTGCGGCTCAGATCGCGTACCGCTTCGGGGTTAAGTGATCTATCCTAGCGCTACGATGCAGATCTAACGGCTGCTGCTACTCTGGCCAAGAACTGGCGGCGGGGCGGCGGCTACCGGCGGCGGAACTGTCGGTCGACGACGTTGCCGATGATGCAGACGGCGAGGAAGAAGGAGGAGTGGCTTACCGGGCTCAGGAGGTCACGGCGAAGCTCGTCGTACTCGCGGTTGGTCAAGGGGCGCTCGGGCACGGCTGCTATTCCTCACCGGAGTTCGTGGCGGCGTCGGGTGCGTCGGGTGGTCGTCGGGGACGTCGCTGTGGGTCACCCCAAGGCAAGATAATGACACGGTTAGGTTCACAGCGTCAAGGCAGAGTCGTGTGCGTGAACTAGAAGGCGCGGGGCGGTCTGTACTTACCACTAGAGTTCGCCGGAGTTCGTGCAGACGTCGGTGGCGACTAGTCGATGATGTTGCCGGAGCTACGATCCATGCGAGAGCAAACGGAATGTGTTAAAAGAAACGCAGGGATTCACTGAATCAGTTTGCAAGAACGAGAGGCGGGGGAGCTCGACTCACCGGAATTCGCCGGGCGCTGCGTCGGAACGGCGGGGTTTCAGAGCAATACACGCAGCCTGGTGGCGCCTGTTCGGGGTTTGAGTGAGAAGAGAGAGAGAGAGAGGGGTTCTTATAGCCTGGTCACGGCGAGAATCACTCGGCCAATAACTCAATTGACACCGCGAATTTAAATACGAAACGCCGCTGCTGATTTGGGGATGAACGGGTCGTGCGGGTGGAGACGACGACGGTGGCGAGAAGGCCCGCTGTCAGCGAGAGCGGAGTGTGGGGTGGTCGGCTTGTCTGCGTGGGCTCAAGGCGTGAGAGAAGTAAAAGGAGATCCCGGTGGGCTTGGGCTTCATCCGCTTGGGCAGATTCTCCGCGGCCTTTTTCTTTTCTTTAAGCTTTTTCTTTTTCTAATTTTATTTTCTGGATAGAATTTGATATGAATTCAAATCCTTTTGAATTCAAACTTCTTTGGGGATTTTTGCAGGGTTCTGTGGGTTCAAAAATGAGTCAGATGACCATGTGGTTACTAGCAAGGCTTGGTCAAGCTTGGGTCTTTTGAAATAAACAGAGACTTTGTCTCTTTGTCTCTAGTTGCAAATATTTGGAATAGGGTTTTAGAAAATATTTCTAAATTGAAGTCTTGGGTTTAAAAGCTACTCCTAATCTTTCCAACCATGGAGGCAAGCAAACAAGTACCTAAGCATTCAAATCTCAAAGGGTGATGGCCAATTGAGATAAAATGCCCACATGAAATCATAGCTCAAACTTCTGTCTCCAAATGATTTTTGAGAAAAACCCTATATGAATGAATGATGCAAGAATGATATGAATGAGTTTTGAAACATGATTTTTTAGGGATGTTACAGGATTCGTCCTGTGTGACCTGGTAATCGCACAAGAATGCGCTCTGCTAGTAAAATATCCATATCGATGATACGATGAAAAATCCCGACGGATGCGTTGGGTACCTGGTAAATAAGAACTGGAATTCAGTATTCGATAAGACCTCAATGGCTCAAACTGAGTTATGCTAGTTAAAATTCCAAGTTCAGGCCGGGGGATTTGAATTTGATGTAGGTCTACAGTGTTTTTGCCCAGGAGCAATTAACTGATTCCTGATCCGTCGGATGCATCAGGCCTGTTGTACCAAAAACCCTATAAAGCTAGAAAAATGAAGACCTTTCATAACATCTCAAATCACAAATACTGAAAACATCTTTGAGACTCAATGAGAATCTAAGATTCGGGTACAAGCTCGGGGGCTAGTGACATGGGTATGATTACTCGGGTGCTTATGTTTTGTTACCCTAGCTATATAGAGACTCACGACCCATGAAGACTCAAGATGAAGGCCCAAGAAACCATCCAATAGAAGCTATAGTTGTATTAGATAAATTAAATAGGAACCAACATTGTGTTGGTGTTGTAATCATAAATGTGCAACCTATCCGTATACGGCTTTGAGACCCGGCCTATTATATATAGGGAGGGAGAAGCCTATGCAGACGTACTAAAAAACTCCCAAACAATCTATAATAGCATTATCCATCAATAATCAGGAAACTTTGACTCCCTTGTTTGCCTGACATCCGACGAAATCCCCAATGTTCTCTTTTACGCAAAACCCTAAGTCCATAACTATGGGCATTGCCAAGGTTACCCCTCATCATGTTGTCTTCGGATCAAGAGAAACCTTCAGGTGTGAGAAGTTTGAGTTTGAAGTCATGGACTGGCCATCACAATACCACACAATCCTGGGGCGCCCAAGTTTTGCACAGTTCATGGCAGTACCACGCCATGCGTATCTGGTAATGAAAATGTCAGCACCCAACGAAATCATAACCGTGAAGGGCAGCTTCACCCGATCCGACAACTGTGATCGGGAATTCAACAAAATCTATAAATCTGTCGGGATGGAAGCATAATTCAAGTAATTAAAAATCTCAATGGACACAAAGCCTTTGACAACAGCATGGGTCAACCCAGATAAAGCTTCGGAACCGTAAAAGATACAAAGGAAGTCCAAGTCCACCCTACGGACCCGAAGAAGACGACCTTTGTGGCTTCCAACCTTGGTCCCGCATAGGAAAGCGCGTTCATTGATGGCAACAAACGTAGCCACTTTTTGTTGGGACTCCATGTGCAAAGTGTTGTAGCAAGCTTCTTTTCCCCATAAGGGTGACTCAAGGGTTTATATCGAACTCTCAGGGAACTGCGTGGATATTTGCCTTCTCCTCTTCAAGCAACCTGTAAAGTAAAATAATTTGTCTTGTGTCCCAACTCCACCAAGTGGTTGTCAAGCACAAGGTTTTGTATTAGTAATATTAAATAAAATATAAAACAAAGTAAATAAAGTAAAGGAATACAAACTAGGTGATATGGAAGATAATAGAGTTGTTTTTGGGTTTTTAAGGGTGATTGTAAGTAGAGAACGTATTTTTGTATTTTCGAACTATTAAATTGCAAAAAATGTAAAGTATAGTAGATGTAATGGAAAGGTGTTTCTTATGATAAAAATCGGACCGGCATTCATGGGTTCATTTGTCTACTCTCTTTTTAGGTTGTAGTGATCATAAAACATTTCATCAATGATAAAGATTCATGGAAATTCTATAAGTGCTTTATGAAAGGAATTAATATGGGCATCACATTCTTATATTGAGATGGAATACATCTCTATATCTTATACTCCTCAAGAAAGGGAAATCTCCATGCAATATTATATGATGTTTGAAATACTAATATGCTACCTTGATCTAACAAGGTCATCACACTGTCACGCGATAACTATAACACATGATTTCACTTTATCCCTAGTGAGGCAGCAAAAGAAAGGTAAAAAACCAAAGTAGATCTTGAATATTATGTGTCACAATTCAATCTCCACCCCCATGCTACTCCATCTAACACACACTTCACCCCATACAAGTTCTTGCATACAAGTTGGATCAAAACAAGCAATGAAGAATGGGGTGCATGATATGCATCTATTAAAACATCTTACACAAAATAGGTTCCAATCTCAAATATCAAATCATAGAACAAAGATCCACCACATAGGAATTACAAATATATGATCATAATCATGTTGGGCAGCTCATATGGTACTAGATCTATGAAGAACAAGAGAGAAATAGATCAAGCTACTACCACAAACCCATAGCCCGGAGGTGGACTACTCCCTCTTCATCATGGTGATGAAGCTAGAGATGTTGGAGAGGGTGAGATCTCCCTGTAGGTGGCTCCGGTGAAGTCTCCCCCTCCAATGTTTGCCGGATCTAACTATGTTTGGTGGTGTTTTTATCTCTAGTGGCTTTCTGTCGCCCTCTTTTCAAGGATGCCCCGGTAGGTCCTTATTTAGGGGTTTTATGTCAAGAGAACTTCATGGGCGAAAGAATCAAGGCAATTGGATGTTCGAGGAGCAAACGAGACTGGGTGTTGTGCCCACTAGGCCTGGGCACACCACCTGGGATCGTTTGGCCCTCCTGGTGTGATTCTAGTGCTCCAGGTGCTTCTCGTGGATAAACATTGACATTCCCAAAAGTGCAGGTCCATTTGACTTTGTATAGGTCCTGAAACATCAAAAACATTGAAAATAGGGTTTTTTTGCCCTACAGGGTTATAACCAAAATAAAGGGGATCATTGATAAATCCCCCAAAATCAATACAAAACATTGATATAACTTTATATATGATGCAAATATGTGGGAAAACATGTTAACAAACTACAAAGTTCATGTATGCATTTTACATGCATCAACATCCCCAAGCTTAACCTATGCTCGTCCTCGATCATGAAGGTGATAAAACTAAACATGGACTTTGGAGTTTGTTACCTTTACTTCCTTCATTATCATGTAGAGTTCGTAGGCTCAATTCCTCTCAATGAAACATAACATGCAAGTGTAATATCAAGTTTTATCTTTTACACTCTATAAATATGCTAAACAATAAGTGATGGTGTGATAAAACAAATGATGAACAAAATAAACCTTCAAGCACACTTTGATGAACCTACAGAATAAGAGACTCTTTTCATGATTGGCATTGGTGTTTTCATGCCTTTATTTTTGGGGCTACTTCTTAGTTTCATGCCCTTGACTGGAAGACTCACTTCTTAGTTTTATGTCTTCCCTTGAGATGCTTTGCATCCCATATCGAAATTAAGGATTGAATACATATGTTAATCCTCCATAAAGAATTAAAATAGAATTTTGAGCTATGTAATTCTTGTCAACAATACTAATATGGATGGGGTTCCAAGTATATTTTTATCTCACTTTGTTTTAAAGCTTCATATGGTTTATGCTAAACATATTACAAGTTGATTGTTTCATGCACCTAGCCTATGACCTTGCACTCCTCATGCTACTCAACTTAGTCATGTCATTGTATACTCTTGTTGGTCTATGAAACCGCATCACTAAAGTAACTCTTGCCCCTGTGTAGCTATATGCCCCCCCTTTTTGGAATTTATTTATTTTCTCATTTATTCATTTAGCATAAAAAATAATATAATACCTTGGTTGTGTTCAAGGTGGGAGGGGGAAGTATCTCTACTCCAGAAGAACAAGAAAAATAGACATATGAATCATATCAACAAGGATCATCATGCTGTAAGTTTCCACCATGTCATGCATGACTTTGGCTAGCGGTTCAGGATCATTTTCTACCAACATGCCTACTCCAGTGTGCACATTTCATTTCACATTGTTGCAATCCATAGGTATAACTTGAACATGATTAATATTCAACATTTATCATTGAAAGCTTTGTGCCATGCTAGTTATGGTTTAGCTAACAACCACTAATAAGATGTGAAGCACAAAAATTTCCATACTGGTATCACCCCAAACTTTACTTTATTATGAGCTTTAAAATACATGAAAAGGGTATTTTTAAGAGTGTTTGGAGGATTAACATACTTATTATACTTGAAAGTAGCTTTTTCTACAATTAGGTGGATATGCCTAGTCTAGTTTTAAGGGGCTTGGAACAAGTCTTATCTTGTGTAGAAAAGGCTTAGCAAAAAGAGATCTAAAGAGTGTGCCATCTAGTTTATAATGTCAACATTTATTTTCTCACCTTGCTTCTTAATGTTGAACATAAATATGCACAAGCAAGGGATACAAATTAATAGGCATAAAACATATCATGCTTCATATAAAGTACTTGAGCTTAAGAACTAAACACAACATGAATTTAAGTTTTGTTTTTATCTCCCCTTTTCTTTTATTCCATGGCATTCTTTTTTGGTTTTGATCTCATTAAGGTAGAGTTTATTTTCAGTAGATAATCATAAACATTTATAATAATGGCGGTGGTGGTCTTTTTAGTGCAAAAAACAAAAATTAAAATGACAAAACAGATGCTCCAAGTTTCTACGATAGTTCTATGTTGCTCAAAAAACAAAGTTTAGAGGTTTGCAAACCGAGAGTTGAGTTGGTCTAGTGGGGTGCCTTGGGCATCTCCAAGTTATGGTTTTCACCATCATTTGATTGCTCTTTGTGTGGTGTTCCTCTATTCCCTGTCAAAAAACTTCAACACAAAACTTTTTCACCCATCTCTTTTCTGAGAGGTGACATTAGTGGCACAAGAATATAATAGTTACTGCCTATATATCAAATACAAAATTATTTATAAATGTTCAAGAAATCATATAATGTTCCTACATATTCCTAGCATATAATATGACTGATACAAATCATCTTAGGACACTTGGGAATGGTTAAAACAAAACATGGCAGAATCTGTCCAGATTTTCAGCAACAACAAAATGAAACTTTTACGCCCACTTAGACATGTCAGGAATTTTAGCCAATTATTTCTCATATAGAGGATGAAAAGTTGTAAATTCTGTATGAGTTTGAGCGCAATCGGAGTTACATAAAAAATCATAAAATTCACGCACTAGAAACTGTTCTGCAGAAATTTGTTACTCCATATGTTTAGCAACTTTTAAAACATCCACAATGGGTTCCACTTGGTACTTTATTAAAATTTACAGAAAGAAAACCAAAACAAAACTCTCTTGCTACATCAAGAGTTCAAAACAAAAATCCAAAATAAAAATAATCGGGTTGCCTCCCACAAAGCGCTTTCTTTATAGCCATATAGCTAGGCTTTACTTACTTAGTTTAGGTGATGTGGAACTCATGGGACAGCTTGTGCTTCTTAGATATCTCTTTCTTCCTTGGAAAGTGTTCCATACACTTCTTGTGAGGAAACTGAAACTTCACATTTCCTTCTTTTTTTATCAATGACTGCAACTGTGGTTCTCAAGAAAGGTCTACCAAGAATTATAGGACTTGAGGTATTGCTCCCCATATCCATGACAATAAAATCAACATGTACAAATGTCATATGTAATTCATTCATAATATATTGACCTTTTCCTAGAGCATGTTTAGTTGAATCATCGGCAAGTAAAAGATCTATTGAGCATTTTTCCATAGGTTTCACTTCAAGTAAGTCATATAGATCTTTAGATAAAACTGAGACACTATTGGAAAAGAGACATATCATGCTATCCTAAATCTAGAATAGCATGATGTGTCTCTTTTCCAATAGTGATTAATACCTTGGCGATCCATACATCCCCAAGATTAGGTGGTGTCATAGCTTCTCTATTATATCTTTCAATATTTTATTTTATAACATAATTTGCTAGGTAAGAACCAAATCCTGCTTAATGACCATTAAAGGATGGATCATTATATATTTTTTGCAATAAATGAATGAGTTCATGCAAGCTATATTTATCAAGATCAAGTAGAGGTTCTTTCATTTCACTTAGCATTTTAACTTCTTCTACTTGTTTATCCCTATTATATAAATTGAAGATTTCATGTCTATCATAAAATATATCTTCTGGCACTTTAGCTTTTTCAAAGCTTTCTTTGACTTTTACTTCTAAGAGTAGGCCATCTAACAATTGTTGGGGATCGCAGCAGAAAACAAAAAAATTCCTATGATGTAACCCCAAATCTGCCTAGGATCTATCTATGTAGTAATGCAGTAATGACCAATGTGTATAGAATACATACCCTTGTAGACCATACGCGTTTAACGTTCCGCGGGGAACGTGGTTGAAGTAGTCATACTCGTCGCCGACCTCAAGGTCGCGAAGATCCTCATAGGTCACCCTTGCTCCTTCTTCATCTTCATCGTGCAGCACTTCCGGCTCACGACATTTAAGCGCCCCAAGCGTTGCGCCTCGTGTCTTCGTACACATCCGGTGCACGATGAGACCTCCGGATCCCCGATCCCGCCGGGAGTGCGGAAGTTGATATCCGGCTAGGAATTCCTGAAGCGCAACGGCGTATTGCAGGTGTGCCTCGATCGCCCAGCCCAGACATGGGGCCATGGTCACAAGGACTAGAGAGAGAGAGAGGGAAGGAAGGAGGAAGTCAACCAAAGGATTTCTCCAAATATTGGTGTGTTTTAGTCCTCTCATGGGCACCCCTTTATATAGGCGGAGGGGGTGTGCCCTCCCCATTAGGTTAGCCATGTGGGACTATTAATAAAGGGAAAATATCAGGTATTTTCGTCACAGTGGATGGGCCAAAAGTAAGTACTCAACCAGCCAAAATAGCTCATAAAAAGAACAGGGGCAGCCAGTCTGGGGCCTAGCCGGCCGGGGGGGCCGACCGGCCCCCATGCCTAGTGAGTGAGCTGGCCAGCCAGCTGGCAGCCAATGACCGGGTGGGCGGTGCCAACCAACCCATGCCCACCATGTGTGCAAGGCTCGCACAATTGCAAGTGGGTCTGTGGGCTGCCTCGGACCTGCTGCCGCCAACGATGCCTGCCTTCTGGCTCCCTCCAGCTCTCGCTTCAGCCGCATGGGGCTACAGGTGACGACACCAGTTGCTATTTCTTTCAAGTTTTTTTCTGCAGCTTTTATTCTAGGTTATTTCCCTCCGGGATTTGGCCTAATATAAAAGTTGCCTTTATAAATCTTAATCTAAATCTTATTTAGAATATATTAATTCACAATTAACATATAATAAATATATATTTAAACTCCCATTTATTCGAAAACACTTTTCCGGATCTTTTCCTTTATTCTTTCTCCGAACAACTTCGGATCTCTCCGTGGAACATTACCTGCTTTCTCTTTCTCTACTGAGATTCCGTCTTACGAATGATCTCTCTCATCGTACCCTTAAGTGTATCCTCTGATGGCTCGGGAATGCTCTAGACATGATCTGTATCAATGATCAACAGAAGGACCAGGGATATCCATGTGACCCCTATGCATTCCTGATGACAATGTTATTTGAACCGCTAAATGTAGCATCCTCTTCCTTTTGTTTCTCGATACAACTTGTCTGAGATCCGATCATTGGTACCCCATACCTTGTTCAATCTCGTTCACAACAAGTTCTGTTTTCTTGTTACGGTGATATTACATCCCCATGATCTAGTCACATGTTGCAACATTTATGGATGTAATCTCACCAAGCCGGCCGTATGTATATTTACCCATAATGTGGGTGAACAAATCCTGGTCTTGCAGTCGCATGTCATCTACTGTTCCTTTGGAATACCCAACGTACACCTTTATAACCACTGTATTACCAAGTGGCACTTGATGCAGTCTAAGTAGCCTCGGGAAACAGTGAGTAATATGAGCTCACGGTCTAAGGAGAAGGAGTCTAGTTATAGCTGTTGCAACAATGAACTATATGACTTGATCGTGTTGCAATCCTTCGAGGAATGTCCAATCACATCATTCTCCAATGATATGATCCTGTTGCCAGTCGGCATAAATGCCCATGATCTTGAAACCCAGATCATCTTCATGACCAACAAACTAGTATGAATAGAGCCTACTAGGGACTTGGTTGTTTCATACCACACCTGTACCAATGTTTCTACTTAGCACAGTTATATCACAATATGCAACTATTATAAACTAATTGAGATATGACAATAAAAACCTATTTATTATTTGCCTCTAGGGCATATCTCCTTCAGTCTCCCACTTGCACTAGAGTCCAAATAATCTAGCACACATTTTACTCATATACACCATATACCATATGCGTTTACAGATCATGCATGCTCATGGGAAACGTCATGTCCATGTTCTGTTTTTACCAGATCATTATGTCTTTTGCAAATCGTTAATGTATTCCTAATTTTGACATTCATACCATTATCATATAATGGGTTGAAGTATTTGTCTGGCAACAAAGTGAGACTTTGTTTCTAGTGTTTATGATGACGGTCGTTTTCACCGTTGTCATCTAAACTTCGAAACACACTTTGCTATCCTTTGTGTATATACTGTAGTCATGGCAGTAGAACAAGGCCGGATTCCAGGAGCTTATAGTGACTTTAGATCAACCTCGAGGGCTTTCTCATGGGCACTGGGCCCTGGGACACATCATTCTATGTTAAAAGCGAACTAACCCCGCCATAACATTATACATCACATCAGATGAAGCCTTTATACTTCTATATCTATGTAGATCCTAGTGCATGAAATGCAACTATGCCACTTACTTTGCTTCTTGCCATTTAAGTACAAACTTAATTCTAGTTTAGTGATCAACTTAGGAATCACTTAAAGACACGTTCTTACAGTTAAGACTTTGTCCTACTAACCAGATCCTCGGGTCAAATTACGTCGAGTATACAACATGGTTATATGGAAGAACCTATGACTGAGGCATAGGAGATGCAACGCATCTCTTTCTTTCAACCACAGTTGCAATACTCAATGCTTCATATAGCAAGAACTTCTTTCTTACCTTGTTCCATTCTAAGCTACTTTAGAATCTTGTCTTAGGACATTCTAAACATCTTTCAGAATCAAGTCCAGGAAGCATTCGACATTCAGTGTTTATTAAACTCACCAATCTATCTCGATAGATCTTTTTGTTTAATAACTTCAAATTCATCCTAACTTAAATATTATTAACACCAATCACATCATTCATATATGTCGTCCACATATCACAGAATGATTTCACGCTCCCACTCAAATATGACATTCATGTTTGAGATCCAGGGATTTCACTTAGCTCCCACTCAAAATGTGTCAGCTACATATTATGAATTAGCCAAGCAGATTTGCTCCCACTCAAATCTAGGTCCTCTCGACAATCTTGGACATTCCAAAATTCCTTGATCACCATCAAATCGAGAATTCCACTAACGAGATTTCAATGACCATTCATTTCTCGCACTTAGGTCCATCACGCTTCTTTGTATTTCGTAGGTATGTCTTGTTCAAAACATGACAAGTGAATCAATAATATAATTCCACAAAATTGTAGAATATATAGTTGAATTTTACTTTCTTTAGTAAAAGTATTCGATGAAACTTTATGATCATTATCAATAGTTTCTCCTCTATTTGTAGAGTTTGGATTCATGAAACAAATTCCGCTGCGCCACTCAACAATCCAGAGGTAAGGTCAAATACCTTGTTTTGATCTTTTAATTTCTTCCACCTGTATCTTCATTAAGACACGTTGACTTTGGACAATAATAGTTTTTCCCCTTGTGGAAGATGCATTCACAGTTTCCTAAGGATGCTCTACAAAGTCTTGTTTATTCGCCACGACTTCGACTTGTCAAAATCTCCAAAAACTTGAACTTGCCATAACACTTATGGTGTTGTTTCCATGAATCCTTGGATGTTCCTTTGTATTTCAAATGAGTGTTTGCTTGTTTTGATCTTTAACTCTAAACGATAACTATAACCCCTATAAGAGATAATATACCGTATGTATCTTAATACATAATGTTTATGATGTTCAGACATTTCAACACAGTTTGAATTCATCCAATTATCATAATTTGTGAAACATCTTTCACAAGTCCCTTTTGTGCTAAACTTAACTTGAATACCTTAGTCATGTCGATCAAATCGAAGAGACTTGTTAATTCAGTTAATTCAGTATCCCATTTAGTTATGAACTCATTTGAACAATTCAAATCATTTCAAACTTCATGTTTCATTAAGTAAATACACTTATTCACTTAAGTCCACAATAAATGATTTCTGTTACTTGTTGAAAATATGATACATCACTATGTATAAATTCAACATTTCTTCGCATATCGCCGTTTTACCAGAATGCGGAGTTTTAGTCATTCTGCCCAAGAGGCATGGTTTTGCAAAGTCTCTAGATTAAGCATCTAGGACCCCGATCTTTCATAAAGAACCTGCAATAACCAAAATGACTTAAACTATAGTGTCTGTTCATTATTAAACTTTGGATATCTTTTAGCATTCTAATCCTTTTATAAATGTTTAAACTATTATCATTAACATAGTGATGAGAATAACTTGTTTGTAATCGTAATGTGACCATAAGGTATTGTTCATAAGAATAGTACAAACTGGTTTGTAACTTGTTCATATGAATACATATGAATAATCGTCTCGCCAAAAGCGAGACACACAAACAAGGATTAGAAAATTATATTCAAGTCCACTAATCCAAATGACAAATTTTGAGGAAAGTGGTGATGTCGGCCGTCAACTGTTTTGCTTGCCGTCGTCAAGTCACGTTGCCTCAAAACTAGCAAGTTTCAAGCAGATCCTCATGTTTTCACAAAACGGGAGAAGTATCAAATACTTTGCAAACTGCAGTGAGTTTTGCAAAAAACACATTTATAATTTTGTATATATAACATATACCTTTTTCATCCATGACCTCCTTTTGCAATCAAGCCCTTCTAAGAGTTCTTAACTCTAATGCAACATCGCTAAGTGTTTTTCCAAACATTCTGGAGTCATCGAATTATCTCCTAATGGTTATTGTATCAAGAAGAGAAGATCACCTTTTACGAGGATATCCCTCAAGCATGGGTATTAATCTATGAAGTTGGACCCTTCTGCTAAGTTCCAAATTAAGCAATATATTCCCATGGTCACAAAGGACCTCAATGGGATAGGCCAAGGTCTACTAAGATATTTGCAAACAGACATCTAGACTAAGTTTATAATAAGAGATCAATTTATAATTGGTCTCCACTAAAATTGTCATCCCCTGGACGATTTTAGTGATTGCATGATCCCTATCCTCTGCACCTCCCCCGATTGACATGGCCATCAGTGCATTATCAAAGGTAGACATTCACTAATGCCAATCACATTATCCATGTGACTCATGCTCGATCTTTCGATCTCTTGTGTTCCGAGGCCACGCTTCTACGGCATGCTAGGCTCGCCAAATCTAACTTGTGTGTATTTGATGTGCAACATGGCTTACACCCACTGTATGCGAACGTAGATATGTCTGACCCCTACTCACCGCAGGGCGCCTCATACCGAAGAACTTTCTTGGTGGTGCACACACAATGGGAACACGGAACATTGGAATTCAATAGGGATTATCTTATTTGCTACCGTTGAGTATCTAAATACTAGCACATAATAATATGTAAAATAGGTATCAACATCATATGTATAATGTGATATGATATGGTCTTTCTGCTTGCACCTTGATCTCCATTGAGCGCTCTAGCATGATCTCCATCTTGCCCTTGGTTTGACGCCAAGACCACGACGCCTCCACCAGGTCGTCCATCGGAACGATGACTATTACTATACTACTTAGTAACAGAAAAGTAAACTGCTTTACCTTCACAACGACTAATGCCATATCATCATCACATGCCCCCTGCAAAATAAAGTTAGACGCCTCTACTTTATCTATTGCAAGTTTTACGTGGTTGTTAGGTCTTTCGCACTAGAACCATTTCTAAACTACAAACTTTCCAACCACAACATGGATCTAAAAATTGTCTCTATTACACCCCTTTCGGGGCCCTCCGTTGTAAATTCTATATCAACTATTGAATGAGAGACAGACACCCGCTAGCCACCTATACGGTACAAGCCGTATATTGAGCGTGGAACCAGTCTCACGTACGAATACGCGTATGGTCGGTCCGGGCCGCTTCATCAAACAATACCGCGATATAAACAAGTACACGTTAGAAGGTAACAACTAAGGGATCAATGCCTGCACAATACTTGTGCGTACTGGCCGTACAACACTCCTACGCATAGATCGGCGTTTAACGTTCCGCGGGGAACGTGGTTGAAGTAGTCATACTCGTCGCCGACCTCAAGGTCGCGAAGCTCCTCATAGGTCACCCTTGCTCCTTCTTCATCTTCATCGTGCAGTACTTCCGGCTCACGACATTTAAGCGCCCCAAGCGTTGCGCCTCGTGTCTTCGTACACATCCGGTGCACGATGAGACCTCCGGATCCCCGATCCCGCCGGGAGTGCGGAAGTTGATATCCGGCTAGGAATTCCTGAAGCGCAACGGCGTATTGCAGGTGTGCCTCGATCGCCCAGCCCAGACATGGGGCCATGGTCACAAGGACTAGAGAGAGAGAGGGAAGGAAGGAGGAAGTCAACCAAAGGATTTCTCCAAATATTGGTGTGTTTTAGTCCTCCCATGGGCACCCCTTTATATAGGCGGAGGGGGTGTGCCCTTCCCATTAGGTTAGCCATGTGGGAATACTAATAAATGGAAAATATCAGGTATTTTCGTCCTGGCCGGATGGGCCAAAAGTACTCAGCCCAACAGCCAAACAGAAAATAGCTAATAAAAAGAAAAGGGGCAGCCAACCTAGGGCTCAGCCGGCCGGGTGGGCCGACCCATGACCAGCCAATGGCAAGGCCACTATGAGGCCTAGCGGCCGGGTGGGACGGCGCCAACCCGCGACCCACCACGCGTGCGTGGCTCGCTAGCCCGCAACGACAGTGGCACGGGTGGGCTGGCTCGGCACCGCTGACCGCCACGCGTGCCTGGTCTACCCGAGCGGCGGCCTGCTCCCTCCCGCGTGCCCGCATGGGCCGGGGGGTTGAGCGGCCCGCTTCGGCGGTCGGCGGCAGCTTTTCTTTTTCTTTTTCTTTTTCCCTTTATTTTTTCTGCAGCTTTTTTTCTAGGCTATTTCCCTCCGGGATTTGGCCTAATATAAAAGTTGCCTTTATAAATCTTAATCTAAATATTATTTAGAATATATTAATTCACAATTAACATATAATAAATATATATTTAAATTCCCATTTATCCGAAAACACTTTTCCGGGTCTTTTCCTTTATTCTTTCTCCGAACAACTTCGGATCTCTCCGCGGAACATTTTTTGCTTTCTCTTTCTCTACCGTGACGAATGATCGCTCTCATCGTACCCTTACGTGTATCCTATCATGTCTCGGGAATGCTCTAGACATGATCTGTATCAATGATCAACAGAGGGACCAGAGATATCCATGTGACCCCTATGCATTCCTGGTGACAATGTCATTTGAACCGCTACATGTAGCATCCTCTTCCTTTTGTTTCTCGATACGACTTGTCTGAGATCCGATCATTGGTATCCAATACCTTGTTCAATCTCGTTCACAACAAGTTCTGTTTTCTTGTTACCGTGATATTACATCCCCGTGACCTAGTCACATGTTGCAACATTTATGGATGTAATTGTTGGAAATATGCCCTAGAGACAAATAGTAGTAAGGATAATTATCATATTTTATATAGTGTATGATTAAGTTTTATATCATGCTATAACTGTATTGAGTGTAAACATCAATGCACGTGTGATATACAAACAACCAGGAGTTCCCAGTGAAACTCTAGTCACTGGTTCATTGGTCAATAGATGATCATGTTTCCTGATCATGTGGCATTTATGCCAGTTGGAAATGGAGTCATCTCATTTCGAGAATGAGATGATGAACCGATACCCAACCTAAACATCGTGACCCGATCATGTCATGAAGTTCAAGTTACGATGATTAGAAATGGATCCTCATAGACTATTCCTTAGACCGTGAGGCTATATCAATCACTGTCTCCCGAGAGTGCTTCGATAGCATCAAGCGCCACTTGGTAATACAGTGGTTATAAAGGTGTGTTCAGGTACTCAGAGGAAACCATTGAGGTAATATATGTCAAGAGCAGGATTTGTCTATCCATGTGATGGGAAGATACTAGAAGGGCCCACTTGGAGAAGTTATATCCAATAGCTGCGCAGCGTGTGATTTGATCACAAGGATATCACTTGTTAGAACGAGTCAAGTAGCATTGTTCAGTAACGAGATTGAACACGACATGGTGATGTCATTGATCAGATCTTGGGCAATGCTAGTATCGAGTGAAAAAGGGAATAAGACACGACTATCCCGGTTCAAACGACGAAAGATCTTCGTGGAACGCACAGGGGTCACATGGCCATCCAGGTCCCTCTGCATTTCATTGGTGCGGGAGTGTCTCGACCATGTCTGGAGTGTTCCCGAACCGTGGGGTATCACGCTTAAGGGCTTGATGATGCTTAGAGAGTGTTTATATGATCGGTGGAATTGCCGAAGAATAGTAGAGAGAAAACCGGAAGGGTTTCGGTAAGTCCAGAGGATGTCCGGAGTGGAGGTGGAAGTGTTCCATAGCCATAGAGGTTGAATAATATGTGAATGAATGTTAAATATTGATTTAATCATTTATTCATAATTATTTAATAAAGAGAAAATCAATTTAAATGGTCAAAGGCTTAATGGGCCAATTTTCGGAGGGAGAGGGCCCATTAGGGGAAAGGAGAGAGGGAGAAGGGGCAAGGGGGCTGGCTGGCTAGGCCTAGCCCCTCGTGCGGGGCCCACTAGGGTGGCCGGCGGCCACCCCTCCCCCCTCCTCTCCTTTAGTCCTACCCCGGGACTTTGAGGGAGGTAGTACCTCCCCTCCCCCTATATATAGTGGGTGTATTTGGCCAAATAAAACACACCAATAATCAATAAAGGTCTTCTCACTTTTGGGAGGACATCTAATTGATATTTTCTCTCTCCCCCTCTCTCTCTCTCGTGAATGTGGTCCCAAGTCTGGACTGCGTGAGCGAGAGACATCTTCACCGCGGAGTGCCATCGCGCTGCGGGATTCGAATCCGGGAGCTCTACTTCCGCAACTGCTGCTGGATCAGGGAAGCGGGAGTCATCGTCAGGTATCGGACGTGTGTAACTCCCCGCGAGGTGCCGCACTTGAGGCACTCAAGTCGTTGGAGCCACAAGAGCGCAAGGACTTCATCATGACCTTGAGGTCGGCTTCGGCTCGTCTACATCAACCACGCTCTCCTGAGCGTTGACAACGCTTTTCGGTCTTCAAGGGTAAGTTCGCGAAAAGCCCCTCCCGTCATCAGACATTAATAGATAGGTCCTGGCAGCTTCAGGGGTTCAGGGGCGTAGGATAAAATTTATTGTTTTCATACGCGGAACCCCAACAGTGGTGTCAAAGCTAGATCTATGCGTAGTAATGCTAGTACGGGTAGAACACACGAGATGTAGCATGTGGGCGTTGATCTTTTAGTTGTTACCCTCCCACGTGTACTTGTATACCGCAGTAATGCTTGATGAAGCGGCCCCCAACCGACTTTACGCGTTCATTCGCGAGACTGGTCCATGCTTGACATACGGCTTGTACCGTATAAAGTGGCTTAGGGGGTGTGTGTCGCTCTCGCATTAGTTGGTATACCATTTACAAAAGAGGGCCCCGAAAGGGGTGTAGTAGAGACAACTACTTGATTAGCGTTGTGCTGAAAGTTCGTAGGTAAGAATGGTTCTTGTACGAAAGCCCATTCAGCCATGTAAAACATGCAAAGATAAAGTAGAGGCGTCTAACTTTGTTTTGCAGGGGGGCGTTGCTTTGTGATATGGTTGTGGCAAAGGTAAAGTGATTACCTTTTGTTACGTAGTAGTAGATAGTCACGGAGGTGACAGACTACCATGCCAGAATGACACCGGTACCCTGGTGTCTATGGCGCCGGAACCCTGGCGCCGGAACCCGGTGACGATGGATGGAGATCACGACGTGAAGGACCATATCACATAGCATTTACATTCAGTGTTATTGTTTGTATATATTATTGCGTGCTAGTATTAGATACTCGACAGTAGCCTAATAAGATGATCCCTATTAAAATTACCAATGATTGTGTTCCCCCTTAGTGTGCACCACCAAGAAAGTTCTTCGGTATGAGGCAGGCCATGATGATCGGGTGTCAGACATATCTACGTTCGCATATAGTGGGTGTAAGCCATGTTGCACAGCGAATACACTAAGGTTGAGTTGGCGAGCCTAGCATGTACAAACATGGCCTCGGAACACGGATGGTCGAAAGATCGAGCATGAGTCGCATGAATGATGTGACCAACATTTAGCGTCCACCCTTGTACCCACATTGATGGCCGTGATGATCGGGGGAGATGTGGCTGATAGGGGTCGTGTTATCACTAGGAACCCTTATGGGGATAGGTGTTTCTAAGTGGAGTTATTATTAACTCATTTAATTATAAACTTAGTCTAAATTCCTTTTGCAATTATAAATGTAGAAAATGGTTCTCCCCGAGATTACCTTCCCTATCGACGATTGGTTAAAAGGAGAAAATCTCAAGTTAGATGGATCCAACTTTTCTACATGGGTCATGCGCCTATTTGATCTCCTTGGTGAGAACAATGTAGCTAACTACATGACCTGCAAGATGTATTTGGAGCCACCCTATCCTCATGAGACCCAGGAGCAGCGGGATCTGCGCTGTCGTCGTCGAGTGATGGCCACATTCATATCAGTGACGATGCGCCTTGGAATGGAGGATGGGCTATGGCAAATGGTGGGAAGTCTTAAACCCCGAATGGTTATGGCACATCTGAGATCACATTTCGTGGAACAAGTGTGCATGTGGGAGTATGAGCTGATGGGGGACTTCCTCTCCATAAAGATGGAGGAGGGCTCCTCACTAGACGAGCACTTATTGAGCATCTACGATGCATACATGAGGCTGCCATACTACCTGGACAACTGGTTCTCAAGCTCTTTCACGATGGGAGTTGTGTTGCGGTCGCTGCCGCCAAGCTTCCAAGCACCAGTCAGGATCTGCATTATGAGAGGCGACATGGAAACACTGGATTTCCTCGAGTTCATATCACATTTCAGAAATGTGGTGGATGAAACCAACGTCACGGGGGTCATCAATGACAAAGGTATATATTTGATATACGGTTTTATAAATGTTATAATCTTGCAAACACATTTGTAGTGTTAAGTATATCTGATACTTGTTCTGTTTTGCTGAAAACAGGTCCTTCTACATGAGAGGTGCTTGCTGGAGAGGAGGTGACCTTGCGTGTTGATGGCGAGCATGATGATGATGGCCGATGACACTCTCCCTCGACATTTATCACTTAGTTCAAGATTTTGGATAGTTATTGTAATCAAGAGATTGTGAACTTCTTTAGTGTGTCTCACACTTCGTGAGACGGTTATTCATATGAGTTTGTAACAAACAGTTGTTCCACTTTTATGAATGATTTCTATTTGTGTTCATACCTTGTTTGATTATATGTGAATTATCCTTGTTGTTTGTAACTAATTGATAATGCATGAACATTTGTAAAATATTGAAATGCCTTAAAATACCCAATTTAATGATATATTCATTAATGAATGAAAAACCATTGTTTAAATTCAAAGTTATAATGATAATATGTGAAAGTCATTCGATTTCTTATCACATATAAATCATGCCTAAGTTCGGCAAAATAACTTGAACACCGTGTATTACTTAAATACAAAGTGTTTAATGAATTATTGAAAGGAAATACATATTCGATGTATTGACGAAAATGGTAATTATCATTAAATGATTGTTTAAATGTGTAAAGTAGTTTACCAAAGGAAACATGAATATGAAACTATTTGATTTGATCAAAGTGTTTCATCAACAAAGGGTATAAATATAAAAGGGAATCTAATTACTGTGATTTGATCAATAGTAATGAAATTCGACTTTATAAAGGATGGCATAAAAGAAATTGTGGAATGCAAAGCATTTTGAAACATAAAAAAGCGAAGCATCACAATATGATATTAGATATCAAAATGGGCGAATAGATGGCGCCAAATAAATCGTTGTAGTGTAGATGTAGAGACCATTAGTTAGAAATAGTTAGCACTCAATTAGAAAATATGGTGAACCATTTGAATTCGTGAATGCGACTCCATATCTGGTATGGATCGTCGTAAAAGTTTTGGGGTTATTCGATATAACCAAAACAATAGCGAATTAGTCCTTGTAGAGTATTCATTGGAAACTTTGAATACGAAACCCATAGCTGAAACCAAAAGGAAAGCAAGATTCGTATTGCTTGGATTTTGGTGCATTCTTGAGGAAGTTCATGTTTAGTGATACTTCTCGATTATGGAGCAAATGGAAGATAGTGAAAAACAAGAAGAGGATTCAAGTCCCTGCATCAGAGTGTTGAGAAGCGCAACGGACAACGTTCCTAAACAATTCTCTTCACAAAGGGAAGAATCAATGATAATGATGATTGTGTTTTCCCCTCTAGTGTTTTCACTACATAAAGTAGGATTCTAAATGTATCCCATAACTTGTATGTTGACATTTGTGAATCAGTTGTCATGATTACCGGAATATGACATACCTATGAACTACTAAGGAAATAATGGTAAACTAGAATTATGAGAAATCCTAATAGCAAAATTCCCTTGAGATTAGAAAGCAATTCATTGCTGAATCTCACAAGTAAAAGGGGTTACTTGAATTTTCCCAAATGACTGCAAAGCCATAGTGTAAAAAAGGGGGTGAATGACAAAAGCACAATTTGTCAAGTATTGGACGAATTCAAATGAATTTGATTCATGTGTGCTTTATGTCTAGAGGATTTCAAACTAGTAATAGTACTAGTATCTCATAGTAAATCTCCAAGTTTGATATTTGATCAAAGGATTTTGAAGTTATTCAAAATAGTGAGTGGATATGCAATTTGCATGAAATTGAGTGGGAGCTATAAAAGTCTTCCAAAAACAATATGTGATTGACATATTTTTGAGTGGGAGCTTATAGGAGTAATTCTTAAGTATGTTAAGAATGAAAGCGCAACTACTTATAAATAATGATTTATAAGATGTACAAGATGATAATAGGTGTATTATGATATTATGTAATATTCCTTAATGGATTCTAAAAGGAGTTTCAGAATAGAAGTTAATCAAGGAATTGGTCCTTAAAAACTCAAATTAGGAATAATATTAAGTTGAACATCAATGGTTGAAAGAAAGAAAAGGATGATCGTCATCCACTATGTTGAGACATAGGTTCTATCTTAGTAAACCATGATGATAACTTAGCATAATATGTGATCCAAATAAGGAACGTTTAAAAGTGATTAAGTTTGAATCACAGAATGTTGAGCTAAGTTTGTCCGCAGTGTCTAACAGAGAACTGTAGACATGTTTTCCAAATCCATAAAGGATGACATATCTGAAAACATAAAGAGTTATGTTATAAGGGAATATGTTGGAAACTCCCGTAGATACCGATTAAAGTCAAGTAGGAAGCAAGGTGAACAATACATCGAAAGTTGCACAGAGTGCACTAGTGTTTCGATGATTACATTTATAATAATAAATAAGGGTACCATCTAAAGTGTTGTATAATGTTATGGCAGGGCTAGTTCGCTTTTAGCATAGAATGATGTGTCCCAGGGCAAAGTGCCCATGAGAAAGCCCTCGAAGTTGATCTAAAGTCACTATAGGCTCCTGGAATTAGGTCTCGTTCTACTGCCATAGTAACGATGCATACACACAGATGCTATCATGTGATGATAAGGTATTAAGGTCAATCAAGGTGACATTAGTAAGTTGCAAAGGATTTGGGACTATAAAGTACAGACCCAAGACTCAACCTCTTCCATGAGCAAGCATGTTCAGGGTACTGATACATTACAAATGTATCTATAATTTTTGATGTTCCATGCTTGGTATTATCCACTTTCTTATGTTTTGCTCCAACTTTGGAGTAACTTTCATATGATTTCTTGGACTAACCTATTAACAAGAGCCATAGTGCCAGCTGCCTGTTTTCTGCTGTTTTTGGTTCCAGGAAAGTCAGAAAATGAATATTCTCGGAATTGGACGGGACAAAAGCCAAAGTGCCTATTTTTCGGAAGGGATCAAGTGCCAGAATACAAGACGGAGAAGGGCCAGGGATCCACCACACCACCTGGCCGCGCGGTCAGGCCTGCCCCGCGCCAAGGGGTAGTGTGGCCGCTCCCGGCACCCCCTCGGCCTCTCCTTCTGCCTATAAGTTGCCCTCGGGATGAAAACCCGAAGTACCCGATCAAAAATCCACGAAAGAGTCTGTAGTCGCCATCATATCCATCCCTAGATCGGGAGGGATCTGAAGCTCTTCCCGGCACCCTGTCGGAGAGGGGAATTCACCCTGGAGGCCTTCTTCATCACCATGCAAGCCTCCGGTGTGATGCGTGAGTAGTTCATCCTTGGACTACGGATCCATGTAGTAGCTAGATGCTGGTTTCTCCTCCTTTGTGCTTTTATGCTTAGATCTTGTGAGCTCCGTTCATGATCAAGATCATCTATTTCTAATTCATACATGTTGTGTTTGCGGGGATCCGATGGATATTGAGATGCTATTTCAGACTGATTATTGATTCTATCATGTCTTTGTTATTTGAGATCTTGCATGCTTTCCATTGTTAGTAGCTATCTTGGCCAAGTAGATGCTAGCAACTCCAAGGTTTAGTATTTATGCTCGATAGTGGGTTCATGCCTCTGGTAATCTGGGGAAGTGACAGAAATCTCTAAGGTACTAGATGTGATGTTGCTACTAGGGAGAAAACAACAATCCTTTGTTCATAGAACAATCGTATTGTTTACTTTACACGCAGTTCGTAAAGCAATAATCTGTTGCTTGCAACTTAATACTGGAGGGGGTTCGGATGATAACCTAAAGGTGGATTATTAGTCATAGATGCAGTTGGATGGCGGTCTATGTATTATGTTCTAATGCCCAATCAAGTCTTAGAGGAGTCAAGATGATTAGTATATGCATGTATTGCTTTCTCGGTGTTTGTCAATTGCCCCGCTGTAATTTGTTCACCCAACATGTTATCTATCTAAGGAGAGCCACCTCTAGTAAACTATGGATCCCGGTCCTTTTACTTTACATACAATCTACAATCTTTTACTGCTTTGTGTTTACTTTCTGCAAACTTTTACTTCTTTCCATTAGATACATTTAATCCTTTGTTTTCCGCAAAACACGGTGAGATTGACAACCTCATCGCAAGTTGGGGACAAAGTTCTGTGGTTATGTTGTGCAGGTCTCCACGTTGGTACTAGCACCGGTAGTGCGCCCTGCCAAAGCTCAGCTAGTAACACCTTTGGGTTGTTTCCTTGCTCCTACTGGTTCGATTAAACCTTGGTTTCATAACTGAGGGAAAACTTGCTGCTATATTCATCGTACCTTCCTCTTGGGGTTCCCAACGAGCTCTACATCGAAAGTCGAGCGCATCAAGATTTTTCTGGCACCGTTGCCGGGGAGTTAAGGACATCTTCACAAGGGGAGTCCCTCATAACCAATCTCTTTACTTTGTTGTTTTTGTTTTGCTTAGTTTCTTTTTGCTTTGTTTTCTTGTTTTGTTCTTCAAAAACACAAAAAAATTAGTTTTACTAGTTTGCTTTCTTATTGGAAAAACAAAAAAATTAGTTCCTTTATGACTAGCTCTGTTCCAATCACTATTTCATTATGGATAGCTCACCCAGTTTCCTATTTGGGAACAGTTTTATGACTGCTAAGGTAATAGATGAACCACCGCCTGCTAGAACCTCCATGGAAGAAGAAATTGCTAAACCTGAAAGCTCATTAGATGAAAAAGAGGAGGAGAGTGATGGAAAAAGGGAGGAAGAATGGATCTACCCATTCCTACCTTCTAATGAGAGTAAGTCTTTATCCCTTACATTATTTGATTGTCCCCCATGCTTATCAAAGGAGGGTGAATGTTATGTTCCCGAGGATTCTTTTGAAAATGTTTATAATAAAGATCTAGTGCTTGTAGATCATGAAAAGCATGCCTTATGTGATAGTTATATTGTTGAGTTTATTCATGAGGCTACTGAAAATTATTATGAGAGAGGAAAATATGGTTGTAGAAGTTTGTATGGTAATGAAACACCTCTCTATGTGCTGAAAGTTTTGAAGTTACTTTTGTTTTATCTTCCTATGCCTGTCACTTTGCTCTTTGTGCATTTATTTGCATACAAGATTCCTATGCATAGGAAGTGGGTTAGACTTAAATGTGTTTTGAATTTGCTTCTTGATGCTCTCTTTTACTTCAATTCATATTTCCTATGAGAGCATCTTCTCAAATTTTCATGCCGAACTTAAAGGCGTTAAAGAAAAGTACCTTTTGGGAGATAACCCAAGAGTTTTAGATGAGTCTTGGAAGTTATTACCTCTCTAATAACCTCTCCTTATCCTTTTTATTTGCTTTTTGTGCCAAGAGTAACCTCTAATGAGAGAGAAGTAACGATTGGGAAAGTTGCTGTCCCAAAACAGATTTTTGTGCTTCACCGTAAAAAGTCCTGAGAGAGCTCTGTATGTCGGATTGAGCTCTAATTTTTTTTGCTTATGCCCCAGGTTGTTATCTAACTTTAGTTAGTTCAACACTTTTTGATTTTAGGAACAGAAGGTCTTAGAAAAAATTCGTCTTTACCTGCTGGTCTGTTTTGATAGATTTCTGCCATTTTCTGCATTTGCTTCTTGTTAGTTCCTTCTTGAGTTCTTTTGGGGAATTGAGCTTTTTGAGGGAAGTGATACAATAGCTAGTGTTCTAATGGAAGTTTATTTGGTGTTAGAACTGAACCTTGAGACTTATTTATCTTAAGTGCACTAATGTTGCTAATGAGATTGTGTGAAGTTTTGTATGAAGGAAAAATTTCAGGTGTATGGAAGGAACGAGTAATGAGATAAAGGATGGACTAAAGCTCAAGATTGGGGATGCCACGCGTGTCACCCCAAGAAATATCCAAGAAGTACAAGCGTCAATGCTTGGGGATGCCCAAGGCATCCCCCTTCTTCATCAATAAAAATTCCAGGTTTCTTCCAAACGCTACATTTTTATTGTTTCATGCACAATTGTGTTTTTCTTGGAGCGTCTTATTTTTTTGTTTTTGTTTTGGTTTTTAGTTTGCTTGGTTTGCTTAGTTTTCTGAATAATTTGGTTGGACCCCCTCTTTCACACTTTGGTTTGTGAATAGTTTGGTTTGGTTTGGAAAAGAGTAGGAAAGTTCATACTTATGTGGTAAAAAGAGCTCGTTTTTGACTGTGGCCTATGCTTTGTGATGCCATGCTTGATATTGTTTTGGCTTTATGCTTAGTATTATTTGCTGTAGCATGACTTGTTATAAACAATTGAGATTGCTTAATGTGCCTTGGATGAATCATGCGTTGTTTTAGCGTATTAAAGCATAGTATAGTGTTATTCTCCTTTGATGCTTTATTTGGGTTGACTTGGCACATGCTCACACCATGTTATGACTATCTCAAGTCACCATAGCCTTTATGATCCTTTAGTTTTCAACTTGTAGTATCACTTTATTCTTTGATCAATGATGTTTTGTCGCTCTGCATGATTATGGCCATTATTGCTCTCTTAGTTTGTCGCTCTCAGTCTTTTGCTAGCCTCCACAACCAAGTATGAGTTCCAGTCATGCATCCAACTCCCTAAACCAAGTTATTCCAAAGAGTCCACCATACCTACCTACTAGCTTATGCTATTCCAAGTTCATTCATGCTTTTGTTTACCTTCCTCTTGTTATGAGAAAACTAGTGATTAAAGCTCTCACGAACTTGAAGGCACACTTTACTTTACTTGCCCTTAATAAACTTGAACCATTGTGTCTTCTATGTTGTATATTCTTGCACTTATTTGTTGGGAATTAGCAGAACCATGCTTTCATGGGGAACGCTTTCAACATTGCACTTGGTACTTGTACCTAGTTGATATCATGCTCTTTTGTATATGGATGTTGTCGGTGTGAAATGAAAGGGGAGCTTGTAAGTCCATGGAGTTATGTATATGTGTTAGAGAAACGCCTGGGCCGTTGGTCTAATCCATGCTGACATGGTGGAAACCTGCAGCGTAACCATAATGAGCTGTCTATGAAGCATTCTTCTTATATAAAAAAAAGAGTCCTATATTGAGAAAAAAAGAGAAAAGAAAAAAAGAGATACTATGAAAAGAGGAAAGAGAGAAAAAAGCACCATATTCCCATGGTAAATAAGAATAATGATGAGATGCTCGTTGTCTGCTTGCCTTGTCATTTTGATATGGGGATTCTTCCGTATCATCAGGCAAGGGGTACCCCATTGGCGGTTCTCAATGATACACATGTACTTACGATGACAAGAACTTACCGGTGACTAAACTTGAGTAGCATGAGGAACGTCCCTCGTATACAAGGGACATGAGATTTCTGACTTATACTTCGTCAAGCATGTACACCATAGTTTGTTCACTTTAACCTTAATCACTTCAAGATGCTTATGATAGGGGCAATGAGAGATGAAACCTATTAAGTACCATAATTTTTGGAAGCTCTTTATGAGACTTGAATCCCTACTTCCTTTTACAAAAGGCCTTTGTTCCACCATTATATTGAGTCTCCACCTTCCATCTTTATGCACCTACTTTGAGAGCATAGTGGCCATTCTTAGTTCTATGTGCATTGTCCCAAAACTAGTTGATTGATGCATAACTTGTTATTGCTTGTTTTTAAACTATTGTATCTAGTCACTCTTATGAACTTTGAAGGTGTCCTATGCATTTATATTTGCTACTCTATTGAGGGACAAGCTGAATACTATTATGATATGTTTTCTTTATGTGAAACAAACAAACGTCTTGCAAAGCATGTTATTCATGAATCTTTTGTTTGTGCCTTTTCATGTTGCATCATAGTTTCTTTGCTTATTGCTAGAACTTTGTGTTTCATGTTATGATTGAAGTACTATGATCCCAGCCTTGAATGTTTTGCAAATACTTTGATCAAGTCTTTGATGGTGCATGTCACCTAAAAAATTATTTCTTTTTATCACTTACCTACTCGAGGACAAGCAGGAATTAAGCTTGGGGATGTTGATACATTACAAATGTATCTATAATTTTTGATGTTCCATGCTTAGTTTTATCCACTTTATTGTGTTTTGTTCCAACTTTGGAGTACTTTTCATATGATTTCTTGGACTAACCTATTAACAAGAGCCACAAGTGCCACTGCCTTTTCTGCTATTTTTGGTTCCAGGAAAGTCAGAAAATGAATATTCTCGGAATTGGACGGGACAAAAGCCAAAGTGCCTATTTTTCCGGAAGGGATCAAGTGCCAGAATACAAGACGGAGAAGGGCCAGGGAGCCACCACACCACCTGGCCGCGCGGTCAGGCCTGCCCCGCGCCAAGGGGTGGTGTGGCCGCTCCCGGCACCCCCTCGGCCTCTCCTTATGCCTATAAGTTTCCCTCGGGATGAAAACCCGAAGTACCCGATCAAAAATCCACGAAAGAGTCTGTAGCCGCCGTCATATCCATCCCTAGATCGGGAGGGATCTGAAGCTCTTCCCGGCACCCTGTCGGAGAGGGGAATTCACCCTGGAGGCCTTCTTCATCACCATGCAAGCCTCCGGTGTGATGCGTGAGTAGTTCATCCTTGGACTACGGATCCATGTAGTAGCTAGATGCTGGTTTATCCTCCTTTATGCTTTTATGCTTAGATCTTGTGAGCTCCGTTCATGATCAAGATCATCTATTTGTAATTCATACATGTTGTGTTTGCGGGGATCTGGTGGATATTGAGATGCTATTTCAGACTGATTATTGATTCTATCATGTCTTTGTTATTTGAGATCTTGCATGCTTTCCATTGTTAGTAGCTATCTTGGCCAAGTAGATGCTAGCAACTCCAAGAGTTAGTATTTATGCTCGATAGTGGGTTCATGCCTCTGGTAATATGGGGAAGTGACAGAAATCTCTAAGGTACTAGATGTGTTGTTGCTACTAGGGAGAAAACAACAATCCTTTGTTCATAGAACAATCTTATTGTTTACTTTACACACAGTTCGTAAAGCAATAATCTGTTGCTTGCAACTTAATACTGGAGGGGGTTCGAATGATAACCTGAAGGTGGATTATTATTCATAGATGCAGTTGGATGGCGGTCTATGTATTATGTTGTAATGTCCAATCAAGTCTTAGAGGAGTCAAGATGATTAGTATATGCATGTATTGCTTTCTCGGTGTTTGGCAATTGCCCTGCTGTAATTTGTTCACCCAGCATGTTATCTATCTAAGGAGAGCCACCTCTAGTGAACTATGGATCCCGGTCCTTGTCTTTTACATACAATCTTTTACTGCTTTGTGTTTACTTTCTGCAAACTTTTACTTCTTTCCATTCGATACGTTTAATCCTTTGTTTTCCACAAAACACGGTGAGATTGACAACCTCATCTCAAGTTGGGGACAAAGTTATGTGGTTGTGTTGTGCAGGTCTCCATGTTGCTACTAGCACCGGTAGTGCGCTAAAGCTTCCTAGTAACACCTTTGGGGTGTTTCCTTGCTCCTACTGGTTCGATTAAACCTTGGTTTCATAACTAAGGGAAAACTTGCTGCTATATTCATCGTACCTTCCTCTTGGGGTTCCCAACGAGCTCTACATCGAAAATCGAGCACATCAGGTACCGGATATATGGTGCCAATGATTAAAGAACAAATGCAGCTAGTGTATTTGTACTCTAGTGCAAGTGGGAGAATGTTGGAAATATGCCCTAGAGACAAATAGTAGTAAGGACTATTATCATATTTCATATAGTTTATGATTAAGTTTTATATCATGCTACAATTGTATTGAGTGGAAACATCAATACACGTGTGATATACAAACAACCAGGGGTTCCCAGTGAAACTCTAGTCACTGGTTCATTGGTCAACAGATGATCATGTTTCCTGATCATGTGGCATTTATGCCAGTTGGAAATGGAATCATCTCATTCCGAGAATGAGATGATGAACCGATACCCAACCTAAACATCATGACCCGATCATGTCACGAAGTTCAAGTTATGATGATTAGAAATGGATCCTCGTAGACTATTCCTTAGACCATGAGGCTATATCAATCACTGTCTCCCGAGAGTGCTTTGATAGCATCAAGCGTCACTTGGTAATACAGTGGTTATAAAGGTGTGTTCAGGTACTCAGAGGAAACCGTTGAGGCAATATATGTCAAGAGAGGGATTTGTCCATCCATGTGATGGGAAGATACTTGAAGGGCCCACTCGGAGAAGTTATATCCAATAGTTGCGCAGCGTGTGATTTGATCATAGGGATATCACTTGTCGGGACGAGTCAAGTAGCATTGTTCAGTAACGAGATTGAACACGACATGGTGTTGTCATTGATAAGATCTCAGGCAATGCAAGTATCGAGTGACAAAGGGAATAAGACACGACTGTCCTGGTTCAAACGACTAAAGATCTTCGTGGAACACACAGGGGTCACATGGCCATCCAGGTCCTGAAGGGAATATGCCCGAGAGGCAATAATAAAGTGGTTATTATCTTATTCCATGTTTATAATAAATGTTTATTTTACATGCTAGAATTGTATTGATTCGGAAACATCAATACATGTGTGTTTAATAAACAAACATGGTTCCTAGTCATACCTCTCTTATAGACTAGCTTGTTGATTAACAATATGATCAAGGTTTCCTGATCATGGACATTGGATGTTGTTAATAACAAGGTCACACCATTGGTGGAACGATGTGATGAACATTCATCCGAAGTATAGCATTACGATCAAGTCATTATGTTTATATTGCTACAACATCATACGAAGTAATCTTTATCCTTAGACCATGAGATCATGTTAATTGCTAACACCGGAAGAGTATCTTGATAACATCAAACGTCACACCGTAACAGGGTGACTATAAAGATGGGTTCAGTACTACGAAGGTGTTATGTTGAGGCTCATGGATCAAGAGTGGAATTTGTCAATCCAGATGACGGATAGATATACTCTGGGCCCTCTCGGTGATATCACATTAGGATAGCTTGCAAGCAAGTGATGTGATCACTAGAATGTTATATCACGGGAACAAGAAAAGAGTACATGTCGGTAACGAGATCAAACTAGGTATGGAGATACCGATGATCGAATCTCGGACATGTAATATATCGAGGGACAAAGGGATTTAGTTACAAGCGTTAAAGGTTCTCACGATCACAGAAGTCATCGTTGAATGTGTAGGAGTCAGTATGGATCTCCAGGTCCCGCTTCTGATTATTCATCTAAGAGGGTCTCGATCATGTCTGCATTATTCACGAACAGTAGGGTGACACACTTAAGGGATACCGACACCATTTGGAGCAAATATGTTTCAGATAAAGATTTAAGAAAGCGCTGGAATTATTTCAATAGACACCAAAACTGTTTCGGGTGAAATTGCTGAAATTGGTTCTGCATGTAATATTGAAATGTTGCAGGGGATTTTATGTGAATGTTTGTTAATTAAAGTAATTAAAAAAATTCTGAATAAAATTTGGAGAAATTTAATGCATTTAAAGTGGAGACTTTAAAAGAGAGTGTGAAGGGGCAAATTTATGTGGAGGGAGTTACCACCACATGAATGGAGGAGGTGAAGGTTCACCTCCTCCATGCGCCGGCCATGAAGGAGGGGCACCCCCCCTCCTCATATAAAAGGCCACCCCCTCCTCACTTCTCACTCACACCTCCTTGTGAAGGATCTCTCTCCCCCTCTAGTATTATTCCCCCATGGTCTCGGATTAGCGAGATACATGTTCCCTGTGGCTTTATCTGGAAAGGAGTCGCTGCTTCCGCTGCTTTGCTGGAGCGAGGGACGGGGGTTATCGGGGTACCAGACGTGTGTGCGATCACGGATGCATCGCTGCTTTGCGGTTTTGGACTTGGTGCTGCTGGAGCTAGATCTGATGGACGTGCTGGAGCCAGACCTGCTGGACTTCCTCACGATCTTGAGATCGGCAAGTGTACGACTACATCAACCACGAGTTCCTACTCGTTAACAAAGCTCGTTGTCGATGAGGGTAAGTTCTCGTTGGATGTATGTCCACCCGTTGCTTTGTACCTAGTAGATAGATCTTGGCGTGTAGTTCACACCATAGGAAATTTTTTGTTTTCTATGCTGCGGACCCAACAGGTCCCTCTGTCGATCATTGGTGCGTGAGTGTCCTGACCATGTATGGAGTGTTCCCGAACCGTGGGGTATCACGCTTAAGGGCTTGATGATGCTTAGAGAGTGTTTATAGGATCGGTGGAATCGCCGAAGAATAGTAGAGAGAAAACCGGAAGGGTTTCAGTAAGTCTGGAGGATGTCTGGAGTGGAGGTGGAAGTGTTCCACAGCCACAGAGGTTGAATAATATGTGAATGAATGTTTAATATTGATTTAATCATTTATTCATAATTATTTAATAAAGAGAAAATCAATTTAAATGGTCAAAGGCTTAATGGGCCAATTTCCGGAGGGAGAGGGCCCATTAGGGGAAAGGAGAGAGGGAGAAGGGTCAAGGGGGCTGGCCGGCTGGGCCTAGCCCCCCGCGCGGGGCCTACTAGGGCGGCCGGCAGCCACCCCTCCCTCCTCCTCTCCTTTAGTCCCACCCCGGGACTTTGAGGGAGGTAGTACCTCCCCTCCCCCTATATATAGTGGGGGTATTTGGCCAAATAAAACACACTAATAATCTATAAAGGTCTTCTCACTTTTGGGAGGACCTCTAATTGATATTTTCTCTCTCCCCCTCAATCTCGTGACCGTGGTCCCAAGTCTAGACTGCGCGAGCGAGATACGTCTTCACCGCGGAGCGCCGTCATGCTGCGGGATTCGGATCTGGGAGCTCTACTTCCGCAAGTGCTGCTGGATCGGGGAAGCGGGAGTCATCGTCAGGCACCGGATGTGTGTAACTCCCTGCGAGGTGTCGCACTTGAGACACTCAAGTCGTTGGAGCCACAGGAGCACAAGGACTTCATCATGACCTTGAGGTCGGCTTCGGCTCGTCTACATCAACCACGCTCTCCTGAGCGTTGACAACGCTTTTCGGTCTTCAAGGGTAAGTTCGCGAAAAGCCCCTCCCGTTACTGTATTGCTAATAGATAGGTCCTGTCATCTTCAGGGGTTTAGGGTCATAGGATAAAATTTATTGTTTTCATATGCGGAACCCCAACAGTAATCTCACCAAGAAACTATATGTATCTTTACCCGTCATGTGGGTGAACAAATCCCGGTCTTGCAGTCACATGTCATCTACTGTTCCTTCAGAATACCCAACGTACACCATTATAACCACTGTATTACCAAGTGGCGCTTGATGTAGTCTAAGCAGCCTCGGGAAACACTGAGTAATATGAGCTCATGGTCTAAGGAGAAGGAGTCTAGGCATAGCTGTTGCAACAATGAACTATATGACTTGATCGTGTTGCAATCCTTTGATGTCGTTGTATTGGGAACGGAAGTACCTGAAGAGGTTAGATAGAGGTGTGGGGACTAGCAGGGAAGCTATTGACGGCGTTCGTAGGCGGGATTGGATACAAGCGAGCGTAGCTGGACGCAGGAAGTACCCAGGTTCGGGGCCCTCGTGAGGAGGTAAAGCCCCTACTCCTGCCGGATCTGACTATGTGGGATAAATGAACTGCAAGTGCTCCTTGAGCTGTATCCGCTAGCTACTGCCTTAAATGCTGTGATACCAACCCTTTCTACTGAGGCCTTGCCTCTCCTTATATAGGCAAAGAGGCAACGGCGGTCTCTATCCGATCAGGCGGGCCCCACATGCGGTCCCACCGATCGGGTCATCTACAGTGTCCGGTATGGTATGTCTTATCGGAGTACGAGCGGTATGGCTGTCGTAGGCATAATGGACGCCGTGCGAGCCTGTCGTCAGCATCGGGCCACTGTTCCCACGTCACCCCCGCAAAGTCTTTGGTATGGCCGGGTGGTTGCCAGTCTTGTCATCGTACAGGGCGCACCGTGCACTGATCCGCACGTCGTCCTATCTCACCGATTGGGTCCGCCACGCCGTAGCCGGCCATTACTGCTGACCGCTATCAACGGTAGCCGGCCTGTCTTGCCCTGTCCGGCTGTGTTTGGTCAGCCGGACGCGATCTGACTGCCTGGTTCTTGTCCGGTTGGGGTACCTGGGGGTCATCCCCCTGACACTAGCCCCCGAGCACGTGTGGATTCCGCCCTTAGGCGAAATGTGCACGCGCTCCCCCTGCTTTTGAATTTGTGTCCGGCTGAGCTTGCGCTTACTGCGACGCCGTTGACGCCGCCACGCAAGACGCGTTATCATTGCTCTGCGGCGGGCAGCGTAACGTCCCGTCGCACGTCGCCTTGGGAAACCATTGTCCGGCGCTTCGGTTCCTGCTCCGGGATCTTCTGCGCATCCCGCTTCGGCACACTGGATCCGGGCGGCGGTTGGGGTGAGGGCCGTCCGGATGCGCACCACGTGGCCTTGTCGACGGTTGCCCTTCCGGTCCTTTAAAGGGGTGCCGCGGGGGAGGCAGTTCCTTTCCTTCGCTCCCCCGCTGCAGTCTCTTCCTTCCTCGCCTTCGCTTGCCTTCTGCGTAGCCTTCGCCAGCTGCCGCCGTCGCTGTCGCTGCTGCCACGGGCCACCGCCAATCTTCCGTCGCCGCTCCTCCCAGTCAGCCGGAGATGGCTGCCGACCGCGGGGCTTGGTGCGGCTCCTCCGTCACCGACGACCACATTGTGAAGTACCATGCCACCCGCGTTCTTCCGTTGCCGGAGGAGGTGGTGGTGCGGTTGGCACCGGCGGGGGAGGTGTCACCGCACCCGGCGGAGGGGGAGCGCGTCATCTTCCTCTCCCATCTGGCGCGCGGGTTCGCCCTTCCGGTGCACCCGTTCTTCTTGACCTTCCTCGCCTTCTTCGACCTACGTCTTCACCACCTCGGCGCCAACGCCATCGGGACGCTGGCGCACTTCATGGCGTTCTACGAGAGCTACCTCGGGATCCAGCCGGATCTCAGGCTCTTCTGCCGGCTCTTCCGAGTCCGGCCGCAGGTGCAGTATACGAAGGGGCCGCTAGTCGTCTGCGGCGGAGCCTCCATCTACTCCTACTCCCAATCTGGCTACCCCAAGTTCTTGCTTCAGGACACGGTACGGCTGTGGCAGCAGTCGTACTTCTACGTCAAGAACATCACCAACATCGACCGGATAAATCTTCCGGCTTTCCAGGATGTTGAGTCCAGTCGGCAGAACTGGGGCTGAAGATCCATGGTGACAAGGCGGAGACGGACGCGATGCTGCTGCGCATGCGCTCCCTCGTCACCTACCGGCTAGCCGGCCTGGACATCACCCTCAGCTGGATGTCCCGGCTGATGATGCCGATGCAGCAGCGGGCGCACAAGATGTGCTATTACTCCGACCGGCTAGACCCGACCCGGCTGTCGCGCCGTGATCCCCGCTACCACAACCTGAAGGAGTGGATGTGGACGATCACCAAGGAGCGGTTGCCAGAGAACTGGAAGTTCAGTCTGGCGCCCTACAGCCGGGAGAACCACGCGCCCTGGGTAAGTTCTTATAGCCGGAAACTTCGTTTTGTTTTTCTTGTGTTTTTCTTGCTCTGTCCGGATGACTTCTTGTATTCGGCAGATGTTCGCTTGCATCCTTCGCGAGGAGGGTGAGGCTCCCCTTGAGGAGTTCACGCCCGACTTGCCCGAGCCACATACGTGACGGTCCGGCGAGGAGTTGGATGGGGACGGCGATGCCTTTCCCAGCCGGAATGACGAGCTAAGGCCGCCTTGGAGGTGCACGAGAAGGAAGAGGAGGTGTATCGGCGTGACGCTCCGCAACAGACGACGAGGCAGGTGGGAGTGGCTCCAGCCGTTCCGGCTCCCGCCGGCCTGTGACGGAGGAGCCGGTCCAGCGCCCTGCCGCCAAGCCGTCTTGGCCGGAAGAAGGGGCCGCCCCCAGTTGTGCCAGGGTACGTTCCTTCTCCCCCCTTTTTCTTTCGTCTTTTTTTGTCTGCTTGACTTTTTCTTCTTTTTCTGACTTTGGCTTATTTTGCCTTTGCCTTCTCCTCCTTCTCTTTAGCACGTTGGTCTCTTTCGGAGCCGCGAGCCCGGCACGGGCGCCGACCGGGTCGCCACCCCGTGCCCCGACTGCGCCAACCGGCGCCTCTCCTTCTTCTGAGGCGCAGCCTCCGCCTCCCCCTCGAGTTGAGCCGGCTGCCTCCGCTCAGCCGGAAGGTCCCCAGCCGGAAGGCTCCTCCGCGGGCGCGCGGGGGGCTGCCGGCAAGGAGCTTGTTGTTGTTGGCGATGACAACTCCGACGAGGATCCAGAGGAGGAATGGCGGACAGCGGTGGCTGCAGCGAAGGAATCCTTGGCCCTCAACGCCGTGGACGACGACGCTTCCTCCGCCGCCTTGCTCTCGGACCTTGTCGCCACACTCGAGCTGGCGGTGAAGGAGATCCGGCTGCTGGAGGCCACATCCGGTGGGAACCGGACGTTGGAGCAGAAGCTTGCTGCCGCCAACGGGACTTCCCAGAGTAGGTTTGCTTCCCTTGGCGTTTTTTTTGCTGATAGCTGGAATTGCCGCAGCCATCTTCATGTGCGCTCAGCGCGAGATCGGTCGCTTGAAGAGAGCGAACGACCGGCTAAGCAAGTCCAATTCCACTCTGCGGCTGCAGAATAAGGATTGGCACGCGAGGGTAGACGGTCTGGAGGCCACCATAAAGGAGCGCGACGCCTCGCTCGCTAGCCGGACCAAAGCCTTCACCCTTCTCGAGGCCTAGAACAAGGACCAAGAGAAGTAGATCAAACGGCTGGCGACTAAGGAGAAGGAGCTGGTGGAGGAGCTGATGCATGCCGGCCACACTACCAAGGGTTAGTTTCTTTTTCCGTCTTCCTTTCTTTCCGGATCCGGTAGCTGGATCTGACCCTTTTTTCTGACAGCCTTTTACCCCGGCATAGACCTGCTGGCCTACAACCGGCTGCAGGAGAACTGGCCGGGAGCGCAGCCGACGGCCCAGGAGCTCGTCGTCCTTCTTGGCGAAGAAGCTGCCAAGCTTCGTCAAGCGACACGGGACGTCTTCTCCTTCATGTGGCCAGAGGCTCCAGTTCCGGAGACAATGGCGCAGTTGGCTGCAAAGGTGGGAGAGGTGCCGGCTGCAATGGACCGGCTACAGGACTTGGCAGCGTGGGTCGGAGCGGAGATGGCTCTGGCCCTCATGCTCTCGTGGTATAAGGATGCCCGTGTCGAGAAGATCGACGGTGGCTTCCGTGCCGGAGCCGATCTTGCCGCCATCCGCCAAGCCCATCCGGAGCTCCGCGGATCCGCCATCAAGATTGCCGACTACGTGGATCCCGACAAGGTGCTCACCGACTCGGAGTCCGTCGGTACTCCTAATGTGGAAGGCCCGATGTAGCCGCCCGCCGCCGCTGGAACCGGATCAAGCTTCGCGCCTCCTCCTCCGCCCAAAGCTTTTGCCGGCCAAGATCCTCCTCATGGCAAGGGTCCTGCCGCCTAGTCATTGCCCCGAGATGTCGGGTGTATTTGTCTTGTCTTAGATATTCGTACAACTTGTCTGTCTGTACCGGCTATCTTTGATGCCGGGTAACTTATGGGAGCTTCATCTCCTTTTTGCTTGTTAATGTTGAATTCTTGGGTCTTTCTTAACTTGTGTCTTGAATTTTCTTTTGATATTTTGCCGGCTCACTTCGCCCGGCTAACCTCGGCCGGCTACACACCTTTAGCCGGACGAACTATACCTCCATTGGGGGCGCGCCAGCGCACCCACTGGGTGTAGCCCTCGAGATTCGGAGTAGTTGGCGTAGCCAGGTGCTTCGAATCTTCCTTGTTTTTCCCAAGTCGTCTAACTTTATCCGACTGGCCTCGTCCCAGTCGGCTGCTTTCGTCGGCTGAACACCTTCGGCCGAGGGAACTAACATTCCAGTGGGGGCGCGCGAGCGCACCCACTGGGTGTAGCCCTCGAGATTCGGAGTAGATGGCATCGCCAGGTGCTTCGAATCTTCCTTGTCTTCTCTTGCTCCTGCCCTTGTCCTCACCTGGGCTCCGAATCAGCCGGCTAAACGCCCTTAGCCGGCCAGGAACTACAAGATTCCACTGGGGGCGCGCGAGCGCACCCAGTGGGTGTAGCCCCCGAGATTCGGAGTTCTTGATGAAGGCAAGGACTTCGAATCTTCTTCCCTTTTCCTGAATTCTGACTCAAGGTAGTCGAACAAGAATGCACATATGCATACACATACATCTTCACAGGTTAATAGGTTAGTCTGTCAAATCGTAGCCGGAAAACGGCTTGTTTTTTCGAAAACTGGCCTGTCCCTTTCTAGACACTTAGTCGCTTTCCCGTGTGCTCTGTTGTTTCCGCTATGTCCTTGCCGGGTAGTCGGGTTGTGGTCTGCAGCCGGAATCGAAGGGAGCTGACAGTACATTGTGCACGATACTAACGGCTAGGTAGCCGGATTGGTTTGAGCTAGTTGCAAGGCCGGAACGCCTCCCGTCGTCTCCTCCCTGTTTTTCGTGTGGGATGCCTCGGGCTTTTGCTCTTGCTAGCCGGACAGCCGGGTTGCGGTCTATAGCTGAGACGAAGAGTGGGCCTCTGACATCGTCACACACTACTCAGCCGGTTTGGTGACTTAGCAGGCCGGGCCAACCGGCGAGCCCCTGGGTAGGGGTTGCCGGAGCCGGAAAATTTGAACCGGAAAACGGATGCACACACATTTCTAGCAAGGAGCCCCCGAGATTCTCGTAGGGGTCCGCATTTTCATTCATGGGGTGTTCGGGATACATACACTACCTGGCGACTAGGTGTAAAACGGGCGCAGCAGGGCCGCGTTCCAGGGACGCTCGGTCTCCTCATCTAATTTGTCCATCTTGTTCTTGCGCGGCTGCTGCGCGTCGATGAGGTAGTAGGAGTCATTGGGCAGCGCTCGGCTGATGATGAAGGGGCCCTCCCAGGGTGGCGAAAGATTATCCATGCCCTTCGTGTCTTGCACCAGCCGGAGAACCAGGTCGTCCTCACGGAATGCGACTGGGCGGATCCGGCTTGAATGGTAGCGACGTAGTCGCTACTGGTACAGGGCTGATCTGGACAGGACCAGCTCACGGGCTTCCTCCAGGAGGTCCACTCTGTCCTCCCGCGCCTCCTGGTTGGCTTTTTCGTCATACAGGAGCTTGCGTGGGGAGTCAAACTCGATGTGGCAGAGAGGTCGGCTTCCGATCCGTAGACCAAGAAGAACGACGTGTAGCCGGTTGACCTATTTGGCGTGGTGCGGAGGCTCCATAGCACAGCCGGAAGTTCTTCGGTCCAACATCCGGGTGACCGCTCTAACGGCTCGATGAGGCGTGGCTTGATGCCGGCTAGCACCAAGCCGTTTGCTCTTTCGACTTGCCCGTTGGATTCGGGTGCGTGACGGAGGAAAGGTCCAGCCGGATGCCCTTGTTGCTACAGAACCGGGCGAAAGCCCCCTTGGCGAAGTTCGTGCCATTGTCGGTGATGATGTTGTTGGGGTAGCCGAAGCGGTTGATGATGTCGGTGAATAAGGTAACGACTGTCGCCCCATCCAGCTTTTGGATAGGCTTGTCCTCGATCCACTTTGTGAATTTGTCCACCGCTACCAGTAGGTGGGTCATGCCCGCCTGTGCTCGCTTGAGGGGGCTGACCATGTCAAGGCCCCAAACTGCGAAGGGCCAGGTGATTGGTATGGTGTTGAGCACCAAAGCTGGCATGTGCCTGAGCTGCCCGAAGCGCTAGCATCCATTGCACGCGTGCACTAACTGCTCAGTGTCCTCGAGGGTGGTGGGCCAATAGAAACCATGGCGAAACGCCTTGGCGACTATCACCCTTGACGAAGCATGATGCCCGCACTCGCCCTGGTGGATGTCCCTGAGTAGCCGGTAGCCTGTGTCCACATCAACACATCTTTGGAAAATACCGGATACGCTGCGCTTGTACAGCTCACCATTTATGATGGTGTACGTGTGCGTGCGGCGGCAGATTTGCCTGGCTTCCACCTCGTCATCCGGAAGTTCTCCATTGGCGATGTAGTTCATGAAGGGCTGTGCCTAGGATGGCACTTCTCGAATGACGAGGACGCTCCCATCCTCCGGTTGATGGATGTTGGGGGGTCGTCCGGGTGGCGTACCCGGGACGGCAGCCCCCCGAGCTGCTTGATGCACCGGCAGCCCCCGGGTATTGCAAGCCGGAGGGCACTGCCTTGCCGGAATTGGTGTGGGTCTTCTTCTTTGGTGGTTCTGCCGGCTCCGCTTCTGCCGTTCCGCCAGCCGGAATGCTCCTTGCCCAGACGATGGAGTCCGATTCTAGTGACGGGTTGATGGACGGCTTGCGCAGGTGCTCCAAGGAGACCCCTGGTGGGATCGCCTACCTGGTGGATCCGATCTTGGAGAGCGAGTCGGCTGCCTCGTTGTTGACACGAGGGACGTGGTGAAATTCGCACCCGTCAAAGGAGGCGCTGAGCTTTTGGATGTGGAACCGGTAGAGGGCCATGTTTGCGTCTTTGGCGTCCCACTCTCCGGACACTTGCTGCACCACCAGATTCGAATCACCGAAGCACAGGATCCGGTTGACGCCGATCTCCTTGGCCAGCCGGAGCCCGTGTGCCAATGCCTCATATTCGGCTATGTTGTTGGAGGCCTTGAAGTGGATCTGCAGCACGTACTCCAGCCGGTCCCCCTTGGGCGAGGTGAGAACGATGCCGGCTCCCAAGCCCCCGAGCATCTTCGACCCGTCGAAGTGCATCTTCTAGTGGTCCGAATCTGGAACCGGTGGGAGATACTGGGTATCCGCCTAGTCGACTAGGAAGTACGCCAATGCCTGCGACTTGATCGTGAGTCGGGCTCGTACTGGATGGAGTAGGCGGCGAGCTTGATGGCCCATTTGGCGACTCGACCGGTGGCATCCTTGTTGCCGATGATTTCCGAAAGGGGTGCAGTGCACACAACCTTAATCGGATGCTCCTGGAAGTAGTGTTTGAGCTTCTTGCATGCTAGGTACACGCCGTAACACATCTTCTGGTAGTGGGGGTAGTTCTGCTTGGAGAGGGAGAGAACATCGCTGAGGTAGTAGACGGGCCTCTGAACCGGCTGAGCCTTGCCTTCCTCGGGGCGCTCCACCACCAGTATGACGCCAACGACCTGGCTGATGGTTGCTATATAGAGCAACATCGGCTCCTTGCTAGCCGGCATGGCTAGAACCGATGTTGTGGATAGCATGCGCTTGTGGTCGTGAAACGCGGTGTCGGCTTGCGCAGTCCAAGAGAACTTATCCATCTTCTTCATCAGCTGGTACAACGGGAGTGCCTTCTCCCCTAGCCGGCTGACGAAGCGACTGAGGGAAGCCAGGCATCCGGTGAACTTCTGGACCCCAAGTAGATTCCTGGGCGGCTTCATCCTCTCGATGGCCGCGATTTTCTCCAGATTCGCCTCGATACCTCGTTGAGAAACGAGGAAACCGAGGAGCTGGCCGGATGGCACCCCGAAGATGCACTTCTCCGGGTTCAGCTTCATCCGGTACTGGCGGAGGTTGCCAAATGTTTCTCCCAGATCCTCGAGGAGGGTGCGCCTCTCCTTGGTCTTGATGACCACGTCATCCATGTAAGCATGTACATTTCGGCCTATCTGCGAGTGCAAGCATTTCTGCATACATCGCTGATAAGTGGCGCCTGCATTCTTTAGGCCGAAAGGCATGGTTACATAGCAGAAAGCCCCGTAGGGGGTGATAAATGATGTCTTAATCTGATCAGCCGGGTTTAGCCGGATCTAATTGTACCCAAAATAGCAATCTAGAAAAGACAACAAATCACAGCCGGCCGTGGAATCGATGACTTGATCGATATGGGGCAAGGCGAAGGGGTCTTTCGGGCACGCCTTGCTCAGGCTGGTGTAGTCGATACACATGCGCCATGTCTTGTTCTTCTTCAGCACCAGGACTAGGTTCGCCAACCAGTCCGGGTGGTACACTTCCATGATGAACCCGGCTGCGAGGAGCCGGGTGATCTCGTCACCGATTATCTTCCGCTTCTCCTCTGCGAACTGGTGTAGAGGTTGCTTGACTGGCTTGGCATCCGGACGCACATGAAGTGAGTGCTCGGCGAACTCCCTCGGCACACCTGGCATGTCCTTGGGGGATGATGCGAAGATGTCCCGATTCTCACGGAGGAAGTCGACGAGCGCGCCTTCCTATTTGCTGTCCAAGTCGGCACCAATAGTGACAAACTTAGTCGGATCGGAGGAGTCGAGCAGGATCCTCTTTGTCTCCTTTGCCGGCTGGAAAGCTCCTTCTCCAGCCGGTTTGCTGCTAGCCGGAATGTCCTGCTGGGCCATGGCTGCATTGCGCATGATCACGGGCTTTTCTTCGGCTATGATGAGGGACTCTGCCAGTTTGGGACCGGCTGAGGCACACTCCATCGACCGCCTGAAGCAGCCGGCGATGGTGATCACGCCGTGGGGTCCCGGCATCTTCGTCTTGAGGTACGCGTAGTGGGGGACGGCCATGAACTTGGCAAGAGCGGGGCGCCCGAGGAGAGCATGGTAGGAGCTCGTCAGATTTACCACCTCGAACCAGATTGGTTCGCGGCGGAAGTTCTCCTCGGCCCCGAAGATGACGTCCAGCTGCATTTTCCCTAGCGGGGCGCAGGCTGGCCCCGGCAGTACGCCGTGGAACGTCGTGGTAGTCGGGCGCAGGTCTCTTTCGCGAATGCCCAGCTTCTCCAGCGAGGACTGGTAGAGGAGGTTGAGGCTACTGCCTCCGTCGATGAGGACGCGTGAGAATCGGCAGGTGCGCGCGTTGGAGACGATGAGGGGGTCGAGCACCATGGCGTAGCCCCCAGGAGTCGGCAGCTGCTCCGGCTGATCTGCGCGGCTCCAGGTGATGGGGGTTTCCGACCAGTTCAGGTACTGGGGGACCAGAGAGACAATGGCATTGACCTCCTTGGAGCGTCGCCTGCGGCTGTGCTTGTCGTCCTGCTCCGTCTCGAAGATGTGGTAGGCGGCGTGCGACTGTGGGTAGCCGTTGTTGTTGTTGCCGCCGTTGCTGCCGTTACCATTATCGCCAGCCCCCCTAGCCGGTGGGGAAGGTCCACCTGGGGGGGAGGGGGAAGACGAGGCTGGTTGCCCTGGTCCTTTAGCTGGCGGGTCCATCTGTAGTTCCGGGTGGTGTGCGTAGCCGGTTTGAAGGGACCGCTATGCCACTTGCACGGGCCGTCAAACATCTGGTCGAAGGTGAGCCGTGGCTTCTGCCTTCTTTCCTCATTAGCCGGTGTGTCGGGCGCGCCCTCCACAGCATTGACCTGCCGCGTGTGGTAGCGAGGCTTCTGCTGTCTATCCTGGCGGTCCCCATGGAACCGGTTGTCGTTGCCGTGGTGCCTAGAGGATCTAGCTTCTCTAGCCGGGTTGCTTGGTCGGTCATGAGCCGGCTCCGTGGGAGTCGGACGCCCGTCCGCGTTTACTCCGAGGGGCTTCTTCATGGCGGCATCCGCCGTGGCATACTGGTCCGCAACCGTCATGAGCTCCGCTATGGTTTTCGGCTCATCACACAGTAGCCGGTGGCGAAGCATGGTGCCCTCTCGGCAACCCTCGATGAAGAAACTGATGGCCTGGCTCTCCATGATGCCCTCACAGGTGTTGCGTAGCTCCGTCCACTTGGCGAGGTACTCGTGGTCGGTCTCGCGGTCACCCTAGACGCACAAGGCCAGGTCGCGCGGGCACCCTGGACGTTTGTACGTGTTGTTGAAGTTGCGGACGAACACCTTCTCGAAGTCAGGCCAGGCGTTGATGCTGTTGGGCATAAGGCTGTTGAGCCATGTCCTTGCGGATCCAGTTAGCATGAGGGGGACGTAGCGGACGGATGTGCGCTTGTTCCCATGGCCGATGCCGACTGCTGTAGCATAGTCGGTCAGCCAATCTTCCGGCTTCATGCTGCTGTCGTACTTGGGGGTGTCCCTGGGCAGGGAGAATTTATCCGGAAATGGTTTGTTCTAGATGCGGGGTACGAAACAAACCGGACCGGTAGAATCTTCCTCCTCCGTGACGCGCGCTTGAGCGAGGAGCTCGATGCGGTCGCGGGCATCCGGACAGTCCGGGTTGGGCGCTCCCACCCGGCCCGAGAGACAGGAGCCGGCTAGTCTGGGTGCACCGGTTGGTGGAGGGGGAGACGGCGGGTTGCTGTTCATCGTCTATTCCTGGCGCGGCTGTCCCCTGTTGCCAGAGCTGCGGCGCCTGCTGCGGGCCCTAGCCGGCTGAGGGGAGGATGCCTTCTAGGTGTTGCGCGGCGCGCCCCTGCTGTTGGCAGGTAGCTTGCTCCCCCTGGAGTAGCTGAGGTCTTCCTACGTCTGCCGGTTGGCACCGGCTTGCTCGTCCGCGATGCGGAGGAGCTCCTGCACGCGAGCGTGCTGGCGGGCTCGCTCTTTGCCCTCCAGGCTGGGTAGTTCCTCTGCCGCGGCTCGTGCCGCATGCAGGTTCTTGATGGGCCTGCTGTAGGTGGGCCGTGTGAGGGCGGGCGCGGGATCCGGTTCCCCGTCCTTTTCCATCCTACCGCCTAGCTTGCCGCCTGACGCCGTACCTGGCCGCGCCGGCTTGGCTCCGCAGTAGCCGGAGTGAGGCCGTGCGCGCGGTCGTACTCGCGCCGGGTGATCTCGAGTTGCTTGCGGGCTGCCGCCAGCTCCATGGCCTCCTGGAGGATCTGTCTCTCCATGGTGAAGTTGGCCTCCGCTTCCTCCGGGTTATCCCCGAGGTTAACCGGCGTCAGGAGCCGATCAATGGCACCCTCCACCGGGTTCCGAGGCTACGGGGGAGCGGAAGTTCCGGCCTCGTCCACGCCTCGCTCCCGCGGCTGGCGGGATGAGAGCTGGAACCGGCCATCATGACCTCCATGCCGCGGGACGCGATGGAGGTGCTACCGCCTGGATGCGGCAGCTCCGCGACAGAGACGATTTCCCTGGGGAAACGCTCCGAAACGGTGGCGGCGTAGATAGGGAGGTCGCCGAATAGCAGGATGGTACCATTCGCCGGGAAGGAGGTTCCGGCGAAGCAGGAAGCATTGTCGATGACGCAGTCAAACCTGCCGAGCGTGAGCACCAGGCCGGAGGCCACGTGCTCACCGGCTGAAGTGCGGGTCCGTGCAAGCGTGACTCGTAACGTGAAGCCATCTTGCCCCACGGTGGGCGCCAACTGTCGTTGTATTGGGAACGGCAGTACCTGAAGAGGTTAGATAGAGGTGTGGGGACTAGCAGGGAAGCTATCGACGGCATCCGCAGGCGGGTTTGGATACAAGCGAGCATAGCTGGACACAGGAAGTACCCAGGTTCGGGGCCCTCGTGAGGAGGTAAATCCCCTACTCCTGCCGGATCTGACTATGTGGGATAAATGAACTACAAGTGCTCCTTGAGCTGTATCCGCTAGGTACTGCCTTAAATGCTGTCAGACCAACCCTTTCTACTGAGGCCTTGCCTCTACTTATATAGGCAGAGAGGCAACGGTCTCCCTGGCCAATCCGACTAGCGGGCCCCACATGCGGGTCCTAGCCGACTGGTCATCTACAGTGTCCAGTATGGTATGTCTTATCGGAGTACGAGTGGTATGGCTGTCATAGGCACAGTGGATGCCGCGCGAGCCTGTTGTCAGCATCGGGCCACTGTTCCCGCGTCACCCCCGCAAAGTCTTCAGTATGGCCGGGTGGTTGCCAGTCTTGTCATCATACAGGGCACACCGTGCACTGATACGCACGTCGTCCTGTCTCACTAATTGGGTCTGGTTACATCGTCGTAGCCGACTACTTCTTGCTGACCCGGCTACCGAACGGTAGCCGGCCTGTCTTGCCCTGTCCGGCTGTGTTTGGTCAGCCGGACGCGATCTGACTGCCTGGTTCTTGTCCGGTTGGGGTACCTGGGGGTCATCCCCCTGACATTTGAGGAATGTCCAATCACATCATTCTCCAATGATATGATCCTGTTGTGAGTCGGCATAAATGCCCATGATCTTGAAACCCAGATCATCTTCATGACCAACGAACTAGTATGAATAGAGGCTACTAGGGACTTGGTTGTTTCATACCACACCTGTACCAATGTTTCTACTTGGCATAGTTATAGCACAATATGAAACTATTATAAACTAATTGAGATATGACAATAAAAACCTATTTATTATTTGCCTCTAGGGCATATCTCCTTCAACAATATATAAGCATTGTTGGCAGTTATATTTATGAAGGAACCTCCACTTTCTTTATCTAAATAAGCCATAGAACTTTTAGTTAGCCCTCTATGGAAGATATGCATTAACATCCAATCTCTAAAACCATATTCTGTCCTAAAAGCTATTTCCCTAAATCTTTCCCAAGCTCTTACAAGAGGTTCATTATTTTTTGTTTAAACATAATAAGCATTTCCCTAAGATGACCTATTACTTCAAGGGTTCCAAATCTTTCAAAAAAAAGCAAATTAACATTAAACCAAGAGCTAAAATTTCCAGGTGGCCATTTTAATATCCAATCTAAAGCTTAATCATACTATTGTTTTTATTACTCATGTTTAGATCTTTGCATCTTTCATTAAAAGTTCTCAAATGGTGCATAGGGTTCTCATTGGGCTTCCCATAAAAATAGTTTTCATAAATAGCTTTAGTAGTTGCAGGGTCTATTTGAAATGGTTCAAATGGTATCTCACTTTCTTTTGGGAATTTCTTTACACTAAAGGGCCAATAAGCTCTATTTTCCATTTTTATGTGTTTTTGTGTTTTAAGGAAAACTTAAAAAGACTAAAAACAAGACAAAATAAAATACTTTAAAGATCTAAAAGGAGAAGAAAAAGCTCACAGTGGTGCAATCTCCCCAAGATTGGGTTGTTGCACAAGTTGATGAAGATGACGGCGCCAGAAAATAGTCTAGCAGCTGTCGTGGGAGTTTAACCACACTGCAACCATTGTGATATATCTCCACCAATTTCTCGGCAACAACACCAGAAAATGGTCTTGATGGCAACAAACGCAGCCACTTTTCGTTGGGACTACAAGTGCAGAGTGTTGTAGCAAGCTTCTTTTCCCCACAAGGGTGACTCAAGGGTTTATATCAAACTCCCGGGGAATTGCATGGATATTTGCCTTCTCCTCTTCAAGCAACCTATAAAGTAAAATAATTTTTCTTATGTCCCAACTCCACCAAGTGGTTGTCAAGCACAAGGTTTTATATTAGTAATATGAAATAAAATATAAAACAAAGTAAATAAAGTAAAGGAATACAAACTAGATGATATGGAAGATAATAGAGTTGTTTTGGGGGTTTTAAGGGTGATTGCAAGTAGAGAAATTATTTTTGTATTTTCGAAATATAAATTACAGAAAATGTAAAGTATAGTAGATGCAATGGAAAGGTGTTTCTTATGATGAAAATCGGACCGGGGTTCATGGGTTCACTTGTCTACTCTCTTTTTAAGTTGTAGTGATCATAAAACAATTCATAAATGGTAAAGATTCATGGAAATTCTACAAGTGCTTGATAAAAGGAATTAATATGGGAATCACATTCTAATATTGAGATGGAATACATCTCTCTCTTATACCCTCAAGACAGGGAAATCTCCATGCAATCTTGATTTAAGAACAAATTAGAGTATAGCTTTAAGCAATATTATATTATGTTTGAAATACTAATATGCTACCTTAATCTAACAAGGTCATCATACTGTCACGTGATAACTATAGCACATGATTTCACTTTATCCCTAGTGAGACAGCAAAAGAAAGGTAAAAACCAAAGTAGATCTTGAATATTATGTGTCACAATTTAATCTCCACCCCCATGCTACTCCATCTAACAGACACTTCTCCCCATACGAGTTCTTGCATACAAGTTGGATAAAAACAAGCAATGAAGAATGGGGTGCATGATATGCATCTATTAAAACATCTTACACAAAATAGATTCCAATCTCAGATCTCAAATAATAGAACAAAGATCCACCACATAGGAATTACAAATATGACCATAATCATGTTGTCTAGCTCATATGGTACTATATGTATGAAGAACAAGAGAGAAATAGATCAAGCTATGACCACAAACCCATAGCCTGGAGGTGGACTACTCCCTCTTCATCATGGTGATGAAGTTGGAGATGTTGCAGCGGGTGGAGATCTCTCCGGAGGTGGCTCTAGTGGAGTTTCCCCCTCCAATCTTCGCCGGATCTGACTCTGTTTGGTGGTGTTTTCATCTCTGTTGGCTTTTCGTCACTCTCTTTCCGAGGACGCCCCCGGGGGTCCATATATAGGGGTTTTTAGGTCAAGAGAACTTCATGGGCAAAAGAATCAAGGCAATCAAACGGTCGAGGAGCAAATGAGAATGGGTGGCGCGCCCACCAGGCCTAGGTGTGCCACCTGGGCTCGTTTGGCCCTCCTGGTGAGATCCTAGTGCTCCATATGCTTCTCGTGGATAAATATTGGCATTCCCAAATGTGTAGGTCCATTTGACTTCGTATAGGTCTTAAAACATCAAAAACATTGAAAATAGGGTTTTTCTGCCCTATAGGGTTATAACCAAAATAATCGGAATCATTGGTAAATCCCCAAAAATCAATATAAAATGTGAATATAACTTTATATATGATGCAAATATGTGGGAAAACATGTTAAGAAACTACAAAGTTCATGTATGTATTTTACATGCATCACTCATCGAGATCTTCCGTGAGCACTAGGAGATTTTTGCATGGTTACGAGCTGACATGCCAGGAATGCCCAGGGAACTCTCTTAGCATGCACTTAACTCAAACCCCGAAGCCAAGCCGGTAAAACAGTCACTCCGCCATTTTGCAGAGCCCAAACGCAAGGTCATAGGAAAAGAACTCCATCGCCTAATGTATGCTAAATTCATCAAAGAAATCAAGAAAGCAGAGTGGGTCGCCAATCTAGTATGTGTCCCAAAGAAAAACACAAAAGACTAACGCATGTGCATTGACTTCACTGTGCTGAACAAAAATTGTCCAAAGGATCACTTCCCATTACCGTGAATCGATCAATAATCGATGCAACTGCGGGATGCAAACGTCTTTCCTTTTTAGACGCATACTCAGGGTATCACCAAATTCACATGAAGGAGGAAGATCAGGACAAGACAACATTTATAACACCTTATGGCATATTCTGCTACACCACAATGCCCTTCGGACTCAAAAATGTGGGTGCCACGTATCAATGGATGATGCGTAGTTGCCTTGGAAGTCAAATTGGAACAAATGTACATGTATATATTGATGATGTCATCGTCACGACAAAGCAAGGGTCGACCCTTACCGATGGTCTTCGTGAAACATTCTATAACCTCATAAAATATTGTATTAAACTAAACCTGACGAAATGCTCCTTTGGAGTCACTGCGGGCCAGCTCCTCGGTTACCTTGTATCAGCAAGACGAATAGAAGCAAATCCAAAAAAATACAGGCAATCCTCATGATGAAGAAGCCACCAAATCTTCGTGGCGTACAACAATTGTCTGGACGAGTTGCGGCGCTCATTTGATTTATCGCTCGTTTGGGCGAGAAAGCGCTACCATTCTACGCACTCATGAAAAAATCAGAGAAATTCGAGTGGACAGACGAAGCCCAACGAGCTTTTGAAAGCCTCAAGAAAACACTCTCGACATCCCCTATCATCGTGTCGCCAAGAGAAAAAGAACCACTACTACTCTACATCACAACTACTAATCAAGTGGTAAGCATAGTTCAGGTTGTTGAACGACCAGAAGAAGGAAAAACCCATCGAGTCCAGAGGCTAGTTTATTTCCTAAGTGAGGTTCCCTCCCCATCTAGGCAAAGGTATCCGCACTACTAGAAGTTAGTGTATGGGGTCTTCATGACAGCACACAAGCTACACCATTATTTTTCGAAGCACCCAATCATAGTAGTCAATGAAGTACCTCTCCAATATACTCAACAATCGAGAATCCACGGGACGCGTCTCTCTATGGGGCATCGAGTTATCCCCTCGAGACATCACGTATGGGAAGCGAAAAACAATTAAGTCAGGTTTTGCCTGACTTTATCACTGAGTGGACGGAACTACAATGTACGGGTCCGCCAAACCTCTTTAGTGCTTGGACAATGTAGTTTGATGGCTCCAAGAGAATAGAGGGAGCAGGAGCAGGAGTTATACTGGTGTCACCACAAGGTGATAAAATGCGCTACATACTTCGGATGAGCTTTGCAAATGAGTCAAACACCGAAGCCGAATATGAGGCCCTGCTACACGGCATGCGTATGGCCAAAGCCTGTGGTGCAACTTGCTTAAAAATATTTGGCGACTCAAACCTTGTCGCACAACAAGACATGAACAAGTGTGACTCTGTCAGTGATAACATGATCGCTTATCAGGATATGTATAGTATCATGGAAGCCCAATTTGACGGATGTGAAGTATCACACATAGGCAGGGCAAGCAACAAGGAAGCCGACAATTTGGCAAATATCGGATCCCTCTATTTACCGGTACCACCCAGAGTTTTTTGGGAAGAAATAAAGAAATGTTCCATTAAAGATAAAATGGTCTTTGAGGTCATAGCACCAAAAAATCGCAAGAAGGACAAATCAAAAGGTGACTCAGGGGCTGGACCCACAACCGAAAGTGAAGTACATGCCCTTGGGGAAGAACTGGAACCCGACGAGGTCTTGATAATAGAACCCACATGGATGCAACCCTATGTGGCATAAATGATGAGAGGAGAACTCTCGGAGATTTAATTGAAGCACGACATATCACATGTCGATCTAAAGCTTTCAGGATCATTAAAGGAGAGTTATATAAAAGGAGCATCTCAGGTGTGCTACAATGACGCATCACACTCGACGAAGGAAAGCTTATACTAAAAGATATACATGAAGGAGTTTGTGGACATCATGGTATCAGTCGATCAATTGCGGCTAAAGCTTTCCGGGCAGGATTTTATTGGCTCACAGTGGTTCAGGATGCAAAGGACATCGTATGAACATGTGAAGCGTGTTAGCGATTCACAACAAAACCAAATGCACCCGCCGCAAAACTAAACCCCATACCTCTCGCCTGGCCATTTTCCTAATGGGGGCTTGACATGGTGGGTAAACTCCATAAATCTTCGCCAGGAGGACATGTCTTTCTGCTAGTAGCAGTTGAGAAATTCAAAAAGTGGATCGAGGCAGTTCCCTTCATAAGTCAAGATGGGGCTTTGGTCGTAAACCTCATCAAATCTATAGTGTTCAGATTTGGAGTACCAAATAGCATCATTACCAACAATAGAACTAATTTTACTTCCAACGAGTTCAAAGAATATTGCAAGGAGATGGACATAAAAGTAAGCTACGCTTCAGTTGCCCACCCGTAAACCAATGGTCAGGTGGATAAAGCCAATGGTCTTGTAACCAATGGTATCAAGAAAAGGTTGTTGGTGCCACTCGATAGAGCTAAAAGAGCTCGGGTAGATGAGTTACCGTCCATTCTATGGAGCCTACGTATAACTCCAAATAACACAATACAAGTGACACCTTTCTTTCTGGTCCACAGCACGGAGGCCGTCCTTCCAATTGAAGTAGCGAGTCTCCCAGGGTTACTGAGTACGACGAAGAAGCATCCAAGGAAGCACTTGAAGATGATGTTGATGCACTCGATGAAGAGCGATATGTTGCTTTACAAAGAGCAACCATATATCATCAGAATCTGCACAACTATCATAGTTGTCGACTGTGTCCCAGGTCCTTCGTCATAGGGGATCTAGTCCTCCGCCTCAAGCAAGATGGGCATCGAAAACTAGAATCGCCATGGGAAGGACCTTATATCATCACATAAGTAATCCCTGGTGGAGCGTATCGCCTTCAAGATAAGAAAACATGAGTCAAGTACTCCAACCCATGGAACGTTGCACAGTTGTGATGTTTCTATGCTTAGAACTTTATTCTTTCACAATTTCAATTGAATAAGGCCAACAGACAGGCGACTATGCCAACAATATGTACTTTCGCCTTTGAATAAAAAGTATTAAGGTGGCAGACATAAAAGAAGAGATAATACTAAAACTCCAAGTTTATGTCCCGATGCAAGCATCCGAACATAGCCTCGGGGGCTACTCCCATCCGGAGCACTGTCCGTGCACCCGATAAAATTCTTAATGCAGGATTGGAATAATCAGAGATTGAGCCTTGAAATAATCTTAGTTTGGAACATTGTAGAGCCTATGTCCCGATGCAAGCATCTAAACATAGCCTCGGGGCTACCCATCGGGAGCATTGTCATGCACCCGATATATATATAAAAAATCAAGAAGGACCCTAAGAAAATATTATCCTCATGTGTTGAAAGCGCACCCCATAAAGCAATAACTCTAACGGAGTTGAAAATTATATGAACCTATGAGTATTACATCATTGTATCCTCAGAAGGTTCCTCCAGTCGGGAGTGTTTATATCTCACCTGAAAAATAAAGCTGAAAACTTTGGCAATTCAATAGCCAAACAAGGCAGTCGACAAAATCTCAAAAATCCTCGGACCACGCCTGACGCGATAATAAGTCTGAATGCCATGTCCACGACATGAAGGTAAGACCCCAGGATCCGTCCTGTGTGGCCTGGTAAACACACATGAATGCACTCTGCCAGTAAATTATCTATATCGATGATATGATGAAAAATCTCGACGGATGAGTTGGGTACCCGAAATAATAGCACTGGAATTCAGTATTCAATAAGACCTCAACGACCCGAACTGAATTATGCCAGCAAATACCGAGTTCGAGCCTGGGGACTCAAATTTGATGTAGGTTCTAAGTGTTTTTTCCTAGGAGCAATTAACTAATTCCCGATCTATCAGATGCATCAAACCTGTTGTACCAAATCCCTACGATGATTAAAATAAAGAAAATAAAGAATACTTTATAAAGAAAACATCAGCTTATGGCAAAAACTGTCTTTGAGACTCAACCCGAATCTATGATTCTGATGGAGTTAGTTAGCCTGGTAACACAAAGATTTACAACCACAAAGCCCAAGAAGAGTCAAGGAAGGCCCAGGAAGTATCCGACGGAGGGCGAATATTACCAGATATGGAAAGAGTAGAAACTGACATTGAATTAGTGTTGTAATTGTAACTTGTAACCTATCCGTACACAGCCTCAGGACCCAGCCTATTATATAAAGGTTGGGTGGATCCAATGGGGATGTACCAAAAAAGGCCTTGAGCAATCTATAATCATATTGTCCAAAACTAATGAGACGACTTCGACTCCCTTGTTTGTCTAATTAGCCAACAAAATCCCCAACATTCTCTTTTCCATGAAACCCTAAGTCCATCACCATGGGCATTGTCGAGGTTACCCCTCGTCAAACGTCCAAAGTGATTTCTCCTAGAGAGTTCGCTTGCCTTCTAGGGACGATTCCATGGAAAACCACACTGCTATAATTCAGCTCTTTTTTCGATATCTTCATATGGTGTAGTGTTTCGATGTAGAGGACGTTGATTCTACTACCACCGTCCATGAGAGTCTTGGAGAACTCATAGCTGTCGATCAAATGATTGACCACTAGAGCGTACTTTCCTCGCCTATAGGATTTAGGCGGATGGTCACGTTGGTCAAAGGTGATTGTTACTTCCGACCAGTCCAGATACTAGGGGACAACTAGAATAGTTGCGTTGAGCTCATGCAATACTGCCTTCATGACCTTAGTAGGTTGGGATCCAAGGAAACAGAAGTAAGTGCCTTTCTTGGTTGGGTAGGCCTTTTTGCCATCTGACTTGGGACTTGAGGGCTCCACCTCCTCCATGTCAGAATCTTCCTTGTACTCCTTTTCTTTGTCAGAGTTTTTCTTCCCCTTTATTCGCTTAGGCCTGTAGCCAATGGTTTCGTCTTTCTTGATGTCATCGTTGAAACAACAGTCAACATTTGTGTGCGAAGAGCCCACGTTAGCATCCAAGTGGTGTACACATGGGTTGTTGGCAATGTCGACCCAAGAGTAGGTTTTATCATGTTACTAGTCTCCTCTACCTTGGACCTACGAAGTTACATGACCTCGTCCGCGGCTGCCTCCATGCTGTCCTCATCCTCCATCCCCGAAAGTTGTGTTGATAGTTGCATTTTCGCGATTGGCTTTATCCTCTGAGGTATTCTTGCGTTTCTAGGTCTGCTATTGCTTTGGCTGTTTAGCCAACTATGGTATAGCCAGGGCGTTCAACAGTCCCTCTGAATCATCATCGGCATCTGCATATTTGCATGCCGTTTCTATCATCTCTCCCAAGTCGGTAACTTTGTCGCACTTCATACGATGACATAGTAATCCGATTGGAAGTCCTCCGATGAAATCTTCAATCCTGGTCTAGTCGTTTACTCCATCGTAGGAGTTCTTCATGTCAAACCATCATCTGAGATAGTCTTGGCAAGTTTCTCCAGCCTTCTTGGTGCAATGCTACGGATTTCTAACCATGCAGGACCTCCAATATGTGCCTTCGAAATTCCAAGAACACACTTTGCATATCATACAAGTCGTGGATTGTGTTTTTTGGAAGTTCATTAGACATGATCGAGCCACCTTCCTCAGCATAAGTGGGAGATACCAGACTACGACCAAGATGTTTCCTCCTTTGGCGATGCAGCAGGCATGGAAGAAATCCTGGAGCCAGGTGTCTGGCCGAACCACGCCGCGTTGAATGTGCCCTGAGATAGAAAATTCTTCTGGAAAATTTGTTTGTCTGATCCATGGCCTGAAGCATTTTGGGCCAATGTAGATGCTCTCCGACTCGTAGCGTGATGGATAGGGTTCCTACACCAATAACAGGATTATTGCAGTACTTATAGCAACGAATATTTAAAGAGTTTAGCCCAATGGGAGCTCGGCAGACACGACCCCGTAGCCACATTGTCAATGCGGCCACCTTCGCATCCAAACCATGGTTTGGAAATAGCCTATTCTATCAGTTGCTAGGATAAATGAATTTAAGATGTTTTGTAATAACTACTACTAGGACTAGAAGAAAACTAGGACAAAAGTAAAACTGAAAAGAGGTCAATGCAATGAGATGAAATATTAATGGTATGATTCCTCAAGTAATGTTGTGTATACTAGTGTGCATGATAAGTTGTTGGTGGGATACCCCGGGGTAGGGTCACGCCGGGTAAAGGCCGAGTTAGCCGAGGTACGGCAAGGTCCAAGCGAATGCTGGCCGAGTCACCTCAAGGCAAGCCGAATCTCGGGGTAACCCAGACCAGGGGATGTCCGCCTAACTGAGTCTCATACGACTTAAGCCGTAAGCCGGATAGATAAATCTAACTTGTATGCAGGAACAGGTGTGACCGGATCAACTACGATCCGGGTCATAGCAAGCTTCTAGGAGAAGGAAGGTATCTCGCTGGTCAAAAGTAACCCTGGTATGCATAGCATGAGCAAAGCGCACAGGGGCAGGACCACCGAGGCGTGGCCGACAAAGGTGACGACGCCGATGTCGGCTGACGTAGGCGCCGCAGAGGCTCACGTAGCCTCTGCATGGATGACGCAGGGGAAAAGCGACCCGGTTGGCTTGCTATTTTGGGAGGAGGCATAATATGCCTCCACGTATGCCCTAAGTGGAGACCTAGCCACTCCTATATAAGGGGGGCTAGGGCCTCTGTAGAAGGGGTTGGTCTCAATTGGATAGAGCTTACTGTATTAATCTCTATAGACTGGTTGTGACTTGGTTCCTGAGGGCTAGCTAGCGGGGAGAGTAAGAGATTACCTTCTTCCTCCTCTCTCCAATACAGCTCAAGGAGCACTTGTAATCTGTGAAGTGAATCAAATATAAACCTTCTGTGTGAGGAATCACCACATTATCCCTCCCTGGATTCCCCTAGTGCTATTAGTCCCCACCTTTAGCCTATCCATGGCATCTGCCGTGACACCACCACGACAGTTGGTGCCCACCGTGGGGCGAGCGGTGCAAGCAGGGGTGAAGATCCGGACGAGAAACCTCATCGGCACCGGCGAACGCATCGTCTCTGGGCTCGTTCAGCACTTTGGAGCGCTGGACTTTGTCAGCGACAACGCTGGCTGCTTCGGCACGCGCCCACTTCCACGCAACAGCCTCTTCCTCAAGCTCGGTGCGCACAATGTCTACGTTGCTGTTGATGTGTCGTGCGTTCATCTGCGGCACGTCATCGAGGCAGGGGAGCCACCCCTTAGCGTGGTTCACGCGGCGCGTATCACTCGCTCCCCGGACCGTGCTGAAGGGATGATGACTGCGCCAGGTGCAGGCGCAAGCAAGGATCCGGCACTAGATCCAGAGGTAACGCCTAAGGCACCAAGAAAAAGTAGAGGTCCTCCACTAGAGAGGCCTGAGAATGTACTGAGAGAAGCTATGGATAGCTTGGCAAACCCGGTAGTAGAAGTGGTAGATCCGGCTCAGGCACAGGCCGAACTAGAGGAAAGTAGGCAAAAAATTCTAGAGGGAGCCAAAAAGATAGCTGCGGCTCAGCAGTCGTTGAACATGATGCTGTGTGAGTACGCAAAGGCAAATAAAGTAGATGCTGTAAAAGTTAAGGGGAGAAATCTCATGAGTGAAATGAACAAAGAGGGTGATACTAGGATTGAGGAGTTAGAGAACTGTTTGTCCGTGGGGCTGCCGAAGTATAGTACCCCGGCAAAAAACCTTAGAGCAGCGGATGCAGCTGCGTCCGAGTTAGAGGGTCTAACGGGTGAAGCCCGTCAAAGATAGGAAGATAGAGTCAATGAGTTGGTTCGGATCAGGAACAGGCAAAATGAGGAATTGCTCAAGGCTAACCCGGAGAGAGCTGGGGCCTCCAAGATCGTTCATTCGGCGGTGGTTAACCCGGAGAAATCCATGGAGCCGTGATCGCTTCCTCATGGTGGTCCTAGGAGAGAAGAGGTAGTAACCTCGGCCAGGAGAAACAAACAGATCGTTCCGTATGACCCGACAAGGACAGGAAAAGCAAAAGAAGTACAGTGAAATGATGATCGACGAAGTGTTAGCCGAGGTGATGCTAGCCGAGGTAACCGTGACCAAGGCAGTGCCGGTCAAGGAAACGCTGTAAATGGCAATGCCGGACAGCGCAACTCGATAGGACAACCGCAACAGCGGAATATACCAAGGCAAGAGCAAAGTGTCGGCCGAGGTATGCAACAGAGAGGTGTACCACGAGAGCAAGACCGGTATAACGATGGAGATTCGGAAATGGTGAATGCAGGATACCCAAGGCCGGACTATCATGTGATAGGGTCGAGATTGGGAAGCAGGAATCTGATGCCGGATGACGCCAGGTTGAAACTGGATCGACTGTATAGGTCGGAGCAGATTGAAAGTCAGGGTCCTCCGGGTCCTGCGTGTTTTGGACCCCGGATCATGAAGGAGCCATCGGTACCTAACTTCCAGTTACCGAGAGGCACAAAGATGTATGACGACAGTACTAAGCCAGAGGATTGGTTGATAAACTATGCTACAGCTGTGAAAATTGCTACAGGCAACTTGCGATGGGTTGTGAGATACATACCCTAGATGTTGGAGGGTCCAGCAAGGGTATGGTTAAACAATTTGCCGCCCGGAAGTATTAACTGCTGGATCGATTTTGAGGAAATGTTTATTAGCAATTTCTCAAGTACGTATCAGAGGCCAAATAGGCCACAGACCCTAGCTATGTGTAAGCAGAGACCGAACGAGACAGACCGGGAATTTTTAACCCGATGGTGTACCGTGAGAAACTCGTGTGAGGGTGTGATAGAGTCGCAGGCCATAGCATGGTTTGCGCAGGGGTGCAGGTATGCAAGCGAGCTGTGGCAGAAGTTGCAAAGGAAAATGCCAACCACTTTGGCAGAGATGATCCGGATTGCTGATTCGTATGCTTTGGGTGATCCGACTCAACCTAGGCTCGTGTCAAACGAGTCGAATGAGGAGTACTACTAGAGAGATGGAGCCGGATCATCTCGGAGGAATGACTATAGAGGTAAAAGAAGAGATGATGACCGATCACCGTATAGTTATAACAAGTTGCAGCTGTGAATCAAGATCAGCCCGGAGCAGGGAGCAATCAATGTCAGAAAACTGGAGGGCAACAATGGACACCAAGAAATGATGGCAAGAAAACTTGCACGCCAGAGTAGAAGAAACAGTGGCAAGAAAAGAAGGACCGTCCGAGGTACACTTATGAGTCGATGTTGGATCAGCCGTGTAAATTTCACACGCCGAATCCAAGCAACCCAGCGGGTCATACAACTAGGCAATGTGAGTGGATGCGTAAGATAGAACAAGGTGGCTCGGGGAATTCTCAGGCACCCCGGAATGATCAACCTCGGCAGGAGTTACCCCAGCAGCAATTGCTCTCCGGAGCAAACACGCAATAGCTAATGTTGCCTCCCCCTCCACCGAGGTATGATAACCATGAGAGAAGAGATGCAGTGCATCAAGTAGAAAACTAGCATCAGCCGAATCAGAGGTACCCCGAAAATGAGGGGAGGAATGAGTATAGAGAGCATCATCAGAGTTACTGTGTGTTTACCACTGAGGAAACAGATAGAAAGAGCTTGTAGCACCGACATACGGAGGTTAATGCGGTAATGCCAGCGGTGACGAGGTATATGCCTTGGTCGGACCAGGAAATTACCTGGAACATCAAAGATCATCCCAAGCTTATGCCGAGTCCTGGTTCATATGCGCTAGTGATGGATCCGACATTCATTAGGCCTAACATCAATGTGAGGTTCTCCAAGGTACTGATTGACAATGGCAGTAGCATTAACATCATGTATGCGGACATAATGCGCAAGTTGGGTATCTCGGAGAACATGCTCCAAGCTACAAGGACAACTTTCCATGGCATTGTGCCAGGCATCTCTTGTGAGCTAATAGGCAAGGTCCGGGTTGACGTATTGTTCGGCACGAGAGATAACTGCCGAACTGAGAATTTGGAGTTTGAAGTGGTGAACTTGGAGAGTGCATATCACGCGTTACTCGGAAGACCAGCACTGAACAAGTTCATGGCAAGCTGCCACATCAGTTATCTGAAGATGAAGTTTCCCAGGCCTAATGGAGTGATTACCATTGCTGGGGATTTCCGACATTCCATTGAGTGTGCGTCGGCCGGGTCTAACCTAGCCGAGTCACTCATGATTGCTCAAGAGAAAAGAAAAATCCAGGAGGTGGCGGCGTTGGCTCAGTCCGCGCAGCAGTATATGCCGGCACTGAGTAACCCGCATGGAGGTGTCTCATTCCAAGCCACGAAGGATACCAAGAAAGTGCCTGTTGATGATATGTTCCCAGAGTGCACCGTAACATTTGGTGCCGGGTTGAATGATAAATAGGAAAGCGTGCTCGCCAATTTCCTCCGTGAGAATCGGGATATTTTTGCTTAGTCCACACAGGACTTGCAAGGTGTTCCGAGGGAGTTGGCCGAGCACTCTTTGAACGTGAGACCCGGAGCAAGGCCGGTGAAGCAACCTCTCCGCTGCTTCGCCGAGGATAGGAGAAAAGTCATTGGAGATGAAATAGCTCGGTTACTAGCAGCAGGATTTATCATGGAAGTACTTTACCCGGATTGGCTATCTAATCCGGTGCTGGTGGAGAAGAAGAAGGATGATCCGAACGTGGCAGTGGTTTTGCATATGTGTATCGATTACACGAACCTGAACAAGGCGTGTCCAAAAGATCCATTTCCACTACCAAGGATAGATCAGGTCATAGACTCAACTGCTGGATGTGAACTGTTGTCATTCATTGATGCATATTCTGGTTTCCACCAGATACCTCTGAATCCGGATGATCAAATAAAGACTGCATTTATCACCCCGTATGGGGCTTATTGCTATCGCACCATGCCGTTTGGTTTACGTAATGCAGGGGCAACGTACCAAAGATGTATGCAGAAATGTTTGCACGACCAAATAGGTCAAAATGTACAAGTATATGTGGATGATGTGGTTATCACGACTAAGGAAAGCAAAACGCTCCTTGACGATATCAGGCAGACATTCACGAACTTAAGAAGGTTCTGGATGAAGCTTAACCCGGAAAAATGTACCTTCGGTGTCCCGTCTAGAAAATTACTCGGATTTCTCGTATCCAGCCGAGGTATCGAAGTTAATCCAACTAAGATCTAGGACATTGAGCGAATGGAACTACCGAAGTGTCTTAACGATGTCTAGAAGTTCACTGGTTGCCTGGCATCGTTAAGTCGGTTTGTATGTCGGTTGGGAGAAAAGGCGTTGCCTCTCTACCAACTCATGAAAAAGTCAGATAAGTTCGTTTGGACGCCGCAGGCCAATGAAGCCTTTGCCCACTTAAAGAAGGTGTTAGCTACCGCACCAGTGTTAGCCTCTCCACTATCAAAGGAGCCAATGTTGCTCTACATAGCCGCAACCAACCGAGTTGTAACTGCAGTGATTGTGGTAGAGCAAGACGAAGAGGGTAAGTCGGTGCAAAGGCTAGTGTATTATCTAAGCGAGGTATTGTCTGCCTCAAAGCAGAATTACCCACACTATCAAAAGGTGGCCTACGGTGTCTATATGGCAGCTAAGAAATTGAAGCATTACTTTGAGGATCATCCCATCAAAGTAATATGTGAAGCTCCCATATCCGAGATAATGAGTAACAAGGATGCGAGTGGTAGGATTGCGAAATGGGCAATCGAACTAGCTCCCTATGCACCACAATATGATAGAAGAGAAGCAATCAAGTCTCAGGCTGTGGCCGACTTTTTTGTGGACTAGGCCGAGGTACAATACGAACCACCGTTACCAGATCCGAACTACTGGAGGATGCACTTTGACGGGTCAAAAACAAAAACCAGGCTAGGTGCCGGAGTTGTACTTACCTCGCCAAAGAAGGACCAGCTGAAATATGTGCTGCAGATCCATTTCGTAGCGTCGAACAATGTCGCTGAATATGAAGCACTTGTGCATGGGCTCAAAGTGGCAAAGGAAATTGGGATACGTCGGATCCAATGCTTTGGCGACTTGGATTTGGTAGTTCAGCAAGTGTCGGGGCTGTGGGACGCTCTTGATCCAAACATGGCATTATATAGATTCCATGTGCAGAAAATATCTGGTTATTTTGAGGGATGTGAATTTCGTCATGTACCCCGGTTGGAAAATGAGGCTGCCGACATGTTGTCAAAGCTCGGATCAACCCGAAAAGCAATTCCACCGGGTGTAGCATTAGAGCACCTCGTAAAACCATCTATCGCATCCCCGTAAACCGACTCAATCTATGTCCCGGAGGATACAGAATCCGGAGTTGTGCCCATGGACGTTGACATGGGAGGTGGTGCGCGAAACCCGGGATCGTTTCAAAGAAACCCGGGGACTGCCTCGTGCAGACCCGGACCGCCAGCGTGATCCGGTTGAAGTTATGCCGGTGGATCAGATGGAAATTGATGAGGATGTGTTCCCTGTGCGAGCAATACCATCTTGGGCACTGCCTATATTTCAATTCCTGAAAGATGGAATGTTACCCACTGAGGAGGTGCTATCCCGGCAAACTTAGAGGAGAGAAAAGGCATACACAATCATCAATTCCGAGCTATACAAAAGGAGTGTGACCAATGTCCTCCAGCGATGCGTTGACCTGGAAGAAGGGCTTGACATCCTCCGAGATATACATCAAGGGGAGTGCGGGCATCATGCCTCGTCCCGAGCCTTGGTGGCAAAAGCTTTCCAGCATGGATTCTACTGTCCAAGTGCCTTAGAACAAGCAGAAGATCTGGTGAGAAAATGCAATGGTTGTCAGAGGTATGCTACCAAGACACATATGCCTATGTCGGAACTCAAGACCATACCAATCACATGGCCATTTGCCATATGGTGTTTGGATATGGTCGGCCCATTCAAACTAGCAAGGGGGAATATGACTCACATTTTGGTCATGGTGGATAAGTTTACAAAATGGATCAAAGTGAAGCCAATAAGAAAGTGTGATGGAGCTACGGCCGTAACATTTCTCAAAGACATCATCTTGAGATACGGTTATCCTCACAGTATCATAACTAATAATGGCACAAATTTTGCTGAAGGAGCATTTGCGCGATTCTGCCGGGATAAGAAGATCCGGCTGGACGTTGCCTCGGTAGCTCATCCCGCATCGAACGAACAAGTGGAAAGATCCAACGGATTAGTATTATCCGGGATAAAACCCCGGCTCATTGAGCCGCTGCAAAGATCAGCGGGGTGCTGGATAGAAGAACTACCAGCGGTACTGTGGAGTTTAAGAACAACTCCGAATCGATCAACAAAGCTATACGCCATTTTTCCGTATATGGGGCGGTTGTATTACCAGCCGACATAGAGCATGATTCGCCTAGGCTCACCCAATACACAGAAGGCGAAGTGCAAGAAGCCCGACAAAATGATGTTGATCTGCTGGAAGAAGCGAGAGAATTGGCATTGTCTAGATCCGCCATATATCAGCAAAATCTCCGATGCTATCATAGCCAGAAAGTAAGCCCCCGAGTTTTCCGGGAAGGCGATCTGGTGCTCCGGTTGATACAACGTACTGCTGGCATGCATAAGTTATCCCCCCCATGGGAAGGGCCATTCATTGTGAGCAAAGCACTGCACAATGATTCTTATTATCTTATCGATGCAAAGCCATAGGAAAAGAACAAGGCGGACAAGTTCGGCGAGGAATCTGAGCGTCCATGGAATGTAGCTCTACTTCGTCCTTTCTACACTTAGCAGAGAAGTGTATGTATCCGAGTCTTCTCATATGTTGGTATGTATGCCGGCAATGAGCTTTTCAATGAAATGTTGGCACCTCGAGCAGTAACTCGGGGACTGCCTTAATAATATTTGTTGTCTTGTATTATTTAAAGGCTTACTGGAGTGAGTTGTTCTACTTAACTCGGATTAGTAGTGTGTGAGCACCAAAAACCCAACTCTTCGACTTCCTGCTGTCCAACAAGATTTGGCTTCATGGAAAGCAAGAGAACAAGTTTGGAATTGCGTAGCACATGAAAACGACTAAGGAAAAGAACTTAATCGAGCCGACGTTGGTTTTTCGAACTAACCTTGTATTTACTTTCAAATTATTATGCTGGATTATTTTGAGCTAAGCCTAAAGTTTCCAAGTATTGTTAAGACAATTTTTGAAGCTCGGATTCGTAAGTCATAAAACCGAATCAAGGTAGACACGAGCCGAGCCAGAAGATTGGACGAACGAGAAAATGAAACTCGGGGACTACGCCCAAGTTAATCCGGCATAAAAAACTTAGCAGCAAAATATCACATGTGTACTGGATACAATTCCACCCGGCATACCGGGGATCTGATAAATTTTAAAGTGTTTTCACTCAAGGAGCAGCAGGAGGAGGAAGTTCGGCATCATCTTCGCTATTGTCGATGTCGGGGGCATCGCCCTATTCATCCTCATCCGAGACGTCTTCAACATTCTCAGCATTTTCGTCACCAGCGGCTTCCAGGAAGCTCGGTTCCTCAGTCCATTCATGAATGGGGGCATATTCAATGAGGCTATGGGTGCAAGCCTGGCGCCGAGCTACCCACTCCGGGTCACTGGTCCATTTGGATCCGGTGTGCATGCGCGGTAAGAGGTTGAGGTCGATCTTCTCGTACCACGTGAGTACGTAATGGAGAACGGTCTCAGCTGCATCGTCCAAATGGACTCCTCCAAAGGTCGAGTTGTGTCTCGATTTCCATCAACTTCTCAGTAAGAGCTGCGGTTCCCTCCGGAGTGTCTTCGGCATGCCAAAACATGTTGAAGATTCAGATTGCAATGTCAAGGAGATCCTTGCCATAGTTCTTGATGATTTCTAAGCGAGATGACAGGCTGACCAACATGTCCTCCATGTCATAGGGAATGTCTTCACCGTCAGGAGCAACGGGAGTACCCCTATCTCGGCGGAAATTAGCAACAGCGGCGCTCGTAATGGCAGTGCCCTCTAGATATTTGCCTAAAAACGAGACAAGAGAAGCAGGTAATGAAGAGACATGTGAAGTAACCCGGAGAAATATGCCAGATAAGGGAAAGGAACTTACGTAAAATGTGGCTGTGGATCCGGGTCAATTCCTTGGTACAGTCATCGCGCCTTTTGCAGAGTTGCACAAGTTCAGCGTTCGCCGACTCAAGCTTGACGTCAGCCTCCTGGAGAAGTTCTCGGTCCTTGGCAATTTGGAGATTAAGGCACTCGCGCTCTTCAGTATAGTCCTGGCCAGCCTTTTCAAGCTCGGATTGGTGCCGCGCTTTCAATTTCTTCATCTCTGCTTTGAGCTTGGCGATCTCATCATCCTTGGCTCAGAGGAGGGCAAGCTCATCGTCTTTCTTCTTGAGCTCGGCCTGATGCTGCCCTGCTTGTTCGAGAAAATGCAGCATCATATCAGGCACGGGCACACTATCTTATAGCGATACTAAAATAGTTTGTTAACCCGGCAAAGCCGAGGTATGAATGTTTGCCGAGCCAAGGAAGAAGAGAGATGGAAAGCATAGCAAGGTCAGACAAAAGTGACTTACCCTTAATCTGATCTAGATTCTTCCTCATAAGCTTGTTCTCAGCCTCCACCCCAGCTGCGAAAACCGAATGATGGATTAGTTCGGCAGAAAAAGATGAAGGAAAACAGAAAAATGTGAAGAAGAGAACTTACCCCTTTTCTCGTGCTCAGCGAGATGTGCATTATGCTTTGCGAGCAGCATTTTGTGAGTGTCCAGAAGACGCTGAAACTCAGCGCTCCGGCGGTTGGTGGTCACCTGAAAAGAGTACAAAAATATAGCTTAAAGCCTTATGCATATTCGAAGTGTACAAGATACGGGCCAAGTGGAACTTAACCCAGCTCTAGGTGTGTGCATATTCGAAGTGTACAAGATCCTGGCCAAGTGGAACTTAACCTGGCTCTAGGTGTGTGCGTATTCGAAGTGTACAAGATCCGAGCCAAGTGGAACTTAACCTGGCTCTAGGTGTGTGCGTATTCGAAGTGTACAAGATCCGGGCCAAGTGGAACTTAACCCGGCTCTAGGTGTGTGCATATTCGAAGTGTACAAGATCCGGGTCAAGTGGAACTTAACCTGGCTCTAGGTGTGTGCATATTCGAAGTGTACAAGATCCGGGCCAAGTGGAACTTAACCCGGCTCTAGGTGTGTGGATATTCGAAGTATACAAGATCCAGGCCAAATGGAACTTAACCCGGCTCTAGGTGTGTGCATATTCGAAGTATACAAGATCCGGGCCAAGTGGAACTTAAACCGGCTCTAGGTGTGTGCATATTTGAAATTGTCAAGGAGCTACGTTAGTTTTCTAAGGAGCATCCGGCCGAGTAACAAGTTACTACCCCGGAGGCTCGGGGACTAATGATTATATCACTAATACATACACTAAGGAAAAGGGGAAGTAACGTACCTCCATCATCCGACCCTCAAGGTTAATCGCCTTAGCGGATGTGTTCATCTGAGCAGAAAACTCGGCGGGACCGAACTTCTCCGGGAGATCGTCGTTGTAGACGAACTCCGCCTTGTTCCAGTTGTTCATGAACTCGATCAAGGTCAGAGGATATCGTTCGCCGCTGAGCATGTGGGGCGCCACCAAGCCCTTGGCATGTGCTTCCCTCCTCTCAACCTGACAAGGGCTGGGCTGGTGTGCAAGACAAGTTGCTGCGCATTAGCTGGCTCGACAGGGGCGTCCTTCGGTGCTGGAGGCTTCTTGGAAAGCATGGACACGAGAGTGCACTGTCCAGACTCGACGGACGCTGCCTTGGTGGCGTCAGGGGCCTTCTTGCCTTTGGGCTGCTGAGAGGAGGAAGTGGTTGCAGCAGATTTACCCTTGGGAGCTGCCTGGGTGCTTTCTCGCCGAGACTGAGAAGACTCAGATGATGCGGAGGGGCTTGGCGTTGCTGCTTTGGCTGCTGGCACTAGAGTTGGTGCTGGTGCTGGTGCTGGTGCTGTTTTGTTCTTCGGAGGAGGTACTGAAGTAGACTCGGTAGTAGCTGGTTGCGGCGGAGCCGAAGTGGTGGATGCCGCTGCCTCGGCTAGGTCAGTCTCCCCTGCTCCGAGGTTGCCCCCTCTTGACGAGGTGGGCTGGAACCCGGAGCAGCCGATGAACCCTCCGGAATAGGGCTCAGCGGGCGTGAATCGTCGCCACGAGGGGGAGAAAGGCTGAGTCGGAGCGGCGAAGCGATGCTAGATCCACTCTGGGGGACCTCCACCGCAGCTCTGCCGAATCAAATAATGTCAGATGAGAAACTATAACAGTGCAAGAACAAGTAAATGGCAGATGGAAAAAGAGACTTACGCATCCGAGGTCAGCGGCTCCTTGGGCTTTTGAGCCCTTCGTGCTGGGGCCTTGGTTGCAGGCTTGGAGGCAGTCTTATCCCCGGATTTCTTTCGCCTTTTGGTTGGCTGAGAAGGTCCGGAGGATGAAGTGGATGCAGCTTCCCTTTTCTTCTTCGATGCAACCGGAACAGGATCACCCACGGAAAGGGGAGGGTCCTCATGGATCTGCCCACCGGGGTTAGCTGATGCCGGAAAAGCATAAGAAAGGGGGACAACGTCAAATGCTTCCATCACCTCAACATCCGAGTCATCTTCATCGTCGGGCCAATCTCTAATGGAAGAGATTTTACCGGTGGGTCGCTTGGTCGCGTCGGCCATTAGGATGAACATCTCCTGATCTGGTTCTTCATCGTCCGAGGTCTCCTGGTCAGGCGCACATTTGAGAGTGGGATCGGTGCCATCCTCAATAGTTTGCTGAAGGAATTGCTAAAGGAAAGAAAAGACGACAGAGTTAAAGATACATCAGCAACCGACATAAGATTTAATTCGGAGAAAGTTTGTGGCACGAAGCTTAAGACAGGAGGAAGCCTATCCCGGCAATAGTGCTCAATTCCCCATGTCCACTCAGAGGAGAAGTCCTTGTGGGTGGTGAAGAGGGCCTTGACCCGACGATAGATTTCTGTGTTGCTCAGCTCGAAGGACGAGGTCCGGTTGGGATCGCGGCCCCAGCTCATGTGGCACACCTTGTGAGTGCGTTTCTGGAGAGGGGAGATCCAGTTGCGGACGAATGTGATCATGGCATCCTCTTGCGCAACCCGAGGTCCTTCAGCTTCACGAACCTTTTGTTGACCTGGTTGGCCAAGACTGTGGGCTTCTTGGGGACAACATCCCACAACTCCGGGTTAGGAGGACCCGGAGCATAGGGGCGAAGCCAGATCAGGTCTTCAATGCCATCGTTCCGAACATAAAAGAAGGTCCGGGCCCATCCTTTGCAGGAGTCTAGCCCGGTGACCCGGGGAAAGACGGAGAGCCTCCGAGGAGAAATGGACGCAGCGCCGAACTGCGTAAGTTGTTTGTCCTCCAGCTCTAGATCGACATTTAGAATTACGTTACGACGAAGGCCAAAGAACCGGATCCATAGCTCCTTTGTGGGCCATAATCCGGCATAGCCTTTGATCGTGGAGGCGAAAGCAGAGAGAGATGTGATGGCATTGGCAGGAAGGTGGTGCGGCTAGAGTTCATAAGTGTTCAACCAATCGTGGAAAAAATCGCTAACTGGCAAACCGAATCCCCGCTGGAAGTGTGACAAGAACACCACAAACTCACCCGGATTAGGTGAGGGGACGAGTTCGGCGGAGGCGAGGCGCGCGGTGATGCCTGCGGGGATGCGCCTGGTGCGGTAGAGCCAATCCAGGTCATCCTGGCAGACCCAGGATCCAGCCCACGCACCGCGGACCGCCGTCGTAGCGTCTTCCTCCATCTCCTGCTCGGCGACGGCGATCTCTTCTTCTTCCATCTCGAGTTTGTTGCCCTCACTGGCGCTAGCGGCGGTGGGGGGCAGCGGCCTAGACTGACAGCGACCCGTGGCGAAGGAGGTGCGCAGCAGCGGTGGCGACGCAGATGCGTGTGGAAGCAGTGCGGCGGCGGCGCTGCTACTCAGATGCGGTGGCGGCGGCGCTGTCGCGGGAGAAGACGAAGAAGAAGAACTAGAGGCAGAGGGGCGCGGAAGTGGGAAAAGACCCAAGGGGCGCACCCCTCCCCTATTTAACCACTCCATCGAGGAGGAAGTGGGATCGCGTTATGCGGATACGCCACACGGTGTGGCCGTGTATAAACCAGATGGACCAATCAGCGAAGAGCCACACGGAGGACCACAGGGTGTAGCAGATCCCATGACGTGACGCATTGATGCAGTTAACGAGGAGGCAGGCCAGACGCGACGTGCGCCACAGTGATAACTGACAATTAATGCAGCGGTTACTGTGGTTGGCCCTTAAAATGAGGCAACCTAATGATTAGCCTCCACGTGGGGAAGCGTACGAGAGAAGGAAAGATGACCCGGATGAGATTATGGTAACCCGGCCAGCAAGTGAAAACTTGAAATGTGCCAAGGGAAAGTAAACCCATGAGATCCGAGATAAGAGGTAACTCGGAGAAGGAGCACAAAGCTCGGTGAAATTGAACCTGCTGTGGCCTTAGCGGCTAAGTCAACAAAGACTGCACCAGCTTCGGGACTAATGTTGGGGGATACCCCCAGGTAGGGTCACGCCGGGTATAAAGGCCGAGTTAGCCGAGGTACGGCAAGGTCAAAGCGAATGCTGGCTGAGTCACCTCAAGGCAAGCCGGATATTAGGGTAACCCGGACCAGGGGATGTCCGCCTAACTGAGTCTCATCCGACTTAAGTTGTAAGCCGGATAGATAAATCTAACTTGTATGCAGGAACAGGTGTGACCGGATCAACTACGATCCGGGTCATAGCAAGCTTCTAGGAGAAGGAAGGTATCTCGCTGGTCAAAAGTAACCCCGGTACGCACAACATGAGCGAAGCACACAGGGGCAGGACCACCGAGGCGTGGCCAACAAAGGTGACGACGCTGATGTCGGCTGAGCCTCTACATGGATGACGCGGGGGAAAAGCGACCCGGTCGGCTTGCTATTTTGGGAGGAGGCATATTCACTAGAATATGCCTCCACGTATGCCCTAAGTGGAGACCTAGCCACTCCTATATAAGGGGGGCTAGGGCCTCTGTAGAAGGGGTTGGTCTCAATTGGGTAGAGCTTACTGTATTGATCTCTATAGACTGGTTGTGACTTGGTTCCTGAGGAATAGCTAGCGGGGAGAGTAAGAGAGTACCTTCTTCCTCCTCTCTCCAATACAACTCAAGGAACACTTGTAATCTGTGAAGTGAATCAAATATAAACTTTCTATGTGAGGAATCACCTCACTATCCCTCTCTGGATTCCCCTAGTGCTATTAGTCCCCACCTTTAGCCTATCCATGGCATCTGCCGTGACACTATCAAGGTAAACCAGAGCAAAAACATTAAGTTCTATGGACAACTGTACTCCTAAGCAAGTGTGCTAGTCACAAAATATCCCATCTATCACTTTGGGGTCAAGCAATTCGCAACACTATACCTATCTATATCATGAGTGATCTTGAGGGAACTCTGGGCGGTGCATCTAAGCTGATATTGCCTCTGCAAATCACTTATAGCAAATAGCCTATTAGTCCAACCCATGGACTTGTCAGGTACCCATGGAAGAGTAGAGACTAATGATACGTTTTGTGACTGATAGGATCTGTGATCCTACTAGGCCGGTTACGTAGATTGTAGGGGTGGAAGTGTGTTGGACGAGGGAGAGGAAGGCGGCACCAGCGGCTGGCCGCCGTCGCGAGGATGGAGGAAGGCGGCGCAAGGGAAAGAGCGGCGTCTAGGGCAGGAAAGACCGAGTCCTCAAGGAGTCAACAATAACAATCTGTACGATCTGTTTATTACTTGCCTTCTCATGTACGTTTATAGCAGTATAAATAAGCTAATGAAAAGGATAAATGGGCTAAGCCCCTAATTTAGGCCCACTAATGGGCTTCCTCCTGCTATAGGCCAAACCGGTCATAACATCTCTCCCCGCCTTCTCAAACAGCTCGTCCTCGAGCTGGATAGCTGGAAACTACTAGCGGAACTCAGCCCGGAATGGTGTCGGCCTTGGAGCAGCCACGTCAGCCAGCCTAGCTACGACGACATCAGCCGAAACGTTGTCTACTGTCTCCAAGTAGAACAGGCATGGACAAACGTGGCCCGGTACATAGAACTCGTCGCAGTTGAAGCACAACCCTTTACGACGGCGCTCGAGCTGTTCGGCCATGGTTAGCCGATGGAAAGGCCGCGTCGCGGCTGGATCAGAGTGCCCCGCATGAGTCACGGCCATGAGCACCTGTCCTGGTGGTGTCGGTAGAGGGCAGGCGGGCGGCCGAACGTCGCTGGCCGGGAAGGCCTGCTGCATGACCCACACGCGCTGCTCGAAGGTGCGGGCGTAGTACATGGCCGACTGCAGGTCCTGGGGATCCCGTAGCTCCACGTTGATGCGAATGTAGTCCGGCAGTCCGCCAATGAAGAGCTCGGCGCGCCGGCGAGCCGTCATGCCAGGCGCATGCCATGCCAAAGTCTGGAAGTGGTCGGCGAAGTCCTGGACTGAGGAGGTGAAGGAAAGGCGGCCGAGCTCGGCCAGTCGGCTCCCGCGTATCGGGGGCCCGAACCGGAGGAGGCAAACGTCGCGGAAATGCTCCCACGGAGGCATCCCGCCCTCGTCCTGCTTGAGGGCGTAGTACCACGTCTAGGCGGTGCCATGGAGGTGGTAGGAGGCAATCCACATGCGGTCGGACGCCAGTGTCCGCTGCCCCCTGAAAAACTAGTCGCACTGGTTGAGCTAGTTCAGGGGGTCGATGGTGCCGTCGTAGGTGGCGAACTCCAGCTTGGTGAAGCGGGGTGGCTGCTGGCTATGCGGGGCGACGGCGAAGGCTCCCTCGTGACGACTCATCGCGGCGGGGGGCGAGTAGTTGGGCACCATGGGTCCCCCTGGAACTGGTGGTCGCTAGCACCGGTGTAGGAGTCGGCGTACCCGATGAAACCCCCAAAGGTCATGGCCGAGGGCGACGTAGCCGGATGGAGCACGGTCAGCTGGGCGGGCGCGGTCGTATAGACTGGCGCGGTGAGCCAGGTCGAGAGTTGGGACGGCGTGGGTGGGAACCTGATCAGAGTGATCGGGACCCCCTGGTGGGAGGCGGCGGTCGACGGCGAGGGCGCGGGGGCCATGGGTGGCGGCGGTGGTGGCGGCATGATGGTCGCCTGGCTTAGCAGGGGCGGCGTGTAGGGGCCCTGGAGGTACGTCCAAAGGTTCGCGACAGCCAGGGGGAGATCGCGGATAGCCGTCGACATCTCCACCGGAGAGAGGACGAGGGTCGGGTCGATGACCGGCGCCGAGTGACCAGCGGCAGGCGCGGTGGTGGTGCCTGGTGGAGCCGCCATGGAGATGGGCGGTGGCCCTGTGGTGGCGGCGACGGAGGCGGTGGGTTGGCCCGAAGACATAGTCTATCCCGAGCAATCTGATACCAAATTGATAGGATCTGTGATCCTACCAGGCCGTTTACGTAGATTGTAGGGGTGGAAGTGTGTTGGACGAGGTAGAGGAAGGCGGCAACGGCGGCTAGCCGCCGTCGGGAGGATGAAGGAAGGCGGCACAAGGGAAGGAGCGGCGGCTAGGGCAGGGAAGACCGACTCCTCAAGGAGTCGGCAATAACGATCTGTACGATCTGTTTATTGCTTGCCTTCTCACGTACGTTTACAGCAGTATAAATAAGCTAATGAAAAGGATAAATGGGCTAAGCCCCTAATTTAGGCCCACTAATGGGCTTTCTCCTGCTATAGGCCAAACCGGTCATAACAGTGATACTTCGTGAATCCCTAGTAAATTCCTCAACAATGGATTGGACGTCTCCAATCACTAGAATAATATCATGAATAGAACAATGTAAAGAGAAAGCACAAACATATTAATTAATAAGAACACACCATACTTCAATTACTTAAATCATGATAACATTAATAAAAGGGGGTTCAAGCCATGTTACAACCCATCACGGAGATCATGATGGGGAAGCATGAAGGAGTAGCGGTGATGGAGATGGTGATGACGGCACGGTGATGGTGGCGTCGGTGTGGTGATGGCGGTGTCCTCCTTCTCCTCCTCTTCTTGCTTGGATGTATTGATGGTGTTGATGGAGATCTTGTTCTTGGTAGAGTTGTAGAGGCTATGCAGGCAATAGGGCGACAGGGTGCCGCCGTGCAGGTGGTAGATGGGATCTAGATCTTGTATATGGTGTATGGTTGCTTCCTTGGGTCCTCGCTCCTTTATATAGGCCTTGGGGGTAGGGTTCCCCAATTGTCATATGACTTAGGGAAGGTTCTAGAGATTCTCTGGGGCGAAATCCCGTCATTTCTGACCCTTTTTACAACTATACGGGCGCAACTATACGGCCAGAATTATTGCTCCGGTCGTATAGTTGCTCGTTAAACTTTTAGATCCTTTTAGTATTTTGGTCGCCATTTCTTCATACGAACTCCATTTTGGGTGTTCTTAGGCTTGTTGAGTTCGTATCATCGAGGGATACAACCCTGTGTTATTGGATATTTATTTTGAGAAGTTGGAAAAATTCACTTTTCCAACCTCTCAAATGGCTAAGTCTGGTCCCTACAGCTCCTCCATACTGTGCTCTCGCTGTTCCTTTTGCCTTTGTTTTATCCATAATCATCATCAACATCTACACACATGTCAAAAGACAAGGAAGAGGGATAAAATTCTATCTAAACTACAAAATGTGCAAAGCTCATTTTGAATTTAATAAAAACAAGTAATCATGCATATCAGGCATAGCAATAGTTAGATGGAGCATGATATGATAGGCAAATGACACAATTTATATTGCTAAAAAGTATTGTATTATCACAACCATCAACTTCCCCAAGCTAGATCTTGCTCGTCCTCAAGCAAAAGGGATCGATAACTTAATAGATGTGATCTTGCTTATCATTGAAAATCAATGCACCGTATCCTTGTTTTTCCTGCAAGCTCAAAGCGAGAGAGCACATAATAGCTCAGCTATATTATTCCAAACCACTAGAGATTAGCCAAAAACTTCTATGCACCATGTCAAAGTTAAATCTAGCTTGCAAGTAAACTTGTCATCCTTCTATACGCACTTTATTGTATTTTTGTACTTTATTTGTATAAGGCAAAGATGAACACGGTTAGTTGTCAATCATAAATAGAAATAGAGTTTTCCAATGTTGCCCACTCATGCCATCTATTGAAGTTGGAAACTTCAATTGTTGAGCTCATAGAAAATATATTTCTTAGTAACAAGACCATGCCAAAAGAGTGGTATATGTTCAATCGAGACTGTGTAGGCTAGGAAGGACACTCGTGACCATTACCAAGGTTTCCCTTTTCGGTATAATGATTTCTCATAACGGTCAGAGGAGTATTCCGACTTTTGCTTTTAACGCAGGCCCATGAGAATACCAATGCATACACAAATATAGCATTTTTTCTACATATGTTGGGCAACTCATAGCCAAACTCCAAGAGTTTCCTCTTTTTGGATTGTCCAAAGGCCAGCAGAGTTGTTAGCATCCCATGTTGTGCAACAGTGGTGCAAGACACGCATAAAGCAATATCTCACTCTTATTTGACAACTCACTCAGTAAGCATCTATTAAGACCATCATTTCCAACACTATGGGGTCATGCTACTCCATAACCATTCACTTAAGACAATTCTGAACAGTGACAACTAGCAAATTTCGAAGAACTTCTTTATTATATTTTTTTCTTTTCAAAATGTAGACAACATGGCAATGTATATTTAGAGGATCACAATATTTTTCACAAGCTAGATAAAAGTTAAACAAGGTGCATCAAAGCTATGGCTTGTCTCCTATGGGGCCTAACATGAGCAAGTATATCCCTTATATAAATATGAACAACAACACACCTAAGCAAGCATTCAAAAACAGAGGGATACACAATAGCATGAAAACTTTCTAAGATAATGAACTTTGCACAAGACTCTATGCATGGAAAATAACCTCCCCAAGCTAAGAACTTTCCAAATATACACTCAAGAAGATCATGAAAACAAAAGAGAAAATGCAGTTATCAAAAGAGAGTATAAGAAGTGGTTACCTCCCCAAGCTTAAGTTAAATCAAGGGTGACACACTTTACTGTTGAGGTGCTTTTAACCTCTACTTTGGTGGACAAAGAACCTTTGCTTCAATGAATGCTTCACGATTCAGTGTATGCCTTCCTTAAGAACCTGGTAGGAACAAGACTAGAAAGAAGACACAATATTTTTGTGTTTTTGAAGACACTGGTTTGGATCACAAGTGATAAAAATACAAGTCCCACTGAGTCGGTTCATCAACCTAAACACCATGCTTAAGTCAACAAACTAATTCTAGAAGTGCGCTTCTCCTAGAGTGTGATGAAGTGTAAGTGAGACAAAATATGAAACACGAGTGTGCAACCCCTATGTGCTTATTTAAAAGAGGTTCGAGTTGAAAGGTTTTACTAGACACTAATTTTTTAAACGTTGAATTGAAGCAACCAAGTGGCTCATGCGAGTGTTTGCACGGTTGGCACTACCGTACATGTCGTCACACAAGGTTCAAGTACCTGCGAAAATAACACACAAAATAAAAGACAATGGTTTGGTGTACGAACGAAGTTCGTTCACCCAACTAATGAAAGAAAACAAAAAGAAAACATGAACTACTAAAGAGAATTATAACTTAAGGAATTTCTGAGATAGAACTTTATTGTTTACATACGCTCGGCTTCTCTAAAACATGGGATAAGCTCCCAGGTGGTGTTTCGAGGTTTTTAGAAGAAGAAGGAAGAAGAAAGAATGAAATTTTGAGCAATGGTTACCTTCCAGTTGGCGTTTGAGGGGTTTTCCCAACTATACGGGTGCAACTATACGGACGGAGCAAAAAGGTCCCGCCGTATAGTTGGTCGTTAAACTTACAGTACCTTGAACATCGAAGGGTAGATGGTGTTGATATCTATACGGCTGCAACTATATGGCCGGACCAAAAAGTTCCCGCCGTATAGTTGGTCGTTAAACCTCATGTACCCTAGAAAAGAATTTTGACGAAGGCATTGATAACTATACGACCGCAACTATACGGCTGGAATTATTATTCCCGCTATAGAGTTGGTCGTTAAACCTTCTAGAGTCGCCAAAGTTTACCTGTTTCTTCGAGGATTCTTTCTTATCCTGAAACTTAGTGAAACACCATGTTTTGACAAAAAATGATAGATTAAATTTCGACCAACATTTAGCATGTATAAAATGGGATTTAAGTACAACCAAGTTTACGGAACACATAGTAACAATAAATTCTACCTTTTGAAAACTTCAAAAAGATTACTCTAATAGCAAGACATGCAAAGAATAAAAGTGCCAATGCAACATGAATGCAACTAGACTCAAGACACATAACTAATAAAGATGCCTAATGACTTTCGTGTTGCCTCCCGGGAAGCGCTCTCTTTAAAGCCATAAAGCCAGGCTAGGATGCTCCATACATTACCCACCTGGATCCCAAGGGATATCGACTCGAGGTGAGGTTGTACATACCATCTTGGAGCATCTTGAAGTAGAGTTCGGTCAAAGTTGTACCCACTTACGTTGCAGCGGCATCATGTAGATGAACAAGTTCTCGCTTTCAAGCGAGTGTTGATGCACCAAGCTTGGTGAACGTGCCTCCGTGTATAGCTTCAATGAGAGGATTTGAGATTCATATAAAATTCTTAAATCTTTACCTTGGTTACCTGTGTAGGGGAACACTTCATATTAATCTTCCTTCATAGTAGGGAGTTCAGGACCCTGCATGTTAGTATAGCAAGGTTCTATCTCTAGTTCATTATTATTAATGCTCTCCATATGAGTGTCTAGGCACAAGGCCTCCGCAGAACAATTATCAATAGTTTTAGCATCATAAAAATCACTACTAGAGTGAGAGGCATCACAAAAAAAAGTTTTAGTGTGACTCTCCTTGTCAACCTCACCTTTTTGTTCCTCCTTTTCATCGACTAGTGTTTTAATAGCAATGATAGAATCAAAAGTAGGAGTTCAAGGTGTGAGCGGGTGATCAATTCATTCTTCCACCTTGTGCTCCTTTTCCTCTTTGCTCTTTAGTGAGTCCTGCAAAAGGTTATCTTTCTCCATGGTGGTTTTAGACCGCTTCAAATAATATAATACCAATGCATTATTACTTAAATTATTCTCACAAAATAGGAATATGAGGTATACTAAATTAAAAACTCCATCAAGTGCTTCACTTTCAACATCAATACTTCCTAGTCTAAATACCATTTCAGATGCACCTTTGAAAAGAATGTATTCTAGTACTTCTAAACTAGCATAAGATTTATCTCTATTATAATTTGCTAGAGTAGGATTGTTGGAACACTTACATTGAAAATTAAGGTGGTCATCTGTTATACAAATTGTGAAATAAGATCCATCATTAGCACACAACCATAATGAATGCCTTTCCAATTGGTCCAGCAATTTATTTATTAGCTCATGTCTAGCAACCAGGCTTGATGAACTTGAATCCTTTATCTCCTCCAATGCGTGTATTATCTCTTGAACAAAATTTATCTCGGAAGACATGATTAGTAGCAACAGTTTTTATAAAGTTTTGGTTTTGTATTTTTTTTATTGTTTTCAATATAAAAAAAGCAGTAAGATAATAGCAACAAACTTAAATAAAATATGTGCGAGTAGATAACCGAACGCTTTGCTCCCCGGCAATGGCACCAATTTGATGGACTGGGTTCCTGCACCAATAGTAGGGTTATTGCAGTACTTGTAGCAGCAAATATTTAAAGAGTTTGTCCCGATGGGAGCTCAACGGACACGACCCCGCAGCCACGTTGTCAATGCGGCCATGTTTGCCCCCAAACTATGGTTTGGAAATAGCCTATTCTATAAGTTGCTAGGATAAATGAATTTAAGATGTTTTGTAATAACTACTACTAGGACTGGAAGAAAACTAGAACAAAAGTAAAACTGAAAAGAGGTGAATGCAATGAGATGAAATATTAATGCTATGATTCCTAAAGTAATGTTGTGTATACCACTATGCATGATAAGTGCTTATGGAATAGCTATTAACTATAATTGTGGCGGTCCCTCATATACCGTTGTCTCCCACCGTTGGTAAGTGGCAACTAGACAACTCAATTGTCCACACCCTCTTTGGACACGGGTCATCTCGTAGGAGAAAAGTGTATTAAGGTAACAAGACCAATCAAGGTAAACTAGAGCAAAGGCATTAAGTTTTATGGACAACCATACTCCTAAGCAAGTGTGCTAGTCACAAGATATCCCATCTGTCACTTTGAGGTCAAGCAATTCACAACACTATACCTATCTATATCATGAGTGATCTTGAGGGAATTCTGGGTGGTGCATCCTAAGCTGCTATTGCCTCCACAAATCACTTATAGCAAATAGCCTATTAGTTCTACCCATGGACTTGTCAGGTACCCATGGAAGAGTAGATACTAATGATAAGTTTTGTGACACTCCGTGAATCCCTAGTAAATTCCTCAACAATGGATTGGACCTCTCCAATCACTAGAATAATATCATGAATAGAACAATGTAAATAGAAATCACAAACATATTAATTGACAAGAACACACCACACTTCAATTACTCAAATCATCATAACATTAATAAAAGGGGGTTCAAGCCATGTTACAACCCATCACGGAGATCATGATGGGAAAGGATGAAGGAGTAGCAGCGATGAAGATGGTGAGGATGGCGCGGTGATGGTGGCGTCGGCGTGGTGATGGTGGCGTCCTCCTTCTCCTCCTATTCTTGCTTGGATGGCTTGATGGTGTTGATGGATATATTGATCTTGGTGGAGCTGTAGAGGCTATGAAGGCGGTACGGCGCCACTGTGGAGGCGGTAGATGGGATCTAGATCTTGTATGGTGTATGGTGGCTTCCTTGGGTCGTCCCTCCTTTATATAGGCCTTGGGGGGTGCCCAAGGGTTCCCCCCAATACCGTCATATGACTTAGGGAAGGTTCTGGAGCTTCTCTAGGGTGAAATCCCATTGTTTCCGAACCTTTTTACAACTATAAAGGCGCAACTATACGGCCGAAATTATTGCTCCGGTCGTATAGTTGCTCGTTAAACTTTCAGATCCTTTTAGTACTTTGGTCGCCATTTCTTTATACAAACTCCCTTTTGGGTGTTCTTGGGCTCGTTGAGTTCGTATCATCGAGGTATATAACCCTATGGTATTGGATATTTATTTTGAGAAGTTGGAAACATTCACTTTTCCAACCTCTCAAATGGCTAAGTCTGGTCCCTACAGCTCCTCCATACTATGCTCTCTCTATTCCTTTTTCCGTTGTTTTATCCATAATCATCATCAACACCTACACACATGTCAAAGACAAGGAAGAGGAATAAAATTCTATCTAAACTACTAAATGTGCAAAGCTCATATTGAATTTAATAAAAACCAGTAATCATGCATATCAGGCATATCAATAGTTAGATGGAGCATGATATGCTAGGCAAACGACACAATTTATATTGCTAAAAAGTGTTGTATTATCACATCCATCATAGAGCCACACCTCTATGTTTGAATTGATCAGGTGCCTTGCATCACTTGGTGACAGGGAGCACCATCTTGGTTGTTCGTTGTGGCTGTGGTGCCATGGAGCCGGTTTTCTGCTTCTTCTACCACCACCTCTGTCCCGGCGCCCTCCCTGGCTCCCGTGGGAGTTGTTATGGTGGCTATCTAGTGGAGAGGGTGGTGTTGGTGGATTATTTATAGCTGAGCACCGTCCTCCACCTGGAGCCTCATTATGAAGGTTCTTGGAGGGTCTTCATGGTGACGTTCGCCGGCTTGATCCAACGTGGTTTTCATCGTTTCTTTGTCCATCATTGTCATCATTGTGGTGAGGTTCTGCCAGATGGCTTGTGTGTCTAGGAGGTGGCATTCACTGCCGATCTCGCTCCCAATGTCGTGCTTCGTCTTCTTCCATGTTGTTGTTCGACTACCACCGGGGAGGTTGTTGTGGAACCAATGCTGTTATGGCGTCTCGCTTTGTGGCTGGGGAAACATTGCTCCAATCGCATGCGGTTCTGTGTTGCTATCCTAAAGTGTTGATCCTTGAGTAATTGTCATCCCGATGGTCGGAACGGTGATGCTAATCCGGCTCCCATCGGGGCCTTGTATCTTGTTGTCGACCCGTGTCTATGTGGCATTGGTCAGATTTGGAGACCAGCTTTCTGCTGCCAGACGTGGCGGCTTTTTGTTGCTCTAGGCCTTTGGTGAGTAGTGTTACACTCCTCCAAATATTCTCTATGGTTGGATTATTTGCCAGGATCTCTCGGACCACAATAGTGTTTTCTACCGTCGTGTTGTACACCCAGTTTCTTTTGCTATCGATCCGAGGCTATCCCATGGCTATGTCTATGTTGTTTCCCTTTAAAAAGGGATTTGTGAACCACCAGATTTTTGTTGGCTAGCTCAGGGCCATTCCAGGTCTTCTGATGCTGCAGGGAGTTGAACTATCCTCTTCTGTAATGTGCTGCTTCTCCTCGATGAGGTGAGTTACTTCATCCAGGAGTTGTTGACGATGCGCCTCTAGGGACAGGGCCCTTTCCTCTAGCTCATCCGATATAAGTTCCAAAGCAGTTGGGATCAGCGTTAGGAGTTGTTGACGATGCTCCTCTAGGGACAGGGCCCTTTCCTCTAGCTCATCCGGTATAAGTTCCGAAGTAGTTGGGATTGGTGTAGTAAGTGATTTTCCGAGGACTTCACATGCACCCAGGGTAACCACGTGTCCATCCACTAGAGATTTTTTTGGCTCCGAGGGTATGAGAGCACCGTCTGAATCCTCCTCATATTCCTCGGTGATTACCTCCTCCGTTGGAAGATCATTAGCCAGAGTCTTGTTTGTCTTCTTATTCTTTGCCTTGTTGTATAGCATGATCATCATCTAATCTGCTAAAAAGAATTGCAAGAAAAGAAAAATGAAAACAAAACCCTAAACCCTAGTTCCTTCCTCTCTGAAAAACATTCAAATGGTTTTAAATATTTTTAAAAGGGTTCAAATGTGTGGAGCCCAAACTGTTTATAAGGGCCCCTATAGTATTTTACTATGTTTACAAAATTTATTGTATTTTGGAAACACTCAAACAGATTTGAAACTGAAAATACAAACAAATAAATAGAAAAATAAAAATGGTTTTCGAAATTAAAACCTAACTCTAACCTACCTAGGTTGTAGCCTAGCTAACCTCCCGTGCCGTGTAGAAGCTAATAGCCAGCAGCAACCCTTCCTAGAAGCTTTGCCGCAGCTCAGCAAAGGCCCAAGCCAACCCATTCGAGGCCCAACAACTGGCTTGTACCGCTTCGGGGTGTCTGTCCCGCATCGTCTTCGACGACAACGAGCAACCAGCTCGCTGCCGCCGGTGATGCCATCCGCCACTGAAGTTGCGCCAAGATTCGTACCGCTACTCACCACCGCTTATAAGTACCCTTCTTCACTGCAGGATGAATCCTAGTCACCGTTTACCCCTAACTCCTCCTCTGTAGCCACCTTGGCCAAACCCTAGCTCCACCAGGCATCGTGTCGCTCGCCCTCTCTGGCCACCCCGAGCTCCGCTAAGGTGCCCTAGAGAACCATCGTGCTCCCCTCTTTCTCCTCCCAAAAGGAATCGAGTTGGGGTGCTCTAAGTCGAGCCCCATGTCATCATCTTCTCCATCACTGACGGAGTTCCGTCGTGACATCTCCATTGCCTCTGACCTCCTATGCTCAAACTGACCCATCCGCGTGAATCGCGGTGAGATGTTGAGCATCCCGATGCCCTCCAATCCCCCTCATTCTTCCTAGGTCGACCCCACGACGTGCACCGTCCATCGCCGACGCAACCCGCCATTGCCTGCCCTGCTCTGGTGACCATCTAGGGGCGGCGCCACCACCAAAAGGACCGCCTCGCTCCCTTCTCTGCAACGAGCCCATCGGTGCATCCCCGCGAGCCCCAAATCAGCGGATCAATCATCGATCTGAGGAACAATCCCCAACTGATGTCAGCATGATGTCATGCCCACGTCATAAAGCCTTTTCTGTTATTTAATCATTTCTGTAAATTTTTTAATAAATAGAAATGCTGACAGGTGGGTCCCTAATGTTAGATATTTAATCATTTCCATAATTGTTTTATGAAATGAATAAGTATATGACATGTGAGTCTAGGTTGTAAAATATTTAATATATTCCAAAAATGTTTAATTGTTTTAAAATGATTTAAAATGGGAAAATCATAACTAATTCATTTTAAGTCAGAAAATATGTAAAATATATCAAAATATTCAGAAAAATAAGATCTATACAATAGACTCGTAATCATGCATTGTTACACAAGTTAAACTAAGAATTTTATTAGAAGAACAATAGCAACCCCGTAGGTGCATTTGGGGTCTCTCCGGAAATGCCATCTCTAGGGTGTTTCGACCCTAATTAAATTGATGACCATGTTTAGGATTATATTCCAGCAACCTTTAACTTGTCATATCATCATCCTTGCTTGAGCACTAGATCAATGCCATGTGTTAATTGTTGCTTTCCTTTCCAGTGTTTCTGCTCATTCTCGGTAGACCTCGGAGATGATGTGTGCGACAAGATCGAGTCCAAGATTGAAGACCGAGATTAACACCATCGAAGAGAAGTACTTGATCAATGGTGAACAATGGCAAGCAGATGAACCTGAAGTTTTGTAGTGGGTGTCAACAGGCAAATGCAAGCATAGCCCCACACATGATATAATCCCATGATTTCAAGTATTTCATTATTGCCATGTACATACGATTCTAAAGTCTTTTATTGATAGATAGAGTAATCCTATATGTTGCATGTTCCCTTTGTCGCCTATATTCTCTGATCCGCTGCTCCTAGCATAACTAGGGTTTGGCTTATGAGCTTCGCTAGAGCTGTTATATCCATTGTGCTTAGCCATGCTTAGCTGTTACCGATAGTCCATTCGGTTGATGAATCAGAGCTACGAATGAACCTAGTTGGACAGGATGACGTGGTACAATCAGAGATGTAAGTTTAACATGCTAAGTCGTGTATCGGAGGCCATGGTGAGTTGTGGGTTTTGTAGTCTCATACTTGCCACCACTAGGATCTGAGTTCTTGCCTCTTGAACCAAGACGAGCGTACAGCCACACGGGGGCCTGGAAACCCCCTCGACCAACTAACTTGCCTAGTAGATTCCATGAGTCACATAGTTCGGGCGTTCCATTCGACATACGCATTCTGGTTGTTCAGAAAGGAGGTGAAGGAGGTGCATTCATACAAGTACGTAAGTGTGGAAGAGAATGGGAGAGGCATGGCCTCCGTAATCTCAAACCCTGTTCACATCTCAACAGACTGGTTTCGGGACTTGACCCGTTATAGCGGCATCTTGTTAGGGTGTGACTCATGGTCTCGGCAAAAGCAAGGTAAAGGTCGTGTCCAACCACCTCTGCCAGCCTTCCAAGGAAGAGGGCTAATCTTAAGTGGCATTAGGAGAAGGTTGGTATGTGTGGGTAAATTTGCACACCCCTACAGGGTATTAATATTTTCGAAAAGTCGTGTCCACAGTTATGGACGACTTGGGAACGGATTCAAAGATCATAGAGAACTATAATCTAATCGTAAAACTTGGAAAGTAAAGTGTGCTTAAGAATGCTTCCCTAGGGATTGAGGGGTGATCCTAGTTGGTAGGTTCAGCTGATGATGATTTGGTGGATATCAAAGATGATTAAAGCTAGATATATCACTCTCTTACCCTTCTAAAATGATCTATTTAGTCAAGCTTCTACTCCTCTCTCTTTTATAAGGAAATATAGCTTTAAGCAAAATAACTCCACCAGCCATAAGTCTTGTGGAGTACACCCTATACTCAGCCTTGCTTTGTTGATACTCTTGCAGCAGGTAAGTGTTACCATAGAAGAAGAGTTCGTTACAGCATCGACATCAATGAGTAGTTTGCAGTTCCTAGTTGGCAGCCTAGAATCTATGGAATGGGACGTCATCGTTATGCTTCAGGACTCTTAGGCCATTGTTAAGTTTGTTATACGCAATAGCATAATTTTCCTTCCAATGTTTGATGTTTCTAGTCAGTGACCTCTGCTTGTAATATTTTGGTACTTTGCTCAGTTATGACCTTGCTGTAATAATTTTTGTGTCGTAGGGTTACTGAAATGTTACCGATTCTTTCTCTGTATGCTTCCAAGATTTAGGTTCGGCTTATGATCAGACGACGGTCTTGGATTTGTCTAGCCCTAATCCTGGGGGTGTCATAGGTTTTGGTATCATAGCAGTACCGTCCATAGGAAAACCTTTGTATTGGTCGATGTTGAGTCGAGTGTTTGTGAAAACTATTATAAAGTTGAAAAGTATGTGTGAAAACTCTAATATGCTTATTTTTCTCCTTGTTCAGTTTCGCTCTAACTCTGGGTCATCTTAACTTGTGTTGATTTGGAAAAGTTTTGTTATCTTGTCCCGTCTTTCAAAGCTTAGGTGCCTTTTCGGCATGTCGTTTCTTAACCAGTTGACCTAGTGTTGAGTTCTCTAGAGTATGGTGTGTGTGTTCCTTGTTTCCCTTTGCTCTGCTTCAGTTGAGAGATTTGTTTCTACCATGATCTCTCTATCTGACGAGCCCACAACATTATGTTGATGGTTCCACAGTGATCTTTTCTAGGCCTCAAAGTATCCTTTCAACTCATGTGCCTCCTTTTCATTTGTTTGGGTACTTCAGAAGTTGTGTCTTCTTCTAGAAGCTTCCTTGTGGTTATTATCTTGTAGTGCTCTTTGTGTTACTAATATGACAATTAATCCTTTCTTGGGCTTTAACCCTTGGACTTGAATCGAAGATCCTTGATTGTGCTGGATTCTAGTGTTGAGAATCTTGTACATGAAGTTGACCTTTAACCCAAGATCCACTTCATTGATCCCTATTGTTAATGACTAAACATTACCTCAGGATGGCTAATTTTAAAATATAGCCTTCAAGCTTGTGGTCATTGTCGCGATTGAGCCACGACAATTAAGGACTTCCCCAACCACTAGCTATGGCAGGTGTTTTTTAATGGAACCAATTAGATCACGCAAGAGTACTCCTCGTGAGACCCGCTTCTTTCCGTGACTCTACCACACCTTCCCTTTCCTGCATCGGTCTTTGTAATATTGTTGACTTATGCATCTACATCTTGGGATTCTATCCTAAGCATGTTCCTTTTCCCCTTGTTGTTTCTGACCTTTGCCTACCAGTTGGTAGCCAAGTAGTAAATGTGCATCGATGTCTTTCAATGAAAGATACTTTTGTGGTCTATCAAGACAAACCATTTCGGGATGTCGGGAGAAACAAACTCCAGTACCTCACCATTTATAGGATGAGGTCATAGTGTTGTAAACCGTAGATCAATAAGCATTCATTAGCTTCTATTATGTTCTACCTTAAAGTATCACACTCTTATATACTAAGAGGTCGTGTTGAGCTTAATGATCCCTTAATGAAGTGATGCTCTTACACGTCTTTACTCACCCTTCGTCTGAGCTATCCGTTCTCATGAAATGATGCATGTGTGTAATAATCTGGCCCTCGGATATTCTTAGCAATTCTTATTGCTTTGAACTCCAAGGACATTTGTGTCATTCTTAGCGTGGTGGTTAGCCTATCACTAAGCTAAGTTTAACAGTGCTACCAAGTCCGTTAATCTGGTGCACTCTCTTTGGTCAAAGAGTTAGGCGCGTGCCAAAGCTCTGATACTATGTCCTCTTGCCTTACCAAGCAAGTTTCCTCTTGGACTAAGTTACATAACAGTGGTTCATCATATTTTAGACGCATTTTTAGAAGTCTTGACATATTGCCACATGACCGTGTTGTCGAGTTCTTGAGTAAGCCAGTTTTCTAAACTGCTTCTTTCTCCAAGGATTTGTACTAGATACACATGAACTAGTTGGATGAGCTTTTACAACAACCTAGAGAGTTGTAAGAAAAAAGTTCTATCAAACTTGTCCCTCCTAAAGGGATGTCTAGTTTTGTTTGCGATGAAGAAAGATAGTGTTTCCTTTGTGGAAATGTTATCATCCCCACCTTTGATTCGATTTGGGTTATCTTCAAATAAAACTCAGTCCCAGCGACTATCTTGATGATGTTTCTACTCCTGATGTTTCATTCAAGTACATCCCCATGTCCTTTGGTCTGACCAATAGTTTTGCCTTGTTCACAACATATGCGTCCATCTTCTTGAAGTATCTCAATAAGTTTGTTGTTGAGCCCATCGAGGACATCCTTATCTCCTCCACCCTAGACAAGAATCATATGGGACAATTGGAATTAATGTTGGAAACTTTTGAGAACCGACTTCATGTCACCTTGAAGTATGTGTTCTGGATGTTAGGAGTGACTTTCTCCGATTCACGTGCAATTGCTAAAAGATGTCGTCGTGGATTAGAGTAGAGTTATTTTTATTTCCTCGGGAATCATTTCAAGTTTGTCACGCATGTGCAATGTATTATTGATATGGTAGGTTGATACCTTCACATCTCGAGAACATCCTCTAAGCACACTAATCCACTGATGATTTGTCATGGAAGAGAAGTTCTTAAAACATCAGTATCCTCCTAGATGTTTCCCAAATAAGGATTCAGTTGTGTTCCATTGTAAAACACTTTATGCAGGAGCAATTATCTTTTGGATAACTTGTTAAGACGTGGGTGCATCAACCTAGCTCATCTTTTGGAGCTTGACACTGTAGTCCATGTCTTAAGAATCTAGTAACTTTACTTTTGTGGTAAATGTTGCAACCTTTCTATTCGGACATGTTGAGTCTGAAGTATCTCTTCACTTAACCGAAGCTGGATCTCAAGCAGAAATAATGGTTGGTGTTCCTAAAGGGTTTTAATGTAGGTATCTTTGTAAATTCAGAAAGATCGATGTGATGGTTGACATAGTTATCCGTAAGACCTATTAGCTTAACCTCTTGAATCAGCAATAACAACCACCCTCATAAGGCTTCTTCTATGATTCATTATAGGAGTTGTGCTTATGGCCTCCTTTGTAATCGAAGTCCGACCTTTTACTTGATGTTCTCTTTCTCGAACATCAAGGAGAACATTTAAAGTAGAGTTTCTAAACGTCTCTCGGTCGATCCTCCAGACCCATTTATGTTGGCAATCCTCTTGTATCTCTTATGCATGGTCCGAAGCACTTTGGGCCCACGTATACATCATCATTTTCGTAGCGCTGCGCCTCTATATTGGAGTTGATCCTATGCCTTGCGTCGTTCGGGGATAGGGATCGTCCCGAGTGTCGGCTGTGGCTGCGGTGCCTTGGAGCTGGACTTCGGCTTCTGCCACCACCTCCTCCACCACGACGCCCTCCTTGGACTCCTTGGGAGCCCTACTTGGCGGAGAGGGTGGAGAAGCTGGGTTATTTCTGGCTGATCGCTGGCCTCCGTCCGGAGCGTCATTATTCTGGTTCCGGGGAGGATCTTCATTGTGACGAGCCCCCTGCCGGCTTGTCTCAGCACGGTGTCCTTCGTTCCTTCATCTGTCATTCAGACGACTTGCATGTCTAGGAGGTGGCATTCTTTGTCGGTCTTGCTCCCGACGTTTCTCTTTACCATTGTCCCTACGGTCTTTCGACTCTCGCTGGGTGGGTTCCTCGGATTCAGTGCAGCAATTGCCTCTTGCTCTGCAACTGGGTTAACGTTACGCCAGTCACGGGAAGGTTTGTGGTGCTGTCCCGAAGATCTGGTTCTTGAGTAATTGTCATCCAGGCGATCGGAACGGTGGTGCTGCTCCAGAATGCACTGGGGTCTTACGTCAGCCCATGCCGGATCTATGTGACACTAGTCGGAATCAGAGACCGGCTTTTCACTTCAGGACATGGTGACCTTTTGCTGCTCTAGTCCCTTGCTGAGTAATTTGATGCCCAATCGGATCTGGTCCGGGCCTGGATTAGCCGATAGAATTTCTCGGGCCGCAATGGTGTTCTGCACTGGGGTTGGATACACCCAATCCCCTTTTCTATCTTTCCGAGGCTTCCCCATTTCTTCTCCGAAAAGGACGGCGTGAATCTGCGGGAATTGGTTGTCACTAGTATGATGCTTCCTGGTCTTCTGGTATTGCCTGGAGTTGTACTTCTCCACAGATGCTATGCGTTTCTTTTCCTCCTAAATGTTTTTGGCTTCATCGAGGAGTTGTTGTCGACGCGCTTCTAGGGCCTATGCCCTCTCGTCCAGTTCTTCAGCAGTAAGTTCTGCAGCAGTAGGAATAGGTGTGGTTAATGCAACATCGATGAATTTATGTGCACCTTCAGTGATTACGTGTCCATCCACCGGTTCTTATTTGCCTTCTTAGCAGCGCCGGTAGCAAAGATGGCTTTGGGTCCGTTTCCCGGAGTCAAGCTCTGATCGGTACTTTCGGACATCTAGACGTCGGAATTATCTCTGATTTCCATGTCATCCTGCGCTTTGGGAGAGTGTTCCCCGGATCTTTCATCCATGGCTTCTCCTTCCTCTGCAGCTTTGGAGTTATACTCCTCTTCATATTCCGCAGAGAACTTTTGGAAATCTGTTTACGTCATTGATACATTGCAAATGTATCTATAATTTTTGATGTTCCATACTTGGTTTTATCCACTTTGTTGTGTTTTGTTCCAACTTTGGAGTACTTTTCATATGATTTCTTGGACTAACCTATTAACAAGAGCCACAGTGCCAGCTGCCTGTTTTCTACTATTTTTGGTTCCAGGAAAGTCATAAAATGAATATTCTCGAAATTGGACGGGACAAAAGCCAAAGTGCCTATTTTTCCGGAAGTCATCAAGCATTTTTCTGGCGCCGTTGCCAGGGAGTCAAGGACATCTTCACAAGGGGAGTCCCTCATAACCAATCTCTTTACTTTGTTATTTTTGTTTTGCTTAGTTTCTTTTTTGCTTTGTTTGCTTGTTTTCTTATTCAAAAACACACAAAAAATAGTTTTACTAGTTTGCTTTCTTATTTGAAAACACACAAAAATGACTACTCTTGAAAACACTAAGTTGTGTGACTTCACTAGCACCAACAACAATGATTTTATGAGCACACCTATTGCTCCACCTGTGCCTGAAGATACTTTCTTTGAGATAAAACCTGCTTTGCTCAATCTTGTTATGAGAGGGCAATTTTCTGGTATTGGTAATGAAGATGCTGCTTCCCATCTAAATAACTTTGTTGAACTTTGTGAGATGCAAAAGCATAGGGATATATATGGTGATATTATTAAGCTAAAATTGTTTCCTTTCTCTTTGAGAGGAAAAGCTAAAGAATGGTTGAATTCCTTAACTAGGAATAGTATTGATTCTTGGACTAAATGCAAAGATGCTTTCATTGGAAAATACTATCCTCCTGCTAAGATTATATCTATGAGAAGTGAAATAATGAAGTTTAAACAACTTGATAATGAACATGTTGCTCAAGCTTGGGAAAGAATGAAATCTTTGGTAAAGAATTGTCCCATTCATGGACTGACTGCTTGGATGATCATCCAAACTTTTTATGCAGGATTGAACTATTCTTCAAGGAACCTACTGGATTCTGCTGCTGGAGGTACCTTTATGACCGTCACTTTGGGTGCTACAACAAAACTTCTGGACAATATGATGGTTAATTATTCTGAATGTCATACTGAGAGAGCTTCACAAGGTAAGAAGGTAAATTATGTTGAGGAAACCTCCTCCTTGAGTGATAAGATTGATATTATTATGTCTATGCTTGTTAATGGGAAGCCCATATTGATCCAAATAATGTTCCTTTAGCCTCTTTGGTTGCTCAAGAAGAGCAAGTTGATGTGAACTTCATAAGAAATAATAATTTTGGCAACAATGCTTTTGGTAATAACAATTATAGGCCCTACCCTCCTAATAATACTTATGGTTATAGTGGTAAACCTGGATTACCTAGTGAAGGGAGAATTTTAGAAGTTTAAAGAGCCACTAAAAACTTCATGCAAATGCAATATGAGCAAAATAAACTATTTACTAAAACTATGGAGGAACAATCTACCATCTTGAAGAACATTAGCCATCAACTTGAGAGTCTAAATAGGGAAGTTCCTAGTTTACAATTGAAACTCTCTAATGCTGAAAGGAATAAATAATCTCTATCTGAAGCTCAATCTTCATTGATTAATAAAATGGCTGCTAAACTTGAAACTAATGAGAATCCCTTTGCAGCTACTAATGCTATACAAGTAAGAATTGATGAAAATGTTAGACTATTAGCTGAATTACATGCTAAGTGGGAAAGAGAAGATGAAATTGCTAGAAACATTAGTGTTTCTACTATTACCACCACTAATGTTGAGGCTAGTAATAGTTCTACAACTTTAGATGATAAATTTGATTTTGATCTTGATGGTTGTAATATCTCTGAAATTATTAAGTTCCTACAAAAGCTTGCTAAAAGTCCTAATGCTAGTGCTATGAACATGGCTTTTATAAAACACATTACTGATGCTCTCATAAAGATTAAAGAAGAAAAGATGAAACATAAAGCTTCTATTCCTATAAAACAAGAAGATGGTTGGGAACCCATCATTAATATGAAAGAGAATGACTTTGATTTCAAAGCTTTATGTGATCTTGATAGTAGTGTTTCTATTATGCCTAGAAGGATTTATGATATGCTTAATTTGCCTCCACTTGAAGATTGTTATTTGAATGTCCCACTTGATGATAATGCTAAAAATAAACTCATTGGGAGTCTTAATGATGTTCTTATTATGGTTAACAATGCCTATGTCCCCGTTGATTTCTATGTTTTGGATGTTGAATGCAATGCTTCTTGTCCTATTACTTTGGGAAGACCTTTTCTTAGAACTGTTGGTGCCATTATTGATATGAAAGAAGGCACCATTAAATATCAACTCCCACTCAAGAAAGGTATAGAACACTTCCCTAAAAAGAGATAAAAGATTTATTTTGCTTCTCCTACGAAAACAAAATTTGGTCTTAATGCTTGTTCATTTGAGAACACTTGATTCTTTCTTTGCTTCTTATGCCTAACTTAAAGGCGTTAAAGAAAAGTACTTATTGGAAGATAACCCAAAAGTTTTAGATGAGTCTTGGAAGTTATTACTTCAGTAATAACCTCTCTTTATCCTTTTTATTTGCTTTTTGTGCCAAGAGTAACCTCTAATGAGAGAGAAGTAATGATTGGGAAAGTTGTTGTCCCAAAACAGATTTCTGTGCTTCACCGTAAAAATTCATGTAAAATCTCTGAACCTCTTTTTGAGGCGTGAATTTTTGTGCTTATGACCCAGGTTGTTATCTAACTTTATTTAGTTCAACACTTTTTGATTTGAGCAACAGAAGGTCTTTGAAAAAATTCGTCTTTACCTGCCGGTCTGTTTTGACAGATTTCTGCCATTTTCTGCATTTGCTTCTTGTTGGTTCCTTTTTGAGTTCTTTTGGGGAATTGAGCTTTTTGAGGGAACTGCTACAGTAGCTAGTGTTCTAATGGAAGTTTACTTGGTGTTAGAACAGGACCTTAATACTTATTTATCTTGAGTGCACTAATGTTGCTAATAAAGATTGTGCGAAGTTTTGTATGAAGGAAAAATTTCAGGTGTATGGAAGGAATGAGTAATAAGATGAAGGATAGACTAAAGCTCAAGCTTGGGGATGCCACGCGTGTCACCCCAAGAAATATCCAAGAAGTACAAGCGTCAAAGCTTGGGGATGCCCAAGGCATCCCCCTTCTTCATCAATAAAAATCCCAGGTTTCTTCCAAACGCTTCATTTTTATTGTTTCATGCACAGTTGTGTTTTTCTTGGAGCGTCTTCTTTTTTGTTTTTGTTTTGGTTTTTGTTTGCTTGGTTTTCTTAGTTTGCTGAATAAATTGGTTGGACCCCCTCTTTCATACATTGGTTTGCAAATAGTTTGGTTTGGTTTGGAAAAGAGTAGGAAAGTCCATACTTATGTGGTAAAAAGAGCTCGTTTTTGACTGTGGCCTATGCTTTGTCTTGCCATGCTTGATATTGTTTTGGCTTTATGCTTAGTATTCTTTGCTGTAGCATGACTTGTTATAAACAATTTAGATTGTTTAATGTGCCTTGGATGAATCATGTGTTGTTTTAGCATATTAAAGCATAGTATAGTGGTATTCTCCTTTGATGCTTTATTTGGGTTGACTTGGCGCATGCTCACACCATGTTATGACTATCTAAAGTCACCATAGCCTTTATGATCCTTTAGTTTTCAACTTGTAGTATCACTTTATGCTTTGATCAATGATGTTTTGTCGCTCTGCATGATTATGGCCATTATTGCTCTCTTAGTTTGTCGCTCCCAGTCTTTTGCTAGCCTCCACAACCAAGTATGAGTTCACTCATGCATCCAACTCCCTAAACCAAGTTATTCCAAAGATTCCACCATACCTACCTACTAGCTTATGCTATTCCAAGTATATTCATGCTTTTGTTTACCTTCTAAATTAAACTTATTATGAGAAAACTAGTGATTAAAGCTCTCACGAACTTGATGGCACACTTTACTTTACTTGCCCTTAATAAACTTGAACCATTGTGTCGTCTATGTTGTATATGCTTGCACTTATTTGTTGGGAATTAGCAGAACCATGCTTTCATGGGGAACACTTTCAACATTGCACTTGGTACTTGTACCTAGTTGATATCATGCTCTTTTGTATATGGATGTCGTCGGTGTGAAATGAAAGGGGAGATTGTAAGTCCATGGAGTTATGTATATGTGTTAGAGAAACGCCTGGGCCGCTGGTCTAATCCATCCTGACATGGTGGAAACCTGCAGCGTAACCATAATGAGCTGTCTATGAAGCATTCTTCTTATAAAAAAAGAGTCCTATATTGAGAAAAAAGAGAAAAGAAAAAAAGAGATATTATGAAAAGAGGAAAGAGAGAAAAAAGCACCATATTCCCATGGTAAATAAGAAGATTGCTGAGATGCTCGTTGTCTGCTTGCCTTATCATTTTGATATGGGCATTCTTCCGCATCATCGGGCAAGGGGTACCCCGTTGGCGGTTCTCTATGATACACATGTACTTACAATGACAAGAACTTACCGGTGACTAAACTTGAGTAGCATGAAGAGCGGCCCTCGTATACAAGGGACATGAGATTTCTGACTTATACTTCATCAAGCATATACACCATAGTTTGTTCACTTTAACCTTAATTACTTCAAGATGCTTATGATAGGGGCAATGAGATCTGAAAGCTATAAGTACCATAATTTTTGGAAGCTCTCTATGGGACTTGAATCCCTACTTCCTTTTATAAAAAGGCCTTTCTTCCACCATTATATTGAGTCTCCACCTTCTAACTTTATGCACCTACTTTGAGAGCATAGTGGCCATTCTTAGTTCTATGTGCATTGTCCCAAGACTACTTGATAGATGCATACTTTGATATTGCTTGTTTTAAACTATTGTATCTAGTCACTCTTAAAAACTTTGAAGGTGTCCTATGCATTTATATTTGCTACTCTATTGAGGGACAAGCTGAATACTTTTATGCTATGTTTTCTTTATGTGAAACAAACAAACGTCTTGCAAAGCATTGTTATTCAGGAATCTTTTGTTTATGCCTTTTCATGTTGCATCATAGTTTCTTTGCTTATTTCTAGAACTTTGTCTTTCATGTTATGATTGAAGTACTATGACCCCTGCTTTGAATGTTTTACAAATACTTTGATCAAGTCTTTGATGGTGCATGTCACCTCAAAAATTATTCTTTCTTTTTATCACTTACTTACTCGAGGACGAGTAGGAGTTAAGCTTGGGGATGTTGATACATTGCAAATGTATCTATAATTTTTGATGTTCCATGCTTGGTTTTATCCACTTTGTTGTGTTTTGTTCCAACTTTGGAGTACTTTTCATATGATTTCTTGGACTAACCTATTAACAAGAGCCACAGTGCTAGCTGCCTGTTTTATGCTGTTTTTGGTTCCAGGAAAGTCAGAGAATGAATATTCCCGGAATTAGACGGGACAAAAGCCAAAGTGCCTATTTTTCCGAAAGTCATCAGTCATCGATTCATCCGAGGATGCGGGTACGTCGGCGTTTGATTCGATCGCCTCTAGCATAGAGTCAGTGTTTTCTCCAGCATCGGCAGAGCCGGATCCGGATCCCAAATATCCGACAAAGTGCGACGCATGCTTCCTGAGGTACCTACGGCTCTCGCGATCGGCCTCGTCGAAACGTTTGATGGTCTCGGGGATTTCATCTATGCCGGAGTTTTGCATCATCATGCGTCTTAGCGTGTATCTCAGGAAAGGCCTGTCTGTCCCGGCGTCATCAGATCCGGAATCAGTGTCGTTGCTATGCTCCTCCTGGATTTCAACTTCAGCGGGTGGGTCGATCTGGGATTTGGTCTCTCCAAGGAGATCCACTCCAGATTCGACTTGGACCGCTAGGTCTGCTTCAGGCTCGGATTTCTCCACTATCTCCACAACTGGTGTGGGCTGAGTGGGATTAGGGTTTTCTGAGATCCGGAACTCTGCCGCCTCCGCGGACAAAGGGGACCTAGAAATTTCCTCTGCCTCTATCATCACCGCTAGGGTGGGTGGGGCATGTTCAGCAAAACCGATGTAAACATCGATCTCGCCAAAAGACATGATGGTGTAGGCAGTCATAGCCTCCCTAGCCGGAATCCAGGTCTCGTCGAGGACGATGAGAAAGACGTCGCTGGCGTAGAGGATGCGACCGACGGTGATAGTCTTGCCGATTCCGATTCTTGCAGATTCCGCTCGGAACGCAGATCCGAAGCTCACTTGCCCCACGGTGGGTGCCAACTGTCATCGGATTGATGACAAGTATGCCATGAGGGGGTCCTCGAGGCGTGCGGAAGAGAGGGGTGTGAGGCGTACGGTGTTCCGGGACGGTGAGCACACAAGTTTACCTAGGTTCGAATCCGTCGGCTTTGGACGGATCCTACTCCTGCTAGCAATCCAGTAATACGGCTGTGCCGAAATATGGGTTACAAGGGTTCGCCTGTGTGAGTTGAGATTGTAGACTATTGAGGGTGCCCTAAAGCCTCTCCCTAGGACGGCTTATATAGATATCCGGCCTAGGGTTTACAGGAGAGACCTATCCGGCTACGACTAAGAGTCAGTTACAGAGTACATCTTGAACTACAAGTAACACTATGGGCCTATGTCGGTAAGTCTTCTAGGCCTTCCCGTAGCTGGACTGGACTCTGTCTTTTCTCCCTGACTAGGCCGCCCGTGAAGTAAAGCTCTAACCCGAAGTGGGCCACCTTGGTCAGTGCGGAACTATGAGGATACCTGGAAAGTATATCCCCAACACCAAGTAATTGAAGTCTGAGAATGAAGATTCATTTTCCTCATGTCATCAGGAATCTTCTTACGTATTCATCTTAGTGGTGTAAAGGGATATCATGATCGCTAGCAAAGATTCTGATAATCATGGATGAATAAAGAGTTTCCTTCAGTTCCTCTAACATGTTCGAAGAGCGACTATGGTTTTGATAAATAGAAGTTCCTCTTGTTACATGTACTTGGTGACTCTTATGAGTCCTCTCCACAAAACAACCCTTCCGTCTGGACCTTTTGTTGAATGAAGAGTGATCCTTCTATATCAAAAGTAGTTCAATAGCTTTGTTATCTGTATCTCTGTACCTTGGAATCTCTACTTCAGCCGTTAGTAGAGGTTCATCTCTCAAAGTATGTGGTTGTGTTCTTTCCATTGTATGATCTACTTTTCAGAAGCTTAAAATTCTTCTAAGGTTCCATGGTCTTAATCCTTATGAAGACCAACTATCTAACAACTTGAAAACCATCTCCTTTTGTTTCCTCCATCACCTTGACATGTTTCATGCTCGTTGGCTTCAGAGATGTTATGAAACATCTATCCATGAGTTGACCATGAGATACTCTATTTGTGGTTCTGTATCCTTCCCTCTCCTCTTTAGTGTGTGTAGCTACCTCGAAGAAAATGAAGTGCTTCATTCATTCAATAATGGTGGCATGGATCAACCTCTTCGAGAAGATTGTCGAATTTTAGTATAACCCTTTTCCTTCTATCTTCCTACCTAGGAATCTCGGGACGAGATTCTGTTAAGGGGGATTGACATGGGTATACCCTACAGGTACTCGAGTTTGGTATATACGGCCTGAATACGGCGGAAGCCCACGGTGTTGCCAAGGCCCAAATGGAGGATTCGAGTAACCTACGGACTCTCGATTGTTTGCGGGACAAGAAGAAGCTAAAGATAGAAAGTTTAAAGGGAAAACCCTAACCTGTAACCGACTCGACCTGCTACCTGAGACCTAGCCTATCTATATAAAGGCTAGGAGGGGGTGGCGAGGAGGACACACACGCAACCTTAGTTTCCCCAACCCTCGCCAGATTGCATCTGCGCACCATTGTAATCTTTGATTCCTCTGTTCATTCCACGAGCAGACAAGCAGGAGTAGGGACCTCTACGAGGCATGAACCTGGGTAAATCTTTGAGTCCCATGTGTGCTTGCTTGCTAGCCGATTGATGCTTCCAGCGCTCCCTCCTTCTCCCAAACCCAAGTCCATAACAATGGGCATTGATGAGTTAAACCCTCATCAATTGGCGCCGTCTGTGGGAATTGGGAGTGCTGATGTTGCGGCTTCTTCGGCCCCATAAACTGCGATCTACAACTCCGCAATAGCAGAGATTCGCCAGCTCTTCAGCGCATTCGACTTCACCGTCCACGCGTGGCCACTCGCCCGGCTTTCGAATCCGTGGGCGACGGAATTAGCCTGGCGATCGGGAGCTTCCGCTTCCAAGTTGGTCAGATGGGCACGCTTCGCCTGCCTGACTAGCCGACAATACCATCGATTGCTCTAGCATCGTGGTTCCCTCCGCCGATCGGCACCCTCAGTGAGCTCAATGCCTCGACAACAGTCGAGAATACAGACAGCGATAGCCGTCGCGAATCTGATCTGGGTGATCTAGCAACTGAAGATGAAGCCTACGGCTCCGGATCTGAAAGTTGCGGGAACAACTTCTAACCACTTCATGTGTCTTTGTCACCAGCAGGCGACTCCTCCGCCAATCGCGACAACACGGGCAATGGTGGCAATGGAACCGACCCGCCAAATGGTGGCATACCCAATGGCGGACCACCAAATGGCGGCCCCACTAACGGCGCCCCCGTCAACAACGGAGGGGCAATCGAACCTCCAACTATGATAAACGAGCAAACTGGCGAATGCGTCATGATCAGGCTCAACGATCTCGAGTGGGCCCGCTGCTGAGAAGCCCTACGAGGCCACTCTCTGCCATTTGGCTCCCTGTAAGAACTGCTGATGGGCTACCATTGGCTCCTGAAAGAAGAATACAAACGCCAACTACAAACAATCGTGCAACTCGAGGCGCGTAAAAAGGCGACAGACGAGTCGAGCCTCCGACGAGTTGGGCTCTCCTCCCACGGAGGATCCTCCTCCAAGTGCAACGAGTACATCGCTAACAAGAGGCAATCTCGACTGGCCCACCTCACTGAACAAGAGCATGTAGAAGCCGCAAAGGTCCTCGACTTCGGCTCCATGATGGTGGATACGCGTGGCGACGTGCTCCCAAAAATTCCGCAAGCTCCGGTAACGGCGGCCACCATGTACCTCCTCCACAACCAGCCGCCAACTGGAGATCCTCGAGCTGCCATGCACCGATCTACGGTCGCATGCTTGGGGTTAATCGAGGCCGCTCTTGACAAAGAGCCGACACCAGAGCCGAAGAAAGGCAAGGCTCTGGCAAAATGCTATTCCTCGCCCTCATCTAGCGATGACAGTCATGATCTGTCTCGACGCCGCCGCTCCCGGCGACACGACCACGATTACGACGCGCGTGATGACATCACGCAGCTCAAGATCGACAAGTCAAGGGCGCAACATGCCCGATCGACTGACTCAGAAGACGAAGATGTGGAGCTCTGTGGCGCTAGATGCTTTAGCAGGGCCATCAGGCAAAAGCGAATGCCCAAGGGTTTTAAGCTCCCATCAGAGAACCCAAAGTTTGACGGTCTGCAAGACCCGAAAATCTGGTTAGATGACCATATCTCCTGTCGGGGCTCCATGGCGGGGAGTCAAACACGGCCATGCAATGCACAGCTACAGCTTCTGAAGCGCCTGGGCATGGCTCAACAACCTCCCATGTGGATCCATTCACAGTTGGGAAGAGCTGGTCTACAGCTTTGTGCACAACTTCAAGGGCACCTACAAAAGGCTCGCGTCAATCGAAGAGCTAAGGTGCTCCCAGCAAAGGTCGGGCGAATCGCTACGCTCGTACATCCAAAGGTGGTCCATCATCAAGAACTCCGCAGAAAATATCTCAGAGGATCGTGCAATCGACGCATTCAACGGCGGCGTTTGCCGCATAGAGCTCAGGGAGGAGCTGGGCCGCTCGAAGCCCAAAACCATTGACCACCTGATGGAAATTGCGAATTGGGGCAAACGAAGAAGATTCGGTGAAGAATCGCGTTCACTCCAACGATGAAGCAGAACTCGAACGCAGACGCGGCCGCTGAAGCAAACGTCGAATGCGCATCTACGATGACCGCGACGACGTCAACATGGTCGCAGCCGGCTACGCCGACAGACGCGATGACAACTGCAACAGCGGCTACCGCAGCGGTGGATACCCCGACTCCGGGAAAACCACGCAAGTATGGCAGCGCCGCACTCGCGATGAGGCATCCGCAGCATCCATTGAAGACAAGCTGTCTGGGCCATGCACCGTGCACTTCTACATCGACAAGCATGATGGCAAAAAGAAATCCAGCCACCTCCTCAAAGACTGCCGTGAGTTCCTCAAACTCCAGGAGGGTCTGGCTCGGATGAATCGCGACACGGTCAACAGGGTCTACGGAGCCACCCCAGGCGCTGTGGCACATGGAGCTCCTCCACCACCACCCGGACCACCGCCAAACGCAGCTGCACCTGACCAGCATCATGGAGGCGAGTCGTACCCATGGGTCATGGGCACCATGATGATCCAAAAGGGTCGCCCCTCCAACCGGGTGCAAAAGGCCATCACTCGCTAAGTGAATCTGGCGACAAACTCGCCACCATCCACCACTAAGTACCTCAGTGGAAGCGACTCCTGCATCACCTTCGACAAGCGCGACCATCCGCGCCAAGTACCTTGTCCAGGCCACTGTCCCCTTGTACTCGAGGCACAAATAGGAGGTTTCGACATGAGCCGCGGCTTCATGGACGGCGGAAGCGTCATCAACCTTATGTTCGCGAGTACCTTGCGAGCAATGAGGATCCCTCTGACCTGCCTAGAGGCCTCGGATACAACATTCCACGGCGTCCCACGCAAGGGCGTATATCCCCTTGGCAAAATCAACCTCGACGTCATCTTTGGCACGCCGAAAAACTTTTGGCGCGAACGCATCGACTTTGAAGTCGTCGATTGGCCCTCACAGTACCACTGCATCCTCGGACATATCGCGTTCGCTAGGTTCATGGCAGTGCCGCACTACGCCTATCTGCAGATGAAAATGCCATGCCCTAATGGCGTCATCACAATCAACGGGAGCTTGGAGAGGTCCGACAGTTGCGATAGGGAGTTCAACAGAATTTCCCAGTCCTTCAGCATGCAGGAAGAACTCGCGAGACTAAAGGAGTCGACAGACAAAAGTCTTCCTCCCCTGAGCCGGCCAAGTTCACCCGACCTATCCTTCGACTCACCGGTGCACACGAAGAAAGTTCAGGTCCACCCATCGGATCCTGCCAAGACGGCCCTCATCGCCAACAACTTGAGTCCCGCATAGGAACTCGCGCTCGTCGAATTCCTCCGTGAGCACTAGGAAATCTTCGCCTGGTGTCCAGCGGACATGCCAGGAGTTTCCAGGGAATTCGCCGAGCACACACTCAACGTCAACCTAGACGCAAGGCCAGTCAAACAAACAATTAGGCGACTGTCTGAGCCAAGAGCAAAAGCAGTCGGAATGGAGATCAACAGACTCCTCGACTCCAAATTCATACGCGAGATCAAGGAAAGCACTTGGCTCGCCAACACGGTGCTAGTACCAAAAAAGGACATGGATATCTTACGGATGTGCGTGGATTTCACCTCTCGAATAAACCTTTGCGAAGGATCACTTCCCGCTGCCACGAATCGACCAGATCATCGACTCCACCGCGGGATGTGAGCGCCTCTGCTTCCTCGACGCCTACTCAGGCTACAATTAGATTCGAATGAAGGAGGAGGACCAAGAGAAAAAAACGTTTACAATGCCGTTTGGTCTGTTCTGCTATAACACAATGCCCTTCGGGCTAAAAAACGCAGGAGCCACCTACCAACGGTGCATGCAGGCTTGCCTCAAGAACCAACTTGGTCGCAACATCCAAGTCTATGTTGACAAGATCGTAATCAAGACCAAAGAGGAAGCTTCACAAATCGACGATTTACGTGAAACCTTCGCCAACCTCGACCGCTACCGGATCAAGCTCAATCCAGACAAGTGTGCCTTCGGCGTACCATCTGGGCAACTACTCAGGTATCTCATCTCTGCGAGAGGGATCGAGGCGAACCCGAAGAAAATAAAAGCCATACTGGCCATGGAGAAGCCGAAGAACATAAGAGGTGTCCAGCAGCTGGCTGGGCGAATCACGGCGCTCAGTCTATTCATCAGTCGAATGGGCGAAAAGGCGCTGCCCTTCTACCAACTTCTCCACAAAGCTGACAAGTTCGAGTGGACCAACGAGGCATAGGAAGCATTCGAAGACCTCAAGCGTCTATTGTCCACCTCGCCAGTACTTGTAACCCCACGCGAAAGGGAACCACTATTGCTATACATCTCCGCCACCAACCAGGTGGTCAACACAGTGCTCGTGGTAGAACGAGCCGAGGAAAACAAGGTCCACGGGGTACAGCGCCCAGTCTACTACCTCAGCGAGGTACTCACGCCAACAAAGCAGCGGTACCCGCACTACCAGAAGCTGGCGTACGGCGTCTTCATGATATCCCGGCGACTGCGCCACTACTTCCAGGAACACCCAATCATCATAGTCAACAATGCCCCGCTTGGGCATATCCTCAACAATCCCGACGCCACCGAACGAGTCGCGCTTTGGGGGATCAAACTGTCTCCACGAGACATTGCATATGAAAAACGCAATGCAATCAAGTCGCAAGTCCTCCCTGACTTCCTCGTGCACTAGATGGAGAACCAGCTCCTTGAAAAACTAGATATGTCCTACCTCTGGACAATGCACTTCGACAGATCCAAGCGAAAGGATGGAGCAGGCATAGGTGTCATACTAACATCGCCCCATGGAGACAAGCTGAAGTATATTCTATGAATGCAGTTCACCGCCTCCAACAATGAAGCTGAATACGAGGCCCTGATGACCCACAAGTATAGGGGGTGTATCGCAGTATTTTCGAGGGAAGTGAAACCCAATTTATTGATTCGACACAAGGGGAGCCAAAGAATATTTATCAGCCTTAACAACGGAGTTGTCAATTCAGGTGCACCTAGAAACAATCTCGCTCATAGCAGTTTATCAGTAGTAACAGTTTTGTAGTAGGAATAGTAAAGTAACAGCAGTAGTAAAGCAAAGACAGTAGTAACAAAAGCGATGATTGGGATTCGAGTGCGGTAGGCATAGGGATGGATGGACGGGAATTGCATGGACAAGACAATTCACATAACAATCAGAACATAGGGCAATTGCAGATAAATAAGATAAAGCATCCAAGTACTAGACAATCCTAGGCATGTGTTCCCTATATAGTCATACGTGCTTGCAATGAGAACTTGCACAACATCTTTTGTCCTGCTAGCCCGTTTGCAGCGGGGCCTCTAGGGAACTACTGGCAATTAAGGTGCTCCTTTTAATAGAGCACCGGAGCAAAGCATTAACACTCCGTGAACACATGTGATCCTCACATCAAAGCCATTCCCTTCCGATTATCCCGATTTCTGTCACTTCGGGGCCATAGGTTCCGGACAACAACGTGTGTATACAACTTGTAGATAAGACCAAAAACAATACTATCATAATGAATCAATAACATGTTCAGATCTGAAATCATGGCACCCGGGCCCTAGTGACAAGCATTAAGCACAACAAGTCGCAACAAAGTCATAAAGCACTAATAAAAGATACTAGGCACCATGCCCTAACAATCTGATGCCATTACATGAACGATCTCATCCAATCCCTACCATCCCCATAGCCTACAGCGGGGGATTACTCACTCATAGATGGGGGAAACATGGATGGTCGATGGAGAAGCGATGGTGATGATGATGGCGATGATCTCCTCCAATTCCCTATCCCGGCAGGGTGCCAGAACGGAGTTTCTGGTGCTGTTTCGTGGAATCTGGTGGTGGCGGCGAAGCGGAACTCCTTCTGGAAAAACGTCGAACCCCCTGGAGTTTTTAGGTCAGAAGGCTTCTTATAGGCGAAGAGGGAGACCGAGGGGGTGCCTGGGGCCACCACACCATGCCCTGGCGCGGCCAGGCCCAGCCCGCGCCTGGGGGTGGTGTGGCCAGCCCCTGGCCCTCCTCCGTCTCGTATTCTGGCTCCGTGAGTCTTCTAGAAAAATAGGCACTTTGGCTTTTATCCCGTCCAATTCCGAGAATATTCATTTTCTGACTTTCCTGGAACCAAAAACAGCAGAAAACAGGCAGTTGGCACTGTGTCTCTTGTTAATAGGTTAGTCCAAGAAATCATATGAAAAGTACTCCAAAGTGTGGAAAAAACACAAGAAAGGGGATAATACCAAGCATGGAACATCAAAAATTATAGATACATTTGCAATGTATCAGGCCCTACTACACGGGATGAGGATGGCAAAAGCCTGTGGCGCCAAGAGGCTCATAATATACGGCGACTCCAAGATGGTCGTCAACCAGACAATGCACGAGTGCGACGCACTGAACGACAATATGATCGCCTACCGTGACCTCTACGACACACTCGAAGGGGACTTCGACGGTTGCGAGTTGCGGCACATATGCCGCGAAAGCAATGAAGAGGCGGACGCACTCGCCAACATTGGCTCTACCTGCACCCCCATACCACCTGGGGTATTTCTCGAGCGCATCTGCGAATGCTCCATCAAGCCAAAGGCCGTAGAGAAGAAAACAAGCGCAACAACGGACCCGGGGGCTGCACCTCCCAATGAGCCAATGGCACTCGACGACTTGGAGCTTGACATAGGACTCGAAGGACCGATGAGCGTCATGATAATCGAGCCATCTTGTACTCAACCGTACATCACATACCTTCTCAGCAAGAGGGTACCGGATGATCCGACTGACGCACGACACATTGCACGGTGATCCAAGGCATTCGATGTTATCAACGACGAACTATACAAGCGCAGCATCACAGGAGTACTTCAATGATGCGTCTCAAACGCTGATGGAAGAGCCGTTCTCCTCGACATCCATGAGGGGACTTGCGAGCACCACGCCGGCAGTCGCGCGCTTGTCCCCAAAGCTCAACGAGCTGGATTCTACTGGCCTACAGCCATGCGTGACGCCAAGGACATCGTCCAAAAATGCAACGCTTGCTAGCAATTCGCGGACAAACCACACGCACCTAGCGTGGAGCTTCGACCAATTCCATTGGCCTGGCCCTTCGCCCAATGGGGACTCGACATGGTCGGCAAGCTCCCAAAGTCCTCACGAGGAGGCTACGTCTACCTCTTGGTCGCAGTCGACAAATTCACCAAGTGGATAGAGGCCATGCTAGTAACTAACCAATCGGGGTACAACACAGTCAAGTTCTTCGAGTCCATCGTCTATCGCTTCAGAGTACCACATAGCATCATCACGAACAATGGGACGAACTTCACATCCAAGGAGTTCCAAGAATTCTGCGAGAATCTGGGAATCAACATAAGCTATGCTTCCATAGCACATCCACAGACCAACGGTCAGGTCGAAAAAGCCAACGGGCTCGTCTATGGCGGCATCAAGAAGCGACTCCTTAGGCCACTCGAACAAGCCGCATGCTACTGGCCAGACGAGCTGCAATCAGTACTCTGGAGCCTGCGCACAACTCCAAACAGTGCCATGGGGTACACCCCGTTCTTCATGGTGCACGCTGCTGAAGCGGTGCTACCCGCAGAGGTACGATACAAAGCACCGCGAGTGGTCGCCTACAGCGAGCAGGAGTCAACTCTTGCACTCGAAGATTCTGTCGACCTCCTTGACAAGGCACGGTAAATCATCGCGGAAAGATCAACGATCTACTAGTAGAACCTGCGCAACTACCACAGCAGAAGGCTACGCCCCAGGTCCTTCGTCGAAGGAGACCTGGTCCTGCGACTAAAACAGCAAGGGCATCTCAAGCTCGAGTCCCCCTGGGAGGGACCATACATGATTACAGAAGTAATCCCAGGCGGAGCCTATCGCCTTAAACATTTCGAGATAGAAGTCGCATACTCCAACCCCTGGAACATCGCGCAGCTGCGGCGCTTCTACCCTTAGTCGTATTTTATTTTTACATTGCAAATAAGGCTACTTAGCCACACATTGTACCCCGTACTATCCTGCGAATAAATAAAGCTAAGTCCCCCAAAACTCCGTGTTCCTTTTATTTTTGCAAATTATCCACTCAGGGGCTGCGCCACCCTATACACATTTGTTCTAACGCGATATCCTGAGTAGCTAACGTACTAATTGAACCCTTGACAAATACCAACCTAGTTGCAACGCACCTGACAGGTTGGCAAGGTGCTGAGATAAACACAAGTCAGGCTAACAAAAAGGAATCGCATAGTGCAACGCACTCGCAAAACATACATGCTAACAAGCTCTTTATATACATCAATACCAATCACTTATACACAACATATATATGAACTTTACAACACTGGTGCAACTATGTGCAAGATAACAACTATACTATTGTTGCAACAAAGGAACGTTTGTCTGCTCCTCGAAGAAATCGACGATTTCCTCCGCTGGGCGATCCACCGCCTGGTAGTGAGGAACCATGTTCTAGGTAGAACCTGCTGGCGGTGCTGGCAGTCCGGCAGCAATCGCTGCAACATCCACATCAGGCCTATGCAGTCGCACCAGCGATAGAGCAGCCTTCGCACCAGCCACTAACTATTGCCTTACACACTCGCGGATAGCATTCAAGTCTTGAAACTTGGAAAGAAGGGCCAGCAGGCTCGATGGAACAACGTCCAGTGGGAACATCGTCTGATAAATATTTCTTAAGCACGATTGCGACTTCTTCAGGAAGTGAAGCACTCGCGAAGCACGATCCTACAGGGTCGCCAGTGTGATTGCACAATCGTGATCTACCCACAAGTACCTACTCGCTTGAAGCTGCTCTTGGGTCAGATCATTCATGCGAATGGAAATCCTGTCCTTCTCATCTTGCGGATGGCGTGCACTGACAACTACACCAAGCAAAGGCAAAAGTATGAAGACAACGAACTATCGCGAGTGACTACAAGGACAAGATAAGGAAGAAGAAAGCTAACACTTGAATTGGTCGCCCAGCTACGTCACCTCCCCTAGTAGATATTGCTCTCGGGCGACGGCCTTCTCCGCCCTCGACTTCCATACATCCGCGTTACCACGGAGCACAGGCAGTTCGCGCTCCAACTGCTTCACGCGATCACGGAGTCGCGAGAGCAGAGACAGCTCATCCACCCTTGAGCGCGACTGCGCCAAAGTATCATCAGCGGAAGGCATATTCCGAGGTTCACTCAAAGGACCACTCGATGTGCCCTATCACAAGGCAAGCAAGAGATAATAAGAGGACTAAGGCGATGCATGGACAAAAGACTCGAGTGCATTCAAGCATAATAAAGTATCAACATATACACTCGCCAAAGACATGTTCCAGACAAAAGAGACAGGCTATTTAACTATTACAGACACGACTACTGAGGAGCAACTGGCTTCTTCGACTTGGACTTCGGTTTTGGGGGCCTCATCGAGTCTGTGGTAGTATCAGACGCCACAGACTTCCCACCGGCCCCTGACGCCGCAGCCTTCACCGCCTTCTTGGCTCGCTGCAGTTCCTCAGAGTACTTCGCAACTGTATTGATCAGCTGCGGCTCGTACTTGCCACAGGCAGCTGCGAAAGGATCAAAGACTACTTGTTGGCTATCCGTGTTGACAGGCATTGCCTTGGAGACAGCAACAGGATCAACCTCAACTCCACGGGCTTGAACCATCGCGAGTGACATCGAAGCGCCAGCCGCACGGAGTGAGTTCTTGAAGCCTGCAGGAATGCCTCCAGTAAGGGACTCCACCAGATCATCTACATTTTCGATTAATTCAGCCTTGGGCGCCAGCTCCTCACGGTGGCGACTGAGCACACCCTTGGCCTTGGTGAGCGTCCCCTGAACGGAAGCACTGCGATCTTCGACTGCCAAGATGGCACCTGCCAAGGCATCATCACAACGGAGTGCCTGGGTATCGAAGCTCAAACCGCTGGCATCTACACAAGAATCAAGCATTGGCACAAAAGTCAGCACAACAACAAATTCGAAAGAAGAGACACGACGAAAATCCAGGCATGTGAATACCTGAGAGAGCCTTGGCAATCGAGAAAAGTTGTTCTTCGAACAACTTCTCCCTAGCTACGATGGAGGCGCGTAGATCCTCTTCATGTTTCCGCGATTCGTCACGTGCTGCAATTGCCTCATCGCGACTCTTCACCGCCACGGCGAGCGCCTTTTCGAGGGAAGCAGCGTCGCGAAGGAGTGCATTATGCTCAGCTATGAAACAAACAAAGATAGACGTCAGTCGAATATATCACAAGGATTAAGAAGAAGAAGCAAAAAACACTCACTTTCAACCACGTGGTGGTGATTGTGCAGCATTGCATGCTGGAGACCCATCGCAAGCACCTGCTCCGCCAGGCGAGCGGCTTCCTTCACAATGAGCTACGACAGGAGAAACAGTAAAGGATCAGCAGATGGTATGGATGATAAAATTCGACTACAAAAATTAGAAGAAGCAACACTACACATACATGATCCTCCAATGACTCTGAAGTTGATTGACACGCAGTCATCCGGATAACCATCTGGTGCTCCACCTCGTGGGGAGAACTTGATGAATTATGCCGGAGTGGGCCGCCAATGGAGGAGAAGGAGTGCGCTCAGCCACTTTCTTGGCCTTGGAGGTCGCGACTCCAGATTCCTTCAAAAATTGGACATTGCCAGAAGATGATGATGCCGACTGACTGCAGAGCAAAACCAACATCAAGAGAATGCAACTCCAAAGAAGAACCAAAAAGAAGACTCGTATACTTACCAATCAAACTTGTCAAAATCGAAGGTTTGATCCCCCGACTCCGACGACGACTCCTTCGGTAGCCGCATCTTCTTGCGGGAAGACAGCGCCACAGCGCTCACAGGAATGGCAGGTATTGGCGACTCTGCACAAATCGCCGCGCCTTCTAGAGTCGAAGGAGATGATGCATCTGAATCCTTGCTGTGCGAACGCTTGCGAGTGTCCGGACTACTCGACTCGGGGGCTTCCTCCTCCCCCTCAGATGGGACGGTCGACTCCGACTCGTCCTCTTCCAAGGCTTCACGAGGGATAACCCCCTCAGCAAGAGGGGGCATATAGGGTGACACCCTCCAATCTTGCATACAGAAAACAAGTTAGCACATGTCAAGAAAAGAGAAACATTCAACAAACAAAGCTACTTCGTAGCACAGCCGTACCTCAGGAGAAGGATTACCAGCATCGAATGGAGGTACGACAGGTTCACTGGGGAGCACATCCTTGGCGGTGTACTTGGTGACCAGTCGCACCCTTTTATCTACCTCACTCGCGGAAATGCCATCAGCAGATACGCGAGTGACATCGTCTGCGCCAGCCCACTGGAACATAGGGTGGACTCTGTCCTGTAGGGGCTGGACGCGGCGGCAGCCACGTGCGAATGAGGGCGCAGCCTCCCTCTTCTTTACCCATGCGACTCTCGAGGTCGCAGACGCGCTCGTACAGCACATCTGTCTCCGCGGACTCGCCGGGCATCACTACGTTCTTCCAGGAGCACCTCCTCTTGCACGGCGTCGCAGGATCAAAGGGTGCAGGTCCGTAGTGGTCTCCGTCAGCCTTCTGGTCACGGATGTAGAACCACTTGTCCCTCCACCCTTGGACGGACGCCATGAGTTTGATGTTGAAGTACGTGACGGAGGAGTCGACGTGGATACCGCAGCTGCCTACATCGTAGACTATGGAGCCAGACGCTGACTGGCACTTCAGCTTGAAGAGATGTTTGAAGAGACCGAAGTGTGGCTCGATTTCGAGCCAGCACTCGCAAAGAGTAATGTAGCAAGCTACATGGAGGATGGAGTTGGGGGATAGCTGGTGCAGTTGGAGCCCATAGAAACAAAGAAGGCCCCTGAAGAACGGATGCAGGGGCAGCAAGAGACCGCGGATGATGAACGCTAGGAACATCACCCGGTAACGGTAGGAGGACAAGGGGTTACCTCACCACCTGGGACACGCGAGTCAGCGACCACGGGAGAAAGAACTTTGTCTTGGCGTAGGAGATGGAGCTTAGAAGACTTGATAATGGACGCGCGCCACGCGCCATTGGTGACGCGAGTGCCTGCGCCCTTCTTCCCAGCGATAGCGGCGCTCGTGCCCGCGGCGGCGGAGCTGTCCTTCTTCTTGGCAGCAATAGTGGCGATGGCGGATTCAGCCGCAGCACCTCCCTTCTTCTTCCCCATCTTGCGGTGGCGATGCGACCGGAGGAAGTAACTAGGGAATACGCGGAGCTGGTCCAGTGCCGCGAGAAAGATGAACTCTAGGAAGCAGAGGAGAAGCAGCAATGGCGACAGAGGCAAAGCTAGAGAAAAGAGCAGATGGGAAAAATTACCGTCGCAGCACTTCTACTTAACCCCCTAGAAGATGTAATCCAACGGCCAGAAAAAACCCTATCAGACGTGTGGTGTTCATTGTGATCGACACGTGGAGGACCCGAAGCGCGAACCGTCCCCCACTACCCCCATTATGCGCGGAAATCGAGGAGGCGCAGTTAAAACAAAGATTATGCATGCCCGGTCAAGTCAGAGTCAGAAAATGGGACCCACCACTCATCACGTCCTGTCAAACCCGCTCACGCGGGTAACTAAGATCATCACATCGTCAACACTGATGTCATCCAAAATTGAGAAGCAGAAGACTTCGACTACTTTAGTCCTTGCTCGAATCTTTGACTCCACCAAGCACTCGGGGGCTACTCCCATAGGGAGCGCTGGTCGCGCACCCTACGATTTTTTATTTTTCTCTTCTGCAGGAACATGGACATTCAAAGCATACCCAATCACTCGAATCCATGATTCAACTATGGACATGGGTTACTCCCATAGGGAGCACCGGAAATAAATTCGACTGAAACAAGCAAACAAAAGATGGCAGTAGTCGCAAAAGTTCTTTAGTCCCTGCCTGAGTCTTCGACTCAACCAGGCACTCGGGGGCTACTCCCATAGGGAGCGCTGGTAACGCACCCTATGATTATTTGTACATCGTACTGTGTGTCGATAACATCCCCACTCGAAGCTTATGGCGACACCTCCTCATGATTTTTCCCTACAAAGAGACCGTGTCTCCTGGGCCACCCAAATCATCTCCGCGATGATCAAAAATTCGGATGTCGCGCTTATAGCGTGAAGATAAGACCTGAATAAGGCCTGGCAACGCATTTGCTGCCCACTACCAGAAATATATACGTGCCTACAGGTACAATGAACATGCCTTGACGGACATGTTGAGTGCTCACACCCATATACTGGAAATTCGACTCATGTAAGACCTCCACGGCTTGAGTCAAATTACACCAGCACTTTTCCGAATTCGAGTCCGGGGACTCGAGTTCGAGTAGATTGCGTTGTTTTACCCTAAGGTAGTTAATTGATACCAATACATCAGTTAAATCAGGCACGCACATCAACAATCCCTATGACACAAACAGAGCAGTTGAAAAAAATACTCAGTCATGCACTCGAAAGGCTTCATAAAATCCCCAGTCGAATCTGCGATTCCACTGGACACTCGGGGGCTACTAACATGGGTATACCCTACAGGTACTCGAGTTTGGTATATACGGCCTGAATACGGTGGAAGCCCATGGTGTTGCCAAGGCCCAAATGGAGGATTCGAGTAACCTACGGACTCTCAATTGCTTGCGGGACAAGAAGAAGCTAAAGATAGAAAGTTTAAAGGGAAAACCCTAACCTGTAACCGACTCGACCTGCTACCTGAGACCTAGCCTATCTATATAAAGTCTAGGAGTGGGCGGCGAGGAGGACACACACACAACCCTAGTTTCCACAACCCTCGCCAGATTGCATCTGCGCACCATTGTAATCTTCGATTCCTCTATTAATCCCACGAGCAGACAAGCAGGAGTAGGAACCTCTATGAGGCCTGAACCTGGGTAAATCTTTGAGTCCCATGTGTGCTTGTTTGTTAGCTGATTGATGCTTCCAGCGCTCCCTCCTTCTCCAAAACCCAAGTCCATAACAATGGGCATTGATGAGTTAAACCCTCGTTAGGGATAGAACTATAACACCCCTAGTTCTACTAATAGTAATTAGGTTTTGATTTGTGTATAGGATGAGCATCATCTAATATTCTAAAAAGAATTGCAAGAAAAAGGAAAATGAAAACAAAACCCTAAACCCTAGTTCCTTCCTCTTTGAAAAACATTCAAATGGTTTTAAATATTTCGAAAAAGTCTTTTATCGATAGATAGAGTAATCCTATCAGATGCATGTTCCCTTTGTAGCCTATATTCCCTGATCCACTGCTCCTAGCATAACTAGGGTTTGGCTTATGAGCTTCGCTAGAGATGTTATATCCGTTGTGCGTAGCCATACTTAGCTGTTACCGATGGTACATCCAGTTGATGAATCAGAGCTACAAATGAACCTAGTTGGACAGGATGACATGGTATGATCAGAGATGTAAGTTTAACATGCTAAGGCGTGTATTTGAGGCCATGTTGGGTTGTGGTTTTTGTAGTTCTTGCCACCACTAGGATCGGAGTTCTTGCCTCTTGAACCAAGACGATTGTATAGCCACATGGGGGCCTGGAAACCCCCTCGACCAACTAACTTGCCTAGTAGATTCCATGAGTCACATAGTTTGGGTGTTGCATTCGACATATGCATTATGGTTGTTCTCAAGGAGGTGAAGGAGGTGCATTCATACAGGTAGGTAAGCGTGGAAGGGAATGGGAGAGGCACAACCTCCATAATCTCAAACCCTATTCACATATCTAGGGACCGGCTTCAGGACTTGACCCGTTACAGCGGCATCTCCTTAGGGCATGACTCATGGTCTCGGTGAAAGCAAGGTAAATGTCGTGTCCAACCATCCCTATCGGCTGATGACTGCAAGTGCATAGATCGTTTGTAGCTAGTTTCGAAATAAAGATATCGATCCCACAGGGAGCAGGAGTCTGTAGTCTAATAACTCTTGAAATAAATATTACAATAGTAATGCTAGATAAAGTTCTAAGTGACAAGATAAAATGCGAGTATTGTGTAAAAAGGTGTTTTGGGGTTTTGGGTATAAGAGCAATAATAAAGTAAAGCAAAATAACTTAATACAGAAAGTAAGTATCGCGTATGTAAGAGAGATTGGAACTGCACTAGGGAAAAGGCATTCTTAGGGAGTAGCGGATACACCACTAGTATTGTAAAGATCTAAGATAAAGATTATCATCATGAACATTCTTAACTATGTATGTGTGGGAGGAACTCCGTATTTGGACGAATAGGCAACAACCGTTGCTCACATCATCCTCATAACCACAGCAGTCAACAACTGACATCAATCGAATTACTGTGCTATTAAGGGATGTAATCCCGTAGGACGTATCCCATGGCATGGATAGTGTTCCATGAGTTTCCTCGGTTTACCAAGTTTATATGTAAGGGGTTCCAACAACTTTATAGTCACTGTAAGTGCTAGCACACCTCCGTCTACCAACAAGTAGTTTCCTCCATCAAGTCCCCATGAGAGGCAAATATTGAGAGGTCGACTTCTCTCAACATCAAGATGTAGAAAATCTAACACATGGTCACAACAATGAATATCATAATAGACTTTATCTTATCTCAATCTCATACTAGGGTTTCTCCATATCCCCAAGAACTAATGATCTACTCAGACATGGAGGCAATCAACATCATGGCAATGGTAATGGAAACAATCACAGATGAATAGTACCTGTATAAATCCACAACGAGTATAGGATTTACAACAAGATCTAGACAAGATGTAGATGGGATGGATGGGGATGGTGGTGATGCAGCAGTGGATGATGAAGATCGGTGCCTTAGCCTCCCGGATCTGCGCAGGGCGAAGATAGATCCCTTGTGGATGAGTTCCCCCTCTAGATGCCTTATAGAGGTGAGGTTTCTGCGATTTCTGGGTGTTCTGTATGTCGTCTCCTTGAACCAATTGCACGGGATGAAACTATTTGACGAGGCGGAGGCGGCGCCAACTATATGGCCGGAGCTATACAGACGGAATATTTGCTCCACCCGTGTAGTTGGTCGTTGAACCGTCTGCCTCCCTTGGTCGCTTCTTGTTTTCTTCTGGTATTATTAATATTTCCCAAATAAGCGATTTACGTTGTTTTTTACTCCTTTTCTCCATAGTACAAATGCTCAAATAATTGTATCCATTGGATCCATCATCTGTCATGATCCTGGTGAAAACAGACATAAGATGTGCACGCGAGCACCGTAAAATACCAAGATCGTACATCTATAATGCAAAATAATAATGTAAAACATGATGCAAATATGCACTCATCACCGGCCTTCCAAGGAAGAGAGCTAATCTTTAGTGGCATTAAGAGAAGGTTGGTATGAATGGGTAGAGTTGTACACCCCTGCAGGGTATTAATCTTTTCAAAAAATCATGTCCACGGTTATGGATGACTTGGGAACGGATTCAAAGATCATACAGAGCTATAACCTAATCCTAAAACTTGGAAAGTAAAGTGTGCTTAAGGATGCTTCCCCAGGGATCGAGGGGGTGATCCTAGTTGGTAGGTTCAGCTGATGATGATTCGGTAGATATCAATGATGATCGAAGCTAGATATATCCCTCTCTTACCCCTTCTAAAATGATCTGTTTAGTCGATCTTCTACTCCTCTCTCTTTTACAAGGAAAGATAGCTTTATGCAAAATAACTCCACCAGCCATAAGTCTTGCGGAGTACACCCTATACTCAGCCTTGCTTTATTGATACTCTTGTAGCAGGTAAGTGTTACCATAGAAGAAGAGTTTGTTACAGTATAGACATCGACGAGTAGTTTGGAGTTCCCGGTTGGTAGCCTAGAATCTATGGAATGGGACATCATCATTATGCTTCAGGCTTCTTAGGCCATTTGTTAAGTTTGCTATACGTAATAGCATAATGTTCCTTCCATTGTTTGATGTTTGTGGTTAGTGACCTATGCTTGTAATATTTTGGTTCTTTGCTTAGTTATGAGCTCGCTGTAATAATTTTTGTGTCGTAGGGTTACTGAAATGTTACCAATTCTTCCTCTATACGCTTCCGAGATTTAGTTTTGGCTTATGATCAGACGAAGGTCTGGTATTTGTCTAGCCCTAATCCTGGGGGTGTCACATTGGTACCCATGACAAAGACGACTTTTGGTCTGTTTCCTGGAGTCAAGCTCTAATCAGTACTTTCGGACATTTGGACGTTAGGATTTTCTTCGATACTCATGTCGTCATGCGAGTCAGGAAAGTTCTCATCATATCGTCCATCCATATTATTGTAGGGACTTGGATCCGATTCTTCTCCTTCCTGTGCAGCCTTGGAGTTGATTTCTTCTCCTAATTCTTCATTGTACACACAGAGATCTGCTGACATCACGGAATCCCCTAGGGAAACCGGTGTATCAGCGCTCATCCCGATTGCGTGTAAAACCAAGTGGTTGTTGTCCCTAGCATCATCAGAGCCGGATCTAGAGCCAATGTAGCCGACAAAGTGAGATCCATGTGCCCTGAGGTAGTTGAGGCCTTCTTCCTTTGCTTCCTAGAAACTTTTTATGGTCTCGAGTACCGCGTCTATGTTGACTATGGCACTCATCATCATCCATTTCATAGTGTGCCTGAGAAGCAATTTTCCTGCTCCAGCATCGGCAGAGGCGGATCCGGAGCTATTGCAGCTTTGGTCTTCCTGAGATTCGACCTCCTGAGGGAGATCTTCTTCAGATCCGATTTTCTCCACGATCTTCGCTTTAGGTGCGGGCTAGGTGGGATTAGAGTTTTCAAAGATCTGAAATTCTTCCGCTTCCGTGGACAAAGTAGATCCAGAAGTTTCTTCTGCCTCTATCATCACCATTGGGGTGTGTTGGGCAGGTTCAGCAAAGCCGAGGTAAACATCGATCTCGCCAAAAGACATGATTGTGTAGCTAGTCACAACCTCCCTAGCCAGAATCCAAGTCTCGTCAAGAAGGACGAGAGGGACGTCGTTGGCATAGAGGACTCGACCAACAACGATTGTTTCGCCTATTCTGATTCGTGCAGATTCTGCCCGTAACACAGATCCGAAGGTCACCTGCCCCAGGGTGGGTGCCAACTGTCGTCGGATTGAGTACAAGTACGCCATGAGGGGGTCCTCGAGGCTTGGAGAAAGGTGGGGTGTGAGACTGATGGTGTTCTGATATGGCAAGCACACAAGCTTACCTAGGTTCGAATTTGCCTGTGGTGGATGGATCCTACTCCTGCTAGTAATCCAGTAATACGGCAAAGCCGGAAGTACATATTACAAGAGAGGTTTCGCCTGTGCGAGTTGCGATTGGTTGGTTGCATGCCCTAAAGGCTGATCCCTTGTACGTCTTATATAGTCATTCGTTTCTAGGGTTACAGGAGAGTCATATCTGGCTACGATACATAGTTGGTTACATAGTACATCTTGGAATACAAGTAATTCTACATGCCTAAGTAGGTAAGTCTTCTAGGCCTTCCCATAGCCGGATGGGCTTCCATCTTCTCTCCCTGACTGGGACACCTGTGAAGCAAAGCTCTAACCCGAAGTGGCACACCCTGGTCAGCATGTTATAGTGGGTATACCTGGAAAGTATATCCCCAAAACTAGGGTCTCACATACACCCACCCTTATAAGATCGATGCCCTGATCGATCAACCACAAGCCATGAATGTCCCATCTTAGCACACGTCTATGCGTCCAGTGCTGACACATGTTCCATGTCGTGTCCACTCTGGGCCACACCCGCCATGATCCACATGTCCCTCCATTAACCCACACATGTTTGTTCACCGCGAGGATCTGCTATGATACCAATTGCAACAGCCCGGACTCTCCGTGCCCAGGTTGTCACCCCTGGCAGCTAACTAGGATATCTAGACTAGCCCCATAGACAAACAGTAGTATTTTCTGTGCACTTTGTCCTCACTTCTGCGCACCCGGTATCCACTTTCCGTTCGGTCACCCATCCTCAAATTTCTCTAGGCCAAGCATGCTTAACCTCGGAGTTCTTTTTAGATGAGCTTCTAAAAAAGTAGTTACAACTTGTTGATATGGGTATCCTATCAGTCATATTAATCCATGCGACAGGGTCTCACAAATGGTACCATGACCTAGCCTCCCTATATATAAAGGCTAGGAGGGGTGTCGAGGGGTGACATGACAAACAATCCATAGCTTCTACTAGATCCAACATGTGCAGCCATTTCCATCTCGATGACTTGTAATCTTCATCATCAATCAAGAACAGACAAGAAGGATTAGGGTCTTCCCTTCGGGGGCCTGAACCTGAGTAAATAGTGTCCCCTTGTTTGTATGTTAGGAAACGAAGTCACCAGTGCACATCTCCTTCCTAAAAACTCAAGTCCATCAACTATGGGCATTGCCATGGAGACCCCACATCACTCGAATTAACGATCTAGGAGATAACTAATTTTGAAATTTTGGATTTAGAAATTAATGTGATGATATCTAAGGTGATAGATTCATGTATATAGAAGCTCTTTCTATTGGGTAAAAGGCATGCAAATATGGATACTAAAACCTTGGCTTAGAGCAAATCTATCATACCCCGTAAAAGTGGTCAAATCCTTGAAATAACAGACTTCTACAGTTTTGGTCAAAAAAGCGTCCATTTGTTGATCCTCTAAAACTCGACCGACCCATAATATTTTTTTAGCCCACCAAAAACCCATGTGCGAGAACCATGCATTCTTAGTTTCAGAGGCAATTTTGCTAGGCCTCTGTAAACCAGCTAATTTATGTTAGTATGGGTAGAACCCTACTAGGAGAGGACAAAATTGTCCATCGCATGCTAAAATCGTGTTGGGGAACATGCTACACAAAATTCTAGCGCGCATAACCAAGATCTTATACTTGAAGGAAGATAAAGAATCATACCATAGAATATTGAACTAGCAGAAGTTTATCTATGCCGAGGTTGATGAATACATGAGTCGATCCCCACAGCTAAACTTGCCTAGTCATGAGGAGATGAATTATCTCATGATCGAGTGACACACTTGCAACAACACGGTATTCATACATACGAGATCGGTAACACCGCATCGAGGTGTGATCAAGCACACGATCAAACTGGATCCGACAGCGCATCCATGATCCGGGCTAGATTAGATCTAACCGGTGGCATAAATCCGGCAGCACTCCTGCGATGATGTTGAAGTAGATCTTCGCGTGATGACAAGTGTAAAAACAGTTCTAGGTGCCCTTTATAGGAGGTTTTAAAGCCATATTTTTATGGAAGATGTTACTGTTGCTCTTAACAAGCTTTGAGAACCTGAAATCAGCCTCTAGCCGCACAAATTCATCAAAATGGGGTAGCATGCACATACGAATTAAATACAATAGTAGTACAGATCGGGCCTATTAAGGCCCATGTTGCACACAGATGCCCTTTTTGTGTGTGGTGTGGAAGATTGTTGATGCCATAAAATTTCGACCGTTTGTCCACAGTCTAGGAAGGCTCCTTCGCAGGGACATCGCACACAGAAAGTTTCCTGGAATGTAACAAATACATCACATCCGTCTTATCCTAGGAAAATTGTTTGCTTAGTTGAATCCCCCCCCCCCCCATTCCTACCCTACAACCATGTGCCTAATTCTTGCGATTTTTTGTCTATTTTTCACCGTTTATTTTTCTGTGCCCCTTCTCACACAATGAGCCATGAATCTTAGTGTGTGTAGTGAGTTCTTGAGGTCGCCTCTCCTAGTATTTTATTTGACACGTGTGTATGCTATTCTCGTTCCTCCGCATCCTATGTACATGTTGGGGATGATGCATCTTCCTGGTCTCGCATCATAAAGTCCTATGTCGCCGCTGTTTTGGCACACACTAACTCTATGGTAGACATGCTTTGATATGACTCACGGTCGGAATATTATTTACTATAACTCGAATGGCGGGTGGATACTGAATGGAAGGCTGAGGAGGAGGAGGGCAAGATTCTGAAGGAGCAGAAGGTGGTGTCGGTGTCCTTCACAACAAAACACGAGGAAGACAGAGAGAGCACGGCGGAGGAGCATGAGGTGTTGCTAGAGGTTGACAAAGTCGCCGCTATCAACGAGGAGATCATCTACATCTCTCCAACGACTATAAGTAGTAGGAAGTATAGTAGTTGCATATATTTGGAACTATAGTAGTAGAAACTATATTAGTTGTATACATTTGGAACTATATGCAGAGAAACACAAGTTGCACACGATTTATCATATATAATCTATCTGCGATGATGTTGCCATGCATACCCTCGCAATGCCAGCGAGTTATTCTGGATCAATTGTGTGTGACTTCTGACAAAACAGTCACATGTCGTATAAACACTATTATTCGACACAGAACCATTCCATGCCGATGAAGAGTGTCTTGTTCAATTCAAAGTCGTACAAAAATATAACAAACTTTTATCACCGAGGTTCGATTAATCATCATTTGTTCACTTATGTATTAGCTGAATTATGTTGTAGTTGGTACATATATTCTTCATGTTGGTGTATATAGGTACTTATTTTGGAGATGGTAAAGTTTGAGCATCACTATGTATGGGGCAATGCCATAAACATGACTAGTTCACAATTCAATTAGCTTAGGAGGCACATACATGAAGGTGTTCCTTCCATTTCTTTGTATGTTTACCAGATAACAAAGTCAAATGCCTTCATTTGCAAAAGCAAGATGATAGGTAATTAGCTAGTCATGGTTAATGGTACTTGGAATTTCCTATTGATAATGCCGATATAAACTAATATATTCATGATTTTATTTTTGTGTTAGTACTTTTCTCAGCTACACAAGTAGGTAGCTCCGGACTTCGTCATCGAAAAATGAAGGATTGCAAATGGACACATGGTGCCCTCACTTCATCGGGACCAAGAAGTGTGTTTTGTTGAAGAAGAATAAGACTAGGGATATGTGCATCATAACGACTGGCTAGGATGATGTTGTGAAGGCATTTGAACTGAAGGAGGAAACAATCTACATCTTTGACTTCATCATTAAAAATAATGTCCTTCACTTGATTATAACTCCTCTCTAATGACGAAGAATAACCTGCATGCGACGGGTGGCTCCTTTCACCCTTTTTTTGTTGTAGCAAAGGTAAAGTCATATATCATGTCGACATGATTATTACACATATCTATAAGCAAGGAACCAACCCTAGGCGTGATCTTGGTCCATCAATTTCATGGGCTCCACCACCAAAAGGTATGCTCATCATCAATGTTGACGCCACCTTCTTTCCTTGTCAAAATGCATGTGCGCATGTGTGGTTATCCGAGACTATCAAGGAGACTGCATGGCTGCTAGTAACATCAGTTTACCAAATGTTGAATTGCCCGAGATGGATGAAGTGTTGGCGATCCCCACGACACTTGCCTTTGACCAGGAGGGAGTTATAGTTGCCACAGATTGTCCCTCTATTGTTCAGTGTGTCTGATCAAGCTCGAAGGATCGACCAACATGTGCTCATGTCATTGAATATAACATGGTGGATGATATTTCTTCTTGCTCACCGAAATGTCTATTCTTGTGGAAGCGAGTTCTCATTACAATCACTCTCAAACGGATGCTCACCGAAATGTCTATGCTTGTGGAAGAAGTTCCATACTCGGTTCCAAAAAAGTCCCTTCCTTTTGCTCGGCACTGGTTATTGGATCTTGCTCAATTTCCATCCATGCCTCACATAGCATCTCATCCTCGAGGTCTGTGTAAGTGTCGATCCTTTTGCTGCAGCCTTGAGTTTGTCATGCTAGTTCATCCTCAAACAAAGGTTCTAGACTAATTGAGATACCATCTTGTTCAGTATCTTGTTGGGTACCTTGTTTGGTGCCATGTTGGGTATCCTACAACCAATTTCAAAGGCTTTCACACATGACATGGATAGAACATGACCAAGGGGTGGACTTCCAAATGGCTCTCTTCCTCATCTCCTCCATGAGATTGTTTTTAACCTTGGCTACAACGATAGGTTTCGCGGAACCTATAGTTCTTGGTGGTGGTGGATCTGCAGGTACTGGTGGTGGTGGATATGCAGGTACTGGTGGTGGTGGAGTAGTGGCCGAAGTGGCTCTAGGAGGTATGAACGGGGCCCGACCGGGGCCGCGTTGGAGGGAAGTGAGGACGGTGTTGCGTCCATGATGACATGGGCTAATCATGTTAATGCCCATACTTGATGGACTTGGATTTTTAGGGAAGAGAGGCACGTATAGACTTTGTCGGCTAACAGACAAACAATAGGGGACATGAGGTTTACCCAGGTTCAGCCCCCGAAGGAAAAAACCCTACTCCTACTTGTCTGTTCTTGATTGATTGATGAACCGGAGGTTACAAGGGCGCCGAGATGTCTATGGTGCGTAGATTGGATCTAGCATGTTAGCATGAGAGTTTTGATGTCATGTGTAGATCTATTATGTCTATCTGGCCTCCTCCTTGTTGACCCCTCCTAGCTTTTATATATGAGGAGGCTAGATCTCAGGTACCAATCCGAGTCGGTTATAAGTTGGTGTTTGTGTAGAGTCTAATCTTGGACTTCCCTTGTCTTGCGTGTTTGGAGTCAGTGTCCTTATAGGCTTCGTATCAGCTAACCCGTCATGGGCTTCATGGACCTTGGCAGGTCGTCGAGTGGGCCTTCTGTTGGGTCACACTAGGTAGACTAGAGTCAGGTGCCTGTTGGGCATACCTATGTCCCATGGTGCTGCTATATTGGTGGTGGTGGGGTGCAAGGTGGTGGCGGGGGAGAATGTGCCCCTAGCGCGCTAGCCTAGGGAGGTGACCGCTTATACGTGCGGGTTGTCCATCCCACCACAAACCTCACCCAATTTTGGGCCAGGTTTTCCACCAAAACAGATCAGCCCGGGGCACTGCCTCCTTTTGCGGGTGAGCGTTGGGCCATATTCTTCGTCCGATCGGACAAGATTGGACATGGACGGTCCGTTTGCGGGCCTCCGTTGGAGATGCCCTAAATGTGGGAAATCATAGTAGGTGCGACCAAATGATGATTCTTGGAGATGCGGTTGGTTTATCTGACCCTAGAAGGTTGGAGTTACCAGAAAACAAAATGTAAGAGATATGATTTTTAAACCAATGTAAATTTATAAATGCAAATTTATTTCAGGAATTTGAAAAGGTTTCCTCGATTTTTTTTCAAATTAATAATTACTAGATCCGAATGTCTATCGATTCTCCTTCAGCACAAGGAATATCAAACGAGGTTCCAAAATTTGAGATGGCTGTTTCAAGTACTTTGTAATAGTCTGCGGTAGTAGGAAATGTTGTACATGTGTTTCTAAAAGAAATGCTTTTAGCTAGGCTATCATGTTTTACTTGTTTTAGTTATCCAAAATAATGTTTTCAAAGTCGGATTATATAAACTATGGAATTTGTGAACCAAGTTCAATGTTTTTCCACCATTTCAAATGCTTAAGACTTTAGTAAGACCCAGTTGGTCACCTACTCTCCTATTGGTGTACATGTTTTCTGACAAAACAGAGAGTACATTAATATTCAGAGGACTGCAGTTACAAACAGTCCCCCTGTTTGTAATTACCTCGCGTTCTAGGTTTAGTCAAAGTCAAACTTTGCAAAGTTTGACCATCAATATAAGAAAAAACATCAACATCCATGATTCCCAATGCATATAATATGAAAATATAGTTTATCACAAATCTAATACAATAGTTTTTACATTATTAGTTTTGATATTTTTTCTAAATATATGGTCAAAGTTTACAAATTTTTGACTTTGACTAAACCTAGGATGCGAGGTAATTGTGAAAGGAGGTGTAGTCTCCATAGCAACACAATATCAAGAACTAAACAAACCATCGAGGAAGCACCTACTCTACTATTGAAGTGAAACATAGGTTGTGGCAGTCTAGATATTATCAGCGGAGGTAATTAGGATTCATGAGTAGCCACACAATCCTTCTCCATCTCTAATTTCCCATCCCTGGCATGATTAAAAATTGGGATTTGTCTAGCATCTCAGGAGTTTAGATCAGAGAAGAAGAGACCACATGTGTGTGCATCGCATTCATGCATCAGAAAATCTAGAGAATTTTCACGCAAAAGTTTGAAACACCAAAGAGATCAGAGTTTCTCTCTATTTTACAATTTAGGGTTTAGATTATCACACTAGAGTGCTATAAAATCTGACATGACCTTTGTTGAATTCTTTGCTTTTTGGGAAATAATTGAAATTTAAATATTCAAATGATATATTTGAATTCAAAATAAATATGAAATTGAATCCTAAACTATAAATGGTAATTGCAATAATTAAAGAAATTGGATTCGAAATAATAAAGAAGTTTTGTTTACATAACTAGAATCCAATCATTTATAAATTTTAAAGAATAAGAAGTAAAACATTTATCTTATTACAATAATAATATTACAATGTTCTTGCAGTATCCAAATAGAGAAGAAAAGTACAACAAAAAGAATTTATTTATCACAAAATACATTATTACATTGTTTTTTATAATCTAAGAATAAAAAGAAAATACAAAAGAATTAAAATAAACCTATCTTTCCTCCTTCAATTTCATTCCTGCAAGAAATAAAACAAATCAAGCAGATGACATAATGTTAGTTGGGTTAGCTGTACTCTCAGTTTGGGCAATGAGTTCCATTGCTAATTTCATCATTGAGTATATGAATAAAGGTCCAAGTTAGTATTTGTTCTTAGCAAAAGGTTTTTTCTCAGACTTTTGCATCATAGGCTAGGACAAAGTATATTTGTCAAGCTCAATAGAAATGGCCACATAGCAGAAAATATCAGGACAACCGATCCAATTTGCAGGAACAAGTCACCACAAGTGGAAACTTATACCCTGTGGGGCCCAACTACAAGCACCTTAGTCATCACATGCATCTGTGTGTTGTCACCTCCATAACAAAGGAAGGAAGAAGTAAAAAACAGAGAATTCTCCATATCCTAGCTGTAGCTAGCCACAACCATCTCATTCCCTCTCAGGTCACAACACACACTATTTCCACTTCACAACCACATCCATCCATATTTATCTCCATACCACCACATCACAAGCATCTGGTTGCTTGAAAAGCCATCCAAGATCTAGGAGGGGAGCAGTTCCACTGGGAAGGCGATAGCCTAGGAGGAACTGGCCAACAGTTCAATGAGGAGCACCAGCAAAGTGATCAAGATCAACATAATAAGAACAAGGAGGAGGTCTATGTGCCAAAAGGAGAAGCACCAGTTGATCACCAGGAGGAGAAGATTGAGCAAGGAAACAATACTGACCAGGAGAACAATAACAGCATCAACTACTCTACAAGTAGTAGGTATAAATCAAATATCCACATAATCCAGATTAAGGAGTATCTTTTCTTAGCTTTTGCATGGTCGAAAAGAAGGGGAATCACTCAAATTAATTCCAATCCAACTACCCTTCAACTAGAGTGGGTATAGTAAGATTCAAAGAATGGTTTTCTCTCAGATATACATAGAAGTTCTATGTTGAATCATCATAGAGAATTGAAAAGTCAAATCTTAGTATATGTTCTTATAACAGAATTCATGCATCAGACCATGCATCATTGGCTAGACCAAGAAAACTGTTGGGGGATACCCCCGAGTAGGGTAACGCCGGGGTATAAAGTCCGAGTTAGCCGAGGTACGGCGCGGTCAAAGCAAGTGTTGGTCAGGTCACCTCAAGGCAGGCTGACATACGGAGTAACCTAGCCCGTGGAGCATCTCCCTAACCTTAACCCGGCCAGCATAAAATACATACTGGCCATGTTTGTCTGTCTATTATGCAGGTACCCTCATGACCGGGTTAGCCACGTGCTAGCCGGACTATCGTATGGCTTCCAAGAGAAGGAAAGAATCTCCCGCTGGTCAAAAGGAGGCTTTTGCTAGCTGTAGCGTGAGCTAAGCAAAGCCAGAGAGGAGGACCAGTGGGTCATGGGCGACCAAGATGACGCAGGCAATGTCGGCTGATGTAGCCCGTGACTGGTGACGCTTAAAGGCAAAGATCACGTCGTGGGTTACGTCCAAAGCCCGGACGAGCCGTTAAAGGGAATAAAGAAGCATCTAGCTTTAGTCGAGGAGCATATTCGTGGAATATGCTGCCACCTGTGCCCTAACTTTATAACCCGGGCTCTCCTATATAAGGAGCACCGAGGCCTCCATAGAGAGGGATCGATCATTTTCCTAAGTGATAACTCTAGAGCTTGGTTGTGGGTAGTAAGAGGCATAGTCTCCTTCTCACGAACAGCTTGAGGAGCACTTGTAATCACCATTGATAGAGAAGTAACAAGAAAATTTGTGCGTGGAATCACCATGTTCACCCTCCCTAGATTCCCCTAGCACACATTGGCCCCATCTTTAGCCTATCCATGGGGCAAAGAAAGTAGCTGAGTTACAACAATCCTTGAACATTACTTTGAGGGAATATGCAAAAGCAAACCGTTTAGATGGAGCAAGAATCCGAGGTAGAAACCTGATCACTGAGATTGACAAGGAATACGAGCCTAGGTCGGGTCAGATAGCCACGATAGTAACAAGAGGGCTGGAGAGGTACAGTACCCCAGCAAAGAACCTCAGGGCAGCAAATGCGGCTGCATCCGAGTTAGAAGGTTTATCCGGAGAGGCCCGGAAAAGTCAATAGGAGAGGGTGAACCACTTGCTGAGGGTTGCTTGCCAGCAAAATGAAGAAATGAACAAGGCAAACATGGCACCACCAGGAGCATCGCAGGTGGTTTATTCGGCTAGAAATAACCCGGCCAAGTCCGGCGCAGCCGCATCACCTCCGGGTCACAACCCCAGGAGAGAGGAGGTGGTAAACTCCGGAAGGAGAGACAAACAAATGGTCCCTTATGACCTGGTGAGGGCTGGAAAAGGCAAAGCGGTGCAAGTTGATAAAGATCGTCATAGTACCAGCCAAGGTGAGGCTCGCAGAGGTAACCGCAACCAAGGCAATGCTGGTCAATGGAATGCTGCCAACGGCAATGCCGGATAGCATGATTTGGCGAGAGCAGGGCAAAATGCACCTCGGCAGGAGAGAAGTGCAGGTCAAGCAGCACCACAACAAAATGCTTGTCCGGATCGAGAGAGGTATAATGATGGTTATTCAGCGATGGTCAACGACAGATACCCCAGACCAAAGCACCACATAATTGGGTCAAGGCTGGGAAGCAGAAACTTGCAGCCAGATGATGCGAGGCTGAAGTTGGACAGAATTTATAGGTCGGAGTTGATCGAGGTACAAGGTCCTCCTTGTCCAGCATGCTTTGGCCCCCGAATCATGAGGGAGCCTCCAGTGCCAAACTTTCAGTTGGCCAGAGGAACAAGAACCTGCGATGGAAGCACCAGACCTGAGGATTGGCTCATTGATTATGCTACAGCGGTCAAAATTGCGACTAGAAATTTGAGATGGGCAGTGAGATACGGGCCACAAATGTTGGAGGGGCCATCAAGGGTCTGGCTAAACAACTTGCCACCAGGAAGTGTCAACTGCTGGCTGGACTTTGAGGAATTATTCGTTAGCAACTTCTCAAACACTTACAAGAGGCCCAATAGGCCATAGACTTTGGCATTGTGCCAGCAGAGACCGAATGAGCCAGACCGAGATTTCCTGACTCGGTGGTGCAACATGCGAAACTCATGCGAAGGAGTGATCGAATCGCAAGCAATCATGTGGTTCGCCCAAGGTTGTAGATATGGAAGTATGTTGTGGCAAAGGCTGCAATGAGATATGCCAACTACTTTGGCTGAGACGATCCAGATCGCAGATTCGTATGCTTTGGGAGACCCAACTCAACCCCGGCTAATGTCAAGTGAGGCAAGCGAGGAGTATTACAACCAAGATGTCTCTGGGTCATCAAGAAGAAATGAATTCCGGGGAAAGAGAAGGGATGAGCGTCCAGATTACAGATATAACTCGCAGCAGGTGGCAGCAGTGGACCGAGATCAGCCCAATGCTGGCGCCAGCCAGTGCGAGAAAACTGGGGGCAGAATTGGCAACAGAAAAATGAAGGGAAGAAGCCTTGGACCCCGGAGCAAAAAAAGGCAATGGCAGGAGCGAAAAGATTGATTGAGGTATACGTTCAAGTCTATGATGGATCAACCTTGCAAGTTTCATACGCCAAGCCCGAATAGTCTGGTGAATCATACAACCTGGCAGTGTGAGTGGATGAGGAAGCTAGAATAAGGTAGTTCAGGGAATGCTCGGGCACCTCGGAATGAAGTACCTCGAAATGAAGCACCTTGGAACGAAGCACCTCGACAGCCATTGCTCACTAGGGGAACCAACAGCAACTTATGCTGCCCCCACCATCGCCGAGGTACGAAAAACAGGAAAGGAGGGATGTTGTGCATCAAGTGAATAACAACCAACAACAAGACCAAGTTTACCATGCAAATGAGGGACAAAACAAATACTGGGAGCATCATCAAAGCTACTGTGTGTTTACCACGGAAGAGACTGACCGGAAAAGCTTGTAGCGCCAGCGTATGAAGGTAAATGCGGTAATGCCGGCTATGGTAAGGTATATGACATGGTTAGATCAGGAGATTACGTGGAGTATCAAGGATCATCCGGAGCTCATGCCCAGCCTAGGGACCTATGCACTGGTCCTGGATCCGACATTCATCGGGCCAAATCTTAATGTGAGGTTCTCCAAGGTGCTGATTGACAATGGCAGTAGCATTAACATCATGTACAAGGATACCATGCACAAGTTGGGAATATCAAAGAACATGCTGCAAGCAACGAGGACCACCTTTCACGGCATTGTGTCGGGTATCTCCTGTGAGCCAATTGGCAAGGTCCGGGTTGATGTGTTATTCGGTATGAGAGATAATTGTCGGACTGAAAATTTGGAGTTCGAAGTAGTGAATCTGGAGAGTGTCTATCACGTGTTACTCGGCAGGCCCGTGCTGAATAAGTTCATGGCAAGTACTCACATCAACTACCTAAAGATGAAACTGCCCGGACCTAGGGGAGTGATAACTGTATCCGGGGACTTTAGGCATTCGATTGAGTGTGCCTCTGCCAGATCTAATTTAGCTGAGTCACACGTGATAGCTTAGGAAAAAAGGAGGATACAGGAAGTGGCGGCATTGGCTCAATCCGCGCAGCAACATATGCCGGCTCTGACCAACCCGCATGGAAGCGTGTCATTCCAAGCGACAAAGGATACAAAGAAAGTGCCTATCGATGATCAGTTCCCAGAGCGCACCGTAACCATTAGTGCTGGGTTAAGCAGCAAATAGGAAAGGGAGCTCGTCAACTTCCTCCGTGAGAATCGGGATATCTTTGCTTGGTCCACACAGGATCTGCAAGGTGTGCCGAGGGAGTTGGCCGAGCACTCTTTAAACATAAGACCCGGTGCTAAGCCGGTGAAGCAACCTCTCCGGTGTTTCGCCGAGGACAAAATAAAAGTCATTGGGGATGAGATAGCTAGGATCCTTGCAGTCGGGTTTATCATGGAAGTACTCTATCCGGATTGGCTTTCTAATCCGGTGCTGGTGGAAAAGAAGAAGGATGATCCAAACATGGTTGTGGTTTGGCGCATGTGCATTGATTACACGAACCTGAATAAAGCTTTTCCTAAAGATCCATTCCCACTCCCTAGAATAGATCAAGTCATAGACTCAACTGTCGGATGAAAGCTATTATCATTCATTGATGCGTATTCTAGTTTCCACCAGATACCCCTAAACCCAGATGATCAAATAAAGATTGCGTTTATTACCCCGTACGGGGTTATTGCTATCGCACTATGCCGTTCGGATTACGTAATGCTGGAGCAATGTACCAACGATGCATGCAAAAATGTCTACATGACCAAATAGGTCAAAATGTGCAAGTATATGTGGATGATGTCGTGATAAAAACCAAGGAAAGCAATACGCTCCTTGATGACATCCGGTAGACATTCGCGAACTTGAGACGGTTCCTAATGAAGCTTAACCCGGAAAAATGCACTTTTGGTGTGCCCGTAGGAAAATTACTCGGTTTCCTGGTGTCCAGCCAAGGTATCGAAGCTAACCCGACGAAAATCTAGGCTATAGAGAGAATGGAATTGCCAAAATGCCTTAACAATGTGCAGAAGTTCACTGGTTGCCTGGCATTGTTAAGCCGGTTCGTATGCCGGTTGGGAGAGAAGGCCTTGCCCCTCTACCAGCTAATGGAAAAGGCAGACAAATTCACATGGACGCCACAAGCGGATAGCACGTTTCGAGAATTAAAAAAGATGTTGTCCACCGCACCAATCCTAGCCGCACCACTACTCAAGGAGCCAATGTTGCTCTATGTTGCCGCGACCAACCGAGTCGTAAGTCCAGTAATTGTAGTGGAACATGAAGAAGAAGGAAAGTCAATGCAAAGGCCAGTGTATTATCTAAGCGAGGTATTGTCTTCGTCGAAATAGAATTACCCTCACTACCAGAAGATGGCGTATGGCGTGTATATGTCGGCCAAGAAACTCAAACATTATTTTGAGGAACACCCCATCAAGGTGATATGTGAGGCACCCATATCGAAGATTATGAGTAACAAAGATGCAAGCGGGCGGATAGCAAAGTGGGCAATTGAGCTAGCCCCATATGCACCATAGTTTGACAGAAGAGATGCGATCAAATCGTAGGCTGTGGCGGATTTCTTTATGGACTGGGCCGAGATGCAATACGAACCACCTCTGTCGGACTCCAATTACTGGCAGATGCACTTCGATGGATCAAAGCTAAAAGAAGGACTGGGCGCCGGAGTAGTACTTACCTCGCCCAAGAAAGACCAACTAAAGTACGTCCTCTAGATCCACTTCACATCCTCGAATAATGTCGCAGAATATGAGGCACTGGTGCATGGCCTCAAAGAGGCAAAAGAAGTGGGGATACGTCGGATACAGTGTTTTGGAGACTCGGATTTGGCGGTGCAACAAGTGTCTGGTAACTGGGATGCTTTGGATGCTAACATGGCCATTTACAGATTCCATGTTCAAAAGATAAGCGGATTTTTTGAAGGATGTGAATTCCATCACATACCTCGGATTGAAATCGAGGCGGCCGATATGCTGTCCAAGTTGGGCTCATCCCGGCAGTCAATCCCGTCAAATGTTGCTTTGGAGCACTTGAGAAAACCGTATATCCCACCATCGGTTGAGTCCGACTCAATTTATATCCCGGCACTTCCCGAATCAGGAGCTACTCCTATGGAGATAGATTGGGGAGCCACCTCAGTAAACCCGAGGACTGCCTTAGCAAACCCGGCGGGAGTTATGCTGGTGGATGCAATGGAAATTGACGAGGAGCCTTTCCCCGTCCGAGCTATACCCGCTTGGGCCAAGCCAATATTTGATTTCCTGAAAGAGGGAATACTGCCGGATGATGAGATACTCTCAAGGCAGGTCCAGAGAAGAGCAAAGGCCTATACAATTATCAATGTTGAACTATACAAAAGAAGTGTGACCATAATACTACAATGGTGTGTTGACCCGTAGGAAGGACTTGACATACTCCGGGATATCCACCAAGGAGAATGTGGTCACCATGCATTTTCAGGAGCATTAGTGGCAAAAGCTTTTTGGCATGGATTTTACTGGCCAAGTGCCTTGGAGAAAGCTGAGGATTTGGTGAGGAAATGCAATGGTTGTCAAAGATATGCCACAAAAACCCACCTGCCAATGTTGGAACTCAAAACTATTCCCATCACTTGGCCATTTGTTGTGTGGTGTCTAGATATGGTAGGACCATTCAAGCCGGCTAAAGGAGGAATGACCCATATCCTAGTCATGGTGGACAAATTTACCAAGTGGATGGAAGTAAAGCCAATCAAGAAATGTGATGGGGCAACAGTAGTAAAATTCCTCAAGGATATAATCCTGAGATATGGATACCCCCATAGTATCATAACCGACAATGGCACTAACTTTGCTGAAGGAGCATTTGCGAGGTTCTGCCGAGAAAAGAAGATCCGGCTAAATGTCGCCTCAGTATCCCACCCCGCATCGAACGGGAAAGTGGAAGGATCCAACGGACTGGTCCTGTCCGGGATAACACCCCGGCTCATTGAGTCGCTGCAAAGATCAGTGGGGTGCTGGATAGAAGAACCACCAGCAGTACTATGGAGCTTAAGAACAACTCCAAATCGATCAACAGGCTATACGCCATTTTATGTGGTATATGTTCTGCATATACATCTTAGGAAGCAACTAATAGCTCAAGCATACTATCCACACTCTTACACTCGCATAACTAGATAAAATATGATATGTGTTGTCATTTAATTTAGTACACACTAAATAATCATTTACTTGTGATGTCTTTATACTCATCATGCTCAAATAAGCTATATTCACTTTTTCCCTTCACATACACCATGTTTGAAGAATACAAAATATATTTTCTCTTTTCAGAATAAAGAATGCCATGAGTGAATATATTTTCTCTACTAGACATTCTAGAATATCTAATTAAGAAAGAGTATACTCTTATTAGTGTTTTAGAAGCAAACCATAAAGTTACAACTAGTAAAAAAAGCATAATCTCAAACACCTTTTACTTATAGACTAAGATTAAAACAAAATCTTTGTTGCCATCTACTTAACTACATGTCAAATAACTATTCTTGTGTAATGCATATGGATTTAGCCTACTAACATGATCTATGCACATTTTCTTTTGTTTGTACTTCACATATACCTCTGTTCAAAAGAAACAATATGTGTATATCATCTTTATATATGATGCATTTAGCTGCATCTATTAGAGCATCTAATCTACCACACAACAGTGGCTGAAGCTAACCAGGACCTAATCAACTAGCTACTACGTATTCCTATGGATCATATCAGAACACTAACCAAATAATCAACATGGAATTAACTAGAACATGGCATACATCAGCAGATCCAACACACCAACGCAATCAATCCAATAGTACCTAGCTATACATAAAACCTGCATCACAACATCTCAATTACCACCTATCATTTGCTTATGAGATCATCACCACAATCTCAATTATAAAAATCCCCAAAATCTAAACCTTAATCCTTCACCTAGAGTTGTTCTTTAGCTTGAAGGCTGGTCATAGAAGGGATCATATCTGTGCTAGAGTAGTCGAAGTTGAAAAGGGGGCAACCGCTGACTTACCACTGCACTGAGGTGCATGAGGTGTTGGGTTCACAGCATAGAAAACAAAAATTTCCCTATGATGAGAACTATATGCCAAGATCTATCTACTAGATACAGAGCAACGGGTGGATATACATCCATAGAGAACTTACCCTCAAAGACAACAAAGCTTTGTTAACGAGATGGAACTCGTGCATGATGTAGTCGTACACTTGTCGATCTCAAGATCGTGATGAAGTCCAGCAGGTCTGGCTCCAGCAAGTCCAGAACCACCAAGTCCAGCACCGCAAAGCAGTGGTGCATCCGTGATCGCACACACGTCCGGTACCTCGACAACCTCCGTCCCTCGCTCCAGCAAAGCAGCGGAAGCAGCAACTCCTTTCCAGATAAAGCCACCGGGAACATGTATCTCGCTAATCCGAGACTATGGGGGAATAATACTAGAGGGGGAGAGAGATCCTTCACGAGGAGATGTGTGGAAGAAGGGGTGTGAGGGGGGCCTTTTATAGGAGGAGGGGGGTACCCCTCCCCCATGGCCGGCGCCCCATGGGAGGGTGACTCTTCACCTCCCCCATTCATGTGGTGGTAACCCCTCCACATTAAAATGCCCCTTCACATTCTCTTTTAAAGTATCCACTTTAAATGCATTAAATTTCTCCAAATTTAATGCTCTCTCATTTAATAAAACTCTTTTATTAATTTTATTCAGAATTTTTTTAATTACTTTAATTAACAAACATTCACATAAAACCCCCTGCAACATTTCAATATTACATGCAGAACCAATTTCAGCAATTTCACCCGAAAAAGTTTCGGTGTCTACTAAAATAATTCTAGAACTTTCTTAAATCTTTATCTGAAACATATTTGCTCCAAATGGTGTCAGTATCCCTTAAGTGTGTCACCCTACGGTTCGTGAGTAGTGCAGACATGATCGGGACGCCTTGTGGATCAATAATCAGAAGCGGGACCTGGAGATCCGCACTGACTCCTACACATTCAACGATGACTTTTGTGATCGTGAGAACCTTTAACGCTAGTAACTAAATCCCTTTGTCTCGCGATATATTACATGTCCGAGATTCGATCATCAGTATTTCCATACCTAGTTTGATCACGTTACCGACATGTACTCTTTTCTCGTTCCCGTGATATAACATTCTAGTGATCACATCACTTGCTTGCAAGCTATTTCAATGTGATATCACCGAGAGGGCCCAGACTATATATATCCGTCATCGGGATGGACAAATCCCACTCTTGATCCATGAGCCTCAACATAACACCTCCGTAGCACTGAACCCACCTTTATAGTCACCCTGTTATGGTGTGATGTTTGATGTTATCAAGATACTCTTCCGGTGTTAGCAATTAACATGATCTCATGGTCTAAGGACTAAGATTACTTCGTATGATGTTATACCAATATAAACATAATGACTCTGATCGTAATGCTATACTTCGGATGAATGTTCATTACATCATTCCACCAATGTTGTGACCTCGTTATCAACAACATCCAATGTCCATGATTAGGAAACCTTGATCATCTTGTTAATCAATGAGCTAGTTTATATGAGAGGCATTACTAGGAACTTTGTATTTTGTTTATTAAACACACATGTATTAACGTTTCCAATTAATACAATTATAGCATGCAAATAAACATTTCTCATAAACATGGAATAAGATAATAACCACTTTATTATTGCCTCCCGGGCATATTCCCTTTAGTCTCCCACTTGCACTAGAGTCAATAATCTAGTTTGTAAACTTGTATATACAACACCTAGGTGTTGAATATACGCATTTGCTAGTGGTTAACATAATCTACGGATCTGGCAGTTTCAGGTCCGTGTGTATTTGCATGTCTTTGTGTCTCTACGCATCACTCATTCTCAAATGAGATGGCATTGTATAAATTTGGTCCTTTGGTGAGACCTTTAGTTCGTTCGGGTTAAAATATGTTGATATTATTGTCATATAATATATCTTCATAGTATTATCCCACTTTGAACCACACCTAGTTTGATAGCAAACTTCTTAACACAAATGCCCTCCTTTGCTGCTACTATAGCAGTCATATACTTAGCCTTTTGTTGTAGTATCCGTCACAATGTTTCAACTTTGGAACTTATCTAAATCCATCATGGAACATCCTTTCCATTACATTGTGCCACCCATTTTCTAAATTGAGATAAATTTAATTTGTATCTTGTGACAAAACTAGTATCAATGTAACACTTTACAATGAACTACCTTTAACTATTTGTCACTTATACATGATATATTCTTAGTTCTTCCAAAGCTCATAAGAATATCTTTACTATTGTCCAATGATCATCTTATGAATCATTCTAGTATGTTCTCATAACATTTAGAGCATAGGACATTCTGGATATATACATATCATGGTATAATCGATCAAAATCTTCATGTGATTTTACTCACCAAGTGTTGAAACACTTGAATCCTAATACAATCCTTTCCATGCAGCAAGAACCTTTCTTGTTGTTTCCATATTGAACCCTTTCAATATCTCATATATGTATGTCTGGCACGACCATATTAGCGCCTCAATCTATCCATATACATATTGATGCCAAATATTCCAGTTTTGCCCAAGTCTTTCATCGAAATCTTATTTTAATGAAATTCTTAACTTGTGTCAATACATACATCATTTCCAATCAACAATATGTCTTCTACATAATGTATTAGAAATATGTCTCAGAGCTCCCACTTAATTTCTTGCAAATGCAAGCATCTTCATCATCTCCGATGAATTTAAACTCTTTTAACAGTTTCATCATGGTGAAGATTCCAACTCCGCTATGCTTACTTCAACTATTGAAGTTTGCATGCCCTTTTAGCACCCTTTGAACTAACAAAACCCTTCGGACCGTGTCTTGTACACGTCCTAGGTAACCATTCTATTAGAAGAACATTGTTTTGTTTGTTCAACTACCATACATCAAATTATATGTAGTGGTTGCTACATTAATCCGTCAAGACTAAATATCGCTATGAAAGATCAAATCTTGTCATAGTCAACTCCTTGAACATTGTCGTAAACTTCTTTCTGACATGTCGACTATTTCATAGATGTTAAACATCCATGTCTATTTCTTTATAGATCCAAACAGGACCGACAGGCTTCATGCCTTTCCGGAGGGTCTTCCAAGTTCAGAAACTTGATTTCTCGTGTATGGATACTATCACGGATTCTATGACTTCTAGTCATTTTATGGAGTCAGGGCCCATCATCGCTTCTTTGCATGTAGTTGGTTCATCATTGTCAAAACAATAACGACTTGCTTATCAAATCACACTATTTGATTCTTACCGACCCACACGGTTCAATAGGAACTCTAATCTCCGAGATCACAACCTTTGTAATCATGGGAGCCATGAGCATTGTGGCCGCCGGGACACTTTCCAGCGCTGTGCTACTTAGCACATATAGCTAAGGTTCAACAACCTTATCAAGGTTCTATTGTCCTCCCACTTAACTTTTCGCGAAAAGTTCCTTCTCAAGAAACTTGACGTTCCAAGCGACAAACTCTTTTGTCCTCGGTGTTATGGAGAAATTCCCAAGAAATTCTTTGGGATAACCTACAAATACGTGCTTATCCGACTTTGGTTGTAAACATTTTACTTATGCATAACATACCAAAATTTAAGAAAAGACAATTCGGGTTTTATCCCAAACCATAACTTATATGGTGTCATTTCAACGGATCACGATGGTGCTCTTTTCAGTGTAAAAGCGGTAGTCTCTAAAGCTTTAATCCTTAAAATGTAATGGTAGTTTTATAAATGACACCTTTGATCTTACCATGTCAAACAAGCTTTGATTTGATCTCTCGAACATACCATACTCCTGTGGTTTATCGGGAAATGCAAATTCATGGAATAATTCCTGAAATCTTAGGTGTTTTGCTAAACCTGTAACTCAAATATCTTCCTTTATGATCAAATCATAAACTCTTTTATTTTCTTGTTACAATGATTTTTCACTTCATCTTGAAAGTCTTTGAACAATTTTCAAATGTTTCATACTTCTTCCTTATTAAGTAAATATATAGATATATTCACTTAAATTTCTGGAGAAAGCATATGAAGCAAAAGGATCCATCGCATATGGCTACACATAATGGACTATATACATCAACATGCATAATATCCAATAAGTTAGTCATCCGTTCCTCTTTGGCCTATGAACGGAGTTTCAATTATCTCGAGGAAAGTTTCACCAGCGTCAATTGATCAAAATCAAAATACTCCAAAAATCCATCAACATGGAGTTTTTTCATGTTTACTTTCCAATATAATTCAAACAGCGATGTCACTTCATAAGTGATCTTCCAATCATTTGTCTTACGACATTTTAGCAATAATGTTTATGGATGTGATTTCTCCAACTAGACTTGTAAAAGTTCATCCATCCTTTATGGAATACGGTAATTATTTGAAGAACCATTGTTCTCATAATACCGGAACAAAATAACAATTATTAAAACAAATCTTGAAGGCTAGGTTTGACGACAACAAAAACACAATAACACTTTATTTGTTTTCGATGAACATCATCACTTATTCTCTTGCCAGTTACTTAGGCTGTTGTAGTTCATGAATTGTGTTGTTCTGTATGACATTTCACACCAACCAATTCGGTATCCAATACCTTAGAACCACATTGTTTAACAAGCAAGGAATACAGCCATAACATGTATATCTTCTATATACCTAAGTTGGACATATCCAACCTTTTCTTTTCTACCAAATATTTTATAGATTCTCTTTCAACAATTCCTTTTCTTTTAAAAGAATCTATCAACATCAATAGTGGTGTCATTCACATGACACATAGTACAAAGTGTATATAGTCAAATACTAATACCTTTGGACTTGCACTTTGAAGTGGATCACCATCATCAAATGTTTGGTGTTCTTTCAAAAATCCATTCTTTAGTAATCTATTTGTGTAGTAAACATTTTACCTACATCTTATATTCATCCTTATCATGACAACTTTCATGATCAATCTTCTATAGCCTATAAGGAAGAATCGCGAGTATAATGTTAGTTCCCAAAAACCTTTTTGGGAGATCCGGATGCCTAGCATCTCCATCCTTTACAAATTCTCATAATATGAGAACATGTATTTTGCTAAATTATACTCTATCATAATGCAACCAAAAACATTGTTTCAGATATCACAATATCTTCCACACATGATGGTTTCTGAAACAATTTTTCAGCTCCTAGATAATCTTGATATTAAAACAACTTTTGAATATCAAAAATCATGGAGGCAAACATGATACTTTAGATACTAACATTGGAATTCTTACTCTTGATTTAATACTACTTATTAAACTTCATGGAGTAAATAGAGTTTGCTGAAAGTTTGCAATAGGACTTCTAAACTTTTAAATTGACATTCAAAACAATATGATACCAGTTCGTAAAGTAAATATCCAGAATTCTATAGTTCTATTATCTCAATTAAAACTAAGCATAAGGTAGTGAACAGACACTAATCACTACAACAAATTATGCAAATTCACTTCGATTTAGTTTATGACAAATTGAGTTCGACTAATCCAAATTAGAAATGAACTCCCACTCAAAAACGACATCCCTCGTGCCTTTTTGCTAATTACATGAACCAAATCCACTACACCAAGTCCGATCATCACGTGAGTCGGTGTAGCTTCAAAGGCGAGCATCAATATGGGCATCATATCAACTATATGACTCATGCTTAACCTTTCGGTCCGTGTGCTGAGGCCATGTCTGTACATGCTAGGCTCGCCAAGTAAGAACCTTAGTAGTCGCATGTGTAAAACTGTCTTACACCCGTTTGTATGAAAGCGTAGAGTCGAGTACACCCGATCATCACGTGATGTCTTGAAACACGATCCATAGAACGGTGCATACTTAAGGAAGAACACATTTTATCTTGATATTTAAATGAGGGATCATCTTATAATGCTACTAAAACGCCAAACAAGCAATATAAGATGCGAACATCATATGTGTAAAGTGGGATGATATGGTCCATGCATTTGATCACCATCATATGCATCGTAGTATGATCTCTATCATTCCTTTATGTGTAAGGCCAAGGTCTATGGAACTTACACGTTAGGTGTGTTGTAAGAGTATCAATTATACATCAACTTACAACATTACCATATCATGACACTATCCCAGCAACGATCTAAACTAGACGCCTCTAATTTATCCATTGCAAGTTTTACGTGGCTTAGGGATTTCGGAGATAGAACCAGTCTTACCTACGAACATGGAACCACAACGAGGATAACCAAGTTATTAGCAACTCGTTGTAAATCAGATATTGACTATACTAGGAGAGACAGACACCCGCCAGCCACTTATGCAAAACTAGTTGCATGTTAGTCGTGGAACCGATCTCATGTGCGATGACATGTAAGGTTGGTCCGGGCCGCTTCATCCCACTATGCCACAAATATCCAAAAAACATGAAAGATGCAATAACATGATCATCATCGCCCACATATAAACATATGTGTACTACCCGTGCAAAGCACCTACGCATAGATCAGGCTCTGATACCATTGTTGGGTTTGCAGCATAGAAAACAAAAATTTCCCTATGATGAGAACTATACGCCAAGATCTATCTACTAGATACAGAGCAACGGGTGGATATACATCCATAGAGAACTTACCCTCAAAGACAACAAAGCTTTGTTAACGAGATGGAACTCATGGATGATGTAGTCGTACACTTGTCGATCTCAAGATCGTGATGAAGTCCAGCAGGTCCGGCTCCAGCACGTCCATCAGATCCAGCTCCAGCAAGTCCAGCACCACCAAGTCCAGCACCGCAAAGCAGCGGTGCATCCGTGATCGCACACACGTCCGGTACCCCGACAACCTCCATCCCTCGCTCTAGCAAAGCAGCGGAAGCAGCAACTCCTTTCTAGATAAATCCACCGGGAACATGCATCTCGCTAATCCAAGACCATGGGTGAATAATACTAGAGGGGGAGAGAGATCCTTCACGAGGAGGTTTGTGGAAGAAGGGGTGTGAGGAGGGCCTTTTATAGGAGGAGGGGGTACCCCTCCCCCATGGTCGGCGCCCCATGGGAGGGCGACTCCTCACCTCCCCCATTCATGTGGTGATAACCCCTCCACATTAAAATGCCCATTCACATTCTCTTTTAACGTCTCCACTTTAAATGCATTAAATTTCTCCAAATTTAATGCTCTCTCATTTAATAAAACTCTTTTATTAATTTTATTCAGAATTTTTTTAATTACTTTAATTAACAAACATTCACATAAAACCCCCTGCAACATTTCAATATTACATGCAGAACCAATTTCAGCAATTTCACCCGAAACAGTTTCGGTGTCTATTGAAATAATTCTAGCGTTTTCTTAAATCTTTATCTGAAACATATATGCTCCAAATGGTGTCGGTATCCCTTAAGTGTGTCACCCTACGGTTCGCGAATAATGCAGACATGATCGAGACCCCTCTCGGATCAATAATCAGAAGCGGGACCTAGAGATCCATACTGACTCCTACACATTCAACGATGACTTCTGTGATCGTGAGAACCTTTAACGCTAGTAACTAAATCCCTTTGTCTCGCGATATATTACATGTCCGAGACTCGATCATCGGTATCTCCGTACCTAGTTTGATCTCGTTACCGACATGTACTCTTTTCTCGTTCCCGTGATATAACATTCTAGTGATCACATCACTTGCTTGCAAGCTATTTCAATGTGATATCACCGAGAGGGCCCAGAGTATATATATCCGTCATCGGGATGGACAAATCCCACTCTTGATCCATGAGCCTCAACATAACACCTTCGTAGCATTGAACCCACCTTTATAGTCACCCTGTTATGGTGTGACGTTTGATGTTATCAAGATACTCTTCCGGTGTTAGCAATTAACATGATCTCATGGTCTAAGGACTAAGATTAGTTCGTATGATGTTATAGCAATATAAACATAATGACTCTAATCATAATGCTATACTTTGGATGAATGTTCATCACATCATTCCACCAATGTTGTGACCTCGTTATCAACAACATCCAATGTCCATGATCAGGAAACCTTGATCATCTTGTTAATCAACGATCTAGTTTATATGAGAGGCATTACTAGGAACATTGTATTTTGTTTATTAAACACACATGTATTAACGTTTCCAATTAATACTATTATAGCATGCAAAATAAACATTTTATCATAAACATGGAATAAGATAATAACCACTTTATTATTGCCTCTCGGGCGTATTCCCTTCATGAGGCCACAACCAACCGCTAACAGCAATGGCCGGTGGTGGTCGAGGACAGAGGGATGGAACTTCAGGAGCATCGATGGTCATGGCATGGTAGAGGGAGGTGCAGGATTCAGAGGAGAGCAACTAGGCATGTGGACCAACTGTGTTGGCACACATGACGCACACGACTAGGGTTAGTTGGGTCAGGGGTCATGCAAAGTAGTGCAACGTCGAGGTGTCGGGGTACTGACGGAGGAGGCCAGGCGAGACGGTGGCAGCAAATGGTAGCAGCAGGCACGAACAGCGACAGTCGGAGTGGCTAGTAGCGGTGGCTTGGTCGCGTACAGGGAGGAGAGGGGAATCGAGAGAGAAGATAAGTTGGGGTGGCTTTTGTGTGGGCATGTGTGTGTCACGTGTGCGTGTGAGGGATTAGGTGGGCTAGGGTCTGGATGACCTCGATCCAGGTCTAGTTGGGCCAGGCCAGCCCATGTGCCCAACCAAACAGGCAAGTTTAAAATAGAATAATAAAATAAAATAAAAATAATCTTGATGTTATAAACCTAGATAGTAATAGAATTTGTGTAAGGGAGTGATGAGTTACAAAGTCCAAGATGAAGATTTGTATGAAACCAAAACAAGGTGTAAGGAGTATCAACGCTACTTTGGAGTAAGGATCAATTCCAAATATTGCTAGTCAGCAAGAAGAAGGATGTTTGGTGCAGAAAATATGTGGAGCAACAGGAAGGGACAAACTTAGGTTCACTCATAGTAAGTGTTAATACTGTAGAGCTGATAAAGTAGTGATACTTAAGATCATGGAATTATAATGAATTGATATGAAGGAGAAATGTTGGAACCATAAATGGTACTCAAGCTCTGTAATATCAGAGAGAATACCATGAGTAAGGGAGTTGAAGATGTATAGGATACTCCATAGTCAATACATACTAGAATGATCCGCATCTAATACATTATTAGTTAAATTGACCAAGTCATCTTTGTATGACTTAAAGAGCATAAAACTTGGCCTATGTTAAAGTATATAGAAAGAAGTATTAAATTAGAGCAACTGTCTTCCATGACGCTTTGTGAAGTCGGATTTGTCAAAGTATTAGTGTCCTGAAAGTGGAAATTATGGAAGAGAGTGATGGCAGAGCCTGTGTGTCAATTATTTTAATATCTCTTAGGTAAGATACTTACCTTTGGAAGAGATAAATAAGCTTTAGGTATAAGAAGTGGTTTATAAAATTCACCTCGGATATCCACAATTGTGTGGGTACACCACTGATTTCCTCCGTGAAATCATGTATAATTGCACATGTAAGGCATGAAGAGGACAATATCCTAACCATAGAAACCAAATGGTGGTATATTCGGAGTAAGTGATTATTAAAAAAACCTAAGGGGAGAGTGATCAATGAAGTAAAAGAATCGAGATTCAATATCTGGAGTAAGGTTAAGGAGAAATCCTAAACTATGATTCAGACATACCTTATTTTCATAAGGTTAATTGTAGTCACCTAGTATTTGGACTCTTGTAAGTATGACAACATGGAAATTTAAGTTTATACTTCAATATAGCAAGAAGTAGATATTTAATTAGTTAAAGGAATCCAGAGAAGTTCGAAGGAGATAAGGAAGTTTAACATTGGGAAAGACTAGATATTAGATAACCAAGAGTTGGATTATTCGTAAGTTTGGGTCTAGAATACCAAAACAGACCTATATAGAGGAATAGGAAACTATGAGTGGTTTGGGATAAAGGAGTCCAAAACTAAGAAAACCATGTTAAGTAATATTAGTATTACCCCTATAGTTGGACAAAGGCTAAGATAAAGCCTTGTCTTAGTGAGACTTTCTAAAGCCCAAGTACTTCTCAAATAGAGGGTTAATGACTAAGAAAGTAAGTAGGACTCCTAGTAACAATAATATGCAACAGGAGATGTCCTAACTAGAAGATGCTCAAAAAGACCTCAATGAAGCAAGAGTATTAGATTCAAGGGATTTCTGTTTTTGTGCACCTGGTTCATTAGTTTTACACAGTTTTCCCCAGCTATTTAATTTTTCCTCACTTTTCCCCTCCCTCTATTCTAAAACCCTCGCGGGCGCTCGGATAGAGTGATGTCGTTGGGTCAAAGGCTTGACATTTACATGCTGACTGGTGGGACCACGTTGGGGTAGGTCCTGCCATGGCCGTTACGTGCTGACTAGTGGGGCCAGGATACACGTCGCACCAGCCATCCATCTCTCGTTGACTCGTGGGCCGTTTTTTTCCTGATTGTGTGGTCAGTGCAGCCAATGAAAAATGTGGCCGTTCTATGGGGCCCTCGAACCCAATGAACGATAGGGCTGCCATGTGGGGCCGTTCTGTGGGGTGTCAAAGCCAATGGCCGATGGGCCGTCATGTGGGGTTGGAGGGGGGATTTGCATATTTGCCATGTTCTTGCATATTTTCCATTTTTTGTGTCACTGACATGTGGTGGTCATGTGGCAAATAAGCAAATTTCAAAGAAAAAGTTTGACAGATATGCAAAATTGGCAAATATGTAAAAATCCTGGAGCAGCTACTCCCCCAAACATTGATAGGTGGGGTTGTGTATGCCATGTGAGGTCGGCTCTCTCTCTCATCCGCTCCCAGCCCCCAGCCCTGAGAAGCTCCTATCCCACCGGTGGACAGAGCAGCCATCATCGGGGCGCCGATGCATCACCGGATCAGTCCTACGGCGGTGGCGGACGGACTACCGCGTTGCACCTCAACTATGGCTCCAACACTTGTTTCATCCACACGCATTCTATGTTGAGGCAGTACCGACCGCAGGTAGGTCCGCCGCCCATGACGACCGGGCTTTTGTTCTACCGCCATAGCCCGACAAATAGTCGCAACAATTGCTAGTAGTTCTTGGTAAGACCTTTTCTCCTGCTCTACCCACCCTAATCGATTCGGTTCCCATAATTTCCTCAATATTGCAGGTGCAAATTAGTCCTCAATGTCTGGTCGTAGCGGGTACACCGGCGAGGTTGGGGAATCGATCATGTCGTGGCCACATTCTCCTTCTCCTACCACGTCGGATGTGCGTGTAGCTCCTTTTCTTTGTACTACCATTAAATTTGAAGTGCTGGCATGTCCTATCGGACTGATTTCAATTGGGTTTGTTTTGGGATTGTTATAGTGTGTTATGTAGGCCGATGATCCATGGTACATTGCATACCAAGATGAATCAACCGAGGGTTCTAGCTAGAGGATGGATTTGGAGGAGATGGTTACCAATTTAGGTGATGAATTGGCCCTTAAAAACCCGTTGATATTCGAGCTGAAGCATACTGTCGAGGAAGAAAAGAAGAATTTAGAGCTTATTTGCAAAGATAAGTTGACACTTGAGGCTGATCTTGCCGTATCTGATCAAGTGGTATAAAATCTAAAACATGAACTTCAAGTGAAGGAGAGGAGAATAGTAGATTCATGTGGGCAGTTTTAGTAGTTGTCATCCCCGCCCTAGCAGTTACAATATGTGGTTGTGGTGAAGGGTGGCACGTGTAATGATTAGTTAAATAGATAACTAATTTAGAGAGTAGAATTGTTATTCAATGGATGGTTGTGAGTCCCTGCTAATTTAGTCACTTTGCGGTCCAAAAGTTGTTGAGAGAATGCATTGTGGCCTAAGTTGCTTGCCATTGGATCTAGCTGCCCATAGTTGGCGTGCCAAATTCCTAGAGGGTCAAGTTGGGGCCCTATCAGTTTTGACTATTCTGTTGTTGCCATCGTGGTTGCCATGTAGACTTGCAGCATTGGCGGCAGCATCCATTCCCCGTTCTTCTTGACACCGCATTCTTCTTCTCTAGAGAGCAATTTGTGGTCACGGCTAGGGCGCGGAGCTGGTACGCCAATTCCTTGGCCTCATGGTTCAATAGTACAGATCAATTTTGATTCAAATCATACATATTTCTATCAAATTTATACAAGCCCACTGGAGATTGTCATAGAAAGTACTACTCCCTCCGATCCAAATTAGTTGACTCAAATTCATCAAGATATCGATGAATCTAATGCTAATTCATGTTAACTCTGATCCAAAGCAAGTACTACTACTCCCTTCGATCCAAAGAAAGTACTACTCCCTTTGATCCAAAGCAAGTACTACTACTTATGAATCAGCTTTAGAGCATAACCACCAATCTCACGGCTCAAATACATATCAAATTTATTCAAATCATACATATATTTTAAGTCACATAATTTGGGCTCATAAGTGGACGGTGAGCTAGCCGCCCTCCCCTCTGTATGTGTACTCCAAGAAGTACGGGCAAGGTGCTCCCATCCATCCGGCCACGAGGTACATCCGGCCTTCACCGTCGAAGTGCACCTCGATGTGCTAGCCACGACGGCGGCCTGCCTCCCACAGCTTCGGTTCACGAGGGCCTGATCTGCCCCATTGCAGTGATGTTGCGGATGATGGCTTCAATCATCATCGCATTAGTGACCACTGTCGGCACCACCACCATCACACTGATGTTGCAGATGATGGCTTCAATCATCGCTGCATCTATGACCACTATCGGAACCACCGTTGTCGCACTAATGTTGCGAATGATGGCTTCAATCGTCATCACATCAATGACCATTGTCAGCACCACCGTCGTTGCACTGATGTTGCGGATGATAGCTTCAATCATAATCGCATCAATAACCATTGTCGCCACCACCACCATCGCACTGATGTTGCGGATGATAGATTCCATCGTCGTTGCATCGATGCCCACTATCTGCACTGTCATTGCCTCGGTGTCTTTCATCAGCAACGGATCTGAGGAGGTGAACGGAAGTGAGGCAGATAGAGACAGAAATTTTAGACGCTTAGATTCTCACCGCTGCACACCGTTCCAGCTGCCACGCTTAGATCCGCGCCACTACAAGCCATTCTGACCACCATGATTAGGTTCGTGCCACTTCACGTTGTTCCGACTGCCAAGCTTAGGTCTGTGCCACCACACGCCATTCGGACCGCCACGCTTAGATTCGCACGCTGCACACTGTTCAGACTGCCATGCTTAGATTCGCGTTGCCGCATGCTATTTGGACTGCCATGCTTAGATCCACACCACCACTCGCCGTTCATACTACCATGCTACCGTACGTCGATAGGAGGGGAGGAAGATGCAACTGGTATACATGCGATAGGGAAAGGGAGGGAGAGACATCCAGCCCGTCGGGCTTTCCTCTTCGTACAGGGTAGGTGCACCCAATGGGAGAGAGAGACCTCCAGCCTGTTGGATCATGATGTATCAAATGGTGGTTGGCCAAGATCCCTGTGACATACATCTCGACCAATCAGAGCACAGCCAAACTGAGTGCTAGTTGATACGGCTGGTATACATGCGATAGGGAAAGGGAGGGAGAGACATCCAGCCTGTCAGGCTCTCCTCGCCGTGCAAGGTAGGTGCGCCCATCGGGAGAGAGAGAGACCTCCTGCCCGTCGGATCATGATGTATCCAACGGTGATTAGCCAAGATTCGTGTGACATACATCTCGACCAATCAGAGCGCAGCCAAACGGAGGCAGGAGAGAGGGGGAAAGTGAGGAAAACTTTAGAGGGAGGGGAAAAGTGAGGAAATCTTTAGCGAGTGGGGAAAACTGAGTAGAGCTAAGGAAAACAAGGGCACTTAGATAAAAAAATGAGTAAGGGGAATTCAAGCTTTGGGCATAAAAATGGAAAATGTGTTATTTGAAAAAAAATCCATCTTGGCCTACATTATATTATTTGCAACTCAAAGATACACAAGTGTCGGGGGGAAGATCCCCAGATACCCCAATCGGACAAGAAACAGGGCAGTTGGATCGCGTCTGGCTGGCCAGATGCAGCCGGAAAAAGCAAGCCAGGCCGGCTATTGCACCGTAACCGGATCGACAAGAAGCAGCCGGCTACGCCGACGTAGCCGGAACCAATCAAGGAGACAGGGCGACGTGCGTATCAGTGCACAGTACGCCCTGTACGGTGACAAGACCGGCAACTACTCGGCCATACCGAAGACTTTGCGGGGATGACGCGGGAACAGTGGCCCGATGCTGACGACAGGCTCGCACGGCGTCTACTATGCCTACGACAGCCATACTACTCATACTCCGATGGGACATGCCGTACCGGATACTGTAGATGACCAGTTGGCTAGGACCCGCCTGTGGGGCCCGCCAGTCGGACAGGCCAGTGAGACCGTTGCCTCTCTGCCTATATAAGGAGAGGCAAGGCCTCAGTAGTAAGGGTTGGCATCAGTGCATTTAAGGAAGTAGCTAGAGAATTCACCTCGAGGAGCACTTGTAGCTCGTATATCCCTCATAGTCAGATCCGGTAGGAGTAGGAGTTTTACCTCATCATGAGGCCTCCGAACCTGGGTACTTCCTGCGTCCAGCTACGCTTGCTTGTATCCAATCCCGCCTGCGGACGCCATCGATAGCTTCCCTGCTAGTCCCCACACCTCTATCTCACCTTCTTAGGTACTGTCGTTCCCAATACAACGACAGCTGGCGCCCACCGTGGGGCAGATGGCTTCGACCGGAGTCATGTTCTGCACGGGACCCCGCACTTCAGCCGGTGAGCGTGTGGCCTCCGGCCTGGTGCTCACGCTCCGCAAGTTCGACTGCGTCATCGATAACACTTCCTGCTTCGCCGGAACCTCCTTCCTGGCGAACGGTTCCATCCTGCTCTTCGGCGACCTCCCCGTCTATGTCGCCACTGTTTCGAAGCGTTTCCCTAGGGAGATCGTCTCTGTCGTGGAGCTACCGCATCTGGGCGGTAGCGCCTCCGTCGCTCCCTGCGGCGTGGAGGTCGTGATGGCCGGCTCCAGCTCCCATCCCCGCCAACCGTGGGAGCGAGGCGCGGACGAGGTTGGAACTTCTGGGCCTCCGTAGCCTCGTAATCCGGTGGAGGATGCCATTGATCGGCTCCTGACGCCGGTTAACCTCAGGGATAACCCGGAGGAGGCGGAAGCCAACTTCTCCATGGAGAGACAGATCCTCCTCCAGGAGGCCATGGAGCTGGCGGCAACCCGCAAGCAACTCGAGATCACCCAGCGCGAGTACGACCGTGCGCACAGCTTCACTCCGGCTACAGCGAGCAGCCAGCGGCCGGTACTGGCGGCGTGAGCTAGGCGGTAGGATGGAAAAGGACGGGGAGCTAGATCCCACGCCCGCCCTCATTCGGCCCACCTATAGCACGTCCATCAAGAACCTGCACGCGGCGCGAGCCACGGAAGCTGCCGCACTGGAGGGCGAGGAGGAGCTCGCCAGACGCACGTCAGGAGCTCTCCTCACACGGACGAAAGGTGCTGATGCCAACCGGCAGATGCAGGAGGACCCCAGCTACTCCAGGGGGAGCAAGCTGCCTATCAACAGCAGGGGTGCGCCGCGCGACACCCAACAGGCATCCTCCCCTCAGCCTGCTAAGGCCCGCAGCAGGCATCGCAGCTCCGGCAACAAGGGCCAACCGTGCCAGGAGCAAACGGTGAAGAGCAACCCACAGCCTCCCCCTCCACCAACCGGAGCACCTAGACCCGCTGGTTCCCGTCTCTCGGGCCGGGTGGGAGCGCCCAACCCGGATTGTCTGGATCCCCGTGACCGCATCGAGCTCCTCGCTCAAGCGCGCGTCACAGAGGAAGAAGACTCTACTGGCCCGGTTTGTTTTGGACCCTGCATCCGGAACGAGCCGTTTCCGGATAAGTTCTCCCTGCCCAAGGACACCCCCAAGTACGACAGCATCATGAAGCCGGAAGATTGGCTGACCGACTATGCTACGGCAGTCGGCATCGCCCATGGGAACAAGCGCACAGCCGTGCGCTACGTCCCTCTTATGCTAACCGGGTCGGCAAGGACGTGGCTCAACAGCCTTGCGCCCAACAGCATCAACGCCTGGCCGGACTTCGAGAAGGTGTTCGTCCGCAACTTCAACGGCACGTACAAGCGCCCAGGACGCCCACGTGACCTGGCCTTGTGCGTCGGTGGTGACCAGCGAGACGACGCGAGTACCGCCAAGTGGGCCAGAATGCGCAACACTTGCAAGGGCATCCTGGAGAGCCAGGCCATCAGCTTCTTCATCGAGGGATGCCGAGAAGGCACCATGCTTTGCCACCGGCTACTGTGTGATGAGCCGAAAACCATGGCGGAGCTCATGACGGTTGCGGACCAGTACACCACGGCGGATGCCGCCGTGAAGAAGCCCCTCCGAGTAAATGCTGATGGGCGTCCGACTCCTAAGGAGCCAGCTCGCGACCGTCCGAGCAATCCGGCTGGCGAAGCCGGATCTTCCAGACGCCACGGCAACGACAACCGGTTCCATGGGGACCGCCAAGCTGGACAACAGAAGCCCCACTACCACGCGCGGCAGGTCAATGTTTTGGAGGGCGCGCTTGACGCACCGGCTAACGATGCAAGGAGGCAGAAGCCATGGCTCACCTTCGACCAGATGTTGGATGGCCCGTGCAAGTGGCATAGTGGTCCCTTCAAGCCGGCTACGCATACCACCCGGAATTGCAGCTGGACCCGCCAGCTAAAAGACCAGGGTAACCAGCCTTGTCTCCCCCCGCCCCCTCCTGGTGGACCACCACCACCGGCTAGGGGAGCCGGCAATGATGGTAACGGCAGCAATAGTGGCAACAACAACAACGGCTACCCCTAGCCGCATGCCGCCTACCACATCTTCGAGACGGAGCTGGACGACAAGCATAGCCGTAGGCGATGCTCCAAGGAGGTCAACGCCATCATCTCTCCGGTCCCCTAGTACCTGAGCTGGTAGGAAACCCCCATCACCTGGAGTCGTGCAGACCAGCCGGAGCAGCTGCCGACTCCCGGGGGCTACGCCATGGTGCTCAACCCCCTCATCGTCTCCAACGCGCGTACCTGCCATTTCTCGCACGTCCTCATTGACGGAGGCAGCATCCTCAACCTCCTCTACCAGTCCTCACTAGAGAAGCTGGGCATTCGCGAATGCGACCTGCGCCCGACTACCACAACATTCCACGGCATGCTGCCAGGGCCAGCTTGCGCCCCGCTGGGTAAAATCCAGTTGGATGTCATCTTCGGGACCAAGGAGAACTTTCGCCGCGAACCGATCTAGTTCAAGGTGGTAAACCTGACGAGCACCTATCATGCTCTCCTCGGGCGCCCCGCCCTCGCCAAGTTCATGGCCGTCCCCCACTACCCATACCTCAAGACGAAGATGCCAGGACCCAACGGCATGATCACCATCGCCGGCTGCTTCAAGCGGTCGATGGAGTGCACCTCAGTCGGTTCCAAACTGGCAGAGGCCCTCATCATAGCCGAGGAGAAGCGCGTGATCATGTGTATTGTGGCCATGACCCAGCAGGACATACCGGCTAGCAGCAAACCGGCTGGAGAAGGAGCTTTCCAGCCGGCAAAGGAGATGAAGAGGATCCTGCTCGACCCCTCCGACCCGACCAAGTTCGTCACCATCGGTGCCAACTTGGACAGCAAATAGTAAGGCGCGCTCGTCGACTCCCTCCGTGAGAATCGGGACATCTTTGCATGGTCACCCAAGGACATGCCAGGTGTACCGAGGAAGTTCGCCGAGCACTCACTTCATGTGCGGCCGGATGCCAAGCCGGTCAAGCAACCTCTGTGCCGATTCGCAGAGGAGAAGAGGAAGATAATCAGTGACGAGATCACCCGGCTCCTTGAAGCCAGGTTCATCATGGAAGTATACCACCCGGACTGGCTGGCGAACCCAGTCCTGGTGCTGAAGAAGAACAAGACCTGGCGTATGTGTATCAACTACACTAGCCTGAACAAGGCGTGCCCGAAAGACCCCTTCGCATTGCCCCGTATCGATCAAGTCATCGATTCCACGGTCGGCTGTGATTTGTTGTCTTTTCTAGATTGCTATTCCGGTTACAATCAGATCCGGTTAAACCCGGCTGATCAGATTAAGACATCATTTATCACCCCCTACGGGGCTTTCTGCTACGTAACCATGCCTTTCGGTCTAAAGAATGCAGGTGCTACCTATCAGCGCTGCATGCAGAAGTGATTGCACTCGCAGATAGGCCAAAATGTGCATGCTTACATGGACGATGTGGTCGTCAAGACCAAGGAGAAGCGCACCCTCCTTGAAGATCTAGGAGAGACATTTGGCAACCTCCGCCAGTACCAGCTGAAGTTGAACCCGGAGAAGTGCGTCTTCGGAGTGCCATCCGGTCAGCTCCTCGGTTTCCTCGTATCACAACGAGACATCGAGGCAAATCCGGAGAAGATCGCAGCCATCGAGACGATGCAGCCGCCCAGGAGCCTGCTTGGAGTCCAAAAGTTCAACGGATGCCTGGCCTCCCTCAGCCGTTTCGTCAGTCGGTTGGGGGAGAAGGCACTCTCGTTGTACCAGCTGATGAAGAAGACGGACAAGTTCTCCTGGACTTCGCAAGCCGACGCCGCATTTCACGACCTCAAGCGCATGCTGTCCACAGCGCCGGTTCTAGCCACGTCGGCTAGCAAGAAGACGATGTTGCTCTATATAGCAGCCATCAGCCGGGTCGTCAGCGTCGTCCTGGTGGTGGAGCGCCCCGAGGAAGGCAAGGCTCAGCCGGTTCAGAGGCCCGTCTACTACCTCAACGATGTTCTCTCCCTCTCCAAGCAGAACTACCCCCACTACCAGAAGATGTGTTACAGTGTGTACCTGGCATGCAAGAAGCTCAAGCACTACTTCCAGGAGCATCCGATTAAGGTCGTGTGCACCGCACCCCTTTCGGAAATCATCGGCAACAAAGACGCCACCGGCCGAGTCGCCAAGTGGGCCATCGATCTCGCCGCCTACTCCATCCAGTACGAGCCCTAGCTCACGATCAAGTCGCAGGCATTGGCGGACTTCCTCGTCGATTGGGCCGAGACCCAGTATCTCCCACCGGTTCCGGATTCGGACCATTGGAAGATGCACTTCGACGGGTCGAAGATGCTCGGGGGCTTGGGAGCCGGCATCATGCTCACCTCACCCAAGGGAGACCGGCTGGAGTGCGTACTGCAGATCCACTTCAGGGCCTCCAACAACGTAGCCGAATACGAGGCACTAGCGCATGGACTCTGGCTAGCCAAAGAGATCGGTGTCAACCGGATCCTTTGCTTCTACGATTCAGACCTAGTGGTGCAGCAAGTATCTAGAGAATGGGACGCCAGAGATGCAAACATGGCCCTCTACCGGTTCCACATCCAGAAGCTCAGCGCCTCCTTCGACGGATGCAAATTCCATCACGTCCCCTGCGTCAACAACGAGGCAGCCGATTCGCTCGCCCGAATCGGATCCACCAGGCAGGCAATCCCACCTGGGGTTTCCTTCGAGCACCTGCGCAAGCCCTCCATCAACCCGTCACCTAAGTCAGACTCCATCACATGGGCAGGGAGCGCTCTGGCTGACGAGGCGTCAGAAGCAGAGCCGACAGAGCCTCCAAAGAAGAAGACCCGCACCAACTCTGGCAAGGCAGTACCCTCCGGCTCGCAAGACCCAGGGGCTACCGGCTCGTCAAACGGCTTGGGGGCTGCCGTCCCGGGACGTCACCCGGACGACCCCCCACAACCATCAACCGGAGAGCGGGAGCATCCTCATCATTCGGGAAGTGCCATCCTAGGCGCAGCCCTTCATGAACTACATCGCCAACGGGGAACTTCCGGATGACGAGGTGGAAGCCAGGCAAATCCGGCGCCGCGCGCACACATACACCATCATCAACGGCGAACTGTACAAGTGCAGCGTATCCGGCATCTTCCAAAGGTATGTTGATGTGGACACGGGCTACCGGCTACTCAAGGACATCCACCAAGGCAAGTGCGGGCATCACGCTTCGTCGAGGGCGATAGTTGCCAAGGCGTTCCGCCACGGCTTCTATTGGCCCACCGCCCTCGAGGATGCTGAACAGCTGGTCCACGCGTGCAATGGGTGCCAGCGCTTCGGGCAGCTCAGGCATATGCCGACTTCGGTGCTCAAGACCATACCGACTACCTGGCCATTCGCGATTTGGGGCCTCGACATGGTCGGTCCCTTCAAGCGAGCACGTGCGGGCATGACCCACCTGCTGGTGGCGGTGGACAAATTCACGAAGTGGATCGAGGCCAAGCCCATCCGGAAGATGGACGGGGCGACAGTCGTCACCTTCTTCACCGCATCATCAATCGGTTCGGCTACCCCAATAGCATCATCACCGACAATGGCACGAACTTCGCCAAGGGGGCCTTCGCTCGATTCTGCAGCAACAAGGGCATCCGGCTGGACCTTTCCTCTGTCGCGCACCCGCAGTCCAACGGGCAAGTCGAAAGAGCAAACGGCTTGGTGCTAACTGGCATCAAGCCGTGCCTCATCGAGCCGTTGGAGCGGTCACCCGGATGCTGGATCGAGGAGCTTCCGGCTGTGCTATGGAGCCTCTGCACCACACCGAATAGATCAACCGGCTACACCCCGTTCTTCCTAGTCTACGAATCAGAAGCCGTCCTCTCCGCGGACATCGAGTTCGACTCCCCACGCAAGCTCCTATACGACGAAAAGGCGAACCAAGAGGCACGGGAGGACGGAGTGGACCTCCTGGAGGAGGCCCGCGAGTTGGCATTGTCCAGATCAGCCCTGTACCAGCAACGACTACCCCGCTACCATTCAAGCCGGATCCGCCCAATCGCGTTCCGCGAGGACGACCTGGTTCTCCGGCTGGTGCAAGACACGAAGGGCATGCACAAGCTATCTCCACCTTGGGAAGGCCCCTTCATCATCAGCCGGGCGCTACCCAACGACTCCTACTACCTCATCGACACGCAGCAGCCGCGCAAGAACAAGATGGACAAATTAGACGAGGAGACTGAGCGTCCCTAGAACGCGGCTTTGCTGCGCCCGTTTTACACCTAGTCGCCAGACAGTGTATGTATCCCGCAAACCCTATGAATGAAAATGTGGACCCCTACGAGATGCTCGGGGGCTCCTTGCTAGAAATGTGTTTGTACCTATTTTCTGGTTATGGTTTTCCAGCTCCGGCAACCCCTACCTGGGGGCTTGCCGGCTGGCCCGGCCTGCTAAGTCAACAAACCGACTGAGTAGTGTGCGATGATGTCAGAGGCCCACTCTTTGTCTCAGCTATAGACCGCAACCCGGCTGTCCGGCTAGCAAGAGCAGAAGCCCGAGGCATCCCACATGAAAAACAGGGAGGAGGCGCAACAGACCGGGCGTCCTGGCCTTGCAGCTAGCTTAATGCAATCTGGTTACTAAGCCGTTAGTACCGTGCGCGATGTACTGTCAGCTCCCTTCGATTCCGGCTGCAGACCGCAACCCGGCTGCTCGGCAAGGACGCAGCGAAAAGACCACAACCCAGCTGCCCGGCAAGGACGCAGCAAAAACAGCAGAGCACACGGGAAAGCGACCAAGTGTCCAGAAAGGCGCAAGCTAGTTTTCAAAAAACAAATCTGTTTTCCGGCTACAATTTGGCAGACTAACCTATTAACATGTGAGGATGTATGTGTATGTATATTCTTGTACGACTACCTTGAGTTAGAATTCAGGAAGAAAAGAGAGGAAGATTCGAAGTCCTTGCCTTCATCAAGCGCTCCGAATCTCGGGGGCTACACCCACTGGGTGCGCTCGCGCGCCCCTAGTGGAATCTTGTAGTTCCCGACCGGCTAAAGGAGTTTAGCCGGCCGTTTGGAGCCTAGGTGAGGGCAAGGGCAGGAGCAAGAAAGGACAAGGAAGATTCAAAATCCTTGCCTTCATCAAGCGCTCCGAATCTCGGGGGCTACACCCACTGGGTGCGGTCGCGCGCCCCCAGTGGAATGTTGTAGTTCCTGGCCGGCTAAAGGCGTTTAGCCGGCCATTCGGAGCCCAGGTGAGGGAAAGGGCAGGAGCAAGAGAAGACAAAGAAGATTCGAAGCACCTGGCTATGCCAGCTACTCCGAATCTCGGGGGCTACACCCAGTGGGTGCGCTCGCGCGCCCCCACTCGAATGTTAGTTCCCCCGGCTGAAGGTGTTCAGCCAGCGAAAGCAGCCGACTAAGACGAGTCTAGTTGGATAAAGTTAGAAGATTTGGGGAAAAAGAAGGAAGATTCGAAGCACCTGGCTACGCCAGCTACTACGAATCTCGGGGCTACACCAGGAGTGGCTAAGCGCGCCCCACTAGAGGTGCAGTTCTCCGGCTAAAGCGTAAAGTCAATCGGTGAAATGTTGAAAGAAAATGCAAAGTGCACAAGCTAAAGGGAAATCAAGCCAGTTCAAAATTAACGCCACAAAGGAAAAAGGAGGTGAAGCTCCCATAAGTTTACCTGGCGCCAGAGAAAGCCGGTACAGACAGACAAGTTTGAAACAGGATTAAAATAATACAAATACACCCGGCATCCTGGGGCAGTGGCTAGGCGGCAGGACCCTTGCCGTGAGGAGTGTCTTGGCTGGCGGAAGCTTCAGGCGGAGGAGGAGGCACGGCGCTCGATCCTGTTCCGGCGCCCGTAGCCGGCTGCGTCGGGGCTTCCACATCGGGAGTACCGACGGACTCTGAGTCGATGAGCACCTCGTCGGGGTCCACGTAGTCAGCAATCTTGATGGTGGAGCCTCGGAGCTCCGGATGGGCCTGGCGGATGGCGGCAAGGTCGGCGCCGGCGCGGAAGCCTCCGTCGATCTTCTCGATGCAGGCATCCTTGTACCAGGAGAGCATGAGAGCCAGAGCCATCTCCGCTCCGGCTCGTGCCACCAAATCCCGCAGCCGGTCCACCGCAGCCGGCACATCCTCCACCTTCGTAGCTAGCTGCGCCATTGTCTCTGGAACCGGAGCATCCGGCCACAGGAACGAGAAGATGTCCCGTGCCGCTAGATGAAGCTTGGCAGCTTCGTCGCTAAGAAGGACGATGAGCTCCTGGGCCGTTGGCTGTGCTCCCGGCCAGTTCTCCTGCAGCCGGTTGTATGCCAGCAGGTCTATGCCGGGATAAAACGCTGTCAGAAAAAGAGAGTCAGATCCGGCTATCAGATCCGGAAAGGAAGGGAGACGGAAAAGAGGAACTCACCCTTAGCCATGTGGCCAACTTGCATCAGCTCCTCCACCAGAGCCTTCTCCTTCGTCGTCAGCCGCTTGATCTCCTTCTCTTGGTCCTTGTTCTGGGCCTCGAGAAGGTTGAAGGCTTCGATCCGGCTGGCGAGCGAGGCGTCGCGCTCCTTGATGGTGGCCTCTAGACCGTCTACCTTCGCGTGCCAATCCTTGTTCTGCAGCCGCAGAGTGGAGTTGGACTTGCTCAGCCGGTCGTTCGCTTTCTTCAAGCGATCGATCTCGCGCTGAGCGCACACGAGGATAGTTGCGACAAAGCCGGCTATCAGTAAAAAAAAGCAAGCCGGATGAAGCAACTTAATCTGGGAGGTTCCATTGGCAGCAGCAAGCTTCTGCTCCAAAGACCGGTTCCCACCGGCTGCGGCCTCCAGCAGCCGGATCTCCTTCACCGCTAGCTCGAGGGTGGCAGCGAGGTCAGTCAGTGAGGCGGCAGAGGAGGCGTCGTCATCCACAGCATTGATGGCCAAGGACTCCTTCGCGGCAACCACCGTTGTCCTCCACTCCTCTCCCGGCTCGTCGTCGGAGTTGTCGTCACCGACAACCATGAGTTCCTTGCCGGTCACAGCCCCTCGCATGCCCGCGGAAGAGCCACCCGGCCGAGAACCCTCCGCTTCCATCTGGGCCACCACATCCGGCTGCGGACCCTCTGCTCCGGATGAGGTAGCCAGTTCAGCTCGAGGTGGCGGCGGAGGTGGTGCCGCGGGAGAAGGAGGGGCACTGGCAGACGTGGTCGGGGCGCGAGGTGGCGACCCGGTCGGTGCTCGTGCCGGGCTCGTGGCTCCAAAGGAGACCAGCGTGCTAAGAAGACAGAAGAGGAGAAGAAGAAAAGAAAAGCAAATAAGCCAAAGGCAGAAAGGGAGAAAAAGAAACAAACAAAAGATGGTAAAATAAAAAGGAAGAAGGGCATACCCCTGCACAACCGGGGGCGGCCCAGGCGACTCGGCGAAGGGCGCTGGTCTGGCTCCTCTTGGGAGTTGGCTCCTCCGCGGCAGGCCGGCTGGAGTTGGAACGGCTGGAGCCGCTCCCGCCAGCGTCGCCGTCCGTCGCAGGGCGCTGCGTCGGATCGGAGGCCGGCGCGGCCTCCTCCTCCTTGTCAACCTCCGCGTGGGGGTCGGCGGCCGGTTCGTCGTTCCAGCTGGGGAAGGCATCACCGTCCCCGTCCGACTCCTCGCCAGACCGTCGAGCACACAGCTCGGGCAAGTCAGGCGTAAACGCCTCGAGGGGGGCCTCACCCTCCTCGCGAAGGATGCAAGGGAAGATCTGCCGGATACAAGAGATTAGTCGGATAAAACAAAAAAGAAAGACAAGAAATACGAAAGAAAACTCCGGCTAAAAGGACCTACCCGGGGCACGCGGTTGTCCTGGTTGTAGGGCGCCAGGCTGAAAGTCCAGCCCTCCGGTAGCCGCTCCTTGGTGATCGTCCACTCCCACTCCTTCAGGTTGTGGTAGCGGGGATCGCCGTGCGATAGCCGGGTCGGGTCCAGCCGGCCGGAGTAGAAGCACATTTTGTGCGCTCGTTGCTGCAACGGCATCATCAGCCGGGACATCCAGCTGAGGGTGATGTACAGGCCAGTTAGCCGGCAGGTGACGAGGGAGCGCATGCGCTGCAGCATCGTGTCCAACTCCGCCTTGTCGCCATAAATATTCAGCTCCCAGTGTTGCCGGCTGGACTCGACATCCTGGAAGGCCTGAAGGTTGATCCGGTCCATGTTGGTGACGTTCTTGACGTAGAAGTACGACTGCTGCCACAGTCGTACTGTGTCATGCAGCCGGAACTTCGGGTAGCTGGTCTGCACACAGGAGTCGATGGAGGCGCCACCACAGACGACTAGCAACCCCTTCGTGAACTGCACCTGCGGCCGGACTCGGAAGAGCTGGCATAAGAGCCTGAGATCTGGCTAGATCCCGAGATAGCTCTCGCAGAATGCCATGAAATGCACCAGCGTTCCGATTGCGTTGGCGCCGAGATGGTGGAGGCGGAGGTCGAAGAAGGCCAAGAACATGAGGAAGAAGGGGTGCACCAGCAACGCGAACCTGCGCGCCAGATGCGAGAGGAAGATGACCCGCTCGCCCTCCACTGGGTGCAACGACACCTCTCCCACTGGCGCTAGCCGCACCGCTACTTCCTCCTCCGGCGGAAGGACGCGGGTAGCGCGGTATTTCTGGATGTGGTCCTCCGTGACGGAGGAGCCACACCAGGCTCCGCGTTCGGCTGCCATCTCCGGCTGACAGGAAGGCGCGGCGGCGGAGGAGTGGCGGTGGCCCGTACTGCCGATGATGACGAACGGGCGACGTAGCGGGCTATTGCGACGGCAAGAAAGGAAAACACGAGGCGGGCGCAGAGGAAGAGGGCAACCGGAAGGCGGGCGAAGGAAGAGCGCCTCCCCATGGCGTCCCTTTAAAGGGCCGGAAGAGCAACCGTTCACGGCGCCACATGGCACTCATCCAGGCAACCCTCCCCCCAACCGCCGCCCAGATCCCGTGTGCGGACGCGAGGTGCGCAGAAGATCCTAGAGCGGGAACCGAAGCGCCGGGCAGCAGTTTCCCGAGGCGGCGCGGCGACGGACGTTATAATGCCAGCCTTGAGCAATGATGGCGGCGATGGCGGCGGCGGCATCAGCACTGACGTCACGGGTAGCGCAACCGCCAGGCGTAGCCGGTCACAATTTCAAAACCAAGAAGGAGCGCACGCACATTTCACCTAAGGGCGGAATCTACACGTGCTCGGGGGCTAGTGTCGGGGGATGATCCCCAGATACCCCAACCGGACAAGAAACAGGGCAGTCGGATCACGTCCGGCTGGCCAGATGCAGCCAGAAAAAGCAAGACAGGTCGGCTATCGCATGGTAACCGGATCGACAAGAAGCAGCCGGCTACGGCGACATAGCCGGAACCAATCAAGGAGATAGGGCGATGTGCGTATCAGTGCACGGTACGCCCTGTACGTGACAAGACCGGCAACTACTCGGCCATACCGAAGACTTTGCGGGGATGACGCAGGAACAGTGGCCCGATGCTGACGACAGGCTCGCACGGCGTCCACTGTGCCTATGACAGCCATACCGCTCATACTCCGATGGGACATGTCGTACCGGATACTGTAGATGACCAGTCGGCTGGGACCCGCCTGTGGGGCCCACCAGTCGGACTGGCCAGTGAGACCGTTGCCTCTCTGCCTATATAAGGAGTGGCAAGTCCTCAGTAGTAAGGGTTGTCTTCAGTGCATTTAAGGTAGTAGCTAGAGAATTCAGCTCGAGGAGCACTTGTAGCTCGTATATCCCTCATAGTCAGATCCGGCAGGAGTAGGAGTTTTACCTCATCACGAGGGCTCTGAACCTGGGTACTTCCTGCGTCCAGCTACGCTTGCTTGTATCCAATCCCGTCTGCGGACGCCATCGATAGCTTCCCTGCTAGTCCCCACACCTCTATCTCACCTTCTTAGGTACTACCGTTCCCAATACAACAACAACAAGTGTTCCAAATTTCGCCTCATTTAGACAAAGTATGTTTTGGGATGGGTTATTTTGGAGGTTGATTGAGTAGAAAGCCATGCATCTTCATAGCTAGTATATCATTCCAAGAAGGGTTTAAGAAGTGGTTTAGGGGATCAGTCCATTTCTCTTTATTACATTTCCTTTATTATTCATGCTAGGTTGTATGAATCCATGCGAAGGTTGCACTGTGTTTTGACTTTTCTGAATTAAACTAACCCTAAAACCATTTTTTGAAATTAATCACTTAGAAAAAGAAAATGTGGCTGACTACAAGTAAATCCAAAATTTCCAATTTCATATGGTAAATCAATCCAAGATACACAAGTGTGCCAAAATTTGGATCAATTGGTCAATGTTTGCTATGGTTTAAGCCATGAACTAGCTAAACCCCATATGTTGACCACATGTCGAGGGCAAAACTGAGCAGTGCTAAGTAACTAGGTGGATGACCATAGAAACTTGCAATAACACATACATTATGGGATTATCCAACATACAAACATGGGAGCATCACACTAGTTCGACTTTAATACAAACATTAACAATAGTTCAAATTCATCATACAAATTCAAATTCATTTTTTTCTTGCTCCTAGTATTTTTCGTTGGGTTCACCACCTTGCTCTGGGTGATCCTAGATGGAATATTCTCGGAGTCGACCATCAGCTTCTTCCGTTTGTTCCCTTTGTTCTTTTTCTCTACATCCAATGAATCAAGTTCTTCAACCCGTCGTACAATTGGTTCAATCACATTTTGATCCATTGGTTCATACAGTTCAAAATGCATTGGCATCATTTCTTCAATATCATGTTGTGTAATTCCTTTACTTTCGAACTCTGCTTCAAATAAATAAATTGCTTTATTCTCTACATCCAATGAATCAATTGCTTCAATCTCCCATGCATTTGGTGCAATATCCCTTGCATATGGTTCAATCTCCCATGCATTTGGTTCAATCTCCTTTGTATTTGGTTCAATCTCCTCTCGATACATTGGTTCAATCTCCCCTGTATTTGGTTCAATCTCCTCTCGTTCAAATACTTCATTCTCATCTGCATTTGCTGCTCCCGCCTAATCATCCATTCCATAAGCTGGGTCCACTGCATTTTTACATAGCCTAGCAATGTGGCCTAGGATCCCACAACATTTTCACTTACCTTGTCGAGGTGGTGCACCACCCTCTGAACTAGCTATCATCCTATTCTTCCTTGGCCTACATGGTGGTCTAGTAAAAACTGGAGGGTATAGCTTGGAGCCTGGATCCATTCCATCCATTGGTCTTTTCCCAACAAGGCTAGAACATTCTGAGCATATGTTGCCCTAAATTTGGCAATAGAGAAATACTCCAAGACGTACTGATCAACTTTACCCTCTTCACCTCCTAGAACACCCATGAAAAACAATGCATGCATGCAGGGTTTCTCACAGAGCTGCCATTGCCTGCAATGTCCTATCTACCAAACTCACTGGATACCTCCATTGCCAATCTTTATTGTCAGTGTACGTTACCTCAGCCTCCATTCCTCTTCTAATGCATTTTGTCTTCAAGTGTTTTTACCTGGCATGCAAAGCCTTAATCAAAGATAGGAGGATGAGATGGCCAGCATATACTGTTGATGCAATTCTTTGATGCGAATCGATCTTTATCATGATCACCTGCCTAATCTTATCAAATATTTGCCACAACATAAGCCCTTTCAATGAATTGACCTTTGCATTGAAACTCTCTACAAGGTTACTTGTTACATTGTCTACCTTGCAAATTTCATTGAATTGGCTTCTTGACCACACCATTCCATGATGTGCATCCAAGTACTCCTTCACCACAGGTTTTTGTTTATACAACACTTCCAAATGATACAGGTGCTTCCTCAAACTACATGTGTATGAAGCTGGCCATAGGTTGTCAGTATAAACTGTACCCTTGAATTTCTTTGTAAAATTCTGCACTAAGTGTCGCATACATTCCCTATGCTCCACTCCGGGGAATACTGCTTCTACAAATTTCTCCAAACCTTTGCAAGCATCCATGTGGATAGTAAGTCCTGGTGGATGACCTATAAGGTCACGCAAAACCTCCATAAACCAAGTCCAACTTTCCTCTGACTCAATCTCCAAAATTCCAAAAGCAACAGGGAACATCCAATTGTGGCCATCAACTGTAGTAGCAGCTACTAGTTATCCTTTAAATTTTCCATGAAGAGCTATTGCATCCATGGCCAAATAAGGCCTGCAACCATCTAGAAACCCTTGCCAACAAGCTTTGAAACAAACAAAAGCCCTTCTAAAGCACTCCTTCTCCATTTTCCCCTCTTATTTTATACTGAACTTTATGCATGTCTATCTATACAACACTACCTGGACTAGCCATCTCCAATTCAGCTTTGAAGCTGTAAAGCAACTGAAACCTTTCATTCCATGGAACATTGATCCTATCAATAGCCATTTCCTTTGCATAGAACATCCTCATGTAAGGTACTATAATATTAAACTTTTTAGAAACTTCTTTTATGAGTGTTGTTGCACCAAGTGATGGGTTCGCTCTCATCCAATCCATGATTGCATATGCCAACCACCTAGTCTTTGCTAGTTTTGTTTTGTCCTTTGGCTATCCCCCTTGAGGTGGCCAAGAATGTTCGAACCGGTTACTTTTTATCTAAAACATAATGAAAATGTCAGGTATAGTTAACAAACTCTACACAATGATCTAAAATACTCAACTGGTTGTAATACTTGAAGCAAACTGCTCTTGAGCATAGTTGATGCATGCATCCTCCACCTACACCTCTTGTATCGGCACTTCACTGTGAACCTTGATGGCTCACTCTTAATAACCCCATAGTCATTATTGGTGTGGATGCAATATGTTGTAAGGGCATTATGATAGTCCCGCATCGTTTCAAATACGATGCCTTCTGAAACCTTACGATCGTTTGTGTCCCACTCAATTACTGGCAAGTCCTCACCATTGTACTCGGCTAAAACGAGACTGTCATTGTTCTCCTCATTCTCTTCTTCATCAGTGTCACCAAATCTGGCACCATGGGTCATTTCCTCCGTGCATTGATCCTCTAGTGCATGTTTACTGAATCTATCTACCAATTCATGAAACGTCAACTCATCCTCATCATCTAGTGGAGGCGCTCCCTCGTCAGGCTCTGCTTCCTTCTCCACATCGGTCGCACGAGCGATTTGGCTATCACTCGCAGTGCGAACATATGGTACTGTTGTGGACCTACAAGGAGCGCATGAGCGCACACTATTAGCAGAGACAGCAGAGACACATGATGCCCGACCACCTGATGATGTCTGACCACCAGATGATGCTTTAACCCTCTTTCCCGTGTGTTCAACTTTAGGTTGCACATGGATACGAATTCGACCAAAACTTTCGGCGGCATTCAAAGAGAAAAGCATTACTAGATTAGCGTCGCTAGTTAGTGGGAGCAATCTTTGCTCGCAAATGTTGAAATATTGCAAATCAACTGAATCTCCATTGCTCCAAGGGAATTTAGAATAGATTTTATCTTTCAAATCTCTAAGAGTTATGGAGGTTGCAACCACCACTAGGAAGTAAAATCCAGAGAGATATTGTTCACAACCATGAATTACGCTAGTATCTAGTTTAGTCACCAGCCGATATGCTAGCGTTGGATCAATCCTATTCGAAAATCAAGGCAGTTAGTTGAGCACCAGCAATCCAGCCTCAATTACTGCCTATAATCAACCCACAAAGGGAAACGATGCTTACCCAGATAGAATCCATGCGTTAGATCCCTCTGATTCCACCCAATCTTCTCCGCGCTCGACGAGGAGGACCGGTACACAAGCCGGCATTGCATACTGTTCCGTGAAAGGGGTAGATCTAGCGGGGGCAGGAGTGGAGCCAGAGGTGGAGTGGGATCCGTGTCTAGGGGGAGGGGGTGGCTCGGGGGCCAAGGATGACATAAGGTAGGAGGGTACGATGGCTGGGGAGCGGAAGGGCCATGAGGGAGCTGTTCTAGGATCGGGGGGAAGTGAATGCTTTTGGTGAGTGAGAATGGTCGGTCTGACGTGTCTCCATGCGGCCCCACCCTTCTCCACGAATGAAATACCCATCCCAACGCGACCCCACCCTTCACCACGTATGCAAGACCCATCCCAACATGGCCCCACCCATCAGCATGTAACGGTCGAGGCCACGTAATGTAACACTCAACGCACAACCTGCCCCAACGCGGTCCCACCGGTCAGTATGTAATGGTCAAGCCTTTGACGTGACAGCATCCCTCCATCCGAGCGCTTGCCAGGGTTTTAGAATAGAGGGAGGGGAAAAGTGAGGAAAAGTTAAGCGGCTAAGGAAAACAGAGTACAACTAACGAAATAGGGGCACGAAAATAGAAATCTTTAGATTCAAAGGAATCACAATGTCAAATGGAACTAACAATTGGCTATTACTGAGTCATAAGGGGATTCAAGGAAAGGTCTGAATGAAGATACACCAATTATCTACATCATGGATTTTGAGAACTATTATGATCTACAAAGGCTAGTCTTATATTCCAAAACATAAGAGACTACGAACTTCGAGGATGAAGTTTATTTTAAGGGGGAGAGACTGTAGCATCCTAGGATTTTAGGTCAGAGAAGAAGAGACCATAAGTGTGTGCATTGCATTCATGCATAAACAATCCTGAGAATTTTCGTGCAAAAGTTCGAAACACCAAAGGGAACATAGTTTCTCTCTGTTTGAAATTTTAGGATTTAGATTGTCACACTAGAGTGCTATAAAATCTGACATTACCTTTGTTGAATTCTCTTTTTTTGGGAAAATAATTGAAAAATATGAAATTGAATCCTAAACTATAAATGGTAATTGCAATAATTAAAGAAATTGGATTCCAAGTAATAAAGAAGTTCTCTTTACATAACTAGAATCCAATCATTTATAAATTTTAAAGAATAAGAAGTAAACATTTATCTTATTACAATGTTCTTGTAGTATCCAAAAAGACAAAAAATACAACAAAAAGAATGTCTTTATTACAAAATACACTATAAATTGTTTTTTACAATCTAAGAATAAAAATAAATTACAAAAGGTATTAAAATAAACCTAAAATATTTCATATCTACATTCTTTATCTTCTCTATCTCCCCTCCTTCAATTCCATTCCTGCAAGAAATAAAACAAAGAAAGCATATAGCATAATGTTAGTTGGGTGAGCTGTACTCTCAGTTTGGGCAATGAGTTGCATTGCTAATTTCATCATTGAGTATATGAATAAAGGGGCAAGTTAGTATTTGTTCTTATCAAAAAGTTTTGCCTTAGCTTTTACATCATAGGTTGGGACAAAGTATACTTTCCAAGCTCAATAGAAATGGTGACATAGCAGAAAATATCAGGACAGCCGATCCAATCTACAGGAACAAGTCACCACTAGTGTAAAGTTGTACCCTGTGGGGCATAGGTGCAAGCACCTTAGTCATCACATGCATATGTGTGTTGTCATCTCCACAACAAAGGAAGGAAGTAGTACAAAATATGGAATTCTTCACGTGCTAGCCATAGCTAGTCACAACACACACTATTTCCACTTTACAACCACATCCATCCATATTTATCTCCATACCACCACATCACAAGCATCTGGTTGCTTGAAAAGCCATCCAAGAGCTAGGAGGGGAGGAGTTCCACAGGGAAGGCACCAATCCAGGAGGAACTGGCCAACAGTTCAATGAGGAGCACCGGCAAAGTGACTAGGATCAACATCAGAAGCACAAGGAGGAGGAGGTCTAGGTGCAAAAATGAGAAGCACCAGTTGATCACCAAGAGGAGAAGATTGAGCAAGGAAACAATACTAACCAGGAGAACAATAACAACATCAGCTACTCTACAATTAGTATGTAGAAATCAAATATCCACATAAGCTAGATTAAGGAGTATCTTTTCTTATCTTCTGCATGGTCGAAAGGAAGGGGGATCACTCAAATTAAATCAATCACAGAGAACTAAAACATTACCAACCCTTTTAGGAAAATATTATTTGATATGGAGCTATAATAGAAAGATCTGGGTGGACATATGATCACTAGAAACTTAAGAGGAACCTCTCTTGAAATATAATATAGTCAGCTAACATAGCTATTATCATTCTATAATAAATATTTATCAGGAAATTCACTTTTGATCTACAAGAATTAAATTATAGCAAAGATGCATGTATATAAACTCCTATATGTTCTGCATATACATCTTAGGAAGCAACTATTAGCTCAAGCATACTATCCACACACTTACACTCACATAACTACATAAAATATGATATGTGTTGTCATTTAATTTAGAACACACTAAATAACCATTTACTTGTGATGTTTATATACTCATCATGCTCAAATAAGCTATATTCACTTTTGCACTTCACATACACCGTGTTTGAACAATACAAAATATATTTTCTCTTTTCAGAATAAAGAATGCCATGAATGAATATGAGTATCTATTAGACATTCTAGAATATCTAATTAAGGAAGAGTATGCTCTTGTTAGTGTTTTAGAAGTAAACCATGAAGTCACAACCAGTAAAAAATCATAATCTCATGCACTTTTTACTTATAGTACAAGACTAAAACAAAATCTTTGATGCCATCTACTTAACTACATGTCAAATGACCATTCTTGTGTAATGCATATGGATTCAGCCTACTAACATGATCTATGCACATTTTCTTTTGTTTGTAATTCTCATATACCTCTGTTCACAAGAAACAATATGTGTATATTATCTTTATATATTATGCAATTATATGCATCTATTAGAGCATCTAATCTACCACACAATAGTGGATGAAGCTAACCAAGACCTAATCAACTAGCTACTACTTATTCCTATGGATCAGATCAGAACACTAACCAAATAATCAACATGGAATGAACTAGAACAGGGCATACATCAGCAGATCCAACACACCAACTCTATTAATCCAATAGTACCTAGCTATACATAAAACCTACATCACAACATCTCAATTACCACCTATCATTTGCTTATGAGATCATCACTGCAATCCCAATTCTAAAAATCGCCAAAACCTAAACCTCAATCCTTCACCTAGAGTTGTTCTTCAGCTCGAACGCCAATCACAAAAGGGATCATACCTGCGCTAGAGTAGTCAAAGTGGAAAAGGGGGCAGACGCTGACTTACCACTGCACTGAGGTGCATGAGGCCACGGCCAACCCCTGACAAAATGGTCGGTGATGGTCGAGGACAGAGGAATGGTGCAGCCGGAGCATCGATGGTCGTTGTGTGGTAGAGGAGGTGTAGGAGTCAGATGAGAGTGTGTGTCACGTGCTTGGTCGTGTGCAGGCAGCAAAGTGGGGAATTGAGAGAGAAGAGAAGTTGGGGTGGAGTTCGTGTGGGCGTGCGTGTGGCGCGTGTGAGTGTGAGAGATAAGGTGGGCCGGGGTGTGGACGACCCAGAGCCATGTCTAGCTGGTCCAGGCCAACACGTGCCCAACCAAACAAGCCAAATTAAAATAGAATAATAAAATAAAATAAATGAATTACCAAAATACCCTATAAGTACTTTTATCTCTAAAAAAATGTATAAAAATCCTAAAAATACATATGATATATAAAAATGTCAAAAAAATAATATCTATCTGAGAAAAATATAACATTACTTGTTTGAGTTAAATAAAATGCAACTAAATATTTAGACCATTAAATCTCTTACAGAGATGAGAGAATTAGGAAAAATCATAAAAATGAACAAAAATCATTTTTGTGAATGAAAATACATTACCACTATAGAAAAAAATACTAAATATGAAATTCCAAATAATTTTCGTATTTCTAAAAAATAAAAGAGATAAAAGGGTGTTAAATCCTTTTTCTTGCATTCAAATAAATAGAATTTTATTTATTTTATCACCTATAAATTCAAATAAATTTCTTTTAACTTTACTTTGAATCTATAGAATTTATTGCCATGAGTGATTTATATTATTTTCTTAGTAATTGTAAAGAAAATTTCTATAATGTTTAATAATTACTTTTATCTTTATAACTTGGGTAAATCATACAAAGAAGGTTAAAGTATCTGTTCTACCATAAATAAAGTCAAAGTAGGAATCATTATGTTCAACAAAGTCATATTTAGACATTTATCAATAATCCAAGTTAAAATGTGGTGTTCCAAAGCATCATATTGATTACATTACAAATAAAAAACTCAAAAAACATACATTTGAGTCCATAGCTATATCAATTTAGTATTTAGGTTATTGAACTTGTTGATATAATATTTTCAACACTTACACATAAATGTAAGGTATTCACTTAAATGTTAAACCATATCATCCACTTACATTAAGAGTGAATGCTCTCACATCTTTGATTATGCTTAACAAAACTCTAAATCTTGGTAATGCTTTAGACACCTTATGCCTTAAATTAATTTATGTTTTATAGTTAACTTTGGTCTATTAATCAATCAACAACAAGCATGTTAACTCTAGATTGTTAAAATCATATCAATATCAATAAATTATACTCTAATAATATTAATCATTAATTAATTTAAGATAAGGAACATTTTCTTCAAAAGTTATTATTTTTACCACTTCAACCTAAAACCTGAGCTTCCGTATGAATTACATGGTATCAATCAACCTCATTCATGTGTTGTTATTGTGATTTACCTTTTATATCTTGTATGTTAGTCTTAAGTTCCTTGTAGATATATTTGCTTGTGAAGTAAACTTGAAGATAAACCAAATCTTAAATAAATTGCCTAAGTTCAACTCATTCAGCATATTGGGTATTACTTCGGGGTTTTACAAAATGCATATATATTAATTATGCATAATAGCATATTTATTTTTTAAACATTAGTCCTTACCGGACCAATGATTCTTCTTTTAGATATTGGATCCTATATTATCTTGAAGACCGTGATTATATAATCTTGTAATCAAAAAGGCAAGTTCACACTTTCTCATGTCCTTTGGTTATTTTCTATCAAGTAATTGCAATTTATTATTGTTGTCACCTACATTTCAAAAAGGATGGTAGAAAATACTATTTTCATAATTGACTTAAATGATTGGTTACTGATCCGGGGTGATCAGTTAATCTATGAAGACTGGAAATGGAACCACCATTGCTCGAGAATGTGTCATATAGGACTTAACAACAAATATCATCAGTGATTCTTGCGCTGTATAATACACGTTAACCATGAGATCTAATATGTCTATGGGGAAGTCATCTGGATCTTCTTCCTTTCGTGTGCCAATAGACGACCTTATCGTGAAGCTGAGATTCCTCGCAGAGATCCAGGACAAGGGTGGGACCCCTCAGTACCCCGCGATATTGGTCTCTAGATCATTTGTGAGGGTTTGTCAGAGGTAGGTCTACCACTTTAGTGGGGGCTATCATGGACATGATCTTTGATACATTGCAAATGTATCTATAATTTTTGATGTTCCATGCTTGGATTTATCCACTTTCTTGTGTTTTGTTCCAACTTTGGAGTACTTTTCATATGATTTCTTGGACTAACCTATTAACAAGAGTCACAAAGTGCTACTGTTTTTCTGTTTTGGTTCCAAGAAAGTCGAAAATGAATATTCTCGAATTGGACGGGACAAAAGCCAAAGTGCCTATTTTTAGGAAGGGATCAAGTGCCGAATACGAGGCGGAGAAGGGATAGGAGCCACCACACCTGGCCATGGCCAGGCCTGCCTTGCCAGTGGTGGTGTGGCACCCTCACACCCTCGGCCTCTCCTTCCGCCTATATATTGCCCTCGGGATGAAAACCCTAAGTACCCGATCAAAAATCTCTGAAAGAGTCTCAGAGCCGTTATCTCCATCCCTAGATCGGGAGGGATCCAAGCTCTTCCGGTACCTGCGGAGAGGGAATTCACCACAGGCCTTCTTCATCACCATGCAAGCCTCCAGTGTGATGCGTGAGTAGTTCATCCTTAGACTACGGATCCATGTAGTAGCTAGATGGCTGGTTTCTCCTCCTTTGTGCTTTCATGTTTAGATCTTGTGAGCTCCGTTCATGATCAAGATCATATATTTGTAATTTATACATGTTGTGTTTGCGGGGATCCGATGGATATTGAGATGCTACTAGGGATAAGCAACAGAAATCTCTGGTAATCTGGGGAAGTGACAGAAATCTCTAAGGTACTAGATGTGTTGTTGCTACTAGGGAGAAAACAACAATCATTTGTTCATAGAACAATCGTATTGTTTACTTTACACGCAGTTCGCAAAGCAATAATCTGTTGCTTGCAACTTAATACTGGAGGGGGTTCGGATGATCACCTGAAGGTGGATTATTAGTCATAGATGCAGTTGGATGGCGGTCTATGTATTATGTTGTAATGCCCAATCAAGTCTCAGAGAAGTCAAGATGATTAGTATATGCATGTATTGCTTTCTCGGTGTTTGTCAATTGCCCCGCTGTAATTTGTTTACCCAGCATGTTATCTATCTAAGGAGAGCCACCTCTAGTGAACTATGGATCCTGGTCCTTTTTCTTTACATACAATCTATAAACTGTTTCTGCTTTGTGTTTACTTTCTACAAACTATTACTTCTTTCCATTCGATACGTTTAATCCTTTGTTTTCCGCAAAACACGGTGAGATTGACAACCTCATCGCAAGTTGGGGACAAAGTTTTGCGGTTGTGTTGTGCAGGTCTCCACATGCTACTAGCACCGGTAGTGCGCCCTGCCAAAGCTCAGCTAGCAACACCTTTGGGGTGTTTCCTTGCTCCTACTGGTTCGATTAAACCTTGGTTTCATAACTGAGGGAAAACTTACTGATGTGCTCATCATACCTTCCTCTTGGGGTTCCCAATGAGCTCTACATCGAAAGTCGAGCTCATCAATCTTCTTAACAGAGTCTTCAAGGGGTTACAAGAGTTATATCTACCTTTATGGGGGTTAATGGAGGTATTCCTTCTTGGTGGTTCGTGTTGTCATGTGGGGCCACGGAGAAGGGTAGTGTCGTGGTGGTGTCATGACATATGCCATGGGTTGGCTAAAGTTGGGGTCGATGGACACTGGAGGAATCCGGGGAGGGATGATGAAGTGAAGACCTCATATAGAAGAATAGTGAGACACACGATGTACCCAGGTTCGAGGCTCTCCTAGTGAGATAATACCTCTACTCTTGCCTCTAGATCTCATATAATCTGGCCATACATGGTGGCTACAATGTTGCTCCTTGAGTTGTATTCCTATGCCTCTAATGGGGGAGAGCAGAGGAGGAAGAACATGTGCTCCTATCAAGCAGAGAGGAGAGAAGCCCCTTAGGGCCTCCCCTCGTATCGATCCTAGGGAAGCCCAGGGGACAAGACTTGGTCTACACGCTAGGGCCTAGTCAGACAGGCAGTTGTCTCATAGTGCTTGTCCTTGGCATCTCTTTAGTATATTCGTTAGCATCTTCTGAGATGCCCAGCATATTCCTTAGCATCTTGGACCAAAGATGTTGTACGTGCCAGCCTGAGCCTGGGGCGTCCCAAGACTGGCACATGATGTAGGCTTGACCTGGCTTGAAGGTGTGTCGATGTAGAGGTTGGGAGATCGTCCGGGGGTGAATAACAGGGTGTCTGGGGTGAATTAACTCGGCCTAGAGGGCCAAAACTCGGCCTAGGAAGTAAATGACTCGTCATGGAAGTGACTAGGCCCAGTCGAGTCATGTTCTGGCCCAGCCGGGTTAAAGGTTGAGGCCCAGCCGGGTCAATAAACCTTGGCTTCGGGGAGGAGAGTGAGAGCCCAGCCGGGGCCTCCCCTCACCCGGCCCAACCAAGGTGGCGAGTTGGTGGCCCGTCCGAGGTCCCTGGTTGATCCGGCCTGGGGACTGAAGGGCCTAGCCAGGGTTTCAGTTCATCCCGCCCAGGCGGGGTCTCCCTGGTGGCGACATTGAAGAGAGCCCATGGTGGGCCGGGATTGCCAAGTCGGCCCACCTACGGGAAGCTGGGGAGGCGAGATGAGGTTGCGGCGCTGACGAGGAGCTGAGGTGAGGCAACTCCGCGGTGGGCCAGGACAACCAACATCGGCCCACCCGGGTAACTAACGATGTCGATGCTGGGCGTCGAGGTGGCGACGTGGTGCCTGGCGTGGGTCGACGCGGGGAAGTTGGCGATGCTGGCTTTGGAGGAGGTAAAATGGGCGAGGTGGCGCTGGTGGGACGGCTGAGGCCAGTTTGGCCCAGTCAGGGTTTCCTGGCGACCGAGATAGTCCAAACGGGCTGAGAGAAAGCCGGCCTGGCCAGGTCTGTTCCGACCTCTGCCCTGATTCGGCCTGGTAAAACCTCCTCCATGCCGAATTCAGTGTAACTCAGCCCAGGTGGGTTCTATTTCCCCTTTTCTTTATTTTATTCCTCTTATACCTCTTTTTTTCTCTCCAATATATCTTCTATAGAAATACTCATTACTCCATCGATCACTTGATAGCTCAACTTTGGGGTACCCGGGGTCATATCCCCGACAGGTAGTGATCGGCTTGGGTACTTATACCGGGCCTCATACCAAGAAAGTGTGAACGGGTTGACCGTCCGGATGTGCAACATGGATAAGGATCTCTCATGGGTAAAGCAACGCACCTCTACAGAGTATAAAAAAGTGTGACATGTTACTCCCTCTTCCAGGAAGGAGTTGCGAACGCTACAGAAAAGGAACTCCACAAAGTTCTAATCAACCTGTAAAGACTGAGGAACATAGCTTTTCAGAATAAAAATAACCTTTGAAAAAATATTTACGAAAACCTCTGCATAGCCTACGACTTATGGTCTAAGGCTGTAGATAGTGCATCAAACAGTCATTCTTGCTACGTACGCTCATACCCAACCGTATTTTCTTAATCCTTCCTACATTCTAAAGTTGATGAATACGATGTCAACACCAACTGATGCTCAAAGGAATCGTCACCAGGAATCGTCACCAAAAGCTAAAGTTCTTAGTTAATGGAGTCAACATATACATCACACTGGACCGAAGGAACAAAGAACACTAATCTTCTTATGTATTGCAGGTCATAAATCACACTGGACCGAAGGAACAAAGGCCAAAGAACAGAAAGCACAAAGTTTCTTCTTAGATATATACAGATGGCTTCCACGGAGAAATAAGTTACACGCCGCAAGAAACATACTACTACCACCACCACCACTACCCAAAAGGTTGCTGCTGCTAAAAGTAGCACTTGGTGAATTGGATCAATTCATACAGATATCCAAACATCGATATATACATATACAATACGCCTATTTACTAGCAAGCAATGAAGGCGGGGGGCTAGGGCAATATTGCATTCTGCGGCTCACCAGTTCTCGCCTAAAACCAAGCAACTGGCAACGAAACGGCATGAAATGCCAGGACGACTCTTCTCGGCATTTCTTGCCGACACAGGACCAAAGGCCACCGCAGTTCAAGACAAGAGGCAGACAATGCCTTTAGTCTGTGAACCAATTATGAGTAGCACTCCCCAGCAGAGTGAAGGATCATGGGCACTTCCCCGGTTGATCAATGAAGAAAGAACAGAATTAGAGCAAAGTTAGCATTCAGCAGTCTGTGTTGGTAAATGAGGCCGCATAGTCTAATCCACTCCGCGGAGTGACTGATTCATGTGATGAATTCACACCACTGAGTTTGGTGGTGCCATCGATGACGGATGACTTAGCCTTAGGTGCCAACTGTTTGGCCTCCTCATACGAATAAATGTAAATTCTTTTCACCATGCTGCAAAACTCGCTGCAATAACATGAATTACAGTGGGATTAGGACTTGCATACAGAAATTCACATTCATTTAATTTACGGAGAGTGATAAAAGGGTTCTTACTCCCAAGGATCGTCCCCAACAAGCATCATATCATCCTCATCATCAGCATAAACAACCTGCCATTTCTTGAGTGTGGAACAGAGCTCCCCCTGTATATCAAACATCTCCTCCAACTTGCGGTGAAGATCGCCATACCCATCTAGCTTTGTTAAATCTACCGCTCTTCCAACTGCCATTCCTTTCATAATTACCTAGAGAAGGAACCAAAAAAAGCTGTCAAGAAAACCTAGACAAGAAACACTCTGCCAAGTTACAAGAACTCAAAGTCGAGATGTGACAAACTATCACCTTTGTGCAGCTTCTAACTTGGCGACTTTGGGTCTCAAGAAGAGCACGTCCACTGCTTCCAGCTGGGGCATTGGAGTTGTTGACATTGGATGGCTGCGAGAGCTCACCAGAGTCCACGTCTACAGATGCAGCCATTTGGTCGTAACCATCGCTTGAAACAGTAACCACAGGCCGTGTTTCTTCCACAGCAGATCTTATCTCGATCCCAAATAATCTGCAACCACCACTAGCTGGTTCAAGCTTTCTTTCAGCTGCGGCTGTGTTAGTGCTTGCAGCATAAGAGTCTTCTCTCGATTCTCTTGCTGGCCAGTAGAACTGATTGAATGCAACATTTGATGATGACGAGAAGATTGAAGTAGGAAATAACTCTTGAGCGCGTTGTGGTTCCGAAAAAGAGAGGGTTTGGCTTGGTTCAGCTGGGGACTTCCATAGTCCTGATATAATAAGTAGCACCAGCTTAGATATGTAAAGCACAAGAATACTGAAGAAGGCACGAAGTTAAATCAAAATGTGATATTCATGACTATGAGCTGAGCATTGTATCCGTAAAACAAGATCGTTACTTGTAACAGGTGCTAAGGAGTTCATATATCTTACCAAATTTTGGAGGAAGTTCTGGAAGCACAGAAGCTGAAGCTGGCGGTCTTGCACGCTTATTCCTCAATGGTGGTTGAGGGAGTTGCGGATTAGCTGCATCCAGTGGTTCCAACTCCCATGGTGAAACTCGATCCGGTCGAAGAATGGACGAAGGTTCGTCCCATTGTACCTGGCAGTAATTACAGGACAGTGTTAGATGTGAAAAGCAAACATGGAAACATGACAAAGGAAGACTACAGGCACTCAAGAGGAACACATAGTTCTTCTAGTTGAAACCTCAAAACTAAGTATCTCCGTACCTTCAGAGATTTCCAATCAGAATTTGCCCATAGAGATGTTGGCATTGTTGTTGTGCTCCCAATACCAGTAATTGTTCCACTGAACCTGCAATCACAGAAATGTTTGTCATATCCACCTAGATGGTTGGAATAAAGCCAGCATCTTGTCTAAAGCAATCCCAAATTACCTTCTTTCAAGAGCTTCATCGCCTTCAAATTTCATCTTAAATCTCATACCAACTGAAATATTCTGCTTCTTTGCTTCAAGGTACTTGTTAACGCTCACGACAAACTCAGATCGACTTGTTCTGTCAACAGAATCAGAGACATGCATTATGTCTTTTAGACAGGATTGTATGGAGAAAATAAAATTCGCCAATTATGATACTCATAATAATGATAACCATAATGGTTATCCCACTTCAGCAAAAATAATTCTCGGAAGTAAATTCACAGTAAGTATAAGCATTAAGCTTAAATGCCTTAAGGAGCAATAATTATATCTCACACCTAAGCGTACAATAATAGACAGGGAATTACCATTTGAATTAACTAAAATCTGCAACAAAGTACACTTTATTATCTTGCATTACTGATGGTTCAGCCTTACCTGGGTTTGTAGAAAACAGAAAAGAGAGACCCAGTGGAGATAGCATGGGAGGCTGTTGCAAGAACTCCGAGATGCATGCTGTGGCTTGATATGACAGATGACGGCATGTTATTTACTTGCCTCATATGCCTCCTTACTCCAACCCGTAATTCACCGTTTTCACCTCTGCAAATTATACAAATAATGTTTAGTACCATTCACCAGGATTAAACCATGCCAGGAGAGAGGTGCAAATGCATAAAAAATGCCTCGTGTACCTCAGAAATATAAATGCATCACCAGCAACCAATCTTTTTGAGCTAACAAAGACACTCCAGCCAGTTGTAAGTAGATGCCGCCTAGGTTGTCCTGAAACAAAGAACACAGGAAGACATGAGATAGAACCAAAGATAGAGATCACACATACTCATGAACTAACGAATCAGTAGATGCTGCATGTTTCTACAATGGTAACAATTCAGCATTCAACTGTGGCATGAATTGCTACACCAAAACAATCAGAAAATAGTGACAGGAAGTTTATAGGGGCTTCAAGCTGAATGCTGATATTGTGAACTCACCACGAAATATGTGACGAAAATGCCACTCAGTTCCATGGAGATCTTTGGCAACCAGTTCTTGACATGGCGGATTCTGAGACATGTCCTGCAAAGCAACAAACCTTCCAATAAGCCAGAAATGGTGTAGACATTAACTGGACTAAACAAATGCATTTGATGCTAACCAGCGGAGGAAGACACTCTTCAGCATGTCTTCTAAGAACAGAAAAACCACCATGGGTACTCGTATCTGAAGCTGTTAGTGTCTTGCAAAAGGAATGTATTGTGCCTTTCTCAAGTTCTTGTGGCTCAGGACCAGAGCTTGTGAGCTCACTTTGCTGATTAAGAGAATTCAATGGGGAAAATTAATGAATGCACATATAAAGAAGAACATGAAACAGAACTAACAAAGTAAGCTGCAACATGAAAAGAGAATATGGCATAAGATTGTGCATATCAAAATACTCACGTCAGTTTCTGGTTGCAGCATAATTTGTGCGTAAACTTCATCTGAATCAGCTTCTGTCTGCATTACAGAGTTCAGCCGGTTAGCTAAGTACAACATTTCCAGTTACTAACTGTTTCCTGGACACTGGAGTGGAAGGAGATTACAGCAGATAGATGGAAAAAACACTGACTCGGAGTTCTACATTGACCACGCGGCATAGGATTTTGGATGGAAGATTGAACATCGGCAGGTACTGGTCAAGCTGCTGGTTCATAGATGCCTCAAGCTATAGAATAAATCATGATTAGTTTGAGGAGAATTACATATAAATCAAAAAAAATCAAGTGAGATAGGCCGAGAAGACTCATAGATTGTTGAGTACCTGCTCCATATGACCCTGGGGAAGGTAATAAACACGCTCATCTTGTCTGGGTACCGTGATTAGCGGACCGGCACAAGCATGCCATAGCTCCCGGAATAGTGCATCACTACAGTTTCCTACATTTTAGAAATTGATATACAATATTAGGTCATCAGAAGTTCAAAGAGAAGATTTACAATATATATGGTACAACACTGGTTGTTTTCTGTATTTTACATTGGCGAGATTCAATCATTTATCTTAAATTTGGACAATTCCAACTAATATGGCGCACAAAAGTTTACCGGCCTGAAGTGTCCGATATTACTTGCTAAACTTGGCACCATAAGAATTCAACACAAATTTATAACAAAAATCATATACTGGCCACAAGAATAATACATAATTCTTTTATTTTTCCAATTGGATGGATCACGCTATGGAAGAGAAAAATAAAGTGGGTCACAATTCGCATCAGTACATGACATGCATCTGTAGGGGAGCAACCCATAAGACGTGGTGGTGGACTGGTGGTAGAGAATTGCACAAACATGGTGAATATGCTCTGAACAGAGGGCTATATATACGGATCGGATCAACAAGAGCGACTGCAACCCAACTACTGGAACAAAATGGCCAGGTTGGCCTAAATACTATTTTGTTTACTATTTCTACATATACTGGCCACAATAATACATACAGGTCCGACTAAAATTAGAAGAAATTCCGCTACTATTTCTACACAGACAGTCAACTAGTTAAGTCCACTTCATCAACTACCGTCTCAACTCAATTAGGCGAAGCCAAACTCACCATGTGAAACCAGAGAAACTTTTCACCAAACCAGTTCCCCCAAAAGGCAAAATTCGCATGGACAGAAAATCGCGACGACGGAGAGAGGGGCGGGAGAGATCGAACCTGTGCCAGCAGCCGCGGGAGGGTTCCCAGTCTCCATCGCCGCGGCCATGGTCCGCGGACCGAGCCCAGAGAAGAGAATCCGCTGCGGACGACGAAACCAAGGGCTCCTCGCGATGTAGTAGTAGTAGTAGTAGTAGTAGTAGTAGTAGAGCTGATTCTACGCCCACAAGCCTTGCGCGCAGCCGGGCCTCGAGAAAATCCACGGAATTCCCGCGAATTACGGTGCGCGGGGGGGGCTCGCTTGAGGAACCTGGCGGCGGTCGGATCCGGGTGACCCTGGAGGCCGGCTGTCGTGGAAGGGAGGCGGAGCGGGGCGAGGCGAGGGGGGGCCGGGGAGGAGGTGGCGTGCAGCGTGTGTGGTGAGGAGGAGGAGGGGGAGGAGGAAGAGGGGGTGTGAGGTGCTGGTGAGGGTGTGCTCTGCTTGGGATTTGGCTGCTCTCGAGTCGACTGGTCTCCTTGGTTTCGGTTTTGACAGCGAGCGGCGGTCGCGGTCGCGGTCGAGGAGGGGAGGGGAGAGGAGCTGCACGAGGCCGAGGAGACAGGCGGATCACCGGTGGGTCATGGGTGGGCGCCCGGTACGGGTGGGTGGGTCGGCACTCGGCAAACCACTGATGACTGGGTCCGGGACTCTGGGTGGATAGGACTGGACGCCCGCCCGCCCTCCCCGTGCGCTGCTCTGGTTATTTCAGCGGAGTTTTCCCTGTTTCGCCCGTGTTCTTCTGGTGAGGGGGATGGATCAGTGGCTGCTGCTGCCGCTGCCGTGCACGGTGGAATGCCGGCACGGGCTTCTCCGTTACGGCATGGAGGTTCTCTCACGAGAAACACGCCCTGCTGGAGGAGGAGGCGACATACTGGTACTGGCATTGATCCGAGGCCGTGACAGGGGATCCATAGGGCCCGCCATATCTATCGCGCTTACGTACGTTTGCACCCCCGCGCTGCTGTGCTCCGCCATGACGCGCGAGGGCGAATCTTTTCCTTCCTGTAATGATGGGCACGGTGTACTCCGCCATCTCGTCCCGTGTCTCATCACGCTCGCTGCACGCCGACGCGGGGTCGACCCGGATCCTCTGTTCCGTATGGCGAAACGAGGCCACTCCACTCCCAGCCGACGCCGACAGTCTATCTCTCCAGCAGCCGTGTATCTGAACAGAAATAACCCAAAAAAATAATAAATTTACAAAATAAACTTGGACCATAATAAATTTACGGAACTAACCCTTTTGCAACGCCGTGAACGACGGCGCCGCACTCTGAAGCGCAATGCCACGACTGGTGGCGCCGCACGGCTGCCAGCGTGGCATCGCCATGGTCTCCTGACCCCAGTTCCGTAAGTGCGGCGCCGCACTGCTATATGCAACGCCACGGAGCGTGGTGCCGCACTTTAGGTCTTATACCAGCGCGCGCGACAGCCCAGTCCGACCCTCACTCAGTTTCTCTCCAACCCACGAACAGAGAAGGGCAATGGCAGCGGCGGCCACCCCTACTTGATCCCCTCCCCAAATTGGTGATCTGATCCAAGATTCTTGCTCTCAATCCCCTCCTCCAGGTATTCTCACTAAATTCCCTCAACTCCATCCACAGATTTCTTCCTTTTTATCCCTTATTTGCAATTTTTTATGGAACCCTAGATTTGTATGAGATAGTCAAATTAATATGAACCATTGTCATGTTTACTTGATCTTTAGGTTTAGTAATATTTGTAAGATGGATAGTAAAACCCTAGGTTCTATGGGATAGTGAAACCCTAGATTCTATGGGAAGGTTAATCAATTTTTGTTAGTATGAAATTATAGGTAGAATATGAATACTTGTAAAGTTAGAACTATAGGTATGAGTGGAAATTAATGGTAGAGTAAGATGGAATGTTTGTTAATGCCATAATAATTATAGATAGAGTGGAAATTATTGTTTGTATTGTTTACAAGTATGACATGTGATATTTATTGATTCTATTGTTCTTATTGTTTCATTGTGCCACTAGGATGACTCTTCTTAATCCTCACTACGATGTTCAACACCGTTTCTACAAGTTGTCGGAAAAGAGACAGGTACTAAAAAAACATGGTAGTTCCTATTGCTCCGGTTTGTTGATATGTAAATCTAACCTAGGCCATTGTATGTTTGCAGGAGCTTGTACCTCTTCGACTTAGGTATCATGAGGTCTCGTCGGCCAAAAACTTGACTTACGATGAGCGGTACACTACGTACATTGAGAAGTTAGGACTCCTCCCCTTTATCCACATGGTCACTCGATCGACACCGAAGTTCAACCTCGTTGCGATCTCCGCGCTTGTCGACCGGTGGAGACCGGAGACACACACATTTCACCTTAGGACCGGTGAGACTATGGTATTGAAAATGATGGTTCTATTTCCATTTCGGATGCAAGTCTTTTCGCAATTTTCAAACTAGATGCAAAACCTTCATTTCTGTATTTTTCAAAAAAAAATCATTATCCCTTCGATTTGCTGCAAAGTAGAATCGATACACATGGTCGCGGACTGTAGGTTCTTACTCACTGTGTTTACAACCAGTAAAATGTCATACCAAATAACCATGCCAAGTAAAAACTCAAAGCTACCAAACGCATCAAATAAATTTTTTGCATCAGTCTTTGACTTGGCATCATTATCACAAATTTTACCCAACTCGGACAAAGCTAATCTTAACTGGGGTGCTTGGAATCTAATAGCTTTAACACTTTTAATTCGACTCTCCCACCGCGTGTTAGACAATCTTTTAACGGTCAAACTTGGAATATGATCAAGTAACACTTTCCATCTTTTAGTGGAACTTGAAAATAACACATATATGCATTGCACTATTCCAAAAAAAAGAAAGAGCTTTACCACACGAACTTGCCATATCACACAAAGTAAGATTTAGACTATGACACGCACATGGCATATAGAGAGCACTTGAGTTAGTTTCAAGTAATCGTCTTTGTACCCCTTGTTTGTTTCCTTTCATGTTCGAACCATTATCGTAACCTTGGCCCCTCACATTATTAATATTTGGGCCATACGAATCTATAGCATCAAGAAGTACATTAAAAAAGACCCAAACCAGATGTATCATCCACCTTCAAAAATTCCATAAAGAACTCCTCTATCTTGATTTTTTTATTGGACATGTTAACACATCTAATAATTAAAGTCATCTGTTCCTAGTGACTAACATCCGGAGTACAATCAAGAATTATGAAGAAATATTTGGCCTCTTTAATAATTGTTAAGACAGAACTTGTAATACTAGAGGCTAATAGAGAAATTAACTCATTTTGGATTTTGTGGCTGAGATAATGATGATAAATTTCATCATTTTTAATCAGTCTAATATGTTCTTGCATTATTGGATCAAATTCTGCAACCATCTCTACACATGCCAAGAAATTACCATTGTTGTGTTGGTAGATTTTTTCACTAGATCCACGAAAAGCTAAGTTGCGTTTAGCAAGAAACTTCACAATGGCTACTAGTATTATTAGCACTTGTCTTAGCCGTTCTTTCTCCTTTGTGATCTGCTACTAAAAATCCTTATCAATTGTTTTGTTTTTGGATAATCTAACTCTTAACTCATTCCAAGTGTTCATGTTTTTAATATTCTCTACACCATTTTCATGTTCTCTAAGCCTCTCGCTAAGATGCTTCCAATCTCTCAATCCATTACTTGCTAATGAACTCTTGAAGCTATGAGATTTGAAAAGCTTACAACAAAAGCAATACACCTTGTCAACATGTTTAGAGTAAAACAACCATTTCCTATCATGTATTTCCCTATTTTTCATTTTTATGCTATAGTAAGTTTGTGAAAAATGTCTAGATTTACTATCTAACGGGAACACAATATTCTCTTCTCTTACATGCCCCTTTTCAACTAAAATATGCCTAGCTTTCTCATCCAAATTGTCCCAATGTCGTGGATCAAGAATATCAACAGTAAAAGGTTGTTGCTCATCAACACTTGGAATTTCTGAATTTGGTGAATCAACTAGGTTTTCATGTTGATTAAAATTATTATCAACCGCGGTTGTATCATTGCCGTCATCTAGATTCTCATTTTGCTGCTCTTCAACAGTTACTAGGGCCAACTGCAGGGAGTTCCTAGAAGAACTACCGGTTCTAAAAAAATTGTCTAGTGAACCTCTCTGGGATTCTTCCAGTTCATCTTTCTGTTTCTTTCTCTTTCTTTTCTCATAACTAGATAAACTTTTTTTAGAAGACATGTTACGAAATAATATGCAGAAAAATAGTCAATACAGGGAACAAAAGCACCTGGATATGAGCATGTGGCTCGATGTTGAATTGGTGTCGATGCAGATTGCTTGATCTTCTCAGCACAAAGATGAAAGACAAGATGGGTCGCTCATTCCCCGCCCCCTTCTCTTCCTCGTCTTCTTCTCCTAATCTGCTATGCTCAGTGGTCTATCGGATTTTAGATCCAACGAAGCTTGAAGAATAGACCCAAGAAGAGCAGAATTGGAGATGTGGAGCAGTAAGATTGAGGGAGTCGGGCTATTTAACAACGAATCAAAAGAGGAACGAGATTAGAGGAGGGAGCTCAGGGAGGGAGACCTACCATCTCTGATGCCTCCAACGTTTATTTGATGACCTTGACCTGACGGGGAACGCCAATTGAGGATGGAAAGAGAGATGATTATGGAGAAAAATAGCGTCGTTGGTCTCCATTAATGGCTGCGGCGACCTCGGCATTGGAAAGGCACGAGACGGCGCCACTATTTGTGGGATTTGAGAAATTTGGGGAGGAGACGAGTCGACACGGAGGTATACAGATGAGTTCGGAAGAGTACAGAGGAGAACGACGAGTTCCGTCCGCAACAGCACTACGATCAATTTTTTTAATAGTACCGATCTAATTGTGTTGGTCCATGAGTACTAGCTATCGTGGTGGTCTTGGCCATTTTTTCCTCTTGTTTTCTTGGACCTGATACTAAAATACCTGTTCTAGTATACGAACTACTGTTTGGGCCGGGGCCCCTACTTCCCAAGGGCCTAGGGCGGGCGTCCTGTTGCCCCGCCTTATGGGCCGGCCCTGACCGAGTGGTAGCCAATAGGTCCCTAGCCAACCGAGTGGTAGCCAACACGTCCCTAGCTATAGCCAACAAGCGCCAACTTCAAGGAGAAATAGCCAACAAGCGCCAAGTCAAAGAAGAAATAGGCAACAAGCGCCAAGTCAAATGAGAAATAGCGAACCAAGTGATAGCCAACAGGTCCCTAGCCAACCAAGTGGTAGCCAACATGTTCGTAGGCAAGAAGCTCCTAGGCAATAAAGATGTCGATCACTTGGGCTTAGAAGAGGAAGAGAGTGTGGACCAAATCTGGCTAGTATGATAGGTTACTTGGCAGGAACAAATCCGTATACTCATAGGTATGGCTAGTATGATAGGTTACTTGGCACTTCGTATGTTTCTCCATTATATGCTACTATTGCTTACTTGTTAACTTTTTTATAGGTACGGCTACGCAACCCAACAAGGGGAAGGGGGTGTGGGGGAGGCTAATGATGATGAGACTCGTATGTTTCTCCATTATATGCTTGCTTGTTATTAATATTGCTTACTTATTATTACTATTGCTTACTTGCAAATTTTCTTATAGGTATGGCTACGCAACCAAATGATGATGAGATGCATGGAGTGCGGGAGGAGGCTATTAGGAGGTTGAAGGAAAATGAGAGAGCCGAACGTGAGAAGAAGGAGAGAGAGGCGGAAGAGGCGGAGAGGGAGTACAACTTGCGCATGAGTCTTGAGTGGGTCACGATGCAAAGGCGCGAGAGGAGGAAGCTTAAAGAGGCCGGAGAGGAACGGCTAAGAATATTTAAGGCCAAATGGACGAAGAACTTTGAATTGGCTGCTATAAGGAAAGAGAGGGAAAATAAGCTTCATTTTGAGAGATTGGAAAATGAGGCTCGTCTCATAAGGGAAGAAAGAGCGCAAGAAGAAGAGAAGAAGAAGACATTGGAGAGTAGAGCATACTTTGAGTCGGTGGTTCAATTAACCCGTGACCTAAGGGAAAAGGAGGAAGCAAAGGAAGAAGAGAGGAAGAGGAAGGCAAAGGGAAAAGGACCTTGTTCAACACAATAGAGGGGTTATGAGAAGGAGAAACGAGGTTTCTATATGTGAACTATGACTATGTGTAAGATTGAGTATGTCGTGAACTATGACGTTGTGTAAGATTGAGTATATCATGAACTATGACGTTGTGTGAGATTGAGTATGTTGTGAACTATGACTATGTATAAGATTGAGTATGTCGTGAACTATGACGTTGTGTTGTCCTTATTTGCCAACAAATTTCCCACGAAACGACATGAAAAATGTATGTTTGAAGTGTCATGGGAATGTGTGGCGCCACCGACAATGGTGCCGCACTTTCGGAGAAAAGTAGACAGAAGGTTTTGTCTACTTTTCTCCCAACGTGCGGCGCCACTCCAGAAGGCGTTGCACAGTGTGCAGCGCTACCGTCCAGTGTGTTGCACGTGTGGCGCCACCGTGTGTGGTGCCGCACTATCGTAGAAAAGTAGACATAAGGTTTTGTCTACTTTTCTCCCAACATGCGGCGCCACGCAGGACGACGTTGCACGATGTGGCGCCAACGGTTTGTGCATTGCACGTGTGGCGCCACTGACCGTGGCGCCGCACTATAGGAGAAAAGTATACAGAAGGTTCTGTCTATTTTTCTCCTAAAGTGCGGCGCCACGGCGGACGGTGTTGCACATGTGTGGCGCCAGACTCTACCACGACGCCGCAGTTTCCTGGAGCAGCCCACCCTTCCCTGCGTGCATGTGCGGCGTCAGGAACGACGGCGTTGCACATGTGCGGCGGCCTGTTGTGTGGCGCCGCACATTCCTGGTGCTAAGGGGATCACCAACTCCCAGATGCTAGTGTATCTCAGGATGGACCATCCATGTACCGTGGTTACATCTCTGGACAAGTTCCAGTTCACACAACAAAGCAAGTTCAACGCTTCTATGTAAGTTGGCACAAATCCTCAACGCTTCTTGCTTGATGGAGTCTTTTGTGTACCACAAGTTCACATGACAAAGCAAGTTCATAGATCATGTCTAGAGGCTAACAAGTTGACGACAAGTTCACGACAAGTTCATAAAGTACATGACCACAACTACTTCTCCCCAACTACTTCCTACGGGTCGTCCTCTTCCCTCGCCCCCTTCTCGTAGGAAGCTTCCTCGTGACCGGTTCCTCGTCATCAGACTCCGACCTGTAGGTCTTCTTGGCCTTCTTTGCCTTCGTTAACTTGGCCGTGGAAGGGTTGGGTGTGTAAGGCTTCTTGGGTTGCCTTGGCTTGAGCACGTAGTCGGACCGCTCGTGGACCTTGTATCGAGTGTATGTGCCCAACGTCATCTCGTCGTCGACGCTTTCTTCATCCTAGGGCTGTCACCAAAAGAACAATGGTAAGGACATATAGTAATGTAAGGGTTCGTCGTACTACAATGCTTTGCTACCTCAGGTGTGTCCGCCTCATCCTCGGATGGGGAGTGATGATCGCCAGAAGGGTCAGGGGGCGTGTTGGACCGTGACGCGGACGGTGTTGCCACCTCGGGGTCACAACAACCTAGCAAGTTCGAAAGCTGCCTTAACCGTAGAGCCTGCTTCTTAACGAACCCTCTAAATAGACTCTCTCCCTTCTCTCCGCGCGGGTATGTCTCGAAAGCATCCTCGCATGCATCGGCCGACTTTCTTACCTTTGCCCGCTGTCATAGACAAGAGTAAACAAGTAAAGCATCCTTGCGAGGTGCGGTAAGGGGCAAGAAGGAAAATAAACATTCGGCAGAAATTACCACGAAGTTGACCAATGGAGCATACTCAGCTTGTCGCCCTTCTCTGACTATCCTGTTGTATTCTTCAGTTGCAAGCTCATCGAATAGCAATGGCTTCTCCAAGATTTCTGAGCGGAATGCTCGTGGGTACATCTCCACCCACGTGTTCTCAAGAAACCAGGTGATGTAGTTGTTGAAAGCATCCTTATTGAACGTCCTTTCCTGTGTTCCTTTTGTTTTCTTAGGCTCAATCACACACCTCTTGAATTTGTCAACGTACTTCCTGTGAAGCTTGTCCCAATCCTTCTCCTTCCTTTGTTTCTTCCTGTCCAAGCTGCACCAAGAAGTCATAAAGCGTTATTTCTCAAAAGATATTACATCACATGTGAAGGCGGTTGATATCTTACCCACGGAGCCCTATGTCCATGTCCTTCCACTCGGGCGGATTCACCTGAAATAACCCAAACTGGGTCATGACACGTTGTGGCTGGTGATGCTCAACCACCCACATGCATACCATGGGGCAACGCATTAGCCACAGACGGGCTCCCAGGTCACCTGCAACATACCACACTCATGTCAAGTTCAAAGATTACACATTAATAACATAGAATTGACCGCACGCTGGGAAATTACCTGATTCATGGTTGTCGTGTCAAACTCATTGGTGTACCTCCTATACGCCGACACAGGGTCGGTTGGGGTATCGGAGACCACATCCCACTTGTAAGCCCATGTGGAGAGCAGGAGGTTATTGCCATCATCAACATAAGGGTTGTAGCTCAACAATCTCGGTCGTCCAACTGGGAAGCGTTCCTAGCTCCACACCGAAAGAAGGAGCAAACAACCACCGATGCATCCGTCGGTTGCGCTCCTAAGACAGCCATCATCCAGCTACACATGAAGTGATACACCGTTTAGTAAAACAATATTTTTTGAGGTCATGCAAACATAGACAACTTTATAAACAAGCGATTACCTGACGGTACAAGCAAGCCAACGCTGCCAAACCCCAGTTGAAATCTGAGTCAAAAACGGTGAGCACCTTAAGCCAATGCCACTGAGCACGATCCCCACTGTTGTCAGGAAAGAGAGTTCTCGTGATGATGTACCACACATACACACGAGCGTACGTCCTGACCGTGTCCTCGTCAGCATTCTCGAGGCATGTCTTGAAATTCTGTCTGATCTAACTGAAAGTGGCCCCTGCAGCGACCCTCATTGTTTCCCCCTTCGTGTTTATAACCTCGGGCGGATCCTTCCCTATAAGGCTGACCATCTGCTCACGCCACCCCTCTGAATCTGTGCTTATGCACACAGGATTTCTCTCGACTGGGAGTGCTAGATCATGCTCATGTCCTGCAAGGTCAAACGTAAAGTTACTAGGAAAAAACAATTTGATGAACCCAATCACGATGAAGACGTTCTATTAGCTGAGAAGGCCTTTGAAGTTAATTACTTCTTAGTTATGGTTGATGTTGAAAAAGTCTCTCTACAACGAATATTCGAAGAACTAAAAGTGTTCAAAAACATACTTGGATTCTTACTTAGCTCAAAAGACTTAAAGTTATTGAATGACATTGAATTACGCAAATGCTGTGCTAAATTTGTAGAAACGTTTTCTCGAAGCGATGTTGAATTAAATGACTTCTTTTCTGAATTAAGGCTGCTGCAAATGACTTTACCAGAATCTGACGTGTCATTCCGTGCTATGGATATTTTTGAGTTTGTTAGAGACATAGACTGTTTTCCAAATTAATTAATAGCTTATCAAATTTTATTTACTGTGCCAGTCACTATAGCATCAGCTGAACGTAGTTTCTCAAAGTTGAAGTTATTAAAAAATTATTCGAGATCATCTATGTCACATGAAAGATTGAATGGTCTTGCTACTTTATGCATTGAGAAAGATAAGTTGGATGAAATAAATATTGATTTTATTATTGATGACTTTGCTTCTAGAAGTGCTACAAGAAATAACAAGATCATGAAGTGCTAAGGTTGCTCTGTTGCGCCTTATGCAAAAAACTTTGGAGTAGTTTTATTCGGGCGGAGACATAAAGTAAAGAACATTTTATATTGGGGAGTATATAAACTAATGCAAGTTCTTCCAGATCTGATCATCATAGTACAAACAAGAAATACCAAGGTTTCTTTACTAATTACTATGTTCATGCAGAGAGCTTTGGAGAAGTTTTATACGGGTGAAGAACATAAAGCGAAGTCTTTGGTAGAACAATATTGTTTCCTTACTAAATTATGATGATGTAGTTCTCTGGACCATTACAAATAAATAATTTATAGTGTGAGTTTTGTAGTTCAAAGACCATCGATGATATATATTGGATTGCTTTTGAAATACAAATATACAATACATTATAAATCTATGTTTGTCAAAGGGCCTTTTTTGTTGTCTCGCCCCAGGGCCCTGAATATGTATGGACCGGCCCTGCACTCGGTTGGCTACCACTTGGTTGGCTTGTGCTTGCTTCATTTCCTTTTGCTCTCTTCCTTTGGGTATACTTTCGTGCATTATGACCTTTAGCATTGCACGTTCCACACCGCCCTCTCTCACGAGGATCTTGGAATTGGTTGTTGCCTGTTTCTCGGCCACCATCAGTTCCCCATCTGTCCATGTCACTCCTAAAGCGATTTGTCTTGCATCTTCCATGTTTAACGACCTTCCATTCTGGATCGGGCCATACTTGAATTCCATGGTACTCCGGCCACTGAGATTGGTCCAGGTATAGGTGAAATATAGGAGCCCATGTCTTCTTAGTAGTCTCGATTGAGAATTTGTACTCTCTCACCATGAGAGGATTATTCCAATCAACATGTCTCCTTCGAGCTGCCGTTAGCAAGTGCGAGCAAGCAAGATGAAGCAACAATGGCCTGCCACAAGTGCATTCACAAGTTTTGAGCGATACCTTGAACGCTCGACCTCCGTGTTGGACACCATCAGCCGTGGTTCCTCCTGGCTCCGTAACTTGGTAAATTAGCTCATCATTATCAAATTCCATGACAACTAGGGAGTTCGCTTTCTTTGACTGAAATTGCATCCAATCGTTAACCTTCGGTAGGAACTTGTATTTATGCTTGTCCTTGTAGTCTCTCGCAATCTGCCTATCCGTTTCAGCTGAGTACTTTAGAAAATACTCATTCATCTTGTCTAATGTGTATTGGACTATTGCCGTGATAGGAAATGCACGGACACCTTTGAGCAACTTATTGAAGCATTCTGCCATATTGCTTGTCATTTGACCGTACCTCCGGCCACCATCATCGAAAGCTCGTGCCTGCTGACTCGTGTACTAACGAGCTCGTTGGGGAACCCCAAGAGGAAGGTATCATGAGCACAACAATAAGTTTCCCTCAGTTATGAAACCAAGGTTATCAATCCAGTAGGAGCAAGGAAACACCCCAAAGGTGTAGCTAGCTGAATGTTGGCAGGGCGCACTACTGGTGCCAGCAGCAACGTGGAGACATGCACAAAACAACCACAGAACTCGGTCCCCAACTTGTGATGAGGTTGTCAATCTCACCGGTTTTGCTGAAAACAAAGGATTAAACGTATCTAATGGAAGGAAGTTATAGTTTGCAGAAAGTAAACACAAAGCAGTGAACAGTTGATTGTAGATTGAAAGTAAAAGAAAGGACCGGGGTCCATAGTTCACTAGAGGTGGCTCTCCTTAAGATAGATAACATGCTGGGTGAACAAATTACAGCGAGGCAATTGACAAACATCGAGAAAGCAATATGCATATACTACTCATCTTGACTCCTTTGAGATTCGATTGGGCATTACAACATTATACATAGACCACCATCCAACTGCATCTATGACTAATAATCCACCTTCAGGTTATCATCTGAACCCCCTCCAGTATTAAGTTGTAAGCAACAGATAATTGCATTACACATTGCGTGTAAAGTAAACAATACGATTGTTCTATGAACAAAGGATTGTTGTTTTCTCCCTAGTAGAAACAACACATCTAGTACCTTAGAGATTTCTGTCACTTCCCCAGATTACTAGAGGCATGAACCCACTATCGAGCATAAATACTAACTCTTGGAGTTGCTAGCATCTACTTGGCCAAGATAGCTACTAACAACGAAAAGCATGCAAGATCACAAATAACAAAGACATGATAGAATCAATAATCAATCTGAAATAGCATCTCAATATCCATCGGATCCCCGCAAACACAACATGCAGAATTACAAATAGATGATCTTGATCACGAACAGAGCTCACAAGATCTAAACATGATAGCACAAAGGAGGAGAACCAGCCATCTAGCTACTACATGGCCCCGTAGTACAGAGATGAACTACTCACGCATCACACCGGAGGCTTGCATGGTGACGAAGAAGGCCTTCAGGGTGAATTCCTCTCTCCGGCAGGGTGCCGGGAAGAGCTTCAGATCCCTCCCGATCTAGGGATGGAGATGATGGCAGCTATAGACTCTTTCGTGGAATTTTGATCGGGTACTTAGGATTTCCGTATCAGAGGAAATATATAGGCGAAAGGAGAGGCCGGGGTGCACAGGGCGGCACTACCCCTGCGCGGCCAGCCTGCCACGTGGCCAGGTGGTGTGGTCGGGCCCAGCCCTCCGTCTCGTGATTCTCGCTCTAGATGTCTTCGGTATAATAGTGACTTTGGCTTTTGTCCGTCCAATTCGAGAATATTCATTTTCGACTTCACGAAACCAAAAACAATGGAAAATAGGCAAATGCACTGTGGCTCTTGTTAATAGGTTAGTCCAAGAAATCATATGAAAAGTACTCCAAAGTGTGGACAAAACACAAGAAAGTACATAAAACCAAGCATGGAACATCAAAAATTATAGATACATTTGCAATATATCAGTGCCCACTTTCCCATATCTCCAATGTTCCTAAGGAGAAACTCTTTGCCCCCCGCATTGAGTTCTTTGTTATGGAACAATTTGTTGTACAAGTTTGAAAAATGGCACTCTGTAAAACCGAGACAACAATCTTGTAGATCATCGGACAAATCCTTGCTATTGCATGCCCTATAGAAGTTTGAAACAAAATGTCTCATGCACCATCGATGGTGCAATGGGACATGTCCGGGAATGTCAAGCATCACCGTATTGAGAATTCCTTGATGACGATCCGAGATGACACATAATTCCCTCTGAGCGGGTAAGACCTTGGTTCTCAAAATATGGAAGAACCACTCCCAATTGTCATTGTTTTCCACCTCAACCAAAGCATAACCTAAAGGAACCAACTGGTTGTTGGCATCGCTATCTATTGCAATCAAGATAGTGCCCTTGTATTGTCCGGTCAAGAAGGTGCCATCAACGGATATAACAGGCCTACAATGTTTACAAGCCCGAACGTTGCTCTAAACCCTAAAATGCACGTCCAAATACTTGAACCGTTCTTCCGTTGACTATCCTTGTCTTGTTCACATAAGGTTCAATGATATGAATCATGCCCGAGTTAGCATTGGCCATCGCTAACAACAACCTAGGGATCCGATTATAAGATTCCTTCCAATCACCATACAACATCTTGAATGCAGCTTGCTTCGCCTTCCATGCCTTCCCGTACTTCACCTCGTAGTGAAAGAGGGCTTTCACAAGCTCTTGGACTATCTTGATGGTCATTATTGGAAATGACTTGATGTTATTGGAAAGCCTATAAGCAATAAACTCGGAGGTGAGTTGTCGGTGCTCGTGCTTCACATCCTTGCCATCCACCATTGGGCCTCGGCACATGTGAGTTGATACACAACTAAATATGTGCCAACTTGGACCTCCCTTAAATGGTCTTGTACGCACAATCCAAGGACATCCATCCTCCTCGCATTTAACCGTGTAACGCTTCTTCACATCCGAGTGCACCACCATGTAAGGGCGATGATGCATAACCGAGAAGTACTTTATCCATTTCTTAAATTCCAACAAGGTCTTGAACCTCGATCCACGAAAAAAGCCATTATTCTCTTAATTACCATCTCGGTAAGAACTTGACCTTGGTCCAAGCACTATGCCCTTCCCGCCATCAACTGTGGCTTCATCCGCGAGACTAACATCATGAAAGAAAGATACTAGATGGTCCCGTCCCAATACGGTATCGTGGATTTTGGCCTCTCTCGCCGTGAACCCCTCCGCGTCAAGTTCTTCTTTGGGACCATCATCATCCGAGTCCGATGCATAGCATCGAGTATATGGGATGTCACGGTCCATGTTCTCTTATGTAATATATTTGTCCAAATCTCCAACATTGTTGTCGTGGAGCTCAACCTCATTCTCATCGTGCCAATAATCATCATTTTGCTCTTTCAACTCTTCATCTTGGTTCTTCGAAATCGGGCTCAATGTTTGGGTAAATGGAGGTTCAATAAATACCTCTTGGTTTATTGGTGGAGGACTCCTAGAACCCAATGGGGAGGCAGTACGGTTCAAATCCAAGTGAAGGTTATTATCAAACTTCTTAGTGGAAAATAGTTCAAGAGCTTTGTCTAGTGACTCTGCCACCACCTCCTTGTATGCAACCCAACGGGTCTCGGAGAAGATACGCATGGTCTTCCAACGGGTTTGCATTTCAAAAGCCACATTATCCATTCCCTCCAACTCAACAACATCATTTGGGTCCATCCATTTCAATTTAATCCTAACTTGCTCCAAGACCTCGGCGTAGGTGGGACTACGCTCAAACACCAAGTCAAGCTCATCTAGGTCCGGTTCTATATTACCTCTCAAAAAGGCATCCTTGTCTACATGGTGAACATGAACAATTCTTGACATTCCTAAAATAATCACAACAATAATACCATGGTCAACATACCCAATACATACTCATTGGTAACATTAACACAATACTCATCCATATGCCAATTCAACAATACCCTATGCCAAAATCTACCATACATCTTGCATAACAACCTAGGGTTTTCAAGATATGGGTCAAACCAAGAATTTAATGGGTGAAAACAAAGAAAAAGGGGAAGAACACCTCTAGGCACTTGGGGGGATCGAAATCCACGAAGAGAAGTTTCCAATTTGGCCTCTTCGAGGGAGGGATTTGAGGGAGGAGCCGAATCCCGCCGCCGCCACTGTCTTCTCTGTTCCTGTGGGAGGCTAGGTAAGTGAGGGTCAGGCTGGGGCTGCCGCCCACGCTGGTACAAGACCTAAAGTGCGGCGCCATGCTCTGTGGCGTTGCATATAGCAGTGCGGCGCCATAGTGTGTGGCGCTGCACTTATGGAACTAGGGCCCAGGAGACCACGGTGATGCCACGCTGGCAGCCGTGCGGCGCCACCAGTCGTGGCGTTGCGCTTCAGAGTGCGGCGCCGTCGTTCACGGCGTTGCAAAAAGGGTTAGTTCTGTGAATTTGTTGTGGTCCGAGTTTATTTCGTGAATTTGTTATTTCTTTGGGTTATTTCTATTCAAATACCACCAGTAGCCCCCTCTCTACGTCACGTTATCTCCATGACCCAAACGGCCAGACCGAAATAGTCCGATTCTGTCCGTTTGGATCGGGCCGCGATCTTTTGGGTCGTGGTTCGGCCTATTCGGACAACCGCGCCCAACGGTGCAACCCATATGTTCGTGCTCGGCAAAAAGGCCCCTCACCATGTATTTTCAGTTTTTTTTCCGCTATCCCGCCACCTCCCGTCTTTCTTTTCAGTCGATTCCCGCCTCTTCTGGGCGTTTCCCGCTGCGTCCAGACGCGCCCATAAAAAGGGGAGGCCAACCGAGATAGGCACAAACTAGAAATCCCAGCCCCACAGACCTCCATGTCTGGTCATCCGCGTCGCCGCACTGGCAACCCGACAACCGCCCAGAAATCCCAACCCCCCGCGTCCGTTGCCGTCGTGGTGGCCGGACCCACCGAAGGAACCAGACGTGTTGCCGCCTCCGCTTCCGGGACGCCCGCATATATGCAGCTGATGTTCAACCATCGGCGACGCACTCACTACAACTACAACATGACCACCGGCGAGCCTTTCTCGTGGGAGGTGATGAACCGTGTCTTTTTGCCGAAGCACCGGCGGCGTGATACATTGCAAATGTATTTATAATTTTTGATATTCCATGCTTGGTTTTATCCACTTTCTTGTGTTTTGTTCCAACTTTGGAGTACTTTTCATATGATTTCTTGGACTAACCTATTAAAATGAGCCACAGTGCCAGCTGCCTGTTTTCTGCTATTTTTAGTTCCAAGAAAGTCAGAAAATGAATATTCTCGGAATTGGATGGGACAAAAGCCAAAGTGCCTATTTTTCCGGAAGGGATCAAGTGCCAGAATACGAGACGGAGAAGGGCAAGGGGCCGGCCAGACCACCTGGCCGCGCGGCCAGGCCTGACCCATGCCAGGGGGTGGTGTGGCTAGCCCAGGCACCCCCTCGGCCTCTCCTTCCACCTATATATTGCCCTCGGGACGGAAACCCTAAGGACCCGATCAAAAATCCACAAAAGAGTCTGTAGCCGCCGTCATCTCCATCCCTAGATCGGGAGGGATCTAAAGCTCTTCCCGGCACCCTGTCGGAGAGGGGAATTCATCCTAGAGGCCTTCTTCATCACCATGCAAGCCTCCGGTGTGATGCGTGAGTAGTTCATCCTTGGACTACGAATCTATGTAGTAGCTAGATGGATGGTTCTCCTCCTTTGTGCTTTCATGTTTAGATCTTGTGAGCTCCGTTCATGATCAAGATCATCTATTTGTAATCATACATGTTGTGTTTGCGGGGATCCGATGGATATTGAGATGCTATTTTAGATTGATTATTGATTCTATCATGTCTTTGTTATTTGAGATCTTGCATGCTTTCTGTTGTTAGTAGCTATCTTGGCCAAGTAGATGCTAGCAACTCCAAGAGATATTTATGCTCGATAGTGGGTTCATGCCTCTAGTAACTGGGAACTGGCGAAATCTCTAAGGTACTAGATGTGTTGTTGCTACTAGGAGAAAACAACAATCCTTTGTTCATAGAACAATCGTATTGTTTACTTTACCAGATTAAATCAGTAATCTATTGCTTGCAACTTAATACTGGAGGGGGTTCGGATGATAACCTGAAGGTGGATTATTAGTCATAGATGTAGTTGGATGGCGGTCTATGTATTATGTTGTAATGCCCAATCAAGTCTTAGAGGAGTCAAGATGATTAGTATATGCATGTATTGCTTTCTCGGTGTTTGTCAATTGCCTCGTTGTAATTTGTTTACCCAGCATGTTATCTATCTAAGGAGAGCCACCTCTAGTGAACTATGGATCCCGGTCCTTGTCTTTTACATACAATCTACAATCTTTTACTGCTTTCTGTTTACTTTCTGCAAACTTTTACTTCTTTCCATTCGATACATTTAATCCTTTGTTTTCCGCAAAACACGGTGAGATTGACAACCTCATCGTAAGTTGGGGACAAAGTTCTGTGGTTGTGTTGTGCAGGTCTCCACGTTGCTACTAGCCCCGGTAGTGCGCCCTGCCACGGCTCAGCTAGTAACACATTTGGGGTGTTTCCTTGCTCCTACTGGTTCGATTAAACCTTGGTTTTATAACTGAGGGAAACTTGCTGCTGTGCTCATCATACCTTCCTCTTGGGGTTCCCAACGAGCTCTACATCAACACCGCCAACAAGCATTTTTTGGGCGTCGTGCATTGAGCCATCAAGCATTTTTCTGGCGCCGTTGCCGGGGAGTCAAGGACATCTTCACAAGGGGAGTCCCTCATAACCAATCTCTTTACTTTGTTGTTTTTGTTTTGCTTAGTTTCTTTTTTGCTTTGTTTGCTTGTTTTGTTCTTCAAAAACACAAAAAAATAGTTTTACTAGTTAGCTTTCTTATTTGAAAACCCCAAACAAATGACTACTCTTAAAAACACTAAGTTGTGTGACTTCACTAGCACCAACAACAATGATTTTATGAGCACACCCATTGCTCCACGTGTGGCTGAAAATACTTTCTTTGAGATAAAACATGCTTTGCTCAATCTTGTTATGAGAGAACAATTTTCTGGTATTGGTAATGAAGATGCTGCTTCCCATCTAAATAACTTTGTTGAACTTTGTGAGATGCAAAAGCATAGGGATATAGATGGTGATATTATTAAACTAAAATTGTTTCCTTTCTCTTTGAGAGGAAAAGCTAAAGAATGGTTGAATTCCTTAACTAGGAATAGTATTGATTCTTGGACTAAATGCAAAAATGCTTTTATTGGAAAATACTATCCTCCTGCTAAGATTATATCCATGAGAAGTGAAATAATGAAGTTTAAACAACTTGATAATGAGCATGTTGCCCAAGCTTGGGAAAGAATGAAATCTTTGGTAAAGAATTGTCCCACTCATGGACTGACTGCTTGGATGATCATCCAAACTTTTTATGCAGGATTGAACTATTCTTCAAGGAACCTATTGGATTCAGCTGCTGGAGGTACCTTTATGACCATCACTTTGGGTGCCGCAACAAAACTTTTGGACAATATGATGGTTAATTATTCTAAATGGCATACTGAGAGAGCTCCACAAGGTAAGAAGGTAAATTCTGTTGAGGAAACCTCCTCCTTGAGTGATAAGATTGATATAATTATGTCTATGCTTGTTAATGGGAAAGCCCATATTGATCCAAATAATGTTCCTTTAGCCTCTTTGGTTGCTCAAGAAGAGCAAGTTGATGTGAACTTCATAAGAAATAACAATTTTGGCAACAATGCTTATGGTAATAATGCTTATAGGAAAAAAATTGGTAACAACAATTATAAGCCATATCCTCCCAACAATGGTAATGCTTATGGAAATTCTTACAACAATAATAAGAGTGCTCCCTCTGAACTTGAAGTTATGCTTAAAGAGTTTATTAGTAAACAAACTGCTTTCAATAAAACTATTGAGGAAAAACTCTCTAATGCTGAAAGAAATATAGCATCTTTGGCTGAAGATCAATCTTCTTTGAATAAAATGGCTGCTAAACCTGAAACTAATGAGAATCCTTTGCAGCTACGAATGCCATACAAGTAAGAATTGATGAAAATGTTAGACTATTAGCTGAATTACATGCTAAGTGGGAAAGAGAAGATGAAATTGCTAGAAACATTAGTGTTTCTACTATTACCACCACTAGTGTTGAGGCTAGTAATAGTTCTACTACTTTAGATGATAAAGTTGATTTTGATCTTGATGGTTGCAACATCTCTGAAGTTATTAAGTTCCTACAAAAGCTTGCTAAAAGTCCTAATGCTAGTGCTATGAACATGGCCTTTACAAAACACATTACCGATGCTCTCATAAAGATTAAGGAAGAAAAGATGAAACATAAAGCTTATATTCCTATAAAACAAGAAGATGGTTGGGAACCCCTCATTAATATGAAAGTGAATGACTTTGATTTCAAAGCTTTATGTGATCTTGATAGTAGTGTTTCTATTATGCCTAGAAGGATTTATGATATGCTTGATTTGCCTCCTCTTGAAGATTGTTATTTGAATGTCCCACTTGATGATAATGCTAAAAAGAAACTCATGGGGAGTCTTAATGATGTTCTTATTATGGTTAACAATTCCTATGTCCCCGTTGATTTCTATGTTTTGGATGTTGAATACAATGCTTCTTATCCTATTACTTTGGGAAGACCTTTTCTTATAACTGTTGGTGCCATCATTGATATGAAAGAAGGCACCATTAAATATCAACTCCCACTCAAGAAAGGTATAGAACACTTCCCTAAAAAGAGAGAAAAGATTTCTTTTTCTTCTCCTATGAAAACAAAATTTGGTCTTAATGCTTCTTCATTTGAGAAAACTTGATTCTTTCTTTGCTTCTTATGCAAACTTAAAGGCGTTAAAGAAAAGTACTTATTGGGAGATAACCCAAAAGTTTTAGATGAGTCTTGGAAGTTATTACCTCAGTAATAACCTCTCCTTATCCTTTTTATTTGCTTTTTGTGCCAAGAGTAACCTCTAATGAGAGTGAAGTAATGATTGGGAAAGTTGCTATCCCGAAACAGATTTTTGTGCTTCACCGTAAAAATTCGTGAAAGAGCTCTGTATATCGGATTGAGCTGTAATGTTTTGTGATTCTGCCCCAGGTTGTTATCTAACTTTCATTAGTTCAACACTTTTTGATTTGAGCAACAGAAGGTCTTCGAAAAAATTTGTTTTTACCTGCTGGTCTATTTTGACAGATTTCTGCCATTTTCTGCATTTGCTTCTTGTGGGTTCCTTTTTGAGTTCTTTTGGGGAATTGAGCTTTTTGAGGGAAGTGCTACAGTAGCTAGTTTTCTAATGGAAGTTTATTTGGTGTTATAACTGAACCTTAAGACTTATTTATCTTAAGTGTACGAATGTTGCCAAGTAGATGCTAGCAACTCCAAGAGTTAGTATTTATACTCGATAGTGGGTTCATGCCTCTGATAATCCGGGGAAGTGACAGAAATATCTAAGGTACTAGATGTGTTGTTGCTCCTAGGGAGAAAACAACAATCATTTGTTTATAGAACAATCGTATTGTTTACTTTACACGCAGTTCGTAAAGCAATAATCTGTTGCTTGCAACTTAATACTGGAGGGGGTTCGGATGATAACCTGAAGGTGGATTATTAGTCATAGATGCAGTTGGATGGCGGTCTATGTATTATGTTGCAATGTCCAATCAAGTCTTAGAGGAGTCAATATGATTAGTATATGCATGTATTGCTTTCTCGGTGTTTGGCAATTGCCCCGCTGTAATTTATTCACCCAGCATGTTATCTATCTAAGGAGAGCCACCTCTAGTGAACTATGAATTCCGGTCCTTGTCTTTTACATACAATCTACAATCTTTTACTGCTTTGTGTTTACTTTCTGCAAACTTTTACTTCTTTTCATTTGATACGTTTAATCCTTTGTTTTCCGCAAAACACGGTGAGATTGACAACCTCATCGCAAGCTGGGGACAAAGTTCTGTTGTTGTGTTGTGCAGGTCTCCACGTTGCTACTAGCACCGATAGTGCGCCCTGCCAAGGCTCAGCTAGTAACACCTTTGGGGTGTTTCCTTGCTCCTACTGGTTCGATTAAACCTTGGTTTCATAACTGAGGAAAATTTGCTACTGTGCTCATCATACCTTCCTCTTGGGGTTCCCAATGAGCTCTACATCAACACCGCCAACAAGCATTTTTCTGGACACCGTGCATTGAGCCATCACGGCGTGTTGCGCTCACAGACGTGCGCGACGAGCTCCGAGAAGCGGTGGAGGACAATCCCAACGACGCGTACCTGTATTCCCGTCTCGCCCAAGCTCAAGAGGAGTTGCAGACGCAGGAGGCGACCTCCCGCTCTCTCAACGAAGAATGGGGTCTCACCGACCCGCCGGCGCCGCCGCCGTCAGTGCCGCAGGTAGACCATAGCTAGAATATTGTTCTAGGCGTAGTTTGCTTGTAAAATATTTGAACGAGAACTTTGTCATTGAATGCTCACATTGCACTTTTTTTTCAAACACGATGCATGGCGAGTGCACATCCTAATAGGAGTCGGAGTCGGTGCGAATCAGTAGGCGGTGACCCCAATTTCTCCCGCGAAAATTTTCGACACGCGGGCGAGCTCCCACCATCCCTCCATTGCACGAGTGCGTGCATCTCTTCTCCGCGAGTGTAAGAAGAAGTTGGATCCGTGTAATCGTTCGGTTTCGGCGTTCCTCTAGTGCCAGACTAGAGCTGTTTTAAAGTCGTGCGGAGTAAAAATTCTCTACCCGTTCAACCAAATCCTATATTTCTTTTCGCCCATGCGAGAAACAGCCTGCCCCATACCAAACACGCCCTTATCTGCCTAGTATCGTGCTGTATTTTGAAATTCCGCTGAGATTAGAGAAAGATATTACTGTTGCAGTGCGACCACCTTCCGTATACGAGACATCCTCTCCTCCAAACACCGCGCGCGCCTTGGTGCCCGGGCGCACCAGAGAGCCGCCGGTCTCACCTTGGCGTCCGGCGTAGCTGCCTAGCCCCATTCCCATGTCCCTCACCGACCCGGCATGCAACCGCACCCACCACGAACCCAGTGATGTCGCGGCGACGAAAGCACAGCACCTCACGTACGCCTCCTTCTTTTCTTTAGCTACGCAGCCCCAAGCTGTCACAGCGATGCCGATGTGTCGGGCGCGCGTGCGTGCGAGCTGTACAGCCACAGCCAGAGCCAGCCATGTGATCGAGACGAGCGGCTGCAACGCAAAGTCCAGCAACGCGGCTGGACCAGTGCTCGCTCCTGGCTAGTGTACTATCTTCGTTGACGCACGGCGAATTGGCGATCGGTCGATGGACTTGGACGCTGGAGCGTGAGTACACAAGAGGGTAGTAGGTTGGTTTTATTGTGTGATTTATTAATTCCACACCGATAGTAGATTATTACTCCTGTGCGCTGCCAAATTTAGTGCAGCACGGTACCAACTTGCTGGTGTGGACTCGTGCAACTTGCAGCTAGTAGTTTGGAAAAAAGTGGCTTGACGTACGTTTGATGAATACTATGCAACACGGTGCGCTGTGTTGACCTGGTAATTTTATGCCACAGCTTCTCCCTTTGGAAATTGGAAAAAGCTTTACTAGCAGCCGCAGGCAAATCAAACAATCGAGGGCAAGTCGGCACTGTGGACTGTGGACAGCACTAATCTGGCCACGCGTGGTGGTGTTCTCCAACAGTGAAGCGGACGAGATACGTGTGGAAAAACGAAAGACGAAGGGAAGAAAAAAGAAGAAGAAACGAGATGAATGGGAGATCGATAGCGCCAGGGGAAGTAGTAGTGGCTGCGTCGCTGTCCGTGGAATCCCACGGTCTGTCTGCCTGTCTCTCGGTGTCTTTGCGTACGTCTCGTCCCGTCGATTCTCATTGATCCTCCGAGATTGAAAAAACGATAGGAAAAGCGACAGCGACGTCCGGTTTGGTAGCTGTCTCCCTGCCGGACCCTATTGATTCTCCTCGCTCCGGGTGCCTTCTCTTCTCGCAAACCTCTCTCGTCTCGTGGGTTCGTTTGACCGTTCGTCGCGCCATTTCGGAGGACCTGATGTGACGTGGGATACGATACGACCCAACCAATCTGGCACGTTCATCGCGTGAACCCGTGCACGGACAAGGCACAACCACCCCCCACCGATATTGCCTTCAGAGGAACACACCGATTTGAAGTTATGATCAATGATTGATTTGTGGTTGGGTCTTCAGTTTTTTGAGATCTCGACGATGCAGCGTATGGTGTGTGTGTGTGTCCCGTGGATCACAAGAAGTGCTCGCCATACCGTCTGTCCAGTCAAAGCTCAGCTTAATCGGCGCTACCGCACACTGAAGAAAGAAAAACGTAGGGATGGATGAGAGTGCTCGTGACTTCACGTGTCTTCTGAGTTCTGACTACCTTGCCCTTTCAATACGAGCTCACTTATGTCTCTGGTCAAATTCTCAAGTCTCGGTTGATTTAGAATAATATAATTTAACTAAATTGAAATCACATTTTTTAAGTCCGCAGAGACTTCAGAAAATCTCGGCGGACCTAAGCTTAGGACATCTCCACCGGGTCGACCCAACCTGCCCGCACGCCGGCAAGCCGGACGGAACGTCTTGATGTCCCAACGGCTCCCATCCACCCATCCGACCCATCCACCTAATTTGCGTGACCACTAGGTCGGCCCGGACACGGACGGATCGTGGACGTGTCCTCCCTGTTATATGTTGATTCAAATTTTATAAAGTAAAGGCCAACTTCGGCGGAGGCGGAGGGAGCGTCACCGGAGGCTTGGGCGATCTTGAGCTGGCCCACGTGCCCAACAAGGACGCATGTGCGTGCGATAAGACCCCCACCTACTGGATCGTTGATGACCTAGGTTACCACCGCTATATATACTTCTTGTAAGCCGCCGGTTGGGATAAGTTGCATCTGTGAAATCCCCGGCGTTGTGTAAACACTCTCCGATATAGTGAAGTTTCGCTGGCTGGCGCCCATGGTTTTTCCCCTCTCTTTGTTGGAGAGGGTTTTCCACGTTAAATCTGTGTCCCCCTCGCTGCAATTTTATTTTCGTTCTTCGTTATTTACTTGTCGCAAAGCTAACAAGTGGTATCAGAGCCCCAGGTTCTAATCTAGGGTTTGCGACATGTCGTCATTGAAGTTCGATCTATCGCAGCTGGAATACTCCACAAGATTCTGCTTGTGGCAGGTGAAGATGCGGGCGATTCTCGCCCAAACTTCAGATCTGGATGATGCGTTGGATGGATTCGGGGAAAAGGATGCTAAGAGCTGGTCTGACGAAGAAAAGTGGAAAGACCGTAAGGCTTTGTCTATGATTCAACTTCATCTATCCAATAATATTTTGCAGGAAGTCTTGACAGAGAAATCTGCTGCTGCCCTTTAGAGGAAACTGGAATCGATCTGCATGTCAAAGGATCTAACCAGTAAGATGCATGTGAAGATGAAGTTGTTCTCGCATAGATTGCAGGAAGGTGGATCGGTAATGAATCACTTATCTCTTTTTAGAGAGATTATTTCTGATTTGCAATCTATGGAAGTAAAATATGATGATGAGGATCTAGCTCTATTACTCTTATGCTCGCTGCCTAGTTCTTATACACACTTTCGTGATACAATGTTGTTGAGCCGTGATAAGATAACCCTTGATGAAGTGCAAGATGCCCTCAAACAGAGGAAAAAGATGAAATCTATGGTGCAGGCAGATGGGGCGTCTTCCAAGGCCGAAGCTCTGCAGGTTCGTGGCAGGACCGAGCAGAGATTTAACAACCATGGCAACCGAGATAAGAGCAAAGACGGCAGAGGTCGTTCGAAGTCCAAGGGAAAGGACAAGTTCTGCAGGTATTGTAAGAAATCTAATCATGTTATTGATGATTGTTGAAAGCTGCAGAATAAGGAGAAAAGGAACGGTACTTACCAACCGAAAGATAAGGATCAAGGTAATGGTAAGGCTGCTATTGTTTCTGGTGATAGTTCTGACGGTGAATGTTTAGACGTTTTTGCTGCTTGTGCTTCTCATGATGATGAATGGATACTTGATACTACATGTTCGTTTCATATTTGCTGTAACAAAGATTGGTTCAGTTTATATGAGTCTGTGCAGACTGGAGATTTTGTACGTGTGGGGAATGACAACCCGTGCCATATTGTCGGAGTTGGATCTGTTAAGATCAAGACACATGATGGCGTGACGCGTACGTTGAATGAGGTGAAGCACATACCAAGCATGGCCAGAAATCTGATCTCCCTAAGTACCATGGACGTTGATGGATACAAGTACGCCGGTGGGCGTAGGTTGTTAAAGGTATCGAAAGGCTCTCTTATTCACATGATAGGTGATATGAATTCTACTAAGTTATATGTTCTTAGAGGTAGCACTTTGCCTGGTATTGCTGCTGTTGTTACTGCTAATGATTCTGATGATTGTGGTAAAACAAATCTTTGGCATATGCGCCTTGGGCATATGAGCGAACATGGCATGGCAGAATTGGTTAAGAGAGAGCTGATTGATGGTTGCAACTTGGGTAAGTTTGAGTTCTGTGAGCACTACGTTTTTGGTAAGCACAAAAGAGTTAAATTCAATGCTTCCGTTTATACCACCAAAGGCATTTTAGATTATGTGCATGCTGATGTATGGGGACCTCCCCGTAAGACATCTATTGGTGGTGCTAATTACATGCTTACTATTATTGATGACTACTCAAGAAAAGTGTGGCCATATTTTCTGAAACACAAATCTGATATTTTTGATGCTTTTAAGAAGTGGAAAGTTATGGTAGAAAAGCAAACTGAAAAGAAGGTAAAGGTACTACGTACTGACAATGGTATGGAATTCTGTTCTAATGAGTTTGAGGAGTTTTGTAGTAATGATGGTATGATCAGGCACCACACCATCCCTTACACTCCTCAGCAGAATGGCGTGGCTAAGCGCATGAACAGAACCATTATCACTAGGGCTCGCTGTATGTTGTCCAATGCAGATATGCATAGACGTTTCTGGGCTGAAGCAGCCAACACAGCGTGTTACCTCATCAACAGGTCACCTTCTATTCCACTTGAGAAGAAAACTCCTATTGAGGTATGGTTAGGTTCGCCTGCTGATTATTCACAGTTGAGAGTTTTTGGTTGCACTGCTTATGCTCATGTTGATAATGGAAAGTTAGAGCCTAGAGCTGTCAAGTGCATATTCCTTGGTTATGGTTCAGGAGTTAAGGCATATAAACTATGGAATCCTGAAACTAAAAAGATTTTATGGAGTAGGAACGTTGTTTTCAATGAATCCGTTATGTATCATGACAACTTGCCATCAGATCCCTCTCATGTTGCTATTTTAGAGGAGGGAGTTCGTGTGCAGGTGGAGCACCTGCAGAAAACTGTTGATAATAATGATGTTGTTGATGATACTCATGAGGAAAATATTGATGATGATGTTGTTCAGCACTCACCTGCTGTTTTGCAGCAGCCACAAGAATCTATTGCTGCTGATAGACCGAGGCGTAACATAGTTCCACCTCGCCGTTTGATTGAAGAGTGTAATCTTACTCATTATGCTTTGAGTTGTGTTGAACAGGTGGAGCATGATACTGAACCTGCTACATACAATGAGGAGCTTCCATCACTAGACCGCGAGAAGTGGGTTTCTGCTATGCAAGAAGAGATGCAATCGCTTGATAAGAATGGCACATGGGAAGTTGTGCGCTTGCCTAAACAGAAGAAGGCCATCCGCTGTAAGTGGATATATAAGAGAAAAGAAGGTTTGTCTCCTAATGAGCCTCCAAGGTTTAAGGCAAGGTTAGTAGCAAAAGGTTTTAGCCAGATTCTAGGTATTGACTATAATGATGTTTTCTCTCTGGTTGGGAAGCATAGCTCTATTCGTACTTTTTTTGGTATTTTTGCTATGCATGATCTTGAGCTTGAGCAGCTAGATGTAAAGACTGCTTTTCTGCATGGTGAACTGGAGGAGGAGATTTACATGGACCAACCTGAAGGGTTCATAGTTCCTGGAAAAGAGGATTTTGTGTGCAAATTGAAGAGGTCGCTTTATGGTTTGAAGCAATCTCCAAGATAATGGTACAAAAGGTTTGATTCATTTATGATCTCACAAGGTTTTAAGAGGTCTCAGTTTGATAGCCGTGTTTACATAAAGTTTGTTAATGGATCACCTATTTACTTGCTATTATATGTTGATGATATGTTAATTGCTGCCAAGAGCATGAAAGAAATCACTACTTTGAAGGCACACCTAAGTAGTGAATTTGAGATGAAAGATCTTGGTGCTGCTAAGAAAATCCTAGGTATGGAAATTAAACGGGACAGAAAATCTAGGTTGTTGTTTCTTAGTCAGCAAAGTTACGTTGAGAAAGTTCTTCAATGTTTTAATATGCATGATGCAAAGTCAGTTAGTACTCCTATTTCTCCTCACTTTAAATTGTCAGCATTGCAATGTCCTAGTTCTGATGAAGATATTGAGTACATGTCTCGAGTTCCTTATTCTAGTGCTGTTGGTTCCTTAATGTATGCCGTGGTTTGCTCTCGCCCTCATTTATCATATGCTATGAGTTTGGTGAGTCGTTACATGGCTAATCCTGGTAAAGAACATTGGAAAGTTGTTCAGTGGATTTTTAGGTACCTCCGTGGCACATCCAACACTTGCTTGAAGTTTGGAAAGACTGATGAGGGACTCGCAGGCTATGTGGATTCAAATTTTGCTGCCGACTTGGATAAGAGGAGGTCCCTCACAGGTTATGTGTTCACGGTAGGTGGATGTGCCGTGAGTTGGAAGGCAACACTGCAACCAGTTGTTGCTCTATCTACAACCGAAACAGAATATATGGCTGTATTCTGAAGCTTGCAAAGAGTCTTTGGTTGTAAGGTTTGTATGTGAGATTTGTCGGGATGATTCTTGCATTAACCTGTTTGGCCGATACCAAAGTGCTATTTACCTTACTAAGGATCAGATGTTCCATGAGAGAACAAAGCACATTGATATCAAGTACCATTGTGTTCGTGATGTTGTTGCACAAGGTACACTGAAGGTATGCAAGATAAGCACTCATGATAATCCTGCTGATATGATGACAAAGCCTGTTCCTGTTGCTAAGTTTGAGCTATGCTCAAGCTTAGTTGGTATAACTGCTTAGCCCAAGTGGCTATTGGCGCCGAAAGTGTTTTCTTTGTTTGTTCAGGGAGATGATTAATGTTGATGCTACAAGAAGGAATTTGTCTCAAGGTGGAGTTTGTTATATGTTGATCCAAATTCTACAAAGTAAAGGCCAACTTCTGACGGAGCGGAGTGAGGCCCGTCGCCGGAGGCTTGGGCCGATGCGGAGCTGGCCCACTCCGTGCCCAACATGGACGCTTGGGGGGAAAGCGGGGGCTACAAGACAGCATGCGGATCGTTGATGACCTAGGTTACCACCGCTATATATACTTCTTGTAAGCCGGTTGGGATAAGTTGCATCTGTGAAATCCCCGGCGTTGTGTAAACACTCTCCGATATAGTGAAGTTTTGCTGGCTGGCGCCCGTGGTTTTTCCCCTCTCTTTGTTGGAGAGGGTTTTTGTAACTACCTCGGTGAATTACGCTCCTAGTACAAGCCTGGATGATCAGAAATGGTTGAAATAGTACGGTGGGGCCCAAATGCCACTCACAGGTAGACCTTTCGGCCGTCCCAACCATTTCCAAACATCGGGACAAGAACAGGCGGCGTAATCGGCGACGAAGGATCAACTACATACACAAATGAGTATGTATGCAAGCCACCATACAATAGTACATCAGAGCCATTCCATCTAAAAAGAAAGGAAATATAGCAACGCCATACGGCAAGATCCAAATATCCTAGATAGATATAATAGTTTAGGATATCTCCTCATACATCAATCAACAGTATCAGCGGAGCGGAAGACAAAATCGATGCGGATAAGAAGCAAATCAGCATAAGATGCCCCATAAATAAGCACATCCGTCCACAGATCTCACGGATCCCGTTCCGGAATCTCTACACCGAATGATCGTTGCCCGCATCGTCTCTTCCACCCAAAGATCCATCTTGCGAGTGTACTGTTCATCTGAACCAATAATTTATCGTGTGAGACCCTATGGGTACTCATCAAGTCTTTATGCCTCTAAAGGGGACACAACCTGGGGTGACGCAATTGCAGCAAAAGATAAACCCTAACAATTCTATAGATACTCGCTAACCATCCGCCTAACCAGAGATAGACGGATGTCCGTGAATTAATAACAACAGTTGTAACAGTTATAACGGTATTCTTCACAGATCCATCCTCCTCCTCGCTTACCGACGAGGAAGCGGACGAACAACCCCCCCATCCGTTGGCAGTTTTATTATCCATTCCATGAGTGTTGCACTATTTACTAGTCAGGTACCTAGTCTAGTCAATTTAAAAGCGGTACTTTAGTTATGCTTGTCTATGATCGAGAAACTGTGCTCCAAGTCGTCTATATCGCGGACACGGCTTTCAGAAAGTTTTACCCTGCAGGGGTGCACAAATAGCAACACACACTCGAGGTGCCTCGGAAAAACCAAATCAAAACCCAACGAGGCAGTCACGACAAAGCAATTACAGGATTCAGAAATATTTGAGGGCCACCCCATTAAGCTACCATGACGAAGCTGGCGGCACGAGACGGACTCAAGGTTTGGGTGGGCAGTAAACGATCGAACCTGAAAATGTGGACTGGGCTTGTCGATACCGAAATCGTGTCCCGCCCTAAATGATGCGATGTGCAGTACCTCGCACAATTTAAATAAAGCAGTAAAGCATGACATAAGTACAGGATAGTAAATAAATCCTCAAACTAGTTTGTGGCCCCAAGAAATAAGAATGAATCAAGCTCTGGCTCAGGGGGGTCCATAAGCCTCCCGGATGTGGATAGCGCGAATAATCTTGGAACAGGAATCAAGTACTCGGGGTCTTACGGGACACAAGTGAGCCTGAAAAACCAAATAGCGAATATGGCTCACCGATGCCACTTTCATTAGTTATCCCATTACTACTCAGGTTAAGTTGTTTAGGTACCTCGTTATCCATCAGACACTCACATACCCTACTCATGCTGTTTTACGACTCGCATGGCTCAAACAACTCCTGTAGTAATGGCTCATGGGATGGAGGAACAAGCTTCGGTGGGGTTTAAAAGTAAAGGCTATGCAATACTTGGGATTCAATTTAATGCATTCGTGACTCAATGATGCAAGAATAAGAAAGAGGCAATAGCAACTGTATGTATGCAAGCATGTGGTAGTGCTTGCCTGGCAGCTCAGTTGAAGCAAGGAATGGATCTGGGTAGTGCTCCTGGTTCTCTTGATATATCCCCTGCTCAGCGTCTATTCGAAGAAGAACCAAACAAACAAGGGCCAACATAAATAAAGTGCGCAAGCATATGAATAAAATGCATCAAGCAAACAATCACGCCATGATGAATGATGCACAATTTGCATGGCATTAAGGTAGCATGGCATGGGTGAGGTGTGGAAACAATAACAAAGCATTTTATTGAGTTTTGGGCCCATTTTATTCACAATTAAGTTGCTGCATACTTTATATTTATATGATGCATGCTTCAATTCAAACCATGGAATGCATAAACAGAAGGGTCTCGTCGAGCTAATCATTTTAGACATATCATTTATTGAATTTGGACTTATAAATCAAAAGTTATTAATTATTTAAGAAAAAGGGGCATTTATTGTAATTTAAATAAACTTGGAAATTTAAGTGTTCAAAATATATTTTGGATTGCATATTTGAAATCCTCACATTTTTCTGATTTGAAAACATATATTATTTGTATTATTTGGATTAATATTTGAAAAGATAATTAAAAACAGAAATATATTTGAATTTGAAATAATTAGAAAAAGATTTGAATTTAAAACAGAAACAGGCAATACTTTTGTTACTCAGGATTAGCTAGACACAGACGCTGACGGGTGGGCCCAGCAGCTGACTCAGCAACACACGCACACAGAAAACCTTTTCTCACCGCAGCAAACCTAGCCTAAGCGATTGACAGGTGGGGCCACGGCTTTATCTTGGACCCACTCATTTGAGGCGCGCCACCGGGCGTGACACGTGTGGCATCCGTGGTAGCGCGGGTTAAGGCCGGAGAAACAGAGGGGCCTTTCTGCAAAACGGCAACAAGGTAGACAGGTGGGGCTGGAGGGATCGCGGGTTGCGGAAAAGAAAAGGGGGGGGTTTGTGCGAAGTAGCCACTGCTACTGTTGTTCTTCTCTGCTGGCGTGGACAGATCGGTGCTTTCATGACCGGCGCGTGGCGAGGAATCGAACGCGATCTGGACGCCAATGTAGGGCGGAGCCACCGCGCTTAGGCGGGAGTTGCTGCTAGGAGGTGGGCCAGGGCCTAGGTAGGGAGCTCACCGAGGTGGCGTTGGCGTGGTCGGATCGGCGGAGGCGGTAGGTCGTCGGTGAAGCGGCCAGACGACGGCTAGGGTTTCGGCTCGAGCGGCGAGTTCAGTGGCTCCGGTCCGTCTCCTCCTCGGCGGCGTGTATAGGCGTGGTGTAGGGGCTCGCCTTGGTCTCCTCGATCACCTCCCCGACGTGCTTGTCGTCTGAACAGTGTAATCCTGAGGCCGAGGGTTGCCGGCGATGCGTGGCAGTGGCGATGGAGAAGAGAGGGGAGAGGCAGGCGCCTTGGTGGATCTGGGGTAGTGGGCGAGTGGGTGGATCGATAGGGACGGAGAGGAAGCGGGGTGCCGTGGGGAGGTGGTGGACGATAAAGGTGGCTCGGCCACCTTTTGTCCTCCTCCTCACGTGCTCGGCTGGGAGGCGAAGGAGGCAGGTGTAGGGAGCTGCCAGTGGGGTAGAGGCAGCAGGTCGGGGTGGTTCGGGGTGGGGCCCCTAGGGCGAGAGAGAGAGCTAGGGAGAGAGGTGAGGCTCGGGTTGGGTTAGGGTTTGGAGCTAGGCTCGGTTAGAGAGGTGTGGCTCGTGTAGCTAGGGTTTGGTTAGGGTGGCGACTAGGTGGGGCAGGGGAGAGGGTGGCGGTGGGGCCAGCTAGGTGAGAGAGGGAGGTAAGGCCGAGAGATAGGGGGACATGTTAGCTAGGGTTTGGTCATGGTGGGATTAAAGGAGAGAGGGGGTGGCTTAGGGTTTAGGTTTAGAGAGGGGGGGAAGGTTAGATGCTAGGGTGTTCTTTTGCCAAGATCAAGCCGAGCACAAACCAAACCCCAACAAGATCAAGACTAGAAAAGAGAGGAAAAGGTGATGATGGTAAGGATGGGCATGGTGATGAGGTTTAGGCATGATCACACAAGACCAAGCCTAAGGGGTAGAGAGAGATGATCCATTTTAAAATCAAATAAAACAAATGTCAAGCAAAAGGGTACTTGCATGGGCCATGCATAATTAATTAATACCATGTTTATCTTTGTGAAACAAGATTATTTGCATGGCATTTTCTTATGCACTCCAAAGTGTGGAGTAAGGCTCAAGCAAAAGGATTTAGAAAGAATTCCAAGTGGAGTATAGGGAGATGATCACATTGGATTATATTTGGGACTTGCTAGTGTGTATATGCCACTAGGTATTTAATGAGCCCTCAAAAATACCCCAACATGATGATAACCCCAAAACCACACATATGGAAGCTAGGAAAGGTTCCACTCACAAGGCATGCAAAGGTGGCCATGTGGCTCTCATGTTTCAATATTGTGAAAAACAACATGATGCTAAGATGAGAGCATGTGGAATAGAATTGGATCCATCCCAACCCACATGAGCTAGAGGTAAACTCAATAAATGCCAAGCTCATATTTAGTTGGATGGTGGAATTATAAGGTGGTGAAAGAAAAAGGTGGTGGAATTAATAAGAGATATGCCCCCAACTCAACTTGGGCACTAAGCAATATATCAAGAACCCAATACAATATCAAGAGGCAAATACAATTAATAATGCATATGAGATAAGAACCAAATCAAAAAGGGTTTAATGCAAGGAGGCATGATGACATGAGCATGATATAACGATGATGCAACAATTATATATTTGAAGTAGCCATTATATTACTAGACCAAGTAGCATTACAATTGTTAGACAATTGGGATGCTACAGTTTTCCACGTTAAATATGTGTCCCCCTCGCTGCAATTTTATTTTCGTTCTTCGTTATTTACTTGTCGCAAAGCTAACACTCCCCATTGGTGCCTCTGGCCCACCTGTCAGCCACCGCGGTGTTGGTTCAGACGCGCGCAGCGACATCGACTCAGACACAACCGGAGCAGCGATTCAGAGTGACAGAAGGATGACCAGCGGCAGCCTGCGCCATCAATGGCGACGAGACGACACACTGACTGACTGGACGCATCAATGCCGTCTCTTCTGCCTCCGCGCTGGCATCCGATGCCAGGTCTTTTTAACTAGCCGCCCGCGGCAAGTTTCTCCCACACCACACCTTTCTCTCCTTCTTTCCGTCCTCCACCTCCTGTAGCTAGCAATGGCCGGCGGCGAGGGATCGACAGGAGGGTGTGCCGACCGTGGACGTCGAGGCGGGTGCCGAGGACGCGGCCAAGTCAGCGCGCCACCACGCTCTCCCTCGACGCCGTCATCGCTCGACGAGGTCGACCCAGGCATCCTGTTCGCCATGGCCATCCACGTCGGCATGCCGAGTGACAGGCTGCTCTTGCCCCACACATTCATGACCCAGGTCGACGACCAGCCGCCCCCGATTGTCATCCTGCGGGCGAACGGTCTCAGGACCAGCAGGTACTGGGTCGCTCTGCAGTTCGACCATCTCGGCCAGTTGTACCTCGGCAACGGCTGGGAGTGCTTATTGGGTATGCAGCATAGAAAACAAAAATTTCCTACGATGAGAACTATACGCCAAGATCTATCTACTAGATACAAGCAACGGGTGGATATACATCCATAGAGAACTTACCCTCAAAGACAACAGAGTTTTGTTAACGAGTTGGAACTCGTGGATGATGTAGTCGTACGCTTGCCGATATCAAGATCGTGTGGGAGTCCTAGCACCACAAATCAGCAGCGCATCCATCCTCGCACACATGTTCAGGCCACCGAACAACCTCCACCTCCTCGCTCCAGCGAATCAGCGGAAGCAGCATCTCCTTCCAGACGCAATGCCACCGGGAACAGGTATCTCGCTAATCCGAGACCATGAGGGAATATATCCAGTGGGGGAGAGAGATCCTTCATGAGGAGGTGTGCTTTATGAGGGATGAGAGGTGGGCCTTTTATAGGATAGGGGGGCTCCTCCCCTACCATGGCCGGCGCCATGGGGGTGCCCCCACCTCTTCCTCATTCATGTGGTGGAAGCTCCACTCACATCAATTTAGCCTCCACCCAAAGTTTCACTCACATGCATTAAATTTCCACCAAATTTAATGCAACTCTCATTTAATAAAACTCTTTTATTTATTTTATTCAGAATTTTGTTAATTACTTTAATTAACAAACATTCACATAAAACCCCTTGTAACATTTCAATATCACATGCAGAACCAGTTTCCGCAATTTCACCCGAAACAATTCCAGTTTCCATCGAAATAATTCCAGCGCTTTGCAATTCTTTTGTCTGAAACATATGTGCTCCAAAATGGTGTTTGTTAACCCTTAAGTGTGTCACCCTACGGTTCGCGAATAATGTAGACATGATTGAGACTCCTCTCAAATCAATAATCAGAAGCAGGACCTGGAGATCCATACTGACTCCTGCACATTCAACGATGACTTCTGTGATCGTGAGAACCTTTAACGCTAGTAATTTAACCCCTTTGTCTCATGATATATTACATGTCCGAGATTCGATCATCGGTATCTAAATACCTAGTTTGATCTCGTTACCAACATGCACTCTTTTCCTGTTCCCGTGATATAACATTCTAGTGATCACATCACTTGCTTGCAAGCTATCTTAATGTGATATCACCGAGAGGGCCCAGAGTATATCTATCCGTCATCGGGATTGACAAATTCCACTCTTGATCCATGAGCCTCAACATGACATCTTCGGAGTATCTGAACCCACCTTTATAATCACCCTTTTACGGTGTGACGTTTGATGTTATCAAGTTACTCTTCTGATGTCAGCAATTAACATGATCTCATGGTCTAAGGATAAATATTACTTCATATGATGTTATAGCAATATAAACATAATGACTTTGATCGTAATGCTATACTTCGGATGAATGTTTATCACATCATTTCACAAATGTTGTGACCTCGTTATTAACAACATCCAATGTCCATGACCAGGAAACTTTGATCATCTTGTTAATCAACGAGCTAGTCTATAAGAGAGGCATAACTAGAAACCTTTTATTTGTTTATTAAACACACATGTATTGATGTTTCCTATCAATACAATTATAGCATGCAAAATAAACATCTATCATGTACAAGGAATACATAATAACAACTTTATTATTGCCTCTCAGGGCATATTTCCTTCAGTCTCCCACTTGCACTAGAGACAATAATCTAGTTCACATAGTGATAAATCTAACACCCATGGAGTTTTGGTGTTGATCATGTTTTGCCCTAGGGAGAACTTTAGTCAACGGATCTACTACATTTAGGTCCGTGTGTACTTTACAAATCTTTATATGTCCATCCTTGACATGCTCGCGGATGGAGTGAAACCGGCGCTTAATATGCTTGGAATTCTTGTGAGACCTTGGTTCCTTGGTGTTGGCTATGGCTCCATTGTTGTCACAATAGATCACCATTGGGTCCAATGCACTAGGAACCACACCTAGTTCCGTTAGGAACTCCTTCATCCAAATCGCTTCTGTAGCTTACTCAAGCGACAACATATTCATACATCGTTGATCCAGCCACCACAGGTTGTTTGGAACTCCTCCAACTAACTGCTGCCCTGTTCAAGAGAAATACATATCCGGATTGAGACTTAGAGTCATCCGGATCGGTGTCAAAGCTAGCATCGATATAACACTTAGTGACTAGCTCTTCTTCACCTCTGTATACAAGAAACATATCCTTAGTTCTTCTTAAGTACTTAAGGATATTCTTGACCGCTATACAATGTTCTGAACCTGGATCAGATTGGTACCTACTAGTCAAACTAATAACATGTGCCACATCCGGTCTTGTACATAGCATGGCGTACATTATAGATCCTATGGCTGAGGCATAGGGGATCTTATCCATTATCTCTCTTTCTTCCGTTGTAGCCGGACTTTGAGTCTTACTCAATGTCTTGCCTTGCAACATAGGTAAGAACCCCTTCTTACTTCCGTCCATATTAAACTTCTTTAATATCTTATCAAGGTATGTACTTTGTGATAGCCCAATTAGGCGCCTTGATCTATCTCTATAGATTTTAATGCCTAATATATATGAAGCTTCACCAAGGTCCTTCATCGAAAATTTGCTGTTTAGATAACTTTTAACACTATTTAAAAGATCTATATAATTTCCAATCAATAATATGTCATCCACATATAATATCAGAAATGACACATTGCTCCCACTCACTTTCTTGTAAATACAAGCCTCTCCATAAGTTTGGACAAATCCAAACTCTTTGATCACCTCATCAAAGCGGAGATTCCAACTCCGGGATGCTTGCTTCAGTCCATAGATGGATCGCTGAAGCTTGCATACCTTATCAGCATCCTTAGGATCGACAAAACCCTTAGGTTGAATCATATACAACTCTTCTTCAATATTACCATTGAGGAACGCAGTTTTGACATCCATCTGCCATATTTCATAATCGAAATATGTAGCAATTGCTAACATAATCCTAACCGACTTTAGCATCGCCATGGGAGAGAATGTCTCATTGTTGTCAACTCCTTGAATTTGTCGAAACCCCTTTGCGACAAGTCGAGCTTTATAGATGGTCACATTACCATCAGCATTAGTTTTTCTTTTGAAAATCCATTTATTCTCAACGGCCTTTCGATCATGAGGTAAGTCCACCAAGGTCCAAACCTGGTTTTCATACACGGATTCCATCTCGGATTTCATGGATTCTAGCCATTTGTTGGAATCCAGGCTCATCATCTCTTCTTCATATGTCACAGGGTCATCTATTTCATCAATCATGAAATTCATAACAGGATTGCCGTACAGTTCAGGAGCTACATGTGTCCTGCTTGAACTGCGAGGTTCAGTAGTGTCCTCTTTCGGAGTTTCATGATCATTATCATTAGCTCTCTCTTCATCAGGTGAAGTCAACTCCGAAACAATTTCCGGTGATGTGCTACTCGCCATTTCATGAAGAGAAGGTTCAATAACCTCTTCGAGTTCTACCTTCCGACTACTCACACCTTTCGCAAGAAACTCCTTCTCAAGAAAGGATCCATTCTTGGCAACAAAAACCTTGCCCTCGGATTTGTGATAGAAGGTATACCCAATCGTTTCCTTAGGGTATCCTATGAAGACGCATTTTTCCGCTTTGGGTTCGAGTTTCTCCGGTTGAAGTTTCTTCACATAAACATCACATCCCCAAACTTTAAGAAATGACAGCTTAGGTTTATTTCCAAACCATAATTCATACGGTGTCGTTTCAACGGATTTAGATGGTGCCCGATTTAAAGTGAATGCAGCGGTTTCCTGTGCATAACCCCAAAATGATAAAGGGTAAGTCGTCGGAGACATCATAGATCGAACCATATCCAATAAAGTACGATTATGATGTTTCGACACACCATTACGTTTGGTGTTCCGGCAGGCGTGAGTTGTGAAACTATTCCACAGTCTTTCATATGTGTGCTAAACTCGTAACTAAGATACTCTCCTCCACGGTTAGATCGAAGAAATTTGATCTTTTTGTTACGATGATTTTCCACTTCGTTCTGAAATTCTTTGAACTTTTCAAAGGTTTCAGACTTATGTTTCATTAAATAGATATACCCATATCTACTCAAATCATCCGTGAAAGTAACAAAATAACGATATCCATCTCGCGCCGACATACTCATTGGTCCACATACATCAGTATGTATGATTTCCAATAAATCTATCGCCCGTTCCATTGAACCAGAAAACAGCATCCTAGTCATCTTGCCCATAAGGCATGGCTCACATGTATCAAATGATTCAAAATCAAGTGATTCCAAAAGTCCATCAGAATGGAGTTTCTTCATGCGTTTAACACCAATATGACCTAGACGGCAGTGCCACATATATGCAGATATATCATTATCAAGTTTAATCCTTTTAGCATCAACATTATGAATATGCGTAATACTACTATCGAGATCCAACAGAAATAAACCATTCATCACAGCTGCATGACCGTAAAAGATATCATTCATGTAAATCGAACAACCATTGTTTTCAGATTTAAAGGAATAACCAGTTATTGCTGGTGGGGGTCCTAGCAGCGCCTCTAGCACATATTGCTTTTGTGCAGCAGTGAGGAGAATCCTCAAATTCATAGCCCAGTTGGTGAAGTTGCTACCATTCGCAGCAAGTTTCTCTTTCTCCATGAACACATTGAAATTAAAAGCAGGTGGTGCCATCTACAACAGAATTTGTAAATTTTATTTAGACTAAGTTTATGATAGATTGAGTTCAACTAATACAAATTACTAATGAACTCCCACTCAAAAACGACATCCCTCGTGTCTTTTTGGTGATTACATGAACCAAATCCACTACACCAAGTCCGATCATCACGTGAGTCGGTGTAGTTTCAAAGGCGAGCATCTATATGGGCATCATATCAACTATATGACTCATGCTTAACCTTTCGGTCCGTGTTACGAGGCCATGTCTGTACATGCTAGGCTCGCCAAGTAAGAACCTTAGTATTCGCGTGTGTAAAACTGTCTTACACCCGTTGTATGAAAGCGTAGAGTCGAGTACACCCGATCATCATGTGATGTCCCGAAACACGATCCATAGAATGGTGCATACTTAAGGAAGAACACATTTTATCTTGATTTTTAAATGAGGGATCATCTTACGATGCTACTAAAAGCACCAAACTAGCAATATAAGATGCGAACATCTAATGTGTAAAGTGGGATGATATGGTCCATGCATTTGATCTCTATCATATGCATCATGGTATGATTTTTATCATTCCGTTGTGTGTAAGGCCAAGGTCTATGGAACTTACATGTTAAGTGTGTTGTAAGAGTATCTACCATACATCTACTTACAACATTACCATATCAAGACACTAGCCCAACAACGATCTAAACTACACGCCTCTAATTTATCCATTGCAAGTTTTACGTGGCTTAGGGCTTTCGGAGATAGAACCGGTCTTACCTACGAACATGGAACCACAACGAGGATAACCAAGTTATTAACAACTTGTTGTAAATCAGATATTTACTATAGTAGGAGAGACAGACACCCGCCAACCACTTATGCAAAACTAGTTGCATGTCAGTCGTGGAACCGGTCTCATGTGCGATGACATGTAAGGTTGGTCCGGGCCGCTTCATACCACTATGCCACCAATATCCAAAATAAATGAAAGAAGCAATAACATGATCATCATCACCCACATATAAACATATGTGTACTACCTGTGCAAAGCACCTACACATAGATCAGCCTCTGATACCACTATTGGGTTTGCAACATAGAAAACAAAATTTTTCCTACGATGAGAACTATACGCCAAGATCTATCTACTAGATACAAGCAACGGGTGGATATACATCCATAGAGAACTTACCCTCGAAGACAACAGAGTTTTGTTAACGAGTTGGAACTCATGGATGATGTAGTCGTACGCTTGCCGATCTCAATATCATGTGGAAGTCCTAGCGCCACAAATCAGCTGCGCATCTGTCCCTGCACACACGTTCAGGCCACCGAATAACCTCCACCTCCTCGCTCCAGCGAATCAGCGGAAGGAGCAACTCGTTCCAGACGCAATGCCACCGGGAACATGTATCTCGCTAATTCGAGACCATGGGGGAATATATCTAGAGGGGGAGAGAGATCCTTCACGAGGAGGTGTGCTTTGTGAGGAAGGAGAGGGGGGCCTTTTATAGGAGAGGGGGTGACAAGGGTTTAACTCATCAATGCCCATTGTTATGGACTTGGGTTTTGGATAAGGAGGGAGCGCTGGAGGCATCAGTCGGCTAGCAAACAAGCACACAGGGACACAAGGTTTACCCAGGTTCAGGCCTCGTAGAGGTCCCTACTCCTGCTTGTCTGCTCTTGGAATTAATGGAGGAATCGAAGATTACAGGGGCGCGCAGATGCAATCTGGCGAGAGTTGTGGAAACTAGGGTTGCGTGCGTCCTTCTTGCCACCCCCTCCTAGCCTTTATATAGATAGGCCAGGTCTCGGGTAGCAGGTCGAGTCGGTTACAGATTAGGGTTTTCCCTTTAAACTTTCTATCTTTAAACTTCTTCTTGTCTCGCAAGTAATCGAGAGTCCGTGGGCCACTCGAAGTCTTCATCGGGCCATGGCAATGCTGTGGGCTTCCACCGTATCTGGACCATATATACTAAACTCGAGTACCTGCAGGGTATACCCATGTCAGTAGCCCCCGAGTGTCTAGTGGAATCGTAGATTCAACTGGGGACTTTATGAAGCCTTTCGAATGCATGACTGAGTATTTTTTCGAGTGTTCTATTTATGTCATAGGGATTGTTGATATGCGTGCCTGATTTAACCGATGTATCGGTATCATTTAACTGCCTTAGGGCAAAACAACACAATCTACTCGAACTTGAGTCCTTGGACTCAAATTCGGAAAAGTGCTGGTGTAATTCGACTCAAGCCGCGAAGGTCTTACAGGAGTCGAATTCCAGTATATGGGTGTGAGCACTCGACGCGTCCGTCAAGGCATGTTCGTCGTACCTGTAGGCACGGATATATTTCTGGTAGTGTGCAGCAAATGCGTTGCCAGGCCTTATTCAGGTCTTATCTTCACGCTGCAAGCACGGCATCCGAAATTTTTGTCATCGCGGAGATGATTCGGGTGTCCCAGGAGACGCAGTCTCTTTGTAGGAAAAAATATGAGGCGGTGTCACCATAGACTTCGAGTGTGGATGTTATCAACACATAGTACGACGTACAAATAATCATAGGGTGCACGACCAGCACTCCCTATGGGAGTAGCCCCCGAGTGCCTGGTTGAGTCGAAGACTCAGGCAGGGACTAAAATTTTGCGACTACTGTCGTCTTTTGTTTGCTTGTTTCAGTCGAATTTGCGTCCGGTGCTCCCTATGGGAGTAACCCATGATCCATAATCGAATCGTAGATTCGAGTGGTTGGGTATGCTTTTGAATGTCCATATTCCTGCATAAAAAAGAAAATCATAGGGTGCACGACCAGCGCTCCCTATGGGAGTAGCCCCCGAGTGCTTGGTGGAGTCGAAGACTCGAGCAAGGACTAAAGTAGTCGAAGTCTTGTAGTGCTCATCATGATGACATCAGTGCTGACAATGTGATGACCTTAGTTGCCTGCGTGAGCGGCTTTGACGGGACGTGACGAGCGGTGGGTCCCACTATTTGACTTTGATTTGACCGGGCGTGCGTAATCTTTCGTTTTAACTACGTCTCCTCGATTTCCGCACATAATGGAGATAGTGGGGGACGGTTCGTGTTTTGGCCTCTCCACGTGTCGCCCGCGATGTGCGCCACACGTCCAATAGGGTTTTTGCTGGCCGTTGGATTGCATCCGCATGGGGGTTCAGTAGCAGCGTAGCTGCGGTAATTTTTCCATCTGCTCTTTTCTCTGCTTGTGCTTCCATCGCCATTGCTGCTGCTCTCTGCTTCCTAGAGTTCGTCCCCTTCACGGCGCTGGACCAACTCCGCGTGTTCCCGAGCTACTTCCTCCGCTCGCACCGCCACCGCAAGATGGGGAAAAAGAAGGGAGGCACCGCCACTAGGTCTGTTGCCGCCACCGCCATCGCCAAGAAGAAGGGTGGCTTCGCCTCCGTGGGCACCAACGCCGCCGGCGCCGGCAAGAAGAAAGGTGCGGGCACTCGCGTCACCAATGGCGCATGGTGCGCATCCACCATCAAGGCCTCTGAACTCCGTCTTCTGCGCCAAGATGGAGTTCTTCCGCTTGCCGAAGACGATTCGCGAGTGCCTGGTGACGAGGTAACCCCTATCCTCCATCAGGTTTCCGGGTGATGTTCCTAGCGTTCATCATTCGTGGTCTGTCTCTGCCCCTGCATCCCTTTGTCAGGGGCCTTCTTTGTTTCTATGGGCTTCAGCTGCACCAGCTGTCCCCAAACTCTCTTCTTCACATTGCGTGCTACATCACGCTTTACGAGTGCTGGCTCGGAGTCGAGCCACACTTTGGTCTCTTCAAGCGGCTTTTCAAGCTGAAGCGTCAGTCAGCTTCTGGCTCGTTAGTCTACGACGTAGGCGGCTGCGGGATTCATGTCGACTCCTCCGCTACCTACTTCGACATCAAGCTCATGGCGTCCGTCTAAGGGTGGAGAGACAAGTGGTTCTACATCCGCGACCAGAAGGCCGACGGATAGCACTACGGGCTCACGCCCTTCGACCCCATGACGTCGTGCAAGAGGAGGCGTTCTTGGAAGAACGTGGTTATGTCAGGCGAGTCCAAGGAGACGGAAGTGCTGTATGAGCGCGTCTGCGACCTCGAGAGTCGCATGGGTAAAGAGGAGGGAGGCGCCGCCCTCATTCACACATGGTTGCATCGTCGCATCCAGCCTCTGCAGGCCAGAGTCCACCCCATGTTCCAATGGGCTGGTGCGGACAATGTCACTCGCGTATCTGCCGATGGCATTTCCGCGGGTGAAGTAGATAATAGGTTGCGACTGGTGACCAAGTACACCACCAAGGAGGTTCTCCCCGGCGAACCAGTCGTGCCTCCCTTTGATGCCTCTAACCCTCCTCCTGAGGTATGATTGTGCTACGAAGTAGCTTTATTTGTCGATTGCTTCTAATTTCTTGACGATATCAATTGTTTTTACGTATGTGCAGGATTGGAAGGTATCTCCCGTTGCCCTCTTCCCGAGGGGTTATTCCTCATAGTAGATGAAGAGGACGTGAATCGACCGTCCTCTCGAGGATGACCTCCGGATACCCCAACCCGACAAGAACGATGGCAGTCGGATCACGCCCATTGGCGGCACATCAGACGAGAATCAAGCCGGCTACCTCACGGTAGCCGGAATGGCGAGAAGCAGCCGGCTACAGTGGCGTAGCGGGAACCAATCAGGAGGACATGGCGACATGCAACACAGTGCGCGGTACGACGACAAGACTGGCAACACTCGGCCATACTGAAGACTTTGTGGGGTGACGCGGGAAGAGTGGCCCGATGCCGACGAAAGGCTCGCATGCCGTTCGCTGTGCCCACGATGACCATACCGCTCGTACTCTGATGAGACATAGTTGTACCGGGTATTGTAGATGACCAGCTGGCTGGGGCCCACTAGCTGGGCTGGCCAGTGAGACCGTTGCCTCTCTACCTATATAAGGAGAGGCAAGGCCTCAGTAGAAAGGGTTGGTCTCAGTGCATTTAAGGCAGTAGCTAGAGAACACAGCTCAAGGAGCACTTATAACCCGTATACCGCTCATAGTCAGATCGGCAGGAGTAGGAGCTTTACCTCACCACGAGGGCTCCGAACCTGGGTACTTCCTGTGTCCAGCTACACTTGCTCGTATCCAATCCCGCATGCGGACGCCGTCGAGAGCTTCCCTGCTAGTCCCCACACCTCTATCTAACCTGTTTAGGTACTGCCGTTTCCAATACAACGATAGTTGGCGCCCACCATGGGGCAAGATGTCTTCGACCGGAGTCACGTTCCGCACGAGACCCCGCACTTCATCCGGTGAGCGCGTGGCCTCCGGCCTGGTGCTCACGCTCGGCAAGTTCGACTGCGTCATCGACAACGCTTCCTATTTCGCGGAACCTCCTTCCCGGTGAATGGCTCCATCCTTCTTTTCAGCGACCTCCCCGTCTACGTCGCCACCGTTCCTGAACGTTTCCCTAGGGAAATCGTCTCCGTCGTACAGCTGCCGCATATGGGTAGCCGCACCTCCGTTGCTTCCCGCGGCATCGAGGTCATGATGGCCGGCTCCAGCTCTCACCCCCGCCAGCCGCGGGAGCAGGGCACGGACGAAGGTGGAACTTCTGTGCCACCGCAACCCCGGAACCTGGTGGAGGAGGCCATCAATCATCTCCTCACGCCGGTTAACCTCGGGGATAACCCAGAGGAGGTGGAGGCCAACTTTGCCATGGAGAGACAGCTTCTCCTCCAGGAGGCCATGGAGCTGGCAGCAACCTGCAAGCAGCTCGAGATCACCCGGCGCGAGTATGACCGTGCGCACGGCTTCACTCCGGCTACCGCGGAGACGAGACGATGGAGCTAGGTGCGACGCCGGGGCAGCGAGCTTGGCGGAAGGTTGGAAAAGGATGGCGAGCCGGATCCCGCGCCCGCTCTCTTTCGGCCCACCTATAGCACGCCCATTAAGAACCTGCACGTAGCACGAGCCACAGCAGACGAACTGCCCAACCTGGAGGGCGAGGAGCGAGCCCGCCAGCACGCTCGGGTGTAGGAGCTCCTCCGAATCGCGGACGAGCTGGCTGACGCCAACCGGCAGATGCAAGAGGACCCCAGTTGCTCCATGGGGAGCAGGCTGCCCGCCAACAGCAAGGGCACGCCTCGCGACACCCAACAGGCATCCTCTCCTCAGCCGGCTAAGGCCCGCAGCAAGCGTCGCGGTTCAGGCAGCAAGCGCCAGCCGCGCCAGGAGCAAACGGTGAACAACAACCCATCACCTCCCCCTCCCCCAACCGGAGCGCCAAGACCCGCCGGTTCCTGTCTCTCGGGCCGAGTGGGGGCGCCCAACTTGGATCGCCCGGATGCCCGTGACCGCATCGAGCTCCTCGCTCAAGCGCGCGTTATGGAGGAAGAGGACTCCACCGGACCGGTTTGTTTTGGACCCCGCATCGGGAGCGAGCCATTTCCAGATAAATTCTCCCTACCCAGGGACACCCCCAAGTACGACAACAGCATGAAGTCGGAAGATTAGCTGACCGACTATGCTACTGCAGTCGGCATCGCCCATGGGAACAAGCGCACAGCCATGCGCTACGTCCCCCTTATGCTAACTGGGTCAGCGAGGACATGGCTCAACAGCCTCGCGCCCAACAACATCAACGCCTGGCCATACTTTGAAAAGGTGTTCGTCCGCAACTTCAATGACACGTACAAGCGTCCGGGCCACCCGCGCGACACGGACCGCGAGTACCTTGCCAAATGGACGGAGTTGCGCAACACTTGCGAGGGCATCCTGGAGAGCCAGGCCATTGGCTTCTTCATCGAGGGATGCCAAGAAGGCACCATGCTTCGCCACCGGCTACTGTGTGACGAGCCGAAAACCATGGCGGAGCTCATGACGGTAGCGGACCAGTACGCCATGGCGGATGCCGCCATGAAGAAGCCCCTACGAAGTGGCCGACGGGCGTCGACTCCTCTGGCCGCTCGCGACCGTCGAGCAATCCGGTCGGGCCTCGATCCTCCAGCGCCAAAGCGATAACCGGTTCCATGGGGATCGCCAGGCCGGACAACAGAAGCCCCGCTACCATGCGCGACAGGTCAATGCCGTGTAGGGCGTGCCCGACGTGCCGGCTAGCGATGCAAGAATCCAGAAGCTGCGGCTCACCTTCGACCAGATGTTTGACGGCCCGTGCAAGTGGCATAGCGGTCCCTTCAAACCGGCTACGCACACCACCTAGAACTGCAGCTGGACCCGCCAGCTAAAGGACCAGGGCAACCAACAACGTCTCCCCCCGCCCCTCCTAGTGGACCACCACCACCGGCTAGGGGAGCTGGTAATGATGGTAACGGCGGCAACGGTGGCAACAACAACAACGACTACCCCCAGCCGCACGCCGCCTACCACATCTTTAAGACGGAGCTGGACAACAAGCACAACCACAGGCGATGCTCCAAGGAGGTCAACGCCATCGTCTCTCTGGTCCCCCAGTACCTGAACTGGTCGGAAACCCCCATTACCTGGAGCCGAGAAGATCAACCTGAGCAGCTTCCGACTCCCGGGGGATACGCCATGGTGCTCGACCCCCTCATCGTCTCCAACGAGCGCACCTGCCGTTTCTCGCGCGTCCTCATCGATGGAGGCAGCAACCTCAACCTCCTCTACCGGACTTGCTAGAGAAGCTGGGCATCCGCGAATGCGACCTGCGCCTGACTACCACGGCGTGCTGCCGGCACCGGCTTGCGCCCTGCTGGGTAAAATCCAGCTGGACGTCATCTTCGGGACCGAGGAAAACTTCCACCGCAAGCCGATTTGGTTCGAGGTGGTAAACCTGACGAGCTCCTACCACGCTCTCCTCAGGCGCCCTGCCCTCGCTAAATTCATGGCCATCCCCCACTATGCGTACCTCAAGACGAAGATGCCGGGACCAAACAGCGTGATCACCGTCGTTGGCTGCTTTAGGCGGTCGATGGAGTGCGCCTCAGCCGGCTCCAAGCTGGCAGAGGCCCTCATCATAGCCGAAGAGAAGCGCGTGATCATGCGCAACGTGGCCATGGCCCAGTAAGATATGCCGGCTAGCAGCAAGCCGGCTGGAGAAGGAGATTTCCAGCCGGCAAAGGAGACGAAGAGGATCCTGCTCGACCCCTTCGACCCGACGAAGTTCGTCATCATTGGTGCCAACTTGGACAGCAAATAGGAAGGCGCGCTCGTCGACTTCCTCCGCGAGGATCGGGACATCTTTGCATGGCCACCTAAGGACATGCCAGGTGTGCGAAGGGAGTTCGCCGAGCACTCACTCCATGTGCGGTCAGATGCCAAGCCGGTCAAGCAGCCTCTGCGCCGGTTCGCTGAGGAGAAGAGGAAGATTATCGGTGACGAGATCACCCGGCTCCTTGCGGCCAGGTTCATCATGGAAGTGTACCACCCGGACTGGCTGGCAAACCCAGTCCTGGTGTTGAAAAAGAACAAGACCTGGCGCATGTGTATCGACTACACAGCCTGAACAAGGCGTGCCCGAAGGACCCCTTCACCCTGCCCCGTATCGATCAAGTCATCGATTCCATGCCCGACTATGATTTGTTGTCTTTTTTGGATTGTTATTCCGATTACAATCAGATCCGGCTAAACCCGGCTGACCAGATAAAAACATTGTTTATCACCCCGTACGGGGCTTTCTGCTATGTAACCATGCCTTTCGGTCTGAAGAATGCAGGCGCTACCTATCAGCACTACATGCAGAAGTGCTTGCACTCGCAGATCGGCCGAAATGTGCATGCTTATGTGGACGATGTGGTCATCAAGACCAAGGAGAAGCGCACCCTCCTCGAGGACCCGGGAGAGACATTTGGCAACCTCCGGCAATACCAGATGAAGCTGAATCCAGAGAAATGCGTCTTTGGAGTCCCATCCGGTCAACTACTCGGTTTCCTCGTCTCGCAACAAGGGATCGAGGCGAATCCAGAAAAGATTGCGGCCATCGAGACGATGAAGCCGCCCAGGAGCCTTCTCGAAGTCCAGAAGTTCACCGGATGCCTAGCCTCCCTTAGCCGTTTCGTCAGCCGGTTAAGGGAGAAGGCACTCCTGTTGTACCAGCTGATGAAGAAGACGGACAAGTTCTCCTGGACCTCGCAGGCCGATGCCGCCTTTCATGACCTCAAGCGCATGCTATCCACAGCGCCGGTTCTAGCCACGCCGGCTAGCAAGGAGCCGATGTTGCTCTATGTAGTAGCCATCAGCCGGGTCGTCAGCATTGTCCTGGTGGTGGAGCGCCCCGAGGAAGGCAAGGCTCAGCCAGTTAAGCGACCCGTCTACTACCTCAGCGAGGTTCTCTCCCTCTCCAAGCAGAACTACCCCCACTACCAGAAGATGTGTTACGGTGTGTACCTAGCATGCAAGAAGCTCAAGCACTACTTACAAGAGAATCCGATTAAGGTCATGTGCACCGCACCCCTTTCGGAAATCATCGGCAACAAGGACGCCACCGGCCGATTCGCCAAATGGGCCATCAAGCTCGCCGCCTACTCCATCCAGTATGAGCCCTAGCTCACGATCAAGTCATAGGCACTGGCGGACTTCCTCGTCGACTGGGCCGAGACCCAATACCTCCCACCGGTTCTGGATTCAGACCATTGGAGGATGCACTTCGACGGGTTGAAGATGCTCGGGGGCTTGGGAGACGGCATTGTGCTCACCTCTCCCAAAGGAGACCGGCTGGAGTACGTCCTGCAGATCCATTTCAAGGCCTCCAACAATGTGGCCGAATACGAGGCGCCAACGCACGGCCTCCTGCTAGCCAGAGAGATCGGCGTCAACAGGATCCTTTGCTTCGGCGATTTAGATCTGGTGGTGCAGCAGGTATCCGGCGAATGGGACGCCCGCGACGCAAACATGGATGTGAGTTCCATCATGTCCCTCGCGTCAACAACGAGGCAGCCGATTCGCTCGTACGAATCGAATCCACCAGGCAGGCGATCCCACCTGGGGTCTCCTTGGAACACCTACCAAGCCCTCCATCAACCCGTCCCACGAGTCGGATTCCATCATCTGGGTAGGGAGTGCCCCGGTTGACGGCACGGCAGATGCCGAGCTAGCAGAACCCCCAAAGAAGAAGGCCCGCACCAACTCAGGGAAGTCAGTACCCTCCGGCTCACAAGACCTAGGGGCTGCCGACTCGTCAAATAGCTCGGGGGCTGCCATCCCGGGTACCTCATCCAGACGACCCCCCGACGACCATCAACCGAAGGGCGGAAGTATCCTCACCATCGGGGAGATACCATCCTGGGCGCAACCCTTCATGTACTACATCGCCAATGGAGAGCTTCCGGACGATGAGGTGGAGGCCAGGCAAATCCGGCGCCGCGCACACACGTACACCATCATCAACAAAGAACTGTACAAGCACAGCATATCCGACATCTTCCAAAGATGTGTCGACGTGGACACAGGCTACCGACTTCTCAAGGACATCCACCAGGGTGAGTGCGGACACCACACCTCCTCTAGGGCGATAGTCGCCAAGGTGTTCCGCCATGGCTTCTATTGGCCCACCGCCCTCGAGGACGCCGAACAGTTAGTCTGCGCGTGTAACGGGTGCCAACGCTTCGGGCAGCTCAGGCACATGCCGACTTCGGTACTCAAGACCATACCGATCACCTGGCCTTTCGCTGTTTGGGGCCTCGACATGGTCGGTCCCTTCAAGCGGGCGCGCGTAGGCATGACCCATCTGCTGGTGGTGGTAGACAAGTTCACAAAGTGGATAGAGGCCAAGCCTATCCAGAAGCTAGACGGGGCAACAGTCGTCACCTTCTTCACCAACATCATCAACCGGTTCGGCTACCCCAACAACATCATCACCAACAATGGCACGAACTTCGCCAAGGGGCCTTCGCCCGATTCTGCAGCAACAAGGGCATCCGGCTGGACCTTGCTTCCGTCGCGCACCCGCAGTCCAATGGGCAAGTCGAAAGGGAAAACGACCTAGTGCTAGCCGGCATCAAGTCACGCCTCATCGAGCCCTTGGAGCGGTCGCCCGGATGCTAGATCGAGGAGCTTCTGTCTATGTCGTGGAGCCTCCGCACCACGCCGAATAGATCAACCGGCTACACCCTGTTCTTACTGGTCTACGGCTCGGAAGCCGTCCTCTCTGCGGACATCGAGTTTGACTCTCCGCGCAAGCTCCTCTACGATGAAAAGGCCAACCAAGAGGCGCGGGAAGATGGTGTGGACCTCCTCGAGGAGGCCCGCAAGCTGGCATTGTCCAGATCGGCCTTGTACCAGCAATGCCTACGCCACTACCATTCAAGCCAGATCCGCCCTGTCGCATTCCGCGAGGGCGACCTGGTCCTCCAGCCGGTGCAAGACACGAAGGGCATGCACAAGCTATCACCACCCTGGGAGGGTCCCTTCATCATCAGCCGGGCGCTGCCCAACGACTCCTACTACCTCATCGACACGCATCAGCCGTGCAAGAACAAGATGGATAAGTCAGATGAGGAGACAGAGCGCCCCTGGAACGCGGCCCTGCTTCGCCCGTTTTACACCTAGTTACCGGACAGTGTATGTATCCCGGAAACCCTATGAATGAAAATGCAGACCCCTACGAGATACTCGGGGGTTCCTTGCTAGAAATTTGTATGTATGTGTTTTCTGGTTTAGTTTTTTCCGGCTCTGGCAACCCCTACCCGGGGGCTTGCCGGCTGGCCCGGCCTGCTAAATCAACAAACCGACTGAGTAGTGTGTGACGATGTCAGAGGCCCACTCTTCTTCTCAGCTATAGACCGCAACCTATTGTCGAGCTAGCAAGAGCAAAAGCCCGAGGCATCCCACATGAAAAACGGGGAGGAGATGTGACAGATCGGGCGTCCTGGCCTCGCAACTAGCTTGAGACGATCCGACTACTAAGCTGTTAGTACCGTGCGCAATATACTACCAGCTCCCTTCGATTCCGGCTGCAGACCGCAACCCGGCTGCCCGGCAAGGACGCAGCGGAAACAGCAGAGCACACGGGAAAATGACTAAGTGTCCAGAGAAACGCAAGCTGGTTTTCAAAAAACAAATCCGCCTTCCGGCTAAAGTTTAGCAGACTAACCTATTAACGTGTGAGAATGTATGTATGCGTGTATATTTTTTGTACGACTATTTCGAGTCAGAATTCAGGAAGAAAAGGAGAAGATTCGAAGTCCTTTCCTTCATCAAGCGCTCCGAATCTCGGGGGCTACACCCACTAGGTGAGCTCGCGCGCCCCCAGTGGAATCTTGTAGTTTCCGACCGGCTAAAGGCGTTTAGCCGGATATTTGGAGCCCCGGTGAGGGCAAGGGCAGGAAGAGAAGAAAGAAGAAGATTCGAAGCACCTGGCTGTGCCAGCTACTCAGAATCTCGGGGGCTACACCTAGTGGGTGCGCTGGAGCACCCCCACTGGAATGGAAGTTCCCCCGGCTGCAGGCGTCCAGCCAACAAAAGTAACCGACTAAGAGGTGTCTAGTCGGATTAAGCTAAAGACTTGATGAAAGAAAGAAGATTCGAAGTACCTGGCTACGCCAGCTACTCCGAATCTCAGGGGATACACCCAGTGGGTGCACTGGCGTTCCCCCACTGGAATTGCAGTTCCTCCGGCTAAAGGCGTCCAGCCGAGTGAAATCAGTCGGATAAATTCAATCGGTGAAATATTTAAAGAGCATACAAGGAACACAAGTTGGAAGCAAGCCAAAATAACTCAGACCAATATAAAAAGGGAGACGAAGCTCCCATGAGTTCACCCAGCGCTAGAGGCAACCTGCACATATAGCAAGGTTCCAAACAAAACAAAATAAACAAATACACCCGGCATCCCGGGGTCATAACTAAGCGGTAGGGCCCTTGCCGTGTGGAGCGCCCTGGCTGGCGGCAGTCTCGAGAGGCAGAGGAGGCACGGCGGCTGATCCGGTTTCATCGTCCCCACTGGCCGGTTGCGATGAAGCTTCCGCATCTGGAGTGCCAGCGGACTCCGAGTCGGTGAGAACCTCGTCGACGTCCACGTAGTCAGCAATCTTGATGGCGGAGGCCCGGAGCTCCGGATGGGCCTGGCGGACGGCGGCAAGGTCAGCACCAGCGCGGAAACCCCCGTCGATCTTCTCGACGCAGGTGTCCTTGTACCAAGAGAGCATGAGGGCCAAGGCCATCTCCACCCCGGCTCACGCCACTAGGTCCCTCAGCCGGTCGACGGTAGCCGACACCTCCTCTACCTTTGCGGCCAGCTGAGCCATCATCTCCGGTACCGGAGCATCCGGCCACAGCAAGGAGAAGATGGCCTGCGCCGTCTGGCGAAGCTTGGCAGCCTCCTCGCCGAGAAGGACAACCAGCTCCTGGGCCGTCGGCTACTCTCCCGGCCAGTTCTCTTGCAGCGGTTGTACGCTAGCAGGTCTACACTGGGATAAAAAGCTATCAGAAAAAAGAACGTCAGATCCGGCTACCGGATCCGGAAAGACGAGGGAAGTCGGAAAGGGAACTTACCCTTGGCCGTATGCCCGACCTGCATCAGCTCCTCCACCAAGGCCTTCTCCCAGACCGTCAGCCGTTTAACCTCCTTCTCCTGGTCCTTGCTCTAGGCCTCAAGAAGGGTGAAGGCTTCGGCCCGACTGGCGAGGGTGGCATCGTGCTCCTTGGCGGCGGCCTCCAGAGCGTCCACCTTGGTATGCCAGTCTTTATTCTGCAGCCAAAGCGCAGAATTCGACTTGCTCAGCCGGTCGTTCAACTTCTTCAGGCGATCGATCTCCCGCTGAGTGCACACCATGATGGCTGCAAAAAACTGACTATCAACAAAAAAGGATTCCGGATGAGGGAACTTACTCTGCGAAGTCCCGTTGGTAGTGGTAAGCTTCTGCTCCAGGGTCCGGTTGTCGCCGGCTGAGGCCTCGAGCAACCGGATCTCCTTCACTGCCAGCTCGAGGGTGGCAGCAAGATCCATCAGCGAGGCGGCGGAAGAGGCGTCGTTGTCAACCGTATTGGCAACCAACGACTCCTTTGCCGCGGCCACTATCGTCCTCCACTCCTCCCCCGACTCGTCATCGGAGTTGTCGTCGCCGACAACCACGAGTTCCTTGCCGGCGGCGGCCCTCCGCGTCCCCGCAGGAGAACTATCCCCGCTTTGTGAGGTGGTCACAACCGTTTCCAGATGGACCACCGTAGCCGGCGAGGGCCCCCCTACTCCGGCTGTTGCAGCCGGTTTAGCTCGAGGCGGTGGCGGAGGCGGTTCCTCAGAAGAAGGAGGGGCGGAGGCAGACACAGGCGGCGCGCGGGGCGGCGACCCAGTCGGCATCCGCGCCGGGCTCGCAGCGCCGAAGGAGACTAGCGTGCTGAGTGGAAAAAGGAAGGGAAAAAGCAACAGGCAAATAAGCCAAAGACAAACAAGCAAAAAGAGTGGAAGACAGCAAAAACACTAAGAACAGAAAACTTACCCCTGCACCACCGGAGGCAGCCCCTTCTTGCGACCGAGGCGGCTCGGGGGAAGAGTGCCGGTCCGGCTCCTCTTGGGGACCGGCTCCTCCGCGGCGGGCCGGCTGGCACTGGACCGGCTGGAGCCTCCTCCGCCACCACCAGACCAGTTGGAGCTGATCCTGCCAGTGCCGGACCGACTAGAGTCACCATCCATCGGGCGGCACCGTGATGGCTCGGGATCCGACTCGTCCTTCTCCTCCTCGTCGACCTCCGCGTGAGGATCGGCGGCCAACTCGTCATTCCGGCTGGGGAAGACGTCGTCGTCCCCATCAGACTCCTCATCAGACCGACGAGCGCGTGCCTCGGGCAAGTCGGGCGTGAAGCTCTGAAGAGGGGTCTCGCCCTCCTCTCGGAGGATGCAAGGGAAGATCTACCAAGGACAGAAGAAGCAAGCAGATTAGTCAGATGGAAAAACGGCAAGAAGCACAAAAGGAAATCCGGTTAGCAAGACTTACCCAGGGCACGCGGTTGTCGTGGATGTAAGGGGCCAGCCCGAACTTCCAGCCTTCCGGCAGCCGCTCCTTCGTGATGGTCCACACCCACTTCTTCAGGTTATGGTAGTGGGGATCACGGCGGGACATCCGGGTCGGGTCCAGCCGGCCAGAGTAGAAGCACGTCTTGTGTGCCCGCTGCTGCAGCGGCATCATCAGCCTGGACATTCAGCTGAGGGTTATGTCCAAGCCGGTTAGACCGGCGGTGACGAGGGCGTGCATGCGCTGCAGCATCGCGTCCGACTCTGTCTTCTCGCTGTAGATCTTCAGATCCCACTACAGCCAGCTGGACTCCACGTCCTGGAACACCGGCAGGTTGATCCAGTCCACAGCGGTGAGGTTGCGGACGTAGAAATACGAATGCTGCCACAGCCGTACCGTGTCCTGCAGCTAGAATTTGGGGTAGCCGGTCTGCGTGCGGGAGTAGATGGAGGCGCCACCGCACGTCACTAGCGGCCCCTTGGTGAATTGAACCTGCGGCCAGACTCGGAAGAGCCGGCAAAAGAGCCCGAGATCTGGCTGGATCCCGAGGTAGCTCTCGTAGAAGGCCACGAAATGCGCCAGCGTCCCAATGGCGTTGGCGCCTAGGTGGTGGAGATCGAAGAAGGCAAGAAAAGGTGAGGAAGAACGGGTGCACCGGCAGCGCGAAGCCGCGGGCTAGATGCGAAAGGAAGAAGACCCTCTCCCTTTCCGCCGGGTGCGGCGACTCCTCCCCCACCGGCGCGAGCCGCACCTCCACCTCCTCCTCCGACATAAGGACGCGGGTTGCCCGGTACTTCTTGATCTGCTCCTCCGTCACGGAGGAGCCGCACCAGGAGCCACGCTCGGCTACCATTGCCTGCTCGCTAGGAAGTGCTCATGCAGAAGAATGATGGTGGCCCGTACCACCGGCGATGCTAAACAGGCGGCATGGCAGACTACAACGACGGTGGCGAGCGAGGCGATGCAAGGATGGCAAGAGCGCAAGAGAAGATAGCAGAGGCAGTGAGCGAAGGGACAAACCGCTCCCCCGGGCGTCCCTTTAAAGACCCGAAAGCGAAACCATCCGCGGTGCCACGTGGCGGCCACCCAGACGCTCCTCGCTCTCCGCTGCCGCAGGATCGCTGCGCGGTGAAGGGCCGCAGACGATCCCGGCGAAGAAATGAAGAGAAGCGGCGGTTTCCGGCGACGTCTGACGCGTTACGCTGCCCGCCGCAGAGTAATGATGGCGCATGCGCGCGTGGTCAGCGTCAGCACTGACGTCACAGGTACCGCAACCGCCAAACCTAGCCGGCTAGAAAATTCAAAATGATGAGGAGCGCGCGCACATTTCACCTAAGGGCGAAATCTAGACGCGCTCGGAGGCTAGTGTCGGGGGGATGACCTTCGGATACCCCCAACCAAACAAGAACGATGGCAGTCGGATCACGCCCGGCTAGCGGCGCGCAACCGGATAGGAGCAAGTCAAGCCGGCTACCTCACGGTAGCCGGAACAGCGAGAAGCAGCCGGCTACAGCAGGCGTGGCGGAACCAATCGAGGAGGAAGCGGCGTGCGACGATGGTATGGTATGCCCTGGTACGACGACAAGACTGGCAACTACTCGGCCATACCGAAGACTTTGCGGGGTGACGTGGGAACAGTGGCCCGATGCTGACGACAGGCTCGCACGATGTTCACTATGCCCACGAGGACCATGCCGCTCGTACTCTGATGAGACATAGCTTTACCGGGTACTATAGATGACCAACCGGCTGGGGCCCACCTATGGGGCCCGCCAGCCGGACTGGCTAGTGAGACCGTTGCCTCTCTACCTATATAAGGAGAGGCAAGGCCTCAGTAGAAAGGGTTGGTTTCAGTGCATTTAAGGCAGTAGCTAGAGAACACAGCTCAAGGAGCACTTGTAGCCCATATATCGCTCATAGTCAGATCGGCAGGAGTAGGAGCTTTACCTCACCACGAGGGCTCCAAACCTGGGTACTTCCTGTGTCCAGCTACACTTGCTCGTATCCAATCCCGCCTGCGGACGCCATCGAGAGCTTCCCTGCTAGTCCCCACACCTCTATCTAACTTGTTTAGGTACTGCCGTTCCCAATACAACGACAGTCCCACTTGAAGAGGAGGAGGAAACCCCCCGAGTCTAGCGGTCCGGACACTCGCAAGCGTTCTCGCAGCAAGGATCGGATGCTTCGTCTCTGTCAACTCCAGAAGGCCCATCCATTGGTGCAGAGGAGCCGATTCCTGCTGTTCCTGTAAGCTCCATGACGCCATCTGATCGCAAGAAGATGCGACTGCCGAAGGAGTCGTCGGAGTCGGAGGAGCAAACCTTCGACTTTGATAAATTTGATTGGTAAGTCTACAACTCTCATCTTGGTTCCGTTTGGAGTTGCATTTCCTGATGCTGGATTTTGTTTCGTAGTCAACCGACGTCATTGTCTTCTGGCGACGTCCAATTTGTGAAGGAATCTGGAGTCGCGGACTCCAAGGCCAAGAAATTGGCTGAACGATCTTCCTCTCCTCCATTGGCAGCCCACTCCGGGCATAACTCATCGAGTTCTCCACACGCTGGGGATCACTAGATGGTTGTCCAGACGACTGCGCGGCAATCATCTTCGGAGTCTCTAGAGGAGCATGTAAGTGTGATTTTGTTTTTGCAGTCGGATTTGTGATCCATGCTATTCGCTGATGCTTTATTTTTCTTCTGAGACAGCTCATTGTGAAGGAAGCTGCTCGTTTGGCGGAGCAGGTACTTGCAATGGGTCGACAACACGCAATGCTAGACAATCGCCATCGCATGGTCGAAGGTTAGTATTTTTTGCTTCTTCTTCTTTGTTCTTGTGATATTTTATACATTCGACTGACGATCCATCTTGTATTTTTGCAGCTGAGAATAACAAACTTCTTCGCGACACTGCTTCTCTTGAAAAGACGCTCGCCGCAGCGGTGAAGAGTCGCGACGAGGCAGTCGCTGCGCTGGATGAATCGCGGAAACGCGAAGAGGATTTGCGCACCTCCATCGCTGCGAGGGAAAAGTTGTTAGAAGAACCGCTCTTCTCGATTGCCAAGTCTCTTTCAGGTATTCTTTCGTCTGGATTTTGATTGTTTCTTTCTTTGATATCTTGTTATTGTGCTGACGCTTTGCTCTGTGCAGATGCTGGCAGTCTGAGCTTCGACGCCTAGGCACTTCGTCATGATGATGCTTTGGCAGGTGCCGTCGCGGTAGTCAAGGACCGCAGCGCTTCCATTCAGGGGATGCTGACTGAGGCCAAGGTTGTGCTTAGTCGCATCCGCGAGGAGCTGACGCCCAAGGCTGAGCTGATTGAGAACTTGGAGGACCTGGTGGAGTCCCTTACTGGAGGTATCCCCGCGGACTTCAGAAAATCGCAGCGTGCGGTTGGTGCTTCCATGGCACTCGCCATGGTGCAACCCCATGTAGTGGAGGTGGATCCTGCTGCGATCTCCAAGGCGATGCCCATCAGCGCAGATGGTCAACATGTAGTTTTTGCTCCCTTTGCAACTGTCTGCGGCATGTACGGGCCACAACTCATCAACACAGTCGCCAAGTATTCTGAGGAGCTACAGCGAGCCAAGAAGGCGGCAAAGGCTACGGCGTCAGGGGCTGGCGGGAAGTCTGTGGCGTCTGATACTGCTACGGACTCGATGACGCCCCCGAAGCCAAAGTACAAGTCGAAGAAGCAGGCTGCTCCTCAGTAGTTATATTGTAATAGGTAATGGTTCGACTCCTTTTGTTGAAAACATGCCGTTGGCTGAATGTCTATGTTGATACTTTTGTCATGTTTGAATGCACTTGAGCTTTTGTCCATGTATTGCTTGGTCCCTTATTAGCTCTTGCTTGGCTTGTGATAGGGTACGTCGAGTGGTCCTTCGGGTGATCCTCGGGACCCTCCATCTGCTGATGAGACTTTGGCGCATTCGCGTTCCAGGGTGGATGAGTTGTCTCTGCTTTCGCGACTACACGATCGCGTTAAGAAGCTAGAACGCGAGCTGCCCGTCCTTCGCGGTAATGCAGATGTGTGGAAGTCATGGGCGGAGAAGGCTACTGCCCGAGAGCAATATCTGTTGGTGGAGGTGACGCAGTTGGGAGATCAGTTCAAGTATTAGCTTCCTGACCCCTTATCTTTTCTTGTAGTAAGTCGCGATAGTTCCTTGTCTTCATATGTTGCCTTTTTTTGCTTGGTGTAGTTGTTAGTGCTCGTCATCCGCAGGATGAGAAAGATAGGATCGCCATCCGAATGAACGACTTAACCCAGGAGCAACTTCAAGTGAGTGGGTATTTTTGGGTGGACCATGATCGCGCGATTGCTCTTGTGACCCTGCAGGATCATGCTTCTCGAGTACTCCACTTTCTGAAGAAATCGCAATCGTGCCTGAGGAATATCTACAAGACAATGTTTCCACTGGACGTCATCCCTTCGAGCCTGTTGGCTCTCCTGGCTAAGTTTCAGGATTTGAGTGCAGTTCACGATTGCGTGCGGCAGCAGTTGGTGGATGGTGCCAAGGCTGCTTTGTCGCTGGTGCGACTGCACAGGCCTGATGTAGACATTGCAGCTGTTGCTGCTGGACCTTCGACTCCACTGGCAGGCTTAACTTGGAACATGGTTCCCCATTATCAGGCGGTGGATCGTTCAGCAGAAGAAATTATCGACTTCTTTGAGGAACAGACAAACGTTCTTCTACTGCAGCAGTAGTTTAACCTGTCTCCTGCAGATAAGTATACCAGTGTTGTAAAGCTCGTATGTGTATGTTGTATATAATTTGATTGATATTGATATGTAAAGAGCTTGCTAGCTCATATATTTTGCGAGTGTATTTGTACTCTGCAGTTCCTTTTCGTTAGCCTGACTTATTTTAGCTCAGCGCCTTGCCAGCCTGTCAGGTGCGTTGCAACTGGGTTGGTGTATCAAGGGTTCGATTGTTGTTATGTCAGCTACTCGGGATACTGCGTATTGTTTGTAGAACGAGGGTGTAAAGGGTGGTGTAGCCCCCGAGTGATAGAATTTCTAGAAAAATGAGGAAAACACAGAGTTTCGGGGCACTTAGCTTTATTTATTCACAGAATCAGTACGAGGTACAATGCGTGGCTAAGTAGCCTGGCTGAATATCCTTATTTCTAATGTAAGAAAAAAAGGGATCGACTAAGGGTAGAAGCGCCACATCTGCGCGACGTTCCAGGGGTTGGAGTATGCGACTCCTGTCTCGAAATCTTTGAGGCGATAGGCGCCACCTGGGATTACTTTTGTAATCACGTATGGTCCTTCCCAAGGGGACTCGAGCTTGATGTGCCCTTGCTGCTTCAGTCGCAGGACTAGGTCTCCTTCAACGAAGGATCTGGGGCGTAGCCTTCTGCTGTGGTAGTTGCACAGGTTCTACTGGTAGATCGTCGATCTTTCTGCTCCGATGTCCCGTGCCTCATCAAGGAGATTGACAAAGTCTTCGAGTGCAAGTGTTGACTCCTGCTCGCTGTACGCGACTACCCATGGGGCTTTAAAGCGTACTTCTGCGGGTAGCACTTCTTCGGCACGGTGCACCATGAAGAATGGGGTATATCCCGTGGCGCTATTTGAGGTTGTGCGCAGGCTCCACAGTACGGACCGTAGATCGTCTGGCCAACATCCAGCGGCTTGCTCGAGTGGTCGGAGGAGTCGCTTCTTGATTCCACCGTAGACGAGGCCGTTGGCCTTTTCGACTTGACCGTTGGTCTGTGGATGAGCTACGGAGGCATAGCTTACGTTGATTCACAGGTTTTCGCAGAAACCCTAGAACTCCTTAGAGGTGAAGTTCGTTCCATTGTACGTAATGATGCTGTGTGGCACTCCGAAGCGATAGACAACGGACTCGAAGAACTTGACGGCACTGGCTCCTGACTGGTTTGTCATCGGCATGGCCTCTATCCACTTGTTGAATTTGTCGACTGCGACCAAGAGGTAGACGTAGCCTCCTCGTGCGGACTTTGGGAGCTTGCCGACCATGTCGAGTCCCCATTGCGCAAAGGGCCAAGCTAATGGTATTGGCCGGAGTTCCGCATCGGGTGCGTGCGGTTTGTCCATGAATCGCTAACAAGCGTTGCATCTCTGGACGATGTCCTTGGCATCGTGCATGGCCGTGGGCCAGTAGAATCCAGCTCGGAGAGCTTTGGCGACGAGGGCGCGACTGCCGGCATGGTGCCCACAAGTCCCTTCATGGATGTCGAGGAGGACGGCCCTTCCGTCCGCGTTGGAGATGCACCGTTGGAGTACTCCTGTGATGCTGCGCTTGTATAGTTCGTCGTTGATGACGACGAATGCCTTGGATCGCCATGCGATGTGTCGCGCTTCAGTCGGGTCGTCCGGTAGCCTCTTGCTGAGAAGATATGTGATGTAGGGTTGAGTCCAAGATGGCTCGATCATCATGACCCCCATTGGTCCCTCGAGTCCTATGTCAAGCTCTAGGTCATTGAGTGCCATTGGCTCATTGGGTGGCGTAGCCCCTGAGTCCGTTGTTGCGCTTGTTTTCTTCTCTACGGCCTTTGGCTTGATAGAGCATTCGCAGATATGCTCGATAAATACCCCAGGTGGTATGGAGCCGCAGGTGGAGCCAATGTTGGCGAGTGTGTCCGCCTCTTCATTGCTTTCACGGACTACGTGCTGCAGCTCGCAGTCGTCGAAGTCCCCTTCGAGTGTGTCGTAGAGGTCGCGGTAAGAGATCATATTGTCGTTCAGCGCGTCGCACTCGTGCATTGTCTGGTTGATGACCAGCTTGGAGTCGCCGTAGATGATGAGCCTCTTGGCACCACAGGCTTTTGCCATCCACATCCCGTGCAATAGGGCCTCGTATTCAACTTTGTTGTTGGAGGCGGTGAATTGCATTCACACAATGTATTTCAGCTTGTCTCCTTGGGGGCGATGTCAGTATGACACCTGTGCCAGCCCCGTCCTTACGCTTGGATCCATCGAAGTGCATCGTCCAATTTAAGACATATCTGGCTTTTCAGGGAGCTGGTTCTCCATCTAGTGTACGAGGAAATCAGGGAGGACTTGCGACTTGATCGCGTCGCGCTTCTCGTATGTAATGTCTCGTGGAGATAGCTCGATTTCCCAAAGCGCGACTCGTCCGGTGGCGTCGGGGTTGTTGAGAATATGCCCAAGTGGGGCGTCATTGACCACCACGATTGGGTGCTCCTGGAAGTAGTGGCGCAGTCGCCTGGCTGTCATGAAGACGCCGTATGCCAGCTTTTGGTAGTGAGGGTACCGCTGCTTTGTTGGCGTGAGCACCTCGCTGAGGTAGTAGACTGGGCGCTGCACCCCGTGGACTTTGTTTTCTTCGGCTCGTTCCACCACGAGTACTGTGCTGACCACCTGGTTGGTGGCGGAGATGTATAGCAACAATGGTTCTTTTTCGTGTGGAGTCACTAGTACTGGCGAGGTAGATAGTAGACGCTTGAGGTCTTCGAATGCTTCCCGCGCCTCGTCGGTCCACTCGAACTTGTCAGTTTTGCGGAGAAGTTGGTAGAAAGGTAGTGCCTTTTTGCCCATCCGATTGATGAATCGACTGAGCACCACGATTCGCCCAGCTAGCTGTTGGACGCCTCTTATATTCTTTGGCTTCTCCATGGCCAATATGGCTTTTATTTTCTTCGGGTTCGCCTCAATTCCCCTCGCGGAGATGAGATACCCGAGTAACTGTCCAGATGGTACGCCGAAGGCGGATTTGTCTGGGTTGAGCTTGATTCGGTAGCGATCGAGTTTGGCGAAGGTCTCGCATAAATCGGCGATTAGCGAGGCTTCCTCTTTGGTCTTGATGACGATGTCGTCAACATAGACTTGGATGTTGCGGCCAAGTTGATTCTTGAGGCAAGCCTGCATGCACCGCTGATAGGTGGCTCCTGCATTTTTGAGCCCGAAAGGCATTGTATTGTAGCAGAACACACCGAAAGGCGTTGTAAACGCTGTTTTCTCTTGATCTTCTTCCTTCATTCGGATCTGATTATAGCCTGAGTAGGCATCGAGGAAACAGAGGCGCTCACATCCCGCGGTGGAGTCGATAATTTGGTCGATTTGCGGTAGAGGGAAGTGATCCTTTGGGCAGTGCTTGTTCAGGGATGTGAAGTCCACGCACATCTGCAGGATATCCGTGTCTTTTTTAGGTACCAGCATCATGTTGGCGATCCAAGTGCTTTCCTTGATCTTGTGTATGAATTTGGCGTCGAGGAGTCTATTGATCTCCATTCCGACCGCCTTTGCCCTTGGTTCGGACAGTTCGCCGAATTGTCTGTTTAACTGGCCTTGCGTCTGGGTTGACATTGAGTGTGTGCTCGGTGAATTCCCTGGGAACCCTTGGCATGTCCGCTGGACACCAGGCAAAGATTTCCTAGTGCTCACGGAGGAATTCGATGAGCGCGAGTTCCTATGTGGAACTCAAGTTGTTGGCGATGAGGGCCGTCTTGGTCGGGTCCGATGGGTGGACCTGGACTTTCTTTGTGTGCACCGACGAATTGAAGGACATGTCGGGTGAACTTGGTCGGCTCAGGGAAGGCAGACTGTTGTCTGTCGACTCTTTCAATCTTGTGAGCTCCTCCTGCATGCCGAAGGACTGGGAGATTCTGTTGAATTCCCTGTCACAGCTGTCGGACCTCTCGAAGCTCCCGTTGATTGTGATGACGCCATTTGGACCTGGCATTTTCATCTGCAGGTAGGTGTAGTGCGACACTGCCATGAACCTAGCGAACGCGACGCGTCCGAGGATGCAGTGGTACTGTGAGGGCCAGTCGACAACTTCGAAGTCTAGGCGTTCGCGCCGAAAGTTTTTCGGCGTGCCAAAGATGACGTCGAGGTTGATTTTGCCCAGGGGATATATGCCCTTCCCTGGGACAATGCCGTGGAACATCGTGTCTGAGACCTCTAGACACGTCAGAGGGATCCTCATTTCTCGCAAGGTACTTGTGAACATGAGGTTAATGCCGCTTCCTCCATCCATGAAGACGCGACTCATGTCGAAGCCTCCGATATGTGCCCCGAATATGAGGGGACAATGGCCTGGACGAGGGACTTGGCGCAGATGGTCGCGCTTGTCGAAGGTGATGCAAGAGTTGCTTCCACTGAGGTACTCAGTGGTGGAGGGCGGAGAGTTTGTCGCCAAGTTGACTTGGCGAGTGATGGCTTTGTGCACCCGATTTGAGGGGCGCCCTTTTTGGATCATCATGTTGCCTACGGCCCGTGGGTACGGTTCGCCACTTTGATTCTGGACCGGTGCGGCCGCGGGTGGTGGTACTCCGGGTGGTGGTGGAGGAGATCCATGTGCTACGGCGCCTAGGGCGACTCCGTAGCCCCTGTTGACTACGTCGCGATTCATCTGAGCCAAACCCTCGTGGAGCTTGAGAAACTCGCAGCAGTCCTTGAGAAGGTGGCTGGATTTTTTCTTGCTGTCGTGCTTGTCGATGTAGAAATGCACGTTGCACGGCCTGGACAGTTTGTCCTCGATAGTTGTTACGGGTGCCTCTTCGCAAGTGCGGCGCTACCACACCTACGTGGTTTTCCCGGAGTCACGGTATCCACCCCTGCGATAGCCACTATTGTGGTTGTCATCGCGTTTGTCGCCGTAGCCTGCTGCGAGCATATTGACGTCATCGCGGTCATCATAGACGCGCATTCGCCGCTTGGCTCGATGGTTGCGTCTGCGCCCAAGGTCATCGTCGTCAGAGTACGTTTGGTTTTTCACCGAATCCTCTCCATCGGCCCACCGATTCGCAATTTCCATCAGGTGGTCAATTGTTTTGGGCTTCGAGCGGCCCAGCTCCTCCGTGAGCTCTATGTGGCGAACGCCGTTGTTGAATGCGTCGATTGCGCGATCCTCCAAGATGTTTTTTGCGGAGTTCTTGATGATTGACCACCTCTGGATGTACGAGCGTAGTGATTCGCCCAACCTTTGCTGGCAACTCCTCAGTCCTTCGATTGATGCGGGCATTTTGTAAGTGCCCTTGAAGTTGCGTACAAAGCTGTAGACCAGCTCTTCCCAGCTGCGAATGGATCCGCGTGGGAGATTGTTGAGCCATGCTCGGGCGGCACCCTGCAACTGTAGCTGCAGGCATTGCATGTCCGTGCTTCGACTCCCGCCATGGAGCCTGACGGAGGAGATGTGATGTTCCAACCAGATTTTCGGGTCCTGCAGACCGTCGAATTTTGGGTTCTCCAATGGGAGCTTGAACCCCTTGGGCATTCGCTTCTGCCTGATAGCTCTGCTGAAGCATCTAGCGCCACAGAGATCCACGTCGTCGTCCTCTGAGTCAGTCGAACGGGCATGTCGTTCCCTTCATTTGTCGATTTTGCGCTGCGTGAGGTCATCGCGTGCATCGTAATCGTGATCGTGCCGCCGTTAGCGGCGACGTCGAGACAGATCGTGACTGTCGTCACTGTACGTGGGTGAGGATTAGCGTTTTGCCAGAGCCTTGCCTTTTTTCGGCTCTGGCGTCGGCTCTTTGTCGAGAGCGGCCTCGATTAACCCCAAGCCCGCGGTCGTAGATCGGTGCATGGTGGCTCGGGGATCTCCGGCCGACGGCTGATTGTTGAGGAGGTACATGGTGGCCGCCATTACCGCGGCTTGCGGTGTCTTTGGGACCACGTTGCCCCGTGTGTCGACTGTCATAGAGCTGACGTCGAGGACTTTCGTAGCTTCTATGCAATCCTGCTCGGTGAGGTGGGCCATCCGAGATCGCCTCTTGTTGGCCACGTACTCGTTGCCCTTGGAGGAGGATCCTCCGTGGGAGGAGAGCACGGCCTGTCGAAGACTCGACTCGTTTGCCGCCTTTTTACGCGCTTCGAGTTGCATGATCATGTGCAGCTGGCGTCTGTACTCCTACTTTAGTAGCCAATGGTAGCCCATCAGCAGGTCCTGCGGTGTGCCGGGGGGCAGAGGATTGCCTCATAGAGCTTCTCAGCAACGGGCCCATTCGTTGTCGTTGAGCCTTATCATGACGCGTTCATCGGTGTGTTCGTTCACCATGGTTGGTGGTTCGACTGCCCCTCCATTGTTGACAGGCGCACCATTGCCACCGTTGGTGGGGCCGACGTCGGGTGGACCGCCATTAGGTATGCCACCGTTGGGTGGATCAGGACCGTTGCCACCATTTTCGCGATTGGCGCTGGTTTCGCTGGCGTTGATGACGATGCACATGAAGTGGTTGGGGAAGCTGTTGCTTCCGCAACTTATGGATCCGGAGCCACAGACCCCATCTTCCGTTGCTAGGTCACCCAGATCGGATCCGCGACTGCTGTCGCTAACCGTGCTCTCAGCTACTGCTGAGATGTTGAGCTCGCTGAGGTCACCGATTGGTGAAGGGAACCACGATGCCGGAGCAATCGCGGATGCTATTGGCTAGTCAGGCATGCGAAGCGTGCCCATCTTACCAACTTGGAAGCGGAAGCTCCTGATCGCCAGGCTGATTCCATCGCCCACGGACTCGAAAGCTGGGCGAATGGTCGGCGTGTGGATGGTGAAGTCGAACGCGCCGAAGAGCTGGCGAATCTCTGCTGTTGCATAGTTGTAGATCGTAGTTGATGGGGCCGAAGAAGCCGCAACATCAGCACTCCCAATTCCCACAGACGGCGCCAATTGACGAGGGTTTAACTCATCAATGCCCATTGTTATGGACTTGGGTTTTGGAGAAGGAGGGAGCGCTGGAGGCATCAGTCGGCTAGTAAACAAGCACACCGGGACGCAAGGTTTATCCAGGTTCAGGCCTCGTAGATATCCCTACTCCTGCTTGTCTGCTCTTGGAATTAATGGAGGAATCGAAGATTACAGGGGCGTGCAGATGCAATCTGGCGAGAGTTGTGGAAACTAGGGTTGCATGCGTCCTCCTCGCCGCCCCCTCCTAGCCTTTATATAGATAGGCCAGGTCTCGGGTAGCAGGTCGAGTCGGTTACAGATTAGGGTTTTCCCTTTAAACTTTCTATCTTTAAACTTCTTCTTGTCTCGCAAGTAATCGAGAGTCCATGGGCCACTCGAAATCTTCATCGGGCCGTGGCAATGTCGTGGGCTTCCACCATATCTGAACCGTATATACTAAACTCGAGTACCTACAGGGTATACCCATGTAAGGGGGGGCTCCTCCCCTACCATGGCCGGCTCCCATGGGGGGTGCCCCCACCTCTTCCTCATTCATGTGGTGGAAGCTCCACTCACATCAATTTAGCCTCCACCCAAAGTTCCACTCACATGCATTAAATTTCCACCAAATTTAATGCAACTCTCATTTAACAAAACTCTTTTATTTATTTTATTCAGAATTTTGTTAATTAATTTAATTAACAAACATTCACATAAAACCCCTTGTAACATTTCAATATCACATGCAGAACCAGTTTCTGCAATTTCACCCGAAACAATTCCGGTTTCCATCGAAATAATTCTAGCGCTTTGCAATTCTTTCGTCTGAAACATATATGCTCCAAAATGGTGTTTGGCAACCCTTAAGTGTGTGCAGACATGATTGAGACTCCTCTCAAATCAATAATCAGAAGCGGGACCTGGAGATCCATACTGACTCCTGCACATTCAACGATGACTTCTGTGATCGTGAGAACCTTTAATGCTAGTAATTTAATCCCATTGTCTCATGATATATTACATGTCCGAGATTCGATCGTCAGTATCCAATTACCTAGTTTGATCTCGTTACCGACATGCACTCTTTTCTTGTTCCCGTGATATAACGTTCTAGTGATCACATCACTTGCTTGCAAGCTATCTTAATGTGATATCACCGAGAGGGTCCAGAGTATATCTAGCCGTCATCGGGATTGACAAATTCCACTCTTGATCCATGAGCCTCAACATGACATCTTTGGAGTATCTGAACCCACCTTTATAGTCACCCTTTTACGGTGTGACGTTTGATGTTATCAAGTTACTCTTCTGATGTCAGCAATTAACATGATCTCATGGTCTAAGGATAAAGATTACTTCGTATGATGTTATAGCAATATAAACATAATGACTTTGGTCGTAATGCTATACTTCAGATGAATGTTCATCACATCATTTCACAAATATTGTGAACTCGTTATTAACAACATCCAATGTCCATGATTAGGAAACTTTGATCATCTTGTTAATCAACGAGCTAGTATATAAGAGAGGCATAACTAGGAACCTTTTAGTTGTTTATTAAACACACATGTATTGACGTTGCCTATCAATACAATTATAGCATGCAAAATAAACATCTATCATATACAAGGAATACATAATAACAACTTTATTATTGCCTCTCAGGACATATTTCCTTTAGTACTTCGCCCGCACGCACAAGATCGAAGTGGGTAACATCCTCGTCTTCAAGTACGACGGCGAAGGAAGGCTAGGCGTCAGCGTCTTCGACGACAGCATGTGCCGGAGATGGTACCGCCCGATCTCCGACTCCGACTCCGACGAGTAGGTTTAGGCTATGTGCGCGCTATGTACCATGTATCGATCCATGCATTGGCCACACTTGCAATGAAAAGCTTTATTCAAGCATTAGAACTTTTGTTACAAGCATACCACAAGCACACCTAAACTACATAACTAAACAGATTAAAGACACTAGTAAGAGACCGGATGATCGCTTCCTGTATCTGCACCTCCTCTTCAACTTGGGAAAGGCGGGCACGCAGGAAAGCATCGGCGGGATTGGCCCACACCGCTTTCCCAAGCTCGGCCCGCACCAATGCCAGCTGGTCCCATCGACGGTGCTCTAGCACGAAGACGCCTTCCGCCACATCCAGCGTGAAAGGCTCGCCGGTGATCACATGACGGTTGTAGAAAGGGCGACGCGACGGTGGGATTTCTGGGCTATTGTCGTGGCCGCTAGATCGGCGACGAGGAAGGCCAGGCATGGCTGCGTGGGGAGGTAGAGTTTTTGGTTTGTACCTACATCGGCCGGCCTCTCCTTTTTATGGACGCGCCTGGACGCGGCGGGAAACGCCTAGAAGAGGCGGGAATCGGCGGGAAACGACTGGAAGAAAGCCGACAGGCGGCGGGGCGGCGGGAACGAACTGGATATACACCGGCGCCGGTGTCGGTGATGGGCTCTTTTGCAGGCGCGGACATTTGGATCGCGCCGTGGCCCCAAAGTGACTGCGGGCCGACCCAAACGGACAGAAACGGACCGTTTTGGTCGCGCGTTTGGGTCGGCCTGGTGGAGATGCCCTTACACCGCGTTTCGTATTCATGTTCGCTCTATTCGTTCTCGCCTATTTCATGTTTTTGACCCATATTTACCTACTTTCCTGGCTACTATCTTTTTAACAGTAAACCGTGAAATAAGCACAACAAAACAGTTCAGCAAACACAAACTAAGTCTTTACAAAACAGTGTAAAGTATGCCAATGTGCTTTCACTCCTATTCGCATGAAAGTCTCTCCTATTTTTTCCACCTGTATTTGAAATTTGTATTTTTAAATTTTGTGGCACATGATCCTACTTTATCTCTTCGCCTGTGCAAGAAATTTGCATCTGAATTTGTATAAAATGATAAATGCATCTTGTCAGGGGCGGAGCTCTCAGTAGGACAAGGTAGCACAATTGCCTTAATCTTGATTTTGTCAAATACTTTTAGATGCACATATTTTTCTGAACAATTTGAGTGATCGTACTAAAAAATGAACTACACATGAGAAAGTTTTGTGCGTGTTTTAGTGAACAATGCAGAAAACGTTTTCGAACTGAAAACAGGGACTAGGGACACGTCATCGATGAGAAACCAACTCTTTTCTTTGCAACATCTAATTCTCAGTCTAACAAAATCCGACTCTAAATAATACCCAAGATGGGTATTTAAGAAGGACTTGAGGATATTTTGGATAACATGTGGGGTGTGACCAAAAACAACTTTAGGTCTGCAATGGATTATGTTTTTATGGTTTTACTTTGACTTTGTATTTTTTTCAGATCTAAATTCTAATTGTTTAGTTCTATCAATGTATTTGGTTAAGGATGTGAGGGCATGTTTGCTCAATTGGAGAAATGGTGGTTGAGAGTGTCTCTTCGAAGATGACAATTGCACAGAAATGACATCACAATTCTAAGAATGGATGAAATGTTAACAAAACAGGAGAGATCGAGAAAAAGGGGGAAGACACCAGATCACCATGGATCATTTTTATGGTGTGAACACCTTCTATGTTGCTATAGACTCTATTCCCACATATTTGACCATCACTTTAATGAGCTACTTCCATAACTTCTCTTTGTTTGACTCAAGAACTCATTTTCTTGTTCAATATGAATAAGATTGCTCATCTTCTAGAGATTTATCATGAAGATTCTCTTTATTACGAGCATGAGCAAATACAAGATAAGCTTGACCTATTCATTATTCATACGTTGAGAATTGAGGACTTCGGAAACTATCTTGATTTTGAAACGCACATCAAGTTTTATGCAGTTTATCGCTTCACTAAGCTTACCATGGTGACAAGAACGTTTGTAAGGACTTTCTGGTGAATATATCATCAATAATGAGTTATGCAACAATATGTCCATCATGGCTTCTTGATGACGTGTTACATTGAGTGAGGGATATTCAAAAATTCTGATTGATAAAATCACAAAAGATTTCAGAAAACAAATAGAGCTTTTTTTGCCATTGATGTGGATTTTTATACGTAGCTAAAGCTTCATTATTGGTATGTTTTTAGCATCTACTTATATTGTAATATGTTTTTATTTCTATTGTACTAAGTGATTACATTAGATATATATAATATAAATGTCTTAGGTCTTTTTTCTTTCCATTTTTCTAGAGTTCAACCTACCTCAAATTCTTTCCGTCCTCCCCCACTGATCTCGTGCCAAGCACAAACGAGCCGGTCTCACAGAGCAAACATAGCTTTGTCAAGCGATTATAATTGTTGGCAAATATAATAGCGACAGAACCGACGATTAGACAGGTTGTAAAGGAGGAGTAGGCCGTGTTATCACGCTTTACATCGAGGTCTCAGTCGAAGAACGTGAATCCTGGTCACAAGTCAAGTTAGGCGAAAGCTAAACTAAACCACGCCAATTACGAAGTATACGTACTAACGACCACCTAGCTAGTTTTCTAATCCTGCCTTCTCACGACTTAGATAACCAAAGGCAGCGTCAAGGATGGATTACTTTGATGCTGCATTATTGCACTAACTACTAAACTATTCTACCGGTCCCCCTCTCTTCCATCATCTGCGTGGTTGCTGGTGGGGAAGCTAGGGGAGCAAGCTAGGGAGAGGGAAAGGGTTAAGGGCGCAGAAAAACAGACGGAGATTTGTATATTGCAGCGAGACCAAGCAAGCACCCCCCTGCCGGCTCGACGATTGGCAGATTGTGCCGCAAGCGTCGTACCAATACCGTGCTCCACTAACCAAACAATGCTAGTTAATCCGTACTACCAAGAACGTAAACTATGCTAATGCATGCCGGCTGTCTCCTGGCAATGGCCTAGGGCCAAGATTCCAGTTTATTCCTCCTTGATTCTGTGCTTATATAGTATAAACGACACTAAGCTTGCGGATTAGTATAATCCAAGTTGGGTTTTAGCGGTAACGGGTTTCGGACTTTCATGTATTAGTTTTTTTTGGATGATCTGTTTAGACTTTAGGATCCAAACCCCGACGAAGTTAATTATGCTGAAACAGAAGTTAGTGCACCCTTGCAAGAAAAGAATTCCATTCGAAGTTCTTTATACAGATATAGTGTGGTTTTTCTTGTGGGGCAGGGTATTTCTTCAGACCGCAATATCCCCGGCACCGAGAAAGACAGGCCGTAATCCGCAACAGTGCACTTCACATAAGGTTGCCATTGGGAAAATACCTGGACTTCCTATATATATATTTTGTCTATGTATACAACAAAGCTAGTACAAGTTTGTACACTTTCATTATTATATACTGGGCATAGTGCATATCTATAGTACTACTCCCTCCATTCCGTAAAATAGGGCGTATATTATTTTTTCTGAAGCCAAATGATATACTCCCTCCGTTATAAAATATAAGATGTTTTAGCAAACTGTTTTAATTTCATTGTCATTATCTATGAAAATTAAGGAAACCATGGAAGGGAAAAGGTAAATAACCCTCATTAAAGGGAGTATACTTTCATCAAGTTTTTTGAAGAAAAAAAACATTTACAATTCCAAATCATTGCTCATAGCATATATTTTCATAGTCATAATTCTTGATAGATTTTTCTATTACCTGCGATTCAAATTAATGTTCTCACATTTATCTAGATTCGAATGTATCTAGTCATGTTTTAGTGGTAGCTACATCCGAATCTAGCAAATCTAAGAACATTAACTTGGATCGGAAGGAGTATAAGTTTCCTCAATATCATTTTACTTTACATAAAATTGATCGCCTACTTTTACGGAACGAGTAGTACTCCCTCGGTCCCAAAATATAAGTCACATAAAGATTAGTCAAAAGTCAAATCTTATCAACTTTGACCAAATATTTAAGAAAAAATATCTATATTTACAATACTAAATGGATGCATTAGTATATACTTTATGGTGAATGTAGTCATTTTGATTCAGTATTATAAATGTTCCTATTTTTATGTATAAACTTGATCAAACTTATAAAACATTGATTTTTGACTAATACTTAGGCGTCTTATATTTTGAGACAGAGTGAGCACTAGTTAGGTACTGGATTTCATTGTTTGTATTGTTTTCTCCCACCCTCTCCCGAGGAGCATAACAAGGAGATCAAGCTGGCGCATCATATCTTCTTCATCGCTACCTTCCTATTATTCCCTGGATCATAGCTAAGGGATTGAATAACGAGTTGGGTAGTCGGTCGTATCTATGAAAATCAAGGAATGGAAAAGGTAAAGAACTCCAAGGATCTATTATACTGTGCTAGCGTGTATGTCAGTGCTCGCTCTGTTATCTAGTCAATGTAGTTTGTAAGCATCGACAAGAAAACAACTGGCACGGCCACTGAGGCGTTTAAACAACTGTGTGGGATAAGATGCTATGCTTCACCAGCGCCAAAATGGTGTCGACCATTTAGTTAATATAAACTTGCTTTGCATATAAGCTAAGGGGAAATGTATAGATAATTCCTTATAGATATGCATCTTATAACACTAAAAACTGTGGATGACATCTAAGGTAGCATGTGTCGATCAAGTTCGCCTGTTGCAGGCCCTGTACACCTCCAAACAGTCCGTGGCGATCAACATATTCACATGTTCAGGTCTGCTGCTAGCGACAAGGCTTATTTTTTGAAAATAGAGCTCTGCATAACGAGATACACACAGCCGACAACCATTCATTATTATAAAAAAAAAAACTAGACGAGAAGTACACATTCGTTTGATTAAACAAAACGTCTAGAAAGATGAAAGTTTAATTCTCAGATTATGTTATCATTCATATCGGAAAAGTATCCCTCGCCTTATCCTCCATGCCCATACAAACCTTCATAAATACTATGTCTCAAAACAATCTCGGATGTACCTCCTTCGAATACCACAGCCGAAGGTTCAAGAAAAAGCTCCGTATCAGAGCGACAGACCACTCCTACTGACGCTCGATTCTCCGTCTTAGCTACAGCTCCATCGACAATGAATTTGCTGCAGCCCTCCGGTGGACCAGTTGTATTTGGGTTGCAGGCTACTGAGTTGCTGGGCTTGAGGCCTCCAGCGACGTTAGGGGAGTGGAACGTATCATTCTTGCTTTTTTTTACATCAAAGAGAAGCAAGAACACCAAATGTACTAACATTGTTCCTCTGCATGACAGGTAAGAGCAGAGACGCAAAACTACGGAAGGCCAATCAGCTCGAAGATTTTTCACGTTGAGAAGCTACGCTGCAACAAGCATGCTAGCCATCACAGCTGGTTTATGTGAGCGTGTGGGTAGCAATCTCATGCCATTCGTTTTCAGAGATCTAGGTATAGGGCTGCAAAAATGTTGAGTTCAACCAAGTTAGAATAGGTTCAACTCAACTCATACTAATATTCGAAACGTGCTTTGACCGAGTCGTGGTAATGGTTGAACTGAAAATTTTGGTCATACTTGGCTTGAAACAATCCCGTATTCGATGTCAAGCCCGTTTCGAGCTGATTCGGACAGTGCCAAAATTAGGACAATGACAATTCCTATATTCAAAGGCAATTTTCTTATCCAATTAGGCCATAGGAATATCATAACACTTAACTAGATGATACCCCGCACTTTGTTGCGGGAGCATGTGATGATTGTTTTTTCTGAGAAGAGAGAACATATGAAAAATTCTGTAAGAAACTAAATTCTAAAAAATGTGTGTAAATAATACATATATATTGCATCAAATAACTTGGGTCAGAGTACACAACCGCCGAAAATTATCCACTTATTGCTAGGAATAAGCTTGTTCTTTCTCTCCCGAAAAGCTTTATAATAAGCCAGATAGAATAAAAAAACTGTCTCAAACAATAATTCATATCATTGTGGAAGGGTAACACCTGCCAAATAAATAGGTGGTTTGTCAAATTCATATTGATGCAAGCAAACATAAATCAAGAAAGGGAAAAACATGTCATGGTAAATGCTCAATATTTAAAAAATAATATAGTATTATATGTATACATAAATTCTTCAATAACCGAAGATAATTTTGTAGGTACATAAACAAAGTAGACACAGTTATCAAGTTTATGAATAAAATAGGCAGAAACCTATGTCGGGATTACATATAATCAAGGACAAATAGAAATAATTCAAACCTGTAAAGTAGAATTCTTCATGGGAAGATCGGTACTGCAAATGCTTAATTTTATCTTCCTACTGCATATCATGTTTCTCATTTTAAAGTATCAGCTGCAAACAAATCATTTGCGACACACATATAAAAATGTATGCAGATAGAGGGAGAGCAACTTAATAATGATAGAAAACCTATGAAAGAAAAACTTGGAGAAATTGCACACGGCTGCAATATATGTGTAAGACGAAAAAACTCCAATCAAAAATCTTGCAAGATCAGATACTCATTGATCGAGTCATGTGTTTGTTCTTGGAAACTATCGATCATCTTCGACCTTCTCCTGTAACATCTAATTAGACTGCATTAGTTAGGACTTTGAAGAGCACGTATACAAACTCAAACGAACTGCTCTAGACCACGAAGGATCATCCGAGACATATGTATCCCACTTTGATGTTCTAGATCTCCCTCCTCACAAGGGCGCCACTGGAAAGGCCGATGAAGAGAGCCGACTGGTCATGGCCATGGCCAGGAAACTCTAGAAGTTAAAACTGGAATGGTGGTATCTTCATATAGGTGATATATTCAAATTCGGTTCATGTGTACGATCCAGGACCCCCCCAAGCAGCAAAATTTATTGGCAGCACCATTAGGAATTTGGTGTGCGGTGCCCAAGCATACCACTGCATGATGTAGTATATTATAGTCATTGACATAACACCAATCAACCTCGTTCACCAGTATTATATCCCTTAGAGTGGTACAACAGAAACATCGCGGGTTTAAAGTATGACTTTAGATTACATACAACGCATTACAAAAGATACAAAAAACCTCCTCGAAACAGCGAGGATTATAGTTTACAAAAGAAAATCATAAATAGCAACTCGAAGTCTATTCTAAAAATACTACTACTATATATTTATGGCTTGCGATTGTTGCTAAAGCAATGCTCGACAGAAGTAGGTTATGGTTTCTAGTGATTTATTTATACTCTACTCTTCAACTTATTTTTTGTGGTCTCTGATGTAGCTGGATATCTTTGACTCTTCAAAGAAAATCATCTCCTAGGAATGCCATTGATTTCTCCGAGATCTAGCAAGGGTTAAGAAGGTACAGTTGAGTACGAGCATACTCAGCAACTTCACTAAAAAGGAGTATTTGATGCACTAACTATAACCATAGTCCAAACGTCGTAGGTTATGCAGGTTTTCGTAAACATTTCTTCAAAGGTTGCTTTTATACTGAAAAGCTATGTCCATTAGTCTTCACAGGTTGATTAGAACTTCGTGGAGTTCCTTTCCTGCGGCATTCATAGCTCCTTACTGAAATAGGGAGTAACATGTCACAATTTTTTACACTCTACAGAGGTGCGTTGCTTTACTCATGAGAGATCCTTATCCATGTTGCACATCCGAGCGACCAACCTGTTCACACTTCCTTGGTATGGAGCCCGGTATAAGGACCCAAGCCGATCACTGCCCTTTTCCAAGACCCCATATGCCAACATGATCCTTCAAGCCACCACATCTCTGTTAATCCCCCTTTTGGAACGTTATAACTCTGATAGGCCCCTGAAGACTATGAGTCGGTTGTGCCCCTAGCAAGTTCCATTAAAATGACCGACCTTAAATCTGGCAACCTCTCACAGATAATCTAGATACCAAAACCACGGGATTCTAAGGATGCCCACCCATGTTCCTGGATCCGCACAAGGAATCTCAGTGTCGCATAAAGGTCATCTGCTGACACACGAAAGGAAGAAGATTTAGATGACTTCCCCATAGCCATATAGATATCATGGTTAACGCGTATTTTATGGCGCAAGAATCACTGTCGACATTTGTTGATAAATCCTAGATGATACATTCCCAAATAATGGTGGTTGCATTGCTAGTCACAATAGATTAGCTGATCATCCCGGATCAGTAACCATTAGTTCACATTAATTATAAAAATAGTGTTTTCTGTCATCCTTTTTGAAATGCAGGTGATACAATAATAGATTGCAAATACTTGATAGAAAATAATCAAAGGACATGAGCAAGTGTGAACTTGCCTTTGTGATTACAATATTATGTAATCAGGATCTTCAAGATAATATAAGATCCAATATCTGAAACAAGCATCATAGGTCCGGTAAGGACTAATGTTTAAATAAGCAATATGCTATTATGCATTTTGTATAAATCCCAAAGTAAATTGCCATGTTTAAGTATGGATTGAGTTTGGTGATTTATGAAAGATTCTTGTTACATTCAAGTGTACTTCACAATAAGATATATACTTGATTCTAAAAGTAACTAACAAGCTATGAAAGTAAAGTGTAATAACAATTAATAGTAGATGTTGATGGGTAATTAACTCTTAAAAAGTTTTTGTGTTAAGTTGGTAAACCTTAATAAGAATACTAATATATTTGTTTGAAGTGGCAAAAAGAATAACTTTTGAAGAAATACTTATCACATTAAGTTAGGCAATTTGTAGTGTCCTCGGAACACAATCGATGATTAGTTGTATCGCTCTAACGATATTAAGTTAATAAGCTTCTAGCTAATGGAATGGCAGACCAAAGTTAACTATAAATTATAATTATGATTAAGATATAGTAATTTTATATTGCTTTCGAGTTCAAGAGCTTTTCCTAGATACGCTCGATGACAAAATCTGATATGTATTTGGTATATCTCTAGGGATCTAAATCTAACAAGTCGATGATAGGTAGGTTATAGAATTAAAGCTAATTATGAGATATAGTGATCTCATTATATGGTTTGCTTAATTACTATTAAGCCCTAGGGTTATATGAAACACGGTTAAAAATAAGACGAGATCATTCACTTCTAATAGAGGTGAATGATAAACAAAATGGATTTATATACCTATACTTATAGTTGGTTTGATATGATAAAGGAATATTCTACATTTAGCAATTTACTCACAAGTATTATTAGAAACCATAGTTATAGTTTTAAGTTTAGTATTTAGACTTAATTTTATTTGGGTGCTTTACCTAAATTATTAGGTAGAAAATAGTTTTAAAATGTGAAAACATCTTTATCTCATCCATAAAGAAAGTAATAGTCTTACATTTAAAACAACAAATTTTATATGGCTTAAGTGAAACTAAAAGAAATTTATCTTGATTTATAAAGATAAAGAAAATATAGTACTTTTATTTTCCAATATGAAAATGTTTTGTAATAAATGAGATATAATATTTAATTTTTATAAATCCTAAGATAACTTGAAATTTCATATTTAGCATTTTTATAAAATAATATATTTCTTTTTATACACAAAAGTGATTTTATTTATTTTTAGGATTTTTCTTATTTTTTACATTTTCACTAAGAGATTAGTGGCTTCAATTTTCAGTTGTATTTTATTTAGCTCAAATAATCAACTTTTTATTTTTCCTTGTTAGATCTTATTTTTGTGAACATTTGGATATATTACATGTATTTTCATGATTCTTCTTTATTTTCTAGAGATTAAATACTCTCATGGGTATATTTGGAATTTATACTTTTATTAAATATTTAATATTTCTTTATTTAGCTAGACTGGTTCTATGGGCCAGCCTAGCCTGGCCTAGTTCTCCCACCTCGACCCACTCTGCTCCACTAGGTTGGGGTGAACCTAACCCAGTCCCCGGCTCACGCCGGCCTAACCCTATCCTCGCACACTCACTCGCTCGCTCTAGTCCTCTCCTCTCTCTCTGGTGGATCTATCGCGCCACCGTCGTCGCTGCTCGATCTCGATGATCTCGAGCTAAGCCAGCTGCTACGGTCATGCTTACCGACCAAGTCAACACTGCCGTATCAATTGTTCCACTCCAATTTGCCGCATGAGCTCTCGCTTGGCCGCATTGACCCCGCACTAGCGGTTAGGGTTGCAACCCTCCTCGAGGTGTCGTGCTCCGATGAACTCGCAGATATGCTCTAATGGTCTGGCGGCGTGGTGGTCGCTAGCACCGCTACCCCCGCTCTCCTGCAGATGCTGGTGCTGCTTGGCATGGTGCAGGCGCTTCGGTGCCCACCGTGTCGCCGTGTCGTGGCTGCCACCAACTCTACCTCTGCTTCCTCTTCTAAAATCTAGTGAGGACCACGGGTAAGTTCCCTTCTTATCCTTTCTCTCTCAAACCCTCTTTGTAATGCCTTGCTGAACACTAATTCCGGCTTGTTCATGTTCTAGGGTTCTTCCCCTCTTCTTCTGATACTCTTAGTCCTAGTAGTACTTGCCTAGTATATGTACTACTCTCATGGTACTCTGATGGATTTAGCTATGTGGATTGTTTACTACTGCTGACCGCAGTGTCCTGTTAATTTTTTATGCGCATACATCAGTTATGTGATGCCATGGATGTAGTCCTAAATGTTCCATGTTATTTACACTCTACCTGATACTTGCATGTGGTTGGTAATGTCTTGAATATAACCAGACTTGTGAAAATTATATTGGATACTGGAACTGGGTATTGCTGATGATATGCATGGTATGAATTTCCTTGTGGATTTTTATCCACATGATATTCTAGATGGAATCCTATACTCCTTTTATGTCTTTGTGATGTATAGTGACATTTACTAGTTGACATTGAGTTCCAAGTTTTTGGAAGTTAATTATACGGTTTGATTTAAAATTGGAAGGCTTGGTAGGTTCTTTTTATAATAGGAGTAATACTTAGGATAGGCTCCTAAATTTGCCAGTAAATATTTATTCTTTACTGGAGTGATGGTCATAAGCAAAACAGTTTGCTGTTGCTATTCTGTGACAGAAATCTATTTATGAATGATTCCTAGCATTCTAGGAAAGTGATTATTTAAGTTGTGACTGAATAGAAGTGTGGCTATTGTTGGATGGATGCCACTACGAAGCCTCTAACATATCTTGATGTGCTTGCTCATTTGGAATTCTGGTACTTGAATCATCCACTGTAGATGATTTACCAACTAATTCCAGGAAATAGCCCCTAGCCTAGGATGCAAAACACTGAGGCCTTTCTTTTATCTTCCCATGGATGAACATGGAGGGAGTATGCCCGACAGGAATAATAAAGTGGTTATTATCTTATTTCATATTTATGATAAATATTTATTTCTCATGTTACAATTGTGTTAATTGGTTAATACATGTGTGTTTAATAAACAAATAAGAGTTCCGCGTCTCATATAAACTAGCTAGTTGATTAACAAGATGATCAAGGTTTCCTGATCATGGATATTGGATGTTGTTAATAACAAGGTCACAATATTGGTGGAATGATATGATGAACATTCACCCAAAGTATAGTAATACGTGTCAAAGTCATTATATTTACATTGCTATAACATCATGCTAGGTAACTTTAGTCCTTAGACCATGAGATCATGTCAATCAGTAAAACCAGAAGAATAATAACTTGATAACATCAAACATCACACCGTAATAGGGTGACAATAAAGGTAGGTTCAGATACTCCGAAAGCGTTATGTAGAGGCTCATGGATCAAGAGTGGGATTTGTCTATTCCAATGATGGTGAGATATACTCAGGACCCTCTCGGTAATATCACATTGACATAACTTGCAAGCAAGTGATAAGATCACTAAGAATGTTATATCATGAAAACGAGAAAAGAGTACTTGTCAGTAACAAGATCAAACTAGGTATAGGGATACTGATGATCGAATCTCAGACATGTAATATATCGCGGGACAAAGGGATTTAGTTACGACGTCAAAGGTTCTCACGATCACTAGAGTCATCGTTGAATATGTGAGAGTTAGTACGGATCTCCGGGTCCCGCTGCTGATTATTGATCAGAGAGGAGTCTCGATCATGTATGCATTATTCGCGGACCATAGGGCAACACACTTAAGGTATACCGACACCAAATGGAGCAGATATAATCCCAGAGAAAGGATTTGAAAGCGCTAGGATTATTTCGATAGACACCGGAATTGTTTCAGGTCAAATTGCTGAAAATGGTTTTAGATGTAATATCAAAGTATTGTAAGGGGTTTTATGCAGATGTTTGTTAATTAAAGTAATTAACAAAAAATTCTGAATAAAGTAAATAATTTTTTTTATTTAAAGTGAAAATGTATTTAAACAAGTGTGTATTAAATGCAAAGTGAGTGGAGTTGAAATTGATGTGAGTGGGCTCAGTGGAAGATCCACCCACATGAATGAGGGAGAGGCGGGGGCACCCACCATGGCCGGCTAGTCATGGCCATGGGGCTGTGCCCCCTCCCCTATAAAAGGAGCCCCATGCCTCATCTCCATTTTTGCACCACCTCCTCGTGAAGGTTCTCTTCCCTCTCTAGTAAATTCCCCATGGCTTCGGATTAGCAAAGTGCATGTTCTCGGTGGTTTCTGTGGAAGGATCTGCTTCTTTTGCTGCTTTGCTGGAGCAAGGACTCGGAGGTTTTCAGGGTGCTAGACAAGTGTGTGATCACGGATGTGCTGCTACTTTGCGATGTTGGACTTCAACTTGATCTTGAGATTGGCAAGTGCACGACTACTGTTGGGTTCGCAGCATAGAAAACAAAAAAAATCCTACGATGGGAACTACTAAGCACTAAGATCTATCTGCTAGATACAAGCTATAGGTGGATATACATCCATAGAGAACATACCCTTATAGACCGACAAAGTGTAACAAGGTTGAACTCGTGGATGATGTAGTTGGACGCTTGTCGATCTCAGGATCGAGAAGAAGTCTAGCGCCGCAACTCAGCAACGCATCCGTGATCGCACACACGTTCAGGCCACCGAACAACCTCCACCTCCTCGCCCCAGTGATGCAGCAGAAGAAGCAACTCCTTCCAGACAAAATGCCACCAGAAACATGTATCTTGCTAATCCGAGACCATGGGGGAATAATTCTAGAGGGGGAGAAAGATCCTTCACGAGGAGGTGTTAGTGAGAAGGTGTGAGAGGAGGGCTTTTATAGGAGAGTGGGGCGCCCCTCCCCATGGCCGGTGCACCATGGGGGTGCCCCCACCTCTTCCTCATTCATGTGGGCAAGCTCCACTCACATAAATTTGGCCCTCCATTTTCTCCACTCAAAATCCCACTCAAAATGCATTAAATTTCCACCAAATTTAATACAACTCTCATTTAATAAAACTCTTTTATTTATTTTATTCAGAATTTTCTTAATTACTATAATTAACAAATATTCACATAAACCTCCCTGTAATATTTCAATATCACATGCAGAACCAATTTTAGTAATTTCACCCAAAATAATTCCGGTGTCCATTGAAATAATTCTAGCGCTTTGCAATTCTTTCGTCTGAAACATATTTGCTCCAAATGGTGTTGGTATCCCTAAGTGTGTCACCCTATGGTTCGTGAATAATGCAGACATGATCGAGACCCCTCTCAGATCAATATTCAGAAGCGGGACTTGGAGATTGATGATTGCAAGTGCATAGATCGTTTGTAGCTAGTATCGAAATAAAGATATCGATCCTACAGGGAGCAGGAGACTGAAGTCTAATAACTCTTGAATCAAACAATATAACAGAAATGCTAAATAAAGTTCTAAGTAACAAGATAAAATTTGAGTATTGCGTAAAAAGGTGTTTTTGGGTTTTTGGTTTAAGAGCAATAATAATAAAGTAAAACAACTAAACACAGAAAATAAGAATTGCGTATGTAAGAGAGAATGGAACTGCAATAGGGAAAAGGCGTTCTTAGGGAGTAGCGGATACACCACTAGCATTATAAAGAGCTAAGGTAAAGATTATTATCATGAACATTCTCAATTTAGTATGTGTGGGAGGAACTCTGTATATGGACAAATAGGCAGCAACCGCTTCTCACATCATCCTCATAACCACAATAGTCAGTAATAGACATCAATCGAATTACTGCGCTATTAAGGGACTTAATCCCATAGGACGTATCCTATGGCATGGACAGTGTTCTGTGAGTTTCCTCAGTTTCCAAGTTGATACGTAAGGAGTGCCAACAACTTTATAGTCACTGTAAGTGCTAACACACCTCCATCTACCAACAAGTAGTTCCCTCCATCAAGTCCCCATAAAAGATAAATATTGAGAGGTCAACTTCTCCCAACATCAAGATGAAGATAATCTAACACATGGTTATATCTATGAATATCATAATAAACTTTATCTCATTTCAATCTCATACTAGGGTTTCTCCATCTCCCCAAGAACTAAAGATCTACTCACACATGGAGGCAATCAACATCATGACAATAATAATGGAATCTATCATAGATGAATAGTACTTGTATAAATCCACAACGAGTACGGAAATTACAACAAGATCTAGACGAGATGTAGATGGGATGGATGGAGATGGTGGTGATGCAGCGGTTGATGATGAAGATCGATGCCTTAGCCTCCCGGATCTGCGCAGGGCGAAGATGGATCCCCGGTGGACAAGTTCCCCCTCTAGATGCCTTCTAGAGGTGAGGTTTAGGTGATTTATGGGTGTTCTGTATGTCTTCTCTCTGATCCAGTTGCACGGGTGAAACTATTTGAGGAGGCGGTGGCGGCGCCAACTATTCGGCGGGAACTATATGGCCGGAAAATTTATTCCCACTTTATAGTTGGTCGTTAAACCATCTGTGTCCTTTGTTCACTTCCGGTTTTCTTCTGGTATTATTGATATTTCCGAAATAAGCGATTTACATTGTTTTTAACTCCTTTTCTCCTCATTATAACTGCTTCAAGAATTGTGTCCATTGTATCCATCATCTGTTCTGATCCTGGTGAAAACAGACATAAAATGTGCGCGCGAGCACCGTAAAATACCAAGATCCTACATCTACAATGTAAAATAATAATATAAAACATGATGCAAATATGCACTCATCAACTTCCCCAAGCTTAGACTCTTGCTCGCCCCGAGCAAGATAGCTTAATGGATGTGATCCTCATATTAATGAAGCTGAGTCGATAAAATAAATGAGGCAGTTGCAGCATGTGTTTATCATACATGATACATCGGAATGAGTTCATGAATAGTACCTTACTCGAACCATCCGAATAATATTAGCAGGCTTCCACACCTTAGAATTTAACAGTTCACAAAAGATCACTCTCAATATGATGTAAAAGTATTCAGTTCGACCGAATGAGTTAGCGAGGTAGTCCCAAGTGTTTTAGGATTTAACATATTCACTTGGGATTCAAAATCTCAAAGCGTCTCTTTGTCATACTACAATATAGTGGTGTATGCCTATTTGCTCTTTGCACATTCGCTCTTTTTCTTCTTCTTCTTCTTCTTCTTCTTATTTTTCTCTTTTTCTTTTTATATATGCTCACACTTTTGTTTAAGTGTTGTACAAAGAAGCTAGCAATACATTCCACTTCATGTAGGAATTCAAAGTTTAACGGTCTTAATTACCAAATTCCAATTCTATATGAAGCAATCTTTATAGCTTGAATATTCTACCTCGTCTTGATCTCACTCTAATTTGATAACACTTTTTATTTTCCTTTGTTCAAGGTTTCCTTTTCAATTTGACTGATTAGATAATTTTTCTTTCTTTGTAAATCAAACAATGTACCTACAACATATTGACCAAATTATCTTTGTATGTTCCATTAATGCCAATAGTGTGGAAGACTCCTATTACTATCATCAAGTGCAAGTAAAATTATACTCAAGCCATTCATATATCCAATAGGACAAACACAAACTCAATATTGCTCCATATATGATAATAAACTCGGAATTTCGTAAAAGGGATCGACTATTCCTGAAGGGAATTCTAATTATGCAAACTTTATTTCTAGCTTGAACTAATGCAAAACTAAAATAGTAATATAAAACTTATAGGATAGATTACAAGGTCTTAAAGATCTCCCCAAGCTTGGAATCAAGCCAGGCGGGATCAAATAATCCCTTGCGATTATTTGATACAATGATTATTGTAGATCGCTATGGCGCCATGTCATGTAACACCATGGTGTGTAGCTTCTTGTTTGTATCCTCGAGAGTGGTTATGCGGTTGTAGCACCTGCGCAAATCAGATTGCAAAGTGTCCACCTTATCCGCGAGTTTAGTCACCAGTGGGAGAAGATTATCCTTCTTGTCTATCTCCTTGAGATAGTGGCGGATTTCGACGCGATGGAGTAGCTCCTTCTTCTGATATATCTCCAATGCTCGCATGCGGTCCTTGGTGGTAGGAGTAGTTTCCTCTTCCCCACCCATGATTGATGGATCGGGGAAGTGGAAACCGTTCTTCCACTCTTCTGAGGCTTCACCCTCATACGAGCACTGTCATGGTGGTGGCACGGCAGATGCCATGGATAGGCTAAAGATGGGGCCAATGAGTGCTAGGGGAATCTAGGGAGGGAGAACGTGGTGATTCCATGCACAGAAGTTCTTGTATTTTCTCTATCAATGGTGTTTACAAATGCTCTTGAGGCTCTCAGTAAGAAGGAGACAATGTCTCTTACTCCCTACCAACTAGCCGTAGAGTTCTACCTTAGACAGAGAGAATGATCGATCCCCTTCTATGGAGGCCCCGATGCTCCTTATATAGGGGAGCCCGGGTTACAATTCTAGGGCACAGGTGGCAGCATATTCTATGAATATGCTCCTCGCCTAAAGCAGATGCTTCTTTATTCTCTTTAACGGCTCGTTCGGGCTTTGGACGTAATCCATAGCGTAGTCTTTGTCTTTTAGCGTCACCAGACACGAGCTACGTCATCCGGCTTTGCCCGCGTCACCTTGGTCGCCCCTGACTTGCTGGTCCTCTTCTTTACTTTGCTTCGCTCATGCTATAGCTAATAAAGCCACATTTTGACTAGTGGATGATTCCTTCTCTTGGAAGCCACAAGATAATACGGCTAGCATATAGCTAATCCGGCTTACCAAGTCACCTGCAAAACAGATAGATAAACATGGCCAACGTATAATTTATGCCGGCCGTACCATAGTTAAGGAGATGCTCCATGGGCCGGGTCACACCGTAGTTTGGCCTGCCTTGAGGTGACCTGGTTAGCACTTGCTTTGACCGTGCCATACCCCGGCTAACTCGACCCTTATACCCCGGTGTTACCCTACCAGGGGGTATACCCCAACATTAGTCCCCGAAGCTGGTGCGGTCTTAGCAACTTTTAGTTGTTAAGACCACAGCAGGTTCCTATATCCGGATTTTTGCCTATTTGGCCGAGTTACCTCGTAACCCGGAGTTTTTCATCTTGCGATCCTTTGGCTCATTCTGAGTTATTCCTCGCTGGCCAGGTCTCTTGCTCGCTTATCCGGGTTACCTTTCCTTCCCTTATACGCTTCCCCACAACCTTCGTGGAGGGTAATCATGATTTTGCCTCATTTTAAGGGCCACGTGCATTTAATGCGCTTCTTTATCACAATGTCGAATAACTCATCAGAACGTCCTTCACTGCAGCGCCTCATTAACCGTAACATTACATCACATCGTGGGATCGTTTGCTCCTGTGGCCCTTTCTGTGGCCTTGCTCTGATTTGCCATTTTGGCCGCGTACACGCCTGTTGTGCGCGGCGTGGCCACCACAAAAGATCCCATGAGACGCGTGCTGCGCGGTTAAGTAGGGGGTCTAGGGCGTTCTCAGGGGAAGTTCCCCCATTTTCTCCGTGCCTCCCAGCCTCCTTCTCTCTCACTGCAACCTTGCTGCCGCTGCCAATTTTCTGTTGCTCCAACGCTGTCGCGACCGTGCTCAGGCAGCATCTCACGCCAGCGCCGCTGTTCCCACTCGAGATTTCCACCACGGGGCCTTGTGCTTCCCGTTTCCCCTCTTTTGGTTATTTGTACACCGATTTCTCTCTCGAAGACCTCGAATCCACCATGACAAAAGAGGAGGTAGCGGTGGTGGCGCAGCAGGAGGAAGGAGCAGAGGGCCGTGAGCGCGGCTGCTAGGACGGCTCCATCATCCATGAGGAGGACCTAGACTGGCTCCGTGCCACGCGCCGCATCCCTGCTGGCATCGCCTGCCGCCTCGCCTCCGGTGAAATCTCTCCTTCCCCCAATTTTGGGGAATACGTTTTTTTCCTTTCGCATTTTCAATTCGGCTTCGGCCTCCCCACTTCCGATTTCTTTTTTGATTTCATTTCCACCTACAAGCTGCAACCGCATCACCTCCCTGCCAACGCTATCACCTCTTAGTCCTCCTTTGCCTCTGGCATTGAGGGATACATTGGCCTATGGCCAACCAAGGAACTATGGATCAAGTTCTTTGGTCTCTGGAGGAACGTGGTTCCGGCTAAGGAGCTTGCCCCGGAGGACAAGCACTTAACCCAGTGTGGCACTGCCTCCATTTCTCCCCGAAAGAACTCTGCATTTCCCCGGGTCACCGGACTCGAGTCCTGCAAGGGCTGGGCCCGGACTTTCTTCTATGTCCGGAACACCACCAAGGAGGACTTGATCCGGCTCCTCCCCTTCAAGCTTGGCCCTCCTGATACCTCGCGTTGGGAGAGCATTCCGAAGCGGCCCACGGCCCTAGCGAATTAAGTGGAGCGCCGAATCAACGAGCTGCTCAAGGAGAATCTCCGGGAGGAGGACATTATGATTACTTTTCTCCGCAGCCGGGTCTCCCCCTTTAGAAGCGAGCCCACAAGATTTTCTACCTGAGCGGCCCTCTCGGCCCCCACCGGACTTCTTCCATTGAGCTAGATAATTTGGCGGTTTACCGCTGGGTTAAGTCCATATTCAATGTGGAGAAGGATTTCTCCGAGGATTGGGAGTGGGGACTTGAGCCCTTCACCCGGGAAAACCCTCCTCCAAAGGTGAATTTTATTTTTGCTATTCTCCGAATCTTCTCTGTATGTCGATTCACTTTTGTAACTTGTCAATTGATGCCTTGTTCTTAGCGATTCCTCCAGTAGACACTAGAGGACGGCGAGGTGCTGGCGAGCAAGTGGTTGCCGGACCACACCGAGGAGGACGAGGAGGAGCCTGATCCGTAGGCCTTCCTGCCTACCCCGGACGTCGTCAAACACAGCGCTGGTAAGGCCACTTCTCCAAGGGATTGGCCTGACGATGATGACTCGGACATTGAGGTCCTGGAGGTACTTGATCCGGTTCCCATCTCTTACGCGCATTTGGTTATGTCCGAATGTTCAGCTAACCCGGACGGTCAGGTCCACGAGGTTCCTCCCCTTGCCACTGGTGGTCTGGCCCCTGCTCCTTCCCAGAAGCGCGTGGCTACCTCGGCCGCAGCTTCGGAGGTGCCGCCGCCCAAGAAGAGGCAGAAGAAATCCAAGGTGAAAACCTCGTCTAAGCCGGCCGCCAAGAGCACGGTCCGGAGGGCGCGCAAACCTTGGGCTCCTCCTACCACGGATTAGTAAGTCCTTTTGCATTGATACTTGGGGATGTTTCCTTTGCTTGCCTTCGTTTCTTATTGGTTCTCTCTTTTTGACTTGGTGCTTTTCTTCTTTTCAGAGCTCCTAGGGTTATCCCTCAGAGCGCCTCCGACATAGCCTCCCCACTCCGGAGCAGCCCTTCTGCCCCCCGCAACGATGATTCTTGCTTGCTCAGCCCTATTCAAGAGGGCTCCGCGGCTGCGCCTGACCAGAGCCCACCTCGCCAAGAGGAGGGCAATGTCGGCGCGGGGGGTAGTGGGGTGGCTCTAGATACGACGATGCCGGATCTCCCCAGTTCTTCCGCCTCAGCGCCAAGTCTTGAGGTGCCAGTTTCATCGGCGTCGCCCCCAACAAGTCCTTTTGTCCCAGTGTTTCCAGCATCAACAACACCAGCACCAGCAACAGCAGCACCAGCACCAGCAGCACCAGAAGCAGCAGCACCAACAACAGCAGCAAAGGCCTCCACCAAGCCTCCCAAGAGGAAGACCCCATCGGCTCCCTCCGGGTCCACTCCTTCAATCGCAGATATCTTCCAAACAGCTCCTCCACCTTCATTCGGCAAAATCAAGAAGGCTTCCGGGTCAGCAATAGGAACTTCATCCGGGTCTACCGCCTCCGGGTCAGAGGGCAGCAAGGAGCAGGTTTTGCATGCCAACCCCGCTGCAGCTCAATCCGCCAGGCGAGAGGCCCACGTGAAAGGACTTGTGGCGAACTATTCTCCATGTGGTGAAAGTTACAGTCCACTACTCCTTGAGTATGTGAAGAACTGGAATAATGCAAAATTCATCGACCCTCAAGATGATCTGCTGGAGAAGTTCGGCCCAACCGAGTTCAGCACCCAGATGAACTCCGCTACCAAGGCTATTTCCTTAGCTAGCCGGATGATGGAGGTAACTCTTTTCCTCTGCTGTTGATGTTTTGTATAACTGAGCACTTGTAGATATTGCCCCTAGTCCCCGAGCCTCCGAGGGAATAACTTGTTATTCGGTCGGATGCTCCTTATACAATCTAGTTTTTGTTCGTAACGACGTCAAATTTTGACATAGTTAGAGCCGGGTTTAGTTCCCTTGGCCCGGATCTTATACACTTCGAATATCCACACACCTAGAGCCAGGTTAAGTTCCACTTGGTCCGACTCTCGTAGACTTCAAATATGCACATACCTAGAGCCGGGTTTAGTTCCACTTGGCCCGGATCTCATAGACTTCGAATATGCACATACCTAGAGCCGGGTTAAGCTCCACTTGGCCCGGATCTTGTACACTTCGAATATCCACACACCTAGAGCTGGGTTAAGTTCCACTTGGCCCGGATCTTGTAGACTCTGAATATGCACATACCTAGAGCCGAGTTAAGTTCCACTTGGCCCGGATCTTGTACACTTTGAATATCCACACACCTAGAGCCGGGTTAAGTTCCACTTGGCCCGGATCTTGTAGACTTCGAATATCCACACACCTAGAGCCGGGTTAAGTTCCACTTGGCCCGGATATTGTAGACTTCGAATTGTTTTTATTCCGCCGTTGAACTTTGCCATTGCCTTGCTTATTTCAGATTACCACTAACCACCGGTCCACTGAGTTCCAGCGCCTACTAGACTCCTATAAAGACATTCGAGCGCGTTATGGTAAACTCCTGGTGGAGTACCAGAAGAGGGGTAATTTTCCGTTCTTCCTCTTCTGTATTCATTTATTCAAACTTCCTAGGATCCATATTAATTTGTTGTCCAAATCATGCAGCCGAGGGTGAAGCTGAAAACATAATCATGCGGAAAAACCTTGCTGAGATCAAAGGTAAATTTATCCCCTCCCCATGATCATCGTATTTTCCTTCCTTTATCCGGTGGACACTTATATTTTGGGTCCTCCGGATCATTATGCTGTTGCAGTTGCTCTCGAGGATAGCGTCACTATGCCTGAAATGATGACCCATTTCCTCGAACAAGCAGGGAAGCACGAGGCTGAGCTGAAGAAGAAGGATGAAGAGATAGCTCAGCTCCAACTCCAGGACTCAGAGATCACTCGGCTGAATGCCGAAATTCAGAGGCTTAAGGGCCTCCATGGGTCCGAGTTGGAGAAGGCCGACCAGGAGTTCGCCGAGGAGAAAGAGCGTTTAACCACGCAAATATCCAAGGATAAGAGCCTATTGGAGAAGCCGACGTCGATCTTACATCGGTGACCACCGAATACGAGAAAATCCAGGCCCATAGCGCCGACGTTCATTCCGAGCTTCAGCGACTCCTCTTCCAGATTGCACGTGAGTTTTCTGCCCTTGCTTGATTTTCTTTCCTCCGGGTTTGGTTCTTTGGTTCACTCTTTCTTCTTCCCCACTTTCAAGCAAATTTCTAGAGAGTGATACGCTTGGTGTCGCTGCCGTAACCCGGTCCCGCGAACATTGTGGTATGCTTGCTGCCCCTGGTGCCGAGCCAATCCCGTATAATAAGGAGGATCTACTAGCAAGCCTCACTGCGCGTCTTGAGGTAGTGAAGAACCATGGCACAGATATTATCCCGGCGGCAACACGGATGTTCAGCTCCCTCTGGCCTAGTGAATCCATTCCAAAGAAATTCTCGGCTTTCATATCCAAATTAATGGAGTGCGATACGCAGCTGCATTTGTGGCGCGAATCTGCCGCACGGGCTGGAGCCGACATTGCCTTGAAATTTGTTCTTTCGTGGTATGAAGGAATTGATCTGGGGTTGCTCACTCGCATGCACACTGTGTCTAAGTGGTGCGAGGATCTGGAGTGGACCGCGTGCTACAAATCCTATGCCAACAAGCTCATCCAGTACTCCTTCTGCCACGCTTGGAAAGAGGGGCTGAGTTATCTCGATGCCGTTGATGAAGAAGCTGTTTCTGAAGATGAAGAGGAAGGGAGTGAAAGTGAGGGCTCTGAACTTGGCGACGAGGCCGAAGACCCGGAGGATGGCGAGGTTAACCCTGAGGACGAAGCCGAGGCTAACGCCCCTCCTCCACACTCTGAAGTACTTCCTTCATCGACGGATGATTCGTCTGCTGCTCCCGCTCCTTAGAAAACACTAGTCATATTTATCAGATCCCCGGAATGCCGGGCGTAGATGTATCTAAATACTTTAGTTTGGTTGTGCTACATTTTTATGTTCTGAACTAAGTTTTATTGCTGGATTACTGTGGGCGAAGTCCCCGAGTTTCGTTTTCTTGTTCCCCCAATTTTTGACTCGGCTCGCGTCTACCTTGATTCGGTTTTTCGACTTACGAGTCCGAGGTTCAAAAAATTGACTTAACAATACTTGAAACTTTGAGATTAGCTCAAAATGATCCGGCGTTTTAGTGACCAAAAAAAACTAAGGGTTAGTCAAAAAACCAATGTCTGCCCGCTTAAGTTCTTTCCCTTAGTCGTTTTTCATGTGCTTTGCCATTCCAAACTTGTTCTCTTTCTTGCCATGAAGCCAATTCTTGTTGGATAGCAGCAAAGTCGAAGAGTTAGGTTTTTGGTGCTCACACATTACTAATCCGACTAAGATATAATCGACTTAACCCAGCCGACACAAAAATACAAAAACAAGAGACAAGTATTATAGCAGTCCCCGAGTCTCTGCTCGGGGTGGCAAAGTTTTTATTGATAAGCCCATTGCCGACATACATACCGACATATGATTAGCACGGATACATTCACCTCTTAGGTGTAGAAAGGACGAAGCAGTGCTACGTTCCACGGTCGTTTAGATTCCTCTCTGGACCTATCCGCCTTGTTCTTTTCCTGGGGTTGTGCATCAATAAGATAGTAGGAGTCATTACGCAAGGCTTTGCTTACAATGAAAGGTCCTTCCCATGGAGGGGATAACTTATGCATGCCAGAAGTGCGCTGTATTAACCAGAGTACCAGATCACCTTCCCGGAAGACTCGGGGGGTTACTTTCTAGCTATGATAGCATCGGAGATTTTGCTGATATATGGTGGATCTGGACAAGGCCAGTTCTCTTGCTTCTTCCAGAAGATCAACATCATTTTGCCGGGCTTCGCACACTTCGGCTTCTGTATATTGGGTGACTCTTGTAGAATCATGCTCTACGTCGGCTAGTAATACAGCTTCTGCCCCATATACCAGAAAGAATGGTGTATAGCCTGTTGATCGATTTGGAGTTGTTCTTAAGCTCCATAGTACTACTAGTAGTTCTTCTATCCAGCACCCCGCTGATCTTTGCAGCGGCTCTATGAGCCGGGGTTTTATCCTGGACAATACCAGTCCGTTGGATCTTTCCACTTGCCCGTTTGATGCGGGTGGGCGACTGAGGCGACATCTAACTGGATCTTCTTTTCTCTGCAAAATCTCGCAAATGCTCCTTCAGCGAAATTTGTTCAATTATCAGTTATGATGCTACGGGGATAGCCATATCTTAGGATTATATCCTTGAGGAATCTTACTGCTATTGCCCCATCACATTTCCGAATTGGTTTCACCTCAATCCATTTGGTGAACTTGTCAACCATGACTAGTATATGGGTCATCCCTCCTTTGGCCGGCTTAAATGGCCCTACCATATCTAGGCACCATACAACAAATGGCCAGGTAATGGGGATAGTTTTCAGCTCCGACATTGGTAGGTGAGTTTTTATGGCATATCTTTGACAGCCATTGCATTTTCTCACCAAATCCTCTTCTTGCTCCAAAGCACTGGGCCAATAAAATCCATGCCGAAAAGCTTTTGCCACTAATGCCCTTGAGGAGGCATGGTGGCCACATTCCCCTTGGTGAATATCCCGGAGTATGTCAAGTCCTTCCTCCGGATCAACACACCGTTGCAGTACTATTGTCACACTTCTTTTGTATAGTTCGGCGTTGATAATTGTATAGGCCTTTGCCCTTCTCTGGATTTTCCTTGAGATTATTTCGTCATCCGGCAAGATTCCCTCTTTCAGGAAATCAAAGATTGGCTTGGCCCAAGTTGGTACAGTCCGTACGGGAAAAGGTTCCTCATTGATTTCCATCGCATCCACCGACATAACTCCTGCCGGATCAGGCTGATCAGTCCCCGGGTTTGCTGTGGCAGTCCCCGGGTTTGCTGAGGTGCTTCCCCACTCTATCTCCATAGGTGCAGCTCCTGATCCAGAGAGTGCCAGGATATAAACAGAATCTGATTCGGGTGAGGGTGTGCTAGATGGTTTTCTCAGGTGCTCCAAAGCAACATTTGGCGGGATTGGCTGCCGGGTCGAGCCTAACTTCGACAGCGTATCTGCCGCTTCGTTTTCAATCCGAGGTATGTGATGGAACTCACACCCCTCAAAAAACCCGCTTATCTTTTGAACATGGAACCTGCATAGGGCCATGTTAGCATCCAAGGCATCCCAATTTCCAGACACTTGCTGCACCACCAAATTAGAATCTCCAAAGCATTGTATCCTACGTATCCCTACTTCTTTCGCCACTTTGAGACCATGCACGAAGGCTTCGTACTCCGCCACATTATTCAAGGCACTGAAGTGGATTTGAAGGACATATTTCAGTTGATCCTTCTTGGGCGAGGTAAGAACTACTCCGGCGCCCAACCCATCTTTCAGTTTTGATCCATCGAAGTGCATTTGCCAATAATTGGAGTCCGGCGGGGGTGGCTCGTATTGCATTTCGGCCCAGTCCACAAAGAAATCCGCCACGGCTTGTGACTTGATTGCATCCCTTCTGTCGAAGTGTGGTGCATAGGGAGCTAACTCGATTGCCCACTTTGCTATCCTGCCACTTGCATCTTTATTACTCATAATTTACGAAATGGGTGACTCACATATCACCTTGATGGGGTGTTCCTCAAATAGTGTTTGAGTTTCTTGGCCGACATATATACGCCGTACGCCATCTGCTAATAGTGAGGGTAGTTCTGTTTCGAGGCTAACAATACTTCGCTCAGATAGTACACTGGCCTTTGCACCGACTTTCCTTCCTCTTCACGCTCCACTACGATTACTGCACTTACGACTCGGTTGGTCGTGGCTACATAGAGCAACATTGGCTCCTTAGGTAGTGGTGCTGCTAGGATTGGTGCGGTAGATAGCATCGTTTTCAACTCTTAAAATGCAAAGTCTGCCTGTGGCGACCATGTGAACTTGTCTGCCTTTTTCATTAGTTGGTAGAGGGGCAAGGCCTTCTCTCCCAACCGACATACGAACCGACTTAACGATGCCAAGCAACCAGTGAACTTCTGCACATCGTTAAGGCATTTTGGCAGTTCCATTCTTTCTATGGACCGGATTTTCGTCGGGTTGGCTTCAATGCCACAACTAGACACCAAAAAACGAGTAATTTTCTGGCGGGCACGCCAAAGGTGCACTTCTCCGGGTTCAACTTCATTCGGAACCTTTCTAAAGTTCGCGAAAGTCTGCCGGATATCATCAAGGAGCGCATCGCTTTCCTTGGTTTTTATTACCACATCATCCACATAAACTTGCACATTCTGACCTAACTGATCATGTAAGCATTTTTGCATGCATCGTTGGTACGTTGCTCCTGCATTACGTAATCCAAATGGCATAGTGCGATAGTAATATGCCCCGTATCTGGTGGAAACCAAAATACGCATCAATGAATGATAGTAGTTCACATCCGGTCGTTGAGCCTATGTCTTGATCTATCCTAGGGAGCGGAAATGGATCTTTGGGACACGCCTTATTCAGGTTCGTGTAATCAATGCACATGTGCCATACCACAGCCACGTTCATATCATCTTTCTTTTTCTCCACAAGCACCGGATTAGAGAGCCAATCTGGATAGAGTACTTCCATGATAAATCAGGCCACTAGGAGCCTAGCTATTTCGTCTCCAATGACTTTCCTTCTGTCTTCGGTGAAATGCCGGAGAGGTTGCTTTACCGGCTTAGCCCTGAGTCTTACGTTTAATGAGTGCTCAGCCAACTCCCTCGGTACACCTTGTAGATCCTGAGTAGACCAAGCAAAGATATCCCGATTCTCATATAGGAAGTTGACGAGCTCGCTTTCCTATTTGCTGCTTATCCCGACACCAATGGTCACGGTGCGCTCTGGGAACTAATCATCGATTGGCACTTTCTTCGTGTCCTTAGTCGCTTGGAATGATACGGTCCCGTGCGGGTTGGTTAGAACCAGCATATGTTGTTGCGCGGATTGAGCTAGTGCTGCCACTTCCAGTATCTTCCTTTTTTCTTGAGCTATCACGAGTGACTCGGCTAAGTTAGATCCGGCTGAGGCGCACTCGATCGAATGCCGGAAGTCCCCTGATACAGTTATCATGCCCCTTGGCCCGGACAACTTCATCTTAAGGTAACTGATGTGGGTAGTTGCCATGAACTTGTTTAGTGTTGGCCTGCCGAGTAACGCGTGATAAGCGCTCTCCAGATTCACCACCTCAAATTCCAAGTTTTCAGTCCGGCAATTGTCTCTCGTGCCGAATAACACGTAAACCTGGACCTTACCAATTGTCTCATAGGAAATACCTGGTATGATGCCATGAAAGGTGGTCCTCGTTGCTTGCAACATGTTCTCTATTATTCCCAACTTGTGCATGGTATCCTTGTACATAATGTTGATACTACTCCCATTGTCAATCAGTACCTTGGAAAACCTTACATTGAGATTCGGCCCGATGAACGTCGGATCCAGGACCAGAGCATAGGTTCCTGTGCTTGGCATGATCTTTGGGTGATCCTTGATACTCCATGTAATCTCTTGATCCGCCCAGGGCATATATCTCACTACTGTCGGCATTACTGTGTTTACCTCCATGTGCTGGCGCTGCAAGCTTTTCTGGTCATTTTCCTACGTGGTAAACACACAGTAGCTTTGATGATGCTCCTTGTACTCGTTTCGTCCCTCATTCTCGTGGTAATCTAGCCCTCGTTGCTGGTTGTTATATACTTGATGTACTACGTCCCTTCTTCATGGATTCTCGTACCTTAGCGGAGGTGGTGGCAGCATCAGTTGCTGTCCATTCTCCCCTGTCAGTAATGGTGGCCGTGGTGCTTCATTTCTAGGTGCTTCGTTCCGAGGTGCCTGAGCATTCCCCAAACTTCCCTGTTCTAACTTCCTCATCCATTCACATTGTCGGGTTGTATGATTCGCCGGACTATTCGGGTGGCGTATGGAACTTGCAAGGTTGATCCAGCATGGACTCAAACGTATACCTCGGTCTATCGTTTCATTCTTGCCATTGCTTCTTCTGCTCCAGGGTCCAAGATTTTTTCCCTTTGTTTTTCTGCTGCCAATTTTGCCCTCCAGTTTTTTGGCGTTGGATGGCTCCGGCATTGGATTGATCCCGGTCTACCGTTGCTACCTGTTGCGAGTTATACCGGTAATGCGAGCGCTCATCCCTTCTCTTTCCTCGAAAATCATTCTCCTTGATGATCTGGAGCCATCTCGGCCGTAATATTCCTTGTTTGCCTCGCTCGACATTAGTCGGGGTTGCGTTGGATCTCCCAAGGCATACGAATATGCGATCTGGATAGTTTCAGCCAAGGTAGTTGGCATGTCTCGATGTAACCTCTGCCACATCATACTTCCATATCTGCATCCTTGAGCGAACCACGCAATAGCTTGTGATTCAATTACCCCCTCGCACGAGTTTCGCACATTGCACCACCGAGTCAAGAAATCTCGGTCTAGCTCATTTGGTCTCTGCCGACACAACGCAAGGGTCTATGGCCTGTTGGGCCTCTTGTAAGTGCTTGAGAAGTTGCTAATGAACAGCTCCTCGAAATCCATCCAATAGTTGACACTCCTTGGTGGCAAATTGTTCAGCCAAACTCGCGCTGGTCCTTCCAGCATCTGTGGCACATATATTACCGCCCATCTCAAATTTCCTGTTGTGATCTTGACCATTGTGGCATAGTCAATTGCCAATCCTCTGGCCTAGTACTTCCATCATAAGTTCGGGTTCCTGTGGCCAGCTGAAAGTTCGGCACTGGTGGCTCGTTTATGATCCGGGGCCCAAAGCGCGCTGGACCCGGTGGGCCTTGTACTTCAATTAGCTCCGACCTATAAATCCTATCCAATTTTAGCCTAGCATCATCTGGCTGCAAGTTCCTGCCTCCCAGTCTTGAACCAATTATGTGGTGATCCGGTCTGGGGTATCCATCGTTGATAATGGCCGAATAACCATCATTGTATCTTTCCTGATCCGGATGAGTATTTTGTTGTTGTGCTGCTTGTCCTGCACCCCCTCTTGCCGAGGTGCGTGGTGTTGCTGCGCCTGAGGTATGTTTTGCCCTGTTCCCATGGGATCACGCTGTCCGGCCTTGCTATTGGCAGCATTTCTCTAATCGGCATTGCCTTGGTCACAGTTACCTCGGTCGGCCACACCTCGGCTCGTACTGTGCCGATCTTCATAAACTTGCACCGCTTTGCCTTTTCCGGCTCTTACCGGATCATAAGGAACCATCTGTTTGTCTCTTCTTCTGGAGTTTACTACTTCCTCCCTCCTAGGATTGTGACCCGGAGATGACGCGGCTCCTTCGGATCTCGCCGGGTTATTCCTGGCTGAATGTACCACCTGTGAGGCTCCTGGTGGCGCCGGGTTTGCCTTGTTCATTTCTTCATTTTGCTGGCAAGCAACTCTCAGCCAATGATTCACCCTCTCTTGTTGCCTTTGCCGGGCCTCTCAAGTTAAACCTTCCAACTCGGATGCGGCCGCGTTTGCTGCCCCGAGGTTCTTTGCCGGAGTGCTGTACCGATCCAGCCCTCCTGTTACTATCGTGGTTGTCTAACCCGACCTAGGCTCCTATTCCTTGTACATCTCAGTGATCAGGTTCCTACCTCGGATTTTCACTCCATCTATGCCGTTTGCCTTAGCATATTCGATCAAGGTGATGTTCAAAGACTAATGCAGCTCTGCTACCTTCTTTGCCCCAGCTAACATTTTTCACCTAGTTTCCTCTAACTCAGCTTGTGCCCGAGCCGGATCTACCACAGGTGCTATTGGCGTCGCTAGGCTATCTATTGCTTGCTGGAGCACATTCTCTGGCCTTTCAAGCGGAGTAAACCTAGACCTGGTCTGCTTTGGCGTTACCTCCGGCTCTGGCACCAGGCCCTTGTTTGGTTCCGCGTCTGGCGCGGTCATGAGGACCTCAACGCTGCTAGTGGGGCGAGTGATACACACTCCACGAGCTGCGCTGAGAGATGGTCGCCTCCCTCGACGATGTGCCGCGGATGAATGCAGGACTCATCCACACCGACATAGATCTTGTGTGTGCCAAGCTTGATGAAGACGTCGTTGCGCGGAGGAGGGTGCTTGCCGAAGCTTCCTGCATTGTCGCTGACGTAGTCCAGCGCTCCAAAGCGCTGGACCAAGCCGGAAACGACGCGCTCGCCGGTGCTGGAGAAGCTTCCCGTCTGGATTTTCACCCCTGCTAGCACCGCTAGCCCCACGGTGGGCGCCAACTGTCGTGGTGGTGGCACGGCAGATGCCATGGATAGGCTAAAGATGGGGCCAATGAGTGCTAGGGGAATCCAGGGAGGGAGAACATGGTGATTCCACGCACATAAGTTCTTGTATTTTCTCTATCAATGGTGTTTACAAATGCTCTTGAGGCTCTCAGTAAGAAGGAGACAATGGTTGTTACTCCCTACCAACTAGCCCTAGAGTTCTACCTTAGACAGAGAGAATGATCGATCCCCTCCTATGGAGGCCCCGGTGCTCCTTATATAGGGGAGCCCGTGTTACAATTCTAGGGCACAGGTGGCAGCATATTCTATGAATATGCTCCTCACCTAAAGCAGACTCTTCTTTATTATCTTTAATGGCTCGTCCGGGCTTTGGACGTAATCCACAGTGCAGTCTTTGTCTTTTGGCGTCACCAGACACGGGCTACGTCATCCGGCTTTGCCCGCGTCACGTTGGTCGCCCCTGACCCGCTGGTCCTCTTCTTTACTTTGCTTCGCTCATGCTATAGCTAATAAAGCCACCTTATGACCAGGGGATTCCTTCTCTTGGAAGCCACAAGATAAGCCGACTAGCATATAGCTAATCTGTCTTACCAAGTCACCTGCAAAACAGATAGATAAACATGGTTGGCATATAATTTATGCCGTCCGGACCATAGTTAAGGAGATTCTCCATGGGCCGGGTCACACCGTTGTTCGGCCTGCCTTGAGGTGACCTGGTCAGCACTTGCTTTGACCGTGCCGTACCCCGGCTAACTCGGCCCTTATACCCTGGCATTACCCTACCCGGGGGTATCCCCCCAACAAGCACCAATAGGAGGCTTCAAGAGTGGCACCATCGCTCCATTGCTAGCACCTACACCAGTATTAGGAATTTCCTTACGCTTGTGCAGCCTAGGGTCTATAGTGATGAACTTGACCATGTCCACACGCCCTTTTCCATGTGGCTTGCAACCTTCTCTCTCTTCTTGAGCTCTATTCATCGCCGCCCAGTTGATCTCAGGTGGATCATAGACATCACGATAGATGTAGATGTCACTCCAATCTTCGTCGGAATCGTTGTTGTAGAAGCTTGGCTTAACGTACTCCTTGTTCCTCTGGCTAAACCTCTCCACCTCCTCGTCATCGTCCTCCATGGACGGGCTGCCAGAGAGGTCCCTGGAAGGAGCGACGAGACCCAAGGGGGAAGGAGCGATGAGACCCAAGGATTTTCCATGGCTTGGGGCGAGATAGCGCATTGCTAGATTGGTTCCTGGAGATTATGATTAGAAAGAGACAATGGCAGTATATAAGGGGGCCAGAGATCGGAAAAAGTCACGAGAAACACCAAATTCACGCCCAAGAAAAGAATCTTAACAGAATAGGAAAACAAATCGCGGATTTGGAGGAGTGCTGCCGCGTAACGACCAACTATACGGGCACGACCCATATAGCTCCAGCCGTATAGTTGGTTCCGGGCAGATATTTCCAAATATCTCGATTCTAGGTCGGTTAAGTTACCGACTTGGAACCGACAATACCCTTTTTTTATCGGAAAAGTGAAGAAGTGAACGAAAATGTCTGATAGTTTAACGACCAACTATACGGCCAAAATTTCATCTCCGGTCGTATAGTTGCGACCGTATAGATATAGACACCAAAAATCGAAAGTGCCTGAGAGTTCAACGACCAACTATACGACCAGAATTATTTCATCCGGTCGTATAGTTGCGTCGTATAGTCCCATACATCAAAAACAATTTCGCAAAGAAGATACAGAGAGCTTAACAACCAACTATACAGCAGGAGCTTCCTCTCCGGTCGTATAGTTGATAAAGCCCTCAAAAACTTCAGAAAAACACAAGGAATTCAAAGGCAGAAATTTTAGGAATAAAATCTGTGAAAATAAATCACTAACTGGAGTAAGAACACTTACCTTGAACTTACCGTTTACTTATTCGGGAATGACAAGGTCCTCCAACAACAAATACTTCTTCTCTTTTGGAGGAATTGACCTTAGTTCATTGAATAATTCTCGCAAGTGAAAATCACCAGGACTAAAGTTCCTCTCGACAAGATTGGTGTCTTGCTTGGCAAATATGGACACCGCATCTAACATCTTTATTCCTTACCTCTGAATGATCTTTAATTCAAACTCTTGAAGTAAAAGAATCCATCAGATTAGTCTTGGCTTATGGTTCTTCCTTTCAAGGAGTTCTTTTAAACCATCACGATCCGTATGAATTCTTACTTTTGCATCAACTATATAAGAACGAAATTTATCGCAAGAGAAAAATATAGCAAAGAGTTCTCTTTCTTCCTTAGGATAATTCTTTTGAGCACTATTGAGAGTTCTACTAGCATGATGTATAATATTAAATCTGCGACCTATGTGTTGTCCTAGACTTACTCCTACAACATCATCACTAGCTTCACATATTAAGTCAAAAGTCACATCCCAAATAGGTGGTTTAATGATAGGAGCATGAGATAAAGCATTTTTAAGTCTATCAAAGGCTATAAGACATTTATCATAAAAGTTAAATCTTACACCCTTTTGCATTAGGTTAGTCAAAGGTTTAGATATTCCACACAAATTTCTAATGAGCCTTCTATAAAAACCCACATGACCAAGAAAACTTCTTATACCTTTTATATCCCTAGGTTGTGGCATTCTCTCTATGGCCACAACCTTAGCTCTATCCACTTCAATTCCCTTACCTGATACCTTATGTCCAAGGACTATACCTTCTTTGACCATAAAATGACACTTCTCCTAGTTTAGAACAAGATTTGTTTCTTCACAATGCTACAAAACTCTTTTGAGATTATCCAAACAACTAGTAAACGAAGTTCTATAGATAGAAAAGTCATCCATAAATACTTCCATTATTAGTTCTATGAAATCCGCAAAATAGCAGTCATGCATCTTTGAAAAGTAGCTAGAGAATTACATAAACCAAAAGGCATACGTCGATAAGCATGTAAACCATAAGGACTAATGAAAGTTGTTTTAAGTTGGTCATCAGGATGAATAGATATTTGAGAAAAACCAGAGTATCCGTCCAAGTAGCAAAAATGATTGTGGTTTGCTAACATATCTAAAGTTTGACCCATGAACGGTAAAGGACAATGATCTTTCCTAGTTTCTTTATTCAATTTCCTGAATCTATGCACATCCTATGTCCAACAATAGTTCTAGTAGGTATCAATTCATTGTTTTCATTAGGAACAACAGTAAAACCACCCTTCTTAGGGACACAATGAACAGGACTTACCCATTCACTTTCTTTTATAGGATAGATTATACCTGCGTCCAATAGGCGTACAATTTCCTTTCTTACCACTTCCTTCATTTCGGGCTTCAGCCTTCTATTAAATTCCAGAACTGGATTAGCACCTTCCTCATGAATATTGGATGGACGGTTATCATGGGACTAATGCCCTTCAAATCATCCATTGAGTGCCCAAAGGCCTTGCGATGCTCCTTAAATATTTTCATGAGTTCCTCTTCTTCTTCTCCTGAAAGTTTAGCACTAATAATAATAGGAAATTTATTTGTATCATCTAAAAATCTGTATTTAATATTATCTGGTAGAGTCTTCAATTAAGGGGGCAGTAATTCCTCGCCCCCTCTCTTTTCTGGCTCTTCAAAAGCCTCATTAGTTGGAGTCCCTATAATGGGAAGTGAATTGCATTCATCTTATAGCTCTTCTAGGGACTTGTCCTCCATAACTATTTCTTCATAATTTAAGTCTTCATTCATTTCTTCTTTTTGATCACTAAAGAATAGAGCTGCCATCACCTCAATAGTTTTCTCTTTCTCTTCTTCTTGTATTTGTGGAGGCCTGTCTTTAAATTTGGAAAAGTGGAATTCTTTTTCCGCTTTCCCAAGCTTACGAGACACAATCTCCTTTTTGAAATCAACATGGGCACCTACATCACTCAAAAAGTTTCTTCCAAATATAATAGGGCAAAGAGTGTCAGCTGGCATATCAACAACTACAAAATCTATAGGAAAGTTTTTATTGCCAATTGTGATAGTCGCATCTTCAACTACTCCCATTGGGATTCTAGAAGAATGCGAGGTTTCTTTAAGTATGTAGGGAAGAATAGGCTTACCCACATCTTTTACCTTCAACCAATATGAAAGTCTCTTTATCAAGTTCAACTATGTTACAATGCGCATACATAGCCATAATTGCTTCCTTGGTTACCTCTTCATCTTTGGTTTCTTCCAGATGTTCTACAACTTCTGGTATAATTTCCTCTACCTTCTTCTCCTGTACTGCTTTAACCTATTCATATTCAGAAATATGCTTTCGTGCAGTGTTAGGGAAATATATCTCATATGTTGGTTCTAGGGAGTCTAGTGTTGCTTTAACTTCTTTCTTATTTTCAGGTTCAGGTGGTGGATCATACTTGACCAAACCCTCTTTTGGAGCTTTGATGTGTTCTATAAAAGCTTTAACAACTTGCAACACAAGATCTGAATCTAAATAAAGTTCTTTAGATAATTCTTTAACATGGCCCTTTTTGTTATAGTCATGAATACACTCATGATCTATTTCTATGCCTCCTTTGCTTCCTAGACCAAAATTCCATGAAACTCTATGATCGCGAATTCTATTAAGTAAAGCCCAAGCCTTAGTTATAGGAAGATTCATAAAGGCTCCTTCCACAAAAGAGTCTAGTTCAATTTTATTAGGTTCAATTAGACCGCCATAAAAGACATGCAATAAATACCATTCAGGCAAATCATGATGAGGACATAGATTAAGTAAATCTTTAAATCTGATATCAGCTCTTACTAGTCCTTCATTAGGACAGTTCCTCCAAGTCATTATAAGATGCCTGATTCCAAAAGATTTTGATAATGGGTAATATTTTTCTAGAAATTCACAAGCTAAATTATCCCAAGTAGTGGTGGCTTCTGGGGTAGGTGCTGGCTCGTGGTTGATGTCGAGCTCGTTGGGGAACCCCAAGAGGAAGGTATGATGAGCACAGCAGTAAGTTTTCCCTCAGTATGAAACCAAGGTTTAATCGAACCAGTAGGGGCAAGAAAACACCCCAAAGGTGTTGCTAGCTGAGCCTTGGCAGGGCGCATGACCGGTTCTAGTGTCCCCAATTGCGATGAGGTTGTCAATCTCACCGGTTTTGCTGAAAACAAAGGATTAAACGTATCGAGTGGAAGAAAGTAATAGTCTGCAGAAAGTAAACACAAAGCAGTAAACAGCTGATTGTAGATTGAAAGTAAAAGAAAGGACCGAGGTCCATAGTTCACTAGAGGTGGCTCTCCTTAAGATAGATAACATGCTGGGTGAACAAATTACAGCGGGGCAATTGACAAACATCGATAAAGCATACAAGCATATACTAATCATCTTGACTCCTTTGAGATTTGATTGGGCATTACAACATTATACATAGACCGCCATCCAACTGCCTCTATGACTAATAATCCACCTTCAGGTTATCATCCGAACCCCCTGATACATTACAAATGTTTCTATAATTTTTGATGTTCCATGCTTGGTTTTATCCACTTTCTTATGTTTTGTCCACACTTTGGAGTACTTTTCATATGATTTCTTGGACTAACCTATTAACAAGAGCCACAATGCCAGCTGCCTGTTTTCTGCTGTTTTTGGTTCCAGGAAAGTCAGAAAATGAATATTCTCGGAATTGGACGGGACAAAAGCCAAAGTGCCTATTTTTCCAGAAGACTCCAGGAGCCAGAATACAAGATGGAGGAGGGCCAGGGGCTGGCCACACCCCTAGGCGCGGGCTGGGCCTGGCTGCGCCAGGGCATGGTGTGGTGGCCCCAGGCACCCCCTCGGTCTCCCTCTTCACCTATAAGAAGCCTTCTGGCCTAAAAACTCCGGGGGGTTCGACGCTTTTCAAGAAGGAGTTCCACTCTGCCGCCGCTACCAGATTCCATTTAAACAGCACTGAAACTCCGTTCGCACTCGCCGACAGGGAATTGGAGGAGATCATCACCATCATCATCACCATCGCTTCTCCATCGACCATCCATGTTTCCCCCATCTATGAGTGAGTAATCCCCCGCTGTAGGCTATGGGGATGGGAGGGACTGGATGAGATCGTTCATGTAATGGCATCAGATTGTTAGGGCATGGTGCCTAGTATATTTTATTAGTGCTTTATGACTTTGTTGCGACTTGTTGTGCTTAATGCTTGTCACTAGGGCCCGAGTGCCATGATTTCAGATCTGAACATGTTATTGATTCATTATGATAGTATTGTTTATGGTCTTATCTGCAAGTTGTATACACACGTTGATGTACGGAACCTATGGCCCCGAAGTGACAGAAATCGGGATAACCGGAAGGGAATGGCTTTGATGTGAGGATCACATGTGTTCACGGAGTGTTAATGCGTTGCTCCGGTGCTCTATTAAAAGGAGCACCTTAATTGCCAGTAGTTCCCTAGAGGCCCCGCTGCAAACGGGCTGGCAGGACAAAAGATGTTGTGCAAGTTTTCATTGCGAGCACATATGACTATTTATGGAACACATGCCTAGGATTGTCTAGTACTTGGATGCTTTATCTTATTTATCTGCAATTGCCCTATGTTCTGATTGCTATGTGGATTGTCTTGTCCATGCAACGCCCGTCTATCCATCCCTATGCCTACCGCACTAGAATCCCACTGTTACTACTTTTGTTACTACTGTCTTTGCTTTACTACTGCTGCTACTTTACTATTCCTAATACAAAACTATTGCTACTGATAAACTGCTGTGAGCAAGATTGTTTCCAGGTGCAGCTGAATTGACAACTCAGTTGTTAAGGCTTATAAATATTCTTTGGCTCCCCTTGTGTCGAATCAATAAATTGGGTTTCACTTCCCTCGAAAATACTGCGATACACACCTATACTTGTGGGTCATCAAGACTATTTTCTGGCGCTGTTGCCGGGGAGCATAGCTTTATTTATCAAGTCCACTTGGAATCACTATTGTTCATGCTAAGTTTATTTCTGCCTTGTTTGCTTCTTTCTTTATCGAAAATTCCAAAAAAATAATTCCTACTCTAGTTGTTATTTTCGTTGGTCTGTTATTGTCTTGCTTTATCATGCTTGTGGTCAATGGTTGGTTTCTTTGAAACTGAATCTTATTGGCAAGGTGGGTTCACGGAGGATCAAAAATATTATTATAAGGAACACCGCTTGTCACAAAAAGGGAAACACTTACGGGGACAAATTGATAGATTGTATACCATTGCTAGAAACATGTGCTCTACTTATAATGTTACTTATTGCTTTGATAAATCTTGTTGCTGCAGGAGGTACAAACACCTCCCTTTTCAATGTGAGTATGATAATATTACCATATCTTCCTATGTTAAGGGAAATTATGACTTTTATGATGTGGAACAAATTGAAAAATTTATTGCTTGGAAGTGTGCATTTGAACTTGCAAGTTTGCTTGAAGGTATTGATGATTCACCTTATAAGTACGAGGTTTATGGTATACTTAAAGTTTGCTTTGATAATTACAAGGATGAAAATAGCTATATTCTTGAATATTTTAATAGATGATTTCCACAAATGGAAGAGACTAATGCCTTGCAGGATCCTATGGAAGAAGAAATTGATGAACCTGAAATCACATTAGATGAAAAAGAGAAGGAGAGTGATGAACAAAAGGAGGAAGAATGGATTAGCTACCCATGCCTACCTTCTAATGAGAGTAACTCTTTATCCCTTACATTATTTGATTTTCCTCCATGCTTACTAAAGGAGGATGAATGTTATGTTCCTGAGGATTCTTTTGAAAATGTTTATAATAAAGCTCTAGTGCTGGTAGATCATGAAAAGCATGCTTTATGTGATAGTTATATTGTTGAGTTTATTCATGAGGCTACTGAAAATTATTATGAGAGAGGAAAATATGGTTGTAGAAGTTTTCATGGTATTGAAACACCTCTCTATTTGCTGAAAGTTTTGAAGTTACTCTTGTTTTATCTTCCTATGCCTGTCACTTTGTTCTTTGCGAATTTATTTGCATACACGATTCCTATGCATAGGAAGTGGGTTAGACTTAAATGTGTTTTGGATTTGCTTCTTGATGCTCTGTTTTAATTCAAATCATATTTCTTATGTGAGCATCCTCTCAAACTATTATGCCCGAAGATAATAATATGTCTATTATTCTTGGGAGACCTTTTCTTAAATACTGCAGGAGCTGTTATTAATTGTACTCAAGGGAAGGTGACTTTCAATGTGAATGACAAGGAACATACTGTCTATTTCCCCAAGAAGATTGAAAGGACTTATGGTTTGAATTCAATTAAACATGTTGAGGGCATTCAAGTTGGAGAAATATATTGTCCCATACCAAGAGCAAAATTTGAAACTATTATGATTGGGACCATTGCTATCAAGGTTGAGGTAACATAATCATTAGTGGAATACAAAGTTTTGTCTCATATGGAATTATTTTGGTAGCAAGACCTGATCAACCTTGTTAACAAAAGGATTTCATTGAACAAAACGATGTTTTCACCATGATTATCTCAGCTTACTTCTATTCTATCTATTTTAGTTTTTTCCTTATGCCTAACTTAAAGGCGTTAAAGAAAAGTACTTATTGGGAGATAACCCAAAAGTTTTAGATGAGTCTTGGAAGTTATTACTTTAGTAATAACCGCTCCTTATCTTTTTTTATTTGCTTTTTGTGCCAAGAGTAACCTCTAATGAGAGAGAAGTAATGATTGGGCAAGTTGCTGTCCTAAAACAGATTTCTGTGCTTCACCATAAATATTCGTGTAAAATCTCTGAACATCTTTTTGAGGCGTGAATTTTTTTGCTTCTGCCCCAGGTTGTTATCTAACTTTCGTTAGCTCAACACTTTTTGATTTGAGCAACCTAAGGTCTTCTAAAAAATTCGTCTTTACCTGCTGGTATGTTTTGACAGATTTCTGCCATTTTCTGCATTTGCTTCTTGTTGGTTCCTTTTTGAGTTCTTTTGGAGAACTGAGCTTTTTGAGGGAAGTGCTACAGTAGCTAGTGTTCTAATGGAAGTTTATTTGGTGTTAGAACTGAAACTTAAGACTTATTTATCTTGAGTACACTAATGTTGCTAATAAAGATTGTGTGAAGTTTTGTATGAAGGAAAAATTCCAGGTGTATGGAAGGAATGAGTAATGAGATGAATGATGGACTAAAGCTCAAGCTTGGAGATGGCACGCGTGTCACCCCAAGAAATATCCAAGAAGTACAAGCGTCAAATCTTGGGGATGCCCAAGGCATCCCCTTCTTCATCAATAAAAATCTCAGGTTTCTTTCAACCACTTCATTTTTATTGTTTCATGCACAGTTGTGTTGTTCTTGGAGCGTCTTCTTTTTTGTTTTCGTTTTGGTTTTTAGTTTGCTGAATAAATTGGTTGTACCCCCTCTTTCATACATTGGTGTTCAAATAGTCTGGTTTGGATTGGAAAAGAGTAGGAAAGCTCATGCTTAAGTGGTAAAGAGAGCTTGTTTTTGACTATGGACTATGCTCTGTCGTGCCATGCTTGATATTGTTTTGGCTTTATGCTTAGTATTCTTTGCTGTAGCATGACTTGTTATAAACAATTCAGATTTCTTAATGTGCCTTGGATGAATCATGCGTTATTTTAGCATATTAAAGCATAGTATAGTGGTATTCTCCTTTGATGCTTTCTTTGGGTTGACTTGGCGCATGCTCACACCATGTTATGACTATCTCAAGTCACCATAAGCCTTTATGATCCTTTAGTTTTCAACTTGTAGTGTCACTTTATGCTTTGATCAATGATGTTTTGTCGCTCTGCATGATTATGGCCCTTATTGCTCTCTCGTTTGTCCCTCCCTTACTATTGCTAGCCTCCACTTCCACTGAGTATTTTACTCATGTTTCCAACTCCCTTAAACCAAATATTGCCAAAGTGTCCACCATACCTACCTATTAGCATCATTTTCTACTCCCGTGCATATTCATTATGCCTTGTTTTCTTCCAAATAAAATGTTTGCTTGTTATGAGAAAGTTAGTTAGTAAAGCTCTCACGAACTTGATTGCACACTTTATTTCCTGCACTTAATAAACCTGAACCATTTTGATTCTCCATGAAAGTTATATTCTTGCTAATTATAGGCTAGGGATTAGCAGAACCGTGCTATCACGGGGAACACTTTCAACAATTGTAAATATATACCTAGTTGATACCTTGCTCTTTTGTTTGCGGATGTCGTCGGTGTGAAATAAAGGGGGAGCTTGTAAGTCCATGGAGTTATGTATGTGTGTTAGAGAAATGCCTGGGCCGCTGGTCTAATCCATGCTGACATGGTGGAAACCTGCAGCATAACCATAATGATATCTATGAAGCATTCTTCTTATAAAAAAGAGAGAGGTAGCTATTGAGAAAAAAGAGAGATTTATGAAAAGAGGAAAGAGAGAAAAAGCACCATTTTCCCATGGTAAATAAGAATATTGCTGAGATACTCTTGTCTGCTTGCCTTGTCATTTTGATATGGGGATTCTTCCGTACCATCGGGCAAGGGGTACCCCATTGCCGGTTCTCAATGATACGCACATACTTACGATGACAAGAACTTACCGGTAACTAAAGTTGAGTAGCATGAGGAGCAACCCTCGTACTCAAGGGACTTGGGGTTTTCAGTTTATAGTCTGTCAAGCATATAACTCAGATTGGACCTCACTTTCACCTTAACCACATTAAAGATGCTTATGATAGGGGCAATGAGAGCTCAAAGCTAATGAGTACCATACTTTCAGCATTTGGAAGCCTTTCAAACTATTCAAAACCTTTTCTTTTACTTGTTGAGTCTCCACATATTCTTTGAGCACTTTGTTGAGAGCATAGTGGCCATTCTTAGTTCTATGTGCATTGTCCCAAGACTTGTTGATTGATGCATACCTTGATATTGCTTGTTTTAAACTATTTGTATCTAGTCACTCTTGTGAACCTTGAAGGTGTCCTATGCATTTATATTTGCTACTCTATTGAGGGACAATCTGAATGCCACTATGCTATGTTTTCTTTATGTGAAACAAACAAACGTCTTGCAAAGCATTGTTATTCATGAATCTTTTCTTTGTGCCTTTTCATGTTGCATCATAGTTTCTTGGTCTTATTGCTAGAACTTTGTCTTTCATGTTATGATTGAAGTACTATGATCCCAGCTTTGAATGTTTTACAAATACTTTGATCAAGTTTATGATGGTGCATGTCACCTCAAAATTATTCTTTCTTTTTATCACTTACCTACTCGAGGACGGGTAGGAGTTAAGTTTGGGGATGTTGATACATTGCAAATGTATCTATAATTTTTGATGTTCCATGCTTGGTTTTATCCACTTTCTTGTGTTTTGTCCACACTTTGGAGTACTTTTCATATGATTTCTTGGACTAACCTATTAACAAGAGCCACAAAGGCTACCGCCTGTTTTCTGCTGTTTTTGGTTCCAGGAAAGTCAGAAAATGAATATTCTCGGAATTGGACGGGACAAAAGCCAAAGTGCCTATTTTTCCAGAAGACTCCAGGAGCCAGAATACGAGACCGAGGAGGGCCAGGGGCTGGCCACACCCCCCAGGCGTGGGCTGGGCCTGGCCGTGCCAAGGCATGGTGTGGTGGCCCCAGGAACCCCCTCGGTCTCCCTCTTCACCTAAAATAAGCCTTCTGATCTAAAAACTCCGGGGGGTTCAATGTTTTTCAAGAAGGAGTTCTGCTCCACCGCCACCACTAGATTCCACAAAACAACACCAAAAACTCCGTTCTGGCACCCTGCCGGGACAGGGAATTGGAGGAGATCATCACCATCGCTTCTCCATCGACCATCCATGTTTCCCCCATCTATGAGTGAGTAATCCCCCGCTGTAGGCTATGGGGATGGTAGGGATTGGATGAGATCGTTCATGTAATGGCATCAGATTGTTAGGGCATGGTGCCTAGTATCTTTTATTAGTGCTTTATGACTTTGTTGCGACTTGTTGTGCTTAATGCTTGTCACTAGGGCCCGAGTGCCATGATTTCAGATCTGAACATGTTATTGATTCATTATGATAGTATTGTTTATGGTCTTATCTGCAAGTTGTATACACACGTTGATGTCCGGAACCTATGGCCCCGAAGTGACAGAAATCGGGATAACCGGAAGGGAATGGCTTTGATGTGAGGATCACATGTGTTCACGGAGTGTTAATGCTTTGCTCCGGTGCTCTATTAAAAGGAGCACCTTAATTGCCAGTAGTTCCCTAGAGGCCCCGCTGCAAACAGGCTAGCAGGAAAAAAGATGTTGTGCAAGTTCTCATTGCGAGCACGTATGACTATATATGGAACACATGCCTAGGATTGTCTTGGATGCTTTATCTTATTTATCTGCAATTTCCCTATGTTCTGATTGCTATGTGGATTGTCTTGTCCATGCAACGCCCGTCCATCCATCCCTATGCCTACACTTTCGAATCCCATCATATCGCTTTTGTTACTACTGTCTTTGCTTTACTACTGCTGCTACTTTACTATTCCTACTACAAAACTATTGCTACTGATAAACTGCTGTGAGCAAGATTGTTTCCAGGTGCAGTTGAATTGACAACTCAGTTGGTAAGGCTTATAAATATTCTTTGGCTCCCCTTGTGTCGAATCAATAAATTGGGTTTCACTTCCCTCGAAAATACTGCGATACACCCCCTATACTTGTGGGTCATCACCCCCTCCAGTATTAAGTTGCAAGCAACATATTATTGCTTTACGAATTGCATGTAATGTAAACAATACGATTGTTCTATGAACAAAGGATTGTTGTTTTCTCCCTAGTAGCAACAGCACATCTAGTACCTTAGAGATTTCTATCACTTCCCCAGATTACCAGAGGCATGAACCCACTATCGAGGATAAATACTTACTCTTGGAGTTGCTAGCATCTACTTGGCCAAGATAGCTACTAACAACGGAAAGCATGGAAGATCACAAATAACAAAGACATGATAGAATTAATAATCAATCTGAAATAGCATCTCAATATCTATCGGATCCCCACAAACACAACATGAAGAATTACAAATAGATGATCTTGATCATGAACGGAGCTCACAAGATCTAGACATGAAAGCACAAAGGAGGAGAACCAGCCATCTAGCTACTACATGGACCCGTAGTCCAGAGATGAACTACTCACGCATCACATCGGAGGCTTGCATGATGATGAAGAAGGCCTCCAGGGTGAATTCCCCTCTCCGACAGGGTGCCGGGAAGAGCTTCAGATCCGTCCTGATCTAGGGATGGAGATGACGGCGGTTATAGGCTCTTTCATGGATTTTTGATCGGGTACTTAGGGTTTTGGTATCAAATGCAATATATAGGTGGAAGGACAGGCTGAGGGGGTGCTAGGGTCAGCCAGACCACCCCCTGGCGCAGGCCAGGCCTAGCCGCGTGGCCAGGTGGTGTGGCCGGGCCCTAGCCCTTCTCCATCTCGTATTCTGGCTCTAGATGCCTTCCAGTAAAATAGTGACTTTGGCTTTTGTCCCGTCTAATTCCGAGAATATTCATTTTCTGACTTCCTGGAACAAAAAATAGCAGAAAACGGGCAGCTGGCACTGTTGCTCTTGTTAATAGGTTAGTCCAAGAAATCATATTACAAGTACTCCAAAGTGTGTACAAAACACAAGAAAGTAGATAAAACCAAGCATGGAACATAAAAAATTATAGATACATTTGCAATGTATCAGTAGGGATCTATACCATGAGAGAGCCGAACTAGTCAAAGTCTGACTAAAAAGTTTAACCCTTACCTCATTGGCGGTATATCCCGTCAATTGAAAAGTGCCACATATATCTTTGAAACATGCAATATGCTCATATGGATCAGGATCTTCTTCATCCCCAGTAAAATGCTTCTTGTGTAGAATACCAAGTAAAATTTATTTCAAACCCCCTTGTCTTCTCATTGGAGTTATCTCTTTTATAAATATCATAGGGCTTCCCAAAGTGGCTGAGTGGGTTAGTACTACTCATATGCTCAAACTCCATCATGTTGGTGGAAACCTATAACTCAAAACAAAACTTAACAAGACAAAAATAAATAAGCAAAAACTAAAAGACCTACAGGGCTTAGCTTCCTGGCAACAGCGCCAGAAAATAGCTTGATGACTGCAAGTGCACAGATCGTTTGTAGCTAGTTTCAAAATAAAGATATCAATCCGATATGGAGCAGGAGACTGAAGTCTAATAACTCTTGAATTAAATACTACAATAGAAAGGCTAAATAAATTTCTAAGTGACAACATAAAATGCGAGTATTGCGTAAAAAGGTGTTTTGGGGTTTTGGTTTAGGAGCAACAATAAATAAAGTAAAACAACTAAACACAGAAAATAAGTATCGCATATGTAAGAGAGAATGGAACTGCAATAGCGAAAAGGCATTCTCAGGGAGTAGCGGATACACCACTAGCATTATAAAGAGCTAAGGTAAAGATTATTATCTTGAACATTCTCAATTTAGTATGTGTGGGAGGAACTCTGTATATGGACAAATAGGCAGCAACCGCTACTCACATCATCCTCATAACCACAGTAGTCAGCAATCGACATCAATCGAATTACTGTGCTATTAAGGGACTTAATCCCATAGGACGTATCCCATGGCATGGATAGTATTCCGTGAGTTTCCTCGGTTCCCAAGTTGGTACGTAAGGAGTGCCAACAACTTTATAGTCACTGTAAGTGCTAACACACCTCCATCTACCAACAAGTAGTTCCCTCCATCAAGTCCCCATAAAAGGTAAATATTGAGAGGTCGACTTGTCCCAACATCAAGATGAAGATAATCTAACACATGGACATAGCTATGAATATCATAATAAACTTTATCTCATTTCAATATCATACTAGGGTTTCTCCATCTCCCCAAGAACTAAAGATCTACTCACACATGGAGGCAATCAACATCATGACAATAACAATGGAATCTATCATAGATGAATAATACTTGTATAAATCCACAAAGAGTACGGAAATTACAACAATATCTAGACGAGATGTAGATGGGATGGATGGAGATGGTGGTGATGCAGCGGTTGATGATGAAGATCGATGCCTTAGCCTCCCGGATCTGCGCAGGGCGAAGATGGATCCTCGGTGGACGAGTTCCCCCTCCAGATGCCTTCTAGAGGTGAGGTTTAGGTGATTTATGGGTGTTCTGTATGTCTTCTCTTTGATCCAATTGCACGGGGTGAAACTATTTGAGGAGGCGGTGGCGGCGCCAACTATTCGGCGGGAACTATATGGACGGAAAATTTATTCCCGCTGTATAGTTGGTCGTTAAACCATCTATGTCCTTTGTTCACTTCGGGTTTTCTTCTGGTATTATTGATATTTCCCAAATAAGTGATTTACATTGTTTTTAACTCCTTTTCTCCTTAGTACAACTGCTTCAAGAATTGTGTCCATTGTATCCATCATCTGTTCTGATCCTGGTGAAAACAGACATAAAATGTGCGCGCGAGCACCGTAAAATGCCAAGATCCTACATCTACAATGTAAAATAATAATATAAAACATGATGCAAATATGCACTCATCAACTTCCCCAAGCTTAGACTCTTGCTCGCCTTGAGCAAGATAGCTTAATGGATGTGATCCTCATATTAATGAAGTTGAGTCGATAAAATAAATGAGGCAGTTGTAGCATGTGTTTATCATACATGATACATCGGAATGAGTTCATGAATAGTACCTTACTCGAACCATCCGAATAATATTAGCAGGCTTTCACACCTTAGAATTTAACAGTTCACAAAAGATCACTCTCAATATGATGTAAAAGTATTCAGTTCAACCGAATGAGTTAGCGAGGTAGTCCCAAGTGTTTTAGGATTTAACATATTCACTTGGGATTCAAAATCACAAAGCGTCTCTTTGTCATACTACAATAGAGTGGTGTATGCCTATATGCTCTTTGGACATTCGCTCTTTTTCTTCTTCTTCTTATTTTTCTCTTTTTATTTTTATATATGCTCACACTTTTGTTTAAGTGTTGTACAAAGAAGCTAGCCATACATTCCACTTCATGTAGGAATTCAAAGTTTAATGATCTTAATTACCAAATCCCAATTGTATATGAAGCAATCTTTATAGCTTGAATATTCTACCTCGTCTTGATCTCACTCTAATTTGATAACACGTTTTATTTTCCTTTGTTCAAGGTTTCCTTTTCAATTTGACTGATTAGATATTTTTTCTTTCTTTGTAAATCAAACAATGTACCTACAACATATTGACCAAATTATCTTTGTATGTTCCATTAATGCCAATAGTGTGGAAGACTCCTATTGCTATCATCAAGTGCAAGTAAAATTATACTCAAGCCATTCATATATCCAATAGGACAAACACAAACTCAATATTGCTCCATATATGATAATAAACTCGGAATTTCGTAAAAGGGATCGACTATTCCTGAAGGGAATTCTAATTATGCAAACTTTATTTCTAGCTTGAACTAATGCAAAACTAAAATAGTAATATAAAACTTATAGGATAAATTACAAGGTCTTAAAGATCTCCCCAAGCTTGGAATCAAGCCAGGCAGGATCAAATAATCCCTTGCGATTATTTGATACAATGATTATTGTAGATCACTGTGGGGCCATGGCATGTAACACCGTGGTGTGTAGCTTCTTGTTTGTATCCTCGAGAGCGGTTATGCGGCTGTAGCACCTACGCAAATCATATTGCAAAGTGTCCACCTTATCCGCGAGTTTAGTCACCACTGGGAGAAGATATCCTTCTTCTCTATCTCCTTGAGACAGTGGCAGATTTTGACGCGATGGAGTAGCTCCTGCTTCTGATATATATCCAATGCTCGCATGCGGCCTTGGTCCTAGGAGTTCCTTCCTCTTCCTCACCCATGATTGATGGATCGGGGAAGTGGAAACCGTTTTTCCACTCCTCTGAGGCTGCACCCTCATACGAGCACTGTCGTGGTGGTGGCACGCCAGATGCCATGGATAGGCTAAAGATGGGGCCAATGAGTGCTAGGGGAATCCAGGGAGGGAGAACGTGATGATTCCACACACAGAAGTTCTTGTATTTTCTCTATCAATGGTGTTTACAAATGCTCTTGAGGCTCTCCGTAAGAAGGAGACAATGTCTCTTACTCCCTACCAACTAGCCCTAGAGTTATACCTTAGATAGAGAGAATGATCGATCCCCTTCTATGGAGGCCCCGGTGCTCCTTATATAGGGGAGACCGGGTTACAATTCTAGGGCACAGGTGGCAGCATATTCTATGAATATGCTCCTCGCCTAAAGAAGATGCTTCTTTATTCTCTTTAACGGCTCGTCCGGGCTTTGGACGTAATCCATAGCGTAGTCTTTGTCTTTTGGCATCACCAGACACGGGCTACGTCATCCGGCTTTGCCTGTGTCACCTTAGTCACCCCAGACTCACTGGTCCTCTTCTTTACTTTGCTTCGCTCATGCTACAGCTAATAAAGCCACATTTTGACTAGTGGGGGATTCCTTCTCTTGGAAGCCACAAGATAATCCTGCTAGCATATAGCTAAACTGGCTTACCAAGTCACCTGCAAAACAGGTAGATAAACATGGCCGACATATAATTTATGCCGGCCGGACCATAGTTAAGGAGATGCTCCATGGGCCGGGTCACACCGTAGTTTGGCCTGCCTTGAGGTGACCTGGTTAGCACTTGCTTTGACCGCGCCGTACCCCGGCTAACTCGGGCCTTATACCCCGGTGTTACCCTACCAGGGGGTATCCCCCAACATTAGTCCCCGAAGCTGGTGCGGTCTTAGCAACTTTTTGTTGTTAAGACCACAACAGGTTCCCATATCCGGATTTTTGCCTCTTTGTCCAAGTTATGTCGTAACCCGGAGTTTTTCATCTTGTGATCCTTTGGCTCATTCTGAGTTATTCCTTGCTGGCCAGGTCTCTTGCTCGCTTATCCGAGTTACCTTTCCTTCCCTTGTACGCTTCCCCACATCCTTCGTGGAGGGTAATCATGATTTTGCCTCATTTTAAGGGCCACGCGCATTTAATGTGCCGGTTACTGTCGCAATGTCAGGAATAACTACTATAAACGTCCCTTCACTGGAGCGCCTCGTTAACCTTAACATTACATCACATCGTTAGCCGTAACATTACATCACATCGCAATGTCAGGAATAATAAGAATTGCGTATGTAAGAGAGAATTGAACTGCAATAGGGAAAAAGCGTTCTTAGGGAGTAGCGGATACACCACTAACATTATAAAGAGCTAAGGTAAAGATTATTATCATGAACATTCTCAACTAGAGGTGAGGTTTTGGCAATTTCTAGATGTTCTATATGTCGTCTCTCTGATCCAGTTGCACGGGGTGAAACTATTTGAGGGTGCGGTGGCGGCACCAACTATATGGCAGGAACTATACTGCCGAAAAATTTATTCCCGCCGTATAGTTGGTCATTAAACCGTCTATGTCCTTTGTTCGCTTCGGGTTTTCTTTTGGTATTATTGATATTTCCCAAATAAATGATTTACATTGTTTTGACTCCTTTTTTTCCTTAGTACAACTACTTTAAGAATTGTGTCCATTGTATCCATCATCTGTCCACCGTAAAATACCAAGATCCTACATCTACAATGTAAAATAATAATATTAAACATGATGAAAATATGCACTTATTAGAGATCCATACTGACTCCCACACATTCAATAATGACTTCTGTGATCATGGGAACCTTTAATGCTAGTAACTAAATCCCTTTGTCTCGCGATATATTACATGTCCGAGATTCGTTCATTGGTATCTCTATACCTAGTTTGATATTGTTACCGACATGCACTCTTTTCCTGTTCCCATGATATAACATTCTAGTGATCATATCACTTGCTTGCAAGCTATTCTTAATGTGATATCACCAAGAGGGCCTAGAGTATATATATCCATCATCGGGATGGAAAAATCCCACTCTTGATCCATGAGCCTCTACATAACACCTTCGTAGCACTGAACCCACCTTTATAGTCACCCTTTCATGGTGTGACGTTCGATGTTATCAAGATACTCTTCAAGTGTTAGTGATTAACATGATCTCATGGTCCAAGGACTAGGATTACTTCGTATGATGTTATAGCAATATAAACACAATGACTTTGATCGTAATGCTATACTTCAGATGAATGTTCATCACATCATTCCACTAATGTTGTGACCTCGTTATTAACAACATCCAATGTCCATGATCAAGAAACTTTGACCATCTTGTTAATGAACGAGCTAGTTTATAAGAGAGGCATAACTAGGAATTTTTTATTTGATTATTAAACATACATGTATTAACGTTTCCATTTTAATAGAATTATAGCATGCAAAATAAACATCTATCATATACTTGGAATACATATAATAACAACTTTATTATTGCCTCTCAGGGTTCGAGGTTAAGATCTCTATGGATGTATATCCACCCGTTGGTTGTATCTAGGTAGATAGATCTTGGTGCTTAGTTTTTCGTATCGTAGGAATTTTTTGTTTTCTATGTTGTGAAACCAATAGAACATATGCATGACTAATCCCGAAACGTTGTGTTGTTGTTGAAGCTTGTGTTTGCTTGGTAAGCTTGTGGTGGTTTTGATGATCTTACTTATGGCTTGATCTTGTTACTGGCCTCCTCTGCCTTGCTCTAGCTCTTGGCTTGACCTTGCTTGGCTACTCTATGCGAATGGCTTGGCCTGCTCCTCCCAGCTGCTAGCCTGACCTTTCTCAACTCCAACACCACCCCCTCCTTTAAGTGACCATGGCTGGTGATTTGGTTAGTTGGTTCAAGTGTTGAATCAATGGTGGATCTGGTGATTATTGGTAGTGTGGTGGCTGTTCTTGCGGTTCTTGATGTGGTGAAACTTGATCAGTAGAGAGAAGCTCTCTGCTGCCATGACAGTGATTTTATTCACTAATATACTGCAACCTAGTGACGACATCACATGGACATGCAAGTGTGCGTGAGCTTCTTCACTATTCTAGATGAGCTCCAGTGATTATGGACTATTACTGTTGTTACTTTAACCTTTCTATTACTGTTGTTACTTTAACCATTGTATCCATCATCTGTCCTGATCCTGGTGAAAACAGACATAAAATGTGCACGCGAGCACCGTAAAATACCAAGATCCTACATCTACAATGTAAAATAATAATATTAAACATGATGAAAATATGCACTTATTAGAGATCCATACTGACTCCCACACATTCAACAATGACTTCTGTGATCGTGGGAACCTTTAATGCTAGTAACTAAATCCCTTTGTCTCGCGATATATTACATGTCCGAGATTCGATCATTGGTATCTCTATACCTAGTTTGATCTTGTTACCGACATGCACACTTTTCCTGTTCCCATGATGTAACATTCTAGTGATCATATCACTTGCTTGCAAGCTATTCTTAATGTGATATCACCAAGAGGGCCCAGAGTATATCTATCCATCATAGGGATGGAAAAATCCCACTCTTGATCCATGAGCCTCTACATAACACCTTCGTAGCACTGAACCCACCTTTATAGTCACCCTTTCATGTGTGACGTTTGATGTTATCAAGATACTCTTCAAGTGTTAGTGATTAACATGATCTCATGGTCCAAGGACTAGGATTACTTCGTATGATGTTATAGCAATATAAACACAATGACTTTGATCGTAATGCTATACTTCGGATGAATGTTCATCACATCATTCCACTAATGTTGTGACCTCGTTATTAACAACATCCAATGTCCATGATCAAGAAACTTTGATCATCTTGTTAATGAACGAGCTAGTTTATAAGAGAGGCATAACTAGGAATTTTTATTTGATTATTAAACATACATGTATTAACGTTTCCGTTTTAATAGAATTATAGCATGCAAAATAAACATCTATCATATACTTGGAATACATATAATAACAACTTTATTATTGCCTCTCAGGGTTCGAGGTTAAGATCTCTATGGATGTATATCCACCCGTTGGTTGTATCTAGGTAGATAGATCTTGGTGCTTAGTTTTTTGTATCGTAGGAATTTTTTGTTTTTTATGTTGTGAAACCAACAGAACATATGCATGACTAATCCCGAAATGTTGTGTTGTTGTTGAAGCTTGTGTTTGCTTGGTAAGCTTGTGGTGGTTTTGATGATCTTACTTATGGCTTGATCTTGTTACTGGCCTCCTCTGCCTTGCTCTAGCTCCTGGCTTGACCTTGCTTGGCTACTCTATGCGAATGGCTTGGCCTGCTCCTCCCAGCTGCTAGCCTGACCTTGCTCAACTCCAGCACCACCCCCTCCTTTAAGTGACCATGGCTGGTGATTTGGTTAGTTGGTTCAAGTGTTGATTCAATGGTGGATCTGGTGATTATTGGTAGTGTGGTGGCTGTTCTTGCGGTTCTTGATGTGGTGAAACTTGATTAGTAGAGAGAAGCTCTCTGCTGCCATGACAGTGATTTTATTCACTAATATACTGCAACCTAGTGACGACATCACATGGACATGCAAGTGTGCGTGAGCTGCTTCACTATACTAGATGAGCTCCAGTGATTATGGACTATTGTTGTTGTTACTTTAACCTTTCTATATCTCTCTGGTAAAATTTTCCCCTTACAGCCGATGATGTTGCATTGAGGCTCTTATGGTATAAAGAACAGATACTACTATTGGTGAAACTTGCCCCATATTACTTTTTAGCTCAATGATGTGTACAAACAGTGCATTTCAATTTTATAACTAAGAGCAAAATTCCTAACATTAACCTATATGTCCTTTCTATTTTCTTTGTTTACTTGCAGGTACAAAATAATACAAGAAAATATGATAAGATTGAAGAATTAGTTTAGGAAAAATAGTTAGGTTTTTTCCTTATTCCTTTTTATAATAAATTCTTGTTTACTTGTATCCTTGTAAAACTTTGTAATGTGTTGGTATTAACGAAATAAAGATTTCTATTCTTTTATCTTTATTTGAATTACTTTAATTACTTGAATTTCCTTTAATTGTATATTCACTAAGTAATAATACTCCAATTTAAATTACTCAAATGTTCTTTAATAAAATAAACTCCTAAATACTAATAACTTAAATTTATTTCAGAAGTCTAATTCAAAATTTCAAATACCAGCTTAAATCCAATTACCCAAAATTAGACAAAATATCATGTCAAAATCTATCACACTGGCTAAGATGATCTAATCTCTAATTCATCGAAGCGAGAGAAACCTTGATCTCTCTAGGGTTTTAGCTTTTGCGTGCAAATTTTCCTGGATTTTCTTATACATGAATGCAAATGCACACACTCTCTTCTACAACTCTAAATGTTGGGGAAGTACATGGTGTCAGTAGAGACGGGACTAAAATTTGGATGAATGGTGGCCTTCATGGTTGCTAGGTTGGGAAGAGGAAACTTTTGGACTGAAGGAAGTGAACCGAGTGGAAACTATAATACTCCATACGAGAAGAATAGGTTAAGCAATTAATGCCTTGATTTGTTGTGTGAGTGGTACCGCCGAAGAGATAAATATAATGTAATTAGTGAAGGAGATGAATGGGAGTGGATCCTGGAGAATACGACTGTAACATCCCAATTTCAGAAACCCTGATTAGTTGCCTAGAATGCAAAAATCAGGGGGAACAAAAACTTTTTCTTGTTTAGTAATGCAGTGCTTGCTTGTTTGCTTGTGCTTATGCATCTAAATGTATAGCATATGATATACTTCTTACCTCACCATCGATTGACAAAAACTATTTAACAAGATAGTCTTGGCTCACTTTCCATATTCTCAAATGTTCTGGCATTTCAAAACCTGAGTCAAGAGGCCTTTGCAAATCAAACTATTTTCGTAGCTACTATTGGAAAATTTATGGAGAGCTATATGATATAATCACCCCATGTTTTCAAAGACAAAACCTTCAAAATACTCTTACATTTAGGTTTCTCTAAAACGTTTTTATAAAACTTTTGAACTCTACTCTTGGTGGTTGTACCATGGACCTTACCTTGTTCAAACTCCAACCTGTTCAAAATACCCATCCTTGCCTCAAGATAGGCTTGATGGTAACTCTAATAATAGCTTGAGTTACTTGTTAAGATGAATTGCCTTGATCTGCTGTCTAATGATTTGCCTTGTTCTGCTATTTAACTTGTTTGCCTTGGAGTAGTATGAGCTACTATAGGGGATCATAATCTAGCATCTAGCTAATCCAAGAGTGTCAACCCTAAGCAAGTTAACCAAGATGGATCTAATCTATAGCCACTAGGTGATCATCTAAAACCATTAACCAGATCACTTCAGAAGTTATTCATTCTAGAAGCTTCCAAATTGTTGTGGAAATGGTCACGACAGTCACTGCCATAGGCATCGATTGATAGAATAGGGGGCGAGAGCTAGCGGCCATCTGTGGTGCGAGATGGGGGCGGATGCACATGGATTGACCTAGGTTCAGCCCCCCGGAGGGTAAAGACCTACTCCTGCTAGATAAATTGATGGAGAGCGAGTTATAGGGGTGGCGAGCTCGGCGTCTAAGCAGCAAGTCGCTTGAAGGGGTGTATGATGGAACGTAAGTCGTCAAGCTACCCTCGGGAGGTTTATATATGGGGCACCTCGCTAGGGTTTACAGTTTACAACCGAACAAGATATGGATCGGATGCTTTGACCTAATCCGACTAGGCTTCAGGTACGCTTCTGGGCCTCCAGTCTCCAATCGCTAGGCCTTCTCCTCAGTCGTTTTCCAGTCGACCTCCTGCAGGCCCACTCACGAGGCCTTTGGCCCGATCGGAACATCCTGCTAGGCATACCCCCTTCAGCATATCCCCATCAGTAGTCCCCGAGGCCATCGTTGATTCAAACGCAGGTGTTCATTTGGCGGTCGGAGTAGGCGAGTCTAATTTTGCCTAGTGGAATCGGTGATGGACTCTGTCAATAACCAAGGAAATTTTACACCGGGCTTCTAGTCGTGGCTTTGGCAAATGCACTCACTACCGAGTCGCTGCTCTTGTCGACTGAACAAGGTATAGCTGCAGGTGAGTCGAGTGGGAGGAGTTGGACCGTCAGCTCGGTCAAACTAGCTGTTGGGTAATCCAACGGTAACTTCGGCACAATTACTGCGGGTAACGGCTATCCCGAGATTGGTGGGTAATGCTTCTTTATAAGGAGAGCGACGGAGCAGTCCCGTTGACCCTTCCCCACATTCCTCATCTTCGCGCATCCATTCTCTCTGTCTTTCTTCGATCTAGATTCCCCAGATCAAATGATCTTGCTTCTTTCCCGATGGCGCCTCTGAAAGACCTGTGGGGGAAATCCAAGTGCACTACGGCGCAGCTCAAGTCATTTGAGGATGCAGGGGTCCTATGCAAGGGGAACTCGCAGATCCTCGTGCCTTCCGAGGTCGAGCCGAAGCCATGCGCTGGCGAGTTCATATGCTTCCCAAGCCACTTGGAGAGGGGCTTGGGATTCCCAACCTCGGTATTCTTCTAGCGGTTCTGCGCGTACTACGCGATCAAGCCATCGGATCTCGGCCCGCACAACATCAAGCAACTGGCGATCTTCATCGCCTTCTACGAATGTTACCTCGATTGCAGGTCGTACTTCCCACTGTGGTTGGAGCTGTTCCATGGCCGCATCGGGCGCGAGGGGTCCAGCGGCCCGATCTTGGTGGCAGGTGGCGTTACGTTCCAGCTTAAGCCAAAGGCCAACTTCATCAAGCTCCTGTTGCCGAAGAAGGCCACGAGCGAATGGAAGAAGAGCTGGTTTTATGTGATAGAATCCACCCCCTCTGGCAAGGTGGCGCTTTCCGAGTACGTCGCGGAGAGAAGCGATCCCCGCCGGCTAACAGCGGACAAGCTCCCCGATGATCCAAGAATGGCCATCACGGAGATGATGGACCAAATCTAGAAGTTGAAGAACCAAGGATTGTCCACAATCAATCTGTACAACTACTGGCTCGGGCGGCGCTTGGTCCCGTTGGCGACCCGACCCCATTGGATGTATGAGTACACCGGGAAGAATGATCCTTCTCGGACCAGCAAGGATTCGTGGGATGTTGCGGACTACAAGGCCACCCTAAAGAAGATTACCGACGCATAATTTACTACCACGTCGGCCGGGCTCGCCCCGTACATGTGCGAGAAGAATGAAGCTCCTACGGTAAGCCTCTCTCTCTAGATTTATCTTTAGTCGTGACTCTCGCGGTGCAATTTGCAACTGCATCCTTTGATGTTTGTTCGTGGCCATTCTTAGTTGTTTCAGGTTCTCGTGGGTTGGCTTCCTCCACTCGATGAGGAGGTTCCCAGAGAGCTCGAAGAGGGGTCCGAAAGGGACTCCTCCGAGAGCGAAGGAGAAGAGAGGGAGGTTCCTCCCCTGGCGCCCGCGGCTCGCAAGACTCGCATGCAGAGGCACAACGAGATAGATGCGAGCCGCCGTCTTGACGAGCAGGATGACGATGACAACATTCTGCAGGAGCACAGTTCGCGGTGCACCGCCACGCCGGCGAAGCCCGTGTGCAAGCCGAAGTCACCCACGAAGAAGCGTGCTCCGAAGCCGGCATCGCCACGCAGGTCGGTGGTGGCGTTCGATTCGGATGATGAGTCTGACGATGACGTGACTAAGGTCTCGCCCAAGGTCCCGGAGGAACCGACTCCGATGATGGGATCAGAGGTAGCGGATGTGGCGGTGGAGGTAGAAGTTCCGCTTGCGGTGATCGCGCTGACCGTCTCGGACGCATCGGAGCCAGGAGATGCGAGTAGGGTCTCGCCGTGACCGGCAGGAACGACCACGTCGTCCGACCCAGAAGTTCCAGAGACCGTGGCTTCATCATCAACGAAGCCCGCGGTGTCATGGGTCTCAGATGTTTTTTAGAAGGGTCTCTCATGCAAGCTGGGCCCAGAATTGGACAAACCCGCCTACATCAGCACGGGGTTACGCATTTTCCCGGTCGCCAAGTGAGTCACGAGTTTTCCTTTGTATTCTTTGGTGCTTTCTTGTATGATTTCTTTTCTCACTTTGGTGATTTTTCAGGTCCAACTCTAAGAAGATAGGTCGCCCTTCAGTGGATAAGATTCCGTCGGTCGTCACCACAGGGGAAGGCGATCTCCCTAGGAAGAGGAAGCCTGCTGCGGATGTTGCGCCTGCTGAGGGCGTGAAGAAGTAGAGGGGTGGTGTCGGCAATGCTGTGGCAAAAGACAGCGCCAGGGGGAGTGACCCTACTGCCGGTGCCGAGGAGGTGGCGGTCAATCAATCAGAGTCAACTAAGGGGGCTCCAACAACAGAACCACCGGGCCTGACGAATAGTGTCCTAGCGAGGGAGTCTGTGTCGTTTCCGCGCTTCATGGCGAAGGGTTTTCCGGGTGTGGTGGAAAACCAGTCTCCGCAGATGCCAGAGATCGTTGATGAGGACGTTGGGCCTCGTCGCGGGTGCACCTCCTTTGGTGTTCCTTCAACGGACGCTAGTGGGCTTCATAGCATGCTTGGTGCCACCATTCAGGTATCCACAGTCCCCGAGTGTCTAGTCGCTGAATTTCAGCGGCTAGGCACTGAATTTCTTCTAGTCGCCAGTTCCCGAGTGTCTAGTCGCTGAATTTCAGTGACTAGGCACTGAATTTCTTCTGGTCGCTAGTCCCCGAGTGTCTAGTCATTGAATTTCAGCGGCTAGGCACTGAAATTGTGGTTTTGCAGTTGCATTCTGCTTGTAGGGCTTGCAGAGGGAATCAACTGATCGGCAGGCCGCAAAGGAGCGCCTGGAGCGTGACCTGCGTGTGGTGCTGGAGGTTAACCGGCGACTCCAGGAGGCTGCCGGTGAGTAATTGTTTTACTTGGCGATCACGAGCTGCTGGTGTTTGCGGGAAGCTGACTATTGTTGTTGTTCCTTTTAGATGGTCTTCTGGCTACCATTGCCAAAGCCCAAGAGGGGTATGTCCCAGCTGCGGAGCTGGACATAGCGAATGGGCAGATCGACTCGTTGGTGAGGGAGTTGGAGGAGGCGAAGGCGTCGATGATCTCTTCTAAGGACAGGGCCAAGGTTGTAGTCGCTGTGGCGGAGGAGGAGCGGACGGCTGCTGACTCAATCATCCTTAGGCTGTAGAGCGAGCTTGTTGCCTTAGAGAAGCATGTGACAGAGAACTGCCGGAAATTCCTTGGTGAGTGGCTGCTCTTCTCTTTGATATACGTTGTGAGTCCCTGAGTGGGTGAGTCTGTAGTGACACTGGGCATCTGACGTTGCAGCTTTGATAGGGCAAGGCGATCCGGTGGTGCAGACCTTCAATGCCTCACAATGCGTGACCGCGGTGGTGAACGGGGCCACCACCTCGGCATTGTGCGTCCAAGCTGTGCTTCAAGGGATGTCCCCCACCGAGGTTATACCTGGGGGACTGACTGAATTATGGCGCTACAGGGAGGCACCTGCCATTGTAGAGTGGATGGAGCGTTCAGCCTTCAGGCGCGGGGCCAGCACGGCATTGAGCCTGGGGCTCGCGCATTTTCCTGACGACTTCGACCTCGACGATGTCACCAGCGGAGGTGGTGGCACGGCAGATGCCATGGATAGGCTAATGATGGGGCCAATGAGCGCTAGGGGAATCCAGGGAGGGAGAATGTGGTGATTCCATGCACAGTTGATGTTGTATTTCCTCTATCAATGGAGTTTACAAATGCCCTTCAAGATAGTGGTGAGAAGGAGACGGTGTCTCTTACTCCCCACAATCTAGCTCTAGAGTTCTATCTTAGATAGAGGAAGAAAATGATCGATCTCTCTCTATGGAGGCCCCGGTTCTCCGTATATAGGGGAGCCCGGGTTACAGAATTAGGGCACACGTGGCAGCATATTCCACGAATATGCTCCTCGACTAAAGCTAGATGCTTGTTTATTCCCTTTAATGACTCGTCCGAGCTTTGGACGTAACCCACGACGCGATCTTCGTCTTCAAGCGTCACCAGACACAGGCTACGTCAGCCGACATCACCCGCGTCATCTTGGTCACCCATGACCCGCTGGTCCTCCTCTCTGCTTTTCTTATCTCACGCTACAGCTAGCAAAGCCACCTTTTGACCAGTAGGAGATTCTTTCCTTCTCGTGGAATCCATGCAGTAGTCCGGCTAGCACTTGGCTAACCCGGCTATGAGGGTACCTGCACAATAGACACACAAACATGGTCGTCATGTGTTTTATGCCGGACGGGGTAAGGCGAAGGAGATATTCCATAGGTTGGGTCACTCCGTGGTTCGGCCTGCCTTGAGGTGCCCCGGTCAGCACTTGCCTTGACTGAGCCGTACCTCGGCTAACTCGACCTTTATACCTCGGCGTTACCCTACCCGGGGTATCCCCCCAACATTAGTCCCCGAAGCTGGTGCAGTCTTAGCAACTTTAGTTGTTAAGGCCACAGCAGGTTCCCATATCCGGAATGTTGCCTCTTTGGCCGAGTTACCCCGTAATCCGGGGTTTTTCCTCCTGCGATCCCTTGGATCTATCCGAGTTATTCCTCGCTGGCCGGGTCTCTCGCTTGCTTATCTGGGTTACCTTTCCTTCCCTTGTACACTTCCCCACGTCCTACGTGGAGGGTAATCATCATTTTGTCTCATTTTAAGGGCCACGCGCATTTAATGCGCTAGTTACTGTTGCAATGTCAGGAATAACTGCTCCGTGCGTCCCTTCACTACCGTGCCTCGTTAACTGTAACACCATGTCGCGTCATGGGATCTTCTACTCCCTATGGCCCTTGTTGTGGTTGTGCTCTGATTGGCTGATTTGGCTATGTACACGCCCGTTGTGTGTGGCGTGGCAACCGCAAAGGATCCAACTAAGGGGGCCTAGGGAAATCTTTGGGGAAGTTCCCCATTCGCTTTGCGCTTCCTAGCCTCCTTTCTCTCCCACTACAACTCCACCGCCGTTGCTGCTTCTTCGCCATCGCTGCACCGCCGCGTCCGTGCCTAGCCGCACCTCGCGTTTGTGCCATCGCCTGCGCTCAAGATTTCCACCACGGGGCTCTGCACTTCCAGGCTTCCTGCCGCCAGTTACTTCTACTCTGATTTTGTCCTCGAGGACCTTGATTTCGCCATGACGGAGGAAGAAGCTATTGTGGTCGCTCAATAGGAGGAAGAAGAAGAGGGCCACGAGCGCGGCTGCTGGGATGGCACGTCTGACTACAAGGCCGATCTGGATTGGCTCCGTGCCACACACCGCATTCCCGCCGGCGTCGCCTGCCGCCTTGCTGCCGACGAGATTTCTCCCTCTCCCAATCCAGGGGAGTATGTACTTTTTGTTTCTCATTTTCAGCGCGGCTTCGGCCTTCCTACCTCTGATTTCTTTCTCGATTTCATCTCCACATACCAACTGCAACCTCATCGCCTTCCTGCCAATGCCATCACTTCACTCTCCTCCTTCGCCTCCGGCATAGAGGGGTATGTCGGCCTATGGCCCTCCAAGGAGATGTGGATTAAATTCTTCGGTCTCCGGAAGAACGTTGTTCCGGATCCGGAGGTCGCTCCGAAAGACAAGCGCCTGACTTAGTGCAACAGAGCCTCCATATCTCCCCGCAAGAACTCCGCATTCCCCCGGGTCACCGGGCTCGAGTCTTGCAAAGGCTGGGCCCGGACTTTCTTCTACGTCCGGAATACAACTTCCGAGAACTTGATCCGGCTCCTCCCCTTCAAGCTTGGTCTGCCAGCTACCTCTCTTTGGGAGAGTATCCCGAAGCGACCCACGGCTCTAGCGAATCTTGTTGACCGCCGGATCAAGGAGATGCTTAAGGAGAAACTTCGGGGGGACGATATTATGATCACCTTCGTCCGCAGCCGGGTCTCCCCCTTGCAGAAACGTGCCCACAAGATCTACTACTTGAGTGGCCCCCTCGATCCTCACCGGACTTCCTCCTTCGAGCTTGATAATTGAGCGGTTTACCACCGGGTTAAGTCCATTTTCAACATGGAGAAAGAGTTCTCCGAAGATTGGGAATGGGGGCTCGAGCCCTTCACCCAGGATACCCCTCCTCCAAAGGTAAACCTCTCTTTTACAGTTTTTCCGGGTCTTCTCTGTATGTCGTATTATGTTCTTAACTTAGCCACTACTGCCTTGTTCTCAGCGCTTCCTCCAGCAGCCAATCGAGGACGGCGAGGTGCTGGCAAGCAAGTGGCTGCCGGATCGAGCCGCGGGAGACGAGGTGGAGCCTGATCCGGATACCTTCCTGCCATCTCCGGACACCGTCAAACGCTCCTCTGGTAAGGCCTCTTCTTTAAGGGATTGGCCGGATGACGATGACTCAGACGTTGAGGTCTTTGAGGTACTTGACCCGGTTCTCATATCTTATGCATATCTAGTTATGTTCGAATATTCAGCTAACCTAACCGGTCAGGTCCATGAGGTTCCCCCCTCGCAACGGATGGTCCGGTTCCTGCCCCCTCCAAAAAGAGCGTGGCAACCTCGTCCGCAGCTTCGGAGGCGCCGCCGCCCAAGAAGAGGCAAAAGAAGTCCGGGATGAAAGCCTCAACTAAGCCGACTGCCAAGAGCACAGTCCGGAGGGCGCCCAAACCTCGGGAACCCCCAACCTCAGACGAGTAAGCCTTTCTGCGCTCTTGTCGGGTCTTTCAATTTCTGCCTTTGCTTTTGCTTCTTATTGGTTCTTTTTCTCTCTTCGACTTGGTGCTTTTCTGTTTTCCAATGCTCCTAGGGTTATTCCCAGAGCGGCTCCGGCATTGCCTCTCTTATCCGGAGCAGTCCTTCTCCCCCCCCCACGACTATGATACTTGCCTGCTCAGCCCTATTCAAGAGGGCTCCGCGGCTGCGCCGGACCAGAGCCCACCTCGTCATGAGGAGGGCACTATTAGCGTGGGGGGTAGTGGGGTGCCTCCAGATACGGCCATGCCGGATCTTCCCAGTTCCTCTTCGGCCCCAGCGTCAAGTGTTGAGGTGCCAGTTTCATCGGCACCGCCCCAATCAAGTTCTTCCCACGTTTAAGTGTCTCTAGAACCAGCAGCACCAGCGTCTCCAGCACCAACAGTACCAGCAACATCAGCACCACCTGCATTAGCAGCGGCACCACCAGCAGCAACATCCTCAGCAATAGCAGCAACATCCTCAGCAGTAGCAGCAGCCTCCACTAAGCCTCCAAAGAGGAGAGCCCCGTCAACTCCCTCCGGATCAACCTTATCGATCGTGGACATCTTCTCGCCAGCTCCTCAAGCTTCATCCGGATCAGTGGCCTCAGATCTTCCATCGTGTCCCCCTCATCCGGCAAGCTTAAGGATGCTACTGGGCCGAGCAAGGGCACTCCTTCTGTGTCTCCCTTTGCCAGATCAGAGGGGAGCAAGCAGTTGGTTCTGCATACCAGCCCTGCCGCAGCTCAATCTACTAGGCAAGAAGCCCACATCAAGGGCTTGGTGGCGAACTACTCTCCCAGCAGCGAAAGTTACAGTCCACTGCTCCTGAAGTATGTGTATAAATAGAACAATGCCGAATTCATCGACCCCAAGGATGATCTGTCGGACAAGTTCGGCCCAGCCGAGTTCAGCGTGCAAATGAACTCTGCCACCAAGGCCATCTCTTTGGCTGACTGGATGATGGAGGTAACTTTTTTCCTCTGTTGTTGTACTTTGTATGCATGAGCACTTGTAGATATATCCCCTAGTCCCCGAGCCTCCGAGGGGGTAACTTGTTACTCGGTCGGATGCTCCTCGAGAATTTAGTTTTCATCCTTAGCCATTTCAAATATCGCCAAAGTTACAGCCAGATTAAGTTCCCTTGGCCTGGATCTTGGGCACTTCAATTATCCACACACCTAGAGCCGGGTTAGGTTCCACTTGGCCCAGATCTTGGACACTTGAAATATCCACACACCTAGAGCCGGGTTAAGTTCCACTTGGCCCGGATCTTGTAGACTTCAAATATGCACACACCTAGAGCCGGGTTAAGTTCCCTTGGCCCGGATCTTGTAGACTTCGATTATCCACACACCTAGAGCCGGGTTAAGTTCCACTTGGCCTGGATCTTGTAGACTTCGACTATCCACACACCTAGAGCCGGGTTAAGTTCCACTTGGCCCGGATCTTGTAGACTTCGATTATCCACACACCTAGAGCCGCGTTAAGTTTCACTTGGCCCGGATCTTGTAGACTTCGATTATCCACACACCTAGAGCCGGGTTAAGTTCCACTTGGCCTGGATCGTGTAGACTTCAAATATTCACGCACCTAGAGCCGGGTTAAGTTCCACTTGGCCCGGATCTTGTAGACTTTGATTATCCACACACCTAGAGCCGGGTTAAGTTCCACTTGGCCCGAATCTTGTAGACTTCAAATATTTCGAATTATTCTCCGTTTCCTTTTGAACTAATCTTGCGTTGCTTTGTCTAGATTACCACTGATTGCCGAACTGCGGAATTCCAGCGCCTGCTGGATTTTTACAAAGATGTTCGCGCGCGCTATGGCAAGCTCCTTGAGGATCACAAGAAGAAGAGTAATTTTCTTTACCCAGACCTTGTTCTTTTCCGTTCCTTCGAGTTGTTCATGATCTGAATTAACCTGTTACTCCACTTATGCAGTGGATGTTAGGGCTGAGAATATCATTATGTGGAAGAACCTTGAGGAAATCCGAGGCATTTTATCCTTCACTTCATCTTTGTGGGCTTCTTTCCTTGACTCGGTAGACATTTATACTTCGGCTCTGCCAGATTAACTTATTAGTGCAGTTGCCCTTGAAGATAGTGTTCCTATTCCTAATATGATTACCCATTTTCTCGAACAAGCAGGCAAGCATCAAGCCGAACTAAAGAGAAAGGTTGACGAGATAGCTTGGCTACGTCTCCAAGACTCGGAAATTACTCGGCTGAATGCCGAAATCTATAGGCTCAAGGACCTCCACAAGACCGAGCTGGAGAAGGCTGACCAGGAGTTCGCCGAGGAAAAGGAGCGTCTAACCACGCAAATTTCCAAGGATCAAAATTTAATGCAGGAAACCGATGTTAAACTTACGTCGATGACCTTAGAATACGAGAAATTCCAGGCCCACAGCGCCAATGTCGATGCCGAGCTTCAATGTCTCCTTTTTCAGATTGCCCGTAAGTTCTTTGCCCTTGCTTAACTTTCATTCCTCCGGGTTTGGTGCTTTTGTTCACTGTTTCCTCCGCTCTGTTCTCAGGCAAATTTCCAGAAGGTGATACTCTTGCTGCTGTTGCCGTAACCCGGTCCCACGAACAACGTGGTATCCCCACCGGTCCTAATGTTGAGCCAATCCCGTATGATACAGAGGATCTGCTGGCGAGCTTCTCCACTCGCCTTGAGCTAGTGAAAAACTACGGCGCAGACATTATACCAAAGGCAACACGGATGTTCGGCTCCCTCTGGCCTACTGAGCCCATTCCCAAAAGACATACGGCTTTCATAGCCAAACTGATGGAGTGCGAGCATCAGCTGAATCTGTGGTGTGAGTCGGCTGCACGAGCCGGGGCTGACATTGCCTTGCAGTTCGTCCTTTCGTGGTACGAAGGAATTGATCTGGGTCTGCTTACCCGCATGCGCACCAGATCCAAGTGGACCGAAGATCCGGCGTGGGTTGCGGGCCGCAAGGCCAGTGCTAACAAACTTATTCAGTATTCCTTCTGCCATGCTTGGAACGAAGGGCCGAGCTACCTCGACGTTTTCGATGATGAAGTTGCTTCTAAAGATGAAGATGAAGGGAGTGAGGGTGAGGCCTCCGAGCTTGTGATGAGGCCGAAGAGCCGGAGGATGGCGAGGCTAACCCTGAGGATGAAGCCGAGGCTAGCGCCCCTCCTCCAAATTCCTAAGTACCTTCTTCTTCGGCTGCTGATTCGGCTGCTGCCCCTGCCGCTTAAAAACGCTTGATCATATTTGTCAGATCCCCGGAATGCCGGGCGATAAATGTATCTAAGTACATTGGTTTGGTTGTGCTACAATTTACTGTTTGGAACTAAGTTCTTAATGTTGGATTATCATGGGCGAAGTCCCCGAGTTTGCTTTTCTTGTTCCCCCAAATTTTGACTTGGCTCGCATCAACCCTGATTCGGTTTTTTGACTTACGAGTCCGACGTTCAAAAAATTGACTTAACAATACTTGAAACATTGAGATCAGCTCAAAATAATCCGGCGTTAGATAAATGTCGTTGTACTGGGAACAACAGTACCTGAAGAGGTTAGATAAAGGTGTGGGGACTGGCAGGAAAGCTATCGACGGTGTCCGTAGGCGGGATTGGATACAAGCAAGCATAGCTGGACGCAGGAAGTACCCAGGTTCGGGGCCCTCGTGATGAGGTAAAGCCCCTACTCCTGCCGGATCTGACTATGTGGGATATACGAACTACAAGTGCTCCTCGAGCTGTATTTGCTAGCTACTGCCTTAAATGCTATGAGACTAACCCTTTCTACTGAGGCCTTGCCTCTCCTGATATAGGCAGAGAGGCAACGGTCTCACTGGCCAATCCGACTGGCGGGCCCCACATGCGGGTCCCAGCCGGCTGGTCATCTACAGTGTCCGTATGGTATGTCTTATCGGGGTATGAGCGGTATGGCTATCATAGGCACAGTGGACGTCGTGCGAGCCTGTCGTCAGCATCGGGTCACTGTTCCTGCGTCACCCCCACAAAGTCTTCGGTATGGCCGGGTGGTTGCCGATCCTGTCATCGCAGTAGCGTGCAATCGATACGCACATCGTCTGTCTCATCGATTGGTCTGTGCAGCTCGTCGCCGTAGCCAGCTACTTCTTGCTGACCCGGCTACCGAACGGTAGCCGACCTGTCTTGCCCTGTTCGGCTGTGCTTGGTCAGCCGGACGCGATCCGACTGCCTGGTTCTTGTCCGGTTGGGGTACCTGGGGGTCATCCCCCTGACACTAGCCCTCGACGCTCCCCCGCTGCAGTCTCCTCTTCCCTCGCGTGCTTCTGCTTCTGCGCCCTTGCCTTCTGCGCCGTAGCCCGTTGCGCCGCCCGCTCGTTGTCATCGTCGCTACGGGCCACCGCCACTCTTCCGTCGCCGCTCCCCCTGTCAGCTGGAGATGGCCGCTGACCGCGGGGCCTGGTGCGGCTCCTCCGTCACCGAGGACCACATCGTGAAGTACCGCGCCACCCGCGTTCTTCCGCCACCGGAGGAGGTGGCGGTGCGGTTGGCGTCGGCGGGGGAGGTGTCGCCGCACCCGGTAGAGGGGGAGCGCGTCATCTTCCTCTCCCATCTGGCACGCGGGTTCGCCCTTCTGGTGCACCCCTTTTTCTTGACGTTTCTCGCCTTCTTCGATCTCCGCCTCCACTACCTCGGCGCCAACGCCATCGGGACGTTGGCGCATTTCATGGCGTTCTGCGAGAGCTACCTCGGGATCCAGCCGGATCTCGGGCTCTTCTGCCGGCTCTTCCGTGTCCGGCCGCAGGTGCAGTACACGAAGGGGCCGCTAGTCGTTTGCGGTGGCGCCTCCATCTACTCCTGCACCCAATCCGGCTACCCCAAGTTCTTGCTTCAGGACACGGTATGGCTGTGGCAGCAGTCGTACTTCTACGTCAAGAACGTCACCAATGTTGACCGGATCAATCTTCCGGCTTTCCAGGATGTTGAGTCTAGCCGGCAGAACTGGGAGCTGAAGATCCGTGGTGATAAGGCGGAGACGGACGCGATGCTGCAGCGCATGCGCTCCCTCGTCACCTGCCGGCTAACCGGCCTGGACATCACCCTCAGCTGGATGTCCCGGCTGATGATGCCGCTGTAGCAGCGAGCGCACAAAATGTGCTATTACTCTGGCCGACTGGACCCGACCCGGCTGTCGCGCCGCGATCCCCGCTACCACAACTTGAAGGAGTGGGTGTGGACGATCACTAAGGAGTGGCTGCCAGAGAACTGGAAGTTCAGTCTGGCGCCCTACAGTCGGGAGAACCGCGCGCCCCGGGTAAGTTCTTATAGCCAGAAACTTTGTTTTGTTCTTCCTGTGTTTTCTTGTTCTGTCCGACTGACTTCTTGTATTCGGCAGTTCTTCACTTGCGTCCTTCGCTAGGAGGGTGAGGCTCTCCTTGAGGAGTTCACGCCTGACTTGCCCGAGCCGCGCGCGCGACGGTTCAGCGAGGAGTCGGACGGGGACGGCGATGCCTTTCCCATCCGGAATGACGAGCCGGCTGCCGACCCGCACGCGGAGGTTCACGAGGAGGAGGAGGCCGTGTCGATCGTGGATCCGGCGACGCGCTCCGCGGCAGACAGCAAGGCAGGCGGGAGCGACTCCAGCCGTTCCAGCTCCCGTCGGCCCTTGATAGAGAGCTGCCCCTGGAGCGAGCTGCTGTCAGCCTGCCGAGCGAAGCTTGGTCAAGAAGGGGCCGCCCCCAGTTGTGCCAGGGTACGTCCCTTCTCCCCCTTTTTTCTTTCGGTGTTTTCTGTCTGCTTCCCTTTTTCCTTCTTTTTCTGACTTTGGTGTATTTGCCTTTGCCTTCTCCTCCTTCTTCTTAGCACGCTGGTCTCTTTCGGAGCCGTGAGCCCGGCACGAGCGCCGACCGGGTCGCCGCCCCGTGCCCCGACTACGCCAGCCAGCGCCTCTCCTTCTTCTGAGGCACAGCCTCCGCCTCCCCCTCGAGCTGAGCCGGCTGCCTCCGCCGAGCTGGAAGGTCGCCAACCAGAAGCGGAGTCCTCCCAGCCGGATGGCTCCTCCGCGGGCGCGCGGGGGGCTGCCGGCAAGGAGCTCGTCATTGTTGGCGATGACAACTCCGACGAGGAGCCCGGGGAGGAATGGCGAACGTCGGTGGCTGCAGCGAAGGAGTCCTTGGCCGTCCACACCGTGGACAACGATGCTTCCTCCGCCGCCTCGCTGACGGACCTAGCCGCCACGCTCGAGCTGGCGGTGAAGGAGATCCGGCTGCTGGAGGCCATAGCCAGCGGGAACCGGTCCCTGGAGCAGAAGCTTGCTGCTGCCAATGGGACTTCCCAGAGTAAGTTAGCTTCATCCGTCTTTTTTTTACTGATAGACGGTTGTATTGCAGCCATCCTCATGTGCGCTCAGCGCGAGATCGATCGCTTGAAGAAGGCGAACAACTGGCTGAGCAAGTCCAACACCACTCTGCGGTTGCAGAATAAGGATTGGCACGCGAGGGTAGATGGTCTGGAAGCCACCATCAAGGAGCACAACACCTCACTCGCCAGCCGGACTGACGCCTTCAACCTTCTCGAGGCCCAGAACAAGGACCAAGAGAAGGAGATTAAATGGCTAGCGACCAAGGAGAAGGCTCTGGTGGAGGAGCTGATGCAGGTCGGCCACACGGCTAAGGGTAAGTTCCTTTTTACGTCTTCTTTTCTTTTCGGATCCGGTAGCCGGATCTAACTCTTTTTCTGACAGCCTTTTACCCCGGTATAGACCTGCTGGCCTACAACCGGCTACAGGAGAACTGGCCGGGAGCGTAGCCGACGGCCCAAGAGCTCGTCGTTCTTCTTGGCGAAGAATCTTCCAAGCTTCGTCAAGCGGCACAGGATTTCTTATCCTTCATGTGGCCGGAGGCTCCGGTTCTGGAGACGATGGCGCAGCTAGCAGCGAAGGTGGTGGAGGTGTCGGCTAGTGGACGGCGGCCAGCGGGACTGGCGGCGGAGCGGAGATGGCTCTGGCCCTCATGCTCTCCTGGTACAAGGACTCCCGCGTCGAGAAGATTGACGGAGGCTTCCGTGCTGGTGCCGACCTCGCCGCCGTTAGCCAAGCCCATCCGGAGCTCCACGGATCTGCCATCAAGATTGCCGACTACGTGGATCCCAATGAGGTGCTCACCGACTCGGAGTCCGTTGGTACTCCTGACGTGGAAGGCCCGATGCCGCCGCCCGCGGGCGCCGGAACCGGACCGAGCTCCACGCCGCCTCCTCCGCCCGAAGCTTCTGCTGGTCAAGGCGCTCCTCACGGCAAGGCTCCTGCCGCCTAGTCGCTGCCCCGGGATGCCGGGTGTATTTGTCTTGTCTTAGATATGCGTGAAACTTGTCTATCTGTACCGGCTATCTCTGATGTCGGGTAACTTATGGGAGCTTCGTCTCTTTTTTGCTTGTTAATGTTGAACTCTTGAGTCTCCCTTAACTTGTGCCTTGAATTTTCTTTTGATGTTTTGCCGGCTCACTTCGCCCGGCTAACCTCGTCCGGCTACACACCTTTAGCCGGACGAACTACACCTCCAGTGGGGGTGTGCCAGCGCACCCACTGGGTGTAGCCCCGAGATTCGGAGTAGCTGGCGTAGCCAGGTGCTTCGAATCTTCCTTGTTTTTCCCAAGTCTTCTAACTTTATCCGACTGGCCTCGTCCCAGTCGGCTGCTTTCGTCGGCTGAACGCCTTCAGCCGGGGGAACTAACATTCCAGTGGGGGCGCGCGAGCGCACCCACTGGGTGTAGCCAGGTGCTTCGAATCTTTCTTGTCTTCTCTTGCTCCTGCCTTTGCCCTCACCCGGGCTCCGAACGGCCGGCTAAACGCCCTTAGCCGGTCGGGAACTACAAGATTCCACTAGGGGTGCACAAGCGCACCGAGTGGGTGTAGCCCCCGGGATTCGGAGTGCTTGATGAAGGCAAGGACTTCGAATCTTCTTCCCTTTTCCTGAATTCCGACTCAAGGTAGTCGGACAAGAATGTACATACACATACACACATGTCCTCATAGGTTAGTAGGTTAGTCTGCCAAATTGTAGCCGGAAAACGGCTTGTTTTTTCGAAAACTAGCCTATGCCTCTCCAGACACCTGCTCGGTTTCCCGTGTGCTCTGCTGTTTTCGCTGCGTCCTTGCCGGGCAGCCGGGTTACGGTCTGCAGCCGGAATCGAAGGGAGCTGATAGTACATTGCGCACGGTACTAACGGTTTAGTAGCCGGACCGGTTCGAGCTAGTTGCAGGGCCGGAACACCCGGTCTGTCGCGTCTCCTCCCTGTTTTTCGTGTGGGATGCCTCGGGCTTTTGCTCTTGCTAGCCGGACAGCCGGGTTACGGTCTATAGCTGAGACGAAGAGTGGGCCTCTGACATCGTCACACACTACTCAGCCGGTTTGTTGACTTAGCAGGCCGGCCAGCCGGCGAGCTCCCGGGTAGGGGTTGCCGGAGCCAAAAAATTTGAACCGGAAAACAGATGTACACACATTTCTAGCAAGGAGCCCCCGAGATTCTCATAGGGGGCCGCATTTTCATTCATGGGGTTTCCGGGATACATACGCTGCCTGGCGAGTAGGTGTAAAACGGGCGCAGCAGGGCCGCGTTCCAGGGACGCTCGGTCTCCTCGTCTGGTTTGTCCATCTTGTTCTTGCACGGCTGCTGCGCGTCGATGAGGTAGTAGGAGTCGTTGGGCAGCGCCCGGCTGATGATGAAGGGGCCCTCCCAGGGTGGCGACAGCTTGTGCATGCCCTTCGTGTCTTGCACCAGCCGGAGAACCAGGTCGCCCTCGCGGAATGCGACTGGGCGGATCCGGCTTGAATGGTAGCGGCGTAGTCGCTGCTGGTACAGGGCTGATCTAGACAGGGCTAGCTCATGGGCTTCCTCCAGGAGGTCCACTCCGTCCTCCCGCGCCTCCTGGTTGGCTTTTTCGTCGTACCGGAGCTTGCGTGGGGAGTCGAACTCGATGTCAGCGGAGAGGACGGCATCCGATCCATAGACCAGGAAAAACGGCGTGTAGCCGGTTGACCTATTCGGCATGGTGCGGAGGCTCTACAGCACAGCTAGAAGTTCTTCGATCCAACATCCGGGTGACCGCTCTAACGGCTCGATGAGGCGTGGCTTGATGCCGGCTAGCACCAAGCCGTTTGCTCTCTCGACTTGCCCGTTGGATTGTGGGTGCGCGACGGAGGCATGGTCCAGCCAGATGCCCTTGTTGTTGCAGAACCGGGCGAAGGCCCCCTTGGCGAAGTTCGTGCCATTGTTGATGATGATGAAGTTGGGGTAGCCGAAGCGGTTGATGATGTTGATGAAGAAGGTAACGACAGTCGCCTCGTCCAGCTTTCAGATAGGCTTGGCCTCGATCCACTTTGTGAACTTGTCCACCGCTACCAGCAGGTGGGTCATGCTCGCGCGTGCTCGCTTGAAGGGGCCGACCATGTCGAGGCCCAAAACTATGAAGGGCCAGGTGATCGGTATGGTCTTGAGCACCGAATTTGGCATGTGTCTGAGCTGCCCGAAGCGCTGGCATCCATTGCACGCGCGGACTAGCTACTCAGCGTCCTCGAGGGCGGTGGGCCAATAGAAACCATGGCGGAACGCCTTGGCGACTATCGCCCTTGACGAAGCATGATGCCCGCACTCGCCTTGGTGGATGTCCTTGAGTAGCCGGTAGCCCGTGTCCACATCAACACATCTTTGGAAGATACCGGATACGCTGCACTTGTACAGCTCACTGTTTATTATGGTGTACGTGTGCGCGCGGTGCCGGATTTGCCTAGCTTCCACCTCGTCATTCGGAAGTTCTCCATTGGCGATGTAGTTCATGAAGGGCTGTGCCCAGGATGGCACTTCTCGAATGACGAGGACGCTCCTGTCCTCCGGTTGACGGATGTCGGGGGGTCGTTCGGGTGGTGTACCCGGGACGGCAGCCCCTGAGCTGTTTGATACACCGGCAGCCCCCGGGTCTTGCGAGCCGGAGGGCACTGCCTTGCCAGAATTGGTGCAGGTCTTCTTCTTCGGTGGTTCTGCCGGCTCCGCTTCTGCCGTTTCGCCAGCCGGAACGCTCCCTGCCCAGACGATGGAGTCCGATTCTGGTGACGGGTTGATGGACGGCTTGCGCAGGTGCTCCAAGGAGACCCCTGGTGGGATCGCTTGCCTGGTGGATCCGATCTTGGAGAGCGAATCGGCTGCCTCGTTGTTGACGCGAGGGACGTGGTGAAATTCGCACCCGTCGAAGGAGGCGCTGAGCTTCTGGATGTGGAATCGGTAGAGGGCCATGTTTGCATCTTTGGCGTCCCATTCTCCGGATACTTGCTACACCACCAGATCCGAATCACCGAAGCATAGGATCCGGTTGACACCGATCTCCTTGGCCAGCCGGAGCCCGTGCGCTAGTGCCTCATATTCGGCTACATTGTTGGAGGCCTTGAAGTGGATCGGCAGCACGTACTCCAGCCGGTCTCCCTTGGGCGAGGTGAGCACGATGCCGGCTCCCAAGCCTCCGAGCATCTTCGACCCGTCGAAGTGCATCTTCCAGTGGTCCGAATCCGAAACCCAGTCGACGAGGAAGTTCGCCAATGCCCGCGACTTGATCGTGAGCCGGGGCTCGTACTGGATGGAGTAGGCAGCAAGCTCGATGGCCCATTTGGCGACTCGGCCGGTGGCGTCTTTGTTGTCGATGATTTCCGAAAGGGGTGCAGTGCACATGACCTTAATCGGATGCTCCTGGAAGTAGTGTTTGAGCTTCTTGCATGCTTGGTACACGCCGTAGCACATCTTCTGGTAGTGGGGGTAGTTCTGCTTGGAGAGGGAGAGAACCTTGCTGAGGTAGTAGACGGTCCTCTGAACCGGCTGAGCCTTGCCTTCCTTGGGGCGCTCCACCACCAGGACGACGCTTACGCCCCGGCTGATGGCTGCTATAAAGAGCAACATCGGCTCCTTGCTAGCCGACGTGGCTAGAACCGGTGCTGTGGATAGCATGCGCTTGAGGTCGTGAAATGCGGTGTCGGCTTGCGCAGTCCAGGAGAACTTGTCCGTCTTCTTCATCAGCTCGTACAATGGGAGTGCCTTCTCTCCCAGCCGGCTGCGACTGAGGGAGGCCAGGCATCCGGTGAACTTCTGGACCCCAAGCAGGTTCCTAGGAGGCTGCATCCTCTCAATGGCCGCGATCTTCTCCGGATTCGCCTCGATACCTCGTTGCGATACAAGGAAACCGAGCAGCTGATCGGATGGTACTCCGAAGACGCACTTCTCCGGGGTTCAGCTTCATCTGGTACTAGCGGAGGTTGCCGAATGTTTCTCCCAGATCCTCGAGGAGGGTGCGCTTCTCCTTGGTCTTGATGACCACATCGTCCACATAAGCATGCACGTTTCGGCCTATCTGTGAGTGCAAGCACTTTTGCATGCAGCGCTGGTAGGTAGCGCCTGTATTCTTTATACCGAAAGGCATGGTTACATAGAAGAAAGCCCCGTAGGGGGTGATAAATGATGTCTTAATCTAATCAGCCGGGTTTAGCCGAATCTGATTGTACCCAGAATAAGAATCTAGAAAAGCCAACAAATCGTAGCCGGCCGTGGAATCGATGACTTGATCGATACGGGGAAAGGCGAAGGGGTCTTTTAGGCATGCCTTGTTCACGCTGGTGTAGTCGATACACATGCGCTAGGTCTTGTTCTTCTTCAGCACTAGGACTGGGTTTGCCAACCAGTCCGGGTGGTACACTTCCATGATGAACCCGGCTTCAAGGAGCCGGGTGATCTCGTCACCGATTATCTTCCTCTTCTCCTCTGCGAACTGGCGCAGAGGTTGCTTGACCGGCTTGGCATCCGGACGCACATGAAGTGAGTGCTCGGTGAACTCCCTCGGCACACCCGACATGTCCTTGGGGGACCATGCGAAGATGTCCCGATTATCACGGAGGAAGTCAACAAGTGTGCCTTCCTATTTGCTGTCTAGGCCAGCACCAATGGTGACAAACTTAGTCGGGTCGGAGGGGTCGAGCAGAATCCTCTTTGTCTCCTTTGCCAGCTGGAAAGCTCCTTCTCCAGCCGGTTTACTGCTAGCCGGTATGTCCTGCTGGGCCATGGCCACATTGCGCATGATCACGCGCTTTTCTTCGGCTATGATGAGGGCCTCTGCCAGTTTGGAACCGGCTGAGGCGCACTCCATCGACCGTCTGAAGCAGTCGGCGACGGTGATCACGCCGTGGGGTCCCGGCATCTTCGTCTTGAGGTACGCGTAGTGGGGGACGGCCATGAACAATTTAGATCTTTGTCTCGATTAATTTGTGAAAGATTTTTTTCAAAAATACTGATCAATTCAGTTTGTACCTCGAATTAATTTCTGCCCCGAATTAATTTACATTAATTGTCCTGGACTGCTGACCGTCGCGAGGTTTTTGGTCTCGGTTCGTGGCATGGTCCCGATTATGGAAACGAACAGGGACCAATGGAATTTGGGCGCTGGACCAAAGACCCTCTTTCTACCAAGTGCTAGAGACAAGCTTCACTACCCATTACAACAAGAAGATAGACATTGTCTACACCAACGAGGAGGAGACAGTGGTGCGTGTCCTGAGGATGTACGAGGGTTGGCTTGGGATAGACGAGGAAAAGTTTGTGGGATTGGACCTCGAGTACACCCCGGACCATATCATGAACCACATCCAGTGTCATTGCATGTGTGTTCTTCCCAAAGACCACACATGGATCCACCAGTGTCATTGCATGTGTCTTCTTCCCACAGACCACACATGGATCCACCGGTGTTGTTGCATGTGTGTTCTTCCCATGAACAACACATGGATCCACTAGTGTCATTGTATGTCTGCTCTTCCCATGAACCACAACTAGAGTCATCGCATGCATGCTCTTTTCACAAACCACAGCTAGAGTCATTGGATGTATGTTCTTCTTACAAACCATATCATGAACCACACCTAGTGTCATTGCATGTGTGTTCTTCTCACAAACCACACATCGACCCACCGGTGTCATTGCATGTCTGCTCTTCTCATTAACCACAGCTAGAGTCATTGCATGTCTATTCTTTTCACAAACCACATATCACCAGAGTCATTGTATGTGTGTTCTTCCCATGAACCACACAAGGATCCACCGGTGTCATTGCATGTGTGTTCTTCTCACAAACCACACATGGATCCACCCAGTGTCATCGCATGTGTGTTCTTCCCATGAACCACACATGGATCCACCGGTGTGATTGCATGTCTGCTCTTTTCATGAACCATAGCTAGAGTCATTGGATGTGTGTCCTTCTCACAGACCACATATCACCAGTGTCATTGCATGTGTGTTCTTCCCAACGACCACACATGGATCCACCTGTGTCATTGCATGTGTGTTCTTCTCACAAACCATATCATGAACCACACCCAGTGTCATTGCATGTGTGTTCTTCTCACAGACCACACATGGATCCACCAGTGTCATTGCATGTGTGTTCTTCTCACAAACCATATCATGAACCACAACCAGAGTCATTGCATGTGTGTTCTTCCCATGAACCACACATCGATCCACTGGTGTCATTGCATGTGTGTTCTTCTCACAGACCACACATGGATCCACCCAGTGTCATCGCATGTGTGTTCTTCCCATGAACCACACATGGATCCACCAGTGTTATTGCATGTCTGCTCTTTTCATGAACCACAGCTACAGTCATTGGATGTGTGTTCTTCTCACAGACCACATATCACCAGTGTCATTGCATGTGTGTTGTTCCCAAAGACCACACATGGATCCACCAGTGTTATTGCATGTGTGTTCTTCTCACAAATCATATCATGAACCACACCCAGTGTCATTGCATGTGTGTTCTTCTCACAGACCACACATGGATCCACCAGTGTCATTGCATGTGTGTTCTTCTCACAAACCATATCATGAACCACACCCAGTGTCATTGCATGTGTGTTCTTCCCATGAACCACACATGGATCCACCAGTGTCATTGCATGTCTGCTCATTTCATTAACCACAACTAGAGTCATTGCATGTGTGTTCTTCTCACAAACCATGTATCATCGGTGTCTATGCATGTGTGTTCTTCCCATGAACCACACATGGATCCACCAGTGTCATTGCATGTGTGTTCTTCCCACAGACCACACTTGGATCCATCGGTGTCATTGCATGTCTGCTCTTCTCATTAACCACAGCTAGAGTCATTGCATGTCTGTTCTTTTCACAAACCACATATCACCAGAGTCATTGCATGTGTGTTCTTCCCATGAACCACACATGGATCCACCGGTGTCATTGCATGTGTGTTCTTCTCATGAACCACACATGGATCCACCCAGTGTCATCGCATGTGTGTTCTTCCCATGAACCACACATGGATCCACCAGTGTCATTGCATGTCTGCTCTTTTCATGAACCATAGCTAGAGTCATTGGATGTGTGTTCTTCTCACAGACCACATATCACCAGTGTCATTGCATGTGTGTTCTTCCCAAAGACCACACATGGATCCACCTGTGTCATTGCATGTGTGTTCTTCCCACAGACCACACCTGGATCCACCGGTGTCGTTGCATGTGTGTTCTTCTCATAGACACAAATGGATCCACCAGTGTCATTGCATGTGTGTTCTTCTCACAAACCATATCATGAACCACCCCAGTGTCATTGCATGTGTGTTCTTCCCATGAACCACACATGCATCCACCAGTGTCATTACAGGTCTACTCTTTTTGTTAACCACAACTAGAGTCACTGCATGTGTGTTCTTCTCACAGACCACATCTCACCTGTGTCATTGCATGTCTGTTCTTCCCATGAACCACACATGGATCCACCAGTGTCATTGCATGTGTGTTCTTCCCATAGACCACACCTGGATCCACCGGTGTCGTTGCATGTGTGTTCTTCCCATGAACCACAGCTAGAGTCATTGCATGTCTGTTGTTTTCACAAACCACATATCACCAGAGTCATTGCATGTGTGTTCTTCCCATGAACCACACCCAGTGTCATTGCATGTGTGTTCTTCTCATTAACCCCACATGGATTCAACGGTGTCATTGCATGTCTGCTCTTTTCATTAACCATAGCTAGAGTCATTGCATGTGTGCTCTTTTCACAAACCACATATCACCAGAGTCATTGCATGTGTGTTCTTCTGACACACCACATATCACCTGTGTCATTGCATGTGTGTTCTTCCCAAAGACCACACATGGATCCACCAGTGTCATTGCATGTGTGTTCTTCCCAAAGACCACACATGGATCCACCGGTGTCATTGCATGTGTGTTCTTCCCATGAACCACACATGGATCCACCGGTGTCATTGTATGTCTACTCTTCCCATGAACCATAGCTAGAGTCATCGCATGCGTGCTCTTTTCATGAACCACATATCACCGGAGTCATTGCATGTGTGTTCTTCCTAAAGACCACACATGGATTCACGAGTGTCATTGCATGTGTGTTCTTCTCACAAACCATATCATGAACCACACCCAGTGTCATTGCATGTGTGTTCTTCCCATGAACCACACATGGATCCACCAGTGTCATTGCATGTCTGCTCTTCCCACAGACCACACATGGATCCACCCAGTGTCATCGCATGTGTGTTCTTCCCATGAACCACACATGGATCCACCGGTGTCATTGCATATCAGCTCTTTTCATTAACCACAGCTAGAGTCATTGCATGTGTGTTCTTCTCACAGACCACATATCACCGGAGTCATTGCATGTGTGTTCTTCCCAAATACCACACATGGATCTACTAGTGTCATTGCATGTGTGTTCTTCCCACAGACCACACATGGATCCACCAGTGTCGTTGCATGTGTGTTCTTGCCATGAACCACACATGGATCCACCAGTGTCATTGTATGTCTGCTCTTCCCATGAACCACAGCTAGAGTCATCGCATGCGTTCTCTTTTCACAAACCACAACTAGAGTCATTGCATGTGTGTTCTTCTTACAAACCATATCATGAACCACACCCAGTGTCATTGCATGTGTGTTCTTCTCACAAACCACACATGGATCCACCGGTGTTATTGGATGTCTGCTCTTCTCATTAACCACAGCTAGAGTCATTGCATGTCTGTTCTTTTCACAAACCACATATCACCAGAGTCATTGCATGTGTGTTCTTCCCATGAACCAACATGGATCCACCGGTGTCATTGCATGTGTGTTCTTCTCACAAACCACACATGGATCCACCCAGTGTCATCGCATGTGTATTCTTCCCATGAACCGCACAAGGATCCACTAGTGTCATTGCATGTCTGCTCTTTTCATGAACCATAGCTAGAGTCATTGCATGTGTGTTCTTCTCACAGACCATATATCACCAGTGTCATTGCATGTGTGTTCTTTGGATCCATTGTGTCATTGCATGTGTGTTCTTCTCACAAACCATATCATGAACCACACCCAATGTCATTGCATGTGTGTTGTTCTCACAGACCACACATGGATCCACCAGTGTCATTGCATGTGTGTTCTTCTCACAAACCATATCATGAACCACTGATGACCCACAAGTATAGGGGGTGTATCGCAGTATTTTCGAGGAAAGTGAAACCCAATTTATTGATTCGACACAAGGGGAGACAAAGAATACTTATCAGTCTTAACAACTGAGTTGTCAATTCAGCTACACGTGGAAACAATCTTGCTCACAGCAGTTTATCAGTAGCAACCGTTTTGTAGTAGGAATAGTAAAGCAGCAACAATAGTAACAAAAGCAATAAACAGTGGGATTCGAGTGTGGTAGGCATAGGATGGATGGACGGGCGTTGCATGGATAAGACAATTCACGTAGCAATCAGAACATAGGGCAATTGCATATAAATAAGATAAAGCATCCAAGTACTAGACAATCCTAGGCATGTGTTCCATATATAGTCATACGTGCTCACATTGAGAACTTGCACAACATCTTTTGTCCCGCCAAATTTTGCGTGGGGCCTCTAGGGAACTACTGGCAATTAAGGTGCTCCTTTTAATAAAGCACCGGAGCAAAGCATTAGCACTCCGTGAACACACGTGATCCTCACATCAAAGCCTTTCCCTTCTGGCTACCCCGATTTCTGTCACTTCGGGACCATAGGTTCCGGACAATGACGTGTGTAAACAACTTGTAGATAGGACCCAAAACAATACTATCATGATGAATCAATAATAACCTCAGATCTGAAATCATGGCACTCGGGCCCTAGTGACAAGCATTAAGCACAACAAGGTTGCAACAAAGTCATAAAGCACTAATAGAGATACTAGGCACTATGCCCTAACAATCTGATGCCATTACATGAACGATCTCATCCAATCCCTACCATCCCCATAGCCTACAGCGGGGGATTACTCACTCATAGATGGGGAAACATGGATGGTCGATGGAGAAGCGATGGTGATGATGATGGCGATGATCTCCTCCAATTCCCCTCGTGAGGTGCCAGAACGAAGTTTCTGGTGCTGTTTCGTGGAATCTGGTGGTGGCGGCGGAGCAGAACTCCTTCTGGAAAAACGTCGAACCCCCCGAAGTTTTTAGGTCAGAAGGCTCCTTATAGGCGAAGAGAGAGGTCGAGGGGGTGCCTGGGGGGCCCACACCACCCCCTGGCGCGGCCTGGCTTGGCCCACGCCAGCAGGTGGTGTGGCCACCCCAGGGCTCTTCTCCGTCTCGTATTCTGGCTCCTAGAGTCTTCGGGTAAAATAGGATTTTTGGCATATTTTCCGGAATTTTTCCTGATAGTTGATTTTCTGCACAGAAAGTAGACACCAAGGCAATTCTGCTGAAAGCAGCGTCAGTTTGCATTAGTTGCATCCAAATCACACAAGTATAGAGGAGAAACAATAGCAAAAGTGTTCGGGAAAGTAGATACATTTTGGACGTATCAACTCCCCCCAAGCTTAGCTTATTGCTTGTCCTCAAGCAATTCAGTTGAAAACTGAGTGCGATAAAAGAACTTTCACGAACATATTTGCTTCATATGATGTAAGTATTCTCAGCAATGTGATCAACTACCTAGACAATTCATAATAAAGAGTATGCAACTGAGTCTACTTAATAGCCATTGCAAGCTATGAAGAGATTCCAACTCAAGAATAATAAGTAGCATGAAGCACAAACATAAGCAACATTACAATGCTCATAGAAAGGTATGATAGAGTGGTATCTCGCTTGCCTTTGATTATGAATGCCAAGGCACCTCTAAAGTTCAAGTGATGACTAGAAGTAAAGATATCAAAGATACAAGCATCAAAGTCATAACACAAGTAAACAAGTAATGGAACAAACACAAAAAATGACAACTAATGCTCTCAAGAAGGTGCTCAAAGAATATGTGGAGACTCAACAAGTAGAAGAAAAAGGTTTTGAATAATTTTGAAAGGCTTCCAAATGCTGAAAGTATGGTACTTGTTAGCTTTGATCTCTCATTGCCCCTATCATAAGCATCTTTAATGTGGTTAAGGTGAAAGTGACACAACTAAGAGGATATGCTTGACAAGTTATAAATTGAAGTCTCATGCCCCTTACTTACGAAGACCGATCCTCATGCTACTCAACTTCAGTCACAAGTAAGCTCTTGTCATTGTAAGTACATACGTATCATAAGAGAACCGCCAACGGGGTACCCCTTACACATGACACAGGAGCTATCCCATAATCAAAATACAACGCCAGCAGACAATGAGCATCTCAGCGATCTTTTTATTTACTATGTGCATAGATTTTTATTGAGGATGCTTCATAGAATGCTCATTATGGTTATGCTGCAAGTTTCCACCATGATTAGGCATGGATTAGGCTAGCGGCCCAGGCGTTTCTATAACGTACATACAAACTCCATGATCTTACAAGTTCCACTTTTATTTCACACCGCCGGGATCCATAAGCAAAAGAACATGATATCAACTAAGTACAAAGTACCTATGAAGCACTGAAAGTGGTCCCCATGATACATGGTTCTGCTAACTTCAACTCATAAAGCGCAAGCATATGCACAACAAAGAAGGACGCAATGGTTCAGGTTTATTAAGTGCAGAAAATAAACTGTGCCATCAAGTTCATGAGAACTTTACTAACTAACTTTCTCATAACAAGCAAACATTTTATTCGGAAGAAAACAAGGCATATTGAATATGCACGGAAGATAGCAAACGATGCTAATAGGTAGGTATGGTGGACACTTTGGAAATATTTGGTTTAGGGAGTTGGAAACATGAGTAAAACACTCAGTGGAAGTGAAGGCTAGCAATAGTAAGGGAGCGACAAACGAGAGAGCAATAGCTGTCATTATCATGCTTGCAACAAAACAAGACTACTCATGGTATGAAAATGATTCAAGATCCTCAAGGCAAAATAATTCATCAAGGCTTAACCGATTATTACAGTCATGTGCATGCGTGAGCATGTGCCAAGTCGATCAAATGAAACATTCAAAGGAGGATACCACAGTGTCATACCAATTTATGAATAGAGTAATGCAAGCAAACATTCATGAGACATGCTACAAACTATTAGCGAGCTGGAGCTAATCACGAGAAAGCAAGAACTACTAAGCATTCGAAGATAACATACACCCTACATGAACGGACTAAGCAAGCTCACAAAGATGAGTATATGTACAAAAATGAAGACAAATAGAGTCCGTTACCAGCCTCTTACCACTCCTCAAGTTGTCATTAATACTCATTATTTCTCTTTACTTGTATGGCTTGAATAATAATATGAAACCAATAATCCACTGAGAACTGCTGAACCCTGTAGCCAACTCGTAAAAACCAAAGAAGAACGACAAATATTTTTGGTGTTTTCGATTTTAAACAAAAACCAAAAGAGAAAAACAAGCAAAGCAAAATCTTTTTGGGTTTTTCGAATAGTTCAAACAAAGCAAAAAGAAACAAGCAAACCAAAGCAAAAAGAAGAAGCAAACCAAAGAGAAACAACAAAAATATTTTTGGTCTTTTTGTGTTTTAGAAAGCAAAAGCAAAGAAGAACGAAAACTAAAAACAGAACGAAAGCATGAATATACAAAGAACCGACGCAACATGATATGGAGATGAGTGCGGTGTCGGCGTACCTCCCCCCAAGCTTAGGCTTTTGGCCTAAGTGGGTATCAATCCATGTACGAATAGGGGTTCCAAGCGGGCGGATCTTGGTAAGAATGGTCGTAGCTAGGCCCATGAGAAGAAGAAGAAGCTCCCCAATCATAAGCGGGCTGCTGATATGAAGACTCTCCCTCATTCGAGGGCTGGAATGAATCATCCGTGACCTTCCTTCTAGTGTCCTGCTCCTGTTGGGAGAGCTCTCCCAAGTACGTGTCAAGATCCTCCTCAGTGAGGGACCATCCTTCCCTATTATCAAGGTTAAACAAAATAGGTGTAGGCAAAAGAACAACACGTTCAGACTTGCTCTTTCTCCAGCTAGCTTTGAGAAAGGTTATTTCATAAGACAACTCACTCAAGCTAGCCCACGAGGAAATAAATTTATGCTATACCATGGAATTAAAATCAAGCCTCTCTATGGAAAACTGAAGGTCTAGATGATGAGGCACTAAACCATGCAATGCTAGTAAACGAGAAGCAATAAGGCCTCCACAGATTCCACCTTTCTCACAGTTAGCAGCAAGACGGAAGGCTATCAAAGCACCTAAGTTGTAAGACCTATCTCATTTAAGAGCAGCAGAGATAAATGCTAGATCAAACGAAGATAACTTATTGGCAGTTTTCCTAGCAAGAACACACTTGGCAATAAAGTAAGCAAAGTAGCGAATGGAGGGAAGATGAATGTTACGGATTTTTCCATTCTCCTTTGAGAAGCTACTCCCTTGACAAATTTCTGCGTATAAATCAATGAGTGGTTCCGGTCTCTCTTTAATATTCTTACATGATCCCCATTGAGGTACCTTAATGGCTGCACAAAAATCATCAAGAGAAAGATTGACAGCAATATTGTAAATTTTGTAATGGACCATGGGGTTAGGCAAAGAGTGACTAAATTGGAAATCCTGCACCACAGACATGGTTAGCTTCACAAATTGACAAGGTTCATCTTCCAAGAAACGCTCTAACCCTGCATTAGAAACCAAAGTGTAGAAATCTTGTAGAATTCCTGCAGCTCTCATGAACTCTCGTGGCATGGATATATGGAGGGAAAAACTTCCTCCTCCCTGTGGACCTTCATGACTTCAGGCACCCAAAGCTCATGTTGGTTTAGGTGGTGTTCACTCATCTTTTATTCTGAAATTTAAACACCTATTAAACAAGTGATTGCAAAGTAATTATAATGAAGGATTCTACTCATAGGGACTTGCAAGAGGCCTAAACATGCATCAAATCTATATCTCTAAGCATCAAACAAGCTTACAAGCTCTCATAACTAGTCACCTACAGCAGCAAAATACTCAACATATAATCCATTAAACACAAATCTACTTGGACAAGGGGAGGAGTCACATACCAGGGAACAATTGCTCCAAATTTCAACAAGAAAGATAGGCTGAGCAAAGAGATCGAAGAAATCGAGGGAAAGCACAGAGAGAACGCGATTTTGAGCTATGAACTGGAGCTTACTCGGGAGAGAGAAGAAAGTGGCAGGTGAGAGAGGTAGTGGAGGGCCAGGGGTGGCCCACACCCGGGCATGGCGCCACCTGTGTCTCGGCCGCCACCATGTGGTGTGCCTGCACAGTGCCCCCTGGTACCTACCAGGCACTCCTCTGCCCCTTTTTCACGTAAAAATTTAATATGAATTTTTTGGAAGTTTTCGAGACACTTTATTTTTGGGCATTTTTCAGAAATAGAAGAATGATTTTTCTGACAGACAATTTTTTTTCTATTTTTCTTTTGGAAACACGATGCAAGGACAAAACAAGGCTAGAACTACAGAAGTTCTAGCATGCAAGCAACTAACAACACAAAGAAAACTAAACGAAAGCAAAAACTAAAATACAAAGGATAGAAATAAACGGAGATAATCATAATGAAAACATTGTTTTGTTCAATGGAATCCTTTTGTTAGCAAGGTTGATCAAGTCTTGCTACCAAAACAATTCCATATGAGACAAAACTTTGTATTCCACTAATTATTATGTTACCTCAACCTTGATAGCTATGGTCCCAATCATAATAGTTTCAAATTTTTCTTTTGGTACGGGACAATATATTTCTCCAACTTGAATGCCTTCAACATGTTCAATTGAATTTAAACCATAGGTCCTTTCAATCTTCTTGGGGAAATAGACAGTATGTTCCTTGTCATTGACATTGAAGGTCACCTTTCCTTGATTACAATTAATAACAGCTCCTGCAGTATTAAGAAAAGGTCTCCCAAGAATAATAGACATATTATCATCTTCAGGCATTTCAAGCACAACAAAATCAGTTAATATCAAGCAATTATGAGCCACCTGGACAGGTACATCCTCACATATACCCACAGGAATAGTGGTAGACTTATCAGCCATTTGCAAAGATATATCAGTTGGTATCAATTTTTCAAGATGAAGCCTCTTATAGAGAGAGAAAGGCATAACACTAACTCCAGCTCCCAAATCACACAAAGCAGTTCTAACATAACTGTTCTTAATAGAGCAAGGGATAGTTGGAATCCCTGGGTCTCCAAGTTTCTTAGGAACCTTACCATTGAAGGAATAATTACAAGCAAAGTAGAGATTTCTTCATTAGGGATCTTCCTTTTATTCGAGACAATGTCCTTCATATACTTTGAGTAAGGAGTAAATTTAATAGCATCAGTCAAAGGAATTTGCAAGAATAAAGGTTTCATCCACTCACAAAACTTATTATAGTGTTCATCTTCTTTTGACTTGTGTTTCTTATCAGGGAAAGGCACAGGTTTTTGGACCCAAGGTTCTCTTTCACTACCATGTTTCTTAGCAATAAAATCTTCTTTAGTGTATTTAGTATTCTTAGTGTGGTTTTCAGGTTCTTCTTCAACTTTTTCTTCATTAGGAACTTCATTTTCTTCATTACCACTTTCAGTTTCAGCATCAGAGATAGATATACTATTAGGACCTATAGCAGGTTCAGAGGGTTCTACAATAGTTTTATGTTTCTTTTTCCTTTTCTTATGAGTAGAACCACTATTTTCAGCTTGTTGAGAATCCTGCTCAATTCTTTTGGGATGCCCCTCAAGATATAGAGGATCCTGGGTAGTAGCACCACTTCTAGTTCTAATTTCATAAGCATGTTTTTCTTTAGCAGCATTAACTAGAAAGTCGTTTTGCACTTTAACGAGTTGATCTATTTGAGTTTGAACCATTTGAAAGTGTTTAACAATCATTTTAACATCATTAGAGGTTCTTTCCACAATATCTTTCAACTCAACAATAGCTCTAGTGTTTTCCATTAGATGATTTTGCACCCTTTTATTAAAGTTATCTTGCTTAACAATAAAGATATCAAATTCTTCTAAGCATTGATCAGGAGGTTTCAAGTAAGAGATATCACCTTCATCAAAGTGCTGGAGAGAGTGTACCTCAATAGTGGATGAATAGGGAATAGGCTTACATAATTCTTCTATAGGAGGTAAATTCTTGACATCTGCAGCTTTAATTCCCTTCTCCTTAAGACATTTCTTAGCTTCCTTCATCACTTCATCATTTAATTCAATAACTCCCCTCTTCTTTGATGTTGGAATAGGCACAGGAATAGATGGTTCAGGTATAATTACTTCAGGTATAGCTTGTCTAGGAGGAGTCCAATCTTCATAATTCTTGCTTATTTTAGCCATTAATTCCTCAGCTTCCTTGGGAGTCCTATTCCTGAAAACACAATCAGCACAACTATCTAGGTATGTCCTAGATTCTTCGGTTAGTCCATTATAAAATATATCAAGTAGTTCATTCTTATGTAATGGACTTCCAGCCTGTGCATGAATCAAAGCATAAAACCTTGCCCAAGATTCGAGCAACACCTCTTTTTCTCCCTGTTTAAAACCAAAAAGTTCCTGCAAAACAGCATGTCTAGCACTAGGAGGAAAATATTTCTGCAGGAAAGTATTAAACAAGCACTCAGGGCTATCAATAGATCCGGGAGGTAAATTACCAAACCAAGTTTTAGCTTCTCCTTTCAGTGAAAAAGGGAAAATCTTAGCAACAAAGTAAGTACGCATTTTAATATCATCAGAAAACAAGCCAATCATGGTAGAAAGTTCATTCATATGTGCTACCGCACTTTCATTCTTAGTTCCGCCAAAAGGTTCTTTCTCGACAATAGCTATGTAAGATAGATCGAGAGAGAAATCATAATCTTCATCTATAATGTTTATGGGAGAAGCAGCAAACTTAGCAGCAGGAGATAATTTGGGTCTAATAGTACGCCTCTCAAGGAGATTCTTAGCAACGCTCCTATCATGGGTGTTCCTACATTCTTCAATAAACTCATCAGTCATCTCAACATAATCTTCTTCAGCATCATAACTCTCACTAGACTAAGGTGAGCTAACAGGTGTAGCAGTGTGTTCATTAGGAGTTTTGGTATTTCCAACTATAGTTCTAGCAATCGTAGCATCTAGGAAAGGACCTAATGAACCACTCTTATCAAGCATAGTAGAAGCAGCATCATGAGCATCAGAAGTTTCAGATTCAGCAGTAGTAGCAGTGTGTGTAGCATGTGTATGTGGTGGTGTAAGGAACTTACTCAAAACAGACGGTGAATCAAGAGCAGTAGAGGTGTTCAGAACCGTACCTCTTCTTGTAGTGGATAGTAAAATAGGAACCTTGCCATCACGAGACTTACCCATGATGGATGGATAGTAGCAAACAATAGAGAATCCAAGTGAAGTTGATAAATAAAGCTATGGTCCCCGGCAACGGTGCCAGAAAATAGTCTTGATGACCCACAAGTATAGGGGGTGTATCATAGTATTTTCGAGGGAAGTGAAACCCAATTTATTGATTCGACACAAGGGGAGCCAAAGAATACTTATCGGTCTTAACAACTGAGTTGTGAATTTAGCTGCACCTGGAAACAATCTTGCTCACAGCAGTTTATCAGTAGCAACAGTTTTGTACTAGGAATAGTAAAGCAACAACAGTAGTAAAGCAAAGCAAATAGTACCAAAAGCAGTAAACAGTGGGATTCGAGTGCGGTAGGCATAGGGATGGATGGACGGGCGTTGCATGGATAAGAAAATTCACATAGCAATCAGAACATAGGGCAATTGCAGATACATAAGATAAATCATCCAAGTACTAGACAATCCTAGGCATGTGTTCCATATATAGTCATACGTGCTCGCAATGAGAACTTGCACAACATCTTTTGTCCTGCCAAACCGCTTTGCGTGGGCCTCTAGGGAACTACTGGCAATTAAGGTGCTCCTTTTAATAAAGCACCAGAGCAAAGCATTAACACTCCGTGAACACACGTGATCCTCAAATCAAAGCCTTTCCCTTCTGGCTACCCCGAGTTCTCTCACTTCGGGACCATAGGTTCTGGACAACGACGTGTGTAAAAAACTTGTAGATAAGACCCAAAACAATACTATCATGATGAATCAATAATAAGCTCAGATCTGAAATCATGGCACTCGGGCCCTAGTGACAAGCATTAAGCACAACAAGGTTGCAACAAAGTCATACAGCACTAATAGAGATACTAGGCACTATGCCCTAACAATCTGATGCCATTACATGAACGATCTCATCCAATCCCTACCATCCCCATAGCCTACAGCGGGGGATTACTCACTCATAGATGGGGGAAACATGGATGGTCGATGGAGAAGCGATGGTGATAATCTCCTCCAATTCCCCGTCCCGGCAGGGTGCCAGAACGGAGTTTCTGGTGCTGTTTTGTGGAATCTGGTGGTGGCGGCGGAGCGAACTCCTTCTGTAAAAACGTCAAACCCCCCGAAGTTTCTCACAGACCACATATCACCAGTGTCATTGCATGTGTGTTCTTCCCAAAGACCACACATGGATCCACCTGTGTCATTGCATGTGTGTTCTTCTCACAAACGATATCATGAACCACACCCAGTGTCATTGCATGTGTGTTCTTCTCATAGACACAAATGGATCCACCAGTGTCATTGCATGTCTGTTCTTCTCACAAACCATATCATGAACCACCCCAGTGTCATTGCATGTGTGTTCTTCCCATGAACCACACATGCATCCACCAGTGTCATTACAGGTCTACTCTTTTTGTTAACCACAACTAGAGTCACTGCATGTGTGTTCTTCTCACAGACCACATCTCACCTGTGTCATTGCATGTGTGTTCTTACCATGAACCACACATGGATCCACCAGTGTCATTGCATGTGTGTTCTTCCCACAGACCACACCTGGATCCACCGGTGTCGTTGCATGTGTGTTCTTCCCATGAATCACAGCTAGAGTCATTGCATGTCTGTTGTTTTCACAAACCACATATCACCAGAGTCATTGCATGTGTGTTCTTCCCATGAACCACACCCAGTGTCATTGCATGTGTGTTCTTCTCATTAACCCCACATGGATTCACCGGTGTCATTGCATGTCTGCTCTTTTCATTAACCACAGCTAGAGTCATTGCATGTGTGCTCTTTTCACAAACCACATATCACCAGAGTCATTGCATGTGGGTTCTTCTCACACACCACATATCACCTGTGTCATTGCATGTGTGTTCTTCCCAAAGACCACACATGGATCCACCAGTGTCATTGCATGTGTGTTCTTCCCAAAGACCACACATGGATCCACCGGTGTCATTGCATGTGTGTTCTTCCCATGAACCACACATGGATCCACCGGTGTCATTGTATGTCTACTCTTCCCATGAACCATAGCTAGAGTCATCGCATGCGTGCTCTTTTCATGAACCACATATCACCGGAGTCATTTCATGTGTGTTCTTCCTAAAGACCACACATGGATTCACGAGTGTCATTGCATGTGTGTTCTTCTCACAAACCATATCATGAACCACACCCAGTGTCATTGCATGTGTGTTCTTCCCATGAACCACACATGGATCCACCAGTGTCATTGCATGTCTGCTCTTCCCACAGACCACACATGGATCCACCCAGTGTCATCGCATGTGTGTTCTTCCCATGAACCACACATGGATCCACCGGTGTCATTGCATATCAGCTCTTTTCATTAACCATAGCTAGAGTCATTGCATGTGTGTTCTTCTCACATACCACATATCACCGGAGTCATTGCATGTGTGTTCTTCCCAAATACCACACATGGATCTACCAGTGTCATTGCATGTGTGTTCTTCCCACAGACCACACATGGATCCACCAGTGTCGTTGCATGTGTGTTCTTGCCATGAACCACACATGGATCCACCAGTGTCATTGTATGTCTGCTCTTCCCATGAACCACAGCTAGAGTCATCGCATGCGTTCTCTTTTCACAAACCACAGCTAGAGTCATTGCATGTGTGCTCTTCTTACAAACCATATCATGAACCACACCCAGTGTCATTGCATGTGTGTTCTTCTCACAAACCACACATGGATCCACCGGTGTTATTGCATGTCTGCTCTTCTCATTAACCACAGCTAGAGTCATTGCATGTCTGTTCTTTTCACAAACCACATATCACCAGAGTCATTGCATGTGTGTTCTTCCCATGACCCACACATGGATCCACCGGTGTCATTGCATGTGTGTTCTTCTCACAAACCACACATGGATCCACCCAGTGTCATCGCATTTGTGTTCTTCCCATGAACCACACATGGATCCCCAGTGTCATTGCATGTCTGCTCTATTCATGAACCACAGCTAGAGTCATTGCATGTGTGTTCTTCTCATGGACCACATTTCACCAGTGTCATTGCATGTGTGTTCTTCCCAAAGACCACACATGGATCCACCATTGTCATTGCATGTGTGTTCTTCTCACAAACCATATCATGCACCACACCCAATGCCATTGCATGTGTGTTGTTCTCACAGACCACACATGGATCCACCAGTGTCATTGCATGTGTGTTCTTCTCACAATCCATATCATGAACCACACCCAGTGTCATTGCATGTGTGTTCTTCCCATGAACCACACATGGATCCACCAGTGTCATTGCATGTCTGCTCTTCCCACAGACCACACATGGATCCACCAGTGTCATTGCATGTGTTTTCTTCCCATGAACCACACATGGATCCACCAGTGTCATTGCATGTATGCTCTTTTCATGAACCACATCTAGAGTCATTGGATGTGTGTTCTTCTCACAGACCACATATCACCAGTGTCATTGCATGTGTGTTCTTCCGAAAGACCACACATGGATCCACCATTGTCATTGCATGTGTGTTCTTCTCACAAACCATATCATGCACCACACCCAATGTCATTGCATGTGTGTTGTTCTCATAGACCACACATGGATCCACCAGTGTCATTGCATGTGTGTTCTTCTCACAAACCATATCATGAACCACACCCAGTGTCATTGCATGTGTGTTCTTCCCATGAACCACACATGGATCCACCAGTGTCATTGCATGTCTGCTCTTCCCACAGACCACACATGGATCCACCAGTGTCATTGCATGTGTTTTCTTCCCATGAACCACACATGGATCCACCAGTGTCATTGCATGTCTGCTCTTTTCATGAACCACATCTAGAGTCATTGGATGTGTGTTCTTCTCACAGACCACATATCACCAGTGTCATTGCATGTGTGTTCTTCCGAAAGACCACACATGGATCCACCAGTGTCATTGCATGTGTGTTCTTCTCACAAACCACACATGGATCCACCGGAGTCATTGCATGTCTGCTCTTCTCATTAACCACAGCTAGAGTCATTTCATGTCTGTTCCTTTTGCAAACCACATATCACCAGAGTCATTGCATGTGTGTTCTTCCCATTAACCACACATGGAACCACCGGTGTCATTGCATGTGTGGTCTTATCACAAACCACACATGGATCCACCCAGTGTCATCGCATGTGTGTTCTTCCCATGAACCGCACATGGATCCACCGGTGTCATTGCATGTCTACTCTTTTCATGAACCATAGCTAGAGTCATTGGATGTGTGTTCTTCTCACGGACCACATATCACCAGTGTTATTGCATGTGTGTTCTTCCCAAAGACCACACATGGATCCACCAGTGTCATTGCATGTGTGTTCTTCTCACAAACCATATCATGAACCACACCCAGTGTCATTGCATATGTGTTCTTCTCACAGACCACACATGGATCCACCAGTGTCATTGCATGTGTGTTCTTCTCATAAATCATATCATGAACCACACCCAGTGTCATTGCATGTGTGTTCTTCCCATGAACCACACATGGATCCACCAGTGTCATTACATGTCTGCTCTTTTCATTAACCACAGCTAGAGTCATTGCATGTGTGTTCTTCTCACAAACCACGTATCACCGGTGTCTATGCATGTGTGTTCTTCCCATGAACCACACATGGATCCACCAGTGTCATTGCTTGTGTGTTCTTCCCACAGACCACACATGGATCCACCAGTGTCGTTGCTTGTCTGCTCTTCTCATTAACCACAGCTAGAGTCATTGCATGTCTGGTCTTTTCACAAACCACATATCACCAGAGTCATTGCATGTGTGTTCTTCCCATGAACCACACCCAGTGTCATTGCATGTGTGTTCTTCTCATTAACCCCACATGGATGCACCGGTGTCATTGCATGTCAGCTCTTTTCATTAACCACAGCTAGAGTCATTGCATGCGTGCTCTTTTCATAAACCACATATCACCAGAGTCATTGCATGTTTGTTCTTCTCACAGACCACATATCACCTGTGTCATTGCATGTGTGTTCTTCCCAAAGACCACACATGGATCCACCAGTGTCATTGCATGTGTGTTCTTCCCACAGACCACACATGGATCCACCGGTGTCATTGCATGTGTGTTCTTCCCATGAACCACACATGGATCCACCGGTGTCATTGTATGTCTGCTCTTCCCATGAACCACAACTAGAGTCATCGCATCCGTGCTCTTTTCATGAACCACAAATCACTAGAGTCATTGCATGTGTGTTCTTCCCAAAGACCACACATGGATCCACCAGTGTCATTGCATGTGTGTTCTTCTCACAAACCATATCATGAACCACACCCAGTGTTGTTGTATGTGTGTTCTTCCCATGAACCACACATGGATCCACCAGTGTCATTGCATGTCTGCTCTTCCCACAGACCACACATGGATCCACCCAGTGTCATCGCATGTGTGTTCTTCCCATGAACCACACATGGATCCACCGGTGTCATTGCATGTCAGCTCTTTTCATTAACCACAGCTAGAGTCATTGCATGTGTGGTCTTCTCACAGACCACATATCACCAGAGTCATTGCATGTGTGTTCTTCCCAAAGACCACACATGGATCTACCAGTGTCATTGCATGTGTGTTCTTCCCACAGACCACACATGGATCCACCAGTGTTGTTGCATGTGTGTTCTTCCCATGAACCACACATGGATCCACCAGTGTCATTGTATGTCTGCTCTTCCCATGAACCACATCTAGAGTCATCGCATGCGTGCTCTTTTCACAAACCACGGCTAGAGTCATTGCATGTGTGTTCTTCTTACAAACCATATCATGAACCACACCCAGTGTCATTGCATGTGTGTCAAACCACACATGGATCCACCAGTGTCATTGCATGTCTGCTCTTCTCATTAACCACAGCTAGAGTCATTGCATGTCTGTTCTTTTCACAAACCACATATCACCAGAGTCATTGCATGTGTGTTCTTCCCATGAACTACACATGGATCCACCAGTGTCATTGCATGTCTGATCTTCTCACAAACCACACATGGATCCACCCAGTGTCATCGCATGTGTGTTCTTCCCATGAACCATACATGGATCCACCGGTGTCATTGCATGTCTGCTCTTTTCATGAACCACAGCTAGAGTCATTGGATGTGTGTTATTCTCACAGACCACGTATCACTAGTGTCATTGCATGTGTGTTCTTCCCAAAGACCACAAATGGATCTACCAGTGTCATTGCATGTGTGTTCTTCTCACAAACCATATCATGAACCACACCCAGTGTCATTGCATGTGTGTTCTTCTCACAGACCACACATGGATCCCCGGTGTCATTGCATGTGTGTTCTTCTCACAAACCACACATGGATCCACCGGTGTCATTGCATGTCTGCTCTTCTCATTAACCACAGCTAGAGTCATTGCATGTCTGTTCTTTTCACAAACCACATATCACCTGATTCATTTCATGTGTGTTCTTCCCATGAACCAGACATGGATCCACCGGTGTCATTGCATGTGTGTTCTTCTCACAAACCACACAAGGATCCACCCAGTGTCATCGCATGTGTGTTCTTCCCATGAACCACACATGGATCTACCGGTGTCATTGCATATCTGCTCTTTTCATGAACCACAGCTAGAGTCATTGCATGTGTGTTCTTCTCACAGACCACATATCAACAGTGCCATTGCATGTGTGTTCTTCCCAAATACCACACATGGATCCACCAGTGTCATTGCATGTGTGTTCTTCTCACAAACCATATCATGAACCACACCCAATGTCATTGCATGTGTGTTGTTCTCACAGACCACACATGGATCCACCAGTGTCATTGCATGTGTGTTCTTCTCACAAACCATATCATGATCAACACCTAGTGTCATTGCATGTGTGTTCTTCCCATGAACCAACATGGATCCACCAGTGTCATTGCATGTCTGCTCTTTTCATGAACCATAGCTAGAGTCATTGGATGTGTGTTCTTCTCACATACCACATATCACCAGTGTCATTGCATGTGTGTTCTTCCCAAAGACCACACATGGATCCACCAGTGTCATTGCATGTGTGTTCTTCTCACAAACCATATCATGAACCACACCCAGTGTCATTGCATGTGTGTTCTTCTCATAGACACACATGGATCCACCGGTGTCATTGCATGTGTGTTCTTCTCACAAACCATATCATGAACCACGCCTAGTGTCATTGCATGTGTGTTCTTCCCATGAACCACACATGGATCCACCAGTGTCATTGTATGTCTGATCTTCCCATGAACCACAGCTAGAGTCATCGCATGCGTGCTCTTTTCACAAACCACGGCTAGAGTCATTGCATGTGTGTTCTTCTTACAAACCATATCATGAACCACACCTAGTGTCATTGCATGTGTGTTCTTCTCACAAACCACACATGGATCCACTGCTGTCATTGCATGTCTGCTCTTCTCATTAACCACAACTAGAGTCATTGCATGTCTGTTCTTTTCACAAACCACATATCACCTGATTCATTTCATGTGTGTTCTTCCCATGAACCAGACATGGATCCACCGGTGTCATTGCATGTGTGTTCTTCTCACAAACCACACATGGATCCACCCAGTGTCATCGCATGTGTGTTCTTCCCATGAACCACACATGGATCCACAGGTGTCATTGCATATCTGCTCTTTTCATGAACCACAGCTAGAGTCATTGCATGTGTGTTCTTCTCACAGACCACATATCAACAGTGCCATTGCATGTGTGTTCTTCCCAAAGACCACACATGGATCCACCAGTGTCATTGCATGTGTGTTCTTCTCATAAACCATATCATGAACCACACCCAATGTCATTGCATGTTTGTTGTTCTCACAGACCACACATGGATCCACCAGTGTCATTGCATGTGTGTTCTTCTCACAAACCATATCATGATCCACACCCAGTGTCATTGCATGTGTGTTCTTCCCATGAACCAACATGGATCCACCAGTGTCATTGCATGTCTGCTCTTTTCATGAACCATAGCTAGAGTCATTCGATGTGTGTTCTTCTCACAGACCACATATCACCAGTGTCATTGCATGTGTGTTCTTCCCAAAGACCACACATGGATCCACCTGTGTCATTGCATGTTTGTTCTTCTCACAAACCATATCATGAACCACACCCAGTGTCATTGCATGTGTGTTCTTCTCATAGACACACATGGATCCACCAGTGTCATTGCATGTGTGTTCTTCTCACAAACCATATCATGAACCACGCCTAGTGTCATTGCATGTGTGTTCTTCCCATGAACCACACATGGATCCACCAGTGTCATTACATGTCTACTCTTTTTGTTAACCACAGCTAGAGTCATTGCATGTGTGTTCTTCTCATAGACCACATATCACCTGTGTCATTGCATGTGTGTTCTTCCCATGAACCACACATGGATCCACCAGTGTCACTGCATGTGTGTTCTTCCCACAGACCACACCTGGATCCACCGGTGTCGTTGCATGTGTGTTCTTCCCATGAACCATAGCTAGAGTCATTGCATGTCTGTTCTTTTCACAAACCACATATCACCAGAGTCATTGCATGTGTGTTCTTCCCATGAACCACACCTAGTGTCATTGCATGTGTGTTCTTCTCATTAACCCCACATGGATCCACCGGTGTCATTGCATGTCTGCTCTTTTCATTAACCACAGCTAGAGTCATTGCATGTCTCCTCTTTTCACAAACCACATATCACCAGAGTCATTGCATGTATGTTCTTCCCATGAATCGCACATGGATCCACCGGTGTCATTGCATGTCTGCTCTTCTCATGAACCACACTTGGATCCACCTAGTGTCATCGCCTGTGTGTTCTTCCCATGAACCACACATGGATCCACCAGTGTCATTGCATGCGTGCTCTTTTCACAAACCACAGCTAGAGTCATTGGATGTGTGTTCTTCTAACAGACCACATATCACCAGTGTAATTGCATGTGCGTTCTTCCCAAAGACCACACATGGATCCACCCGTGTCATTGCATGTGTGTTCTTCTCACAAACCATATCATGAACCACACCCAGTGTCATTGCATGTGTGTTCTTCTCACAGACCACACATGGATCCACTAGTGTCATTGCATGTGTGTTCTTCTCACAAACCATATCATGAACCACACCTAGTGTCATTGCATGTCTGTTCTTCCCATGAACCACACATGGATCCACAAGTGTCATTGCATGTGTGTTCTTCCCACAGACCACACATGGATCCACCAGTATCATTGCATGTGTGTTTTTCTCACAAACCACACATGGATCCACCAGTGTCATCGTATGTCTACTCTTTTCATGAACCACGGCTAGAGTCATTGCATGTGTGTTCTTCCCACAGACCACATATCACCAGTGTCATTGCATGTGTGTTCTTCCCAAAGACCACACATGGATCCACCAGTGTCATTGCATGTGTGTTCTTCTCACAAACCATATCATGAACCACACCTAGTGTCATTGCATGTGTGTTGTTCTCATAGACCACACATGGATCCACCAGTGTCATTGCATGTGTGTTCTTCTCACAAACCATATCATGAACCACACCCAGTGTCATTGCATGTGTGTTCTTCCCATGAACCACACATGGATCCACCGGTGTCATTGCATGTGTGTTCTTCCCACAGACCACACATGGATCCACCAATGTCATTGCATGTGTGATCTTCCCATGAACCACACGTGGATCCACCAGTGTCATTGCATGTCTGCTCTTTTCATGAACCACAGCTAGAGTCATTGGATGTGTGTTCTTCTCACAGACCACATATCACCAGTGTCATTGCATGTGTGTTCTTCCCAAAGACCACACATGGATCCACCAGTGTCATTGCATGTGCGTTCTTCTCAGAAACCATATCATGAACCACACCTAGTGTCATTGCATGTGTGTTCTTCTCACAGACCACACATGGATCCACCAGTGTCAATGCATGTGTGTTCTTCTCACAGACCATATCATGAACCACGCCTAGTGTCATTGCATGTGTGTTCTTCCCATGAACCACACATGGATCCACCAGTGTCATTACATGTCTACTCTTTTTGTTAACCACAGCTAGAGTCATTGCATGTGTGTTCTTCTCATAGACCACATATCACCTGTGTCATTGCATGTGTGTTCTTCCCATGAACCACACATGGATCCACCAGTGTCATTGCATGTGTGTTCTTCCCACAGACCACACCTGGATCCACCGGTGTTGTTGCATGTGTGTTCTTCCCATGAACCATAGCTAGAGTCATTGCATGTCTGTTCTTTTCACAAACCACATATCACCAGAGTCATTGCATGTGTGTTCTTCCCATGAACCACACCTAGTGTCATTGCATGTATGTTCTTCTCATTAACCCCACATGGATCCACCGATGTCATTGCATGTCTGCTCTTTTCATTAACCACAGCGAGAGTCATTGCATGTCTGCTCTTTTCACAAACCACATATCACCAGAGTGATTGCATGTATGTTCTTCCCATGAATCGAACATGGATCCATCGGTGTCATTGCATGTCTTCTCTTCTCATGAACCACACTTGGATCCACCTAGTGTCATCGCCTGTGTGTTCTTCCCATGAACCACACATGGATCCACCAGTGTCATTGCATGCGTGCTCTTTTCACAAACCACAGCTAGAGTCATTGGATGTGTGTTCTTCTAACAGACCACATATCACTAGTGTAATTGCATGTTCGTTCTGCCCAAAGACCACACATGGATCCACCCGTGTCATTGCATGTGTGTTCTTCTCACAAACCATATCATGAACCACACCCAGTGTCATTGCATGTGTGTTCTTCTCACAGACCACACATGGATCCACCAGTGTCATTGCATGTGTGTTCTTCTCACAAACCATATCATGAACCACACCCAGTGTCATTGCATGTGTGTTCTTCCCATGAACCACACATGGATCCACCAGTGTCATTGCATGTGTGTTCTTTCCACAGACCACACATGGATCCACCGGTGTCATTGCATGTCTACTCTTCTCATTAACCACAGCTAGAGTTATGTCATGTCTGTTCTTTTCACAAACCACATATCACCAGAGTCATTGCATATGTGTTCTTCCCATGAACCACACATGGATCCACCGGTGTCATTGCATGTGCGTTCTTCTCAGAAACCATATCATGAACCACACCTAGTGTCATTGCATGTGTGTTATTCTCACAGACCACACATGGATCCACCAGTGTCAATGCATGTGTGTTCTTCTCCTAGACCATATCATGAACCACGCCTAGTGTCATTGCATGTGTGTTCTTCCCATGAACCACACATGGATCCACCGGTGTCATTGCATGTCTGCTCTTTTCATTAACCACAGCTAGAGTCATTGCATGTGTGTTCTTCTCAGAAACCAACCGGAGTCATTGCATGTGTGTTCTTCCCAAAGACCACACATGGATCCACCAGTTTCATTGCATGTGTGTTCTTCCCACAGACCACACATGGATCCATCGGTGTTGTTGCATGTGTGTTCTTCCCATGAACCACACATGGATCCACCAGTGTCATTGTATGTCTGCTCTTCCCATGAACCACAGCTAGAGTCATCGCATCCGTGCTCTTTTCACAAACCACAGCTAGAGTCATTGCATGTGTGTTCTTCTTCCCATGAACCACACCTAGTGTCATTGCATGTATGTTCTTCAAACCCACATGGATCCACCGATGTCATTGCATGTCCGCTTCTTCATTAACCACAGCTAGAGTCATTGCATGTCCGTTCTCTTTCACAAACCACATATCACGAGTGATTGCATGTATGTTCTTCCCATGAACTACACATGGATCCACCGGTGTCATTGCATGTCTTCTCTTCTCACAAACCACATGGATCCACCTAGTGTCATCGTGTGTTCTTCCCATGAACCATACATGGATCCACCGTGTCATTGCATGTCCGCTCTTTTCATGAACCACAGCTAGAGTCATTGGATGTGTGTTCTTCTCATGTACCACATATCACTAGTGTTATTGCATGTGTGTTCTTCCCAAAGACCACACATGGATCCACCAGTGTCATTGCATGTGTGTCCTTCTCACAAACCATAGCTTGAACCACACCCTGTCATTGCATGTGTGTTCTTCTCATGCACTACACATGGATCCCATGTCATTGCATGTGTGTTCTTCTCACAAACCATATCATGAACCACAACCAATGTCATTGCATGTGTGTTCCCATGAACCACACATGGATCCACTAGTGTCATTGCATGTGTGTTCTTTCCACGCATCACACATGGATCCACCAATGTCATTGCATGTCTACTCTTCTCATTAACCACAGCTAGAGTTATGTCATGTCCATTCTTTTCACAAACCACATATCACTAGAGTCATTGCATATGTGTTCTTCCCATGAACCACACATGGATCCACCTGTCATTGCATGTCCTCTTCTCGGGACTCATATCATGAACCACACCTAGTGTCATTGCATGTGTGTTATTCTCACAAACACATGGATCCACCAATGTCAATGCATGTGTGTTCTTACCTCCCACATATCATGAACCACGCCACGCTTAGTGTCATTGCATGTGTGTTCTTCCCATGAACCACACATGGATCCACCGTGTCATTGCATGCACTCTTTTCATTAACCACAGCTAGAGTCATTGCATGTGTGTTCTTCTCACAAACCACATATCACGGAGTCATTGCATGTGTGTTCTTCCCAAAGACCACACATGGATCCACCGATGTCATTGCATGTGTGTTCTTCCCATGCACCACACATGGATCCATCGGTGTTGTTGCATGTGTGTTCTTCCCATGAACCACACATGGATCCACCAGTGTCATTGTATGTCTGCTCTTCCCATGAACCACAGCTAGAGTCATCGCATCCGTGCTCTTTTCACAAACCACAGCTAGAGTCATTGCATGTGTGTTCTTCTTACAAACCATATCATGAACCACACCCAGTGTCATTGCATGTGTGTCAAACCACACATGGATCCACCAGTGTCATTGCATGTCTGCTCTTCTCATTAACCACAGCTAGAGTCATTGCATGTCTGTTCTTTTCACAAACCACATATCACTGTGAGTCATTGCATGTGTGTTCTTCCCATGAACTACACATGGATCCACCAGTGTCATTGCATGTCTGATCTTCTCACAAACCACACATGGATCCACCCAGTGTCATCGCATGTGTGTTCTTCCCATGAACCATACATGGATCCACCGGTGTCATTGCATGTCTGCTCTTTTCATGAACCACAGCTAGAGTCATTGGATGTGTGTTATTCTCACAGACCACGTATCACTAGTGTCATTGCATGTGTGTTCTTCCCAAAGACCACAAATGGATCTACCAGTGTCATTGCATGTGTGTTCTTCTCACAAACCATATCATGAACCACACCCAGTGTCATTGCATGTGTGTTCTTCTCACAGACCACACATGGATCCCCGGTGTCATTGCATGTGTGTTCTTCTCACAAACCATATCATGAACCACAACCAATGTCATTGCATGTGTGTTCTTCCCATGAACCACACATGGATCCACTAGTGTCATTGCATGTGTGTTCTTCCCACAGACCACACATGGATCCACCAATGTCATTGCATGTCTGCTCTTCCCATGAACCACAGCTAGATTCATTGCATGTCTGTTCTTTTCACAAACCACATATCACTAGATTCATTGCATGTGTGTTCTTCCCATGAACCACACATGGATCCACCGGTGTCATTGCATGTCTGCTCTTCTCATGAACCATAGCTAGAGTCATTGCATGTGTGTTCTTCTCACAAACCACATATCACCAGAGTCATTGCATGTGTGTTCTTACCACAAACCACATATCACCGGTGTCATTGCATGTCTGCTCTTCTCATTAACCATAGCTAGATCCACCCGTGTCATTGGATGCATGTTCTTTTCATAAACCGCATATGGATACTAATTAACCTTAGGAGAGACCTAACCTTAGCGTTAGACCGAGTCTTCTAGAAGGCACGCCCTAACATAGTTGTTCTGCTTGTGATTGTTACATACCGTCCGATCGGGGCGCTTGGACGATTGGGATGGTTTTCGTGAGATCGATCCGCGAGTAGTCTGTTCTGCAGCATGATTGGCCACGCTTGCTCTGGACAAACTGGCAACACCGGGGGCTCCCCTGTTGCGAGTGTTACGACTCACGAGTTGAGCGGGCCATATCCTAGTGTCACGTCCCCATTACTTCTCTTCCTCCCCGTACTTCTCTTCCTTCCCCTCGAAGCCACATTCCCCACTTCAATCCCATCCTACCGTAGCTGCAAGCCGACGGCACCGCCATCCCAATCCCCTCTCCGGCAGCCACCCCCCTCCCCTCTTGTCGTGGGTTCAAGGGGAGACGACGAGGAAACACGTCATGACGACAGGGACGGTGATTTCGATGTGAGTCGTCTCATCTCTATCTCTATCATCCGTGGCTAGTTATCTATTTTGTGAACCAGATCTACTTCATTTACTCATGCGCGTATGATGTGTTAGGCCAACCAGACGATGTATGACGCCGACTATCACCGTTTAGCGGATGAAGATAGTCCTCTGCTATGTAAACATGGATATGTGCCCGCTAAATTTGTAGCGTTCGAAGGACGAAACGCAGGCAGGAGGTTTCTATGGTGTCAAGGACATCGTGCAATGATGCGAGGCGAAAGTTGCGGTGTTGTCAAATGGGTAGATCTAGAGTGGCCCAAATCGATGCAGAAAACGCTGGACAAACTATGGGAAATGACTATTGAGTTGAAAGAATCTGCATTCAGCTCACTTCTTGACAGTGTTGAGATGAAGCTATGGGAACCAGTTGACACGACCAAGCATAAGCGAGATCTCATGGGGGTGGAAGACAAGGTTAGCAAAGTCGAGAAGGAGAGGGACGCGGCGTTGGCCCTGAAGGCTAAAGCAGAGCAAGAACTGACTCAAGCAAGGAAGGATCTTCACTAGGCCAAAGTCCAGCAGTTCACAACTACGAGTATTGACAAGTGCATGAGGAAATATGTAGAGAAACAATTGAAGTTGTGCAAGGAAGATGCTAAAAGGAAGGAGCGGACGATTCAATCCTTGCTCTCGCAGGAAGATGCGCATAAGGCTAAGATTAGGAAGCTCAAGGAGATGTGTGTTAACTAGTCCTATTTAGCTTAAGCCCCGTGCCTTTTTTAAGTTGTAATAGTTGTACTTGTTGACCTAGCGGTCTGAACTATTGGCCCCGGAGTCCTGGGAGTAAAAAAATTGGTCGCCCGTTAATCTGTCTTAACGCTGCATTACTTCCTTTTGTCTGACCAATGCCCCTTGGATATTCCGCCCGTCGCTTCGTCGTCCTCATGTACAAATAGGAGGCGCCACAGCTCGTCGCTTCGTCGCCCATCCCCTCGCCCTCTCGAATCTCCACCGCGCAGTCCACCCCCTCGCTCCCTCTCCAATCTCCACCACTCCGCCATGGAGATGCCCTCACTGAACCTCTACGAGGCGGTGATGTTCTCGCACTTCGACATCCTCGCGCTGCCGGCCGCGACGGTGCCCGGATGGCGCATCAGCTATGCGGGGGTGCCGGTGGCTCCACTCCTCTTCCCTAGCGGAGCCGTGATGGAGAGCGAAATCGCGGCGCGCCGCCTCCAGATGCCCGCATGGAAGAGGGCGCTGCCCCGGTACGCGGCGGCCAATCCGTACTGGCCGGCGCTGTTCAAGAAGGAGCGGAAGGCCAAGATTGGCAACCGCATCGTTTACGGGTACGTGGTGCACCGAGATCTCCGCAACCGAGAAGGGCGTGAGAGGTTCTGGTCCGTCCCTAGACGGACCAAGTTCACCGTCATCGCCGCCGCTCACCGCGAAGAGGTGCTCCGTCTCGCGTACAATGTAGAAATCGTGGAGGTTCCGTCCGACGAAGACGAGGAAGCCGGCGGCTCGGAGGACAACAAAGCGGCGTGAAGTGAAATTGTTGACTAGTTGGTTGAATTAATGTAGGATGTGAAATCGCACCTTTGTTTAGAAGAATTTGTGGTTGAATTAATGAAATGCCTCGATTAATTTGTGATTTAGATCAATTTCTGCCTCGATTTAGATCTCTGTCCCGGATTGGGAACGTAACCATGGACCAAAGACACCTTTTCTACTAGTGTATTCTGACACTGGTGGTTTGTTTAAACGTAATTTACGTGGATTGTGCCGCATGCAAATGGCACAACCACAATTTATAAAGTGGAAGCACGTACACCCGACATCGAGATCCGGAGCTTCGCCAGATCGGGGATGCAGAGCAGAGGCGGTGATATAGACGGGCTCAAGATTAGGCCAGAAAGTGGTACCCATTTCCTCCTCATCTGGGCATTATCGGTGAGAACATTGCTGTTTACGTTGCCACGTCGTTGTGCAGCATCTGAAATAAGTTGCTGCTTCGTGGAGTGTGGCAGCTTAAACAATTTATTTATGTGCCACTTACATTCCGTCGTATTTGGAGACCTCCTGCCCCTCAGCAATCATGGAACCGGTGGATCATTGTTTTCAGATAGCAGTGGCACAATCACAATTTTGGATCCAACTACTGACTCGGGCATTTCCAAACCCTAAGTCGTGGTACATTTTACTCAGAGAACGTGGGTAGATTGTTTCGCCTAACAACGTGCCACACACAGAGCGATCAGAATTTAACAGAATTACATATATAGGTTCAAGTTCAACACATTACTATGCATCTTCATTGCCAAGACCTTCTTCCATGACTGGGTGCCAAGCCTTCACGTCCAATGGCTTCTTCATTTCCTGCCTTCTTCCTCTTCCTCGGTGCCAATTTTCTTAGCTTCACGTACTCTGCATCGCCGGGACAATGGGCACCAGAATCATGTCCAGCATCATCTTTCCGCTCGTTTTTAATTTCTTTGGGCAGCAAAATGACTGACCCGACAGTCATGTTTCTAACCTTGCGACGCTTCCTGTCAAAGAAACAAGACTGTTGCATAACTGCCCAATATCTACAGAGTAAATAAAACAAAAATTACAATTCAGCACAAACATGCGAACCCCAAGCGACCTTTTCTTACTAGGAGCTAATTGCGTTCGAGCAACCACCCTATCCAAGAATAGAAGGGCGACTCACAGTTGCAGCAGCTTCCACATCCAGTACATCACAATTCAGCTCAAACATGCAATCCGAAGCATACCTTTTCATCAACCCAATTAGCTAACTGTCACACAATATAGGAACATGGATGCCACGTTCATCCATGAAGCTGAACTTTGCAGTCTACTTCGGCCATACTTCAACATGATTACGCAGAGCAGCAACCATACCAGATATAGTGCAGATCTGCGCAGACGCTTCTTCCATCGTGAAACAATGGCTTCCATACCACTTGCCCTTGGAGTCGTACCTATAGAGGACTACCGTAACCAGGTAAGGGGGTCCGCGCAGATCCCACTTGACAGAAAACTATGGACAAAATATGTTTGTCAGCGTTGGGCTAACGAACAATTTGAGGTTCAAGAGCTCACTAGCAGTTGTAATTAGTGCGAATAGCAAAGAGAAGGGTAGCTCACCCGCTTGTAGGCAGAACTTCTTCTTCCTTGATAGTAGGATCTGCCATCCTCCGAACTTCTCGGCTCGTCGGCGGCGGAGGCGGGCTAGAGCCTCGCAACGGTGGCTTGCACCATTGGAGCTCGGTATCAGCGACTGGGCGCAGCAACTTGGCCCCGGAAGTCAAATGTCCGAAGGGATCGTCCTGCCTGGAGGGTGGATTCCAATGCCGCCGGTGCTAGGGCAAAGCTGGGAATGGATTTGTGAAATTGTTCAACGCATCCAATCCACTTAGCTGCTCGATTTGCCTAAGAGGTTGCCGCGTTGGCGCCCGCGTCACGGACAGATAACCGACATGTGGGTCCCGACCGTCTACTTCACGGGGCGGTTTAACGGAATGTTTGTATTTGGCAGGGTGAGATGAGTTTGCCTCGAAATGGCCCCTCTCGATGGTTGGCCCAACTTTTCAAACACGGTAATTTTAGGCAACTTAGGTACCGCCATGCTTCTTGCCAACTTTGGTACCTGACGAACAAGCCCGGTGGACCACCTGACTCGATCAGCTCCGACCTATAAATCATGTCCAACTTCAGCCTTGCATCATCTGGCTGCAAGTCTCTATTTCCAAACCTTGATCCGGCTATGTGATGCTCTGGTCTGGGATATCCGTCGTTAACCATTGCCAAATAACCATCATTATATCTTTCTCGATCCAGACAAACATTTTGTTGTCGTGCTGCTTGACCCATACTTCTCTCCTGCCGAGGTGCATTTTGCCCTGCTCTTGCCGGGTCTCGTTGTCCAGCATTGCCGTTGGCATCGTTTCGTTAATCGCAATTGCCTTGGTCACGATTATCTCAGCCAATCTCACCTCGGCTGGTACTATGGCGATCTTCGTCAACTTGCACTGCTTTGCCTTTTCCAGCTTTCACCGGATCGTAGGGGACCATCTGTTTGTCCCTTCTTCCGGAGTCTACTTCCTCTCTCCTGGGGTTGTGACCCGAAGATGATGCGGCGGCACCGGACTTGGCCGGGTTATTTCTAGCCGACAGTACCACTTGTGATGCTCCTGGTGGCGCCGGGTTTGCCTTGTTCATTTCCTTGTTTTGCTAGCAAGCGAACCTCAGCAAGTGGTTCACCCTTTCTGGTTGCCTCTCCCGGGCCTCTCCGGTTAAACCTTCTAACTCGGATGCAGTCGCGTTTGCTTCCCTGAGGTTCTTTGTCGGGGTACTATACCTGTCCAGCCCTCCTGTTACGATCGTGGCTGCCCGACCCGGCCTAGGCTCATACTCCTTGTCAATCTCAGTGATCAGGTTTCTACCCCGGATTCTTGCTCCATCTATGCGTTTTGCCTTTGCATATTCTCTCAGAGTAATGTTCAAGGATTGTTGTAACTCCACAACTTTCTTCGCCTTACTAACATTTTCATTTCCTCTAGTTTCTAGCTCAGCGCTACCGAGCCAGATCTACTACAGGAGCTATTGGCATTGCCAGGCTATCTATTGCTTACTAAAGCACATTCTCTGGACTTTCTTGTGGGGGAACCTAGATCTTGCCTGTTTTGGGGTGACTTCTGGCTCTGGTGCTGGGTCCTTGCTCATTCCCGCATCCGGTGCGGTCATCATGACCTCAACGCTGCTAATGGGACGAGTGATGTGCACTCCACGAGCCGCGCTAAGAGGTGGTTCGCCTCCCTCAACGACATGCCGCCGGTGAACGCAGGACTCGTCCACTCCAACGTAGATATTGTGCGCGCCAAGCTTGATGAAGAAGCCATTGCACGGAGGGGGACGCCTGCCGAAGCTTCCTGCGTTGTCGCTGACGTAGTCCAGCGCTCTGAAGCGTTGAACCAGGCCAGAGACAACGCGCTCGCCGGTGTTGGAGATGCTTCCCGTCCGGATTTTCACCCCTGCTAGCACTGCTAGCCCCACGGTAGGCACCAACTATCGTGGTGGTGGCACGGCAGATGCCATGGATAGGCTAATGATGGGGCAAATGAGCGCTAGGGGAATCCAGGGAGGGAGAACGTGGTGATTCCACGCATAGTTAATGTTGTATTTCCTCTATCAATGGAGTTTACAAATGCCCTTCAAGCTAGTGGTGAGAAGGAGATGATGTCTCTTACTCCCCACAATCTAGCTCTATAGTTCTATCTTAGACAGAGGAAGAAAATGATCGATCCCTCTCTATGGAGGCCCCGGTGCTCCTTATATAGGGGAGCCCGGGTTACAGAATTAGGGCACACGTGGTAGCATATTCCATGAATATGCACCTCGACTAAAGCTAGATGCTTCTTTATTCCCTTTAACGTCTCGTCCGAGCTTTGGACGTAACCCACGACACGATCTTCGTCTTCAAGCGTCACTAGACATGGGCTACGTCAGCCGACATCGCCCGCGTCATCTTGGTTGCCCATGACCCGCTGGTCCTCCTCTCTGCTTTGCTTAGCTCACGCTACAACTAGCAAAGCCACCTTTCGACCAACAGGAGATTCTTTCCTTCTCTTGGAAGCCATACATTAGTCCGGCTAGCACTTGGCTAACCCGGCTATGAGGGTACCTGCACAATAGACAAACAAACATGGCCGGCATGTGTTTTATGCCGGCTGGGCTAAGGCTAAGGAGATATTCCATAGGCCGGGTCACTTTGTGGTTCGGCCTGCCTTGAGGTGACCCGGTCAGCACTTGCCTTGACGAAGCCGTACCTCGTCTAACTCGGCCTTTATACCCTGGCGTTACCCTACCCGGGGGTATCCCCCAATAGCTATCCTTCGGCGACTAGCTCGGTGGAGATGTCGGAGGTGTTGAAGCTGACCACCAAGGTTGCTCCCTTCGCGGATCGGGTGCTGGCAATGGGGGACTTGCTTCCGTACCAGGAGACGGTGGTGGCACCGGGCGACCCCAAGCCGGAGCATCACGATCTGAAGTCGAAGCAGCCCTTCCGGTCGGTGCTATCGAAGTTGTTGACGACGTACCCGACGAATCCGTGGGAGCCATTCGTCCGGGTCAAGGGCGGTGGTGGTGCATCTTCGTCGGAGCAAATAGGTGTCTGCCTTGGGGGCTTTTGTAAGTTATGCCTGATGGCCATTTTGTGATATGAACAATACATATGTATGAAAGAAAGGGGAGCCGATCGACTCGCAATGCGTGATTAGTTGTGTGATATTTGGACTTCTGTTTGAGCGAGTCCCCGAGCGCGCCCGCCCTTTAGTGGGGGTATAACTCATTTATGTGTATGTGTATGTGTTTTGGGTTTAGGCTAATTTTCCGTGGCATGTGGGGCCAGTTGCCTTGTGACTCCGAAGGGGCGAGTCTCCGAGCGCAAGTGAGGTCGATTTAGGAGAGTCCCTGAGCATGAGTGAGATCGCTTTAGGCGAGTCCCCGAGCATGGTACTTGGCCGTCTTGGGTGTGTGCCTATTCTAGGGTCTAATGCATTGTTTGTAACGAGTCTCTTCCCCTGGCTCAGAAAGCCAGTCGCGTGGCGAGTCCAAGGCAGCTCTCTTACTTGGTGTGTTCCCGAGCCGCGTGAGGTTTTCTTGTTGTGAAGTCCCCGTGCGTGGTACTTAACCGTTCAAGTCGCTTTGCATGAGAATGGGGAGGACATGTCGTTGTGGGAAGCGTTTATCGGTTGTCTTGGCCCGGTAGACCAGTCGAGCAGGGCGACTCTGATAGTGGATCTGGGTTGGCGTGCTCATGGATGACACAAGGCCCGATTCGGTGCCCTTGGGTCGCACTACTTAACCGTGCCGGTTGATCGACCAAGGGTTGACTTACGTAGGCAGCATATTGCTGAATGTACGAGTGCGAGTGACACAAGAAGATGGCGAGTAGACACAATTTGTTCGATCTAAATGTATTTCATTATATAGCAGCTGAGTACAAGTTTGAGTTCTATGTATAGAACTTTCGGAGGAGGTTTACATTCCATGGCCACCCGACCTCAAGCTGTCCATTGCCTCGTATGTCGATGAGGTAGTAGGCGTCGTTGCCGAGGACGCGCCCTATGGCGAATGGCCCCTCCCATGGGGGGAAAGCTTGTGCATGCCCTTCTTGTCCTGGACCAGTCAGAGGACCAAGTCGCCTTCCTGGAAGGTGGGGGTCCGGACTCAGCGGCTGTGGTAGCAGCGGAGTCCCTGCTGGTAGATGGTGGTGCGGGAGCGAGCTAGGTCGCGTGCTTCGTCGAGCTGGTCGATGCTGTCTTGGCGGGTGATCTCGTTTGTCGCCTCGACATAGTGGGCGACTCGAGGTGAGTCGTGCTCCAGGTCAGTTGGCATTACGGCCTCAGCACCGTACACCATGAAGAAGGGCGTGAACCCTATGGAACGGTTGACGGAGGTGAGGATCCCCCATATTACGGAGGCGAGCTCTTCGTCCCAGCATCTTGGGGTTCGCCCGAGGGGCACTTCAAGTCGCGGCTTGAGCCTGTGGAGGACGCTCTGATTAGCGTGTTCTTCTTGTCCATTCGACTCCGGGTGGGCGACTAAGGCGAGGTCGAGTCGTATGTTGTGCTCTTCATAGAATTCTGCCATGGCGCCCTTGGCGAAGTTGGTGTTGTTGTCCGTTATGATGCTGTGCGGGTAGCCGTACCAGTAGATGAGCTCGCGGAGAAACTTGGTGGCCGTCTTGCCGTCACACTTTTTGATCGGCTTGGCTTCGACCCACTTGGTGAACTTGTCGACTATGACCAGGAGGTGGGTGAAGCCAGATGGGGCCTTCTTGAATGGGCCGACCATTTCCATGCCCCATACGGTGAATGGACAGGTGATGGGAATGGTCTTGAGTGCCGAACCAGGGAGATGCATCTGGTTGGTGTAGTTCAGGCACCCGACGCATCGTTGGACGATGTCGGTGGCGTCGGCGTGTGCGGTGAGCCAGTAGAAGCCATGCCGCATGGCCTTGGCGACAAGCGACTTGGCGCCAACGTGATGGCCACAGTCGCCAGCGTGGATGTCCTAGAGGATCTTGCGTCCTTCTTCTAGCTGTACGCAACACTGGAACACGCCGGTCACGCTGCATTTGTGGAGCTCACCATTGATGATGACGAAGGATTTGCAACAACGCATGATCATTCGCGCTTCCGTCTCGTTGCTTGGGAGGACCTTGTGCTCGAGGAAGGCGACGTATGGTGCCGTCCAGTCGCTGGGCTCCACGATCATGGCGACTAGGCCGGCTCGGGCTGCAGTGGTATCCCGATGTCGATCTCCTTTGGCGGGGAGATCGAAGGCATGTGGATGATGTCGAGGAAGACGCCTGCGGGTGGCGTTTGCCGAGCCAACCCGATGCGGGAGAGGGCATCTGCCTCCTCGTTTTTGTGCCTGTCGATCCACTTGACCGAGTGGCCAGTGAAGTGCCCTCCCAGCTGGTCTACCTCCTGGTGGTACGCTATCATTGTTGGTGAGGTAGCATCGCAGGTCCCTGCGACTTGGCCGGCGACTAGGTCGGAGTCGCCGTAACATTGCAGGCGATTGACATTCAACTCCTTGGCGGCCCGCATGTCGTGGAGGAGGGCTTCGTACTCGGCCATGTTGTTGGTGCAGGGGTTAAAGTTGAGGTGGAGCATGTAGCGGAGCTTGTCTCCCTTGGGGAAGGTCAGTATGACCCTGGCCCCAGCGCCATCGGCGTTTTTGGAACCGTCGAAGTGGAGCGACCAATAGTGGAGGTAGGGAAGCTTCTCCGGCTGCCGCGCTTCTTCCTAGTCTACGAGGAAATCGGCCAAGGCTTGCGATTTGATCGCTTTGCGTGGCTCGTACTTGATGTTATGGACGCCAATCTTGACAGCCCACTTAGCGACTCGCCCAATCACCTCGCGGTTGCGGGTGATGTCCTGTAGTGGTGCAGAGGAGACGACCGTGATGGGGTGCTCCTGGAAGTAATGCGGGAGTCGTCGCTGGGCCCTGAACACCGCATACACCAATTTTTGGTACTGCGGGTAGCGTTCTCTTGAGTCAGTCAGGACCTCGCTGATGTAGTAGACGGGGCGTTGTACGGGGCACTCCTTGCCCTCTTTTGGCCATTCTACGACCATTACAGTGTTGACGACTCGAGTGGAGGCCGCGGCGTAGACGAGCATCGGCTCTTTGTCGATTGGGGCGGCGAGTAGTGGAGCCGTGAGTAGCACTTCTTCGAGTGCCTTGAGCGCATTGTCTGCCTCTGTATCCCACTGGAACGTGGGGTTCTTGCGCATCAGGCGGTATAAAGGCATTGCCTTCTCGCCAAGCCGGGGGATGAAGCGACTTGAGAGCCGTGACTTGCCCGGCCAACTTCTGGATGTTGCGTAAGCACTCGGGTTTCCTGAGCCACGCGATGGTGTCGATCTTGGTTGGGTTGGCCTCGATACCTTGCTTAGAGACCACGTACCCAAGGAGGTGTCCAGTAGGGACGCCGAAGGTGCATTTTCCCAGGTTGAGCTTGATGTTGTACCTCTGCAGATTTACGAAGGTCTCGGCCAGGTTGGCGAGCAAGTCGTCCTGGCGGGTGGATTTTACTACCACGTCGTCGATATAGACGTGGATGTTGCGGCCAATTTGGCTCACGAGGCACTCCTGCATGCACCTTTGGTAGGTGGCGCCGGCATTCTTGAGGCCAAACGTCATGTCCGTGTAGCAGAAGGCGCTGGATGGCATGATGAACACCGTCTTCTCCTCATCCTCGACCGCCATTTTGATCTGGTTGTAGCCAGAGTATGCATCAAGGAAGCACAGCGACTCTGATCCCGTGGTCGAATCAATGATCTGGTTGATGTGCGGTAGGACGAACTCCTCCTTTGGGTAGGCGCTGTTGAGGTTGGTGTAGTCGATACACATTCTCCAAGTGTTGTTGAATTTCAAGACTAGAACTAGGTTTGCCAGCCACTTGGAGTACTTGATTGGCCGAATGAAGCCTACGGCTAGCAGGCGCTATACTTCTTCGGCGATTGCTCAGCAGCGCTCTTCATTGAAGGGCCGCAGCGACTGCTTCACTGGTCACACTTTTTTGGTTGGCGTTGAGTTTGTGGTCAGCGAGTTCCCTCGGGACACCAGGCATGTCGGATGGTTTCCATGTGAAGATGTCGCGATTCTCACGGAGGAACTTGACGAGCGCGCTTTCCTATGCGAGGCTCATGTGCGCCCCAATGATGACCGTCTAGCTGGAGTTGCCCGGGACGAGCTCGACGATGCGGGTGTGCGTGGTTGCCTCGAACGTGGAGCTAGCGGCGGTTGGCTTCTTTAGAATGCTGGGGTCATCCTTATTGATGTTGCCCACGTATTTTGTGAGCTCTTCCGCATGGTCGGTCTCCATGGCGATGACAGCTTCGGCGAGCTCGGCGCCTTTGTCCTCGCATTCCACAGCCATGTTAGGGTCGCCGTGGACACCGATGATGCCGCTTGGCCCCGGGAGCTTCATCATATTGTAGGCGTAATGCAGGGTCGCCATGAACTTGGCAAACGCCTGGCGCCCTAGGACGAAGTGGTAAGGGCTGCTGAAGTTCACCAGCTCGAAGACGATCCGCTCGGTGTGGAAATTTGCTGGTGTGCCGAAGGTGACTGGCAGCATCACCTTGCCGATCGGATATGCCTTCCGATCGGGGATGATGTCGTGGAAGGTGGTGAGTGTCGACTCGATTGCTGACTCCGTAAGGTGCAGTCTCTTGATTGTGTCCAGGTACATGATGTTGATGGAGCTTCCACCGTCCATCAGCGTCTTGGGCAGCCAGTAGTTGGCAACTTTTGGCCTAACCACCAGGGCGACTCTCCCTGGGTACTCAATCCTGGGCGCGTGATCCTGGCGACTCCAGGTGATGCTTTGCTCCGACCAGTTGAGGAAGCGGGGGATGTCAACTTGGGTCACCGCATTGACGGCGACCGCGCGAGCGAGCACCTTGTTCTTGCGTTTGGTGTTGAGCCCGGTGAAGGTGTATAGCAAGCCGGCGGCATGTCCGAACCCGCCGGAATTGTCGTTGTCCCTTGGTGGGTTGTTATTGGGGTCCTCCCTTGCTTGCCTTGCCTTTTTGATCTCTTTAAAAGAATGGCAGTCCGTGGTGGTGTGGGTGGCGGGTTTTCCCTCCCTGCTATGGTAGACGCAGGCTGGTTGAGCAGGGCAACGGGGTCGAATTTCGGCCTCGCCGCATTGTTGGCGCGGTAGTTTCCTCCATCGCGGCAGAAGTTCTTTGGGTCATGTTGGCCGTAACTGGCGTTGGCGACGAAGTCGACGTGCCCGTCATTGCGGTGCTTGCCAGTGAGGCGGGTGTTGTTGTAGCGCCTATCGCGTTGTCGCTCGTTGTCGTGGCCGCTGATGCGGCGTCTTCCTCCTGACTCGTCGTCAGAGTCCTGGTTGGGGTCCCCCTCCACGTAGCGCTTGGCGATCTCAAGGAGGTCGGGGATGTTGTCGAGCATCCGGTAGACCCTCTTGATCTTAGCAACCTGGGGTTCGTACCGACACGCGTTCTTGAAACAGTGGATCGCCATGTCCGGGTGGATGCCTGAGGCGTTGATCCATAGTTCCTTCCACCTCTGGATCCAGTGGCAGGTCGACTCGCGTTGTCCCTAGATGCATCACTCCAGGTCCTCAATGGTGGTGGCGTGGGTGTAGGAGCCCTCGAAGTGCCTGACGAAGGCATCCCACATCTCTTCCCATGAGTCGATGCTGTTGGCGAGGAGCGTGTTGATCCATTGTCGGGTCGCACCCTCCATCATCAGGGGGAGGTAGCGAGCGGCTAGCAGGTCGGTGTGGCCGGCGATTCCCATTGCCATGAGGTATGTGCCCAGCCACACCGCTGGGTCATACGTTGGGTCGTACTTTTCGATCTCCTTGGGCGCCTTGAAGTTGGCAGGGTACTTATCGCCTCGGATCATAGGTCCGAGGCACTGGGGGCCAACTCGGCTGAGCGAGCCCCTGGGTTTGGGGTCGCAGCGGTTGGTGAGGGTGTGCCTCAAGTCGTTGGGTTGGCGCGCCCGCCAAGCCTAGTTGTTTACGATGTGCGCTTGGGTGTCGATGGGTTGCCCATTGGCGGCGACCGTGTTGTTCACCAGCCGCAGTTCGTTGGTGGAGAGCGCAGGTTTGGCAGCCCGTGGCTGATGTGCCAGGGGCTGGGGTGGTGGGCAGGTCACGGTGTTGGCGACGGTTGTAGGGCCGCTTGATGCTGCCCTGCTTGCCGATGAGCGGGAATACATCCGTCCCTGCGGGTTGACTCCCGCGGTTTGCTGCTCGACGGCCCTGGCGAGTAAGGCCTTGGCGTATTGGATATGTAGCGCGCCCTCTCCTTGGACGTCAAGGTGGGAAACTGCGGCATCGGTCGCGATGACGTTGTCCATTGGAGTGGAGTACAGTGGGAGCCCGTTGGCGTCGCGGGCCTGTGGCGAGATTATGATCCACGGCTGGTTCGGGGGGGGCGCGACCAATGGGTGACGGTGGGGCCCAGTCGCTGGTGCGTCGGGTGGTGGTTGGTTGCTACCACCTGCTGGCATGTTCTCGCAGTATTCGCATTCGGCCGCGCGTGCGGGGTCGCTTTCGTCGTTGAAGTTCAGTACGCGGCCCTGGACGTTGGAGTTCAGGCGGGTCCTGATGCGGCGCTGGTGGTAGAGTGACAGCTCCTGCGCCATTGCTCGCTCGAGGTGGAATTTCTCGCGCTCGGCTAGCTCCTTGCGCTGCACCTCCTCCAGTCGCAGGCGGGCTTCCTCCACGTCCGTGGTCGTGGCGGTCGGCGGAATCGGTGCAGAGAATGGATCCGACGGGGCGACTGCGCTACCTGCCAGGTAGATCGCGTTGAAGCGATTGGATCTGGCGCGGAAGTCCTCGGGGGACTCTGAGCCAGAGTTTGAATCGAAGATCCCAAGGATGGAGGAATCCTCGAAGTCCTCAGGGTTGGAGACCCACGTGATGGAGTCCTCCCGTGATGCTGCGGTGATGGATCCGTCGACCGAGGCAGGGGTCGCGGAGTTGGCGTCGTCGTGGAGGGCCACGTCATCCATGGCGACGTTGGTCTCGACCGCATTGCTGGCGGCCGAGTCGTATTCAGTGGCGAGGCAGTTGATGGAGCGGACCTGCTCCTTTGAGAGCAGATCGTAGCTTGGTGGCGATCCGCCGACGATCATTGTTGGCGGCCGGGTCAACTGTGTTGGTGAAGCTGACGAACAAATTGATGGTGCCGACCGGCATTATCGTGCTGTGGGTGATCGGGAGTGACGCCGGGATGGAGCTGCTGGGCAGGAGCTACAAGATCCCACTGGTGGCGATCATGCAGCCGGTGGCGATCAGCCGATCGATCGGCGAGTAGGGTCTCGCCGCAGAACTCAGGCCAGTCCGGCTAGGCCCCATGGTGGCGCCACTATCGTGGAAATGGTCACAGCAATCGCTACCATAGGCAACGTTTGATAGAATTGGGGGCGAGAGCTGGCGGCCATCTGCGGTGCGAGATGGGGGCGGATGCACATGGATTTACCCAGGTTCGTCCCCCCAGAGGGTAAAGACCTACTCCTTCTAGATTAGATTGATGGAGAGCAAGTTACAGGGGTGGCGAGCTCGGCGTCTAAGCAGCGAGTCGCTTGAAGGGGTGTATGATGGAACGTAAGTCGTCAAGCTACCCTAGGGAGGTTTATATATGGGGCACCTCGCTAGGGTTTACTGTTTACAACCAAAGAAGATATGGATTCGAAGGCTTTGACCTAATCCAACTGGGCTTCAGGTACGCTTCTAGGCCTCCAGTCTCCAATCGCTAGGCCTTCTCCTCAGTCGTTTTACAGTCGCCGTCCTGCAGGCCCACTTGCGAGGCCTTTGGCCCAATCGGAACGTCCTACTGGGCATACCCCCTTCAGCATATCCACATCACAAATCAAAATAGACAAATATCAAGCATGAATCCTCTCTACTCAATCTACACTTCAACATCATCCATTTGATATTGATTTGGTACCTTGCAACCAATCAAAAACATCCCCTCTTGTACTCTAGTCAAAAACCCTAAATCTGCCAAAATATGACTAAGTCTGGAAACCCTTGTGCATTTTTGGATACCTCTCTTTCTCAACCCTTGTGAATTTTTGGAAATGCACTTGAAATATCTTGTAGACCATATTAAGGACTACCAAGGCCCGCTCTTGCCCTTGGCTATATCATCTTTTAACCCACTTATTCTTGATGGTTTTGCAGGCAAGAAAATAACATTTCCTGCAAATCTTATCAACTGGCCTACTTGGTCAGAAGCTCACACCTTCATCCTACCTTCTTTGGACCAAATCTTTTCATGGTTGTGTTGTACTCATAAAACTCTAGAAATACCTACTTCACTTGTTCCAAATGGATCCTTGAGCTTCAAAAACCCACAAGGTTTTGAAGGCTATTTGATAATCTGCTTTGGCACCATTATCTTATTCAAATTTTGAAATCAATTCCTAGAGCAATCAAGCATGATCAAGCTCAACTTCTTGTAACATGGTGATATACTAAACTTGGTATATCCGTCCATCTAGCCCATTCCCCAAGGGGAGAATTGAGCTCCAAGATCCAACCATGTTTTGAAGGTATAAAAATAATAATGCCTAAGATTCTATATCTCTTGCTTTCCTTCCAAATCAAGTTGGATTTCCAAAAACCAATCTTACAAATGGTAGATACAACATGTGTACATCATCCACCTTGGATCTAAAGATTTCTAAAATAATATCAATATTTTTTGGCCCAAGCACAATTAGATCCTTTCTTTTAACAAAATCTCAAAAACTCCATCTAAAAAGGAAGGTTTGTACGTGTCCAAATCACTTGTCCAACTTTAAGCACAGTTGAGGCCTACTTAAAATACCCTATCTTCCCACCTCAAAATAAATATTTTTGAGATGCTTTATTATTTCTTTTTGCCTTTTTTTTAAATGGCAGAAACAATAAATAATTTCTTAAAAATACTTTTCTATCTCAATAAATTCCAGTAAAATTCTCCAAAGTGTAACTTGGTATTCCAGACCATCTCACATCAAAAAACAACCTAGTCGAATGCAAGAATATCAAATGAGCTTCTGAAAACCAATTCGGCACTTTTTGAATAAATGGTTCTTAGTGGACTTCATAGCCCCTGAAAAATCTTAAATAAATCTTACTTTGACCATATCCACCCATCAGTACACTTGCCTCATCTTGCATAAGGCATTTTTTTTGAAAACTTCCTTCATAACCATCTTGATGTTCAAATATGCAAACTAAGCCAATCCATGAAGTAAAAACCCACAAAACCTCCACCACAGCCCTTGCAAACTTGCCCAACACATCTCTTACCCTCTCTGGTCGTGTTACACTGTACCATGCCACTATAGCTCCCTAGAACCCTTGTACTATAGTATTTGGAAGCAATGCAAGAGAGAGGGGCAAGCACATCTTGCCAAATCTTTCTCATTAAGTGAGCTGCAGCAATCCCCATGCCCTCTGCCCAACCTTCTCCCTTGTTACCATGGACATTGTCCACCATACACCCTGTCCTTCGGTTTATAAGCCCAGAGGCCAGTGAATCTCTCCCCTGCCCTCCCATTTCACTCTATCACCTCCACCGACCACTCCCGGAGCCCCAGAACCAGATCCCTCTCCCGCCTTCGCCATGGAGAGAAGGAACCATCTTCCCTCGGTCATTTTTGAGCTCCCAAGCTGGTGCTCATTTCCATCCACCCCGAACCCTTCCACTGTTGCTAGAACACTCCCCTACCTTAGTATTCCCATCCCCCAAAGGCCTAGAAGCTCCCTCCCCCTCTGCTGCTCGGGAGATGAAGCAAACAACTGATGTGCTGCGGGGTTGCATGCAAATTCCCCTCCCTCTCCTACCTTCTACCCTCCTCTCTATGCATGCATGTCAATATCCCCACCTCGATCTATCTCACCCCGCTCTCTTCTATGCCTAGGACCACCCTAGAGATGCCTCCGGAGATCACCAGAATGTGCTCCGTCTCCGTCAGCCTCGCCACGCGAGATCTGCACCGGTACTCCCTTCCCTGCCCCTCGCCGAGGTCGGTGTTGAGCACCGATCCACCTCCACTAGTCCTCCTTCACCGGAAGGCCTCTAGGTGAGCACCCCGACCCCCACTCGTCCTGCTAGGGTTTCCCCCACCTATTCTTGTGGCTAGAGGTGGGAGACGACCGGGAACCGTCGATCTGGTCTAGATCTGACGACCCAAGTCTCCTCATACCCCTTCGACGTCCCCTGTCGCTGAGCAGCGAGCCTGCTGGGGTGTTTTGAACCCAGGATCTCCCGCCGCTGTGGGGAGAGATATTGGGCCGGCCCGCCTCTGTGTAGTTCGATTCGGTCAAAACCGGCCTAACTTCCCCTTGTCTTTTAATTTCCCAGATCTGGTTACAAATTGTCTGGTTTAAATCATTTCAAAAATGCTAAACAATTTCAAATTACCAAATCTAAAATTTACCATGTCCCTACATGATTTATTAAACATGCAGAACAAGTGCTGCATCAAAATAACCTCTAGTTATTTTATAATAAAAACAATACCAAAATGTGTCATCTTTACTATTTATTTCCTTATGGTAGTTTGGTAAACCCAAATGGGCTAATTCCAACTCTCTATGGTGGATATGTAGAAGACCTACCTTGTCATCTTGACCTCACCCCAAAAAGACCTATCTTTCATATGTAGCAAAAATGACAAAATCAATTCAGAGATGCATTTAGAAAATTCTCCAAGTCAAAATATACACTATTTTGACCTGATTCCAACTCTGAGAACACATGCATGGCAATATATGTCACATACCAGGAGCCCATAATTATTTGAGCCTTCAATAAATTTTAGTGAATTAAAACCTTCTGCAAGGGATTATTTCACTAAGTAAATACTTATATCAAATCTACAACTCCAAAAACGATGAATTAATTTATAATGGAAGGTATTTGCAATACCTACCGATTTTCATTTACCTCATATCATTTTGAACTGTAGAATAAATCTGGTTAAAAAGATAATTATACTATAGAACTGACTTTGGGAATTTCCCAATGACATTCTATTAATTATTTTGAGGTGATTCCAATTCTAAAAAATCACAAACTCAAATATATACAACATAATCTGAAACAAATTTAATTGAGCTACAGATCTTTTATGGTGAATTATTCACCTAAACTAGGGTTTATTTCACTAGAAAATCATAACTAATTAAGGAAATTTGATAAAATCATGAAACCACTTTTGTTTGTCTTGTTATTCCAATACCTACCGGTTGATATCATTTTTGTACATGGATATCATAGAGACCCAAGCCTTAGTTCAAAACCCCTTCATTAGGTGGTATTTTACAATTAAATCATTAAACAAGATCCACAAATGCCCTTCCATTTTCTTCCAATTGCAACAAACTCAATCTATCAAAACCTACTAAATTGAACAATGTATTGTATGTTAGCTTACTGTATTGCCTTGATGCGTGTATGCCTTGTGTTGATTGTGGCTTTTGTTTGCTTGTATGTGATCCATATCAACGATAGTTGCGATTAAATCGGAGACAAGAAGATGGTTGTTATTATTGGGTATTCTAAGAAGTCCAGGGACATATATTGCCAGATTGCTGATCACAGGCAAGCCACCTTCTTGCTCATAAGCCTTGTCCTATTATTTTACTTATGCATGTTTTACCTACTGTTTTATGAAAGCTACATTGTTTTATTATATGATGATCTATACTTGGTAGTGGCTTGGCTTCTCCAAACCATTACGCTTTTGTACTATTAAGTACAACCCCCTTGATGACACCTACGTGACCTTAGTATGGTAGATGGTGTATAACACCATACCCCTTTGGAGACCCTGTTTTAGCCAAAGCAAAACTAGAGGATGGGAAGACCCCCGAAAAAGTTTTACAAAATGTTTATGGCAAAACCTTGGTGAGGTTTGACCTACCAAGAGAAGTTTGAGAAAAGAAAAAGGGTTTTATTTTACAAAATGCTGAAAGATGGAGGAAAAAGGTTTACAAAAACGCACCCGGTTCTTTGTAGTTTTGCTAGAACAATTAACCCGTGTAACCACATTACTCTAGAATGGGACAGGGATGGGCTTGAAGTTTGCTACTCTGGTGTGGGAATTCTCACAACTGCTTATAAGGGATCATCTCCCTCGAATTATAGGCTTCCTTTACAAAAAGGGTCAACTGTTAGACAATCACCTGGAGGAATGCAGGATCACCCATGCGAGTGACCAGGCGATACTATGAACCTCTCATTGAAAGTGCCCACTCTGGAGGAGTCAGAATGAGCTCCAGTTGGTCTATGGCCCCAATGTCCCGGTGTTGAGAGGAACAGCTCATAGTGTAGGGCCTATGCTAGAGTGGAATCTGAAGAGTCTTGATCGGTTACTCGACCCACGATCAGTGAGGATCAGGGCAGGGTACTCAGTTGGTGTGGGTAAAGTGTACAACCTCTGCAGAGTGTAAATCTGTTCGAATAGCCGTGTCCATGGCCATGGACGGTTGGGAAGGTTGTTGTAGAGCGGTGCTAGTTTTGATTTCAAAAAGTACTTCAGAAAAGCAAAGGATTTGGAAATAATTTGACCATGGGATGGTCGGAAAGGAAGGAAAGAAGTTGGTCATGTGATGACCGGAAGGAGGAACAAATGGGTGACCCAATCCTAGTGTTTTCCAAAACTTTTCAAAAAGGTTTCCAAAAAGGTTTTACAAAAGTTTTCAACAAAGATATGTAGATGCTATATCTACAAGAGAAACTAGTTGAGAAAAGAACCTCTCTTAGAGCCCTCCTACTACCACAACCATATTGCATATCCTCTTGTTATTATTATTTTAAGGCGGTTTGCAAATACATTCAAAGTACTCACTAGCATTGTCCCTAGCTATTAACTTGGTCAGATATCAAGAAGAAGGTGATGCTGACGGCTATGCGAGCTAGGACGTTCTCCCGGTCAGTTGCATGTAGGTTAAGGCATGGCTCGGGCTCTACGCTTGATGAAGTTCCGTTGATCATTATTGATAGCCATAATGGCATGTAAGGTATGACATGTATCCGCTTAAGTAATGGATGTTTACTTTGATACTTGTTGGTTATGTGCCACGACTAGCTGATTATAGGATCGTGGTGTATGCATAACAGGGATTCTCGGAGGATTAATCCGGGAGCCCCATAGTGACGTACATGAAAAAATTAATATATTTGGGGGAGTTTCTTTGGGGGATGAGGTGGTAGAGTTGAATACACGTGGCAACCTAGGATTGCATGGAGATGCTTGATGATGTGGATACCTTGCATGTTTAGAGAAATATCTTAGTGGAAATGATCTTTTTAGTTATATAGGATAATTCCAATCAAAACAACGATAATAACCTACGGAGTACTAAGTTTCCATCCTTATGGGAAGAAGAAGAATCTCATCCACAACTTACCGGGCAACAAACTATCATATTTTATTTAGAGTAAATTCCACTTTTTACCCCCTAGTTTCAAAATATTTGCACTAATTACCCCATTTAGCATTTATTCATCCTAATTACCCCATTTAGTAAAAGTTGTGCCAACTTTTACCCCATGTAAAATTTTGTGAGTGTTTTGACAGGTTGCATGCCCCTTTGATTTTTTTCTGATTTTTTATTTCTCACAAGAAGCGGCCTGATCATGAGTTAAATCGTATTGTTTTTGGGATGCGCCGGTCTTGTCTGTTCCTCCGCATTGTTTTTCTGTTCCTAAAACCGTATCTTTCCTCAACAAAAAAATGTGTCATTCTTAAGCCAAAAAAATTCCCAGTGCTACAGAAAAAATAGCTAAATATGACTCATAATCGGCTCATCTGCTGAGTAAGAGTCTGTTACTCTTAAACGTAACAGAGTCCTTCTAATTCTTATTTAAACTGCAGCTAGCAGCACTACCGTTGCACCAGGCACACATCTCAACTAGTTCTTCATATAGCACTGATTGGAAAAACAACAGCGAGATGTGAGATTGGAAAGAAAAAACCTTCCAAGAGAAAATAACCATAACAAAACTAGTCTACGTGGCACGCCACTTGTAGTTACTACATGGACCCATCTGTCAAAATGCTCACAAAAATTTAAAGAAGGTAAAAATTGGCATAACTTTTACTAAATAGGATAATTAGAATAAATATTTGCTAAATAGGGTAATTAGTGTCAAAATTTTGAAATTAGAGGGTAAAAACTGGATTTTACTCTTTTATTTAATATACTACATAATCATATAATGTCGAGTTGCCAAGTTTAAATCGTGCCAGATAGTGTTAACTCGTGATCATCTTGTCTTTTGATTGTACTATATAAGACACTCACAGTCATACTTATTTCATTTTTCTCAAAATAGATCGTGAGTCGAGGTAAAAAACTAGTTGATCTCCTGCTGCTCACGAGTCTCAAACTTTTTTTGCAATCCTATCTTGGTATTCTAGTACAGGGGACCCAGAACGGAGCTACTCAGGGAACACCATGCTATATCGATCTAGACATCCGCCCGAGCCACGTGATTCTTGTCGGGCGTGTTTTGTCATATTTTTCTTTGCAAAATTCCACTAATCTATTAATAATCATCGACAACGGTAGTACAAGAAGTCCTAAAATAAATAAAAATTACAAATAGGTTCTTAGACTATCTAGCACTAGCACGACCCAAAGAGGCGATGGTGTTCTCGCCACTCCATCACCCAAGCTAGCACATTTTGTCATAGTATAGCTTGTCATGCTAAGGCTCCAAAGGACCAAGCACCAAAGAAACAATCATCGCCAACGATACAACCGTAAATCAGAATAGATTAACCCGAAACCACACAAACTAAGATAAAAATTCACGAGATACCAGAAAAATCCGCTAGACACACAACACCATGCCCCTTCCACTCGCGCTAGACGCACCACTGAAGCGGGGATATGATAGAGAGGACCTTATTCTGACACTAGGATATAGCCGCTGCCTCACCATCTCGACGAAAAAACAAAAACTTACTAAACAAAGAAATAAAAGCCCTCCCGCCAACGAGAGGCAGAGATCCACCACTCCTCCAAGGCCTGAGCGGACTTCAGAGTGACCGGCAACGTCGCCGATGGAGGGCACGTGAACCCTAGCCGCCGCCTGGATCACCTTCTCTTTTTCATGTCCTAATCACATAGGTTGTCATATTTGACCTATATATATTTGTAATCTATTGAATATTAAATGAAACACAGTGATATATTTTATAATTTAATTATTTTAGATGGAATGCTTAAAACTAAGCTAATTATTTAAGAAGCATAACATAAATACATATATTTGATTTTTTTTCCAATCAAGTTAGGTTGTCTCGGTTCATATTTTATTATTATTATTATACAAGATTTATGATTTATTTAGATTTCAAAGATATATCATATTAGATTTGCAACAAGCTAGATATTACAAAGGGGGCTAGCAAAAATCCGAAGACACGTCGGTGGTGGTCCTGCGAATGACTTTTTGCGGGAAAGATCCGAATATATTATAAAAGAATTACAAGTACAAAGCACATGAAACATAATAAAATTTACATTGAGATCCTTTAACTGCTTAATAGACACTATCGCTACTAGAGCAAGCCTACGAGCGCCACTGTCGTGGCTCCCCTACCGGTGCTAACCTGACTTTGTTGTTGACATCTAGGTAATCTTTGTGCACGTGTACCTTAGGACCAACACACTATATCCGAGGTCATTGCCATTGAACCCTTGAATCGATCTGAATCTCATGACATCAAACCCAAATGCACAAGACCAAACAAGATCAACCACTCGATGGGGAGAAGGCGATTTCCCACTCACCCCATCGCCACTGGCGAGACCACCTCTAGTGAGGATATGGGGAAACTTTATTCTTGTCCCGCACAATATCGTCATTGTCTAACGTCGTAACTAGTTGAACAAACTCTAACTTCAGGGACCTAACAGATCCCACCCCTCCTACATGTTCGAGCAGTACGGTGACCCGCATACCACTACATGGTGGAGTATGCAAGTCGTTGACATAACACCAATAAAACATCGTTCCACTAGTATTCAATCCCTTAAAGTGGTACAACAGAAACATCATGGGTCCAAAATATGACTATATATTACAACTTAAATCTTTACAAAGATCTAGAGAACATCTAAAGTATATAGAGAGGAAGATCCTTACAAAGGAAAAACCAGAAATAACAAATCATAAACTATACTAAGAATAAGTTAACCCCTAATACTATCGGGCTTACTACCGAGCAATATATTAGTACTCCTATCTAATGTAGAATTTCGTCCCCACTTTGCTTGATGTAGATGTTGACTCCATTGGCTTTACTGAAGAACTTTAGCTTCTTATAGCAATCCTTTTGAGCATTATCTGGTGTTGATGACGTATTCAACGGCTTTAGAATCTAGCAAGGATTATGAAGGTACGGTTGAGTATGAGCATACTCAACATGTTTATTGGAGAGGACTGTTTGATGCACTATATATATCCACATAACATAGTGTTGGGTTAGCAGCATAGAAAACAAAAAAATTCCTACGATAGGACCTATTATACGCCAAGATCTATCTACTAGATACAAGATACGGGTGGATATACATTCATAGAGAACATACCCTTGAAGACCGACAAAGTGTAACGAGATTGAACTTATGGATGATGTAGTCAAACGCTTGCTGATCTCAAGATCGTGTGGAAGTCCTAGCGCCGCAAATTAGCAGCGCATCCATCCTCACACACACATTCAGGCCACCGAACAACCTCCAACTCCTCGTTCCAGCGATGCAGTGGAAGAAGCAACTCCTTCCAAATGAAATGCCACCGGGAACATGTTTCTCGCTAATCCGAGACCATGGGGGAATAATTCTAGATGGGGAGAGAGATCCTTCACGAGAAGGTGTGAGTGAGAAGGAGGGAGAGGGGGCTTTTATAGGAGAGGGGGATGCCCCCCTCCCATGGCCGGCGCCCATGGGGGGTGCCCGCACCTCTTCCTCATTCATGTGATGGAAGCTCCACTCACATAAATTTGGCCCTCCATTTTCTCCACTCAAAATGCATTAAATTTCCACCAAATTTAATGCAACTCTCATTTAGTAAAACTTTTATTTATTAACAAATATTCACATAAAACTCCCCTACAACATTTCAATATCACATGCAGAACCAATTCCAGCAATTTCGCACGGAACAATTCTAGTGTCCATTGAAATAATTCCAGCGCTTTGCAATTATTTCGTCTAAAACATATTTGTTCCAAATGGTGTTGGCAACCCTTAAGAGTGTCACCCTACGGTTCGCGAATAATGCAGACATGATCGAGACCCTTCTCAGATCAATAATCAGAAGTAGGACATGTAGATCCATACTGACTCCCACACATTCAACGATGACTTTACAAATCTTTATATCTCCATCTGCTACAGATCTCCTACATTTAGGTCCATGTGTAGGCCCTAGGGAGAACTTTAGTCAATAGATCTGCTACATTTAGGTCCGTGTGTACTTTACAAATTTTATATTTCCATCTTTGACATGCTCGTGGATGGAGTGAAACCGACACTTAATATGCTTGGAATTCTTGTGTGATCTTGGTTCCTTGGCGTTGGCTATGGCTCCATTGTTGTCACAATAGATGACCATTGGGTCCAACGCACTAGGAACCACACCTAGTTCCGTTATGAACTCCTTCATCCAAACCGCTTCCTGCACCGCTTCTGAGGCAGCAACATATTCCGCCTCTGTTGTTGATCCAGCCACCACAGGTTGTTTGGAACTCCTGCAACTAACTATTGCTCCGTTCAAGAGAAATACATATCCGGAGTAAGATTTAGAGTCATCCGGATCGGTGTCAAAGCTAGTGTCGACATAACACTTAGTGACAATATCTTCTTCACCTTTGTATACTAGAAACATGTCCTTAGTTCTTCTTAAGTACTTAAGGATATTCTTGACCGCTATCCAGTGTTCCGAACCTGGATCAGATTGAAACCTACTAGTCAAACTAATAGCATGTGCCACATCCGGTCTTGTACATAGCATGTCGTACATTATAGAGCCTATGGCTGAAGCATAGGGGATCTTATCCATTATCTCTCTTTCTTCCGCCGTAGCCAGACTTTGAGTCTTACTCAATGTCTTGCCTTGCAACATAGGTAAGAACCCCTTCTTACTTCCGTCCATATTAAACTTCTTTAATATGTTATCATGGTATGTACTTTGAGATAGCCCAATTAGGCACCTTGATCTATCTCTATAGATCTTAATGCCTAATATATATGATGCTTCACCAAGGTCCTTCATCGAAAATTTGTTGTTTAGATAACTTTTAACACTGTTTAAAAGATCTATATTATTTCCAATCAATAATATGTCATCCACATATAATATTAGAAATGCCACATTGCTCCCACTCACTTTCTTGTAAATACAAGCCTCTCCATAAGTTTGGACAAATCCAAACTCTTTAATCACCTCATCCAAGCAGAGATTCCAACTTCGGGATGCTTGCTTCAGTCCATAGATGGATCGCTGAAGCTTCCATACCTTATCAGCATCCTTAGGATTGACAAAACCCTTAGGTTGTATCATATACAACTCTTCTTCAATATTACCATTGAGGATCACAGTCTTGACATCCATCTGCCATATTTCATAATCGAAATATACAGCAATTGCTAACATAATCCTAACCGACTTTAGCATCGCTACGGGCGAGAATGTCTCATCGTAGTCAACTCCTTGAATTTGTCGAAACCCCTTTGAGACAAGTCGAGCTCTATAGATGGTTACATTTCCATCAGCGTTAGTTTTTTTTGAAAATCCATTTATTCTCAATGGCCTTTCGGTCGTGAGGTAAGTCCACCAAAGTCCAAACTTGGTTTTCATACATGCATTCCATCTCGGATTTCATGGCTTCTAGCCATTTGTTGGAATCCGGGCTCATCATCGCTTCTTCATACGTCGCAGGGTCACCTATTTCATCAACCATGAAATTCATAACAACATTTCTGTACAGTTTAGGAGCTAGACGTGTCCTGCTTGACCTGCGAGCTTCAATAGTGTCTTTTGGAGTTTCATGATCATTATCAGTAGTACCTCTTCATTTGGTGAAGTCTACTCCGGAACAATTTTTGGCGCTGCGCCACTTGCCGTTTCATGAAGAGAAGGTTCAATAACCTCTTCGAGTTCTACCTTCCGACTACACACGCCTTTTGTGAGAAACTCTTTCTGTAGAAAGGATCCATTCTTGGCAATGAAAACCTTGCCCTGGGATCTGTGATGGAAGGAATACCCAATTGTTTCTTTAGGGTATCCTATGAAGATGCATTTTTCCGCTTTGGGTTCGAGTTTATCAGGCTGAAGTTTCTTCACATAAACATTGCAACCCCAAACTTTAAGAAATGACAACTTAGGTTTGTTTCCAAACCATATTTCATATGGTGTCGTTTCAACGGATTTAGATGGTGCCCTATTTAAAGTGAATGCAGCAGTTTCTAGTGCATAACCCCAAAATGACAGTGGCAAGTTAGTCAGAGACATCATAGATCAAACCATATCCAATAGAGTACGATTACGATATTCCGACACACCATTATGTTGTGGTGTTCCGACAGGTGTGAGTTGTGAAACTATTCCACAATCTCTCATGTGTGCACTAAACTCGTAACTAAGATACTCACCTCCACGGTCAGACCGCAAAATTTAATCTTTCTATTACGATCATTTTCCACTTCACTCTGAAATTCCTTGAACTTTTCAAAGGTTTCAGACTTGTGTTTCATCAAATAGATATACCCATATCTACTCAAATCATTCGTGAAAGTAACAAAATAATGATATCCACCTTGCACCGACACACTCATTGGACCACATACATCAGTATGTATGATTTCCAATAAATCTGTCGCCCGTTCCATTGAACCAGAAAACAGCATTCTAGTCATCTTTCCCATAAGGCATGGCTCACATGTATCAAATGATTCAAAATCAAGTGATTCCAAAAGTCCATCAGAATGAAGTTTCTTCATGCGTTTAACGCCAATATGACCTAGACGGCAGTGCCACATATATGCAGATATATCATCATCAAGTTTAATCCTTTTAGCATCAACATTATGAATACGCGTAACACTATTATCGAGATCCAACAGAAATAAACCATTCATCACAGGTGCATGACCATAAAATATATCATTCATTTAAATTGAACAACCATTGTTTTCAGACTTAAATGAATAACCACCTCGCAGCAAACACGATCTAGATACAATGTTCATGCAAGTGTAGGCACCAAATAAAAATTATTTAGATTTATCACTAGTCCTGACGGTAGGTGGAGATGTAGCGTTCCAACGACGATCACATCAACTCTTGATCCATTGCCGACATGCATCTTGACCTCAGCCGTTGCTAGCGGTCGCTTGTTCCGCAACCCCTGATTCGAGTTACATATATTAGCAACCAATCTAGTATCAAATACCCAAGTGTTACTGCGAGTACTAGTCAAGTACACATCAATAACATGTATATCACATATACCTTTGTTTTCCTTGCTGGCCTTCTTGTCTGCCAAATACTTGGGGCAGTTGTGCTTCCAATGGCCAGTCCCTTTACAATAATAGCACTCTGTATCAGACTTAGGACCAGCTCGGGATTTCTTTTCAAGCGCGGCAATAGATTTTCCGCCATTCCTTCCCTTCAAGCGCGGCAATAGCACCCTTCTTGTCTTTCTTGAAATTGGTGGTCTTATTGATCATCAACACTTGATGCTCTTTCCTGATCTCCACTTCTGTAGTTTTAAGCATTGATAGAAGCTCGAGGAGAGACTTCTTCATGCCCTGCATATTATAGTTCATCACGAAGCTCTTGTATCTAGGTGGCAGAGATTAGAGAACACGATGTATGCCTAAGTCAATGGGAATTGTTATTCCCAAGGACACAAGATTATCGGCATACCCAGACATCTTGAGTACGTGCTCACTAACAGAGTTGTTCTCTTCCATCATGCAGCTAAAGAACTTTTTAGAAGCATTATAAGTCTCTACGGCAGCATGGGTATCGAAAGTCATTTTCAATTCACCCATGGTATCAAAAGCATTGCCATTTTCGAAACGCTTTCGAAGTTATGGCTCTAGCCCATATAGTATGCTGCAATGAACTAAGTTGTGGTCCTCCTAACGAGTCAAATAGATGTTCTTTTCCTCGTCAGGGGCATCAGGAGCTGCTGGGGGACCTAGCAGCGCTTCTAGCACATATTGCTTTTGTGCAGCAGTGAGGAGAATCCTTAAATTCATGGCCCAGTTGGTAAAGTTGCTACCATTTTCTGCAAATTTCTGTTTCTCCATGAACAGATTGAAATTAAAAGCGGGTGGTGCCATATACAACAGAATTTATAAAGCTTGGACTAAGTTTATGATAGATTGAGTTCAACTAATCAAATTATGAATGAACTCACACTCAAAAACAACATCCCTCGTGTATTTTTGATGATTACATGGACCAAATCCACTACACCAAGTCCGATCATCACGTGAGTCGGTGTAGCTTCAAATGCGAGCATCTATATGGGCATCATATCAACTGTATGACTCATGCTTAACCTTTCGGTCCGTGTTCCGAGGCCATGTCTGTACATGCTAGGCTCGCCAAGTAAGAACCTTAGTACTCGCTTGTGTAAAACTATCTTACACCCGTTTATGATCGTGGATTCAAGTACACCCGATCATCACGTGATGTCTTGAAGCGGCGAAACATAAAACGGTGCGTACTTAAGGGAGAACACATTTTTATCTTGATATCTAAATGAGGGATCATCTTATAATGCTACTAAAACGCCAAACAAGCAATATAAGATACAAACATCAAATGTGTAAAGTGAAATCATATGGTTCTTGCACTTGATCACTATCATGTGCATCGTGGTATGATCTTTATCATTCCTTTCTGTGTAAGGCCAAGGTCAACGGAACTTACACGATGGGCATGTTATAATTTCCACGAGTATCAACTATACTTCAAATTATAACATTACCATATCATGACACTAGCCCAGCAATGATATAAACTAGACGCTTCTAATTTATCAATTGCAAGTTTTTACGTGGCTTAGGGCTTTCGAAGATAGAACCAGTCGTACCTACGAACATGGAACCACAAAAATGATAACCAAATTATTAGCAACTCGTTGTAAATCAGATATTGACTATAGTAGGAGAGACAGACACCCGCTAGCCACTTATGAAAAACTAGTTGCATGTCAAGCGAGGAACAGGTCTCATGTGCGATGTTGGGGATATGCTATATGGGTATCCTCATAGCATGTCACCAATCCGCCTAACCCGGGTTGCCCATGGTTGGTAGCAAGGCCTATGGCTTGCTGGGCGTCCCCGTTAGATGGATCCTGGAGAGAGGCCCATGCCGGATAAAGGAAGGCTACGCAGGAGTCACCGACATACTCGGAGCCTTGGAGTACAAGACATGAAAGACTAGCTCATATTAGTGTAGAAATCTTTGCCTTGTCCGGCAAGGACCTTTCCCTATAAACCCCAGGTCTTGGCGCCTTTATAAGCCGACATGTGGGAGCCTTTAGGCAACATACAACCTCTTAGATTGCAGCATACAACACGCAACACCTCGCACAACGAACTTATCTCTATAACTTGGCGTATTGCCATTATAGTGATTTAAAGCAGGAGTAGAGTTCCGCCACCGTTGTGGGACTTGAACCTGGGTAAGCTGTGTTACCTCGTACCCGCCAACTCCCCGCCTTACCCCACGTCTCTAAACACGTACTGTGAGGACCCCCTCCATGGCGTACTCGTTGGCAATACCACAACAGTTGTCACCTACCGTGGGGCAAGAGGCGCTCCGAGCTCTACACCGGGCGAGGTCCAATCTCTTCGCGGGAATCAGCAATACCGTAGCCATCGAGCGCGCTCTCTTCTTCGGCAACATCCCGATCGTCCCTCCAGATGAGTTCTGGGTGCCGGCGAAGGTGAACCCCACGCGCTGCTCCGTCATCCCCTTCAAAGACATCCACATCTTCATTGGCGAAACTGACTCGGTTCCTAGCTCCTAGAAAGTCAGAAACTCGTCAAGCCCCGCACGGCCTATGAGCAGGACACGTTCGCGGAAGGATCTGGGCCATACCTCTCCTTGGAGTATGGTAGCTCGGATCAGGAAATTTCAAGGCCCACCCAAACCGCCCCTATGCAGGATATAAAGGTGGAAGGACCCCGCAAATCCGCTTGGCTTCCTCGAGCGTTAGAGATGTGTAGGTCACACTTTGTCAGCGTCGTCACCATCTTCGATCTAGCTAGATATGTCCAAAGGGATGGAGAACCTCCCCGCGAATACCTCGCTAGATGGATGAGGGTGAGGGAAACCCTAGAAGGCGACCGTGCCGACGAGCTCGTATACCACTTCATGGAAGGGCTCACGCCTGGAACACTCCTCCGGCATACCCTTCGAAGGCGTAGGACGCAGGCCCTCTCACTCTTGGTGAGATGGTTTCCATCGTCAATGAATACGCGGATGCCAATGAAGAGGCCATGATGGAAATCGCCGTCGTAGCCAGAGAAGGAAACAACAAAAACGGCCCGCCTCCATCGCCCACCACATCCACCATCGCCAACACCGAAGCCAACTCTGACTCCATCCTTGACGTGCTTTACGCTGACATCAATATGGATGCCGGTGGCTCAGATGCTAACTCGGAGGAATACGACGCTGTTATGAGGGAGATCGAGCATGAGATCAAGAAGGAGGAGCGCGCCGAGAAGACCAACACCTCCCACCAGGTGCTAGTGTCCATTGGGAGCGTAATGGAAGAAGAAGGATAAGAACTGGAATGTGAGAGAGCTCCGCCACACTAGTGGTCACCAGAGCAGCAGCAGCTAAGAAAGTCGCCGAGCCTCTGGCTTCGGCCAAAGCTATGCCTCCTCCGGTCATCCGCTGATACGTCCATTTTGCATCACTATTCTATATCATAATTTATTGTTATTCATTGATATATTTCATATTAAGAGATGATACTTATGTAATTTCATCTGTTTTTGCATGGTTGATGACTTTTGGAGCATGGACCGCTGCAGTTAAGATTCTGATGGAAAAGGTGCTATTTGGAGGCAAAATTCGCGAAGATCAGAAAATCCGAGAAAATATATGGAAAATCCTATTTTCCAGAAGACAAAGGCTGCCAGAAGGAGGAGTGGAGATGGGCCATAGGGGGCCCACACCATCCCCTGGCGTGGGCCACCTTGGGCCGTGCCACCAAGTGGTGTGGCCGCCCTGGTCCACCTCCATCTCTCCCCTCTGGCGTATATTATCTCCACGGAACCCTAATACTCGGGGAGCGACCTCAGAAAGATTCCGCCACCTCTACAGGACGGAAAACACCGAGAGAGAAAGACCTCTCCGGCAGACAGAATTCTGCCGGGGGAATTCCTTCCTAGAGAGGGGACATCGTCGCCATCAACACCACCATCAAGCTGGACTTCATAGGGATAATCATCATCATCACCACCATCATCACCATCAGCACCATCATCACCATCTCCATATTGTTGTAACAATCGGGTTGAATCTTGCATAGTTCTTAGGGGAAACTCTCCCGGTGTTGATTACTCTTTGTAGTTGATGCGATTGAGTGAACCGTTGAATTATTGTTTATGTTCAGATTGTTATACATCATTATTCCATCTCTGATCATGAGCCATATGATGTCTTGTGATTAGTTCATTTTGTTCTTGAGGACATGGGAGAAGTCATGTTGTTAGTAGTGGAATTGTGTTGAGAAAGATTCAATAGTTTGATATTTAAGTTATGGTGTACTTCTTCTAGTGGTGTCATGTGAACATCGACTACATGACACTTCACCTATATGGGCCTAGGGGAATGCATTGTGTATTTGGCTACTAATCGTAGGGGTTACCGGAGTGATAGAAACCTAAACCCCCGTTAGGAATCCATTGCACAAGGGACGTCAGGGTCTTAGAGTTTAAAGCCGTGGTTAGGTTTCTACCTTAATTACTTTCTTGTACTTACAGATGTTTGCAAGGGGTATAATCACAAGTATGTATTAGTCCTAGGAAGGTCGGTACATTAGCACAGGTTCACCCACACAACACTTAGCAAACTATAGAAGATTAATCAACTATTTGAAGCGAAAGCACTTGATAGTCTTCCCGTGTGTCCTCGAGAACGTTTGGTAATCTTAAGTAATACAACCGGCATATCCTTTGCTGAATAAAGGATTGGGCCACTTGCTGCATTTATTCCTACTGTCTTTTATTTACTCGTATTTTATTTACTTGCTTTATCAAAAATTCCTGATCCATACCACTAGCCAGCACCTTCTGCTCCTCGTTGGGTTCGACACTCTTACTTATTGAAAATACTACGATACACCCCCTATACTTGTGGATCATCAAGACTATTTTCTGGCGCTGTTGCCGGGGAGTGAAGCGCTATTGGAGAGTGGACTTGGTAAAGGAAACTTCTACTGTGAGTATTGTTTACTTCTGTTAGTTGATTTAATTTCATTATGGATAATTCGCTGAGTTTCTTATTTCGTAATGCTACTACCACTACTAAGGTAGTAGATGAACCACCACCTGCTGAGAATAATACTTTTAAAATACCTACAAGAATTATTGATTATGTTATGGATAACTACTATGTTGGGGATGGAACTGTCCATCCCGGTGATCATTTGCTCTTTATACACGAATTGTGCGGGTTGTTCAAGTGTGCAGGTATTACTACAGATCAAGTTAAGAAGAAATTATTCTCATTATCGCTGAAAGGAAGAGCTGAGGACTAGTATAAGCTGTTGAAGAATGGTCAAGCTCTGGAATGGGAGGAAATAGTACCTCTCTTTTACTCAAAGTTTTATCCTCCTAGTGAGATTCATAAAGATCGGAATCAAATATACAACTTTTGGCCTCTTGATGGAGAGAGTACAACTCAAGCTTGGGGGAGATTGAAGTTACTAATGCTCAAATGTCCCATTCATGAGCTCCCCAACAATATTATTATCAATAACTTTTATGCAAGGCTTTCTCTTCATGATAAGGATTTATTGGATGCTTCTTGTGCCGGATCATTCACTCGCATGGAATAAGAAGCTAACTGGGATCTTTTGGACCGTATTCAAGACAATGCTAAAGCTTGGGAGAATGACAAAGGTAGAAAGTCAGGTATAACTTATGATTATGAATGCATTGAATCTTTTATGGGAACTGATGACTTTGAAAATATTAGTAATGCTTATGATCTTGATTTACAAGTTATTACAAATTGTTTTAAGGCTTTTGCTTCTTATATTGAAATCCCAAAAAAGGGATGGAGCAAGTACCATGCACCTTATAAGGATATTGTTGACTGTGTTCCTGTTGGGAGTACTGAGTTTTACACTATTGATCACATCTTACCTGAACCTTATATCGAGAAAATACCCTTCCCGGATAAGGTAAAGGATCATCCTATGATAACTAGTGTAATAACTAAAAGTGCAAAGAGAACTGCAAAACCTGATGAACAAATAAACATTGAACCTGTTGTAGCAATTGTGAAAGACCTTGTCACTAAAAGATTAGAAGGACACATAGTATTTTGTGAGGATGCTTCTAATATTGTCTCACATCCTAATAAAGCTAAAAAGGCTAGTGTCCATGTGCTTTCTGTTAGAATAGGTGATCATTGCTATTATGGTCTATGTGATATTGGTGCAAGTTCAAGTGCTATTCCTTATGAGCTTTATAAAGAAATTATGCATGAAATTAGTCCCTGCGAATTGGAAGAGATTGATGTGGTTATTCACCTTGCTAATAGAGAGACCATTTCTCCAATTGGTATTGTGCGGATGTAGAAGTTGTTTGTGGCAAGATTAAATATCCTGCTGATTTTCTAGTACCCTCTTCAGCTGCTAGTAAAACTTATCCCATCATTTTTGGTAGACCTTTCTTGAGTACTTGTGGAGCTATTATAGATTGCAAGAGGGAGAAAATCTTGACTAAGTTTGATGGGGAATCTTATGAGTTTAATTTTTCAAAATTTACTAAAGAACCTTCTGAAAATGAAACCCATAATGAGGATTTTCGAGTTGAACAACTTGCATCTATTTCTCTTGCTCCTAACAATGCTTTGCAGCAATTTATGGAAGACCACAAAAGTGAGATCTTCATGGAAGAAAGGAATGAGATTGACGAGATTCTCCGTCGTCAACCTAAGATGCTTAAGCATAACTTTCCTGTAGAAGAGTTGGGTACCACATTGCCACCTAAAAAGGATCCGGTCTTCGATCTAAAACCTCTCCCTGGCGATCTTAAATATGCTTACATTGATGATAAAAATATATATCATGTTATTATTAGCTCTAAACTTTCAGGGAAGGAAGAGGAACGATTATTGGAGGTTTTGAAGAAACACCGAGGGGCTATGGGCTATACTCTGGATGATTTAAAAGGGATTTCTCCTACTATATGTCAGCATGCTATCAATATAGAACCAGATGCAAAGCCACTAGTAGAGCACCAACAGCGTCTAAATCCTACGATGAAGGAAGTGGTAAGAAATGAGGTATTGAAACTCCTTGATGCTGGTATTATTTACCCTATTTCTAATAGTGAATGGGTTAGTCCTGTTCATTGTGTTCCTAAAAAAGGAGGAATTACCGTTGTTCCTAATGATAATGCTGAGCTTATTCCCCAAAGAATAGTAGTAGGCTATAGAATGTGCATTGATTTCAGGAAAGTTAACAAAGTTACTAAGAAAGATCATTACCCACTTCCTTTTATCGATCAAATGTTAGAAAGGTTGTCTAAAAAGACCCATTTTTGTTTTCTTGATGGATATTCCGGTTTCTCTCAAATTTCTGTTAAACAACAAGATCAAGAAAAAACTACTTTTACATGCCCTTACGGAACCTATGCTTATAGACGTACGCCTTTTGGTTTATGTAATGCTCCTGCTACTTTTCAAAGATGCATGTCTGCTATCTTTCATGGTTTTTGTGAGGAAATTGTGGAAGTGTTCATGGATGACTTCTCCGTCTATGGAACTTCTTTTGATAATTGTCTGCACAACCTTGATAAAGTTTTGCAAAGGTGTGAAGAAACTAATCTTGTTCTTAATTGGGAGAAATGCCACTTCATGGTTAATGAAGGGATTGTCCTTGGGCATAAGGTTTCCGAAAGAGGCATAGAGGTGGATAGAGCTAAAGTTGAGGCAATTGAGAACATGCCCTGCCTAAGAGACATCAAAGGTATTTGTAGTATCCTTGGTCATGCTGGTTTCTATAAAAGGTTTATTAAAGATTTCTCTAAGATATCAAAACCCCTCACTAATATTCTTCAAAAAGATGTACCCTTTGTTTTTGATGATGATTGTAAGGAAGCTTTTGAAACTCTTAAGAAGGCTTTAACTACAGCTCCTATCATTCAACCACCTGATTGGAGTTTACCCTTTGAAATAATGTGTGATGCTAGTGATTTTGTTGTAGGTGCTGTCCTTGGGCAACGAATTGATAAAAACTTAAATGTTATTCATTATGCTAGTAAAACTCTTGATGCTGCTCAAAGGAATTATGCTACTACTGAAAAAGAATTCCTAGCTGTCGTTTTTGCTTGTGATAAGTTTAGACCTTATATTGTAGACTCAAAAGTCACCATTCATACTGATCATGCTGACATTAAGTACCTTATGATGAAGAAGGATGCTAAGCCTAGTCTTATAAGATGGGTGCTGCTTTTACAAGAGTTTGATCTAAATATAGATAGGAAAGGTGCTGAAAATCCTGTTGCTGATAATTTATCTCGGATGGAAAATATATCTTTTGATCCTATGCCTGTTAATGATAGTTTCTGAATGAACAGTTGGCCGCAATAGGGGTAAGCTCACGAGGGAGCCCTTGGTATGTTGACTATGCTAACTTTATTGTCTCCAAGTATTTTCCTCCAACTTTCACAGATCAGCAAAGAAGGAAGTTCTTTTACGATTTGAGGCATTATTTTTGGGATGACCCACATTTATATAAAGAAGGAGTGGATGGTATTATGCGAAGATGTGTTCCAAAATACGAACAAAAGGAGATATTGTGTAAATGTCATGGTAGTGCCTATGGAGGACATCATGCAGGAGATAGAACTACGCAAAAGGTGCTACAATCAGGTTTCTACTGGCCTACCCTTTTTAAAGATGCAAGAAAATTTGTTTTATCTTGTGATGACTGTCAGCGTGTTGGTAATATTTCTAGACGCAATGAAATGCCTATGAACTACTCTCTAGTTATTTAACCCTTTGATTGCTAGGGGTTTGACTTTATGGGTCCTTTTCCTCCCTCGAAAGGATATACTCATATTCTGGTTGCCGTTGATTATGTTACTAAGTGGGTAGAAGTCATACCTACGAAGAGTGCTAACAGGGAGACCTCTCTAAAAATGCTTAAGGATGTTATCTTTCCTAGGTTTAGAGTGCCTAGGTATCTCATGACTGATGGAGGTTCCCATTTCATTCATGTTGGTTTTAGAAAGACCCTTGCTAAATATGATGTTAATCATAGAATTGCTTTAGCTTATCACCCCCAAACTAGGGGGCAAGTAGAGTTATCAAATAGGGAAATTAAATCCATCTTGCAAAAGACTGTTAATAGATCTAGAAAAAATTGGGCTAAAAAGTTGAATGATTCTTTATGGGCTTATAAGACTGCCTATAAAAACCCTATGGGGATGTCTCCTTATAAAATGGTTTATGGGAAAGCTTGTCACCTACCTTTAGAATTAGAACACAAAGCTTATTGGATAGTTAAAGAAATTAATAGAGATTGTAAGCTTGCTGGTGAAAAAAGATTATTTGACTTAAGTTCTTTGGATGAATGGAGGAGTGAAGCTTATGAGAATGCTAGACTCTTTAAGGAAAAAGTTAAAAGATGCCATGACAAGCGAATACTTAAGAGAGAATTCCATGTTGGTGAGAAAGTTCTATTGTATAGGTATCATCTCAGACTTTTTGCAGGAAAGCTACTGTCAAAATGGGAAGGACCTTTCGTTATTGAAGAAGTGTACCGTTTAGCGGCAATAAAGATTTCTTCTTTAAAAGATAATTCTACACAAGTGGTGAATGGGCAGCGACTCAAGCACTACATTGTTGGGGATTCTTATAATGAAGATGTTGATGCTTTTCAAGTTATAACTCTAGAAAAATTTATCAAAAACCAAATTCAGAGACCTGCAGAGTCCATTTTCAAATAGGTAACTGTTCTGGTAAGAAAAGTTCCGCAAAATATCTGTCCAATTATATTTTTGCAGTTTTTAGCCAACAAGGAAAGCTACGAAGCGAAAGAGGGACGGAAACAGAGCCAGGGTGGCTCACACCACCCTATGGCGCGGTCCCACCCCTGGTCGTGCCACCAGGTGGTGTGGCCACTCCAGACTCCGTCTCCGACCTGTTTTCTCCCAGTACCTTCCTTTTGTTGTGAAACTTTGTAATATATAATCCCCCGGATCTTCCGAGGTTCGTATATCGTGTTCTCATCGTGTTTTTGTTTCGATCTGTTTCTAATAGGTAGAGTCTTAGAGTTGGAGCCACGATGTCTTCCTCTGGGTCAGACAAGGAAGACTCCTCTGCGGATATCATCAACCCCTACATGAGAGAGTTGAAGATTCATCCCAAGGAGTTGTTGCTTGAAGATGGAGAGGTACGAATAAAGAAGGTTCAAGGCCCTAAAGGTCAAGGAAGTCTGGAAGACAGGATGGAAGCATTGGAGTAGGACGTCTTTAGGTACAAGAAGATGGCGGAACGCGAAGTGGATATCATCCATAAGGTTTGTTCTGAACATATCACCGAGCACCAAAATGAGACTGCTGAGCTCAAGGATGAAGTCCTCTCACTCTCCCAAACAACCAACAAACTGCAAGCACAGCTCTACGACATTCAAAATCAAAACTGTGAGTACGAGGTTAGGTTTAAACGCATAAGTGCTTCTGCAAGTTTTAGGACTCTGGAGACCACGATGTCCTTCGTTGATGGGGAGCCCTTACCCTGGAAGTCGGACGATGACGAGAGGATACCACCACCGAAGAAGTAATTCGGCATCAGGTTTGGCATCCCCTTGGTTTGTTCCAAGATTGGGGGAGTGCCGCGGTATCACATCACTATCTTCTATCTTTTTACCTTTTTAATAGAGTCATATCATGAATAGAGAAGTTATCATGTAGGATGGTTTGCAATATGGAAGTATCCCCTCTCTTGTTAGATTTGTATCCCTTGGTGTGAGTTGTCGTTATGGAATATTAATGAGAAGTTCTATCATTTACTCGTTTGCATATCTTATATTAGTTTTCAATTCGTGGTTATATGATTGATCTTGTTGTTAGTATTGGTATCACTTTGGGATCATTGAGTTAATTTAGTTGGTTTTGGCAAACCTGGCTTGGTCAGTAGCAACACTATTTTTGAGAGTTGAATGAAAAAGATAAAAGTACTCATAAAGATATATAATTTCATCATCTTTCTTTCTTGATTTGCTCATAAGTTTAGTATTCTCTGGTTAAGATCTTTTGTGCTTCCAAGGAAGATTGCATGTTTTTTTTATCGCTTGTATGTTTGTTTGTTTCCTTCAACTCTTATACTTGCTACCCAGCCTTGCTAGCCAAAACCTGTATTGAGAGGGAATTCTTCTCGTGCATCCAATCCTTAAACCAAAACCTATGCCATTTATGTCCACCATACCTACCTATTAGCATTATTGCTATTCCAAGTAAATTCATGTTTTTATCTACCTCCCAAATTAAACTTGTTATGTGAAAATTAGTGATTAAAGCTCTCACGAACTTGATGGCACACTTTACTTTCTTGCATTTAATAAACATGAACCATTGTGCCCATCTATGTTGTGTATATGATTGGCTTTGTAAGTTGTGAATTAGCGGAACCATGATGTCATGGGGAACGCTTTCAGCATTGCACTGGTACTTTGTACCTAGTTGATATCATGTTCTTTTGTCTATGGATGTCGTCGGTGTGAAATGAAAGGGGAGCTTGTAAGTACATTGAGTTATGCATGTGTGTTAGAGAAACGCTTGGGCCGCTGGTCTAATCCATGCTGTCATGGTGGAAACCTGTAGCGTAACCATAACAAGCATCTATGAAGCATTCTTCTTATAAAAAAATAGATAGAGATTGAGAAAAAGAAAAAAAGAAAAAAAAAGAGATGAGAAAAGAGGAAAGAGAGAAAAAAGTACCATATTCCCATGGTAAATAAGAAGATTACTGAGATGCTCGTTGTCTGCTTGCCTTGTCATTTTGATATGGGGATTCTTCCCTATCATCGGGCAAGGGGTACCCCGTTGGCGGTTCTCCATGATACACATGTGCTTACTATGACAAGAACTTGCCGGTGACTAAACTTGAGTAGCATGAGGAGAGGCCCTCGTATTCAAGGGACATGAGATTTTCAACTTACAACTTGTCAAGCATATCCTCATATTTGATCACTTTAACCTTAATCACCTAAAGATGCCTACGATAGGGCAATGAGAGCTGAAAGCTAGTAAGTATCATAATTTTTGGGAGCTCTTTATGAAACTTGAAATCCCTGCTTCCCTCTATGAAGAGCCTTTCTTTTTACTTTTTAGTTGAGTCAGTAAACCTACTCCCTTCTATCTCAGCAAGTATTTTGAGTTGTTGTGTTTCTTTCATTCATATGATGATTTATTCAATCATGTTTCTTATGTTCCTTGTTTTGCACATTGCTCTTATCTTGGTGTCTACTACTTTGAAAGCTATCATTGAAAATCAGTTATTTGTGAACTCCAACAAATTCTCAACTATTCTTCGACCAAGAGCTAAGTTTGCCATTACCAATTATGATTCACTTCATGTATCTGTAAGATCCCTCCTTATTAAAGGAAAAGATCCCTGTGATTGCAATGCTAGTCCCTGGATCATTGCTAGCATCCACAGTTTAAGATGAAGTACATGTATACAAAGGGTCAACGTATTACCATTCCGGAGATAAAACATAGTCTTTTACAACTCATGGCCAAGGCCTAATACAAGAGTTTATGGAATAAGTAAATAAACATAAGTCTTCATCTTCATGTGCCATGCAAGCATGTTAGTGTAGACTCATGACTCCTAATCATCATCGACATATTTTGAACATCATAAGTTACAGCCAATACAATACTTTGGAATAGTATTGGCAAGTGATACCTTAGTATATATTTAAGTGGACTATAATACTATATGCATTTGGCTGGTGGAGCTTAGGCTTGCATTGCTCAAAATAGATTTTTCCTTAACTTTTTGAAAATACTAAGTTTTTGTAAGTCATAAAACACCCAAGGCATCTACCAATCAAAGACTGAAGATCCACTCCGGGCATCTACCAATCAAAGACTGAAGATCCTTTAACCCTTGTTCACCCACAAGTTTTATTTAGAAATTGGAGTGATGAGATTCTTGAAGTTTCCATGTCTTGATGCTCAAATTGTCCTTTACCAGGGACATGGCTAAGTACTTAGGTTTTACACTCTGCAGAGGTGGTGCACTTTCCCCACAAGCCTTGGGTGTTTTATGACTTACAAAAACTTAGTATTTTCAAAAAGTTAAGGAAAAATCTATTTTGAGCAATGCAAGCCTAAGCTCCACCAGCCAAATGCATATAGTATTATAGTCCACTTAAATATATACTAAGGTATCACTTGCCAATACTATTCCAAAGTATTGACCCTTGTAACTTATGATGTTGCGTGTTACCTTCGATGATTAGGAGTCATGAGTCTACACTCAACATGCTTGTCTGCACATGAAGATGAAGACTTATGTTTATTTACTTATTCCATAAACTTGTATTAGGCCTTGGCCATGAGTTGTAAAAGACTATGTTTTATCTCCGGAATGACTGTAATAAACGACCTTTGTATCTGTGGTACTTCATCTTAAATCAGGATGCTAGCAATGATCCAGGACTAGCATTGCAATCACAGGGATCTTTTCCTTTAATAAGGAGGATCTTACAGATGGTATCAGAGCACCGTGTTGCCTGTAGAATTATGACCCTAGGATTGGAAACCACTAAGGAAAATTTTAACTTCTTCTACACTTGTCTATTCTTCTCAGAACTTTTCTAATCTTCTCCTTCTCATCTCTATTTGTAGATGAACTCCACAACTAAGCCGTGAAGAAAGGACCACTCATGACCATGACCTTGGAGTGTGAGACTGAGTTTCCCAAGATTCTCAAGGACCTCATGGAGACCATGGGAGTACATGGTGCAGCTGTGTACAAGGGCTTTCCAGTGATGGAGGAAGGAGTGGAGTATTGGTGGGTGCAACTTCACTTGTACAAGAACAAGGAAGACAACCACAAAGAAAAAGGCTTCTGCATGTACACCAACACTTTTATGCACACCACATTCTTTGAGTCAGCAAAAGAAGCAGCTTGGAAAACTATCAAGGAACTAAGTGCTAGAGTCAAGTGCAGGATGCTCAACCTCCAAAAAGACTTAGAGAAAGAGAAGGAACATACCCAAGAGTTGGAAGTCACCAACCAATCTTTAAGAGGAGATATTATAGACTTAGTGATAGAAGCATGTGAACAAGATAGGGTGATTGCCACTAGGAACATTGTGTTAGCCACCAGATCCAATGAGATAGGATTGTAAGCGCACTTCGTTAGTTGACCACCACCTATCACCTTATTTTCCAAAATAAGACCTTAAAATAAGTTTGAACCTTGGTTGATGTAATGAATTTATGTATGCATGATTTGAGTGAATTGTGTGTTCCAAGAATGTGTTTGAATGTTTGTCTTGATTATCTTAATTGTGTTGTTCTAACTTTTCAATCTTATAAATAGATGCCTATTGCCATCAGCACTGTTGAGGAGTTCCAGCTACCGTTTTGGTCCTCGTATCGTAGAGCTTACTACTTTACTCGATCTCCTCTTCCTATCATTACGGTGCACCCACTCACCAAGTTTGAGAGGAAGGACCTTTGGGGCTTCAAGGTGAACCAGCCAGGACGCCAGACAGAGCCTACTACGGAGGCCATCGTCTTCAAGCTTATGCACGATGACAGGGAGAGAGGCATGGAGGTTGTCATGCAGGATCTGATAGGACGACTGTTAGGACGTCACTCCCGACAGGTTAGAGGCACTCACTTCCACACTTTCGGAAGGCGTGATGATGACGGAGAATCCATCGACTTTGAGGACGACTCGAGGGTCACAGCAGAGCCGATACGCCTGTACCTCCAGGACTTAGAGACTCTTATTAGGCACGTGGATACCGATAGGACCAACGTCATGCTTAGTAATGACGAGCTCAGTGCAGCCGAGAAGGACAAGCTCTTCGCGCAGCAGGACGAGATAGTCAAGGAGATGGAGACGAAGTTCGAGACCCAAGACCGTAAGTTCAAGAGTCAAGAGAAGCGTGTCCAGGATAGGAACAAGAGGATTCGTGATATGACCGAGGAACTGCAGTCCAAGGACTTCGAGTTAGAGCAGCAGCAGACAGTGATTGAGAGGCTTGCTCCTTAAATGGACTCTCAAGGCCAAGATCGACTCTTTGACCACTACCATCGAGGAGAACAAGACCGCAATGGAGAACGCAGGTCTTACCTTTGTCGAGGAGGAGATTGATGCCGACGAGTAGATTTGACTACTCAGTTATCTTTATTTTCCGCACTTGTTATTTGAGAACTTGTTGGACCATCCGACATGTGGATGGCTTGCCACTTGTGTGTTTGTACTTTGAGATTTTTGTTATCTTGTTGTTTAGATTTTATCCTTGTATTGCTTTGCTATGTGTTTGCTAGTGTGATGTATTGTGCATAAATCATGTAAGGGTATCTCATTCTTATCTCTATATGAATAAACCACAGATGCCTCCCCGTCGCGCAAACACCAACCCCAACCCCAACATTACCCCGGAAATGCAACAAATGATGAATGCGCAAACACAGCTTATGCAAATGATGACGACGTTCATCCAGAACCAGAACAACAATAACAACAACCCCAATCCCAACAACAACAACAATAACAACAACAACCCTCCAGGTTTTGATATGCTCACCAGATTTCTGCGTCTAAGGCCAGCTAAGTTTTCGGGAACGACTGATCCCATGGTGGCCAATGATTGGTTACGTTCTGTGAACAAAGACTTAGTGACCGTAGGATGCACAGATGCTGAAAAGGTCAGGTTCGCAAAGACATCTGTTGGAAGGACCAGCCGCGATGGTGGGACAACTTCAGTTACCACGCCTATTGATGAGGTAACTTGGGCTATCTTTGAAGATGGATTTCAGATTACTCATATCTCACCAGGTATGATGAGCACGAAAAGAAGGAATTTCATAACTGAAGCGCCACCACAGTGGCTGAATATATTGAAGAGTTCAACAATGCGCGCTATGCACGGATGAGGTTGACATCGATGCCAAAAGGAAGGAAAAGTTTCGAAGGCTTGAATGATGAGCTGAATCTCTGACTATGCATGGCATATGTTCCAACTTATCACCAGTGTGACAAGGCTGTTATTGTGGAGAATAAAATGAAGCAAGTTGAGAGTAGAAAGAGGAAACACTCCGACAAGCATAGCTCGGGATCGTATCATAAACGATCTCACTATGATGATAAGCGTCACCAGATCCCACAAGCATGGGAAGTTTAACAAGCACCACAACCACAACCGTCATGACAACAAGCATCATCGCAGTCATGACAATGATAAGTACAAGAACCACAAGAGTGGATATAAGAGCCACCATAGTGGAAGTGGAAGTGGAAGTGGAAGCCAACCTAAGAAGGACAACAGTCAGGTTGAATGCTTCAAATGCAAGAAGCTGGGGCATTATGCTAATGAGTGCCCTGAGAAGAACGCTGAAGGACCTAACAAACCCAATCCTTTTCAGAAAGGTCAGGTTAACCACATCAATGTGGAGGAAGTCTATGAAGAACCTGATGCCGTTGCTGGTAAGTTCAGACTCAATTCCATCTCAGCATTTGTACTCTTTGACACTGGTGCATCTCATTCATTCATATCTAAAGCATTTGTCGAAAGAAATGGGTTTGCATCTGAAAACATTGGGTGTCCGATAAAAGTTAGCTCTCGAGGGGATATGATAGTGAGTCTTGGATGCCGGATCTAGTCATAGAGATCGGAAAACATAAGTTTCAAAACCTAATAATCCTAAATTCCCAAGGATTGGATGTAATTTTGGGAATGGATTGGATGGCTAAGTATGAGGGAGTACTAGATTGTGCAAATCGCACAATTTCACTCACAACCCATGCAGGTAAGAGGATAACATTTAAGTCCAATTTTAAATCTAAAGGGAGTAAGCTGAATTCTCTTAAGGGGGTTAGCATGGACACGGTGCCAATTGTGTGTGAGTATCCGGATGTGTTCCCGGAAGAATTACCAGGAATGCCACCAGATAGAGATGAGGAATTTATAATAGAATTGGTACCAGGTTCTGGACCAAGGGCAAAAAGGCCTTATAAAATGTCAGTTGACGAACTTAAAGAACTCAAGAAACAACTTGGAGAACAATTGCAGAAAGGATTCATCCAGCCAAGTTCTTCATCTTGGGGAGCTCCAGTTTTGTTCGTAGAAAAGAGAGATAGAACTCAAAGATTATGCATAGATTACCGTTCTCTCAACGAGGTAACCATCAAGAACAAGTATCCTTTGCCAAGAATCAATGACTTGTTTGATCAGCTAGAGGGAGCTTGTGTGTTCTCGAAGATTGATCTTCGGTCAGGCTATTTCCAACTCAAGATAAGAGAGCAAGACATACCTAAAACAGCATTCACCACAAGGTATGGATTGTATGAGTACACGGTGATGCCTTTTGGTTTAACCAACGCTCCAGCATACTTCATGAATATGATGAACAAAGTGTTCATGGAATTTCTCGACAAGTTTGTTGTCGTTTTCATCGATGACATCTTAGTCTACTCCAAGAGCAAGGAAGAACATGAAGGACATCTACGCTTGATACTTGAGAAACTAAGGGAACATAAACTTTATGCCAAATTCAGCAAGTGTGAGTTTTGGTTAGAGGAAGTTGGATTTCTTGGTCATGTTATGACAAAGGATGGTGTAGCAGTTGATCCTGCTAAAGTTTTGCCGTGATGAATGGGAATCTCCTAAGAATGTAAAAGAGGTTCGTAGTTTCCTTGGTTTAGCAGGTTATTACAGAAGGTTCATTGAAAATTTTTCTAAGGTTGCTAAACCAATGACGGAATTGTTAAAGAAAGATAAGAAATTTGCTTGGTCTGAAGGATGTGAACTCAGCTTTCAAGAATTAAAGAAGAGACTTGTGTCAGCACCAGTTCTGTGCCTACCAGATTTGGAAAAGGATTTCCAAGTGTATTGTGATGCTTCTCATCAAGGATTAGGAGCCGTACTTATGCAAGGCGGAAAAGTTGTGGCTTATGCCTCGAGACAACTCAAAACTCATGAAGTAAACTATCCTACTCATGATTTAGAGTTAGCCGCTGTTGTCCATGCACTCAAAACATGGAGACATTACCTTTTGGGAAAACGTTGTGAAGTATTCACCGACCATAAGAGTTTGAAATATATCTTCACACAGAAGGAGATCAATATGAGACAAAGAAGATGGCTAGAACTTATCAAGGATTATGACTTAAATTTGCAATACCACCCCGGTAAAGCAAATGTAGTAGCAGATGCTCTAAGTCGTAAGGCGTTTGTAAATGGTCTTACCAAAGGTGAATTGCCTGATGATTTGTGTAAGCAATTCAAGGAACTCAGGTTGGAGATTGTGCCAGAAGGACATCTCATGTCTTTGGATGTTCAACCCAATCTGTTTTATAAGATTAAAGAAGCCCAAAAGACGGATAAAGAAATCGAAGAGATTAAGGAAAGGATTAGCCAAGGGAAAGCTAAAAGTTTCCATATGGACGAACAAGGTACTTTATGGCACGAGAAACGTATTTGTGTACCACAAGATCCGGAATTGCGGAAACTGATTCTGCAAGAAGCCCATAACTCTCCATATTCTATTCACCCGGGAAACACCAAAATGTACATGGATATGAAAGAAAGATTTTGGTGGAACAATCTTAAAAGGGACATCGCCGAACACATTGCCTTGTGTGACGTGTGTAGTAGAGTGAAAGCGGAGCATCAGAAACCAGCAGGTTTGCTTCAACCAATGCCTATTCCTGAATGGAAGTGGGAAAATATTGGTATGGATTTCATTACTGGATTACCAAGGACCAGGTCAGGGTATGATTCCATATGGGTAATAGTGGATCGCCTAACTAAAGTGGCTCATTTTATTCCCGTAAAGACAACTTATACTAGTGCCAAGTTAGCCAAAATCTACATGAGCAGAATTGTATGCCTTCATGGTGTACCTAAGAGTATTGTGTCTGATAGAGGAACTCGGTTCACTTCTCACTTTTGGAGACAGCTTCATGAATCTCTAGGAACGAGGTTGGAATTCAGCACTGCTTTTCATCCTCAAACTGATGGACAAACAGAAAGGACTAATCAAATTCTTGAAGATATGTTGAGGGCATGTGCCCTGGACTATGGAGCAAGTTGGGATGAAAGTCTGCCTTACGCAGAGTTCTCTTACAACAACAGTCACCAATCTAGTATTGGGATGGCACCATTTGAGTTTCTATACGGAAGAAAGTGTACCACCCCACTGCTATGGAATGGTGTGGGAGAAAGAAGTTTGTTTGGACCAGACCTTATCAAAGACGCCGAAGAAAAGGTCAAATTGGTCAGAGACAGATTGAAGATAGCACAGTCTAGACAGAAAAGCTACGCAGATGCTAAGCGTAGAGAAGTCACTTACGAAGTTGGGGATAGAGCTTATCTTAGAGTATCACCACTTCGTGGAGTAAAAAGATTTGGAGTCAAAGGAAAGTTAGCACCAAGATATGTGGGACCATTCAACATTTTAAGTCGCAAGGGAGAAGCTGCATATGAAATCGAACTGCCAGCATCTTTACTAGCAGTCCATAATGTTTTTCATGTGAGCCAGCTCAAGAAATGTCACCCAGAAATGGAAGAAACATCTTTGAAAGATACCATATCTTTGGAAGAAGTTCAACTAGAAAGTGATCTCACCTATGAAGAAAAGCCTGTCAAGATACTTGAGACCACAGAAAGAGTCACGAGAACAAAGACTATCAAGTTTTGCAAAGTACAATGGAATCATCATTCCGAAGAAGAAGCAACATGGGAAAGAGAAGATGATCTTCGGAAAGACCACCCTCACCTATTTGCTATTAATCCGAATCTCGAGGGCGAGATTCATTTTAAGGGGGTTAGATTTGTAACATCCCTAAAAATCATGTTTCAAAACTCATTCATATCATTCTTGCATCATTCATTCATATAGGGTTTTTCTCAAAAATCATTTGGAGACAGAAGTTTGAGCTATGATTTCATGTGGGCATTTTATCTCAATTGGCCATCACCCTTTGAGATTTGAATGCTTAGGTACTTGTTTGCTTGCCTCCATGGTTGGAAAGATTAGGAGTAGCTTTTAAACCCAAGACTTCAATTTAGAAATATTTTCTAAAACCCTATTCCAAATATTTGCAACTAGAGACAAAGAGACAAAGTCTCTGTTTATTTCAAAAGACCCAAGCTTGACCAAGCCTTGCTAGTAACCACATGGTCATCTGACTCATTTTTGAACCCACAGAACCACGCAAAATCCCCAAAGAAGTTTGAATTCAAAAGGATTTGAATTCATATCAAATTCTATCCGAAAATAAAATTAGAAAAGAAAAGCTTAAAGAAAAGAAAAAGGCCTTGGCGAATCTGGCAACAGCCGGATGAAGCCCAACAAGCCCACGGGATCTCCTTTTACTTCTCTCATGAGCCCACGCAGACAAGCCGACAAGCCACCTCCCACTGCAGCTCCTCGGCTGACAGCAAAGGCCTTCTCCACGTCACCGTCGTCTCCACCCATGACCCGTTCATCCCCAAATCAGCGCGGCGTTCGTATTTAAATTCGCGGTGTCAATTGAGTTATTGGCGAGTGATTCTCGCCGTGACCAGGCTATAAGAACCCCTCTCTCTCTCTCTCTTCTCACTCAAACCCCGAACCCAGAGCGCCACCGGGCTGCGTGTATTGCTCTCTGAAACCGCCGCGTTCCGACGCGCGCGAATTCCGGTGAGTCGAGCTCCCCTACGCCTCTCGTTCTTGCAAACTGATTCGGTGAATCCTCGCGTTTCTTTTAACACATTTCGTTTGCTCTCGCATGGACCGTAGCTCGGCAACATCATCGACTAGTCGCCACCGACGTCTGCACGAACTCCGGCGAACTCTAGTGGTAAGTCTGACCGCCCGCGCCTTCTAGTTCACGCATTACTATCCTTGTGGCGCTGAACCTAACCGTGTCATTATCTTGCCTTGGGGTGACCCACAGCGACGTCCCCGACGACCACCCGACGCACCCGACGCCGCCACGAACTCCGGTGAAGAATAGCAGCCGTGCCCGAGCGCCCCTTGACCAACCGCGAGTACGACGAGCTTCGCCGTGACCTCCTGAGCCCGGTAAGCCACTCCTCCTTCTTCCTCGCCGCATCATCGGCAACAGCGTCGTCGGCAACGATTCGCCGCCCGGTAGCCCGCTCGCCGCCAGCTTGGCGAGTAGCGACAACCGTTAGATCTGCATCGTAGCGCTAGGATAGATCACTTAACTCAAGCGACGATCTGAGCCGCACCTGCCCTTTAGATCCTACGCTGTGGAGCTCGATCCAGTATCCAGATGCAGGCGAATAAGAATAAGACGCGTGGCTAGGTTAGATCTGAGAATAGAATTTAAAATCAGAAATTTGATCCAAATTCAATTGCCTATATCTTTTGAACCCCACGTTGGAATTTTGCAAACTTTATACCATTGGATTCAGAAAAACAAGACCTTTCTGCCTATCCTTTTGTTTAGCAAATAGTAACCATTTGATTAGCTTAAAATGCAGAGACATGTTTGAGGCCATTTTAGTATAGATTTAGTTTAGTATTTTGTTTTAGGGTTATTTAAGTTGTTTTGGCTACTTTGTGACTAGTTTTAGTTTCTGTATTCATGCACTTGCTTGGTTGAAGTTTTCAAAAAATCATCACTTGGTAGATTCATGCATGCATGCATTCATATTACTTTTGTTTGTATATATATGTGTAATTGTATGCTACAACTTTGTGTGTAGATTTTGCTAGTGATTGTGATTGTGACAAGTGCTACTCCCCACACTACCAAGGCAAGTGATATCTTCATGAATATTCCCTACCTATATTTTATACTTGCATTAGATATATTTTGTTAGGACTTGCATGCTACTTTTGTCAACTAATGATGGGAAATCCTATTTAGAATAGAATGCTAGAATTGCTAGGAAATTCCCTAAGGACAAGTTGCCATGCCATGCTTAGCCTAGCTACTAGAAAACAAGGGTGGTTTATATATTCACACTATGGAAAAATATTCTAAGTCTAAGGACTTGTTTTTATTTAACAAAACAACTAAGTTAATGAATCACCTAGGTGGAATGGAAAGATTGGGTTATGTTGAGTGGTTACACAAGGCCAGGTACCGTGAACCTTGTGTATCTCACTTGTGGATGGCCACCCAGGAACAAAGAGATTTGAGTTGTCAAATGTTGAAAAGCTTCAAGTGCAACCACATGGTAATATGGGCTCTGCCATGATCTTAGGATGCTGGAACTTAGTCTCTTGGACAGTGGGTGGTAGATGGGTTGATAGGTTGGAGCGCGTCCATTTGACTAAGGAAAGGCTACTGAAGGATCATGTCTTGGGAAACCAAGGCTTGTGGGGAAAGTGCACCACCTCTGCAGAGTGTAAAACCTAAGTACTTAGCCATGTCCCTGGTAAAGGACAATTTGAGCATCAAGACATGGAAACTTCAAGAATCTCATCACTCCAATTTCTAAATAAAACTTGTGGGTGAACAAGGGTTAAAGGATCTTCAGTCTTTGATTGGTAGATGCCCGGAGTGGATCTTCAGTCTTTGATTGGTAGATGCCTTGGGTGTTTTATGACTTACAAAAACTTAGTATTTTCAAAAAGTTAAGGAAAAATCTATTTTGAGCAATGCAAGCCTAAGCTCCACCAGCCAAATGCATATAGTATTATAGTCCACTTAAATATATACTAAGGTATCACTTGCCAATACTATTCCAAAGTATTGACCCTTGTGGCTGTAACTTATGATGTTGCAGGTTACTCTGATGATGATTAGGAGTCATGAGTCTACACTCAACATGCTTGCCTGTGGCACATGAAGATGAAGACTTATGTTTATTTACTTATTCCATAAACTCTTGTATTAGGCCTTGGCCATGAGTTGTAAAAGACTATGTTTTATCTCTGGAATGACTGTAATAAACGACCTTTGTATCTGTGTACTTCATCTTAAACTGTGGATGCTAGCAATGATCCAGGGACTAGCATTGCAATCACAGGGATCTTTTCCTTTAATAAGGAGGGATCTTACAGTATCTTTATTGTGTTTCCTTTAGTTATTGCAAGTTGAGTTATATAATAATGATTTGTCTTCTATTATGATCTATGCATTGATGAATGTGATGCTTCCTGTCTGTATTCTTTTATCGACTCTTCACTACATAAACCTGAGGCCATGTTTATTGAGCTCAGTTTCGCTTGGGGACAAGCGAAGTCTAATCTTGGGGGGAGTTGATACGTCCATTTTGCATCACTATTCTATATCATAATTTACTGTTATGCATTGATATATTTCATATTAAGAGATGATACTTATGTAATTTCATCTATTTTTGCATGGTTGATGACTTACGGAGCATGGACCGCTGCAGTCAGGATTCTGATGGAAAAGGTGTTGTTTGGAGGCAAAATTTGCGAAGATCGGAAAATCCAGAAAAATATGTGGAAAATCCTATGTTTCCAAAAGACGAAGGCTGCTAGAAGGAGGAGTGGAGATGGGCCACAGGGGGCCCACACCACCCCCTGGCGCGGGCCACCCTAGGCCGCGCCACCAGGTGGTGTGGCCGCCCTGCTCCACCTCGAGCTCTCCCCTCTGGTGTATATTATCTCCACGGAACCCTAATACTCGGGGAGCGACCTCAGAAAGATTCCGCCGCCTCTACAGGGCGGAAAACACCGAGAGAGAAAGATCTCTCCGGCAGACAGAATTCTGCCGGGGGAATTCCTTCCCGGAGAGGGGAGATCGTCGTGATCAACACCACCATCAAGCTGGACTTCATCGGGATCATCATCATCATCATCACCATCATCACCATCGGCACCATCATCACCATCTCCATATTGCTGTAACAATCGGGTTGAATCTTGCATAGTTCTTAGGGGAAACTTTCCCGGTGTTGATTACTCTTTGTAGTTGATGCTATTGAGTGAATCGTTGAATTATTGTTTATGTTCAGATTGTTATACATCATTATTCCATCTATAATCATGATCCATATGATGTCTTGTGAGTAGTTCGTTTTGTTCTTGAGGACATGGGAGAAGTCATGTTGTTAGTAGTGGAATTGTGTTGAGAAAGATTCAATAGTTTGATATTTAAGTTGTGGTGTACTTCTTCTAGTGGTGTCATGTGAACGTCGACTACATGACACTTCACCTATATGGGCCTAGGGGAATGCATTGTGTATTTGGATAGTAATCGTAGGGGTTGCCGGAGTGACAGAAACCTAAACCCCCGTTAGGAAACCATTGCACAAGGGACGTCAGGGTCTTAGAGTTTAGCCGTGGTTAGGTTTCTACCTTAATTACTTTCTTGTACTTACAGATGTTTGCAAGGGGTATAATCACAAGTATGTATTAGTCCTAGGAAGGTCGGTACATTAGCACAGGTTCACCCACACAACACTTAGCAAACTAAAGAAGATTAATCAATTATATGAAGCGAAAGCACTTGACAGTCTTCCCGTGTGTCCTCGAGAATGTTTGGTAATCTTAAGTAATACAACCAGCTTGTCCTTTGCTGAATAAAGGATTGGGCCACTTGCTGCATTTATTCCTACTGTCTTTTATTTACTCGTATTTTATTTACTTGCTTTATCAAAAACCCCTAAAAATCCGTTTTCTAAGTATTTGCAGAGAATTCCTGATCCATACCACTAGCCAGCACCTTCTGCTCCTCATTGGGTTCGACACTCTTACTTATCGAAAATACTGCGATCACCCCTATACTTGTGGGTCATCATACTCCTGCTACCGGCACAGGAACTCACCACGGCCCCTAGTATGTCCTGACAATCAAATCAGCCGCCCATGCCACTTTCAACGTCTGCAGCCGGCAACCCACTGGCCACTCCTGCCGACAAAGCAATCTACGGTGCACTTCTCATTGAGCGAATCACCATCGCCCATATCCGGAGCGTTACAGAGCTTGATGAGAAACATGCGGAAATCTTAGCAGAGGCCAAGTGCATCGCGGAGCAGGGCGCTAAGCTGGATGAAGACATGGCTAAGGCGCAACAACCCATTAAGGCGGCAAGAGCTATGGAGTCCGAATACAAGAAATTGTTGTTTAAGCAAAAGGCAAAGAAGGTACCAGCTCACGTCGTCGAAGATCCCGGTGTTTGGCGAAGGTTGGGATATAACGGGTCTAAGCCGACAAAAGCCACTCCTTACATTGACTCAGAGGGGAGGCAAGTCATGCTAACTCCCGCCCTCAACATTGCCATCTCCAAGACCTTCCTGGAGCAGGATAGGTCGCCAGAAGCAGTTGCTCAGGTGTACGACCTTGTCGCTAAGGTATGCAAGCAATAGGAAAAGGCTACCTCGCAGAGGCTTAAGTCCGACCCGAAGCTTTGCCAGTCAACCCTGAACAGCCACAGAAAGCCAAAATCCCCCCATTACAAGGGATCGCATATAGGCTCCACAGAGCAAAGACGGAGGGAGGCACGCAACGGGACTGACGCTATCCCCATATCCTCCAACCACGGAGAAAAGGCTCATCCTCGCCAGTCGCCACCTCCACCACCATCTCGGTGTCACGAGGAACCAGAGCCGCGCCACCGCACAAGCATGCCACCTCCAAGGCGGCCCCAACCCGGTGTCGTTATACACAATCAGGGCGAGCAGCCTTGGCATGCTGGAGAGCGCAACGGCAATGAAGGACATAGAAGCAGGTCCCATAAGGAGCCGCCATGTCTGACAAGCAACTGTGATAGGCGTGAGGAATCGAAGGAAGGACATAGCAAGAGACCTGACCCACCGCCTCCACCGCCGCCATCGCCACCTAGCAGCCATCATGGCGGAGGAAACAGTGGATCTCATAGATCACGCCACAAGTCTCCTCCCCATGATGGAAAAGGGAAGCAGCCAGAGCCATACGATGCACGCACACGGTTGGAAAAGATCCAAGAAGCTTGGGAGATCCCATACCTTGGGCCATGTTGTTTTGGGCCAGTAATACAGGCCACAACTTACCCCAAGGGCCTCCGGATAGACAAGACCATGAAGCCATCCAACAGCACTGCCAGGCCAGCAACATGGTTGCAGGACTACAGCGAAGCGATCCACATCACAGGGGGAAACCCCAATGTCGCCTTCAAGTACCTCCCACTCATGTTGACCGACACTACCCGACAATGGATCGACGACTTACCGGAGAAGTCAATATGCAATTGGTTGGACATGCATGAAGCATTCACCAAGAATTTCGAGGGTACGTACAAACGTCCATGCACTGTCGGAGACCTACAGTGGTGTGTGTAAGAAAAGGATGAAACCTCTCGTGCCTACCTTTCTCGCTGACTAGATATGAAAAATTCCTGCGCAGGGGTGCATGAATAGACCGCTATGACCGCCTTCATTGATGGTCTAGAAAAGGGAACCATGCTCCGGCATACGTTGAAGTGCAAGCAAGGCAACAATGAGCTCAACCACAACGCAATGATCACCATGGCTAGCGAGTTCGCCGCTACTGACAACGATGCACGTGGATCGTTGCCGGTGATAGCAATCCCTACCTAGGCCAAGAAGAACAACAATAACAAGCGGAAGAATCTGCCCGAAGAAAAGGAAGTAGCCGACATGGTCGCTGCAACGTTCACTGGCAGAGGCAATGGCGGACAGCGTGGACATGGTCGGGGGGCTAGTAGTGGTCAGCAGAGGAGTGACAATACACCCTCAGCGTCCCGCGTTCCCCAAATGTACGAAGGTACCACGATATGCCGTGTTTCGTCCACCTTGACGCAAATGGCAAAGCCACCCACACCAACCGCTAATGCAAGTTTGTCAACGATCTCAAGGAGGACCCCGAGTCCGGCTACAAGAGAAGTCGGAAGAACAGACCCCGTGGAAAGGGCAAAGGGAAGAAGGAGGAGGAAGAGCCCAAGGAATCAAGTGATATGGACGAAGACATGGACCTAAAATCTTCCGACAAGTGAGAGGATAAAGGGAAAAATCCCTTCGAAAAGAAGGCTCCATGTTACCACACCTTCCTTGGCACCCCAATCGTCGAGGCCCAGAAAACCTCTCTGAGGATACTGGTGGTTACCCTCCCTCCGGTTCCCCAATACGTCAGGTGGTCGGAAATTCCAATTACTTGGGATAGGAAGGATCACCCTAGAACTTATCCCAACAGAAAACCAGTATGCCATGGTCATCAACCCTTTGATTGACGGCACTAAGTTCACCAAGTGCCTCGTGGACAGTGGAAGTAGCATCAACATCATGTACCTGGATACACTGCACAAGGTGAACTTGATGGAGACCCAGCTAAGGAAAAGCAACACCGTGCTCCATGGGGTTGTCCCTGGCCGACAAGCAAATTTCCGGGGCTGCATCACCCTTCCGGTCGCTTTTGGCAATGTCAACAATTACCGCCAAGAACGCATGACCTTCGAAGTGGTGCCTTTCAAGAGCGTGTACCACGTCATCTTTGGACACGACATCTTCCACTCCTTCCTCGCAAGGCCATGCTTTGTCTACAACAAGCTCAAGATTCCCGGACCAAATGGCGTCATCACCGTTGACGGAAGCTTTAAGAAGGCACGGGATTGCGAGCTCAGTGAAGCCGCCTTCACCGAAGCAGTCCTCTATGGTGAAGAGTTCGAGGAAATCCAGAACTAGGTCGATGCCTCGGAGATGCCAGCTTTGAACAAGCAGATCACTACTGTCGAACCCGCCTTCAAGGCCGCCATCAATACCAAGCAGGTGGAGCTTGTCGAAGGAGATTCCTCCAAGACCACCGCCATTGGCACAGACTTGGATCCCAAATAGGAAAGCATGCTCGTCGAGTTCCTCTGTGAGAATAGGGACATCTTTGCCTGGCAACCTGCCGACATGAAAGATGTACCTAGGGAACTTGCCGAGCACAACTTGAATATTGATCCTAATGCCAAACCGGTGAAGCAACCTCTATGACGCTTTGGTGATGAAGGACGAAGGGATATAAGCAAAGAAATAGCTAGGTTACTTAAGGCTAGCTTTATCCGAGAAGTTATTCACACCCGATGGGTGGCAAATCCAATACTTGTCCCCAAAAAGGGAACCAATGAATTAAGAATGTGCGTTGATTACACCGTCTTGAACAAAGCGTGTCCGAAGGATCCGTTTGCTTTGCCTCGCATTGACCAAGTCATTGACTCGACGGCTGGCTCAGAACTTATGTGTTTTCTCGATGCCTATTCAGGATATCACCAGATCCAGATGCAAAAGTCGGACCAATTGGCCACTTTGTTCACCACACCCTATGGCACGTATTGCTACGTCACGATTCCCTTTGGGTTAAAAACGCTGGTGCTACGTACCAGCGGACGATGCAACGTTGCCTGCACAACCAAATAGGTCGCAACGTACATGCTTACGTGGACGACATCACGGTAATGTTAAAGAAATCAAATGATCTTATCGCTGACTTGCAGGAAACCTTCGACAATCTCCGGAAATACAACATGATGATGAACCCCAAGAAGTGCGTCTTCGGGGTACCATCCAGCAAACTATTGGGCTTCATCATTTTGCATCGCGGAATCGAAGTGAACCCGGGGAAAATCAATGCCATCCTCGACGTCAAACGCCCGACATGCTTGAAGGACATACAAAGGCTCACAGGTTGCGTTGCAGCAGTAAGCCGGTTCATCAGCCGACTTGGTGAGAAGGCTATGCCGCTCTACAAGCTGCTCAATAAGGCGGATAAATTCACATGGACAGACGAAGCTAACGCAGCACTTCAGGAGTTGAAGAGAGTACTCTCCTCCCCACCTATACTTGCAGCACTGGTGCCAAGGGAGCCTATGTTAGTTTACATGGCGGCAACCAACCGAGTGATCAACATCGTCATCATGGTGGAGAGCAAGGAGCCAATGCACAAATACGGAGTTCGGCGACATGTTTACTATGTAAGTGAGGTCTTGACGGAATCCAAGTAGCGTTACCCGCACTACCAGAAGATAGCTTATGGAGTTTTCCTTGCTTCGCGTAAGTTAAGGCATTACTTCCAGGAGCACCATATAATAGCAGTGAGAAAGCTCCGTTGTCCGACATCATAAACAATAGTGACGCTATAGGGAGAGTGGCAAAGTGGGGCATTGAACTTGCCGCCTTCGACATCACCTACAAGCGACGTGATGCCATCAAATCACAAGCATTGGCGGATTTCCTTGCAGATTGGACAGAACTGCCAGAAGACACTCCTGTGCTAGAGCCAGAGTATTGGGTCATGCACTTTGACGGATCGAAGTTTCTCAATATCTCGGGGGCTGGTGTATTATTACAATCACCAACAGGAGATAAGTTGCAATGCGTCCTGCAGATCCACTTCAATGCCACCAATAACATGGTGGAGTATGAGGCCCTCATTCACGGACTTCACGTAGCCAAAGATATTGGCATCAAGCGCATAGTTTGCTATGGAGATTCCGACTTGGTTGCCCAGCAAGTAGCTGGCACCTGGAACGTGCGAAACCCTATGATGGCGGCATATCGAGACGAAGTAGACGAAATAGCCAAGTGTTTCAACGGCTACGAAGTCAAGTACGTCAAAAGGGAAGAGAATGAGGCGGCAAATCTGCTGTCAAAGCTTGGATCGGCTCGTCAACCAATTCTGCCAGGCATTTTCCTGGAACATTTACGGACTCCATCCGTGAAGGGAGCAGACCCTGACAACCCGGATAGAGTGGATTCATTTGTTAATACAATAATAGTGACCTCTCCAGCTTGGTCGAAATGGTTCATGGATTATCTACAAGACAGAACTTTGCCCGCCGACAAAGTCGAAAGCCGGCAAATAGTACGCAGAGCAAAAGGCTACGTCATCATTGACGGCCAGCTATATAAAAGAAGTACCACAGGAGTTTTTCTTCGATGTGTCTCCCAGTATCAAGGTATCGAAATCCTTAGAGAAATACATCTTAGAGATTGCGGACACCACGCCGCTCCCCGATCGTTGGTGGCTAAGGCCTTCCGACAAGGATTTTACTGGATAACTACCAAGGCGGACGCCGACAAGTTCGTACAAACATGCCTTGGGTGTCAGTTCTATGCAAGAAAACCAAGTGTTCCAGCTGAAAAATTGCAAACAATACCAATAACTTGGCCGTTTGTAGTCTGGAGGCTGGACATGGTGGGACCTTTGCAGACATCACCCTGTGGATTCACACACTTGCTAGTTGTAGTGGACAAGTTCACAAAATGGATTGAAGCTAAACCCATTAGAAAGCTTGATGGGGTAACAACCCTAAAATTTGTCCAGGATCTAGTGGTGAGATTTGGTCTCTCATATAGCATCATCACCGACAATGGCAGAAATTTATCTCTCGAATAAGTTGAGGAGTACTGGCATGAGAAAGGCATCCGCCTTGACCTAGCATCTATGGCACATCCATAGTCAAATGGGCAAGTTGAAAGGGTCAATGGACTAATTCTGCACGGAATCAAGCCACGCTTAGAGGCACCGCTACGTAGAGCAGCTGGAGCCTGGCGGAGGAACTACCATCTGTTTTGTGGAGTTTATGAACAACACCCAACAGGTCCGCCGACTTAACTATTTTCTTCATGGTTTATGGAGCAGAAGCAGTCCTCCCATCCGACATCCTCCATGATGCACCAAGAGTTTCCACCTACAAGGAGGAGGATGCTGAAGAACCCAGACGACTATCTGTGGACCAACTTGAAGAAGAGCATGTGCTGGCATGCCAGAGATCTGCCATCTACCAGCAGAAGCTACTTGGCTACCATAGTCGCCGCGTAAAGCATCGCTCGTTTAAAGAGGGAGATCTAGTGCTTCGACTCAAGCAGGAGAAATCACACAAACTATCCCTGCCTTGCGAAGGACCGTTCGTCATAAGCAAAGCATTGCTCAATGGCTCCTATTACCTCATCGATATTCGTGAGTTGAAAGATAGGCCAAAAAATCGCAAGCGCAAGCAACGTGACTCCGATGATGATTACCCGGAGACAGATCGGCCATGGAACATAGCACAACTACGTCTCTTTTACACTTAGCACATTTATATTATGCCATAAGTTTTTTATATGATCAATGAAATAAAGCATTTGGTTCACTCATATTCTTTGAGTCTTTTACCTCCTTTAGTTGTTCATTTTTTGGATCATATAAACCCTTTATGCGTAAGGTTGCATTTTCCCTTATCAAAATTCTGCCTACGGGCGTTAGCTTAAGTTTTCTGGTCTACACGTTTTCTGAAGTTTTTATGTGGATTCTGAAGTAGTGACTTTTCGGCACTCAAAGCCGGCAATTTTGTTCTTAGGTTCTTGACGGTGCTATTAAGCATCATCGCCTGAGAGCATAGTTCTGTGTTGCGAGTCTCCTGTCTCATGAAAGGTCAAGCATACGAACAAGAATAATGGATAAGCCAACACTTGCTTAAAAAATATACACACATGCTGGAAACAGATAAGTAGTAGGAAAACTTGAGTACAAAATTTTCTGCCTTACCACAACATAAATTCTTTCCACATACACATTGCAGAGATACATTTAATACAAATATTGTTTTTCATGGCTCTGCTGCAGGGGGCTTCGTGGTGGCATCGTCAGGAGAGCCAGGCCGGGAGAGATCTTCAAACTCTGAAGGAGAGGGGCTAGACTTGGACGAGTCCATGTCTTCGTCAAGGATCTTGGCAGGCACGAAGACATCCGCCTTGACCATCTTGGGAACTATGGTGTCGAACCCGGTGAGGGAGTTCCAAATAGCATCGCTATCAATCTCTTGCCCTTCTCGTCCATCTTGGGCATGCCGGAGGTCACCAAGTCGATGTCGGCATTGTTGTAGTGTGCCTTGACCAAGGACAGAGTCATCCTAGCACCAACCCGGACGCAAGACGCTTTCTAGTCCTTGACTTTCTCGGGGGCTCGACGTAGGATTTCCGCGAACTTGGCCATTGAGTCTGCCGCCTTGATATTGATGCCCAGAGGTTGAGTTATCTCCTTGGCTTGGGCAATGGCGGTGCTGACGAAGTAGCCGGCAAGAATCATGCGTTCCTTCAGATTTGGAGCACCCTCACCCAAGTTTGCTAAGCCAATCGGAGCTGTGGTTGTCCAACTTACAGGAAAATTACCAAGACGAAGAAAGGTTACCAAAGATGCTCATTTCCGCTTGCTTGCATGTCTCCGCCAAGACATCACGCTCCTTCTGGACTATCTTGAACATCTCAAGACTCCTAGCATTCCGCTCTTTGGCAGCTTGGTTCTGATCTTTGAGTTGTACAATTTCGTCCTTCAGGTGCTGCATCTCAGCGTAAGCAGACTCTTGCATAACCTTCTTCGTTGCCTCATGGCCCTTGACAGCATCAGCCATGTCCTTCTTCAGAAATTTGTTCTCATCATCAAGCTCCTGGATATGCTTGGATTGCTCGACGATGCTCTTGGCCTTGGCAATGGCTTCTATAAGATGCAAATCATAAAGTGCTATAAGAAGATGGAAGAAATAATTCAATGAGAAAAGCAAGGAGCTCTTGTAGGAAACAGACTCTGGTTATTTTTGATCTGTTCCTTCAGGAATTTGGTTTCACCCTGTTCAAGGTCCAGTTCCTTCCGAAGAGCAACAAACCTCTCATTGTTGGCTATTCTTTGTTTATTCTCATTCTGCACAAAATGTCAACATGCTTAGTTTCTCTAGAGCGTCTAGTCGGAACTATCCAAGTTTTAACTACACGCTCGGGGGCTACACGGACAAGTTCTACACTTAGTTCTTTGGAGCACTTAGGCCAATAAATATTGGATTATCCTCCTAAGAGATCGGGGTCTACAGTGGGATATATTACGCAAAGTAAAGTTAGTGAAGTTCAAAAGACTTACGATGGCAATGATCCTAAGATTGTTGGCCCGATGAGCATAGGATTCAAGGAAGGTCTGGGCATTCTTATAGATTGCATCGACCTGCTTGATGAGGTCATCCAGGCTCAACATCGGAGGAGTCGTAGCTAATGGAGAGGTTGCAGCCGAAGGCATGGATGAAGCCCTAGCCGTTTCCTGCACCTTTAGGGCAGATGATGGCTCAGAGGCTCCCGCCTCGATCATTGCTTCCATGTCCACCTCTTCACCCACTTCCTTCCCTTTCTCAGTGGCATCCTTAGCCGGAGCTTCGGCCACTTTAGAGGAAGTGCTCTCCTATGTTGCCTGGCCGCTGGGAGCAACATCAGCCTCGATAGAGCCTGAGATATCAAGGATTGGATTGACATCTGTCTCCATGGCGGAGATCTCAAGGAGGACGGGGGATGACGACCCAACGGGGCCAGCTGAAGGCTTGACGGCAGGAGTAAGGGGAGCAGTAGCGGGAGAGGGCTTGGCGGCCACATCCCTGGTCAGCATGTCACGAATGTTTTTTGACACTCCAGCATATCTGGAGGATCACTTCAAACTAACACCGGCTTTCCTCCTGAAATGTACAAAGTATAAGTACAAGAGTTGAAAAAAGGTATGAGCTGAAAAATACAAGCCGGAGAATGAAAGTACTTACTCCACGGCAGGAGCCTTGGTGAGGGGAATGCTGGTGGACTTCTTCTTCTCCGCTTCTAAGGCAGAAGTGGATTGTTTGGAGACTCCACTCTCTAATTTCTTCTTCTTCTTGGCCTCGGCAACAGTGTTAGAGGTGGAGCTCTTCCGCTTTCGTGCTGCCGGAGCTGGTTGATCCTTGGGGGCGTCATTGTCGGACACCACCTGGATATCCTTCAGCTTAGGATCATAGACCTGGGAGACCATTTGATCCATCACCAAGGTTGCCAGATGGGATACAAAGGAGTGTTAGATGGACAACTTCAAGTCGGAAAAACCTTAGAGCATATAACGAGCAACAAAGGAAACAAAAGCTACCTCTGGGCATTTGCCGCAATCGAACATGCCATAGGTGATCTTGAAGCCCCGCTTCTTGTCCTTCACCTTGATGATGTCCTTAAGCCGGAGTTTAATGGAGTCAGTAGAGAAGTTATCCCGCGAAATTCGCATGGGATCCCTCCCGTCTTGAGTGTATTTACACATCAACTCGGTGCGGTGCTGCAGAGGCTAGATCCGCCTAACGAACCAGCACATGGCCAGATCCAAGCCTGTCAGACCTACGCCTACGAGCCATTCAATCCACCTTACAGCACGATTGGCTTCATCATCAGAGGGAAGGGAGGCTGGGGTCCGCCATGCGGGCACTTCGGTGGCAGCTCCGTCGACGAAGTCGGGGTAGGTCTCAAGGCGGTCAGGCAGAGAGATATCTGGCCCATAGAAGTACGTGCGTTGCCAGTTCCTGCAAGACTCATGCCCAACAATGTCGAGGAAGCATCGTCTAGGCCGGATATTAAAGTTAATGGTTCCACAGATCTGTGCTTCGTCCTTGGACTCTACGGACTCTCTCTTGATGGTGAAGAAATAAACAAACAGATCTAACCTAGGTTTTATGCCTAGGAATCCTTCGCACAGAGCTACAAAGTTGCTAAGGACCAGAATGTTGTTGGGAGAGAGATTGCGGGGAAGTACCTGGAAGTGCCAGAGGACATCCAAGAAAAAGTCAGAGACTGGCAGGCTTACACCACGTACCAGCTGAGATTTGAGGTACACTTTCTCTCCGAGTTGGGGAGAAGGGACCACCTCGCGGCCTGCGCCGCCCGCCAGACTAACTCCTCCGCCGCGAGGAGGTACCCCTCAGTGACCAGCTCCTGTGGGAGTCGTTTTCTTCTTCAGCGGCTTCAGGCGCCGCTCGTTCTTGGCCATCACCGATGGATTCCGTCATCGGCGGAGACAGGAACGACCACCCCCTCCGGCTTAAAGAACAATTCATGATTTCCCAGGTTTTGTGTGTTAGATAACAATACCATGGATGATTCTAATGTGCACTAAGTGTTGCAGGAAGTTTTGAGAGTTTTGGGGGCCGGATTATCCGCCCCCATCATGGGCCAGATAATCCGGCCAGACCACCTTGGGTAAAGATGGCTCTGCGCAAGTCTCTGTCTAGGGGCGGATTTCCCCCTAGAAAATTCCGGCTCTGGGGCAGATTTTCTCCCTAGACCGGATAATCTGGCCCCCTGGCTGGGGCGGATAATCCGGCCCCAGGGAAATCGCCCAAGTGAGCTCCTGCGCAAGCTTCTGTCTGGGGGCAAAATTTCCCTTGGATATTCCGGGGCTGGGGCGGATTTTTCCAGCAGCCGGATAATCCGACCCTTCCCTAGGCCGGATAATCCGACCCTTCCCTAGGCCGGATAATCCGGTCCCTAGAAGAAAGTGTGAAGGGCAAGTCTGCGTGAGCTTCTGTCCGTGGCCGGTTTTTGTGCCGGATAATCCGAGTCTGGGCGGAGTTTTCCCCAGGCCGGATAATCCAGCCCCCACTTGGACCGGATAATCCGGCCCCCAAAAGCTCCAACGGCTTGGTTTTGGAAGGGGTATAAATATCCCTTCTTCCCTAACCAGTAGAGTTCTTGATTCATTCGAAATTGTTCAGACCCTTTGCAAGAGCTCCCATTCTAGATCTCCCACTTCAACCACCCGAAGGCTTCGATCTTTGGGGGAATTGAAGGAGGAGAGAATCATCATCGTCATCACGAATCAGGCGCATCAACTCCTCTCCATTCATTTGGAGAAATCCCTGATCTAGTATTCTTGTCAATATCTAGATCTTGTTCTTTGTTATTGATAACTTGTTCTTGTGGCAGCTTGTTGTCATTACGGGAGCCTCCAAGCTGATTGTGGAGTTGTGCCCCGCTAGTTGTGTAAAGGCGCTGGTACCCGCCTCGAAGGGTCCCTATAGTGGAAAGGTGGATCAGGCCTTTGGTGGCGGCATCCATCGAAGAACAGGGTGAGGCCTATTGTGGCGTGGTGGTCTTAGTACCGCCCACCCATCCAACACAGACGTGCTTCCCTTAACAAGGAAGGAACTGCGGTAAAACAAATCATGTGTCTCCGCGTGCTTCACTATGGTTTACCCGTTCCTCTTCCACTCGCTCTTTACTTGCTAGTAGATAGGTTTGCATATAGGAAAATTCCTCCTAATAGTTTACCTAGAGAATTTACCCTTTGTGTTAAGCCTAAAATTGAAAAGGCATTAAAATTTTAAGTAACACCTATTCACACCCTCCCCCTCTAGGTGCCCATACGATCCATTTCAATTGGTATCAGAGCCCCGGCTCTTTATTCGGGCTTAACCGCCTAAGAGTAGTATGGGTACCAAGGGAGATGGGAATGAGGTTGTGGATAAGGTCACAATGGATGACCTCAAGACGTTGGAAACAACCTTGTTGAAATCCTTTGAGGCCAAGATGGAGGATATGAATCAAATGATTGCTCGTCTCACATCATCCATAGCCCCATCTCCATCCTCCTCTGAGGCAGCCACACCATCGTCCAAGGAAAAGGCTAACACCGGATCCAAGGATGATGATGCGGAAGGTGAAAAACTTAATGGTTCCACCTCCAAGAAGGGAAGTGGTAAGGAGGAATATAGTGAGGTTCGTCATGTATATTCCCCCGACCCACCTATCCCGCATCCTCATATAAACAATAGGGGTGATCCACCTAAGCTTACTGCATCCTCTTTCAATCAATGGCAATTCTTAATGAAGTATCATGTTTGTAGCTCCTCTATTGAACTTTGGAGGATTATTCAAGAGGGTCTTCATATTGGAGATCATCCCAACCTGACAAGAAGAGAAGTTGTGGACAGCCAATTGAATGCCACTGATCTCCACATGATACAGCTTAGTGTGGGTCCCAAGGACATGCCCCACATTGAACATCTCAACACTGCTAAAGAAGCTTGGGATGCCCTCACTGATCTCTTTGTTGGAAATGAAAGCATGAAAAGCAATAGGTATGATGCCCTTAGTAATGAAGCTGAGGGATTCTACATGTTGGATGGTGAGAACCATAAAGACATGTATAGAAGACTCAAGGGCATCGCAACAACATTTAGAAAGCATGGAGCCACTCAAATTGATGATGCATGGATAAAAAGAAAATATGTGAGTGCCTTAATGCCTTTCGAGCCAACAGACTTGAAGAGCTTGCAAGGTAGACACAACTACCATCAAATGACATCCAATGAAGTCATGCAAGAAATGGCGTCATTCAAAGTTGCTGCAAAGAACGCTGGAGATGCCCGTGCTCGTGCCATTGGAATGAAAAAGGGTGTCAATGTTGCTCTAAAAGCTAATGTTGTTGAGCAAGAGGAGGATGAAAGAGCTTTTGAGGGGGCCTCCATGGACTGCCCCGATGAAGTCAAACGTGCCCATGGTGAGTACATGGCATTTTACGCAAGGAACTTTTGGAAGGATCCTGCCAAGGCCAAGTCGGAACTCGAGCGCAAGAATGGGTCAAGTGGAAGAAGAGAAAGTGGCCCAAAACTGAGAACATGCTACAATTGTGGAGATAGGCTGCACTTTGTAGCCGAGTGTCCTTATCAAAATAGAGAAGACAATGGTGGCAGGCTCATTCTTAAAGAAAAATCCAAGGCACCTAAGAAGAACCCATTTATTAAAAAGAATGGCCCCTACAAGAAGCAACCCAAGATCGTCTTGGTGGCACAAGAAGAATACTACTCTGCAAGTGAAGATGAAGAGGATGAAGATAGTTCTCGCGAGGTGGCTGCTATAGCCACCACATCGACTCCATCATCTCTCTTCAACTCGCCAAACAAAAACATCATCAACAATAACGCCGATTGCCTTATGGCAAGAGGGTCCGAGGTAACAAGTTCTAGCTCTTCATTTCCTAAGACTAACATAAATTTGGATATGGATGATCATGCTAGTCTTAAAATGAAAGAAGAAGTTATTGCCTTGGACAATTTTTTCACTAACCTGCAAGGTGAGCACAAACTTCATTTTTATGCTCTTATGAGTCAACTTGCTCAAGCCGAAGATCTTCTTGAAGAAAAGGGCCGAATCGAAAGAGATGATGCCTTGGAGATAGCCTCTTTGAAAAATGCCTTAGAAGAAGAAGAGGAAGCTTGAGTATCTTTGGAAGAGAAACTCGAATCCATTGAGGAGTCACATGAAGAAGTTGTAGCTCAGCTCATCAAAGAACGTGACAATGCTCTTTCCAAGGTAAAGAAACTAAAGAAAGAAAAGATTGAATTTGGGGCTGCTCATGCTAGACTCTCGGAGAAGTTTGATTAACTAGACAGTGCTCACAAGGCATTGGAGAGTGATCACTCAGCTCTAAATGAGTCTCATGACCAGCTCCAAACTCAATTGAAGATGTATGATGTGCCAAGCACCTCCACATCATCCTATGGAAAAGAAGGACTTGCAAGAGGTTCTAAACACAAAGGTAAAGAAGTCTTAGACGAGATACTGAGCAAGCAAAGGACAAACAATGGAAAAGAAGGTCTTTGTTATATCCCCAAGACAAAGAACAAGAAAAATAAGAAGAAGAAGAAGAAGAGCAAGACTGCTCAACCAAAGACTAGCACCACCACCAATGACAAGTCTAATTATGATGGTTTTGCAGGGGCTAACAATCCTAACTTTGAGTTATATTGCGATCATTATGGTGATGTGTATGCTAGTTATGCAGGTTCTTATGATTGTTACATTCCTTGGTCTATTTTGGGTCCCCAAGACCCTTGTCACTAACATGAAAGGACCCATTGAAAAATGGGTACCTAAAACCAAGAAGTAACTTTCTTGCAGGGCTATGCTTCCGGTGGGTCTAAATGGGTACTCGATAGCGGATGCACGAGTCACATGACCGGAAGCAAGGAGATCATCACGGAGATGCAGCCAAATCATGATCATATAACAGTCTCCTATGGTGACAAGTCAAAATCTGAGGTATTGTGTCTCGGCAAAGTCGTGGTGGCTCACGATATCTCTCTCGTGGACGTCATGCTTATTGAGACCCTCGGATACAATTTACTTTCTGTTCGCGCCCTTGGTAAGATGGGTTTTGCAGTTTTTATTGATGCTAATTTGGTGGTACTCTTGTGGAGCAAGTCTCTAAAAGTCGCTTTCGTGGGATATGTCGAAAATGACCTGTATGTGGTGGACTTCTCCGGGAAAACCACTACAGGCCCGATGTGTCTTTTCGGAAAGGCTGACATGCGTTGGTTATGGCATCACCGACTAGCCCACGTCAATATGAGAACTTTGCAAAGTCTCCACAAGGGTGGCCACATCCTTGGACTAAAAGAAAATGTCTCATTTGCCAAAGATCGTGTTTGCAGGGCTTGTGTTGAAGGGAAAATGCATGACTCTCCTCATCTAAGGAAGACTATTATCTCGTCAAAAAGGATCTTAGAGCTCCTTCATGTGGACCTCTTTGGAGCTCCATCTCATGCAAGCCTCGGTGGGAAGAAGTATTGTCTAGTGATTGTTGATGATTACTCAAGATACACTTGGGTTTATTCCTTCAAGTTGAAGAGTGAAACTCAACAAACGGTCATCGACTTCGCCAACGAGGTTCAACGTCAACACAACGTCCCTATTCTGGCTATAAGAAGTGATAACGGCTCTGAGTTCAAGAACTACACCTTAAATGAGTTCCTAAGTGAAGAGGGGATAAGACATCAATATTCCGCTGCGTACACCCCTCAACAAAATGGTGTAGCCGAGAGGAAGAATCGGACTCTAATGGATATGGCAAGGTCAATGCTAGCCGAATTCAAGTCTCCATATAACTTTTGGGCTGAAGCAATCTCAACCGTGTGTCATTCTTCCAACCGGTTATACCTCCGTAAAATCTTGGAAAGGACTCCATATGAAATACTTACCGGTAACAAGCCAAACATCTCATAATTTCAGGTTTTCGGGTGTAAGTGTTTCTTTCTCATCAAGGGAGTTCGTTTATCTAAGTTTGAGTCTAAGGATCTAGAAGGTATTTTTGTTGGTTATGGTGCCGAATCCCACACTTATAGAGTCTACAATAAGCTCTCCAGAACTGTTTTAGAATCTTGTAGTGTGGTGTTCGAAGAAAATGACGGCTCCTGTGCGGGGCAAGTTGATGTTTGTGATGCAGATGTTGAAATACCCCAAGATGCCATAAGAAGAATGGGCGTGGGATTTTTCCGCCCCATTGAGGAACCCCTTGTGGCGGATCGGGAAGGACAATGCTCTACTCATGAAGAGCCCTCATCTACACATATTCATCATGTTCCAACCACGGGAGTAACTTCTACACCATCTCCATCGTCTGCTGAAGGTCAAGATGTTCCAGAAAGCTCCAGGCCGGATTATCCGGTTGACAGCGGATTATCCGGCCAACCCCATCCTGACGAACAGCCTACTCCTGGTGTTAAAGAAGTGGCTACAAGCTCCAGGCCGGATTTCCCAGCAGACCTCGGATTATCCGGCCCCTCGCCAGATCAAGCAAATCCCAGGCAGCCTGATGGAACTGCAACAAGCTCTCCCAGGCCGGATTTTCTGGCCTCCCCCTCGGACGGATTTTCCGACCCTAATTCACCAGTTGTTTAGTAGCCTCCTGTTACGGCTGCTGACCCTCCTCAAGGACATGCTTCATCACCTCCTACTAATGTTAACCCGGATTCTAATCAAGGACAAGCAAATGATTCGAATGAAGATTCAAGTGATGAAACTATTCCACCAAGAGACAACAAACTTATTGAACTTCGTCGCAAGGCTCGTGCTGATCGGAACCTTGAGTTAAGGGGTCACACCCTCGACAAGGTTGTAGGTGACCTTCGACGAAGGGTTTCTACAAGAAGGGAATTGGAAAGTTTTGGTGAGCATCAAGCTCACATCTCAATGGTGGAACCTAAGAAAGTTTTTGAAGCTCTTGAAGATCCGGCCTGGGTTGTTGCTATGCATGAAGAATTGAACAACTTTGAGCGCAACAAGGTCTGGAAACTCGTGGAGAAGCCCAAAGATTGCCGCAATGTTATCAGCACTAAATGGATATTTAAAAACAAGCAAGATGAGAATGGCATTGTTGTGAGGAACAAGGCGGGACTTGTGGCACAAGGCTACTCTCAAGTTGAGGGCATTGACTTCAGCGATACCTATGCTCATGTGGCTCGACTTGAGTCCATCTGTATCCTTCTTGCTTATCCCGCCCATAACAATTTTAAATTGCAGCAAATGGACGTCAAGAGTGCTTTCCTTAATGGTCCTCTACATGAGTTGGTATATGTAAAGCAACCCCCCGGATTTGAGGATCCTAACTTCCGGAACCATGTCTACAAACTCGATAAGGCACTCTATGGCCTTAAACAAACCCCATGTGCGTGGTATGAGCACCTTAAAGAGCTTTTACTAGACCGTGGCTTCAAAGTTGGGCAATCGATCCCACTCTTTTTACTAAGAAGGTTAAGGGGGAGCTCTTCGTATGCCAACTATATGTAGACGATATCATCTTTGGTTCTACTAATAAAGCTTTTAATGATGAATTTTCAAAGCTTATGACTGACAGGTTTGAGATGTCTATGATGGGGGAATTACGGTTCTTTCTTGGATTCGAGATCAAGCAACTTAGAGAAGGAACCTTCATCAATCAAGCAAAGTACATCCAAGACATGCTCAAGAGATTCAAGATGATGGATCTTAATGGTGTCGCCACTCTAATGCAAACAAAATGTCACCTTGAACTTAACCCCCATGGTAAAGATGTAGACCAAAAGGTATACCGGTACATGATCGGCTCTCTTCTTTACCTCTATGCATCTAGACCCGATATTGTGTTGAGTGTGGGGGTGTGTGGAAGGTATCAAGCAGCTCCTAAAGAAAGCCACTTAGTGGCGGTCAAGAGGATCTTTCGATATTTGGTTCATTCCCCTAACTTTGGTCTATGGTATCCCAAGGGCTCCAATTTCTCTCTATGTGGTTATACTGATTCAGATTGGGCTAGTGATAAGGATGATTGGAAATCCACTTCTGGAGCTTGTCAATTCTTGGGAAGATCTCTAGTATGTTGGTCATCTAAAAGGCAGAACTGTATATCTCTCTCCACCGCCGAAGCTGAATATGTTGCTGCTTCTAGTGCTTGCACTCAGTTATTGTGGATGAGGCAAACTTTAAAGGAATACGGTGTCAATTGTGTCAAAGTGCCTCTTTTATGTGATAATGAAAGTGCAATCAAAATTATGATAACTGCAGTAAGACACAAGGACAAAGCATATTGAGATTCGGAATCATTTTATTCGAGACCATGTTGCTCGAGGCGATATTGATCTATCTTTTGTGAGCAAAAAGAATCAACTTGCAGATATTTTCATGAAGCCAATTGATGAAGCAAGGTTTTTCTATTTTAGGAATGAGCTAAATATCATTGATTCAAGGAGCCTGTCTTGATTACCCATGCACTCACTTGTACATCTTAGTCGTATTTGGTCTAGATGTGGGCATGGATATAGGGGGAGTGTGGTCCTAATTAATTGGGCCAACCCTCCCCCCATAATGCCAAAAGCAAGATAAATCATTTCTCTTAATATCATTTTGTGATATGTGAGCTTAGTGATGAGTATTGGTCGTGAACCCAAGATATATCTTCGCGGTGTCACACCATACACTCCAATAAGGTGGCTTCGGCCACCGTCCTCTCCCTTGAGGAGAATTGGATTTTTGTGGATCTTTTTGGTTGTTTTTGCTCATCTCATGTTCTTATGGGAATCACACTCAATTTTGGCTCTTATTTGATTTGGTTCTTGCAATTTTGAGTGTATAGTACCATCTCAGTTTGGATCTCTTAATCCTAAGCCTTTCCCTACCCCTAAGCCATCTATTCTTGCACACAAGTCCCTTGTACACCTTGTAGGGGTGTTGTTTGGGGACGCGCGAGCCTGAATCAGTGTACAACAGAAATTCAGATTTGTGGCTGGATAATCCGGCCCAAGTGTAGGCCAGATAATCCGGCCCTGGCAGATTTCATCTTAAAGGGTAGGGATCGGGGGGGAAGGTCTCATAACGAGCAGCTCTTCTCCCCCAACCCTCTCCTCCTCCTCAACCGCCGCCTGTCGTCCCCCACCCTCCCTGGAGCCTCTCTGGCCACCGGATTTTTCGGGCCTCCCTGGATCTTCTTCTCCGCGCCTCTAGGTACCTTCTCCTCCGTGTTCTTCCTCCAATGAGTGAGGATAACTCCCTCTCTCCCCATCTTTGGCTAGATGTGTCATTTGTTGGGTGGAACATTGTCTAGAAGGATGTGGTTTCACGTAGAACTCGTAGACTTGAAGTTTCTAGGCCCGATCTACTTTTTGCATTCAATCTAGGTGAAGTCAAAAAATTTTGCCAGGGCCGGATTATCTGCCCCTGGCCAGGCCGGATAATCCGGCCTAACAGATTCAACTCTGGTTCAGTTTCGCCATATTGTGTGCATTGAGTAGATTTGACTTATGAACTTTTTGACTATTTTTTCCATGCTCTCTCCTGGACTTGTATGTATGCTTATCCCCATGATATCGCCCTTATTCTATTCACAGGTGGTTCAAGTGCTCCCAAGACTTACAAGCATCGTCCTCGCACTATCTATTTTGGGGTAGACAGTGAGGGCAATACAGTGAACAAAGTTGAGCAGAGGAGAAGAGAAAAAGAGGCTAAACGCATGGCGGAACAAGAGAAGTGGGAGAGATCCCGGAGGGGTGTGTCCAAGAGGAAGGGCAAAGAGCCCAAGATCAACTACAAGGCTATAGATCCTATCACTTATTCCTCTATCCGTCACCGTGATTTGTTTGTAGAGCTGCCCCGTGATTGTGAGATGGGGGATTCTCGCTTTTGGTGTGCTGAACAGAAAGGGATTTATGAAGATGTGTATGCCAGGCTAAACATTAGGCCAATGCACCCACTGGTTCTTGCTGAGGCTTTGGAGAAGCCCCACCTTGTGGATGCAATGTATGTGGCTGAGTGGATGGGGCTACACCATCTCATGGCTCTCTAGTGCTCATATGACTCTGAGGTGGTGAAGCAGTTCTTTTCCACTTTGGTTATTTGTGGATATGAGCATCACACTATGAAGTGGATGACTCATGACAGGCCTATGACTACTGATTTTTGTGTGTTTGCTGAGGTTCTTCGATACTCTTTCCACAGCAGGGATAGGGCCAGTGGCCACCGCATCACCACACAGCTAAAGCCCAACAAAGATGCATCTCTCTCTCCTTGCACAGTGGACAATGGCATTGTGGGCACTCTTGCTGGTCTTGCTCCTATCTATGCTGCCTTAGTGGGCCTCTTCCGTGACTCCATCACTCCGAGTGGAGGCAACAATGATAGCATCTATGGTCACCTTGTCCAGCTCCTTGAATTCTCTCATGAGGTTGCCTCGTGCGAGGATGAGTCAGTGCAGTACAAGCTAGATGTGATGGACTTCATCTTCCATGAACTGACTGATGCGATGTTCAACTGGTTGTCCATTCCGTATGCTCCCTACATTATGATGCTCATTAGGCACCTGCTTCCCTCTGAAGATTTCAACATTGATGTTGTGCATAAGGCAAAGAAGATCTACAACAAGACTCGGAAGACCTCTCAACCCTCTTCTGCTCCTGAGGCTCTCATGAGGGATGCTCGCAGGCCTCCAGTGCCTCCCGTTGCTCGTGAGATCAAGCAGCTGAGCTGGATCCAGCGCCACATTCTTTGCATGGGCGTGGACACATGCAAGGGACAGTATGAGGCCTACAAGCAGCGCCATGAGTTGGCTCATTCTCAGCAGCTCATCCTTCACGATGTGACTGGTGCCTCTAGTGACCCCCCGGCTCCTACTCCTCCCACACCATATGCCCGGTGGAACTCTTCTTCTGGGCTGAACTATGGAGAGCTGGAGCGTCACTTGCTCCCTTCTGCGCTCACTGCTGATGATGAGGACGATGACACTGAGGAGCTTGAGGATGAAGATGATGATGGGAACGAGGACAAGGACGACGACTAGGACTACGAGTGATTCCTTGGGGCGCTAGCATCACTCTTCTTCCTTTTTGGCATCTCGATGCCAAAGGGGGAGAAGTAGTTCTATTAGGTCTTCGAGGATTTGCATGGGTCGGGCACAAGCATTTGCATCTTTTCATTCGTCGTTTTCTTGCTTGTGTCCATTTAGCGTTAAACTTTATTTGTGGTTTGTGGTTTGTTTGAGACTTTGTGTCAGTGGACGTCTGGATTAATCTCATGAATTATGCCTATGGATTCATTTATTCATATCCTATTATGCTGGTAATCTATCTCAAGGAAGGCGCGTATATTGGTTATCACGTTGATAATTGTGGATATTTCAAGGACGCCTCTCTCATTATCTCGGTGGTATGATTATGTTGTTCTTATTTCAATGGAATAGACTTTCACCTACTTGTGTGCATTTGTATTCAAATGCAAATCTCTAATATGCACACATTGAGGGGGAGTCTCTTCCATGTTTTGTTGGTGGTCTTTTAATCCTTCTTGCAAATCCTAGTATTGTCATCTAACACCAAAAAGGGGGAGATTGAAAGAACATTTCATGATTTCCCAGGTTTTGTGTGTTAGATAACAATACCATGGATGATTCTATTGTGCACTAAGTGTTGCAGGAAGTTTTGAGAGTTTTGGGGGCCAGATTATTCGCCCCCATCATGGGCCGGATAGTCCAGCCAGACCACCTTGGGCAAAGATGGCTCTGTGCAAGTCTCTGTCTGGGGGCGGATTTCCCCCCGGAAAATTCTGGCTTTGGGGCGGATTTTCTCCCTAGACCGGATAATCCTGCCCCCTGGTTGGGGCGGATAATCTGGCCCTAGGGAAATCGCCCAAGTGAGCTCCTACGCAAGCTTCTGTCTGGGGCAGAATTTCCCCCAGATATTCCGGGGCTGGGGCGGATTTTTCCAGCAGCTGGATAATCCGGCCCTTCCCTAGGCTGGATAATCCGGTCCCTAGAAGAAAGTGTGAAGGGCAAGTCTACGTGAGCTTCTGTCCGTGGCTGGTTTTTGTGCCGGATAATCCGAGTATGGGGCGGAGTTTTCCCCAGGCCAGATAATCCGGCCCCCACTTGGGTCGGATAATCCGGGCCCCGAAAGCTCCACGGCTTGGTTTTGGAAGGGGTATAAATATCCCTTCTTCCCCAACGAGCAGAATTCTTGATTCATTCAAAATTGTTCAAACCCTTTGCAAGATCTCCCATTCTAGATCTCCCACTTCAACCACCCGAAGGCTTCGATCTTTGGGGGAATTGAAGGAGGAGAGAATCATCATCGTAATCACGAATCAAGTGCATTAACTCCTCTCCATTCATTTGGAGAAATCCCTGATCTAGTATTCTTGTCAATATCTAGATCTTGTTCTTTGTTATTGATAACTTGTTCTTATGGCAGCTTGTTGTCATTACGGGAGCCTCCAAGCTGATTGTGGAGTTGTGCCCCGCTAGTTGTGTAAAGGCGTCGGTACCCGCCTCGAAGGGTCCCTATAGTGGAAAGATGGATCAGGCCTTTGGTGGCGGGATCCATCGGAGAACAGGGTGAGGCCTATTGTGGCGTGGTGGTCTTAGTACCGCCCACCCCTCCAACGCAGACGTACTTCCATTAACAAGGAAGGAACTGCGGTAAAAAAAATCATGTGTCTCCGCGTGCTTCACTACGGTTTACCCGTTCCTCTTCCACTCGCTCTTTACTCGCTAGTAGATAGGTTTGCATATAGGGAAATTCTTCCTAATAGTTTATCTAGAGAATTTACCCTTTGCGTTAAGCCTAAAATTAAAAAGGCATTAAATTTTGAAGTAGCTGTTGGGTCCGCAGCATAGAAAACAAAAAATTTCCTACGGTGTGAACTACACGCCAAGATCTATCTACTAGGTACAAAGCAACGGGTGGACATACATCCAACGAGAACTTACCCTCGTGGACAACGAGCTTTGTTAACGAGTAGGAACTCGTGGTTTATGTAGTCGTACACTTGCCGATCTCAAGATCGTGAGGAAGTCCGAGCCGAACTCACAAGATCCGCACTTTTCACACGCTCAAGCCACCGGACAACCTCCACCTCCTTGCTCCAGATCCAGGAAGCACAACTCCTTCTAGACGAAATGCCACCGGGAACATGTATCTCGCTAATCTGAGACCATGGGGGAATAATTCTAGAGGGGGAGAGAGATCCTTCACAAGGAGGTGTGTGGATGAAGGAGGGAATGGGTGGCCTTTGTTAGGAGGAGGGGGGTGCCCCCTCTCTCCATGGCCGGCGCATGGGGGGTGACCCCTCACCTCCCCCATTCATGTGGTGGTAACCCCCCCCCCCCACACACACACACACATTAAAATGCCTCTTCACATTCCCTTTTAAAGTCTCCACTTTAAATGCATTAAATTTCTCCAAATTTAATGCTCTCTCATTTAATAAAACTCTTTTTATTAAATTTATTCAGAATTTTGTTAATTACTTCAATTAACAAACATTCACATATATCCCCTTGCAATATTTCAATATCACATGCAGAACCACCTTCTGTAATTTCACCCGAAACAATTACCGCTTTCTATTGAAACAATTCCTGCACTTTGCAATTCTTTCGTCTGAAACATATGTGTTCCAAAATGGTGTCCGGTAACTCTTAAGTGTGCCACCCTACGGTTCGCGAATAATGCAGACATGATCGAGACCCTTCTCCGATCAATAATCAGCAGCGGGACCTGGAGATCCGTACTGACTCCTACACATTCAACGATGACTCATGTGATCGTGAGAACCTTTAACGCTTGTAACTAAATCCCTTTGTCTCTCGATATATTACATGTCCAAGATTCGATCATCGGTATCTCCATACCTAGTTTGATCTCGTTACCGACATGCACTCTTTTCTCGTTCCCGTGATATAACATTCTAGTGATCACATCACTTGCTTGCAAGCTATCCTAATGTGATATCACCGAGAGGGCCCAGAGTATATCTATGCGTCATCTGGATTGACAAATTCCACTCTTGATCCATGAGCCTCAACATAACACCTTCATAGTACTGAACCCATCTTTATAGTCACCCTGTTACATTGTGACATTTGATGCTATCAAGATACTCTTCCGGTGTCAGCAATTAACATGATCTCATGGTCTAAGGATAAAGATTACTTCATATGATGTTATAGCAATATAAAAATAATGACTTGATCGTAATGCTATACTTCGGATGAATGTTCATCACATCATTCCACCAATGGTGTGACCTTGTTATTAACAACATCCAATGTCCATGATCAGGAAACCTTGATCATCCCGTTAATCAACAAACTAGTCTATAAGAGAGGCATGACTAGGAACCCTTTTTGTTTATTAAACACACATGTATTGATGTTTCCGAATCAATACATTTCTAGCATGTAAAATAAACATCTATCATGTATAAGGAATATATAATAACAACTTTATTATTGCCTCTCAGGGCATATTTCCTTCAGTCTCCCACTTGCACTAGAGACAATAATCTAGTTCACATAGTGATAAATCTAACACCCATGGAGTTCTGGTCTTGATCATGTTTTGCCCTAGGGAGAACTTTAGTCAATGGATCTGCTATATTTAGGTCCGTGTGTACTTTACAAATATTTATATCTCCATCCTTGACATGCTCGCGGATGGAGTGAAACCGACGCTTAATATGCTTGGAATTCTTGTGAGACCTTAGTTCCTTTGCATTGGCTATGGCTCCATTGTTGTCACAATAGATCACCATCGGGTCCAATGCACTGGGAACCACACCCAGTTCTGTAATGAACTCTTTCATCCAAACTTCTTCCTACGTCGCTTCTGAAGCAGCAACATATTCTGCCTCCGTTGTTGATCCAGCCACCACATGTTGTTTGGAACTCCTCCAACTAACTACTGCTCCGTTCAAGAGAAATACGTATCCGGATTGAGACTTAGAGTCATCCGGATCGGTGTCAAAGCAAGCATCGACATAACACTTAGCGACTAGCTCTTCTTCACCTCCGTATATAAGAAACATATCCTTAGTTCTTCTTAAGTACTTTAGGATGTTCTTTACCGCTATCCAGTTTTCCGAACCTGGATCAGATTGGTACCTACTAGTCAAACTAATAGCATGTGCCACATCCGGTCTTGTACATAGCATGGCATACATAATAGAGCCTATGGCCGAGGCATAGGGGATCTTATCCATCATCTCTCTTTCTTCCGCCGTGGCCAGACTTTGAGTCTTACTCAATGTCTTGTCTTGCAACATAGGTAAGAATCCCTTCTTACTTTTGTCCATATTAAACTTCTTTAATATCTTATCAAGGTATGTACTCTGCGATAGCCCAATTAGGCCCCTTGATCTATCTCTATAGATTTTAATGCCTAATATATATGATGCTTCACCAAGGTCTTTCATCGAAAATTTGCTGTTTAGATAACTTTTAACACTGTTTAAAAGATCTATATCATTTCCAATCAATAATATGTCATCCACATATAATATCAGAAATGCCACATTGGTCCCACTCACTTTCTTGTATATACAAGCCTCTCCATAAGTTTGCACAAATCGAAACTCTTTGATCACCTCATCAAAGCGAAGATTCCAACTTCGTGATGCTTGCTTCAGTCCATAGATGGATCGCTGAAGTTTGCACACCTTATTAGCATCCTTAGGATCGACAAAACCCTTAGGTTGTATCATATACAACTCTTATTCAATCTTACCATTGAGGAACGCAGTTTTGACATCCATCTGCCATATTTCATAATCAAAATATGCAGCAATTGCTAACATAATCCTAATTGACTTAAGCATCGCTACGGGAGAGAATGTCTCATCGTAGTCAACTCCTTGAATTTGTCGAAACCCCTTTGCGACAAGTCGAGCCTTATAGATGGTCACATTACCATCAGCATCAGTTTACCTTTTGAAAATCCATTTATTCTCAACGGCCTTTCGGTCGTGAGGTAAGTCCACCAAGTTCCAAACTTGGTTCTCGTACATGGATTCCATCTCGGATTTCATGGCTTCTAGCCATTTGTTGGAATCCGGGCTCATCATCGCTTCTTCATACATCGCAGGGTCATCCATTTCATCAACCATGAAATTCACAACAGGATTGCCGTACAGTTCAGGAGCTGCACGTGTCCTGCTTGACCTGCGAGGTTCGGTAGTGTCCTCTTTCGGAGTTTCATGATCATTATCATTAGCTCTCTCTTCATCAGGTGAAGTCAACTCCGAAACGACTTCCGGTGCTGTGCCACTTGCCATTCCATGAAGAGAAGGTTCAATAACCTCTTCGAGTTCTACCTTCCGACTACTCACATCTTTCGCGAGAAACTCCTTCTCAAGAAAGGATCCATTCTTGGCAACAAAAACCTTGCCCTCGGATCTGTGATAGAAGGTATACCCAATTGTTTCCTTAGGGTATCCTATGAAGACGCATTTTTCCGCTTTGGGTTCGAGTTTATCTGGTTGAAATTTCTTCACATAAATATCGCATCCCTAAACCTTAAGAAATGATAGCTTAGGTTTGTTTCCAAACCATAATTCATACGGTGTCGTTTCAACGGATTTAGATGGTGCCTGATTTAAAGTGAATGCAGCTGTTTCCAGTGCATAACCCCAAAATGACAGAGGTAAGTCAGTAAGAGACATCATAGATCGAACCATATCCAATAAGGTACGACTATGACGCTCTGACACACCATTACGTTGTGGTGTTCCGGCAGGCGTGAGTTGTGAAACTATTCCACACTCTTTCATGTGTGGGCTAAACTCGTAACTTAGATACTCTCCTCCACGGTCAGACCGTAGAAATTTGATCTTTCTATTACGATGATTTTCCACTTCATTCTGAAATTCCTTGAACTTTTCAAAAGTTTCAGACTTGTATTTCATCAAATAGATATACCCATATCTACTCAAATCATCCGTGAAAGTAACAAAATAACGATATCCACCTCGCGCCGACACACTCATTGGTCCACACACATCAGTATGTATGATTTCCAATAGATCTGTCGCCTGCTCCATTGAACCGGAAAACGGCGTTCTAGTCATCTTGCCCATAAGGCATGGCTCACATGTATCAAATGATTCAAAATCAAGTGATTCCAAAAGTCCATCAGAATGGAGTTTCTTCATGCGTTTAACGCCAATATGACCTAGACGGCAGTGCCACATATATGTAGACATATCATCATCAAGTTTAATCTTTTTAGCATTAACATTATGAATGTGCGTAATATTACTATCGAGATCCAATAGAAATAAACCATTCAACATAGGTGCATGACCATAAAAGATATCATTCTTATAAATCGAACAACCATTGTTTTCAGATTTAAAGGAATGACCACTTTGCATCAAACACGATCCAAATACAATGTTCATGCTCAGTGTAGGCACCAAATAACAATTATTTATGTTTATAACTAATCCCGATGGCAAATAGAGAGGTAGCGTCCCTACGGAGATCACATCAACTCTTGATCCATTGCCGACCAAGATCCATCGACCTCATCCCTTGCTAGTTGTCGCTTGTTCCATAGCCCCTGAACCGAAGTTACATATATTAGCAACCGATCCGTATCAAATACCCGGTGCTATCATGAGTACTAGTCAAGTACACATCAATAACATGTATATCACATATACCTTTGTTTGCCTTTGGACTTCTTGTCCGCCAAATACTTGGGGCGCTTCCAATGGCTACCCCTTGCAATAGTAGCACTCGGTGTCGACTTAGGGCCAGCCCGGGTTTTTTCACGGGCAAATGCATTTGCCACCCTTCTTTCCCTTGTGCTTGCCTTTCTTATCCTTCTTGAAACCGGTGGTCCTATTGATCATCAACACTTGATGTTCTTTCCTAATCTCCACTTCGCAGTCTTAAGCATTGACAAAAGCTCAGGAAGAGACTTCTTCATGCCCTGCATATTATAGTTCATCACAAAGCTCTTGTAGCTAGGTGGCAGAGATTGGAGAACACGATGTATGCCTAAGTCAATGGGAATCGTTATTCCCAAGGACACAAGATTATCGCGCATCTGCACATTTTGAGTAATGCGTGCTCACTAACGGAGCTGTTTTCCTCCATCATGCAGCTAAAGAACTTTTCTCAGTAGCATTATAACTCTCTATGGCAGCATGGGTATCGAAAATCATTTTCAATTCTCCCATGGTATCAAAGGCATTACCATTTTCAAACGCTCAAGTTCGCTCTAGCCCATACAAGATGCCGTAATGAACTAAGTTAGGTCCTCCGACGAGTCACATAGACATTCTTTTCCTCGTCAGGCATCGGGAGCTGGTGGGGCCTAGCGGCGCATCTAGCACATATTGCTTTGTGCGGTTGAGGAGAATCCTCAAATTCATAGCCCATGGTGAAGTTGCTACCATTCGCAGCAAGTTTCTCTTTCTCCATGAACACATTGAAATTAAAAGCAGGTGGTGCCATCTACAACAGAATTTGTAAAGTATATTTAGACTAACTTTATGATAGATTGAGTTCGACTAATCCAAATTACTAATGAACTCCCACTCAAAAACGACATCCCTCGTGTCCTTTTGGTGATTACATGAACCAAATCCACTATATCAAGTCCGATCATCACGTGAGTTGATATAGCTTCAAAGGCGAGCATCTATATGGGCATCATATCAACCATATGACTCATGCTTAACCTTTCGGTCCGTGTTCCGAGGCCATGTCTGTACATGCTAGGCTCGCCAAGTAAGAACCTTAGTATTCGCGTGTGTAAAACTGTCTTACACCCGTTCCTATGAAAGCGTAGATTCGAGTACACCCGATCATCACGTGATGTCTCGAAACACGATCCATAGAACGGTGCATACTCAAGGAAGAACACATTTTTATCTTGATATCTAAATGAGGGATCATCTTATACTGCTACCAAACGCGTCAAACTAGCAGTATAAGATGCTAACATCTAATGTGTAAAGTGAGATGATATGGTCCATGCATTTGATCTCTATCACTTGCATCATGGTATGATCTCTATCATTCCTTTGTGTGTAAGGCCAAGGTCTATGGAACTTACCGTTGATGTGTTGTAAGAGTATCTACCATACATCTACTTACAACAATACCATATCAATACACTAGCCCAGCAACGATCTAAACTAGACGCCTCTAATTTATCAATTGCAAGTTTTACGTGGCTTAGGGCTTTCGGAGATAGAACCGTTCTCACCTACGAACATGAACCACAACGAGGATAACTAAGTTATTAGCAACTCGTTGTAAATCAGATATTGACTATAGTAGGAGAGACAGACACCCGCCAACCACTTATGCAAAACAAGTTGCATGTCAGTCGTGGAACCGGTCTCATGTACGATGACATGTAAGGTTGGTCCGGGCCGCTTCATCCCACTATGCCACCAATATCCAAAATACATAGAAGATGCAATAACATGATCATCATCGCCCACATATCAACCATATGTGTACTACCCGTGCTAAGCACCTACGCATAGATCTGGCTCTGATACCACTGTCGGGTCCGCAGCATAGAAAACAAAAAAATTCCTACGGTGTGAACTACACGCCAAGATCTATCTACTAGGTACCAAGCAACGGGTGGACATACATCCAACAAGAACTTACCATCGTAGACAACGAGATTTGTTAACGAGTAGGAACTCGTGGTTGATGTAGTCGTACACTTGCCGATCTCAAGATCGTGAGGAAGTCCGAGCGCAATCAGCATCAGCCGCACTCGCACACACGCTCAAGCCACGGACAACCTCCACCTCCTCGCCCAGCGATCCAGAAGCAAGAACTCCTTCCGCATTTAAATGCTAACGGGAACATGTACCTCGCTAATCCGAGACCATGGGGGAATAATTCTAGAGGGGGAGAGAGATCCTTCACAAGGAGGTGTGTGGATGAAGGAGGGAATGGGTGGCCTTTTATAGGAGGAGGGGGGTGCCCCCTCTCTCCATGGCCGGCGCATGGGGGGTGACCCCTCACCTCCCCCATTCATGTGGTGGTAACCCCCCCCCACACACACACACATTAAAATGCCTCTTCACATTCCCTTTTAAAGTATCCACTTTAAATGCATTAAATTTCTCCAAATTTAATGCTCTCTCATTTAATAAAACTTTTTTTATTAAATTTATTCAGAATTTTGTTAATTACTTTAATTAACAAACATTCACATATAGCCCCTTGCGATATTTCAATATCACATGCACAACCACCTTCTGCAATTTCACCCGAAACAATTTCCGGTTTCTATTGAAACAATTCCTGCGCTTTGCAATTCTTTCGTCTGAAACATATGTGCTCCAAAATGGTGTTCGGTAACTCTTAAGTGTGCCACCCTATGGTTTATGAATAATGCGCATATGATCGAGACCCTTCTCCGATCAATAATCAGCAGCAGACACGGAGATCCGTCTTGACTCCTACACATTCAACGATGACTCCTATGATCGTGAGAACCTTTAACGCTTGTAACTAAATCCTTTGTCTCGATATATTACATGTCCGAGATTCGATCATCGATCTCCATACCTAGTTTGATCTCATCGACATGCACTCTTTTCTTGTTCCCGTGATATAACATTCTAGTGATCACATCACTTGCTTGCAAGCTATCCTAATGTGATATCACCGAGAGGGCCCAGAGTATATCTATCCGTCATCTGGATTAACAAATTCTACTCTTGATCCATGAGCCTCAACATAACACCTTCGTAGTACTGAACCCATCTTTATAGTCACCCTGTTACGGTGTGACGTTTGATGTTATCAAGATACTCTTCCGGTGTCAGCAATTAACATGATCTCATGGTCTAAGGATAAAGATTCTTCGTATGATGTTATAGCAATATAAACATAATGACTTGATCGTAATGCTATACTTCGGATGAATGTTCATCACATCATTCCACCAATGGTGTGACCTTGTTATTAACAACATCCAATGTCCATGATCAGGAAACCTTGATCATCCTGTTAATCAACAAGCTAGTCTATAAGAGAGGCATGACTAGGAACCCTTTTTGTTTATTAAACACACATGTATTGATGTTTCCGAATCAATACATTTCTAGCATGTAAAATAAACATCTATCATGTATAAGGAATATATAATAACAACTTTATTATTGCCTCTCAGGGCATATTTCCTTCAGTAGCACCTATTCACCCCCCCCTCTAGGTGCCCATACGATCCATTTCACCGGCGGGACGGTCACTCCCTGGGATGGCTCCAGTGTAGCCTCGGGAATCACTGTCGTGGAAGGAGTAGAGCTTCCAGCGGCCATTACGACAAGGAGAAGGTGGAGGAAGAAGGGCTCTGGCTAGGGTTTTCGCAGAAAATCTCGAGCGGGTCGCACGGCGGGAGGAAGACGAAGACTGGAAAGCGAATGCGGGTAAAAGAGAAATAAATTGACCGCGGTGGTAATATATAAGCCTGATGACCCACAAGTATAGGGGGTGTATCGCAGTATTTTCGATAAGTAAGAGTGTCGAACCCAACAAGGAGCAGAAGGTGCTGGCTAGTGGTATGGATCAGGAATTCTCTGCAAATACTTAGCAAACGGATTTTTAGGGGTTTTTGATAAAGCAACTAAACAAAGTATGAGTAAATAAAAGACAGTAGGAATAAATGCAGCAAGTGGCCCAATCCTTTATGCAGCAAAGGACAAGCTGGTTGTATTACTTAAGATGATCAAACGTTCTCGAGGACACATGGGAAGATTGTCAAGTGCTTTTGCTTCATATAGTTGATTAATCTTCTTTAGCTTGCTAAGTGTTGTGTGGGTGAACACAATGTAATGTACCCCATCCAAGACTAATACATACTTGTGATTATACCCCTTGCAAACATCCATAAGTACAAGAAAGTAATTAAGGTAGAAATCTAACCACAGCTTTAAACTCTAAGACCCTTACGTCCCATGTGCAATGGTTTCCTAACGGGGGTTCAGGTTTCTGTCACTCTGGCAACCCCTATGATTAGTAGACAAATACACAATACATTCTCCTAGGCCCATATAGGTGAAGTGTCATGTAGTCGACATTCACATGACACCACTAGAAGAAGTACACCACAACTTAAATAACAATCTATTGAATCTTTCTCAACACAACTCCACTACTAACAACAAGACTTCTCCCATGTCCTCAAGAACAAAACGAACTACTCACAAGACATCATATGGATCATGATCAGAGATGGAATAATGATGTATAACAATCTGAACATAAACAATAATTCAATGGTTCACTCAATAGCATCAACTACAAAGAGTAATCAACACCGGGAAAGTTTCCCCTATGAACTATGCAAGATTCAATGCAATTGTTATAGAAATATGGAGATGGTGATGAGGGTGCTGATGGTGGTGATGATGATGATGATCCCGATGAAGTCCAGCTTGATGGTGGTGTTGATGGTGACGATCTCCCCTCTCCGGGAAGGAATTCCCCCGGCAGAAATCTGTCTGCCGGAGAGATCTTTCTCTCTCGATGTTTCCGCCCCGCAGAGGCGGCGGAATCTTTTTATGGTCGCTCCTTGAGTCTTAGGGTTTCGTGGGGATGATATACGCCAGAGGGGAGAGGCTGGAGTGGGCCAGGGCGGCCACACCACTCCCAGGCGCGACCTAGGCCTGCCCAAGCCATGGGGTGGTGTGGGCCCCCTGTGGCCCACCTCCACTCCATCTTCTGGCATCCTGAGTCTTCTAGAAAAATAGGATTTTTCGTATATTTTCCCGGATTTTCTGATCTTCACGAATTTTGCCTCCAAACAGCACCTTTTCCATCAGAATCCTGACTGCAGCGGTCCATGCTCCAAAAGTCATCAACCATGCAAAAATAGATGAAATAACATAAGTATCACCTCTCAATACGAAATATATCAATGAATAATGGTGAATTAAGACATAGAATAGTGATGCAAAATGGACGTATCAACTCCCCCTAAGCTTAGACTTCGCTTGTCCCCAAGTGAAACTGAGCTCAATAAACATGACCTCGGGTTTATGGAGTGAAGAGTCGACAAAAGAATATGGACAAGAAGCATCACATTCATCAAATACATAGATCATAATAGAAGAGAACTCACTATTATATAACTCAACTTGCAATAAGTAAAGGAAACACAATAAAGATACATAAAGTGAATCATAATTGGTAATGGCAAACTTAGTTCTTGGTCGAAGAATAGTTGATAATTTGCTAGAGTTCACAAATAGCTGGCTTTTTCAATGATAGCTTTCAAAGTAGTAAACATCAAGATAAGAGCAATGCGCAAAGAAAGGAACATAAGACATGATTGAATAAATCATCATATGAATGAATGAAACACAACAACTCAAAATACTTGCTGAGATAGAAGGGAGTAGGTTTACTGACTCAACTACAAAGTAAAAGAAAGGCCCTTCAAAGAGGGAAGTAGGGATTGCAAGTCTCATAAAGAGCTCCCAAAAATTTTGATACTTACTAGCTTTCAGCTCTCATTGCCCCTATCATAGGCATCTTTAGGTGATTAAGGTTAAAGTGACACAACTAAGAGGATATGCTTGACAAGTTATAAGTTGAAATCTCATGCCCCTTACTTATGAGTACCGATCCTCATGCTACTCAACTTCAGTCACGAGCAAGCTCTTGTCATTGTAAATACATGCGTATCATTGAGAACCGCCAACGGGGTACCCCTTGCACATGACACAGGAGCTATCCCATAATCAAAATGACAAGGCAAGGCATGGAGCATCTCAATGATCTTTTATTTGCTATTTGCATAGGTTTTTATTGAGGATGCTTCATAGAATGCTCACTATAGTTATGCTGCAAGTTTCCACCATGATTAGGCATGGCTTAGGCTAGTGGCCCAGGCGTTTCTCTAACACACATATAAACTCCATGATCTTACAAGTTCCACTTTTATTTCACACCGCCGGGATCCATAAGCAAAAGAACATGATATCAACTAGGTACAAAGTAGCAAATGAAGTGTTGAAAGCGGTCCCCATGATACATGGTTCAGCTAACTTCAACTCATAAAGCGCAAGCATATACGCAACAAAGAAGGACCCAATGGTTCAAGTTTATTAAATGCAACAAAGTAAAGTGTGCCTTCAAGTTCATGAGAGCTTTAATCACTAATTTTCACATAACAAGTTTAATTTGGGAGGTAGATAAAACAATAATTTACTTGGAATAGCAATAATGCTACTAGGTAGGTATGGTGGACACAAATGGCAAAGGTTTTCGTTTAAAGGAGGTGGATGCACGAGAAGAATTCCCTCCCAGTACAGGTTTTTGGCTAGCAAGGCTGGGTAGCAAGTACAAGAGTTGAAGGAAACAACCAAACATACAAATGATAAAGACAAACAGGCAATCTTCCTTGGAAGCACAAAAGATCTTAACTAGAGAATCCTAGACTTATGAGCAAATCAAGAAAGAAAGATGATGAAATTATTTTTCTTTAGAGTACTACTATCTTTTTCTTTTCAACTCTCAAAAAGGTGATGCTACTGACCGAGCCAGGTTTGCCAAAACCAACTAAATTAACTCAATGATCCCAGAGTGCTACCAATACTAACAACAAGATCAATCATATAACCACGAATTGAAAACTAACATAAGCTATGCAAAAGGGTGAATGATAGAACTTCTCATTAATATTCCATAACGGAAACTCACACCAAGGGATACAAATCTAACGAGAGAGGGGACACTTCCATAATGCAAACCATACTACATAATAACTCCTCTATTCAAGATATGACTCTACTAATAAGGTAAGAAGATAGTGATATGATACCGCGGCACTCCCCCAAGCTTGGAACAAACCAAGGGGATGCCAAACCTGATGACGAATTACTCCAGGTGGTGGTGGTATCCTCTCGATGAGCTCTCTGATCAGTTTCCCCAAGTCCTCAATCTCGAAGGTGAGATTACGACTAAGCTACGAGTTTTGCTCAATGCGGCTCATGATCATGTCGGGTTGAGAATTCCAGCTCTTGCTATTCTTTCCCCACTCTTCCTCCTTGAAGTCTTGTTTTCCTGCATGGCTAGAACGAGGTAAATCCCAATTCAAGGGTAATTTCTCCTTGGGCATATTCTGGTATTGATGCTCATGGATAAGGGTATGGAAAGGGTTCCTGGTGCGTGGAGGAAGTGACCGTGGAGCCAAACTGTGACGAGGAGCTTTCCCCCCAGTCTGCATCCGTGCAGTCCTTCTGATCTTTGCAGGTTTCACCACTCCAATGCTTGCAGTGGTGGTGCCGGTATGCGGATGTTGGCCTTGCTCCTCTTCACCTTCACTCTTGATCTCCTTCTCCTTCCCGGGGTCTTGGAGGTCTTCCTCCATGGGCTCCTTCCCTTTATCCTTGGCGGACACCATTGTGCTTCTAAGCTTTCAAAGAGTATGTCCTGATAGAAACAGATCGAAACAAAAACACGACGAAAACATGATATACGGACCTCGGGGGATCCGGGGGGTTATATAATACGAAGTTTCACATCAAAAGGAAGGTACTGGGAGAAAATGAGTCGGAGGCGGAGTCCTGGGTGACCTCACCACCTGGTGGCGCGGCCAGGGGTGGGCCCGTGCCATGGGGTGGTGTGGGCCACCCCGGCTCCATTTCCGTCCCTTTTTCGCTTCGTAACTTTCCTTATTGACTGAAAACTGCAAAAATATAGTTGGATAGTATTTTCGCCGAACTTTTCTTACCAGAACTGTTACCTAGTTGGAAACAGACTCTGCAGGTCTCTGAATTTGGTATCTAGTAGATTCTTCTGGAGTCACCACTTGAATAACATCAATATCTTCATCTTCATACACTTAATACTTGAGTCATAAAACCCTTCTCTTTCTTATTACACCATTATCTCCACTTCCTGGAAATTTCTTTCACACAGTTCTTATTAGCAACATTAGTATATATGAAGTGATAAAACCTTTTGAGTCCAAATTCAACTGAAAACCATCAAAACAAAAGCTACTATAGCAACTCCTTCCGAAAACCCAAAAAGAATTCAAAAAGGAAATCGAATAAAGAAGCAAATGCAAGAGTGGCAAAATCTGTCAAAACAGACCAGCAGGTGAAGATCAATTTTTTCGAAAATCTTCTGTTGCTCAAATCAAAAGGTACAAAACTAACGAAAGTTAAATAACAACCTGGGGCAGAAGCACAAACAAATACATCTCAATCCGATAGACAGAGGTCTCTCACGAATTTTTACGGTGAAGCACAAAAAACTGTTTCGGGACAGCAACTTCCCCAAATCTTACTTCTCTCTCATTAGAGGTTGATCTTGACACAAAAACCAAACAAAACAGATAAGGAGCGGTTATTACCGAAGTAATAACTTCCAAGACTCAAAGAAACAAAAACAAACTAAAAGCAAAAACAAATTGGGTTGTCTCCCATAAAGCTCTTTCTTTATAGCCATTAAGATGGGCATGATAATTTTGAAGAAGCTCTCATAGGGATATAAATTGAAGCAAAAGAGAGCATTAAGAAGAAAAAAACACCCACACATTTAAGTCTAACCCACTTCCTATGCAAGGGGATTTTGTAAACAAACAAGTTATTGAAACCAAAGGCAACTTGCATAAGAAGGCAAAAGAAACGCAACATAAAAACATTCAGCATAAAACGAGGAAACTTGATATTATTAAGATGCATAAGAACACTTTTCCCTCTCTCATAATAACTTTCAGTATCATGCATAAACTTAACAATATAGCTATCACAAGGACTATCATAGCAATGATCACTTATTCTAACAGAAAACACAGGAATACTAGCTCTCATAACACTACTACGTGAAACAATATTAGAGGTATCCTTACAAAGGATAGTGTGTCCCTCTTTTTCATACTTAGTGACAAAGTCTTTCACATTTGCTACTATAGGTTCATCAACCATTTGTTTATCAGGTTCAACAGCTTTACTAGTACTTTCATTAACCATACTAGCTATCATAGAATGTTCCTTTACCTTAACTGGAAAAGGCATTTTCTCAATATAAGGTTCAGGTAAAACATGATTAGCAGTATAAACTTCAGTATTTATTGAAGGAACACTCTTAGCAATATCTTTATAAGGCTCATGATACTTATTCCACTTCTTTTTAGGCACTTCAATATAGGAAGCAAAAGCCTTAAAATAAGAAGCAATAGCTTGAGAGTCTAGACCAGCATTTTTAATATTTTGAAAGTCATCAGTTCCCATAAAAGATTCAATGCATTCATAATCCTAATTTATACCTGACTTTCTACCTTTGTCATTCTCCCAAGCTTCAGCATTGTCTTGAATATGATCTAGAAGGTCCCATTTAGCTTCTTCTTCCATACGAGTGAATGATCCAGCGCAAGAAGCATCCAATAAATCTTTATCATGTAGAGGGAGCCTTGCATAAAAGTTGTTGATAATAATATTGTTGGGGAGCTCATGAATGGGACATTTGAGCATTAGTAACTTCAATCTCCCCCAAGCTTGAGTTGTACTCTCTCCATCAAGAGGCCAAAAGTTGTATATTTGATTCCGATCTTTATGAATCTCACTAGGAGGATAAAACTTTGAATAAAAGAGAGGCACTATTTCCTCCCATTCCAGAGCTTGACCATTCTTCAGCAGCTTATACCATTCCTCAGCTCTTCCTTTTAGTGATAATGAGAATAACTTCTTCTTAACTTGATCTGTAGTAATACCTGCACACTTGAACAACCCGCATAATTCGTGTATAAAGAGTAAATGATCACCGGGATGGAAAGTTCCATCCACAACATAATAGTTATCCATAACACGATCAATAATTCTTGTAGGTATTTTGAAAACATCTTTCTCAGCAGGTGGTGGCTTATATACTACCTTAGTAGTGGTAGTAGCATTACCAAATAAGAAACTCAGCGAATTATCCATAACGAAAATAAAGCAACTAGCAGAAGTAAACAATACTCACAGTAGAAGTTTCCTTTACCAGTTCCACTCTCCAATAGCGCTTCACTCCCGAAGCAGGGCCGGAAAATAGTCTTGATGACCCACAAGTATAGGGGGTGTATCGCAGTATTTTCGATAAGTAAGAGTGTCGAACCCAACGAGGAGCAGAAGGTGCTGGCTAGTGGTATGGATCAGGAATTCTCTGCAAATACTTAGCAAACGGATTTTTAGGGGTTTTTAATAAAGCAACTAAACCAAGTACGAGTAAATAAAAGACAGTAGGAATAAATGCAGCAAGTGGACCAATCCTTTATGCAGCAAAGGACAAGCCGGTTGTATTACTTAAGATGACCAAACGTTCTCGAGGACACATGGGAAGACTGTCAAGTGCTTTTGCTTCATATAGTTGATTAATCTCCTTTAGCTTGCTAAGTGTTGTGTGGGTGAACCTGTGCTAATGTACCGCCCCATCCAAGACTAATACATACTTGTGATTATACCCCTTGCAAACATCCGTAAGTACAAGAAAGTAATTAAGGTAGAAACCTAACCACAGCTTTAAACTCTAAGACCCTTACTTCCCTTGTGCAATGGTTTCCTAACGGGGGTTCAGGTTTCTGTCACTCCGGCAACCCCTACGATTAGTAGCCAAATACACAATGCATTCCCCTAGGCCCATATAGGTGAAGTTTCATGTAGTCGACGTTCACATGACACCACTAGAAGAAGTACACCACAACTTAAATAACAATCTATTGAATCTTTCTCAACACAACTCCACTACTAACAACAAGACTTCTCCCATGTCCTCAAGAACAAAACGAACTACTCACAAGACATCATATGGATCATGATCAGAGATGGAATAATGATGTATAACAATCTGAACATAAACAATAATTCAATGGTTCACTCAATAGCATCAACTACAAAGAGTAATCAACACCGGGAAAGTTTCCCCTATGAACTATGCAAGATTCAATGCAATTGTTACAGAAATATGGAGATGGTGATGAGGGTGCTGATGGTGGTGATGATGATGATGATCCCGATGAAGTCCAGCTTGATGGTGGTGTTGATGGTGACGATCTCCCCTCTCCGAGAAGGAATTCCCCCGGCAGAAATCTGTCTGCCGGAGAGATCTTTCTCTCTCGGTGTTTTAAGCTACAGAGGCGGAATCTTTGTGGTCGCCTTAGGAGTCTTAGGGTTTCGTGGGGATGATATACGCCGAGGGAGATCTTGGAGTGGGCCAGGGCGGCCACACCACTCCCAGGCGCGGCCTAGGCCTGCCCGCGCCATGGGGTGGTGTGGGCCCCCTGTGGCCCACCTCCACTCCATCTTCTGGCATCCTGAGTCTTCTAGAAAATAGGATTTTCCATATATTTTCCCGGATTTTCTGATCTTCGTGAATTTAGCCTCCAAACAGCACCTTTTCCATCAGAATCGTGACTGCAGCGGTCCATGCTCCAAAAGTCATCAACCATGCAAAAATAGATGAAATAACATAAGTATCACCTCTCACTACGAAATATATCATTGAATAATAGTGAATTAAGACATAGAATAGTGATGCAAAATGGACGTATCAAAGCCTCGCATCAAGATTCGTGCAAAGAAATCCGATGGATGGAATGTTGCCGACGTGGAAGTGAGCATGCGTGGTAATTTTTCCACGTCCTCCATCTTTTTCCGCTCCACCGTTTCAGATTTCACGCGCGTGAATATAGCTGATGATTAATTCTCTGTTTCTGTGAGTTTCGAGATAACATAGGTTGTACCCTATGTCATCCTCCTGATAGTTGCAGTGACGGGTCACATCCTATGATTCCATCAATAACGGGGATTATCCGACTCTAGAAACGAAGACTCAAGGAATATCCGGCTACATTGCAAAGCCGGAGGGTTCTTTGGGAGACCTTTGAGATATTGCTTGACGAATTGCTGACATCACTTAGACGGGATATTCGGAGATCAACGAGCAAGACGGCGCAAGATTTCAAAGTCCTCCGGGGGCTACTATTGGGGATATTCTATATGGGTATCCTCATATAGAGTATGGAAATCTTGAGAAATCCCTACAGCCCTCATGAATTCGGGGCATGGATAAATAGAAGGGAAAACTTCTTCCTCACGGTGAACTTTCATAACCTTAGGCATAGATACGTTGGAAACGTATCTATAATTTTTGATGTTCCATTCTTGTTTTATATCTACTTTCTTATGTTTTGTCCACACTTTGGAGTATTTTTACACATTTTCTAGAACTAACCTATTAACAAGATACCATAGTGCTAGTTGCCTGTTTTCTGTTGTTTTTGGTTTCAGAAAAGCTAGTAAGGAAATATTTTTCGGAATTGGACCGGATAAAAGCCAAAGTCAATATTTTACCCGAAGCAACATGGAGTCCGGAGGGGAGACGAAGTGGGGAACCAGGGCGGCCACACCCTAGGGTGGCGCGGATAGCCCTAGCCGCGCCACCACCAGGTGTGGGCCCCCTGGTGCTCCACCGACCTAGCCCTTCCACCTATAAAAGCCTCCCGAGACGAAAACCCTAAAGACCCGATTTTTTTTACGAAAGAGTGTGTAGCCACCGCGATCTCCATCCCTAGATTGGGAGGGATCTGAAGTACTTCCCGGCACCCTGACAGAGGGGAGAGTTCACCCTGGAGGCCTTCTTCATCACCATATCTGCCTCCGGTGTGATGCGTGAGTAGTTCATCCCTGGACTACGGGTCCATGTAGTAGCTAGATGGTTGGTTCTTCTCCTTTGTGCTACCATGTTTAGATCTTATGAGCTTCGTTCATGATCAAGATCATCTATTTGTAATCCTACATGTTGTGTTTGCGGGGATCCGATGGATATTGAGATGCTATTTCAGATTGATTATTGATTCTAACATGTCTTTGTTATTTGTGATATTGCATGCTTTCCGTTGTTAGTAGCTATCTTGGCCAAGTAAATGCTAGCAGCTCCAAGAGGGAGTATTTATGCTCGATAGTGGGTTCATGCCTCTAGTAATATGGGGAAGTGACATAAATTTCTAAGGTACTAGATGTGCTATTGCTACTAGGGAGAAAACAGCAATCCTTTGTTCATAGAACAATCGTATTGTTTACTTTAATCACTTTGCTTAATGCAATTATATAATGCTTGCAACTTAATACTGGAGGGGGTTCGGATGATAACCTGAAGGTGGATTATTAGTCATAGATGCAGTTGGATTACGGTCTATGTATAATGTTGTAATGCCCAATCAAATCTCATAGGAGCCAAGATGGTTAGTATATGCATGTATGCTTTCTCGATGTTTGTCAATTGCCCTGCTATAATTTGTTCACCCAACATGTCATCTATCTTAAGGAGAATCACCACTAATGAACTATGGACCCCGGTCCATTATTTTACCATCAATCTACAATCTACTATTTATTGTTTACTTTCTGCAAGCAATTACTATCTTCCACACAATACATTTAATCATTTGTTTCAGCAAAACCGGTGAGATTGACAACCTCACTGTAAGTTGGGGCAAAGTTATGTGGTTGTGTTGTGCAGGATTCCAAGTTGGAAGACAACACCTTGGGGTTGTTTCCTTGCTCCTACTGGTTCGATAACCTTGGTTTCATAACTGAGGGAAAATTTGATGTTGTGCTCATCATACCTTCCTCTTGGGGTTCCCAACGAGCTCATCACTTTTTGAGCCATCAATACCCCCTCCCATGGACGGCGCCCATGGGGGAGTGCCCCCAGCTCTTACTCATTCATGTGGTGGAAGCTCCACTCACATAAATTTGGCCCTCCATTTTCTCCACTCAAAATCCCACTCAAAATTCATTAAATTTCCACTAAATTTAATGCAACTCTCATTTAATAAACTCTTTTATTTATTTTATTCATGATTTTGTTAATTACTTTAATTAACAAACATTCACATAAAACCCCTTGCAACATTTCAATATCACATGCAGAACCAATTTCAACCATTTCACCCGGAACAATTCCAGTGTCCATTGAAATAATTCCAACGCTTTGCAATTCTTTCGTGTAAAACATATTTGCTCCAAATGGTGTTGGCAACCCTTAAGTGTGTCACCCTATGGTTCACAAATAATGCAGACATGATCGAGACCCTTCTCAGATCAATAATTAGAAGCGGGACCTGGAGATCCATACTGACTCCCACACATTCAATGACGACTTTTGTGATCGTGAGAACCTTTAATGCTAGTAACTTAATCTCTTTGTCTCGTGATATATTACATGTTCGAGATTCGATCATCGGTATCTCACTACCTAGTTTGATCTCGTTACCGGCGTGCACTCTTTTCTCGTTCCTGTGATATAACATTCTGATACATTGCAAATGTATCTATAATTTTTGATGCTCCATGCTTGGTTTTATCCACTTTCTTGTGTTTTGTCCACACTTTGGAGTACTTTTCATATGATTTCTTGGACTAACCTATTAATAAGAGCCACGATTACTGCCTATTTTCTGCTATTTTTGGTTCCAAGAAAGTCAGAAAATGAATATTCTCGGAATTGGACGGGACAAAAGCCAAAGTGCCTATTTTTCCAGAAGACTCACGGAGCCAGAATACGAGAAGTAGGAGGGCCAGGGGCTGGCCACACCCCCCCCCCAGGAGTGGGCTAGGCATGGCCGTGCCAGGGCCTGGTGTGGTGGCCCCAGGCACCCCCTCGGTCTCCCTCTTCGCCTATAAGAAGCCTTCTGACCTAAAAACTTCGGGGGGTTCGATGTTTTTCCACGAAAAGTTCCGCTTGCCGCCAATCAAGGGGAGATTCGGGGACGAAGTCTGTTAAGCACCCTGCCGGACGAAAGTGCCCTGAGCCATCTCCATCGATCTCCACCATCATCTTCATCGACCATCCATGTTTCCTCCATCTATGAGTGAGTAATCCCCCGCTGTAGGCTATGGGGATGGTAGGGATTGGATGAGATCGTTCATGTAATGGCATCAGATTGTTAGGGCATAGTGCTTAGTATCTCTATTAGTGCTTTATGACTTTGTTGCAACTTTGTTGTGCTTAATGTTTGTCACTAGGGCCCAAGTGCCATGATTTCAGATCTGAACTTATTATTGATTCATTATGATAGTATTGTTTTGGGTCTTATCTACAAGTTGTATACACACGTCGTTGTCCGGAACCTATGGTCCCGAAGTGACAGAAATCGGGGTAGCCGGAAGGGAAAGGCTTTGATGTGAGGATCACGTGTGTTCACGGAGTGTTAATGCTTTGCTCCGGTGCTTTATTAAAAGGGGCACCTTAATTGTCAGTAGTTCCCTAGAGGCCCCGCTGCAAACGGGCTGGCAGGACAAAAGATGTTGTGCAAGTTCTCATTGCGAGCACGTATGACTATATATGGAACACATGCCTAGGATTGTCTAGTACTTGGGTGCTTTATTTTATTTATCTGCAATTGCCCTATGTTATGATTGCTATGTCAATTGTCTTGTCCATGCAACGCCCGTCCATCCATCCCTATGCCTACCGCACTCGAATCCCACTATTTACTGCTTTTGTTACTACTGTCTCTGCTTTGCTACTGCTATTACTTTACAATTCCTACTACAAAACTGTTGCTACTGATAAACTGCTGTGAGCAAGATTGTTTCCAGGTGCAGCTGAATTGACAACTCAGTTGTTAAGGCTGATAAGTATTCTTTGGCTCCCCTTGTGTCTAATCAATAAATTGGGTTTCACTTCCCTCAAAAATACTGCGATACACCCCCTATACTTGTGGGTCATCAAGACTATTTCCTGGCGCCATTGCCGGGGAGCATAGCTTTATTTATCAAGTTCACTTGGATTCACTATTGTTCAAGCTAAGTTTATCTTTCTCCTTGTTTGCTTGTTTCTTTATCAAAAATACAAAAAAAATTAGTTCCTACTCTAGTTGTTATTTTCGTTGGTCTGTTATTGTCTTGTTTTATCATGCTTGTTGTCAATGGTTGGTTTCTTTGAAACTGAAGCTTATTGGCAAGGTGGGTTCATGGAAGATCAAAAATATTATTATAAGGAACACCACTTGTCACAAAAAGGGAAACACTTATGGGAACAAATTGATAGATTGTATACCATTGCTAGAAATGTGTGCTCTACTTATAATGTTACTTATTGCTGTGATGAGTCTTGTTGCAGAAAGAGGTATAAACACCTCCCTTTTAAATGTGAGTATAGTGATAATGATACCATATCTTCCTATGCTAAAGGAATTTATGACTTCTAGATGCGGAACAAATTGAAGAATTTATTGCTTGGAAGGGTGCTTTTGAACTTGCTAGTTTGCTTGAAAAAATTGATGATTCACCTTACAAATATGAGGTGTATGGTATGCTTAAATTTTGCTTTGATAATTACAAGGATGAAAATGGCTATATTCTTGAGTATTTTAATAAATGCTTTCCACAAATGGAAGAGACTAATGCCTTGCAGGACCCTATGGAAGAGACTAATGCCTTGCAGGCTCCTATGGAAGAAGAAATCGATGAACCTGAAATCTCATTAGATGAAAAAGAGGAGGAGAGTGATGAACAAAAGGAGGAAGAATGGATTAGCTACCCATGCCTAACTTATAATGAGAGTAACTCTTTATCCCTTAAATTATTTGATTGTCCTCCATGCTTACTAAAGGAGGATGAATGTTATGTTCCCGAGATTTCCTTTGAAAATGTTTATGATAAGGTTCTAGTGCTTGTAGATCATGAAAAGCATGTTTTATGTGATAGTTATATTGTTGAGTTTATTCATGAGGGTACTGAAAATTATTTTGAGAGAGGAAAATATGGTGGTAGGAGTTTTCATGGTATTGAAACACCTCTTTATGTGCTGAAAGTTTTGAAGTTACTCTTGTTTTATCTTTCTATGCCTGTCACTTTGTTCTTTGCAAATTTATTTGCTTACATGATTCCTATGCATAGGAAGTGGGTTAGACTTAAATGTGTTTTGAATTTGCTCCTTGATGCTCTCTTTTACTTCAACTCATATTTCTTATGAGAGCATCCTCTCAAGCTTTTATACCTGAAGATGATAATATGTCTATTATTCTTGGGAGACCTTTTCTTAAATACTGCAGGAGCTGTTATTAATTATAATCAAGGGAAGGTGACCTTCAATGTTAATGAAAAGGAACACATTGTCTATTTCCTCAATAAGATTGAAAGGACTTATGGTTTGAATTCAATTGAACGTGTTGAGGGCATTCAAGTTGGAGAAATATATTGTCCCAAACCAAGAGAAAAATTTGAAACTATTATGATTGGGACCATTGCTATCAAGGTTGAGGTAACATAATCATTAGTGGAATACAAAGTTTTGTCTCATATGAAATTGTTTTGGTAACAAGACCTGATCAACCTTGTTAACAAAAGGATTTATTAAACAAAACAATGTTTCCACCATGATTATCTCCACTTACTTCTATTTTATCCATTTTCAGTTTTTGCTTTTGCCTAACTTAAAGGCGTTAAAGAAAAGTACTTGTTGGGAGATAACCCAAGAGTTTTAGTTGAGTCTTGGAAGTTATTACTTCGGTAATAACCGCTCCTTATCCTTTTTATTTGCTTTTTGTGCCAAGAGTAACCTCTAATGAGAGTGAAGTAATGATTGGGAAAGTTGTTGTCCCGAAACAGATTTCTATGCTTCACCGTAAAACTTCCTGAGAGAGATATGTATGTCGGATTGAGCTGTAATTTTTTGTGATTCTGCCCTAGGTTGTTATCTAACTTTCGTTAGTTCAACACTTTTTGATTTGAGCAACAGAAGGTCTTCGAAAAAATTCGTCTTTACCTGCTGGTCTGTTTTGACAGATTTCTGCCATTTTCTGCATTTACTTCTTGTTGGTTCCTTCTTGAGTTCTTTTGGGGAATTGAGATTTTTGAGCGAAGTGATACAGTAGCTAGTGTTATAATGGAAGTTTATTTGGTGTTATAACTGAACCTTGAGACTTATTTATCTTAAGTGCACTAATGTTGCTAATGAGATAGTGTGAAGTTTTGTATGAAGGAAAATTTTCAGGTGTATGGAAGGAATGAGTAATGAGATGAAGGATGGACTAAAAATCAAGCTTGGGGATGCCACGCGTGTCACCCCAATAAATATCCAAGAAGTACAAGCGTCAAAGCTTGGGGATGCCCAAGGCATCCCCTTCTTCATCAATAAAAATCCCAGGTTTCTTCCAAACGCTTCATTTTTATTGTTTCATGCACAGTTGTGTTGTTCTTGGAGCGTCTTCTTTTTCGTTTTCGTTTTGGTTTTTAGTTTGCGTGGTTTGCTTAGTTTTCTGAATAAATTGGTTGGACCCCCTCTTCCATACTTTGGTTTGCAAATAGTTTGGTTTGGTTTGGAAAAGAGTAGGAAAGTTCATGCATATGTGGTAAAAAGAGCTCGTTTTTGACTGTGGCCTATGCTTTGTCATGCCATGCTTGATATTGTTTTGGATTTATGTTTAGTATTCTTTGCTGTAGCATGAGTTGTTATAAACAATTGAGATTGCTTAATGTGCCTTGGATGAATCATGCGTTGTTTTAGCATATTAAAGCATAGTATAGTGGTATTCTCCTTTGATGCTTTATTTGGGTTGACTTGGCACATGCTCACAACATGTTATGACTATCTCAAGTCACCATAGCCTTTAGGATCCTTTAGTTTTCAACTTGAAGTATCACTTTATGCTTTGATCAATGATGTTTTGTCGCTCTGCATGATTATGGCCATTATTGCTCTCTTAGTTTGTCGCTCCCAGTCTTTTGCTAGCCTCCACAACAAAGTGTGAGTTCCACTCATGCATCCAACTCCCTAAACCAAGTTATTCCAAAGAGTCCGCCATACCTACCTACTAGCTTATGCTATTCCAAGTATATTCATGCTTTTCTTTACCTTCCACTTGTTATGAGAAAACTAGTGATTAAAGCTCTCACGAACTTGATGGCACACTTTACTTTTTTGCCTCTAATAAACTTGAACCATTGGGTCCTTCTTTGTTGCGTATATGCTTGCGCTTTATAAGTTGAAATTAGCAGAACCATGTACCATGGGGAACGCTTTCAACATTGCACTTGTACTTTGTACCCCGTTGATATTATGTTCTTTTGCTTACGGATCCCGGCGGTGTGAAATAAAAGTGGAACTTGTAAGATAATGGAGTTTGTATATGTGTTAGAGAAACGCCTGAGCTGCTAGCCTAAGCCATGTCTAATCATGGTGGAAACTTGCAGCATCACCATAGTGAGCACTCTATGAAGTATCCTCAATAAAAACCTATGCAAATAGCAAATAAAAAGATCGCTGAGATGCTCATTGTCTGCTTGCCTTGTCATTTTGATTATGGGAAAGCTCCCGTATCATGTGCAAGGGGTACCCCGTTGGAGGTTCTTAATGATACACATATACTTACAATGACAAGAGCTTACTCGTGACTGAAGTTGATTAGCATGAGGATCGGTCTTCATAAGTAAGTGGCATGAGATTTCGGTTTATAACTTGTCAAGCATATCCTCTTAGTTGTGTCACTTTAAACTTAATCACCTTCAAGATGCTTATGATAGGGGCAATGAGAGCTGAAAGCTATAAGTACCATAATTTTTGGAACCTCTTTATGTGACTTGAATCCCTACTTCCTTTTACAAAAGGTCTTTCTTCCACCATTATATTGAGTCTCCACCTTCTATCTTTATGCACTACTTTGAGAGCATAGTGGCCATTCTTAGTTGTATGTGCATTGTCCCAAGACTAGTTGATTGATGCATAACTTGTTATTGCTTGTTGGAAACTATTGTATCTAGTCACTCTTATGAACTTTGAAGGTGTCCTATGCATTTATATTTGCTACTCTATTGAGGGACAAGCTGAATACTAGTATGCTATGTTTTCTTTATGTGAAACAAACAAACGTCTTGGGAAGCATTGTTATTCATGAATCTTTTGTTTGTGCCTTTTCATGTTGCATCATAGTTTCTTTGCCTATTGCTAGAACTTTGACTTTCATGTTATGATTGAAGTACTATGATCCCAGCTTTGAATGTTTTGCAAATACTTTGATCAAGTCTTTGATGGTGCATGTCACCTCAAAAATTCTTTCTTTTTATCACTTACCTACTCGAGGACGAGCAGGAGTTAAGCTTGGGGATGTTGATACATTGCAAATGTATCTATAATTTTTGATGCTCCATGCTTAGTTTTATCCACTTTCTTGTGTTTTGTCCACACTTTGGAGTACTTTTCATATGATTTCTTGGACTAACCTATTAACAAGAGCCACAGTGCCAGCTGCCTGTTTTCTGTTGTTTTTGGTTCTAGGAAAGTCAGAAAATGAATATTCTCGGAATTGGATGGGACAAAAGCCAAAGTGCCTATTTTTCCAGAAGACTCACGGAGCCAGAATACGAGAAATAGGAGGGCCAGGGGCTAGCTACACCCCCCAGGTGCGGGCTAGGCCTGGCCGCGCCAGGGCCTAGTGTGGTGGCCGCAGGCACCCCCTCAGTCTCCCTCTTCACCTATAAGAAGCCTTCTGACCTAAAAACTTCAGGGGGTTCGACGTTTTTCCACGAAAAGTTCCGCTGCGCCGCCGCCACCGAAGGGGAGATTCGGGGGACAGAAAGTCTCTGTTCCGGCACCCTGCCGGGACGGGGAAGTGCCCCCGGAGCCATCTCCATCGATCTCCACCATCATCTTCATCGACCATCCATGTTTTCTCCATCTATGAGTGACTAATCCCCCGTTGTAGGCTATGGGGATGGTAGGGATTGGATGAGATCGTTCATGTAATGGCATCAGATTATTAGGGCATAGTGCCTAGTATCTCTATTAGTGCTTTATGACTTTGTTGCAACTTTGTTGTGCTTAATGTTTGTCACTAGGGCCCGAGTGCCATGATTTCAGATCTGAACTTATTATTGATTCATTATGATAGTATTGTTTTGGGTCTTACCTACAAGTTGTATACACACGTCGTTGTCCAGAACCTATGGTCCCGAAGTGACAGAAATTGGGGTAGCCAGAAGGGAAAGGCTTTGATGTGAGGATCACGTGTGTTCACGGAGTGTTAATGCTTTGCTCCGGTGCTTTATTAAAAGGAGCACCTTAATTGCCAGTAGTTCCCTAGAGGCCCCGCTGCAAACGGGCTGGCAGGACAAAAGATGTTGTGCAAGTTCTCATTGCGAGCACGTATGACTATATATGGAACACATGCCTAGGATTGTCTAGTACTTGGGTGCTTTATTTTATTTATCTGCAATTGCACTATGTTCTGATTGCTATGTCAATTGTCTTATCCATGCAACGCCCGTCCATCCATCCCTATGCCTACCGCACTCGAATCCCACTTCATCGCTTTTGTTACTCGTCTCGCTTACTGCTATTACTTTACAATTCCTACTACAAAACTGTTGCTACTGATAAACTGCTGTGAGCAAGATTGTTTCCAGGTGCAGCTGAATTGATAACTCAGTTGTTAAGGCTGATAAGTATTCTTTGGCTCCCCTTGTGTCGAATCAATAAATTGGGTTTCACTTCCCTCGAAAATACTGCGATACACCCCCTATACTTGTGGGTCATCACATTCTAGTGACCACATCACTTGCTTGCAAGCTATCTTAATGTGATATCACCGAGAGGGCCCAGAGTATATCTATCTGTCATCGGGATGGACAAATTCCACTATTGATCCATGAGCCTCAACATAATACCTTCGGAGTGTCTGAACCCACCTTTATAGTCACCCTTTTACGGTGTGACGTTTGATGTTATCAAGTCACTCTTCCAGTGTTAGCAATTAACATGATATCATGGTCCCGGGACTAAGATTACTTCGCATGATGTTATAGCAATATAAACACAATGACTTTGATTGTAATGCTATACTTCAAATGAATGTTCATCGCATCATTCACCAATGCTGTGACCTCGTTATTAACAACATCCAATGTCCATGATCGGGAAACCTTGATCATCTTGTCAATCAACGAGCTAGTTTATAGAGAGTAATAACTAGGAACTTTCTATTTGTTTATTAAACACACATGTATTAAGGATTACGTATTAGTACAATATAGCATGCAAAATAAAGATCTATCATATACTTGGAATACGTATAATAATAACTTTATTATTGCCTCTCAGGACATATTCCCTTCACATAACTCGTAGGCTATGTAGGTCTTCGTAAACATTTCTTCAAAGGTTACTTTTATTCTGAAAAGCTATGTTCGTCATCCTTCTCGGGTTTACCAGAACTTCATGGAGTTCCTTTCTTTCCGCGTTTCTAGATCCTTCTTGGAACACGAAGTAACATGTCACACTTTTGTACACTCTACGGAGATGCGTTGCTTTACCCATAAGAGACCTTAGCCTTGTTGCACATTTGAGTTGCATTCTCGTCCACACTTCCTTGGTGTGGAGCCTAGTCTATGATCTAAGACAATCACTGGACTTCTCCACAACTTCGCATGCCCACCCTTTTGTACACCCAGACCTCGAAGTAGACTTCTCTCGATAATATGACATTACTTCAGGTTGCCACATACAATCCATCATAGATGCCAGAAATACCGTGGGATGTTGAGAGATCCCACCCATCTGCTGCCAATTCTCTCTGAATTACAATCATGGTCCAAGTATTACTGCCACGGCTTGCGCATCCATTGGCATGCGAAAGGAAGAAGATCATGATTACTTCTCCATCCCACTCTAGATCTTATGGTTAACGTGTATTATACAACACTAGAATCACTACGACATTGGTTATTAAGTCCTAGATGATATATTCCCATGCAAACGGAACCTCCGCCAACCACATATATCATACCATGGTTCTATTGGCCCGCCATATTAGGTTAACACCACTCGGGTCGATAACCAATAAGCCATATTATTAAGAAAATAGTATTTTCTTCCATTCTTTTTTTAAATGCAGGTGATAACAATAATAGATTGCAAATAGTTGATATAAATAACCAAAGGACATGAGCAAGTATGAACTTTCCTTTTTGACTACAAGATTATGCAGCCAAGATCTTCAAGACAATACAAACTCCAATATCTGAAAACAACATCATTGGTCTGGTAAGGACTGATGTTTAAAGAAACAAGATGCGATTATGCATAAGTAATGGAATGCGACTTTTAAACTTTAAATCCCTGGAATGAACATCGATGATCTAGGGTTTATGAACTTCTCATGATTTCTTTGGGATGTGTTGGACTTTTAGATCAAGTTCACACATGTGCTTCTTATTAGGATTGTGACACTTTGTGAAATAACTAACAAGTACAATAAAGTAGCATACAACAATAAAACATTTAAGTGTTGATAAATATCCAAATACTTATTATATAAAGATTGTTATTCAATTAAAGTCATTATGCAAACACTTAAATCTTACATTTAATGTATCTTAAAAGAATAAATTTTCAGAAAAACTTACTTAATGAAAGCATGTAAATTTGTAGATGGCTACTTTTAGGGTTTCTTCTAACTCTAAAGAAGTACTATGAAATACTACTATCAACATTAGTGCTTAACATTTTATTTCAATACTTGAAAATCTCTTTAATAAGTATGATATTGAACTTTGCACATTGCATAATATACCTTAGGGATGAAGTGAAAGTAATATTATTAACATTCACAATTAATGGAATTATCTTCCTAATATAGTAAATGGTTATTTTATTTTATTTTTAAGAATAAGTCATAACCTTAATCACTTAAGAGTTTCTTTGGATTTTAATAAGTTCAATGATTTGTGAAAATAAACAATTAAAGAAATGACTAACAATTTTATAATCAATATATTTGATACTTTAGTATTTTATAAAACTATTTTAGGAATTTATATACCATTACTTATAATGGTATTTTTATAAAATATATCTAAGGTAATGCAATTTATTTTTACTTCAGACAAATAATATTTGAGATTGTTATTGCCAAAAAACTTAAATAGATAATAACAAAGACTTAAACAATTTTATATAATTTTTAACAATTAATAATAAAAGAAAACTATAAATAAGGTTTATTATGAAGGGGTTCGGTAGCACAAAACAAAAAATCTACGGTAGAATAACCCATATGCCCAAATCTATCTATGAGTTAATGCAGTAATGGGTATAGAGTTTCAGTTACATACCCTTATAGACCGAACGCGGTTAACGTCCCACGTGGAACGTCGATGATGTAGTCGAACTTGGTCGAGCTCAAGGTCGCGAAGCTCCTCACACGTCACCTCCTGGTCCTTGCACAATATCCCAGTGCCACAAGTAGCAGCGCCCCCGAGGTATCGCACATGTACGGTGTCCGATAAGGACTCTCGTTCTTTTTGATCCAGCCGTGATGCAGAAGTACACCCTCTAGAACTGTGATCCAGCAACACGATGAAGTGTCGGTGTTGTTGACTCTTCCGTGTATGCTCCTTCCCGGAACCGCATCACCAGAGAAGGCAATAAGAAAGAGAAGGGAAAATTCCCTAAGAAAATATTCTTAAAAAATCCCCTTTTATTTTTGTGTGTTTTTCCCCACCAATATAGACCTCTATATATAGGCGAAAAGGAAGAACTCCCACCCCTAAAATCCTGAGGTGGGACTAAACGAAAAAAGGAGAGGAGGAGGGGAGCAGATGGCGGCTGGCTGGGCCATCCCGCATGCCAGCCCAGCCCGCGGTCCAACTAGTTGCCAGCGAAGCGGTGGCTCGGTCATTGATGTCTACGCACTTCTATTCTTGTAGACAGTTGTTGGGCCCCCAAGTGTAAAGGTTTGTAGAATAGCAGCAATTTTCCCTTAAGTGGATCACACAAGGTTTATCGAACTCAGGGAGGAAGTGGTCAAAAGTATCCCCTCTCAAACAACCCTGCAATCAATATACAAAAAGTCTCTTGTGTCCCCAACACACCCAATACACTTGTCATGTGTATAGGTGCAATAGTTCGGCGAAGAGATAGTAAAATACAAGTGGTATGGATAATTATAAGTGGTAACAGTGCCAGATAATAGCTTGTTGCCGTGTGGTTGACGTGGGAAAAGACTAAAGGCAAACTGAAATAAAGATGGAAACAAGCAAACATATAACAAATCTAGTTGCAAACGGTGTTTCAATGTTTAGAAACAAGGCCTAGGGATCATACTTTCGCTAGTGAACACTCTCATATAAATATCTTATCTTTATGATATTACTCTTAACTATTCTCTGGTTGAACACTCTAATCGATGGTAGGGCTATAACAGCACACCTCAAAGTTCACTTTCCGCATCTAGATAACCTCACACTATCACCTTGAGCACTAGATGGTTCCAATATACACCACAATTTCATAGAGACATCCAACTCCAAATATAACTCATAACAAGTATTTGTAATCTCTAGCCTAAGTTCCACCATGGTGTGCACGCTGTCACTTTCACACACATGGGGAGAGCAAGGATCTATTAAAGAACTTGAGTAGCAAGGTAGATCTACTTGATTACAAAGCTCATGATCACAATATGATCATGCATAGAGAGAGAGATGAACACATAGCTACCGGTAGAACCCTTAGCCTCGAGGAAGAACTACTCCCTCCTCATCATGGGAATCAGCAATGGTGATGGAGATGATGGTGGAGATCGATAGAGATGGCTTCGGGGGCACTTCCCCGTCCCGGCAGGGTGCCGGAACAGAGACTTTCTATCCCCTGAATCTCCCCTTCGGTAGCGGCGGCGTTGCGGAACTTTTCATGGATGGAGGCTTGATGATTTAGGGTTTTTGCATCGAGAGGCATCTTATAGGCGAAGAGGCAAGGTCGGTGGAGGCCGGAGGGGCCCACACCACCTGGTGGCGCGGCCAGGGTGGACCTGCACCATCCTATGGTGTGGCTGGCCCCTGGCCCTCTCCGTCTCGTCTTCTGGCTCCGTGAGTCTTTCGGTAAAATATCGACTTTGGCTTTTGTCCGATCCAATTCCGAGAATATTCATTTTCTGACTTTCTGGAACCAAAAATAGCAGAAAACAGTCAACTAGCACTGTGGCATCTTGTTAATAGGTTAGTCCAAGAAAGTGTATAAAAATACTCCAAAGTGTGGGCAAAACATAAGAAAGTAGATAAAAACCAAGCATGGAACATCCAAAATTATAGATACGTTAGCAACGTATCAGTCATGTGGGCCTGCCCTTGCCTGCTGCTGCCCTCCATGGGACGGCCCGCTTGTGTCGCGGCAACTTGTGGATGTGCATCGCGCGTGCTTGCTAGCGCATGCCCGCCCACATGGGACGGGTCGAGGCCCAGCTATGGCGGCGGCTATGTTGCCAATTTGGGGTGGCTTCCCTCTAGGTTGATTCCCTCCGAGGAATTGGCCCAATAGAAGAAGTTTACCCTTAATATTAATTTTAAATAATTATTTAATATATATTAATTTATAATTAACATATATATATTATAAATCTCTATTAATTAGAAACACCTTTCGGCGTATTCCTTCTCCGATAGAACTTTGGATCCTCTTCAAAACCTTCACGGTGATCTTTTCTCAGAACAATTTCGATACTCTCTCGTTATCATGATTGATCCCTTCACTTTCATGACAATCTCAGAACATTGTCAGACACTTAAGTGTGTTACCCAATGGTTTGGAAATGGCACACACATGATCGAGATCTCTCTCCGATCAATGATCAATAGCGAGACCGGGATGTCCATAATGACCTCGTGCATTCAACAAAATTCTATCGTTTCGAACCATAAACTTCGTGTCCCTATCCCTTTGTTTTTTTGATACATGACTTGTTTGAGATTTGATCTTTGGTATCACTATACCTATCTCGTTACTAACAAATCCACTTAACTTATTATCGTGATACTTTATCCTCTAACCTATTCAATGGTTGCAAAATGTTGGATGTAATCTCACCGAGTGGGTCCAGTGTATCTTCCTGTCACGTGGGTGAACAAATCTCGATCCTGATGCATAGGTCTCAATTGTTCCTCTGAAATACCCTATACACACTTTTATTTTCATCTAGTTACGGTCATGACATTTAGTGAGATCAAAGCAACTGCAAGTGATAGTGATTACTATGATCTCACAGTCTAAGGAGAAGATCACTTATTTCATAACTATTGTAACGATAAACTATGTGACTTGATCACATTGCAATACTTAAAGTGAGTAATGTACATCATATCATTCTCCAATGATATGACTATGTTGTTCACTAGCATAAATGCTACATGATCGGAAAATCTTGATCATCTGTTGCCCAACGAACTAGTTGAATAGAGGTTATTAGGGACTTGTTTGTTTACATACCATACATGTATCAATGTTTCCTCTTGATAAAGTTATAACACAGTATGAAACTATTATGAACTAATTCGAGATATGATAATAAACATATTTATTATTTGCCTTTAGGGCATATCTCCTTCATACTAAACCTCCACATTTTATTTACTTCACAAGTGAAATATTATATTTTGTAATGTGTAGATTTTTTGTGAACTTTTCTTATTTATAAGTAACAAGATAAGATTTTTCTAAACTTTATTATTTTAGGGTATATTTGATAAATAGAAATAATTTTATTAAATTACTTAACAATATGTGAAAATGGATTTAAATGGTAGATCTTATTTTTCTGAAGATTTTGATATATTACACATATTTTTCTAAATTATAGAATAAAGTTTATTTAATTTATAAGATTTAATCAATTTTTTAAAATCCTAAATGAATAATTGGACCCTTTATTACATCATACTAACGTCAGACTGACACCAAAACAAGCTTTTAAACTTGTTACGCCGTAGCTAGACCCAGCCACGATCACTGTCTGGTGGGTCAGGGAGACATGTCAGCGTGCCACGCTGGCAAAGGTTGACAGCGCCACGCCACTACAAGAAATGTGTTGACTAGTGATCTTTCCTTAATGATCCTGGGTTTTTTTATCATAGATCTATGACCATTTCGAACCAACTAGTCGTAGGCTATTTGGGAGGGTACAAACCCTGAAAACTACAACTTTTTTGTTAGGAAGGTCATAGCTTAGTTACACCAGTTGGTCATAACATAGACATTACTGGTCCTTGACCTTAATTTTGGCCGACTACGACCAATTTAAATGGTCGTGGGTGATATTCATGCTTACTTAAGAAAGACCGATGGCCACCTCAGCAGGTTGATCTAGGTGTCACGTCCATGTGTCAAGTTTCGCTGACGTGTCTGCATATATGTTCATATCCATGTGTCATGTTCATACGGTACTCCTATCCAATAACATGTGGGGCCTACTTGCCATGTTGGCTTTGACCTGTTGACCATGAGGGACAACTATTACACGTGGGACCTATAGAATCCTGTGTTGATTTTCAATGACGTATAGGACCCACCATCTAGAACTGATAAAGGGGACCCGTCGCCAGTCGTGACCCGTCATCAGTCGTTTAGAAAGCAAGCAATCAAACACTCAAAAAAGAGCAGTCGCGGCGGTCCAACTCAAGACCTCGCACGCACTGAGGAAACTCCTAGACGTGCTACCACTAGGCCACAAACATTAGTTTGTAAAGAAACAAGTACCGCAGCCTATTAACACATCAAGCCGCCTCTAACTTGCGGCTACTTGGGATGATCGCTGGGTTGCCCATGGGCTAACGGCAACGTGCGAACGCCCAAGCCTTGTTGGGCTGGCCCGTTTGTCTAGTGGGTTCACCCGATCCGCCACCTCCAGCTCTTTTTTCTTTATTCTTTTTTGAATTATTTTATATCTTTTTATTCATAAGTCTAAATCGACTCAAATAAAATTCAGAGAACTTGTAAAGTTTTAGAGAATATTTTTAGGACATTATTGAACACTTTTACTTTCTAGGACAACTACAAAGACATATTTTCATATAAAACCTTAATATGTATAACTAGATATTTTGAATCATGATTTTAATAATAGGGGTTTGAAATTGAAAATTTTAATCCAGGGGTTGAGTTTTGCTAAAATATTAAAGGATATTATGAGTCTAAAAATGATTTTTGCAAAAAATTATGAGCATTAGATAATATACATGTAGTTCAAATCGGACTCACTTTCTACCGATTCAGCGGGAATTTGTCTTTTTTGTCAGGGGTGGACGGAAAGGTTTAAGAAACCTAGTTAGGACATTGTCCATGTAAGGTGGTCTACTATTTATGAACAATGGGGCGGTAGCATTTTGAAATATGAATTTGGTGGTTGCTTCACAAAACGCCTCGTTTTTTGCGCTCGGAAAATAGAAAATGCCTTTTTCGTGCAACGAAAAGGAAAATCTCCTACTGCAACATTATTCTCCATTCCAAGATGCACATTCGTGCACAATATGGGTACATTATCACAAACTATTTCGTGATTTTGGCCATAATATTGGTCGTTTGACCTGAAAGCCATGAAACCGCGAACATGATATGTCATTTCTGTGAAGGTTTTTCGAGATGCTCGCAATATACCAAGTTTGGTATTTTTCAATATGTCACATAATATGACACCACGTGAAGGTTTTACATTGTTTGGACCTTTTTGAATTTCTTATGCCCATTTCAAACTATGGTTAAAACAGTGGGTATGAAGGTTCTTAGCTAGGGGATGAGCCTCGCTAAAATTTTATTGGATCTCTAAAGAAACATCATATTGTGAGTCTAAAAATTATTTTTTCAAAAAATCATGAACATTAGATCATGTACCTGTAGTTCAAATCAGACCCACTTCCTACCGATTCGGTAGACATGTGTCTTTTTCACGAGAGGTGGACGGAAAGGTTTGAGATCCCCCGATTCAGATATTTTTCATGTAACATGGTCTAATATTTTTTTTAAATATGGTGGTAGCATTTTAAATGAGCATTTTGGTGGTTGCTTCACAAAACGCCTCGTTTTTGACATTCAAAAATGGAAAATGCATTTTTTGTGTGACGAAAATGAAAACTTCCCGCTACAACATTGTTCATCATCCCAAGATATACGTGAATGCACAATATTGGCACATTATCACAAACTATGCCGTGATTCTAACCATAACATTGGTCGTTTGGTCTGAAAGCCATGAAATCTCGAACAAGATAGGTCTTTTTTGTGAAGGTTTTTTCGAGATGCAATCAATATACCAAGTTTGGTATTTTTCCTTACAACTATGACACATAATATGACACCACGTGAAGGTTTTACCTTCTTTGGGCCGTTTTTAAATTTCTTATTCCCGTTTTAAACTATGGTCAAAACGACGGGCATGAAGATTTTTATCTAGGGGTTGAGCCTCGCTAGAATTTCATTGGATTTGTGAAGAAACATCATATTATGAGTCTAAAAATAATTTTTGCAAAAAATCATAAACATTAGATCATATACCTGTAGTTCAAATCAGACTCACTTCCTACCAATTCGACAGACATTTATCTTTTTCACGAGAGGTGGACGGAAAGGTTTGAGATCCCCCGGTTCGGACATTTTCCATGTAACATGGTCTAATATATTTGAAAAATATGGTGGTAGCATTTTGAAAGAGGATTTTGGTGTTTGCTTCACAAAACGCCTCATTTTTGGCATTCGGGAAATGGAAAATGCATTTTTTGTGTGACGAAAATAAAAACTTCCTCCTGCAACATTGTTTGTCATCCCAAGATGCACATGCGTGCATAATATGGGCACATTATCACAATTTATGTTGTGATTCTGACCATAACATTGGTGTTTGGTCTGAAAGCCATGAAATCTCGAACAAGATAGGTCATTTTTGTGAAGGTGTTTTCGAGATGCAATCAATAAACAAAATTTGGTATTTTTCCCTGTAACTATGACACATAATATGACACCACGCGAAGGATTTACCTTGTTTGGACCATTTTTAAATTTCTTATGCTCGTTTCAAACTATGGTCAAAATGGTGGACATGAAGGTTCTAAGCTAGGGGATGTGCCTCGCTAAAATTTCATTGGATATCTGAAGAAACATCATATTATGAGTCTAAAAATGATTTTTGCAAAAAATCATGAACATTAGATCATGTACCTATAGTTCAAATCAGACCCACTTTCTACCGGTTTAGTAGATATTTGTCTTTTCACGAGAGGTGGACGGAAAGGTTTGAGATCCCCCGGTTCAAAAAAAAAACCATGTAACATGGTCTAATATTTTTGAAAAATATGGTGGTAGCATTTTGGATGAGCACTTTGGTGGTTGCTTCACAAAACGTCTCATTTTTGGCATTCGAAAAATGGAAAATGCATTTTTGTGCGACAAAAAGGAAAAACTTCCAACATTCTTCGTCATCCCAAGATGCACATGCATGCACAATATGGGCACATTATCACGAACTATGCCATCATTCTGGCCATAACATTGGTTGTTTGGTCTGAGAGCCATGATACCTCGAACAAGATATGTCATTTATGTGAAGGTTTTTTCGAGATGCAATCAATATACCAAATTTGGTATTTTTCCTTGCAACTATGTCACATAATATGACACCACACGAAGGATTTACCTTGTTTGGACTGTTTTTGAATTTCTTATGCCCATTTCAAACTATAGTCAAAATGGCGAACATGAAGGTTCTTAGCTAGGGTATGAGCCTCACTAAAATTTCATTGGATCTCTGACGAAACATTATAATGTGAGTCTAAAAATGATTTTTGCAAAAAATCACGAGCATTAGATCATGTACCTGTAGTTCAAATTGGACCCACTTCCTATCAATTTGGCATAAATTTGTCTTTTTCATGATGGTGAATAGAAAGGTTTGAGATACCCCGGTTGGGATATTGTCTATGTAAGGTGGTATAGTATTTTTGAAAAATGGGTTGGTACCATTTTGAAACATTCATTTGGTGGTTGCTTCACAACACACATAGTTTTTTGCACTCGGAAAATGGAAAATGTCTTCTTTGTGCGACGAGAAGAAAAACTTTCTCCTTCAACATTGTTCTTCATTCCAAGATGCACATATGTGCACAATATGGGCACATTATCACAAACTATTATGTTCCATATGTGCAATATGTGCTAATATGGGCATATTAACACAAAATCCAACCCTGAATCCATGCACAGTTTTGTCGAGCCAATCAGAATGGAAGAATGCTGCTACCCACGGATCACCCACAAAAGTGGATCTAAGTCGTCCACAACAGCTCGATCTAACGCTCTGGAACTCACCCCTCACACCCTCACCCACCAAAATTGACTGGAACACCCATGAATCTTGTCCTGTGCCGCACAATTATACATGGGTATTGTGGTAAAGTTGTCCATGCTACTCAGAAAACCTAACCCAAATCGCCACCCTCCACAGGATCCCCGAACCCTAGCCGTGCGCCTCCCCTAATCCCCACCCTATCGCCTCCGCCCTCTAGCACTGCCACCACCATCTCGCCTCTGTCCCTCTAGATCTCCTCCCCTAGCGCCATGCACATCGTCCCTACGTCGCGATGTTGCCTACCGCTACCCTTGCCGCACAACACGGTGCCAACACCTAGGGCTCCCTTATCTCTTATTTTATCCACGCACCACGCTGCTTTCGCCGCCTCGCATTCCGCATCCCGTCGGGTCACACCGCCAAGATCGGGTCATCATCATCCCTAAGCAGTTGTGCGGCAAGGGGAGCCTTCCCACATTAGGAGATGCTCCGCACGCCAGGCCGCCGCGATGCCGCGGCCCAAGACCTTCTTCCTCTCCTGATCCGAACACCAACACCGTCAGCTCCCACCTCGTTGACGCCACATCACTGCTTCTGTTCCGTCTTCTCCCTATCGGTCACTGAGGATCTCAACAGGAACGGTACCCCATCTTCTCCCTATCGTGTTATTGCAGATGATGTGTCCCAACTCCTAGTATTTTCTGAGTTTGATTTTTCCAGATTTCTCTATGTCCTACTTGATCTATGTACCCTTGCCGGTCACTCATTCATCTTGTTCCGGCTATTGGTACTCACGCGTCCAATAGTGATGGTACAAAATGGTACATGCTTATACTTTGTAGATTGTTGTAGAACTTGTACATGCTGATGTCCTTATTATTTTAGATTTTTGTAGAACCATGAAAGTTAAAAAACAGAATGGAAATTTGCTTTTTGCAAGGAATAGGTGAAATTTGTTCAATACCATCACCACCTCACTGCCTGAATCACAATATAAACTGTAATACTCACATGGAGTGACTAATGGATCTAGGCATGCTTATTCCTATTAGTGCCTACTTTGATTAGAGGAGTTAACTGCTTGTCCTTGCGTGCCTTATGCGTTTGCTTGTGCTACTTATCGAATGATTACAGTGCTGCTATTTTACTTGTTCATTATTGCCTATTTTTTTGTTGCTCTGTTTGATATTCACTAGCTCTAGTGGTAGAACTAGAATTGGAATGATGGCTAATATGCAGTCTTACGCAACATACTTTGTAACTAAAGCATCTTTGTATCATATTTTACCACCTCTTATTATGCTTGTTCCCACCTTATTGTCTCTCTTGCTTACTTTTGTGTGTCTAGATACAGAATTGGAATATAATAAGGGGATAGTTAATAATGAACTACTCATTGATTCCAACTTGTAATAAGCATATGTGATTAACCCATTCATTATTTCCTATTGTTATTCCTTTGTCAGTTTCTTGTAACTATACACTAAATAGGTCTAGTGGCGGAATTGGAATAGAAAGGCTGGTTAAGATTGCAGTACTTTAGGTTTATTCTAATCTGTACGAAGGATACTCTCTATATAAACCATCCATGTATCATGTTTTATGTATGTTCACCTTATCTTCTCTTCCGCTTACTTCCATGCACTCTACCTATACATGAAGGCCTAGAGACATACTTTGAATATAATGAGTTTATTCTAATCTTTTCTTTGCGAGATGGATTGATACATCAGGATGATGTGTCCATTACTGCTGATATCCTCGAGTTGTTTAGTAGGTCTGTCCTGCTACATAATTACTATGGTTAATTCTATCCTATGTGTTTTGTAATTGCTTCATCCACTAATTGACTCCGAATCTCCCCTACAAATCCCTTACAAGAACCTCAAGCATGACCAGGTCCCGGGGGTTGCTTGCATGGAGAGTACTAATCTGAACCTGACATCTCGGCCTGGTTACTAGAGGTCCTATTGCTAGTATTTCTGGTAATTGAAGATTTTGTGTTATTATGTTGCCAATGCTAGAAACTTTGTTTGTATTGATGGTTAATTGATCTAGATCACTCTATGGTTGGTTTATGCTTTAGAAGTAGACCAATAATAAGAAGAGAATATTGCTGAGTTCTGCGATTAAAGTGATACCTTGTGGTAACTTGCAAATTTGCTTATGGTATGTTGTGTTAGCTTGATCACTTGAACCATGATCTTCATATGTTGCTTGCTTCAAGTTACATGACTCAACATACCTTATGTATGCTTGATCTATTAGGATTCTCTCTGTTCTGCACTATTTTCCTACAACTTGAAATGGGTAGACAGTTTACTGCCTATGAAACAAAGTGTGGTGCTCTGCTCTGACGGAAATTCATAACAGTGTGGATTCACACTTTGATTTGGGGATACTTCCTGCATAATTGTTTGCGTGTTCATATGCTTCTGCCATGTTGAATCTAAAATAATTGTTTGTTTGTTTATTACTAATTTCTATGGCGTCCTAATTTTTGAAGGGGATCGCAGCAGAAAACAAAAAATTTCCTACGATTGAACCCCAAAACTGCCTAGGATCTATCTATGTAGTAATGTAGTAACGGCCAATGCGTATAGAATACATACCCTTGTAGACTGTACGTGGTTAACGTTACGCGGGGAACATGGTTGAAGTAGTGGTACTCGTAGCCGACCTCAAGGTCGCGAAGCTCCTCGCAAGTCACTCCTTGCTCCTTCTTCATCTTCATCGTGCAGCAGCTCCGGCTCACGACATTTAAGTGCCCCAAGTGTTGCGCCTCGTGTCTTCGTACACATTAGGGGCACGATGAGACCTCTGTCTCCCCGATCCCGCCGGGAGTGCGGAAGTTGATATCTGGATAGGAATCCCTGCAGCGCAACGGCGTACTGCAGGTGTGCCTTGATCGCATAGCCCAAACTTGGGGCCATGGTCACAAGGGCTAGAGAGAGGGAAGGAGGAAGTCAACCAAAGGACTTCTCCAATTTTTGGTGTGTTCAATCCCACCCATGGGCACCCCTTTATATAGGGGGAGGGGGTTGCTGGCGTGTAGTTGACGTGGGAGTTTCTTCTTCTTCGTTCCCCGGCAACGGCGCCAGAAAATCGCTTGATGGCTCAATACACGGCGCCCAGAAAAGTGCTTGGTGCGTGGTGTTGATGTAGAGCTCGTTGGGAACCCCAAGAGGAAGGTATGATGAGCACAGCAGCAAGTTTCCCTCAGTTATTAAACCAAGGTTTAATCGAACCAGTAGGAGCAAGGAAACACCTCAAAGATTTACTAGCTGAGCTTTGGCAGGGCACACTACCGGTGCTAGTAGCAACGTGGAGACCTGCACAACACAACCACAGAACTTTGTCCCCAACTTGCAATGAGGTTGTTAATCTCACCGTGTTTGCGGAAAACAAAGGATTAAATGTATCGAATGGAAAGAAGTAAAAGTTTGCAGAAAGTAAACACAAAGCAGTAAAAAGATTGTAGATTGTATGTAAAAGACAAGGACCGGAATCCATAGTTCACTAGAGGCGGCTCTCCTTAGATAGATAACATGTTGGGTGAACAAATAACAGCGGGGCAATTGACAAACACCGAGAAAGCAATACATGCATATACTAATCATGTTGACTCCTTTGAGACTTGATTGGGCAATACAACATAATACATAGACCGCCATCCAACTGCATCTATGACTAATAATCCACCTTCAGGTTATCATCCGAACCCCCTCCAGTATTAAGTTGCAAGCAACAGATTATTACTTTACAAACTGCGTGTAAGGTAAACAATACAATTGTTCTATGAACAAAAGATCGTTGTTTTCTCCCTAGTAGCAACAACACATCTAGTGAAGGAAATATTCCCTGAGAGGCAATAATAAAGTTGTTATTATATATTACTTATATATGATAGATGTTTATTTTACATGCTAGAAATGTATTGATTCGGAAACATCAATACATGTGTGTTTAATAAACAAAAAAGGGTTCCTAGTCATGCCTCTCTTATAGACTAGCTTGTTGATTAACAGGATGATCAAGGTTTCCTGATCATGGACATTGGATGTTGTTAATAACAAGGTCACACCATTGGTGGAATGATGTGATGAACATTCATCCGAAGTATAGCATTACGATCAAGTCATTATGTTTATATTGCTATAACATCATACGAAGTAATCTTTATCCTTAGACCATGAGATCATGTTAATTGCTAACCGAAGAGTATCTTGATAACATCAAACGTCACACCGTAACAGGGTGACTATAAAGAGGGGTTCAGTACTACGAAGGTGTTATGTTGAGGCTCATGGATCAAGAGTGGAATTTGTCAATCCAGATGACGGATAGATATACTCTAGGCCCTCTCGGTGATATCACATTAGGATAGCTTGCAAGCAAGTGATGTGATCACTAGAATGTTATATCAGGAACGAGAAAAGAGTGCATGTCGATACGAGATCAAACTAGGTATGGAGATACCGATGATCGAATCTCGAACATGTAATATATCGAGAGACAAAGGGATTTAGTTACTAGCGTTAAAGGTTCTCACGATCACAAGAGTCATCGTTGAATGTGTAGGAGTCGAAGACGGATATCCGTGTCCCCATCTGATTATTGATCGGAGAAGGGTCTCGATCATGTACGCATTATTCATGAACCGTAGGGTGGCACACTTAAGAGTTCTGACACCATTTTGGAGCACATATGTTTGAGACGAAAGAATTGCAAAGCACAGGAATTGTTTCAATAGAAACCGGAAATTGTTTCGGGTGAAATTGCAGAAAGTGGTTCTGCATGTGATATTGAAATATTGCAAGGGGCTATATGTGAATGTTTGTTAATTAAAGTAATTAACAAAATTCTGAATAAATTTAATAAAAAGGGTTTTATTAAATGAGAGAGCATTAAATTTGGAGAAATTTAATGCATTTAAAGTGGAGACTTTAAAAGGGAATGTGAAGAGGCATTTTAATGTGGAGAGGTTACCACCACATGAATGGGGAGGTGAGGGTCACCCCCATGCGCCAACCATGGAGAGAGGGGCACCCCTCCTCCTATAAAAGGCCACCCATTCCTCCTTCATCCACACACCTCCTTGTGAAGGATCTCTCTCCCCCTCTAGAATTATTCCCCCATGGTCTCGGATTAGCAAGATACATGTTCCCGGTGGCATTTCGTCTGGAAGGAGTTGCTGCTTCCGCTAGATCGCTGGAGCGAGGAGGTGGAGGTTGTCCGGCGGCTTGAACGTGTGTGCGAGTGCAGATGCGCTGCTGAGTTGCGGCGCTCGGACTTCCTCATGATCTTGAGATCGGCAACTGTACGACTACATCAATCACGAGTTCCTACTCGTTAACAAAGCTCGTTTTCTACGAGGGTAAGTTCTCGTTGGATGTATGTCCACCCGTTGCTTTGTACCTAGAAGATAGATCTTGGCGTGTAGTTCACACCGTAGGAAAAAATTTGTTTTCTATGCTGCGGACCCAACAGTGGTATCAGAGCCTGATCTATGCGTAGGTGCTTAGCACGGGTAGTACACATATGGTTGATATGTGGGCGATGATGATCATGTTATTGCATATTCTACGTATTTTGGATATTGGTGGCATAGTGGGATGAAGCGGCCCGGACCAACCTTACATGTCATCGTACATGAGACCGGTTCCACGACTGACATGCAACTTGTTTTGCATAAGTGGCTGGCGGGTGTCTGTCTGTCCTACTATAGTCAATATCTGATTTACAACGAGTTGCTAATAACTTAGTTATCCTCGTTGTGGTTCATGTTCGTAGGTAAGAACGGTTCTATCTCTGAAAGCCCTAAGCCACGTAAAACTTGCAATTGATAAATTAGAGGCGTCTAGTTTAGATCGTTGCTGGGCTAGTGTATTGATATGGTATTGTTGTAAGTAGATGTATGGTGGATACTCTTACAACACACTCAACGTGTAAGTTCCATAGACCTTGGCCTTACACACAAAGGAATAATAGAGATCATACCATGATGCAAGTGATAGAGATCAAATGCATGGACCATATCATCTCACTTTACACATTAGATGTTAGCATCTTATACTGCTAGTTTGGCCCATTTGATGGCATTATAAGATGATCCCTCTTTTAGATATCAAGATAAAAATGTGTTCTTCCTTGAGTATGCACCGTTCTATGGATCTTGTTTCGAGACATCATGTGATGATCGGGTCTACTCGAATCTACGCTTTAATAGGAACGGGTGTAAGACAGTTTTACACACGCGAATACTAAGGTTCTTACTTGGCGAGCCTAGCATGTACAGACATGGCCTCGGAACACGGAGCGAAAGGTTAAGCATGAGTCATATGGTTGATATGATGCCCATATAGATGCTCGCCTTTGAAGCTATATCAACTCACGTGATGATCGGACTTGGTATAGTGGATTTGGTTCATGTAATCACCAAAAGGACACGAGGGATGTCGTTTTTGAGTAGGAGTTCATTAGTAATTTGGATTAGTTGAACTCAATCTATCATAAACTTAGTCCAAATAAACTTTACAAATTCTGTTGTAGATGGCACCACCTGCTTTTAATTTCAATGTGTTCATGGAGAAAGAGAAACTTGCTGCGAATGGTAGCAACTTCACCAACTGGGCTATGAATTTGAGGATTCTCCTCATCTTTGCACAAAAGAAATATGTGCTAGATGCGCTAGGCCCCCACCAGCTCTGATGCCTGACGAGGAAAAGAATGTCTATGTGACTCGTCAGAGGACCACAACTTAGTTCATTGCGGCATCTTGTATGGGCTAGAGCGAACTTGAGCGTTTGAAAATAGCAATGCCTTTGATACCATGGGAGAATTGAAAATGATTTTCGATACCCATGTCAGAGAGAGTTATAATGCTACTGAGAAAAGTTCTTTAGCTGCATGATGGAGGAAAATAGCTCATAGTGAGCACGCACTCAAAATGTCCAGGTGCGCCGATAAGCTTGTGTCCTTGGGAATAACGATTCCCATTGACTTAGGCATACATCGTGTTCTCCAATCTACGCCACCTAGCAACAAGAGCTTCGTGATGAACTATAATATGCAGGGCATGAAGAAGTCTCTTCGAGCTTCATCAATGCTTAAGACTACGTATGGAGATTAGGAAAGAACATCAAGTGTTGATGATCAATAGGACCACCGATTTCAAGAAGGACAAGAAAGGCAAGCACAAAGAAAGAAGGGTGGCAAGTCCATTGCCACGCTGAAAAGAAACCTCGGGCTGGCCCTAAGTCGACATCGAGTGCTACTATTGCAAGGGATCGCCATTGGGCAGAATCGCCTAAGTATTTGGCGGACAAGAAGTCCAAAGAAGGCAAACAAAGGTATATGTGATATACATGTTATTGATGTGTACTTGACTAGTACTCATGATAACACAGGTATTTGATACCGGATCGGTTGCTAATATATGTAACTCGGTTCAGGGGCTACGTAACAAGCGACAACTAGCAAGGGATGAGGTCAGGATGCGGGTCAGCAATGGATCAAGAGTTGATGTGATCGTCGTCGGGAGGCTACCTCTCCATTTGCCATCGGGATTAGTTATAAACCTAAATAATTGTTATTTGGTGCCTGCATTGAGCATGAACAGTGTAGCTAGATCGTGTTTGATGCAAAGTGGTCATTCCTTTAAAATTGAGAACAATGGTTGTTCGATTTATAAGAATGATATCTTTTATGGGCATGCACCTATGTTGAATGGTTTATTTCTATTGGATCTCGATAGTAATATTACGCACATTCATAATGTTAATGCTAAAAAGATTAAACTTGATGATGATATGTCTACATATATGTGGTAATCGCTGCCTAGGTCATATTGGCGTTAAACGCATGAAGAAACTCCATTCTGATAGACTTTTGGAATCACTTGATTTTGAATCATTTGATACATGTGAGCCATGCCTTATGGGCAAGATGACTAGAACGCCGTTTTCCGGTTCAATGGAACAGGCGACAAATCTGTTGGAGATCATACATACTGATGTGTGTGGGCCAATGAGTGTGTCGGCGCGAGGTGGATATCGTTATTTTGTTACTTTCACGGATGATTTGAGTAGATATGGGTATATCTATTTGATGGAACACAAGTCTGAAACTTTTGAAAAGTTCAAGGAATTTTAGAATGAAGTGGAAAATCATCGTAATAGAAAGATCAAATTTCTACGGTCTAACCGTGGAGGAGAGTATCTAAGTTACGAGTTTAGCACACACATTAAAGAGTGTGGAATAGTTTCACAACTCACGCCTGCCGGAACACCACAACGTAATGGTGTGTCGGAACGTCGTAATCATACCTTATTGGATATGGTTCGATCTATGATGTCTCTGACTGACTTACCTCTATCATTTTGGGGTTATGCACTTTGAAACAAATGCATTCACTTTAAATCGGGCACCATCTAAATCCGTTGAAACGACACCGTATGAATTATGGTTTGGAAACAAACCTAAGCTGTCATTTCTTAAGGTTTGGGGATGCGATGTTTATGTGAAGAAACTTCAACCGGATAAACTCGAACCCAAAGCGGAAAAATGCGTCTTCATAGGATACCCTAAGGAAACAATTGGGTATACCTTATATCACAGATCCGAGGGCAAGGTTTTTGTTGCCAAGAATGGATCCTTTCTTGAGAAGGAGTTTCTCGCGAAAGGTGTGAGTAGTCGGAAGGTAGAACTCGAAGAGGTTATTGAACCTTCTCTTCATGGAATGGCGAGTGGTGCAGCACCAGAAGTTGATTCGGAGTTGACTTCACCTGATGAAGAGAGAGCTAATGATAATGATCATGAAACTCCGAAAGAGGACACTACCGAACCTCGCAGGTCAAGCAGGACACGTGCAGCTCTTGAACTGTACGGAAATCCTGTTATGAATTTCATGGTTGATGAAATGGATGACCCTGCGACGTATGAAGAAGCGATGATGAGCCCGGATTCCAACAAATGGCTACAAGCCATGAAATCCGAGATGGAATCCATGTATGAGAACCAAGTTTGGAACTTGGTGGACTTACCTCACGACCGAAAAGCCGTTGAGAATAAATGGACTTTCAAAAGAAAAACTGATGCTGATGGTAATGTGACCATCTATAAGGCTCGACTTGTCGCAAAGGTGTTTCGACAAATTCAAGGAGTTGACTACGATGAGACATTCTCTCCCATAGCGATGCTTAAATCGGTTAGGATTATGTTAGCAATTGCTGCATATTTCGATTATGAAATATGGCAGATGGATGTCAAAACTGCGTTCCTCAATGGTAAGATTGAAGAAGAGTTGTATATGATACAACCTAAGGGTTTTGTCGATCCTAAGGATGCTAATAAGGTGTGCAAACTTCAGCGATCCATCTATGGACTAAAGCAAGCATCATGAAGTTGGAATCTCCGCTTTGATGAGGTGATCAAAGAGTTTGGATTTGTCCAAACTTATGGAGAGGCTTGTATTTACAAGAAAGTGAGTGGGAGCAACGTGGCATTTCTAATATTATATGTGGATGACATATTATTGATTGGAAATGATATAGATCTTTTAAACAGTGTTAAAAGTTATCTAAACAGCAAATTTTCGATGAAATACCTTGGAGAAGCGTCATATATATTAGGCATTAAAATCTATAGAGATAGATCAAGGCGCCTAATTGGGCTATCGCAGAGTACATACCTTGATAAGATATTAAAGAAGTTTAATATGGACGAAAGTAAGAAGGGGTTCTTACCTATGTTGCAAGGAAAGACATTGAGTAAGACTCAAAGTCCGGCAACGGCGGAAGAAAGAGAGATGATGGATAAGATCCCCTATGCCTCGGCCATAGGCTCTATTATGTATGCCATGCTATGTACAAGACCGGACGTGGCACATGCTATTAGTTTGACTAGTAGGTACCAATCTGATCCAGGTTCTAACAATGGATAGCGGTAAGAACATCCTCAAGTACTTGAGAAGAACTAAGGATATGTTTCTCATATCTGAGGTGAAGAAGAGCTAGTCGCTAAGTGTTATGTTGATGCTAGCTTTGACACCGATCCGGATGACTCTAAGTCTCAATCCGGATCGTATTTCTCTTGAGCAGAAGCTTAATTGGAGGAGTTCCAAACAACCTGTGGTGGATGGATCAACAACGGAGGCGGAATATGTTGTTGCTTCAGAAGCGGCGCATGAGGCAGTTTGGATGAAAGAGTTCATTACAGAACTGGGTGTGGTTCCCAGTGCGTTGGACCCGATGGTGATCTATTGTGACAACAATGGAGCCATAGCCAACGCAAAGGAACCAAGGTCTCACAATAATTCAAAAAATATTAAGCGCCGGTTTAACTCCAGACGAAAGCATGTCAAGGATGGAGATATAAAGATTTGTAAAGTACACATGGACCTGAATGTAGCAGATCCGTTGACTAAAGTTCTCCCTAGGGCAAAACATGATCAACACCAGAACTCCATGGGTGTTAGATTTATCACTATGTGAACTAGATTATTGTCTCTAGTGCAAGTGGGAGACTGAAGGAAATATGCCCTGAGAGGCAATAATAAAGTTGTTATTATATATTCCTTATATATGATAGATGTTTATTGTACATGCTAGAAATGTATTGATTCAGAAACATCAATACATGTGTGTTTAATAAACAAAAAAGGGTTCCTAGTCATGCCTCTCTTATAGACTAGCTTGTTGATTAACAGGATGATCAAGGTTTCCTGATCATGGACATTGGATGTTGTTAATAACAAGGTCACACCATTGGTGGAATGATGTGATGAACATTCATCCGAAGTATAGCATTACGATCAAGTCATTATGTTTATATTGCTATAACATCATACGAAGTAATCTTTATCCTTAGACCATGAGATCATGTTAATTGCTAACACCGGAAGAGTATCTTGATAACATCAAACGTCACACCGTAACAGGGTGACTATAAAGATGGGTTCAGTACTACGAAGGTGTTATGTTGAGGCTCATGGATCAAGAGTGGAATTTGTCAATCCAGATGACAGATATATATACTCTGGGCCCTCTCGGTGATATCACATTAGGATAGCTTGCAAGCAAGTGATGTGATCAATAGAATGTTATATCATGGGAACAAGAAAAGAGTGCATGTCGGTAACGAGATCAAACTAGGTATGGAGATACCGATGATCGAATCTCGGACATGTAATATATCGAGAGACAACGGGATTTAGTTACAAGCGTTAAAGGTTCTCACGATCACAGGAGTCATCGTTGAATGTGTAGGAGTCAGTACGGATCTCCAGGTCCAGATGCTGATTATTGATCGGAGAAAGGTCTCAATCATGTCTGCATTATTCGCGAACCGTAGGGTGGCACACTTAAGAGTTACCGGACACCATTTTGGAGCACATATGTTTCAGACGAAAGAATTGCAAAGCGCAGGAATTGTTTTAATAGAAACCGGAAATTATTTCGGGTGAAATTGCAGAAGGTGGTTATGCATGTGATATTGAAATATTGCAAGGGGCTATATGTGAATGTTTGTTAACTAAAGTAATTAACAAAATTCTGAATAAATTTAATAAAAAGAGTTTTATTAAATGAGAGAGCATTAAATTTGGAGAAATTTAATGCATTTAAATTGGAGACTTTAAAAGGGAATGTGAAGAGGCATTTTAATGTGGAGAGGTTACCACCACATGAATGGGGGAGGTGAGGGGTCACCCCCCCCCATGCGCCGGCCATGGAGAGAGGGGGCACCCCCCTTCTCCTATAAAAGGCCACCCATTCCCTCCTTCATCCACACACCTCCTTGTGAAGGATCTCTCTCTCCCCCTCTAGAATTATTCCCCCATGGTCTCGGATTAGCGAGATACATGTTCCCGGTGGCATTTCGTCTGGAAGGAATTGCTGCTTCCGCTGGATCGCTGGAGCGAGGCGGTGGAGGTTTTCCAGTGGCTTGAACGTGTGTGCGAGTGTGGATGCGCTGCTGAGTTGCGGCGCTCGGACTTCCTCACGATCTTGAGATCGACAAGTGTACGACTACATCAACCACGAGTTCCTACTCGTTAACAAAGCTCGTTGTCTACAAGGGTAAGTTCTTGTTGGATGTATGTCCACCCGTTGCTTTGTACCTAGTAGATAGATCTTGGCGTGTAGTTCACACCGTAGGAAAAATTTTGTTTTCTATGCGGCGGACCCAACATCGTGTACCTTAGAGATTTCTGTCACTTCCCTAGATTACCAGAGGCATGAACCCACTATCGAGCATTAATACTAACTCTTGGAGTTGCTAGCATCTACTTGGCCAAGATAGCTACTAACAACGGAAAGCATGCAAGATCTCAAATAACAAAGACATGATAGAATCAATAATCAATCTGAAATAGCATCTCAATATCCATCGGATCCCCGCAAACACAACATGTATGAATTACAAATAGATGATCTTGATCATGAACGGAGCTCACAAGATCTAAACATGAAAGCACAAAGGAGGAGAAACCAGCCATCTAGCTACTACATGGATCCGTAGTCCAAGGATGAACTACTCACGCATCACACCGAAGGCTTGCATGGTGATGAAGAAGGCCTCTAGGGTGAATTCCCCTCTCCGGCAGGGTGCCGGGAAGAGCTTCAGATCCCCCTGATCTAGGGACAGAGATGACGGCGGCTACAGACTCTTTCGTGGATTTTTGATCGTGTGCCTAGGGTTTTCGTCCCAAGGGCAACTTATAGGCGGAAGGAGAGGCCGAGGGGGTGCTGGGGTCGGTCAGACCACCCCCTGGCACGGGCCAGGCCTGGCCGCACGGCCAGGTGGTGTGGCTAGCCCCCAGCCCTTCTCCGTCTTGTATTCTGGCACTTGATCCCTTCCGGAAAAATAGGCACTTTGGCTTTTGGCCCGTCCAATTCTGAGAATATTCATTTTCTGACTTTTTTGGAACTAAAAACAACAGAAAACAGGCAGCTGGCACTGTGGCTCTTGTTAATAGGTTAGTCCAAGAAATCATAATAAAAGTACTCCAAAGTTGGAACAAAACACAAGAAAGTGGATAAAACCAAGCATGGAACATCAAAAATTCATGAAAGACAAAGTTCTAGCAATAACATGGATCAAAGTATTTGCAAAACTCAAGGCTGGGATCAAAGTACTTCAATCATAACATGAAAGACAAAGTTCTAGCAATAAGCAAAGAAACTAAGATGCAACATGAAAAGGCACAAACAAAAGATTCATGAATAACATGCTTTGCAAGACCTTTGTTTGTTTCACATAAAGAAAACATAGCATAAAGGTATTCAGCTTGTCCCTCGGTAGAGTAGCAAATATAAATGCATAGGACACCTTCAAAGTTCATAAGAGTGACTAGATACAATAGTTTCAAACAAGCAATAACAAGCTATGCATCAATCAACTAGTCTTGGGACAATGCACATAGAACTAAGAATGGCCACTATGCTCTCAAAGTAGGTGACTCAATATAATGGTGGAATAAAGGCCTTTTGTAAAAAGGAAGTAGGGATTCAAGTCTCGTAAAGAGCTTCCAAAAATTATGATACTTAAAGCTTTCAGCTCGCATTGCCCCTATCATAAGCATCTTGAAGGTGATTAAGGTTAAAGTGACACAACTAAGAGGATATGCTTGACAAGTTATAAACCGAAATCTCATGCCCCTTACGAAGACCGATCCTCATGCTACTCAACTTCAGTCACGAGTAAGCCCTTGTCATTGTAAGCACATGTGTATCATTAAGAACCGCCAACGGGGTACCCCTTGCACATGATACGGGAGCTTTCCCATAACCAAAATGACAAGGCAAGCAGACAATGAGCATCTCAACGATCTTTTTATTTGCTATTTGCATAGGTTTTTATTGAGGATGCTTCATAGAGTGCTCATTATGGTGATGCTGCAAGTTTCCACCATGATTAGGCATGGCTTAGGCTAGCGGTCCAGGCGTTTCTCTAACACACATACAAACTCCATGATCATACAAGTTCCACATTTATTTCACACCGCCGGGATCCGTAAGCAAAAGAACATGATATCAACGGGGTACAAAGTACAAGTGCAATGTTGAGAGCGTTCCCCATGGTACATGGTTCTGCTAATTTCAACTTATAAAGCGCAAGCATATACGCAACAAAGAAGGACCCAATGGTTCAAGTTTATTAGAGGCAATAAAGTAAAGGGTGCCATCAAGTTCGTGAGAGCTTTAATCACTAGTTTTCTCATAACAAGTGGAAGGTAAACAAAAGCATGAATATACTTGGAATAGCATAATCTAGTAGGTAGGTATGGTGGACTCTTTGGAATAACTTGGTTTAGGGAGTTGGATGCATGAGTGGAACTCATACTTGGTTGTGGAGGCTAGCAAAATACTGGGAGCGACAAACTAAGAGAGCAATAATGGTCATAATCATGCAGAGCGACAAAACATCATTGATCAAAGCATAAAGTGATACTACAAGTTGAAAACTAAAGGATCATAAAGGCTATGGTGACTTGTGACAGTCATAACATGGTGTGAGCATGTGCCAAGTCAACCCAAATAAAGCATCAAAGGAGAATACCACTATACTATGCTTTAATATGCTAAAACAGCGCATGATTCATCCAAGGCACATTAAGCAATCTCAATTGTTTATAACAATTCATGCTACAGCAAATAATACTAAGCATAAAGCCAAAACAATATCAAGCATGGCATGACAAAGCATAGCCACAGTCAAAAATGAGCTCTTTTTACCACATAAGCATGAACTTTCCTACTCTTTTCCAAACCAAACCAAACTATTTGCAAACCAATGTATGAAAGAGGGGGTCCAACCAACTTATTAAGAAAACTAAGCAAACTAAGCAAACTAAAAACCAAAACAAAAACAAAAAGAAGACGCTCCAAGAAAAACACAACTGTGCACGAAACAATAAAAATGAAGCGTTTGGAAGAAAACTAGGATTTTTATTGATGAAGAAAGGGATGCCTTGGGCATCCCCAAGCTTTGAAGCTTGTACTTCTTGGATATTTCTTGGGGTGACACACGTGGCATCCCCAAGCTTGAGCTTTAGTCCATCCTTCATCTCATTACTCATTTCTTCCATACACCTGAAAATTTTCCTTCATACAAAACTTCACACAATCTCATTAGCAACATTAGTGCGCTTAAGATAAATAAGTCTCAAGGTTCAGTTATAACACCAAATAAACTTCCATTAGAACACTAGCTACTGTAGCACTTCCCTCAAAAAGCTCAATTCCCCAAAGGAACTCAAGAAGGAACTAACAAGAAGCAAATGCAGAAAATGGCAGAAATCTGTCAAAACAGACCAGCAGGTAAAGACGAATTTTTTCGAAGACCTTCTGTTGCTCAAATCAAAACGTGTTGAACTAACGAAAGTTAGATAACAACCTGGGTCAGAAGCACAAAAAATTACAGCTCAATCTGACGTACAGAGCTCTCTCAGGAATTTTTACGGTGAAGCACAGAAATCTATTTCGGGACAACAACTTTTCCAATCATTACTTCACTCTCATTAGAGGTTACTCTTGGCACAAAAAGCAAATAAAAAGGATAAGGAGCGGTTATTACAAAATTAATAACTTCCAAGACTCATCTAAAACTCTTGGGTTATCTCCCAACAAGTACTTTTCTTTAACGCCTTTAAGTTACGCATAAGAAGCAAAGAAAGAATCAAGTGTTCTCGAATGAAGAAGCATTAAAACCAACTTTCTTGCCCTTACTTCTCTTATTTTTATTCTTATCCTTTGGGAAAATGTGATTGTTTGGTGGATAAGAAAGGTGCATGGTCCCCTTTCTCACATCTATTATTGCTCCAAGGAGTTCTAATAGGGACCTTCCAAGTGTAATTTGTCCTTTTCCTGCACATTCAATAACAAGATAATCAATAGAAATCATTTTCCCAAGGATCTTTGTAAATACTCCTTCAGCTATTCCAATAGGTAATATGGTAGCATTGTTAGCAAGTGATATTTCTATTCCTCCTTCAGTAAGCCCCCAAAGATTCAAAGATTCATAAATATCTTTGGGCATAAGACAAAATTCAGACATGATATCGCACCGGGCTTGGAAAGTTTCAGTGTTTATCTCAATCTTTACTGTAGGGAGCCACTTTGATGGTTCAGAATTTATTGGAACATAATTGTGATGCTCCCTAAGCGTATTATAGCAAGTTTCTAAGCTAGTAGTTCTAGCCTCAAGAGTGTTCAACCTAGCAAATATTTTTGCAAAAGAAATATCAGTTTGGCTAGGCATAGTGTAAGTGAGGATCAATTTCTTTATAGCATTAATGGCATCATCCTCATTACATTGGAGGAAATCTCCTCCCACAATAGCATCTAAAGCATATCTATAGCAAAGAGAAATCCCAAGGTAAAAACTGCTAAGGAACAAGCCTTGAATCATTTTAGGCTCAGTCTTTTCATGTAGATCAGAGATTCTAGACCAAGCTTCCTTAAAACTTTCCTCAATTCCTTGTTTAAAAGTGAGAATCATTTCCTCGGGTGACATAGTGATTGGAGTAAGGCTAGACATAGTGGCAACTCAAGATAGGAACTAATTTTTTGTGTTTTCAAATAAGAAAGCAAAACAAGTAGAACTAATTTTTTTGTGTTTTTTGAAGAACAAAACAAGCAAGCAAAGCAAAAAGAAACTAAGCAAAAAAACAAAGTAAAGAGATTGGTTATGAGGGACTCCCCAGCAACGGCGCCAGAAAATCGCTGCTGGTGTGTAGTTGACGTGGGAGTTTCTTCTTCTTCGCTCCCCGGCAATGGCACCAGAAAATCGCTTGATGGCTCAATACACGGCGCCCAGAAAAGTGCTTGGTGCGTGGTGTTGATGTAGAGCTCGTTGGGAACCCCAAGAGGAAGGTATGATGAGCACAGCAGCAAGTTTCCCTCAGTTATGAAACCAAGGTTTAATCGAACCAGTAGGAGCAAGGAAACACCTCAAAGGTGTTACTAGCTGAGCTTTGGCATGCACTACCGGTGCTAGTAGCAACGTGGAGACCCTGCACAACACAACCATAAAACTTTGTCCCCAACTTCATGGCGAGGTTGTCAATCTCACCGTGTTTTGCGGAAAACAAAGGATTAAACATATCGAATGGAAAGAAGTAAAAGTTTGCAGAAAGTAAACACAAAGTAGTAAAAAGATTGTAGATTGTATGTAAAAGACAAGGACCGGGATCCATAGTTCACTAGAGGTGGCTCTCTTTAGATAGATAACATGCTGGGTGAACAAATTACAGTGGGGCAATTGACAAACACCGAAAAAGCAATACATGCATATACTAATCATCTTGACTCCTTTGAGACTTGATTGGGCAATACAACATAATACATAGACCACCATCCAACTGCATGTATGACTAATAATCCACCTTCAGGTTATCATCCGAACCCCTCCAAAGATTAAGTTGCAAGCAAGATTATTGATTTACGAATCATGTAAGGTAAACAATACAATTGTTCTATAAACAAAAGATCGTTGTTTTCTCCCTAGTAGCAACAGACATCTAGTACCTTAGAGATTTCTCACTTCCCAGACACGAGGCATGAACCCACTATCGAGCATAAATACTAACTCTTGGAGTTGCTAGCATCTACTTGGCCAAGATAGCTACTAACAATGGAAAGCATGCAAGATCTCAAATAACAAAGACATGATAGAATCAATAATCAATCTGAAATAGCATCTCAATATCCATCGGATCCCCGCAAACACAACATGTATGAATTACAAATAGATGATCTTGATCATGAACGGAGCTCACAAGATCTAAACATGAAAGCACAAAGGAGGAGAACCCAGCCATCTAGCTACTACATGGATCCGTAGTCCAAGGATGAACTACTCACGCATCACCGAGGCTTGCATGGTGATGAAGAAGGCCTCGTGGTGAATTCTCTCCCAGGGTGCCGGAAGAGCTTCAGATCCCCGATCTAGGGATAGATATGACTGCTATAGACTCTTTTCGCACGCAGCCCCTGGCCGCTGCCAAGTGGTGTGGCCGGGCCCCACCCTTCCCCATCTCATATTCTGGCACTTGATCCCTTCCGGAAAAATAGGCACTTTGGCATTTGTCCCGTCCAATTCCGAGAATATTCATTTTCTGACTTTTCTGGAACCAAAAACAACAGAAAATAGGCAGCAATCGTGGCTCTTGTTAATAGGTTAGTCCAAGAAATCATAATAAAAGTACTCCAAAGTTGGAACAAAACACAAGAGAGTGGATAAAACCAAGCATGGAACATCAAAAATTATAGATACATTTGCAATGTATTAGGGGTGTGCCCTCCCCTTTGGGTTTCCCATGTGGGACTATTCAAGGAAGAGAGGGGGAGGCGCATGGGCCTCATGGGCCAGCCGGCCAGGGGTGGGCCCTACCCCGCGCAAAGCCCTAGGCTGGTCAGGTGGGTCCCCTTGAGGCACCTGGGCCTTGGCCCTTTGGCCCTTGGCCCTTCCCTCCTTCGGTTTTCCCTCATGGGCCTTTATTCACTAGGAAGTTTGGCCCATTAGTAGAATAACCCTTCAAATTAGATTTTAATATTATATTTAATATTGATTACACTAATTAATATGTAAATACATATTACAAAACCTGATTCAACCCGAAACACCTTTCGGTTCCCCTTTCTATATCCTCCGAATAACTTCGGAATTCCCGGAATGATTCTGGTCCTTTATTCTTTCTCCGAACAGCTTCGGATTTCATTGTGGAACAATTCCGGCTTTCTCTTTCTCTATGTGATTCTGTCTTACGAATGATCGCTCTTATCGTACCCTTAAGTGTATCCTCTCATGGCTCGGGAATGCTCTAGACATGATCTGTATCAATGATCAACAGAGGGACCAGGGATATCCATGTGACCCCTATGCATTCCTGATGACAATGTCGTTTGAACCGCTAAATGTAGCATCCTTGTCCTTTTGTTTCTCGATACAACTTGTCCAAGATCCAATCATTGGTATCCCATACCTTGTTAAATCTCGTGCACAACAAGTTCTGTTTTCTTGTTACCGTGATATTACATCCCCGTGACCGAGTCACATGTTGCAACATTTATAGATGTAATCTCACCAAGACGGCCGTATGTATCTTTACCCGTCATGTGGGTGAACAAATCCCGGTCTTGCAGTCACATGTCATCTATTGTTCCTTCGGAATACCCAACGTACACCTTTATAACCATCAGATACCAAGTGGCGCTTGATGCGCCTACAATTTCGCCAACAAAGGAGTAATATGAGCTCACGGTCTAAGGAAAAGGAGTCTAGGTATAGTTGTTGCAACAATGAACTATATGACTTGATCGTGTTGCAATCCTTCGAGGAGTGTCCAATCACATCATTCTCCAATGATATGATCCCGTTGTCAATCGGCATAAATGCCCATGATCTTGAAACCTAGATCATCCCCATGACCAACGAACTAGTATGAATAGAGGCTACTAGGGACTTTGTTGTTTCATACCACACCTGTACCAATGTTTCTACTTGGCACAGTTATAGCACAATATGAAACTATTATAAACTAATTGAGATATGACTATAAAAACCGATTTATTATTTGCCTTTAGAGCATATCTCCTTCAGCTCCCACTTGCACTAGAGTACAAATAATCCAGCTCGTATTTTACTCATATAAACCATATACCATATGCATTTACAGATCATGCATGCTCATGGGAAACGTCATGTCCATGTTCTGTTTTACCAGATCATTATGTCTTTTGCAAATCATTAATGTCTTCCTAATTTTGACATTCACTCCATTATCTTATAATGGGACGAAGCATTTGTTTGGCAACAAAGTGAGACTCTGTTTCTAGTGTTTATAATGACGGTCGTTTTCACCGTTGTCATCTAAACTTCGAAACGCACTTTGCTATCCTTTGTGTATATACTATAGTCATGGCAGCAGAACGAGGCCGGATTCCAGGAGCTTACAATGACTTTAGATCAACCTCGAGGGCTTTCTCATGGGCCCTGGGCCCTGGGACACATCATTCTACGTTAAAAGCAAACTAGCCCCGCCATAACATTATACATCACATCAGATGGAGGCTTTATACTTCTATATCTATATAGATCCTAGTGCATGAAATGCAACTATGCCACTTACATTGCTTCATGCCATTTAAGTACAAACTTAATTCTGGTTCAGTGATCAACTCAGGAATCACTTAAGGACACATTCTTATAGTTAAGATTTTGTCCTACCAACCAGAACCTCGGGTCACATTACGTCGAGTATGCAACATGGTTATATGGAAGAACCTATGACTGAGGCATAGGAGATGCAACGCATCTCTTTCTTTCAACCATAGTTGCAATACTAACTCAATGCTTCATATAGTAAGAACTTCTTTCTTACCTTGTTCCATTCTGATCTTCTTCAGAATCTTGTCTTAGGACAATCTGAACATCTTTCAGAGTCAAGTCCAGGAAGCATTTGACATTCAGTGTTTATTAAACTCACCAATCTATCTCGATAGATCTTATTGTTTAATAACTTCAACTTCATCCTTATTTATCTAACTTAAACGATATTAACACCAATCACATCATTCACATATGTCGTCCACATATCACAGAATGATTTCACGCTCCCACTCAAATATGACATTCATATTTGAGATCCAGGGATTTCACTTAGCTTTCACTCAAAATATGTCAGCTACATATTATGAATTATCCAAGCTGATTTGCTCCCACTCAAATTTAGGTCCTCTCGATATCTTGGACATTCCAAAATTTCTTGATCACCATCAAATCGAGAATTCCAATTACGAGACTTTAATATCCATATATTTCTAGTGTAAATCCAAAAGACTTAAGCATCACTACTGTTGTAGTCAACTCCTTGAATTTGTCCAAGCTTGTGACAAATCGAGCTTTTTTTCATCCATTAAGTTTCATTTCCTTCTTATGACTTTGCAGTCATTCAGAAATATCAAGTAAACTTCTTCACTTTAATAAGATCAAGTAACATGTTACTTTGCAATCTTTAATGTAACTTAATATAGGATTTTATGACTCCTAGTCATTTCTCGCACTCAGGTCCATCACACTTCTTTGTAATTCGTAGGTATGTCTTGTTCAAAACATGACAAGTGAATCAACAATATAATTCCACAAACTTGTAGAATATATAGTTGAATCCTACTTTCTTTAGTAAAAGTATTCGATGAAACTTTATGATCATTATCATTGGTTTCTCCTCTATTTGTAGAGTTTGGTTTCACGAAACAAATTCCGCTGCGCCACTCAACAATTCGGAGGCAAGGTCAAATACCTTGTTTTGATCTTTTACTTTCTTCCACTTGTATCTTCATCAAGACACGTCAATTTTGGACAACAGAAGGTCTGCCCTTTTATGGAAAATGCATTCATAGCTTCCTAAAAAAATGCTCTACAAAGACTTGTTTATTCGCCACGACTTTGACTTATCGAAATCTCCAGAAACTCGAACATGCCATAACACTTATGGTGTTGTTTCCACGAATCTTTAGATGTTCCTTTGTATTTCAAATGAGTGTTTGCTTATTTTGATCTCTAACTCTAAACGACAACTATAACCCTAATAAGAGATAATAGTATACCATATGTATCTAATACATATTGATTATGATGTTTAGACATTTCAACGCAGTTTGAATTCATCCAATTATCATAATTTGTGAAACATCTTTCACAAGTCCCTTTTTATGCTAAACTTAATTTGAATACTTTAGTCATGTCGATCAAATCGAAGAGACTTGTTAATTCAATATCCTCTTTGTTGCGAACTCATTTGAACAATTCAAATCATTTCGAACTCATGTTTCATTAAGTGAATACGCTTATTCACTTAAGTCCACAATAAATGTTTTCCACTACTTGTTGAAAATACGATACATCACTATGTATAAGATTCAACATTTCTTCGCATATCACTGTTTACCAGAATGCGGAGTTTTAGTCATTCTTCCCAAGAGGCATGGTTTTGCAAAGTCTTTAGATTAAGCATCTAGGACCCCGATCTTCATAAAGAACATGCAATAACCAAAATGACTTAAACTATAGTGTCATTTCATTATTAAACTTTGGATATCTTTTAGCATTCTAATCCTTTTATAAATGTTTAAACTATTATCATTAACATAGTGATGAGAATAACTTGTTTATAATCATAATGTGACCATAATGGTATTGTTCATAAGAATAGTACAAACTAGCTTGTAACTTGTTCATATGAATAATCGTCTCGCCAAAAGCAAGACACAAAAATGAGGATTACAAATTATATTCAAGTCCACTAATCCAAATGACAAACTTTGAGGGAAGAGGTGATGTCGGCCATCAACTACTTTTCTTGCCGTCATCAAGTCATGCTGCCTCAAAACCAGCAATTCTCAAGCAGATCCTCCTATTCTTACAAAACGGGACAAGTATCAAATAGTTTGCAATCTGCAACGAGTTTTGCAAGAACCATATTTATAATTTGTATATCTTACATATACCTTTTCATCCATGACCTCCTTTTGCAATCAAGCCCTTCTAACAGTTCTCAACTCTAATGCAAGATTGTTAAGTGTTTTTTCAAACAATCTCTTTTCATCCATGATGGAGGAAAACCCATCCAACGACTCATACTCTATGTGCCTGATTTTGCAGAATACAAAATGTAGCCCAACTCTCAATCGAATGGAGAATGGCTTATTGGATGATTATGGAGAAAACACAAACATTCCAGAGTCATCGAATTATCTCCTAATGGTTATTGTATCAAGAAGAGAATATCACCTTTTACGAGGATATCCCTCAGGCGTGGGTATTAATCTATGAAGTTGGACCCTTTTGCTAAGTTCCAAATTAAGCAATATATTCCCATGGTCGCAAAGGACCTCAATGGGATAGGCCAAGATCTACTAAGATATTTGCAAATAGACATCTAGACTAAGTTTATAATAAGAGATCAATTTATAATTGGTCTCCACTAAAATTGTCATCCCCTGGACGATCTTAGTGATCGCATGATCCCTATCCTCTGCACCTCCCCCGATTAACACGGCCATCAGTGCATTATCAAAGGTAGACATTCAATAATGCCAATCACATCATCCATGTGACTCATGCTCGATCTTTCGATCTCTTGTGTTCCGAGGCCACCCTTTTATGGTGTGCTAGGCTCGCCAAATCTAACTTGTGTGTATTCGTTGTGCAACATGGCTTACACCCACTGTATGTGAACGTAGATATGTCTGACCCCTACTCACCGCAGGGCGCCTCATACCGAAGAACTTTTTTGGTGGTGCACACACAAGGGGAACACGGAACATTGGAATTCAATAGGGATTATCTTATTTGCTACCGTTGAGTATCTAAATACTAGCACACAATAAGATGTAAAACAGGTATCAACATCATATGTATAATGTGATATGATATGGTGCTTCTTGCGCCTTGATCTCCATCGAGCGCTCCGGCATGATCTCCATCTTTCCCTTGGTTTGACGCCAAGTCCACGACGCCTCCACCAGGACGTTCATCAGAACGATGACTATTACTACACTACTTAGTAACAGAAAAGTAAACTACTTTACCTTCGCAACGACCAATGCCATATCATAATCACATGCCCCCTGCAAAATAAAGTTAGACGCCTCTACTTTATCTATTGCAAGTTTTACGTGGTTGTTAGGGCTTTCGCAATAGAACCGTTTCTAAACTACGAACTTTCCAACCACAACATGGATCCGACAGTGGTCTCTACTACACCCCTTTCAGGGCCCTCCGTTGTAAATGCTATATCAACTATTGAATGAGAGACAGAAGCCTGCTAGCAACTTATACGGTACAAGCCGTATGTTGAGCGTGGAACCAGTCTCGCGTACGAATACGCGTAAGGTCGGTCTAGGCCGCTTCATCAAACAATACTGCGATATAAACAAGTACACGTTAGAGGGTAACAACTAAGGGATCAATTCCCGCACAATACTTGTGTGTACTGGCCGTACATCACTCCTACGCATAGATCGACTCTGATACCACTGAAGGGGAACCGCAACAGAAAACAAAAAAATTCCTACGATGGAACCCCAAAATTGCCTAGGATCTATTTATGTAGTAATGCAGTAACGGCCAATACATATAGAATACATACCCTTGTAAACCGAACACGGTTAACGTTCCACGGGGAACGTGGTTGAAGTAGTCGTACTCGTAGCCGACCTCAAGGTCGCAAAGCTCCTCGCAGGTCACCCCTTGCTCCTTCTTCATCTTCATCGTGCAACAGCTCCGGCTCACAACATTTAAGTGCCCCAAGTATTGCGCCTCGGTCTTCGTACACATCCGGTGCATGATGAGACCTCCGGCTCCCTAATCCCGTCGGGAGTGCGGGAAGTTGATATCTGGCTAGGAATCCCTGCAGCGCAATGACATACTGTAGGTGTGCCTTGATCGCACAGCCCAAACTTGGGGCCATGGTCACAAGGGCTAGAGAGAGAGAGGGAAGGAGGAAGTCAACCAAAGGATGTCTACAATTGTTGGTGTGTTCAATCCCACCCATGGGCACCCCTTTATATAGGAGGAGGGGGTGTGCCCTCCCCTTTGGGTTTCCCATGTGGGACTATTCAAGGGAGAGAGGGGGAGGCGCATGGGCCTCATGGGCCAGCCGGCTAGGGGTGGGCCCTACCCCACGCACAGCCCTAGGCTGGCCGGGTGGGCCCCCTTGAGGCGCCTGGGCCTTGTCCCTTTGGCCCTTGGCCCTTCCCTCCTTCGGTTTTCCCTCATGGGCCTTTATTCACTAGGAAGTTTGGCCCATTAGTAGAATAACCCTTCAAATTAGATTTTAGTATAATATTTAGTATTATTACACTAATTAATATGTAAATACATATTACAAAAACCTGATTCAACCCGAAACACCTTTCGGTTCCCCTTTCTATATCCTCCGAACAACTTCGGAATTCTCGGAATGATTTTGGTCCTTTATTCTTTCTCCGAACAGCTTCAGATTTCTCCACGAAACAATTCCGGCTTTCTCTTTCTCTACTGTGATTCCGTCTTACGAATGATCGCTCTCATCGTACCCTTAAGTGTATCCTCTCACGACTCAGTAATGCTCTAGACATGATCTGTATCAATGATCAACAGAGGGACCAGGGATATCCATGTGACCCCTATGCATTCCTGATGACAATGTCGTTTGAACCGCTAAATGTAGCATCCTTGTCCTTTTGTTTCTCGATACAACTTGTCCGAGATCTGATCATTGGTATCCCATACCTTGTTCAATCTCGTTCACAACAAGTTCAGTTTTCTTGTTACCGTGATATTACATCCCCGTGACCGAGTCACATGTTGCAACATTTGTAGATGTAATCTCACCAAGCCGGCCGTATGTATCTTTACCCGTCATGTGGGTGAACAAATCCCGGTCTTGCAGTCACATGCCATCTACTGTTCCTTCGAAATACCTAATGTACACCTTTATAACCACTGTATTACAAAGTGGTGCTTGATGTAGTCTAAGCAGCCTCGGGAAACAGTGAGTAATATGAGCTCACGGTCTAAGGAAAAGGAGTCTAGGTATAGCTGTTGCAACAATGAACTATATGGCTTGATCGTGTTGCAATCCTTCGGGGAATGTCCAATCACATCATTCTCCAATGATATGATCCTGTTGTCAATCGGCATAAATGACCATGATCTTGAAACCCAGATCATCCCCATGACCAACGAACTAGTATGAATAGAGGCTACTAGGGACTTTGTTGTTTCATACCACACATGTACCAATGTTTCTACTTGGCACAGTTATAGCACAATATGAAACTATTATAAACTAATTGAGATATGACTATAAAAACCTATTTATTATTTGCCTCTAGAGCATATCTCCTTCAATTTTCGGATACATTCAATCTTATATTGTAATTTATTTCATTGCAGGTTAATATGGATGAAGGTGTGAAATAAAAGTCATGATAATTCTAGAGTCCACCACTTGCTTTCCATGTTTTTATGGTCTGGACTATTTTGCTAGTGATGCATGAGTTTTCAAGATTGTTTTTCAGGCTGTAGGTGCTAATGTAGATTCTGAAGAAGTTCCAAGAAGGGAAGGCTTACGGAGAGTAGTCATATCTTTGTAGCTAATTATATGTTCCTTGTAGCTAATTCTATGTTCCTGATTGATCTAAACTATGGCATATAGTTGTAATAGTGCTACTATTATAGTTATTTTATATTCCTGGGTTATGTGAACCGTGACATGATTATATCTATATATATTCTGATTTTGGTTGTCATTTGTGTAAATTTCTGTGATTTGGATTGTATTGACAAAAATATTGGCTTTTTACCTATGATGTCAATAATGAACAAAATGCTATTCTGATCACTCATGTGACTTCTACTATTAAAAGGCTCAAGTTCACAAGGATTTTTAAAAGGCCATGGCCCAACAAATTATGATGCTTAAAGGCCTAAAAATGCCAAATTGAATTAGGCTGTAAAATGGCAAAGCCTAGCATAAATTGTATTGTAAACAGTCTTCAGCCTAGAGAATTAAAAAGGCCAAATTTTGGGCTTGGCCCATTTAAAAGACCGGACTAGACCAGGATGAATTTCCTACCACGCCAGATTCCACATCAGATTGGCTTACATGGATATGCTAAAATGCCACACCATGACCATCTATTTTGGTCGTAGTAGTCCATGACCTATTCAAAAAAGCTCGTGAGCTATCTATAGTGACCCTCGTTATGTGACCTACTGTTTTTTGGGTCATAGAAAGGTCATAGATGAATTACTATGATATTTCTATGACCAATATTTGGAGTCACTAGTTAGCATATTCCTTGTAGTGCATAGGCAACACGTTAGTGCCACAGGGGCCATGTTGGCACCACGTGGGCGGCACACTAGAGCCACATCGGCTCGCTGGCGAGTGCGTCGGGTGGTGGCCACCGCCGGTGCTAGGTAGCAATCTAAGGTGCATGCCTAAGCTCATTCGAACTAGGGAAAGATGCCAAGTTGATGGGTAGTCACGCCGCCACCTAATGGTCAACAGAAGCTTGTCGGCAACGAGATATTATGATGGACGGCGACGAGGAGCATGATGAAGGTGACAGCGAGACGAGGTGAGGCCGTATGGCGTTGCCATGGTCGACAGCGAGCGGTGAAAAGGTAGAGGTTGTCGAGCTCGATTACGGACAAGAGGGATTGATTCCTTTGGGAAGGTGGATGAGAAGATCATGATGATTCCAACGGTGGCCCCGACGGGTCGAGGGGACCTCAGAAACATCGACTGTCACCGGTGACTTCGTGCTAGGGTTCCATCCAGAAGATAAAAATGGTGAGAGAGCGCGAGATAGAGTGAAATGGGTACGAGTGTAGAGGAGATTGTGGCGGTTCTTATCAGCATGATTGGGGGTCATGGCAAGCATCGTAACACGATGAAGGATCGACGACGGCTACACGGTCACACAGGTACTTAACGACGAGAAATACAACGACACGAACATGTATTCCGGATGTGTTGTACCTAGGCCGTGTGGGCTCTGGCTGAGTGAGCGGGAGAGGAGATTGTTGCGATGCTGGGCGGTAGATAGATAGGAGAATGAATGAGCCGCAGGCTAGAGACTGGGTTGCTTTCTTCTTTTCTTTTCTTTACCTCATTTCTATTTTCTGATTTAACAAAACCACTTTAAATTGGATTTCTACAATATTTAATATACCAAGAATTTTTGTAGTATAATCAAAACATTGCATGGATCTTTGGTAATCAAGTGACTTTTATACTGTTTTATTTTCAAAAATTCAAACTATCTGAAAAGTATTTTGCTAAATAGAACAAGTCTTAGGGTTTAGGGGTTTTGTGTTTATTATATGAAGGGTATTCTAAAATACAATTTTATTACTACTTTGATAAATGAAAATTTAGAACAAGTCTTAGGGTTTAGGGGTTTTGTGTTTATTATATGAAGGGTATTCTAAAATACAATTTTATTACTACTTTGATAAATGAAAATTTAAAGGGTTAAACATATTAATGATTGTCGTACGTTCTTTTTATATATGGCATCATATAGTAATTCAATGTATATAATATGATGGTTTAAATTTTGTGGTTTTCAAAGTTATGAACCATCTATTTAGAACCCACTTGGTTTTAGTGTTTAAAATTATTCATTGGAATATTCTTATGTCTAACTAGAAATAGGGAATGGTTTTATGAATGTAGATAAAATATGTATAAAAATGGATAGGGCTTAATAAGTATCCTTACTAAATGTTAATCATGAACCATAACACTTGATAATTAAAATAGACAAGTCTAAGATCCTATTCTAGTTGCTCATTACCTTCTTGGGTGTGTTTAGTTCTTGATAAAGGATTAAAGTATCATGTATTGAAATGACTTGAATCTTACTTCTTTGATCAAGGCTAAGATAAGATCCTCTCTTTGATGCTTTATAATTTAAGCATCCAATCATGACATACCTCTACTAAGCATACTATTATTTCATTTTAAACATCATGACTTAACATGATGAATTGACCTCATAATTATGTTCTCATCAACAAATTGTATTCCTAATTCATTTTTGATTCATAGGAGTTTAACACTAAAGCTCTACATACTCTCCTCATAGAGATAGCTTCCATATTTGGAGTATCTCTAATGACTTCATATCTATCAGAATGTTTGGTTTCCTTCCTTTATAATCTACTCTTCCATCTCATTTGGAACTCTTAGGAGTTTAGTACTAAGTCTCCATACATATTATTTTCACAGACACACTTACTTAGTTATAACCGCTAATGATGGATTCAATCATTTTATGACAATTTCCACTAACTCTATCTACCAACTCCTTTATGATTGTATAACCACCAACGCACATCCAAGAGATTGTATTACCACAACCCACATCACAACTAGGTATATATCACTAATTCTAAGTTGGATGATACTACTTCTATAATTCAATGTTATTTCTATATGGCTTGGTTAAAATACCATGACTTGAACTACTCCATGTAACTCATACCCCACTCTTTACATCATACTGACTTGACTTCTTATGACCAATCTAGGATATCTTCACTATTTAAAGTTTGGCCTAGCTTGCTATACCAATGTCAACTCTACAACGCCTGGTCAATTACTCCCAAGTAACTTGAGAATAATGACCACCATCTTTTAATCACACAAAGCTTAGGTTTCCAAATGTCTAGTCAAGGTCTATTCTCAACTAAGTACTACACTTGTATTACAACTATTCCCCTAAGTTCTTTTTAGTAAGAATTTTACTCCATGGTTATACTAACTCGATTTAATAAGACTACTCCTTAATAACTTAATCCTTGAAACACTTCCTTATGATTTCCTCTTACCATCATGTATCCTAACTCATTCTAAATCATCTATTTCATCAAGGAGTGAGTTAACTCCTAGTTATCAGCTCATTCTTAACTCTAGATGATTCTTCTAGTCAACTCATGAATGAGTTAACTCTTCCAACTATAAAACAAGTTGATTCCTTCTAAGACTCCCGTCCTAAAGATGATGTCAAATTCTATCATACCAGGTTTGTTTACTTTTATATTAATTACTTCAAAGCTTTGGAAAAAGCAATATAGTAGGTTAAGATTTGAAAGGTCAAGAATTGATAGGTCAACAAATGATCACCCAACATTGATGATCAATTGATACTATAACATGGTTCAGTGGGGATGGCAATGATTAATATGGTAAGAAAGATATGTGACGAAGAGCCTTGGTTCTATTTCGTTCCTACTCAACATAAGTTAAAGAGTTAGGGTTTAAGAATTACCATGATGCTCATGGTAGAAATTATTATGAAAAGTATGTGTATCAAGATTTAGTTATTGAATTTCTTTTACTTGAGTTTTATACTTGATTTGGTATCCATGAGTTGTTGTAAAGTATACCTTGATATGATCTATAGAAGATCTGGTATTTAATCCTTAAATAATGTGTTGTTGTTTTAGTTTTTATACCATTTGATCAACCCATAAATCAAATCACATTTACCAAAAAATAAGGTTTTAGCAAGCTCATATTGAAACTTATCGCACTCAACTTGATGATCTAATTCTAATCCATCAAGTTAAGAGAAGATTCAATCACTTTGACAAGTTTTTATCAAAATCGTGAAAATTATTCATATTTTCTATGCATGAATGCAATGCACATACCTGATCTCTATCTATTTGCAACCTCTGATGTAGGACGTTTCTAACCTCTAATTCTAGGATGTTACAGTCTCCCCCCTTAAAATAAACTTCATCTCCGAAGTTCGAACTCTATTACGTTTTGGAATATAGAAACGACTTTTGTTGATCACAACATTTCTTGAGTCACGTTGTGATCTCAAATGGGAATAATTGTGATATCCCTTATCTATACCTTTTTGTTCAATCCTCTTCAATTTTGATATTATCCAATTGTCGTTTCCAGTTTATCGTACGGTTCTTTTGGATACAATCTTCTTGTGGGTATGTCTATTTGATAGATCCTTAAATTAAGATATATTCTGTTGCTGATTACCTTTAGTAGTAATTCTTATCGTACTACCTTACTTAGTCATCGACTTTCTCCTTTACTATTTAGGGTCTAGGAAGTCTTACTAAGATAGGATTTTGCTTCCAACTATCACCAACAATAGTTATAGTACTATTTATTCGTCTATAATGACATAGTTAGTGCTGGTGGTTGGCTTCCTAAGAATTGTTCTGGACTCATTTAGTCCAATCCAATCATGGTTCCCTATTTCCTTGAATAGATCAATCTTGGTGATGATGTGAAGGTTAGTCCTTCTATAACTAGTCTTTCTAGGATCGAACTATTTAATCTCCTTCGATCTGTAGTCTTACCAAGCTCCAACAAAGCTCTTGACATCGGCTTCATTATTCCTTCAACTTCCTTTCATTGCTTAACTATATATCTAACTCTTACTCCCTTAAGGTACAAACCTCGATTTCCATGTCGTGGTATCGTAAGTGTGTCACCTCGGTGGTTCCATGCTTAAGTGCTTATTATAATCCTACTATTCGGGCGGTACTACATCTAAGGCTAGAGCTAAAGCTCCCAGAGGTACCACGCCTAACTACCGCTAGAGCTAGATATGATATTTTTTTTGAAAAAGTTTATTTCGAGATGAAGTTTCGAGAAAGGATATTTTAGATTTTTGGTAGGGCACTCAGCCCAGTCAACTCCGCCGCCCCACAGAGCCTCATGGCGGTACTGCAGCATGACCGTGTCCCTGTCAAGCATACTTACGTTTTTGTGGTTGAAAAGTCGGAGAATCACTTTGGAGGACGTGCTCGAATGAGCCCTTTTTTTTTCACCATGTAGCCAGCAATACAAAATGCTAGTATGCAAATTTTCAATAAAAAATACCTTGTATTTAGGCATAGAAAAAAGACAAAAAAGGAAAAACAGAGGCCCATTCAAAATTGCATGGTTCACATCTAGATCTAATTTTTTCTCTTTTTATTGAGATCAGAATACAAAGTATTTACAAGTAAAATTTTGTATACACGTATATAAATCGTTATATAAATCTGGGTATATTTTTTGTTTTCTAAATAAAAAATTGAACTTTTTAAAAAATAGCCCTCCGGAGAGAACGGCTCCAAATAGATCATCGGAGCGTTTTTTGGACAAAAGGGCTGTTTTCTCCTCTGAAGAGAACACTCTCTCAGGGCACATACAATGATCTTATCTTAGCAATGCCATATAGAATGATTGCTGAGTTGGAGGAGAGAGAAATAGAAAAAAAACGTCTGCCTTCTCTTGGCTAAGAGATCATCTCTTAGCAACAATATGTCTCACCACATATTTAGAAACATCTAGTGCTAGAGATAAGATTAAAAAAAACTCATTGTATGTCTATTTTATTATCATATCAAATAATATGGCATGTATAAGATAAAACTGTCTTATCAACCATTGTACATGTCGTCAGGGTGCTCCTCAGTGGCGCTCGGGCGTCAGCCAGCTCTCGTTCCGCCCGGTTGGGCGGTGGTGGATGAGGCCCATGTAATATTTTCTTCCTCGCGTGGGCTGCCTCTGGCGCTGAAGAATTTCGTTCAGAGACTGGCTCATACGATGAGGGAGTGTTGGGTATATAAACCAATATGATTCTTACTAAAAAGTCAAGTCGAGGTGGGACTAAAAATCGGAGCAGCAACTCGTTGCGCTGCATGCGGACGGACGCAGGCTTGTCTATTCCGCTGGACGCATGCCTTGCCCGACCCGATTTCCGGGCTTAGTCTTGGACACTGCTGCGCTGAACGTGGAACCAGGACCCTTATCTGCAAACTTGCATGTAAGGTTTTTTTTTAGAGAATATTAAGCTTTATTGATCACATAATCATAACGTTATTACAGAGAGTTTCTCGGATACATTCCGGAGAAAAACCACGCCACACAACACAACCTAAAGAAAAACTTAGCTTAGCTACTGTGTGAGTGGCAACATTCAAACTGCGGGAGACATGTTTAATAGAGAAAGAAGAAAAGGAGACCATCAGGTTCTTGATATCATGTATCACCGGACCAATGATGGAGCGATCAGTTTCACTCGTATTAACCCGGTTCACCACAGACAGTCAGTCAGAATGGACAATAATTTTGCCAAAACCTTCCTCCCTGGACAGATTTATCGCGCGCCTGAGTGCCAGCGCTTCCGCGATCTCCGGTGACCTGACCTCCTCAATGTACTCACTGCAAGCAGTCAAGCAATCGCCATTGTGGTCTTGGATCACGACACCAACTCCCATCCGATGAGAATCAGAGAAGATTGCTGCATCTACATTAACCAGAACCGTACCAGCCGGCGGCGGAGTCCATCTGAGCCTTGAAGAAGAACTGGACTCAGGACTATGGTTGGTTGACGGAGAGTAAAGGTGTGTAGCGATCGTCTGAATATATGCTAGGGCCTTATCAGCAACAGACTGTGGGTGCATCATAGATTCACCTTCACGGACTCTGTTTCTTGCATCCCAAATATGCCACAAGGTCACAATCATGGCTGTAGCTTCCATATCCTTGCACCGATCAAGAAAGTCCAAAGTCCACACCCTGGCGGAGGTGAACAACTTACGCCGCAGCTTGATCGTATGATTTTCACGAACAACATCCCAAACCTCACGAGCAAACTGACAGAACAGAAGTGCATGCTCGACAGTTTCATGACGGCCACAGAAAACACAATCAGGACATGTCGGAATCTGTCTCTTCTGAAGCTGGTGCCCGCTTGGAAGGCAGTCATGGACGAAACGCCAAAGAGTGATCTTCATCTTTCCGGGAGCTTTAATTGCCCTGAGAGCTTTCCACAATTTTGAATCTCCTTCCGTGCTCGATGACAGACCACTTCCTGAAGAGCTATGTTGCTCATTGAATTTGTTCAGGACCTAGCTAAGTTGTAACCAGACCTAAGGGTTGAGCATACTACATGCATGGAACACTGTTTACTAATCCGACCGACATTTTTTTTGGGAAAAAGATCCAAATCTATTTCATGATTTTATAAGAAGTACAAAGCATCTCAAACATAATAAAAAATACATCGAGATCTTTGAACCAACTAACGACGAGCTGCTGACGTGCCGCTATCGCGGCTCCCTTACCAGAGCCGGCCCGTCATTGTTGATGACAGTCGGGAAGTCTTCGTGCACGTGCCCCTAACGACCAGCGTCCCAGAGCTGAAGCTGCCGGCATTGAACCCTTGAATTGATCTGAAACTTGTAAGACCAAACCTAAAACACACGTAGACTGTACGAGATCCAGAAATACGTAGAATGGACGAGATCCACCACTCCATGGAAGCAGGGATCAGATGAATTCCCGCTCTCCTCAACGTCAACAACATGATCGTCGTCGACGAGGTGGAAGAGGAGGCAGATATACCTTATTCTTGTCCCACACAACGCCGCCATAGCCACCATAACGACGATGCCGACTAACCAAACTCTAACTTTAGGGACCCTTTTACACCGCCAAGTGCAGGTCCGAGGTCCCCACCCTCTTCCCGCCACCGGAGCAGCAAGCAGAGGAGGCAGGGACTCATCGATTCTTTATCGTAGACGGCGAGAACGAAGCAGATTGTGGCGGCTGCTAGGGTTTTCACCCTAGCCACCGCCTCTCCTTTTTCTCACCCGACCGACGTACTTTAATGCAAAGTTGAATGGCATCGGTTCAAAAAAAGAGCAACGAAAATTGGGTGATGATTTTAAAGCACGTGGAACAAAATCAACCGTGCAATGGACCAAAAATTTTAGTTTCTTGGGAACAAAAATTCGGATACGGTTACAGATCGCGAAAAAATTACGAATACAAGTGGAACACAAAATCAACGTCCGAAGACCATGGAATGAAATTTTAGTTCCCGAGGAACCAAATATTAGACAAAACGGGAAAAAAATTACCGACGATGGAACAAATTATGAGTACATGTGGAACACTAAATTTTGTGCCAAAGTACCATGGAACAAAAAATTCTTCTTCGAGAAAAATTGTTTGATAAGGTAGAACAAATAATTTACAAACCATGGAACAAATTATGAGTACACGTGGAACAAGAGAAACATATAATTATACACTAGGAAACAAAAAAGAACAACACAGGTAAAGAATAAATAATTTATGGAACTAATTTTTCGGAACAAGAGGAACAAATATTTTTCAATGAAGGAGCAAATAATTATACACTGGGAACAAAAAAGAACACCAGATGACATGTTGGAACACAAAATATGTGAAACTAATTTTCTAGAATAAGTGGAACAAATCTTATTAAATAAAGGAATAAATATTTATACTTCTTGAAACAAAAAGTATAGCGCATGGAACACAAGGTAAAAAGGTACTTAAAAAAAGAAAAACAATTGAAGATAAAAATAAAAACATGTGATTATATATCATGCAGAACAAATATTAAACTTTAGACTACGAGAACAACACTTTTGCATCGGTGGAAAAAATTAGATAATGCAGAAGAGGGTTTAAACATATGAGAAATAAATTAACCGATGGAACAAAATTTTAGACTAACTGAAATTAAACTTTTGCACTCTTAAAACAAATTACGATTATATATTAGAAACATTGGCACCCTTAGAACACATCCTCACTATAAGAGGAGTTTTTAAAAAACTAATTAGAACAAACAAATTAAATCATAACAAAATCTAATTTAAACGGAAAATCTAAAAGAAAAAGACATGAAAAAATAACAGAAAAGACAAAAAGAATGAAAGAGAAAACATGAAAAAATAAAAAATAAAATAGAAAGTAAAAAGTAAAAAGTGGAAGGATACGTACTTCCGATACAAATTAGTTGATTCGGATTTATCTAGAATCGAATGACTTATTTTAATACTAAATACTTCTGAGACGAAACCAAATCAGCTAAGAAAAGTTCAAAAAGAAGGAGACGTAACTACCTGTACGTGTCTCGGTGGAGGACCAAATCTCGCATGCATCGCTAGTCCCGGAGCCAACGCTGATAGGCACGCATCTTTTCCGCACACGCTAGGGTCCAGCCCATGAACAAAATCCTTAGCAAAACTGTGTTCTGGGATGCTCGGGCGTCAGTGAGCAATTTCCCGCTCTCATGCGTCGAAGCGCGAGTCCCAGCAGGCCTTACGTAGCTTACGCTGTTCGGATGAAAGGGCCCAAAGTAGCCCACCTTATTCAGGATCTGTGGATGTTTGTTTGGACGAACACAAATCGATCGGTCCCTTTCATTCTCCACGTCATAGAGTAGGTTCGGGGCCCCATGGCCTGATAGCCTTGAAAAATATCTGTCTGCCCAGCTCCAGATTCGCTTTTTAATTGGTCCCGCTAAAGAAGAGAAATCAGCTAGAAGCCCCCAACCCATGAACGAGGCTACACTTAATAACGACTGCCATTTCTAGGTAACATGTCATCTCTCACAAAGAAAAGTCTTCCATTGTTCTATGCATCATCCTTACATTTTATCATATATGCTCATTTTTACGGTCATTAGAACGACCTTAGCGATCTTTTTCTCTTTCTTACAAGGTCTTTTTCTGAGATTAGCGTGGTGAACCACTGAACCTGTGATTTAACGATAACAATGATCTTGATATTTAAACTTACTCCTCTAAAAATGGATAAAATACACGACCATTTGCAAGACGTTAGGAAATCAGGAAATGAGTCACTAGAGAGTGCATAGATTACAATGTTCTTACAATACAAAGTTGCATAACTCATTGTACATCAATTTATTTTGGGTTTTGCACAATCGTTCCCCTTCCAAGTTAAGCTTCTTTAATTCACACGAGTTAATAGCAAAGTATGCTTATATCTAGGACATCAAGACTATATAGTACGGAAAAATACTTTATGCAAATGAAACAAAAATGATGTTTATAGACGCTGCCAAATTAAAGTAGTTTGGCTTAGGACAATCCTAGAACATCAAACATCAATTAAATCCGAACGAAGGAATTATATATTTACGCATTTGTATAAAATTCACATTGACATGTTTATTCCACCACTGCATGTGTAAAAATTGTTATATCTTTTAATAACTTGAAAACATATTTTTGCCAGTCCTAGAAAATATCCGTATCAACGCATGAACAAATTTATATTAGAATAGCACTTGATATGTGAAGCCGACATATTATCATTGTGTATATAGACACAAAGTTATTTAGGTTTTGTGGTGCTTTATGAAGGAGTAACAATTTATCACATATTTGGAAGATGCACAATTCATTGTGCTTCAGGTAAAAGTTTCCTATGGTCCTTTTTTTAAAAAAAATTCACCGATCTATTAAAAATTATCAACAACAGTACAAAGAGACCCAAAAGTAATAAAAATTATAAATAGGTCAATGGACCACCTAGCGACGACTTCAAACACTAGCACGAGCCGAATGTGCGTCGCCATCCTTGCCTCTCCATCACCGGAGCCGGGCAAAGTTTGTCGTAGAAGAGCTTGTTGTAGTAAGGGAAGTTGTCGTGCCAAGGTCACAAAGGACCAGCGCATCAGAGCAGCAACTATCACCAATGATGACAACCGTAGATCGGAAGACTGACCTGAAATCACACCAACGTCTTTATGGTGTGATTTTTAATATGTGTTGACTCAATGCCTCACGGAAAATTCCACCGACAAAAAAAACCCAAAGAAAGTTTGAGGTGGAAGCCCTGATGCTTAAAAAGATGATCAAGAAGGCGTACACAAGAAGGCATGGATGGACGCATGCGACGAGAATGATCCATCTTCAAGATGTTGTGAATTAACTACTCTCGAGCGTTGTGGCACTGGCATATATCTATTAGATGTTGAACTTTTGTCGCGAGCACCAGTGCTCTTGCTATTTATAAAAAAATTGAAAATCATATTTGTAAGTTTAAAAACGAAATATACGGATGTAGCTAATGATTTTTCCAGCAAACGTGGAAAACATTAATTTTAATACATTTTTATGTAGCCCATGATATAAAGAATTTAGTGTTGCCGTTTTTTTATGTTTGTGGGATACAACATTGACTACGTCCAATATTTTTAATTTCCTTTTTAAAACTTGTAAATACGATTTTGATTTTTTTTCAAATGAAGGAAACACTGAAGCTCATGAGCTCAGCTCCCAATATAGCAGTCTCGTACGTGAATGCAAACGTTCAGCCGACCCCGGGTGCATCTAGCAGTTAGCTTCCTCTAAAGACGGCAACTCGCCTTGTTGCGCAAATCACAGCATCATTCACCTTATTATCACCGCCTGCACCCCCAAGGTCTCCAATAATTACATTTCTTTCCAGATCACGGCAGCAAAACAGTCCAGCGTCTCCACGATCATGGACTCGAAACACAATTCCATAGCAACTCACGTCTCTATCTGTAAGAGAAACCTATAAAATCTATCGTAAAACCACCTCACGCTTAAATCCCCAGAGCATCAATCACACAGAACTCCTCCAAAAGAATTTCTTCCCTTCGCATCTCGGCGGCTCCCTCACCCCTCCTCGCTCCGATCCAACTCGCCGGCGGCCATGTCGCAGCCGGCTGCTGCCGCCGTTGCGGCGCAGCCGCAGGGGCAGGCCCCGGCTGGGCGGCAGGGAGGCGGCATAGGCCAGAGCCTCGCCGGCATCGTGCGGATGGCGGTGTTCTGGTACTTCGCCTCCAAGTTCTTCGGGCCGAAGCGCGCCCCCACGGAGCCGGGGATGCTCATGTCCAACCTCTTCCAGAAGGGAGAGCCGATGGTGAGAACGCCCCCACCCCCACCCCTGGAACTTCGATTTTAGGTAGAGGAGCCGTGTTAGGTTTCTCTGGCGGTTTTAGAGCGGTTTATTCTTGGTGTTCCAGTAAGGCGGGGTCCTCGCGCTTATGCCGTGCGGACAATTGTGCTCTGTTTGCCCCAGTGCAAAAGTTGTGTAGGGTTTTATCAGTTTTTTCACTCTGATCTGTAACTTTTCTTTTCTGTTAATAGCTTGCGGATGCTATAACAAGATAGCGTGTCCTGGACCGATTAGTATAGTTGCGGGAGCTGATTTGGTCAGTATTGTGGGAAGACACTGTTGCTTGTGTGTGTGTTGGTGGCTGTCGAACAAGTAGTAGCTTAAGTTTGCTTCTAAAACAGGCAGATCGTGTAAGATGGTGATGCTCCACAGCAGTGCAATTTGATTTACTCTGAGAAGGTCATGCATTTTGGTATGTTAGTTCGGTGTTCTAACTGGGTGGATCTCATCTCAGGAGGCCATGGGCGTCTATAGTTTTTCAGAACTACAGTAGTAGAGTATGCAAAGGAAAAAACAAACTTGACAATTTTGGTTATGTGGTGTAGGTACATATGGATGCTTCACAATTGAGTTGATCTGAAGATGTTTGGTGTTTAAATTTTTTTTTGCTGTCTATGGTAGGGATTTGTCTTTGAAGTGTTTGCTTGCGATGAAGTTGAGGACATGACAATGTGCATGGATGGTATTGAATGAACTGAAATTCTGTAATGGAGTTGAAAACATTGCAGCATCCGTGGATAATGTGTCTTTCTGGGTCTGTAGTGTAGAGTTTGGTGAGGTGAATGTTGTCTGCAGTAGGTGTTCCAAATAAAGGCGGCCGTATAATTTATTTAGTACATTATCAGGTTATTTATTTGGGTAGGAAGGTGATTTCTGGTTTTCATGTGTGCACACTGAGCTTATAACTGGGTGTATCATATTGCTTCAAATCCTTTATTGAGGAGGTTGAAACCCTTTTGGTCAGACTGATGAGTCAGTGGCTTGTGTAATGTTGATAATTAAGTTACTCCCTTCGACCCATATTAGTTGACTCGAATTTGTCTAGATTCGGATGTATCTAGACATGTTTTAGTACTAGATACATCCGAATCTAGATAAATCCAAGTCAACTAATATGGGTCGGAGGGAGTACTAAGGTTTAAATGTAGTACCAACCAATCTGACCAAACTAAAGGACGTTACTGGATTAAAATGATTTCCTCAGTAGTGCCACCCACTCTTCTTGACTGTATGAAGGTGGCACGGTTCATGCATCAAGAACTAGTCTTAGCCATTTGTATTTTCCTAAACACAAATTGAATGGCTGTTATGTTGCTGCAGGATATGTGGATGTATTTATCTGAGAACGATAAATTTAACGACTTCAGTAATGAGGAAGCACTCGTGTGGCATGAAACAAACATACCGTATGCAGTCTGGGGGCCTACCAGTACCAGAACACACTCACTGACATACTATCCATCGGAGGTAGGATATTACTTGCTGTCATTTACATGTTATGTTAAAAGTATATCTCGTTGGTTTGCCTAATTTTGTGTCTGCATGTTCCTGGCATAGGCTCTCAAGCACAATGGCTCTATGTATGCTCATGTTTACTTTGCACGATCGGGTTACCCTGTGGACCCTACTGATCCTGAATATGAGGAAAAGTCTGCATTCGGGAGGACACACCGTAAGCTTTATTTTCATTTCAACTGTCTTTTTTAATGATTGCATGTCTGTATGAAAAGCTCACTGCATTACACATGTTCAGCTATTGTGGCATATTTGCGGAAATCAAAAACTGGTAATAAGAAGAGCTTGCTTGGAGATTCGAATGAGTCAGATGAAAAACCACCGCCTGAGGTTCTCAACGCCATCCTTTATTGTTGAGACAGTATGAACTAGAAATCTCTAGTATTGGTTATCTCCAGGAATAACAAAATACCACATCTGATTTCTGCAGGATAACAAAGAAACCGAAGACAAAGAGGAGGGTCCAGTTGAATATATTTCTTATTGGAAACCAAATGTGACAATAAATCTTGTCGATGACTTCACACGGTATGCACAAGATCAGTATATACTTATCAGTTCCAAGTGTACTATGTTTGGAACTATTTTTGTTTGTTTTCAAAAGTTAAGTCCATTGGCATGATTACTAGCTTTTACCTCCTCTTCAATTTTTTATACAGTATTAGTTATTAACTTCTTGGTTAAGCAAATTTATTGCTTCACTTTGTGCATTCTTTTAACACTGGTAAAAGTAGATGCCATACCTCAATTTAGAGTTAAGAGAATCTGTGATCCACTTTGAGTGTCTCCTATAAGAAGAGGGAGAAGAGGGAGGCGATATAGTTGTTGCATTTGAAAGAACCATCTGAGACAACTTTCGTGCAATCTTCATGTCTTTTTTTTAGCGTAAGGGCAGGCGCTGCAATGTGCATGCGTGATAACTGTTTTTCCGGTGGATGCTGATCACAACAAACACAAAGCTATGTGGTCCTCTGTTTTTTAAAGATTCTTCTGAAACTGGCGCTACTACATTATGCGTTTGCTGTGTTTTAGATCTTGCTTAATTTATTTTCGTATATGTGTATCCTCATTCCAGCTTCATGATTTTTCACCACGGCCCTTTTGTGTTATATGTTTTTACTTGAACAATACAGCTACTGTGCGACCCTTTGTCTCTAATTTCATGGTTTCAGTTATTTATTGCTGTTCATGCTTCTACGTTTCTTAAATGATATTTGCTCCTTCATATTTTACAGGTACCCCCTAAACAATATTCCTCCCAATGTTGCTCCATGTATCCTTAAACTGTAACAATTATAGGATAACATTATATATATATTTTGCTACAATTTTACCACGAATGCCCATGTGTTTTATAACTTATACTACTCCCTCTGTCTGGAAAAGGATGTCGCAGATCTGTCATTCACAAACATGTGAATGTAGACAGATCTGCGACATCCTGTCTAGATACATGCGAATGTAGACAGATCTGCAACATCCTTTCCGGACGGAGGGAGTACTTTGTTGTCACTAATCTTATATTTAATCATTTTTGTACACTTGAAGATGCCATTGCAAGTAGCCAGCTTCTGATGGACCTTAATTATTGTTTAAAATACTATCTTTAAAAGATTCACATCTGTTTGTATTGAGGGAGGATTGGTATTCCTTGACAATAGAGATACAGATTTGAATGTGGATCCAACTACAAGCAGCTACTATCCCACTGTATTCTTCAATGAATTTTGGCTACTGAGAGACAAATTGACAGCACTCAATGAGACTGTGAAGGAACTAGTTTTAAACCTTGAAGTTAGTCCTATTAGCATGACCAAGTGGCAATTATATCTACAGATTGAGCAGTCTTTCCAAGTTCATCGTAGCTATGGAAGTATGCTTGAAGGCGAGGCTGATGAACTCAAGGTATATATGGATACTCTCAACTTCACCCATTCAGATTCTCCTCTTTTTTGATATGTCATGCCCTAGTTTGTTCTTTTTGGAAGCGAAGGCTTTCATACCTTTATTCTTTGTGAGATGCCATAAGTATATGTAGTTTTAATTCAAGTTCCTTGGAAACGGTTGCTTCTTTCATAAACCTACTATGTTAGCCAGTCTCTTGGTTATAGATTCTTACTGACCTTTGACTTCTTCGTAAACTGCAGAGGGTTTTCCTTGAAGGAAATCCATATCTCCTGGGATTGACCATGATTGTATCTCTGTTCCACTCTCTGTTTGATTTCCTGGCTTTCAAGAATGGTACGTACATTGCACATTTTTTTATGTGGTTAATATAATTATAATCCAACAACAGCTCCACATATATTGATGATGTTTGACATTGATCAGATATTCAGTTTTGGAATAAGAACAAGTCCATGGAAGGTCTATCAGCAAAATCTGTTGTTCTGAACTTCATTTGTCAGCTGATTATATTTCTGTACTTGCTCGACAATGATACTTCATGGATGATCCTTGCTAGTTCTGGAGTTGGTGTGTGCATTGAATTTTGGAAGATCGGGAAAGCAATGCATGTTGAGGTAAGCCATTTATGATATTTTTTATCTATCCACTATCCTGTCATGGCCATTATATTACTGGTTCTGTTAGTGTCTTACAAGCATACAAATAGAGCCAGTCTGCTTGATATGTAATATGTGCATTAAATGGAACTACCTGATCCTTGCTATCTTCACCTGAAAGGTAACTACTTTAATAAACACAAAGTAATCGCCGGACACAGGAATTGAAATAATCAAGCTAATGAACGAATGAATGAAGAAATACACAATGTACTACTCCCTCTGTTCCATATTAACTTGAAGATTTGTCTAGATACGCGTGTATCTACACGCGTTTTAGTGTGTAGATACATGTGAATGTAGACAAATCTGCGATGGTTAATATGGAATGTAGGTATCTAAATCAAGATTTTTTCTCATCATTCAATTGTATATTGACAATCTTGGATTGGAATTATTTTGTACGTTCGATCAGCTGCATTTAGTAAAACCCATGTCTTGGAGATCCTGAATCATGAGCTTGTTTCATCTAACTCAGGACTAATTCCATCATTCGTCCTTGACAAGTTATCCTTTCTTATGAGTTGCTGATATAAAGATCTGTTGCCTTTTCTGATGACTTGTTATTTTCTACTTGGAATGATTTATCACAAATTCACAACCTCTGTTTATTGTGTCCAGATCGACAGAAGTGGAAAGATTCCCATGTTGAGGTTCCGGGACCGTGAATCATATGCACAAAATAAGACAAAGGAGTATGATGCAATTGCAATGAAGTACCTTACATATGTCCTTCTCTTCCTTATGGCCGGCTTTGCTGTCTATTCACTCAAGTATGACAAACACAAGAGCTGGTACTCATGGGTACTCTCTTCCCTCACAAGTTGTGTTTACATGTTCGGTAAGTAATTCCTTCAACACTGTTTCACTAGTTCTATTTGTGATTCCCTAGGCCAATTAGCAACAGAACTAATGTGTGCACCTTAACATTTTTCAGGTTTTATCATGATGTGCCCACAATTATTTATCAACTACAAGCTGCAGTCCGTCGCTCATATGCCATGGAGACAAATGACCTACAAGTTCCTCAACACTATAATTGATGACCTTTTCGCATTTGTCATTAAGATGCCATGGTTGCATCGTCTCTCAGTTTTCAGAGATGGTAAGATACTAACGTTGTTGATAACAATGGCTGTAGCCCCCCAACATGCAAGTCTTTCGACATATCATTGACGTGTTCGTGACCATAGGCTGTTAACTGACTATTTCTGGTTGCTGTGCAGATGTTATCTTCTTGATATACCTCTACCAGAGGTGGGTATATCCAGTTGACAAGAAACGTGTCAACGAGTTTGGCTTCGGAGGGGAAGACGAACCGGCAGCGCCCCAGACATTGGAAGGAACAGATTCAGCATCGGCAACCAAACAGATCGAAGGCGAGGCTAAGAGCACGGAGGACAAGAAGACGAAGTGAGCCTCTGTCAGCTCCATTCAACACATCTTGTGGCAGCATTGGCCGTTTCTGACACCGGGCACAAGTTTTCTGTCTGCCTAGCATTGCTGACCATAAGAAAAAGATGTAACAGGTTTAGAGTGGGCGCATCGACGCAAACACACAGAGTCTTGGTGCCATTATTGTTTATTTTGAGTTTGTTTTTTATGCTTAACTACAGCAGTTTCTAGATTGATCTTCAGGATCCCTGCTTAGACATGCTCATGTATAAGTTTTGCCATGTTGGAAAAATCCTATAGCACCAGTGAACTAGTTTTTTGTCATTACATGCTTACAGGTGGAATGTGGTGGCATAATTCTTTCCGAATGACTGAGCGTCTTGGGTACACCACCACATTCCACCGGGCACAAAGTTGTGCGAAGGACAGGAGGGAACGTACCTGGTTCCTGGCTGGCCTCTGAAAACGATAAAATTAACCTCTTCAAAATTCAACACAAAATAACCCTGGTTACTATCAAAATATTTTTTAAAAGTTCAACACAAAATAACCCTGGTTACTATCAATGTTTTTGTTTTGTTTTTTGTTTACCTAAAAAAAACCCTGGTTACTATCAAAATATATTTAAAACCCTCGGATGGCGCGACAGCGTCACACTCTACATTTTTTTTTAACGGAAAGCCATCATGGTGATTTTTATTAAACAACAAACATTGTTTTTAAGGAAAAATTTCCACCATCTTGCATGGACATAATGGCGTCCATTGAATTGCTGCTGACGACTAGTTTTGAACAACCAACTTGACTAGCCAGAAGAGCATAGTTGCTACAGGCTATAAAAGAGCCCTTGTCGTCCCGGATGACTGCTCGTGTGGCACATGTGAGTTGTCGGTTAGAAATGACGCATCAACATTCAATTTTGAGTAAACCTCCTTCGGTCTCTCCCATCCTCCTCGTTTGATCTTCGAGTTCGATTTAATAGTCGTGAGTAGTTCGTCGTGATCGCGGAAATAGCAAGCGCCGACCTTGATGGAGATGACACATTTTTATCATGAGAAATCTTCCTTCTCTGCCACCATAGGTACCAACGGGTCGTTGCAATCAACTCCCTCACTCCCAATAGATTGAAGGCTAGACGCACTTCCATCAGGTTGACGCAGAAGGGCCTAAAAAACTGCACAACCTGCTCTGGCAACCACTATCATCTCCTCAATAAGCTGAGTCGATCCTAGGTGATCCCCACACCTCTTGAGCTCTTGGACATAAGAAAAAAGCGTGGAGAGTATCCTCGCAGTAAATTTTGTAGACAGGACATATACTGCTCGCAATGATATGGCGATTTTGCCAAGACACAATTACACACCACAGTACCATGTAAAAGACGCCAAGAGAAATTTTTGACTTTGGCCGAACCACACTTGGTTTATAGCTGCAGACCCTTGATCATTGGTTCGAATAAAATTTCTTCCCTGCCGATGATCCCACTCAGAATAATAAGCCGAACGAAGTGTGAATATTGTTATTCCAAGAAATAAAATCCTCCATCATCCCTACCGCTAGGGGAATTCTGAGAATCATGTTAAACATCCACTGAAATAAATAGGGAGCGTAGAAGCTGTTCATCCCATGATCTAGTGATCGGATCAATAAGCTCAGAGACCCATGTATACACAGTGTTACCACGGTTTGACACCAACTTCCTAGTTGGACTTGAAGGGATCCAAGGATCATCATAAATATTGATATTTTCACCACTACCAACCCTCCAAATGTATCCTTTCTTGAAACATTGTATACCAGCCCATATACTTTGCCAAGTGTATGAAGAACCACTCTTTGATTCCGCATTGAGAAGGTCACCATTTAAGAAATACTTTCACTAGTACAGATCGGGCATATTGAGGCCCTCTATCGCACACAGAAGACCCTTTCCGTGTGTGATGCGGAGGAGCGTTGACGCCCTAATTTTTTGGACCATCTGCACGGGACCTAGGCAGCCCCCGCACGGGAATATAACAAGCGTCAAACTTTCAATGACCGTTGGAAATACTAGCTGGGTTTCGGCGCGGCGGCATGCCGTGCCCTTGTTGTGGCCGTTCGTTGCAGGTGTGTTTGCAGAAATGCGATTTTTTGTGTGGTTACGTAGTAAAAAAGCGAGCTTACTGCAGCAAGTATTCTGGTGCGCGTGTATCGAGACACAATAAATAATTTTTGTCCTAGCCGCTAGTGTAGTAGCGGGACTAAATAACAAACAATGAGTAAAAAAGAAAACATTAAGAGAAGACAAATGCAGTTAACAAGTAAAATACATTCTGACTCGAGGAGCTAGCGAGGAAATCAAAGAAACGCGGACTTGCTACAAATGATTAAGAGGGAAACTTGGGCTAGATAGAGAGCAAAGAAAAGACACGCACTACAAATGACTAGAATTAACACTCTTGTCAATATCAGCACCGAGAGAAGTGAAAGAAAATATAGAATTATAATGCCTAATGAGGCGCAAAAAATGATTCGACACTGCTCCACCATCAAACCGAAGAAACTCTTTAATAGGAGAAGGCCAGTCAGTAAATCCAGGCAATGAAACCTTCCCTCGCAAACAACAGGCAGAATAAATAGGCATGCATCCCTTTCCCCTCCTATCGCTCTTCGAACACTCGAAGCATCACACTGTTTACAATAATAAAGAGAAACACCATAATAGGACCGATCAGGACAAAGAGCTGCAAACAAACAACACGTCAAGAAATAATAAACAGGGGAGAGAGGAAAAGACAAACAAAGATTACCTTTTAGTAAAGCAATATTCTGATCCGAAAATGGAGGATTCCCGAGACATACTGAGAAGGAAAAAAACAAGATCTCATATTAAAAACAACAGGAAGAAACAAAAAACAAGAAAAAAAATTCAAGAAGCAGCAAAAGGGGAAAAAGGACTCACATTTTATCCTCCCGCGACGATAGTCGAGTATAAACCTCCTAACAATACGGTTAAGGGAAGCACTCTCGCGAGAAACCAAAGGAACCGGCAAAACTACCCAAAAAAATACCCATTAAGACAGGACCACATGAAATAATCAAAGAAAAAGTAGGATCTTTAATATTCCTATCCATGTTGAATTAACAGAAGGAGCCCATAAAATAATAAGCGGAGCACATGAAATAACCAACAAAGAGAAACACAACATGAGGACATGACATAATAAACAAAGATAAGCACGACATGAACGCATGAAATAACAAACGGAGCACATGAAATAATAAGAGAAGCACACGAAATAAAATAAATAAATATAAATAACAAATCACACGAAATAATAAGCGTATCACATGACAAATGGAATAATCAACAAAGAGAAACAAACATAAATAAATTTTGTACCACGAGGCGTTGAAGAAGAAATCGACTGAGATGGATATTCACCAGCATGAATAAACGGGCTCGGACACAGAAATAAACGAATAACGAACAATGGATCCGCGGACCGACTAGGAAGCATACCTAAATCCAATCCCAAATATTAGAAATAGGAAGAGCCAAACAATCAAGGTAACAACACAAGCGGAAAAAAGAACATGTCGCCATACCAGCAGACAGAGCAGAAGACATCGCTATACCAGTAGAAGACGGCGACGCGGAAACAGAAGCACCTACAAACAACAACAAGCAGCTGGTATAACACAAATGTAAAACAAAATCATGGCAGAAACAAATAGAACATATAGGCCATAACAAACAAATCTAACCGCTTGAAGATACAAGAGGACGCTTCCCAAGCCCAACCGCACGACGGCGGGAACACGCATCGGAAGGGGTAGAGGATAAAAGCAAACCCACGGGAGCTAAAAAAATGAAGCCGGTTTAAAAAAAGGCTACCATTCAACAAGGAAAAGCAAAAAATATAGAGCAGACCTGAATAAGGGCCACCATCAGGAAACATAACGGAAGTAGGAACAAAGGTACGACCACCACCAGGAGGAGAAGAATCGGGCATAGGAATAGGCAAGCCACGACATGCACGAATGCGGCGACCATGGCGGCCACCACCGGAAGCATTCGAAGATGAGAGGGAAGCCATATTATGAAGTGAAGTGAGGAAGACAAGAACACTCCATGATGTATATATAGGAAGAGGAAGCTTCAAGAAGACATGGTCGGTGGCGGCTTGTGATACCACATGTCGAAAGAAAAGAAGAAGAGATGCCATAAAAAACAAAAGAGCACGATAAATAAAAGAGTATGATGCATATAAAAGCAAAAAAAAATGATGACATGTAAGGTAAAAACAAAAGAGCATGATGATAAGAACAAAATAGCATGATGCCAATGCCATATAAGAACAAAAAACATGATGACTAAATAGTGTATTGAAATAAACCGCTTATAATATTGCATCGAAACAAAATAACATGATGAATGCACACAAAATAACACGATGAAGGATGGACAAATATTGCTTCGAAACAAAATAACATGATACCAATGCTTATAATATTGCATCGAAACAAAATAACATGATGACCACTTATATTATGCACCGAAACAAAATAACATGATGACCTATACACCAAAACAAAATAACATGATGACCAAACCAAAACAACATGATGAGATGGACAAAATAACATGATCAAGGATGGACAAATATTTCATCAAAACAAAATAACATGATACCAACGCTTATAATATTACATCGAAATAAAATAACATGATAACCACTTATAATATTATGCACCAAAACAAAATAACATGATGACTAAACCAAATAACATGATGATATGGACAACCTAAGCGACACACCAAGAAGAAAACAAAGTGCACCTTTTAATATCACCAAAGGAATGCTGCTAGAGCCACCCAAGAATGTACCAAGTGAGAAAAGAAGCATTGCAAGGCCAACAAAGTTAAACACTCTGGGTACACAAGAATGCACACGGAACAGCAGCGAGACACATGTCGGCACACCAAAAATCCTTATGGGAGCGCAAAAATCCCTCAAAAAAGAGAAACCTAGAGGTTTAAGATCTTTAGATATAACACACATGCTTTTTCCATGCGTAATCGTCAGTGAAGGCATTTATCCAGATATGTCGTATGCTCCAAATTTTATGTGCATATACCAGAATGATTTATAAGATGATCATTAGACAATAGTAAGGGTATCCTTATGATCTTTGGAAGAACTAAGAATATATTTATGTAGAGGTGACAAATAATTACAAATAATTTATTGTAAAGTGTTACATTGATACTAGTTTTTCAAAAGATACAAATTAAATTTATCTCAATTTAAACTATGGGTGGTACAATGTAAAAGAAAGGAGGTTCCATGATGAATTTGGATGAGTTTCAAAGTTGATACATTGTTACAGATACTACAACAAAAGGCTAAGTATATGACTGCTATAGTAGCAGCAAATGAGGGAATTTGGTTAAGTAGTTTGTTATCAAACTAGGTGTGGCTCATAGTGGGGGAGTACTATGAAGATATATTATGCGACAATTATATCAACATGTTTTAACCCAAAAGGAACTAAAGGTCTCACCAAAGGACTAAATTTATATAATGTCATCTCATTAGAGAATGAGTAATGTGTAGAGACGGAAAAACATGAAAATACATGCGGACCTAAAAATGTCAGATCCGAAGATTATGTTAACCACTAGCAAATGCGTATATACAACACTAGGAAGCCATAGGTGTTGAATGTGCAAGTTTACAGACTATATTATTGACTCTAGTGCTAGTGGGAGACTGACGGGAATATGCTCGAGAAGCAATAATAAAGTGGTTATTATCTTATTCCTTGTTTATGATAAATGTTTATTTTGCATTCTATAATTGTATTAATTGAAAACATTAATACATGTGTGTTTAATAAATAAATAAAGTGTTCCTAGTTATGCCTGTCTTATAAAATAGCTCGTTGATTAACAAGATGATCAAGGTTTCCTGATCATGGACATTGGATATTGTTAATAATGAGGTCACAACATTTGTGAAATGATGTGATGAACATTCATTCGAAGTATAACATTATGATCAAAGTCATTGTGTTTATATTGCTATAACATCATACAAAGTAATCCTAGTCCTTAGACCATGAGATCATGTCAATCACTAACACTAGAAGAGTATCTTGATAACATCAAACATCACACTGTGAAAGGGTGACTATAAGGTGGGTTCAGTGCTATGAAGGTGTTATGTAGAGGCTCATGGATCAAGAGTGAGATTTTTCCATCCCGATGACGGATAGATATACTCTGGGCCCTCTCGGTGATATCACATTGAGATAGCTTGCAAGCAAGTGATGTAATCACTAGAATTTTATATCACGGGAACAAGAAAAGAGTGCATGTCGGCAACGATATCAAACTAGGTATGGAGATACCGATGATCGAATCTCGGACATGTAATATATCGCGAGACAAAGGGATTTAGTTACAACATTAAAGATTCATACGATCACTAGAGTCATCATTGAATATGTGGGAGTCAGTACGGATCTCTAGGTCCCGCTACTGATTATTGATCGGAGAGGGGTCTCAATCATGTCTGCATTATTCGTGAACCTAGGGTGACATACTTAAGGGATACCGACACCATTTGGAGCAAATATGTTTTAGATAAAGATTTAAGAAAGCATTGAAATCATTTCGATGGAAACCGGAATTGTTTCGGGTGAAATTGCAGAAACTGATTTTGCATGTGATATTGAAATGTTGCAGGGGATTTTATGTGAATGTTTGTTAATTAAAATAATTAACAAAATTCTGAATAAAATAAATAAAAAGGTTTTATTAAATGAGAGTTTGCATTAAATTTGGTGAAAATTTAATGGAGGTGAGTGAAACTTTGAGTGAGAGGCTAATTATGTGAGTGGGAGCTCCACCCACATGAATGTGGAAGAGGTGGGGGCACCTCCCTTGGTAGCCGGCCATGGTGAGGGGCTTCCCCCTCTCCCTATAAAAATCCCCTCACTCCCTCCTCTCATCTCACACCTCCTCGTGAAGGATCTCTCTCTCTCTCTAGAAATTATTCTTCATGGTCTCAGATTAGCGAGATATATGTTCCCGGTGGCTTTATCTGGAAAGGAATTGCTGCTTCCGCTGCATCACTGGAGCAAGGACGTGGAGGTTGTCGGGGTACCGGACATGTGCGCGATCACGAATGCACCGCTGCTTTGCGGTGCTGGACTTGCTGGTGCTCGACCTGCTGGACTTGCTGGTGCTGGACTTGCTGGACTTCATCACGATCTTGAGATCGGCAAGTGTACGACTACATCATCCACGAGTTCAAACTTGTTAATAATGCTTTATCGCTCTTCAAGGGTATGTTCTTTGTGGATGTATATCCACCCGTTGCTTGTATCTAGTAGATAGATCTTGGTGCTTAGTAGTTCCCATCGTAGGAAACTTTTGTTTTCTATGCTGCAAACCCAACAAGTAGATGAGAGGGGTGGACGGCCTGAGGACGAAGCGCCTTCCCTCGTCTCTAGGCAAAGATGGCCAGAAGGTTTAGGCGGAGTGACCTGCCCAGGCGCCTACCTCTCCCACACAGTGCTGCCCCAGAGTCGACATCCCCATGCCTTCTCTACAGGCTCAACTCCACACCAAAGACCCTGCCTCGAGATGCGTCTCCAAGCCCCCCACCTGACCAGTGTCTCCTGTAGCGCCTCATCACAGCCGGCTCGTCTTCCTGCGTGACACCTCCGCCTGGAGCAACGCTTCCGCGCCTCCCTCCTCGTGCATGGCCGCACGGTGGTCGAGATGAGGCCGGTGGATGCAACCTAAAGGAGTTGCGGCTGAGCGAGCTTTGTGTGGTAGTAGTCGGAGAATCGTAGGCGGTAGCCAGAAATCCTAGCCCAGAGCTCTCGAGGAAGACGAATAGAGAGGGTCAACTCCACAAAAAATCGCTTTAGAGCACGGGCGCCATGGAGCCCGTTTTTGATTTTTTTAATTCATGAAATATTTTCGAAAAAATACCTACGTGTAGCTAACAGTATGAAATACACGTTTGAAAAAATCTATGGAAAATACCTTATATTTCGGGCGCAACAAAAGAGACAAAGATGATAAATTTTGGAAAAAATGAGGTCCATTCAAAATTGCATTGTTTACTTCTAGGTCTAATTTTTTCTCTTTTTCAAGAGACCAGAATATAAAGTATTTTCACATAAAATTTTATACACGTGTATTATAAATCATTATTTGTATCTAATATTTTTACTGAAATTTTTTAAATCTTTAAATTTGAATTTTTCAGAAAAATAAGATCCTCTATGGAGCCTGTCTGGATCCACACTCCATAGACACATGACGTACAAGTGCCCTCGTTACTCATGCATGTCACCAAGCTTAATCTGTAGTATAATTCGGCATAACATGCGCATGGCTGTAATTTGGCGCACATGTCCAGTGCACCACAATAGTCCAGAGGCCACACCGCCACAGTCGCAGGCATGTTGAGGGAAATTTTTGTGGACCTGCGGTGTGGTTGTTTGCATGGTGAGTGACAGGTGACACTACCTAGAACCGACTGCACCTGAGCACACCCCCGTACCGCTGGTGGTGTGGATTGACCGACGATACGTGGAGTGGATGAGGCAGGAGAGGCAGTGCGCGATGGAGGTCGCCTCCGTGTAGGAAGGGTGGCCGACCCGCTAGCCGTGCCCGCGCCCTTTGTAGATCTCCCCTTCGTGCCATTGACCTGAAGGGCGTAAAGGAGTAGCTCCACGGTTACTATTCCAGTCACGCGGGGCTAGTGGGTGGATCGGCACCAAGACGTCGTCGGTGCGACCAATAAGGCCCGATGTCTGGTACCATGTGATTTTTGAAGTAGAAATCTCCAACAGAGGAGAATGAAGGCGATCGTGCATAAGCAATTCGGCCATAGTAGGATCGATCGGATTGACGGCCGACGAGTCACAGCCAAGATTTGGTTTCAGCTTATCTGTTTTTTCTCGGTGGCAGTGGCGCCACCACCGGGCAAGTACTTCAAGGATGTCTCACGCGCGACCCCAGGGTTCGTTCGTTTGTCTGGAGTATTTGCTAGCCACCGACCTACTAGCTACGCAAAGAGACGGTTCCTCCTCCGACGAGTACCCAATAATGCAAGATACGACAACAGTACAGGACACGATCAGCTAGCCCTTCTAGTACCTGGGCGACCTGCCTGCACCCGATCGATATAGTGCCGCATGTTTCAAAGCAGGCTATGATTTTCTGCACTAGGATTTTGGGGGATATAAAGAAGGCCAGAAGTTTCGTGCGCGATCGATGTTCGGATGGATGGATGGATGTTGTTGGCGCCCATGTCGCGTTGCTGCCCGTTCGTGGACAAGCTAGCGGATGAGACGCGGCGTCGTAATGCCCGGATCGTCTCACTTCAGCGCGAGCGCTCTCCCCTTGTCACCTGTCACTCTGTCAGTCTTCTACTCTCTCGTTTCCACCGAGGCGCCGCGCGTGCAATGCACCGTCCGGCTCGTCGTCGGTGGACCGGCCGTGTTGTGCATTCTACATGCATCTGATCGAGATTTTGGTCATTAGCGGTACATACCTTATCAAGTTATCATGCATGCATCCATGCCTAAATGGCTAAATGGCAGACCGGCTGCATGTCAAACCCAAGCGGCAAGCTAATGCTGTCACCACGAAAGCTTTCGTAATCATTCTGCTTAGTACTACTAAGAATCAAATTAAAGACAAAATTTCCGTAGCCATTAGTTGTTTTAGACAATTAATATAAGACCCTCGCTAGCCTCTGCAGATGCTGTACATATATTCAAAATTGGCCAGGCCTGCACATTCAAGTCTTGGTGCCAAATTAGCTTACAGTATGGCAACAAACGCCACTGTCGTGGTGGCACCTCCTCTCGGCTATGTGGGTAGCGAGGGGAGAGGAGTGGCGGGTCATCCCGGTGTTGTCGTGGCTCGGGCGGTGACGACTCTCTAGTCTTAATCTGGAGGCCCCATGATGATGGCAGGCCCCTCCCTCGGTTGGGTCGGTGGCCCTAGCACCGCAGGTGACATGGTCACACGGGTGAGGTTCCGAGCGTAAAACTCAGCGCTTCAGCACAGTCGATGGTGGCGAATGTGTGCGTCGTATCCCTCTTAGGGGCGTCATTGTGGGCACCTCTTCGTTTCTGTGCTCTAGGTGAACTAGTCCAGTCTTCGAACTTGAAGGCGACGGCGTGTCGCGTCATCACCCTCTTGGAGGCATTGTCGTGAAGCTCAGATACCTATAGGTCGGAATATGTTGGCGTCTTTGGGCATGTGCCTTGATCCTGGCACGAAGCTTCTTCGGCTTTGGCATGAGGTGATCCTATTGGTCTCCACCTTTTACACGGATCGCCATTTGTCCTTGGCCTCCCTCCTTGTCAGCTAGCACTCTAGCAGGGTCAACATTCCACGACCCCGAGCAAGAGGGCATGCAACTTGGGGTGTTCGGGACGAAGGTGTCCGATGGTTTCCCTAGGAGGCACTGCTCCGTTCCTGCCTGGTAGTCTAGATTGCCTAGTGTTAGGTGTGGCTTCTACGTTTTTATGCATGACTTTGAGTTGGTGGCTTCATGCTACCCTCTCAGATATCGTTTTTCTAAGAGGGTTTTCTCAACACGTTGTGTCAGTTCGGCCATTTAGACTTTATTTATATAGTGGGATAAAAGCCTATTTCGAGATAACAAATGCCAATCTGGGCAGCATGCCATCATCATCGGGCACGCAGGGCGTACTAACAACGACCACACAGACATCATGCTACTCTCACATTCACGAGAGAACGACGCTTATGCATAGCCGTACGTCGGCGGATCCATCGAGCGAAAGACACGTAGAGTATATAATTTTTGTATAAGCGACTTGGCGCTAGTGGTGGTCGAATTATACGATTGATCAAGTGGCCATACCGACTGTGCAGGTGCCGGTTTGCATGGCTACACCCTGGCAATGGCAAATGGGGCTAAATCCGTTGGTTTCAGAGGTCGTTTTCCCCGACCTCTGCATGCGATTTCTGTAGATGCTTTGTCGGCACCTTAATTCCTGAACGGGAGGTTGTCCGTTTGCGAGGAGCTAAATCAACTTTCCTATTTCGTTTCTGGCCACGCAATGTTGGTTTTGGCCCCCCACTTGCCAAGGAATGTCAAGGCGACCCGCCATATATTCCCTGTAGCATGGCGATGAAATCAGCATAAATTTGCCATCGAAAAGGCTTTGGATTCGTGCGGCGCAGGCCAAACCAGGAAAAAAAATGCATGGTGTTGTGACACAAGATGCCGGTTTTCGTGTGTGAAGAAGAAACTTTCCCTGATTGAGGAAAAGCAGGGAAGGATTTGTCCTCTAATCGTACACAATGATTTGGACGTACGCAAGAAATATATATTCGTCAAGTTTTTTCAGCAGGCAGCTTTTTAAAATCCAGCCCTGCTATCTCATCTGGAGCTTGAAATGAAATGCAGCCAATGAATGGATTTGAAGCGTCGTCAATGGACTCACCAATGCCTGCGCCCCACTGGGCAGGCATCAGATCAATCCCGAGGCTCCTCACTGTTCACTTGTCAAACGTCGGATTCCCTCGACACTACCAGCATGGCAACATGTCACCTCACCAACTGGTTGTTCGTTGCTTGCAAGAAAAAGATGAGGAGAGCTAGCAGACTGATGCAAACCCTGGGTGGGTTCTCAAAGCTCTCAACAGTGAACCCACCGGTTCCGGGAGTCCAAATTGTCATGCCGAGGTATGGAAGTCTCCTGCGTCTCAGGGCGGAAAGGAGCAACTAGTTTGTCCTGCTCTCTTACCTTTTTCTCTTGTTTTTTTCATGGTTCTGTTTGGTCGATGCATTCAAGTGTTCAAGTGCGTGCCTGTGTACGCTGAGCGCATTATTTTTTCTTCGGGTTGCTGCTACGGGAGATAAACCAAAAGAGAAAACGTAAATCTAGTCTCGGACCGGTCTGGTGATGGCCAAACTCGGTGGAAGCGCGCACACCATCCGATCGCGAGCTAACGGCTAAGATGAAGCGCACAAGTTGGGGACGGTTTTAATGTGCCGCACCTGATCCCAGACAACTGTTCATGTAGGGCCCCACCTATCAGCGAAACCCCTCCGACCACCACTCCTGACCATTTCGAAATACATGCCACTCGCCCCTCTCCCCCAGCATCTCTCCTGCTTCTCCAGTGATTCTGGTGATACTTCTCCCAAGTGATTCGGGAGGCGACGTTGTTTCTGGTTGTCGGCGACGCACGCAACGGTTAGAGGTACGAACCTAGTTACCTCTGTCCCATTTTACCCCGCACGCACACCCTACTTCTCCCTCATCTCCTCTGCCTCTCATCCTCCATTTTTAGCGGTTCCGTTCCGTGATTTCGATCGCATCCATTGATACCGGCTCCCGTCTAAGCGCACATTTATTAGAGGTAGTCATGTGACATCCCTCCCCTGGTATCTCAGCCCTGGATTCTGCAGTTTTTGCCATCCATATGTGTCGAGAGGTCATTAAGGAATTGTCAGTTCCTCTTCAGTCGTACTTGTAGTTCGTCAAATCCTATATTCAGTATGCTTAGATTCTAGTATGAAGATTATTAGTGGTGTTGATTTGTAGTTCTAATTTGCTAGGATTCTAGGGTGTTGGATTCCCTTTGTTATATTGTGTTTCAGCCTCATTTCCCTTAGGATTTTAGGGTGCTGCTATATGATTTTAGGGTCTGCTAGATATTGAACACATTCTCCAGTTATACATTGGTTTGGTTCTAATTCTCATTGTTTATTTTAGATTTTCATGTAATTTTGCTTTATCTTGAGTGATTTTGCATGTCAGTAGTCATGTGTTCATATGTGGTTTAGTTGGGTCCTTCTTTTGATAGTTAATTTTCAGTGATTTATGTAATTTGATTAGGAACAATATTTAAGAATTAAGGTAGAATCCTTACTGGTTCAAATGTTCCTAATGTGTAGTACAACTTGTTTGTAGTTTCATAAGTGATGATAATTCGATTTCCTACACTAGATACTGGTTAGTTCCATGTGTATCCTTTGATATACTTGGTGTTTCATTGGGATGACATAATGTATTTTAGTTATTTCATTGTTGCTGTTCTCATGCTTTTCATGCAAGTACGTTGCAACATCATGGTGTTTGTACAATTATACTTGTTCTCCTGGTTAATCATGATGGTGAATTTCTTAATTTTGTTGTAGGAGCCACGGTGGCTAGGAAACAGAAGGTTGTCGATACTAACGTCGAGGGTGATGAGCTACCTCCTCATAAACATGTACGAAATAGGGCACCCCCTGTTGTTATAATCAAGTTTTACGAGTTCTTATCAGATGATCAGAGGCAAACAATTATCAGAAGCATCTAATTACTGAATCCTCTAATTATTGTCATTCTCTCTCTTAGAAGCATCTAATTACCAAATCCTCTAATTATTGTCATTCTCTCTCTTTATTTTTCTATCTAGCACTGATTGCAGTTTCTTCATGCTCAAATATATTGAATTGTGGAATGAAAGAGATGTGCCTGCTATTTGTCAAGATCGCATGTCATGAATAAAGATAAAGCTAACATCTCTGTGGTCAATTATCCGCGCAATGTCCTTTTGAAGTGGAGGTCTCTTTGGGAAGAAAACAACTTTTGAGGTATTTCCTTACTTCCCTTTGTATTTTCATTTTTTTGTTGCAATTTTTTATATCAGCTCATGGTTTTTGTCTGTTACCTTCATGTTACATTTTGATATCCTTAATTCATATCATGAATATCCCAGAAGTGGGGTAACTTTAGTTGTTTAGCATGATAACTTTTCTTGTATGCCCATGGTAACTTCTATTACACATAGTGGATAACCTTGTGGGCATATTTTATACATGCTTAGGTTGGTAACTATAGCAGTAGTTCAGGGGAAACTTTTATTTCTTCCCTATGGTAACTTCATACCGAGCTAGTGGGTAACTCTCCCCGAATACATGTGGGGATAAATAAATGGCATGATGCATAACATGACCATCATATACATAGGAACAAGCTTCATGTGAATTTAATGTCATCTACTAAAAAACATTTGGAGCACAAATATGCCATGTTACCATAGTGCGTTACAAGGTAGGATAATGTTTTTCAAATTGGAAATAAACATTCTACTACATATGTTATTTGCACGGTTCGTCTAGGGCTGGTATCCCAACAGATTTAGTATTTCCTAGCATTTGTGGATTGTATGGTTTGTGCTACCGCAATGGTTGCACGTCCTCGATTTCTTTGTATCAATATAGAGTGGATCTTTGTTTTCCATTTGCTACGGTCGCCCTCTCTTGTTTAACACCGGTAGAGTCTGTATATACTAGGTGGATGACATGCGAGATCCTGAGGTGTTTATTGTTGGAGAAGCTCTTTGGTTTCTTCTTGACTGTTGCATGGTTGGTGGAGCAGTTGTCGCAGGTGGCACATTTGCGTTGTTAGGAGCACTACATGATGGCATAGTAATCGCTTCCTCTTTGACTTCTCTTGCCTTCTTTTCTTCTCTTCTTGCTATCACACCAGCTCATGTTTTATTTCCTTCAAGTGTTTTCTAATGATCTTTCTTCCATCATCTGTCTTTACTCCCGCTTTTTTTAGCTTTGACAAACTCTTCTCTGTATGATGTAAACACCATCATATTTATTGATTATTCAGGCATCTCTTTCTTGTTAGGATTATCGTTGCCATTTGCTTCACCTAGGATAGATTCTGCATCCAATGCCCACATTTTCAAAATGTACGCTTCTGGGATTCGATGCTCTTTAATATGTGTCATCAATTTGATGACATGGAAGGATAGTGTACCATCATGGTCGAACTTACAACAATTGCATGCGTAGACACCATCATTCTGGTTAGCAAAGACCTTGTAGTTTCTGTAGCCATAGTGCGGAACCGGACCACCTGTTATGCTCAGTTCATGCCGGTAGCCAACGGTGTGGTCACACTGGTATAACATGTTCTTCTCCATTTCTTTCTGAAACCTGGGGAAAATTTTCTATGTGTATGCTTTCGCCATTTGTCGCTTCATAGTTCTTCCACACCACCAATATGGGTCTGTCAAAGTTATACATATCTCTGCCTTCAGCTCGACATTCTAAATCTAGTCTTGTACCGACATGTACTAATATACAAATTCAAATAGGGAGTTACTTGGTTTGATGTAACGCTTAAGGACTATTTTGAAGCCTTCACTTCTCTTTATGGTCTACAGGAACCGATAAAAGGAGTGCATACAATAGGTCGGTGCCCAAACCTTTCTTTGTTCCTTAGCACAAACGGATCCACACGGTCATAGACGTTATGCTCTTATCTCATTTCATCCAACCCCCTCAAATTATTCTAGCGTTAAGCTATTATTTATATATGCATTGAATGCGTCTACCATCTCTGGGTGTTTGTCCATGAATGGTACAATTTTCTCATTTTCATTTTGAATGACGTGCCACCTATAACTTCTATGAGTTGCATTTGGGGAACAACTCTAATAGTCGCACCCATGGCAGAGTCTTGATCAGTTATGATGTTTTTTGGCTCTATGTCGTCCATTGCCAATTTTAACATCCTAAACAGCCACACAAAGTTTCCCTTGAGCTCTTGATCCTAATAAATGGAGCTACCGGTTTGTGAGGTAGGCCGTGTCGAACAATATGCAATCATTGTAGATAGACTTGAGCTCATCGTGATGCTTCGTCCACCCAAAAGAGGTTCTCAAATGTGTCCTCTGCATCAAGTTTTATTTTATACCTAGAAGAAATCTTTATCTTCACCCTCTTATTTTCAAGGAATGCTAATGTGTCCTTCATGTCATAGTGATTATTTTCATTGCGTAAATATGCCCCGAGGTTCACCACATCCCTTTATATGTTTGGCATATCATTCAGTTTCCTATAGAAACGAAAACTTGCCATTCGCTGCATTTGTCGACATGTTTCTATGTTGCACACATGTAGCATCCGTAGGAACATCTTTTCTTCTGTTGATATGTTGCGGTGTGAACGCAAGAATCTTGTCAACGAAGGATTTATTATTATCGGGTGGTTATGATCATCCGAGGAATGGATAACATACCAACATGCCTCCTTTTTAACAAATATGTGTGTTGTGCATCCAGTCCTTGGGTGTGTATTCTTTTCCTTTTCTTGACACATGATTTTGGATTCTGAGTGTCTTCTTTTTATTCATAAGGTTTCCCAGCTTTTGTGCACATAGGATACACCTTGGCAAGCTCATTTTTACGTTCTTTCTTGACCAATCTATCCGGATACCGAACCCTTTCCTATGCATGTATGCCCTGTAGTTCTCTTTTGCTGCATCAAAACTCTGAAAGTGCATCTCAGATGTTGGCGGCTGTGGTGTCGAGTGGACTTCATATCTTGCATCATTTTTAGAATCACTCAATTAATCTTCATTTGACCTAGTTGTGTGTCCTACTGTATCTTCAATTGTGCCACCTATCGTTATTGCTTATCCAACTTGTTCTTGCATAGTGTATATGCATTCACTATCACCATGCTCTTAAATTTGCACATCATTTGTTAGTTAGGTAAAGAACAATTATTATCATTTTTGTTGAACGAGTAAATTAACTGAAAAAGCATGGATAGAAACAGTTCTAACTGGTGGGTAACTTACCCCCATAGACATGGGTAACTTAATTTAGCAAGCGTGTGCAAACATTTTATAACGAAAGTTACTAGTGTAACTCAATTGAACAAGCACTAGGGTGGGGTATAACTTTAGTGTTAACTAAGCAGGTCACTCTCCCTTGATGGCATGGGTAACTTGTGTGGTCAAGGGTGGGTAACTATAGTGCCAACATGTGTGTAATTTACCCATGCTTACATGGGTAAGTTAGCCTCTGTTTGCTAGTAATGCATTTCTATTCTACTCCCTTCTGCTATCAACTTCTTAATGCATGGGTCCTATTTTTCATTCTAACTTGTATTTTATGGGTAAGTCACACATAATACTGGTGGATAATTATAGTGTTAACTAGTGGGTAACTTGTACATATAAGCACGAGTAATTGATGCATGTAAAATACATACATGAACTTTATAGTTTATTGATACACAGTCTCACATATTTACAGCATATATAATATTATATTCATGTTTTAAATTGATTTTTGAGGATTTACCAATGATCCCCTTTATTTTGGTTATAACTCTACATGACAGGAAAACCTTGTTTTGTGCATTTTTATCTTTCAGGGACCTAAACAAAGTCAAACCGAGCTAAGATTCTAGACAAGTAAATATTTCGCGAAGAGGGATGATCTGGAGTGTTTGGACCTCATGGGAGCGGCCCGAAGGCCCAAAAGAGCCCAGGTGGAAGGACTGCCCCACTACACACCCCACCTGACCTCTTTTAGTCATCGGCCATCTGATTCGCTTCAATATTTCGCCCACCAACTTGGTTTGATCTAAAAATGCCTATATAAAGGGTCTCCCTAGGCATGCTCGAGGAGAGCGCCACAGAAACACCGAAATACCAAAACAGAGATAGAACCAACTAAGATTGGATGGGAAAACTCCACTGGAGCCACCGCTGGAGGGATCTCTACCTTCTCCAACATCTCCAACACCATCACCATGATTAAGAGGGAGTAGTACACCTCTGGACTATGGGTTTGTGGTAGTATCTTGCTCTATTTCTCTCTTGTTCTTCATATCTAGTACCATGTGAGCTTCCCAACATGATTATGGTCATATATGTAATTCCGATGTGGTGGTTCTTTATTCTATAATTTGATATATGTGATTGGAATCTATTTATGTGTAAGATGTATTGATAGATGCATATCATGTATCCCATACTAAAGTACTTGTTTTGATCCAACTTGTATGAAAGAGCATGTGTGGGGGAACTATGTATTAGATAGAGTAACATGGTGGTAGTAATTGAATAGTGACAACAAATTCAAGATCTACTATGATTTTTACCTTTCTTTTGTTACTTCACTAGGATTAAGTGAATTCATGTGCTATAATTATATTGTGACACCTTGATAATCTTGTTTGGTCAAGGTAGCATATTTGTTATTCAAACATCATATCAAAGTACTTAAGGCTATGCTCTGTTAATTCTTAATTCTAGATTGCTTGGATATTTCCTTTTTAGAGGAGTATAAGAGAGTTATGTTGCATCATCTCTATGTTAGGACGTGATGCCCATATAAATACTTAGCAAACACATATTAAAGTTTCACCAATATTATGTTGATGATGAATTGTTTTATGTCTACTATAACTTAAAAATAGAATATACAAGTAAACCCATGAACCCTAGTCTAACTTGTATCATAAGAAACAACTTTCCATTGCCATTACTATCATTTATATTTTCTGCAAATTAATATTTCGAATTTTTTCTTTACTTGCAAATACAAACAAAACACAAAAAGACCTGTCATATCATTGCCTTTATTTTACTTGCATATTTTATTATTGTTTTATTTTACTTATTAGTATTGTTATTTCATATTACTAGTACGAAACCCTGTGATTGAAGAGGAGAAGAAAAATCCTTGTGGAATCGGGGACACAAGCCAAAAACTTTGGTTTGTAGATTGCTTGAAGAAGAGAAGAAAAACATCCCTTGCTCAGCCAATTCCCCGAGAGTTTGATATAAACCCTCGAGTCAACCTTGTGAGAAAAAGATGCTTGCTACAACACTCTGCACTTGGAGTCCCAACGATTTGGTACACACAGAGTTATTTCCATAGAAACTTGGAGCATCTTTATCTAGTTTTATTTTTTGTTACCTTTGAAATAAATAAGACCACCATGATATATGTTTTTCATGCCTAAGAAAGAGATACTGAAATTAAAAATAAATTGGGTGGTATGCTATCAAAATAAAAATGGAATGAAAACAAAAGGTTGAAATGCAATTTATGCTAAGTGTTACTTGTTTCCAATACTTTAATGAATGATAATTTACAAGTGCACTATTTAGTGCTACCTTTTGTTCACATGCATAGATGGTTAGTTTTAGAGAGATTTATTTTATAAGAAATGATTAGCACTATGGACACTTTGGTATGTTTGTAGATCTCTTTTTGCTAGCCCAAAATCCCTAAAAAAGCTAAGACTTGTATATCCAAATACCTTAAACTCCAACAGCATACACCATACCTACCTATGTAGCACTTGCTACTCCAAGTATAATATATGTGATATGCCTTCAAGTACTTCAAAATAATCTCTTTTGTGTAGTTTAAAGTGTTGGGTCCGCAGCATAGAAAACAAAAAATTTCCTACGATGAGAACTATACGCCAAGATCTATCTACTAGATACAGAGCAACGGGTGGACATACATCCATGGAGAACTTACCTCAAGACAATGAGTTTTGTTAGCAGTAGGAACTCGTGGTTGGTGTAGTCGACGCTTGCCGATCTCAAGATCGTGGAAGTCCGAGCGCCACAAATCAGCAACAGATCGTCCTCGCATACACGCTCAAGCCACGGACAACCTCCACCTCCTCGCCCAGCGAATCAGCGGAAGGTGAACTCCTTCCGCATTTAAGGACACGGGAACATGTATCTCGCTAATCCGAGACCATGGGGAAATATCTAGAGGGGAGAGAGATCCTTCACGAGGAGGTGTGGTTTGTGAGAGGAGAGGGGGCTTTATATAGGAGGAGACCCTCCTCCCATAGCCGGCGCATGAGGGGGGACTCTCTCCCTCCTTCATTCATGTGGTGAACCTCCACTCACATAAACATGGCCTCCACCCAAAATCCCACTCACATGTATTTAATTTCCACCAAATTAAATGCAACTCTCAATTAATAAAACTCTTTTATTTATTTTATTCAGAATTTTGTTAATTACTTTAATTAACAAACATTCACATAAAACCCCTTGCAACATTTCAATATCACATGTATAACCACTTTCTGCAATTTCACCCGAAACAATTCCGATTTCTATCGAAACAATTCCTGTTTCTATCGAAACATTTCCTGCGCTTTGCAAACCTTTTGTCTGGAACATATGTGCTCCTAAATGGTGTCCGGCAACCCTTAAGTGTGTCACCCTACGGTTCGCGAATAATGCAAACATGATTGAGACTCCTCTCAGATCAATAATCAGAAGCAGGACCTGGAGATCCATACCGACTCCTGCATATTCAACGATGACTTCTGTGATCGTGAGAACCTTTAACGTCAGCAATTTAATCCCTTTGTCTCATGATATAATACATGTCCGAGATTCGATCATCGGTATCCAATCACCTAGTTTGATCTCGTTACCGACATGCACTCTTTTCTCGTTCCCGTGATATAACATTCTAGTGATCACATCACTTGCTTGGAAGCTATCTTAATGTGATATCACCGAGAGGGCCCAGAGTATATCTATCCGTCATCGGGATTGAAAAATTCCACTCTTGATCCATGAGCCTCAACATAACACCTTTATAACACTGAACCCACCTTTATAGTCACCCTGTTACGGTGTGACGTTTGATGTTATCAAGATACTCTTCTGGTGTTAGCAATTAACATGATCTCATGGTCTAAGGACTAAGACTACTTTGTATGATGTTATAGCAATATAAACATAATGACTTAATCGTAATGCTATACTTCGGATGAATGTTCATCACATCATTTCACAAATGCTGTGACCTTGTTATTAACAACATCCAATGTCCATGATCAGGAAACCTTGATCATCTTGTTAATCAACAAGCTAGTCTATAAGAGAGGCATAACTAGGAACCCTTTTTGTTTATTAAACACACATGTATTGATGTTTCCTATCAATACAATTATAGCATGCAAAATAAACATCTATCATATACAAGGGATACATAATAACAACTTTATTATTGCCTCTCAGGGCATATTCCCTTCATAAAGCTCATGAGAAAGTAAGATGTGGGGTGAAACCACTAGAGCACAACTGTTTGAAATAAAACAGAATGTCAAACAAAAAAGTGACCCATGGTAATTGGAATTATGTAAGTATGTGTTTGACAAGTTGTTTGTTAGCCAAACCATGCTATTATGGGGAAATCTTTCAACGTTGCACTACTTTTTGTTGATATCATGTTCTTTTGGTTGTGGATGCTCATCGATGTGAAATAAACCAGAACACTTAATAAAGCTTTCTGGAGTTTGCATATAATTTGAGGGATGCTTGGGTCGCCAACCTAAGCCATTCTATGCATCTAGTGGAAGTTTACAACATGAGTATTCTATGAAGCATTTTTAATAAAAGCTATGAAAATAGTAAATACAATAAAGTGTTAAGAGGTTCATTTGTCTGTCTGCCTGTCTTGTCATCTAAGTATGGATAGACCCTCACAAAGGTACTCCTCTTACAAACGGGCAAGATGTATCTCAGTTGACACTCTTGTTGAAACTATATGCTTATAAGTACGAAACCGTTAAGTGACCCTAAGTTGAGTAGCATGAGGTGTGGGTACTTATGGTCAAGGGGCATGAGAAATTCACTTTTAAGGGGTCAAACACATAAACCATACCTACTTTTGCCAACAAAATATTCCTAGAACCTCACTTTATGATTACCGTTAACTTGAGTTGCATATCTCAAAACTTTATTTTATGCACCTACATATCTTTTATTTTATTAAAGGACTAGCAAATATGCTCCCTGCTTACTTTATGTTACCAAAGTGTCAAAAGATCAAAATAAACAAAAGAGTATTCCATAATTGACATGGTCATAACCCTTCGGGTGCTCATTATCGGCATATACGGTGCAGCCCGAATGAAGTTTCACCAGAAGATATGCCAAGATCCATGAAGCCCGTGATGATTCAACAAATACGAAGCCTACAAGGACACATACTCTTGGTGGAACAAGACAAGGAAGTGCAAGATTATACCAGATATGGACTCTAACTTGTAAACCAACTCGTATTGGTACCTGAGACCTAGCCTCCTCATATATAAAGGCTCGGAGGGGCCAACGAGGAGGACGTGCAATACAAGAGACACCCATGAAGGGAATATGCCCGAAAGGCAATAATAAAGTGGTTATTATATTATTCCATGTTTATGATAAATGTTTATTTTGCATGCTATAATTGTATTAATTGGAAATGTTAATACATGTGTGTTTAATAAACAAAATACAAAGTTCCTAGTAATGCCTCTCATATAAACTAGCTCATTGATTAACAAGATGATCAAGGTTTCCTGATCATGTACATTGGATGTTGTTAATAACGAGGTCACAATATTGGTGGAATCATGTGATGAACATTCATCCGAAGTATAGCATTATGATCAAAGTCATTATGTTTATATTGCTATAACATCATATGAAGTAATCCTAGTCCTTAGACCATGAGATCATGTTAATCACTAACACCGGAAGAGTATCTTGATAACATCAAACGTCACACCGTAACAGGGTGACTATAAAGGTGGGTTCAGTGCTACGAAGTTGTTATGTAGAGGCTCATGGATTAAGAGTGGGATTTGTCCATCCCTATGACGGATAGATATACTCAGGGCCCTCTCGGTGATATCACATTGAAATAGCTTGCAAGCAAGTGATGTGATCACTAGAATGTTATATCACGGGAACGAGAAAAGAGTGCATGTTGGCAAAGAGATCAAACTAGGTATTGAGATACTGATGTGTTGGAATTATGCCCTAGAGGCAATAATAAAGATGTTATTATTATAATTCTTGTTCATGATAAAGTTTATATTCCATGCTAGAATTGTATTAAGCGGAAACATTAATACTTGTGTGGTTTGTGAACAACACCGTGTCCCTAGTACGCCTCTATGGACTAGCTCATTGATCAATGATGGTTAAGGTTTCCTAACCATAGACATGAGTTGTCAATTGATAATGAGATCATATCATTGGAGAATGATATGGTGGATAGACCCAAACTAAGCGAAGCAATTAGATCGTGTCATCGTGTTCGTCTTTGCGAAGTTTTTCTTATGTCAAATATTGTATTCCTTAGACCATGAGATAATACAACTCCCTGGTATCGGAAGAAAGCTTTGAGGTCATCAAACGTCATCCTATGAGAGGGTGATCATAAAGGTGTCCCTCAGGTAATCGGAAAGTATCTGTTGGGTTGTATGTATCGAGATGGGATTTTTCCCTCCCAAGTCGGAGAGATATACTTCGGGCCCACTCGGTAATTGATATCAACACCGCTTGCAAGCATGTGGTTAAGGAGTTAATCACAAAGTGATATCGGATTACGGAACGAGTAAAGTACTTGCTGTGAACGAGATTGAACTAGGTATGACGATACCGACGATCGAATCTCGGGCAAGTAAAATATCGCGAGACGAAGGGAATATATATATGGGATTGATTGAATCCTGGCATCGTGGTTCATCCGATATGATCATCGATGAATGTGTGGAGTCAATATGGGTGCCTGCACCCGTTGATTATTGATAGAAGATCATGTCTCGCATATTCTCGAACCCGTAGGGTCACACACTTAACGTGTCTCGACGCTAGGATAGATTGGATAATTGGTTTATGAATTTTGTTCGGTCTCGGATGGGATCCGGATATCACGAGGTTCCGGAATGGTCCGAGAATAAGATTCATATAAGGCGCAGTTTTTGGAGTTGAATTGTTCCGATTAATCGGTATTGTACCTAAGCTTTAGAACCTTCCGGAAGGGGGCCAACGTGGTCCCACCTTCCGGGAGGGCATGGGCCTATGAGGGAGTGTCCTGGCCGCATTAGGGGCACAAGGCCCCATAGGGCCCAGCCGATCCTAGATAAGTTTAAACTCGTTTAAACTAGAGATAGGTTTCTAGATAAGGGATAAGTTTAAATCTTAAACTAGAGATAGGCTTGGAGGATGGGCAAGGGCTGGCCGCACCCCCCTCTCTATATAGAGGGCTGGAGCGCCCCCTCCCCCACCTACACCATCCTCCAAACCCTAGTTGCCCTCCTGCCCTCCTCACTCCCTCCCGACTGGTAGTAGGCGAAGCCCTGCGGCAGAAATTCTCCACCATATACACCACGCCGTGTTGTAGATCCAATCTATCTCCACCCTACTTGCTGGTCCGAGGAAGGAGGATCGTCGAGGTGCTGCACGTGTGCATCTCACGGAGGCACCGCCACTTGTGGTGCTAGATCGGATCGGATCGCGAGGAGGAGAAGCGAGCACGACTACATCACCCACGTTCCGGAGCGTTCATTGTCTCGAATCTTCAAGGGTATGAAGATCTAATCCAATCTCTCTTGTTGTTTGCATCTCCTAGATTAGATCTTGGCTTTTCCTCTGTTCGCTTCCATAGAAAATTTTGATTTACTATGCGAAACCCTTGATGGTATCGAGCTAGATCTATGCGTAGATGTGATTCACGAGAACGCAACATGGTTGTTGCGGCGTTGATGTTTTCTGTTGCAAGCCTCTTGTTTGTGTTCTTCTTATGATGCGGATAGTGAGATTGAAGCGGTCCAGGCCAAACTTACGCGACGTCGTCATGAGACCGGCTCCGCACTTGACGTGTGGCTTGTACCACACATGCGGTGGTGGATGTCGCTTTCTCTCACTATAGTTGTCATGGGATTAACACCTGAGTTTGGCAACCATAATATCACCGCTGTGGCTTTCCGTAGGTAAGAATCGTTCTTAGCTTGCTACTACCATAAGCCACGTAAAACATGCAACAACAAAGTAGAGGCGTCTAACTTGTTTTTGCAGGAGTGTTTCGTGATATGGTATGGCCCAAGATGTGATGTGTATATTGTATGCGATGATCATGTTTTGTAATGTTTCACGACTTGCATGTCGATGAGTACACAACGGCAGGAGCCATATGGTTGTCTTTATAATTGTGTATGACCTATGAGTCAACTTTTTATACGCCATGTAATAGCTTTACTTTATCGCTAAGTAGTTAGCAATAGTTGTAGTTGCTATTCGTGGTGGAGGCAATCATGGTGGAGTGATGGAGATCATGCCGGAACGCACAAGATGGAGATCATTGCACGAAGATTGGCTATACCATGTCACATAAAGTTATATGCATGTTATGTTTATCCTTTTTATGTATCTTATTATGCTTAGATCGCAACGGTAGCATTATAAGATGATTCCTCACTTAAAGATCAAGATAAAACTGTGTTCTCCCAAGTATGCACCGTTCATGAAGTTCGTCGTGTCCAAGCATCACGTGATGATCGGGTGCTATAGACTCTCACACATACAACGGGTGCAAGCCAGTTTTTGCACACGCGAAATACTTGGGTCTAACTTGACGAGCCTAGCATGTACGTACATGGCCTCGAACACAAGAACCGAAAGGTTAAGCATGAGTCATATGAATGATATGATCGACACTTCGTTGTCCACCATTGAAACCACATCTCTTCTCATGATGATCGGATTAGGTGTGGTGAATTTGGATCGTGTTCACTAAACAACTTGAGGGATGTTGAATTTAGTGGGAGTTCATCTAGTAATTTGATTAAGTTGAACTATTTATCATGAACATAGTCTAAATTGTACTTGCAAATACTGTAGATCACATGGCCAAGTCCAACTTCAACTTCAACATTTTTGCTGAGAAAGAAAAGCTTAGAAACAATGGGTCTAATTTCACCAACTGGTTCCGCAATCTAAGAATCATTCTGTCTGGCGGACAAAAGGACTATGTCCTTGAGAAAGCGTTAGGTAACCCCCTGCGCAAGAATCGCGGCTGATGAGAAAGCTGTCTATCGCAAGCAAAGATGATTATGGTGTGATTAAGAGCACCATGTTGTTTGCTATGGAACCGGAACTTCAAAATCGTTTTGAAAACTATCCCGGGCCCTTTGAGATTCTCGAGGAGCTGAAAACCATGTTTCAGACTCAGGCCCGTTCTGAGAGATATGAGATCTCCGAGAAGTTTTTTAACTGCAAGATGGAGGAAGGGAGTTACGTTAGTGAGCACGCCATTAAGATGTCGGGCTACACTCAACGCCTTGAGCAACTGGACTGCAAGATTCCAGAGGAGCCTAAGATTGACAGGGTTCTGCAATCACTCCCTCCTAGCTACAAAAGTTTTGTAGTGACTCATAATCAGATTGGTTCCACTGATACGATCACCGGGCTCTTCGCAAAGCTGAAGGCTGCGGAGGTGGACATCAAGAAGGATAATCATGTGTTGATGGTCAACAAGCCCTCCTTTAAGAAAGGTAAAGGTGCAAAGAAGCCCTTCAAGAAGGGCGGCGGCAAGCACAATGCCCCTGCTGAGAAGAAGCTCAGGTCTGGTCCCAAGCCGGAAACTGAGTGCTTCTATTGCAAGGACAAGGGTCATCGAAGAATCGTCCGAAGTACTTAGCGGACAAGAAGGCTGGCACCATCAAAGGTATATTTGATATACATGTTATTGATGTTTTCCTTACTAGCCCTCGTTGTAGTGCCTGGGTATTTGATACCGGTTCAGTTGCTAATATTTGTAACTCGAAACAGGAGCTACGGAATAGACGGCGGCTTGCGAGGGATGAGGTGACGATGCGCGTTGGCAACGGATCAAGAGTTGATGTGATGGCCGTTGGCACGCTCTCCTTAGTTTTACCTTCGGGATTAGTTTTAAACCTTAATAAATGTTATTATGTGCCTGCGTTGAGCATGAACATTATTTCTGGATCGTGTTTATTGCAAGACGGTTATTCATTTAAATCGGAGAATAATGGTTGTTCTATTTATATGAGTAACATCTTTTATGGTCATGCACCCCTTGTGAATGGTTTATTTCTTCTAAATCTCGAAAGGGATGAAACACACATCCATAACATTGAGGCTAAGAGATGCAAAGTAGATAGTGATAATACTACTTATTTGTGGCAATCGCTGCTCAGGTCATATTGGAGTAAAGCGCATGAAGAAACTCCATTCTGATGGACTTTTGGAGTCTCTTGATTTTGAATCATTTGACACATGCGAACCATGCCTCATGGGCAAGATGATCAAAACCCCGTTCTCCGGTATGATGGAGCGAGCAACGGACTTGTTGGAAATCATACATACCGATGTATGCGAACCGATGAGTGTTTCGACGCGCGATGGATATCGCTATTTTCTCACTTTTACCGATGACTTAAGTAGATATGGGTATATCTATTTAATGAAACATAAATCTGAAACATTTGAAAAGTTCAAAGAATTTCAGAATGAAGTGGAGAACCATCGTAACAGAAAGATCAAGTTTCTACGATCCGATCGTGGGGGCGAGTATTTAAGTTATGATTTTCACGCATCTCAAAGCAAGTGGAATCGTTTCACAACTCACGCCACCCGAACACCACAGCGCAATGGTGTGTCTCGACCGGAATCGAACCCTATTAGATATGGTCCGATCGATGATGTCTCTTACTGATTTGCCGTTATCATTTTGGGGTTATGCATTAGAAACCGCTGCATTCACTTTAAATAGGGCTCCATCTAAATCCGTTGAGACGACACCGTATGAACTATGGTTTGGTGCTAAACCTAAGTTGTCGTTTCTTAAAGTTTGGGGATGCGCTTACGTCAAGAAGTTGATGCCGGACAAGCTCGAACCCAAAGCGGAGAAATGCGTCTTCATAGGATACCCTAAGGAAACTATTGGGTATACCTTCTATCACATAACCGAAGGCAAAGTGTTTGTCGCAAAGAACGGTTCCTTTCTTGAGAAGGAGTTTCTCTCGAAAGAAGTGAGTGGGAGGAAAGTAGAGCTAGACGAGGTTATTGAACCTTCTCTTGAATTGGAGAGTAGCGCAGCACCTGAAATTGTTCCAAAGGCTTTGCACCAACAATAGAGGAAGCTAATGACAAGGATCATGAAGCTTCGGACGATGCTGCTACTGAACGTCGCAGGTCGACAAGGTCGCGTGCCCCTCCTGAGTGGTACGGCAACCCTGTCTTGACTGTCTTGTTAGTAGAAGACAGCGAACCTACGAACTATGAGGAAGCGATGATGAGCCCAGACTCTGAGAAATGGCTAGAAGCCATGAAATCCGAATTGGGATCCATGAGCGAAAACCAAGTATGGACTTTGGTGGACCCTCCTAGCGACCGAAAGGCCGTTGAGTGCAAATGGATCTTCAAAAGGAAAACGGACGCGGATGGTAATGTTACCGTCTATAAAGCACGACTTGTTGCGAAAGGTTTTCGACAAGTTCAAGGTGTTGACTACGATGAGACTTTCTCTCCCGTAGCGATGTTTAAGTCTATTCGGATTTTATTAGCAATTGCTGCGTTTCATGATTATGAAATATGGCAGATGGATGTCAAGACTGCGTTCCTCAATGGCAACATTGATGAAGAGTTGTATATGATGCAACCCGGTTTTGTCGATCCTAAGGATGCGATAAAGTATGCAAACTTCAGCGTTCCATTTATGGACTGAAGCAAGCATCTCGGAGTTGGAACCTTCGTTTTGATCAAGTGATCAAGATCTTTGGATTTGTTCCAAATTGCTACGAAGCTTGCATCTACAAGAAAGTGAGTGGGAGTCGGTGACATTTCTGGTACTATATGTGGATGACATATTGATTATTGGAAATGACATCAACATGCTTAACGATGTGAAGAGTTATTTGAACAAGTGTTTTTCAATGAAAGACCTAGGTGAAGCTGCTTATATATTGGGCATAAAAATCTATAGAGATAGACAAAGACGCCTGATAGCTTTAAGCCAGAGTACATACCTAGACACAGTTTTGAAAAGGTTCAGAATGGATAAGGCATTGAAAGGTTCAAGGCCTATGTTGTCGTGTAAGATATTGAGCAAGGCTCATTGTCCACTACGGTAAATGATAGGAAGCTATGAGCAAAGTGCCTTATGCCTCGGCCATAGGTTCCATCATGTATGCCATGCTGTGTACTAGACCGGATGTGTCCAATGCTCTTAGTTTGACGAGATATCAAAGTGATCCAGAGTGGAACATGGACAGCCGTGAAGAACATCCTAAGGTACCTAAATAGGACTAAAGAAATGTTCTTAGTCTATGGGGTGATGAACAGCTCGTCGTAAAGGTTACGTCAATGCTAGTTTCGACAATCGACAAGGATGATGCTAAATCTCGACGGGATACGTGTATATTTTGAATGGAGGAGCTGTGAGCTGAGAAGCTGCAAGCAAAGCGTGGTCGCGGGATCTACGAGAAGCGGAATACATGGCTGCTGCAGAAGGCCAAGTGAAGGAGTTTGGATCAAACTTCATCATCGAAGCTTGGCGTGGTTCCAAGTGCATTGGACCCACTGGAGATATTGTGTGACAACACTGGCGCCATAGCACTCGCTAAGGAACCAAGATATCATCCAAAGACCAAGCATATCAACCGCAAGTTTCATATAATCCGAGATTATATAGCAGATGGAGATCTGAAGATTAGCAAAGTACATACAGATCTGAATGTCGCAGATCCATTGACTAAACATCTTCCACGTAAAACATGATCAGCACCTCGCTGCCATGGGTGTAAGATTGTTGCCAAATGTAAACTAGATTATTGACTCTAGTGCAAGTGGGAGACTGTTGGAATTATGCCTAGAGGCAATAATAAAGATGTTATTATTATAATTCTTGTTCATGATAAAGTTTATATTCCATGCTAGAATTGTATTAAGCGGAAACATTAATACTTGTGTGGTTTGTGAACAACACCGTGGCCCTAGTACGCCTCTATGGACTAGCTCATTGATCAATGATGGTTAAGGTTTCCTAACCATAGACATGAGTTGTCAATTGATAATGAGATCATATCATTGGAGAATGATATGGTGGATAGACCCAAACTAAGCGAAGCAATTAGATCGTGTCATCGTGTTCGTCTTTGCGAAGTTTTTTCTTATGTCAAATATTGTATTCCTTAGACCATGAGATAATACAACTCCCTGGTATCGGAAGAAAGCTTTGAGGTCATCAAACGTCATCCTATGAGAGGGTGATCATAAAGGTGTCTCTGTAATCGGAAAGTATCTGGGTTGTATGTATCGAGATGGGATTTGTCCCTCCCAAGTCGGAGAGATATACTTCGGGCCCACTCGGTAATCGATATCAACACCACTTGCAAGCATGTGGTTAAGGAGTTAATCACAAAGTGATATCGGATTACGGAATGAGTAAAGTACTTGTTGTGAACGAGATTGAACTAGGTATGACGATACCGACGATCGAATCTCGGGCAAGTAAAATATCGCGAGACGAAGGGAATATATATATGGGATTGATTGAATAGTGGCTTCGTGGTTAATCCGATATGATCATCGATGAATGTGGGAGTCAATATGGGTGCCTGCACTTCCGTTGATTATTGATAGAAGATCATGTCTGCATATTCTCGAACCCGCAGGGTCACACACTTAACGTGTCTCGACGCTAGGATAGATTGGATAATTGGTTTATGAATTTTTGTTCGGAGTCTCGGATGGGATCCGGGATATCACGAGAGGTTCCGGAATGGTCCGGAGAATAAGATTCATATAAGGCAGTGCAGTTTTTGGAGTTCGGAATTGTTCCGGATTAATCGGTATTGTACCTAAGCTTTAGAACCTTCCGGAAGGGGCCAACGTGGCCCCACCTTCCGGGAGGGGCATGGGCCTATGAGGGAGTGTCCTGGCCGCATTGGGCCAGGGGCACAAGGCCCCATAGGGCCCAGCCGATCCTAGATAAGTTTAAACTCGTTTAAACTAGAGATAGGGTTTCTAGATAAGGGATAAGTTTAAATCGTTTAAACTAGAGATAGGCTTGGAGGATGGGCAAGGGCTGGCCGCACCCCCTCTATATATAGAGGGCTGGTGCGCCCCCTCCCCCCAACCTACACCTTCCTCCAAACCCTAGTTGCCCTGCTGCCCTCCTCTCTCCCTCCCGACTGTTTGTAGGCGAAGCCCTGCTGCAGAAATTCTCCACCATATACACCACGCCGTCGTGTTGTAGATCCAATCTATCTCTCCACCCTACTTGCTGGTCCGAGGAAGGAGGAGACGTCGAGGTGCTGCACGTGTGAATCCCACGGAGGCACCGCCACTTGTTGTGCTAGATCGGATCGGATCGCGAGGAGGAGAAGCGAGTACGACTACATCACCCACGTTCCGATTTAACGTTCACTGCGTAATCTTCAAGGGTATGAAGATCTAATCCAATCTCTCTCGTTGTTTGCATCTCCTAGATTAGATCTTGGCTTTCCCTCTGTTCGCTTCCGTAGAAAATTTTGATTTACTATGCTGCGAAACCCTTCATGATGATCGAATCTCGGACATGTAATATATCAGGAGACAAAGGGATTTTGTTACGACATTAAAGGTTCACATGATCGCAAGAGTCATTGTTGAATGTGTGGGAGTTAGTATGGATCTCCAGGTCCCGCTGCTGATTATTGATCGGATAGGGGTGTCGATCATGCCTGCATTATTCACGAACTGTAGGGTGACACACTTAAGGGATACCGACACCATTTGGATCAAATATGTTTCAGATAAAGATTTAAGAAAGCGCTGGAATCATTTCGATGGAAACCGGAATTGTTTCGGGTGAAATTGTAGAAACTGGTTTTGCACGTGTTATTGAAATATTGCAGGGGTTTTTATGTGAATGTTTGTTAATTAAAGTAATTAACAAAATCCTGAATAAAATAGTTTTATTTAATGAGAGCTTGCATTAAATTTGGTGGAAATTTAATGGAGGTGAGTGGAACTTTGAGTGAGAGGCTAATTATGTGAGTGGGAGCTCCACCCATATGAATGTGGAAGAGGTGGGGGCACCTCCCTTGGCCACCAGCCATGGTGAGGGGTTACCCCCTCTCCCTATAAAAGGCCCCCCACTCCCTTCTCTCATCTCACACCTCCTCGTGAAGGATCTCTCCCCTCTAGAAATTATTCCCCATGGTCTCGGTTTAGTGAGATACATGTTCCCGGTGGCTTTATCTGGAAAGGAGTTGCTGCTTCCGCTGCATCACTAGAGTGAGGACGCGGAGGTTGTTAGGGTACCGTACGTGTGTACAATCACGGATGCACTGCTACTTTGCGTTGCTAGACTTGGTGGTGCTGGACCTGCTGGACTTGCTGGTGCTAGACCTGATGGACTCGTTGGACTTCATCACGATCTTGAGATCAGCAAGCGTTCGACTACATCATCCACGAGTTCCATCTAGTTAAGAAAGCTTTGTTGTCTTTGAGGGTATGTTCTCTATGAATGTATATCCACCCGTTGCTTGTATCTAGTAGATAGATCTTGACGTATAATAGTTCACATCGTAGGAATTTTTTTGTTTTCTATATTGCGAACCCAACAGTGGTATCAGAGCCTGATCTATGCATAGATGCTTTGCATGGGTAATACACATAAGAGTATGTGGGCGATGATGATCATTTTATTGCATCATCTATGTATTTTGGATATTGGTGGCATAGTGGGATGAAGCGGCCCGGACTAACTTTACATGTCCTCGCACATGAGACCGGTTTCACACTTGAAAGGCAACTAGTTTTACATAAGTGTCTAGCGGGTGTCTATATCTCCTACTATAGTTAATGTTTGATTTACAACGAGTTGTTAATAACTTAGTTATCATCGTTGTGGTTCTATGTTTGTAGGTAAGACCGGTTCTATCTCTGAAATCCCTAAGCCACATAAAACTTGCAATGGATAAATTATAGGCGTCTAGTTTAGATTGTTGCTAGGCTAGTGTCATGATATGGTAATGTTGTAAGTTGATATATGGTTGATACCCTTACAACATACCTAACGTGTAAGTTCCACAGACCTTGGCCTTACACACAAAGGAATAATAGAGATCATACCACGATGCACGTGATGGTGATCAAATGCATGGACCATATCATTCCACTTTACACATATGATGTTTGCATCTTATATTGTTAGTTTGGCGTTTTAGTAGCATTATAAGATGATCCCTCATTTAGATATCAAGATAAAAAATGTGTTCTTCCTTAAGTATGCACCGTTCTATGGATCGTGTTTTGAGACATCACGTGATGATCGAGTGTACTCGACTCTGCGCTTTCATACAACAGGTGTAAGACAGTTTTACACACACGAGTACTAAGGTTCTTACTTGGCGATCCTAGCATGTAATGACATGGCCTCGAAATACGGACCGAAAGGTTAAGCATGAGTCATATATTTGATATGATGCCCATATTGATGCTCGCCTTTGAAGCGATACCGACTCACATGATGATCGGACTTGGTGTAGTGGATTTGGTTCATGTAATCACCAAAAAGACACGAGGGATGTCGTTTTTGAGTGGGAGTTCATTTCTAATTTGGATTAGTCAAACTCAATTTGTCATAAACTAAATCGAAATGAATTTTCATAATTTGTTGTAGTCATTAGCATCCGTTCACTACCTTGCACTTAGTTTTAATTGAGATAATAGAACTATAGAATTCTGGATATTTACTTTATGAACTGGTATCATATTGTTTTGAATGTCAATTTTAGAAGTCCTATTGCAAACTTTCAACAAACTCTATTTACTCCATGAAGTTTAATAAGTAGTATTAAATCGAGAGTAAGAATTCCAATGTTAGTATCTAAAGTATCATGTTTGCCTCCATGATTCTTGATATTCAAAAGTTGTTTTTAATATCGAGGTTATCTAGGAGCTAAAAGAATTGTTTCAGAATCCATCATGTGTGGAAGATATTTTGATATCTGAAACAATATTTATGGTTGCAATATGATAGAGTATAATTTGGCAAAATACATGTTATCACATTGTATGAGAATTTGTGAAGGTTGTAGACGCTAGACGTCCTAATCTCCCAAAAAGGTTTTGGGAATTGACATTATACTCACAATTCGTCCTTATAGGCCATAGTGGATTGATAATGAAAGTTTTCATGCTAAGGATGAATAGAAGATGTAAGTAAAATGTTTACTATACTTAAAAGATTACTAAAGAATGGATTTTTGAAAGAACACCAAACATTTGATGATAGTGATCTACTTGAAAGTGCAAGTCCAAAGGTTTTAGTATTTTACTATACATGATTTGGACTATGTGTCATATGTATGACTCCACTGTTGATGTTGATAGATTCTTTTAAAAGGAAACGAAAATGCTGAAAGCGAATCTATAAAATATTCGGCAGAAAAGAAAGACTGGAAATATCTAGCTGAGGTATATAGATGATATACATGTTATGGTTGTATTCTTTGCTTATTAAACAATGTGGTTCTTGGGTATTGGATACCGAATTGGTTGGTATGAAATATCATACAGAACGACACAATTCATGAACTACAGTGGCCTAAGTAACTAGCAAAAGAATATGTGATGATGTTCATCGAAAACAAATAAAGTGTTATTGTATTTCTTGTTGACATTAGAGCTTGCCTTCAAGATTTGTTTAAATAATTGTTATTTTGTTCTGGTATAATGAGAACAATAGTTGTTCAAATAATTACCGTATTCCATAGAAGATGGATGAACTTTTACAAGTCTAGTTGGAGAAACCACATCCATAAAAACTAATGCTAAAATGTTGCAAGACAAATGATTAAAAGATCACTTGCAAAGTGAAATCACCGTTTAAATTATATTGGAAAGAGAACATGAAGAAACTCCATTTTGATGGATTCTTAGTCTTTTGATTTTGATCAACTGACGCTTGTGAAACTTTCCCCGAGATAATTGAAACTCCGTTCATAGGCCAAATAGGAACGAATGACTAACTTATTGGAAATTGTGCATGTTGATGTGCATAATCCATTATGTATAGCCATATGCGATGGATCTTTTTGCTTCATATGCTTTCTCTGGAAATTTGAGTGAATATATCTATATACTTACTTAATAAGGAAGATGTATGAAACATTTGAATATTATTCAAAGACTTTCAAGATGAAGTGGAAAATCATTGTAACAAGAAAATAAAGAATTTATGATTTGATCATACAAGAAGATATTTGAGTTACAGGTTTAGCAAAACACCTAAGATTTCAGGAATTGTTCCATAAATTTGCTTTTCCCGATAAACCATAGGAGTATGGTATGTTCGAGAGATCAAATTGAACCTTGTTTGACATGGTAAGATCAAAGGTGTCATTTATAAAATTGCCATTATGTTTTGAGGATTAAAGCTTTAGAGACTACCGCTTTTACACTGAAAAGAGCACCGTCGTGATCCGTTGGAATGACCCCATATGATTTATGGTTTGGGATAAAACTTGAGTTGTCTTTTCTTAAATTTTGGTATGCTATGCATAAGTAAAATGCTTATAACCAAAGTCGGATAAGCACGTCTTTGTAGGTTATCCCAAAGAATTTGTTGGGTATTCCTCTATAACACTGAAGATAAAAGAGTTTGTCGCTTGAAACGTTAAGTTTCTTGAGAAAGAATTTTTCGCGAAAAGTTAAGTGGGAGGACAATAGAACTTTGGTATGGTTATTGAACCTTAATTATATGTGCTAAGTAGTGCAATGCCGGAAAGTGTCCCAGTGGCAGCCACAATGCTCATGGCTCCCATGATTACAAAGGTTTTGATCTTGGAGATTAGAGTTCTTATTTGAATCATATGCATCGAGTAACAATCAAATAGTGAGATTTGATAAACAAGTCGTTATTATTTTGACAATGATGAACCGACTGCATGCAAAGAAGCGATGATGGGCCCTGACTCCATAAAATGACTATAAGTCATAGAATCCGTCATAGTATCCATACATGAGGAAGACCCTCTGGAAAGGCGTGAAGCCTATCGGTCGTATTTGGATCTACAAAGAAATAGACATGGATGTTTGACATCTATGAAGTAGTCGACATGTCAGAAAGGAATTTACGACAATATTCAAGGAGTTGACTATGACAAGATTTGATCTTTCGTAGCGATATTTAGTCTTGACGAATTAATCTAGCAACCACTACATATAATTTGGTATATGGTAGTTGAACAAACAAAACAATGTTCTTCTAATAGAATGGTTACCTAGGACGTATACATGACACGATCCGAAGAGTTTTGTTAATTCAAAGGATGCTAAAAAGGTCATGCAAACTTCAATAGTCGAAGTGAGCATAGCGGAGTTGGAATCTTCACCGTGATAAAAATGTTAAAAGAGTTTAATTTCATCGGAGATGATGAAGATGCTTGAATTTGCAAGAAGTTAAGTGGAAGCGCTGAGACAAATTTCCAATACATTATGCAGAGTACATATTGTTGATTGGAAATGATGTATCTTTTATTGACATGGGTTAAGAATTTCGTTAAAATTAGATTTTGATGAAAGACTTGGGCAAAACTGGAATATTTGGCATCAATATCTATATGGATAGATTGAGGCGCTGATATGGTTGTGTCAGACGTACATATATAAGATATTGAAAGGGTTCAATATGGAAATAACAAGAAAGGTTCTTGCTGCATGGAAAGGATTGTATCAAGATTCAAGTGCATCGACACTTGGTGAGTGAAATCACATGAATATTTTGATCAATAATACCGTGATATGTGCATATCCAGATATGTCCTATGCTCTAAATGTTGTGAGCATAAAGCAGAATGGTTCATAATATGATCATTGGACGATAGTAAAGATATTCTTATGACCTTTGGAAGAACTAAGAATATATCATGTATAAGTGACAAATAGTTGAAAATAGTTTATTATAAAGTATTACATTGATACTAGTTTGTCATAAGATACAAATTAAATTTATCTGAATTTAAACTATGGGTGGCACAATATTATGAAAAGAAAATTCCATGATGGATTTGGATGAGTTCCAAAATTAAGACATTGTGAGATACTACAACAATAGACTAAGTATATGACTGCCATAGTAGCAGCAAATGAGGGCATTTGTGTCTAGTAGTTTGTTATCAAACTAGGTGTGGTTCACAGTGGGATAATACTATGAAGATATATTGTACGATAATACTATCGACATGTTTTAACCCAAAGTAACTAAATGTCTCACCAAAGGACTAAATTTATACAATGCCATCTCATTAGAGAATGAGTGATGCGTAGAGACGCAAAGACATGAAAATACACACGGACCTGAAAATATCAGATCCGAAGATTATGTTAACCACTAGCAAACACGTACATTCAACACCTAGGTGTTGTATATACAAGTTTACAAGCTAGATTATTGACTCTAATGCAAGTGGGAGACTGAAGGAAATATGCCCGAGAGGCAATAATAAAGTGGTTATTATATTATTCTATTTTTATGATAAATGGTTATTTTGCATGCTATAATTATATTAATTGGAAACATTAATACATGTGTGTTTAATAAACAAAATACAAAGTTCTTAGTAACACCTCTCATATAAACTAGCTCGTTGATTAACAAGATGATCAAGGTTTCCTGATCATGGATATTGGATGTTGTTAATAACGAGGTCACAACATTGGTGAAATGATGTGATGAACATTCATACGAAGTATAGCATTACGATCAAAGTCATTTTGTTTATACTGCTATAACATCATACGAAGTAATCCTAGTCCTTGGACCATGAGATCATGTTAATCACTAACACCAGAAGAGTATCTTGATAACATCAAACGTCACACCGTAATAGGGTGACTATAAAGGTGGGTTCAGTGATACGAAGGTGTTATATAGAGGCTCATGGGTTAAGAGTGAGATTTGTCCATCCTGATGAAGGATAGATATACTCAGGGCCCTCTCGGTGATATCATATTGAAATAGCTTGCAAGCAAGTGATGTGATCACTAGAATGTTATATCATGGGAACGAGAAAAGAGTGCATGTCGGCAACGAAATCAAACTAGGTATTACCGATGATTGAATCTCGGACCTGTAATATATCGCGGGACAAAGGGATTTGGTTACGATATTAAAGGTTCACACGATCACAAGAGTCATCGTTGAATGTGCGGGAGTCAGTACGAATCTCAAGGTCCCGCTGCTGATTATTGATCGGAGAGGGGTCTCGATAATGTATGCATTATTCACAAACCATAGGGTGACATACTTAAGGGATACCAACACCATTTGGAGCAAATATGTTTCAGATAAAGATTTAAGAAATTGTTGGAATCATTTCGTTAGAAATCGGAATTGTTTTGGGTGAAATTGTAGAAAGTAGTTCTGCATGTGATATTAAAATGTTGTAGGGGTTTTATGTGAATGTTTGTTAATTAAAGTAATTAACAAAATTCTGAATAAAATAAATAAAATAGTTTTATTTAATGAGAGCTTGCATTAAATTTGGTGGAAAATTAATGGAGGTAAATGGAACTTTGAGTGGGAGGCTAATTATGTGAGTGGGAGCTCCGCCCACATGAATGTGGAAGAGGTGGGGGCACCTCCCTTGGCCGACGGCCATGGTGAGGGGCTTCCCCCCTCTCCCTATAAAAGCCCCCCACTCCCTTCTCTCATCTCACACCTCCTCGTGAAGGATCTCTCTCCCCCTCTAGAAATTATTCCCCATGGTCTCGGATTAGCGAGATACATGTTCCCGGTGGCTTTATTTGGAAAGGAGTTGCTGCTTCCGCTGCATCACTAGAGTGAGGACACGGAGGTTGTCGGGGTACCGGACGTGTGTGCAATCACGGATGCACCGCTGCTTTGCGGTGCTGGACTTGGTGGTGTTGGACCTGCTGGACTTGCTGGTGTTGGACCTGCTGGACTCGCTAGACTACATCATGATCTTGAGATCAGCAAGCGTTCGACTATATCATCCACGAGTTCCATCTCGTTAACAAAGCTTTGTTGTCTTGATCCATTTCTCTCTTGTTCTTCATAGATCTAGTACCATATGAGTTGCCCAACATGATTATAGTCATATATGTAATTCCTATGTGGTTGATCTTTATTCTATGATTTGATGTAGGATATTGGAACCTATTTATGTGTAAGACGTATTGATAGATGCATATCATGTACCCCATCCTAAAGTACTTGTGTTGATCCAACTTGTATGCAAGAGCATGTGGGGGGGGGAGTGTGTATTAGATGGAGTAACATGGTGGTAGTGATTGAATAGTGAAAACAAATTCAAGGTCTACTATGATTTTTACCTTTCTTTTGTTACCTCACTAGGGATTAAGTGAATGCATGTGCTATAATTATCTTGTGATAGCTTGATAATCTTGTTTGGTCAAGGTGGCATATTTGTTATTCAAAAACCATGTCAAAATAATTAAGACTATGCTTTGTTAATTCTTAATTGGTTGGAGTTTTCCATTTATAGTGGAGTATAAGAGAGATGTGTTGCATCATCTGTATGTTGGGACGTGATGCCCATGTGAATGCTTGTCAATTACATATTGAAGTTTCACCAATATTATATTGATGATGAATTGTTTTATGTCCACTATAACCATGAACCCCGGACCAACTTTTATCATAACAAACAACTTTCCATATTTTCTGCAATTTTATATTTTGAAAATACAAAAATACTTTCTTTACTTGCAAACACAAACAAAACACAAAAACACCATTGCCTTTATTTTATTATTGTTTTACTTTACTTATTATTGTTGTTATTTCATATTACTAATACTAAACTTTGTGCTTGACAACCACATGGTAGAGTTGGGGACACAAGGCAAAAACTTTGTTTTGTAGATTGCTTGAAGAGGAGGAGAAAAACATCCCTGGATCAGCCAACTCCCTGGGAGTTCGATATAAATCCTCGAGTCACCATTGTGGGGAAAAAACGCTTGCTACAACACTCTACATTTGGAGTCCCAATGAGTTGATACACACGGAGTTGTTGCCATCAGTTATGTCTACAAACAATACTATATGCATGCATGTAGCTATACCCCAGTGTGATATCTTCTTTGATTGTGCATAGATATCGTACCTTCATTAATAACTCTCACAACAACATTTGTGTGCGACACATCATCATGTTCCTTTTCTTGCATTTGTTGGTTAGGTTCGGTATTAAGGTCGATATACATGTATGTTTTCCTATCATTCAAAATATGCAACACGTCCGTAACATAGGGGTCAACTAAAACATGTCACGCTCTAAAATATTTTAAGTATGAGCAATATGAGCTATATCATAGTAGCAGTACTAGTTTTGCTATTGATTATTTTGTTAATTTTTCCGCTTCTCATGCAGGAACCACTAGAAATTTATGATGACATCTTAGAAAGACTGGACATAGGCATTGTACGCACTAATTACATGGTGCAACGTTGGACATAGGAAGTGATAACACTGATTTATATGGAGCAAAATTGTTCACAAATTCTCCCATGTAGAACCACATATAAGGAGCAAAGATTCATGGGTTTTAATATTTATTTTCAGGAGAAAATTTGTCCATAGATAGATTTGTTAGGTTCATGGAGTTGTCAATAGTGTTATCCTAGGTTTCATGGTGTGCAGAAACATATTCCAGTGATTTTTTACTTCTTATTCATGGTTTCATAGTGTTTTCATAGCTAGATTAATAGATTTTACTACTTCTTTTGTAGCAGATTTCATGGATCAGTACCTTTTCAGTGATTTTTACTCTATTTTCGCTATTAAAATCAAGAGAATTTACCTGATAGTCCTAGTTCTGCTAATTTCTTTCCTTCTTACCTCTTTTTTTTTCAGGAGGTGGGGTACTAGATATCAAGCTCGACCTGGAGCTCCCATGGTGATCCTGCTTTTCCCCTTGAGAAGAGGATGAAGACGATGGAAGGTTTGGATCGAGATGTGTAGGGTTTCTGTGTCGGGGGCATCGCTTTTGCTAGGGTGTGGGTTGGTTTTCCGGTTTCGTTCAACTACATTTTTTCCGGACGCGGTGCACGTGAAAGGTTGGACCAGTTGTCACTGTCGGGGCGTGGGATGCGGAGACCTAGGAACGCGGGGTGTGACTGTATGATCTGTTAGGAATCGCGATTCCTAGACCATCCGCTAGTAGCAAAGTCTAAAGAAAATTAACTATTCAATGTTCGACTATATCGTAAACATTAAGGAGCTTCGACACTACTTTGAGATCGAGTGACCTATCATCTCACATAGTTGGAGAGTATATGTACAAACTTGCAACCATGTTCAAAATTTCATGGATGTGTTATGTGTTTCTATTTATCCTTGAGGATCAAGGTTGGTCAAAACCATGACTAAAATCTTGTAAACCACACTATTTATCCTTGAGATCCAGGTATGGTGCATATTCTCTCAAGAAGCCTAGTCTATTGTTCAACAGTTCAAGTGCCTTCAAATTTGTACCCATCCTGGTGTATATCGAATATGTAGGGTAATTAGTTATGGAGAGTTCATAGGAAATATGCATCACATATCCTACTAAGTGGCGAGGGAAGCAACCTTGTGTTGGGCTCTTCAACTATGCATGGATGACTCCTTGTGTTGGGCTCTTCAACTATGCATGGATGACTCTTTGTTTGATTAAAGAAGGTTTTTCATCCACTGCAAGTTAGACACACTCATGTATACCACATGTCTTGTCTATGCTTCAACGCCCAAACACAAGGAGATATTTACAATGTCATGTACCCGGTTGAAGCGGGCAACTAGAGATGTGTTTACCCATATGGATGACAGGTTAGTCTTCAGATCGGTCATCCAAAACCCTAGGAAGCCTTTTTTTTATTTCTAGCGAGTTTTAGTTTCTTGTTCGAATGATGTTACTTGTTGGGCTATGTGCGTCCTAGTTGATTTGAATGAGGAGTTGTTACGAAATGACGCAGTCGCTTCTAACGATAGGATTTTCTATCATATTTTTTAATTAACGTGCTTGCACCCACTAGTTTTTTTTGCAAAATGTTCACCTATCTATTCGTAATCCTCAATAGTAGTACAAGCAATCCAAAAGGAACAAAAATTACAAACATGTCCTTGGACCATCTAATGACGGCTACAAGCACTCGAGCGAGCCAAAGGCATGCCGATGTCCTTGCCTTTCCTCACCGGAGCTAGACAAAGCTTATTGTTGTAGAGCCTTTTGTAGTAGACAAACAAGAAGTCGTCGTGCTAAAACCCCAAGAAACCAGTGCACGAGAGCAACAATTGTCGCCGATGAAGAGAATCGTAGATCAGAAAGAACACCGACCAAAACCAGCGAGATCTGCCGGAGACACACCTCCACACGCCCTCCAACGACACTGGCCGTGTGTAAACTCTTTGTGTGTATCGCATTGATGTTGCATTTGAGTTAATAAAGATCTCTTTGGTAGAAGAACATTGCTCCGAGATCTAGAAGATCTTTATAACACATTTTTACAATTTTATGCCGATAAAGTTATATTTCGCTTATATGAATTTATTGACGTCTACCTATATAACCAGTTTCAGTATTCCATGGTTTACCCTCTAGTTGTGATCTTTTGATGGCCTTGACCTTGTTATGTTAACCGGTAAAAGCCGTCATAGAGTCGCAATTAAGGAGCAGAGGATACTCTTAATATTTTTATGATTATTAGAACATCCTTAGGCGTTAGGTTTGACTAGCAGTACTACATTGCAATGTCCATCAATAAGGGGGCAATCGTTGGTTGTGCCCTAACCACTTAGCGCTAAGAAGGAAATCTTTTTGTTTAAAGATACTCATTGTATACTGGATTAAAACCAGTTGAATCATGGGTATGCCTGAATTTTCTCTCACCACTTTTACCTTTTTGTTCTCTTTTATGTGGACATGGTAGAACCACGACGACAACGAACCTTAACATCCCCAATAAAGTAGTAAATTTTAGGGCGTGCAAGTATATATCACTAAATAATTCACTCGGTGGCAAACCAGCAGCACTTGCCTGATCATGAGGTCAAAAAAATGTTGCTCCCGTTTTGTGCATTCCCAAAGGTAAAGGCGAATGCTGCTAGCTTCATTGTGCTAAACAGATCATATCAGGCAAAGACCCCAATACGCACCTCCTTTTGATGTGGGTTATTTTGAAGTGGTATCACTGTCTCTTTTTTCAAGAAACTACGTACAGCTTCCTTTGACAAAAGAAGACACCGTCGGCAAGTGCAGAAATGACTCTTCAGTGCAAAGTTGAAAGGTTTTTTCACCTTCTTTTGCACAACGTTTTCTACCCCTTGCCTGAAGAAGTCAACCTCTTGCACTCCCCAAATGTGGTGTTTTTTCAACTGCTTTTGCTTGACATCGAGTCGAATGAGAGTGCCCGTGCGTGCGGCTCCCAAAAGCATGTGAGATCTCGAGTGTGATTTGCTGATAGCCTCATCTTTTTGGCCACCGACTTGAAATGCACTGACTAGTGACATGGTAATTCACCTCCAGCTGATCAGTAATCACTAATCACCAGGTGAAAGGATATCGTGTTTTTTTTTACTGAAAGAATGTAGTGAATGGCTGATAGCAACACAAGAACTACTCCACTAGGTTTCTATAAAAAAAAGAGAGAGAAAACTACTGCACAGAAAGAATAGACCAGCTGTAAGTCTGTACCTAAAGCAAATATGTGATGTTGGAGCAAGATAATTAAGCACCAACCAATCAGCGTACTTACAAGAAGGCGATTTGATTGTGATTGTGACGCCGCACTACTATAAAAACTTGCCAAGTACTACTAGACGCTTATATCCAAGGAAAGGAACATCCCTGGTGGCCGAACAAAGACTGGGTGCTGTTCCCTGTGGTTTGTGCTGTAATCGTGTGCAGTGCCAGGCACTGTACTTGGAGCTGAGACCATGATGCCGGACTGAATCCCAGCGACGCATTCAGCTCGGCTCTGGGTGCACGCCACTGTTGCCATTACCGCCACGATCGAGCGACGGGAGGGGACGAAGAGGTGGTGGCAGATTAGATGCTACCAGTCTCGCCGATCAGTCGCGGTGCGCGCAGCTTAATTAGCTATCTAGCCTGCGTCTTCCACGACCTAATAAGGCATCGCCTTTTGGGCCAGACCCCCCCGCCCCCCGCCGCGCGTGCAGCTTCGAGGAAGAAATTAACGTAGTAAGGTGGTGGAACCGCGGGACTGGAGGCCAGCCGTGCCGTGCCCTGGGAACCCGTAACTGGCTTCCACTTGTCGACGACATGGGTGATGACTTGGTGAGACCCCGGCTTGTGTGTGCTGAAAATGACACGACTTTGTGGTGTTGAGTTTTCTGATCGATCGATCGGTCGTCGCCTCCTTTACATTTTTCAATACGGTCGGAAAGCCGCAATCCGTGGCAGACTCTGGCGGTACGTGTGGGTTTGTTAGATATAATCCTCTGCCTGCAGCTGACACGATTACAACGTGTTGCTCCATCAACATACAGGTTTATTACATAGTAAGTAGTAACCAGCTCAGAAAGAGGAGGTTTGATCTCCATTTGCTAGACAGCTGGAGCTCGTGACTGCGTCGCTGCGCGACAGAGACAATTTTTCTTGGATAATGATATTGGTACAACTTTTTTTCAGTGCTTTAATTGGAGATTATAACACACTTAAATATGGTTCAGTAATCTATTTATAATTTTTATTATTTTTGGACTTCTTTTACTAATGTTGGTGATTATTAATAGATTGGTCAAATTTCACAAAAAAATATTATCCAAATAAGCAGCGGAATCGATGTAGCCTTGGGCACCACCACTATGTTCTAATTCAGAGACTCGTGTCAAATAGAACATAGAATAGCTTCAATCAACGGATATGCCATAGAAATAAAATAACGATTATATGCATAAGTGATACAAGGATTTACATCGAAAACCTCATCAAGTTGAGGAGCAAAATATCGATTGTGGACTAACCGCTTCACCCAACTTTTCCAATATGAGAAACATGTGTACAAAGTTCTCTCTAGAATATCTAGAGATGTACAACACACTTAGCATGTTGTTGGAACACACTCAACACATTACCAACCGACAACAACCACAATAGACAAGATTATAGCAAAGTAGAGATATCATAGGTTATGTCATCCTCGGTAATTAGCAAACTGTTCATAAACCATAGATCCAATTAGCAAAAACTTGGTAGACAAGTAAACATATGTGTTACAAATATACTCACCAAATTTCAGCTCAGTAAGACACAGTTTGCCTTTCCAAACCGTTCGCCAACCAAAACTATTCTATATTGAAGCTACAACAACCCAAACTGACTAAACCGCTATCTAATCCGATGCTACACCGAATCAAATCTCAAACCTTCTAACCAGATCAAGTATTCAAAGTAAGGAAGAAGCTACCAAGTTTAGAGCGAATCCAAGCATGTTTGAGCCTCCAAACACCAGCTTGAAGGCAGACCGGTCAAAACTCATAAATTTGGACATAAATCACCTCTCCTTCTCTCTTCTCACTAGGTTGAGGTGTTCTTATGTTCTCTCATCCTCTCACAATGGCGAACATGATGGCTTCTTGCTCACACTCTCTCACTTAGCCACCAAGGGTGGCTATAGTTTTCTTCTACCACTCTCTTAAGGCACACCTCGGCTATTGGATGCGAACCTCGATAAACGGTTGAAACCTGTTGGACCTCATGGGATGATGTTGGGTTTCCAACACATCTCCATGTGGAAATACATGGACAACAAACTCCCCTCCTGACATCATGAAGGGTCTCATTGCCTACCGACAACCATGACAGCGAGCTAATGACATACCTCAAGCTTTCCCATTGTCAGCACCTTGGTCAACATATCCACCACATTGTCATCTGTGTGTACCTTCTCAATTTTTGTTTTCTTGGAATTCAGCACATCTCGAATCCAATGATAGCGTACACCTATATTCTTTGACCATGAATAAAAACTTATAATTTTACTCAGGTGGATAGCACTTTGGTTGTCACAAAATAACACATACTTGTGTTGCCCATAACCAATCTCACAAGCCAATGATTTCAACCATAATAGATCTTTGCTCGCCTCATTTACAACAATGAACTCGGCTTCAGGGTTAATCAATGTCGAACACTTTTGCAACCTGCTTTTCTATGCCACTGCTCCCCCTGAATTGGTAATAAGATAATCTGAAGTAGACACTTTGCCATCAAAATCTCCAGCCAAATCTGAATCTGAAAATGCAATCGTCTTGGTCTCACTACCTATGGGAGATAAGTGTGCTCGGGTTGTAGCCTTCATCATACAACCTGCCATCCCTTCATAGCCCATGATTCCCATTTCATGCATGATATGAAGGCCTTGTTATAGAAGATCCAACTGACATGTGATTGGCGTGCTACAATAAGACTTCTACGAGGACTCTCACAATCGATGTGTAAAGGATGGTTACAAGATCGAAGTAACGTACAAGACATCCAAGACTTAACGTGCAGCATGGAGACTCCTACAATCAACACCTATATATACCTGAAGAACATTGTTCTTGCGGGAGTAATTAATATACGCCAAGCTGAAGCCTTACTCAACGTTGTCTCCATAGCCATAAACCATAGATACCTTCAATCTTGTCACGTATGTCTATAAGTCTACCGAGATCCATCTTTGTTCTATTATTGGATGATCTTGTAATCACATAATCAATAAAGTCAGAGAGTTCTTATTAGAATACTTGGTTGGATTGTTTGATCCAAACCTATTGGCTTCATCCTCCCACCGAAAAAATAAACATTCTTCCAACCTTTGAGATTGTGATTGCCAAAGGACATATAAACTATCCTTCATCACTACCACCAAATCAAAGCTTCATATTAGTGTGGCCGACAATATACCTCAAAATACACTTCACGGCTTCCCAGTGTGGTTTTCCTGGACATAAATCTGCAGCAATATCAGGCCTTGTGCACACCATAACATCAAAATCCCAACCGATGAAGCATACATAATTTTATGTATTTACTTTTTCATGTCTTCAGTGGAGGGACATTGAATCTCTATCAACTTGAAATGAGACGCTAATGGATAACTCAATTTATTTGGCTTGTTCATCTTGAATTTGCTAAGTACTTTCTCAATATATTTCTCTTGAGACAAATACAACTTGTTGGATTTTTTGCCTATCTCAATTATCATGCCAAGAACACATTTTGCTAGACTTAAATATTGCATGGAAAATATTTTGCCCAACTCTTTCTCCACTCTAGAAACTTTGGAGACATTCTTTCCACTAATCAATATATCATCAACATAGAGAAACAACATGATAAAATCATCACTAGATAACCTCTAAATAAATACATAATGGTCTAAGCTACACCTCTTGTAGCCTTGTTCTCCATAAAAAAATTAAACTTCATGTACCATTATATCGGTGCTTCTTTTAGGCCATAGAAACTTTTCTTTAGATTACATATATTGTATTCTTTGCCTTTAACAAGAAACTTCTTAGGCATCTCCATGTAGATTTCTTCCTCTAACTCGCCATGAAGGAAGGATGTTTTCACATCCATTTGCTCAATCTCCAGGTTGTGACTTGTTGTTATGCCAAGTATCATGTAATCTTCACCATCAGAGAAAATATTTAATCAAAGGCAATACCTTTTCCATGGATGATCCTTCTAAAACTATACTAACCTTGTATCTTGTATGTGATGTGTGCTCTTCTGACTTGATTTTGTTGACTCACTTATCATTTAGAACTTTCTTTCCCTTGAGAAACTTCACCTACTCATAAGTATGATTCTTATGCAAGGAATCCATATATTCTTACATTATAGTCCTTGTTCTCATATTTCATTGCATACTGAAAGCACTCATGTTCTAAACCATCAAAAAATAACACCACATATTGATCTGATGCATATGTGGCAGAAGGCACGCCCTCTACTAGACGGTCTGAGTAGAGATGCTGGTGGACTATATGGTTCAAATGCTCGTTGATCATGATCATCTTTTTCAGCATCATACTCTTGCTACTAGGGAGCATCTTCATCAACTACACCACTGAAGGGGATCTGTGGCAGAAAACAAAAAATTCCTACTACGAGAATGCACAACCCAAGATTTATCTATAGAGAAGTATAGTAACGAGCGGGGTACAATATTCATACCTTTGAAGAACGGTCACTGGATTAAGTTCCCACACAAACGTTGCTGATAAAGCCGAGGATAGCAAATCTCAAGGTCTATAAGGCTTCAAGCGTCTAGCACCACTAATGGAAGTGCCTCGTGGAGTTTTACACATGTCCGGTGTAAAAGACGTATCCCAGGCCCTGTTCTAGCAAGGCAACTGACATGGGTATACCCTACAGGTACTCGAGCTTGGTATATACGGCCTGAATACAATGGAAGCCCACGGTGTCGCCAAGGCCCAAATGGAGAACTCGAGTAACCTATGGACTCTCGATTGCTTGCGGAACAATAAGAAGCTAAAGATAGAAAGTTTAAAGGGAAACCCTAACCTGTAACCGACTTGACCTGCTACCCGAGACCTAGCCTGTCTATATAAAGGCTAGGAGGGGGTGGCGAGGAGAACATACACAACCCTAGTTTCCACAACCCTCGCCAGATTGCATCTGCGCACCATTATAATCTTCGATTCCTCTGTTAATTCCACGAGAAGACAAGCAGGAGTAGGGACCTCTACGAGGCTTGAACCTGGGTAAATCTTCGAGTCCTCTGTGTGCTTGTTTGCTAGCCAATTGATGCTTCCAGCGCTCCCTTCTTCTCCAAAACCCAAGTCCATAACAATGGACATTGATGAGTTAAACCCTCGTCAGCAGCAGAAGAAGAAGATCCGGACCGATTTCAGGCACTACGAGGAAACTAGCTATAGATAGGAAGACTTTCTATGGAGCATATAAATGTGCATGCTCCACAGAATTATTTCACTGGCGCATAAAAATGCATGCGCCACAGAAATATGGCAATTATGTGGCGCACGCAATCCATATACGCCACAGAAATGTGTGTTTCTGTGCCGCATATTTTTGCGTGCGCCACAGAAATTTGAGGGAACCCACAACCAAGTATGGGTGGACAGGATTCTGTAGCGCATATGCCTATATGCGCCATAGAAAGTGAATATTATATGTCTATATGCGCCACAGAAAGTCAAAAATAGATCCCACACCCCCACCCCCACCCTGTGGATCGACTTTTCAGTTTTGCAAAAAATAAATGAACATGATAAAAACTTCAAAACAAATTCCTTTGAGATGTAGTTATATTTTGGGGTATAGTTGCAGGGAAAATTGAAAAACATGAGTTTCGATGTATTTTGCAAAAAAAAGTCATGGCACGGTAAAACGGCCATAACTTTTGCATACGATGTCGAAAAAAATCTTTAACCTATAAAAAGGCCGTTCTAGATTTTACAGAATCCCCAAATTCGAAAAGAGTAAAAAGTTATTTAAAAAAAATATTTTTTTCCTGAAAAAATAAGAAAGGGGGAGATAATTTTGTGGAGCATATTGGACATATTTCCAATATGCGCCAAATTTTTGGGCGGGATTCAAATTTTGAATCCCGTCGGCGCCCCTTCTCTCTCTTTTCTCCTTTTCTCCCTCTTTTTTCTCCTTTTCTCCTCTCTCTTTTCTCCATTACTCCTCTTATCCACTTCTCCTCTCCTCGACTTCTTCTCTTCTCTCCTTCTCCTTCCCTTTTACTCCCTCCTCCTTCTCCACTCTTCAGCGACCTCCTCCTCTACCTCCGGCCATGGCCTCCTCCTCTGACAAACTTACCCCGGTGACCTCCTCCTCCGACGAACTCCCCCTCCTCCACCACCTCCGGTGACCCCCTCCTCCTCCTCCGGCCACCACCTTCAGCGACCCCCTCCTTCTCCTCTGGCCACCACCTCTGGAGGCCTCCTCCTCCACCTACCTTCAGCCTAGCCCTCTTCTGTTGACCCCCATCTCCGGCGGCCTCCTCCTCCACCCACCACCACCTCAGGCGACCCCCACCTTTGGCCTAGATATGGCCTGCTTTTTTTGAAATTTGAAAAAAAAACAGTGGCGCATATTGGAAATATGCGCCATAGAAATTTGAGATCTGGCACACTTTTTTTTGAGATTTGAAAAAACATTCTGTGGCGCATATTGGCAATATACGCCATAGAAAATTGAGATTTCTGTGGTGAAGAATTATCTACCTCGTGGAGCACATTCCCCACTTGGGAACACGCGCGAGAGGGAGAGAGAGATATTTAGGCGAATGGCCAAATTGTGGGATGAGATTTTGGGGAGGCATGGCACCCCTTTATATAGGAAAAATCTAGGCACTCCCACCCTCCAAGTCCCGGGGTGGGACTAAACTTGCGAGGAGGTGGGAGGGGCTGGCCAGCAGCTGGGGTGGGACCCACCAGTGCTCCAAGGCCCGCCTAGGAGGCCGGCAGGGTGGGAGTCCCCTACCTTGGTGCCTTGGCCCACCTAGACCTAGCCGCCTCCCCCTCTTAGGACTTCTCCTTCTAGGGAGGGCCCATCTAGGGTTTTTTCCTTTTTCCCTTTTTTATTAAATAAATATATTTAATATTAATTCATTAATTAAATATTAAATGCCTTGCATTTAATTCCTATTATTCAAAGCTCCTTTTGAATAACTTTTGAACACTTCGGTATCTCTCCGGAACGCTTCCAGTTCTCTCTCTATGTATTTCTCCTTCGGTAGCGGATCAACCCGCAGCGTCTCTACCCTTAATCGTGACACCCTAACGGTTCGGGAATGTTCAGACATGATCAAGATACCTCGCCGATCAATGACGAAGAGACTGGAAATACATGATGGTTCCTTCACATTACACGAATTTGGTTGTTCGCTTGAACCTTTTAAACATTGAGGCTTATTCCTTTTGCACAATGATACCTGGTTTGTCCAAGACCTGATCTCATGTATCTATATACCAGTTTGATCTTGTTACCGACAAACACATTTACTCGTTCCCGTGATATTACATCCTCGTGACCTAGTCGTGTGCTTGCAAACTCATTGATGTAATCTCACTGAGTGGGTTCAGAGTATGTATCCGTCACTCGGATAGGCAAATGCCGATCTTGATACATATGCCTCAACTATTCCTCTAGAATACCTAATGCACACCTTTATGATCACCCAGTTATAGTCATAGCAGTTGATGTGATCAAAGCAGCCACGGGAGATAGTGATTAAACATGATATCACGATTGAAGGATTAAGTTACTACTCTTTGCTAGATATTGCAACTTTGAACTTTGTGACTGGATCACATTGCGATTTTATGGTTGGGTGTGTCCATCACTTCATGAAGTGACCTCGTTGTCAGTTAACGTTAATAAGTCCATGATCGGGAAACCTCGATTATCTGTTTCCCAATGAACTAGTACTAGAGGATACTAGGGATCTCGTTGTTTATATACCATACATGTATTAATGTTTTTGCTTAATACAATTATAGCATGATACAAAACTTATTATGAACATCAGAGAGATATATATCAATAAAACAACTTTATTATTGGCCTCTAGGGCATATCTCCTTCAACCACTATGTGCATCATCATCTTCAGCTTGTTGTTGAGATGAAGTTGTAGGAACTAGGTCAGAACCAGATCTATCATGCTACTATTTTTTAGGATAAACATGTACCAGAACTTTCTCTATAACCTACAACTTTGTATTCACAATATCCTCAATTATTTGGTATTCAACAAACACAACATCATGGCTTCTCACAACCTTTATTGTTGTTGGATCATACAACTTGTAGCCAGACTGATCACCTTCATAGCTAAGAAATATACATTGTTGTGTCTATGAATCAAGCTTTGACCTTTTAGATTGAGGGATATGAAAAATCCTTGCACCCAAAAACCTTCTAGCGTGCAAGATATCCTTGTCATAATAGACCAGGTTAGGAACATCTCCATGCAATGGATAACTTGGTAAGATTAATAAGATAAGTCATATTCGACAAAAAGACTAGCCCCAATAGTATTTAGGGTACCATTACACTCAGCATCAACTCTCTCAAGTCTAGCACCTCGGGCTTCTTGTGAGGAGAAATAATCATGAATGCAACTATGTGTTGCTTCCCTACTGAACATTTCTTGATGTGAACACCTTTCAACAATTTTTTTCACTAGCACGAAAATCCTTTTCTCACTCATGTGCTCTTGTGCCACAAAGAACAAGAATCCTCTGCTGCAATACATTGACACAAGCAGCAAAAATCTTAGCATGAACATGATACAAAACTGAAACCATATTACCTTTTGCGACAATCAGATTCCTTTGGTGAGCATGTACTATGCATTTCCAAATCTTCTCATGTATCCATCCCCATTAAGAAATCAATTGAGATAATGTTGAGACACGAGGGGCCTCAGCATGCTTCACCAATTTGAGGACTAGTGTCATACCATTTTTAGTCTCCAAGTGCACATCTCCTTTTCCAACGATTTTTGTTGTATCATTGTTTCCCATCTTCACAGCACCAAAATCACATGTTGTGTAGAACCTCTCTCTGGAGCCCAAATCTTCTCATCACCATTTACAAGGGTGATAATATCATAAAAAACTACACTGATCCTCTCCTCGATAGTGGAAATACCACTGCCATCATGTCTTCATGCATGAGAAACATGATCTCCTTAGTTGTAGTAATCCGGCTTCCCTCACTGTCACTATCAGTGTCTATTTGTTTTTGAACTTGTTTCTTCTTTTTTCCTTTTGTATTTCTTGCATTGTTCACAATGCCAATTGATGTGGCCCTTCTCATGGTAGTGATGGCATATAAAACACTAGCATACTTGTCTTTGCCTTTTGATTTTTGTATACTTCTTTCACCTTCCTTACTCAGACCTTTACTCTTGCTTATCCCCCATGACTCGGTCAGTAACATTTCAGAATGTGAGGAAGAGTTGTCTTGTCCTAATGAGCATTTTTTTCTGGACTTTGCATTTAGTACCTTGGTCTTCACAAGGTTCCAAGTGACAACTCCATTAGATATTGAATTGCACATGATGTCCTTAAAGGTTTTCCAAGTGTCTCATAATGAACCATGTAGCATAAAGGCTCTCACTTCATCTTCAAATGTGAATCCTATTGAAGATATATGATTTATAATGCCCTGAAATTCATTCACATTATCTATAATTGGAGTGCCCTCCTTGTACCTCAAACACATCAATTTCTTGATCAAGAATATCTTGTTAGTACCTTCTTTGTGGGCATACAACTCCTCCAGTCTCTGTGATAAGGTGTGTGCATGTTTCTAATCAATGATATGGTTCAAAACATTGCACTCACCCATTGTCGAAGAACAAGATGAAGGACTTAGTGTATGTGAAAGAATACTGGAAGCTAGTGTTCTCCACTGATATGCCCGATGATATGAAGCAAGATCGGTGGGGGGCACTTCATCTCCAAGGTTGTGTGTGCCCGACTGCTTGTCATGGTCGCATCAGCAGCTTGGGCACTTCGTCGACCTGTGGCAAGAACACGTCCTGCCATGGAACATCAGCAATCTACATCAGATGCTCGCTCCTGCGGAAGAATCGGATCTCAGACAAATGTAGATTAGAGCAAGATCCTAGGGCTTAGGGAAAAGGAAAAGGGGGCCATCCCCACCACCGCCGTCCACCATGGACGGCCTCCTCTGGTGACGGCGGGGGAGGGGGAGGAGGTTGGCGGCGACGCCAGGGGTAGGGTTCACCCATGTCGCCTCAAGGAGGGACACCTCTAAATTTTAGGTATGACATTGTTTATAAGAAACCTAGAGTTGCTCATTTCCGTAGGTATCAAGAAGGCAACTCACTGGATTTGTTTTTGTGGTTCTATCTCATCCTAGTGCATCAATGCGAGTCTATGAATACTTGGTGCAACCGGATAGAGATAGTTACACACGATGAGGGTGGATGGCAGTCCATTAACAGAGTATGTTATATGTTAGAGCTTTTTGTTGCTTGATTTCCGTATCTATTTCATGTGATCCACAAGTAAGCAGTAATACTCTAAATAATTCTATTTTCTAAATAATACATTTTTTAATTATTTTCTAGAATAATACATGAAATTTGAAATTTTTGAATCTAACGTAGCTGCAGCAAGTTCAACTCTCGTTCTCAACCCATGAACAATATGACTCCGAATTCCTAGAATTTGTTTGTAGTGACTCTGTTCCATGCAGGCACACGGTGTACTGATAGCACTAATCGGCACACCATATTTGGACTAGTGCCTAGCTTCTCTAGCTCAATATGCATGCATGGGCGTAGCTAGCTCACCATGCATGGCATGCATGGTACCTATCGGCACACTGGCACACCGTGCGTAGCACTTCGTGTGCCGCAGCCACGGTATATTCGGAAATTCCAAATTTTCAGAATTGATTAAAAAATATATTGTTTAAAAAAATGCTTGAATAATAACTCGGCAATAAAAATACCTATGTGCCCTTTTTTTTGAAAGAAAAAAAGATTTGACGAACAAAACCTTTTGGCTGCTCCTGTGTAGGTGCTCTTTGATTCCTAACGTGTATATCAAGCAGTTAGGCCAGGAACTGTACCGGTACACCAATGGCTGCTCAACAACTGAAGCATATGAACAGAGCCAGATGCTGAGGAACACCTATCACAACAGTAGGAATCGCTGCCCTGAAGCCCCAAAAAGCATGCCCAAAAACAAGCCACAGTGTCCGGCCTCCAATGGCCAAAACCCAAAGGTTGGACGACCTCACCTCACCCCACCCACGAGCTAGCTGTGCTCCGTTCCCCAAAGGCATCGCACTTTCCAGCATAATACGCCGCATCAGATAAAATAATCCCGTCTCCGGCCGATCTCCTCTTCTTATCCATCATAACGAGCAGCCACGGCGAGCCGGCCCCCCACCCGGCCACCCGGCCACCCCGGCGATGATGACCCACCGGATCGCCTTCTTTCCGAAGATTTGGTTTCTTCTTTTCTGGCCAGATCGAGACAAGTCCGGAGATCGATCGCCGCGAGGAGCTCTTTTTGGCCTATCCACCGGCAGCTCTTGCGTCGATCGTCGCGTACAGCTAAGCTAAGCTGTGGTTCGTTTCGCGTACCAAGAAGCGCGTGCCGTGTGTTTTCCCTGAGATAATGCCTGGATATTTCTACTTATTTCAACATCGTGCGTGTTAGGTACCCACTGACACTTCTCTATGCTCACACTGTTTGTTTAGTAGGGATCGGTTTCAACCACATGGTTCAGTTCAGGATCATTTTAAACAGGCCTAGATTTGGCACCTCTTGCCGGTAAATTTTGAACTGATGTGTCACTGGATTAAAAGCGTGTGGCCGTCGAATCTATGCCTTGTGATCTCTGCTAGGCTGGGGAAAACAAAAGCAGGGGAGCTTTTCAGCAGCAACAGATTTGCTCTGCCGTCTTTTGGAACAGCACGCAAGGAATCAGGAGGGATGGCGAGTACTCCTACTTGGTCGATCTGCGGCTTAGCATGCAACTTGTGTACCTAAAATCTATTAGAGAGATGCTTCCTTCTCGAAACAGCCGTTTTATAAATAAATCAGCCATCTACACGTTACAAGGTTCAAACAAGTAAAAAAGAGTTTGCTGGAGCAAAAAACACAAAAAAGCCCAAACAGAAGGAGTGAAAACAGGCTCTCAAAGATGAAGAAACTGAAAAAGTAGCACTAGGCGCTTAGCTGGACGAGGAGGAGATCCAACGAGCCGCCTCTAGCAGGAGTCGAAGGAGAACGTCCAGCTGTCTACCGAACGAGCACCATAGCTGCAAAAAATGACAGGAATTTGAAAACCGAGCCAGAAGCACAGGAGGAGAGAACCTTCTCAATAACCATCATATTGCGAGAGGTCTATAGGGACCAAGACAACGCGGCATATACCAACCATAAAAGACGGTGATCCTTTCCGGCACAGTTTGCCCGAGTCTCTAGAAATTCACGGAGATCTTAGAGCATTAGGGACATACATTCACCGAGATCTTAGAGCATCAGAGAGAGATACTTCCGGTACGAATCATTCACATCGTTCATAATTGGCATCCGGTTTGTCTCTAGGAATCTGGTGGTATTGCATTTTGCACGGAATGGTCCTCCCTCCATTGACATTCTTGGTAGTACGTACCACTACGTAGCCAGGGCACCCGCCTCAGCTCTCTCCCAGCAAGAACAATATTATCTTGGGAACCAATTCTTGCATGGGCGTAGTACCGTGTCGCTGTCTCGCGCCTGAAACGAGGACAAGTGAACACATTCCGCTGTATTTTATGGGGTCAAGTAGCCATCTTGTCGCGTGGTTGTTGTTTTCGCTCTCGGAAGAACTCACCGATGACTGTCAAAACTTAATTTGGTCAGTCAGAGAACAAGTCCTCCTCCCTATCTGAACGTCTCTACTCCAGTCAATTCGCAACGTAAAAACAAACAATATTTGGTTGACCTGGAACCTGATTTTGCTAGTAGTTGATTTCTCCAGCACAGAGTGAAGAAAATATATAGGTGCAATTTGACCAGGCACAATCCATATCCATAACTTGTTCCCTGCCCATTTCATCCATGTGCACACTCCTTTTTCCACCTTTTCCCAACTCAGCCTCACACGATGGGGAGCCGCGGCACTGCACATCGGCACTGCGCGGGGTGCCACTATGGATCGATATGGACCTCGAAATTCCGATACGAAAGGGGAACGCGAGCCGAGCAGAGCAGGGGGCAGGGCCCGGCCGCACTACCTGCCCCTTTCGGCATTCATCCATTCAGTCACAAGGAGAAGGAGCAGAGCCGGACATCGCCTCCTCCGGCCTCCGGCTCCTATAAATAAAGCCTCGACCACCAACTTGCCATTTACCAACGCAGCTGAGCTTGCCATTCCTACTACGAGTGCTACTACTACCTAACCGGCTGGGTTGACCCCTAGAGAAAGCAGAGAGCATGGACGTGGAGAGCTTCGCGGCGCAGGAGGTCTCCGTCGACTGGCGGGGCCGCCCGTGCAAGCCCGGCAGGCACGGCGGCATGCGCGCCGCCGTCTTCGTCCTAGGTACGTACTCCTACGGACCAGCGAGCGAGCAATGTCCAGGGCGTGTGTGTGTGCTAGCTAGTAGTGCTGAGACGCGCGCGTGGTGTGTGTGTGCAGGGATCCAGGCGTTCGAGATCATGGCGATCGCGGCGGTGGGGAACAACCTCATCACGTACGTGTTCGGGGAGATGCACTTCCCGCTGTCGGAGGCGGCCAACGTGGTCACCAACTTCGTCGGAACCATCTTCCTCCTCTCCCTCATCGGCGGATTCCTATCCGACTCCTACCTCGGATGCTTCTGGACCATGCTCACCTTCGGATTCGTCGAGCTCTCGGTACGTTTAATTTCTCACACCAAATTAATAAGCTTAATCCTTGCATTCGATCAGCTGCTTGTCGTCTTTGCTCGAAAGCTTAAGATGTCTCGAGCAAATGTAAAGACGAACAATCAGCAGCAGTAGTGAACCAATCGGGCAGCTGCGCGCGTGTGTTTCAGGAGGAAAACGGAACGTGCCAGAGTGTTTTTCCTTTTTGTGGTTTTGACTGTTGTTTTCACGGAAAGGGAGAGGAACTTGGATGGATTATGTTGGCCCTCATCGCCAATCACCATGCATGGACCAGAGTTTTCTTTGCCGGTTTCGAAAATAGTGTTTTAATTGGGACCAGGTTGAATTCAACGCCGCATGGGTCACCTAATTATTTGCGAAATTATTTGTTTTCTTGAAGAAAAGCGAGTAGAACTAGACATGCCAAAAGGAATTTTGTTGTTGTTGGGACTTGCCTGAAAACAACGTGTCCTGAGAAAAAAGTTGTGCTAGTGATACGTGCCTACTTGGCACTAACGATAGTAGGCGCTCCTTTCTTTTACTTGTAGTAGGCGCTCCTTTCTTTTACTTGGAGTAGTAGCATACAGCTTTTGTACTAATTTACTACTACCTTAAAACCCTACATTAATGGAATGATGGAATCAAAGAAACCAGACACAACATAATCAGAAATATGCTTTTGCAAGTTCAGACTTTTTGTTTTATACTACTACTACTACTACTAAAATGGATGGATGTTTACCAGTATCATCTTTCTGTGCTCTTCGATCAGGGCTTCATACTGCTGTCGGTGCAAGCGCACCTCCCGCAGCTGAAGCCGCCGCCGTGCAACATGGCGTCCATGGACGGCAGCTGCGAGCAGGCCAAGGGCTTCAAGTCCACCATCTTCTTCGTCGCGCTCTACCTGGTGGCGCTCGGCAGCGGCTGCCTCAAGCCCAACATGATCGCGCACGGCGCCGACCAGTTCTCCGGCGGGGCCGATAATGCCAAGAGCCTCTCCACCTACTTCAACTCGGCCTACTTCAGCTTCTGCCTCGGCGAGCTCGTCGCGCTCACGGCGCTCGTCTGGGTGCAGACGCACTCCGGGATGGACGTAGGCTTCGGCATCTCGGCTGCCGCCATGGCCGCCGGCCTCATCAGCCTGGTCTCCGGCGCGGCCTTCTACAGGAACAAACCTCCTCAGGGCAGCATCTTCACGCCGATTGCGAGGGTAAGAAATCTTACACCAATAACTAAAACACACTGGTCTCGTAATATCTTGAGTCTCCTACAGTGATAAGATGTACACTTCGTCCCGCGGTTGAATAGAAATCTTACCCTGCATCCTGAGAAACTTTATGCACTCTAAAATTTGACAAACTTAATCTTTTAAACAAAGAAATTGGACATAGTTTGGAGTGTTGTCTTAGTGGCAGCTTGATTCTATGTCGGTATGTTAAACATCTCCTTGCGCTAAAGAAGTTCATTTCAGAAATTTCCAAGATACTGCCGTATGCAAGAACTTCTGTCATCATCATTGATCTGATCATATTGTTATAGCCATCTTGTACTCCATGATTAGATTACATTGAAATAGTAGGTAGATTTATTTTTGTCATCATTCAGTCAGAGTGGTTCCTACATTATGCCCATCTTGTCATATTCTACAGTTCTGCATTTTGGGATCATATGATAGGGTAGAAGTTAGCTTACACATTTTGATCACCGATCAGATCTAGTCAGATATCTAGAGCGGATATGCTATCTGCAAGTTGTGCATGCGGTGCATTTTCAGAAGTTTTATGATTAACTTACTGTTCGGCTGTCAGTTCTGGGCAGCTATGATTTTGATCATAATGATAACGCCAGAACTGGCTGCAGATTAATAATTAAGTAAAATGTCCTGTCACGTGTGCTGATGTGCAATATATGCACTTGCGTTATGCATATGTTCAGATATGACAAGCAAGTAAAGTATTGAGTGGTTATTTGTGCTGTTATTGTCAAGCTAAGTTCAAACCATTTTAGCACAGAAATGTACCTATGGGCCTATGGATACAACAATTCTAACCAACATATACGTACAATTGATTGGAGTTGTCGTGTCTATACATTTACCCAAGGCTTTTTTTTACGCAGCTGATACTGACCAACTTGAAACATACTGAATCACTGACGAACTTGCTACAAACTGTTCGAAATTCTGCAGGTGTTTGTCGCTGCCTTCAACAAGAGGAAGCAAATCTGCCCTACTAATCCTGCCAACGCCAGAGTCTGCGAGCCAGCACGCCTCGCCGGCAACTTCCGCCATGGCAACAAATTCAGGTGAGCACTAAGCAGTGAGCAGGGCCGGGCATACAAAATCCAGAATTTCAGCATCAGCAGATTGCTCCGAGCTGTTATATATGTCTGAAACTCTCAAACTACGCAGGTTCTTGGACAAGGCGTGCATCAGGGACGCGGCGCAGCAGGGGGGCGGCAACACGAAGCCGGAGAGCCCCTGGCGGCTGTGCACGGTGGCGGAGGTGCAGCAGGCCAAGACCCTCCTCGCCGTGACGCCCATCTTCGCGTGCACCATCGTGTTCAACACCGTGCTCGCGCAGCTGCAGACCTTCTCCGTGCAGCAGGGCAGCGCCATGGACACCGCTATCTTCGGGGGATCCTTCCGCATCCCTCCGGCGTCGCTGCAGGCCATCCCCTACGCCATGCTGCTCGTGCTCGTCCCGGCCTACGAGCTCCTCCTCGTCCCTTTCATGAAGCGGCTCACGGGCACGCGGTCCGGGATCACGCCGCTCCAGCGCATCGGCGTGGGGCTCTGCACCGTCGCGTTCTCCATGGTCGCCGCCGCCACCGTGGAGCGCCGGCGCCGGGAGCTCGCGGCGTCCGGGACGCAGATGTCCGTGCTGTGGATCGCGCCGCAGTTCCTCGTGTTCGGAGTGTCGGAGATGTTCACCGCCGTGGGGCTCATCGAGTTCTTCTACAAGCAGGCCTGCGCCGGCATGCAGTCCTTCCTCACGGCGCTCACCTACTGCTCGTACGCGTTCGGGTTCTACCTCAGCTCTGTGCTCGTCACCACGGTGAACAGGGTCACGGCGAAGCACGGGGGCGCCGGCTGGCTCGGTGACAACGACCTCAACAAGGACAGGCTGGATCTCTTCTACTGGATGCTCGCCGTGCTTAGCGTGATCAACTTCTTCTGCTACCTGCTATGCGCAAGGTGGTACAATTCCGGTGCCGATGACTCTGACGCTGCCTCTGCTCAGATTGCAGCAGAGGGTAATGGGAAGGAGATCAGCTGAAGAACTGCGTCATAAAAAGACTGAAACTGTATATGCATATAGGTATATGTAGAAATCCATGAGAAATAGTGGATGGGAATAGAAGTAATATTAGGTTCAGAAGAAGGTTTGCTATGATAAGGAATAGAAAGTACATCACATATATGCTAGTTATGCATCAAAACACTCTTCAGGAAAGTTAATTTCCACATTGTTAGGCAAGCACAAGAAATATTAGGTGTTCAACATGCAATTATGCAGTGCAATGATGAAGGAACTGTCAGATAGGACATAAAGACTTATCAGATTCAGGACAAATAGCAAGTTATCCTTTCATCTTCTGAAACAAGAGTCCAACCAAATATTTCAGGCAATGGAATGCATATGCATAAATCAAAAATATCCTCTGAGGCCCAATAATTATGTAGCAAGGGATTTCATAAAGAAGTTTCCCATCACAATTACTGGCATGGAACAAAAGTTTCCAGTTGGCAACTCAGGACATTTCTCAGTGCGGCAAATTTCCCAAAGCTCACAATCTTACAGAATGATGCAACTGCCATTGGGACCGCGCTCCTTCTTTAACCTCTCATTTTCTTCTCGAGCAACCTTTTTAGCATATACAGCCTTCTTAAGTCTATCTTCAGCATCTTTTCTATCATTTTCAGCCTTCTGTAGGCTTTCCTGCAGACTACGGATCCGGTCTGTCATTATATGCACCGCGCTCTGCCTTGCTTTCTGCTCTTCTTGAAGCTGTTTTTCCAGCCTCTCAGTCGTGCAGTTGAGCTTTTCCTCCACCTATAGAAAGTATTTTTAGACACTGACGTACTTCAAAGCAGAAGATTGGCAGGCGAACATATCACATATGGAAAATACTTACACCATCACCTATAATTTCTAAAGCACATGGAAGTAGCATAACCAGTGAACTTCACAAAATGAATCTGGTTTGGAAATGGAGGTAATACATCTAGAATAAGTATAATCCAGTGGCAAGTTTGTGCAAGGAGGTAATACCTTAGCATCACTATTCACTATTGTAATGCTTAAGACTGTTTAATTAAAAAATCACCATTTATCGAAAAAATCACTATTCACTATTCAGTGTGGCGTCATATGGTATTATTGACTATAAATAAATTTAGGAATATAACCAAGAAAAAACTTAGCAGTGAGATAGGTCAAGACATGTGTTCTAGTTTCCAACTTGCTGTAATTAACTAACTGCTAAGAAGCTTGTTATGTTCACACTATTACTTATTTTTTGAGGTGCCGTTAAGTGCACGTAAAATGTTGGATTATTTCTAGTCCAGATTTTTCTGGCAAAATGACAATCAAAACAAAAATATAAGCTTGCCAAATAGAGCATCCACAGGTGGCAATCACGCAAGTGGGAAGCATTTTTTAGCATTTAGCTTTCTAATAAGCCATCGTTCCACATCACCATTTTAGCTTCAAGCCATTGTTCGACATCAGCATTTTCTCTAGCTTCAAGGTGGTTTATGTAATAAAATGGCTGGCCACTGCCATATATAAAAATGAATTTTTTTGTATATTCAGTTCTTTCTACCTTTTTTTTCTTTGCATATCTTACAATCATTGTAATAAAATTGGTCATGTGCTCCACCGATGCTGAGGTGGAGGCTGCTCGTTTATTCAGTCATCCAGAAGAAAGGGATATGGAAATCATATAAGTTTTTGTAAAGGTAAATATGGATGAACTGCAAGCTAAGAAATATTATGTACCCAATCAGTAGGCAAAACTTTAGTTGACCTTATGTATTGGGAACTTCTTACCATCTTGGTAATGTGCATAAGGTATTCATCGTAAATGTCTCTCTTTGAGTTGAACATTTGATGTGCTTCCTGTACCAATAGAACGATAAACACATTCAAGGAAACTGAAATTCCAAAGGTAATAATACTAAAAGTTAAAAGCACCTGAATGTGCATGAACATCTCATTGGAAAATGGTCTCTCATCATTACTTGACAGCACAAATTCCAGAGCATCAAACAAACTGTTGATCTGTGACTGACGGAGCTCAGCATCAGTGGTCTTATTGTCAAAGAGAACAACTCTATTTTCAAATAGCTTTAACATGTCCTGAAAAAAGAGCATGCTCATGTAAGAAACACTCAATCAGATTGTAGCTGATTCCTAATAACACAGAGTTCTCAGGACATGATCGCATCAGATGCAAATGGAAACACTTGAGTATCAGTGGAAATAGATGAAATTGACCTGAAGATACGGAGGGGCACTATCAGATAACATTTCATTCCAACCAAGCATTCCTCCTACTTCATCTCCATGTGTAAAAACTATTATTGCGTGATCAAGGATTTTATCACCAAAAAACAGTTTAATCGACTTGATCGTATTCTCATCTTCATGAGAAAACCGAGACGCAGCTGAAAAAACCAGAAGTACTGCATGTATCCCATGTTTTGCAATGTCCATACACTTAGCTATCTCCTTCTGAACATCTTGAGCGGTGGATTCCATATCAAAGAAGCCTATCAACAAAAGAGCACAATAGTTAATCATAATTTGAAGCATGAGCCGCCTTTTCAAACATGCAATTAAAGAGTCACCAAAAAATCAATTAAAGAGCTCTTGATCTCTTACCACGAAAGATATGAAATCGTCTCAACATACTTGCAAATCCGAGTCGGAGTTTGTGCTTTACTTGGCTATATGGAATATACGGTGACTTTATTTTTAACAAATCAAAAGCTCCCTCTTTTTTGCAGGTTATCCCACTAGCTACACATTGGATCTGTCGACGGCCCTTTCTCCAGTCGGCTGAGCATAAGCAGGGATGGAGAAGGGGTGCAACTATTTTGAAACGGTTACACGTGATATATACAACCAGTGCGGCTGGCGGTTTGATAGGCATTTTTTTTTCAAAACGGGGAGCAAAGCCCCGGCCACTGCATCAATAGATGCGCACAACCTTGTTTTATTGCAATTTTCAACGAATAGGCGGATACCATGTTGATGCATAGGTGCGTCATGATTTTTTTCCTCCTTTTTAGATGGCTTATACATGTATCAACCTCATGTGACCCTTGAGATGTAATGTTTGTAAATTTAAAATTAATAAAAAGCTATATGCATCATATCAATGCCGAGTTTGGGGCTTTCCCCATCTCATTTTTTTTTTGCGAAGCCGTTGTGGTATCTTTGCTGTGAATTCATAGTGATATCTTACACAGAAGATATCAAAGCAGCATCATAATTTTAACTAGAATCAGAAATGGAGTAGAACAGAAGTGGAAAGGGAGCTCTATCAGTTCAGCTATTGTACATTGTCTCTTTTTCGGGCATCTTGTAGATAATTTCTTGTTAGTAGAAATTCAGCATTTATATTGGTTTTGCTCATATAAAAAAAATGAAGCAATAAAATTAATCTAGCACAGAAAATATTCCAAGTCTTTTATGCATGGTCACATCAAGATACTTATATATCACTACAGGTTTACACATCAGACATCACTAGTCAACCTTTTTCAGAACAAACAGCTTCGCAGAAACATTAGCTACTGGAAGCGTATAAACTTCAACAATAAAATGTTAAATAAATAAGGCAATAACACAATTATGACTGAGAATTCCCACCTGGAGTGTCGATGGCATTCAAGGTGCGGGACGCACAGCCCTCCTGAAACGCCCTACTTTTGCTCTGGCAAGTCTTGGTGACGCCGCGATAGGAGAGCTTCGATGCAAAGGCTTCGTCCCCGAGGATGCTGTTTGCGGTGGCACTCTTGCCAGAACCAATTTTACCGACGAGAGCAAGAGTAACATCGCCATGGGAAGGGCGAGTCGCGGCAGCACCGCCCGTTCGCCCTCGCCGTCTCCGCCCTCCGCCCATGATGAATCGCTTCCGAGAAGAAACATCACCACGTCAGCAGGGAAAACCTCAACTCAATCGGAACGAGAAAAGAAGCAAAACATGGGGGTTGATAATGAGAGAATCGCTCACCTTCCGGCGGAAAACAAGCTGCCGGACCAAGACGGATGTCAAGCAATACTACTTGAGACGGCGCAAGCAGTGGACGGGTCGTAGGGTTGAAGGGGATAAGTACAAAGAGAGTGAGTGTTCATTGCTTCGGAAGCGGGGGAAGAGACCCGAACGGCGGAAATCAAGGCACATTGCGAGTTCCCGAGGATACCGAGGCGTCTCTGCTTTTCTTCTAGGCTGCCGCTTCATTTTCCGCCGAGGATACCGAGTATACTGCGCTAGGGAGGAATGAATTTACATAGTACTCACACTCAAAATCACGCCCACTTTGCTTTAATATAGTATACAAATATTTATACTTGTACTAAATCAAAAAGTGGATATCAAATCGAGTGCGTCGTTTTGGCACCCGAACTCCATGGAAGGCTTTTTTCAAATCTTCGAAAAATTCAAATTCTAAGGTTCAAAACAATCACAAAATTTACCACGCTGTAGTCAATGATTTATTCTATTCTACCCATGTGTGAAATTTTAATACGAAATACCAAATATTCTATCCTCGGCAAAAATGATAAAAATTCAGATCTGGGAGCGTGAACTTTATGTCCAATTTATCTTTTTTGCTGACCCAAAAATACAAAGTATTTCACAATAAAATTCTGCATGCTCATAGTGTACATAGTTTACTACATACATGTACTTTTTTTTTCTTGAAGCTTTGAAATCGAGTTTTCAAATTTTAAATAAAGTACTGGAGCTCGGGTACCAAAGATATTTTTCGAAATCAAATATGTTTATAGGGACAAAACTTCATGTATTTTAAAGACCATCGACACACAATGACACAACCGCACCATCTGTCCATCACAATACAAACTATACAACCCTCAACCCTGTTAGAGTCACAAAGGTTAAAGAAACAACGATTACAACATGGGTGTACAAATGCAAGCACACCGCCACGATCACTCACACAACGTCCTCTAGGGCGTGTTTACGTGTCCACAACCATTTTAGGTACATCGGGTTCATAGCCCTACAACATCTTTTAGGGTGTATGCATTGTTTCGAGAAATCATAGTTTATTAAGCCAAGTCCAGATATTGAAAGTGCATGTTTTTTGATTGCCCACAATTCTTTCATGGCATATTTCATACATTTTATTTGGTTGCCAGCAAACGAGGATTCTGGCAAAAAGGGTGCAAATCTAGCTTGTTTGGTTGCATATAGAGTTAAAGATGATGCTACAGAGGTTGGAGATAAAGTTTATCTTTCTTTAATATCGACCTCAACGCAAAACTGGACAATGAAGGCATTGTTGTCTAGATCAATTTTATGTGTGGATAATAAGTTTTTAGACGCACTAGGCACATGCAAAATATTTCGAAGTTGAATGGAACTATGAGGGGTATGCAATGTTCAATTACCAATATGCTTAATTGTCATACCTTGACCACTTGCGGTGTGAATTTGGTCATGCCCTTTGTAGGTGTCATGAGTAGATAATTTGCTTAACTCACTGGCAACATGGTTTGTAGAACCACTATCCATGTACTAATTAGTATCAACATCATAGGATGCAATATTGGCATCTTTGCGGTCGGTGGAGAAATCATCATCGTCATTGTTATCCGAATAACGCCACCAACACTCGCTAGCTGGATGACCAACTTTCTTGCAAATTTGAAAAGTTATATCTTGAAAGGGGGATGGCTTACGGCCACGTCCACAACCTCGATTATTATTGAAGGGGGCGCCGACCTTGATCACGACCATCCGTGCGCTGATGTGGGCGCCAATTTTGTTTTCCCTGGTTACCACCAGGACCTTGACATCTATATGTGTTGCCTTGGCAACGAACTGCATCATTAGCCGAGGAAGAAAACGACCCAACATTTTGACCAGATTTTGAAAGCATCTTTTGACGGTAATCATATGCGGTAAGTTGTGAGCACAAATCACTAAGAGTGGTGCTTGGAACAGCATTCACCAAGGCCACAAGAGAGCATTCGTCGAGGCCACAGGAGAATTGTATTTACCATCAAGTCCATTTAAAATATATTCCTTCAATTCTTCATCATCCATCATTCGAACTGCTGCAATTAGTTCCGAGGCGAAACCTTGCATCTTGGAAATATACGTGGCTACAGAAAGATCATTTTCCTTTGTATTTGCAAGAGCACCATGGAGCATTGATACTGTGGGGAGAGTACATGTCCTCCACATAAGCCCAAACATCAGAAGCATGCTCAAGCGCCAAAACATGAGCCAAAACTTCATAGGATATTGATTTGACTAACCAGCCAAGAATATGCTGATCTCGAGAGACCCAGCTAGCATAGGACGGATTTGGCACGGTGGCTGTTGATCCTTCAGCTTCAACCTCCAAGGTCTTGGGCAGACACGGGTCGGATCTGTCTAGCAGGTCCATGACCATCGCACCGCGAAGGGAAGGAAGAACACGCGCCTTACAGAAGAGATAATTGGCTCGTGTGAGCTTCTCTGTCGGCGGAGCACCAAGAGCAGCAGCCGCGAGCGACGCCATTGTCAGGGATGAAGATGACGCCATGGGAGAGCAGGGAGGGAAAATAGGATCTGGTGTTTGCCGATCGCTAGATCGGATTTTTCTCTCTGGTGTTTTCCTGATCGTAGCCGATCGGAATTGATTTGTTGGGGATCAGAACGGCAGTGCTAGGAAAGGAAGAGCCAACTCAATACCATATTGGAAGGAGGGAAACTGATGCCCTGTTGGGGGCTTGGGCTGCATGTTATATAGTCATAGGAAGGGCCCCTATGGTGGTAGTTACAAAAGGAATATGAGCAGGTGGTGTACTACACCATAATGCCCATATTAAATCTAACAACTTAGTGCCATCTACAACAAAAAATGTCAAAATACTTAAGACATGATTTCATAAAGAGCAAACATACTAGACACTCCAATATCATTGCTCTCACTAGAACTAACATCCCTGAGATTGTTACTACTCCCTCTGATCCATAATAAGTGTCGCTGATTTCGTACAATTTTATACTGAATCCACGACACTTATTATAGATGGGAGGGAATAAGTGATTTATAATCTTATATACTCTCGTCATTTCATTGCATATGGACGGCTGCCACCATAATTTCTCTCTCTTGAGTTGCTAGTCATGACTCCTCGTTTATCATTAACCACCTACGTATGTGTAACCTTAATTCCTCAAGCACAGTCAAAAGTGGTTGTCATCTCGGACCAATCAAAGTACTGAGGAACTTGGGGGAACTGTGGCGTTGAGCTTGTGGAGAGCTTCTTTTTGGACTTTAACATGTTGGGTTCCAGGGAAAAAGATGTATATATATTTCTTGGTTGTGTATGCCTTCTTGTCAGCCGACTAGGGAGCATGGTCGGCATCTTCTGTCGTGGTGGTGTCACGGCAGATGCCATTGATAGGCTAAAGGTGGGGACTAAATGCACTAGGGGAATCCAGGGAGGGATAGTGAGGTGATTTCTCATACAGAAGCTTTGTATTCGATTCACTTCCAAGGTTACAAGTGCTCCTAGAGCTGTATTGGCGAGATGAGGAAGAAGGAACTCTCTTACTCTCACCCACAGTTGACCGGTACAAGACCAACTAGAGTTCAACCCTTAGAACCTAAAACCAATCAGAATAGCCCAGCCCCCTCTACAGAGTCCCTAGCCCTCCTTATATAGGGGTGGCTAGGTCTCCACCTAGGGCATACGTGGAGGCATATTCCAGGGAATATGCCTCCTCCCAAAATAGCAAACCGACCGGGGTGCTTTTCCCCCGCGTCACCCATGCAGAGGCTACGTGAGCTCTGCGGCGCCTGCGTCAGCCGACACGGGCGTCGTCACCTCTGTCGGCCACGCCTCGGTGGTCCTGCCCCTGTCCGCTTCGCTCATGCAGTGCGTACCGGGGCTTCTTTTGACCAGCGAGATTCCTTCCTTCTCCTAGAAGTTAGATATGACCCGGATCATAGTTGATCCGGCCACACCCGTTCCTGCATACAAGTTAAATACGCCTTTCCGACTTACGGCTTAAGTCGGTTCAGACCTAGTTAGGTGGACGCCCCTGGTTCGGGTTACCCCGTGATTCGGCCTGCCCTGAAGTGACCCGGCCATCATCTGCTTTAGCCTTGCCGAACATCGGCTAACTCGGCCTTTATACCCCGGCGTGACCCTACCCGAGGGTATCCCCCCAACATTAGTCCCCGAAGCTGGTGCGGTTTTAGCTGCCTTGGCTGCTAAGGCCACATCAGGTTCAATTTTATTGAGCTTTGGATGTTATTTCCGAGTTATCTCCTTATCTCGGGTTGTATGAATTTACGTTCCCTTGGCACGTTGCATGTTTTCACTTGCTTGCCGGGTTACCACCTTAACTCGGACCTCATGGTTTTACCTTCCCTTAGCACATTCCAAGTTTTCACTTGCTGGCCGGGTTACCATGGTCTCATCCGGGTCTTCTTTCCTTCTCTCGTACGCTAACCCACGTGGAGGCTAATCATCAGGTTGCCTCATTTTAAGGGGCCACAAAGCCCGATGGCGGTAATTGTCGATTATCCATCGCGGGTCACGTCACGCCTGCCTCCTCGTTAACCGCATCAATGCGTCACGTCATGGGATCAGCTACACCTTGTGGCCTTCCGTGTGGCTCGCCGTTGATTGGTCGATGCGGGCTATACACGGCCACACCGTGTGGCGTACCCGCATGACACGATCCCACTTCCCCCTCGAGGGAGTGGTTAAATAGGGGAGGGGCGCACCCCTTAGGTCTTTTCCCCCTTCCGCGTCCCTCTGCCTCTAGCTCTTCTTCTTCTTTGTCTTTCTCGCGACAGCACCGCCGCCACTGCTTCTAAGTAGCAGCGCCGCCGCCGCACTGCTTCCCCACGCCTCTGCATCGCCGCCACCGCTACGCACCTCCTCCGCCACGGGTCGTTGTCAATCTAGGCCGTTGCCCCCCACCGCCGCTAGCGCCAGTGAGGGCAGCGAACACAAGATGACAGAGGAGGAGCTCGCCGTCGCCGAGCAAGAAATGGAGGAAGACACCGCCGCGGCGGACCATGGTGCATGGGCTGGGTCCTGGGTCTGCCAAGACGACCTGTACTGGCTCTACCGCACCAGACGCATTCCCGTCGGCGTCATCGCGCGCCTCGCCTCCGCCGAACTCGCCCCCTCACCCAATCCGGGTGAGTACGTTGTGTTCTTGTCCCACTTCCAGCGGGGGTTCGGTTTGCCGGTCAGCGATTTCTTCCATGATTGGTTAAGCACCTACGAACTCAAGCTGCACCACCTTCGTGCCAACGCAATTACTTCTCTTTCTGCTTTCGCCTCCACGATCGAAGGCTATGCCGTACTATGGCCCATGAAGGAGCTATGGATATGGTTTTTCGGCCTTCGTCGTAATGTCATTCCGAACATTCAACTTGATCTGGAGGACAAGCAGCTCACTCAATTCGGAGTTGTGTTCATCTCACCCCGGAGGCTATCCGTTTTCCCCCGAGTCACCGGGCTGGACTCCTGCAAAGGATGGGCCCGGACTTTCTTTTATGTACGGAACGAGGGCACTAAAGACTTGATCTGGCTGCTTACCTATGCTCCGGGTCCACCTAACCCGGAGTTGTGGGACGTTGTCCCCAAGAAGCCCACAGTATTGGCCAACCAGGTCAACAAAAGGTTCGCGGAGCTGAAGGAGCTCGGGTTGCGCAACAAGGACGCCATGATCACATTCGTCCACAACCGGATCTCCCCTCTCCATAAACGCACTCACAAGGTGTGCCACATGAGCTGGGGCCGTGACCCCAACCGGACCTCGTCTATCGAGCTGAGCAACACAGAAATCTATCGCCAGGTCAAGGCCCTCTTCACCACCCACAAGGATTTCTCCTCTAAGTGGACGTGGGGAATTGAGCACTATTGCCGGGACAGGCTTCCTCCTGTGGTAAGCTTTGTTCCACCGACTTTATCCGAATTAAACCTTATGTCGGTTGCCGTTGTATTTTTAACTCAGTTGTATTTTTTCTCCCTTAGCAATTCCTTCAGCAAACTATCGAGGATGGCACCGATCCCACCCTCAAATATGCGCCTGACCGGGAAAGCTCAGACGAGGAAGAACCGGACCAGGAGATGTTCCTCCCCATGGCCGACGTGACCAAGCGACCCACCGATAAACTCTCTTCTATTAGAGATTGGCCCGATGATGAAGATGACTCGGATATCAAGGTGATGGAAGCTGTTGACGTTGTCCCCCTTTTTTATGCTTTTCCGACATCAGCTAACCCCGGTGGGCAGATCCACGAGGACCCTCCCCTTGCTATGGGTGAACCTGTTCCGGTAGCACCAAAGAAGAGGCATGGAGCTGCATCAAGTTCCTCCTCCGGACCTTCTCATCCCACCAAAAGGCGAAAGAAGTCTGGAGAAAAAACCGCCTCCAAGCCCGGGCAAGGCCCGGCCAAGGGCTCGGAAACCCAAGGAGCCCCTGACCTCGGATGCGTAAGCCTCTCTTCCCTCTGCAACTTATTCTTCCTTGCATTGTTTTAGTTTCTCTTCTGACATTATTTGATTCGGTAGTACTGTGGTGGAGGTCCCCCAGAGTGGATCTAGCATCTCTTCGCCGCTCCGACTTAGCCCTTCTCCCCCTCGTGACGACGAGTCACGCCCGCTGAGCCCTATTCCAGAGGGTTCTGCGGCTGCTCCGGGTTCTATTCCACCTCGTCAAGAGGGAGGTAACCTTGGAGCGGGGAAGACCGGCCCAGCCGAGGCGGCGGCATCCACAACTTCGGCTTCGCTGCAACCAGCAACTACCGAGACTACCTCAGCACCAGCAACCACTCCAGCACCAGCACCAGCGCCAACTCCGGCAGCAAGAACATCAGCAGCACCAAGTCCAGCAACAAGAGCACCAGCGCCAAGCTCCTCCGCCTCGTCCGAGTCTTCTCAGTCTCGGCGAGGAAGCACCCAGGCAGCTCCAAAGGGTAAATCTGCTGCAACTACTTCCTCCTCTTAGTAGCTCAAAGGCAAGAAAGCCCCTGACGCCACCAGGGCAGCGTCCGTCGAGTCTGGACAGCACACTCTCGCGTCCATGCTTGCCAAGAAGCCTCCAGCATCGAAGGATGCCCCTACCGAGCCAGCTAATGCGCAGCAACTTGTTCTGCACACCAGCCCGGCCCTTGCTCAGGTTGAGAGGAGGGAAGCACATGCCAAGGGCTTGGTGGCGCCCCACATGCTCAGCGGTGAGCGATATCCTCCGACCTTGATCGAGTTTATGAACAACTAGAACAAGGCGGAGTTCGTCTACAATGACGATCTCCCGGAGAAGTCCGGTCCCGCCGAGTTCTCTGCTCAGATGAACATAGCCGCTAAGGCGATTAACCTCGCGGGTCGGATGATGGAGGTACGTTACTTCACCTTTTCCTTAGCATGCTGTAGATATTAGCGATATAACCATTAGTCCCCGAGCCTCCGGGGGAGTAACTTGTTACTCGGCCGGATGCTCCTTAGAAAACCAACATAGCTCCGTGACAACTTCAAATATGCACACACCTAGAGCCGGGTTAAGTTCCAGTTGGCCCGGATCTTGCACACTTCGAATATGCACACACCTAGAGCCGGGTTAAGTTCCACTTGGCCCAGATCTTGTACACTTCGAATATGCACACACCTCGAGCCGGGTTAAGTTCCACTTGGCCCGGATCTTTACCGAATATGCACACACCTAGAGCCGGGTTAAGTTCCACTTGGCCCAGATCTTGCACTTGAATATGCACACACCTCGAGCGGGTTAAGTTCCACTTGGCCGGATCTTGTACACTCGAATATGCACACCTAGAGCCGGGTTAAGTTTCACTTGGCGGATCTTATACACTCGAATATGCACACACCTAGAGCCGGGTTAAGTTCCACTTGGCCCGGATTTTGTACACTTCGAATATGCACACACCTAGAGCCGGGTTAAGTTCCACTTGGCCCGGATCTTGTACACTTTGAATATGCACACACCTAGAGCCGGGTTAAGTTCCACTTGGCCCGGATCTTGTACACTTCGAATATGCACAAGGCTTAAGCTAAATTTTTGTACTCTTTTCAGGTGACCACCAACCGCCGGAGCGCTGAGTTCCAGCGTCTCCTGGACACTCACAAAATGCTGCTCGCAAAGCACAATGCACATCTCGCTGAGCACGAGAAAAGGGGTAAGTTCTCTTCTTCACATTTTTCTGTTGTCCTTCATCTTTTTCTGCCAAACTAATCCGTCATTCGGTTTTCGCAACTGGGGTGGAGGCTGAGAACAAGCTTATGAGGAAGAATCTGGATTAGATTAAGGGTAAGCTACTTTTGTCCGACCTTGCTTTGCTTTCTATTTCCTTTTCTCCTTGGCTCGGCGAACATTCATACCTCGGCTTTGCCTGGTTAACAAACTATTTCAGTATCGCTGGAAGATAGTGTGCCCGTGCCTGATATGATGCCGCATTTTCTCGAACAAGCAGGGCAGCATCAGGCCGAGTCAAGAATAAAGACGATGAGCTTGCCCTCCTCCGAACCAAGGATGACAAGATTGCCAAGTTAAAGGCAGAAATGAAGAAGATGAAAGCACAACACCAAACCGAGCTTGAAAAGGCTGGCCAGGACTACACCGAAGAGCGCGAGCGCCTCACTCTCCAAATTGCCAAGGATCGAGAACTTCTCTAGGAGGCCGACGTCAAGTTTGAGTCGGCGAACGCTGAACTGGTGCAGCTCCGCAAAAGACGCGATGATTGTACCAAGGAATTAACCCGGATCCACAGCCACATTTTACGTAAGTTCCTTTTCCTTATCCGACATATTTCTATGGGTTACCTCACATGTATTTTCATTACTTGCCTCTCTTGTCCCGTTTTTAGGCAAATTTCCAGAGGGTACTCCCATTGCGAGCGCCGCCGTTGCCAATTTCCGCCGAGATAGGGGTACTCCCGTTGCTCCTGATGGTGAAGACATTCCCTATGACATGGAGGACCTGCTGGTCAGCCTGTCATCTCGCGTGGAAATTATCAAGAACTATGGCAAGGATCTCCTTGACGTTGTAGTCCGAATTTTCAACACGTTCTGGCCTGGCGAAGACATTCCATAGAGATCCGCAGCTCTTGCCGAAAAGTTGATGGAAATCGAGACCCAACTCGACCTCTAGAGGGAGTCCGTTGGACGTGCAGCAGCTGATACCGTTCTTCACCACATACTCACGTGGTATGAGAAGATCGATCTCAACCTCCTGACGCGCCTGCGCACCGGATCCAAATGGACCAATGAACCGGAGTGGGTAGCTCGGTGCCAGGCTTGCCCCCATAGCCTCATTAAATATGCTCCCATTCATGAGTGGACTGAGGGACCGAGCTTCCTGGAAGCCGCAGGTGACGAAGAGGTTGAGAACGTTGAAGATGGCTCGGACAAGGATGGAGAGGACGATGCCTCGGATATCAAAGACGGCGAAGATGACGCTGAACTTCCTCCTCCTGCTGCTCCTTGAGTGAAAACACTTGAAAACTTATCAGATCCCTGGTATGCTGGGTGGAATTGTATCCAATACACATGTGATATTTTGCTACTAAGTTTTTATGCCGGATCAACTTGGGCGTAGCCCCCGAGTTTCATTTTCTTGTTCGTCCAATCTTCTGGCTCGGTTCGTGTCTACCTTGATTCGGTTTTACGACTTACGAACCCGAGCTTCAAAAATCGTTTTAACAATACTTAGAAACTTTAGGCTTAGCTCAAAATAATTCAGCATAATAATTTGAAAGTAAATACAAGGTTAGTCCGAAAAACAAACGTCGGCTCGATTAAGTTCTTTTCCTTAGTCGTTTTTCATGTGGTATGCAATTCCAAACTTGTTCTCTTGCTTGCTATGAAGCCAATTCTTGTTGGACAACAGCAAGTCGAAGAGTTGGGTTTTTGGTGGGCACACACTACTAATCCGAGTTAAGTAGAACAACTTACTCCAGCTGACGTATAAATAATGAAAGCCAACAATTATTATTAAGGCAGTCCCTGAGTTACTGCTCGAGGTGCCAATATTTCATTGATAGGCTCATTGCCGGCATACATACCGACATATGAGAAGACTCGGATACATACACTTATCTGCTAAGTGTAGAAAGGACGAAGTAGAGGTACATTCCATGGACGCTTAGATTCCTCGCCGGACCTGTCCACCTTGTTCTTTTCCTGTGGCTTTGCATCAATAAGATAATAAGAATCATTGTGCAATGCCTTGCTCACAATGAATGACCCTTCCCATGGGGGGGATAACTTATGCATGCCAGCAGTACGTTGTACCAACCGGAGCACCAGATCGCCTTCCTGGAAAACTCGGGGGCTTACTTTCCGTCTATGGTAGCGTCGGAGATTTTGCTGATATATGGCGGATCTGGACAATGCCAATTCTCTCGCTTCTTCCAGCAGATCAACATCATTTTGCCGGGCTTCCTGCACTTCGGCTTCTGTGTATTGGGTGACCCTAGGCGAGTCATGCTCTATGTCGGCTGGTAATACAGCTTCTGCCCCATATACCAGAAAAATGGCGTATAGCCTGTTGATCGACTTGGAGTTGTTCTTAAACTCCACAGTACCGCTGGTAGTTCTTCTATCCAGCACCCCGCTGATCTTCGCAGCGGCTCAATGAGCCGAGGTTTTATCCCGGATAACACCAATTTGTTGGATCTTTCCACTTGTCCGTTCGATGCGGGGTGAGCTATCGAGGCAACGTCCAGCGGATCTTCTTATCCCGGCAGAATCGCGCAAATGCTCCTTCAGCAAAATTTGTGCCATTATCAGTTATGATACTATGAGGATAACCATATCTCAAGATGATGTCTTTGAGAAATGTTACGGCCGTAGCTCCATCACATTTTCTTATAGGCTTTACTTCGATCCATTTTGTAAATTTGTCCACCATGACCAGAATGTGAGTCATACTCCCCCTTGCTGGTTTGAACGGGCCAACCATATCCAAACACCATACGGCAAATGGCCATGTGATTGGTATGGTCTTGAGTTCCGACATAGGCATATGTGTCTTGGTAGCATACCCCTGACAACCATTGCATTTTCTCACCAGATCTTCTGCTTGTTCTAAGGCACTTGGCTAGTAGAATCCATGCCGGAAAGCTTTTGCCACCAAGGCTCGGGACGAGGCATGATGCCCGCACTCCCCTCGATGCATATCTTGGAGGATGTCAAGCCCTTCTTCCAGGTCAACGCATCGCTGGAGGACATTGGTCACACTCCTTTTGTATAGCTCGGAATTGATGATTGTGTATGCCTTTGCTCTCCTGTGAGTTTGCCTGGATAGCACCTCCTCAGTGGGTAACGTTCCATCTTTCAGGAATTGAAATATAGGCAGTGCCCAAGCTGTTATTGCTCGTGCAGGGAACACATCCTCATCAATTTCCATCTGATCCACCGGCATAACTTCAAGCGGATCATCTTTGGCAGTCCCGGGTCTGTTAACGAGGCAATCCCAGTTCTTGATGCGATCCTCGGGTTTCGTGCACCACCTCCCATGTCAATGTCCATGGGCACAACTCCGGATTCTGTATCTTCCGGGACATAGATTGAGTCGGTTCTGAGGGCGGCACGATAGATGGTTTCGAGGTGTTCCAATGCTACACCGGTGGAATTGCTTGTCGGGTTGATCCGAGCTTTGACGACATGTCGGACCTCATTTTCCACCCGGGGTACATGGTGAAATTCACATCCCTCAAAGTAACCAGATATCTTCTGCACATGAAATCTGTACAGAGCCATGTTTGGATCAAGGGCGTCCCACAATCCCGACATTTGCTGTATTACCAAATTCGAGTCACCAAAGCATAGTATCCAACGTATCCCAATCTCTTTTGCCACTTTGAGCCCATGCACAAGTGCTTCATACTCAGCGACATTGTTTGAAGCCGCGAAATGGATCTGCAACACATATTTCAGCTGGTCCTTCTTTGGCGAGGTAAGCACAACTCCGACGCCTAGCCCGGTTTTTGTTTTTGACCCGTCAAAATGCATCCTCTAGTAGTTCGGATCTAGTGGCGGTGGTTCATATTGTACCTCGGCCCAGTTCACAAAAAAGTCCGCCACAGCCTGAGACTTGATTGCTTCTCTTCTGTCATATTGTGGCGCATAAGGAGCTAGTTCAATTGCCCATTTTGCAATTCTGCCACTCGCATCTTTGTTACACATTATCTCGGATATGGGAGCTTCACATATTACTTTGATGGGATGTTCCTCAAAGTAATGCTTTAACTTCTTCGCTGCCATATAGACACCATATGCCACCTTTTGATAGTGTGGGTAGTTCTACTTTGAGGCAGATAATACCTCGCTCAAGTAATATACTAGCCTTTGCACCGACTTACCCTCTTCGTCGCGCTCTACCACAATCACTGCACTTACAACTCGGTTGGTTGCGGCTATGTAGAGCAACATTGGCTCCTTTGATAGTGGAGAGGCTAACACTGGTGCAGTGGCTAACATCTTCTTTAAGTGGGTAAAGGCTTCATCGGCTTGTGGCGTCCAAACGAACTTATCCGACTTTTTCATGAGTTGGTAGAGAGGCAATGCCTTTTCTCCCAACCGACATACAAACCGACTTAACGATGCCAGGCAACCAGTGAACTTCTGGACATCGTTAAGACACTTCGGCAGTTCCATTCATTCAATGGCCCAGATCTTAGTTGGGTTAACTTCGATACCTCGGCTGGAGACGAGAAATCCGAGTAATTTTCCAGCCGGGACACCAAAGGTACATTTTTCTGGGTTAAGCTTCATTCGGAACCTCTTTAAGTTCGCGAATGTCTACCTTATGTCGTCAAGGAGCGTTTTGCTTTCCTTGGTCTTGATAACCACATCATCCACATACACTTGTACATTTTGACCTATTTGGTCGTGCAAACACTTCTGCATACATCTTTGGTACGTTGCCCCTGCATTACATAAACCAAACGGCATGGTGCGATAGCAATAAGCCCCATACATGGTGATAAATGCAGTCTTTATTTGATCATCCGGATTCAGAGGTATCTGGTGGAAACCATAATATGCATCAATGAATGACAACAATTCACATCCAGCAGTTGAGTCTATGACTTGATCTATCCTCGGCAGTGGAAATGGATCTTTTGGACACGCCTTGTTCAGGTTCGTGTAATCGATACACATACGCCAAACCACTGCCACATTCGGATCATCTTTATTCTTCTCCACCATCACCGGATTAGATAGCCAATCCGGGTAAAGTACTTCCATGATAAATCCTGCTGCTAATAACCGAGCTATTTCATCTCCAATCACTTTTCTCCTATCCTCAGCGAAGCGGTGGAGAGGTTGCTTCACCGGCCTTGCTCCGGGTCTCAAGTTCAAAGAGTGCTCGGCCAACTCCCTCGGAACACCTTGCAAGTCCTGTTTGGACCAAGCAAAAATATCCCGATTCTCACAGAGGAAGTTGACGAGCTCGCTTTCCTATTTATCACTCAACCTAGCACCAATTGTTACGGTGCGCTCTAGGAACATATCATCAACATGCACTTTCTTAGTATCCTTTGCGGCTTGGAATGAAACGCTACCATGCGGGTTACTCAACACCGGCATATACTGCTGCGCGGACTAAGCTAATGCCGCCACCTCTTGGATTTTTCTTTTCTCTTGCGCAATCACAGGTGACTCGGCTAAGTTAGACCCGGCTGAGGCACACTCAATGGAACGTCGGAAATCTCCAGCAATGGTAATCACTCTGTTTGGCCCGGGCAACTTCATCTTCAAGTAACTGATGTGACAACTCGCCATGAATTTGTTCAATGTTGGTCTTCCGAGTAACACGTGATACGCGCTTTCCAAGTTCACCACCTCAAATTCCAGATTCTCACTTCGCCAATTATCTCTCGTGCCGAACAACATGTCAACCCGGACTTTGCCTACGGGCTCACAAGAAATGTCTGGCACAATACCATGGAAAGTTGTCCTTGTAGCCTGGAGCATGTTCTCCGTGATACCCAACTTGCGCATTGTATCCACATACATGATGTTAATGCTACTACCATTGTAAATCAGTACCTTAGAGAACCTCACATTGATGTTTGGCCCAATGAATGTCGGATCCAGCACTAACGCATACGAACCAGGACTCGGCATAATTTTGGGATGATCTTTGATGTTCCAGGTGATTTCCTGGTCCGACCAAGGCATATACCTCGTCACTGCGGGCATCACCGCATTGACCTCCATATGTCGGCGCTGCAAGCTCTTCCTATCTGTTTCCTCAGTGGTAAACACACAGTAACTCTGATGATGCTCCCTATACTCATTCCTCCCCTCATTTCTGGGGTACCTATGATCCGTCTGATGCTGGTTTTCTACTTGATGCACTGCATCCCTTCTCTCATGGTTATCATACCTCGGCGGAGGGGGAGGCAACATTAGCTGTTGCATGTTCGCTCAGAAGAGCAATTGCTGCCGGGGTAACTCCTGCCGAGGTTGATCATTCCGAGGTGCCTGAGCATTCCCCGAACCACCTTGTTCTATCTTACGCATCCACTCACATTGCCTCGTTGTATGACCCGCTGGGTTACTCGGATTTGGCGTGTGAAATTTACACGGCTGATCCAACATCGACTCATAAGTATACCTCGGACGGTCCTTCTTTTCTTGCCACTGTTTCTTCTGCTCTGGCGTCCAAGTTTTCTTGCCATCATTTCTTGGTGTCCATTGTTTCCCTCCAGTTTTCCGACGTTGGTTGCTCCCTGTTCCGGGTTGATCTTGATTCACAGCTGCAACTTGTTGCGAACTGTACCGGTGATCCGGTTTGTCATCTCTCCTTTTACCTCTATAATCATTCCTCCGGGATGATCCGGCTCCATCTCTCTGGTAGTACTCCTCATTCGACTCATTCGACACGAGCCTAGGTTGAGTCGGATCACCCAAAGCATACGAATCAGCAATCCGGATCATTTCTGCCAAAGTGGTTGGCATTTTCCTTTGCAATTTCTGCCACAGTTCGCTTGCATACCTGCACCCCTGCGCAAACCATGCTATGGCCTGTGACTCTATCACACCCTCACACGAGTTTCTCACGGTGCACCACCGGGTTAAGAACTCCCGGTCTGTCTCATTCGGTCTCTGCTTGCACATAGCTAGGGTATGTGGCCTATTTGGCCTCTGATACGTATTTGAGAAATTGCTGATAAACATTTCCTCAAAATCGATCCAGCAGTTAATACTTCCGGGCGGTAAATTGTTCAACCATACCCTTGCTGGCCCCTCCAACATCTGGGGTACGTATCTCACGGCCCATCGCAAGTTGCCCGTAGCAATTTTCACAGATGTAGCATAGTTTATCAACCAATCCTCCGGCTTAGTGCTGCCGTCATACGTCTTCGTGCCTCTGGGTAACTGGAAGTTAGGTACCGGTGGCTCTTTCATGATCCGGGGTCCAAAACACGCAGGACTCGGAGGACCTTGACTTTCAATCTGCTCCGACCTATCTGATCGATCCGGTTTCAACTGGCATCGTCCATCGATCCACCTTCCCAATCTCGACCCTATCACATGATAGTCCGGCCTTGGGTATCCCGCATTCACCATTTCCGAATCTCCATCGTTATACCGGTCTCGCTCTCGTGGCGCATCTCTCTGTTGCATACCTCGGCCGTCACTTTGCTCTTGCCTTGGTATATTCCGCTGCTGCGGTTGTCCTGCCGAGTTGCGCTGTCCGGCATTGCCATTAACAACATTTCCTTGACTGGCGTTGCCTTGGTCACGGTTACCTCGGCCAACTTCACCTCGGCTTACACTCCGTCGATCGTCATTTCTTTGTACCTCTTTTGCCTTTCCTGCCCTTGTCGGGTCATACGGAACAATCTGCTTGTTTCTCCTGGCCGAGGTTACTACTCCTCTCTCCTAGGACCACCATGAGGAGACGATGCGGCTCCAGCGGATTTCTTTGGGTTACCCACCGCCGAGTGAACGATCTTGGAGGCCCCAGCTCTCTTCGGGTTAGCCCTGAGTAACTCCTCATTTTTCCTATTTGCGATCCGAACCAACTCATTGACCCTATCTTGCTATCTCTAACGGGCTTCACCCGTTAGACCCTCTAACTCGGACGCAGCTGCATCCACTGCTCCGAGGTTTTTTGCCGGGGTACTGTACTTCGGCAGCCCCACGGACAAGCAGTTCTCTGACTCCTCAATCCGAGTATCACCCTCTTTGTTCATTTCACTCATGAGATTTCTCCCCTTCACTTTTACAGCATCTACTTTATTTGCCTTTGCGTACTCACGCAGCGTCATGTTCAACGACTGCTGAGCCGCAACAATCTTTTTCGCTCCTTCTAGAATTTTTTGCCTAGTTTCCTCTAGCTCAGCCTGTGCCTGAGCCGTATCTACCACTGCTGCTACCGGGTTTGCCAAGCTATCCATAGCTTCTCTCAGTACATTCTCAGGCCTCTCTAGTGGAGGACCTATACCTTTCCTCGGTGCCTTAGGTGTTACCTCTGGATCTAGTGCCGGATCCTTGCTTGCGCCTGCGCCTGGCGCAGTCATCATCACCTCAGCACGGTCCGGGGAGCGAGTGATACGCTCCCCGTGAACCACGCTAAGGGGTGGCTCCCCTGCCTCGACGACGTGCCGCGGATGAACGCATAATCGTCCCACAACATAGACCTTATGCGCACCGAGCTTGACTGAAGAGGCCGTTCTTGTGAAGCGTGCCAAAGTGCCAGCCAGCGTTATCGGCGTGCCAAAGCGCTAAGCGAGCGTCGCGCACGCAAGTCGTTGGCGGTGCCGATGAGGTTTCTGTCCGGATCTTCACCCCTGCTGCGCTAGCCCTGATGGCGCCAACTGTCGTGGTGGTGTCACGACAGATGCCATGGATAGGCTAAAGGTGGGGACTAAATGCACTAGGGGAATCCAGGGAGGGATAGTGAGGTAATTCCTCACATAGAAGCTTTGTATTCGATTCACTTCCAATGTTACAAGTGCTCCTAGAGCTGTATTGGCGAGAGGAGGAAGAAGGAACTCTCTTACTCTCACCCACAGTTGACCGGTACAAGACCAACTAGAGTTCAACCCTTAGAACCTAAAACCAATCAGAATAGCCCAGCCCCCTCTACAGAGTCCCTAGCCCTCCTTATATAGGGGTGGCTAGGTCTCCACCTAGGGCATACGTGGAGGCATATTCCAGGGAATATGCCTCCTCCCAAAATAGCAAACAGACCGGGGTGCTTTTCCCCCGCGTCACCCATGCAGAGGCTACGTGAGCTCTGCGGCGCCTGTGTCAGCCGACACGGGCGTCACCTCTGTCGGCCACGCCTCGGTGGTCCTGCCCCTGTCCGCTTCGCTCATGCAGTGCGTACCGGGGCTTCTTTTGACCAGCGAGATTCCTTCCTTCTCCTAGAAGTTAGATATGACCCGGATCATAGTTGATTCGGCCACACCCGTTCCTGCATACAAGTTAAATACGCCTTTCCGACTTACGGCTTAAGTCGGTTGAGACTTAGTTAGGTGGACGCCCCCTGGTCTGGGTTACCCCGTGATTCGGCCTGCCCTGAAGTGACCCGGCCAGCATCCGCTTTAGCCTTGCCGAACCTCGGCTAACTCGGCCTTTATACCCCGGCGTGACCCTATCCGAGGGTATCCCCCCAACATCTTCCATGTAGGAATCTTCCTTGGAGTCCTCCTTGTCCCGTTTCTTGTTTCTTCACTTCTTGGATCTGTATCCAAAGGATTTTATTTTTATGTTGTCATTATAATGACACTCTTTGTTTGTATGGGAAGATCCCCAAATCCATTCGGGTGATGCACACATGCTAGGTTGGCGATATCCTCGTAGCTGAGGCCCTTGCCAGATTGTTGTTCACCTCTCCCTTGGATTTGGGATCTCCTACTATTCCCTTGTATTCTCGCTTATTCCACTCATATTGATCATCATGATTGGGTTCTCCTCAGTAAGGGTCACTTGCATCATCTGTTTCTCCTCGAGAAGAAGCCTACGCTCCTCAAGGTCCGCCTTGCGCTTCTCCTTGGCCCACTAACTTTCTTCATTTTCTTTAACTAGTGGCCACCTTGCCATCTTATATTGTTGCTTATTCTTGGTACACTCACTTTCTTCATTTTTACATTGCTATGCATAGGAAGCACAAACTTAAACTTTAATCTTCACTACTCAACATTAGACAATAGTTTTAAAATTATAAATATTTAATTCCAAACTCGATCATACTTTTCTATCCAAAATTATGAGAAAACATAGAACAAATAGAAGTCAAACATGATCAAAAGCATGATCATCAAAGTTTACGTAGTGTGTTCCCCAACACCCTGGTTGTACCCATAACACCCTCTCCACCGCCATTGGAGCCTAGCCAAATACCCACGTTTGTGGACCTTGGAGGTTCTAGATGCTACTGCCTCTCACTCGCCGGTAACCATTGGTCAGGTGGTATATTTGAATGAGGATCGAGGATAATGATCTAGGTGTGTTGGCACATAATTCTGAGGATCTAGAGGCAGTTAGCCCTAGTGCTAGCAAGGAAATTGGTTTCCTCCTATCGGAGAAAGCTACAGGGAGAAAAATAAAGAAGGAGAAGGAGTATCTTAGGAGCAAAAGTAAGAAGAGTAGTGCCACAAGGAAGGCGTCCACAATTTCTTGATGGTTGGTTCACATCTTTTCCGGTTGTCGTGTTCGAGAACTTTGTTCATTTGTTTTCCATAGGTTTTCCTTTGTGATGTGGTGATCAATATGTTAGAGGGTTTGCGGTTGTTGTGTAGTTGGATGATTCAGTTGGTCTTCCAATGGTCAGAGATTGTATGGTGGGCATGTAGTTTTGTTGTAAAAAATTGTCCGGTTTTTTGTTAATTAATTAGATAATTCTCTTATGTTTAATTAATGTATTTGATAATGATTTTCCTCGAGTAAATAAAAAGACCGGTGAGCATTCTCTACTCTAATTAATTACACAATGCTTGTTGACTATGTGCATTCAGGATATCTGGCCGTAGGACTAGGTGACACGCTAACAAACACCAACAACTTGGATGTATTTGGTAGTTAGCAACATTTTTCGTCTTCCCGAGGGGCCATAGGTGTAAGGCCCCGGAGAAACGGCCCTGGAGAAACTGAAATGATAGAACATACAAATCACTCACCACATATTTCCTTTACTCCCTTCAAATTATCCTTGTTAGATTTACTAAATTGAGCATATCAAACAATATGTACTCAAGTTTCTTTTCTTCTTCATATCGTCCTTTTCTAATCTTATTTTGTATGTCTGGCCCTCCCCATTATCTCTGCTTGAGATTTGTGCACATGCTTCAACATTTTCACTTTATTCCTCAAGACTTTAATCTTCTACAAATTCACTTTCACCCCCCTTCTCTACCGATTCCTCCTTGTCTGTCGTAGTTTTGACCTTAATCCTAGACAACTTCTCCTCCACAATCATTTTCTCAACTTTATCAATGAATTTCTTTGCATCAACTATGTTGGACTAACTACAAGATAAAAAGTTAAATTTTGAACTTGGGAGAGGTAGAATATGCGGTCAATGTTGCTTCCTTCAAATTTAACACACTTGATAGGCTCAAACTTGTGGACACGGCACATCCCGGGAAATTCCACCGCTATCAATATCGGGTCTTCCATCAATTTAGGAGTATAGTCTATGTTCGTCAGATTCTAGTAGACAAGAAATTGCAAAGAAATCAAGTTGAATCAAAACCAAATCGGAAGATCCCAAATTTGAAGGGAACTCAAAGCTTTTAAAGGAATTGAGAAAATTGAAACTTACCCCTAGATACGACGGGCTCGAGCTTTCGCCAACATTCTAGCTTGGCATGGCAAATAAGGACTCGTCATGAGAGATTAGAGACCGGAGATTAGCCATCGGCGAGACGTTGGTTGAAGAGCCTAGAAGGAGGGAGAGTGACATGAGAGGGAGTAGCATCGAGGGGATTATATCTCGTGTCACCGAGAAAAGTGGTGTTTCTCGCGTCTTCATGACACGTGCAGTGGAAGAGTCCTTCTAATCTCACCCGAGCCTTCGCATGTCATCCGTCGAGTTTAGAGATATAGTCGGGTCCAAATCTTCTCCAGACCCACAACCCTCCCTTGTCCTGCGAGGCGGTGGCAGGCAGCGCAGAGAGAGAGAGAGAGAGAGAGAGAGAGAGAGAGAGAGAGAGAGAGAGGAGATCTAGGTCGGTGGGCCACGCGGGGTGGTTTGGATGGTAGGTGGCCGGTGGGTGGGTCGGTGGGAGGCTATTATTTTGACACTGGACAATGGCTATTATTTTGACACTAGTCAATGGGATGGTCGGTCGGTGGACCATTCTCATGTCATAGCGAGTCCGGTGTGTGTGCGGGTTCGGGTCTGGTATCTCCATACCCGCCATTGCTAGACCAGCGTGATTTTTCTTTACCAGACCCGTCCATTTAAGGTGGGTACCCATTGGATTAGCGAGTATCGAGTACCCATTGACACTCGGCCTGACACCACGAAAACTCCCGAGATTCAGCAGTTTCTGATGGGCCTCGCTGGGAAGTGATTTGATGCGTGCGCAAACACATGCGAAGGAGTACGGACATTAAAACGGGCCGAATTCGGCTCCTAGGGTTCACGCGGCCTACCAATGGCGCCCTGGCCTTGGAGAACGAGTCATACTTGCCCCGTTCGGTTGCCTCCAACCGACGAGCGATGACTTCAGATCCTTCTTGGACGCGACTGTTGGGTCCGCAACATAGAAAACAAAAAAATTCCTATGATGAGAACTACACACCAAGATCTATCTACTAGGTACAAAGCAACGGGTGGACATACATCCATCAAGAACTTACCCTCGAAGACAACGAGTTTTGTTAACGAGTAGGAACTCGTGGTTGATGTAGTCGTACACTTGCCAATCTCAAGATCGTGAGGAAGTCCAAGCGCCGCAACTCAGCAGCGCATCCATACTCGCACACACGTTCAAGCCACCGGACAACCTCCACCTCCTCGCTCCAGCGATCCAGCGGAAGCAACAACTCCTTCCAGACGAAATGCCACCGGGAACATGTATCTCGCTAATCCGAGACCATGGGGGAATAATTCTAGAGGGGGGGAGAGATCCTTCACAAGGAGGTGTGAGGAAGAAGGAGGGAGAGGGTGGCCTTTTATAGGAGGAGGGGGGGTGCCCTCCACCATGGCCGGCGCATGGGGGTGCCCCTTCACCTCCTCCATTCATGTGGTGGTAACCCCTCCACATTAAAATGCCTCTTCACATTCCCTTTTAAAGTCTCCACTTTAAATGCATTAAAATTCTCCAAGTTTAATGCTCTCTCATTTAATAAAACTCTTTTATTAAATTTATTCAGAATTTTGTTAATTACTTTAATTAACAAACATTCACATATAACCCCTTGCAATATTTCAATATCACATGCAGAACCACTTTCTACAATTTCACCCAAAACAATTTCCGGTTTCTATCGAAACAATTCCTGCGCTTTGCAATTCTTTCGTCTGAAACATATATGCTCCAAAATGGTGTCCGGTAACTCTTAAGGGTGTCACCCTACGGTTCACGAATAATGCAGACATGATTGAGACTCCTCTCAGATCAATAATCAGAAGCGGGACCTAGAGATCCGTACTGACTCCCACATATTCAATGATGACTTCAATGATCGTGAGAACCTTTAACGCTTGTAATTTAATCCCTTTGTCTTGTGATATAATACATGTCCGAGATTCGATCATCGGTATCCAAATACCTAGTTTGATCTCGTTACCGACATGCACTCTTTTCTCGTTCCCGTGATATAACATTCTAGTGATCACATCACTTGCTTGCAAGCTATCTCAATGTGATATCACTGAGAGGGCCCAGAGTATATCTATCCGTCACCAGGATTGACAAATTCCACTCTTGATCCATGAGCCTCAACATAACACCTTCGTAGCACTGAACCTATCTTTATAGTCACCCTGTTACGGTGTGACGTTTGATGTTATCAAGATACTCTTCAGGTGTTAGCAATTAACATGATATCATGGTCTAAGGATAAATATTACTTCGTATGATGTTATAGAAATATAAACATAATGACTTGATCGCAATGCTATACTTCGGATGAATGTTCATCACATCATTTCACAAATGATGTGACCTTGTTATTAACAACATCCAATGTCCATGATCAGGAAACCTTGATCATCTTGTTAATCAACAAGCTAGTCTATAAGAGAGGCATAACTAGGAACCCTTTTTTATTATTAAACACACATGTATTGATGTTTCCGATCAATACAATTCTAGCATGCAAAATAAACATCTATCATATATAAGGTATACATAATAACAACTTTATTATTGCCTCTCAGGGCATATTTCCTTCAGTCTCCCACTTGCGCTAGAGACAATAATCTAGTTCACATAGTGATAAATCTAACACCCATGGAGTTCAGGTGTTGATCATGTTTTGCCCTAGGGAGAGCTTTAGTCAACGGATCTGCTATATTTAGGTCCGTGTGTACTTTACAAATCTTTATATATCCATCCTTGACATGCTTGCGGATGGAGTGAAACCGGCGCTTAATATGCTTGGAATTCTTGTGAGACCTTGGTTCCTTTGTGTTGGCTATGGATCCATTGTTGTCACAATAGATCACCATTGGGTCCAATGCACTAGGAACCACACCTAGTTCCGTAATGAACTCTTTCATCCAAACCGCTTCCTGTGCCGCTTCTGAAGCAGCAACATATTCCACCTCCGTCGTTGATCCAGCCACCACAGGTTGTTTGGAACTCCTCCAACTAACTGCTGCTCCGTTCAAGAGAAATACGTATCCGGATTGAGACTTAGAGTCATCCGGATCAGTGTCCAAGCTAGCATCGACATAACACTTAGCGACTAGCTCTTCTTCACCTCCGTATATAAGAAACATATCCCTAGTTCTTCTCAAGTACTTGAGGATGTTCTTGACCGCTATCCAATGTTCCGAACCTGGATCAGATTGGTACCTACTAGTCAAACTAATAGCATGTGCCACATCCGGTCTTGTACATAGCATGGCATACATAATAGAGCTTATGGCCGAGGCATAGGGGATCTTATCTATCATCTCTCTTTCTTCTTCCGAGTGGCGGACTTTGAGTCTTACTCAATGTCTTGCCTTGCAACATAGGTAAGAACCCCTTCTTATTTCCGTCCATATTAAACTTCTTTAATATCTTATCAAGGTATGTACTCCGCGATAGCCCAATTAGGAGCCTTGATCTATCTCTATAGATTTTAATGCCTAATATATATGACGCTTCACCAAGGTCTTTCATCGAAAATTTGCTGTTTAGATAACTTTTAACACTGTTTAAAAGATCTATATCATTTCCAATCAATAATATGTCATCCACATATAATATCAGAAATGCCACATTGCTGCCACTCACTTTCTTGTAAATACAAGCCTCTCCATAAGTTTGGACAAATCCAAACTCTTTGATCACCTCATCAAAGCGGAGATTCCAACTTCGGGATGCTTGCTTCAGTCCATAGATGGATCGCTAAAGTTTGCATACCTTATTAGCATCCTTAGGATCGACAAAACCCTTAGGTTGTCTCATATACAACTCCTTTTCAATATTACCATTGAGGAACGCAGTTTTGACATCCATCTGCCATATTTCATAATCAAAATATGCAGCAATTGCTAACATAATCCTAACCGACTTAAGCATCGCTACGGGAGAGAATGTCTCATCATAGTCAACTCCTTGAATTTTTCGAAACTCCTTTGTGACAAGTCGAGCCTTATAGATGGTCACATTACCATCAGCATCAGTTTTTCTTTTGAAAATCCATTTATTCTCAACGGCCTTTCGATCGTGAGGTAAGTCCACCAAGGTCCAAACTTGGTTCTTGTACATGGATTCCATCTCGGATTTCATGGCTTCTAGCCATTTGTTGGAGTCTGGGCTCAACATCGCTTCTTCATGCGTCGCAGGGTCATCCATTTCATCAACCATGAAATTCACAACAGGATTGTCGTACAGTTCAGGAGCTGCACGTGTCTTGCTTGACCTGCGAGGTTCGGTAGTGTCCTCTTTCGGAGTTTCATGATCAATATCATTAGCTCTCTCTTCATTAGGTGAATTCAACTCCAAAACAATTTCCGGTACTGCGCTACTCGCCATTTCATGAAGAGAAGGTTCAATAACACTAGTGCAGGCCCCCCCTTTAACTCCGGTTGGGAGGGCCCTCTAACAGCGGTTCCCCAACCGCTGTTGAGGGTTCGGTGTTAGAGGGGGGGCCCTTTAACACCGGTTCTTATACAAACTGGTGTTAAAGGGTGGCACACGTGGGGCTGCCGCAGGCCTCAGGCCCCCCCTTTAACACCGGTTCGTATCCGGAACCGGTGTTAAAGGTTCTTCTGCCGCGGCAGATTTAGTTTTTCTGCCATGCAGCGGCGATTGCGCAGCTCTGCCCGTTAAGGCGTATTTCTGCGGGAGGGGGGAGCGAGGGGGAATCGATCGAGAGCGGTATACACATAAATCGTCATCGGTACATACGAGTACATGAATAATTAAGCAACTATTATTATACACAAACATCGTCATCGGCACATACATCGTCATCGTTCATTTTGGTGGATATCTAAAGAGTTCTCCGCCAGGCGTGACGACCTCATCAAGTATGAACCCCGCCAATTCCTCTTGAATGGCTCGTATGCGTTCAAATGGTAGGAGTTGGTCCCGCATCCGTTCGATCTGAATATATATGAAGAATGGGCCGTCAATATATATATAAGAATAAAACTCAACACAATTGATGGTAATAAAATAATGTTGTGGACTTTGTTTACTTACTCTAAGTTGTTCTAGTGCAGCTTGGCCCGTCGCACATATCGTGTTGCGAATGAATTCGCAAACATAGTACCCACATAAGTTATTGCCGTGTTCCTGATGCGCGCACTTTACGAGAATAGAGAGTTCAATCAAAATAATAATCAATAAAGCATGATATAATGGAATTGGAAGCTAGCTAGTATTACTTACATTTTGGTCTACAAATTTTAGTTCTTCTGACCATTCACCCACGGCCCTGCCCGTGAACCTTTTCCAAACCCTGTCCGACAAGGAAAATGGATAAAGGAGTAATAATTACTTATTGTCACGAAAGTTGCCGATCTAGTGCGATAATATGATTGAAATTACCTCTGGAGCATCTCTCTAAAGTTTGCCCATATCTCTTTTTTTTCGTAACGAGTCCATGACAAGGACTTTTCCTGAGTCGGGTTGAATGACTAGTAGAATAAAGTGGAACCTACGCACGCATAACTCATCATCAGTTACACTTAACATTGAGTAAGCTGAAATAGAATGTGTACAAGAGAAAGGGTAACAGTACTCACGAGAAGTTGTAAGGCAATAGTATTTCCCTTTTGGTTTGTTGTCTCAGTAAAGACGTTAGCAAGTAATCTTACATTTGCCGGGTTTGGTTTCTACCACTTCTTCATGAACTCTATTTGGGTCAACGAACCCAATGTCAAAAGGGCCTCCTTTCCTGTATTCCATAACCTTTTTCCTGCATAATAGTATATACATATATGGTGAGCATATATATATACATGCAATTAATAAAGTGAATGAGATGAGATATAAATTATAGAAATAGTACTTACACACAATAAAGGCTGATGGCAGCTTTGTCGAGTTCCTTCTGATTGAATAGAAAATGCAAGTCTTGAATGTTGAAGTCGATCGCGTCATCTCCGCAGAAGAAAATATCATCTCTTATATGCGCCGTGATCCATTCTAACTTTCTCGTCTTGCAGAAATGAAGGTACCACTTGTGCAATTTTTACATCTTTGTTGGTAGAGTCTTGAGCTCCTCTTTCTTGACGAGATTCTTCCCATACTTCCATGACTGTATGGGGTTGGCATCGCATTTGGGCAAGTTGTCTCCCATGACATTCAAGTATGCAATGTAAGTCATCCCCATCTCATTGGCCTTTCTTTGTAGCTCTGCCTCCTAATCATTTATGGGAGGAGCGTCCCGTGTGTCGAACATTTGGAGCGGGGCACATGATTGGTTTTCCTGCTCTCCGAGCATGGGAACTGTTTTCTGGGGTGCCTCACGACTGCTACTTTCAGTCTCCCTACGGCGCCTTGCATCCGCCTTCAAAATCTGGCGCTCGTAGTCCGGCACAAGTGGGGTTTCAGGTTTCGAAAGATTTTTGTAAAACTTCTCCACCACCGTCGGATCTATTTTCTCCTTTGGCTTATTCCAATTTTCTTTGGCTTATTCCAATTTTCAATTATGATTGGGATTTGGTCCCTAACAAGAACTCCAGCCTGACATACAAATTTGCCTGCGGCCTTCTTGGGCTCCATCGGCCTGCCATCAACACGGACTGCTTCGATCGTGAACTTTGCACGATCTTTCAACCGCTGGATCGCGCCTCGCTTGCTCTTTTTCGTAGAAGAAGATGGTTGCTGGCTGGTCGATCCAGAGGGCTAAAAGAAGAAAGAAGCGTTAATTAATACATGTAGAAGAAGATTGTTGGTGGAATTCAGTAGAGGCTTAATCAATGCATATACCTCGCCGGACTTTGTAGTCATTAAATTGCGTTCACCGGAGTCTTCATCTTCTCCATGACTAGTACTTGAGCTGTCGTCATCATGTCCCTCCAAGTTCAGATATTGTGAGGTGTCCTCATCAATAATGTTCTCCATTATTTCTTCTTCTTCAAGGTTTCTACTAAGTGGATCCATAGTTTCTAAAACAATAATATTATCTAGAGTAAGAGTGTAAACATTCAAGTGGACTTGGATTCATACACAAATATACATATTATTCATACCAAAATACACAAATGAGTCAGAGGTCCAATTTGTATACAAGTTTTAATCTATGCATGTAGTACAATTTATCGAGCAAACAAGTTTTAATCAGGATGAGTCAGCAATCATACACGTGGCAGACACGTGGCGCTCACCGGTGGGGTGACGTTGGTCTCGTCGGGCGGCGGTGCTCGTCAGACGGATCTTGCCGGTCTCGTCGAGGCGGCGGTGCTAGCCGGGCTCGTCGGCGGCCCGGCGTCGGCGTTTAAGCGTGGCCTATGAGCTCAGCGGCGGCGAGGCAGCTCTGCAGGGGAAGAGAAGGCGAGGTGGTCGATTAGGGTTTAGGCGTGGCCTATTATAATATCTTTGCTATAAGCTATTTTCTTTTTACTCCACATGCTTCTAATTCACATGTGCAAGGATTAAAGGCCTAGATAAATGGGTCGATGTCACTATGTTCATCTCGCCCATCTTTGGCACCACTGGAATCGTTCAGGGTCAATTGGCGATTATTTATTTTCATCCCAAGACTATGTAAATGAAATGGATTGGCCAAACAAAAAAATACTACACAGAAATAGACAAATACTCCATATTTCTCGAATTTTTGCCTCAGCGGGGAGGATGATGTGGATTGGACCGTAACCCAAGTCAATCCCGGTCTTCTAGAACCTAAACCAACGAGGCCTAAAGAACTGTGTTTATATAGTTGATATATTATGCAAATATGTTCATATGTGTCCCCTCGGCAGCGTAATCGAAGCCGAGCATCTTTGGCGGCGAACTCCACTCGTTCATCAGCGCCATCGACCTGCCGGGCATAGCCGCCGCCCGAGCGAACGACACCGGCCAGCTCGGATCTGCGCCGTGCGAGTCCACCTCACCGCCGAACCTGTCGGGTCGAACCGCGCCATCGCCCAGCTTCTGGGTCCTCGATGGCCCATGCGTTCACGACCACTCGTGCCCGCCGCGTCGTAGCCGCCGGCGCCGTGCCGCGCCGTCTCCAGCAGCGGCAGCGTCGCCGGGGCAGCGGAGGAGGAGGGCGGTAGCGGTGGCCTTGTCCGGGAGGCGGGGAGGGCCGTCCGGTGCGGCCGGGCAGGCGTCAAGCGAAGGCGGCGAGCCCACCGTGTTAGAGGAGAGGAGGAAGGATAATGCGGGAAGAGAGGGTCGGGCGGCGGACCTCGAGCTCCGGCGGCGGGAGGCGGGTCGGCGGCGAGGCGGGTTGGGCTCCGGCGGCGGCGGCGAAGTCGAAGCGGCGCCGATCTCTCGTGTCATTCGATCGATCTGGCTCAGTGGGGGAAAGAAAGGACGGGGAAGGTGAAATAAATACACCCCCTTTAACACCGTTCGTGGTGGAACCGTGTTAAAGAAGCATTCCAGCATTTATTACCCCCTTTAACACGGTTCGTGGCAGGAACCGCTGTTAAAGGGGGGAGCATTATTCATGCATTAAAGGGGCATTTTAATTCAAAATATGATATGAATTTAGAAAATTCACATCTTTTTCATTTCAACTCAGAAAAATATGAATAATATATCATAATTTTCATAAAAATAATTTCTATCCATTCATGTAAATCATTTTATATTTACTTTACATGAAAATTTTCAAAATAATTAAAGCACTTACATATAAATTTTGATTATTCAATTCAAACCAAAATAAATTGTTAAATCCTAAAACTTTGAACATAAGAAATATTAAGCATCTAAAAAATGATTTTTATTAGATCAAATCATATTTTAATGCCGCATCTTTTGTCATAACATTGGTCATTTGACCCGAAAGCCAAGAAACCTCGAATGAGATAGGTCATTTTGAGACAGTTACATAAAGCCGAACTGGAACTGAAAATTAAGATACATGGCCAGATTAAGTAACAATCGGCCGAACTGGAACTGAAAATTAAGATACATGGCCAGATTAAGTAACAATCGGCCGAACTTGTTTCGGAATGTTGGAGAGATTCAGTCATGCTCCCCGCCTACACTCGCCATCGTAGTCGCCGTACTGCCGCCGGCCATCGCTGCTCATCGGGTCGCGTAATTGAACCTCTGGAGAAATGCGTGGGCTGGACTTGAGGGTAGCGCGTGAGCTGGACTTGAGGTAGCGCAGACGGGGTTAGAGTCGGCGATGTCACAGGCCATGACGCTCTGGAGAGTCCCGACTGCCACCATAGCCGACGGCCGGCCTGTTGAAGTTAGGAGGAGGTGGGCCGTCCTCTGCCGTCTGGCGGCGCCTCTCATGCCGATCCACGAAGAAGGCTTCCCAAGTAGGGAAATAGTCGGGATGCCATCTGGGATTCCTCCGCTGCTCTGGCGTGAGCTCGAAGTAGTAGTGGTTCGTGATGGCCATCCGGCGCGCCACACCTAGAGGGACAGGAGGAACCGGCACGCGACGCTCAGCATCCAGCCGACGGGACATGGCCGAGAGCAAGGGGTAGTTCGAGGCGCAGCCTCCGCCTCCCCTGGGTTAGTGCTACGGTGGAAGCCATGGGAAAGAGTGATGAGGTTGCGATATGAGTCTAGAGATGTGCAATGACAATGGAGGCCAACCCCTACATATATATATAGTGAACTAAGCGGGAAGAACTGGAGGGAAGAATCGGGAAGAAAAATGGCGGGAAGAAAAATGGCGGAAAAATGGCGGATGAACCTTTAGTCGGTTGGAGACACCAACCGGACTAAAGATGAATTTTAGTCCCGGTTGGAGACACCAACCGGACAAAACACGATCAAGACTAATAATAGGGGTGAGTGTCGACATTATGTCGTGCGGCGTGTACCTTGTCGGATGGATGGTGTCACCAACCGACTAAAGATGAACCTTTAGTCCCGGTTGGAGACACCAACCGGGACAAAACACGGTCAGCACTAATAATAGGGGTGAGTGTCGACATTATGTCGCATGGCGTACCTTGTCTCGGATGGTGTCACCAACCGGGACTAAAGATGAACCTTTAGTCCCGGTTGGAGACACCAACCGACAAAACACGAGTCAGACTAATAATAATAGGGGTGAGTGTCAACATTATGTCGTATGGCGTACCTTGTCCGGATGGTGTCACCAACCGGGACTAAAGATGAACTTTAGTCCCGGTTGGAGACACCATCCGGACAAAACACGAGTCAGCACTAATAATAGGGTGAGTGTCGACATTATTTCGTAAGTGTCAACACTATGTCGAGCTGCTTGTACTATAAATAGGCATCCTTGTGAGTCCAGTCCTCCAGCCAGTTTGAGGCGGGGACACCACTACACGATTTGGGGAGATGCCGTGAGCCCAGATCCTCCGGCATCTCCGAGAAACTGTCATAGAGGCACTCCCTAATATGTGAAATTAGTTAGCTCCCAGGTGTATTGATCTAGTTAGAGAAGTTACAAAGCTGCAAGATGGTTTTGAGAGCAGGACACCACTACGGCCAGTTTGGGGAGATGCCGAGCCTAGTCCTCCAAGATCTCCAAGAAACTGGTCATAGAGGCACTCCTAATATGTGACAGCGTTTGGAGATCAGATCTTAATGGTAAGTACGAATCGGGACAACTTCTTCTCATAGTCCGGTCCATCCACAAAACATGACTAACACTCAAGACATGTATTAATATTAAAAACATGAACTAGAGTTACATAATATGAGCATGAACTTCTTGGCATATGTCCTTCCTTATGATCGCTTGGGCGTAACCATGGAGCATCTTCTTTACTTAACGCAATGCTTGGGTCAGTTTTCCTTTGTGAAGGGCGAATTTCATCAAACTTATTATAATCTTCGACATGTCATCTTGTCCTCGATTCCCACGATGTTTCTTTTCCTGAAAGAACTATGTGGACGCTTTGGCTCATCATATGAAGTATTCGTTTGCATATTTTTCTTTTTTGGTCTGGAGGACATGTCCTTCACATAGAAAACCTGAGCCACATCATTGGCTAGGACGAATGGTTCGTCTAAGTTCTTCATAAGATTGTTGAGATCCACCGTTGTCATTCCATACTTCTTGTCTACCTCAACCCCTCCTCCTGTTAGCTTGACCCATTTGCATCGAAACAAGGGGACCTTAAAATTAGGTCCATAGTCAAGTTCCCATATCTCCTCTATGAACCCATAATACATGGTCTTTTGCCCATTGTCTTCTGCTGCATCGAAGCGGACACCACTGTTTTGGTTGGTGCTCTTTTTATCTTGGCCTATCGTGTAAAATGTATTCCCATTTATCTCGTACCCTTGGAAAGTACATGCAGTCAAAGATGGTGTCCTGGCCAACAAGTACAGCTGATCCCCAACAGTGGTGTTATTCGTGAGAAGTCTTTGCAGCCAGCCGCCAAAACTCGCCATGTGTTCACTTATAATCCATTCATCAGACTGCCCCGGGTGTTTGAGGCGTATTAAATTCTTGTGTTCATTGATATACGGGGCAACCAAGATAGATCTTTGTAAAACCGTGTAGTGTGCTTGATTGAGAGAATGCCCGTCCCTACATATCATTGCTTTACATCCTAGGGTGCCTTTTCCACGGATCTCCCCTCATGTCGTGATTCGAACACCAATCACCTTAAGGTCAGAATAAAATCAACATGAACTCAATGACCTCCTCTTACATAGCCCTTGGAGATGCTTCCTTCGGCCTAGCATGGTTATGAACATATTTCTTTAAGACTCCATGTACCTCTCAAAGGGGAACATATTGTGTAGAAATACAGGACCGAGAATGGCAATCTCTTCTACTAGGTGAACCAGGAGATGCGTCATAATATTGAAGAAGGATGGTGGGAACACCAACTCAAAGCTGACAAGACATTGGGCCACATCTGTCTGTAACCCTGGTAGGATTTCTGGATCGATTACCTTCTGAGATATTGCATTGAGGAATGCACATAGCTTCACAATGGGTACTCGAACATTTTCAGGTAGAAGCCCCCTCAATGCAATCGAAGCAACTGTGTCATAATCACGTGGCAGTCATGAGACTTCAGGTTTTGGAATTTTTTCTCGCCATATTTATTATTCCTTTATATTCGAGAAGCAGACGGGACCTTGATCTGCTCGGACATTCAAAAAGATTTCCTTCTACGCTTTGGTAAGAGCATAGGCTGGCAGGAGTTAAGTGGCATCGTTTACCCTTCTCGTTCTCAGATGCATAGGCTCTTGAGGGCCTTGGGACGTTGCTGGTCCTGTCGTGCTTCCGGTGTATCTTTTGTCTTCCATACACTCCTAGAAAGCCTAGCAGGTTCACGCAAACATTCTTATCGTCCGTGCATCACGTCGATTGAAGAGCGGACCTCTAAGACTTTCCAATAGGTAGGTCCCAAAATATAGATTGCTTCTTCCACATGGCGCGTGTCCGCATCGTCATTCGAATGATAGACCGCCAGGACCTTTTCCAAAGATTACTTCTAGGTCCTTAACCATACCAAATACCTCCTCACCGGACGGAGGACGCTTCCTCCGGTTCTGCCAGACGTTTGAAATGCTTGCCTTTCTTTCTTCTTTGGATGCAGTTCGGAAGAAATCGGCGATACCTAGGTACACAACCTTCTTACATTTATCCAAATATACACTTTCAGTATCATCTAAACAGTGTGTGCATGCATTGTATCCCTTGTTTGTCTGCCAGAAATGTTACTAGAGCAGGCCAATCATTGATGGTTACAAGCAATGCTCGTAGGTCAAATGGCTCCCCTCTGTGCTCATCCCACATACGTACACCTGGTTTGGCCCACAGCTATAAAAGTTCTTCAACTAATGGCCTTAGGTACACATCAATGTCGTTGTCGGGTTGCCTCGGGCCTTGGATGAGCACTGACATCATAATGAACTTCCTCTTCATACACAATCAAGGAGGAAGGTTATAGATACATAGGGTCACAGGCCAGGTGCTGTGACTGCAGCTCTGCTCACCAAAAGGATTCATGCCGTATGTACTTAGACCAAACCTTAAGTTCCTTGCGTCACGTGCGAAGTCCGGTACTCTCTCTCGACTTTTCTCCACTGTGATCCATCAGCGGGGTGTCTCAACATCGCGTCTTTCTTACGGTCTTCCATGTGCCATCACAACAACTTGGCATGCTCTTTATTTCTGAAGAGACGTTTTAACCATGGTATTATAGGAGCATACCACATAACCTTGGCGGAACCTTCTTCCTAGGGGCCTCGCCCTCAACATCGCCAGGATCGTCTCGTCGATCTTATACCAGCAAAGGCATACCGGCATGCATCCAAATTCTCGTATTCTCACCGCGGTAGAGGATGCGATCATTAATGCAGCATGTATCTTCGCACGTCTAATCCTAGAGGGTGACAACCTTCTTTGCTTGGTATGTCTTGTCGGGCAACTCATTATTTCTTGGAAGAAGATTCTTCATTTTACCAACAACTTTGAAAATGCTGTCGGTCACACCATTCTCTGCCTTCCATTGCAGCAAATCCAGTGGCACCTAGCTTTTGTGGCCATCTTCGCAAGTTGGATACAACAATGTTTTGTGATCCTTTAACATCTGCTCCATTCTCCTTCTCCTTTTCAGTTTCACATTCTTCCTTTGCATCAAGAATGGCCCGACCAAGATCGTCATCAGCGGCCCATCGCTCCCTCTTGATCTTCATTATCTACCTCCGTTGCATTATCATCATATTCAGGATACATATTATGATAGTTTTCATCATCCTCTTCTTCTTCGTTGTCTTCCATCACAACCCTTTTCTCCGTGCTTGGTCCAACAATTATAGCTGGGCATGAAACCGGATCAGCGGTGGGCGTGAATGGTTCTGGTATTTGAGTAGTCTTTCTTGTTCGACGGTGAACACGGACAGACATAAAACCATTGTGACCATGGTTTGCATTAGCCACAACGATGAAATTTTGGAGGCCGTAATGTACTCGGAAGTGCGGCGGTCACCGTACATCCATTGCCGATTCATCTGCATTAATATGTAGTATATATCAAAAATAATAGGAGATGACCATTTATATATATAGTACATCAATGACACATGAAACTATAGTTGCCGACCTCGAGAGACGGAAGAGCAACAAGAAAGCTTATTTTGAGCTCTCGGGCATTTCACCGAACACCTCTAGTGCATATGAAAAAAACACAAACTAGCACTCTTCACACCCTCTTGCTAGGCTCCAAAATGTGAAAGAATGGAAGAGTGGGGTGTGTGTGGGCTGGGGTGGTGTCTTATATAGCCCCCCCTTTAACACCGGTTCATGCCACGAACCGGTGTTAAAGGGGTAATCTTGTGAACCCTTCTGCGGGGACCTTTAACACCGGTTCGTAGAAGAACCGGTGTTAAAGCCCCTTTTCGGGATCAACAAAAGACCTCGTTTCCACTAGTGTAACCTCTTCGAGTTCTACCTTTCCGACTACTCACACCTTTCATGAGAAACTCCTTCTCAAGAAAGGATCCATTCTTGGCAACAAAAACCTTGCCCTCAGATATATGATAGAAGGTATACCCTATCGTTTCCTTAGGGTATCCTATGAAGACGCATTTTTCTGCTTTGGGTTCGAGTTTATCCGGTTGAAGTTTCTTCACATAAACATCGCATCCCCAAACTTTAAGAAATGACAGCTTAGGTTTGTTTCCAAACCATAATTCACACGGTGTCGTTTCAACGGATTTAGATGGTGCCCGATTTAAAGTGAATGCAGCTGTTTCTAGTGCATAACCCCAAAATGACAGTGGCAAGTCAGTCAGAGACATCATAGATCGAACCATATCCAATAAGGTACGATTATGACGTTCCGACACACCATTACGTTGTGGTGTTCTGGCAGGTGTGAGTTGTGAAACTATTCCACACTCTTTCATGTGTGTTCTAAACTCGTAACTTAGATACTCTCCTCCACGGTCGGACCGTAGAAATTTGATCTTTCTATTACAATGATTTTCCACTTCATTCTGAAATTCCTTGAACTTTTCAAAAGTTTCAGACTTGTGTTTCATCAAATAGATATACCAGTATCTACTCAAATCATCCGTGAAAGTAACAAAATAACGATATCCACCTCGCGCCGACACACTCATTGGTCCACACACATCAGTATGTATGATTTCCAATAGATCTGTCGCCCGTTCCATTAAACCGGAAAACAGTGTTGTAGTCATCTTTCCCATAAGGCATGGCTCACATGTATCAAATGATTCAAAATCAAGTGATTCCAAAAGTCCATCAGAATGGAGTTTCTTCATGCGTTTAACACCAATATGACCTAGACGGCAGTGCCACATATATGCAGATATATCATTATCAAGTTTAATCTTTTTAGCATTAACATTATGAATATGCATAATATTACTATCGAGATCCAACAGAAATAAACCATTCAACATAGGTGCATGACCATAAAAGATATCATTCTTATAAATCAAACAACCATTGTTTTCAGATTTAAAGGAATAACCACTTTGCATCAAACAGGATCCGGATACAATCTTCATGCTTAGTGCAGGCACCAAATAACAATTATTTAGGTTTATAACTAATCCCGATGGCATATGGAGAGGTAGCGTCCCGACGACGATCACATCAACTTTTGATCCATTGCCGACCCGCATCCTGACCTCATCCCTTGCTAGTTGTCGCTTGTTTCGCAGCCCCTGAACCGAGTTACATATATTAGCAACCGATCCTGTATTAAATACCCAAGTGCTACTGCGAGTACTAGTCAAGTACACATCAATAACATGTATATCATATATACATTTGTTTGCCTTGCTAGACTTCTTGTCCGCCAAATACTTGGGACAATTGCGCTTCCAATGGCCAGTCCTCTTGCAATAGTAACACTCGATGTCAGACTTAGGGCCAGCTCGGGGTTTCTTTTCAGGCGTGGCAACAGATTTGCCACCCTTATTTCCCTTGTGCTTGCCTTTCTTGTCCTTCTTGAAACCGGTGGTCCTATTGATCATCAACACTTGATGTTCTTTCCTAATCTCCACTTATGTAGTCTTAAGCATTGACAGAAGCTCAGGAAGAGACTTCTTCATGCCTTGCATATTATAGTTCATCACGAAGCTCTTGTAGCTAGGTGGCAGAGATTGGAGAACATGATGTATGCCTAAGTCAATGGGAATCGTTATTCCCAAGGACACAAGCTTATCGGTGTACCCAGACATTTTGAGTACATGCTCACTAACAGAGCTGTTCTCCTCCATCATGCAGCTAAAGAACTTTTCAGTAGCATTATAACTCTCTACGGCAACATGGGTATCGAAAATCATTTTCAATTCTCCCATGGTATCAAAGGCATTGCCGTTTTCGAAACGCTTTCGAAGTTCTGGCTCTAGCCTATACAGTATGCCGCAATGAACTAAGTTGTGGTCCTCCTGACGAGTCACATAGACATTCTTTTCCTCGTCAGGGGCATCAGAAGCTGGTGGGGGGCCTAGCGGCGCATCTAGCACATATTGCTTTTGTGCAGCAGTGAGGAGAATCCTCAAATTCAAAGCCTAGTTGGTGAAGTTTCTACCATTCGTAGCAAGTTTCTCTTTCTCCATGAACACATTGAAATTAAAAGCAGGTGGTGCCATCTACAACAGAATTTGTAAAGTTTATTTAGACTAAGTTTATGATAGAGTGAGTTCAACTAATCCAAATTACTAATGAACTCCCACTCAAAAACGACATCCCTCGTGTCCTTTTGGTGACTACATGAACCAAATCCACTACACCAAGTCCGATCATCACGTGAGTCGGTGTAGCTTCAAAGGCGAGCATCTATATGGGCATCATATCAACTATATGACTCATGATTAACCTTTCGGTCCGTGTTCCGAGGCCATGTCTGTACATGCTAGGCTCGTAAAGTAAGAACCTTAGTATTCGCGTGTGTAAAACTGTCTTACACCCGTTGTATGAAAGCGTAGAGTCGAGAACACCCGATCATCACGTGATGCCTCAAAACACGATCCACAAAACGGTGCATACTTAAGGAAGAACACATTTTATCTTGATATCTAAATGAGGGATCATCTTATAATGCTACCAAAAGCGCCAAACTAGCAATATAAGATGCTAACATCTAATGTGTGAAGTGAGGTGATATGGTCCATGCATTTGATCTCTATCATTTGTATCGTGGTATGATCTCTATCATTCCTTTGTGTGTAAGGCCAAGGTCTATGGAACTTACACGTTGAGTGAGTTGTAAGAGTATCTATCATACATCTACTTACAACAATACCATATCAAGACACTAGCCAAGCAACGATCTAAACTAGACGCCTCTAATTTATCAATTGCAAGTTTTACGTGGCTTAGGGCTTTCGGAGATAGAACCGTTCTCACCTACGAACATGAACCACAACGAGGATAACCAAGTTATTAGCAACTCGTTGTAAATCAGATATTGACTATAGTAGGAGAGACAGACACCCGCCAGCCACTTATGCAAAACAAGCTGCATGTCAGTCGTGGAACCGGTCTCATGTACGATGACTTGTAAGATTGGTCCGGGCCGCTTTATCCCACATGCCACCAATATCCAAAATACATAGAAGATGCAATAACATGATCATCATCGCCCACATATAAACATATGTGTACTACCCGTGCAAAGCACCTACGCATAGATCAGGCTCTGATACCACTGTTGGGTTCGCAGCATAGAAAACAAAAAAAATCCTACGATGAAAACTACACGCCAAGATCTATCTACTAGGTACAAAGCAATGGGTGGACATACATCCATCGAGAACTTACCCTTGAAGACAACGAGTTTTGTTAACGAGTAGGAACTCGTGGTTGATGTAGTCGTACACTTGCTGATCTCAAGATCGTGAGGAAGTCCGAGCGCCGCAACTCAGCAGCGCATCCATACCCGCACACACGTTCAAGCCACCAGACAACCTCCACCTCCTCGCTCCAGCGATCCAGCGAAAGCAGCAACTCCTTCCAGAATGCCATCGGGAACATGTATCTCGCTAATCCGACACCATGGGGGAATAATTCTAGAGGGGGAGAGAGATCCTTCACAAGGAGGTGTGAGGAAGGAGTGAGAGGGTGGCCTTTTATAGGAGGAGGGGGGTGCCCCTCCACCATGGCCGGCGCATGGGGGTGCCCCTTCACCTCCTCCATTCATGTGGTGGTAACCCCTCCACATTAAAATGCATCTTCACATTCCCTTTTAAAGTCCCCACTTTAAATGCATTAAAATTCTCCAAGTTTAATGCTCTCTCATTTAATAAAACTCTTTTATTAAATTTATTCAGAATTTTGTTAATTACTTTAATTAACAAACATTCACATATAACCCCTTGCAATATTTCAATATCACATGCAGAACCACTTTCTGCAATTTCACCCGAATTTTTTTTCGGTTTCTATCGAAATAATTTCTGCGCTTTGTAATTCTTTCGTCTGAAACATATGTGCTCCAAAATGGTGTCCGGTAACTCTTAAGTGTGTCACCCTACGGTTCGCGAATAATGCAGACATGATTGAGACTCCTCTCAGATCAATAATCAGAAGCGGGACTCGGAGATCCGTACTGACTCCCACATATTCAACGATGACTTTTGTGATCGTGAGAACATTTAACGCTTGTAATTTAATCTCTTTGTCTCATGATATAATACATATCCGAGATTCGATCATCGGTATCCAAATACCTAGTTTGATCTCGTTACCGACATGCACTCTTTTCTCGTTCCCGTGATATAACATTCTAGTGATCACATCGCTTGCTTGTAAGCTATCTCAATGTGATATCACCGAGAGGGCCCAGAGTATATCTATCCGTCATCGGGATTGACAAATTCCACTCTTGATACATGAGCCTCAACATAACACCTTCGTAGCACTGAACCCATCTTTATAGTCACCATGTTACGGTGTGACGTTTGATGTTATCAAGATACTCTTCAGGTGTTAGCAATTAACATGATCTCATGGTCTAAGGATAAAGATTACTTCGTATGATGTTATAGCAATATAAACATAATGACTTGATCGTAATGCTATATTTCGGATGAATGTTCATCACATTATTTCACAAATGCTATGATCTTGTTATTAACAACATCCAATGTCCATGATCAGGAAAACCTTGATTATCTTGTTAATCAACAAGCTAGTCTATAAGAGAGGCATAACTAGGAACCCTTTTTGTTTATTAAACACACATGTATTGATATTTCCGATCAATACAATTCTAGCATACAAAATAAACATCTATCATATATAAGGAATACATAACAACAAATTTATTATTGCCTCTCAGGACATATTTCCTCCAGCGACCAGCCGCCTACCCACATCAGCCTAACTTCTAGTGTTTGTCTCGACGTGTGCCACCATCTCATATGTATCTTCTGCCCGTCGGCGGAAGCTCAACTTCAACGGAGACAACCAGGGATCTCCGTCCTCTTCACCGGAGCTGATCAAGAGGAGGTGCCGTAGGTGAGGTTCGACGGTCTTCCCATTCCCCCCAATTGCAGATTCTAATTACTACCATTTTAAGGATTAAACGCCATATCCTTGTGATGCATTGATGCAGAGGTGATGGCACGAACGATGGGGCCCTCCGGCAAACGCCCCGCCGGCAACACCGACAGGCTAAGCGATCTCCCCGATGGTCTCATCCACAAAATCATGTTGTTCCTCACGGCCCGGGAGGCCGTGCATACGTGTGTGCTGTCACGGAGGTGGGAGGACCTCTGGTGCTCCATGCCCTTCCTCACCATCGACGAGCAGGAGTTCCGTCCCTCGGCGATCGCGTTGGGCTCCGAGGAATGGGACGACTACGAGGAGGATGAGTTGAGGATGACATCGACTATCCTAGGTTTGAGGATTTCGTCCAAGGAAAAAAATAGCGCGCTATTTCATTTAGCGTGGCCATTCTCCAGACGCTATGAAAGTTATAGAGTGCTAATAGCGCGCTATTTTTTAAAATAGTGTGTGTTAAAAAATTAAAGTATAGCATGTATTACTAGGGATTTCAGCAGCTATTTTTTTTGGAGTAATACATGCATAACCCATTAACTAATAATGGCCAAACGACAAAGTTTGCTTGACATCCGGTGTAGGACAAATTGGAGGAGAAGACTTGCGCCAGGTCAACTCACTGGTCGAGAACTTGAGATGCGCGTCCTCCTGGTGCTTCAGTGCGTCTGGTGGACGTGCCGAGCGGAGGCGGCCGACCGGCTGGACCTGGAGGAGACGGGCGATTGCAGTCTGTCGGCAACCGTCACCGTCATGTGAGGAGGGAGAACTAGGTAATATGGTTGAGTTGAGCTAGGTTTAGATGCATAGTGTTGGGCGTGGTGGATTCGTGGGCTGAATGGGCTTATCGGGTGGTGCTATATTTATAGATTTTTTTAGCGCCGCTATTGCGTTGTGATGTTATAGCATATTTAGCGCCGCTAAAACGTGATTAGCGTCATAGCGAGCAGATTTTGCATAGCGTAGCGTTCATTTACCAAATATGCTATAGCTGCTATAGCGCCGCTATAGCGCACGCTATTTTTTTTCATGATTTCGTCAGCAATCTGCTCATGTTTCACAGCGCGCCAACGTTGGATCGGGTCCGATTCCACGCGGTTTGCCACGCCGTTTCTCATCGCGAGATCAAATTCATCAACTCGTGGCTACGCCGTGGCATCAAGCGATACCCCAGAGTGGTGGAGGTCCATTCGACCGACGGCTGTAAGTTGCCCCTTCTGGGTTCCAGCTCTTCACGCCTAAACAGGCTGCATCTTGTCGGGATTACACTGGACAGGAACTTCACGCAGCAACTTCGGTCTTCTACCTGCCCGGTCCTGGAGGATCTGGAGCTCAAGCGGTGTAAGCTTGACGACGTTGCAGAAATCGCGTCTTGCTCGCTAAAGAATTTGACAATTGAGGACTGCACAACCTCCACTCCTAGTCCTAGTGCGTTGACTATCAAAGCTCCATCTCTTACTCACTTGCGGCTGTTCCTTACCGCGTTTGGTCAGAACTGGCATGCTGTTGTGGTAGAGGAGATGCCGCTCCTCGTAAAAGCCACCATTCGTTTAAAGGCTTCGACGGCGATACTGCCATGCAAGCTTCTTTTCAGCCTAGCTTGTGTCGGAGATTTAGAACTGACTGGTCTTCGAACGCTGGTATGTCTCTCATGCTTGTTAAATTTTTTTCGCCTGTATCAATGAGAATTTGGTGTTTGAGCTTGTAGTTTTCTATTGACATTTGAATTTTTACTCTTTGAAATTAATAAGAGGATTACGAAACCATACTTCAGTATGATTTCCTTAAACTTGTATTCATCATTTGAACTGGACGATCTTTTGATTCCTCCATTCAGGCTAATTTCCACATCGGATCGGGTACTTTACCAGTGTTCCACAATGTTAGAACCTTACTGCTCGACAAATGTGATCTGAGTGACAGTTGTGATATACTGGGAAGTTTTCTGAACATGTTTGGAGAAGCTTGCTCTGCAGCAATGCAAGGTACTTTCTTATATTTCTTCATCTCTATCGTGTTATATACTCTAGATTTACCATCTTACAGTTTGGCTGAATACTTTTTACTCCCTAAAGCTTCCAGGAGGTTCTAAGGAAAGCAAAGCAGGAGGAACTGTGGAATGGACATCTCTAGGATGTCAGGACACAACATCTTTTTTAGTGCCCAAGCCTGAAGAGGACTGAAATCATATACGAAGAAGACGGCGATGTTCAGAAACTATTTGACCTTTTGCTTGGCGTTTGGAGGAACCTACAGAGGACTGCCATTGTGATTAAGAAGGCTTCAAGAAGGTACTTTGCCATGTAGAACACCATCTTGCCAATGCTCAAGCCCGAAGATGGTGTGGTGTTTGTTGCTATAATGTTATACTCAAATGCAGAATGCCGTCGGCCATTTATATTGTACTTCTATAGATTTTGCTTTTAATGGTAGGGGCCAACTGAACAAGCATCTGCTGTCGGTCAATTACTGGATTTTCTCACGGTGTGCGTGTTTGAATTGTATTTTATTGCACGAGGACAAATTCAATAGCTGGTCTCTCATTTGAGTATGCCATTGGTTCAAGAAAAATCCATTCTACTAGTACTGAAATCGTGCATGTCTTTTATGTTATTTATTTACTACTAGTAAAAAATATATGCGTGTGTTGGCAAAGACCAACAAAGAAATGTATGAACCCATTAAGAGCAACTCTAGCAGACCCCATAAAAGCTCATACCGTAAAATCCATACACACAAACTGATTTTCATCGATTTTGACTTCCTATTCTTAGGAAGCACAAATGTTGGACTTTGGTTTTCACTACTCAACATCAGACAATAGTTTTCGAATTATAAATAATCAGATTCCAAACTCGACCATAGTTTTCAATCCAAAAGCATGATGAAACATAGAACACGTACAAATCAAACATGACCAAAACCATGATCGAATATTGAACAAGTTCATGAATCAAATGTCGCCATGATTATCAAATATATCGAGAAACAATGTCATTGCCACCACCGCTATCGCCTTCGCAATCAAACATAGAACCTCCACCTCCTACCATCCTGGCCCAAGACATTCTTGATCTCAAGAATCCAACGGCTTCTATTCTCCCAATATTACCCCGTCTTCTCGTCTATTCCATTCAGATCCACCATCATGAAACGGTTCTCCTCAGCAATGGTACCTTCTCTCATATAGTTCTCCTCGAGAAGAAGCCAACGCTTCTTAAAGTCTTCCTCGCGCTTCACCTCGGCCAACTTACTTTCTTCAATTTTTTTAACTTGTGGCCAAATTTCCATCTTCTCTTGTTGCTTCTTCTTGACTATATTTTCTTCTCTTGTTGCTTCTCCACCTTCATCAAGTCATCGACCTTAATTCTCTCTCATGCTTTTGGCCTTACCATTCTACTTCACAATCTCCTTTGACCTTTTCCTTCCATCTAGTCTCTCATTGTTTGTCCCCGGTGTTGAACTCCACCTTCCTAATCATCATCTCCATTGTCATCTAAGTCGATATTTATAAGAAATTTTAAAAATTGTTGGAGCACAAATGGGAAAGGGAAGAGCTGAATTTTCCCACATGCCAAGCGCATGCTGATCCCTTTGGACGCTTGGGGCGGTCCATGGCGATGTGCGCACGGCGAGTGGCGGTCAGATGGCGGGTTGACATGGGAATTGGAGTTGGCGGCGGCACGGTAATGGGAAACAGAAGAGCTGAAATTCCCCTCATGCCAAGCGCACGCTCACATATAAAGTAATTAACTTACACGTGTGGTATAACACACTCTTGTGACCGTAGAAGTCTAATAACCTCCTTCAATGTGCTGATTTACCTGTATACGAGAAACCTTTTGTGACTATGTATAAGAGCATCTCTAACCGCTACTACAAAATGTGGCAGCAGTTTTGCGCGATGCGGCAGCAAAAATGCGGGCGTTTTACCAGCTGCTCGCAGCACTGGCTGCTCCAGCGGCTGCCGCAAAATAGTGCACGGTTGCAGCACCACCACCTCATTTTAACACTTTTTTGATAATGTGCACACAAATTTGCAATGAAAGGATAGTAGAAAAATAAAATTACGACAATACTTATTGTTACATGCCAACACAAATAGTTATCAAATGATTCATCAAGTAGCACACAAATCATAGAACAACAACATGAAGTTCATCTCAAATAATAACAACAAACATAGAACTAATTTTGTGTGCCTCATCCATGTCATACTCCTCATCATCGGAAGTTGAATTCCAGAGTGAAACCATCTACAAACAATCGATGTATTCAACAATCTAAACTAAAACAAAAAAAGGTAGAAAATCTAGTTACTACCTTCAGTGCAGCGTGCCGGTGACCGTTGGACGAGGGGCAACTGCAGGATCGACTATGGAAATCAGATCAGCGGCAGGGCCAAGCTATTGCGGGGACGCTGGGAGGTGGTGCGGTGTTTCCAGCGGTGGATTTTTGAGTGACGACGCGACAAGAGAGGTTGGTGGCTGCGATGGGAGTGGTAAATGGCATCGGTGGGGAGCTGAAAATGTAGTTGGCTGCGCGCGCGAGCGAGGAGGTGAGATTAAATTTGCAGAACGAGGCCACACCGCCGCAAAAAATTTGCAGCACAAAACAACGATGTGGCAACGGTTGGTTTGCTTTTTTTGCCCCGCACTGCTGTATCTGGCGGTTATTTAAGCTGCTGCCACAGGAAAGCTAAAGAAGCATGAGAATTCCACATGAACCCCAATGCTGACAGTATATGCACTACTATCGATGAAAGTATGAACTAGTTACAGATCAAGCAAGGCAGAGATTTACTAAAGTGTCCTTTGTAAAAAATATGCCTATATATCCTCCCTCAGTTCTCTTTTGGTCTACATTCTATGCAAATTTTTGTTCCATATTAATCTACATTCTATCCTTTTGTCAACAAGAACACAGAAAACAACGGATGCTAGTTGTCAGCAAAGAATAGTCCCCAGGAAACACTAATTTGCCATAGTAAAGCTCCAGTATAGGAAAACAACAATATATCTGATGAATTTGGAATTCAATTTTGATAACACAGTTGCTTCCAAAAGAGTAAAAAACAACCACTGAAATAACAAAGCCAAGGTTTTCTGAGCATACGTAGCCCAGAGGGCGGACCAAGCGCATACTTGTAGCAAGCGGTTTAAACAAAACTAACATGAGGTTCAAGTTCTTCAACTAAAATAATAGTTTATCAACATAATAGAGGCCAATGCATAGATGATTGCTCTAGGACTCATATTTACGGTCTGAAGATGGCTTCCCATCTGAAGCTTGACTTACATAACAATGCACTTGTTCTCGTACATACTTTTGTAATTGTCTTTTTCTGCATTAGCCTTCTCAAGGCTCTTTTGTAATTGTCTTTTTCTGCATTAGCCTTCTCAAGGCTCTCCATGAGCCTCTTGATCTCTTCATCTATCCGTTTCTTTGCTTCCTGCCTTTCTTTCTCAAGGTCCTCTTTAAGTCTGTTAATCTCCTCTTTCTGCTCGTTATGCTTTTCATCATCTAGCCTCCTCAAATTCTCTACATTTGTTATTTCTTGCCGAACATTATCATGCTATTTTTGAGATTTCTCCAGGCTCTCCCTAGCCTCTTCTTCTGTATTGTTCAGATTTCCATCAACCTATTAATGAAATGAGTTAGGTCAAGTAGTTTATTGGTAAAAATGACAGATTCAGAGCACAGAAACATCAGCAAAATCACTATAAAGGATTTCTTTTTAAATAATTTGGTACATTAAGGTTGAATAATAAATCTAATTGGTTTGGTACATTAAGGTTGAATAATAAATCTAATGGGTGAATGGTCACAACATGTAAATCTTCAACAGGGCCATCATCTTCACCAAAAATGAGTTTTGATATTTGGAAAGGACTTTATAGACAAATCACACACATTATTTCTTTCTGGGAAATACACAAGTTATTCTGCAGATAAACATAAGTGAATATCCCAATACATTTGTACTCTCAGCTACAACTTTCCCATTTATAAAATACGGCTTTGCATACCCATTTAACATTTTATTAAAAAAGAACCGTATAACATTTACGGGTACAAGATAATCAATTATCATATATTATAAATCACACCCAACCGCGACAGCCTGTACCATTTTGGGAGCGTCTTAAATAAACAAATTTCTTACCCTCTTGGTGAACTCTGACAGTTGTTCGTAAAGCTTTTCTGCAGAATGTCCATCAACACTTGTGTCATCCTGCCTGACATGTAGATCCTGCAACAACAAGAGAACAAAACACAAGGGTTAAAACACAGGTTCATATATTCAAGGTATCACGACTAAAAGTTCAATCACCTGAATGTGAGGAATCATCTGATAGGAAAACACTTTGCCACAGTTTCTTGATATAACAAAGTCAACCGCATCTAGCAATTTTTTGCGCTGTATCTCACGGTGCCGAATATTACTAGTCTTGTTGTCAAAGAGAAGAACCCTGTTCTGACATAACTTAAACAGGTCCTGTAGAAGTTAGGATACAAATATAAGATACAGACTAGCCAATTACGAGTGATGTGCTAGCAACACAGTAGTACGTACACATGAGTAATGCTACGATAAGATCAAATGCAGTTCAAAAAAAATGGAATAGACCTGGAGATATCCTGGTGATCTCCCGGTTAGCAACTTCTTCCAAGAATTCTCACCCCCTACTGCATCTCCGTGCGTGAAAACTAATATAATGTGGTCCAGGATTTTATCACCAAAGAACTGTTTAATTGACTCAATTGTGCTCTGCTCTTCACAAGAAAACCGTGTTGCAGCTGAAAATACCATAAGCATAGCGTGTATGCCATGATTACTCATCTCTATACACTTGACGACCTCCTTACGAGCATCTTCGATTGAAATTTCCATGTCAAATAAGCCTATTCAAAAATTGTCAGGGTTATGGCTCAGCTTCAATTAAGCGATGCATGATTGTTCGTTATATGCAGCATGAACACAAAAAAGATACCAAGCAATAAGTACACAATTGCAAATTTGCATTACAAAATGGGATAACAGTGTTGCCGCAACAATAGGAGAGCACTTCTCCTTATCATGAAACAAATACTGCATAATATGGATAACATTGTCGACAAAGAAACATGATCATGCATAGAACATACTATTCTTCCAGCTCTAGAACACTAGCTTCACTCTTAGTAGATAATAGATTGATGAAGGAAACAGAAAAATTTCTGGGTTGGCTTCGATGAAAATATTGTACAGCAATTGAACGTTTTCCCTTTTCCAGGTTTCTAGAGTAGTACTAGACAAAATACCCCACAGATTTGCACGACTAAACTCTAGAGGGTACAATCTGCAATTTTTTATTTAAACTTAGAATAATATTTAATGAAACTGTGCGGCATTGTAAATAGCATTGTATTATTTTGATAGAAAACATATGTTATGTTGAAAATCTAGGTTCTTAGAGCAGACATGGAATCTATTATATACTAAAAGCAATATAAGGTTATTTTTCAAGGCACCACAATGATCCACATCATCAAAAATACTTTAACCATTAGATCTATAATTAATGGTGAAGATGTATTCTGAGATTAAAAGATAAGTAGTGTTACGTAAAAATAAACGTGTACCAAAGATGTCTTATGTCACGTTAGCTGCCACGGTCAGAGTCCGTATCATATTACCATATGTCTATACACGTACGTGAAAACCAGTTTGATGGGTAATCAATTCTCTGTCGGTAGCTGGTCAAAGAAAAAATCTCTGCCGGTATCTCTAGGAAAAAACTGCGGTAACCGTTAAAATATACCTATACCATACACATTATTACAAACTGATACGTGCCTAGGATGAGTGTGCGCAAATAAATACCAAATCGACATGATAGCGTGTCAAGGAAAAATATCGATTAGCAATCTAGGTTAGTATGTGTGTCCGGCGTGAGTGTTCTAAGATTGATCAGCACAACATATTTCGGTAAAAGTAAATCCCATCACATGACATTGTTGACCGATCAAATTTTATGTCCTCTTGAAGACATGAGCACAGAGCAATCATGCTAGGACTTGGCAGACAAATACAATCTTGTACTCTAACGGTAGTCGGTTTGATATCTGGCAAATAAAATACATGCAAACCTCTAGACCTATGTTTCAAGGGATGCACAAAATGCAAGGCGCCGAGGCAAATATCTTATGCGCAGAGTACATTAAATGGACAAAAATGGTATGCACATTGCATGATGTGACAAGAGAACATAAAGAACTATGTTTTTTAACCACTTTAAGGGGAGCCCTACACCAATGGCTAAGTCATTATCGTTCCGTAGCAAACACATTAAGAAATGAGTATACATTTGATCCAAAGTTGTAAAATTGCGCTTTTGAAATTATTAGTTGGACTATAAATTATAAGCACATGTTATGCATGATTCAAACATGTTAATATAAGAGAAATGATCCTTAAATTTAGCAAGCTTTGAGAAATGTATATTTACTTCCATTCAGATTCCTCTCCAATTGGCCAATGGTATAAGACAAAGGATAAATGCTACATCGGGTAGTTAGTATATACATCTGATGTGTTACATTTGGGATAGTCATCGCCTTCAAAGTTCGTCTGTGTGATAAAGGATGTGGATTCCTTCAAATCCAGCTTGGCAAGTCTAAATACTCTAGGAAACGAAAATAGTAATAGTAATGAAGAAAGGAGCATCCAAAATATGCTTTTGGGCTTAAATATTGACCCCTTTTAGATGCTCGAGGAGTGAAACCAGGATAAAGATACTCCCTCCTTCCCAAAATGTTTTGTATATAAATTTTGAGTCAAAGTCAAACTTTGTAGACTTTGACCATGTTTGAAGAGAAACCTATCAATCTTTGCGATATCTAATGCATAGATCAAGAAAATATATGTCATGAGGTCCTAATATTACATGTTAGATATTGAAGACCTTTATAATTTTTCATATATATTTCGTCAATTTTTTTAAAAAAACTTTGACTAAAATTTATGCGGAACATATTTTGGAACAGAGGGATTAGTCCAAGCATGCTGAAATAAATTGTATATCCAATAAAAAAATGGGCGACCAACTCCTCGCAACTGAGAAAACATGTTTCTGCTACTTGGATTTATATCGTCCTTCTGGGTGGTTGGGATTTGCGGTTGAGATTTTATGATAACATGATAAATTAGTCGACACGTTTAAACAAAAAATATCATGGTTAGTATAGAGTTGTATTCATACTAACTGGATAATATATCTATTTTTGAAATTATAGTTTTATTTTATTGACATTTTTATATGTTGCCCTCGCATTTGCGAGGGCCACCATGCTAGTTCATATTAAAAATGAAATCGTGAGGGCAGTTCTTCAACAAAATGAAGCCAGTATGTACTATGTATATACATTTTTGGCAATGCAGAATGTTGAACTTTGATGCATGATCCTTACACAGGTTTTCCACCAAACATCAAAATAGTGCTCAATAGACACTAGAGCAACAGAAGAAATAACATCAATAAGCGATTTAAGTAATAGTAGTAGACTAATCCAGAAAGAGAGAGAACGGTTGGTAAGGATTCTTCGAAACGCTTAGTCTATTTAGCTAAGGCTTCATACCTGGAGTGTCAATAATGTTCACGGTGCGGGTGACACAGCCATCCTGGAACGTGGTGCTATTTTTCTGGCAAGTTTCAGTAACGCTTCCAAAGGAGAACTCCGACACAAATGCTTCGTTTCCGAGGATGCAGTTTGCGGTGCCGCTCTTCCCGGTACCAACTTTCCCGATGATAGCAAGCGTAACCTCAGCAAGGGGAGGGGAGGGCAGCACTGCCCAGTCGCCTTCGCCGTCGCCTTCGTTGCCCCCACCGCCCATGATGAAATCGATCGGAGGAATCGCCGGCGATCTGCCGAGAAAAGAAACATGACCCAGCGACCAAAATGTTTAGAAACGGAAAGCAATAATCAAAGACAACACCAAAAAATACAACCAAGAGATAGAGATGGGGATGAAGGAGAGGAATCGCCCTGCGAGCATATACACCGGCCTCACCTTCACCATTCACCAGAGCTTCTGCGAACAGTACGTGGGGAGTGGAGTTGAGATTTGAGACTTGAGACGGCGCTAGAGAAGAGTGGAGGACATAAATAGGGAGGAGGGTATTCGCTTCGCTGCCTCGGACGCTGAGAAGAAACCCAAACGGCGCCAGGGAAATTAAATGCATCGCGAGTTCACGAGGGCGTCACTGACTCTGCTTTCGTCATTCCGCCGGTTCGTGTTCCAACGGAATTTTGACGATCTAGTAGCTAGCAGATGGGAAATGTATGGCCGATGTCAAATTAGGCTCATTTTGGCTTTGTCAAAATCTCGTCAATACCCCCTCTATTCCAAACTACCCTGCATTCTCAATTTGGTCAAAGTCAGACTTTTAAAAATTTGATCAAACATATATAATAAAATACTAACATTTATATTATCAATTGACAATATGAAACTATGTTTTATGGTGAGTTCGGTTATGTTTATTACATTTTTTTAGATGTTGATATTTTTTCTTATATATATAGTCAAATTTATAAAGTTTGCCTTTGACTAAACCTAGGATGCAGAGTAATTTGGAACTATGATAATGTGTATCATGCATGCCAACTTGGCAAAAATCTTAGGTGGCACCACAATTAATGAAGAAAGAGGTGGTGGTGGTACCATAATATGATATCGTATCATAACAAGTGAAACTATGTATACATCTCATACACACAATTCATCGAGTAGAAAAAATTAAATATGATGGTACTATGATACTACTAGATGAGGTAGTATCATATGCATAATACTAGTGTATGAACGTTGCACTATTTTTTTTGAATGACAGCAGGAGAGCTGCTATATTCATTGCAATAGAGGAGAACATTTTACAAGATTAGGTCAGGCGAAAAAACAGGGTCGCCTGCCTGCAAAAAGAACTACTGGAAATCAGCCTGGGTCAAATGGTGCTCCTCCATATTGATCAACTAGAGAGACGGGGGCGCCTGCTAATTTCCAAAGGGAGGCTTCTTCCCTGATCTTATTAATAAGCCCAAGCACAGGTAGTTCTTCTTTTTGAAAAATCTGTCTATTGCGCTCTTTCCATAATTCCCAGTAGATTAGTTGTGTCGATGTAAAGATCCGCTTTTTAAGAGCACTTGGCTTATTATAGATTAAGCTTGAGTACCATTGTTGGATGGTGTACTCCTTATTGGCCCAGTTATTGGGTTATAGGAAACTGAGCCGGAGGAGGTCGGCGCATGCAACCCCAGATCTTGGTGCTATACACGCATTCAGTGAACAAGTGGCTGGATGTTTCAAGGTTGCGATGATAGAGAGGGCAGAAGTAGTCGTTTTCCCATTGTCGCAACAGTAGTTTTTCAGCAGTCAGAACCCGAGCTAGCATTAACATCCAAATAAAAAATTTACACCTTGCCGACGCCCAACCTTTCCAAATAAGCAGCTTGAAATCTGTCTTTATGGAACCAAGGAATTATAGGTAATATGCTGATTTAGCAGAGTAGAAGTCATCCTTGCCAAATATCCATGAGAGGCTATCTGGTTCGTTAGAAAGCTGAACTTTATCAATCACCTCAGCTAGGGAAACTAGTTGTGCGAGGTGGTTGTCTGTCCAACGGGTACTTAGATCCTGTATCCATTTCCCATTAGCGAGGGCTTACTGAACAGTTCTGTTTTTTCTAATGGAAATCTTGTAGATATCTAGAGCGATCTCGCAAGGCGCTCGATCTCCCAGACATCTGCCTGTCCAGAAAAAGGCCATTTGCCGTTTACAATTGTGATTTTGGTGGTTGCCGAGAAGAGCTGACGATCAATTTGGTTGCACGGGATTGGCATGTGAACCCAGGGTTTTTGTGGGCTCTTCCACCGCTGCCAGAGCTAGCGCAAACTTAGGGCCCTTCCGAAGGAGATAATGCAATGTACACTGTTACGTTGCTAACGTATCCATAATTTTTTATGTTCCATGCTTGGTTTTATCTACTTTCTTATGTTTTGTCCATACTTTGGAGTACTTTATATATACTTTCTTGGACTAACCTATTAACAAGAGCCACAGTACCAGCTGCCTATTTTCTACTATTTTTGGTTCCAGGAAAGTCAGAAAATGAATATTCTCGGAATTGGACGGGACAAAAGCCAAAGTCAGTTTTTCACCGAGAGGGACACGGAGCCAGAGTACGAGACGGAGAGGGGCCAGGGGGGCGCCACACCACCTGGCCGCACGCCAAGCCTGGCCCGTGCCAGGGGTGGTCTGGCCGCCTCGGGCACCCCCTCGGCCTCCCCTTTCGCCTATAAGATGCCTCCGATACAGAAACCCTAAGTACCCGATCAAAATTTCACGAAAGAGTCTATAGCCGCCGTTATTTCCATCCCTAGATCGGGAGAGGAGAATTCACCCTGGAGGCCTTCTTCATCACCATGCAAGCCTCCGGTGTGATGCGTGAGTAGTTCATCCTTGGACTATGGGTCCATGTAGTAGCTAGATGGTTGATTCTTCTCCTTTGTGTTACCATGTTTAGGTATTGTGAGCTCCGTTCATGATCAAGATCATCTATTTGTAATCCTACATGTTGTGTTTGCGGGGATCCGATGGATATTGAGATACTATTTCAGATTCATTATTGATTCTATCATGTCTTTGTTATTTGTGATCTTGCATGCTTTCCATTGTTAGTATCTATCTTGGCCAAGTAGATGCTAGCAACTCCAAGAGTTAGTATTTATGCTCGATAATGGGTTCATGCCTCTAGTAATTTGGGGAAGTGACAGAAATCTCTAAGGTACTAGATGTGATATTGCTACTAGGGAGAAAACAACAATCCTTTGTTCATAGAACAATCGTATTGTTTACTTTACATGCAATGTGTAATGCAATTATCTGTTGCTTGCAACTTAATACTGGAGGGGGTTCGGATGATAACCTGAAGGTGGATTATTAGTCGTAGATGCAGTTGGATTACGGTCTATGTATAATGTTGTAATGCCCAATCAAATTGCAAAGGAGTCAAGATGAGTAGTACATGCATGATTGTTTTCTCGATGTTTGTTAATTGCCCCGCTGTAATTTGTTCACCCAACATGTCATCTATCTTAAGGAGAGCCACCACTAGTGAACTATGGACCCCGGTCCTTTCTTTTATCATCAATCTACAACTGTTTACTGCTTTCTGTTTACTTTCTACAAACTATTACTTTCTTCCACACAATACGTTTAATCCTTTGTTTTCAGCAAAACTGGTGAGATTGACAACATCACTGTAAGTTGGGAGCAAAGTTCTATGGTTGTGTTGTGCAGGTTTCCACGTTGCTGTTGCCGCCGGTAGTGCGCCCTGCCAAAGTCCAGCTAGCAACACCTTGGAGGTGTTTCCTTGCTCCTACTGGATTGATAACCTTGGTTTCATAACTGAGGGAAAACTTACTGCTATGCTCATTATACCTTCCTCTTGGGGTTCCCCAACGAGCTCGATATTTTGGGCCATCAAGGACTTTTTCTGGCACCGTTGCCGGGGAGTCAAGGACATCTTCACAAGGGGGAGTCCCTCATAACCAATCTCTTTACTTTGTTATTTTTGTTTTGCTTAGTTTATTTCTGCTTTGTTTACTTGTTTCTTTATCAAAAACACAAAAAATTAGTTTTACTAGTTTGCTTTCTTTATTAAAAACACAAAAAAAATTAGTTCCTATCTTAAGTTGCCATTATGTCTAGCATTGCTCCAATCACTATGTCACCTGAGGAAATGATTTTCACTTTTAAACAAGGAATTGAAGAGAGTTTCAAAGAAGCTTGGTCTAGAATCTCTGATCTACATAAAAAAACTGAACCTAAAATGACTCAAAGCTTGTTCCTTAGCAGTTTTTACCTTAGAATTGCTCTTTGCTATAGATATGCTTTGGATGTTGTAGTGGGAGGAGATTTCCTCCAATGCAATGAGGATGATGCTTTTAATGCCATAAAGAAGTTGGTCTTTACTTACAACTTGCCTAGCAAATCTGATTCTTCCTTCATAGATATATTTGCTAGATTGAATACTCTTGAGACCAGCAGTGCTAGTTTGAAAGATTGCTATAATACACTTAGAGAGCATCATGCCTATGTTCCAATAAATTCTGAACCCTCAAAATGGCTTCCCACAGTAAAGATTGCTATAAATAATGAAAATTTTCATGCTCGCTATGATATCATGTCTGAATTCTGTCTTATGCCTAAAGATATCTAAGAATCTTTGAATCTTTGGGGACTTTCTGAAGGGGGAGAAGAAATATTTCTTGCTAATAATGCCACAATATCACCAATTGGAATAGCTGAAGGAGTGTTTACAAAGATCCTAGAGAAAATGGTTTCTACTGATTATCTTGTTATTGAATATGTAGGAAAAGGACAAATTACACTTGGAAGATCCCTATTAAAACTCCTTGGAGCAATAATAGATGTGAAAAAGGGCACCATTCACTTTGCTTCTCTACCAAACAATCATATGTTCCCCAAGGTTAAGAATAAAAGTAAGAGAGGTAAGGGCAAGAAATTTGCTCTTAATGCTTCTTCATTTGAGAACACTAGATGCTTTTCTTGCTTCTTATGCCTAACTTTAAGGTGTTAAAGAAAAGTACTTATTGGGAGATAACCCAAAAGTTTTAGATAAGTCTTGGAAGTTATTACTTCAGTAATAATCGCTCCTTATCCTTTTTATTTGCTTTTTGTGCCAAGAGTAACCTCTAATGAGAGAGAAGTAATGATTGGGAAAGTTGTTGTCCCGAAACAGATTTCTGTGCTTCACCATAAAAATTCGTGTAAAATATCTATACGTCGTTTTGAGGCGTGAATTTTTGTACTTCTGCCCCAGGTTGTTATCTAACTTTCGTTAGTTCAAAAGTTTTTTATTTGAGCAACAAAAGGTCTTCTAAAAAATTAGTTTTTACCTGCTGGTCTGTTTTGACAGATTTCTGCCATTATTTGCATTTGCTCCTTGTTGGTTCCTTTTTGAGTTCTTTTGGGGAATTGAGATTTTTGAGGGAAGTGCTTCAGTAGCTTGTGTTTTAATGGAAGTTTTATTGGTATTGAAACTGAAACTAAAAACTTATTATCTTGAGTGCACTAATGTTGCTAATAAAGATTGTGTTTAGTTTTGTATGAAGGAAAAATTTCAGGTGTATGGAGAGAATAATGTAATGAGATGAAGAATGGACTAAAACTCAAGGTTGGGGATGCCACGCGTGTCACCCCAAGAAATATCCAAGAAGTACAAGCGTCAAAGCTTGGGGATGCCCAAGGCATCCCCTTCTTCATCAATAAAAATCTCAGGTTTCTTCCAAACACTTCATTTTTATTGTTTCATGCACAGTTGTGTTGTTCTTGGAGCGTCTTCGTTTTTTGTTTTTGGTTTTCGTTTGCTTGGTTTGCTTAGTTTGCTGAATAAATTGGTTGGACCCCCTCTTTCATGCATTGGTTTTCAAATAGTTTGGTTTGGATTGGAAAAGATTAGGAAAAGTTCATGCTTAAGTGGTAAAAGGAGCTTGTTTTTGACTGTGGCCTATGCTTTGTCATGCCATTCTTGATATTGTTTTGGATTTATGCTTAGTGATCTTTGTTGTAGCATGACTTGTTATAAACAATTGATATTGCTTAATGTGCCTTTGAAAGAATCATGTGTTGTTTTAGCATATTAAAGCATAGTATTATGGTATTCTCCTTTGATGCTTTATTTGGGTTGACTTGGCACATGTTGACACCATGTTATGACTATCCCAAGTCACCATAGCCTTTATGATCCTTTAGTTTTCGACTTGTAATATCACTTTATGCTTTGATTAATGATGTTTTGTTGCTCTGCATGATTATGGCCATTATTGCTCTCTTAGTTGCTCGCTCCTAGTCTTTTGCTAGCCTCCATAACCAAGTATGAGTTCCACTCATGCATCCAACTCCTAAAACCAAGTTATTCCAAAGAGTCCACCATACCTACCTATTAGCATTTGCTATTCCAAGTATATTCATGTTTTTATCTACCTTCCGAATTAAACTTGTTATGTGAAAATTAGTGATTAAAGCTCTCATGAATTTGATGGCACACTTTACTTTCTTGCATTTAATAAACTTGAACCATTGCGTCCATCTTTGTTGCGTATATTCTTGCGCTTTATAAGTTGAAGTTAGCAGAACCATGTATCATGGGGAACGCTTTCAACATTGCATGTTTACATTGTACCCCGTTGATATCATGTTATTTTGCCTATGGATCCCGACGATGTGAAATAAAAGGGGAACTTGTAAGATCATGGAGTTTGTATTTGTGTTAGAGAAATGCCTGGGCCGCTAGCCTAAGCCATGCCTAATCATGGTGGAAACTTGCAGCATAACCATAATGAGCATTGTATGAAGCATCCTCAATAAAAACCTATGCAAATAGTAAATAAAAAGATCGTTGAGATGCTCATTGTCTGCTTGTCTTGTCATTTTGATTATGGGATAGCTCCTGTATCATGTGCAAGGGGTACCCCGTTGCCGGTTCTCTATGATACATATGTACTTACAATGATAAAATCTTACTCGTGACTAAAGTTGAGTAGCATGAGGTTCGGTCTTCGTAAGTAAGGGGCATGAGATTTCAGCTTATAACTTGTCAAGCATATCCTTTTAGTTGTGTCAGTTTAACCTTAATCACCTAAAGATGCTTATGATAGGGGCAATGAGAGCTGAAAGCTAATAATTACCATAATTTTTGGAAGCTCTTTATGAAACTTGAATCCCTACTTCCTTCTATGAAGGCATTTCTTTTACTTTTATGTTGAGTCTCCACCTTCTATCTTTATGCACCTACTTTGAGAGCATAGTGGCCATTCTTAGTTCTATGTGCATTGTCCCAAGACTTGTTGATTGATGCATAATTTTGATATTGCTTGTTCTTAAACTATTTGTATCTAGTCACTCTTATGAACTTTGAAGGTGTCTTATGCATTTATGTTTGCTATTCTATGAGGGACAAGCTGAATGCTACTATGCTATGTTTTCTTTATGTGAAACAAACAAGCGTCTTGCAAAGCATTGTTATTCATGAATCTTTTGTTTGTGCCTTTTCATGTTGCAACAATAGTTGCTTTGTCTTATTGTTAGAACTTTGTCTTTCATGTTATGATTGAAGTACTATGATCCCAGCTATTATTGTTTTACAAATACTTTGATCAAGTTTATGATGGTGCATGTCACCTCAAAAATTATTTTCTTTTTATCACTTACCTACTTGAGGATGAGCAGGGGTTAAGCTTGGGGATGTTGATACGTTGCTAACGTATCCATAATTTTTTTATGTTCCATGCTTGGTTTTATCTACTTTCTTATGTTTTGTCCACACTTTGGAGTACTTTCTATACACTTTCTTGGACTAGCCTATTAACAAGAGCCACAGTGCCAACTGCCTGTTTTCTGCTGTTTTTTGGTTACAAGAAAGTCAGAAAATGAATATTCTCGGAATTGGACGAGACAAAAGCCAAAGTCAGTTTTTCACCGAGAGGGACACAGAGCCAGAGTACGAGACAGAGAGGGGCCAGGGCGCCGCCACACCACCTGGCCGCGCGGCCAAGCCTGGCCCGCGCCAGGGGTGGTCTGGCCGCCTCAGGCACCCCCTCGGCCTACCCTTTCGCCTATAAGATGCCTCCGATACAGAAACCCTAAGTACCGGATCAAAATTCCACGAAAGAGTCTATAGTCGCCGTCATCTCCATCCCTAGATCGAGAGGGATCTGAAGCTCTTCCGGCACCTCCGAGGAGAATTCACCACAGGCCTTCTTCATCACCATGCAAGCCTCCGGTGTGATGCGTGAGTAGTTCATCATTTGACTACGGGTCCATGTAGTAGCTAGATGGCTGGTTCTTCTCCTTTGTGCTATCATGTTTAGGTCTTGCGAGCTCCGTTCATGATCAAGATCATTTATTTGTAATCCTACATGTTGTGTTTGTGGGGATCCGATGGATATTGAGATGCTATTTCAGATTGATTAATGATTCTATCATGTCTTTATTATTTGTGATCTTGCATGCTTTCCGTAGTTAGTAGCTATCTTGGCCAAGTAGATACTAGCAACTCCAAGAGTTAGTATTTATGCTCCATAGCGGGTTCATGCCTCTAGTAATCTAGAGAAGTGATAGAAATCTCTAAGGTACTAGATGTGTTGTTGCTACTAGGGAGAAAACAACAATCCTTTGTTCATAGAACAATCATATTGTTTACTTTACACGCAATGCGTAATGCAATTATATGTTGCTTGCAACTTAATACTGGAGGGGGTTCGGATGATAACCTGAAGGTGGATTATTAGTCATAGATGTAGTTGGATTACGGTCTATGTATAATGTTGTAATGCCCAATCAAATCTCAAAGGAGTCAAGATGAGTAGTACATGCATGATTGCTTTCTCGATGTTTGTCAATTGCCCCACTGTAATTTGTTCACCCACCATGTCATCTATCTTAAGGAGAGCCACCACTAGTGAACTATGGACCCTGGTCCTTTCTTTTATCATCAATCTACAACTGTTTACTGCTTTCTGTTTACTTTCTGCAAACTATTACTTTCTTCCACACAATACGTTTAATCCTTTGTTTTCAGCAAAACCGGTGAGATCGACAACCTCACTATAAGTTGGGGGCAAAGTTTTGTGGTTGTGTTGTGCAGGTTTCCACGTTGCTGCTGGCGCCGGTAGTGCGCCCTGCCAAAGTCCAGCTAGCAACACCTTGGAGGTGTTTCCTTGCTCCTACTGGATTGATAACCTTGGTTTCATCACTAAGGGAAAACTTACTGTTGTGCTCATCATACCTTCCTCCTAGGGTTCCCCAACGAGCTGGATATTGTGGGCCATCATACACCCAACTGATACATTGCAAATGTATCTATAATTTTTGATGTTCCATGCTTGGTTTTATCCACTTTCTTGTGTTTTGTTCCAACTTTGGAGTCCTTTTCATATGATTACTTGGACTAACCTATAAACAAGAGCCATAGTGCCAGCTGCCTGTTTTCTGCTGTTTTTGGTTCCAGGAAAGTCGGAAAATGAATATTCTCGGAATTGGACGGGACAAAAGCCAAAGTGCCTATTTTTTCGGAAGGGATCAAGTGCCAGAATACGAGACGGAGAAGGGCCAGGGATCCACCACACCACCTGGCCGCGCGGCCAGGCCTGGCCCACGCCAGGGGGTGGTGTGGCCGCTCCCGGCACCCCCTCGGCCTCTCCTTCCGCCTATATATTGCCCTAGGGATGAAAACCCTAAGTACCGGATCAAAAATCCACGAAAGAGTCTGTAGCCGCCGTCATCTCCATCCCTAGATTGGTAGGGATCTAAAGCTCTTCCCGGCACCCTGCCGGAGAGGGGAATTCACCCTGGAGGCCTTCTTCATCACCATGCAAGCCTCCGGTGTGATGCGTGAGTAGTTCATCCTTGGACTACGGATCCATGTAGTAGCTAGATGGCTGGTTCTCCTCCTTTGTGCTTTCATGTTTAGATCTTGTGAGCTCCGTTCATGATCAAGATCATCTATTTGTAATTCATACATGTTGTGTTTACGGGGATCCGGTGGATATTGAGATGCTATTTCAGATTGATTATTGATTCTATCATGTCTTTGTTATTTGTGATCTTGCATGCTTTCTGTTGTTAGTAGCTATCTTGGCCAAGTAGATGCTAGCAACTTCAAGAGTTAGTATTTATGCTCGATAGTGGGTTCATGCCTCTTGTAATCTGGGGAAGTGACAGAAATCTCTAAGGTACTAGATGTGTTGTTGCTACTAGGGAGAAAACAACAATCCTTTGTTCCTAGAACAGTCGTATTGTTTACTTTACACGCAGTTCGTAAAGCAATAATCTATTGCTTGCAACTTAATACTGGAGGGGGTTCGGATGATAACCTGAAGGTGGATTATTAGTCATAGATGCAGTTTGATGGCGGTCTATGTATTATGTTGTATTTCCCAATCTAGTCTCAAAGGAGTCAAGATGATTAGTATATGCATGCATTGCTTTCTCGGTGTTTGTCAATTGCCCCGCTGTAATTTGTTCACCCAGCATGTTATCTATCTAAGGAGAGCCACCTCTAGTGAACTATGGATCCCGGTCCTTTTTCTTTATGTACAATCTACAACTGTTTACTTCTTTGTGTTTACTTTCTGCAAACTTTTACTTCTTTCCATTCAATACATTTAATCCTTTGTTTTCCGCAAAACACGGTGAGATTGACAACCTCATCGCAAGTTGGGGACAAAGTTTTGTGGTTGTGTTGTGCAGGTCTCCACGTTGCTACTAGCACCGGTAGTGCGACCTGCCAAAGCTCAGCTAGTAACACCTTTGGGGTGTTTCCTTGCTCCTACTGGTTCGATTAAACCTTGGTTTCATAACTGAGGGAAAACTTGCTGCTGTGCTCATCATACCTTCCTCTTGGGGTTCCCAACAAGCTCTACGTCGAACGACGAGCACATCAAGATCTTTTTTGGCGCCGTTGCCGGGAGTCAAGGACATCTTCACAAGGGGAGTCCCTCATAACCAATCTCTTTACTTTGTTGTTTTTGTTTTGCTTAGTTTTCTTTTTGCTTTGTTTGCTTGTTTTGTTCTTTCAAAAACATAAAAAAATTAGTTTTGATTGTTTGCTTTATTATTTGAAAAACACAAAAAAATTAGTTCCTATCTTAAGTTGCCTTCATGTCTAGCCTTGCTCCAATCACTATGTCACCCGAGGAAATGATTTTCACTTTTAAACAAGGAATTGAGGAAAGTTTTAAGGAAGCTTGGTCTAGAATCTCTGATCTACATGAAAAAACTGAGCCTAAAATGACTCAAAGCTTGTTCCTTAGCAGTTTTTACCTTGGGATTGCTCTTTGCTATAGATATGCTTTAGATGCTGTTGTGGGAGGAGATTTCCTCCAATGTAATGAGGATGATGCTATTAATTCTATAAAGAAATTGATTCTCACTTACAACATGCCTAGCCAAACTGATATTTCTTTCGCAAAAATATTTGCTAGGTTGAACACTCTTGAGACTGGCACTGCTAGCTTAAAAGATTGCTATAATACGCTTAGGGAGCATCACAATTATGTTCCAATAAATTCTGAACCATCAAAGTGGCTCCCTACAGTAAAGATTGAGATAAACACTTCAATCCCGCTGCGATATCATGTCAGAATTTTGTCTTATGCCCAAAGATATTTATGAATCTTTGAATCTTTGGGGGCTTACTGAAGGAGGAAAAGAAATATCTCTTGATAATAATGCTACCATATTACCTATTGGAATAGCTGAAGGAGTGTTTACAAAGATCATTGGGAAAATGATTTCTACTGATTATCTTGTTATTGAATGTGCAGGAAAAGGACAAATTACACTTGGAAGGTCCCTATTAGAACTCCTTGGAGCAATAATAGATGTGGGAAGGGGGACCATGCACCTTTCTTCTCCACCAAACAATCACATTTTCCCAAAGGTTAAGGATAAAAATAAAAGAGGTAAGGGCAAGAAAGTTGGTCTTAATGCTTCTTCATTTGAGAACACTTGATTCTTTTTTGCTTCTTATGCCTAACTTAAATGCGTTAAAGAAAAGTACTTATTGGGAGATAACCCAAAAGTTTTAGATGAGTCTTGGAAGTTATTACCTCTGTAATAACCTCTCCTTATCCTTTTTATTTGCTTTTTGTGCCAAGAGTAACCTCTAATGAGAGTGAAGTAATGATTGGAAAAGTTGCTGTCCCGAAACAGATTTTTGTGCTTCACCGTAAAAATTCGTAAGAGAGCTCTATATGTCGGATTAAACTGTAATTTTTTGTGCTTCTGCCCCAGGTTGTGATATAACTTTTGTTGGTTCAACACTTTTTGATTTGAGCAACAGAAGGTCTTCGAAAAAATTCGTCTTTACCTGCTGGTCTGTTTTGACAGATTTCTGCCATTTTCTGCATTTGCTTCTTGTGGGTTCCTTTTTGAGTTCTTTTGGGGAATTGAGCTTTTTGAGGGAAGTACTACAGTAGCTAGTGTTCTATTGGAAGTTTATTTGGTGTTAGAACTGAACCTTAAGACTTATTTATCTTGAGTGCACTAATGTTGCTAATAAAGATTGTGTGAAGTTTTGTATGAAGGAAAATTTTCAGGTGTATGGAAGGAATAAGCAATGAGATGAAGGATGGACTAAAGCTCAAGATTGGGGATGCCACTCGTGTCACCCCAAGAAATATCCAAGAAGTACAAGCGTAAAAGCTTGGGGATGCACAAGGCATCCCCTTCTTCATCAATAAAAATCCCAGGTTTCTTCCAAACGCTTCATTTTTATTGTTTCATGCACAGTTGTGTTGTTCTTGGAGCGTCTTCTTTTTCGTTTTCGTTTTGGTTTTTAGTTTGCTTGGTTTGATTAGTTTTCTGAATAAATTGGTTGGACCCCTGCTTTCATACATTGGTTTGCAAATAGTTTGGTTTGGTTTGGAAAAGAGTAGGAAAGTTTATACTTATGTGGTAAAAAGAGCTTGTTTTTGACTGTGGCCTGTGCTTTGTCATGCCATGCTTGATATTGTTTTGGCTTTATGCTTAGTATTCTTTGCTGTAGCATGACTTGTTGTAAACAATTGAGATTGCTTAATGTGCCTTGGATGAATCATGCATTGTTTTACCATATTAAAGCATAGTATAGTGGTATTCTCCTTTGATGCTTTATTTGGGTTGACTTGGCGCATGCTCACACCATGTTATGACTATCTCAAGTCACCTTAGCCTTTATGATCCTTTAGTTTTCAACTTGTAGTATCACTTTATGCTTTGATCAATGATGTTTTGTCGCTCTGCATGATTATGGCCATTATTGCTCTCTTAGTTTGTCGCTCCCAGTCTTTTGCTAGCCTCCACCACCAAGTATGAGTTCCACTCATGCATCCAACTCCCTAAACGAAGTTATTCCAAAGAGTCCACCATACCTACCTACTAGCTTATGCTATTCCAAGTATATTCATGCTTTTGTTTACCTTCCAAATTAAACTTGTTATGAGAAAACTAGTGATTAAAGCTCTCACGAACTTGATGGCACACTTTACTTTTTGCCTCTAATAAACTTGAACCATTGGGTCCTTCTTTGTTGCGTATATGCTTGTGCTTTATAAGTTGAAATTAGCAGAACCATGTTTCATGGGGAACGCTTTCAACATTGCACTTGTACTTTGTACCCCGTTGATATCATGTTCTTTTGCTTACGGATCCCGGCGGTGTGAAATAAAAGTGGAACTTGTAAGATCATGGAGTTTGTATGTGTGTTAGAGAAACGCCTGGGCCGCTAGCCTAAGCCATGCCTAATCATGGTGGAAACTTGCAGCATCACCATAATGAGCACTCTATGAACCATCCTTAATAAAAACCTATGCAAATAGCAAATAAAAGATCATGAGATGCTCATTGTCCGCTTGCCTTGTCATTTTGATTATGGGAAAGCTCCCGATCATGTGCAAGGGTACCTGTTCGGTTCTTAATGATACACATATACTTACAATGATAAGAGCTTACTCGTGACTGAAGTTGAGTAGCACGAGGATCGATCTTCGTAAGTAAGGGGCATGAGATTTCGATTTATAACTTGTCAAGCATATCCTCTTAGTTATGTCACTTTAACTTTAATCACCTTCAAGATGCTTATGATAGGGGCAATGAGAGCTGAAAGCTATAAGTACCATAATTTTTGGAAGCTCTTTATGAGACTTGAATCCCTACTTCCTTTTACAAAGGCCTTTCTTCCACCATAATATTGAGTCTCCACCTTCTATCTTTATGCACCTACTTTGAGAGCATAGTGGCCATTCTTAGTTCTATGTGCATTGTCCCAAGACTAGTTGATTGATGCATAACTTGATATTGCTTGTTTTAAACTATTGTATCTAGTCACTCTTATGAACTTTGAAGGTGTCCTATGCATTTATATTTGCTACTCTATTGAGGGACAATCTGAATACTATTATGCTATGTTTTCTTTATGTGAAACAAACAAACGTCTTGCAAAGCATTGTTATTCATGAATATTTTGTTTGTGCCTTTTCATGTTGCATCATAGTTTCTTTGCTTATTGCTAGAACTTTGTCTTTCATGTTATGATTGAAATACTATGATCCCAGCTTTGAATGTTTTGCAAATACTTTGATCAAGTCTGTGATGGTGCATGTAACCTCAAAAATTATTCTTTCTTTTTATCACTTACCTACTCGAGGACGAGCAGGAGTTAAGCTTGGGGATGTTGATACATTGCACATGTATCTATAATTTTTGATGTTCCATGCTTGGTTTTATCCACTTTCTTGTGTTTTGTTCCAACTTTGGAGTACTTTTCATATTATTTCTTGGACTAACCTATTAACAAGAGCCACAAAGTGCCTGTTTTCTGCTTGTTTTGGTTCCAGAAAGTCGGAAAATGAATATTCTCGAATTGACGGGACAAATGCCAAAGTGCCTATTTTTCCGGAAGGGATCAAGTGCCAGAATACGAGACGGAGAAGGGCCAGGGAGCCACCACACCACCTGGCCGCGCGGCCAGGCCTGGCCCGTGCAAGGGGGTGGTGTGGCCGCTCCCGGCACCCCCTCAGCCTCTCCTTCCGCCTATATATTGCCCTCGAGACGAAAACCCTAAGTACCGGATCAAAAATCTACAAAAGATTTTGTAGCCACCGTCATCTCCATCCCTAGATCGGGAGGGATCTGAAGCTCTTCCCTGCACCCTGCCGGAGAGGGGAATTCACTCTGGAGGCCTTCTTCATCACCATGCAAGCCTCTGGTGTGATGCGTGAGTAGTTCATCCTTGGACTACGGATCCATGTAGTAGCTAGATGGCTGGTTCTCCTCCTTTGTGCTTTCATGTTTAGATCTTGTGAGCTTCGTTCATGATCAAGATCATCTATTTGTAATGCATACATGTTGTGTTTGCGGGGATCCGATGGATATTGATATGCTATTTCAGGTTGATTATTGATTCTATCATGTATTTGTTATTTGTGATCTTGCATGCTTTCCGTTGTTAGTAGCTATCTTGGCCAAGTAGATGCTAGCAACTCCAAGAGTTAGTATTTATGCTCGATAGTGGGTTCATGCCTCTGGTAATCTGGGGAAGTGATAGAAATCTCTAAGGTACTAGATGTGCTGTTGCTACTAGGGAGAAAACAATAATCCTTTGTTCATAGAACAATCGTATTGTTTACTTTACACGCAGTTCGTAAAGCAATAATCTGTTGCTTGCAACTTAATACTGGAGGGGGTTCGGATGATAACCTAAAGGTGGATTATTAGTCATAGATGCAGTTGGATGGCGGTCAATGTATTATGTTGTATTATCCAATCAAGTATCAAAGGAGTAAAGATGATTAGTATATGCATGTATTGCTTTCTCGGTGTTTGTAAATTGCCCCGCTGTAATTTGTTCACCCAGCATGTTATCTATCTAAGGAGAGCCACCTCTAGTGAACTATGGATCCCGGTCCTTTTTCTTTACATACAATCTACAACTGTTTACTTCTTTGTGTTTACTTTCTGCAAACTTTTACTTCTTTCCATTCGGTACATTTAATCCTTTGTTTTCCGCAAAACACGGTGAGATTGACAACCTCATCGCAAGTTGGGGACAAAGTTCTGTGGTTGTGTTGTGCAGGTCTCCACGTTGCTACTAGCACCGGTAGTGCGCCCTGCCAAAGCTCAGCTAGTAACACCTTTGGGGTGTTTCCTTGCTCCTACTGGTTCGATTAAACCTTGGTTTCATAACTGAGGGAAAACTTGCTGCTGTGCTCATCATACCTTCCTCTTGGGGTTCCCAACAAGCTCTACGTCGAACGACGAGCACATCACCAACCCACCTAGGCTTTTTGGTCTGCAAACTTGTTTCCAGCTTACTCTGCATTTCGCTCCACTATAGTTTGCTTCCCCAGCCCAGAGCCAAGCACGTCGCCGCTGATCAAATTCTTTGCGCACCCATGCTGGCATCTCGTTTATCGTCATTAAGTAAACTGCCAGAGAGGTCAATACAGAGTTCAACATTTCCAGTCGCCCAGCTTTGCTCATTAGTCTAGCCTTCCAGGTGGCAAGATACCTATCAACCTTGTCAAGTAGGAACCGCCAGTCAGCCTTTGTAAGCTTTTTTATGGATAAAGGCATCCCCAAGTAGGTCAGCGGAAAGTGGGAAATTTGCACGCCCATTCTCAGCATCATCTCCTCAACTGGCAGGCCGTCACATCTAATGGGGGTGACAGAGCTTTTTGTCAGGTTAGTTATCAGCCCGGTCGCTTGACCAAAGGCTCTCAGAATGTTGCAGATGCCTGAGATATCATTCTCGAGTGGGTTGATGAAAAGGGCCACATCATCAACATAAAGAGAGGTTCTGAAAGTGCTAAACTTTCCTTTTAGCGTGCTTAGGATCCCAGCTTCTGTGGCTAGCTCTAGCAGGTGATGAAGCGGTTCCATGGCAAGATCAAAAAGGAAAGGTGAGAGGGAGTCTCCTTGTCTGAGGCCCCGACAATGCTGAATTGTTCTACCAAGAACACCATTGATTAGAGGTTTGGAGGTTGCCGAACGGAATAACATGGCAATCCAGTCATGAACCAAACTGGAAAACCACGAGCCTCTAGCATATCTAGGACGTAAGTCCAGGACACGGTGTAGAAGGCTTTGGCGGTGTCAAGCTTTAGAAGAAGCGCTGGAGTTTTGGATTTATGGAACTGCTTCGCCAGGTTTTAGACATATAGGAAATTATCCTAGATGTTTCTTCCAGCTATGAAGGCGCTTTGGCAAGGCGAAATTAGGCCATCAAGCTTTGGTTGTAATCTAATTGCTAAAATCTTGGAGACTAATGATGGCTCAGTGTCGGCGCCAGAAAAATGCTGGTGTGGTGTTGATGTAGAGCTCGTTGGGAACCCCAAGAGGAAGGTATGATGAGCATAGCAGCAAGTTTCCCTCAGTTATGAAACCAAGGTTTAATCGAACCAGTAGGAGCAAGGAAACACCCCAAAGGTGTTACTAGCTGAGCCTTGGCAGGGCGCACTACCGGTGCTAGTAGCAACGTGGAGACCTGCACAACACAACCACAGAACTTTGTCCCCAACTTGCGATGAGGTTTTCAATCTCACTGTAACATCCCAAAACTTTAATCCAAGCTTATCAAGATCTAAATCATCAAATTTGGGGTTAACAAAAACTTTCCAAATTTAAAATGAAGGCATTCATGTGTATGAGCATTTAAAATAGGAATTGATTTGAATTGCCATGGTTCTGTGATTCTTTGGTTGTAAAATGTTTCTTAGGTGATTTAAACATCATCTACATCATTCCCAAACTTTTCCTAAAGAAAATCAAATAAAAAACAATTAAAAAGGAGGAATGGTCATTTTGACCATTTTAATCCACTACACTACTTTGGGTGTTCCTAGCACTCATTTATTAACAGAAATAATTCATGATCTTTGCACCCCTTGATAGTACACATACTGAGGTACCAAGGCCCACCTCTGGATCTGCTAAAAACATTCTTTTACTTATTTTAATTGGCATGTGAAAATTGAATTCAATGCATATGCATAGATCACCCCTATTTGAAAAACCATCAAGATGAGATCCACTTTAAAAACCCTTGCAACCAGAGACTATCTAGCACTACTGTAGATCACCCAAAAAATTTGAACTCAAAATTCAAAAGTTTTTCTCTTTCGGCCATTTTGTCAAACACCTTGCTGGCAAGATCAAAGTGGCCTAACTATTACTGTTTTGGGTTTGATTTTGTCTAGCAATTTGAAGTGTTTTGATCACCCTTGTCTCCCTCGAGCCTAACCAGACCAACCCCAACACCTCCCCTACCTCCTAGCTGCACTGCCATGCCATGCCGAGAGCACCTTGCCGGCCAACTTGGCCTTCGCAGCAGCAGACCGCTCTCCCCTCTCTCGCCATGTCTACGAGCTAGCCAGTGGTCCACTGCCACCGTCCAACCAACCCTAGCCCAGAACTAGAGACAGGAACGGCCAAGAACCGCCACGCCTAGAGCTGGTCGACCATGCCGACGCCACCCGCAGAGTGCGCACTGTCCCCGCGTGCACATACCACCCCTCGGCCTCAGCCGTAGATCCCCCTTCTAATCGTACGGCCCACAGCGCGCGTACCATTTCGCGTGTTATGAACCACTGACAGGCGGGACCCCCCTGTCAGCTGAGCCCCGCGCCGTGGAGCGCCACTGGGCCGGCCCATGTTCTTTCCCACGCTAGCCCAACCGTTCAAATTGGATTTTTCTTTTTAAGTTAAATCTAGTTTCTATCCACTAGTTTAAAATTCAATTCTGGGAGTTTTACAAATCCAAATTGCATCAAACAAATTTTGTCTAAAAGGTATTGAAATGATCTATCCAAGACCGTTGGATTTAATTCAATTAGATTTATAGATCTCTCCTAATAAAAATAACAAAACAGAAGCATTTGCACCTTGCCACATTTTTATAAAATCAACCAAGATAGCTTTTGAGTTGATTCCAACTCTCAAAAATATCCAAGGCAATAACTTCTTCTTTCATTTCAAGACTGTCATGATCATCCATATCTAAAATTATGTTAGTCTTAGAAAATGAGGAGTTAGAAGTCGATACCTCGGATCCTCTTGCCATTAAGGAAGTGGCGTTGTTGTTGATGGCGTTCTCGTTCGGCGAGTCGAAGAGAGAGGAGGGAGTCGATGTGGTGTCTATAGCAGCCACTTCGCGGGAACTATCATCATCCTCTTCATCTTCACTTGCGGAGGAGTATTCCTCTTGAGCTACAAGGACCATCTTGGGTTGCTTCTTGAAAGGACCATTCTTCTTAGCAAATGGCTTCTTCTTAGGAACTTTGGATTTCTCTTTAAGAATGAGCCTGCCACCATTGTCTTCTCTATTTTCATGTCTTCTCTATTTTCATAAGGACACTCCGCTACAAAGTGCAGTCTATCTCCACAGTTGAAGCAAGTTCTCAACCCTGGGCCACTTTCTCTTCTTCCATTTGACCCGTTCTTGCGCTCAAGTTCAGACTTGGCTTTGGAAGGGTCCTTCCAAAAGTTCCTTGCATAGAATGCCATGTACTCACCATGAGCACGTTTGACCTCATCGGGGCAGTCCATGGATATCCTCTCAAATGCTCCTTCATCATCCTGTTGCTCAGCAACATTGGCTTTGAGAGCCATATTGACACCCTTTTGCATTCCAATGGCCCGAGCACGGGCATCTTCAGCATTCTTTGCCGCCACTTTGAATGACGCCATTTCTTGCATGACTTCATTGGATGCCATTTGATGATAGTTGTGTCTACCTTGCAAGCTCTTCAAATCTGTCGGTTTGAAAGGCATTAAGGCACTCACATACTTCCTTTTTATCCATGCATCATCAATGTGAGTGGCCCCATGCTTCCGAAATGTTGTTGCGATGCCCTTGAGTCTTCTATACATGTCCTCATGGTTTTCACCATCCAACATGTAGAATCCCTCAGCTTCGTTACTAAGGGCATCATACCGGTTTCTTCTCATGCTTTCATTTCCAACAAAAAGGTCCGTAAGAGCATCCCACGCCTATTTAGCCGTGTTGAAATGTTCAATGTGTGGCATGTCCATGGGACCCACACCCAGCTGTATCATGTGGAGAGCAGTGGCATTCAACTGGTTATCCACAACTTCCCTACTTGTTAGATTTGTTTGATCTCCAACATGAAGACCTTCTTCAATGATCCTCCACAATTCAATAGAGGAGCTGCAAACATGAGATTTCATTAGAAATTGCCATTGGTTAAAAGAAGATGCAGTGAGCTTGGGTGGATCACCCCTATTGTTTATATGAGGATGAGGGATAGGTGGGTCGGGGGAATATACGTGGCGAACCTCACTATATTCCTCCTTACCACTTCCTTTTTTGGAGGTGGAACCATTTAGTTTTTCACCTTCCACATCATCATCCTTGGATCCGGTGTTACCCTTTTCCTTAGATGATGGTGAGGGAGCCTCAGAGGAGGATGGAGATGGGGATATGGATGATGTAAGGCGAGCAATCATTTGATTCATCTCCTCCATCTTGGCCTCAAAGGATTTCAACAAGGTTGTTTCCAATGACTTGAGATCATCCATTGTGACCTTATCCACAACCTCATTTCCATCATCCCTTGTACCCATACTACTCTTAGGTGGTTAAGCCTGAATTAAGAGTCGGGGCTCTAATACCAATTGAAATGGATCGTATGGGCACCTAGAGGGGGGGGTGAATAGGTGTTATACCAATTTTTAATTCTTTTTCAATTTTAGGCTTAGCACAAAGGTAAATTCTCTAGATAAACTAATGTGTGGAATTTCCCTATATGCAAACCTATCTACTAGCGAGTAAGGAGCGAGTGGAAGAGGAACGAGTGAACCAAAGTGACGCACGCGGAGACACAGGATTTGTTTGACCGCAGTTCCTTCCTTGTTAAGGGAAGTACGTTTGCGTTGGAGGGGTGGGCGGTACTCAGACCACCACGCCACAAAAGGCCTCACCCTGTTCTTCGATGGATCTCGCCACAACAGGCCTGATCCACCTTCCACTATAGGTACCCTTCGAGGCGGGCACCGACCCCTTTACACAACTAGCGGAGCAACAACTCCACAACAACTTGGAGGCTCCCAAAATGACAACAAGCTGCCACAAGAACAAAGTTGTCTAATACAATAACACGATCTAGGTATTAACGAGAATACTAGATCAGGGATTTATCCAAGTGAATGGAGTGGAGTTGAAGTGCTTGATTCTTGATGTTGATGATGAACTTCTCCTCCTTCAATTCCACCAAAGATCAAGACCTTAGGGTGGTTGAAGTGGGAGATCGAGATTTAGAGCTCTTGCACAGGGTCTGGTCAAATTCGAATGAATCAAGAGTTCTGGATGTTGGGGAAGAAGGGGTACTTATACCCCCTTCCAAAAACCAGCCGTTGCACACTTTGGGGGCCGGATTATCCGGCCCAAGTGAGGGCCGGATTATCCGGTCTGGGGAAACTCCGCCCCAGACTCGGAATATCCGGCAGAAAAACCGCCCCCTCTCTGGGGGCCGGATTATCTGGCCCTATGCGAAGGCCGGATTATCCGGCCTGGGGAAGAAAAACCGCCCCAGTTCAGATTTTCTGGTAGAAAATCCGACCGGATACCGAGCGACGCGCCTTGGCTCCTTTTGCTCGAAAACTGGGGGCCGGATTATCCGGCCCTTGCAGGACCCGGATTATCCGGCCTAGGGAGGAAAAACCGCCCCAGTTCGGATTTTCCGGGAGAAAGTCCGACTGGACACAGAGCGACGCGCCTTGGCTTCCTTGAGAGATGAGGTAGGCCGGATTATCCGTCCCTTGGAGGGGCGGATTATCCGGCCCCCCTCAAAACTTCCTGCACACTTAGCACACATGAAAAGTCTCCATAGTATTGTTATCTAACACGCAAAACATAGGAAAACATGAAATGCTCTTTAAACCTTGCCGCGCATTTAAGCCTCAGTGCACCGCTAGGAGACAGGCCACCGCCCCCTACCTCGAACCACGCAGCTAGTCCCCTGTGCCGCCCTTGCCGGAGTCGCCTGCCCACACCGTTCGGTCTCACCGTCGGGCCTATATAAGCCGGCCTCCCCAGCCTCTTTTCTCCACACCCACTCACTCCCCACCTCTCACTGATCCTTTCACCTCTCTCGCCGGAGCCAATCGAGCTCTGCCTCACCGGAATTGGAGCTCCGAGCAGCCGCAGCAGGAGGAGAAGGGCGCCTGCGATTTAGGGCACCCCAAGGTCGGGAGATGGGATCCCAAGTTGTGCCCAATTGAAACGTTTGTTACAGGTGATGCTCGTGCCCACGACATAAGTCAGATCGTTGTTTACCACTTGTTCTAACTTGTTAGGAGTTCTTGCAGTTCCAAAGTCCGAGTTCAACGAATGAATCCTATTCTTCTATTTGCGATTTGCTGCTCGGCCATGAATTTTTTGTGTGTTTGCATTACCAAGTTTAAGCCACTTAATTCTAGCACGCTTCCTTCTTTGATCTTGTTTATAACTACGAGGCCAACTGAACATGCCTTCAATCTTGATCTCAAATCACGTTCCGCCATGGTGAGTTGTCTGTTCTCTTGGGCCGAGTCAAGTCTGAGGATGATTTGTTGGCCCACCAACATTTGTTTCCTCATATCTCCCACATAGTTTTTGGCCCAGGAGGACAAGTGTTTTGCAAGTCTATGTAGCTTGCAGTCTAGGATTGTAAAGGAGTTCGTCAGGTGGCAAGGCTCGTTCCATGATTGCTCGAAAACCTCTCTGTATCCGTGAAGAAGTGGCCAAAAGCTTTCAAATCTGAAGCGAGGAGGGGTGCGGATGACAAGATCTTGCACCAAAAGCAGTGGACAGTGATCAGACATGGACAACGCCTAGGGAAGGATTTTTGCAGCCGGGAAGAGATCATCCCACTCAGAGTTGCAAAAGGCCCGGTCAAGATGAACAAGGGTAGGGTCCTCTTGTTCGTTGCTCCAGGTAAAACACATATTCTTACGTGAACTTCTAACCCCATTCTATTTTAGTTTGTAACATGTGCTTTACAAGCTTACCACATAGCAAAACACACACACACCAAGTCTAAGGAGTACTTCCTCCTTCATCAAAACAAGGCGTGTATTTTTAGTTAAAATTCAACTCACTATAAGTTTTACCAACCATATACATAAAAATATAAACATCCAGAATACGAAATAAATATCAAACTGAATCTTCAAAAATAAATACCACATAGCTCATGAGCAACTCCATTCGCCTCCCGTGGCTCATATTCAAACTGAAACTTCAGAAATTCAATTGATAGACGGAAACAATCATCAAAGATAGTTGCAGCTACTCCATATGCATGTGATCCATTCCTCATTTTCTCCACAACACCAGTACTATCAGAGCCTATGATGGCTCGATTACAACCCAACAATAGTACTATCAGAGCCTATGATGGCTCGATTACAACCCAGGGATTGAGCTAGCAGGAGCCCAAGTTTAAGAGTGTGGGCTTCAGCTGAAATCACATCATGGACCACTTCATTTTTGCGACTGCATGCAGCAAGAAAATTACATGAAGAATCCCCTTATCATAGCCCCAGTTGCACCTCTAAGATTATCTTCATCGAAAGAAGCATCGACGTTAGCCTTCACGTGATCATACAAGGGTTTAGTCCAAGTCACCTTTTTCCTCTAAGCTTGAGGGCTGATATAAGAAAATTTATAGTTTTTCGTCAACACCATGATACACATAGCGGTTGTGCCAGGTTGTTGCACATTTTCCCCAATCACCGCTTGATGTCTCTCCCACTATAAGTACCAACATGCTATAGCAATTGTTTCATGTGTGGTGCATTCTCCTAATACTAGCATGGCTTTAAGATGTTCTGGCCATAATAAATATTCAAGTGTCACTTGCCCTGCCCTATCAATTTGACATGCTTCATGTATCTTCATATCTAAGCCAAGGTTTCACCACACTTGTTTCGCTTGCGAGCAGGTAAATAATAAGTGTCAGTCGATTCGCAAGAACTGATCTGCAAAGGATTGTATTCTTGATACATTGCAAATGCATCTATAATTTTTGATGTTCCATGCTTGGTTTTATCCACTTTCTTGTGTTTTGTTCCAACTTGGGAGTACTTTTCATATAATTTCTTGGACTAACCTATTAACAAGAGCCACGTGCCATTACTGCTTTTCTGCTGTTTTGGTTCCGGAAAGTCGAAAATGAATATTCTCGAATTGACGGGACAAAAGCCAAAGTGCCTATTTTTCGGGAAGGATCAAGTGCGAATACAAGAGAGAGGAGGGCCGGCCACACCACTGGCCAGGGCCAGGCCCGCGCCGAGGGTGGTGTGGTGGCTCTGGCACCCTCGGCCTCTCCTTCCGCCTATATATGCCCTCGGGCGAAAACCCTAACCGATCAAAATCCACGAAGAGTGCAGCCGCCGTCATCTCCATCCCTAGATCGGGAGGGATCTGATGCTCTTCCCGGCACCCTGCCAGAGAGGGGAATTCACCCTGGAGGCCTTCTTCATCACCATGCAAGCCTCCGGTGTGATGCGTGAGTAGTTCATCATTTGACTACGGATCCATGTAGTAGCTAGATGGCTGGTTTCTCCTCCTTTGTGCTTTCATGTTTATATCTTGTGAGCTCCGTTCATGATCAAGATCATCTATTTCTAATCCTTACATGTTGTGTTTGCGGGGATCCGATGGATATTGAGATGCTATTTCAGATTGATTATTGATTCTATCATGTCTTTGTTATTTGAGATCTTGCATGCTTTCCATTGTTAGTAGCTATCTTGGCCAAGTAGATGCTAGCAACTCCAAGAGTTAGTATTTATGCTCGATAGTGGGTTCATGCCTCTGGTAATCTGGGGAAGTGACAGAAATCTCTAAGGTACTAGATGTGTTGTTGCTACTAGGGAGAAAACAACGTTCCTTTGTTCATAGAACAATCGTATTGTTTACTTTACACGCAGTTCGTAATGCAATAATGTGTTGCTTGCAACTTAATACTAGAGGGGGTTCGGATGATAACCTGAAGGTGGATTATTAGTCATAGATGCAGTTGGATGGCGGTCTATGTATTATGTTGTAATGCCCAATCAAGTCTCAGAGGAGTCAAGATGATTAGTATATGCATGTATTGCTTTCTCGGTGTTTGTCAATTGCCCCGATGTAATTTGTTCACCCAGCATGTTATCTATCTAAGGAGAGCCACCTCTAGTGAACTATGGATCCCAGTCCTTTACTTTACATACAATCTACAATCTTTTACTGCTTTGTGTTTACTTTCTGCAAACTTTTACTTCTTTCCATTCAATACGTTTAATCCTTTGTTTTCCGCAAAACACGGTGAGATTGACAACCTCATCGCAAGTTGGGGACAAAGTTCTGCGGTTATGTTGTGCAGGTCTCCACGTTGCTACTAGCACCGGTAGTGCATACGCCAAAGCTCAGCTAGTAACACCTTTGGGGTGTTTCCTTGCTCCTACTGGTTCGATTAAACCTTGGTCTCATAACTGAGGGAAAACTTGTTGTTGTGCTCATCATACCTTCCTCTTGGGGTTCCCAACGAGCTCTACATCAATCACGAGCCAGCAAAGATTTTTCTAGTGCCGTTGCTGGGGAGTCAAGGACATCTTCACAAGGGGAGTCCCTCATAACCAATCTCTTTACTTTGTTTTTTTTGTTTTGCTTAGTTTCTTTTTGCTTTGTTTGCTTGTTTTGTTCTTCAAAAAAAACACAAAAAGATTAGTTCCTTTCTTAAGTTGCCTTTATGACTAGCTCTGCTCCAATCACTATTTCATTATGGATAGCTCACTCGGTTTCCTATTTGGGAACAATTTTATGACTGCTAAGGTAATAGATGAACCACCGCCTGCTAGAACCTCCATGGAAGAAGAAATTGCTGAACCTGAAAGATCATTAGATGAAAAAGAGGAGGAGAGTGATGGACAAAAGGAGGAAGAATGGATCTACCCATGCCTACCTTCTAATGAGAGTAACTCTTTATCCCTTACATTATTTGATTGTCCCCCATGCTTATCAAATGAGGGTGAATGTTATGTTCCCGAGGATTCTTTTGAAGATGTTCATAATAAAGCTCTAGTGCTTGTAGATCATGAAAAGCATGCCTTATGTGATAGTTATATTGTTGAGTTTATTCATGAGGCTACTGAAAATTATTATGAGAGAGGAAAATATGGTTGTAGAAGTTTTTATGGTAATGAAACACCTCTCTATGTGCTGAAAGTTTTGAAGTTACTTTGTTTTATCTTCCTATGCCTGTCACTTTGCTCTTTGTGCATTTATTTGCATACAATATTCCTATGCATAGGAAGTGGGTTAGACTTAAATGTGTTTTGAATTTGCTTCTTGATGCTCTCTTTTACTTCAATTCATATTTCCTATGAGAGCATCTTCTCAAATTTTCATGCCTAACTTATAGGCGTTAAAGAAAAGTACTTGTTGGAAGATAACCCAAGAGTTTTAGATGAGTCTTGTAAGTTATTACCTCAGTAATAACCGCTCCTTATCCTTTTTATTTGCTTTTTGTGCCAAGAGTAACCTCTAATGAGAGTGAAGTAATGATTGGGAAAGTTGCTGTCCCAAAACAGATTTTTGTGCTTCACCATAAAAATTTGTGAGAGAGCTCTGTATGTCGGATAGAGCTTTCATTTTTTGTGCTTCTGTGCCAGGTTGTTAGCTAACTTTCGTTAGTTCAACACTTTTTGATTTGAGCAACAGAAGGTCTTCGAAAGAATTCGTCTTTACCTGCTGGTCTGTTTTGACAGATTTCTGCCATTTTCTGCATTTGCTTCTTGTGGGTTCCTTTTTGAGTTCTTTTGGGCAATTGAGCTTTTTGAGGGAAGTGCTACAGTATCTAGTGTTCTAATGGAAGTTTATTTGGTGTTAGAACTGAATCTTAAGACTTATTTATCTTAAGTGCACTAATGTTGCTAATGAGATTGTGTGAAGTTTTGTATGAAGGAAAAATTTCAGGTGTATGGAAGGAATGAGTAATGAGATGAAGGATGGACTAAAGCTCAAGCTTGGGTATGCCACGCGTGTCACCCCAAGAAATATCCAATAAGTACAAGCGTCAAAGCTTAGGGATGCCCAAGGCATTCCCCTTCTTCATCAATAAAAATCCCAGGTTTCTTCCAAACGCTTCATTTTTATTGTTTCATGCACAGTTGTGTTGTTCTTGGAGCGTCTTCTTTTTCATTTTCGTTTTGGTTTTTAGTTTGCTTGGTTTGCTTAGTTTTCTGAATAAATTGGTTCGACCCCCTCTTTCATACATTGGTTTGCAAATGGTTTGGTTTGGTTTGGAAAAGAGTAGGAAAGTTCATGCTTATGTGATAAAAAGAGCTCGTTTTTTACTGTGGCCTATGTTTTGTCATGCCATGCTTGATATTGTTTTGGCTTTATGCTTAGTATTCTTTGTTGTAGCATGACTTGTTATAAACAATTGAGATTGCTTAATGTGCCTTGGATGAATCATGCGTTGTTTTAGCATATTAAAGCATAGTATAGTGGTATTCTCCTTTGATGCTTTATTTGGGTTGACTTGGCACATGCTCACACCATGTTATGACTATCTCAAGTCACCATAGCCTTTATGATCCTTTAGTTTTCAACTTGTAGTATCACTTTATGCTTTGATCAATGATGTTTTGTCGCTCCGCGTGATTATGGCCATTATTGCTCTCTTAGTTTGTCGCTCCCAGTCTTTTGCTAGCCTCCACCACCAAGTATGAGTTCCACTCATGCATCCAACTCCTTAAACCAAGTTATTCCAAAGAGTCCACCATACCTACCTACTAGCTTATGCTATTCCAAATATATTCATGCTTTTGTTTACCTTCCTCTTGTTATGAGAAAACTAGTGATTAAAGCTCTCACGAACTTGATGGCACACTTTACTTTACTTGCCCTTAATAAACTTGAACCATTATGTCGTCTATGTTGTATATGCTTGCACTTATTTGTTGGGAATTAGCAGAACCATGCTTTCATGGGGAACGCTTTCAACATTGCACTTGGTACTTGTACCTAGTTGATATCATGCTCTTTTGTATATGGATGTCGTCAGTGTGAAATGAAAGGGGATCTTGTAAGTCCATGGAGTTATGTATATGTGTTAGAGAAACGCCTGGGCTGCTGGTCTAATCCATGCTGACATGGTGGAAACCTGCAGCGTAACCATAATGAGCTATCTATGAAGCATTCTTCTTATAAAAAAAGAGTCCTATATTGAGAAAAGAGAAAAAGAAAAAAAAGATACTATGAAAAGAGGAAAGAGAGAAAAAAGCACCATATTCCCATGGTAAATAAGAAGAATGCCGAGATGCTCGTTGTCTGCTTGCCTTGTCATTTTGATATGGGGATTCTTCCATATCATCGGGCAAGGGGTACCCCGTTGGCGGTTCTCAATGATACACATGTACTTACAATGACAAGAACTTACCGGTGACTAAACTTGAGTAGCATGAGGAGCGGCCCTCGTATACAAGGGACATGAAATTTCTGACTTATACTTCGTCAAGCATGTACACCATAGTTTGTTCACTTTAACCTTAATCACTTCAAGATGCTTATGATAGGGGCAATGAGAGCTGAAAGCTTTAAGTATCATAATTTTTGGAAGCTCTTTATGAGACTTGAATCCCTACTTCCTTTTTACAAAAGGCCTTTCTTCCACCATTATATTGAGTCTCCACCTTCTATCTTTATGCACCTACTTTGAGAGCATAGTGGCCATTCTTAGTTCTATGTGCATTGTCCCAAGACTAGTTGATTGATGCATAACTTGTTATTGCTTGTTTGAAACTATTGTATCTAGTCACTCTTATGAACTTTGAAGGTGTCCTATGCATTTATATTTGCTACTCTATTGAGGGACAAGCTGAATACTTTTATGCTATGTTTTCTTTATGTGAAACAAACAAACTTCTTGCAAAGCATTGTTATTCATGAATCTTTTGTTTGTGCCTTTTCATGTTGCATCATAGTTTCTTTGCTTATTGCTAGAACTTTGTCTTTCATGTTATGATTGAAGTACTACGATCCCAGCTTTGAATGTTTTGCATTTACTTTCATCAAGTCTTTGATGGTGCATGTCACCTCAAAACTTATTTCTTTTTATCACTTACCTACTCGAGGACGAGCAGGAGTTAAGCTTGGGGATGTTGATACATTGCAAATGTATCTATAATTTTTGATGTTCCATGCTTGGTTTTATCCACTTTCTTGTGTTTTGTTCCAACTTTGGAGTACTTTTCATATGATTTCTTGGACTAACCTATTAACAAGAGCCACAGTGCCAGCTGCCTGTTTTCTGCTGTTTTTGGTTCCAGGAAAGTCAGAAAATGAATATTCTCGGAATTGGACGGGACAAAAGCCAAAGTGCCTATTTTTCCGGAAGGGATCAAGTGCCAGAATACGAGATGGAGAGGGGCGGGGGCCACCACACCACAGGCTGGCCCGGCCTGGCCCGTGCCAGGGGTTGGTGTGGTGGCTCCCGGCACCCCCTCGGCCTCCTTCCGCCTATATATTTCCCTCAGGACGAAAACCCTAAGTACCCGATCAAAAATCCATGAAAGAGTCTGTAGCCGCCGTCATCTCCATCCCTAGATCGGGAGGGATCTGAAGCTCTTCCTGGCACCGTGCCGAAGAGGGAAATTCACCCTGGAGGCCTTCTTCATCACCATGCAAGCCTCCGGTGTGATGCGTGAGTAGTTCATCCTTGGACTACGGATCCATGTAGTAGCTAGATGGCTGGTTTCTCCTCCTTTGTGCTTTCATGTTTAGATCTTGTGAGCTCCGTTCATGATCAAGATCATCTATTTTTAATCCTTACATGTTGTGTTTGCGGGGATCCAATGGATATTGAGATGCTATTTCAGATTGATTATTGATTCTATCATGTCTTTGTTATTTGAGATCTTGCATGCTTTCCGTTGTTAGTAGCTATCTTGGCCAAGTAGATGCTAGCAACTCCAAGAGTTAGTATTTATGCTCGATAGTGGGTTCATGCCTCTGGTAATCTGGGGAAGTGACAAAAATCTCTAAGGTACTAGATGTGATGTTGCTACTAGGGAGAAAACAACGATCCCTTGTTCATAGAACAATTGTATTGTTTACTTTACATGCAGTTCGTAAAGCAATAATCTATTGCTTGCAACTTAATACTGGAGAGGGTTCGGATGATAACCTGAAGGTGGATTATTAGTCATTGATGCAGTTGGATGGCGGTCTATGTATTATGTTGTAATGCCCAATCAAGTCTCAGAGGAGTCAATATGATAAGTATATGCATGTATTGCTTTCTCGGTGTTTGTCAATTTCCCCGCTGTAATTTGTCCACCCAGCATGTTATCTATCTAAGGAGAGCCACCTCTAGTGAACTATGGATCCCGGTCCTTTACTTTACATACAATCTACAATCTTTTACTGCTTTGTGTTTACTTTCTGCAAACTTTTACTTCTTTCCATTCGATATGTTTAATCCTTTGTTTTCCGCAAAACACGGTGAGATTGACAACCTCATCGCAAGTTGGGGACAAAGTTCTGCGGTTGTGTTGTGCAGGTCTCCACATTGCTACTAGCACCGTGATGCATGCCAAAGCTCAGCTAGTAACACCCTTGGGGTGTTTCCTTGCTCCTATTGGTTCGATTAAACCTTGGTCTCATAACTGAGGGAAAACTTGCTGCTGTGCTCATCATACCTTCCTCTTGGGGTTCCCAATGAGCTCTACATCAATCACGAGCCAGCAATTCTACATTGTCCTCCATAACAAAATTTTAACTTTGGTTGGTACCTTGAGTTTCCAAATTGCTTCCCACATTGGGTGTGATTTTTTAGGTGTTGCACTTTGATCCGGGACAAGTTTCATTTCAAAATGGCCGTTCCATTCAACGTAATATGCTGACTTGACCAAAAAAGTTCCATTTTTAGTGAGGCTCCAAGCAACAAAATACGCAATATCATGCATAGACAGTGGAATTGCTAAGATACTTCTATGATGTGCTCGTATAAAGGTTTGGTTTAGGGCATGTACAATGGTAGAGAAGACGGGTCTTCTTTTAGTCCTCCACATAATTTAGAGAGGAAAATAAACATAAGTTGTACAATGGGTCATCTCTAAGAATTAATGTGAACTAACTAATTATAGTAAGAGATTGTGTTCATAAGAGAAGACACAAAGAACAATGGAGAAAATAGTCTTCTCTTATTTTTAGGGGATCATCCCTTAGCTAAGGGAAGACAACTCTCTCTTTCTTAATTCTCTCTACTCCAACTAAGCAAAAATCCGACGTGGCAACTCTAAGAAAAGGCTGACATCACCCCATTGTACATGCCCTGAGCTCCTCATCCCATTGATGATTTGTTACAGGGTCAATCAGATCATTATCTTTAGTCAAGATATTATGCCCTCCTAGAAAACACTTTACGAAAAGTACTGCCAAAAATCCTGTCATCCTCCCATATATAAATAGTGTTTCCATCTTCCACTAGATAAATATGTCCCTTCTTAAAGTTTGAATTTATGCCCAAATATTTTGCCAGGTAAATAAACTTCCTTTCTTCATCTCCTCAGTAAGAAGATCACCTGAAGAAAGTTTCTAGCTCACAGAATCGTGGCACACAAAGAATCAGGATATTTGAATAAACACCACACATCCCTCCTTCCTTCTTTGGGACACAAAGTTGCATCTTATTTCTATTGGCATCATCTCCCCACCAATATTGTGACATCACATCCATGATTCCTTTACATATTGTTTTTGGAATTTTGAAGAAGGACATTGCATATGATGGTAGAAGAACCTCCTTAAAGCATCTCTAACATAAGCGCTAAAATAGCACGCGCTATACTCATTTGCAACATCGTTTTTACATTTATAGCGCGCGCGATTGTGTGGTGCTCCATCGGACACTGAAAAATACAACGCGCGCGACGCTGCAAACACAGAACACACATCCATCTCCAAAATATAAGATCAAAACACACACAAATAAATCAACCAAAAATACTACCATTCATGGCATAGTTAAAATTCATCACAAAACACAATCAAGTTTAACACAACCATGATTAATCATCAACTCCATCAAGCATCAACACTTTCCATGTAATGCCATCTTCATTGCTTGGTCTCAGGTTGTTTTCTTCTTCTCCACTTGAGACTTGGACAATATTGATATTACCCGTAGAATCTCCATATGCATCACTCGATGGAGAAACCATGGAGGCCATGAATCCACCTGTTGGTGCTCCCATGCCTCCATAGGCACTCATCATAGATGGTGCTCCAATGGCCCCAATGCCTCCAAATCCTCCCATGTCGTCGTAGCCTGCAAAGCCTCCTGAAGGTGCTCCCATGCCACTCATGCCTCCAAAACCACCATAGACATCCATGCCACCCATGCTGCCCATGCCTCTAAAGCCTCCAAATCCGCTCATCGATGGTGCAAAGGTAGTGCCCATCATTCTTTTCCTTAACAACACTTCATCATGGCAAAGGTTGACGTACTCCATTTTCCTCTCATCCAACTTGGATGTGTCGATGAAGAAGAGCTGTTTCTCTTGCTCCACGAGTCGAGAATATTCCTCCATGGCAATCTTCTCCTCCTCTAATGCTAAGCTCCTTTCCTCGGTGGCAGAACTCCTGTCCTCAGTTGCGGACACCCTTGGACTTCTCCATCCTCCTCTGCTTGGTATACTCCTTGCGTGCACTCGCCATAGCCTCCATAGCTTTCTTAATGTCATCATCTCTGGAATTCTTCCCTTTCATATCTTTAGCTTGCTTAACTCACATTGGTCTTTTGGGCGTTGCCATCGAGTTAGATGTAGGGCTTCTCTTGACACGTTCACTTCAAACTTCATCATCATCATCATCACCCACAAGGTGTGGATCCATGGTGGCTCTCAGGGATATACATAGTCAGGTACAAAAACAAGCCTAAATATTGTAATTATAAATAAAAACCAAACAATTGATCTTCAGGTACATGTTAAAAATACTTATGATCAAAACCATTTATATACATATGCATCATACCAATCATTAAAAGATCAGAAACAATTCAAGGATCATATATGTAGTTCCATATGAGAATAAATCTAGGGCCTCATAATTTGTTTCAGGGATGGAGTTGGCGAACCAAAGTACCAATAGCACAACCTATATTTTTTGTGTGCATTGCTGCCTTAGGTTCACCAACCCATCCCTAAAACACGACACCATCATATGTGTCTCCCCTTGAACTCTTTTGGGGCAAATTTCAATCATCGGCCTCGGTGACAAACTAAAATGTGATTCTTATACACTAAATGCATGGAATAGATAATTCGAATATCATAGTTCTATGAATGTAGAATAAAGATTAAGGCCTCATAAGTTTCTCTGAGGACGTAAGTGAACCAAGTAACAATTGCACAGCCTATATTGTTCTTGTACATCGCCCCAGGTTCACTAACTCGTCCCTGAAAAAATCTGACACCAATGTGTCTGCCTCTCTTTTGGGGCAAATTTGAATCATTGGCCATAATAAGAAATTGAAATGTAATCCTACAAAACATTATTCAGGGATATACATAGTCAGGTACAAAAACAAGCCTAAATATTGTAATTATAAATAAAAAACGAAACAATTAATCTTCAGGTACATGTTAAAAATACTTATGATCAAAACCATTCATATACATATGCATCATACCAATCATTAAAAGATCAGAAACAATTCAAGGATCATATATGTAGTTGGAGAACCAAAGTACCAACAACACAACCTATATTGTTTGTGTGCATTGCTACCTCAGGTTCACCAAACCATCCCTAAAACACAACACCATCATATGTGTCTCCCTTGAACCATTTTGGGGCAAATTTCAATCATCGGCCTCAGTGACAAACTAAAATGTAATTCTTATACACTATGAATGCATGGAATAGATAATTCGAACATCATAGTTCTATGAATGTAGAATAAGATTGCAGCCTCATAAGTTTATTCAGGGATGGGGTGAGCAAACCAAGTAACAATTGCACATATTATATTGTTCTTGTACATGGTCCCAGGTTCGCTCACTCATCCCTGAAAAAATCTGACACCAATGTTGCCGCCTCTCTTTGGGGCAAATTTGAATCATTGGCCACAATAAGAAATTGAAATGTAATCGTACAAAAAAATATTCAGGGATATACATATGCATCATACAACGAATTCATAGATCAGAAACAATACAAAGATTATATATTTAGGTTCCATATGAGAGAAAAAATTAGGGCCTCATTTTTTTCAGCGATGGAGTCGGAGAACCAAAATACCAACAGCACAACCTATATTGTTTATATGCATTGCTGCCTCAGGTTCACTAACCATCCCTAAGAAAACGACACCATCAGATGCCCTTGCACTATTTTGGGGAAAAACTGAATCATTGGGCTCAGTAAGGAATATAAATGTAATGTTATAGGCATGTTGTGTATCGAAATCAACACTCAACTAGCAAACTCAACTAGATGGCAGATGAGAAGATTGGGGTTTTGTGACTAGACGGATTGGGGTTTTGTCACTAGATGGCAGATGCATCAATCAACCGATCGAACCATATATATACTACCCTACTTCAAGAGCAAAAGAATTTGTACATGATTGAGTAAATCCTATGTATGAACAGTGAAAACTACAGCTGCGACTAGAGAAGCTAGAAATGTAGTACCTCGGACTCCTCATCAGGGACCTCCTCCTCGAACTCATCATTCTCCGCGATTGCATCGAAGATTTCTTGTACGGTGATGGGGTCATTGATGTAGATCACCGGATTGCCTCCGCCTGCCGCCTGCCCCCCATCCAGATCTGCCGCTGGCACCACGACGTTGTCGGCCACCTGCTGCTCGGCAGTGACGGCTACCACCTGCTGCTCGGTGGCGACGGCTACCACCTACTGCTCGGTGGCGACGGCTACCACCTGCTGCTCAACAGCAACCGCTACTGGCTGGACGGATGAGCTCGCACCCTCGACGGCGCGGCGACAAGCGGCGTTCGTGCCTGGAGAAGATGCCTCCGCCTGCTTGGCGATGACCGAGCCATCTGCTGATGCACCTTCAACTGGCTTCACCTCCGGCTCGTCTCCACGCGTACGCTTCATGGCGCACCAAGGGAAGGAGGTAGTGCAAGCGAGGGAGCTTCAGCGCGCGTGGCAGGTGTAGATTGGGGTCTTGGGCCGGGACTAGACAGACTACGGGGAAATGACACGAGCTCATGGAAGAAGAAGGTCGAGGGGGATTATAAACACCGGACCGTTCATAGTCCTCGAGTGGACACGTGTGGTGGGCGGGGGGCTACCATGATCTCCACCCTTTTTTTGGGTTCCCTTTTTTTTGAAACAGCCACAATCTCCACTTTAGAGCTGCATTGAAACCACTCTCATGGTAGACCTCAATTCCACTGCATGCAAGTGGTGCAGAACCAATTTCTAGCAACGTTATATCTACTCGAGGGGGCCCTTGACTCATGGAAGTTACTAGCGGTAGGGCCCAGTTGGAAGTGAGATTGAGAGTGCTGCGTAAAAATGGGACATGTCTAATTAAAATCAAGTGGCAATAAATTGCAGCGTCCCGTCGACAACCGTGCACTCGATGACCCCGTTGCCCTGTGCATGTGTTGTAGTAGTAGTAGGCTTTCCAGACTTGATTAAACTTGACATGACCACTCGATGACTTTTTCCATGGACGGCATCGTGTTCCATCCTGTAGAAGTCTCGCTGAGGGAGACGTCCGTGTTGTCTCATGCTGTACTGTGAAGGGCATGACATGTGCAACGATCATCGTTGGATCGCACAGAATCAACGGTTTGTGCGCATGATCCACGTGACAACTGTGACAACCAATTAGGGAGTAGCAGACAGGGTGAGGGAGACGTCCGTGCTGTCTCATACTATACTGTGAAGGGCACGACGTGTGCAACGATCATCGTTGGATCACACAGAATCAACGGTTTGTGCGCATGATCCGCGTGACAACTATGACAACCAATTAGGGAGTAGCAGACAGGGTGAGCACAGGTTTGGGCTTATATGAAAGATAGAGAGAGGGGGGCAAAACTAAGTAGTACCACATAAAACCAAGGGCAAAATTGAGTAGTATAAAAATGGAAAGTGTCTTGTACAATGAAATACATCGTGGAATACATCAAATTATGCCAAGATAGATCCACTAGAGTTCATTGGATGTGTGTTCTTCTCATAAACCACACATGGATCCACCTGTGTGATTCAACGTCTGTTCCTTTAAACAAACCACATAAAGATCCAACAGTGTCATGGGATGTGTGTTCTTCTCATGAACCACACATGGATCCACCAGTGTCATTGCATGTATGTTCTTTTCATGAACCACAACTAGAGTCATTGCATGTCTGTTACTTCCATAAACCACACATGGATCCACCGGTGTCATTGCATGTCTGTTCTTTTCATGAACCACAGCTAGAGTCATTGCATGTCTGTTCCTTCCATAAACCACACATGGATCCACTAATGTCATTGCATGTGTGTTCTTTTCACGAAACACACCCAGTGTCATTGCATGTCAGTTCCTCTAAACAAACCACACATGGATCCACCAGTGTCATTGCATGTCTATTCTTTTCATGAACCACACCCAGTGTCATTGCATGTGTGTTCCTCTAGACAGACCACATAAGGATCCCCCAGTGTCATTGGATGTGTGTTCTTTTCATGAACCACACCCAGTGTGATTGCATGTCTATTCCTCTAAACAAACCACATAAGGATCCACCAATGTCATTGCATGTCTGTTCTTTTCATGAACCACACCCAGTGTCATTGCATGTGTGTTCTTCTAAACAAACAACACAAGTCATTGCATGTCTGTTCTTTTCATAACCACACCCGGTGTCATTGCATGTGTGTTCCTCTAGACAAACCACATAAGGATCCACCGATGTCACTTCATATATGTTCTTTTCATGAACCACATAAGGATCCACCAGTGTCATTGGATGTGTGTTCTTCTCATGAACCACACATGGATCCACCGGTGTCATTGCATGTGTGTTCCTATAGACAAACCACATAAGGATCCACTGGTGTCAATGCATGTCTGTTCTTTTCACAAACCAAATAAGGATCCACCAGTGTCATTGCATGTTTGTTCTTTTCATGATACACATAAGGATCCACCAGTGTCATTGCATGTCTATTCTTTTCATGAACCACACCCATTGTCATTGCATGTGTGTTCCTCTAGACAAACCACATAAGGATCCGCCCAATGTGATTGGATGTGTGTTCTTCTCATGAACCACACACGGATCCACTAGTGTCATTGCATGTCTGTTCTTTTCATGAACCACACCTAGTGCCATTGCATGTGTGTTCTGATGACCCACAAGTATAGGGGGTGTATCGCAGTATTTTCGATAAGTAAGAGTGTCGAACCCAACGAGGAGCGGAAGGTGCTGGCTAGTGGTATGGATCAGGAATTCTCTGCAAATACTTAGCAAACAGATTTTTAGGGGTTTTAGATAAAGCAAGTAAACAAAGTACGAGTAAATAAAAGATAGTAGGAATAAATGCAGCAAGTGGCCCAATCCTTTATGCAGCAAAGGACAAGCCGGTTGTATTACTTAAGATGACCAAACGTTCTCGAGGACACATGGGAAGACTGTCAAGTGCTTTCGCTTCATATAGTTGATTAATCTTGTTTAGCTTGCTAAGTGTTGTGTGGGTGAACCTGTGCTAATGTACCGACCTTCCTAGGACTAATACATACTTGTGATTATACCCCTTGCAAACATCCGTAAGTACAAGAAAGTAATTAAGGTAGAAACCTAACCACAATTTTAAACTCTAAGACCCTTACGTCCCTTGTGTAATGGTTTCCTAATGGGGGTTCAGGTTTCTGTCACTCCGGAAACCCCTACGATTAGTAGCCAAATACACAATGCATTCCCCTAGGCCCATATAGGTGAAGTTTCATGTATTCGACGTTCACATGACACCACTAGAAGAAGTACACCATAACTTAAATATCAAACTATTGAATCTTTCTCAACACAATTCCACTACTAACAACATGACTTCTCCCATGTCCTCAAGAACAAAACGAACTACTCACAAGACATCATATGGATCATGATCAGAGATGGAATAATGATGTATAATAATCTAAACATAAACAATAATTCAATGGTTCACTCAATAGCATCAACTACAAATAGTAATCAACACCGGGAAAGTTTCCCCTATGAACTAATGCAAGATTCAACTCAATTGTTACAGCAATATGGAGATGGTGATGATGGTGCTGGTGATGATGATGGTGGTGATGATGATGATTATCTCGATGAAGTCCAGCTTGATGGTGGTGTTGATGGCGACGATCTCCCCTCTTCGGGAAGGAATTCACCCGGCAGAAATCTGTCTACCGGAGAGATCTTTCTCTCTCGGTGTTTTCCGCCCCGCAGAGGCGGCAGAATCTTTTGGTGGTTGCTCCCCGAGTCTTAGGATTTTGGGAGGATAATATACGCCAGAGGGGAGTGCCAGGGGTGGACCAGGGTAGCCACTCCACCTGGTGGCGCTGCACTGGCTGGCTCCAGGTGGTGTGGGCCCCGTGGCCCATCTCCGATCCCCTTCCGGCTTCCTTCTTCTAGAAAAATAGGATTTTCCGTATATTTTCCCGGATTTTCTGATCTTCGCGAATTTTGCCTCCAAACAGCACCTTTTCCATCAGAATCCTGACTACAGCGGTCCATGCTCCAAAAGTCATCAACCATGCAAAAACGGATGAAATAACATAAGTATCATCTTCTAATATGAAATATATCAATGAATAACAGTGAATTATGACATAGAATAGTGATGCAAAATGGACGTATCAACTCCCCCCAAGCTTAGACTTCGCTTGTCCCCAAGCGAAACTGAGCTCAATAAACATGGCCTCAAGTTTATGGAGTGAAGAGTCGACAAAAGAATACGGACAAGAAGCATCACATTCATCAATACATAGATCATAATAGAAGACAACTCACTATTATATAACTTAACTTGCAATGAGTAAAGGAAACACAATAAAGATACATAAAGTGAATCATAATTGGTAATGGCAAACTTAGCTCTTGGTCGAAGAATAGTTGATAATTTGCTGGAGTTCACAAATAACTGGTTTTCAATGATAGCTTTCAAAGTAGTAAACATCAAGATAAGAGCAATGTGCAAAACAAGGAACATACAGAACATGATTGAATAAATCATCATATGAATGAATGAGACACAACAACTCAAAATACTTGCTGAGATAGAAGGGAATAGGTTTACTGACTCAACTACAAAGTAAAAGAAAGGCCCTTCGCGGAGGGAAGCAGGGATTGCAAGTCTCAGAAAGAGCTCCCAAAAATTATGATACTTACTAGCTTTCAGCTCTCATTGCCCCTATCATAGGCATCTTTAGGTGATTAAGGTTAAAGTGATCAAACATGAGGATATGCATTGACAAGTTGTAAATTGAGAATCTCATGTCCCTTGAATACGAAGGCCGCTCCTCATGCTACTCAAGTTTAGTCACCGGTAAGTTCTTGTCATCGTAAGCATATGTGTATCATAGAGAACCGCCAACGGGGTACCCCTTGCCCGATGATACGGAAGAATCCCCATATCAAAATGACAAGGCAAGCAGACAACAAACATCTCAGCAATCTTCTTATTTACCATGGGAATATGGTGCTTTTTTATCTCTTTCCTCTTTTCATAATCTCTTTTTTATTTTCTCTTTTTTCTCAATATCTATCTATTTTTTATAAGAAGAATGCTTCATAGATGCTCGTTATGGTTACGCTGCAGGTTTCCACCATGCCAACATGGATTAGACCAGTGTCCCAGGCGTTTCTCTAACAAACATGCATAACTCCATGGACTTACAAGCTCCCCTTTCATTTCACACCGACGACATCCATAGACAAAAGAACATGATATCAACTAGGTACAAAGTACCAGTTTGATGTTGAAAGCGTTCCCCATGACAGCATGGTTCTGCTAATTCACAACTCACAAAGCGCAAGCATATACGCAACATAGGTGAGCACAATGGTTCAAGTTTATTAAATGAAAGAAAGTAAAGTGTGCCATCAAGTTCGTGAGAGCTTTAATCACTAATTTTCACATAACAAGTTTAATTTGGGAGATAGATAAAACAAGAATTTACTTGGAATAGCAATAATGTTAATAGGTAGGTATGGTGGACACAAATGGCAAAGGTTTTGGTTTAAAGGAGTGGATGCACGAGAAGAATTCCCTCTCAGTACAGGTTTTTGGCTAGTAAGGCTGGGTAGCAAGTATAAGAGTTGAAGGAAACAAACAAACATACAAGCGATAAAGACAAACATGCAATCTTCCTTGGAAGCACAAAAGATCTTAACTAGAGAATACTAGACTTATGAGCAAATCAAGAAACAAAGATGATGAAATTATATTTCCTTAGAGTACTTTTATATTTTCATTCAACTCTCAAAAATAGTGTTGCTACTGACCGAGCCAGGTTTGCCAAAACCAACTAAATTAACTCAATGATCCCAAAGTGCTACCAATACTAATCAACAAGATCAATCATATAACCACGAATTGAAAACTAATATAAGCTATGCAAAAGTGTAAATGATAGAACTTCTCATTCATATTCCATAACGACAACTCACACCAAGGGATACATATCTAACGAGAGAGGGGACACTTCCATAATGCAAACCATACTACATAATAACTCCTCTATTCATGATATGACTCTACTAATATGGTAAAAAGATAGAAGATAGTGATGTGATACCGCAACACTCCCCCAAGCTTGGAACAAACCAAGGGTATGCCAAACCTGATGACGAATTACTCCTTTGGTGGTGGTGGTATTCTCTCAATGAGCTTCTTGACCAATTTCCCCAAGTCCTCAATCTCGAAGGTGAGATTACGAATAAGCTGTGAGTTTTGCTCAATGCGGCTCATGATCATGTCGGGTTGAGAATCCCAGCTCTTGCAATTTTTCCCCCACTCTACCTCCTTGAAGTCCTCTTTTCCTGCATAGCTAGAACGAGGCAAATCCCAATTGGAGGGTAATTTCCCCTTGGGCATATTCTGGTATTGATGCTCATGGATAAGAGTATGGAAAGGATTCTTGGTGCATGGAGGAAGTGACCAGGGATCTGAACGGTGATGAGGAGGCTTCCCTCCAATTGACATAGTCCTGGCAGGGTTTGCCACCACTCTAATGCTTGCAATGGTAGTGCCGGTGTGCGGATGTTGGCCTTGCTCCTCTTCACCTTCACCCTTGATCTTCTTCTCCTTCTCGGGGTCTTGGAGGTCTTCCTCCATAGGCTCCTTCCCTTTATCCTTGGAAGACACCATTGTGCTTCTAAGCTCCAAATATAGTTCCTGGCAGAAATAGATCGAAACAAAAACACGACGAAAACATGATATACGAACCTCGGGGGATCCGGGGGATTATATATTACGGAGTTTCACAACAAAAGGAAGGTACTAGGAGAAAATGAGTCGGAGGCGGAGTCCGGGATGGACTCACACCTGGTGGCGCGGCCAAGGCTGGGCCCGTGCCACAGGGTGGTGTGAGCCACCCTGGCTCTGTTTCCGTCCCTCGTTCGCTTTGTAACTTCCCTTATTGACTGAAAACTGCAAAAGTATAGTTGGATTGTATTTTCGCGAAACTTTTCTTACCAGAACTGTTACCTATTTGGAAACGGTCTCTGCAGGTCTCTGAATTTGGTATTTAGTGGGTTCTTCCGGAGTCACCACTTGAATAACATCAATATCTTCATCTTCATACACTTATTGTGAGTCATGAAACCTTTCTCTTCCTTATTACACCATTATCTCCACTACCTGGAAATTTCTTTCACACAAAACTTCACACAGTTCTCATTAGCAACATTAGTATAAGTGAAGTGATCAAACCTTTTGAGTCCAACTTCAACTGAAAACCGTCAAAACAATGCAACTGTAGCAACTCCTTCCGAAAACCCAAAAAGAATTCAAAAAGGAAATCGAATAAAGAAGCAGATGCAAGAGTGGCAAAATCTGTCAAAACAGACCATCAGGTAAAGATCAATTTTTTCGAAAATCTTCTGTTGCTCAAATCAAAAAGTGCAAAACTAACGAAAGTTAAATAACAACCTGGGGCAGAAGCACAGAAAATTACAGCTCAATCCGAAAGACAGAGATCTCTCACGAATTTTTACGGTGAAGCACAAAAATCTGTTTTGGGACAGAAACTTCCCCAAATCTTACTTCTCTCTCATTAGAGGTTGATGTTGACACAAAAACCAAACAAAAAGGATAAGGAGAGGTTATTACCGAGGTAATAACTTCCAAGACTCAAAGAAACAAAAACAAACTGAAAGCAAAAACAAATTGGGTTGTCTCCCAAAAAGCTCTTTCTTTATAGCCTTTAAGATGGGCATGATAATTTTGAAGACGCTCTCATAGGAATATGAATTGAAGTGAAAAAGAGCATTAAGAAGCAAGAACACACACGTTTAAGTCTAACACACTTCCTATGCAAGGGAATTTTGTAAACAAACAAGTTGTTGAAACCAGAGGCTACTTGCATAAGAAGGCAAAACAAGTGCAACATAAAAACTTTCAACATAAAACAAGGAAACTTGATATTATTGAGATGCATAAGAACACTTTTCCCTCTCTCATAGTAACTTTCAGTATCATGCATAAACTTAACAATATAACTATCACAAGGACCATCATAGCAATGATCACTTATTCTAATTCCCTCTCTCATAGTAACTTTCAGTATCATGCATAAACTTAACAATATAACTATCACAAGGACCATCATAGCAATGATCACTTATTCTAACAGAAAACACAGGAATACTAGCTCTCATAACACTACTTTGTGAAATAATATTAGAGGTATCCTTACAAAGGATAGTGTGTCCCTCTTCTACATATTTAGTAACAAAGTCCTTCACATTTGCTATAATAGGTTCATCAACCTTTTGTTTATTAGGTTCAACAGCTTTATTTGTACTTTCATTAACCATACTAGCTATCATAGAGTGTTCCTTTATCTTAACTGGGAAAGGCATTTTCTCAATATAAGGTTCAGGTAAGACATGATTAGCAGTATAAACTTCAGTATTTCTTGCAGGAACACTCTTAGTAATATCTTTATAAGGTTCATGATACTTATTCCACTTCTTTTTAGGCACTTCAATGTAGGAAGCAAAAGCCTTAAAATAAGAAGCAATAGCTTGAGAGTCTAGACCATAAGCATTTTTAATATTTTGAAAGTCATCAGTTCCCATAAAAGATTCAATGCATTCATAATCATAATTTATACCTGACTTTCTACCTTTGTCATTCTCCCAAGCTTCAGCATTGTCTTGAATACGGTCTAGAAGATCCCATTTAGCTTCTTCTTCCATGCGAGTGAATGATCCAGCACAAGAAGCATCCAATAAATCCTTATCATGTAGAGGGAGCCTTGCATAAAAGTTATTGATAATAATATTGTTGGGGAGCTCATGAATGGGACATTTGAGCATGAGTAACTTCAATTTCCCCCAAGCTTGAGTTGTACTCTCTCCATCAAGAGGCCAAAAGTTGTATATTTGATTCCGATCTTTATGCATCTCACTAGGAGGATAAAACTTTGAATAAAAGAGAGGTACTATTTCCTCCCATTCCTCAGCTCTTCCTTTCAGTGATAATGAGAATAACTTCTTCTTAACTTGATTTGTAGAAATACCTGCACACTTGAACAACCCGCATAATTCGTGTATAAAGAGTAAATGATCAACGGGATGGACAGTTCCATCCCCAACATAGTAGTTATCCATAACACGATCAATAATTCTTGTAGGTATTTTTAAAGCATCATTCTCAGCAGGTGGTGGTTCATCTACTACCTTAGAAGTGGTAGTAGAATTACCAAATAAGAAACTTAGCGAATTATCCATAACGAAAATAAAACAACTAATAGAAGTAAACAATACTCACAGTAGAAGTTTATTTTGCCAGTTCCACTCTCCAATAGCGCTTCACTCCCCGGCAACGGCGCCAGAAAATAGTCTTGATGACCCACAAGTATAGGGGGTGTATCGCAGTATTTTCTATAAGTAAGAGTGTCGAACCCAACAAGGAGAAGAAGGTGCTGGCTAGTGGTATGGATCAGGAATTCTCCGCAAATACTTAGCAAACGGATTTTTAGGGGGTTTTGATAAAGCAAGTAAACAAAGTACGAGTAAATAAAAGACAGTAGGAATAAATGCAGCAAGTGGACCAATCCTTTATGCAGCAAAGGACAAGCCGGTTGTATTACTTAATATGACCAAACATTCTCGAGGACACATGGGAATACTATCAAGTGCTTTCGCTTCATATAGTTGATTAATCTTCTTTAGCTTGCTAAGTGTTGTGTGGGTGAACCTGTGCTAGTGTACCGACCTTCCTAGGACTAGTACATACTTGTGATTATACCCCTTGCAAACATCCGTAAGTACAAGAAAGTAATTAAGGTAGAAACCTAACCACAGCTTTAAACTCTAAGACCCTTACGTCCCTTGTGCAATGGTTTCCTAACAGGGGTTCAGGTTTACACACTCCGCAACCCCTACGATTATTAGACAAATACACAATGCATTCCCCTAGGCCCATATAGGTGAAGTGTCATGTAGTCGACGTTCACATGACACCACTAGAAGAAGTACACCACAACTTAAATATCAAACTATTGAATCTTTCTCAACACAATTCCACTAGTAACAACATGACTTCTCCCATGTCCTCAAGAACAAAACGAACTACTTACAAAACATCATATGGATCATGATCAGAGATGGAATAATGATGTATAACAATCTGAACATAAACAATAATTCAATGGTTCACTCAATAGCATCAACTACAAAGAGTAATCAACACCGGGAAAGTTTCCACTGTGAACTAATGCAAGATTCAACTCAATTGTTACAACAATATGGAGATGGTGATAATGTTGCTGGTGATGATGATGGTGGTTATGATGATGATGATCCCGATGAAGTCCAGCTTGATGGTGGTGTTGATGGCGACGATCTCCCCTCTCTGAGAAGGAATTCCCTGGAAAAATATGTCCGTGAGAGATCTTTCTCTCGGTTTTCCGCCCCAGGCGGCGGAATCTTCTGTTGTCGCTCCCAGTCTTAGGGTTTCAGGAGGATAATATACCAGAGGGAGTGCGGTGGTGGGTGACACCACGTGGCCCTGGTGGCGCTTTGGCTGGCCCACGCCAGTGGTGTGGGGACGATGTGGCCCATCTCCGCCCCCTTCCGCTTCCTTCGCCGTCTTCGGAAAATAGGATTTTCCGTTTTTATATTTTTCTACGATCTTCACATTGATTTGCCTCCAAACAACCTTTTCCATCGATCCCACTGCAGCGGTCCATGCTCCAAAAGTCATCAACCATGCAAAAATGGATGAAATAACATAAGTATCATCTCCTAATATGAAATATATCAATGAATAACAGTGAATTATAACATAGAATAGTGATGCAAAATGGACATATCATGTTCCTCTAGACACACCACATAAGGATCCACCGATGTCATTGTATGTCTGTTCTTTTCATGAACCACATAAGGATCCACCGGTGTCATTGGATGTGTGTTCTTCTCATAAACCACACATGGATCCACCAGTGTCATTGCATGTCTGTTATTTTCATGAATCACAGCTAGAGTCATTGCATGTCTATTACTTCCATAAACCACACATGGATCCACCAATGTTATTGCATGTATGTTCTTTTCATGAACCACACCCAGGGTCATTGCATGTCTGTTCCTCTAGACAAACCACATATGGATCCACCAGTGTCATTGTATGTCTGTTCTTTTCATCAACCACAACTAGAGTACACCAGTGTCATTGGATGTGTGTTCTTCTCATGAACCACACATGGATCCACCAGTGTCATTGCATGTCTGTTCTTTTCATGAACCACACCCAGAGTCATTGCATGTCTGTTACTTCCATAAACCACACATGGATCCACAAGTGTCATTGCATGTATGTTCTTTTCATGAACCACACCCAGTGTCATTGCATGTGTGTTCTTCTAGACAAACCACATATGGATCCACCAGTGTTATTGTATATCTATTCTTTTCGTGAACCACAGCTAGAGTCCACCAGTGTCATTGCATGTGTGTTCTTCTTATGAACCACACATGGATCCACCAGTTTCATTGCATGTCTGTTCTTTTCATGAACCACACCCAGAGTCATTGCATGTGTGTTCCTCTAGACAGACCACCTTAGGAATCCACCAGTGTCATTGGATGTGTGTTCTTTTCATGAACCACATAAGGATCCACTAGTGTCATTGCATGTCTGTTCTTTTCAAGAACCACACCCAGTGTCATTGCATGTGTGTTCTTCTAAACAAACCACATAAGTCATTGCATGTATGTTCTTTTCATGAACCACACCCGGTCTCATTGCATGTGTGTTCCTCTAGACATACCACATAAGGATCCACTGGTGTCACTGCATGTATGTTCTTTTCATGAACCACATAAGGATCCACCAGTGTCATTGGATGTGTGTTCTTCTCATGAACCACACATGGATCCACTAGTGGCATTGCATGTCTATTCTTTTCATGAACCACACCTAGAGTCATTGCATGTCTGTTACTTCCATAAACCACACATGGATCCACCAGTGTCATTGCATGTCTATTTTTTTCATGAACCACAGACAATGTCATTGCATGTGTGTTCCTCTAGAGAAACCACATATGGATCCACCTAGTGTGATTGCATGTCTATTCTTTTCATGAACCACAGCTAGAGTCCACCAGTGTCATTGCATGTCAGTTCCTCTAAACAAACCACACATGGATCCACCAGTGTCATTGCTGAAGGAAATATGCCCTGAGAGGCAATAATAAAGGTGTTATTATGTATTCCTTATATATGATAGATGTTTATTTTGCATGCTAGAATTGTATTGATTGGAAACATCAATACATGTGTGTTTAATAAACAAAAAGGGTTCCTAGTTATGCCTCTCTTATAGACTAGCTTGTTGATTAACAAGATGATCAAGGTTTCCTGATCATGGACATGGATGTTGTTAATAACAAGGTCACACCATTGGTGTAATGATGTGATGAACATTCATCCGAAGTATAGCATTACAATCAAGTCATTATGTTTATATTGCTATAACATCATACGAAGTAATCTTTATCCTTAGACCATGAGATCATGTTAATTGCTAACACCGGAAGAGTATCTTGATAACATCAAACATCACACCGTAACAGGGTGACTATAAAGATGGGTTCAGTACTATGAAGGTGTTATGTTGAGGCTCATGGATCAAGAGTGGAATTTTTCAATCCCGATGACGGATAGATATACTCTGGGCCCTCTCGGTGATATCACATTGAGATAGCTTGCAAGCAAGTGATGTGATCACTAGAATGTTATATCACGGGAACGAGAAAAGAGTGCATGTCGGTAACGAGATCAAACTAGGTATGGAGATACCGATGATCGAATCTCGGACATGTAATATATCGTGAGACAAAGGGATTTAGTTACAAGCGTTAAAGGTTCTCACGATCACATAAGTCATCGTTGAATGTAGGAGTCAAGATGGATCTCTAGGACGCTGCTGATTATTGATCGGAGAAGGGTCTCGATCATGTCCATTATTCATGAACCGTAGGGTGACACACTTAAGAGTTACCGGACACCATTTTGGAGCACATATGTTTCTGAATTTAAAGAATTGCAAAGCTGGAATTGTTTCAATAGAAACCGAAATTGTTTCGTGAAATTGCGTAAAGTGGTTCTACATGTGATATTGAAATATTGCAAGGCTATATGAATGTTTGTTAATTAAAGTAATTAACAAAATTCTGAATAAATTTAATAAAAGAGTTTTATTAAATGAGAGAGCATTAAACTTGGAGAATTTTAATGCATTTAAAGTGGAGACTTTAAAAGGGAATGTGAAGAGGCATTTTAATGTGGAGGGGTTACCAACACATGAATGGGGGATGTGAGGGGTCACCCCCCATGCGCCGGCCATGGAGAGAGGGCGTACCCTCCCTCCTCCTATAAAAGGCCACCCATTCCCTCCTTCATCCTCACACCTTCTTGTGAAGGATCTCTCTCCCCCTCTAGAATTATTCCCCCATGGTCTCGGATTAGCGAGATACATGTTCCCGGTGGCATTTCGTCTGGAAGGAGTTGCTTCTTCCGCTGGATCGCTGGACCAAGGAGGTGGAGGTTGTCCGATGGCTTGAACGTGTGTGCGAGTACGGATGCGCTGCTGAGTTGCGGCGCTCGGACTTCCTCACGATCTTGAGATCGGCAAGTGTACGACTACATCAACCACGAGTTCCTACTCGTTAACAAAACTCGTTGTCTTCGAGGGTAAGTTCTCATTGGATGTATGTCCACCCGTTGCTTTGTACCTAGTAGATAGATCTTGGTGTGTAGTTCACACCGTAGGAAAAAATTTGTTTTCTATGCTGCGGACCCAACAGTGGTATCAGAGCCTGATCTATGTGTAGGTGCTTTGCACGGGTAGTACACATATGTTTATATGTGGGCGATGATGATCATGTTATTGCATCTTCTATGTATTTTGGATATTGGTGGCATAGTGGGATGAAGCGGCCCGGACCAACCTTACATGTCATCATACATGAGACCGGTTCCACGACTGACATGCAACTTGTTTTGCATAAGTGGCTGGCGGGTGTCTGTCTCTCCTATTATAGTCAATATCTGATTTACAACGAGTTGCTAATAACTTAGTTATCCTCGTTGTGGTTCATGTTCGTAGGTGAGAACGGTTCTATCTCCGAAAGCCCTAAGCCACGTAAAACTTGCAATTGATAAATTAGAGGCGTATAGTTTAGATCGTTGTTGGGCTAGTGTATTGATATGGTATTGTTGTAAGTAGATGTATGATAGATACTCTTACAACACACTCAACGTGTAAGTTCCATAGACCTTGGCCTTACACACAAAGGAATGATAAAGATTATACCACGATGCAAGTGATAGAGATCAAATGCATGGACCATATCATCTCACTTTACACATTAGATGTTAACATCTTATACTGCTAGTTTGGCGCTTTCTGTAGCATTGTAAGATGATCCCTCATTTAGATATCAAGACAAAAATGTGTTCTTCCTTGAGTATGCATCGTTCTGTGGATCGTGTTTCGAGACATCCCGTGATGATCGGGTGTACTCGAATCTACGCTTTCATAGGAATGGGTGTAAGACAGTTTTACACACGCGAATACTAAGGTTCTTACTTGGCAAGCCTAGCATGTACAGACATGGCCTCGGAACACGGACCGAAAAGTTAAGCATGAGTCCTATAGTTGATATGATGCCCATATAGATGCTCGCCTTTGAAGCTACATCAACTCACGTGATGATCAGACTTGGCGTAGTGGATTTGGTTCATGTAATCACCAAAAGGACACGAGGGGTGTCGTTTTTGAGTGGGAGTTCATTAGTAATTTGGATTAGTTGAACTCAATCTATCATAAACTTAGTCTAAATAAACTTTACAAATTCTGTTGTAGATGGCACCACCTGCTTTTAATTTCAATATGTTCATGGAGAAAGAGAAACTTGCTGCGAATGGTAGCAACTTCACCAACTGGGCTATGAATTTGAGGATTCTCCTCACTGCTGCACAAAAGCAATATGTTCTAGATGCGCCGCTAGGCCCCCCACCAGCTCCTGATGCCCCTGACGAAGAAAAGAATGTCTATGTGACTCGTCAGGAGGACCACAACTTAGTTCATTACGGCATACTGTATGGGCTAGAGCCAGAACTTCGAAAACGTTTCGAAAATGGCAATGCCTTTGATACCATGGGAGAATTGAAAAAGATTTTCGATACCCATGCTGCCGTAGAGAGTTATAATGCTACAGAAAAGTTCTTTAGCTGCATGATGGAGGAGAACAGCTCCGTTAGTGAGCATGTACTCAAAATGTCTGGGTACGTCGATAAGCTTGTGTCCTTGGGAATAACGATTCCCATTGACTTGGGCATACATCGTGTTCTCTAATGTCTACCACCTAGCTACAAGAGCTTCGTGATGAACTATAATATGCAGGGCATGAAGAAGACTCTTCCCGAGATTCTGTCAATGCTTTAGACTGCAGAAGTGGAGATTAGGAAAGAACATCAAGTGTTGATGATCAATAGGACCACCGGTTTCAAGAAGGACAAGAAAGGCAAGCACAAGGGAAAGAAGGGTGGCAAATCTGTTGCCACGCCTAAAAAGAAACCTCGAGCTGGCCCTAAGTCTGACACTGAGTGTTACTATTGCAAGGGGACTGGCCATTGGAAGCGCAATTGCCCCAAGTATTTGGCGGACAAGAAGTCCGGCAAGGCAAACAAAGGTATATGTGATATACATGTTATTGATGTGTACTAGACTAGTACTCGCAGTAGCACCTGGGTATTTGATACGGGATCGGTTGCTAATATATGTAACTCGGTTCAGGGGCTACGGAACAAGCGACAACTAGCAAGGGATGAGGTCAGGATACGGGTCGGCAATGGATCAAAAGTTGATGTGATCGTCGTTGGGACGCTACCTCTCCATATGCCATCGGGATTAGTTATAAACCTAAATAATTGTTATTCGGTGCCTGCACTAAGCATGAACATTGTATCCGGATCGTGTTTGATGCAAAGTGGTCATTCCTTAAATCTAAAAACAATGGTTGTTCGATTTATAAGAATGATATCTTCTATGGTCATGCACCTATGTTGAATGGTTTATTTCTGATGGATCTCGATAGTAATATTACGCATATTCATAATGTTAATGCTAAAAAGATTAAACTTGATAATGATATATCTGCATATATGTGGCACTGCCGTCTAGGTCATATTGGTGTTAAACGCATGAAGAAACTCCATTCTGATGGACTTTTGGAATCACTTGATTTTGAATCATTTGATACATGTGAGCCATGCCTTATGGGAAAGATGACTACAACACTGTTTTCCGGTTTAATGGAACGGGCGACAGATCTATTGGAAATCATACATACTGATGTGTGTGGACCAATGAGTGTGTCGGCGCGAGGTGGATATCGTTATTTTGTTACTTTCACGGATGATTTGAGTAGATACTGGTATATCTATTTGATGAAACACAAGTCTGAAACTTTTGAAAAGTTCAAGGAATTTCAGAATGAAGTGGAAAATCATTGTAATAGAAAGATCAAATTTCTACGGTCCGACCGTGGAGGAGAGTATCTAAGTTACGAGTTTAGAACACACATGAAAGAGTGTGGAATAGTTTCACAACTCACACCTGCCAGAACACCACAACGTAATGGTGTGTCGGAACGTCATAATCGTACCTTATTGGATATGGTTCGATCTATGATGTCTCGATCGACTTTTACCGTCATTTTGGGGTTATGCACTAGAAACAGCTGCATTCACTTTAAATCGGGCACCATCTAAATCCGTTGAAACGACACCGTGTGAATTATGGTTTGGAAACAAACCTAAGCTGTCATTTCTTAAAGTTTGGGGATGCGATGTTTATGTGAAGAAACTTCAACCGGATAAACTCGAACCCAAAGCAGAAAAATGCGTCTTCATAGGATACCCTAAGGAAACGATAGGGTATACCTTCTATCATATATCTGAGGGCAAGGTTTTTGTTGCCAAGAATGGATCCTTTCTTGAGAAGGAGTTTCTCATGAAAGGTGTGAGTAGTCGGAAAGGTAGAACTCGAAGAGGTTATTGAACCTTCTCTTCATGAAATGGCGAGTGGCGCAGCACCAGAAGTTGTTTCGGAGTTGACTTCACCTAATGAAGAGAGAGCTAATGATATTGATCATGAAACTCCGAAAGAGGAAACTACCAAACCTCGCAGGTCAAGCAGGACATGTGCAGCTCCTGAACTGTACGGCAATCCTGTTGTGAATTTCATGGTTGATGAAATGGATGACCCTACGATGTATGAAGAAGCGATGATGACCCCGGATTCCAACAAATGGCTAGAAGCCATGAAATCCGAGATGGAATCCATGTACGAGAACCAAGTTTGGACCTTGGTGGACTTACCTCACGATCGAAAGGCCGTTGAGAATAAATGGATTTTCAAAAGAAAAACTGATGCTGATGGTAATGTGACCATCTATAAGGCTCGACTTGTCGCAAAGGGGTTTCGACAAATTCAAGGAGTTGACTATGATGAGACATTCTCTCCCGTAGCGATGCTTAAGTCGGTTAGGATTATGTTAGAAATTGATGCATATTTCGATTATGAAATATGGCAGATGGATGTCAAAACTGCGTTCCTCAATGGTAATATTGAAGAAAAGTTGTATATGATACAACCTAAGGGTTTTGCCGATCCTAAGGATGCTAATAAGGTATGCAAACTTCAGCGATCCATCTATGGACCAAAGCAAGCATCCCGGAGTAGGAATCTCCGCTTTGATGAGGTGATCAAAGAGTTTGGATTTGTCCAAACTTATGGAGAGGCTTGTATTTACAAGAAAGTGAGTGGGAGCAATGTGACATTTCTGATATTATATGTGGATGACATATTATTGATTGGAAATGATATAGATCTTTTAAACAATGTTTAAAGTTATCTAAACAGCAAATTTTCGATGAAAGACCTTGGTGAAGCGTCATATATATTAGGCATTAAAATCTATAGAGATAGATCAAGGCGCCTAATTGGGCTATCGTAGAGTACATACCTTGATAAGATATTAAAGAAGTTTAATATGGACGAAAGTAAGAAGGGGTTCTTACCTATGTTGCAAGGCAAGACATTGAGTAAGACTCAAAGTCCCACTACGGAAGAAAGAGAGATGATGGATAAGATCCCCTATGCCTCGGCCATAGGCTCTATTATGTATGCCATGCTATGTACAAGACCAGATGTGGCACATGCTATTATTTTGACTAGTAGGTACCAATCTGATCCAGGTTCGGAACACTGGATAGTGGTAAAGAACATCCTCAAGTACTTGAGAAGAACTAGGGATATGTTTCTTATATACGGAGGTGAAGAAGAGCTAGTCGCTAAGTGTTATGTTGATGCTAGCTTTGAAACCGATCCGGATGACTCTAAGTCTCAATCTGGATACGTATTTCTCTTGAACGGAGCAGCAGTTAGTTGGAGGAGTTCCAAACAACCTGTGGTGGCTGGATCAACGACGGCGGCGGAATATGTTGCTGCTTCAGAAGCGGCGCAGGAAGCGGTTTGGATGAAATAGTTCATTACGGAAATGGGTGTGGTTCCTAGTGCATTGGACCCAATGGGATCTATTGTGACAACAATGGAGCCATAGCCAACGCAAAGGAAACGAGGTCTCACAAGAATTCCAAGCATATTAAGCGCTGGTTTCACTCCATCCGCGAGCATGTCAAGGATGGAGATATAAAGATTTTAAAGTACACACGGACCTAAATGTAGCAGATCCGTTGACTAAAGCTCTCCCTAGGGAAAAACATGATAAACACCAGAACTCCATGGGTGTTAGATTTATCACTATGTGAACTAGATTATTGTCTCTAGTGCAAGTGGCAGACTGAAGGAAATATGCCCTCAGAGGCAATAATAAAGTTGTTATTATGTATTCCTTATATATGATAGATGTTTATTTTGCATGCTAGAATTGTATTGATCGGAAATATCAATACATGTGTGTTTAATAAACAAAAAGGGTTCCTAGTTATGCCTCTCTTATAGACTAGCTTGTTGATTAACAAGATGATCAAGGTTTCCTGATCATGGACATTGGATGTTGTTAATACCAAGGTCACACCATTGGTGGAATGATGTGATGAACATTCATCCGAAGTATAGCATTACGATCAAGTCATTATGTTTCTATTGCTATAACATCATACGAAGTAATCTTTATCCTTAGACCATGAGATCATGTTAATTGCTAACACCGGAAGAGTATCTTGATAACATCAAACGTCACACCGTAACAGGGTGACTATAAAGATGGGTTCAGTACTACGAAGGTGTTATGTTGAGGCTCATGGATCAAGAGTGGAATTTGTCAATCCTGATGACGGATAGATATACTCTGGGCCCTCTCGGTGATATCACATTGAGATAGCTTGCAAGCAAGTGATGTGATCACTAGAATGTTATATCACGGGAACGAGAAAAGAGTGCATGTCGGTAACGAGATCAAACTAGGTATGGAGATACCGATGATCGAATCTCGGACATGTAATATATCATGAAACAAAGGGATTTAGTTACAAGCGTTAAAGGTTCTCACGATCACAGAAGTCATCGTTGAATGTGTAGGAGTCAGTACGGATCTCCAGGTCCCGCTACTGATTATTGATCGAAGAAGGGTCTCGATCATGTCTGCATTATTCGCGAACCGTAGGGTGACACACTTAAGAGTTACCGGACACCATTTTGGAGCACATATGTTTTAGACGAAAGAATTGCAAAGCGCAGGAATTGTTTCAATAGAAACCGGAAATTGTTTCGGGTGAAATTGCAGAAAGTGGTTCTGCATGTGATATTGAAATATTGCAAGGGGCTATATGTGAATGTTTGTTAATTAAAGTAATTAACAAAATTCTGAATAAATTTAATAAAAGAGTTTTATTAAATGAGAGAGCATTAAACTTTGAGAATTTTAATGCATTTAAAGTGGAGACTTTAAAAGGGAATATGAAGAGGCATTTTAATGTGGAGGGGTTACCACCACATGAATGGGGGAGGTGAGGGGTCACCCCCCATGCGCCGGCCATGGAGAGAGGGGGTACCCCCCCTCCTCCTATAAAAGGCCACCCATTCCCTCCTTCATCCTCACACCTCCTTGTGAAGGATCTCTCTCCCCCTCTAGAATTATTCCCCCATGGTCTCGGATTAGCGAGGTACATGTTCCCGGTGGCATTTCGTCTGGAAGGAGTTGCTGCTTCATTTGGATCGCTGGAGCGAGGAGGTGGAGGTTGTCCGGTGGCTTGAACGTGTGTGCGAGTACGGATGCGCTGCTGAGTTGCGGCGCTCGGACTTCCTCACGATCTTGAGATCAGCAAGTGTACGACTACATCAACTAAGAGTTCCTACTCGTTAACAAAACTCGTTGTCTTCGAGGGTAAGTTCTCATTGGATGTATGTCCACCCATTGCTTTGTACCTAGACAATTGCATGTCTGTTCTTTTCATGAACCACACCCAGTGTCATTGCATGTGTGTTCCTCTAAACAGACCACATAAGGATCCACTAGTGTCATTGGATGTGTGTTCTTTTCATGAACCACACCCAGTGTGATTGCATGTTTGTTCCTCTAAACAAACCACATCAGGATCCACCAGTGTCATTGCATGTCTGTTCTTTTCACGAACCACACCTAGTGTCATTGCATGTATGTTCTTTTCATGAACCACACCCAGTGTCATTGCATGTGTGTTCCTCTAGACAAACAACATAAGTATCCACCGGTGTCACTGCATGTCTGTTCTTTTCATGAACCTCATAAGGATCCACCAGTGTCATTGGATGTGTGTTCTTCTCATGAACCACACATGGATCCACCAGTGTCATTGCATGTCTATTCTTTTCATGAAGCACATCTAGAGTCATTGCATGTCTGTTACTTCCATAAACCACACATGGATCCACCAGTGTCATTGCATGTCTGTTCTTTTCATGAACCACACCTAGTGCCATTGCATCTGTGTTCCTTTAGACAAACCACATATGGATCCACTAGTGTCATTGTATGTCTGTTCTTTTCATGAACCACAGCTAGAGTCCACCAGTGTCATTGGATGTGTGTTCTTCTCATGAACCACACATGGATCCACCAGTTGAAGGGTTCCGTAGCAGAAAAAAATTCTATCTACTCAAACACTAATACCAGGATCTATACTATGTAGACATAAGTAACAGAGAAGGAATACAGTATTCATACCTTTGCAGAGAGAGGCACGCCTTACGCAGGAAGGCATATATTGATGAAGACGAGCAGCACCCCAAGTGTGGTGCCTCCAAAGTTCGTCACACGTCCGGTGTAGTGGACGTCAACCGGGCTCCGATCCAGCCGAGCAGCGGAAGAAGTAGATGCCGGATCGCCGATCACACGACGGTAGTGTGAAGGTGGAGAACTCAACAACGAGGTCCTCCCCAATATTACAGAGAAGTCCTCAGTAGAAGAGAGAGAGAATGAGAGGAATGGGTGTGTTTCAAGGGGAAGGGGGACCCCTATATATAGTAGGAGGGGGGCGCACCACCCAGGGGCCAGGCGGTGTGGGACTAATGCCCACACCCGCCAGCCACCATGAAGCAGCCGCCGGCCCTAGGTGGGCCCCAATCGGGTGGCCCATTAGCCCTAGGCCGGCTGGCCCCCACCCCTTAGGCGCCTTTCCCAATGGGCCTCCCCTCGGGTGAGGCCCATTAGCAATATAGTGCCTTTTAAAATAAAATAAAATATTAAATATTAATTCTCCAATTAACATTCAAATACACATATTATATTATTCCTTCACTCCGGAACATCTTCCAGACCCCTTCCGATCTCCATCGGATGTTACCGAAACTATTCTGGTTTCTCTCTTTCTCTATTTCTCATACGATACCTCATCTACCCTAAGCGTCCCCACCCTTAAGCGTGACATCCTTCGGTTCGGAAACACTCCGAACATGATAGAGACCATTCTAATATCAATGATCAACAGAGGGACCTGGATGGCCATGTGACCCCCGTGCGTTTCATGAATACAATCGCTCGAACCGTGAGATAGTCGTTCCCCATTCCCTTTGTCATACGATACCTAATTCATCCGAGACTTGATCTTCGGTATCTGTATACCTTAGTTCGATCTCATTACTGATGAACTTGTTTTACTCGTTATCATGTCATTGCATTCTGTGAGCTAGTCACATGCTTGCAAGCTTCATTAATGCAATGTCACCGAGATGGCCACATGTATCTGTTCGTTACATGGACTAGACAAATCCTAGTCTTGATATGTACTCCTCTACGCATTCCTTCGGAAAACCTGAGTGGCACCTTTTTGATCACCCTGTTACGAGATGATTCTTGATAACCATCTAAGCTTCTTCCAGAATGCTGATTTGCATTACCTCACAGTCAAAGGATCAGGTTGTGAGGTTCTCTGTGTTTTATCATCAATGGTGAACTTTGTAACTAGATCTCATTATGATATAACGGTCGGATGTTTGTCTATCATGTTATTTAACTAATAACATGACCTCATTGTCAGTTGGCATAAATGCCCATGGTCTTGAAACATAGACCATCCTTATGACCAATGAACTAGTTCACTAGAGGTAACTAGAGACACAGTTTGTTTACATACCACACGTGTATTAACGTTTCAGATTATACGTTATAGCACGATGAAACGTATTATGAACATACATGAGGTATATAAAATAATACACTTTATTATTTGCCTCTAGGGCATAACTCCTTCAGTCTCCAACTTGCACTAGAGTATATACAAAACTAGTTTACAATAGGCAGGAACCTAACACCAATGGAATCTCGGTGTTGTTCGTGCTTGTCATGTTGACATTCAGTTCCGTGTCTACTTTGCAAATCTTGACTTCACCTTCTTTAACAATCTGTCGAATGACGTGAAATCTAAGCTTGATGTGTTTGGCTGCGGAATGAGTTCTTGGTTCCCTTGCATTTGCAATAGCTCCCGTGTTATCACAATAGATTGTCACGGGGTCTTGTGCATTGGGAAAAACTCCTAGTTTGATGACGAAATTCCTTAGCCAAACAGCTTCATTTGCTGCATCTGCTGCAGCAATGTATTCAGACTCCATTGAAGATTGTGCCACCACCGGCTGCTTCTTGCTTTTCCAGCTTACGGCCCCACCATTCACCAAGAAAACAAATCCTGTTTGAGACTTAGAGTCATCATGATCTGAATTCCATCTCGCATCTACGTAACCTATTACGTTTAAAGCTTCATCATTTCCTCCATAGATTAGGAACATATCCCTTGTTCTTCTCAGATACTTTAGGATATTTTTCACAGCTGTCTAGTGATCTGGTCCTGGATTACTCTGATATCGTATCGTCAAACTAAGAGCCAATGCCACATCAGGTCGGGTACTAAGCATTGCATACATGATAGATCCTATTGCAGAAGCATAGGGGACATCAGACATCTTCTCTCTATCATTGTCCGTTACAGGATATTGAGTCACACTCAAGTTGCAATTCTTCATCATAGGTGTAAAACCCCTCTTGGTGTTTTCCATTTTGAACCTCTTCAAAATCTTATCTATGTAAGTACTCTGACTTAATGCTATTAGGTGCCTTGATCTATCTCTATAGATCTTGATTCCTAATATGTATGCAACTTCACCTAGATCCTTCATGGAAAATTGGTTGCTCAAATACGTTTTCACGCTATTCATAAGATCCACATCGTTTTCCATGAGTAATATGTCATCCACATATACTACTAAGAAAACTACCGAGCTCCCACTTGCTTTCTTGTAAACACAGAACTCTTGTTGGTTTTGGATAAATCCAAAACTCTTGATCACTTGATCAAAACGTTGGTTCTAGCTCCGAGATGCCTGCTTCAACCCATAAATGGACCGTTGGAGCTTGCATACCTTTCCAGCATCCTTAGGATCAACAAAACCTTCCGGTTGCATCATATACAACTCTTCATCAATGTGACCATTGAGGAATGCGGTCTTGACATCCATCTGCCAAATTTCATAGTCGAAATGCGCAGCAATTGCTATTAAAATCCTGACAGCCTTAAGCATTACTACGGGAGAGTAAGTCTCGTCGTAGTCAACTCCTTGGATTTGTCGAACACCCTTTGCGACAAGTCGAGCTTTGTGAATGGTTACATTGCCATTCACATCTATCTTTTTCTTAAAGGTCCATTTATTTTCCACGGCCTTGCGACCCTCTGGAAGATCCACCAAGGTCCAAACTTGGTTTTCATGCATGGATCCTATTTCGGATTTCATGGCTTCTAGCCATTTCTCGAAGTCAGAACTATCCATAGCTTCTTTGTAGTTTGCAGGTTCTTCCTAATCATCTAAGATGACAGACATTACAAGGCTGCTGTACCAATCTGGAGTGGCACGAACCCTTGTAGACCTGCGAACCTCAGGAGTTTCGATGTCATTGTTTTGATCAGCATCAATGGGCTCCTCCTCCATGTTGGAGAGCACTTTTGGAACAGTTTCTGTTGCGCTACTCGGAATACGGAGAGAAGGGTCAACAATTTCATCTAACTCTATTTTCCTTCCACTTATTCCCTTTGCAAGAAACTCCTTTTCGAGAAAGGTTCCATTTTTAGCGACAAACGTTTTGCCTTCGGCTTGGTTGTAGAAGGTATACCCAATGGTTTCCCTCGGGTATCCTACAAAGATACATTTTTCCGATTTAGGTTCGAGTTTGTCAGGCTGCAGTTTCTTAACATAAGCCTCACAACCCCAAACTTTCAGAAATGACAACAATGGCTTCTTGCCATGCCACATATCATATGGGGTTGTCTCCACGGATTTGGATGGTGCTCTGTTTAAAATAAAAGCGGCGGTTTCTAACGCGTATCCCCAAAAAGACACAGACAAATCAGTTAAAGACATCATAGACCATACGCTATCCAATAGGGTTTGGTTACGATGTTCCGACACACCATTACGTTGTGGTGTTCCGGCTGGCGTAAGCTGTGGTACAATCCCATAGTCCTTTAAGTGCATGTTAAACTCATAACTCAAATACTCGCCTCCTCGATCCGATCGAAGGTGCTTGATTTTCTTGTTAAGTTGATTCTCTACCTCTTTATGAAATTCCTTGAACTTTTCAAAGGTTTCAGACTTGTGCTTCATCAAGTAGATATATCCATATCTGCTTAAGTCATCAGTGAAGGTAACAAAGTAACGATAACCATTGCGGGTTGAGACACTCATTGGTCCACATACATCCATATGTATGATCCCAAGTAGGTCTATGGCTCTCTCCATTATACCGGAGAATGGTGTCCTAGTCATCTTGCCCATGAGACATGGCTCACATGTATCAAGGGATTCAAAGTCCAATGATCCAAGAAGCCCTTCTGAATGAAGCTTCTTCATGTGTTTTACGCCAATATGACCAAGACGGCAATGCCATATGTACATGGAATTATCGTCACTGTGCTTACAACATTTAGCATCAACACTATGGATGTGTGTACTACAATCAAGATCAAGTAAGAATAAACCATCACGTACAGGTGTAAGATCCCTCCTTATTAAAGGAAAAGATCCCTGTGATTGCAATGCTAGTCCCTGGATCAATGCTAGCATCCACAGTTTAAGATGAAGTACACAGATACAAAGGTCGTTTATTACAGTCATTCCAGAGATAAAACATAGTCTTTTACAACTCATGGCCAAAGGCCTAATACAAGAGTTTATGGAATAAGTAAATAAACATAAGTCTTCATCTTCATGTGCCACAGGCAAGCATGTTGAGTGTAGACTCATGACTCCTAATCATCATCGGAGTAACCTGCAACATTACAAGTTACAGCCACAGAGGGTCAATACTTTGGAATAGTATTGGCGAGTGATACCTTAGTATATTTTAAGTGGACTATAAAACTATATGCATTTGGCTGGTGGAGCTTAGGCTTGCATTGCTCAAAATAGATTTTTCCCTACATTTTTGAAAATACTAAGTTTTTGTAAGGCACAAAACACCCAAGGCATCTACCAATCAAAGACTGAAGATCCACTCAGGGCATCTACCAATCAAGGACTGAAGATCCTTTTAACCCTTGTTCACCCACAAGTTTTATTTAGAAATTGGAGTGATGAGATTCTTGAAGTTTCCATGTCTTGATGCTCAAATTGTCCTTTACCAGGGACATGGCTAAGTACTTAGGTTTTACACTCTGCAGAGGTGGTGCACTTCCCCACAAGACTTGGTTTCCCAAGACAAGATCCTTCAGTAGCCTTTCCTTAGTCAAATGGACGCGCTCCAACCTATCATCCCATCTACCACCCTCTGTCCAAGAGACTAAGTTCTAGCATCCTAAGATCATGGCAGAACCCATAATGCCAAGTGGTTGCACTTGAAGCTCCTCAACATTTGACATCTCAAATCTCTTTGTTCCTGGGTGGCCATCCACAAGTGAGATACACAAGCCAAGTCCATGGCCTTGTGAACCACTCAACATAAACCATTCCTTCCATTCCACCCAGGTGATTCATTAACTTAGTTGTTTTGTTAAAATAAAACACAAGTCCAAAGACTTAGAATAATTTTTCATAGTGTAAATATATAAACCACCCTTGTTTTCTAGTAGCTAGGCTAAGCAGGAAAGTAATAGGAATCTTGACTTGGATAAATTTCACTAAGATTTCTCCTAATAGGTTTTCCCATAGCATAGTTTATACTAGCAAAATTCCATGCAAGTCCTATACTTAGAAAAATAATACTAATGCATATATAAAATATAGGAATGGAATATTCATGATGATATCACTTGCCTTGGTAGTGTGGAGAGTAGCACTCGTCACAATCACAATCACTAGCAAAATCTACACACAAAGTTATAGCACACAATTACACACAAATATATACAAACAAAAATATTATGAATGCATGCATGCATGAATCTACTAAGTGGTGATTTTTGAAAATTCTACCAATCAAGGGCAAGATTACAGAATCTAAACAAGTCATAAAGTAACCAAGACAAACTTAATTAACCCTAAAACAAGTTATTAAACTAAAACTATTCTCAAAAAGGCCTCAAACAAGTTTCTACAATTTAAGCCAAACTAATGGTTATTATTTTCTAAACAAAAAGGATAGGCAGAAAGGTCTTGTTTTTCTGAATCCAACGGTATAAAATTTGTAAATTTTGGACGTGTGGATCCAAAGTTACAAGGGTTTGAAGTTTGCAAATAAATCTGTTTTCAAATTTCTTTTTAAACAGATCTAGTGCCACGTGTCACTGTCTAATTGGTCGGTACCGGTTCGTCTGGATCGAGTGATACAGGCCGCTGGATTTAAAGGGGCAGGTGCGGCTCAGATCATCGCGTACCCCTTCGATTAGTCATTCTATCCAAGCCATCAGATGCAGATCTAACGGTTCCTATTGCCAAAAGTCATGGCGGCGGCGGTGGCTACCGGCGGAAGCGGTCGATCGATGACGTTCTTGATGCGATGCGAGGAAGAGAGAGAGATGCTCACCGGCTCGGGGTCACGGTGATGCTCGTGGTACTCGCGATTGGTCAAGGGCGCTGGGGCTCCTAGATTGCTCACCGGAGTTCTTTGTGGCGGCGGTTGGCTCTAGTTGCTATCGAGACGAAGTCAGATCACCCCAAGGCAAAACAACGACGCAGTTAGGTTCACAGGTCAAGCGAAGTCGTGTGCATGAACGGGAAAGGCGGTGATGCTGTACTTACCCCTAGAGTTCGCCGGAGTTCGTGCAGAAGACGGTGGCGGCCAGTCGACGATGTTGCCGGAGCTACGGTTCATGCGAGGGCAAATGAAGGGTGTTAAAAGAAGCACAGAGGCTCGCTGAACCAGATAGCAAGAACGAGAGGCAGAGGGGAGCTCAGAACTCACCGGAATTCGCCGGCGCAGTCGTCGGAGACGGCGGGGCTACAGAGAGTAATGCTCGCAGCCTGGTGGCGCTCTGGGTTTGGGGTTTGAGGGAGAAGAGAGAGGGGGCAGAGGGGGTTCTTATAGCCTGGTCTCGCGCGAGAATCACTCGGCCATTGAATCGAATTAACGCCGCGAATTAAACACAGAAACGGCCGCGTTGATTTGGGGATGAACTGGTCGTGCGGGTGGAGACGACGCTGACGTGGAGAAGGCCCACTTGTCAGCGAGGTGCGCGAGTTGGTAGTGGGGTCTGGCTGTCAGCGACTCAACGCTTGCTCTCGCGAGTGAGAGAAGAAAAGGAAGGTCCCCGGGTGGGCTTGCTGGGCTCGATCCGCTGCTGGGCCAGAATCCTGGCGCTCGGCCTTTTTCATTTGAGAAATCCTTTTCTTTTTCTAATTTCATTTTCTGGAATGGATTTGATATGAATTCAAATTCTTTTGAATTCAAACAAATTTGGGACTCTTTGTAGGGTTCTGTGGTTTCAAAAACGAGTCAGTTGACCATGTGGTTACTAGCAAGGGTTTGGTCAAGCTTAGGTTTTGAAATAAACAGAGACTTTGTCTCTAGTTTGAAAATGTTTGAAATAGGGTTTTGAAATTATTTCTAAATTGGAAACTTGGGTAAAAATGCTTCACCTAATCTTTCCAACCATGGAGGCAAGCAAACAAGTTCATAGACAATCAAATCTCAAATGGTGATGGCCAATTGAGACAATTTGCCCACATGAAATCATAGCCAAAGTTTATGCTTCTAAATGTTTTCGAGAAAAACCCTAAATGGATGAATGATGCAAAGATGATATGAATGAGTTTTGAAACATGATTTTTGGGATGTCACAAATCTAACCCCCTTAGAATGAATCTCGCCCTCGAGATTCGGATTGGCTAGCAAATAGGTGAGGGTGGTCTTTCCGAAGATCATCTTCTCTTTCCCATGTTGCTTCCTCTTCGGAATGATGATTCCATTGTACTTTGCAAAACTTGATAGTCTTTGTCCTTGTGACTCTTTCTGCGGTCTCGAGAATTTTGACAGGCTTTTCTTCATAGGTGAGATCACTTTCTAGTTGAACTTCCTCCAAAGGTATGGTATCCTTCAAAGATGATTCTTCCATTTCTGGGTGACATTTCTTAAGCTGACTTACATGGAAAACATTATGGACTGCTGATAAAGATGCTGGCAGTTCTATTTCATACGCAACTTCTCCTTTGCGACTTAGAATGTTAAATGGTCCAACATATCTTGGTGCTAACTTTCCTTTGACTCCAAATCTTTTCACTCCACGAAGTGGTGATACTCTAAGATAAGCTCTATCCCCAACTTCGTAAGTGACTTCTCTACGCTTAGCATCTGCGTAGCTTTTACATCGAGGCTGTGCTATCTTCAACTGTCCCTAACCAATTTGACCTTTTCTTGGCGTCTTTGATAAGATCTGGTCCAAACAAACTTCTTTCTCCACACCATTCCATAGTAATGGGGTGGTACACTTTCTTCGTATAGAAACTCAAATGGTGCCATCCCAATACTAGATTGGTGACTGTTGTTGTAAGAAAACTCTGCGTAAGGCAGACTTTCATCCCAACTTGCTCCATAGTCTAGGGCACATGCCCTCAACATGTCTTCAAGAATTTGATTAGTCCTTTCTGTTTGTCCATCAGTTTCAGGATGAAAAGCAGTGCTGAATTCCAACCTTGTTCCTAAAGATTCATGAAGCTGTCTCCAAAAGTGAGAAGTGAATTGAGTTCCTCTATCAGACACAATACTCTTAGGTACACCGTGAAGGCATACAATTCTGCTCATGTAGATTTTGGCTAACTTGCACTGGTATAAGTTGTCTTCTGGTATAAAATGAGCTACTTTAGTTAGGCGATCCACTACTACCCATATGGAATCATACCTGACCTGGTCCATGGTAATCCGGTAATGAAATCCATACCAATATTTTCCCACTTCCATTCAGAATAGGCATTGGTTGAAGCAAACTGCTGGTTTACGATGCTCCTTTCACTCTACTACACATCACACAAAGCAATGTGTTCGGCGATGTCTCTTTTGAGATTGTTCCACCAAAATCTTTCTTTCATATCCATGTACATTTTGGTGTTTCCCGGGTGAATAGAATATGGAGAGTTATGGGCCTCTTGTAAAATCAGTTTCCGCAATTCCGGATCTTGTGGAACACAAATACGTTTCCCGTGCCATAAAGTACCTTGTTCATCCATATGGAAACTTTTAGCTTTCCCTTGGCTAATCCTTTCCCTAATCTCTTGATCTCTTTATCATCTTTTGGGCTTCTTTAATCTTATCCAAGCAGTGGGTTGAACATCCAAAGACATAAGATGTCCTTCCGCACAATCTCCAACCTGAGTTCCTTGAATTGCTTACACAAGTCATCCGCAATTCACCTTTGGTAAGGCATTTACAAACGCCTTACGACTTAGAGCATCTGCTACTACATTTGCTTTACGGGTGGTATTGCAAACTCAAGTCGTAATCCTTGATAAGTTCTAGCCATCTCCTTTGTCTCATATTGATTTCTTCGGGTGAAGATATACTTCAAACTCTTATGATCGGTGAATACTTCACAACGTTTTCCCAAAAGGTAATGTCTCCATGTTTTGAGTGCATGGACAGCGGTTAACTCTAAATCATGGGTAGGATAATTTACTTCATGAGTTTTGAGTTGTCTCGAGGCATAAGCCACAACTTTTCCGCCTTGCATAAGTACGGCACCTAATCCTTGATGCGAAGCATCACAATACACTTGGAAATCCTTTTCTAAATCTGGTAGGCATAGAACTGGTGCTGACCCAAGTCTCTTCTTTCAGTCGTGTAAGCGGAGTTCACATCCTTCAGACCCAGCACATTGCTTATCTTTCTTTAACAATTCATCATTGATTTAGCAACCTTAGAAAAAATTCAATGAACCTTCGTAGTAACTGCTAAACCAAGGAAACTACGAACCTCTTTTTATGTTCTTAGGGATTCCCATTCATCACAGCGAAACTTTAGCGGGATCAATGCTACACCATCCTTTGTCATAACGTGACCAAGAAATCCAACTTCCTCTAACCAAAACTCACACTTGCTGAATTTGGCATAAAGCTTATGGTCCCTGAGTTTCTCAAGTATCAAGCGTAGATGTCTTTCATGCTCTTCCTTGCTCTTGGAGTAGACTAAGATGTCATCGATGAAACGACAACGAACTTGTCGAGAAATTCCATGAACACTTTGTTCATCATATTCATGAAGTATCTTTGGGCGTTGGTTAAACCAAAAGGCATCACGTGTACTCATACAATCCATACCTTGTGGTGAATGCTGTTTTAGGTATGTCTTGCTCTCTTATCTTGAGTTGAAAATAGCACGAAGATCAATCTTCGAAACACACATGCTCCTTCTAGCTGATCAAACAAATCATTGATTCTTGGCAAAGGATATTTGTTCTTGATGGTTACCTCGTTGAGAACGGTAATCTATGCATAATCTTTGAGTTCTCTCTCTTTTCTACGAACAAAACTGAGCTCCCAAGATGAAGAACTTGTGGATGAATCCTTTGCAATTGTTCTCCAAGTTGTTTCTTGAGTTCCTTAAGTTCGTCAACCGACATTTTATAAGGCCTCTTAGCTCTTGGTCCGAACCTGGTACCAAATCTATTATAAACTCCACATCTCTATCTGGTGGCATTCACGGTAACTCTTTAGGAAACACATCCGGATACTCACACACAATTGGCACACTGTCCATGCTAACCCCCTTAAGAGAATTCAGCTTACTTCCTTTAGATTTAAAATTGGACTTAAATTTTATCCTCTTACCTTCAGGGGTTGTGAGTGAAACTATACGATTTGCACAATCTAGTACTCCCTCATACTTAGCCATCCAATCCATTCCCAAAATTACATCCAATCCTTGGGAATTCAGGATTATTAGGTTTACTGGAAACTTATGTTTTCCGATCTCTATGACTAGATTCCGGCATCCAAGACTCACTATCATATCTCCTCCCGGAGAGCTAACTTTTATCGGACACCCAATGTTTTCAGATGCAAACCTGTTTCTATCAACAAATGCTTTTGATATGAATGAATGAGATGCACCAGTATCGAAGAGTACAAATGCCGAGATGGAATTTAGTCTGAACTTACCAGCAACAGCATCAGGCTCTTCATATACCTCCTCCACATTGATGTGGTTGACCTGTCCTTTCTGAAAAGGGTTTGGCTTGTTAGGTCCTTCAACATTCTTTTCAGGACACTCATTAGCATAATGCCCCAGCTTCTTGCATTTGTAGCACTCAACCTGACTGATGTCCGTCTTAGGCTGACTTCTACTTCCACTTCCACTATGGTGGATCTTATATCCACTCTTGTGGTTCTTATACTTATCATTGTCATGACTGTGATGATGCTTGTTGTCATGACGGTTGTGGTTGTGGTGCTTGTTAAATTTCCCATGCTTGTGGGATCCTAAGCTGACACTATCATCATAGTGAGATCGTTTATGAGACGATCCCGAGCTGTGCTTGTCGGAGTGTTTCCTCTTTCTACTCTCGACTTGCTTCATTTTATTTTCCACAATAACAGCCTTGTTACACAACGACTGATAAGTTGGAACATATGCCACAGGCAGCTGCAGATTCAGCTCATCATTTAAGCCTTCCAGAAACTTTTCCTTCCTTTTGGCATCAGTGTCAACCTCATCCGGTGCGTAGCGCGCCAGATTGTTGAATTCTTCAATATATTCAGCCACGCTGTGGTGGCGCTGCTTCAGGTTGTGAAATTCCTTCTTTTTCAGGCTCATCATACCTGGTGAGATATGAGTAGTACGAAATCCATCTTCAAAGATAGCCCAAGTCACCTCATCAATAGGCGTGGTAATCTGGAAGTTGTCCCACCATGCGGCGGCTGGTCCTTCCAACAGATGTGTTGCGAACCTGACCTTTTCAGCATCTGTGCATCCCACGGTCACTAAGTCTTTGTTCACAGAACGTAGCCAATCATTGGCCACCATGGGATCAGTCGTTCCCGAAAACTTAGCTGGCCTCAGACGCAGAAATCTGGTGAGCATATCAAAACCTGGAGGGTTGTTGTTGTTATTGTTGTTATTGTTGTTGTTGTTGGGGTTGTTGTTGTTGTTCTGGTTCTGGATGAACGTCGTCATCATTTGCATAAGCTGTGTTTAGCATTCATCATTTGTTGCATTTCCGGTAATGTTGGGGTTGGGGTTTTGTGACGGGAGGCATCATGGTTTATTCATATAGAGATAAGAATGAGATACCCTTACATGATTTATGCACAATACATTACTCAAACACACACATAGCAAGCAACACCAGGATAAAACTCAACAACAAAACAAAAGTCTCAAGTAAAAACACACAAGTGGCAAGCCATCCACATGTCGGATGGTCCAATAATAAGTTCACAAATAACAAGTGCGGTAAATAAAGATAACTGAGCAGTCAAATCTACTCGTCGGCATCAATCTCCTCCTCGACAAAGGTAAGACATGCGTTCTCCATTGCGGTCTTGTTCTCCTTGATGGTAGTGGTCAAAGAGTCGATCTTGGCCTTGAGAGCCCTCTTCTGGGAATGAAGCCTCTCAATCATCGCTTCTGCTGCTCTAACTCAAGTCCTTGGACTGCAGTTCCTCGGTCATATCGAATCCTCTTGTTCCTATCTGGACACGCTTCTCTTGACTCTTGAACTTACGGTCTTGGGTCTCGAACTTCGTCTCCATCTTCTTGACTATCTCGTCCTGCTGCGCAAAGAGCTTGTCCTTCTCGCGAAGCTGCACCTGGAGCTCGTCATTACTAAGCATGACGTTGGTCCTATCGGTATCCACGTGCCTAATAAGAGTCTCTAAGTCCTGGAGGTACAGGCGTATCGGCTCTGCTATGACCCTCGAGTCGTCCTCAAAGTCAATGGACTCTCCGTCATCATCACGCCTTCCGAAGGCATGGAAGTGAGTACCTCTAACTCTGTCGGGAGTGACGGCCCCTATCGATCTCGCATGACAACCTCCATGCCTCTCTCCTCGCCATCGTGCATAAGCTTGAAGACGATGGCCTCCGTAGTAGGCTCAGTCTGGCGTCCTGGCTGGTTCACCTTGAAGCCCCAAAGGTCCTTCCTCTCAAACTTGGTAAGTGGGTGCACCGTAATGATAGGAAGAGGGAGATCGAGTAAAGTAGTAAGCTCTACGATACGAGAACCAAAAGCAGGTAACTGGAACTCCTCAACAGTGCTGATGGCAATAGGCATCTATTTATAAGATTGAAAAAGTTAGAACAACACAATTTAAGATAATCAAGTCAACATTCAAACACATTCTTGGAACACACAAATCACTCAAGTCATGCATACAAAAATTTATTACATCAACCAAGGTTCAAACTTATTTAAGGTATCATTTTGGAAAATAAGGTGATAGGTGGTGGTCCAACTAACGAAGTGCGCTTACAATCCTATCTCACTGGATCTGGTGGCTAACACAATGTTCCTAGAGGCAATCACCCTATCTTGTTCACATGCTTCTATCACTAAGTCTATAATATCTCCTCTTAAGGATTGGTTGGTGACTTCCAACTCTTGAGTATGTCCCTTCTCTTTCTCTAAGTCTTTTTGGAGGTTGAGCATCCTGCACTTGACTCTAGCACTTAGTTCCTTGATAGTCTTCCAAGCTGCTTCTTTTGCTGACTCAAAGAATGTGGTGTGCATAAAAGTGTTGGTGTACATGCAGAAGCCTTTTTCTTTGTGGTTGTCTTCCTTGTTTTTGTACAAGTGAAGTTGCACCCACCAATACTCCTCTCCTTCCTCCATCACTGGAAAGCCCTTGTACACTGCTGCACCATGTACTCCCATGGTCTCCATGAGGTCCTTGAGAATCTTGGGAAACTCAGTCTCACACTCCAAGGTCATGGTCATGAGTGGTCCTTTCTTCACGGCTTCGTTGATGGAGTTCATCTACAAATAGAGATGAGAATGAGAAGATTAGAAAAGTTTACGAGAAGAATAGACAAGTGTAGAAGAAATTAAAAAAAAATTCCTTAGTGGTTTCCAATCCTAGGGTCATAATCCTACAGGCAACACAGTGCTCTGATACCATCTGTAAGATCCCTCCTTATTAAAGGAAAAGATCCCTGTGATTGCAATGCTAGTCCCTGGATCAATGCTAGCATCCACAGTTTAAGATGAAGTACGCAGATACAAAGGTCGTTTATTACAGTCATTCCAGAGATAAAACATAGTCTTTTACAACTCATGGCCAAAGGCCTAATACAAGAGTTTATGGAATAAGTAAATAAACATAAGTCTTCATCTTCATGTGCCACAGGCAAGCATGTTGAGTGTAGACTCATGACTCCTAATCATCATCGGAGTAACCTGCAACATTACAAGTTACAGCCACAGAGGGTCAATACTTTTGAATAGTATTGGCGAGTGATACCTTAGTATATTTTAAGTGGACTATAAAACTATATGCATTTGGCTGGTGGAGCTTAGGCTTGCATTGCTCAAAATAGATTTTTCCCTACATTTTTGAAAATACTAAGTTTTTGTAAGGCACAAAACACCCAAGGCATCTACCAATCAAAGACTGAAGATCCACTGTGGCATCTACCAATCAAGGACTGAAGATCCTTTTAACCCTTGTTCACCCACAAGTTTTATTTAGAAATTGGAGTGATGAGATTCTTGAAGTTTCCATGTCTTGATGCTCAAATTGTCCTTTACTGTGACATGGCTAAGTACTTAGGTTTTACACTCTGCAGAGGTGGTGCACTTTCCCCACAAGACTTGGTTTCCCAAGACAAGATCCTTCAGTAGCCTTTCCTTAGTCAAATGGACGCGCTCCAACCTATCATCCCATCTACCACCCTCTGTCCAAGAGACTAAGTTCTAGCATCCTAATATCATGGCAGAGCCCATAATGCCAAGTGGTTGCACTTGAAGCTCCTCAACATTTGACATCTCAAATCTCTTTGTTCCTGGGTGGCCATCCACAAGTGAGATACACAAGCCAAGTCCATGGCCTTGTGAACCACTCAACATAAACCATTCCTTCCATTCCACCCAGGTGATTCATTAACTTAGTTGTTTTGTTAAAATAAAACACAAGTCCAAAGACTTAGAATAATTTTTCATAGTGTAAATATATAAACCACCCTTGTTTTCTAGTAGCTAGGCTAAGCAGGAAAGTAATAGGAATCTTGACTTGGATAAATTTCACTAAGATTTCTCCTAATAGGTTTTCCCATAGCATAGTTTATACTAGCAAAATTCCATGCAAGTCCTATACTTAGAAAAATAATACTAATGCATATATAAAATATAGGAATGGAATATTCATGATGATATCACTTGCCTTGGTAGTGTGGAGAGTAGCACTCGTCACAATCACAATCACTAGCAAAATCTACACACAAAGTTATAGCACACAATTACACACAAATATATACAAACAAAAATATTATGAATGCATGCATGAATCTACTAAGTGGTGATTTTTGAAAATTCTACCAATCAAGGGCACGATTACAGAATCTAAACAAGTCATAAAGTAACCAAGACAAACTTAATTAACCCTACAACAAGTTATTAAACTAAAACTATTCTCAAAAAGGCCTCAAACAAGTTTCTACAATTTAAGCCAAACTAATGGTTATTATTTGCTAAACAAAAAGGATAGGCAGAAAGGTCTTGTTTTTCTGAATCCAACGGTATAAAATTTGTAAATTTTGGACGTGTGGATCCAAAGTTACAAGGGTTTGAAGTTTGCAAATAAATCTGTTTTCAAATTTCTTTTTAAACAGATCTAGTGCCACACGTCACTGTCTAATTGGTTTGCAGTTCGTCTGGATCGAGTGATACAGGCCGCTGGATTTAAAGGGGCAGGTGCGGCTCAGATCATCGCGTACCCCTTCGATTAGTCATTCTATCCAAGCCATCAGATGCAGATCTAACGGTTCCTATTGCCCTGGCCAAAAGCTGGCGGCGGTGGCTACCGGCGGCGGAAACGGTCGGTCGATGACGTTGCCGACGATGCAGGGGGCGAGGAAGAGAGAGGAGATGCTCACCGGGCTCAGGGGGTCACGGTGATGCTCGTGGTACTCGCGGTTGGTCAAGGGGCGCTCGGGGCTGTCCTAGATTGCTCGCCGGAGTTGCTGTGGGCGGTTGGCTCTATTCTTGTCGAGGACGAAGCTGTAGATCACCCCAAGGCAAAACAACGACGCGGTTAGGTTCACAGGGTCAAGGCGAAGTCGTGTGCATGAACGGGAAGGCGAGGGGCGGTCTGTACTTACCCCTAGAGTTCGCCGGAGTTCGTGCAGAAGACGGTGGCGGCCAGTCGACGATGTTGCCGGAGCTACGGTTCATGCGAGGGCAAATGAAGGGTGTTAAAAGAAGCACAGAGGCTCGCTGAACCAGATAGCAAGAACGAGAGGCAGAGGGGAGCTCAGAACTCACCAGAATTCGCCGGCACAGTCGTCGGAGACGGCGGGGCTACAAAGAGTAATGCTCGCAGCCTGGTGGCGCTCTGGGTTTGTGGTTTGAGGGAGAAGAGAGAGGGGGCAAAGGGGGTTCTTATAGCCTGGTCTCGCGCGAGAATCACTCGGCCATTGAATCGAATTAACGCCGCGAATTAAACACAGAAACGGCTGCGTTGATTTGGGGATGAACTGGTCGTGCGGGTGGAGACGACGCTGACGTGGAGAAGGCCCACTTGTCAGCGAGGTGCGCGAGTTGGTAGTGGGGTCTGGCTGTCAGCGACTCAACGCTTGCTCTCGCGAGTGAGAGAAGAAAAGGAAGGTCCCCGGGTGGGCTTGCTGGGCTCGATCCGCTGCTGGGCCAGAATCCTGGCGCTCGGCCTTTTTCATTTGAGAAATCCTTTTATTTTTCTAATTTCATTTTCTGGAATGGATTTGATATGAATTCAAATTCTTTTGAATTCAAACAAATTTGGGACTCTTTGTAGGGTTCTGTGGTTTCAAAAATGAGTCAGTTGACCATGTGGTTACTAGCAAGGGTTTGGTCAAGCTTAGGTTTTGAAATAAACAGAGACTTTGTCTCTAGTTTGAAAATGTTTGAAATAGGGTTTTGAAATTATTTCTAAATTGGAAACTTGGGTAAAAATGCTTCACCTAATCTTTCCAACCATGGAGGCAAGCAAACAAGTTCATAGACAATCAAATCTCAAATGGTGATGGCCAATTGAGACAATTTGCCCACATGAAATCATAGCCAAAGTTTATGCTTCTAAATGTTTTTGAGAAAAACCCTAAATGGATGAATGATGCAAAGATGATATGAATGAGTTTTGAAACATGATTTTTGGGATGTCACAACAGGTGCATGAACATAGAAAACATCATTCATATAAATTGAACAACCATTTGTTCCTGATTTAAACGAATAATGGTCTTCCAACAAGCAAGACCCACTCACAATATTCAGACTCGATGCGGGTACATAATAGCATTTATTTAGAATCAACAATAATCCTGACGGTAGACGCAGATGTAGGGTGCCGATGGAAATCACTTCGACCTTCGAGCCATTGCCGACGCGCATCATCACCTCGTCCTTCCTTAGGCGCCTCCTACTCTGCAGATCTTGCTGAGAGTTACAAATGTGAGCAATAGATCCGGTATCAAATACCCAGGTGTTACCCCTGGCGCTTGTAAGGAATACATCAATAACATGTATATCATATATACCTTTGTCCGGAATGGCTATCTTGCCAGCTCGCTTGTCTTCAAGGTATTTGGGGCGATTGCTTCAAAGGCCCATCCCTTTGCAAGAGAAGCACGAAGTCTTAGGGCAGAGGCTTGGCGACCTGAGGTGGTGGCAACAAACTTGCCATCCCCCTTAGGCTTCTTGCTCTTGCCTTTTCCCTTTTGCCCTGTTTTCTTAAAGTTGGTGGTCTTGTTGACCATTAGCACCGTGTGTTCCTTCTTGATTTCAACCTCAGCAGTTTTGAGCATGGCGAACACCTCAGCAAGGGTCTTAGTCATTCCTTGCATGTTGTAGTTCATCACAAAAACCCTTGTAGCTAGGGGGCAGCGAATGCAGCACCCTATCTATAGAGAGTTCCTCCAGGATCTTGCAATCCAGGGCGTTTAAGCGTTTAACGTAGCTAGACATTTTGACCACATGCTCACTAATACTGCTGTGCTCTTCCATTTTAGCAGAGAAGAAGAGCTCGGAAGCATCATACCTCTCTGCACGAGCCTGTGGAGCAAACACAGCCTTGAGATCTTCAATGATCTCAAAAGCGTTCATCTTCTCAAAACGCTTTTGAAGCTCCGGCTCCATGGCATAGAGCATTCCACTCTGGATGAGGGAGAAATCATCCGCCTTGGACTACCAGACATTCTTTTCATCCTCAGAGGCGGAATCTGCAGGCTTAGCTGGAAGCTCAGCCTCGATGACATAAGTCAACTTGTAGGGAACTAGGAGGATCCTAAGATTGCGGAACCATGCGGTGAAGTTGGTTCCATCAGTTTTCAGCTTGTCCTTCTTGGGGAAAGTGCTAAGGTTGAAGGTGGGTGGGCGAGATATCTACAAAGGAATTTGAAAAGTATTTAGACTATGTTAATAATAATGAGTTCGAGTTTTAACTAAGAGAACTCCCACTTAAACGAACATCCCTCTACTCGTTTAGTGATCACATGATCCCTATCCTCTGCACCTCCCCCGATCGTCACGGCCATCAGTGCAGTATCAAAGGTGGACATTCCCTAATGTCGATCACATCAACTATGTGATTCATGCTCGACCTTTCGGTCTCTTGTATCCCGAGGCCACGCTTCTCTAGCGTGCTAGGCTCGCCAGTCCTAACTCGTGTGTATTTGCAGTGCAACATGGCTTACACCCACTGTATGTGAACGTAGATATGTCTGACACCCAGACCTATCACCCTAGATCGCCTCATACCGAAGAACTTTCTTGGTGGTGCACACACAAGGGTAATACGATAACTACAATACTATGAGGGATTATCTTATTATGCTACCGTCTAGTAAGTATACTAGCACAATAAGTGATGCTTCTAAAGTGAAGTGTTATGACATGGTTATAGCTTCGTGATCATCATCAACAGCTTTAATGAGAGTTTCATAAACTTGTCATTGCCATGTTACAATACTTGCCCCTATGCAATAATGAAGATAGACGCTTCTATATTAACTATTGCATGTTTTACGTGGCTTTAGGGCTTTCGCAGTAGAACCCTTTCCCACCTACGAACGTCGAGCCACAACATGGATTCAATGATTGCCGTTCTTCTTCCCTTTTCAGGGCCCTCCAGTGTTAATGCCATATCAACTACTGCAGAGAGACAGACACCCCCCTAAGCCACTTTGATTTTTGGACCAGTCTCGTGAATCACCACGTGAGTTCGGTTGGGGGCCGCTTCATCAAACAGTGCCGCGATATGAACAATAATACTAACGAGGGTAGCAACTAGAGAATCAATGTCCACATATTGATATGTGTTCTATCCGTACGACATGTCTACCCATAGACCCGCTCTGATACCACTGAAGGGTGCTGTAGCAGAAAACAAAAAAATTCTATCTACTCGAACACTAATAACAGGATCTATACTATGTAGACATAAGTAATGGAGAAGGAATACAGTATTCATACCTTTGCAGAGAGAGGCACGCCTTACACAGGAAGGCGTATATTGATGAAGACGAGCAGCACCCCAAGTGTGGTGCCTCCAAAGTTCATCACATGTCCGGTGTAGTGGACGTCAACCGGGCTACGATCCAGCCGAGCAGCAAAAGAAGTAGATGCCGGATCGCTGATCACACGACGGTAGTGTGAAGGTAGAGAACTCAACCACGAGGTCCTCCCCAATATTACGGAGAAGTCATCGGTAGAAGAGAGAGAGAGAATGAGAGGAATGGGTGTGTTTCAAGGGGAAGGGGCCCCCTATATATAGTAGGAGGGGGTGCACCACCCAGGGGCCAGGCGGTGTGGGACTAATGCCCACACCCGCCGGCCACCATGGGGCATCCGCCAGCCCTAGGTGGGCCCCACTCGGGTGGCCCATTAGCCCTAGGCCGGCTGGCCCCCACCCCTTAGGCGCCTTGCCCACTTGGGCCTCCCCTCGGGTGAGGCCCATTAGCAATATAGTGCCTTTTAAAATAAAATAAAATATATATTTAATATTAATTCTCCAATTAACATTCAAATACACATATTATATTATTCCTTCACTCCGGAACATCTGTCGGACCCCTTCCGATCTCCATCGGATGTTACCGAAACTATTCTGGTTTCTCTCTTTCTCTATTCTCATACGATATCTCATCTACCCTAAGCGTCCCCACCCTTAAGCGTGACATCCTTCGGTTCGGAAACAATCCGGACATGATAGAGACCATTCTCATATCAATGATCAACAGAGGGACCTGGATGGCCATGTGACCCCCGTGCGTTTCACGAATACAATCGCTCGAACCGTGAGATAGTCGTTCCCCATTCCCTTTGTCATACGATACCTAATTCATCCGAGACTTGATCTTCGGTATCTATATACCTTAGTTCGATCTCGTTACCTATGAACTTGTTTTACTCGTTATCATGTCATTGCATTCTGTGACCTAGTCACATGCTTGCAAGCTTCATTAATGTAATGTCACCGAGATGGCCACATGTATTTGTCCGTTACATGGACTAGACAAATCCTGGTCTTGATATGCACTCCTCTACGCATTCCTTCGGAAAACCTGAGTGGCACCTTTTTGATCACCCTGTTACGAGATGATTCTTGATAACCATCTAAGGTTCTTCCAGAATGGTGATTTGCATTACCTCACAGTCAAAGGATCAGGTTGCGAGGTTCTTTGTGTTTTATCATCAATGGTGAACTTTGTAACTAAATCTCATTATGATATAACGGTCGGATGTTTGTCTATCATGTTATTTAACTAATAACATGACCTCATTGTCAGTTGGCATAAATGCCCATGGTCTTGAAACATAGACCATCCTTATGACCAATGAACTAGTTCACTAGAGGTAACTAGAGACACAGTTTGTTTACATACCACACGTGTATTAACGTTCAGACAATACGCTTATAGCACAGTATGAAACGTATTATGAACATACAAGAGGTATATCAAATAATACACTTTATTATTTGCCTCTAGGGCATAACTCCTTCAGTCTCCCACTTGCACTAGAGTATATACAAAACTAGTTTACAATAGGCAGGAACCTAACACCAATGGAATCTTGGTGTTGTTCGTGCTTGTCATGTTGGAGAGCTTTAGTCAAAGTATCTGCTACATTCAGTTCGTGCTTGCACTTCTATTCTTATAGACAGTTGTTGGGCCTCCAAGTGTAGAGGTTTGTAGAACAGCAGCAAGTTTTCCCTTAAGTGGATCACCCAAGGTTTATCGAACTCAGGGAGGAAGTGGTCAAAGGTATTCCCTCTCAAGCAACCCTGCAATCAAGATACAAGAAGTCTCTTGTGTCCCCAACACACCCAATACACTTGTCAGGTGTATAGGTGCACTAGATCGGCGAAGAGATAGTGAAATACAAGTGGTATAGATAATTATAAGTGGTAACGGTGATAGAAGATAGCTTGATGGCGTGGAAAAGACTAAAGTAAAACTGAAATAAAGATAGAAGCAAGCAAACATGTAATAGATCTAATAGCAAACGGTGTTTCAGTGCTTAGAAACAAGGCCTAGGGATCATACTTTCACTAGTGAACACTCTCTCATAAATATATTATCTTCATGATACTACTCTTAACTACTCTCCGGTTGGAAACTCTAATCGATGGTAGGGCTATAACAGCACACCTCAAAGTTCATCTTTCCCATCTAGAAACCCCACACTGTCACCTTGAGTACTAGATGAGTCCAACAAACACCACAATTTCATAAAGACATCCAACTCCAAATATAACTCATAACAAGTATTTGTAATCTCTAGCCTAAGTGCCACCATGGTGTGCACGCTGTCACTTTCACACACATGGGGAGAGCAGAGATCTATTAAAGCACTTGAGTAGCAAGGTAGATCTTTAGATTACAAGCTCATGATCATGCATAGAGAGAGAGATGAACACATAGCTACCGGTAGAACCCTTAGCCTCGAGAGAGAACTACTACCTCCTCATCATGGGAATCAGCAATGGTGATGGAGATGGTGCTGGAGATTGATGGAGATGGCTCCGGGGGCACTTCCCCGTCCCGGTAGGGTGCCGGAACAGAGACTTTATGTCCCCTGAAGCTCCCCTTCGGTGGTGGCGGTGTTGCGGAACTTTTCGTGGATTTCTGATTGACGATCTAGGGTTTTGGTATCGAGAGGCTTCTTATAGGCGAAGAGGCAAGGTCGGTGGGCGGCCAGGGGGCCCACACCATGCCCTGGCGCGGCCTTGGCTAGCCCACGCCAAGGGGTGCTGTGGCCACCCTGTGTCCCCCCTCCGTCTCGTCTTCTGGCTCTGTGAGTCTTCCAGAAAAATATGAACTTTGGCTTTTGTCCCGTCCAATTCCGAGAATATTCATTTTCTGACTTTCCTGGAACCAAAAACAGCGTAAAAGCAGCAATCGCACTGTGGGTCTTGTTAATAGGTTAGTCCAAGAAATCATATGAAAAGTACTCCAAAGTGTGGACAAAACATAAGAAAGTAGATAAAACCAAGCATGGAACATCAAAAATTATAGATACATTTGCAATGTATCAACATCCCCAATCTTAACTCCTGCTCGTCCTCGAGTAGGTAAGTGATAAAAAGAAAGAATAATTTTTTAGGTGACATGCACCATCATAAACTTGATCAAATTATTTGTAAAACATTCAAAGCTAGGATCATAGTACTTCAATCGTAACATGAAAGACAAAGTTCTAGCAATAAGACAAAGAAACTATGTTGCAAAATGAAAAGGCACAAACAAAAGATTCATGAATAACAATGCTTTGCAAGACGTTTGTTTATTTCACATAAAGAAAACATAGCATAGTGGCATTCAGCTTGTCCCTCATAGAGTAGCAAACATAAATGCATAGGACACCTTCAAAGTTCATAAGAGTGACTAGATACAAATAGTTTAAAACAAGCAATATCAAGTTATACATCAATCAACTATTCTTGGGACAATGCACATAGAACTAAGAATGGCCACTATGCTCTCAAAGTAGGTGCATAAAGTTAGAAAGTGGAGACTCAATATAATGGTGGAAGAAAAGCCTTCATAGAAGGAAGCAGAGATTCAAGTTTCATAAAGAGCTTCGAAAAATTATGGTACTTATAGCTTTCAGCTCTCATTGCCCCTATCATAAGCATCTTGAAGGTGATTAAGGTTAAAGTGACACAACTAAGAGGATATGCTTGACAAATTATAAACCAAAATCTCATGCCCCTTACTTACGAAGACTGAACCTCATGCTACTCAACTTTAGTCACGAGTAAGCTCTTGTCATTGTAAGTACATGTGTATCATAAAGAACCGCCAACGGGGTACCCCTTGCACATGATACAGGAGCTATCCCATAATCAAAATGACAGGGCAAGCAGACAATGAGCATCTCAGCGATCTTTTTATTTGCTATTTGCATAGGTTTTTATTGAGGATGCTTCATAGAGTGCTCATTATGGTGATGCTGTAAGTTTCCACCATGATTAGGCATGGCTTAGTCTAGCGGCCCAGGCGTTTCTCTAACACACATACAAACTCCATGATCTTACAAGTTCCACTTTTATTTCACACCGCCGAGATCCGTAAGCAAAAGAACATGATATCAACGGGGTACAAAGTACAAGTGCAATGTTGAAAGTGTTCCCCATGATACATGGTTCTGCTAATTTCAACTTATAAAGCACAAGCATATACAACATAGACGACACAATGGTTCAAGTTTATTAAGGGCAAGAAAAGTAAAGTGTGCCATCAAGTTCGTGAGAGCTTTAATCACTAGTTTTCTCATAACAAGTTTAATTTGGAAGGTAAACAAAAGCATGAATATACTTGGAATAGCATAAGCTAGTAGTTAGGTATGGTGGACTCTTTGGAATAACTTGGTTTAAGGAGTTGGATGCATGAGTGGTACTCATACTTTGTTGTGGAGGCTAGCAAAAGACTGGGAGCGACAAACTAAGAGAGCAATAATGGCCATAATCATCCAGAGCGACAAAACATCATTGATCAAAGCATAAAGTGATACTACAAGTTGAAAACTAAAGGATCATAAAGGCTATGGTGACTTGAGATAGTCATAACATGGTGTGAGCATGCGCCAAGTCAATCCAAATAAAGCATCAAAGGAGAATACCACTATACTATGCTTTAATATGCTAAAACAACACATGATTCATCCAAGGCACATTAAGTAATCTCAATTGTTTATAACAAGTCATGCTACAACAAAGAGTACTAAGCAGAAAGCCAAAACAATATCAAGCATGGCATGAAAAAGCACAGGCCACAGTCAAAAACAAGCTCTTTTTACCACATAAGTATGAACTTTCCTACTCTTTTCCAAACCAAACCAAACTATTTGCAAACCAATGTATGAAAGAGGGGGTCCAACCAATTTATTCAGAAAACTAAGCAAACCAAGCAAACTAAAAACCAAAACAAAAACGAAAAATAAGACGCTCCAAGAACAACACAACTGTGCATGAAACAATAAAAATGAAGCGTTTGGAAGAAACCTGGGACTTTTATTGATGAAGAAGGGGATGCCTTGGGCATCCCCAAGCTTTGACGCTTGTACTTCTTGGATATTTCTTGGGGTGACACACGTGGCATCCCCAAGCTTGAGCGTTATTCCATCCTTCATCTCATTACTCATTCTTTCCATACACCTAAATTTTTTCCTTCATACAAAACTTCACACAATCTTTATTAGCAACATTAGTGCACTCAAGATAATAAGTCTTTTAGGTTCAGTTATAACATCAATAAACTTCCATTAGAACACTAGATACTGAAGCACTTCCCTCAAAAAGCTCAATTCCCCAAAAGAACTCAAAAAGGAACCAACGAGAAGCAAATGCAGAAAATGGCAGAAATCTGTCAAAACAGACCAGCAGGTAAAGACGAATTTTTTTGAAGACCTTCTGTTGCTCAAATCAAAAAGTGTTGAACTAACGAAAGTTATATAACAACCTGGGGCAGAAGCACAAAAATTCACGCCTCAAAAAGACGTTCAGAGATTTTACACGATCTTTTACGGTGAAGCACAGCAATCTGTTTCGGGACAGCAACTTTCCCAATCATTACCTCTCTCTCATTAGAGGTTACTCTTGGCACAAAAAGCAAATAAAAAGGATAAGGAGCGGTTATTATAGAGGTAATAACTTCCAAGACTCATCTAAAACGTTTGGGTTATCTCCCAATAAGTACTTTTCTTTAACGCCTTTAAGTTAGGCATGATAGTTTGAGAAGATGCTCACATAAGAAATATGAATTTAATTAAAAGAAAGCATCAAGTAGCAAATTCAAAGCACATTTAAGTCTAACCCACTTCCTATGCATAGGAATCTTGTAAAGAAACAAGTCATGAAAGCACAAAGCAGCAAGCATAGTAAAGCAAAACAAGTGCAACTTCAAGACTTTCAACATAAAGAGGGGAAACCTAATATTATTGAGATGTATAAAACCATGTTTCCCTCTCTCATAATAACTTTCAATAGCATCATGAATAAAATTAACAATATAACTATCACATAAAACATTCTTATCATGAGCCACATGCATATAATAATTATTACTCTCCACATAAGCATGGTCATTATTATTAATTGTAGTGGGAGAAAATTCAACAAAATAGCTATCATTATTATTCTCATAACCATAATCATCAAATATAGGAGGCATATTGTAATCATAATTAATTTTCTCCTCAATAGTAGGTGGACTGAAAATATCATATTCATCATTGTAATCATCATATATTGGAGGCATAGTATCATCAAAGTAAATTTCTCCTCCCTGCTTGGGGGACTAAAAAGATCATTTTCATAAAAACTAGCTTCCCCAAGCTTAGACTTTTCCATAGCATTAGCAATAATGGTGTCCAAAGAATTCATACTGACAACATTGCTATTAGCATGCAAATAAAGTTCCATAGGTTTTTTAATTTTCTCTTCAAACACTTCATGTCCTAACTCAAGATAAATACTATAAAGCTCTCTAATTTTGTTGTTGTTTTCCATTAAGCCTAACTAGTGAAAACAAGAAACAAAAAGACAAAATTGCAAAATCTAAAGGAAATAACTTCGAGCACTCACACCGGAGGATGTGAGTACCTTTTACCTTACCTCCCCGGCAACGGCGCCAGAAAATAGGCGTTTTCCATGGGAGGTTCTTCTTCTTTAATCCTCCGGTGTGAATACCTTTTACCTTACCTCCCCGGCAACGGCGCCAGAAAATAGGCATTTGCCGTGGGAGGTTCTTCTTCTTTAATCCTCCGGTGTGAATACCTTTTACCTTACCTCCCCGACAACGACGCCAGAAAATAGCTTGATGTCTACGCACTTCTATTCTTGTAGACAGTTGTTGGGCCTCCAAGTGCAGAGGTTTGTAGAACAGCAGCAAGTTTTCCCTTAAGTGGATTACCCAAGGTTTATTGAACTCAGGGAGGAAGTGGTCAAAGGTATTCCCTCTCAAGCAACCCTGCAATCAAGATACAAGAAGTCTCTTGTGTCCCCAACACACCCAATACACTTGTCAGGTGTATAGGTGCACTAGATCGGCGAAGAGATAGTGAAATACAAGTGATATAGATAATTATAAGTGGTAACGGTGATAGAAGATAGCTTGATGGTGTGGAAAAGACTAAAGTAAAACTGAAATAAAGATAGAAGCAAGCAAACATGTAATAGATCTAATAGCAACGTGTTTCAAAGGCTTAGAAACAAGGCCTAGGGATCATACTTTCACTAGTGAACACTCTCTCATAAATATATTATCTTCATGATACTACTCTTAACTACTCTCCGGTTGGACACTCTAATCGATGGTAGGGCTATAACAGCACACCTCAAAGTTCATCTTTCCCATCTAGAAACCCCACACTGTCACCTTGAGTACTATATGAGTCCAACAAACACCACAATTTCATAAAGACATCCAACTCCAAATATAACTCATAACAAGTATTTGTAATCTCTAGCCTAACTGCCACCATGGTGTGCACGCTGTCACTTTCACACACATGGGGAGAGCAGAGATCTATTAAAGCACTTGAGTAGCAAGGTAGATCTATAGATTACAATCTCATGATCACAATATGATCATGCATAGAGAGAGAGATGAACACATAGCTACCGGTACAACCCTTAACCTCGAGAGAGAACTACTCCCTCCTCATCATGGGAATCAGCAATGGTGATGGAGATGGTGCTGGAGATCGATGGAGATGGCTCCGGGGGCACTTCCCATTCCCGGCAGGGTGCCGGAACAGAGACTTTTTATCCCCTGAAGCTCCCCTTCGGTGGTAGCGGTGTTGTGGAACTTTTCGTGGATTTCTGATTGACGATCTAGGGTTTTGGTATCGAGGGGCTTCTTATAGGCGAAGAGGCAAGATCGGTGGGCGGCCAGGGGGCCCACACCATGCCCTGGCGTGACCTGGGCTGGCCCGCGCCAAGGGGTGGTGTGGCCACCCTGTGGCCCCGCTCCGTCTCGTCTTCTAGCTCCGTGAGTCTTAATATGAACTTTGGCTTTTGTCCCGTCCAATTCCGAGAATATTCATTTTCTGACTTTCCTAGAACCAAAAACAGCAGAAAACAGGCAACTGGCACTGTGGCTCTTGTTAATAGGTTAGTCCAAGAAATCATATGAAAAGTACTCCAAAGTGTGGACAAAACATAAGAAAGTAGATAAAACTAAGCATGGAACATCAAAAATTATAGATACATTTGCATGTATCATCCACCAGTGTCATTGCATGTGTGTTCTTCTCATGAACCACACATGGATCCACCAGTGTCATTGCATGTCTGTTCTTTTCATGAACCACACCCAGAGTCATTGCATGTGTGTTCCTCTAGATAGACCACCTTAGGAATCCACCAGTGTCATTGGATGTGTGTTCTTTTCATGAACCACACCTAGTATCATTGGATGCCTGTTCCTCTAAAGAAACCACATAAGGATCCACCAGTGTCATTGCATGTCTGTTCTTTTCATGAACCACACCAGTGTCATTGCATGTGTGTTCTTCTTAACAAACCACATAAGTCATTGCATGTTTGTTCTTTTCATGAACCACACCCGGTGTCATTGCATGTGTGTTCCTCTAGACAAACCACATAAGGATCCACCGGTGTCACTGCATGTATGTTCTTTTCCTGAACCACATAAGGATCCACCAGTGTCATTGGATGTGTGTTCTTCTTATGAACCACACATGGATCCACCAGTGTCATTGCATGTCTTTTCTTTTCATGAACCACAACTAGAGTCATTGCATGTCTGGTACTTCCATAAACCACACATGGATCCACCAGTGTCATTGCATGTCTGTTCTTTTCATGAACCACACCTAGTGTCATTGCATGTGTGTTCCTCTAGACAAACCACATATGGATCCACCTAGTGTAATTGCATGTCTGTTATTTTCATGAACCACAGCTAGAGTCCACCAGTGACATTGCATGTCAGTTCCTCTAAACAAACCACACATGGATCCACCAGTGTCATTGCATGTCTGTTCTTTCCATGAACCACACCCAGTGTCGTTGCATGTGTGTTCTTCTAAACAAACCACATAAGTCATTGCATGTCTGTTCTTTTCATGAACCACACCCAGTGTCATTGCATGTGTGTTCCTCTAGACAAACCACATAAGGATCCACCGGTGTCACTGCATGTATGTTATTTTCATGAACCACATAAGGATCCACCAGTGTCATTGGATGTGTGTTCTTCTCATGAACCACACATGGATCCACCAGTGTCATTGCATGTATGTTATTTTCATGAACCACAGCTAGAGTCATTGCATGTCTGTTACTTCCATAAACCACACATGGATCCACCGGTGTCATTGCATGTCTGTTCTTTTCATGAACCAAACCTAGTGTCATTGCATGTGTGTTCCTCTATACAAACCACATATGGATCCATCTAGTGTGATTACATGTCTGTTCTTTTCATGAACCACAGCTAGAGTCCACCAGTGTCATTGCATGTCAGTTCCTCTAAACAAACCACACATTGATCCACCAGTGTCATTGCATGTCAGTTCCTCTAAACAAACCACACATGGATCCACCAGTCTCATTGCATGTCTGTTCTTTTCATGAACCACACCCAGAGTCATTGCATGTGTATTCCTCTAGACAGACCACCTTAGGAATCCACCAGTGTTATTGGATGCGTGTTCTTTTCATGAACCACACCTAGTGTGACTGCATGTTTGTTCCTCTAAACAGACCACATAAGGATCCACCAGTGTCATTGCATGTCTGTTATTTTCATGAACCACACCCAATGTCATTGCATGTGTGTTCTTCTAAACAAACCACATAAGTCATTGCATGTCTGTTCTTTTCATGGACCACACCCGGTGTCATTGCATGTGTGTTCCTCTAGACAAACCACATAAGGATCCACCGCAGTCGAAGACCGCAGCGGGTCGCCGATGACGAGGGAGCCCCCGAGTCGCCGGACCCGATGGCGGCAGCAGGTCGACGCAACCGAAGACCGTAGCGGGTCACCACAATCAAAGACCATAACGAGTCGCACGACGGAGTCGGCGCAGCCCCCGGGCGTAGAGTTAATGTGGTCGTGTAGTCGAGGTCCGATGTGGTGGTCAGGTAGTCAATGCGGCAGCCGGAAGTCGCGCGATGGACATGGGATCGACGTGACGCACCGGAGTAGACACAATAAAATCGGCTACGTTACCAGCTGATATTTCATGTAGGATTTGCGTGCAACGCAACTTGATTTGCCCCGTCCGGCCCGCGGTACATTCTTCCACCAATTGATCGTGACCATAACCCTCACGTGACCGTTCGAGTGATTATTGCTAGCTGACTCCTCATGAACCGATCCGGCTGGCGGTTTTTTCTTCTGTATTGGATTCGATCCGACATGCCTTTTTACTCACGTGCAGACCATAGCACGTGTTTTTTTATTGAATCAGAGCTGGACACGGCTAGCTATTTGCATATTGCAATCGAAAGCAATCTCTAGGCTTGGACGATTCCTTGTGACTTGTACGGATGTGACGAACGTGGTTGTTCTTAGTCGGATTCCCAGCCAGCGGCACGAGCCGGCAGGACAAGCGACGACTTCGGTGATGGTCGTTCTGGTCTTGCTAGTCCCCAATTGTTGAACCAACTTGTGGAGGCAGTCGTGATGCCAGAGAAGTCTGAGTCGGCCAAGGCATTGATATCCACCGAGTGATCCTTTGCTGCCTTGGAATTTGGTCCAGTATGTAGTATACGTATAGGCAATTTTGAGCTTGGAAACTAGTACGAATCCTAGTGCGAGACAACACAATCAATTAATTAAATCAACTTCCTCATGGCTGCTTGACGCGCGATGAATTTTTTCCTTATGAGCGCTGGTGGGGCTGAATTGATATGGAGCCGCGTGCGTAGTTCAAGTACGCGTACAAGCCTGCCGGTTTCACCAAATTATCAGTGGAAAACGATTGATCGCGTCTTCCAACACGATGAAGACATCGATTCCCGAGCGCGAAGCTGAAATTCCACTCCAATCTTGAACATAGGTGAAGTAGATGATGACGTTATTCTTCTGAAATCGGCAAGTCATAGACCGCCGTGATTGATGGAGCCGTCGAGATCGTAACATCAGCGCTCTCAGTTCCCACAGACGGCGCCAATTGACGAGGGTTTAACTCATCAATGTCCATTGTTATGGACTTGGGTTCAGGAATTGAGGAGCACTGGAAGTCTCGATCGGCTAGCAAACAAGCACACATGGACGCAAGGTTTACCCAGGTTCAGGCTTCGTAGAGGACCCTACTCCTGCTTGTCTGCTCTTGATTGATGATGATCCGAAGGATTACAATGTCGCCGATGGTGGTGTCGCGCAGATTGGATATGGCGTATGTGTATGCTATGGGTGTCTAGATCTGTTGTGGGAGTCGTGGATCTGTCTATTGGGTGAGTCGCGATTGAGCAATTGCCTTCTCGTTGGACCCTCCTAGCCTTTATATATGGGGAGGCTAGGTCTCAGGTACTAATACGAGTTGGTTACAAGTTGTATTCAAACTCTAGTCTTGAGGTTTCCTTGTCTTGTGCATTTGGGAGTTCGTGTCCATATGGGCTTCATATCAGTCGAACTGTGAGATCCGGCACATGGCTTAATAGGATTGATAGGATACTCATATCAACAAGTTGCAACTTCTTATCCGAAAGCTCATTCGAAAAGAACTCTAAGGTTAAGCGTGCTTGGCCTAGAGCAATTCTAGGATGGGTGACCGACCGGGAAGTGGGTAACCGGGTGCGCACGAGTGAGGACAAAGTGCGCAGAAAAGACTAGTGTTGGTTTGTGGGGCCAGTCTAGATATCCTATTAAGCTGCTAGGAGTGACACCCCCCGGGCCCAGGAGTGGACGGGGTGTTACAAGTGGTATCAGAGCCGATCCTTGCGATTACACGGGTGTGTGCGGGTTAGTGGCGGGACATGTGGAGCATGGCGCGTGTGGCCCGGAGTGGACACGGCATGGCACATGTGCCGGCACTGGACGCACAGACGCGTGCCAATAGGGAACGTTCCTGGGGTGTGCTTGATCGATGAGGGCATCGATCTTCTAAAGGGTGGGTGTATGTGAGATCCGGCACATGGCTTAATAGGATTGATAGGATACTCATATCAACAAATTGCAACTTCTTATCCGGAAGCTCATTCGAAAAGAACTCTAAGGTTAAGCGTGCTTGGCCTAGAGCAATTCTAGGATGGGTGACCGACCAGAAGTGGGTAACCGGGTGCGTACGGGTGAGGACAAAGTACGCAGAAAAGACTAGTGTTGGTCTGTGGGGCTAGTCTAGATATCCTATTAAGCTGCCAGGAGTGACACCCCCCGGGCCCAAGAGTGGACGGGGTGTTACACGAACCGTCATGGGCGTCATGGACCTGTGCAGGTCGTCGAGTGCGCCTTCCATCGGGCCGCACTAGGTAGGCTGTAGTCGAGTGCCTGTTGGGCATACCCATGTCAGCTAGAGTCCACCAGTGTCATTGGATGTATGTTCTTCTCATGAACCACACATGGATCCACCGGTGTCATTGCATGTCCGTTCTTTTCATGAACCACAACTAGAGTCATTGCATGTCTGTTACTTCCATAAACCATACATGGATCCATCGGTGTCATTGCATGTCTGTTCTTTTCACAAACCACACATGGATACACTAGTGTCATTGCATGGGTGGCCGTTAGACCGAGTCTTCTAGAAGGCACGTCCTAACATAGTTTTTCTGCTTGACGATTGTTACATACCATTCGATCAGGGTGCTTGGACGATTGGGATGGTCTTCGTGAGAGCGATCCGCGAGTAGGCTGTTCTGCGGCATGATTGGTCACGCTTGCTCTGGACAAACTAGCAACACTAGGCGCTCCCCTGTTGCGAGTGTCACGTCTCACGAGTTCAGTGGGCCACATCCCAGTGTCACGTCCCCATTACTTCTCTTCCTACCCGTACTTCTCTTCCTTCCCCTCAAAGCCACTTTCCCCACTTCACTCCCATCCTGCCGTAGCTGCAAGCCAACGGCGCCTCCATCTCAATCCCCTCTCCGGCAGCCACCCCCCTCCCCTCTCCCCATGGGTTCAAGGGGAGACGGCGAGGAAACACGTCGTGACGACAGGGACGGTGATTTCGATGTGACTCGTCTCATCTCTATTTCTATCATCTGTGGCCAGTTATCTATTTTTTTGAGCTAGATCTAATCTGTTTACTCATGCGCGTATGATGTGTTAGGCCAACCAGACGATGTATGACTCCGACTATCACAGTTTAGCGGATGAAGACAGTCCTCTGCTATGTAAACATGGATATGTGCCCGCTAAATTTGTAGCGTTCGAAGGACAAAACACAGGCAGGAGGTTTATACGGTGTCAAGGACATCGTGCAATGATGCAAGGCGGAAGTTGCGGTGTTGTCAAATGGGTAGATCCAGAGTAGCCCAAATCGATGCAGAAAACGCTGGACAAACTATGGGAAATGATTGTTGAGTTGAAAGAATCCGTATTCAGCTCACTTCTTGACAGTGTTGAGATGAAGCTATGGGAACTAGTTGACACGACCAAGCATAAGTGAGATCTCAGGTGGGTGTAAGACAAGGTTAGCAAAGTCGAGAAGGAGAGGGACGCGGCGTCGGCCCTAAAGGTAAAGCAGAGCAAGAACTGACTCAAGCAAGGAATGATCTGCACCAGGCCAAAGTCCTACAGTTCACAACTACGAGTATTAACAAGTGCATGTGGAAAAATGCAGAGAAACAATTGAAGTTGTGCAAGGAAGATGCAAAAAGGAAGGAGCAGACGATTCGATCCTTGCTCTCGCAGGAAGATGCGCATAGGGCTAAGATTAGGAAGATCAAGGAGATGTGTGATAACTAGTTCTATTTAGCTTAAGCTCCGTGCCTTTTTAAGTTGTAATAGTTGTACTTGTTGACCTAGCGGTCTGGACTATTGGTCCTGGAGTCCAGGAAGGGAAAAATTGCTCTCCCGTTAGTCTGACCCTGCATTACTTCTTTTGTCTGACCAATGCCCCTTGGATATTCCGCACGTCGCTTCGTCGTCCTCGTGTACAAATAGGAGGCACCACATCGCGTCGCTTCGTCGTCCATCCCCTCGTCCTCTCCAATCTCCACCGCACTGTCGCTTTGTCATCCATCCCCTCACTCCCTCTCCAATCTCCACCGCGCTGCCATGGAGATGCCCGATCTGAACTTCTACGAGGCGGTGATGTTCGCAAACTTCGACATCCTCGCGCTGCCAGCCACGACGATCCCTGTCCGAGCCGAGATGGAGAGTGAAATCGCGGCGTGCCGCCGCCAGATGCCCGCGTTGAAGAGGGCGCTACCCCGGTACGCGGCGGCTAGCCCGTACTGGCCGACGCTGTTCAAGAAGGAGCGGAAGGCCAAGATTGGCAACCGCATCATTGACGGGCGCGTGGTGCACCGAGATCTCCGCAACCGAGAAGAGCGGGAGAGGTTATGGTCCGTCCCTGGACGAACCAAGTACACCGTCATCGCCGCCGCTCGCTGCGAAGAGGTGCTCCGTCTCGCGAACAATGCGGAAATCATGGAGGTTCCGTCCGATAGCGACGAGGAAGCCGGCGGCTCAGAGGACAGTGGCAGCGGAAGTGAAATTGTTGACTAGTGGTTGAATTAATGTAGGATGTGAAATCGCACCTTTGTTTAGAAGAATTTGTGGTTGGAGTAATGAAATGCCTCGATTTAGATCTCTGTCTCGATTAATTTGTGTAAGAATTTGTGATTTAGATCAATTTTTGCCTCGATTTAGATCTCTGTCCCGGATTGGGAACGTGACCGTGGACCAAAGACCCCTTTTCTATTAGTGTATTCTGATATTGGTTGTTTGTTTAAACGTAATCTACGTGGATTGTGCTGCATGCAAATGGCACAACCACAATTTATAAAGTGGAAGCATGTACACCCGGTTACTGGAGATCAGGGAGCTTCGCCAAATGCAGGGGATGTAGGAGCAGAGAGGCGGTGAGATAGACGGGCTCAAGATTAGGCTAGAAAGTGGTACCGATTTCCTCCTCATCTGGGCATTATCGATGAGAACATTGCTGTTTATGTTGTCACATCGTTGTCCAGCATCTGAAATAAGTTGCTGCTTCGTGGAGTGTGGCAGCTGAAATAATTTATTTTTGTGCCACTTACATTCCGTCATATTTGGAGACCTCCTGCCCCTCAGTAATCATTGAACCGGCGGATCCTTGTTTTCAGATAGCAGTGGCACAATCACAATTTCGGATTCAACTACTGACTCGGGCATTTCCAAACCCTAAGTCGCGGTATATTTTACTCAGAGAACGTGGGTAGATTGTTTCGCCCAGCAACATGCCACACCACGAGCTCAATTTAGAATTATATATAGGTTCAAGTTCAACACATTACTATGCATCTTCATTGCCAGCAGCCTTCTTCCGCAGCCTGGGTGCCAAGCCTTCACGTCCACTGGCTTCTTCATTTCCTGCCTTCTTCCTCTTCCTCGGTGCCAATTTTCTTAGCTTCATGTACTCTGCATCGCCGGGACAATGGGCACCAGAATCGTGTCCAGCATCATCTTTCCACTCGTTTTTAATTTCTTCGGGGAGCAAAATGACATCTTTCCACTCGTTTTTAATTTCTTCGGGCAGCAAAATGACTGACCCGACAGTCATGTTTCTAACCTTGCGGCGCTTCTTGTCAAATAAACAAGACTGTTGCATAACTGCCCAATATCTACAGAGTAAATAAAACAAAAATTACAATTCAGCACAAACATGCGAACCCCAAGAGACCTTTGCTTACCAGGAGCTAATTAGGTTCAAGCAACCACCCTGTCCAAGAATAGAAGGGCGACTCGATTGCAGCTTCCACATCCAGTACATCACATTTCAGCTCAAACATGGCAGCCGAAGCATACCTTTTCATCAACCCAACTAGCTGACTATCACACGTTATAGGAACCATGATGCCACGTTCATCCATGAAGCTGAACTTTGTAGTCTGCTTCGGCCATAATTCAACATGATTACGCAGAGCAGCAACCATACCAGATATAGTGCAGATTTGCGCATGCGCTTCTTCCATCGTAAAACAATGGTGTCCATACCTCTTACCCTTAGAGTCATACCTGTAGAGGACTACCGTAAACAGGTAAGGGGGGTCCGCGCAGATTCCACTTGACAGAAAACTATGGACAAAATATGTTTGTCAGTGTTGGGCTAACAAACAATTTGAGGTTCAGTAGCCAGCTAGCAGTTGTAATTAGTGCGAATAGCAAAGATAAGGGTAGCTCACCCGCTTGTAGACAGAACTTCTTCTTTCTTGATAGTAGGATCTGCCATCCTCCGAGCTACTCGGCTCGTCGGTAGCAATGGCTGAAACCTCGCACAATGACTCGACATGCGCCATTGGAGCTCGGGATCAGCGACTGGGCGCAGTAACTTGGCGCCGGAAGTCAAATGTCCGAAGGGATCGTCCTGCTTGGAGGGTGGATTCCGACGCCGCCGGTGCTAGGGGAAAGCTGGGAATGGATTTGTGAAATTGGTCAACGCATCCAATCCACTTAGCTGCTCGATTTTCCTAAGAGGTTGCCGCGTTGGCGCTCGCGTCAAGGACAGATGACCGACATGAGGGTCCCGACCGTCTACTTCACGGGGAAGTTCACCGGAATGTTTGAATTTGGCAGGGGTGAGATGAGTTTGCCTCGAAATGGCCCCTCTCAGTAGTTGGCGGCCCAACTTTTCGAAATGCGATAATTTCAGACAACTTAGGTACCGCCATGCGCTGGCCTACGAACTTTGGTACCGTAGACAAACAGGCCCCCTCTCCTTGGTATACTCCTTGCGTGCACTCACCATAGCCTCCATAGATTTCTTAATGTCATCATCTCCGGAATTCTTCCCTTTCATATCTTTTGCTTGCTTAACTCACATTGGTCTTTTGGGCGTTGCCACCGAGTTAGATGTAGGGCTTCTCTTGACACCTTCACTTCACACTTCATCATCATCATCACCCACAAGGTGTGGATCCATGGTGGCTCTCATGGGCACCTCCATATCTCGGTTCCTCCACTTCTCTTCTTTCTCAAGCACCTAGTAGCAATGTGCTAAAGTAAAGGTCTTCCTTTGGCCACCTAGCTTTTCTTGGTCTTCTTGCCATTACCTCTAAATAGATTTTGGGCATGGTGAGCTACATACAAAAAGAAGAGAATAAATTAGCCACAAAGCAATCACATATTTGACATATGGAACATCAACAAAAACAAAACTTACCCTATCCTTGTCGCCGGTGCCACTTGGATTGATGTCATCCACGGTTTTTGAACCCCAACCCATTTTGGCAATCGTTATTGATGACCGACCAACGAGAATGGAGAGACCTCTCGTTGCGCTCAACGCCACTACATTCTCAGCATCAAAGGACTCTTTGATGCACACCCAATAAGTCTCTCTTGATTGATCGGCGCCAACCATTGGATCCATGCCAATATTGCACCATGCCCTGCATAGTAGTTGGTATTCTTCCATTGTGTAGTTCACCGCTCTACTCTTTGGTGCATCCATCAAACCTTTACCGTCCTCGTCTAACTCCTCTTGTTCTTGAGGTTGAGGTGCACCATATTGAGACCAATATTCTTGTAAATGATATGAACTAACACTCTTATGTGCCATGAAAGTCTCGTCATCGACATTACATATGTACGGACACAATCACACGTCAAATTCTATTCATCTACATGGAAACAAAAAAAGAAAATGATCCATTGCATACCTTTCAGTCATTTGGTCAAACATTTGGCGCGCGTCCGGCGGCGCGGAAGCTTGGGGAGGCGGTGGCATAGGATGCGGTCCCTGGAATTGTGGCGGCGGTGGCTGGAATTGGGGCGCCTGTGCCCGGCGTGTGGTAGCACTCTTGCCCGCCCTACCCATGCCTGTCTTGACACCGAAAACCTTCCCCTTCTTCATGGTGCCTCCGCTAGCGGCCGCCACAGCTACCGGTTGTTTGAGAGGCTTGGGGACGAACGCCTGCGGTAGGACGGCGCCCTGTGCGATCGACGGTCGCGGAGCATTGACGAGGCCGCGGCGGTGCTAGGATTCGCGGCAACTCTAGCGACGCTAGGGTTTCGGGCGGGGGTGCTAGGGTTGCGGCAACTCCGACGGCGGCGACACCGGTGGTGGAGTAGGGAAGGTCAACAGAGAGGCCTCATCGCCATCCATGGCCAGATAATCGTTGGCGTTCACGTGACCGCTGTGTCTTTTGCCATGCGCTGCAACGCAAACGCCAAATATGTTACGCGCGCTCGAATTTTTTTTTGCAGCATGCGAATTTAAAGCGTCGAGTGTCTAAAACATACCGGCGCGAGGTATATTGGTGGGTTTGTTTGACGCGGCACTGTTTTAGAGCATCTCCACTCGCAACCCCCAATTTAACCCCGGCGTAAGACCATATAGGGGGGTGCCAGCGCAAAAAATCGGCTATGGGGAGGAGCCGGTCTCGAGCCGTGACCCCCAAATCGGCCCTCAAATTAGAAATTTGAAATTCGAGCAAGAAAAATAATATGGCGGGTAGAACGGCCGATCGTCGATCGCCGATCTCATAGCCGAACATAAATAGTATGGGCGTTACAAAACAAAGTCTCGACGATCACATCATCACAAATCGCTGCAAATCATCATAGTCTAGCGATCAAAAGAAGCCACGCCGACATCACAGAGCATAGCGGCGCATCAGACGGCGGCATCGACATCGACGGCCGGCGGGGGAGTGCCTATTGCCAGTGCGCTCGCAGGTGCTGGGGTAGTGGATGCCACAGGTGATGGAGAAGTGGATGCCGCAGGTGATGGAGAAGTGGATGCCGCAGGTGCTTAGGTAGTGGATGCCGGTGGACCTCGAACCTCGTACAGGATCACGGTGCACTGGGCCTCTCACCACGCCCGCACGTCGGTGTCCATGTCACTGGTGTCGACCATGAGGATCGACAGGTCCTCCCTCCTCTTCTTTGCGTCCACATTGGCCCTGATCAGCTCGAGCTTGGCGTCCTGCCTCTCGATGACCGACGCCCACCTGACCGCGGCAACCTGCTCCATCTTGGCGGCCTGCTCTGCCCTCTCAGCAGCTTGAGAGGCGGCATCCACCATGCAGGCCATGATCGAGCTGTGTAGTTTCTCGATGGCCGGCACGGTATCCCTCGCCGCGTTGGCCTTCTTCTGCCCGATCGGACAACCTCCCGAGGAGAGAGCTGGCAGTGCGTCAGGGTCGTACTTGCCCTTGGCGAGCGCCATGCGCGTCTTGGTCCACTTGTCGCACGTCTCGATCCTAGCAAACACATGGATGAACTTGAACTCGGCGTCATTGTTGTCCTCGCGGAGGCGGTGATCATGGTGCGCATCTACGAAAGCAATGCAATGCAGCGAAGAAACGACCGTGATCAATGGCCGGTGACCCAACGCAAGGCTACGATGGACAGTGGACACGGTGGGTTCACTTACTTGGTCCTCGAAGTTGGTGCCGCTGACATGGACATGGCGCACCTCCTCCACGACGCCATGCCACTTGTTGCAAGCATGCTGGATTATGTGTCAGCGGTGCGACATGCCGGAGTCATTGCGGTCGCGGTGCAAGTCCTTGAAGTAGGGGTCCAAGAGCCGCCGCTCGTCGTACGTCGCCTTGACGCGCAGCCAGTAGGCCTCAGAGCTCTGGTTCGCGCCGGTGAAGGGGTCGATGCTGAGCGATTTCCAAGCCTCGGCGAGACACTCGTCCTCCCGTGAGCTCCACTTCGGCCCGCGGCCGCCGTTCTTCTTCTTCTTGACCACGAGAACCACCTCGGGCACCGACGCGGGCGCCTCCTCCTCATCGTCCTCGGCGAACGCGTAGGAATCGTTCTTTCAGGGTTCTTGGCTGTCATCGCAGCCGTCATAGGCCTCCGCCTCCTCTTGCGTGTAGAACGATGGCATCCCCCACCGTTGATCATGTCGGTCATGATGGCGTCGGTGCCCAGTGTCGTTTCATCGAGCACCCCATGGCTACCGCCGCTGCTAATAGCGGTGGTGGGCATACCACCGTGGAAGAGGGGGCAGCGGAGAGCAGGAGATGTGGCCAGGTTGGGTGTACCTTGGCTGAAGGCATTGGGGTTGAAGCTGGCGTTGAGGTCGACGGCGCTGAAGGCATTGGGGTTGAAGATGTTGCCCGCGTCGAGTGGCCCGCAAGGCAAGAAGCGAGATAGCTTGGGTGTACCCTGACTGTCCTGGGACATCGGGCCAGCCTGGGTTGTTGCCGAAGACGGCGATGGTGACGAGACGCTCCCTTGGCTCCCCCACGCGTGCAGGGGGAAGCTCGGCATGCCCGCCATGTGGGCGGCTCTCTGCGCCATGAGCACCTCCGCGGCCAGAGCCTCCGAGGCCCGCTTCTTCCTCGCCCTGAGCTCTCTCTGTCGGCGGCTGGCGTTCTCGACCTGCCGGCGCTGCAGGTCAAACGCCCACTCCGCGTTCGTCATCCCCTCCGGCCGCTCCTTCTCCAGCTTGCCCTTCTTCTTCGCCGGCGGCGCTACTGCAGTCGCGCGGGGAGCGGCGTACTTCTTCGGTGGCATGGCAGTGCGATTTAGTCTGTGCTGGAGAAATGGCGGGAGTGGGAGGCGAGGCGGGAGGGGAGGTAGAAAGTAGGGGCTAATTTTAGAGGGAACCGACGCTAATTTTGGTGGGAAAAAGGAATAATTTTAGCTATGTCATCGACAAGGCTGGTCCGCCGAACTTTTCCCTGCCCTCCGGCGCCCCCACTAGCCTCCCTTGGAATTGAGTTTTGACCGGGCGCGCCGGGTAAATCGAACGCACGCGCCGGCCCCAAATCAAAATTGGGGGACGCGGCTGGGTCCGAAAATTAGTGCCAGCGGCTCTCAGAGGCCTTTGAGGGCAAGAGTGGAGATGCTCTTACTGCTTCTGGAAAGATAAATTTTGGAAGCAGTCGCTGCGATATGCGCTCTCACTCGACTTCAGAGTTCAGAGTGGCTCGTCATTTTGTTTTTTGGGAACCAGAGCGGCTCGTCTTGCTCTTCGGTCCCCCCGCTCCCCGTTCGGTTGCTCCCTACCGACGAGCTCCGTTTGCCCTCACCGGCGCACCAGAAAATTGTGCCCCGCCTTCGCAGATCCATCCCGGCAGCCACCGCCTGCCTGCCCCCATCCGCTGCTACAATCGATATCCATTTCTAGCGTTTGTCTCAACGCGGGCTCCCCTTCCGATTTTTCGGGTATCTTCCTCCCGTCGACGGCAGCTCAACGCACGCAAAGAGGGATCTCCGCCGGTCCGCCCCCTTGACCAGAGATTTTCAAGAGGTGCCGTAGCTAAGGTTCGATGATCTCCCCATTTCCCCCCATTGTAGATTCAGATTAGTACGATTTTGAAGAGTAAATGATATATCCTTTGTGATGGATTGATGCAGAGGTTTGTGGCTTTAGCACGGACGATGGGGCCCTCCGGCAAACGCCCCGTCGGCAACGCTGACAGGCTACGCCCAGTGATCTCCCCGATGGCCTCATCCACAATATCATGTCGTTCCTCACGGCCCGGGAAGTTTCCGCTTTCATCATGTTCATTTTGAAAAGTCTGAACTTGTCAACCGGTGGCTACGCCGTGGAATCAAACGCTGCCCCAAAGTTGTGGAGATCCGTTCCAATGACTGTGAAATACTTTATTTCGGTTCTAGTTCTTCACGCCTCAAGAGGTTACATCTTACAGCGGTTACTTTGGGCAGAACTTTCACACAGCAGCTTCGTTCTGGCTGCCCTGTCCTGGATGATTTGGAGCTCAAGCTTTGCATTCTTCCCGATGATGCAGAAATTGTTTCTTGCACACTGAAGAACTTGACAATTCAGGACTGTGCACCTAACCTTCGTAGTACACTGATAATCAAAGCGCCATCTCTTGCTTATTTGCAGCTGGTCATCACTGCTGCAGGTCGTTACTGGGATGGTGTTGTAGTAAGCGGCATGCCATTCCTCATCAAAGCCACTATTTGCTTACAACATTGGAATTCAAAAATACCAAAAATGCCATGCAAGCTTCTTTTGAGCCTGATTAAGGTGAAAGATCTAAAACTGACTGGTTCTCAGACACTGGTATGTCTTTGTTGCTTTTTTTTCTGATTAAGGGACCTCCAATTTCATTACGGATTTGAGTGTTTGAGCTTATTAATTTTCTAGTGCCATTTTAATTTTTTACTTTCATTGATTATGTGTATTACGAAACTGGACGTCTATATGATTTCAGTAGACTTATGTTCACCATTTGATATGGATGATGCTTTGATTCCTCTATTCAGGCGATTCTTCATGTGGGATCGGATACTTTCCCAGTGTTCCATAATATCAAAACCTTGATGTTTGAAGAATGTGATCTGAGTGACAACTTTGAGTTTCTGGGATGCTTTCTAAGCAATGCACCTTGTTTTGAGAAGCTTACTCTGCAACATTGCGAGGTGCATTTCGTTTTTCTTCTCTACTCCAACTTTACCATTTTATAAATTGCCTGAATCCTTTTTACCCTACAGCTTCCGGAAGGTGCCGCAAAAAGCAAAACTGGAGCAGATCCGAAGGCAACATGTCTAGAATATCAGGACAAACCAACTTTCCAGTGCCCAAGCCTAAAGTGGACTGAAATCAAATACAAAGAGGACGACGATGTTCAGAAACTATTTGACCTTTTGCTTGGCGTTTGGAGGAACCTCCAGAAGACTACCATTGTGATTGAGAAGGCTTGAAGAAATTACCACCAGCCCGTTTTGCAATGCGTCTTACGTCGTGTTCATCCTGAATATAGCATGCCTTCTGCCATTTGTGTTGTAGTACTTCTATATATTTGCTTCTGATGGCAGGGTCAAACGAACAAGCATCTACCGTTGCTTAACTTCTGGATTTTCTAATGGGGTGCCTGTTTGTGTTGTGTTTGATTGCACTGAGTCCACGGCAAATTTGATTTTGATAGCTGGCACAGCAATGGGTGTGCGATTTGATGATGAATATTCATAACAGTACGATAGTATGAAATCACATATATTGCTCGACATGAAAGCTCTTGTCGCGCAAAATATGATCAGTGAACACCTTTTTTGCTTGCAGCAATGAAGCAAATAAAAGGGGCATGTTGTCCAATGTATTGTACATGGTGGGTTAGCAATTGGTATGTTGTCCCGCCAGGAGGTGGCGGCGGTTGACAACATCCAGCTCCAGCCCGATCCAATCCGAGAGGAAGCTGGGGTGGGATTATCGCTGATTCTCCATGCCATGCTTCGTACTCTCAGGGAGTTCCTCTGAGTTTCCTCTCGGGGACGGGATCGTCCGTGGTGACCGGATTACTGATCTTCCACCGCGCAGTGGCGTAAGGACTGTCCAGCAATCTTACTGGTGGTTTACCACGTTTGGGTTTCGGTTCTTCTCGCCTCAAAAAGTTACTAGTACATACTCTGTATCTTTTTGTGTGGCGTTTTCACGCACGAGCTTACTTTTTTTTTTTTTGCGAAATTGCACCGATTTATTAAAAATCATCAACAACAGTACAAGGAGATCCAAAAGTAATAAAAATTACAAATAGGTCAATGGACCACCTAGCGATGACTACACACACTAGCACGAGCCGAAGGCACGTGCCGTCCTCGTCCCTCCATCACCAGAGCCGGGCAAAGCTTGTCGTAGAAGAGTTTGTTGTAGTAGACAGACGGGAAGTCGTGGCACGCACGAGCTTACTTGTAGCTTCATTTTTCTGGAAGACCTGATGCTTGAGCGTGGTCGATTTATTGATACAGAAATAATACCTTGCACACTGAAGAAGTTGACAATTGACAATTGTCACAGCTCTAGCTCTCGCTTATGATGCTGGTATTGACTGGACCGCTGTCAAAATGAATTAGATGTAGCCCCATGTCGAAGAAACCGCTTGTATAAAGTCTTGGGACACGAAGAAAAAACACATTGAGAAATGGTCATGACCTTCCGCGCAGCGTAATTAAATAGAGAGAAATATCCTCCTAAAAAAGTGAGAGATGTATCGCTCTCTGGTTCTGAAGCACTGCTATGCCTCTCTCTTCTCTCCGTTACCAGTGACTCTTCGGGTTTCCAAAGAAAAGAATCATACTCTCTTCTCTCTCACAACGTCTCTTCTCTTTTTTCTACCTCTACCTCTATCAATACTAGCACCTCTACTTTTAGTTTTACCTTGGGAGCAGGCCTACACTTACCAGACATACAAGCTAAACTACCAACAAGTAACAACATCATCATAGTGTTCCTCATCTTCCAACTGATCTTGATCTCCTTTACTAGAGCACACATCAGTATCATTATCAGAATTGAAATTAATGCATTTATATTTACTTCTACCAGCAAGCTCCTCATCTTTCCTTTTACTAGCAGTAAAGAGATTACTCCTAGCTTTCTCTAAGTTCTTAATTACATCTAAAGTCTCTACAATATTTCTAGGATCTTTACGTAACTTCACTCCTATGTTCTTAGCAATATCTTGCAAGACCGTATAAGCCAAATTTAAAACAGTGGAAATATTTTCCTTAGCATGCACTTCGAGGTTCTTCATCATAGCCCTGTCCTTAGCCTTATCCATGAAATGCTTGTCACCCAAATTTCTTACAGTCTTTCTTCTTTGTTCATCAATGTGAACATCTTTTCCAAATAGACACTGAAGAACCTTTGACATTGCTCACTACACTATCATTATTGATCACCTCATTGTCCTCTTGTGCATCAGGAACATCTTCATGTTCTCCTAGAGCATATTGCCCCTTAAGATTTTCTTTCATGGCTTGAGTCTCAGGCCCCATCTCATCTTCATAGTCCACATGTTCTTCAGACTCAATTCTCTAGACAAATCCAGCAATACAACATCTTTCTCATAGAGCTTATTAACTTCTTCCACTCCCCTCCTCTTTTTGTTCAATCTCCCAACAACTTCAACTTGCTTGGCTAACAAAGCAGTCCTCATCTCTATCTCTTTCTGAATACTTGTGTCAGATTCATACTCATCTTCACCTCCTTGTTGATTAGAACCCCCACTCATATTTCTACTAGTGCCAGTACCATACCCATCATTAACTGACAAATCTATGAATCTTTTGGCATTAGTCCCTTACCTCTCATTGGCCCTAGTACCACTTGGATCAGGTCCTCTAACTAGAATTCCATCTTGCAGATATATATCCACCTTGTTCTACAATCTCCTCAATATCAAAGTATATATAGAAAGTATAAGGATCATCAACTAGTTCAACCATTTGAGGAATCTTCGTAGGGTTTCTTACACCACATCTGCCCCTCACAGTCTCTATCTTCCAAAACCCCTCCATATCCACTTCTTGCATTGTCCCTAGCATAGAAGCAATTTCTGAAAACCCCTGCTTGTCGTGCAAGGTTTCATGTATGCCAGAAATCTTCACCCAGACTAAATACAACTTATACTTTCTAGAAGAGGTCGCAATCCACTTGGATAGCTTTATAAGAACTTGTTTGGTCCTTGTAGTACTATCCTGGATATGAGTGTTGAAATTTTGGTTGATTGTGTGCTAGATGGTTATGATAGAGAGTTACTAGACAAACCTTTTACATTAGAGCATATTAAGGAAGCAATTTTCCAGATGAAACATAATGACCTCCAGGCCCTGATGAGCTGCTAGATGAGTTGTACCAACATTTTTGACCTTTGGTTTGTAATGATTTGTGCTTTATGTTTCAGGAATTATTTCATGGTAGATTAGGCATTTCTAGGTTGAATTATGGAGTGTTGACCTTATTGCCTAAGTTGGCTGGAGCTTATAAGATCCAACAGTACAACCTATTTGTCTTTTGAATGTGTTGTTTAAGATTTTACTGAAGTTCTAAATAATAGAGCCATAGTGGTAGCTAATAATGTTGTTTCTTCTACCTAGACTACTTTTATTAAAGATAGATTTATCTTAGATGGTTTGTTATTCTTGCATGAAGTGATGCATGAGATTCATCAGAGTAAGTAAGATGTTGTGTTATTTAAAGTAAATTTGGGGAAAGCATACGATAGAATTAGCTAGACTTTTCTTGATGAAGTAATGGTCAAGGAAGGTTTTCCCCCAAACTTTGTTAGGATGGTTATGCAAACTATTAGAAATGGCAAAGTTGTTGTTATGGTTAATGATTAGATTGGTGCATTTTTTGAAACTGAGAAAGACCTTAGACAAGGAGATCTAATGTCTCCATTATTATTTAACATAGATGTAGATGTATTAACTTTGTTAATCAAGAAAGCAAGTGAGTGTGGTCTGATAAATGGGGTCTTGGGAAATATATAGAGGAGGTAATTAGCATCTTACAGTATGCAGATGAAACTATATTTATTTTAAAAGATATCTTAGAGAGTGCTAGAAATCTAATGTTTATCTTTGGCCTTTTTGAACAACTCTCTGGTTTAAAGATTAACTTTCATAAGAGTGAAATCTTTAGTTCTAGAGATAAGAAATATATCTATGGTTCTATTTTTACATGTGTTGAGGGTAAAATTCCTTTTAGATATATTGGTGTACCTTTGAGTTGTGTTATGCAATGTAACCTAGACTAGGAAGAGGCTGAGGAAAAATGGGAAAATAAAAGACATGTGTGGAACGGTACACATAATTCATATGGTGGTAGATTAGTGTTAGTGAGAAGTTGTCTTAGAAGTGTTCCTTTTTATATGTTAGCTATGTTTGAGCTTCCTAAGGGACCTAGTAAATGTTTGAATTTCTTTATGAAGAGTTCTGAGAGGGAAATATGTCGAGAATGGTTTATTGTCTATGTGTTAGGTTAGACCAGGGCAGTCCCAATTTGGGCATGGACTGATGAGGATCAAATATGCTTTTTAAAGTTTTTGCAAGAAAATAATAGGTAATGGTAAAAGGACTAGGTTTTGGGAAGATCACTGGATTGGTGATGCTTCCTTGATGAACAAGTTCCCTAGACTATACAATCTCACTTTTAGTCATAATTTTAGTGTGGCAAAAGTTTTTAAAGAAGGCTGGGGGTGTATTAGATTTATGAGGGTGTTGTGGGGTGAGATGGTTTCTATGTGGATTCAACTACAGTTTCTTTGTGTTGACACTATTCTGTGTGAAGAAGAGGATAGTGTAGTTTGGAATTTAACTAAGTCAGGAGTTTTCTCTGTTCAATGTATACATTTAGCTATGAAAATGTCCCAAGTCAAGTGGACACATAGGAAGTTGTGGTTTGTTAGGGTTCCTTTAAAGATAAATATTTCTATGGTTGACTGCACATAAGAGTATTTTCACTAAATATGTGTTGATTCATAGGGGATGGAAAGGTAAGGAACCCAAATGTTGCTTATGTTGTTGTTATTAGAGTATTGTTAAATGCACTTCTAGTTTGGGTAGTGTTCTTGACAAAATGGATGATGTGGGTTTATGGATTTGGAATTTCGCTGGTAAGGTTAAACCAATGGTAGAAGCTAGGGTGGAAGCGCCGATTTACACAATTTGGAAAAATAGAAATGTTGTTGTTTTTTACAGAATTTACGCTAGAGACCCTTGCAGTATTGTGTGCAAGATGTCGTATTGGTTTATTCACTAGACTCGTTTGTAGAAACCAAACATGCGTCAGCATCAAACTACCGCAGCACAGTTGTTGTCTAATGTGGCGATGGAGGCGTTTGGCATCCAACATGGATGGGCACCGTGGAGGAAGAGTCTGGGAGTGTGATGAAGATGGAGCTGTTGTGCACCTATAGCAGCTGACGTTGTTCTAGTAGTTGGGTTGTGTAGCAAAAGTTGTGTTCGATGTTTCGTAGCTTGATGGTTTCCCAAGAGGGTGTGGGCTGTTCGAAAAGATTCTGTCTCTAATAAGTAGTTCGAGGTCCGAGAAAAGTGGATTATGCAGGTGGTTGTGGTGTGGTGACAAAACGTTGAATAACTTTGTTTTATGGGTTTCATTTCTATAATGAAATTGGGAGCGTGAGCTTCTCAATTCGAAAAAAGGGTTTACTTCTTGAGGAAATATTGGATAATAAATTCCCAATGTTTCATAATCTTAGAACTTTGTTGTTCGACGAATGTGACTGAGTGAAAACTTTCGCATGCTAGGCTTCTTTTTGAACAAGACCCCTAGGTTAGATAAGCTTACTCTACAATGTTGCCAATTGCCTATATTTTTCGTGATATCTCCACTATGTTTCATAATCTAGCTTTGGTGCATCATATTTTACATGAAACCTTTACTCTATAGCTTCTAGAAGGATTCGTACAAAGCAAAACAGGAGATAACCCGAATACAACTCCTCTAAGGTATCAGGACACATAAGACGACAATCTAAAGAAATTGTTTGACCTTTTGCTTAGTGTTAGGAGGAACCTATAGAAGGAAAAATGTTGTGATTAAGATGACTTGAAGAAACTACACCCAACTTTGCATTGTACTTCTATATATTTTTGCTTTTGATATGATCATGCATCTACTATAGGCTAATTTTGGCATGCCTATATATCATTGTGTTTCATTGTATGAATATCCTTCCTTTTGTCCCAAAATTAGATACTCTTTGGTTATACTCCCATCCATCCCAAAACAAGTGAATGGGACGGATGGGAGTATATAGCTTCATTGTATGATGTTATACTCTTTGAATAGCTTTCCTTTCATCGCATACGAATTTAGACAAATCCAAGTCACTTAGTTTGGGACGGGTAGGAGTATATAGTTTTGTGTTGCCCAATATTAGATACTCTTTGAATTGACGTATGTACCTTGAAGTTTGGAAGATTTTAATTTTATAGAATTTTTGTTATGATGCTCTTTGAATCTAAGGAATAAGACAACCAAAATTCATACACACGCAGTAGGTTAGACATGTGGTAATTTTTGTATGTGGTTTGCAAATCTTCTATTCTTTCAAAATTTTCTAGATCTCTGCCAAGGCTAATATGTATTGACATTTTAGCTTTATGTTGGTCAATTTTGAGATACCACAATGATTTGTTTTTAACAAGACAGGGAACTTCAACTTTATGCAGGTTATTCATAGGAAAAGTCCATTTCAAACCATGAACTTATAGAGGTTTGGCGATTTCTTGTCAAATGGACACATTAATAAAAGACCATGTGCATCGCTTGATGTAGAGGCTGGGGTTTTATTCCCCTTTTCTAAAAAAATCCTCCAAGTCTACACACAATAGGGTTTGTGTTTCAAAATTTACCTTAATATGTGTGTGCTAATTTACATGAATCATGTTTACTACCTAAAGGTTCCCGAAGGTTCTAGCGAAATTATAGGAAAACAAGGGAAAGTCTAGGCAGGACAATTCTAAAACATGAGGACATATTTGTTAGATATCTATTTGTACAAAGGCTGTCAGGTTGAATTGGATACGGTGTAGTACACCGATCCTCTCTCTCTATACCCCGTTGTATTCTCAACAATGTATACGCCTTCAGAGGCTCTTCCGATACTATATAACATGTAACACGAGACCCCAATAGGTCATCGTTTCTGAAGGAGATATGCCCTAGAGGCAAATAATAAACAGATTTTTATTGCCATATCTCAATTAGTTTATAATAGTTTCATATTGTGCTATAACTGTGCCAAGTAGAAACATTGGTACAGGTGTGGTATGAAACAACCAAGTCCCTAGTAGCCTCTATTAATACTAGTTCGTTGGTCACGAAGATGATCTGAGTTTCAAGATCATGGGCATTTATGCCAACTGACAACAAGATCATATCATTGGAGAATGATGTGATTGGACATTCCTCGAAGAATTGCAACACGATCAAGTCATATGGTCCATTGTTGCAACAGCTATACCTAGACTCCTTCTCCTTAGACCGTGAGCTCATATTACTCATTGTTTCCCTAGGGTGCTTAGACTGCATCAACCGTCATCTGGTAATACGGTGGCCATAAAGGTGTATGTTAGGTATTCCGAAGGAACAGTAGATGACATGTGACTGCAAGACCGGGATTTGTTCACCCACATGACGGGTAAAGATACATATGGCCGGCTTGGTGAGATTACATCCATAAATGTTGCAACATGTGACTAGGTCACGGGGATGTAATATCACGGTAACAAGAAAACAGAACTTGTTGTGAACGAGATTGAACAAAGGTATGGGATACCGATGATCGGATCTCAGACAAGTTGTATCGAGAAACAAAAGTAAGAGGATGCTACATTTAGACGGTTCAAACGATATTGTCATCAGGAATGCATACGGGTCACATGGACATCCTTGGTCCCTCTGTTGATCATTGATACAGATCATGTCTAGAGCATTCCCGAGCCATGAGAGGATACACTTAAGGGTACGATGAGAGCGATCATTCGTAAGACGAAATCATAGTAGAGAAAGAGAGAAAGCCGAAATCGTTCCGCGGAGAGATCCGAAGTTGTTCGGAGAAAGAATAAAGGAAAAGTCCCGAAAAGTGTTTTCGGATAAATGGGAATTTAAATATATATTTATTATATGTTAATTGTGAATTAATATATTATAATAATATTTAGATTAAGATTTATAAAGGCAACTTTTATAGTAGGCTAAATCCCGGAGGGAAATAGCCTAGAAATAAAACTGTAGAAAAATAAAAGGGAAAAAGAAAAACAACACATGGGCGACGGATAATATACCATACAGTATGAGTAACTAATAGCGACGCCAGTGCAGGCCAGGCCGCTGACCAGCCGACCCACCAGGCGGGCGGGCAGGTGTCGGGGCGAGCCGGCCCATCCGGGGCTTCCCCTTGCCAGGCTGCCACGACGGGAGAGCTGGGCCGCGCGGGTTGGCGCCGGCCCACCTGGCCATTGCGCTGGCAGGTGATACATTGCAAATGTATCTATAATTTTTGATGTTCCATGCTTGGTTTTATCCACTTTCTTGTGTTTTGTCCACACTTTGGAGTACTTTTCATATGATTTCTTGGACTAACCTATTAACAAGAGCCATAGTGCCAACTGCCTATTTTCTGCTGTTTTTCGTTTCAGGAAAGTCAGAAAATGAATATTCTCAGAATTGGACGGGACAAAAGCCAAAGTGCCTATTTTTCCGGAAGTCATCAGATGCCAGAATACGAGACGGAGAAGGGCTGGGGGCCAGCCACACCACCTGGCCGCGCGGCCAGGCCTAGACCGCACCAGGGGATGGTCTGGCCGACCCCATCACCCCCTCGGCCTCTCCTTCCGCCTATATATTACCCTCAGGACGAAAACCCTAAGTACCCGATCAAAAATCCACGAAGAGTGCAGAGCCACCGTCATCTCCATCCCTAGATCGGAGGGATCTGAAGCTCTTCCGGCACCCTTCGAAGAGGGAATTCACCACAGAGGCCTTCTTCATCACCATGCAAGCCTCCGGTGTGATGCGTGAGTAGTTCATCCTTGGACTACGGATCCATGTAGTAGCTAGATGGATGGTTCTCCTCCTTTGTGCTTTCATGTCTAGATCTTGTGAGCTCTGTTCATCATGAAGATCATCTATTTGTAATTATGCATGTTGTGTTTGCGGGGATCCGATGAATATTGAGATGCTATTTCAGATTGATTATTTATTCTATCATGTCTTTGTTATTTGTGATCTTGCGTGCTTTCCGTTGTTAGTAGCTATCTTGGCCAAGTAGATGCTAGCAACTCCAAGAGTTAGTATTTATGCTCGATAGTGGGTTCATGCCTCTGGTAATCTGGGGAAGTGACAGAAATCTCTAAGGTACTAGATGTGCTGTTGCTACTAGGGAGAAAACAACAATCCTTTGTTCATAGAACAATCGTATTGTTTACTTTACACGCAATTTGTAAAGCAATAATCTGTTGCTTGCAACTTAATACTGGAGGGGGTTCGGATGATAACCTGAAGGTGTATTATTAGTCATAGATGCAGTTGGATGGCGGTCTATGTATAATGTTGTAATGCCCAATCAAGTCTCAAAGGAGTCAAGATGATTAGTATATGCATGTATTGCTTTCTCGATGTTTGTCAATTGCCCCGCTATAATTTGTTCACCCAGCATGTTATCTATCTTAAGGAGAGCCACCTCTAGTGAACTATGGATCCTGGTCATTTTTCTTTACATACAATCTACAAAGTGTTTACTGCTTTGTGTTTACTTTCTGCAAACTATTACTTTCTTCCATTCGATACGTTTAATCCTTTGTTTTCAGCAAAACACGGTGAGATTCACAACCTCATCGCAAGTTGGGGACAAAGTTCTGTGGTTGTGTTGTGCAGGTCTCCACGTTGCTACTAGCACCGGTAGTGCGCCCTGCCAAGGCTCAGCTAGCAACACCTTTGGGGTGTTTCCTTGCTCCTACTGGTTCGATTAAACCTTGGTTTCATAACTGAGGGAAACTTGCTGCTGTGCTCATCATACCTTCCTCTTGTGGTTCCCAACGAGCTCTATATCAACACTGAGCCATCAAGCATTTTTCTGGTGCCGTTGCCGGGGAGTCAAGGACATCTTCACAAGGGGAGTCCCTCATAACCAATCTCTTTACTTTGTTATTTTTGTTTTGCTTAGTTTACTTTTGTTTTTTTTGCTTATTTCTTTATCAAAAACACACAAAAATTAGTTTTACTAGTTTGCTTTCTTATTCAAAAACACACACAAAAATTAGTTCATATTTTATGTTGCCATTATGTCTAGCCTTGCTCCAATCACTATGTCACCCGAGGAAATGATTTTCACTTTTAAACAAGGAATTGAGGAAAGTTTTAAGGAAGCTTGGTTTAGAATCTCTAATCTACATGAAAAAACTGAGCCTAAAATGACTCAAAGCTTGTTCCTTAGCAGTTTTTACCTTGGAATTGCTCTTTTCTATAGATATGCTTTAGATGCTGTTGTGGGAGGAGATTTCCTCCAATGTAATGAGTATGATGCTATTAATGCTATAAAGAAATTGATCCTTACTTACAACTTGCCTAGCCAAACTGATATTTCTTTCGCAAGAATATTTGCTAGATTGAACACTCTTGAGACTAGCACTACTAGCTTAAAAGATTGCTATAATACGCTTATGGAGCATCATAATTATGTTCCAATAAATTCTCAACCACCAAAGTGGCTCCCTACAATAAAGATTGAGATAAACACTGAAACTTTTCAAGCCCGCTGTGATATCATGTCTGAATTTTGTCTTATGCCCAAAGATATTTATGAATCTCTGAATGTTTGGGGCTTACTGAAGGAGGAAAATAAATATCTCTTGCTAATAATGCTACCATATTACCTATTGGAATATCTTAAGGAGTGTTTACAAACATCCTCGGGGAAATGATTTCTACTGATTATCTTGTTATTGAATGTGCAGGAAAAGGACAAATTACACTTGGAAGGTCCCTATTAGAACTCCTTGGAGCAATAATAGATGTGGGAAAGGGGACCATGCACCTTTATTCTCCACCAAACAATCATATTTTCCCCAAGGTTAAGAATAAAAGTAAGAGAGGTAAGGGCAAGAAATTTGGTCTTAATGCTTCTTCATTTGAGAATACTTGATTCTTTTTCTTGCTTCTTATGCCTAACTTAAAGGCGTTAAAGAAAAGTACTTATTAGGAGATAACACAAAAGTTTTAGATGAGTCTTGAAATTTATTACTTCAGTAATAACCGCTCCTTATCCTTTTTATTTCCTTTTTGTGCCAAGAGTAACCTCTAAGGAGAGAGAGAAGTAATGATTGGGAAAGTTGCTGTCCTGAAACAGATTTCTATGCTTCACCGTAAAAATTCGTGTAAAATCTCTGAACGTCTTTTTGAGGCGTGAATTTTTGTGCTTCTTCCCCAGGTTGTTATATAACTTTAGTTAGTTCAACACTTTTTGATTTGAGCAACAGAAGGTCTTCGAAAAAATTCGTCTTTACCTGCTGGTCTGTTTTGACAGATTTCTGCCATTTTCTGCATTTGCATTTGTTGGTTCCTTTTTTAGTTATTTTGGGGAATTGAGATTTTTGAGGGAAGTGCTACAGTATCTAGTGTTCTAATGGAAGTTTTTTTTGGTGTTAGAACTGAACCTTAAGACCTTTTATCTTGAGTGCACTAATGTTGCTAATAAAGATTGTGTGAAGTTTTGTATGAAGGAAAAATTTCAGGTGTATGGAAGGAATGAGTAATGAGATGAAGGATGGACTAAAGCTCAAGCTTCGGGATGCCATGCGTGTCACCCCAAGAAATATCCAAGAAGTACAAGTGTCAAAGCTTGGGGATGCCCAAGGCATCCCCTTCTTCATCAATAAAAATCCCAGGTTTCTTCCAAACGCTTCATTTTATCTTTTTCGTTTTTGTTTTAGTTTTTCGTTTGAATTTCTTTGATTAGTTTTCTGAATAAATTGGTTGGACCCCCTCTTTCATACTTTGGTTTGCAAATAGTTTGGTTTGGTTTGGAAAAAAGTCGGAAAGTTCATACTTATGTGGTAAAAAGAGCTCATTTTTGACTGTGGCCTATGCTTTGTCATGCCATGCTTGATATTGTTTTGGCTTTATGCTTAGTATTTTTTGCTATAGCATGAATTGTTATAAACAATTGAGATTGGTTAATGTTCCTGGGATGAATCATGCGTTGTTTAGCATATTAAAGCATAGTATTGTGGTATTCTCCTTTGATGCTTTATTTGAGTTGACTTGGCGCATGCTCACACCATGTTATGACTATACCAAGTCACCATAGCCTTTATTATCCTTTAGTTTTCAACTTTTAGTATCACTTTATGCTTTGATCAATGATGTTTTGTCGCTCTGCATGATTATGGCCATTATTGCTCTCTTAGTTTGTCGCTCCCAGTCTTTTGCTAGCCTCCACAACCAAGTATGAGTTTCACTCATGCATCCAACTCCCTAAACCAAGTTATTCCAAAGAGTCCACCATACCTACCTACTAGCTTATGCTATTCCAAGTATATTCATGTTTTTGTTTACCTTCCAAATTAAACTTGTTATGAGAAAACTAGTGATTAAAGCTCTCACGAACTTGATGGCACACTTTACTTTTTGCATTTAATAAACTTGAACCATTGGGTCCTTCTTTGTTGCGTATATGCTTGCACTTTATAAGTTGAAATTAGCAGAACCATGTATCATGGGGAACGCTTTCAACATTGGACTTGTACTTTGTACCCCGTTGATATCATGTTCTTTTACTTATGGATCCCGGCGGTGTGAAATAAAAGTGGAACTTGTAAGACCATGGAGTTTGTATGTGTGTTATAGAAACGCCTGGGCCGCTAGCCTAAGCCATGCCTAATCATGGTGGAAACTTGCAGCATCACCATAATGATCACTCTATGAAGCATCCTCAATAAAAACCTATGCAAATAGCAAATAAAAAGATCGCTGAGATGCTCATTGTCTGCTTGCCTTGTCATTTTGATTATGGGATAACTCATGTATCATGTGCAAGGGGTACCCCGTTGGCGGTTCTTTATGATACACATGTACTTACAATGACAAGAGCTTACTCGTGACTAAAGTTGAGTAGCATGAGGTTCGGTCTTCGTAAGTAAGGGGCATGAGATTTCGGTTTATAAATTGTCAAGCATATCCTCTTAGTTGTGTCAACCTTAATCACTTCAAGATGCTTATGATAGGGGCAATGAGAGCTGAAAGCTATAAGTACCATAATTTTTGGAAGCTCTTTATGAGACTTGAATCCCTACTTCCTTATATGAAAGACCTTTCTTCCACCATTATATTGAGTCTCCACCTTCTATCTTTATGCACCTACTTTGAGAGCATAGAGGCCATTCTTAGTTCTATGTGCATTGTCCCAAGACTAGTTGATTGATGCATAACTTGATACTACTTGTTTTAAACTATTTGTATCTAGTCACTCTTATGAACTTTGAAGGTGTCCTATGCAATTATATTTGCTACTCTATGAGGGACAAGCTAAATACTATTATGCTATGTTTTCTTTATGTGAAACAAACAAACGTCTTGCAAAGCATTGTTATTCATGAATCTTTTGTTTGTGCCTTTTCATGTTGCATCATAGTTTGTTTGTATTATTGCTAGAACTTTGTCTTTCATGTTATGATTGAAGTACTATGATCCCAGCTTTGAATGTTTTGCAAATACTTTGATCAAGTTTATGATGGTGCATGTCACCTCAAAAATTATTCTTTCTTTTTATCACTTACCTACTCGAGGACGAGTAGGAGTTAAGCTTAGGGATGTTGATATATTGCAAATGTATCTATAATTTTTGATGTTCCATGCTTGGTTTTATCCACACTTTGGAGTACTTTTCATATGATTTCTTGGACTAACCTATTAACAAGAGTCACAGTGCCAGCTGCCTGTTTTCTGCTATTTTTGGTTCCAGGAAATCAGAAAATGAATATTCTCGGAATTGGAAGGGACAAAAGCCAAAGTGCCTATTTTCCGGAAGTCATCAGATGCCAGAATACGAGACGAAGAAGGGCTGGGGGCCAGCCACACCACCTGGTCGCGTGGCCAAGCCTGGCCCACGCCAGGGGGTGGTCTGGCTGACCCCAGCACCCCCTCGGCCTCTCCTTCCGCCTATATATTGCCCTCGGGACGAAAACCCTAAGTACCCGATCAAAAATCCACGAAAGAGTCTGTAGCCACCGTCATCTCCATCCCTAGATCGAGAGGGATCTGAAGCTCTTCCCGGCACCCTACCGGAGAGGGGAATTCACCCTGGAGGCCTTCTTCATCACCATGCAAGCCTCCAGTGTGATGCGTGAGTAGTTCATCCTTGGACTACGAATCCATGTAGTATCTAGATGGCTGGTTCTCCTCCTTTGTGCTTTCATGTCTAGATCTTGTGAGCTCTATTCATGATGAAGATCATCTATTTATAATTTTGCATGTTGTGTTTGCAGGGATCCGATGAATATTGAGATGCTATTTCAGATTGATTATTGATTCTATCATGTCTTTGTTATTTGTGATCTTGCATGCTTTCCGTTGTTAGTAGCTATCTTGGCCAAGTAGATGCTAGCAACTCCAAGAGTTAGTATTTATGCTCGATAGTGGGTTCATGCCTCTGGTAATCTGGTATAATGTTGTAATGCCCAATCAAGTCTCAAAGGAGTCAAGATGATTAGTATATGCATGTATTGCTTTCTCGATGTTTGTCAATTGCCCCGCTGTAATTTGTTCACCCCGCATGTTATCTATCTTAAGGAGAGCCACCTCTAGTGAACTATGGATCCCGGTCCTTTTTCTTTACATACAATCTACAAATTGTTTACTGCTTTGTGTTTACTTTCTGCAAACTATTACTTTCTTCCATTCGATACGTTTAATCCTTTATTTTCAGCAAAACACGGTAAGATTGATAACCTCATCGCAAGTTGGGGACAAAGTTCTGTGGTTGTGTTGTGCAGGTCTCCACGTTGCTACTAGCACCAGTAGTGCGCCCTGCCAAGGCTCAGCTAGCAACACCTTTGGGGTGTTTCCTTGCTCCTACTGGTTCGATTAAACCTTGGTTTCATAACTAAGGGAAACTTGCTGCTGTGCTCATCATACCTTCCTCTTGGGGTTCCCAACGAGCTCTACATCAACACTGAGCCATCAGCAGGCCGGCCCACCCGGCTGGCTGGCTGTTGCTGCTGCTTCTCCTTTTCTTTTTCTTTTTATTTAGCTATTTTCTGTTTGCTATTTGGGCTAAGTACTTTTGGCCCATTTGGCAGTCCAAAAATCTTCTGCCTTTTTCTTTTAGTATTAGTCCCACATGGCTAACCCAATAGGGAGGGCACACCCCCTCCTCCTATATAAAGGGGTGCCCATGGGTGGGATTAAACACCAACAATTAGAGAAGTCCTTTGGTTGACTTTCTCCTCCTCCCTCTCTCTATACCTTGTTACCATGGCCCCAAGTCTGGGCTGTGCGATCAAGGCACACCTGCAGTACACCGTTGCGCTGCAAGGATTCCTAGCCGGATATCAACTTCCACACTCCCGGCGGGGTCGGGGAGACGGAGGTCTCATCGTGCATCGGATGTGTACGAAGACACAAGGCGCAACACTTGGGGCGCTTAAATGTCGTGAGCCGGAGTTGTTGCACGATGAAGATGACGAAGGAGCAAGGGGTGACCTACGAGGAGCTTCGCGACCTTGAGGTCGGCTTCGAGTACGACTACATCAACCATGTTCCCCGCGGAACGTTAACCGCGTATGGTCTACAAGGGTATGTACTCTCTATGCATCGGCTGTTACCGCATTACTACATAGATAGATCCTAGGCAGTTTCTAGGTTTCAACGTAGGAATTTTTTTGTTTTCCGCACCGATCCCCTACAGTTTCCGCCTAGGATAGATCGTCAATATGGTATCAGAGCTGCCCTCTTCCCTAACCTAGTCGTCGCTCCACATCTCAGACGCTGTCGCTCCCCAAGAAAACAAAAGATCTTGCCGCTGCCGCTCTACAAACAAAAACCCTAGAAAACCTACAGGATCCTCCCTCCTCTATGGCCATGTCGACCTCCACCTCCTCTTTGGTGGTGTTCTTGGTTGCGGTGTTGGGAGCCCCTCCTGCACAACTTCTCACTCGGGAAAACTTCCTTGGATGAAAGGCCCTTGTGGCCCACTCTGTGTGTTGCCCGTGTCCTCGCTCTCGTCAAAGGGAAGGAAGCTACGCGAGCTAAAACTATGGAGGTGGAAGATGAAAACAAGAAGAGAATGACCATGGAGAATCCAACCTATACCGCATGGATCTCGCGGGATCAGCAGGTGTTGCGGTTCATCCCGATCTCGCTGTCACCGGATGTGCTTGCTCACGTCACCGGCCTCGACACCTCCGCTGAAGTATGGGCTAATCTCATCGCCCTGGTCTTGATCCCCTCTAGGTCCAATATCCAGAGCCTACGATCAGCCCTCAATGATGCCAAGAAAAACAATCTTACCGTTGCCAAATACTTTGTGAAGGTGAAGGCTCTCATGTCCAAACTTGTTGCGGCCAGAAAAACCCTTGATGATGATGAACTGATCGGGTACATCTTGCATGGACTTAATCACAACTACAATGCCCTCATCGCAGCAGTAAATGCAAATCCTGGTACAACACTTGCTGATCTATTTAGTCAGTTATGTGCTTACGATCTCCATCACGAATATCTAGAAGAACCAGAGTTCACCTCCTACACCAACCTGGCTCGCCGTGGTGGCGAACAGCAGCGAGGGCGCCAAGATGATCGTGTCCGTGATGACCATCGTGGATGCTAGGACAACTGGGATCTCCGCGGTGATGACCGTGGCTATCGCAAGGACGACCACAGGTATCACTAGGACGACCGTGCTACCGTGGTCCAGATGATCGTGGATATGATCGCCGTGACTTGTATGACAGAGATCGGCGTGATGATGGTCAAGGACTCCATCAGCAGTGGCGTGATGATGGGGGTGTTCGCCGTCGTGCACGTGCACCTACCCACTATGTTGACATTACCTTCCAAATATGCAAGATCCACAGGCATCCAGCCAACAAGTATTGGTGGAGGTTCCAGGACAACAACAACCGCAATGAAGATGGTGACAAAGGGGACAACGTGGAATCCTATGGTGTGGATACCAACTATTAACTAGACACTAGCGCCACAAACCACCTAACCAGAGAGTTGCAGAAGCTCCCCATCCATGAAAAGTACATGGGACGCAACCGTTTCCACACGGCCGATGGTAATGATATGCAAATACTCCCTCCATCCCAAAATATAAGGCGCTTAAGAATTATTCAAAAGTCAATATTTTCTAAGTTTGATCAAATTTATACACAAAAATATCAACATTTACAATATAGAATAAATATCAGTAGATTCAGCGTAAAGTATATTTTACTAATGTGTCCATTTAATATTCTAGATGTAGATGTTTTTTCTAAATATTTGGTCAAAGTTTGTAAGGTTTGACTTTTGACTAATCCTTAGGCGAATTATATTTTGGGGCGGAGGGAGTAGAACATATTGGTCATTCAATATTGCACACTCCTCATAGTTCCTTAAAACACAAAATATACTCCATCTTCCTAGTGCCACCAAAAACTTGCTTTCTATTCATAAGCTTACACTTGATAACAATGTTTTTCTTGAGTTTCACCCATATTTCTTTTTGATTAAGGATCAGGCCATAAGGAGAACTCTGTTTAAGGGACCATGTCATGATAGTCTCTACCTTCTAGTGCCTATCTCTACCGGGTCTTCTAAGGAAGCATTCATCATAATAAATCCGTCTTCTTCGACATGACATCGCCGCTTAGGACATCCTTCTTATTTTGTGGTTCAGCAAGTTCTTAGGAATAACAATATTTCTCATACTCCTGAAATAAATCCATACATCTGTGATACTTATCAACTAGCTAAGAGTCATCAATTGCCATATCCTGTCTCTACTAGTGTTTCCATTGTTCTTTTGGAGCAAGTCTTCTCTGATATATGGGGTCCAACACTCGTTTCTGTTGGCAAACATTTATATTATGTAAGATTTATTGATGATTTTAGTAAATTCACATGAATTTACTTGCTCAAGAAACATTCTGATGTTTATTAAGCTTTCTCAACTTTCAACAACTAGTTGAACGCAAATTTGATAGGAAAATCATTACTATGCAAACTGATTAGGGTGGAGAATATGAAAAACTCAATAGTTTATTTCAAAAGGTTGGTATTACTCATCATGTTTCTTGCCCTCGTGTTCACCAAAAAATGGCTCTACTGAGCGCAAACACCATCATATTGTTAAGGTTGGTCTTGCCTTGCTCGCTGATGCATCTATGCCTCTTAAATTTTGGGATGGAGCTTTTCTCACAGCCACTTTTCTCATAAATTTACTCCCTAGTAAAGTCATAAATTTTGAGTTCACCTATTGAATGTTTGCTTCACACTAAACCCAACTATGACTCTCTTATAACATTTGGCACTGCTTGTTGGCTCAATCTTCGTCCTTACAACAAACACAAACTTGATTTTTGATCCACTCGATGTGTTTTCTTGGGATACAGTCCTCGTCATAAGGGAGTAAAATGTCTAGACACCAAAACTAGTCGTGTGTATATCTATAGAGATGTTGTTTTTATTTGATTGATTTCCCTTTTGAATCACTCCATCCCAATGCTGGTTCTAGACTCCGCAATGACATCCTCCTTCCACCACCAAATTTGCCTTCGACCACATCAAATAATGAGGATGCACGTATTGATGATCATATGCCATTATACCTATTGTTACTAATAAAACTTAGTGCACTACAAAACAACATATGCTGACAGGTACTACTAGCGTGAAGAAAGAAACTGCAGAAAATTTGAGCCATAATGATGGAGAAATGAGTTCAAATGATGCATCTGAAAATTCACAAGGAAACGAAATTGATATGGAGCCCGAGCAGGATCCTTCTCCTGCTCTCTCGGATCAGACACCACCGGATCTCGATGCTGATTCGCTTGGTGTCGATCGCCCTCGATAGTGGAGCCTGCCTCCCACCCGTGTCTGCATTTATGCGCGGCGAATGGTGCACCACATCGTCCAGGAGAGGGAGCCGTCTCCGTCGCGGGCCCCGCCACATGCTCCCTCCGTCGCCATGTCGCCTTCCGCCAGGTCCTCGTAGTGGACCCCTCCATGAGCCGACAACGCCAATGATGGCGCGTCCACGGACACACCCACAGGGCCCCTGCCTTCGACACCCACATGTGGCATCTCTACCACCGATTCTAATGATGTTCCTGGCTTCCCAGGATCCTCTGCAGCTAGTTTAGCTGCACCGTCTCCTGTGCTACATGGTTCTCCTCCATTGCCTCCGATTGTTGAACCACAGACCAGGTTACAAAAAGGTATGAAACAACTAAAACAGTATACTGATAGGACAATTCTCTATGGCCTGTTTACTTCTACAGGTGAACCGTCCATACTCACGGAGGCTCTAGAGGATGACCGTTGGTGCAAAGTTATGCAAGAGGAGTACAATGCCTTGATGGAAAATAATACTTGGCATCTTGTTCCCTCTAGTTCTGTAAATAACGTTATTGACTACAAATGGGTATACCATGTTAAGAAAAAATTGATGGTACTATTGATAGGTATAAATCACACTTGGTAGTAAAAGATTTCAAACAAAGATATGGTATAGACTACGAATACACCTTTAGTCCTATTGTTAAAGCAGCCACCATCAGACTTGTTCTGTCAGTTACTGTCTCTAGGGGCTGGAGTTTGCGACAGTTGGATGTGAAGAAGGCGTTCTGGAAGAGGATGTTTACATGAGACAACCCCTAGGTTTTGAAAACTCTCAAACTCCTCACTATATTTGTAAATTATACAAAGCTCTTTATGGTCTCAAACAGGCACCTCATGCATGGTATTCTAGACTTAGTACAAAGTTGTAAGCTCTTGGTTTGGTTCCATCTAAGGCGGATACTTCACTTTTCCTATACAACAAAGCTAGTGTTATGATATTTGTCCTAATCTATGTTGATAACATTATATTAACCATCTCCTCAGGTTAGGACAAATCATCTTTGCTTCATGATCTCAATGATGACTTTGCTCTCAAGGATTTAGATGACTTGCACTTCTTTCTTGGTATTGAGGTGAAAAAGACTAATGATGGTTTACTACTCACTCAAGAAAAGTATGCCACTGATTTGCTTTCTAAATTTGGTATGAGACAATGCACAACCTCCCCTACACCATTATCCTTCACTGAAAACTATCTTTGACTGAGGGTTCACCTCTTGGTCCTAATCATAATACACAGTATAGAAGCATTGTGGGTGCTTTACAGTATTTGACATTGACATGGCCTGATATTTCCTTCCCAGTTAATAAGGTTTGTCAATATTTACATGCTCCTACAACTATACATTGGATAGCTACTAAGATAATTTTGAGATATGTTCAGGGTATACTAAAGGTTGGACTTACTTTCCAGTAGTCTTCCTCTAGTTTGCGCAGTGCTTTTTCAGATGTAGATTGAGCAGGTTGTCTTGATGATAGAAGATCTACATGAGGTTTTGCGATATTTCTTGGACCAAACTTGGTCTCTTGGAATGCATGCAAACAAGCTACAATATCGAGATCTAGTACTGAAGCTGAATACAAAGATCTAGCAAATGGCACAACTGAATTGATATGGGTTGAAGCTCTTCTTGGTGAACTTGGTGTATCACTAAAGGTAAAACCATGTCAATGGTGTGAAAACTTAGGTGCCACCTATTTTTCAGCAAATCATGTCTCTCATGCAAGAACCAAACATATTGAGATAGATTATTACTTTGTTCGTGAGAGAGTTGCAAATAAACTGTTGGATATCAAGTTCATATCAAGTAAAGATCAAGTTGTAGATGGATTTACAAAGACCTTGGCAGTCAAGGATCTGCATGAGTTTAGGCGTAATCTCAACCTTTCACAAGGTTGTGATTAAAGGGGGCTATTAGATATCTATTTGTACAAGGGTTGTCACGTTGTATTGGATACGATGTAGTACACCAATCCTCTTTCTCTCTCTATACCCCTTGTATTCTCACCAATGTATACGCCTTTAGAGGATCTTACGATACTATATAACACGTAACATGAGACCCCAACAGGTTGTCGTTTCCACCTAGGATAGATCGTCAATAATATTAACATTCAAGTGCCCAACTTTCAAGTTTAACGACGTTAAAAGACTCTTTGATGATAAGATCAAGCAAGCCTCATGTCATTGAGCGTCCCTTGACGAACCCCTTGAGCTCTCGTGTTACTCCCACGAGCGACACAGAGCTCCCGGTGATGCTCCCTCCCATCCCTCCCCAACCTCTCCCCTCCTCTCCGCCGCCACAGGTGCATTGCGGTGGTGGCCGGGGTCGGGCGTTTGTGGCTGGTGAGGGTGTCGGGCTGGGAGCTAGGTGCGGAGGTACGGAGCTTAGGCATCGGTGCGGCCTTAGCATGGATCGTGCATGACCGTGGCGGCGATGGTTCCCTGGAGTGGCCTCAGCGACGGTCATCGTGAGATCAGCCATGGCCCGCTGGTGGAGGTCGTGGGTGTTGCGTGAGTGGGCCAGTGTGTCCAACTACTCGACAGGAGGTAGTGAGTGCTCCATCGCGGTGGTGGGAGGCCAGTTCAGGCCGGGGTTAGGGCCCCGGGCCCTGTCGAGCCCATCGACCTCTTCCCAAACCTGAGGGCATCGAAAGCCATGGGGGCTGCTGGTGTCCATTCTGGCAGGTGGATCTACACCCTGTTTAGCTATGGTGGTGCTCGTGTGGTGGCCGGACGGTGCTCCTTGGTCAGCGTCCGTTGTCCTTGAGCGCTTTTCCCATGTATTCCAAAGTGTGGTTGTGTGTTGGGTTGGAAAGTCGGGCTGACGACCCTAGATGGAGAGGCGGAGTCGACCTACGGCTCATGACGTCTGCAGGTGCTGGCTAGTGGTCTTGGACGTGTGGGCGGCAAGGTCCCGAAGTGTTCTAGTCATGGTGGGAGGGCAGTGTCATCGGCCCTCTTCTCTAGATCTGAAGGTCAACCACCTTCCTCCCTGTGTCCCGCCCTCCCCGCTGGTTCTAGCATCTTGGTTGCCGGCTCTAGAGAAGGTTGGGGTGGGTGGGGTTTGTGTGGGACTAGGGGAAACCCTTGGTCGGCCGGCCCAACCACGACGGCAGTGACACCCTTTGGGCGCCTCTCTCCTTCCTTGAGGCGTCATCGAGGTCCCTATCCCCACCCCTGCTACAAGCTCTCGGGTGAAAACCCAAAATTCTGTATTGGGCAGCGGCGGCACCATTGGTGTCGTTTTCCCTCTTGGGAGCACTGTTTGGGGTTGCTGGTGATGCGGTCGAGCGGGTCATGGATGGTTAGTGGTTGTTGGTGTTGGGGATATACTTTCCGGGTATCCTCACTGTGCCTCACTGACCAGGGTGGCCCACTTCGGGTTAGAGCTTTGCTTCACGGGAGGCCCAGTCAGGGAGAAGAGACGGAGTCCAATCCGGCTACGGTAAGGCTCAGAAGACTTACTGACATAGGCCCGTAGTGTTACTTGTAGTCCAAGATGTACTCTGTAACCGACTCTTAGTCGTAGCCGGATAGATCTCTCCTGTAAACCCTAGGCCGGATATGTATACAAGCCGTCCTAGGGAAAGCCTTTAGGGCACCCTCACAATAGTCTACAATCTCAGCTCGCACAGGCGAAACCCTTGTAACCCATATTTCGGCTCTGCCGTATTACTGGATTGCTAGTAGGAGTAGGAACCGTCCAAAGACGGCGGATTCGAACCTGGATAAACTTGTGTGCTCACCATCCCGGAACACCGTACATATCACACCCCTCTCTTCCACACGCCTCGAGGACCCCCTCATGGCGTACTTGTCATCAATCCGACGATAGTTGGTGCCGAAGCTCTTGAGGTGGTGGCGTCACTTGGGACCAAGAGGTTCGGTGCGCATCCTATGGGGCGCTCGCCTCCATCATGTTTCACTATTCTCCGGTGGTTCGGCGCCCTCGATCCTGGGCGGAAGGGGAAGGGTCCCCTTTCCGACGATGGTGGCATAGAGGTGCAGGCCCATACTCTTCTTCCACGGTGTCTGCTCCTAGGCCCTTTTCCTGCTATGGGCTCCTCGTCTTTGCGCATCGTCTTCATCAACGATTGGCCCCAAGCTTCATGGAGTTCAATGTCGGAGACGACCGGATGTTCATTCTCTTATTTTGTGTGGTTGCTGTTTATGGTGTTGTAATCTAATTTGATCAACACCCTTGTACCCTTCGAGCCGTTTGGGACTTTATTAATTTAAAGCTTTGCCTATGGCCTTCAATTTTAAAAAAAGACTCTTTGATCTTTTGAATGCCGTTTGGAGTAACCAACATCAGACAACTGTTGTGATCAATAAAGCTTGAAGAAGCTATTCTCAGCCCATTGTTGTAGTCCTTTTTTACCTCTTATCAATTCTTACGATGTACCATGCCTATGCCATTTTCTATTACACTACTATCTTTCTTTTATATTTTTTTATGAAAGAACAATCAGCCACTACCAACTCATTTCTCGATATTTAGAAGGTGTGCCTACCTATTCTGTGCAAGGTGGCACAATTCAGGACTTAATGACTCTAGCAATGCCCTCCTAAGGTATTTGTGTATACACATGTAGTTCTCAACACAATTATCATGAGAACCCTAGAACATGGAAGATAAAACTGAAACCATAGTGGTATATGTTAATGTTGGCAAACATCAACGAGAAACAGCGACAAGAAAAAAAGTCAATAGTATTAGTTAAAAAGCTTTTATTAAGAAGTAATGTACATTATCCTAGTATTGCAATGAATTATGGTTTTCATGAAACTTTTTATTCACGTTTTTCCAAGATTAAGCAAAGGGAACAAACCAAGAGGGAAATTATGCAATCAAATTCTAACTACTAAGCAAGAGTTAGGGAAATAATTTTGATTAGATCATTTCTGCTTAGACCAAGTGCCAAATTCACATCTTCCCTCATTCTGAAACAAGCATCTGTGTAAAGTCTTCAGACCACACAAAGCGCGTAGAATGCTTCAATTGCATATGGTAACTCCAGGAACAATAAGGTAGCACAACCATAATTCTATGAAGTTCAAGTATTCAATTTAGTAGATAGCTGCTAAAGAACAACATCCAGCAATGTTCAGTAGCAACTCACAGAGCATATTCCAAGCACCAAATTTCTCCATGCATCTTATAGAATGATGCAATTGGCATGCTCACTTCTTATTTTCATGAATCTTTTCAAGAGTTCTCACTATCTTTTTAACGTTATCCATTCCTTTTTGGAAATTCTCAATCTCCTTTTTTGCCTTCTCTAGCATCTCACCGAGTTTCTGGATCTCCTCTTTAGATCTTAATATAGCTTGTGATGCCCTATTGTCCGACTCCAGCCTTGCTTTCTGCTCTTCCAAAAGCAGATTTTCAAGCCTGGTGATTGTACTATTTGGATTTTCCTCCACCTATACAAGCAAAGTCAGTTGTTTAATTAAAGAAACAATAGTAGATGCATTATAAGTATTGGTTTATTCAAAGCAGATAAATAACTATGTGAGCACTACCAAACTCGAATTTCTTCACAATATGTTACTAACTATAAGTAAATCAGAGGGACAACCTTTGCTTTCGAGTTGATATTAACAGTTGGTTCCAAGTCAAAACAACCTATAGTTCACCAAAGGATCATTTGGAAGGTATAATTGGAAGGGAAGAAAATCATTTGCATATTACTGTTCCCTAGATATAAGCATGATAGAACAGCATGTGAAGAAATATGTTGCCACAGTTCAGTAAACAACATTATCACATTCACATGTTGGTAAATTCACTTTATACATTAGTAGCATATTACCATCTTTGCGACCTGTGCAACGCATTCATCATATATCTCTTTCTTCAATTGGAACCTCTGTTCTGTTGAATATTCCTCAGAACTGATCTCTTTCCTGCTTTGCACTTTCTGCGCCAAGAGAAAGAAAAGTTCCAATGTGAAAACTGAAAATTCCATGGAACGCAACATGACCAAAAGTTAAAGGCACCTGGGCCTGGGTGTGATTGTGGTTGGAAAATGATTTTCCCTGATTGCTTGATATAACGAAGTCCACGGCATCAAGCAATTTTCTCAGTTGTACCAAACGGTGCTTTTTACTGTTCGTCTTATTGTCAAAAAGAACAACTCTGTTTTTACAAAGGGTTAACATGTCCTGAAAAGAGAGCACACAAATGTAAGCCACGTTTAAATAGATTGCGAGAGACGTAGTACCAACATACTGGATTCGTCACATCAAATACAATTGGAAACACTAAAATTGGGACCATCCCTATCTGAAGATTGTGAAGTTGGGAAGACATGAATTAAACCTGCAGATATGCTGGAGCACTGTCAGTTAACTTCTTCTTCCAGCTGTTCTCCTCCCCTACTAGATCCCCATGCGTGAAAACCAAAATCATATGGTCAAGGACTTCATCACCAAGAAGCAGTCTAATCAACTCTATTGTTTGCTCATCTTCACGGGAAAACCGACATGTAGCTGAAAAAACCGTGAGTATCGCATGTATCCCATCTTCAGCTATGTCCAAACACTTGACAATCTCTTTACTGATGTTTTCTGGTGCAGTGTCCATGTCAAATAAGCCTGTAAAAAAGGAGAGCATTGTTCTTCTTCAGTAATTAAGCAATGCACGGTCGATCGACGACTCTGCATGATTTCTCTGACAACATAAAACACTCTGCAGCAATTACCACCGTATATATAACTGAAAAAAAGGAGATAATGAAACTACTGCCTCGATTAGCATCAGCGTTACGTTCAGAGTGCTTTATTACCCGGAGTGTCGAAGACATTCAGGGTGCGGGCGGCGCAGCCATCATGGAACGTCCTGCTTCCCTTCTGGCAAGTTCCAGTTACGCCGCTGTAGGAGAACTCGGACGGAAATGCTTCCTTTCCGAGGATGCTGTTCGCGGTGGCGCTCTTACCAGAACCGATCTTTCCGACGAGGGCGAGAGACAGCAGCGCAGGGCAGCACCCAGTCCCCCTCGTTGTCAGGGCGTCGGCCGTCACCGTCCATGATGAAATCTAGCTGCGCGATTACCAAGAAAAAACGGCGCATCAGCAGCCAAAACGGCCCGCGAGAACAACGCTAGATTAGTTTAGCATTGGAACAAAAAGATCATGATACAGTGCTAGATTGCTTCGAGAATCTGACCGCGAACAGGCATAATAACGGGGAAAAGGGAAGTTCTCTTACCAAAGCACGAAAAACCAGAAATTACACCGAAGATGTAGCAACAAAGACGGAGGGAAATAATAAGAGAAGGGAATCGCTCTAGACAGCATGCGTACACATTTACCTGAACAAATCACAAGGAAATACAGCAAGCTGCTAGAGCGAAGAGGAAGATGTGGTGAGGCCTGAGATGGTGACAGTAACGGAAGAGTGGACGGAGTGGAGCGCATAAATAGGAGTGGGAGGTGAAACGTGTTCACTACCTCCGAAGTCCGAAGGCGGAGAACAAGGAAAGAAAACCCAAACGGCAAAAGATAAATGGCCGCATGGCAAGTTATTACTGTAGTAGTTAGAGCAACTCCCAACAGACACTGTATATTTTGGCCAGACTGGCCGTCGGGGAGAGGGAAGACGCGCGGCTGAAACTTCCTGCGGCAGCTAGATTTTTCCGCGCGCCATCTATATCTTATTATAAATTAGACCTCCACTAACTATTCTATCTTAACATGCAAGCTGTCCACATCACCTACTTTAATAGCCACTCAAAAGCCCATGTCATCCCACTAACAATCATTTATAATAGTATATTTTACATGCAAACTAATCCACGTCATCTATTTTGTTCCATCCAACTATCACGTCACTAATTTATGTTCGTCAAATATATGATAATTTTACATCAATTTAATTTACGATTTCAACTGATTTAAACAGATTTAATCTTTCTATAAATTCTTTTAAAAACTTCAAGTTCTATGTATTATATCTTTTATTTAAATAATGTAGTTTTTGAAGAAATTTCCGCTGCAATCGCGCGGGGTATTTTTCTAGTATATGCCACACAGGATACCGCATTTTTGCGGCTGTGCTAAATTTTTTTTGAGCGCGCTCTAGTTTACAGCTTTTGTTGGAGAGATGATTTTTGCTCGCGCACTAAATCAATGGTTATTTTAGTGTGAGTGCATTTTACAGCGTCTGTTGGAATTGTTCTTAGAGCATCTTCAACAGCTGCACGCGCTAAATTGGCTTTGCAGCGCGCGGTACCGCGCGGCACCCGTTTCTTCCCCACCGTGCTAAAACTGACGCGCTAAAATAGAGCAAAAAAATGCACCCCACCAGACGCGCTAAAATGCAGCGTACAGCACCGGCGCAAATAACATTCACAATAAACTATATCATCAATAAGATCAAACAAAACAAAATAATAGAACAATAAATGGCTCAAAATCTCCATATCTCAACCTAGATAGCATAGTTTAATTTCAAGACATGGTTCAAATGCAAAGGAGAGTTCCACACAACCAAGTTCAACACAAATTTAACACAAACACACATCATTTGTCAACACCTTCATACCCATCACCTTCTTGGGAGTCTTGGGCGGTGGTGTTGGCATGAACCGATGAATGTCCATAGCCATCAAGATTGGTAGAGGTGATGGATCAACCAAGGAGACCATGAATCCTCCAGTGGTGCTTCCATGCCTCCCATGCCTCCTAGTCCCATGCCACCCATGCCTCCAAGCCCCATAGCACCCATGCCACCATAGCCTCCAAATCCTCCTGGTGGTGCTCCCATGCCACCATAGTCATGATCGGTACGCCCATTGCCACTTGTGTTGCGTGCACGAAGTACTCCTTCATTCTCGCCTAATAGGTATCTCTTGTTTGGTCCGTGCAAACCGTCTGGTCCATGCCAATTGTCAACCATGTTTTGCAAAGCAACCTATCCTCCTACGCGCTGTAGTTGGCCATCCTTGCTCTTGACGGTTCAATCAAACCCTCATCATGCTCATCCACTACATACTCTCCTTCTTCGCTATTTCCTCCATCCACTTGTGATTGTGCGAAAGAAGAGCCAACATTCATATCCATGTTTGCCATGAATGTCTTATCGTCGACACTAAATTGCAATTGAATGAGCACATATCAAAATCCATGTCTACATTCATCTATCTCACAACAACAACAAAAAAAGAGATATTTTTTACCTTGTTGTCAATTCGTCGAGCACTTGGCGCACGTAGAATTCCCCTCCGGTCGATAGTGCCGCCGGCGGCTGCTGCTATGGAGCGATCATTGACGCCTAAGGGCGAACGGGGTGACGCGGGATGGCGTTCTTGCCCTCCTTTTGGGTGCCCGCCGGCGCGGCCGCGACCAGGCGCTTGGAACCTGCAGCCCTTCCTCTCGGCGCGGGTGGCGGTGGAGGCAAGTCGGTGCTGGGATGCGAGTTGGGGCGTGGCAGAACGAAGAGGACGCGGGCGCTGGAGCTCCCGGTTGCGGCAGTGACGGTAGGGTTAGGGTTTGGCGGCGGCGGAACAGCCGCGCAGGTGCCGTCTGTGGCGGGCACCGAGTAGGGAAGGGTCAGCAGAGAGTTGGAGGACGGTTCCATCGCCGGTATGTCACCGACCACCGTGCGGATGAGAGGGGCAATCGAGGGCGCGAGCGCGGGGAAAAATCGGGTGGCAGTTGGGCGTTCGCGCGTGTGTCAGCGAGATTGCGCGCACTGGACGAGAAGCACCAATTTTGGAGTGTCAGTGAGCGTAGCACGCCCAACTTTAGGGCAGCTGGAGGAATAAAAATTGCCGCCCCCGCTATACACGACTCCTTCTGTTCGGAACTATAAGACATTTTAGCTTTCTAAAACGGGTGTATCTAGACATCTTTTAGTGTATAGGTTTACTCTAAACTCCTACGAACCTACAAACTAAAAGACGTCTAGATACAGTCTAGATACGTTTGATTTACAAAACTAAAACGAACAGAGGGAGTAACAGTTTTAGCACTCATGCGTTTTTAGCGCTCGGACGTTTTAGGGCGGCTCTCTTAGAGGATGCCAGATGCCCCCAGCTTTTCTCTTGGTCGGCCTTTGCCACTTCCGCTTCATCTTGTACGAGAATTTTGTTTCGAGGGTCCAGCCGCACCCTAATACCTCCATGTACACGTACTCACGTTTACGCACTACAGATCAAGGCTGCTACGGTTGTAAAATAGAAAATCAGGTATTGATTAGGGTGCTCGAATTGCTTAGAGCGCATTTGGTTTAAATGATTTTTATCAGAATTTATAAGATTTCATTATGTACGAAATTTTTAATGAATCTTATTTGATTTATTTATGGGATCTGAAACTATAAGAATTTTTTCTATAGTCTACTCCCTCTATTCAGAAATATAAGACGTTTTAGTTTTGTGAGTCAAATGTATCTAGACGTCTTTTAGTGTATAGGTTCGTCATGGTTTAGAATAAACCTATAACTAAAAAACATCTAGATAGATTCATTTCGCAAAGCAAAAATGTCTTATATTTCTGAACGGAGGGAGTACTTTGTAAATAATTTTCTACTCCCTCCGTCCTAAAAGTCCTAAAATAAGTGACTTAAATTTGTCTAGATTCGAATGCACCTAGACACGTTTTAGTGTATAAATACATACGAATCTAGACAAACTTAAGTCATTTATTTTGGGAAGATGGGAGTAGGAAACAACCCCTTAGGTCCACCCTCGTGAAAAGTTAGTTTTTTTGCGAAATAAGTTAGCTTTGTTTCTATGATATAGTACTATAACATGCAGACAATCCTTTCGAAAAATCCATGCATGTTTCATGCAACGCAACCAAATAATATGTAACGCACTTTCATGTGTTCTGGATTCATGTAAAATTTTGATTTAGTGGAAAATACACTTATTTTTATATCCGTTTAAATCAGATATTATGAGATATCTCTATAGATCTATCACTAATTATTCCATAGATTTACAAATCATTTCTTTTATTTTTCTCCTAGCAGAAATGAACATTTTTATGAAAAAATCTAGGCTACTTAATGAAGAATCACGAACGACCTGGGAATATTCCCAAGTCAAAGGGAATCAATCGCCAGAAGTATGCCTGTAGTTGGAGCTGAGCTGAGCGACTCGCTAAAGCTCGTTTTTTTCTTCTTTAACTTTAACTAGCGAGTTAGCTCGGCTAGACTCGTTCAACAACTGAGTGAAGAAATGAAACTCAGCCTTGTCGGGTAGCTCGCTGAAAATGCCAACAAACGATATGTATGAATGTACTCCCTCCGTTTTAAAATATAAGATATTTTAGTTTTGTAAAAGAAGTGTATCTAGACCTTTTAGTATATAGGTTCACTCCAAACTTTAATGAACCTACACACTAAAAGTGAACTAGATACACTCTCTTCACAAAGCTAAAACATCTTATATTTTAAAACGGAGGGAGTATGATGTAATTTTTTTCTTATTGTTTGAGCATCAGCAATCTATGACAACATGGTACCGCAATAATATACTCCCTCTGTTTTAAAATATAAGATGTTTTAGCTTTGTGAATAGAATGTATCTAGTCCCCTTTTAATATGTAGATTCATCTAGGTTTAGAGTGAACCTACATACTAAAAGAGTTTAAATACACTCTTTTACAAAACTAAAACATTTTATATTTCAAAAGGGAGGGAGTAGTCGATAAGCCAAAAAAATCCATAATCACACCACAAGATTGTGCACCGCCCCTTTCCTTGCACGTCGCACGCACGGGTCAGAGGACGGGAGGGGACTGCGGGGAATCACTAACCCAAGCTTAGCTTGTACTGCGGTGGGTCTCGGTGGACTTAGACGTGTTGATTTGCTAGTTGGGCTGGATTTCTTAGTTTTTTTTTGCGGGTTGGATTTCTTAGTTGGGCTAGATTGTGTAGTATATTTTTTGCTTTTATCATGTTAAACGAGCTAAAAAACTACTCGAGTGAACTAGGGTCATTTAGCTCAAACTCGTTTACCGCCAAAAGTTGAAACATGACTCGACTCTGTTAGAGAATTGTACGTACACGGTTATTATGGTTTTCCCTCTCTATCCTTCTATATGGTATCAGCCTAATCACGATTGTCCTACCCTAGCCGCCGCCCCCTCCTCCCAGGCGCCGCCGGCTCCCCCGCCCCAAACCCTAGCGCTACCGTCCCCATGGCACCGCGCTAGCCGCCACACACACTTCCGCGCCGCACCGCCCCCCGGGAGGTCGATCTCCATGATCTCTGTCGGGGGGCCGCGCAAACCGTACGCAGGGTTCGTCCGCCGATCCGTGATCGACTGTTCTGTAAGTCTTTTTTTTATCTCTTGATCAGTTTTCTTTTTTGGTTTACTGATCTTAGATCGGATTGAGTCGCCCACCGCCGTCGTCATCGCCGCGCCTCTACTCCGAGCATCGGCATCGAGGATCTACACCGCGTCCGTGCGCCTGCCTCCTACGCTGTTGCGCCTGCCTTGGCAGGCTGTCGCGGCCTTAGGGCAGGCTGCCGCACACCACGGACGGCTGCTACGCCTTCCATTGGAAGGCTGCCGTGGCCTTCCCCCTCAGATCGTCTTTGTCGTCATCGTCCGGGACTTCACCGACAACGTCGCCATCGACTCCGATCTACGCGTCGTCCACGCCATGGCGCATATGGTGCACCACCGGTCTAATCAACCGATCCCGCGCCTGTCTACGCTAGACACGTCCCCGAGCACGCGCCTACCACCGATCGAGCTATGGGCTGCCGCTATGTCGCCCCGTCGGGCCGCAGCACCGCCGCCTTTGGTCCACGCTACCGGCTTCCAACGCGTCTTCCTTTGCGTGTACGTCGCTGGTGGTCTCCCAGCCGCTGCACCGACTTGCGTCCTGCAGCTATGTCGCCCCCTCGAGTCATAGCGTGGCTGCATGCAGTCTACTTCGCCGTCCTCGTGCATCGACGGCCTCGGCTTTCACCACGCCATCTCCTACGACGCGGATCGCTGATACGTTGCTAACGTATCCATAATTTTTGATGTTCCATGCTTGGTTTTCTCTACTTTCTTATGTTTTGTCCATACTTTGGAGTACTTTTCATATGATTTCTTGAACTAACCTATTAACAAGAGACACAGTGTTAGCTGCCTGTTTTCTGCTGTTTTTGGTTTCAGGAAAGTCAGAAAATAAATATTCTCGGAATTGGACGGGACAAAAGCCAAAGTCAGTTTTTCACCGAGGGACACCCGGAGCCAGAATACGAGACGGAGAGGGCTGGGGCCCGGCCACACCACCTGGCAGCGCTGTGGCTTGCAAGGCCAGGTGGTCTGCTGCCCACCACCCTCGGCCTCTCCTTTCGCCTATATATTGCCTCCGATACAGAAACCCTAAGTACCCGATCAAAATTCTATGAAAGAGTCTATAGCCGCCGTCATCTCCATCCCTAGATCAGGAGGGATCTGAAGCTCTTCCCGGCATCCTGCCGGAGAGGAGAATTCACCCTCGAGGCCTTCTTCATCACCATGCAAGCCTCTGGTGTGATGCGTGAGTAGTTCATCTCTAGACTACGGGTCCATGTAGTAGCTAGATGGCTGGTTCTCCTCCTTTGTGCTATCATGTTTAGATCTTGTGAGCTCCGTTCATGATCAAGATCATCTATTTGTAATTCATACATGTTGTGTTTGCGGGGATCCGATGGATATTGAGATGCTATTTCAGATTGATTATTGATTCTATCATGTATTTGTTATTTGTGATCTTGCATGCTTTCCGTTGTTACTAGCTATCTTGGCCAAGTAAATGCTAGCAACTCTACGAGTTAGTATTTATGCTCGATAGTGGGTTCATGCCTCTAGTAATCTGGGGAAGTGACAGAAATCTCTAAGGTACTAGATGTGCTGTTGCTACTAGGGAGAAAACAACAATCCTTCGTTCATAGAACAATCATATTGTTTACTTTACACGCAATTCGTAATGCAATTATCTGTTGCTTGCAACTTAATACTGGAGGGGTTCGGATGATAACCTGAAGGTGGATTATTAGTCATAGATGCAGTTGGATGGCGGTCTATGTATAATGTTGTAATACCCAATCGAATCTCAAAGGAGTCAAGATGAGTAGTATATGCTTGTATGCTTTCTCGATGTTTGTCAATTGCCCCGCTGTAATTTGTTCACCCAACATGTCATCTATCTTAAGGAGAGCCACCACTAGTGAACTATGGACCCCGGTCCTTTCTTTTACCTTCAATATACAATCAACTGTTTACTGCTTTGTGTTTACTTTCTGCAAACTACTACTTTCTTCCACTCAATACATTTAATCCTTTGTTTTCAGCAAAACCGGTGAGATTGACAACCTCATCGCAAGTTGGGGGCAGAGTTCTGTGGTTGTGTTGTGTAGGTCTCCACGTTGTTGCTGGCACCGGTAGTGCGCCCTGCCAAAGTTCAGCTAGCAATACCTTGGGGTGTTTCCTTGCTCCTAATGGATTGATAACCTTGGTTTCATAACTAAGGGAAAACTTGCTGCTGTGCTCATCATACCTTCCTCTTGGGGTTCCCCAACGAGCTCGATATATTTTGGGCCATCAAGCTCTTTTTCTGGCGCCGTTGCCGGGGAGTCAAGGACATCTTCACAAGGGGAGTCCCTCATAACCAATCTCTTTACTTTGTTATTTTTGTTTTGCTTAGTTTACTTTTGTTTTGTTTGCTTGTTTCTTTATTAAAAACACAAAAAAATTTAGTTCCTATCTTAAGTTGCCATTATGTCTAGCATTGCTCCAATCACTATGTTACCCGAGGAAATGATTTTCACTTTTAAACAAGGAATTGAAGAGAGTTTCAGAGAAGCTTGGTCTAGAATCTCTGATCTACATGAAAAAACTGAACCTAAAATGACTCAAAGCTTGTTCCTTAGCAGTTTTTACCTTGGAATCGCTCTTTGCTATAGATATGCTTTGGATGCTGTAGTGGGAGGAGATTTCCTCCAATGCAATGAGGATGATGTTGTTAATGCCATAAAGAAGTTGGTCTTTACTTACAACTTGCCTAGCAAATATGATTCTTCCTTCATAAACATATTTGCTAGATTGAATACTCTTGAGACCAGCACTGCTAGTTTGAAAGATTGCTATAATTGTCGTCGAATTAATGACAAGTACGCCATGAGGGGGTCCTCGAGGCATGCGGGAGAGAGGGGTGTGATATGTATGGTGTTCCGGGACGGTGAGCACACAAGTTTACCCAGGTTCGAATCCGCCGACTTTGGACGGATCCTACTCTTGCTAGCAATCCAGTAATACGGTAGAGCTGGAATATGGGTTACAAGGGTTCGCCTGTGTGAGTTGAGATTGTGATTGTCAGGGGTGTCCTAAAGGCTCTCCCTAGGACGGCTTATATAGATATCTGGCCTAGGGTTTACAGGAGAGATCTATCCGGCTACGACTAAGAGTCGGTTACAGAGTACATCTTGAACTACAAGTAACACTATGGGCCTATGTCGGTAAGTCTTCTGGGCCTTCCCGTAGCCGGATTGGACTCCGTCTCTTCTCCCTGACTGGGCCGCCGGTGAAGCAAAGATCTAACCCGAAGTGGGCCACCCTGGTCAGTGAGGACTGTGAGGATACCCAGAAAGTATATCCCCAATAGTAGCCCCCAGAAGTCTCCAAGATCCAAAGTCGGATTCATCATCGTCTAGCTTGATCTTCGGCTTGCAAAATCTCGAAGGGTTCCTGAAACTTCAAAACAAAAGATACGATCCGGGTCTCAAAACTAAGTCGGTCCTATCAATAGGTTATTCAGATTTCCAGCTTGATATTCAAACTAAGCCGGATCTTGGTCTCTGACATCATCTGACACTGGTCACGGTCAAGTCACGTCACTGACAAACATCCTGTCAGCACGACCGTTGGTGGGTCCGCCGTTCATGGAACCGAGGCGCCGTTTTAATGCGTGCGTGGAGATCGAGGCGACGTAATCATCGCGTGTGAACTTCCCAGTCCGTTCCACGACGCGTGGCGTATTTACTGTGCCATTTGCACGAATCTTGGCGTGGTTCGGTGGTTATAAGGGGTGAGGATTCCCTTTTCCTCATCTTCTTCACCTATTCCCCTTGTCGTTTCCTTCTCCTCCACTTCTCCCACGCGCACAGAGCTCCTCTGCCTCCAGATTCCCAGCGCTGCCCACCTAAGGTCACCGGCGCATCGGAAGAATGGCTTCATCCTCATCATCCGGCTTGGCTGCGGCAGTAGAGACGGTGATGGCGGCGGCGGCAGAGAAAGAAAGCAACCGCGGGATTTGGATCCCGTGCTTCCTCGATGACGCCAAGCTCACCGGCGTGGAGAACGAAGGACTCCTCCGTGCCAGCAACTGGCGGAGCGGTTTCGGTGAAACCATCCCCAACCCACACGCCGACGAGCGGGTGCACTTCGGCACCCACCTCGACAGAGGTTTGTCTTTCCCTCCCTCGGAATTCTTTTTCGAGGTGATAGATCACTACGGTGTTCAGATTCACCATCTTCCCCCAAACTCCCTTTTAGGGATGAGCGCCTATGCGTCCTTGTGTGAGGGGTATCTCGGCATTAGGCCGAGTCTCATTCTCTTCCGGTTTTACTTCCACGTCTGGAGAAACTCTATCACCGTCGGTAATCCTTATATTACCGGCACTATTAGTCTTTCGGTTAGACATGAGCGCGTCTATCCTAGGATTTTAGCTAGTGAGTCAGTCAAACAGTGGCCGACCACCTTCTTTTATCATAAGGATATTCCTGCTCTCGGCAAAGCTTCTACTTTGCCGGTTTTCGTCGACGGAGCCGCTACGCCCCAGCATCCTGGGATGAGGCTCCTCCGGCTCTCAGCGATGATATGATTCTCGCCAAGAGATGGATCGAGTATCTGATGAAGCATAAGGGCCTAAGAGGGTCCGACTTGGTCCAATCTTGGGTAGCGTGCCGGATCCAGCCTTTCCAGCACCACGATGACCGACTGATGCATTCCATCACGGCGTTGAAAAACGACTCCCTCTGCATCAGCCCTAAGGCTTTAAAGCCACATGACTACATAAGCCAGATCAAATGGCTGATAAAGGAGCGGATCGAGAGGAAGATCCCAGATCTATCTCTGGACATGCATACAGCGGAAAACCCTGTAGTGCCGGTAAGCTTTAGCAGCAACCCCTTTTTATATGTTTCACCTTTGGGCTATTTCGCAACACTGAGGTATTATCTTCTTTTCAGCTTGCCGACCTCCCCGAGTTGGAGTTTGCTTCGATCGAGGGATATCCTCCCGAGTTTTCTCAGGAGGAGTAATTGGTCCCACTGTCGGATGTTGTGCCCAGGAAGCGCAAAGCTCCGACAGTGGCCATCGGCACAAAGGAAGTGCCAGTTATGAAGAGGTAACTTTTTGCACAAATTCCGCCTTTGTACTTTACTCATGATTTCTTCTGAGATATAATGTTATCCATTCTATTACTTTCTCAGAGCTAAGCAGCTCATCAAGGGCAATGGGAAGGGGAACATCTCGAAGCCCCTGCGTCAGACGAAGCTAACTATGGCTTCTCCTGCCACAGCTCCTCCGACTCCTGCCCCTCAACCCTCTGCAGCGCCGGTGATTACTCCATCCCCGGTTGTCATAGAAGATCCGGCTCCCTCAATAGGGCCAGCGACCCTTGAGTCACAGACTGACGTCACCGTAGGTGGCTCAGGTTTTGATAAGGGTGAACCCTCTTCGGGTAATGATCCCTCGACAGAGACCTTCGCCGAAAATCTCCTGAACAATCCGGGACTTGCCAAGTTTGGCCTGTCTCGGAAATTGCGGAGGAAATCCAGCGGCTGGCCCGACAATGCCTAGAGAGACAAAATCTCTCTGCCGAAGAAGAAGCACAAGAAGCGGAGGACATCAAGTACTCCGATCTTCTCGAACAAGTCCGCCTACGCGACGAGGGACTAAGAGCTGGTGTGCTTCCACCACCTCCGGTTATTCCACTCACCCTCGCCGAAAAGGTTACCACTAAGGTGAACATGTGCTTGAGCAAGCTCACACATGAACATCATGTAAGTCGGAATTCCAACTTACACTTTTCTTTACTGTACTTTATATCATATCCTCTAGCCCCAAGCATGAAGTTGGATAAACAATCCGGGTTTATGCTTCATTAGGATGCCAAAGAATGAACTAGTATAGCCCCCAAGGCTCGTGCTGATATTAGCTACAATATTAGCCCGAGTCTTTATTAGACCTCTGACTCTGGGTATTCTGACTTACAGAAAGTTAATTCATATAACCAGGAATTGTTGAAGAATGTCTACAATAAGCAGAGAGAGATCAGAGCTCTTTGACTTAAAAATGCTGAGCTTAAAGTTTCCAAGGTTGAGGCCGAAGGTAAACATTCCGAGACTCAAACCTTGTCTTGCGTTTTCATAGTCGAATTTTTTTTGCTGAACTGTTGTCCTTTTTGACTTACAGCACTGATAAAGTAGTCCCGTGCTATGGTCGAAGAGGCCGAGAATCTGAAGACCCTGGTGGTGGAAAACAAGGATCTCCGCCAAGAGCTAGACCAGCTTAAGGCGGATCATGAGAAGAGCATTGCTCAAGTTCTCGAATCCTCCTCCATGGCCACCGTGGAGCGTGATCGCAAGATTACACTCCACGAGCAGAAAATCTCGGATCTCAATGACGAGCTTTGTAGAGAGAATGACCTTTCTGAGGCGCTCCGGGCTGAACTTCGGAGTCTTCGTGAAGAGAAAATCAAAGTTGATGACGTCATCTTTGGTATGTTTCCATCTTTCTGACTTGTGTACATTCTTCGACTCTTTCGATGTCAGATTTATTAACCATTTTGTGTTATATGCATAGGTCCTCTGAACTTGACGGACTCCACCTCTGCCGAGCCTCGCACCCACCGGCTTATCCAAGTCGGTGATTTACTTCATCACTTCTGCCAATCCATCGAGGATATTGGCGAAGCTCTCAGAGTTCCGGACATGCATAGCATGTCCGACTTTCAGGTGCGAGACAAGGCAAAGGAGATGCCACAGCTTGTTTAGGACTGGAACATGTCCTACGTGCGATCCGCAACGCAGAACGCTCTCACCATGGTCATGAGCCACCATGGAAGCATGGAAATCTGGCAAGTGACCAGAGGGTACTCTACTATGGATGAAGATGGCCAGAAGCAGGATATCAAAGCCATCATGGATTCCTGCACCGGATATGGGTGTCGGGTAGCTGACTTGACCAGCTACGACACTCCCTTCTTCAACCGTGTGGACACGCCGCCTCCGCCTCCAGAAGAAGCAGCTAAAGTTTACGATGATGAACAAACCATATCGGATTTGGACATCTCGGATCATTATCAAGCTGAGGCCGATGCATCCAGCGAGCCGGCAGCTCCTACCTCTTCTCCTGCATCATAGATTATCAGAAACAAATGTGTTATTCTGAAAACATTATGGGTCTGTAAATATGTAGTATGATACTTTTTGCTAGTGCTAAGTTTTAATCTATTCAGCACTTTTGGCTTAAATTTTTGTGTGCCTGAAATGTTTACATAAGTACTTATACTTTTTTGTCTACACTTATCATTTATCTGGCTTTCCGCCTCGTCCCTTTCGTGATCCGGCTAAACTTGTAGCTCGGAAACTTTGCCGAGCAACGGAGCTCAATTGCTAAACTAGTTTAAACTCGGAAACAAAGTCGGCTTCCAGTACCAACAATTCACTACTCGGAAAATACCCGCGTCCGGCAATCAGACAAATAACCAAAGTATAAACTAGAAACTTTAGAGTTATACCCGAGGGTAGCATATTTAGAACCGGAAATCTAAACAGAACAATCATGAGCATAAAGTACTTTCAAGTATTCTGGGATTTTCAACTATGACATGATCATTCGGAAAAAAGATGGTAAAAACTTCTCCGAAAAACTTTAAGGCAACCAAAACTTTTATTTCTCTCAGAACATGTACATATATATGATTACAAAGAAGGATAAACTAAGAATAAAAGGGACGTAGCTGAGCAATATTCCATGGTCTGTCTAACTCATCTGGATTTGTACTGCCTCCAGCTCTCTTTCTCTTCTTAGTAGCAGGTCTTTCTTTGACTGGCCTCATATTAGTTAGGTAGTATGAACCATTGTGCAATACTCGACTAACTAAAAATGGCCCTTCCCATATTGGGGAAAGTTTGTGCTTTCTTTGTTGCACAAGCCGGAGAACCAAATCACCCTTATTGAAAGATCTGTTTCTGACTCTCTGGCTATGATACTTGCGTAACTTCTGCTGATAGGTTGTTGATCTCATTTCAGCAACAACGCGAACTTCTTCGACTAAGTCGAGATCGTTTTGTCTAGAAATCTCAGCATCCTCTTCGATATACGTGGCCACTCTAGGAGAAGTGTGAATCAAATCACTAGGAAGAACTGCTTCTGCGCCATAGACCAAGAAGAAAGGTGTGTATCCGGTTGACCTATTCGGACTTGTTCGTAAACTCCATATTACAGAAGGTAATTCCTCTGCCCAAGCCCCCGTAGCACGTCGTAGTGGTGCTTCGAGTCTCGGTTTTAGACCTTGTAGGATTAAACCATTTGCTCTTTCGACTTGTCCATTAGCCTGTGGATGTGCGACTGACGCAATGTCAAGCCGGATATTTTGTTCGTTGCAGAATTCGGCAAATTCTCCCATAGAGAAATTACTCCCGTTGTCCGTGATAATACTATGCGGATAACCATACCGGATTATAACATCCTAGACAAATCTTTTGGATGTTGCTCCATCACAACTAGTGACGGGTTTAGCCTCAATCCATTTGGTGAATTTATCCACCATCACTAAGAGGTGAGTAAATCCACTTGGAGCCCATTTAAACGGTCCTACCATGCCAAGCCCCTAGACCGTGAAAGGCCATGTTATAGGTATTGTTCGTAGCTGATCAGCTAGAACGTGAGCTTGCTTGGCATACTTTTGGCAGCCTTTGCACATCTTGACCAGCCGTTCGCCATCTGCCTGAGCTGTAAGCCAGAAAAAACCGTGTCGAAAATCTTTTGCCACTAAAGATTTGGCTGCAGCATGGTGACCACACTCGCCTTCGTGGATTTCTCTTAAGATTTCCACTCCTTCCGGAGATACGCAGCGCTGAAAGACCCTAGATACACTCCTCTTATAGAGCTCACCACTAACTACAGTATAGGTTTTTGCTCGTCGGATGATCTGCCGGCTCAGAACTTCGTCTTCGGGTAATTTGCCATCTACCAAATAATCAAGGTAGGGTTGAGTCCAACTGGCAATTACAGCCAGAACTGCTATCAATAGTGAGTCGGATTTGGTCGGATATTCTTCATCTACTCCCTTTATTGAGGGAACTTTGAGGTGCTCTAAAAAAGCGTCATCCGGGACCTCTTTCCGTGCAGAGCCTATCCGAGATAATGCATTTGCTTCCTCATTTTCTGCTTGAGGGATGTGTTGAACCTCAAACCCTTCGAACAATTTAGATAAATCAGCCACGACAGCTTTATATGCTGCCATGTGTTTATTTGCGTTACAAATATCTGACACTTGTTGAGCAACAAGATCCGAATCTCTGTAACACATCAAACATCGGATGCCGATATCCTTAGCAATCCGGATTCCATGTAGCAGTGCTTCATATTTGGCAATATTATTTGTCGTTGTGAAGTGGATCTGCAACACGTATAGAAGTTTGTCTCCTTGGGGTGATTTGAGTACCACGCCAGCCCCCGAGCCCCCGCGAGCCTTAGACCCATCAAAGTATAGGATCCAATATTCCGACTCAGGAGGGTCATATTCTCCTTCGTCTCTGTCCAATCAGCAACAAAGTCGGTAAGGATTTGGGATTTGATTGTTGTCCGAGGTTTGTACTCAATATCGAAAGCTGGGAGCTCTATGCCCCATTTGGCGACGCGTCCTGTGGCGTCACTGTTGTTGATTATATCTCTCATGGGAGCTATGCTCACCACGGCAATTGGATGCTCCTGAAAATAATGTCGCAGCTTACGAGATGCTAAGAACACACCATAAGCTAGCTTTTGATAGTGCGGATGCTGCTGTTTCGATTCTGTCAAGACCTCGCCGACAAAGTAAGTTGGACGCTGCACCAAGTGTTCCTGATTTTCCTCCGGTCTCTCCACCACCATAACGATACTGACGACTTTGTTTGTTGCAGCAAGATAGAGCAACATCGGTTCCTGTGATTCCGGTGCAGCAAGGATGGGAGCAGATGAGAGTACTTTCTTCAGGTCTTGTAGTGCGGCTTCAGCTTCGTCGGTCCACACAAAATCCTTGGTCTTTTTCAAGAGTTTGTATAATGGTGTGGCTCTCTCACCGAGCCAGCTTACGAACTGACTGATTGCAGCGATGCAACCAGTTAGTCTTTGTACGTCCTTCAGGCGAGTTGGCCTGGAAATATTGAGTACAACCTTGATTTTGTCCTGGTTCACCTCTATGCCTCTTTGACACACGATGAAACCTAACAATTTTTCGGCTGGGATTCCAAAGAAGCATTTCTTCGGATTAAGCATTATGTTATATTTTCGTAGATTGGCAAATGTTTCCTCCAAGTCGGAAATCAATGTTTCCTTCTTTTTGGACATCACCGCAATATCATCCACATATGCATGCACATTGCGTCCGATTTGATCGTGGAGGCAACGCTGCATTGTCTTGTTGCACGTAGCTCCGTTCTTCAGCCCAAAGGCATCGTAACAAAAGCAGAAGGTTCGAAGGGGTTATGAATGAAGTTTTACTTTGCTAGATTCCTTCATCCGGATTTGGTGATACTTGGAATATGCGTCGAAAAGCAGAGGAGTTAGAGCCGTAGAATCGATAACTTGATCAATCCTAGGCAGAGCGAACAGATCTTTAGGAGAAGCCTTGTTCAAGGTAGTATAATCAACACACATCCTTAAATTAGTGGTGTCCTTTTTAGGGACCATTACAGGATTGGCCGACCACTCAGTGTGGATGACCTCTTCTATGAATCCGGCTAACTCGAGCCGTGCTAGTTCCTTAGCTATTGCCTTACACTTTTCATTGCCGAAACGTCGTAAGGACTTTTTGACGGATTTAGCGTTCGGGTTTACATTTAAAGAGTGCTCGACAAGTTCCCTAGGTACTCCGGTCATGTCAGATGGCTATGATGCGAAGATATCTTGATTTGCTTTGAGGAACTTGATGAGCGCGCTTTCCTATGCGCTATCTAGGCCTGCGCCTATCTGGGTCACTTTGGAGGGGTCATCATCCTTCAACGGCGTCTTCTTCGTCTCTTCTGATGCCTTGAACTCCAGATTCGGCTTTGTCACCTCCTTCTTCATTGCTGGCATCTCGGACAGATCTATGCTCTTCTTGATCTCCTGGTACTCCTGGGCGTGCAGCACGGCTTCAGCAAAGGCGGCATTTCCATCCTCGCACTCTCGCGCTTTCTTCGGGTCTCCCCTGATGGTGATCACGCCGTTGGGACCTGAAATTTTCATCATATTGTAAATGTAACACGGACGAGCCATAAAAGCCCAGTAAGCCGGACGTGCGAATATAGCATGGTACACGCTCTTGAACGGGACCACTTCGAAGGAAAGTGCCTCCATCCGATACTTCCTTGGAGTTCCAAAGGTAACCTCCAAAGTGATTTCTCCCAGGGAATTCGCTTGTCTTCCTGGGACAACCCCGTGAAAGATCACAGAGCTGTGGTTCAGCTGGGTCTCCGAGATCTTCATCCGACGCAGCGTTTTGACATACAGAATATTAATACTGCTGCCACCATCCATGAGAGTCTTGGAGAAACCATAACCGTCAATAAGTGGATTGACGATTAAGGCGTGTTTTCCTCGCCTGTGCAACTTAGGCGGATGATCAGCGTGGTCAAATGTGATTGCCACTTCCGACCAGTCCAAGAATTGAAGGACAGCCGGAACTGTTGCATTAAGCTCATGTAGAACTGCCTTTTTGACCTTTGCTGGTTGAGATCCGAGAAAGGTGACATAAGTGTCTTTCTTGGTCAGAAATTTTTCTTCCCTTCCGGCTTGGGATTTGAAGCGCCAGCTTCCTCCATGTCAAAATCTTCCTTGGTCTCTTTATCCTTTTCGGGATTCTTCTTTCCCTTCTTTCGCTTAGCTTTGTAGCCAGCGGTATCATCTCTTTTAATGTCATCATTGAAACGACACTTGATGTTTGTGTGGGACGAGCCCCCATTGGCGTCAAAGTGATGCACACATGGGTTATTGGCAATGTTGGCCCAAGAGTAGGTTTTTCCGGGTTGTTGGTATCCTCTACCTTGGACTCTTGACGTCCCACGACTGCGTCCGCAGCCACCGCCATGTCCTCCTCGTCCTCTAGACCTGAAAGTAGCAGTGACCACTGCCGTTTCTGCGTTGGGTTTTTCTTCTGAGGTATTCTTGCGCTTCTGAGCTTGTTGCTTTAGTTTTTTTAGCCCACTGTGGTACAACCAGAGCGTTAAGTAATCCCTCTGCGTCGTCGTCAGCATCTGCATATTTGCTCGCTGTTTCTATCATCTCTCCCAAATCAGTGACTTTGTCACACTTCAAGCGATGACGTAATAAACCAATTGGGAGACCTGCAATGAAAGCTTCAATCGCAATTTGGTCATTTACTCCTTCACAGGAGTTCTTGGTGTCAATCCATCGTCCGAGATAATCTCGGCAAGTTTCTCCGGCTTTCTGGGTGCAACGTTGTAGGTCTCCGGCCGTACAGGGCCTCTGGTATGTGCCTTCGAAATTCCAAAAGAACGCACTTTGCATGTCATACCAGTTGTGGATGGTGTTCTCCGGAAGTTCATTGAGCCATGATCGTGTCGTCTTCCGCAACATAAGTGGGAGATATCGGGTTGCGACCAGGCTGTTTTCGCCTTTGGCGATGCAGCAAGCTTGGAAGAAATCTTGTAGCCAAGTATCTGGCCGAGCTATGCCATCATAGGCTTGGATATGTCTTGAGATAACAAATCCTTCCGGGAATCTTGTAGCTCTTATGCGTGGTCCGAAGCACTTTGGGCCCACGTATATTTCATCATTTTCATAGCGTCGCACCTCTATATTGGAGTTAATCCCGTGCCTTGCGTCATTTGGGGATAGAGATCGTCTTGAGTGATGACTATGGCTGCGGTGTCTTGGAGCCGGACTTCGGCTTCTGCCACCACCTCCTCCACCACGATGCCCTCCTTGGCCTCCTTGGGAGCCATTGTGATGGCTACTTAGTGGAGAGGGTGGAGCAGCTAGGTTATTTCCGGCTGATCGCCGACCTCCATCCAGAACGGCATTAATCCGGTTCCGACGAGGGTCTTCATTGTGACGAGCCCCCTGCCGGCTTGTCTCGGCATGGTGTCTGTCGTTTCCTCGCCCGTCAGCCGGACGACTTGCGTGTCTAGGAGGTGGCATTCTTTGTCGGTCCTCCTCCCGACGTTTCTCTTTATCTTCTTCCCTGCGATCTTTCAAATCTCGCCGGGGAGGATTCCTCGGATTCAGTGCAGCGATTGCCTCTTGCTCCGCAACTAGGTTAACGTTACGCCAGTCACGCGCATCTTTGTGGTGCTGTCCTGAAGATCCGGTTCTTGGTCGGAATGATGTTGCTGTTTCAGAACACGTTGGGGTCTTACGTTGGCCCATGCCAGATCTATGCGACATTGGTCAGAATCGGAGACCAGTTTTTGACTTCCGGACAGGGCGACCTTTTGCTGCTCCAGTCTTTTGTTGAGTAGTTTGATTCCCAACTAGATCTGCTCCGGGCCTGGATTGGCCAATAGGATTTCCCGAGCCGCAACGGTGTTCTGTACTGGCGTTGGGTACACCCAATCCTCGTTGTTGTCGCGTCGAGGCATCCCAAGTTCTCCTCCGAAAAGGACTTTGTGAATATTCGGGAATTGGTCGTCATGAGTATTACATTTCCTGGTCTTCTGATGTTGTCTGGAGTTGTACTTCTCCGCAGTTGCCATGTGTTTCTTTTCCTCCTCAATGTTTTTGGCTTCATCGAGGAGTACTTGGTGACGCGCTTCTAGGGCCTGGGCCCTCTCGTCCAGCTCTTCAGCAGTAAGTTCTGTAGCTGTAGGAATAGGTGTGGTTAATGCAGCATCGATGAGTTTACACGCACCTTCAATGATCACGTGTCCGTCCACCGACTCTTCTTTGGGCTCATCTGGGATAAGTGCTCCATCCGAGTCCTCCTCGTATTCCTCGGCAATCACCTCCTCCGTCGGAGGGTCTTTCGCCGGGGTTTTGTTCTTCTTGTTCTTCTTCTTTGCCTTCTTGGCAACACCGGTAGCAAAGATGACTTTGGGTCCATTTCCCAGAGTCAAGCTCTGATCGGTACTTGCGGACATCTGGACCTCGGGTTTATCTCCAATTTCCATATCATCCTGTGCTTTGGGAGAGCTTTCATCAGATCCTTAGTCCATGTCTTCTCCCTTTGCAGTAGCTATGGAGTTAACCTCCTCTTCATATTCCACGGAGAACTTCCGGAAATCTGCCGATGTCATCGAGTCATCCGAGGATGCCGATAATTCGATGCTTGTTCCTATAGCCTCTAGCACGGAGTCGGTGTTGCCTTCAGCATCGGCGGAGCCGGATCCAAAGCCCACATATCCGACAAAGTGCGACGCGCCCCTCCTGAGATAACTGTGGTCTTCGTAGTAGGCTTCGTCGAAATGTTTGATGGTCTCGAGGATTTCGTCTACGCCTGAGTTTTGCATTATAATGCGTCTTAGTGTGTATCTCAGGAAAGGCCTATCCGTCCCGGCGTCATCAGAGCCGGAACTATCGTTGTTACTATGCTCCTCCTGAATTTCGACTTCAGCGGGTGGGTTGATCTGGGATTCGGCCTCTCCAGGTAGATCTACTCCAGATTTAACTTGGACCGCCAGGTCTGCTTTAGGCTTGGATTTCTCCACTATCTCCGCAACTGGTGCGGGTTGGGTGGGTTTAGGGTTTTCTGAGATCCGGAACTCTGCCGCCTCCACGGACAAAGGGGACCAAGAAATTTCTTCTGCCTCTATCATCACCACTGGGGTGGGTGGGGAAGGTTCAGCGAAACCGATGTAAACATCGATCTCACCAAAATACATGATGGTGTAAGTGGTCACGACTTCCCTAGACGGAATCCAAGTCTCGTCGAGAACGATGAGAGGGACGTCACTGGCATAGATGATGCGACCAATGGTGATAGTCTTGCCGATTCCGATTCTTGCAGATTCCGCTCAGAACGTAGATCCGAAGCTCACTTGCCCCACGGTGGGCGCCAACAGTCGTCGGATTGATGACAAGTACACCATGAGGGGGGTCCTCGAGGCGTGCGGAAGAGAGGGGTGTGAGACGTACGGTGTTCTGGGACGGTGAGCACACAAGTTTACCAGTTCAAATCATGCTTTGGACGGATCCTACTCTGCTAGCAATCCGATGTCTGGCGAGCGAATATGGGTTACAAGGGTTCGCCTGTGTGAGTTGAGATTGTGATTGTAAGGGGTGTCCTAAAGGCTCTCCCTAGGACGGCTTATATAGATATCTGGCCTAGGGTTTACATGAGAGATCTATCCGGCTACGACTAAGAGTCGGTTACAGAGTACATCTTGAACTACAAGTAACACTATGGGCCTATGTCGGTAAGTCTTTTGGGCCTTCTCATAGCCAGATTGGACTCCGTATCTTCTCCCTGACTGGGCCGCCCGTGAAGCAAAGCTCTAACCCAAAGTGGGCCACCCTGGTCGGTGAGGACTGTGAGGAACCCGGAAAGTATATCCCCAACAATAATACACTTAGAGAGCATCATAACTATGTTCCAATAAATTCTGAACCCTCAAAATGGCTTCCCATAGTAAAGATTGCTATAAATAATGAAACTTTTCATGCTCGCTGTAATATCATGTCTGAATTTTGTCTTATGCCCAAAGATATCTATGAATCTTTGAATCTTTGGGGGCTTTCTGAAGGAGGAGAATAAATATTTCTTGCTAACAATGCCACAATATTACCCATTGGAATAGCTGAAGGAGTATTTACAAAGATCTTAGGGAAAATGGTTTCTACTGATTATCTTGTTATTGAATGTGTAGGAAAAGGACAAATTACACTTGGAAGATCCCTATTGAAACTCCTTGGAGAAATAATAGATGTGGAAAAGGGCACCATGCACTTTGTTTCTCCACCAAGCATTCATATGTTCCCCAACGTTAAGAATAAAAGTAAGAGAGGTAAGGGCAAAGAATTTGGTTTTAATGTTTCTTCAAACACTTGATTCTTTTTCTTGCTTCTTATGCCTAACTTAAAGGCGTTAAAGAAAAGTACTTATTGGGAGATAACCCAAAAGTTTTAGATGAGTCTTGGAAGTTATTACTTCAGTAATAACCGCTCCTTATCCTTTTTATTTGCTTTTTGTGCCAAGAGTAACCTCTAATGAGAGAGAAGTAATGATTGAGAAAGTTGCTGTCCCGAAACAGATTTCTGTGCTTCACCGTAAAAATACATGTAAAATCTCTGTACGTCCTTTTGAGGCACGGATTTTTGTGCTTCTGCCCCAGGTTGTTATCTAACTTTCATTAGTTCAACACTTTTCGATTTGAGCAACATAAGGTCTTCGAAAAAATTCATCTTTACCTGCTGGTCTATTTTGACAGATTTCTGCCTTTATTTGCATTTGCTTCTTGTTAGTTCCTTTTTGAGTTCTTTTAGGGAACTGAGCTTTTTTAGGGAAGTGCTACAGTAGCTTGTGTTTTAGTGGAAGTTTTATTGGTGTTGGAACTGAATCTAAAAGACTTATTATCTTGAGTGCACTAATGTTGCTAATAAAGATTGTGTGAAGTTTTGTATGAAGGAAATATTTTAGGTGTATGGAAGGAATGAGTAATAAGATCAAGGATGGACTAAAGCTCAAGCTTGGAGATGCCACGTGTGTCACCCCAAGAAATATCCAAGAAGTACAAGCGTCAAAGCTTGGGGATGCCCAATGCATCCCCTTCTTCATCAATAAAAATTTCAGGTTCCTTCCAAACGCTCATCTTTATTGTTTCATGCACAGTTGTATTGTTCTTGGAGCGTCTTCTTTTTTATTTTCATTTTGTTTTTTCTTTTGCTTGGTTTGCTTAGTTTGCTGAATCAATTGGTCGTACCCCCTCTTTCATGCATTGGTTTTCAAATAGTTTGGTTTGGATTGGAGAAGAGTAGGAAAGTTCATGCTTAAGTGGTAAAGAGAGCTTGTTTTTTCACTGTGGCCCATGCTTTGTCATGCCATGCTTGATATTATTCTGGATTTAGGCTTAGTATTCTTTGTTGTAGCATGACTTGTTATAAATAATTGAGATTGCTTAATGTGCCTTTGAAGAATCATGCGTTGTTTTAGCATATTAAAGCATAGTATTGTGGTATTCTCCTTTGACGCTTTATTTGGGTTGACTTGGCACATGCTCACACCATGTTATGACTATCCCAAGTCACCATAAGCCTTTATGATCCTTTAGTTTTTAACTTGTAGTATCACTTTATGCTTTGATTAATGATGTTTTGTCGCTCTGCATGATTATGGCCATTATTGCTCTCTTAGTTGGTCGCTCCTAGTCTTTTGCTAGCCTCCGCAACCAAGTGTGAGTTCCACTCATGCATCGAATTCCTTAAACCAAGTTTTTCTAAAGAGTCCATCATACCTACCTATTAGCATATTCTATTCCAAGTATATTCATGTTTTTTCCAACCTTCCAAATTAAACTTGTTATGATAAAACAAGTGATTAAAGCTCTCATGAACTTGAAGGCACACTTTACTTTCTTGCATTTAATAAACTTGAACCATTGCGTCCATCTTTGTTGCGTATATTCTTGCGCTTTATAAGTTGAAGTTAGCAGAACCATGTATCATGGGGAACGCTTTCAACATTGCACCTGTACTTTGTACCCTGTTGATATCATGTTCTTTTGCTTATGGATCCCGGCGGTGTGAAATAAAAGGAGAACTTGTAAGATCATGGAGTTTGTATGTGTGTTAGAGAAACGCTTGGGCCGCTAGCCTAAGCCATGCCTAATCATGGTGGAAACTTGCAGCATAACCATAATGAGCACTCTATGAAGCATCCTCAATAAAAACCTATGCAAATAGCAAATAAAAAGATCGCTGAGATGCTTATTGTCTGCTTGCCTTGTCATTTTGATTATGGGATAGCTCCTGTATCATGTGCAAGGGGTACCATGTTGGCGGTTCTCTATGATACATATGTACTTACAATGACAAGAGCTTACTTGTGACTAAAGTAGAGTAACATGAGGTTCGGTCTTCGTAAGTAAGGGGCATGAGACTTCGGTTTATAACTTGTTAAGCATATCCTGTTAGTTGTGTCACTTTAACCTTAATCACCTTCAAGATGCTTATGATAGGGGCAATGAGAGCTGAAAGCTAATAAGTACCATAATTTTTGGAAGCTCTTTATGAGACTTAAATCCCTACTTCCTTCTACGAAGGCCTTTCTTTTACCTTTATGTTGAGTCTCCACCTTCTACCTTTATGCACCTACTTTGAGAGCATAGTGGCCATTCTTAGTTCTATGTGCATTGTCCCAAGACTTGTTGATTGATGCATAGCTTTGATATTGCTTGTTTTAAACTATTTGTATCTAGTCACTCTTATGAACTTTGAAGGTGTCCTATGCATTTATGTTTGCTACTCTATGAGGGACAAACTAAATACCACTATGCTATGTTTTCTTTATGTGAAACAAACAAACGTCTTGCAAAGCATTGTTATTCATGAATCTTTTGTTTATACCTTTTCATGTTGCAACTTAGTTGCTTTGCCTTATGTTAGAACTTTGTCTTTCATGTTATAATTGAAGTACTATGATCCCAGTTATCAATGTTTTATAAATACTTTGATCAAGTTTATGATGGTGCATGTCACCTCAAAAAAATTATTATTTCTTTTTATCACTTACCTACTCGAGGACGAGCAGGAGTAAAGCTTGGGGATGTTGATACGTTGCTAACGTATCCATAATTTTTGATGTTTCATGCTTGGTTTTATCTACTTTCTTATGTTTTGTCCATACTTTGGAGTACTTTTCATATGATTTCTTGGACTAACCTATTAACAAGAGCCACAATGTCAGCTGCCTGTTTTCTGCTGTTTTTGGTTCAAGGAAAGTCAGAAAATGAATATTCTCGGAATTGGACGGGACAAAAGCCAAAGTCAGTTTTTCACCGAGGGACACCCGGAGCCAGAATACGAGACGGAGAGGGGCTGGGGTCCGGCCACACCACCTGGCCGCGCGGCCAGGCTTGGCCCACGCCAGGGGTGGTGTGGTGGCCCCTGGCACCCCCTCGGCCTCCCCTTCTGACTATATATTTCCTTCGGTATAGAAACCGTAAGTACCCGATCAAAATTCCACGAAAGAGTCTGTAGCCGCCATCATCTCCATCCCTAGATCGGGAGGGATCTGAAGCTCTTCCCGGCACCCTGCCGGAGAGGAGAATTCACCCTGGTGGCCTTTTTCATCACCATGCAAGCCTCTGGTGTGATGCGTGAGTAGTTCATCTCTAGACTACGGGTCGATATAGTAGCTAGATGGCTGGTTCTCCTCCTTTGTGCTATCATGTTTAGATCTTGTGAGCTCCGTTCATGATCAAGATCATCTATTTGTAATTCATACATGTTGTGTTTGCGGGGATCTGATGGATATTGAGATGCTATTTCAGATTGATTATTGATTCTATCATGTCTTTGTTATTTGTGATCTTGCATGCTTTCCGTTGTTAGTAGCTATCTTGGCCAAGTAGATGCTAGCAACTCCAAGAGTTAGTATTTATGCTCGATAGTGGGTTCATGCCTCTAGTAATCTGGAGAAGTGACAGAAATCTCTAAGGTACTAGATGTGCTGTTGCTACTAGGGAGAAAACAACAATCATTTGTTCATAGAACAATCGTATTGTTTACTTTACACGCAATTCGTAATGCAATTATCCGTTGTTTGCAACTTAATACTGGAGGGGGTTCGGATGATAACCTAAAGGTGGATTATTAGTAATAGATGCATTTGGATGGCGGTCTATGTATAATGTTGTAATGCCCAATCGAATCTCAAAGGAGTCAAGATGAGTAGTATATGCTTGTATGCTTTCTCGATGTTTGTCAATTGCCCCACTGTAATTTGTTCATCCAACATGTCATCTATCTTAAGGAGAGCCACCACTAGTGAACTATGGACCCCGGTCCTTTCTTTTACCTTCAATCTACAATCAACTGTTTACTGCTTTGTTTTTACTTTCTACAAACTATTACTTTCTTCCACTCGATACGTTTAATCCTTTGTTTTCAGCAAAACCGGTGAGATTGACAACCTCATCGCAAGTTGGGGGCAGAGTTCCGTGGTTGTGTTGTTCAGGTCTCCACGTTGCTGCTGGCACCGGTAGTGCGCCCTGCTAAAGTTCAGCTAGCAACACCTTTGGGGTGTTTCCTTGCTCCTACTGGATTGATAACCTTGGTTTCATAACTGAGGGAAAACTTGCTATTGTGCTCATCATACCTTCCTCTTGGGGTTCCCCAACGAGCTCGATATATTTTGGGCCATCAATCGCCGCCGTCTGCACATGGTCTTTGTTACGTCACCGGGTATTCCTCGCCTACTTAGAGCACCGCCACCGCGTTTCACAAGGTAACCTGCAGGGCGCCCTCTCGCTGTCGCAGGTCCCGCCGACTACCCCATCGCCACTCTAGGAATCCAGCATGACCACTCCAGGTCATCGCTGTTTTTGCCGCCCTCTACGTCTTTGTCCACTACAACTTCGCCGCCAGCGTCATCGCCTCGTCCCTGACCACACCACCTGCTACTCTACTCCGACAACCACAGACAGCGTCGGCATCTCTTCCTTCGCCGTTCCACGCGTCATAGCCGCTCTGGAGGCTTCCTCTGCTAGTCTTTCTAACATGGTGACAAGTTCATGATGGTCCCTGCCCCTCGCACGCCTGGTACTGGCAACACCGGGCGTGCCTTTGTCCCCGACACGTTCCCGAGTCTGGCAAGCTCGGATCAGCGCCTCGTCTTCATCGGCTTCGACAACGTCTTCTTCGGCATAGACCCCTCTACGACTGCCTTAACCGCGTCACCGACGAGTTATTCTTTGCATACTCGGTTCTGGCAAAACCGGAGTGTGCGTTCGTCCCCGACGTGCGCCTAGTTCTGGCAAAACTATAGTCGCGCCTTGTCCTCGACGGCTCGGACTGCATCGGCTTCGGCATCGACACCCTCGACGACCGCCTCGACGCGTCTTTGTCATCCTCCTCGCGCACTATACGCATGCGGCTTTACGTGCGGCTACCTCGACACCGGTATCCCCGACCACGACATCGACCACGGCGACTCCTCACACGGCTACCCCGACCTCGGCACTGCCTCACTCTCTCGGCTCTATCGACATCGGCACAACGGCTACCACCTCGCTTGAGCATCATCAGCTTCCTCTACGGTCCAAGCTACCGCGACGCGACACCATCCAGAACATTCCCGCTCGGACTGCGGGGGGATGTCAGCCTACTGATTCTACTTCAGTTTATCTCCAGTCTGACCGTTCGCGACGTTCCAGTTGTTCACGACGCTACCGCGACGACTGGCGGGGATGTTAGAGTATTGTACGTACAAGGTTATTGTGTTTTCCTCTATCTTACAGACTCTTTATATGCCAAGTTTGAGTCGAGTCGAGTTGACTCGCGAGCTACTCGTTTAACCCGATACATGTGGGTCTGACCGTGCCGTACCATCCCATCGTTCCATGTGCCATAGTCCTAGGAGCATCAAACCGAACAACTTTCATGAAGGGTTCTATATCATTCTCGCGACACAACCGCCTAGAACCCTAGAACCAACAGAATTCCATTCAACAGAAAACCGCAGAGAGGAGGAGATCCACCGCAGAGCCATCGCCATAGCCACACCTCCATCTGCCATTCCATTTTCTTCCATATCCATATCCATAGTCCAATACTTGTAATCTTGATTCCATCACAATTAGAGGCATTGTAAAAAAATTGATATTTATTTCAAGAATCCTTATACAATGTTTATGGTTGTTGATCTAATCATGAGTGAGTAGTCTTCATGGTCTAAGGCCTAGCCTCACAGTTACATGTGCATATTTTGATATGTAATTATTGTATATTTGAAATAATCGAGATCTATATGCATGCCTCTAGTATTTTGTCTCGATCCTAAGACTTGTGAATTATCCAAGACCCCGGATATCTATAAAGGTAAAGTGGAGAGAGAGTAGGGGAGAGCCCGGAACAACGAGAAGAAACCGGGTGACAGTAAGGGGAATATAATATGTTGTAGATGATTCTCTATGGAGTAACAACGACATCATAGATCCTAATGATTTGGTCTGTTTAATGTAATAACTGTCGGAGCCCCGCACTAGTCGGTGGAGTAGTGGTTAGACAATTGAATCTATAGTGTTGCGGTAGTATACTATGGTGTCACCAGGACACATCGCCCACATGTATCCATGGATCTTTATTATGTTCTTATACACTTTAGGCTTAATATTATCTTTATATCACATTTGTGTGTGCGCAACTACAGGTGAGACCTTGATTATGACCTATTTTCATCCATTAAGAAAACCCCACAAAAAGTAACCTTTGCTCTGGTAAAAAAAAGTTATACAAAAGTCTTAAGTTCTCGTTCGAGTAATCTTGCACCAAACAATTTTTTCCAAGGATTCAATAAACCTAGGTCTTGTAGGAAAACAATACAATAAAGAACTACATCCATAATATGGATTTCGACGATATCAAATTTAGCATCATATTCCTATGTCTTTATTCTAGTCATGTGCTTTGCAAACCCTACAAACTAAACAAACCTAAATTGGTCATGAAGAAATAAAGAAGTTGTAAGATTAAAAGAGAAAATCGAAACATAAAAGTCAAGGATCCAAAAGAAAGAGGCGTGTGAAAGAGAAGGAAGCCCATCAAGCTAATGGACCCCTTGCCTCATGGAAGGATACTCCTACACTTCGTTGAACAAGTACATAGACCAAGAAAGACCAATATTTTCTTACTTTTCTTCTTAGTTAGGGTGGTAGTAGTTTTTTTTTGAGAATTTAATACTTTGCATTTCATACGTCTAAAACATATATATGCATTCTGAAATCTATTAAATTGTTTCCTGAAATATTTTCTATGATTAAAATGTTTTATTTACTCGTGTTCATGATTATTGGTATTTTCTAGCAATTCACATTATTTCTTTTATCTGAGATTGCAAGACGGAAAATGTTTCGTGTATTTTTAACTTCTAGGAACCTTCTGGACGCGAAACAAATCATGGATAATTTTGGCGCTAATTATTTTTGAAGACGAAGAGTACCAGCAACAGAGACATCCGTAATGGCCCACGGCAAGACCAAGAGGTCAAGAGGCCCCGAGGCGTGGTCTCCCAACCCATGTTGAGGGAGGTATACTTCCCTCGAGCATCCTATGTTGTTGATTCTTTCGCCCATGGATCCCTCTCGATGTAAAAACCTCCATATAAATCATAAGGGATTTTTATTTCTCACGAAGGATGGCACCTTTGAGACCTAAGAGAACATATGTTGCATAGGCCACAACCGGAGGAGATTGGAGGGCTAACCGCTATCGAAATCGTCTGGGGACTCTTTTCCTCACTGTCAGCGCCACCTTCTGATCTCCACTATGAGCGTGGTGAGTTAGGGATGGCATGAACACTAAAAGTAGGACAACCAACACTATTGTTAGCAAAAATGATGATGTCGCGCTACAGTAACACACTACCTGTGAACTCGTTGAGAGCAGTTGCAATGGTTGGAAGAGTGTATCTAATGTGTATGAATGGGAGGTGGCGGTGAGAAGTAAGGGACAAAATTTAGGGATGGGTAGAGATATTGCAAAGGCAAAGAGAAGTTTGAGGAGGGGAAGTAAAATGGCGGAGTGTAGTTTCGAGAAACGAAAGGAGAAGCGTCATACCGAAAACTATAATCGAAAGGCATATCATCTATGTACATGAGTTTCATAGAAGGATAGGTAGGTCAAAGCTAGCCTAGAAGAGCACTCGGGTCATCTCCGTTACGATGGGGTCATCTTCTACAAATGAATTTATTTTATCAAGGATTTCATCGGCTCATTTGTGCCATAACCCCGTTAATCCTACTTAACCCCGCCTTTGGGTGGGAGTTTAACACCATAGATCACTCGTTTGATACTCTAGTAAAAGATTTCATGTTTTTCTAGATAGAAGGCTCGAGCAGAACCGTACTTTAAATTAATAAAACGAACAACGGAGCGAATAGAGTGATACAAGGATCCAGGTTCAATAGTCAAACAAACAAGAAAGTAAAAAAAACCTGAAGGTGATACAAGGAACAAACAAACGCAAAAAAACAACTAGCTTGGTTGGTCTGGCATGTCTCTGTTGGTGTTGTGGATGAGACGGAGCTTGGAGATGGACATCCGCAACGCCGATTTGTCTTGTGCCTTAGTCACATGGGTCCATAGCTTCAAGTAAGATATCATTTTGTAGATGCAGTCAGCTGGTTAGGAAGTAATCTTTTATAGTAAACCTGTTCCTAATGGTCTGAAGAGACCAACACAAAGGGGAAAAACATGTCCAAAGGACTTGCCCGTATGTTTCCTTTACATGCTTGATCAGGCGATGCACATCAACATAGCATGTCGGATTCCAGTCATAGGAGAGTAGTTCCCTAACTACACTCTACATGATTTTGGCTAAGATCGTAGCCAAAAAAGATATGATTAGTATCCTCTTGGGCCCCACAAAGGGAGCAAAACCCATTATTGGGTCCACGACGACGTGAATATTATCACTAGATGGTAGCCTTTTCCAGAACATTTGCCACAAAAACACTTTGATTTTTAGAAGAACTTTTATTTTAGATAGAGCGACCTAATTGAGAATTTGCTAGAAGGTTCGAGGGCCCACCTAAACTCATCTCTGGCTTGGGAGAATTGGATGGGTTGGATCTCTCGCATGAGATTTACCCACTCCACTCTTTCCTGGAGAGCCAGGGTTCTCTTGACAGGCACCACCCAACCATTAGGCTCTCTAGCCTGAGCCACTATGGTTGAGGGCCTGGCCACAAAGTAAAAAAGTTGTCGGTACATAGCACATAAGGTCCCCTGCCTCACCCACCAGTCTTGCCAAAATCTTGTGGAGTTGGCATTATTCACTATGTGTTTTATCCCCAAGCTAAACCCTGATTCGAATTCCAAAATTGGGAACCCGGGCGCTGACCATCCACGAGTAGATCTTTATTTTGGATACACTTACTAAAAATGATGTCTCTCCACAGGCCTTCCTCTTGGGTGACGATTATCCAGATCCAATTAACCATGAGGTAAATCTTCATGAGCATGGTGTCAATGATGCCAAGACCACCAAGTCTTTTTGGCCGGCACACCGTGCTCCATCTAACCAGGTGGTACTTTCGTTTAACTCCATTGACTTCCTAGTAGAACCTGGACGGATGTTTGTTCATCGTTGAAATCTTCATGTTATGATGGATCAACTTCCAAGGAATTCAAACTTCATATTAGAAGTAATATAAAACGTAAACGGCTGATAGTGACCAAAGATTAGAAAAGCGACAAGAACTTAATAAAAATCCAGGAATACATGTTTGCAACAAGCTTGATCAGACCGGACATGGCAAATGCATTCATCGAGACGAAACCATAATTCCTCCTAAAGAAAAAAGAAATATGTCACCCCGATCACATACTGGTTGCATAATAACAAAGAACTGAAATCTAAATAAACCACTTAGGGCATCAAAACTGCCGAAGAAGTAAGGTGCGAGTCATCAAAACGCATGCGCACGGTTCACAGTTCTCAAGAAACTTTGATCAATGATAGTAGTTCGTCATCTTCCTGGGCGTCAACCAACTCCTTTGCACCACATAGCCCGTTCGGACGATCATAACTTCACATTGCATCTTGGTTGTCTCGGCCCGGTTTTTCATGGTGGCGACCACCTTGCGCCAAAGGTGGCAAATTTCATTCCAAACCTGTTCATCCAGCAGTACTAAATAGTCAGTTGCGTCCCAAATCTCTCCACGCTACATTGCAAGATACTTCTTCTATTCATTAATATAAGACGTTTTAGCAAGCTAAACTAGTTTGCTAAAACATCTTATATTAGTGAACATTGGGAGTACAAATATGATCATACGAATTCAGCACATCTTGTTTCATAATTGCTCCGCAGGTGCATTATTGGATGCTGAAACAAAATTATAGAACAGATGTAATTAAGTCCAGATGTTTTAGGTTACTCATCACGAGTATGAACAACCAAAACATGGTATAAATTTAGTAGAACCATATTTCGCAAACCAAGAGTTACGGGGCATCTCATGTTCCCTAAAGCTAAATATAGCCAAGCTCATTTTCCTTCGCAAAGAAAAGGTTATTTTCTCACCTAGAGACATCCTTCAAAAGAAGAAAACAATCGTATAAATTGTGAGACCTGTCGTCTACTTAAGATCAAAAGTAACTAACGTGCTAACACTTCGGTATAACTGTACGTAGTACAAACGTGACGGATAACTGAGGAGAGTTACTTGATTGGAAAGCACTTACCAGCTCGGCAGCATACGCACAATTCTCATAAATCTGGACATGCCAAGGTTTTATTGCTGAATGCCCCTCGACTTCTTCCAATTGCCCTTCTCCTTCTTCCACTTTCACGCGACCTGCTCCTTCCTGCTATAGGGATCGAGGATGAAACATGTTATTGGAAATAGCTATTTTTCTAAACTATATTTTAGTGTGCATTTGGTTTGAAATTTTTAGCGGGTGAATTGATGGGGGTCTAATGAAAAACAGGTTATTATGAACTGAGACTACCTTAATATTGGGGTGCAACTGGTCTGAAAATGGTCGTCCCAGATGATTGATCATAATAGAGTCTATGTTATCAAACAATTCCTTGCGCTGGCGTTCTTGAACGATTGTATTCTTGGTCATATTGTCGAAGAGCACCACTCTACGTCGGCATGATCTGACCATCTCCTGTGAACATTCCATGCATGCATTCATATATATATAAATGACTCGGAGGTCAGTAGTTATGTTCTGAAGAATGAAGCAAATTAGAGACGAAATGGATTAAAAAACGAACCATCATGTACTCAGGAGCGTCCTTGAGCATGTCCTTGAATTCATCTTTCCCCACCTCATCTCCATGCGTGAAAGTTAGGATCATGCGTTCCCCAAGCGACGACGAAAGTACTGACCTGATCGTCGCTGCGTCTTCTTCCGAGAAGCGAGACACAGCAGAGAAGACGACGAGAACCGCGTCTATACCGTCTTTCGTCATGCCCATGCAGTCGAAGATCTCCTTCCCAACATTTTTAGCCGTGACACCGGTGTCAAGAAGCCCTAATCGGTTGCATCACACCCAGTAGAAACGAGAGAACATACATATCAGACCTAGTACTAAAAGAAATCAAAAAAATCAGATGATTGGTTTTAGCGACAAAGATAACCACCTACTTGTATTTTGGTAGGCGTGGTGCTCAAATAGTGAAATCTACACTACGTGTGGGCGCGTTTCAGTACACAGCTCATATGCTGGTCGGCTGTAACTGTGTGTCAAGAGGACGTCGAACAGTCATATATATGCTGGTGTATTTGTTTGTATATCGTCTTGAACTCCGATCCTAATCAAACACTAGCTGGTAGACTTGGAAGAACATGCAAGGTGGACGATGAAATCAACGACTTCTCAATGAAATTATTATCGAGCGTTGTGGATTACCTGGTGTGTCTATCACATTGACGATGCGTCCATCTCCGAGCGTGGTACTTTGCTTCTGACACTCAAGTGTGACGCTGCGGAAGGAGCGCTTGGAAGCGAACGCCTCCCGGCCGAGGATGCTGTTGCCGGTGGCGCTCTTGCCGTTACCGATCTTTCCCACCAGCACGAGCGTCATGCCGCCGGTGGCGCGAGGCGCCCGGGCGTGTTGGTCACCGTCGCGGCAGTCTCCTCCGGTTCCAGCCATCACGGACGAAAGCCTTTTCGCTGAGAAATGAGTAATTATTAGGAAGTGATGAAACATAGCAAAGGACGAAGAGAGACGAACGCGAGAGGAAAGATCTCGTTCGTTTTACCAGAGCAAGAGCAACAGATCAATTGGGAACAAATTAAGGAACAGCAAGCAAGAGCATGAAGAGCCAAGAAGCGGAAGCAGAACTGGCCAGATGAGAATGAACCCGAAAGACTGTATACTTTGCTTTAATGACGAACAAAAAATGAAGAGGAGGCGAGCGGGCGTGCCTCGATCGCGTTCCCGATGAGTTCATAACTGCATGGCCTGCCGCTTCGTTTTCCCTCCGAGCCGCCAGAACTACGACGTGACTGCTGGTGGGGTCACATTATGCAAACATGACACGAGCGTCTCAAGATGATGTAAAATGGGGCACTGTTGGGCCAATTCTACTTTTTAGATTTTAGCACGAAATATAGTGCGGCCGTTCCAGATAATGCGAAATAGGGAACAGGCTAAATTCTAGATGATGTAAAACAGGGCATCGTCATTATGCCCTATCTTTTTTTTTTGAACTTGTCATTATGCCCTATCTTTACTATACGCTTGAGCGAGCTAAAATAAATACCCAAAAATTGTTTCGTTTGCTAAACGTCTGGTGTGTCAACGCGGGTAGCTTAACTCGGTCGCTACTGGGAATATATAAAAAAAAAATATGAACGCTTGCGTATCTCCCTCTTCAACGGATATCCAAATTATCAGTGGCGCATTTGGTGTGGTGCGCCACGAATAACGGCTCCACCATGGATAAATAGAAGTAGTGCGCCACTGATACTATTTACGATTCTTTTTATACACTGTCCGCGTATTTATACAGATATTATACAGGTACATATATACGCAGTTACACAACACTACAATAATAGATATGACAGCGATAAGACCAAACTCAATTGTACTTTATCACATTAATTAGAATTCAAGACTGATCGAGTAGTGACAAGTGACGAACACAAGTTTAGGTTCCGAGCCCGATTGAGTAGCAAGTTGATAATCACATTACAAAGTGTCCACCTAAAGTATGATCAAATAGAGTAAAACAGCAATGACGGTGAGCAAGACAGGGACCACGACCAAGGCCTTCATCAGATTCTTACACCTAGCTTCCTCTCGCGGGTGGTTTCTCCACCTAGATTTCACCATCTCTCTAGTCTTGTACCCTTTATAGTTGTTGCCACTGAACTTGTTTACTTGCTTCAGACAGTCCTTCCACTCGTTGTAGACTCATGGAATACAACATTTGTACACCCCGTACCACTTACCATCTCTATAAGAAAGGAAATTATTATATTAGGCAGCAAAAAAGCAAAGGGGTTCACATGCATGTTCAAAAAACTACAAAATAATAAAATAAACATCATGCAGAGACATTGCAACAAATAAGAACCAAAATGAACATCAATTATGTCCTCATACTTGATTAATTATTAGACACATAAAATCATAGAGATGGTGTCAGTGAGCCAAGTAGGATGCACAAGATATGTATTTGTGCATATCACAAGGCTCACTGACACCACCCCTAGGATCACATCTGAATTCAAGGCACACCTGTAGTGGTGCCTAGCATTTTAATCATTGGCCATTGCAACAAGAACCAAAACGATGAACATCAAGTACTAGGGCCTCATACTTAGAGTGGACACAGAAATCATAGAGATGGTGTCAGTGAGCCAAGCAGGATACACAAGATATGTATTAGTGTATATCACAAGACTCCCTAACACCACCCCCAGGATCACATCCGAAATCGAGGAACACATGTGTCCTAGACATTTTAATCATCGACCATTGCAATAAGTAAGAACTAAAACTATGAACATCAAGTACTAAGGACTCATACTTAAAGTGGACACAAAAATCACGGGGATAGAGTGAGAGAGCCAAGTAGGATGCACAAGGTTTGTATTTGTGCATATCATAAGGCTCGCTCACACCACCCCAGGATCACCTCCAAAATCGGAACAAACTTGTAGTGCCCCAAACATTTTAATCATTGGCCATTGCAACAAGTAAGAACCAAAACTATGAACATCAAGTACTAGGGGCTCATACTTATGTATTGGAAACAAAAATCTGATGGATGGTGTTAGCGAGCCAAGTAGGATGCACAAGATTTGTGTTTGTGCATATCACAAGGCTCGCTAACACAACCCCCAGGATCACATTCAAAATCGAGGCACACCTGTAGTGCCCCAAACATTTTAATCATCGGTAGTCATAACAAATATGAATCAAACATCACGTAGGGCCTCATACTTATGTCGGACACCAAAAAACTTAGGGACAGCGTAAGCGAGCCAAGTAGGATGCACAAGACTTGTATTTGTACATATCACAAGGCTCGCTCACACCGCTGATGACCCACAAGTATAGGGGGTGTATCGCAGTATTTTCGATAAGTAAGAGTGTCGAACCCAACGAGGAGCAGAAGGTGTTGATGAGTGGTTTGGAGCAGGAATTCTCTGTAAATACTTAGCAAACGGATTTTTAGGGGTTTTTGATAATGCAGGTAAATAAAGTACGAGTAAATAAAAGACAGTAATAATAAATGCAGCAAGTGGTCCAATCCTTTTTTTAGCAAAGGACAAGCCAGTTGTATTACTTAAGATGACCAAACATTCTCGAGGACACATGGGAATATTGTCAAGTGCTTCCTCTTCATATAGTTGATTAATCTTCTTTAGTTTGATAAGTGTTGTGTGGGTGAACCTGTGCTAATGTACCGACCTTCCTAGGACTAATACATACTTGTGATTATACCCCTTGCAAGCATCCGCAAGTACAAGAAAGTAATTAAGATAAAAACCTAACCACAACTTTAAACTCTAAGATCCTGACATCCCTTGTGCAAATGTTTCTTAACGGGGGTTCAGGTTTCTATTACTCCGGCAACCCCTACGATTAGTAGCCAAATACATAATGCATTCCCCTAGGCCCATAAAGGTGAAGTGTCATGTAGTCGACATTCACATGACACCACTAGAAGAATAACACCACAACTTAAATAACAAACTATTGAATCTTTCTCAACACAATTCCACTACTAATAACATGACTTCTCCCATGTCCTCAAGAACAAAACGAACTACTCACAAGACATCATATGGATCAAGATCAGAGATGATATAATGATAAGTAACAATCTGAACATAACAATAATTCAATGGTTCCACTCAATAGCATCAACTACAACAAGTAATCAACACCGGGAAAGTTTCCCCTAAGAACTATGCAAGATTCAACCCAATTGTTACAATGGTATGGAGTGGTGATGATGGTGCTGGTGGAGATGATGATGGAGATGATGGTGATGATGATCCCGATGAAGTCCAACTTGATGGTGGTGTTGATGGCGACGATCTCCCCTCTCCGAGAAGGAATTCCCCCGACAGAATTCTGTCTGCCAGAGAGATCTTTCTCTCTCTCTGTAGTTTTCCGCCCTACAGAGGTGGTGAAATCTTTCTGTGGTCGCTCCCCAGGTATTAGGGTTTCGTGGGGATAATATACGCCAAAGGAGAGAGCCAGGAGTGGGCCAGGGTGGCCACACCACCTGGTGGCACGGCTAGGGGTGGCCCATGCCAGGGGTGGTGTGGGCCCCCTGTGGCCCATCTCCACTCCCCCTTCTGGCATCCTTCGTCTTCTAGAAAAATAGGATTTTCCATGTATTTTCCCGAATTTTCTGATCTTCGCGAATTTCGCCTCCAAACAGCACCTTTTCCATCAGAATCCTGACTGCAGCGGTCCATGCTCCAAAAGTCATCAACCATGCAAAAACAGATGAAATAACATAAGTATCATCTCTTAATATGAAATATATCAATGAATAACAGTAAATTATGATATAGAATAGTGATGCAAAATGGATGTATCAACTCCCCCAAGCATAGACTTCGCTTGTCCCCAAGCGAAAACTGGGCTCAATAAACATGACCTCAGGTTTATGGAGTGAAGAGTCGATAAAAGAATACGGACAAGAAGCATCACATTCATCAATACATAAATCATAATAGAAGACAACTCACTATTATATAACTTAACTTGCAATAAGTAAAGGAAACACAATAAAGATACATAAAGTAAATCATAATTGGTAATGGCAAACTTAGCTCTTGGTCAAAGAATAGTTAACAATTTGCAGGAGTTCAAACATAAAGGGGTTTTCAATGATAGATTTCAAAGTAGTATTCACTAAGATAAGAGCAATTTGCAAAGCAAGGAACATAAGAAACATGATTGAATAAATAATCATATGAATGAATGAAACACAACAACTCAAAATACTTGCTGAGATAGAAGGGAATAGTTCTACTGACTCGACTAAAAAGTAAAAGATAGGCCCTTCGCAGAGGGAAGCAGGGATTTCAAGTTTCATAAAAAGCTTCCAAAAATTATGGAACTTATTAGCTTTCATCTCTCATTGCCCCTATCATAAGCATCTTTAGGTGGTTAAGGTTAAAGTGAGCAAACTATGGAGTATATGCTTGACAAAGTATAAGTTGGCAATATCATGTCCCTTGAATACGAGGGCCGCTCCTCATGCTACTCAAGTTTAGTTACCGGTAAGTTCTTGTCATAGTAAGTACATGTGTATCATAGAGGATCGCCAATGGGGTACCCCTTGCCCGATGATACGGAAGAATCCCCATATCAAAATGACAAGGCAAGCAGACAATGAGCATCTCAGCAATCTTCTTATTTACCATGGGAAAATGGTGCTTTTTTCTCTCTTTCCTCTTTTCTCATCCTTTTTTTTTCTTTTCCTCGATATGTATCTCTTTTTTTATAAGAAGAATGCTTCATAGATTTCTCATTATGGTTACGATGCAGGTTTCCACCATGATTGGGCATGGATTAGACCAGTGGCCCATGCGTTTCTCTAACACACATACATAACTCCATGGACTTACAAGCTCCCCTTTCATTTCACACCGACGACATCCATAGACAAAAGAGCATGATATCAACTGGGTACAATGTACAAGTGCAATGTTGAAAGCGTTCCCCATGACAGCATGGTTCTGCTAATTCCCAACGTATAAGTGCAAGCATATACAACTTAGATGACACAATGGTTCAAGTTTATTAGGTGCAAGAAAGTAAAGTGTGCCATGAAGTTCGTGAGAGATTTAATCACTAATTTTCACATAAATAGTTTAATTTGGAAGGTAGATAAAAACATGAATTTACTTGGAATGGCAATAGTGCTAATAGGTAGGTATGGTGGACACAAATGACATAGGTTTTGGTTTAAGGATTGGATGCACGAAAAGCATTCCCTCTCAGTACAGGTTTTTGGCTAGCAAGGGTAGGTAGCAAGAATAAGAGTTGAAGGAAACAACCAAACATACAAGTGATAAAAACAAACATGCAATCTTCCTTGGATGCACTAAAGATCTTAACTAAAGAATACTAAGCTTATGAGCAAATCAAGAAAGATGATGATGAAATTATATTCTTTAAGAGTACTTTTATCTTTTTTCATTCAATTCTCATAATTGTGTTCCTACCGACCGAGCCAGGTTTGCCAAAACCAACTAAATTAACTCAATGATCCCAAAGTGATACCAATACTAACAACAAGATCAATCATATAATAGAAATTGAAAACTAATATAATATATGCAAAAGAGTGAATGATAGAACTTCTCATTAATATTCCATAACGGCAACTCACACCAAGGGATACATAGATATCTAACGAGAGGGGGGACACTTCCATAATGCAAACCATCCTACATGATAACTTCTCTATTCATGATATGACTCTACTAAAAAGGTAAAAAGATAGAAGATAGTGATGTGATACCGCGACACTCCCCTAAGCTTGGAACAAACCAAGGGGATGCCAAAACCTGATGATGAATTACTCCTTTGGCGGTGGTGGTGTTCTCTCGATGATCTTTTCAACCAATTTCCTCAAGTCCTCAATCTCGAAGGTGAGAGTACGAATCAACTCCGAATTATGCTCGATGTGGTTCATGATCATGTCGGGTTGTGAATCCCAGCTCGTACGATTCTTTCCCCACTCTTCCTCCTTGAAGTCTTCTTTTCCTGCATGGTTAGAACGAGGCATATCCCAATTGGAGGGTAGTTTCTCCTTGGGCATATTCTGGAATTGATGCCGATGGATAAGGGTATGGAAGGGATTCTTGGTGCATGGAGAAGGTGACCACGAAGCCAAGCAATGATGCGGAGTCTTCTCTCTAGTGGACATCCGTGCAGTCCTTTTGAACCTGGTAGGGTTTGCCATCATGCCAATGCTTGCTATGGTGGTGCTGGGGTGCGGATGTTGGTCTTCCTTTGCCCCCTCTTCAACTTCACTATCGCTCTCCTCCTCCTGCTCAGAGTCTTGGAGATCTTCCTCCATAGGCTCCTTGCACTTATCGTTGGCAGAGACCATTGTGCTTCTAAACTTTAAGTAAAGTTCCTGGCAGAAACAGATCGAAACGAAAACACGACGAGAACACGATATACAAACCTCAGGGGATCCAGGGGATTATATATTAAAAAGTTTTACAACATAAGGAAGGTACTGGGAGAAAACGGGTCGGAGGAGTCCGAGGTGGCCACACCACCTGCTGGCGCGGCCGGGGGACTCGCGCCAGGGGGTGGTGTGAGCCACCCTAGATCCGTTTCCGTCCCTCTTTCGCTTCGTTGCTTTCCTTGTTGGATAAAAACTGCAAAAATATAAATGGACAAATTTTTCGCGGACTTTTCTTACCAGAACTGTTACCTATTCGAAAACAGACTCTGCAGGTCTCTGAAGTTGGCATTTAGTAGATTCTTCCAGAATTGCCGCTTGAATAACATCAATATCTTCATCTTCATACACATATTTCTTGAGTCATGAAACCTTTCACTATCTTATTACACCATTTTCTCCAATAAACTGGAAAAAAATTCACACAAAACTTCACACAATTCTCATTAGCAACATTAGTGTAAGCGAGGTAATAAACCTTTTAAGTTAAATTTCAACTGAAATCCATCAAAACATAAGCTACTGTAGCAACTCCTTCTCAAAATCTAAAAAGAATTCAAAAAGGAAATCGATTTAAGAGGCAAATGCAAGAGTGGCAAAAATCTGTCAAAACAGACCAGCAGGTAAAGATAATTTTTTTCTAAAATCTTCTGTTGCTCAAATCAAAAAGTGCAAAACTGACGAAAGTTAAATAACAACCTGGGGCATAAGCACAAAAATTTACAGATTAGTACGACGTACAGAGATTTGTCATGAATTTTTACAGCGAAGCACAAAAATCTGTTTCGGGACAGCAACTTCCCCAAGTCTTACTTCTCTCTCATTAGAGGTTGATCTTGACACAAAAACCAAATAAAAAGGATAAGGAGAGGTTATTGCTAAAACGATAAATTCCAAGACTCAAATAAACAAAAACTGAAAGCAAAAATATATTGGGTAGTCTCCCGAAAAGATCTTTCTTTATAGCCATGGGCATAATAATTTTAATGATGCTCACATAAGAATATGAATTGAAGTAAAAGAGAGCATCAAGAAGCAAAAATACATATGTTTAAGTCTAACCCACTTCCTATGCAAGGGAATTTTTAAGCAAACAAATTGTTGAAACCAGGGCCTGCTAGCATAGGAAGGCAAAACAAGTGCAACATAAAGATTTTCAGCATAAAACGAGGAAACTTGATATTATTGAGATGCATTAGAACAATGCATTAGAACAGTCTTCCCTCTCTCATAATAACTTTCAGTATCATGCATAAATTTAACGATATAACTATCACAAGAACCATTGTAGCAATGATCAATTATCCTAACAGAAAACACAGGGACATTAGCTCTCATAACACTACTTTCTGAAGAAATATTAGAAGTATCTTTAAAGAGGACAATGTGTCCATCTTCTAGATACTTAGTGACAAAGTCTTTCACATTTTCTATTACAGGTTCATCCTCCATTTGTTCATCAGGTTCAACAACTTTATTTGTACTTTCATTAACCATACTAGCTATCATAGAAGAATAACACCACAACTTAAATAACAAACTATTGAATCTTTCTCAACACAATTCCACTACTAATAACATGACTTCTCCCATGTCCTCAAGAACTAAATGAACTACTCACAAGACATCATATGGATCAAGATCAGAGATGATATAATGATAAGTAACAATCTGAACATAACAATAATTCAATGGTTTCACTCAATAGCATCAACTACAACAAGTAATCAACACCGGGAAAGTTTCCCCTAAGAACTATGCAAGATTCAACCCAATTGTTACAGCGGTATGGAGTGGTGATGGTGGTGCTGGTGGATATGATGATGGAGATGATGGTGATGATGATCCTGATGAAATCCAGCTTGATGGTGGTGTTTATGGCGATGATCTCCCCTCTCCGGGAAGGAATTCTCCCGACAGAATTATGTCTGCTGGAGAGATCTTTCTCTCTCTCTGTAGTTTTCCGCCCCGCAGAGGCGGCGAAATCTTTCTATGGTCGCTCCCAGGTATTAGGGTTTCGTGGGGATAATATACGCCAAAGGGGAGAGCCAGGAATGGGCCAGCGTGGCCACACCACCTGGTGGCGCGGCTAGGGGTGGCCCGCGCCAGGGGTGGTGTGGGCCCCTGTGGCCCATCTCCACTCCCCCTTCTAGCATCCTTCGTCTTCTGGAAAAATAGAATTTTCCATGTATTTTCCCAGATTTTCTGATCTTCGTGAATTTCACCTCCAAACAGCACCTTTTCCATCAGAAGCCTGACTACAGCGGTCCATGCTCCAAAAGTCATCAACCATGCAAAAACAGATGAAATAACATAAGTATCATCTCTTAATATAAAATATATCATTGAATAATAGTAAATTATGATATAGAATAGTGATGCAAAATGGACGTATCAACCGCCCCTAGGATCACATCAAAAATTGAGGCACACCTGTAGTTCCCCAACATTTTAATCATCAGTCGTTGGAAAAAAATAAGAACCAAACATCAAGTAGGGCCTCATACTTACGTCGGACACAATAATCTTAGGGATGACGTAAGTGAGCCAAGTAGGATGCACGATATTTATATTTGTGCATATCACAAGGCTCACTCACACCACCCCCAGGATCACATCTAAAATCGAGGAACACCTGTAGCACCCCAACTTTTTAATCATCGGGATCTAAATAATGAACATCAAGTAGGACTAGAATAATTAAAAGCAGCATAATTAAGCATCAAACGATTCATAGACCCGATAAATAGCATCGTCACGATTATATAAGTAAGTTTAACTACCGTCGAACCTATATATAGAGAGCTAGATTCATTGATCACAATAATTAAGTTCAAGGACTGTTTTGAGCTAGACAAGTTATTAATCAGTTTACAACAAGTTTACAACAGACACGTTTGGCCATAGTTCGGAACCACATCCAACTATACTAGGCAAACATCAAGAGTTCCAACTCGGCTCAGGGAACGATAGTATGCCTCCTTTCATCATGAACTTCCTATCATCACCCTGCATTTCGAGGCGTTCTTCTATCTTGTGATTTTGCAATTTAATGTCGGTGTAGTGGAAGACCCCCCCCCCTTTGTGCGGACATCCTAATGGATGATTTCTGACATCTCAGTTTGGATGCAAAATAAGTTTTATCTGAGATCATCATCTGCGATGGTCGCAAAATTTTGGGCCCACTTCTAGAGATGAGATGGTAGCATAAGCAACTTTTGATCCCAGACGAACCCTTTCATGTGATGGAGGACGTAGAAGGCCTCCGCCTGCTTTTACTATCTTCCAGCTGCTTGAAAGCAGGGGAAGTCCATTACGTGGGTAAACACATGTTTGCCTCCCTTGACATTTTTCTCCCCCTTGCCGAAGTTGCCTTCCTTTCAGGCGTAGGCATTAAGAGCATCATCTAGAACACTCTTTATGTTATTGTAGTCTTTCTTCTTTGTCAAACTCCCTGAGTTGAAATATGCGGGTTGCAAAAGCTTTAGGGAAATGCAGATAAGTGTGCAGTATTTGTTTCTACGCAAAACAATTCAAACAAAATTTATTGGAAAAGAACGATGGAAATCTAATAAACCCTGTTAAGGCGGTCAGCTAATGAGTATTGTACATACTCTTTAAAAAAGGCATGAGAATGTAATTCTTCTTTTTGTTCTTCAGGATGAGGTCTCGGAAGTAATTCTCCATGAGTTCCCGGTCCCAAGGGTTCAACAAGATCATGTCACGCATGTAGTAGGGGTCCACTATCATGATGCCCTGGGTTCTCTCTCTCTCTCGACATTCATCACCTTGCTCAGCTAGTATAGGCAGACTAGGGTGTAGTCCAGTCTTTTCACATGAAACAGATTGACGATGTCTTTGAACTACAGGAAGAATAGATCTGCGGGGGCTGTATCAACGAAGCCATTGCCCTCTGGCACCTTGACCACGAAAAGAGGGTGTGATGGATATTTTTCTCGAAGAAGGTGCCCCTCTATAAACAGAATACAGTCATGCACACACTGATAGGTGGACTTGCATCTTTGAGAATCCTCGAATCCAGTATCGCCTTACCCGGTATATGCATTTTACACAAGACATCCTTGTTTTCATATGGCATGTGTCCTGATCCCGGATCATCTTCGGCACCTTCAGAGCCAGCTGACTCGTAGACTTCTGCTTCTTACTTCTTTTACGACCCTTCTTCTGTCGAATAGGGACCACTAACTCCTCACCGTCCACCTGATATAGTGTGTTGGGGCTGAAAACAATTTCATGATTGGCTTGTCGAGCATCGGCGATAGCTGGAGGCGTCTCTTGAGAACCGCCAAAGACCAGACGCAACATGCATGTACTTCTTTGCAATAAAGCTTTTGTGCTCTACGCACCAAGGGTCGATCAATTCTTTGTGTTGTAGAGTGACTAGGTTTGCCCTATCAAAGTCGGTGTGTCGACCAGTGTGATTGACATGCATTTTGCGGTGACCCTCACGGTGACCACTTCTAGTGAGCCTACCGAGGTGCCTTCTATTGTCGGGAAGACCAATAGGGTCCTCGGTGCATAGATAATTCTAGCAAAAAGAGATCCACTCGTAGGTCAGAAAGCCCTTTTCTATGATTCCATCTAGACGGGCCTTGACAAAGACTTTGATGACTCCATTCATCCTTTTGAACAACATCATGTTATGCAAGAATGTCAGATCAAGCTGAATGATATCATCCACGACATCGACCAGCATATGCACCATGATGTCGAAGAATGCGGGAGGGAAGTAAATCTCAAACTTGTATAGTATCACCATGATCTCTTCCCGTAGCCTTGCGAGTTGTTGTACATTGATCGACTTTCGAGAGATGACATCGAAAAAGTTGCAGAGGTCAAACATCATCTCACGGACGTGCTTGTCCATTATCCCTTGGATTGCAACAGGAAATATCTACATCATCCGCATGTCACAGTCCTGAGACTTCATCATGATGAACATCTTCTTCGTCTATATATTTGTTTATCTTCCCCAAGTAATCGTAAGGAACTTTCACTCCTAGGAGGCACTCGATAAACTGCTCGAGCTCCTTATAACTTAGAGTGGAGAAATAAGGGGCAATAATAGTCATACTTCTTGGCAATTTTTCCCCTGTAGCAACCTTTCATCTCCTCCATATGATCATCATCATCATCATCATCATCATCATCATTGTCATGGTGTCTTCCCTGAAGTTCTTCCCTGATGCCCAAATGTTTTAGGTCATATCTTGCTTTCGGCCCATCTTTGGTCCTCTCTAGCATGCTGAGCAGGGTGCATGGCATAAAGGCTATGGGGCATGTGGAGGATTTTCCAGTACGACAGGTCCCAGGAAACAATCCTTACTTTCCATACATTCAGTAGTGGCTTTGGCCTCCTTTTCTTGTTTCTCGGCTCAGGGCACTCTTTCCAATTTTTCAACAACTCGTTGATTTCTTCTTCACTCCTCGGACATGGGATTATTCCGAGCATGGCTTTACCATAGAACAGATCTCCGTGTATTTACATAGATCATCCTTGTGAATCTACCTTTGAGTCCCTGGGTACATAGTTTTCAAAGACCCGATATCTTTTTCTAGTTGGAGCTGCGATGTATGATCCATGCACTTGACACATGCATTATGTCCGTAGTTCACCTGGCACGAGACATATGCATAACCAGGATAATCTTGCACTGTCATGAGCAATGAAGCTCTCAGAGAAAATATTGTTATGAGACAACATCCCACGTATTAGCTGCATATCCCACAACATGGCTAGCTCCTCTTTTAATAGCCTGAGATACAAATGGATGTTGATACCTGGTTTTTGGCCCCCAGATCATAATACTCATGTGTATGTACCTCCTCTTCATGCACAACTAGGGGGGAGGATGTACAACCATACAAACATGGGTCAGGTGATGTGTGTGATGGTCTGGTTGCTAAACAGATTTAGTCCATCGGTGCTCATACCCAGCCTAGTGTTCCTTGGATCGTCCCCAAAAATGGTAACTCAATGTCCAATGCATTCCATTGGTAAGCATCTGAAGGGTGTGTCAGCATATTCTCCTTATCTAGATCATCTTCAGCTTCTTCCTTTCCATGTTCCAGTGCATGGGCTTTGATTCCTTAGGGCCCACGAAATACCGCTGTAGACAAGGAGTGATCGAAAATTACCATACCACTTTTCGAGGATATTCCTACCCTCTCTTGTATCGTGCATGGCTGCACACCAGATATGTGGTTCTCTCCATGTACCTGTTATGATTAATGATGCAATTATTAATGCATGCGTGGTATTTAACATGCGGTAGATCACAAGGGCACATGCTTTTCTTTGCCTTCTCGATACTTGTTGGACAAGTGTTCCCCTTCGGAAGATGATCGTGCCAGAATCTAATCATATCGTTGAAGCTGACATCTTGTGTTTCGCCTTCATCTACAGAGATGTAAGTGTTACATTCAAGCGGGTATATCCTCGGGCTGGCATCCTTCATAAAATGGAGTATTCCGTCTATCTCCACTTGCGCCATCTTGGCTTTCTCTCTAGTGGAAAATTTGGTGTTGCTAGTCTCCTTAAGGAGCAGTTCTTAAACATGAGGGTCCCACAAGGCTGTTAACACCGTCTACATGCCCACATCTTCTCCATCATCTGCCCAGCATCTCCTTCGTGATGATCATGTCCGACATCTCCTTCATGATGATCATGTCCAACATCACCTTCATGATGATCATGTACGGGAGACTCTTCGTATTCTTGCTCACCCTCCCTGTTATTGTCATGCCGGCCTTCCTCATTCATGTCGTCCCATTGACATTCACATCATATTCATCACTGATCAAATGAGTGAAGTTGGGCATGAAACCTTACACGAGTAGGTGATTCTCCAATACACTACCGAGTTTGCATTTGTGACACGGACATTTTATCTGGGTCATGTTGTTCTCAATCATGTCGGTCATCATGCCTTTCAAATATCTAGCCATGAGGCTTTCGCTCATCTTGATGACCATGATTACCTACGCGGTATAGAGCAAGAGAATATTTTAGAACCAACATGAACACAGATGCATCATCGTTAGAAAATTTTGGCATGACCTTTCCAAAAATAGGACATACACGTAGTGCAATAAATTTGCCAAAATAGAAATGAATCAACATTTCGGCAAAGATGAATACACACCATGTCGGAGCAACCACAAGCTTCATCACATATACAAACATGCATACAACACACAAAAACATCTCGCGATCTCGACATGCATGCTACCCACATAACAACAAGCTTCACATACACAAAAATATGCATACACCACAAAGCTTCATTACATACAAAAACACGCATAAGCATGTCCTTCCATCTAATACTCACCTAGTGAATGATGGAGGAGGAGGAAAGCAAAGTGGTGCTTTAGTAAATCTACAAGTTGGAGAGGCTTCCTTCTAAAATCTACCAACCATAGCAACCTAAATGGTTAAAATAATGAGAGAAATAAGATGGGGATGAGGAGGAAGATGACCAGATCTGATCTTAGGGTGGTGGGGGAGAAGGGGAATGGGTGGAGGTAGGTGGGGGAAGTGAACTAAATATGGGTAGCCAGAATACCAGCAGCGCACCATCCACCCATGCACGGATAACTGAGGTTGTTTCTATAAATTTGGGCCCTCCGTTATCCGTGCTGCATCACAGACAAATGCGTCACTAGTATTTAACTTATCTGTGGTGCATCCCCACTAGATGTGCCACAGATAAGGCAAGGCACATCTATAAGTGGTACTTATAGATGGTGCCACCTTATCAGTGGCGCACCAGTTGGCTCATGCACCACAGATAAGTGAACTATCTGTGGTGCATATTTGTGTGGTGTGCCACAAGTACTTATCCGAGGCGCATCACTTTGTTGTTGCTCCACTAGGTTCCTGACCCATGGATAGTTGTTTTTCTAGTAGTGTTGGCGTCAATTTAGTTAGGATTTGATCGGTGGAACATGTGCAGGAGGGGAAGCGGACACAAAAATTGGCAGTTGGTCGCTCGCAGGTCAACCAATTTGTTTTGGGGTACCGGTTTGGTGATGTATATTTGCATCACCAACTGCAAAAATATAGGGCATGATGTAAACAAAATTACTTCTCCAAATGAGATATATCATCATTAGATACCACTATTTAGCATTTGGTGATGTAAAGTTAGTTATAGTATTTGTTCTATATCATCTATTGGAGATGATCTAACACAAGTATGAACTATACTTGTCGTGGTGGTATCACGGCATATGCCATGGGTAGGCTAAAGTTGGGGCCGATGGACGTGGAGGAATCCGGGGAGGGATGATGCAGTGAAGACCGCACTCATATGAACAAAGAGAAATACAATGTATACATCTATTCCCTCATAATCTTGCCATACAAGTGGCTACAATCATGCTCCTTGAGCTATTTCCCCTATGCTTCTATCTAAGCTCTCTGTGAGAGTGGAGGAAGAGGAAGAAGGAGAGCTCCTAGTGAGCAGAGAGGAGAGGAGCCCTTCGGGGTCTCTCTCGTGAACGATCCCCCTGGTGCTCCTTATAAAGGGGAGCCCAGGGGACAAGACTTGTTCCCCACGTTCGGTATCTAAGCGGCATATTCCTAGCAACTTCTTAGATGCTCAGCATATTCCTTGGCATCTTCGGAGGTGCCATGGCATATTCCTTAGCATACTATTGATGCCAAGGGCATATTCCTTATGCCATGTGCCAGTCTGAGCCCTGGGCATCCTAAGACTGGCACGGGACTTGTTGATCTTGTCTTGGCCTGAAGGTATGTCGACGTAGCAGTCGCGGAAGCGTTCGGGGGTGAATGACAGGGCGTCTGGGGTGAACTGATTCGGCCCAGACGTCCCGGGCGAAGCAGAAACTCGGCCCAGGTCTTGGCTGATTCGGCCTAGGAGAAGAAGTGGCCCAGGTGGCGAGATGCCAGCCCAGCCGAGTCTTTGCTCAGCCCGGCCGAGGTAGCTCCTATTCGGCCCAGATGGAGCAGCCTGTTCCTGGGTTGGGCAGCGATATAGCTCCTATTCGGCCCGGCTGGGGTTAATTCGGCCCAGCCGGGTTGTTTCCCTTTCCTCCTAGTTAATTCAGCCATGGAGATTGTGGACTGGGCCGAGATTCCCCTTACTCGGCCCAGTTGTTCTTTCCTGTCTTTTCCCCTTTTCTATTTGATACTCTCTTCAAATATACTTTCGTCTATTCTTGTTTCTCATTTATGCAGCAACTCTGGGGTACCTGGGGGTACACCCCCGACAATACTTCCTCCCTTCCCATGAGGGAGGCGTAATTTTCTTGGCACGTGGATTAAGGAGCATTGGCGTACATTAATTCTAGACGCTATGGATATGGACTCCGCTTAATTATGTTTTTAGCATATTATGTCCTCTTGTATTCTTGATTCGTACTCGAATTCCATGTACTCTACTGCAGAATACCTATTAAGGCCCCCTATCACACACACCCTTTGGCTAAACATTTTGTGGTGTTTTAAGACCTTACCCATATAAAAGGTCCAACATTTGTGCCATAGAGAGAGGGCCCGAAAGCGCACAAATTGGCTCGTTGCATAGCCCTTCCATAACCTTCCGAAAAACGTATGTGATGTTCAAGAGAAGCACATGAATCTGTCTCGAAGACCCGCCGAAATAAAAAAAATATAGGCTTCATGTTCTCGCCTTGTCCCGATAGGCTCTATTCCTCATGTCTGCCCTACCCCCTCTCCATGTAGTATGATCCATCGTCGGTTTCCCCAGCCTTGCGACACATCGCCCACCTCTCTTCCTCCTCTTCCCTAGAGCTCCAGGTCAGAGACTACCTGCTAGCACGGTCACCACCTACTGGTAGGACCACACGACGAGTGTGGTCTCCCTAAGCCACAACCGATATATTGCTTGAGCTTCCCGCCACCATAACGCCAAGACCTTGTACCACCTAATGTCACAGGTGTTGTTGCCGCTCTTCCTCTCCCCCCACTCACTATTGTAGTTGAGCCTGTTATTGCATGTCAAATGCATACATGAACTTTATAGTTTATTGACACATATTCCCATGTATTTGTATCTTATAGAATGTTATACCTATGTTTTATATTGATTTATGGGGATTTACCAATGATCCCCTTTATTTTGGTTATATCTCTATAGGATAGGAAAACCCTGTTTGTGTATTTTTATCTATTAGTGACCTAAACAAAGTCAAATGGCCCAAGATTTTTTTGAGGATTATTTTTTCATGAAGACAAGGAGTTAGAGCACCAGAACCTCGGGAGGGGAGCCATGAGGCCCAAACGTGGCCTAGTGGCATGATCCACCTTGCTGGTGCGGGCTGAGTAATAGGTGCACGCATAAAATCATCATTACGGGTAGCATATTCCAAAGCTTCTTTTGTGCCATAATACTATTTTTTGTGTTTTCTAGAATAGGATAAACAATAAAACAAGTAACTAAATTTTTCGATTTTCAATTTATAATAGAAAGTAACTAATATGAATAAATAAACTAAAATAAAATTAAAACTAACTAACAAGGTCTCTCATAACCTTAACGAGATAGCAAATTCCTTCCCTTGCAACGACGCTAGAAAAAGGGTTGATACTCTCAATCCAGATTAAGGATGCAGTATAATAGCTTTTTTTTATAGAAGATCTAGGTTTAATCGAACCTTGAAAAACAATTGTGATAGGTTAAGGAGCATTTTCTAGTTTGCTTCAATCTTCGTGTTCCAGACCTTTCTAGTTTTCTTTTGTTATTGGGGTTGTATAAACAGATGGAGATAAGCTAGGGTTGAGGTTTTACCTACAGCTATGCATACATATGAATAAAGATAATAATGGGAGCATTTCTTCATGAAGGAGTCCTAGAATGGTTATAGCTTTCTTGAGGGCGTCTTGAGCAGAGGCACCGTGATCTTCGACTGCGGTCACGACATCAATCAAGGCGTCCCCACGAGACAGAGCCTGGCAGTCGAAGACAACACCAGCGGCATCTGGAATCACATTCCATCAGGTTAGAAAGCATGACCAAAAAGGATCATAATGAAAAAACATCAGACATACACATACCCGAGAGCGCTTGTGCGACAGAGAAAAGTTGTTATGTGAACCCCTTTTCTCTGTCGGCTGTGGCGTCCATCAGGTCATCCTCGTGCTTCTTTGACTCTTGCTTAAGGCGCTCGAGGGCTTCGAGTGCCTCATCACGCTTGGTCTCTGCCACGCTCAAACCCTTCTCAAGCAAAGACACTTGACGAAGCAAATCATTATTTTCATCTGAAGAACAAGGGAAACACGTCAAGCCTAGACAACATGAAGATTCAGTAGCATAGTACAGGTCGACGGGCTTACTTTGCAGTTGCTAGTTGTTAGTATCCAGTCGCGCATGCTGCCGGCCCAGGGTCACGATCTGCTCACCTAAACAAACAACCTCTTGTAGGATGGGCTGTAGAGGATACCATATATCACTACAAAGTTTTGACTCCGAACAAAAACTTCAAGTGCAAAGCTCATGAACGCTTACATGGTCACCCGAAGACTCCAAAAGTGTTTTCTTGGTGGGCGTATGATACCTTTGATCCGGATTACAGATGTAGTATAGCTCCTTTTCCCTAGTAGACCTAGGTTATAGAATCCTCGGGAAGTAGAAAGCGTAGTGAAGTTACTTTAACGGACCTTCGGGAGTTTTACAATTCTTTTTGTGTTTTACCGAACCAAGAGTTTGTTGTCTTTTGTTGTTGTCGATGATGGAGAGAGAGGGCCTAGGGCTTTTGGTTTCACCTGTAGCTGTGCAAAACATCTGATGGGAATAAAAGATAATAATAAAGTATGCATGTAATTGTTAGAGCAATATAATTATATGTGAGCAGTGCATCCATAATTGCTATTGCCTCCGCAACCCCTTATAGCAATAACCTACTAGTCTCATCTATAGAAGAAAGAGAACTAATGATATGCATAATGATGTCACCATTAATCCCAAGTAAATCTCTCACATACAGCCATACTACCCCTTCTATAACTAGGGTTCCCAACCTGTAGATTAGTCATTACTCACACTCCCTATGCCTGGCTCAATCCTCGGGGTCTTGGGTACCTGACAAGTCCTTGGATTGAGGCAAGAGAGGATACAATAATCATCATGTCATACAAACTAATACATGATCCCGTCTATGATAGATAACATGCACAAAAGCTACATGCTAGGCCGAAGCCCTTAGCCCAAAGAGAATTACTCACGCATAGAGATGAAATCAACAATCGTAAACATTGCAATGGAAACCATGAGATTGATAGCAAATAGTCTTACAATGTCACCAATCGAAGATAAGATCTACTATTACAAGTGGTGGAATATGGCTATGGTGGTGGAGAAGGTTTGGAGATTAGATCTAAGTCTATTCCTTCGGCGGCTCTTCGATGTTGTGGATGCAGGTTTCTGGGCTTTTGGGGGGCCATCGTTTCTCGTCGCCCGAAGCCTCTTTATATATGGGTCCCTTCATGAAAGTTGTTCTGTTTGACCTAGCAATGTCGATGGCAACTATATAGCCGGAATTTTATTCCCACCGTATAGTTGGTTGTTAAAGCTTCTGTCTCCACTTCACGACCCTTGGTTTCTTTGGGTTGTTGGAAATCTTGTATCTTTGACTTTAATGTTGTGATTCTCATCATCAAACGTCATTATCTGCGCAGGGAAAAATAGAAAGAAAGGATTGCATACCCCTTTGATCACTAGGCATTAGTGATAGGGTTTACAGAGATATTTCATCAAAAATATGAATAATATCCTGTTTAAATGTGGATATAGATGGCTATATTTCACAGCCATGAACCTCCCCAAGCTTAAACTTGATCGTCCTCGAGCAAGAAAACCAAAATCAAAAAGGAACTTAGCCTTTAAACTGAAATAACAAGATGATGATCTTACTCATGATTGGTAGTCTCATGTTTCCTCCACTTTATTAATCTGAAAAACTATAGCATAGATAGAGTAATGGCAAGCATATCATACGGGTTTTTATGCATCCTTATAGCGCAGCAAAATTATTGTTAACATGGATGATTCAAATGAGTAAACCTTATTCCATGTCATGTAATCAACTCATAGGCTTGCCTTTGAACAATAAAGTATAATCATGTAAAATTGAGAGTGTGAGAGTTTGTCATGAAAAACATATATACTAGAGTATCTCAATTATCTCACATCAATAAGCAAGACTTTTCAAGCACTACTTTTTTGTTCATTGTCCTTCAAGAATTTCAGTTCTTAAGTAATTGAGAGCATGCCAAAAAAATAATTAGTTTACCGGGCTATGATGGACACTCGTGGGATCACCAAGGTTTTTGTTCCTTTTGCACAATGATTACTAATATCAGCCAGATGAGTGATTCCATCATGAACACAGCTACCCGAGAATGCCAAGAATCTTACCCATTATAGTATTGCTGCTACATATGTTTAATCAACACATAGCCGAAATCTAGGAGTTTCCTCCATGAAGATCGTTCGTAGGCTAGCAGAGTTGTTGGCATCCCATGAAGTTTGACACGCATAAAGCTATATCATTCTTATGATTCACAAGTCAAACTTTGGCATGCTCACAAAAACCGCTAAACATTTAATTCAATTGAACAAATCTTTTTAAAGAGAGCTATCAAGTTAATCATTATTTTCTGTGGTGTTGCGTGTCTGTAGAAATAAGCCTTCAAGACTAAACAGTACAACACCCAAGCCTTCAATTGTGAGACTTTTTCTTATTACAATTGTTTAGCAAATTTTTAGGCAAGACTTGGTTAACTACAAGTGCTGAAACAAAACATACCCAACTAAATATCCATGCAAACAAAATGTTACTACAATATAAATACTCACTCCACCAATATAATATCTTAACACTTACTACTAACTAGCATGGGTTTCTCAAACTTCAAAAGTGGGGAGTCATAAGGCATACCTCTCATGATTGGTTCCACTTCTCTCTTCCCTTTTGATTTGCTTCCTGAAAACTCAAAGTCGATCACTCTCCTGCAAATATGTGAAAGTGATACGTTGTAAACCTATCTATAATTTTTGATGTTCCATGCTTGCTTTATATCTACTTTCTTATGTTTTGTCCACACTTTGGAGTATTTTTACACATTTTATGGAACTAACCTATTAACAAGATGCCACAGTGCCAGTTGTCTGTTTTCTGTTGTTTTTGGTTTCAGAAAAGCTAGTAAGGAAATATTCTCGGAATTGGACCGGACAAAAGCCAAAGTTAATATTTTACTCGAAGCAACACAGAGTCCGGAGGGGAGACGAAGAGGGGAACCAGGGCAGCCACACCCTAGGGTGGCGCAGCCAGCCCTAGGCGCGTCGCCACCTAGTGTGGGCCCCCTGGTACTCCACCGACCTTGCCCCTTCGCCTATAAAATTCTCCTGGGACGAAAACCCTAAGTACCCGATCAAAAATCCACGAAAGAGTCTGTAGCCGCCGTCATCTCCATCCCTAGATTGAGAGGGATCTGAAGCTCTTCCCAGCACCCTGCCAGAGGGGAGAGATCACCCTGGAGGCCTTCTTCATCACCATGTCTGCCTCCGGTGTGATGCATGAGTAGTTCATCCCTGGACTACAGGTCCATATAGTAGCTAGATGGTTGTTTCTCCTCCTTTGTGCTACCATGTTTAGATCTTGTGAGCTCCATAGATGATCAAGATCATCTATTTGTAATCTTACATGTTGTGTTTGCGGGGATCCGATGGATATTGAGATGCTATTTCAGATTGATTATTGATTCTATGATGTCTATGTTATTTGTGATCTTGCATGCTTTCCGTTGTTAGTAGCTATCATGGCCGAGTAGATGCTAGCAACTCCAAGAGGGAGTATTTATGCTTGATAGTGGGTTCATGCCTCTAGGAATCTGGGGAAGTGACAGAAATCTCTAAGGTACTAGATGTATTGTTGCTACTAGGGAGAAAACAACAATCCTTTATTCATAGAACAATCGTATTGTTTACTTTACACACTTTGCTTAATGCAATTATCTGTTGCTTGCAACTTAATACTAGAGGGGGTTCGGATGATAACCTGAAGGTGGATTATTAGTCATAGATGCAGTTGGATTACGGTCTATGTATAATGTTGTAATGCCTAATCAAATCTCGTAGGAGTCAAGATGATTAGTATATGCATGTATGCTTTCTCGATGTTTGTCAATTTCCCCGCTATAATTTATTCACCCAACATGTCATCTATCTTAAGGAGAATCACCTCTAGTGAACTATGGACCCCGGTCCATTCTTTTACCATCAATCTACAATCTATTTACTGTTTACTTATTTACTTTCTGCAAGCAATTACTATCTTCCACACAATATGTTTAATCCCTTGTTTTCAGTAAAACCGGTGAGATTGACAACCTCACTGTAAGTTGGGGGCAAAGTTTTGTGGTTATGTTGTGCAGGATTCCAAGTTGGAAACAACACCTTGGAGGTGTTTCCTTGCTCCTACTGGTTCGATAACCTTGGTTTCATAACTGAGGGAAAACTTGCTGTTGTGCTCATCATACCTTCCTCTTGGGGTTCCCCAACGAGCTCGATACATTTTGAGCCAACAAGCAGAAAGCCACAAGGAGAATAGAAAGGAAGAGGGAAAATAAAGATAAATGGAAAAATCTTTTTGTTGTTTTTAAGAGAGGGAATTAAAGAATAGAAAATTGGCGACAAATCTCGGCTAGAAAGTCTCGAAAATAAATAGAAATAACTAAATATAAAGTGTTGGGGAAACCAACACGAGTGCTTATAAACTCGAATTAAAAACATAACCTCGAAATAAATAAAAACAAATGAATGATAAATAAAGATAATGAGGAAACTTCCCCAAGCTTAGGCTTTTGCAAGCCCTTCAAATCATTGTGGTGGCGGGAAAAGTCGTAACTCTAGTTCGCAAATTGAGTTGATAAATTACTAGTTGTTTCTCGGAGGTTCAAGGAGAGGTTATGCATCCTCTCCACAGTTCCTCCAAGTTCTTAGAAGTCTTGGTATGTAGTGAACCGGGTTGGTGTCTGCTCCTCTTGATAAGGAACTTCTTGCTCCTCTTCTTGGTCCTCATCCTCATCTGGAATCTCCTCCTCGGGTTGGTGTTGCTCAACCTGCAAGTCATATAGCAAACATCCTTCCTTGATAGAGAAAAGACCATTAGGCAAAGGAGCAGGGTAGACGCCCAGCTCCAGCAATATGCAAGTAATAAACACCACCTCTCCTAGTGAGCATTCCACAAGCTTTTAAAGTAGAGAAACCAACATGTCGCTCACCTAGAATGGGTTGCAACTCACCTAGGTCGATGCCTAGGGCAATGGCAAGCACGGTGATGACGCCTCCACCTGTGATTGGTCCTTGGATTTGGGAGGATTGGTACTCTAGGTAACGCACAAGAATTGCGCCCAAGTTGAGTGACAAGTCGATGTTGTTGAAAGAAGCTTTTGCGAGGACTAAGGTGTCCTCCTGATTGAGTCTCATGAACTCATTTCATGCCTGCAAGGTGTTAGCAATAACATAGAACAACTAGCGAATTACAGGATGTTGAATATTCTTCCCCTTGCTTACTCTAGAAGTGAAACTCATTCTATTATAATAAAGTTCCGGGAAGGGTCTATGCCAGTAAAGGATGTGCGTAAGGCATTAGCATTTTTGTTTGGAAAATTAAAACATGCGCACCATTCATCTAGTGATAAAGCATAATTGTTGTTCATAAGTCGGAAAGAAATCATGTCCTCTCCATGCCATGCTTTAATGGTGCTTTGCAAATAACTTAGAAATTCAAGAGTATACAAAGTTTTGCAGGCCAACTCTATTGCAAAGTAGATTGAAGTCATTAGAAATACCAAGTTGATTCAATATAATGGGGCAAGCCCACTTGGTTGTCTTCACTTCTCGGTTCTTGATCATGTTGAAGCGATCACGTTGGAGCTCATCCCTGAACCATATCCCCATGCATTCTTGAGCGGCAGCCCGAGAAGAACTAGAGGCGACACGGACACGAGTTTGGCTCCTTATGTTCATCATTTAAAATAATAAGGAAAGACAAATAAAACTTTTTGATCCAACAATAATAAGCATAACATATTCCTCATCTTAGCACACTAAAGAGTCCCCTCAAAATAATAATCTAGGCAAGAGAATCATGACAATTAGTTCATCGTAGGTCTCACCCTAGATTGATAATGACAACAGATCAAAAATAAATTTGCAAAAAGTAATTGGAGGATCGGAGGAGAAACATACCGTAGATCACTTGTGTGCGAGGAAATCGAACGAAATTAAGTAGAGATGAAGATCTCTTGAGGTTTTGAGAGAGTTTGGAGGTAGAAGAAAGAAAAAGGATTGAAGTTTTGGTGTTGGGGGTACCTTCCCATGGTGATTTTGTGGTCGGAGGCAACTATACAGCCAAAGCAATTTGTTCCCGCCGTAAAGTTGGTCTGATGTCAAAAATTTAGGGTTTTCACCTGGCGGCACAACTATACGGCCAGAACTATACTGCCAGGATTTTTATCCCTGTCGTATAGTTGGTCGTCAAACCTTCTGTATCCTGGAAAAGAAATTTTACAAAGGCAATGATAACTATACGGCCGGAACTATACGGCTAGAATTTTTATTCCCACCGTATAGTTGGTCGTTAAACCTTCAATACCTAAGAAAGAAAATTTGTCGATGGCAAAGATATCTATACGGCCAAACTATACGGCTGGAATTTTTATTCCCGCCGTATAGTTGGTCGTTAAACCTTCTGTAGTCATAAAAAAAATCTATTTTTCGAGAATTATTTCTTATCCTGAAACTTAGCAAAACACCTTGTTTTTGACAGAAAAATGATAGTAAAAATTGCCGACCAACATCAGCATGTATAAAGCAGGATTTTTAGTACTACCAAACTTCTTCTCCTCAACTGGAAATTTCTAGCCCTCTTTATTAAACATTAAATTAAACTAAAACTTAAATACTTTACTCAAACCCTTATTTCACATGGGTTGCCTCCCATGAAGCACTCTTTTATGGTCAATAGCTTGCCCTTGATGTTGCTCACTTAGGCCAGATGAGTGGAACACCCACTCCAAAGTAGTTGGCCTTCAAAGTGATGGCCTCCTTTTCATCATGCTTGGCTTTCTTCTTCCTGGGAAAATGAATAACAAAAGGATCCCGTGAAGGCAATTGAAGCTTCACGTTCCCTTCATGTAGATTAATCAATGCCTTAATAGTTCTTAAGAATGGATGGCCTAATATAATAGGAGCAGTAGCATCTTCGGGCATGTCAACAATAACAAAATCAATAAGAGCGGGACAACCTTTAATGTATACTAAAGTATTTTCTTTAATCCCTACAGCTTTTTTGTAGGTAGAATCTGCTAGATGTAATATTAACTCGATGATTTCAAAAGAGCCAAGATTTAACTTATTAAAAAGACTTTTTTGGAATTGTTGAAACGCTTGCACCTAGATCACAAAGTGCAGCTATCTCATTGGCCCCAATTTTAATCTTAATAGTAGGCTCAAATATATCATCAAGCTTCACAGGTAATTTTTCAGCAATTTTCTTATATACTTCCTCAAGCTGACGTACCTTTATTGCTACCTAATTAATGAAGTGTTGATACATAGCTTCTTCATTTCCTTCACTTACCGGAATCTTGATATTGATCCTTTTTACAAGATCTTCAACGGTGTAATTTGGTGAAGGAGCATTACAATAATCAAGTTCTTCAGGATCCTCCCTTTGGATTCTCATCATCTTGAGGTCTTCAATAGGATTGGGCTCATCTTTACCTGCAAATTTAGCTAGAATGAGAGTTTGACTCTCGGTTATCTTACCTAGCTGTGCCTCAACAATCCTTCTTCTTTCTTGGAGGGCCTGCAAATCATTCCTCAAACTTACAACTTGGTTAGATAGTTTACCAAGCATAGCATCATGGTTCTCCATTGCTTTAACAAGGATATTGTTTTGCTCATTTTGTGAATCTATAAAGGACTTAAGTGTTTCTTGGAGACTACCATTACTTGATCCCATATTATTAGAGTTACCTGCAGGACTAGAATAATGTTTCTGAAAATTAGGATTATAATTCTTCTTCCAAGAAGGGTTATAATCATTATGAGCTATGAAGTCTATTTCTTCAATATTTGATTCTGGGATAGCTCTTACCTAGTTATCCTTACCTTTTATGGATAATATGAGCTCATCCAGCTTAGCATTGAGTTCTTCATTTTCTTGTGGTGAGACGGAGTTCATCATCTTCGTGTTTGATCTATCCACATGCCATTGGGCATGGCTGTCTTGCATATTTTCTAGTAGCTGCTTTGCTTCAGTAATATGTTTGCCCATAAATGTTCCTCCGGCTGTAGTATCAAACATAGACTTAGACACATGGTTAAGAGCATTATAAAATAAATGGAGAATTAACCAATCTTCCATCCCATGACTGGGACAGTTTCTCATGCATTCTTTCATCCTCTCCCATGCAAGCGCTAGTGGCTCACACTCTTCCTGTCTAAAACCAGTAATATTAGATCTTAGTTGCATAGTATTTGCAAGTGGGAAAAATTTAGTCATAAATAAAGTACACTCCACCCATGATGCAATAGTATTTATAGGCAAAGATAGCAACCATTCTTTTGCTCTTCCTCTAAGAGAGAAAGGAAATAAGTGCAATTTGACCGCATCGGGGTCAACATCTTTTATGTGCATCATATCACATATTTTAGTGAAAGTGTTCAAGTGCATACCTGCGTCCTCAACATCAGAGCCTCCAAATTGATTTTGTTGAACCAAACTTAAATAGGGGGGTTTAATTTCATAATCATCAGCAGTAATTGCTTACTAGGTAATATGAGTATGCAAATAATCATTGTTGGGAGTTGCAAACTCCCCAAGCTTCTTTTCGGCCATATTTCCTATGTTTTTGGGTTTTCTTAAACAAATACTTATGATAGTAAAAACAAGAATTTAAAGACTAACTATTTTTTTTGGTTTTCAAATAAAGACTGAAAGCAAACTAACAAAATTAGAAACAAGAATTAAAACTAGCAAGGTTCCTACTAACCTCACCAGGGTAGCTATTGCTTCCCCGGCAACGGTGCTAGAAAAAGGGTTGATACCTTCGAACCATATTACGAATGTACTATAGCTCTTTTTCCCTAGTAGACCTAGGTTATCGAATCCTCGGGAAGCAGAAAGCGTAGTGAAGTTACTTTAACGGACCTTCGGGAGTTTTACAATTCTTTTTGTGTTTTACCGGACCAAGTGTTTGTTGTCTTTGGTTGTTGTCGATGATGGAGAGAGAGGGCCTAGGGCTTTCGGTTTCAATGTAGATGTGCAAAACATCTGATGGGAATAAAAGATAATAATAAAGTATGCATGTAATTGTTAGAGCAATATAATTATATGTGAGCAGTGCATCCATAATTGTTATTGCCTCCACAACCGCTTATAGCAATAACCTACTAGTATCATCCATAGAAGAAAGAGAACTAATGATATGCATAGTGATGTCACCGTTAATCCCAAGTAAATCCCTCACATACACCCGTACTACCCCTTCTATCACTAGGGTTCCCAACCTGCAGATTGGTCATTAGTCATACTCCTTATACCTGGCTCAATCCTCGGGGTCTTGGGTACCTGAAAAGTCCTTGGATTGAGGTAAGAGAGGATACAATAATCATCATGTCATACAAACTAATACATGATCCCATATATCATAAATAACATGCACAAAAGCTACATGGCTAGGCCGAAGCCCTTAGCCTGAAGAGAATTACTCACACATAGAGATGAAATCAACAATCATAAACATTGTAATGGAAACCATGAGATTGATAGCAAATAGTCTTACAATGTCACTAATCGAAGATGAGATCTACTATTACAAGTGTTCGAATATGTCTATGGTGGCGGAGAAGGGTTTGGAGATTAGATCTAAGTATATTCCTCTGGTGGCTCTTTGGTGTTATGGATGCAGGTTTCTGGGGTTCTGGGGGACGCCGTTTCTCATCGCCCGAAGCCTCTTTATATAGGGGTCCCTTCACGAAAGTTGTTCTGTTTGACCTAGCGGTGTCGATGGCAACTATACGGCCGGAATTTTATTCGCGCCGTATAGTTGGTCGTTAAAGCTTCTGTCTCCACTTCACGACCCCTAGTTTCTTTGGGTTGTTGGAAATCTTGTATCTTTGACTTTAATGTTGTGATTCCCATCATCAAACATCATTATCTGTGTAGGGAAAAATAGAAAGAAAGGATTGCATACCCCTTTGATCATTAGGCATTAGTGACAGGGTTTAGAGAGATATTTCATCAAAAATATGAATAATATCTAGTTTAAATTTGGATGTAGATGGCTATATTTCACAGCCATCAGCGTCCGCACAAGAACCCAATGTTTCCCCGGGTGGGGCAAGCTTGAGGAACTCTCGTCGGAGTTGGCCGCTAACTTCTGGGACGGTGTTGATCCCTCCGCATCCGCACCTTTGGAGTCCACGACTCCGGTATTCCCTAGGAACTAGTAGTCGTCTGTGGATGATGATGATGCAGTCCTATGATGACCCACAAGTATAGGGGGTGTATCGTAGTATTTTCGATAATTAAAAGTGTCGAACCCAACAAGGAGCAAAAGGTGCTGGCTAGTGGTATGGATCAGGAATTCTCTGCAAATACTTACCAAACGGTTTCTTAGGGGTTTTCGATAAAGCAAGTAAACAAAGTACGAGTAAATAAAAGACAGTAGGAATAAATGCAGCAAGTGGCCCAATCCTTTATGCAACAAAGGACAAGCTGGTTGTATCACTTAAGATGACCAAACGTTCTCGAGGACACATGGGAAGACTATCAAGTGCTTTCGCTTCATATAGTTGATTAATCTTCTTTAGCTTGCTAAGTGTTGTGTGGGTGAACCTGTGCTAATGTATCGCCCCATCCAAGACTAATACATACTTGTGATTATACCCCTTGCGAACATCCGTAAGTACAAGAAAGTAATTAAGGTAGAAACCTAACCACACTTTAAACTCTAAGACCCTTACGTCCCTTGTGCAATGGTTTCCTAATGGGGGTTCAGGTTTCTGTCACTCCGGCAACCCCTACGATTAGTAGCCAAATACACAATGCATTCCCCTAGGCCCATATAGGTGAAGTGTCATGTAGTCGACGTTCACATGACACCACTAGAAGAAGTACACCACAACTTAAATAACAATCTATTGAATCTTTCTCAACGCAACTCCACTACTAACAACAAGACTTCTCCCATGTCCTCAAGAACAAAACGAACAACTCACAAGACATCATATGGATCATGATCAGAGATGGAATAATGATGTATAACAATCTGAACATAAACAATAATTCAATGGTTCACTCAATAGCATTAACTACAAAGAGTAATCAACACCGGGAAAGTTTCCCATATGAACTATGCAAGATTCAACGCAATTGTTACAGCAATATGGAGATGGTGATGGTGGTGGTGATGGTGATGATGGTGGTGGTGATGATGATGATGATACCGATGAAGTCCAGCTTGATGGTGGTGTTGATGGCGACGATCTCCCCTCTCCGGGAAGGAATTCCCCTGGCAGAAATCTGTCTATCGGAGAGATCTTTCTCTCTCGGTGTTTTCCGCCCCGTAGAGGCGGCGGAATCTTTCTATGGTCTCTCCCCGAGTCTTAGGGTTTCGGGAGGATGATATACGCCAGAGGGGAGAGGCTGGAGTGGGCCAGGGTGGCCACACCACCTCCTGGCGTGGCCTAGGGCTGCCCGCGCCATGGGGTGGTGTGGGCCCCTATGGCCCATCTCCACTCCGTCTTCTAGCATCCTTAGTCTTCTGGAAAAATAGGATTTTCCGTATATTTTCCTGGATTTTTTGATCTTCACGAATTTTGCCTCCAAACAGCACATTTTCATCAGAAACCTGACTGCAGCGGTCCATGCTCCAAAAGTCATCAACCATGCAAAAATAGATGAAATAACATAAGTATCACCTCTCAATATGAAATATATCAATGAATAATAGTGAAATAAGACATAGAATAGTGATGCAAAATGGACGTATCAACTCCCCCCAAGCTTAGACTTCGCTTGTCCCCAAGCAAAACTGAGCTCAATAAACATGGCCTCAGGTTTATGGAGTGAAGAGTCGATAAAAGAATACGGACAAGAAGCATCACATTCATCAAATACATAGATCATAATAGAAGACAACTCACTATTATATAACTCAACTTGTAATGAGTAAAGGAAACACAATAAAGATACACAATAATGAGTAATGGCAAACTTAGCTCTTGGTCAAAGAATAGTTGATAATTTGCTGGAGTTCACAAATAGCTGGTTTTTCAATGATAGATTTCAAAGTAGTAAACATCAAGATAAGAGCAATGTGCAAAACAAGGAACATAAGACATGATTGAATAAATCATCATATGAATGAATGAAACACAACAACTCAAAATACTTGCTGAGATAGAAGGGAGTAGGTTTACTGACTCAACTACAAAGTAAAAGAAAGGCACTTCAAAGAGGGAAGTAGGGATTGCAAGTCTCATAAAGAGCTCCCAAAAATTATGATACTTACTACCTTTCAGCTCTCATTGCCCCTATCATAGGCATCTTTAGGTGATTAAGGTTAAAGTGACACAACTAAGAGGATATGCTTGACAAGTTATAAGTTGAAATATCATGCCCCTTACTTATGAGTACCGATCATCATGATACTCAACTTTAGTCACGAGCAAGCTCTTGTCATTGTAAATACATGCGTATCATTGAGAACCGCCAACGGGGTACCCCTTGCACATGACACAGGAGCTATCCCATAATCAAAATGACAAGGCAAGCGCAAAGGAGCATCTCAGCGATCTTTTTATTTGCTATTTGCATAGGTTTTTATTGAGGATGCTTCATAGAATGCTCACTATAGTTATGCTGCAAGTTTCCACCATGATTAGGCATGGCTTAGGCTAGCGGCCCAGGCGTTTCTCTAACACACATATAAACTCCATGATCTTACAAGTTCCACTTTTATTTCACACCGCTGGGATCCATAAGCAAAAGAACATGATATCAACTAGGTACAAAGTACCAAATGAAGTGTTGAAAGCGATCCCCATGATACATGGTTCGGCTGACTTCAACTCATAAAGCGCAAGCATATATGCAACAAAGAAGGACCCAATGGTTCAAGTTTATTAAATGCAAGAAAGTAAAGTGTGCCATCAAGTTCGTGAGAGCTTTAATCACTAATTTTCACATAACAAGTTTAATTTGGGAGGTAGATAAAACAAGAATTTAGTTGGAATAGCAATAATGCTACTAGGTAGGTATGGTGGACACAAATGGCAAAGGTTATGGTTTAAAGGAGGTGGATGCACGAGAAGAATACCCTCTCAGTACAGGTTTTTGGCTAGCAAGGCTGGGTAGCAAGTATAAGAGTTGAAGGAAACAACCAAACATACGAGTGATAAAGACAAACATGCAATCTTCCTTGGAAGCACAAAAGGTTTTAACTAGAGAATACTAGACTTATGAGCAAATCAAGACAGAAAGACGATGAAATAATTTTTCTTTAGAGTACCTTTATCTTTTCTTTAAACTCTCAAAAAAAGTGTTGCTACTGACCGAGCCAGGTTTGCCAAAACCAACTAAATTAACTCAATGATCCCAGAGTGCTACCAATACTAACAACAAGATCAATCATATAACCACGAATTGAAAACTAATATAAGCTATGCAAAAGAGTGAATGATAGAACTTCTCATTAATATTCCATAACGGCAACTCACACCAAGGGATACATATCTAACGAGAGAGGGGACACTTCCATAATGCAAACCATCCTACATAATAACTCCTCTATTCATCATATGACTCTACTAACAAGGTAAAAAGATAGAAGATAGTGATGTGATACCGCGGCACTCCCCCAAGCTTGGAACAAACCAAGGGGATGCCAAACCTGATGACGAATTACTCCTTTGGTGGTGGTGGTATCCTCTCATCTTCGTCCGTCTTCCAAGGTAAAGGCTTCCCATCAACAAAGGACATCGTGGTTTCCAACATCCTGAAACTTGCAGCTGCACTTATGAGTTTAAATCTAGCCTCATACTCACAGTTTTGATTTTGAACGTCATAGAACTGTGCTTGCAGTTCGTTGGTTGTTTGGCGGAGTTAGAGGACTTCGTTTTTGAGTTCAGCAGTCTCCTTTTGGTGCTCGGTGATGAGTTCGGAACAAATCTTATGGATGATATCCACTTCGCGCTCCGCCATCTTCTTGTACCTAAAGACTTCTTGTTCCAATGCTTCCATCCTGTCCTCCAGACTTCCTTCACCTTTAGGGCCTTGAACCTCTTTAATTCGAACCTCCCCACGTTCGAGCAATAACTCCTTGGGATGAATCTTCAATTCTCTCATGTATGGGTTAATGATATCTTCCAAGGAATCTCCTTTAACTGATCGAGTGGAAGACATTAAAGCTACAAATTTGAGATTTTACCTGGCAGAAACAGATCGAAACAAAAACACGACGAAAACACGATATATGGACCTCGGGGGATCCGTGGGGTTATATATTACGAAGTTTCATATCAAAAGGGAGGTACTGGGTGAAAACGGGTCGGAGGCGGAGTCTGGGATGGCCTCACCACCTGGTGGCGCGACCAGGGGTGGGCCCGCGCCACAGGGTGGTGTGGGCTACCCCGGCTCCGGTTCCGTCCCTTTTTCGCTTCGTAACTTTCCTTTCGATATAGTTGTATTGTATTTTCGCGGAACTTTTCTTACCAGAACTGTTACCTATTTGAAAACAGACTCTGCAGGTCTCTGAATTTGGTCCTCGATGAATTTCTCAGGAGTTATAACTTGAAAGGCATCAACATCTTCATTGTAAGAATCTCCAGCAATATAGTGTTTGAGTCGCTGTCCATTCACTACTTGTGTAGTATTATCTTTTAGAGAAGAAATTTTTATTGCTCCTGAACGGTATACTTCTTCAATGATGAAAGGTCCTTCCCATTTTGATAGTAGCTTACCTGCAAAAAATCTGAGACGAGACCTATGATACATTGCAAATGTATCTATAATTTTTGATGGTCCATGCTTGGTTTTATCCACTTTCTTGTGTTTTGTTCCAACTTTGGAGTACTTTTCATATGATTTCTTGGACTAACCTATTAACAAGAGCCACAGTGTCAGTTGCCTGTTTTCTGCTGTTTTGGGTTCCAGGAAAGTCAGAAAATGAATATTCTCGGAATTGGACGGGACAAAAGCCAAAGTGCCTATTTTTCCGGAAGGGATCAAGTGCCAGAATACGAGACGGAGAAGGGCCAGGGAGCCACCACACCACCTGGCTGCACGGCCAGGCCTGGCCCGCGCCAGGGGGTGGTGTGGCCTCTCCCGGCACCCCCTCGGACTCTCCTTCCGCCTATAAGTTGCCCTCTGGACGAAAACTCTAAGGACCCGATCAAAAATCCATGAAAGAGTCTGTAGCCGCTGTCATCTCCATCCCTAGATCGGGAGGGATCTGAAGCTCTTCCCGGCACCCTGCCGGAGAGGGGAATTCACCCTGGAGGCCTTCTTCATCACCATGCAAGCCTCCGGTGTGATGCGTGAGTAGTTCATCCTTGGACTACGGATCCATGTAGTAGTTAGATGGCTGGTTTCTCCTCCTTTGTGCTTTCATGTTTAGATCTTGTGAGCTCCGTTCATGATCAAGATCATCTTTTTGTAATCCATACATGTTGTGTTTGTGGGGATCCGATGGATATTGAGATGCTATTTCAGATTGATTATTGATTCTATCATGTCTTTGTTATTTGAGATCTTGCATGCTTTCCGTTGTTAGTAGCTATCTTGGCCAAGTAGATGCTAGCAACTCCAAGAGTTAGTATTTATGCTCGATAGTGGGTTCTTGCCTCCGTAACTGGGGAAGTGATAGAAATCTCTAAGGTACTAGATGTGTTGTTGCTACTAGGAGAAAACAACAATCCTTTGTTCATAGAACAATCGTATTGTTTACTTTACACGCAGTCAGAAGCAATAATCTGTTGCTTGCAACTTATCTTTGGAGGGGTTCGGATGATAACCTAAAGGTGGATTATTAGTCATAGATGCGCTTGGATGGCGGTCTATGTATTATGTTGTAATGCCCAATCAAGTCTCAGAGGAGTCAAGATGATTAGTATATGCATGTATTGCTTTCTCGGTGTTTGTCAATTGCCCCGCTGTAATTTGTTCACCCAGCATGTTATCTATCTAAGGAGAGCCACCTCTAGTGAACTATGGATCCCGGTCCTTTTACTTTACATACAATCTACAATTTTTTACTGCTTTGTGTTTACTTTCTGCAAACTTTTACTTCTTTCCATTCGATACGTTTAATCCTTTGTTTTCCGAAAACACGGTGAGATTGACAACCTCATCGCAAGTTGGGGACAAAGTTCTGTGGTTGTGTTGTGCAGGTCTCCACGTTGCTACTAGCACCGGTAGTGCGCCCTGCCAAAGCTCAGCTAGTAACACCTTTGGGGTGTTTCCTTGCTCCTACTGGTTCGATTAAACCTTGGTTTCATAACTGAGGGAAAACTTGCTGCTATATTCATCGTACCTTCCTCTTGGGGTTCCCAATGAGCTCTACGTTGAAAGTCGAGCGCATCAACCTATACAATAGAAATTTCTCACCAACATGAAATTCTCTCTTAAGTATTCGCTTGTCATGCCATCTTTTAACTTTTTCCTTAAAGAGCCTAGAACTCTCATAGGCTTCACTCCTCCATTCATCTAAAGAACTTAAGTCAAATAATCTTTTCTCACCGGCGAGCTTACAATCTCTATTTAGTTCTTTCACTGCCTAGTAAGCTTTGTGTTCTAATTCTAAGGGTAGGTGGCAAGCTTTCTCATAAACCATTTTATAAGGAGACATTCCCATAGGATTTTTGTAAGCAGTTCTATAAGCCCATAAAGCATCATTCAACTTCTTAGCCTAGTTTTTTGTAGACCTATTAACAGTCTTTTGCAAGATAGATTTAATTTCTCTATTTGATAACTCTACTTGCCTGCTAGTTTGGGGGTGATAAGCTGAAGCAATTCTATGATTAACATCATATTTAGCAAGGGTCTTCCTAAAACCACCATGAATGAAATGAGAACCCCCATTAGTCATGAGATACCTAGGCACCCCAAACCTAGGAAAGATAATATCCTTAAGCATTTTTAGAGAAGTCTCCCCGTCAGCACTCTTTGTAGGAATGGCTTCTACCCACTCAGTAACATAATCAACGGTAACAAGAATATGAGTGTAGCCTTTCGAAGGAGGGAAAGGACCCACAAAGTCAAATCCCCAACAATCAAAAGGTTCAATAACTAGAGAGTAGTTCATAGGAATTTCATTGCGTCTAGAAATATTACCAACACGCTGACATTCATCACAAAATAAAACAAATTTTCTTGCATCTTTAAAAAGGGTAGGCCAGTAGAAACCTGATTATAGTACCTTTTGTGCAGTTCTATCTCCTGCATGATGTCCTCCATAGGCACTACCATGACATTTACGCAATATCTCCTTTTGTTCATATTCTGGAACACATCTTCGCATAATACCATCCACTCCTTCTTTGTATAAGCGTGGGTCATCCCAAAAATAATGCCTCAAATCATAGAAGAACTTTCTTCTTTACTGAGCTATAAAAGTTGGAGGCAAATACTTGGAAACAATAAAGTTAGCATAATCAGCATACCAAGGGCTTCCTCGCGAGCTCACCCCTACTGCAGCTAACTGTTCATTTGGGAAACTATCATTAACAGGCATAGGGTCAAAGATATATTTTCCAAACGAGATAAATTATCAGCTACAGGGTTTTCAGCACCCTTCCTATCTATATGTAGATCAAACTCTTGTAAAAGCAGTACCCATCTAATAAGCCTAAGCTTAGCGTCCTTCTTCGTCATAAGATATTTAATAGCAGCATGATCAGTATGAATGGTTACTTTTGAGTCCACAATATATAAATTCCTAAACTTATCACAGGCAAAAACAACAGCTAGAAATTCCTTTTCAGTAGTGGCATAATTCCTTTGAGCAGCATCTAGAGTCTTACTAGCATAATGGATAACGTTTAACTTTTTATCAATACGTTGCCCAAGGACATCCCCTACAGAAAAATCACTAGCATCACGCATTATTTCAAAGGGTAAACTCTAATCAGGTGGTTGAACAATAGGGGCTGTAGTTAAAGCCTTCTTAAGAGTTTCAAAAGCTTCCCTACAATCATCATCAAAAACGAAGGGTACATCTTTTTGAAGAAGATTAGTGAGAGGTTTTGATATCCTAGAGAAGTCTTTAATAAACCTCCTATAGAAACCAGCATGAACAAGGATACTACGAATACCTTTGATGTCTCTTGGACATGGCATCTTCTCAATTGCCTCAACATTAGCTCTATCAACTTCTATGCCTCTTTCAGAAACTTTATGCCCAAGAACAATCCCTTCATTAACCATGAAGTGGCATTTCTCCCAATTAAGAACAAGATTAGTTTCTTCACATCTCTGCAAAACTTTATCAAGGTTGTGCAGACAATTATCAAAATAAGTTCCATAGACAGAAAAGTCATCCATGAACACTTCCACAATTTCCTCACAAAAACCATGAAAGATAGCAGACATGCACCTTTGGAAAGTAGCAGGAGCATTACATAAACCAAAAGGCATACGTCTATAAGCATAAGTTCCATAAGGGCAAGTAAAAGTAGTTTTTCTTGATCTTGTTGTTTAACAGCAATTTGAGAGAAACCAGAATAACCATCAAGAAAACAAAAATGGGTCTTTTTAGACAATCTTTCCAACATTTGACCAATAAAAGGAAGCGGGTAGTGATCTTTCTTAGTAACTTTATTGACTTTCCTAAAATCGATGCACATCCTATAGCCTACCACTATTCTTTGAGGAATAAGCTCATCATTATCATTAGGGACAACGGTAATACCTCCCTTTTTAGGAACACAATGAACAGGACTAACCCATTCACTATCAGCAATAGGGTAAATAATACCAGCATCAAGGAGTTTCAATACCTCATTCCTTACCACTTCCTTCATCCTAGGATTTAAAAGTCGTTGGTGCTCCACTACTGGCTTCGCATCTGGTTCTATGTTGATAGAATGCTGACATATAGTAGGTGAAATCCCTTTTAAATCATCCAGAGTATAGCCCATAGCTCCTCGATGTTTCCTCAAAACTTCCAATAACCTTTCTTCTTCCTTCCCTGAAAGTTTAGCGCTAACAATAACAGGATATATCTTTTTTCCTATCAATCTCATTCCTTTCTTCCATGAAGATTTCACTTTCATGATCTTCCATAAATTGCTGCAAAGCATTTAGGAGCAAGAGAAATAGAAGCAAGTTGTTCAACCCTAAAATCCTCATTATGGGTTTCCTCTTCGCAAGGTTCTTTAGCAAATTTCAAAAAATTAAACTCATAAGATTCCCCATCAAACTTAGTCAAGATTTTCTCCCTCTTGCAATCAATAATAGCTCCACAAGTACTCAAGAAAGGTCTACCAAAAATGATAGGGTAGGTTTTACTAGCAAATCAACCAAGTACTAGAAAATCAGCAGGGTACTTAATCTTACCACAAAGAACTTCCACGTCTCGTACAATACCAATTGGAGAGATGGTATCTCTATTAGCAAGGTGAATAACCACATCAATCTCTTCCAACTCGCAAGGACTAATTTCATGCATAATTTCTCTGTAAAGCTCATAAGGAATAGCACTAGAACTTGCACCAATATCACATAAACCATAATAGCAATGATCACCAATTCTAACAGAAAGCACAGGAACACTAGCCTTTTTAGTTCTATTGGGATGTGAAACAATATTAGAAGCATCCTCAAAAAAGACTATGTGCCCCTCTTCTACGCTTTTAGTGACAAGGTCTTTCACAATTGCTACCACAGGTTCAATGTTTTTTTGTTCATTAGGTTTTACAGTTCTTTTTTCACTTTTGGTGATTACATTAGTTATCATAGGATGGTCCTTTACCTTTTCGGGGAAGGGAATCTTCTCGATATAAGGTTCGGGTAAGATGGGGTCAATAATGCAATACTCAGCACTTCCAATAGGAGCATAGTCAACAATATCTTTGTAAGGTGCATGGTATTTGTTCCATCCCCTTTTTGGAATTTCGATATAGGAAGCAAAAGCTCTAAAGAAATTCGTAATAACTTGCAAATCAAGACCATAAATATTACTAATATTTTGAAAGTCATCAGTTCCCATAAAAGATTCAATGCATTCATAATCATAATTTATACCTGACTTTCTACCTTTGTCATTCTCCCAAGCTTCAGGATTGTCTTGAATACGGTCCAGAAGATCCCATTTAGCTTCTTCCATGCGAGTGAATGATCCAGCACAAGAAGCATCCAATAAATCTTTATCATGTAGAGGGAGCCTTGCATAAAAGTTATTGGTAATAATATTGTTGGGGAGCTCATGAATGGGACATTTGAGCATTAGTAACTTCAATCTCCCCCAAGCTTGAGCTGTACTCTCTCCATCAAGAGGCCAAAAGTTGTATATTTGATTCCGATCTTTATGAATCTCACTAGGAGGATGAAACTTTGAATAAAAGAGAGGCACTATTTCCTCCCATTTCAGAGCTTGACCATTCTTCAACAGCTTATACCATTCCTCAGCTCTTCCTTTCAGTGATAATGAGAATAACTTCTTCTTAACTTGATATGTAGTAATACCTGCACACTTGAACAACCCGCATAATTCGTGTATAAAGAGTAAATGATCACCGGGATGGACAGTTCCATCCCCAACATAGTAGTTATCCATAACACGATCAATAATTCTTGTAGGTATTTTGAAAACATCATTCTCCCCAGGTGGTGGTTTATCTACTACCTTAGCAGTGGTAGTAGCATTACTAAATAAGAAACTCAGCGAATTATCCATAACGAAAATCAAGCAACTAGCAGAAGTAAACAATACTCACAGTAGAAGTTTCCTTTACTAGTTCCACTCTCCAATAGCGCTTCACTCCCTGGCAACGACGCTAGAAAATAGTCTTGATGACCCACAAGTATAGGGGGTGTATCGCAGTATTTTCGATAAGTAAGAGTGTCGAACCCAACGAGGAGCAGAAGGTGCTGGTTAGTGGTATGGATCAGGAATTCTCTTCAAATACTTAGCAAACGGATTTTTAGGGGTTTTCGATAAAGCAAGTAAACAAAGTACGAGTAAACAAAAGACAGTAGGAATAAATACAACAAGTGGCCCAATCCTTTATGCAACAAAGGACAAGCCGGTTGTATCACTTAAGATGACCAAACGTTCTCGAGGACACATGGGAAGACTGTCAAGTGCTTTCGCTTCATATAGTTGATTAATCTTCTTTAGCTTGCTAAGTGTTGTGTGGGTGAACCTGTGCTAATGTACCGCCCCATCCAAGACTAATACATACTTGTGATTATACCCCTTGCAAACATCCGTAAGTACAAGAAAGTAATTAAGGTAGAAACCTAACCACACTTTAAACTCTAAGACCCTTACGTCCCTTGTGCAATGGTTTCCTAACGGGGGTTCAGGTTTCTGTCACTCCGGCAACCCCTACGATTAGTAGCCAAATACACAATGCATTCCCCTAGGCCCATATAGGTGAAGTGTCATGTAGTCGACGTTCACATGACACCACTAGAAGAAGTACACCACAACTTAAATAACAATCTGTTGAATCTTTCTCAATGCAACTCCACTACTAACAACAAGACTTCTCCCATGTCCTCAAGAACAAAATGAACTACTCACAAGACATCATATGGATCATGATCAGAGATGGAATAATGATGTATAACAATCTGAACATAAACAATAATTCAATGGTTCACTCAATAGCATTAACTACAAAGAGTAATCAACACCAAGAAAGTTTCCCCTATGAACTATGCAAGATTCAACGCAATTGTTACAGCAATATGGAGATGGTGATGAGGGTGCTGATGGTGATGATGGTGGTGATGATGATGATGATCCCGATGAAGTCCAGCTTGATGGTGGTGTTGATGGCGACGATCTCCCCTCCGGGAAGGAATTCCCAGAATCTGCGCCAGAGAGATCTTTCTCTCGGTGTTTTCCGCCCTTGGAGAGGCGAGAATCTTCTGTGGTTGCTCCCAGTCTTAGGGTTTCGGAGGATGATATACGCCAGAGGGGAGAGGCTGGAGTGGGCCAGGGTGGCCACACCACCTCCTGGCGTGGCCTAGGGCTGCCCGCGCCATGGGGTGGTGTGGGCCCCCTGTGGCCCATCTCCACTCCGTCTGCTGGCATCCTTAGTCTTCTGGAAAAATAGGATTTTCCGTATATTTTCCCGGATTTTCTGATCTTCGCGAATTTTGCCTCCAAACAACACATTTTCCATCGAATCTCGACCAGCGGTCCATGCTCCAAAAGTCATCAACCATGCAAAAATAGATGAAATAACGTAAGTATCACCTCTCAATATGAAATATATCAATGAATAATAGTGAAATAAGACATAGAATAGTGATGCAAAATGGACATATCATCCTACTGCAGCAAGGTCACAAAGGCGTTGAGCACAAAAGTAATTGCAAGTCAGGAAAAGCTTAAATTATAAGCAGAAGACTAACCCGTTGAAGACATCAAGGTCAAAATCCTCGTCCAGTGGCTCCTTCAGCTTCTTCGGCTTCTTCAGCAGTGGCAGAGCCACGCTGCGGAGAGGAATCATCGGAATAGGAATGGTGGTACCCACCTTATTCAAAGCATCTTTCGGTGCCTCTGGTGTAGACACGTCAGAATCCTTGCTCTAGGAACGCTTGTGAGTGCCACCCTCGCTGGAATCAGGGATTTCCTATGCAGGCACAATCAACCCTGATTCGTCGTCTTCTTTAGCCTCGGAAGGCAGAACCTCCGATCCTCTGGCTATGGTGGTAGAGAAGTTGCCACTTTCCATTCCTGATACAGGCATCAAACTACAATCAAGGCAAGCCTTACGGGCAAAATGACAAGCGGAAGAAAAGTCGACAATAAGTTACCTCAGGAGGGGAGTTACTCGCATGGAAAGGCAGGACGGTTGAGTCACCAGGAAGTTTATCCTTAGCAGTGTACTTGGTCAGTGACCTGACCCTTTTGTCCACTTCGTCTGAAGATATGTCCTCCTTGGATATGCGAGCGGTGTCATCGGCACCGGTCCAGAGATACATCGGGTGCGCTCTGGCCTGCAGAGACTACACCCGACGCCTTAGGAATGTGTGAATAAGGTCGACGTTGATAATTTCATGGCCTGGGACAAGTTGAAGATCCTAGACACGCTTATACAAAACTTCGACTTCCTCCTCCTCGCTTGGTATCACAACGTTCTTCCAGGACTTCTTCCTCCTCAATTCTGCCCCGGAATCAAAGGGATCAAGTCCATACCATTCGCCATCAACATGCTGATCACGAATGTAGAACCACTTGTACCTCCACCCCTGGATGGACCCGGTGCTGTCGAGTCGGAAATATTGGACATTAGGGTCCACGTGGATCCTACAGCCGCCAACATCATACACAACCGAGCCAGAACCCGACTGATGCTTCAGCTTGAACAGCTTCTTGAAGAGGCCGAAGTGTGGCTCGATTTTGAGCCAGCACCCGTAGAGGGTAATGTAGCACGCAATGTGCAGGATGGAGTTTGGGGTCAGCTAATGCAGCTAGAGCCCATAGAAACACAGCAACCCTCGTACAAATTTGTGGAGGGGGAGAGAAAGATCGTGAAGGATGAAGGCCAAAAACATCACCTGAAATCCAACAGGAGGATTGGGGATTACCTCTGGCCTTGGCATCCAGCAATCTGCTGCATTGGCAGGCAGCAGGCCGTCCTGGCGATGAGTGTGGAGCTCATGTTCCTTCAACAAGGTGCACCGCCTTGACCCGTTGGTCACACGGGTCCCCGAACCCTTCTTCTTGGCGGCAGCGGAGGTGCTGGACCCAGTGGCACCGGCGCCCTTCTTCTTCACCACAGCAGCAGATCCAACGGCATCACCTCCCTTCTTTTTCCCCATACTGCGGCGACAGAGAGATCGGAGAAAGTAACTAGGGAATGCTTTGAGTATGTCCAGCGTAGCAAGAGCAATGGGCGCAAGGCAGCAAAGGGGAATGGCAATGGCAATGGTGCACGCAGGAGGAAGAAGATCAAGTGCAAAAATTACCGCACCCAAAAACCCTACTTAAGCACCAGGGGATATCATCCAACAGCTAGCAGAACTTTGCCTCTACGCGTGGCGCACATCAATGAAGACATGTGGCAATGGTAATACCGAACCGTCGTTGCATGTTCCCCACTAAGCGTGGGAATCAAGGAGGCATAGTTAAAACAAATATTATGCATGACTAGTCAAATCCCAGTCAGGCATTGGGGCCCACCCTCGCCACATCCCATCAGCACCGCTTATGCAGGCAACCGACCTCATCCGATCGTCATCACTAGCATCATCAAAATACCCACTCCAACTAAGATTGTCTTTGACTGATTTAGTCCTTGCTTGACTCCGGGAGTCGACCAAGCACTCGAAGGCTACTCCTAACAGGAGCGTTGGTCGCAACCCGAATATTATAAAAGGGCATATAAATGCCATGACAAGTGTTCAAGATATCACTATCTCAAACCCCCTCTTTCGAATCAACGATTCGACTGGGGACTCAGGGGCTTCTCCCATAGGGAGCACTGAAAGCACAATCGACAAATGATAGAAACGACAGCAGTCGATAATTGCTCAAAGTCCCTACTCAAGTCTACAACTCGAGTAGGCAATCGGGGGCTACTCCCATAGGGAGCACTGGTCATGCACCCTATGAAACGAAAAATAATTATACATGGCAAAAGCATTGACCACGTCCGCACCATAAGCATTCGAAGCATGCGGCGACTCCGCCTCATAATCATTAAACATACCCTTCAAAGATACAACGTCTTCTAGGTCACTGAATCACCTCTGCGGTGAATACTTTCGGATGCCACGTTAACAACGTGAAGGTAAGACCTGTAAAAGGCCTGGCAACGCACTTGATGCGCTCTACCAGAAATAATCCGTGCCTACATGCACGATGAAAAAGGCCTTAACGGACGCGTCGAGTGCTTACACCCAAACACTGGAATTCGACTCTATAAGACCTCCGCGGTAAGAGTCAAATTACGCCAGTATTATTCCGAATTCGAGTCTAGGGACTCGAGTTTGAGTAGATAGCATTGTTTTTCCCTAAGGCAGTTAACTGATCCCGATCTGTTGGATGAATCAGGCACGCATATCAACAATCCCTATGACACAAATTATAGCACCCGAATGAACTTTTGATGAGCCTATATCCTATGCACTCGAAAGACTTATAGTTTCCACCCGAATCTACGATTTGGATGGACACTCAGGGGCTACTGACATGGGTATACCTCACATGTACTCGAGATTATCCTATACGGTCCGACCCAATAAGGAGTCCATGGTGCGAACATAGCCCATCAAGGATTCGGGTGGCCCACGGGAGTTCGACTTCTTGAAGGACACGACAAAGTGTAGATAGATAGTTAAACGGAAACCCTAATCTGTAACCGACTCGACCTACTATCTCGAGACCTAGCCTCCCTATATAAAGGCTAGGAGGGGCGGCGAGGAGAACAACACACACACCCGCATACACCTCGCTAGATTACATCTGCGCACCCTTGTAACTTTCGACTACCTCGTAATCAAGAGCAGACAAGCAGGAGTAGGGTCCTCTACAAGGCCTGAACCTGGGTAAAACCTCGTGTCACCAGTGTGCTTGTTTGCTAGCCGATCGATGCCTCTAGCGCTCCCTATTTCCTCGAACCTAAGTCCATCAACGATGGGCATTGATGAGTTAACCCCTCGTCATAAGCACTTTCTCGACACCTAACCCGGTTTTTAGTGTTGACCCGTCAAAGTGCATCCTACAATAATTCGAGTCAGGAAAGGGTGGCTCATATTGCATTTCAGCCCAATCAACGAAAAAGTCGGCCAGTGCCTATGATTTTATTGCATCTCTCCTATCATATTGGGGGCATATGGAGCTAACTGAATAGCCCATTTGGCGACTCGGCCACTTGCATCCTTGTTACCTACTAGCACAAAGCTCGTGCGTTGCTACGAATTGGTTTTATTATTCACTATTGATTGATGTTATTATTATTTACATATAGAAAATAGATATATCATTGGGAGGAGGAGTCCAGGCCGGATGACCTAATCACCCATAGTATTTCGCGTTTCATACCGCACCCCCACATAATTCCTCCGATGCCGCCCGTTCACCCGTCCACCGGCTTCGGTGACACACAATTTACTCTCATTTAATTAGAGCTCGCAACCACATATAGAGGTTTAGTTATTTCCGGATCATTGATACAATTTATCTCTAGGGCCACCAAATTTTTGTAGTTTTCCATAAGCATCTGTGTGCTGGCTTGCTTGTATACCCGGAGATAGATGTTCTATTTAAGGCAATCAATTTCTTGCTAAATTATCGATGTGGGACTAAAAGCAAGAGCAACACGAGTTGGACACGGGCTAGTGAAACCATCTTTTAAGCAAATACACGATACATTTGCAATTATATGGTGGGCAATTGCTGGTTTTTAGAAGTAGCGGATTTCGGTGTAGATTTACTGGGCTAGGCCCATACACTCGTATGAAAAGAAACTCTGGCGATATCTTGACGGAGTGCGCCTGCAAGGGTTGAATTGAACAAAACTCCATCGTACAAAGAGATGTTGGACCGGTTTAATTGGCTTAGGCCGTGTGTGCACGGTAAGTTGGAAATAGATCCTAAAAAAACAAAATGAATCATTTTGTAGCAAAAAAGATGGTACTCCTTCCGACCCAAATTAGTTGACCTAGATTTTTCTAGATTCAAATGTATCTAGACTTGTTTTAGTGTTACATACCTCCAAATCTAGACAAAACCAAATCAACTAATTTGGATCGGAGGGAGTAGTATATAGTTTGGTGGGAGAAAATTACCATGCAAATCAGCCAATTTGTTTGAAATAAAAATTGAAGAAACTTCGAAAAACAAGGTACCATAGAAAATCTGAAAATAAATAGTGTACCTCGTCAAGATTCATTACAAATTAAAAACCAACAGAGCGCGAGTTCCAATAAATCCAGATAGCTAGGTGATTAGCGCATATGGCAAGTTTAGAGCGTGTCTCACGTTTAATTATTCCACCACAATTTCATTATCTATATTAGGCTGGCAAGTTCAGAGGGTGGCTCATGCTTAATTAGCCCACCACAATTCCATTCTCTATATTAGGCTGGAAGCTAGCGTAGTCGTAACTCGTTCACTCTCTCATCATATCTCTCCTATCAGCCCTAAATAATCCACTTTAATTATGCACCTGGTGCAGCCATATTCTTTCACTCCCTCCATCTGTTGCCCCATAGTTAATTATGCACTCCACAATTCCGATTAATTAGCAGCGTGGCCTCGTGGCTCAGCATGCAGCGCAGAATCCCTCTCTCACACCACAATGGTGTTGTTGTTTGTTGATACCCGACTTATCTGGCTGATACTACAGTCAACTTCGAACGTATATAAACTGGTAATGCTTGGTTTAAGGGAGCAAGGTGGGACTAAACGTGAGTGCTACCGGGTATAGTTCAGCGTTTTGATTTTCGTTTTCGAACGTGCGTAGCTGCAGAAGAAAACGTGGCCTACCAGATATTGCAGTCCATTAGAATAAGGGACGCATCTGCAAAAAAAAGCTTGGCCCACTCCAGCATTGGTCTAACCCTTGCCCCACCTCGACCTAACCTGAAGCCCACCTACATGCACACAGCCACCACACCAACAAACCATACGCTGCGATGGGAGAATCCGTAACTTGGTTCGTACCGCTGGCGGCGTGGCGTTTTTTTTCTTTTTATCAAACGGTTATTTTTACTAATCGATGGTATTGGTGGGCAATTTGCTGTCTGATGGGAGGGTAAAAGAGTCCAGAAAAGTGTTGGACCGGAAGAAACAATCCGTCCTTTATTATATATATATAATAAATATAAATATAAATAAATAATAATATATAATATATATATAATAATAATAATATATATAGAGAGAGAGATTATTAATATTAATTATATATATATGATATATATATATATATACACACTAGCACATGTGCCCGTTGCAACGCACGCGAAGAATCATATAAATATTATTAACTTCTCAAAAAAAAATCATAAGTTAATAAAAAAATATTGTAATATATCTAAATAATCCTCCACCATTTTTCGGTGGCTATCTGAACAATACATATTTTATTGATTTTCTGGCTCTCTCAAAAATAAAACAGCAGAATAGAAACACTCTGCAGCTCCCAATTTCTCTATGAATTTTTTTAGGCAAAGATGCAGCATTTTTTTAAAGTATAATGTTTAAAGAAAAACGACGTAGAAAAACAGCTAGCAAACCAACAACAGCATAGAAGCAATTCAGCCACCAAAACGTCCACCGACAAAGCACTTCTCCTTGGTCTCACTTCCGTCGCTGCTAGCCCCTCCTCTTTCTTCCTCCTCGCTCATCTTCCCCAGCCCACCAAATCCTCCACATCCTCCTCGGGCCCGATGACATGTGGAAATCCCCTTAACCTATATCCTCCACAACCATCTCTTCCTGCTCCCATGACACAACGACATGGCCGATTCAACATGGCCGCAACGATCTGGTGGCAAAAGGAGCACTGCTTCGTGATACTCTTCATCCCCTCCACGTCGTTACCTGCCGCATAAAGCAACTGTCCCGGCCGCCCTTGACCTTCCACTTAGACGGCAGAGCCCCGCCTCCACGGCGCTTCCCAAGCGAGTTGTTGTTCCTTCTTTACTTGGAGAAATTAGAGAGTAGAGGAATCCAAAAATCGAGCGCGAGCGAGCGATATGGGCGCCGGGAGCAGCTGCGCCGCTAGTGTTCCGTCGTTGTGGCGCGGCCTCGGCTGGTGAATCGACTGCGGATCAGCCTCGACGGGTGATTCGGCTGTGGATCCTCCATGGGCGATGCCGGCCTGGACCGGAGGTAAGACGCGTTGACTTGTCACGCGGACCGATTTAGCACAAGGCGAAGCACTTTTGTTCGCCAATCGAAGGCGGCCGTAGTACGAGTAGACTGTCGATTCGCTCGGCTCAGAGCACCTTCTTTCGATTCCCTCGGTTGGGACGACCAGCGCGGCGGCGCGGACGTGCTCGACGAGGTGGCGGCTAGTCTCGGTGCAGAGCAAGGGGACGGTAGGTGAGCAGCGGCGCCGCACTCCAATCATCGATGCGGTGGCATCTCCAGAAAAGCAATGGCCACACTCCAATGCCCGGTGCTCTAGGCGGGAATGGCGATGGCGAGGTGGGAGGGAGGGTAGGAGTGTTGCATAGCTGGACGGGGCAAAAAATCACAGAATTAACCTAAAATTGCGAAGAAATCACAGAATAATCTGTTTTTTTAAGATATTATAATCTAACCTACTCGCATAACACTTTACAAGAAAGCGCCATGGTCAGTAGCATGACGTTCCCCTCAAAAACGCCATGGTCCCTTTAACGCGCTGGTCAAAAACGCCATCGTTTGGTCCGACGTGGCGATCAACTGCGGCCGCGGACCATTTTTTTAGTTTGACGCTTTTGCCGGGGGCGTCATGCCTACATGCGTGGCGTTTTTGCAGGAGGCGCCATGCCTACGTGTATGTGCGCGAGCCGAACGAAAGCTTTCCAGAAAATTTTCTAAGTCATGACCATGGCGCTTTTGGCAAAAGCGTCATGCTACTAAGTATGGCGCTTTTGGCAAAAGAGTTATGCTATTGACCATGGCGCTTTTGACAAAAGCGTCATGCTACCATGGCGTGGAGTTATAGAACATATGCACGAGCCTAACAAAATCCCTCTAGAAAATTTGCTAAGTCATGAGCATGGCGTCCCCCGCAAAAACGCCATGCTAAAAAAGTGGGCCTGCGGGCCGGGTTGACTGCCACGTCGGCTGAGAGGATGACATTTTTTACCAAAGCGATATAGGTTGCATGACGCTTTTCGTGAGAGCGTCGTGCTATTGAGCATGGAGCTTTTCGGTAGAGCGTCATGCGAGTAGGTTAGATTGTGATATCTTCGAAAAAGCAGGTTATTTTATGATTTCTTCACGACTTTAGGTTAATTATGTGATTTTTACCGCTGGGCGGCCTGGCCACGCTCTAATCTCCATCCTTTGCTCTGTCTCGCGTAGCATCTCTGTCACTCTGTGTCCTCTGTCTCGCGTGTCGGAAGCGACTCGAGCGGCGGAAGGTAAGCTAACAGGGTTGTTGACTAAGCGGTGGCAGTACACGTAATTGCTATGAACTGGTGAAGGCGAATCAGTCTTTCCGTACGGACCAAACCAAACGCAAGCGAACAGACTGAACCAACGAAAGCGTCTTTTAGGATGGACGAAAATGCACTACCGAGAGAGAAACCTTAGCCTTTTATTATTAGGTATAGATTATCTCATATATTGGTGTTTCACATATCATCTTTATGGGGTGTTCCTCAAAATAGTGGTTAAGCTTTTTGGTCGCCATATAGACGCCATATGTCATCTTTTGATAATGTGGATAGTTCTACTTTGATACAGAAAGTACCTCGCTAAGATAATAAACTGGCCTCTGCACCGACTTACCCTCCTCGTCACGCTCCACCACTACCACGGCACTTACGACTCAGTTGGTCGCTGCTATGTAGAGCAACATTGGCTCTTTGGATAGTGGTGAGGCTAACAGTGGTGCAGAGGCTAGCATACTTTTTAACTCATGAAAAGCACGGTCGGCCTGCGATGTCTAGATAAACTTATCCGACTTTTTCATTAACTGGTACAGAAGCAATGCCGACTAACGAAGCGACTCAACGATGCCAGGCAACCAGTGAACTTCTGGTCATCGTGGAGACACTTTGGCAGTTCCATGCGTTTAATGGCTTTGATCTTAGTCGGATTAGCCTTGATACCTTGGCTAGACACGGGGAATCCGAGTAATTTTCTGGCCGGGACACCAAAGGTTCATTTTTCTGGGTTAAGTTCCATTCAGAATCTTTTCAAGTTAGCGAATGTTCTTTCCTTGTTTTTATCACCACATCATCAACATATACTTGGACATTTTTGCCAATTTGATCGTGCAAGCATTTTTGCATGCACCTTTATATGTTGCCCCCGCATTACATAAGCCGAATGGCATGGTGCGATAGCAATAAGCCCCGTACGTGTTAATAAAGGCAAGTTTTATTTGATCAGCCGGGTTTAACGGTATTTGGTGAAAACCAGAATACGCGTCTAAAAATGATAGAAGTTTACAACCATCTGTCGAGTCAATGACTTGATATATTCTTGGCAAAGGAAATGGGTCCTTTGGACATGCCTTGTTCAAGTTGGTGTAGTCAATGCACATGCGCCACACTACTGCCACATTCGGGTCATCCTTTTTCTTCTCCACCAGAACCAGATTAGGTGGCCAATCCAGATGAAGTACCTCCATGATAAACCCAGCTGCAAGGAGCCGAGCTATCTCATCCCCTATGATCTTTCTCCTATCGTCGGCGAAGCGGCAGAGAGGTTGCTTCACCGGCCTTGCATTAGGCCTAACATGCAAAGAGTGCTCAGCCAACTCCCTCGGCACACCTTGCAGGTCATGTGTGGACCAAGCAAAAATGTCCCGATTCTCACGGAGGAAGCTGATGAGCTTGCTTTCCTATTTGTCATTTAGGCCCACACCAATAGTGACAGTGCATTAAAAACTTAAAAGTGACCCTTGAGGGTAGTCCATAAGCATTAAAATATTATTATTAGGTATAAATAGCAATATAAACAAATTCCAATCATAACAATGTGTGAGATGGCAGCTGGGTCCTAGCTTATGGACAAATTTGGCTAGATACGTAGTGGTGCAATCAATTGGCTTATGATGTACTAAGTGGGTCCCATCTTAAGGATTGATTTTTGTCGGCCAGTCCAGTAAATTTCTAGTAGATTCGGAAAAAAGTCTAGTACGTACATTTCTTAGCCACATCTAGTAACGGCTCATGCTGTGCTTGCTCGTAGTAGTAGTTGTTGTTGTTGTTGTTGTTGTGGTAGTGATAGTGGTAGTGGTAGTGGTCACACTAAATATACTTAGGGATTGACACATAATCATCACAAACGGTCACCAAAAGATTGAACGACAAACTTAAAGAGAACTTAGGGCTTCTTTGCATAACAGGATTTAGAAACACAAGAATTTGTCTGGGTCATAGGTACAAAATAATGGATTGCAAAACAGAGGAAATAGATTTCTTTGGATCACAGGATTTCAAAACACGGGATAACAGGGTCACTGGTACAAAATAGAGGAAATATGCAGGCTTAAAGTCATTTCGATGAAACACAGGAAACACATAGGAAAATTGCCTCAATCCTATGTGAATGAGTGTAAAAAAATGGATGTTGAAATTCCTATGGGATTGGGGTGTATAAATGCAATCCATATGAATTTTGGAGGTATGATTCCTTTCATCCAAAGGGCTTCCTTATAAAAAATATCCTATGAGTCAAATTCCTCCAAAATTCCTTTGAAAATCCTTCGATCCAAAGAGGCCCTTAATCAAGATGTGCGTGCTCATGACAGACGAACACCTTCCGGTAGGAGGTGATGCGGTTGTAGATTTTCATCTTGAACCCGTCTACGGTGACCTTGAACATAAGGCAGTCACTCTCTGTCAACTCATGGAAAGTAGCAAAGGTAGCCCGCTCTTTGTCTAGGACGATATGGTCTTTGTTGCGGTTGGTATGGACAACCCACTCGCATTCCTCGCAAGCTTGGACCACCACTAGTTGTGGGTAGGGGCGTCCCTTCATGTAAGGCTTGAAGTAAGTCGGGATGATAAGCATATACAAGTCATGCTGGACTAACTAGATGTAGAAGCGTCTAGGATGATGCGCGGTGGCATGGTGTCCGACCAACCTATGGCGTCTTCTCGGTTTGGCGGAACTAGCGACCGACCTGGAAGCACTTGCCCTTGCCAAGGCCTCCACTCTCCTGCCCGGCAGCTTCAACTCCCTTGGTATGATGGGGAGAGCATCTTCATAGCCACCTGGACCTGAAGCAGTCCGATCAAGAATTTAGTATAATTTCGGCATTACAACTGGGCCATCCTACATGAAAATTACCATTGCGTCAGTCCTTTGGAATTACCAAAACACCACAATGCATTATATAAATTGACTAAAGATCACAATGCGTCATTACACCATCAAAATTATCTAAACAACACAAGGTATCAGGTAAATTAAATTGCCTACAAAGCACAATGCATCATCAGAATCACCTAACCCGATGGGTCCTTAAAATTATCTGAACAACTACTAGAAGGCATACCATTTAATTAGATTGATTAAACAACACAATGCATAATCTGAATGGATAAAATAACACAATGCATTATCTAGATAGACAAAACAGCATATATGCAGCACATCATCAAAATTACCAAAACAACACAAGGTATGATGTAATTAAATATAATAAACAGTGTCTGCATAATCAAAATTACCTAAACTGATGGGTCATTGAAATAATCTGATCACCTAGAAGGCATATAATTTAATCCTAACTAGCAGAACGCAGATCAAAATGGATGAAACAATAGACTGAGGAGACAGGACACAATGCATCATAAAAAATACCAAAACAACACAATGCATCATGGAAAATTCCTAAACAGCACAATGCATCATCTAAGTACCAAAACAGAACCCTGCATCATCGTCACCAAGAATATTCCATAACTAAGAAAAACAACACAAAAGATAATTATCAAGAATATGACATATAAAGAATAGCACAAAAGACAATTATCAAGAATATGACATATAACTAAGCAGTTCAACAAAGGACCTGCAGTACACGTTGCAAAAATCTAACTAGATGCACGTTGGATTTGGGTTAAAGCCCCAATCATCTAGATCTAACCTCATTGCAGTTGGGGGTGTGAACTTGCATAGGGGTCGATGGGTTGAGTAGATGAACATGGCACCACTGACGAAGAACCAGCCACATACACCAAAGAAGCACAGACAATCGCAGATGAAGAGGAGCCACCGATAGGGGTTTCACCGCGTACACTCTGAAATTTGGCACATTGGGAATGAGAGTCCAACCTGCAGATGAAAAGGATGCGTCCGCTGCCGCACGAGCATTTGGTCCCAACGCACGCGGTGCCGAAGGCTTGGACGACCGCTCGACGGGCGATGAGGGTTCCGACACGGCTGGCCGAAACCCTAAGGGCGATAGACACCTCACCTTGGGCGCGACCCGCACACACGCGAAAGGCAAAGGACGCTTCAGAAAAGGCGCTGCGGTCGAACCGGGCAGACACCCGAGAGGCTTGATGAGGACCCCCGGCTCAACCATAGACAAAGGTTTTGGCATTGGTTTCATGGAAGCAACGGTTGGGTTAACGACTGGGAGTTGAGAGGTGAGTATGGGAATGTGATAGAGAGAAGGAATGGTGGGGGAGGAGTTAGAATGGGAGTGGGTAACCCTTTATCCGCTTTAGTAGTACCATACTAAAAAAAGAACTACATTTCACATCACTTTTTGACAAACTAGTTCATTTCTTTGAATCGACTAAAATAGTGGGTACACTTTAGGTTTAAAACTTCCATCTAGTACCTGTTTTTCTAGTAGTAAGTATAGTACAATACTTTGTATTACCCTCTATGGTATTATAAAACATTTTTTAGATAGAGGAAATTGCACTATCTACCATATTTTCATCGCACTTTTGCAAAAACCACTTTGTGGACGTCATTTTTGCATATTTTAATAGTTTTTGGCCTAATATGTACAAATTTGGCCAGTTAATCCTGTAGTGACCGATTTAACCTCATTGGTAGCAATACTAACAAGTGGTCCCCGAATGTCATTGCTCTCATTCACACACAAAGATTGAATGATGCTAAAAACTGGATACTAACGATATTTATCACCCACACTACTTTATGGATGCATGTAGCTAGGATGTAAGAGACTTATTTTATATGAAACATCAATGTCTACACAAAGATACTAAAATATTTGTCCATCGGACATTGAATTTATGAAGGCTTTATTTGGTCGTAATAAACTTTTTTTTGAACATAACTTCTTTGTACATAAGATTTGATGTTTCATTCACATAACCAATTGTCCATTGATACGTCCAAAACGTATCTACTTTTCCGAACACTTTTGCTATTGTTTTTCCTCTAAACTTATGTGATTTGGATACAACTAACACGGACTGACGCTGTTTTCAGCAAAATTACCTTGGTGTCTAGTTTTTGTGCAGAAAATCAACTATCAGGAAAAATTTCAGAAAATATGCCAAAAATCCAATTTCACCAGAAGACTCACGGAACCAGAAGACGAGATGGAGTAGGGCCATGAGGGGCCCACACCACCTGGTCGCGCGGGCCAGGCTAGGCCACGCCTAGGGGTGGTGTGGCCGCCTCGGCTGCCCCCTCGGCCTCCCTCTTCGTCTATAAGTTGCCTTCTGACCTAAAAACTTAGGAGGGTTTGACGTTTTTTCAAAAAGAGTTCCGCTCCACCGCCACCACCAGATTCCTCGATTCGGAACCAGAAACTCCGTTCTAGCACCCTGCCGTGACGGGGAATTGGAGGAGATCATCGCCATCATCATCACCATCGCTTCTCCATCGACCATCCATGTTTCCTCCATCTATGAGTGAGTAAATCCCCCGCTGTAGGATATGGGGATGGTAGGGATTGGATAAGATCGTTCATGTAATGACATCAGATTGTTAGGGCATGGTGCCTAGTATCTACTATTAGTGCTTTTTGACTTTGTTGCAACTTGTTATGCTTAATTCTTGTCACTAGGGCCCGAGTGCCATGATTTCAGATCTAAACATGTTATTGATTAATTATGATAGTATTGTTTATGGTCTTACCTGCAAGTTGTTTACACACGTTGTTGTCCGAAACCAAAGGCCCCGAAGTGATAGAAATCGGGATAACCAGAGGGAATGGCTTTGATGTGAGGATCACATGTGTTCATGAAGTGTTAATGCTTTGCTCCGGTGCTCTATTAAAAGGAGCACCTTAATTGCCAATAGTTTCCTTGAGGCCCCGCTGCAAACGGGCTGGCAGGACAAAAGATGTTGTGCAAGTTCTCATTGTGAGCACGTATGACTATATATGAAACACATGCCTATGATTATTTAGTACTTGGATGCTTTATCTTATTTATCTGCAAATGCCCTATGTCTGATTGCCATGTGAATTGTCTTGTCCATGCAACGTCCGTCCATCCATCCCTATGCCTACCGCGCTCTAATCCTACTGTTTACTGCAATTGTTATTACTGTCTTTACTTTTACTACTGCTGTTACTTTACTGTTGCTACTACAAAACGGTTGCTACTGATAAACTGCTGTGAGCAAGATTGTTTCCAGGTGCAGCTGAATTGACAACTCAGTTGTTAAGGCTTATAAATATTCGTTGGCTCCCCTTGTGGCGAATCAATAAATTGGGTTTCACTTCCCTCGAAAATACCGCGATACACCCCCTATACTTGTGGGTCATCAACATTATTTTTTGGCGCCGTTGCCGGGGGGGCATAGCTTTATTTATCAAGTCCACTTGAAATCATTATTGTTCATTGCTATCTATCCATCATGGGTAAGTTTCGTGATGGCAAAGTCCCTATTTTACCATCCACTACAAGAAGATGTACAGTTCTGAACACGTTTGTTGCTCTTGATTAACCGTCTGTTATGAGTAAGCTCCTTACACCACCACATACACATGCTACACACACTGCTACTACTGCTGAATCTGAAACTTCTGATACTTGGGCTACTACTTCTACTGTGCTTGATAAGAGTGGTTCATTACGTCCTTTCCTAGATGCTACGATTGCTAGAACTATAGCTGAAAATACTGAAACTCCTAATGAAGACACTACTACACCTGTTAGTTCACCTGAGTCTAGAGAAAGCTGTGATATTGAAGACAGTTATATTGAAATGACCGATGAATTTATTAAAGAACTAGCCAGGTGGCCTGCGCATTCGCGCAGGCACCATTTTTAACTATTGTGGAGAGTGTTTGATTAATTCGTCAATAGTGTGTTATTATTCAAAAATGCTATATTTTATTTGTAAGAAGTTATGAAATTTATATATGAATTAGAACATCATTCTGACAGTCATCTTGATATTGTATACGGTAAAACAAATTAGTGTCTTATGCAAAACAGATTTAACAAACCTCGTTGGGCAATGGACCCACAATTTTTTTCATCTAATCACAAAAGTTAAACTCTTTACTGCACACTTCTACATGGTTTATTATATCGATTACTACTCTGATGGGTCCTAATCTGAAGCAAAAAAGAAATATGTGTATTTGAATTGATCAATCAGCCATTAAAGTTGCCAGCGTGATTAGCAACCGAGACACAGGCGATATAACCATAGGGCGTGCAAAAAATGATTCCCTCAGCTAAGGGCTCGATCAGCTACAGTATGCGCCTGCTGGACCGATTGGAAGTAAAATCACCTTTGTTGGCCTCTTGAAAGATTTTTATCTGATAAAATATCCTCAAATAAAGTTGTTGTGATCTTTTCGGTGCTGAAAAAAATTTAACCATAGTAAATTGATATGAGAATAATAAGAATTTGTATATTTACATTGCTAACTATGGGGAAAGTACTTCTGAGCTTGTAGATGTTCGAAGTACACTCTTGCTCGTCCCTTTGTTTCACGATCTTTGCACAACTGATTTAATATTTGCAAGGAACCCAGTGAAATCTGCACAAAAACAGGTTAATAAGCATGGACGATTTATATAGCCTATTACCAATGGTTAACCTACTCTCTAAGATATCACTATCAAAAAAATTGAAGCAGTACTACAAAAGTATTTGATATTTTCTTCTTCCCTTGGTACAGGTAGCCTGAGCTGCGCCTCTGCTGATGGGAAGATGTACGTCCGTCAGTAGCCAAATACATCACTGACGGACTCGAAGTAACCCATCCCTGGAGACCGATCATAATAGTAATTTTTGGGTAGTGATGACTTCTTTCACGGTTGGATCAAAAAGGGAAACACTTTTCTGATTATTCATCAATGGTTGATACTCGATAGTTGTCATACTCCCAATATTTGAGTGTCTTAATATGTAGATAAACCGTCCCCAGTTTTACAAACTTGTTGACCAGTTGTGTACACAGGTAATATATTAGAATTTATCTGTAAGCTATCCACATGATTTGTCTAGCATTAATGAGGTAAGCAATTTATTTATCTAATTGTTGTCATCGATTGATAAACAAATTAATAACCATTTATATCGGTTGGCTGCTCATGGTAAGTGACTTACTTGCATGCCTAAAATTCTCACACTTGAACAACTAAAATTCGTTCATGATTATTGATGCGTTATGATCTCAGAAATACATTGAACTGTCACATCTTTAAACTACTCTCTCAGTCAATGAGCGGGACTGATTTATGCTCAATCGACTTGCCGTGTTTTCATAATTCTGGTGTAATGTAATTCATTGTGCTGATTAATGGAAGTACTTGCTTAATCACAAAAAATGTAAACGGAATGGATGGCATATCTCAAGTCCTATTATGGCTAGCCAATATCCTCAATTAATGATTCATATGTTGGATACATGTAGGGAATCGATACAAAAATAAGCTGATCGGCCACTGACCGTATACACGTGCTGCTTGTATACGCTTCCATCTATCATTTGATCAGCATGCGGACTCCGCAGCCTCTTGATCAGGCATTAGCTGGTGTGCCTATCCATCTTCCTGGCCTCGCTTTCTCTCAGCCTTTCTTTTTGTTTAGCAGCTAAAATTCAGCTGATATAGAACCATGGTGGATCGACTTGTGCATTGACAAAGGAAGATAAACACAGCCTGAGTAGATGAAAATAAAAGTTCAGGTACGTAAATATTTGACAGGACAAGTTGATTATTTAGTTCAAACGCAGACATGCAGTGGTGAGGGGGTGACGATGCTGCACCAGTGGAGGAGGGCTTGATTGACCGAAGTTACTGGCAATTGAACTCGAGAAACGTACACATAGTGCTTGGTGCCCTGGCATATCAACCTAGACGTTGATGAAGGAAGATACACACGGGAAATTAGATAAAAATAGAAGTTCAAGATTTAGCGCTACCACTCGATTACTTAGTTCAGACGCGCGCATGCAGGCGTGGGGGTGACAATGTTGTACCGGTGGAGGAGGGCTTGATTGGCCGAAGTTGCTGGCATTTGAACTTGAGAAGCGTACACATAGTGCTTGGTGACTATCGAATAATCTGAAACCAAATTAATCTAAAATATCTATGTTCTGTTACGATGTTGTACCTGTAGTGTGTATGGTCGGGTGCATGGGGCAAGACCAATTGTATGGATCGATCCAATCCTTGGCTGCAAGCTGCATGGTGTGTATATGCGTGAGGCGATGATTGAAACATCGTGAGGTTGAGGACGATGCAAATACATAGGCGCCGACACGATCAGAATACAGCGTCGTCGGCAGCGGCAGCGGCATCGTGCATGAAGACACGGTGGCCATCTGGATCTGAATACGTAGGCAGAGGCACGCAGTGACTACCGAATAATCTGGAATCAAATTAATATGAAAGATCTATGTTGTATTACAAATAAGTAGATGGAGCAGGAAAAGAAAACCTCACGCTGTATTGCCTTTCTTTGGATTGTATGGCCGGGTGCATGCATCAAGACCAATTGCATGGATCAATTGAATTGTTATGTATGCATGAGGTGATGATTGAAACATGGCGACGTTGACGACGATGCAAATACCGGAGACGGCGGCAGGATCGGAATACAGCGTCGGCAGCCGGACCGGAATACGGCGGAAGCTGTCACACGTGGCTGCCTGGATTTGAATACGTCGGCAGAGTCTCGATTGAATACGGCGGCAGATCGCGTGAAGCCGTGAAGACACGATGTATGGCGGCGGCCCATTGCCTAGGTGAAGACACGGTGCAGGGCGGCAGCCGAATTGTTTGATGAAAAGTTAGATTAGGTTTAATAGGATACATATACGTACTATATTTATACAATGGCATAGGTGAGTAATTACTTTTTAGTTTTAGTGGTACAAGATTATTCGTAAAATCTAGCGGCTGCAAATTATCAATTTTAATATATCAATGGTTAGATTTCTCTGATTATTCTGGCATTTTTTAGGCTATTTCTCTAATTTCTGGTAGCCCCGTAATGTACTTTTAATATATAATAGATGTTAAAACACCCATCATAAGATGCTAAGAGTCTCCTTGAGAGGCGTACCATTAAACCCAAATTGGCTCCTAATGCTAAGTTTGCCGCTTATCCCATAAACATTAAAGATAAGGATTATGATTTCTCTCTTGATCTATCTTATATAGCTATTGTTGAGAAACAACCTTTTTGTGGGACTAAGAATGAAAGTGCGGTAGCACATATGACTGAGCTTTCTACCATGAGTGGTCTGTTTTCTGATGATATTAAGTTGCGCACCTACTTTGTTGCTAAGATTTCCCCTTTTCACTGAAAGGAGAAGCTAAAACTTGGTTTAATAATTTACCTCCTGGATCTATTGATAGCCCTGATTGCTTGATTAGTACTTTCCTGCAGAAATATTTTCCTCCTAGTACTAGACATGCTATTTTGCAGAAACTTTTTGATTTTAAACAGGGAGAAAAAGAGATATTGCCTGAAACATGGGCAAGGTTTTGGGCTTTAATTCATGCATAGGCTGGATGTCCATTACCTAAGAATGAGCTTCTTGATATATTTATAATGGACTGACTGAAGAATCTATGACATACTTGGATAGTTGTGCTGATTGTGTTTTTAGGAATAGGACTTCCAAGGAAGCTGAGGAATTAATGGCTAAAATAAGCAAGAATTATAAAGACTGGACTCCTCCTGAACGAGCTATACCTGGAACAATTATACCTGAACCAGCTATACCTAAGATAACTATACCTGAACCAACTATTCCTGCGCCTATACCAACATCTAAGAAGAGGGGAGTTATTGAACTAAATGATGAAGTGATGAAGGAAGCTAAGAAATGTCTTAAGGAGAAGGGAATTAAAGCTGCACATGTCAAGAATTTACCTCCTATAGAAGAATTATGTAAGCCAATTCCCCATTCACCCACTATTGAGGTACACTCTTGATACATTGCAAATGTATCTATAATTTTTGATGATCCATGTTTGGTTTTATCTACTTTCTTGTGTTTTATCCACACTTTGGAGTACTTTTCATATGATTTCTTGGACTAACCTATTAACAAGAGCCACAGTGTTAGCTGCCTGTTTTCTGCTGTTTTTGGTTCCAGGAAAGTCAGAAAATGAATATTCTCGGAATTGGACGGGACAAAAGCCAAAGTGCCTATTTTTCCAGAAGACTCCAAGAGCTAGAATACGAGACGGAGGAGGGCCAGGGGCTGGCCACAGCCTCCCAGGCGCGGGCTGGGCCTGGCCGCGCCAGGGCATGGTGTGGTGGCCCCAGGCACCCCCTCGGTCTCCCTCTTCGCCTATAAGAAGCCTTCTTACCTAAAAACTTCAGGGGGTCGACGTTTTTCTAGAAAAAGTTCCGCAGCGCTGCCACCACCGAAGGGGAGAATCGGGGAACAGAAAGTCTCTGTTCTGACATCCTGCCGGGACGGGGAAATGCCCCCGGAGCCATCTCCATCGATCTCCACCATCATCTCCATCGACCATCCATGTTTCCCCCATCTATGAGTGAGTAATCCCCCGCTGTAGGCTATGGGGATGGTAGGGATTGGATGAGATCGTTCATGTAATGGCATCAGATTGTTAGGGCATGGTGCCTACTATCTTTTATTAGTGCTTTATGACTTTGTTGCGACTTGTTGTGCTTAATGCTTGTCACTAGGGCCCGAGTTCCATGATTTCAGATCTAAACATGTTATTGATTCATTATGATAGTATTGTTCTTGGTCTTAACTGCAAGTTGTATACACACGTTGTTGTCCGGAACCTATGGCCCCGAAGTGACAGAAATCGGGATAACCGGAAGGGAAAGGCTTTGATGTGAGGATCACATGTGTTCACGGAGTGTTAATGCTTTGCTCCGGTGCTCTATTAAAAGGAGCACCTTAATTGCCAGTAGTTCCCTAGAGGCCCCGCTGCAAACGGGCTGGCAGGACAAAAGATGTTGTGCAAGTTCTCATTGCGAGCACGTATGACTATATATGGAACACATGCCTAGAATTGTCTAGTACTTGGATGCTTTATCTTATTTATCTGCAAATGACCTATGTTCTGATTGCTATGTGAATTGTCTTGTCCATGCAACGCCCGTCCATCCATCCCTATGCCTACCGCACTCGAATCCCACTGTTTACTCTTTTTGTTACTCTTGTCTTTGCTTTACTACTGCTGCTACTTTACTATTCCTACTACAAAACTGTTGCTACTGATAAACTGCTGTGAGCAAGATTGTTTCCAGGTGCAACTGAATTGACAACTCAGTTGTTAAGGCTTATAAATATTCTTTGGCTCCCCTTGTGTCGAATCAATAAATTGGGTTTCACTTCCCTCGAAAATACTGCGATACACCCCCTATACTTGTGGGTTAGACCTAAGGCCATGCGTTTTCCCCTTTTTCCTCGAGACCCTCCGTCCAGTACAGCCCGCCGCCGACGAACCTTCCTGGACAAGATCCGTAGCGGAAGATCCCCTCTGTCTTTTTCGTTTTTGCGACGAAGTCTATCTCGCTGTGGTTGCGCCATCATCCTCGTCCGGCCCGTCGCTCACGTCAGTTGTCGCCCATGTTCGTAAGATCGACGACAGTTTAGTCGAGCACGGGTGCCGCTTTAAAAACCCCCAAAGATCTTTTGTCGATCACGCCCAAGTCCTTAGCAGCCCAATGACCCCAGTCCGTGAGATTTTTGCAAAAAGGCACCGGTAGTTTCCCTGTTCTCCACCACGCGGGCCTCAGATCCACCACGTGTCGCCTCCAGGTTGGCAACGCGTGCGTGTGGCCCCATCATCACCTGCCCACCGCCACCTCAATGGCTAGCAAGCCCTCACAGAAAAGAACCACAGCTGCTGCCAGCTCAGCGTCGCGCCGGTTCCGGGCCCGCATGTCAGCGACTGGGGCTAAGTCCGGCTGAGTATCAAAAGTGTGCCTGTTTATCCGTTTTAATAAAACAAATTCAGAAATGTTTAAATATGTTTCAAATCTGTTTTTAAATAACTTTTAAATTATAAATCCAAATAATTCAAATGATATATGTTTTTGAATCAGAAAAATGTGAGGAATTCAAATATGCTATTCAAAACATTGTTTGAACACTTTAAAATTTCGAGATGATTAAAATTACAATAAAATGCCCTTTTTCTTAATTAATTAATAACTTTAGTTTTATAACTCCAAATTTGACAAATAATATGTCTAAATCGATCAGCGCGACGAGCCCGTTCTATCTATGCATTCCATGTTCTGAATTGCAGCATGCATCATATAAATATAAAGCACACAGCAACTTGTATGAGAGCAAACCAGGCTAAAAACTTAATAAAATGCTTTAATCTTGTACCCCACACCTCAACCATGCCATGCTACATTATTGCCATGCAATTGTTCATCATTCATCATGGCATGGTTGTTTGCTTGTCGCATTTTAATTCATATGCTTGTGCACTCTATTTATGTTGGCCCTTGTTTGTTTGGTTCTTCTTTGAATAGACGCTGAGCAGGGGATATATCAGGAATCCGAGGAGCACTACCCAGATCCGTCCCTCGCTTCAACTGAGCTGCCAGGCAAGCACTACCACATGCTTGCATACATATAGTACCTATTGCCTCTATCTTATTCTTGCATCATTGAGTCGCGATTGCATCAAAATGAATCCCAAGTATTGCATAGCCTTTATTTTTAAACCCCATCGAAGCTTGTTCCCCCATCCCATGAGCCATTACTACAGGAGTTGTTTGAGCCACGCGGGTCGTAGAACAGCATGAGTAGGGTATGTGAGTGTCTGATGGATAACGAGGTACCTAAACAACTTAACCTGAGTAGTAATGGGATAACTAATGAAAGTGGCACCGGTGAGCAATATCTGCTATTTGGTTCTTCATGCTCACTTGTGTCCCGTAGGACCCTGAGTACTTGATTCCTGTTCCTTGACTATTCGCACTATCCACATCCGGGAGGCCTTATGGACCCCCCTGAGCCAGAGCTTGATTCATTCTTATTTCTTGGGGCCACAAAGTAGTTTGGGGCTTTATTACTATCCTGTACTTATGCCATGCTTTACTGCTTTATTTAAGATTGTGCGAGGAGCACCTGTACTGTTTAGGATTGTGGAGTGTTTTCGTGGTATCGACAAGCCCAGTCACACTTTCGGGTTCCCAATCGTTTACAGCCATTGGCGCAAACCTTGGGTCCATCTCGGAGCCGGCCAACTTCGTTGCGGGTAGCTTAATGGGGTGGCCCCCTGAAACATTTCTGAATCCTGTGATCGCTTTGTCGTGAATGCCTCGTTGGGTTTTGAGTTGGTTTTTCCGAGGTTGATCGAGTGTGTGTTGCTATTTGTGCACCCCTGCAGGGTAAATCTTTCTGAAAGCCGTGTCCGCGGTTATGGACGACTTGGAGCATAGTTTCTCGATCATAGACAAGTATAACTAAAGTACCGTTTTTAATTTGACTAAGTACCTGACTAGTAAATAGTGCAACACTCATGGAATGGTTAATAAAACTGCCAACGGATGGGGGGGTTGTTCGTCCGCTTTCTCGTTGGTAAGCGAGAGGGAGGATGGATCTGTTAATTATACTGTTATAACTGTTGTTCTTAATTAACGGACATCCGTCTATCTTTGGTTAAGCGTATGGTTAGCGAGTATCTATAGACTTGTTAGTTATTATCTTTTGCTGCAATTGCGTCACCCTAGGTTGTGTCCCCTTTAGTGGCATAAAGACTTGCTGAGTACCCCTAGGGTCTCACACGATAAATTGTTTGATTCAGATGAACAGGTATACTCGCAAGATGGATACTGGGTGGAGGAGACGGACGATGTTGGCAACGATCACTCGATGTAGAGCTTCCGGGAACGGGGATCCGTGAGATCTGTGGGCGGGATGTGTTTATTTATGTGGCATCTTATGCCGATTTGCTTCTTATCCGTACTCGGATCTTGTTTTCCGCTTCCGCCTGATACTCTGATGTTTGATGTATGAGGAGCTATCCTAAAATATTATCTCTATCTAGGATATTTGGATCTTGCCGTATGGTGTTGCAATATTTCTATTTATTTTTAGATGGAATGGCTCTGAGGACTGTTGTATGTGGCTTGCATACATACTCATTTGTGTATGTAGTTGATCCCTTCACCTGCCGATTACGCCGCTCGTTCTTGTCCCGATGTTCTGGAAATGGTTAGGACGGTTGAAAGGTCTACCTGTGAGTGGCATTTGGCCCCACCGTACTATTTTAACCATTCTCGCTCATCCAGGCATGTAACTAAGAGCGTAATTCACCGAGGTCGTTACAAGTGGTATCAGAGCCGAGCCTTGCGATTACACGGGTGTGTGTGGGTCAGTGGCGGGACATGTGGAGCATGGCGCGTATGGCCCGGAGTGGACACGGCATGGCACATGTGTTTGCACGACAGACGCGTGCCAAGAGGGAACGTTCCTGGGGTGTGCTTGATCGATGAGGGCATCGATCTTCTAAAGGGTGGGTGTATATGAGATCCAGGCACATGGCTTAATAGGATTGATAGGATACTCATATCAACAAGTTGCAACCTCTTTTTCGGAAGCTCATTCGAAAAGAACTCTAAGGTTAAGCGTGCTTGGCCTAGAGCAATTCTAGGATGGGTGACCGACCAGGAAGTGGGTAACTGGGTGCGCACGAGTGAGGACAAAGTGCGCAGAAAAGACTAGTGTTGGTCTGTGGGGCCAGCCTAGATATCCTATTAAGCTGCCAGGAGTGACACCCCCCGGGCCCAGGAGTGGACGGGGTGTTACAATTGGTATCAGAGCCATCCCGCCGATCAGGGTCTCAGCCAAATGGTCGTTGTCAGTCTAGCAAATATTTTTGGTAGCTATGTATACTAGGGAAAAACAAAACGTGAGAGTAGGACTGCTTCCACTTTTCTTCTTACCCACCCACCCACCCTTTTCTAGTAAGGAAGTATAACGTTTTCAATCCTCTTCTAAAATTCAAACTAGGATTCACGTGTTCTGGGTTTCCGTAGTACCATAGAAAGTGTGTGTGTGTGTGTGTGTGTGTGAATTCCTTGTCTATCTGTTGCATCCAACATGTTATCGCTATCTGCCTTTTGGTTATCAACAGTTGGTACATTCCATACCGACATGCTTTTGCAAACCGACGCGATCTATCTTGTTGTATACCGACGCGATCCGTCTTACTCTTTGTTATCCGACGTTATCTTGTTTGGGGTGTTCGTTTCCGTAGTTACTAATCTTTAGGTTCATCTTAAGAAGAAGGTGTTGGGATACGTGTTTTACTTATTCATGTGCGGAGTAATGATTTGAGTGCGGGATGGAGTCGCGACCATACCACTACTTTTATCATTCCCTCTTGTATATTGAATTGGTAGAGTTACTAATCTTGATTCGTTAAGTGGTTTTGCGCATATAGTGGTATTTTAATGCCGAAATTTGCGGAAAAAAAATTCTTTGATAGTTTTGTGTACCACACTCCTTGTTCAGTCGTGTGCGATATGCTTAATATCTTCTTGGTGCTTTCAACTTTGTTGATATTTTAATATCATCTTAGTAATTTGTATCCTTTAATCTTGGTTAATTCCATTTTGGTACTATTTTGGATTATTATTATTCTCCATTATGGTACTGACTTGTGTTTTATATCAATCACAAGATGGCACCACCACGCCGTTCTGAGGAGGACATACCACCTGAACTGGGGGCTGCGTTGACAAGTATTGCTAATGCCTTGGGTACAATACAGCAGAACCAACATCGTTTTGAAGAAAGTGTCAGGAGGAATGAGTTTGTTCCGCTACCTCCACCTCCCAAGCAAGGAGATATCAAAAGCTTCCTGAAGTTCAACCACGCCACTTTGAGGTGTCTGATCAGCCACTTGATGCGGATGATTGGTTGGGTGAGATGTCAAGGTTACTGGTGACTGCTGATAATCCTGAGCAAGAATGGGTAAAATGTGCCACTCACCTTCTAAAGGGAGATGCAGCTTTGTGGTGGGAGAATTACCTCAAGGCAAACTACACTGGTTTTCAGCCTACTTGGGAACAGTTCACTTGAGCTTTCAAAGAGCAATATCTGTCAGAAATTGTCATGGAGAGGATGAAGCAAGTGTTTCTCAACCTCAAGCAGGGCAATGACAATGTCAATACCTACATCAGAAACTTCATGAACCTTTCTCGGTATGGTGGCGATGAGATCTCTGATGACAAGAAGAAGCAAAAGAGGTTCAGACAAGGGCTCAATGCATCGATTAAATATGCAATCACTCATGCAAGGCCGGCGTCTTTTATGGAACTCCAACATACAGCTCTGCAGGAAGAAGCAAGTAGGCAAGTGTTTGAGGAGTCAAAGAAACACAACCGCGATGCAACAAGCTCTTCAGCTATGTCAACTCCTTCTAAGCGTCGTGTCTGGGTTCCTAACACCCCACCGTCGCTCCCGTCTCCACCAAGACCTTCAAGCTACGCGGCAAGGCCACCAAACTCCTTCACTGCTGCTCCCAGGGGCTACAACCACAACTACCCTGGAGCGCCTGGCGGAGTCCCTGGCTACGTTGCTCCACGTCCACCTGGTGCTTGTTACACTTGTGGAAACACTGGGCATCAACACTGGAGCTGTCCAATGAGCAACAAAGCTCTTCCTCCACCACCTCCAAGACCTGCGGCAAGCTCTCCTATGGTTCGTGCACCACAACCTCGGGCTCTCAACATCAACACCAAGTCCCGATCTACTGTTGCTCGTGTCAACTGTGTCAATGCCGCTCAAGCTGAGCATGCACCTGGAGTTGTGATGGGTATGCTTTCCGTTAACTCAGTTCCTGCATGAGTTTTGTTTGATTCTGGTGCATCGCATTATTTTGTCTCCACAAGTTTTGCTGATGCGAATGGGTTCCCTATGGATCCTCTCCCTAAGCGGTTAATGGTCCTTTCTCCTGGAGCAACAATGGCAGCTTCTAAAATCAGCCATGGCGATCAAATTGAGATTGGTGGTTCTTTGTTCCCGGCTTCCTTGATTATTCTGGGCAATTCTGACATTGATGTTATCTTGGGCATGGATTGGTTAACAGCAAATGCAGCTGTGATTGATTGTGCCGAACGCTCGGTTTCTCTGAAAATTCCTGAAGGCCATATAGTCTATTCTCCAAGTCTGACTCCTGCTATTCAGCTTTTCTCTTTGGCGGCTCTGAATGATGATGCTATGGAAGCTATTCAGAGTGTTCCGGTCTGTGAGTTCCAGATGTCTTTCCAAGAGTTATTTATGCCTCCCGACGTGAGGTCAAGTTTGTGATTGAGCTTGAACCTGGTACCGCTCCTATCTCCAAGCGGCCTTATAAAATGGGTCCTGCTGAGTTGGCTGAACTCAAACGTCAGCTTGATGAACAAGAGAAGTTGGGTTTCATTCAGCATAGTACTTCTTCTTGGGGTAGCCCAACCATCTTTGTGAAGAAGCGAGACAAGACCGATAGACTTTGTGTTGACTATCGGGCTCTCAATGCTAAAACCATCAAGAATAAATATCCCCGTCCACGGATTAATGATCTCTTCGACCAGCTAGCTGGAGCTGTGGTATTCTCTAAGCTTGACTTGAGAAGTAGATATCATCAAATCAAGATTCGCAAGGAAGATGTTCCTAAAACAGCTTTCACCACCCGCTATGGCCTGTATGAGTACACGGTCATGTCTTCGGTCTCACCAACGCACCTGCCACCTTCTCGAGGCTTATGAACTCGGTTTTCATGGAGTATCTTGATAAGTTTGTTGTGGTCTATCTGGATGACATTCTAGTCTATTCTAAGTCAAAGGAAGAACATGAAGAACACCTTCGGTGTGTCCTAAACAAGCTTCGTGAGAACCGCATGTATGCAAAGTTCTCCAAATGTGAGTTTTGGCTGCCTCAAGTCACCTACCTTGGTCACGTCATCTCTGCCAAGGGCATTGCCGTCAACCCAGAAACTGTTAAGACAATTGTTGACTGGCTTCCTCCGGTGAATGTCAAACAAGTACGGAGTTTCCTTGGTTTGGCTAGTTATTGCCGTCGCTTCGTTCAGAACTTCTCGAAGATTGCGAAGCCTCTTACCGATCTCCTCAAGAAAGGCAAGAGATACCTTTGGACTCCTGCATGTAAAGCAAGCTTTGAAACACTCAAAGAGAAACTCACTTCCACACCAGTCTTGATTCCTCCAGATACATCAAAGCCTTTCCAGATATTCTGTGATGCCTCATTGCAAGGATTGGGTGCGGTCCTTATGCAAGAAAAACAAGTCGTTGCTTATGCCTCTCGACAGTTGAATACGCATGAGATCAACTATCCTACACATGACCTCAAACTCGCAGCAGTTGTCTTTGCTTTGAAAGTATGGAGGCATTACTTGCTTGGCAACCGTTGTGAAATCTTTTCTGATCACAAGAGTCTGAAGTATATCTTCACACAGCCTGATCTCAACCTTTGTCAGAGGAGGTGGATTGAAGCAATCAATGATTTTGATTTGACCATCAACTACACTCCGGGCAAAGCTAATGTCATGGTCGATGCTCTCAGCCGCAAAGCTTATGTCAGCAACCTCATGGTGGAAGAACAACGGCCTCTCTTGTGCGAGGAATTCCGTCAGCTCAACCTTGAAATTGTGGATCAAGGGTATCTTCTGAACCTTCTGGCAACCCCTCTCTTGGAAGAAAAGGTTCGCTCCATTCAACTTGGGGATCCTTACACTAAAAAGATTATTTCCAACATTCAGCTTCCGAAGTATGAGTCCTTCCACGTCGATGACCAAGGCACTCTTTTCTTTGAACACCGGATGTTTGTTCCGAACTACCCGGTTTTAAGAGAGCAAGTTCTCAAGGAGGCGCATGATTCTGTTCTTTCTATCCACCCTGACAGCACTAAGATGTACATGGACTTGAAAACACAGTATTGGTGGCCTGGGTTGAAACGATATTGTGCCAAGTATGTCTCGGAGTGTGATGTCTGCCGCAGAGTTAAAGCTGTCCATCAGAAACCTTCCGGTCTTCTACAGCCATTGAAACCTCCGGAATGGAAATGGGAGAAAGTAGAGATGGACTTCATCACTGGTTTTCCTAGGTTGCAGAAGGGCAACAATGCTATCTTTGTTGTCATTGACAGGCTTTCCAAAGTGGCTCACTTCTTTCACGTCAAGGAAACAATTTCTGCAATCCAGTTGGCTGAGCTCTATATCAACAGAATTGTCTCTCTGTATGGAGTTCCTCTTGAGATCAGTTCAGACCGTGGAAGCATCTTCACTTCCAAGTTCTGGGGAAGTTTCAAAAATGCTTTGGGAACAAAATTGAACTTCAGCACAGCTTACCACCCTCAGTCGCAAGGACAAGTTGAAAGGATCAATCAGATTCTGGAAGATATGCTCCGTGCTTGCGTCATCTCTTTCGACATGAAGTGGGAAGAATGTCTTCCTTATGCTGAATTCTCTTACAACAACAGCTTCCAGAAAAGTCTAAAGATGGCACCATTTGAGGCTCTCTATGGTCGCAAATGCAGAACTCCGATTGGTTAGTCGGGCGCAGGTGAAAGAACATTGTTTAGCCCCGACATTGTAACTCAAGCGGAGGAGAAGGTTCACATCATTCTTGAAAATCTGAAGATTGCTCAAAGTCGCCAGAAGAGCAATTATGACAGAAAGCACACGGACATGGAGTATGTCCCTGGTGATCTCGTTTACCTTCGTGTCACTCCCATGAGAGGCACGTACCGCTTTGGTATCAAAGGAAAGCTGGCTCCTAGATACATTGGTCCTTTCAAAATCCGTGGAAGAAGAGGAGAAGTTGCTTATGCTCTTGAACTTCCTGAAAAACTCAAGGTCCATGATGTTTTCCACATCTCTCAACTCAAGAAGTGCTTCAAGGATCCCGGCAGGACCGTGGACCATGAGCTTATCAATCTCCAAGAAGACATGTCTTATCAAGAACACCCCATAAAAATCCTTGAAGTCGCAGAAAGAAGGACTCGCAACAAGTCCATCAAGTTCTGCAAGGTGCAGTGGTCGCACCATTCCGTGGATGAAGCCACTTGGGAACATGAAGATGAGCTTCGTGCCAAGTATCCTACCCTCTTCGAGTCTTCTTCTTCTTCCTAGAATCTCAGGGAGAGATTCCTGTTTAGTGGGGGAGAGTTGTAGCATCCCAATTGTCTAACAATTGTAATGCTACTTGGTTTAATAATATAATGGCTACTTCCTACATATAATTGCTGCACCATAATTATATCATGCTCATGTCATCATGCCACCTTGCATTTGAGCATCATATAAAACCCTTTTGATTTGGTTCTTCTCTCATATGCATTATTAAATGTATTTGGCTCTTGATATATTGAATGTGGTTCTTGATAAATGCTTGATGCCCAAGTTGAGTTGGGGGCATATCTTTTATTCAACTTCCCCACCTTTCCTTGTCACCACCTTATAATTCCACCATTCTACTTACCCATGGGCTTTTATTTTCTTTTGGTATTTAATCTAGCTCATGGGAGATGGGATGAGTCCACTTCTAGTTTCTTTTGCTTGGCCTTTTTCCACCTTTTGGTAATGCATGGAATCATGCCATGTTATAATATTATTGTTTTCGCAAGAATAAAACATGGCATTTAATTATTATGCATGGGCCATGCAAAAGTACCACCACCTTTGTTTTGCTCTTAGTTCTAGTGGTTCTTTCTTTGTGGGAGTATCTCTACCTCTTTTCACCATCCCCATGATCCCAACAAAACCTTTTCACCATCATGCATGATCATGTGGGATTTTCCTTTGATTTTACACCATCTCTCTCTCTCCCTTGTAGTGTTTCCTCACCATCAACTTGTGCTCAACCTCTAAGCCACACCTCACTCCATAGCCAACTCTTTCCATTTAATTCAAATTTGCAAAAACTTCCAAAAAGGGGTATTTTTGGGCTTGTTTGAATCTTCAACAAAACAAAAACAAAACAGTTAATTAAAATAAAAAAAAAGAATAAAGAGAGAGCGGCCAGCAGCAGCAGCCTCACCGGCGCCCAAAGTTAGCCTCGCCCACCTCTCTCCCTCCCGGCCCGCCCTCCTTTTCCCTAGCCGCCCAATCTCCTCCCTGCATATACCGGTTCGAGCTGCACAACGCCGACGCTGTCCTCGCTTCTCTTCCTCCTCGTTTGACGCCGCCTCATCTCTCTCGGCAGACGGAAAGCGGCAGGTAGGCGTAGCCTCGCCGTCGGCCACACACCAAGGCCTCCCGCACGCCATCTCCCCTCCGTCTTATCCTCGCGCTGAGCCGCGTCTTTTCTCGAACCCTAGCTCCCTCCTCCTTTTCCCTCTCCCTCTTCTCCGCCGTACCATGCCCGCCGCCAGTCAGAGCTCCACGACGTTGTTTCCAGCCTAGTCGGAGACCAAGGACTCACCGGGGAGCACCGCTGCAGACCGGGGCGTCGTTTCCGCCTGCGAGGAGAAGCCAGACCCGCTCGCACCTACCCCCTCGCCAGTGAGCTGGGCACCACCGCCGCGACCTGGCCGTCCCCCTCCGCTCCGGCCGTCCCGTCCTCTGTTTTCCGTGGGAATCAGACGAGGTGAGCCTGCCCTCTCCTGCTTTCCTCCTCCGCGTGCCGAGCGCCGCCCGTATTTGACCCCCGCCGGTGAGGTGCCCCGTCGACGAGCAGACCTAAGGCCGTGCGTTTTCCCCTTTTTCCTCGAGACCCTCCGTCCAGTACAACCCGCCGCCGACGATCCTTCCTGGACAAGATCCGTAGCGGAAGATCCCCTCTGTCTTTTTCGTTTTTGCGGCGAAGTCTATCTCGCCGTGGTTGCACCGTCATCCTCGTCCGAAGCCGCCGCCGCCGTCAGGTTGTCACCGCGGTTCAGAAGACTGACGACAGGTTCATCAGAGCACGGGTGCCGTTTCGTGAAAAAAACCCCAGCATCTTTTGTCGATCATGCCCAAGTCCTTAGCAGCCCCAGCGACCCCACGAGTCAGTCCCTGTGAGATTTTTGCAAAAAGGCACCGGTAGTTTCCCTGTTCTCCACCGCGCGGGCATCAGATCCACCACGTGTCGCCTCCAGGTTGGCAACACGCGCGTGTGGCCCCATCATCACCCAAATTTCACCGGCCACCTCGGCTAGCAAGCCCTGTCTGAAAAGAACAGTTGCTCTTCGCCAGCTCAGCGCCGCGCCGGTTCTGGGCCCGCATGTCAACGACTGGGGCTAAGTCCGGCTGAGTATCAAAAGTGTGCCTGTTTATCTGTTTTAATAAAACAAATTCAGAAATGTTTAAATATGTTTCAAATCTGTTTTTAAATAACTTTTAAATTATAAATCCGAATAATTCAAATGATATATGTTTTTGAATCAAAAAAATGTGAGGAATTCAAATATGCTATTCAAAACATTGTTTGAACACTTTAAAATTTCGAGATGATTAAAATTACAATAAAATGCCCTTTTCTTAATTAATTAATAACTTTAGTTTTATAACTCCAAATTTGACAAATAATATGTCTAAATCGATCAGAGCGACGAGCCCGTTCTATCTATGCATTCCATGTTCTGAATTGCACCATGCATCATATAAATATAAAGCACACAGCAACTTATATGAGAGCAAACCGGGCTAAAAACTTAATAAAATGCTTTAATCTTGTACCCCACACCTCACCCATGCCATGCTACATTATTGCCATGCAATTCTGCATCATTCATCATGGCATGATTGTTTGCTTGTCGCATTTTAATTCATCTGCTTGTGCACTCTATTTATGTTGGCCCTTGTTTGTTTGGTTCTTCTTCGAATAGACGCTGAGCAGGGGATATATCAGGAATCCCAGGAGCACTACCCAGAACCGTCCGTCGCTTCAACTGAGCTGCCAGGCAAGTACTACCACATGCTTGCATACATATAGTACCTATTGCCTCTATCTTATTCTTGCATCATTGAGTCGCGATTGCATCAAAATGAATCCCAAGTACTGCATAGCCTTTATTTTTAAACCCCACTGAAGCTTGTTTCCCCATCCCATGAGCCATTACTACAGGAGTTGTTTGAGCCATGTGGGTCGTAGAACAGCATGAGTAGGGTATGTGAGTGTCTGATGGATAACGAGGTACCTAAACAACTTAACCTGAGTAGTAATGGGATAACTAATGAAAGTGGCACCGGTGAGCAATATCTGCTATTTGGTTCTTCATGCTCACTTGTGTCCCGTAGGACCCTGAGTACTTGATTCCTGTTCCTTGACTATTCGCACTATCCACATCCGGGAGGCCTTATGGACCCCTCCTGAGCGAGAGCTTGATTCATTCTTATTTCTTGGGGCCACAAAGTAGTTTGGGGCTTTATTACTATCCTATACTTATGCCATGCTTTACTGCTTTATTTAAGATTGTTCGAGGAGCACCTGTACTGTTTAGGATTGCGCAGTGTTTTCGCGGTATCGACAAGCCCAGTCACACTTTCGGGTTCCCAGTCATTTACAGCCATTGGCGCAAACCTTGGGTCCGTCTCGGAGCCGGCCAACTTCGTTGCGGGTAGCTTAATGGGGTGGCCCCCTGAAACATTTCTGAATCCTGTGATCGCTTTGTCGTGAATGCCTTGTTGGGTTTTGAGTTGGTTTTTCCGAGGTTGATCGAGTGTGTGTTGCTATTTGTGCACCCCTGCAGGGTAAATCTTTCTGGCCGTGTCGCGGTTATGGACGACTTGGAGCACAGTTTCTCGATCATAGACAAGTATAACTAAAGTACCGCTTTTAATTTGACCAAGTACCTGACTAGTAAATAGTGCAACACTCATGGAATGGTTAATAAAACTGCCAACGGATGGGGGGGTTGTTCGTCCGCTTTCTCGTTGGTAAGCGAGAGGGAGGATGGATCTGTTAATTATACTGTTATAACTGTTGTTCTTAATTAACGGACATCCGTCTATCTTTGGTTAAGCGGATGGTTAGCGAGTATCTATAGACTTGTTAGTTATTATATTTTGGTGCAATTGCGTCACCCTAGGTTGTGTCCCCTTTAGTGGCATAAAGACTTGCTGAGTACCCCTAGGGTCTCACACGATAAATTGTTTGATTCAGATGAACAGGTATACTCGCAAGATGGATACTGGGTGGAGGAGACGGACGATGTTGGCAACGATCACTCGGTGTAGAGATTCCGGGAACGGGGATCCGTGAGATCAGTGGGCGGGATGTGTTTATTTATGTGGCATCTTATGCCGATTTGCTTCTTATCCGTACTCGGATCTTGTTTTCCGCTTTCGCCTGATACTCTGATGTTTGATGTATGAGGAGCTATCCTAAAATATTATCTCTATCTAGGGTATTTGGATCTTGCCGTATGGCGTTGCAATATTTCTATTTATTTTTAGATGGAATGGCTCTTAGGACTGTTGTATGTGGCTTGCATACATACTCATTTGTGTATGTAGTTGATCCCTTCGCCTGCCGATTACGCCGCTCGTTCTTGTCCTGATGTTCTGGAAATGGTTAGGACGACCGAAAGGTCTACTTGTGAGTGGCATTTGGCCCCATCGTACTATTTTAACCATTTTCGCTCATCCAAGCATGTAACTAAGAGCGTAATTCACCGAGGTAGTTACAATAATCATTAGTGGAATACAAAGTTTTGTTTCATATAAAATTGTTTGGTAACAAGACCTGATCAACCTTGTTAACAAAAGGATTTCATTGAACAAAACAATGTTTTCACCATGATTATCTCCGCTTACTTCTATTCTATCCATTTTAGTTTTCACTTTCGTTTAGTTTATTTTTCTATTGTTGTTTGCTTGCTCGTTAGAGTGTCTTAGAACTTCTGAAGTTTTAGCCTTGTTTTGTAATTGCATCGTTCCAAAAACTTTTTTCTGTCAAAAAAGCATTCATCTATACATGAAAATTGCTCAAAAATAAAGTGTCTCAAAAAATTCCGGAAAATTCATATTAAATTTTTACGTGAAAAAAGGGGCAGAGGAGTGCCTGGAAGGTACCAGGGGGGGCACCAGGCAGGCACACCACCTGTTGGCGCAGCCAGCCCAGGGGCGCGCCTGGCCATGGTGTGGGCCACCCCTGGACCGCCACTCACTCTCTCACTTCCCACTTTCTTCTCTCTCTCGAGAAAATACCAGTTCATTGCTCGAAATCGCGTTCTTGCTATTATTGCCCTCGATTTTTCGATCTCCTTGCTCAGCCCATCTTTGCTGCTGAAATTTGGAACATTTGTTCTCCGGTATGTGACTCCTCTGCTTGTCCAAGTAGATTTTTGTTTAGTGGTTTATATCTTGAGTATTTTGATGCTGTAGGTGACAGGTTATTAGAGCTTGTAAGCTTGTTCAATGCTTAGAGATATAGTTTTGATGCATGTTTAGGCCCCTACAAGTCCCTATGAGTAGTGCCCTCCATTATATATTCACTTTGCAATCACTTGTGTAATAGATGTTTAAATTTCAGAATATCAAAGATGAACAACCACACCTTTGGAGAAATTTTTGAGAAGGATGCACCTAGGAGGTCAAGGCCCTCAAGATCAGCCTCTCAGTTTAGGCCTTCATATAACGAAGATCTCATTGCACCTCGCTTTGGTAATGAAGGAGATGATGGGGATGCTCACCCATCTACTTTTCCTTGTTATACCTTCTTGCAAGCTGCAGGGATTCTTGATGATTTCTTGCTACTGATGTAGAGGGATGGTTTGACCTCATACATGCAAGATGAGAGTGAGCAATACGCTATGCTCACCAAAACATTTGTTGAGAGTTTCGTTTTCACTAACACCCCCTATTAGTCAACTGTTTCTTTCAGAATTTATAATCTGCCCTTTACCATGCCATTGGAAAGATTTTGCAGTATTATAGGTGTAGGCATGACAGGGACCGTGAAGAAGATTCAAGGGCGACCCGCTGATTTGCTGGAGCTCTATCAAGGTGTGACCAATGACGATGACCGTGTAGTTCAGCATGGAAAGATAAAAAACATCCAACTCCCTGCTCTTAGATACTTTGCCTATTATCTTGCTACTAGCATTCTTGGTAGGGAGAATACGAGTAATATCTCCAATTATCATTTAGCCTTCCTCGCTGATGCGCTTAACAATGATACTCGGTACAATCTTGGCTCTCTTATTGCTCGCCGCCTAGCTGCAGTGGACCTATTTATGGGGGCATCATCGCTTCATGTATGGTCAGTGCATTAGAGCTTTCGGTGGATCCCAATGATACTATATTGGCACCACAAAGGCTTGACTTTGCTGCTATGAAAACACATCACTTCGTCACTGCTCACTCTGATATGGATAGTTTAGTATACAGGATGTTGTTTACTGACGGGGATGAAAGGGAGATTCCTTTGTCGCAATCTACTTTGTTCAGTGTTCACAGGAGGTCGTGGTCGCGCTCCAAGGAGGAGGTGGACGAGCAGCTCCGCTTGCTGGGTTTCCACAGGCAGCACCAGGAGGATGTGCCCTCCTACGATTACTCTGCGCACTACGCTGGGGCGCCTCGAGCTCGCACCAGGACGAGGGTACCTCCTCACCGTACTACGAAGGCGCTCCATCTTGGCCAGCTTGGGATTGACACCCACTTAGGCCAAAAGCCTAAGCTTGGGGGGAGGTACACCGACATCGCACTCATCTCCACATCATGTTTCGTCGGTACTATGTATATTCATGTTTCATTCTCTTTTTAGTTTTCTCTCTTTCTTTGTTTTCGCTTTCTAAAACACAAAATGACCAAAAATATTTCTGTTGTTTCTCTTTGTTTGCTTCTTCTTCTTTTTGCCTTGGTTTGCTTTTCCCTTTTTGCTTTGTTTGAACTATTCGAAAACCCCAAAAAGATTTTGCTTTGCTTGTTCTTCCTTTTTGGTTCTTGTTTAAAAATATCGAAAACACCAAAAATATTTGTTGTTCTTCTTTGGTTTTGTGAGTTTGTTGCAGGGTTCAGCAGTTCCAGTGGAATTTGGTTTCATGTTATTATTCAAGCCACACAAGTGAAGGGCAATAATGAGGATTAATGACAATTTGAGGTGTGGTAAGAGGCTGGTAACGAACTCTATTTGTTTTCATTTTTGTACATATACTCATCATTTTGGGCATACTTAGTCTGTTCATGTAGGGTGTATGATATTTATGGATGCTTAGTAGTTCTTGCTTTCATATGATTAGTTCCAGCTTGCTAATAGTTTGTAGCATGTCATATGAATGTTTGCTTGCATTACTCTATTCATAACTTGGTATGACACTATGGCATCCTCCTTTAAGTGTTTCACTTGAATTGACTTGGCACATGCTCACACATGCATATGACTGAAATAATCTGTTAAGCCTCAATGAATTATTTTGCCTTGAGGGTCTTGAATCACTTTCATGCCATGATTAGTCCTGTTTTGTTGCAAGCATGATTATGACAGTTATTGCTCTCTTGTTTGTCGCTCCCTTGCTATTGCTAGCCTTCACTTACACTGAGTATGAGCTCTACTCGTGTTTCCAATCCCCCAAAAACCAATATTGCCAAGAGTGTCCACCATACCTACCTATTAGCGTCATTTGCTGTTCTGTGCATATTCAATATGCTTTGTTTTCTTCCGAATAAAATGTTTGCTTGTTATGAGAAAGTTAGTTAGTAAAGCTCTCACGAACTTGATGGCACACTTTATTTCCTGCACTTAATAAACCTGAACCATTGTGACTGTCCATGAAAGTTATATGCTTGCAAATTATAGGCTGGGGATTAGCAGAACCATGATGTCACGACGAACGCTTTCAACACCTGTAAATATATACCCAGTTGATATCATGCTCTTTTGTTTGCGGATGTCGTTGGTGTGAAATAAAAGGGGAGCTTGTAAGTCCATGGAGTTATGTATGTGTGTTAGAGAAATGCATGGGCCGCTGGTCTAATCCATGCCTAATCATGGTGAAAACCTGCATCGTAAGCATAATGAGTATCTATGAAGCATTCTTCTTATAAAAAAAGAGATAGCTATTGAGAAAATAAAAAAGAGATATGAGAAAAGAGGAAAGAGAGAAAAAAGCACCATTTTCCCATGGTAAATAAGAAGATTGCTGAGATACTCATTGTCTGCTTGCCTTGTCATTTTGATATGGGGATTCTTCCGTATCATCGGGCAAGGGGTACCCCGTTGGTCGTTCTCTATGATACGCGCGTATTTACTATGACAAGAACTTAACAGTAACTAAAGTTGAGTAGCATGAGGAGCGGCCCTCGTACTCAAGGGACATGAGATTTCCAGTTTATAGTCTGTCAAGCATATAACTCAGATTGGACCTCACTTTTACCTTAACCATATTAAAGATGCTCATGATAGGGGCAATGAGAGATCAAAGCTAATGAGTACCATACTTTCAGCATTTGGAAGCCTTTCAAACTATTCAAAACCTTTTTCATTTCCTTGTTGAGTCACCACCTATTCTATGAGCACTTTCTTGAGAGCATAGTTGTCATTCTTAGTATAATGTGCTTGTCTCAATACTGGATTAATTGTGTTATGACTTTGATGCTTGTATCTTTGATATCTTTACTTCTAGTCTTCACCTGAACTTCAGAGGTGCCTTGGCATTCACAATCAAACGCAAGCGATATACCACTCTATCATACCTTGTTATGAGCATTGTCATGTTGCTTATGTTTATGTTTCATGCTACTTATTATTTTTGAGTTGGAATCTCCTCATAGCTTGCAATGCCTATTAAGTAAACTTAGTTGCATACTCTTTATTATGAATTGCCTGAGTAGTTGATCATATGCTGAGAATATATACATCATATGAAGCAAATGTGTTCGTGAAAGTTTCTTTTATCGCACTCAGTTTTCAACTGAATTGCTTGAGGAGAAGCAATAAGCTAAGCTTGGGGGGAGTTGATACGTCCAAAACGTATCTACTTTCCCAGATAGTTTTGCTATTGTTTTTCCTCTAAACTTGTGTGATTTGGATACAACTAACATAGACTGACGCTGTTTTCAGCAGAATTACCTTGGTGTCTAGTTTTTGTGTAGAAAATCAACTATCAGGAAAAATCCCAGAAAATATGCCAAAAATCCTATTTCACCAGAAGACTCACGGAGCCAGAAGACGAGACGGAGTAGGGCCACGAGGGGACCACACCACCTGGCAGCGCGGGCCAGGCCAGGCCGTGCCTGGGAGTGGTGTGGCCGCCTCGGCTGCCCCCTCAACCTCCCTCTTCGCCTATAAGTTGCCTTCTGACCTAAAAACTCAGGGGGGGGGTCGACGTTTTTCTAGAAAGAGTTCCACTCCACCGCCACCACCAGATTCATGATTCGAACCGTAAACTCAGTTCGCACTCACGGACGGGAATTGGAGGAGAACATCGCCATCATAATCACCATCGCTTCTCCATCGACCATCCATGTTTCCCCCATCTATGAGTGAGTAAATCCCCCGCTGTAGGCTATGAGGATGGTAGGGATTGGATGAGATCGTTCATGTAATGGCATCGGATTGTTAGGGCATGGTGCCTAGTATCTACTATTAGTGCTTTTTGACTTTGTTGCAACTTGTTATGCTTAATGCTTGTCACTAGGGCCCGAGTGCCATGATTTCAGATCTGAACATGTTATTGATTCATTATGATAGTATTTTTTATGTTCTTACCTGCAAGTTGTTTACACACGTTTGTCCGAAACCAAAGGCCTCGAAGTGACAGAAATCAGGATAACCGGAGGGAATGGCTTTGATGTGAGGATCACATGTGTTCACGAGTGTTAATGCTTTGATCCGGTGCTCTATTAAAAGGAGCACCTTAATTGCCAGTAGTTCCCTAGAGGCCCCACTGCAAACGGGCTGGCAGGACAAAAGATGTTGTGCAAGTTCTCATTGCGAGCACGTATGACTATATATGGAACACATGCCTATGATTATTTAGTACTTGGATGCTTTATCTTATTTATCTGCAAATGCCCTATGTTCCGATTGCCATGTGAATTGTCTTGTCCATGCAACGCCCGTCCATCCATCCCTATGCCTACCGCAATCTAATCCTACTATTTACTGCAATTGTTATTACTGTCTTTACTTTTACTACTGTTGTTACTTTACTGTTGCTACTACAAAACTGTTGCTACTGATAAAATGCTGTGAGCAAGATTGTTTCCAGGTGCAGCTGAATTGACAACTCAGTTGTTAAGGCTTATAAATATTCTTTGGCTCCCCTTGTGTCGAATCAATAAATTGGGTTTCACTTCCCTCAAAAATAGTGCGATACACCCCCTATACTTGTGGGTCATCATCCATCAAAGAGTTTCTTTTAAAGTATTGGACGAACTATATATGTCATTTTATTACACCTCACACAAAAAGCAACCCGATTTATCATAAACTTTAATAAGATAATTATTTGCCCTGGATTTATTTTCTTAAGAGCAAGCACGGTGAATATGGCTCGGAATGCCACAAGCCCAGTTTCCGGACAAAGTTTATACATGTTCCACTTATGATTATGAAGTTTTTTGAGTTCTCAAGGTTTCCTAGCAAACTTCACACTCTTAAACTAATTTAAGTTGATTTATCAATGTTAGATAAAATTTGAACTATGAGTAAGTAGTAGATTGCTCTTAAAGTTATACAAGTATCTTAAACATATTTACATAATTAGTTGTCAATGAGTATGAACATTCTTGGAGTTTCAAGCCGAACGACCAGGGTCATGGCCATATCTACATCATACTTTATGCTGATGATGATCCCATATCCAAGAATTTGCATGCCGCCAAATTTGGCCATATATTTTGAAAACAAACAAAGAGGAAGTAGTATGAAGAGTATGGCTCGATCAGCTGCTCTCTCGGGAAGAAGCCAAACCTGACTATTTTCCTTGCTTAATTTTAGGATCCTTCATGCTAAATCTAAGGACCTCGATGTAATTTAGCCCTTTTTAGGTCCTTGATGTAAACTATACTCCCACCACCTATGTAAAATTCGAACCTAAAAGCAAGTGATAAAATTTAAACTTATTTAATCTTAGTTGTGAATGAGCATGAACATTCTTGGATTTCAAGCCGAACGACCAAGGTCATGGCCATATCTACATCATACTTTATGCTGATGATTCATGATCCCATATCCAAGAATTTGCATGCCGCAAATTTGGCCATATTTTGAAAACAAACAAAGAGGAAGTAGTATGAAGAGTATGGCTCGATCAGCTTCTCTCTCGAGAAGGAGCCAAACCTGACTATTTTCCTTGATTAATTTTAGGGTTCTATGTGCGAAATGTATGGACGTCAATGTAATTTTACCTTTTTTAGGTCCTTGATGTAAAATGTACTCCCACCGTCCATGTAAAATTTGAACCTAAAAGAAAGTGGTAAAATTTAAACATATTTAAGATTATTAGTTGTCAATGAGTATGAACATTCTTGGAGTTTCAAGACAAGCGACTAGGGTCATGGCCATATCTACATCATACTTTATGCTGATAATGATCTCATATCCAAGAATTTGCATGCCGCCAAATTTGGCCATTCTGAAAACAATCAAAGAGGAAGTAGTAGGAAGAGTATGGCTCGATCAACTTCTCTCTCAAGAAGGATCCAAACTTGACTATTTTCCTTGCTTAATTTTAGGGTGCTTCGTGCTAAATGTATGGACATCGATGTAATTTTACCTTTTTATGTCCTTGATGTAAAATATACTCCCACCATCCTTGTAAAAGTCGAACCTAAAAGAAAGTGGTAAAATTTAAATGTATTTAAGGTTATTAGTTGTCAATGAGTATGAATATTCTTGCATTTCAAGCCAAATGACCAAGATCATGGCCATATCTACATCATGCTTTATATCAATGATACATGATCCCATATCCAAGAATTTGCATGCCGTCAAATTTGGCCATATTTTGAAAACAAACGAAGAGGAAGTAGTACGAAGAGTATGGCTTGATCAGCTTCTCTTTCGAGAAGGATCCAAACCTAACTGTTTTCCTTGCTTAATTTTAGGGTGCTTCGTGCTAAATGTATGGACTTCGATGTAATTTTACCCTTTTTAGGTCCTTGATGTAAAATGTACTCCCACTGTCCGTGTAAAATTTGAACCTAAAAGTAAGTGGTAAAATTTAAATGTATTTAAGATTATTAGTTGTCAATGAGTATGAACATTCTTGGAGTTTCAAGCCGAACGACCAAGGTCATGCCATATCTACATCATACTTTATGCTGATGATGATCCCATATCCAAGAATTTGCATGCCACCAAATGTGGCCATATACTATGAAAACAAACAAAGAGGAAGTAGTATGAATAGTATGGCTCGATCAGCTGCTCTCTTGAGAAGGAGCCGAACCCAACTATTTTCCTTGCTTAATTTTAGAGCACTTCATGCTAAATGTAAGGACCTCGATGTAATTTTCCCCCTTTTTAGGTCCTTGATGTAAACTGTACTCCCATCGTCTGTGTAAAATTCGAACCTAAAAGCAAGTGATAAAATTTAAACATCTTTAAGCTTAGTTGTCAATGAGTATGAATATTCCTTGATTTCAAGACGAACGACCAAGGTTGTGGGCCATATCTACATCATACTTTACGCTGATGATTCATGATACCATATCCAAGAATTTGCATGCCGCCAATTTTTGGCCATATATTGAAAACAAACAAAGAGGAATTAGTATGAAGAGTATGGCTCGATCAACTTCTCTCTCGAGAAGGAGCAAAACATGATTGTTTTCCTGGATTAATTTTAGGGTGCTTCGTGCTAAATGTATGGACGTCGATGTAATTTTACCTTTTTTAGGTCCTTGATGTAAAATGTACTCCCACCATCCGTGTAAAAGTTGAACCTAAAAGAAAGTGGTAAAATTTAAACATATTTAAGATTATTATTTGTCCATATGTATGAACATTCTTACATTTCAAGCCGATTGACCAAGGTCATGGCCATATCTACATCATACTTTATGCCGATGATTCATGATCCCATATCCAAGAATTTGCATGCCGCCAAATTTGGCCATATTTTGAAAACAAATGAAGAGGAAGTAGTATAAAGAGTATGGCTCGATCAGCTTCTCCCTCGAGAAGGAGCCAAACCTGACTGTTTTACCTGCTTAATTTTAGGGTGCTTCATGCTAAATCTATGGACCTCGATGTAATTTCCCCTTTTTAGGTCCTTGATATAAAATGTACTCCCACCATCCTTGTAAATTAAAACATAAAAGCAAGTGGTAAAATTTAAATGTATTTAAACTTATTAGTTGTGAATGAGTATGAGTATTCTTGCATTTCAAGCCGAACGACCAAGGTCAAGGACATATCTACATCATACTTTATGTTGACGGTGATCCCATATCCAAGAATTTGCATGGTGCCAAATTTGGCCATATTTTGAAAATAAACAAAGAGGAAGTAGTATGAAGAGTATGGCTCGATCAGCTTCTCTCTCGAGAAGGAGCCAAACCCGACTGTTTTCCTTGATTAATTTTAGGGTGCTTCATGCTAAATGTATGGACCTCGATATAATTTTCCCTCTTTTTAGGTTCTTGATGTAAAATATACTCCCACCTTCTATGTAAATTCAAACCTAAAAGTAAGTGGCAAAATTTAAACGAATTTCAGGTTAGTTGTGAATGAGTATGGACATTCTTGGATTTCAAGAAAAACAGCCAAGGTCATGGCCATATCTACATCATAATTTATGCTGATGATTCATGATCCCATATCCAAGAATTTGCATGCCACCAAATTTGGCCATATTTTGAAAACAAACAAAGAGAAATTAGAATGAAGAGTATGGCTTGGTCAGCTTCTCTCTCAAGAAGGAGCCAAACCTGACTATTTTCCTTGCTTAATTTTAGGGTGCTTTGTGCTAAATGTATGAACATCGATGTAATTTTTACCTTTTTAGGTCCTTGATGTAAAATGTACTCCCACCATCCATGTTAAATTTGAACCTAGAAGCAAGTGGTAAAATTTAAATGTATTTAAGATTATTAGTTGTCAATGAGTATGAACATTCTAGCATTTCAAGCCGAATGACCAAGGTCATGGCCATATCTACATCATATTTACGATGATGATGATCACATATCCAAGAATATCATACCGCCAAAATTGGCCATATTTTGAAAACAAACAAAGAGGAAGTACTATGAAGAGTATCGCTCGATCAACTTCTCTCTTGAGAAGGAGCCAAACCTGATTGTTTTATTTGCTTAATTTTAGGGTACTTTGTGCTAAATGTATGGACCTCGATGTAATTTCCCCCTTTTAGGTCCTTGAGGTAAAATGTACTCCCATCATCCGTGTAAAATTCGAACCTAAAAGTTAGTGGTAAAATTTAAACGAAATTAAGGTTGGTTGTGAATGAGTATGAACATTCTTGGATTTCAAGCCGAACGACCAAGGTCATGGTCATATCTACATCATACTTTATGTTGATGATGATCTCATATCCAAGAATTTGCATGCCACCAAATTTTGCCATATATTTTGAAAACAAACAAAGAGAAAGTAGTATGAAGAGTATGCCTCTATCAGCTTCTCTCTTGAGAAGGTGCCGAACCCGACTATTTTGCTTGCTTAATTTTATGGTGCATCGTGCTAAATGTATGGACCTCAATGTAATTTTCCCCCTTTTAGGTCCTTGATGTAAATTGTACTCCCGTCATCCGTGTAAAATTCGAACCTAAAAGTAAGTGGTAAAATTTAAACGTATTTAAGCTTAGTTGTCAATGAGTATGAATATTCTTGAATTTTAAGCCGAACGACCAAGGTCAGGGCCATATCTACATCATACTTTATACCGATGATTCATGATACCATATTCAAGAATTTGCATGCCGCCAAATTTTGGCCATATTTTGAAAACAAACAAAGAGAAAGTAGTATGAAGAGTATGGCTCAGTAAGCTTCTCTCTCGAGAAGGAGCCAAACCTGACTTTTTTCCTTGCTTAATTTTAAGGTGCTTCGTGCTAAATATGTGGACCTTGATGCAATTCCCCCCTCTTTAGGTTCTCTATGTAAAATATACTCCCACCGTCCGTGTAAAATTTGAACCTAAAAGTAAGTGGTAAAATTTAAACATATTTAAGCTTAGTTGTCATTGAGTATGAAAATTTTGGATTTCAAGCCGAAAGACCAAGGTCATGGCCATATATACATCATACTTTATCTTGATGATGATCCCATATCCAAAAATTTGCATGCCGCCAAATTTAGCCATATTTAGAAAGAAGCGAAAAGGAAGTAATATGAAGAGTATGGTCAATCAGCTGCTCTCTCGAGAAGGAGCCAAACCCGACTGTATTCCTTGATTAATTTTTGGGTGCTTCGTGCAAAATGTATGGACCTTGATGTAATTTTACCTTTTTAGGTCCTTGGTGTAAAATGTACTCCCACCATCGTCTGTGTAAAATTCGAACCTAAAAGTAAGCGCGATAGATTGCTCTTAAATTTTTCCAAAAATCTTTTAAAGCTAACCAGGAATTCAGTACATCGAAAACCACTGAAAGTTTTGAAAAAATCATATTCTTGCTATGCATCTGCATCTTGACAAAGTTGACACAGTTTTGAAAACATTCAAATAAAGAATAGAAAGTATAATATTTTTGTGTGACATCCTGTTACGTGTATCTAGAAACACACGTTATAAAAAGTATAATACACATTATTAATTATTCTTTGGTTTTGATAAGCTTAGTTGTCAATAAGTATGAACATTCTTTGATTTTGAGCCGAATGACCGATTAGGTCCTGGCCATCTCTACATCATAGTTCATGATAATGTTCCCATATTTAGTAGTTGGGTGTGTCTTTCCATGGTAAACAATGTCGAGGGTGGAAGTTTCGAACTAGTATTAAGAAAAACATGTTCAAATTTCTGGATGTATATTTAGGGTCCGTGTTGTAAAAGTGTATATCCCAGATGAATTTTGGTTTTCCTTCTAGACTACTATGTAAATTTTTTATGCCCACCCTTGGATTTTAACATGCACCTTCTTGGTACTTCGGGGCAGATTCCTCGTTAGAAAGAAAAAGAAAAAGTTCCTGGTGACCGGAATTATTTTGCTGTAAAGCAAGCACGAATATTTTGGATCTGAATGCCACAAATCCAATTTTCATACAAAGAGGACTATTATGCAAAACTTGAGTAGTCCATATTTCTATTGAACCAGGGGCACCAGAAAATTAACCCCAAAGCTGCCAAAGAAAAAATAGAGAAAAAAACAAAGAGCAAGAAGAGATTATATGGGAATATACTAAACGAGAGGCAACGCGAGAGCAGTGAAGAAGGAGTTGAAGGCGGTGTGATGTCAAAGTAAAGCTAGTTTGACGGGTTTCTGGCACGAGGTACATGTACCTATGTTTTTTCTCTCCTTCACTGTCTCTCACCATCCATCCTCCCTCTCCCCTCCAGTGCAGAGCCCTGTGCGCACCGCCCGGCAGATCTCTCCCTCGTCCCACAGTGTGGTGTCGCAGACGTGTGCCTTGGTATGGTTGCGTTGTGTGTGCGTGTCTATGGCATGTTTTTTTAAGAAGAGTCTCTAGCGTGTTGGTCAGCTGCCTTGGTGTGCATATATAGGAAGAGGACATCGCGGATTTCACCAAGTCCCGCTCCATGTGTTGCACAAACCACCACTTGGACAGTTTTTTTTGCAGTTTTCACCAGCTGTTGGTCTGATCCATTGAAATTTCCACCACTTGGTCATCTAACCTATTTAGCTCTGCTAACAACATAACAGACAGTTGGGCCCGCCTTGTCAGTACTCCCATTAATTAAGAAATTTGTAAAAACTTATATATTTATAAAAGGTTATTGATTCATCCAATATTTGTAATTTTTTAAATGATCTGTTTAATGTAATAGTCTCTACTCTATATGTAGCACCATTTTGGGGCTTATCGGCAGAAGATAGTAATAGAGTCGGAGTTCAAACTTTCCCGGTTTTGAAATTTTCACTTCCTTCCAAAACATCCAGAGGGAAGGTTATTCAAAAGACAGTGGTGCACAAGAGGAGGAGTTGAAGGCGATGAAATATTAGAGCAAAGCTGTGATGGAGTACTTGTAGTACGGAGTAGTCATAAATTTCACGACCTTGTAGTACTTGTATTTGCAGTCACCTAGTAGTACTTGTATTTGCAAAAAAACCTAGTAGTACTTGTAGTACGGAGTAGTCGTAAATTTCACGACCTTTACTATAGTAGTACTCCCTGTGATCCAAATTAACATTCTCCAATTTGTCTAGATTCGGGTGTATCTAGCACTAAAACATGACTATATACATTTGAATCTAGATAAATCTAAGAACATTATATGGATCAGAGGGAGTAATATATATGCACTCAAAACAAATTGTGTTTTCTCTCTTCTTTAGTGCCTCATCACCATCCCCACACGCAAAACAAATTTGAGGACATTTTGAACTTTTTTTCTTCGGTACAGTGTGATTTGCTATGCCTAGCTACTGACAGGAAAAAACAGTAGCGCCTCAAACTAGCGGCTAGCATTGCGGGCCAGAGCATTTAAGAAATATATCTAATTTTCTGTTATTATTCCTTTTTCCATAAGCGTCTAAATTAATGTCCCGTGTTAGTTTTGACCTAATATACCGGGTCGAAGGAGTCGATCCGACAACCGCAGGAGAACCACCCACCCCCATCTTTTTTTTGCTGAGAAACCACGCGCCCCTCATCGTCTTCCTCTACTGCTCCGGTCGCTTGTGTACCATCGTAGCCCCTCTCTACCCTTGTAGAAAGGTAGAAACTGCCAATCCATCCCGACTAATATTCCGTATTACTCTTCCCCGGAATGACATCTGGAGCGATGAAGCGTAAGAGATGTTGTAACACCCTCGAATCGGTCCTATGCAGATTTTAGCGCTTCCCGCCAAACCCGCATAGAAACGATTCAAGGATGCCCACCAGGCACTTGCGTGTGGGTGGAAAACGAAGTAATACCATTACACATTAGTCCACGATGGGACCCACAGAACAGATATATATACAGCAACGACTCACTGAGTCAAGAATACAGATATACAGTACAAAGATCCAAATCACATTGAAATCGATACAACCTCCGAGTACGGATAAGAAGCAAATTGAGCTAAGAACCCTGAAGAATAACCAATGGCGTCCATAACCCTGCCCAGGCCAAGCCGGAAGGGTAACCCTGCTAACGACGTCGAACTTAAACCTACTAAAACAAAAAGGGTGCCGACAAAGGGCAAAGGAAAAAAGAGGAGCGTCAGTACGGAGCCAGTACACGGCGAGGCTAGAATTCGGCGGCTCTCGCCTACATAGGTATGGTGAACTGAAGCGGCAGCGCAGCAGCACTAAACAACCTATAGAGACTCAATAAAACTGGCGGCTATTGGAGAGGGATAAGAAAGACCTATTCGGATCCAACCTGATACTAACACTAAACATACCCATCATGGCATTTCCCCCTCGAGACCAAACGAGGAAGTCAAACCGAGGAACACACACAGTTGGCAGTTTTATTCATTCCATTATAGTTGAAGCACTTACTAGTCAGATATAGATAGCATGAGTCATCCTGATAGCATAATTAGTGGGCAGTTTTAGTTAACCATTCAGTTGTAGTTGTAGTACTTACTAGTCAGATACAATTAACATGTGACATCCCAAACCCAGCAGTTGTTGGCACTTTTATTTCATTTCATTGGAGTTGTGATACTTACTAGGCAGGTATAACATGACACGATACACCCTAGTTCCACCAGTTGTTGGCACTTTTATTATCCATTGCATTGTAGTGAAGCTGATTACTAGTCACATATTAAGTCAAATTTATAGCACTACTTTAGTTATGTTTGTCTATGATCGAGATACTGTGCTCCAAGTCGTCCATAACCGCGGACACGGCTTTCAGAAAGATTTACCCTGCAGGGGTGCACAAATAGCAACACACACACGATCAACCTCAGAAAAACCAAATCAAAACCCAACGAGGCTTTCATGACAAAGCAATCACAGGATTCATAAAAGATTTTAGGGGGCCACCCCATTAAGGTACCTGCAACAAAGTTGGCCGGCTCCGGAACAGACCCAGGGTTTGTGACGACGGCTGTAAACGACTGGGAAACCGAAAGTGTGGCTGGGCTTGTCGATACCGCAAAACGCAAGTACGATCCAAAAGCGATGTGCTCCACGCACAATCTTAAATAAAGCAGTAAAACATGGCATAGGTACATGATAGTAATAAAGCCCCAAACTAGTTTGTGGCCCCAAGAAATAAGAAATGAATCAAGCTCTGGTTAAGGGGGATTCATAGAGTCTCCCGGATGTGGATAGTGCGAATAATAAAGGAACAGGTATCAAGTACTCGGGGCCTACGGGACACAAGTGGACATGAAAACCAAATAGCATATATTGCCCACCGGTGCCTCTTTCATTAGTTATCCCAGCAATTTAATAGTTGTATTTAAAGTCATGATCATCTCCACCAATAAGCATCTCCACCAATAAGCATGTGCCAACCTTCCAACAACGGTGGAACAACAATGACGCGAAGCAGCACTTGAGCAAGCAACTACGACACGCAAGGCCGACTATCTATCAAACAACAGGCAATATGATGTGTCCAAGGCAATATAGAGGCTGCAGGGAATATAAATGGTGCACGGAAACTAAAGCATCGCAACACAGATATCAATAGATCAACAGGAGGAAGTAAAGACTATAAATGCAGCATTTATAAGTAGAAAGGGGGAGATGCTCGCCTGGGAAACGTAGCCGATGGTTCATTATCCGAAGAACTTGTCGAATCTCACAACATCTCATCGTCCTATCCGGGAAGAAGCAAAACACTAGAAGAAACACCAAATGCATTATTTAATACTAAGGCAGAAGATTGGGTATGATTATGATATGATGCATGGCATGGCAAAGATGCGATGCAACTAGGTAATATTAAGCGGAACCGGGGTCCCGACAATTAATTAAGAGGTTCATGTTGATACCCCGCAATTTAATTGTTGTATTAACATGGCAAAATATGGCATCGGTTCACTACACAAATTTAAATGGAGCCAATACAAGACTAGAAAAGCCCGCATATGGTCTCCATATTTAATTATTAGGTGAGTCGACAAAGTACCCCCAAACAAATAAACATGTATGCGAGTATGAATGATTTAATATGCAACAAGTATATGTCATATATTATAAAAAAATAGGGGTCTCGGAAAAGGGGATCACACATCTCGGTTCGGAGATCTTGGGGTTCAGAGGGGGTCGGGTTCGGTCTCCGGGGTCGACGGGATCGGTCTTCGGGGCCGGTATCGAGGTCTCGCGCATCGAATCCGTGTTGGAGAACTTGTCGTCTTGGGTAGGCAACCTTCGGGTACGGTCTTCAGATCCGTGAAGGAGAACATGGCGTTCTGCGTTGATGATCTCGGGGTGCGGCGTTAGATTGGTCTTCTCATTTGAAGAATAGCACGAACACCTCGCGGTCATAGATACAACAGGGAGAGACGAGCTCTTTCGAGTGGCCTCCCGACGCCGGGTACAAAAGACGTAGAGCTGGTCTACTGCACAAAAGAAAAAGGACGGTGAGGCCCAGGTCAGAGCAGAGGACCTCGGGGACGAGCCAGGCTTCCACCGCGACCAAGATGCGAGTGCACACGGGCAGAGATGCGGCCAGACCTTCAGGGCACGCGGAGAACAGCGCGAGGAGGGAGCAGGGAAGTCGGGGGCAGCAGCACGCTCAAAAAAAGGGCGGCGCTCGGGCTCGACGAGGACCACGGGACGACGGCGATGCGTGAAGCCCGATACGGCGATGCGCGAAGCCCGATACGGCGGCGCCATGGGGACGAGCAGAGGGTGGCGTGGCCTCGCTAAGACGAGGGCGTCCGTGACAGTACGGTGGCCAGGAGGACGGCGCAGAGACGGTGGAGAGGCCCATGGCAGCGCGAGGCTTCTAGTGGCCGGAGGAGGCGGCTGGCAGCGGGGTCCCGCGAGGAGAGGCGTCGGCGGCTAGTCCTCTGGAGGGCTGGACGGCCGCGGCGGTCATGGAGGGCTCGAAGGCCGAGGTGGCACAGCGGCCTGCGACGGCGGACAGGAAGCATGGGAGGCGGCAGCGCCAAGGAGGACCGGTGGCGGAGGCGCGGCGGACGGAGCCTCGTGGGGCAGAGGATCTAGACGGTGAGGCCGGGCCGACGAGGGCCGTGGGTGGAGCACGGGGCACCCTGGCGGAGCTCCTGGGCGACGGCGCGTGGGGCAGGACCGACGGTCGATGGTGGGTGCAGGGCATGGCCGCGAGGCAGCGAGGAGGGTGTCCGGCCGGGGATCGATCAGGGGAGAGGGCGAGCGAGGCGAGGGGAGGAGGAGAGCGACGCGGCGAGGAGGGGATCGTGATGGTCCAGGTAAGAGAGAGAGCGGGGATTGCGGGTCAGGGGCGAGGTGTACGCGGGTGGGTCTACGCGGTTGGTGAGGTGGTGGGGGTCACGACGCGGGGCAGACGCGGTCTTGACGCGTGGTGGGGCCAAGGAGCATGCGTGACGTGCGCACGGTCGCTGGTGGCGGCGGATGTGAGGATTGGGGCAAGGGAGACGACGCGGGGGTGGGGTGATGTGGGAGTAAGAGGTTGGTGGGGGTACACACATGAGCGACTGGGAGGTGTGGACCGGGGTGCAGGGTCGGGTCAGTTTTGTTGCGAGGCGGACGGATGCGGTGCGACGCAGGGGAGGGCATGTCGCTTGCGTGTGCCGCTGAGTGTGGCTGCTATTGCGTGAGGGTTGCGGCGCGACGGGTAGGGATTAGGTGGGATGGGTTTGGTCTAGGATTAGGTAGGGGTTAGATCTAGGGTTTGGTTGTTTTGGGGGTGGCCGGCTGGGCCGGATCGGGCCTGGTTCGGCTGCCCCTAAAAATAAAATAAACTTTTATTTATTATAAACAAGCCTTTGAGAAACTATTTTTAGACAAAACAAAATAATTCGGAAAAGCCCGGTTTTAAAATTTGAAAAGAAGACGGGGATATTTAGAAAACCAAAACTAGGCTTTTCGAAAATAGTTTTAGGCAAAACCATGCATGATGATGATGATGTTCAAATGCAATGTGGCATGATGACATGAGCATGCGGTCATGATGATGCACAAAATAAAAACAACACGCAATTTTCTAGTAGTGGTTTTACCGGGGTGCTACATATGTGAGCACTACAGCCAGGCAATGGGATTGGGCAACCTCCACTACGCATCAAAGCAACATCACCAAATGCGCCGATCTTCGAAAGCACTCGCTGTTCTGCTCATGACATGGTTGGCATGCATCGAGGGATTGCGGAAGATCCTGGTCTCCCTACTTACTCTGACCCACAAACATGACCACTAGACTGTGACAAGCAGGTAAAAATTAGTTTTGCATGATTTTTGTAGGATTCGAATCCTTAGATTCTTTCCTATGGATTGCATTTGGATCAAAGGAATCGTGGTACCCAAATTTTTGCTGAACTGCACCCCGCACCAATGCTTAAATCACATAGCAATTGGAACATCTACTTGAGCCTCAACTCTCATCACGTGCATAGGATCGAAACATGCCATTCATGTAGGTAATTTTCCTACATTTTACAATCGCCTGTTTTTCACTGGCAAACCTGTGACATTCCTGTGTTCTCAATCATGCAATCAAAAGAGGCCCAAGACTTTTGCTTTAGTGTCCTCCCCCCTCTCCTCCAAACATACTAAACTGAAAACACAAGAACGACCAGGATTGTTGACACTCGTAACGGAAGGTGTATTGTACAATCAAGGTTGTCCTTATATTTTAATTTTCATGTGTTCTACAAACACAAGAATTATGTAAAAAGTTGGTTGTTTGGTTTACATGAATACAAATACATAGGATTCCTTTAAAACATGGTAAAATCAAAGTCAAACCTCATGTGAGAGTATATTTATGATGTTATTGTGTCTCTTGGGACCTCATTCTTGTTCTTTGCGTGCGTAGGAATTTGAAAATAAGGTCCAAGTTGGATATGAAGAATTGCATATGAGTTTTGGAGGATTCTAACCCATAGGATTTTGGAAGATATCAAATTTCTATGGAGTCCCTCTTAGTTCATATGCCCTCCATTCCATAAGAATCTAAACATGAGCTCCAAACTCATTTTATTTCTCCTTTGAGAAGTCCAATGTGCTCACACTATATTCCTGCAAAACTCCTGTGTTTGTTTCCTATTCACCATCCAAAGACACCTGTTACAAAATTCCTACGTTTTTAATCCTAATATGAATTTACTTTACCTGCCATGTCAATCCTGTGTTTTTCCTATGAATTAATCCTAATGTCAATTTACTATACCCCTCATTGATGGCTCTGTGTATGGCGCCCAGAAAAGTGTTGGTGTCGTGTTGATGTAGAGCTCGTTGGGAACCCCAAGAGGAAGGTATGATGAGCACAGCAGAAAGTTTCCCTCAGTTATGAAACCAAGGTTTAATCAAACCAGTAGGAGCAAGGAAACACCTCAAAGGTGTTACTAACTGAGATTTGGCAGGGCACACTACCGGTGCTAGTACCAATGTGGAGACCTGCACAACACAACCACAGAATTGTCCCCAACTTGCGATGAGGTTGTCAATCTCACCGTGTTTTGCTGAAAACAAAGGATTAAACGTATCGAATGGAAAGAAGTAATAGTTTAAAGAAAGTAAACACAAAGCAGTAACAGTTTATAGATTGTATGTAAAAGAAAGGATCGAGATCCATAGTTCACTAGAGGTGGCTCTCCTTAGATAGATAACATGTTGGGTGAACAAATTACAGTGGGGCAATTGACAAACACCGAGAAAGCAATACATGCATATACTAATCATCTTGACTCTTTTGGAACTTGATTGGGCATTACAACATTATACATAGACCGCCATGCAACTGCATCTATGACTAATAATCCACCTTCAGGTTATCATCCAAACCCCCTCCAGTATTAAGTTGCAAGCAACAGATTATTGCTTTACTGAATCGTGTAAAGTAAACAATACGATTGTTCTATGAACAAAGGATTGTTGTTTTCTCCTAGTAGCAACATCACATCTAGTACCTTAGAGATTTTGTCACTTCCCAGTTACGAGGCGTGAACCCACTATCGAGCATAAATACTAACTCTTGGAGTTGCTAGCATCTACTTGGCCAAGATAGCTACTAACAACGGAAAGCATGCAAGATCACAAATAACAAAGACATGATAGAATCAATAATCAATCTGAAATAGCATCTCAATATCCATCGGATCCCCACAAACACAACATGCAGAATTATAAATAGATGATCTTGATTATGAACGGAGCTCACAAGATCTAGACATGAAAGCACAAAGGAGGAGAACCAGCCATCTAACTACTACATGGATCCGTAGTCCAAGGATGAACTACTCACGCATCACACCGGAGGCTTGCATGGTGATGAAGAAGGCCTGTGGTGAATTCTCTCCAAATAGGTGCCTGGAAGAGCTTCAGATCCCTCCGATCTAGGGATGAGATGACGGCCATGCACTCTTTTCGTGGATTTTTGATCGGTACTTAGGGTTTACGTCCGAGGGCATCTTATAGTCGGAAGGGAGGTCAGGGGGGGCCACCACACACCACCTGGCGCGGCCTAGCCTCGGCCGCTGCCGTGGTGGTGTGGCCGCCTCGCCCTTCTCCGCCTCAGATTCTGGATGACTTCCTAGGAAAATAGGCACTTTGGCTTTTGTCCCGTCAATTCGAGAATATTCATTTTCTAACTTTCCTAGAACCAAAACAGCAGAAAAATGGATATTGGCAATCGTGGCTCTTGTTAATATGTTAGTCCAAGAAATCATATGAAAACTACTCCAAAGTTGGAATAAAACACAAGAAAGTGGATAAAACCAAGCATGGAACATCAAAAATTATAGATACATTTGCAATGTAGCAATGATGCCACTAGACAATCCAACAGTAGAAGCATTTGTACCAGTTGATGATGACATACCCGGAACTTGGGATGATGAAGGATTTGAAAACAAGGGTCGATGGGTTGGTGCCAAGGGAGAATGGATTGTGATTGCAAAGCACCTGAGGCGCTGGTACCTCCAAAACATCTACAATATGGCATGTATCGAGCTGCCACGTGTGTGCAGCATGTTGATATTTATCCATTGGGTAACCAGTGTTTCCCTGCCCCCCCATGCACTTACAGCTACAAGAATGCGAGTATCGAGCTGCTGAAGATACAAATAAGTGAGAAACGTATAGATTTGACAACCAATGGCACTACAGCGCGATGACGGTGTTTGACAAATTCATTGCTACCATAGTTTTTCCTAGTCACAAGGATTGGATTATCCTTCAGAACGACTATCTTGTACCAGCAACATATGTCGATGCCATTGCCATGAGTCTAATCAGTGGTTTTATTGATCACATATACGCGGTGATAGAACCGCGAGGAGATGTTCTTGTCTGGGAACCAAACAAGTGGAGTGAGTCCCGTTATTTAAAAGTAAAATTTATAAATTACTTACAATTGCATTGTTCATGATACTTTTGCTAACTGATATGCACACACAGGTATACTTATAGGCATGCGTGTCATACAGGCTCTAGTAATTGAAGAGCCAGCAAACGTCCAAGCTAGTGATGATGCTAGGGCTAAAGATATTGTATTACGCAGCTGGTACTTGGTAGAGCTTGGCTAGGATATCTTGCGGATTCACACCAGGGGTGCATGAACCAGGAGTCTTGGTGATCCTGTATCATACATGGGTAGAGACCTACTCTCTTATCCCTCGCTCCACTGCCATGTTTTCTAGAGGGCTCTTAATCTGAATGACCTTGTAGCACCGGACTAGATCAAAAGGGATAATCTTGAAGGGAGGTCAGTGTTTGTGGGAATCAACCATCCATTTATCCTCGAGCCCCCTATGAACCCCGAACCTGGTGTTGCCGATGTTGACGAAGCTCTGCTAGTGTTCAAAGCAGACTGTGTGTTTGCTACACACGTGCGCTACCAACATCGCCCATAGCCAGTTCTAGATTGGAGCCGCATGCACGTCAAATGGGGATGCCATAGGTTCATTAGTTAACTACACGGGAGCAAAACTTAGGGAGCATGTTCGAGGCGACAATGTGGTTCGTGCCAACCCTGCCTCGTTAGAACTATGTGAAGTTTGACCAAAATGCAAAAAAGCTGATTATCAGCACTCGCAACATCATTTCTATAGCTAGTATTTATTACCATGTAATGTACAATACTATGTACATAGTACTTTCATATTGTATTGTAGTATCAGCACTTGCAACATTATTTCCACTATTTCTTGTACTAGGTACCATGTATGTAATAATATAATTTCATATTATATGTTTGATGTTTCCCTATTCAAGCACTCAAGCTGCCGTGCCCAACTTTCTAGGCTATTAATGTTGGCATGCCAATTAGTACTACTGTATTAGTGGCTGTTAGATTTGCCATACGGTGGATATTGCGGCAAAAGGCAAGGTTTTCTTTGTCCACAGCATATGTCTGACCTCGCCGCATTTATTCCGTCACCAGCCTTAGCCCCATCTTTCTCTCACATAGCACTCCTTAATCGCCATTGCGCTTCGCTCCATTGACGACCACCACTGCCATAAGTTACTCGTCTTAGGCGGGTTGGCTGCGGGTGGCGGGCCCTACAACCTCATCTATAGAGTTGTCGCATCCCTCAGACATCACGGTGGTAGTGCGGTATGTACATAATCCCTGAAACCCTTGACCTTGATGACGAGATACGGTCCACTTTTTATTAACGCTTGGTTAACATTAGGTTGGTGTTGAGTAGTTCTCATCTAGTGTATTTAACCCGTTTATATACTACAGTAAATTTTTACACATGCAAGCTAGTTCTGGGGCTAGATCTACGGTGAACTATAATAATAACTTCAAATTTTGTATTGATCGATCCACGACTGATGATGATTTGGGAGGCCACTTGGCATGTTTTGCTTGGTTGGTCTTAGGGGTAGAGGTACCTTTAATTTGGGCAAGTTAGGTCAACTGTTGACCTACCCTAATTTTTGCCAAAATTTCAAGTATATGTATGCATCTCTGGCATCGACAGCAGATAGATCTCATCTTATTCGTCTGTTCCTGGGTGTTCGGTATATGTACTGCTCAATAATGAACTGCACTAATGTGATGCCTAGACCTTGGCAGTACTAATATAACCGGCATTCATGCTAGCTAGAGTCAAGACTTTGTGTACTTCGATAAAAAAATTGCTCCACTTTACTTTCTTAGCTGATCTTGTATTATACTCTATCAGCTAATATTGTACTATTTCACAATTATTGATAACTGGTACAGATATTATTTGTCCACGAGATTTTTTTGCAGTGTTCGGGCAAGAATATCAAGCTTGGAGAGACTCATCATCGAAGAAGATAGGAGAGCCCTGTGCAGTCTAGATGGAGGGGCGAGCCAGGAACACCCATGTGGAAAACACCTGTGACGAGTTCTGCAAGATGTTGTTAATACCAGGAGGGTTAGACGTACGGAGCATACCCAGCTCCTTTTTTCCAATGTTTGGCGGTGAGTATCCAGAGGCCATCAAGCTAAAGATATGCAAAGCCTACAGCTGGGACGTCGACCTGAAGAAGCAAGATGGCAAGGTTATCCTTGACAAAGGATGGCTAGATTTTGTCAAAGCACATGACTTGAAGGTATGATACTTTCTAGTATTCAAGAAGCTTGCCACCAATTCCTTTAAGGTGATAGTATTCGATCATGATAACCACGAGAAGGTGATCAAATGTGTAGGTTATCACCCATCATTTGATGAACAATTTACTATATCGTAGGTGTATTAATGTAGTGACTATTCGCTTCTAATTATAACTATTTTGTAAAGAGGTGGTCTATAAATATACCCCTCTAGTCATGCATTGTGTTGGAACACCGTGGTACTTGATCGCACTAGGCTCCAATGTAGAGATATTTACTGTACTATGTTTGCAGCGAAACTGCAAAACAAACATCTAGTGTACTACTACTAGTATTATACTACCTCTGTTCTACAGTATAACCCTTTTTAGCAAACTAAACAATCATCTTGTTAGTTCCGCTGCATACAAGAATTGTACTGTGTTGGTGTACCTAACAATCAAGTCAGTAGGTGTAGTACAACTCATATATGCAACGGAACTAACGAGATGATTGTTTGTTGGACTCTACTACTATTAGTAGTATTGTACTAGTACAAGTGTATTACTACTAGGTAGGAGTACTATTTTTTAGGAAAATAAAAGCTGTAAATAAACATCATCTAGTCAAACATGACAGTAGTAACTCTAGTCGGTGTACACAGCAGCCTGCCAGCCTATCTGTAATGGCCCAGGATGTGACATGGTTATTTTAGTGCACGACAGCGTGCCAGCCTAGCTATAAAACACGCTAGGATTTCATATGGTTAATTTAGTGCACTGCAGCGTGCCAGCCAAGCAATAATTGGCGTCCTGGATTGCAGCTCCAGAGGCCTTGCAAAAAAAACTCGTTCAAAGAATCATCACATCTTCCCCGTCTTGGCTATTTTTATCCCCACTGGCCAACGCCGCCTGGCCGCATTTGGGATCGTTTCTAGTGCACACTTCACACATTTTCCTCGTCATCTTGTCCGCTGCATCAGATCTTGCATGCCACGCCACCCCTCTCCAAAAGTCCCTCGATAGTCATACTCTAGTCCGACCTCTTCCTGCAATCCATCTCGATGTTGCAATCTACGCACAACCGGCTGCATGGCATCTAGAGCAAGGTCGGTGACGATGTTTTCAACAAAATCGCCATGCGTCTGGACACTACCAGTGCCACCCGACTGGCCGCATGCTCCAAGGAGCTATACCGCGAAGTCGCAGGCGGAAAAGGTAGTAGATGCCCCAGCAACCACTGCAGGACATTCGTCCCCTACAACGACGTCTACGACCACATAATCTAGTGCTTTTATGGCCAGAAAGTCTGCATGAAGCCTGGATGCGAGTTCATCACCTCTTCGGTAGAACTAACACCTATGGTAGAGCTCGTCCGCCACCTCAGAGTTGCCCATTCGAGGAGTGCGTCCATAATGCCCTATAGCCACAAACACTGGGAGCCGTCTAAGCCGATGCCCACAAGAGGCTCGCGGAGAGCGGATATCATCGGCAGCGGGAAAGAGGGCACCGTGTTCGTCGCCCAAATTAGTGGCTATACCATGGACATCGTCATATCCCCCAGGTTTGTCAGTTCAGGGGCATGCGAATCACCGCGGTACAAGGTGAAGCTTTGGTCCCTATCTCTATGGCATGAGCTCCATGCGGTTGAAATGGTGGTGACATCTGAGCTGACGAGCAGGTCGTCGTCGACCGAAGTCACCCTGGAAGGGCTCAGGTCGTACCTGTCGTAGTCGTGGTGTTACCTGAAAGCTTCTGAACCATTCATCAGAATTCCCTGTGGATTAGGAGTATTGCATCGACAAGTTTTAAAAGTGAGATAAAACATCTAAATCTTCTTGTGATGATCCCAATGTTAAGATATATAACGTAGTACTAATTAATTACTACTTTATGTTGGTGATAGATTCAATTTGTACGGGGACAGGTGGAACAAGATTGCGATAATGTATACCTATTTCCAATGTACGCTGCTGACATAGTGGGCCCACAGGCGACGATGTGACAAGGAAAATATAACAGGCAGGAAAGAAAGCGCTACCCATCAAACACTTGGACACGCTGTTGCAATATGCCGAGTATTTGTATGGAGGTCTGCTACTGCTAATATATTTTGTAATAATACATATGTACTGGTACTTGTTCAGATCGACCGATCGAGTGCTGAATATGGACTCCCTTTCCTTTTGAGTCATGGCTTTTCTACAACTATTGAATTTCAATGTATGCATTGCTGAATCTGTCATTTCTTTTAACTATTGTCTGTACTGCTGAATCGGTCACTTTAAAATGCTGCTGAATCTGTCAAGTGGTGCTGAATATGAACTAGGAATCTGCCGATATTTTTTATGTCTTATTCTGTACTGCTTAATCTTCAAATGCTACTAAATTTGTCAAGTGTTATGTCGTTACTATTACTAAGATATTTTCTAGATCTAATACTGATGTACTGGTACTTGTTTAGATCAAGTGCAGTAGATGGTCTTGCTTTTCTTTTTAAACTTGGCCTTGTCATAATCTAGATGAGGCTTGGGCATTTTGGGATGCATATATGGAGGTCACACCGGTATTAATGTAAAGAGGAGATATGCACACAAAAGCATACTTGATAGTCAGTTTTGCTTGCTCTCTAATAATCGAGTGTGTTTGGAGAAAAGGACAAACTGATCGTGTGACAAGGTTTTTAGAGCTGAAACATGAAATTGTTTCCTCTGTATTGTTATTGAATTTTAGTGTTTGTATTAATAAACCGTCATTTTGGAATGCTACAGAATCGGTCAAGTGCTGCTGAATATGAACTAGGAATCTGTCGATATTTTTTCTGTCTTATTCTGTACTGCGGGATCTTTCAAATGCTACTGAATTTGGGAAAAGTTCTGCTACTGTTGCTGGGCTGCTTGCACTAGAGTTTTTGCCTGTGTGTCATCGAAACCGTTGGATGTATTTTGGACAGAGATGAGAGGGTACCAAGTGAAGTTATTGGATACCAGTCCAGTTTTGGCGCACATGGTCTATATCCCTTGTTCTTTAGATATTTTTATACGAATATCTGTCAAAAGAATTATTGTTTTTTCTCTAGTAGTGAGGTCTGTGTTCCGAACCTGACCGAGCCACATTACAATGCAAATTTTACTAACGAGGAGATAAAATCTAGCCCATTCGGTCCCTCTTTAGCCCAAAACAATTTAATTCGGCCTTTTAGGGGTCAGCGGACTTGCTAACTACAACCCATTTAAATTTTTATCAAGGAGACCATGGAGAACAACGCATGGAGTATAGCCCATTGGGTATAATAGATGTAGAATAGACCAAAATCTTTAATTCGGCGTTTTTGGAATTTCTCTTTAAAAAAATTCGCCTACCCATGTTTTTAAGAAACCACTCCATTATGTGGTATTTAATAAATTGAGATGACAGGATCGCTTCCCTTTTATTTTAAGAGAGATAACATGAAAACATAAAATCTTTTTAAGAGGACTAATACAGAAGTTATAGGTACTATAAAGCTTTTAATGACAATGTTCATCTTATTTGTTTATCGTAGTGGCAACGCACACGGCTTATACGTGTTTTGAAGTCTTGATCTCGATTCTCTATGCTTGACATAAAATTATCTTGGGTTTATATTTTTTTCTTCTAGCAATATTACTTTATGGAGAGAGTGACATCACGGACCCGTCAGCCTGTAGTGTCCATCGACTTTGATGGGCGGGTTTGAAAAAAAAGTTAAGTACTTGTACAGAAAGGCTGGTGTTGGGGACTCACAAGCCAGACCATACCAGAGAGGCTGATATGTGGCCCCCATCAGCAAGACCATACACGGCTGCCGCATCGAGCAACGTTGCCAAGGTCAAAATAGCAGACGTAGCCGAAATAAAAATCCATTATACACACGTTTTATTTACATAGATACTGACATGGGGGACCTAGTAGCGATACCTTATACAGATGCTGCATCGAGCAACGTTGCGAAGTTCGAAACAGAGAGGGGCGAGTGAGAAAAAATTCTAGCATGCACTAGTTTCTTATAATGAGAGGCTGACATGGGGACTATGGACCACAACCTAGGGAAATTTGAGAAAGCAACCCATGGAGGCCCTGAACAGATTTTAGTTCGGGCTTTTAAGGGCTAGGAGACTGTTGAGCACAACCTAGTGAAATATGAGAAAGGAGCCCATGTAGGTAGTCAAAGTCTTTTTAATTCGGCTTTTTAGGCATTGTCTCCACCTCTCAAAATAAAAAATCTTTGCATACCCATGTTTTAAAGAAACTTCTCTATTATATGGCATTTTATAAATTGAGATGCATGAGCGTTGCCATTTTATATTTTAAAAGAGATAAACATAGACACACAAAATATTTTTAAGAAGACCGATACATAAGTTGTAGTACTAGTATTGGTTTAATGATATATATTATATAAACATCTTCGATGTAGTGGCAAAGCATTCGATTTACGTCTATTTGATTTGAAAAGGTCTTGAGTTCAAATCCCCTTCGTGTACATATATATATATCTTGGATTTACATTTTTTCTTTTAGTAATATTGCATTATGGAGAGGCTGACATCGCAGATCGACCAGCCTGTAGCATCCCTCGAGTTTAATGGTTAGATTTGAAAAAAAGGTTAAATACTTGTACAGAGAGACTGACATCACGGACCCACCAGCCAGAACATATAAGGATGTATCGGGGACCCACAAGCTAGAACATAGCAGGGAGGCTGACATGCGGGCCCTAGACAGCAAGACCATACACTGTTGCCACATCAAGCAATGTTAGAAAGGTCAAAATAGCGGTCGCTACCGAAAAAAAATCCATCATACACACGCTTCAGTTACAAAGAGACCGACATGTGGGACCCAGTAGGCTAAAAAACGACTGATGCAGCGAGCAACGTTATCAAGTTCGAAACACGGAGACCCGAGCAAAATAAAAAATTCAATCATGCAACTGATCCTTCTAATGAGAGACTGACGTGAGGGACTCATCTGCATGACTAAACAGTAGATTCGTCGAGCAACTCTATCTACTCCTAGTTCGGAACAGGGTAGCGTTAGAGAAGAAAAAATTACATCATACACAACGATTTTTGTAGTGAGAGGCTGACATAGGGGACCCACCAGCCTGAATAAACTGCTGATGCAGTGAGCAACGCTATCAAGTTCGAAACACGGAGGCGCGCCCGAGGAAAAAAATCATCATACACACGTTTCTTCTAATGAGAGGCTCACATGGGGGACCCACTAGCGTGACTGAATGGTAGATGCATCGAGCAACGCTATCAACTTCGGAACAGGGTAGCGCGAGCGAAGGAAAAAATTTCATCATACGCATGTTTCTTCTAATGAGAGGATGACATGTGGGTCCTAGCAGTCTGATTAAACGGTAGATGCATCGAGCAACGCTATCATGTTCGAAACAGGATAGCGTGTGCGAAGGAAAAAAATCCATCATACACACGATTCTTCTAATAAAAGGCGACATGTGGGACCCAGCAGTCTGACTAAACGGCAGGCACATCGAGCAACGTTATCGAATTCAAATCAAGGAGGCGCGACCGAAAAGTATGGTCCGCTAGAGACACTGACGTCCGGGACCCACACATCAAAAGACTTCGGTGAGTCAACATTGCGCGAAGAAACAAAAATCTTGCTTCTACCACGTGTTGGCCGAGCTTCCTCCATGTTTTTAGCGGTTCTGTCATAGTAGAGGGCTGCAAAACTGGAAAAAAGATTTCCCATCGGCCATGGTCGGGCCGAGAAATTTGTCATGGAAGACGCGCCTTCTACGATGACGGTCGGGTCAAGTCGTTGCGGGAAGACACTTTTCTTGTAGTGCTACCTAGGCTTGGCTTGACGAAAAGCCCACATGAAGATATACCAAGATCCATGAAGCCCATGACGGTTCGGCAGATACGAAGCCTATAAAGACACCGACTCAAAGTGCACAGGATAAGAAAAGTCCATGATTAGATTATACACAAACACCAACTTGTAACCGATTTCGATTGGTATCTGGGACCTAACCTCCCCATATATAAAGACTAGAAATGGCCAATGGGGAGGAGACCTGAAACTCTCGCCATATACACACGCCAGATCTAATCTACCTAACTCTAGCCATATCGACGCCATTGTAACCTTTGGTTGCTCTATCAATCAAAAGCACACAAGAGGAGTAGAGTTTGTGGCCTAAACCTGGGTAAACTCGTGCCCCCGTTGTTTGTTTGTTTGTTAGCCGACGAAGTCCAGCGTACCTTTTGCTTGTAACCCAAGTCCATAAACAATAGATATTGACGTGATCATCCCACGTCAACATTAGTTTCACAAAATCTAAAACACCTTATATTTTAAAACGAAGGGAGTATTAGCGTAGATTACATTATAAGTATCAATCTCTTTGCTTTACAAAATTTCCATATACTACTGGATTCCTTGCCAAGTTTGTTTTACGAGCATGTGAATAAAAGTCAAAAAGATCATTTCCAACATGTGCTTCGGTGGTTAGGAGGATAGCGCTACTCTCAGCCCATCAGGGATCAAACCCTAGGTTTGATATTTTGGTGTCTCATACAAAAGGTAGAATATTCTTTAGTGAGAGCCGACGTTTATGTTGATAACGAGACGTTTGTGGTGACTTCATCAATCTCAAGATCCGTCAGATCAGTCTCTCAGATTAAGTCTTTCGAAGGGACTCGTAAGGATAGGATGTATGTGCGTGCATTCATAGGTGTGTGTATATACATTTGTTGAAATTTTGTGTATGTTTCGAGTTTCGCTTAAAAGTAGATATTTTTAATTGGTCAGAGTAAATGATTTTTTTTCTATATAATATCATGCAAATGAAATTGTAGGATTATAGCATACCAATTGCAATACAGAAAGAACTTTTAAAACTCAAATCCTTCAACTCACATGTGAAAACCGTTTGAATAAGAAAGACGCTAAATAAAGCATGCGGCACTATTAGGAAATTGACTTGAACGAGAACTTGTAAAGAGTGTAAGCATGCGGCAAGAAACTGTAATTTTGTTATTAAATCATTTGTAACAGTGCAGTGTCTTTGACTCCCAAGCACTAATGCTCCCTTCATTTAAAATAAATAAATATTTTATACAGTATGTTTCAAAAATATCTAAAAATAATTTTAGACATAGTCAATGTTGTTTTCTACAAGTATGCAAAATCACGATGTGAAATTCTTTGCATTATGGGTTACACAAAAATAACAAATCTGATAAAATTTAGAGATTTATACAGCTCAAAATACAAAGTATTTGGTATTGATATTTTATACATTTGTGACATAAATCATGAGCTACATCCGGATTTTTTTTTCATTTTATTTAAAAACTCACAAATTTGATTTTATTTTTTTTAAATACCAGGAGCACTGGTGACCGGGAGCCAAAAATCTTCATGCAGTGTTGGGATATTTTAATAAAAATGTATGGTTTTAATTTCTAACCGTGTATAGGCAGGTCGTGGGCTAAACCAAAGCCGTCTTCCTCAGTTAATCTCGGAGGCCCAATGAAACAAAACAGAGAAATGCTCTCGCTCAACACCGCTGAACCCTAACGCTTCCCCCAAATCCCCTCGAGGGCCACCAGCCGCCGCGACCCGACCGGCATCGGCGCTTGGACGGATGTGGTGGCGAGCTCCTCCTCACACGAACCTCCTCTAAGATTTCTCAGGTCAGTGAACCAGCGGCGGCGGACGCGCATTGTTATTGGGGTTCCAGCGCGTAAGGGCAATCAAGAGCGGAGCTGATTTGGTTGGTGCTGTACAGGAAGAGGAGATGTCGCAAGAGCCAACTGCGAAGCGAGGGTGCTCAGGCGGCAATGCCGTCGCCTTCGCCGGCGACCGGCTAAGCGACCTGCCGGACGGCCTCCTCCACACCATCATGTCCTTTCTCCCGGCCCCGCAGGTCGTGCAGACGAGCGTGCTGTCGCGGCGGTGGAGGGACCTCTGGCGCTCTACCCCGTGCATAAGCATCGAACAGCGGGACTTTCAGATTACCACGGGGAGTGAACGCCACCAACGGGAGGAGAAATGGCGCAAGCTCGAGAACTTCACCACCAACTTTCTCTTGTTCCATAACAATGTTGCGTTCTTGGATAAGTTCCGGGTATGTGGTAATGCTAGTGGTGCTAATGCACTTCACCTGCGATACGTGGATAGATGGGTGCGTCGTGGCATCAAATACTGCCCTCAAGTGCTCGAGATTCTTATCTCCTCTTCGTGTCCTCTCATTCCTTTTCCTCATATGGGAGCAAGTTCTTGCCGCCTCAGAAGGTTGTATCTTTTTGGTTTGCACCTGAACAACCAATTCACAGATCTGCTCTGCTTCGGGTGCCCTGTCCTGCAAGATTTGGAGCTCAGGAGGTGCACCCATGTTTTTCAAGAATTTAAGTCACACACATTGAAGAGGCTAGTAATCGACGTCTGTGGCAATCTCACTGGAGCTCTGGTGGTTATCACGGCACCCTGTCTTGCATATCTCCGACTTGGCATTTCATCGAGATGCTATTCCAATGGTATTTCCATATTTGAGACGGCTTCCATTGTCAAAGCATCAATTCATTTACTTTGTCTTGGTGAAATATTCTCCTTGAAACACCAACGCCATCTTCTCGGTAACCTGTGCAATGTGCCGAATTTAGAGTTGTCAGGTTTCCACACAATGGTATGCCTTCCTAGACATGTTTTGGTATATACTCATTTATGTTGCAAGTAAAGATTCTCATGTGTTTGTAAAAGATTAAGTATCCATCTCGCATACGAGTAATCAATTGAATTGGCTGCTAGATTCATCATTTTCTTTTGATATTCATTTAGGTTTGTTTCACCTAAGGGATATTCATTTGACAGTTATTAGATACAGTAGTAGTACACATGACAAAGGAAGAAATTATATGTTGTTAATTTGACGTTGATTACTGATTCTTGAATTAATTCAGCTATGTTTTGTGTTCTGTATATTTTCCAGGCGTTGCTTGTTGAGGAATCAGTTGAATTTCCAATATTCACTGGCCTGAAAACCTTATCACTTGAACAATGTTTCCTTGATAAATGTGATCTCAATAACAAGCTGGATGCTCTAGGGAGCTTTGTTCAGAATGCTCCTTGTTTGGAGAAGCTTACTTTGACATGCTGCATGGTAATTACTAATTAACATTTTTGCTATATATGTTGATATGTGTTATGATTTGTTTAGCTTCTTACATAAATCTTGTGGTACCGTTGAAAGTTTGAAGTAGAATCGGAGAAAGAGGGGCAGCTCATGAGGAAAAACATTATTCTCCAACGACAGGACCAAAATACTTTCTGGTGCCTGAAGTTGAAGTTCATAGAAGTCGTGTACGAGGAGGACCATGATCACCAACTAGTCGAACTTTTGTGGGGAATTGGGAGGAGGCTACCAGATGCCAGTATCATACTCACCAATTATTTTATGGATTAAAATACTCCTCCGAGCGTTTGATAACTTCGCCATGATCCCCCTTTCATCCAAGGTTGTTTTCTGTTTAGTGACACCTAATTTTCTAGTACTAGTATTTCAGGACAGTTGAACTGAAAGTTTGTTTTAGATGGAAAACTGGAAGTTATCAACATGTTAGACACTGTGTATGATCTCTGCACTAGAGCTCATCAAATGGGGTGCCAGAAGTTGAACTGTGTGTTTATTTTGTTACCCTCGTATGCACTGCCAAGGGTGTTAGCAAGTAAACTGGAGATGCAATGCTCGATAAAGTCAATACTTGACACATGTTAGCATATTGTTAATATTATTTGGAAAAGTTGGCGCAAAGTGTCCTTAAATGCAAACTACACTCTTGGAGCCGAAATATACTTTGACACATTTGTAAAGAACACGTCCTGATCTTATGGTATAGATATTTTCGGATGGTATATCCCAGGTGCATTAATTCCAAATGAAGTGATGCTGAATTGAACAAAAGTGCAATTTTGCACTCTGGTAAGTATAAGTATGTGGGGTGGGCAAATACAGAGCTGCCACTTGAGTGATCGAGTTAGAAATCTCTAACAAACTATCAAACAATTTAAGGTTGTTCAAAAGAAAAAGAACAATTTAAGGTTCAATGCTATATAGTACGAGGTTAAGCAGCTGTAAATTAGTAACATTCGGCTGCTGCTGATAGTATCAGGTTCATTCCACCAGAGAGAATTTGCTTGTAAAAGGTGCTAGATATATACGTAAAACAGTAACCTAGTTCAATGTTCTCTAAAACTAACAATACAGTTTGTGACTTACTAGAAAGATATAATTTCAGGTTAGATATGGATCCTCACAACAAAAAAGAAGAAGAATATACGGATAACTGCTTGCACTCGCATAATTCAATTATCTGTAGAATTGCATTGTTATTTATGTTACTGTATATAAATAAATATAATGAATCTTGTGCCGAAGGATGGTTCAGCATCTACTTCCGTGTGATGTCATTGTTCCGGTGGAAAGGTCTAACGGAAGACTTGGAAACATTAGCATCTAAACATTGTGCAAGAAATTGGCAGAACCACTTGCTGCGGTATAATCTTAAACTGGTCGGTTTACGACAATGTTTATTGGTTTACATTTGAGCTGGACTTTCTAGTTGGCCATGTTTTTTTTTGAAAGCTTCTAGTTGGCCATGTTAGGTACATGACCCACCTTAGATTCCGCGTAGGCCGCCGTCGTTCCCGTTGATACTGCACCTGACGACTGACGAGTGGTACCACATACATGTTGCTCCTCTAGCGAGCACCGAAAGATTTCTTTTACAAACAAATATGTCTCTCGGTTGCTTGGATTCCTTTTTTTTAGAGTTTCCGCCTTTATTAGAATTCAACAGTTGCAGAATACAAAGCCCTTCAGGCGGTGAGACGAACCAACTCGACATCCAGGCACTACACTCCTTGCTAAGCAATGGGCCTCCACGTTTGAACGTCTCCCTTCATGGACAAAAGAGAGCTCGACAAAGTCCACTCTGGAGTCTCTTATCTCTTGCACTATGTGGGCATAGGCACCTGCCGTGAGTTTCAGAATAGGTTTAGGGTTTCGTGGGGTCTAAGCCTCTACCTCTCCTCTATTTATATACTTCGACACGGTACAATATAATTACAATCCGTATGGGTATAGAACCTCGCGTACGTGTTCGAGATGGTTTCTAACACACCCCCTCAATCTAAACTATTACAAACTAGATTTAGATTGGACTTGAAACGGTCTAGCATATGTCGAGAGGCTGGCTTTGTAAACACATCAGCCAACTGATCATTGGAGGAGATTAACCGAACCTCGAGTGCACCTGCAGCAACTCGCTCTCGCACGAAGTGGAAGTCGATCTCAATGTGCTTAGTACGAGCATGAAAAACAGGATTTGCCATGAGGTAAGTGTCCCCTAGATTATCACACCAAAGTATAGGTGTGCGTTGTTGGATCATGCCAAGCTCTCTAAGAAGTGAATCCACCCAGATTGCTTCAGCAGCGCCGTTCGCCAGTGCTTTATACTCAGCCTCGGTACTCGATCTCAAGATAGTAGGTTGTTTCTTCGAACTCCAAGAAATCAGGTTCGATCCAACAAACACAGCGAAGCCACTTGTGGAGTGACGATCATCCACACAGCCTGTCCAGTCTGCATCTGTAAATATGCTAATACTAGTGGAGGGTGACTTGCGAAAATACAAGCATGTATGCAGTGTTCCTTTGACATATCGCAGAATACGCTTAACTGTCTCCCAATGCACATCAGTGGGATGTGAAAGAAACTAACACACCTTGTTCACAACAAACGAGATATCTGGTCTTGTAAGTGTCAAATACTGCAGACCACCCACAACACTGCGATACCTGAAAGAGTCTTTGGTGCCAAGCAATGTACTAGTGCTCTTCGACAGACTCCCGGATGTCGGCAATGGAGTGGAAGTAGACTTACAATTCTCCATGTTAGCTCTATGAAAAAGATCTAGCGCATACTTCCGTTGAGTCATAATCAACCCCCCCTCCCCCGAATTGTAGGATGTTTCCAATCCGAGGAAAAACTCCAACTTGCCCATGTCCTTGATAGGAAAAGCAGCAAAAGTGACTTGACGAGATGATCAACCGCATCCATCGTCGAGCCAATAATGACTATGTCATCCACATAGACCGGCATATAAATCTAAACACCCTCCTGAGCTAAAATGAATAAGGATGTGTCAGCTTTAGAGGCCACAAAACCAAGCTAAAGGAGGAGTTGACTCAGGCGCGCATACCAAGTGCGAGGTGACTGCTTCAGACCGTACAAGGACCGCTGGAGTTTGCACACATGAGAGGGGAACCGATCATCCTCGAACCCCGCTGGCTGCTGCATGTAGACATCCTCAGACAAGAAACCATGGTGAAAGGCATTACTGACATCTATCTGACAAAGACACCAATCTCGAGACACTGCCAGAGAGAGAACCAGACGCAACATGCCATCACGAGGGATCCACACATCAATGAGCGGATCTGTTTCTTCGCTTGTTCCAATCCGCATGATAAGTCCCTGCTTCAGGACACCCAACCCTTCATGTATGGCTCGCCATACCTGTGACGGTGTTGATACCACTTCCGAATTCAGCAAATCAACATTAGGGTAGTATCTAGCCTTCGGTATCCTAGCACTCAAAGATTGAGGGTTTTATACGCTAGCCCCCCCTTGCCAATAATGCCAAGTTAAATAGCTGAAAATCTCGAAAACCATGTCCTCCCATGTATTTGGGCTTGCACATCTCATTCCATGATACCCAGCTTGCTTTCCTTCTCCCGTCTTGGCTTCCCCACCAAAACTTGCTTTATAAAGAATTAAGGCAAATGCTTAAAAGTACTCGGATGCTAGCTATCAGTTGGAGCACTCGTTTTCTAGTCGTCCGATGCGTCTGCCTATTACGCGTGATTCTGACAGCGGAAAGCGACGGCTCGGTGACCCCACTAGGCACGTGGCAAGGAGAGCTCCGCTTCTCTTTTCCACCCTATTCCCCTTTCCTCTCCAATCCATTCTGGATTTCATTGTTATTGTTAGCGAGGAAGAGCTCGAGCGGTTTGGTTGTGCGTGAGGCAAAGAGCTCGTCGGCGGCGGCGCATGGCAGCGTGGGGGCGGGCGGAGCGGGGCTAACGGCCAGGAACAACTGATGTGGACGGGGCGGAGCGAGATCTAGCTACAGCAGCGATGACCACAACAGCTGATTTGGGAGGAGGTGGAGCGATACCTCGCCGCTGCGGCAGCTGTCACCGAGCTGGCGGTGTGTTGTGCCCGTTCTAGTGCTGAAGCAGTCCCAACCAGCCTCCTCTGCTCGCCTCGATCTGGTGCCGGATCGTGGCGCTGGGTACCTGTCCGATGATGGCGGCGGCTGCTGCCACGGCGGTGGGTGGGTGCTCCTCCGTGGCCGCCGAATCCCATCGAGGTGGTGGGCATACTTCTACCTGGGCTCCCGCAGGCTCTCTTCCATCTGGACCTGGATCCTCTTCAGGTAGCACACGTCACATACAACCTTCACGCCATAGTTTTCTCTTCCTGGATACACGTGAAGCAATTAGGTGTTTTGCTATGTTTATTAAGCACAAAGGTATCTAGAAGCAAAGTCACTTTCAGTATGTCCCATGGAACATTGGAGCCTTTTTTCCTCTGTGACTCCCTACTTGAGGTCTAGAATCATGCACATTCGGCCCCTGGTAAAGCATTGCTGCACATTCGCATATAGTGACCTTTTCTGCAAATTTGTATCCAAATATGGTACGATACTTTGCTGACTTATATATCTGCTAAGTAGGTTACACATAATAAATGAACGATTGAATTTTCTTTATGCTAAGTTGCTCGCGAATATAGCTTACAAATAATGGCGAGTCATAGTGTGCTTTTGGTAAGTTATTTTTGCATAACTTGGCTCCTCAGTTATTTAAGAGAATATCTCACAGCCAAATTAATTTCACGAGCTGGGACCTGGGACAAGTACAACGTGTGCGCTAAGCGTGGGCGCCAAGATCTCCTTTGGGATTAACACTCCCCCCCGCGCCCGATCCAGGGAATTAATCTTGCATTGACGCAAAGGACGCGCTAGGCGCTCCGCTTGTTCTGCTGCAGCAAATGGTTTTGCGGACACCATTGACGCGTGGAAAATAATTAATTTAGCGTCTAGGTTTGCGACTTGCGTTGGATTTCCAAAATTAAGTTGCATCAATATTTTTCAAAGTTGCTTAAGCATGTTTTAACGAAGTTAGCTACTTGGGTTAATTAAGTTGTAGTCTATATGTCTAAGTTGGGTACTTAAACTAATTAAGTTAGTTTCACCAGCGTGTTTATGTTGTATTTTCTAGTCTATTTTCTTTCCTTTTTCTTTTTTAGAGAAACATCCATAAGTTGACTACTTTGGGTTAAGTAAGTTGTATTATCAATATGTGCAAATTATGTAATGCAATGAATTAAGTTGATTCCACCACAATTGTCAAAAAAAAATTTGGTTCCACCACAATTGTCAAAAAAAAAAAATGGTTCCACCACAGCATGTTTAAGTTGTGTTTTATAATCTAGTTAGTTACTTTTTTTCTTTTTTAGAGCAACATGCATAAGTTAACTACTTTGATTTAATTAAGTTGTATTTTCAAGTTGCTTAAGTTGGATACCGAAATGAATTAAGTTGGTTTTACTGACATGCTTAATTTGTATTCTATAGTCTAGTTGTTTTTGTTTCCCTTTTTGGAGCAACATGCACAAGTTGGCTACTCGAGTTAATTAAGTTGTATTGTCTATATGCCTAAGTTGAGCACTAAAATGAATTAAGTTGGTTTCACCGGCATGTTTAATTTGTGTTCTATAGTATAGTTAGTTTTTTCTTTGAAGCAACATGCATAAGTTGCCTACTTTAGGTTAATTAAGTTGTATTTTGTCAACATGTCTAAGTTGGTTACCGAATTGAATTAAATTGGTTCTACCAACATGCTTAATTTGTGTTTTTATAGTCTAGTTGTTTTTTTTGGAGAAACATGCACAAGTTGGCTACTCGGGTTAATTAAGTTATATTGTCTATATGCCTAAGTTGAGTACTAAAATAAATCAAGTTGGTTCCACCAGCATGTTTAAGTTTTGTTCTATAGTTTAGTTAGTTTTCTTTTCTTTGGAGCAACATGCATAAGTTGGCTACTTTAGGTTAATTAAGTTGTATTTTTGTCAACGTGCCTAAGTTGGCTACCAAATTGAATTAAGTTGGTTTTACCAACATGCTTAATTTGTGTTATATAGTCTATTTGGGTTTTGTGGGAGCAACATGCACAAGTTGGCTACTCGGGTTAATTAAGTTGTATTGTTTGTGTGCCTAAGTTGAGTACTAAACTAATAAGTTGGTTCCACCGGCATGTTTAAGTTGTGCTCTATAGTCTAGTTAGTTTTTTTCTTTTGAGCAACATGCATAAGTTGGCTATTTTCGGTTAATTAAGTTGTATTTGTCAACATGCCTAAGTTGGCTACCAAATTGAATTAAGTTAGTTCTACCAACATGCTTAATTTGTGTTTTATAGTCTATTTGGTTTTTTGGGGAGCAACATGCACAAGTTGGCTACTCGGGTTAATTAAGTTATATTGTCCATATGCCTAAGTTGGGTGCTGAAATGAACTAAGTTGTTTTCGCATGCTAAAGTTGCTTTTCCTAGTATTAGTCTTAGCTTAGATTTACTGCAATTTTTCTTAAAATTGCTTAAGCATATTTTTTACTAAGTTGCTTAATTAACAAACCTAAATTGTCTGATAATGGTTTCTAAAGTTGGTATCTGGAACCCTATTGATGTTACTGTTCCAATTGGTTCTCTACATTAGCTTAAGTTACCTTTTTACAAAGATGCTTTTTTGCATCATAAAACCCTGGTCATGCAAGAAAAATGAGATGTAACTTATGCATTTTACATGTACTTATGTGATCACAACTCTTTCAGGTTTCCGAGACAAGAACCAGTGACTTGAGGGTCGGCATGATCAACATCCATACGATATTTTTGTTTCTTACACGATTTAAGGAACATGTAGATGCCCCCATGTATGCAACTATGCCCCCGTTATGTTGTCCTTGATATGCCCCTCATGTTGTACCTAGGTCACAACTAAATTGCTAGACAGTCATCCACTGTATTGTTCATACCGTATGGTTTCTGAATCCACTATAGAACTGTTTTTTGTTGTTGTGGGGATGCCCTAGTGTATCCAACTTTTCAACTTTAGTTGTGCCCCAGGTTTGTCCTCCTTGTATCTAGAATACAGCAAGGAAGTTGTGGAAGTATTGTTTGGTGTTGGGTTCCAGTATTTAGGATTGATCTCTCATAGTTTTATTTGCACAATCTAGTTGTTCTAATTCAAGGTATCCACATACTAGCTATTTTTTTCATGGTTCCAGAAGGTGATGAACGGTGGGGTGAGGGAAAGAGAGAAAGGAGATGAAATTTACCTTGTGATTTTCTATCTTGGAAGCACCAGATTTTTCCTGAGGTGTCGGGAGATGCTACTTTGATTCAGAACCTAGGGTCTGTGGAGATCTAGAGGAAGAAAAACGGGGGTCTATGGCTAGCAACAGAAGGGCATCTGGGTTTGGGGAGAGGAGGCACGCGAATAAAACCTATGGGTTAGCGTAGATAACTCAGGCGCGTTCCCACGCGAGGTTGTCAGTGCCTTTCTAGAAAGGGATCGAATGTCCTGTGAGCGTTTACCTTTACTCCCTCCGTCCCAGCGCTTACGGCGCAAAAAAATTTCGGACTTTTACTCAGCGCTTAAGGCGCAGGACGTGGGGCATCGCTAGCTTTCCAGTTTTACCCCTGCTCGCACGCTCGTCCCCTTGCCATCATCGACTCCTGCGCCCACGCTCGCCCCATCGCCTGGATACCAGCGCCGGGCAATTCACCACCGCCGCCACCCCTCGATACCAGAGCTACAATTCACCACCGCCTCCACCCATTCCCTATAGATGATGGTGCCCCGGTGGGGAAGATCTTCCCCTTTACTCCCGCACCCCATCTCCCCCCGTTCTTCTTCGTGAGGCATCCATGGCGACCAGGGCGGCGACGTTGAGGGCTCTGGCGGCGGCGTTCATGGTGCTGGCGGGGCTGTTGATCTGCGCAGGCGGCGGCGTTCATGGCGCTGGCGACTTTGGTGGATCGGTTGGGCAGCTAGTTTTGCCATGGATCGATCTCTCCATCAATGGACGTACGCGCGAGGGAGAGAGAGTCTCTACGAGAGAGAGAGGGTGCACGCGAGGAAGAAACCGAGTCCGGGATTTCTACGAGAGGCAATTAAGGAGGAAAGATCGGGTGCATGCAAGGGCATAAAAGGAAACCTTCCTACTTTTTTTTCTCTTGCCTAGCGATGTCTCAGCTCTCCTTAATAAGCGTGCAGAATTTTTTGCGCCGTAAGCGCTGGGACGGAGGGAGTATTTGTTATTGGAGTTGAGTGCTAGAGCGGACAAACCAGCATTCGGATGCTGCCTAGCCACGTCCAAGAATTAATATGAAGGCAAAGTCCCCGGGCAGTTTGAAACACGCAATAGAGGAAATTAGCAGTGCTTGGCAACCAATTTGATTAGAACATCTTTGCCACCAGCGGGGAAGAGTTTTTCTAGCCACCTTGAATTCTGCTCCATATCGACCCTGAAACGCAGCAGGATGTCATCCACAAAGAGGCTTGGATTCCTTGTATCCGACGACCATCATGGCATGGTTATTCGCGTTGCCTCACGGGCCGTTGTAGATTTGGCCTGTTTTGTACTTGTGGAAGAAAGCTGTGTGGAGGCTCATGCTCACCGCTCGTGGTGGGCCAAAAACCGAATGCAAACGCTGGAACCGAATTCACCGTAAACGAACTAACCGGCCGTTAATTTGATGAATCTGGTTTTATCCCATTGTTAGCCTAATGAAACCGAGATACTACCGATAAAAGCACCTGTGCCTAGCACCTGAGCCCAAAATCTCACCATGATCGCACGTCTCCAAAACTGAGAGGGGGCATTTATGATGCATGATGTTGTTAACCTGAATGAGAGGGGGCACTAATGGTGAAAATGTAGCACATAAGAGCAACTTCCGTAAATCTGGCTCAACCTAACCTTAAAATAACCGCTAGTTTACCCGTCTAGCATATCCTTACATACGTGGTCTGCGCGACCGAACCGAGTGCAACCCATACTCGGTGAGAAATTCGCACAAGATGGCCATTTCAGTTCGCTCCGTTCCTGCTTCCGTGCTGCCGCCGATGTCGATCTACTACTCCCACGCTCCCTGGCACCTCCGCATCCCTTAATCGAAAGCATAGATATGGCCAAGCTCGCTCCTGCTGGCTCTGGGATCTTGAGAGGGTACCCCGGTCGCCGACGCGGTAGCTCATAGCATATCGCGGAAGCACACCGACACCCACGTCGTCCTGCAAGTCCCGCCATTCGCCGTTCCCACCTCCACGGGCCAGCCGGAAGAGCCAATCGATGTCGCCGCTCCGGCTCCCAAGTCACGTTCTCGCATGCGGGAGATGCCAGGGGTGAAGCTGAAGAAGCAGGCCGTGCTCCCAAGCCGCGGCAGCCTGCCTCCCTTCGCTCCTTCTCCAGCTGTCAGCAACGTCCCACAAGACAACCACCACGATGATGACAACGTGTTTGCCGAAAGTCCCCCAAGGTATGATCTTTTGAATTTGTATGGGCATGTCGATGGTGTGCATGGATGTGGTGGTCAGCACGGATCAAACCGGGAAGCGTTATTGGCAACGGATCGAGCTCGTATAGATTCCTACAAGGATGGTGGAATGTAATCAAAGCATGTTGTAGCCGTTGGAGTGGAGCTATGGAGCAAGTGCGTCTAGCACCACCAAGTGGCATATGTATCGATGACTATGTGAATTCGTTTTGCATCTCCCTTGTGTTCATGTCATAAAATGCATGTACTTTGTGATCATGTTGTGCGATGACCCTATGATGAGTGCATTTTTAAGCATATTTATCTTATATTTTTGCATGAGTAGCAGTAGCATTTAGGTATTTTATGGCACTCGCGTGCAATTTTTATGCTTGTTTCCACATGACCTAAATTATGAAGGTATTGCTGAACATATCATTTAGAACTGTCATACTGTGTATTAATATGATATTTCGAAGTGATAAAAGTCATCTAAATAATTTTCCACGTATCTGAGTAAAGAGGGGACACAAAAGGAGACTCTAGGAGAGTTAATGTAGCACTGCAAAAATTCAATTTTTTGGTGGTTAATAGATCATGCCATATGCATCATATTTTCTCGCATTTGAGTTTATGTTAAAATATTGTCACATTCTAATAGAAGAAACAAGAAAGATGGTTTAGCATGACTCCATCAATATGGAATTGGCTAAGCATATGGCACATATGCTTTTCTTTGACTTATGTGTGGATTTATAAACCTTGATTTCAAATAAAGGAATTAGTAATTCCATAATGCTTTAATAAAAAATAATAAGATAATAAAAACAACTTATTTTGTTATAAGTGGATTAGAAATTGATAAAAGCATGTGCTTGTTTGTGGTATTTTAATTTGACAAATAGAAAAAATGCTAGAGCTAAACAAATGAGAAAAAGAAAAAAAAGGAAAACACCTAGGAAAGAAATAAAAGAAAAGGGAAGCCAAGCCTGCCGGACTGAACCGAGCATTCGGTCCAACCGGCAGAACCAGCCCACCCCGGCCTCCTGCACCCGGTTGGAATTATGCCCTAGAGGCAATAATAAAGATGTTATTATTATAATTCTTGTTCATGATAAAGTTTATATTCCATGCTAGAATTGTATTAAGCGGAAACATTAATACTTGTGTGGTTTGTGAACAACACCGTGTCCCTAGTACGCCTCTATGGACTAGCTCATTGATCAATGATGGTTAAGGTTTCCTAACCATAGACATGAGTTGTCAATTGATAATGAGATCATATCATTGGGAGAATGATATGGTGGATGAGACCAAACTAAGCGAAGCAATTAGATCGTGTCCTTGTGTTCATCTTTGCGAAGCTTTTCCTATGTCAAATATTGTATTCCTTAGACCATGAGATAATACAACTCCCTGGTATCGGAAGAAAGCTTTGAGGTCATCAAACGTCATCCTATGAGAGGGTGATCATAAAGGTGTCTCTCAGGTGATCGGAAAGTATCTGTTGGGTTGTATGTATCGAGATGGAATTTGTCCCTCCCAAGTCGGAGAGATATACTTCGGGCCCACTTTCGTGTCGATATCAACACCGCTTGCAAGCATGTGGTTAAGGAGTTAATCACAAAGTGATATCGGATTACGGAACGAGTAAAGTACTTCGTGAACGAGATTGAACTAGGTAAGACGATACCGACGATCGAATCTCGGGAAAGTAAAATATCGCGAGACGAAGGGAATATATATATGGGATTGATTGAATCCTGGCATCGTGGTTCATCCGATATGATCATCGATGAATGTGTGTGAGTCAATATGGGTGCAGACCGCTGTTGATTATTGATAGAAGATCATGTCTGCATATTCTCGAACCCGCAGGGTCACACACTTAACGTGTCTCGACGCTAGGATAGATTGGATAATTGGTTTATGAGTTTTTGTTCGGATTCTCGGATGGGATCCGGGATATCACAAGAGGTTCCGGAATGGTCCGGAGAATAAGATTCATATAAGGCAGTGCAGTTTTTGGAGTTCGGAATTGTTCCGGGTTAATCGGTATTGTACCGGAAGCTTCTAGAACCTTCCGGAAGGGGGCCAACGTGGTCCCACCTTCCGGGAGGGGGCATGGGCCTATGAGGGAGTGTCCTGGCCGCATTGGGCCAGGGGCACAAGGCCCCATAGGGCCCAGCCGATTCTAGATAGATTTAACTCGTTTAAATCTAGGGATAGAATTTCTAGATAAGGGGATAGTTTAAATCGTTTAAACTAGAGATAGGCTTGGAGGAGGGGCTAGGGCTGGTGCACCCCCTCCCCCCTACACATACCTTCCTCCAACCCTAGTTGCCCTGCTGCCCTTCCTCTCTCCCTCCCGACTGTTTGTAGGCGAAGCCCTGCAGCAGAAATTCTCCACCATATACACCACGTCGTCAGGTAGATCCAATCCATCTCTCCACCATACTTGCTGGTCCGAGGAAGGAGGAGACGTCGAGGTGCTGCACGTGTGCATCTCACGGAGGCACCGCCACTTGTGGTGCTAGATCGGATCGGATCGCGAGGAGGAGAAGCGAGTACGACTACATCACCCACGTTAAATGAGCGTTCATGTCTGAATCTTCAAGGGTATGAAGATCTAATCCAATCTCTCGTTGTTTGCATCTCCTAGATTAGATCTTGGCTTTCCCTGTTAAGCTTCGTAGAAAATTTTGATTTACTATGCTCTGAAACCCTTCAGTGGTATCGAGCTAGATCTATGCGTAGATGTGATTCACGAGTAGAACGCAACATGGTTGTTGCGGGCGTTGATGTTTGTTGCAAGCCTCTTGTTTGTGTTCTTCTTATGACGCCATAGTGAGATTGAAGCGGTCCAGCCAACCTTACGCGACGTCGTTAGCGAGACCGGCTCCGCACTTGACGTGTGGCTTGTTCCACACATGCGGTGGTGGATGTCGATTGCTCTCACTATAGTGTTCATGGGATTAACACGGAGTTTGGCAACCATAATATCACCGTTGTGGCTTTCCGTAGGTAAGAATCGTTCTTAGCATCTACTCCCATAAGCCACGTAAAACATGCAACAACAAAGTAGAGGCGTCTAACTTGTTTTTGCAGGAGTGTTTTCGTGATATGGTATGGCCCAAGATGTGATGTGTATAATGTATGCGATGATCATGTTTTGTAATGTTTCACGACTTGCATGTCGATGAGTACACAACCGGCGAGAGCCATATGGTTGTCTTTATAATTGTGTATGACCTGAGTCAACTTTTTACGCCATGTAATAGCTTTACTTTATCGCCAAGTAGTTAGCAATAGTTGTAGTTGCTATTCGTGGTGGAGGCAATCATGGTGGAGTGATGGAGATCATGCGGAGCACAAGATGGAGATCATTCTTGCGAAGATTGGCTATACCATGTCACATAAAGTTATATGCATGTGATGTTTATCTTTTATGTATCTTATTATGCTTAGATCATGACGATAGCATTATAAGATGATTTCTCATAAAGATCAAGATAAAACTGTGTTCTCCCCAAGTATGCACCGTTGCGAAAGTTCGTCGTGTCCAAGCATCACGTGATGATCGGGTGCTATAGACTCTCGCTCACATACAACGGGTGCAAGCCAGTTTTTTGCACACGGAAATACTTGGGTCTAGCTTGACGAGCCTAGCATGTACGGACATGGCCTCGGAACACAAGAACCGAAAGGTTAAGCATGAGTCATATGAATGATATGATCGACACTTCGTTGTCCACCATTGAAACCACATCTCCTCTCGTGATGATCGGATTAGGTGTGGTGAATTTGGATCGTGTTCACTAAACAACTTGAGGGATGTTGAATTTAGTGGGAGTTCATCTAGTAATTTGATTAAGTTGAACTATTTATCATGAACATAGTCTAAATTGTACTTGCAAATCATAGATCACATGGCCAAGTCCAACTTCAACTTCAACGTTTTGCTGAGAAAGAAAAGCTTAAGAACAATGGGTCTAACTTCACCAACTGGTTCCGCAATCTAAGAATCATTACATGCGGCGGACAAAGGACTATGTCCTTGAGAAAGCGTTAGGTAACCCCCCTACTGCAATCGGCTGATGAGAAAGGCTGTCTATCACCACGCAAAGATGATTATGGTGTGATTAAGAGCACCATGTTGTTTGCTATGGAACGTAACTTCAAAATCGTTTTGAAAACTATCCGGGCCCTTTGAGATTCTCGAGGAGCTGAAAACCATGTTTTGCACTCAGGCCCGTTAAGAGATATGAGATCTCTGAGAAGTTCTTTAAGCGCAAGATGGAGGAAGGGAGTTCCGTTAGTGAGCACGCCATTAAGATGTCGGGCTACACTCAACGCATTGAGCAAGCTGGACTGCAACATTCGGAGGAGCTCAAGATTGACGAGGTTCGCAATCACTCCTCCCGGCTACAAAAGTTTTGTAGTGACTCATAATCAGATTGGTTCCATCGACACGATCACCAAGCTCTTCGCAAAGTGAAGGCTGAGGTGGACATCAAGAAGGATAATCATGTGTTGATGGTCAACAAGCCCTCCTTTAAGAAAGGTAAAGGTGCAAAGAAGCCCTTCAAGAAAGGCGGCGGCAAGCGTTGCCCTGCGAGAAGAAGCTCAAGTCTGGTCCCAAGCCGGACAGAGTGCTTCTATTGCAAGGACAAGGGTCCTTTGGAAGCGCTGTCAAAGTACTTAGCGGACAAGAAGGCTGGCACCATCAAAGGTATATTTGATATACATGTTATTGATGTTTTCCTTACTAGCCCTCGTTGTAGTGCACAGGTATTTGATCTTGGTTCGGTTGCTAATATTTGTAACTCGAAGCAGAGCTACGGAATAGGCAATGACTTGCGAGGATGAGGTGACGATCTTGGCGTTAACGGATCAAGAGTTGATGTGATGGCCGTCGGCACGCTCTCCTTAGTTTTACCTTCGGGATTAGTTTTAAACCTTAATAAATGTTATTATGTGCTGCGTTGAGCATGAACATTATTTCTAGATCATGTTTATTGCAAGACGGTTATTCATTTAAATCGGAGAATAATGGTTGTTCTATTTATATGAGTAACATCTTTTATGGTCATGCACCTCTTGTGAATGGTTTATTTCTTCTAAATCTCGAAGGGATGAAACACACATCCATAACATTGAGGCTAAGAGATGCAAAGTAGATAGTGATAATACTACTTATTTGTGGCCTTTGTCGTCTAGGTCATATTGGTGTAAAGCGCATGAAGAAACTCCATTCGATGGACTTTTGGAGTCTCTTGATTTTGAATCATTTGACACATGCGAACCATGCCTCATGGGCAAGATGATCAAAACCCGTTCTCCGGTATGATGGAGCGACAACGGACTTGTTGGAAATCATACATACCGATGTATGCGGACCGATGAGTGTTTCATCTTGGCGGTGGATATCGCTATTTTCTCACTTTTACCGACGACTTAAGTAGATATGGGTATATCTATTTAATGAAACATAAATCTGAAAGCGTTTGAAAAGTTCAAAGAATTTCAGAATGAAGTGGAGAACCATAATGTAAAGATTAAGTTTCTACGATCCGATCGTGGGGCGAATATTTGAGTTATGATTTTCTCACGCATCTCAAAGCAAGTGGAATCGTTTCACAACTCATGCCACCGAACACCACAGTAGCAATGGTGTGTCTCAACGAGCATGGAATCGAACCCTATTAGATATGGTCCAATCGATGATGTCTCTTACTGATTTGCGTTATCACTTTGGGGTTATGCATTAGAAACCGCTGCATTCACTTTAAATAGGGCTCCATCTAAATCCGTTGAGGCGACCGTATGAACTGTGGTTTGGTGCTAAACCTAAGTTGTCGTTTCTTAAAGTTTGGGGATGCGAAGCTTACGTCGAAGTTGATGCGGACAAGCTCGAACCCAAAGCGGAGAAATGCGTCTTCATAGGATACCCTAAGGAAACTATTGGGTATACCTTCTATCACGTAACCGAAGGCAAAGTGTTTATGAAGAACGGTTCCTTTCTTGAGAAGGAGTTTCTCTCGAAAGAAGTGAGTGGGAGGAAAGTAGAGCTAGACGAGGTTATTGAACCTTCTCTTGAATTGGAGAGTAGCGCAGCACCTGAAATTGTTCGGTCGCTTTGCACCAACAATAGAGGAAGCTAATGACAAGGATCATGAAGCTTGACGATCTTTTATCTTGAACGTCGCGGTCGACAAGGTCGCGTGCCCTCTGAGTGGTACGCAACCTGTCTTGTTGTCTTGTTAGTAGAAGACAGTGAACCTACAAACTATGAGGAAGCGATGATGAGCCCAGACTCTGAGAAATGGCTAGAAGCCATGAAATCCGAATTGGGATCCATGAGCGAAAACCAAGTATGGACTTTGGTGGACCCTCCTAGCGACCGAAAGGCCGTTGAGTGCAAATGGATCTTCAAGAAGAAAATGGACGCGGATGGTAATGTTACCGTCTATAAAGCACGGCTTGTTGCGAAAGGTTTTTGACAAGTTCAAGGTGTTGACTACGATGAGACTTTCTCTCCCGTAGCGATGTTTAAGTCCATTCGGATTTTATTAGCAATTGCTGCGTTTCATGATTATGAAATATGGCAGATGGATGTCAAGACTGCGTTCCTCAATGGCAACATTGATGAAGAGTTGTATATGATGCAACCCGAAGGTTTTGTCGATCCTAAGGATGCTGATAAAGTATGCAAACTTCAGCGTTCCATTTATGGACTGAAGCAAGCATCTCGGAGTTGGAACCTTCGTTTTGATCAAGTGATCAAGAGCTTTGGATTTGTTCCAAATTGCTACAAAGCTTGCATCTACAAGAAAGTGAGTGGGAGCTCGGTGACGTTTCTGGTACTATATGTGGATGACATATTGATTATTGGAAATGACATCAACATGCTTAACGATGTGAAGAGTTATTTGAACAAGTGTTTTTCAATGAAAGACCTAGGTGAAGCTGCTTATATATTGGGCATCAAAATCTATAGAGATAGACAAAGACGCCTGATAGCTTTAAGCCAGAGTACATACCTAGACAAAGTTCTGAAAAGGTTCAGAATGGATAAGGCATTGAAAGGTTCAGTGCCTATGTTGTCAGGTAAGATATTGAGCAAGGCTCAGTGTCCATTCTGATGTAAATGATAGGAAGCTATGAGCAAAGTGCCTTATGCCTCGGCCATAGGTTCCATCATGTATGCCATCTTGTGTACTAGACCGGATGTGTCCAATGCTCTTAGTTTGACGAAAGGATATCAAAGTGATCCGAGTGGAACACTGGACAGCCGTGAAGAACATCCTAAGGTACCTAAATAGGACTAAAGAAATGTTCTTAGTCTATGGGGGTGATGAACAGCTCGTCATAAAAGGTTACGTCGATGCTAGTTTCGACACCGACAAGGATGATTCTAAATCTCGAGACGTGATACGTGTATATTTTGAATGGAGGAGCTGTGAGCTGGAGAAGCTGCAAGCAAAGCGTGATCGCGGGATCTCTGATGAGAAGCGGAATACATGGCTGCTGCAGCGTTGCCAAGTGAAGGAGTTTGGATCGAAACTTCATCATCGAGCTTGGCGTGGTTCCAAGTGCATTGGACCCACTTGGAGATATTGTGTGACAACATGGCGCCATAGCACGCTAAGGAACCAAGATATCATCCGAAGACCAAGCATATCAACCGCAAGTTTCATATAATCCGAGATTATATAGCAGATGGAGATCTGAAGATCAGCAAAGTACATACATATCTGAATGTGCAGATCCATTGACTAAACCTCTTCCACGTGTAAAACATGATCAGCACCTCAGTGCCATGGGTGTGAGATTGTTGCCAAATGTAAACTAGATTATTGACTCTAGTGCAAGTGGGAGACTGTTGGAATTATGCCCTAGAGGCAATAATAAAGATGTTATTATTATAATTCTTGTTCATGATAAAGTTTATATTCCATGCTAGAATTGTATTAAGCGGAAACATTAATACTTGTGTGGTTTGTGAACAACACGTGTCCCTAATCGCCTCTATGGACTAGCTCATTGATCAATGATGGTTAAGGTTTCCTAACCATAGACATGAGTTGTCAATTGATAATGAGATCATATCATTGGGAGAATGATATGGTGGACAGACCCAAACTAAGCGAAGCAATTAGATCGTGTCCTTGTGTTCATCTTTGTGAAGCTTTTCCTATGTCAAATATTGTATTCCTTAGACCATGAGATAATACAACTCCCTGGTATCGGAAGAAAGCTTTGAGGTCATCAAACGTCATCCTATGAGAGGTGATCATAAAGGTGTCTCTCGGTGATCGGAAAGTATCTGTTGGGTTGTATGTATCGAGATGGAATTTGTCCCTCCCAAGTCGGAGAGATATACTTGGGCCCACTCGGTAATCGATATCAACACGCTTGCAAGCATGTGGTTAAGGAGTTAATCACAAAGTGATATCGGATTACGGAACGAGTAAAGTACTTCTTGTGAACAGATTGAACTAGGTATGACGATACCGACGATCGAATCTCGGGCAAGTAAAATATCGCGAGACGAAGGGAATATATATATGGGATTGATTGAATCCTGGCATCGTGGTTCATCCGATATGATCATCGATGAATGTGTGGGAGTCAATATGGGTGCCTGCACCCAGTTGATTATTGATAGAAGATCATGTCTGCATATTCTCGAACCCGAGGTCACACATAACATGTCTCGGCTAGGATAGATTGGATAATTGGTTTATGAGTTTTTGTTCGAGTCTCGGATGGGATCCGGGATATCACGAGAGGTTCGGAATGGTCGGAGAATAAGATTCATATAAGGCGGTGCAGTTTTGGAGTTCGAATTGTTCGGGTTAATCGGTATTGTACCGGAAGCTTCTAGAACCTTCCGGAAGGGGGACAACGTGGTCCCACCTTCCGGGATGGGGCATGGGCCTATGAGGGAGTGTCCTGGCCGCATTGGGCCAGGGGCACAAGGCCCCATAGGGTCCAGCCGATTCTAGATAGATTTAACTCGTTTAAATCTAGGGATAGAATTTCTAGATAAGGGGATAGTTTAAATCGTTTAAACTAGAGATAGACTTGGAGGAGGGGCTAGGGCTGGCCGCCGCCACCCCCTCTATATATAGAGGGCTGGTGCACCCCCTCCCCCCTACACATACCTTCCTCCAACCCTAGTTGCCCTGCTGCCCTTCCTCTCTCCCTCCCGACTGTTTGTAGGCGAAGCCCTGCAGCAGAAATTCTCCACCATAAACACCACGCCGTCGTCAGTAGATCCAATCCATCTCTCCACCATACTTGCTGGTCCGAGGAAGGAGGAGACGCCGAGGTGCTGCGTGTGCATCTCACGGAGGCACCGCCACTTGTGGTGCTAGATCGGATCGGATCGCGAGGAGGAGAAGCGAAATCGACTACATCACCCACGTTCGATTTAGCGTTCATTGTCGAATCTTCAAGGGTATGAAGATCTAATCCAATCTCTCTCGTTGTTTGCATCTCCGAGATTAGATCTTGGCTTTCCCTCTGTTCGCTTCCGTAGAAAATTTTGATTTACTATGCTGCGAAACCCTTCAGAACCATCCCACCCCGGCCTCCTGCACCCCTCTCTCACTAACAGGTGGACCCTACCTGTTGGGTTCATCCTCAACCTCCGGTTCACACCAGTAACGACTGAAACCGCAGGCATCTGTGCGCCCCACCTCGTCCCTCAGTCCCCGGGCCCACAAATGCGTCTATAAGCATCCTCGTGCCTCCCCTCTCCCCTCTCTCGCGGGTGGTCATCAACCAGCCCCTAGTGGCGAGTAATGGTGACCACCACCGAGTGTCGATTCCCCTTCATGTCCCCAGCACCTCACGCTTTCCCCTGGCTATATAAAGAGCCCATGAGCTTCCCCTCCTCACACGTCGCCCCTCCTTTGAACCACTCCCTAGCACTGCCCCTCGGGCAGATGAAATTCATCACCGAATCCGACGACCGTTGCAGCCTTCCGACGATAGAGTCGAGGTATACCGAGGTAATCAAGCCCCTATTCTACCTCCATCCTTCTTCTTTTTCACTTTCGTATCTCCCTACCTCCTCTAATCAATCGATTGTGCAGCCATAGGACCTATTCGATGCACACCCGACACCGCCTCCACTCCGGCCATCCACCACCACCTCCAGGAGCATCGCTAGGGTTGGAAAAGTACGCATCTAGCTTTGCCACGATGAGAGGAGCCTCGTCCACCTCTCCTACGTCTCTAGGAACTACCACCGCATCGGAAACATCATGGTCTGAGCCCTTCGCCACCGCCTTCTCTTGTTCCGATGACCCACGGTGAGCAGCGCCTCTTCGTTTTGTTCCTAGCCATTCGATCGGTAGTAAACAATTAAGATTAGAAGCCCCCGTCGAAGCGGTATGCCACAGTACGATCGATCAAGCGCTCACAGTGTGTTCACTTAAGTGAACCGGTACCGACGAATAATAAGTCGACACAAGTATTATTCTTTTTAATAAAATATATTTTGGGAAGAATTTAGTTGCAACTTAGAAAAATCATAACTTTTGTGTTGTCGGTCCAAAAAATGCAAATAATACCTTTTTGGAATCCTTGAGAAGAATAGAATGCAATAGGGAAGTGTTTATCAACTTTTGGTAGTTGTAAATTGGATCAAATCTGAGGAATATATATAGTGTTTTTTGGCTATTGTTTTATTTTAATTTTTGTCATATTAAACATTTTCCTGTTATAAATTAACGAATATGAATGTATCCATCTGCTAGTACTGAAAAGGAATTGTTTTCACTAATAAAAATATTTTTTATTAACTTTATAAAAAGCCTAGTTTTCATATAATTTGAGTAGAAATAGTCTTTATTTATATAACTTATGTGTTTGCATTATTTTATCATAGAATTGACTTATTGTGTATTTTTCTTCCTGAAACTCCCTTGTGCATTTTATCATGATGTTTTCTTATATGTATGATTGTTTCCTTTCAAAATATGTATTTACTATTGTTACTATTACTGTGTGATAGATTGCACGAAGTGTATCGAGGAATTCTACCAAGAGGAAGACCCTTGCCGTTGTTGTGACGAAGGCAAGTTATATATGAGTTTGAACTACTATTTTCATATATGCATGTCTTAAAGAGCATTTTCGTTGAAATGCATGCGTAGGGAAATTTATGTTTTGCTATCCTATTAGAGAGACATGGGTTTCCTTACTATTTTATATGCATCCTTTTTAAATTGTGTATACTATTGAGTACTTAAATTGGTTGGTAGACGGGGAACATGCGTTCTCATAAAAAAACATTTACAAAGGTTACATGTGCCCATTTTTGGGAAAATGTGTTGAGAAAATTATTCTGAAACTAAAACTTATCAAAATATTTTTCACTGGGCGGAGTGGTAATATTGGAGCGTCTACAAGAGCTACATCCATAGAATGGCTTTGTAGACTCAGAAATTGGTGGAGACTGCTGCCCAGGGTCAAAGAGATCTTCGAAGTTTGGTTAAGGTCTTTATGCCCCTCGTCACTATCTACCAAATGATACTTGTAAGCTGCCTTTGGTATCAAGTAAAGGGTGCTTGAAAAGTTTTGTGTTTTTATGCAAGAAAGTAATAAAACAAGTAATGAAAGCGTTGGAAAATGGTGTTGGAACTCAATAGGGGTAAAGCGTTCTCGGGGATGTAGGATACACTGCTAGCATGTGGTAATTAATCATAATTAGGATAATCTATTTCTTGTATCATGATATGTGTGGAGAGAGTTCCATAATGAGATGTTCACTACAAGACTCATGGCCAGTCGCTTTGTTGAGTTAGGTAATAAGGTCATCTCTAAATAACCACTACGATACCTCAGAGCAATCACTTATACAGACCACCACAATTAAGGATTTCCCCATGGATATCGTAATTAGCTTAGTGAATCTCTCTTCGTTCCCCCTTTGACCGTGCAATTTATAAGCTAATGCTTGTAGTCACAAAAGTAACACTGGACATACTCCTATACACATCCTAAGGGTATCACCCTCCTTTTAGACCTGAAGTCAAATGATATGTGGTCGATGATGGCTCAAAATATATCGAGCTCGTTGGGGAACCCCAAGAGGAAGGTATGATGAGCACATCAACAAGTTTTCTCTCAGTTATGAAACCAAGGTTATCGAACCAGTAGGAGAAAGGAAACACCTCCAAGGTGTTGTTTCCAACTTGGAATCTTGCACAACACAACCACGGAACTTTGCCCCCAACTTACAGTGAGGTTGTCAATCTCACCGGTTTTGCTGAAAACAAAGGATTAAACGTATTGTGTGGAAGATAGTTTTTGCTTGCAGAAAGTAAACATAAAACTATAAATAGTAGATGGTTTATCAATGGTAAAAGAATGGACCGGGGTCCATAGTTCACTAGAGGTGCTTCTCCTTAAGATAGATGATATGTTGGGTGAACAAATACAGCGGGGCAATTGATAGACACCAAGAAAGCATACGTGCATATACTATTCATCTTGACTCCTATGAGATTTGATTGAGCATTACAACATTATACATAGACCGTAATCCAACTGAATTTATGACTAATAATCCACCTTCAGGTTATCATCCGAACCCCCTCTAGTATTAAGTTACAAGCAACAGATAATTGTATTAATCAAAGTGTATAAAGTAAACAATACGAGTGCCCCATGGATAAAGGATTGTTGTTTTCTCCCTAGTAGCAATAGCACATCTAGTACCTTCGAGATTTCTGTCACTTCCCTAGATTCTAGAGGCATGAACCCACTATCGAGCATAAATACTCCCTCTTGGAGTTGCTAGCATCTACTTGGCCAAGATAGCTACTAACAACAGAAAACATGCAAGATCACAAATAACATAGACATGATAGAATCAATAATCAATCTGAAATAGCATCTCAACATCCATCAGATCCCTGCAAACACAGCATGTAGGATTACAAATGGATAATCTTGATCATGAACGGAGCTCACAAGATCTAAATATGGTAGCACAAAGGAGGAGAACCTACCATGTAGCTACTACATGGACCCATAGTCCAGGGATGAACTACTCATGCATCACACCGAATGTAGGCATGGTAATGAAGAAGGCCTCCAGGGTGATCTCTCCCCTCCGGCAGGGTGCCGGGAAGAGCTTCAGATCCCTCCCGATCTAGGGATGGAGATGACAGCGACTACAAACTCTTTCGTGGAATTTTGATCGGGTACTTAGGGTTTTCGTCCCGGGAGGCTTTTATAGGCGAAGGGGCAAGGTCGATGGAGGCTCGAGGGGCCCACACCAAGTGGTGGTGCGCCTAGGGCTGGCTGCGCCACCCTAGGGTGTGGCCGCCTCGTGGCCCCCCTTCGGCTGCCCTCCGGACTTCGGTTGCCTCGGGTAAAATATTGACTTTGGCTTTTGTCCGGTCCAATTCCGAGAATATTTCCTTACTAGCTTTTCTGAAACCAAAAACAGTAGAAAATAGGCAACTGGCACTATGGCATCTTGTTAATAGGTTAGTTCCAGAAAATGTGTAAAAATACTCCAAAGTGTGGACAAAACATAAGAAAGTAGATACTGAACAAGCATGGAACATCAAAAATTATAGATACGTTTCCAACATATCAACATCCCTAAGCTTAACTCCTGCTCGTCCTCGAGTAGGTAAGTGATAAAAAAGAATAATTTTTGAGGTGACATGCACCATCATAATCTTGATCAAGGTAATTGTAAAACATTGATAGATGGGATCATAGTACTTTAACATAGCATGAAGATATAGTTCTAACAATAAGACATAGTAACTATGTTGTAACATGAAAAGGTACAAACAAAAGATTCATAAATAACAATGCTTTGAAAGACGTTTGTTTGTTTCACATATAGAAAACACAATGAGAATGGTATTCAGCTTGTCCCTCATAGTGTAGCAAAACATAAATGCATAGGACACCTTCAAAGTTCATAAGGGTGACTAGATACAAATAGTTTAAGAACAAGCAATATCTAAGTTATGAATCAATCAACAAGTCTTGCGACAATGCACATTAAACTAAGAATGGCCACTATGCTCTCTCAATAGGTGCATAAAGATAGAAGATGGAGAGTCAACATAAAAGTAAAAGAAAGGCCATTCATAGAAGGAAGCAGGGATTCAAGTCTCACAAAGAGCTTCCAAAAATTATGGTACTTATTAGCTTTCAGCTCTCATTGCACCTATCATAAGCCTCTTTAGGTGATTAAGGTTAAAGTGAACAAATATGAGGATATGCTTGACAAGTTATAAGCTGAAAATCTCATGTCCCTTACTTACGAGTACCATTCCTCATGCTACTCAACTTTAGTCACAAGTAAGTTCTTGTCATTGTAAGTACATGTGTATCATAGAGAACCACCAACGGGGTACCCCTTGCCCGATGATACGGAAGATTCCCCATATCAAAATGACAAGGCAAGAAGATAATGAGCATCTCAGCGATCCTTTTATTTCCTATTTGTATAGGTTTTTTTTCTATTTTTTTCTTTCCTATTTGCATAGGTTTTTTTATAGAGGATGCTTCATAGATTGCTCACTATGGTTATGTTGCAGGTTTCCACCATGATTAGGCATAGAATAGACTAGCCGCCCAGGCATTTCTCTAACACATATACGAACTCCATGAGCCTTACAATCTCCCCTTTCATTTCACACCACCGAGATCCATAAGTAAAAGAACATGATATCAACTAAATAAAGTGCAATGTTGAAAGCGTTCCCCATGATAAGATGGTTCTGCTAATTCACAACTTACAAAACGCAAGCATATACACAACATAGATGAGCACAGTGGTTCAAGTTTATTAAGTGCAAGAAAAGTAAAGAGTGCCATAAAATTCGTGAGAGCTTTAATCACTAATTTTGACATAACAAGTTTAATTCGGAAGGTAGATAAAAACATGAATATACTTGGAATAGCAAATGCTAATAGGTAGGTATGGTGGACTCTTTGGAATAACTTGGTTTTATTTAGAGTTGTATGCATGAGTGGAACCCATACTTGGTATGGAGGCTAGCAAAAGACTGGGAGCGACCAACTAAGAGAGCAATAATAGCCATAATCATGCAAAGCGACAAAACATTATTAATTAAAGCATAAAGTGATATTACAAGTCGAAACTAAATAATCATAGAGGCTATGGTGACTTTGTATAGTCTTAACATGGTGTGAGCATGCGCCAAGTCAACCCAAATAAAGCATCAAAGGAGAATCCCACAATATTATACTTTTATATGCTAAAACAACGCATGATTCTTTCAAGACACATTAAGCAATCTCAATTGTTTGTAACAAGTCATGCTACAACAATAATCACTAAGCATAAGGTCAAAGCAACATCAAACATGACATGATAGAGTCTAGGCCACAGTCAAAACAAGCTCCTTTTGTACCACTTATAAGCATGAAGCTTCCTACTCTTTTCTAACACCAATCAACTTATTTGAAACAACATATGAATGAGGGGGTCCAACCAATTTATTTAAGCAAACCAAGAAAAATAAAACTAAAAACAAAAAAAAGACGCTCCAAGAACAACACAATTGTGCATGAAACAATAAAAATGAAGTGTTTTGGAAGAAAACCTGAGATTTTTATTGATGAAGAAGAGGATGCCTTGGGCATCCCCAAGATTTGACGCTTGTACTTCTTGAATATTTCTTGGAGTGAAACGGGTGGCATCCCCAAGATTGACCTTTTTCCATATTTTATCTTATCACATTATTCTTCCCTACACTTTAAAATTTCCTTCATACAAAACTTCACACAATCTTCATTAGCAACATTAGTGTATTCAAGATAATAAGTCTTTTGATTCAGTTTCAACACAAGTAAAACTTCCATTAAAACATAAGCTAATGTAGTACTTTCTTTAAAAAGTTCAAGTGATCAAAGAGAACTCAAAGAGAAAGAGATTAAGAGGCAAATGCAAATAAAGGCAGAAATCTGTCAAAACAGACCAGCAGGTAAAACCCAATTTTTTCGAAGACCTTCTATTGCTCAAATCGAAAAGTGTTAAAATAACGAAAGTTGGATAACAACCTGGGGCAGAAGCACAAAAAATTACAGCTCAATCCAACATACAGAGGTTTTTCACGATTTTTTACAGCGAAGCACAAAAATCTGTTTCGGGACAGCAACTTTCCCAAACATTACTTCTCTCTCATTAGAGGTTATTCTTGGCACAAAAAGCACACAAAAAGGATTAGAATAGGTTATTACTGAATCAATAACTTCTAAGACTCAACAAAAGATTCCTAAAAAAATTTGGGTTATCTCCCAATAAGTGCTTTTCTTTAACGCCTTTGAGCTAGGCATAAGAAGCAAGAATCAAGTATTCTCAAATGAAGAAGCATTAAGATCAATACCAGAAATATCTTCAACAAGGCAAGGTATCTCATACAAATAAATTCTAGAGGATCCTCTCTCAATGCTCTTGGGTTCACAATTTTCATCAAACGGGTTTTCGGAACAATCCAATCAAAATTCTTTTCTAAGGCTTCATGTATTCCTACAAGTTTAAAAGGTATTGGTATCTTAATTTCCTCCCCATCTTTAGGTTTGGTTTTGTCCATCTTTTCTTGTGTACCAATAACATCTACACATGAGCCTACCATATTAAAATGATCAAAGACTTTTCTAGCTTCCTTAACAATATCATACAATTCCTTATACAAAGTTTCTAGTATAAAATGTCTCTTTTTAGTGTCCTCAATATCTTTAAGTTTAAGAAACATTACTTGCATTATGGGGTTAATATTAACAAACCTAGATTCCAACATGTGAACTAAAGAGGTTGCATCAATTTCATAATTTGGAGCGAGTTCTGCTAGGGATCTATCCTCAATATACTCATGCTTGCTAACATGATTAAAGAATTCTTCAATATTATCTTTTCCAATTGTAGAGCCACTACCTATTGAAAGGTCTTTCAGGGTGAACTTAGGAGTCAACATGGTGAGCTAAAAATGAGGTAACAACTAATTTTTTATGTTTTTGATAAAGGAAGCAAACCAATACAACTAATTTTTTTGTGTTTTTGATAAAGAAACAAGCAAACAAAGCAGAAATAAACTAAGAAAAAACAAAGTAAAAAGATTGGTTATGAGGGACTCCCCTTGTGAAGATGTCCTTGAATCCACGGCAACGGCGCCAGAAAAAAGCTTGATGGCTCAAAATATATCGAGCTCGTTGGGGAACCCCAAGAGGAAGGTATGATGAGCACAGCAGCAAGTTTTTCCTTAGTTATAAAACCAAGGTTATCGAACCAGTAGGAGCAAGAAAACACCTCTAAGGTGTTGTTTTCAATTTGGAATCCTGCACAACACAACCATAGAACTTTGCCCCCAACTTACAGTGAGGTTGTCAATCTCACCGGTTTTGCTGAAAACAAAGGATTAAACGTATTGTGTGGAAGATAGTAATTGCTTCCAGAAAGTAAACAGAAAATAGTAAATAATAGATGGTTTATCAATGGTAAAAGAATGAACCGGGGTCTATAGTTCACTAGAGGTGATTCTCCTTAAAATAGATGACATATTGGGTGAACAAATTACAACGGGGCAATTGACAGACACCGAGAAAGCATACATGCATATACTAATCATCTTGACTCCTATTAGATTTATTGGGCATTACAACATTATACATAGACCGTAATCAAACTACATCTATGACTAATAATCCACCTCAGGTTATCATCTGAACCCCCTCTAGTATTAAGTTGCAAGCAACAGATAATTGCATTAAGCAAAGTGTGTAAAGTAAACAATATGTTTGCCCCATGGACAAAGGATTGTTGTTTTCTCCCTAATAGCAACAACACATATAATACCTTAGAGATTTCCGTCACTTCCCCAGATTACTAGACGCATGAACCCACTATCGAGCATAAATACTCCCTCTTGGAGTTGCTAGCATCTACTTGGCCAAGATAGCTACTAACAACGGAAAGCATGTAAGATCACAAATAACATAGACATGATAGAATCAATAATCAATCTGAAATAGCATCTCAATATTCATCGGATCCCCGCAAACACAACATGTAGGATTACAAATAGATGATCTTGATCATGAAGGGAGCTCACAAGATCTAAACATGGTAGCACAAAGGAGGATAACCAACCATCTAGCTACTACATGGACCCGTAGTCCAGGGATGAACTACTCACGCAGCACACCGGAGGCAGGCATGGTGATGAAGAAGGCCTCCAGGGTGATCTCTCCCCTCAGGCAGGGTGCCGGGAAGAGATTTAGATCCCTCCTGATCTAGGGATGGAGATGATGGCGGCTACAGTCTCTTTCGTGGAATTTTGATTGGGTCCTTAGGGTTTTCGTCCCGGGAGGCTTTTATAGGCGAAGGGGCAAGGTCGGTGGAGGCTCGAGGGACCCACACTAGGTGGCGGCACGCCTAGGGCTGGCCGTGCCACCCTAGGGTGGTGTGGCCGCCTCCTTTCCCCCTTCGGCTGCCCTCCGGACTCCGTGTTGCCTCGGGTAAAATATTGACTTTGGCTTTTGTTCGGTCCAATTCTGAGAATATTTCTTACTAGCTTTTTTGAAACCAAAAACAGCAGAAAACAGGCAACTGGCACTGTGGCATCTTGTTAATAGGTTAGTTTCAGAAAATGTGTAAAAATACTCCAAAGTGTGGACAAAACATAAGAAAGTAGATACTAAACAAGCATAGAACATCAAAAATTATAGATATGTTTCCAACATATCAGTCGACTACACATACCATCTAGAGAGAGAGAGAGAGAGAGAGGTCAAACACAACATCATAGTTCAATTGATCATGAACAAAACTAATAGATCATCTTTATTTCACTGCATAATAATGCTAGGGTTTCTCCATCTCCCCAAGAACAAAGGGAACTACTCACACATGGAAGCAATCAACAACATTATCATATTCAAATGGATGGATAAAACTATGGAGATAAATCTATTGCAAACCGCAATTGAATTTGAAATTACAACAAGATCTAAAGTATGGAAGAGGGAAATAGTAATGTTGATGGAGATGTAGCGGTTGACAATGAAGGGGATGATGTGATGTCCTCTGATGATCCGTGAAGCAGCAAGGATTTTCCCATCTCCTAGTTCCTTCTCTAGATCCCTCTCTAGCATGGTATTTCAAGGCTAGAAGTTTCTATGAATGTTGGATCTCAGATCTGTATTTGCGTGGTGAGAGTATTTGAAGAGGAGGGCACGCTGATAGGTGGTATGGGAAGACCGTATGCGCAAGCTCCGCCAGTACCACAGGTCGTTAAGTCCTCTATAGGCTTCCTCCACGTTTGTTATTCTCCTAGGTGCGAGGAAAAATCAAATATATGACATTTATCACTTAGAAATATCATATTACTGTGTAATATGACAATCCTAATTGATATGTTCACAAGAGACTTATTAATTCAGGATCCTGTTGAAACAAGGACAAAAAGGTGCGTGCGAGCGCAGTAAAATACTAAAATCCTACTCTACTTATGCAAAAATAGGACAATTTTGGACTAATCAACTTCTCCAAGCTAGAGTCTTGCTCGTCTTCGAGCAAGATGGTGGATAATGGACAAGGTCATCGTGTTTATGAGGCACGAGTCGTTACTATAAATGGGGCAAAAATTGAAACAGTATCACATAGAACTGCATCGTGAGTTATATCACACCCTCACACATCACATTACATAGAGGCTTCCACACATTTTGTATCAATATGTTATAAGAAGTTTTTAGAGTAAAGCATATTATAGAATCATCAAGTTTAATTAGTTAAGCAGTTGATTTTAGTAATGAATAATTCATGATCATTGCTTGAGTAACCTTTTTTCAATCTTGTATATTTTCTTGTCTTCGAACTCTTTGATAGAAAAGCCTTTTTATTTTTGTTCAACAATAGTATTAGATCATGTTAATACTCTTTATGGATCATCTTTGTTCAAACTTATGACTATAACATGCTATAAATATTTCCTTCTCATAATTTATCAGTACTTTATTGGTGTGGAAGACCCTAAAATCATAATAGTGGTACAAGTATCATATCACTCAACCTAATTCATACATCTAATACAATAATCATGAATTAAAAATTACTTCAAATATCATAAAGTCTCGAAACTCAATGGATATAATTTTTTCCTTGAACCAAATGAGGTTGATGAATCAACCACTGTAAATTCTGGAATCACGAACTAATATGCATGCAAGAAAGTAAACATGGTAAAACTAAAAGATAGATTACAAGGTCCGAATAGATCCCCCAAGATTGGAATCAAGGCGAGGGAAATCTCATAATTCCTTGTGAGTACCTATTCCTTCTTTGGGGATGAAGAAATCATCATCATCATATTCTTATTCTTATGCCTTGAGACTACAAGAATGAGCAATACACGCAAAATGAGTGGAAAGATCCATAATGCTAGTATGTTCCTCTTTTATTATCTTGCAAAGCACCTTCCTATCATCATACATCTCAACAATAATCTTAGTGAGGAGTTGAACTCTACCATCGATGTCATCGATCCTATTTTCAAGGTCTTTGCCCATCATCTAGTAGGACTTAACTCCTTCTCCAATTGTTTTATCACATGCTTTGGAAATATTTTCAAGATTCTTGATCTTAACTCTAATCTCATCTTGTTTCCCTTCTTTCTGGGATGAGGAACCAGGATGAGATTTGAAAGAGGATCCACGAAAATTATACATGTAAGGGTTGTGTGGGTATTCTTCTTTGTTCTTCCTTTGTTTCACATGCCTGAGCATCACCAACTTGCGTGGAAACATGTCCTCCCAGTTGGGAAGTGGCACCACTTGAGTAGATTCTCGAGTTGAGGAAGATGAGGAATCCCTATCAGGTTCCTTCCTTTGGTTTTTGCTGCCGGTGCCTCCTCCTTTTTGGTCTAGATCTGCTTGATATGAAAAGGCTGCATAATTCTTGAACGATCAAGTGAGATCTGATGCATGATGTCAGGAGACAAAGGTAGATGAGAGAAGAACCCTAGATCCAAAATTCTAAGGCAAAAAGCAACGGAGAGAAGAGAAAAAAACAGAAATACAAAAATGCTTAGAAAAAGGGAGGATAATGTCGGTCCAGGGCGTCAGGACGGGTGGGTTCCGTACTTACTGTGCGCCCGTACCGACAACCACCGACCTGATCTGAGGCAGTAAAGTTTTTTCGTAATAGAAGAAAACCAAACTGGGGTACAATGCGTATAAAAACCTCCCGTACGGTGGGAAGCAACCATACGGCCCGGTCATACCGAACTTCGAGAAGTCAAACAAAAATGAGGAAGGGGGTACTAAGCGTCTAACGACCAGCCGGACGGGCATGTCTGACTGTGAGGTCCGCCCATACCAAGTCAAAAAATAGCTCAATAAGATCATAAAAACGTAAGAAACAAAAATGACATAACCAAAAGGACAGAAAAGATTTCAGGAATACAATTACGAGACAATTAAGATCAGTAGGTTCTAATCACCTTACCATTTGTTTGATGCATTCCTCGGTTGTCATTAAGGAGATTACTTCCATCGTGTTTATCTCCCCAACTCTATAGTACTTCAATCGTTTCCCATTAGTAATCCAATATAAGAAGGGGTATTACTTTTTAACTTTATCGCCCCCGAGAGATAGGATAATTCCACTTCATATGACCTTCCCACTAGGATCTCAACTTTCCTGCAAAAATCTTTAGCCAAGAATTGTAGAGCAAAACCTTATCTCCAGATTTGAATTCCTTATTCTCTATTTTCCTATCATGCCATCTTTTAAATTTTTCTTTAATTTTTTTAGTATTTTCATAAGCCTCATTTATGAGTTCATCTAAGGCATGAATATCTAAAAGACATTTTTCTCCTGCAGTTCTAAAATCAAAATTCAGAGTTTTAATAGCCCTATGGGCCTTATGTTCTAATTCTAATGGGATATAATAGGATTTACCGTAGGCCATTTTGAATGGTGTCATTCTCATTGGATTTTTGAATGTTGTATGATACGCCCATAATGTATCATTTAGCTTCATAGCCCAATCCTTCCTTGATTTATTCACCATCTTCTGAAGTATAACATAATTTCCTGGTTCAAAAGCTCAATTTGCCCACTTGTTTGTGGGTGATAAGGTGAAGCTACCCGATGATCGACCCCATATTTGTGAAGAATATTCCAAAGTACATTTCATAAAATGAGTTCCACCATCAGTAATCAAAAATCGAGGGACTCCAAACCTGGAAAAAGTGTTGTCCTTGATCATCTTGATAGATGTGGCTGCATCTGCATGAGAGGTGGGTATAGCTTCTACCCATATGGTAACATAGTCGACCGCAATAATAATATGAGTGTAACCATTAGAAGTAGTAAATGACCCCATGAAGTACATTCCCCACACGTCAAATGGTTTTGTTATAAGGTTACAAATCATTGACATTTCTTATCTTTTCCCTATGTTACTTAGTCATTAGATCTCCGAAGGCAAGATCACTCATGTAAGATGGCGTATATAGCAACATTAGAGTCTCCGAAGAAAAAACAATGTGTTTATAGAACATATTATACAATATCATTCAACTACATATTAGATAAATAAATTGGCAAGCACGCGTTACCTAGATCTAAACTCGGCAGTGCTCGTCTGATGACAAAATAAATTTTTATAAGTTCTCTATCCACAACATGACATAAATAAGTGAATAACTTGAAATTTGCAGTAACAACATTATAGTATTTATTAATTAGATAAGGTTTTACATGAAAAGATTTAAATCTGACAAGGGATTACTTCAGATAGGTAAATAACAACCAGACATCAATTCTGCTATAGCATTAAAGACTAATAGTATCTCTGCATATCAATTAGACACAAAGAGAGAAACTCTAAACACACATTTGAGTAGAAGAAATAAAGAGAGTGGAATTGTTCAAAAGAAGTGGGAATAGCCCTAAAGCAAAAATGATAGTAGGTGACAAAAAAGTAGCCTAAGGATTAAGGAGCACTTTTATTTTGCACTCAATTATGCAGAATACATATGTATAGCACTGTCTAGGAGGCTATAAATTTTATGTTGTTAGAGTGTGCTTAGTAGTAGAAATTATCTTCAACCGTAGTATACCAAGGCAGAAATTTTGCATCTTCTTTACTTCAACCTACATTATGACTGGGTAAGATACCACTTGTGAGGAATGGGTTTGGAGGAACCCAAGACGTGAAGTTAATATAGACAGAATCTATCGCGCTTCACCCTCAAAAGCTCCTTCAAGTGGCATGCCCGAGCTGAAAAAGACACCGTCAGTGGTTCCACTATTAACACAACTCTTAAAACCAATGTTATTCTAGGAACTCTCATCAGCATATTTTTCACTTCCTTGTTAAGGAAGTGCTACACGATACAATGATCTTCAGTTAACCTCATTATCAATGACACTATCCTCTTCCCATGCTGTGAAGTTAAGATGTGATTCATAAGCGTTGTCTTCAAAAGAGAGAATCAAAACAATTAATTAGCAAACATTCAATCATCGATCCTCTATATGCAGTATAGCATCATGGAAATGAAAGCATTCCAGGGTTTAAATCCACACCGGTTGTCCTTGGTTTTACTGATAGCGCACCAATTTTATTAGACAATCATGTGATACAGTGGTCAAGTACACAAGGGATATGTAGCGAGTTAGGACTTCAGATTAGACCGGCTCATGTAGCAATGGATCCAATCTTCACAGGAGAAACGTAAGGAAGCAAGCTGACCTAAAATTTGCCGGTAGGTGTAGCCTTGTAGCGCTGTGTTTCACGTAGACCGTGGCCTATAATCAGGCCTCGCATTGCATGGCTCCGTCCACGACTTCGATGGTGGGATGGGCCGAGGAAGCCGCATGGAGGCGCCGGTGCATGAGAGGAGGTGGAGGAAAGCTAATCATGGAGGGACGTGATGGATCATGGATGGCGTGGATGGAGCAGTCTCGTTCAGTTCCCTTCTTTCTGCCTTGTTAAGCGATTTTTTTGGCGTCTGTTAAGCGATGATGGTGCTGCGGATGCGGGGCGGGGGCTTTCCACGTGGGATGAGTACACAGCCGTCGAAATTATTTGCTAAGTACACCCCAAGAGAAAAATATTAGACTAATGGAGATTACTAAATTGCGTGAGGTGGGCCTGATCGTGCGGCTGTAGTAGGTTCTTCGTGTTTACTCTCATGTTCACTCCTTTATAAGTATATAAATAAGTAGATATAGAGATAATGGATTAATTTGCAGTTTCAGGTCCTGGATGATTGTGTCAGTTTATTAATAATGAAGTGTATATGAGAAGTGCCAAGAGAATTAAAACCCAAATCTTTTGCATTGGATGCGCAAACAACACACACTACAGGTAATTATATATTTTTTGGGTTTGCAAGTTCGTGTTGGCGGGGCCGCCTTACTTCTCCGTGTCCGCGCAGTGTACAACAGCTAATCAAGATACAATTGAAAGTAGTGCGTATTTATGAAAGTTGACATCTCATCATTATAGAAAAGATAAATTAGTTTCTCTAGTTTTTTCTAATATGTGTTTTGAATGACTTTACATTATTATTTTTCCATGCCCTTTGTTTTAAAATTATAATTGACCTTTACTGATTCTTTGTGCAACTAATTCTACCCAACGGCAATATTTCAGTTTTTTCTGATGCCAACGTCTCCGATAATATCACGATCAAAAATAATGTTCTTGTTATGGCAGCTGGATGTCTATTCCTTGCTTTTTTATGTTCATGTTCAAATTGTCACTTATTTTTTACTAGGACTAAGGAATTGTACAAAACATCTGCATATTTTTCTTCCTGCTAAAAGTGGCAGTAAAATCTTGTTGAAAGTGAAATTATGTGATAATAGTAGAATATTAGCTTTGTAGTATTCCCCTCCCCCTTTTTGCCTTAAAATATCGCTATCACAAAGAGGGAATTGATATTTGAATTTTTTTCGCACCTAAATTTGAAATCAATAGCAGCGTGCAAAGGGAATAATAGAAGAAAATCACTAGTGGAATACATGGATTTAGTCCCAGTTTGTCAGGGCATTTAGTCTCGATTGCACAACCGGGACTACGCAATCGGGACTAGAGGTCCTCCCTTTAATCCCGGTTCTGTTACGAACCGGGACTAAAATCACTCCACGTGGCCGCGGTGGAGAGCGGGTGTGGAGAAACTTTAGTCCCGGTTCATAAAGCGAATCGGGACTAAATGTGATCTTCCACGACAGTGTTTTGGGGATTTCGGCTGCCGCGGCAGTGGGTGGCTGTGCGGCAGCAGGTTCTGCCGTGGCAGAGTTTTAAGACGTTTTTCTACCGCGGCAGGAGGAAGAGGTTTGGCGTAACTGACGTGCCGAAAGATTATATATATACGACTATAGAAATAAAGGAACTATTACAGAACATCTTCGTGAATATAGAGTTCGAAGAGTTACCTCTTTCTTCGTGCTTGGTCGAACATATTACATATTGTACACGTTCATGAATATATACAATATAATTTATCTTACGATCCCTATTGTCTAAATATAAATTCCCGATGGTATTCTTCGGTTGGATCTATGACCTCCTTAACTAAAAATCCCGCCAATTCTTCTTAAATTGCTCGTACGTGATCCTTCGATAGAAGACCATCCTGCATCCGTTCGATCTAATTTAAAGAAAGGGATCAATATATATGAATGAAACTTAACACGATTGATGATAATAAAATAATATTGTGAACATTGTTTACGTACTGCAAGTTGCTGTGGAATTCTGCCCAACTCATAGGTCATCTGGCGAATGTCCTCGTAAACATAGTATCCATATAAATTATTTCCGGCTTCCTGCCTCAAACACTTAACAAGAATAGAGTTCAATCAAAATAATAATCAAGCATGGTAATAGTATTGAAACAAGAATCAAATAGATGCGCGGACCTAGCTATAGTACTACTTACATTGAGTTCTCGAAATGTCGGCTCCTCTTTCCATTTACCCTAACAGCCTTGATGACCCGTTTCCAAACACTGCCTGGCAAAGAAAAGGAGTAAAGGAGTTATTAATTACTTGATATCAGGAAATAAACGAAAGATGCCGATATAGTGCGATAATAATTGAAATTACCTCTAGAGCATATAAAACAATTTCGCCCATTTCTCAGGGTTTCTATGTTTCGAGTCCATGACAAGTACTTTTTCTTGGTCAACTTGAATGATTAGCAGAATAAAGTGGAACCTACACATGCATAACTCATCAATTACACTTAACATCGAGTAAACAAAATCGAATGTGTACAAGACAGTAATACTCACTCGAAGTTGTAAGGAAATAGTATTTATGTTTTGGTTGTTGTTTCACTAAAATCCTTATCAAGTAATTCTCTATTTCTTGGGCGTTATATTTTATCGTAACTTCATGAATGGTATTTGGGTCAGTGAACCCAATGTCATAGATTTGTCCTCTTTTGCATTCGAGAATCTTTATTCTGCATAATAGCATACAAAAGAATATAGTGCGAATAATTATACATGCAACGAACGAGCTGAGCTGGAGACTTTATTACAGAAATAAATCACTTACAAACAATAGCAACTGGCGAGAGATTTGTTGAGGGCATCTTGATTGAATAACTGAAATAATTCTGAAAAGTCAATGTTTATCTCGTCATTTCCACAGAAGTAATGCTCATCTCTAACTACTGTCGTGAACATGATCTTACCTCCCTTTGAGTCTTGCTTATACCACTGATGCAATTTTCACATTTGTGTTTGTAGATGCGGGAACTCCTCAGGTCTGACGAGAGGCTTCCTGGCCTGTACTCGTATTTGTATGCTACTTCAGCCATGGGTGTGTCTTCCTTACCTAAGTATTGAGCAACAGACAAACCAAGATCTTTAGCCGCTTGTGCGACTAGATCATCATCGGAAAACACGTTGAGCAGGGGAAACAATTGGTTTTTCTGTTCTCTGAGCTGGGGAATTGTTTTCCTGCTTGTACTACTACTTCTTGACCGCTGCAGATTTGCTTTATGTGACTTCAGAATAGAGCGGTCATATTCTAATACCAGATCAACTGGCCTTGGTCTTTCAAGAAAGTCCACAAAGTGTTTCACTGTGTTGGGTGCTATATACTGCTTTGGCGGGGGCCGTTTTGATGCAAGCTGGCATTTCACATCTTCAGCCATGACTATTTTGAGTTCCTCAGCAGTCAGGTCGTAAGGTAACTTGGCAAGAGCCTGCTTGGCTTTCTTCCTTATACTTGCTAAGGATTTCTCAGCAGCTGTAGTACTAGCCGTCGGGGTGGCGGTTCTCTTCTGCTTTTGCGACCGGGGCTGAGGCGGCGGAGTCTGCTGACGCGGTGGAGGCGGCAGAGTCTTATGACGCGGTGGAGTTTGCAGACACACCGGGGATGGCTAAGGCGGCGGAGTCTGCAGATATGCCGGAGATGGCTGAGGCAGAGGAGACGGCTGAGGCAGTGGAGATTGAGCTGGATTGCTACTCTGAAAAGTCGGTGGCCTTAGCGTCCAATTTAGAAGCACGATGTTTTCCTTTGGACATATACCGGTGCTTTTCCTGGCTTCTCCCAGTTCATTAAGATCCCACCTGTAGGGAAGTCAAGCTTTAGGTGCTGAAATCCCTTCATAACTTTATCCACACCGACAACAGCGTAGCCATATGGAACCGGAGAGCAATGGTAAGTTGGTCTAGGTCCAAAAGGTAAGACAAAGCTGACTTTAGCCTTTATGGATATGTTCACAACTTTCACATGCAGCTCAAAATTTTCCCTCTCTATGATATCATCCACGTGGTAGCGAGGAGCCATCGTTAGCGCATCATCATCAGCCGGGAGCTCCGTGGAAGCCATGTTGCTTTTCCATCAAGATGGTAGACCGGTAGCATCAAATGCAGGATCGTTATCTTGCTGCTGAGATGGGCTGGCAGCTTGCTGGCTAAGTGTATTTATTTGCTCATGTTGCCTCCTTAATGTTTCTTCTATCTGCTACATTTGGTCTGCCTCCCTGTCATTTCTCCTCTAATGGCTTTTATTGAAATATTTATTCCTGTCACCGGGAAACTCGAGCTTCCAGGAAAGGGAGACTTCAGTGCCTCTTGTTCGTTCTCCATGTTCTTTATTCCCAAGGGCGTGTGTCAACTAATCATTCTCTCTATCGGGATAGAACTTCCCCTCTTGCACATCCTTTGTTGCATCTTTAAGGGCTTTGTAAGGTGTTGCAAGATGTTTAGTTGTAAAAATACACTTCACTGTTTCTGGGTTCAACTTTCCCCCATGCCCGTAGAACCAAGACTTTGCCCTTTCATCCCACTCCAATGTATCTGGAACAATCCCTTTATCAATCAGGTTGTTCTCAGCTTTCTCCCACTTAATCCTGGAAGCCTTGTAGCTACATGTCCCCATAACATGGTAATATTTCTTTCGCGTAGCATTTGCCTTATTTATTTCCGACCTTTTCAGAGCTTCAACTGAGTTTTTGTACTCCACAAATTCGTCCTAGTGATCTCTTAGCTTCTCATTCGCTCCAGTGAACTCCGGAGTCTTTTTTTCCAGGATATACTCCTTGTATAATATTTTCTTGTGGTTGGTGAATTGTGTGGCCATCTTTTTAAGAGCCCACTCCTTAACTTTTGGCTCTATAACTTTGCTTTGTGGATCCACTTCTGGTGGTAGGGTGAAAATTTTCATGTGCGTATTCCAAAGCATATCTTTGGATCTATCATAGACATAACTAAATGCATCTGCCTTTGGCTTATTCCATTCTCGAATGGTGATCGGGATGTTGTCCCTAAGAATAACTCTGCATTAACTTACAAATAATCTTGCATTATGCATGGGAGCAATCAGGGTGCCATTTTCACCGACTTCTTCGATCTTGAACCTAGAGTTGGGGGCTAACTTTTTGGTCGGGCCTCGTTTGTTTCCAGAAGATTGCTTCGATCTGGAAGGCTAAAACAAGAAAGAATCGTTAATATATATAAAAATTAATTAATGCATCTAGTCAACAGTGGCTTAATTTATATACCTCATTGGACTTTGTAGTCAAGGTTCCAACACCGGAGCCGTCTCTTCGCTCACCGGAGTCGTATCTTGGCTCGAGATCCTCCACTCCCTCACCGGAGTCGTTCAGATATCGTAAGGTGATACCTTCACCGGCTATCATACCCTGCAATATCTCTTCTTGATCTTCGTCGCGCTCCATAGTTTCTACAAAGACTTGCTAGTTATTTCAATGCTATAAACACAACAAAGCGCTAATGAATTAAGGACACCACGTGAAATGGTTGCCTCCACGGAGTTAAGAAAACCGTGTGAAATGGTTGATGTGCTCATCCATCATCCCTATATGGCGCGTGTTGTCGCACCCTCCCTAACCTCAAACGTCGGCGGGAGCTCGAGTGCATCATGTAACTTCAATGCTCATAAGCAATAATGATGCACATGTGAATGTCTCAAAAGAAGAAAAATCATGCACTATACAAACTCATTTAAACATAGAAAATATTTGACACCGAGAGTTCTACCTCATATCAATTTTGTTCACACACAAAAATATATATGCATACACTTTTTTATATATACATACACTTTCTTATGTATACATACACTTTCATAATAATCCTTTCTTTTGTTAATACACAAAAATATATACATACACTTTCTTTTTGTTCATACACAATAATATATATACATACACTTTCTTATGTATACATACACTACAATACATACACTTTCATAATAATCCTTTCTTTTGTTCATACACAAAAATATATATACATACACTTTCTTTTTGTTCATACACAAAAAAACATATACATACACTTTCTTATCTATACATACACTACAATACATACACTTTCATAATAATCCTTTCTTTTGTTCATACACTTTCTTTTTGTTCATACAAAAAAATATATATACATACATACACTTTCTTATATATACATATAATACACTATAATACATACACTTCCATAATAATCCTTTCTTTTTGTTCATACACAAAAATATATACATCCAACAAGGATTATTCAAACAAATATGCAACATTTAAGTGTATGTAACTAGGATTAAAATAAAAAAGGATTTATTATGATTAAAATAAATGGGATTATTTTAATAAAAAGATTATCCAATCAAATATATACATCCAACTAGGATTATTCAATCAAATATGCAACTAGGATTCAATTAAATATATACATCTAACTAGGATTATTAGTTCAATCAAATATGTAACAAGGATTAAAATAAAAAAGGAAAAATGAAATGGGAAGAGAGAGCTCACCGGCGGGCGGCGAACTCGATCGGGGTCGGCGGCGCGGGCATGGACGGGTTTGGCAACATCGGGCGTGGAAGGGGTCGGCGTGGCGCCTCCTACGTGGATTGGGTTAGAGGCGGTTCCGGTGGAGGAGGACGGGCCGCTGCTGGCTTCGGGCGGTGCCTCATGCGTGCACGACGATGTTGGCTCGGCGGCGCCTCCTGCATTGGGACTTAGCAAGAGAATGGAGATGGGGAATTGGGGGAGAGGAGCAGGCGACACAGTGTTATAAGGGGTAGGGATTTTAGTCCCTTCAGTTCTGGTTGGTGGCATCAACCGGTACTAAAGGAGTGATCTTTAGTGCCAGTTGATGCCACCTACCGGGACTAGAGGTTTTTGGTAGCAGTCCAGAGGGCACGCCAACCGCCCACCTTTATTCCCGGTTGGTATTAAAAACCGGGACTAAAGGGCCTTTCGAAAATGGTTTTTGAAATTTGTAGTATAAATTATGGTTCCCACCTTATTGCATATTAAAATGTTAATAAAATAAATAAAGAATATCTATCTAATAAAAATATTTATAGCATATAAAATGTTCATAAATGAAATATCTATCTAATAAAAATAGAATTTATTTTTTATGAGAATTTAATTATTTTATATTTCTACTATTCCTAAATTCCATAAAAGGATTTTTAAATGGTAAGTCATTTTTAAATGAAGAATAATAATGTATGGAATCCAAGACATTGATTGCCATGTTGAGATACACATGTGTTCCAAAAATTGGATCATTTCGATGTAGGGATCAAACTTTGTTCAGAAACAAAATGTCTGCCGAATCGGTGGGAACTGGGTCTGATTTGAACTATAAGTACATGATCTAATGCTCATGACATTTTGAAAAAATCATTTTTAGACTCACAATATGATGTTTCTTCAGGGATCCAATGCAAGTTTAGCGAGACTCATCCTCTAGGTACAAATCTTCATGCCCGCTATTTTGACCATAGTTTAAAACCCGCATAGGAAATTCAAAAACGGTCCGAACAATGTAAAACATTCATGTGATATCATATTATGTGATATAGTTGCAAGGTGATGGCTCAAGATACATTGAGCTTGTTGGGAACCCCAAGAGGAAGGTATGATGAGCACAGTAGCAAATTTTCCTCAGTTATGAAACCAAGGTTATCGAACCAGTAAGAGCAAGGAAACAACCCCAAGGTGTTGCCACCAACTTGGAATCCTGCACAATACAACCATAGAACTTTTCCCCAACTTACAGTGAGGTTGTCAATCTCACCGATTTTTATGAAAACAAAGGATTAAACGTATTATGGGGAAGATAGTAATTGCTTACAGAAAGTAATCAGTAAACAGTAAATAGTAGATGGTATATCAATGGTAAAAGAATGGACCGTGGTCCATAGTTCACTAGAGGTGATTCTCCTTAAGATAGATAACATGTTGGGTGAATAAATTACAGCGGGGCAATTGACAGACTCGAGAAATCATACCATGCATATACTAATCATCTTGACTCCTTTGAGACTTGATTGGGCATTATAACATAATACATAGACCGCCATCCAATTGCATCTATGACTAATAATCCACCTTCAGGTTATCATCCAAACCCCCTCCAGTATTAAGTTGCAAGCAACAGATTATTGCTTTACGAACTGCGTGTAAAGTAAATAATACGATTGTTCTATGAACAAAGGATTGTTGTTTTCTCCCTAGTAGCAACAGCACATCTAGTACCTTAGAGATTTCTGTCACTTCCCCAGATTACCAGAGGCATGAACCCACTATCGAGCATAAATACTAACTCTTGGAGTTGCTAGCATCTACTTGGCCAAAATAGCTACTAACAACGGAAAGCATGCAAGATCACAAATAACATAGACATGATAGAATCAATAATCAATCTAAAATAGCATCTCAATATCCATCGGATAACCGCAAACACAACATGTAAGATTACAAATAGATGATCTTGATCATGAACGGAGCTCACAAGATCTAAACATGATAGCACAAAGGAAGAGAACCAACCATCTAGCTACTACATGGACCCGTAGTCTAGGGATGAACTACTCACGCATCACACGGAGGCAGTCATGGTGATGAAGAAGGCCTCCAGGGTGATCTCTTCCCTCCGGAAGGGTGCTAAGAAGAGCTCCGGATCCCCCCGATCTGGGGATCAAGATGGCAGCGGCTACAAACTCTTTCGTGGATTTATGATTGGGTCTTTGATCGGGTCTTAGGGTTTTTGTCCCGGGAGGCTTTTATAGGCGGAAGAACAATGTCGGTGGAGGCTCGAGGGTCCCACTGATACGTCCATTTTGCATCACTATTCTATATCATAATTTACTGTTATTCATTGATATATTTCATATTAAGAGATGATACTTATGTTATTTCATCTGTTTTTTCATGGTTGATGACTTTTGGAGCATGGACCACTGCAGTCTGGATTCTGATGGAAAAGGGGCTGTTTGGAGGCGGAATTTGCGAAGATCAGAAAATCCAGGAAAATGCATGGAAAATTCTATTTTTCTAGAAGACGAAGATTGCCAGAAGGAGGAGTGGAGATGGGCCACAGGGGGCCCACACCACCTGGCAAACTAGGCCACGCCAGCAGGTGGTGTGGCCACCCTGGCCCACTCCAGGCTCTCCCCTCTAGCATATAGTATCCTCTCAAAACCCTAATACCTGGGGAGCGACCACAGAAAGATTCCGCCGCCTCTATAGGGGGGAAACACCGAGAGAGAAAGATCTCTCCAGCAGACAGAATTCTGTTGAGGGAATTCCTTCCCGAAGAGGGGAGATTGTCGCCATTAACACTACCATCAAGCTGGACTTCATCGGGATCATCATCACCATCATCATCTCCACCAGCACCATCATCACCACTTCATACCGCTGTAACAATTGGGTTGAATCTTGCATAGTTCTTAGGTGAAACTTTCCCAGTGTTGATTGCTCCTTATAGTTGATGCTATTGAGTGAACCATTGAATTATCGTTTATGTTCATATTGTTACATATCATTATATCATCTCTGATCTTGATCCATATGATGTCTTGTGAGTAGTTCGTTTAGTTCTTGAGGACATGGGAGAAGTCATGTTGTTAGTAGTGGAATTGTGTTGAGAAAGATTCAATGGTTTGATATTTAAGTTGTGGTGTATTTCTTCTAGTGGTGTCATGTGAACGTCGACTACATGACACTTCACCTATATGGGCCTAGGGGAATGCATTGTGTATTTGGCTACTAGTCGTAGGGGTTGCCGGAGTGACAGAAACCTGAACCCCCATTAGGAAACCTTTGCACAAGGGATGTCAGGGTCTTAGAGTTTAAAGTTGTGGTTAGGTTTCTACCTTAATTACTTTCTTGTACTTGCGGATGCTTGCAAGGGGTATAACCACAAGTATGTATTAGTCCTAGGAGGTTCGATACATTAGCACAGGTTCACCCACACAACACTTAGCAAACTAAAGAAGATTAATCAACTATATGAAGTGAAAGCACTTGATGATATTCCCGTGTGTCCTTGATAACGTTTGGTCATCTTAAGTAATACAATCGGCTTGTCCTTTGCTAAAGAAAGGATTGGGCCACTTGCTGCATTTATTCTTATTGTCTTTTATTTACTCGCACTTTATTTACCTGCATTATCAAAAAACCCTAAAAATCCGTTTGCTAACTATTTACAGAGAATTCCTGCTCCAAGCCACTCGTCAACACCTTCTGCTCCTCGTTGGGTTCGACACTCTTACTTATCGAAAATACTGCGATACACCCCCTATACTTGTGGGTCATCAAGACTATTTTCTGGCACCGTTGCTGGGGAGTGAAGCGCTATTGGAGAGTGGAACTGGTAAAGTAAACTTCTACTGTGAGTATTGTTTACTTCAATATGGATAATTCGTTGAGTTTCTTATTTCGTAATGCTACTACCACTGCTAAGGTAGTAGATGAACCACCACCTGCTGAGAATGATACTTTTAAAATACCTACAAGAATTATTGATCGTGTTACGGATAACTACTATTTTGGAGATGGAACTGTCCATCCTGGTGATCATTTGCTTTTTATACACGAATTATGCGGGTTGTTCAAGTGTGCAGATATTACAACAGATCAAGTCAAGAAGAAGTTATTCTCATTCTCACTGAAAGGAAGAGCTGAGGAATGGTATAAGCTGCTGAAGAATGATCAAGCTCTTGAATGGGAGGAAATAGTGCCTCTCTTTTATTGAAAATTTTATCCTCCTAGTGAGATTCATAAAGATCAGAATCAAATATACAACTTTTGGCCTCTTGATGGAGAGAGTACAGCTCAAGGTTGGGGGAGATTGGAGTTACTAATGCTCAAATGTCCTATTCATGAGCTCCCTCACAATATTATTATCAATAACTTTTATGCAGGACTTTCTCTTCATGATAAGGATTTATTGGATGCCTCTTGTGCTAGATCATTTACACGCATGGAAGAAGAAGCTAAATGGGATCTTCTAGACCGTATTCAAGACAATGCTGGAGCATGGGAGAATGATAAAGGAAGAAAGTCAGGTATAAATTATGATTATGAGTGCATTGAATCCTTTATGAGAACTGATGACTTTCAAAATATTAAAAATGCTTATGGTTTAGACTCTCAAGCTATTGCAACTTATTTTAAGGCTTTGCTTCCTATATTGAAGTTCCTAAAAAGAAGTGGAATAAGTATCAAGAACCTTATAAAGATATTGCTAATAGTGTTCCTGCAAAAAATACTGAAGTTTATACTGCTAATCATGTTTTACCTGAACCTTACATTGAGAAAATACCTTTCCCAGTTAAGATAAAGGAACATTCTATAATAGCTAGAATGGTTAATGAAAGTACAAATAAAGTTGTTGAACCTGATAAACAAATGGATGATGAACCTATAATAGAAATGTGAAAGACTTTGTCACTAAATATGTAGAAGAGGGACACACTATCCTTTGTAAGGATATCCCTAATATTGTTTCACAAAGTAGTGTTATGAGAGCCAGTGTCCCTGTGTTTTCTGTTAGAATAAGTAATCATTGCTATAATGGTTCTTGTGGTAGTTATATCATTAAATTTATGCATGATACTGAAATTTATTATGAGAGAGGCAAGACAGTTCTAATGCATCTCAACAATATTAAGTTTCCTTGCTTTATGCTGAAAGTCTTTATGTTGCACTTGTTTTGCCTTCCTATGCTAGCAGTCCCTGGTTTCAACAACTTGTTTGCTTACAAAATTCCTTTGCATAGGAAGTGGGTTAGACTTAAACATGTGTATTGTTGCTTCTTGATGCCATATTTTACTTCAATTCATATTCTTATGTGAGCATCATTGAAATTATTATGCCCATCTTAATGGCTATAAAGAAATAGCTTTTTGGGAGACAACCCAATATATTTCTTTTGCTTTCAGTTTTTGTTTATTTGAGTCTTGGAAGTTATTACTTTGGTAATAACCTCTCCTTATCCTTTTTGTTTGGTTTTTGTGTCAAGATTAACCTCTAATGAGAGAGAAGTAAGATTTGGGGAAGTTGCTATCCCAAAACAGATTTTTGTGTGCTTCACCGTAAAAATTCGTGAGAGATCTACGTACGTCGGATTGAGCTATAATATTTGTGCTTCTGCCCCAAGTTGTTATTTAACTTTCTTTAGATTTGCACTTCTTGATTTGAGCAACAGAAGATTTTCAAAAAAATTGATCTTTACCTGCTAGTCTGTTTTGACAGATTTTTGCCACTCTTGCATTTGCCTCTTAAATCGATTTCCTTTTTGAATTATTTTTGGGTTTTCGGAAGGAGTTGGTACAGTAGCTTATTTTTTGATGGATTTCAGTTGAAATTGGACTTAAAAGGTTTATTATCTCGCTTATCCTAATGTTTCTAATAAGAATTGTGTGAAGTTTTGTGTGAAAGAAATTTCCAGGTTAGTGGAGAAAATGGTGTAATAAGATAGTGAAAGGTTACATGACTCAAGCAATGTGTATGAAGATGACGATATTGATGTTATTCAAGTGGTGACTCTGGAAGATTCTATTAAATGCCAAGTTCAGAGACCTGTAGTGTCCTTTTTCGAATAGGTAGGTAAGAAAAGTTCCACGAAAATTCTGTCCAGTTATATTTTTGTAGTTTTTATCCAACAAGGAAAGCAACGAAGCGAAAGAGGGACGGAAACGGAGCCAAGGTGGCTCACATCACCCCCTGGCGTGCCCCCTGGCCGCGCCAGCAGGTGGTGTGGCCACCTCGGACTCCGTCTCTGACCCGTTTTCTCCCAGTACCTTCCTTTTGTTGTACAAATTTGTAATATATAATCCCCTAGATCCCCCGAGGTTTGTATATCGTGTTCTCGTCGTGTTTTTGCTATTTAGATGTCGTTTCAGGGTTCTTCGGAGGATTATGAGCTGCGGCGCCGGCGCGAGCTCCATCACAACTTGGAGCGGAAGACCTTCGTAGGATGGGTGGAAGAAGAAAGGATCGCAACTAGGCGCAAAGACATGGACCGGAACATAGGGGAGGAAGTAAAGGACCTGACAGCATGCATGAAGGGGCTGATACGTCCAACTCTAGATCTTAGTTCCTGCCCTGCAGCAGTGGAAGCTCTACGAGTAACTGCTGAGTTCTGCGACAAGTACCGAGTCTCGAGGAGGAAGGTGGATATACTACAAGAAGAGAATAATAGGCTCCGCAAGATCCTGGAAGATTATCTCACTTTGATCGAGAGAACACCACCACCACCGAAGGAGTAATTCGTCATCAGGTTTTGGCATCCCCTTGGTTTGTTCCAAGCTTGGGGGAGTGCCGCAGTATCATATCACTATCTTCTATCTTTTTACCTTTTTAGTAGAGTCATATCATGAATAGAGAAATTATCATGTAGGATGGTTTGCATTATGGAAGTGTCCCCCCTCTCGTTAGATATCTATGTACCCCTTGGTGTGAGTTGCTGTTATGGAATATTAATGAGAAGTTCTATCATTTACACTTTTGCATATCTTATATTAGTTTTCAATTCATGATTATATGATTGATCTTGTTGTTAGTATTGGTATCACTTTGGGATCATTGAGTTAATTTAGTTGCTTTTGGCAAACCTGGCTCGGTCGATGAGCACACTATTTTGAGAATTGAATGAAAAGATAAAAAGTACTCTAAAGAAATATAATTTCATCATCTTTCTTTCTTGGTTTGCTCATAAGTTTAGTATTCTCTAGTTAAGATCTTTTGTGCTTCCAAGGAAGATTGCATGTGTGTTTATATCACTTGTATGTTTGTTTGTTTCCTTCAACTCTTATGCTTGCTACCCAGCCTTGCTAGCCAAAAACCTGTATTGAGAGGGAATGCTTCTCGTGCATCCAATCCTTAAACCAAAACCTATGCCATTTGTGTCCACCATACCTACCTACTAGCACTATTGCTATTCCAAGTAAATTCATGTTTTTATCTACCTTCCAAATTAAACTTGTTATGTGAAAATTAGTGATTAAAGCTCTCACGAACTTGATGGCACACTTTACATTTCTTACACCTAATAAACTTGAACCATTGTGTCATCTAAGTTGTATATGCTTGCACTTATACGTTGGGGATTAGCAGAACCATGTTGTCATGGGGAACGCTTTCAATATTGCACCCAGTTGATATCATGCTCTTTTGTTTATGGATGTCGTCGGTGTGAAATGAAAGGGGAGCTTGTAAGTCCATGGAGTTATGTATGTGTGTTAGAGAAACGCTGATGGTCTAATCCATGCCTAATCATGGTGGAAACCTGCAGCGTAACCATAATGAGCAATCTATGAAGCATTCTTCTTATAAAAAAAGAGATAGAGATTGAGAAAAAGAGAAAAGGAAAAAAATGAGAAAAGAGGAAAGAGAGAAAAAAGCACCATTTTCCAATGGTAAATAAGAAGATTGTTGAGATTCTCGTTGTCTGCTTGCCTTGTCATTTTGATATGGGGATTCTTCCGTATCATCGGGCAAGGGTTACCCTGTTGGCGGTTCTCTATGATACACATATACTTACTATGACAAGAACTTACCGGTAACTAAACTTGAGTAGCATGAGGAGCGGCCCTCGTATTCAAGGGACATGAGATTTTCAACTTACCACTTGTCAAGCATATCCACATATTTGATCACTTTAACCTTAATCACCTAAAAGATGCCTATGATAGGGGCAATGAGAGCTGAAAGCTCATAAGTATCATAATTTTTGGAAGCTCTTTATGAAACTTGAAATCCCTGCTTCCTTCTGCAAAGGGCCTATCTTTTACTTTTAGTTGATTCAGTAAACCTATTCCCTTCTATCTCAGCAAGTATTTTGAGTTGTTGTGTTTCATTCATTCATATGATGATTTATTCAATCATGTTTCTTATGTTCCTTGTTTTGCACATTGCTCTTATCTTTGTGAATACTACTTTGAAAGCTATCATTGAAAACCCTTCACGTGTGAACTCCTGCAAATTGTCAACTATTCTTCGACCAAGAGCTAAGTTTGCCATTACCAGTTATGATTTACTTTATGTATCATTATTGTGTTTCCTTTACTTATTGCAAGATAAGTTATATAATAGTGAGTTGTCTTCTATTATGATTTGTGTATTCATGAATGCAATGCTTCTTGTCCGTATTCTTCTATCGACTCTTCACTCCATAAACCTAAGGTCATGTTTATTAAGCTCAGTTTTCTCTTGGGGACAAGCAAAGTCTAAGCTTGGGGGGAGTTGATACATCCATTTTGCATCACTATTCTATATCATAATTTACTATTATTCATTGATATATTTCATATTAAGAGATGATACGTATGTTATTTCATATGTTTTTGCTTTGTTGATGACTTTTGGAGCATGGACCGCTGCAGTCAGGATTCTGATGGAAAAGGGGCTGTTTGGAGGCAAAATTCGCGAAGATCGGAAAATCCGGGAAAATACATGGAAAATTCTATTTTTCCAGAAGACGAAGATTTCCAGAAGGGGGAGTGGAGATGGGCCACAAGGGGCCCACACCACTGGCGTAAGGCGACCCTAGGTCGCCACAGTGGTGGTGGCCACCATGGCCCACTCGTGCTCTCCCTCCGAGTATATTATCCTCGAAACCCTAATACCGGGAGCGACCATAGAAGATTTCACCCGTCAAGGCGGAAAACACCGAGAGAGAAAGATCTCTCTGGCAGATAGAATTCTACTGGGGGAATTCCTTTCCGGCGAGGGGAGATCGTCGCCATCAACACCACCATCAAGCTGGACTTCATCGGGATCATCATCACCATCATCATCTCCACCAGGACCATCATCACCACTTCATACCGATGTAACAATTGGGTTGAATCTTGCATAGTTCTTAGGGGAAACTTTCCCGGTGTTGATTACTCCTTGTAGTTGATGCTATTGAGTGAACCATTGAATTATCGTTTATGTTCAGATTGTTACATATCATTATATCATCTCTGATCATGATCCATATGATGTCTTGTGAGTAGTTCGTTTAGTTCTTGAGGACATGGGAGAAGTCATGTTGTTAGTAGTGGAATTGTGTTGAGAAAGATTCAATGGTTTGATATTTAAGTTGTGGTGTATTTCTTCTAGTGGTGTCATGTGAACGTAGACTACATGACACTTCACCTATATGGGCCTAGGGGAATGCATTGTGTATTTGTCTACTAATCGTAGGGGTTGCCGGAGTGTCAGACACCTGAACCCCCATTAGGAAACCTTTGCACAAGGGATGTCAGGGTCTTAGAGTTTAAAGTTGTGGTTAGGTTTCTACCTTAATTACTTTCTTGTACTTGCGGATGCTTGCAAGGGATATAATCACAAGTATGTATTAGTCCTAGGAAGGTCGGTACATTAGCACAGGTTCACCCACACAACACTTAGCAAACTAAATAAGATTAATCAACTATATGAAGCGAAAGCACTTAACGATATTCCCGTGTGTCCTCGAGAACGTTTGGTCATCTTAAGTAATACAACCGGCTTGTTGATACGTTGCAAACGTATCCATAATTTCTGATGTTCCATGCTTGGTTTTATCTACTTTCTTATGTTTTGTCCACACGTTGGAGTACTTTTCATATGATTTCTTGGACTAACCTATTAACAAGAGCAACAGTACCAGTTGCCTATTTTTTTGCTGTTTTTGGTTCCAGGAAAGTCAGAAAATGAATATTCTCGGAATTGGACGGGACAAAAGCCAAAGTTCCTATTTTACCGGAAGACTCACGGAGCCAGAATACGAGACAGAGGAGGACCAGGGCCTGGCCACACTCCCTAGGCACGGGTCCCCCCAGGCCGCGCCGAGGCATGGTGTGGGACCCTCCGTCACCCCCTCGGTCTCCCCTCTCGCCTATAAGAGCCTCCCGATGCATAAACCCTAAATCGTTAATCAGAAATCCATGAAAAGTTCCGCAATGCCGCCGCCACCGAAGGGGAGATTCGGGGGATAGAAAGTCTCTATTCCGGCACCCTGTCGGGACGGGGAAGTGCCCCCGGAGCCATCTCCTTCAATCTCCACCACCATTGCTGATTCCCATTATGATGAGGGAGTAGTTCTCTCTCGAGGCTAAGGGTTCTACCGGTAGCTATGTGTTCATCTCTCTCTCTATGCGTGATCACATTGTGATCATGAGATTTGTAATCAAGTAGATATACCTTGCTACTCAAGTGCTTTAATAGATCTCTTCTCTCCCCATGTGTGTGAAGTTGACAGTGTGCACACCATGGTGGCACTTAGGCTACAGATTACAAATACTTGTTATGAGTTATATTTGGAGTTGGATGTATTTATGAAATTGTGGTGTTTGTTTGAACCATCTAGTACTCAAGGTGACAGTGTGGGGTTATCTAGATGGGAAAGATGAACTTTGAGGTGTGCTGTTATAGCCCTACCAACGATTAGAGTGTTCAACCTGAGAGTAGTTAAGAGTAGTATCATAAAGAGAATATATTTATATGAGAGTGTTCACTAGTGAAAGTATGATCCCTAGGCCTTGTTTCTAAACATTGAAACATTGTTTGCAATTAGATCTGTTACATGTTTGCTTGCGGCCATCTTTATTTCAGTCTGCCTTTAGTATCTTCCACGCCATCAAGCTATTTTCTGTCACCGTTGTCTTATATCCATACCACTTGTATTTCACTATCTCTTCGCCGAACTAGTGCACCTATACACCTGACAAGTGTATTGGGTGTGTTGGGGACACAAGAGACTTCTTGTATCTTGATTGCAGGGTTGCTTGAAAGGGATACCTTTGACCACTTCCTCCCCGAGTTCGATAAACCTTGGGTGATCCACTTAAGGGAAAACTTGTTGCTATTCTACAAACCTCTGCACTTGGAGGCCTAACAACTATCTACAAGAATAGAAGTGCGTAGACATCAAGCTATTTTCTGGCGCCGTTGCCGGGGAGGTAAGGTAAAAGGTACTCACATCCTCCGATGTGAGTGCTCGAAGTTATTTCCTTTAGATTCTGCAATTTTGTCTTTTTGTTTCTTGTTTTTATTTTCACTAGTTAGGCTTAATGGAAAAACAACAACAAAAATTAGAGAGCTTTATAGTATTTACCTTGACTTAGGACATGAAGTGTTTGAAGAGAAAATTAAAAAACCTATGGAACTTTATTTGCATGCTAATAGCAATGTTGTTAGTATGAATTCTTTGGACACCATTATTGATAATGCTATGGAAAAGTCTAAGCTTAGGGAAGCTAGTTTTTATGAAAATGATCTTTTTAGTTCCCCAGCTTTGGAAGATAGCTATTCTATTGCTTATGATGATACCAAACCTCCAATATATGATGATTGCAATGATGAATATGATATTTTCAGTCCACCTACTATTGAGGAGAAAATTAATTATGATTATAATATGCCTCCTATATTTGATGATTATGGTGATGAGAATAATAATGATAGCTATTTTGTTAATTTTTCTCCCACTACAATTAATAAGAATGACTATTCTTATGTGGAGAGTAATAATTATTGGCTCATGATAAGAATGTTTTATGTGATAGTTATATTGTTAATTTTATTCATGATGCTACTGAAAGTTATTATGAGAGAGGGAAACATGGTTTTATGTATCTCAACAATATTAAGTTTCCCCTCTTTATGTTGAAAATTTTGAAGCTGCACTTGTTTTGCTTTCCTATGCTTCTTTCTTTGTGCTTTCATGACTTGTTTCTTTACAAGATTCCTATGCATAGGAAGTGGGTTAGACTTAAATGTGTTTTGAATTTGCTTCTTGATGCTCTCTTTTACTTCAATTCATATCTCTTATGTGAGCATCTTCTCAAACTATCATGTCTAACTTAAAGGCGTTAAAGAAAAGTACTTATTGGGAGATAACCCAAAAGTTTTAGATGAGTCTTGAAAGTTATTACCTCTGTAATAACCGCTCCTTATCCTTCTTATTTGCTTTTTGTGCCAAGAGTAACCTCTAATGAGAGAGAAGTAATGATTGGGAAAGTTGCTGTCCCGAAACAGATTTCTGTGCTTCACCATAAAAATTCATGTAAAATCTCTGTACGTGCTTTTAAGGCGTGAATTTTTGGTCTTCTTCCCCAGGTTGTTATCTAACTTTCGTTAGTTCAACACTTTTATATTTGAGCAAAACAAGGTCTTCGAAAAAATTCGTCTTTATCTGCTGCTCTGTTTTGACAGATTTCTGCCATTATTTGCATTTGCTTCTTGTTGGTTCCTTTTTGAGTTCTTTTAGGGATTTGAGCTTTTTGAGGGAAGTGCTACAGTATCTAGTGTTTTAATGGAAGTTTTATTGGTGTTGAAAATGAATCTAAAGAGTTATTATCTTGAATGCACTAATGTTGCTAATAAAGATTGTGTGAAGTTTTGTATGAAGGAAAAAATTTAGGTGTATGGAAGGAATGACTAATGAGATGAAGGATGGACTAAAGCTCAAGCCTGGGGATGCCACGCGTGTCACCCCAAGAAATATCCAAGAAGTACAAGAGTCAAAGCTTGGGGATGCCCAAGGCATCCCCCTCTTCATCAATAAAAATCCCAGGTTTCTTCCAAACACTTCATTTTTATTGTTTCATACACAGTTGTGTTGTTCTTGGAGCGTCTTCTTTTTCGTTTTCGTTTTGGTTTTTTGTTTGCTTGGTTTTCTTAGTTTTCTGAATAAATTGGTTGGACCCTCTCTTTCATACATTGGTTTTCAAATAGTTTGGTTTGGATTGGAAAAGAGTAGGAAAATTCAAGCTTAAGTGGTAAAGAGAGCTTGTTTTTGACTGTGGCCTATGCTTTGTCATGCCATGCTTGATATTGTTTTGGCTTTAGTCTTAGTATTCTTTGCTATAGCATGACTTGTTATAAACAATTGAGATTGCTTAATGTGCCTTTGAAGAATCATGCATTGTTTAGCATATTAAAGCATAGTATAGTGGTATTCTCCTTTGATGCTTTATTTGGGTTGACTTGGCGCATGCTCACACCATGTTATGACTATCTCAAGTCACCATAGCCTTTATGATCCTTTAGTTTTCAACTTGTAGTATCACTTTATGCTTTGATCAATGATGTTTTATCGCTCTGCATGATTATGGCCATTATTGCTCTCTTAGTTTGTCGCTCCCAGTCTTTTGCTAGCCTCCGCAACCAAGTATGAGTTCCACTCATGCATCCAACTCCCTAAACCAAGTTATTCCAAAGAGTCCACCATACCTATCTATTAGCATATTCTATTCCAAGTATATTCATGTTTTTGTCTATCTTCCAAATTAAACTTGTTATGATAAAACTGGTGATTAAAGCTCTCACGAACTTGATGGCACACTTTACTTTTCTTTCCCTTAATAAACTTGAACCATTGTGTCTCCTATGTTGTATATGCTTGCACTTATTTGTTGGGGATTAGCAGAACCATGCTGTCATGGGGAACGCTTTCAACATTGCACTTGTACTTTGTACCTAGTTGATATCATGCTCTTTTGTTTATGGATGTCGTCGATGTGAAATGAAAGGGGAGCTTGTAAGTCCATGGAGTTATGTATATGTGTTAGAGAAACGCCTGGGCCACTGGTCTAATCCATGCTGACATGGTGGAAACCTGCAGCATAACCATAATGAGCTGTCTATGAAGCATTCTTCTTATAAAAAAAGAGTCCTATATTGATAAAAAGAGAGAAAAAAAGAGATTATGAAAAGAGGAAAGAGAGAAAAAAGCACCATATTCCCATGGTAAATAAGAAGATTGCTGAGATGCTCGTTGTCTGCTTGCCTTGTTATTTTGATATGGGGATTCTTCCGTATCATCGGGAAAGGGGTACCCCGTTGGCGGTTCTCTATGATACACATGTACTTACAATGACAAGAACTTACCGGTGACTAAACTTGAGTAGCATGAGGAGCGGCCCTCGTATTCAAGGGACATGAGATTCCTAACTTATACTTCGTCAAGCATGTACACCATAGTTTGTTCACTTTAACCTTAATCACTTCAAGATGCTTATGATAGGGGCAATGAGAGCTGAAAGCTATAAGTACCATAATTTTTGGAAGCTCTTTATGAGACTTGAATCCCTACTTCCTTTTATGAAGGCCTTTCTTCCACCATTATATTGAGTCTCCACCTTCTACCTTTATGCACCTACTTTGAGAGCATAGTGGCCATTCTTAGTTCTATGTGCATTGTCGCAAGACTTGTTGATTGATGCATAGCTTTGATATTGCTTGTTTTAAACTACTTGTATCTAGTCACTCTTATGAACTTCGAAGGTGTCCTATGCATTTATGTTTGCTACTCTATGAGGACAAGCTGAATGCCACTATGCTATGTTTTCTTTATGTGAAACAAACAAACGTCTTACAAATCATTGTTATTCATGAATCTTTTGTTTGTGCCTTTTCATGTTGCAACGTGGTTTCTTTGTCTTATTGCTAGAACTTTGTCTTTCATGTTATGATTGAAGTACTATGATCCCAGCTTTGAATGTTTTACAAATACTTTGATCAAGTTTATGGTGGTGCATGTCACCTCAAAAATTATTCTTTCTTTTTATCACTTACCTACTCGAGGACGAGCAGGAGATAAGCTTGGGGATGTTGATACGTTGCAAATGTATCCATAATTTTTGATGTTCCAAGCTTGGTTTTATCTACTTTCTTATGTTTTTTCCACACTTTGGAGTACTTTTCATATGATTTATTGGACTAACCTATTAACAAGAGCCACAGTGCCAGTTGCCTGTTTTCTGCTGTTTTTGGTTCCAGGAAAGTCAGAAAATGAATATTCTCGGAATTGGACAGGACAAAAGCCAAAGTTATCAGAAGACTCACGGAGCCAGAATACGAGACGGAGGAGGGCCAGGGCCTAGCCACACCCCCCTGCGTGGGTCCCCCCATGCCGTGCTAGGGCATGGTGTTAGCCCCTCCGGCACCCCCTCGGTCTCCCCTCTCGCCTATAAGAGCCTCCCGATGCATAAACCCTAAATCGTCAATCAAAAATCCACGAAAAGTTCCGCAGCGCCATCGCCACCGAAGGGGAGATTCGGGGGACAGAAAGTCTCTATTCCGGCACCCTGTCGGGACGGGGAAGTGCCCCCGGGGCCATCTCCATCGATCTCCACCACCATCTCCATCACCATTGCTGATTCCCATGATGATGAGGGAGTAGTTCTCTCTCGAGGCTAAGGGTTCTACCGGTAGCTATGTGTTCATCTCTCTCTCTATGTGTGATCATGAGCTTTGTAATCAAGTAGATCCACCTTGCTACTCAAGTGCTTTAATAGATCTCTTCTCTCCCCATGTGTGTGAAGTTGACAGTGTGCACAGCATTGTGGCACTTAGGCTACAGATTACAAATACTTGTTATGAGTTATATTTGGAGTTGGATGTCTTTATGAAATTGTGGTGTTTGTTTGAACCATCTAGTACTCAAGGTGATAGTGTGGGGTTATCTAGATGGGAAAGAGGAACTTTGAGGTGTGTTGTTATAGCACTACCAACGATTAGAGTGTTCAACCGGAGAGTAGTATCATAAAGAGAATATATTTATATGAGAGTGTTCACTAGTGAAAGTATGATCCCTAGGCCTTGTTTCTAAACATTGAAACACCGTTTGCAATTAGATTTGTTACATGTTTGCTTACTGCCATCTTTATTTCAGTTTGCCTTTAGTATCTTCCACGCCATCAAGCTATTTTCTGTCACCGTTGCCTTATATCCATACCACTTGTATTTCACTATCTCTTCGCCGAACTAGTGCACCTATACACCTGACAAGTGTATTGGGTGTGTTGGGGACACAAGAGACTTCTTGTATCTTGATTGCAGGATTGCTTGAGAGGGATACCTTTAACCACTTCCTCCCTGAGTTCGATAAACCTTGGGTGATCCACTTAAGGGAAAACTTGCTGCTGTTCTACAAACCTATGCACTTGGAGGCCCAACAACTGTCTACAAGAATAGAAGTGCGTAGACATCACTTGTACTTTGCTAAAGACAGGATTGAGACACTTGCTGCATTTATTCTTATTGTCTTTTATTTACTCGCACTTTATTTACCTACATTATCAAAAACCCCTAAAAATCCATTTGATAAGTATTTACAGAGAATTCCTGCTCCAAGCCACTCGTCAACACCTTCTACTCCTTGTTGGGTTCGACACTCTTACTTATCGAAAATATTGCGATACACCCCTATATACTGGTCATCACCACACCAGTGTGGCTGGCGCGCCACCCTAGGGTGTGGCCACGCCTCGTCTTCGCCTCCGACTCGTGACTCCGGGTAAAATATTGAGTTTGGCTTTTGTGCGGTCCAATTCCGAGAATATTTCCTTACTGGATTTTATGAAACCAAAAATAGCAGAAAGCAGGCAACTGGCACTATGGCATCTTGTTAATAGGTTAGGTCTAGAAAATGTATAAAAATACTCCAAAGTGTGGACAAAACATAAGAAAGTAGATATAAAACAAGCATGGAACATCAAAAATTATAGATACGTTTACGACGTATCAACATCCCCAAGCTTAACTCCTGCACATCCTCGAGTAGGTAAGTGATAAAAAGAATAATTTTTGAGGTGACATGCACCATCACAATCTTGATCAAGGTATTTGTAAAACATTGATAACTGGGATCATAGTACTTTAACATAACATGAAAGATATAGTTCTAACAATAAGACATAGCAACTATGTTGTAACATGAAAATATACAAACAAAAGATTCATGAATAACAATGCTTTGAAAGACGTTTGTTTGTTTCACATATAGAAAACATAAAGAGAATGGTATTCAGCTTGTCCCTCAAGGTGTAGCAAAACATAAATGCATAGGACACCTTCAAAGTTCATAAGGGTGAATAGATGCAAACAATTTAAGAACAAGCAATATCAAAGTTATGAATCAATCAACAAGTTTTGGGACAATGCACATTAAACTAAGAATGACTACTATGCTCTCTTAATAGGTGCATAAAGATAGAAGATGGAGACTCAACATAAAAGTAAAAGAAAGGCCCTTCATAGAAGGAAGCAGGGATTCAAGTTTCATAAAGAGCTTCCAAAAATCATGGTACTTATTAGCTTTCATCTCTCATTTCCCCTATCATAAGCATCTTTAGTTGGTTAAGGTTAAAGTGAACAAATATGAGGATATGCTTGACAAGTTATAGGTTGAAAATCTCATGCCCCTTTCTTACGAGTACCGAACCTCATGCTACTCAACTTTAGTCACGAGTAAGTTCTTGTCATTGTAAGTACATGTGTATCATAGAGAACCGCCAACGGGGTACCCCTTGCCCCATGATACAGGAGCTATCCCATATCAAAATGACAAGGCAACATACAATGAGCATCTCAGCGATCTTTTATTTGCTATTTGCATAGGTTTTTATTGAGGATGCTTCATAGATTTCTCACTATGGTTATGCTGAAAGTTTCCACCATGATTAGGCATGGCTTAGGCTAGCCGCCCAGGCGTTTCTCTAACACATATACAAACTCCATGAGCTTACAAGCTCCCCTTTTATTTCACACCGCCAGGATCCATAAGCAAAAGAACATGATATCAACTAAATAAAGTGGAATGTTGAAAGCTTTCCCCATGGTAACATGGTTCTGCTAATTCACAACTTATAAAGGGAAAGCATAGACGCAACATAGATGGGCACAATGATTCAAGTTTATTAAGTTCAAGAAAGTAAAGTGTGCCATGAAGTTTGTGAGAGCTTTAATCACTAATTTTCACATAACAATTTTAATTCGGAAGGTAGATAAAAACATGAATATACTTGGAATAGCAATAATGCTAATAGGTAGGTATGTTGGACTCTTTGGAATAACTTGGTTTTATTTGGAGTTGGATGCATGAGTGGAACTCATACTTGGTACATGCGGAGGCTAGCAAAAGACTGAGAGCGACCAAGTAAGAGAGCAATAATGGCCATAATCATGCAAAGCGACAAAACATTATTAATTAAAGCATAAAGTGATATTACAAGTCGAAACTAAATAATCATAGAGGCTATGGTGACTTTGTATAGTCTTAACATGGTGTGAGCATGCGCCAAGTCAACCCAAATAAAGCATCAAAGGAGAATCCCACAATATTATACTTTTATATGCTAAAACAACGCATGATTCTTTCAAGACACATTAAGCAATCTCAATTGTTTGTAACAAGTCATGCTACAACAATAATCACTAAGCATAAGGTCAAAGCAACATCAAACATGACATGATAGAGTCTAGGCCACAGTCAAAACAAGCTCCTTTTGTACCACTTATAAGCATGAAGCTTCCTACTCTTTTCTAACACCAATCAACTTATTTGAAACAACATATGAATGAGGGGGTCCAACCAATTTATTTAAGCAAACCAAGAAAAATAAAACTAAAAACAAAAAAAGACGCTCCAAGAACAACACAATTGTGCATGAAACAATAAAAATGAAGTGTTTTGGAAGAAAACCTGAGATTTTTATTGATGAAGAAGAGGATGCCTTGGGCATCCCCAAGATTTGACGCTTGTACTTCTTGAATATTTCTTGGAGTGAAACGGGTGGCATCCCCAAGCTTGAGCTTTTGTCCATACTTCATCTTATCACATTATTATTACCTACACTTGAAAATTTCCTTCATACAAAACTTAACACAATCTTCATTACGAATATTAGTGTACTCAAGATAATAAGTCTTTGGGTTCAGTTTCAACACAAGTAAAACTTCCACTAAAACACAAGATACTGTAGCAATTCCTATTAAAAGTTCAAGTAATTGGCAAGAACTCAAAGATAAAGAGATTAAGAGGCAAATGCAAATAATAGCAGAAATCTGTCAAAACAGACTAGCAGGTAAAAACCGATTTTTTCGAAGACCTTCTGTTGCTCAAATAGAAAAGTGTTAAACTAATGAAAGTTTGATAACAACCTGGGGCAATGATACGTCCATTTTGCATCACTATTCTATGTCTTAATTCACTATTATTCACTGATATATTTCATATTGAGAGGTGATACTTATGTTATTTCATCTATTTTTGCATGGTTGATGACTTTTGGAGCATGGACCGCTGTAGTCAGGATTCTGATGGAAAAGGTGCTGTTTGGAGGCAAAATTCACGAAGATCAGAAAATCCGGGAAAATATACGGAAAATTCTATTTTTCCAGAAGACTCAAGATGACAGAAAATGGAGTGGAGGTGGGCCACAGGGGGCCCACACCACCCCATGGCGCGGGCAGGCCTAGGCCGCGCCAGGGAGTGGTGTGGCCACCCTGGCCCACTCCAGCCTCTCCCCTCTGGCGTATATCTTCCTCCCGAAACCCTAAGACTGGGGGGGCGACCACAGAAAGATTTCGCTGCCTCTGTGGGGCGAAAAACACCGAGAGAGAAAGATCTATCCGGCAGACAGATTTCTGCCAGGGGAATTCCTTCCCGGAGAGGGGAGATCGTCGCCATCAACACCACCATCAAGCTAGACTTCATCGGGATCATCATAATCATCACCACCATCATTATCACCATCAGCACCCTCATCACCATCTCCATATTGCTGTACCAATTGAGTTGAATCTTGCATAGTTCATAGGGGAAACTTTCCCGGTGTTGATTACTCTTTGTAGTTGATGCTATTGAGTGAACCGTTGAATTATTGTTTATGTTCAGATTGTTATACATCATTATTCCATCTCTGATCATGATCCATATGATGTCTTGTGAGTAGTTTGTTTTGTTCTTGAGGACATGGGAGAAGTCTTGTTGTTAGTAGTGGAGTTGCGTTGAGAAAGATTCAATAGATTGTTATTTAAGTTGTGGTGTACTTCTTCTAGTGGTGTCATGTGAACATCGACTACATGACACTTCACCTATATGGGCCTAGGGGAATGCATTGTGTATTTGGCTACTAATCGTAGGGGTTGCCGGAGTGACAGAAACCTGAACCCCCGTTAGGAAACCATTGCACAAGGGACGTAAGGGTCTTAGAGTTTAAAGTTGTGGTTAGGTTTCTACCTTAATTACTTTCTTGTACTTACGGATGTTTGCAAGGGGGTCTAATCACAAGTATGTATTAAGTCTTGGATGGGACGGTACATTAGCACAGGTTCATCCACACAACACTTAGCAAGCTAGAGAAGATTAATCGACTATATGAAGCGAAAGCGATTAATGATCTTCCCATGTGTCCTCGAGAACGTTTGGTCATCAATAGAAATACAACCGGCTTGTCCTTTGCTGCATAAAGGATTGGGCCACTTGCTGCATTCATTCTTACTGTCTTTTGTTTACTCGTACTTTGTTTACTTGCTTTATCGAAAACCCCTGAAAATCCGTTTGCTAAATATTTGCAGAGAATTCATGATCCATACCACTAGCAAGCACCTTCTGCTCCTCGTTTGGTTCGATACACTTACTTATCAAAAATACTGCGATACACCCCCTATACTTGTGGGTCATCAAGACTATTTTCTAGCGCCGTTGCCGGGGAGTGAAGCGCTATTGGAGAGTGGAACTGGTAAAGGAAACTTCTACTGTGTGTATTGTTTACTTTTGCTAGTTGCTTTATTTTCGTTATGGATAATTCGCTGAGTTTCTTATTTGGTAATGCTACTACCACTGCTAAGATAGTAGATAAGCCACCACCTGCTGAGAAAGATGTTTTCAAAATACCTACAAGAATTATTGATCGTGTTATGGATAACTACTATGTTAGGGATGGAACTGTCCATCCCGGTGATCATTTTCTCTTTATACATGAATTATGCGGGTTGTTCATGTGTGCAAGTATTACTACAGATCAAGTTAAGAAGAAGTTATTCTCATTATCACTAAAAGGAAGAGCTGAGGAATGGTATAAGCTGCTGAAGAATGGTCAAGCTCTGGAATGGGAGGAAATAGTGCCTCTCTTTTATTCAAAGTTTTATCCTCCTAGTGAGATTCATAAAGATCGGAATCAAATATACAACTTTTGGCCTCTTGATGGAGAGAGTACAGCTCAAGCTTGGGGGAGATTTAAGTCACTAATGCTCAAATGTCCCATTCATGAGCTCCCCAACAATATTATTATCAATAACTTTTATGCAAGGCTCCCTCTACATGATAAGGATTTATTAGATGCTTCTTGTGCTGGATCATTCACTCGTATGGAAGAAGAAGTTAAATGGGACCTTCTAGACCGTATTCAAGACAATGTTGAAGCTTGGGAAAATGAGAAAGGTAGAAAGTCAGGTATAAATTATGATTATGAATGCATTGAATCTTTTAGGGGAACTGATGATTTTCAAAATATTAAAAATGCTTATCGTTTAGACTCTCAAGCTATTGCTTCTTATTTTAAGGCCTTTGCTTCTTATATTGAAGTGCCTAAAAAGAAGTGGAATAATTATCATGAACCTTATAAAGATATTGCTAAGAGTGTTCCTGCAAGAAATACTAAAGTTTATACTGCTAGTCATGTTTTACCTAAACCTTATATTGAGAAAATGCCTTTCCCAGTTAAGGTAAAGGAACATTCTATGATAGCTAGTATGGTTAATGAAAGTATGAGTAAGGCTGCTGAACCTGATAAACAAATGATTGATGAACCTATTGTAGCAAATATGAAAGACTTTGTTGCTAATTATGAAAAAGAGGGACACACTATCCTTTGTAAGGATACCTCTAATATTGTTTCGCATAGTAGTGTTATGAGAGCTAGTATTCCTGTGTTTTCTGTTAGAATAAGTGATCATTGCTATGATAGTCCTTGTGATAGCTATATTGTTAAGTTTATGCATGATACTGAAAGCTATTATGAGAGAGGGAAAAGTGTTCTTGTGCATCTCAATAATATCAAGTTTCCTCGTTTTATGCTGAAAGTTTTTATGTTGCACTTTTTTTGCCTTCTTATGCAAGTTGTCTTTGGTTCCAATAACTTGTTTGTTTACAAAATTCCCTTGCATAGGAAGTGGGTTTGACTTAAATGTGCGTGTGTTTTTTATTCTTAATGCTCTCTTTCACTTCAAATCATATCCCTATGAGAGCTTCTTCAAAATTATCATGCCCATCTTAATGGCTATAAAGAAAGAGCTTTATGGGAGACAACCCAATTCGTTTATGCTTTCAGTTTGTTTTTGTTTCTTTGAGTATTGGAAGTTATTACTTCGGTAATAACCTCTCCTTATCCATTTTGTTTGATTTTTGTGTCAAGATCAACCTCTAATGAGAGAAAAGTAAGATTTGGGAAAGTTGCTGTCCCGAAATAGATTTTTTTGTGCTTTACCATAAAAATTCGTGAGAGATCTCTGTATATCGGATTGAGCTGTAATTTTTTGTGCTTCTGCCCCAGGTTGTTATTTAACTTTCGTTATTTTTGCACTTTTTGATTTGAGCAACATAAGAATTTTGAAAAAATTGATCTTTACCTGCTGGTCTGTTTTGACAGATTTTGCCAATATTGCATTTGCTTCTTTATTCGATTTCCTTTTTGAATTCTTTTTGGGTTTTCGAAAGGAGTTGCTACAGTAACTTTTGTTTTGATGGTTTTCAGTCGAAGTTGGACTCAAAAGGTTTTATCACTTTATATATACTAATGTTGCTAATGAGAACTGTGTGAAGTTTTGTGTGAAAGAAATTTCCAGGAAGTGGAGATAATGGTGTAATAAGGAAGAGAAGGGTTTTATGATTCAAGTAATAAGTATATGAAGATGAAGATATTGATGCTATTCAAGTAATGACTCCGGAAGAATCTACTAGATACCAAATTCAGAGACCTGTAGAATCTGTTTTCAAATAGGTAACAGTTCTGGTAAGAAAAGTTCCGCGAAAATACAATCCAACTATATTTTTGCAGTTTTCAGTCGATAAGGAAAGTTACGAAGCAAAAAAGGGACGGAATCGGAGCCAGGGTAGCCCACACCACCCTGTGGTGTGGGCCCACCCTTGGCCACGCCACCAGGTGGTGAGTCCACCCAGGACTCCGTCTCCGACCCGTTTTCTCCCAGTACCTTCCTTTTGATATGAAACTTCGTAATATATAACCCCCCGGATCCCCCGAGGTTCGTATATCGTGTTTTCGTCGTGTTTTTGTTTCGGTCTGTTTCTGCCAGGACATACTCTTTGAAGGTTTAGAAGCACAATGGTGTCCGCCAAGGATAAAGGGAAGGAACCTATGGAGGAAGACCTCCAAGACCCCGAGAAGGAGATCAAGAGTGAAGGTGAAGAGGAGGCAAAGCACACCGGCACTACCATTGCAAGCATTGGAGTGGTGGCGAACCCTGCCAAGATCAGAAGGACTGCACGGATGCAGACTGGGGGGAAAGCTCCTCGTCACTGTTTAGCACCAAGGACACCTTCTCCGAACACCAAGAGTACCTTCCATACCTTTGCTCATAACCATGTAGGAAAATAAGACTCCAAGTGGGAAGAATGGAAGAAGAATCACAAGAGCTGGGATCCACAAACTGAGATGATTATGGGCCGTATTGAGCATAACTCGGAATTGATTCGCACTCTCACCTTCGAGATTGAGGACCTTGGGAAACTGATCAAGGAGCTCATCAAGAGGATACCACCACCACCGAAGGAGTAATTCGTCATCAGGTTTGGCATCCCCTTGGTTTGTTCCAAGCTTGGGGGAGTGCCGCGATATCATATCACTATCTTCTATCTTTTTACCTTGTTAGTAGAGTCATATCATGAATAGAGGAGTTATTTTGTAGTATGGTTTGCATTATGGAAGTGTCCCCTCTCTCGTTAGATATGTATCCCTTGGTGTGAGTTTCCGTTATGGAATATTAATGAGAAGTTCTATCATTCACTATTTTGCATAGCTTATATTAGTTTTCAATTCGTGGTTATATGATTGATCTTGTTGTTAGTATTGGTAGCACTTTGGGATCATTGAGTTAATTTAGTTGGTTTTGGCAAACCTGGCTCAGTCAGTAGCAACACCCTTTTTGAGAGTTGAAAAGAAAAAGATAGAAGTACTCTAGAGAAAAATAATTTCATCATCTTTCTTTCTTGATTTGCTCATAAGTCTAGTATTCTCTAGTTAAGATCTTTTGTGCTTCCAAGGAAGATTGCATGTTTGTTTTTATCACTTGTATGTTTGTCTGTTTCCTTCAACTCTTATACTTGCTACCCAAAAACCTGTACTGAGAGGGTATTCTTCTCGTGCATCCACCTCCTTTAAACCAAAACCTTTGCCATTTGTGTCCACCATACCTACCTAGTAGCATTATTGTTGTTCCAAGTAAATTCCTATTTTATCTACCTCCCAAATTAAACTTGTTATGTGAAAATTAGTGATTAAAGCTCTCACGAACTTGATGGCACACTTTATTTTCTTGCATTTAATAAACTTGAACCATTGGGTCCTTCTTTGTTGCGTATATGCTTGCGCTTTATGAGTTGAAGTTAGCCGAACCATGTATCATGGGGACCGCTTTCAACACTTCATTGGTACTTGTACCTAGTTGATATCATGTTCTTTTCCTTATGGATCTCGGCGGTGTGAAATAAAAGTGGAACTTGTAAGATCATGGAGTTTATATGTGTGTTAGAGAAACGCCTGGGCCGCTAGCCTAAGCCATGCCTAATCATGGTGGAAACTTGCAGCATAACTATAGTGAGAATTCTATGAAGCATCCTCAATAAAAACCTATGCAAATAGCAAATAAAAAGATCGCTGAGATGCTCACTGTCTGCTTGCCTTGTCATTTTGATTATGGGATAGCTCCTGTGTCATGTGCAAGGGGTACCCCGTTGGCGGTTCTCAATGATACGCATGTATTTACAATGACAAGAGCTTGCTCGTGACTGAAGTTGAGTAGCATGAGGATCGGTACTCATAAGTAAGGGGCTTGAGATTTCAACTTATAACTTGTTAATCATATCCTCTTAGTTGTGTCACTTTAACCTTAATCACCTAAAGATGCCTATGATAGGGGCAATGAGAGCTGAAAGCTAGTAAGTATCATAATTTTTGGGATCTCTTTATGAGACTTGTAATCCCTGCTTCCCTCTTTGAAGGGCCCTTTCTTTTACTTTGTAGTTGAGTCAGTAAACCTATTCCCTTCTATCTCGGCAAGTATTTTGAGTTGATGTGTTTCATTCATTCATATGATGATTTTTGCATTCATGTTTCTTATGTTCCTTGTTTTGCACATTGCTCTTATCTTGATGTTTACTACTTTGAAAGCTTTCATTGAAAAACCAGCTATTTGTGAACTCCAGCAAATTATCAACTATTCTTCGACCAAGAGCTAAGTTTGCCATTACCAATTATGATTCACTTTATGTATCTTTATTGTGTTTCCTTTACTCATTGCAAGTTGAGTTATATAATAGTGAGTTGTCTTCTATTATGATCTATGTATTTGATGAATGTGATGCTTCTTGTCCGTATCCTTTTATCGACTCTTCACTCCATAAACTTGAGGTCATGTTTATTGAGCTCAGTTTCGCTTGGGGACAAGCGAAGTCTAAGCTTGGGGGGAGTTGATACGTCCATTTTGCATCACTATTCTATGTCTTAATTCACTATTATTCACTAATATATTTTGTATTGAGAGGTGATACTTATGTTATTTCATCTGTTTTTGCATGGTTGACGACTTTTGGAGCATGGACCGCTGCAGTCAGGATTCTGATGGAAAAGGTGCTGTTTGGAGGCAAAATTCGCAAAGATCAGAAAATCCGGGAAAATATATGGAAAATTCTATTTTTCCAGAAGACTCAAGATGCTAGAAGATGGAGTGGAGGTGGGCCATAGGGGGCCCACACCACCCCATGGCGCGGGCAGGCCTAGGTCGCGCCAGGGAGTGGTGTGGCCACCCTGGCCCACTCCTCTCCTCCTCCGGCATATATCTTCCTCCAAACCCTAAGACTGGGGACCACAGAAGATTCCGCCGCCTCTGCTGGCGGAAAACACCGAGAGAAAGATCTCTCCGGCAGATGACATCGCCGGGAATTCCTTCTCGGAGAGGGGAGATCGTCGCCATCAACACCACCATCAAGCTGGACTTCATCGGGATCATCATCATCATCACCACCATCATTATCACCATCTCCATATTGCTGTAACAATTGAGTTGAATCTTGCATAGTTCATAGGGGAAACTTTCCCGGTGTTGATTACTCTTTGTAGTTGATGCTATTGAGTGAACCATTGAATTATTGTTTATGTTCAGATTGTTATACATCATTATTCCATCTCTGATCATGATCCATATGATGTCTTGTGAGTAGTTCGTTTTGTTCTTGAGGACATGGGAGAAGTCTTGTTGTTAGTAGTGGAGTTGCGTTGAGAAAGATTCAATAGATTGTCATTTAAGTTGTGGTGTACTTCTTCTAGTGGTGTCATGTGAACATCGACTACATGACACTTCACCTATATGGGCCTAGGGGAATGCATTGTGTATTTGGCTACTAATCATAGGGGTTGCCGAAGTGACAGAAATCTGAACCCCCGTTAGGAAACCATTGCACAAGGGACGTAAGGGTCTTAGAGTTTAAAGCCGTGGTTAGGTTTCTACCTTAATTACTTTCTTGTACTTACGGATGTTTGCAAGGGGGTTTAATCACAAGTATGTATTAAGTCTTGGATGGGATGGTACATTAGCACAGGTTCACCCACACAACACTTAGCAAGCTAGAGAAGATTAATCGACTATATGAAGCGAAAGCACTTGACAGTCTTCCCATGTGTCCTCGAGAACGTTTGGTCATCAATAGAAATACAACCGGCTTGTCCTTTGCTGCATAAAGGATTGGGCCACTTGCTGCATTCATTCTTACTGTCTTTTGTTTACTCGTACTTTGTTTACTTGCTTTATCGAAAACCCCTAAAAATCTGTTTGCTAAGTATTTGCAAAGAATTCCTGATCCATACCACTAGCCAGCACCTTCTGCTCCTCGTTGGGTTCGACACTCTTACTTATCGAAAATACTGCGATACGCCCCTATACTTGTGGGTCATCAGGCAAAAGCACAAAATTTACAGCTTAATCCGACGAACAGGGATTTTTCACGAATTTTTACAACGAAGGACAAAAATCTGTTTTGGGATAGCAAGTTTCCCAAGTCTTACTTCTCTCTATTTAGAGGTTTATTCTTGGCACAAAAACCACACAAAAAGGATAAGGAGAGGTTATTACTGAGGCAATAACTTCCAATACTCAACAAAAGAAAAACTTACTGAATAAAAATTTGGGTTATCTCCCAATAAGTGTTTTTCTTTAACGCCTTTAAGCTAGGCATAAGAAGCAAGATTCAAGTATTCTCAAATGAAGAAGCATTAAGAGAAAATTGTGTTTTAATAGGAAAGGCAAAAGGAATATTCTATCTCTTCTTAGGGAAGTGTTCTATACCTTTCTTGAGTGGGAATTGATATTTAATGGTGCCTTCTTTCATATCAATAATGGCACCAACAGTTCTAAGAAAAGGTATTCCCAAAATAATAGGACAAGAAGCATTGCATTCAACATCCAAAACATAGAAATCAACGGGGACATAGGTATTGTTAACCATAATAAGAACATCATTAATACTCCCCATGAGTTTCTTTTTAGCATTATCATCAAGTTGGACATCTAAATAAAAATCTTCCAATGGTGGCAAATCAAGCATTTCATAAATCTTTCTAGGCAAAATAGAAACACTACTATTAAGATCACATAAAGCTTTGAGATCAAAATCATTCACTTTCATATTAATGATGGGTTACCAACCATCTTCTAAATTCATAGGAATAGAAGCTTTATGTTTCAATTTTTCTTCTTTAATTTTTATGAGAGCTTCAGTAATGTGTTTTGTAAAGGCCATATTCATAGCACTAGCATTAGGGCTTTTAGCAAGCTTTTGTAGGAACATAATTACTTCAGAAATATTGCAACCATCAAGATTAAAATCATAATTACCATCCAAGGTAGTAGAGCTATTGTTTCCCATATTTCTAAGAATTTCAGCATTTTTATTGGAAAGGGTTCCATTGGTTTTAGGCATTGTTGCAAAAGGAATGGGGACTTCATGTGGTTTGCTAGCATCAACATTAGTGGTGGTGATAGTACATATACTATTATTTCTAGCAATTTCATCTTATCTTTCCCACTTAGCATGTAATTCAGCTAACAATCTAACATTTTCATCAATTCTAATTTGTATGGCATTAGTAGCAGCAAAGGGGTTTTCCATAGTTTCAGGTTTAGCAGCCATTTTATTAATCAAAGAGGATTGTGCTTCAGACAGAGATGATATTTTTTTTCAGCATTCGAAAGTTTTTCCTCAACAGTTTTATTGAAAGCAGTTTGTTTACTAATAAAATCCTTAAGCATGACTTCAAGTTCAGAGGGTGCACTTCTATTGTTGTTATAGGAGTTTTCATAAGTATTACCATTATTGGGAGGATATGGCCTATAATTATTATTACCAAAATTATTCTTGTAGGCATTGTTGCTAATATTATTGTTTCTAATGAAGTTCACATCAACTTGCTCCCCTTGAGAACCAAAGAGGCTAAATGAACATGATTTGGATCAATATGAGCTTTCCCATTAACAAGCATAGACATAATAACATCAATTTTATCACTCAAGGAGGAGGTTTTTTCAACAGAATTTACCTTCTTACCTTGGGGATCTCTCTCAGTGTGCCATTTAGAATAGTTAACCATCATATTATCAAGGAGCTTTGTTGCAACACCCAAAGTAATGGTCATAAAGGTACCTCCAACAGCAGAATCTAGCAGATTTCTTGAAGAATAATTCAGTCCTGCATAAAAAGTTTGGATAAACATCCAAGCAGTTAGTCCATGAGTGGGACAATTCTTTACCAAAGATTTCATTCTTTCCCAAGCTTGACCAACATGTTCATTATCAAATTGTTTAAATTTCATTATTTCACTTCTCATAGATATAATCTTAGCAGGAGGATAGTATTTTTACATTGAAAGCATCTTTGCATTTAGTAAAGGAATCAATACTATTTCTAGTTAGGGATAGCAACCATTCTTTAGCTTTTTCTCTCAAAGAGAAAGGAAACAATTTAAGCTTAATAATATCTCTATCTATATCCCTATGTTTTTGCATCTCATAGAGTTCAACAAAGTTATTAAGTTGAGTAGTAGCATCTTCAGTACCAACACTAGAGAATTGTTCTTTCATAACTAGATTGAGCAAAGAAGGTTTAATTTCAAGGAAAGTAGCTTCAGGAGCAGGTGGAGCAATAGGTGTGCACATGAAATCGTTGTTGTTGGTGCTGGTCAAGTCACACAACTTAGTGTTTTCAAGAGTAGTCATTTTTTTGTGTTTTTGATAAAGGAAGCAAACTAGTACAACTAATTTTTTGTGTGTTTTTGATAAAAGAAACAAGCAACCAAAGCAAAAATAAACTAAGAAAAAAACAAAGTAAAGAGATTGGTTGTGAAAGACTCCCCTTGTGAAGTTGTCCTTGACTCCCCGGCAACGGCGCCAGAAAAAGGCTTGATGGCTCAGGATACGTTGAGCTCGTTGGGAACCCCAAGAGGAAGGTATGATGAGCACAACAGCAAGTTTCCCTCAGTTATGAAATCAAGGTTATCAAACCAGTAGGAGCAAGGAAACAACCCCAAGGTGTTTCCACCAACTTGAATCCTGCACAACACAACCACATAACTTTGCCCTAACTTACAGTGAGGTTGTCAATCTCACCGGTTTTGCTGAAAACAAAGGATTAAACGTATTGCGTGGAAGATAGTAATTTCTTGCAGAAAGTAAACAAATAGTAAATAGTAGATGGTATATCAATGGTAAAAGAATGGACCGGGGTCCATAGTTCACTAGAGGCGATTCTCCTTAAGATAAATAACATGTTGGGTGAACAAATTACAGCAAGGCAACTGACAGACTCGAGAAAGCATATCATGCATATACTAATCATCTTGACTCCTATGAGATTTGATTGGGCATTAAAACATTATACATAGACCGTAATCCAACTGCATCTATGACTAATCATCCACCTTTAGGTTATCATTCGAACCCCCTCTAGTATTAAGTTGCAAGCAACAGATAATTGCATTAAGCAAAGTGTGTAAAGTAAACAATACCATTATCCCTTGGACAAAGGATTGCTGTTTTCTCCCTAGTAGCAATAGCACATCTATTACCTTAGAGATTCATGTCACTTCTCCAGATTACTAGAGGCATGAACCCACTATCGAGCATAAATACTCCCTCTTGGAGTTGCTAGCATCTACTTGGCCAAAATAGCTACTAACAACGGAAAGCATGCAAGATCACAAATAACATAGACATGATAGAATTAATAATCAATCTGAGATAGCATCTCAATATCCATCGGATCCCCACAAACACAACATGTAAGATTACAAATAGATGATCTTGATCATGAACGAAGCTCACAAGATCTAAACATGATAGCACAAAGGAGGAGAACCAACCATCTAGCTACTACATGGACCCGTAGTCCATGGATGAACTACTCACGCATCACATTGGAGGCAGTCATGGTGATGAAGAAGTCCTCTAGGGTGATCTCTCCCCTACGATAGGGTGCCAGGAAGAGCTTCGGATCCCCCCGATCCAGGGATCGAGATGGCGGCGGCTACAAACTCTTCCGTGGATTTCTGATTGGGTCTTTGATTGGGTCTTAGGGTTTTCGTCCCGGGAGGCTTTTATAGGCGGAAGGGCAAGGTCGGTGGAGGCTCGAGGGGCCCACACCAGGTGGCAGCGCGCCTCGGGCTGGCCGATCCACCCTAGGGTGTGGCCGCCTCGTGGCCCCTCTTCGTCTCCCCTCCGGACTTCGTGTTGCTTCGGGTAAAATATTGACTTTGGCTTTTGTCCGGTCCAATTCCATGAATATTTCCTTAGTAGCTTTTCTGAAACCAAAAAATAGCAAAAAATAAGGCAACTGGCACTATGGCATCTTGTTAATAGGTTAGTTCTAGAAAATGTATAAAAATACCTCAAAGTTCTAGAAAATGACTGCAGCTCAGCTCCCCAAAAGGATTCATGCCATCTATACTTAGACCAAACATTAAGTTCCTTGCGTCGTCTGCAAAGCCCGGGTACTCTCTCTCTATTTTTCTCCACTTCAATCCATTAGTGCGGTGTCTCAATATTGAGTCTTTCTTGCGGTCTTCTTTGTTCCATCACAACAACTTGGCATGATCTTTGTTTCTGAACGGATATTTCAACCATGGTATTATAGGAGCATACCACATAACCTTGGCAGGAACCCTCTTCCTAGGGCGCTCACCCTCAACATCACCAGGATCATCTCATCTGATCTTATACCTGTTGGGTCCGTAACATAGAAAACAAAAAATTTCCTACGGTGTGAACTACACACCAAGATCTATCTACTAGGTACAAAGCAACGGGTGGACATACATCCAACGAGAACTTACCCTCGTAGACAACGAGCTTTGTTAACGAGTAGGAACTCGTGGTTGATGTAGTCGTACACTTGCCAATCTCAAGATCGTGATGAAGTCCAGCAGGTCCGGCTCCGGACGTCCATCGATCCAGCTCAGCACCACCAAGTCCAGCACCACAAGCAAATGCATCCGTGATCGCACACGCCAGCAGACGACAACCTCTGTCCCTCGCTCCAAAGAAAGCAGCGAAGCAAAGAACTCCTTTCCAGATAAAGCCACTAGGAACATATATCTCGCTAATCCGAGACCATGGGGAAATAATACTAGAGGGGGAGAGAGATCCTTCACAAGGAGGTGTGAGTGAGAAGTGAGGAGAGGGGGGCCTTTTATAGGAGGAGGGGAGAGTACCCCTCCTTCATGGCCGACGCATGGGGGAGGTGACCCTTCACCTCCTCCATTCATGTGGTGGTAACCCCTCCACATTAAAATGCCCCTTCACATTCTCTTTTAAAATCTCCACTTTAAATGCATTAAATTTCTCCAAATTTAATGCTCTCTCATTTAATAAAACTCTTTTATTATTTTTATTCAGAATTTTGTTAATTACTTTAATTAACAAACATTCACATAAAACCCCCTGCAACATTTCAATATTACATGTAGAACCAATTTCAGCAATTTCACCGAAAGCAGTTTCAAAGGTTCATTGAAATAATTCCGGCTTTCTTAAATCTTTATATGAAACATATTTACTCCAAATGGTGTCGGTATCCCTTAAGTGTGTCACCCTACGGTTCACGAATAATACAGACATGATCGAGACCCCTCTACGATCAATAATCAGCAAGCGGACACGGAGATCATCGACTCCTACACATTCAACGATGACTTCTGTGATCGTGAGAACCTTTAATGCTTGTAACTAAAACCCTTTGTCTCGTGATATATTACATGTCCGAGATTCGATCATCGGTATCTCCATACCTAGTTTGATCTCATTTCCGACATGCACTCTTTTATCGTTCCCATGATATAACATTATAGTGATCACATCACTTGCTTGCAAGCTATTTCAATGTGATATCACCGAGAGGGCCTAGAGTATATCTATCCATCATCGGTATTGACAAATTCCACTCTTGATCCATGAGCCTCAACATAACACCTTCGTAGCACTGAACCCATCTTTATAGTCACCCTGTTACGGTGTGACATTTGATGTTATCAAGATACTTTTCCGGTGTTAGCAATTAACATGATCTCATGGTCTAAGGATAAAGATTACTTCGTATGATGTTATAGCAATATAAACATAATGACTTTGATCGTAATGCTATACTTCGGATGAATGTTCATCACATCATTCCACCAATGTTGCGACCTCGTTATTAACAACATCCAATGTCCATGATCAGGAAACCTTGATCATCTTGTTAATCAACGAGCTAGTCTATAAGAGAGGCATAACTAGGAACCCTTTTTGTTTATTAAACACACATGTATTGACGTTTCCGATCAATACAATTATAGCATGCAAAATAAACATTATCATAAACATGGAATAAGATAATAACCACTTTATTATTGCCTCTCGGGCATATTCCCTTCAGTCTCCCACTTGCACTAGAGTCAATAATCTAGTTTGAAAAACTTTGCGTATTGAACACCTATGGCTTTCTGATGTTGCATATACGCTATTGCTAGTGGTTAACATAATCTCCGGATCTGACAATTTCAGGTCCGTGTGTATTTGCATGTCTTTGCGCCTGTATGCATCACTCATTCTCAAATGAGATGGCATTGTATAAATTTGGTCCTTTGGTGAGACCTTTAGTTTGTTCGGCTCAAAATATGTTGATATTATTGTCACACAATATATCATCATAGTATTAGCCCACTTTGAACCACACCTAGTTTGATAACAAACTACTTAACACAAATGCCCTCCTTTGCTGCTACTATAGTAGTTACATACTTAGACTTTTGTTGTAGTATCCATCACAATATCTCAACTTTGGAACTCATCCAAATCCATCATGGAACATCCTTTCCATTATATTGTGCCACCCATAGTCTAAATTGAGATAAATTTAATTTGTATCTTGTGACAAAACTAGTATCAATGTAAGACTTTACAATGAACTACCTTTAACTATTTGTCACTTATACATGATATATTCTTAGTTCTTCCAAAGCTCATAAGAATATCTTTACTATTGTCCAATGATCATCTTATGAATCATTCTGGTATATTCTCATAACATTTAGAGCATAGGACATTCTGGATATATACATATCATGGTATAATCGATCAAAATCTTCATGTGATTTTACTCACCAAGTGTCAAAACACTTGAATCTTGATACAATTCTTTCCATGCAGCAAGAACCTTTCTTGTTGTTTCCATATTAAAATCTTTCAATATCTCATATATATGTATACGGCACAACCATATTTGCGCCTTAATCTATCCATATAGATATTGATGCCAAATATTCCTGGTTTGCCCAAGTCTTTCATCAAAATCTTATTTTAATGAAATTCTTAACTTGTGTCAATACAAGATACATCATTTCCAATCAACAATATGTCCTCTACATAATGTATTAGAAATATGTCTCAGGGCTCCCACTTAATTTCTTGCAAATGCAAGCATCTTCATCATCTCCGATGAATTTAAACTCTTTTAACAGTTTCATCATGGTGAAGGTTCCAACTCCGCTATGCTTACTTCAACTATTGAAGTTTACATGCCCTTTTAGCACCCTTTGAATTAACAAAACCCTTCGGACCATGTCATGTACATGTCCTAGGTTACCGTTCTATTAGAAGAACCTTGTTTTGTTTATTCAACTACCATATACCAAATTATATGTAGTGGTTGCTACATTAATCCGTCAAGACTATATATCACTATGAAAGATCAAATCTTGTCATAGTCAACTCCTTGAACATTGTCGTAAACTTCTTTCCGACATGCCGACTATTTCATAGATGTTAAACATCCATGTCTTATTTCTTTATAGATCCAAACACGACCGATAGGCTTCACACCTTTCCGGAGGGTCTTCCAAGTTCAGAAACTTGATTTCTCGTGTATGGATACTATCACGGATTCTATGACTTCTAGTCATTTTATGGAGTCAAGGCCCATCATCGCTTCTTTGCATGTAGTCGGTTCATCATTGTCAAAACAATAACGACTTGCTTATCAAATCTTACTATTTGATTCTTACCGACCCACATGGTTCTATAGGAACTCTAATCTCCGAGATCACACCTTTTGTAATCACGAGAGCCATGAGCATTGTGGCCGCCACCGGGACACTTTCCGGCGCTGCGCTACTTAGCACATATAGCTAAGGTTCAACAAACTTATCAAAGTTCTATTGTCCTCCCACTTAACTTTTCACTAAAAGTTCCTTCTCAAGAAACTTGACGTTCCAAGCGACAAACTCTTTTGTCCTCGATGTTATGGAGAAATTCCCAACAAATTATTTGAGATAACCTACAAAGACGTGCTTATCCGACTTTGGTTGTAAACATTTTACTTATGCATAGCATACCAAAATTTAAGAAAAGACAATTCGGGTTTTATCCCAAACCATAACTCATATGGTGTCATTTCAACGGATCACGATGGCGCTCTTTTCAGTGTAAAAGCGGTAGTCTCTAAAGCTTCAATCTTTAAAACATAATGGCAGTTTTATAAATGACACCCTTGATCTTACCATGTCAAACATGGTTTGATTTCATCTCTCGAATATGCCATACTCTTATGGTTTAACGGGAAACACAAATCATGGAACAATTTCTAAAATCTTAGGTGTTTTTGCTAAACATGTAACTCAAATATCTTCCTTTATGATCGAACCATAAACTCTTTATTTTCTTGTTACAATGATTTTCCACTTCATCTTGAAAATCTTTTAACAATTTTCAAATGTTTCATACTTCTTCCTTATTAAGTAAATATATAGATATATTCACTCAAATTTCTGGAGAAAGCATACGAAGCAAAAATATCCATCGCATATGGCTACACATAATGGACTATATACATCAACATGCATAATATCCAATAATTTAGTCATCCGTTCCTCTTTGGCCTATGGACAGAGTTTCAATTATCTCGAGGAAACTTTCACAAGCATCAATTGATCAAAATCAAAGACTCCAAAATTCCATTAACATGGAGTTTCTTCATGTTTTCTTTCCAATATAATTTGAAACAGCGATGTCACTTCATAAGTGATATTTTATTCATTTGTCTTGCGACATTTTAGCAATAGTGTTTATGGATGTGATTTCTCCCACTAGACTTGTAAAAGTTCATCCATCCTTTATGGAATACGGTAATTATTTGAAAAACCATTATTCTGTAATACCGGAACAAAATAACGATTATTAAAACAAATCTTGAAGGCTAGGTTTGATGGCAACGAAAACCACAATAACACTTTATTTGTTTTCGATGAACATCATCACTTATTCTCTTGCTAGTTACTTAGGCCATTGTAGTTCATGAATTGCGTTGTCCTGTATGACACTTCATACCAACCAATTCGGTGTCCAATACCGGTATCCAATACCTCAGAACCACATTGTTTAACAAGCAAGGAATACAGCCATAACATGTATATCTTCTATATACCTAAGCTGGACATTTCCAACTTTTTATTTCCTGCCAAATATTTTATAGATTCTCTTTCAGCAATTCCTTTTCCTTTTAAAAGAATCTATCAACATCAATAGTGGTGTCATTCACATGACACATAGTACAAAGCGTATATAGTCAAATACTAATACCTTTGGACTTGCACCATCATCAAATGTTTGGTATTCTTTCAAAAATCCATTCTTTAGTAATCTATTAGTGTAGTAAACATTTTACTTACATCTTTTATTCATCCTTATCATGACAATTTTCATGATCAAGCTACTATAGCCTATAAGGAAGAATGACGAGTATAATTTTAGTTCCCAAAACCTTTTGGGAGATTCGGATGCCTAGCATCTCCATCCTTCACAAATTCTCATACAATATGAGAACATGTATTTTGCTAAATTATACTCTATCATAATGCAACCAAAAACATTGTTTCAGATATCACAATATCTTTCACACATGATGGCTTCTGAAACAATTTTCAGCTCCAATATAATCTTGATATTAAAACAACTTTTGAATATCAATAACATGGAGGCAAACATGATACTTTAGATACTAACATTGGAATTCTTACTCTTGATTTAATACTACTTATTAAACTTCATGGAGTAAATAGAGTTTGCTGAAAGTTTGCAATAGGACTTATAAACTTTAAATTGACATTCAAAACAATACGATACTAGTTCGTAAAGTAAATATCTAGAATTATATAGTTCTATTATCTCAATTAAAACTAAGCATAAGGTAGTGAACAGACACCAATGACTACAACAAATTATGCAAATTCACTTCGATTTAGTTTATGACAAATTGAGTTCGACTAATCCAAATTAGAAATGAACTCCCACTCAAAAACGACATCCCTCGTGCCTTTTTGGTGATTACATGAACCAAATCCACTACACCAAGTCCGATCATCACGTGAGTCGGTGTAGCTTCAAAGGCGAGCATCAATATGGGCATCATATCAACTATATGACTCATTCTTAACCTTTCGGTCCGTGTTCCGAGGCCATGTCTGTACATGCTAGGCTCGCCAAGTAAGAACCTTAGTACCCGCGTGTGTAAAACTGACTTACACCTGTTGTATGAAAGCGTAGAGTCGAGTACACCCGATCATCACGTGATGTCTCGAAATACGATCCACAAAACGGTGCATACTTAAGGAAGAACACATTTTTATCTTGATATCTAAAAGAGGGATCATCTTACAATGCTACAGAAAGCGCCAAACTAGCAGTATAAGATGCTAACATCTAATGTGTAAAGTGAGATGATATGGTCCATACATTTGATCTCTATCACTTGCATCGTGGTATGATCTCTATCATTCCTTTGTGTGTAAGGCCAAGGTCTATAGAACTTACACGTTGAGTGTGTTGTAAGAGTATCTATCATACATCTACTTACAACAATACCATATCAATACACTAGCCCAACAACGATCTAAACTAGACGCCTGTAATTTATCAATTGCAAGTTTTACGTGGCTTAGGGCTTTCGGAAATAGAACCGTTCTTACCTATGAACATGAACCACAACGAGGATAACTAAGTTATTAGCAACTCGTTGTAAATCAGATATTGACTATAGTAGGAGAGACAGACACCCAAGCCACTTATGCAAAACAAGTTGCATGTCAGTCGTGGAACCGGTCTCATGTACGATGATATGTAAGGTTGGTCCGGGCCGCTTCATCCCACTATGCCACCAATATCCAAAATACATAGAAGATGCAATAACATGATCATCGCCCACATATAAACATATGTGTACTACCGTGCTAAGCACCTACGCATAGATCGTGCTCGATACCCTGTTGGGTCCACAAAGATAGAAAACAAAAATTTCCTATGGTGTGAACTACGCCAAGATCTATCTACTAGGTACAAAGCGGGTAGACATACATCCAACGAGAACTTACCCTCGTGACAACGAGCTTTGTTAACAGTAGGAACTCGTGGTTGATGTAGTCGTACACTTGCCGATCTCAAGATCGTGATGAAGTCCAGCAGTCCGGCTCCAAAGACGTCCATCGATCCAGCTCCAAAGACCACCAAGTCCAGCACCACAAAGCAGCGGTGCATCCGTGATCGCACACACACGTCCGGTACCCGACAACCTCCGTCCCTCGCTCCAAGAAGCAGCGAAGCAACTCCTTTCGAGATAAAGCCACTAGGAACATATATCTCGCTAATCCGAGACCATGGGGAAATAATACTAGAGGGAGAGAGATCCTTCACAAGGAGGCGTGGGAGAAGTGAGGAGAGGGGGCCTTTTATAGGAGGAGGGAGGTACCCTCCTTCATGGCCGACGCATGGGGAGGTGACCTTCACCTCCTCCATTCATGTGGTGGTAACCCTCCACATTAAAATGCCCTTCACATTCTCTTTTAAAGTCTCCACTTTAAATGCATTAAATTTCTCCAAATTTAATGCTTCCTCATTTAATAAAACTCTTTTATTATTTTTATTCAGAATTTTGTTAATTACTTTAATTAACAAACATTCACATAAAACCCCCTGCAACATTTCAATATTACATGCAGAACCAATTTCAGCAATTTCACCCAAACAGTTTGTTCATTCAAATAATTCCAGCTTTCTTAAATCTTTATCTTAAACATATTTGCTCCAAATGGTGTCGGTATCCCTTAAGTGTGTCACCCTACGGTTCACGAATAATGCGACATGATCGAGACCCTCTCCGATCAATAATCGCCAGGACACGGAGATCCGTACTGACTCCTACACATTCAACGATGACTTCTGTGATCGTGAGAACCTTTAACGCTTGTAACTAAAACCCTTTGTCTCGTGATATATTACATGTCCGAGATTCGATCATCGGTATCTCCATACCTAGTTTGATCTCGTTTCCGACATGCACTCTTTTCTCGTTCCCATGATATAACATTCTAGTGATCACATCACTTACTTGCAAGCTATTTCAATGTGATATCACCGAGAGGGCCCAGAGTATATCTATCCGTCATCGGGATTGACAAATTCCACTCTTGATCCATGAGCCTCAACATAACACCTTCGTAGCACTGAACCCATCTTTATAGTCACCCTGTTACGGTGTGACGTTTGATGTTATCAAGATACTTTTCCGGTGTTAGCAATTAACATGATCTCATGGTCTAAGGATAAAGATTACTTCGTATGATGTTATAGCAATATAAACATAATGACTTTGATCGTAATGCTATACTTCAGATGAATGTTCATCACATTATTCCACCAATGTTGTGACCTCGTTATTAACAACATCCAATGTCCATGATCAGGAAACCTTGATCATCTTGTTAATCAACGAGCTAGTCTATAAGAGAGGCATAACTAGGAACCCTTTTTGTTTATTAAACACACATGTATTGACGTTTCCGATCAATACAATTATAGCATGCAAAATAAACATTTATCATAAACATGGAATAAGATAATAACCACTTTATTATTGCCTCTCGGGCATATTCCCTTCAATACCGCAATGCACCACATACCGAGCATTCATTCTTATTCTCGTACTCCTCACCGTGGTATAGGATGCAATTATTAATGTATGCATGTATCTTCTGCACCTCTAATCCTAGAGGGCAGACAACCTTCTTTGCTTCGTACGTAGTGACAGACAATTTGTTATCTGTTGGAAGCTTCTTATTAATTATTTTCAGTAATTTCTCAAATCCCTTTTCAGATAAACCATTCTCTGCTTTCCATTGCAACAATTCTAGTGTGGTACCAAGATTTGTGTTGCCATCTTCATAATTTGGGTACACTAATTTTTTGTGATCCTCTAACATGCGCTTCAAATTCAACTTCTCATTTTCACTTTCACATTCTCTCTTTGTGTTGCCATCTTTGCAATTTGGGTACACCAATTTTTTGTGATCCTCTAACATGCGCTTCAACTTCAACTTCTCATTATCACTTTCGCATTCTCTCTGTGCATCAACAATGGCCCGGTGAAGATCATCTATGAGCTCATCTAGTGCCTCTTCATCTTCAGCTTCCCCTGTTGCAGTATCACCGTATTCAGGAAACATAGGATAGTTGTTATCATCCTCTTCTTCTTCATTGTCTTCCATCATAACCCCTCTTTCTACGTTCTTGGTCCAATAATTATAGTTGGGCATGAAACCGGACCGAAGCAGGTGGGTGTGAAGGGTTCTCGAGGAAGAGTAATCCTTCTTATTCTGATAGGCAACAGATGGACAACACAAAAAACTATCCACACTGTTTGCCTCAGCCACACGGATAAAATTTTGCAGGCCCATAATGAACTCGACAATGCGTCGGTCACCGTGCATCCATTGCCGTCTTATCTGTATTATATAATTAAGTTTATCAAAAACCATCATAGAACATCTAGAGAAATGACTACTGTACATCGACACATGCATTGTATCAATGACATATGAAAAAATAAAGTTGCTAACCTCGATTGAGGAGGAAAGAAAGAGGAGAAAGCATAAGTGTGGCTCAGGCACTTCATATCATGTTTATTTTGTGTAAACTGAAGTGACATCATTCTCTCATGCATTTCATCGAGCACCTCTTGTGCATAGAGGGGAAAAACAAAGCAACATACACCACTTGTGCATGAGAAGGAAAAAACAAACCAGCTCACACAAGCATGTGGAACTAGGGCCTATATATACAGTAACATGGACCTTACCACGAACCGAGACTAAAGGGGTTGAGGCAGGCGCGAAACCCCTTTAGTCCCGGTTCGTGGAGTCCCACTCGAACCGAGACTAATTGTGGCACTGCCCCGTGCGGCATCCTGGTTGTTTAAACAGGGGCTAATGCTCACATTAGTCATGGTTCGTAACGTAACCGAGACTAATAACTGGACAGCTCCGAAAAGGAAGCCCTATTTTCTACTAGTGAATTGGCAGAAAAAACTCGGGTGAAGCACGCGAGGTCGCACAAACCGAACCTCGAGCAAGCGTAGAGAAGCCATCCTCGTCGTATTGTCATTTTCCTGAAACGGAAAATGCCTTTTAGCTAGTGCCCCCGACATGACAGGTGGGAGGCATAGGCGTGGGGTGGTGCGCACCCGAGTGCTCCACTGCAATTCTCAGATAGATAGATAGATAGATAGATAGATAGATAGATAGATACACAAATAGATAGATATATAGATAAGGCTAGGTATAGTAGGAGTAACATAAGTAGTAACTTAGTAGCACATGCAATGCCACGTAAGCATTTGTGTGACATGACATGTTATTAATTGAAAAAAAGAGTATCATGATAACTAGCTATGTTATCATAACATCACACTTTTTTAGATAAAAATAATTCTATATGCTAACTAATATAGTCATCTATGACACTATCTATTGATTACTATGTTTACGAAGGTGGTAACCCATGACACTTATGAACCAAACTAAATCTTAGACTAGTGTCACACTGGTCTAAGTTAAAGTTAGACTAAATGTGAGATGCTCCATATACGGAACATAGCTTTCTAGGAGGAGCTCTCGGGCTGAATGGACAAAATTGACCCCCTAAAGAAATTCACAAAATAAACTCTCGTCGAAAGTATTTCACCCTACTAACCTTTTGTGTAGCGTCTAACACAAAGGCGCTATACTCAACAGGGTAGCGTCTCTCCGAAAGACGCTACGCTCCTTGCCAGCGTGGCACATGGGTCCCACCAGTAACGCCTTTGTCCGAGATATTAACGTACATAGTATATCGTCTAGATGTAAGACGCTACACAACTCTGTATAGCATGCATGTATAGAATTAACACAAAATTGTAGTGATCGAGTTGGTTGAAGTCTTTGTTGCTAGCTTCTAGGTCATGGGTTTCAACACCTTAAACCACCACATTTTATTTTCCTTTTTCAAAGGCTGCGGTATTGTTCTATGGTTAGACATATGACAATAAATTAATTCTAGGCTCCTTATTTTTTAAGAAAAATAGAAAATTACATCTCACAAACAACTTTTCTCCAGATTTTCTCACAAACATACCGCACCGTAGATCCCCTGATGAAGGAGTTCCCTAGAGCTGTCAGGAGGTAAGATGAATCGTCAGAGCATGTCCAAGTGAGTTCCTGAACATTGACTTACTAATCGACTAGTCTCCAGAAATATACTTCCTCTGTTTAAAAATATAAAACATGTTAGCTTTGTAAACCGAATGTATCTAGACGTCTTTTAGTGTATAGATCCGTAGAGGTTCGGAGTAAACCTATACATTAAAAACCGTCAAGATACATTTATTTTACAGAGCTAAAACGTCTTATATTTCTATACGGAGGGAGTAGCAGACAATGGATACATTGGAATAATATCCAAGAGTAGTTTTAATCAGCCGAGGATGTGAAGGACGAAACAATATAAGAGGTTTGTTACCAAACACGGACGTGTGTGGTTTAATTTCCCATCTAGAAACTATACTCCACTATGTACGCGGTAACGTATCAGATAAAGGCGCTACTGGAAAGTCTTTTAGAACCCGCGTGCCACGCTGGCAAGAAGTGTAGAGGTGCTACCATGTTGCTAGCGTCTTTGTGTTAAACGCTAAAAAAATTTTGTCACAAGTTTATTTTGTGATTCTTTGGGTAAATTTTGTCTATTCTACCGGCTCCGGTACACGCCACGAGTCGGCGCGGGAGGCGGCCGGACTGCGGGAGGGCTCCGTCGTGTCTTTCACTCGGTCCACCACCTGTCCGAGTTAATGTTCACGGAATTTACCCCACAGTCCTCCCTTTTTCCTGGCCGTCTCGGGAAATCAGAACGCCCAGTGTAGAGTGAGGACATCGAGCAAGGGCTAGGTCTTCGGCCGCCGGCCACCCCTCTTCTCCACGGGGAGGGACCATTTGCTGCAGTAAGCACCTCGCCCGGAGGCCCCCATCTCTGGTTAGCGCCGGCAGCGCTCCTCATTTCCCTTGTAGATCCTCCATTCGTTTGATTGCTTACGATTTCTTCGAGTACATCCCTTGATGCTTTAATAGTGCATATGATCTCCCCGTTAATCTTTAATTTAGTTAGTCCTGTCGCCCTGTTATTCTGTTGCTAGATCTAAATTTTCTTCTTGCTTCGTGTAAAGGCGGTGTTTTTTATTGCAAACGGCGATTTGCAGGATTCGCCGCCTCTGCATCCATGGATGCCTCGAGGAAAAGGGCCCGTACGGGCAGCACCTCGGCCGAGGACAGGCTGAGCGCCCTGCCGGATGCCCTCATCCACACCATCATGTCGTTCCTCAAGGCCCACCAGGTGGTCCAGACGTGCGTGCTGGCCAAGAGGTGGACGCACCTCTGGCGTTCTGTTCCGAATCTTGACATCGACCTGTCAGAATTCAACTGTAAAATTGAAGACCATGACTGGGCCGCTATCGAAGCAAGTTATGAGAAGTTCGTGGATTTCGCAGATTATCTGTTGGTCCATCGCCATCAGGCTATGCTCAATTAAGGATACATTCCGGCTGCATGTAAATTCCAGACATCAATTAAGGCCTGCGGATACTGGTAGATGGGTTCGCCGTGGCCTCAAGTGCTCCCCTAGAGCGCTTCACGTTCAGAATGACCGGAATTATGGTTACAACTATACAATACCTTTGGAATTGTGGTCTGGACCTCCTAGTTCTTGCCGCCTCACAAAGATACACCTGCTCGGTGTGTCACTGAACCGCAGCTCGTGGAGCAGATTGGTTCTGCATGCGATGTTCTAGAAGAACTGGAACTAAAAAGTTGTGAAATAAATTTTCAGAAAATTACATCCCCCTCACTGAAGAGCCTGATTATACATCATTGTTCTGCTCATTGTGGGAGTAAGCTGATTATAACAGCTCCACGTCTTGCTTCTCTGCATCTAAACCTCAATGCTACTTATGACTTCGTACTATTAGTATATGAAATGGTATCCCTTGTGAAAGCATCCATACATAACTGGATTAACTTTCGTGGTAATGTTGTCCACGACAATCATTGCGAGATTCTGAGCAGTCTATCTAATGTGACAAGTCTGGAGCTGTTGGGTTTCCCTATACGGGTATGACTTTCTATCTGATAGTTGGATATGTTTTACTTGTCCCCACAAAAAGGAGATGTGTTTATCTTGTTAATCAGCTAATAGTAGTTAAACCTTGAAATGCAATTTTTATTTGCAACTGATCTCTAGTTTGTTGCTTACTTGATTTTATCCTTACATTTTTTGTTCTTCCCCTTTTTTTAGAGAAAAGGGTTCCCCCAGTTTCATTAATGTAACTCGACTTGATAGGGTCTGATGTTGGTAACTTGGTATCTATGGTGGTGTACTTGTAAACTCTGATTCAAATATTACCTTTTCTTCAATGAGCCATGTGACTCGTTATTCACTAATTGTCACCCATGGTGGCTAATGCTTTTCTCATAAATATCGTGATAACTCCATGTTTCCTCTTGATTTGCTCATACCACCTGTGATCAAGTATGCTGTGAGGGCTGATGTATGGAGCTGCATACTGTTTTGCTTTCAGTTTACTTTCCACCTGTTCCGTATGATTAAATTGGCGCGCATTATTGAGGATTAATTTTGTATTTTCAGTTACTGCCAGACGAGGAACCTGTTCAATTCCCTACGTTCAAAAACCTTACAACCTTATTGCTGGATGATTGTGAACTGGGTGACAAATTCCAACTTCTGCAGTACTTTCTGTAGAATTCTCCTAATTTGGACAGGCTCATAGTGAAGTGTTGCCAGGTACTTTGCCTTCATTACCGTAATTCTTTCTTGTCAGCTTGTAGCTTACACAAATGCATTGTGCTGGTGCCAAAAGTTCTCAAAAGTTTCCAAGAAAGGGAAAGGGAAGGCTAGGTCGAAGACATCGTCCCAGTGTCAGGATGGTCTGCATTTCAGTTGCTGGAAGCTAAAGTATACTGAAATCACATATGAGAACAGCGACAATATTGTCCCACTGGTCAATGTTCTGCTTGGCGTTTCAGACCAGCTACCGAAGAATACTATAACGCTTACCAAAGTAGAAGCTAGGGTGTAATGTTCTCATTCTGAATAGCCTACTTGTGTTCTGCTCTGGCGCTTTTGCACTCAACCTGCTTGCCACGCACTGTGTTTGGTTGTATTTGAAGATGTACTGAACTACCGGTGACTGATGTTAAGGAAAGGGCGAGCTTGTAAAATTTCTGACTCGTTTGCTTGTTGATTTAAGTAAGCGCAGTGTGCGTGTCCCTGCACGTTATTAGTTCTATTTTTTCATGCTTCTGCATTGAATGTCACGTTTTGCCTTGTCTTTGATTGGTGCATTCAGTTCATTAGTCTTACTCGAGGCGAACCGCCAATGTTGTTTCTTCTGTTTACTTCTACTTGTGGGGCGACTTGTCCAGTCGAATGCCTATGCAAGCAATTGTGGCGACTGAATGCCCCCTCCTGTCATATTCTCTGAAATTTCCAGGTTGATGGTATAGATAGGTGATGCAAACCTACTTGATCAGCCGTTGTCGATCAACTCATGTTGCCTCATCCCGCGCCTCTCTTTTCTTTAGCATGTTCACCTGACGTCCTCACTATCGCTTTCCTGGCCATTAGACGTCGTACATAGAACTCTAGCTATGACATAATATAGATGTAAATCCAATACTCCATCTCAAAAGTTATGATATGATAGCTCGAAACCTATCACATCTCAACTGAGTGATTTCAGAACTGTCAATGTTGATCGTGTTCGTGTGAGCCAGGCAGCTTTTTTCAGTTCTATTGTTCTATGTGGAGTCCTCTCAACGGAAGCCGTGCGGTGTTTTATTTGAACTAAAGCCATGCACAACTCCAGGGATCTCAGGAGTAGGACTCTAGCTCCATATAAGTCACGTATATATAATTGGAAGGAATAAAGTCACACAATGTCCGTGCTTCGCCACGGAACAACTTAGTAACTGAAATCATAATCATTAACCAAAATAACTGGAATATGTAATTGTGTATGGAACGGATATGCACCTGCTAATTTATTTCTCCAACTTTGAGGTCTCCGGCTGGAGATGCTTTAACAAATATTCCCAGTTACATGCACAATCAATTTGATGGTACCAAATGCTAAAAAAGAAGAACATTCACAAAAGGTTGATTACATGATGGTATTTTTTTATTGTTACAAGAAAGGTGAAGGGGTACGCAAAATTGTAATCAAGTGTCATGTCCAAAATTTGCATAGTACCCAAGGTAGCTTTTGCATTTGTTTTGAAAGTTGTCGATATTTTCTGAAGTAACCTAGCGAACCCAGCCAATTATGTTTCTTTTCTGTTTCGATTACGTTGTGGTTTTCCTAGTGTACTTTATATTTTCATTTAGGCATTCAGCGTGTTGCACTATCGGAGAAAATGGGACTTCTATAATAAACAAATGGTAGCTAGATACGGTGTTGCACTATCGGAGAAAATGGGACTTCTATAATAAACAAATGGTAGCTAGATACGGTACGCTGAAATTGCATACGTACCTCCCCTCTTCTCAAGATGATTACCACATACAAATGTAGGCGGAAGAGAAACTGTTGTCTTCTTAGTTTTTTCACCTCTTTCTAAGATTACAGCTCAGGGAAAAGCCCGATATAAATGAGAAAAGCACAATCTTTGCAATCAATTATTAAGACACTCACGGAATAATTTCGTAGGAAATTTTGTGGGGGCTAAAATAACAAAAAACGCACATTGCATCCTAAACTTGCTATGCACAAAGAGTATGGATGTGCCCATGGGAATGTCAAGGAGATCCATATCTTAGCAAAAGGATAAGAAGTAATTGAATATGAGTCCTCTTCTTGAAAGTTGGTATTGTCCGATTGTTGAGGCTTCCTAGGGTGTCACTGATGGACTCTGCAATCGATAACCAGTAATATGTTTATAGAACTGCATGATTTTATCTTTTTTCTCTCGAAATGGGGGATATCCCCGGCCTCTGCATCCTAGGATGCACACTGCCCATTTATTAATAGTATCAAACGTACCACAAAGAGTATTACAAATCAAGGGCCAGACATGGTTGATATAAATACCAACCATCTAAACAAAGCTAAGAATCTCACAAGAGATAAACGACCATGACTAAGCATTTGTCAATCTACTAGAAAGACGCCATGAAGCCTGGTTGAAAAAATCCGAAGTAACCGCCACAAGACGGGTGCACCCAGTAGCCTTGGGTTGCATTGATGTTCTAGGAGAAGAAAAGCCCAGAGCTGAATCCAATGTGTCGCCATATGAATAACCTGCAAAAAAGATGGGATTCCGGCATTGTTAAAAATAACGTTTTTACGACATTTTCAAATGGACCAACATATGGCCGAAATGCCAATCCGAATTCTATCTTTATTTGCTTTATCTACTCCATTGAACCAATTACCAAAATATTAGTAATATAGGTTGGAGGAGGTAGATTATAAGTACAAAATATCATGCACCAAATAATTTTAGCCAAAGGACAAGAAAGGAATAAATGTTCGATTGTTTCGTCATCGTTACAAAGCAACATTTTTTTATCATTCCACGTACGCTTAGCTAGGTTATCTTTTGTTAGTAACACCTTATTACAAAGAAACCACATAAAAATCTTAATTTTTGTAGGGATTTTTAACTTCCACAAATACCTCGATGGAAAACACGGGTGACCGTTCATGAGATTCTCATACATAGATTTAACCATAAAAACTCCATTCTCAGTCAAGCTCCAAACAAATCTATCCCGATTATTTGTCAAAACTACGACCATCAATCTGTTGCATAGATGCAACCATGCATCCCATTTATTTCCAGTTAAACTTCGTCTAAAGCCAATATTTAGAGGATTGTGCGATAGTACTGTGTTTACCAAAACATGTTTCCTATTCACAATGTTATAGAGCGAGGGATATTGATTCCTAGTTAGGCATCCTCCCAGAATTGAGTACCACTCTCATCACCAATCTTGAAAGCACCACGAGCAAAAAACTCATCTTTCACTTCCATTAGTCCTTTCCAAAAGGGTGAGTCGGTTGGTTTAGTTTTGACTTGTGATAGAGTTTTGTTTGACAAATATTTATTACACAGCAACTCATGACATACCCCATCTTCTGTCAGCAACTTATACAACCATTTGCTTAATAGAAATCTAATTTTTAGCTCTAGCACCTCTATTCACAAACCCCTGATCTTTGGGACGACAAATAATGTTCCACCTAGTTAACCTGTATTTTTTATTATGTTCATCATTCTGCCAAAAGAAACGTGAACGGTAGAAATCTAGTCTATTCCTAACACCCTTTGGTAATAGAAAGAAATATAACATAAACTTGATAGAACAGAGTTAATAAGAACAAGTCTATCCCCATATGATAGAAGTTTCCCTTTCCAACATCCGAATTTGCCTTCAAATCTAGTTTCTATCGGATTCCACTCGGAATTTCGTAGCCTCCTATGATGTATAGGTACCCCAAGGTATCTAAAAGGCAGAATGCCAGACTCACAACCAAAAATCTTCTTATATGTATGCTCTTGTTTAGCAGCTTTGCCAAAACAAAAGATCTCACTCTTGTGGAAATTGATTTTTAAACTGGATAATTGTTCAAAAATACACAGAATGAGTTTCATGTTTACCGCTTTCTGTAAATCATGTTCCATGAACAAGATTGTATCATTCGCGTAATGTAGAAGAGATACTCCTCCATCGACAAGATGAGGTATTAATCTAGCAACATGACCATTCTCTTTTGCTCTGTCTATGAGAATAGCAAGCATATCAGCCACAATGTTGAAAAGCATGTGAGACAAAGGATCTCCTTGACAAAGACCTTTTTTAGTCTGGAAGTAATGACCAATATTATCATTGACCCTAATGGCCATACTCCCATCGCGAACAAAATTATCAATCCATTTACACCAAGATGGATGAAAACCTCTCATACGAAGAAGTTGTTGTAAGAAATGCCACTTAACTTTATCATACGCATTTTCAAAATCAATTTTGAAAAGGACACCATCCATCTTCTTCTTATGAATCTCATGAATGGTCTCGTGAAGAACAACCACACCTTCGAGGATATGCCTTCCAGGCATAAAAGTTGTCTGTGTAGGTCTAATGATTTTGTGAGCTATCACAGAAATCCGGTTTGTAGCAATCTTGGTGAAAATTTTGAAACTGACATTTAATAGGCACATCGGTCTATATTGTTGAATTTTGAACCGCGTTTTCCTTTTGGGGCAGCAGGGTTACACAACACCAAAGTTTAACTTAAATAGAGGTAAATCACTTTCATGTAGCTGTGCAAATAAAGCCTTACATCCTGTTTAATCACTGCCCAAAAAGTTTGATAGAATTCCACAGGGAACTCATCAAGACCGGAAGCTTTATTACGTTCCATAGACGAAATAGCTTTGAAAATCTCCTGTTTGCAAAACGGCTTGGTAAGAATCTCATTTTCTTCGAGCGAGACCTTAGGAATGTCTATTGTTATTTCCTCCATAAGACTAATACTATTTGGAGTCGGCTCTCCAAATAATATTTTATAATATTCAGAAATATAAACCCTCAAATTATCTTCTCCCACAATGGTCCCTTCATCTTGTTCAAGTTGGAATATTTTTTCTTCCTATGCTTATCATTAGCAATAAGGTGAAAGTATTTAGTGTTATTACCTCCTTCTTGAATATGCTTAACCTTGACGCGCTGTGCCCACTTGGACTCCTCATCGCGCCTAAGTTTGGTTACTTTCTCATTTGCAAACTTCAAAGCTTTTCGTTCCTCTAACGATAAAGGTGACAATTCAGCTTCTAAATCCAGCCCATCAATGATGGATAAAAGCCTTTGCTTTTCTTTTTTGTATTTTCCACTTTGGTTTTTTTCCCAACCTCGAAGAAAACGTCGTAGGTGTCTAGTTTTATCCTGCCAACGTTCTATAGGTGAATACCCACGGTTCACTAAAGTCCACTCATCAGCAACTAAATCAAAAAAACCGCCTTGTCGTAACCATGATAGTTCATAAGAAAAACTTGAATTGTTCCCCATGTGGGCTTGAACCTGTGAGTCAATCAGGAGTGGTGTGTGATCTGAGCCTGAATGCGTTAGATCACGCACCATCACAAGAGGAAATTTCTGATCCCACTCAACAGTCGAAAGGATTCGATCCAGTTTTTTATAAGTGGGAATATCTCTTCTATTAGCCCAAGTAAATTGTCTCCCAGAGAGAGCAATCTCTCGAAGGTTTAAACTTTCAATAATAGCATTGAAAATGAATGGCCAACGAGTGTTAAAATTGTCATTATTTTTATCTTCTCTTCTTCTTAGAATGTTAAAATCACCCCTACCAATAGTGGTAAATCTTCATTCTCACATATTCTAACTAACTCCGCAAGAAACTTATGTTTCAAATTATCTTGAGCTGCTCCATAATCCAGAACCAATATCCACTGGAATCCATCATTACGACACTTCAAATGAATTTTAACACAAAAATATCCCGAATCAACCTTGTTGACTTGTAAAGTTTCTGTGTTAACACCCACTAGAATACCACCTGAACAACCATGAGGGGATAAGCATAACCATGCAAATTCCCTCTCCAGTGTCAAGTGTTTAAGAAAAGGAACAGTAAAATTAGATTTCCCTGTCTCTAGCAAAGCAACAAAGTCTAATTTCTATTCCCTAATAGTCTTAGAAAGAAAAAAATGTTTGGCTGTATCACAAAAGCCTTCACTATTCCAATCATTCCTCTTAGACCTTGCATCTCAAAAAGTTTTCTTTATCCTAACTCTAGTACCATGAGGAACTGTATTAGGATCATAAATTATTTTCTTGCGCCCACGCACTTGAAGAGGTTCTTTAGCTAAATTATCGACAAGATCATCAAGCTCAATTACCTCCTCCTCAACCAAATCATCACAATGATTTGAAACCTTAGACACCGCCAAACACGCTTCCCCCAAATTATTATTATCCTTCTTAGAAGGATCATGTTCCAAAAGGGTTAATGTTCTATGGAGTTCATTATCCTTTAATAGTTTTGCGGTAGCATTTTTTCTACAGAGGATTCGTCTAAAGAAACCCCCAAGGAATTTTCTCTTTCTATAAACTCAATATTAGAAAAGGACATAATCGAGAATGTTGGGTTTAAGTTTACCTGTAACACTGTCCCGCCGCTGCAATAACTCTACCGCACGCTCCAGCTGTGTAGCGTCTGCATTGGGTTGGGTCCTAACCCGGTCACTCGGCCGGATATCCGTTGCAGCTGTGGTCGGAATGCCCCCAAAGGCAATAACCTCCGCTAGGGAAGGTCGAGCACGTATGTCACCAGTAGATGCCGCAAACCCAGCCTTGCTTCCGAATGTCCCATTTTTGCAACGGGAGTAAAAGGTGTTCCCATTTTCAATTTAGACCCCAAAGTGTTACTCACATGTGCACCTTCCATCATCACATCATCACCATTCATAGAACAGAAAGAATCCTTGATCCCTTCAACCACCGACTTTTCATTTGGTGAACTTGAAAACATCTCACCATCCGCATCGTCTGCCGTCGTAGCAGGAAAAAGGTCTGTGGCAGCCTGCAGCGGCTCCCCGACAGGCAAAATCTATGCCGCGACGACGTCCCCCGGCAGAGTTTCAGCCCCTGTCGTGGCGGCAGCAAAACCGATCACGACAGCCTGTCGTGGCCCCTCGGCATGCCGTTTCTCTGCCGCGGCAGAGCACTCTAGCATGGACTCAGTGACCGAGTCAAGCATCACAATATGTCTAGATTGAGCGAGAAAATTTGACATAGTGGCCTCAACATGTAGGCCAACCATATCAACCTTTCCAACAGCAAACTGATCAACCTTGGATACATCAATGCTCGAAGGTGAAATAGTTAAGGGTAAAACCAGATCCTATTTGACAAAAGGTATATTCAAACAAATAAAATTAGAAGGGGAAACATCTATATCAATACCATTTACAAAAATAACATCATTTTGTATTACCTCCTTCATTTGTATCTCAAAAGATCCAACATTAAGCCCTAGAGAAGTTAGCAATGCTGACGATTGAACTCCTCCCGGTGCAATATTGCCCCACCCTCCTTTTGAGAAACATCATCCTTCTTATTCGCTTGTTCCGAACTTCTATCTTCTTCCATGTTGCTAGTAAAGTCTCTGTTACCATTATAATCCTCATCATTCCCATCTTGTCTACTATGAGATACCGCAACATTTTCCTCATTAGTCCTATTATCATGTAAACCTTCCAGTAAGAATTTTAGTCGAAAGAAACCTCTCTTTATCCACAGATCGATATATGGAGGAATGAACTTAGGATCAACACAATATACCACCGCCCTGACAATGCCCTTCTGCCTAGTAAAAAGCATATCCACATGCTTGGTTTTACCCAAAAGAGATCCAAAACCCCATAGTGCCAAAAAGTCACCTCTGACATCTTTTGGTACACCCTCAATCTAAACAGACACCTCAGATAACAAGAACATGGGTTCATCAACCACTCCCCATTCCTCAAATTTGAGATAAATAGGAGTGTCAGGGATTTGGTATTGTTTTATTACCTTCATACGTTGTACCTCATCCTTAGTAGGGAATTTCACCTTAAATATGAAGGGTTCTATAGCAGAAAACAAAAAATCCTACATTGGAACTTCCTAACGCCCAAGATCTATCTATGTAGTAATGCAGTAACGACCGGAGCATATAGAATACATATCCTTGTAGACCGTCCGTGGTTAACATTCCGAGGGGAATGTGGTTGACGTAGTCGAACTCGTAGCCGACCTCAAGGTCACGAAGATCCTCGTAGGTCATCCCTTGCTCCTTCTTAATCGCGCAGCAGCTCCAGCTCACGACATCCAAGGTGCCTCAAGTGAGGCCCCTCGTGGTTTCGTACACATACGGTGTACGATGACAACCTCCGACTCCTTGATCCCTGACAGGAGTACGGAATTAGAACTCCGGCTTGGAATCCCTGCAGCGCAACGTCGTGCTGTAGGTGCGGTGTCTCTTGCATGGATAGTCCTTACTTGGGACCGTGCCAACGCATGGAGACGAGAGAGAGGGAAGGAGAAAGTCAACCAAAGGACTTCTCCAAATATTGTTATGTCAAATCCCACCCATGGGCACCCCTTTATATGGGGGGGAGGGAGATGTCCCCTGAAGGAGATATGCCCTAGAGGCAAATAATAAATAGGTTTTTATTGTCATATCTCAATTAGTTTATAATAGTTTCATATTGTGCTATAACTGTGCCAAGTAGAAACATTGGTACAGGTGTGGTATGAAACAACAAAGTCCCTAGTAGCCTCTATTCATACTAGTTCGTTGGTCATGAGGATGATCTGGGTTTCAAGATCATGGGCATTTATGCCAATTGACAACGGGATCATATCATTGGAGAATGATGTGATTGGACATTCCTCGAAGGATTGCAACACGATCAAGTCATATAGTTCATTGTTGCAACAACTATACCTAGACTCCTTTTCCTTAGACCGTGAGCTCATATTACTCACTATTTCCCGAGGCTGCTTAGACTGCATCAAGCGCCACTTGGTAATACAGTGGTTATAAAGGTGTACGTTGGGTATTCCGAAGGAACAGTAAATGACATGTGACTGCAAGACCGGGATTTTTTCACCCACATGACGGGTAAAGATACATACGACCTGCTTGGTGAGATTACATCTATAAATGTTGCAACATGTGACTCGGTCACGGGGATGTAATATCACGGTAATAAGAAAACAGAACTTGTTGTGAACGAGATTGAACAAGGTATGGGATACCAATGATCAGATCTCGTACAAGTCGTATCGAGAAACAAAAGGAAGAGGATGCTACATTTAGCGGTTCAAACGACATTGTCATCAGGAATGCATAGGGGTCACATGGATATCCCTGGTCCTTCTGTTGATCATTGATACTGATCATGTATAGAGCATTCTCGAGCCGTGAGAGGATACACTTAAGGGTACGATGAGAGCGATCATTCGTAAGACGGAATCACAATAGAGAAAGAGAGAAAGGCGGAACCGTTCTGCGGAAAGATCTGAAGTCGTTCGGAGGAAATCGAAAGGGAACTGAAAGGTGTTTCGGGTCAAGACGGATTTTGTAATATGTATTTACATATTAATTAATGTAATTAATATTAAATATAATATTAAAATCTAATTTGAAGGGTTATTCCACTAATAGGCCAAACTTCCTAGGGAAAAAGGGCCCATGAGGGAAAACTGAAGGAGGGAAGGGCCAAGGCCCAGGAGCCTCAAGGGGGCCCACCCGGCCAGCCTAGGGTTATGCACGGGGTAGGGTCCACCCCTGGCCGGCTGGCCCATGAGGCCCATGTGCCTCCCTCCTCTCTCCCTTGTTTAGTCCCTGTGAGATCCAGGCACATGGCTTAATAGGATTGATAGGATACCCATATCAACAAGTTGCAACTTCTTTTCCAGAAGCTCATTTGAAAAAGAACTCTAAGGTTAAGCGTGCTTGGCCTAGAGCAATTCTAGGATGGGTGACCGACCGAAGTAGAATGTGCAAGCAGTGAGGACAAAGTGCGCAGAAAAGACTAGTGTTGGTTTGTGGGGCCAGTCTAGATATCCTATTAAGCTACCAAGAGTGACACCCCCCGGGCCCAGGAGTGGACGGGGTGTTACAAAGTGGTATTAGAGCCGACCCTTGCGATTACACGGGTGTGTGCGGGTCAGTGGCGGTACATGTGGAGCATGGCGCGTGTGGCCCGGAGTGGACACGGCATGACACATGTGCCGGCACTGAACGCACAGACGCATGCCAAGAGGGAACGTTCCTGGGGTGTGCTTGATGGATGAGGGCATCGATCTTCTAAAGGGTGGGTGTATGTGAGATCCAGGCACATGGCTTAATAGGATTGATAGGATACCCATATCAACAAGTTGCAACTTCTTTTCCAGAAGCTCATTCGAAAAAGAACTCTAAGTAAGCGTGCTTGGCCTAGAGCAATTCTAGGATGGGTGACCGATCGGGAAGTGGGTACCGGGTGCGCACGAGTGAGGACAAAGTGCGCAGAAAAGACTAGTGTTGGTTTGTGGGGCCAGTCTAGATATCCTATTAAGCTACCAAGAGTGACACCCCCCGGGCCCAGGAGTGGACGGGGTGTTACAGTCCCACATGGGAAACCCAAAGGGGAGGGCACACCCCCTCCCCCTATATAAAGGGGTGCCCATGGGTGGGATGAGACACACCAATATTTGGAGAAGTCCTTTGGTTGACTTCCTTCTTCCTTCTCTCCCTAACCCTTGTGACCATGGCCCCAAGTGTGGGTTGTGCGATCAAGGCACACCTGCAGTACGCCGTTGCGCTGCAGGGATTCCTAGCCGGATATCAACTTCTGCACTCCCGGCGGGATCAGGGAGTCGGAGGTCTCATCGTGCACTGGATGTGTACGAAGACACGAGGCGCAACACTTGGGGTGCTTAAATGTCGTGAGCCAGAGCTGCTGCATGATGAAGATGAAGAAGGAGCAAGGGGTGACCTACGAAGAGCTTCGCGACCTTGAGGGCGGCTACAAGTACGACTACTTCAACCACGTTCCCCACGGAAATTTAACCGCGTACGTTCTACAAGGGTATGTATTCTCTACGCATTGGCCGTTACCGCATTACTACATAGATAGATCCTAGGCTGCGATCCCCTTCAGTGGTATCAGAGCTGATCTATGCGTAGGAGTGTTGTACGGCCAGTACGCACAAGTATTGTGTGGGCATTGATCCCTTAGTTGTTACCCTCTAACGTGTACTTGTTTATATCGTGGTATTGTTTGATGAAGCGGCCCGGACCGACCTTACGCGTATTCATACGCGAGACTGGTTCCACGCTCAACATACGGCTTGTACCTTATAACTGGCTAGCGGGTGTCTGACTCTCATTCGATAGTTGATATAGCATTTACAACGGAGGGCCCCGAAAGGGGTGTAATAGAGACAACTGTTGGATCCATGTTGTGGTTGGAAAGTTTGTAGTTTAGAAACGGTTCTATTGCGAAAGCCCTAACAACCACGTAAAACTTGCAATAGATAAAGTAGAGGCGTCTAACTTTATTTTGCAGGCGGGCATGTGATTATGAAATAGCATTGGTCGTTGCGAAGGTAAAGTAGTTTACTTTTATGTTACTAAGTAGTATAGTAATAGTCATCGTTCCGATGGACGACCTAGTGAAGGCGTCGTGGACTTGACGTCAAACCAAGGGCAAGATGGAGATTATGCCAGAGCGCTCGATGGAGATCAAGGCGCAAGAAGGACCATATCATATCACATTATACATATGATGTTGATACCTGTTTTTACATCTTATTGTGTGCTAGTATTTAGATACTCAACGGTACCAAATAAGATAATCCCTATTTAATTCCAATGTTCCGTGTTCCTCTTGTGTGTGCACCACCAAGAAAGTTCTTCGGTATGAGGCGCCTCAGTGAGTAGGGTCGACATATATCTACGTTCGCATACAGTGGGTGTAAGCCATGTTGCACAGCGAATACACACAAGTTAGATTTGGCGACCCTAGCACGTTAGAGAAGCGTGGCCTCGGAACACAAGAGATCGAAAGATCGAGCATTTGTCACATGGATGATGTGATTGGCATTAGTGAATGTCTACCTTAGATAATGCACTGATGGTCGTGATGATCGGGGGAGGTGCAGAGGATAGGGATCATGTGATCACTAAAATCGTCCAGGGATGACAATTTTAGTGGAGACCAATTATAAATTGATCTCTTATTATAAACTTAGTCTAGATGTCTGTCTGCAAATATCTTAGTAGATCTTAGCCTATACCATTGAGGTCCTTTGCGACCATGGGAATATATTGATTAATTTGGAACTTAGCAAAAGGGTCCAACTTCATAAATTAATACCCACGCCTGAGGTATATCCTTGTAAAAGGTGATCTTCTCTTCTTGATACAATAACCATTAGGAGATAATTCGATGACTCTGAAATATTTGTGTTTTCTCCGTAATCATCCAATAAGCCATTCTCCATTCGATTGAGAGTTGGGCTAAATTTTGTATTCTACAGAATTAGGCACATAGAGTATGAGCCGTTGGATGGGTTTTCCTCCATCATGGATGAAAAGAGAATGTTTGGAAAAACACTTAGCGGTCTTGCATTAGAGTTGAGAACTCTTGGAAGGGCTTGATTACAATGGAGGTCATGGATGAAAAGGTATATGTAAGATATACAAATTATAAATGTGGTTCTTGCAAAACTCATTGCAGTTTGCAAAGTATTTGATACTTGTCCTGTTTTGAGAAAACAGGATGGTCTGCTTGATAATTACTGGAGTTGAGGCAATGAGGCTTGATGACGGCAAGCAAAATAGTTGATGGCCGACATCACCTCTTCCCTCAAAGTTTATCATTTGGATTAGTGGACTTGAATATAAATTTGTCATCTTTGTTTGTGTGTCTTACTTTTGGCGAGACGATTATTCATATGAACAAGTTACAAGCCAGTTTGTACTATTCTTTTGAAAAATACCATTTTGGTCACATTACGATTATAAACAAGTTATTCTTATCATTATGTTAATGATAATAGTTTAAACATTATAAAGGATTAGAATGCTAAAAGATATCCAAAGTTTAATAATGAAATGACACTATAGTTTAAGTCATTTTGGTTATTGCATGTTCTTAATGAAGATCGAGGTCCTAGATGCTTAATCTAGAGACTTTGCAAAACCATGCCTCTTGGGCAGAATGACTAAAACTCCGCATTCTGGTAAAACGGTGATATGCAAAGAAATGTTGAATCTTATACATAGTGATGTATCGTATTTTCAAGAAGTAGTGGAAATCATTTATTGTGGAGTTAAGTGAATAAGCGTATTTACTTAATGAAACATTAGTTCGAAATGATTTGAATTGTTCAAATGAGTTCACAACAATAAGAGGATATTGAAATTAACAAGAATATGAAGTCTCTTCGATTTGATCGACAGGACTAAAGTATTCAAGTTAAGTTTTGCATAAAGGGACTTGTGAAAGATATTTCAAAAATTATGATAATTGGATGAATTCAAACTATGTGAAATGTCTAAACATCATAATCATTATTCATTAGATACATATGGTATAATATTATCTCTTATCAGGGTTATAGTTATTGTTTAGAGTTAAAGATCAAAATAAGCAAACACTGATTTGAAATGCAAAGGAACATCCATAGATTCGTGGAAACAACACCATAAATGTTATGGCACGTTCGAGTTTTTGGAGATTTCGATAAGTCAAAATCGTGGCGAATAAACAAGTCTTTGTAGAGGATTCTTAGGAAGCTATGAATGCATCATCCACAAAAGGGGCAAACATGTTGTTGTCGAAAGTTGACGGGTCTTGACGAAGATACAGGTGGAAGAAAGTAAAAGATCAAAACAAGGTTTTTGACCTTACCTCCGAATTGTTGAGTGGCGCAGTGGAATTTGTTTCATGAATCCAAACTCTACAAATAGAGGAGAAACTATTGATAATGATCATAAAGTTTCAGGTAAATACTTTTACTAAAGAAAGTAGGATTCAACTATATATTCTACAAGTTTGTGGAATTCTATTATTGATTCACTTGTCATGTTTTGAACAAGACATACCTACAAATTACAAAAAAGCGTGATGGACCTGAGTGCGAGAAATGACTAGGAGTCATAAAATGCTATATTAAGTTACATTTAAGATTGCAAAGTAACATGTTACTTGATCTTATTAAAGTAAAGAAGTTTACTTGATATTTCTGAATGACTGCAAAGTCATAAGAAGGAAATGAAACTTAATGAATGACAAAAAGCTCGATTTGTCACAAGTTTGGGCAAATTCAAGAAGTTGACTACAACAGTAGTGATGCTTAAAGTCTTTTGGATTTACACTACAAATATATGGATATTGAAGTCTCGTGAGTGGAATACTCAAATTGATGATGATCAAAGAATTTTGGAATATCCAAGATTGTCGAGAGGACCTTGATTTGAGTGGGAGCAAATTAGCTTAGCTAATTCATAATATGTAGCTGACATATTTTGAGTGGGAGCTAAGTGAAATCCCTGGATCTCAAATATGAATGTCATATTTGAGTGGGAGCGTGAAATCATTCTGGGATATGTGGACGACATATGTGAATGATGTGATTGGTGTTAATAATATTTAAGTTAGATAAATAATGATGAAGTTGAAGTCATTAAACAATAAGATCTATCGAGATAGATTGGTGAGTTTAATAAACACTAAATGTTGAATGCTTCCTGGACTTGATTCTGAAAGATGTTCAGAATGTCCTAAGACAAGATTCTGAAGAAGCTCAGAATGGAACAAGGTAAGAAAGAAGTTCTTACTATATGAAGCATTGAGTTAGTATTGCAACTATGGTTGAAGGAAGGAGATGCGTTGCATATCCTATGCCTCAGTCATAAGTTCTTCCATGTTGTATACTCGACGTAATGTGACCTGACGTTCTGGTTGGTAGGACAAAGTCTTAACGGTAAGAACGTGTCTTTAAGTGATTCCTGAGTTGATCATAGAACCAAAATTGAGTTTGTACTTAAATGGCAAGAAGCAATGTAAGTGGCATAGATGCATTTCATGCACTAGGATCTACATAGATATAGAAGTATAAAAGCTCCATCTGATGTGATGTATAATGTTATGGTGGGGCTAGTTCGCTTTTAGCGTAGAATGATGTGTCCTAGGGCCCATTGCCCATGAGAAAGCCCTCGAGGTTGATCTAAAGTCACTGTAAGCTCCTGGAATTCGGCCTCATTCTGCTGCCATGACTATAGTATATACACAAAGGATAGCAAAGTGTGTTTCGAAGTTTAGATGACAACGGTGAAAACGACAGTCATCATAAACACTAGAAACAAAGTCTCACTTTGTCGCCAAACAAATACTTCGACCCATTATAAGATAATGGTGTGAATGTAAAAATTAGGAAGACATTAACGATTTTCAAAAGACAAAATGATCTGGTAAAACAGAACATGGACATGACGTTTCCCATGAGCATGCATGATTTGTAGACGCATATGGTATATGGTTTATATGAGTAAAATGCAAGCTGGATTATTTGTACTCTAGTGCAAGTGGGAGACTGAAGGAGATATGCCCTAGAGGCAAATAATAAATAGGTTTTTATTGTCATATCTCAATTAGTTTATAATAGTTTCATATTGTGCTATAACTATGCCAAGTAGAAACATTGGTACACGTGTGGTATGAAACAACAAAGTCCCTAGTAGCCTCTATTCATACTAGTTCGTTGGTCACGAGGATGATCTGGGTTTCAAGATCATGGGCATTTATGCCGATTGACAACGGGATCATATCATTGGAGAATAATGTGATTGGACATTCCTCGAAGGATTGCAACACGATCAAGTCATATAGTTCATTGTTGCAACATCTATACCTAGACTCCTTTTCCTTAGACCATGAGCTCATATTACTCACTGTTTCCCGGGGCTGCTTAGACTGCATCAAGCGCCACTTGGTAATACAGTGGTTATAAAGGTGTACGTTGGGTATTCCAAAGGAACAGTAGATGACATGTGACTGCAAGACCAGGATTTTTGTTCACCCACATGACGGGTAAAGATACACACGGCCGGCTTGGTCAGATTACATCTATAAATGTTGCAACATGTGACTCAGTCACGGGGATGTAATATCACGGTAATAAGAAAACAGAACTTGTTGTGAACAAGATTGAACAAGGTATGGGATACCAATGATCGGATCTCGGACAAGTCGTATCGAGAAACAAAAGGAAGAGGATGCTACATTTAGTGGTTCAAATGACATTGTCATCAGGAATGCATAGGGGTCACATGGATATCCCTGGTCCCTCTGTTGATCATTGATACAGATCATGTCTAGAGCATTCTCGAGCCGTGAGAGGATACACTTAAGGGTACGATGAGAGCGATCATTCGTAAGACGCAATCACAGTAGAGAAAGAGAGAAAGCCGGAATCGTTCCGCGGAAAGATCTGAAGTCGTTCGGAGGAAATTGAAAGGGAACCAAAAGGTGTTTCGGGTCAAGACGGATTTTGTAATATGTATTTACATATTAATTAATGTAATTAATATTATATATAATATTAAAATCTAATTTGAAGGGTTATTCCACTAATGGGCCAAACTTCCTAGGGAAAAAGGGCCCATGAGGGAAAACCGAAGGAGGGAAGGGCCAAGGCCCAGGAGCCTCAAGGGGGCCCACCCGGCCAGCCTAGAGATGTGCACGGGGTGGGGTCCACCCCTGGCCGGCTGGCCCATGAGGCCCATGTGCCTCCCACCTCTCTCCCTTGTTTAGTCCCACATGGGAAACCCAAAGGGAGGGCACACCCCCTCCCCCTATATAAAGGGGTGCCCATGGGTGGGATGAGACACACCAATATTTGGAGAAGTCCTTTGGTTGACTTCCTCTTTCCCTCTCTCTAACCCTTGTGACCATGGCCCCAAGTCTAGGCTGTGCGATCAAGGCACACCTGCAGTACGCCATTCTTGTGCAGGATTCTAGGGATATCAACTTCCGCACTCCCGGCGGGATCGGGGAGCCGGAGGTCTCATCGTGCACTGGATGTGTACGAAGACATGAGGCGCAACACTTGGGGCGCTTAAATGTCGTGAGCGGGAGCTGCTGCACGATGAAGATGAAGAAGGAGCAAGGGGTGACCTGCGAGGATCTTCGCGACCTTGAGGGCGGCTACGAGTACGACTACTTCAACCACGTTCCCCGCGGAATGTTAACCGCGTACGGTCTACAAGGGTATGTATTCTCTACGCATTGGCCGTTACCGCATTACTACATAGATAGATCCTAGGTAGTTTTGGGGTTACATCATAGGATTTTTTCTGCTGCGATCCCCTTCAGTGGTATTAGAGCCGATCTATGCATAGGAGTGTTGTACGGCCAGTACGCAAAAGTATTGTGCGGGCATTGATCCCTTAGTTGTTACCCTCTAATGTGTACTTGTTTATATCGAGGTATTGTTTGATGAAGCGCCTGCATCTTCAGACGCGAGACTGGTTCCACGCTCAACATACGGCTTGTACCGTATAACTGGCTAGCGGGTGTCTGTCTCTCATTCGATAGTTGATATAGCATTTACAACGGATGGCCCCGAAAGGGGTGTAATAGAGACAACTGTTGGATCCATGTTGTGGTTGTAAAGTTCATAGTTTAGAAACGATTCTATTGCGAAAGCCCTAACAACCACGTAAAACTTGTAATAGATAAAGTAGAGGCGTCTAACTTTATTTTGCAGGGGGCATGTGATTATGATATGGCATTAGTCGTTGCGAAGGTAAAGTAGTTTAATTTTTTGTTACTAAGTACTCCCTCCGTCCCAAAATGTAAGGCACGTAAGCTTTAGTCAAAAGTCAACATATTTTAGGTTTGACCAAATTTATACATAAAAATATAGACATTCACAATACCAAATCAATATCAATACATTCACCAGAAAGTATAGTTTCTCAAAGTGTCCATTTGATATTGTAGATATTCATACTTTTTTGTATAAACTTGGTCAAACTTAGAAGATGTTGACTTTTGGATAAAGCTTAGGCGCCTTATATTTTGGGACGGAGGGAGTAGTATAGTAATAGTCATTGTTCCGATGGACGACCTGGTGAAGGCGTCGTGGACTTGGCGTCAAACCAAGGGCAAGATGGAGATCTTGCCGGAGCGCTCGATGGAGATCAAGGCGCAAGAAGGACCATATCATATCACATTATACATATGATGTTGATACCTGTTTTTACATCTTATTGTGTGCTAGTATTTAGATACTCAACGGTAGCAAATAAGATAATCCCTATTTAATTCCAATGTTCCGTGTTCCCCTTGTGTGTGCACCACCAAGAAAGTTCTTCGGTATGAGGCGCCCTGCGGTGAGTAGGGGTCAGACATATCTACGTTCGCATACAGTGAGTGTAAGCCATGTTGCACAGCGAATACACACAAGTTAGATTTGGCGAGCCTAGCACGTTAGAGAAGCGTGGCCTCAGAACACAAGAGATCGAAATATCGAGCATGCGTCACATGGATGATGTGATTGGCATTAGTGAATGTCTACCTTTGATAATGCACTAATGGTCGTGATGATCGGGGGAGGTGCAGAGGATAGGGATCATGTGATCACTAAAATCGTCCAGGGGATGACAATTTTAGTGGAGACCAATTATAAATTGATCTCTTATTATAAACTTAGTCTAAATGTCTATTTGCAAATATCTTAGTAGATATTAGCCTATCCCATTGAGGTCCTTTATGACCATGGGAATATATTGCTTAATTTGGAACTTAGCAAAAGGGTCCAACTTCATAGATTAATACCCACGCCTGAGGGATATCCTTGTAAAAGGTGACCTTCTCTTCTTGATACAATAACCATTAGGAGATAATTCGATGACTCCGAAATGTTTGTGTTTTCTCCGTAATCATCCAATAAGCCATTCTCCATTCGATTGAGAGTTGGGATAAATTTTGTATTCTATAGAATTAGGCACATAGATTATGAGCCGTTGGATGGGGTTTCCTCCATCATGGATGAAAAGAGAATGTTTGGAAAAACACTTAGCGGTCTTGCATTAGTGTTGAGAACTCTTGGAAGGGCTTGATTGCAATGGAGGTCATGGATGAAAAGGTATATGTAAGATATACAAATTATAAATGTGGTTCTTGCAAAACTTGTTGCAGTTTGCAAAGTATTTGATACTTGTCCCATTTTGTGAAAACATGATTGTCTGCTTGATAATTGCTGGAGTTGAGGAAATGAGGCTTGATGACGGCAAGCAAAACAGTTGATGGCCGACATCACCTCTTCCCTCAAAGTTTGTCATTTGGATTAGTGGACTTGAATATAAATTTGTAATCTTTGTTTGTGTGTCTTGCTTTTGGCGAGACGATTATTCATATGAACAAGTTACAAGCCAGTTTGTACTATTCTTATGAATAATACCGTTATGGTCACATTACGATTATAAACAAGTTATTCTTATCACTATGTTAATGATAATAGTTTAAACATTTATAAAGGATTAGAATGCTAAAAGATATCCAAAGTTTAATAATGAAATGACATTATAGTTTACGTCATTTTGGTTATGGCATGTTCTTAATGAAGATCGGGGTCCTAGATGCTTAATCTAGAGACTTTTCCAAACCATGCCTCTTGGGCAGAATGACTAAAACTCCGCATTCTGGTAAAATGGTGATATGCGAAGAAATGTTGAATCTTATACATAGTGATGTATCGTATTTTCAACAAGTAGTGGAAATCATTTATTGTGGACTTAAGTGAATAATCGTATTTACTTAATGAAACATGAGTTTGAAATGATTTGAATTGTTCAAATGAGTTCACAATAATAAGAGGATATTGAAATTAACAAGAATACGAAGTCTCTTCGATTTGATCGACACGACTAAAGTATTCAAGTTAAGTTTAGGATAAAGGGACTTGTGAAAGATATTTCACAAATTATGATAATTAGATGAATTCAAACTATGTTGAAATGTCTAAATATCATAATCATTATGTATTAGATACATATGGTATAATATTATCTCTTATTAGGGTTATAGTTGTTGTTTAGAGTTAAAGATCAAAATAAGCAAACACTCATTTAAAATGCAAAGGAACATCCATAGATTCGTGGAAACAACACCATAAATGTTATGGCACGTTCGAGTTTTTGGAGATTTTGATAAGTCGAAATCGTGGCGAATAAACAAGTCTTTGTAGAGGATTCTTAGGAAGCTATGAATGCATCATCCACAAAAGGGGCAAACCTGTTGTTGTCCAAAGTTGACGTGTCTTGATGAACATACAGGTGGAAGAAAGTAAAATATCAAAACAAGGTATTTAACCTTACCTCTGAATTGTTGAGTGGCGCATCGGAATTTGTTTCGTGAATCCAAACTCTACAAATAGAGGAGAAACTATTGATAATGATCATAAAGTTTCAAGTAAATACTTTTACTAAATAAAGTAGGATTCAACTATATATTCTACAAGTTTGTGGAATTATATTATTGATTCACTTGTCATGTTTTGAACAAGACATACCTACAAATTACAAAAAAGCGTGATGGACCTGAGTGCGAGAAATGACTAGGAGTCATAAAATCCTATATTAAGTTACATTTAAGATTGCAAAGTAACATGTTACTTGATCTTATTAAAGTAAAGAAGTTTACTTGATATTTCTGAATGACTGCAAAGTCATAAGAAGGAAATGAAACTTAATGAATGACAAAAAGCTCGGTTTGTCACAAGTTTGGACAAACTCAAGAAGTTGACTACAACAGTAGTGATGCTCAAAGTCTTTTGGATTTACACTAGAAATATATGGATATTGAAGTCTCGTAAGTGGAATACTCAAATTGATAATGATCAAATAATTTTGGAATATCCAGGATTATTGAGAGGACCTTGATTTGAGTGGGAGCAAATCATCTTGGCTAATTCATAATATGTAGCTGACATATTTTGAGTGGGAGTTAAGTGAAATCCCTGGATCTCAAATAGTCATATTTGAGTGGGAGCGTGAAATCATTCTGGGATATGTGGACGACATATGTGAATGATGTGATTGGTGTTAATAATATTTAAGTTATATAAATAAGGATGAAGTTGAAGTCATTAAACAATAAGATCTATCGAGATAGATTGGTGAGTTTAATAAACACTAAATGTCGAATGCTTCCTGGACTTGATTCTGAAAGATGTTCAGAATGTCCTAAGACAAGATTCTGAAGAAGCTCAGAATGGAACAAGGTAAGAAGAAGTTCTTAATATATGAAGCATTGAGTTAGTATTGCAACTATGGTTGAAGGAAGGAGATGCGTTGCATCTCCTATGCCTCAGTCATAAGTTCTTCCATGTTGTATACTCGACGTAATGTGACCCGAGGTTCTGGTTGGTAGGACAAAGTCTTAACTGTAAGAACGTGTCTTTAAGTGATTCCTGAGTTGATCACAGAACCAAAATTAAGTTTGTACTTAAATGGCAAGAAGTAATGTAAGTGGCATAGATTCATTTCATGCACTAGGATCTACATAGATATAGAAGTATAAAATCTCCATCTAATGTGATGTCTAATGTTATGGTGGGGCTAGTTCGCTTTTAGCGTAGAATTATGTGTCCCAGGGCCCAGTGCCCATGAGAAAGCCCTCGAGGTTGATCTAAAGTCACCGTAAGCACCTAGAATTCGGCCTCATTGTGCTGCCATGACTATAGTATATAAACAAAAAGGATAGCAAAGTGTGTTTCGAAGTTTAGATGACAACGGTGAAAACGACCGTCATCATAAACACTAGAAACAAAGTCTCACTTTGTCGCCAAACAAATACTTTGACCCATTATAAGATAATGGTGTGAATGTCAAAATTAGGAAGACATTAACGATTTGCAAAACACATAATGATCTGGTAAAACAGAACATGGACATGACATTTCCCATGAGCATGCATGATCTGTAGACGCATATGGTATATGGTTTATATGAGTAAAATGCAAGCTGGATTATTTGTACTCTAGTGCAAGTGGGAGACTGAAGGAGATATGCCCTAGAGGCAAATAATAAATAGGTTTTTATTGTCATATCTCAATTAGTTTATAATAGTTTCATATTGTGCTATAACTGTGCCAAGTAGAATCATTGGTACAGGTGTGGTATGAAACAACAAAGTCCCAAGTAGCCTCTATTCATACTAGTTCATTGGTCATGAGGATGATCTGGGTTTCAAGATCATGGGCATTTATGCCGATTGACAACGGGATCATATCATTGGAGAATGATGTGATTGGACATTCCTCGAAGGATTGCAACACGATCAAGTCATATAGTTCATTGTTGCAACAACTATACCTAGACTCCTTTTCCTTAGACCGTGATCTCATATTACTCACTGTTTCCCGAGGCTGCTTAGACTGCATCAAGCGCCACTTGGTAATACAGTGGTTATAAAGGTGTACGTTGGGTATTCCGAAGGAACAGTTGATGACATGTGACTGCAAGAACGGGATTTGTTCACCCACATGACGGGTAAAGATACATACGGCCGGCTTGGTGAGATTACATCTATAAATGTTGCAACATGTGACTCGGTCACGGGGATGTAATATCAGGGTAACAAGAAAACATAACTTGTTGTGAACGAGATTGAACAAGGTATGGAATACCAATGATCGGATCTCGGACAAGTCGTCTCGAGAAGCAAAAGGAAGAGGATGCTACATTTAGCGGTTCAAATGACATTCTCATCAGGAATGCATAGGGGTCACATGGATATCCCTGGTCCCTCTGTTGATCATTGATGACCCACAAGTATAGGGGGTGTATCGCAGTAATTTCGAGGGAAGTGAAACCCAATTTATTGATTCGACACAAGGGGAGCCAAAGAATATTTATAAGCCTTAAAAACTGAGTTGTCAATTCAGCTGCACCTAGAGACAATCTTGCTCACAGCAGTTTATCAGTAGCAACAGTTTTGTAGTAGGAATAGTAAAGTAACAACAGTAGTAAAGCAAAGACAGTAGTATCAATAGGGATGGATGGACGGGCGTTGCATGGACAAGACAATTCACATAGCAATCAGAACATAGGGCAATTGCAGATGAATAAGATAAAGCATCCAAGTACTAGACAATCCTAGGCATGTGTTCCATATATAGTCATACGTGCTCGCAATGAGAACTTGCACAACATCTTTTGTCGTGCCCGACCCATTTACCTTGAGGCCTCAAGGGAACTACTGGCAATTAAGGTGCTCCTTTTAATAGAGCACCGGAGCAAAGCATTAACACTCCGTGAACACATGTGATCCTCACATCAAAGCCATTCCCTCCGGTTATCCCGATTTCTGTCACTTCGGTGCTATTGGTTCTGGACAACAACATGTGTATACTACTTGCAGATAAGACCAAAAACAATAATATCATAATGAATCAATAACATGTTCAGATCTGAAATCGTGGCACTCGGGCCCTAGTGACAAGCATTAAGCACAACAAGTCGCAACAAAGTCATAAAGCACTAATAAAAGATACTAGGCACCATGCCCTAACAATCCGATGCAATTACATGAACGATCTCATCCAATCCCTACCATCCCCATAGCCTACAGCGGGGGATTACTCACTCATAGATGGGGGAAACATGGATGGTCGATGAAGAAGCGATGGTGATGATGATGGCGATGATCTCCTCCAATTCCCTGTCCCGGCAGGGTGCCAGAACGGAGTTTCTGGTGCTGTTTCATGGAATCTGGTGGTGGCGGCGGAGCGGAACTCCTTCTGGAAAAACGTCGAACCCCCCGGAGTTTTTAGGTCAGAAGGCTTCTTATAGACGAAGAGGGAGACCGAGGGGGTGCCTGGGGCCCACACCACTCCCTGGCACGGCCTGGCCTGGCCCGCGCCACCAGGTGGTGTGGCCACCCCTAGCTCTTCTCTGTCTCATATTCTGGCTCCTTGAGTCTTCTGGTAAAATAGGCACTTTGGCTTTTGTCCTGTCCAATTCCGAGAATATTCATTTTCTGACTTTCCTAGAACCAAAAACAGCAGAAAACAGGTAGCTGGCACTGTGGCTCTTGTTAATAGGTTAGTCCAAGAAATCATATGAAAAGTACTCCAAAGTGTGGACAAAACACAAGAAAGTGGATAAAACCAAGCATGGAACATCAAAAATTATAGATACATTTGCAATGTATCAATCATTGATAGAGATCATGTCTAGAGCATTTTCGAGCCATGAGAGGATACACTTAAGGGTACGATGAGAACGATCATTCGTAAGACGGAATCACAGTAGAGAAAGAGAGAAAGACGGAATCATTCTGTGGAAAGATCCGAAGTCGTTCGGAGGAAATCGAAAGGGAACCGAAAGGTGTTTCGGGTCAAGACGGATTTTGTAATATGTATTTACATATTAATTAATGTACTCCCTCCGATTCATATTACTTGTCGTTGAAATGGATGTATCTAGACATGTTTTTGTACTAGATACATCTATTTTAGCGACAAGTAATATGGATCGGAGGGAGTAATTAATATTAAATATAATATTAAAATCTAATTTGAAGGGTTATTCCACTAATGGGCCAAACTTCCTAGGAAAAAAGGGCCCATGAGGGAAAACCAAAGGAGGGAAGGCCAAGGCCCAGGCGCGTCAAGGGTCCCACCCACCACCTAGGCGGGCCCATGAGACCCATGTGCCTTCCCCTTCTCTCCCTTTTTTAGTCCCACATGGGAAACCCAAAGGGGAGGGCACACCCCCTCCCCCTATATAAAGGGGTGCCCATGGGTGGGATGTGTCGTGGTGGTGTCACGGCAGATGCCATGGATAGGCTAAAGGTGGGGACTAAATGCACTAGGGGAATCTAGGGAGGGATAGTGTGGTGATTCCACATGCAGTAGCTTGGTATTCGATTCACTTCCAAGGTTTACAAGTGCTCCTCGAGCTGTATTGGGGAGAGGAGGAAGAAGAACTCTCTTACTCTCACCACTAGCTAGCTCTCGGTCACTTGCTAGAAAAGCCTACCCTCTAAAGACCAATCCCGTAAAACTCAACTCAATAGAGATCAACCCCTTCTACAGAGGCCCTAGCCCTCCTTATATAGGGGTGGCTAGGTCTCCAATTAGGGCATACGTGGAGGCATATTCCAGAGAATATGCCTCTTCCCAAAATAGTAAGCCGATCGGGTCACTTTTCCCCTGCGTCACCCATGCAGAGGTTGCGTGAGCCTCTACGGCGCCCGCGTCAACTGACATTGGCATTGTCACCTTTGTCGGCCAAGCCTTGGTGGTCCTGCCTCTGTCCGCTTCGCTCATGCTCTGCGTACAGGGGTCACCTTTGACCAGCGAGATACCTTCCTTCTCCTACAAGCTAGATATGACCCTGATCATACATAGTCGATCCGGCCACACCTATTCCTGCATACAAGTTAGGTTCATCTGTCCGACTTACGGCTTAAGTCGGTTGAGACCCAGTTAGGTGGACATCCCCTGGTCCGGGTTACCCTGTGATTCGGCCTGCCTTGAGGTGACTCGGCCAGCATCTGCTTTGGACTTGTCGAACCTCGGCTAACTCGGCCTTTATACCCGGCGTGACCCTACCCGGGGGTATCCCCCCAACAGGATGAGACACACCAATATTTCGAGAAGTCCTTTGGTTGACTTCCTCCTTCCCTCTCTCTCTAACCCTTGTGACCATGGCCCCAAGTCTAGGCTATGCGATCAAGGCAGACCTGCAGTACGCCATTGCGCTGCAGAGATTCCTAGCCAAATATCAACTTCCACCCTCCCGGCGGGATCGGGGAGCCGGAGGTCTCATCGTGCATCGGATGTGTACGAAGACACGAGGCGCAACACTTGGGGCGCTTAAATGTCGTGAGCGGGAGCTGCTGCACGATGAAGATGAAGAAGGAGCAAGGGGTGACCTGCGAGGATCTTCGCGACCTTGAGGGCGGCTACGAGTATGACTACTTCAACCACGTTCCCCGCGGAATGTTAACCGCGTACGGTCTACAAGGGTATGTATTCTCTACGCATTGGCCGTTACCGCATTACTACATAGATAGATCCTAGGCAGTTTTGGGGTTACATCGTAGGAAATTTTTTGTTTTCTGCTGCGATCCCCTTCATCCCCTCCCCTTTGGGTTTCCCATGTGGGACTAAACAAGGGAGAAAGGGGGGAGGCGCCATGGGACTCATGGGCCAGCCGGCCAGGGCTAGGCCGCACCCCGCGCACAACCCTAGGCTAGCCGAGTGGGCCCCCTTGAGGCGGCTAGGCCTTGGCCCTTCCCTCCTTCGGTTTTTCCTCATGGGCCCTTTTTCCCTAGGAAGTTTGGCCCATTAGTGGAATACCCCTTCAAATTAGATTTTAATTTTATATTTAATATTAATTACATTAATTAATATGTAAATACATATTACAAAATCCGATTTGACCCGAAACACCTTTCGGTTCCCTTTTGATTTCGTCCGAACGACTTCGGATCTTTCCCAGAATGATTCTGGTTCTCTCATGGAACTTTTCCGGTTTCCTTTTTCTCTTTCATATCGTGATTCCAAGTTATAGAGGATCTCTAGCTCATCGTACCCTTAAGAGTATTTCCCCACGGCTCGGGAATTGCACAGACATGATCTCCATCAATGATCAATAGAGGGACCGGGATGCCCATAATGACCCTTGTGCATTCCACGATGATAATGTCGTTTGAACCGTAAACAGTCGTTTCCCATTCCCTTTGCCAATTGATACGTAGTTCACCCGAGATTTGATCTACGGTATCTCCATACCTTCATTCGATCTCGTTACCGATGAACTTGTTTTCTCGTTTCTGTGTCGTTGCATTTCGTGACCCAGTCACACGCTTGCAAGCTTCGTTAATGCAACATCACCGAGATGGACACATATGTATCTATCTGTTACATGGATTGGCAAATCCTGGTCTTGATATGTACTCCTCTACGCGCCCCTTTTGGAAACCTGAGTATCACCTCTTTGATCACCTAGTCAAAGTGTGATACTTGATAACCATCTAAGCTCCCTCCAGAATGGTGATTTGCATTATCTCACAGTCTAAGGATCAGGGTACGAGGTTTCCTTAGTTTATCATTAATGGTCAACTTTGTAACTAGATCTCATTAAGATACAACTGGTTGGGTTGTTTCTCTATCACATCATTCAACTAATGACGTCACCTCATTGTCAATTGGCATAAATGCCCATGATCTCGAAACCCTAGATCATCCTCATGACCAATGAACTAGTTCGCTAGAGGTAACTAGAGACTTGGTTTGTTTACATACCACACATGTATTAACGTTTTGTATTAACATAGTTATAGCACAGTATGAAACTATTATGAACTAATTGAGATATGACAATAAAAATCTATTTATTATTTGCCTCTAGGGCATATCTCCTTCAGTCTACCACTTGCACTAGAGTACAAATAATCTAGCTTGTATTTTACTCACCATAAACCATATCACATATGAGTTTATTGATCATGCATGCTTATGGAAAACATCTTTTCCATGTTCTGTTTACCAGATCATTATGTCTTTGCAAATCATTAATGTCTTCCTAACTTTGACATTCATACCATTATCTCATAATGGGTTGAAGTATTTGTTTGGCGACAAAGTGAGACTTTGTTTCTAGTGTTTATAATGACGGTCATTTTCACTGTTGTCATCTAAACTTCAAAACACACTTTGCAATCCTTTATGTATATACGACAGTTATGGCAGCAGAACGAGGCCGGTTTCCAGGAGCCTACAGTGACTTCAGATCAACCTCAAGGGCTTTTTCATGGGCACTGTGCCCTGGTACACATCATTCTACGTTAAAGACGAACTAGTCCCTCCATTAAAATAAACATCACATCAGATGGAGCCTTTATACTTCTATATCTTTGTAGATCCTAGTGCATAAAATGCAACTATGCCACTTGTTTTGCTTCTTACAATTTAAGTACGAACTTAATTCTGGTTCAGTGATTAACTCAAGAATCACTTCAAGACATGTTCTTAAAGTTAAGAGCTTGTCCTTCCAACCAGAACTTCAGGTCACATTACGTCGAGTAATGGAAGAACCTATGATTGAGGCATAGGAGATGCAACACATCCTTTCTTCCTTTTTAACCATCGTTGTAATACTAAGACAATGCTTCATATAGTAAGAACTTCTTTCTTACCTTGTTCCATTCTAAACTTCTTCAGAATCTTGCTTAGGACATTCTGAACATCTTCAGAATCAAGTCCAAGAAGCATTCGACATTTGATTTTTATTAAACTCACCAATATATCTCGATAGATCTCATTGTTTAATAACTTTCAACTTCATCCTTATTTACCTACTTAAATGTTATTAACACCAATCACATCATTCACATATGTTGTCCACATATCCTAGAATGATTTCATGCTCCCACTCAAATATGGCATCCATATTTGAGATCTAGGGATTTCACTTAGCTCAAAATATGTCTAATACATATTATGATTCAGCCAAGCTACTTAGCTCCCACTCAAAATATGTCTCTTACATATTAAGATTTGGCCAAGCTAATTAGCTCACACTCAAATGCAGGTTTTCTCGATAATCGTGGACATTCCAAAATTATTTGATCATCATCAAATTGAGAATTCTAGCTACGAGACTTCAACATCCATATATATTTAGTGTAAATCCAATAGACTCAAGCATCTCTACATTTGAAGTCAACTCCTTGAATTTGTCCATACTTTGTGACAAATCAAGCTTTATGTTTTCATTAAGTTTCATTTCCTTCTAATGACTTTGAAGTCATACAGAAATATCAAGTATTTTTTACTTAATAAGACCAAGTAACATATTACTTCGCAATCTTAAATGTAACTTAATACAGGATTTTATGACTCCTGGTAATTTCTCGCACTTAGGTCCATCACGCTTCTTTGTAATTCGTAGGTATGTCTTATTCATAAACATGACAAGTGAATCAATAATATATTTCCACGAACTTGTAGAGTACATATTGTTGAATCCTACTTTCTTTAGTAAAAATATTCACTGCTTTATGATCATTATCATTAGTTTCTCCTCTATTTGTAGAGTTCAGTTGCACGAAACAAATTCTGTTGTGCCACTCAACAATTCAGAGTCAAGTTCAAAAACCTTGTTTTGATCTTTTACTTTCTTCCACCTGTATCTTCATGAAGACACGTAAACTTTGGACAACATCAAGTTTTCCCCTTTTTGGAAGATATATTCATAGTTGCCTAAGAATACGCTACAAATACTTGTTTATTCGCCATGATTTCGAATTATATCGAAACCTCTAGAAACTCGAACATGCCATAACTCTTATGGTGTTGTTTCCACGAATCCTTTTTAGATGTTCCTTTGTATTTCAACCGAGTGTTTACTCATTTCAATCTCTAACTCTAAACGATAACTGTAACCCCGATAAGAGATAATATTATACCATATGTATCTAATACATAATGATTATGATATTTAGACATTTCAATACACTTTGACTTTTCCCTATTATCTTAATTTGTGAAACCTTTTTCACATGTCCTTTTATGCCAAAATTAACTTAAATACTTTAGTCATGTTGATCAAATCGAAGAGACTTTTGTATTCTTGTTAATTCAATATCCTCCTTCATTTTTGAAATATTTTGAACAATTCAAAACTGTTTCAAGATTATGTTTCATTAAGTAAATACGCCTATTCACTTAAGTCCACAATTATGTAATGATTTCTACTATCGTGTTGAAAATATGAGACATCACTATGTATAAGATTCAACATTTCTTCGCATATCACCGTTTTACTAGAATGTGGAGTTTTAGTCATTCTGCCCAACGAGGCATGGTTTTGCAAAGTCTCTAGATAAAGCATCTAAGACCCCGATCTTCATGAAGAACATGCAATAACCAAAATGACTTAAACTATAGTGCCATATCATAATTAAACTTTGGATATCTTTTAGCATTCTAATCCTTTATAAATGCTTAAACTATTATCATTAACATAGTGAAGAGAATAACTCATTTATAATCATAATTTGACCATAAAGGTATTATTCATAAGAATAGTACAGCTGTCTTGTAACTTATTCATATGAACAATCGTTTTACTAAAAGAAAGACGCACAAACAAGGATTACAAAATTATATTCAAGTCCACTAATCCAAATGATAATCTTTGAGGAAAGGGGTGATGTCAGCCATAAACTGTTTTGCTTGCCGTCATCATGCTCCTCAATTCTAGCAATTCTCAAGCAGACCATCCCGTTTTCACAAAACGGGACAAGTATCCAATACTTATATAAACTGCAATGAGTTTTGCCAGAATTTCATTTGTAACTTTGTATATCTAACATATACCCTTTTTCATTCATGACCTCCATTGCAATCAAGCCCTTCTGAGAGTTCATAACTCTAATGCAATATTTCTAAGTGTTTATCCAAATATTCCCTTCTTCATCCATCATGGAAGAAAACTCATCAAACGGCTCATACTTTATGTGCCTGATCTTGCATAATACAAGATTGTAATCCAACTCTCCATCAAATGGAGAATGGCTTATTGGATGATTATGGAGAACACACAAACATTACGGAGTCATCAGATTATCTCCTAATGGTCATTGTATCAAGAAGAGAAGATCACCTTTTACGAGGATATCCCTCAGGTGTGGGTATTAATCTATGAAGTTGGACCCTTTCGCTAAGTTCTGTATCAAGCAATAAATTTCCCATAGTCGCCAAGGACCTCAGGGATAGGCCATGATCTACTAAGATATTTGCAAACAGACATCTGTTCAATCCTAATTGAGCTCCCACTAAAATTGTCATCCCCTAGACGATTTTAGTGATCACATGATCCCAATCGTCTGCACCTCCCCTGATCGTCACGACCATCAGTGCAACATCAAAGGTACATTCCCTAATGTCAATCACATCAACCATGTGACTCATGCTCGACCTTTCGGTCTCTTGTGTTCCGAGGCCATGTCTACACATGCTAGGCTCTCCAAATCTAACTTGTGCGTATTTGCTGTGCAACATGGCTTACACCCACTGTATGCAAATGTAGATATGTCTAGCCCCTGATCTTCATGGCCGGCTTCATAACGACAAACTTTCTTGGTGGTGCATACACAAGGGGAACACTATCATTGGAATTATATAGGGATTATCTTATTTGCTACCGTTGAGTATCTTATACTAGTATATAATAAGATGTAAAACAGGTATCAACATCACATGTATATTGTGATATGATATTGTCCTTCTTCTTGCACCTTGATCTCCATCGAGCGCTCCGGCATGATCTCCATCCTGCGCCTGGTTTGATGCCAAGTCCACGACGCCACCAGCAGGTCGTCCATCGGAACGATGGCTATTACTATACTACTTAGTAACATAAAAGTAAACTACTTTACCTTCATAACGAACAATACCATATCATAACACAAGCCCTCCGGCAAAACAAAGTTAGACGCCTCTACTTTATCTTTGCAAGTTTTACGTGGTTGTTAGGGCTTTCGCAATAGAACCGTTTCTAATCTACAAACTTCCAACCACAACATAGATCCTACAGTTGTCTCTATTACACCCCTTTTGGGGTCCTCCATTGTAAATGCTATATCAACTATTGAATGAGAGATAGACACCCTCTAGCCACTTATACGGAACAAGCCGTATGTCGAGCATGGAACCAGTCTCGCGTACGAATACGCGTAAGGTCTATCCGGACCGCTTCATCAAACAATGTCGCGATATAAACAAGTACACATTAGAGGGTCACAACTAAGGGATCAATGCCCGCACAAAACTTGTGCGTACTGGCAGTACATCACTCCTACGTATAGATCAGCTCTGATACCACTGAAGGGTTCCGTAGTAGAAAACAAAAAAATTCCTACATTGGAACTCCCTAACGACCAAGATCTATCTATGTAGTAATGCAGTAACGACTAGAGAGTATATAATACATACCCTTGTAGACCGTACGCGGTTAACGTTCCGATGGGAATGTGGTTGAAGTAGTCAAACTCGTAGCCGACCTCAAGGTCGTGAAGCTCCTCGCAGGTCACCCCTTGCTCCTTCTTCATCGTGCAGCAGCTCCGGCTCACGACATCCAAGGTGCCTCAAGTGAGGCCCCTTGTGGTTTCGTACACATACGGTGTACGATGATGACCTACGACTCCTTGATCCTTGCCAGGAGTGCGGAAGTAAATCCCTAGCTTGGAATCCCTGCAACGCAACGTCGTGCTACAGGTGCGGTGTCTCTTGCATGGACAATCCTTACTTGGGACCGTGCCAATGCATGGAGACGAGAGAGAGAGAGAGAGAGGGGGAAGGATAAAGTCAACCAAAGGACTTCTCCAAATATTGTTATGTCAAATCCCACCCATGGGCACCCCTTTATATAGGGGAGGAAGGTGTGCCCTCCCCTTTGGATTTCCCATGTGGGACTAAACAAGGGAGAGAGGGGGAGGCACCATGGGCCTCATGGGCCAGTCGGCCAGGGGTGGGCCCCACCCCGTGCACAACCCTAGGCTGTCTGAGTGGGCCCCCTTGAGGCGGCTAGGCCTTGGCCTTCCCTCCTCCGGTATTCCCTCATGGGCCCTTTTTCCCTAGGAAGTTTGGCCCATTAGTGGAATACCCCTTCAAATTAGATTTTAATATTATATTTATATTAATTACATTAATTAATATGTAAATACATATTACAAAATCCGATTTGACCCGAAACACCTTTTGGTTCCCTTTCGATTTCCTCCGAACGACTTCGGATATTTCCCGGAATGATTCTGGTTCTCTCACGGAAATTTTCCGGTTTCCTTTTTCTCTTTCATATGGTGATTCCAACTTATAGAGGATCTCTAGCTCATCGTACCCTTAAGTGTATTTCCCCATGGCTCGGGAATGGCACATACATGATCTCCATCAATGATCAATAGCGGGACCGGGATGCCCATAATGACCCTTGTGCATTCCATGATGATAATGTTGTTTGAACCGTAAACAGTCGTTTCCCATTCCCTTTGCCTCTTGATACCTAGTTCACCCGAGATTTGATCTATGGTATCTCCATACCTTCGTTCGATCTCGTTACTGATGAACTTGTTTTCTCGTTTCTGTGTCATTGCATTCCGTGACCCAGTCACACGCTTGCAAGCTTAATTAATGCAACGTCACCGAGATGGCCACATATGTATATATCCGTTACATGGATTGGCAAATCCTGGTCTTGATATGTACTCCTCTACGCGCCCCTTTGGGAAACCTGAGTAACACCTTTTTGATCACCCAGTCATGGTGTGATACTTGATAACCATCTAAGATCCCTCTAGAACGGTGATTTGCATTATCTCGTAGTCTAAGGATCAGGTTGCGAGGTTTCCTTAGTTTATCATTAATGGTGAACTTTGTAACTAGATCTCATTGAGATACAACTGGTTGGGTTGTTTGTCTATCACATCATTCAACTAATGAAGTCACCTCATTGTTAATTGGCATAAATGCCCGTGATCTCGAAACCCTAGATCATCCTCATGACCAATGAACTAGTTCGCTAGAGGTAACTAGAGACTTGGTTTGTTTACATACCACATGTGTATTAATGTTTCATATTAACACAGTTATAGCACAGTATGAAACTATTATGAACTAACTGAGATATGACAATAAAAATCTATTTATTATTTGCCTCTAGGGCATATCTCCTTCAAAATACATTCGGTTGGAACTCCTTCAAAATACATTCGGTTGGAACTCAATAACCTCCCAAACATAATTAGGTGAAAGCACCAGCTACTTTAGGATTTCAATAACCTGAGCCATAGAAAAATATCATCCTTCTACAACAACCCTTCGAACTCTAGAATTCTCAACTCTTGGTCAAAAATATTCAGTCATAGGCATTTCCAAAAAAAGTTAGCTTCTCATTTGCAAGCCCATAAACAATCACAATAGGCTTAGGAGCAAGTAACAAAGGGCACGAGGATGTGATATGCTGCGGTGATTCACAATTATCACATACAATAACCGTACAATCCTCATGAAGGTGACATGACTGATTACATCTGAAGCAACATAATTTATTCATTCCTCTTTGGTTTCTTTGTAGGTCCGTTACCATCAATCTCCATATTTGCTGCATTTAGCTGCTCAGAAGACACACCACCAACGGGTGCTGCCGCGGCAGTAGAAGATGTGGCGGCAGCCTGCCGAGGTGGCGCGACAGTCTGCCCAACATTCGTGGTAGGTGGAAATTGTGCCATAGCAGAGCCGGTCTGCCCCGGCGTAATCTAACCATTAGTCACAGCATCAACAACCTTCTTCAGCAAATTTTGGTCCAGAGTACCATGCGAAGGATTACCAATATGAGACTCGTTGCTTCCATTATTACAAAAATTACGATTTGCATTTGTCCCAAAAATTAAGCGGCCACCAAATCTACCTCCATTCTAGTTCTGACCTCGACCACGTGTAGCCCTGAAGTCATACCGTCGTCTATTTTGATACCCCAGATCAGTATTATTGCCTTCAAGATTATTGAAACCAGAACCTCCAGCATGAATGAATTACCATCGTACCTTAGATCCCGGTTTCCAGAACTGCTGGCATCCCCATGGACAAATTTTCCGCCACCTTGATTTGATCCAAACCCTCGGCCATGCCTAGGGTTAGAACTGTTGAAGTTATTGTTGAAGAAGCCACGTCCTCCGCCAGGTCTGTTCCCCCCCCCTAGTCCACCTCCATCGCCTCTGCCATGACTCATCTCGTCGAGCCACCTCCCAGTTAGTGTTTTTGCTATGGGAATGAAACTATCACTGATGACAATGTGTGTCCCAAAGAAAGCGTCTTTCGGTATCAGTACTGTGGGGGTCCGACAATTCAACGAGCCCGAGACTGTCGATATCAAGGTTGTCAGGTGTGAGCCAGAAATGCTAGCCTGAACCTGCTCAGGTAAAGGGCAAGAGAAACGAGTTCCAATGCAAGCCCACCTATAGCCCAAAAAAGGGGAATTTGAAATTTGTGGTAATGGCAGATCACCAGATCCAGCCAAACCCGGCAAAGAAGACGACGAACAAGCCATCTTCGACGATCATCGCCGATAAACAAGAGTCCACCCCTCATCATCGTCAACCGATTTGTCACATAAAATGATCGAAGGTTCCAGCGATGGTCTTCGGAAAGATCTAACCTCGCGCACCTGTTTCTCGGCGAAAGAACCTCTACTACCATCCATGGAACTAGAATGTACCTACGCCAGAGGGGAAACCAAAAGATCCAACGCTGCCAAACACTGCAGTCGCTAGTGTTCCAGCCGTTTCATCATCCTCGCGGTAGACAAAACCCTAGCCAAACCCACATCATCTCTGATCGCCTGAGAAAGATAGTGATCAGAAGAATCGCCCCTCTCGAAGAGGTCCACCTCCTCCTCATCATCTCCATCCGGTGACTGTTGGGTTCGCAGCATAGAAAATAAAAAAATTCCTATGATGGGAACTATTATACGCCAAGATCTATCTACTAGATACAAGCAAAAAGTGGATATACATCCATAGAGAACATACCCTCGAAGAATGACAAACCTTTGTTAACCATATGGAACTCATAGATGATGTAGTCGAACGCTTGCCGATCTCAAGATTGTGTGGAAGTCCTAGCGCCACAAATCAGCAGCGCATCCATCCTCGCACACACGTTCAGGCCACCGAACAACCTCCACCTCCTCGCTCTAGCGATGCAGCGGAAGCAGCAACTCCTTCCAGACGAAATTCCGCCGGGAACATGTATCTCGCTAATCTGAGACCATGGGGGAATAATTCTAGAGGGGGAGAGAGATCCTTCACGAGGAGGTGTGTTTTGACAGGGAGGAGAGGGGGGCTCTCCCCCTCCCGTGGCCGACGCCCAAGGGAGGGTGCCCCACCTCTTCCTCATTCATGTGGTGGAAGCTCCACTCACATAAATTTTGCTTCCACTCAAAATCCCACTCACATTCATTAAATTTCCACCAAATTTAATGCAACTCTCATTTAATAAAACTATTTTATTTATTTTATTCAGAATTTTGTTAATTACAAAAATTGCACATAAAACCCCCCTGCAACATTTCAATATCACATGCAGAACCAATTTCAGCAATTTCACCTAAAACAATTCTGGTGACCATTGAAATAATTCTTGCGCTTTGTAATTCTTTCATATAGAACATATTTGCTCCAAATGGTCTTTGGAAACCCTTAAGTGTGTCACCCTACGGTTCGTGAATAATGCATACATGATCGAGACCCCCCTCAGATCAATAATCAGAAGCGGGACCTGGAGATCCATACTGACTCCCACACATTCAAAGATGACTTTTATGATCGAGAGAACCTTTAACGATAGTAACTATATCCCTTTGTCTCACGATATATTACATGTCCGATATTCGATTATCAGTATCTCCATACTTAGTTTGATCTTGTTACCGACATGCACTCTTTTCTCGTTCTCGTGATATAACATTCTAGTGATCACATCACTTGCTTGCAAGCTATCTTAATGTGATATCACAGAGAGGGCCCAAAGTATATCTATCCGTCATCGGGATTGAAAAATTCCACTCTTGATCCATGAGCCTCAACATAACACCTTCGGAATACCCGAACCCATCTTTATAGTCACCCTGTTACAATGTGACGTTTGATGTTATCAAAGTATCCTTCCGGTGTTAGCAATTAACATGATCTCATGGTTTAAGGATAAAGATTACTTCGTATGATGTTATAGCAATATAAACATAATGACTTTGATCGTAATGCTATACTTCGGATGAATGTTCATCACATCATTCACCAATGTTGTGACCTCGTTATTAACAACATACAATGTCCATGATCAGGAAACCTTGATCGTCCTATTAATCAACGAGCTAGTTTATAGAGAGGCATAACTAGGAACTTTCTATTTGTTTATTAAACACACATGTATTAAGGTTTCCGTATTAATACAATTATAGCATGCAAAATAAACATCTATCATATACTTGGAATACATATAATATTTTTTTTATTATTGCCTCTTAGGGCATATTCCCTTTAGTCCCCACTTGCACTAGAGACAATAATCTAGTTTACATAGTGACAAATATAACACCCATGGAGTTCTGGTGTTGATCATGTTTTTCCCTAGGGAGAACTTTAGTCAACGGATCTGATACATTTAGGTTCGTGTGTACTTTACAAATATTTATATCTCCATCCTTGACATGCTCGCGGATGGAGTGAAACCAGCGCTTAATATGCTTGGAATTCTTGTGAGACCTTGGTTCATTGGTGTTGGCTATGGATCCATTGTTGTCACAATAGATCACCATTGGGTCCAACACACTAGGAACCACACCTAGTTCCGTTATGAACTCCTTCATCCAAACCGCATCCTGTGCCACTTCTGAAGCAGCAACATATTCCGCTTGCGTTGTTGATCCAGCCACCACAAGTTATTTGGAACTCCTCCAACTAACTGTTGCCCCGTTTAAGATAAATACATATCCGGATCGAGACTTAGAGTCATCCGGATCGGTGTCAAAGCTAGCATCGACATAACATTTAGCGACCAGCACTTCTTCACTTCCGTATACAAGAAAGATATCGTTAGTTCTTCATAAGTACTTAAGGATATTCTTGACCGATATCCAGTGTTCTGAACCTGGATCAGATTGGTACCTACTAGTCAAACTAATAGCATGTGCCACATCCGGTCTTATACATAGCATGGCATTTATTATAGAGCCTATGGCTAAAGCAAAGGAGATCTTATCACTTATCTCTCTTTCATCCTCCATAGCCGGACTTTGAGTCTTACTCAATGTCTTGCCTTGCAACATAGGTAAGAACCCCTTCTTACTTCCGTCCATATTAGACTTCTTTAATATCTTATCAAGGTATGTACTTTGCGATAGCCCAATTAGTCGCCTTGATCTATCTGTATAGATCTTAGTGCCTAATATATATGACACTTCACCAAGGTCCTTCATCGAAAATTTACTATTTAGAGTAATTATAACACTGTTTAAAAGATCTACATCTTTTCCAATCAATAATATGTCATCACATATAATATCAGAAATGCCACATTGCTCCCACTCACTTTCTTGTAAATACAAGCCTCTCCATAAGTTTGGTCAAATCCAAACTCTTTGATCACCTCATCAAAGCGGAGATTTGATACCTTCGATCCGGATTACGGATGTAGTATAGCTCTTTTCCCCTAGTAGACCTAGGTTTATCGAATCCTCGGGAAATAGAAGCATAGTGAAGTTATTTTAATGGACCTTCGAGAGTTTTAGAATTCCTTTTGTGTTTTTACCGGACCAAGAGTTTACGTCTTTGTTGTTGTCGATGATGGAGAGAGGGCCTAGGGCATTCGGTTTCACCTGTAGCTGTGCAAAAACATCTGATGGGAAGAAAATATGATAATGAAGTATGCATGTAACTGTTAGAGGAAGATAAATTATATGTGGGCAGTGCATCCATAATTTCTATTGCATTCGCAACCACTTATAGCAATAACCTACTAGTCTCATCCATAGAAGAAAGAGAACTAATGATATGCATAGTGATGTCATCGTTAATCCCAAGTAAATCCCTCACATACAACCATACTGCTCCTTCTGTCACTGGGGTTCCCAACCTGCAGATTAGTCATTACTCATACTCCCTATACCTGGCTCAATCCTTGGGGTCTTGGGTACCTGACAAGTCCTTAGATTGAAGCAAGAGAGGATACAATAATCATCATGTCATACAAACTAATACATGATCGCATATATGATAAATAACATGCACAAAAGCTACATGGCTAGGCCGAAGCCCTTAGCCCAAGGAGAATTACTCACACATAGAGATGAGATCAACAATCATAAACATTGTAATGGAAATCATGAGATTAATAGCAAATAGTCTTACAATGTTGCCAATTGAAGAAGAGATCTAATATTACAAGTGGTGGAATATGGCTATGGTGGTGGAGATGGGTTTGGAGATTAGGTCTAAGTGTATTCCTCTTGCAGCTCTTCGTGTTGTGGATGGAGATCTGGGAGCGGCTGGTGATCGGAAAGGAGCTATGTTTCTCATTGCCCGAGGCCTCTTTATATAGGGGTCCCTTCACGAAAGTTGTACTGTTTGACCTAGCGGTGTCGATGGCAACTATACGACCGTAACTGTACGGCCAGAATTTTATTCCCACCGTATAGTTGGTTGTTAAAGCGTTTGTCCCCACTTCACAACTCCTGGTTTCTTCGGGTTGTTGGAAATCTTATATCTTTGACTTTAATGTAGTGATTCCCATGATCAAACGTCATTATCTGCGTACGGAAAAGAAAGAATTGCATACCCCTTTGATAATTAGTCATTAGTGGCAGGGTTTAGAGAGAGATTTGATAAAAAATATGAATAATATCCAGTTTAAATGTGGATGTAGATGGCTATATTTTAGAGCCATGAACCTCCCCAAGCTTAAACTTGATCATCCTCGAGCAAGAAAACCAAAATCAAAAAGGAACTCAACATTTAATCTGAAATAACGACATGATGATCTTACTCATGATTGGTAGTCTCATGTTTCCTCCACTTTATAAATCAAAAAAACTTCACAATAGATAGAGTAATGGTAAGCATATCATACGGGTTTTATCCATCTTTATAGCGCAACAAAATTTATTGTTAACATGGATGATTCAAATGAGTAAACTTTATTCCATGTCATGTAATCAACTCATAGGCTTGCCTTTGAACAATAGAGTATAATCATGTAAAATTAAGAGTGTGAGAGTTTGTCACAAAAACACATACACTAGATTATCTCAATTCTCCCACATCAATAAATCAAGACTCTTCAAGCACTACTTTCTATTCATTGTCCTTTAAGAATTTCAGTTCTTAAGTAATTGAGAGCATGCCAAAAAATTTAATTAGTTTATCGGGATGTGATGGACACTCGTGGCATCACTAAGTTTTTTTGTTCCTTTTGTACAATGATTACTCATAATAGCTATATGAGTGATTCCATCGTGAACATAGCTACCCGGGAGTGCCAAGAATCTTACCCATTATAGCATTACTGCTACATATATTAATCAACTCATAGCCGAAATCTAGGAGTTTCATCCATGAAGATCGTTCGTAGGCTAGCAGATTTGTTGGAATCCCATGAAGTTTGACATGCATAAAGCTATATCATTCTTATGATTCTGAAGTCAAACTTTGGCATGCTCACAAAAACCGCTAAACATTAATTCAATCGAACAAATCCTTTTAAAGAGAGATATCAAGTCAATCAACATTTTCCGTGGTGTTGAGTGTCTCTAGAAATTAGCCTTCAAGACTAAACACTACAACACCCAAGCCTTGAATTATGAGACTTTTTCTTATTACAATTGTTTAGAAAAATTTTAGGCAAGACTTGGTTAACTACAAGAGCTGGAACAAAACATACTCAACTAAATATGTAAACACTTTTTTACTACAATACAAAGACTCACTCTACCATTATAATATCTCAACATTTACTACTAACTAGCATGGGTTTCTCAAACTTCAAAAGTGGGGAGTCATAAGGCATACCTCTCATGTTTGGTTCCACTTCTCTCTTCCTTTTTGATTCGTTTCTTGGAAACTTGAAGTCGATCACTCTTCCTGCAAATACATGAGAACCTCGAGGCAAATAGAAAAGAAAGACGAAAAATAAAGATAAATGGAAAAATCTTTTTGTTGTTTTTAAGAGAGGGAATTAAAAAATAGAAAATTGGCAGCAAAGCTCGGCTAGAAAATCTCGAAAGCAAATAGAAATGACTAAAGATAAAGTGTTGGGGAAACCAACAAGAGTGCTTATAAGATCGAATTAAAAACATAACCTCGAAATAAATAAAAGCAAATGAATGCCAAATAAAGATAAATGAGGAAACTTCCCCAAGCTTAGGATTTTGCAAGCCCTTCAAATCATTGTGATGGCGGGAAAAAGTCAGAACTCTAGTTCGCAAATTGAGTTGATAAATTGCTAGTTGTTCCTCGGAGGTTCAAGGAGAGGCTATGCATCCTCTCCATAGTCCCTCCAAGTTCTTGGAAGTCTTGGTATATAGAAAACCGGGTTGGTGGCTTCTCCTCTTGATAAGGGACTTCTTGCTCGTCTTCTTGGTCCTCATCCTCATTCGGAATCTCCTCCTCGGGTTGATGTTGTTCAACCTGCAAGTCATATAGCAAACATCCTTCCTTGATAGAGAAAAGACCATTAAGCATATGAGCGGGGTAGAGACGCCCAACTCCAGCAATATGCAAGTAATAAACACCACCTCTCCTAGTGAGCATTCCACAAGCTTTTAAAGTAGAGAAACCAACACGTTGCTCACCTAGCACAGGTTGCAACTCACCTAGGTTAATGCCTATGGAAATGGCAAGCACGATGATGACGCCTCCACTTGTGATTGGTCCTTGGCTTTGGGAGGATTGGTGCTCCAGGTAGCGCACAAGGATTGCGCCCAAGTTGAGTGTCAAGTCGTAGTTGTTGTAAGCAGCCTTTGCAAGGACTAAGATGTCCTCCTCATTGAGTCTTGTTAACTCATTTTGTGCCTGCAAGGTGTTAGCAATAACATAGAACAAATAGCGAATTGCAGAATGTTGAATATTCTTCCCCTTGCCCACTCTAGAAGTGAAGCTCATTCCATTATAATATTGTTCCAGGGAAGGGTCTAGGCTAGTAAAGGATGCGTGCAAGTCATTATCATTATTGTTTGGAAAATTAAAGCATGTGCACCATTCATCTAGTGATAAAGTGTAATTGTTGTTCATAAGTCGGAAAGAAATCGTGTCCTCTCCATGCCATAGTTTAACGGTTCTTTGCAAAGAACTTAGAAATTCAAGAGTTAACCGGGGATAAGTAGGCACATCATTGAATAAAAAGTTTGCAGGACAACCCTATTGCAAAGTAAATTGAAGTCATTAGAAATACCGAGTTGATTAAATATAATGGGGCAAGCCCACTTGGTTGCCTTTACTTCTCGATTCTTGATCCTGTCGAAGCGATCATGTTGGAGCTCATTCCTAAACCAAATCCCCATGCGTTCTTGAGCGACAGCCCGAGAAGCACTAGCGACGGCACGAGAACGAGTTTGGCTCCTTGTGTTCATCATATAAAATAACAAGGAAAGATAAAAATAAAACTTTTTGATCCAACAATAATAAGCATAACATATTCCTCATCATATCATACTAAAGAATCCCCTCAAAATAATAATCTAGGCAAGAGAATCATGGTAATTAGTTCATAGTTGGTCTCACCCTAGATTGAAAATGACGATAGATCGAAGATGAATTTGCAAAATTTAATTGGAGGATCGCAGGAGAAACATACCGTAGATCTCTTGTGTGCGAGGAAATCGAACGAAAATGAGTAGAGATGAAGATCTCTTGATGTTTTGAGAGAGTTTGGAGGTAGAAGAGAGAAAAAGGATTGAAGTTTTTGGGGTTGGAGGTACCTCCCGTGGCATTTTTGTGGTCGAACGCAACTATACAGGCAAACTATACGGCCGAAATAATGTGTTCCCGCTGTATAGTTGGCCTGTTGTCAAAATTTTAGGGTTTCCACCTGGCGGTGCAGCTATACGGCCAGAACTATATGGCTGAAACAATGTGTTCCTGCCGTATAGTTGGTCGTCAAACCCTCTGTACCTGGAAATAAATTGTACGAAAGCATCAATATCTATACGATCAGAACTATACGGCCGAAATTTTTATTCCCGCTGTATAGTTGGCCGTTAAACCATCAGTAATTTTGAAAGAAAAATTGTCGATGGCAAAGATATCTATACGGCCAAAACTATACGGTCAAATTTTTTATTTCCGCCGTATAGTTAGTCGTTAAACTCTCTATAGCCATAAAAAAAATTCTGTTTCTTCGAGAATTATTTCTTATCCTGAAACTTAGCGAAACACCTTGTTTTTGATAGAAAGTTAATAGTAAAAATTGTCGACCAACAACAACATGTATAAAATAGGATTTTTAGTACTACCGAACTTCTTCTCCTCAACTGGAGCTTTTTAGCACTCTTTATTAAACATGAAACTAAAACTAAAACTTAAAACTTAACTCAAACCTTTATTTCACAAGGGTTGCCTCCCATGAAGTGCTCTTTTATGGTCAATAGCTTGACCTCAATGTTGCTCACTTAGGCCAGATGAGTGGAACACCCACTCCAAAATAGTTGGCCTTCAAAGTGATGGATGATATGTCCATTTTGCATCACTATTCTATATCATAACTTACTTTTATTCATTGATATATTCCATATTAAGAGATGATACTTATGTTATTTCATCTATTTTTGCATGGTTGATGACTCTTGGAGGATGGACCGCTGAAGTCAGGTTTCTGATGGAAAAGGCACTGTTTGGAGGCAAAATTCGTGAAGATCAGAAAATCTCGAAAAATATATGGAAATCCTATTTTTACAGAAGACAAAGGAAGCCAGAAGGGGAAGTGGAGATGGGCCACAGGGGGCCCACACCATCCCTGGCGCGGGCCAGCCCTGGCCGCGCCACCAGGTGGTGTGGCCACCCTAGCCCACCTCCAGCATCGCCTTTGGCGTATATAATCCCCTCGAAACCCTAAGACTCGGGGGCAACCATAGAAAGATTCCGCCGCCTCTACGGGGCGGAAACTATAGAGAGAGAAAGAGCTCTCCGGCAGGCAGAAATCTGCCGAGGAAATTCGTTCCCGGAGAGGGGATATCATCGCCATCAACAACATCATCAATCTAGACTTCATCAGGATCATCATCATCATATCCATCATCTCCACCAGCAGCATCATCACCACTCCATACCACTGTAACAATTGGGTTGAATCTTGCATAGTTCTTAGGGGAAACTTTCCCGGTGTTGATTACTTGTTGTAGTTGATGCTATTGAGTGGAACCATTCAATTATTGTTCATGTTCCGATTGTTACTTATCATTATTTCATCTCTGATCTTGATCCATATGATTTCTTGTGAGTAGTTCATTTAGTTCTTGAGGACATGGGCAAAGTCATATTGTTAGTAGTGGAATTGTGTTGAGAAAGATTCAATAGTTTGATATTTAAGTTGTGGTGTTATTCTTCTAGTAGTGTCATGTGAACGTCGACTACATGATACTTCACCTTTATGGGCCTAGGGGAATGCATTGAGTATTTGGCTACTAATCGCGGGGTTACCGGAGTGACAGAAACCTGAACCCCTAGTAGGAAACATTTGCACAAGGGAGCGTAGGATCTCAAAGTTTGAGGCCGTGGTTAGGTTTTTATCTTAAGTACTTTCTTGTAGTTGCGGATGCTTGCAAGGGGTATAATCACAAGTATGTATTAGTCCTAGGAAGGTCAGTACATTAGCATAGGTTCACCCACACAACACTTATCCAACTAAAGAAGATTAATCAACTATATGAAGCAAAAGCACTTGACGATATTCCCATGTGTCCTCGAGAACATTTAGTCATCTTAAGTAATACAACCGGCTTGTCCTTTACTAAAGAAAGGATTGGGCCACTTGCTGCAATTATTATTATTGTCTTTTATTTACTCATACTTTATTTATCTGCATTATCAAAAACTCCTAAAAATCTATTTGCTAAGTATTTATAGAGAATTCCTGATCCAAACCACTTGTCAACACTTTTTGCTCCTCGTTGGGTTTGACACTCTTACTTATCGAAAATACTGCGATACACCCCCTATACTTGTGGGTCATCAATGGCCTCATTTTCATCATGCTTGGCTTTCTTCTTCCTGGGGAAATGAATAACAAAAGGATCCCGCGAAGGCAATTGAAGCTTCACGTTTCCTTCATGTAGATTAATAGAAGCTTTAATAGTTCTTAAGAAAGGATGGTCTAATATAATAGGAGCAGTAGCATCTTCAGGCATGTCAACAATAACAAAATCAATAAGAGCAGGAGAGCCTTTAATGTATACTAAAGTATTCTCCTTAATTCCTATAGCTTGTTTGTAGGTAGAATCCACAAGATGTAATTTTAACTTGGTGATTTTAAAAGATCCAAGATTTAACTTATTAAAAAGACTTTTTGGAATTGTTGAAATGCTTGCACCTAGATCACAAAGTGCAGCTATTTCGTTGGTCCCAATTTTAATCTTAATAGTAGGATCAAATTTATCATCAAGCTTAACAGGTAATTTTTCAGCAATTTTCTTATATTCTTCTTAAAGCTCACATACCTTTATTGCTACCTAATAAATGAACTGTTGATACATGGCTTCATCATTTTTTTCACTTATCGAAATCTTGATGTTGATCCTTTTTTACAAGATCTTCAATGGTGTAACTTGGTGAAGGAGCATTACTATAATCAAGTTCTTCAGGCTCCTCTCTTTGGACTCTCATCATCTTGAGGTCTTCAACAGGATTGGGCTCAACTTTACCTACAAATTTCTCTAGAATGAGAGTTTGACTCTCGGTTATCTTACCTAGTTGTGCCTCAACAATCCTCGTTCTTTCATGGAGGGCCTGCAAATCATTCCTCAAACTTACAGCTTGGTTAGATAATTTACCAAGCATAGCATCATGGTTCTCCGTTATTTTAACAAGGATATTATTTTGCTCATTTTTTGAGTCTATAAAGGACTTAAGTGTTTCTTGGAGACTACCATTACTTGATCCCATATTATTATTAGAGTTACCTCATCACCATCTCCATCACCCTCATCACCATCTCCATATTGCTATAACAATTGGGTTGAATCTTGCATAGTTCATAGGGGAAACTTTCCTGGTGTTGATTACTCTTTGTAGTTGATGCTATTGAGTGAACCATTGAATTATTGTTTATGTTCAGATTGTTATACATCATTATTCCATCTCTGATCATGATCCATATGATGTCTTGTGAGTAGTTCGTTTTGTTCTTGAGGACATGGGAGAAGTCATATTGTTAGTAGTGGAGTTGTGTTGAGAAAGATTCAATAGTTTGATATTTAAGTTGTGGTGTACTTCTTCTAGTGGTGTCATGTGAACGTCGACTACATGACACTTCACCTATATGGGCCTAGGGGAATGCATTGTGTATTTGGCTACTAATCATAGGGGTTGCCGGAGTGACAGAAACCTAAACCCCCGTTAGGAAACCATTGCACAAGGGACATAAGGGTCTTAGAGTTTAAAGTTGTGGTTAGGTTTCTGCCTTAATTACTTTCTTGTACTTATGGATGTTTGCAAGGGGTATAATCACAAGTATGTATTAGTCCTAGGAAGGTTGGTACATTAGCACAGGTTCACCCACACAACACTTAGCAAGCTAAAGAAGATTAATCAAATATATGAAGCGAAAGCACTTGACAGTCTTCCCATGTGTCCTCAAGAACGTTTGGTCATCTTAAGTGATACAACCAGCTTGTCCTTGGCTGCATAAAGGATTGGGCCACTTGTTGCATTTATTCTTACTATCTTTTATTTACTCATACTTTGTTTACTTGCTATATCAAAAACACCTAAAAATCCATTTGCTAAGTATTTGCAGAGAATTCCTGATCCATACCACTAGCCAGCACCTTCTGCTCCTTGTTGGGTTCGACACTGTTACTTATCAAAAAGACTGCGATACATCCCCTATACTTGTGGGTCATCAAGACTATTTTCTAGCGCTGTTGCTAGGGAGTGAAGCGCTATTGGAGAGTGGAACTGGTAAAGGAAACTTCTACTATGAGTATTGTTTACTTCTGTTAGTTTCTTTATTTTCGTTATGGATAATTCGCTGAGTTTCTTATTTGGTAATGCTACTACCACTGCTAAGGTAGTAGATGAACCACCACCTGCTGAGAATGATGCTTTTAAAATACCTACAAGAATTATTGACCATGTTATGGATAACTACTATGTTGGGGATGGAACTGTCCATCCCGGTGATCATTTACTCTTTATACACGAATTATGCGGGTTGTTCAAGTGTGCAGGTATTACTACAGATCAAGTTAAGAAGAAGTTATTCTCATTATCACTGAAAGGATGAGCTGAGGAATGGTATAAGCTGCTAAAGAATGGTCAAGCTCTGGAATGGGAGGAAATAGTGCCTCTCTTTTATTCAAAGTTTTATCCTCCTAGTGAGATTCATAAAGATCGGAATCAAATATACTACTTTTGGCCTCTTGATGGAGAGAGTACAGCTCAAGCTTGGGGGAGATTGAAGTTACTAATGCTCAAATGTCCCATTCATGAGCTCCGCAACAATATTATTATCAATAACTTTTATGCAAGGCTCCCTCTACATGATAAGGATTTATTGGATGCTTCTTGTGCTGGATCATTCACTCGCATGGAAGAAGAAGCTAAATGGGATCTTCTGGACCGTATTCAAGACAATGCTGAAGCTTGGGAGAACGACAAAGGTAGAAAGTCAGGTATAAATTACGATTATGAATGCATTGAATCTTTTATGAGAACTGATGACTTTCAAAATATTAAAAATGCTTATGGTCTTGATTTACAAGTTATTACGAAATGCTTTAGGGCTTTTGCTTCTTATATTGAAATTCCAAAAAGGGGATGGAACAAGTACCATAAACCTTATAAAGATATTGTTGACTGTGTTCCTGTTGGGAGTGCTGAGTATTGCACTATCGATCCCATCTTACCTGAACCTTATATCGAGAAGATTCCCTTCCCAGATAAGGTAAATGATCATCCTATGATAACTAATGTAATCACCAAAAGTGAAAAGAGAACTGTAAAACCTGATGAACAAATAAACGTTGAACTTGTGGTAGCAATTGTGAAAGACCTTGTCACTAAAAGCATAGAAGATGGACACATAGTCTTTTGTGAGGATGCTTCTAATATTGTTTCACATCCTAACAGAACTAAAAAAGCTAGTGTCCCTGTGCTTTCTGTTAGAATTGGTGATCATTGCTATTATGGTTTATGTGATATTGGTGCAAGTTCCAGTGCTAAGCTTTACAGAGAAATTATGCATGAAATCAGTCCCTACGAATTGGAAGAGATTGATGTGGTTATTCACCTTGCTAATAGAGAGACCATCTCTCCAATTGGTATTGTACGAGACGTGTAAGTTCTTTGTGGTAAGATTAAGTACCCTGCTAATTTTCTAGTACTCGGTTTAGATGCTAGTAAAACTTATCCTATTATTTTTGGTAGACCTTTCTTGAGTACTTGTGGAGCTATTATAGATTGCAAAAGGGAGAAAATCTTGACTAAGTTTGATGGGGAATCTTATGAGTTTAATTTCTCGAAATTCGCTAAAGAACCTTGTGAAGAGGAAACCCATAATGAGGATTTTAGAGTTGAACAACTTGCTTCTATTTCTCTTGCTCCTAACAATGCTTTGCAACAATTTATGGAAGATCATGAAAGTGAAATCTTCATGGAAGAAAGGAATGAGATTGACGAGATTCTCCATGATCAGCCTAAGATGCTTAATCATAACTTGCCTGTAGAAGACTTGGGTACCACTTTGCCACCTAAAAAGGATCCGGTCTTCGATCTAAAACCTCTCCCTTATGATCTTAAATATGCTTATATTGATGATAAAAAGATATATCCTGTTATTATTAGCTCTAAACTTTCAGGGAAGGAAGAAGGAAGGTTATTGGAGGTTTTGAAGAAACACCAAGGAGCTATGGGCTATACTCTGGATGATTTAAAAGGGATTTCACCTACTATATGTCAGCATTCTATCAATATTGAACCAGATGCAAAGCCAGTAGTAGAGCACCAACGACGTTTAAATCCTAAGATGAAGGAAGTGGTAAGAAATGAGGTATTGAAACTCCTTGATGCTGGTATTATTTATCCTATTGCCGATAGTGAATGGGTTAGTCCTGTTCATTGTGTTCCTAAAAAAGGAGGTATTACCGTTGTTCCTAATGATAATGATGAGCTTATTCCTCAAAGAATAGTAGTAGGCTATAGAATGTGCATTGATTTTAGAAAAGTCAATAAAGTTACTAAGGAAGATCACTACCCGCTTCCTTTTATTGATCAAATGTTGGAAAGGTTGTCTAAAAAGACGCATTTTTGTTTTCTTGATGGTTATTCTGGTTTCTCTCAAATTGCTGTTAAACAACAAGATCAAGAAAAAACTACTTTTACTTGCCCTTACGGAACTTATGCTTATAGACGTATGCCTTTTGGTTTATGTAATGCTCCTGCTACTTTTCAAAGGTGCATGTCTGCTAATTTTCATGGTTTTTGTGAGGAAATTGTAGAAGTGTTCATGGATGACTTTTCTGTCTATGGAACTTCTTTTGACAATTGTCTGCACAACCTTGATAAAGTTTTGCAGAGATGTGAAGAACCTAATCTTGTTCTTAATTGGGAGAAATGCCACTTCATGGTTAATGATGGGATTGTCCTTAGGCTTAAAGTTTCTGAAAGAGGCATAGAAGTTGATAGAGCTAAGGTTGAGGCAATTGAGAAGATGCCATGCCCAAGAGACATCAAAGGTATTCATAGTATCCTTGGTCATGCTGGTTTCTATAGAAGGTTTATTAAAGACTTTTCTAGGATATCAAAACCCCTCACTAATCTTCTTCAAAAAGATGTACCCTTCGTTTTTGATGATGATTGTAAGGGAGCTTTTGAAACTCTTAAGAAGGCTTTAACTATAGCCCCTATTGTTCAACCACTTGATTGGAGTTTACCCTTTGAAATAATGTGTGATGCTAGTGATTTTGCTGTAGGTGCTGTCCTTGGGCAATGAATTGATAAAAAGTTAAACGTTATTCATTATGCTAGTAAGACTTTAGACGCTGCTCAAAGGAATTATGCTACTACTGAAAAAGAATTTCTAGCTGTCATTTTTGCTTGTGATAAGTTTAGACCCTATATTGTAGACTCAAAAGTCACCATTCATACTGATCATGCTGCTATTAAATACCTTATGATGAAGAAGGACGCTAAGCCTAGGCTTATTAGATGGGTGCTGCTTTTACAAGAGTTTGATCTACATATAGTAGATAGGAAAGGTGCTAAAAACCCTGTAGCTGATAATTTATCTTGATTGGAAAACATCTCTTTTGACCCTATGCCTGTTAATGATAGTTTCCCAAATGAACAGTTAGCTGCAGTAGGGGTAAACTCGCGAGGGAGCCCTTGGTATGCTGATTATGCTAACTTTATTGTCTCCAAGTATTTCCCTCCAACTTTTACAGCTCGGCAAAGAAGGAAGTTCTTCTATGATTTGAGGCATTATTTTTGGGATGACCCACACTTATATAAAGAAGGAGTGGATGGTATTATGCGAAGATGGTGATCCAGAATATGAACAAAAGGAGATATTACGTAAATATCATGGTAGTGCTTATGGAGGACATCATGTAGGAGATAAAACTACGCAAAAGGTGCTACAATCAGGTTTCTACTGGCCTACCCTTTTTAAAGATGCAAGAAAATTTGTTTTATCTTGTGATGAATGTCAGCGTGTTGGTAATATTTCTAGACACAATGAAATGCCTATGAACTACTATCTAGTTATTGAACCCTTTGATTGCTGGGAATTTGACTTTATGGGTCCTTTCCCTCCCTCTAAAGGTTATACTCATATTCTTGTTGCCGTTGATTATGTTACTAAGTGGGTAGAAGCCATTCCTACGAAGAGTGCTGACAGGGAAACTTCTCTAAAAATGCATAAGGATGTTATCTTTCCTAGGTTTGGAGTGCCTAGGTGTGGGGCCCCCGGATTAATGCTCCGAGAATCCCTGTTATGCATACCACCACGATCCCATGATCAGTCAGTTGTGGCACATAACCAACAAGTATCATTACAACATCCGAGAATATACCGAATTACAAGACTTACATAAATGCCGTTATGGCTACCTCAGTAATCATCAGCGGAACTTCACCAAGCATAGAGCCCGAGCCATGCCTTCACCTACAGGCAACTGACTAGGAGAACGTCCTAGTTCACATAGTCGCCAACCTCCTCTTCTTCTTGAAATCTAACCAAGTTAATAGCCAGGGACAATGCCAGTGAGTACATTGAATGTACTCGCAAACCACCTCAAGAGAAAAATAATAAGAGGATATGAAATATGGCTGGGGTAGTAGGAGGGCTCCAAGAGAGGTTCTTTTCTCAATTAGTTTCTCTTGTAGATATAGCATCTACATATCTTTGTTGAAAACTTTTGTAAAACATTTTGGAAACCATTTTGAACATTAGGACTGGGTCACCCATTTGTTTCCTTCTCCTGGTCGTCCCACGACCAAACTCCTTCCATCCCTTTCTGACCATCCCATGGTCAAAACAGGGATCCTTGCCGACCATCCCATGGTCAAAACATTTCCAAAGCCATTTCCTTTCAGAAATCCTTTTTGAAAACAAAACCAGCACCGCTCTACAGAAGTTTGTCCAACCCGTCCTTAACTGCGAACACGGCTATTCAAATAGATTTACACTCTGCAGAGGTTGTACACTTTACCCACACCATCCGGGTACACTATCCTGATCTTCACCGATCGTGGGTCGAGTAACCGATCAAGACTCTCCGGATGCCCACTCCAATATAAGTGCCTACCCTATGAGTGTTAATCCCCTCAAAACCAGGACATCGGGCGAGGACCAACCGGAGCGCTTTTTCCAGTTCTCGAGTGTGCGCTTTCAATGAGGGGCTCATAGTAACGCATGGAGGCCTGCCGACCCTTCATTCCTTTTCCAGGTTGATGTCCCACATGGACCTTTATCGGAGAAGGCCCACCCTCCAGGGATCCCCAATCCCCTGTAATTGTTGCGAGGCAGCTTATACCGGAATAGACAACCATCAAATCTAGCCCCTTCCCATATAGGGATAGTGTGGTTGCACATGGGTTAAGTTGTTATAGCTAAACTGCAAAGAACCGGGTGTGTTTTTGTAAACCTTTTTCCTCCGGTTATCCTCTAGCAATTTATAAAACAAAACCCTTATCTCTTTCTCAACATCTCTTGGGAGGTCCCACCTCACCAAGGTTTTATCAGAAAACATTTGGTAAACTTTTGCTGGGGTCTTCCCATCCTCTAGCTTTTCTTTGGCTAAAACAGGGTCTCCAAAGGGGTATGGTGGATATGCACCATCCATTCTACTAGGGGCAAGTAGGTATCACCACGGGGGTTGTACTTAATAGTACAGAAGTGTAATAGTTCGGAGGAGCCAAACCACTACCGTATATACATCAACAAATAATAAAACAATGTTGTTTCACAAATAGTAGACAAAACATACATAATAACATAGTAGGACAAGGCTTATGAGCAAGAAGGTGGCTTGCCTGATGATCAGCAATATGGCAATATGTGTCCCTGGACTTCTTCTTAGAATACCCAAATATACCAATAATAATTACCACTTCTCCTACTCTCCGATTTCATTGCAACTATCGCCGATAGGGAACACATGCAACAAACAAAGGGGCACAATCAACACAAGGCATGCAAGCACCAATATCATACAGCAAGCAAGTGAACAACATCTAACTAGATTCAGTAGGCTTCGAGAGGATTGGACCTAGGAGATTGAGATTGGCTTGGAGGCAGGGATGAATATTCCCCCTTAGGGTTTAGTGTCGAGGACTACCGAGGAGGGGATTATGAGTCAAGGACTTATTTTGTAAGATACCATTTTGTAAAGGGGATACCAATAGATAGGTGGTGATAAAATGAATCCAACAAAAGTGGTTTCACTATTTTATCCCATTTCTTTAATTACTTATGAATTATCAAGTGGATAAAACTCTAGTTTTAGGAGATAAATCCCCAGAAAAGTTCTGGAGCTCCAAAAAATATTTCCTTGGGTGGTTAGTTAATTATTTATGTACTTGTTCACTGGGAGTTGGAATCAAGTCAAGATAATTACCAGAATGCCCTCAGGAAATTCCCAAAGGCAGTTCTGTAGACAATTTGTCTTTCTCACCAGATTTATTCTACAACAGATTTTGAGTTGATTCCAAAGACATATGGTAGGTATTGAGGATACCTTTCTGTAGAAATTGGAATCAACATTTTTTGGATTAGCAGGACTACTGTGGTGATTTATCTAGTGAAAATACCACATGTAGAAGTATTTAGTTCACTTATAAATCTACGGAAGCTCAAAAATAGTGATCTCCTAAGGTTGGGTAGGTATGGGTGTAGCTCATGCATGAGAGTTGGAAATGGGTCAATTGGACTCAAGGTTTGGTCTAGGGAATTTTCTAAAGGCAGAAAGTCTCTGTTTTGTTATTTTTGCTACAGCAACTCCAAGGCTCCACTTGGTATGGGGCTGGGGTGGCATGCAGGGTACCACAGATACCTTTCAGCGCAAAGTGGTTTTGTTCAAATTGGAGTTCTAAAACTACAATTAGGATTTTAGGAGTGTTTTAGATACCTTCTAGATATTGATTTAATATAAAGAATCTATACCTAATCTGGGCTATCCAAAGGTACTGAGTGTTAGAGAGAATATACATGTACCTAGGAAAATTTAGATCTGGGCGCTTTGTGTTGATTTCCATTTTTAAAAGGATTTAAACCAAATAGTCAAAACAGATGTGGTGGAGAAATATTAAAGAGGAAATGGGAGACGGGCTGGTTTTCCAGGGGAAGTTGGGCCGCCGGGGAGGATTCGGCCCAGCTGGGCTCGCTGACACGGGCGGGAGGCCGAGTTTAAACCCACGCCACGGGGCCCGCTGGTCAGCGACCGTGGCGGCCGAAGCGGTATGGAGGCATCATGGTTGTTCGTGTTAAGGGGTCCAACGGCGGGGAGCTCGTCGTCCTCCTCAGTCACCGCGGCAGCAAGGGAACCCTAGGGGCGACGGGCGGCGGCGTGGGAGCTCACCTGGGGGCTTGCTGGCGACCGTGGGGTGGCGGAGAGGAAGCAGTCAACGACGATGATCAGGAAGAGGGGTGGCACGGTGGGGTTCGAGAAAGGAGGGCGTCGTGTGCATCCCGCAGCGGAGCAGGCTCGGGAGCTCGCCGGAGAGCACTCCTGGGAGGCTGCATGTTGCCAGGATGATGTCTACGAGAGTCAGGGGGTGGAGTTCCTGAGATGGCCTCTGGAGCGGCTGCAGACGCTGGGAGTGGGCCGGACCACTGACGATGCTCTAGCTCGGACATACAATGGCGGCGGCGCTTCCGGGGTTCCTGCGAAGAAAGGAGGACAGGGACAAGTAGATAAGCATGAGGGGAGTATAGATCTACAGAGAGAGTGGTATGGAGTGGCATTGTTCGATGGTGGCTTCACCTTATTGGAGAATGACCGAGGGAGTTTCTTCCCTCTCCAAGGAGCTGTGGAGAGGAGGGAGGAGCTGGGGCTCGTGGGGGAAGGCTTTGGTGGCCAGGGAGTATAATGATGGTGTAGTCGCGGATGGGGGAGGCCTCTGGCCTATTTAACCAAAGAGGGAGTGGTCTATGGTGCACTCGGTTTATGGGAGCAAGAGGGAGAGGTAAAAACCAGGGGTGGATGCTGTGGGCGATGGAGGGGGAGTGTGGGGTGCCTCTGGTCGTGTAGAAAGTGAGAGGAGGCAGTGGGTGTTGCTGCAAGAAGTTTGCAAGGCAAGACAACCACAAGAGGTTAAGCTCTAGTGTCCAAGCACTAGAGGACAAACTGCTACAGGGGATGCTACAGTGCTGGTCGACCTGGGGGAGTGTCCTGGTGCTGAGGAGACGCATTGAGCAAGATTGGTGGGGTTTGGGTTTGGTTTTGGATCAATGCTTGATTGATTTGGAAAAATTGATCACTTGGAGGTGTGTGAAGTAAGTTCCAAAATTTGTATTGGACAAGGTGGGGAGATGATACTGGTAGGTAGATGAGGTCAAGATAGATATCCAGGGATTACTTGGGATTTTTCTAAGGATTTAAAGTCCACTTAAATCCATTTATTAAAAAGGGCAGAAGTAGTTTCTAGAAGCTCATGTGATATTTGTACATTAGACAAAGTTGGTTTTTGGGGTGAGCTGGTCCTAGATACCATATTACACATTTGGGAATTTTATTGGGATTTATTGAGGTGGGAAAGTATTTTTAAAGAATTGTTTCTTGTTTCTGCCATTTAAGAAAATAGGCAAAAAGAAATAATAAAGCTCTTCAAAAATATTTATTTTTGAAGTGGGAAGATAGGGTATGATATATGGGCCTCAAAAGTGCTTAGAGTTGGGGAAGTGTTTTGGCAAAAACCAAACTTTCCCTTATGGAAGAGGTTTTGAAGAATTGGTCTATTAAAGAATTAAATTGATTTGGAGCCAAAATAATTATGGGTAATATTTGGTAAATCTTGATGATCAAGTTAGATGTTGTAGACAAGGTGTGGCAAGCATTTGCAACCTTGGGATTGGAGAGTCCAAGTTGATTTTGGTGAAAACTAGAGATTTAAGGATCTTGGTTAAGATTGTTTTCATACCACCAAAACCTTGTTGGATCTTGGAGCTCAGATCTCCCCTTGGGGCATCGGATAGATGGATTGATATAACAAGTGATATAGATTGCAATGGTGTAGGGGTTTGAGCTTGATCCTGCTTGATCTCACCAAGACAGGCTTTCAAACATTGAATAAAATAAGCCTGCCAAAGCAGATTATCAACTAGCCTTCAAAATCTTGTAGGTTTGAGCAGCACAAAGATCCACTTGGAACAAGTGAAGTAGATGTTGATAGACTTATATGAGTAGAACACAACCATGCAAAGATTTGGTCCATAGAAGGTTGGATGGTGGTGTGAGCTTGTACCAAAGTAGGCATGTTTACTAGATTTACAGGAAAAGTTATTTTCTTGCCTGCAAAACGATCAAGAAAAAGTGGGTAGGAGGATGGTCTAAGCAAGGGCAAGAGTGGTCCTTGGTAGTCCTTAGGATGGTTAACAAGATGGTTCATATGCATTTCCAAAAATGCACAAGGGTTGAGAAAGGGAGGCATTCAAAGAGGTGATGTTGGAAACAGATTTCCAGACAACCAAATTTGGCAGATTTAGGGTTTTTGACTAGAATGTGGGTGGTGATGATTTTGATGGGTTGCAAGGTACCAAAGCATCATCAAGTGGATGGGGTTGAAGAGTAGATTGATTAGAAGGGATCCATGCTTGATATTGGTCCTCATTAACTTGGAAACTTCCAGAAGGGATTTCTTCAGAATTGATTTGGTTAAGAGTTTTAGATGATCACTTAGCAGCTAGGGATCAGATCCAGATTGTATTCTTGCTTAGGGTGGGATGATTTGGAGACATCTTGATCCTAGTGATGAGCTCCTAGAGTAGCTCATTCTAATTCTAAGAAAACAATTCAAATAGCAGATCAAGGCAACTCATCTTACAAACAAATCAACTACTACTCGGGTTACCACCAAGCTTAGCTTGAGGTAAGGATGGGTATTTTGAAATAGGTTGGAGTTTGAACAAGGTAAGGTTGGAGTACGGTTAGGGGATTTTGAGTCGGGTTGATACTAGGTGTCTTACGCGTCCTATCTTACGGACTCCGTCTTTGAAAGTGGTTACCCTGTCGATGAAGTTGAGCTTCAGTCTTCGGGGATGCACTGAGAGTTGAGCAGAGTCCAGTCTTGATTTTGAGAGATGACCTTCTTTTCCTTCCGGACTCTATATCATTGAGGGCTTAGACTGGGCAGACTACCTCGATGTTGAACTTCACGGAGTACTCGTCGGAGGATAAAATCTACGGCCTAGTGTACTGCTCTACCTTGGGGGCATAGCGTATCCTAATTAAAGATCTTATGGTTGAAACTCCTGGATTTGCTTCTGGTGAAGGGTTACTCTACTTTTGTGGGAAAGACGCAGTCTTTCCCCCTTAGGATTAAACTGGGGTAGACCGGAGAGTTGACATAGTTCTTCCTTCTTGGAGTCATAGATTGATGTCCTGAAGACTGTAGTCACTCTTTCTCCTAGAGTTGGAATCTTCCGATGATGTCCGCGAGGGTAGGTCCTATGGGGCTTATATACTACGATTACTCCTACTTAGTCTGTTGGAGCCATTGGAGTTTTCATGTCCTCTAAGCGATTGGGAACTGAGCGGTTAGCAATCCTGTGATCCTTCGGGTGGGTCTTCAGCTGAGGTAGCGGAGGGATTTCGTAGAATCTTCAATAAGATCTCTTCTGAAGTATCCTCCTATAGACAGTCTTTTGAGGATTGAGTGGAAAGGCGCAGTCTTTCTGCCTTAGAGCTTCACTAAGGTTTATTAAGACACTTGTATGTTTGTTTGTTTCCTTCAACTCTTATACTTGCTACCCAGCCTTGCTAGCCAAAAATCTATACTGAGAGGAAATTCTTCTCGTGCATCCATTCCTTAAACCAAAAACCATGCCATTTGTGTCCACCATACCTACCTATTAGCATTATTGCCATTCCAAGTAAATTCTTGTTTTATCTACCTCCCAAATTAAACTTGTTATGTGAAAATTAGTGATTAAAGCTCTCACAAACTTGATGGCACACTTTACTTTCTTGCACTTAATAAACTTGAACCATTGTGCTCACCTATGTTGCGTATATGCTTGCGCTTTGTAAGTTGTGAGTTAGCAGAACCATGCTGTCATGGGGAACGCTTTCAACATTGCACTTGTACTTTGTACCTAGTTGATATCATGTTCTTTTGTCTATGGATGTCGTCGGTGTGAAATGAAAGGGGAGCTTGTAAGTCCATGGAGTTATGCATGTGTGTTAGACAAACGCCTGGGCCGCTGGTCTAATCCATGCTGACATGGTGGAAACTTGCAGCGTCACCATAACGAGTATCTATGAAGCATTCTTCTTATAAAAAAAGAGTCCGATATTGAGTAAAAAGAGAAAAAGAGAAAAAAAGAGATATTATGAAAATAGGAAAGGGAGAAAAAGCACCATATTCCCATGGTAAATAAGAATATTGTTGAGATGCTTGTTGTCTGCTTGCCTTGTCATTTTGATGTGGGGATTCTTCCGTATCATCGGGCAAGGGGTACCCCATTGGCGGTTCTCTATGATACACATATTCTTACGATGACAAGAACTTACCGGTGACTAAACTTGAGTAGCATGAGGAGCGGCCCTCGTATTCAAGGGACATGAGATTCTCAACTTACAACTTGTCAATGCATATCCTCATATTTGATCACTTTAACCTTAATCACCTAAAGATGCCTATGATACGGGCAATGAGAGATGAAAGCTAGTAAGTATCATAATTTTTGGGAGCTCTTTATGAGACTTGTAATCCCTGCTTCCCTCTTTGAAGGGCCCTTTCTTTTACTTTGTAGTTGAGTCAGTAAACCTATTCCCTTCTATCTCAGCAAGTATTTTGAGTTGTTGTGTTTCATTCATATGATGATTTATTCAATCATGTTTCTTATGTTCCTTGTTTTGCATATTGCTCTTATCTTGATGTTTACTACTTTGAAAGCTATCATTGAAAAACCAGTTATTTGTGAACTCCAGCAAATTATCAACTATTCTTCGACCAAGAGCTAAGTTTGCCATTACCAATTATGATTTACTTCATGTATCTTTGTTGTGTTTCCTTTACTCATTGAAGTTGAGTTATATAATAGTGAGTTGTCTTCTATTATGATCTATGTACTAATGAATGTGATGCTTCTTGTCTGTATTCTTTTATCGACTCTTCACTCCATAAACCTGAGGCCATGTTTATTGAGCTCAGTTTCACTTGGGGACAAGCGAAGTCTAAGCTTGGGGGGAGTTGATACGTCCATTTTGCATCACTATTCTATGACATAATTCACTGTTATTCATTGATATATTTCGTATTGAGAGGTGATACTTATGTTATTTCATCTGTTTTTGCATGGTTGATGACTTTGGGAGCATGGACCGCTGCAGTCAGGATTCTGAAGGAAAAGGTGCTGTTTGGAGGCAAAATTCGCGAAGATCAGAAAATCCGGGAAAATACATGGAAAATCCTATTTTTCCAGAAGACGAAGGAAGCGAGAAGGGGCTGGAGATGGGCCACAGGCCCACCACTGGCGTGGGCCAGCCTAGGCCGCGCCACCAGGTGGTGTGGCCGCCCTGGTCCACCCCTTGCACTCCCCTCTGGCGTATATTATCCTCCTGAAACCCTAAGACTCGGGGAGCAACCATAGAAAGATTCCGCCACCTCTATAGGGTGGAAAACACCGAGAGAGAAAGATCTCTCCGGCAGACAGATTTCTGTCGAGGGAATTCCTTCTCGGAGAGGGGCGATTGTCGCCATCAACACCACCATCAAGCTGGACTTCATCGGGATCATCATCATCACCACCATTCGCACCCTCATCACCATCTCCATATTGCTGTAACAATTGGGTTGAATCTTGCATAGTTCATAGGGGAAACTTTCCCGGTGTTGATTACTCTTTGTAGTTGATGCTATTGAGTGAACCATTGAATTATTGTTTATGTTCAGATTGTTATACATCATTATTCCATCTCTGATCATGATCCATATGATGTCTTGTGAGTAGTTCGTTTTGTTCTTGAGGACATGGGAGAAGTCATGTTGTTAGTAGTGGAGTTGTGTTGAGAAAGATTCAATAGTTTGATATTTAAGTTGTGGTGTACTTTTTCTAGTGGTGTCATGTGAACGTCGACTACATGAAACTTCACCTATATGGCCTAGGGGAATGCATTGTGTATTTGACTACTAATCGTAGGGGTTGCCGGAGTGACAGAAACCTGAACCCCCATTAAGAAACCATTGCACAAGGGACATAATGGTCTTAGAGTTTAAAGTTGTGGTTAGGTTTCTGCCTTAATTACTTTCTTGTACTTATGGATGTTTCCAAGGGGTATAATCACAAGTATGTATTAGTCCTAGGAAGGTCGGTATATTAGCACAGGTTCACCCACACAACACTTAGCAAGCTTAAGAAGATTAATCAACTATATAAAGCGAAAGCACTTTATAGTCTTCCCATGTGTCCTCAAGAACGTTTGGTCATCTTAAGTAATACAACCCGCTTGTCCTTTGTTGCATAAAGGATTGGGCCACTTGCTGCATTTATTCTTACTGTCTTTTATTTACTCGTACTTTGTTTACTTGCTATATCAAAATCCCCTAAAAATCCGTTTGCTAAGTATTTGCAGAGAATTCCTGATCCATACCACTAGCCAGCACCTTCTGCTCCTTGTTGGGTTCGATACTCTTACTTATCGAAAATACTGCGATACACCCCCTATACTTGTGGGTCATCAATTGTCTAGCAGCTGCTTTGCTTCGGTAATATGTTTGCCCATAAATGTTCCTCCGGCTACAGTTTCAAGTATAGACTTAGACACAGGATTAAGAGCATTATAAAATAAATGGAGAATTAACCAATCTTCCATCCCATGACTGGGACAGTTTCTCATGCATTCTTTCATCCTCTCCCATGCAAGAGCTGTGGCTCATGCTCTTCCTGTCTAAAACCAATAATATTAGATCTTAGTTGCATAGTCTTTGCAGGTGGGAAGAATTTAGTCATAAATAAAGAAGTACATTCCACCCATGATGTAATAGTATTTCTAGGCAAATATATCAACCATTCTTTTGCTCTTCCTCTAAGAGAGAAAGGAAATAATCGCAATTTGACCGCATCGGGGTCAACATCTTTTATACGCATCATATCACATATTTCAGTGAAAGTATTCAAGTGCATACCTGCATCCTCAACAACAGAGCCTCCAAATTGATTTTGTTGAACCAAACTTAAATAATGAGGCTTAATTTCATAGTCATCAGCAGCAATTGTTGGCTGAGTAATAAGGGTACGCAAATAATCATTGTTGGGAGTTGCAAACTCCCCAAGATTCTTTTCAGCCATATTTCCAATGTTTTTGGGTTTTCTTAAACAGAGACTTATGATAATAAAAACAAGAATTTAAAGACTAACTATTTTTTTGGATTTTCAAATAAAGACTGAAAGCAAACTAACAAAATTAAAAACAAGAATTAAAACTACCAAGGTTCCTACTAACTTCACCAGGGTAGCTATTTCTTCCTCGGCAACGGTGCCATAAAAAGGGTTGATACCTTCGATCCAGATTACGGATGTAGTATAGCTCTTTTTCCCTAGTAAACCTATGTTTATCGAATCCTCGGGAAGCAGAAGTGTAGTGAAGTTACTTTAATGGACCTTCGGGAGTTTTAGAATTCCTTTTGTGTATTTACCGGACCAAGAGCTTGCATCTTTTGTTGTTGTCGATGATGGAGAGAGAGGGCCTAGGGTGTTCAGTTTCACCTGTACTTGTGCAAAACATCTGATGGGAATAAAAGATAATAATAAAGTATGCATGTAATTGTTAGAGCAAGATAAATTATATGTGGGCAATGCATCCATAGTTGCTATTGCCTCCGCAACCACTTATAGGAATAACCTATTAGTCTCATCCATAGAAGAAAGAGAACTAATGATATGCATAGTGACGTCACCGTTAATCCCAAGTAAATTCCACACATACAACCATACTACCCCTTCTGTCACTAGGGTTCCCAACCTGCAGATTAGTCATCACTCATACTCCCTATACCTGGCTCAATCCTCGGGGTTTTGGGTACCTGACAAGTCCTTAGATTGAGGCAAGAGAGGATACAATAATCATCATGTCATACTACCTAATACATGATCTCATCTATGATAAATAACATGCACAAAAGCTACATGGCTAGGCCGAAGCCCTTAGCCCAAGGAGAATCACTCACACATAGAGATGAGATCAACAATCATAAACATTGTAATGCAAATCATGAGATTGATAGCAAATAGTCTTACAATGTCGCCAATCAAAGAAGAGATCTACTATTACAAGTGGTGGAATATGGCTATGGTGGTGGAGATGGGTTTGGAGATTAGATCTAAGTGTATTCCTCCGGTGGATCTTCGGTGTTGTGGATGGAGATTTGGGGGTGGCTGATAATCGGAAAGGAGCTCTGTTTCTAGTCGCCTGAGGCCTCTCTATATAGGGGTCCCTTCATGAAAGTTGTTCTGTTTGACCTAGCGGTGTCGATGGCAACTATATGACCGGAACTATACGGCCGGAATTTTATTCCCGCCGTATAGTTGGTCGTTAAAGTGCCTGTCTCCACTTCACGACTCCTGGTTTCTTCGGGTTGTTGGAAATATCGTATCTTTGACTTTAATGTAGTGATTCCCATAATCAAACATCATTATCTGCGCATGGAAAAATAGAAAGAAAGGATTACATACCCCTTTGATCATTAGGCATTAGTGGCAGGGTTTAGAGAGATATTTCATCAAAAACATGAATAATATCTAGTTTATGTGGACGTAGATGGCTATATTTCAGAGCCATCAAGATTCTAACTCTGGGAGGCTTGCTTTAGTCCATAGATGGATCGCTAAAGCTTGCATACCTTATCAGCATCCTTAGGATCGACAAAACCAATAGGTTGTATCATATACAACTCTTCTTCAATATTACCATTGAGGAACGCAGTTTTGACGTCCATCTGCCATATTTCATAATCGAAATATGCAGTAATTGCTAACATAATCCTAACCGACTTTAGCATCGCTATGGGAGATAATGTCTCATCGTAGTCAACTCCTTGAATTTGTCGAAACCCCTTTGTGACAAGTCGATCTTTATAGATGGTCACATTACCATCAGCATCAGTTTTTCTTATGAAAATCCATTTATTCTCAATGGCCTTTCGTTCATAAGGTAAGTCCACCAAGGTCCAAACTTGGTTTTCATACATAGATTCCATCTCGGATTTCATGGCTTCTAGATATTTGTTGGAATCCAGGCTCATCATCGCTTCTTCATACATCGCAGGGTCATATAATTCATCAACCATGAAATTCATAATAGGATTTCCGTACAGTTCAGGAGTTGCATGTGTCCTGCTTGACCTGCGAGATTTGGCAGTGTCCTCTTTCAGAGTTTCATGATCATTATCATTAGTTCCCTCTTCATTCGTTGAAGTCAACTCTGGAACAATTTCTGGTGCTGTGCCACTCACCGTTTCATGAAGAGAAAGTTCAATAACCTCTTCGAGTTCTACCTTCCGACTACACACGCCTTTCGCGAGAAACTCTTTCTCTAGAAATGATCCATTATTAGAGACAAAAACCTTACCCTCGGATCTGTGATAGAAGAAATACACAATTGTTTCTTTAGGGTATCCTATGAAGACACATTTTTCCTCTTTGGGTTCGAGTTTATCAGGTTGAAGTTTCTTCACATAAACATCGCAACCCCAAACATTAAGAAATGACAGCTTAGGTTTGTTTCCAAACCACAATTCATATGGTGTCGTTTCAATGGATTTAGATGGTGCCCTATTTAAAGTGAATGCAGCAGTTTCCAGTGCATAACCCCAAAATAATAGTGGCAAGTCAGTCAGAGACATCATAGATCGAACCATATCCAATAAAGTACGATTACGACGTTCTGACACACCATTAAGTTGTGGTGTTCCGGCAGGTGTGAGTTGTGAAACTATTCCACAATCTCTCATGTGTGCGCTAAACTCGTAACTAAGATACTCACCTCCACGGTCAGACCACAGAAATTTAATCTTTCTATTATGATGATTTTCCACTATTCTGAAATTCCTTGAACTTTTCAAAGGTTTCAGACTTGTGTTTCATCAAATAGATATATCCATATCTACTCAAATCAGCCGTGAAAGTAACAAAATAACGATATCTACCTCGCGCCGACACACTCATTGAACCACATATATCTGTATATATGATTGCCAATAAATCTGTCGCCTAATCTATTAAACTGGAAAACAGCGTTCTAGTCATCTTGCCCATAAGGCATGGCTCACATGTATCAAATGATTCAAGGTCAAGTGATTCCAAAAGTCCATCGAAATGGAATTTCTTCATGCTTTTAATGCCAATATGACCTAGACGGCAGTGCCACATATATGCAGATATATCATCATCAAGTTTAATCCTTTTAGCATCAATATTATGAATATGCGTAACACTATTATCGAGATCCAACAAAAATAAACCATTCATCACAGGTGCATGACCATAAAAGATATCATTCATATAAATCGAACAGCCATTGTTTTCAGATTTAAATGAATAATCGATTCACAACAAACATGATCTGGATACAATGTTCATGCTCAGCGCAGGCACCAAATAACAATTCTTAAGATTTATAACTAATCCCGACGATAGGTGGAGAGGTAGCGTTCCGACGGCGATCACATCAACTCTTGATCCATTGCCGACACGCATCTTGACCTCACCCCTTGCTAGCTGTCGCTTGTTCCGCAGCCCCTGGTTCGAGTTACATATATTAACAACCGATCTAGTATCAAATACCCAGGTGCTACTACAAGTACTAATCAAGTACACATCAATAACATGTATATGACATATACTTTTGTTTGTCTTGCCGGCCTTCTTGTCCACCAAATACTTGGGGCAGTTGCGCTTCCAATGGCCAGTCCCCTTACAATAATAGTACTCGGTATCAGACTTAGGGCCAGCTCGAGATTTATTTTCAAGCGCGGCAATAGATTTTTCGCCCTTCTTTCCCTTCTGTTTACCCTTCTTGTATTTATTGAAACTGGTGGTCTTATTGATCATCAACACTTGATGTTCTTTCCTAATCTCCACTTCTGTAGTTTTAAGCATTGACAGAATCTCGGGAGAGACTTCTTCATGCCATGCATATTATAGGTCATCACGAAGCTCTTGTAGCTAGGTGGTAGAGATCGGAGAACACGATGTATGCCTAAGTCAATGTGAATCGTTATTCCCAAGGACACAAGCTTATCGGCGTACCTAGACATTTTTAGTACGTGCTCACTAACGGAGTTGTGCTCTTCCATCATGCACCTAAAGAACTATTTAAAAGCATTATAAATCTCTATGGCAACATGGGTATCGAAAATCATTTTCAATTTTCCCATGGTATCAAAGTCATTGCCATTTTTGAAATGCTTTTGAAGTTCTGGCTCAAGCCCAAATAGTATGCCGCAATGAACTAAGTTGTGGTCCTCCTAACGAGTCAAATAGACGTTCTTTTCCTCGCCAGGGGCATCAGGAGCTGGTGGGGGGCCTAGTGGCGCTTCTAACACATATTGCTTTTGTGCAGTAGTGAGGAGAATCTTCAAATTCATGGCCCAGTTGGTAAAGTTGCTACCATTTGCCGCAAGTTTCTCTTTCTCCATGAACACATTGAAATTAAAAGCAGGTGGTTCCATCTACAACAGAATTTGTAAAGTTTAGACTAAGTTTATGATAGATCGAGTTCAACTAATCAAATTACGAATGAACTCCCACTCAAAAACAACATCCCTCGTGTCTTTTTAATGATTACATGACCAAATCCACTACACCAAGTATGATCATCACGTGAGTCGGTGTAGCTTCAAAGGCGAGCATCTATATGGGCATCATATCAACTATATGACTCATGCTTAACCTTTCAGTCCGTGTTTCGAGGCCATGTCTGTACATGCTAGGCTTGCCAAGTAAGAACCTTAGTACTCGCGTGTGTAAAACTGTCTTACACCTGTTTATGATCGTGGATTCAAGTACAACTAATCATCACGTGATGTATTGAAGCGGCAAAACATAGAACAGTGTGTACTTAAGGGAGAACACATTTTTATCTTGATATCTAAACGATGGATCATCTTATACTACTACTAGAATGCCAAACAAGCAATATAAGATGCAAGCATCAAATGTGTAAAGTGAAATGATATGGTTCTTGCACTTGATCACCATCAGGTGCATCGTGATATGATCTTTACCATTCCTTTGTGTGTAAGGCAAAGGTATATGGAACTAGACGCCTCTAATTTATCAATTGGAAGTTTTACGTGGCTTAGGGATTTCGAAGATAGAACCGGTGTTCCCTATGAACATGGAACCACAACGATGATAACCAAATTATTAGCAACTCATTATAAATTATATATTGACTATAGTAGGAGAGACAGACACCCGCTAGCCACTTATGCAAAACTAGTTGCATGTCAAGCATGGAACAGGTCTCATGTGCGAGGACATGTAAAGTTAATCTGGGCCGCTTCATCCCACTATGCCACCAATATCCAAAAAACATGAAAGAAGCAATAACATGATCATCATCGCCCATATACTCATATGTGTACTACCCGTGCAAAGCATCTATGCATAGATCAAGCTCTGATACCACTGTTGGGTTCGCAGCATAGAAAACAAAAAATTCCTACGGTGGGAACTATTATATGCCAAGATATATCTACTAGATACAACAATGGGTGGATATACATCCATATAGAGCATACCCTCGAAGAACGACAAAGCTTTGTTAACGAGATGGAACTCGTGGATGATGTAGTCGAACGCTTGTCGATCTCAAGATCGTGTGGAAGTCCTAGCACCGCAAATCAGCAGCGCATCTGTCCTTGCACACACGTTCAGGCCACCGAACAACCTCCACCTCCTCGCTCCAGCGATGCAGCGGAAGCAGCAACTCCTTCCAGACGAAATTCCACCGCATGTATCTCGCTAATCCGAGACCATGGGGGAATAAATCTAGAGGGGGAGAGAGATCCTTCACAAGGAGGTGTGTTTTGAGAGGGAGGAGAGGGGGCCTTTTATAGGAGAGGGGGGCTCTCCCTTCCATGGCTGGCTCCCAAGGGGGGTGCCCCTACCTCTTCCTCATTCATGTGGTGGAAGCTCCACTCACATCAATTTTGCCTCCACTCAAAATCCCACTCACATGCATTAAATTTCCACCAAATTTAATGCAACTATCATTTAATAAAACTCTTTTATTTACTTTATTCAGAATTTTTTTAATTACTTTAATTAACAAACATTCACATAAAACCCCCTGCAACATTTCAATATCACATGCATAACCAATTTTAGCAAGTTCACCCAAAATAATTCCGGTGTCCATTGAAATAATTTCAACGCTTTGTAATTCTTTCAACTAGAACATATTTTCTCCAAATGGTGTTTGGCAACCCTTAAGTGTGTCACCCTACGGTTTGCGAATAATGCATACATTATCGAGACCCCTCTCAGATCAATAATCAGAAGCGGGACCTAGAGATCCATACTGACTCCCACACATTCAACGATGACTTCTATGATCGAGAGAACCTTTAACGATAGTAACTAAATCCCTTTGTCTCACGATATATTACATGTACGAGATTCGATCATCAGTATCTCAATACTTAGTTTGATCTTGTTACCGACATGCACTCTTTTCTTGTTCTCGTGATATAACATTCTAGTGATCACATCACTTGCTTGCAAGCTATCTTAATGTGATATCACCGAGAGGACCCAGAGTATATCTATCCATCATCGGGATTGACAAATTCTACTCTTGATCCATGAGCCTCAACATAACACCCGACCCATCTTAATAGTCATCGGGAATACCCGAACCCATCTTTATAGTCACCCTGTTACGGTGTGACGTTTGATGTTATCAAAGTATCCTTTCGGTGTTAACAATTAACATGATCTCATGGTCTAAGGATAAAGATTACTTCGTATGATGTTATAGCAATATAAACATAATGACTTTTATCGTAATGACATACTTTGGATGAATGTTCGTCATATCATTCACCAATACTGTGACCTTGTTATTAACAACATCCAATGTCTATGGTTAGGAAACCTTGATCATCTTGTTAATCAACGAGCTAGTTTATATAGAGGCATAACTAGGAACTTTCTATTTGTTTATTAAACACACATGTATTAAGGTTTTCGTATTAATACAATTATAGCATGCAAAATAAACATTTATCATATACTTGCATGAGTACCAGGAGAGCCTGATCCTCAAGTATAAATAGGAACCTTAATTCACTTCCGTGAGGATTGAACTCAGGTGTTGGGTTTGCACATCCACTTCCCAACCAGTTGAGCTAGGCTCACTCCCTAAAATTTATCTACATATAGCTAACTACAGTTTGCGCCAAAAAGGGCCACTTCCAGTTAAACAGCATGACTCTTGTGCTGAAAAGAAATTTGATTTGCACTGGTCTAGGTTCTTAAAAGTATGGAACAAAGATAAGATGTTCTCCAGTATAAATAATATGGTTGTGCTTTCCTATCAGACAGCTGTTTAAGATCAGTAAGATAACATCCAAATAACTGAACTTGAAGTATATTAACATCCAAATAAGTGAACATGAAGTATATTGTTACCATTTCATGTGAAAGGTAGTCTGTCCGTAAAACTATTACATTTAGAAATTTCTCAAGGTAGTACCAATAGATGATATGTAGGAAGCATGCACACATAAGTAAACAAAGAATGACAGTAGATTACATATCCGATTATAAATAGTCTCCAGAGGCACCAGACTGCAACCAATATATTACCCCTGAATTATTTCTGCAAGTACGAACAAATTGGAGGAGAGTATGACGGCTGATCTGCGTCTTAGCGGCTTTGTCCATGCCGGGAAACCGCCCAATAATGCGGCCGCATATTCCATGCCAGGACATCTGGAGGTGCAGGTGGTCCTTCGGTGATGGCCTCCAGGTCCACATCTGGATGCTGCATGTGAACAAAAGTAAGCGTAGCCTTGGCGCCCATAACAAGCTACTGACGCATGCACTCGCGTACAACACCCACATCTTGGAATATCCACCGAACCGCCAGCAGGCTAGAGGGAGCATCATCTAGCAGAAACATTGCACCAAAAATGGACTTGCAGGAGGATTGTGCTTTCTTCAAGTAATGTAGTACCTCAGTGACGCGATCTTGTAACGTCGCCAGCACAGTCGCTTGACTTTGATCGGTCCAGAAGAATCCACCAGCGTCTAGCTCCGCTTAAGTAAGGCAATTCAACCGGATGCTGACGCGCTCTTTCTCTTCCCGTGCAATAAGATTGACAATTACACAACCAAGTCAAAATCATCCAGTCAACATCAGGAAAAATTCCAAGGAGCAAAATCAAATAAGAGACACTCACATCGGAGTTGCTCGGCAATTTGAGCCACCTCACCCAGAAGATACTTTTCCCACTCAAACGCTTTCTCTTCTTTCGACTTCCACATATCAGTGCTACCTTTGATGATCACGAGTGTCTTCTCTAACTCCTTAACTTGATCCTGTAGAAGGGGCGGTTGGGACAACTCATCAGCTCTCGAAGGTTGTGGGGGAACCAAAGGAGCAACAGAAGAGGCAGCACCCAACGCATCGTTGGTGGTGCCCTACACATGAAAACAACCAAAGAATAAGTCTATCGAACCAGTCAACAAGCAAAATGATTGAGATATCAACAGAAGACATGTATACAAGTTCATCCAAAAACAACAGTCACTGGCAGTCACCTCCCACTAAGCTACGAGTACTACGGCTACAAACAAGTAACATGGTTATAAAATACAGGCAATCGCAAGCAGCACCGGGCTATCTAAGCATTAGTATCCGAAGGCTTCATGGCGCTCGCGGAAGCTTCTGCCGTGGTGGCATTCGCCGCATTCGCCGCAGCCAACCATTTCTGCTCCTCGGTGTACTTGGCAAGCAAGTCAATCAGTCGAGTGCCATATTTCTTGCAGCGCTTGGCGAAAGGGACGAAAGCTACCTCCTTGCTATCCGCTGTCACCGGCATTGCAGAGATGACCTTGATGACGTCCAGGTTGGCGCCATATGCCTGCGCCATAGCAAGTCCCAGGGAGGCACCCGCGGCCTTCTGCATATGCTTGTATTCCTTTGGGGCGCCATTCGCAAAAGCATCCGCAAGACCGCCGACATCCTCGACGGAGACAACCTTCGGGAACATCTCCCAGTGGAAGCGATCAAGCACATCCTTAGACTTGAGGAGGGCCTCCTTGGTGTAGGTGTTGCGATCTTCGATTGCGCTCACGGTGCCGACCAGAGCATCCTCCCTCTTAAGCGCTTGATGGTCGAAGTCGACACCAGCCGCATCTACAAATGCAAGGAGAGGTGACCTAAGAAAACACACAAAGTAAGCGGAAGATGCAAACAACAAGAAAAATACACTCACCAGACAATGCCTGGGCGACCGTCATGAGCTGCCTAGTCACTTCCTTCTCTCGCTTTGCCGTAGCTGTTGCACGGTTTTCTTCGTGCTGCTTCGACTCCAACTTCAGGCGTTCAACGTCCTCCACCGCTCTCTTCTCCTTCGCCTCGGCATTGATAAAACTCTTTTCGAGAGCCTCTAGGTGACACAGAACCTGGTTGTTCTCATCTAGCATACAACACATCACCGTCCATCAAACGGTGAACATAGCAATTAACCAATACATAAAAAAGACAAACTGACCTTGGAGCTGTCCAAAGTCAGATTATAGCCGCACGTACTGCTGGCTCATCTGCATCATGTTCCGCATATACGGTTGCGCAAGTGTTCGAGTCAATGCAAAGAACTTAGGGGCTTCCAAGTGGACACAAAAATGAAAAATTACATGAGCACCAGAAGACACCGGCAGATCCTGCTCCACACTCTGAGCGACAACGACGACGACCCTGTGCCCACCTAGCTTGGAGGAGCTTGAGCAGTTATCATCATCGGTGGACACCGTCTTCAGAGAAGGAGAAACCTCACCTACGCCCACAACCTTAGAGTTTATGACTCCCTTCTCAACATCGCCCTTGACGGACTCTTCTTGAGAGGACCCCCTAATGATTCAGCAAATAAAACCATCCTTCAAAGACCCGATCAACATACTTATAAGGGCATGGTATAAGTCAAAACACTCATGTGCTGAAGTTGTCAAGGTTGAAAACCTTTTTCTTCTCCTTCTTGGCTGGAGGTGCAGGAGGAGCAGTCCGGAGGGGTACTACTGGAATCAACCCAATATCACATGCATCAGGGGAAGGACCCTTCGGCATATCCAGAGTCGAGGCATATGAATCTTCACTCGGGCCCTGCTTGTGGGTGCCTTCGTCTCTCGACTTGGAGGCTTCTTATGACTGATCAGCAGGGTCCAATAGAGTCTGAATCGTCCAGCGCCGCACCCTCAGGGGTCTCCCACTTCTCGGGTAAAGGGGTCATCATCCCTTCGACCTTCCAATCCTACAAGAGCAACAATAGCATCATCAAGTTTCCACCATGTAATCACAGATAAAGAAAATACTAGCAAGGACATTACCTCTGGCACGGGATTGGTGGCGCTAAACAACACAGTCGACATTTCTGCGGGGAGAGCCTCGCCAGCAGTTAGTTTGGTCAAAGAACTGATTTTCCTCTACAACTCCATGGATGACAAATCTTCTGAAGAGGTACGGGTCGGATCAGAGGTGCCGGCCCAAAGGAACATTGGATACCCTCTGGCTTGTAGAGGTTGTACTTGACGTCGGAAGAAGGTTCGAATGATGTCGACACATGTGACCTCTTTTCCGTGGACTAGTTGCAGATTCATCACCCACTGGTACAGATCTTCAACTTCTATAGTTCACCTGAAAGAACATCTTTCTTCTAGGATCGCTTCTCCTTTGTCTTTGCACTCGATTCAAACGGGGACATGCCATACTGTTGGTTTGCCACCTTCTAGTCATGCATGTAGAACCATTTGTCCCTCCATCCTTGAGCAGAGTCGGCAAATTTGAAGCTGAAGTACTGCATGCCTGAGTGAACAGATATGCCGCACCCACCAACCTCATAAACTACAGACCCAGCCTGACTGCCTCTTCAATCCATATACCTTATTGAAGAGCCTGAAGTGCGTCTCAATTCCGAGCCAACACTCACACCGGGTGATAAACAAGGCGATATTAAGAATCGAAATGGGAGACAGCTGGTGTAGCTGAATCCCATATAGAAAAATCAAACCACACACAAACTCGTGGAGGGGGAGACAAAGTCCTCGAAGGACGAAGGCAACAAAAATCACCCGAAATCCAACAGGAGGATCGGGGATTACCTCAGCATCGGGAATCTTGCAATCGGCCTCATCCGCGAGAATTAGGTCGGCTTGGCGGAGCGGTCACAATCGGCCTCACTGAGGAACGCCACCATGCGCCATTGGTGATGCGGCTCCCAACAGCTTTCTTATTGGGGGGTGGTGGTGCTCGCTCTAGAACTAGTGGCCTTCTTGACCTTCCCCATCATCGAGGAATACCTCCTCTGCCGGGACCACAAGAATGAACTTAGAAAAACACAAAGCACATCCAGTGCAAGAACTAGCTTTAGAACAATAGTGCGGTGTGCAGAGGAGCAGAGGCAAGGGAGTAAGGAAGATGAAGATGGGGAATTTTTTACTGAAGAAACCCGCTACTTAGAAGGGATGATGCTCAATCGCAGAGGTTAATTCCCAACTATGATGCGTGGCAAGCATCGGTACAAAAACATGGTGGCATGAAAAATGAACTGTCGTCACACGATCTACACTACGCATGGAAAACAAGGAGACGTGGTTCATACCCCAATTTACGCAGTGACTAGTCAAATCCTGGTTAGCTTTTGGGGCCCACAGCGCCAGGTCCCATCACACTATTCATACTGACGGTTGAGCTCACCGCTCGTCATCAATGAAGTCATCATTACTCACTCTCTCAGAAGATGGTGGGGCCCACAACGACTCTTTCTTTGACTGCCTACAAATACTCAGTTTTTGTTCGAGCCTACAACTCAATCAAACACTCGGGGGGGCTACTCCTAACAGGAGCGCTGCTCGCGCACCCGAAGAAATTCCGGGTCCACTATACAGCCCAACAGTTATACGCCTTCAGATGGCACGCTTCAACTCCTTTTCGAATCAATGATTTGATTATGGACTCGGGGGCTACTCCAATAGGGAGTGTTGGTCGCACATTCGACAAAATACGGTAGTTAACGACATTCACAAGGCTCAATGACTATAAAGTCCCTATTCGAGTCTTCGACTCAAGCAAGCACTCGGGGGTTACACCCATAGGGAGCGTTAGTCGCGCACCCTATGAAAACAAGTAAAAATGAGGGTATTTATTCACTCGAACTTCTGCATCGACTACGTCTACAGCATGGGTTCACACACCTACAATCGAAACCTTCGACGACTTCGCCTGACTATGATGTCGAGTTTAGAGAAAACATTTCCTTGGCCACCCGAATCACCTCCGTAGTGACAAACATTCGAATGCTACATCTACTATGTAAAGGTAAGACCTCTAGATATCATCTGCTAGCCTGGCAATTGCATCCGTTGCGCTCAACCAGATAAATACCATGCGAACATGTGTCATAAAAAATGCTGACAAATGCGTTGGGTACATAACCATTGTCACTGGAATTTGACTCGGTATGGCCTCCGCGACATGAGTCGAATTACACCAGATATTTATGAATTCGAGTCCCAGGACTCGAATTTGAGTAGGTGACATTGTTTTTGCCCAAGAGAAATTAACTGGTCCTTATCTATCAGATGATCCAGGCGCGTGCATCAATCATCCCTATGACTCGAACAATATGACCCGATAACATTTTAGGTGATAAGCAGTTACCTCTGATGAACAAAAACTTTAAAGTCTCCATCGGAATCTACAATTCGAATGGACACTAGGGGATACTAAAATGGGTACACCCTACGGGTGCCTAAGATAAGCCTACCCGACTTGGCCCAACAGGAGCCCACGTGACAAGCCGTCAGAAATGATGAAGCCCATGATGATCCGGGTGGCCCCAAGCCCATGAAGGACACAACTCCTTGGGGAATACGGAAAGCTTTAGATAGAAATTTAAAAGAGTTAACCCTAACTTGTAACCGACTCGGTTGTATCCCGAGACCCAGCCTCCTCATATAAAGTCTGGGAGGGAGCAATGAGGAGGATCATCGTAAACCCTAGCACATACACCCGCCAGATTAGATCTACCCACCATAGCAATCAAGGCACCCCCTATGACCTTCGGTTCATCATCAATCAAGATAGACAAGAAGTAGTAGGGTTTTCCCTCCAGGACCCTGAACCTGGGTAAACATCGTGTCCCCGTGTTGCTTGCCTATTAGTCGAACAAAGTCTCCAGCACTCCCCTCTTCCTCAAAACTCAAGTCCATAAACTATGGGCATTGACGTTTTAACCCCACGTCACCATGATCTGGAGGAACCTGCAGCTGGGTCTCGGTGGCGATGTAGGAAGGGTGGCGGCGACTTCGACTCTGCTAAGGGACGGACATCATCGGGTTATGTGGAGGGGAAGGTATGTGTTGATGTAGCGACAACAATTCAGGCCCGGCTGGGACCAAGTCCCATGATGGTGGTGCGCGGATGGAGTCATAGTGACACCAAGAGTAGAGGGTCGGGGAGATCTTGTTCATGATCATGTATTGGCAGGTACGACGATGTGGGGATCATTAGATGCCGACAGCGAGGTGAGGACATGCCCACCGCCTAGGCTGCCACTGCGAGTTCCCCTTCTTGCCCGTGAAGCCGTTGTTAGGAGAGGTAGTCTATGCGACTTTATTGGCATCGTTTCTTTCTACCCGAACACAAAACACTATTTTCCTTTTAGAAGTAGAGATGAGTACATGATTAGTGCATACCTAATTAATACGTACGAGATTAGTGGAGATATTGTTAGCGGCGACAGGATTAACGGAGTTGGTAAAAACCGCGTGGGAGTCTGAAGTTGGACAAAATGATTGGGGCGTGTTTGGTTGCAAAGGCCCAAATTTCACATTCCCCTACTTGGCCCGCTGTGTGTTGCATGAGGCGAGATTGGGCTCGAGCCAATTTGAGCATTTTGTTTGGCTTCCTGCATTCAGTTTTGGTGCAAATTGGCCCAGTTGTTTGGTTGCACACATTCCAGACTTTTTTCCCTGCTGATGCATTTGTTTGGTGCGGTGCTTTTCACCTGATCAAATTGGTTATGATCACCCATTTCAAATTGGATGATCTTACCACCACATTACACACAACACATGATCACAATAACAGGCATATGCACACACAACATTACAAGCTAAAGCATATATATACTACCAGTAGGAAATAATCAAGAGCTCTAACTTACACCCCAGATCAAAAGAACCATCAACAGGGTCATCGCATGCCCCTGAACCACCAGGGGTTTAAACCCTGATCAAAAGAACCATCAGCCAAGTTCACCATCACAAGTTGTCCATCAACAAATAGTAATACTACTTACAAACTTACAAACTATGGCATGAAGGCCGTCGACATCTATCCGTGGTCAGGGAAGGTGTACTGCCTGGCGCTGGAGGAGCCTGCCTTGTAGATCGTGATCTTGACGATGATGGCCTAGAGCTTGAACTCCAGGATGTCGTGACGCTCTAGGTCATACTTGTACACCAGCTTCGACCAGTTCTACATGAACGCAACCTAGCCACCGAACCAGTCCACCTGCACCCACTTAGCGGGGTCTTGATCCAAGTCCTCAGGCCATGCTGGAACGACGACGGGATCACCAACATGTGGAGGTCCAACGGAATGATGAAGTGGCGAGGGACCTGGTCGATTTGGTGGTGGCGAAGCTTTGGCTGCCGGCCTTGCTTGCTGGGCCACTGCATTGCCGCCTCCACCCTGTCGATGACCACGGGCTTCATTTCCAGCGCCCCATCGGTTGAGAGGGTGCTTGTCGGCATAACCCGCTACGGGGTGCCAGTCCTTCCCCATAGTGTCACGGTCAAGCTTAACCACCTTGGCATAAAGCAAAACAAGGTCAAGACAAAAGTTCAATCTACAACTAGTAGCATTGCCCAATTGGGCAATGGACATGAAAGGAAGATGGGCAAAGTAGCAAGGACAAGAACTACAAGCATTGCCCAATTTTGCAATGCACATGAAAGGAAAATGGGCAATGTAGCAGTACAAGAACTGCAAGCCTCATGCAATCCCCCATCAGGCAAAGCACATGAAAGTAGATTGAATATGTAGAAACACATTAAAATCCCCAATCGGGCTAAGTAACGGGACAACAACCAATTTGGAGATTTTGGCTAAATTGAATCCCCAAAATCGGCAGCACATTTTCAAATCTTTAACTACCTAGTGCGAAAAAGGCCCAAATTTCTCTTTCAAATCCCTAACACCTACCTAAAATACACCTCGATCGAGTCCTAACCGTTGTTGATTTAGTACCAAACCCTAACCACTAAACATAGTACCAGTGAATCGGGACCTTACAGTGGCCTCGAGGGTGGCGCCATCGATGAAGATGGAGCAACAGTAGGTGGTGCCGGAGCGAAAGAAGACGCACCGGGCGCAGGGGTTGGGGCCACCACCATGGGCGGAAAAACCCTTTCCAAATCGTCTAGGGTGACCCCGATGCTGGCGGGGGGTTTCCTGGCCACATTCGCCGCAGATGCGGCTGCATCCTCAGATGTAGAAGACGCAGCTGCCGCCTTTGCCGCACGAGTTCCGCACGTGCGCAGAAGGGTGTGGGAGCCTTGAGCGCCCTCGCGAAGGCCACCTCACCACCGGCGGCGAGCTTCTCCAGTTGAGCGGCCGCCCACCGCCCATGGGCACTCACCTCGCTGATGTTGGGGGCACGGAACGGAGGGGGAGGAGGGAAGCGCCGGCCATGGAGGCGAATCAGGGTGTGGGACAGCGGGAGTGAAGTGGGCGGTGAGCGGAGTGGCCTAAGAGTTAAGCCGGAAATGTTCCGTCTCCCGTGCTTCCCCATACGTGCAACCGGTTGGCACATGACGCTTCCCAGGGCCTGGTTGCGTGAAAACGGCCGATTTCAGCGTTTCCAGCGGACCAACATTTGGCCTGCTTTAAAACTCGTGCTATGCAGCAAACTCATGCGGGCCGAATAACTAAACGGGTTTATTTCTTCTCGCCGGGTGTGAGAAACGAAAATCCGACCTACCAAACACGCCCTTGACTTATCAATGACTACGGAACACCGCTTTTTATTTTTTAGGCAGTAGAGATGTATGTCTCTTTTTGTGAGATTCGGTGCATGCCTTTGTTTCGCTGCTCTACTCGATCGCGTTTCAAACATTGAACCCATGCGTCCCGGCCGGGGATCTCGCTTAATTAAACGCGCGCACTTGTGTCATCTACTAAGATAGTTCGTGATCGGGACTAGCCTCAACGTCGTGTCGCGCCTCAATGCCCTACAGCGGACGGAACCAAATAATTAAGGGAAGATATCTACCACGACAAATAGTCGTGCGTAAGATGTTCCTTGAGACGCACGCATATACGCGGCGGCGGAGGTGATTGATCTTGAGATATAAGTATAACAGACACGCATGTACGCCCAGCAGGAGACCTCGGCACCAATAATGCATGTAACCCTAGATGGAAGCCTCCAGCAGCAAGCAGAACGGCGCCAATTCCGGCAATGACGACCGGCTGAGCGACCTGCCGGACTGCCTCCTCCACACCATCCTGTCGCTCCTCAAGGCCCGGCAGGTCGTGCAGACGTGCGTGCTCTCGCGGAGATGGCAGCACCTCTGGCTCGACGCCCCGTTCCTCGACATCGACAGCTGTGAGTTCCCGGTTAATTACCCGAGTTGTTGGAGCTGGGAAGATTTTAGACACCACTGGCAAGCGTTCCGGGAGGCGGTGTTCCGCAGGTTAGAGGATTTCGTCGACAATCTCCTGTTACATCGTAGCACCAGGTCGCTGCACCTGCACTCCCTGCGGCTGCGCATCGACGACAACGATGACAAGACGGACGACCCGTGCATCTCTAGGTGGATTCGCCATGGCCTCAGCTGTACCCCCGCGGTGCTCGTCATTCACCATGGCGCGGCCATCATGTTACCTCCTCCAAGCACTTCCGGCAGTACGCGCCGCCTTAAGAAGCTGTGTCTTGATCAGGTAACTCTCCACCATGGTTTCGACCAGCACATCATCGCCGGGCTCCCCGTTGTAACTACCTCGGTGAATTACGCTCCTAGTTGCAAGCCTGGATGAGCGGAAATGGTTAAAATAGTACGGTGGGGCCCAAATGCCACTCACAGGTAGACCTTTTGGCCGTCCTAACCATTTCCAAACATCGGGACAAGAACGGGCGGCGTAATCGGTAGGCGAAGGGATCAACTACATACACAAATGAGTATGTATGCAAGCCACCATACAACAGTCCTCAGAGCCATTCCATCTAAAAGAAATAGAAATATTGCAACGCCATACGGCAAGATCCAAATATCCTAGATAGATATAATAGTTTAGGATATCTCCTCATACATCAAATAACAGAGTATTAGGTGGAAGCGGAAAACAAGATCCGAGTACGGATAAGAACCAAATCAGCATAAGATGCCCATAAATAAACACATCCCGCCCACAGATCTCACGGATCTCCGTTCCCGAAATCTCTACACCAAGTGATTGTTGCCCACATCGTCCGTCTCCTCCACCCAGTATCCATCTTGCGAGCTTACCTGTTCATCTGAATCAAACAATTTATCGTGTGAGACCCTAGGGGTACTCAGCAAGTCTTTATGCCTCTAAAGGGGACACAACCTGGGGTGACGCAATTGCAGCAAAAGATAATACCTAGCAATTCTATAGATACTCGCTATCCATCCGCCTAACCAAAGATAGACGGATGTCCGTAAATTAATAACAACAGTTATAACAGTAATATTAACAGATCCATCCTCCTCCTCGCTTACCAACGAGAAAGCGGACGAACAACCCCCATCCGTTGGCAGTTTTATTATCCATTCCATGAGAATTGCACTATTTACTAGTCAGGTACTTAGTCAGGTTAAAAGCGGTACTTTAGTTATACTTGTCTATGATCGAGAAACTGTGCTCCAAGTCGTCCATAACCGCGGACACGGCTTTCAGAAAGTTTTACCCTGCAGGGGTGCACAAATAGCAACACACACTCGATCAACCTCGGAAAAACCAAATCAAAACCCAACGAGGCAGTCACGACAAAGCGATCACAGGATTCAGAAATATTTCAGGGGGCCACCCCATTAAGCTACCCGCGACGAAGTTGGCCGACTCCGAGACGGACTCAAGGTTTGTGTGGACGGCTGTAAACGACTGGGAACCCGAAAATGTGACTGGGCTTGTCGATACAGCGAAAACGTGTCACGGACCTAAACAGTACAGGTGCATCCTCGCACAATCTTAAATTAAGCAGTAAAACATGGCATAAGTACAGGATAGTAATAAAGCCCCAAACTAATTGTGGCCCCAAGAAATAAGAATGAATCAAGCTCTGGCTCAGGGGGGTTCATAAGCCTCCCGGATGTGGATAGCGCGAATATTCAAGAAACAGGAATCAAGTACTCGGGGTGCTACGGGATACAAGTGAGCATGAAAAACCAAATAGCAGATATTGCTCACCGATGCCGCTTTCATTAGTTATCCCATTACTACTCAGGTTAAGTTGTTTAGGTACCTCGTTATCCATCAGACACTCACATACCCTACACATGCTGTTCTATGACTCGCATGGCTCAAACAACTCCTATAGTAATGGCTCATGGGATGGAGGAACAAGCTTCGGTGGAGTTTAAAAGTAAAGGCTATGCAGTACTTGGGATTCAATTTAATGCAATCGCGACTCAATGATGCAAGAATAAGATATATGCAATAGGTACTATATGTATGCAAGCATGTGGTAGTGCTTGCCTGGCAGCTCAGTTGAAGCGAGAGAAGGATCTGGGTAGTGCTCCTGGGTCTCTTGATATATCCCCTGCTCAGCGTCTATTCGAAGAAGAACCAAACAAACAAGGGCCAACATAAATAAAGTGCACAAGCATATGATTAAAATGCGACAAGCAAACAATCATGCCATGATGAATGATGCACAAATTTGCATGGCAATAAAGTAGCATGGCATGGGTGAGGTGTGGAATACAAGAAATAAGCATTTTATGGAGTTTTACTCATATTTTATACTCAATTAAGTTGCTGTATACTTTATATTTATATGATTCATGCTGCAATTCAGAACATGGAATGCATAGACAGAAAGGTCTCGTCGAGCTGATCATTTTAGACATATTATTTGTTAAATTTGGAGTTATAAAACAAAAGTTATTAATTAATTAATGCAAAGGGCATTTTATTGTAATTTTGATCAACTCAAAAATTAAAGTGTTCAAAATATATTTTGAAGGGCATATTTGAATTCCTCACATTTTTCTGATTTCAAAACATATATTACATGTATTATTTGGTATAATATTTGAAAAGTTATTTGAAAACAGATTTAAATTTGAATTTAAAAACCAATTTGAATAGTTTGAATTAAAACAGAAATACATAAATTCTTTTCTCACTCACTCAGATCTAGCCACAGACACAGACGGGTGGGTCCGTTGTTGACTGGTGAAAAGCGCAAAGCTTTTCTCACCGCTTGGAAGGCTAGCCATAACCGACAAAGGACCCGGCGCTAGAGCGGGCCACGCACTGTGGGGCAAGGTGTTGCCACGCCGCGAGGATGGGGAGCGCGGTTAAGGTTCTGAAACCGGGTGCTTATCGCAAAACTTCCGCGGAGGCAGACAGGTAGGACCGAGAGGAGCGCGGGTTGCAGGAGTCAAAAAGGTGGGGGTAAAGCGCAGTGTCATCGCGTGCTTTCTCTTCGAACTACTACATCGGGCGTCTGCGGCGCGACGGCGGACAGAGCGCTAGGGTGGGGCTCGAACCCAGGACCTGGCGTGCGCGCGCGGAGGCGGCAGCCACTGCGGTAGATGGGGAACGTTGCTAAGAGGGGGATGGGCGGCTAGATCTATCTCTGCGACGCCACGGTGTGGAAACCAACCGCGGACGCCGGCGCGCAGAGGGCGTTCGACGGAAAGATCGCCACGACCAGGACACGACGGTGACTGCAAGGATGTCTGGGAGACTCGGAAGCTCACCGCGAGGTTGTTGACGGTGGTGGTTCAGCAGGAGCGATCGATCGTCACGGAGCGAGCATTTAACGGCGGAACTAGGGTTTGCGTCGGGGCGGCGATGGTCCAGGCGATCCGGGTGCTCCTCCTTCACGTCTGCGGGTACCGGGCGAAGCAGGGGGGTCCCCTTGGTCCTCCAGGCCACCTCCTCGACGCGCTCGCCGGCCAGAGCGACGAGGAGCAGAGGTAGACAAGGCGACCGTGGCAAACAAGCGACGGTGAAGAGGAAGGGGAAGGAGAGGGCAGGCTCTGGGGCGGATCTGGGAGATGCAGGAGAGGCCGTGAGGTGGTGGAAAAGAGGGAGAGGGGGAAGGAGGCAGCTGGGACACGGCAGAGATAAAGGTGGCCTCGGTGCCACCTTTTCTCTCCTTCCTCACGTGGTGGCTCGGGCTGGGGTAGCTAGGGCTGGTCCAGGGCAAGGCAGAGAGGCTGCAGGGTGGGTCCAGGCTTGGTGTGGGGTAGGCCTGGCAGGGAGAGAGCTAGAGAGAGAGGAGAGAGGAGATAGGCTCGGGTGAGCTAGGGTTGGCTAGGGGGAGGCTCGGGTTAGGGTTTGGTTAGGGATGGGGTAGGGTAGCTGGGGTGGTTAGGGTTAGAGAGGGGTAGATCATGGGGTGGTGGCTCGGGTTAGAGAGAGGAGAGATGAGGGCTTAGGGTGGAGGGATTAGAGAGAGGGTGTGGTATGGTTTAGAGATAGAAAAAGAGAGAGAGCTAGGGAGAGAGGGTTTTGGGCATGAACAAAAATAAAGGCAAGCAAAAGGGGATTTGGGTGATGGAAAAAAAAGGTGAGGTTGCAAGGTCAAAACAAAAGAATAGGGCCATCATGAGTAGACTCTCAAAGATCCATGCTTCACTTGCAAAAACACATGAAAAACCCAAAGGAGGGAAAGATGGTGAGATTTGCATGGCCCATGCATGGGTATTAAATGCCATGTCTTAATCTTGTACAAACAAAATAATTAACAAGGCATGATTCCCATGCATTACCAAAATATGGAATAAAGGCCAAGCAAAAGAATTTAAAAGAAAGTTTCAAGTGGAGTAGATGGAGATGATCATATTTGATTATAATTGGGACTTGCTAGTGTGTATATTCCACTAGATGTCTAATAGTCCCAAAAATATCCCAACATGAGCATAAATCCATAATAATCCATATGGAAACTAGAGAAAGGGGTTCCACTCACAAAGCATGCAAAGGTGGCTATGTGGCCCTCATAAACCAATAATGTGGAAACAATATGGTGCATATATGAGAGCATGTGGAGATAGAATTGGATCCATCCCAACCCACATGAGCTAGAGGTAAAACCAAATAAGTTGCAATGCTCATATATGGTGGAATGGTGGAATGATGGGGTGATGACAAGAAAGGTGGTGGAGTTAATAAAAGATATGCCCCCAACTCAACTTGGGCATTTAAACAATATATCAAGAACCAAATACAATATCAAGAGGCAAATACAATTTACAATGCATATGAGAGAAGAACCAACACAAAAGGGTTTTATATGATGCTCAAATGCAAGGTGGCATGATGACATGAGCATGATATAATTATGATGCAACAATTATATATAGGAAGTAGCCATTATATTACTAGACCAAGTAGCATTACAATTGTTAGACAATTGGGATGCTACAACTCTCCTCCACTAAACAGGAATCTCGCCCCGAGATTCTAGGAAGAAGAAGAAGACTCAAAAAGGGTAGGATACTTGGCACGGAGCTCATCTTCGCGTTCCCAAGTGGCTTCATCAACCGAATGGGGCGACCACTGCACCTTGCAGAACTTGATGGACTTGTTGCGAGTCCTTCTTTCTGCAATTTCAAGGATTTTTGTGGGGTGTTCTTGATAAGACAGGTCTTCTTGGAGATTGATAAGCTCATGGTCCACGGTCCTGCCGGGATCCTTGAAGCACTTCTTGAGTTGAGAGATGTGGAAAACATCATGGACCTTGAGTTTTTCCGGGAGCTCAAGAGCATAAGCAACTTCTCCTCTTCTTCCACGAATTTTGAATGGACCGATGTATCTAGGAGCCAGCTTTCCTTTGATACCAAAACGGTGCGTGCCTCTCATGGGAGTGACACGAAGGAAAACAAGATCACCAGGGACATACTCCATGTCCGTGTGCTTTCTGTCATAATTGCTCTTCTGGCGACTTTGAGCAATCTTCAGGTTTTCAAGAATGATGTGAACCTTCTCCTCCGCTTGAGTTACAATGTCGGGGCCAAACAATATTCTTTCTCCTGCACCCGACCAACCAATCGGAGTTCTGCATTTGCGACCATAGAGAGCCTCAAATGGTGCCATCTTTAGACTTTTCTGGAAGCTATTGTTGTAAGAGAATTCAGCATAAGGGAGACATTCTTCCCACTTCATGCCAAAAGAGATGACGCAAGCACGGAGCATATCCTCCAGAATCTGATTGATCCTTTCAACTTGTCCTTGCGACTGAGGGTGGTAAGCTATGCTGAAGTTCAACTTTGTTCCCAAAGCATTTTGGAAACTTTCCCAGAACTTGGAAGTGAAGATGCTTCCACGGTCTGAACTGATCTCAAGAGGAACCCCATACAGAGAGACAATTCTGTTGATATAGAGCTCAGCCAACTGAATTGCAGAAATTGTTTCCTTGACGGGAAAGAAGTGAGCCACTTTAGAAAGCCTGTCAATGACAACAAAGATTGCATTGTTGCCCTTCTGCGACCTTGGAAAACCAGTTATGAAGTCCATCTCCACTTTCTCCCATTTCCATTCCGGGGGTTTCAATGGCTGTAGAAGACCGGAAGGTTTCTGATGGACAGCTTTCACTCATGCGTACATCACACTCCGAGACATACTTGGCACAATATCGCTTCAATCCGCCACCAATATTGTGTTTTCAAGTCCATGTACATCTTTGTCTGCCGTGGTGGATAGAAAGACCAGAATCATGCGCCTCCTTGAGAACTTGCTCTCTCAAACCCGGGTAGTTCGGAACAAACATCCGGTGTTCAAAGAAAAGCGTGCCTTGGTCATCGACGTGGAAGGACTCATACTTCGGAAGCTGTATGTTGGAGATGACCTTTTTGGTGTACGGATCACCAAGCTGAAAGGAGCGAACCTTTTCTTCCAAGAGAGGGGTTGCGGAAGGTTCGAAGATACCCTTGATCCACAATTTCAAGGTTGAGCCGACGGAATTCCTCGCACAAGAGAGGTTGTTGTTCTTCCATCATGAGGTTATTGACATAAGCTTTATACCGAGAGCATCGGCCATGACATTAGCTTTGCGGAGTGTAGTTGATGGTCAAATCAAAATCATTGATTGCTTCAATCCATCTCCTCGCGAAGGTTGAGATCAGGCTGAGTGAAGATATACTTCAAACTCTTGTGATCAGAAAAGATTTCACAACGGTTGCCCAGCAAGTAATGCCTCCATACTTTCAAAGCAAAGACAACTGCTGCGAGTTCGAGGTCATGTGTAGGATAGTTGATCTCATGCGTCTTCAACTGCCGAGAGGCATAAGCAACAACTTGTTTTTCTTGCATAAGGACCGCACCCAATCCTTGCAAAGATGCGTCGCAGAATATCTGGAAGGGCTTGGATGTATCCGGAGGAACCAAGACTGGTGTGGAAGTGAGCTTCTCTTTGAGTGTCTCAAAGCTTGCTTGACATGCAGGAGTCCAAAGGTAATTCTTGCCTTTCTTGAGGAGATCGGTAAGAGGCTTCGCTATCTTCGAAAAGTTCTGAACGAAGCGACGGCAATAACTAGCCAAACCAAGGAAACTCCGGACTTCTTTGACATTTACAGGAGGAAGCCATTCAACAATTGTCTTTACAGTTTCCGGGTTGACGGCAATGCCCTTGGCAGAGATGACGTGACCAAGATAGGTTACTTGAGGCATCCAAAACTCACACTTGGAGAACTTTGCATACAGGCGGTTCTCACGAAGCTTCTTTAGGACACACCGAAGGTGTTCTTCATGTTCTTCCTTCGACTTAGAATAGACTAGGATGTCATCCAGATAGACCACAACGAACTTATCAAGATACTCCATGAAAACCGAGTTCATAAGCCTCGAGAAGGTGGCAGGTGCGTTGGTGAGACCGAAAGACATGACCGTGTACTCATACATGCCATAGCGGGTGGTGAAAGCTGTTTTAGGAACATCTTCCTTGCGAATCTTGATTTGATGATAACCACTTCTCAAGTCAAGCTTAGAGAATACCACAGCTCCAGCTAGCTGATCGAAGAGATCATTAATCCGCGGAAGGGGATATTTATTCATGATGGTTTTAGCATTGAGAGCCCGATAGTCAACACAAAGTCTATCAGTCTTGTCTCGCTTCTTCACAAAGATTGTTGGGCTACCCCAAGAAGAGGTACTGTGTTGAATGAAACCCAATTTCTCTTGTTCATCAAGCTGACGTTTGAGTTCAGCCAACTCAGCAGGACCCATTTTATAAGGCCGCTTGGAGATAGGAGCCGTTCCAGGTTCAAGCTTAATTACAAACTCAACCTCACGATCCGGAGGCATACCTGGCAACTCTTCAGGAAAGACATCTGGGAACTCACAGACCACCGGAACACTCTGAATAGCTTCCATAGCATCATCATTCAGAGCCGCCAAAGAGAAAAGCTGAACAGCAGGAGTCAGACTTGGAGAATAGACTATATGGCCTTCAGGAATTTTCAGAGAAACCGAGCGTTGAGCACAATCAATCACAGCTGCATTTTCCGTCAACCAATCCATGCCCAAGATGACATCAATGTCAGAATTGCCCAGAACAATTAAGGACGCCGAGAACGAAGAGCCACCAATCTCAATTTGATTGCCATGGCTGATATGAGCAGCCCTCATGTTTGAACCAGGAGATTGTACCACCAGACGATGTGATAAAGGAACCATATCCAGATCATGCTCATGCGCAAACTTATACGAAACAAAAGAATGGCACGTAATCAAACAAAACTCGTGCAAGGACTGAGTTAACGGGAAGCATACCCATCACAACTCCAGGTGCATGCTCAGCTTGAGCGGCGTTGACACAGTTGGCACGAGCAACAGTAGACCCGGGCTTGGTGTTGATGTTGAGAGCCTGAGGTGGTGGTGCACGAACCATAGGAGAGCTTGCCGCGGGTCTTGGAGGTGGTGGAGGAAGAGCTTTGTTTTTCATCGGACAGTTCCAGTATTGATGCCCAGTGTTTCCACAAGTATAACAAGCACCAGGTGGACGTGGAGCAACGAGCTGTGGACTCCGCCAGCGCCTGTAGTAGTTGTGGTGTAGCCCCTGGAGCAGCAGTGAGGAAGTTTGGTGGCCTTGCTGCGTAGCTTGAAGGTCTTGGTGGAGCCGGAGCGACGGTGGGTTGTTAGGAACCCAGACACGACGCTTAGAAGGAGTTGACATAGCTGAAGAGCTTGCTGCATCACGGTTGTGTTTGTTTGACTCCTCAAACACTTGCCTACTTGCTTCTTCCTGCAGAGCTGTATGCTGAAGTTCCAGAAAAGACGCCGGCCTTGCATGTGTGATTGCATATTTAATCGATGCATTGAGCCCTTGCCTGAACCTCTTTTGCTTCTTCTTGTCATCAGAGATCTCATCGCCACCATAACAAGAAAGGTTCATGAAGTTTCTGATGTAGGTATTGACATTGTCATTGCCCTGCTTGAGGTTGAGAAACACTTCCTTCATCCTCTCCATGACAATTTCTGACAGATACTGCTCTTTGAAAGCTCCAGTGAACTGTTCCCAAGTAGGCTGAAAACCAGTCAGTTGCCTTGTGTAATTCTCCCACCAGAGAGCTGCATCTCCCTTCAGAAGGTGAGTTGCACACTTTACCCATTCTTGCTCAGGAACATCAGCAGTCACCAGTAACCTTAACATCTCACGCAACCAATCATCAGCATCAAGTGGTTGATCGGACACATCAAATTGGCGTGGGTTGAACTTTAGGAAGCTTTTGATGTCTCCTCGCTTGGGAGGTGGAGGTAGCGGAACAAACTCATTCCTCCTGACACTTTCTTCAAAACGCTGCTGGTTCTGCTGCATTGCTGCCAAGGCATTGGCGATGCTTGACAACGCGGCCCCCAGTTCAGGTTGTATGTCCTCCTCAGAACGGCGTGGTGGTGCCATCCTGTGATTGATATAAAACACAAGTCAGTACTATAATGGAGAATAATAATAATCCATAATAGTACCAAGATGGAATTAACCAAGATTAAAGGATACAATTTACTAAGTTGATATTAAAATATCAACGAAGTTCAAAGCACCTAGAAGATATGAAGCATATCGCACATGACTGAAAGGAGTGTGGTACACAATTATCAAAGAAAAAATTTCCCGCAAATTTCGGCATTAAAATACCAATAGATGCGCAAAATCACTTAACGAATCAAGATTAGTGACTCTACCAATTCAATATACAAGAGCGAATGATAAAAGTAGTGGTATGGTCGCGACTCCATCCCGCACTCGAATCATTACTCCGCACATGAATAAGTAAAACACATATCCCAACACCTTCTTCTCACGATGAACCTAAAGATTAGTAACTACGGAAACGAACACCCCAAACAAGATAACATCGGGTAACAAAGAGTAAGACAGATCGCCGCGGTATACAACGAATCAGATAGATCGCGTCGGTTTACAAAAGCCTGTCGGTATGGAATGTACCAATAGTTGATAACCAAAGGCAGATTAAAGATAACATGTTGGATGCAACAGATAGACAAGGAATTACACACACACACACACACACACACAACCTATGGTACTACGGAACCCAGAACACGTGAATCCTAGTTTGAATTTTAAGAAGAGGATTGAAAACGTTACACTTCCTTACCAGAAAAGGATGGGTGGGTGGGTAAGAAGAAAAGTGGAAGCAGTCCTACTCTCACGTTTTGTTTTTCCCTAGTATACATAGCTACCAAAATATTTGCTAAACTGACAACGACCATTTGGCTGAGACCCTGAAGGGCGGGATGGCTCTGATACCAATTGTAACTACCTCGGTGAATTACGCTCCTAGTTGCAAGCCTGGATGAGCGGAAATGGTTAAAATAGTACGGTGGGGCCCAAATGCCACTCACAGGTAGACCTTTCGGCCGTCCTAACCATTTCCAAACATCGGGACAAGAACGGGCGGCGTGATCGGCAGGCGAAGGGATCAACTACATACACAAATGAGTATGTATGCAAGCCACCATACAACAGTCCTTAGAGCCATTCCATCTAAAAGAAATAGAAATATTGCAACGCCATACGGCAAGATCCAAATATCCTAGATAGATATAATAGTTTAGGATATCTCCTCATACATCAAACAACAGAGTATCAGGCGGAAGCGGAAAACAAGATCCGAGTACGGATAAGAAGCAAATCGGCATAAGATGCCCATAAATAAACACATCCCGCCCACAGATCTCACGGATCCCCGTTCCCGGAATCTCTACACCAAGTGATCGTTGCCCACATCGTCCGTCTCCTCCACCCAGTATCCATCTTGCGAGCTCACATGTTCATCTGAATCAAACAATTTATCGTGTGAGACCCTAGGGGTACTCAGCAAGTCTTTATGCCTCTAAAGGGGACACAACCTGGGGGTGACGCAATTGCAGAAAAAGATAATACCTAGCAATTCTATAGATACTCGCTATCCATCCGCCTAACCAAAGATAGACGGATGTCCGTGAATTAATAACAACAGTTATAACAGTAATATTAACAGATCCATCCTCCTCCTCGCTTACCAACGAGAAAGCGGATGGACAACCCCCATCCGTTGGCAGTTTTATTATCCATTCCATGAGAATTGCACTATTTACTAGTCAGGTACTTAGTCAGGTTAAATGCGGTACTTTAGTTATACTTGTCTATGATCGAGAAATTGTGCTCCAAGTCGTCCATAACCGCGGACACGGCTTTCGGAAAGTTTTACCCTGCAGGGGTGCACAAATAGCAACACACACTCGATCAACCTCGGAAAAACCAAATCAAAACCCAACGAGGCAGTCACGACAAAGAGATCACAGGATTCAGAAATATTTCAGGGGGCCACCCCATTAAGCTACCCGCGACGAAGTTGGCCGACTCGAGACGGACTCAAGGTTTGTGTGGACGGCTGTAAGAACGGGAACCTGAAAATGTGACCGGCTTGTCGATACAAGCAAAACGCGGACCTAAAAGACAGTGCATCCTTGCACAATCTTAAATTAAGCAGTAAAACATGGCATAAGTACAGGATAGTAATAAAGCCCCAAACTAATTGTGGCCCCAAGAAATAAGAATGAATCAAGCTCTAGCTCAGGGGGGGTTCATAAGCTTCCCGGATGTGGATAGCGCGAATATTCAAGGAACAGGAATCAAGTACTCAGGGTCCTACGGGACACAAGTGAGCATGAAAAACCAAATAGCAGATATTGCTCACCGATGCCGCTTTCATTAGTTATCCCATTACTACTCAGGTTAAGTTGTTTAGGTACCTCGTTATCCATCAGACACTCACATACCCTACACATGCTGTTCTACGACTCGCATGGCTCAAACAACTCCTGTAGTAATGGCTCATGGGATGGAGGAACAAGCTTCGGTGGAGTTTAAAAGTAAAGGCTATGCAGTACTTGGGATTAATTTAATGCAATCGCGACTCAATGATGCAAGAATAAGATAGATGCAATAGGTATTATATGTATGCAAGCATGTGGTAGTGCTTGCCTGGCAGCTCAGTTGAAGCGAGAGAAGGATCTGGGTAGTGCTCCTGGGTCTCTTGATATATCCCCTGCTCAGCGTCTATTCGAAGAAGAACCAAACAAACATGGGCCAACATAAATAAAGTGCACAAGCATATGATTAAAATGCGACAAGCAAACAATCATGCCATGATGAATGATGCACAAATTTGCATGGCAATAAAGTAGCATGGCATGGGTGAGGTGTGGAATACAAGAAATAAGCATTTTATGGAGTTTTACTCATATTTTATACTCAATTAAGTTGATGTATACTTTATATTTATATGATTCATGCTGCAATTCAGAACATGGAATGCATAGACAGAAAGGTCTCGTCGAGCTGATCATTTTAGACATATTATTTGTTAAATTTGGAGTTATAAAACAAAAGTTATTAATTAATTAATGCAAAGGGCATTTTATTGTAATTTTGATCAACTCAAAAATTAAAGTGTTCAAAATATATTTTGAAGGGCATATTTGAATTCCTCACATTTTTCTGATTTCAAAACATATATTACATGTATTATTTGGTATAATATTAGAAAATTTATTTGAAAACAGATTTAAATTTGAATTTAAAAACCAATTTGAATAGTTTGAATTAAAACAGAAATACATAAATTCTTTTCTCACTCACTCAGATCTAGCCACAGACACAGACGGGTGGGTCCATTGTTGACTGGGTGAAAACGGCGCGCAAAAGCTTTTCTCACCGCGCGGAAGGCTAGCCGCAACAACTGACAGGCGGACCCGGCGCTAGAGCGGGCCCACGCACCAGGGGGGCAAGGGTGTTGCCACGCGGCGAGGATGGGGAGCGCGGGTTAAGGTTCTGGAAACCGGGGTGCTTATCTGCAAAACTTCCGCGGAGGCAGACAGGTGGGACCGAGAGGAGCGCGGGTTGCAGGAGTCAAAAAGGTGGGGGGGGTAAAGCGCAAAGTGTCATCGCGTGCACTGTTTCTCTTCTCTGAACTCATCGACCCGTCTGCGGCGACGCGACAGAGCGCCAGTGGGGCTCGAACCCAGACTGGCGTCTGCGCGGCGGGCGGCAACCGCGGTAGATGGGGAACGTTGCTAAGAGGGGATGGGCGGCTAGATCTATCTGCGACGCCACGGTGTGAAACCAACCGCGACGCCGGCGCCGGGCGTTCGACGGAAAGATCGCCACGACCAGGACACGACGGTGATCGCAAGGATGTCTGAGACTCGGAAGCTCACCGCGAGGTTGTTGACGGTGGTGGTTCGGAGCGGAAGCGATCGATCGTCACCGAGCAGCATTTAACGGTGGAACTAGGGTTTGCGTCGGCGGCGATGGTCCAGCGATCCGGTGCTCCTCCTTCACGCCTCATGGGTACCCCGGCGAAGGGGTCCCCTTGGTCCTGTGCCACCTCCTGGCGCCGCCCGGCGACGGCAGAAGGCGAAGGCAACGGCCTTGACCGTGGCAGTGTGGACAGTGAAGAGGAAGGGAAGGAGAGGCAGGGCTCTGGGGGATCTGGGAGATGCAGGAGAGGCCGTGAGGTGGTGGAAAAGAGGGAGAGGGGGAAGGAGGCAGCTGGGACACGGCAGAGATAAAGGTGGCCTCGGTGCCACCTTTTCTCTCCTTCCTCACGTGGTGGCTCGGGCTGGGGTAGCTAGGGCTGGTCCAGGCAAGGCAGAGGCTGCAGGGTGGGTCCAGCTTGGTGTGGGGTAGGCCTGGGTGGGGAGAGAGAGAGAGGAGAGAGGAGATAGGCTCGGGTGAGCTAGGGTTGGCTAGGTGGAGGCTCGGGTTAGGGTTTGGTTAGGGATGGGGTAGGGTAGCTGGGGTGGTTAGGGTTAGAGAGGGGTAGATCATGGGGTGGTGGCTCGGGTTAGAGAGAGGAGAGATGAGGGCTTAGGGTGGAGGGATTAGAGAGAGGGTGTGGTATGGTTTAGAGATAGAAAAAGAGAGAGAGCTAGGGAGAGAGGGTTTTGGGCATGAACAAAAATAAAGGCAAGCAAAAGGGGATTTGGGTGATGGAAAAAAAAGGTGAGGTTGCAAGGTCAAAACAAAAGAATAGGGCCATCATGAGTAGACTCTCAAAGATCCATGCTTCACTTGCAAAAACACATGAAAAACCCAAAGGAGGGAAAGATGGTGAGATTTGCATGGCCCATGCATGGGTATTAAATGCCATGTCTTAATCTTGTACAAACAAAATAATTAACAAGGCATCATTCCCATGCATTACCAAAATATGGAATAAAGGCCAAGCAAAAGAATTTAAAAGAAAGTTTCAAGTGGAGTAGATGGAGATGATCATATTTGATTATAATTGGGACTTGCTAGTGTGTATATTCCACTAGATGTCTAATAGTCCCAAAAATATCCCAACATGAGCATAAATCCATAATAATCCATATGGAAACTAGAGAAAGGGGTTCCACTCACAAAGCATGCAAAGGTGGCTATGTGGCCCTCATAAACCAATAATGTGGAAACAATATGGTGCATATATGAGAGCATGTGGAGATAGAATTGGATCCATCCCAACCCACATGAGCTAGAGGTAAAACCAAATAAGTTGCAATGCTCATATATGGTGGAATGGTGGAATGATGGGGTGATGACAAGAAAGGTGGTGGAGTTAATAAAAGATATGCCCCCAACTCAACTTGGGCATTTAAACAATATATCAAGAACCAAATACAATATCAAGAGGCAAATACAATTTACAATGCATATGAGAGAAGAACCAACACAAAAGGGTTTTATATGATGCTCAAATGCAATGTGGCATGATGACATGAGCATGATATAATTATGATGCAACAATTATATATAGGAAGTAGCCATTATATTACTAGACCAAGTAGCATTACAATTGTTAGACAATTGGGATGCTACACCCGTCCTGGAAGACTTGAGGTTCCGGAACACCGACTTAGGAATTCTCTCGCAGATCAACTCCCGCACGCTCAGGAACCTTACCATAGATTGCTGCCAGAACACCGGTAGTACCAGCTTAGCCATCGTCGCACCTCGGCTCACCTCCCTGCGTTTTACCATTCTGTTTTACAACCGCGCCAGTTTCATCGTGGCTGAGGCGCCTCTTCTTGCGGAAGCATGCATCCGCCTCGTCAAGAAGCCTAAACAGAAGCCGTGCCTCTGGAAACTAGGTTCTAAACCAGACATGTCCATGCTAAGAGATCTGAGCGAGCTTCTACGCTCTCTATTCAATTCCAACGTTAGTAGCTTGAAGCTGAAAGGGTTTCCAAAGCTGGTGCGTCCTTTCTTCTTCTTCTTTTTTTTTTTTTGGTTTGTGTCATCAAATCAAGACAAAACACATGCATAAAAATAGTACGGTACACTTTACATTGTATAAGTAAATCTGAATTATTAAGTGTACATATGCTTTGTTGCAAATACAGCTGGTGGGCCAGAATGATGTTGCGTTTCCTGTACCACATAAGGATGGGATGTTTGAGGCAAAGCCGATTATTTGGAATATGATGAAGAGCGACAAATTCGTCCTCTGTCCTATGCTGCACTGGATACTAGAAGAGAACCGCCATAGGTTCGGCAACCTACAAACCTTGATGCTTGACAATTGTGAGGCAGGTGACAAGATGCAGGTGTTATGGTGCTTTCTGCACAATACCCCAGTCCTGGAGAAGCTTACTCTCAACAACTGCAAGGTACATTCAACTTTAGTCATTTTGGTCTACCTTATCTATATTACCTTATATCTTATGCAAGCATTAATCTTCTTGTATGTTCGCTTTGCTCACTTTCTTAAATCTGTGCAATGCCAAAAGTTTTCAGACGGGATGGTATTAGGCAAGTCGCGGTTGAAGCCATTATCTTCCAATATTTTGGTTATACCACCAGGGTTGAGGTTGCTAGAGATCAGGTATAGTGATAAATATGATCATGAGCTCCGGCACCAAGGCATTCGATCAATCGATGAGGTTATGTCCACGATAAGAACAAAACTGCCTGCCACTACCATGATTCAAGCTACCAAAGTTCCAAGAAAGAGAAGAGCGAACTAGAGGCTAGTTTGCTGGTGTAGATGGTTGCACTCCTAGCCACAAGGGATCAAAGTCAGGTGTTTCATCGATCAACGTTGTATTTGTACTCATAATGGAGGTCACATTACCACTTATATGTATGTGCGCGTCTATGTTGCATTTATCTCACAAAAAGGACCACTAGAATGAAAGTGTGCAGAATATAGCTTTTGTGCACCTTTTTCTGCTTACGGCATCTCAGCTTAATGATTACTATAGACCATCGGCTTCTTTCCATTCTTATTTAGGATCACAGTGCCACTCTTCCAGCTACACCTAGGCCATTGACGTCCTCCAATCAGAGCATTTCGCCTTGCTCATTGACCGTCCACTCAATCGCTCCTCCATGTGTGATTCCTCACCTGCGCCATCCCTTGTTGTTTCTTTAGTCTAAGCGATTTCTAAAAATTCACGGTAAACAGTGAAATGTCTTATATAGAAATATAATTGTTTATGCATTGGTGTTTTGTTGTTCCAATGTATTATGTTTTTCAATGTAATACGTATTTTAATACGGGTAAAAAAACACATAACACTAAAGGGTGGTGCAAAATATAACTAGTGAAATCACCACTTTGGGTGTCTACGACTATCTCACCCACTCACATGCAGCTATCATTTGCCCGTTAGTTGTTTACTCTCAGATAGCGCGCGCAGTACTATTAGATTGATCTCTCCACGGTCACCCCAACGGGCGACTGACTCGGTCTCGCGTCCTGATTGGGGACGCCCAACATCACCATCGTTGGTGGGCCCCCGTCACGCAACGCACATAAAAGAGGTGGGGACCGGGGGCACGAACGCTAAGGTTCGTCTGCCCACTTGCCCACTGTGGCGTCCCGCAAAAACCACTACTAGAAAATCGCTGTGTTTTTTGTGCATTGCATCATCGTGACCGCATGCTCATGTCATCATGCCATATTGCATTTGAGCATCGTCATCATCATGTATGGTTTTTATCTAAACTATTTTCGAAACGCCTAGTTTTTGTTTTCTAAATGTTCCCGTCTTTATTCAACTTAAAACTCGGGTCTTCGGATTATTTTGTTTCGTCTACCAACGATTTTCAAAAGCGTCGTTTTCAATAAATAAAATATTTAAATTATTTTTGGGAGGCAGCCAGCCAGGCCCGAAAGCCCAGCCGGCCACCTCCAGATAAAAATTCTATCTAACCCAGTTCCCCCCAAACCCTTTTCTACCCAAACCTAATCTACCCAGCCCCCTCCACCTCACCACAGCCACTCACAGCACGCCACGTCACCCTGGCCCAATCCCCCATCCAATCAACCACTGGAACCTCACCCAGCTACCTCCACTCCCTTCACACAGCCACCCTCACCCCACAGCCAACCGCGCGGGCCCCACCCTCCTGGAGTGGACAGACCCGCCACTCTCTCCCTCTTTTTTCGTGCCGCACGCGCCTCCACCAGCCGCCTTTCCTTTTTCCCGCTCGCCCCACCTACCCTGGGCCCCACCCCGCAGCACACGCTACGATCAAGACCCACTGCGCGCATCCTCAGCCTTAGCCCACCTGCCGCTGCTCCGCGCCCGTGCGACCGCGCCCCTCCTCGATCCCATCGTCCACCAACCCCGTCTCCTCTCTCCAGCCGCAGCACGGAGCCTCAAGGCCCGCCACAGCCGATCTCCCGGCTCTCTCCTCCAAGAATCGTCGCCGGGCTCAAGCCCTTGCGCCAGCCAGCTCGCCACCACCTTAGCCCTGCAGAACCCCGACCGCCTCCTCGACCCCTGCCGCTCGCCTGCGGCTCGCTGCATCAAGGCGTCGCCGCCCCGTCTCCTCCCTTGAGTGGCCGCCGCCGCACGCGACCTCTCCTGCGGGAGCACCCCCGCGCCGACATCGTCGTCTCCCTCTCGGTCGCCATCCCTCCCCACCGCCAGCGGCAGCGCCGCCGCCCTGCGTCCCGTGCCAGCACGTACCCAAGCCGTCACCGTCGACCTCCCTCAAGCCCCTGCGAGGCCACCACCGCGCCCTGCGGACCGAGCTCCTTGCCGCCTCGACCTCTGGAGCATCGCAACGCCTCCCTGTTCTCCGCCTCGATCTGCAGCCCCACGCTCTGCACCCTGCGTGGGCCCTCCCCGACGATCTCTACCCCACGCCGGGCCCCAGGCTCGTCCGTGTCAGCCTCTCCTCCTCCTGGCCAGATGCCCGCCACCACTGGCTTTTCCTGAGCCCGAAGAGCCTCCTGTTGCCGCTTGTGTCGCTGTGCGTGCTCTCAGATCTGCTTTGGCCATGCATGTTTGGTGCTCGTGGGAGTTTTGATGGGATGACAATAGTGTGGTGGTGTTAAGGTTGTTGGGGCTCGGGTAGAGCTACATCTGCTGCTTCCGCCACAACGACACTCCAAGTATACCGACAAGATCGTCCCCGAAGACCCGAACCCCTCCGAGCGACAAGATCTTCAGCGAGGCGCTATGTAACCGTGAGGTGGAGATACGACAAGATCTTCCGAAGACTCCGGTACCGGTCCGAGATCGCCAATGAGGCCAGAACCCGGACGCCAAGGTCGTCGATATGGAGCCGAAGGACGACAAGTACTTCACCCCGGAGGCCAAGACCGACCCGGTATGCGGACCTACAAGATCGACACCGACCAGGGCGAATCCGATGAGCCATCGACGCCGAACCAAGACCTGCGACGACCTCCGAAGACCGATCCCATCGAACCCTGAACCCTGAGACCCAGACCTGACCCCGGTGAACACCAAGATCGTCGATCCGATGTGTGACCCCTTTTCTGAGACCCCCTATTTTATAATAAACAACATATACTTGTTGCATATTAAATTGACCATGCTTGCATACATGTTTGTGGGTATGGGGGCATTATGCCGATTCACCTCATAATTAAATATGGAGTCTATATGCGGGCTATTCTAGTCTTATTCCGGACTCCATTTAAATTGCATAGCAAACCGATGCCATGATTCGCCTTGTTAATTCAACATTTAAATGGCGGGGTATCTAAACAACATGAACCACTTAATTAAATGTCGGGACCCCGGTTCCGCTTAATTTTGTCTAGTCGCATTGCATCTGTGCCATACCATGCATCATATCATAAGCATGCCGGATCTTCTGCCGTAGTATTAAATATTGCATCCGGTGTTTCTTCTAGTGGTTGCTTCTTCGCGGATTAGGCCAATGAGTTGATGCGAGTATCGACAAGTTCTCCGGATATGATCTGTCGGCAGTGTTTTCCCAGGCGAGCATCTCTTCCCCTTCTACCTATTTTGCATTTATAATCTTTATTTCCTCATGTTGATCTATTGCTATCCGTGTCGCGATGCTTTAGATTCCGTGCACCAGTTATATCCCGTGCAGCCTCTATATTAACATGGACACCACCTAATACCTGTTGTTTGGTAGAGGGTTGGCCTTGCGAGTCGTAGTTGCTTGCTCAGGTGTGATCTCGTGTTGTCAAGTACCACAGTTGTTGGAATGCTGGCAGATGCTTATTGGTGGAGATGTTTAGTGGTGGAGATGATCATGACTTTAAATCCAACTATTAAAATGCTAGATATAACTAATGCAGAGGCATCGGTGGGCAATAGATGTTATTTGGTTCTTCCACGCTCACTTGTGTCCCGTAGGACCCCGAGTACTTGATACATGTTCCTTGATTTTTCGCACTATCCACATCCGGGAGGCCTTATGGACCCCCTTAAGCTAGAGCTTGATTCATTTCTATTTCTTGGGGCCACAAAGTAGTTTGGGGCTTTATTACTATCCTGTACTTATGCCATGCTTTACTGCTTTATTTAAGATTGTGCATGGAGCACCTGTACTGTTTAGGATCGCGGAGTGTTTTCGCGGTATCGACAAGCCCAGTCACACTTTCGGGTTCCTAGTCGTTTACAGCCATTGACGCAAACCCTGGGTCTGTTCTGGAGCCGGCCATCTTAGTTGCGGGTAGCTTAGTGGGGTGGCCCCCTGAAATATTACTGAATCCTATGATCGCTTTGTCGTGAATGCCTCGTTGGGTTTTGATTTGGTTTTTCCGAGGTTGATCGAGTGTGTGTTGCTATTTGTGCACCCCTGCAGGGTAAAACTTTCTGAAAGCCGTGTCCGCGGTTATGGACGACTTGGAGCACAGTATCTCGATCATAGACAAGCATAACTAAAGTAGTGCTATAAATTTGACTTAATATGTGACTAGTAATCAGCTCAAGTATAACGGAATGGATATTAAAAATGCCAACAACTGGTGGATCTGTGGTGATCTGAGTCATACTATACCTGCCTAGTAAGTATTGCAACTCTAATGGAATGTGATAAAAGTGCCAACAACTGCTGGGTTTTGGGATTCCTCAGGACAATTATATCTGACTAGTAAATGTTCCAACTACAACGGAATGGTGATTAAAACTGCCCACTACTTATGCTATCAGGATGACTCCTACTATCTATATCTGATTAGTAATTGCTGCAACTATATCGGAATAAGTAAAATTGCCAACTGTGTGAGTTCCTTGGTCCGACTTCCTCGTTTGGTCTCGAGGGGGAAATACCAGGATGGGTTTGTTTGGTGTTAGCTTCAGGTTGGATCCGAATAGGTCTTTCTTACCCCTCTCTAATAGCCGCCAGTGATACCGAGTCTCTATAGGTTGTTTAGTGCATGCCGCTGCCGCTTGCCCACCATACCTATGTGTAGGCGAGAGCCGAATTCTAGCCTCGCTGTGGCCTCGATCTTGACGCTCCTCCTTTTCCTTTGCCCTTTGTCGGCACCCCTTTTGTTTTAGCAGGTTTGAGATCGCCGTCGTTAGCAGGGTTACCCTTCCGGCTTGGCCTGGGCAGGGTTATGGACGCCATTGGTTATTCTTCAAGCCTCTTAGCCCCATTTGCATCTTGTCCGTAGTCGGACGCTCTATCGTTTTCAAGGTGATTTGGATCTTTGTAGTGTATATCTGTATTCTTGACTCATGGAGTCGTGTTGTATATATATCCGTTCTGTGGGTCCCATCGAGGATTGTTGTGTAATGTTATTGCTTCGTTTTCCACCCGCACGAAAGTGCCTGGTGGGCGTCCTTGAATCGTTTCTATGCGAGTTTGGTGGAAATGGCTAAAACTTGCATAGGGCCGATTTGAGGGTGTTACAGAGTGGTATCAGAGCTCAGCAGTTGCGATACCCCACAAGTACAGCCTGTAGGATAACCTAGCTAACGGCCGAAGTAGGGTGTCAAAACTATTTTGCAAAATCGGTTGGATAGATCTGATTAGGTCTAATTTTATTCCTTATCCCTCTGCTATTCTCTTCTTACCTCTGCGCGTTTTAAATCTGCTCTCTTGCCTTTCTCCAAGTCCAGGATTTCTCGTGGTTGGGTTTCCGTCGTACCTTCAGGGTTTTTGCTTCCTCTTTTGGTAACGGTGTTTCTACATCCGGTCTTCATGCTATCGGAGTGATCCTTTATCTGTGGTACCGTTCTTTGTTCCTTGTTTGTGCCTTCCGGTGTTTTCCGACGCGCCGACATCATTGACGCCAGATCCGATGCCGAGTCTGCATCACTCCTTTGATTCCGAACCTCGCTTGTCGAGATCTTCAGTCTGAATCCCAAGAGTTGGTTGCATAATTAACCTATTCATGTGCAAAATAATGCTTTGAGTGCGGGATGGAGTAGCTACCATACCACTACTCTTATCATTCGCTTTGTACATTGAATCGGTGGATCCAACAATTGTAGTCCATCCACGGAAGCTAGAGGTGGCTTTATTTGTTGATACCTCTACCTTAGCCTTTGTTTCCGAAGTGTTCTCTCGACGATCATGGACAACGACCTCTTATTAGTGGTGTCGCGAAGATCTACATGAAGCGAGAAGATTCAGAACGCTGACCTTCTTCTCGGTACCATGAGGCGGATCTCGAGGGCGAGATCCTTTGTTAGTGGTGTCGAATTGTGGCGTCCCGCAAAAACCACTACTAGAAAATCGCTGTGTTTTTGTGCATTGCATCATCGTGACCGCATGCTCATGTCATCATGCCACATTGCATTTGAGCATCGTCATCATCATGCATGGTTTTTATCTAAACTATTTTCGAAACGCCTAGTTTTTGTTTTCTAAATGTTTCCGTCTTTATTCAACTTAAAACCCGGGTCTCCGGATTATTTTGTTTCGTCTACCAACGGTTTTCAAAAGCCTCGTTTTCAATAAATAAAATATTTAAATTATTTTTGGGAGGCTGCCAGCCAGGCCCGAAAGCCCAGCCGGCCACCTCCAGATAAAAATCCTATCTAACCCAGTTCCCCCCAAACCCTTTTCTACCCAAACTTAATCTACCCAGCCCCCTCTACCTCACCACAGCTAAGCCCGGCAATTTGACCCATGGGCACGCTCGCCCATGAGCACCCGACCCAAATGGGCAGGGTATGGGTTGCAATCTTCACCCATGGGTCTTGCCCATGGACGACCCGATTAGTCATGGGTAGGGTATGGGCATAAAATTGTGCCCATGGGTCACCCGATGGGTCGCCTGATTAATTTATTTATATTAAATATTTTATAGTATGTATTCTACTTTGTCTTTTTTATCTAACCGCGCTAATTCAACACATACTATTACGTAAGCTAACATTAGTAGACAACCTTGCCAAATAGACATACCTAGTACCAGGAAAAAGACATGCACTAGTAGTTAGGCCCATACGAGTAGAAAAATACGACACCAACTCCTCACTACCATCGGGCCAGCATAACTCAAGTGTTCAGCCCATTCAGATGCCATAAAGGCCACCGGTGCCTCCACTCTGTGCAACGATGCACAAGAATAGTCCCACCTTGACCAACTGGTAAGAACCTCAGCGCCAGAGCTCTATAAATTGGCCGGTGATGACCCAAATTAAGTTACTTGTAGATGTTTGTGCAGTGCACTCCTTGCATGGCTTTAAATGAATTAAAAATTAATGTGCATGTGACCCGATAGGTGCCCGATTGGGTCTGGTGACCCGATGGGTTTGGGCATGGGTGCGATTTTAGACCCATGGGTCGGGTCGTGGGCACACAGTAGACCCGATAATGCAATCGGGCATGGGTCTAGTTTAGCTTGACCCGAGCAAACCCGACCCGATTACCAGCTTGAACCACAGCCACTCACGGCACGCCACGTCACCCTGGCCCAATCCCCCATCCAATCAACCACTGCCACCTCACCCAGCTACCTCCACTCCCTTCACACAGCCACCCTCACCCCGCGCGGGCCCCACCCTCCTGGAGTGGACAGACCCGCCACTCTCTCCCTCTTTTTCCGCACCGCACGCGCCTCCACCAGCCGCCTTTCCTTTTTCCCACTCGCCCCACCTACCCTGGGCCCCACCTCAAGACACACACGCACCGCACAGACCCTGCCTGCGCATCCCGTCTGCCTGGCCCACCTCCTCGATCCCATCAGCCACCAACCCCGTCTCCTCTCTCCAGCCCGCAGCCGCCGGAGCCCCTGCGCCCTCCGCCGCCAGGCCGAGGTCCCCGACTCTCTCCTCCGCAACCGACCACCAGGGCTCAAGCCCTTGCGCCGCCCAGCTCCTCGCCACCACCTTAGCCCCTGCAGAACCCCGACCGCCTCCCTCGACCCCGCCGCTTCCTCGCTCCGCGCCTCGCCGGCGTCAAGGCGTCGCCGCCCCGTCTCCTCCCTTGAGTGGCCGCCGCCGCACGCGACCTCGCCTACAAGAGCACCCCCGCGCCGACGTCGTCGTCTCCCTCTCGGTCGCCATCCCGCCGCCATTGCCGCCAGCGCCTTCTACAAGACGCTTCCGCGACCACCTCACTGTCGCCCTCTCCTCTGCCCGCCAGACCGCCCCGCCCCGCTTCGCGGTCTAGGTCGTCGTCGACCATCCCGTCCTCCTCCTCGTCCGCTCCATCCACGCCACCTCGTAGATCCCGCCGGAGCCGCCTCCGCTCTGCCCCTGGCCGTCATCGCCAGGACCCCCTCTCCGGCACGTCCCGTGCCAGCACGTACCCAAGCCGTCACCGTCGACCTCCCTCAAGCCCCTACGAGGCCACCACCGCGCCCTACGGACTGAGCTCCTCGCCGCCTCGACCTCTGGAGCGTCGCAGCGCCTCCCTGTTCTCCGCCTCGACCTGCAGCCCCACCCTCTGCACCCTGCGTGGGCCCTCCCCGACGATCTCTACCCCACGTCGGGCCCCAGGCTCGTCCGTGTCGGCCTCGTCTCTGGTCAAATGCCCTCGCGCCAGCCTGGCTTTTCCTGCCATTGGAAGAGCCTCCGCTCTGAGGCTGTTGTTGTCGGCTATGTGCGTGTTCCCTGTATCTCTGCTTTGGCCATGCCTGTTTGGTGCTCGTGGGAGTTTTGATGGGATGACAATAGTGTGGTGGTGTTAAGGTTGTTGGGGCTCGGGTAGAGCTACATCTGCTGCTTTCGCCACAACGACACTCCAAGTATACCGACAAGATCGTCCCCGAAGACCCGAACCCCTCCGAGCGACAAGATCTTCAGCGAGGCACTATGTAACCGTGAGGTGGAGATACGACAAGATCTTCCGAAGACTCTGGTACCGGTCCGAGATCGCCAATGAGGCCGGAACCCGAACGCCAAGGTCGTCGATATGGAGCCGAAGGACGACAAGTACTTCACCCCGGAGGCCAAGACCGACCCGGTATGCGGACCGACAAGATCGACACCGACCAGGGCGAATCCGATGAGCCGCCGATGCCGAACCAAGACCTGTGATGACCTCCAAAGACCGATCCCATCGAACCCTGAACCCTGAGACCCAGACCCGACCCCGGTGAACACCAAGATCGTTGATCCAATGTGTGACCCCTTTTCCGAGACCCCCTATTTTATAATAAACAACATATACTTGTTGCATATTAAATTGACCATGCTTGCATACATGTTTGTGGGTATGGGGGCATTATGCCGATTCATCTCATAATTAAATATGGAGTCTATATGCAGGCTATTCTAGTCTTATTCCGGACTCCATTTAAATTGCATAGCGAACCGATGCCATGATTCGCCTTGTTAATTCAACATTTAAATGGCGGGGTATCTAAACAACATGAACCACTTAATTAAATGTCGAGACCCCGGTTCCGCTTAATTTTGTCTAGTCGTATCGCATCTGTGCCATACCATGCATCATATCATAAGCATGCCGGATCTTCTGCCGTAGTATTAAACATTGCATCCGGTGTTTCTTCTAGTGGTTGCTTCTTCGCGGATTAGGCCGATGAGTTGATGCGAGTATCGACAAGTTCTCTGGATATGATCCGTCGGCAGTGTTTTCTCAAGCGAGCATCTCTTCCCCTTCTACCTATTTTGCATTTATAGTCTTTATTTCCTCCTGTTGATCTATTGCTATCCATGTCGCGATGCTTGAGATTCCGTGCACCAGTTATATCCCGTGCAGCCTCTATATTGCCATGGACACCTCCTAATACATGTTGTTTGGTAGAGGGCTGGCCTTGCGAGTCGTAGTTGCTTGCTCAGGTGTGATCTCGTGTTGTCAAGTACCACAGTTGTTGGAATGCTGGCAGATGCTTATTGCTGGAGATGTTTAGTGGTGGAGATGATCATGACTTTAAATCCAACTATTAAAATGCTAGATATAACTAATGCAGAGGCATCGGTGGGCAATAGATGTTATTTGGTTCTTCCACGCTCACTTGTGTCCCGTAGGACCCCGAGTACTTGATACATGTTCCTTGATTTTTCGCACTATCCACATCCGGGAGGCCTTATGGACCCCCTGAGCCAGAGCTTGACTCATTTCTATTTCTTGGGGCCACAAAGTAGTTTGGGGCTTTATTACTATCCTGTACTTATGCCATGCTTTACTGCTTTATTTAAGATTGTGCGTGGAGCACCTGTACTGTTTAGGATCGCGGAGTGTTTTCGCGGTATCGACAAGCCCAGTCACACTTTTGGGTTCCCAGTCGTTTACAGCCATTGACGCAAACCCTGGGTCCGTTCCGGAGCCGGCCAACTTCGTTGCGGGTAGCTTAGTGGGGTGGCCCCCTGAAATATTACTGAATCCTGTGATCGCTTTGTTGTGAATGCCTCGTTGGGTTTTGATTTGGTTTTTCCGAGGTTGATCGAGTGTGTGTTGCTATTTGTGCACCCCTGCAGGGTAAAACTTTCTGAAAGCCGTGTCCGCGGTTATGGACAACTTGGAGCACAGTATCTCGATCATAGACAAGCATAACTAAAGTAGTGCTATAAATTTGACTTAATATGTGACTAGTAATCAGCTCAAGTATAACGGAATGGATATTAAAAATGCCAACAACTGGTGGATCTGTGGTGATCTGAGTTATACTATACCTGCCTAGTAAGTATTGCAACTCCAATGGAATGTGATAAAAGTGCCAACAACTGCTGGGTTTTGGGATTCCTCAGGACAATTATATCTGACTAGTAAATGTTCCAACTACAACGGAATGGTGATTGAAACTGCCCACTACTTATGCTATCAGGATGACTCCTGCTATCTATATCTGCTTAGTAATTGCTGCAACTATAACGGAATAAGTAAAATTGCCAACTGTGTGAGTTCCTTGGTCCGACTTCCTCGTTTGGTCTCGAGGGGGAAATACCAGGATGGGTTTGTTTGGTGTTAGCTTCAGGTTGGATCCGAATAGGTCTTTCTTACCCCTCTCTAATAGCCGCCAGTGATACCGAGTCTCTATAGGTTGTTTAGTGCCGATGTGCTGCCGCTTCAGCCCACCATACCTATGTAGGCGAGAGCCGCCAAATTGTAGCCTCGCCGTGTACTGGCCTCAGTACATACGCTCCTCTTTTTCCTTTGCCCTTTGTCGGCACCCCTTTTGTTTTAGCAGGTTTGAGATTACCGTCGTTAGCAGGGTTACCCTTCCGGCTTGGCTAGGCAGGTTTATGGACGCCATTCGTTATTCTTCAGGGCTCTTAGCCCCATTTGCATCTTGTCCGTAGTCGGACGCTCTATCGTTTTCAAGGTGATTTGAATCTTTGTATAGTATATCTATATTCTTGACTCATGGAGTCGTGTTGTATATATATCCGTTCTGTGGGTCCCATCGAGGACTGTTGTGTAATGTTATTACTTCGTTTTCCACCCGCACGAAAGTGCCTGGTGGGCGTCCTTGAATCGTTTCTATGCGGGTTTGGCAAAAATGGCTAAAACTTGCATAGGGACGATTTGAGGGTGTTACACCCACCGAACAACCTAAACCCTAGAGCCTCCGATCTGGCTTGCGCTGCAGCGGCGGGAATAACCCACCTCACCGCCGCCACCACTCTGTCGAGCTCCATGACAAGCTCGTCGTCAACCTTGAAGGCCGACGGTATGTCTCCCACTTATTCTCTCTAGATCGACGCCTAGCGCTCCAAATAAGCTAACAATGGTATCAGAGCGGCTAGTGCTAGTCGATCTAGTAGAGAAAGCAGTAAATCCGAGGAAGAAAAGTTAAAAGGCTAGGGTTTTCAGAAGTGCCACCGCAAGGCCGCGTCGTTCCTCTCGATTCCGACGCATCGGCAAGCCGAGGTCGGGAAGAAGAACACGACCCCTCTGGGGTGAAGAAATCAAAACCCCCAAAAGCCACAGATCACCCCTCTTGGATCAAGCCGATCTAGAATCGAAAAGAAAAGGAAAGCCCCGTATTTTTTAGCCTTTTCTCATCCCTGAACCTGAATCAAAGAACAAAAAAAAGAGGGGGCCGATTCATACAGAGACCACCCCAAATCCAAAGAAAAGAGTACCGCCGGCCGCCGCCGGCATAGGGCACCACCGCTAGGCCACTTGACGGTGGTGCACCCACCTGCGGGTGGATGCGCTCATCGGCAAGGAGCCTAGGGGGTGCCGCTGCTCGCTGCTGCTCAGTCTCCTCTCCGATTTGTCGGGGTGGGGGGAGGTGCCTGGGACAGAGAAAGGGGAAAGGGGCTCGCGTGGAGGAGGGAGGGGCTCGTCGCTGGCGCTGCGCGGCCGACGCCGCCACCTCGCCAATCTCGCCAGCGCGGGGCATTGCGCCGCCGCGAGCTGGGCGCGAGACAGAGAGTGGGAGGGGGCGTTTGCGAGCTAGGGTTGGAACGGGGGTGCCTGGCGCTGGTTTTGACCGGCCGAGGCTCGCGCGTGGCCGCACGATTGAGATGGACGGCCACGATCTGGCGGCGCGGGCGGTGCGTGCACAGCTAGGCCGTGGGCCGTCACGGGCTGTGGGAAGCCGAGCAAGCGGGCGCGGGCAGCACGCTATGCATTGGCGGCAGATAGCAGCTAGCGGCACTGGGCCCTGGGCCCGCTGCCAGGCCACAGGCAAGCGCGGGTTTTGCTGCTCTTTGCCGCGCGTGGGCGTTACAGAGGCGTTGGGCCGTTTTTTGGGCCGCCCAGTTTTGCACAGTCCAGTTTTTTTCCTAGAAGCTTTTTGGGCATTCTAATTATCTGTTTTTGATGTTTTTTGCACAGTTTTTTCTATAGCAAAATTGTCCAACGAAATTTTGTGTAGAAAAATAATAAAGTAATAGTAAAGTTTCTGTAAATTATAAAGTTGATGTTTTTATTCATGTTTTTCCGCTGCAAATAGTTAAAAGTAATTGCTTGAATGCAATAAAGTGATGATTTTATTTGATGACCAACATTGTTAGTAAGATTTTCACTATGGATAGTAAGTTTCATCATTATTAGTTCTATTTCTGCCCAACGGTGATGTAGAATTAATATTGAGAAGTTTCATGTTTTAATTTGACCAACGTTGAATTAACTCATTTTGATGATATTTTGTTTTCAGGCAATTCTATGAGTTTCATCTCGGCTATTGAGCCCCTCAATGGAGGGAACTACGACTCATGGCGAGAGAAGGTTGAGATGGGGCTTGCTTTGCTTGACTTCGACTTGGCACTGATTGAGACATGTCCCAAAGAACCTGAGGACCCCATGAGGGGCGAAAAAGTAAGTGAAGATGACTTCAACAAAAGGGTCCATGACCATGGACCAATAAGAATGAAGTACGACCTTGATCGTGCAAAGTGGGACTCCTCCAACAGAAAGTGCTTGATGGTCATTAAGAGCTCCATTATGGAGGCCATAAGAGGAGCAATCCCAGAGTGTAGCACTGCCAGTGAGTACCTAAAGAAGGTAGAGAGTCAGTTTACTGGGTCTTCAAAGGCCTATGCAAGATCTCTCATTAAGAAACTTGTTACTACAAGATACACTGGTGGTGGAGTAAGGGACCATATATTGCGAATGAGCAACATGTCTTCCAAGCTCAAGCCCATGGGCATGGAGCTTCCAGTCGAGTTCATTATTCATCTGATCTTTGCCTCACTGCCAAACCAATTTGAGACTTTTGCTATGAACTACAACGCACAGCCAGAAAAGTGGGGCATTGAGAAGATGATGGCCATGTGCGTACAAGAAGAAGAGAGGCTCAAGGGGCAATCTGGTGATTCTGTGAACTACCTGAGCCCAACCAAGAAAAGGAACTTTCAGGGTTCCAAGCCACAAGGGAGGCCACAAGGGAAACCTCAGGGGCATCCCTTTTCTTATAAGCCGCATGGAAAGGATGATGATCACCGACAGCAGGAGGTGGACAAGGACACCTACAGGTGATGCAAGGAAAAGGGCCACTACATGAGTGACTGTGTGAGTTTCCTAAAGCATCTATGCAAGAAAGGTGAGGATTTAATTACTTTTGTTGATGAATCACTATTTTTAAGTTATGCAAAATCTACTTGGTGGATTGACTCAAAGCATCGTCCATGTTGCAAATTCATTACAGGGATTCCGTATGAGAAGGACCTTGCAAAGAGGAGAAAGAAGAATTAAAGTGGCAAATGGCGTCCAAGATGAAGTCGAAGCTATTGGAGATCTTCCATTAGAATTATCAAATGGCTTTGTACTTTTACTAGTAGATGTACTTTATGTACCCTCTTTGCATCGAAACTTAATAAGTGTATCACGCTTAGATGATGATAGTTTTTCTTGCCATTTTGGTGATGGACAATGTAAAATCAAGCGTAATAATGAGATTGTTGGTCTTGCCTTCAGACAAGACAAGCTTTATTTGTTATCACTTTGTGAGAATATGTATGCATTAAGCGCTGAGAATGAGAATGCCTCCTCATCCCTGAATGGAAAGAATAAAAGGAAAAGAATTGATGATGTCTCTTCGAAATTATGGCACTGTCGTTTAGGCCATATTTCGAGGGGAAAATAGAACGCTTAGTAAAAGAATCAATTCTACCGCCTTTAGAATTTTCAAATTTAGAGCAATGCATCGATTGCATTAAAGGAAAGTTCGTAAAGAACATTAAAAAGGCGCCAAAAGAAGCACATGAGTCTTAGAAATAATTCATACGGATATATGCGGTCCGTTTCCTATAACATCTTTGGATGGATATGATTCTTTCATAACATTCACGAATGATTATTCGCGTTATGGTTATATTTATCCAATTAGAGAGCGTTCAGAAGCATTGGATAAATTTAAGATATTTAAGGCTGAAGTTGAAAATCAGCATAGTTTAAAAATTAAAGTAGTAAGGTCCGATCGTGGAGGCGAATACTATGGTCGGCACACCCCATATGGCCAAGTTCCTGGACCCTTTGCAAGGTTTCTACAGGAACATGGTATAGTTGCCCAGTATTCTACACCGGGCGAGCCTCGGCAGAATGGAGTAGCTGAAAGACGTAGCCGTACCTTGATGGATATGGTGAGAAGCATGTTAAGTTACTCCACCTTACCGGTTGGCTTGTGGATGGAGGCGTTAAAAACCATCATTCACATACTCAATCGAGTTCCCAGTAAGTCGGTGTCTAAAACACCATATGAGTTATGGACCAGTCGCGAACCTTCACTCAATTATTTGCGAGTGTGGGGTTGTCCAGCTGAGGCTAAACTCTTCAACCCAAACCTTGGGAAGTTAGATCCTAAAACAGTAAGTTGCCATTTCATTGGCTATCCAGACAAGTCAAAAGCTTATCGTTTCTATTGTCCAGATAGAATTACTAAGTTTGTGGAAACGAGACACGCTGTGTTTCTGGAGGATCAGATGATCAGGGGGAGCATGGTATCGCGAGAAATCAACCTTGAGGAGAAGCGGGTGCATGCACCCACTGTGATGATTCAGGAACCGTTTTTCTCGATGCCTGCTGCTGCACCAACACAGGACAATGTCGATGTGACACCTATTGTGAGTTCTCCTGTGGCAACAATGAATGAAAATGAAGACCCTGTTGTCACACAAGAGGGAGAGCTGCAAAAGCCCCACACAGAGAATGTGCCAGAAGGCGAGACCCTTAGAAGGTCTCAAAGAACCAGAAAGCTAGCTATTCCCAATGATTTTGAAGTCTATGTTAGTGAAGAAGTTCAAATGGAGGGTGATCCCACTACATTTGAAGAATCCATTAAAGGTGCTCACTCATCGAAGTGGCTTGAAGCGATGGAAGATGAAATGAGATCCATGGGTAGCAACAAAGTCTGGGATTTAGAAGAAATACCTAAAGGATCCAAAACAGTAGGCTGTAAATGGGTCTACAAAACAAAATGTGACTCTAGAGGGAATATTGAAAGATATAAAGCACGACTTGTTGCTAAAGGCTTCACTCTTGACAAATTCCACTCTTGATCCATGAGCCTCAACATAACACCTTCGTAGTACTGAACCCATCTTTATAGTCACCCTGTTACGGTGTGACGTTTGATGTTATCAAGATACTCTTCAGGTGTTAGCAATTAACATGATCTCATGGTCTAAGGATAAAGATTACTTCGTATGATGTTATAGCAATATAAACATAATGACTTGATCGTAATGCTATACTTTGGATGAATGTTCATCATATCACTCCACCAATGGTGTGACCTTGTTATTAACAACATCCAATGTCCATGATCAGGAAACCTAGATCATCTTGTTAATCAACAAGCTAGTCTATACGAGAGGCATAACTAGGAACCCTTTTTGTTTATTAAACACACATGTATTAATGTTTCCGATCAATACAATTCTAGCATGCAAAATAAACAGCTATCATATATAAGGAATACATAATAACAACTTTATTATTGCCTCTCAGGGCATATTTCCTTCAGTCTCCCACTTGCACTAGAGACAATAATCTAGTTCACATAGTGATAAATCTAACACCCATGGAGTTTTGGTGTTGATCATGTTTTGCCCTAGGGAGAGCTTTAGTCAACGAATCTGCTACATTTAGGTCCATGTGTGCTTTACAAATCTTTATATCTCCATCCTTGACATGCTCGCGGATGGAGTGAAACCGGCGCTTAATATGCTTGGAATTCTTGTGAGACCTCGGTTCCTTTGTGTTGGCTATGGCTCCATTGTTATCACAATAGATCACCATTGGGTCCAATGCACTAGGAACCACACCTAGTTCCGTAATGAACTCTTTCATCCAAACCGCTTCTCGCTACCGCTCAAGCAAAGAACATATTCCGCCTCCGTCGTTGATCCAGCCACCACAGGTTGTTTGGAACTCCTCCAACTAACTGCTCCGTTCAAGAGAAATACGTATCCGGATTGAGACTTAGAGTCATCCAGATTGGTGTCAAAGCTAGTATCAACATAACACTTAGCGACTAGCTCTTCTTCACCTCCGTATATAAGAAACATATCCCTAGTTCTTCTCAAGTACTTGAGGATGTTCTTGACTGTTATCCAGTGTTCCGAACCTGGATCAGATTGGTACCTACTAGTCAAACTAATAGCATGTTCCACATCCGATCTTGTACATAGCCTGGCATACATAATAGAGCCTATGGCCGACGCATAGGGGATCTTATCCATCATCTCTCTTTCTTCCGCCGTAGCCGGACTTTGAGTCTTACTCAATGTCTTGCCTTGCAACATAGGTAAGAACCTCTTCTTACTTCCGTCCATATTAAACTTCTTTAATATCTTATCAAGGTATGTACTCTGCTATTGCCCAATTAGGCGCCTTGATCTATCTCTATAGATTTTAATGTTGGAGATATGCCCAAGAGGCAATAATAAAGTGGTTATTATTATATCTTTATGTTTATGATAAATGTTTACATCCCATGCTATAATTGTATGAACAGGAAACATTAATACTTGTGTGTTTTGTAAACATAAAAGAGTCCCTAGTAAGCCTCTTGTTAAACTAGCTTGTTGATTAATGGATGATCATGGTTTCCTGATCATGGACATTGGATGTCGTTAATAACAAGATCATATCATTGGGAGAATGATGTGATGGACACACACCCATAGTAAGCATAGCATACGATCAAGTCATTAAGTTCGTTTTGCTACAAGCTTTTCAAATGCATGGTAACCTAATCCTTCGACCATGAGGCTATGTTAATCACCATCACCGGATAGGTACTTTGATGACATCAAACGCCGCTTCATAACTGGGTGGTTATAAAGGTGACATTGGGTATTCTGAAAGTATGTGTTGAAGCGCATCGACCAAGATTGGGATTTGTCCATCCATATGACGGATAGATATGCTCTAGGCCCTCTCGGTGGAATGTCATCTAGTTAGCTTGCAAGCATGTGACTAGGTCACAAGGGATGACATATCATGGAACGAGTAAAGAGTACTTATCAGTAACGAGGTAGAACTAGGTATGGAGATACCGACGATCAAACCTCGGATAAGTAGAGTATCGCGTGACAAAGGGAATTGGTTTCATATGTTAAATGGTTCTATCGATCACAAAGTCATCGTTGAGTATGTGGGAGCTGTTATGGATCTCCAGATCCCGCTAATGGTTATTGATCGGAGATGTGTCTCCATCATGTCTACATGTTCACGAACCATAGGGTGACACACTTAAGGTTCGAAGTTGTTTTAAGTAGATATGGAATGTGCATTGGAGACCGAATGTTGTTCGGAGTCTCGGATTGGATCCGGGACATCACGAGGAGATCCAGAATTGTCCGGGGAATAAGATTCATATATTGGGGATCATTTTCTAAGTTAGGAAATGTTCCGGAGTATTTGTATGGGGATTCTAGAAGGTTTTGGAATGTTTCGGAAGGTTCTAGAAGATTTCTTGGAGTCTACTTGAAAACCAAGAAAGGATCAAGGAATCCTTGTGGGGTAAGACAAGGATTCGTGGGGGAGTAGGACTCTCCCCCCACCTCCTTGATCCGCCGGCCAAGGGAGAGGGGAGTCCTACAAGGACTCCACCTCCCCATGGCGCCTCCCTCCTTTAAATAGAGGGGTGGAGGCACAAGCCCCCTTGCCCCTTCTATTCTCTAGATTTCAAGTTGCCTCTCTCCTCCTCCTTCCCTTTGCTCTGGCTTAGGCGAAGCCCTGCAGAATTCTCTACTCCACCACCACCACCACGCCGTCATGCTGCTGGGATTCCGTGGAGAAGATCTACTACCTCCGCTGCTCGCTGGAACGGGGAGAGGAAGGTCTGCTTCGACTCCGCACGTGTGACCGACTGCGGAAGCGCTGCCGGAACGCGGCGCCGGAAGGATCGTCTACTCGATCTTGAGATCGGCAAGTGATCGACTACATCAACCACGAGATTCGATCTCGTAACACTTTTGGGTCTACAAGGGTTAGTACAGATCTATCTCGTTGCACATGTCTAATAGATTAGATCTTGGCTTTTATCTAGATTAGATCTTGGTTTTGTTTGTTCTTGCGGTAGAAATTTTTTGTTTTCCATGCTACGAACACATCATTTAATGCCTAATATATATGACGCTTCACCAAGGTCTTTCATCGAAAATTTGCTGTTTAGATAACTTTTAACACTGTTTAAAAGATCTATATCATTTCCAATCAATAATATGTCATCCACATATAATATCAGAAATGCCACATTGCTCCCACTCACTTTCTTGTAAATACAAGCCTCTCCATAAGTTTGGACAAATCCAAACTCTTTGATCACCTCATCAAAGTGGAGATTCCAACTCCGGGATGCTTGCTTCAGTCCATAGATGGATCACTGAAGTTTGCATACCTTATTAGCATCCATAGGATCGACAAAACCCTTAGGTTGTATCATATAGAACTATTCTTCAATATTACCATTGAGGAACGTAGTTTTGATATCCATCTGCCATATTTCATAATCGAAATATGCAGCAATTGCTAACATAATCCTAACTGACTTAAGCATCACTACGGGAGAGAATGTCTCATCGTAGTCAACTCCTTGAATTTGTCGAAACCCCTTTGCGACAAGTCGAGCCTTATAGATGGTCACATTACCATCAGCATTAGTTTTTCTTTTGAAAATCCATTTATTCTCAACGGCCTTTCGATCGTGAGGTAAGTCCACCATGGTCCAAACTTGGTTCTCATACATGGATTCCATTTCGGATTTCATGGCTTCTAGCCATTTGTTGGAATCCGGGCTCATCATCGCTTCTTCATACGTTGCAGGGTCATCCATTTCATCAACCATGAAATTCACAATAGGATTGCCGTACAGTTTAGGAGCTGCACGTGTCCTGCTTGACCTGCGAGGTTCGGTAGTGTCCTCTTTCGGAGTTTCATGATCAATATCATTAGCTCTCTCTTCATTAGGTGAAGTCAACTCTGAAACAACTTCCGGTGTTGCGCTACTCGCCATTTCATGAAGAGAAGGTTCAATAACCTCTTCGAGTTCTACCTTCTGACTACTCACACCTTTCGCGAGAAACTTCTTCTCAAGAAAGGATCCATTCTTGGCAACAAAAACCTTGCCCTCGGATCTGATAGAAGGTATACCCAATCGTTTCCTTAGGGTATCCTATGAAAACGCATTTTTCCGCTTTGGGTTCGAGTTTATCCGGCTGAAGTTTCTTCACATAAACATCGCATCCCCAAACTTTAAGAAATGACAGCTTAGGTTTGTTTCCAAACCATAATTCTTACGGTGTCGTTTCAACGGATTTAGATGGTGCTCGATTTAAAGTGAATTCAGTTGTTTCCAGTGCATAACCCCAAAATGACAATGGCAAGTCAGTCAGAGACATCATAGATCGAACCATATCCAATAAGGTACGATTATGATGTTCCGACACACCATTACGTTGTGGTGTTCCGGCAGGCGTGAGTTGTTAAACTATTCCACACCCTTTCATGTGTGTGCTAAACTCGTAACTTCGATACTCTCCTCCACGTTCAGACCGTAAAAATTTGATCTTTCTATTACGATGATTTTCCACTTCATTCTGAAATTCCTTGAACTTTTCAAAAGTTTCAGACTTGTGTTTCATCAAATAGATATACCCGTATCTACTCAAATCATCCGTGAAAGTAACAAAATAACGATATCCACCTCGCACCGACACACTCATTGGTCCACACACATCTGTATGTATGATTTCCAATAAATCTGTCGCCCGTTCCATTGAACCGAAAACGGCGTTCTAGTCATCTTTCCCATAAGGCATGGCTCACATGTCTCAAATGATTCAAAATCAAGTGATTCCAAAAGTCCATCAGAATGGAGTTTCTTCATGTGTTTAACGCCAATATGACCTAGACGGTAGTGCCACATATATGCAGATATATCATCATCAAAGATATTGGAAATAAACCATTCAACACAGGTGCATGACCATAAAAGATATTATCCATATAAATCGAACAACCATTGTTTTCAGATTTAAACGAATAACCACTTTGCATCAAACGCGATCCGGATACAATGTTCATGCTAAGTGCAGGCACCAAATAACAATTATTCAGGTTTATAACTAATCCCGATGGCATATGGAGAGGCAGCGTTCTGACAGTGATCACATCAACTCTTGATCCATTGCCGACCCGCATTGTGACCTCACCCCTTGCTAGTTGTCGCTTGTTCCGCAGCCCTTGAATCGAGTTACATATATTAGCCACCGATCCCGTATCAAATACCCAGGTGCTACTGCGAGTACTAGTCAAGTACACATCAATAACATGTATATCACATATACCTTTGTTTGCCTTGCCGGACTTCTTGTCCGCCAAATACTTGGGGCAGTTGCGCTTCCAATGGCCAGTCCCCTTGCAATAGTAGCACTCGGTATCGGACTTAGGGCTAGCTCGAGGTTTCTTTTCAGGCGCGGCAATAGATTTTTCATCCTTCTTTCCCTTGTGCTTGCCTTTCTTGTCCTTCTTGAAACCGGTGGTCCTATTGATCATCAACACTTGATGTTCTTTCCTAATCTCCACTTCTGCAGTCTTAAGCATTGACAGAAGCTCGGGAAGAGTCTTCTTCATGCCCTGCATATTATAGTTCATCACGAAGCTCTTGTAGCTAGGTGGCAGAGATTGGAGAACATGATGTATGCACAAGTCATTGGGAATCGTTATTCCCAAGGACACAAGCTTATCAGCGTACCCAGACATTTTGAGTACACGCTCACTAACGGAGTTGTTCTCCTCCATCATGCAGCTAAAGAACTTTTCAGTAGCATTATAACTCTCTATGGCAGCATGGGTATCGAAAATCATTTTCAATTCTCCCATGGTATCAAAGGCATTGCCATTTTCGAAACGCTTTCGAAGTTCTGGCTCTAGCCCATATAGTATGCCGCAATGAACTAAGTTGTGGTCCTCTTGACGAGTCACATAGACATTCTTTTCCTTGCCAGGGGCATCAAGAGCTGGTAGGGGGCCTAGTGGCGCATCTAGCACATATTTCTTTTCTGCAGCAGTGAGGAGAATCCTCAAATTCATAGCCCAGTTGGTGAAGTTGCTACCATTCGCAGCAAGTTTCTCTTTCTCCATGAACACATTGAAATTAAAAGCAGGTGGTGCCATCTACAACATAATTTGTAAAGTTTATTTAGACTAAGTTTGTGATAGATTGAGTTCAACTAATCCAAATTACTAATGAACTCCCACTCAAAAACGACATCCCTCATGTCCTTTTGGTGATTACATGAACCAAATCCACTACACCAAGTCCGATCATCACGTGAGTTGGTGTAGCTTCAAAGGCGAGCATCTATATGGACATCATATCAACTATATGACTCATGCTTAACCTTTCGGTCCGAGTTCCGAGGCCATGTCTGTACATGCTAGGCTCGTCAAGTAAGAACCTTAGTACTCGCATGTGTATAACTGTCTTACACCCGTTGTATGAAAGCGTAGAGTCGAGTACACCCGATCATCACGTGATGTCTCGAAACACGATCCATAGAACAGTGCATACTCAAGGAAGAACACATTTTATCTTGATATCTAAATGAGGGATCATCTTACAATGCTACCAAAAGCGCCAAACTAGCAGTATAAGATGCTAACATCTAATGTGTAAAGTGAGATGATATGGTCCATGCATTTGATCTCTATCATTTGCATCGTGGTATGATCTCTATCATTCCTTTGTGTGTAAGGCCAAGGTCTATGGAACTTACACGTTGAATGTGTTGTAAGAGTATCTATCATACATCTACTTACAACAATACCATATCAATACACTAGCCCAGCAACGATCTAAACTAGATGCCTCTAATTTATCAATTGCAAGTTTTCCATGGCTTAGGGCTTTCGGAGATAGAACCGTTCTCACCTACGAACATGAACCACAACGAGGATAACCAAGTTATTAGCAACTCGTTGTAAATCAGATATTGGCTATAGTAGGAGAGACAGACACCTGCCAGCCACTTATGCAAAACAAGTTGCATGTCATGCGTGAAACCGGTCTCATGTACGATGACATGTAAGGTTGGTTCCGGCCGCTTCATCCCACTATGCCACCAATATCCAAAATACATAGAAGATGCAATAACATGATCATCATCGCCCACATATAAACATATGTGTACTACCCGTGCAAAGCACCTACGCATAGATCAGGCTCTGATACCACTGTTGGGTCCGTAGCATAGAAAACAAAAAAATTCCTACGATGAGAACTACACGCCAAGATCTATCTACCAGGTACAAAGCAACGGGTGGACATACATCCAACGAGAACTTATCCTTGAAGACAACGAGTTTTGTTAACGAGTAGGAACTCATGGTTGATGTAGTCATACACTTGCCGATCTCAAGATCGTGAGGAAGTCCGAGCGCTGCAACTCAGCATCGCATCCCCGCATTTCTCACACGGACAACCTCCACCTCCTCGCTCCAGCGATCCAGCGGAAGCAGCAACTCCTTCCAGACAAAATGCCACCGGGAACATGTATCTCGCTAATCCGAGACCATGGGGGAATAATTCTAGAGGGGAGAGAGATCCTTCATAAGGAGGTGTAAGGAAGAAGGAGGAAGAAGGAGGAAGAGGAGGGCCTTTTATAGGAGGAGGGAGGGTGCCCCTCCTCTCCATGGCCGGCGCATGGGAGGGGTGACCCCTCACCTCCCCCATTCATGTGGTGGTAACCCCTCCACATTAAAATGCCTCTTCACATTCCCTTTTAAAGTCCCCACTTTAAATGCATTAAAATTCTCTAAGTTTAATGCTCTCTCATTTAATAAAACTCTTTTATTAAATTTATTCAGAATTTTGTTAATTACTTTAATTAACAAACATTCACATATAACCCCTTGCAATATTTAAACATCACATTCAGAACCACTTTCTGCAATTTCACCTGAAATAATTTCCGGTTTCTATTGAAACAATTCCTGCGTTTTGCAATTCTTTCGTCTGAAACATATGTGCTCCAAAATGGTGTCCGGTAACTCGTAAGTGTGTCACCCTATGGTTCGCGAATAATGCAGACATGATTGAGACTCCTCTCAGATCAATAGTCAGAAGCGGGACCTGGAGATTCATACTGACTCCTACATATTCAACGATGACTTCTATGATCGTGAGAACCTTTAACGCTTGTAATTTAATCCCTTTGTCTCATGATATAATACATGTCCGAGATTCGATCATCGGTATCCAAATACCTATTTTGATCTCGTTACCGACATGCACTCTTTTCTCGTTCCTGTGATATAATATTCTAGTGATCACATCACTTGCTTGCAAGCTATCTCAATGTGGTATCACCGAGAGGGCCCAGAGTATATCTATCCGTCATCGGGATTGACAAATTCCACTCTTGATCCATGAGCCTCAACATAACATCTTCGTAGCACTGAACCCATCTTTATAGTCACCCTGTTACGGTGTGACGTTTGATGTTATCAAGATACTCTTCAGGTGTTAGCAATTAACATGATCTCATGGTCTAAGGATAAAGATTACTTCGTATGATGTTATAGCAATATAAACATAATGACTTGATCGTAATGCTATACTTCGGATGAATGTTCATCACATCATTCCACCAATGGTGTGACCTTGTTATTAACAACATCCAATGTCCATGATCAGGAAACCTTGATCATCTTGTTAATCAACAAGCTTGTCTATAAGAGAGGCATAACTAGGAACCCTTTTTGTTTATTAAACACACATGTATTGATGTTTCCGATCAATACAATTCTAGCATGCAAAATAAACATCTATCATATATAAGGAATACATAATAACAACTTTATTATTGCCTCTCAGGGCATATTTCCTTCATTAAAACAGGCCTCCAGGCAATGGTACTTAAAGTTCCATGAAACAATAAGAAAGTTTGGGTTCGATGAGAATGAGGAGGATAATTGCGTATATGCAAAGTTCAAGAATGGGAAATTCATTTTCCTTATCTTGTATGTGGATGACATTCTAGTCGCTAGTAGTGATGTTAGTCTACTATTGGAAACAAAGAAGTTCTTGTCCTCGAACTTTGATATGAAAGATCTCAGTGAAGCTTCATTCGTTCTAGGAATTGAAATTCTCCGAGATAGAGAAAAGGGGGTTTTAGGGCTATCGTAGAAGGCATACTTAGAGAAGATTCTGAAGAAGTATAGTATGCATGCGAGTAATCCTACGCCTGCCCATGTAGTCAAGGGCGATAGATTTGGGAATATGAGATCGATCAAATGAAAGCGGTTCCATATGCTTCTGCTGTCGAAAGCTTGATATATGCTCAAGTATGTATACACCCTGACTTAGCTTTTGTTACCGGGGTACTTGGCAGATTTCAAAGTAATCCAGGAATAGATCATTGGAAAATGGTAAAGAAGGCATTGCGTTATGCAAAAGGCACAAAAGGCCTCATGTTAACATACAGAAGATCTGATTCCCTTGAGATAGAAGGGTATTCAGATGCAGACTATGCGGGAGATATAGATGAAATAAAATCCATGTCAGGATATATATTTACTCTCGTAGGTGGAGCTATATCGTGGAAAAGCTCCAAGCAAACCATCACGGCATCGTCCACGATGGTAGCTGAGTATGTACCATGTTATGAGGCCACGGGGCAGGCAAACTGGTTAAAGAAGTTTATACCCGGGTTGAAAGTGGTGGACAGCATTCAAAGACCGCTCAGAATGTACTGCGACAATGAGCCAATAGTACTCTATGCTCACAACAATAAGTCAAGTGTTGCTGTCAAACACATTAACATTAAGTTTTATATTGTGAAAGAAAGAATTCAGGATCATACCATAAGTTTAGAGCATATAAGTACAAAAGAAATGCTCGCGGATCCGCTCACAAAAGGCTTACCACTCAGTGTGTTCAGAGAACACTTAGCCGGCATGGGTTTAAGGAAAAGCCTATGATATCTGGATATTAAGGGCCTAAGAACAAAAGTCTGTTTTAAAATAGAGAGGTGTATAGTGGCTGTTGAATCTATGGTGCGTAACTGACCATTATGATGAGACATGCTCTATATGTTGATCTGTGATGAAATGGGTGCAAAAGTATAAGTTGAATGGAAGATGAGATCAAGGGGGAGAATGTTAGATTGATCTCTCCACGGTCACCCCAACGGGCGACTGACTCGGTCTCGCGCCCTGATCGGGGGCGCCCAACGTCACCATCGTTGGTGGGCCCCTGTCGCGCAGCCCACATAAAAGAGGGGTGGGGGCCGGGGCACGAACGCTAAAGTTCGTCTGCCCACTCGCCCACCGAACAACCTAAACCCTAGAGCCTCCGATCTGGCTTGCGCTGCAGCGGCGGGAATAACCCACCTCACCGCCGCCACCACTCTGTCGAGCTCCATGACGAGCTCGTCGTCAACCTCGAAGGCCAACGGTATGTCTCCCACTTATTCTCTTAGATCGACGCCTAGCGATCCAAATAAGCTAACAGTTACCTCCAAGGCGGTGAACCCGCTATTGGAGGGGGTTATGACTTTCGTTTTATCCAATGGCATGGAATTGAATTTTCAAATGAGATATATGATACTATACGAAGACAGATCCACTAGTAGAAAAAACCCAGTTAGCGACATTGCGAAATCGGTGTTAGCAATGGCCAAACGCCACGCTACTGCCTCAGCGCCGCTAGTAAGCTGTACCAGATGACCTTATTCCGACGGGGCGTCGTTCCTGCCACCCAACGATGCTAACGACGCCCCTGTAAAAACCTAGGTCAATCCTAACTACTCGATCTTCGTCCGGACGGCGAGCTAGCTCTTCTCAGCAGGTAGTACGTGCCATTCTTTCTTCTCTCTAATTTTCTTGCGAGGAAAGAGAAAAGGAAAGAACGTGAGGCACCAACCAACAGTAAAAAGGAACGAACGATTGGCCAGCAATCGAAGCAACGTGAATCGTTTGGTCGCGTTTGCCGTTGTTTTTACACTCGAAGGGAATAAAAACGTACTAGTACTACTCCTTCGGTCTCAAAATAAATATTACAAATTTGTCTAAATTTTGATATATCTAGACACTATTTAATACAAGATAGATCTAAATTTTGATAAATTGATGACATCTTTTTTAAAACAGAGCAAGTACAATAGATGCAAGCAAAATAATTACTCCCTCATTTCAAAAAATAAGATTTTTTTTTTGGAAAAGAGTATATATTAATATCGCGGAGATACTAATTACACCCAGCCTCTGCAACAACGCATGCCCTAGCAGCTTTGCGGATGCACACGGCCTAGAAAAAAGGAAGAAGAATTACAAAAAAGAAAAGTCCCGCTACAGAGAACTATTCCTCAAAGCAACGACACTAACAATATCAGAACAACACCAGTCGTCCAACCACTCCAATAGCAACGCCTTCAAGAAGGAAAGAGTGCACAAGCGCCGTCGTCGCCCGATCAAAGATCATAGGTTTTCACCCTGGAGAAAGTCCTCGTTCGCAAAACAATGCCTTCAACAAGGCCATTGCCAGGCACAACCAATTAAGGCCAGACCTTGAATTTTCACCCTGCAAGGTAAGACTGGGAACTCCTCCTATATTGTCGCCCCCACAAACAGTCGCTGCTGCGAGTCACAGATCACGCAGCCAGTTCTTCGACATCACAAAGACTCAAACCACCATCATAGCCCTCATCTTCCTCCTTTCTTGACATTCTCCGCCTCTTACTTCACCATGGATCGTCGAAGACATGACGCATGATGGTAACAGATAGCAAAGCTTCGCAACGCTCCCGCTGAAACCAAACGGCTAGAAAAACATGGGTACGCACGACCGAATATCTTCTGATCCAGCAATCTCCAGGCATATTCGACCATGGGAGTTCGCCGGCGGAGCCTTGCGGAACACGTCGGTCCAGATTAGATAAACGAGGGCAAATAACAAGCAGATCTTTCTCTTGTCGTTGAAGGAACCCTAGGATCATGTGGCATCCCGCTAAAACCACTACTAGAAAATCGTGGTGTTTTGTCTTTATGCATCACCATGATCGCATGTTCATGTCATCATGACACATTGCATTTGAGCATCGTCATGTCATCCTGTATTTTGTTTGTCTAAAACTATTTTATAAAAGTCTATCTTTGTTTTCTAAATATCCCCTTCTTTATTTCAAAATACAAACACTGGTCTTTTTCGGATCTTTTATTTATCTAAAAAACTATTTATAAAATCCTTTCTAAAAATAAAATAAGTAAAATAAATATTTTTATGGGGGAGGCAGTCAGCCGCCAGGCCCAAGGCCCAGCAGCCAGCTGCCTACCACCCCACCAGAAAAACCCTAACCACCTAGCCGCCACTCACCTACCACCGCCGCCAGCCGCCACACACCAGCGCGTCGCACTACTGCCCACCTGCGACACACACACATGCCCCGACACGGTCGCCCGCACCCTCCTGCACGCGGTACGCGCCGCGACAATGCCCGCACATCCTCGCCCAGCATGCAGCGTCCACCGCGTGGACCCTACCCTGGCCCCACCTCGTCATGCCCCGTCTCGCACTCACCCTGCCTGCCTAGCCCCACCCTGCTGGCACGCAACACGTCCACCCTGCGTGCGTGACACGCACCGCACATGGACATCGACCTGACCGACCCGCTGAGCCCGCCGCGCGCCCTACCCCGCACGATCCTCCTACCGGTCTCACGACCCCAACCCCGCGTCGACCGCGTGTTCCCCACCTACCCAATTCCCCTTGCTTGCTCTCTCTCCTCGTGTCCCTCGCTCATCCGCCGCTGCTGCCCTTCGTGCTCGCCTTTGGCCGCCGGGCCAGCGGCCCCGCTTTGCCGGCCTCCCTCCGTGCCAGCCTCCTCCGACGAATCGCCCCTGCCTCCTCGACCATGCTTGTCCCCGACGGTGTACCTTTCTCCGCCGCCGTTCCCCGTCTGGGGCGGAGTTCCTCCTGCAGCGCCTCGGCCCGAGCTTCTCTGGTCGCCACCGCTCGTGGGCTCCTCGCCGCCTCCCGCCGGTCCTCTCCTTCCTGGCCAACGTCGCCGCTCACCGCGTCCCCGAGGCCCTCTCCCCAAGGTCGCCAAGCTCCGCCACCGCCGCGACCAAGCTCCGCCACCCGCGCGGCTCCATCGTCTCGCCCTCTTCCTCGAGGCTCGCCGCCTCCCCTGCAGGTGCCGCCCCTGCTTTGACCACCGCGCCACCCCATAGAGCCCTGCCGCCGCTCGGTTTCCCTGTGGCCTGGAGGTCGTTGACCATGCCGAGCTCGTGTTCTACCCTGCCAGCGTCTCCGTGCCTCCCCTCCAGCCGTCGCCATCGTGTGCATCTTTCGACGCTGCCGCAGGCGCTCTTCATCTTGCAGTGGTCGCCCTAGCCGACGCACCCTTGCAGCAGGTTGTTCTCGTCACGGCCCTAGCAGTCAGCGCCCTAGCCCCCAGGAGGTGTTCAAGAAAATGTCTGCACGGGTCTTTCTCTCACAACATCTTATCCTTGTGTCTTGAGCTCGCGTGTTGATATAGTGTGGTACAGATGATGGCACGACGGTCCTCTAAGATTTGTCCATCGCGAAGATCTTCATTCTCGGTTTTCACCGAGAACTGCCGAAGCACACTAATACCTGGTCCATTCAAGTTCGCCGTCGATGACAAGATCGCTCACACGGACCTGGAGACGTCGAGACTCCGAGTGCGCCAACATGGATCCGAACATGTCGAACCCGAGGAACCATCGGCGCCGAACCCGAGTCTGACGACCGAGGCCTCGAAGACATCTCCTTCACGAAACCGCAAGCGATGCCACTCAAGTGCTTCTTCCCAGATCCGGTGATGCCGGAACCTCAAGATCTCCTTCCCGGATCCGATGGCCGAGACCCTGAAGACCCCTAGACCTGAAGACCGATCCCCGAACATTCCGAGCCCCAAGATCTTCGATCCGCATGTGCGACCCCTTTCTCCGAGCCCTATTTTATAAATTGACATCTATATAAATTGTTGCATATCAATTGTACATGCTCGCATACATATTTCGCGGGTCTGGGTTGTATAGTCGACTCACCTAATAATTAAATATGGAGGCTATATGCGGGTTATTCTAGTCTTATATTGCCTTTATTTAAATCTGTGTAGCGAACCGATGTCATGCTTTGCCTTGTTAATACCACATTTAAACTGCGGGGTACCTAAATAACATGAACCTTATAATTAATTGTCGGGACCCCGGTTCCGCTTAATATTGCCTAATTGCATCGCATATTTGCCATGTCATCCATCATCTCATAAACATGCCCGATCTTCTGTCGTAGTATTAAATAGTGCATCCGGTGTTTCTTTTAGTGCTTTGCTTCTTCACGGATTAGGCCGTTGAGTGGATGCGAGTATCGACAAGTTCTCTGGTGTATCTTCTGCAGTGTTTTCCAGGCGAGCATCTCCCCCTTTCTACCTATTTTGTGTTAGTCTTTACTTCCTCCTGTTGATCTATTGCTATCCTTGTTGCGATGCTTTAGTTTCCACGCACCATTTATATTCCTTGCAGCCTCTATATTGCCTTGGACACATCCTATTGCCTGTTGATTGATGATAGACGCTGGTCTTGCAGTCGAGTTGCTTGCTTTCGCTGGTCGCTATGCGTCGTTGTCGTTCCACCGTTGATAAAAGGTTGGCACATGCTTAGTGATGGAGATACTTAATGGTGAAGATGTTCATGGCTTTAATTACAACTTGATATTAAATTGCTAGATATAACTAATGCAGAGGCATCGGTGGGCAATAGATGTCATTTGGTTCTTCCATGCTCGCTTGTGTCCCGTAGGACCCCGAGTACTTGATACTTGTTCCTTGACTATTGCACTATCTGCATATGGGACCATGAATCCCCTTAGCAAGAACTTGATTCATTTCTTATTTCTTGGGACCACAAACTAGTTTGGGGTTTTATTACTATCCTGTACCTATGCCATGTTTTACTACTTTATTTAAGATTGTGCGTGGAGCACCTGTACTATTTTGGATCATGCCACGTTTTCGCGGTATCGACAAGCCCAGTCACACTTTCGGGTTCCTAGTCGTTTACAGCCGTCGTCACAAACCTTGGGTCCGCTCAAGCCGCCAACTTCGCTATGGTAGCTTAGTGGGGTGGCCCCCTAAAATCTTTTATGAATCCTATGATTGCTTTGTCGTGAAAGCCTCGTTGGGTTTTGATTTGGTTTTTCCGAGGTTGATCGTGTGTGTGTTGTTTGTGCACCCCTGCAGGGTAAATCTTTCTGAAAGCCGTATCCGCGGTTATGGACGACTTGGAGCACAGTATCTCGATCATAGACAAGCATAACTAAAGTAGTGCTATAAATTTGACTTAATATGTGACTAGTAATCAGCTTCACTACAATGGAATGGATAATAAAAGTGCCAACAACTGGTGGAACTGGGGTGTATCGTGTCATGTTATACCTGCCTAGTGAGTATCGCAACTCCAATGGAATGAAATAAAAGTGCCAACAACTGCTGGGTTTGGGATGTCACATGCTAATTGAATCTGACTAGTAAGTACTACAACTACAACTGAATGGTTAACTAAAACTGCCCACTACTTATGCTATCAGGATGACTCATTCTATCTATATCTGACTAGTAAGTGCTGCAACTATAATGGAATGAATAAAACTGCCAACTGTGTGAGTTCCTCGGTTTGACTTCCTCGTTTGGTCTCGAGGGGGAATACCAGGATGGGTATGATTGGTGCTAGTATAAGTTTGGTTCCGAATAGGTCTTTCTTATCTCTCTCTAATAGCAGACAGTTTATCGAGTCTCTATAGGTTGTTTAGTGCATGCTTCGCTGCCGCTTCAGCCCACCATACCTATGTAGGCGAGAGCCGCCAAATTCTAGCCTCGCCGTGTACTGGCCTCAGTACTGACGCTCCTCTTTTTCCTTTGCCCTTTGTCGGCACCCCCTTTTGTTTTAGCAGGTTTGAGATCGACGTCGTTAGCAGGGTTACCCTTCCGGCTTGGCCTGGGCAGGGTTATGGAGGCCATTGGTTATTCTTCAGGGCTCTTAGTCCTATTTGCATCTTGTCTGTAGTCGGACGCTCTTTCGTTTTCAAGGTGATTTGAGTCTTTGTATAGTATATATGTATTCTTGACTCATGGAGTCATTGTTGTGTGTATATATATATATGTTCTGTGGGTTCCATCGTGGACTAATGTGTAATGGTATTACTTCGTTTTCCACCCGCACGAAAGTGCCTGGTGGGCGTCCTTGAATCGTTTCTATGCGGGTTTGGCGGAAAGCGCTGAAACTTGCATAGGGCCAATTCGAGGGTGTTACAGAGTGGTATCGTAGCTCGTGAGCCATATACCCCACTGGTCCAGCCTGTAGGATAACCTAGATAACGGCCGATGTAGAGTGTCAAAACTATTTTTGCAAAATCGGTTGGATAGATCTGATGAGGTCTTCTTTTACTCCTTACCCCTCTGCTATTCTCCTCTTACCTCTGCGTGTTTTAAATCTGCTCTCTTACCTTTATTCAAGTCCAGGATTTCTCGTGGTTGGGTTCCGTCGTACCTTCAGGGTTTCGCTTCCTCCTTTGGCAACGGTGTTTCTACCTCCGGACTTCATGCTATCTGAGTGATCTTTTATCTGTGGTACCATTCTTTGTTCCTTGTTTGTGTCTTCCGGTGGTTTCCAATGCGACGCCATCATCTACGCTAGATCCTATGAAGAGTCTCCATCAATCCTTTTGATCCGAACATCGCTTGTCAAGATCTTCAGTCTAAATTCCGAGAATGGGTTGCACGATTTTTCTACTGCATGTGCAGAGTAATAGTTTGGGTGCGTGATGGATTGGCCCCCATGCCGACTACTCACTCTATTTGCTCGTGTACATTGAAGTGGATGAGAATGCATCGGTTCTCTCTTTCTATCAAAGTTAGAGGTGGCTTTACTTGTGGATACCTTTACCTTCGTCCTTTGTTTTCCAGAGTGTTCTCTCGACGATCACGGACAACGACCTCTTGCTAGTGGTGTCGCGAGCATCTACACGAAGCGAGAAGATTTAGATCGCCGACCTTCTTCTCGGTACCACAAGGTAGATCTCGAGGGCGTGATCCTTTGTTAGTGGTGTCGAATTGTGGCATCCCGCTAAAACCACTACTAGAAAATCGTGGTGTTTTGTCTTTATGCATCACCATGATCGCATGCTCATGTCATCATGCCACATTGCATTTGAGCATCGTCATGTCATTCTGCATTTTGTTTGCCTAAAACTATTTTATAAAAGCCTATCTTTGTTTTCTAAATATCCCCTTCTTTATTTCAAAATACAAACCCCGGTCTTTTTCGTATCTTTTATTTATCTAAAAAAATATTTATAAAATCCTTTCTAAAAATAAAATAAATATTTTTGTGGGGATGCAGTCAGCCGCCAGGCCCAAGGCCTAGCAGCCAGCTGCCTACCATCCCACCAGAAAAACCCTAACCACCTAGCCGCCACTCACCTACCATCGCCGCCAGCCGCCACACACCACCACGCTGCCACTGTCCACCATGACACACACATGCCCGACACGGTCACCAAGACTGCCAAGATGCCATGCAGCAATCCCAAGATCCTCGCCCAGCATGCAGAGTCCACCGCGTGGACCCCACCCTGGCCCCACCACGTCATGCCCCGTCCCGCACTCACCCTGCCTGCCTAGCCCCACCCTGCTGGCACGCAACACGTCCACCCCGCGTGCGTGACATGCACCGCACATGGACATCGACCTGACCGACCATTGCCTGGCCAAGCCTCTACCTCAAGACGATCCTCCTACCGGTCTCACGACCCCAACCCCGCGTCGACCGCGTGTTCCCCACCTACCCAATTCCCCTCGCTCGCTCTCTCTCCTCGTGTCCCTCGCTCATCCGCCGCCGCCGCCCTTCGTGCTCGCCTTCGGCCACCGGGCCAGCGGCCCTGCTTTGCCGTCCTTCCTCCGTGCCAGCCTCCTCCGACGAACCGCCCCCTGCCTCCTCGACCATGCTTGTCCCCGACGGTGTCCCTTTCTCAGCCGCCGTTCCCCGTCCGAGGCGGAGTTCCTCCTGCAGCGCCTCGGCCCGAGCTTCTCTGGTCGCCACCGCCAGGCTCGCCGCCCCGCCGTCCTCTCCTTCGCCAACGCCGCCACCGGCCCCCGAGGCCCTCTCCCAAGGTCGCTCGCCACCGCCCGCCATGACCAAGCTCCGCCACCCGCGCGGCTCCATCTTCTCGCCCTCTTCCTCGAGGCTCGCCGCCTCCCCTGCAGGTGCCGCCCCTGCTTTGACCACTGCGCCACCCCACAGAGCTCGGTTTCCCTGTGGCCTGGAGGTTGTTGACCATGCCGAGCTCGTGTTCTGCCCTGCCAGCGTCTCCGCGCCTCCCCTCAAGCCGTCTCCATCACGTGCGTCTTCCGGCGCCGCCGTAGGCGCTCTTCATCTTGCAGTGGTCGCCCTAGCCGACGCACTTTGCAGAAGTTGTTCTCGCCACGGCCTGCGCCGCCTAGCCCCCAGGAGGTCGGGTCTTTATCTCACAACATCTTATCCTTGTGTCTTGCGCTCGCGTGTTGATATAGTGTTGTACAGATGATGGCATGACGATCCTCTAAGATCTGTCAGTCGCGAAGATCTTCGTTCCCGGTTTTCGCCGAGAACTTCGGAAGAACACCGATACCTGATCCATTCAAGTTCGCCATCGATGACAAGATCGCTCACACAGACCTGGATACGTCGAGACTCCGAGTGTGCCAACATGGATCCGAACCTGTCGAACCCGAGGAACCACCGGCGCCGAACCCGAGTCTGACGACCGAGGCCTCGAAGACATCTCCTTCATGAAACCGTAGCCACTCAAGTGCTTCTTCCCGGATCAGGTGATGCCGGAACCTCAAGATCTCCTTCCCGGATCCAATGGCCGAGACCCTGAAGACCCCTAGACCTGAAGACCAATCCCCGAACCTTCCGAGCCCCAAGATCCTCGATCCGCATGTGTGACCCCTTTATCCGAGCCCTATTTTATAAATTGACATCTATATAAATTGTTGCATATCAATTGTACATGCTCGCATACATATTTCGCGGGTCTGGGTTGTATAGTCGACTCACCTAATAATTAAATATGGAGGCTATATGCGGGCTATTCTAGTCTTATATTGCCTTCATTTAAATCTGTGTAGCGAACCGATGTCATGCTTTGCCTTGTTAATACCACATTTAAACTGCGGGGTACCTAAATAACATGAACCTTATAATTAATTGTCGGGACCCCGGTTCCGCTTAATATTGCCTAATTGCATCACATATTTGCCATGTCATCCATCATCTCATAAACATGCCCGATTTTCTGTCGTAGTATTAAATAGTGCATCCGGTGTTTCTTTTAGTGCTTTGCTTCTTCACGGATTAGGCCATTGAGTGGATACGAGTATCGACAAGTTCTCCGGTGTATCTTCTGCAGTGTTTCCCAAGCGAGCATCTCCCCCTTTCTACCTATTTTGTGTTATAGTCTTTACTTTCTCCTGTTGATCTATTGCTATCCTTGTTGCGATGCTTTAGTTTCCGGGCATCATTTATATTCCTTGCAGCCTCTATATTGCCTTGGACATATCATATTGCCTGTTGATTGATAGACAGTCGGCCTTGCGAGTCGTAGTTGCTTGCTCAGGTGCTGCTTTGCGTCGTTGTCGTTCCACCATTGATAAAAGGTTGGCACATGCTTAGTGATGGAGATACTTAATGGTGGAGATGTTCATGGCTTTAATTACAACTTGATATTAAATTGCTAGATATAACTAATGCAGAGGCATCGGTGGGCAATAGATGTCATTTGGTTCTTCCACGCTCACTTGTGTCCCGTAGGACCCCAAGTACTTGATACCTGTTCCTTGACTATCGCACTATCCGCATGTGGGACCATGAATCCCCTTAGCCAGAACTTGATTCATTTCTTATTTCTTGGGGCCACAAACTAGTTTGGGGTTTTATTACTATCCTATACCTATGACATGCTTTACTGCTTTATTTAAGATTGTGCGTGGAGCACCTGTACTGTTTTGGATCATGCCACGTTTTCGCGGTATCGACAAGCCAGTCACACTTTCGGGTTCCCAGTCGTTTACAGTCGTCACAAACCTTGGGTCCATTCCGAAGCCGGCCAACTTTGTTGCGGGTAGCTTAGTGGGGTGGCCCCCTAAAATCTTTTATGAATCCTATGATTGCTTTGTCGTGAAAGCCTCGTTGGGTTTTGATTTGGTTTTTCCGAGGTTGATCGTGTGTGTGTTGCTATTTGTGCACCCTAGGTAAATCTTCTCGAAAGTCGTGTCCATGTTATGGACGACTTGGAGCACAGTATCTCGATCATAGACAAGCATAACTAAAGTAGTGCTATAAATTTGACTTAATATATGACTAGTAATCAGCTTCACTACAATGGAATGGATAATAAAAGTGCCAACAACTGGTGGAACTGGGGTGTATCGTGTCATGTTATACCTGCCTAGTGAGTATCGCAACTCCAATGGAATGAAATAAAAGTGCCAACAACTGCTGGGTTTGGGATGTCACATGCTAATTGAATCTGACTAGTAAGTACTACAACTACAACTGAATGGTTAACTAAAACTGCCCACTACTTATGCTATCAGGATGACTCATTCTATCTATATCTGACTAGTAAGTGCTGCAACTATAATGGAATGAATAAAACTGCCAACTGTGTGAGTTCCTCGGTTTGACTTCCTCGTTTGGTCTCGAGGGGGAATACCAGGATGGGTATGATTGGTGCTAGTATAAGTTTGGTTCCGAATAGGTCTTTCTTATCTCTCTCTAATAGCAGACAGTTTATCGAGTCTCTATAGGTTGTTTAGTGCATGCTTCGCTGCCGCTTCAGCCCACCATACCTATGTAGGCGAGAGCCGCCAAATTCTAGCCTCGCTGCATCGGCCTCAAGATCGACGCTCCTCTTTTTCCTTTGCCCTTTGTCGGCACCCCTTTTGTTTTAGCAGGTTTGAGATCGACGTCGTTAGCAGGGTTACCCTTCCGGCTTGGCCTGGGCAGGGTTATGGAGGCCATTGGTTATTCTTCAGGGCTCTTAGTCCTATTTGCATCTTGTCTGTAGTCGGACGCTCTTTCGTTTTTAAGGTGATTTGAGTCTTTGTATAGTATATATGTATTCTTGACTCATGGAGTCATTGTTGTGTGTATATATATATATATGTTCTGTGGGTTCCATCGTGGACTAATGTGTAATGGTATTACTTCGTTTTCCACCCGCACGAAAGTGCCTGGTGGGCGTCCTTGAATCGTTTCTATGCGGCTTTGGCGGGAAGCGCTGAAACTTGCATAGGGCCAATTCGAGGGTGTTACAGACCGCCCGCCATTATTCGCAAGACTCGTAACCCCCGCGCCGCCAGCCACCATCCAGCAGGAGAGGGCAACATAGGAGGGGCCAACAAGTACTTGGTTGCAGGATCACCGACGTGACCAAGGCCACCACCGGAACCCACGGCCGAAGCCCTCGCTGGACCGAACGACCCAGATCTGACAAGATCTGACCAGATCTTGGTCATCCAGGCATAGATCGCGCCGCCGCCTCCTCGTCTCCTCCTCTCCGCTGGAGGGCCTCAGGCCCCGGCCTCCCGGCCACCCCGCCCAGTGTCCACCGCCGGCGCCCCACCATCCCTCATGCAGCACCGCCTGAGACACCTCCCCTTCCCACCGTCAATTCCGACGAGATGGGCGCCGCCACCGCCGCCGGAGCCAGCAGCAGCGACGGCCGAGAGGATAGGGATCGGGGGGAGGCGGGAGGTAGGGAGGGAGCCTCCGGAGTCGCCCGAGGGTTCAAAATATAAGATATACTAGATTTAGTGGTGTGTCTTGGCGCACGATCCTGTTGAATTCGCAGCAATTTATATTTTATATAACAACAATAAAAATAAGACGATAAAATAATAATAATTAATATATTTTACAAAATAATGTTGTTGATAGGAAAAATTAGGGTAAAATACACGAAATCACGAACAGAGAAACAAACGTTTATATACAAAATCAGTTGTTGTTGAAAGCAGATGAGTGATACTGTTTTTTTAAGGTGAACCAACAGCTATGCAAAAGCGGCAAACACAGTAAAACATACTACTCCCTCCGATCATATTTGTTGATTTGAGTTTGTCTAGATTCGAATGTATCTAGACATGTTTTAATGCCACATACATCCGAATTTAGAGAAATCCAAGTCAACTAATATGGGTCAGAGGGAGTACATATAATAATCTAAAACAAAGGACATTCCTCTTAGGGACAAAAGGTGTTCATATGATTGTCCTCAGCAAATACAGGAAGCCGAATCATGTATGTACAACACTATGTCGAGCGTCGATGAGGAGGGCGGAGCAAGGGAACTAATCACTTCTGCTTGATTCAGTCGGTGTCATACGTTATCCACTTTGCGTAGCAGATCTGTTGATTCAAATGTGAGCTGATGAAGATGCGCGACCTTCAGACTGATGACACCAATTAATCAAGAGTAGTATTGACCGACAAAGATAAGACAATAAGGTGTGTTGGACATACATAAAGAAACATAATTGAAATAATAGTATGAACGCGGCGATTCCACCCAGTGTTACGGTATCGGTCTTATCCTCGTCGTCAAGAGGTTGTTTGAGATTCGTGCTGTCCATTTTCCAGTAAGAACCTGCACTTGTACACCTTCTTCTCTCTATGGAGGCCAAAGTGTATGTGTATAGTCCCCCACCCCACCCCCCCCCCCCTCTCTCTCCTCGTAGGCCCTGGATAAGCTTCTGGCCGGAGATCCATCCTCCACCGCGGTCATCCCCAAGCGAGCCGACCAGATCCCTTGGCCTGCTCGATGAGCTTCTGGCCAGAGATCCGTCCTCCACCGCGGTCGTCCCCAACCTTGAGACGACCAGATCCGGAGATGACCTCGAGACCATTAGATGAGCTTCCGGCCGGAGACCCATCCTCCGCCGTGGCCAACTCTGCTGTAGCCTGGGGCGGCGAACAGGAAGTCATGTCCACTGGCGGAAGGGAAGAGAGGCCACGGCTTCCAGGCCGCTCCTTTTTCCAAAAAATTCTATCTGTTTTGTTTTTCTTTTCAATCTTGATTTGATTCGGTTTCTTTCTTCTTCATGGAGCTGGATCTGTTTCCTTAGTTGATTATGTATGTGATGGAACAGAGATCCATGACGCATGGAGCCTGTGGTTACCTAGTGGCAGATCCAATTCGTTAACAATGTATGCAAGATTGAATGTGCTAATGGTGTTCCCATGCAATTTGCTATTTTCTGTTTTCCCTGTTTTTATTCAAGAAATCTCATGAAAAAGATGATCCCTGTCTTTGTTCAACGAAGGAATCTGAAGAACAAATACTCCAGACCGAAATAAATGGTTCCAATAACAAATTCTGGCCTGAATAAATCCCTGAGATATGAATAAACCGTTTCCTAGATCTCATGTTATTATACAGTAAAAATAATAGTAATGGTTTTTAGTCGATCACGAAAATTTTGTTCGATCATGAAGGCATGGTGTACAAATGTAACATTAAATGGAGAACAAGAGTTAGTGGTGTGTTCTGCAAAATTTGACGGACATCCTGATGCGAAGTGGATTAGGTTTTTGGACTTTTTTACAAAATATCAACACCAATCTTGCAGCAGCTGACCGGAATGGAGGGTGGGTGATAAGACGGGAACGTCAACAACTATGTGGAATTGCTTTTCCGTAATAATAGTTTGTACATACACCTAGGAGACCTAGAAAACAAAGTTTTATCAAATAAGTTGTCTGATTACGTTGTGCACATTTATTCTTGCACAAGTCTTCAGCAGTACTATGTAAGAGCATGAATATATGAGATCGTGTGATTGTGCTAAAAAAATATTCCAGATAAGTAGTTGTTCCAACATTTCTGAGAACATATATAACGTAAACATAAACAAAGTTTTATCAAATCCCATGTCCTTTCATGCCTAAAATCAATGCCGACGGATGGTGATGCAACCAGAGTTGAGTGGCAACACAAAAAGTCTCTAAGAAGTGAGAAAAAGAAATGAAATTAAGAAGAAGGTCCGGAGAAAGGAGAGGTAATGTATTCGAAGAAAAATGAATATCCAAAGATGGCTTACCAATAAATGGCAGAAGAATCAGCAGAGAAGAACTATATATCAGTCAAGACATGCTCCTAAGAACAGAAAGTGATAGTACAAACATGTTGTTTCTTGCTGAACCGCTTATTACGCTCGTGGTACCAAAAAATAAGCACCACAATGATGATGTCCAGCTAGGCCAAGTAGCTAGAAAACAACAACCAATTTTTTATAGCAAAAACATATGCAGAAAAGAATCTAACAGAGTGGAAAAAAATAGGAACACACTTACACTTCAGAACACTAACAAACTCAACCATACAATTCTGTATTAACGAACACACATTTTCCAGTTAATATGACTATTGGTTAGTAAGTGTACTGCATATATTAGAAGGGAGAATAATACCTTCTATATTGTTAAAATATATAGTGAATAAATTAGCATTATTAAGAAACATAAAAGGGAAGAGAAGATGACTTGGCTGTGGGCACTGACCTGCTGTCATCTTTGGCCATGAAGGTTGCTCCTGCCCGGCCTGCCTACAGCCTCCAATCTGACCCAAGACAACCAGCTCCACCAGGTGCAGAGACCAAGAAACCTCTCTGTTCTCCTTGCATTGTTGTCTCTTCCACCCCGACAACTGCCTCCTCCGATCCCTAACCACGGTCACGGAACTTACTATCTCCTTTGGTACATAATTGCTATCTTTGATATACTTCATGGTTCCTGATACACTTGCATACCTGAAAATTTCATCACCAATGCACACAGCCAGTATGACTGCTTCTACTATGTAATAGTACATAGAAGCATTAAAGGAGACCACACATTATCTCCAGTATGTAACCTGTTAAACAAATCCAAATAATAATAAACTTTTCAGACATGTAAAAAAAGAAAAGAAAATTCAGCTATCTAGCTGTATGGAAGTTTTTTGGAACAGAAGCGCCATTGTCCCCACAAGAATTCAGAAGAGTTTCGGGACAAAATGAAACTAACAGCCTGGAGAGTACCATTCTACCATCAATCATTTATATGAATTAAAACCCAACCAGTATACTCTTATATTTAAGCAGTATGTAGAAAACTTTGATATGACATTTAACAATGAATACCTAGCTTAATTTCAACACTTTACCGTGAATCATTGAAGGATAAGATTGTATTAATTCACAGGGATAGACTAAATTGCTTCTCACTATATAGATGGTAGCTTGAGTAAAATGGTCTTCTGGTTGCGACATCTAAAAGGAATTTGGCAATATTAAGCTAACCACGACACTTGCCTCACAGATTAAGAAAGAGGGGATACACATTGTATTAGTTCACGGGGACATACTAAATTGCCCCTCACTGTATAGATGGTAGCTTGAGGAAAATGGTTACTGACATGAGCACGACAAAACTGCACGATCAACTCCAGGAAAACAAAAAAAGGGAAAGTACTGCTAGTTTGCAACACCAGTTTTTTTAGGTGGTGTAGGATACCCTGAGAATAACCATACGTACTCAGTGAATTTTTTACCAGTCTCACAATTCCATCGGCCTGAAACAAGAACAAAATAATGAATAAAGATTTATAAAAGCATGACCCCATAGGATTTCTCTGCCAACATAATTGTGGTACTTTAAATTATCATGAAAACCACCAGAGGTATGCTATGCAGCTGTGAAGCATCAACAGTACCTTTGAAACACCATGCTCTTTAAATTATCATGTAATATCACTAGAGACGAGGCCATGACAAATAAACTATCATTTAAGAGATGAGGACTTGTGATCAAAGGGGAATAATCCTTTACCTAAGACTTGACCAGTGAAGTTGTGATTTATTTTAGGCTCTGATGCAAATAAAGGCTGGAAGAAAAAATAAGCAAGAATATGTGATATTAGATAGAAGTTACTTTTTAGTCCCGCAAAGTAAAACTCAAGAGGTGAGGTTTATCTGATTCTTAATTGTGTAACAAATTCGAGTGCACCGGGCTTGAGCATTAAGCCTAATGTAAAGAGTAATTACAAATGAGAGGTGAGGTCCAACATTTGAAATAAACAGAGAAGCTACGTATCAAGGTACATCTAACTATAAATTAATGTGTTGCATTCACACGTCTTAGATTATTATGGGAGCCAAAATATTGAATGGCTCTGCAGACAAACGATAAAATTATTTGGAGTCAGAACCTCTCATTTTCCTAGCTTCACCTCTAATGTGGAATTTTGTGTTATCCTAATAAAGGGCGCAGGACATCTTTTCTGAGCTCGGCAATACGTTTTTTTATCCAAAAGACCAAACCTGAATACACATCCTTCGAACAATGCTAATGATAAATATACTATATACATCCGTAAACGAATAAGCCATTAATTCGGTAAATAACATTAATCTGCAACGAACATGGTACACGGTAACTTTTGTCAGACTACAACCTCATGACATCCCATAGGGGTAAACTTTCTCCACCTGCACAACATTCATCGCTTGGCTCACCTTGGTTTGCTTACCTCGTCCATATCTGTGGAGGCAGTCTACACATCGCTCACAGTTTGGTGGCACCTTGCTTGTGCTTTCCAGCAAATCTCTGCCGGTTGTCTAATGAACTTGTAGCTGGTCATCATGAACAAAATAAACCCAAAGGGGAAACAACTGACAGAACTAAAAGACAGTAAAAAAAGCTATGTTGATGATGGTTTGGCTCTACAAAGTACACACACTTTTGGTTTCTCAAGGAGGGAAACATGGCCCTCTATATCATAAAGGATAGCGTAAAACAAAAAAAAACATAGCTCCAAATATTGGTTCAAAAACAGTGACTGGTATTTGCATGACACCTTACCCATAAATCCAGAGAGGAAATGTGGAACAGTATGTAAACTTGTTTAGCCATTTTAGTCTCCGCACTAACTATATCTGAACAACAGGTTTAGCCGGTGTGAGATATTGTATTTCGAGGATGTTTTGCTCATACAAACCGTACACATCAAGGCAAAGAGGCTACAACCTACAAGCCTCCCATAATGATCATAATTATTTAATTCCATGGAATATATTGCTAAATTCTAAAACTTGACGGTATGTTGGAGCTACAATAAATAAAAAGAAAGAACTCCACAAATTTCTAGAAAACAGTAGTAGACAAGAACTAAGCATATCTAATTCTTTTGTAAGAAAGAGAGCCCAAAAGAATCAGGACCAAGAGTCTGACCATATATGTAGTTTTTCTATCTTACCAAAAGGCTAAGATGGAGATCTAATGAAAACTTATTTCAGGTCACAACCCAAGAACCAACATCAAAATCATAAAATATTTCCGATACTCTGCTATTAAAAGATATTAAATTTGCAAGATAGAAAGTCATGCCAAAATCTGTAGCAAAAGGGCCAAGGAACTCGAGTGTCCTGGTCTAGCTAGAAAGATAATATAGATTATAGAATAAATCAAACACCTGATAATACACTACCGACTATTTCGCATGTAGTCGATGTTTTGATGAAAAGGTCCTGTTCTAGTGAGACCAATTAGCCCTTTTGATGAAAAAGCCCTATTAAAAAACCAGCATCATTTGGAAGCATGCTTTCTGATCGAACAGCATATCATTGATAAGAAGATATATATATATCTTTGCAAGGGAACAAATAACATGAATATCCATCCGCTCAAATATATTTCCAGCACTACTACTGAAAGAACCAACAATAGAAGCAATGTGATGTACCTCGTTAGATTATTGGTACTGCATCAGAAGTGCTGTTGTATAATCTTAACAGGGCTGCACAAATGAGTAGCTTATCAAGCCCTCTCGTTAGTAGGGCTGCACAAATGAATTTTCCTAAACATGACACATGGTCCATGAACACCAACAGAGAACAAAACACAGATGGTTAACATGTAGAACCATAAATCTAGAAGTAGCAGCCATGGGAACATGGAGATCCAAAATCTGAAATGAAAAATGAGTAAGAAACATCCTGAGACCAAATCAAATAGGGAATCATTACAAAATAATATAGGAGGCAAATACGATTGGTGAAAGGGAATCAACCACGAACTAATAACAAGAATTGGTTTGTAAACCGAACCCAATTCCTAGCACTTATTTTTCTTGTTCCCTCGGATCACTGCACCCCTTTCTCATGTGCAGCCCAATGGACTAAATCAACAATACGCCACAAAATTACATCCTCTAGAACGTTGTAAGGTAATTATGGAGGCTGCGAGCAAAAATGGAGATATTTTATCACTTCCAGGATGCAAATAATTTTATTGCAGTACATATACATTTATTTCAAAAATCAACTACTTCAATCCAATCAAATAAACCTAAAGCAAAGCAGCGCTATTATGAATTAAAATAAAACTAAACATGAGCATCTTAAATCTGATTAATAGGGACAAACTAAAAATAGAATCACACATGAGGGGGCGGAGAGAGAGAAATACCTAGAATGCATGGCTCCCACCTGAGAAGGAGATGTGGAGCCCCCGAGGGGTTGTAGGAGACCATGTCGAGGCGGCCTGCCATGCCGGCGCTACGGATTCGGCGGGCATGCCTACGACCTCCTTTGAGCGCGCTCATGTCCCCTGTCCTCCATTACAGCCGTACGAGATCCTCTTGCTGGGCACCTAGGAGAGGCGGCGTGCTGCACCGGCGCCAGGGACTCGGATGGCGCGACACCGCCACTCCACACGCCGCCACCCTCCTCCGTGCGTGCTCCTGGAGTGCCTCCTCCAGCCCGCCATTGCGGGCGTCTGGGCTCCTCCAGCTGGGCACCATGGAGAAGCAGTAGCGAGGGCATGGTGCGCAGCAGCCTGTGTTGCTCCTGGCGATGGTGATGACCCGATCTTGACCGGAAAAGGCAGGAACGAGGCAGAGCTGAGCCGCCTCCTGGAAGGAGCACGAGAGAAAGAGGGGAAAAGGGAGAGCCGCGAGCGTGGGGGCTGGGGTGCGGTTAGGGTTTCACCGTGGGTCTGGACTTTTATAGGACGAGGTGAAAAATGAACAGATGGTTGTGATCGGTTTGATCTGATTAACCTGGATGCCCCTTGAGAGGGCACCAATTATACTTTTAGATGAGTGGACTTACATATTTAAAAAAAAACTAAAACATCTTATATTTTAAAACGAAGGGAGTAGATGCATGGGCGTGGTACAAACTAAATAATCGCAGATCGAGCTCTGGTGCTCGTCTGTTACAAACTAAATAATCGCAGATCGAGCTCTGGTGCTCGTCTGTTACAAACTAAATAATCGCAGATCGAGCTCTGGTGCTCGTCTGTTCCCTGCCTCGGCTCAAACTAACACATCCACACGAGCGGGAGTTCCAGATCGGGACTCAAAGGCCTGCAGCGGACGGAACTAAATATTCCTTGAGACGCACGGATACACGCGGAGGTCATTTGATCTTGAGATATAATAAGTTCAACACACACGCACGTACGTACGCCCAGGAGACCTGGACACCAAGTAACGTGTAACCCTAGACTAGACTAGATGGAAGCCTCCAGCGTCAAGCAGAACGGCAGGGACCGGCTGAGCGATCTGTGGGACTGCCTCCTGCACACCATCCTGTCGCATCTCAATGCCCTCCAGGTAGGTAGGGTTGCGAAGCGGCACCCGTCTCGCTTCTTAGGAAAAATTTATTAGTCTAATTCAATTTTTTGCATCAATTTTTTTTTAATTTGAACTAAATTTTATTTTCGCGGGATCTCGCGGGTTGTCGCTTCGCAACCCTACCTGCAGGTCATGCACACATGTCTGCTCTCGCGGAGGTGGCGGCACCTCTGGCTCTCCGCCTTGTCCGCCGACATCGACACCCGTGACTTCCGAAATTATAGCCGGAGGACCTCTGCTGATGATCTGCGGGGCCATGACCATGACCATGAGTTTGACAAGCTGGAGGACATCGTCGACAATCTCCTGTTACATCATAGCACCAGGTTGCTGCATACCCTACGGTTGCGCATCGATGACCAGCCGCGGACGGCCTACTGCATGACCAGATGGATTCGCCGTGCTCTTAGCTGCGCCCCCGCGGTGCTCGTCATTCACTGCGACGCGTCCATCACCTTACCTCCTCGTGCTTCCGGCACGCGCCGTCTTAAGAAGCTGTGTCTTGATAAGGTAACTCTCCCCCGTGATTTCGAGCGGCAGATCGCCACCAGGCTCCCCGTCCTGGAAGACTTGACATTCAGAACACCGATTTGGGCTTTCTCTCACGGATCAAGTCCGACATGCTCAAGAACCTTACCATCGATTGTTGCCGGAAAACCGGGCCATCCTCTTATTATAGCAACAACTTAGCCATCGCGGCTCCTCGCCTCATCTCCCTGCATTTTACCATTCTGTTTTACAACCGCACCACTTTCATCGTGGCCGAGGATCCTCTTGTCCAAGCATGCATCTGCCTTGTGAAGAAGCCTAAATGGACATGCCCATGTTAACAAATCTCAGCAAGCTTCTGGGCTTTCTATTCAGTTCCAACATGAGTTGCTTGAAGCTAGCAGGCTTTCCAAAACTGGTGCGTGTCCTTTTCCTTAATTCTTTCTTTTTGGGTGGATCTCGGTAGCAACCGGTGGCTGGTTAGTCCAAACCAGCCACCTCCCAGAATAGAAAGTACCCCCTGGAACAAACTTACCAGATATGGAAACCTCCCAGCTGGAACGCACCACCGCGCGTCGTCCACCCCATCCCGCGTCGCTCACCTCCTGATTTAACCAGGTAACCTAAAACTCCCAGGTCCCCAGCCAAAACAACAATCCCACACTTCCCTCCACCTCCTATACCATGTGACACCAACTCCCCTCTCTCTCTCTATCTTCTTCTTCCACAAGCCAGATCCTCCCAGATCTCCATTGGAGGACTATGAAAGAAGCTTGAGATCTACATGCAGCTGAAGGAAATATGCCCTGAGAGGCAATAATAAAGTTGTTATTATGTATTCCTTATATATGATATATGTTTATTTTGCATGCTAGAATTGTATTGATTGAAAACATCAATACATGTGTGTTTAATAAACAAAAAGGGTTCCTAGTTATGCCTCTCTTATAGACTAGCTTGTTGGTTAACAAGATGATCAAGGTTTCCTGATCATGGACATTGGATGTTGTTAATAACAAGGTCACAACATTTGTGAAATGATGTGATGAACATTCATCCGAAGTATAGCATTACGATCAAGTCATTATGTTTACATTGCTATAACATCATACGAAGTAATCTTTATCCTTAGACCATGAGATCATGTTAATTGCTAACACCGGAAGAGTATCTTGATAACATCAAACGTCACACCGTAACAGGGTGACTATAAAGATGGGTCCAGTGCTACGAAGGTGTTATGTTGAGGCTCATGGATCAAGAGTGGAATTTGTCAATCCCGATGACGGATAGATATAATCTGGACCCTCTCGGTGATATCACATTGAGATAGCTTGCAAGCAGGTGATGTGATCACTAGAATGTTATATCACGGGAACGAGAAAAGAGTGCATGTCGGTAACGAGATCAAACTAGGTATTTGGATACCGATGATCGAATCTCGGACATGTATTATATCAAGAGACAAAGGGATTAAATTACAAGTGTTAAAGGTTCTCACGATCACAGAAGTCATCGTTGAATATGCAGAGTCGAGATGGACCTCGTGTCCCGCTTGATTATTGATCCGAGGAGTCTCAATCATGTCGCATTATTCGCGAACCGTAGGGTGACACACTTAAGAGTTACGGACACCATTTTGGAGCACATATGTTTGACGAAAGAATTGCAAAGCGCAGAAGTGTTTCGATAGAAACCGAAATTGTTTCGGTGAAATTGCAGAAAGTGGTTACGCATGTGATATTGAAATATTGCAAGGGTTATATGTAAATGTTTGTTAATTAAAGTAATTAACCAAATTCTGAATAAATTTAATAAAAGAGTTTTATTAAATGAGAGAGCATTAAACTTAGAGACTTTTAATGCATTTAAAGTGGGGACTTTAAAAGGGAATGTGAAGAGGCATTTTAATGTGGAGGGGTTACCACCACATGAATGGGGAGGTGAGTCACCCCCATGCGCGAGCCATGGAGAGGGCACCCCTCCTCCTATAAAAGGCCCTCCTCTTCCTCCTTCCTCACACCTCCTCGTGAAGGATCTCTCTCCCCCTCTAGAATTATTCCCCCATGGTCTCGAATTAGCGAGATACATGTTCCCAGTGGCATTTAAATGCGGAAGGAGTTGCTGCTTCACTGGATCGCTAGAGCGAGGAGGTAGAGGTTGTCCGGTGGCTTGAGCGTGTGTCGATGCGGATCTTGCGCTGAGTTGTGGCGCTCGGACTTCCTCACGATCTTGAGATCGGCAAGTGTACGACTACATCAACCACGAGTTCCTACTCGTTAAGAAAACTCGTTGTCTTCGAGGGTAAGTTCTCGATGGATGTATGTCCACCCGTTTCTCTGTACCTACTAGATAGATCTTGGCGTGTAGTTCTCATCGTAGGAAATTTTTTGTTTTCTATGCTGCGGACCCAACAGTGGTATCATAGCCTGATCTATGCGTAGGTGCTTTGCATTGGTAGTACACATGTGTTTATATGTGGGCGATGATGATCATGTTATTGCATCTTCTATGTATTTTGGATATTGGTGGCATAGTGGGATGAAGCGGTCCGGACCAACCTTAGATGTCATCGTACATGAGACCGGTTCCATGACTGACATGCAACTAGTTTTGCATAAGTGGTTGGCGGGTGTCTGTCTCTCCTACTATAGTCAATATCTGATTTACAACGAGTTGCTAATAACTTGGTTATCCTTGTTGTGGTTCATGTTTGTAGGTAAGAACGGTTCTATCTCCGAAAGCCCTAAGCCACGGAAAACTTGCAATTGATAAATTAGAGGCGTCTAGTTTAGATCGTTGCTAGGCTAATGTATTGATATGGTATTGTTGTAAGTAGATGTATGATAGATACTCTTACAACACATTCAACGTGTAAGTTCCATAGACCTTGGCATTACACACAAAGGAATGATAGAGATCATACCACGATGCAAATGATAGAGATCAAATGCATGGACCATATCATCTCACTTTACACATTAGATGTTAGCATCTTATACTGCTAGTTTGGCGTTTTCTGTAGCATTGTAAGATGATCCCTCATTTAGATATCAAGATAAAAATGTGTTCTTCCTTGAGTATGCACCGTTCTATGGATCGTGTTTCGAGACATCACGTGATGATCGGGTGTACTCGAATCTACGCTTTCATATGAACGGGTGTAAGACAGTTTTACACACGCGAATACTAAGGTTCTTACTTGGCGAGCCTAGCATGTATAGACATGGCCTCGGAACACGGACCGAAAGGTTAAGCATGATTCATATAGTTGATGTGATGCCCATATAGATGCTCGCCTTTGAAGCTACACCGACTCACGTGATGATCGGACTTGGTGTAGTGGATTTGGTTCATGTAATCACCAAAAAGACACGAGGGATGTCGTTTTTGAGTGGGAGTTCATTAGTAATTTGGATTAGTTGAACTCACTCTATCATAAACTTAGTCTAAATAAACTTTACAAATTTTGTTGTAGATGGCACCACCTGCTTTTAATTTTAATGTGTTCATGGAGAAAGAGAAACTTGCTGCGAATGGTAGCAACTTCACCAACTGGGCTATAAATTTGAGGATTCTCCTCACTGTTGCACAAAAGCAATATGTGCTAGATGCGCCGCTAGGCCCCCCACCAGCTCCTGATGCCCCTGACGAGGAAAAGAATGTCTATGTGACTCGTCAAGAGGACCACAACTTAGTTCATTGCGGCATACTGTATGGGCTAGAGCCAGAACTTTGAAAGCGTTTCGAAAACAGCAATGCCTTTGATACCATGGGAGAATTGAAAATGATTTTCGATACCCATGCTGCCGAAGAGAGTTATAATGCTACTGAAAAGTTCTTTAGCTGCATGATGGAGGAGAACAGCTCCGTTAGTGAGCAGGTACTCAAAATGTCTGGGTACGCCGATAAGCTTGTGTCCTTGGGAATAACGGTTCCCATTGACTTAGGCATACATCGTGTTCTACAATCTCTGCCACCTAGCTACAAGAGCTTCGTGATGAACTATAATATGCAGGGCATGAAGAAGTCTCTTCCCGAGCTTCTGTCAATGCTTAAGACTGCAGAAGTGGAGATTAGGAAAGAACATCAAGTGTTGATGATCAATAGGACCACCAGTTTCAAGAAGGACAAGAAAGAAAAGCACAAGGGAAAGAAGGGTGGCAAATATGTTGCCACACCTAAAAAGAAACCCCGAGCTGGCCCTAAGTCTGACACCGAGTGTTACTATTGCAAGTGGACTGGCCATTGGAAGCGCAATTGCCCCAAGTATTTGTCGGACAAGAAGTCCGGCAAGGCAAACAAAGGTATATGTGATATACATGTTATTGATGTGTACTTGACTAGTATCGCGTGCTTTTGGGTATTTGATACAGGATCGGTTGCTAATATATGTAACTCGATTCAGGGGCTTCGGAACAAGCGACAACTAGCAAGGGATGAGGTCAAGATGCGGGTCGGCAATGGATCAAGAGTTGATGTGATCGCCGTCGGGGCGCTACCTCTCCATATGCCATCGGGATTAGTTATAAACCTAAATAATTGTTATTTGGTGTCTGCACTGAGCATGAACATTGTATCCGGATCGTGTTTGATGCAAAGTGGTTATTCGTTTAAATCTGAAAACAATGGTTGTTCGATTTATAAGAATGATATCTTTTATGGTCATGCACCTGCGTTGAATGGTTTATTTCTGTTGGATCTCGATAGTAATATTACGCATATTCGTAATGTTAATGCTAAAAAGATTAAACTTGATAATGATATATCTGCATATATGTGGCACTGCCGTCTAGGTCATATTGGCGTTAAACACATGAAGAAACTCCATTCTGGTGGACTTTTGGAATCACTTGATTTTGAATCATTTGATACATGTGAGCCATGCCTTATGGGTAAGATGACTAGAACGCCGTTTTCCGGTTCAATGGAACGGGCGATAGATTTATTGGAAGTCATACATACTGATGTGTGTGGACCAATGAGTGTGTCGACGCGAGGTGGATATCGTTATTTTGTTACTTTCACGGATGATTTGAGTAGATACGAGTATATCTATTTGATGAAACACAAGTCTGAAACCTTTGAAAAGTTCAAGGAATTTCAGAATGAAGTGGAAAATCATCGTAATAGAAAGATCAAATTTCTGCGGTCTGACTGTGGAGGTGAGTATCTAAGTTACGAGTTTAGCACACACATGAAAGAGTGTGGAATAGTTTCACAACTCACGCCTGCCGGAACACCACAATATAATGGTGTGTCGGAACGTCGTAATCGTACTTTATTAGATATGGTTCGATCTATGATGTCTCTAACTGACTTGCCACTATCATTTTGGGGTTATGCACTGGAAACATCTGCATTCACTTTAAATCGGGCACCATCTAAATCCGTTGAAATGACATCGTATGAATTATGGTTTGGAAACAAACCTAAGTTGTCATTTCTTAAAGTTTGGGGATGCGATGTTTATGTGAAGAAACTTCAACCAGATAAACTTGAACCCAAAGCGGAAAAATGCTTCTTCATAGGATACCCTAAGGAAACGATTGGGTATACCTTCTATCACATATTCGAGGGCAAGGTTTTTGTTGCCAAGAATGGATCCTTTCTTGAGAAGGAGTTTCTCGCGAAAGGTGTGAGTAGTTGGAAGGTAGAACTCGAAGAGGTTATTGAACCTTCTCTTCATGAAATGGCGAGTAGCACAACACCGGAAATTGTTTCGGAGTTGACTTCACCTAATGAAGAGAGATCTAATGATATTTATCATGAAACTCCGAAAGAGGACACTACCAAACCTCGCAGGTCAAGCAGGACACGTGCAGCTCCTGAACTGTACGGCAATCCTGTTGTGAATTTCATGGTTGATGAAATGGATGACCCTGCGACGTATGAAGAAGCGATGATGAGCCCGGATTCCAACAAATGGCTAGAAGCCATGAAATCCGAGATGAATCCATGTACGAGAACCAGGTTTGGACCTTGGTGGACTTACCTCACGACCAAAAGGCCATTGAGAATAAATGGATTTTCAAAAGAGAAACTGATGTTGATGGTAATGTGACCATCTATAAGGCTCGACTTGTCGCAAAGGGGTTTCGACAAATTCAAGGAGTTTACTACGATGAGACATTCTCTCCCGTAGCGATGCTTAAATCGGTTAGGATTATGTTAGCAATTGCTACATATTTCGATTATGAAATATGGCAGATGGATGTCAAAACTGCGTTCCTCAATGGTAATATTGAAGAAGAGTTGTATATGATACAACCTAAGGGTTTTGTAGATCCTAAGGATGCTAATAAGGTATGCAAACTTCAGTGATCCATCTATGGACTAAAGCAAGCATCCCGGAGTTGGAATCTCCGCTTTGATGAGGTGATCAAAGAGTTTGGATTTATCCAAACTTATGGAGAGGCTTGTATTTACAAGAAAGTGAGTGGGAGCAATGTGGCATTTCTAATATTATATGTGGATGACATATTATTGATTGGAAATGATATAGATCTTTTAAACAGTGTTAAAAGTTATCTAAACAACAAATTTTCGATGAAAGACCTTGGTGAAGCGTCATATATATTAGGCATTAAAATCTATAGAGATAGATCAAGGCGCCTAATTGGGCTATCGCAGAGTACATACCTTGATAAGATATTAAATAAGTTTAATATGGACGGAAATAAGAAGGGGTTCTTACCTATGTTGCAAGGCAAGACATTGAGTAAGACTCAAAGTCCGGCTACGGCGGAAGAAAGAGAGATGATGGATAAGATCCCCTATGCCTCGGCCATAGGCTCTATAATGTATGCCATGTTATGTACAAGACCGGATGTGGCACATGCTATTAGTTTGACTAGTAGGTACCAATATGATCCAGGTTCAGAACACTGGATAGCGGTCAAGAATATCCTCAAGTACTTGAGAAGAACTAGGGATATGTTTCTTATATACAGAGGTGAAGAAGAGCTAGTCGCTAAGTGTTATGTCGATGCTAGCTTTGACACTGATTCGGATGCCTCTAAGTCTCAATCCGGATACATATTTCTCTTGAACAGAGCAGCAGTTAGTTGGAGGAGTTCCAAACAACCTGTGGTGGCTGGATCAACGACGGAGGCAGAATATGTATTCTTGACTTCGCTGAAGCGGTTTGGATGAAAAAGTTCATTACGGAACTAGGTGTGGTTCCTAGTGCATTGGACCTGATGGTGATCCATTGTGACAACAATGGAGCCATAGCCAACGCCAAGGAACCGAGGTCTCACAAGAATTCCAAGCATATTAAGCGCCGGTTTCACTCCATCCGCGAACATGTCAAGGATGGAAATATAAAGATTTGTAAAGTACACACGGACCTAAATGTAGCAGATCCGTTGACTAAAGCTCTCCCTAGGGCAAAACATGATCAACACCAGAACTCCATGGGTGTTAGATTTATCACTATGTGAACTAGATTAGTGTCTCTAGTGCAAGTGGGAGACTGAAGGAAATATGCCCTGAGAGGTAATAATAAAGTTGTTATTATGTATTCCTTATATATGATAGATGTTTATTTTGCATGCTAGAATTGTATTGATCGGAAACATCAATACATGTGTGTTTAATAAACAAAATTGGTTCCTAGTTATGCCTCTCTTATAGACTAGCTTGTTGATTAACAAGATGATCAAGGTTTCCTGATCATGGACATTGGATGTTGTTAATAACAAGGTCACAACATTTGTGAAATGATGTGATGAACATTCATCCGAAGTATAGCATTACGATCAAGTCATTATGTTTACATTGATATAACATCATACGAAGTAATCTTTATCCTTAGACCATGAGATCATGTTAATTGCTAACACCGGAAGAGTATCTTGATAACATCAAACGTCACACCGTAATAGGGTGACTATAAAGATGGGTTCAGTGCTACGAAGGTGTTATGTTGAGGCTCATGGATCAAGAGTGGAATTTGTCAATCCCGGTGACGGATAGATATACTCTGGGCCCTCTCGGTGATATCACATTGAGATAGCTTGCAAGCAAGTGATGTGATCACTAGAATGTTATATCACGGGAACGAGAAAAGAGTGCATGTCGGTAACGAGATCAAACTAGGTATTTGGATACCGATGATCAAATCTCGGACATGTATTATATCAAGAGACAAAGGGATTAAATTACAAGCTTTAAAGGTTCTCACGATCACAGAAGTCATCGTTGAATATGCAGGAGTCAGTATGGACCTCCAGGTCCCGCTTCTGATTATTGATCTGAGAGGAGTCTCAATCATGTCTGCATTATTCGCGAACTATAGGGTGACACACTTAAGAGTTACCGGACACCATTTTGGAGCACATATGTTTCAGACAAAAGAATTGCAAAGCGCAGGAATTGTTTCGATAGAAACCGGAAATTGCTTCGGGTGAAATTGCAGAAAGTGGTTCTGCATGTGATATTGAAATATTGCAAGGGGTTATATGTGAATGTTTGTTAATTAAAGTAATTAACAAAATTCTGAATAAATTTAATAAAAGAGTTTTATTAAATGAGAGAGCATTAAACTTAGAGAATTTTAATGCATTTAAAGTGGGGGCTTTAAAAGGGAATGTGAAGAGGCATTTTAATGTGGAAAGGGTTACCACCACATGAATGGGGGAGGTGAGGAGTAACCCCCATGCGCCGGCCATGGAGAGAGGGGCACCCCCTCCTCCTATAAAAGGCCCCCCTCTTCCTCCTTCTTCCTCACACCTCCTCGTGAAGGATCTCTCTCCCCCTCTAGAATTATTCCCCCATGGTCTCGGATTAGCGAGATACATGTTCCTAGTGGCATTTAAATGCGGAAGGAGTTGTTGCTCACTGGATCGCTGGAGCGAGGAGGTGGAGGTTGTCCGGTGGCTTGAACGTGTGTGCAAGTACGGATGCGCTGCTTAGTTGCGGCGCTCGGACTTCCTCACGATCTTGAGATCAGCAAGTACAACTACATCAACCACGAGTTCCTACTCGTTAACAAAACTCGTTGTCTTCGAGGGTAAGTTCTCGATGGATGTATGTCCACCCGTTACTCTGTACCTAGTAGATAGATCTTGGCGTGTAGTTCTCATTGTAGGAAAATTTTTGTTTTCTATGCTGCGGACCCAACAGCAGCAGTAATAAAATAAGGGAAAAGGTACACACACAAGAAGCATGCCTCTGTTTCCCTCACTCCCCCTCCCTCTCACCCTACCCTCCCCTCCCCCTCTTCAGATCTGTTCTGGAATAAAGTTAATGCTTGTTTTCTATGATCCTCTCCATGAATATGGAGCCCCATAGTAAAAAACCATCTACCCAACTAGGTTGCATCATAGATTGAGGAAAAACACAAACTAATTCCAGAATCCAATGAAAGCAACTATGGCATATGGTAATGGAACCCACAGTAAACCGACAGTGAAAAGCAACTGGCTTTCAGATTATAGTAAAAAGCACATTTGGCTCCTCAGACACACAAAAAGATTGTAATTTTAGAAGCAACTACCCCCACAGCACATCTGGTAGTTTTGCAATTTGTACATAGAGCTGGCATGGAGAAAAAGCTATCCTTTTTCCTGGTGAGTTTCTGAGCAGGATGATTCTCGTAAGTTTGTTAGCAGTTGAAGTACCTGAAAAAATGTAGGAAGAAAAATAAAACATGGGTCAGGAACTTTTATAGGAATATAGGAAGTTGTTGTCATGATGTGTATGTTCTCTAGGAAAAATATAGTTCTAGTTTGTAATCTAGCAGTAGACTATTGCCTAACATAGTTGCTTATTGGCAACACTCTAAGTTGTGTCTGCTTGTGGGATAAGTTGTATTTTATGGGGCAACATAGTTGATTTCTTTTGAAAAAAACCTTAAGTGACCTTGGTTTTTGTTTTTGCAGATGTCTGGGTTGGATCTTAACGAACTACCAGCTAAAGACGACATTCAAGGTACAGAACTAAATGTCCCTGAACCACTGTTCTGCACTCAAGCTATCAGTGAAGAGATTGTGGAGGAATCTCCAGACAATGATACAGTTGAGAAGGTTGAAGACGGTGGTAACTCAGGTGTGCATAGTGCAAGAGGAGATAAGTTTGACTATGTGCCATACCCCCTCAGAGGCAACCATGAAATCCCAGAACACATCCCTCTGACAACCTCTACTGACCCAAACTTAGCAGATGAAGGTGCAGATGGAGTCCCATTGAATGAAGAAGTTGCATCTAGTCTGCAAGAACCTTTCCTAGGGATGCGGTTTGACACTATTGCTGATGCAAGAGCACACTACAATGCTTATGCCAAAAAGCTAGGTTTTTTTTATCAAATCAAATACATCGCATCGACAAGCTTTCACTAATGTACTGAGGAAGCAGACGTTTGTTTGCAACAAAAACAGGCAACCGAAGACAGGAGGAGAAAAGCAGAAAGAGAAGATGAATGTTGTGGAAGAAGTTAGTCCTATACAGATAGACGATGATAACGAGGAAGGCGGACAATTTGGCCACGCTAAGAAGTCAACGTCTAGCAAGCTAGGAGTTAGGCGCAAAAGGGAATCAATCAAGCAAACCAAGTGTGAAGCCAAAATGATTGTCAAGTTGGTTAACAACAAATGGGAAGTAACTTATTTCATTCCAGAACACAACCATCCCATGGTTGTCAAACCTTCATTGTCCAAGTATTTAAGATCACATAAAGGCATACCAGCAGATGAAAAAGCATTCCTGAAATGCCTACATGATTGCAACTTAGAGACAGGTTTGTAAAATTTGATGTTGTACACATAGAAAACACCCGCAAAAGTAAACATGATTTCTGTGCTTAGTTAAATGAAATTTTGACACTTACAAAGTATTATTTCTGTTCTATATGTGTTGCAGGCCGAATGATGACTGTCATGTCTTCGTTTTATGGCGCAGAAGCTTTTGTCCCATATGCTCCAAAGGATATAACAAATTTACGCACAAGCTTTAGAAGTGAAAATAAAGAATGGGACATGAGTGAGACAGTTGCTTACTTTACTGAGATAAAAGAGAAGGACCCTGGTTTCTACTCCAATTTTTCATTTGATGAAGAAAATAGAGTTGAAAATATTTTCTGGGTGGACAGTGTTGCGAGGAAAGCATACACAGAGGCATACCATGATTGTGTATCTTTTGATACAACTTTCATGACAAATCATTTCAACATGCCTTTTTCTCCGTTCATAGGTGTAAATAGGCATGGACAGACATTTATGCTTGGTTGTGGTTTCCTAAGGGATGAGAAAGAGGAAAGTTTCAAGTGGCTTTTCATGGAATTCCTTAAGGCCATGCATGGAAAGCAACCAAGTAATATTATCATAGATCAGGACTAGCCTACGAGGCTTGCAATTTCTGCTATTTTCCCTAAAACTTCCCATCGCAACTGCCACTGGCATATTATTAAAAAAGCAAACGAGAAGCTAGGTGCATTCTCGGGGAGGAACCCGGGTTTGGCACTTGAATTCAATGAATGCATTGATGAAAGTATGACAATGGATGAGTTTGAAGCAAAGTGGGCAGAGATGGTCCTAAAGTGGGGGTTGGCAGGACATGAGACATTTACATGGTTGAAGAAGTTTGCACACACGTGGGTTCCTTGCTACTTTAGGCACCGCTTCTTCCCATTCATGCAATCAACTCAGAGAAGTGAATGCTTCAATGCTGTATTAAAACTTTATATCAACCCTCACAATTCAATCAAGCATTTTGTGAAACAATATGAGAAAATTCAGGAAAAGATGTTGGGAAGGGAAGGCCACGCTGATTTCCGAACAGATGAGCTTGAAGTAGAACCTTGGTCCCCGTTCCCAATAGAGAAGCGTGCATTAGCTATTTATACAAGGGACATTTACCACCGTTTCAGGCTTGAGTTTGAATTGATAGGCCGCTACAATGTGCAACTCGCAGGCCGCAACATGTACTTTCTAATCCCTAACAACCAGATCTGCTATCCCTATGGTGGAAGAAGCTACATGGTTAATGCTAATGGAGGGAGTGACAACTATAAATGTGATTGTTGCAAATATGAGAGGGATGGGTTGCTTTGTTGTCATGTGTTGAAAGTGTTCACACATATTGGAGTTGGCGCAATACCGGAGCGGTACATATTGCATAGATGGACTCAACAAGCTTTGGAAACTGTGGTTCAACCAAGTTTCCCAGCTAAAGATGATGTAATTCCTGAGGAGTCACGGAAGCAACCACGGTTTGCCAACTTGTCTACGAAGTTTGTAAATGTTGCTAAGACCGGTGGTAAGTCAGAACAGCATGAAGATATTGCTCGTAGACACATCAGGGAGATGATAATGGAGTTTGCGCAACTAGACAAAGTCAAGAAGAAGAAGAAGAAGAACACAACCAGTACGTCAAAGAACTCTAAATCAAATCAGGACTCTATTTCAGCTCATATGGCAAAACGAACAACAACTTCAGGACCTACCCCAACAGCTCCTGTGGCTCCAGCAACTAATGTTGAAAATGCTACACCAGTTCCTAAAAAATGCCGAAAGTAAGTTCAAGCCCTACTCCAGCAATACCAACAACTGCAGCATCTACCAGATCTAGTGATTGGTTCGACATAAACCCTTTGTATGATCCTCCTCCGTCATCTACTGTGGCACCAATTGGCCAATGACATATGGTTGATCCCGTTGAAGAAGCAGTGGCCATTCTTGACCCTCCCAGGTCGAATACAAAAGGTCGGAAGAAGGGTCGATTTCCTTCTGGGATTGAGTTGCAAGATAAAAGAATTATAACGTGCACTGTGTGTAATCAGCCTGGACACAATTCTGCTACTTGCTCATCGGCATTAGGTTCAGGCTCTTTGGGCAAGAAGCTATGATTGTTTTGTAGTCTATCCCAATTCATCTAGACCATGAAGTAAATGTATTGTTGTTATTGTGTTTTGCAACCAAGGTTTTATTAAGAAACCAGAAAGTATTCATGTTAAAAAAGTATGGAAAAAGGTATTCTGATTAAATTCAGAAAAAAATGGTAGAGTTTGTTGGAAAACTATACATTATTTCTTCTTGATAATTTCCTTCCATTTGATTGTGTTTTTAACAGAAGTAACCCATTGGTGAGTCAGCAGCTTCCTTATCCTTTCAATGTGTTCAGCTCCATAATGTATCAAAGACCTGCCTGCCCAATTTTCTGCATTCATGAGAGCAAAAACCCCACAATCTTTGCTGCAAAAATAAATAAAAGTTTGTGACAGCAGTTAGTCCTAAAATAAGGACAACTCTACACAAATATGTACCGCAACTTAGTCCAGAGTAAAGGAGAAACTAGATAAAAAACATGTAAACAACTTAGTCCAGAATAAAAAGGAGAAACTAATCAAACACCATCATTACAACTTTGCACGATACATGCCGCAACTTATGCCAGAGAAAAAAAAACAACTAGGTAGGACTCATGTAAGCAGACTAGGCTGTTGGTAGTTAGTAAGCAACTATTTAGATATCGACATACAACTATACACGATGCGTAACACAACTTAGGCAGAATAAGAACAACTGGATTTTAAAACATGTAACCAACTTGGTTGGAAGCATGTAGGGAAGAAACTAATCAGATGCCATCATACAACTCTACATAAATATGTACCGCAACTTAGTCCAGAATAAAGGAGAAACTGGATTAAAAACATGTAAACAACTTGGTTGTAGGGATTCTTGGAACAACTAATCATACAACATCATTACAACTCTGCACGATACATACCGCAACTTATGCCAGAGGAAAAAACAACTAGGTAGAACTCATGTAAGCAGACTAGAAAGCAACTATTCAGCCATCGATATACTACTATACATGATCCGTAACACAACTTAGACAGAATAAGAACAACTAGATTTCAAAACATGTAACCAACTTGGTTGCAAGGATGCAGAGAAGCAATTAATCAAATCCCATCGTACAACTCTACACAAATATGTACTGCAACTTACGCCATAGTAAGAACAACTAGATGATTTGCAACTAAATCAGACTCCACCATACAAAAACTCTACACGGTCCCCTACTGCAACTTAGGTTAGAGTAAGAAGAAGTAGATAAAAGTATAAGCAATCAACTTGGTTGTAGATATTCAGAAGAAGGAATTGATATGACACCATCATACAACTAATTATACACCATCAGAAACAGCTGAGGTTTTACTTACATTGTTGTCTGTTTTGGAGCAAAAATGTCACCCATATAAGCCTCAAACTTGTCAATTTTGGTGCGTGAGGTTGGGTAGTGTAACTTCCATAAAGTTGTGAAAGATGCTCTTAGTTTTTCTGCGTTTTGGAGCAGTTTTTTGTCAACCACTGTCCTCATTGAATCAAGCACTTCGAACCTTCGACCTTTTATGTTGGCAACAAACACCCAGTAGTGGTTCACTGGGATTTTTGGATCATTGCTTAAGTTTTCCATGACTGTGAACACGACCTGTTGTGTGTATAAAGAACAAGATATGCAAAACTGTGAGCTAACTACGCATTTGAATGAACAAATCAAAAATGGTAAAGAAAAAATGGGCAATCAACTTGAAGACTATGGATAGAAAACTCAGTCACCCTGCATGTGCATCAAAACTTAATAAAACAACTTAATAAAAAGTAACTATGAGCAACTTAACAAAACAGACCACATGGAAGAAAAAAGAAAGGCAAAAAAGAAACACATAAAACACAACTAGCTGTATGCAGAAGTGAACTTACTGACCACACAAAACACAACTTAGCTACCTGCAAGTCCTAACTTGCTGGTACAAAATCATAGAAAGTAGAAAGTGAAAAAAAATAATTACCAGGTTTTTCTTGTCTAGTTGTGCATCCTTCTTCGAGAAATGCTTCTTAAGTTCCTTGTCTTCCAAATCCCCATGTAGAAGTAAAACCTATGGGTTTTGATTTGATAGAATACACATGGCAAAAAATCACTTAGTGGACATGCAAAAAATTGGTTGACGTCCATGTAACAAATAATTAAAAAAATATTGAGTTGCTTACCCCTATCCTCAAAGGCATCACCATCTTGTTCTCTGAGCCGTCCATTGAATGATTGACTGATTCCAATCCGAGTTCAACAACAATGTTCTTCAACTCAGCGCACGGCATCATGGAGTTTGCCAGCTCTTGTAGAGACACAAAGTACTTCTCAAAGTTAACTATTATTGGGCTTGTATCTTTCTGTTGACCCCTTCCGTTTCTTTTTGCATGAGCTGTTACAAGAGCATAGACTTCTTTTACATAAGCTGAGCATGCGAATGTGTTCTCCTTTGAATAATCAATATAAGGTGATTTCAGGCATGCGGGCAGTTTAATGATCATGCGTTGCGCAGCAGTAGGTTCTTTGTTCTTTGGCGGACCCATCGATTGCCTGCGCAATTTTATTGGCAGCTGCTGATGGTGTTTGAAGCCCTTTGTTAAGTTGTTGGTCCATGCTAGAACTCTTTTGCCTTTCGACCATGCGACAGATTTCAATGGCCTCTCGTTCCATCTCCGTATTCCAATCATCATCATATTCGTCAAACCTAGTTTTGTTCAGGTTCACAGGTGTAATCCCGCCTTTTGGTGGCGATACAACTGTCTTGATCATTTTCCTTTAGTGGGCTGTCGAATCCAAGATCAAAAGATGGCAGGTCACAAGCTTCTTGCCATCTAGCACTCCTTACAGCGGGTGCCACGGGTGGTACTGACTTAGGTTGTGGTGGCGGGTAACTTTTGCGTGTTGGGATAGATGACATCACCTTGGGCTGTGTGACTTGGCTTGTTGGTGTTGTAGCTTTGCTCCCATTTTCTTGTCTATGCTGATGTTGGTTTGTAGTTACTACACCAATGGGGTGAGTTACCATTCCTTGGGTGTTACTTCCATAGCCCCCCTGGTTAGTTGAAACTGGCATGTGAACATTACCTGCACCTCTTGCAACTGAAGGCTCGCTTACATTTGCAGAACTTGCCTTTGAGACAAAGCATTCTGTTGGTGGTCCTACCTGCGCAGATTCAGAATTGACATCATTGATTCCAACTGGTCTTCCTCTATGCACAACTGTTTTCTGCTTCATGATCATGTTCCCTCCGATTGCTAAGTTATCCAGTGCAATGCACTCTGCTTGCAAATTCTGTACAACTGGATCAGCATGGAAATGGTCAACTCTCGGTGTTGTTGCAGGAGAAGAATGTTGGGCTATCCATATTTCAGACATGAAGATGGCACTTGCATAGGTCTTTGCTGATGTATCAAACTCCGGTGGAGGTTGCTTGTTTGACATGTTGATATTTCTAGTTTCACTTGATCCAAACTCTCTGATGTCAGATAATGGGCTCAACTCAGGCTGCTGGGCAGTTGCTTTGTTTGAAGAGTCAATCAAACCTTCATCTGCTGTGATAGTATCATCGGCATGCCTCTTTCCTAGGGAATCAGTAGCTGATGACCTATTCCTGTTTTTGAACCTTGGTGATCTCCTATGCATCTTTTCAAAAACAATTGTGCGGTCTTGATCCATATCCTGTGCATTAGGTGGTTCTCTATTACTGTTTGCACCTTCTTCATCCCTGTCTTCACCTTCAGCATCCCCATCTGCGTTGTCAGTGCCGTCATCTCCATCTTCATCTGCATTGTACTCATCATCACTATCTTCATTATCATCATCTGGGCCCTTTCTCTGTCTTTTTCTTTTTCTGTCATCAGCACCTCTTCCCCTGCTATCTCCCTCTTCTAGCTCACCTAATTGTTCTACAAATGCTCCCACCTTGTTTGATATGTCAGTGCACAACTCCCCGATCATTACAGCGAGCTTCCTTTTTTTCTGCATATAGTTAGAAACATCAGAGCAGCTAAGTAAAAATAGAAAAAAGATACCCAGCACATGAAGTTCAGAAAACCCCTAATTAGTAGTTGTATGTGACTAAACCAATCCTATGTAATTCTAGGATTTTCCGCAAAAATAAACTTATCTATGTTAATTAAACAACTATGGCTACTAATACGGAAAAGCGGAATTTATTGAAAACCCAGGGAAAAAATTCACAGATAACAAATGATAGGAAGGAAGCAACATAGTATAACGACTTAGTCTTATGTGTGAAACAACTTAGCACTTTGTGTGAAACAACTTAGTTGCAACTTACTCTTTTATGGAAAACAACTTAGTATTTTTATGGAAAACAACTTAGTCTTTTATAGAAAAGAACTTAGTCTTTTATGGAAAACACAACTTACTAAACAAAAAAAAGGGTAGGAAGACAGTAAATATGCGACTTAGTCTGCTTGGTACCCTAAGTTCATTCACACTTCATCCCTATGTTCCCTTTCAACTTTATCCTAGGTTGATTTACACTGAAAGGATTGGGACAAAACCCTTAAAAAAGTAACTTAATATTTTTCATTTAATCAACTTAGGATCTTTATGCTTCGAGCTTACTCTTTTATGGAAAACAACTTAGTATTTTTATGGAAAACAACTTAGACTTTTATAGAAAAGAACTTAGTCTTTTATGAGAAACACAACTTACTAAACCAAAAAAAGAACGGTAGGAAGACAGTAAAAATGCGATTTAGTCTGCTTCGTACCCTAAGTTCATTCACACTTCAGCCTATGTTGCCTATGTTGCTTAAGAAAGTAACTTAATATTTTTTATTTAATCAAGTTAGCATCTTTATGCTTCGAACTTTCATACTCTGAGTAAAAAATAGCCTGAGTTGATAAAAAAGTGGCTATAGTATACAATATGAAACAAACTTACTAATGAAGTCAAGGAGAATGAAGCGGCTAGAAACATGTCAAACCTCATGTGGAAAGTTCCTTGGAAGCTTTGATGAGATAAAATCTTCTGTCCTGGTCATCCCAACGAATAAACTATCTCTGAACTGTAAAAAAACAAGAGGAAAAATAATTGTGACATATGGCCATATTATCAGATAGCATTTGAAACAAAACTGAAAAGGAAAGCAAATAGTACTTACCCTCAACTTCCTAAACTCTTCATTTGGCTTTGTATCCTTACGTACAACTGCTTGTATAAGCTTGTCATCCCATGCTGCAGCACGAATTGCGCAATCCTCCACTGATGGAATAGGCCCGTCAACCTCTAAAGAATCAAGATATAAGATCTGCAAAGACAGAAAACAAAAAAAAGATGAAAAGAGTTCAAACAAGCGATACTAAAAAGCCGAACAAAAACAAAAAGTTTTGACAGAAAATTGTAAATGAAAAGAAGGAGATGTGAAAAGTAATGACGTACCACAAGGTGTTGTAGACAACAGCAGACCGATTTCTTTGAGACACCCATCTTCTTGACTTCTGAGTTTATTTAGTCAATGACGAATTGGCAAAAGTTTGTTCTCCGAGTCACACTGAGGTTAATTATGCTTGGATAACATCGTGGACTGATACTACATTTAGTTGACGGGCAAATGAAACAACTTATGATGGCAGCAAAATACGCCCTTAGGAACTTTAGGTCAGCTACCCCGTTCATGTCCTTGATCAACTTGCACCATGTCTTCCACTCTGGTGCTGCCCCATCCTCAATGTTGTACGTTTCATTCATGAATGAAATTGGCTCTGTTTCTATCTCGTATACTATAGGCAAGCCTTTATTTGCGAGCCCGAAAACCTTGTGGAACCTATCAGCATCTACTCATATTGTCTCCCTCCCTGGAATTGCGAGCTCACTTCTTATTGGATCGTAACAGGACAGCAGTCACATGCTTAAATCCACTGGCATCTCGGATGCTTTCACCATTAACATGCCTTCCCAGCCATATTCTGTTATAAGATCCTTCTGTTCTTTACTTAAAAGCTTGTTCAGCTTGAACAACCTTGCAGGAGGAGCTCGATTTCTACCAAACTGCATAAAATAGAAACATGGATAAAACTGTCACGAAAATATAGATATAAAATATAATGAACAAAACAAAAAGACATGCACACACCGCCTGGATCTTCTTCCTTGGACACGCTAAAGCTGCAGAAGGACCGATAGAAACTACGGAAGCTCGGGGAGCGACTACGTTTGTAGTCGGTACATCATTCGGTGCAGGAACCGTGTGTGTCTTCTGCCTTGCGGACGCTGGAACTATGTTTGTACTGGGTGCAGCATTTTGGGCAGTCCTTCTACCAGGAGTTCCGGTGTTAGCGGCCATACCTCCTGTCTGCAAACAAGAAAACCCACAAGTTATCAGTGATAAAAAAATCTCATGGAAAAAAGGGATATGATAGGACTAGGATGCTTTACCCCCTCGCGTTGTTGTGCTCTAGTTGATGCACGTCCTCCTACTGGTACACTTGGCAGTTGCAACCGCGGGAAATGGTTAGTCATTCCTATACCTTTTTGGCTGATAATGGTAATAAAAAAAAGAAATTAATTAACCCTAGTGGAATTAATTAGATAACCTACCTAATTAAACTTAGCTGCTAGAAGGAAAAACTATATGTTGATAAATGTAACTTGGCTATGTGAAAGGGATGAGGTTTTTAATGTTGCTTAGTAATAACAAAAAAAATCTAACTCAATACCCAAGTTGCATGTGCATGTCGGCTTAAATCCATTTATGCAAAAGCACGGTTGATCAACTTAGTAAGTTCAAAAAAAGAAGTAATTTAACTTCTCTTTAACTATGTTGGCAATACAACTTAGTAAGAAACCAAAAAGTAACTAAGGTCCATGAGTAGTAGCAACTTAATCACGTACTAGATGGAACTAGAAAAACCCTGTGTATACGCTACTAGACGGCAAATATATTCACGGATTCAATGGATTTCAAACCTCAGCAAAAACGAGATCCACACGGGGTGGATCGAGAAGAGATTCCGTCGTCGGATCCCTCTCCGCCGCGGAACTTGGCGCCCTTCTGCGCTTCTCGACCTCGCCGAGCACCACCCCCTTGCTCCGACCAGCCGATGTAAGTCGCCGAGCTCCCCCGCCGTGCGATCTCCCCGCTACTCACTCGTCGCCGAGCTCTCCGACGACGCACTGGACGCCTTCCTCTCCCCGTGCCTCCCCCTACACCGGTGAGCGCCCCTGAAATGCCACTTCCTCTGGCAGAAATCGCCGCCGATTGACCCTCTGAGTGGGTGGGTGAAGGAACGAGGGAGGACGAAGCGACTGCGTGCTCGCGTGAGAGAAGTGGGCCGCAACGGCTCTTCGCACGCCCACACCGACACGCGCGCGAGTAAGAACCCCAGGTGAAAAAGTAAGTGGCGACGTGTCCCCGATCTGCCGATCGCACGGCCACAAATCGGTGGCTCGGTTCGACAAACCAGCCACCGATCACTTTTTACCGGTTGGGTTCTTTTTTGACAAAATCAACATACATAATTGTACAATTATTCACTTTTGTTTGATACATACAGCTGGTAGGCGAGAAACACGTTACGTTTCCTGTGCCACATAAGGATGGGATTCTTAAGGCAAAGCAGCCGACTTGGAATATGATGAAGAGCGACAAATTCGTCCTCTGTCCTATGCTGCACTAGATACTAGAAGAGGAGCGCCATAGGTCACCGTTGTTTCGCAATCTACGAACCTTGATGCTTGACAATTGTGAGGTAGGTGACAAGATGCAGGTGTTGTGGTGCTTTCTGCACGGTACTCATCTCCTGGAGATGCTTTCTCTGAACAATTGCAAGGTATAAATATTCAACTTTAGTCTTTTGATATACCTTCTATTACTATACTCCCTCTGTTCTATAATACAAACCTTTTTAGCAAGAAGTTTTAGCTTACTAGAGAGGCTTATATTGTGGAACAAATGGAGTATCTTACAAGCATTAATTAATCTGCTTGTCTGTTCACTCTGCTGACTTGCTTAAATCTATCCAATGCCAAAGTTTTCAGATGGGGTGGTATTAGGACAGTCACGGTTGAAGCCATTGTCTTCCAATATTTTTGATATGCCACGGGAGTTGAAGTTGCTAGAGATCAGGTATAATGATAGAGACGCTCATGAGCTCCGACTCCAAGGCACTCGACCAATCGATGAGATTGTGTCCATGATAAGAACAAAACTGCCTGCGACTACCATGATTGAAGCTAGTACCAAAGTTCCAAGAAAGAGAAGATCGAACTAGAGGCTAGTTTGCTAGTGTAGATGGTTGTACTCCTAGCCACAAGGGATCAAAACTAGGTGTTTCATCGATAAACGTTGTATCTATAGTTTTATACCCATAATGGGAGGACACATTACCACGTATGCATGTGTGTGTCTAGGTTCCATGTCTCAGAAAAGGACCACTAGAAAAAAGTGTGCAGAATATAACTTTTGTGCACTTTTTTTTTGCTTATGGCATCTCTTCTTAATGATTACTCTAGACCATTGTCTTCTTCCATTTGTATGTAGGATCACAGTGCCACTCCGGCCACTCAATCGCTCCTCCCTTACTTTAAAAATTCACGGTAATCAATATAATGTCTTATGAACTACGTAGAAATATAATTGGTTCGATGCATTGGTGTTTTCTTGTTCCAGTGTAACATGTCTTATGTTATGTCTGCCAATGTAATGTGTATTTTGGTACGGGTAAAAAAAAACACATGACACTGAAGGGAGGTGAAAAGTTAACTTAGTGAAGTCAGCACTTTGGGTGTCTATGACTATCCCGTCATCGGTAATCTCACCCGCTCACTGGTGACTAAAATTTGCTTGTTAGTGTTGTTTAATTACTCTCAGATGGCGCGCAAGTCACCTCTAAGGCAGCGAACCAGCCATAGAAGGAAGTTAGGGCCTTCACTTTATCAATGCCATGGAATTGAATTTCCAAGTTTTCTCGTATGGGATATATATGATACTATATGAAGACAATGGAGGCCGGAATTCGTCGATTCCCAGCATAAGGCGGGGCGGATGAAGGCAACGATAAGGGTCAAACAGTAGATCGCCTTTAGTCGCCGGATCGGAGCCAAAACAGTTGATGTAACCTGCCCTTTTAAACTACGATACTTGTTATTTTAAAGGTATCATGCCTCATCTTCCCTTTTTGAAATGAAGAACCATACTGAAAAAATTCCTTTGGCACTATTGTAATGAAAAGGAAAAAAAATTAAAGTTGTAGCCAGGGAGTTCTTTCACAAACGGGTGGAAGAGGGAGCCTTAAGAAAAGAAGCTCTCCCGGGAATTTAAAGGAAACGGGAGCAAACTCTAATTATACCCTATATATTCCTACTAGTAGACTTCTCTTTGCGTCCTCCGGGGGGCGGCCGGTAGACATAACGTTTTATGGTTTGATCGTGCTACATGTAGGTGAAAGAGAAAATATATATTTGCTTTATAACGTTGCACAAAAGAAAAATGTCTTAGTGGCTGATGTTCTTAGCCAAATGCCTCTTAATACTTTTAGGAGAAGTTTAATTGGCAACAAATAGATATGTTGGTTACATCTTTGTAGGAGGTTAATGAGAATATACCTCAATGATGATCAGGACAAATTCGTGTGGAATTTTACTACCAATGGTTTGTTCACTGTTAAATCTTTGTATATGAACGAAATGAATGGTTATACCAGGTTTTTAAGTATCTTTGGAAGTTGAAACTACCCCTGAAGATAAAAAAAATTATGTGGTTTTTAAAGAATAGAGTTCTGTTGACAAAAGATAATCTTGCAAAGAGACAATGGAAGGGATGCCAAAAATATTGTTTCTGTGATTCAATGGAGTCGGTTGAACACTTGTTTTTGTCGTGTCCTTTTGCACGTATCATTTGGCGCATGATTTTCTTTGCGTATAATATTACCCCACCGTCTAATATTACCAATATGTTTGAAAATTGGCTGAATGGGGTCGACAATAGCGTTAAAGCTAGAATACGAATTGGTGTTTCAGCTTTATGTTGGTCCATATGGAGATCCATGAATAATATTATTTTTAACAAATAGAGCTGTACTAATTTTTTGCAGGTTATTCGAATGGCAACACACTGGATTCAACAATGGGCCTACCTGTTCCTGGAGGATCAGCGGGAGCCTATGGATGCTGGTTGCAACCTCTTGCTTACGGTTGCTCGGGATATCTATTTCAAGACTACTGGGTGGCAGCATACTAGCAGACTGCAAAATGGATAGTTTTGTTACACTATTTATTTTTCGATGGTTCGTATATGTCTCAACCCTCTCTGATCCATGATTGTAAAACTTTAAACTCATTTTAACAATGCAATAAAAGGGCTGTGATAGGGGCAACGTTCCCCATTTCAAAAAGAAAAAAAAATTCTCGGAACGCTAAGTGATAGGGACGCAGCAATAGACATCTCGGTATTTGATGATAAAATCACATTAAGAGATGTTGAGTTTAAATCGAAAGCGCACGCATGAGCGTGTAAGTTAGGCTGACAAAAACAGTAGATGTGAAACACCAGCCATCAAACGGCAAGTAAACCGTTGTCTACGTTCATGTTTTTTCATTTCCGGATTTATAAACCGCTTTAACCCTCAGTAAATTTCTGAGATGGTACTAAACATCGACAGAAACAATACGTAGTGAGAAGCTAGCCAGCTTTGGGCCGGCCCATCAAGAAAAATGATAGAGACATCGATAGGGACGTCCGTTTATAGCTCGAGAGAAGGTAAGTTTTGGATCAGTCTATCATGAAAAGCGACAGAGAAGTCACACATCTCACCTGAAAAGAGAACGCACGCATTATTCTCTATATTGACACTTGTGAAGTTTGAGGTCACACATGAAAGCTAAAAATAGAACGCACACATTGTTCTAAGCATTAAAACTTGTGAAGTTCGACAACACGGATGAAAGGTAAAAAAGAGAACGCACACATGTTTATTTATTGTCACGTGCATGATTTTTCTTACAACAGTGTTCGATCTACTCGAGAGCCGTACACATAGAATTATCCACTATGTTATATGGCACTACGAAGTTAACATCTAAGACTAGGATCTAAACATGACGGCAAATCGTATATCCAGAAGAAGCGTTGCACATCTTTTGCTCTAGACGTGAAGGCACGACCATCTTCCTCCAACGCCGCCAACGCCGTATAAAAACATGTCGATGATGATGGACGTAGCTGCCAACGCCTATCCGTGAAACGGTCACGTAGTACCTATGAAAAGCAAAAGGAAATAAATTAGAAAAATAAACACAAAAAAGGTAAAAAGGCAGTGGAGAACTTAAAAGATAATGATGCAGGCTTACTGTTTTGAGAGAATTTCTTATTTGACCCTTGTTAAAATTTGCCTTCTTTCTTGACTCTATCAAAATAATTCTTCCTTTCTTGACACACAAAGTCTGTTTGGTTTCTTATTTGGCCTTCTAGTACAATTTAAGTACTAACGGTGTTAAGTAGGTGTCTAAGATGACACTTTTGCCCCTGCTATAATATATGACGAAATGGCACTAGAAAAGTTGTGACATAGTTGGTTAACGTTATTGGAATAATCAGAGAACTGAATATATCGTCACATAACCAGTTCGAATTGAAAAACTTAGCTTCGACTTTAAACAAATTAAAAAATTGGCATAACCTCCCTATAACTAGATGCTATACATAGTTCATAGTTCATATATATGGTTCCGTGACTATTCTAGATCATGGCAGAAATAATCAAATCACCATTTTATTATACAATAAAAATGAGATGGTGCCTATGGTTCTGTGACTACTCTAGATCATGGTAGGAAATTGCAATGCAGAAAAAGAAAGGAATGAAAATTCATCTTCTCATACATTGAAGAAACATGGACCAAATCTAGATTTTGAAAATGACATATCCAAATCACAGATATTGAAAACATTGAACGAGTGGAGCTCATGTGAACTCATTCATTGCCAAGCTCATTCATGAAAAAAGGACAGGTCCAAAAATGATCTACAAAAATGAAAAAAAGGAGCAGCCCTCCCTGCTTGTCGTAGTCCACGGCTACTGTGCCGCTCCTGGACTATTCCGTCCTCGCAGCTCGCGGCGGCTGAAGCAGGCATCCTCCCTCCTCCTCGACATAGACGCGGATAACGACGACCTTGTAAACCCACCGGATATGCAAGCCACCTCGCCCGACGTACGCGCAGGGAAATACGGGGCAACGCACATGCAGATGGACCAACGGCCTGCCTGCTGGGCTTGGAAACTAGAACGTCTTCTTGGTCTTGCTCACCGAGTTGAGGGCTTGGTTCTTGTTCTTCGGTTTGCGAGAGTTGTTCGTCGTGAGGTACACTTGATGGTTCAACTTGAGTAGAGCTTGGCTCTTCTTGAGTTGGGCTTGATTCTCCCCCATCAACATCTTGATCATGAGTGTGATGCTCGGTGGGCAAGATATGCCCAATTTCCATCAACTTGATGACTTGAGAGGAATCTCCATCGCCTACAACATGTGGAACAACTTGTCCCCCTTAGGGACCATTATCTTCCAAAAACTCCACGTCACAGGATACTTCAACACAACCATTGGCTTTGTTGTAGTATCTATAGGCGTGAGATTTTTCCACATAACCAACAAAGATACCCTCGATAGTTCTAGATTCGAATTTACCGAGTTTTTCTTTCTTGTTCTTGACGAGGCACTTGCACCCAAAGACTCGGAAGCAGTTGACATTGGGCTTGTTCTTTGTGAGAATCTCGTACGGAGTCATGTCAAAGGGAGCTCGGAGGAAAAGTCGGTTCGAGTAGTGAACCGCGGTGGCGATGGCTTCTCCCCAAAAGTTGTGGGGTGACTTGTACTCACTCAACATAGTTCTTGCCATCTCAATGATAGTCCGGTTCTTCCTTTCAACAACGCGATTTTGTTGAGGAGTATAAGGAGCCAAGAATTCATGCTTGATCCCCTCATCATGAACAAACTCTTGCATGGTATAGTTCTTGAATTCAGTGCCATTATCGGTCCTAATGGTCTTGATCTCCACTTCATGGGTGCGTTGAGATTTCTTGGCAAAGATCATGAAGTACTTGTAGGTCTCATCCTTTGACTTGAGAAGGAATACCCAAGTGTAGCTTGAGTAATCATCGATGATGACAAGACCATATCTCCTTCCACCAAGAGAATCATATGTTGATGGCCCGAAGATATCCAAATGGAGAAGCTCCAAGGGTCTTGACGTGCCCACCTTTGATATTGATGGATGACTCCTCCCATGTTGTTTTCCTGAAATGCAAGCACTACACACACGATCTTTCTCAAAAGACACACCGGTTAGTCCAACAATATGTTCACCCTTTACGAGTTGTTTAAGATTTCTCATGTTGACATGGCCAAGGCAGCTGAAAGGATCGTATGGGCACCTAGAGGAGGGGGTGAATAGGTGCTACTTCAAATTTTACTCTTTTTAAAATTAGGGTTTGACAAGAAAGGTAAATTCTCTAGATTATGCAACTAAGGTGAAATTCCCTATATGACAAACAAGCACAAACTAAACAATAACTAGATAAGTAAAGTGCGGTAAAGGATAGAAGTAACCAAAGTGGAGCACGCGGAGACACAATGATTTGTTTCCCGTAGTTCCTTCCTTTTGAGGGGAAGTACGTCTATGTTTGGAGAGGGGGTGGTTTCAAACCACCAACGCCATGAGAGGCCTCCCTTGTTCTCCGATGAACCTCACCCCAACGGGTTCGATTCACCTCTTCCACTATACGGCAACCTTCTAGGTGGAAGCTGGCACCTTTACAACGAGTTCGAGGCACACATCCACAACTTAATTGGAGGCTCCCAAATACAAGCAAGCTGTCAAACAATCAAAGACAAGCTTGTAAGAACCAAATCAAAAACTAGGGTTTCCAACGAAACACTAGAGCATGGAGGCCCTCAAGTGAATGAGGGGGAAATGAAGATCTCTCTTGGTGAAGCTATAGATCAAGGCCTCCTCCTTCGAATCTCCAAAGATCAAAAACTTTGGATGGTTGGATGAAGAGATCTTGTTGATTTGGTGGCTCAAATGGACATGGTGTTCTTTAGGTGGACGAGCAACTGAAAGAAGAGGATAAGGTCCTCTATTTATAGCCCTTCCGTCAGCGAACCGTTTTTCTGACCGTTGGAGAAGAAGCAGACCGGAGACTCCGGTCTCCACAGCGGAGACTCCGGTCTACACCGGAGACTCCGGTCAACCTCTGGACCAGCCTCCGGACCCATCGACAGAATGACCCAGCCTACTTGGGAGCCAAGTGGACTGGAGACTCCGGTCCCTCTACACCGAAGACTCCGGCCTAAGACACGGACCGGAGACTCCGGACCAACCTCCGGACCACCTCTCTGGCTGACCTAGGTAAGAAAATAGAGGCCCCTCCGGAGACTCCTAGGGAAACTCTGGACCACACCGGAGACTCCGGTCTGTGTAGACCGGAGACTCCGGTCTGGAATCCCCAAGAGACAAGAAGAAATGCAGGGAATGTTCCGTAGGCCAATGGTCCTTTTCCCTTTGTAGAATATCAACCTGTAGACAATAGCAAACTGTAAAAGGGTCTACTAGTTGTTAACAAACACCAAAAATGATTATGATAGTAAATGTCCTTTCAATCTCCCCCTTTTTGGTGTTCGATGACAACTAGTGAATTTGCATGAAAAAAAGTTCGCAATTACTTATGACAGAGTATGGACATGCTCCCCCTGCCTATGTGCACAAAGATAAACAAGTAAAGCAGGCATGGTAGGTAGAACATGGATAAAACACATAGTTCTCACATGAGTTACAATAATTTAGGAGCACCCACAGAGTTACACACAAATAGCAAAGAGTGTCTCGTAATAACATAATGCAAATAGATAAGGCAAATAGATACGAAAGACGGAATAGCAAATAAGAATCAAGTAGCCCAACCCCATGCAAATCCCGATGACAATGTCTTCTCCCCCTTTGGCATCAAAACACCGAAAAAGGGAAAAGACCTAAGCTAGCGTCCCAACGGATCAGTAGTCCTCGTCATCATCCTCCTCGTCCTCCTCATCCATATCCTGATCCTCATCATCATCATAGTCCTCATCACCCTCTGGAGCAGCAGGCCCTTTGCCGTGAGGGCGAGAAGAGGATGTACCTTGGTACCCAAACCCAGACGTGACATCGGAAAAGGTCTTCCAATCCACCAAGTTGTCCTGATGGGCATTCCATGCCCCAAACGAAAGAGTGTGATCTGACTCAGTGGATGGCTGAGCGCCATGCTCATCAGTGTACTCATCCTCACCTTCCTCATCATATGCTTCACCCTGAGCCTTGATCTCCTTGAGTAGTTTCTCGATGCGGCGGTTGCTCTTGTAGGAATCATGTTGTTGCTTGCAGATGTCCACATTCATGCAACACAAGGTCTTCTCCCAGAATGAGGCCTTCTTGACCCTCTCATGGACATAGTCACGTGTCATGGGAGGAAGAGGTGCATTGGAAGCATTCTTCCTCCAAGCCCTAGGAGGAGAGGGGGACCTGTCAGTCTCTGAAATCTCCTCTTCCTCATGTGCATGGGAGCGTCTAGGAGGATCCCTCATAGCCCCTTTTTGTTGCAGAGATACGAGAGTGTGCTCGGTAAGGTTGGGAGGCATAGCAAGCGGCAAACCATGTTGTTGAGTGTTGATGAGTCTCATGACCAGGGGTGCATATGGAGGGGCCTTCTTGTATAAGATGGCATGATACATCTCCTCAAATATGTAATCCATCACATCAATAGGATCAGCATTAGCATCGGGGCCAGCCATGTAAGTCTTGTGGGTGTGATACAGCAAGTTGACCAAACCACATCTGATGGCATCATCATTCCTAGCACTAGGGGAAATGGTCTGGCGGAAGATCCTCAACATCAGATTGTAGAGAGGCTTGAGTCCCTTGGACCCTCCCACAACACCCTCACTACCATATAAAGGGGCAAGCTTGTTCTTGTTCACCCCAAGAGCTGCTGAGTGCATGCGAACTCCAACATGAGTAGATACCCCCTGAAAAGTCTCGAAGATGGCCTCAACAAAGTCATAGAAAGTGGCAGAACAGTGGTGGTTGCCAGTCATCCAAGTCATAGTCCTGGCTTGGTCAGTCCCAAACACAACTGTGGCATAGAACTGCTGCACAAGGGTGATGTTGTAGTCTTCACGGATCTCCATCAAGTTGAACAGCCCCAACTTCTCACTAATCCACAGAGCATCAGAGAAGTAGGGGCTCTTCCTCATCTGCTCAACACTCAAGTACTTCTGGGGGCATATAGGAGATCTCTTGAGCACACTGTAAATGTCTTTCATGAAGAAAACTTTCTCCTTCCTCCAATAACAGGGGTCATCACTAGTGCGAGGCAATTCATAGAAATTAGTCTTTCACAGCTCATGGTACTCCTGCTTAGACATGTGGGCCAAAGACTGAAGATTGTCGTATTTTGCCCTCTTGGCACGGCTCTCTTCCTCAACCCTGTTCTGTTCCCGCCGCATATAGGCTGCATCACGGGCTTGCTGTCTACGGTTGGATGGGGGCACAATGTACTGACCCTCAGACTCATCATAGCGAGGATCCCCTCTTTTCAATTTGGCCTTGGTGCGAGGAGGACGACGAGAGCCAGAGCCTGTGAAAAGCAGCGAGAGAGATAGCATGGAGGTAAGTATATATGTCCCATGAAGGCAGCACGAGATCCTTGAGACTTTGCAAAATATGTTAGATTCAAACCACACCGGAGTCTCCGTGGTCCACACCGGAGTCTCCGTCTCAGACTGGAGTCTCTGGTCCAAGGGACCGGAGTCTCCGGCCAAGAGACTCGGGGGAAGATCATGGAGGCTCCAATGGGATTGCATCCAATAGATTGGGCAGGGTAACAGTGATAAAGTACTCAGGTGCACGCAAACAAGGAATTCCTATGGTCAAAACTAGTACCAATCCTCAAAAAAACAAGGTAAGGGAAGAACCCTAGATGAAGAAGAGGAGGAGAGGTACCAGATCTGTGCATGGAAGGGATTCCACTGGTGGAAATCGCCCAATGGTGGAAAGGAGATGATTGGCCGGCGGCACAGCGGATCCCGGGGGCTTCTTGACCTCAGGGGAGAAGATTTGGGAGAGGAGGCGACAGGGGCAGAGAGGGGAGGACAGGGGTGGATGAATGAAACTGTTGTTTCAGTTCACCCCGTCCTTCCTTTAAGTGGACAGAAACCGCCCAGACCGGAGACTCCGGTCCACACCGGAGACTCCGGTCCTCCTCGACCAAACACTCCCAAGGTGTGTGTATGGGGACATATATTAGATAGAGAGAGTTTTCAAGACTGGGAGAGGGCTTGGGTTAAGATGACATAATGTGAAAAATCAAGAAAACCACGGAAATCTCTTCAAATGTTCATCAAAGCGCCAAATAAATCCGGGCTAAGAACCAACTCTTCGCATGAGGAGAGGGTGGTGGCCGAAGCCACCATGTTGGAGTTTGTGGCATGACACCGTGAAGAATTATCCTTGGGTTCATAGCCACTACTCATCAATGATGCTCGCATATCACTAAATGATACTAAGAGAATTGAATTTCTTAATGTTGGCATTATGGGGGGAGGGATAGTCCAATGAATTAGGACCGCACTCCCCCTATATCCATGCCTACACCTACACCAAATATGGGTCAAGACATAGGTGAGTATGCAAGGTAATCAAGTCAAGCTCCTAGAATCCACGATATTTAGTTCATTCCTCAAATAACAAAACCTTGCTTCATAAAGTGGCTTCGTGAAAATATCGGCAAGTTGGTCTTTGGTTGACACATATGAAAGCTCAATATCACCTCGGGCTACATGATCTCTAATGAAGTGATGACGAATCTCAATATGCTTTGTTCTTGTATGGTCCACTGGGTTATATGCAATCTTGATAGCACTTTCATTGTCACATAGAAGAGGCACTTTGTCACAATAGACATTGTATTCCTTTAAAGTTTGCCTCATCCATAGCAATTGTGTACAAGCACTAGCACCTGCCACATACTCGGCTTCGGCGGTGGAAAGAGATATACAGTTTTGCTTCTTAGAAGACCAATATACCAAGGACCTCCCGAGGAATTGGCAAGCCCCGGAGGTTGATTTTCTATCATCCTTGTCACCAGCCCAATCCGAATCCGTGTACCCACAAAGAGAGAAAGTTGAGCCCCTAGGATACCAAATACCATAGTTTGGGGTATGAACCAAATATTGAAAGATTCTATTGACTGCCATCAAATGGCTTTCTTTAGGAGCCACTTGATATCTTGCACACACTCCTACACTCAACACAATATCGGGTCTAGATGCACAAAGGTAAAGCAAAGAGCCAATCATGGACCGGTATACCTTTTGGTCCACATCTTTACTAGTTGGGTTTAGTTCAAGATGAGTCTTTGTTGCCATGGGAGTGGGAGCTTCATTGAGATCTTTCATGTTAAATCTTTTGAGCATATCTTGAGTATACTTGGCTTGGTTGACGAATGTACCACCTCTCACTTGCTTGATCTCAAAACCAAGAAATACTCTCAATTCTCCCATCATAGACATCCTGAACCTGTCAGTCATTAGCTTAGAGAATTCATCATTAAAAGCTTTGTTAGAAGAGCCAAAGATAATATCATCTACATAAATTTGGCATACAAAAAATTCCCCATTAACCCTCTTGGTAAAAAGAGTGGGATCGATTTTCCCAACCTCAAACCCACGATCTAACAACAACTCTCTAAGGTGCTCATACCACGTGCGTGGGGCTTGCTTGAGCCCATAGAGTGCCTTATCGAGTTTGTAGACATGGTTTGGAAAGTTGGGATCCTCAAATCCTAGGGGTTGTTTCGCATATACCAACTCATGCAATGGACCATTGAGAAATGCACTCTATACATCCATTTGTTGTAATTTAAATTTATGATGTGCCGCATAAGCAAGAAGGATACGGATGGACTCAAGGCGAGCCACGGGAGCATAAGTCTCTCCATAATCAATGCCTTCAATTTGAGAGAACCCTTGTGCAACCAATCTTGCCTTGTTCCTTATCACAATTCCATGCTCATCTTGCTTGTTCTTGAAAATCCACTTGGTGCCTATAACATTGCGGCAATCCTTTGGCTTTTCCACTAACTTCCATACTTTGTTTCTCTCAAAGTTGTTGAGCTCTTTGTGCATTGCATCCAACTCTGAATCTTCAAGAGCTTCCCACACTTTCTTTGGTTCCACCATGGAAATGTGTGCTTGGTGCTCACCAAAGTTCTTCAGTTGAGCTCGAGTAGATATCCCTCTTCTTAGATCTCCAACCACATTCTCAAGAGTGTGGTCTCTTAATTCCAATATTCTATCCATTCTAGCTTGGCGACGAGTTTCGATCTCCTTGTTGTTTCTTGGGGGATCACTTCATCATTTTGGTCCCCGTATTGACCATTAACTTGACCTTGATCATCATTGGAAATATTCTCTTCTATAGGAGGAAAGGATTGACCTTAGTCTTGATCAATCCCACAACTGGCCAGGTATTCAGTTGTACTTATGGTAGTTTGTATAGATCTTGCTTGTGTAATGGCCTTAGCACCACTGGACATCCTGGCAAACAGAGACTCAAACACCTCTTGGCTGGAGGCATCTTCTTGATCAGTAGGTTGAGGGCCCACAACTTGTCTTTGGCATGGGTCGTTGTCCACGTCGACAGTAGCTTGTTGATGTTGTGAAGATGAGGGCTCCACTTGAGTAGAGCATAGTTCTTCTCGATCCACCATAAGGGGTTCCTCAACAGGGCGGATGAAACCCGCACCCATTCTTCCTATGGCATCCTGAGGCATTTCATCATCTACATCACAAACATCAACACGCCCCGCTTGGGGACCATCATATTATTCAAACACCACACTACAAGATTCTATGAAAATTCCTGAGAGCTTGTCATAGATTCTATAAGTGTGGGATTCGAGACCATAACCAACAAAAATACCCTCTAATGCTTTGGAATCAAACTTGGATAAACGAATGCCCTTAATGTGATAGAAGCACTTACAACCGAATACTCGGAAGTAAGAAACATTAGGCTTGTTACTGGTAAGGATCTCATATGGAGTCTTGATCAATTCTTTGCGGAGGTAGAGACGATTTGATGCATGGCATGCGGTGGAGATAGCTTCAGCCCAAAAATTGTATGGAGATTTGAATTCCACCAACATTGTCCTTGCCATGTCAATGAGAGTCCGGTTCTTCCTCTCAGCTACACCATTTTGTTGAGGGGTATATGCAGCGGAATATTGATATTTTATTCCCTCATCACTAAGAAATCCTTTAATGTGTAGTTCTTGAACTCGGTACCATTGTCACTTCTTATTGTTAATACTGGACATTGTGTTGACGTTGAGCCATGTTGATGAAGTCAATGAAGTTCTCTTGGGTCTCACTTTTTAACTTGAAGAAATATACCCAAGTGTATCTTGAGTAGTCATCAACAATCACCAAACAATATTTCTTCCCACCAAGACTTGCATGAGACGGAGGACCAAAGAGATCCACATGAATAAGCTCCAAGATCCTCTTGGACTTGATGTAGTTCTTTGGATTGTGGGGAGAATCATGCATCTTTCCTTCAACACATGCCCTGCAAACACGATCTTTGGCAAAGCAAACATTTTCTTTTAGTCCAACAATATGACCATCCTTGTGGAGGCTTTGCAAAGTTCTCATGTTGACATGGGCTAGACGGCGGTGCCATAGCCAACCCACATCAGCCTTTCCAAATAGGCACATCGGACTTGTAGTGGTTTTCCCTGAGAAGTCCACCACATACAAGTTATCCTCGACGTACCCAACGAAAGCAACCTTTAGAGTCTTGCTCCATAAGAGGATCACAATATCAACATCAATGAAGACAGCAAAACCCATCTTTCCTAGAGCACGGACTGAAAGTAAATTATAGCCAAGGGTCTCAACAAGCATGACGTCCATGAGAGTGATATCGTGTGCAACCACAACTTTGTCGAACCCCATTACCTTAGACTTTGATTTGTCGGCATATGTCACAGATATTTGATCAGCATTTGGTCTCAACTCCTTGACACTAGAACCGCTTCCGGTCATATGACTTGTGCATCCACTATCGAGCACCCATTTTGACCCTCTGGAAGCATAGGTCTACAAAAGATCAAACTAGTTTTTAGGTACCCATTTCTCAATGGGTCCTCTTTTGTTAGCAACAAGGGTCTTGGGAACCCAAATCGACCATGCAATATAACCATCAAATGGGCCAACATATTGTGCATACACATCACCATAATAATTCCGCATCAAGACATAGTGAGGGTTAGCACTACCCGTAAAATCATCATGAGACATGGTTTTGCCACTTGTGGTCTTACTTCCCATAATGACCATGTTCTTTTCTTGAGCGGGCTTGGCCTTCCTCTTCTTGTTATTCTTTTTCTTCTTGGCTTTAGAGACAAAGCCTAAGCCCCTTTTTTCACCATTTGACCTTTGCTTGTTTAAGAGGTCATCAATATACTTGTTTCCTTTGGGAAAGGAGGTCTTAGCTAGCTCCCCTTTAACCTAGCATGTTCTTCAAGAGTATTTGTACAACTAGAAGGAATGAATGTGCTAGGTGAGGGAGTATTGATCAATTGAGTTTGAAGCTTTTCACGAGACTTTGTGAGGGATAAGAGTTCACTTTCCAAGGCCTTGTGAGCCTTGTCAAGTGTCCTAAAGTCCTCGGCAAGTTTTTCATGAACAACATCAAACTCAATCTTATCCTTTTTAGCCTTTTTGTATTTAGCAATAGCATGATCATGTTCCTTGATGAGTTTATTAATAATGAGGTCATTAGCTTCATCAAGGCCAACTAGTTTAGTTTCAACAGATATTCTAGTTTCTTGTTCTTCTTCTAGAGCATTATTAAGAGCTTCTACCTCAATCATGTGCTCTCTTCCTAATTGGCATCTCTCATCTAGAAGTTCTTGTGTGTGTAAGTTGATTTAGGAGGTCCACAACATGTTTCTTGTGTTCCCCTTGCAAGTTATTCATGAACACATTAAAAGCAACTAATTCCTTTTTGACCTCAAGAGATAACTCATCATCAAAATCATCATTGATCAAGGAAGTGGAGTGTGATGATGATAATACCTCTGTTCCTCTTGCCATAAGGTAAGTGACATTCTTGTTGGAGATATTCTCATTTTGAGAGTCAAAGAGTGAGAATGAAGGAGTAGAGGTAGTGGCAAGAGCCGCCACACCACTTGGTGTATCCTCTTCTTCCTCTTCATCATCATCATCGAAGGAGTACTATTCATGTGTGATCAAGACAATTTCTCCCGGCTTCTTGTTGGTTGGGTTTCTTTTGATGAAGGGTTTCTTGTAAGGAGCTTTGGAGGTCTTCTTCAACACACGTTTACCCCCATGATCTTCTCTTTTCTCATAGGGACAAGCTGCAATGAAGTGATAGCGGTCACCACAATTGAAACAAGTTCTCAACTTGGACCCATTGTCTGTTCTCCCATTGGGGTTGCTTCTTCGTTGCATTTCCATCTTGGCCTTGGCGGGATCTTTCCAAAAGTTTCTTGCATAGAAGGTCATGTATTCACCATGAGCAGTCTTGACATCTTCAGGGTGGCTCATTGAAGGTCCCTCATCACTTCCTTCATCTTCATCATACTCCACAACCTTGGCCTTCAAGGCAAGATTGGCACCACTACTCATTCCAATGGCACGAGCACGGGCGTCTTTGGCATTCTTGGCAGCAACCTTGAAGGCTACCATCTCTTGCATTACTTCATTGGAGGTCATGAGATGGTAGTTGTGTCTTCCTTGGAGACTATTCAAGTCAGTAGGCTCGAAGGGCATGAGAGCACTCACATACTTCCTTTTGATCCAAGCGTCATCAATGTGAGAGGCGCCAACATTCCTGAAAGCGGTGGCTGTGGATTTGAGTCTTCGATACATGTCTTCATGATACTCACCATCCTTCATGAAGAAACCTTTGGCCTCATTGCTTAAGGCATCATATCTATTCCTCCTCATACTCTCATTGCCAACAAACAAGTCAATGAGAGCATCCCAAGCTTCCCTGGCGGTGTTGTAGTGCTCAATGTGGGGAAAATCCTTTGGCCCCACCCCAAGTTGGATCATGTGCAAGGCAGTCGCATTGAGTTGGCAATTGACCACTTCTCTTCTTGTCAAGTTGGTTGGATCCTCAATTTTGAGTCCTTCAATAATATTCCACAAATCAATGCAAGAGATGCGCACATGAGATTTCATTAACACTTGCCATTGAGCAAAAGTATGTGCAGCTAACTTAGGTGGGTCTCCTCTATTGTTTATATGTGGATGAGGGATAGGAGGGTCGGGAGAGTACCATCCGGGAACCGTATGGAACTCTTCCTTCCCATCACCCTTTTTGGTGGCAGAGTTAGTGGAATTATGTTCATACCCTACCACTTCCTCCAAAGGCTTTGCCGGAGCATTAGCCTTTGGGTTTGGCGGTGTTTCCACTGGAGAGGGAGGAGGTGAGGTTTGCTTATTCTTAACAAGTTGCTCAACAAGTTGACGCAACTGTAGGATTTCATTGCCCAAGGTATAGCTCAAGCTTGTTTCCAAATTCTTGAGATCTATCATGGTCACCGAATGGCTAGCCTCACTTTCTCCCTCCTCTGGGTTGCCCATAATCTCTTAGGCGGTTAAGCCCGAATAAAGAGCCGAGGCTCTGATATCAATTGAAAGGATCGTATGGGCACCTAGAGGGGGGTGAATAGGTGCTACTTCAAATTTTACTCTTTTTCAAACTAGGGTTTGACAAGAAAGGTAAATTTTCTAGATTATGCAACTAAGGTGAAATTCCCTATATACAAACAAGCACAAACTAAACAATAACTAGATAAGTAAAGTGCGGTAAAGGATAGAAGTAACCAAAGTGGAGCACGCGGAGACACAAGGATTTGTTTCCCGTAGTTCCTTCCTTTTGAGGGGAAGTACGTCTACGTTTGGAGAGGGGGTGGTTTCAAACCACCAACGCCACGAGAGGCCTCCCTTGTTCTCCGATGAACCTCACCTCAACGGGTTCGATTCACCTCTTCCACTATACGGCAACCTTCTAGGTGGAAGCCAGCACCTTTACAACGAGTTTGGGGCACACATCCACAACTTAATTGGAGGCTCCCAAATACAAGCAAGCTGTCAAACAATCAAAGACAAGCTTGTAAGAACCAAATCAAAAACTAGGGTTTCCAACGAAACACTAGAGCATGGGGGCCCTCAAGTGAATGAGGGGGGAATGAAGATCTCTCTTGGTGAAGCTATAGATCAAGGCCTCCTCCTTCGAATCTCCAAAGGTCAAAGACTTTGGATGGTTGGATGAAGAGATCTTGTTGATTTGGTGGATCAAATGGACATGGTGTTCTTGAGGTGGACGAGCAACTGAAAGAAGAGGATAAGGTCCTCTATTTATAGCCCTTCCGTCAGCGAATCGTTTTTCTGACCGTTGGAGAAGAAGCACTGAGACTCCTGCCTACACCGAGACTCCGCCAACCTCCTGACCAGCCTCCGACCCAACGACAGATGACTCCAGCCCACTTGGGAGCCAAGTGGATCGGAGACTCCGTCCCTCTACACCTGAGATCGCGGCTGAGACACGGACCGAGACTCTGACCACCTCTCCGGCCGACCTGTGCAAGAAAAATGAGGTCTCTAGAGACTCCTGGGGAAACTTCGGACCACACTGGAGACTCCGGTCTGTGTAGACTGGAGACTCTGGTCTAGAATCCCCAAGAGACAAGAAGAAATGCAGGGAATGTTCCGCAGGCCAATGGTCCTTTTCCCTTTGTAGAATATCAACCTGTAGACAATAGCAAACTATAAAAGGGTCTACTAGTTGTTAACGAACACCAAAAATGATTATGACAATAAATGTCCTTTCAGCGGCGATGCTAAAGCCATCTCTCGTCAACTTTGGCCATTAGACATGTAGGAAGAGATTGGCTCTCTTGCGAGAGGTCGACCACATAGAGGTCGTCTTCCACATATCCAATAAGGACCAACTTGAGATTATCACTCCTAAAGACTTTCACACAAGTTCTAGAGAAATAGGAATCATAACCGGCATCCGCAAGATGTTTTATGGAAAGTAAGTTGTAACCAAGGTTTTCAACAAGCATGACGGTCTCTAGGGACAAGGCCTTGGAGACCACCAACTTGCCAAAACCTAGTACATTTCCTTTAGAGTTGTATCCAAAAGTGATGCTTGACGTTGAATTAACATCATGAATAAATTGGTCAAGCGCACTTCTACCTCCGGTCATATGATTGGTGCATACACTATCAAACACCCATTTTGTTCCACCGGAGGCATACCCCTACAAAATCAATTCTTTGATTTAGGAACCCATTGAGTAATGGGTCCCCTAGCATTAGCAACAAGATCTTTTGGTACCCAAATTGAGTACCACCTATAAGCATAACCATTGCGAGGGCCAACATATTTGGCATATACATCTCCTTGGGCGCCCTTACATAGCACATAGGAGGGATTATATTTTCCCGCAAACTTATGGTTGGGGTTGCCCCTAGTGGCTCCCCCATTCATAACATTCTTCTTTACTTGGTCAACCACCTTGTGCCCTTCACGGACAAAGTCGATCCTTTTAGGTGGGTTGGCACCATTCTTGTCGTTCTTGGGGTCATACCCCATACCTTACCTTGGAGCTCTTATCGTTTGTCGAGCAAGAATCTCATCAAGAATCTTGCCCTTGGTGATAGGTTTGAGACGCTCCATCTCAAGTTGTTCCCTCAACTTCTTATTCTCCTCAAGGAGACTAGCTTGATCCAAGGAAGGGTTAGAAGCACAAGTAATATCCTCAACAATAATAGGATCCTTCAATGTACCAAGAGCTTTCTCATAGGACACTCGAAGTTGATCATGATTCTCCCCAAGTTTTATGAGCTCACGCTTGACAAGCAAATTAGCTTTCTCAAGGTTATCAAGGTCATTGGTGAGAGAAGCATGAGCAACTTCAAGTTCTTTCTTCGAAGTATCAAGCTCTTGGGACAAGGTGATAGCTATATCTATGTTATCCATATCTTTTGCCTTATCTAGTTCATAGATTTCAATTCGTTCTTTAAGAAGAGAAGTAATGTTCCTTTCCTTGCTTAGTTCTTGCTCAAGAAGATTGAATCTTAGTTTCTCATCATTAATATGAGACTCCAAACTATCAATGGTCTCATCACGTGAATTGACAAGGCCCATTAATTGTTTGAATCTAGCACGAGCATTGTTAGGAAGGGACTTCATGATTTTACACATTTCTTGTACATAGTTTTCATCGAATTCATCATCGTCACTATCATTGGTACTAACATGATCATACAAGATGCTAGAGAGAGATGGAGGGGAAGAGATTACCTTGGTACTCCTTGCCATGAGGCAAGTACCGGCGACCTTAGGAGTGATGGAGTCATCGGCATAGTCTTTGGTGTAGTCATATGTGAAGAGTGACCTGGTTCTAAGCACGCCAAACCAGCCACCCCCACAACCTTCTCCTCATCTTCACTCTCCGCATCGGATAGGTACTCTTGGCCAATAAAGCCTTTGCCATCACACTTCTTGTTCCTCTTGTATCTCTCATTGATGGGGTTTGGCTTTAATCTTGGCTTGGAGCCCTCTTCATACTTGGGCTTGTCAAGTCTCTTCTCATATGGGCATTTGTCGGCAAAGTGGTCCGACTCATCACAATTGTAGAAATTTCTCTTCTTCTCGCTTGGTCTGGTTGAGCTTCTTCTTCTTCGGAACTTCAAGTTCTTGGTGAAGAGAGCAACTTGAGCTAGCATGTCATCAATGCCCTCGCTATCACTATCTTCATCATTTACACCACTTTCTTGCGCATACTTGGCCTTCAATGTAAGGGATTGAGAAGGCCCAATGGCACGGTTGATCTCCTTGATCTTTTGTCCTTCATCCGCCATAGTGTCCATGGCAACAAGATAGGACATGAGATCATCAGGCGAGAAGTGGCGAGCTAAATCAAGAGGTTGCAAGTTCAAGGCAAGCTTCTTGTCGGAGGCGACAATCATGGAGAGAACCTTGGAATTGATAAGCTCATCATTCAAGTTGAACCCATCTTCATACTTGTCACAACCAAGACCATCAATCTTCACACGGAGGGCAACAAGTCTCTTGTATGCTTCCGCGATGGACCCACCATCATTGTTCATGAACATGCTCATCTCTGACTTGGCGAGTTCATACTTGGACTTTTGGATAAGGGAAGTTCCCTCTTAGAGAACGACAATCCTCTCCCACAACTCCTTTGCGGTGGGAATGTTGCTAACTTGATCATAGAGAGTGCGGTGAATGGCACTCCTTATCTTGTCACAAGCCGTTGCATTTAGTTGACGATCATAGTACTCTCCCGGAGTGAGATTGTTAGGATCTTGTGGATAGAAGCCCTTGCCCACAATCTCCCAAAGCTCCACGATGTAACTACGAAGATGAGATTCCATAGAAACTTTCCAATGAGAGAAGTGAGTTCCATCATAGTGAGGTGTGGGACCCGAACCATTAATATGAGGTATGACGTTCTTTTGTTTGGGATATATATACGGAAATGGATTAGGGGGCATAGAGGCTTTCTTCGGGTCACTCTCGCTAGAGGCCTCGTTCATAGCCTCCTTACCAGTGTCCATCGGCCTCCCTTGAGGTACTACCGAAGGTCCGGCAAGCATGACCCCCTCGCCCATCCCCGTAAAACGTCCTTCAAGAAAACTTATTGGAGCAAGGAGATCGGAATCCGCCTTAGCCTTTTCAAGGGATTGTTTGGCAAAGAGTTCACGGATCTCCTTGACCGAATAAGTCTTTCCCTCCTCATCATCAGAGAAAACCATCTTTTCTCTTAGGCGGTAAAGCCCTTAGAAGAGCACTTGGCTCTGATACCAATTGAAAGTGTAAGATGGTTTACCTAGAGGGGGTGAATAGGTTTCTAATAAATTCTTTATAATCTTTTGCAAGTTTTAGGCTTTGCGGAATATAAGTGTGCCTAAATGCAAACTAGGTGAGGCAACCTAGATGATGATACAAGATACTTCAAGCACAAAGGTTATCACAAAGTAAACAACACAAGTAAGAGAGGGGTTAAGGAATAACCCAAGCACGCGGAGACGAAGATGTATTCCCGTGTTCACCACCTTTGGGAAGGGGGCTACGTCACGTTGGAGAGGTGTGAGGTTCCACGAAGGATTCCCCAACGCCACGAAGGCTCACCTTCTTCTCCGAGCCTATCCCACGAAGGAATAGCTCACTTACTCGTGGTAGACTTTTAAGGTAGTCTCCAAACCCTCACAAACTTTCCACGGAGCAAATCACAAGTCGAATGCCTCCGGGTGACCCTAGCCTCCTGGGGTTTCCCACAAACCCAAGAGTAACAAGCTAACTCGATGAACTCAAGGGGGAATGAAATTTGGCTTGGTGGAAACGTAGATCGAGACCTCCTCTTGCTTTCTACCAAAGGGATTTGAGTTTGGTTGGATAGAATGGGAGATCCTCAAGAAATTGTGTTTCAACAATGGGGAGAGAGAGAGAGAGCTCCAAGTATGAGATATGAACTGAATGTCTAACCTCCTGAAGCTGGAAGAAGAGGTATTTATACTCAAGGGAGAAATCTAGCCGTTTGGAGCACTCTCTGCGAAACCCGGTTTTAAGTTTGGTTGGAACGGCCCACACACCGGACCGCCCGGTATACATCCCGGTCAACCGGAATACTCATTGTGCGTGAGCCCGGATAGACTCGGTGTAATAAACCGAGCATCCTGGTTTGGGTTCGGTTTTACGGAGCTAGTACCGGACCGTTCGGTCTGGGATCCGGTTCAACCGGCCTGAGAACCGAGTTTGGAAGAGAAGTTATCAAACTTAGATTTCTTTCTCCTCTCTCTTTGGTGATGGGACTAGTGGGTGTATGGGATGTATATAAGGTTTAGGAAAACATCCCCAACAAGCTCATCGAGATAACCCCTCTTAATAGTGCGGTGTTCCTAAAGACACAAGATACATATAAAAGGTAAAACTCCGGCACTTCTCTTCATTATCGAAATGGGGGGGGGTCTTCGATGATCTTCCAACATATCGGTGGACTAAAACATGTTTAAGACACTGGTAGGTAGCATTAGTCCGCTCTAACTATGATGTCATTGTCAACCAAAAACAGTATAGGGTAAACCACCCTTTCACCACCTCGTGCACGCGCGCGGTTTATCGCGGTGAGGTCGTGCGATGGGTCCCAATTTGTACACGTGTAGCTAGATAGAATCTTTGTTTCCATTACACGACACTTATCGGTGTTTCCTGGAAGACAGCTAGCACCGCAAGTCTATGCTTAGGGCATGCACGCCTACTTTTCATCTTTTTCTCGCTTATATAAATCTCCTTCTGCCGTCTTTATATTTTGCTTTTCTTTATGCGAGTTCTGTCGTCATATCCTCTTCTCTCTCGGCATCGTTGCTACTAGGTCGCTTTCCCGTTGTCGACGCTAGACCGACGTCCACCATGGGGAGAGGATGGCCAGTGATGTCACATACTCGCATCAGCGCGCAAGACCACCGGAAGAGGAACCGTTCTCCATGTTCAGCTCACGCAGTGTATGGTAGGTTTTCTGAGTCCTTCTTCCTATCTCAATTAATGGCTCTTATCTGACTCTTTTTTATCTTTTTCTGTGCATTGGTCACCTTTGGAAACGATCGAAGGCGTTTTGTTGTGAGTTCGTATGTGTATTCTTCATCATTGCACCCTCTTCTCTTCTTCGATGTTTTAAGATACGCGTTTATCGGTTCTTTCTGTATTCTACTTATCTTATTTTATGTTCTGGTGTAATGCTTATTTTATTTTTCTCTATACTTGTATATTGGTCACATCGGGAAATAGTGGAACGAGTCTTCCTATGAGATTGTCGGCATGTTGGCCATCCATGTGTATGGTTTGCTTCTTCATCATTTTAACATAAGCATTCCACTCTTCTTTTCTACTTTTGTTTTTCCTGTTTTACTAACATTTGTTTGCAACTTTTTAGGTATTCCTACCGCTTTCGCTTCGTGTCGGTATGGATTTCTTCAGGTGCGCTTGAGTCCAGTGTGCGACTCCTCGCCCTAACGTAGGCAGGAGCAGAGCCCTGTGATGTCTGCGTACTTCTATTCTTGTAGACAGTTGTTGGGCCTCCAAGTGCAGAGGTTTGTAGAACAGCAGCAAGTTTCTCTTAAGTGGATTACCCAAGGTTTATCGAACTTAGGGAGGAAGTGGTCAAAGGTATCCCTCTCAAGCAACCCTGCAATCAAGATACAAGAAGTCTCTTGTGTCCCCAACACACCCAATACACTTGTCAGGTGTATAGGTGCACTAGTTCGGCGAAGAGATAGTAAAATACAAGTGGTATGGATATAAGACAGCGGTGCCAGAAAATACTTTGATGGCGTGGAAGAGACTAAAGGCAAACTTAAATAAAGATGGCAGCAAGCAAACATGTAACAGATCTAGTTGCAAATGGTGTTTCAATGCTTAGAAACAAGGCCTAGGGATCATACTTTCGCTAGTGAACACTCTCATATAAATATCTTCTCTTCATGATACTACTCTGAACTACTCTCCGGTTGGACACTCTAATCCATGGTAGGGCTATAACAGCACACCTCAAAGTTCGCTTTCCCCATCTAGATAACCCCACACTGTCACCTTGAGCGCTAGATGGTTCCAACAAACACCACAATTTCATAGAGACATCCAACTCCAAATATAACTCATAACAAGTATTTGTAATCTCTAGCCTAAGTGCCACCATGGTGTGCACGTTGTCACTTTCACACACATGGGGAGAGCAGAGATCTATTAAAGCACTTGAGTAGCAGGGTAGATTGATGTGCTCGTCGTTCGACGTAGAGCTTGTTGGGAACCCCAAGAGAAAGGTACGATGAGTACAGCAGCAAGTTTTCCCTCAGTTATGGAACCAATGTTTAATCGAACCAGTAGGAGCAAGGAAACACCCCAAAGGTGTTACTAGCTGAGCTTTAGTAGGGCGCACTACCGGTGCTAGTAGCAACGTGGAGACCTGCACAACACAACCACAGAACTTTGTCCCCAACTTGCGATGAGGTTGTCAATCTCACCGTGTTTTGCGGAAAACAAAGGATTAAACGTATCGAATGGAAAGAAGTAAAAGTTTGCAGAAAGTAAACACAAAGCAGTAAAAGATTGTAGATTGTATGTAAAGTAAAGGACCGGGATCCATAGTTCACTAGAGGTGGCTCTCCTTAAGATAGATAACATGCTGGGTGAACAAATTACAGCGGGGCAATTGACAAACACCGAGAAAGCAATACATGCATATACTAATCATCTTGACTCCTTTGAGACTTGATTGGGCATTACAACATAATACATAGACCGCCATCCAACTGCATCTATGACTAATAATCCACCTTCAAAGTTATCATCCAAACCCCTCCAAAGATAAGTTGCAAGCAGCAGTTATTGCTTCTTAACTGCGTGTAAAGTAAATAATACGATTGTTCTATGAACAAAGGATTGTTGTTTTTTCCTAGTAGCAACAAAGACATCTAGTACCTTAGAGATTTCGCCACTTCCCATTACCAGAGGCATGAACCCACTATCGAGCATAAATACTAACTCTTGGAGTTGCTAGCATCTACTTGGCCAAGATAGCTACTAACAACGGAAAGCATGCAAGATCACAAATAACAAAGACATGATAGAATCAATAATCAATCTGAAATAGCATCTCAATATCCATCGGATCCCCACAAACACAACATGTATGAATTACAAATAGAAGATCTTGATCATGAACGGAGCTCACAAGATCTAAACATGAAAGCACAAAGGAGGAGAACCAGCCATCTAGCTACTACATGGATCCGTAGTCCAAGGATGAACTACTCACGCATCACACCGGAGGCTTGCATGGTGATGAAGAAGGCCTCCAGGGTGAATTCCCCTCTCCGGCAGGGTGCCGGGAAGAGCTTTAGATCCCTCGTGATCTATGGATGGATATGACGGTGGCTACAGACTCTTTCGTGGATTTTTGATCGGGTACTTAGGGTTTTCGTCCCGAGGGTAATATATAGGCGGAAGGAGAGGCCGAGGGGGTGCCGGGAGCGGCCACACCACCCCCTGGCGCGGGCCAGGCCTGGCCGCGCGACCTGGTGGTGTGGTGGCTCCCTGGCCCTTCTCCGTCTCGTATTCTGGCACTTGATCCCTTCCGAAAAATAGGCACTTTGGCTTTTGTCCCGTCCAATTCCGAGAATATTCATTTTCTGACTTTCCTGGAACCAAAAACAGCAGAAAACAGGCAGCTGGCACTATGGCTCTTGTTAATAGGTTAGTCCAAGAAATCATATGAAAAGTACTCCAAGGTTGGAACAAAACACAAGAAAGTGGATAAAACCAAGCATGGAACATCAAAAATTATAGATACATTTGCAATGTATCAACATCCCCAAGCTTAACTCATGCTCGTCCTCGAGTAGGTAAGTGATAAAAAGAAAGAATAATTTTTGAGGTGACATGCACCATCAAAGACTTGATCAAGGTATTTGCAAAACATTCAAAGCTGGGATCATAGTACTTCAATCATAACATGAAAGACAAAGTTCTAGCAATAAGCAAAGAAACTATGATGCAACATGAAAAGGCACAAACAAAAGATTCATGAATAACAATGCTTTGCAAGACGTTTGTTTGTTTCACATAAAGAAAACATAGCATAGTAGTATTCAGCTTGTCCCTCAATAGAGTAGCAAATATAAATGCATAGGACACCTTCAAAGTTCATAAGAGTGACTAGATACAATAGTTTAAAACAAGCAATAACAAGTTATGCATCAATCAACTAGTCTTGGGACAATGCACATAGAACTAAGAATGGCCACTATGCTCTCAAAGTAGGTGCATAAAGATATAAGGTGGAGACTCAATATAATGGTGGAAGAAAGGCCTTTTGTAAAAGGAAGTAGGGATTCAAGTCTCATAAAGAGCTTCCAAAAATTATGGTACTTGTAGTTTTCAGCTCTCATTGCCCCTATCATAAGCATCTTGAAGGTGATTAAGGTTAAAGTGACACAACTAAGTGGATATGCTTGACAAGTTATAAACCGAAATCTCATGCCCCTTACTTATGAAGACCGGTCCTCATGCTACTCAACTTTAGTCACGAGTAAGCTCTTGTCATTATAAGTATATGTGTATCATTAAGAACCATCAATGGGTACCCCTTGCACATGATATGGGAGCTTTCCCATAATCAAAATGACAAGGCAAGCAGACAATGAGCATCTCAGCGATCTTTTTATTTGCTATTTGCATATGTTTTTATTGAGGATGCTTCATAGAGTGCTCATTATGGTGATGCTGCAAGTTTCCACCATGATTAGGCATGGCTTAGGCTAGCAGCCCAGGCGTTTCTCTAACACACATACAAACTCCATGATCTTACAAGTTCCACTTTTATTTCACACCACCGGGATCCGTAAGCAAAAGAACATGATATCAACGGGGTACAAAGTACAAGTGCAATGTTGAAAGTGTTCCCCATGGTACATGGTTCTGCTAATTTCAACTTATAAAGCGCAAGCATATACGCAACAAAGAAGGACCCAATGGTTCAAGTTTATTAGAGGCAAAAAAGTAAAGTGTGCCATCAAGTTCGTGAGAGCTTTAATCACTAGTTTTCTCATAACAAGTGGAAGGTAAAAAAAGCATGAATATACTTGGAATAGCATAAGCTAGTAGGTAGGTATGGTGGACTCTTTGGAATAACTTGGTTTAGGGAGTTGGATGCATGAGTGGAACTCATACTTGGTGGTGGAGGCTAGCAAAAGACTGGGAGCGACAAACTAAGAGAGCAATAATGGCCATAATCATGCAGAGCGACAAAACATCATTAATCAAAGCATAAAGTGATAATACAAGTTGAAAACTAAAGGATCATAAAGGCTATGGTGACTTTGGATAGTCATAACATGGTGTGAGCATGCGCCAAGTCAACCCAAATAAAGCATCAAAGGAGAATACCACTATACTATGCTTTAATATGCTAAAACAACGCATGATTCATCCAATGCACATTAAGCAATCTCAATTGTTTATAACAAGTCATGCTACAACAAAGAATACTAAGCATAAAGCCAAAACAATATAAAGCATGGCATGACAAAGCATAGGCCACAGTCGAAAACAAGCTCTTTTTACCACATAAGCATGAACTTTCCTACTATTTTCCAATCCAAACCAAACTATTTGCAAACCAATGTATGAAAGAGGGGGTCCAACCAATTTATTCATAAAACTAAGCAAACCAAGCAAACTAAAAACCAAAACGAAAACGAAAAAGAAGACGCTCCAAGAACAACACAACTGTGCATGAAACAATAAAAATAAAGTGTTTGGAAGAAACCTGGGATTTTTATTGATGAAGAAGGGGATGCCCAAGGCATTCTCAAGCTTTGACGCTTGTACTTCTTAGATATTTCTTGGGGTGACACGCGTGGCATCTCCAAGCTTGAGCTTTAGTCCATCCTTCATCTCATTACTCATTCCTTCCATACAGCTGAAATTTTTCCTTCATACAAAACTTCACACAATCTCATTAGCAACATTAGTGCACTCAAGATAAATAAGTCTTAAGGTTCAGTTATAACACCAAATAAACTTCCATTAGAACACTAGATATTGTATCACTTCCCACAAAAAGCTCAATTCCCCAAAAGAACTCAAGAAGGAACCAACAAGAAGCAAATGCAGAAAATGGCAGAAATCTGTCAAAACAGACCAACAGGTAAAGACGAATTTTTTCGAAGACCTTCTGTTGCTCAAATCAAAAAGTGTTGAACTAACAAAAGTTAGATAGTAACCTGGGTCAGAAGCACAAAACATTACAGCTCAATCCGACATACAGAGCTCTCTCACAAATTTTTACGGTGAAGCACAAAAATCTGTTTCGGGATAGCAACTTTCCCAATCATTACTTCTCTCTCATTAGAGGTTACTCTTGGCACAAAAAACAAATAAAAAGGATAAGGAGAGGTTATTACAGAGGTAATAACTTCCAAGACTCATGTAAAACTTTTGGGTTATCTCCCAATAAGTACTTTTCTTTAACGCCTTTAAGTTAGGCATAAGAAGCAAAGAAAGAATCAAGTGTTCTCAAATGAAGAAGCATTAAGACCAAATTTTGTTTTCATAGGAGAAGCAAAAGAAATCTTTTCTCTCTTTTTAGGGAAGTGTTCTATACCTTTCTTGAGTGGGAATTGATATTTAATGGTGCCTTCTTTCATATCAATGATGGCACCAATAGTTCTAAGAAAAGGTCTTCCCAAAGTAATAGGACAAGAAGCATCGTATTCAACATCCAAAACATAGAAATCAACGGGGACATAGGAATCGTTAACCATAATAAGAACATCATTAAGACTCCCCATGAGTTTCATTTTAGCATTAGCATCAAGTGGGACATTCAAATAACAATCTTCAAGAGGAGGCAAATCAAGCACATCACAAACCCTTCTAGGGATAATAGAAACACTACTATCAAGATCACACAAAGCTTTGAAATCAAAGTCGTTCACTTTCATATTGATGATGGGTTCCCAACCATCTTCTTGCTTTATAGGAATAGAAGCTTTATGTTTCATCTTTTCTTCTTTATTCTTTATGAGAGCATCAGTAATGTGTTTTGTAAAAGCCATGTTCATAGCACTAGCATTAGGACTTTTAGCAAGCTTTTGTAGAAACTTAATAACTTCAGAGATATTGCAACCATCAAGATCAAAATCAACTTTATCATCTAAAGTAGTAGAACTATTAATAGCCTCAACACTAGTGGTGGTGATAGTAGAAACACTAATGTTTCTAGCAATTTCATCTTCTCTTTCCCACTTAGCATGTAATTCAGCTAATAGTCTAACATTTTCATCAATTCTTACTTGTATGGAATTAGTAGCTGCAAAGGGATTCTCATTAGTTTCAGGTTTAGCAGCCATTTTATTCAAAGTAGATTGAGCTTCAGCCAAAGATGATATATTTCTTTTAGCATTAGAGAGTTTTTCCTCAATAGTTTTATTGAAAGCAGTTTGTTTACTAATAAACTCTTTAAGCATAACTTCAAGTTTAGAGGGAGCATTGTTATTATTGTTGTAAGAATTTCCATAAGCATTACAATTGTTGGGAGGATATGGCTTATAATTTTTGTTACCAAAATTGTTCCTATAAGCATTATTACCATAAGCATTGTTGCCAAAATTGTTATTTCTTATGAAGTTCACATCAACTTGCTCTTCTTGAGCAACCAAAGAGGCTAAAGGAACATTATTTGGATCAATATGGGCTTTCCCATTAACAAGCATAGACATAATAATATCAATCTTATCACTCAAGGAGGAGGTTTCCTCAACAGAATTTACCTTCTTACCTTGTGGAGCTCTCTCAGTATGCCATTCAGAATAATTGACCATCATATTTGCCAGAAGTTTTGTTGCAGCACCCAAAGTGATGGTCATAAAGGTACCTCCAGCAGCTGAATCCAATAGGTTCCTTGAAGAATAGTTCAATCCTGCATAAAAAGTTTGGATGATCATCCAAGCAGTTAGTCCATGAGTGGGACAATTCTTTACCAAAGATTTCATTCTTTCCCAAGCTTGAGCAACATGCTCATTATCAAGTTGTTTAAACTTCATTATTTCACTTCTCATGGATATAATCTTAGCAGGGGGATAGTATTTTCCAATAAAAGCATCTTTGCATTTAGTCCAAGAATCAATACTATTCCTAGTTAAGGAATTCAACCATTCTTTAGCTTTTCCTCTCAAAGAAAAAGGAAACAATTTCAGCTTAATAATATCACCATCTATATCCCTATGCTTTTGCATATCACAAAGTTCAACAAAGTTATTTAGATGGGAAGCAGCATCTTCATTACCAATACCAGAAAATTGCTCTCTCATAACAAGATTGAGTAAAGCAGGTTTTATCTCAAAGAAAGTATTTTCAGCCACAGGTGGAGCAATAGGTGTGCTCATAAAATCATTGTTGTTGGTGCTAGTGAAGTCACACAACTTAGTGTTTTCAAGAGTAGTCATTTTTTTGGGTTTTCAAATAAGAAAGCAAACTTGCAAAACTATTTTTTTGTGTTTTTGATAAAGAAACAAGCAAACAAAGCAAAAAAGAAAACTAAGCAAAACAAAAACAACAAAGTAAAGAGATTGGTTATGAGGGACTCCCCTTGTGAAGATGTCCTTGACTCCCCGGCAATGGCGCCAGAAAATCTTGATGTGCTCGTCTTTCGACGTAGAGCTCGTTGGGAACCCCAAGAGGAAGGTACGATGAGTACAGCAGCAAGTTTTCCCTCAGTTATGAAACCAAGGTTTAATCGAACCAGTAGGAGCAAGGAAACCCCCCAAAGGTGTTACTAGCTAAGCTTTGGCAGGGCGCACTACCGGTGCTAGTAGCAACATGGAGACCTGCACAACACAACCACAGAACTTTGTCCCCAACTTGCGATGAGGTTGTCAATCTCACCGTGTTTTGCAGAAAACAAAGGATTAAACGTATCGAATGGAAAGAAGTAAAAGTTTGCAGAAAGTAAACACAAAGCAGTAAAAGATTATAGATTGTATGTAAAGTAAAGGACCGGGATCCATAGTTCACTAGAGGTGGCTCTCCTTAAGATAGATAACATGTTGGGTGAACAAATTACAGCGGGGCAATTGACAAACACCGAGAAAGCAATACATGCATATACTAATCATCTTGACTCCTTTGAGACTTGATTGGGCATTACAACATAATACATGCATCGCCATCCAACTGCATCTATGACTAATAATCCACCTTCGTGTTATCATGAACCCCCTCCAAGATTAAGTTGCAAGCAACAGATTATTGCTTCTTAACTGCGTGTAAAGTAAACAATACGATTGTTCTATGAACAAAGGATTGTTGTTTTCTCCCTAGTAGCAACAGACATCTAGTACCTTAGAGATTTCATCACTTCCCAGATTACGGAGGCATGAACCCACTATCGAGCATAAATACTAACTCTTGGAGTTGCTAGCATCTACTTGGCCAAGATAGCTACTAACAACGGAAAGCATGCAAGATCACAAATAACAAAGACATGATAGAATCAATAATCAATCTGAAATAGCATCTCAATATCCATCGGATCCCCGCAAACACAACATGTATGAATTACAAATAGATGATCTTGATCATGAACGGAGCTCACAAGATCTAAACATGAAAGCACAAAGGAGGAGAACCAGCCATCTAGCTACTACATGGATCCGTAGTCCAAGGATGAACTACTCACGCATCACACCGGAGGCTTGCATGGTGATGAAGAAGGCCTCGTGGTGAATTCCCTCTCCGGCGTGGTGCGAAGAGCTTCGATCCCTCGATCTAGGGATGGATATGGCCAGCTCTGAGACTCTTTCGTGGATTTTTGATGGGGTACTTAGGGTTTTCGTCCTGAGGGCAATATATAGGCGGAAGGAGAGGCCGAGGGGGTGCCGAGAGTGGCCACACCACCCCCTAGCGCGGGCCAGGCCTGGCCGCGCGGCCAGGTGGTGTGGTGGCTCCCTGGCCCTTCTCCGTCTCGTATTCTGGCACTTGATCCCTTCCGGAAAATAGGCACTTTGGCTTTTGTCCCGTCCAATTCCGAGAATATTCATTTTCTGACTTTCCTAGAACCAAAGACAGCGAAAAAACAGTATTTGGCACTATGGCTCTTGGTAATAGGTTAGTCCAAGAAATCATATGAAAAGTACTCCAAGGTTGGAACAAAACACAAGAAAGTGGATAAAACCAAGCATGGAACATCAAAAATTATAGATACATTTGCAATGTATCATAGATCTACTTGATTAAAAAGCTCATGATCACAATATGATCATGCATAGAGAGAGAGATGAACACATAGCTACCGGTAGAACCCTTAGCCTCGAGAAAGAACTACTCCCTCATCATCATGGGAATCAGCAACGATGATGGAGATGGTGGTGGAGATCGATGGAGATGGCTCTAGGGGCACTTCCTTGTCTCGGCAGGGTGCCGGAATAGAGACTTTCTGTCCCCCAAATCTCCCCTTCGGTGGCGGCGGCGCTGCGGAACTTTTCTTGGCTGGAGGCTGTTCGGTTTAGGGTTTTTGCATCGGGAGGCATCTTATAGGCGAAGAGGCAAGGTCGGTGGGAGGCTAGGGGGCCCACACCATGCCCTAGCGTGGCCTAGGGTTGCCCGCGCCAAGGGGTGGTGTGGCCACCCTGTGGCCCCTCTCCATCTCGTCTACTGGCTTCGTGAGTCTTCCGGTAAAATATCGACAATTCCGAGAATATTGATTTTCTGACTTTCCTGGAACCAAAAATAGCAGAAAATAGGCAACTGGCACTGTGACATCTTGTTAATAGGTTAGTCCCAGAAAGTGTATAAAAATACTCCAAAGTGTGGAAAAAACATAAAAAAGTAGATAAAAACCAAGCATGGAACATCAAAAATTATAGATACGTTAGCAATGTATCAACATCCCCAAACTTAACTCCTGCTCGTCCTGGAGTAGGTAAGTGATAAAAAGAAAGAATATTTTTTTAGGTGACATGCACCATCATAAACTTGATCAAAGTATTTGTAAAACATTGATAGCTGGGACCATAGTACTTTAACATAACATGAAAGATATAGTTCTAACAATAAGACATAACAACTATGTTGTAACATAAAAAGGCACAAACAAAAGATTCATGAATAACAATGCTTTGCAAGGCACAAACTCCATGGACTTACAAGCCCCCCTTTCATTTCACACCGATGACATCCATAAACAAAAGAGCATGATATCAACTAGGTACAATGTACAAGTGCAATGTTGAAAGCGTTCCCCATGACAGCATGGTTCTGCTAATCCCCAACGTATAAGTGCAAGCATATACAACATAGATGACACAATGGTTCAAGTTTATTAGGGACAAGAAAAGTAAAGTGTGCCATCAAGTTCGTGAGAGCTTTAATCACTAATTTTCACATAACAAGTTTAATTCGGAAGGTAGATAAAAACATGAATATACTTGGAATAGCAAATGCTAATAGGTAGGTATGGTGGACTCTTTGGAATAACTTGGGTTTATTTGGAGTTGGATGCATGAGTGGAACTCACACTTGGTTATGGAGGCTAGCAAAAGACTGGGAGCGACCAACTAAGAGAGCAATAATGGCCATAATCACGCAAAGCGACAAAACATCATTAATTAAAGCATAAAGTGATATTACGAGTCGAAAACTAAATGATCATAGAGGGTATGGTGACTTGGGATAGTCATAACATGGTGTGAGCATGCGCCAAGTCAACCCAAATAAAGCATCAAAGGAGAATACCACAATACTATGCTTTAATATGCTAAAACAATGCAAGATTCTTTCAAGGCTCATTAAGAAATCTCAATTGTTTATAACAAGTCATGCTACATCAATAATTACTAATCATAAATCCAAAACAATACCAAGCATGACATGATAAAGTCTAAGCCACAGTCAAAACAAGCACCCTTTTGTACCACTATAAGCATGAACTTTCCTACTCTTTTCCAACACCAATCGACTTATTTGAAACAACTCACAAAGATAATAATCAATAAAGATCAGTGATCTTGTCTCACAAATCCACAAAGAAGAAGTAAAAAGTTCTAAGCTGAAAACACAAGAAAACTAAGGCCAAACACAGTGCTAGCAAGAGAGAACACTCACAGAACAATAAGAATGAAAACTAGAGTGTTCTAGGCAATGAAAACGGAGTGTGTCTCTCTCCAAAAGAAGTGTGTTGGGATCCAACCAACTTATTAAAGCAAACCAAACAAAAGAAAACTAAAAAAACAAAGACGCTCCAAAAAAACACAATTGTGCATGAAACAATAAAAATGAAGTGTCTAGAAAGACCTGAGATTTTTATTGATGAAGAAGGGGATGCCTTGGGCATCCCCAAGCTTTGACGTTTGTACCTCTTGAATATTTCTTGTGGTGACACGGGGTGGCATACCCAAGCTTGAGCGTTTGTCCATTCTTCATCTCATTACATCATTCTTTCCCTACACCTGAAAATTACCTTTATACAAAACTTCACACAATCTTCATTAGCAACATTAGTGCATTCAAAAGATAATAAACCTTTGGGGTTTAGTTTTAAAACAATAAAACTTTCATTAAAAAAACAAGATACTGTAGCAATTCCCTCAAAAAGCTCAATTCACCAAAAAGAACCCAAAAATAAATCGATAAAGAGGCAAATGCAAATAATGGCAAAAATCTGTCAAAACAGACCAGCAGGTGAAAACTGATTTTTTTCGAAGACCTTATGTTGCTCAAATCTAAAAGTGTTGAACTAACGAAAGTTAGATAACAACCTGGGGCAGAAGCACAAAAATTCACGCCTCAAAACGACATACAGAGATTGTACACGAATTTGTACATTGAAGCACAAAAATTTGTTTCGGGACAGCAACTTTCCCAAGCATTACTTCTCTCTCATTAGAGGTTACTCTTGGCACAAAAACCACACAAAAATGATAAGGAGAGGTTATTACTGAAGCAATAACTTCCAAGACTCAACTAAAACTTCTGGTTTATCTCCCAATAAGTACTTTTCTTTAACGCCTTTAAGTTAGGCATGATAGTTTGAGAAGATGCTCACATAAGAAATATGAGTTGAAGTAAAAGAGAGCATCAAGAAGCAAATTCAAAGCACATTTAAGTCCAACCCACTTCCTATGCATAGGAATCTTGTAAAGAAACAAGTCATAAAAGCACAAAGCAACAAGGATAGTAAAGAAAAACAAGTGCAACTTCAAGACTTTAAGCATAAAGAGGGGGAACTTAATATTATTGAGATGCATAAAACCATGTTTGCCTCTCTCATAATAACTTTCAGTAGCATCATGAATAAAATTAACAATATAACTATCACATAAAACATTCTTATCATGAGCCACATGCATATAAGAATTAATAATCTCCACATAAACATAGTCATTCTTATTAATTGTAGTGGGAGCAAATTCAACAAAATAGCTATCATTATTATTCTCATCACCATAATCATCAAATATAGGAGGAATATTGTAATCATAATTAATCTTCTCCTCAATAGTAGGTGGACTGAAAATATAATATTCATCATTGTAATCATCATATATTGGAGGCTTGGTATCATCATAAGCAATAGAATGGCTATCTTCCAAAACTGGGAACTAAAAAGATCATTTTCGTAAAAACTAGCTTCCCCAAGATTAGACTTTTCCATAGCATTAGCAATAATGGTGTCCAAAGAATTCATACTAACAACATTGCTATTAGCATGCAAATTAAGTTCCATAGGTTTTTTAATTTTCTCTTCAAACACTTCATGTCCTAACTCAAGATAAATACTATAAAGCTCTCTATTTTTGTTGTTGTTTTCCATTAAGCCTAACTAGTGAAAACAAGAAACAAAAAGACAAAATTGCAGAATCTAGAGGAAATAACTTCGAGCACTCACATAGGAGGATGTGAGTACCTTTTACCTTACCTCCCCGGCAACAGCGCCAGAAAATACCTTGCGCGTTGCTGACGTGGGAGCTTCTTCTTCTTTAATCCCCGGCAACGGCGCCAAAAAATAGCTTGATGTCTACACACTTATATTATTGTAGACAGTTGTTGGGCCTCCAAGTGCAGAGGTTTGTAGAACAGCAACAAGTTTCCCTTAAGTGGATTACCCAAGGTTTATCGAACTCAGGTAGGAAGTGGTCAAAGGTATCCCTCTCAAGCAACCCTACAATCAAGATACAAGAAGTCTCTTGTGTCCCCAACACACCCAATACACTTGTCAGGTGTATAGGTGCACTAGTTCGGCGAAGAGATAGTAAAATACAAGTGATATGGATATAATACAACGGTGCCAGAAAATACTTTGATAGCATGGAAGAGACTAAAGGCAAACTGAAATAAAGATAGCAGCAAGCAAATATGTAACAAATATAGTTGCAAACGGTGTTTCAATGCTTAGAAACAAGGCCTGGGGATCATAGTTTCGCTAGTAAACACTCTCATATAAATATCTTCTCTTCATGATACTACTCTGAACTACTCTCCGGTTGGACACTCTAATCCATGGTAGGGCTATAACAGCACACCTCAAAGTTCGCTTTCCCCATCTAGATAACCCCACACTATCACCTTGAGCGCTAGATGGTCCCAACAAACACCACAATTTCATAGAGACATCCAACTCCAAATATAACTCATAGCAAGTATTTGTAATCTCTAGCCTAAGTGCCACCATGGTGTGCACGCTGTCACTTTCACACACATGGGGAGAGCATAGATCTATTAAAGCACTTGAGTAGCAGGGTAGATCTACTTGATTACAAAGCTCATGATCACAATATGATCATGCATAGAGAGAGAGACAGAGATGAACACATAGCTACTGGTAGAACCCTTAGCCTCGAGAAAGAACTACTCCCTCATCATCATGGGAATCAGCAACGGCGATGGAGATGGTGGTGGAGATCGATGGAGATGGCTCCGGTGGCACTTCCCCGTCCCGGCAGGGTGCCGGAACAGAGACTTTCTATCCTCCGAATCTCCCCTTCGGTGGCGGCGGCGCTGCGGAACTTTTCTTGGCTGGAGGCTGTTCGGTTTAGGGTTTTTGCATCGGGAGGCATCTTATAGGCGAAGAGGCAAGGTCGGTGGGCGGCTAGGGGGGCCACACCATGCCCTGGCGCGGCCTAGGGTTGCCCGCGCCAAGGGGTGGTGTGGCCACCTGTAGCATCCCAATTGTCTAACAATTTAATGCTACTTACCTAGTCTATATATTGCTACTTGCTACATATAATTAATTGCATCATCATTATATCATGCTCATGTCACCATGCCATATTGCATTTGAGCATCATATTAGAACCCTTTTCATTTGGTTTTTCTTCTCATATTGCATTGCCTTATTGATTCTTTTTTGCTTCTTGATATCTTGTAGTTGCTTCTTGATATATTGCTTCATGCCCAAATTAAGTTAAGGGCATATCTCTTCCTTTTCCTTTTCCATCACTAACACGCCATTCTATCTTGTCCATACGAGCTTCTCTTAATTTCCACCATATGGAAACAAGTGGGTTTCTTATTTTGCTTTATGATTTTAAAATCAAGCCCATTTGAATTTGTGTGGATCCTATCTTATCTTGTCAATATATCTTCTACATGCTAGAGCTTGCCATTATCTAATTCTCTATGCATGGGATCATCTCCCTCTATTCTATCCTATGCAATATAATTATATTCCATGCTCACATGAAAGGATACCATCTGTGTGCTTTTGTTCTTGTTTTTAAATTCCATGTGAGTTTGTCTCTATTTGATGTGTGTTTAAATCCTTCTCTCTAAACCACCAAACCCTTCATCACATGTGTGTGTAATACATACACACACTTCCCAATCGTAGCTAACCATGCGCGCATGCAATCTACACATACACACACTCAAACCCACACATATAGTTCTATATCTACCATTGATGTGTGTCTCACACACCGCACACACTCTCCAATTTAAGACCCCAGTCGTGGCCTCTTGGAACACACCTAGCTATACCGATCAAGTTAGCTAGCTCACTTTTGTTTACCTCACAATGGCTGCTCCCTGGAAATCTGAACCGCACCGCCCTATCCGTGCAAGACTGCAGACTTTGACCCCAAAATGAAGCCCCGTCCTTCTTGGCCTGGCTCGACCAACCTAGAGGATGTAACACTGTGCTCCCCTGTTTCTCTTCTTGGGCACGACCATGTGATCACCCAGCAGCTGAGCCCTCCTCCAATCGTTCCTCTACCCCACATATACCAGTTGCCCTGCTTTTCTTCCTGGCCATACATCAAGCGAGGCACCAACCACCACTCCTCCATCCAGATCTCGATCCAACTCTCCCCATCTTCTTCCATGGCAAGAGATTTTTGTTGGAGATATGCCCAAGAGGCAATAATAAAAGTGGTTATTATTATATGTTTGTGTTTATGATGAATGTTTACATCCCATGCTATAATTGTATTATAACGAAACACTAATATTTGTGTGTTTTGTAAACATAAAAGAGTCCCTAGTAAGCCTCTTATTGAACTAGCTTGTTGATTAATAGATGATCATGGTTTCCTGATCATGGACATTGGATGTCGTTAATAACAAGGTCACATCATTAGGAGAATGATGTGATGGACACACACCCATAGTAAGTGTAGCATAAGATCAAGTCATTTAGTTTGTATTGCTACAAGCTTTCAAATGCATAGTAACCTAATCCTTCGACCATGAGGTTATGTTAATCACCATCACCGGATGGGTGATTTGATGACATCAAACACCGCTTCATAACTGGGTGGTTATAAAGGTGTCATTGGGTATTCTGAAAGCATGTGTTGAAGCGCATGGACCAAGATTGGGATTTGTCCATCCATATGACGGATAGATATGCTCTGGGCCCTCTCGGTGGAATGTCATGTAGTTAGCTTGCAAGTGTGTGACTAGGTCACAAGGGATGACATATCATAGAACGAGTAAAGAGTACTTATCAGTAACGAGGTAGAACTAGGTATGGAGATACCAACAATCAAACCTCATATAAGTAGAGTATCGTGTGACAAAGGGAATTGGTTTCGTATGTTAATGGTTCTATCGATCACGAAGTCATCGTTGAGTATGTGGGAGCCGTTATGGATCTCCAGATCCCGCTGATGGTTATTGATCGGAGAGGTGTCTCCGTCATGTCTGCATATTCACGAACCGTAGGGTGACACACTTAAGGTTCGATGCTGTTTAGGTAGATATGGAATATGCGTTGGAGACCGAATGTTGTTCGGAGTCTCGGATTGGATCTGGGACATCACAAGGAGATCCGGATCTGTCCGGAGAATAAGATTCATATAATGGAGATCATTTTCTAGGTTCGGAAATGTTCTGGAGTGTTTATATGGGGATTCTAGAAGGTTTCGGAATGTTCCGGAAAGTTCCAGAAGGTTCCGTGGACTTTACTTGAAAACCAAGAAAGGAAAGGGGAAGACTTGGGGGGAAGGAAACTCCCTCCCCCCTCTCCCTTGTGCGCCGGCCCTAGGAGGTGGGCCTAGGGGTGGGAACCCTAGGCCGCACCCTCCCTCTATATATAGAGGTGGGCGCCACCCCTTGCCCTCCACTCTTGCCCTAGCCGCCTCTCCTCCTCCTTCGCTTTGCTCAGGCTTAGGCGAAGCCCTGCAGAATTCTCTACTCCACCACCACCACCACGCCGTCGTGCTGCTGGGATTCCGTGGAGAGATCTACTACCTCCGTTGCTCGCTGGAACAGGGAGAGGAAGGCCTGCATCGACTCCGCACGTGTGACCGACTGCGGAAGCGCTGCCGGAACACGGCGCCGGAAGGATCGTCTACTCGATCTTGAGATCGGCAAGTGATAGTCTACATCAACCACGAGATCCGATCTTGCACAAGGCTTTCGGATCTACAAGGGTTAGTACAGATCTATCTCGTTGCACATGTCTAATAGATTAGATCTTGGCTTTTATCTAGATTAGATCTGGGTTTTGTTCGTTCTTGCGGTAGAAATTTTTTGTTTTCCATGCTACGTACCCATCAATTTTAAACCCTTCCATAGTCCCTGGACCATCACCACCATAGTCCACCACAAGCCGGAGGAGCACCAAGTCAAGATGTTGGAGCCTTGAAGCAACTGAAGAGTGGAGGAGAAGGCTCTGAGCCCCTGCGTCATTGTCGCGCATGTGTTCTGCCAATGACCCGACGCCGCCCACATCATCTCGCATCACCCTAAGATCTCCCTTTGCAAAGGCGCTAGTGAGGCCCCGATCTACCCGACAAGGTTCCTGGTCTGAGTCGCCGTACTTTTGCTGTCATTGCACGACGCGGCGCATGTAGTTGCCATGCGTTGCTGTTCGCATTGTCCTAGCGCTCATCTCGGTACTCTTCAAGAAGATCTGAGACCACCAATACATAGAGAGATTTCCCCTCTTCAATTCGAGCTATCACACGCCCCAATCGGTGGAGAATCATGGTCGCGGTCGTGCTCGAAAGGTGGCACCAGCGCACCACGGAAGCTGTCAAAGTTTAGTTCACGCGCAACAGTCACTGCAGCAGCCCTGTTTGTGAATTCTTGCCGCCTTCCACCCTTCATATCCGGATCAGATGTTTGCGTCTAGTTGTAGCTGGTTGTATCAGTTATTCCTCAATTCAAACCTCACCTAAAACCGATCCCTACAGCTCTAGGTATATTCCTCGCAATATTGGTGCATCTCACAGATCGTCCGGTATCCGTCGGTTTCGTCACAGATTAAAAGCACCAGCAGTCGCCTAAAATTTTCAGAAAAACACAACCATGAATCAATCCTTAGACAGCCTAGTGGTCTAGGCTTCAAACCCTTAGGTTACCACCAGAGGTGCTGAGCTCGATTCCCCTGGCTCAATAAATCCTTTTTTTCCTTTTTCTTTCTTTCTTTTCTTTTATCATTTTTAAAAAATCAAAATCATCAAAAGTGATATATGCAGTATTTCATATATTCTTATTTCCTTAACCAAATATGACATATAATATATGTTTTGATTCATAAAAATACAAGGATTATGATTCGGACATCCAAAATAATTTATGGGTAATTAAAAATTTCAAAATTGTTTCAATGCTATTAAATACCGATTTATTAATAAATCCATAACTTTAATTCTGTTATTCCAAATTTGACAAATAATATGTCTAAATCGATCAGCGCAACAAGCCCGTTTTATTTATGCATTCCATGATATGAATTGAAGCATGCATCATATAAATATTAAGTATACAACAATGTTTATGGGAGCAAAACATGACTAAAAACTTAATAAAATGCTTTGTTCTTGTACCCCATACCTCACCCATGCCATGCTATGCTATGCCATATAAATTGTGCATCATTCCATCATGGCATTCTTGTTTGCTTGTTGCATATTATTTATATGATTGTGCAATATATTTATTTTGACCCCTTGTGTGTTTGTTTTTTATCCAGATAGACACTGAGCAAGGAGAATACCAGGAGCCTCAGGAGTATTACCCGGATCCTTTCTATTCGGCAACAGAACTGCCAGGCAAGCAATTCCCCATGCTTGCATACATATAGTACCTATGCTTCTATCTTACTCTTGAACCATTGAGTCGCGATTGCATTAAATTGAATCCCATGTATTGCATAGCCTTTAATTTTAAACGCCACCGAAGCTTGTTCCTCCATCCCATGAGCCATTACTACAGGAGTTGTTTGAGCCATGCGAGTCGTAGAATTGCATGTGTAGGGTTTGTGCGAGTCTTTGAATAATGAGGTACCTAAACAACTTAATATGAGTAGAGAACTAATGAAAGAGGCATCAGTGAGTATTATCTGCTATTTGGTTCTTTAAGCTCACTTGTGTCCCGTAGGACCCCAAGTACTTGATTCCTGTTCCTTGACTATTCGCACTATCCACATACGGGAGACCCTATGAATCCCCCTTTGCTTGAGCTTGATTCACACTTTATTTCTTGGGGCCACAAAGTAGTTTGGGGCTTTATTACTATTCTGTACTTATGCCATGCCTTACTGCTTTATTTATGATTGCGCGTGGAGCGCCTGTACTATTTAGGAACCCCGTGCCATGTTTCCGCTGTATCGACAAGCCCAGTCACACTTTCGGGTTCCCAGTCGTTTACAGCCACCGCCACGCAGCTTGGGTCCGCCGTGGAGCCGGCCGACTTCGTAGCGGGTAGCTTATTGGGGGTGGCCCCCTGAAAATTGTTTATGAATCCTGTGAATGCTTTGTCTTGAGGCCTCATTGCGTTTTATTTGGTTCTTCCCGAGGTTGATCGTGTGTGTGTTGCTATTTGTGCACCCCCTGTAGGGTAAATCTTTTTGAAAGCCGTGTCCGCGGTTATGGACGACTTGGAGCACATTTTCTCGATCATAGACAAGCATAACTAAAGTACCGCCTTTAATTTGACTAAGACATGACTAGTAATTAGTACAACGCTCATGGAATGGTTAATAAAATTGCTAACGGATGGGTTGTTCTTCCGCCTTCTCGTCGGTAAGCGAGAAGGAGGGCGAGCAAGGTTAATTATGTTGCTCATATAACTATTGCTATTAATTAACGAGCGTTCGTCCATCTCTGGTTGGGCGGATGTGTAGCGTGTCTCTATAGAACTTTGTAGCTATTATCTTTCGCTGTAATTGCGTCATCCCAGGTTGTTCCCTTATATGCATTAAGACTTGTTGAGTACCCCTAGGGTCTCACACGATAAATATTTGGTTTAGGTGAACAGGTATACTCTCAGGAAGGCTACTGGGTTGAGGATACGGGTGATGGTGGCAACGACCGTCAGGTGTAGAGATTCCGGGGATGGAGATCTGTGAGATCTGTGGGCAAGATGTGCTTATTTTCAGGGCATCGTATGCCGATTTGCTTCTTATCTGTACTCGAATCATGTTTCCCGCTTCCGCTTGATACTCTATTGCATGATGTTTGAGGATGTATCCTAAAATATTATATCTATCTAGGATATTTGGATCTTTCCGTATGGCGTTGAATATTCCTATTTCTATTTCTTTTAGATGGTGTGACTCTGATGTCTATTGTAAGTTGCAGGCGTACATACTCATTTGTGTATGTCGTGGTCGCGTTACCTGTCGCTTACGACGCTCGCTCTTGTCTCGATGTTCTTGAAAGTGGATAAGGTGGTAGGTCGGTATGTGCCCTACTCCGCTTCGACGGGCCTACATGTGGGTGGCCTTGGGCCTCCGCGGTAGAGTCACTTATCCACTTCTGGTTCGTCCAGGCTTGAACTTAGAGCGTAATGTCTAAGGTATTACAATTGGTATCAGAGCCATTCCGCCCTTTAGGGTCTCAGCCAAGATGGTCATTTTCAGTCTAGAAAATATTTTGGTATCTATGTATACTAGGAAAAAAACTAAACATGAGAGTAGGACTGCTTCCATTTTCTTCTTAACCACCAACCTACCCTATTCTGGTAAGGAAGTGTAATGTTTGTCTATCCTCTTCTAAAAATTCAAACTAGGATTCACGTGTTTGGGGTTTCTATAGTACCATAGGATGTTTGTGTAATTCTTTGTCTATCTGTTGCATCCAACTTTGTTGTTGCAATCTGTCTTTGGTTATCAACTGTTGGTACATTCCATACCGATAGGCTTTTGTAAACCGGTGTGATCTGTCTTACTCTTTGTCACCGATGCAGTTTTGTTAAGGGTGTTCTTCCTTCCTGCATGCTTTCACAGAATGTGGAGTTGCCAATATCTATCTGACGAGGGTTTAACTCATCAATGCCCATTGTTATGGACTTGGGTTTGGAGAAGGAGGAAGCGCTGGAGATCTCGGTACGGCTAGCAAACAAGCACATAGGGACGCAAGGTTTACCCAGGTTTAGGCCTCGTAGAGGACCCTACTCCTGCTTGTCTGCTCTTGATTGATGATGATCCGAAGGATTACAATGTCGCCGAGGGAGGTGTCGTGCAGATTAGATCTAGCGTATGGGAGATCGTAGATCTGTCTATTGTCTATTGCGGGAGTCGCGATGTATAAATCTATGTGTCGTAGCGTGTCCTCCTCGTTGGACCCTCCTAGCCTTTATATATGGGGAGGCTAGGTCTCAGGTACCAATACGAGTTGGTTACAAGTTAGATTAGCACTTTAGTCTTGAGCTTTCCTTGTCTTGTGCGTTTGGGAGTCCGTGTCCATATGGGCTTCATACCACTCGAACCGTCATAGGCGTCATCGACCTTAGCAATTCGTCGAGTGGGCCTTTCGTCGAGCCGCACCAGGTAGGCTGTAGTCGAGTGCCTATTGGGCATACCCATGTCAGTAGCCCCCGAGTGTCCATGTGAATCGTAGATTCGGATGAAGACTCAGAAGTCTTGAGTCTTGCATTAGGATGTCGGAGTCGACAATTATGTCGAAAAGTAAGCACTTCACCCTAAGTTCATCGTCACCAATTTATAGTAGTTCATAGGGATGATGGTAAACGTGCCTGGTGCGCTCGACGGATCGGGACCAGTTAATTGCTCTAGGGCAAAAACAATGTCACCTACTCAAACTCGAGTCCCCGGACTCGAATCCGGAAATTGCTGGCATAATTCGACTCATGCCGTGGAGGCCTTACTGAGTCGAATCCCAGTGTATAAGTGTGAGCACTCGACGCGTCCGTCAAGGCTTATTTCATCGTACTTGCAGGCACGGATTATTTCTGGTAGAGCACAGTAGGTGCGTTGCCAGGCCTTCTTCAGGTCTTATCTTCATGCTGCATGCGTGGCATCCGAATTTTGTCATCGCGAAAATGATTCGGGTGGCCCAGGAGACGTAATCTCTTTGTAGGGAAAATATGAGGCGGAGTCGCCATAGCATTCGAGTGTGGATGTTATCGACACATAGTACGATGTACAAGGAAAAATAATGATAGGGTGTGTGACCAGCGCTCCCTATGGGAGTAGCCCCCGAGTGCCTATTCGAGTCGTAGACTCGGGTGGGGACTATAAGTATTTTGCGACTGTTGTCGTCTTTTGCTTGTTTCAGTCGAATATGCTTTCAGTGCTCCCTATGGGAGTAACCCGAAGTCCACAACCAAATCGTATATTCGAGTGAAGGGTTTTCATAATGCTTGGATATCTTCACAAATTTCTTCGGGTGCGTGGCCAGCACTCCCTATGGGAGTAGCCCCGAGTCCTTAGTCGAATCGTGGATTCGAGTGAGGATTTAGAGCATTCCACTCGAAGATCTTGTATATGCACATTCAGCGCTCCAGTTTGGAGTAGCCCCCGAGTGTCTGGCGGAGTCGTAGACTCGGGCAGAGACTCGAGTCTTGTATCTTGTAGTCGTAGTCGAAAATCATGCGAGCAGAAACCACTGACCCGGAAGTGCATCGAGTCATCGTATCACGCATAAGGAGCTGGAATCGATGATGCAATTTGAATCGACATAGTGGAATCATGCGGCGTTTTAGCCAGGTGAGTCGACAATGAGGATGGAGTCGACGCAGTCGCTTCTGTCAGGTGCGTTGCTAGCACCACGCCTTTATAGCATCAAGCGATGCAACCATCCGAGGAGGAACTCGACTCGGGTCTTGAGTGTATGGCGTAGTTAGTTGTTTTGTCGACTCCTATTGGAGGACCTAATAGAATATCTCGATGCAGTCTACATCCTTGTAAGTTGCATAAAGCATTAAGAATTGTGAAGTACTTGTATCTTGTAACTAATATTTGCCTGCCGGTTTGCAAAGTAGGATTCTGGTGCCAATCGAGTCGACACTTTTGCACTGTATGCTAGGCCTTTTCGTTAGCCTGATTACCCTTAGTCTCAGTACCTTGCCGAGGCACTCAGAGTTCAAGGATTCGATGGTCAGGCAGAATCAGCTACTCAGGCTGTCGCGTATGAGGTGCTCGAGTACGTGGATTCGACGGCACATTAGGTTACTTAAGAGGGCGCAACCCCCGAGCGTTTCGAGTGCGAGTTTAAAAAAGAATCAGTTGTAAATAGATGAAAACTTAGCTTTATCGGTAGTTGCCGTGGTGAAATCGATGCGGCCGCGAATGTAGGCGATGCGGTAACCAGACGCGTGCCAGAGTCAAAGGTTGTAATGGGTTGCCGTATTCGAAGGAGGCAACGTCTCGCCGGAGTCGAAGTCCGCAGCGAGTCGCTGGGTCGCCAATACTGAGGGAGCCCCCGAGTCGCTGGGTCGCCAATGCTGAGGGAGCCTCTGAGTCGCTGGGGTCAAGGATTACAGCGGGTCGCTAGAGCCGAAGGAGCCCCCGGGTCATGTGCGGAGTGGTGTAATGGAGGTCAAAGACCATAGTAGGTCGCCGCAGCCGAAGACCATTGCGAGTCTTGTGGAGTCGACGGAGCCCCCGAGTGTAGAGCGATGTGGTCGAGGCGTTGTTGGAGAGCCGATGCGGCAGACCAGAGTCAACGCGGGTAGCGAGTCGCCGAAGCCGATGGTAGTAGCGGGTCGCGCGACGGAGTCGAAAATTGCGGCGGATCACCAGATTCAAAGAACATAGCGGGTCACTGGAGCCGATGACGGTATTGAGTTGACGCAGTCGAAGACCGTAGAGGGTCGCTCCAGTTGAGGGATCACCCGAATTGCCGATGCCGAAGACCGCAGAGGGTCACACGGCGGAGTCAGTGCAACCGAAGATTTTGGCGGGTTGCCAGTGTCGACGTAGTGGATGTAATCGACACTACGGACAGAGTCGTGCGGCGGACGGACGTAGTCGATCCGGTACAAGTCAAAGTTGACGCAGCAGCGATTCATCGGGTTTTTGTCATCTGGAGTCGACGCGTCGCTTCGGTATCCTGATTAATCGTATCGTATCACACGTAAATAGTGCGCCAACGCAGGTCGAGCTTTATTGCCATGTCGTTGGGTGTACGTTCTCATCTGACTTTCCTCCGGTCTCTGATTATTTTTTGTGGCGCACGCATGAGCAGGTTTAATCTTTTCTTTCCATGTGATGTTCTTTCCTATTTGGATCGCTTCACGTCTCTTTTTTTGCATCAGAAACTGAATTGCATTGGGACTTGAAGCAATAACACGATTTGAATTGGAGTCAATTCACTACACAATGGCCTTGATCTGGTGAACTCGTGAATCAGCTCTTTCCTATCAGCATGTCATGTTCCGTCAAGGAAACACGCGGGCGCGTGCGCACCATGGAGACAAGATCTGACGCCTTGCTTATTTTTCTACATGCAATCGGTGCATGCCTTCGACCAATGTGACGTTTCACTCGAATTTTTTTGCCTTCGCTTACGTGATAGTCACACGAGGAGCATCGGGTTAGATCAAGCTTTTTGCTATGCGGATGAGCTCTTCGGCTTCTTCCGACGTCTGGTCACAGCTTCGCTATTTTCGGTCAGGGTACGAACGGATCTCACGGCGACGAACAAAATATTGATGACAAAATTGGAGATCCTGGCATGGACGAGTCGTAGATCGCAGGTGATGGGACCGTCGAGATCACAACATCAGCGTTTCCAGTTCTCACAGACGGCGCCAATTGACGAGGGTTTAACTCATCAATGCCCATTGTTATGGACTTGGGTTTTGGAAAAGGAGGAAGCGCTGGAGATCTCGGTACGGCTAGCAAACAAGCACACAGGGACGCAAGGTTTACCCAGGTTCAGGCCTTGTAGAGGACCCTACTCCTACTTGTCTGCTCTTGATTGATGATGATCCAAAGGATTACAATGTCGCCGAGGACGATATCGCGTAGATTAGATCTGACGTATGGGAGATCTGTAGCATCCCAATTGTCTAACAATTGCAATGCTACTAGCCTAGTCTATATAGATGGCTACTTCAAATATATAATTGTTGCATCATAATTATATCATGCTCATGTCATCATGCCACCTTGCATTTGAGCATCATATAAAACCCTTTTGTTTTGGTTCTTCTCTCATATGCATTGTTAATTGTATTTGCCTCTTGATATTGTATCTGGTTCTTGATATATTGTTTAAATGCCCAAGTTGAGTTGGGGGCATATCTTTTCTTAACTCCACCACCTTTATTTCACCACCTTATAATTCCACCATCCAACTATACATGAGCTTGGCACTTATTGGTTTTACCTCTAGCTCATGTGGGTTGGGATGGATCCAATTCTTTTCCACATGCTCCCATATATGCACCATGTTGTTTTCACATTATTGGTATATGAGAGCCACCTGGCCATCTTTGCATGCCTTGTGAGTGAAACCCTTTTGCTAGCTTCCATATGTGTTGTGTTGGGGTTATTTTCATGTTTGGATATTTTGGGCTTATTAAATGCCTAGTGGCACATACACACTAGCAAGTCCCAATTTTACTCAAACATGATCATCTCCATCTATTCCACTTGGAGCTTTCTCTTAAATCCTTTTGCTTAGGCCTTACTCCACATTTTGGGAATGCATAAGTATAAATGCTATGGATATTCATTTTTGTTCTCACAAGAGGAAACCTAGCATTTAATGCATTTGCATGGGCCATGCAACCATCACCAACTTAGGTCCTCTTTTGGTTTTACTTGTTTTTGGTTGGATCATGCCATCTCTCATCTATCTCTCCCTCCTTTTAGCTTGATCTTAATTTGATCTTGCTTAAACCCTAACCCTCATCCATCCCTCTCTTTTTCTGGTCTTGATCTTGTTTGATCTTGGTTGTTCTTGGCTTGACCTTGTCCATAGCAAACCCTAGCTTCCAACCACTCCATCTCGCTCTAAACCCTAAGCTCACCCTAAACCTACCTCTCCATCTCCTCTAAGCTACCCATACCCCCATCTAAGCTAAACCCTAGTTCCTCCCTATTCCCCTCTCTCGGCCTCTCTCCTCTCTCACCACATGGTCACCCTGGCCCCACCTAGCTGGCCCCACCATGCCACCTAGCTACCCCCACCAAACCTAAACCCTAATCGAGCCTAGCTCCTACCTCTACCCGAGGCTACCCCCTCTCCCTCTCTTGCTCCCTCTCTCTCTGCCAAGTGGACCCCAGCCCGAGCCTACCCTCCCAGACCACCATGCCCCACCTGGAAGCCTCCCCCCCACCTGCCCTGCCTCTGTCCCAGCTCGAGCACGTGAGGTGGTAGGAGGAAAAGAGGCACCGAGGCCACCTTTTCCCCATCTACCTGCTCCCCACAGCATCTTCCCTCCCTCTGCCTTATCTCCTTCCCCATGACTCTCCTCTGCTCGCCCAGATCCACCCCAGAGTCTACCCTCCTCCCTCTCTCTCTACACACTGACCCGCGCCAGAGATGGCCTACCTCTGCCCCTCATCGATCCAGCCAGCGTGGCCGTCGTGGAGGTGATCGAGGACGTCCCTTTGCTTCCCCTGCATCGTCCCGTACCCGCCGTCGAGGAGGAGAAGGACCAGCCGAGTTCCCCGAGGCCGACGAAACCCTAATCCGGCGTCGCCTCGCCGTCGATCCGCTTTCGCCGACCGATCCATCACCGCCGACTACCTCTCGGTGAGCTGGCCAACCTCCACGAATCCTCCGTTTCCCCGCGTCGCTGTGCTCGTCTGTTTCTCGGCGCCCTCGGCGCCTGTCGGCGCCTTTGTCTGCTAGCTCCCGCTCCGCGTAGCAACCTACCTAGGCCACGCCCACCTCCCTGACACCAACCCCACTCTAGCCTGGCTCCGCCTCACAAGCCTGCGTCGCGCGTTCGATCCTATGGCCGCTCTGCGAACACACATCGCTCGAGGCAGAGAAGATCAACAATCTGGCGCTCCTTTTTGCACATACCTCCTCACCTTTTGCGCGATCAACCCAGCGTACCGAGTGCCCCACCACGCCTCTCGATTAGTTTTATGGAACACCCCCTGGGCTTTTGTAAACCTTAACCCGCGCTCCAGCCCAGCCCCACCTGTCAGTCCTGCCCCTCTCACCGCTGTCACGTGGCCCCGTGGCCGCTGGCCCCATCCGTCAGTCTCAGAGGCTAGCTAAACCTGCGGTGTAAGAATCTTTTCTGCACCCTGTGTTGCTGAGTCAGCTCGGCCCCACCCGTCTGTGTCTGTGGCTAGAATTAGACTGAGTAACAAAAGTATTTTTCTGTTATCTGTTTTAATTCAAATCTTTCCAAATTAATTTAATTCCAAAATTCAAATCTGTTTTAAATAACTTTTAATTCTTAAATCCAAATAATACAAATAATATATGTTTTGAGATCAGGAAAATATGAGGAATTCAAATATGCCATCCAAAATATATTTTGAACATTTAAAATTCCAAGTTTATTTAAATTACATTAAAATGCCCCTTTTCCTTAATTAATTAATATCTTTTGTTTTATAACTCCAAATTTAACAAATGATATGTCTAAAATGATTAGCTCGACGAGACCTTTCTGTTTATGCATTCCATGGTTTGATTTTAAGCATGCATCATATAAATATAAAGTGTACAGCAACTAATATGAGGATAAAATGGGGCCAAAACTCAATAAAATGATTCATTCTTGTATTCCACACTCACCCATGCCATGCTACCTTATTGCCATGCAAATTGTGCATCATTCATCATGGCATGAATTGTTTGCTTGTCGCATTTATTCATATGCTTGCGCACTTTATTTATGTTGGCCCTTGTTTGTTTGGTTCTTCTTCGAATAGGCCGACGGGGATATATCAAGAGAACCAGGAGCACTACCCAGATCCATCCATTGCTTCAACTGAGCTGCCAGGCAAGCACTACCACATGCTTGCATACATATAGTACCTATTGCCTCTTTCTTATTCTTGCATCATTGAGTCGCGATTGCATTAAACTGAATCCCAAGTATTGCATAGCCTTTACTTTTAAACCCCACCGAAGCTTGTTCCTCCATCCCATGAGCCCTTACTACAGGAGTTGTTTGAGCCATGCGAGTCAGAGAACATGTGTAGGGTATGTGAGTGTCGATGGATAACGAGGTACCTATACATCTTAATCTGAGTAGTAATGGGATAACTAATGAAAGTGGCATCGGTGAGCCATATTCGCTATTTGGTTTTTCAGGCTCACTTGTGTCCCGTAGGACCCCGAGTACTTGATTCCTGTTCCTTGAATATTCGCGCTATCCACATCCGGGAGGCTTATGAACCCCCCTGAGCCAGAGCTTGATTCATTCTTATTTCTTGGGGCCACAAACTAGTTTGAGGTTTTATTTACTATCCTGTACTTATGCCATGCTTTACCGCTTTATTTTAAATTGTGCGAGGTACTGCACATCGTCTTGTTAGGTCCGTGACCTGCTATATCGACAAGCCCAGTCACACTTTCGGGTTCCCAGTCGTTTACAACCGGCTCCACAAACCTTGAGGCCGTCTCGGAGTCAGCTAACTTCGTTGCGGGTAGCTCAATGGGGTGGCCCCCTGAAATATTTCTGAATCCTGCAATTGCTTTGTCGTGACTGCCTCGTTGGGTTTTGATTTGGTTTTTCCGAGGCATATCGAGTGTGTGTTGCTATTTGTGCACCCCTGCAGGGTAAAACTTTCGGAAAGCCGTGTCCGCGGTTATGGACGACTTGGAGCACAGTTTCTCGATCATAGACAAGAATAACTAAAGTACCGCTCTTAATTTGACTAGACTAGGTACCTGACTAGTAAATAGTACAACACTCATGGAATGGATAATAAAACGCCAACGGATGGGAGGGTTGTTATCGCTTCCTCGTCGGTGGCGAGGAGGATGGATCTGTTAAGATTACCATTATAACTGTTGTGGTTAATTCACGGACATCCGTCTATCTCTGGTTAGGCGGATGGTTAGCGAGTATCTATAGAATTGTTAGGGTTTATCTTTTGCTGCAATTGCGTCACCCTAGGTTGTGTCCCCTTTAGCGGCATAAATACTTGCTGAGTACCCCTAGGGTCTCACACGATAAATTATTGGTTCAGATGAACAGGTACCCTCGCAAGATGGATACTGGGTGGAAGAGACGGACGATGTGGGCAACGATCATTCGTGTAGAGATTCCGGAACGGGATCTGTGAGATCTGTATGGATGTGCTTATTTATGGGGCATCTTATGCCGATTTGCTTCTTATCCGTACTCGGATTTTGTCTTCCGCTTCCGCTTGATGCTCTGATGTTTGATGTATGAGGAGATATCCTAAACTATTATATCTATCTAGGATATTTGGATCTTGCCGTATGGCGTTGCTATATTTCCTTTCTTTTTAGATGGAATGGCTCTGATGTACTGTTGTATGGTGGCTTGCATACATACTCATTTGTATATGTAGTTGATCCCTTCGCCTGTCGCTTACGCCGCCCGTTCTTGTCCCGATGTTTGGAAATGGTTAGGACGGCCGAAAGGTCTACCTGTGAGTGGCATTTGGGCCCCACCGTACTATTTTAACCATTTCCGTTCGCCCAGGCTTGTAACTAGGAGCGTAATTCACCGAGGTAGTTACAAGATCGTAGATCTGTCTATTGTCTATTGCGGGAGTCGCGATGTCTAGATCTATGTGTCGTAGTGTGTCCTCCTCGTTGGACCCTCCTAGCCTTTATATATGGGGAGGCTAGGTCTCAGGTACCAATACGAGTTGGTTACAAGTTAGATTAGAACTCTAGTCTTGAGCTTTCCTTGTCTTGTGCGTTTAGGAGTCCGTGTCCATATGGGCTTCATACCACTCGAACCGTCATAGGCGTCATGGACCTTGGCAATTCGTCGAGTAGGTCTTCCGTCGAGACGCACCAGGTAGGCTGTAGTCGAGTGCCTATTGGGCATACCCATGTCACTATCCGTTAAGTGGTTTTGCGCATCTCATTGGTATTTTAATGCCGAAAATGCAGAAAGTTTTGCTTTGATACATCTGTGTTCCACACTCCTTTTCAGACGTGTGCGATGCACTATCTATCTTCTTCTGTAGGCATGTTCATGCCAACTCATTATTTTGATACCAGCGCTTCAGTCTGGAGTTTTCACTTCATCTTCAATTCTCGCGGGCTAAATACAAGACTTGTGTTGATCCGATGCTTATGATCGTAATTTGGTTCGCGGTATAGCTATATGACACTTATCATGAGTGGAATGTGGTTAATGCTATCAATCTAATCCCCCAAATGATGGCGGTTATCTCTTGTGACTCTGAGTTATACCGTGATCATACCTATAACATATTCAAGTGTCTTTGGCAATCCGGGGATTTATTAAGGCACTATGAAGGATTTTCATCTGACTGTTGTGCATTCTACCTCTGTTGAACTCCATATCCTCAAAAGTTCTCTTTCGGTATGGGAGAATAGCATCCTTTCATCTCCGATACCTTTGCTTAATGTATGAGTTATTATCATTTCTTTATCCAAAGTCTCTTCTCTTTTTCAACCGGTGATTCGATCAACAAGGTGAACAAGTCGGTATCTTTTCTTTCCGAAGGGATAGATAATCTATTCTTTAAATTCATCTCTTCCAACACAAATCCTTGCTCGAAATGTTGATTTTTCAAAGAGCGTTGAGCTTAGAAAGTGTTTCGAGCATTCGTTCGTTTCTCTCGCCACATGAACTTGGTATTATGGGAATATCTGGATAATTCGTGGTGGTATATCTTGATGATATGCTTTCCTACTCTATATCAATGGAAGAACATGAATAACATCTTTGTCTCCCCTCTCAAGCTTCGTGAACACTGCCTGTGTGCAAAGTTCTCTAAGTGTGAATTCTGACTTTTTAAAGTCACCTATCTTGACCACGTCCTTCTGCTAAAAGACATTGCTACAATTCTAGAATTATCAAGTTAATTGCTAATTACATCCTCCACCTTTAACCAACTCCAGAGTTTTTCCTTGTGTTGGCAAGTTATCATCGTCATTCTGCTAAAGTTTTCCTCAAGACTACTATCTCTCTCTCTTAGTTATTCTCAAGAACGTGGAATCTTTTGTTCTCTGACTCGTCAAGAAACCTTTTGAAATCCTATCCCTATCTTCTATCTTTAATCCGACGGATGCCATGAAGACTTTTCAAATCTTTTCTAATCCTTCTATTCAAGTTGGTGCTATCTTTTTCTCTATCTGTTGAATCTTGCAGCTGTACTCCGTATTCTTCGTTCATATATTTTCCGATGGCCAAGGACTTCCAACACGATGACAATGTCATCATCTTCATATACTTTGGATCCAATGAATCGTTTGCATCAAATCTTTGTTTTCTTACGAAGCATCATGAATTCTGCTTGTCAAGATCTTCAGTCTAAATTTTCGAGAGTTGGGTTGCACCATTTTCCTATTCGTGTACGGAGTAATGCTTTGAGTGTGGGATGGAGTCATGACCATACCACTACTCTTATAATTTGCTCTTGTACATTGAATTGGTGAATAAATGCGATTTTGCTCATTCCATGGAAGTCAGAAAGTGGCCTTTATTCCTCGAGATTTTTACTTATGTCCTTGTTTTTCCGGAGTGTTCTTTCGACGAACGTGAGCAACAAACTCTTGTTGGTGTTCTCGTCTATTTCTAGATGGAGCAAAATCTTCAATGATCTGGTGGAAACAAATGCAAAATCTTCTCTGTCCTCTTCATTCTACCGGTGCTCGACAGCATCAAACAAGATGAATGGAAGATATATCTGACTTTATTTGTCAAATCATTTTCTCTTGGTAAACCCAATTATGGTCGATGCCATCAATCACAAAATCTATTGGATAACCTCATGGTTAAGGAAAGCAGTGGACATCTCTACAATAACTCCAGATATTCAACATTCATTTTCTTCTCAGGATTCCACCATAAGCTAGTGTCACCTTCTTCTCTTGAAGATATGTCCGTGTACCTCCTTTGCGCGATCCTTTGGTTCTTACTAGCACAAGAAGAATCCAATCCGAGGACTCATAAACCCAAATCTTTTCTGTTGATATCAAGAACTTTATTGTTTGAAGGCAATATTGTTTCTCCAAACTTCATTTCTTAAATCCAAGGGAAGAAAACAATGCTATTTTCATAGTGGTTGATAACTTCTCCAAAATCACTCTTTTCTTTCGGTGAAACAAAGAATCATCTTCACATGCATTTGTGATCTTCAATTCTAACGATGTGTCTTTTCTTTCTCCTCGATACACCATCGTTCATAACTCTTTCAAGAAGTGGTTCTATTCTTTTATCATGTTTCTCGAGAGCACTGGAGCCATGTTCACCCTATCTTTCTCGTCTCACAATAGTTCTCCAGGTTCTTGAAGTCCTTTGTCTCTAAGAAGCAAAACGCAAGACTCGCAACAAGTCTAGCAAGTTTTGCAAGGTGTAGTGGTCGCACCATTCCGTTGTTCACCAACTTGGGAACACGAGGATCACCTTCGTTCCGAGCACCCGCCTCTCCATGTTCCTTTTCTTTTCATAGGAATCTCGGGGCGAGATTCTTGTTTAGTGGGGGAGAGTTGTAGCATCCCAATTGTCTAACAATTGTAATGCTACTTACCTAGTCTATATATTGCTACTTGCTACTATAATTAATTGCATCATCATTATATCATGCTCATGTCACCATGCCATATTGCATTTGAGCATCATATTAAAACCCTTTTCATTTGGTTTTTCTTCTCATATTGCATTGCCTTATTGATTCTTTTTTGCTTCTTGATATCTTGTAGTTGCTTCTTGATATATTGCTTCATGCCCAAATTAAGTTGAGGGCATATCTCTTCATTTTCCTTTTCCATCACTAACATGCCATTCTATCTTGTCCATACGAGCTTCTCTTAATTTCCACCATATGGAAACAAGTGGGTTTCTTATTTTGCTTTATGGTTTTAAAATCAAGCCCATTTGAATTTGTATGGATCCTATCTTATCTTGTCAATATATCTTCTACATGCTAGAGCTTGCCATTATCTAATTCTCTATGCATGGGATCATCTCCCTCTGTTCTATCCTATGCAATATAATTATATTCCATGCTCACATGAAAGGATACCATCCGTGTGCTTTTGTTCTTGTTTTAAAATTCCATGTGAGTTTGTCTCTATTTGATGTGTGTTTAAATCCTTCTCTCTAAACCACCAAACCCTTCATCACATGTGTGTGTAAGACATACACACACACACTTCCCAATCCTAGCTAACCATGCGCGCATGCAATCTACACATACACACACTCAAACCCACACATATAGTCCTATATCTACCATCGATGTGTGTCTCACACACCACACACACTCTCCAATTTAAAACCCCAGCCGTGGCCTCTTGGAACACACCTAGCTATAGCGATCAAGTTAGCTAGCTCACTTTTGTTTACCTGACTATGTCTGCTCCCTGGAAATCTGAACCGCACCCTGCTGCCTATCTGGTGCAGTACCAGACTTGCTTTGAACCCCAAACAGCGAAGCCCCTGTCCTTCTTGGCCTGGCTCGACCGAACCTAGAGGACAGCAAGCACCATGCTCCTGTTTCTCTTCTTGGGCACGACCACGTGATCACCCAGCAGCTGAGCCCTCCTCCAATCGTTCCTCTACCCCACATATACCAGTTGCCCTGCTTTTCTTCCTGGCCATACATCAAGCGAGGCACCAACCACCACTCCTCCATCTAGATCTCGATCCAACTATCCCCATCTTCTTCCATGGAAAGAGATTTTAAACCCTACCATAGTCCCTGGACCATCACCACCATAGTCCACCACAAGCCGGAGGAGCACCAAGTCAAGATGCTGGAGCCTTGAAGCAACTGAAGAGTGGAGGAGAAGGCCTGAAGCAGTCCCATGCGTCGCCGCTGCACATGTGTTCTGCCAGCGACCCGACGCCGTCCACATCATCTCGCCGTCACCCCAAGCCCTCCCCTTGCTTCTGCAAGGCGCTGGTGAGGCCCTCGATCTACTTGACAAGGTTCACAGGTCTGAGTCGCCGTACCTTTGTCGTGCTGCAGCACGACGCCAGCACGATAGCCGTTTACGATGTGATGTTCACGTTGTCCTAGCGCTAATCTCGATACTCTTCAAGAAGATCTGAGACCACCAATACATAGAGAGATGTCCCCTCTTCAATTCGAGCCATCACACGCCCCAATCGGTGGAGAATCGTGGTCGCGGTCGTGCTCGAAAGGTAGCACCAGCTTTCCACCGCAGTTCGCTTGTGAATTCTTGCCGCCTTCCACCCTTCATATCCGGATCAGATGTTTGCGTCTAGTTGTAGCTGGTTGTATCAGTTATTCCTCAATTCAAACCTCACCTAAAACCGATCCCTACAGCTCTAGGTATATTCCTCGCAATATTGGTGCATCTCACAGATCGCCCGGCATCAGTCAGTTTCGTCAGAGATTAAAAGCACCAGCAGTCGCCTAAAATTTCAGAAAAACACAATCATGCATCAATCCTTAGACATCCTAGTGGTCTGGGCTTCAACCCCTTAGGTTACCTCCAGAGGTGCTGAGCTCGATTCCCCTGGCTTAATAAATCCTTTTTTTTTCTTTTTCTTTCTTTCTTTTCTTTTATCATTTTTAGAAAATCAAAATCATCAAAAGTGATATATGCAGTATTTCATATCTTCTTATTTCCTTAACCAAATATGACATATAATATATATTTTGATTCATAAAAATACTAGGATTATGATTTCGGACATCCAAAATAATTTATGGGTAATTAAAAATTTCCAAATTGTTTCAATGCTATTAAATACCGATTTATTAATAAATCCATAACTTTAATTCTGTTATTCCAAATTTGACAAATAATATGTCTAAATCGATCAGCGCAACGAGCCTGTTCCATTTATGCATTCCATGATATGAATTGAAGCATGCATCATATAAATATTAAGTATACAACAATGTTTATGGGAGCAAAATATGACTAAAAACTTAATAAAATACTTTGTTCTTATACCCCACACCTCACCCATGCCATGCTATGCTATGCCATATAAATTGTGCATCATTTCATCATGACATACTTGTTTGCTTGTTGCATATTATTTATATAATTGTGCAATATATTTATTTCAGTCCCTTGTGTGTTTGGTTTTTATCCAGATAGACACTGAGCAAGGAGAATACCAGGAGCCTCAGGAGTATTACCCGGATCCTTTCTATTCGGCAACAGAACTGCCAGGCAAGCAATTCCCCATGCTTGTATACATATAGTACCTATGCTTCTATCTTACTCTTGCACTATTGAGTCGCGATTGCATTAAATTGAATTCCAAGTATTGCATAGCCTTTAATTTTAAACCCCACCAAAGCTTGTTCCTCCATCCCATGAGCCATTACTATAAGAGTTGTTTGAGCCATGCGAGTCGTAGAATTGCATGTGTAGGGTTTGTGCGAGTCTTTGAATAATAAGGTACCTAAACAACTTAATATGAGTAGAGAACTAATGAAAGAGGCATCGGTGAGCATTATCTGCTATTTGGTTATTTAAGCTCATTTGTATCTCGTAGGACCCCGAGTACTTTATTCATGTTCCTTGACTATTCGCACTATCCACATACGGGAGACCCTGTGAATCCCCCTTTGCCTGAGCTTGATTTGCACTTTATTTTTTGGGACCACAAAGTAGTTTGGGGATTTATTACTATTCTGTACTTATGCCATGTCTTACTGCTTTATTTATGATTGCACGTGGAGCGCTCAGATGTTTAGGAACCCCGTACACGCTTCCAGACGACAAGCCCAGTCACACTTTTAGGTTCCCAATCGTTTACAGCCGTCGCCACACACCTTGGGTCCGTCGCGGAGCCGGCCGACTTCGTAGTGGGTAGCTTATTGGGGGTGGCCCCCTAAAATGATTTATGAATCCTGTGAATGCTTTGTCATGAGGCCTCGTTGCGTTTTATTTGGTTCTTCCCGAGGTTGATCGTGTGTGTGTTGCTATTTGTGCACCCCTGCAGGGTAAATCTTTCTTAAAGCCGTGTCCACGGTTATGGACGACTTGGAGCACAGTTTCTCGATCATAGACAAGCATAACTAAAGTACCGCCTTTAATTTGACTAAGACATGACTAGTAATTAGTACAACACTCATGAAATGGTTAATAAAATTGCTAACAGATGGGTTGTTCTTCCGCCTTCTCGTCGGTAAGCGAGAAGGAGGGCGAGCGAGGTTAATTATGTTGCTCATATAACTGTTGCTATTAATTAACGAGCGTCTGTCCATCTCTGGTTGGACGGATGTGTAGCGTGTCTCTATAGAACTTTGTAGCTATTATCTTTCGATGCAATTGCATTATCCCAGGTTGTTCCCTTTAGATGCATTAAGACTTGTTGAATACCCCCAGGGTCTCACACGATAAATATTTGGTTTAGGTGGACAAGTATACTCTCAGGAAGGCTACTGGGTTGAGGAGACGGATGATGGTGGAAACAACCGTCAAGTGTAGAGATTCCAGGGATGGAGATCCGTGAGATCTGTGGGCGGGATGTGCTTATTTTTAGGGCATCTTATGCCGATTTGCTTCTTATCCGTACTCGGATCATGTTTCCCACTTCCGCTTGATACTCTGTTGCGTGATGTTTGAGGATGTATCCTAAAATATTATATCTATCTAGGATATTTGGATCTTGTCGTATGGCGTTGAATATTCCTATTTCTATTTCTTTTAGATGGTGTGACTCTGATGTCTAAGTTAAGTCGCAGGCATACATACTCATTTGTGCATGTCGTGGTCGCGTTACCTGCCGCTTACGCCGCTCGCTCTTGTCCCGATGTTCTTGAAAGTGGATAAGGTGGTAGGCCGGTACCGTGCCCTACTCCGCTTCGACGGGCCTACATGTGGGTGGCCTTGGGCCTCCGCGATAGTCACTTATCCACTTTTGGTTCGTCCAGGCGTGAACTTAGAGCGTAATGTCCGAGGTATTACACCACCCTATGGCCCCTCTTCGTCTCGTCTTCTGGATCCGTGAGTCTTCCGGTAAAATATCGACTTTGGCTTTTGTCCGGTCCAATTCCGAGAATATTGATTTTCTGACTTTCCTAGAACCAAAAACAACAGAAAATAGGCAACTGGCACCGTGGCATTGTTAATAGGTTAGCCCTAGAAAATGTATAAAAATACTCCAAAGTGTGGACAAAACATAAGAAAGTAGATAAAAACCAAGTATAGAACATCAAAAATTATAGGCACGTTAGCAACGTATCACCCTGTTGTGGTGCCTGTAGAAACGTAGACCAGGTCGGATGAAGCATGCCATCTACCGGCGCACCCATTCATCACGCACCACGACGTCTCCGTCCCCAGCGACGCCAAGAAAGCGATGACCTATGTTTACAACTCTCGAGTGAACAAGGGGGCTCGCTACCGGCACTTTCGCTTCACCTTGTGATGGATTTCTTCGACTACACTCCACCTAGCTTCGAGATTCCTCGCACAAACGATGCTAGTGAGGCCAGTAATTCTGTGATGACTCTACGTGCATAAGCGAGGCTCGACAAGCCACATGCTGTGTCGATGTGTCTGCTGCGCCAAGAACGATGCTTTTGTAACCTATGACGATAAGAAGACGACAGTGTATGTTCCTTACACTCAGGTAAACCACGAGGGTGTGCTCCTGTCTGCAGCGCTCCCTCCTACGCCTACAACCGGCGTGCTCGGTCATGAATGACCTGTCTTCGAAGGTAACCCTGTATTATTTTATGAGGTTTGCCCTCATGCTCCGATGTGCTCCAAACCATCTACTCTCGGCATCTCTCCCGGTGCTCCGTTCTAATATTTCTCTTCCTTCTTCACACTTTCACCCTTGCTCACGGTGCCCTCATCTTCCTATTATTATGACTCCATCCTCTCCATGTTTTCAGCTTTTCGATGCTCGCCCATGCGGAAGCTTTTCTAGCTCAGACGAAGAAAGTGCCAACTCGAGCACGGAGAGGCCATACCACTACTTCTCACGCAAGGGCCCCTGCAAGAGCGGCTTACCAGCAGGCGAAAGTCAGGAGCAAGGAGATCGTCTTCGTAGCCGATCATGCTGCCTGGCCAGTGGAGCGAAGGCGGAAGGCAGCATGAGTGGTGGTTGCGTTGGTGGATTGAAGACGGAAGGCAACAGGATCAGCGTTGATGATGATGACTTCTATACGACAGAAGTTCTTCTTCGTAAGCATCATTTGTATGTCAACGATAACCAGTAGTTTAGAGTCTAACCATTAGCGTGTTAGACGTAGCTAATTAAGGTTTACCTTTTATCCTGTTAGACGTAGCTAAGTAACAAGGTTTAGCTTTTAGACTGCTATAGTCTTTCTAATCTACTATGTCCTAATGTTTAAAATAAATAATCAACTTTTGTGATCTTTAGTTTAGTTGGTATACCTTTATGTTTGCGTCTGTGAAAGTCTGTTATTCTTTGCGATGTTGGCTATTGACTTGTGTTCTTGGTCTCACCTACTATGAACTATTGTTCCTAACGTATCTACTTCTCTATTGCTTCTTCCCGATACTTTGGAATATAGTTTATTGTTGTTGTTTGGTTTCTTTTGCTAAATACCTCAAATTGGTGAGGTTCAGGACAAGTTCCTGGACCTTTCCCTTGGATTATTCAACAAATGGATTCACCACTTGGTGGATGCAACATTTAACCAAACTTGGTTGTTTTTGGTATTTGTTTTGCAGGTCTAGATGGGTTAGAAAAGTAAGAAGAGCAAGAAATAGATAAGAGTATAGTTTAGGGTTTTAGCTTACTTTTTTCCTTTTCATTTTATTTTGTAGTTTGTAATAGGTTTACTTCTCTTTGTAATATTATTTTGTAAAGAACCTTCTCAATATTGATATGAATAAAGTTTCCTTTCATAATATTGTCTCATTTACTTTATATTGTTGTGAATTCTTTCACTTTACTTGTGAATATATGAATTCAAGTTTGAATTATTCAAACCTCAATTTTGAACTCAATAATCACAATTATTTCTTAAGTGAATATGATCTATGTGCATATGTGGTTTTGAGTGCTCAACTCAATCTAGGATTCAAAATCATTTTCAATTCTAAATTTTGGAAATTACAAGTTCACTTTGAAATTTGAATTCAAATCCTAGTGTTGACCTAAGTCAAACTTCAACACTAGAGTTCAATCTTAACCACTTGCAATTTTCTCACTTTTACAAATGCATGCTATGCAAAAACACTCATCATAAATCAGTCCTCTAAACATTCATACTCTTTGGGTCATCACATCGAACCAACGTCAACAACTAAGCATGGCTAAATAGGACGTAGATATAAGCTCTAGCAGTGCACACAAGCCAAATCTAGTTATTCTAGGAGCAGTGGATCATGTAATATAGGCTTCAAAAGAGAGTAATACGACAGATAAGATATTCTATCTAACGGGAAAAGACCACATTAGAACCATATGCATCATGCCAAGAATTAAAATACTTTGAAAAACATAGGTTTGTATAATGGTGGGGCTATGCTTGCCTTTGCCCGTTGAAAACAAAACTATAGATCTTCGAAAGTCTTGTACTTAACTTAATCATGGTTGGTCAAGTATTGATCATCTATCTTTGATAGTGTTAATCTTTGTTTTCGATCTCGGTCTCGTTCTCGAATTCTACCGAGAAGAACCAAAGACCGAAAGAGAGGGAAACAATCAACATATGACATCAATGCAATGCTCAAGAAAGTATGATGATATGACACGTTAAATAGTATTGAAATCAATCCCTAGTACATGATCGACAGTTTTAAACAGGGTCCGAGGGTTGTAAATCCTAATATAGGAAGAACCCTGGAAACACCTCTCGGGTTCATTTTGTTCTTCTAATAAACTTGTTAGTTGAAGTTGATTAACAATGCATGAATTTTATGCTAAGATGCAGATCTCATTTTTCTAATCATTTTGATATATTATTTGTATATTTCTAACTTAAAATAAATTAGTTACGAATTTTCCCGATTTTAAATATTTTTGAAAGCAATTAAATATTTTTGGAATATGTATAAATTATTTTTCCATCTAGACCCACATGTCATACTTTTATTCATTTTAGAAAATGATATAAGTAATTAATAAAATGATGCCGAGTAGGTCCCATAGGATAATTTTACTAGAAAAGGAATACAAAAACATTTAATAAAAAGTAAAGGGGTTTAATGCCTCATGCTGACGTCACTAGGGGAGGGGTTATTTTTCACCGGGATGAGTCTAGCCCTAGTCGCTAACTAGTGGGGCATGTGCCCACCCCAACTTTCCTTGGTGGTGGAGCTTGTCAGGGCCACGTCGACTCCACACGTAGGAGCCACACAGGAACCACGTCGGCTCGCCGGAACCCACATCATACGGTGGACGGGGATGGCGCTAGGCAGCTCATGGGGTGACATGTGTGTGCATGTTCGAAAGAAGGGAGCGAGGCAGACCTAATAGGAGCGACGCCATTGTGATTTGGTCACCAGAACCTTATCCATAATGGCAAACGGCGGCAACACGCAGTGGTCATTGTCGGTAGTGCGGTACAGGAAGATAGAGAGAGAGAGAACAGAGAGGTGTTGGAGCACCGTGAGCTCACCCTGAGCACGAGGGTGGCGGTGACGAGGCCAGGCGAGGTCAGGGGTGATGGCACGATTGACGGTGAGCGACAGCTAGAGCCTAGGATGACAACATCGAAGCTGATGATTCGGAGCACCCCAGGGCCGATTGCTTTGAGGAGGAGGATCAGGGTAGCAAGGCGGAGCTGAGGGAAGGCTCAGGGAGGCACGGAATGACAACGATGGACGACATCTGCAAGCTAGGGTTTCAAGCACACGAGCGAGAGAGCAATGGAGAAGTGAAAGTGAGGCCTAGGGTTCGTCCGATGGCGGAGGAATCTTGTAGGCGCTAGGGGGCGGAGGCATGCATCTTAGTGTGTGGTGGTCGGCGATGCATCGACACCGAGCTGCTTTGGTGAATCGGGAGGTAGACGATGACCCCAGGTAGACAAAGAACCGGTATCGGGCCAGGCTGGCTGCGGATGGGCCAAGATTGGGTTGTGGAAAAGTAAGGGAGACAGGGAGAGAAACTGGGCCGGCCTAAGTTCTTTGGTTCTAGTTAATTTTTTTAGCAAAATAATTTTTCCATTTTATTTTCTCGCTTCCTCTTTTATAAAACCATTTGAATTAGGTTTTGAGCAATTCAAAATACTAGGGTTTTGTATATAATTTGAAAACAATACGAGGACCCTCGATATTGTTTGGGCTCCACACTTTAAATTTCAAAATCCAAAATATTTTGAATTAATTTCAAAGAGAGAGATGAAAACTAGGGTTTAGGTTTTTGTTACATTCTTGTTTTCTTGCTTGTATTTTATTTAGCAAAATTATATGATGCTCATGATTAACACTCAAACCCTAATATGGAATTAGTAAAACTAGGGGTGTTACATGCAACACCATATTAGTTTCTCTTGAAGGCTGCGGGACGGACACCGTTGGCATCAAGCTCTACATGGCGGAACACTGGGATCGTCCGTTTGATCGTAGCATCGAGTGGACATTCTCCTCGCAGCTGGGAGGGATATAGCTAGCTATGGGGATCAACACATTCATCATTAACATCAACTAATCGTTATTCTACATCAATGTTTGTATGAGATCTAGATCTGTTATTGCTAGTGTCTTCATGGTTAGATATATTGATTGTTCATGTAGGGTAACTTTTTTGTTTCGCATGCTCGGACCCTAATAGGCACACCTGTCGGTGGGTTTGGCTTGGCCGGGGACGGTGTGGAGCGGCAGCACCATGCGAGGCCGTTGGTGGCGGCGAAAGCTTGCATAGAGGGAGATGGTGATGCGGTTTAGGGTTCCAGCTTGGGCAGGGACTAAGTAGGGCAACCGCATATATTTGGACAAGGAAGTTGTGTCAGTGACGACAGTAGACAGCGGCGGAGATGGTCACCTACTCCTCCATCAGGCTCGAAGAGGAAGGAGACGACAAGGAAGGAGAGAAACAGTGACGACGTGTAGTCTGTTTGCTGCGAACCGGTACGGGTCGGGAAGATGAAGAGTTGGGCCGGCCTGGGAAGGAAGGAGGAAGAAAAGGAGCATGCTCCGTGTGGGCTAGCTTCTACTAGGCTGCTGCTACATCGACTAGGTTGCGGCCAAGTAAGTTTCTCCTCTATTTTTAGTTCCAGTTTATTTTCTTTATTTTGTTTGTTTCGAGTTCTGTTCAAATTCAAACCATTTGTTTAACTCAAAATATTCTGAATTATTTTTAGGGAATTTGAACAGAGGGTTGTAGGGCTCAAATAGAGGCAATGAGAGAAAAGAAATAGAGGAAGGAGGATGTTGATAACCCCCAAGTGCAGAAAATCACCGTAGTACCCCTCAATGTGGAAGTAGGGTATCGATCCGCAGGAGTAAGAATGAAAAACTATCTATTCTCTACAACTAAAGTGTCACAAATTTTAGTTGATTATGCACTAAATAAGTTTTAAGAAATAAGATGGTTGTTTTAATGGTTGGAAGTTCAATGTAACAAAATAAGAATATAAAAGTATCCCAATCCTCTTCAATGCAAGAGGACAAGTCAAGGATTTTCTTTTATAGGAACAATGGACATGAGTTCATGGGTTCAGTTAATCCTCTTTTCTCCATCTATGGTGATTATCATGTTATAGATAGTAAAGGTACACTCAACTGTCATGTTTTAATGATACTTTTATGGTGGCTACATGTCATAAAACACATAGGTGAAAGAAGCACTCCTTTGTGTTACTAGGTCACCCTTGCAATAAGGTTAACATTTGGTTTGTGTCATACCACACATCATGCTTCTCCCTTTTTACCCCTAGATAAAGGATGTTAAGATGCATTGCTGTCACTCAATACATATGTCGTTGTCACTCGGCCACCCATTACCTACATACATCATACTTCTTAATGGAAAATATTCTAAACACTAGTACACTAATTCATATATTGTGATATGTTGTGAGTATTATCACATCTCTCTCATCTACCCCCACTTGGTGGTGTCAATCACCTCATGATATGGATAAACAAGGCATTATGTATAGACCTAAACCATTACATGCATCATATAATATTCTCAAAGTATGACAAACCATACAATATCCAACACAACGGTAAATGAATAACAAATACTATCTCATAACACAATATCCACCATATGGATTACATAGATAGATCCATACTCATGCAAGGCACATCACATGGACTTCAACAATGATCATACATGGAGAGATTAGATCAAGTTACCACCATAAACCCAAAGTCCGGGGGGAGGGGGGTGGACTACTCCCCTCTCATCATGGAGAGTGATTAGGAGGCGTTGGTGAAGGAGGAGACACGACCGGAGGCGATTCCGGTAGTGGTCCCCCCTCCAATCTTCCTCCGGACGGCGGCCTGCTGGCTCTCTGTTACTTGGTTTTCGATCTCTACCTCCGTCCATCTCGAGAAAGGCTGCTAGGGGGTATATATAGATAGTTTTAGGTCAAAACATAGCGAATAGCGATGGAATCAACGACATTGTAGTTTTGACGGCTGAGATCATACATGTGGCCTGCCCTGTAGTATATGGGATCTCATTTTCACCTCGTTGGGCCCATTGGGCTCTACTTTATCTCGTTGGATTCATATGGAAATTATCTAATAGCTCTCATTGAGCTCTGTTTGGAGTTCCGTAGCTCTTGGAAAGTCAAAAACACTAATAGAAGGTTTTTCTGCCACCAAAAATTAAAACCAAAAGAGAGGGGATTATTTAGAAAATCCCTAAAATCAATGTAAAACATGGATCTAACACACATATGTTGCAGATATATGGGAAATCATGTCAAGAAACTACAAAGTTCATGTATGCATTTTACATGCATCAGATGCCCATATAATGTCCATTTGGGCACTTATACAAGAATGAGATTTATGGTTTTAGCAAATGGAAACAAAACATTTGTAAATAATGGTTCCCAAACAATGGATCCTCACATGTAGAAAACCAAAATAGGGAAGATTTAAAATAGAGAGGAAGGTAGAGCAAAGCAAGAACAAAAACAAGACAAAAATATAATTGAACAAGAATGATATAATGCAATAGAAACAATGCACGGTGATAACATCACGCTTCGCGTTGTCCTCTCGCGGATGACGGAACCCTAGCTCCCTCCCTTCCCTACCTCCTCCCCCTCCGCCGCCGTTGACGAAAGCCGCCAGGCAAATCTCGCGTGGTGCCGACGGCGGCGGCCTTCCATTCCCCGTCGGCAAGGGGACCCGAGCGGGACGGTGACCTCGGCGCACGATGTGCATAGGCGGGGTGACAAAGCTCGGCGTGGCGATGATCGACATGCGGCGTCGGGGCAGCCTCACGCTGCTAAATTCGGCGGCATGTGGTGTGGCTCGGGGCGACAACAGCTGGCGGTGGTAGGGGCCCGAGCTTGCCCTGGAGATCTTGACGGCGCGACGGTGCATGGAGGGTGTGCGACGACATAGTGGTAGGCATGGGGTGGCTACTGCGTGGGTTGTGTGCCTACGCGATCTGTGGTCGTCCATGGCGGCTGGGGCCGATCTGGGCCCCTGCGGGCCGGGACGGGCCGTGGCCTCGGGGCATGGTGGCGGGGCGACGGTGGGGTCTCTCCCCCAAGTGGCGACTCCCCTGCAACGACGACGGTGACGTGACTTCATTCTTGATCTAGCGTCACGCTACCGCGGGTTCTCGACGGTTGGCGGTATGACGACGGTGGTGAGGGATCGACCCTCCTCTCAGGGTGGTGCCTCGGCTGGGCGGCATCCTCGGTGCGTTCCTGTGCCCTCTAGGCTTGGGCGGGCCTGCTTGGCGGCGTCCATGGCGATGAGGCATGGCTGCGCCTGGCAACGGCGGCCCTCTGGCAGTATGGTGGTGCCGATGACCTGCTAGGTGGCGGCGGCGGGCTGGACCTCCATCGGCAGTCCATCCCGATGGTGGTGGAACGGTGGTCGGTGCATCTCCTTTGCCGGCATCGGTCTTCGGCTCTTCTCTCCACTATGGTGCAACCAAGGGTGGCTCATGGCCACCTCCTTTCGGCGGACTTCGGGGCAGCTGGATGTGCTAGGGCAAAAGCCCTGCTTGATGCTGGCGACGGCGACGCCTGCGTGCGTCGTTTCCTCCTTGGGGGCATCGTCATGGCACTGCCCGTGCTGCTCCACTTTGAGCAGCAGGATAAACCCTTGATTCGGTGACCCGGATCAGACAACGGCGACACCGCGACGTCTTCCCCTTCTTGGAGGTGTTGTCTAGCTCGCTCGGGAGTCCACGGGTCGGCAAGGCGGAGTCCAGGGTGGCGGCTGCTGTGAGCATGGGCTTCCAGGGCGCAATGTACATCGTTTGCGGCACTTCTCGATCGACTTCCTCTCGGGCGGTCCGGTCCTGCCACTCGCTCACCACCTAGCGCACATGGGCGGGCGGTGCGTTGGTTGTGCCATCCTTGAGGTGTTTGTCTTCCGGAAGCTCCTCCTTCGATCGTGACGCGACCCAGGAGCTTGGTGTTTCGCCTCCTGTCCATTCATGGTGGGAGTCGTTGCAAGAGGAGCCCCTGATGTTTGGTCGTCGTGGGTTATGTTGTATGTCGTGTGGTGTTGTGTTTGTATCGTTGTAGCCTTCGTAGCGTTGTATCGACCATTCTTGGCGTTGTATCGGCCGTCTAGGTTTTTTCTTCTATATGATTGCTACACCTTCCAGGGTGTATTCTAGAAAAAAATAAAAACAATGCACACTTTATATGATCCATGCAAGGTGGCAACATACAAGAATGCATTGATGAGATGACATTGCAATCCATTCATTACACAAGTATAAAGGTACCATTGTAAGAGTTAAACATTTGGGATGCTGCATACTCCCAACACATCAGATCCTTAGGAAATCACTTAGATACAAATAGTGCTATTCCATCATGGATTCATGGCTATGGCAAGCAATCAACATGTCATTCCTAGTATGGAGGAGCCCCAAAAGTTTTTAAATTCCCTTTAGCAACTAGGGATGAAAACCGATGCATAATGTTCCCAACTTCTTTATATATAAACATAAAACAAAGTAATGGAATAAAAGAAGTACTCACTGATCCATAAATTTAAAAACCAATGTTTATGTTTCCAATCCATAAATTAATTGACTTGGAATAAAAAAAGTATTCCCTCCGTCCTAAATAAATGTTTTAGATTTGTTAAAATTTATATGTATCTATAAAATAAAATGTGTCTAGATTTATTTAGATTTTGATAAATTTACTACATCCTAAAATGGAGGGTGTAATTATTAAAAAAGACACTCTCCAGAAAAAAACTTGTTAGTCTAGTTATATTAGGATTTTTCACATATATATATTTTCTATCGCCTTCCCTATTTCTTTTCTTCCAGTCTGGCTTTTTCGTCCTCCTCGTCCTCCTCTTCTTCCGCTTCCCCTAATCTCCGACAGTTTCCAATTTCTCATCTCCCAAACCCAAACCCCAACCAGAGACCGAAAAGAGTCGCACGCGACTTCGCGGGAGAGAGAGGGGAAGCAGCAGACGAGAGCGAGAAGACCTCCTCCTTCCCCGGCCCGCTCCAAACCCTAACCCTTCTCCAGATCTCGCGCCCGCCCGCCTTCCCCGACCTACCTCGATGTGACGCGGCCCCTAGGGTTTGTGCCGGTGCCGCGTGGGGGATTGGGTCCCGGTTCGCGGGGCGATTTCGGACCCGACGGGTTGGAGCTGGCGGCGCGCGCGCACATGAAGGGCCCGGCGCAGCGCACGAAGGTGGTGCTGCGGCGGCTCCCGCCGGCGATTGCGCAGCAGGCCGTCGTGGACCAGGTCGACGCGCGCTTCGCCGGGCGGTACGACTGGGCCTGCTTCCGCGCCGGTAATGCCAGGTCAGCGTTTTCTCCCCCTCGCTCGCCAAGTCCCCTGTGCGTGCGTTTGCGCGTTAGCTCTGGATTGGGGTCGTGGCTGCTTAACCAAGGAATTATGGGTAGGCGACTAGCCCTGTCCCATGATTTTGGTAGGATTTCGCGGTGCTGGTTAAACTGATTAGTTTAGTTATTAGCAATTAGCTTGTCCATTTGTGTAAATCAGATGTATAGCTTAAACAGTTGCAGTATGTTATCCCTACTGAGTTATTGAGTTGTAGTTATCTGTGATCACAATGTGGTGCCACTTACAGTATATATTGCTATAATTACGTGAAACCAGAATCAATTGCCTGGTGTAAAATTCTGTTTACAATTTGTGTGTGTAATTTAGTTATTGCAATTGCAATATAGAACTTATTGATGATTGTACCTGTAGTATTCATGACGAATAGGAGTTGCCTTATTAGTTCTGCAACTTTGGATACTTTCTTCCTGTTAATCAAATCTCTTTAGTTTGTCGCTGACATTTCTGTGGTTTCATGTTAGCTAAATAAAGTGTATATTAATGAGTGAGTAAAATGTTCATTTTTGCTTTTTCTTATGTTTGATACAAGAGCCAGCGCCTTTTTATCTCGTTTTCATTTGTGCATGTGTGGGATTTGCTTAGAATGTGCTTGTTATAAAACATGTTCCTTAAGAACACTTAAATTCGAAACTACCTTGTAGCATTCAACTTTTGTACTTACTAGTATTGTACTGTTTTTTGTATAATGACTTGCTTAGCAATTTCATGCTAATTTGATGTCCTTGAGATTCTTTTTTCCTCAAAAGGTAAGACTTCTTTAATCATTATACCTAGCAGTGGTAGCTAACAATAATGACATTCTTGTTTGTCACCGTCTTTTTTCCAATACGCAAACATAATTTGTCTATCCAGCTGAAAGAATCATATATATTCTTGTTTCTACCTTAATTTTAAGAGTCCAGTAGATGTTGAAACAATAGCGAGACTCTTGTTTCTCACCATCTTTTTTTCAGTTGGCTAACATATTTTTGTTCCAGCCAAAAGAATCAGCGATATTCTCGTCTATATCTTAACTTCAAGAGCCCAGAAGACGTTGTGGAGTTTGCTGATTTCTTCAATGGTCATGTATTTGTGAATGAAAAGGGTAAGGTTTCCATTCCTGAGCAATATGCTATTTTTTTTTTCATTTCTCAGTATGCAGAACTCGTATTCACATTATCTCCCCTTGTTTCGTGCAAGCTATGTTTGATCTTTGCAACACCAGTATTATTATGTACAAGATTATAAACATCAAATGTTGATGCCATTCACATAGCCATTGAACTTGCATCACCTTGATTAGGGCTAGCTAGCAAATAAATATTGGCACATTGCTTTCGTCCTTCTAAGAAGCAATGCTTACTCACCCTGTTGATTTTCCCTTTAATTCATAAGCAGCGAAGAAGCAATACAGAATGAAGTATGAAGAGGCTAGTAAAGTACGATATGAGGCACTTGAAAAAACTCCTTGTTTAGGCCATTTAAAATTTAGAAGTGACACCATTGTTGCTTTAAACTGGGCTTCTCCAAATATGAAATTAACCATCAATTTCCTCTTTATAGCGTTTCCAATGGTTTCATTCCTACATATACCAAGCTAAGCCTTCTGTGCTCATGGGTCCAGACTTGTTGGTCAAGTATTGGAGGTGGTAAATGAAATCAAGTGCCACCCATGTTAAATTGTTGGGATGGCGGTATTTAATCCATATCCTGTTAGGCTAGAATTGATCAATACCTTTGCTATAAATTTGTAATTGGTTTACAATTTTTTTAACACTCGATTATATATTTGGTATCCATGGTGTTCTCTGCCAGGTGCTCAATTTAAAGCTCTCGTGGAATATGCACCATCACAACAGGTTCCGAAGTCAAATATCAAGAAAGACGCTCGTCAAGGAACTATAACGAAAGGTCTTAAATATTTTTTTTTCCAATACGTACCATACTTCCATTTTTTTATTTTTTACCGACTTAATGTATTCTGTTGTCAAACAATTAGATCCAGAATACTTGGAGTTTCTTGAGCTTATATCAAAGCCTACCGAGCATTTGCCAAGTGCTGAAATTCAACTTGAAAGGAAAGAAGCTGAAAGAGCAGGTAAAACATGTCATTATTTTCTATTTGTAGTAATACATTCTTGCTTCATTAATATACGTATTCAAAGATGCCAAGTATAAAAGAAAGTCATGTCTTTACTTGGTTACTATTGCAGCTGCTGGAAAGGAGCCACCAGTAGTGACACCTCTCATGGTTTATGTTCGTCAGCAAAGGGCAGCTAAGAGTATGGCTCAGGTACATTAGTTCAGTTGATTTTGATATTGGGTTCTATAATTGTTTATCAACTTTAGGATGTCTACTAACTATCATTTCATACACTGCAGAGGTCTGTAAGCAGTAGACTAAGCAGAAAAGTTGCAGGTGTGGTAACCAGCAGTTCTAGTCCTTCTAAAAGGGCCTCTGAAAGGCGCAGGGCCTCCACTTCATCGGTAATATGCTTGTTTGGAACTTGCTGAAAATTTCTATTGTCAATGAAATGGATCTTATCCTTCCATATATAAGCTTTTGGCAGGCCTATGAATTAATTGTTTAACTTTGAAATAGTAACATGTATTGACCACTCTTTTCCAAGCTTGGATATGGCAACACATACTATTTTTGTATTGACCATTTGGATTGTAGCAGTGGGACCAAATTACAGCACATTGCTGTGTCATGTTTAAAGAAATATGTTTTGTGTAGTGTACTCTATGCCTAGACAAGTAGGAATAGATTAGTTCCTTGCTCTATGTTTTCATTTTGTATTGCAGCCAAATTATCCAAAAAAGAATGGTGCTCCCTGTTTATACTTTGATTTGACATAATGAAAAAAACAATGTTTCTTCAGTTTCCTTTCATGTTATATAACCAACTCATTGGCCTAAGGTTATGTTTTCGTTACCATGTTACAAACCTTGACTACTATCAGCCTGTCACTTACTCCCAATGCATAGCTGTGTTGCCTTGGTGTCTACGAATTGTATGGTCCCATATGTTTTTATGTATTTCATCCGCTTCAGAATTGTTTTATTTTGTTGTTATGGTGTGGAGTCCTCGTCGTTTCTTTTTTCCATAGACAAGCATGTATGCTGTTGTGCTTAGCTGAAGCACACAGACACTATCAATGCTTGCAACTCAGCTCCATTACTCGGTCAGAATGATTACCTGTCAAAACCAAGAAAACAGCAAATGCTACTTTCTGTAAATTATCCGCAATGAATTATGACCTGAAAATTTTAATTATCTGCTTTTCTGTGATATCTTTCAGTATGTTGTGCGAGAAAATGCGAAGGAGAAGCCAACTTACATCTTAGCGCCGAAGAGGGATGATCATACAAGAGAGAAAATTATTGCTGGAACTTCAGGTCGTGTTAAGAAATTGTCAACTGTTATTAGCTTGTTATAACTGTTTTCAATATTCAACAGTATTCGGTTGTTGTAGTCTATAACTAAGTGATCTTTCTGATATGATCCTCCTTGATTAATGTTGTTAAATGCTGTATCAACTAACCATGGTTTTAAACATCAAGGCGTTGCCTAGGCGATGCTTAGGAGTCAAGGCGCCCCCCTCTGCCTTGGAAAATTGACCGCTTTAGGCGCCTAGGCGTCGCTTAGGCGTCAGAGCGCCCCCAAACCGCTCTAAGACGCCTTAACGCCTTTAAAACCATGCAACTAACGAACAGACAATGGTTCCCTCGATGGAACCACACGATCAACTTGAGCTGAACTTTAACGTGAGAATGGCGCACAGTTCTAGTTGGTAAGAACTGAGTTATGGAGTTGGTTAGTAAACTGCACTACGCGAAAACGTAGCTAATATGGGAACCTTTACTACGGTGACTAAAATGTGGTATCTGCTAGTTAATATTCTCTGCAATGGCAGAATAAGTAAGCTTTTGAAAAGCACCTTTAATGCAAACACACATCGATTGTGTGCTTCACTTGTTCAGTTTGATGACTGACACGTGGGATGTGGCGGTAGGCCAAGTGGATGTCTTGTATATCTGTACACTTGTAGTCCGTTCATGGGAACTACACTTGTCCTCCCTGCATGATGTCATCCACTTTAACGTTATTTTTGTATTTGACAAATTAGGTTTTGTATTTTCATTTTTTTATTTTAAGCATGGAGCCTGTATTTTTCCTTTCTAAGAATGGTAACTGTTGCCCCATTAAACTTTTCTCTTGTGTTTTGTGCTTCACTCTTTCCATCCTTATGATGGAATGCAAATGCTTGGTTCTTCTATGATGTTAAATATTGTAGTTTTCTTTTGTCTCGTCTTGTAGATGGTACAAGTGGAGGACCATCTGGGTCTGCTCAGGTTGTTGATGGTAAAAGAGACAAAATTGTCCTTTTGAAAGGAAGAGCAAGGGTTGATTCCAATGTAAGCATACATGTTCCATGAGGATTCTCGCCATTTAATTAGTATGGACTGTCATTTTATCTGCTATTGTCACAGATATCTGATAGCTCAACTCCGCAGCAGTCTGTGCCCCCTTCAAGAAATACACCCCCATCAAGTTCTAGACAAGACCAGCGGCATGAGGCCAGTGGCAGAATTATTAAGACTATACTTTCAAACAAGGAAGGACGCCATGGAATAGCATCTCAACATGAGCAAGATGGTCACATGATTAATGCTGACAAGGATAAGCGTCCGCCACGGGTTCCAAACTCGCGTTCCATTGTGAAAGATCAGACTGTTGAAAATGCTGAGAAAAGCCACTATGATGACAAGCATATTCATCTGCATGGTTCTGGAACCATTAGTGAGAAGATTGAAAGACACGCCAGAAATAGAGATAGGCCTGACCGTGGTGTATGGGCCCCTCGTCGCTATGACAAGTCTGCATCAGGAGGTGGTACACAAGCCTCATCGTCTGAGTTCCCGCTAATTCAGTCACATCCTGAGGACAATTTCTCTCAGCAAGCAGATGGTACGAGTCTTAGTTAAATGGCTTTATTAGCAGTCATTCCTGATGCTTGAATCACCGTATTAACTGAGCTGATTATGTAGGCCATGGAGATAGAAAAATAGACACAAGGAGTCCTGGTGGTCGTGGTGGTGTTGTGGAGAATGGTTTGTTTCTTATCTGGTTATAGTTAGTGGTTAGCAAACAAGCTGCACAAAGTTTTTCTAGATCAGTTTCCGGATTATGGCTCATTGTGTGTTGTTATTCAGGAAACAGGCACGCCAACCGCCGTGGTCCGCCACGTGGGCTGAAGGAGATGGAGATCTCTCCTATTACATCCGATGGAAAACCTTTGAAGAGGGGCGCTGCTAGCTATGGGGCTCATGAGGTATGATTAGTTTATAATCTCCTACTTGCCTTGGCTGGTTCCCGAAGTCTAATACCATAAATGCTGTGTGCAGAGACAAGTATGGGTTCAAAAGTCAAGTTCAGGATCGTGACTTTGACCACCGATGGTACGTCTACGTTGCTGTATTTTATTCAACTTGTATTTGCGCCTATAATTGTATGCGATCCTCGTGTTTCCAGCATCATCTGTTGGGTGTTTTTGCCTCCAGGTTTTAATCTGATTTCTTGTTGGAGAACATATGTCAGAAACGCCTCCAATATTTAATAGGAAGTTATCCCCAAAATACTACTAGTAGTAGAACAGATTTTGTGCTTTCAGGTGCATGTGAAACAGGGAATTTAGAAACACTCCACTCTGAAAACTATGTGATTTTATATAGATGTACATTGTGAATAAGTATGTACTAACAAAAGTTTCTGCAAAAATATATGCAATGTTTGGTTAATAAAATAAGAGGGGAGATGACTTGGCAAATATGTACTCCCTCCATCATGAAAAGGATGTTGCAGATTTGTCTAGATCTGGATGTATCTAGACACTATTTAGTATATAGATACATCTGAATTTGGACAAATTTGTGACATCCTTTTTGGGGCGGAGGGAGTAGTATAAGTGTTCATTTTGTTTTATCAGAGATGAGCATATAATTTTTGCATAAACTTTATGTCCGTAGTATATTGTTTCATAACATATTTCTGTGGTATGTTTTTGAAGCAAGTGTTTTTCCCTACCTGGGAGTACTCCTGTGTACCTTTGCAATTTTCCTGCCAAATATACACTCATTTATCAACTTACCTATCTTGCAGATACTTTCATCAAAACAGATGTTGCAAGTTGTGCAGAAGTTTCTGGATTTTGCAGCTCGTTCTGAAATTCGTGAATGAAATTGGTGAGATGGTTCTATGCAGTGCAATCCCAGATTTGTCAATCGAAGTCTGAGCTATAGCTGAAAAGGAAGCTCTTTGATTTGATTCACAAGAATCACAGCAATAGTGAAGTAACATAACCCCCCACCAGTAGGTAGCTCTCCATCACTTTGGGTGAGGCTTGATTTTGGACCCAAGGTTACTTGTTCTGGAGCGATGGACGGAAATTAGGCTGGCATCAGTGCCTCGAGACAGTGGTCACATATTTCCATGACCCCTGGAGGTTATACACAAACCCAATGATTCATCAGTGATGGGTGTACATATCTCTAGAAAAAGAAGAGGTCTGGTTCTGATTGCTGTTTACAGGTTAGAGGTGCCATGTATCTACAAAGGGATAAGAGCTATCATACTACCCAGTTTGCTAAATAAAGGCGAATTTTTAGTTAGTTGATTATGAGAACCCCGTGCCAGGGCGGTTGCTGGTTGGTACAACAGAAGTTAGTGTGGAGTGAGAAGTAGCATCACAAGTATTGTTTTATGCTCCCGGGTAAATGGAATGCGAGGTTATTTTGACATGTTGAAGTTGCTGGTGTGTGTTTTGCTGTTATGTCTCACCAGGTAACTTTGTGGGGTTATGTTAAGAATGATATACATGGTATTGGTGATGGTGTACAACATCAAAGGCTGTTGCTGTTGTTAACGTCACGAGTTATGTTGACTTCCATTGGTTTTGTCTGCCTCGCAAAACAAAATCCTGTAGCAATTAATCTAAGTATTGCTACATAAATAGTGTTGAACAATGTGCTTGCCTCGTGATCTGCCAGTGGGTCCTCATTGAGCACTATGGCTGAACACAGATCTGGAAACTAATCTTTTTTCTCAAAAGAAAATATGGAAGCAGGCAAAAAATACAGGATCGGCTAAAAGCAAATCATTTGAAAATAATAAAAGCAGAAATTGTCTAAGACCATCCCCAACATGACACGACAACGAATAAACTACAACTAAAACTGGACTGAAAATAAATATAGATAAAACCCTATCTAGGGTTTGCGTTGTTGGTGGTCGTTGTGGTCGCCTTAGACCTTGTCGTTGTTGACATCGACCATGGCCACAGGGCTGCCGTGGGTGGTCAGGCCATGGTGACCACGGCTCCCACGGGTTGGCATGCATTGGCGCTGAGGCGACGATAGGGTTGGTGGTCACAGCGGGACCTATGCCACCCAAACCTGTAGCGCAGAGATATAGAGGATGACGCCGAGGTCCGGCCACCTGGCTAGCTCCGCGAGGCTGGCCTGCTTCTTGGAGGCCTCTGATATCTTTGATTCGGATTTACGGATGCAGTATAATAACTTTTTCCCTATTAGACCGAGATTTAATTGAATCTTGGAAAACAATGCTAAAAAGAAATAAATAAGACACGTCTACAAGACTTGTTTCTTCGTTTTGCCTTCGTTTACCGGATCTTTCTAGTTTACTTTAGAACATGGGTTGTTTCAATGGATAGAGATGAGCCAGGGTTAAAGATTGACATGCAGCTGCACATCGTATGAGATAAAAATAGTAATAAGCATATTCATGTGTAATAATTTAATAAAGATAAATAATAGATCCCCGCGAGTCACATGCATAGCAATTGTTTTTTGATCCAATCATTGCAACCACGAAATATCATGCTACAACAAATCTCTATTCAATTAATATACAATACTCCCATGGATTAGATGCACATAAACGCTGCGAGATTTCACCCCAACCTGCAGTCCGTGAGGACTACTCACTCATAACAATAAGATTAATGATAGAAAATATTATGAAAAATATTTAGATTAAAATCAAATATTCTTACAATGGTCGCTGAATCATAAGGAGATCTCAAGTACAAGCTAATGGATATGGGTATGAAGAGGATGGACTATGGTGGTAGATCTTTTTCGGTGGTGTTGTGATGTAATATGAAAATAGCGGCCCTCTGCGTGGCGATTGGGATATCAAAATATATAGGCGCATTCATGAAAGTCGTAGGGTTTGACGAGATGAAGCCAACCCCACATGGTACGTGCGTGCTGTATGGGCGGACATTGCCCGTACCAGTGGTCGTTAAGGCCTTTGTCGACTGGTTTTTGGTCCAGGATTGCTTGGTCTTATAGACTTCCTCAAAATATTCATTAATGACTCCTGATTTTGCCTTAAAAGCGTGATTTTCTACACAACACAATTCAAAATAATGGATTGTACATCTTTGCAATAATTAGTCATTAGTAGCAAGGCTAGAGAGATTCTTGGTTAATTACTTGACTAAAAATGAAGTTTAAACACAGAGAAAGATGACTATTTTTATAGCCATCAACTTCCCCAAAGTTCAAACCTTGATCGTCCTCGAGTAAGAAAACAACAAGACCATGAAGAACTCAGCATTTAAACTGAAATATCGAGAGTATGAATTCACTTACGGTCGGTAGTCATGTGCATACATCACTTTTTCCATTTGAAAAGCTCACCAAAGTTAGAGAGATGCTAAGAATACTATATGAGCGTTGATAACTCAAAACAATCAAAGTAGAGTTTAATATAAGTATGAATAACTAGAAGTGTAATAATCAATCTAATTTCTCTAGTTAACTCTCAGCCTGGCAAGAAACACTAGGATGTTTCATAAGGGCATGTACAATGAAAGAGAAGGCAGGTCTTCTCTTAGCACTCCACGTAGTCTAGAGAAGACAATAATAATAAATCATACAATGGATCATCTCTTATTGTCATCTCTAAGAATTAATGTTGATTGTCTAATTATAGTAAGAAATTATGTTGACAAGAGAAGGCACAAGGTACAATGGAGAAAACAACCTTCTCTTATTTCTAAGAGATCATCCCTTAGCTAAGAGAAGGCAACCTTCTCTCTCTTAATTCTCTCTCCTCCAACTAAGCGAAAATCCGACGTGGCAACTCTAAGGGAAGGCTGACGTCGCCGCATTGTACATGCCCTAATAGCAAAATTAAGCAAGAGAGGTCATGTCCTAAGTAGCATAATAATGAAGTGTCTTATTGACACCCACATCAGTAAATTAAGACTATCAAAACACTACTATCTATTTATTATTTTTCAAGAAAATTCATAAAGTAGTAACAAGATCTTTATTTTTCAAGGGTAATTCTCAACAAGGATCATCGAGTGATTCTTTTAACAATGGTTTGCGCAACCTTCAAGAGTACCAATACTTTTGCCCATTACGGTGACAAGTGCCACCCATGTCATCAACTCATAGTCGAAATCAGGGGTTGTACTATCGATCGTTCGTAGGCTAGCGGAGTTATTGGCATTCAAAGGTGTGCGCCAAAAACATATAAACTTTTTAAATAGTATCACGGTTTGATCCACGAGGTTAGATTTGGCATGAATCACAATTACCGCTAGACTTCATTTCAATCAAACAACTCCTTCCAAGAGTTCCATCAAGTCTATCAAAACATCTATGGGGTTAAGTATCTTGAAAGTTAAACTCTTAAGACAATCATTCATCAAACAAGTCATAAATTTAAGACTTTTCTTGTTATATTTGTTTGGCAATATTATTTCCAAGGCAAGACTCGGTTAACTACAAAAACTAGAGCAAAGGCTTCCACGTTACTCGTACAAAAAAAGCTTTACTCTAACTATTTTGAATTACTCCCACTAGCATAGCATCTTAGCAAATCAACTAACTAATATAAATAATTCAAACTTCTAAAGTGAGAGACATAGGACATACCTCTCATGAGTGACTTCAGAATTCTCTTCCTTATGGGGATGTGTTCTGTTGGGGATATGCTAAATGGGTATCATCATAGCACGTCTCTAATCCGGCTAACCCGGATGGCCCATCGTTGGTAGCGTGGCCTAGAGCCTGCTGGGCGACCCAATTATACGGATCCAGAAGGGAGGCCCATGCCGGAGAAAGGAAGGCTACGTAGGAGTCATCGATATACTCAGAGCCTTGGAGTGCAAGACACGAAGACTAGTTTGTATTAGTGTAGGACTCTTTACCTTATTCGACAAGGTCCTTTCCATGTAACCCTAGGTTCTGGTGCCTTTATAAACCGGACCTATGGGAGCCTTTAGGGCACGACTGATAACACTCAACGTACAACGTACAACACCTCACATAGCGAACCGATCTCTGTAACTCAGTGTATTGCCATTATAGTGATTTATAGCATGAGTAGAGTTCCACCATCGTTGTGGGACTTGAACCTAGGTAAGCTATATTACCTCATACCCGCCAACTCTCCGCATTACCCCACCTCTCTAAACACGCTCAGTGAGCACCCCTCTATGGCGTACTCGTTGGCAGTACCATAACAGTTGGCGCCCACCGTGGGGAAAGAGGCGCTTCGATCTCTACACCAGGCGAGGTCCAAGCTCTTCGCGGGAATCGGCGACACTATGGCCATCGGGCGCGTCCTCTTCTCTGGCAATGTCCCGATCGTCCCTCCCGATGAATTCTGGGTCCCGGCAAAGATGAACCCTACCCGCTGCTCCGTCGTCCCACTCGGAGACATCTACATCTTCATCGGAAAAATCGACTCGGGTCCTAGCTCCCAGGAAGTCGGAAACTTGTTAAGACCCGCACGAACCGCCTACGGGCAGGATACGTTCGCAGAAGAATCTGGGCCATACCTCTCTCTAGAGTATGGCAACTCAGATCAGGAAAATTCAAGGCACACCCGAACCGCCCCTGTGCAGGATATAACAGTGGAAGGACCCTATAGATCCGCTTGGCTTCCCCGAGCATTAGAGACACGGAGGTCACACTTTGTCAGTGTCATCACCATCTTCGATCTGGCTAGATGCGTTCAGAGGGATGGAGAAACTCCTCGCAAATACCTTGTCAGATGGATGAGGGTGAGAGAAACCCTGGAAGGTGACCGTGCTGACGAACTTGCCTACCACTTCATGGAAGACCTCACGTCCGGAACGCTCCTCTGGCATACCCTTCGAAGACGGCAGGCCGTAGGCCCTCTCACCCTTGGCGAGATGGTCATGATCGTCAATGAATACACGAACACCGAGGAGAAAACTCAGGCCATGCCTGGGCTCGAAGCCAGAGGAAACAACAACAACGGCCCGCCTCCATCACCCTCCACATCCACCATCAACAACACCGAAGCCAACTCCGATTCAGTCCTCGATGCACTATACGCCGACATCAACATGGATGGCGGTGGCTTGGACGCTAACTCGGAGGAATATGATGTTGTTATGATGGAGATCGAGAAAGAGGAGCGCGCCGAGAAAGCCAACACGTCCCACCAGGTGCTAGTCACCATAGGAAGCATGATGGAAGAAGATGGACAGGAACCGGAACCTGAGCGAGCTCCGCCCACACCTGCGGTCACCAGAGCAACAACGGCAAAGAAAGCTGCCGAGCCTCCGGCTCCGGCCAAGGCCATGCCTCCTCTGGCTATCCGCCCGCAGCAGGCGCAGGAACTTACCACATGCCCTAGTACTACTGAGCAATCAAATTTGCCGCCACCACCACCGTTAACATCTGTAGCTGGCAACCCATTGGTTACCCCTGCTGACAAGGCGATATACGGTGCACTCCTTGTTGAGCCCATTACCATCGCCCATATTCGAAGTGTTGTGGAGCTTGATGAGAAGCGTGCAGAAATCCTAGCGGAGGCCAAGTGCATTGTGGAGCTGGGTGCTCAGTTGGATAAAGACATGGCCAGGGCGTAGCAATCTATCAAGGCAGCGAGGGCTATGGAGGCTGAGTATAAGCAGCTGCTACTGAAGCACAAGGCAAAGAAAGCACCCGCTCAGGTCATCAAAGACCCCGGCGTTCGGTGCAAGTTAGGATACGAGGGATCCAAACCGGGAAAAACCACCCCATACATTGATTCAGAGGGGAGGCAAGTAATGCCAACTCCTGCCCTCAACATTGCCATCGCCAAAACCCTCCTTGAATAGGACAGGTCGCCAGAGGCGGTGGCTCATGTCTATGACCTTGTAGCCAAGGCTTGCAAACAATAGGAGAAGGCCACCTCGGAAAGGCTTGAGTCCAATCCGTAGCTTTGCCAGTCAACTCTGAACAGCCGCTGAAGGCCAAAATCTCCTCACGATGAAGGATCCCACATAGACTCCATAGAGCAAAGACGGAGGGATGTGCGTAATAGGGTTGATGCCATACCCATATCCTCTGACCATGGAGAAAAGGCCCGCCCTCGTCGATCGCCGCCACCCCCGCCATCCCGGCGTCACGAGGAACCACAATCGTGCCACCACACAAGCATGCCACCTCCTAGGCGTCCCCAGGTCGGTATCGTTATACGCAACCAGGGCGAGCAACCCTAGCTTGCTAGAGAGCATAGCGGCAATGAAGGACACATGAGCAGATCCTACAAGGAAGCACCACGTTCGACAAGCAATCACGAAAGGCGTGAGGAATCGCATGGAGAGAGCAGCAAGAAGGCTAACCCACCGCCGCCACCACCACCGTCACCACCTAGCAGCCATCATGGTGGAGGAAATGGCGGATCCAAAAGATCGCACCACAAATCCCCTCCCCATGACGGAAAAGGGAAGCAACCGGAGCCGTACAACGCGTGTTCACGATTGGACAAGATCCAAGAAGCACGAGAGCTCCCATACCTTGGGCCACGTTGTTTTGGATCAGTAATATGGGCCACAACTTATCCCACGGGCCTCCGGATTGACAAGACCATCAAGCCTTATGACGGCACTGCCAAGATAGTTAAATGTTTGCAGGACTACAGCGAAGCGATTCACATCACCGGGGGAAACCCTAATTTCGCCATCAAGTACCTCCCACTTATGCTTACCGGCACTGTCCAACAATGGATTGATGACTTGCCGGAGAAATCAATATGCAATTGGTTGGACATGCATGAAGCGTTCACTAAGAACTTCGAAGGTACGTACAAACATCTAAGCACTGTCGGAGACCTATAGAGGTGCGTACAGGAAAAGGATGAATCCTCTCGTGCTTACCTTTCCCACTGGCTAGATATGAAAAATTCATGCCCGGGGGTGCACGAACAAACCGCTATGGCTGCCTTGATCGATGGTCTGGAGAAGGGGACTTTGCTCTGGCATACGTTCAAGCGCAAGTAAGACAACAACAAGCTCAACCTCACCACAACATTCGCTGGCAGAGGCGGAGGCGGACAACATGGTCGCGGCCGGGGGCTAGCCATGGTCAGCAGAGGAGTGATTCTACACCCTCAGCGCCTCGCGTTCCCCAAACATACAAAGAGTATCACGATATGCCGTGTTTCTTCCACCTCGATGCAAACGTCAAGGCCACCCACACCAACTGCCAATGCAAGTTTGTAAACGACCTCAAGGAACACCCTGAGTCCGGCTACAAGCGAAGTCAGAAGAACAGACCCCACAGAAAGGGCAAAGGGAAGAAGAAGGAAGAGGAGTCCAAGGATTGAAGTGACATGGATGAAGACGTGCAACCCAAGTCCACCGACAAGAGCGATGTCAAAGGGAAAAAACCCTTCAAGAAGAAGGCCCCAGTCTACCACACTTTCCTTGGCACCCCCGCCGTCCGGGCCTAGAAAACCTCACTGAGGATACTGATGGCTACACCCCCTCCAGTTCCCCTGTACGTCAGATGGTCGGAAGTTCCAATCACTTGGGATAGGAAGGATCATCTAGATCTTATCCCAATAGAGAACCAGTATGCCATGGTCATCAACCCAATGATTGATGGCACAGAGTTCACCAAGTGCCTTGTAGATAGTGGAAGCAACATCAACATCATGGACCTGGATACACTGCACAATATGAACTTCACGAAGACCCAGCTAAGGAAAAGCAACACCGTGTTCCATGGCTTTGTCCCTGGCTGACAAGAGAATTTCCTAGGCTGCATCACCCTTCCGGTCGCTTTTGGCGATGTCAACATATACCGCCAAGAACGCATGACCTTTGAAGTGGTGCCCTTCAAGAGCGTATACAACGTCATATTTAGACGCAACATATTCCACTCCTTCCTTGCAAGGCCATGCTTTGTCTACAACAAGCTCAAGATACCCGAACCAAACGGTATCATCGCCATTGATGGAAGCTTCACCAAGGCGCGGGAGTGTGAGCTCAGTGAAGTCGCCTTTGCCAAAGAGGTCCTCTACGGTGAGGAGTTCAAGGAGATCTAGAGCCAAGTCAATGCCTCAGAGATGCCAACCTCGAAGAAGCAGATCACTGCTGCTGAACCCGCATTCAAGGCCGCCATCAAGACCAAGCAGGTGGAGCTTGTTGAAGGAGATTCCTCCAAGACCACCGCCATTGGCACAGACCTGGATCCCAAATAGGAAAGCACGCTCGTCGAGTTCCTCCATGAGAATAGGAACATCTTTGCCTGGCAACCCGCCGACATGAAAGGTGTACCTAGGGAACTTGCCGAGCACAGCTTGAATATTGATCCTAATGCTAAACCGGTGAAATAACCTCTACAACACTTTGGTGACGAAAGACGCTATAAGCAAAGAAATAGCTAGTTTACTTAAGGCTAGCTTTATCCGAGAAGTTATTCACACCCGATGGGTGGCAAATCCTGTACTTGTCCCAAAAAAGGGAACCAATGAATTAAGAGTGTGCATTGATTACACCGGCTTGAACAAAGTGTGTCCAAAGGATCCGTTTGCTCTGCCTCACATTGACCAATTCATTGACTCGACGACTGGCTTGGAACTTCTGTGTTTTCTCGATGATTACTCAGGTTACCACCAAATCCGGATGTGAAAGTCGGACCAACTGGCCACTTTGTTCACCACACCCTATGTCACATACTGCTATGTTACGATGCCCTTTGGGATGAAAAGGCTGGTGCTACATATCAGTGAATGATGCAGCGTTGCATACATGACCAGATAGGTCGCAACATACACACTTATGTGGACGATATCACGGTGATGTCAAAGAAATCAAATGATCTCATCACCAACTTGCAGGAAACCTTCGACAATATTCGGAAGTACAACATGATGCTCAACACCAAGAAGTGCATCTTTTGGGTACCATTCGGCAAATTGTTGGGCTTCATTGTTTTGCATCACAGAATTGAGGTCAACCCGGAGAAAATCAAGGCCATACTTGACATTGAACACCCGACATGCTTGAAGGACATACAAAGACTCATAGGCTGTGTAGCAGCAATAAGACGGTTCATCAGCCGACTTGGAGAGAATTCCATGCCACTCTACAAGTTGCTAAAGAAGGTGGACAAATTTATATGGACGGACGAAGCAGACGCAATGCTTCAGGAGTTGAAGAGAATACTCTCCTCCGCACCAATACTCGCAGAATATCAAGGGAGCCTATGTTAGTTTACATGGTGGCAACCAACCGGGTCATCAACATCGCCATCATGGTGGAGCGCAAGGAACCAGCGCACGAATACAGAGTTCAGTGACTAGTTTACTATGTAAGCGAGGTCTTAATGGAATCCAAGCAGTGTTACCCACACTATCAGAAGATATATTATGGAGTTTTCCTTGCTTCATAGAAGCTAAGGCATTATTTCCAGGAGCACCCCATCATAGTAGTGAGAAAAGCTCCACTGTCCAACATAATCAACAATAGCGACGCTACAAGAAGAGTGGCAAAGTGGGGACATTGAGCTTGACGCCTTTGAAATCACCTACAAGAGATGCGACGGTATCAAATCACAAGCATTAGCGGATTTTATTGCAGATTGGACAAAACTACCACAAGACACTCCTGTACCAGAGCCAGAAGATTGGGTCATGCACTTTGACGGATCAAAGCTACTCAACGGCTCGGCGCTGGTGTATTACTACAATCACCAACAGGGGAGAAGTTACAATACGTCCTGCAGATCACTTCAACGCTACCAACAACATGGCGGAGTATGAGTCCCTCATTCACGGACTTCGGGTAGCCAAGGATATTGGCATCAAGCGCATAGTTCGCTGTGGAGGTTCCGACTTGGTTGCCCAGCAGGTGGCTAGCACCTGGAATGCGCGGAACCCTATGATGACGACATATCGAGAGGAAGTAGACGAAATAACCAAGTGCTTCAAAGGCTACAAAGTCAAGTATGTCAAAAGGGAGGAGAATGAGGCGGTAGATCTGTTGTCAAAACTTGGATCAACTCGCCGACCAATTCTGCCAGGCGTTTTCCTAGAGCATTTATGGACCCCATCCATGAAGGGAGCAGACCCCGACAACCCGGATAGAGTGGACTCATTTGTTAATTTAGTAACAGTAACCTCTCTGGCTTGGACAAAACTGTTCATGGACTATCTACAAGACGACACTTTACCTGCCGACAAAGTCGAAAGTCGGCAAATAGTACGCAGAGCAAAAGGCTACATCATCATTGACGGTCAGCTATACAAAAGAAGTACCACAGGAGTTTTCCTTCGTTGCATCTCCCAGCAGCAAGGTATTGATATCCTTAGAGAAATACACCTCAAAGATTGCGGGCATCATGTCGCTCCCTGATCGTTGGTGGCCAAGGCCTTCCAACAAGGATTCTACTAGTTAACTGCCAAGGCAAACACTGACAAGTTGGTACAAACATGTCTTGGGTGTCAGTTTTATGCAAGGCAACCAAGTGTTCTAGCTGAAGAATTGCGAACCATACCAATAACTTGTCCGTTTGCAACCTGGGGACTGGACATGGTGGGACCTTTGCAAACAACACCTTGTGGATTTACACACCTGCTAGTAGCAGTGGATAAGTTTACAAAATGGATTGAAGCTAAACCCATTAGAAAGCTCGATGGGGCAACAACCCCGAAATTTGTCCGGGATCTAGTGGTGAGATTTGGTATCCCATACTGCATCATCACCGACAACGGCAGAAACTTATCTCTAAGAGAAGTTGAGGAGTCCTATCATGAAAAAGGTATCCGCCTTGACCTAGCATCTATGGCACATCCACAATCAAATGGACAAGTTGAAAGGGCCAATGGACTAATTCTACATGGAATCAAGCTATGCTTAGAGGCACCGCTACACAGAGTAGTTGGAGCCTGAGTGGAGGAATTACCATCTGTATTGTGGAGTTTAAGAACAACACCCAATAGATCCACCGGCTTGACCCCTTTCTTCATGTTTTATGGAGCAGAAGCCGTCCTACCATTCGACAACCTCCACGATGCACCAAGAGTTGCCGCCTACAAGGAGGATGACGCTGAAGAATCCAGACGCCTATCTGTGGACCTACTTGAGGAAGAGCATGTGCTGACATGCCAGAGATCCGCCATCTACCGGCGGAAGCTACGTGGCTACCATAGTAGCCGCGTTAGACATCACTCGTTTAAAGAGGGGGATCTGGTTCTTAGAATCAAGTAGGAGAAATCGCACAAATTATCCCCACCTTGGGAAGGACCGTTCATCCTAAGCAAAACATTGCTCAATGGTTCCTATTACCTCGTCGATATCCGCGAGTTGAAAGATAGGACAAAAAATCAGAAGTGCAAGTAACATGACTCCGATGATGATTACCCGGAGACAGATCAACCATGGAACATAGCACAGCTACGTCCCTTTTACACTTAGCATATTTCATATTATGTAATAAGTTTCTTATATGATCAATGAAATAAAGCATTTGGTTCACTCATGATTTCTGAGTCTTTTACCTCCTTTAGTTATTCATTTTTGGCTCATATAAACCCTTCATGCGCAAGTTTGCATTTTCACTTGTGAAAATTCTGCCTATGGGCGTTAGCTTAAGTTTTCTGGTCTACACATTTTCTGGAGATTTTATGTGGATTCCGGAGTAGTGACTTCTTGTCACTCAAAGCCGGTGATTTTACTCGTAGGTTTTTGACGGTTCTATTAAGCATCATCACCTGAGAGCATAGTTCTGTGCTGCGAGTCTTTCATCTCACGAAAGGTCAAGCATACGAACCATAATAATGGATAAGCCAACATTTGCTTAAAAAATATATACTGGAAAATAGATAAGTAGCAGGAAACTTGAGTACAAGTTTTTCTGCCTTGCAAAACACACAAGTTTTTTCCGCATACACATTGCAGTGATACATTTAATACAAACAATGTTTTTATGGCTCTTCTATAGGAGACTTGGTGGCCGCATCATCGGCAATAGGAGAGCCAGGCCTAGAAATTTCATCAAACTCAGAGGGGCCAGGGCTGGATTCGGAAGAAGCCAAGTCATCGACCATCAATTTGGCAGGCACGAAGACATCCGCCTTGATCATCTTGGAAACCTTGGGGTTGTAGCCGGTGAGGGAATTCCATATAGCATCGCTATCAATTGCATTTCCTTCCTTGTCAAACTTCGGCATGCCGGAGGTTACCAGGTCCAAGTCGACATTGTCACAATGCGCCTTGACCAAGGACAGGGCCATCCTAGCACCAGCCCAGACACAAGAGGCTTTCTAGTCCTTGATTTTCTCGGGGGCTCGGCGCAGGATTTCTGAGTACTTGTCCATAGAATTTGCCGCCTTGATGGTGATGTCCAAAGGCTATGCTATCTTCTTGGCCTGGGCGATGGCGATGTTGATGAAGTTGCTGGCAAGAATCATGCATTCTTTTGGATCTGGAGCACCTTCACCCATGTTGGCTAAGCCAATGGGAGCTGTGTTTTCGTTAGAGACAAAGATCATGAGAATAACATTACAAGTATCCATCTTACAGAAATTGACTAAGTTGGAAGAAAGTTATCGAAGATGCTCGTCTCTGCTTGCTTGCAGATCTCTGCCAAGGTGTCATGCTCCTGTTGGACTTTCTTGTACACCTCAAGGTTCCGATCATTTTACTCTTTGGTAGCTTGGTTTTGACCTTTGAGCCGTTCAATTTCATCCTTTAGGCGCTGCATCTCGGCATTAGCAGACTCTTGCATAGCCTTCATTGCCTCCTCATGGCCCTTGATAGCTTCAACCAGGTGTTTCTTTAGAATTTTATTCTCATCATCGAGCTCCTGGATATGCTTGGATTGCTCGACGATGCTCTTGGCTTTGGCAATGGCCTCTGTAAGACGGAAGATGGAAAGCATTATGAAAAGTTGGCAGAAATAAAACCATGAGGAAAGTAGCGAGCTGTTAAAAGAAAATAGACTCTGGCTATTTTTGATCTGTTGCTTCAGGAAGGCTGTTTTACCCTGTTCAAGGTCCAGTTCCTTCCGCAAATTAGCAAACCTCTCATTGGCAGCAATTCTCTGACGATTTTCATTCTGCAAAGAAGACAAAATGATTAGCTTCTCTAGACCATCTAGTCAGAATAGTTCAGTTTCAACTAAACGCTCGGGGGCTACAGTATCGGATTTTAATCAACAAGGTGTTCTCTCTTAGAGTATCTACTCGGAATTTTGTATTCTAAACTAGAAACTCGGGGGCTACACTATCAAGTTTTACACTTAGTTCTCTGGAGCACTCATGCCAAAAGACAATGGTTTTCTTCCTAAGAGCTCGGGGGCTACAATGGGATATATTACAAAGTAAAAGAAGTAAAGTTTAGAAACTTACAATGGCGATAACCTTCAGATTGTTGGCCAAATGAGCGTATGCATCATAGAAGGTCCGGGCATTTTTATAAATAGCATCTGCCTATTTGATGAGACCGTCTAGGCACAACGTCGGAGGAGTCAAAGCCAAAAAGTTGTCGAAGCTGGAGGCATGGATGACGCCCTAGCCACCTGTTGTGTGACTATGGCAGTCGATGGCTCCGGGGTCCCACCTCGTCCGTTACTTTGGTCACCTCCGCCTCCACTCCCTCCATCACCTGCTTCCCTTTCTCGATGGTATCCTTAGCCAGAGCTTCAGCCATCTTATAGGAAGTACTCTCCTGTGTTGCCTGGCCACTAGGCACAATATCCATGCCAACAGAGCCTAAGACATCCGCCATCGGATCGATGTAAATCTCCACGATGGAGTTTTTAGGGATGACGGGGGATGAAGGCCTAGTGAGACCTATAACAGTCTTGGAAGCAAGAGTAGGAGGAGCAGTGGCAGGAGAGGACTTGGCTGCCATATCCTTGGTCAGCATATCACGAATATTTTTAGACCCTCCAACATCTTTGGAGGATCGCTTCAAACCAACACCGGATTTCTTCCTGAAACGTACTCAGTATAAGTACATGAATTGAATAGGTGCAAGAAAACTTAAATTCGGAGAATGAATGAACTTACACTACAACAGGAGACCTAGCCAAGGGGATGCTGGTAGACTTCTTCTTATCTGCCTCTAAGGCGGCAGTGGATTTCTTAGAGACTTCACTCTCCGATTGCTTCTTCTTCTTGCCCTTGGTAGCAGCATCAAAGGTGGAGTGATGTCTTCAAGTGCACATATCGTTTGTAGCTAGTTTCGAAGTATAGATATCGATCTCACAGGGAGCCCAAAGGTAAGTGTTTATGAATGAAGTCTCTGTCACACTCAAAGTTGTCACAGGTCTTTGAGTGAATTGACTGCAAGTGTGGAAATAAGAATGAAATTTGGATTAAACTGGATGTATTTAAATAAAACTAAAATGTAAACTTCAGGAATAAAAAGCATAAAAGTAAAGAACGATTCGATTATTTGGTTTTCTGCAGATGATAAAGAAGGTACAAGGAGATACAGTTCATGGTGATAGTGACTATGCCAGGTGGATGAATGATAAGTGTAACAATTATAATCTTATAAGTATATGTGTAGGCGAGCAACCCATAATTAGCCGGAACTCCTCTTGGTAGATTTCATCCCAACTTCAATAATCCTACTAGTCTGTTACCAAAACCATGGTCAGTCACTAGACGATTAAGATCCTTTAGGTTGCTTAGAAACTAAGCTCCTTGGATCAGACTAATGCAATAAGCACAGTGGTTCCTCGTGATCCTCGAGTCAAACTAGTTTCCCATTGATATCCCCGTGTCACTCGGGAGTCACCGGTATGCTAGCGAACAAGATTCTATCTATGTAGAACAAAGCATCATGTTGTCTGGGCCCTTAATTGGACAACAAACATTAGGCATCCCATAGATAGTCAAGCACACATAATATAGTAATTAAAATCAATCACAAACTAATGGAAAATATATGGAGGCACATCACATCTCACCAATCCCTTACATCCCCCACACCCAAGGAACTTACTCACACATGAGAGAACAAAGCATCATCGATATAATTAAATAAAGGGAGTTCTTCTTGATATTACCATGGAGATCCACAATAAGAATAGAAAAGTAATCCAACACAATTCAAGATAGGAAGAAACAATCTCAAACCCTAATCTTGCAAAGTGAAGATCTCTCTCTCAAGTACAAGTAATGGCTATGAGGGTGTGATGGCTGGGAGGTCGAAGATCATGGAGGGAGATGAAGAACGTCTTCCCCTTCTTCTCCGGATCTCTTATTTCTCCTTTCTAGATGGGATGGCGGCTGCTATGTTATGATTTCACGTCTCGCCTCTTCACGAGAGTTGTCCCTTTTGACAATACAAAGGCGGCGGCAACTATATGGCCGGAACTATACGGCCGGAAAAATATTCCCGCCGTATAGTTGCTCGTTAAAGCTTCTGTATGCCTCCCTTGATTGCTTCCGAAAAGAGACTTGCTTGTTTTCGCCTGAATATTGTGTTTCTCTTATTAAAACCTTTTGTTGATGTTCAAAACCTAAAACACACATTAAAAACCAAGTTTTATTTGCTACCGAAGTATTAACGTTAGGTAAAGCTAGAAAACGATCAAATCCAGAAGAAAACCATCAATAAAAACCATCAAAAATATGTCGAATCTCGCAGCTATAAACTCCCCCAAGCTTAGATGTTGCTCGCCCTCGAGTGACAAGAAAATAAGGAAGAATAGCAAAGATTAGAGACTGAAATAAAAGAACTTACAAGCTCAAATTGGTGTCAAATTTTTTTCTTCACAATTCCTGCAATCTTAAACATGATCACACAAGTATTCACAAGATTGCACTGAGTCCACTTCCTAACCACATATATGTTGTTATCAAATAAATCATATGCCCGAGCAAGTGTCAAAAGTTTAGCTAAGAAAGTGAAACAAATTCTTTTGGTGTCTCTCTTTGTTGAGAGATGAATTTTTTTTGCTCTTGTTTCTTTAATCAATTAAGAGTACTCAAGTTGGCACCAAAATCATTCAATTTAAGAACAACTCATCTATTCCCACCTCAAAATTTCAAGACTCTCAAAGCACCTTTTTCCTTTCCTTGTTTTTCAAAAACTTCATCCCTTTCATAGAGAAATCATGCCACTATTTTTAACATGTTAATTAGGACTGTGTTGCGCACTCGTGACCATGCCAATAGATAACTGTTGAGAAATAGTGGGTCATAGGAGTACTACAACTTCACTTGGAACGTGAAACCACGAGGAGACTAAAATATACCCATCATAGCATTGCAGCTACAGACGCTTACATAACTCAATAGCCGAAATCAAGTGGTTTCCCACATTTAGATCGTTCTTTGGCCAGCGGAGTTAATAGTTCCCCATGGAGCACGACCATGCTGTAATGACACGTGTAAATCAATATCTTACTATAATTATTAGAAAAAGCAGTGGCATAATCTCTACTACTTCCAAGCATCCATTTTATCAGAAAATTTCATTCAAGAGTGCTATCAAGTCTGTTTACATTAAGCTCGAATGGGGTTCAGTAGTTCTAAAATCAAATCCTTTGGGATAAACATGGACTCAAGTCATCTTTTGGATGCTTTTTCTTGTTGTAAAAATATCGGAAATATTTTTAACCAAGTTCATTGATCATTATTTCAAAGCTAAAAAGGAGACACTAGCAAAGGAATAGAATTTATAGGATAGCAAGCTAAGTGGGGAGTGGCTCAAGTGCAAGCGAGTAAATAATTGTAGGCTCAATTTAAAGTTGCATAAAAGGTGATGAAAGAAATGTGATACCTCCTCTTGCTTGCTTCGTTCTTGTACTTGAGTCGAACCCCCTCTACATTTCCCGATTACCAAGTCACCTGAAATTGAGAAATCTCCGAGAGAAAAAAGAAACAAATTTGCAATAAAGGTTACAACTATTTTTTTGTGTTTTTTGGTTTAGGAATGCGAACTAAAAGTAAACATGCAATTTTGAAGAAGTAAAATAAATCAAAAGAAGAAATAAAATATGAATGCAAGGTTTGGAGGTTTTCAAAACTCCCCCAAGCTTAGGCTATTGCCAGGCTCAGTTATTGCCATCGTTCGGCGGTGGGTGCGGATACTGATGGTAGTAGTCGGGGAAGTGGGTCATGAAGTGACTAAAGTTGTGAGTTAAGGCACTAATATGCTCATTCACTTCTTGTAGTGTGTGGTCAATCTCCCCAACGCGCTGGTTGAGCTGCTGAAACTCTTGATAGGGGACGTTGTTGAACCCTTGCTGCTACTGATTGGGCCATGGGTCCCAGGATCCCTCCTGATGCTGCTACTATCCCTCCCAAGAAGGGTTATATTCCTGCTCCTGCTCCTGCTCATCCTCATCCTGATGCTCTCCTTCTTCATCTTCTTCTTGATCAGGCTGGAATTCAGCCATGAATTCCACCACTTGATCCTTGGTAAGGATCCAGTTGTCCTTCGCCACAATTGAGAAGGCTTGTGGATAGGGCAACGAAACCTGCTCAACCTGTGCATCACCAAGATAACCAAACTGATATGCTCAAAGCCTCTTGTCATCTTGGTAAACACTGAGGAAACCATAAGCAGTTATATATTTGACATCCATAAGTTTGGAGCCGTCAACAAGTTGCATAACAGGTAATGTAATGTTCAATGCTAGGGCAAGGTGGGTTACCAATCCACTAATGCGAATGTCACCTTTCCTTTTGTTGCTCTAGTAGCGAAGGTGCTGGAGGAGTAGAGCCACAGGATTGGGGATTTGTGGTGCATTGGGGAAGAGTGCCTTGGTGATCATGGAATGTCCGCATTGGCCATGGAACCGGTCTCTCCTCTTCCCAACAGTGTATTGGTGAGGAACAAGGCGTAGTAGCGAATTGTTGGGTTCTGAATGGTGGATATCTTCTTCTGGTAGAAGTCCCTGCCATCATTAATAGAAATAACCTCCCAAGTTTCTCCACTTGAAACACTATATAAATTTGTAACAGTTGACTCCCCACCATGAGGAAGCCAAAAGCATCACAAAATTGTTGGAAAGTTATTTCATATGGCTACTGGTTTATGGTGAAGCTTACCATGCACGCATTACCTTTCTCCTTGTGGTCATCATAGAAAGAGGCGAGGAACTCATAGGTTAGCTCGGTGTAGGTATTGTGGCCTATGTAGGCGAGTAGTGATAGCCCTGCATTTTCACACATGAGGTCGAAGTCCGCCCTCAACCCTGCCGCAGTGAGAAATCTATCATCGGCGCAACATGTGGGCATCACCCTCCTTGATGAAACCATGGCCAACTTGCTGTTGAGCTCCGCCCGGACCCCTGAGCTCTCGCCATGTTGGCGCTTTCTCTTGCGAAAAATGCTACCAATTTTGTTCATCTTGATGCACTGAAAAATTTCACCATGAAACCATAGGCATATAGATTCTACATGATATACGAACGATTCTACGTGATTTTTTTAATCCTAACATGAGAAATCAAAAGGAAAAACAAAATAAGCTTGAGTTCATCCACTATATCAATGTGAGAGTTTCAACCATGGAATTCTAAAAATAAAGCATGGATTGGGAGAGAAACATACCGATCTGTTGATTCCCCAACTCAAGCGAATGAAATCCATGAAGAATCAAGAATTCTAGGTGGGGTTTGAGGGGTTTGAAGAGATAATATGAGAGAAAAAGTGAAGAGGAGGAACAACCCTAGCTGCCCTGGTGCGATTAAGTGGTCGCGCCGAACTATACGACCGCAACTATATGGGCGGGAAAAGAAGTTCCCACCATATAGTTGCTGCGGCATCGACAATTAGGGTTTATTTATGCCATATCACAGCTATACGGGCGCAACTGTACGGCCAGATCAAAATGGTCCCCCCATATAGTTGGTCGTCAAACCTTCTGTGTCCTCGAGATAAATTTTCTAAGAGAGGCATCGATAACTATACAACCAAACTATACGGCCAAATCAAAAATGGTCCCGCCGTATAGTTGGTCGTTAAACCTTCAAAATTCTAGAAAAGAAATTTTACAAAGGCAACGATAACTATACGGCCGGAACTATACATATGACATTTTTTATTCCCGCCGTATAGTTGGACGTTAAACCTTCTGTGTTCTGGAAAGGAAAGTTTACAAAGGGAATGATACCTATACAGCTAGAATTTTTTATTCCCGCCGTATAGTTGGTCGTTAAACCTTGAGTACCAAGCTTTTTCACCCAAAATTTTCAAAGATTCTCTTTTTAATCTGGACAAAATGATTAAGCTAGTTTTTGCAGATAAAACTCAAACTTTTATTTTTATACTTATTCTACGCTTGTTCAATCGATATTTCTACTACTTTTTGACAGCTGCATCTTCACGGGCATGCTTCCGCAAAAATGTCTGTGAAAAAGTTGTAGGAATGCGATGAACATTTTATTCTTTTAATTTATTTATTAATGTGATGGGTTGACTCCCATTAAGCATTTTATTAAGAATGGTTGAATAATTCAACCCTTTCTTTGTTATCGAATTCTTACCTTGGGTTTCCCCTTATCAAAGGCACTTACCACATGAACTCGTTTTGCCGGTGGAATATATCTTTCTCCTGCTTCTAGATTCTTTGGAAAATACCGGATGATTTCAGACTCATAAACATTGAAGATTATTTTTCCCTCAGCACACTCAACTGACGCTCCTGTAGTACTAAGGAAAGGTCTTCCAAGTATTATAGATAATTCTTCATCCTCTGGCATTTCAAGAATAATAAAATCAGTGGGAATAATATGCTCATCTATTCTAAGTAGAACATCCTCAATCATACCAATGGGTTGTTTAGTGGACTTGTCAGCCATCTGTAAAGTGATAGTAGCAGGGGAATACTCCCCTAATTCTAACCTTTTATAGAGGGAATATGGCATTACACTAACTCCTGCACCCAAATCACACAAGGCATTGTGAATATCTATTTTGCCAATTGAGCATGAAATAGTTGGTATTCAGGGATCTCTCAATTTAGACAATAGCTTCCCATTAGCAGGATAACTAGTCACCATGGCAACGGTTTTAGTTATTTCTTTATTTTTACTAAGAATATCACGGAGGAATTTCGAATAGGTAAGAACTTTTATTGCATCCGCAAATGGAATTTCCATAAGAAGATCACCAAGTGCCTTTTTGAAAGAATCATAGATTACCTGATCCGGGGCTTTCTTTTTTTCGATATGGATAAGGAAGCTTTTACTCACCTTTCTTATTATTGTCTTTTACCTTTTGTGGGGGATCAGGCTCTTTCATTGCTTTCTTTTGTTGCTGCTTATCGCTCTTATTCTTTTCTACTACAACAACTTCATCTTCATTGCTTATCTCTTTTTCTTCTCTTGGATCAACTATCTCTGCATCAGAGTCATAACTGTCATCATGTGCATCATTTTGCTCCTCCATGTTTTGATCTTGTGTTTCTTGAGCAGTATCATCTTGAGGATCCACCAGTGTATCATCTTCTTGGCTTGGTTTGAGCAAGGCTTTTTCCTTTTGATATTTTTCATCTTCATATTCTGGTGGTCCTAATGGTCCTATAACAACTGCACCTCCCCTTGTAACAACATTAGTAGAAATAGGAATATCTATATGATCTTGAAGAAAAATTTGATAACTAGATTCTATTTGTTCACATTGAGTTTCTATCATACTAAGGTACTTGTGAAATAATTTTATTTCTTGGCCAATCTCATCATAATTTTTCGCGAGTTTCGCCAAAATCTTCTTATGTCTTTGAAATTGCTTATGCAGGTTATTATGAGATTTTGCTTGTCGATGTTTTAATTCTTGAAAAACTTTTCTAGTTTCATCTTCTTTAGTAAAAACTTGTAACAAGTCAACTTTTTTTTCCTTAACAAGTTCAGAAGGTATACCTTTTTCTTTCATTGTTTTGCGTACTTTAGGCATAATATAAGGAGTTATACGAAGTATCTCTTTTTCCAGTTTAATGCCAAAATCAGGATTATATAAAGAATCATTCTTGGCCCTAGTAGACATCAATTTCAAACATGCTTTAATAATTAAAGTATTTATCGATCCTCCTGCTAAGAAGTCAAGCAACTCTCTGCATTGAGTATTAAGACCATGGTAAAATAAATGGCAAATAGTTGATTCAGAATAGCCATGATTAGTAATACTATTGATCATTCCAAAGAATCTATCCCAGGTTTGTGGGTAGTTTTCTCCCACATTCTGACTAAAGTTGCCTATATTCTTTCTAATTTTAGTTAACTTTTTAAAAGGATTAAACCTATTTATGAATTTAATAATACAGTTTTCCCAATATTTAATGTAATGACGAGGGAGAGAATGTAACTAGTCTAGAGCCTTACCTTTAAGATACCAACGAAATAATTTTAGACGAGAGAAGTCTCTTGGCAAACCTTTTGGTCCAAGTGATGTTATCACATCGTCGTAATCTCTAAGATGTCTTTCTGGGTATTCATCTTCCCTTCCACTGTAAGCTTTTTCCTGCAAATTTTTAATAATTATACCATCAAATTGATATTCTCTAACTTCAGGATTAGGAAATTCTATTGATTGTTTAAGGAAAGCAGAATTTGGAGCACTGTATTCTCTAAGAGTTTTCTCAGGTTTCTTGGGAGTTATCCTGTAAATGGACATGATTTATAAAATCACTCAGGTTTTCAACTTCAACCTTATTTGATCTTAAAAGTTTTTCAATAATTTCCTCGCGCCTTTGAATAGGCAGGCGCTCAATATAATCTAGTAAATAGGTCCTACCAGAGCGTGTAGACCCTTTGTCTCCTAGGGAGACCATTTTGTAGTAGTAGCACCTAAAATGTCAAGAGACAAACACTTAGCGCTTAGCTCCCCAGCAACGGCACCAGAAAATAGCTTGATGCTGCAAGTGCACATAACGTTTGTAGCTAGTTTCGAAGTATAGATATTGATCCCACAGGGAGCCCAAAGGTAAGTGTTTATGAATGAAGTCTGTGTCACACTCAAAGTTGTCACAGGTCTTGGAGTGAATTGACTGCAAGTGTGGAAATAAGAATAAAATTTGGATTAAACTAGATGTATAAACTTTGGATTAAACTAGATGTATTTAAATAAAACTAAAATGTAAACTTTAGGAATAAAAATCATAAAAGTAAAGAACAATTCGATTGTTTGTGGTTTTCTGCATATGACAAAGAAGGCGCGGGGAGATACGGTTCATGGTGATAGTGACTATGCCAGGTGGATAAATGATAAGTGTAACACTTATAATCTTATAAGTATATGTGTAGGCGAGCAACCCATAAATAGCCAGAACTCCTCTTGGTAGATTTCATCCCAACTTCAATAATCCTACTAGTCTGTTACCAAAACCATGGTCAGTCACTAGACGATTAAGATCCTTCAGGTTGCTTAGAAATTAAGCTCCTTGGATTGGAATAATGCAATAAGCACACTGGTTCCTCGTGATCCTCGAGTCAAACTAGTTTGCCATTGATATCCTCGTGTCACCTGGGGGTCGCCGGTCTGCTTGTGAACAAGATCCTATCTATGTAGAATAAAGCATCATGTTGTCTAGCCCTTAATTGGACAACAAGCATTAGGAATCCCACAGATAGTCAAGCACACATAATATAGTAATTAAAATCAATCACAAACTAATGGAAAATATATGGAGGCACATCACATCTCACCAATCCCTTACATCTCCGACGCCCAAGGAACTTACTCACACATGAGAGAAGAAAGCATCATCGATATAATTAAATAAAGGGAGTTCTTCTCGATATTACCGTGGAGATCCACAATAAGAATAGAAAAGTAATCCAACACAATTCAAGATAGGAAGAAACAATCTCAAACCCTAATCTTGCAAAGTGAAGATCTCTCTTTCTCAAGTACAAGTAATGGCTATGAGGGTGTGATGGCTAGGATGTCGAAGATCGTGGAGCGACATGAAGAACATCTTCCCCTTCTTCTCCGGATCTCTTCTTTCTCCTTTCTGGACGGGATGTCAGCTGCTGTGTTATGATTCCGCATCTCGCCTCTTCATGAGAGTTGTCCCTTTTGACAAGACGGAGGCGGAGACAACTATACGACTAGAAAAATATTCCCACCGTATAGTTGCTCGTTAAAGCTTCTATATGTTCACTTGATTGCTTCCAAAAAGAGACTTGCTTGTTTTCACCTGAATATTGTGTTTCTCTTGTTAAAACCTTCTGTTGATGTTCAGAACCTGAAACACACATTAAAAACCAAGTTTTCTTTGCTACTGAAGTATTAGCATTAGGTGAAGCTAGAAAACTATCAAATCCAGAAGAAAACCATTAATAAAAACCATTAAAATATGTCGAATCTCGTAGCTATCATGGAGCTCTTACGCTTTCGTGCTGCCGAAGCTAGAGGATCCCTAGAGGCATCATAGTTGAACACCACCAGGATATCCTTAAGCTTGGGATCATAGACCTGGGAGGCCATCTGATCTACCGCCAAGGTCGCCAGCTGTAGGGCAAAGGAGTGTTATATTGGTGACTTCAAGACAGAAAAACCTTAATATATAACGAGCAACAAAGGAAGCATAAGATACCTCTGGGCACTTGCCGCATTCGAACATATCATAGATGATCTTGAAGCCATGCTTCCTGTCCTTCATCTTGACCATGTCCTTAAGACAGAGCTTGATGGTGTCGTAGAAGAAGTTATCCCATGAAATTTGCATAGGATCCTTTCTATCTTTCGAGTACATACACATGAGCTCGGCGCGGTGCTGCAGAGGTTGGATCCGCCTAGTGAACCAGCACATGGCTAGGTCCAAGCCTGTCAGACCTCCTTCCACGAGCCATTCTATCCGCCTTACGGCGATGTTGGTTTATTCATTGGACAGAAGGGAGGCTGGGGACCTCCAGGTGGGTGCTTCGGCGGCGGCCCCATCGACTAAGTCGGGATATGTCTCAAGATGGTTGGGCAGAGGAATGTCTGGGCCATAGATATATGTGCGTTTCCAGTTCTTAGAAGACTCGTGACCCACAATGTCAGGGAAGTGCCGGCTAGGCCGGATCTTAAAGCTAATAGTTCTGCAGATCCGTAGCTCTTCCTTGGATTCTATGGACTCTCTCTTGACGGTAAAGAAATAAACAAACATATCTAACCTACACTTGATTCCTAGGTATCCTTCGCACAAAGCTATGAAGTTGCTAAGTACGAGGATGCTGTTGGGAGAGAGATTGTGGGGAAGTACCCGGAAGTAATGAAGGACGTCCAGGAAGAAGTCGGAGACTGGCAGGCTTATGCCACGTACCAGCTGATCTTTGAGGTACACCTTCTCTCCGGCTTGGGGAGAAGGAGTCACCTCACCGGCTGGTGCCGACCACTAGGCCAAACCATCCGTCACAGGAGATACCCCTCGGCGATGAGTTCTTGCAGATCTTCGGTGGAGAGATCAGAGCCCCTCCACACTCCCTTGTGGGAGTCACCCTCTTCTTCTGCAGCTTCCGACGCTGCCTGTTTTGGGTCATCGCCGGTGGTTTCCACCATGGCGGAGACATGAACGATGACCCCCTCCAGTGGGACGGTCATTCCCTAGGATGGCTCCATTGAAGCCTGGGGAGTCGCCGCCGTTGAAGGAGCATTGTTACTGGAGGCCACTGCATGGGTGGAAGAAGGTGGGAAAGGGGGAAAGCTCTGGTTAGGGTTTTCTGTCGAAGAGCTTGAACGGTCACGCGGCTGGAGGAAGACGAAGACACAAGGAGGAATGTAGGTAAAAGTAAAAGCCAAAGCCACAGTTAAAATATATAGACCTGGTGTCAAGATTCCTACAAAAAGGTCTAATGAACAAAGCTTTGCCGACGTAGAGATGAGCGTGCGCGATAATTTTGCCACGTCATCCATCTTTGCTGCTTTAACGTTTTGGATTTTGCGTGCGTAAAAATAGCTAATGATTAATTCACTGCCTTCTATGAGTTTTGAGGTAGCGTAGACTACGGCCCACGTCATCTTCTGATCGTTGCAGTGGAGTAGTCACATCTAAAGATTCCATCGAAGGTGGAAGTTATCCGACTCTAGAAATGAAGACTTAAAGAATATCCGGCTACATTTCAAAAACGGAGAGGATTGTAGGGTTCTTTGGGAGATCTTTGAGATATTGCTTGATGAATTGCCGTCATTGCCTAGACGAAGCATTCAAGATTGAAGGGAAAGATGGTGCAAGATCTCAAAGTCCTCCGGGGGCTACTGTTGGAGATATGCTAAATGGGTATCACCATAGCACGTCTCTAATCCGGCTAACCCGGGTGGCCCATTGTTGGTAGCATGGCCTAGGGCCTGCTGGGCGGCCTAGTTAGACGGATCCAGAAGGGAGGCCCATGCCGGATAAAGTAAGGCTATGCAGGAGTCGCCGACATACTCGGAGCCTTGGAGTGCAAGACACGAAGACTAGTTTGTATTAGTGTAGGACTCTTTACCTTGTCCGGCAAGGTCCTTTCCCTGTAACCCTAGGTTCTAGTTCCTTTATAAACTGGACCTATGGGAGCCTTTAGGGCATGATTGATAACACTCAACGTACAACGTACAACACCTCACATAGTGAACCGATCTCTGTAAGTCAGCATATTGCCATTATAGTGATTTATAGCAGGAGTAGAGTTCCACCACCATTGTGGGACTTGAACCTGGGTAAGCTATGTTACCTCGTACCTACCAACTCTCCGCCTTAACCCACCTCTCTAAACGCGCTCCGTGAGGACCCCTCTATGGCATACTCGTCGGCAATACCACGACATGTTCCTTCTAAACTCAAGCTAAAATCACTCTCATAATAATATTGAAGCAAAGAGGCAATAGGAAAATCCACTTTCGTGAAAAAGGATAAAAGGAAAAATCTTTTTGTATTTTTGAGTATGGGGATTAAATAATATAAAGAACTTGCGACCAAGCAAGAAACTCAGAAAATAAAAACAAACAAATGAAAAAGGAAAGCAAACAAAAAACTAAAAGAAAAGGCAAAGTGTTGGAACAAACCAACACGAGTGTTTGAAAACTCATATGGAGCTGGAGTATAACCTCGTTAATACACAAATATAAATTCCAGGGGACACATACCCAAGCTCAGGCTTTTGGAAGCCCTTTAGTTGCTCATTATGGTGGTGGTGGATAATCTCCCAAATTCCATTGGCTGCTCCAATTGGTGAACTAGGTTGAGAGGTTGATAGTAGCATCTCTAAGGTTGATGGAGAGGTTGCTCATGTTCTGAATGCTTTCTTCGATAGCATAGATATCATCATATGTGGTGTAGTAGTTTGGTGGCTGCACATCTTGTTCGTGTCCTTCTTGTTCTACTTCTTCATCTTCTCCTTCCTCATCCGCAGGTTCTTCTTATTGGGGTAGACTTGCTTCAACCTATGCGTCAAAATGAAAACGTCCATCCTTGATAGAGAACAAACCATTAGGCAAAGGAGCTAGGATCAAGTGATCAGCTCTAGGTATATCAAGAAAGTGTCTACCATTGGATTTAGAAATCATACCACAAGCTCTTAGAGTAGTGAAACCGAGACGACGGTCTTCTATCAATGGTTGGATACTACCTAGGTTGACGTGAAGCGCACATGCAAGAGCAGTGACAAATCCTCCTCCACATATGGGACCACGAGATTGAAGAGCCTGATAATTAAGATAAAACAATAGAAGGGCGCCCAAATTTGGCGTCAAGTCACAATTTGGAATAGTAGCTCTAGCGAGGATTATCATATCTTCCTCATTGAATCTAGTAAACTCACCATGTTCCTACGAGGTAGCCGGCTTGTCTTGCTCCTGTCCGGCTGCGCTCGGCCAGTCGGACATGATCCGGCTGCCATGGTTCTTGTCTGGTTGGGGTATCCGGAGGTCATCCCCCCGACAAGGTCAGTTCTAGAAAATGTGCTGACGGTTGCGCTAGGCTTGGCGGTTGCGCTACTCATCATTTTGAATTTTTTGGCCGGCTAGGCTTGGTGGTTGCGCTACCCGTGACGTCAGTGCTGACGCCGGCCACGCGCGCACGGGCCATCATTACTCTACGGCGGGAAGCATAACGTCCTGTCGTACGTCGCCTCGGGAACCACCGTCTACCTCTTCGGTTTTCGCTCCGGGATCGTCTACGCGTCCTCTGCCTGCGCAAAGGATCCTGCACTATGCGAAGGGCGGGGAGCGTCTGGGTGGCCGCCACGTGGCACCGCGGATGGTTCTACTTCCGGGTCTTTAAAGGTCGCCCGGGAGGAGCGGTTTGTCCCTCCGTTGGATCCTTCCTCATTCTTCTCTTGCGCTCTTACCTTCCTCGCATCGCCTCGCTCACTGCTATCGCTGTAGTTCGCCATGCCGCCCGTTTAGCGTCGTCGGCGGTACGGGCCACCGTCACTCTTCCAACCGAGTGCCTCCCAGCGAACCAACGATGGCAGCCGAGCGTGGAGCCTGGTGTGGCTCCTCCATGACGGAGGAGCACATCGAGAAGTATCGGGCGACCCGTGTTCTTCTATCGGAGGAGGAGGTGGAGGTACGGCTCGCGCCGGTGGGGGAAGAGTCGCCGCACCCAGCGGAGGGGGAGCGGGTCATATTCTTGTCGCATCTGGCCCGCGGCTTCGCGCTGCTGGTGCACCCCTTCTTCCTCACATTTCTCGCGTTCTTCGACCTCCGCCTCCACAACCTAGGCGCCAACGCCATCGGGACGCTGGCGCACTTCGTAGCTTTCTACGAGAGCTACCTCAGGATCCAGCCGGATATCGGGCTCTTTTGACGGCTCTTCCGAGTCCGGCCGCAGGTTCAGTTCACCAAGGGGCCACTGGTGACGTGCGGTGGCGCCTCCCTTTACTCCCACACGCAGACCGGGTACCCCAAATTCCAGCTACAGGACACGGTGCGGCTGTGGCAACAGTCGTACTTCTACGTCCGCAACCTCACCGTCATGGACCGGATCAACCTGCCGGCGTTCGAGGACGTGGAGTCCACCCGGCTGCAGTGGGATTTGAAGATCTAGGGCGAGAAGACAGAGTCGGACGTGATGCTACAGCACATGCACGCCCTCGTCATCGTCGGTCTGACCGACCTAGACATCACCCTCAATTGGATTTCCAGGCTAATGATGCCGCTACAGCAGCAGGCACACAAGATGTGCTTCTACTCCGGCCGGCTGGACCCGACCCGGCTGTCCCGCCGTGATCCCTGCTACCACAACCTGAAGGAGTGGGTGTGGACCATCACGAAGGAGCGACTGGCTGAAGGCTGGAAGTTCGGGCTGGCCCCTTACAGCCGCGACAACCGCGCGCTCTAGGTAAGTCCTGCCAGCCGGATTTCCTCTTGTGCTTCTTGCCGTTTTTTGCTATCTGATTAATCTACTTGCTTCTTCTGTCCTTGGCAGATCTTCCCTTGCATTCTCCGAGAGGAGGGCGAGACCCCTCTTCAGAGCTTCACGCCTGACTTGCCCGAGCCACGTGCTCGTCGGTCCGGCGAGGAGTCTGACAGGGACGGCGACGTCTTCCCCAGCCGGAAGAACGAGCTGGCCGCCGACCCTCACGCGGAGGTCAACGAGGAGGACGCCGTGCTGGCTCACGAACCGTCTCGGTGACGTGCGATGGATGGTGACTCCAGCCGGTCCGGCGCCGGTGGGAGCGGCTCTAGCCGGTCTAGCAGGGGAGGGGTGGGGCCAGCTGACCCGCCGTGGAGGAGCTGACCCCCAAGAGGAGCCGGACCAGTGCCCTTCCACCGAGCCGCCTCGGTCGCAAGAAGGGGCCGCCCCCGATGGTGCAGGGTAAGTTTTCTTTTCTTGGTGTTTTTACTGTCTTCTGCTCTTTGTGCTCTCCTTGTCTGTATTTAGCTTATTTGGTTCTTGCTTCTTTTCTGCTTTTTGTTGCTCGGCATGCTGGTTTCCTTCGGCGCTGCGAGCCCGAGGTGGGCACCGACTAGCTCGCCGCCCCACGCGCCGAACACTACATCACCCGCGTCTGCCTCCGCCCCTCCTCCTTCTTTCGAGGTACCACCTCCGCCACCGCCTCGAGCTGATCCGGCTGCCACAACCGGAACGGGGGGCGCTCCGCCGGCCATGGTGGTCCAACCGGAAACGGCTGTGACCACCTCACAAAGTGGAGGTAGTTCTCCTTCGGGGGCGCGGAGGGCCGCCGCCGACAAGGAACTCGTGGTTGTCGGTGACGACAACTCCGACGACGAGCCAGGAGAGGAGTGGAGGACGGTGGTGGCCGTGGCGAATGATTTGTTGGTTGCCAACGCGGTTGACGATGACGCCTCTTCCGCCGCCTCGCTGATGAACCTTGCCGCCACCCTCGAGATGGCGGTGAAGGAGATCCGGCTACTCGAGGCCTCAGCCAGCAGCAACCGGATCCTAGAGCAGAAGCTTGCCGCTGCCAATGGGACCTCGCAGAGTAAGTTCCCTCATCCGAATCCCTTTTTTTGTTGACAACCGGCTTTTTGCAGCCATCCTGGTGTGCGCTCAGCGGGAGATCGATCGCCTGAAGAAGGCGAACGACCGACTGAGCAAGTCGAATTCTATGCTTCGGCTGCAGAACAAAGACTGGCATGCCAAGGTGGATGCTTTGGAGGCCACCGCCAAGGAGGACGACACCACCCTCGCCAGCTGGGCCTAGGCCTTCGCCCTTCTCGAGGCCCAGAGCAAGGACCAAGAGAAGGAAGTCAAACAGCTGATGGTTTGGGAGAAGGCGCTGGTGGAGGAGCTGATGCAGGCTGGGCACACAGCCAAGGGTAAGTTTCCTCTCCGACTCCCCTCGTCTTTCCGGATCCGGTAGCCGGATCTGAGGTTCTTTTTTCTGTCAGCTTTTTATCCGGCATAGACCTGCTGGCGTACAACCGGCTGCAGGAGAACTAGCCGGGAGAGCAGCCGACGGCCCATGAGCTGGTTGTCCTTCTCGGCGAGGAGGCTGCCAAACTTTGCTAGGCGGCGCAGGCCATCTTCACCTTCCTGTGGCCGGATGCTCCGATTCCGAAGACGATGGTGCAGCTGGCCACCAAGATGGCGAAGGTGCCGGCTACCATCAACTGCCTGAGGGACCTGGCGACGCGAGCCGGGGCGGAGATGGCCTTGGCCCTCATGCTCTCCTGGTACAAGGACGCCTGTGTCGAGAAGATCGACGGGGGTTTCCGTGCTGGTGCCGACCTTGCCGCCGTCCACCAGGCCCATCCAGAGCTCCAGGCCTCCGCCATCAAGATTGCCGACTATGTGGACGTCGACGAGGTTCTCACCGACTCAGAGTCCGCCGGCACTCCGGATGCGAAAGCTTCGTCACAACCGACCGGTGAGGACGCCGGAACCGGATCAGCCGCCACGCCTCCTCCTCCCGATACTGCCGCCAGCCAGGGTACTCTGCATGGCAAGGGCCCTGCCGCTTAGTTATGACCCCAGGATGCCGGGTGTATTTATTATCTTGTTTTGTTGAAACCTTGCTATCTATGCCGGTTGCTTTTGACACCGGGTGAACTCGTGGGGGCTTCGTCTCCCTTTTTATATTGGTCTGAATTATTTTGGCTTGCTTCCAACTTGTGTTTTTTGTGTGTCTCTTCACTATTTTGCCGATTGAATTTATCCAGCTGAACGCCTTTAGCTGGAGGAACTGCAATTCTAGTGGGGGCGCGCTAGTGCACCCACTGGGTGTAGCCCCCGAGATTCGGAGTGGTTGGCGTAGCCAGGCACTTCGAATCTTCTTTATTTCCTCAAGTCTTTATCTTCATCCGACTAGCCGATTACTTTTGCTGGCTAGACGTCTGCAGCCGGGGGAACTTTCATTCCAGTGGGGGCGCGCCAGCGCACACACTAGGTGTAGCCCCCGAGATTCGGAGTAGCTAGCGTAGCCAGGTACTTTGAATCTTCCTCCCTTCGTTTTGCCCTTACCCTCACCTGGGCTCCAAACATCCGGCTAACTCCTTTAGCTGGTCGGAAACTACAAGATTCCATTGGGGGAACGCGAGCGCACCCAGTGCGTGTAGCCCCCAAGATTCGGAGCGCTTGGTGAAGGCAAGGATTTCAAATCTTCTTCCCTTCGTTCCTGATTTTTGACTTGAAGTAGTTGTACAAAAAATATACACACATACATACATTCTCACCCGTCAATAGGTTAGTCTGCTAAACTTTAGCCGGAAGGCGGATTTGTTTTTTGAAAACCAGCTTGTGCTTCTCTAGACATTTAGTCATTTTCTTGTGTGCTCTGCTGTTTCCGCTGCGTCCTTGCCGGGCAGCCGGGTTGCGGTCTGCAGCCGGAATCGAAGGGAGCTGATAGTACATTGCGCACAGTACTGACGGCTTAGTATCCGGATCGTATCAAACTAGTTGCAAGGCCGGGACGCCTGACCTGTCGTGTCTCCTCCCTGTTTTTCGTGTGGGATGCCTCGGGCTTTTGCTCTTGCTAGCCGGACAGCCGGGTTGCGGTTTGTAGCTGAGACGAAGAGTGGGCCTCTGACAGCATCGCACACTACTTAGCCGGTTTGTTGATTTGGCAGGCCGGGCCAGTCGGCGAGCCCCGGGTAGGGACTGCCGGAGCCGGGAAAACTGAACCGGAAAACAGATACACATAAATTTCTAGCAAGGAGCCCCCGAGTATCTCGTAGGGGTCCGCATTTTCATTCATAAGGTTTGCAGGATACATACACTGTCCGGTGACTAGGTGTAAAACGGGCGGAGCAGGGCCGCGTTCCAAGGGCACTCTGTCTCCTCATCCTACTTGTCCATCTTGTTCTTGCACGGCTACTGCGCGTCGATGAGGTAGTAGGAGTCGTTGGGCAGCGCCCGGCTAATGATGAAGGGACCTTCCGAGGGTGGCGATAGTTTGTGCATGCCCTTCGTGTCTTGCACCAGCCGAAGGACCAGGCCGCCTTCGCGGAATGCGACAGGGCGGATCCGGCTTGAATGGTAGTGGCGTAGGTGTTGATGGTACAAGGCCGATCTGGACAATGCTAGCTCGCGGGCCTCCTCGAGGAGGTCCACACCATCTTCCCGCGCCTCTTGGTTGGCCTTTTCATCATAAAGGAGCTTGCGCAGAGAGTCAAACTCGATGTCCACGGAGAGGACGGCTTCCAGGCCGTAGACCAGGAAGAACGGGGTGTAGCGGTTGACCTATTCGGCGTGATGCGGAGGCTCCATAGCACAGACGGAAGCTCCTCGATCCAGCATCCGGGCGACCACTCCAAGGGCTCGATGAGGCGTGGCTTGATGCCGGCTAGCACTAGGATGTTTGCCCTCTCGACTTGCCCGTTGGACTGCGGGTGCGCGACGGAAGCAAGGTCTAGCCAGATGCCCTTGTTGCTGCAGAATCGGGCGAAGGCCCCCTTGGCGAAGTTCATGCCGTTGTCGGTGATGAGGCTGTTGGGGTAGCCAAACCGTTTGATGATGTCGATGAAGAAGGTGATGACTGTTTCCCCATCTAGCTTCTGGATAGGCTTGGCCTCTATCCACTTTGTGAACTTGTCTACCACCACCTGCATATGGGTCATGCCTGCACGCGCCCGCTTGAAGGGACCGACCATGTCGAGGCCCCAAGCAGCGAAGGGCTAGGTGATCGGTATGGTCTTGAGCACCAAAGCCGGCATGTGGCTGAGCTACCCGAAGCGTTGGCACCCGTTACACGCGCGAGCTAACTATTCGGCGTCCTCGAGGGCGGTGGGCCAATAGAAGCCATGGAGGAACGCCTTGGCGACTATCACCCTAGATGAGGCGTGGTGCCCGCACTCGCCCTGGTGGATGTCCTTGAGCAGTCGGTAGCCTGTGTCCACATCGACACATCTTTGGAAGATGCCGGATATGCTGCACTTGTACAGTTCTTTGTTGATGATGGTGTACATGTGCGCGCGGCGCCGGATTTGTCTGGCCTCCACCTCATCGTCCGGAAGCTCTCCATTGGTGATGTAGTCCATGAAGGGCTGTGCCCATGATGGTATCTCCCGGATGGTGAGGATGCTTCCGCTCTCCGGTTGATGGTCGTCAGGGGGTCGTCTGGATGAGGTACCCGGAACGGCAGCCCCTGAGCCACTTGACGAGTCGGTAGCCCCCGGGTTTTGCGAGCCAGAGGGTACTGACTCGCCTGAGTTGGTGTGGGCCTTCTTCTTTGGGGGTTCTACCGGCTCTGCGTCTGCCGTGCCGTCAACCGGAGCGCTCCCTGCCCAGATGATGGAATCCGACTCGAGGGACGGGTTGATGGAGGGCTTGCGCAGGTGCTCCAAGGAGACCCCAGGTGGGATCGCCTGCCTGGTGGATCCGATTCGTGCGAGCGAATCAGCTGCCTCGTTGTTGATGCGAGGGACATGATGGAACTCACATCCGTCGAAGCAGGCGCCGAGCTTCTGTATGTGGAACCGGTAGAGGGCCATGTTTGCGTCACGGGCGTCCCATTCACCGGATACCTGCTGCACCACCATATTCGAATCGCCGAAGCAAAGTATCTGGTTGACACCGATCTCTCTAGCTAGTCGGAGGCCGTGCACCAGCGCCTTGTATTTGGCCACGTTGTTGGAGGCCTTGAAGTGGATCTGCACGACGTACTCCGGCCAGTCTCCTTTGGGCGAGGTGAGCACGATGCAGGCTCCCAAGCCCCCAAGCATCTTCAACCCGTTGAAGTGCATCCTCCAATGGTCCGAATCCGGAACTGGTGGGAGGTATTGGGTCTCGGCCCAGTCGACGAGGAAGTCCGCCAGCGCCTGCGACTTGATCATGAGCCGGGGCTCGTACTGGATGGAGTAGGCGGCGAGCTCGATGTCCCATTTGGCGACTCGACCTGTGGCGTCCTTGTTGCCGATGATTTCCTAAAGGGGTGCAGTGCACACGACCTTAATCGGATGCTCCTGGAAGTAGTGCTTGAGCTTCTTGCATGCCAGGTACACACCATAACACATCTTCTGGTAGTGGGGGTAGTTCTGCTTGGAGAGGGAGAGAACCTCGCTAAGGTAGTAGACGTGTCGCTGAACCGGCTGAGCCTTGCCTTCCCCGGGGCGCTCCACCACCAGGACGACACTGACGACCTGGCTGATGGCTGCTATATAGAGCAACATCGGCTCCTTGCTAGCCAGCGTGGCTAAAACCGGCGTTGTGGATAGCATGCGCTTGAGGTCATGAAAGGTGGCATCAGCCTGCGAGGTCCAGGAGAATTTGTCCGTCTTCTTGATCAGCTGGTACAACGGGAGTGCCGTCTCTCCCAACCGGCTGACGAAACGGCTGAGGGAGGCTAGGCATCCGGTGAACTTCTGGACTCCGAGAAGGCTCCTGGGCGGCTTCATCGTCTCGATGGCCACAATCTTTGTGAGACGAGGAAACCGAGTAGTTGATCAGATGGGACTCCAAAGACACACTTCTCCGGGTTTAGCTTCATCTGGTACCGTCGGAGGTTGCCGAATGTCTCTCCTAGGTCCTCGAGGAGGGTGTGCTTCTCCTTGGTCTTGATGACCACATCGTCCACATAAGCATGCACGTTTCGGCCGATCTGCGAGTGCAAGCACTTCTGCATGCAGCGCGGATAGGTAGCGCCTACATTCTTTAGACCGAAAGGCATGGTTACATAGCAGAAAGCCCCATATGGGGTGATGAACAATGTTTTTATCTAGTCAGTCGGGTTTAGCCGGATCTGATTGTAACCAGAATAACAATCCAAGAAAGACAACAAGTCGCAGCCGACCATGGAATCGATGAATTGATCGATGCGGGGCAGGGCGAAGGGGTCATTCGGGGACGCCTTGTTCAGGCTGGTGTAGTTGATACACATGCGCCAGGTCTTGTTCTTCTTCAATACCAGGATTGGGTTTGCCAGCCAGTCTGGGTGGTACACTTCCATGATGAAGCCGGCTGCAAGGAGCCGGGTGATCTCATCGCTGATAATCTTCCTCTTCTCCTCTGCGAACCGGCGCAGAGGCTGCTTGACCGGCTTGGCATCCGGTCGCACATGAAGTGAGTGCTCGGCGAACTCCCTCGGTACACCTGACATGTCCTTAGGTGACCATGCGAAGATGTCCCGATTCTCACGGAGGAAGTCGACGAGCGTTCCTTCCTATTTGCTATCCAAGTTGGCACCAATGGTGACGAACTTGGTCAGGTCGGAGGGGTCGAGCAGGATCCTCTTTGTCTCCTTTGCCGGCTGGAAAGCTCCTTTTCCAGCCGGCTTGCTGCTAGCCGGCATATCTTGCTGGGCCATGGCCACGTTGCGCATGATCACGCGCTTTTCTTAGGCTATGATGAGGGCCTCTGCCCGCTTGGAGCTGGCTGAGGCAGCGCACTCCATCGACCGCCTAAAGCAGCCGACAAGGGTGATCACGCCGTTTGGTCCCGACATCTTCGTCTTGAGGTATGCGTAGTGGGGGATGGCCATGAACTTAGCGAGGGCGGAGCGCCTGAGGAGAGCGTGGTAGGAGCTCGTCAGGTTTACCACCTCGAACCAAATTGGCTCGCGGCGGAAGTTTTCCTTGGTCCCGAAGATGACGTCCAGCTGGATTTTACCCAGTGGGGGGCAAGCCGGTCCCGGCAGCACACCGTGGAACATTGTGGTAGTCGGGCGCAGGTCGCATTCATGGATGCCCAGCTTCTCCAGCGAAGACCGGTAGAGGAGGTTGAGGCTACTGCCTCCATCGATGAGGACGCGCGAGAAGCTGCAGGTGCGCTCGTTGGAGACGATGAGGGGGTCGAGCACCATGGCGTAGCCCCCGGGAGTCAGAGGCTGCTCATGCTGATCTTCTCGGCTCCAAGTGATGAGGGTTTCCGACCAGTTCAGATACTGGGGGACCAGAGAGACGATGGCATTAACCTCCTTTGAGTGCCGTCTGTGGCTGTGCTTGTCGTTCAGCTCCGTCTCGAAGATGTGGTAGGCGGCATGCGGCTGGGGGTAGCCGTTGTTATTGCTGCCGTTACCATCATTACCGGCTCCCCTAGCCGATGGTGGTGGTCCACCAGGAGGGGGTGGGGGAGACATTGCTGGTTGCCCTGGTCCTTTAGCTGGCGGGTCGATTGCGATTCGGGTGGTGTCGTGGCGGTTTGAAGGGACCGCTATGCCACTTGCACGGGCCGTCAAACATCTGGTCGAAGGTGAGTCGTGGCTTCTGCCTTCTTGCATCGCTAGCCGGCGCATCGGGCGCGCCCTCCATAGAATTTACCTGCCGCACGTGGTAGCGGGGCTGCTGCTGTCCGTCCTGGCGGTCCCCATGGAACCGGTTATTGTTGCCATGGCGCCTAGAGGATCTGGCTTCCCCAGCCAAATTGCTCGGACGGTCGCGAGCTGGCTCCGTAGGAGTCGGACGCCCATCCGCACTTACTCGGAGGGGCTTCTTCATGGCGGCATCCACCATGGCATACTGGTCCGCGATCGTCATGAGCTCCGCCATGGTTTTCGGCTCGTCACACAATAGCCGGTGGCGAAGCATGGTGCCCTCCCGGCATCCCTTGATGAAGAAGCCAATGGCCTAGCTCTCCAGGATGCCCTCACAAGTGTTGTGCAACTCCGTCCACTTGGCAAGGTACTCGCGGTCCGTCTCGATGCATAGCCAGGCCTTATAAGGGCCAGGACGCTGTATGCGATGCCGTTGAAGTTGCGGACAAACACCTTTTCAAAGTCTAGCCAGGCGGTGATGCTGTTGGGCGCGAGGCTGTTGAGCCATGTCCTCGCTGACCCGGTTAGCATAAGGGGACGTAGCACACAGCTGTGCGCTTGTTCCCATGGGCGATGCCGACTGCCGTAGCGTAGTCGGTCAGCCAATCTTCCGGTTTCATCCTGCTGTCGTACTTGGGGGTGTTCCTGGGCAGGGTGAATTTATCCGGAAATGGTTCATTCCGGATGCAGGGTTCGAAACAAACTAGTACGATGGAGTCTTCTTCCTCCATAACGTGCGCTTGAGCGAGGAGCTCGATTCGGTCATGGGCATCCGGGCGATCCGGGTTGGGCGCTCCCACTCGGCCCGAGAGACGGGAACCAGCGGGTCTTGGCGCTCCGGTTGGGGAAGGGGGAGGTGGTGGGTTGCTGTTCACCATTTGTTCCTGGCGCGGCTGGACCTTGCTGCCCGAACCACGACGCTTGTTGCGGGACTTAGCAGGAGGAGAGGACGCCTGTTGGGTGTCGCGAGGCGCACCCTTGCTATTGGCGGGCGACTTGCTCCCCTTGGAGCAGCTGGGGTCCTCTTGCATCTGCCGGTTGGCGTCAGCCTGCTCGTCCGCAATCCGGAGGAGCTCCAACACCCGAGCGTGCTGGCAGGCTCGCTCCTCGCCCTCTAGGTTGGGCAGTTCGTCTGCTGCGGCTCGCGCTGCGTGCAGGTTCTTGATGGTCGTGCTGTAGGTGGGCCGGATGAGAGTGGATTCGGGATCCGGCTCGCCATCCTTTTCCAGCCTTCCGCCTAGCTCGCCGCCCCGACGTCGCACCTGGCCGCGCCGGCTCGGCTCCACGGTAGCTGGAGTGAAGCCGTGCGCGTGGTCGTATTCGCGCCGGGTGATCTCGAGCTGCTTGCAGGTCGCAGTCAGCTCCATGGCCTCCTGGAGGAGAAGCTATCTCTCCATGGCGAAGTTGGCCTCTGCCTCCTCCGGGTTATCCCCGAGGTTAACCGGCATGAGGAGCCGATTGATGGCCTCCTCCACCGGGTTCCAAGGCTGCGGCGGCGCGGAAGTTCCGCCCTCGTCCGTGCCCCGCTCCCGCGGCTGGTGGGGGTGAGAGCTGGAGCCGGCCATCATTACCTCGATGCGGCGGGAAGCGACAGAGGCGCGGCTGCCCAAATGCGGAAGCTCCACGACGGAGACGATCTCCCTAGGGAAACGCTCCGGCATGGTGGCGACATAAACGGGGAGGTCGCCAAAAAGCAGGATGGAGCCGTTCGCCAAAAATGAGGTTCCGGCGAAACAGGAAACATTGTCGATGACGCAGTCTAATTTGCCGAGCGTGAGCACCAGGCCAGAGGCCACGCGCTCACCGGCTGAAGTGCGGGGTCCTGTGCGGAACGTAACTCCGGTCGAAGCCATCATGCCCCACGGTGGGCGCAAACTGTCGTTGTATTGGGAATGGCAGTACCTAAACAGGTTAGATAGAGGTGTGGGGACTAGCAGGGAAGCTATCGACGGCGTCCACAGGCGGGATTGGATACGAGCAAGTGTAGATGGACACAGGAAGTACCCAGGTTCGGAGCCCTCATGATGAGGTAAATCTCCTACTCCTGCCGATCTGACTATGAGTGATACACGGGCTACAAGTACTCCTCGAGCTATATTCTCTAGCTACTGCCTGAAATGCACTAAGACCAACCCTTTCTATCGAGGCCTTGCCTCTCCTTATATAGGCAGAGAGGCAACGGTCATAGCTGGTTGGTCATATATAGTATTCGGTACACTTATGTCTCATCAGAGTACGAGCGGTATGGTCGTCGTGGGTACAGTGAACACCGTGCGAGCCTGTCGTAAGTATTTGGTCACTGTTCCTGCGTCACCCCGCAAAGTCATCGGTATGACCAAGTAGTTGTGAGTCTTGTCATCGTACCAGGGTGTACCATGCACTGTGTTACACGTCGCTCTGTCCACCTGATTGGTTCCGGCTATGCTGGTGTAGCCGGATGCTCCTCGCCGTTCCGGCTACCGCGAGGTAGCCGACTTGTCTTGCTCCCATCCGGCTGTGCTCAGCCAGCCGGACATGATCCGACTACCATGGTTCTTGTCTGGTTAGGGTATCCAGAGGTCATCCCCCGACAAGGTCAGTTCCAGAAAATGTGTAAAAATACCCCAAAGTGTCGACAAAACATAAGAAAGTAGATGTAAAACAAGCATGGAACATCAAAATTATAGATACGTTTACGACGTATCAACATCCCCAAGCTTAACTCTTGCTCGTCCTCGAGTAGGTAAGTGATAAAAAAGAACAATTTTTGAGGTGACATGCACCATCACAATCTTGATCAAGGTATTTGTAAAACATTGATAGCTAGGATCATAGTACTTTAACATAGCATGAAAGATATAGTTCTAACAATAAGACATAGCAACTATGTTATAACATGAAAAGGTACAAACAAAAGATTCATGAATAACAATGCTTTGAAAGACGTTTGTTTGTTTCACATATAGAAAACATAATGAGAATGGTATCCAGCTTGTCCCTCATAGTGTAACAAAACATAAATGCATAGGACACCTTTAAAGCTCATAAGGGTGATTAGATACAAATAGTTTAAGAACAAGCAATATCAAAGTTCTGAATCAATCAACAAGTCTTGGGACAATGCACATTAAACTAAGAATGGCCACTATGCTCTCTCAATAGGTGCATAAAGATATAAGATGGAGACTCAACATAAAAGTAGAAGAAAGGCCCTTTGTAGAAGGAAGCAGGGATTTAAGTCTCATAAAGAGCTTCCAAAAATTATGGCACTTATTAGCTTTCAGCTCTCATTGCCCCTATCATAAGCATCTTTAGGTGGTTAAAGTTAAAGTGAACAAATATGAGGATATGCTTAACAAGTTATAAGCTAAAAATCTCGTGCCCCTTACTTACGAGTACCATTACTCATGCTACTCAAGTTTAGTCACATGTAAGTTCTTGTCATTGTAAGTACATGTGTATCATAGAGAACCGCCAACGGGGTACCCCTTGCCCGATGATACGGAAGATTCCCCATATCAAAATGACAAGGCAAGCAGACAATGAGCATCTCAACAATCCTTTTATTTCCTATTTCCATAGGCCCTTTTTTTCTTTTTTTTCTTTCCTATTTGCATAGGTTTTTTTTATAGAGGATGCTTCATAGATTCCTTACTATGGTTACGCTGCAGGTTTCCACCATATTAGGCATGGCTTAGACCAGCCACCCAGGCGTTTCTCTAACACATATACGAACTCCATGAGCCTTACAAGCTCCCCTTTCATTTCACACCGCCGGGATCCATAAGCAAAAGAACATGATATCAACTAAATAAAGTGCAATGTTGAAAGCGTTCCCCATGGTAACATGGTTCTGCTAATTCACAACTTACATAACGCAAGTATATACGCAGCATAGATGGGCACAATGGTTCAAGTTTATTAAGTGCAAGAAAAGTAAAGTGTGCCATCAAGTTCTTGAGAGCTTTAATCACTTATTTTTACATAACAAGTTTAATTCAGAAGGTAGATAAAAACATGAATATACTTGGAATAGCAAATGCTAATAGGTAGGTATGGTGGACTCTTTGGAATAACTTGGTTTTATTTGGAGTTGGATGCATGGGTGGAACTCATACTTGGTATGGAGGCTAGCAAAAGACTGGGAGCGACCAACTAAGAGAGCAATAATGTCCATAATCATGCAAAGCGACAAAACATTATTAATTAAAGCATAAAGTGATATTACAAGTCAAAAACAAAATGATCATAGATGCTATGGTGACTTGGTGTAGTCTTAACATGGTGTGAGCATGCGCCAAGTCAACCTAAATAAAACATTAAAGGAGAATACCACAATATTATGCTTCTATATGCTAAAACAACGCATGATTCTTTCAAGGCACATTAAGCAATCTCAATTGTTTGTAACAAGTCATGCTACAGCAATAATCACTAAGCATAAAGTCAAAGCAATATCAAACATGACATGATAAAGTCTAGGCCACAGTTAAAACAAGACTCCTTTTATACCACTTATAAGCATGAACTTTCCTACTCTTTTCCAACACCAATCGAAAACTAAAGATAAACGCAGTGCTAGCAAAGGAGAACACGCGTAGAACAATAAGAGTGAAAACTAGAGTGTTCTAGGCAATGAATAACGAGGTGTGTCTCTCTCCAAAAGAAGTGTGTTGGGATCCAACCAATTTATTTAATCAAACCAAACAAAATAACACTAAAAACAAAGACGCTCCAAGAACAACACAATTGTGCATGAAACAATACAAATGAAGTATTTGGAAGAAACCTGAGATTTTTATTGATGAAGAAGGGGATGCCTTGGGCATCCCCAAGCTTTCACGCTTGTACTTCTTGAATATTTCTTGGGGTGACACGGGTAGCATCCCCAAGCTTGCGCTTTTTTCCATACTTCATCTTATCACATTGTTCATCCCTACACTTTAAAATTTCCTTCATACAAAACTTCACACAATCTTCATTAGCAACATTAGTGCACTTAAGATAATAAGTCTTTAGGTTCAGTTTCAACACAAGTAAAACTTCCATTAAAACACAAGCTACTGCAGCAATTGCTTCAAAAATCTCAAGTGATCAAAGAGAACTCAAAGAGAAAGAGATTAAGAAGCAAATGCAAATAATAGCAGAAATCTGTCAAAACAGACCAGCAGGTAAAAACCGATTTTTTCGAAGACCTTATGTTGCTCAAATCGAAAAGTGTTGAACTAACGAAAGTTAGATAACAACCTGGGGAAGAAGAACAAAAATTTACAGCTCAATCCGACGTATAGAAATTTTTCACGAATTTTTACAGCGATGCACAAAAATCTGTTTCGGGACATGCAACTTTCCCAAGCATTATTTCTCTCTTATTAGAGGTTATTCTTGGCACAAAAACCGCACAAAAAGGATAAAGAGAAGTTATTACAGAAGTAATAACTTCCAAGACTCAACAAAAGAAAAACCTACTGAATAGAAATTTGGGTTATCTCCCAATAAGTGCTTTTCTTTAACGCCTTTGAGCTAGGCATAAGAATTTCGATGATGCTCACATAAGAAATATGAGTTGAAGTAAAAGAGAGCATCAAGAAGCAAATATGGAAGAAATTTAAGTCTAACCCACTTCCTATGAAAAATAATCTTGTAAAGAAACAAGTAATGAAAGCACAAAGCAACAAGCATAGGAAAGCAAAACAAGTGCAACTTCAAAATTTTCAACATAAAGAGGGGACACTTAATATTGTTGAGATACATAAAACCATGTTTCCCTCTCTCATAATAACTTTCAGTAGCATCATGAATAAAAATAACAATATAACTATCACATAAAACATTCTTATCATGAGCCACATGCATAAAAGAATTAATACTCCCCACATAAACATAGTCATTCTTATTAGTTGTAGTGGGAGCAAATTCAACAAAATAGCTATCATTATTATTCTCATCACCATAATCATCAAATATAGGAGCCATATTGTAATCATAATTACTTTTCTCCTCAATAGTAGGTGGACCAAAAATATCATATTCATCATTGTAATCATCATATATTGAAGGTATAGTATCATCAAAGTAAATTTTCTCCTGCGTGCTTGGGGGACTAAAAATATCATGATCATCAAAACCAGCTTCCCCAAGCTTAGACTTTTCCATAGAATTAGCAATAATGGTGTTCAAAGAATTCATACCAATAACATTGCTATTAGCATGCAAAGAAAGTTCCATAGGTTTTTTAATTTTCTTTTCAAACCATTTATTTTTACCTTAGGAAATATACTATAAATCTCTCTAATTTTGTTGTTGTTTTCCATTAAGCCTAACTAGTGAAAATAAAAACAAGAAACAAAAAGATATAATTGCAGAATCCAAAGGAAATAACTTCGAGCACTCACACACCAGCAAGAGTACTAGAAGATAGCTTAGTAGCCAGAGGATGTGAGTACCTTTTACCTTACCTGCCCGACAATAGCGCCAGAAAATAGCTTGATGTCTACGCACGCTTATATTCTTGTAGACAGTGTTGGGCCTCCAAGTGCAGAGGTTTCTAGAACAGTAACAAGTTTCCCTTAAGTGGATCACCCAAGGTTTATCGAACTCAGGGAGGAAGTGGTCAAAGGTATCCCTCTCAAGCAACCCTGTAATCAAGATACAAGAAGTCTCTTGTGTCCCCAACACACCCAATACACTTGTCAGGTGTATAGGTACACTAGTTCGGCGAAGAGATAGTAAAATACAAGTAATATGGATGATTATAAGTGGTAATTGCAATCTGAAATAAGAGTGGCAGCAAGCAAACATGTAATAGAACTGATTGTAAACGACGTTTCAATGCTTAGAAACAAGGCCTAGGGATCATACTTTCACTAGTGGACACTCTCATATAAATATCTTCTCTTTATGATGCTACCTTGAACTACTCTCCGGTTGGACAATGTAGGGCTATAACAGCACACCTTAAAGTTCGTATTCCCCATCTAGATAACCCCTACTGTCACCTTGAGCGCTAGATGGTTCCAACAAACACCACAATCTCATAGAGACATCCAACTCAAATTATACTCATGATAAGTATTTATGTAACCTTAGCCAAAGTGCCACACGGTGTGCACACTGTCAACTTCACACACGTGGGGATAAGCAGAGATTCATTAAAGCACTTGAGTAGCAGAATAGATCTACTTATTCAACTAGATTACAAAGCTCACGATCTCAATAAGATCATGCATAGAGAGAGAGATGAACACATAGCTACCGATAGAGCCCTTAGCCTCGAGAGAGAACTACCCCATCCTCATCATGGGAGTCAGCAACGGCGATGGAGATTGTGGTGGAGTTGATGGAGATGGCTCCGGGGGCACTTCCCCGTCCCGACAGGGTGCCGAAATAGAGACTTCTGTCCCCTGAATCCCCTCTTCGGTGGCGGCGGCGCTGCAGAAATTTTCGTGGAATTCTGATCTTGTTTTTAGGGTTTTCGTCCCGGGAGGCTTTTATAGGCGAAAGGGAAAGGTCGATGGAGGCCTGAGGGGCCCACACCACCTGGTGGCGCGACTAGGGGGTACCCGCGCCACCATAGGGTGTGGCCAGCCCCTGGCCCTCCTCTGGCTGCCCTCCGGACTCCGTGTTCCTTCTGGTAAAATATTGACTTTGGCTTTTGTCCTGTCCAAGTCCAAGAATATTTCCTCACTAGCTTTTCTGAAACCAAAAACAGCAGAAAACAGGCAACTGGCACTATGGCATCTTGTTAATAGGTTAGTTCCAAAAAATGTGTAAAAATACCCCAAAGTGTGGACAAAACATAAGAAAGTAGATATAAAACAAGCATGGAACATCAAAATTTATAGATACTTCTACGACGTATCAGTGCATCGCCATGGAGATCACCTGTTTTGTTTGTTGATAAGAAGGATGGTGCCAACCGTCTTTATAGGGGTTATCGGAAGCTGAATGACGTCACCATCAAGAACAAGTACCCTTTGCCGAAGATAGAAGATTTGTTTAATCAACTGACTGGAGCCAGAGTGTTTTCTAAGATTGACCTTAGAACTGGTTATCACCAACTGAAGATTCGTGCAACAGATATCCCAAAGACTGCCTTCACCACCAGATATGGATTGTATGAGTACAATGTCATGTATTTTGGATTAACCAATGCCCCCGCTTATTTCATGAATCTCATGAATAATATTTTTATGAATTTTCTGGATAAGTTTGTTGTTGTGTTTATCGACGACATTCTGATCTACTCCAAATCAGAAGAGGACCATGAGCAACATCTGAGAACCATCATTGAAACCCTTAGAGAGCATCAGTTGTATGCCAAGTTCAGCAAATGTGAATGTCGTGGTGGTGTCATGGCAGATGCCATGGATAGGCTAAGAGTGGGGCCAATATGCACTAGAGGAATCCAGGGAGGGATAGTGTGGTGATTCCACACACAGATGCTTTGTATTCTCCAAGTTCACTAGGTTCAGAGATGCTCCTTGAGCTGTATTGGGGAGAGGAGGAAGAAGGAGCTCTCTTACTCTCACCATAGTTCTCACTCTAGGAACCAACTACCCCTGTTTCTGCCAGCCCTTCTACAGAGGCCCTAGCGCTCCTTATAAAGGGGAGGCTAGGTTGCCAACTAGGGCATACGTGGAGGCATATTCCTGGGAATATGCCTCTCCCAAAATAGAAAACCGACCGGGTCTCTTTTCCCTTCGTAAGCCATGCAGAGGGTACGTAACCCTCTGCGGTGCCAGCGTCAGCCGACATTGGCAGCGTTACCTTTGTTGGCCACGCCCCGCTGGTCCCTCCCTCCGTTCGCTTCGCTCATGCTCCTGCGCACAAAGGTCACCTTTTGACTAGCGAGATACCTTCCTTCTCTTGCAAGCCTGGTATAACCCGGATTAGGCCTGGTTAACCCGGCTCCATAGGTACCTGCAGATGAATTATAAAGATCTTGCCGACGTATGATATACGTCGGCCGGGACATAGTCAGGTGGACATCCTCCGGTCCGGGTTACTCCGTAACTCGGCCTGCCTTGAGGTAACCTGGCCAGCTTTCGCTTTGACCTTGCCATACCTCGGCTAACTCGGCCTTTATACCCCGGCATGACCCTACCCGGGGGTATCCCCAAACATTAGTCCTCGAAGCTGGTGCGGTCTTAGCAACTTCAGCTGCTAAGGCCACGGCAGGTTCCATATTTTTTCTCCCTTTTCCGAGTTACTCTATGGCTCGGATCTCGTGGGCTAGCTTTCCCTTGGCACATTCCGAGTCTTCATTCGCTGGCCGGGTCACCCTTCGGTTTTCTGTGTTACCCTTCCTTCTCTCATACACTTTCCCACGTCCTACGTGGAGGGTAATCATCACCTTGCCTTATTTTAAGGGCCTGCGCCCGTTACTGTACTTATTGTCAGGGGTTACTGTTGCACATGTCGCGTCGCCGCTGCCTCCTCGTTAACCGCATCACCACGTCGCGTTGTGGGATCCACTATTTCCTGTGGCTCCTCTTGTGGCTTGCCTCTGATTGGCTGACCCGGAAGATACATGGCCACACCGTGTGGCCTCATGGCACAACACGATCCCACTACCCACTGCTAGGGCATGGTTAAATAGGGGAGGGGGGCGTCGCTTGGGTGTTTTCCCCTTCTCGCGCCCCTTTGCCTCTCTGCCTATTCTTCTTCCTTGAGACAGCGCTGCCGCCGCCGCATCTGCTCTGCAGCGCCGCCGCCACACCGTGTTTTTTCGCACAAGCTTCACTGGCGCTCCCGTGCTGCTTAACCGTCACGGGTCCGCGCCAATCCAAGCCTCTGCCCCCACCTCCGATTGGGCCGTGAGGACAGTGACCTGGAAATGACCGAGGAGCAGCTCGCCATGGTCGAAGAAGAGATGGAGGAGGAGGGCGGAACCCTGGAGCGTGGTGCCTGGGGCGGTTCTTGGGTGTGCTAGGACGATCTGGACTAGCTCTACCGCACCCGTCGCATCCCAGAAGGTGTGATTTCCTGCCTCGCCTCCGAGGAGCTCGCCCCCTCACCCAATCCGGGTGAGTTCATGGTTTTCCTCTCTCACTTCTAGCACGGCTTCGGCCTGCTAGTGAGTGATTTCTTCCATGATTTCATCAACATCTACGAACTCCAACCCCACCATCTTCCGGCGAATGCCATTACATCCCTCTCCTCTTTCGCATCCGCCGTAGAAGGGTACCTCGGATTGTGGCCCACCAAAGAGCTCTGGATCCGGTTCTTCGGTTTGCGGAGGAACGTTGTTCCGGATAAGGAGCGTGCCCCGGAGGACAAGAACCTAACCCAATTCGGTGCCGCCTCCATCTTTCCCCGGAAGCAATCCTTCTTCACCCGAGTCACGGGGCTTGACTCGTGCAAGGGCTGGGCCCAGACCTTCTTCTATGTGAGAAATGGCACGAAGGAGGATCTGATCCGGCTGTGCCCCTTTGCGATGGGTCCTCCTAATCCGGCTCTGTGGGATCGGGTTCCCAAGAAACCAACTGCCCTGGTGAATCAGGTTAATAAGCGGTTCCAGGAGCTGAAGGATCTAGGGCTGCGCAACGAGGATGTGATGATCACATTCGTCCGCAGCCAGATTTCCCCCCTCCAGAAGCGCACACACAAACTTTGCCACATGAGCTGGCGACTTGACCCCAACCGGACCTCCTCCTTCGAATTGAACAATACTGAGATATTCCACCGGGTCAAGGCCCTCTTCACGATCGACAAGGACTTCTCCGCTGATTGGGAGTGGGGGTTAGAGCACTACTACCGGGACAAGCCTCCTCCTGCGGTAAATCTCATTACCCAGTTCTTCTCCGAGTTACATTCTATGTCGGAGCATGTCATTTATTTGATCCCTTTGCATTTTCCTTTTAGTTGTTTCTTTAGCAGACCCTCGAAGATGGCACCGAGCCTTCCCTCAAATGGGGGAAGGATCGACTTGTCTCTGACGAGGAGGAGCCGGATCAGGAAATGTTCCTGCCTACCCCAGACGCAACAAAGCGACCCTCTAGTAACTTCTCTTCCTTAAGTAATTGGCCTGATGATGAAGATGCTTCCGACATTGAGGTGGTGGAGGTATTTGACGCTGTACCCATTTCTTACGTGTTTTCGGCTTCAGCTAACCCGGCTGGGAAGATCCATGATGATCCCCCTCTCACTTCGAGTGAGCCGGCCCCATCCGTGTCTTAGAAGAGGGCTGCCACCTTAGCTGCTTCTTCCGGGCCTCCCAAGACAACCAAAAGGCAGAAGAAGTCCGCTAACAAGGTCGCCAGCAAGCCTCCGACTAAGACCATAGTACGGAGAGCTCGCAAGCCCGTGGAGCCTCCGACCTCTGATGAGTAAGTTTCTTTCTTCCTTGTACCATTTTCCGCTTCAAGTTTCTTTGTCTTCACACCTCTCTCTTTGTTACATAATTCAGCATTCATTGTTTAATTTGATAGGGTTGCCGTGGAAGTTCCCCAGAGCGGCTCTAGCATCGTCTCACCCCTCCGGCGTACCCCATCTCCCCCTCGCGATGATGACACGCGCCCACTGAGCCTGATTCAGGAAGGCTCAATGGCTACACCGGATCGTAGTCCACCTCGGTCAGAGGAGGGCAACTTCAGTGTAGGGGGAAGTGGTGCCGCCGAGGACAAGCTAAGGTTGGACGTAACCATCTCCTTATCGGCTCAGCCACAACCCATCACCTCCGAGGTACCACCAGCACCACCGTTAACACCCGCAACAGTACAAGCACCAGCACCAACACCACCAGCAGCACCAACAGCAGCAACACAAGCACCAGTACCAGCACCAACTCCCTCTACCTCGTCCGAGTCTTCCAAGACCCGACGAGAAGACCCCGCTAGCACCAAGGCCGCACCCAAGTCCAAATCTGCAGCTCAAGCTTCTGCCTCCCAACAGCAACCCAAGGCTAAGAAAGGTTCTGGTGCCACCAAGGTAGCATCCATCGAGGCTAGACAGCACGCTCACGTCCATGCTGCCGAAGAAAGATGCCTCCTCCGGGTCAGCTAGCAGCAAGAAACTTGCACTGCATACCAGCCCCGCTGCCTCCCAAGTTGCGAGGAAGGAGGCCCACGCCAAAGGCTTGGTTGCGCCTCACATGCTTAGTGGAGAGGGTTATCCTCCGGCTCTGATCGAATATGTCAATAATTGGAATAGAGCGGAGTTCGTCAATCCCAACGACGATCTCTTGGAGAAGTTTGGGCCCACCGAATTCAGCACACAAATGAACACAACAGCCAAGGCTATCAACATTGCTGGCCGGATGATGGAGGTATGCTACTTTGTCTTTTACCTAATACGCACAAGTGCTTAGAGATATATCCATTAGTCCCCGAGCCTCCGGGGGGGGGGGGTAACTTGTTACTCGGCCGGATTCTTCTTAGAGAACTAACATAGCTCCTTGGTGGCTTTAGAATATGCACGCACCTAGAGCCGGGTTAAGTTCCACTTGGCTCGGATTTTGTACACTTCGAATATGCACACACCTAGAGCCGGGTTAAGTTCCACTTGGCCCGGGTTTGCACACTTTGAATATGCACACACCTAGAGCCGGGTTAAGTCCCACTTGGCCCGGATTTTGTACACTTCGAATATGCACACACCTAGAGCTGGGTTAAGTTCCACTTGGCCTGGATTTTGTACACTTCGAATATGCACACACCTAGAGCCGGGTTAAGTTCCACTTGGCCCGGGTTTTGTACACTTCGAATATGCACACACCTAGATCCGGGTTAAGTTCCACTTGGCCCGGGTTTTGTACACTTCGAATATGCACACACCTAGAGCCGGGTTAAGCTCCACTTGGCCCGGATTTTGTACACTTCGAATATGCACATACCTAGCTAACCTTGCTTTTTTCAGGTTACTACCAACCGTCGGAGTGCTGAGTTTCAGCACCTCTTGGATTCCCACAAGATGCTGCGCTCAAAACATGCTGCTCTTCTTGCTGAATGTGAGAAAAAGGGTAAGTTTTCTCTTCGACTCTTTCCTCCCATCTTTCATTATCTTTTCCCACCGAACTAATCTGTCATTCGGTTTGGAAAGCCGGTGTAGAGGCTGAAAATACAATCATGAGGAAGAACTTGGCCGAGATAAAAGGTAATTCGCTTTGGTTACTCAATTTCTGCACTCTCTCTCCTTTCTCCTGGGCTCGACAGATATTCATACCTCGGCTCTGCCGGGTCAACAAATTGTTGCAGCATCCCTTGAAGATAGTGTGCCCGTACATGATATGATGCTGCATTTTCTCGAACAAGCAGGGCAACACCAGGCTGAGCTCAAGAAAAAGGATGACGAACTTGTCAAACTCCGAGCCAAGGATGATGAAATCGCCAAGCTCAAGGCTGAGATGAAAAAGCTCAAAGAGCTCCATAAGACTAAGATGGACAAGGCTGGCCAAGACTTCACGGAGGAGCGAGAATGTCTCAACCTCCAACTTGCAAAGGATCAATAATTGCTAAAGGACGTCGACGTCAAGCTTGACTCGGCTAATGCTGAACTTGAGCAGCTCCAGAAGAGGCGTGCTGATTGCACCAAAGAGCTGACCCGGATCCATAGTCATATCTCGCGTAAGCTCTTTTCCTTCAGCCGACATGCATTTCTATGGGTTATACTCCTTTACTCACTTCATTTGTTTCGTTTTCAGACAAATTCCCAGAGGGCGATGCCATTGCGGCCACTGCCATTGCCAAGTTCCGTCGGCAGAGGGGTACCCCGACTAATCTTGGCTCTGAACCCATTCCTTTTGACATGGAGGATCTGCTAGTCAGCCTATCCACCCGGATTGAAATTGTGAAGAACTATGGTTTGGGTCTCCTGGATGCAGCCGCCCGGATCAGTCGTGCCCTTTGGCCTGATGAGGATGCTCCGGAGGGATCCACTGCTTTGATCAATAAGCTGATGGACTGCGAGACCCAGCTCGACCTCTGGAGGGAATCCGCTGCTCGTGCTGGAGCCGACACTGTCCTCCACTTCGTGCTCACTTGGTACGAAAAATTGGATTTAAAGCTCCTCGAGCGCTTGCGCATCGGGTCCAAGTGGTCAAGTGATCCGGATTGGGTTGCTAGGCGCAAGGCTTGTGCCCACAATCTTATCCAGTTTGCCCCTATCCATCAATGGAACGAAGGACCAAGCTTCCTCGACGCCGTTGACGACGAATATGTTGAAGATGATTCGGGCGACGAGGAAGAGGACGAAGTCGCGGATCCTGAAGATAACGAAGATGATGATGAGACTAAAACCGGAGTTCCACCCGCTGACACCGAGTTACCTCCTCCTGCTGCTGCTCCTTGAGCATGAAAAACATTTTGAAATTTATCAGATCCCTGGTATGCCGGCTGCAAATGTATTAAGCATACTGATTGTGTTTTGCTACTAAGTTGTTCACACCGGATTAACTTGGGCATAGTCCCCGAGTTTCATTTTCTTGTTCCTTCAATTTCATGGCTCGGCTTGCGTCTACCTTGATTCGGTTTTGTGACTTACGAGTCCGAGTTTCAAAAATTGACTTAACAATACTTGGAAACTTTTAGGATTAGCTCAAAATGATCCAACATAGTAAAGGTAAAGTAAACATGGGGTTAGTCCGAACAATAAGCGTCGGGTCGATTACGTTGCTTTCCTTAGTCGTTTTTCGTGTGCTGCGCATTTCCAAACTTGTTCTCTTGCTTGCCATGAAGCCAATTCTTGTTGGACAGCAGCAAGTCGAAGAGTTGAGTTTTTGGTGCTCACACACTACTAATCCGGCTTAGGTAGAAGTAACTTAAGCTAGCCGACATAAAAATAAATAACTAACACAAAGGACAACAAATATTACTAAGGCAGTCCCCGAGTTACTGCTCGAGGTGCCAAGATTTCATTGATAAGCTCATTGCCGGCATACATATCGACATATGAGAGACTCAAATACACACACTTCTTTGTTAAGTGTAGAATGGACGAAGTTGGGCTACATTCCATGGACGCTTAGATTCCTCGCTAGACTTATCCGCCTTGTTCTTCTCCTGCGGTTATGCATCAATGAGATAATAAGAGTCATTGTGCAATGCTCTGCTTACAATGAATGGACCTTCCCATGGGGGGATAACTTGTGCATGCCAGCAGTACGTTGCACCAACCGGAGTACCAGATCACCTTCCCGGAAGACTCGGGGGTTTACTTTCAGGCTATGATAGCGTCGGAGATTTTGCTGATATATGGCGGATCTGGACAATGCCAGTTCTCTCGCTTCTTCCAGCAGATCAACATCATTTTGTCGGGCTTCTCGCACTTCGGCTTCTGTGTATTGGGTGACTCTAGGAAAATCATGCTCTATGTCGGCTGGTAACACAACTTCTGCCCCATATACCAGAAAAAATGGCGTATAGCCCGTTGATCGATTCAGAGTTGTTCTTAAACTCCACAGTACCGCTGGTAGTTCTTCTATCCAGCACCCCGCTGATCTTTGCAGCGGCTCAATGAGCCGGGGTTTTATCCTGGATAATACTAATCCGTTGAATCTTTCCACTTGTCCGTTCGATGCGGGGTGGGCTACTGAAGCAACATCTAGCCGGATCTTTTTATCCCGGTAGAATCGCGCAAATGCTCCTTCAGTGAAATTGGTGCCGTTATCTGTTATGATACTGTGAGGGTAGCCATATCTCAGGATGATATCCTCGAGGAATGTCACGGCTGTAGCTCCATCACATTTTCTTATCAGCTTTACCTCAATCCATTTTGTAAACTTGTCAACCATAACCAAGATATGGGTCATATTTCCTCTTGCCGACTTAAATGGACCAACCGTATCCAAACACCATACAGCAAATGGCCAGGTAATTGGTATGGTCTTGATCTCCGACATTGGCATGTGTGTCTTGGTAGCATACCTTTGACAACTGTTGCATTTTCTTACTAGATCCTCTTCTTGCTCTAAGGCACTTGGCCAGTAAAACCCATGTCGGAAAGATTTTGCTACTAAGGCTCTGGATGAGGCGTGATGCCCACATTCCCCTTGATGTATATCTCGGAGGATGTCAAGCCCTTCTTTCGGGTCAACACATCGTTGGAGGACATTAGTGACACTCCTTTTGTATAGACCGGCATTGATAATTGTGTATGCCTTTGCCCTCCTCTGAATTTGCCTTGAAAGCACTTCTTCATTGGGCAAGGATCCATCCTTCAGGAACTGGAATATGGGCAGTGCCCAAGCTGGTATAGCTCGCACTAGAAACACATCCTCGTCAATTTCCATTTGATCCATCAACATAACCTTAGCCGGATCACGCTGCGCAGTCCTCAGGTTCTGCGCAGCAGCCCCCGGGTTTCCTGAACCACTTCCCACATCAATGTCCATGGGCACAGCTTCTGACTCCGGATTTGCCGGGATATAGATTGACTCGGACTCTGGGGATGGCCTGATAGATGCCTTTTTGAGGTGCTCTAGTGCTACACCCGGTGGAATCGCTTGTCTGGTTGATCCGAGTTTTGATAGTATGTCGGCAGCCTCGTTTTCTAGCCAGGGTACATGGTGAAACTCGCATCCCTCGAAGTATCCTGATATCTTTTGCACATGAAATCTGTACAATGCCATGTTTGCATCAAACGCATCCCATTGTCCTGAGACTTGCTGAACTACTAGATCCAAGTCACCAAAGCACTGGATCTGACGTATTCCAATTTCTTTTGCCACCTTGAGCCCATGCACAAGTGCTTCATATTCCGCCACATTGTTTGATGCTGCGAAGTGGATCTGCAGCACATATTTCAGCTAGTCTTTCTTGGGAGAGGTAAGCACAACTCTAGCACCGAACCCGGTTTTCGTTTTTGATCCATCAAAATGCATTCTCTAGTAATTCGGATCTGGCAACGGTGGCTCATATTGCATTTCATCCCAATCTACGAAAAAGTCGGCCACAACCTGAGACTTGATCGCATCTCTCCTGTCAAATTGTGGAGCATATGGGGCTAGTTCAATTGCCCATTTTGCAATCCGGCCACTTGCATCTTTGTTGCTCATTATCTCAGATATGGGGGCTTCACATATTACTTTGATGGGGTGCTCTTCAAAATAGTGCTTCGGCTTCTTAGCTGCCATATACACACCATATGCCATCTTCTGATAGTGAGGATAGTTTTGCTTTGACGCTGATAGTACCTCGCTCAGGTAGTAGACTGGCCTTTGCACCGACTTACCCTCTTCGTCACACTCTACCACAATCACTGCACTTACAACCCGGTTGGTTGCGGCTATGTAGAGCAACATTGGCTCTTTCGATAGTGGAGAGGCTAACACCGGTGCAGCAGCTAACATTTTCTTTAACTGGACGAAGGCTTCATTGGCCTGTGGCGTCCATATGAACTTGTCCGACTTTTTCATTAGCTGATAGAGAGGCAATGCCTTTTCTCCCAACCGACATACAAAGCGACTTGAGGATGCCAGGCAACCAGTGAACTTCTGGACATCGTTAAGACACTTCGGCAATTCCATTTGCTCTATGGCCCGGATTTTAGTTGGGTTAGCTTTGATACCTCGGCCGGAGACAAGAAATCCGAGTAATTTTCCAGCCGGGACACCAAAGGTACACTTCTCCGGGTTAAGCTTCATTAGGAACCTCCTTAGGTTCGCGAACATTTGCCTGATATCATCAAGGAGCGTTTTGCTTTCCTTGGTTTTTATAACTACATCATCAACATACACTTGCACATTTCTACTGATTTGATCATGTAGGCATTTTTGCATACATCTTTGATACGTTGCCCCTGCATTACTTAAACCAAAAGGCATGGTGCGATAGCAATAAGCCCCGTACGGGGTGATAAACGCAGTCTTTATTTGATCATCCGGGTTTAGTGGTATCTGGTGGAAACCAGAATACGCGTCTATGAATGACAACAGTTCACACCCAGCAGTAGAATCTATGACTTGATCTATCCTGGGTAGCATGAATGGATCTTTTGGGCACGCCTTGTTCAGGTTCATGTAATCGATGCACATACGCCAAACCACCGCTACATTCGGATCATCTTTCTTCTTTTCCACAAGCACCGGATTAGATAACCAATCCGGGTAAAGCACTTCCATGATGAACCCAGCTGCGAGGAGCCGAGCTATCTCATCTCCAATGACTTTTCTCCTATCTTTGGCGAAGCGGCGGAGAGGTTTCTTCACCGGCTTTGCTCCGGGTCTCACATTCAAAGAGTGCTCGGCCAATTCCCTCGGAACACCTTGCAAGTCCTGTGTGGACCAAGCAAATATATCCCGATTCTCATGGAGGAAATTGACGAGCTCGCTTTCCTATTTCTTAGTTAACCCGACACTAATTGTTATGGTGCGCTCTGGGAACAGATCATCAACAGGTACTTTCTCCGTGTCCTTTGTTGCTTGAAATGAGACACTTCCATGCGGGTTACTCATCGCCGACATATACTACTGCGCGGACTGAGCCAATACCGCCACTTCCTGGATCTTTATTTTCTCTTGTGCGATCACGAGTGACTCGGCTAGGTTAGACCCGGCAGACACACACTCAATGGAACGTCAGAAATCCCCAGCTATGGTAATTACTCCATTTGGCCCAGGCAGCTTCATCTTCAGGTAACTGATGTGAGTACTTGCCATGAATTTGTTCAGGGCCGGCCTGCCAAGTAACGCATGATATGCGTTTTCTAAGTTCACAACCTCAAACTCGAAATTCTCAGTTCGGCAGTTATCTCTTGTGCAGAATAACACATCAACCCGGACTTTGCCAATGGGTTCACAGGAGATACCAGGCACAATGCCATGGAAAGTTGTCCTTGTAGCTTGGAGCATGTTCTAGAGATACCCAATTTGCGCATTGTATCCACGTACATGATATTGATGCTACTGCCATTGTCGATCAGTAGCTTGGAGAACCTCAAATTGATGTTTGGCCCGATGAATGTTGGGTCCAGCACTAGCGCATACGAACCGGGACTTGGCATGAGCTTGGGACGATCTTTGATACTCCAGGTAATTTCCTGATCCGATCAAGGCATATACCTCGTCACTGGCGACATAACCGCATTCACTTCCATATGTCGGCGCTGCAAGATTTTTCTATCTGTTTCCTCCGTGGTAAACACACAGTAACTCTGGTGATGCTCCCTATATTCATTTCTCCCCTCATTGCCGGGATATCTTTGATCTGGCTGATGCTGATTTTCCACCTGATGCACTGCATCCCTTCTCTCATGATTCTCATACCTCGGCGGAGGTGGTGGCAACATTAACTGTTGCGTATTTTCCCCGGAGAGCAATTGCTGCCGAGGTAACTCCTGCCGAGGTTGATCGTTCCGATGTGCTTGAGCATTCACCGAACCACTTTGTTCTATCTTCCTCATCCACTCACATTGCCAGGTTGTATGACCCACCGGGTTACTCGGATTTGACGTGTGAATTTTGCACGGCTGATCCAGCATTGCCTCGTACGTATACCTCGGCCGGTCTTTCTTTTCTTGCCACTGTCTCTTTTGTTCGGGCGTCCAAGTTTTCTTGCCATCATTTCTTGGAGTCCATTGTTTCCCTCCAGTTTTCTGACGCTGATTACTCCCTTCTCCGGGTTGATCCTGGTTTACAGCAGCAACTTGTTGTGAACTGTACCTTTAATCCGGTCTATCATCTCTTCTCTTACCCCGGTAATCATTTCACCGGGATGATCCAACTCCGTCTCGCTGGTAGTACTCCTCATTTGACTCGTTTGACACAAGCCTAGGTTGAGTCGGATCACCCAAAGCAAACGAATCAGCAATCCAGATTGTCTCTACCAGTGTAGTTGGCATATCCCTTTGCAACCTTTGCCACAACATGATTGCATATCTACACCCTTGTGCAAACCAAGCTATGGCCTGAGACTCAATCACGCCTTCACATGAGTTTCTCACGTTGCACCAGCGAGTTAGGAACTCTCGGTCTGTTTCATTCGGCCTCTGTTTACACATTGCTAAGGTCTGTGGCCTATTCGGCCTCTGATATGTGCTCGAGAAGTTACCGACGAACATTTCCTCGAAATTGATCCAATAGTTGATACTACCGGGTGGTAAATTGTTTAACCATACCCTCGTTGGCCCTTCCAGCATCTGAGGTACGTATCTCACTGCCCACCTCAGATTGCTTGTCACAATCTTTACCGCCGTTGCGTAGTTGATTAACCAATCCTCCAGCTTGGTGCTGCCGTCATATGTTTTCGTGCCCCTGGGTAACTGGAAGTTAGGTACCTGAGGCTCTTTCATGATCCAGGGCCCAAAGCACGCTGGACCCGGAGGACCTTGCCCCTCAATTTGCTCCGACCTATAAAGCCGATCCATTTTTAACCTGGCATCATCAGGCATCAAGTTCCTGCTTCCTAATCTTGATCCTATCACATGATAATCTGGCCTATGGTATCCCGCATTCACCATTTCCGAATCACCATCATTGTATCTGTCTTGCTCTTGTTGTGCACATTTCTGCCGCATACCCTGGTCGGCACTCTGCTCTTGCCGAGGTGCGTTCCACTGTTGCTGTTGCCGAGGTAGGTTTTTCCCTACACCCACCGAGTTACGCTGTCCGGCATTGCCGTTAACAATGTTTCCTTGACCGCCATTGCCTTGGTCGCGGTTACCTCGGCCAGCTTCACCTCGGCTGACACTTTGTCGATCCTCATTTCCTTGCATTTCTTTTCCTTTCCCTGCCCTTGCCGGGTCATACAGGACTATCTGTTTGTTTCTCCTTGCCGAGGTTACCACCTCCTCTCTTCTAGGGCCACCATGAGGGGATGATGCAGCTCCAGCGGATTTCTCTGGGTTACCTACTGCCGAATAAACAACTTTGGATACTCCAGCTCTTGCCGGGTTAGCCCTGAGAAACTCTTCATTCTGCCTGTTAGCAATCCGAACTAACTCGTTGACTCTCTCCTACTGTCTTTGCCGGGCTTCCCCCGTCAAACCTTCTAGTTCGGATGCAGCCGCATCCATTGCTCTGAGGTTCTTAGCTGGGGTGCTGTACTTCGGTAGCCCCATGGACAACGGGTTTTCTGATTCCTCAACTCTAGTCTCACCCTCTTTGTTCATTTCACTGATGAGGTTTCTCCCTTTTACTTTTACAACATCTACCTTATTTGCTCTAGCATACTCTCACAGCGTGATGTTCAATGACTGCTGAGCCGCGGCTATCTTTTTTGCACCCTCTAGTATTTTCTACCTAGTTTCCTCTAACTCAGCCTATGCCCGAGCCAGATCTACCACTGGTGCTATGGGACTTGCCAAGCTATCTATTGCCTGCTGCATCACATTTTCTAGCCTATCTAGCGGAGGACCTCTACTTTTCCTCGGTGCCTTGGGCGTTACCTCCGGATCTGGTGCCGGGTCCTTGCTCACGCTTGGCGTCGGTGACATCAAAGACCTCGGCCGCAGTCGAGAGCGAGTGATACGCGCACCGTAAGCCGTGCTAAGGGGTGGCTCTCCTCCTTCGACGACGTGCCGCGGGTGAATGCACGACACATTGACACTGACGTAGATCTTGTGAGCGCCAAGCTTGACGAAGAGGTCGTTGCGCGGAAGAGGTCGCTTGCCGAAGCAACCAGCATTGTCGCTGACGTAGTCCAGCGCTCCGAAGCGCTGAACGAGCCTAGAGACGATGCGCTCGCCATTGCCGATGATGTTTCCCGTTCGGATCTTCACTCCTTCTAGCACCGCTAGCCCCACGGTGGGCGCCAACTTTCGTGGTGGTGTCACGGCAGATGCCATGGATAGGCTAAGAGTGGGGTCAATATGCACTAGAGGAATCCAGGGAGGGATAGTGTGGTGATTCCACACACAGATGCTTTGTATTCTCCAAGTTAACTAGGTTCACAGATGCTCCTTGAGCTGTATTGGGGAGAGGAGGAAGAAGGAGCTCTCTTACTCTCACCACAGTTCTCACTCTAGGAACCAACTACCCCTGTTTCTGCCAGCCCTTCTATAGAGGCCCTAGCGCTCCTTATAAAGGGGAGGCTAGGTTGCCAACTAGGGCATACATGGAGGCATATTCCTGGGAATATGCCTCTCCCAAAATAGCAAACCGACCGGGTCTCTTTTCCCTTCGTAAGCCATGCAGAGGGTACGTAACCCTCTGCGGTGCCAGCGTCAGCCGACATTGGCAGCGTTACCTTTGTTGGCCACGCCCCGCTGGTCCCTCCCTCCGTTCGCTTCGCTCATGCTCCTGCGCACAGAGGTCACCTTTTGACTAGCGAGATACCTTACTTCTCTTGCAAGCCTGGTATAACCCGGATCAGGCCTGGTTAACCCGGCTCCGTAGGTACCTGCAGATGAATTATAAAGATCTTGCCGACGTATGATATACATTGGCCGGGACATAGTCAGGTGGACATCGTCCGGTCCAGGTTACTCCGTAAGTCGGCCTGCCTTGAGGTAACCCGGCCAACTTTCACTTTGACCTTGCCATACCTCGGCTAACTCGGCCTTTATACCCCGGCGTGACCCTACCTGGGGGTATCCCCCCAACAGTGAATTCTGGTTAAAGGAAGTAGGATTCCTAGGCCCTATCCTATCGGCAAGAGGAGTCGTTGTTGATCCTGCCAAGATTAAAGATGTTGAAGAATTGAAAGCCCCAACCACCCAAACAGAAGTCCGCACATTTCTTGGATTAGCCGGATACTACCGCAAGTTCGTTGAAGGATTTTCGAGCATCGCAAGACCGATGACCCAGTTGTTGAAGAAAGATAAGAAGTTTGAATGGACTGACAAATGTGAAGCAAGTTTTCAAGATCTTAAGAAGAGATTGGTTTCAGCCCGGATATCAAGAAGCCTTTTGATGTGTATTGTGACGCATCCAAGATTGGTCTCGGATGTGTGTTGATGCAAGAAGGCAAAGTTATCTCCTATCTGTCCAGACAACTGAAGCAGCATGAGTAGAACTACCCTACCCATGACTTAGAATTGGCAGCTGTAGTGTTAGCTTTGAAGACATGGTGTCATTACCTTATGCGTAACCGCTGTGAGATTTATTCGGATCACAAGAGTCTAAAGTATATCTTCACCTAGAAGGAACTGAATATGAGGCAAAGGAGATGGATAGAGTTAATCAAGGATTGTGACCTTGATATTCACTATCACCCCAGCAAAGCCAATGTGGTAGCGGATGCTCTTAGCAGATTGCCGTATAGATTAAACACCATGATAATTTCAGAATGAGGAGATGGAGAATTTCAGAGTGGAGCTAGTTAGTGAAGGATTCTTAGCTAGCATAGAACTCTAGCCCACTTTGATTAGTCAGATAAAAGAGGCCCAGAAAGGAAATGCAATTATCGATGGAATCAAGCGTCGTATCAAAACAGGGAAGGTACCTGGATTCACCGAAGATGAAGAAGGAGTATTGTGGTACAAAGGACGTATCTGTGTTCCAGCAAATTCGGAGTTGAAACAAGTCATTATGCAGGAAGCTCATGATGCTCTTTACTCTATCCACCAGGGAGGAATGAAGATGTATCAGGATTTGAAGGAGCAATTTTGGTGGCACAAAATGAAGAGAGAAGTCGGAAGCTACATAGCCAAGTGTGATATCTGTTAGAGAGTCAAAGCGGAACATCAGAGACCCGCAGGACTGTTGCAACCATTGCAAATTCTGGAATGGAAATGGGATTCCATCGGAATGAACTTTATCACAGGTTTGCCTACATCTAGTAGGGGAAATGACTCTATTTGGGTCATAGTGGATAGACTATCCAAGGTATCCCATTTCATACCCGTCAAGACAACCTACCAAAGTTCGAAGCTAGCGGAGTTGTATATCGCTAGGATAGTCAGTTTGCATGGAGCCCCCAAGACCATAGTGTCGGATCGAGGAACCAAGTTTACCTCAAGATTTTGGCAGAAAGTCCAAGAAGGATTAGGAACCAAATTGAATTTCAGCATAGTTTATCACCCGCAAACCGACGGAGAAACTGAAAGAGTCAACCAGATCTTAGAAGATATGCTGAGAGCTTACGTGTTAGAATATGGATCTAAATGGGAAGATTATCTGCCTTTCGTGGAATTATCTTACAACAATAGTTATCAAGCCAGTTTGCAAATGGCCCCATTTGAATTTCTGTATGGAAGAAAGTGTCGTACCCCGTTGAATTAGTCGCATGTAGGAGAGAGTCAGATCTTCGAACCCGACATTCTACGAGAAATCAAAGAGAAGGTTCAAAAAGTTCGTGAGCACCTCAAGACCGCTCAATCCAGACAGAATATTTATGCAGATAAAAGACGTCGAGACTTGAGCTTCAATGTTAGAGATTTTGTGTATCTCAAAGTATCACCCTTAAAGGGAATGCAGCGTTTTTGTATGAAAGGAAAGCTATCCCCCAGATATATTGGACCCTTCAAGATTTTGAATCGCCGAGGAGAAGTATCCTATCAACTGGAACTGCCTGAGGAGATGTCAGCCGTGCATACTGTGTTCCATATCTCGTTACTTCGCAAATGCTTACAAGTTCCAGAGAAGACCGAAGTTTTCAAGAACATCGATCACAGAGCCATAAATATTGACAAGGATCTAACTTATCGTGAAGTGCCCATCCGTATATTGGAAGAAGCATTTAGAACCACTCGGACCAGAAGTATCAAGTTTCTCAAGATCCAATGGAGTAACCATACCAAAGAAGAAGCCACCTGGGAACGATAAGACTATATTAGGACTGAGTTTCCAAATCTCTTTAGTTCCTAGTTTTTCCTGAATCTCGGAATGAGATTCTGTTTAAGGAGGGAAGGTTTGTAACATCCCAAAAATATTAATCAAGCTTATCAAGCTCTAATCACCCAAATTTAGGGTTAACAAAAACTTTTATTATTAAACTTATTATGAGTGCATGTGTGATTTGCATTAGTGTATGAATGCTTGCAATTGCCATGATTTATTGTTACTAATGATAAGGATTAGTTTAAAGATGAATACTATATCATCTAGATCACTTACAAACAAAATCAAATGAAAACAAAATTAAATATAGATCATAAGATCAAATGGTCATTTTGGCCAAACTTATCCACTAAACCACTTTGAGTGTTCCTAGTAAAGGATTTTCAACAGAAACAATTCCAATTCTTTTCACCCCTTGCTAGACCAAGTAAAAGTGAATACAAGCAAACTTTACAAAGTGGCAGAAACTATTTTCAAATCTATTTGAGAGGCATTGCAAAATTGAATCAAGTTCATATGCCTAGATCATCACTTTTCAAAAACCTTTCAAACCAATTCCCCTTGACCATTCCCAGCAACGAAAAACTACTAAGCAAGTAGCAAGATCACTCACCAAAATCACTCAAAAATTTGAAAGTTGAATTCATGTGGCCATTTGATCGAGCACCTAGCAGGCACAGTACAACCTCAACAAATATACACTATTTTGAGCTATCAATTGCTCAGGTTTTGTACTGCATTCAACCCATTCAATTGTCATTGATCATCTCTGGTACTTGGCCGTGCAATGGAGAGCCTCATCTCCACCGTTGCACCAGTGGCACGCCCGTACCAAGCTGGCCATGCCGGTCGAGCACGAACCACTCGTTGCATGCTGCACCGCCTGCACCCACGATGCCTAGCAGCTAGCCATGACCTCACCGCCACCCCCTGTCCACCCCTTGACCCAAGGCGAGAAGTGGAGACGCTGAAAACCGCATGCCCATTTAAGCTTCTGCCATGCCGAGAGCACAATGGAGCACTGTAGCTTCCTCGCACGCACACACCACGCCTCGCTCTCTCCGCCCGTACCTGTCGTCGCCGTGGCACCAGTGACCTCCCAGACATGACCGTTCACCACCGCGACCCCGTGACCACCGTACCGCGTGATGAACACCCGCGTACTGGAACAGAGCATCGACATCGACCGACCAACATAGACAACCCCTTTCCGTGTCGTCACTCGCATGACGATCGCCATAGTATGCCGCACCAACCCATGCCCTCCGCCATGCTCCACAAGACCTATAGCAGCGTCACCAGAGAAGCCAGACCATGCCGCCCTGCCTCCACCCTTGGAGTATAAATAGAGGCCACCCTAGACCTCTTTCTCCACACCATTCCACTCCCCACTCACCCGGAAACCTCACCGACCCTTCTCCGGAGCAAGGCGAGCACCACGACGCTGGAATTTGACTGGAGTCCACCGCAGTAGTCGAGGAAGGAAGCCGTTGATTGCAGCCACCCCACGAGCTACCGTGACCGCCAATCAAACCACCATCATCGACAACCCCATTCGCCCCCATCACCGACCCTAGATGGAGCCCCGGTAGGTCCCCAGCGACCCCTACCATCGTGTTAGGGTTCGTACCTCGCCGGAGTAGTTCGAAGGAGACGACAAACCATAGTCGTAGATCCTAGTCTAATCGTAGGGCTGAGATTGAAAGATACCATTTTGGTTCAGAGGAGTCACTGACGCTGCCCAGCTGACTTGCGCCAGTAGGCCCATGTCAAGCTTTCCAAGCAGAGCCTAGTGATTCAAATAGGATTTTTCCATTTTAGTTAAAACCAAATTCTGTTAGTAGATTTAATTCAAAGAGATTCACTGAACCAAAATGCATGATTCCAATTTTGTTGGAAAGGTATTGAAATTATCTAATCACTCCCGTTGGATTCAAACCATTTAGAATTATAGACCACCTATACCAAAAATAACAAGACAAAGACTTTTGACATTTCAAACATTTTTCTAAAATAAACTGTAAATGTTTTTGAGATGATTTCACCTCTCAAAAATCACATTTGCCATGATCTACATGAATATGTAAAAATATTTGGTTTTACTAATATAAAACATGGCTTACTATTAAAAGAGTGCTATATAGGCATTTCTAGTCACTTTAATATTATTAAATAGTAATATTAAATCTTGTAATCTATGATCACCATTTTAAATCACATTCCCAAGTATTGGAATAGATGGTGATGACATGTATCAACATGATCCACTATTTTAATTGGAGAATATTAAATCTTAAGGATGGAAAATGAGTAGAAATTACTTTTCTAAAATAAGTAGAATAAGAGAATGTTAATATTCCACATGATGATTAAGATAATACTAGATCATCTAATATGAGCCCTTGTGTGCTAAATAGAAGTAGTGAAGTGTTGTTTGGTGATTGTGTACATTGAATGTATTTGTAGACGCTAGTACCGACCTGAGCTACAACGAGGAGGAGTACTTCGAGGAGGAGGAGGAGGAGAACTTCAACGATACCAACAGCTGCACTGCTCAAGGCAAGCTAAGCTATGCAAGCCCACTATGCAAGTTATCCATGCAATTTAGCTATGCAAGCTAACTTGTACAGATACCATATACCGACTTTGAGACGCAACTTTACCAATTCCTAGTTTTACTCCAAGCTTTACTTTCCCCTTTACTATAGTTTCTAACTTAGTTAATGAATGGTGATTAGTGGAAATTAGATTGGATCCTATCAAGATCATAGAATTAGTCTTGGATATGTATACTTTATTAGTACCCCTCAATAGTGATACCCTCAATATTAGTGGCTAGTGGTAAGCTAAAACTACATCACTTTAGATGGGAATACTTGGTAAAAATGATTATGAAAACCTTGGAATGAAGACTCATTCTATTGAAATGTTTTGACATGTGTTGTGAAACATAATGGTTTGATGATGAAACTGATGAGGCATGAGCCTTGACTTTAATAAAAACTGATGGTTGGTTCGGATGCGATACCATTCCAATTTTACCGTGCAACCACAATACCTGAGTTGGGTAGGGCTTGACTAGAAGTTTATATGTCTTAGTATGGGTTCCCTTGTGGAAGAGGTTGAGCTGAGGCTACCTCGTGATGAATGTCCACCTATGCAGTACCCAGGATGGCAGATGGCTATGGCAGGGAGGCCAAACTCATAGGGGAGGTGCCTATACTAGGGTGTGTAATTGAAAGGTTAAGATTGGTTATCGCATACCAAGTATGATGATTCAGGGTTATTCCTGACGGATGTATCGAATTTTGTGGTGAAAGTGTACCACCTCTGCAGAGTGTCAAACTATTCGAATAGCCGTGTCTGCGGTTATGGACAGTTGGAGTGGCCATACTATTCCGTTGTCAGATGTTCTCAAAATGATTTGTGACTTGAAAGATGACCTTGACTTGACCACAACAGATTTGTGGACATGAGATCTAAGTTCCCACTTAAGTGATGTAGAGAACTAAATTAGGTCTTTACTTGTCGTGGTGGTGGCATCGCAGATGCCATGGATAGGCTAAAGATGGGGCCAATGAGTGCTAGGGGAATCCAGGGAGGGAGAGCGTGGTGATTCCACACATGGAAGTTCTTGTATATCCTCTATCAATGGTGTTAACAAGTGCTCTTGAGGCTCTTAGCAACAAGGAGACAACGTCTCTTACTCCCTACCAACTAGCCCTAGAGTTCTACCTTAGACTGAGAGTGATTCCTCTATTTTTCGTACCTCTCTATGGAGGCCCCAGTGCTCCTTATATAGGGGAGCTCGGGTTACAATTCTAGGGCACGGGTGGCAACATATTCTATGAATATGCTCCTTTCCTAAAGCCGATGCTTCTTTATTCCTCTTTAACGGCTCGGCCGAGCTTTGGACGTAACCCGCGGTGTCATCCTTGTCTTTTGGCGTCACCAGGCACGAGCTACGTTATCCGGCTTTGCCCGCATCACCTTGGTCGCCACTGACCCACTAGTACTCTTCTTTACTTTACTTTGCACATGCTTCAGCTAATAAAGCCACCTTTTGACCAGCGGGGGATTCCTTCTCTTGGAAGCTAAGATAATATGACTAGCGTATAGCTAATCTGGCTTACCTATTTACCTGCAAAACAGATAGACATGGCCAGCCTGAATCTTATGCCGGTCGGTCCATTGTCAAGGAAATGCCCCATGGGCCGGGCCACACCGTGATTCGGCCTGCCTTGAGGTGACCCGGTCAGCACTTTGCTTTGACCACGCCGTACCCCGACTAACTCGGCCCTTGTACCCTGGTGTTACCCTACCCGGGGGTATCCCCCCAACATTAGTCCCCGAAGCTGGTGCGGTCTTAGCAACTTTTAGTTGTTAAGGCCACAACAGGTTCTCATATCCGGATCTTTTACTCCTTGGGCCGAGTTATCTCGTAGCCCGGAGTTTCTCATCTTGCGTCCCTTTGCTCTTTCTGAGTTATTCCTCGTTGGCTAGGTCTTTTGCTTGCTCATCCGGGTCACCTTTACTTCTCTCGTACGCTTCTCCACATCCTACGTCGAGGGTAATCATCATCTGCCTTATTTTAAGGGACATGCGCATTTACTGCGCCGGTTACTGTCGCGGCATCAGGCATAACTGCTGTAAACATCCCATCACTGCAGCGCCTCGTTAACCGTAATGTTGCTTCACATCATGGGATCATCTGTTCCTGTAACCCTTCCTATGGCCTTGCTCTGACTGGTTGCTTGGGCCGCATACACGCTCGTTGCGTGCGGCACGTCACCCGCAAAGGATCCCACGACGCGCATGCGGCACGGTTAAGTAGGGGGTGTGGTGCACTCCTAGGGGAAGTTCCCCCATTTGCGCCGTGCTCCATTGCTCTCTCTCTTTCACAGCGACTCCACCACCGCCGCCGATCTTCTTGTCCACGAGCGCCACTGCGACCGTGCTCTGGTAGCATTTCGCGCCAGCGCCACCGTTCCCAGTGCTAATCTCCACCACAGGGCCTTGTGCTTCCCGTTTCCCTTCTTCCGGCTACCTTTATTCTGACTATCCTCTCGAAAGCTTCGATCTCACCATGACAGAGGCAGAGGCTTCGATGGTAGCGCAGCAGGAAGAAGGGACGGAGGGCCGCGAGCGCGGATGCTGGGACGGCTCCATCGTCCGCGAGGAGGACTTAGCTTGGCTCCACGCCTCCCGTCGCATTCCCGCCGGTGTCGCCTGCCGTCTCGCCGCCGGTGAGATTACTCCTGCCCCCAAATCTGGGGAATATGTGGTTTTCTTATCGCATTTCCAGTGTGGCTTCGGCCCCCACACTTCTGATTTTTTCTTCGATTTCATTTCCACCTACAAACTGCAACCGCATCATCTTCCCGCAAACGCTATCACTCTCTGTCCTCCTTTGCCTCTGGCATTGAGGGATACATAGGCCTCTGGCCAACCAAAGAACTTTGGATTAAGTTCTTTGGTCTACAGAGGAACGTAGTTCCGGATCCGGAGCTTGCCCCAGAGGACAAGCACCTGACCCAATGCGGTGCTGCCTCCATCTCTCTGCGCAAGCAGTCAGTGTTCCCCCGGGTCACTAGGCTCGAATCTTGCAAGGGCTGGGCCCGGACCTTCTTCTACGTCCGGAACACCACCAAGGAGGACCAGATCCGGCTGGTCCCTTTCAAGCTTGGCCCTCCAGATGCCTCGCTTTGGGAAAGCATTCCCAAGCGCGCCATGGCCCTAGCGAATCAAGTGGCACGCCGGATCACGGAGCTGCTCAAGGAGTGCCTCCGGGGGCATGATATTATGATTACTTTCATTCGCAGCCGGGTCTCCCCCTCCAGAAACGAGCCCACAAGATTTTCTATCTTAGCGGCCCTCTTGACCCTCACCGGACCTCTTCCTTTGAGCTGGATAACTTGGCGGTTTACCGCCAGGTTAAGTCCATATTTAACGTGGAAAAGGAGTTCTCTGAGGCTTGGGAGTGGGTACTTGAGCCCTTCACCCGTACCAACCCCCCTCCAAAGGTAAATTACCCTTTTCTGTTTTCAGAATCTTCCTTGTATGTTGCTTTCTTTCTGTAACTTGGCGATTATCCTTTTAGAAATTTCTCCAGCAACCACTGGAGGATGGCGAGGTTCTGGCCAGCAAGTGGTTGGAGGAACGCACCAAGGAGGACAAGGTTGAGCCTGATCCGGAGGCCTTCCTGCCTACCCAGACGTTGTCAGGTGCAGCGCTGGTAAGGCCTCTTCTTTAAGGGATTGGCCAGACGATGATGATTCGGACATTGAAGTCCTTGAGGTACTTGATTCGGTTCTCATCTCTTACTTGCAACTGGCTCATGTCTGAATGTTCAGCTAACCCGGATGATAAGGTCCACGAGGTTACTCCCCTTGCAACTGGTGGTCCGGTTCCGGCTCCGTCCCAGAAGCGTACAGCAACCTCGGCCGCAGCTTCAGAGGCGCCGCCGCCCAAGAAGAGGCAAAAGAAGTCCGGGGTTAAACCCTCGGCTAAGCCTGCCGCCAAGAGCATAGTCCGGAGGGTACCCCAACCTCGGGCTCCTCCTACCGCAGACGAGTAAGTTCTCTGATTATATTACTTTGGATTTTCCCATTCGTTTGCCTTTGTTTCTTACTGATTCTTCTTTTTGACTTGGTGCCTTTTCTTTTAGAGCTCCTGTGGATATTTCTCAAAGCGGTTCCAACATTGCCTCCCCACTCCGGAGCAACCCCTCTCCCCCCCGCAATGATGATTATCGCCCGCTCAGCCCTATTCATGAGGGCTCCGCGGCTGCGCCTGACCAGAGCCCACCTCGCCAAGAGGAGGGCAATGTCGGCACGGGGGGTAGTGGGCCAGATCTGGACACGATGATGCCGGATCTCCCCAGCTCCTCGGCCTCTGTGCCCAATATTGAGGTGCCAGTTTCATCGGCGCCGCCCCCTGCAACCCTAGTACCAGCATCAGCACCAGCACCAGCAACAACATCAACATCAGAAACAACACCAGTAGCAGCACCAGCAGCACCAACAATAGCAAGAAGCTCCAGGCCTCCCAAGGGAAAAGCTCCATCAGCTCCCTCCGGGTCTTCTCCCTCCGCGGCTGATATTTTTCAGTCAATTCCTCTGTCCTCATCTAGCAAGGCTAAGAAGACCTCTAGGTCAGATTCATCTGGGTCAGCTTCCAGATCAGAGGGCAGCAAGCAGCTGATTTTGCACACCAGCCCCACTACGGCTCAATCCGCCAGGCGTGAGGCCCATGTGAAGGGCCTAGTGACGAGCCATTCTCCGAGCGGCGAGAGTTACAGTCCACTACTCCTTGAGTACGTGAAGAACTGGAACAACGCCGAATTCGTCGACCCCCAAGACGATCTCCCGGAAAGGTTCATCCCAGCCGAGTTCAGCGCCCAGATGAACTCCGCTATGAAGGCTATCTCCCTGGCTGGCCGGATGATGGAGGTAATTCTTTTTCTTTGCTGTTGGTGTTTTTCATAACTGAGCATTTGTAGATATAACCCCTAGTCCTCGAGCCTCCGAGGGAATAACTTGTTATTCGGTCAGATGCTCCTTAGTTTCTGTTCATAATGACATTAATTTGCAATAAACTTTGGGCCGGGTCTAGTTCCCTTGGCCCGGATCTCGTAGACTTCAAATATCCACACACCTAGAGCCGGGTTAAGTTCCACTTGTCCCAGATCTCCTAGACTTCGAATATCCACACACCTAGAGCTGGATTAAGTTCTACTTGGCCCGGATCTTGTAGACTTCGAATATCCACACATCTAGAGCCGAGTTAAGTTCCACTTGGCCCGGATCTGGTAGACTTCGAATATCCACACACCTAGATCCGGGTTAAGTTCCACTTGGCCTGGATCTTGTAGACTTTGAATATCCACACACCTAGAGCCGGGTTAAGTTCCACTTGGCCCAGATCTTGTAGACTTCGAATTACTTCTACTTTGCCTCTGAATTTTTGTCTCTTCCTATTTCAGATTACCACTAACCGTCGAACCGCTGAGTTCCAACGCCTGCTGGACTCTTACAAAGACATTCGCGGGTGTTATGGTAACCTCCTAGAGGAGTACCAAAAGAGGGGTTAGTTTCCATCCCTTATCTTCCTTGTTCATTCAAACTTCTTAAGACTTATATGAATGTCTTGTCCGAATTATGCAGCCGAGGTTGAAGCTGATAATATAATTATGAGGAAGAACCTTGCGGAGATCAAAGGTAAACTTATCCCTTTCGTATAATCATTGTACTTTCCTCGCCTCATCCGGTGGACACTCATACTTTGGGTCCTCCGGATCATGTTGCAGTTACTCTTGACGACAGTGTCCCCATGCCCGAACTGATGATCCACTGCCTCGAACAAGCAGGGAAGTATGAAGCTGAGCTGAGGAAGAAAGACGCTGAGATAGCTCGGCTCCAGCAGCAGGACTCGGAGATTACTCGGCTGAATGCCGAAATCTAGAGGCTTAAGAGCTCTCACCAGTCCGCGCTGGAGAAGGCCGACCAGGAGTTTGCCGAGGAGAAAGAGCGTTTAATCATGCAAATCTCTAAGGACAAGAGCCTACTGGTGGAAGCCGACGTCAAACTTACGTCGGTGACCACCAAGTACGAAAAACTCTGGGTCCACAATGCCAACGTTGATTCCGAGCTCCAGCGAATCCTCTTCCAAATTGCGTGTAAGTTTTCCGCCCTTGCTTGATCTACTATCATTTGGATTTGGTCCTTTCCTCCTATCCTTAGGCAAATTTCCAGAGAGCGATACGTTCGACGCCTCTGTCGTATGCCAATCCTGTGAGCAGCGTGGAGTTTCTGTTGGCCCTAATGCTGAGCCAATCCCTTATACCACAGAGGATCTCCTGGCGAGTCTCACCGCTCGTCTTGAGGTGGTAAAGAATTTCGGCACGGATATTCTCCTAGCTGCAACATGGATGTTTGGCTGCCTCTGGCCAAGTGAGAAAATTCCCAAGAAAACCTCGGCTTTTATAGCGAAACTAATGGAATGGGACACACAGCTGCATTTGTGGCGCAAATCTGCTACCCGGGCTGGGGCCGACACTGCTCTTTGCACTCTCGTGGTATGAAGGAATTGACTTGGCATTGCTCAATCGCCTGCGCACCGGGTCAAAGTGGTGCGAGGATCCGGAGTGGATCCCACGCTGCCAAGCCTGTGCGAACAATCTCATCCAGTACTCCTTCTGCCATGCCCGGAATGAGGGACCGAGTTATCTTGATGTCGCTGATGAAGAAACTGCCTCTGGAGCTGAAGAGGAAGGGAGCGAGAGCGAGGGCTCCGAGCTAGGCGACAAGGCTAACGACCCAGAGGGCAACAAAGTTGACCCAGAGGACGAAGCCGAAGCTAACGCTCGTCCCCCACACTCCGAAGTACCTCCCTCCTCGACAGATGACTTGTCCGCTACTCCTGCTCCTTGAGAAACACTTGTCAAATTTATCAGATCCCCGGAATGCCGAGAGTAGATGTACTTTAACACTTTGTTTTGTTTGTTCTACAATTTTAGGTTCCAAACTAAGTTTTAATGCCGGATTATCTTGGGCGGAGTCCCCGAGTTTCAGTTTCTTGTTCCCCCAATTTTTGACTCGGCTCGCGCCTACCTTGATTCGGGTTTTCGACTTACGAGGCCGAGGTTCAAAAAATTGACCCAACAATACTCGAAACCTTGAGATTAGCTCAAAATGATTCGGTGCTTTAGTGAATAAGATAAGCTAAGGGTTAGCCGAAAAACCAATTTCGGCCCGCCTAAGTTCTTTTCCTTAGTTGTTTTTCATGTGCTTTGCCATTCCAAACTTGTTCTCTTGCTTGCCATGAAGCCAATTCTTGTTGGACAACAGCAAAGTCGAAGAGTTAGGTTTTTGGTGCTCACACATTACTAATCCAACTAAGACATAAGCGACTTAGCCCAGCCGACACAAAAATACGAAAATAGGAGACAAGTATTAAAGCAGTCCCCGAGTCTCTGCTCGGGGCGACGAAATTTTTATTGATAAACGGATTGCCGACATACATACCGACATATGAATAGTTCGGATACATTCACCTCTCAGGTGTAGAAAGGACGAAGTAGTGCTACATTCCATGGTCTTTTGGATTCTTCTCCGGACCTGTTCACCTTGTTCTTTTGTTGGGGCTGTGCATCAATAAGATAGTAGGAATCATTGCGCAAAGCTTTGCTCACAATGAAAGGTCCTTCCATGGAGGGGATAACTTATGCATGCCAGCTGTGCACTGTATTAGCCTTAGTACCAAATCACCTTCACGGAAAACTCGGGGGTTTACTTTCCAGCTATGATAGCGTCAGAGATTTTGCTGATATATGGTGGATCTGGACAAGGCCAGTTCTCTCACTTCTTCCAGCAGATCAACATCATTTTGCCGGGCTTCGCGCACTTTGGCCTCTGTGTATTGGGTGACTCTTGGCGAATCATGCTCTATGTCGGCTGGTAATATAGCTTATGCCTCATATACCAGAAAGAATGGCGTATAACCTGTTGATCGATTCAGAGTTGTTCTTAAATTCCATAGTACTGCTGGTAGTTCTTCTATCCAGCACCCCGCTGATCTTTGCAGTGGCTCTATGAGCTGGGGTTTTATCCTGGACAACACCAGTCCGTTGGATCTTTCCACTTGCCCGTTCGATGCGGGGTGGGCGACTGAGGCGACATCTAACCGGATTTTCTTTTCCTGGCAGAATCTCGCAAATGCTCCTTTAGTGAAATTTGTTCCATTTTCAGTTATGATGCTATGGGGGTAGCCGTACCTTAGGATTATATCCTTGAGGAATCTTACTGCTGTTGCCCCATCACATTTCCGAATCGGTTTTACTTTAATCCATTTGGTGAACTTGTCAACCATGACCAGGATATGGGTCATCCTTCCTTTAGCTAGCTTAAATGGTCCTACCATGTCTAGGCACCATACGACAAATGGCCATGTAATGGGGATAGTTTTCAGCTCCGACATTGGTAAGTGAGTTTTTGTGGCGTATCTTTGACAACCATTACACTTTCTCACTAAGGCCTCTTCTTGCTCCAAAGCACTTGGCCAATAAAATCCATGCCGGAAAGCTTTTGCTACTAAGGCCCTTGAGGAGGCATGGTGGCCACATTCCCCTTGGTGAATATCCTGGAGTATCTCAAGTCCTTCCTCCGGATCAACACATCGTTGTAGTACTGACGTCACACTTCTTTTGTATAGTTTGGAGTTGATAATTGTATAGGCCTTTGCCCTTCTCTGAATTTTCCTTGAACTTTTTTCATCATCCGACAAGATTCCCTCTTTCAGGAAATCAAAGATTGGCTTTGCCGAGGCTGGTATGGTCCGGATGGGAAATGGTTCCTCGTCAATTTCCATTGCATCCACCGACATAACTCCCACCGGATCAAGCTATACAGTCCCCGGGTTTGCTAAAGCAGTCCCCGGGTTTGCTGAAGCAGTCCCCGGGTTTGCTGAGGTGCTCCCCCAATCTATCTCCATAAGTGCAGCTCCTGATCTGGGAAATGACAAGATGTAGATTGAATCTGATTCATGCGATGGTGTGATAGACGGTTTTCTCAAGTGCTCCAAAGCCACATTTGGCGGAATTGGTTGCCGGGATGAGCCCAGCTTGGAGAGCGTGTCCGCTGCCTCGTTTTCAATCCGCGGTACGTGATGAAACTCACATCCCTCAAAGTATCCGCTTATCTTTTGAACATGGAATCTGTATAGGGCCATGTTAGCATCCAGGGCATCCCAATTTCCAGACACTTGCTGCACTACCAAATCCGAATCTCCAAAGCATTGTATCCGACGTATCCCCACTTCCTTTGCCACTTTGAGACCATGTACCAACGCTTCGTACTCTGCCACATTATTCGAGGCACTGAAATGGATTTGAAGGACATACTTCAGTTGATCCTTCTTGGGAGAGGTAAGCACTATTCCAGCGCCTAGTCCGTCTTTCAGTTTCGATCCGTCGAAGTGCATTTGCCAATAATTGGAGTCTGGTAGGGGTGGCTCGATTGCATTTTAGCCCAGTCCACAAAGAAATCCACCATAGCTTGTGACTTGATCGCATCCCTTCTGTCGAACTGTGGTGCGTATGGAGCTAACTCGATTGCCCATTTTGCTATCCGTCCATTTGCGTCTTTGTTACTCATGATCTCTGAAATGGGTGCCTCACATATCACCTTGATGGGGTGTTCCTCAAAATAGTGTTTGAGTTTCTTGGCCGACATATATACACTGTATGCCATCTTCTGATAATGAGGGTAATTCTGTTTTGAGGCTGATAATACTTCGCTTAGATAATACACCGGCCTTTGCACCGACTTTCCTTCCTCCTCGCGCTCCACTACGATCACTGCACTTACGACTCGGTTGGTCGTGGCTATGTAGAGCAACATTGGTTCCTTGGGTAATGGTGCAGCTAGGATTGGCGCAGTAGATAACATCTTTTTCAATTCTCGAAATGCAAGATCCGCCTGCGGTGTCCACGTGAACTTATCTGCCTTTTTCATTAGCTGATAGAGGGGCAAGGCCTTCTTTCCCAACCGACATACGAACCGACTTAACGATGCCAGGCAACCAATGAACTTCTGCACATCGTTAAGACACTTTGGTAGTTCCATTTTTTCTATGGCCCGGATTTTCGTCGGGTTAGCTTCAATGCCACGGCTAGATACCATAAAACCGAGTAACTTTTCGGTGGGTACGCCAAACATGCATTTCTCCGGGTTCAGTTTCATTCGGAACCTTCTTAAGTTCGCGAATGTTTGTCGGATATCCTCAAGGAGCGTTTTGCTTTCCTTGGTTTTTATTACCACATCATCCACATAAACCTGCACATTCCTACCTATTTGGTCATGCATACATTTTTGCATGCATCGCTGGTACGTTGCTCCTGCATTACTTAATCCAAACGACATTGTGCGATAGCAATAAGCCCCGTACGGGGTAATAAACGCAGTCTTTATTTGATCATCCGGGTTCAGGGGTATCTGATGGAAACCAGAATAGGCGTCAATGAATGACAGTAGCTCACATCCGGCAGTTGAGTCTATGACCTGATCTATTCTAGGGAGTGGAAACAGATCTTTTGGACACGCCTTATTCAGGTTTGTGTAGTCAATACACATGCGCCATACCACAGCCACATTCGGATCATCTTTCTTTTTCTCCACCAGCACCAGATTAGAGAGCCAGTCCGGATAGAGTACCTCCATGAAAAATCTGGCCGCTAGTAATCTTGCTATCTCATCTCCAATAACTTTTCTTCTGTCTTCTGCGAATTGCCTGAGAGGTTGATTCACCGGCTTAGCCCCGGGTCTTACATTCAATGAGTGCTCATCCAACTCCCTCGGTACACCTTGCAGATCTTGTGTAGACCACGCAAAGATATCCCAATTCTCATGGAGGAAGCTGACAAGCTCGCTTTCCTATTTGCTGCTTAACCCGACACTAATGGTCACGACGCGCTCTGGGAACTGATCATCGATTGGTACTTTCTTCGTGTCCTTAGTTGCTTGAAACGATACGCTCCCATGTGGATTGGTCAAGGCCGACATATGTTGGTGCGCGGATTGAGCCAATGCCGCCACTTCTAGTATCTTCCTTTTTCTTGAGCTATCACGAGTGACTCGGCTAAATTTGATCTGGCGGAGGCACACTCGATCGAACGTCGGAAATCCCCTGATATAGTTATCACGCCCCTTGATCTGGGTAACTTCATCTTAAGGTAACTGACGTGGGTAGTTGCATTGAATTTTCTCAGTGCTGGCCTGCCGAGTAGCGCGTGATAAGCGCTCTCCAGATTCACTACCTCGAATTCCAAGTTCTCAGTGCGGCAGTTGTCTCTTGTGCCGAATAACACGTCAACCCGGACCTTACCGATTGGTTCACAAGAAATACCCAGCATAATGCCATGAAAGGTGGTCCTTGTTGCTTGCAACATATTCTCTGTTATCCCCAACTTGTGCATGGTATCCTTGTACATAATGTTGATACTGCTGCCATTGTCAATCAATACCTTGGAAAATCTTACGTTGAGATTCGGCCCGATGAACGTCGGATCCAGAACCAGAGCATAGGTTCCTGGGCTTGGCATGATCTTTGGGTGATCCTTGACACTCCATGTAATCTCCTGATCCACCCAAGGCATATACCTCACTACTGCCGGCATTACTGTGTTTACCTCCATATGCCGGCGCTGCAAGCTTTTCCGGTCATTCTCTTCCATGGTGAACACACAGTAGCTCTGGTGATGTTCCCTATACTCATTTCGTCCCTAATTCTCGTTGTAAGCTTGGCCTTGTTGTTGGTTATTGCCCACTTGATGTACAATGTCTCTTCTTTCCGGATTCTCATACCTCGGCAGAGGTGGCAACAGCATCAGCTGCTGTCCATTTCCCCTGGTAATAACGGTGGCCAGGGTGTTTCATTTCTAGGTGCTTCGTTCTGAGGTGCCTGAGCATTCCCCGAACTCCCCTGTTCTAACTTCCTCATCCATTCACACTGCCGGGTCGTATGATTTGCTGGACTGTTCGGACTTGGCGTATGAAATTTGCAAGGTTGATCTAGCATAGACTCGAATGTATACCTTGGCCTATCCTTTCGTTCCTGCCATTGCTTTTTCTGCTCCGGGGTCCAAGGCTTTGTCCCTTTGTTTTTTCTGTTGCCAGCCTTGCCCTCCATTTTTTGGCGTTGACTGGCTCCGGCATTTGGTTGATCCCGGTCCACTGCCGCGACTTGCTGCGATTTATACCGATAATCCAGACGCTCATCCCTTCTCTTTCCTCAGAAATCATTCCTCCTTGACGATCCATTTCCATCTTGGCCGTAATACTCTTTGTTTGCCTTGCTAGATATTAACCGAGGTTGCGTTGGATCTCCCAAGGCATATGAATCTGCGATCCGGATCGTCTCAGCCAAGGTAGTTGGCATATCTCGCTGTAATCTTTGCCACAACATACTTCCATATATGCACCCCTGAGCGAACCACGCTATAGCTTGTGATTCAATCACTCCTTCGCACGAGTTTTGCACATTGCACCACCGAGTCAGGAAATATTTATCTGGCTCATTCGGTCTCTGCTGGCATAACGCAAGGGTTTGCAGTCTGTTCGGTCTGTTGTAAGTGCTTGAGAAATTGCTAACGAACAATTCTTGGAAATCCAACCAGCAGTTAACGCTTCCTGGTGGCAAATTGTTCAGCCAAACTCGCGCTGGTCCTTCCAACATTTGCGGTACATACCTCACCGCCCATCTCAAATTTCCTGTTGCAATCTTAACCGTTGTGGCATAGTCAATCAACCAATCCTCTGGCCTGGTACTACCGTCATAAGTTCGGGTTCCTCTAGCTAGCTGAAAGTTCGGCACTGGTGGCTCATTCATGATCCGGGGCCCGAAACATGCTGGACCTGGTGGACCTTGTAACTCGATTTGCTCCGACCTGTAAATCCTATCCAATTTCAACCTCGCATCATCCGGCTGTAAGTTCCTGCTTCCCAACCGTGATCCAATTACGTGGTGATCTGGTTGGGGGTATCCATCGTTGACCATAGCCGAATAACCATCATTGTATCTTTCCTGATCCGGATGTGCATGATGCTGTTGTGCCGCATGTCCTGCATTTCCTTCTCGCCGAGGTATGCGATGTTGCTACGTCCGAGGTACATTTTTCCCTGTTCCCACGGGATCACGCTGTCCGACATTGCTGTTGGCAGCATTCCTTTGACCGGCATTGCCTTGGTCATGATTACCTCGGGCAGTCACACCTCGACTGGTACTGTGCCGGTCCTCATCAACTTGCACTGCTTTGCCCTTTCCAGCCCTTACCAGGTCATCAGGGACCATTTGCTTCTCTCTTCTCCCGGAATCCACTACCTCTTCTCTCCTGGGGTTATGACCCGGAGACGATGCGGCTCCCCTGGATCTCGCCGGGTTATTTCTCGCCGAATGTACTACTTGTGAGGCTGCTGGTGGTGCTGGGTTAGCCTTGTTTATTTCTTCATTTTTTTGGCATGCAACTCTCAACAGGTGATTTACCCTCTCTTGCTGCCTTTGCCGGGCCTCTCCGGTTAAACCTTCTAACTCGGATGCGGCCGCATTTGCTGCTCTGAGGTTCTTTGCAGGGGTACTATACCGATCCAACCCTTCTGTTACTATCGTAGCTGTCTGACCCGGCCTAGGCTCGTACTCCTTGTGAAAATCTCAGTGATCAGGTTTCTGCCCCGGATTTTTACTCCATCGACACGATTTGCCTTTGCATACTCTCTCAAGGTGATGTTTAGCGACTGATGTAACTCTGCTACTTTCTTTGCTCCAGCTAACATTTTAGCCTTGTTTCCTCTAACTCAATCTGTGCTTGATCCGGATCTACCATAGGTACTATTGGTGTTGCTAAGCTATCTATTGCTTGCTGGAGAACATTCTCTGGCTTCTCTAGCGGAGGAAACCTAGATCTGGTTTGTTTTGGTGTTACCTCTGGCTCTGGCGCTAGATCTTTGCTCGGTCCCGCATCTGGCGCGGTCATCAGGACCTCAATGCTGCTAGTGGGGCGAGCGATACGCACTCCACGAGCGGCGCTGAGTGGCGGTTCGCCTCCCTCGATGATGTGCCGCGGGTGAACGCATGACTCATGCACCCCGACGTAGATCTTGTGCGTGCCAAGCTTGAGGAAGATGCCGTTCCGCGGTGGAGGTTGTCTACCAAAGCTTCCCGCATTGTCGCTGACATAGTCCAGCGCTCCAAAGCGATGAACCAAGCCTGAGACGATACGCTCGCCGGTGCTCAAGAAGTTTCCCGTCTGGCTTTTAACCATGGTGGGCACCAACTGTCGTGGTGGTGGCACGGCAGATGCCATGGATAGGCTAAAGTTGGGGCCAATGAGTGCTAGGGGAATCCAGGGAGGGAGAGTGTGGTGATTCCACGCACGGAAGTTCTTGTATATCCTCTATCAATGGTGTTAACAAGTGCTCTTGAGGCTCTTAGCAAGAAGGAGACAACGTCTCTTACTCCCTACCAACTAGCCCTAGAGTTCTACCTTAGACAGAGAGTGATTCCTCTATTTTCCGTCCCTCTCTATGGAGGCCCTGGTGCTCCTTATATAGGGGAGCCCGGGTTACAATTCTAGGGCACAGGTGGCAGCATATTCTATGAATATGCTCCTTTCCTAAAGCCGATGCTTCTTTATTCCTCTTTAACGGCTCGTCCGAGCTTTGGACGTAACCCGCGGTGTCATCCTTGTCTTTGGCGCCACGAGCACAGCACGCTATCCGGCTTTGCCCGTGTCACCGTGGTCGCCACTGACCCACTGGTCCTCTTCGTTACTTTACTTTGCACATGCTTCAGCTAATAAAGCCACCTTTTGACCAATGGGGGATTCCTTCTCTTGGAAGCTAAGATAATCCGGCTAGCATATAGCTAATCCGTCTTACCCATTTACCTGCAAAACAGATAGACATGGCCGGCATGAATCTTATGTCGGCCGGTCCATTATCAAGGAAATGCCCCATGGGCCGAGCCACACCGTGATTCGACCTGCCTTGAGGTGACCTGGTCAGCACTTCGCTTTGACCGCGCCATACCCTGGCTAACTCGGCCCTTATGCCCCGGTGTTACCCTACCCGGGGGTATCCCCCCAACATTACTCTTAAAGCTTTATGAAATAAACCTGGCTTTTTTCAAACAAACCTAGAGCTTATGATTCCTACTAGTTTTACCTTTACTTATACTAGTGATAGTTTGCGAGTACTTAAATAGTACTCATGGCTTTGTCCCTGGATATTCCCATGGCCAGAGTATGAGGTGAATTACCCGGAAGATGGACAACAGGAGTTCTATGACAACTAGGTTCATCTCCCATCGTCAGCATTGCCTATGACCCTGAAGATGAAGCCCTACTACATTTACTTTCCACTGCTTTGATTGTATTGATACTGGATCATGAGATCCTTTATTTGTAAGACCTTTATTATGGTTTGTAATGGATGATGTACTGTGGTACCACTTCTGTTATGTCTCGCAAAAATGGTAATCCTGGGATTGCGATGTACGGCATAACAGGCATCTTGACTTAAAAATCCGGGTGTTGACACAGTCCGTGATGTTATCCTCTGGCATGGGGACGCCAAAGTTTGCGCCTAACACGTGTCCACAGTGGTACCAAAACTCCCTGGTGAAGACACACCGCAGAAGAATATGCTCTGCAGTGTCTTCCTCCTATAGACAAACAAATCAGCAAGCCGATTAGGCCTGGAGCCTATGTCGAAATCTCCGGTCAGAGGTCCAAATCCTATGTTGTGCAGCTAGCCACATGAATAGCTTGCCTTTGGGAGTGGCCTTGCTCTTCCAGATGACCTCCCCAAGCTCAAACCGCTCGTGCCCCAACAAGAGCATGTCATACGTGGATTTATACGAGTATGATCCGGTGCTTGACCACGACCAACTGAAGGTATATAGGCTTCCCACATCCCTTTCCACTCCCCTGATTGCCAGCCAAAGCGTTAGGCATTCTAGAACTCCTCGATGGGCTATCGTCCCTGGTATGTCCAGTAGCCAGCGGTTAGCTTCTAGTCCTTGCTCAATGGTCCTTGAGTTGTGCACCCTAGCACTGACTATGAGCAAGATACCCGTTGCAAACTCCGATGCTGTTTTCCCATCTATCCATCGGTCTCGCCAGAATAGCGTGCTTTTACCATCTCCGACATGAATGTGAACCAGGCTGTCGAAAGCCACCCTTGCTTTGACATCCTTTGGCATTGGAAGACTTTGCTAGTGCTTTATTGTGTTTGACCTTTGAAGCCACTCCCACCGGATCCTTAGGGCCAACCCTTGCCGCTTCATGTTCTTTACTCCCAATCCTCCTAAATCTGGCGGGCTGCAAATCTGTCCTAAGCCAGTAGGCACTGTCTCCCATGGGCTCTCTCTTTGCCGACCCAGAAGAAGCCCCGACAACTCTTCTGAATCTCCTTGTGCAACCAGGCTAGTGCTTCATGATAGCTGTGAGATTCGACACATTTTTTATGGCTTTTATTGATGGTTTTCTCCCGTATTTGATTGTTTTCTGGTTTTACCTAACGCTAATACTTCGATAGCAAAAAAACTTGGTTTTTAATGTCCGTTTCAGGTTCTGAACATCAACAGAAGGATTTAACTAGAGAAATACAATATTCTGGAGAAAACAAGCAAGTCCCACTTTGGAAGCACGTGAGGGGAGCTCACAGAAGCTTTAACGAGCAACTATACGACGGGAATATTTTTCTAGACGTATAGTTCTCGCCATATAGTTGTTGCCGCCTCTGTCTTGTCAAAAGGGACAACTTCCATGAAGGTACCAAGGGCGAAAACACAACACAGTAGCCGCCACACCATCCAAAAGGAAGAAAGAAGAGATCCGGAGAAGAAGGAGAAGACATTCTTCATCTCGTTCCACGATCTTCTACCTCCTAGACAATACTCCCCCATAGCCACTACTTGTACTTGAGAGAGAGAGAGGGATCTCCACCTTGCAAGACTAGGGTTTGAGATTGTTTCTTCCCATCTTGAATTGTGTTGGATATTTTTCTATTATTATTGTGGATCTCCACGGTAATACCAAGACAAATTCCCTTTATTTGATTATATTGATGATCCGTTCTTCTCTCATATGTGAGTAATTCCCTTGGGCGTGGGAGATGTAGGGGATTAGTAAGATGTGATGTGCCTTCATATATTTTTCCATTAGTTTGTGATTGATTCTAATTACTATATTATGTGTGCTTGACTATCTGTGGGATGCCTAATGCTTGTCGTCCAATTAAGGGCCCAAACAACATGATACCTTGTTCTACATAGATAAGATCTTGTACGCTAGTGGACCGGTGACCCCCGGGTGACACGGGGATATCAATGGAAAGCTAGTTGACTCGAGGATAATGAGTAACCACTGTGCTTATTGCATTAGTCTGATCCAAGGAGCTTAATCGCTAAGCGGACTGAAGGGTCTTAATCGTCTAGTGTCTGACCATGGTTTTGGTAGCAAGCTAGCTAGTAGGATTATTGAAGTTGGGATGAAATATACCAAGAGGAGTTCCGGCTAATTATGGGTTGCTCGCCTACACATATATCTATAAGATTATAATTGTTATATTTACCACTCGTCCACCTGGCACAGTCATTATCACCATGAACCGAATCTCCCTGCGCCTTCTTTCGCCATCTGCAAGAAACAACAAACAAGCAAAGTCGTTCTTTACTTTTATGCATTATATTTCTGAAGTTTACATTTTAGTTCTATTTAAACTCTATTGCATTTAATCAAAATTCCAATCTTATTTAACACTTGCAGTCAATTCACTCGAAGACCTGTGACAACTTTGGGTGTGACAGAGACTTCATAAATAAACACTTACCTTTGGGCTCCCTGTGGCATCGATATCTGAACTTCGAAACTAGTAACACACGATCTGTGCTCTTGTAGACATCAAGCTATTTTCTAGCACCATTGTCGGGGAGCTAAGCGCTAAGTGCTTGTCTTTTGACATTTTAGGTGTTGCTACTACAAAATGTTCTCCTTAGGAGACAAAGGTTCTACATGCTCTGGTAGGACCTACCTACCGGATTATATTGAGCGCGTGCCTGCTCAAAGGCGCGAAGAAATTATTGAAAAACTTTTAAGATCAAATAAAGTTGAAGTTGAAAACCTGAGTGATATTATGGAAATCATGTCTATTTACAGGACAACTCCTATGAAACCCGAGAAAACTCTTAGGGAATATAGTGCTCCAAGTTCTGAATTTCTTAAACAACCAATAGAGTTTCCTAATCCTAGAGTTAGAGAATATCGATTTGATGGGGGAATTATTAAAATTTTGCAGGAGAAAGCTTTCCGTGGAAGGGAAGATGAAGACCCAGGAAGACATATCAGAGAGTTTGATGATGTGATAACATCGCTTAGACCAAAAGGTTTGCCGAGAGACTTTTCTTGTCTTAAATTATTTTGATGGTCTCTTAAAGGTAAAGCTCTAGACTGGTTATATTCTCTCCCTCGCCATTACATTAAATGTTGGGAAAACTCCATTGTTAAATTCATAAATAGGTTTAATCCTTTTAAAAAGGTAACTGAACTAAGAAAGAACATAGGCAACTTTAGTCAAAACGTGGGAGAAAACTACCCACAAGCCTGGGAAAGATCTTTTGGAATGATCAATAGTATTCCTAATCATGGCTATTCTGAACTAACAATCTGCCATTTATTTTACCATGGTCTCAATACTCAATGTAGAGAATTGCTTGACTTCTTAGTAGGAGGATAAATAAATACTTTAACTATTAAAAAATGTTTGGAATTAATGTCTACTAGGGATAAGAATGATTCTTTATATAATCCTGATTTTGGCATTAAGCTGGAAAAAGGGATACTTTGGATAACTCCTGATCTTATGCCTGAGGTATGCAAAATTATGAAAGAAAAAGGTATACCTTCTGAACTTGCTAAGGAAAAGAAAGAGGATTTGTTACAACTTTTAACTGAAGAAGATGAAACTAGAAAAGTTTTTCAAGAATTAAAACATCGACAAGTAAAATCTCATAATAACTTGCATAAGCATTTCCAAAAACAAAAAAATATTTTGGCAGAACTCACTGAAAATTATGATGAGATTGGCCAAGATATAAACTATTTCATAAGTATCTTAGTATGATTGAAACCTAGTGTGAACAAATAGCATCTAGTTATCAAATTTTTCTTTGTGATGATAAAGATATTTATGTTTCTACTAATGTTGTCACAAGAAGGGGTGAAGTTGTTACAGGACCCTTAGGACCACCTGAATACGAAGCTGAAAAAGAGCGAAAGGAAAAAACCTTGCTCAAATCAAGCCAAGAAGATGATACGTTGGTGGATCCTCAAGATGAGACTGAAACACAAGATCAAACCAAGGAGGACCACAATGATGCACATGATGATCATTATGACTCTGATGCAGAGACAGTTGATCCAAGAGAAGATAAAGAAACAAGTAAGGAAGATGAAGTTGTTGTATTAGAAAAGAAGAAAAGCAATAAGCAACAACAAAAGAAAGCAACAAAAGAGTCTGACCCCCTGAAAAAGGTAAAAGACAAGAGTAAGTCAGGTGAGAAAAAGCTTCCTTATCCAGATCGAAAAAAGAAAGCACCGGATGAGGTAATTTATAACTCTTTTACAAAGTCACTTAGTGACCTTCGTCTGGAAATTCCATTTGCTGATGCAATCAAAGTTCCTACTTATGGTAAATTCCTTCGTGATATTCTTAGTACAAAGAAAGAAATAACTGAAACTATTGCCATGGTAACTAGCTATCCTGCTAACAGGAAACTGTTGTCTAAGTCTAGAGATCCTGGAATACCAACTATTGCATGCTCAATAGGTAAAACAGATATTCACAATGCCTGATGTGATCTAGGAGCAGGAGTTACTGTAATGCCATACGCCCTCTATAAAAGGTTAGGATTAGGGGAGTATTCTCCTACTACTATCACTTTACAGATGGCTGACAAGTCCACTAAACAACCTGTTGGTATGATTGAGGATGTCTTACTTAGGATAGATGAGCATGTTATTCCCACTGATTTTATTATTATTGAAATGCCAGAAGATGAAAGATTATCTATAATACTTGGAAGACCCTTCCTCAAGATCTTTGCGGAGTGCGTCGAGATTGTGCGTATCGGAAGATAATCTTTAATGTTTATGATGCTAAAATCATCTGGTATTTTCCAAAGAAGCTAGAAGCAGGAGAAAGATATGTTCCACTGTCTAAACGAGTTCATGTGGTAAGTGCCATTGATAAGGGGCAATGATACCTTCAATCTGGATTACGGATGTAGTATAACTCTTTTTCCCTAGTAGACCTAGGTTATCGACTCCACGGGAACCGAATGCTTAGTGAAGTTACTTTAACGGACCTTTGGGAGTTTTAGAATTCCTTTTGTGTTTTTACCAGACCAGTAGCTTGCGTCTTTTTGTTGTTGTCGATGATGGAGAGAGAGGGCCTAGGGCATTCGGTTTCACCTGTAGCTGTGCAAAAACATCTGATGGAAATAAAATATAGAAATAAAGTATGCATGTACTTGTTAGAGCAAGATAAATTATATGTGGGCAGTGCATCCATAATTGCTATTGCCTCTGCAACTGCTTATAGCAATAACCTACTAGTCTCATCCATAGAATAAAGAGAACTAATGATATGCATAGTGATGTCACCGTTAATCCCAAGCAAATCTCTCACATACAGCTGTACTACCCTTCACATCCTTTGGGGTTCCCAAAGATGCGATCAGTCATCACTCATACTCCCTATACCTGGCTCAACCCTTGGGGTCTTGGGTACCTGACAAGTCCTTAGATTCAGGCAAGAGAGGATACAATAATCATCATGTCATACAAACTAATACACGATCCCATCTATGATAAATCACATGCACAATTGCCACATGGCTAGGCCGAAGCCCTCAGCCCAAGGAGAATTACTCACACATAGAGATGAGATCAACAATCACAAACATTATAATGAAAATCATAAGATTGATAGCAATAGTCTTACAATGTCGCCAATCGGAGAAGAGATCTACTATTACAAGTGGTGGAAGATAGCTATGGAGATGGAGAAGGGTTTGGAGATCTGGAGGCGGCTTTCTGGCGAGATATGGCTTCTGGGGCGTGGTGTCTCTTGTTTTCCCGTCGCCTGAGGCTTCTTTATATAGGGGTCCCTTCACGAAAGTTGTTTTGTTTGACCTAACGGAAGCGGCGCCAACTATATGACCAGAGCTATAGAGTCGGATTTTTTGCTCCGGCCGTATAGTTGGTCGTTACGGCGTCTGCCTTCATTGGACGGCTCCTGGTTTCTTCTGGTCGAAGAAAATATCGTATCTTTGACTTTAATGTAGTGATTCCCTCCTTTAATCGACATTATCTGCGTAGGAAAAATACAAGAACAAAGGATTGCATACCCCTTTGAATATTAGCATTAGTGGCAGGGTTTAGAGAGATATTTCATCAAAAATATGATTAATATTCAGTTTAAATGTGGACGTAGATGGCTATATTTCAGAGCCATCAGGCAACCAAAGGTTACAATTCGAGAAGAGAGAAGAGGTTGAGTGATTCAACCATTCTTAATAAATGCTTAATGGGAGTCAACCCATTTTTGTTAATATTAGTAGAATAGAGAATAAGAAGTTCATTGCATTCCCACCATTTTTTCACAGACATTCTCGCGGAAGCGCGCCCGTGAAGATGCAGCTGTCAGAAAGTAGTAGAAATGTCAATTGAATGAGTAGAGAATAATAATAAGAATAAAAGTTTGAGTTTTCTATCTACAGAAGCTAAAATTTTGCTTTTAATATGCTAATGTTGGTCGACAATTTTCACTATCAATTTTCTTTTAAAAACTTGGTATTTCGCTAAGTTATGGGTTAAGAAGGTATCCTCGAAGAAATAGAATTTTTTTGATGACTACTGATGGTTTAACGACCAACTATATGGCAGGAATAAAAATTCCGGCCGTATAGTTCCGGTCGTATAGTTATCTTTGCCATCAACCAATTTTCTTGGAAGGCACAGAGAGTTTAACGACCAACTATACGGCGGGAATAAAAATTCCGGCCGTATAGTTTTGGTAGTATAGATATCGAGGCCTTTGTACAAAAATCTCTGAAAGGTACTGAGAGTTTAACGACCAACTATATAGCGGGAATAAAAATTCCGGCCAAATAGTTCCGGCCGTATAGATATCGATGCCTTCGCAGAATTTTATTCCAAAAGTACTGGGATTTTAACGACCAACTATACGGCAGGAATAAAAATTCCGGCCATATAGTTCCGATCGTATAGATATCGATGACAATTTTAGAAATTTATCTCGAGGGGCAGATAGTTTAACGACCAACTATACGGCAGGATCACTATGATCCGGCCATATAGTTATGCATGTATAATTGTTTTTTGTATAAAGAAACCCTAGTTGGCGGCACTGTCGCAACTATACGGGCGGAGCACCATCACTCGATCGTATAGTTCCGGCTGTATAGTTCGGTGTGACCACAAAATCGCACCAGGGCGGCTAGGTCTTCCTCCTCTCTTCATTATTTCTCTCATATTCTCTCTCTCCAAACCTCTCAAAATCCACCTAGAACTCTTGATTCTTCCAAGATTTCGTTCGTTTGAGTGGGGGAATCAACAGATCGGTATGCTTTTGCCCCTATCCATGCTTTATTTTTAAATTTCTGTGGTTGAAACTCTCACATTGATCTAGTGGATGAACTCAAGCTTATTTAGTTTTCCCTATTAATTTCTCATGTTAGGATTGAATTTTTTCCACGTAGAATCGTTCATATATCATATAGAAACTATACGCCTAAGGTTTTCTGGTGAAATTTTTTAGTGCATCACGATGAACAAAATCGGTAGCCTCTTTCGTTCGAGCAAGCGAACAAATTTTTCAGTGCATCACGATGAACAAAATCGGTAGCCTCTTTCGTTCGAGCAAGCGAACAAATTTTTCAGTGCATCATGATGAACAAAATGACTTCGACCTCATGTGCAACAGGTCGGGGTTGGTGGTACTTGGCTTCGCAAGCCATGACACCTACGCCGAGCTCATCCATGAGTTCCTTGCTTCCTTCTACGACGACCATAGGGATAAAGGTAACATGTGCACGATAAGCTTCACCATGAATCGGTAGCACTATGAAGTGAATTTTGAACAATTTTGCAATGCTTTAGCTTCCCTCATACTGGCGAGCCCAACATTACTAACCTCTATAGCGTCACAAGTGGAGACTTGGGAGGTTATTTCTGTTAATGGTGGCAGTCATTTTTATCAGAAGAAGATGTCCACCATTTAGAACCCAACCATTCGCTACTTTGCTTTGTTCCTCACCAACACAATGTTGGGAAGGGGTGATACTGGTTCCATGGCCAATGCAGACATGGCAATGATCACCAAGGCTCTCTTCCCCAATGCAACACAAAGCCCCAGTCCTGCAGCTCTACTCATCCAACACTTTTGCCACCAAAGCAACAAGACTAAAGGTGATATTCGCATTGGTGGATTGGTAACCCACCTTGCCTATGCATTGAACATTGTACTACCTATTATGGAACCTGTTGACGGCTCCAAACTTATGGACGTCAAGTATTTGACTGCTTGTGGCTTCCTTGGTGTTTACCATGCTAATCTGAGGCTCCGAGCATATCAATTCAGTTATCTTGATGATACACAGGTTGAGTAGGTTCAGTTGCCGTGTCCCCAAGCCTTCTCGATTGTGGAGAAGGACACTTGGATCCTTACCAAGGACAAAGTGACAGAGATCTTGGCCGAGCACCATCCCAAGGAAGAGGAAGATGAAGGGCAGTAGGATGAGCAGGAGCAGGAGCAGGAGCAGGAGGAAGAGCAGGGACACAACCCTGCTTGGGAAGGACAACAGTAGTAGCCAGGAGGATCCTAGGAACCGTGGCCCAACCAGCTGTAGCAGGGGTACGACTACGTCCCCTATCAGGAGTTCCAGCAGCTCAACCAGGACGTTGGGGAGATCGGCCATACTCTTCAGGATGTGAATGAAGATGTGGACACTTTGACTCACAACTTCAGTCACTTCATGACCCACTTCCCTGACTTCTACCAACAGTATCCGCACTAGCCACCAAATGACGGCAACAACTGAGCCTAGCAATAGCCTAAGCTTGGGGGAGGTTTGAAAGCCTCCAAACTTTGCATTCATGTTTTCATTTCTTATTTTGATTTATTTCTTCAAAAATTGCATATTTATTTTCAGTTTTGCATTCCTAAACCAAAAATACAAAAAATAGTTGTAATTTTATTTGCAAGTTAGTTTCTTTGTTTCTCTTGGAGATTGCTTAATTTCAGGTGATTTGGCAATATGGAAATGTAGGAGAGGTTCGACTCGAATACAAGAACGAAGCAAGCAAGAGGAGGTATCACATTCCTTTCATCACACTCTTTGCAACCTTAAATTGATCCTACAATTATTTACTTGCTTGCACTGGAGTCACTCCCCACTTAGCTTGTTATCCTACAAATTCTATTCCTTTGCTAGTGTCTCCTTTTTAGCTATGAAATAATGAGCAATGAACTTGGTTAAAATACTTCCTACATTTTTACAACAAGAAAAAGCATCTGAAAGATGACTTGAGTCCATACTTAGCTCAAAGAATTTGATTTTAGAACTACTCCATCCCATTTGAGCGTAATATAAATAGACTCGATTATACCCTTGATTGAAATTGTTTGATTAAATGGATGCTTCGAAGTAGTAGAAATTATGCCACTACTTTTTCTAATAATTATCGTAAGATATTACTTTACGCGTGTCATTATAACTCTGTCGTGCTCCATGAGGAACTATTAACTCCGCTGGCCAACGAACGATCTAAATGTGGGAAACCACTTGATTTCGGCTATTGAGTTATGTAAACATCTGTAGCAGCAATGCTATGATGTGTAAGATTTTTAGTCCCCTCATGTTTTCATGTTCCAAGTGAAGTTGTAGTACTCTTCTGGCCCATTATTGCTCAACATCATTTATTGGCATGGCCACGAGTGCGCAACACATCCCCAATTAACATGTTAAAAATAGTGGCATGATTTCTCTATGAAAGAGCTGGAGTTTTTTAAAGACAAAAGAAAGAAAAAGGTGCTTTGAGATCCTTGAAATTTTGATATGAGAGTAGATGAGTTGTTCTTAAATTAAATGTTTTGATGCCAACTTGAGTACTCTTAATTGGTTAAATGAACAAGAACAAAAGGTTTTCATCTCTCAACAAAGAGAAGCACCAAAAGAATTTATCTCTCCTTCCTAGCTAAACTTTCGACACTTGTTTGGGCATATGATTTATTTTCTAACAAGATATATGTGGTAGGAAGTGGACTCAGTGCAATCTTGTGAATACTTGTATGATCATATTTAAGATTGCAGGAATTGTGAAGAAAAGAATTTGACACCAATTCAAACTTGTGAGTTCCTTTATTCTCAGTCTCGAATCTCTGCTATTCTTTCTTATTTCCTTGTCACTCGAGGGCGAGCAACATCTAAGATTGGGGGAGTTGATAGCTGTGAGATTCGACACATTTTTGATGGCTTTTATTGATGGTTTTCTCCCGGATTTGATCGTTTTCTGGTTTTACCTAACGCTAATACTTTGGTAGCGAAGAAAACTTGGTTTTTAATGTGTATTTCAGGTTCTGAACGTCAACGGAAGGATTTAACTAGAGAACTACAATATTCTGGAGAAAACAAGCAAGTCCCACTTTAAGCACGTGAGGGGAACTCACAGAAGCTTTAACGAGCAACTGTACGACAGGAATATTTTCTAGCCATATAGTTCCCGCCATATAGTTGCCGCCGCCTCTGTCTTGTCAAAAGGGACAACTTCCGTGAAGGGACCGAGGGAGAAAACACAACACAACAGCCGGCACACCATCCAGAAGGAAGAAAGAAGAGATCCGGAGAAGAAGGAGAAGACGTTCTTCATCTTGTTCCATGATCTTTGACCTCCTAGCCAGTACACCCCCATAGCCACTACTTGTACTTGAGAGAGAGGGATCTCCACCTTGCGGTTTGACATTATTTCTTCCCATACTAAATTGTGTTGGATATTTTTCTATTCTTATTGTGGATCTCCACGGTAATACCAAGACGAATTCCCTGTATTTGATTATATTCATGATCCGTTATTCTCTCATGTGTGAGTAATTCCCTTGGGCGTGGGAGATGTAGGGGATTGGTGAGATGTGATGTGCCTTCATATATTTTCCATTAGTTTGTGATTGATTCTAATGACAATATTATGTGTGCTTGACTATCTATGGGATGCCTAATGCTTGTTGTCCAATTAAGGGCCCAAACAACATGATACATTGTTCTACATAGATAAGATCTTGTACGCTAGTGGACCGGTGACCCCCGGGTGACACGGGGATATCAATGGAAAGCTAGTTGACTCGAGGATAACGAGTAACCACCGCGCTTATTGCATTAGTCCGATCCAAGGAGCTTAATCGCTAAGAGACCTAAAGGGTCTTAATCGTCTAGTGTCTGACCATGGTTTTGGTAGCAGGCTCGTAGGATTATTGAAGTTGGGATGAAATCTACCAAGAGGAGTTCCGGCTAATTATGGGTTGCTCGCCTACACATATATCTATAAGATTATAATTGTTACATTTACCACTCGTCGACTTGGCACAGTCACTATCACCATAAACTAAGTCTCCCCACGCCTTCTTTCGCCATCTATAGGAAACAACAAACATGCAAAGTCATTCTTTACATTTATGCATTATATTTCTAAAGTTTACATTTTGTTCTATTTAAATCTATCGCATCTAATCAAAATCCCAATCTTATTTCAACACTTGCAGTCAATTCACTCGAAGACCCGTGACAACTTCGGGTGTGATAGAGACTTCATCAATAAACACTTACCTTTGGGCTCCCTATGGGATCGATATCTGAACTTCAAAACTAGCTACACACGATTTGTGCTCTTGCAGACATCACTTCAGTAGTGATTAAGTGATGAATCGGCCTGGCTTCCATGACTGTCTTGACAAGTACGAGTCTTCTAGGCCTCGCAATGAGGCCCTTTTGCCAAGCCAGTAGAATCCTCATTCCCACGTCAAGCATGGGTTGCCACTGGGCCTTTGTAAGCGGTCGTAGGGCAAACTACAACCCTAGGTATCGGATTGGGAACCTGGCTATCCCACATCCGAGTCGGCTCGAGACTAGCTGCTCCACCTCCCCTCCGCCTTTGACTATGGTTGTCATTGTTTTCTGGTAGTTTACCCGGAGGCGTGATGCCTCTCCAAAAATAGCTAGCAAGTGCCTGACTATTGTCAAGTCTTGTACCATAGGCTTGATGAAAAGCACTACATCATCCGCATAGATCGAAATCCATTGTAGCTGGGAGAAGTTGCCAATTGGGGACATGAATCCCTCCTCCGCCGCCCTACTGAAGAGAAGCGTGAACACCTCCATCGCAAGCACGAATAGCTGCGGCGATAATGGGTCACCCTGGCGGAGACCTCATGCATGCAAGATTGTCTCCCCTGGTACCCCATTCACTGAAACCCTAGTGCTCATCGTACGTAGTGCAATTGCAATCCATTTGAGCTAGATCCCTGGGAAGCCCATGGCTCTGAGGACCTCAAACAGGAAGGCCCAAGAAACCGAGTCAAAAGCACGAGCAATATCTAGTTTTAGAAACGCGCATGTCTCTCTCCTAAGATTGATCTTCCTAGCCAACTACCTGACTAGGATGAAGTTGTCATGCAAGTTGCACCCCTTGATGAATGTCGATTGGTTTGGGCTCACAGGAACTAAAGTGTCAAGTGGTGATATGTGGTGGCATCCTAAAAAAGTGATGCAAACCAACATTGTGGAAAAGTAAATCAAAAGAATAATGAATGCCTAGTTGGTTGAGGATGTAAGGGCACACCCACTTGGTGGACTTGATCTCTCGGTGCTTGAGACGGTTGAAACGAGTGAGCTGAAACTCCTCGGTGAACTCGATGCCAACTGACTCGGGGTTAGTGTATCAACAGGTGGTGCGGCTTGTTCTGCAACCACCGCACGTGTGGGGCTTCTCGTGTTCATCTTAAACAAAAATAAACTAATTAAAAATCTGATCCAATAGAAACATAGCATAAGTGATCCTCTACACTTTTTACAAAAGAAACTCCTCTAAAAACAAAACTAAGCATGCTCATAATCAATATTAGCTCAACGACAAACCTAAGTCTAGATTGATAATGGTGAAATATTGAGCAAGGTTTTGATACAAATAAGTTAGGGATCGGAGGAGAAACATATCTTAGATCGATTGGGTGCGAGGAATCGAAGAAACAACGGGCAGAATTGAAGATCCAATGAAGGTGGTTTGGAGTTTGCAGGAAGAAGAGAAAATTGTGATTCAGGAATTTTAGGTTTACCTCTCCTTGGGTGTAACACCCTCGAATCGGCCCTATGCAGATTTTAGCGATTCTCGCCAAACCCGCATAGAAATGATTCAAAGATGCCCACCAAGCACTTCCGTGTGGGTGGAAAACAAAGTAATACGATTACACAATAGTTCACGATGGAACCCACAGAAACATATATATACAACAACGACTCAACGAGTCAAGAATACATATATACAATACAAAGATCCAAATCACATTGAAAATGATACAACATCCGAGTATGGATAACATGCAAATGGGGCTAAGAGCCCTGAAGAATAACCAATGGCATCCATAACCTTGCCCAGGCCAAGCAGGAAGGGTAATCCTCCTAACGATGTCGAACTTATACCTGTTAAACAAAAGGGGTGCCGACAAAGGGCAAAAAGAAAAGGGAGCGGTCAGTACCGAGGACAGTACACGTTGAGTCTAGAATTCGGCGGCTCTCACCTACATAGGTATGGTGGACTGAAGCGGCAGCGAAGCATGCACTAAATAACCTATAGAGACTCGATACAACTATCGACTATCATATAGGGATAGGAAAGACCTATTCAGAACCAACCTGATACTAACACCAAACATACCCATCCTAGTATTTCCCCCTCGAGACCAAGCGAGGAAGTCATCCCGAGGAACTCACACAGTTGGCAGTTTTATTCATTCATTCCATGGTGGTTATCCAACTTACTAGTAATATAAGATCCAAGTCATATTATAACAACAATTCTTTAGTTATAGTTGTCTATGATCGAGAAATTGTGCTCCAAGTCATCCATAACCGCAGACATGGCTTTTCGAGAAGATTTAACCCTACAGGGGTGCACCAAAGTATCCACACAACCTTCAACCCTTGTTGTCATATCCGATATGAGCAAGATCATGAACATACACCCAACAGTATGCGATAGGGCTTCAGACATGACGTTTCCTAGACCCAAAGCAAGTACATGGGGGTCACCCCACTAATCTACCTACAACGAAGTTAGCCGTCTCCGATACGGACCCAGGGTTTGTGACAATGGCTGTAAACGACTAGGAACCTGAAAGTGTGACTAGGCTTGTCGATACCGCGAAAACATTCCACATTGGTTCCTAAACAGTACATGCACTTGATGGCCTGCAAGTGCACAGGTTCGTCAGAGAATGTTTTCGTGGAAGTATTAATTCTAGTTTTTATATAGATCCCAACAAGGAGCCTAGGAAAGTGTTTTTATGCAGTGTTTATGTCACAACCCATATACCGACTAGGAGTCCTCGTGGACAATTCATCCCAGTCCCAATGATCCATCTGTCTGTTACCACGGCCATGGTCAGCACATTAATTAAAGTCTTACGACCAGATCAAGTCTTTAATCTTGATGGTTCCTTGTTATTCTCGAGTAGTACTAGCTCTTCATTGATATCGGCCATGTCACTCGGGGGTCGCCGAATTGCTAGCATACAAGTTCATACCTATGAGATCTTTGGATCATGTTACCTAGGCCCTTAAATTAGATAACAAGCATTAGGCAAACATAGATAATCATTCTCACTATTAAATAAACACTACAATGATCACAAATGGATGGATTTGAAAGATGCACACACATCTCACCAATCCCGTACATTTCCCATGCCTATGGGGATTTACTCAGACATGAGAGGAATACAAATCAAAGGCATAATTGTATTGCAAGTAAAAATCATCTCAAAGTTATTGTAGCAAACCACAATAGCGATTAAAGATGAAATAAAATACAAGATGAAGGTAGATCAAAGTATCAAACCCTAATATTACAAGTGACAATCTCTCTCTCTCTCTAAGTAATGATGGAAATGATGGTGGATTGTGTGGTTTAGAGGTTGGAGATCGTCGGGGAACGAGGTGAGGTTCTTCTCCTCTTCCAAATCTGATCTTCCCCTCTAGATGGCTTGTGGCGGCTGTATCTACTTTTTTGTGGTTCTTCTCGTCTCTCCCTCTTCACAAAAGTTGCTTGTATTGATATAAGGAAGGCATGGGTGTGTAGTATGGGTGGGCAGTACGGGCACGTCCCGACCATACCAATGGTCGTTATGCAGACTGGATGCCTCCAATGAAAGGGGCTCCAGTTGGTGCATTTAGCCCATAAATGCTATTAGATCTCCAATAAATGTTAATTACCTGAAAACTATCACAAGAAACCAAGGATTCGCTAATTGTGATGTTAACATTAGAGGAAAGGGGTTATCTTCAGTGAAATCTGGCAATAAACAAGAGGAAAATCAATAGTTAAAAGTGATGAAATTTGGAGCTATCAACATCCCCAAGCTTAGCGGTTACTTACCCTCGAGTGACAAAGCTATAATGAGTAATAGCAAAGAATTGAATCAATATGAAAACTTACAAGTTCGAGGTTGTATCATATTCCATCGTCTCAAATCCTGCAACCTTGAACACGAGCATAATATATCTGAACAATTGCACTTAAGCTTAACTCCTAAAAGCAAGTAACTCGCTAGCTAATAGTTCTTATAACTCAAACAAGATTGTAAAAATTTTGGCAAGGCTTTGCAAATAAATTTCTTTCAGTGCCTCTCTTATTATGAGAGTGAAAATGTTTTAAGCAAGGTCGCTTGATTCAAAATTAAGGGTGCACATGTAGATGTCAAAAGAAGGATAAACTTAGAGTTTTTCATTAACACCCACTTAAATAATCACGGCTATAAATTTCCCCTTATTTTCCTTCCCTATCAAGAACTCTAATTGTACATTTTAGGTGGTGAGGTGATGCCAAAGATCAAAAGTATCGAACGTTTTTAAGCTCATATTTCGGTGATAATTTTTTTCTTTCCTTCTCAAGGATCAACGAATATTTCTTTTGTAAATTCCTACACAACCTTTTGGGAATACCAATAATTTTGCCCATATAGCGACACGTATGCCACTCATGTAATCAACTCATAGCCGAAATCCGTGGTTATACCATAGATTGTTCAGAAGCTAGCGGAGTTGTTAGCATCCCAAAGGTGTGTATTTGAAACAAAGTACTTTTATTTCCTTCTTCTCTCTTTCCTTTTTTTTACAGCAGGTCGAATACAGGTTTTGGCATCTCCCTCTCCCACTATAAAAAGTTCATTCTATAAAACAATTCTTTTTCAGAAGGTATCATCAAGTCAACGATCAGTATGTGGGGTTGAGCACTACTAAGATTAAGCCCTTAAGACAAAAACATGGCACCGAAGTTGTCGATATACACTTTCTCTATTGGAAATATGCCCTAGAGACAAATAATAATAAGGATTATTATCATATTTCATAAAGTTTATGATTAAGTTTTATATCATGCTATAACTATATTGAAAGGAAACGTCAATACACGTGTGATATATAAACAACCAGGGGTTCCCAGTTAAACTCTAGTCGCTGGTTCATTGGTCAACAGATGATCAAGGTTTCCTGATCATGTGGCATTTATGTCAGTTGGAAATGGAGTCAACTCATTCTGAGAATGAGATGATGAACCAATACCCAACCTAAACATCATGACCCGATCATGTCATGAAGTTCAAGTTACGATGATTAGAATGGATCCTCGTAGACTATTCCTTAGACCGTGAGGCTATATCAATCACTGTCTCCCGAGAGTGCTTAGGTAGCATCAAGCGTCACTTGGTAACACAGTGATTATAAAGGTGTATTCAGGTACTCAGAGGAACCGTAGAGGCAATATATGTCAAGAGCAGGATTTGTCCATCCATGTGACGGAAAGATACTCAAGGGCCCACTCGGAGAAGTTATATCCAATAGTTGCGTAGCGTGTGATTTGATCACAGGGATATCACTTGTCGGAATGAGTCAAGTAGCATTGTTCAGTAACAAGATTGAACACAACATGGTGATGTCATTGATCAGATCTCGGGCAATGAAACTATCAAGAGACAAAGGGAATAAGACACGACTATCCCGGTTCAAACAACAAAAGATCTTCATGGAATGCACAGGGGTCACATGGCCATCTAGGTCCCTCTATTGATCATTGGTCCGGGAGTGTCCCGACCATGTCTGGAGTGTTCCCGAACCATGGGGTATCACGCTTAAGGGCTTGATGATGCTTAGAGAGTGTTTATAGGATCGGTAGAATCACCAAAGAAGAGAAGAGAGAAAATAGGAAGGGTTTCGGTAAGTCCGGAGGATGTCCGGAGTGGAGATGGAAGGTGATCCATAACCACGGAGATTGAATAATATGTGAATGAATTTTAAATATTGATTTAATCATTTATTCATAATTTTTAATAAAATAGAAAATCAATTAAATGGTCAAAAGGCTTAATGGGCCAATTCCTGGAGGGGAAAGGGCCCAAGAGGGGACCACACCCCTAGGAGAGGCCTAGGGGGTGGCCGGCGGCCCTAGTGGGCCTGCCCCACGTGGGGCCATGGGTGGGGGTGGCCGGCGTGCCTCCCCACCTATCCCCCTCCTTTAGTCCCACACCAGGACTTTGAGGGACGTGGTACCTCCCCTCCCCTATATATAGTGGGGGTATTTGGCCAGATAAATACACACAATATTCAATAAAGGTTTCCTCACTTTTGGGGAGACCTCTAATTGATATTCTCTCTCTCTCTCTCATGACCATGGTCCCAAGTTCGGACTGCGCGAACGAGAGACTTCTTCACTGCGGAGCATCGTCGCGCTACGGGATTCGGATCCAGGAGCTCTACTTCCACAACTGCTGCTGGATCGGGGAAGCGGGAGTCATCGCCAGGCACCGGACGTGTGTAACTCCCTGCGAGATGTCACACTGCTTGAGGCACTCAAGTCGTTGAGCCACATGAGCGCAAGGACTTCATCACAACCTTGAGGTCGTCTTCGGCTCGTCAACATCAACCACGCTCTCCTGAGCGTTGACAATGCTTTTTGGTCTTCAAGGGTAAGTTCACGAAAAGCCCCTCCCATTACTGTATTACTAATAGATAGGTCATGGTAGCATCAGGGGTTCAGGGGTGTAGGGTAAAATTTTATTGTTTTCATACGCGAACCCCTATATTCTCTTATTCTCAAAAGTTTGGAATTAAATCCAAGGCATAGCTTTTCAAACTAATATTAATCGTCGAAAGTCTTAACCAAAGAGGTGACAAAAACCTTTGAGCTCTAGTCCTAAAAGATAACGAATTAAGCGTGGAGTCGAACTCGAGTGCAACCGAACAGACATAAAATGTTCATGAATAATCTTACAGGAAGAAGGAAAATAGGAATGTGGTACCTCCTCTTTCTTGCTCGTCTCCTACTTGAGTCAACTCTTTGCGTTCGTCTCCATAGTTCAATCACTAGAAGTGAGCAACCTGCAGAAAGAATCAACAAGAGCCGAGAGAAATTTGCACAAATAAAATTAAAAGCTAATCTAATATTTTTGGTTTTAAAAAAAATGCAAAACTTAAAGTAAACATGCATTGCAGCAAAACAAATAAAAGGAAGAAAGAGAAAAAATGAATGCAAAAAGGTGGGAGGAGTTTAACCTCCCCAAGCTTAGGCTTTTTGCCTAGATAGAATTAAGCATCACCACCATCAGGCGGCGACTGCTGGGATGGGAAGTTCGGGTAGCGGTTTGGAAGGTCGATCATGAAAGATGTGAAGTCTTGGGGTGAGGTTGACTATGTTGGCATTCACATCATACAATGTGTTTTCTATGTTGTCAATGCGATGCACCACCTGGTCAGACTCGCCCCTCGGGACATAGTTGAATCCCGGTTGTGGTAGAGGCATACCTTGTTGTTGGTGTTGGTGGAAAGGTTGTTGGTGATGGTGTTGTTAACCGTAATCATCCCATCCTGCACCATGCCAATCTTATTCGCCTTGATCTTGCTGTTGTTGGCTAGCTGCTGCGTTTTCCCAGTTGGGGTGGCCACCTTGTGGCACAATCCTTCCTGAGAGGATAAGTGCCTGCCGGAACTCCTCCTTAGTGAGGACCCAACTCTGTTTGGATGGAAAACCAAAAGCTTCGATAAAAGGAAGCAAAATTTGGTGGAGATCACCGTTAGGTCAAAATAAAAATGGTAAGCACGAAGGGAACATTCCGGTCTATAGACCCCCCATGAACTTGGTGCTAGCCATATGAATGTCATCCAGGCTCTTACTACCAGCCACAGCTCTTTCCTGTGGTAGGAAAATTTGTTTGCATAGGCGATTTGTGTGATCAATCCACCACAATGAATGTCCCCCGCAGAAGCCGACCTTTTGGCGGCGAAAGTGATGGATGAGCAAAGCACCCAAGTTTACCTTGTGCTCCATCTCTGGATGCAAGGCCATATGAATTACACTTATTTTGGGGCCTGCCATTGCCCCGACATCACCTTTTCTAGAAATAGAATTAACAAGGAAGGTATGAAAATAACAGATAGTAGGATTCTGGATGGTGGCGCTCTTTTTGCGCAAATAATCAGTGTTCCCGTGGACTGAAATTTGATCCCAAGAATGCATTGCCTCCATGTGCACATTGTCATCAATATTGAGTTACCCTCATGGGAGAATCCAAAAATATTACAAAATTCATAGAAGGTTAGGTTGTGGAGCTTCCCATTGAGTACAAAACTTACAATGCAATTACGCTCTTGGGCCTCGAGATCATCATGGAACGATGAAAGGAACTCGAACATGGTGAGCTTGTAGGTGTCGATAGAGAGGTAGGATAAGTTGACCATGCCATCCTGCATAGTCGTCTGCTCGAAGTCCTCCAAAAGACCGTGGCGGGAGAGGAACTCATGGTCTACCCACTTGGTGGGCAAAACCTTGCGGTTGCTCACCCTCTCATAGTCTCAGCTCATGGCGACCCTCAAGTTGTCCACTTCCGAGCGCCTCTTCTTTGAACCCGGTGGCTTGACGAAGCTTGAGGCTCCCGCCGTACCCGATCCCTTGCCTGAGCGGAAAATCCTTCTAATGTTATGCATTGTGCTGCGAAATTTTTAAAGAAAAATATAGGCATCAAGTTTCTATCACATGAACAAACGATTACAAGTAGAAGTTACAAATCCTAACGTGAGAAATCAACAATAATCTCAAAATATGATGAACTCATCTAAATAGCCAATGCGATGAATTCAACCATGGATTTCATAAAATAGAATATGGATTAGATGCGAATATTCCCGATTGAAGATTCTCAAACTCAAAAACATGAAATCAATGAAGAATCAAAGGTTCTAGGAGGCTAGGGTTTGAGGTGGAGAGAGAAAGAACAAGGAAGAAAGAGGAAGAAGAAGAAGGACACTAGCTAGGAGCCAGCCACCGTCGGCCTTTTCCTGGCGACGCACTCGGTACAGGCGGGCGGTACAGGCGCAACCCGCTGATGTCTGCAAGAGAATAGGTCGTGTGTAGCTAGTTTTAAAGTTCAGATATCGATCCCACAGGGAGCCCAAAGGTAAGTGTTTATTGATGAAGTCTCTATCACACCCGAAGTTGTCATAGGTCTTCGAGTGAATTGACTGCAAGTGTTGAAATAAGATTGGGATTTTGATTAAATGCGATAGAGTTTAAATAGAACTAAAATGTAAACTTCAAAAATATAATGCATAAAAGTAAAGAACGACTTTGCTTGTTTGTTGTTTCCTACAGATGGCGAAAGAAGGCGCGAGGAGATTCAGTTCATGGTGATAGTGATTGTGCCAGGTGGACGAGTGGTAAATCTAACAATTATAATCTTATAGATATATGCGTAGGCGAGCAACCCATAATTAGCCAGAAGTCCTCTTGGTAGATTTCATCCCAACTTCAATAATCCTACTAGCCTGCTACCAAAACCATGGTCAGACACTAGACAATTAAGACCCTTCAGGTCGCTTAGCGATTAAGCTCCTTGGATCGGACTAATGCAATAAGCATAGTGGTTACTCGTTATCCTCGAGTCAACTAGATTTCCATTGATATCCCCGTATCACCTGGGGGTCGCCGGTCCACTAGCGTACAAGATCTTATCCATATAGAACAAGGTATCATGTTGTCTGGGCCCTTAATTGGACAACAAGCATTAGGCATCCCACAAATAGTCAAGCACACATAATATAGTAATTAGAATCAATCACAAACTAATGGAAAATATATGAAGGCACATCACATCTCACCAATCCCCTACATCTCCCACGCCCAAGGGAATTACTCATACACGAGAGAAGAACGGATCATCAATATAATCAAATAAAGGGAATTCGTCTTGGTATTACCGTGGAGATCCACAATGAGAATAGAAAAATATCCAACACAATTCAAGATGGGAAGAAACAATCTCAAACCCTAGTCTTGCAAGGTGGAGATCCCTCTCTCTCAAGTACAAGTAGTGGCTATGGGGGTGTATTGGCTATGAGGTCGAAGATCATGGAACGAGATGAAGAACGTCTTCTCCTTCTTCTCTGGATCTCTTCTTTCTCCCTTCTAGATGGTGTGGTGGCTGATGTGTTGTGTTTTCGCCCTCGGTCCCTTCACGGAAGTTGTCCCTTTTGACAAGACAAATGTGGCAGCAACTATACGGCGGCAACTATATGGCCGAAAAAATATTCCCGCCATATAGTTGCTCGTTAAAGCTTCTGTGAGCTCCCCTCACGTGCTTCCAAAGTGGGACTTTCTTGTTTTCTCTATAATATTGTATTTCGCTAGTTAAATCCTTCTGTTGACGTTTAGAACCTGAAACACACATTAAAAACCAAGTTTTCTTCGCTACCGAAGTATTAGCGTTAGGTAAAACCAGAAAACAATCAAATCCAGGAGAAAACCATCAATAAAAGCCATCAAAAATGTGTCGAATCTCACAGCTATCAACTCCCCCATGCTTAGATGTTGCTCACCCTCGAGTGACAAGGAAATAAGGAAGAATAGCAGATATTCGAGACTAAGAATAAAGGAACTCACGAGTTTGAATTAGTGTCAAATTCTTTTCTTCATAATTCCTGCAATCTTAAATATGATTATACAAGTATTCACAAGATTGCACTGAGTCCACTTCCTAACCACGTATATCTTGTTAGCAAATAAATCATATGTCCAAACAAGTGTTGAAAGTTTAGCTAGGAAGGTGAGACAAATTCTTTTGGTGCCTCTCTTTGTTGAGAGATGAAAACATTTTGTTCTTGTTCATTTAACCAATTAAGAGTACTCAAGTTGGCATCAAAACATTTAATTTAAGACCAAATCATCTACTCCCATGTCAAAATTTCAAGGCTCTCAAAGCACCTTTTTCTTTCTTTTGTCTTTCAAAAATTTCAGCTCTTTCATAGAGAAATCATGCCACTATTTTTAACATGTTAATTGGGACTGTGTTGTGCACTCGTGGCCATGCCAATAAATGATGTTGAGCAATAATGGGCCATAGGAGTGCTACAACTTCACTTGGAACGTGAAACCATGAGGAGACTAAAAATCTTACACATCATAGCATTGCTGCTACAGACGTTTACATAACTCAATAGCCAAAATCAAGTGGTTTCCCACATTTAGATCGTTCGTTGGCCAATGGAGTTAATAGTTCCCCATGCAGCACGAAAGAGTTGTAATGACACGCGCAAAGCAATATCTTATGGTAATTACTAGAAAAAGTAGTGGCATAATTTCTACTACTTCGGAGCATCCATTTAATCAAACAATTTCAATCAAGGGTACTATCAAGTCTATTTATATTAAGCTCAAATGGGGTGGAGTAGTTCTAAAATAAAATTCTTTGAGCTAAGCATGGACTCAAGTCATTTTTCAGATGCTTTTTCTTGTTGTAAAAATGTAGGAAGTATTTTAACCAAGTTCATTGCTCATTGTTTCAAAGCTAAAAAGGAGACACTAGCAAAGGAATAGAATTTGTAGGATAACAAGCTAAGTGGGGAGTGACTCCAGTGCAAGCAAGTAAATAATTGTAGGATCAATTTAAGGTTCCAAAGAGTGTGATGAAAGGAATGTGATACGTCCTCTTGCTTGCTTCATTCTTGTATTCGAGTCGAACCTCTCCTATATTTCCATATTGCCAAATCACCTAAAATTAAGCAATCTCCGAGAGAAACAAAGAAACTAACTTGCAAATAAAATTACAACTAATTTTTATATTTTTGGTTTAGGAATGCAAAACTGAAAATAGATATGCAATTTTTGAAGAAATAAATCAAAATAAGAAATAAAAAACATGAATGCAAAGTTTGGAGGCTTTCAAACCTCCTCCAAGCTTAGGCTATTGTCAGGCTCAGTTGTTGCCGTCATTTGGTGGTTGGTGCAGATACTGCTGGTAGAAGTCGGGGAAGTGGGTCATGAAGTGACTGAAGTTGTGAGTCAAAGTGTTCACATCTTCATTCACATCCTGAAGAGTGTAGTCGATCTCCCCAACGCGTTGGTTGAGCTGCTGGAACTCCTGATAGGGGCGTAGTCGTACCCCTGCTACAGCTGGTTGGGCCACGGTTCCCAGGCTCCTCCTGGTTGTTGCTGTTGTCCTTCCCAAGTAGGGTTGTGTCCCTGCTCTTGCTCCTGCTCCTGCTCCTGCTCATCCTGCTGCCCTTCATCTTCCTCTTCCTCGGGCTGGTGCTCGGCCAAGATCTCCGTCACTTGGTCCTTGGTGAGGATCCAAGTGTCCTTCTCCACAATCGAGAAGGCTTGGGGACATGGCAACTCAACCTGCTCAACCTGTGTATCATCAAGATAACTGAATTGATATGCTCGGAGCCTCCGGTTAGCAAGGTAAACACCAAGGAAGCCACAAGTAGTCAAATACTTGACGTCCATAAGTTTGGAGCCATCAACTGGTTCCATAACAGGTAGTATAATGTTCAATGCATAGGCAAGGTGGGTTACCAATCCACCAATGCGAATATCACCTTTAGACTTGTTGCTTTGGTGGCGAAAGTGCTAGATGAGTAGAGCTACAGGACTAGGGCTTTGCGTTACATTTGGGAAGAGAGCCTTGGTGATCATTGCCATGTCCGCATTGGCCATGGAACCAGTATCACCCCTTCCCAACATTGTATTGGCGAGGAACAAAGCAAAGTAGCGAATGGTTGGGTTCTGAATGGTGGACATCTTCTTCTGATAAAAGTGACTATCACCATTAACAGAAATAACCTCCCAAGTCTCTCACTTGTGACGCTATAGAGGTTAGTAATATTGGGCTTCCCAGTATGAGGGAAGCTGAAAGCATTGCAAAAAAATTCAAAATTTACTTCATAGTGTGTCCGGTTCATGGTGAAGCTTATCGTGCACATGTTACCTTTCTCCCTATGGTCGTCGTAGAAGGAGGCAAGGAACTCATGGGTGATCTCGGCGTAGGTGTCGTGGCTTGTGAAGCCAAGTACCGCCAACCCCGACCTGTTGCACATGAGGTCGAAGTCCGTCTTCAACCCTGCCGCGGTGAGAAAGTTGTGGTCGTCCCAATATGTGGGTAGCACCCTCCTCAATGAGACAATGTCCATCTTGGATTTGCGCGGTGCTCGGGCCCCCGAGCTTGAGCCCTCTCCCTATTGGCGCTTGCTCGAACGAAAGAGGCTACCGATTTTGTTCATCGTGATGCACTGAAAAATTTCACATAAAACCTTAGGCATATAGTTTCTATATGATATATGAACGATTTTACATGAAAAAATCAATCCTAACATGAGAAATTAATAGGGAAAACTAAATAAGCTTGACTTCATCCACTAGATCAATGTGAGAGTTTCAACCATGGAAATCTGAAAATAAAGCATGCATAGGGAGAGAAACATACCGATCTATTGATTCGCCCACTCAAATGAATGAAATCCGCGAAGAATCAAGAGTTCTAGGTGGATTTTGAGAGGTTTGGAGAGAGGATAAGAGAGAAATAATGAGGAGAGGAGAAAGACCTAGCCATCCCGGTGCGATTTTGTGGTCGCACCAAACTATACGGCTGGAACTATATGGGCGGGTGATGGTGCTCCGCCCATATAGTTTCGGTGGTGCCGCCAACTAGGGTTTCTTTATACAGAAAAACAACTATACGGGCACAACTATACGGCCGGATCGTAGTGATCCCGCCGTATAATTGGTAGTTAAACTGTCCGTCTCTCGAGATAAATTTTTAAAACTGGCATCGATATCTATACGACCGGAACGGCTGGAATTTTTATTCCCACCATATAGTTGGTCGTTAAACTCCCAATACTTTTGGAATAAAATTCTACGAAGGCATCGATATCTATACGGCCGGAACTATACAGCCGGAATTTTTATTCCCGCCGTATAGTTGGTCGTTAAACTCTTAGTACCTTTCAGAAATTTTTGTACGAAGGCCACGATATCTATACGGCCAGAATTTTTATTCCTGCTGTATAGTTGGTCGTTAAACTCTCTATGCCTTCGCAAAAAATTTGTTGATGGCAAAGATAACTATACGAACAGAACTATACGACCAGAATTTTTATTCCCACCGTATAGTTGATCGTTAAACCATCAGTAGTCATCAAAAAATTTCTATTTCTTCGAGGATACCATCTTATCCCATAACTTAGCGAAATACCAAGTTTTTAAAAGAAAATTGATAGTAAAAACTATCGACCAACATTAGCATATTAAAAGGAAATTTTTAGCTTCTGTAAATAGAAAACTCAAACTTTTATTCTTATTATTATTCTCTACTCATTCAATCGATATTTCTACTACTTTTTGATAGCTGTATCTTCACGGGCGCTCTTCCGTGAGAATGTCTGTGAAAAAGTGGTGGGAATGCGATGAACTTCTTATTCTCTATTCTACTAATATTAACAAAAATGGGTTAACTCCCATTAAGCATTTATTAAGAATGGTTGAATCACTCAACCTCTTCTCTCTTCTCGAATTCTTACCTTTGGCTTCCCCTTATCAATGGCACTTACCACATGAACTCGTTTAGCCGGTGGAACATATCTTTCTCCTGCTTCTAGCTTCTTTGGAAAATACCAGATGATTTGAGCATCATAAACATTAAAGATTATCTTCCCTTCTGCACAATCTACTGACGCACCCGTAGTACTGAGGAAGGGTCTTCAAGTATTATAGATAATATTTTATCTTCTGGCATTTGAAGAATAATAAAATCAGTGGGAATAACATGATCATCTATCCTAAGAAAGACATCCTCAATCATACCAACATGTTGTTTAGTGGACTTGCCAGCCATCTGTAAAGTGATAGTAGGAGGAGAATACTCCCCTAAAATGATAGAAGCATTACACTAACTCCTGCTCCTAGATCACATAAGGCATTGTGAATATCTGTTTTACCTATTGAGCATGAAATAGTTGGTATTCCAGGATCTCCAGACTTAGACAACAACTTACTATTAGCAGGATAGCTAGTTACCATGGCAATAGTTTCAGATATTTCTTTCTTTCTACTAAGAATATCATGAAGGAATTTACCATAAGTAGGAACTTTGATTGCATCCGCAAATGGAATTTCCAGACGAAAGTCACTAAGTGCCTTTGTAAAAGAGTTATAAATTACCTCATTGGGTGCTTTCTTTTTTCGATCTGGATAAGGAAGTTTTTTCTCACCTGACTTACTCTTGTCTTTTACCTTTTTCGGGGGGCCAGGCTCTTTCATTGTTTTCTTTTGTTGTTCTTGTTGCTTTTCTTCTTTTCTAATACAACAACTTCATCTTCCTTACTTGTTTCTTTATCTTCTCTTGGATCAACCGTCTCTACATCAGAGTCATATTGATCATCATGTGCATCATTGTGGTCCTCCTTGGTTTGATCTTGTGTTTCAGTCTCATCTTGAGGATCCACCAACGTATCATCTTCTTGGCTTGCTTCGAGCCAGGCTTTTTCCTTTCGCTCTTTTTCAGCTTCGTATTCATGTGGTCCTAAGGGTCCTGTAACAACTTCACCCCTTCTTGTGATAACATTAGTAGAAACAAAAATATCTTTATCATCACGAAGAAAAATTTGATAACCAGATGCTATTTATTCACACTAGATTTCAATCATACAAAGATACTTATGAAATAGTTTTATTTCTTGGCCAATCTCATCATAATTTTTAGTGAACTCCGCCAAACTCTTTTTGTGTTTTTGGAAATGCTTATGCAAGTTATTATGAGATTTTACTTGTCGATGTTTTAATTCTTGAAATACTTTTCTAGTTTTGTCTTCTTCAATTAAAACTTGTAACAAATCCTCTTTGTTTTCCTTAGAAACTTCAGAAGGTATACTTTTTTCTTTCATAGTTTTGCGTACCTCAGGCATAAGATCAGGAGTTATCAGAAGTATCCCTTTTTCCGGCTTAATGCCAAAATCAGGATTATATAAAGAATCATTCTTAGCCCTGGTAGACATTAATTCCAAACATTCTTTAATAGTTAAAGTATTTATTGATCCTCATGTTGAGAAGTCAAGCAATTCTCTACATTGAGTATTGAGACCATGGTAAAATAAATGGCAGATCGTTAGTTCAGAATAGACATGATTAGGAATACTATTGATCATTCCAAAGAATCTTTCCTAGGCTTGTGGGTAGTTTTCTCCCACGTTCTGACTAAAGTTGCCTATGTTCTTTCTTAGTTCAGTTACCTTTTTAAAAGGATTAAACCTGTTTATGAATTTAACAATGCAGTTTTCCCAACATTTAATGTAATGGCGAGGGAGAGAATATAACCAGTCTAGAGCTTTACCTTTAAGAGACCATCGAAATAATTTAAGACGAGAAAAGTCTCTCGGCAAACCTTTTGGTCCAAGCAATGTTATCACATCATCAAACTCTCTTATATGTCTTCCTGGGTCTTCATCTTCCCTTCCACTAAAAGCTTTCTCCTGGAAATTTTTAATAATTCCACCATCAAATTGATATTCTCTAACTCCAAGATTAGGGAACTCTATTGGTTGTTTAAGAAATTCAGAACTTGGAGCACTGTATTCCCTGAGAGTTTTCTCAGGTTTCATAGGAGTTGTCCTGTAAATAGACATGATTTCCATAATATCACTCAGGTTTTCAACTTCAACTTTATTTGATCTTAAAAGTTTTTCAATAATTTCTTCGCACCTCTAAGCAGGCACGCATTCAATATAATTCGGCAGGTAGGTCCTACCAGTGCGTGTAGACCCTTTGTCTCCTAAGGAGAACATTTTGTAGAAGCAACACCTAAAATGTCAAAAGACAAGCACTTATAGATCCCTAGCAACGGCGCCAGAAAATAGCTTGATGTCTGCAAGAGAATAGATCATGTGTAGCTAGTTTCGAAGTTCAGATATCGATGCCACAAGGAGCCCAAAGGTAAGTGTTTATTGATGAAGTCTCTGTCACACCCGAAGTTGTCACATGTCTTCGACTGAATTGACTGCAAGTGTTGAAATAAGATTGGGATTTTGATTAAATGCGATAGAGTTTAAATAGAACTAAAATGTAAACTTCAAAAATATAATGCATAAAAGTAAAGAACGACTTTGCTTGTTTGTTGTTTCCTGCAGATGGCAAAAGAAGGCGCGGGGAGATTCAGTTCATGGTGATAGTGACTGTGCCAGGTGGACGAGTGGTAAATGTAACAATTATAATCTTATATATATATATGTGTAGGCGAGCAACCCATAATTAGCCAGAATACCTCTTGGTAGATTTCATCCCAACTTCAATACTCCTACTAGCCTTCTACCAAAACCATGGTCAGACACTAGACGATTAAGACCCTTCAGGTCGCTTAGCGATTAAGCTCCTTGGGTCGGACTAATGCAATAAGCATAGTGGTTACTCATTATCCTCGAGTCAACTAGCTTTCCATTGATATCCCCGTGTCACACGGGGGTCGCCGGTCCACTAGCGTACAAGATCTTATCTATATAGAACAAGGTATCATGTTGTCTAGGCCCTTAATTGGCCAACAAGCATTAGGCGTCCCACAGATAGTCAAGCACACATAATATAGTAACTAGAATCAATCACAAACTAATGGAAAATATATGAAGGCACATCACATCTCACCAATCCCCTACATCTCCCACGCCAAAGGAAATTACTCACACATGAGAGAAGAACGGATCATCAATATAATCAAATAAAGGGAATTCGTCTTGGTATTACCGTGGAGATCCACAATAAGAATACAAAAATATCCAACACAATTCAAGATGGGAAGAAACAATCTCAAAACCTAGTCTTGCAAGGTGGAGATCCCTCTCTCTCTCAAGTACAAGTATGGCTATGGGGTGTATTGGCTAGGAGGTTGAAGATCGTGGAGTGAGATGAAGAACATCTTCTCCTTCTTCTCTGGATCTCTTCTTTCTCCCTTCTAGATGGTGTGGCGGCTGCTGTGTTGTGTTTTTGCCCTTGGTCCATTCACGAAATTTGTCCCTTTTGACAAGACAGAGGTGGCGGCAACTATACGGCCGGAAAAATATTCCTGCCATATAGTTGCTCGTTAAAGCTTCTGTGAGCTCCCCTCGCGTGCTTCCAAAGTGGGACTTGCTTGTTTTCTCCATAATATTGTATTTCTCTAGTTAAATCCTTCTATTGACGTTCAGAACCTGAAACACACATTAAAAACCAAGTTTTCTTTGCTACCAAAGTATTAGTGTTAGGTAAAACCAGAAAACGATCAAATCCGGGAGAAACCATCAATAAAAGCCATAAAAAATGTGTCGAATCTCACAGTTATCACCCGCCCGTACCGGTGGTCGTCACCATTGGATGGAAGTTAGGGTTCGAGATCAAACCTGGTCAGCACAGTACGGGCATGCGGTACGGGTGGATCCCAGCTGTACAACTGCTTGTTAGCGATACTGGGAACTTTGTCAATTTCGTTGAGGTTCGATACGGGCGCATGGTACGGTCGTATCCCGATCATACCACCTCTTATTACCAGCACTGTTCCCTTTGTTGAATTCTTCCAGACTCGGTACGGGCGCACGGTACAGTCGTACCGGTGGTTGTTTTTTGATCTGAACCTTTTTGTTTTCTTCATTTCTCCCTTGCTTCTCAACTTCGCTAAGGTAAATTCTCTGAACGAACTCAAAAGTCAAAATAAATTATTAGAGCATACAAATAATAAAGTAGTAAGATAATTAAAAATTTAAAATTAATTTATTAAGAATGGGTTAACTCCCATTAAGTATTTTATTATAGAGTTTTCATTAATAAAACTCCATATCATTGGTGTTTATCTCAAGCTGCTCTTTTTCTTCAGTTCTGGCTGCTTGAACATGCTTCGGTGGCGAAACATATTTTCCATTATGTTCCTGTTTCATTGGAAAGTATCAAACAATCTGATCATCATATATATTGAAGACAATCTTACTGGTAGAGCAATATATGTTAGCTCCAACTGTGCTGAGAAAAGGTCTTCCAAGGATGATAAACAGTTTGTCATCCTTAGGAACATCAAGAATAATAAAATCAGTGGGTATAAGATGTTGATCTATTCTAAGTAGAACATCTTCGATCATACCAACAGGTTGTTTAGTTGTCTTATCCGCCATTTGTAAAGTTATTGATGCAGGAGAACATTCTCCAAGATTCAATTTCTTACATAGGGAATAAGGCATAACACTAACACCTGCTCCTAAATCACAAAGAGCATTGAATATATTAGTTTTTCCTATTGCACAAGAGATGGTTGGTATCCCTAGGTCCCCAAGCTTAGCAGGCAGCTTATCACTAAAGCTTGTCATTACTGCTATAGTCTTAGTTACCTTCTTCTTTCTATTAAGGATGTATCACATAAACTTTTTATAAGTAGGAACTTGAATAGCATCAGTTAAAGGAAGTTCTAAACGCAAGCTGCCTAGTGCCTCATCAAAAGAGTCATAAATAGCTTTATTCGATTCATATTGAATTCGGTTAGTATAAGGAATTTTCTTTTTAGTAGGTATTACCTTCTCTTTTAACTTTGCCACCGTTTCAGCATTCTTTTTGTTTTTCCTTGCAGCCGATTTTTGCTTATCAGCGTGTTCTTCACGTGGGATGATAACTTGCTCTTCTTGTTCCTTTCTGAGATCAGCTTCTTCCCTTGATTTGTTTTTCTCAGCATCTGAATCATACAGTTTATGCTTGTCCCCTTCTTCCTCTTCTTTTCTAGTTTTGGAAGCTTCATTCTCTTTTTTCTGGGCCTCATAATCAATGTCATCGTGGGATCAACTAAATCCTCTTCTTATTGACTCATCTCCTGAGTCTCACTTGATTTTCGAGCTTGTTCTTCTTGATACCAAGGTGGTCCTTGTGGTTCCTGAGTTTCTGGACCACGTCTAGAAAGAATGTTAGTAGAAATAGTATTGAAATTTCCTTGGTTTAAAATCAAAATTTTGGTTGCATTTATTTGCTCGCACTGAGCTTTAACCATACTTAGATATCTATCTAAATGTTTTGTGGCCTGTCCCAGGTCATTAAAGACTTCTGTTAGATATCTTATATTCTTTCCTTGTGTCATAAGACGTTTATAGTTTTTCTCATGGAATTGATTCTGTTGATATTTAAACTTCTACATTACAAGATTTATATCATCTTCTATTACATAAGTTTGAAGAATGTCAACTTTATTCTCTTTTACAAGTTCTGAGGCTATACCTTTTTCTTCCATGGACTTTTTGACTTCAGGTATAAGATCTGGTGGTATGTGTATCATACCTTTTCATGGTTCAGTATCCTCAGCTGGATTGTATTGTTCGTCATTAAAGGATCTTACCTCAAAAGGCTTTACACATTCCGGCAATGTCAAGTTGCATATGGCTCCTCCTGCAGATAGATCAATCATTTCTTTTGTCTCGTCATTAAGCCCATTATAAAAATATTGAATAACTAAGTCCTCGTGAAAAACGTGATTTTGGACTTTCATAATCATTGCATAAAATCTATTCCATGCTTGATAAAAGTTTTCTCCAACTATTTGAAGAAAGTTTGTTATACCATGTTTGATTTGCATGATTTTAGTGAATGAACAATATTTATGCATGAATTCTCTGATGCAATATTCCCAGCTTTTCATAGTATGATTGGGTAATGATTGTAGCCAAGCAAGAGCATTATCTTTCAAAGACCAGCGAAAGAGTTTAAGAAGTAAAAAATCTATTGTAATCTTGCTAGTTTAAGAGTAGCACAAAGGTCATAGACCCTTGTCAAGTGGTCACTATGATCTTCCTCTTCTTTTCCTGCGAAAGCAATTTCTTTCATCATATAAATTAACTCAGGTTATATTTCGAATTCCTAGCCTTCAAGTTCAGGACAAAGAATAGGCATTTTCCTTAAGTGCCTAGATGGATTCCCATATTCTCCCAAAGGTAGCTCAGGTGCGGCCCCTTGGGTGATGGTCAAATCTGCCATTAGTGGAATCAAGTTGTCCACGTCTACAGTACGTGAATTAGTAAATCTTTCAATAAATTCTAGACGTCTCTCGATCGGAACATGATCAATATATGGAGGTAAATAAGTTTTTCCTGATCGAGTGGTACATCTGTCTTCAACGGAGATCATGAATGGTGTCAACAATTGTTGTTGTCAAGAAACAACACTTAGCGCTCAGCTCCCTAGCAACGGTGCTAGAAAATATCTTGATGGCCTGCAAGTGCACAGGCTCATCAGAGAATGTTTCTGCTAAAGTATTAATTATAGTTTTTATATCGATCCCAACAAGGAGCCTAAGAAAGTGTTTTTATGCGATATTTCTATCGCACCCTAGGTCTCACAGGTCTTGAGTGAATTAACTGAAAAAGTTGACGGTGGAAGTGGTGAGTAAAATATAGAGGAAAACTTGCTTAGGAAATAAGTAAATTTCATAAAAGTAAAGATGCAAACTTCCTCATGGCTAATTCTTCCCGGTCCCAATGATCCATCTGTCTGTTACCACGACCATGGTCAGCACATTAATTAAGGTCTTGCGACCGGATCAAGGCTTTAATCTTGATGGTTCCTTGTTATCCTCGAGTAGTACTAGCTCTTCATTGATATCGGCCGTGTCACTCGGGGATCGCCTAATTACTAGCATACAAGTTCATGCCTATGAGATCTTTGGATCATGTTACCTGGGCCCTTAAAATAGATAACAAGCATTAGGCAAACATAGATAATCATTCTCACTATTAAATAAACACTACAACAATCACGAATGAATGGATTTAAAAGAGGCACAACACATCTCACCAATCCCCTACATCTCCGACACCTATGGGGATTTACTTAGACATGAGAGGAAGACAAATCAAAGGCATAATTGTATTGCAAGTAAAAATCATCTCAAAGTTATTGTAGCAAACCACAATAGCGATTAAAGATAAAATCAAATACAAACCGAAGGTAGATCAAAGTATCGAACCATAATATTACAAGTGCCAATCTCTCTCTCTCTAAGTAATGATGGGAATGATGGTGGAGTGTGTGGTTTAGAGGTTGGAGATCATCGAGGAATGAGGTGAGGTTCTTCTCCTCTTTTAGATCTGATCTTCCCCTCTAGATGGCTTGTGGCGGCTGCATCTTCTTTTCTGTGGTTCTTCTCGTATCTCCCTCTTCACGAAAGTTGCTTGCATTGATATATGGAAGGCGTTGGCGTGTAGTACGATTAGACGGTACAGGCGTGTCTCGACCGTATCGATGGTCGTTATGCATATTGGACGCCTCCAATGAAAGGGGCTCCAATTGGGGATTGACTTCTTTTGGTGCATTTAGCTCATAAATGCTATTAGATCTCCAATAAATGTTCATTACCTGAAAACTATCACAAGAAACCAAGTGAAAGTGCATGTGTGCCCCCATGTGTGGTTTTGGTAATTAATGACAATCTTTATGGACTTATGTTTGCATTGAGTTTTACCTGTAGGATTTGTCCATATGCAATGCTTGAACCATATGTTGGCTTCAAGGTTAGTAGAAGAAGAATGTGAAGAATATTAAGTGTTGACCAAGGTTTCAATGAGTGATCCGGAGATTAGTCAAGCACCAACATAATGAAGAAATAAAAAATGATGTGCAAGTTCAAGATGAGCCATCTCGAAGAGATCATTTAATTTGCTTAATGCTTGCCATCCTATGGTGATCATGGATATGGGAAGATGGTATCCCAAAAGAGAAGCTCTACCATAGTGGAGTATGGAGAGCAATCTACAAGTCTTCACCAAGCTAGCGCAATTAAGAAAGGTGTTCCATCTTGAGGTAGAGAAGATCGTCATCATCAAGCTCAAGTGGAATATGCACAAGGCAAAGGTATGTTCTTGATAGGGTTTTCTTGTCACCGGTCTCATGTTGGAGAGACCGGTTTATTAAATAGATAACCGTTCTATCAAGAGGGGCTCTCGAGTGAGTAACTTTATTATATCCTTCGGCGAGAGCCCAAACCTTTGTTTTATTGGCATCGTATTTCTTGATTGTTATTTGGATCTTATCCATGTGAGGTTCTAGAGCTTGTGGTAATTCATAACAAGCTCTAGTTCATCAAAAACGGATTTCCCCTTATACCTTATTACATTTTTTATCTTGGAGGTTTTTCCGGTTTCTCACCAAGAGAAGTATCTCACATCATAATATATGAAATGCTCTCTCTTGGTGTTATCCAATATTTTGTTGGGTAGCTCTTGTCACCCCCTTTCCAACAAAATTGGTTTCTATCAGGTTTGCCTCTACAAGTTCTTGGACCGGAGTCTCCGGTGTGTGCTGACCAGAGTCTCCGGTGTTGTCCGGAGTTTCTCCGCAAGCCTCCGGAGTGGATCAAATATATTGCCCATGGTCAGCCAAATAGGTGGTCCGGAGCAAGGTCCGGAGGCCTGGACGGAGTCTCCGGTCCAATCCCCTGACCGGAGTCTCCAGTGTGGTTGGACCGGAGTCTCCGGTCCACTTGTCCCACAGAAAGGCTAGGTCATTCTGTTTGGTGGTCCGGAGGCTGGTCCGGAGATGGGCCGGAATCTCCAGTGTAGACTGGAGTCTCCGGTGTGCAGGCTAGAGTCTTCGGTCTGACTTTTCTCCAACAGTTAGAAAACGGTCAAAAATCAGTGGGCCTATATATAGGGGACCTCTTCTTCAACCTCAGGCTGCTCGTTCCAGAAAAAAAGAACACCATTTGAGAGCCACCAAAACTCGAAGATCTCCCTCTGCAACCACCCAAAGTCCCTGATCTTTGGGGAATCTAAGAAGGAGCCCTTGATCTATAGCTTCACCAAGAGAGATCTTCATTTCCCCCTCATTCACTTGAGGGCGCCTTGCTCTAGGGTTTCATTGGAAACCCTAATCCTTGTTTTGGTTGATTTGATTCTTACAAGCTTGTCTTTGATTGTTTGACAGCTTGCTTGTATTCGGGAGCCTCCAATTAAGTTGTGGATGTGTGCCCTGAACTCGTTGTAAAGGTGTCGACTTCCACCTCGAAGGTTGACGTATAGTGGAAGAGGTGAAACGAACCCGTTGGGGTGAGATTCATCAGAGAACAAGAGAGGCCTTTTGTGGCGTTGGTGGTTTGATACCACCCCCTCTCCAAACGAGACGTACTCCATTGTTGGGAGGAACTCGGTAATACATCGTCGTCTCTGCGTGCCTCGGTTATCTCTATACCCGAGCTCTTACTTATGCACTTTACTTTGTGATAGCCTTCGTGCTTGAAGTCTATATCTAGCTATCACCTAGTTGCTTGTCTTGCTTAGCTTAAGTTATTGGTGCACATAGGTGAACCCTAGTTGTTATAGGTTTGTTCTTGACAAAGTAAATGCTAGTTTAATTCCGCCTTTGTTCAGCCCCTCTCGTAAAAGTTTTAAATCCCTTCCCTCGCGAGGTCATCACCGTATCCGGCGTGCCCCCTGGCTTCTCTACTTCGCGTGTCACCAGTGGCAGCATTGAGGTCATGATGGCAGGTTCAGGCGAGAACTGCCGCCCACCTCTGGAGCGCAACGGGGATGGCCGCGCTGCTAAATCACGCCTCCCGAACCAGGACCTGCTCACCGAGTCCATCGAGCACCTCCGTAACCCCATCACCCCCATCGAGGCAGATCTAGCAGCAGTCGCGGCATTGCTGGAGGCTACTTGCCAGAGCCTCCTGGAAGAAGCTGGCAAGGTGGCAACCACCCAATGGAAAATGAACACGACCATGTTCGAGTACAACATCGTGCACGGCTTCGCCTTCCTGCCCGGCTCCAGCCGCCTGGCCCAGCCCCAAGGCCGAAACCTCGGTTCAGAGATGGATCGTGCTGCTAATTCATGTACACCCGCGGTGCAGCCGATCTACAGCACTCCCGCCAAAAACATGAGGGCCACGGAGGCGGCAGTCGCCGAACTAAGCCACCTGGAGGGCGAGGAGCTGCTCTATCAGCAAGCACGTGTCCAGCTCCTCGTGGTCACGACAAACAAACAGCAGGCTGAGGCAGAGCTCAGCATGGGCGGGAACAGCAAGACCCTACCAGCTCGCCGGATGGCGGATCTGGCCGCAGGTGCCAACAAATCCTCTTCCCCAAATGGTGTGAGGCCAAGCAACCATCCACGTGGTGGATCAGCAGGCCGCGGGCACAACGCCCGTGACGCCGCGGCCGTCACCAGCAGGAACCACGAGCCGGCCGGCGAAGCCGAAAAAGTCCAAGCGCTACCCAAGTCCCGCCTATCTGGCCGGCTAGGAACGCTCGATCCAGAAGAACCGCAAGACGCGCACGCACGCATCGACCTACTGGTCCAGTCGCGCGCGCTGGAAGAAGAAAGCCCAGCCGGTCCAAGGTGCTTCGGACCATGAATCCGAAATGAACCGTTCCAAAGGGGTTTTCGCTCCCAAGGGATACGCCAAAGTACAACGGCTCGGTCAAGCTGGAAGACTGGTTGGTGGACTACACCACCGCAGTAGGGATCGCGAACGGCAACCGTTGGGTGGTTGTGCGCTAAGCCCCCTCATGCTCCTCGACTAGGCCAAAACATGGCTCAACAGCCTCCCCGACAACAGCATCAACGCTTGGATTGATTTTGAGCAGGCATTCGTCCGCAACTTCACCGGCACCTACAAGTTCCTGGTCGACCCGGCAAGCTCTCCCTTTGCATGCAGGGTCCGGACGAATCCGATCGCTCCTACATCACCCGGTGGACGAGCATGCATAACTCCTGTGAGGGGTGCGTGAGCACCAGGTGGTCGACTTCTTCGTCAATGGCTGCAAAGACGGCACTATGCTCAAGCATAAGCTTCATCGGGTGGATCCCACCACCATGGCGCAAACCATGGCCATCGCGGACAAGTACGCTACGGCCGACGCGGCAATGAAAAGATCCGTCTGGGTGGACGACCAGGGGCAAATCATCGTCGATGTTGTTGTGGATCGGTGCCAGCCTGAGGGGAATGGCCACAGCTCCAGGCGGCATGACAACCGCCACGGCAAGATAAAGGACGACTAGCCGGATAACCAATATGGTTCCAGGCAGGTGGCGGCAGTGCAGGACGATCCGGCTGCAGGCGGAAGCCGGAGACAGAAGCTTGATGACCAGCCCCCAAGGCCCAAGTACACCATCGAGTCAATGCTTGATGGGCCATGCAAGTTCCACAGCAGAGGCAACAAACCGGCTGCACATACCACGCGACAATGCACCGGGACAAAGAAGATGGCGGAGATTGCTAGCGTGCCGGCTGCGCATGCACCACCACCCCCAGCTAGTGGACCGCCAGGTGAACGCAATAACCAGTGTCGGAGGGAGAATGATGATGACAACTATCCCCGCTAGGTGGGAAACTACCACATCTTCACGACAAAGCCGGAGACCAAGCATGGCATGAGACGCAGTGAGGCGGAGGTGAATGATCGTGCCCCCTGTCCCCCAGTACCTCAACTTGTTGGAGCAAGAAATGGCATGGAGCCGGAAGGACCAGCCAGCTGTGCTGCCTCACCCAGGCACTTACACGATGGTTCTGGATCCCATCATTGTCTCCAAGAAGCATTCATGCAGATTCTCCCGCGTCCTCGTAGACGGTGGGAGCAGCATCAACCTCCTGTACCACAGCTCGCTGGACCGGCTCGGTATCAGCGAGTCGCAGTTGGAGCCATCAAGCACTTCCTTCCACGGGGCCGTCCCGGGACCATTGCATTCGCCCATCGGAAAGATCTGGTTGGACGTCATTTTCGGCACGGAGGATAACTTCCGTCGCGAGCCCATCTAGTTTGAGGTGGTCAACCTCTCCAATGCATATCACGCAATCCTGGGGCGCCCGGCGCTCACCCGGTTCATGGCGGTACCACATTATGCCTACCTCAAGATGAAGCTAATAGGGCCAAAGGGTGTCATCATCGTGGTTGGCTGCTACAGGCGGTCAGTGGAGTGTGCCACAGACAGATCCAAGCTAGCGGAGGCCATGATCATCACAGAAGAGAAGCGCATTATCATGCAGAATGTGGCGGCCCTGTAGAAGGACATGCCGGCTGGCGAGCCCAAGCCGGTCGGGGAAGCACAATTCAAGCCATCCAAGGGCACCAAAAAGATCCTGCTGGACGAGGCCGGGCCAGACAAGTTCGTCCTGGTCGGAGACGGCCTTGACAGCAAATAGGAAAGCGCGCTCGTCGACTTCCTCCGTGAGAATCGGGACATCTTTGCATGGTCCCCCAAGGACATGCCATGTGTTCCGAAGGAGCTCGTCGAGCACTCTTTACATGTTAGGCCGGATGCAAAGCCGTTCAAATAGTCACTGTGCCACTTCGCGAAAGATAAAAGAATCATCCAGCTCCTCGCAGCCGGATTCATCATGGAAGTTTTCCACCCAGAATGGCTGGCAAACCACGTGTTGGTGCTGAAGAAGAACAAAACTTGGCGCATGTGCATTGACTACACCAGCATCAACAAAGCATGCCCCAAAGATCCGTTCGCCCTGCCAAGGATAGACCAAGTGATCGATTCCACGGTCGGCTGCGAGCTGTTGTCATTTTTGGATGCCTATTCCGGCTACCACCAGATCCGGCTGAACCCCACCGATCAAATAAATACGGCCTTCATTACTCCTTATGGAGCCTACTAGTACACCACCATGCCGTTTGGACTGAAGAACACTGGGGCAACGTACCAGCACTGCATGCAGAAATGCCTGCAGACTCAGATCGGGAGAAACATACACGCCTACGTCGATGATGTGGTAGTCAAGACCAAGGAGCGCTAGATACTCCTTGAATATCTGAAGGAAACATTCACCAACCTCCGTCGATTCCAGATGAAGCTGAACCCAGAGAAGTGCGTGTTTGGTGTCCCAGCCAGCCAGCTCCTCGGTTTTCTCGTATTAGAGCGAGGAATCGAGGTGAACCCAGAGAAGATCGGTGCAGTTGAGCGCATGCAGCCGCCTAAGAACTTGCGAGATGTCCAAAAGTTCACTAGATGCCTAGCCTCCCTCAGCCGGTTCATCAGCCGGCTGGGCGAGAAAGCACTCCCGCTATACCATCTCATGAAGAAGATAGACAAATTCGTCTAGACATCACAGGCGGATGAAGCTTTCCGCGACCTCAAGCGCATGCTAACCTCACCGCCCATACTGGCAGCACCAGCAAAGGAGCCAATGCCGATGTACATCACAGCCACCAACCGGGTCGTCAGTGTGGCGCTAGTGGTGGAGAGACCGGAAGAAGGAAAGGCACAGCCGGTGCAGCGACCGGTGTACTACTTGAGCGAGGTGCTCTCGCTCTCGAAGCAGAACTACCCCCATTACCAAAAGCTGGTGTATGGCGTGTACATGGCCGCCAAGAAATTGAAGGGCTACTTCCAAGAACACTCCATCCAGGTGGTGGTGCTAGCACCACTTTCAGAGATCATTGGCAACAGGGATGCAACAGGATGGGTGGCAAAGTGGGCCATAGAGCTCGCCGTCCACAATATACAATACGAGCCAAGAATGGCAATCAAGTCTCAGGCCTTGGCAGATTTCCTCATTGACTGGGCAGAGACGTAATACCTGCCGCCTTGCCCTGACTCCATGCATTGGAAGCTACATTTCGACAGCTCCAAGGTGTATGGAGGGCTCGGAGCAAAGTGGTCATCACCTCCCCCAAAGGGGATCGGCTAGAGTACGTGCTACAGATCCACTTCCGCGCGTCCAACAACATCGCTGAATACGAGGCGCTCATCCACGGCCTCAAGATGGCAAAAGAGATCGGCATCCAGTGCATCCTATGTTTTGGCGACTCAGATTTGGTGGTGCAGCAAGTGTCAGGCGATTGGGACACCAGGGATGCAAACATGGCTCTATATCGCTTCTTCGTACAATAGCTATGCGCCTATTTTGAAGGATGCGAGTTTCACCATGTCCCCAGAATAAACAATGAAGCCACGGACACGCTCGCTCGCATCGGGTCAACAAGGCAGACAATTCCGCCTGGAGTCTCCCTCGAGCACCTGCGCAAGCCATCAATCACGCTGTCTCCAGAGTCCGACTCCATCATATTGGATGCGGACCTGGGGACTACCGGCTCCAAGACCTTCGTGATGGCTTCACCGCACCCGGGGACTGCTTCACCGCATCCGGGGACTGCCGGCTCCAAGACCTCCGCGACGGCTTCACCGCACCCAGGGACCGCTTCACCGCACCCGGGGACTGCCGGCTCCAAGACCTCCGCGACTGCTTCACCGCACCCGGGGACTGCTTCACCGCGCCCGGGGACTGCCGCGTCCAGCACCATCCGCCATCCAGAGGTAATTCTGCTCATGCAGGTTGTATGCACCATCCGGGAAACTCCAACATGGGCCAAGCCGTTCATGGATTTCCTAACCAGAGGAGAGCTTCCCGAAGAGGAGGTCGAGGCAAGGCAGGTGAAGCGCAGGGCTAGCACGTACACTATCATCAACAATGAGCTCTACAAACGTAGCGTTGGGGGCATTTATCAGCGATGCGTGAGCCAGGAAGAAGGAATCCGGCTCCTGATCGACATTCACCAGGGGGAGTGCGGCCACCACGCGTCATCGTGAGCCATAGTGGCAAAGGAATTTCTCCATGGGTTCTACTGGCCCACGGTGCTGGAAGACGCCAAACAAATAGTCAAAGCATGCAACGGTTGTCAGTGGTTTAGCCAGCAGAAGCACACTCCGTCTGTAGCACTAAGGACAATTCCCATCACTTAGCCCTTCGCCATCTTGGGGCTCGATATGGTCGGCCCTTTCAAAACAGCCTGGTCCAGCATGACGCACTTGATGGTGGCGGTGGACAAATTCACCAAGTGGATCGAGGAAAAACCAATAAAGAAGCTAGATGGGCCAACCGTGGTCAAATTCTTCACGGACATAATCACGTGCTTCATCTACCCCAACAGCATCATAACGGACAACGACACGAACTTCGCCAAGGGAGCTTTCACATGCTTTTGTGGAGACAAGGGCATCCGCCTGGACCTTGCATCTGTGGCACACCCCTAGTCCAACGGGCAATGCGAGCGAGCAAACGGTCTAGTCCTGGCCGGAATCAAGCCCCGGCTGATCGAACCACTCATGCAATCCCCCAACTACTGGATAGAGGAGCTACCGACTGTGCTTTGGAGCCTCCACACCACACCAAACCGGTCCACCGGCTACACCCCATTCTTCCTCGTCTACGGGGCGGAGGCGGTCTTGCCCATAGACATTGAGTTCGACGCACCCCGCAAGCTGCTTTACACATAGCAGCAAGCCAAGGAAGCACATGAGGACAGTGTCGACCTCCTCAAAGAAGCACGTGAGTTGGCCTTGTCCAGATCCGCCATCTACCAGCAAAACTTGTGTCGTTACCATGCCAGCCGGATCCACAACATCTCGTTCCGTGAAGGCGACCTGGTACTAAGGCTGGTACAGGACACCAAGGGGATGCACAAGTTATCTCCACCTTGGGAGGGCCCATTCGTCATTAGCCGGGCACTGCAGAACAACTCATACCACCTCATCGACGCCCGCCAGCCAGAAAAGAACAGGATGGACCGTTCAGGCGAAGAAACTGAGCACCCATGGAACGCGAACCTACTTCGCCCCTTTTACACTTGAACAAAAAGTGTATGTATCTTACCTTTATGTAATGAACAAGCATGGGAGCCTCGACCTAGTCTCGGGGACTCTGCAATAAATTAGCAAGTCATGCTGCACAATCTGGCTTTTCCGACTGCATTATTCTAACCTCAGAGCCGACGATCTCTACCAGGGACTCGCCGGTTGGCCCAGACGGTCGCACAATCCATGCGGCGAAGTACTGTACGCGGCTCCTAGAGCTTCCTCTTCGGTTTCGGCTGCAGACCGCAAGCTGGCTGACAGATCCGCAAGAGAAGAACGCTCGACAACCCTTACATGAAAAAACCACGTGGAAAACAAAGACGTTTGGATGTATCGATTGCGCTCGCTTGCCCAAGGCCCTAATACGTCCAAAACGTATCTACTTTCCCGAACACTTTTGCTATTGTTTCTCCTCTATACTTGTGTGATTTGGATGCAACTAATGCAAACTGACGCTGTTTTCAGCAGGATTGCCTTGGTGTCTACTTTTTGTGCAGAGAATCAACTATCAGGAAAAATCCCGGAAAATATGCCAAAAATCCTATTTCACCCAAAGACTCCAGGAGCGGAGAAGAGCTGTGGGTGGCCACACCACCTGGTGGGGAGGGCCAGGCTAGGCCGCGCTAGGGGGTGGTGTGGGCCCCCTAGGCACCCCCTCGGCCTCTCTCTTCGCCTATAAGGAGCCTTCTGACCTAAAAACTTCGGGGGGTTCGATGTTTTTCCACGAAAAGTTCCGCTGCGCCGCCACCACCGAAGGGGAGATTCGGGGGATAGAAAGTCTCTGTTAGGCCCCTTCACGGACGGGAAGTGCCCTTGAGCCATCTCCATCGATCTTCACCATCATCTCCATCGACCATCCATGTTTCCTCCATCTATGAGTGAGTAATCCCCCGCTGTAGGCTATGGGGATGGTAGGGATTGGATGAGATCGTTCATGTAATGGCATCAGATTGTTAGGGCATGGTGCCTAGTATCTTTTATTAGTGCTTTATGACTTTGTTGCGACTTGTTTTGCTTAATGCTTATCACTAGGGCCAGAGTGCCATGATTTCAGATCTGAACATGTTATTGATTCATTATGATAGTATTGTTCTTGGTCTTATCTGCAAGTTATATACACACGTTGTTGTCCGGAACCTATGGCCCCGAAGTGACAGAAATCGGGATAACTGGAAGGGAAAGGCTTTGATGTGAGGATCACATGTGTTCACGGAGTGTTAATGCTTTGCTCCGCTGCTCTATTAAAAGGAGCACCTTAATTGCTAGTAGTTCCCTAGAGGCCCCGCTGCAAATGGGCTGGCAGGACAAAAGATTTTCTGCAAGTTCTCATTGCGAGCACGTATGACTATATATGGAACACATGCCTAGGATTGTCTAGTACTTGGGTGCTTTATCTTATTTATCTGCAATTGCCCTATGTTCTGATTGCTATGTGAATTGTCTTGTCCATGCAACGCCTCATTCATCCATCCCTATGCCTACCGTGACTCGAATCCCATTCATCGCTTTTGTTACTACTGTCTTTGCTTTACTACTTCTGCTGCTTTACTATTCCTACTACAAAACTGTTGCTACTGATAAACTGTTGTGAGCAAGATTGTTTCCAGGTGCAGCTGAATTGAGAACTCAGTTGTTAAGGCTGATAAATATTCTTTGGCTCCTCTTGTGTCGAATCAATAAATTGGGTTTCACTTCCCTCGAAAATACTGCGATACACCCCCTATACTTGTGGGTCATCAAGACTATTTTCTGGCGCCGTTGCCGGAGAGCATAGCTTTATTTATCAAGTTCTCTTGGATTCTCTATTGTTCGCTGCTATCCATCCATCATGGGTAAGTCTCGTGATGGCAAGGTTCCTATTTTAGCATCCACTACAAGAAGAGGTATGGTTCTAAACACCTCTGCTGCTCTTGATTCACCATCTGTTATAAGTAAGCTCGTTACACCATCACATACACATGCTACACACACTGCTACTACTGCTGAATCTGAAACTTCTAATGCTTATGATGCTGCTTCTACTGTGCTTGATAAGAGTGGTTCATTAGGTCCTTTCCTAGATGCTACGATTGCTAGAACTATAGCTTGAAATACCGAAACTCCTAATGAAGACACTACCACACCTGTTAGCTCACCTGAGTCTAGTGAGAGTTATGATATTCAAGAAGATTATGTTGAGATGACCGATGAGTTTATTAAAGAATGTAAGAACACCCATGATAGGAGCGCTGCTAAGAGTCTCCTTGGGAGGCGTACTATTAGACCCAAATTATCTCCTGCTACTAAGTTTGTTGCTTCTCCCATAAACATTATAGATGAAGATTATGATTTCTCTCTCGATCTATCTTACATAGCTATTGTCGAGAAAGAACCTTTTTGTGGGACTAAGAATGAAAGTGCGGTAGCACATATGAATAAACTTTCTACCATGAGTGGTTTGTTTTCTGATGATATTGAGATGCATACTTACTTTGTTGCTAAGATTTTCCCTTTTTCACTGAAAGGAGAAGATAAAACTTGGTTTAGTAATTCACCTCCTGAATCTATTGATAGCCATGAGTGCTTGATTAGTACTTTCCTGCAGAAATATTTTCCTCCCAGTGCTAGACATGCTATTTTGCAGGAACTTTTTGATTTTAAACAGGGAGAAAAAGAGGTATTGCCCGAATCTTGGGCAAGATTTTGTGCTTTGATTCATGCACAGGCTGGAAGTCCTTTACCTAAGAATGAGCTTCTTGATATATTTTATAATGGACTAACCGAGGAATCTAGGACATACCTAGATAGTTGTGCTGATTGTGTTTTCAGGAATAGGACTCCAAAGGAAGCTGAGGAATTAATGGCTAAAATAAGCAAGAATTATGAAGATTAGACTCCTCCTAAACAAGCTATACCTAAAGTAATTGTACCTGAACCATCTATTCCTGTGCCTATTCCAACATCACAGAAGAGGGGAGTTATTGAATTAAATGATGAAGTGATGAAGGAAGCTAAGAAATGTCTTAAGGATAAGGGAATTAAAGCCGCAGATGTCAAGAATTTACCTCCTATAGAAGAATTATGTAAGCCTATTCCCTACTCATCCACTATTGAGGTACACTCTCTCCAACACTTTGATGAAGGTGATGTCCCTTACTCTAAACCTCCTGATCAATGCTTAGAAGAATTCGATATCTTTATTGTTAAGCAAGATAACTTTAATAAAAGGGTGCAAAATCATCTAATGGAAAACACTAGAGCTATTGTTGAGTTGAAAGATATTGTGGAAAGAACCTCTAATGATGTTAAAATGATTGTTAAACACTTTCAAATGGTTCAAACTCAAATAGATCAACTCGTTAAAGTGCAAAATGACTTGCTAGTTAATGCTGCTAAAGAAAAACATGCTTATGAAATTAGAACTAGAAGTGGTGCTGCTACCCAGGATCCTCTATATCCCGAGGGGCACCCCAAAACAATTGAGCAGGATTCTCAACAAGCTGAAAATAGTGGTTCTACTCGTAAGAAAAGGAAAAAGAAACATAAAAGTGTTGTAGAACCCTCTGAACCTGCTATAGATCCTAATAGTATATCTATCTCTGATGCTGAAACTGAAAGTGGTAATGAAGAAAATGAAGTTCCTAATGAAGAAAAAATTGAAGAAGAACCTGAAAACCACACTAAGAATACTAAATACACCAAAGAAGATTTTATTGCTAAGAAACATGGTAGTGAAAGAGAACCTTGGGTCCAAAAACCTATGCCTTTCCCTGATAAGAAACACAAGTCAAAGGAGGATGAACACTATAATAAGTTTTGTGAGTGGATGAAGCCTTTATTCTTGCAAATTCCTTTGACTGATGCTATTAAATTGCCTCCTTACTCAAAGTATATGAAGGATATTGTCTCGAATAAAAGGAAGATCCCTAATGAAGAAATTTCTACTTTGCTTGCCAATTATTCCTTCAATGGTAAGGTTCCCAAGAAACTTGGAGACCCAAGGATTCCAACTATCCCTTGCTCTATTAAGAATAGCTATGTTAGAACTGCTTTCTGTGATTTGGGAGCTGGAGTTAGTGTTATGCCATTCTCTCTCTATAAGAGGCTTCAGCTTGAAAAATTGATACCAACTGATATATCTTTGCAAATGGCTAATAAATCTACCACCATTCCTGTGGGTATATGTGAGGATGTACCTGTTCAGGTGGCTCACAATTGCTTGATATTAACTGATCTTGTTGTCCTTGAAACGCCTGGAGATGATAATATGTCTATTATTCTTGGGAGACCTTTTCTTAATACTGTAGGAGCTATTATTAATTGTAATCAAGGAAAGGTGACCTTCAATGTTAATGACAAGGAACATACTGTCTATTTCCCCAAGAATATTAAAAGGACTTATGGTTTGAATTCAATTGAACATGTTGAAGGCATTCAAGTTGGAGAAATATATTGTCCCATACCAAGAGAAAAATTTGAAACTATTATGATTGGGACCATTGCTATCAAGGTTAAGGTAACATAATCATTAGTGGAGTACAATGTTTTGTCTCATATGCAATTGTTTTGCTGGTAATACTTGATCAACCTTGCTAACAAAAGGATTCCATTGAACAAAACAATGTTTTCATTATGATTATCTCTATTTATTTCTATCTTTTGCTTTTTAGTTTTTGTTTTCGTTTAGTTTTCTTTGTGTTGTTAGTCGCTTGCATGCTAGAACTTCTGTAGTTCTAGCCTTGTTTTGTCCTTGCATCATGTTTCCAAAAGAAAAAGAAAAAAATCTGTCTGTCAGAAAAATCATTCTTCTATTTCTGAAAATTGCCCAAAAATAAAGTGTCTCGAAAAATTCTAGAAAATTCATATTAAATTTTTACGTGAAAAAAGGGGCAGAGAAGTACCTGGTAGGTACCAGGGGGGCCCACTAGGCAGGCACACCATGTGGTGGCGCGGCCAGCCCTAGGTGGCGCCATGCCCTGGTGTGGGCCACCCTGCCCCCCCCCCACCAACTCTCTCACCTGCCACTTTCTGCTCTCTCCCGAGTAAGCTCTAGTTCATAGCTCAAAATCGCGTTCTTTCTGTCCTTGCTCTCGATTTCTTCGATCTCCTTGCTCAGCCCATCTTTCTTGCTGAAATTTGGAGCATTTGTTCCCTGGTATGTGACTCCGCCCCTTGTCCAAGTAGATTTGTGTTTAGTGGATTATATGTTGAGTATTTTGCTGTTGTAGGTGACTAGTTATGAGAGCTTGTAAGCTTGTTTTATGCTTAGAGATATAGTTTCGATGCATGTTTAGGCCTCTTGCAAGTCCCTATGAGTAGAATCCTTCATTATATTTACTTTGCAATCACTTGTTTAATAGGTGTTTAAATTTCAGAATAGAAGATGAGTGAACACCACCTAAACCAACATGAGCTTTGGGTGCCTGAGGTCATGAAGGTCCATCGGGAGGAGGAAGTTTTTCCCTCCATTTATCCATGCCCTGAGTTCATGAGAGCTGCAGGAATTCTACAAGATTTCCACACTTTGGTTTCTAATGCAGGGTTAGAGCGCTTTTTGGAAGATGAACCTTGTCAATTTGTGAAGCTAACCATGTCTGTGGTGCAGGATTTCCAATTTAGCCACTCTTTGCCTAACCCCATGGTCCATTACAAAATTTACAATATTGCTGTCAATCTTTCTCTTGATGATTTTTGTGCAGCTATTAAGGTACCTCAATGGGGATCATGTAAGAAGATTAAAGAGAGACCGGAACCACTCATGGATTTATACGCAGAAATTTTTCAAGGGAGTAGCTTCTCGAAGGAGAATGGAAAAATCCATAACATTCATCTTCCCTCCATTCGCTACTTTGCCTACTTTATTGCCAAGTGTGTTCTTGCTAGGAAAACTGCCAATAAGTTATCTTCGTTTGATCTAGCATTTATCTCTACTGCTCTTAGACGAGATAGGTCTTACAACTTGGGTGCTTTGATAGCTTTCTGTCTTGCTGCTAACCGTGAGAAAGGTGGAATTTGTGGAGGCCTCATTGCTTCTCGTTTACTAGCATTGCATGGTTTAGTGCCTCATCATCTAGACCTACAGTTTCCCATAGAGAGGCTTGATTTTAATTCCATGTTACAGCATAAATTTATTTCCTCGTGGGCTAGTTTGAGTGAGTTATCTTATGAAATAACCTTTCTCAAAGCTGGTTGGAGAAAGAGCAAGTCCGAGCGTGTTCTTCTTTTGCCTGCACCTGTTTTGTTTAACCTTGATAACAGGGAAGGATGGTCCCTCACTACGGAGGAGCTTGACACGTACTTGGGAGAGCTCTCCCAACAGGAGCAGGACACTAGAAGGGAGGTCACAGATGATTCGGTCCAGCCCTCGAATGAGGGAGAGTCTTCATATCAGCAGCCCTCTTATGATTGGGGAGCTTCTTCTTCCTCTCATGGGCCCAGCTACGACCATTCTTACCAAGATCCGCCCGCTTGGAACCCCTATTCGTACATGGATTGATACCCACTTAGGCCAAAAGCCTAAGCTTGGGGGGAGGTACACCGACACCGCACTCATCTCCATATCATGTTGCGTCGGTACTTTGTATATTCATGTTTTCATTCTCTTTTTAGTTTTCGTTCTTCTTTGCTTTTGCTTTCTAAAAAAACACAAAAAGACCAAAAATATTTCTGTTGTTTCTCTTTGGTTTGCTTCTTCCTTTTTGCCTTGGTTTGTTTTTCCCTTTTTGCTTTGTTTGAACTATTCGAAAAACCCAAAAAGATTTTACTTTGTTTGTTTTTCCCTTGGTTCTTGTTTAAAAATCGAAAACACCAAAAATATTTGTTGTTCTTCTTTGGTTTTTGCGAGTTTGCTACAGGGTTCGGTAGTCCTTAGTGGATATTGGTTTCATATTATTATTATTCAAGCCACACAAGTGAAGAGCAATAATGAGGATCAATGACAACTTGAGGCATGGTAAGAGGCTGGTAACGAACTCTATTTGTTTTCATTTTTGTACATAGACTCATCACTATGGGCATGCTTAGTCCGTTCATGTAAAGTGTATGTTATCTTTGGATGCTTAGTAGTTCTTGCTTTCTTATGATTAGCTCCAGCTTGCTAATAGTTTGTAGCATGTCTCATTAATGTTTGCTTGCATTACTCTATTCATAAATTGGTATGACATCGTGGTATCCTCCTCTGAATGTTTCATTTGAATTGACTTGGCACATGCTCACGCATGCACATGACTGTAATAATCAGTTAAGCCTCGATGAATTATTTTGCCTTGAGGATCTTGAATCACTTTCATGCCATGAGTAGTCCTGTTTTGTTGCAAGCATGATAATGACAGCTATTGCTCTCTCGTTTGTCGCTCCCTTACTATTGCTAGCCTTCACTTCCACTGAGTGTTTTACTCAAGTTCCCAAGTCCCTAAACCAAATATTTCCAAAGTGTCCACCATACCTACCAATTAGCATCATTTGCTACTCCCGTGCATATTCAATATGCCTTGTTTTCTTCCGAATAAATGCTTGCTTGTTATGGGAAAATTAGTTAGTAAAGCTCTCACAAACTTGATGGCACACTTTATTTCTTGCACTTAATAAACCTGAACCATTGTGAACTCTCCATGAAAGTTATATGCTTGCAAATTATAGGATGGGGATTAGCAGAACCGTGCTGTCACAGGGAACGCTTTCAACACTTGTAAATATATACCCAGTTGATACCTTGCTCTTTTGTTTGCGGATGTCGTTGGTGTGAAATAAAAGGGGAGCTTGTAAGTCCATGGAGTTATGTATGTGTGTTAGACAAACGCCTGGGCCGCTGGTCTAAACCATGCTGACATGGTGGAAACCTGCAGCGTAACCATAATGATATCTATGAAGCATTCTTCTTATAAAAAAAAGAGAGATAGCTATTGAGAAAAAGAAGAAAAAAAAAGAGTTTTATGAAAACAGGAAAGAGAGAAAAAAGCACCATTTTCCCATGGTAAATAAGAATATTGCTGAGATACTCATTGTTTGCCTGCCTTGTCATTTTTATATGGGGATTCTTCCGTATCATCGGGCAAGGGGTACCCCGTTAGAGGTTATCAATGAGACGCACATACTTACGATGACAAGAACTTACCGGTAACTAAAGTTGAGTAGCATGAGGAGCGACCCTTGTACTCAAGGGACTTGGGATTTTCAGTTTATAGTCTTTCAAGCATATAACTCAGATTGGACCTCACTTTCACCTTAACCACACTAAAGATGCTTATGATAGGGGCAATGAGAGCTCAAAGCTAATGAGTACCGTACTTTCAGCATTTGGAAGCTTTTCAAAATTATTCAAAACCTTTTTCTTCTACTTGTTGAGTCTCCACATATTCTTTGAGCACCCTCTTGAGAGCATAGTTGTCATTCTTTATGTTTGTTCCATTACTTGATTATTTGTGTTATGACTTTGATGCTTCTATCCTTGATATCTTTACTTCTAGTCATCACTTGAACTTCACAGGTGCCTTGGCATTCATAATCAAAGGCAAGCAAGATACCACTCTATCATACCTTTCTATGAGCATTGTAATGTTGCTTATGTTCGTGCTTCATGCTACTTATTATTCTTGAGTTGGAATCCTTCATAGCTTGCAATGACTATTAAGTAGACTCAGTTGCATACTCTTTATTATTAATTGTCTAAGTAGTTGATCACATTGCTGAGAATATTTACATCATATGAAGCAAATGTGTTCGTGAAAGTTCTTTTATCGCACGTAGTTTTCAACTGAATTGCTTGAGGACAAGCAATAAGCTAAGCTTGGGGGGAGTTGATACGTCCAAAACGTATCTACTTTCCCAAACACTTTTGCTATTGTTTCTCCTCTATACTTGTGTGATTTGGATGCAACTAATGCGAACTGACGCTGTTTTCAGCAGAATTGCCTTGGTGTCTACTTTTTGTGCAGAAAATCAACTATCAGGAAAAATCCCGGAAAATATGCCAAAAATCCTATTTCACCCGAAGACTCCAGGAGCCAGAATACGAGACGGAGAAGAGCCAGGGGGTGGCCACACCACCTGGTGGCGCGGGCCAGGCCAGGCCACGCCAGGGGGTGGTGTGGGCCCCCCAGGCACCCCCTCGGCCTCACTCTTCACCTATAAGGAGCCTTATAACGTTTTTCCATGAAAAGTTCCGCTACGCTGCCACCACCGAAGGGGAGATTCGGGGGACAGAAAGTCTCTGTTCCGGCACCCTGCCGGGACAGGGAAGTGCCCCCGGAGCCATCTCCATCGATTTTCACCATCATATCCATCGACCATCCATGTTTCCTCCATCTATGAGTGAGTAATCCCCCGCTGTAGGCTATGGGGATGGTAGGGATTGGATGAGATCATTCATGTAATGGCATCAGATTGTTAGGGCATGGTGCCTAGTATCTTTTATTAGTGCTTTATGACTGTTGCGACTTGTTGTGCTTAATGCTTGTCACTAGGGCCCGAGTGCCATGATTTCAGATCTGAACATGTTATTGATCCATTATGATAGTATTGTTCTTGGTCTTATCTGCAAGTTGTATACACATGTTGTTGTCCGAAACCTACGGCCCCGAAGTGACAGAAATCAGGATAACCGGAAGGGAAAGGCTTTGATGTGAAGATCACATGTGTTCACGGAGTGTTAATGCTTTGCTCCGGTGCTCTATTAAAAGGAGCACCTTAATTGCCAGTAGTTCCCTAGAGGCCCCGCTGCAAACGGGATGGCAGGACAAAAGATGTTGTGCAAGTTCTCATTGCGGGCACGTATGACTATATATGGAACACATGCCTAGGATTGTCTAGTACTTGGGTGCTTTATCTTATTTATCTGCAATTGCCCTATGTTCTGATTGGTATGTGAATTGTCTTGTCCATGCAACGCCCGTCCATCCATCCCTATGCCTACCACACTCGAATCCTAATCACTCTTTCGCTTTTGTTACTGTCTTTGCTTTACTACTGCTGCTGCTTTACTATTCCTACTACAGAACTTTTGCTACTGATAAACTGCTGTGAGCAAGATTGTTTCCAGGTGCAGCTGAATTGACAACTCAGTTGTTAAGGCTGGTAAATATTCTTTGGCTCCCCTTGTGTCGAATCAATAAATTGGGTTTCACTTCCCTCGAAAATACTGTGATACACCCCCTATACTTGTGGTCATCAGGCCCATGACGCAAACCTGAAGTATCGTGCAGTACGCCTACTAAGCTACCCCTTCGACTCCGGCTCCTAGCCAGCAAGGGCACAACATCAAATTGGCCAATGCTCACTAAGAAAAGGGCAAAGTCATTGGCTTTGCGCGACACAGCAAAATTTCAAGACTAGCGAACCTTAGATTACAATTCCATTTGCATCTGTTTAACCAGGCAAACAACTTGTTTGTTTTTCATCTTTGCATTAGCCAAAGTTCCATGACGAACGCCTGAGCCGGAGGCTAGTCGCTTCCCAGGCGGCAGAAGAGCAGGTAAAGGAGCTTCGACTCGGCTGTATTCTCTAGCCGGCTCGAACCTCAGAGACTACACCCTGTGGGTGCGCTCGCCCGCCCCCACACAGAAACCTGCAAACATACAACAACATAAAGGAGCTTCGACCCTGCTGTATTCTCCAACCGGCTCGAACCTCGGGGACTACACCCTGTGGGTGCACTCGCGCACCCCCACACAGAAACCTACAAACAGATAGCAACATAAAGGAGCTTCGACCCGGCTGTATTCTCCAGCCGGCCCGAACCTCGGGGACTACACCCTGTTGGTGCGCTCGTGCGCCCCCACACAGAAATGGGCATGCAACAAATGCAAAACAGAAAGTGCAGATAAAAAGCACGAGAAAATATCCAAAGGGAGACGATGCTCCCACTAGAGTTCAGTACAGAACAAAAACAATTGTTCACCAACACAAAATAACATGTTTTTCACCTACAAATACTCCCGGCATACCGGGGATCAAGCTTGCTGACTAGCAGAAGGGCCAGAGGCATCGACTGGGGATTGGCTGCTAGAGGTGACAATGGCCGAGGCGGTCTCTGGCGTAGCCGGGGCTTGAGTGCGCACCACATCCGGGCTGAAGTGGTATGGCTCCGTGCCAGCCGGGTCACAGAAATCCCGGTCTAGATGGACAAAGCTCCCAATCTTCATGCCACAAGAGCGGATATCAGGAACCTCGGAGTGAAGCTGCTCATAGCTGGTCCCTTGGCGAAATCAGCGAGAGAGACTCCGTAGATCCACGTCCGGGTACCAGGACTTCAGCAGGGCCAGCACCATCTCAGTGCTACCGCATGCCGCCCATTCCCGAGCCACGTCCATGAGGTCCAGAGTGCCCGAAAGCCTCTCGGCCAGAGCTTCCATGGTGGCCGGCTGGACGGTGTCAGGCCAGACATAGTCATAGACCTCGAGAGCAGCGGTGCGCAGCCGGTTTGCCTCCTCGTTGACAAGAGCCACCAACTCCCCTGGGTGGAGATCCCGCTCCGGGTCCGTCTCGAGGATGCGTGCCAGTGCCTGGTCAGTTACCTCAGGATACTGAGCTGCACCCGAGAAAATGGAGAATGACCAATATCGGTCACGGAAGACATATGGCAATGCTGGTCTGGTTTGAGAACACTTACTGACGACAATCTCGGCGATCTGGCAAAGCTCCCCCAGTGCCGCCATCTCCTTGTCCTAGGATGCCTTGAGAGCATCCGCCTGAGTGGCATGGAGCTGCTCCAGGATCTTCAGTGCCTCGGTCCAGATGTCCACCACCTTCTTGGCTTGGCCAGCCTTGACCTCCATCTGCTGTTGATGTGTAGTCAGTTGGGTGATCTGGTCCTAGCGGGCTTTGTTGGACTCCTCCAGATGGGCAACCTCCCCCTTCAACCTGGCCACCTCGCGGTCCCGGTCCACCAACAGAGCTGTAGGAGGGTACCCAATGGTCAACAAGAAGCGCGAGAAGTCGCGCAATTGGGAAGACACGGCAGAGCAAGCAATCTTACGACCCAGATCCTACAAGGCCTTGGCAGCATCGGCAAGAGCCCTCTACATAAGAGAGAGAAGTAAGAACCAAAGGAACCGGCTGTGGTGCAAGGCGGTGAAAGACATCGAAATCGGCAAAGGGACACATACCTCGACGGAGGCCCCCAGCGCCTTGGCCTGGCCAAGCCCCTTCTCCAGCGCCTCCACTAGTTGGCGGGCCTAGCAGACAGCCAGGGGCGTCACCCCCGAAAACTACGCCAGGGCAGGGTCCAGTGGCGGCGCAGCCCGAGCCGGCGTCCAGCCGGTGACCTAGAGGTCATCGTCACTCCCCGCGGTCGCGGAGGGACCACCCTCCGACTAGGCAGGGACCTCTGGCAGTGGCACCTCCACCAGCTCCTCCACCCGGTAGGCGCTGGAGCCAACCCTCGCCGTTAGGCTAAGGGGAGGCGCGACCGCACCACTACGCCCAGGCAAGAGAGCCTCGGCGAGCCAGAGGCAAGACCGGCCGGTGCAGCGTCTGGCGCACGGGCAAATAGCGCCACCTTTGTCAGCGTCAAGACGTGCACAGTGTAGCCTTAGGGGTCACAGATGGTGTACCGAAGTCCCCAACTCCGAAAGGTGAAGGGGCGGACGCGATGGCGACGGTCGTGGAGCCAGGCAAGGCCATCGCCTCGCTGTAGGAAGGACAAGGATGAAATAAGCAAGTGCAATCTCACCAATGCAAGCAAAGGGTACAGGAGCACGTACCCGGCAACGCTTGGCATGACGGCCACGGCTCTGGGACGGCGGCTCTTCTTGGCGGCAGCCCCAGCCGGCATGGCACTGGTCAAAGCGTCTCGTTTCCCCTGGACCTGGGCGCGGCGGCTTCGGCCAGATCCACGTCCTCACCATGCGTGGCTGCTCCATGATGACCCACAAGTATAGGGGGTGTATCGCAGTATTTTCGATAAGTAAGAGTGTCGAAAGACAGTATTTTTAGGGGTTTTCGATAAAGCAAGTAAACAAAGTACGAGTGAACAAAAGACAGTAAGAATGAATGCAGCAAGTGGCCCAATCCTTTATGCAGCAAAGGACAAGCCGGTTGTATTTCTATAGATGACCAAACGTTCTCGAGGACACATGGGAAGACTGTCAAGTGCTTTCGCTTCATATAGTCGATTAATCTTCTCTAGCTTGCTAAGTGTTGTGTGAGTGAACCTGTGCTAATGTACCGTCCCATCCAAGACTTAATACATACTTGTGATTAAACCCCCTTGCAAACATCCGTAAGTACAAGAAAGTAATTAAGGTGAAACCTAACCACAGCTTTAAACTCTAAGACCCTTACGTCCCTTGTGCAATGGTTTCCTAACGGGGGTTCAGGTTTCTGTCACTCCGACAACCCCTACGATTAGTAGCCAAATACACAATGCATTCCCCTAGGCCCATATAGGTGAAGTGTCATGTAGTCGACGTTCACATGACACCACTTGAAGAAGTACACCACAACTTAAATAACAATCTATTGAATCTTTCTCAACGCAACTCCACTACTAACAACAAGACTTCTCCCATGTCCTCAAGAACAAAACAAACTACTCACAAGACATCATATGGATCATGATCAGTGATGGAATAATGATGTATAACAATCTGAACATAAACAATAATTCAATGGTTCACTCAATAGCATCAACTACAAAGAGTAATCAACACCGGGAAAGTTTCCCCTATGAACTATAGCAAGATTCAACCAATTGTTACATCAATATGGAGATGGTGATGAGGGTGCTGATGGTGATGATGGTGGTGATGATGATGATGATCCCGATGAAGTCCAGCTTGATGGTGGTGTTGATGGCGACGATCTCCCCTCTCCGGGAAGGAATTCCCAGAAATCTGCCGGAGAGATATTTCTCTCGGTGTTTTCCGCCAGCAGAGGTGGCGGAATCTTCTGTGGTCGCTCCCCTGAGTCTTAGGGTTTCGGAGGAAGATATACTTTAGGGGAGGTCGGAGGGCTGTGGCCACACCACCTCCTTGGCGCGCCTAGGCCTGCGCGCCATGGGGTGGTGTCGGACCCCTGTTTCCCACCTCCACTCCATATTCGGCATCCTCGAGTCTTCCGGAAAAATAGGATTTTCCAGATATTTTCCCGGATTTTCTGATCTTCAATTTTGCCTCCAAACAGACCTTTTCCATCGAATCCTCGACCGAGCTCCATGCTCCAAAAGTCATCAACCATGCAAAAAGCGGATGAAATAACATAAGTATCACCTCTCAAGACAAATATATCAATGAATAATAGTGAATTAAGACATAGAATAATGATGCAAAATGGACGATCAACTCCCCAAGCTTAGACTTCGCTTGTCCCTGTTTAAATCGAGCTCAATAAACATGACCTCAAGTTTATGGAGTGAAGAGTCGATAAAAGAATATGGACAAGAAGCATCACATTCATAAAATACATAGATCATAATAGAAGACAACTCCCTAGTATATAACTAAACTTGTAATGAGTAAAGGAAACACAATAAAGATACATAAAAGTGAATCATAATTGGTAATGGCAAACTTAGCTCTCGGTCGAAGAATAGTTTATAATTTGCTGGAGTTCACAAATAGCTGGTTTTCAAAGAAAGCTTTCAAAGTAGTAAACTTCAAGATAAGAGCAATATGCAAAACAAGGAACATAAGAAACATGAATGCATAAATCATCATATGAATGAATGAAACACATCAACTCAAAATACTTGCTGAGATAGAGGGGAGTAGGTTTACTGACTCAACTACAAAGTAAGAGAAAGGCCGTCATAGAGGGAAGGTGGATTGCAAGTCTCATAAAGAGCTCCCAAAAATTATGATACTTACTAACTTTCAGCTCTCATTGCCCCTATCATAGGCATCTTTAGGTGATTAAGGTTAAAGTGAGGTCCAATCTGAGTTATATGCTTGTCAGACTATAAAATGAAGATCCCAAGTCCCTTGAGTACGAGGGCCGCTCCTCATGCTACTCAACTTTAGTTACCAGTAAGTTCTTGTCATCGTAAGTATGTGTGTATCATTAAGAACCGCCAACGGGGTACCCCTTGCCCGATGATACGGAAGAATCCCCATATCAAAATGACAAAGCAAGCAGACAATGAGTATCTCAGCAATCTTCTTATTTACCATGGGAAAATGGTGCTTTTTTCTCTCTTTCCTCTTTTCATAGTATCTCTTTTTTCTTTTCTTTTTCTCAATAGCTATCTCTCTCTTTTTTTATAAGAAGAATGCTTCATAGATATCATTATGGTTACGCTGCAGGTTTCCCCCATGCCAGCATGGATTAGACCAGCGGCCCAGGCGTTTCTCTAACACACATACATAACTCCATGGACTTACAAGCTCCCCTTTTATTTCACACCGATGACATCCGCAAACAAAAGAGCAAGGTATCAACTGGGTATATATTTACAAGTGTTGAAAGCGTTCCCCGTGACAGCACGGTTCTGCTAATCCCCAGCCTATAATTTGCAAGCATATAACTTTCATGGAGAGTTCACAATGGTTCAGGTTTATTAAGTGCGGAAAATAAAGTGTGCCATCAAGTTTGTGAGAGCTTTAATCACTAATTTTCTCATAACAAGTTTAATTTGGGAGGTAGACAAAACAGGAATTTACTTGGAATAGCAATAATGCTACTAGGTAGGTATGGTGGACACAAATGGCAAAGGTTTTGGTTTAAAGGAGGTGGATGCACGAGAAGAATTCCCTCTCAGTACAGGTTTTTGGCCAGCAAGGCTGGGTAGCAAGTACAAGAGTTGAAGGAAACAAACAAACATACAAGTGATAAAGACAAACATGCAATCTTCCTTGGAAGCACAAAAGATCTTAACTAGAGAATACTAAACTTATGAGCAAATCAAGAAAGAAAGATGGTGAAATTATTTTCCTTTAGAGTACTTCTATCTTTTTCTTTTCAACTCTCAAAAAGGTGTTGCTACTGACCGAGCCAGGTTTGCCAAAACCAACTAAATTAACTCAAAGATCCCAAAGTGCTACCAATACTAACAACAAGATCAATCATATAACCGCAAATTGAAAAATAATATAAGCTAAGCAAAAGAGTGAATGAAAGAACTTCTCATTAATAATCCATAACAAAAACTCACACCAAGGGATACAAATCTAACGAGAGAGGGGACACTTCCATAATGCAAACCATACTACAAAATAACTCCTCTATTCAAGATATGACTCTACTAATAAGGTAAAAAGATAGAAGATAGTGATATGATACCGCGGCACTCCCCCAAGCTTGGAACAAACCAAGGGGATGCCAAACCTGATGACGAATTACTCCTTTGGTGGCGGTGGTATCCTCTCGATGAGCTCTCTGATCAGTTTCCCCAAGTCCTCAATCTCGAAGGTGAGATTGTGGATCAGCTGTGAATTTTGCTCAATGCGGCTCATGATCATGTCGTGTTGAGAATTCCAGCTCTTGCTATTCTTTACCCACTCTTCCTCCTTGAAGTCTTCTTTTCCTGCATCGCTAGAACGAGGCAAATCCCAATTGGAGGGTAATTTCTCCTTGGGCATATTCTGGTATTGATGCTCATGGATAAGAGTGTGGAAAGGATTCTTGGTGCGTGGAGGAAGTGACCAGGGATATGAATGGTGATGAGGAGGCTTCCCTCCAATGGCTAGATTTGCCACCACTCCAATGCTTGCAACGGTAGGGTCGGTGTGTTTTGCCTCCTCTTCACCTTCACTCTTGATCTCTTTCTCCTTCCCAGGGTCTTGGAGGTCTTCCTCCATGGGCTCCTTCCCTTTATCCTTGGCAGACACCATTGTGCTTCTAAGCTCTCAAAGAGTATGTCCTGACAGAAACAGATCGAAACAAAAACACAACAAAAACACGATATACGAACCTCGGGGGATCCGGGGGGTTATATATTACGAAGTTTCATATCAAAAGGAAGGTACTGGGAGAAAACGGGTCGGAGACGAAGCCCTGGGTGGCCTCACCACCTGGTGGCGCGGCCAGGGGTGAACCCGGGCCAATGGGTGGTGTGGGACACCCTGGCTCCGTTTCCGTCCCTTTTTCGCTTTGTAGCTTTCCTTATTGACTGAAAACTGCAAAAATATAATTGGATTGTATTTTCGCGGAACTTTTCTTACCAGAACTGTTACCTATTTGAAAACAGACTCTGCAGGTTTCTGAATTTGGTATTGAGTGGATCATTCTGGAGTCATCACTTGAATATCATCGATATATTCATCTTCATATACTTATTACTTGAGTCATAAAACCTTTTTCTTCCTTATTACACCATTATCTCCACTTTCCTGGAAATTTCTTTCACACAAAACTTCACACAATTCTTATTAGCAACATTAGTATAAGTGAAGTGATAAAACCTTTTGAGTCCAACTTCAACTGAAAACCATCAAAACAAAATCTACTACAGCAACTCCTTCCGAAAACCCAAAAAGAATTCAAAAAGGAAATCGAATAAAGAAGCAAATGCAAGATTGGCAAAATCTGTCAAAACAGACCAGCAGGTAAACATCAATTTTTTCGAAAATCTTCTGTTGCTCAAATCAAAAAGTGAAAAACTAAAGAAAGTTAAATAACAACCTGGGTCAGAAGCACAAAAAATTACAGCTCAATCCGACATACAGAGATCTCTCACGAATTTTTACGGTGAAGCACAAAAAATCTGTTTCGGTACAGCAACTTCCCCAAATCTTACTTCTCTCTCATTAGAGGTTGATCTTGACACAAAAACCAAAAAAAACGGATAAGGAGCGGTTATTACCGAAGTAATAACTTCCAAGACTCAACGAAACAAAAACAAACTGAAAGCAAAAACAAATTGGGTTGTCTGCCATAAAGCTCTTTCTTTATACCCTTTAAGATGGGCATGATAATTTTGAAGAAGCCCTCATAGGGATATGATTTGAAGTGAAAGAGAGCATTAAGAAGCAAAAACACACACATTTAAGTCTAACCCACTTCCTATGTGACGAGGGTTTAACTCATCAATGCCCATTGTTATGGACTTGGGTTTTGGAGAAGGAGGGAGAGCTGGAGACATCTATCGGCTAGCAAACAAGCACAAAGGGGACAAAGGATTTACCCAGGTTTAGGCCTCGTAGAGGTCCCTACTCCTACTTGTCTGCTCGTGGAATTATTGAGGGAGTCGAAAGTTACAACGGTGCGCAGATGCAATCTGGCGAGGGTTTGTGGAAGCTAGGGTTGCGTGTGTCCTCCTCGCCGCCCCCTCCTAGCCCTTATATAGATAGGCTAGGTCTCGGGTAGCAGGTCGAGTCGGTTACAAGTTAGGGTTTTCCCCTTTCAAACTTTCTATCTTCAGCTTTCTCTTGATCTTCAAGCAATCGAGAGTCCGCAGGTTACTCGAGTCCTTCTATCTGGGCCTTGGCGACACCGTGGGTATGTACGTATTTGGACCGTATATACCAAGCTCGAGTACCTGTACGGTATACCCATGTCAGTAGCCCCCGAGTGTCCAGTGGAATCGTAGATTCGACTGGGGACTTTTGAAGCCTTCGAGTGCCTAAATGAGTATATTTCAATTGCTTTTATTCGTGTCATAGGGATTGTTGATATACGTGCCTGATATAACCGAAGTATCGGTATTAGTTAACCACCTTAGGGTGAAACAATGCAATCTACTCAAATTCGAGTCACCGGACTCGAATCCGGAAAAGTGCTGGTGTAATTCGACTCAGGCCGCGGAGGTCTTACAGGAGTCGAATTCCAGTTATATGGGTGTGAGCACTCGACGCGTCCATCAAGGCATGTTCATCCTGCCTATAGGCACGGATATGTTTCTGGTAGTGCACAGTTAAATGCGTTGCCAGGCCTTATTCAGGTCTTACCTTCATGCTGTAGGCGCGGCAACCGAATTTTATCATCGTGGAGATGATTCGGGTGATCCAGGAGAGCAGTCTCTTTGTAGGGGAAAATTATGAGGCGGTGTCGCCATGAGTTTCGAGTGTGGATGTTATCAACACACAGTTTTTTGTACAAATAATCATAGGGTGCGCGACCAGCGCTCCCTATGGGAGTAGCCCCCGAGTGCCTGGTTATTTCGAAGACTCGGCGGGGACTAAAAACTTTTACATCGCTGTCGTCTTTTTGCTTACTTGTTTCAGTCGATGACTCAGGCAGGGACCAAAGAACTTCCGCGACTGCTGTCGTCTTTTGCCTGCTTGTTTCAGTCGAATTTGTTTCCAGCGCTCCCTATGGGAGTAACCCATGTCCATAATCGAACTGCGTTTCGAGTGATTGGGTTTGCTTTTGTGATTGTCCATGTTCCTGTAACAAGAAAAAGAAGAGTCGTAAGGTGCGCGGCCAGCGCTCCCTATGGGAGTAGCCCCCGAGTGCTTGGTGGAGTCGAAGACTCCAGCAAGAACTAAAAATAGTCGAAGTTTTCCACTGCGTAGCCTTGGTGACGTCAGTGCTGACACTTGTATGACCTTAGTTGCCCGCGTGAGCGAGTTTGACGGGACGTGACGAGCGGTGGGTCCCACTTTCTGACTTTGATCTGACTGGGCGTGCGTAATCTTATTTTTAACTGCGCCTCCTCGATTTTCGCGCGTAATGGTAGAAGTGGGGGGACGGTTCGCGCTTCCTCTTCTCCACGTGTCCAACACGATGCATGCCACGCGTCCAATAGGGTTTTTGTCAGCCGTTGGATTGCATCTCCCAGGGGTTAAGTAGCAGTGCTGCGGCGGCAATTTCCCATCTGCGCTCTTTCTTCCTTGCTGCCATCGCCATTGCTGCTGCTTTTCTGCTTTCCCCTGCGCCCATCTTCTCCACGACGCTAGACCAGCTCCGTTCATTCCCGAGCTACTTCCTTCGCTCACATCACCACCGTGCAATGGGGAAAAAGAAGGGAGGCGCTGCCGCTGATTCCGCGGCCACCGTCGAGGCAGCGAAGAAGAAAGGTGGCTCCGCTGCTGCGGGCACCAGCACCACCGCCGGCGGGAAGAAGAAAATCGCGGGCACCCGCGTGACAAATGGTGCATGGCGTCCTTCCATCGTCAAGGCGTCGGATCTCCGTCTTCTTCGCCAAGATGGAGTGATCTCCGCAGCAGTCGCCGATGCGCGCGTCCCCAGCGGTGAGACCATTCCTTCTCCTCCCGCTGGTTTTCGAGTGATGTTTCTTGCATTCATCATTCGTGGTCTTTCCTTTCCTCTTCACCCCTTTCTTAGGGGTCTTCTTTGTTTCTATGGGCTCCAGCTCCATCAGCTGTCCCCAAATTCGCTCCTCCACATCACTTGTTTCATCACTCTCTGCGAGTGCTGGCTCGGAATCGAGCCACACTTTGGTCTTTTCAAGCGCATCTTTAAATTGAAGCGTCAGTCCGCATCTGGCTCTTTAGTTTATGACATAGGTGGTTGTGGAATCCATGTTGACCCATCCGCCACCTACTTCGACATCAAGCTTACCAAGTCCGTCCAGGGATGGAGGGACGAATGGTTCTATGTTCGCGACCAGAAGGCCAAGGACGAGCACTTTGGACTCGTGCCTTTCAATCCCGCGACTCCCTGCAAGAAGATGTGTTCTTGGAAGAACGTGATCATGCCTTCCGAACTCGCAGAGACAGACGTGCTATATCAACGCGTCTGCGACCTCGAGAGTCGCACAGGCGCAGAAGAGGGAGGGTGCACCCTTGTCAGGACGTGGCTGTGTCGTCGCGTCCAGCCTCTCCAGGCCAGGGTCCATCCCATGTTTCAATGGGGTGGTGCTGATGATGCCACTCGCGTGTCTGCTGATGGCATGTCCGCGAGTGAGGTAGATAAGAGGGTGCGACTGGTCACGAAGTACACCCTCAAGGATGTGCTTCTGAACGAGCCAGTCGTTCCTCCTTTTGATGCTTCGAATCCTCCTCCTGAGGTACAGTTGTGCTACGCAATAGCTTATTTTAGCGATTACGCTTTCTGTTGCTTACCTGTTATGTTTGCTGATCTTTACTGTTTGTATGCAGGAGTGGGCGGTGTCGCCTTGTATGCCTCCCCTCCCTGAGGGGATTATTCCTCGTGAAGCTTTGGAAGAGGACGAGTCTGAGTCGACTATCCTTTCTGATGTTGAAGAGGAAGCCCCCGAGTCTGAGAGCCCGGATACTCGCAAGCGTTCGCGTAGCGGGGACTCCGACGCGTCGACTCCTTCAACTCCAGGAGGCGTGGTTGTTGGCACGGAGTCGCCAATTCTAGCTATTCCTGTGAGGGTTGTGGCACCATCTTCTCGCAAGAAGATGCAATTGCCCAAGGAGTCTTCGTCAGAATCGGCGGCTGCCATGTTTGATCTTGACAACTTTAACTGGTAAGTTTGCTGGGTTATTCATTCTTTTATGTTTTCTTCTTGTTGGTTTTTGCTCTGGAGTTTGCCCTTTTCTCAATGTGGGCTTTGTCTTGTAGTAAAGAGGCGTCGTCATCTTTTGGCGATGTCGAGTTTTTGAAGGAATCGGAAGTCGCGACTTCAAGGGCCAAGGTAGAGGTTGAGCGCGCTCCTTCTCCTTCGGCGGCGGCCCACTCCGGGCATAATTCTTCAAGCTCTCCTCACGTAGGGGAGCATCGAGTAGTTGCTCGGATGACGGTTCGGCAAACTTCTTCGGAGTCGCTGGAGGACCATGTAAGTATATCTTTCCTTCTTTTTTAATGTGGTAGTCAACGCCTTCTACTGCCCTCTGCTGACTCCTTGTTTTGTGCGGTAGCTCCTTGTAAAGGAAGACGCGCAGGTGGTGGAGCAGGTGATGGCGATGGGTCGCCAGCATGCGATGCTAGAGACGCGCCACCGCGTGGTCGAGAGTGAGTGTTCTATACTTATTATTTCCGTCTTCTCTCTGTTTTGGTATAATCGACTGACAGCCAATTATTGACTGCCATGTAGCTGAACATAACACTTTACTGCGCGATGTCACCACGTTGGAGAAGACACTAGCCGCAGCTGTGAAGGGGCGCGATGAGGCAATCGCGGCTCGTGATGATGCCCAGAAGCGCGAAGAGGATCTGCGCGCCTCCTTTGCGGCCAGGGAGAAGTTGTTCGAAGAGCAACTATTCTCAGTCGCCAAGGCCCTCTCAGGTACCTTCTTGGTAGATGTTTTATTGATGTTCTTCTCTGCATCTGGAGTCGGTGGCACTAAGTTTGATCCATGTGTGTATTTTGGTGTAGATCTTTGGCGACTTGAGTTTTGATCCACAAGCCCTTTGTCGCGATGGCCTTTCTGGCGTATGATGTCTGTGATCGAGGATCGTAAAGCTGTCCAAAATCGTTGTCAAGGCCAAGGCCACCTGAGTCACCTCCGGAGGAGTTGATGCGAAGCGGAGCTGGACAATGTGGAAGAGCTGGTGGAGTAAACTTCTTTGGGGTGTGTGCATCGTACAAGAACTCCCTCCGCGCAGCTGGCGCGACCATGTCACTTGCCATGGTGTAGGCCCACAGAGTCGAAGTAGATCCTTATGCGGTGTCGAAGACGATGCCTGTTGGCGCGGATGGTCAGCAGGTAGTATTCGCTCCCTTTGCGACTGCCTGTGCCAAATATGGCCATTCCTTGATAAATATTGTTGCCAAGTATTCGGAGGAGCACAATCGTGCGAAGAAGGCGGCGAAAGCTTCGGCCTCAGGGGCCGGTGGAAAGTCAGTGGCATCTGATACTGCCACGGAATTGATGAAGCCCCTGAGGTCATCGAAGTTGAAGAAGCCAGCTGCTTCGTAGTTAGTTTCTTGTAATAGTTGATGAATTGCTCTTTTGATTGGAGAACGTGCCTGTTGGTGAGTGTGTTTGTAGATACTTTTATGCTGATCCTGAATGCATCTGTTACTTTTGACTTTTGAGTTGGTCGCCTTATTTGCCTATGGCTTGATTTTTGGTAGGGTACATCAAGTGGTCCTGTGGGGGGAACCCCGGACTCTCCATCTCTTGAGGATACAATGGCACCACCACGCTCCAGGGTAGAGGAGATGTCCTTGCTTTCGCGACTTCGTGATCGTGTTAAGCAACTGGAGCGTGAGTTGCCCGTGATCCGCGGTAGCGCGGACGTGTGGAAGTCAAAGGCTGAAAAAGCCGCCGCCCACGAGCAATATCTGCTTGGCGAGGTTTCGCAGCTGGGCGACCAGTTTAAGTGTTAGTTTGCTCATCCTCGTATTTTCCTTTGTAGTTAATCGCAATGGTACGTTGTACTCATGCTGTTGATGCTGCTTCGTGTAGTTGTTAGCGCACGCCATCCGCAGGAGGAGAGGGATAGGATTGCCATCCGCCTTCATGATCTCACCCAGGAGCAACTTCAGGAGAGTGGATACTTCTGGGTAGATCATGATCGTGCAACTAGGTTGGCGACCCTGCAGGATCGCGCCTCGCGAGTGCTGCTCTTTCTGAAGAAGTCACAGTCGTGTTTGAAGAACATCTATCGGGCGATGTTCCCGCTGGATGATACTCCATCAAGCCTGCTGGCTCTCCTGACCGAATTTCAAGATATGTCCGCGGTTCACGAGTGCGTGAGGCAGCAGTTGGTGGCTGGTGCCAAGGCTGCCCTCTCCATGGTGCGTTTGCACAGGCCTGACGTGGATGTCGCCGCCATTGCCTCTGGGCCACCGGTGCCACCAGCAGGATCTTCCTGGAACATGGTGTTGTACTATCAGGCGGTGGACCGTCCAGCCGAGGAGGTCGTCGACTTCTTCGAGGAACAGACTAATGTTCTTCTGTTGCAAGGGTAGCCAAATATGTATCCTGCACATAAGTGTACTAGTGTTGTAAAGCTCGTATATATTTGTAGATAATTTGTTGTTGAATGTGTACAAATAGCTTTAAGCATGGGGTGCGTTGCACTTACGCGAGTCCTTTTCGTTAGCCTGGCCATCTTTGTATCGTTCCCTTGTCAACCTGTCAGGTGCGTTGCAGCTGGGTTGAGTTTGTGTTAAGGGGTTCGATTGATGTGCCAGCTACTCAGGATGCCGCGTTATTGTTCGAAGAACATATGTGTATAGGGTGGCGTAGCCCCCGAGTATGAAAATTGACAAAGTAAAGGAGGGCACAGAGTTTCAGGGCACTTATCTTTTATTTATTCGAAGAATAGTACGAGGTACAATGTGCGGCTAAGTAGCCTTGGCTGAATAGCCTTATTTGCGATGCAAAAGTAAAGAAAAAATGACTAAGGGTAGAAGCGTTGCAGTTGTGCGACGTTCCAAGGGTTGGAGTGTGCGACTCCTGTCTCTAAATCTTGAAGGCGATAGGCGCCACCTAGGATTACTTCTGTAATCACGTACGGTCCTTCCCAGGGGGATTCGAGCTTGAGATGCCCCTGCTGTTTGAGTCGCAGGACCAGGTCACCTTCGACGAAGGATCTGGGGCGAAGCCTTCTCTTTGTAGTAGTTCGCAGTTCTGCTGGTAGATCGTGGATCTTGCTGTGGCGATTTCTCTTGCCTCATCGAGGAGATCGATGGAGTCTTCGAGTGCAAGAGATGACTCCTGTTCACTGTAAGCGACTACACGCGGCGCCTTGTATCGCACTTCGGCGGGTAGTACTACTTCTGCTCCGTGCACCATAAAGAATGGTGTGTAGCCCGTGGTGCTATTTGGAGTTGTTCGTAGGCTCCAGAGTACGGATTGGAGCTCATCTGGCCAGCAACCCGTGGCTTGCTCGAGTGGTCGAAGGAGTCGCTTCTTGATGCCGCTGCAGACGAGCATGTTTGCTTTTTCCACCTGGCCGTTGGTTTGTGGATGCGCGACTGAGGCGTAACTGATGTTGATTCCCAGGTTTCCGCAGAATTCTTGGAACTCCTTGGATGTGAAGTTCGTCCCGTTGTCAGTGATGATGTTGTGCGGCACGCCGAAGCGGTAAACAATGGATTCGAAGAACTTGACCGTGTTGTGTCCTGATTGCTTGGTCACTGGCATGGCCTCGATCCATTTGGTAAACTTGTCGACTGCGACCAAGAGGTAGACGTAGCCTCCTTGTGAGGACCTTCGGAGCTTGCCCACCATGTCAAGACCCCATTATGCGAAGGGCCAGGCCAATGGAATGGGCCGTAGTTCTGCGCCTGGTGCGTGTGGCTTGTCCGCGAATCGCTGACAAGCGTTGCACTTTTGGACTATATCCTTGGCATCACGCATGGCCGTGGGCCAGTAAAATCCAGCTCGTAGAGCTTTGTATGAGCGCTGCCGACGTGGTGCCCGCAGGTCCCTTCATGGATGTCGAGGAGGACTGCTCTTCCATCGGCTAGGAAGACGCATCGTTGTAACACGCCTGTGATGCTGCGTTTATACAGTTCGCCGTTGATAACGGTGAATGCCTTGGAGCATTGTGCGATGTGTCGGGTCGTCCGGTAGGCGCTTGCTGAGGAGGTACGTAATGTACGGCTGCGTCCATGATTGTTCGATCATCATGACGCTCATTGGTCCCTCGAGTCCTGTGTCGAGCTCCAAGTCATCGAGTGTCATTGGCTCATTGGGTGGCGTAGCCCCCGAGTCCGTTGCTGCACTTGTTTTCTTCTCTGTGGCCTTTGGCTTGATGGAGTGTTCGCATATGCACTCGAGAAATACCCTAGGTGGTATGGGTGCGCAGGTGGAGCCTATGTTGGCGAGTGCGTCCGCCTCCTCATTGCTTTTGCGGCCTATGTGTCGTAACTCGCAACCATCAAAGTCTCCTTCAAGTGTGTCGTAGAGGTCGCGGTATGCGATCATGTTGTCGTTCAGTGCGTCGCACTCGTGCATTGTTTGGTTGACGACCAGCTTGGAGTCGCCATATATGATTAGCCTCTTTGCGCCGCAGGCTTTTCCCATCCTCATCCCGTGCAACAGGGCCTCGTATTCAGCCTCGTTGTTTGAGGCTGTGAACTGCATTCGTAGGATATATTTCAGCTTGTCCCCTTGAGGTGATGTCAGTATGACACCTGCTCCTGCTCCATCTTTCCTCTTGGACCCATCGAACTGCATTGTCCAGAGGTAGGACATATCTGGCTTGTCCGGGAGTTGGTTTTCCATCCAATGCACGAGGAAATCAGGGAGAACTTGCGACTTGATTGCGTCGCGCTTTTCGTATGTGATGTCTCGTGGAGACAGCTCGATTCCCCAAAGCGCGACTCGTCCCGTGGCGTCATGGTTATTGAGGATATGTCCCAATGGGGCGTCGTTGACTACCACAATTGGATGTTCCTGAAAGTAATGGCGCAATCGCCGGGCGGTCATAAAGATGCCGTACGCCAGCTTCTGGTAGTGCGAGTACCGCTGTTTTGTTGGCGTGAGGACCTCGCTGAGGTAGTATACTGGGCGTTGTATGCCGTGGACCTTGTTTACCTCGGCCCGCTCGACGACGAGCACTGTGCTAACCACTTGGTTGGTAGCGGAGATGTACAGCAGCAGTGGTTCCCTTTCTCGTGGAGTCACCAATACTAGCGAGGTGGATAGCAGGCGCTTGAGGTCTTCAAATGCTTCTTGCGCTTCATTGGTCCACTCGAATTTGTCAGCTTTGCGGAGGAGCTGATAGAAGGGAAGCGCCTTTTCTCCCATTCGACTGATAAATCGACTGAGGGTCACGATTCGTTCGGCTAGTTGTTGGACACCTCTTATGTTCTTAGGCTTCTCCATGGCCAGTATGGCCTTTATCTTTTTCGGGTTTGCCTCAATCCCTCTCGCGGAGATGAGATACCCGAGCAGCTGCCCAGATGGTATGCCAAAGGTGCATTTGTCCGGATTGAGCTTTATCCGGTAGCGATCGAGATTGGCGAAGGTTTCGCGCAAGTCGTCGATTAGAGATTCCTTGGTTTTGATTACTATGTCGTCGACATAGACTTGGATGTTGCGACCTAGTTGCTCCTTGAGGCAAGCCTGCATGCACCGCTGGTATGTGGCTCCCGCGTTTTTTAGCCTGAAGGGCATTGTGTTATGTGAGAACACCGAAGGGCGTTATGTAGCGGTTCTCCTGGTCTTCCTCCTTCATTCGAATTTGGTTGTAGCCTGAGTAGGCATTGAGGAAGCAGAGGCGCTCGCATCCAGCGGTGGAGTCGATGATTTGATCGATCCGTGGTAGCGGGAAGTGATCTTTTGGGCAGTGCTTGTTTAAAGAAGTGAAGTCCACGCACATCCGTAGGATATCTGTGTCCTTTTTTGGTACCAGCACCGTATTGGCGAGCCAAGTGCTTTCCTTGATCTCGCGTATGAATTTGGCCTCGAGGAGTCTGTTGATCTCCATTCCGACTGCCTGCGCTCGTGGCTCAGACAGTCGCCTGATTGTTTGCTTGACTGGCCTTGCGTCGGGGTTGACGTTGAGTGCGTGCTCGGCGAATTCCCTAGGAACTCTTGGCATGTCCGCAGGACACCAGGCGAAAATTTCCCAGTGCTCACAGAGGAATTCGACGAGCGCGAGTTCCTATGCGGGACTCAAGTTGTTGGCGATGAGGGCCGTTTTAGCGGGATCTGATGGATGGACTTGCACCTTCTTTGTGTGCACAGATGAGTCGAAGGAGAGGTCAGGTGAGCTTGGCCTACTCAGGGGGGCAGACTGTTGTCTGTCGTTTCCTTCAATCGCGCGAGCTCCTCCTGCATGCCGAAGGACTGGGAGATTCTATTGAATTCCCTGTCGCAACTGTCAGATCGCTCGAAGCTCCCGTTGATCGTGATGACGCCGTTGGGACCTGGCATTTTCATCTGCAGGTAGGCGTAGTGGGGTACCGCCATGAACCTAGCGAACATGACACGTCCGAGGATGCAGTGGTATTGTGAGGGCCAGTCGACGACCTCAAAGTCGATGCCCTCGCGCCGGAAGTTCCTTGGCGTGCCGAATATGACGTCGAGGTTGATTTTGCCCAGGGGGTATACGCCTTTCCCTAGGACGATGACGTGGAACATTGTGTCCGATGCCTCCTAGAAGGTTAGAGGGATCCTCATGGCTCGCAAGGTACTCGCGAATATGAGGTTGATGCCGCTTTCGCCATCCATGAAGACGCGACTCATGTCGAAGCCTCCAATTTGCGCCTCGAGTACGAGGGGGCAATGACCTGGGCGAGGTATTTGAGGCGGGTGGTCGCGTTTGTCGAAGGTAATGCACGACTCACTGCCACTGACGTACTCAGTGGTGGATGGTGGCGAGTGTGTGGACAAGTTGACTTGGCGAGTGATGGCCTTCTGTACCCTATTGGAGGGGCGCCCCTTTTGGATCATCATGGTACCCATGGCCCGTGGGTACGGTTCGCCTCCATGGTGCTGGTCCGGTGCAGCTCCGTTCGGGGGTGGCCCAGGTGGTGGTGGTGGTGCACCATGTGCCACGGCGCCTGGGGCGGCTCCGTAGCCTCTTTCGACTGCATTGCGGTTCATCCGAACCAATCCCTCATGTAGCTTGAGGAACTCGCGACAGTCCTTGAGGAGGTGGCTGGACTTTCTCTTGCCATCATGCTTGTCGATGTAGAAGTGCACCGTGCATGGCCCGGACAGTTTGTCCTCGATAGAGTTCGCGGGTGCTTCATCGCGAGTGCGGTGTTGCCACACTTGCGTGGTTTTATCGGAGTCGCGGTATCCGCCGCTGCGGTATCCGCTGTTGCGGTTATCGTCGCGTCTATCGGCGTAGCTGACTACGACCATGTTGACGTCATCGCGATCGTTGTAGACGCGCATGCGACGCTTATTCCGGCGGTCGCGTCTTCGTTCGAGTTCTACCTCCTTGTCAGAGTGAACGTGATTCTTCACCGAATCTTCTCCATCGGCCCACCGATTCGTGATCTCCATCAGGTGGTCAATGGTCTGGGGCTTTGAGCGGCCTAGCTCCTCGCTGAGTTCCATGCGGCGGACACCACCGTTGAATGCATCAATCGCGCGGTCTTCCGAGATGTTCTCCGCGGAGTTCTTGATGATGGACCACCTTTGGATGTAAGAGCACAGCGATTCGCCAGATCTTTGCTGGCAGCATCTCAGTTCTTCGATTGAGGCGGGGCGTTTGTACGTGCCCTTAAAGTTGCGCACGAAGCTGTAGACCAGCTCATCCCAGTTGCGAATGGATCCGCGTGGGAGGTTATTGAGCCATGCCCGGGCGGCACCCTACAGCTGTAGCTGCAAGCATTGCATGGCAGTACCTCGACTGCCTCCATGTAGCCTGACGGAGGAGATGTGATCCTCCAGCCAGATCTTGGGGTCCTGCAGACCGTCAAATTTCGGGTTCTCCGATGGGAGTTTGAACCCTTTAGGCATTCGCTTTTGCCTGATGGATCTGTTGAAGCATCTGGCACCGCAGAGCTCCCCATCTTCTTCTTCCGAGTCATTCGACCGAGCACGTCGTGCCCTCGACTTGTCGATCTTGCACTGCGTGAGTTCATCGCGTGCATCGTAGTCGCGATCGTGTCGCCGTGAGCGGCGGCGCCGAGATAGGTCGTGACTGTCATCGCTGGATGAGGGAGAGGAGTAGCGCTTTGCTAACGCTTTGCCCTTTTTTGGGTCTGGTACCGGTTCCTTGTCGAGGGCGACCTCGATTAGCCCCAGGCCCGCGATCGTAGATCAGTGCATGGCCATTCGGGGATCTCTAGCTGGTGGCTGGTTATTGAGAAGGTACATGGTGGCCGCTGTCACCGCGGCCTGCGGTGTCCTGGGAACCACGTTGCCTCTCGTGTCGACTGTCATAGAGCCGAAGTCGAGGACTTTTGCGGCGTCTATGCGTTCTTGTTCGGTGAGGTGAGCCATCCGCGATTGCCTTTTCCTAGCGAGGTGCTCGTTGCCTCTTGAGGAGGATCCTCCGTAGGAGGAGAGCCCAGCGCGACGAAGGCTCGACCCGTCCGCCGCCTTTTTACGCGCCTCAAGTTGCGCGATTGCTTGTTTTTGGCGCTTGAATTCCTCTTTTAGGAGCCAGTGGTAGCCCATCAGTAGTTCCTGCGGGGACCCGAAGGGTAGAGGTGCACCTCGTAGGGCTTCCCGGCAGCATTCCCACTCTTGCTCGTTGAGCCTGATCATGACGCGTTCACCGGTTTGCTCGTTGATTATGCTAGGAGGTTCGACTGCTCCTCTGTTGCCACCATTACCGCTGTTGCCGGTGTTGGGCGGGTCGGTGCTGTTGCCGGTGTTACCACCGTTGTCGCGATTGGGTTGATCGGTGCCATTGCCGGTGTTGCCACTGTTACCGCGGTTGGCGGAGGTGTCGCCCGCGTTGATGACGGCGCACATGAAGTGATTTGGGAAGTTGTTGCTTCCACAACTTTCAGATCCGGAACCGTAGGTTCCATCTTCAGTGGCCAGATCGCTTAGATCGGAGTCGCGACTGTTGTCGCTAACCATGTTCCCAACTGCCGCCGGAGCATTGAGCTCACTGGGGGTGCCGATCGATGGAGGGAACCATGATGCTGGGGCAATCGCCGGTGCCGTCGGCTGATCGGGCATGCGAAGCGTGCCCATCTGACCAACTTGGAAGCGTAAGCTCCCAATCGCCAGGCTGATTCCATCGCCTACGGACTCGAAGGCCGGGCGAGTAGCCGGCGTGTGGACGGTGAAGTCAAAGGCGCCAAAAAGCTGGTGAATCTCTGCTGTTGCAGAGTTGTAGATCGCGTTTGATGGGGCCAAAGAAGCCGCAACATCAGCACTCCCAATTCCCACAGACGGGACCAATTGACGAGGGTTTAACTCATCAATGCCCATTGTTATGGACTTGGGTTTTGGAGAAGGAGGGAGCGCTGGAGACATCTATCGGCTAGCAAACAAGCACACAGGGGACAAAGGATTTACCCAGGTTCAGGCCTCGTAGAGGTCCCTACTCCTGCTTGTCTGCTCGTGGAATTATTGAGGGAGTCGAAAGTTACAACCGTGCGCAGATGCAATCTGGCGAGGGTTTGTGGAAGCTAGGGTTGCGTGTGTCCTCCTCGCCGCCCCCTCCTAGCCCTTATATAGATAGGCTAGGTCTCGGGTAGCAGGTCGAGTCGGTTACAAGTTAGGGTTTTCCCCTTTCAAACTTTCTATCTTCAGCTTTCTCTTGATCTTCAAGCAATCGAGAGTCCGCAGGTTACTCGAGTCCTTCTATCTGGGCCTTGGCGACACCGTGGGTATGTACGTATTTGGACCGTATATACCAAGCTCGAGTACCTGTAGGGTATACCCATGTCACTATGCAAGGGAATTTTGTAAACAAACAAGTTGTTGAAACCAAAGGAAACTTGCATAAGAAGGCAAAAGAAGTGCAGCATCAAAACTTTCAGCATAAAACGGGGAAACTTGATATTATTGAGATGCATAAGAACACTTTTCCCTCTCTCATAATAACTTTCAGTATCATGCATAAACTTAACAATATAGCTATCACAAGGACCATCATAGCAATGATCACTTATTCTAACAGAAAACACAGGAATACTAGCTCTCATAACACTACTATGTGAAACAATATTAGAGGTATCCTTACAAAGGATAGGGTGTCCCTCTTCCTCATACTTAGTGACAAAGTCTTTCACACTTGCTATTATAGGTTCATCAACCATTTGTTTATCAGGTTCAACAGCTTTATTCATACTTTCATCAACCATACTAGCTATCATAGAATGTTCCTTTACCTTAACTGGAAAAGGCATTTTCACAATATAAGGTTCAGGTAAAACATGATTAGCAGTATAAACTTCAGTATTTCTTGCAGGAACACTCTTAGCAATATCTTTATAAGGTTCATGATACTTATTCCACTTCTTTTTAGGCACTTCAATGTAAGAAGCAAAAGCCTTAAAATAAGAAGCAATAGCTTGAGAGTCTAGACCATAAGAATTTTTAATATTTTGAAAGTCATCAGTTCCCATAAAAGATTCAATGCATTCATAATCATAATTTATACCTGACTTTCTACCTTTGTCATTCTCCCAAGCTTCAGCATTGTCTTGAATACGATCTAGAAGGTCCCATTTAGCTTCTTCTTCCATACGAGTGAATGATCCAGTGCAAGAAGCATCTAATAAATCCTTGTCGTGTAGAGGGAGCCTTGCATAAAAGTTATTGATAATAATATTGTTGGGGAGCTCATGAATGGGACATTTGAGCATTAGTAACTTCAATCTCCCCCAAGCTTGAGTTGTACTCTCTCCATCAAGAGGCCCAAAGTCGTATATTTGATTCCGATCTTTATGAATCTCACTAGGAGGATAAAACTTTGAATAAAAGAGAGGCACTATTTCCTCCCATTCCAGAGCTTGACCATTCTTCAGCAGCTTATACCATTCCTTAGCTCTTCCTTTTAGTGATAATAAGAATAACTTCTTCTTAACTTGATCTGTAGTAATACCTGCACACTTGAACAACCCGCATAATTCGTGTATAAAGAGTAAATGATCACCGGGATGGACAGTTCCATCCCCAACATAGTAGTTATCCATAACACGATCAATAATTCTTGTAGGTATTTTGAAAATATCTTTCTCAGCAGGTGGTGGCTTATCTACTACCTTAGCAGTGGTAGTAGCATTACCAAATAAGAAACTCAGTGAATTATCCATAACAAAAATAAAGCAACTAGCAGAAGTAAACAATACTCACAGTAGAAGTTTCCTTTACCAGTTCCACTCTCCAATAGCGCTTCACTCCCCGGCAACGGCGCCAGAAAATAGTCTTGATGACCCACAAGTATAGGGGGTGTATCGCAGTATTTTCGATAAGTACGAGTGTCGAACCCAACGAGGAGCAGAAGGTGCTGGCTAGTGGTATGGATCAGGAATTCTCTGCAAATACTTAGCAAACGGATTTTTAGGGGTTTTCGATAAAGCAAGTAAACAAAGTACGAGTGAACAAAAGACAGTAAGAATGAATGCAGCAAGTGGCCCAATCCTTTATGTAGCAAAGGACAAGCCGGTTGTATTTCTATAGATGACCAAACGTTCTCGAGGACACATGGGAAGACTGTCAAGTGCTTTCACTTCATATAGTCAATTAATCTTCTCTAGCTTGCTAAGTGTTGTGTGGGTGAACCTGTGCTAATGTACCGTCCCATCCAAGACTTAATACACACTTGTGATTAAACCCCCTTGCAAACATCCATAAGTACAAGAAAGTAATTAAGGTGAAACCTAACCACAGCTTTAAACTCTAAGACCCTTACGTCCCTTGTGCAATGGTTTCCTAACGGGGGTTTAGGTTTCTGTCACTCCGGCAACCCCTATGATTAGTAGCCAAATACACAATGCATTCCCCTAGGCCCATATAGGTGAAGTGTCATGTAGTCGATGTTCACATGACACCACTAGAAGAAGTACACCACAACTTAAATAACAATCTATTGAATTTTTCTCAACGCAAATCCACTACTAACAACAAGACTTCTCCCATGTCCTCAAGAACAAAACGAACTACTCACAAGACATCATATGGATCATGATCAGTGATGGAATAATGATGTATAACAATCTGAACATACACAATAATTCAATGGTTCACTCAATAGCATCAACTACAAAGAGTAATCAACACCGGGAAAGTTTCCCCTATGAACTATAGCAAGATTCAACCAATTGTTACAGCAATATGGAGATGGTGATGAGGGTGCTGATGGTGATGGTGATGATGATGATGATGATCCCGATGAAGTCCAGCTTGATGGTGGTGTTGATGGCGAAAATCTCCCCTCTCCGGGAAGGAATTCCCCCGGCAGAAATCTGTCTGCCGGAGAGATCTTTCTCTCTCGGTGTTTTCCGCCCCGTAGAGGCGGCGGAATCTTTCTGTGGTCGCTCCCTGAGTCTTAGGGTTTCGGGAGGAAGATATACGCCAGAGGGGAGAGGCTGGAGTGGGCCAGGGCGGCCACACCACTCCTTGGCACGGCCTAGGCCTGCCCGCGCCATGGGGTGGTGTGGGCCCCCTATGGCCCACCTCCACTCCATATTCTGGCATCCTGAGTCTTCTGGAAAAATAGGATTTTCCGTATATTTTCCCGGATTTTCTGATCTTCACGAATTTTGCCTCCAAACAGCACCTTTTCCATCCGAATCCTGACTGCAGCGGTCCATGCTCCAACAGTCATCAACCATGCAAAAACAGATGAAATAACATAAGTATCACCTCTCAATACAAAATATATCAATGAATAATAGTGATTAAGACATAGAATAGTGATGCAAAATGGACGTATCACTCCAACACACAAGCGGAATATCAAATTTACTGCTAAAACGTAGTGGAAGCAAGGCAAGAAAGGGCAAGGAAAAACTTCTCACCGGGTGGGAACCCGCAGCCCTTGTCAGCCCGGATGGGGAACCGCTCCGGCTCCGTCTGCGGGTACTTCACGGGCTTGAGGTCCGCAGTGAAGTTGGGGAGCTCGCCGTCCCCCATGTCGTCTTCCGCTAGCTGCACCATAAAAAGCTACTCAACAAGGGAAGATAAGAGGCATGAAGCAAGAATCCCTCGAGAAAAATCCACCCGGAAGAGGGGTAGAAAAGCCTACCTTCGGCGGGAGCCGGCCGCGGTGGTAAGGCCGGCAGGAAAACTCCCACTCCTCTGCCAACACCTCCTTCGAGATGGTGGCGAGCCACTCGTGGAGGGCCGCGCATGGCACATCCAGCCGGGAGCCCCGGGTGGGATCCAGAAGGCCGGAGAGGTGGCACATCTTGTGCGACCGCTGCTGCAGCGGAAGCACGTGGCTTGCCATCCAGGACAGCAGAATGTCTCAGGCGGTGAGCCGCTCCTTCTCCACCAGCACCGCTAGCCGGGTGGCCATCCGGTCGATGTCCCCCTAGGCGCCCAAGTGTTGGATGCTCCAGGCCTTCTGGATGGAGGGGACGTTCGAGAAGACTGGAATTTTGATCAAGTCTACCTCGGCGGCATTGCGCACGTAGAAATACAAGCGCTGCCATAGCTTGACGGTGTCCAGGAGCTCTAGGCGCAGCATCACCACCGACGGCCGCGGGTAGATGGCGCAGCAGCCCGTCTCCATTAGCGGACCGCCCTTCCCCACCACTTGAACCTTGAAGTAGAAAAATTTCAAGAAATTCACAGCGTCGGGGCGGACGCCGAGATAAGCCTCGCAGCAGGCCACGTGATGCGCCAGCATCGCCATAGTGTTGGCTCCGAGGTGGTGGAGATGGAGGTCAAAGGAGATGAGCAGCTCCAGTACGAACCTGCTCAATGGCAGCCTGAGGCTGCAGGCGAAGTGGGCGAGGAAGGTGACGGCCTCGTCAGGCTGAGGGTTGGGCACCCGCTTGTCCTCCGGCGCGAGGCGGTGCTTCACCAAGTGTTCCGATGGCAGGAACTTCCCCCGCCGGTACTTCCGCACCAGCTCCTCGGTGACGTAGGAGCTGCACCACCCGCCGGCGCTCTCCGACAACATCTTGTCGGGGAAGGTGGCCGTGTTGGAAGCGTGCGGGACCATTGTCACGGAAGAAGAAGAATGGCGCTGGCGATAGGAGGCGGTGGCGCGGGCAAGCAGAAGAAGGCTAGGGCGCAAAGGAGAGCAGAGGCAGCAGACGCGGGAAAGCGAAGTGAGGAAGCCCGCTCCCTCGCATCCCTATTTATCGGGGCAGAAGAACTGTGCCAGTTGTCCTCCCTCCCCACCACGTGGCAGGCAACTTCCCCACCTCCACACGACGTTTCGGGGCGGATCACGTGCGCCCACGCAGCATGCGCAAAATATCCTGTAGGCGTTACTACGGGAGGCAAAATGCGCCCACGATCCCTGAGAAACCGCAATGATGAAGACGTGCGCACGGTTACCAAAAACTGTCGCGGCAGACCAAGAGGTCAAACTGATGCGACGCGCACCAGAAGTGGCAGGCATGGCTGTCGCAAGCAGCGACGACAGCAAACTGGTGATCCCTCTATCGGCCGGGTGCGGCAGCCGGTCCATGAGATCACCGCTCACACCCTGTGGGTGGAGCCATTGGCTCTGTAGCCAATAAACCCTATCCGGGAAACAACGAAGAATCTCAAGCCTATACAAGACCAAAACTACAAGACAAAGGCAAACGACAAAGTCCCTGCATCACCAATCATTTCAAAATTCGACCAATGAGCACTGAAGAACTTCCCCACAGAGTGAAGTCCTAACGCGCTCGGGGACTAGTGTCGGGGGGATGACCCCCGGGTAGGCCAAGACGGGACCAACCGGCCAGCTCCAAAGAGCTCTGGCTGGCTAGACCCAAGACAAGGAACCACAGCTGGGTGGAACCCTCCACCCGTTCTGCGTCCAAGTTTCCCCGGCTGGCCCGTCTAGCCAGGTAGCCAGAAGAACCGACTGGGATGCCGCTCCTAGCTGGCCGTCTCGGATCTGTTGGCGGCAGTACGGTGGGAATGACGCTCCTTGTTGAGCGCACCTCTGACCAGACAGGCTAGCTAGCCTGGTTGTCGCTACCAGAGAACTGCGCCAAAGCTGGAGGCTGACGAGCAAAGCAAGGGCTGATGAGTAAAGCTCTGACTGGCGGATAAAGAGTCGGCTGACGGATAAAGAGCCAGTTGACATACAAAGCAAGGGCGCTAGACACTATAGCACTGTCCTCTCCTGTAATGGAGGCTTGACTGGACCCGGGCCAACCGTTTGAGCCCGTCCAGCCAGCCCACTTTGTAAAGCCCAAATCCAAACAGTAAACCCTAGAACTCATCTTGTAAACTACCTCCTCAAGGTTCTAGGTAGAAGATTACAAGTTAGAAGTTCTCTAGATTGGACAAGTTGAGTAGTTCCTCTTCTTCTTCTTCTAGCGAGGAGTAGCCAGGAAAACAGCTCAAGGAGCATCTGCAGAAGTAGGAGCTTTACCTTGCCAAGAGGGATCCAAACACAGGTACATCATTGTGTTTTGCGATTCTGTGCCCAACCCGTTCTTGATGTACCAATAGCATCTTGATTGTCCCCTCTCATGCCATCCCTGATGGTACTATCGTGCACCACACCACGACAATCAAGCAACTAATGGCAGATCATGTAGTTGGTCAGGGATATTGTGCATCCTCCAGGGAGGTACCACAGCAGCACAGCCAACTACAGAAGCCATAAGTTTTATACATGGGGACTAGACCACGACTCAGCATACATCTAATTAATCAAATCATTTCTCTAGCTAAGCCAGCTAGAGGTCATCAAATCATGGGCATAGTCTACATACAAGTAGAGCATCTGGTCTTATCAAGTTTGTACAATAAATTTTCAGAACAGAAAGGCATTGGGTATAAGGACACCAATATATACATTAGACGGTTTTAAAGTACATCCTTTATATCAACAAGTAAGCATGAGCACATTTTTGTGCTCCAACATTAAAACATGATTATACTACCATCTAGTATACCCCAAATACTAACTCTTATGTAACAACAAGTAAAGCATGAGTATTTCTATGTACTAAGTAGGATCTACTCACTAACAGATCTGTATCTAGAACCTAGTTAGTAATACTAAGTTTTCATACAAGCGCAAGTATATCATCAAACAAATGACATATTAGTACACACTAGCATTCCATCATACAGGTTTAGCACATCTGCCACGAAGGAGTCAATCATCTAACTTGAGGTATCATAACTAGTAAAACAATTTTTAACATGGCTAAACACTATATTACCACCTAAGTATTCAAAATATAGAAAGTACTTGGACAGTGGTCAATAGACCATAAAAATCTAGCAAAGAGCTCAAATAATAACTCATGGCGAGCCACAACATCACAACCATTCAAGCCAACAATTTTTATACAAGCTTATAAAACAAAAATGTTAAGTATTATTATTCATATCCATCTTTATTAAGTAACTACAAATCCAATAATACTAGAGATGAGTAGATCATCCAAATTAGGGTGACACACCACAAGCTACTAACATGACATTATGTACAATGCTAACATAGCAAAACCTGTCCAAGAATATAAAATTTTGTACCGCAACCAAGCTAACAACCTAGAACCAATTGAGCCTAGGTTTTCCAAAAAAATATCATCAACTAATATTTATTCGGTGGTATTCCATAGAATGTTTAAGAATCCTTTTGTAGGATTTCAGTGTCACAATAATTAGTAGATATTTAGTAAACATTATTGAAGCAATGATTCAGAGATAATTGATGTTTCAGCTTCAAAATCAGACAACAGTGAACTGAGTACATGCACTCTTCAAGCACAAGTAAAGTACTACATGAGTATACGAAATAACAAGGTACAATCCAGTTCTAGATAGCATTAGGAATCAAAGAAGAATCTTAGGAGCATCATTCTTATTTCCTGAAGATGGACAGTCGTGAGGTGGTGAGAAGATTCATAGAGGGAGCAGGTAGAGAAGAGGGGAATACTAACTGTAGTGAAGACCCTAGGGAATGTCGGGGTTGCAGTCAAGAATTGTCGTCCTGTCGGTGTCGAAATCGAAGGAGTAGGAGCAACATAGAAGCAGCAAGCACCACCGTGGGCAGACCTGGATAGTCAGGTCGAGCAAGAGGACCAGAGGGTGAGGCGGAAGAACAAGAGGTCATAATAATTCTCGGGCAGTAGTCGGAGGTGTTGGGGTCGAGGGAACCACGCTGGTGATCGAACCCTACGAGAGGCTAGGGTTTCCAGGGTGTGTGTTGAGGCACAGGAGTATATCGAGGTGGCGGGGAAATAAACGGAGAATCTAGATCGAATATTGGCTGATGAGCGGCTATAGTGGATGTGGTTGGTGGTGGCCAGAGTGGCAAACAGTGATAGCCTGGACACATGCGGGGAAGAGAACAAGAAGGGGGGTCGAGAGAGACGAGAGGTTGGACTCGTGTTCACGTGCGTGCGTGTGTGTCTCGTGTGTGTTGAGAGGGGTATGGGCTAGGGTGGACTGCCCTAAGCCAGTCCTGGCTGGGCCGGGCCGACCAAAATGTCCAACCAAACAGGCCAGGTTAAAATTAGAATAAGGAAAAAGAAAAGAAAATAAAGAAATTACCAAAATAACCCTATAAGTACTTTTAGCTCTAGAAAATATACAATAATCATAAAAATGCATACAATAAGTTAAAATGATCACAAAAATAAAACCTACCTAGAAAAAATATAACATTCCTTAATTTATTTATCTAAAATAAAATTAAATAATACAACTATAAATTTCTTAATGAGATAAGAATAAAATAAGTAAAAGTATTTAAAATAATAAAAAATCACTTTGGGGTATTAAATATAATCCACTATATATGTAAAATACTAAATTTGAAATTCCTAGTAATTTTAGCTTTACTAAAAAATAATGGTTATAAAAAGAATTTATAAAATCCTTTTCTGGATTAAAATGAATGATATATTTTATTTTATCATCTATAAATTAAATAAATGATTTCTAGCCTTAGTAACCTATTTAAGGTTAATTCATCATAGAGACGTAATTCTTGTTTGGTAATTGAAAAGAGAATAATTTTAGTACTTTAAAATCCTTGAAAATTAAAAGGAAATTTACTTTTATCATAATAATAATTTGGGTAAATACACACAAAAGATAGCCAATAACTTAAACCATTAATTTGGCGATATCATTAAATCCATTGCTTCTTTAAAATGAAGTTACGTAGAAATTTTTACAAAGCTAATTCTTTAAGAAAGATTATTGATTCTCAAGTTTATATAAATGTTTCCAACCATACCAAACTCGTGAGATCATCCATTTATGCTATCAATAAGATAAATCTTGTCTTTAGGATTATAATATCAAATCATGTCTTAAACTCATCATTCACTCACATTGGGAGTGAATGATCTCACATCTTTGATTATGCTTAGAAATACCCTAGAACTTGGTAATGTCATAATCATTATGTATTAAATCTATTTATATTTTTTATAGTTAACTTTGGTATAGTATTCAACAAGCTAGAAGTATAGTAACTCAAGTCATTTGTACTTTATCAATCACCATTGTACAAATCCTTGTAATCTTTAGAATTGAATAACTTAACATAAACAACATTTTCTTCAAAAGGTATTCTTTTGCCACTTCAAACAAAAACATTATATTCTTTATTTTAAGTCTTAACTACTTAAAACATGGACTTTCATAATATTTACATGGTACTAATTAACTTTAATCTTGTATTACTATTCTGCTTTACCTTTTATATCTTATATGTTAGTCTAAGTTCCTTGAAGATATATTTGCTTGTGAAGTAAACTTGAAGATAAACCAAATATTAAAGAAATCACCTAAGTTAAACTCACTTATAATGTTGGGAATTACTTCGGGTTTTTTACAAAATGCATAGCATTACTTATGCATAACAACATCTTGATTCTTTAAACATTAGTCCTTACCGGACCAATGATGTTGTTCTCAGGTATTGGATCATATATTGTCTTGAAGACCGTGATTGCATAATCGTAATCAGAAAATGCAAGTTCACACTTGCTCATGTACTTTGGTTATTTTCTATCAAGAAATTGCAATCTATTATTGTTATCACCTACATTTCAAAATGATCAGAAAACTCTATTTTCATAAAGATATGATTATGGGTTATTTACCAAGTGGTAATAACCTACTATTATAGTTCCAGTGGTAAAGGAACATAATATCTAGGATTTAACAACCAATATCGTCAGTGATTCTTGTGACGTATAATACGCATTAACCATGAGATCTAGAATGGGATGATGAAGTCAGTTAGATCTTCTTCCTTCTGCATGTCAACAGATGACCATATCGTGACGCTGGTATTCCTTTCGAGGATTAGTACATGGGTGGGACCCCTCAGTTCCCCGCAATCTTGGTGTCTAGATCATCTATGAGGGACTATCGTAGGTAGGTCTACCACTATGTTGGGACTACCAGGGACATAGCTCTACTCACTAGAGTCCTCAATGAGTCAACCATAGTTATATTTGCTTATATGCGAGTTAGCAGATGTCGTTCTGCTTGAGGGGTCGTGTTGGCATGTGGGGTCACAGAGAAGGGCATTGATCGGCTTGGATCTTAGACTAGGCCCCACACCAAGGAAGTGTGGACGAGAATGCAACTCGAATGTGCAACAAGGCTAAGTTCTCTCATGGGTAAAGTAACGCACCTCTGTAGAGTGTATAAAATTGTGACATGTTACTCCATATTCTTGGAAGGATCTAAAAACACGGCAGGAAAGGAACTCCATGAAGTTCTGATCAACCTGTGAAGACTGACGGACATAGTTTTTCAGAACAAAAGTAACCTTTGAAGAATTTTTTATGAAAACCTTCATAACCTATGACCTTCGATCTATGGTTGTAGATAGTTTATCAAATAGTCCTTTTAGTGAACTTACTAAGTATGCTCGTACTCAACCATACCTGCTTAATCCTTGCAGATTCTAAAGCCGATGAAGATGTCGTCAACACTAACATACGCTTAAAGGAATCATCACCAAAAACTCAAGTTCTTCAATGAAGTGAATGGAGTCAACATATACATCAACTGAAGTGAAGGTGAAGTTCCTGACTAGATGATAACCCCCAAGTGCAGGGGATCACCACAGTACAATTCGATAAGTATTTGAGTGTCGAACCCATGAGGAGCTGAAGGTAAACTATCTATTCTCTAAAGCCCTATAACCCTATTATATGGCCTTCTATGCAAAGCTAGGATCTAAGTGTGTGTTTTGTTTTGGTACTAGGTAGAAAATAAATAAAGTATGTGTTAGTGGAAAGTACAAATAAACTAGTGCAAGTTAAATTGATCTAATGAAGTGGAGTGGAGTGGTGTCAAGTTTTCTCAAGTAGCAAGTTTCTCTAAGGGAGTAAATGCTCAGGCAATTGTTATTTCATTCGTTTGTTTGGTTGTTTATTGTTTCTTCTAGGATGGAGCCTTAATTAGGTGTAGCCAAATAAATGCTCATACACAACTCTTATGATGGATCCTAAGGCCATGTTATTGAGCAAACATAGGAATTATTAAGACATAATTGTCCCACCATAGCTATAAACTCTAGGGTCCCCGATATATGTCCCCCCTAATGTAACTTTATGGATTGGACCACGGTTTTCTGTCCTACATAGTCCTCCCCACTCCATTACATCATGGTGATCACCTTACATGCATTCCCCAACATATGCGTACACTCATATATTGTACAATAAGACAATCATAAAAAAACACTGAATGTAACCAATAAACGAACTATTTTACTTTTGCCATAACCATTCACTACTCAAACAAAGACATGGAGTCACAATAGATCAAGGGAAGACAAAATATTGCTTCACACATCATGTTTGCCAAGATATTATAGTAGGGAGATGGAGAGGATCTTGCTATAGGTGTTGATGATGAACACGCCGAAGGGGGTGGAGCCCTCCGGAGGTGATTCCGGTGGCTTTTCCCCCCTCCGATCTTCTATAGCGGCAGCCTCCCGACTCTCTATTTCTGTGTTTTTGATCTCTGCCTCTCTCTGTGTCGAGGATCACCAAAGGGGGTATATAGTAGGTTTTAGGTCAAGACAAGTCGTTTGGCGAAAGAATCGATGACATCGGAGACTCGAAGGAGGAAAGAGTATACTAGCCACGGCCAGGGGGTGGGTCATGGATGTTGTGCCCGTTCCCTCAGTCTTCTTTTCTCGCGGATCTTTGGCCTATTGTTCTTCATTCTGATAAATGCTATGTCCCATGAAGTTCATGTCAATTGGACGTCATTTGGGTACCTGAAAGTCAAAAACATTGAAATAGGGGGTTTCTACCTCGGCAGGGTTAATTCCAAAGAAATATGGGAAGTGTGAATTATTCTGAATAATCATTATAAAACATGAATACAACCCATATAAGATGCAAATATGTTGGAATATCAAGTAATAAAGTGCAAAGTTCATGTATGCATTTTACATGCATCAACATCCCCGAGCTTAACCTATACTCGTCCTCAAGTATGAAGGTGATAAAAGTAACATGGACTTTGTGCTTTAATACTATTTTGGATATCAAAATTGATTACTATTTCTACATAGTTAAATGATTCATTCTTCAAAGGAATAGCAATATGCAAGATGGATAATGAAGTGATATCTCATATACAATGAAAGGATGATCAATAGTAATTCACAAAGTGTAACATAGAAGAAAAAGCTATGGACCAAATGAATGAAAAATGCAAAAGCAAAAGTAAAGTAAAAACATCCTATAGCGGTCATAGAGTTTTCTTCTAAATTCTGAATATTAAAGTGGACACTTTGGAAAGATAGATAATAAGCAGATATTAATCATGAATAAGTTTCATATAGCTTCCAAACGCTTCCTATTATGATTATGTTTGAACTATGGTATTCATTAGCTTTGATCTCTCATTGCCCCTATCATTAGCATCTTGACTGGTTAAGGTTAATGTGATGGAAAGTATGAGGTATATGCTTGACAAAATATGAGTTGAATGCCTCATGCCCCTTGAGTACGAGTACCTAAACCACATGCTACTCAACTTAGGTCCCAAATAAGTTCTTGTCATTGTAAGCATACATGTATCATTGAGAACGCCAACAGGGTACCTCTTGTCCCATGATATAGGAGGTTTCCCATATCAAAACAACAAGACAAACACACTATGAGCATCTTAGCAATTCTTTTTATTTACTATGGCATAGCTTTTTATTTAAGATGCTTCATAGAATGCTCACTATGGGTTGCTGTAAATTTCCACCATGAAATGGCTTGGGTTAGCGGCCCAGGCGTTTCTCTAACACATATACAAACTCCATGAGCTTACAAGTTTCCAACTTATTTCACACTGATAGACATCCATAACAAAAGAACATGATATCAACTAAATATAAATAAGTGCAATGTTGAAAACATGCCCCATGAAAACATGGTTGTGCTAACTCCCAACCCATAATTTGACGAGCACATAGCCTCATAAGATAGTCACAATGGTTCAAGTTTAGTATGTGCAGGAAAATAAAATGTGCCATCAAGTTCGTGAGAGCTTTACTAACTAACTTTCTCATAGCAAACACAATCATAAGAATTTTAATTTTTAAGCTAGATAAAATAATAAAGCATGAGAAATATACTTGGAATAGCAATTATGCTAATAGGTAGGTATGGTGGACACTCCGAAAAAACTTGGTTCAAAGGGAGTTGGATAAACAAGTTTTAACTTGTTGGATTTATTGTTGGGTTAGCAAGAGGGAGAAAGTTGACCGTCTACATGCATGAATAAGAGTCCATAGTTCTAATCAATCCATGTCAAAAAATGTAAACTAATAGCAAGCATCAAAACATGAATAAAAGATAGTTCTACATAACTCACTTGCAAATTAATATTCATTCAAAGCATATACATCATGCAACTATATGTATCCTTTTTTAATAAATTTCAACATCCCTATTCCAACTCTTTTGTAGCATCCAAATTAATTAATTTCTACAGAAAGTACATATTGATAATGGTCTTCGCAACATGAACAAAATAAAAACTAAAAATAAAGGAAGTAAGATACAAACGCTCCAAGTTTATGTGATAGTAATGTGTTGCTCAAAAAACAGAAAGTAGACGTGTTCAAACTGAGAGTCTGGTTAGTCCAGCGGGGTGCCTTGGGCATCCCCAAGCTTATGGTTTTCACCATCTTTGGATTTCTCTTGGTGCATCTCCTCTAATCCCTATTAAAAAACATCAACACAAAATTTTCCCCCATCTCTTTTCTGTGGGGAGACATTAGTGGGCATAAAATTCATAATATTTGCTACAAGAAATCCTTAAAACATGTATATATGAAGTTTCCAGTAGGTATATAATTTTGTATGCTCTCTCATAAACTCAAATTAATAAAAAATATTCAACTTAAAAGCTCAAAGAACACATAAACCAAAATGGGACAGAATATGTCTAGAATTTTAGTAGCAACAAAACATAATTAATTACCCTACTTAGACATCCCCTAAAATCATGAAATTTCTTGAGAATATATAGGATGAAAATTAGTAACTATATTTAAAATATGAGCTCAATCGGAGTTACAGAAAAATATGAAAAATCATACGGTACAGAGACTCGTGCAAGAATTTGCAACTCCATATATATGTTCAACTTTTTCAATCCAAAATGGGTAAAACTTGGTACTTTGTTAAAACTTCCAGAACAAAAACAAAAACTAAAGTCTCTTATTACAGAAATAGGACACAAATAAAATCAAAACAAAAATAATCGGGTTGTCTCCCGCAAAGCGCTTTCTTTATAGCCATATAGCTAGGCTTACCTACTTGATATCTAGATGGTTTGACTTTATGAGGTAGCTTGGACATCCCCAATCTTGAAAGCTTGTATTCATTTGATACAGGTGGGGTTCTCCCAGAGGTAACATCCCCAAGCTTGAGCGTTTGTCTCTCTTAATCTTTATTCATCACACTCAACTCTTTCACTTGAAAACTCTTTCCACATAAAACTCGTCATAAAACTTGATTAGAGTCGTTAGTGACTCCATAAATTAAATCCAATAGGTACAGCAAAGATATATCACGAAATAAACATTATCTACCGTTACTTATGATTTTGTATTGCTCTTTGATAAAAAGGAACTGCACAAAATAAAGATAATGAGACTAATACATAATAGAGACAAAATCCGTCAAAAACTGGAAAATCTGTAAAGAGCGAATTTTTAGAGGCACTTACATTGCTCAAATAAAAACGCTTGAACTAATGAAATGTGGGTAAAGAGCTGAATATTTTTGACGTGAAATTTCAGATCAAAATTCCTCTTTTGTGATTTTTAACATTTTTTGCAATGAAGCTCAGGAATCTGTTTTCTGCACAGCAAGTTACAATTGTTTGATCTTACCTCTCAAAAGAGGTTATTCTTGGCACAAATATGATAAAGTAAGATACAAAGGTGATATTTCAGTAGTAATAAATACTCTTTTTATTTTGTTTTATAATGGGAGTGCAGGGTTTCGCCGCAATAACAAAAAAAATACTACACGAGAACACCCTGAATGCCCTAGGATCTATCTAGAAGTAATACGGTAGTGGAGAAAGACAGTAGTAACGTACCCTTGAAGACCGAGAGAGCATTACGCTCATGCAGGAGCGTGGATGATGTAGTCGTACCCGTCCGACCTCAAGGTCGCGAAGCTCCTCGCACGTCACCCCTTGTCCAGGTCCTTGTATGATGGCCCGAAAGCTTAAATAGCCCCACCGAGTTATCACATGCATACGATGCAATGCGATGACTCCCAAACTCCTTGATCCCTGTTGGGGTTACAGAAGTAAACCTCCTGGAGGAATCACCACAACAAAACGGCGTGTCACGGATGCGTTGAATTTTTGCGGACAGTCCTTTCCCTAGGACTGTCCCACGACAAAGGCAACTAGAGAGAGAGGGGGGATTCTCCAAGGATGAACGCCTCAGAGAATATCTTATTGAGTGTCCTTTAGTCCTCCCATGGTCACCCCTTTATATAGGCTAAGGGGGTGTGCCTTTCTCAAAGGCTAAGCCATATGGGACTAAAGTCAAAAGGAAAATATGTCGGATGGGCTGAATTCATTAGCCCAACAAGCAACACCACACAACAGCCTAGGCAGAGCTGGCCGGGTGGGCCACCCCCGCCCGCTGCCTGCTATGCAGCACCCAGCGTGCGCGATAGTGAGCAGCCCGGGTGGGCCGGCAGTCCGCCTCGTGGCCCACTAGCTTGGTGGTGGCCTGGCGTGGCTGAGAGAGCCAGCTCCCCCACCAGCTCCTTTGGGCCAGGGTTGAGTTGGTCCGGCTGGTGGCTAGGGGCCGCCTTGTGTGGTGGTTATTATCCGCCGCTCACTTCGGTTGGGCTGGTCAAACCAGCCCTATTTGTTGTCTTTTCCTTGTGGCTTTTTCCTAGGCAAATTTCCTCCAGGATGTTGTCCTAATGATAAAATCACTTTATAAATTTGAATTTAAATATTTATTTAGTATATATTAATTCATAATTAACATATAATAAATGTATATTATAAATTGCTATTTATCTGAAACACCTTTCGGCCTTTTCCCTTTCCTTCTTTCTCCGAACAACTTTGGATCTCTCTAGAACAATTTCGATTTCTCTCTCTTTTGTGATTCCATCCAGCAGGATGATCTCCAAGCGTCGTATCGCCCTTAAGCATGTTTCCCTCGGTTCGGGAATGCTATAGACATGATCCATATCAATGATCAATAGAGGGACCGCGATGCCCATGTTGACCCATATGCACTCCACGAATCTCCATCGTGTCGAACCTGAAACGATATATCCAATTCCCTTGTTCATGATACAAGACCTGTCCAAGATTTGATCATCGATATCATGATACCTTATTCAATCTCGTTTCCAACAAGTACTGGTTTACTCATTCCCGTGAAATACCATCCCCATGACCTAGTCATGTATTTCGCAACATGGATGTAATTCATCGAGTGGGCCCAGTTGTATCTTCTCATCACACGGGAGAACAATTTCCAATCTTGAAGCATATTGCCTTGACATGATCCTTTGGATATCCAACGTGTACCTTTATAGCCACCCTATCACGAGATGGCGGTCGATACAGTCAAAGCATCCTTCGGTAACAGTGGTTGATATGATCTCACGGTCTAAGGATTAGGACAATATGTTTCTGACAATTGCAACATGAACTAAGTGACATGATCGTGTTGCAATAATCATTAGTGGGAAGTGTCCATCACATCATACCACATGATATGACTTCATTGTCAGTGACTTTTGTTTAGCCCATGATCAGGCAACCTTAATCATCGTCTGCCTAATGAACTAGTTGAATATAGGCTACTAGGGACCTAGATTTGTTTGTATACCACACATGTATCAATGTTTCCGCTTGATACAGTTATAACATGATATAAAACTATAATGAACTAATGAGATACAGAAATAATACCCTTTTATTATTTGCCTCTAGGGCTTATCTCCTTTAGTCTCCAACTTGCACTAGAGTACAAATAATCTAGTTGCATTGCTACTAATCATAAACCATATCTCATATTCATTTATTGATCATGCTTTCCCATGGAGGACTTACTATCCTAAATCTGTTTCACCATATTCGTAAGGTCCTATTTTGCAAATCATTGATGTCAACTATTTGACATTCACACCATTATCATATAATGTGTTATAGAATTTTGGTGACAAAGTGAGACTTCTGTTTTCTAGCTTATACAATGATGATCTATCAACCAATAGAACTTTCAAGATGTCATATATAACTACAAAACACATTTAGTCCAAAATCGAACTTTCTCTAAACCAAAATTATACTTGCTAACATTGAAGTATTCTAATACTTCTATATCTATGTAAATTTTAATCAAAGTGCAATACTTTCACTTTGATATCTGGCCATGCTTTCGCTGCGTTCAAACTTAACTCTGATTTAGTGATTCAGAAATCACTCTAGAATCTTTGTTCTTTACTACTAAGAACATGGGTCACATTATGTCAAGTATAAACAACATGGGTTTTACCTTGGAAAAACTATGACCAAGGGATAGTTGATGTAGTACATCCCTTTTCCCTATTTTAACCATTGTCGTAAATACTGAGTTATTACTGAATACTTCTCCTAACTGTTCAAGTAAAAATCAATTCTTTCATGAATCCATTATGAACTCTTTTCAGAATCTCAACTAGGTCCTTCTAAACCTTTTAGAATTCTCCCAGTATTTTGACAGTTTAATGTTCATTAAACATCCTGATCTAATCACATAGATCCACTACATTTAATTCAAGTTGAATTTCATCCATCTTTCCTAATACCAAATACATTGTTCACTAATATGTCGATTACATATTCTAGAACAATGTCACGCTCCCACTCAAATATTGCATCAATATTTGATATTCTAGGAGGTCACTCATCTCCCACTCAAATATGTCGTCCACATATTCTATTAGGAAAACTTCTTAGCTCCCACTCAACTTGCATACTTTTCTTGATAATTCTAGCAAATCCAAAATTCTTTGATCTTACATCAAATCGAGAATTTTCTGCTACAAGGCCTCAGCAATTCCTGGTTGATCAAAACCTGCCTATTGTACCAGTTACAACCTTTCTCTTCATACTCTTGAAGACTTCACAGTTTTAAACAACCCTTTACCAATTTCCAAGTTGGACTTATTTGCTGATTAAATCCAATAGACATTAAACATTTGACAAAAAAGCTTTGTGACAAAATAAGCTTTTATGTCTTCCTTTTAAGTTTAATTTCCATCCTTTCAACTTTGAAGATTACTAGGAAGGATTAAGTAAATTCCATTACTTAATGAGATCAAGTAACTTTTTACTTCATAATCTCAAATGTTACTTAATTTGGGATTTCATGACTCTTAGTCATTTCTTTTAATTAGGTCCATCATACTTTCTTTGTAGTTTGTAGGTATGTCTTATTCCACTAATAGGACAAGTGAATCAAGAATGCAATTCTGCAACTGGCAGAACAAGGTCTTGAATCCTACTTTCACAAAGTATTAGCTGGACCACTTTATGATCATATCATTCTATTTTCCCTCTATTTGTAAAGTTTGTTTCCGGAACATATTCCATTTTACATTCTTGAAAATTCAGAGGTAAGGTCAAAACATTTTGCTTATACTTATACCCTTTCCACTAACACTTCTATGAGAATACACTTTCTCAAAGAAGTACCTCACTTAGATAACACAAACTTTGTCTTCTTTGGGCATTAGTTTGGAATTAGTTTCATAGTCTTACTAACAACGTATCACAAAGACTTACTATTCGCAATGATCTCGAACTATTGAGGTCTATAGAAACTCGAGCTTGCCATATATCATATGGTGCTATTTCCGCAACTCATTAGATGTTCCTAATACTTTTGAGTGTTTACTAATTCAATCTCTAACTCTAATTCCTAACATTAAACCGTTCGAAGATCATTTGGACTATATGTATCTTATACACTTTTATTATGATGTTTTAGACATATCAATACTATTTGATTAGTCCAATCACCATAATTTGTGAAACCGTTTTTCACAAGTCCCTTCCATGCCAATTTACAATTAACTTGAATTCAAAATTACTTGGATCAAATCGCAAAGACTTTGGAATTCTTGTTAATCTTATATCCATTTCATTTTGAAATCATTTGAACAATTCAAATAGTCTCAAACTTGTGTTTCATTAAGTAAATACACATATTTACTTAAACTCACCAAAAATAATGATTTCCACTATTTGTTCAAAATATGATACATCACATGTATAAAATTCAACACTTCTCCGCATATCACCGTTTTACCAGAATGCAGAGTTTTAGTCATTTTGCCAGACGAGGCATGGTTCTGCAAAGTATCTAGATAAAATATCTAAGACCCTGATCTTCATTAATATGAAAAACATGCAGTAACCATAACGACTTAAACAATAGTGTTATTCAATATTTAAACTTGAATATCTTTTGGCAACTTTCATAAACATCCTTTTATCATACTGATAAAGACTAGAATAACATGTTCATAATCTCAATGTGAATTATAAAAGAGATCATTCATGAAAACAGAACACCTGAATTGTTTCTTATTAATATGAATAACCGTCTCACAATAAGCAAGACACACTCATAAGTTTCACAAACTTGATATCAAAGCTTTTATTCAAATCTACTAATCATAATGATAAACTTCGAGGTAAGGGGTGTCATCGGCCATCAACTAGCTTGCTTGTTGTCATCATGCCATCAACACCTCATTCCATTCTGCAACACTCACGCAGAGGGTCCTGTTTTCACTAAAACAAAATTAAGTATCCAATACTTGAAACATGCATAAGCGTTTCATTGAAACGTTCATTTCTTGTATATCACATATACACTTCCTATTGATGACGATCCCAACTTTGGGTTCGAACAAACTCCCACTTAAACTATCATCCCTAAAGACAGTTTTAGTGATTACATGGCCCCTTTTCCCCACATCATCCCCGATCGTCACGGCCTTTGATGTGGGTTCTAGGGTGGACTTTACCGGTCGATCACTGTGTTCTGAGGCCATATCTACATATGCTAGGATTGCCAACTCAACCTTAGTGTATTCATTGTGCAGCATGGCTTACACCCATATGCGAACGTAGATATGTCTGACACCCGATCGTCATGGCCTGCCTCATACCAAAGAACTTTCTTGGTGGTGCATACTAAGGGAGAACACTTTCATTGGTATTAATTAGGGATCATCCTATTTAAATGCTACTGTTGTGTATCTAATACTAGCACTCAAATAAGATGCAAACAAAGATTAAATCATATCTAATCATATGTGATGTGACATGGTTGTCTTCCCGCTCCATGATCTCCATCAGGTGCTCCAGCTTGGCGCCAAGTCCATAATGCCATCCGTCTTGTCATTCATCATCGCGATGATTACTACTACATGACTTAGCAATAGGAAAAGTAGACTACCTTACCTTTTCACGACTTGCAACCATATCACATCACAGAGCCTTCCCTACAACATAAAGTTAGACGCCTCTACTCTATCTATTGCAGATTTTATGTGGTTGTTAAGGCTTTCATGATAGAACAGTTTCTACCTATGAACTTCCAACAACAACATAGATACAATAGTTGTTGCTACTACACCCATTTCGGGGCCTTCTGTTGTAGATGCCATATCAACTACCGTGAGAGATATAGACAACCACTAGTCACTTATACGGTACAAGCCATATGTCGAGCGTGGAACCGGTCTCGCGCATGATTACGCGTAAGGTCGGTCCGGTCCGCTTCATCTCATAGTACCGCGATATGAACAAATACACGTGGGAAGGTAACAACTAGGGTATCGATGCCCACACTTTGCATGTGTCTATCCGTACTAGAATACTAACCATAGACCTAGGCTCTGATATCATTGTAGGGTTTTCGCAGCAATAACAAAAAAAAATACTACGCGGGAACACCCTGAATGCCCTAGGATCTATCTAGAAGTAATGCAGTAATAGAGGAAGACAGCAGTAACATACCCTTGAAGACCGAGAGAGTGTTACGCTCATGCAGGAGCATGGATGATGTAGTCATACCTATCCAACCTCAAGGTCACGAAGCTCCTCGCACATCACCCCTTCTCTAGGTCCTTGTACGATGGCCTGGAAGCTTCAATAGCCCCACCGAGTTATCACATGCATACAGTGCAATGTGATGTCTCCCGAACTCCTTGATATCTGTTAGGGTTGTGTAACACCCCGTCCACTCCTAGGCCCGGGGGGTGTCACTCCTGGCAGCTTAATAGGATATCTAGACTGGCCCCACAGACCAACACTAGTCTTTTCTGCGCACTTTGTCCTCACTGCGCGCACTGCTACTTCCACTTCGGTCGGTCACCCATCCTAGAATTGCTCTAGGCCAAGCACGCTTAACCTTAGAGTTCTTTTCGAATGAGCTTCCGGAAAAGAAGTTGCAACTTGTTGATATGGGTATCCTATCAATCCTATTAAGCCATGTGCCTGGATCTCACATACACCCACCCTTTAGAAGATCGATGCCCTCATCGATCAAGCACACCCTAGGAACGTTCCCTCTGGCACGCTGCTCAGCGTCTAGTGCCGCACATGTGCCATGCCGTGTCCACTGCCACACGCCGCCATGCTCCACATGTCCCGCCATCGACCCGCACACACCCGTAATCGCAAGGGTCGTCTCGATACCACTTGTAACACCCGCCCACTCGGCCCGGGTGTCACTCTGGCAACTTAATAGAATATCTAGACCGGCCCCACGCATCAACACTAGTCTTTTCACAGACTTTGTCCTCACTGCGCGCACTTGTTACCCACTTCCTGGTCGGTCACCCATCCTAGAATTGCTCTAGGCCAAGCACGCTTAACCTTAGAGTTCTTTTCAAATGAGCTTCTGGAAAAGAAGTTGCAACTTGTTGATATGGGTATCCTCTCAATCCTATTAAGCCATGTGCCTGGATCTCACAGGTTGCGGAAGTAGACCTCCTAGCGTAATCACCACAGCACAATGGCATGCCGCAGATGCGTTGACTTTTCGTGGACAGTCCTTTCCCTGGGACCGTGCCACGACAAAGGCAGCTAGAGAGAGAGGGGGTATTCTTTGAGGAAGAACACCTCAGAGAATATCTTATTGGGTATCCTTTAGTCCTCCCATGGACATCCCTTTATATAGGCTAAGGGGTGTGCCTTTCTCAAAGGCTAAGCCATATGGGACTAAAGTCAAAAGGAAAATATTAGGAAATTCGTACACAACCGGATGGGCTGAATCCATTAGCCCAACAAGCAACACCACACAGCAGCCTAGGTAGAGTTGGCCGGGTGGGCCGCCCATGCTATCTGGCGCCAATGACAAGGCAGCGGCGATAGCGATGGGCGATGGAAGATGGCCTCATGGCCCCAAATGACTCGGTGGCGGCCTGGCGTGGATGAGAGAGCCAGCCCGGGTGGGCCAGCTGCCTAGCATGCTCCCTGTGAGCTCCTCTAGGCCAGGGTTGAGCTGGTCCGGTTGTGGCGACTAGTGTCTAGGGCCACCCCGTGTGGCGGTTATTATTTGTCGCTCACTTCGGCTGGGCTGGTCAAACTAGCCCTATTTGCTGTCTTTTTCCTGTGGCTTTTTCCTGGGCCAATTTCCTTCCAGGATTTTGGCCTAATGATAAAGTCACTTTATAAATTTGAATTTAAATATTTATTTAGTATATATTAATTCATATTTAAATATAACAAATGTATATTATAAATTGCTATTTATCCAAAACACCTTTTGGCCTTTTCCATTTCCTTCTTTCTCCGAACAACTTCGGATCTCTTTGGAACGATTCCGATTACAATTTGATAATGATTAATAGCTTGCATTTTAAATAACATAGAAATATAAAGAGGTCTCTTATCTCTTCCTCTCTCATAATAGTTGCAAGCATCAAAAGCAAACTTAATCTCATAGTTTTGAATAGATTCACCATATAAAGACAAGTCATCTAATGAGCATACTGGATCATCTAACTCAATTATATCACTTTCATATTCCCACATATTAGTCATAATTGTTCCACATAGAGGACTACTAGACAATAAAAGATCGCCATCATTAATAAGAATGTGTTCATTGCCATTTGTTGGGTGTAGGAGATGGGTAGCTACTCCATTCTTCCTCCACTTGTTCTTACTTTTGCTCTTCTTCTTGGGGTGGCATGGACATCCCCAAGCTTGGGCTTTTGTCATCTCCTTCCTTGGCACTTTCAACATTATCTCTTGCATCAAAAAGGTTACTGCCCAAAAGAATATATTTGACATAAAAATCATATATCTCATGGTTAATCTTGGGAAAAGGATCCATCTAATTTTTTGGGGTTTTAGTTTTATATAAAATAAAAAGGTACTAAAAATAAACTAGCAATGCAAGAAATAATAGAAGCCTAATGATATGCTCCCCGGCAATGGCGCCAGATAAGTATCTTCATAACCCCCAAGTGCAGGGGATCACCACAGTACAAATCGATAAGTATTTGAGTGTCGAACCCACGAGGAGCTGAAGGTAAACTATCTATTCTCTAAAGCCCTATAACCCTATTATATGGCCTTCTATGCAAAGCTAGGATCTAAGTGTGTGTTTTGTTTTGGTACTAGGTAGAAAATAAATAAAGTATGTGTTAGTGGAAAGTACAAATAAACTAGTGCAAGTTAAATTGATCTAATGAAGTGGAGTGGAGTGGTGTCAAGTTTTCTCAAGTAGCAAGTTTCTCTAAGGGAGTAAATGCTTAGGCAATTGTTATTTCATTCGTTTGTTTGGTTGTTTATTGTGTCTTCTAGGATGGAGCCTTAATTAGGTGCAGCCAAATAAATGCTCATACACAACTCTTATGATGGATCCTAAGGCCATGTTACTGAGCAAACATAGGAATTATTAAGACATAATTGTCCCACCATAGCTATAAACTCTAGGGTCCCCGATATATGTCCCCCTAATGTAACTTTATGGATTGGACCACGGTTTTCTGTCCTACATAGTCCTCCCCACTCCATTACATCACGATGATCACCTTACATGCATTCCCCAACATATGCGTGCACTAATATATTGTACAAGAAGACAATCATAAAAAATAACAACACTGAATGCAACCAATAAATGAACTATTTTACTTTTGCCATAACCATTCACTACTCAAACAAAGACATGGAGTCACAATAGATCAAGGGAAGACAAAATATTGCTTCACACATCATGTTTGCTAAGGAGATGGAGAGGATCTTGCTGTAGGTGTTGTTGATGAACACACCGGAGGGGGTAGAGCCCTCCGGAGGTGATTCTAGCGGTGTTTCCCCCCTTCAATCTTCTCCAGCGGCAGCCTCCTGACTCTTTGTTTCTATGTTTTCGATCTCCGCCTCCCTCTGTGTCGAGGATCGCTAAAAGGGGGTATATATAGTAGGTTTTAGGTCAAGACAAGTCGTTTGGCGAAATAATCGACATCGAAGACTCGAGGGAGGAAAGAGCATACCAGACGCGGTCAGGGGGTGGGTTGCGGCTGTTGTGCCTGTTCCCTCCTCGGTCTTCTTTTCTCGCGGATATTTGGCCAATTGTTCTTCATTCTGATAAATGTTGGGTACCATGAAGTTTCAGGTCAGTTGTCATCGTTTGGGTACCTAAAAGTCAAAAACATTGAAATAGAGGTTTTCTGCCTCAGCAGGGTTAATTCCAAAGCAATATGGGAAGTGTGAATTATTCCCAATAATCATTATAAAACATGAATATAACCCATATGTGATGCAAATATGTTGGAATATCAAGTAATAAAGTGCAAAGTTCATGTATGCATTTTACATGCATCACTAGATAGGAGTATAATCTCTAGCCATGAAACCTACTTTTTTAGAGCATTGCAATAGCAGCAATTACAATTCAGATAGTTTAGATACTAGTCTAATTAGCATGTTAGTTATGAGTTGTTATTTCTGGTTCTTCTTTGTAAGAAGTTGCTTTCTTCCTCTATAACTTTGAGTATTCTCTAGATCTTTTGTAAACAGTCGAGTTGTAATCTATAGTCATGTCTTGGACACGTGATGTTTATGTTATACCACTCTAAGGGATGTAATACTAGTGGAACGATGTTTCATTAGTGTTATTTCAACAATTATAGTGTACTGCATCATGCAGTGGTATGCTAGGTCACCGCAGCTGGTATCAGAGCATACACTTTAACCTTAGGATTAGAACCCTTTTAGGAGATCTATAGGTAGAATAGTGATTATAGGAAGCCATCTTATCTAAACCATATGTTCTTATAACTTGTGGTTGGTATTCACTTGAGGATAACCTTGTCACACTTAAGTAGGATGTCCTTGTTATATTTCTTGGGAGTAATTACTTAGCTATCTTTCCTCGGTAAATAAATACCCTAGTGTCTTTCTAAGTAGATTATGACTAAGTTAAAGATGTCATATGGAGTACTATTAGTGGTGTAGTCCTATAAAGAGAATCTATGCAGGGTAGCAAAATTTTATCATTAGTTGATAATGATAGACAACATAATGGAGACCATTAGAGCATGTATAGAGGCGGTGGGAAGTAAAGCATGTGGGATTCACTTGAGGATTCTACGTGATGGAGTGAAATTTTGCTAAGACTTAGTAATAACAAGATAAGGAGAAGAGTTATCATAGTGAGACAAGCTATGAAACCATGATGAAGGTGTAATTACGACAAGTACTTAGGGTGTGTTTGGTAGGTCGGGTGGTCTTTCTTACCTCATACAAGCTGAGCCTAGCTATGTGAACCTTACACAAATATGTATTATTGTGTTTTGTTTGGTGGGCCGGGTGAGTTAAGCTGAGCTCAGTTGAGATTATGTTTGGTAGGTCAGGTGTGTTGAGCTGAGCCACAGAAAAATAAAAAGCAATTGGGTCCCTAGATACAGAACAGAAAAGTAATTGGATCCCTGTGAGAGTAGCCGCCGCGATGCCGGAGCTCCATCTCGTCGGCCATGGACTCCACATTCTGCCAGAAGGGCCGGAGCATGCGGGTCCAGTCGTGCAGCCGCACATGCAGCACCAGCACTCCGTCGTTCTTATCGTGGTGGTAGGTCCAGGCGAGGCAGAGGAAGAAGCCGCTGGTGGTCTTCTTCCTCGGTGACACGAAGGAGGAGAGCATGGAGGCGGCATCGGCATCCTCGAGCGAGGGTAGAGAGGACACGTACGCCGCTGCCTCGGCGTCCTCGAGCGATGGTAGGAGGAGAGCACGGAGGCGCTACGGTCGGCAAAGCTCGCGCCTCGCGGTACTATTACTGATATGCCTTGTCGCCCCACCATGTTCGAACATGGTGTGCTTGTTGTGTGTGAGTCGAGTCAGAGCTTGCATCGCCGGAGCTCCATCTCATTGGCCATGAGGAGCTCTTGGAAAGGGTGGATGGGGAGCTCTCCGGCCGGTACTGATACATTGCAAATGTATCCATAATTTTCGATGTTCCATGCTTGGTTTTATCTACTTTCTTGTGTTTTGTTCCAACTTTGGGGTACTTTTCATATGATTTCTTGGACTAACCTATTAACAAGATGCCACAGTGCCAGTTGCCTATTTTCTGCTGTTTTTGGTTCCAGGAAGTCAGAAAATGAATATTCTCAGAATTGGACGGGACAAAAGCCAAAGTTACTATTTTCCCGAAGACTCGCGGAACCAGAAGGAGAGTCGGAGAGGTGCCATAGGGTGGCCACACCACCCCTAGGCGCGGGTCCACCTAGGCCGCGCCAGGGCATGGTGTGGGCCCCCTGGCCGCCCACCGACCTGTTCCGGCACCCTGTTGGGATGGGGAAGTGCCCTCGGAGCCATCTCCATCGATTTCCACCACCATCTCCATCACCATTGCTGATTCCCATGATGAGGAGGGAGTAGTTCTCTCTCGAGGCTAAGGGTTCTACCGGTAGCTATGTGTTCATCTCTCTCTCTCTCTCTATGCATGATCATATTGTGATCATGAGCTTGTAATCTATAGATCTGTTCTGCTACTCAAGTGCTTTAATGAATCTCTGCTCTCCCCGTGTGTGTGAAAGTGACAGCGTGCTCACCATGGTGGCACTTAGGCTAGAGATTACAAATACTTGTTATGAGTTATATTTAGAGTTGGATGTTTCTATGAAATTGTGGTGTTTGTTGGACTCATCTAGTACTCAAGGTGACAGTGTGGGGTTTTCTAGATGGGAAGACTTACTTTGAGGAGTGTTGTTATAGCCCTACCATCGATTAGAGTGTCCAACCGGAGAGTAGTTAAGAGTAGTATCATGAAGATAATATATTTATATGAGAGAGTGTTCACTAGTGAAAGTATGATCCCTAGCCCTTGTTTCTAAGCACTGAAACACCGTTTGCTACTAGATCTGTTACATGTTTGCTTGCTTCCATCTTTATTTCAGTTTTACTTTAGTATTTTCCACGCCATCAAGTTATTTTCTAGCACCATTGTCTTATATTCATATCACTTGTATTTCACTATCTCTTCTCCGAACTAGTGCACCTATACACCTGACAAGTGTATTGGGTGTGTTGGGGACACAAGAGACTTCTTGTATCTTGATTGCAGGGTTGCTTGAGAGGGGATACCTTTGACCACTTCCTCCCTGAGTTCGATAAACCTTGGGTGATCCACTTAAGGGAAAACTTGCTGCTGTTCTACAAACCTCTGCACTTGGAGGCCCAACAACTGTCTACAAGAATATAAGTGCGTAGACATCAAGCTATTTTCTGGCGCCGTTGCCGGGGAGGTAAGGTAAAAGGTATTCACACCGGAGGATTAAAGAAGAAGAACCTCCCACGGCAAACGCCTATTTTCTGGTGTGTGCTCGAAGTTATTTCCTTTAGATTCTGCATTTTTGTCTTTTTCTTTCTTTTTTTCACTAGTTAGGCTTAATGGAAAACAACAACAAAATTAGAGAGCTTTATAGTATTTATCTTGAGTTAGGACATGAAGTGTTTGAAGAGAAAATTAAAAAACCTATGGAACTTTATTTGCATGCTAATAGCAATGTTGTTAGTATGATTTCTTTGGACACCATTATTGCCAATTCTATGGAAAAGTCTAAGCTTGGGGAAGTTGGTTCTTATGAAAATGATCTTTTTAGTTCCCCAGCTTTGGAAGATAGCTATTCTATTGCTTATGATGATACAAAACCTCCAATATATGATGATTACAATGATGAGTATGATATTTTCAGTCCACCTACTATTGAGTAGGAAATTAATTATGATTACAATATGCCTCCTATTTTTGATGATTATGGTGATGAGAATAATAATGATAGCTATTTGTTGAATTTCCTCCCACTACAATTAATAAGAATGACTATGCTTATGTGGAGAGTATTAATTCTTTTATGCATGTGGCTCATGATAAGAAAGTTTTATGTGATAGTTATATTGTTAATTTTATTCATGATGCTACTGAAAGTTATTATGAGAGAGGGAAACATGGTTTTATGCATCTCAATAATATTAAGTTTCCCCTCTTTATGTTGAAAATTTTGAAGTTGCACTTGTTTTGCTTTCCTATGCTTGTTGCTTTGTGCTTTCATGACTTGTTTCTTTACAAGATTCCTAAGCATAGGAAGTGGGTTAGACTTAAATGTGTTTTGAATTTGCTTCTTGATGCTCTCTTTTACTTCAATTCATATTTTCTATGTGAGCATCTTCTCAAACCATCATGCCTAACTTAAAGGCGTTAAAGAAAAGTACTTATTGGAAGATAACCCAAAAGTTTTAGATGAGTCTTGGAAGTTATTACTTCTGTAATAACCTCTCCTTATCCTTTTTATTTGATTTTTGTGCCAAGAGTAACCTCTAATGAGAGTGAAGTAATGATTGGGAAAGTTGTTGTCCCGAAACAGATTTTTGTGCTTCACCATAAAAATTTGTGTAAAATCTCTGTATGTCCTTTTGAGGCGTGAATTTTTGTGGTTCTGCCCCAGGATGTTATCTAACTTTCGTTAGTTCAACACTTTTTGATTTGGGTAACAGAAGGTCTTCGAAAAAATTCGTCTTTACCTGCTGGTCTGTTTTGACAGATTTCTGCCATTTTCTGCATTTGCTTCTTGTTGGTTCCTTTTTGAGTTCTTTTGAGGAATTGAGCTTTTTTAGGGAAGTGCTACAGTAGCTAGTGTTTTAATGGAAATTTTTTTGGTGTTATAACTGAACTTTAAGACTTATTTATCTTAAGTGCACTAATGTTGCTAATGAGATTGTGTGAAGTTTTGTATGAAGGAAAAATTTCAGGTGTATGGAAGGAATGAGTAATGAGATGAAGGATGGACTAAAGCTCAAGCTTGGGGATGCCACGCGTGTCACCCCAAGAAATATCCAAGAAGTACAAGCGTCAAAGCTTGGGGATGCCCAAGGCATCCCCTTCTTCATCAATAAAAATTCAGGTTTCTTCCAGACACTTCATTTTTATTGCTTCATGCACAGTTGTGTTTTTCTTGGAGCGTCTTCTTTTTCGTTTTCGTTTTGGTTTTTTGTTTGCTTTGGTTTGCTTAGTTTTCTAAATAAATTGGTTGGACCCCCTCTTTCATACATTGGTTTGCAAATAGTTTGGTTTGGTTTGGAAAAGAGTAGGAAAGTTCATGCTTATGTGGTAAAAAGAGCTTGTTTTTGACTGTGGCCTATGCTTTATCATGCCATGCTTGATATTGTTTTGGCTTTATGCTTAGTATTCTTTGCTATAGCATGACTTGTTATAAACAATTCAGATTGCTTAATGTGCCTTGGATGAATCATGCGTTGTTTTAGCATATTAAAGCATAGTATAGTGGTATTCTCCTTTGATGCTTTATTTGGGTTGACTTGGCGCATGCTCACACCATGTTATGACTATCTCAAGTCACCATTAGCCTTGATGATCCTTTAGTTTTCAACTTGTAGTATCACTTTATGCTTTGATCAATGATGTTTTGTCGCTCTGCATGATTATGGCCATTATTGCTCTCTTAGTTTATCGCTCCCAGTCTTTTGCTAGCCTCCACAACAAAGTATGAGTTCTACTCATGCATCCAACTCCCTAAACCAAGTTATTCCAAAGAGTCCACCATACCTACCTATTAGCTTATGCTATTCCAAGTACATTCATGCTTTTGTTTACCTTCCACTTGTTATGAGAAAACTAGTGATTAAAGCTCTCACGAACTTGATGGCACACTTTACTTTTTGCCTCTAATAAACTTGAACCATTGTGTCTTCTATGTTGTATATGCTTGCACTTATTTGTTGGGAATTAGCAGAACCATGCTTTCATGGGGAACGCTTTCAACATTGCACTTGGTACTTGTACCTAGTTGATATCATGCTCTTTTGTATATGGATGTCGATTGTGAAATGAAAGGGGAGCTTGTAAGTCCATGGAGTTATGTATATGTGTTAGAGAAACGCCTGGGCCACTGGTCTAATCCATGCTGACATGGTGGAAACCTGCAGCGTAACCATAATGAGATGTCTATGAAGCATTCTTCTTATAAAAAAAAGAGTCCTATATTGAAAAAAAAAAGAGAAAAAAAAGAGATACTATGAAAAGAGGAAAGAGAGAAAAAAGCACCATATTCCCATGGTAAATAAGAAGAATGCTGAGATGCTCATTGTCTGCTTGCCTTGTCATTTTGATATGGGGATTCTTCCGTATCATTGGGCAAGGGGTACCCCGTTGGCGGTTCTCTATGATACACATGTACTTACGATGACAAGAACTTACCGGTGACTAAACTTGAGTAGCATGAGGAGCGGCCCTCGTATACAAGGGACATGAGATTTCTGACTTATACTTCGTCAAGCATGTACACCATAGTTTGTTCACTTTAACCTTAATCACTTCAAGATGCTTATGATAGGGGCAATGAGAGCTAAAAGCTATAAGTACCATAATTTTTGGAAGCTCTTTATGAGACTTGAATCCCTACTTCCTTTTACAAAAGGCCTTTCTTCCACCATTATATTGAGTCTCCACCTTCTATCTTTATGCACTTACTTTGAGAGCATAGTGGCCATTCTTAGTTCTATGTGCATTGTACCAAGACTAGTTGATTGATGCATACTTTGATATTGCTTGTTTTAAACTATTGTATCTAGTCACTCTTATGAACTTTGAAGGTGTCCTATGCATTTATATTTGCTACTCTATTGAGGGACAAGTTGAATACTATTATGCTATGTTTTCTTTATGTGAAACAAACAAACATCTTGCAAAGCATTTTTATTCATGAATCTTTTGTTTGTGCCTTTTCATGTTGCATCATAGTTTCTTTGCTTATTGCTAGAACTTTGTCTTTCATGTTATGATTGAAGTACTTTGATCCCAGCTTTGAATGTTTTGCAAATACTTTGATCAAATCTTTGATGGTGCATGTCACCTCAAAAATTATTCTTTCTTTTTATCACTTACCTACTCGAGGATGAGCAGGAGTTAAGCTTGAGGATGTTGATACATTGCAAATGTATCTATAATTTTTGATGTTCCATGCTTGGTTTTATCTACTTTCTTGTGTTTTGTTCCAACTTTGGAGTACTTTTCATATGATTTCTTGGACTAACCTATTAACAAGATGCCACAGTGCGTTGCACTGTTTTTCTGCTGTTTTTGGTTCCAGGAAGTCAGAAAATGAATATTCTCGGAATTGGACGGGACAAAAGCCAAAGTTACTATTTTCCCGGAAGACTCACGGAGCCAGAAGGAGAGTCGAAGAGGGGCCATAGGGTGGCCACACCACCCCTAGGCGCGGGTCCACCTAGGCCACGCCAGGGCATGGTGTGGTCCCCCTGGCCGCCCACCGACCTTGCCCTCTGGCCTATAAGAAGCCTCCCGAAGCCAAAACCCTAGATCGTCCTGCCTCCAGCCAAGAAAAGTTCCGCAGCGCCGCCGCCACCGAAGGGGAGATTCGGGGGACAGAAAGTCTCTGTTCTGGCACCCTGCCGAGACAGGGAAGTGCCCCCAGAGCCATCTCCATCGATTTCCACCACCATCTCCATCACCGTTGTTGATTCCCATGATGAGGAGGGAGTAGTTCTCTCTCGAGGCTAAGGGTTCTACCGGTAGCTATGTGTTCATCTCTCTATATGCATGATCATATTGTGATCATGAGCTTGTAATCTATAGATCTATTCTGCTACTCAAGTGCTTTAATGAATCTCTGCTCTCCCCATGTGTGTGAAAGTGACAACGTGCTCACCATGGTGGCACTTAGGCTAGAGATTACAAATACTTATTATGAGTTATATTTAGATTTGGATGTTTCTATGAAATTGTGGTGTTTGTTGGACTCATCTAGTACTCAAGGTGACAGTGTGGGGTTTTCTAGATGGGAAAGACTTACTTTGAGGAGTGTTGTTATAGCCCTACCATCGATTAGAGTGTCCAACCGGAGAGTAGTTAAGAGTAGTATCATGAAGATAATATATTTATATGAGAGAGTGTTCACTAGTGAAAGTATGATCCCTAGCCCTTGTTTCTAAGGACTGAAACACCGTTTGCTACTAGATCTGTTACATGTTTGCTTGCTTCCATCTTTATTTCAGTTTTACTTTAGTCTTTTCCACGCCATCAAGTTATTTTCTAGCACCATTGTCTTATATTCATACCACTTGTATTTCACTATCTCTTCTCCGAACTAGTGCACCTATACACCTGACAAGTGTATTGGGTGTGTTGGGGACACAAGAGACTTCTTGTATCTTGATTGCAGGGTTGCTTGAGAGGGGATACCTTTGACCACTTCCTCCCTGAGTTCGATAAACCTTGGGTGATCCACTTAAGGGAAAACTTGCTGCTGTTCTACAAACCTCTGCACTTGGAGGCCCAACAACTGTCTACAAGAATAGAAGTGCGTAGACATCAGGTACCAGGGGTGGAGTAGGGGTGGGACGTGGGCGGACGGGGGGGAAATGAAAGCCAAGTGGCGGCCGGGGCGCTGACCCCTATCGCTGGCCTGTTTTTGGGGGATGGACTGGGCAGTGCCCAGCTGTGAAGCTCGATTCGAGCTTCCCATCCGGGCAGTGTTGAGGGGTGTTTCGCATGATGTGGGCAATGCCGAATACAGTCGAGCCGAGCTAACAAACAGGGAAACGTGGGACGAGGTGAGAATATCTAGGTCACCCCGGTCTACCAAACACGTCCTTAGTAAATTATCTTGAAGTAGAAGTAAGAAAAGAATAGTGTAGGACCATGATAGAAGTCACAGATGTTATAAATCTCTGATAATCTTTGGTTTAAGGTAGTAAATAGAATCTAGTTAGCCGTTTGTAGAGATCATGTGAGGTTAGTTTACATTAGAACAGAAGGTTAATGAGAGTTAGTAGTCCCTAAAGGGAGGTAATAAGTTAGTAGAAAACAACTTTGAGACCATTTGTTCAACGTGTATTCCTTTGCAACTAAGCAGTTGGAGTAAATATCGAGGCAAAGAGTAGTTCGACATATAAGTGCTAAGTACCACAACGTAAACCTATACTAGGAGGTGTCATATTCTACACAACTAAGCCTGAATTCTAGAGGTGTTTTACTCAACTACTATATTACAGGCTTAGAATAATGTGTGTTATATGTACCACATTTGGATTTCTTGGATCTTCTTGATTGATTAGATATGTACATGAAGTTTGACTTGGTGTGCAAATGCATGTTGCATCATCAAGTTATTGCTTGATGTTATAAACCTAGATAGGAAAGGGATTCGTGTAAGGAGTGACGAGTTCCGAAGGCTAAGATGAAGATTTGCATTAAGAGAGAAGAAAGGTATAAGGAGTATCAACACTACTTTGAAGGATGGATCAAGTCCAAATTATTATTAGTCAGCAACAAGAAGGAAGATTAGTGCTGAAAAGGTGTAGAGCTACATCAAGGGATAACGTTAGGTTCACTCTAAGTAAGTGATATTATTGAGTAGCTAATGAAGTAGTAATACCGAGGTTCATGAAGGTAACATGAATTGGTGCAAGGGAGGAGTATTGGAACAAGAATGGTACTTAGGCTCTGAAATCTCAGAGAGAATACCAGCAGTAAGTTGAAAACATATAGTGTAATCCATAGTCCATACACACTAAGATGATTTGCAGCTGGTATCTTATTGGTTTAGTGATGGCTCTGAAATATAGCCATCTACGTCCATATTTAAACAGGATATTATTCATAATTTTGATGAAATATCTCTCTAAACCCTGCCACTAATGCCTAATATTCAGAGGGGTATGCAATCCTTTATTTTATATTTTTCATGCGCAGATAATGTCGTTTGAAGATGGGAATCACTACATTAAAGTCAAAGATACGAGATTTCCAACAACCAGAAGAAACCAGGAGCCGTAAAGCGAAGGCAGACGCTTTCACGACCATTTATAGGACCGGAGAAAAATTCTGGCCGTATAGCTCTGGTCGTATAATTGGCGCTGCCACTGTTAGGTCAAATAGAACAACTTTCGTGAAGGGACCCCTATATAAAGTAGCCTCGGGCAACGAGAAAACAGAGCTAGACCTCACCAAAGAGTCTTTGCCACAGATCACCAGCCGCCTCCAGATCTCAAAACCCTTCTCCATCTCCATAGCCATATTCCACCACTTGTAATAGTAGATCTCTTCTTCGATTAGCGACATTGTAAGACTATTGTTATCAATCTTATGATTTTCATTACAATGTTTGTGATTATTGATCTCATCTCTATGTGTGAGTAATTCTCCTTGGGCCAAGGGCTTCGGCCTAGCCATGTAGCAATTGTGCATGTTATTTATCATAGATGGGATCGTGTATTAGTTTGTATGACATGATGATTATTGTATCCTCTCTTGCCTCAATCCAAGGACTTGTCAGGTACCCAAGACCCCGAGGGTTGATCCAGGTATAGGGAGTATGCGTAATGACTAATCTGCAGGTTGGGAACCCTAGTGACAGAAAGGGTAGTGCGGTTGTATGTGAGGGATTTACTTGGGATTAATTGTGACATTTTAGGGGTTCCGCGTATGAAAACAATAAAAAATTACCATGTGCCCCTGAACCCCTGATGTTGCCAGGATTTATCTATTAGTAATGCAATAACGGGAGGGGCTTTTCACGAACTTACCCTTGAAGAGCGAAAAGCATTGTCAACGCTCAGGAGAGCGTGGTTGATGTAGATGAGCCGAAGCCGACCTCAAGGTCGTGATGAAGTCCTTGCGCTCTTGCGGCTCCAACAACTTGAGTGCCCCAAGTGTGACACCTCGCAGGGAGTTACACACGTCCGGTGCCTGACGATGACTCCTGCTTCCCCGATCCAGCAGTAGTTGCGGAAGTAGAGCTCTTGGATCCGAATCCCGTAGCGCGACGGCGCTCCGCGGTGAAGATATCTCTCGTTCGCGCAGGCCGAACTTGGGACCACGGTCACGGGAGAGAGAGAGAGAGAGAGAGAGAGAGAGAGAGAGAGAGAGAGAGAGAGAGAGAGAGAGAGAGAGAGAGAGAGAGAGAATATCAATTGGAGGTCTCCCCAAAAGTGAGGAAACCTTTATTGAATATTGTGTGTATTTATCTGGCCAAATACCCCTACTATATATAGGGGGAGGGGAGGTACTACCTCCTCAAAGTCCCAGGGTGGGACTAAAGGAGAGGGAGAGGGGGCGCCGCCAACCAGACCTAGTGGGACCCCCGCGGGGGGGGCTTGGCCCATCCGTCCACCCCCTTGCCCCTTCTCCCCTCTTGTCTGTCCCTAATGGGCCCTCTTCCCTCCGGAATTGGCCCATTAAGCCTTTTGACCTTTAAATTGATTTTCTCTTTTATTAAATAATTATGAATAAATGATTAAATCAATATTTAACATTCATTCACATATTATTCAATCTCTGTGGCTATAGAACACCTTCCACCTCCACTCCGGACATCCTCCGGACTTACCGAAACCCTTCCGGTTTTCTCTCTTCTATTCTTCGGTGATTCTACCGATCCTATAAACACTCTCTAAGCATCATCAAACCCTTAAGCGTGATACCCCTCCATTCAGGAACACTCCAGACATGGTCGGGACACTCCCGGACCAATGATCGACATAGGGACCTGGATGGCCATGTGACCCCTGTGCATTCCACGAAGATCTTTCATCGTTTGAACTGGGATAGTCATGTCTTATTCCCTTTGTCTCTCAACACTCACATTGCCCAAGATCTGATCAATGACATCACCATGTCGTGTTCAATCTCGTTACCGAACAATGCAACTTGACTCGTTCGACAAGTGATATCCCCGTGATCAAATCACACGATGCGCAACTATTGGATATAACTTCTCCGAGTGGGCCCTTGAGTATCTTTCCATCACGTGGACGGATAAATCCCACTCTTGGCATATATTGCCTCTACGGTTCCTCCAAATACCTGAACACACCTTTATTGACACTATATTACCAAGTGACATTTGATGCTATCTAAGCATTCTCAGGAGATAGTGATTGATATAGCCTCACGGTCTAAGGAATAGTCTACGAGGATCCATTTCTAATCATTGTAACTTGAATTTCGTGACATGATCGGGTCACGATGTTTAGGTTGGGTATTGTTTCATCATCTCATTCTCAGAATGAGTTGACTCCATTTCCAACTGGCATAAATGCCACATGATCAGGAAACCTTGATCATATGTTGACCAATGAACCAGTGCCTAGAGTTTCACTGGGAACCCCTGGTTGTTTATAGATCACATGTGTATTGATGTTTCCTCTCAATACAGTTCTATCATGATATAAAACTTAATCATAAACTTTATGAAATATGATAACAATCCTTATTTTTTTCTCTAGGGCATATTTCCAACAGTCTCCCACTTGCACTAGAGTACAAATAAACTAGATGCATTTGTTCTTAATCATTGGCACCATATATCCGGTACCCTAAATATGCTTGCTCGTGGAAGAGGTTGAGTCTTGGGTTTGTACTTTACAGTCCCAAATCCTTTGCAACTTACCAATGTCACCTTGATTGACATTAATACTTTATCATCACATGATAACATCTGTGCGTATGCATCATCGCTATTGTAGCAGAACGAGGCCGAATTCCAGGAGCCTATAGTGACTTTAGATCAACCTCGAGGGCTTTCTCATGGGCACTGTGCCCTGGGACACATCATTCTATGTTAAAAGCGAACTAGCCCCGCCATAACATTATACAATACTTTAGATGGTACCCTTATCTATTATTATAAATGTAATTATCGAGACATGAGTGCACCTTGTGAAACTTTTGATGTTTTCTTCACCTCGCTTCCTACTTGACTTTAGTCGGTATTACATGAGTTTCTAACATATTCCCTTATAACATAACCCTTTATGCTTTTATATATGTCATCCTTTATGGATTTGAAAAACATGTCTACAGTTCTCTAACAGACACTGCGGACAAACTCAGCTCAATGTTCCGTGATTCTAACTTAATCACCTTTTAAACATTCCTTCTTGGATCATATATTATGTTAAGTTACTATCATGGTTTTCTAAGATAGAACCTATGTCTCAACATAGTGGATGATGATCATCCTATTCTTTCTTTCAACCATTGATGTTAAACTTAATACTATTCCTAACTTGAGTTATTAAGGACCAGTTCCTTAATTAACTTCTATTCTAAAACCCTTTTCAGAATCCCTTAAGGAATACTACATAATATCATAGTACACTTATTATCAACTTCTTCCCCTTACAAATCATTATTTATCGGTACTTGCGCTTTTATTCTTAACACACTTAAGAATCACTCCTATAAGCTCCCACTCAAAATATGTTCCTAACATATTTGGGTATGAGTCACTACTCTTACTCAAACTATGTGCCTACATATTTGAATTTGAGACTTATATTGCTCCCACTCAAAAATATGTCATTCACATATTGTTTTAGGAAGACTTTTATAGCTCCCACTCAATTTCATGCAAATTGCATATCCACTCACTATTTTGAACAACTTCAAAATCCTTTGATCAAATATCAAACTTGGAGATTTACTATGAGATAGTAGTACTTTACCAGTTTTAAATCCACTAGACGTTTAGCACACTTGAATCAAATTCATTTGAATTTGTCCAATACTTGACAAATTGTGCTTTTGTCATTCACCCCCTTTTCCACTATGGCTTTGTAGTCATTTGGGAAAATTCCAAGTAACCCCTTTTACTTGTGAGATTCAACAACGAATTGCTTTCTAATCTCAAGTGAATTTTACTTTGGGATTTCTCATATCCTTAGCTTACTATTATTTCCTTAGTAGTTCGTAGGTATGTCATATTCTGTTAATCATGACAAATGATTCACAAATGTCTCCAAACAAGATATGGGATGCATTTTGAATCCTACTTTATGTAGTGAAAACACCAGTGGGGAAAACACAATGATCATTATCATTGATTCTTTCCTTTGTGAGGAGTATCGTTCAGGAACGTTTTCCGTTGCGCTTCTCAACACTCTGATGCAGGGTTTTGAATCCTCATCGTGTTTCACACTATCTTCCATTTGCTCCATAATCGAGAAATATCACTAAAAGTGAACTTTCTCAAGAATGCACCAAAATCCAAGCAATACAAATTTTGCTTCCCTTTTGGTTCCAGCTATGGATTTTGTATTCAACGTTTCCAATAAATACTCTATAAGGACTTATTCGCTATTGTTTTGGTTATATCGAATAACCCCAAAACTTCTACAACGATCCATACCAGATATGGAGCCGCTTTCACGAATTCACATGGTTCACTATATATTCTAATTCAGTGCTAACTATTTCTAACTAATGGTCTCTACATCTACACTACATCGATTTATTTGGCGCCATCTATTTACCCACTTTGATATCTAATATCACATTTGTGATGCTTTGCATTTTTACGTTTCAAAACGCTTTGCATTTCACAATTTCTTTTTATGCCATTCTTATAAAGTTGAATTTCATTACTATTGATCAAATCGTAGTAATTAGATTCTCCTTTATCTTTTAATACGCTTTGTTTGATGAAATAATTTGATCATATCAAATAATTTCATACTCACTTTTCCTTTGATAAACTTCTTTACACATTTAAAAAATCATATAATGATAATTACCATTTTGTTAAAACACAATACATCGAATATGTATTTACTTTTAACAATTCATCAAAACACTCTGTATTCAAGCAATACACAGTGTTCAAGTTATTTTGCCGAACTTAGGCATGATTCATATGTGATAAGTAATCAAATGACTTTCACATATTATCACATAACTTTGAATTCAAACAATGGTTTCATTCATTAATGAATATATTATTAAATTGGGTATTTTAAGGCATTTCAATATTTTACAAATGCTCATGTATTATCAATTAGTTTCAAAACAAGGATAATTCACACATAATCAAACAAGATATGAACATAAATAGAAATCATTCATAAAACTGGAACAACTGTTTGTTGCAAGCTGATATGAATAACCGTCTCACAAAGTGTGAGACACACTAAAGAAGTTCACAATCTTTTGATTACAATAATCATCCTAAAACATAAACCAAGTGATAAATGTTTGAGGGAGAGTTTCGTTGGCCATCATCATCATGCTCGCCATCAACACGCAATGTCACCTCCTCTCTAGCAAGCACCTCTATGCAGAAGGAACTGTTTTCAGTAAAACAGAACAAGTATCAAATATACCTAACACTACAAATGTGTTTGCAAGATTATAACATTTATAAAATTGTATATCAAATATATACCTTTGTCATCGATGACCTCAGCGACAACGGGTTCAACCATCACATCTCTGAAATGTGATATGAACTCGTGGAAATCTCGTGTTTCCGTGTCGCCTCTCATAATGCAAATCCTGACATGTGCTCGGTAGCTTGGTGGCAGCGACCACAGCACAACGCAATTTGCAAAAGAGCCTATCATCCAGCTATCCAGGAAGTATGCATGCCTCATGTACGCATCATGCATGCGCTCCAAGTGGTCGTCAAGCGATGATTTCTCCTCCATCTTAATGGAGAGGAAGTCTCCCATCATCTCATGCTCCCATATGCGTGCTTGTTCCACGAAATGTGTCCTAAGTTGTACCATAGTCGCACGAGGGTCAAGATTGCCCATGACTGGCCACATCTCATCCACAATCCTGTAGCACATTGTAACTGATATGAAGGTGGAAATCTCACAACAATAATAGCGGTCCGGGGTCTCATAGAAACAGGGCTGCTCTAAATCCATCTCGTTGAGTATGTAGTCGACCACGTTATTCTCGCTAAGGAGAACATGGAGACGCGCAACCCATATAGAGAAGTTTGATCCGTCTAGCCTAAGCTTCTCTCCTTCTAACCAATCGTCAACAAGAAAGGTAGCATCGAGGATAACCATTTTCTACATTTATAATTACAAAAGGAATTTAGACTAAGTTTATAATTAAAGTAGTTAATAATAACTCCACTCAGAAACACCTATCCCCTGAAGGGTTCTAGTGATAACACAACCCCTTTTCCCACATCTCCCCCGGTCATCACGACCATCAATGTGGGTTATAGGGTGGACGCTAAACGTCGGTCACATCATTCATGCAACTTGTTCTTGATCTTTTGACCATCCGCGTTTTGAGGCCATGTCTCTGTAACGTGCTAGGCTCGCCAACTCAACCTTAGTGTATTCATTGTGCAACATGGCTTACACCCACTGTATGTGAACGTAGATATGTCTGACATCCGCTCATCACGGCCTGCCTCATACTGAAGAACTTTCTTGGTGGTGCACACTAAGGGGGAACACAATCATTGGTAATTTTACCAGGGATCATCTTATTAGGTTACCGTCGAGTATCTAATACTAGCACATAATAAGATATCAAACAATAACATTTAATGTAAATGCGATGTGGTATGGTCCTTCACGTCGTGATCTCCATCCGTCATCACTGGATTCCAGCGCCAGGGTTCCGGCGCCGTAAACACCAGGGTACCGGTGTCTTTCCGGCGTGGTAGTCTGTCACCTCCGTGACTATCTACTACAATGTAACACAAGGTAATCACTTTACCTTTGCCACAACCATATCACAAAGCAACGCCCCCTGCAAAACAAAGTTAGACGCCTCTACTTTATCTTTGCATATTTTACGTGGTTGAATGGGATTTCGCACAAGAACCGTTCTTACCTACGAACTTTCACCACAACGTTAATCAAGTAGTTGTCTATACTATACCCCTTTCGGGGCCCTCCATTGCAAATGGTATACCAACTAATGCGAGAGAGACAGACACCCTCCTAAGCCACTTTATACGGTACAAGCCATATGTCAAGCGTGGACCAGTCTCGCGAATGAATGCGTAAAGTCGGTTGGGGGTCGCTTTATCAAGTATTACTGCGGTATACACAAGTACATGTTGGAGGGTAACAACTAAAAGATCAATGCCCACACGATACATCTCGTGTGTTCTACCCGTACTAGCATTACTACGTATAGATCTAGCTCTGATACCACTGTAGGGGTTCCACATATGAAAACAATATTTTTTTTACCCTACGCCCCTGAACCCCTGATGTTGCCAGGACCTATCTATTAGTAATGCACTAATGGGAGGGGCTTCTTGTGAACTTACCCTTGAAGACCAAAAAGCGTTGTCAATGCTCAGGAGAGCATGGTTGATGTAGACGAGCCGAAGCTGACCTCAAGGTCGTGATGAAGTCCTTGAGCTCCTGTGGCTCCAATGACTTGAGTGCCTCAAGTGTGACACCTTGCGGGGAGTTACACATGTCCGGTGCCTGACGATGACTCCCACTTCCTCGATCCAGTAGCAGTTGCGGAAGTAGAGCTCTTGGATCCGAATCTCGTAGCGCGACGGCGCTCCGTGGTGAAGATGTCTCTCGTTCACGCAGTCCGAACTTGGGACCACGGTCACGAGAGAGAGAGAGAGAGAGAGAGAGAGAGAGAGAGAGAGAGAATATCAATTGGAGGTCTCCCCAAAAGTGAGGAAACCTTTATTGAATATTGTGTGTATTTATCTGGCCAAATACCCCCACTATATATAGGGGGAGGGGAGGTACTACCTCCCTCAAAGTCCCGGGGTGGGACTAAAGGATAGGGAGAGGGGGGCGCCGCAGGCCAGCCCTAGTGGGCCCCGCACGGGGGGGGGGGGGCTTGGCCTAGCCGGCCATCCCCTTGCCCTTCTCCCCTCTTGCCTTTCCCTAATGGGCCCTCTTCCCTTCAGAATTGGCCCATTAAGCCTTTTGACCTTTAAATTGATTTTTTATTTTATTAAATAATTATGAATAAATGATTAAATCAATATTTAACATTCATTCACATATTATTCAATCTCCGTGGCTATGGAACACCTTCCATCTCCACTCCGGACATCCTCCGGACTTACCGAAACCCTTCTGGTTTCTCTCTTCTATTCTTTGGTGATTCTAACGATCCTATAAACACTCCCTAAGCATCATCAAACCCTTAAGCATGATACCCCACAGTTCGGGAACACTCTAGACATGGTCGGGACACTCCCGGACCAATGATAGTCAGAGGGACCTGGATGGCCATGTGACCCCTGTGCATTCCACGAAGATCTTTCATCATTTGAATCGGGACAATCGTGTCTTGTTCCCTTTATCTCTCGACACTCGCATTGCCCGAGATCTGATCAATGACATCACCATGTCGTGTTTAATCTTGTTACCGAACAATGCTACTTGACTCGTTCGACAAGTGATATCCCCGGGATCAAATCACATGTTGCACAGCTATTGGATATAACTTCTCCGAGTGGGCCCTTGAGTATCTCTCCGTCACGTAGACGGACAAATCCCGCTCTTGGCATATATTGCCTCTACGGTTCCTTCGAATGCCCGAACACACCATTATTGTCACTGTATTACCAGGTGACGTTTGATGTTATCTAAGCATTCTTAGGAGAAAGTGATTGATATAGCCTCACGGTCTAAGGAATAGTCTACGAGGATCCATTTCTAATTATCATAACTTGAACTTCGTGACATGATCGGGTCACGATGTTTAGGTTGGGTATTGATTCATCATCTCATTCTCAGAATGAGTTGACTCCATTTCCAACTGGCATAAATGCCACATGATCAGGAAACCTTGATCATCTGTTGACCAATGAACCAGTGACTAGAGTTTCACCCGCAAGTTCTTTTGTGAGACCTTATATAGGTATGGTGTGAGCTGGATACATACCAACATCCTAACTATAGAGTTAGTAGTTATTATACATGCAGTTTAGAGGCCATTAGAAAACCCCATGGGGGAGAGTGAATAGTAAAATTGAAGTGATTGAGATTTGATATTCCAAGTAGAGGTTGGAGAAGAAGTAATAAGCTATGATGAAAATAGGCTTTATTTTCATAAGGTTATATGAAGTCATCATTATTATAGAAGTATTCTCGGAAGTATGTCAGAATGGAAGATCGAAGTCCATATTTCGAGATAGTAGGGGTTAGTCCTTAAGATAAGTAATAAGTGGAAATTGAAAAAGTACTGAAGGAATGTCAAGTGATCTACTAACGCCTGGTAAGGTTATAAATCGAAAAAGTAATTTTCTTTAAATAGACTAGTGCTAACATGAACAACTCTTAAGTTGTCCTTAAGAGGGAATAGAATATACCAAAATATACCGGTGTAGAGGAACAAGAAACTATGATTGGTATAGACTAAATGTGTTCAAAACCAATCTTCAGAAGGACTACCAGTACAAACCATGTTATGACAAACCCAAATATAGTCTTGTTACCACAACCATTGTCTAATGGAATTTAAAACCCTATTTTAGTGAGACTTCCTATACCCTACCAAGTATAGACAGAGGAAGTCAATGGCTAAGTAAAGAATTTTGTTTAGGATAGCTAGTCATGGAAAAGAACCAAAGAAAATGTTCTAGTTTAAGGATCCTTCAGAAAATACATATTCATGGGGAGATGGTATCCAAGGGAACCATGAAATGAATTGGAAATGACCACTGGATACTATCAAGAATAAAGAGGATTCTAGGAAAAGGTCTGCATACAGGATATCACAATGATTCCATTTGAGATTACCATGGACTGGAGAAATGACGTGATCAACACACATCACTTCCTCATTCCAAAATGTAAGAGAGTTCGAACTCTAGGGACAAAGTTTATTTTAAGGGGGGGATACTATAACAACCCAACGTTTAGGACTACACGAAGGGTAGCTATAAGATTTTGTGCATCAACATGCATTCATCTAAAAATGGGGTATTTTTTTTGCAAACTAAAACCTTAGAGGAGGAGAGAGTAGCCCGTAGGATCACCCTCGACGTGCTCGAGGGTGAAGCCCAACTGCCCACCGATGTCATGCTCGTTAGCAAAGCCGGCAGCACCATTGTCTTTGTGCTTGACGCAGAAGACTCAGCCGTCATCGCTCTATATCCGGTGATAGACAAGCTTGAAGGGAGGGGAAATGGTGGATTTGGATTTGGGGGATGTTATGGGGTCCCTTGTGGGATTGACCCTTTGGTGGCATGGTCTTCACGGATTTGAGGTGGGGAGTGAGGGAAAACTCGATGAACACAACTCTAATGCAAGGTAAAGATAAAAACTCATGCAAACACGCTCGATTCAATTTGCTCCTATTGGTTCGAACAACCAATCCAATAGAATCCTCGGCGAGAGACCTTGCGGTAGAATCACCAAAGTAGAGATTGGCAAGCGGATGATAGAATCCAAATCAAAGACAGAGTAGCAACCAAGTAGAATCCTAAGGGGTAGATACATAACACCACTAGAATCTTTTACAAGGAGAGACCAAACACTTGAAGAGGGTCTTGAAGACTTGGAGACGAACACCAAATCTAAGGCCTTGTACAACTCATATATTAACTATTGAGAGGGGTTCCCATCTAGGGTTAGGCACATGCCTTCATTCATTAGATCTGAGCTACAAGGGGTTATTTACAGTACTAGGGGTGAAGGGGTAGGTGGGAGGGAATAATCTAGGCATCAAACCCTAAATAGTGCACAGACTGAAAATTTCGGCGAGAAGTTTAGTGGGGCCAGGATTGGCGCCGGTTTGGTTTCGGCGGAAGCCAGAACGGTGTACTAAGGCTAATTTTCGCGGGGCACCGGTTTGGTTCGCCAGGCGCCAGTTTGTTTCGGCGAAGCCAGTGGTGCCGGAACTAGCGCCAGAATCCTCCTTCTCCCGTCTTCTCTTCCATGCTTCTTGTTTGGCCGTCTTGGCTCCTGGGGCATCCTTGTATTCTCCTCTTAGAATCATGGTCATGGGCCTAGTCATAGCATTGACACTTGTCTCAAGTAGGATCCCATCCACATGATAACCAAGGGAAGGTAAAATATGGAATGAAGTCACCTTTGTAGGAATTGTTGGCATGACATGATGCAAACCAATGGTGATTGCCATGTGTTGGGCTGCATCATCTCACCCGCTTGAAAACGAGTCGTCCTTGACGAAGTTCCTTCATCATGAAAGGGGAGAGATGTACCGATGGTCTTGAGCTTATATGCGGTTGGATCTCTAGTGCCATAACTTTGTTCAAAGTTTTTGGAGAGTTTGAAGTCGAGCTTGTCATCAAGTTGTGGTTGGAGATCTTGTAGCATGTTCCTTGTAGGTGGTGGCCTATCTTGGGTATTGCAAAACCGACAACAAAGAGAGATAGTTGAATGATGGATTGTTATTATAGGTCACACTCAATTCACTCTTCTCACTTTTGGTGGCATGCGACGTGGCACTCGTGATTTTTCCACCCATTTGAGGCTCATGGCATTCACTCACGTGATGGTGGTTCACTCTCTAACCACTCATCTCACAAGGGTCCTTAGCTTGTTGTATCTTGGGCAATGACTTCATGTTGGAGGCGATAACTTGGCTTGGCATCATATGTTGGAGCACAAACATCTTATCATTCCACTTGAAGGAGTATTGGTTGGTGGTACCATCATGTATGGCTCCCTTTTCGTATTGCCATGGTCTTCCAAGAAGCATGTGACACACGGTCATTGGCACGACATCACACTTGATGGTGTCCTCATAGGGGCCAATCTTGAAGGGGACATTGACTTTGTGTTTGATCTTGAGGGTTCCATTGTCATCAAGCCATTTGACATGATATGTATGAGGGTGCTCCATGTATGGAAACTTGAGTTTCTCTCAAAGTTTGATGCTTTCGAGGTTGTGACAACTTCCTCCATCGATGATTACCTTTATGGACTTGCCATCAATTTCGGCTCGTGTTTGGAAAATGTTGAGGCATTGGTGAAAGAACATTTCATGTTTTCCTATGTTTTGCGTGTTAGATAACAATACTATGGAGACTTTTCATGTGTGCTAAGTGTGCAGGAAGTTTTGAGGGGGGCGGATAATCCGCCCCACCAAGGGCCGGATAATCCGGCCTACCTCATCTCTCAAGGAAGCCAAGGCACGTCGCTCGGTGTCCAGTCAGATTTTCTCCCAGAAAATCCGAACTAGGGCGGTTTTTCCTCCCCAGGCCGGATAATCCGGGTGTCGCAAGGGCCGGATAATCCGGCCCCCAGTTTTCGAGCAAAAGGGGCCAAGGCGCGTCGTACGATATCCGGTCGGATTTTCTCCCAGAAAATCCGAACTAGGGCGGTTTTTCTTCCCCAGGCCGGATAATCCGGCCTTTACATAGGACCGGATAATCCGGCCCCCAGAAGTTGATCAAGGGCAAGCTCGGCGCGTCTCTCCGATAGGGGGAGGATTATCTGTCGGATATTCTGAGTCTGGGGCGGTGTTTTCCCCAGGCCAGATAATCCGGCCCTCACTTGGGTCGGATAATCCGGCCCCCAAAGTGTGCAACGGCTGGTTTCAGAAGGGGGTATAAGTACCCCTTCTTCCCCAACGTTCAGTACTCTTGATTCATTCGAAATTGACCAGACATTATGCAAGAGCTCTCATACTCGATCTCCCACTTCAACCACCCGAAGGTCTTGATCTTTGGTGGAATTGAAGGAGGAGAAGTTCATCATCATCATCAAGAATCAAGCGCTTCAATTCCTCTCCATTCACTTGGAGAAATCTCTGATCTAGTATTCTTGTCAATACCTAGATCTTGTTTATTGTATTTGATAAGTTTGTTCTTGTGGCAGCTTGTTGTCATTTCAGGAGCCACCAAGTTGTTGTGGAGTTGTTGCCCCGCTAGTTGTGTAAAGGCGTCGGTGCCTGCCTCGAAGGGTACCTATAGTGGAAGGTGGATCAGGCCTTTTGTGGCGAGATCCATCGGAGAACAGGGTGAGGCCTTTTGTGGCGTGGTGGTCTTAGTACCGCCCACCCCTCCAACGCAGACGTACTTCCCTTAACAAGGAAGGAACTGCGGTCAAACAAATCCTGTGTCTCCGTGTGCTTCACTTTGGTTTACTCGTTCCTCTTCCACTCACTCTTTACTCGCTAGTAGATAGGTTTGCATATAGGGAAATTCCACCTAATAGTTTATCTAGAGAATTTACCCTTTGTGCTAAGCCTAAAATTGAAAAAGAATTAAAAATTGGTGTAGCACCTATTCACCCCCCCTCTAGGTGCCCATACGATCCATTTCAGGTAGTCCTCTCTTGGAATGGAGTGTGTTGTCAAGACTTGCGCTATGACGAGTGACGGACTTGGATCCTGCTCACATAGAAGTGTGTCCTCATTGTTCATTGTGGCGTCCTTTGCGATAGCGGCTTGATTCAAAGCTTCATATTCTTCTTCACTCATGGAATAGGTTGCGCCATGTTCATCTGTTAGCATAACTCTTGTGTTGATGCACTCATAGGATTTGTGGCCTTTTCCTCCACATTTGTAGAAAATGACTTGACTATCCGTTGTTGTGTTGGAGGAGGATGCCATTGGGGCCTTTGTTTGCTTGGACAAGCTTGGTGCTTGGTTTGCTGGCTTGGAGGAGGCATTCACATTGATGGAAGCGAAGTAGGCCCTTTGCTTATCATAAGAATTCTCCATTTGCAAGTGGCGTTTGGCTTTGGTGGCTTAGTGTAGGAGGTCCACAAGAGTCTTCTAAGGTTGGAAATCGACTATCTTCCGTATTGGACGGTTTAGACCATTGAGGAACCTTGCTATTGTTTGATTCTCGAGATCTTTCATGTCGACTCTCATCATAGTCATCTACATTGCCTTGTAGAACTCTCAATTGTATTTGTGCCTTACTTCAAGTTTTGTAACTTGTCGAAGAGGTCTTGTCTATAATGCTCAAGGACAACCCTTTCATACATCACTTGCTTAATCTCCATCCAAGTACCAACTGATGGTTCATCTAGCTTCTCACGATGGCTTTGGTATTCCTCCCACCAAATATTGGCATAGTCCTCAAACTCAAGGGATGCCATTGCAACTTTCTTCTCTTCAGAATAGTTGTGGACTCGGAAGATCTTGTCAACTTTGAGTTCCCATTCAAGGTATGCATCGACATTTTCTTCTCCCTTGAACTTGGGCATAATGAATTTGAGCTTCCTAAACTTGCGATCATCACGCTCACGGTAGATGATTCAGCATTCTTGGCGCATACTTGCTTCACTCGGTGTGTGTGGAGGCGGAGGAGGAGGAGGAGCGTGATTACCTAGAGGAGGCGGTGGATGAGGAGCTTGATGATGCTCGAAGTCTGTTCTTCGCCTTTGTGTAGAATAATTTGCATTCATAGCTTGTCGATGTCGATGGTGGTGTTGTGCATGACGGTCATTGCGTCTAGCTTGGCGCTCATCCTCATCGTCACTTGGATCCCATGACGATTGTTGATTTTGTTGAAGTGGCGCAAGGTGGTCATGAGGAGTATGGTGACGTCTATCATTGCGGTTGTCTTCATCATGGCGTTCTCGTTGATGTTGCATTTCAATGATTGCTTGTTGTGGTGGTGGACCATGCTCTTGATGTTGTTGAGGTTGAGGAGCATGTGGGTCAACTGCTTGTTCATGATGATGACGAGCTTGTTAGTCCCTGTTATGGTGGTGGGGTTCTCCATGGCGGGAGTTGGACCTTGAAGACTCGCCATGTAGACTTGAGGAACACGTGCGTGACGAACTTGACGAGCTTGAACGATGACCATGTCAGTTGCCACGGTTGGCAATAGCTTGGTGAAGAGCTTGGAATTGAGTGTGATGATCCGCTTGACATTGTCGTTCACGGTACTCGAACTCTCGAAAAGTATCATCGAGAAGGTGCTCAAGTCTATCAAATTGGGCATTGAATTCTTGGTGTTGCGCCCATAAGTTGTGGCGTGTGGCGAAACCTTCTTGGTTGTTGAAGTTTCCATCACCACTAGCTCTGCTTCCCCTAGACATTGTGCACAACCACACGAGATATGAAGGGTGATATTGGTGGAATGGTATTTACTACATTGCCTCACCGGAGTCAAAAATTGGAAAGATTGTTCTTGCCGAGAGCAAAGCAAATAGCGGATACTAAAAACACACACAAAGGTCTATGGTGGTAGGTTAGGAAGGTGATAGCAAATGAAAGAACCAAACAGAAAGGTTATTGTCAAAAGTGGTCAAGATCCAAAAGATCAAAATGCTAAAGGAAATTATAAAAAGAGCAAAGAAACCTATAACTATATACACACGGTGGAGATGAATGGGGTTAGCACGACTATGAAAAATGAGCAACAAACAAGATTGTCCGAACAAAGACTAATGCTCGATGTCATGCCAACACTAGGAGAGACCATAGCTCGTTTGCAACAAGATTTAGAAGCAACGGATTTGCACGCTTGTCTTGCTCTTGCTCGCACTTTTGCTTAGAAGATTTGGACTCTCTTTTGTATTGGTATCTTTCTTTTTCTTTTGCTTTTTTCTCTTTTTTTGAGTATGCTCTCTATGCTATGGAGTCAATTTTTGTTATTGCCTATGCACTATCACTTTGCAAGAGCAAGCGTGCAATGCTTCAGCAAACACATAATGAGCTACTCTCGATGAAGGAGATATGCCCTAGAGGCAAATAAGAAATAGGTTTTTATTATCATATCTCAATTAGTTTATAATAGTTTCATATTATGCTATAACTGTGCCAAGTAGAAACATTGGTACGGGTGTGGTATGAAACAGCCAAGTCCCTAGTAGCCTCTATTCATACTAGTTCGTTGGTCACTAAGATGATCTGGGTTTCAAGATCATGGGCATTTATGCCGACTGACAACATGATCATATCATTGGAGAATGATGTGATTGGACATTCCTCGAAGGATTGCAACATGATCAAGTCATCTAGTTCATTGTTGCAACAGCTATATCTAGACTCCTTCTCCTTAGACCGTGAGCTCATATTACTCACTGTTTCCCTAGGCTGCTTAGACTACATCAACCGTCATCTGGTAATACGGTGGCCATAAAGGTGTATGTTGGGTATTCCGAAGGAACAGTAGATGACATGTGACTGCAAGACCGGGATTTGTTCACCCACACAGGTAAAGATACATATGGCCTACCTGGTGAGATTATATCTATAAATGTTGCAACATGTGACTAGGTCACGGGGATGTAATATCACGGTAACAAGAAAACATAACTTGTTGTGAACGAGATTGAACAAAGGTATGGGATGCCAATGATCGGATCTCGGACAAGTTGTATCGAGAAACAAAAGGAAGAGGATGCTACATATAGACGGTTCAAACGACATTGTCATCAGGAATGCATAGGGGTCACATGGATATCCCTGGTTCCTCTGTTGATCATTGATATAGATCATGTCTAGAGCATTCCCGAGCCATGAGAGGATACACTTAAGGGTACGATGAGAGCGATCATTCGTAAGACGGAATCACAGTAGAGAAAGAGAGAAAGCCGGAATCGTTCCGCGAAGAGATCCGAAGTTGTTCGGAGAAAGAATAAAGGAAAAGCCCCGAAAAGTGTTTTTGGATAAATGAGAATTTAAATATATATTAATTATGAATTAATATATTATAAATAATATTTAGATTAAGATTTATAAAGTCAACTTTTATATTAGGCCAAATCCTAGAGGGAAAAGGCCTAGAAATAAAAGTGCAGAAAAATAAATGGAAAAGGATAAAAATGCCACTCATGGGCGAATAACCGCCACTGACAGATAACTAGGCTAGGGCGACGCCAGCCAAGGGCCACCACGCCGGGCCAGCCACCCGACGGCAAGCACACGGTCACAGTCAGGCGAGGCCGCAGGATGGATGGCACCACCCGGGTCATGGAACAATGTCACGGGGTGGCTAGCCCACCCGGCCCTTCCCAAAGTCAAGATGGGGGCACATCTTTGGGCATGGTGCCCTAGGCCCACCTGGCCCAGGCTGTCTTTGCTTTTCTTTTTCTTTTTTATTTAGCATTTTCTGTTTGCTATTTGGGCTGAGTTCTTTTGGCCCATTTGGCAAGTCCGAAAATCTGCTGCCTTTTCTTTTATGAATAGTCCCACATGGCTAACCCAATGGGGAGGGCACACCCCCTCCGTCTATATAAAGGGGTGCCCGTGGGTGGGATTAAAGACACCAAATACACAATTAGAGAAGTCCTTTGGTTGACTTTCTCCCTCCCTCTCTCTCTATACCTCGTGACCATGTCCCTAAGTCTGGGCTGTGCGTTCGAGGGACACCTGTAGTACGCCTTTGCGCTGCAGGGATTCCTAGCCAGATATCAACTTCCGCACTCCCGGCGGGATCAGGGAGCCGGAGGTCTTATCGTGCACTGGATGTGTACGAAGACACGAGGCGCAACACTTGGGGCGCTAGAATGTCGTGAGCCGGAGCTGTTGCGCGATGAAGATGATGAAGATCAAGAAGGAGCAAGGGGTTTCCTACGAGGAGCTTCATGACCTTGAGGTCGGCTTCGAGTACGACTACATCAACCACGTTCCCCGCGGAACGTTAACCGCGTACAGACTACAAGGGTATGTACTCTATACGCATTGGCCGTTACCGCATTACTATATAGATAGATCCTAGGGTAAGTTTCTGGGGTTCCGTCGTAGGAAATTTTTTGTTTTCTGCGTTGATCCCCAACAGTGGTATCAGAGTCGATCTATGCGTAGGTGTACTGTACGGCCAGTACGCACAAGTATTGTGCGGGCATTGATCCCTTAGTTGTTACCCTCTAACGTGTAATTGTTTATATCGCGGTATTGTTTGATGAAGCAGCCCGGACCGACCTTACGCGTATTCGTACGCGAGACTGGTTCCACGCTCAACATACGACTTGTACCATATAAGTGGCTAGTGGGTGTCTGTCTCTCATTCGATAGTTGATATAGCATTTACAACGGAGGGCCCCGAAAGGGGTGTAATAGAGACAACTGGCGGATCCATGTTGTGGTTGGAAAGTTCATAGTTTAGAAACGGTTTTAGTGCGAAAGCCCTAACAACCACGTAAAACTTGCAATAGATAAAGTAGAGGCATCTAACTTTATTTTGCAGGGGGCATGTGAATATGATATGGCAATGGTCGTTACGAAGGTAAAATAGTTTACTTTTCTGTTACTAAGTAGTATAAGTAATAGTCATCGTTCCGATGAACGACCTGGTGGAGACGTCGTGGACTTGACGTCAAACCAAGGGTAAGATGGAGATCATGCCGGAGCGCTCGATGGAGATCAAGGCACAAGAAAGACCATATCATATCACATTATACATATGATGTTGATACCAGTTTTTACATCTCATTGTGTGCTAGTATTTAGATACTCAACAGTAGCAAATAAGATAATCCCTATTTAATTCCAATGTTCTGTGTTCCCCTTGTGTGTGCACCACCAAGAAAGTTCTTCGGTATGAGGCGATCCAGGGTTACAGGCCTGGGTGTCAGACATATCTACGTTCGCATACAGTGGGTGTAAGCCATGTTGCACAGCAAATACACACAAGTTAGATTTGGTGAGCCTAGCACGCTAGAGAAGCGTGGACTCGGAACACAAGAGATCGAAAGATCGAGCATGAGTCACATGGATGATGTGATTGGCATTATTGAATGTCTACCTTTGATACTGCACTGATGGCCCTGACGATCAGGGGAGGTGCAGAGGATAGGGATCATGCGATCACTAAAATCGTCCAGGGGATGACCGTTTTAGTGGAGACCAATTATAAATTGATCTCTTATTATAAACTTAGTCTAGATGTCTGTTTGCAAATATCTTAGTAGATCTTAGCCTATCCCATTGAGGTCCTTTGCGACCATGGGAATATATTGCATGATTTGGTACTTGACAAAAGGGTCCAACTTCACAGATTAATACCCACGCCTGAGGGACATCCTCATAAATGATGATCTTCTCTTCTTGACACAATAATCATTAGGAGATAATCTGATGACTCCGGAATGTTAAACACTTAGCGATCTTGCATTAGAGTTGAGAACTCTTAGAAGGGCTTAATTGCAAATGGAGTCATAGATGGAAAAGGTATATGTAAGATATACAAATTATAAATGTGGTTCTTGCAGAACTCATTGCAGTTTGCAAAGTATTTGATACTTGTCCCATTTTGAGAAAACAGGAGGATCTGCTTGAGAATTGCTGGATTTGAGGCAAAGTGACTTGATGGCGGCAAGCAAAATAGTTGATGGCCGACATCACCTCTTCCCTCAAAGTTTATCATTTGGATTAGTGGACTTGAATATAATTTGTAATCCTAGTTTGTGTGTCTTGCTTTTGGCGAGACGATTATTCATATGAACAAGTTACAAACCAGTTTGTACTATTCTTATGAACAATACCTTATGGTCACATTACGATTACAAACAAGTTATTCTTATCACTATGTTAATGATAATAGTTTAAACATTTATAAAGGATTAGAATGCTAAAAGATATCCAAAGTTTAATAATGAAATGACACTACAATTTAAGTCATTTTGGTTATTGCAGGTTCTTTATGAAAGATCGGGGTCCTGGATGCTTAATCTAGAGACTTTGCAAAACCATGCATCTTGGGCAGAATGACTAAAACTCCGCATTCTGGTAAAATGGTGATATGCGAAGAAATGTTGAATCTTATACATATTGATGTATCGTATTTTCAACAAGTAGTGGAAATCATTAGTTAATTGTGGACTTAAGTGAATAAACGTATTTACTTAATGAAACATGAAGTTTGAAATGATTTTAATTGTTCAAATGAGTTCATAACTAAATGGGATATTGAATTAACTGAATTAACAAGTCTCTTCGATTTGATCGATATGACTAAAGTATTCAAGTTAAGTTTAGCATAAAAGGGACTTGTGAAAGATGTTTCACAAATTATGATAATTGGAAGAATTCAAACTATGTTGAAATGTCTAAACATCATAATCATTATGTATTAGATACATATGGTATAATATTATCTCTTATAGGGGTTATAATTATCGTTTAGAGTTAGAAATCAAAATAAGCAAACACTCATTTGAAATACAAAGGAACATCAAAAGATTCGTGGAAACAACACCATAAGTGTTATGGCATGTTCGAGTTTCTGGAGACTTCGACAAGTCGAAGTCGTGGCGAATAAACAAGTCTTTGTAGAGCATTCTTAGGAAGCTATGAATGCATCTTCCACAAAGGGGCAAACATGTTGTTGTCCAAAGTTGATGTGTCTTGATGAAGATACAGATGGAAGAAAGTAAAAGATCAAAACAAGGTATTTGACCTTACCTTCGAATTGTTGAGTGGCGCAGCGGAATTTGTTTCGTAAATCCAAACTCTACAAATAGAGGAGAAACTGTTGATAATGATCATAAAGTTTCAAGGGAATACTTTTACTAAAGAAAGTAGGATTCAACTATATATTCTACAAGTTTGTGGAACTATAGTTGATTCACTTGTCTTGTTTTGAACAAGACATACCTACGAATTACAAAGAAGCGTGATGGACCTAAGTACGAGAAATGAATGGTCATTAAAATCTCGTTAGTGGAATTCTCAATTTGATGATGATCAAAGAATTTTGGAATGTCCAAGATTATTGAGAGGACATAGATTTGAGTGGGAGCAAATCAGCTTGGCTAATTCATAATATGTTGCTGACATATTTTGAGTGGGAGCTAAGTGAAATCCCTGGATCTCAAACATGAATGTCATATTTGAGTGGGAGCGTGGAATCATTCTAGGATATGTGGATGACATATGTGAATGATGTGATTGGTGTTAATAACATTTAAGTTAGATAAATAAGAATGAAGTTGAAGTTATTAAACAAAGAGATCTATCAGAATAGATTGATGAGTTTAATAAACACTAAATGTCGAATGCTTCCTGGACTTAATTCTGAAAGATGTTCAGAATATCCTAAGCAAGATTCTGAAGTAGCTCAGAATGAAACAAGGTAAGAAAGTAGTTCTTACTGTATAAAGCATTGAGTATTGCAACTATGGTTGAAAGAAAGAGATGCGTTGCATCTCCTATGCCTCAGTCATAGGTTCTTCCATATAACCATGTTGTATACTCGACATAAAGTAACCCGAGGTTCTGGTTGGTAGGACAAAGTCTTAACTGTAAGAGCATGTCTTTAAGTGATTCCTGAGTTGATCACTGAACCAGAATTAAGTTTGTACTTAAGTAGCAAGAAGCAATGTAAATAGCATAGTTGCATTTCATGCACTAGGATCTACATAGATATAGAAGTATAAAGGCTACATCTGATGTGATATATAATGTTATGGCGGGGCTAGTTCGCTTTTAATGTAGAATGATGTGTCCCAGGGCCCAGTGCCCATGAGAAAGCCCTCGAGGTTGATCTAACGTCACTGTAAGCTCCTGGAATCCAGCCTCGTTCTGCTGCCATGACTATAGTATATACACAAAGGATAGCAAAATGTGTTTTGAAGTTTAGATGACAACAGTGAAAACGACCGTCATAAAAAACACTAGAAACAAAAGTCTCGCTTTGTTGCCAAACAAATACTTCGACCCATTATAAGATAATGGAGTGAATGTCAGATTAGGAAGACATTAACAATTTGCAAAAGACATAATGATCTGGTAAAACAGAACATGGACATGACGTTTCCCATGAGCATGCATGATTTTTAAACGCATATGGGATATGGTTTATATGAGTAAAATGCAAGCTAGTTTATTTGTACTCTAGTGCAAGTGGGAGACTGAAGGAGATATGCCCTAGAGGCAAATAAGAAATAGGTTTTTATTATCATATCTCAATTAGTTTATAATAGTTTCATATTGTGCTATAACTGTGCCAAGTAGAAATATTGGTACAGGTGTGGTATGAAACAACCAAGTCCCTAGTAGCCTCTATTCATACTAGTTCGTTGGTCACGAAGATGATCTAGGTTTCAAGATCATGGGAATTTATGCCGACTAACAACAAGATCATATCATTGGAGAATGATGTGATTGGACATTCCTCGAAGGATTGCAACATGATCAAGTCATCTAGTTCATTGTTGCAACAGCTATATCTAAACTCCTTCTCCTTAGACCGTGAGCTCATATTACTCACTGTTTCCCTAAGCTGCTTAGACTGCATCAACCGTCATCTGGTAATACGATAGCCATAAAGGTGTATGTTGAGTATTCCGAAGGAACAGTAAATGACATGTGACTGCAAGACCGGGATTTGTTCACCCACATGGGTAAAGATACATACGGCCTACTTGGTGAGATTACATCTATAAATGTTGCAACATGTGACTAGGTCACAGGGATGTAATATCACGGTAACAAGAAAACATAACTTGTTGTGAACGAGATTGAACAAAGGTATGTGATGCCAATGATCGGATCTCGGACAAGTTGTATCGAGAAACAAAAGGAAGAGGATGCTACATATAGACGGTTCAAACGACATTGTCATCAGGAATGCATAGGGGTGACATGGATATCCCTGGTCCCTCTATTGATCATTGATATAGATCATGTCTAGAGCATTTCCGAGCCGTGAGAGGATACACTTAAGGGTACGATGAGAGCGATCATTCGTAAGACGGAATCACAGTAGAGAAAGAGAGAAAGCCGGAATCGTTCCGCGAAGAGATCCGAAATTGTTCGGAGAAAGAATAAAGAAAAAGCCCCGAAAAGTGTTTTCGGATAAATGGAAATTTAAATATATATTAATTATGAATTAATATATTATAAATAATATTTAGATTAAGATTTATAAAGTCAACTTTTATATTAGGCCAAATCCCAAAGGGAAAAGGCCTAGAAATAAAAGTGCAGAAAAATAAATGGAAAAGGATAAAACAAATACTGTGGTAGCGGATAACCGCCACCGAACAGTAGGCAGATAATCTGGCCTTGACGCCAGCCATTGCCGGCCACTCGGGCCAGACAGTCATGGGCGAAGCTGGGCCACACGGGATGGCACCGTCCACCTGTGTCGGGCACCTGGCCGGCCGAGGGGCCATGCACCCGGTCCTTCCAGGCCGCCGCAGCGGGGGCACATGCTGGGCCGCGGTGGTGCCCCAGGCCCACCCGGCTGCTGTGCTGGCTGCTGCTTTTCTTTTTCTTTTTATTTAGCATTTTCTGTTTGCTATTTGGGCTGAGTTCTTTTGGCCCATTTGGCAAGTCCGAAAATCTGCTGCCTTTTCTTCTATGAATAGTCCCACGTGGCTAACCTAATGGGGAGGGCACACCCCCTCCGCCTATATAAAGGGATGCCCATGGGTGGAAGTAAAGACACCAAATACACAATTAGAGAAGTTCTTTGGTTGACTTTCTCCCTCCCTCTCTCTCTATACCTCGTGACCATGGTCCCAAGTCTGGGCTGTGCGATTGAGGGACACCTGCAGTACGCCGTTGCGCTGCAGGGATTCCTAGCCGGATATCAACTTCCGCACTCCTGGCGGGATCGGGGAGCCGGAGGTCTCATCGTGCACCGGATGTGTACGAAGACACGAGGCGCAACACTTGGGGCGCTAGAATGTCGTGAGCCGGAGCTGTTATGCGATGAAGATGATGAAGATCAAGAAGGAGCAAGGGGTGACCTGCGAGGAGCTTCGTGACCTTGAGGTCAGCTTCGAGTACGACTATATCAACCACGTTTCCGGCGGAACGTTAACCGCGTACAGACTACAAGGGTATGTACTCTATACGCATTGGCCGTTACCGTATTACTACATAGATAGATCCTAGGCTAAGTTTCTGGGGTTCCGTCGTAGGAATTTTTTTGTTTTCTGTGTCGATCCCCGTCACTCGATAGGTTAGGTAACACACAAAGGAAGAATGTGGGTTAACAAGGGTGGTGCAAGTTATACCTTGTGGTGATGTCGTACTTGCAACCGGTGGTGGAGAGATGGTTTGAGTTCCGTGGTGTCGTTGTCGAGCGTGAGAAGTTGTTGCAGAAGCTTTGTTAGATGAAAAACACGCACATGAAACACAAATAGAAAAGAAAAGGTAAAAAATTGATTTCAGAGGGAAATCTGGTGGCGCCCGAAAATTTCGATGAGGATTCTGGTGTGTCGGAATTTTTGCTAGAAATTTCCGGCGGCAGATTCGGTTCATCGGGTTTCCTGCCGGTTTGAGTTTGTGACAAACGTCAAGAAGTAGATCCATCGATTTGATGGGAAATTGGTCAAACTGGGGTTAGACAAAGGAGGAAAACAAAGATCATTACCCAAAACACTAGATCTATGGACAAGAACCACTAAAAACTCACCAAATCGAGAGATCGTTCTGAAAGCAATTTACGACAATATTTTTGGTATTTTTTGAATTTATGGTGAACGAAGTCAAATCCGTGGCAACCAAAAGCTACTGATACCAGATGTTATGGGGTCCCTTCTAGGATTGACCTTTTGGTGGCCCAATTTTTTCGGATTTGAGGCAGCGAGTGAGGAAAAACCCGATGAACACAACTCTAATGCAAGGTAAAGATACAAACTCACACAAACACTTTGATTTTCTCCCGTTGGTTTGAACAACCAATCTAATAGAATTCTCGACGAGAGACCTTGCGATAGAATCACCAAAGGAGACATCGTCAAGCGGATGATAGAGTCCAAATCAAAGAGAGAGTAACAACCAAGTAGAATCCCAAGGGGGAGAGACCTAGTACTACTAGAATCTTTGATAAGGAGAGACCAAACACTTGAACAGGGTCTTGACGACTTAGAGACGAACACCGAATCCAAGGCCTTTTACAACTCATAGATTAACTATTGAGAGGGCTTCCCATCTAGGGTTAGGCACATGCCTTCATTCATCAGATCTGAGTCACAAGGGGCTATTAATAGTACTAGGGCCGAAGGGGTGGGTGGGAGGGAATATTCTGGGCATTAAACCCTAAACAGTGCACAAACTGGACGTTTCAGCGACAAGTTTAGCGGGGCTGGGATTGGCACCGATTTGGTTTCGGCGGAAGCTGGAACTGTGTACTGAGGCGACTTTTGGCGGGGCGCCGGTTTGGTTCGGTGAGCATCGATTTGGTTCGGGGTGGAGCCGGCGATGCCGGAACCGGCACAGGAATCCTCCTTCTTCCATCTTCTCTTTCATGCTTCTTGCTTAGACGTGTTGGCTCCTGGGGCATCCTTGTCTTCTCCTCTTAGCGTCATGGTCATGGGCCTGGTCATAGGCCCTTGTCTCAAGTAGGATCTCATTCATACTATAACCAAGGAAAGGTGAAATATGTAAGGAAGTCACCTTTGTAGGAATGGTTGGCGTGACATGATGCGGACTAATGGTGATTGCCATGTGTTGAGATGCATCAGGGGTGGAACACCGGCCTCTCTAAATAGCGAGCGGAGTACGCGAGTAGTGACCGAATTTTCCCCGATGGAAATTCATAGCCGCGCACGAGCTCCAGTCATCTCGCTGCCTGAACGAGCTCGGCCACCGTGTTCCTCGATTTGCACGCGGCGAGACTGGATGTGAGAGAAACGCCCGAATCAAGCGTTGTCCTCACTCCTGGCTATACGGTCCTTTAGGCCTTGTTTTGTAGCCTGGTTTTGTAGTGTATTCTAGAGTATTTGCCGGGCTACCCGGACAACCCTGATATCCTAGCTAAGCTGTTTTGTAGTCTGGGTTTGGATGGGCTCAACCCCAAATATTCCTGCCAAAACACTTGATTAGGCCTGTAGACTAAAACGCTACCATGTGCTCGCTTTCTGGAAACTCCCTCCGTACGCTCGCACCAACGGGGATTGGGTGAGGGGCATTGTTACACCCAATCCCTGGGGGATTAACCCTACTGATCCGCTAGAAAACACGGGCACAAAACATGGCCTTAAGATTCGGACCGACACGCTCTAAAAGAAAATCCGGGCAACCAGTAGATCCACTTACGTCGTCCACAGGCCTGGCTCGAGTATTGCAGGCTACGAAACACGCCCAAAATGGATTTGCAGCCCAGCGCAACACGAACTCATCTATCCCTAATTCCACGCGAGGCTCTTAAAAGCCCATGAGGCTCCCAGAACCCAGATCCCCACGACATCATCATCTATTCCTAATTCCACACGAACTCGAACTCATCTCTCCCAGTAGCGGCCCCAAATTCCGTCGCTCCTCTGTCCCGCAGCCGGCCAAATCCCGCAGGGACGCACACGGCGCCTCACTCAGAGCATCTGACCCTCCTTCTCCCGGTCTCTCCACCGCGGCAAGCAATCGCATCTCGCAAGGCAACAACACCTCTCTCGCGAGGGGCCAGCCGAAATTCACAGGCTAGGGTTTGCTCCGCATCGAATCCGCTGTTCACCACCGACGCCGGGATGCAGAGGTACGGGCTGCAGCTCCGCCAGAAGCCGGCGGCGTCCTCGTCTTCGCGACCGCCCCCGCTGGCGCGCCCCTTGGCGGCATTCGCCGACGACGGCGAGGACGACGTCGAGGCCGACATCCTCCGCCAGTCGTCGAAGAAGCGCGCCCACCAGAAGGTAACCAGGAAGCTCGGATTTCCGACCCTCCACCCCCCTTCGGTGCGCCTTCTCCTTCGTTGTTGGTTGATCTGTTCTTTACGGGGTGGTGTGCTCGCGCAGGTGGAGGAGCTGCAGAAGAAGGCGGTCGAGGAGGATCCCTCGGTGTTTGCCTACGATGAGGTGTACGATGACATGAAGGAGAAGGCCGCTCGCCCCAAGATGCAGGCCAAGGTCGTTCGCCAGGTAATTACCCCCCGTTCTGTACAGTCTAATTTTAATTTTTAGTTGATTGGATTCGTCTGAGTGCTTCGTTTATGCTTAGTTGCATGTATCGCTGATTATAACTTACGTCATATAGTATTGCCCCAACTTAATTTTGTGTCATGTTTCTTAGTGCTTGATGCAGGCCGTCAGGGCAGTCAAATTTTAATCTTGTTATTAGGAGCAATTTCCAGATAGTATTTGCTATCTTGTTTGATGTGAACAAACATCAGGATAAGAGAGATTGCTTGGAGCAGAACATTCTGGCTTGCAAAACCTGGAGATTGTCTTCCTTATATATTTTGAAAGTTTCATAAAGAGGCCAAACTTGGATTTGAAGACTAACTGAAGCTGGCCTCCATGGGTGTGGTTTCGTATACCTTTGAGAATTTTAATAGTTCTCCATTTGCATAGGGAGCTAGTTGGTTATGTTAAATGTGTAATAGAGTCGTAGAGACATGTATCTAGAGAAAAGCACATAGTGTAGAAGGTGTGGCTGGTTATTCAGAAGTAACACGTCAGTACTCATCGGAATCACATAATGCGGCTACAATGAATAGATATTTAGATTTTTTTTTTGAGAAACACAGTACAAACATAGACGCTCACAACACGTACATGCACCCACCCCTATGAACGCACACACGCACACCCTACCCCTATGAGCACCTCCGAGAGACTGAGCCGGCGGATCGGGTCTTGAGATTGACGAAGTCACCACGGGCGCCTCGCTGTCGACGGGAACGTCGCCTCCCACTGAAAGAATACTCCGCCTTTTATGCAACACACAGTGTCAAACCTGGGGTTTGAACTCTGGTGGGCTGGGGGTACAACCACCCTCCTAGCCACCCAACCACCGGTTGGTTTGCAGATATTTAGATATTTTAATCTTGTGTCTAACACTACTGTTTTTCTGGTGGCATGCTTTTATTTTCGCAGTCAAAGTACATCGAAGCACTTAAGGAGAAAGCAGAACAACGTAAACGAGAACAGGACATAGTGTATGAGAGGAAGCTTCATAAGGAGAGGAGCAAGGAGGACCATCTGTTTGCTGACAAAGACAAATTTGTAACATCTGCTTATAGGAAGAAGCTTGAGGAGGAGAAAAAATGGCTAGAGGAAGAAAGACGAAGGCAGCTTCTAGAAGAAAGGGAAGATGTAAGTTCTCTTGTTGGTTTATCATTATCTAAATGGTTGTTACGTGCTACATCTTCATGGTTCATTTTTATGATTTTTTGAATGGCATGTTTTCTGCTACTTTATTCATATCTGACATGGAAAGATATAGGGTTTGCTTATTTCTATCAGAATTATGACCCTGTGTGGTATTAGATTCGGTCTGTACTGTCAAAGTACGCCTGGAAAGTGGAAACTTTCAAATTGTTTGATGGTTGTCAATCATGATGATCAAAAATCTTAATTTGAATTGTGCATTTTGTCTGATAAGGCAAGTGTGCTGTGTGACGGGTATCCCATTTGTGTTTTTTGAACGAATGGATATCCTGTTTGTGTTGCCAAAAGAGTTGAAGAATGATGATGGGCTTTGGTACAATGGTACCTTTGAATTCTGATGTTATACCACCATAGAGATTCACTTCTCATTGTTATTTAATTTCCCCTCAATTTTAAGGAATGTCTTCCCTTCCTACTTTTTACAAATCATGCAAAATTTAGATATCTTTGCTTGTGCTTGCGCGAACATCCTTTTAGTAATCTGTATGAACTTTGCTCACAGAATTAATTAAAACAATAAAGCTGGTTTGTTTATATTTCCATGTCTTAATCAGAGCCCTTGCAAACTAATGTTTCAGAATTATCTTATCTTATGGTTAACTGATTTCATTCCTTCTTCTGTTTTTATATAGGTCACTAAAAAGAAAGACTTAAGTGATTTTTACTTCGGGCTTGGTAAGAATGTTGCTTTCGGTGCACGGGCGCATGATGGCACAGAGCATGCTGAACCCGAAAAGTTGGACACTAAAGTAGATGATGTTCAAGCTAACAAGTCTGATGCTGAAGGATCTGGCCGTTCTCCTAAGCGCATGAGGGAATCAAGCGTAGGATCAGAGAAAGCTCATGAAAGTAGAAGTGTGGAAGAACCTGCAACAGATAGATCGAATGATTCAACAGCTCCTAGATCTACTGAGAAAGACGCCAATGTTTCCACGTCTGCTTCACAAGCTTTGCAGAATACTCAACCAGCACCAATCACAGATGAGCACTACAAGAGGAGTAACGATGCACTTGCTGCTGCTAGAGAGCGAGCTCTGGCTCGTAAGAGAGCAAAGGAGCAGCAAATATGAAGCAAGAGGCAGATATGCGCTTACCATGCTATTACAGTGCTTAAGCTTTTTTTCTGGTTGTTAAGTGACAGCTGTTTTCATATCGCAGCATTTTCAGTCGATGATTCAAATATCTGTATATCGACGCTGAAACACATCCTGCATGAGAATAGCATTCTGCTTTGCATTGTCAGGAGTGGAGAGGTTATTGAAAGCCCACTGTATTTACTGATCCAAATATAAGGCTGCACCTTGGCACATGGAATTTAAGGCTGCATGCATTTGTGCTCATCCAAATATACTGTTGTAATCCGTAACCAGCGGTTTGTAAGCATGATCTCTGTAATGGCTCAAGGTTTGTAAACATGATCTCTGTAATGGCTCAAATCAGTAGTTATTTGCTGGTCAATGTTGAATAAGATATTGAGATGATGCATATCTTTTTCAATGGATGACGCTGTTGAATTCCATTTCCGGGTACTGTTAGTTCTGTGTCAGGAAATCGTGTGCTAGGCTAGTATGAGGAATGTAGTTTTGGTTACTTCTTGTTTGCAACGATTTGGCGAAAATTAACAGAATGCGGTCATAGTTTCAACTCTTTTTTGCGGATACAATCAAAACCAAAAGCCTCAGTACAGAAAAAAAATTAGCAGGCGTTGTTCTTAGCGATTGGAACTCCATTCTAGTTTTCCATTGAAACAATAGAATTAGTTTCCGAACCCTACTTAGAACAAGATTACATTGGAATGATGCACGATTTTTGTTTAGAAAGAGCAAAGCTACACATTTTGCTTGTGCGAGTGGATAAATGTTTGCTCTCAGGCAGCTGAAGTGCTGATACAGCGCGCTGTTATTACAGCCTCTACAACCAACTCGCCCTACACCTAGTCACCTAGAGCGAAAGGCGCCTAGGCGAGAGAGGAGGGCTTTGGTTTCATCTCCCACTTTCAGTTCGGCTTCTCCGCACGCAAACCCAAAACCCTAGCGGCGCGAGGGGCGAGCCGGCAAGAAAAGGAGAGGGATAGACAGGGGGGAGAGGCCTCGTGACACAGAAGCACAGCAGGCACAGCACAGCTAGGTTTCCTCTCGCGGTACCGCCATGGAGAGCCTCGTCCTCGCCTCCTCCTGCTCCCTCTCCCCCCTCCTCTCCGCCGCCCGCCGACCCTCGCTGCCCCCTGTCGCCGCCGCGCCGCTCTCTTCAGGCGCCGGGCGGAGGGGAGTCGCAAGGAGGCCCAGGCTCGTCGTCTCCGCAGCGTCTCGCGGATCTAGGAATGGTGAGGGACCGCCTTGTTACTATGCTGCCTCCGTTGCCGTGACCGTGACCGTGCTATGTTTGGATGCGACCTCCGATGCGCTGCTTGATTAGGAGCGGACGACGAAAGCTTGCGCACTTGACTCCGAGCTGTAGTTTCTGTGAGATTCTACGGACTCTAAGCTAGATCCACGGACGAGAATTCGATGTTGTTAGGCCATATGCATATACATAGCAAAATTCTCCTAACCGTAGTGGCAGATGATAACAAGAGATTGTGAATGGTCAGCTTATCCATCCGTATTTCTGACATACTATAGAATGTTCGTTCACCTTATCCATCCATATCTCTTGCATATTACAGTAGCTGATAAGTATAGTACTATCCTAGTTGCATCTCCTTTCTTCTTATTTTGCATATGATAAATTGTCTCCTACATCCAGTTCTCGATGGATTGAGCTCAAAGGGCTTCGCAAGCGTGTCGTCTTCAACCAGCACCCAGAATACATCTACAGGAACTGGTACCCTGCCTCCCATGCCGCCCCCGTCAACATACATGTGAGTTTCTTTCCTTGTTTGTTCTGTCTAGTGTACTACCCTACTCTCAAACTTACCCTCGCGTGATGTCCTGTTCCAAAACCTGTGCAGCGGTTCGCCTGTCTTCTGGATCGGAATTGGTGTAGCATTATCTGCCGCATTTTCCATGGTGCGGAATTCTGCTTCCTGTTGTGCCTTAATTTCTTGCCTTGCGTATATTCTCTTTGTAAATTATTAATACTTGCTGGTTGGTGTATCAGGTCTCTTCGATGGTAAAGGTGAGCTCACAGCTATTCTTTTTCTCCCCGCACTCCAAACAGAGTATGTATCCTCAATAATTTGCACCGTGCTCCTCAGAATGACCTGTTGTGTTCGTTTGCATAAGATAGCATGAGTCAGGTAGGTAAATTATTGGGCTATTTTCTGCTTGCACCTACTTAACCTTCGGGCACATTTGTGCTACATCAGTTCACTTTGCTATTTCCGACTTTATTTCTTAGCTCTTAGTTGGTTCAAGCATAGTATGTGGTCCTATAAAGGCGGCATTTCATTTTACTTTGATGGTCATCAATTTTCATTTTATGTCAGACCTTTTAGTTTTATACTACAATTTCCATACCTGCCGAGCACCAATTTTCCTTAAATGATATTACGATAAACCCCCTTTTTGCATGGCTTTGTACGTCGCTGCATGGGTCTATGTGGTGCAATGTTCTGTTTGTCGGATTGGCCATATACACTTCGCTGTTGCTTTTACGGTATTTGTCGTATAGCTGCTTGTTAGGTTACTAAAATTATATTTGGCTGTACATGACCCACGTTACTTTGGCTCCCAATTTCCTTTTTAACGCGTTGCTAATTTATTGCAGAAATATGCAATGGAACAAGTATTCAAGTCTATGATGACGCAAACACCACAAAACACATTTGGTGCAAACTCGCCATTCCCATTTTCCATGCCACCGCAGGCTGGCCCCACAGCACCAAGCACTTACCCATTCTCAGGACCACTCAAAAACACCTCGTCGAAAGGTGCAACTGTTGATGTTTCAGCTACTGATGTGGCAGCAACTGCAACTCTGGAAGCGTCCGATGTGGCCGAAACATCAAAACCGTCAAAGAAATTTGGTATTGACCTTTCATATCCAGCTTTTTTCTCCAACTAAGTAGAATGTGGAATGGGCTCTTAATATATGTCATTGTCTATAACTTGCTGAATTTATCTCTTGATGCACTTATTTTATAAATTTCTAGGCACCTCTTGTAGCACAATATTAGTAAGCACTAAAGCACACACCAGCAATGAGCCTGAATATGATCATAATGGGCTTTTCTGTGCTACTTCTTTTCTTAGTGCTTAGCATCATTTTTGTTCAGATACTTGGCACCTGCACCTAATCACGTTTTTCATAACAAATTTTGTGCAGCCTTTGTTGATGTTTCTCCAGAAGAATTGCAGCAGAAGGAGCTTCAATCTTCATTGGAGACGGTAGATGTAAAAAGTGATAGCACAGAAAGTGAAAAAAAGGAGGATGCCGAGCAACAAGTAAGTTTCTTTCAGAAGCTGGGTAATAGGCTTTCTGTACATGTTTTGTTGTAATTAGTACTTGTCTGGTGGTTCTTAAAGGTTCCTACAAATGGAGCTGCTTTTATGCCGAATGAAGATTCCTCTACTGGGCCAACTGAATCCAGTTAGTAATTGCAAATTTATCTAAATTTGTTTTTTATTTCCACACCAGTATGTTCTTAAAATGATGGTATAATGTTCTGTTTATATGCTGCTTCCTTGTGTGTACAAATGCACAAGATTGATTCTGATTGTACTGTATAGGTAAGTCAGGACCTATGCTCTCTATTGATACAATTGAGAAAATGATGGAAGATCCAGCTGTGCAGAAGATGGTTTACCCGTAAGTATACAACCAACTTCAACTTTGCATCTTGTGTTCACTGTTCTAAAATGTGTCCCTGTTGGCTGCTAAGGCCATAGGCGCCACTCTTCCTGTGATTAAGCGCTAGGCACCATCTGGGCACCTAATGCCTTGTAGAACACTTTGTGCCATGCTTTCCTTTCATATTTTCATTGCTTAGTAGGTGCGTTTGCTATTTGGTTTTAAGGGTTCGAAAGTCATGTTGGTCATCAGTTAAATGCTTCATATATACTACTGAATAGCCTAAGGCCTGTACACCCTATATCTGCACATCTGACCTATTGCACAATATGCCCAGCAGAAAGAAAGTTGCTTTATGTCGCATGTAGCGGTCAATATGGCATCACTGATCCTCCCGTCTGCAGAGGGTATCTTCCTGTATCCATTTTCTGGATGATGCGGACAATGAAGCAATTCATAATACAAAACAAATACTTGTGGTTAGCAGATGAACCATGGTTTTAAAGGCGTCAAGCCCCCCCCGCTCCGCTTTGGAAAATCGACCGCTTTAGGTGCCTAATCGCCGCTTAGGAGTCAGAGCCCCCCCCCAAACCGCTCTAATAACGCGTTGAAAACCATGAGATGAACAATTCAATGCAGCCTTCTGTCTGTAGGCGAACAACTGGTCGTGCTTAGATTAGTTCCGTGTGGTGGAACGATAGGTAATTTCCATTAGTATTTTGTTACGTTGTGATAATGGCTCGGTGAGGTGGTTGTACTGGCACTGCCTCTGGTGTAGTGGACAGCAAATGGGCCAGTTTCGGTAGTCTGAAGTTGTTAAATTTGTATATGAAAAATTTACGTGTAACGTATATCTCTTTAGTATTATTTTTAACCATGCTGATTTCTTCACATGTTGCAGCTACTTGCCTGAGGAGATGAGGAACCCGGATTCATTCAAGTGTATGCTTCTGTAAACTTATTTAAACACCTTGCATCGCATAAATTGTACTCCTAGTTTATTTTCTGTTTTCATATGGTGACGCATGAGAATTTATTTTTCAGGGATGCTTCAGAACCCGATGTATCGCCAGCAACTGGAGGAAATGCTGTAATACATACTACCTCTTATTATATGTGCATCTGTTTCTGATTTTTCCTTTCAAATTGGAAAGTTGACCCTGGCCATAAGTATTCAAAAAATGGAGCACTAATCCATGCCTTAGTAATATATTAGTATTGAGTAATGATGCCATGGGCTGATATAAGGTTGTACGCGAGTAACGGCACTGCATGTTTATGTAACTTATGTTAACCCAGAACTCATGCTGATAGCCCATGAGATTATCTACTGTGACAGTCTATTATGCCTCTTGCTTGATGGAGTTGAAGTGTAAATATCCATGAACATAAGTGTGCAAGTCTTCTCTAACTCTCTTATACTGATGTTTTGTGTATGAACAGCAACAACATGGGTGCATCTCCTGATCAATGGGATAACCGCATGGTTGATCACTTGAAGAACTTCGACCTTAGCAGTCCTGAAGTCAGGCAGCAGTTTGGTGAGTGAATCGACACTTCCACATTTACTTGGGTCCTGTTTTTGAAGTTGGAACAAATGAGTTTTGCAGGAAATTTCCCACTAACTGTCATCCGATGCCTTTTCTCTCCGCAAACTATATGAAAATTCTGAATACCAACATTCAGAAAGAAAATTCTGAATACCAATGCTTTTTCGCATTCCCTACAATTACTCTATGCTATATTGAACACTGTATTGAACAACCAGTGTTCTTTTGATATCCTTATTATTTTCTTGGTCTCGCTTAGCATAGCGGTGGCACATGGTCCTATTATTTTGGTTAAACCCTTATTATTTTATTGTTGTAAACTCCTAGCATAGCTTTGACACATGCTCCTATATTTTGTTTTTTATTATTAGTATACTGCATTGTTGAAAATTGTTCGCTAGAGCAGTTTTTTGTGCTTAACATAAGCCACCTCCTTAAACTTATTTTTGAATTAAAATGAGTAGATGTGAATGCTAAAGCTCTTTTATCGTTTGTACAGCTCAAGTTGGCATGACTCCAGAGGAAGTAGTATCAAAAATAATGGCAAACCCAGAAGTTGCTGTTGCTTTTCAAAACCCTAAAATTCAAACGGCCATCATGGATGTAAGTTTGTGAGCAATCTTTTTTTTTGGACTTCAGTTATTGGGCAATTTGGATTTATACCACAAGGAAGTTTGTTTCTCTGAAAACATGCTGTTGGCTGTATGTGGGATGTGGACCTAATTGTCGCTCTCATAGTCAATGGCGTTTTTTAAATTGCAAACATCTGCAGTGATTTATCAAGTTATCCCTAGTTATTTAATTATTCTGACATGGAATTTTTTGATGCAGTGCTCCCAGAACCCTCTGAATATTGTAAAATACCAAAATGACGAAGAGGTATATTTTAATTTTATTAACCAGTGTCATCTGCTCACATGGTAACTTTATGATCTGACTCACCTGGTTTCTCTTTCTCTGGGATGTCTCTGATGCTAGGTCATGGATGTTTTTATGAAGATATCACAAATCTTCCCCCAAATCAATGGCTAGTGGATGTACATCATATGGAATCGCAGTTTTTGATCTGCCTTGGCCTGTCTCGGTCTAAGTAGCTGCAGTAGCATCTGTTACCGTCTGAGGAACAGAATAGAAAACTTCATGTGTTGAGTCATTATGCGCAAAGATGTACCCTTCCTGTCAAAGAGTTTTGAGTTGCCATGTACATGGTATGGTCTAGTCTGTCTGTTTGGTCGGGTCGCAACCGTGCCCAGAATCGGAGTAGTGGCCAAAGCGAAGCTGAGATATATGTTTACATCATTGCTCCGTAGGATTGTGTAGAGTTAGTGCTTTGACATTATATGGTATGCTGTAGGGTGTGAAGGTGCGGATGTTGTTCATATCACCTCAGTTTTGGTACATTGTGTTATACCGTGACAATGCATATGGACATGTTGCTATGTTCTCTGGCTGTTGCTTCATTTTTGGATCGTATCCTGAGTTTCATGACCGATGGAAGGTGTTTTGGCTTTGCTTTTGGATCTCTTTTGGTCAGGAGGTTGGAAGTCTTTTCTTAAGTGAGATCAAATGAGAATAGTGCATCTCATATTTTCTGGTTGAATGCATATTATATCAAACTTTGTGGAATCAAGTTGTGATGCCTTAATCTGTTTGTTTGAACATGCTAGTGTTTGAAGGAGGTATAGAAACTGATGGAGGGAACACTCCATGCACATCCATAGCCAATAAAAATCCTAATTTTCACTGCACCATCTGTTCTCAAACTTTGCCCAAATCTAAACCGTATAGAAAAACCCTGGTTCTATAACATTTTACACATATTTAGTTGGTTAAACTGATGGTGAAGATTAGACCCCGAAAAACGTGTAGTATATGAGAAGTGAGGGAGCAAAGCAAGGCGCAAGACGAACCTTGCGAAATATCGGAGTTGCAGACACTAGGATTTGCCGTCGTTAAGTTCACCGAAGGCGCAGTTCCTCGTGCCGCCTGCTCCATCGCCGTTGTGAACAAGACATCGTCCTCCTGTTGCCGCAGAGTCACCGTCGTCGAGCACGTCGACGCACTACTGATTAGGTGACGATTGACTCCGGCGGGAGTTTTTGGCACCCGGCCGCTTGGGTCACGGCGTGTCGAGCATCACACGCTGCTCGCCCGGTGGCCGCCGGCCGGGTCCGATGAATCCAAGGTTAATTCCAGCCTCGCGCACCGTCCGCACCCAGCCCAGCACACGACCGGCGCTGCACCGCGTTGGGCAACCAGGTCAAAGGGTCTACGACTACGTACCGATTGAGTACCGACCGACGACTACTTGCGACTTCCCGCTCGTTATCACCTCGGCACATGTTTTCAATTCTCTTCCTTGTCCGTGCAACGCGCCAACCATTTTCCGGCCGGGTGGGAGTGCGCTTCAGCGGTCACGAGGACGAGGTTACCAACACCGGTTGGTCATACGCACTGCCGTACGTACGTACGCTCCATGGAAACTTCGGCAGCCGCCCCGAAGCAGCCACGAGAACATAGATAGGCACGCGCGCACACACGCAGCTACTCCCTCTGTTTAGAAATATAAGATGTTTTAGATTTATAAAGGAAATGTATCTAGACACCTTTTAGTGTCTAGATTCATTTGAACCTATACACTAAAAGATGTCTAGATACATTAGCTTTACTAACCTAAAACATTTTATATTTCTAAACGAAGGGAGTAGTACTTTAGAGCATCTCCAGTCAGTCCCAAAAACCTCTTTAAAGGGCTATGTGGTTTTAGATTTTTTATTTTTCTTTTAGATTTTTCATTTTTCTTACAGGTGGGTCCCTCTAATCGAACGGTGCCCAAGCAGGACTTAGAAGTGAGAAGAAAGAAAACTTTTAGGGGGCGAATTACAAAAGAACAGACGGCCACATCAGCAAACTAACGGACACCGTCATAAAGTGACCAAAATGCTCGTGCACGGCAAGTTTTGGTCCCGCTTTTGCGCTTTCGCGAGTTGAAAATTCATGCGCGGCAAGTTAATAAACCATTTTGGCATTTTTTCTCTTTCTAATACTGATGAATACTACTGGCGAAAACAGTTCTGAAAGTCTTGACAAATTTAGATGAATCTGTATACTCCTACTAAATAGAATCTAGATTCATTTAAATCTTGACAAATTTGTGACATTTGTTCTTGGACCGAGGGAGTACTATATACCCATGTAGAATTAGCTTAGCTCCTATGGGAAAAAAAGGAGAGCCATACAATGTTTCCTGCTGTTAGTCTGTTCCCTTCATATACCACCAACCCTTCCAGTACCACGAACGCACTATATTAGTACTACCACTTTGTTCCCCTTTTGTTGCTTTTATAAAATGGTTCCTGGTAATAATTATTATTTAAAAAGTGCGGTGGAAGGTTGACGTCAAACCGCTTTGTCACATTTGCAACCGAGGACTTAATTATATGCTTTTTAGTTCCTAAAACCTGGAAAGTAAGTATGAACTACGTAGCTTTGGATTTGACCGGTGCTGAATCGGTCTGCAGAAAATATTCTGTAGGCCACCGAGGAAATAACAATTCAGCGACGGCTGCTTTATTGTAGACGCGGCGATTTTTGTCAATGCGCAGTAGATTATGAACATTGGTCAACGGAATTCCACTTCCAACCTCTGCAAGATCCATGGGTAGCCTGAAGAAAGCTTTGCTCTGGCGCGCACTGACATGCATGGGTGACCAATGCAAAAGGTAATCGAGAATGTAGTAAACTAGTTTAGGCGTGTAATATTATGAAAGCAAGGTGGGGCTAAGTTGAGGTTTTCATGGGTGGACCAGCTGATTAAAAGCGAGAGAGCACTTGAGATCTGATAAAAAAATCTGGAATTATTCCACGAAACCTCACAAGAAATGCGTACCAGACTACCAGTATGTAAAGATAAAAGTAGATTTCTTTTTTTCCCGACGAAGAAGCTCTGAATCTTTTCTCAAAAATTGAGTTGGTAAAACTGGTTTCTTCGGTCCAGACGTGTAGATTGATCCACCACAGACCACACTTTGGCCTACTTGCACGGTGCTCGATCGCAAAAATTAAACCGGAAAGGTCGACGCTGCTGGAAAGTTGCACCACGCAGCTAGCATTTCGTGTTCAGATCATTACACACTTTGCTCCTCCATCGATCGTTCTTCGTGTTAAGCAGCCGGGTTAGCTGAACAGACAGCAGTACAATATCAGAGATCTCCTGCACCAACCTGACTATTCATTCGTGTCGACATAAACAACGCCGCACGGGTATGAAAACTAGTTAGCAATCAAGCGAGAGCAAAAGAAAGGAGGGAAGATGTACCATGATCCTTTAAAAAAAGAAGAAGACAAACTAGTAGTAAGTACAAGATGAGAAGATAGATGGTGGAAGGGTTTATCGATCGATCCTGACCACTTGCAAGCATGTGGTTGTATTCCAGTGACAGGTTACAGGTACGTGCAGTAAGTGCCTACGCGGGTACGTGGTGGCCAGTAACAGTAAGATCTCAACACGATTCACACAGTCATCAGAACAAGTGGCTGCACAAACTGGCGTATATTTCTGTCTCACTCCAACTTCAGTACTACTACTACTACTACTACGCAAGAGATCTCGAGTCTACTGCGCGTAGAAAGACACATACGCGATCGGGCGTCTGGTTTCCGTGATCGAACGTCTACGAGAAGACGGAAAGAGACTGCATCCGGCCTTTTCTTCTTGGCTAATAGTAGCAGTAGTAGCAGAGACCGTCCCTGGTTTCACTTCTTTGGTCGTCAGAACCTTTACCCTACTAGGCACGTACGTTGATGGTCAGCGCGCTGAGTCCATATTCCCGAAAACCGCGTATGGCCATCCCACTCTGAAGATCCCTGTCCTATGCCATCTTCTTCTTCTAGTATGTTTTATACGGCGAACGGATCCAAGATTTCACAAGCGAATCCTAGAGCCATGATGAGCGGATAATGAGCCAGATTCGCAACTACTCCAGCCGTTTCAAAATATAAGATGTCTTAGTTTTATGAAAAAAGTGTATCTAGACCTATTTTAATATGTACGTTCACTCTAAGTCTAGATGAACCTACACACTAAAAAAGTCTAGATGCACTCCATTTACAAAGCTAAAACATCTTATATTTTGGAACGGAGGGAGTAACTAAACAGATCACCTCACTGACTTACTTACTAATGATCAAGGTTTTAGCTGCTGGTAACACCAATATCCTAGTGAGCCATGGTCATATAGTAAGTACGTACAGGAATTGTTTCTACAACTGGAAAGTAACTCGTGTTCTTTTCATGTCGTCTCGCTTTCCTCGAAAACAATCTCTCCACTCTCTTTTCTGTCGTGCCGATCGAGAGAGACGACTCGGAGGAGCACGATCGATGAACATATCGTTTTCTCCCACTTCGCGGGCTATTACACGGAATCTGGTGGACTCTGCGCACGTTCTTGGAGCTACTACACTGCAAATGCCACACGTGGAGTATTAGACGGAATGCTGTTTCACACGTTTGGGAGCAAAAGTTGTGATAAAATTTACCTTCCTTTCCTTCAGTGATCGCATGTGCATGTACAGCAGCCACCAGAGGTCGTGACCGTGTTCTTATGCATTCATGACGCATGCAACGAGAAAACCCAGTGCGAGTAGGGAGTGGTCAAAATTGATTATTATTAACGCCGCGATGATTGATCATGAGATAGAAAATGACAATGGTGATCAATCTTCTGTGAAAAGATCACCAGTAGCAAGAGCACCTGCTTCAAGAGATCACATATTGTTCATTATTGAAGTCAATGTTGGTCAGATGTCAAAAAAAAAAAAGAGAGTCAATGTTGGTCAATTGGTGGGCAAGAACAATATTTTTAGCTAGTTAAATTTTAGTAGGGCAACCTTGGACAAGAGCCAAACACACCTCTAGTGCTAAGAAAAATCCATTGTTTGCTTCAAGAAATCACATACATCATCCTGCAACCCTCGGTTCATCTTTCTCGGTTTAGCTTTTGGGTGAAGTGGTTGGTGCACGCAATTCAGTATGGTAGCACGGATAAGGGGTCTTAACTTCAGACCTCCTAGCGCAATTTGAGTAAGAATTTTCCGTCCACTCTCGATTCACGTTTAGGATGATCTATCGCCCTAGTTTGACGAGCACGAACCCGTTGGGCGAGATGATAGAGAAGATCACCCTAGAGCTCGGATGGGACCATATATGACGCCTACAAGCACGTCACGACTCCAAGCTCTTCACGCCGCCTGATTTAGCAAATTGAACCAAGGGTTTTAGCTAGAGCTAAAGGTGTAGAGGCATGGACTTGCAACAAAAGTCCACAAGGAGGGAAACGACACCCAAACTGACATTACTAGATAGGGATATTTCCTAGATACCATTCAACCCGAAGTCTAAGGATGGCCACGGATCCGGGTATCCATAGATATCCGACCCGACTGTTAAGGGTATGGATGGCTAATTATGCCCACGGATTTCATTGGGCGGATATCCGCTAATTCATGGGGTGCACATGGGTAGTGGTTTCGCTCCATGGATATCCAACGGATACCTGGCTGGCACGTAGGACCCACACGTCAGTGAGACTGTTATAAGACATCTATATACCTTGTGGTTTTATCGTGTGATATTTGACATATTTTAAGTACTATGTGGTTGAAATATTATTGCATTGATATTCCTATGTATTATTCATGTAATATTTGCTGAAATGCTCACAAAATTTGTTATAATGTCGCAGTTATACTGAATGTTGTTATGATTATGTATATGGCATGTAAACCAATGGACATCCATAGATATATGGATATCCAACGGGTTTGGATCTGGGACGCCATCCATGTCCATGGATATCTTCGTGGGTGAGCTAGAGTGAGGTTCATGGATATGGATTTTTTTTAAATATCCGTTCAAACCCGCTCTATCGCCATCCTTACCGAAGTCTTACCAACAAAGGAGAGGTGAGTTCAAAGGAGGTCAAGGTACAAACTCTATAGGTATAGGGAGAAAACTTTGCGACCCTGCACCAGGAATGCCTCCCTCACAGGCCACCTTGCCACCCATATGGCCAAGGTAGCCAACCATCACTCGTTATTACACTGTCACACTCACAATCAGGATCCTCTGCTTTGACGTCCGTGAACTCAACCTCGTCTACCACCTGCTAGGTAAAATACCACAAACACGTAGCCAACCAACCCAGTTGTCGCAATGGTGCTCCCTAGCATTTACGTGCCTCCTACCTCCCGACATTGACCGACACCTTCACAACTAACAAACATCAGATTTGAACGCCTTTTTTTCAAAAACAAGGATAACCCGCCATATGATTGGTGCACACAGACATATTTTATTATTAGTTATTAAAAAATACCAAGCATTGGTGGTGAAAAATCCTTTTAAGTAGAAGAAATGGAAAAAACCCGAGGTTATTCATATAAGACGTGTCTCGGGTCAACTTCTCCAAAAATCCTACCATAAACCCTATGACTGTGGACCACAACCATGACCGAGCAACATGTGATATGAAAAAGGGCACAACACTCCAAGGCAACACCTTCAAGAATGAATCACACTTATGTTGACCGATTCAACCGTAGATCAAACCTATAGCTTCTGCCACCACATACATTGTCCTGGCACTACAACATCTTGGTCATATATCTGACTTGCGAGCGCATGCGCTCTTCCCTGCCTTGTAGGATCATGCTCCACATACTGGTCACTATGTTGCATCCTTGGCATTACCAACTCATGTCGTACTTGGGAAACAAACCCTCCCGGCCGAGGACAACACATGCTAGATCCCATCTGATCTCCATACACGCTGCCCTATACGGCAAGGTGTGGCCAAATGCAACCCGACACCCTCACAGTGCAGATGACAGCCGCCCCTCCAAGCATGGCTCAACTACCTCACCATGGCCCACCACCTCTTCACCGACAATGAATGTCGCACCCTTAGGAGGCAGCGATGAATGGAAGTAGAGGACGGTGATGACTATTTAGGTTTGGCCCCCTCAGCCACCAGGCCAGGATTAAGGCAATGCGAGTTTATTTTCCGAGCCGTTGCGGACTTGCAAAGAGAATTGATATGTTGATTAGATCTAGCCAACATATATGGATTTATGGTGATTTCATCTATTATCAGCCGATTATGACATAGCAAATAGAAAAAGTGATCATACTTTATCCATCAACCAAACATCAAAAGGGAAACCACAAGCAACCCAAATTCTACCATTTTTCCATTAATTATAGGTACATGTACTCAAAACAAGAAAAGGAAAAGGGGGAAATGAAAGGGACACCAACCTTTAAACCTCCTGCCTTCCCTCGCTCCCGTTCCCTCTTCCCTTCCTCCGTCCTCCCCTCGCCGCCCCCACGCGACAATGGTCTACACAATCTTCTCTCCCTCTCCTCCTCCTCCCCCAACCTCTCTCCAACCCAATGTCTCCCAATTTTTCACTCTCAGCTCTACCCCTGCTCGCTCTCCTCCTCTGCCTCACATCCCCAGCCGCCGCCTCCTCCTCCTTCCCCCTCCCCACCATCGCAATCGCCACCGTTGGCACCAACATCTCCTCCCCGCACCACCTCGCCTGCGCCTTCGTTTCCACCGGCACGGGATACCAGCTCTCCTGCGCCAGCGTGTCCAACCGATCCGCTAGCCCCCGCAACTATGGGTACGGCGACGGCAGCAGCACGCCTTTCTCGGCCATCGTCGCCGGCGATGGATACCTCTGCTCCGTTGGACCGACTTCGTCGCCGCCAATGTCCATGCGGTGGTGGGATTTGAATGGTAGCGAGGATTTGTCCAAGAGGGTGTACAGAGGAGGGGCGTTGTCCGCCGTGGCGGGCGGCGGGGAGTATGTGTGCGCCCTCGTGGAAAACAAGATCAAGTGCTGGAGGTGGGCATGGGGGGCCGTGCCGGAAGAGGTGGGGTTCTCGGCGATGGCGGTCGGCGGCGGGTTCGTCTGCGGGCTGGTGGTCGGGACAGGGAAGGTGGAGTGTTACGGCGATGGGGACGCGGTGGGGCGAGAGCCCAAGGGTAGGTACATGCTGCTCGCCGCCGGCGATAGGCACGCCTGCGCCGTGGATCACGCCGGGACGCTAGGATGCTGGGGAGAGACAGGGGCGGTCGCGGCCGCGGCGCCGCCGAGGTTCACTCGCGCGGTGTCTACAGTGGCGGTGGGAGACGCGCTCACATGCGTGCTGTGGGGGAATTGGACGGCGTCCTGCTGGCCGGAGGAGGTGCCGCCGGAGCTGGCGGGGCAGCAGTTCGTGGCGCTGGAGGCGAAGGGGAAGGTGGTGTGCGGGGTGCTCATGTCCGACTATTCGCTGCTGTGCTGGGGCGGAGGCGTCGCGGCCGGGGTGAGCAAGGTGTTCGACAAGGTCCTGCCGGGTCCGTGCGCGCCATCCAAGTCGTGCCCGTGCGGCGTCTGGTCGGGCTCCGCTCCGCTCTGCGGCGGCGGCGGTGCGGCCATATGCTACCCATGCGGCTACACTCCTCCCCTGATGGCGCAGGCGCCTACGTCCAATTCGTCGGCGGGGACGTCTCACACGAGGAAGAAGCGGCGGCCGAGCGATCTCGTGATCGCGATGATCAGTGCTGGAATCGGTGCAGGACTCGTGGCCCTCTTCGCCGCGCTCTTGATCGCTTACTGCCTGCGCCGGCGCAGCCGCGGCCGCAGCAGCAGCTCCCATGACTCCGGGCGCATCCATGCCGAGCCGACAACAGCCCCGGCGCCGCGCGTGCCGCGTCGGCTCAGCATGCTGCTCTCAAAGGGCCCGAACACGACGGTTGAGCAGTTCCCCCTGTCGGCGCTCCGAGCGGCCACGGACGTCTTCTCGCCGTCACACCGCATCGGCTCCGGCAGCTTCGGCGCCGTCTACCGCGCGTCCCTCGCCGACGGCCGCGAGGTCGCCATCAAGCGAGCGGAGCGGCGCGACACCGGCGCCTCGTCCTCCGCCGCCGCTGCCGCTGCGCGTCGCGTCAACCACGAGTCGGCTTTCATCTCCGAGCTCTCGCTTCTCTCCCGCCTGAACCACAAGAACCTGGTTCGACTCCTGGGCTTTTGCGCCGACGGCGGCGAGCACATCCTCGTCTACGAGTTCATGGCCAACGGCACCCTCCACGACCACCTCCACAAGCGCCCGGCCCCGCTCTCCCCGCCGCTCGCATCCTGGCCGTCCCGCCTCCGCCTCGCCCTGGGCGCCGCGCGCGGCATCGAGTACCTGCACACGTACGCCGTGCCGGCCATCATCCACCGCGACATCAAGTCCTCCAACATCCTCCTGGACGCCTCCTGGTCCGCCAAGGTCTCCGACTTCGGCCTCTCGCTGCTCAAGAACCTTGGAACCGGAGGAGACAATGCCGGTGACGGCAGCGACGACGGGCCATTCGTCACGGCCGGGACGGTGGGGTACATGGACCCGGAGTACTACCGGCTGCAGCACCTGACGGACAAGAGCGACGTGTACAGCTTCGGGGTGCTGCTGCTGGAGCTGCTGTCCGGGTGCAAGGTGATACAGAGGTATGAGGGGAGCGGCACGCCCAGGAACGTGGTCGAAATGGCCGTGCCCTACATCGAGTCCGACCGCGTGCACCGGGTGCTCGACATCCGGCTTCCGCTGCCGACGCCGGGGGAGATGGAGGCAGTCGCCTACGTCGGGTACCTGGCCGCGGATTGCGTCCGGCTGCCAGGGCGTGATCGGCCCTCCATGAGCGAGGTTGTCGGAGTGCTCGAGCGGGCTGTCGCGGCATGCGAGGAGCATGAGGATGGGCTTGACGGCGGCGAGGCAGCGCTGTCGAGATCGTGCACGGACGGGTCGACCACGATGTAACGTGGCAAGCCAAGGCATGCCATGCCATTCAACCGTTTTGCATGGTTGGCCTCCCTCCTTGAAAGAACCACTAGGAGTTTCTTGAGGATATTTTTTTTTGGGTTTATTTCTCTGTTTTGCAGATGTGTATTATTGACATATTGTTAGTATTAGTTACACATTCGTTCAAAGGATGGACAAATTAGTGCAAATATAGGTTTTCCTTCTTGTAGTTGTAGATCATTTAACTGGAAACATTTTTTGCTTTGCCTAGTTGGTTAGCAGGAAAACAAATGTATATTCCCAAATTATCTGACAGATTCCTATGTTGTTGTATAATTATGGACAATGTTGGAACTGAATGAGTAAATAAAGCGTCTTTTATCGAAAAAAGGTAGAGAATTCCATTTTCACGGTGGATTTGTTCATTATCTTATTCTGCACAAAATTTCTATTGCTATCACGAGGTACAATGCTTAAGTAGTAATTTACATTTATATTTTATTTTGACTTTTAAGAATCTTTGAACTAAGGTAATTTTTGTTGCACCACCGAACCCACACAATTGCGCCTAAAATGTCATTTTCTAAGGGAGCATAGTTAAAATTGAGTACAAACGAGGAACCAACAATATATGCAAAAAATGCAGCACCCAAACATAGTAAAGCTGCATCTATATTCAATTATTTTCAAAATATAACAATTCACACCAAATAAATCCTAAATAACCTTTTACACACAAATGTTATCAATTCATTTCCATATTTTGTAAGCGCTACCAATGCTACACAATTGCACTTTTATTCAACAAAGCGGAGGAAGAGATTTGCTTGATTCCATGTCGTCAAACAGAAAAAACTAAAAGAAAAACGATAAATAGGTACTACTGTCCTCGGGATGATATTCCCCAGTTGCTTCGCTCTAGCTTTGGTCCCACGTGGCCACCTCGCCTTTGATGTGGCATTGATGGTAAACTCGGGCATTTCTTTAATTCTAAGTTGTCCAAAGGACAAGCATTGTGAGGGTTTCAATTGCCGTTTTATGTTGATTACCATGTCATTTCCTTTATCCACCATACTTTAATCAAGTGCTTCATCCCTATATATTGTATCTATATTATCAAAGCGAAGACATTCCTTAAGCATACTCTAAATGCATAGGTTGTGAGATGTATTTTTGTCTCGGGTGCACTCATGCAAAGAGGGCACATGCAACCATTCGGCTAACCCTGTGGATGAAGACGGTCCGTTGTTCAAACCATGTTTGTGATCAGTTGGTGACACAAGAATTATATTTTGATAAAGAAAGACAAAGAATATGTACTGCAATCTCGGGGTGATATTTCAAAAGTGCTTCACTCTAGCTTTGCCCCACGTGGCCATCTCGCTTTTGATGTGGCATTGGTGGTAATCTCGGGCATTTATTTAATTCTAAATTGTCCAAGCGACAAGCATTGTGAGGGTTTTAATTGTCGTTCTATGTTGATTACCATGTCATTTCCTTTATCCACCATTCTTTAACCAAGTGCTTCATCGCTTTATATTGTATCGACATTATCAAAGAGAAGACATTCCTTAAGCATACATGAAATGGATCGTATGGACACCTAGAGGGGGGGGGGGGTGAATAGGTGCTACACCAAATTTTAATACTTTTTCAATTTTAGGCTTGACACAAAGGTAAATTCTCTAGATATGCAATTACGACGAATTTTCCTATATGCAAACCTAACTACTAGCGAGTAAAGGCGAGTAAGAGTGAGGAGCAAGGAAACCGTAGTGGAGCACGCGGAGACACATGATTTGTTTTACCACATTTCCTTTCTTGTTAAAGAAAGTACATCTGCGTTGGAGGGGTGGGCAGTACTAAGACCACCACGCCACAATAGGCATCACCTTGTTCTCCGATGGATCTTGCCACCAAAGGCCTGATCCACCTTTCCACTATTGGTACCCTTCGAGGCGGGAACCGATGCCTTTACATAACTAGAAGGGCACACTCCACAACCGAATTGGAGGCTCCCGTAATGACAACAAGCTGCCACAAGAACAAATATAATCAAAACCGAAACACAAGATCTAGATATTAACAAGTAATACTAGATCAAGAAATCTCCAAGTGAATGGAGGGGAATGATGCGCTTGATTCGTGATGTTGATGAATGAAGTCTCCTCCTTTGATTCCCCAAAGATCAGAGCCTTTGGGTGGTTGAAGTGGGAGGTCTTGAATGAGAGCTTTCTCAACAGGTCAGAACTTTTTCGAATGAATCAAGTTCTGACAGGAGGGGTGATTGGGGATTTTATACCCCTGTCCAAACTTGGCCGTTGGAGGAGTCGGGGCCGGATTATCCGGCCCAAGTGTTGGCCGGATTATCCGACCGGGGTAAAACTCCGGCCCCGACTTGGAATATCCGGGGGAAATTCTGCCCCCACACAGAAAGTCACGCCGTGGCATCCTTTAGCCAATTTCTCTAGGGGCGGATTATCCGGCTCGGGCAAAAACTCCAGCCCTGGATAGACAATCCGAAAGAAAGTCCGCCCCCTCTCTAAGGGACGCGCCTAGCCGCACTTTGAAAACCTTCTCGGGGGTGGATTATCCGGCCCCCTTTTTGGGGCGGATTATCTGGCCCGAGCAAATACTCCAGCCCTGATCGGACAATCCGAAAGATTATCCGCCCCTCACTGAGAGACACGCCTTGCCCATCTTCGTCGAAGGGGTCCGACCGAATTATCCGGCCCTTGACAGGGGCGGATTATCCGCCCCCAACAACAGGAATTTCAGCTTTTCATGTAAACACTTATCTGCAGCACTTAGCACACATGAGATAATCCATGGTATTGATATCTAACACACAAAACACTAGAGATCATAAAATGTTCTTTCAATCTCCCCCTTTTTGGTGTTAGATGACAATACTAGGATTTGCAATATAGCTCTATTATCACAAGCACAAATATGAAGTAGACTCCCCCTAAGTGTGTGCATAGTTGAGAAATTTGCATTTGAATACAAATGCACACAAGTAGGTACAAGTCTATTTCATAGGACAGGAATTTTTAGATACATGAAAAGATAGTACATAACCTCATACCATCGTGAGAAAGAAGACCACAATATAATGCAAGAATAGCTAATATGAGAACCATTATTGAGGCCTTCCATAGTGAGAGGGATAACCAATAACCAATGAGATAGATGGATCCATAATCACCGATAGATAAATCCATAGGACAATTCTAGTGCCACACACCAACATAGTCTCATACAAAATCAAACACGAATAAAAGTTCAACGCTAAATGGGCACAAACGAGAATAAGACCGAAACAATAAAGAGCAAATGCTTGCGCCCGACCCATGCAAATCCATGAAGACCTAATAGAACTACTTATCCCCCTTTAGCATTGAAACGCTAAAAAGGAAGAAGAGCGATGCTAGCGCCCCAAGGGATCACTCGTAGTCCTCGTCATCTTCTTCGTCCCTGTCCTCATCATCATACTCCTCGGTATCTTCCTCGTCCTCATTAGCTGGTGGAGTGGGCTCCCTCGCCGGGGCAGGAAACATGTGTCGCTCAAGCTCTCCATAGTTGAGGCTAGAAGAATTCCACGGAGCATATGGAGTGGGAGCGGTAGGAGCAGGAGGAACGCCTGGCACCCTAGACACATGGTAGAGAATGAGCTGCTGGGTATGGGCCATCTCATGGCGCTGCTTGTATGCCGCATTTTCCCCTTGTGAGTATCCACCCCCATGCACAAAATGTTCCACTGAAACCAATTCAGCTGCTTCACCTCATGAGCCATAGGAGGCACTGGGGGCCTACGAGCACTGGCACGAGCATCCCTCATGAAACTCTCAGGAGCATAGGATGGATGAGAGGTCTTCCTTGACTTGTTGTAGATCTTCTTCACCTTATGCTCAACATCAAAGTGGAATTCTCCAGTGGGAAGCAAGTGCTTGATCAGCATCATAATATAAGGAGCATAAGGAATGGAGAGCCTATTGAACATGGCATCAGTCAACTCATGATAGATGAATTCCATCACATCCAGCTTGTAGTCCATAGACTCATCCTCACTGGAGGTCACCTCAAAGGAAAAATCAAGTAGCTGAACCAAGTGGCCATGACTACTGTCATTGTTGCCCCACTAGGCGTGATGGAGTCACGGAAAATACCAACCAAGCTAGCATAAAGAGGGGGGAGTCCAACAAGAGTACCCACAATCACATTGTCAGCCGTGCAAGGAGAAAGAGCAGCATCTTTGTTGGGCTTGAGTTGAGTAATGATATGATGACCACTAGCACGGTTCCTGCCACGGAACGGATATCCAAGCACCCCAGCAGAGGTCCGAAAATCAGATTGCATCATAGTGTCACGGGTCATCCACTTCATGGTACGGTTCTCAACGCCACAAATTACCAAAGTGGAGAAGAATTGCTTCACCACCTCAGAGTCATAGGAACACTGAAGGGCCATAAGAGTGTGCATCCCTATCCGCTCAGTCACCTCCACAGCATCAGCAAGTTGAGGCTTCTCCATAGCCTCAACAATATTCATGGGATGCATAGGGTGAATCTTCAGAGACGCATATACATCTTCATAGATGGACTTTTGGTCAGCACACTAAAAGCAGGAGTCACCAAGCTGTGTATCTTGCTCAGTTTCTTCAAACAGATCACAACGACGAATCAAAGAGTAAGTGATGGGATCCACTTTATTATAGTCGACCTTTGGTGCCTTCCCCTTTCTCTTAGACAAACCCTTCATTCCCTTTTCTTTCCTTGCTTGTTCAGCCATACAGTTAGCCTCTCTTTTCCTCCTTCTCAATTCAACCTCGTCCATGAGACCACCTTCACCGTCGTCCCTGATATAGAGACCACGAGGACAGCACTTGTAGGTTTTGGGAACACTAGAACCACATGTGAAACAAATAAGATGGATAACATGGGGATAAGCACACACACAAGTCCGAGAGGAAAGTAGAAATAGTAGACAAACAATCCACAACCAAAAATACATGATGCAAAAAACTAAGGAATTCTGAATCAGAGTTGAGTCTGCTAGGCCGGATAATCCATCCATGCCAGGGGCGGATAATCCGGCCCTGGCGAAATTTTTCAGAATTGGCCTAGATTGATTGCAACAACATAGATCGGGCATAGGAATTGCAAGACTACGATTTCTAAGCAAAACAAGAACCACAAGGAGACTCCTAGTCCACATTCCATCAACAAGTAACACATCAACTCAAAAGATGGGAGGTAGGGAGTTACCCTCACTCATTGAAGGAATAACACGGAGGAGGAGGTAGCCGAAGGCGTGGGGAAGAAGATTCGGGGGAGGCCCGGAGAATCTGGTGGCCAGAACGGCTCCGGGAAGGGCTGGAGTGGCAGGCGGTGGCTTGGGAGAGAGAGAGGGGCCGGGGGAGAAGAACTGCTCTGTTTGAGCTCTTCCCCGACGCCCAGCCCTTAAAGGATAGAAGCCGCTAGGGCCGAATTATCTGACCTCCACTTGGGGCGGATAATCCGGCCTGATTTCTGAGATTCTGTTGTACATAGATTCAGGCCCGCGCACCACCAAACAAAAACCCCACAAGATAAACAACAGACTTGTGTGCAAGAAAAGATGGCTCGGGGATATAAAAAGGCTTGGGATTAGACAACTAAACTGATATGGTACTACACACCCAAGATTTCAAGAACCAAATCAAATAAAAGCCAAAATTGAGTGTGGTTTCCATAAGAACATAAGATAAGCAAGAAAAACCAAGAAGATCCACATAGAACCAAATCTTCTTATGGAAGAGGGCGGTGGCCGAGGCCACCTTGTTGGAGTGTATGGTATGACACCGCGAAGATATATCTTGGGTTCAAGACCACTACTCATCAATAAGCTCACATGTCACAAGATGATATTAGGAGAAATGGTTTTACTTGCTTTCGGCATTATGGGGGGAGGGTTATCCCAATCAATTAGGACCACACTCCTCCTATATCCATGCCCACACCTAAACCAAATAAGGAGGAGATATAAGAGTGTGTGCATGGGTAATCAAGACAAACTCCTTGAATCAACGATATTTAGCTCATTCCTCAAATAACAAAATCTTGCTTCATCAAGTGGCTTCGTGAAAATATCAGCAAGTTGGTTATTCGTGCTCACAAAAGGTAGGTCAATATCGCCACGAGCAACATGGTCCCGAATAAAGTGATTCTGAATCTCAATATGCTTTATCCTTGTATGCTGCACCAGATTGTACGCAATTTTGATTGCACTTTTATTATCACATAAAAGAGGCACTTTGTCACAATTGACACCGTATTCCTTTAAAGTTTGCCTCATCCATAATAATTGAGTACATGCACTTACAGCAGCCACATATTCAGCCTCGGCGGTGGAGAGAGATATACAACTCTGTTTCTTAGAAGACCAACATACCAAGGACCTTCCCAAGAATTGACAAGCTCCAGGAGTTGATTTCCTATCATCCTTATCACCAGCCTAATCTGAATCAGTATAACCACATAGAGAGAAATTGGAGCCCTTGGGACACCATAAACCAAAATTAGGGGAATGAATCAAATATTGGAAGATTCTCTTGACCACCATTAAGTGGCTTTCTTTAGGAGCTACTTGATACCTTGCACACACACCTACACTCAACACAATATCGGGTCTAGATGCGCAAAGGTAAAGAAGAGAGCCGATCATGGACCGGTATACCTTTTGGTCCACATCTTTACCATTGGGATTAAGTTCAAGATGATATTTAGTTTGCATCGGTGTGGCAACGCCATTAAGATCTGTCATATTGAGCCTCTTGAGCATGTCTTGGATGTATTTTGCTTGATTTATGAAGGTTTCTTCTCTAAGTTGTTTGATCTCAAATCCTAGAAAGAATCATAATTCCCCCATCATAGCCATCTCAAACCTGTCAGTCATAAGCTTTGAAAATTCATCATTAAAAGCTTTATTAGTAGAGCCAAAGATAATGTCTCTACATATAGTTGGCATACGAAGAGCTACCCCTTAACCTTCTTAGTAAAAAGAGTGGGATCGATTTGCCCAACTTCGAAACCACGGTCTAGCAAAAGCTCTTTAAGGTTCTCATACCATGCACGTGGGGCTTGTTTAAGGCCATAGAGTGCCTTATCGAGTTTGTAGACATGGTTCATGAAGTTAGGATCCTCAAATCCCGAGGGTTGCTTTACATATACCAACTCATGTAGAGGACCATTAAGAAAAGCACTCTTAACGTCTATTTGCTGTAATTTAAATTTATTATGAGCTGCATAAGCAAGAAGGATACAGATGGACTCAAGACGAGCCACTAGAGCATAAATCTCGCCGAAGTCGATGCCTTCAACTTGGGAATAACCTTGTGCCACGAGTATTTCCTTTTTCCTTACAACAATGCCATTCTCATCTTGCTTATTCTTGAGAATCCACTTTGTGCCGATAACATTGCGGCAATCCTTGGGCTTCTCTACTAATTTCCAGACCTTGTTACACTTGAAATTATTTAACTCTTCATGCATAGCAGCAACCCAGTCCGGGTCTTCAAGAGATTCAAACACTTTCTTGGGTTCCACCATGGATATGTGAGATTAATGCTCACCGAAGCTTGCTAGCTCCCTTCTTGTGGACACCCTGCGTCCAAGATCACCTACAACTTTATCAAGAGTGTGACCTCTCAATTCAAGATTCCTTTCTGCACGAGCTTTGCGGCGAAGTTTAATCAACTTATTGTTTCTTGGAGGAATATCTTCATCATTTGAGTCTTTGTTGGAACTACTTGCTTGGCCTTGATCTACAGCTTGATCAGCGAGAATTGGAGATGATGAATCTTGCCCTTGATGTTGATCAGCAGCCATAATAGGAGGCTGTTGTTGTTCTGAAGTTTCAGGGCTAGATAATCCGGCCGAAGGAGTGGCCGGATAATCCGGCCTGGGAGTACTTGGTCCTTCTTGGCTGTCTTGGATGCTTCTGGCTCAAGTTGGAGAAGGGTCGGATAATCCGGTGTCACCCGAAAAATCTGGCCTGGGAGTTGCATCAGTTTCTTTGTTAACCTGTTCAGTCCTAGCAGTCGAGGTAGATTGACTGGATAATCCGGTGTCCACTAGAAAATCCAGCCTAGAGCTTCCTGTAGTAGATGATGGATGATCTTCAGCAGGTGGAGGTGACGGTGTAGTGGTTTCTCTAGTGAGTGGGGCATGTTGAGCTTGTGTTGACGAGGGCTCTACTTGAGTAGAGCATTGTCCTTCCTGATCCGCCACAAGGGGTTCCTCAATGGGGCGGAAAAATCCCACACCCATTCTTCTTATGACATCTTGGGGTATTTCAACATCTGCATCACAAACATCAACTTGCCTCGCACGGGAGCCATCATTTTCCTCGAACACCACACTACAAGATTCTACAACAGTTCTAGAGAGCTTATTATAGACTCTATAAGTGTGGGATTCGGCACCATAACCAACAAAAATACCTTCTAAAGCCTTAGACTCGAATTTAGATAAACGAACTCCTTTAATGAGAAAGAAACACTTACAACCAAATACCCAGAAGTAGGAGATGCTTGGATTGTTACCGGCAAGTATTTCATAAGGTGTCTTGTCCAAGATTTTGCGGAGGTAGAGCCGGTTGGATGAGTGACATGCGGTAGAAATTGCTTCAGCCCAGAAATTATATGGTGACTTGAATTCAGCCAACATAGATCTTTCCATATCCATTAAAGTCCGATTCTTACTCCTCGGCTACACCATTTTGTTGAGGGGTGTACGCAGCAGAATATTGGTGTCTTAACTTATCCCCTCTTCACTTAGGAATTCATTCAGAGTGTAGTTCTTGAACTCGGAGTCGTTATCGCTTCTAATTGCCAAAATAGGGACATTGTGTTGACGTTGAACCTCGTTGGCAAAATTGACGACTGTTTGTTGAGTCTCGCTCTTCAACTTGAAGAAATAGACCCATGTATATCTTGAATAACCGTCAACGATTACGAGGCAATATTTCTTCCCACCAAGGCTTGCATGAGATGGAGGACTAAAGAGGTCCACATGAAGAAGCTCCAAAATCCTCTTTGATGAAATAATAGTCTTCCGTCGATGGGGAGAGTCATGCATTTCCCTTCAACGCAAGCCCTACAAACATGATCTTTAGCAAAGGAAACATTCTCTTTTAGTCCAAGAATGTGGCCACCCTTGTGAAGACTTTGCAAAGTTCTCATATTGACGTGGGCTAGACGGCGATTCCATAGCCATCCCGCGTTGGCCTTTCCGAAAAGACACATCGGGCCTGTACTGGTTTTCCCCGAAAAGTCCACCACATACAGGTCATTTTCGACATATCCAACGAAAACGACCTTTAGAGACTTGCTCCACAAGAGTACCACCAAATCACCATCAATAAAAACTGCAAAGCCCATCTTACCAAGGGCACGAACAGAAAGTAAATTGTAACCAAGAGTCTCAACAAGCATGACGTCCACGAGAGAGATATCGTGGGTAACCACAACCTTGCAGAGACCCAATACCTCAGATTTTGACTTGTCACCATAGGAGACGGTTATGTGATCATGGTTTGGCCGCATCTCCGAGATGATCTCATTGCTTCCGGTCATATGACTCGTGCACCTACTATCGAGTACCCATTTGGACCCACCGGAAGCATATCCCTGCAAGAAAATTACTTCTTGGTTTTAGGTACCCATTTTTCAATGGGTCCTCTCATGTTAGTAACAAGGGTCTTGGGAACCCAAATAGACCAAGAAATGTACTTATCAAATGGACCAACATAGCTAGCATAGAAATCACCATAGTAATCACAAAATAATTTATAATTAGGATTATTAGACCCTGCAAAACCAATGTAGTTAGTCGTATCATTTGTGACCGTGTTTGTCTTTGCTTGAGCAGTTTTGCTTTTCTTCTTCTTGTGGTTCTTCTTATTCTTGGTCTTGGGGACATAGCCAAGTCCCTCTTTTCCATTGCTTGTCCTTTCCTTACTAAGAATCTCATCTAGGACTTCCTTACCTTTGGGTTGAGATCCCTTGACAAGTTCTTCTTTCAATCTAGCATTTTCTTCAGTAACCTCTCCATGTCCACAAGATGGTGTGGAGGTGCTAGGCATATCATACTTGTTCAATTGAGTTTGGAGCTGATCACGAGACTCATTTAGAGTAGAGTGTTCACTCTCCAATGCCTTGTACGCAATGTCAAGTTTCTCTAATTCCTCAGAGAGTCTAGCATGAGCAGCCCCAAAGTCAATCTTCTCCTTCTTTAATTTCTTTACCTTAGCAAGAGCATTGTCACGTTCCTTTATGAGCTGGGCAATGACCTCTTCATGAGACTCCGCAATTGACTCAAGCTTCTCCTCTAGAGAGATTCGAGCCTCTTCTTCTTCTAGAGCATTCTTCAAAGAGGCTATCTCCATGGCATCTTCTCTTTCAATTCTCCCCTTCTTTGAAGAGTTCTTCGGAGTGAGCAAGTTGACTCATAAGAGCATCAAAATGAAGTTTGTACTCACCTTGTAAGTTAGTGAAAAAATTGTCCAAAGAAATAACTTCTTCTTTTACCCTAATACTTGTATGATCATCCATATCAACATTCATAGTAGTCTTAGGAAATGAAGAGATATAAGATTATACCTCATACCCTCTTGCCATAAGGCAAGTGACGTTATTGTTGATGACGTTTTCATTGGGAGAGTCGAAGAGTGTTGTGGGACTAGATGTGGTGGCTATAGTAGCCACCTATCGAGAGCTATCTTCATCCTCTTCATCTTCACTTGTAGATGAATACTCTTCTTGTGCCACCAAGACAATCTTAGGTTGCTTCTTGTAGGGACCCTTTTTCTTGACAAATGGCTTCTTTCGAGGTGCCTTAGACTTTTCTTTCAGGATGAGTCTGCCCCTATTGTATTCTCTACTTTGATAGGGACACTCAGACACAAAGTGCAAACAGTCTCCACAATTGTAGCAAGTTCTCAGTTTTGGGCCATTATCCTTTCGCCCACTTGACCCATTCTTGCGCTCAAGTTCAGATTTAGCCTTAGTTGGGTCCTTCCAAAAGTTTCTTGCGTAGAAGGCCATGTACTCACCATGAGCACGCTTGACCTCCTCGGGATAGCTCATGGAGACAACATCGTACCCTCTATGACAAGGTGTAACCTCGATAATGCCCATGATGATGGACTTGGGGTTTCGTGGAAAAGAGAATGTTGGGGATTTTGTCGGATGTCAGGAAAACGATGAAGACAAAGTCATCTGAATATTGGGAAAACACACTATTACAAGTTGTCCTCTATATTTTGATACCCTCGCTTGGGCTTCTCCCGCCCTATATATAATAGGCCGAGTCTCAAAGTTGTATGCGGATAGGTTTCATACATGCGTGATTACACTACCAACATAATACAATCAAAGTCTTTGTCGGTTGCTTCCTTGGGCTTTCATCTGGAATCTTCATGGGCCGTAGGCCTTTTACCCAATGTAGGGTAGCCAATTATAAGCTTCCAAGTAATCATACCCATGTCAGTAGTCCCCTAGACTCTGCCTAAACCATAGTTTTAGATTGAGTCTCAAAGTTTCCTTTTCCTATATCTTTATCGCTTTCTACATTTTGTAGGGATTTTGTACAACAATTCTGATGCTTCTGACGGATCAGGAATCAGTTAATTGCTCCTGGGAAAAACAAGGTTAACCTACATCAAATTCAAGTCTGCAGGCTCGAATCCGGAATTTGTAACTAGCGTAATTCAGTTCGAGCCGCTTAGGTCTTACCGAATACTGAATTCCAGTTTTCTATTTTTATCGGGTACCCAACGCGTCCGTCGGGATTTTCCATCGTATCGTTGATACGGATTTTTTTACTGGCAGAGCGCATTCTTGTGTGATTACCAGGCCACACAGGACGAATCCTGGGGTCTTACCTTCATGTTTCTGAACACGACATTCAGATTTTTTATCGCGTCTGAGCGTGATCCGAGGTTTTTGGCTTTATTGGCGGTTGGCTTGCTGGGCCGCCAATCTTTCTGATTATATCAGATAGTTTTATTATTTTATACTATCTCCCGATGGGAGTAACACCTTTTTAAGGATACACTAGTGTAAAACTCAAAAGGTTTTTGCAATTATCAATATACTTCATACACAACTGAATTTCTATCGGGTGCGCGCTAGTACTCCCGATGGGAGTAGCCCCCGAGGCTATGTTCGGATGCCTGTATCTGAACATAGGCTCATAGTTGCTGTTAGCTTGATGCAAAGCATTGATCTTTGGAATAAAAAGATTAAGGTACAAATAACTTATCTCTTTATATATAAGGCAAAAATCGACAATACATTATTCTTTGAGTGGATGGCTGTTAGCCTTTGTCCTGGACATCTTGGCTTAATAAGCCGAACTGTAACTCTTATCATATTGCAAATAATTTTATGCGTAAAAGCGTCGTAGCTGTGCTACGTTCCATGGATTTGAGTAATTTACTCCTGTCTTCTTGTCTTGTAGTCGATATGCTCCTCCGGGAATAACTTCTGTGATGATGTATGGTCCTTCCCATGGCGATTCTAGGTTCTTGTGACCATCTTGCTTGATGCGAAGAACTAGGTCCCCTACTGCGAAGGACCTAGGCCGCAATCTTCTGCTATGGTAATTGCATAGGTTTTGCTAGTACATAGTTGCTCTTTGGAGGGCTTCGTCTCGAGCTTCATCAAGCGCATCCACATCATCTTCAAGTGCTTCTCTTGATTCCTCTTCATTATATGCAGCTACTCTTGGCGATTCGTGTGATACCTCAATTGGAAGCATGGCTTCCGCACCGTGGACCAAAAAGAAAAGCATCTCTTGTGTTGAATTATTTGGAGTTATACGTAAATTCCATAATACGGATGTCAATTCATCCACCCATGCTCCTTTTGCTCTGTCAAGTGGTGCCAGTACTCTCTTTTTGAGTCCAGCGGTAACTAGTCCATTGGCTTTTTCGACCTGTCCATTTGTTTGCGGGTGAGCTACCGAAGCATAGCTTATTTTGATGCCCATCTCCTGGCAGTACTCCTTGAACTCATTGGAAGTGAAGTTGGTCCCATTATCCATGATGATGCTATTTGGTATGCCAAACCAAAATACTATGGATTTGATAAAATTCACAGCCGAAGTTCCATCTTGGGTGGTGACAGGCATTGCTTCAATCCATTTAGTAAATTTGTCGACTGCTACTAGCAAAAAGACATGTCCTCCTAGTGATGATTTCTGAAGTTTTCCCACCATGTCGAGTCCCCACTGAGCGAAAGGCCAAGCCAAGGGTATGGGATTCAGCTCAACGGCGGGTGCTCTAGGCTTTGTTGCGAATCGTTGACATGCCTCACATGTTTTGACAATGTCTTTTGCATCTTGTACTGTAGTGAGCCAATAAAATCCTGCCCTTAATGCTTTTGCAGCAATTGCTCGGCTACTATCATGGTGACCACAAACTCCTTCATGTATATCTTTCAGTATAATTTTTCCTTCTTCGGGTATTATGCAACGTTGCAACACACCCGAAATACTTCTTTTGTATAGTTCTCCTTTGATTATCCTGAAGGCCTTGATCATCGGGTGATTCGCCGGGCTTCTATCACATCCTCTGGTAGCTCTCCTTTAGTCATATATGCTATATATGGCTGCATCCAGGTTGGTTCAATTAGCATGACCTCTTTGGTTTCTTGTTCTTCTTTGATGGCTTCTTCTATGTTCTTGGTTTTTGAAGGAGCCCCCGACTCTTTTTGCTGATGTTTCTTTTTCCCTGTTTTTGGTGCTACAACCTCGGAGACTCTTTTTGCTTTGATCGATCGCTCCACTATCTCCTCCCAAAAAACTCCTGGTGGTATTGGTAAACACAATGATCCGATGTTTGCTAGATTGTCGGCTTCCTCATTGCTTGCTCTTCCTATATGTGATACTTCACACCCATCAAATTGAGCCTCCATGATGCTATATAAGTCGCGATAAGCAATCATATTTTCGCTGACAGCATCACACTTGTTCATTGCCTGCCGTGCCACAAGATTGGAATCTCCGAAGATCTTGAGGCGAGTTGCACCGCAAGCTTTGGCCATTCGCATGCCATGCAACAGGGCCTCGTATTCCGCTTTGTTATTGGATGCGTTTGTAAAGCTCATCCGAAGAATATAGCTTATTTTGTCGCCTTGAGGTGATATTAGTACGACTCCTACTCCTGCTCCCTCCGTTCTTTTTGATCCTCAAAGTACATTGTCGAGGCACTAGAAAGGTCTGGTGGACCCGCACATTGCAACTCCGTCCACTCTGTGATGAAATCTGGCAGAACTTGTGACTTAATTTCTTTGCGCTTCTCATAAGTGATATCCCGAGGGGATAATTCGATGCCCCATAGAGAAACACGCCCAGTTGCTTCTGAATTGTTGAGGATGCTTGACAAAGGCGCTTCGTTGACCACTATGATCGAGTGCTCCGAAAAATAGTAGCGTAGTTTTCGTGCTATCATAAATACCCCGTATTCTAGTTTCTGGTAGTGTGGGTACCTTTGTTTAGATGGTGATAAAACATCGCTCAGGAAGTAAACTGGCCTCTGCACGCCATGGGTCTTTCCTTCTTCGGGTCGCTCTACGACCAGGACCGAGCTAACTACCTGATCTATGGCAGCGATATAAAGGAGTAAAGGTTCCTTCTCTTTTGGCAACACGACGACAGGGGATGTCGAAAGTGTTCTCTTAAGATCTTCAAAGGCATGCTGAGCTTCTTCCGTCCATTCGAATTTTTCTGATTTCCTCATGAGGGCGAAGAATGGCAGTGATTTTTCTCCTAACCTTGCAATAAAACGACTTAGCGCCACCACTCGTCCCGCCAGTTGCTGTACACCACGTAGATTTGTTGGCTTCTTCATTGTGATGATTGCTTGTATTTTTTCAGGATTAGCCTCGATTCCTCTAGCTGATACCAAATATCCGAGGAGTTTCCCTGCTAGGACTCCAAAGGAACATTTCTTCGGGTTCAGTTTGATGCTAAACTTGTCGAGATTTCTGAATGTTTCTTCTAGGTACTTGATCAGCGCAGATCCTTGCCCTGTGGTAACTATAACGTTATCAATATACACTTGCACGTTTGTGCCTATTTGGCTTCCCAGGCACTTCTGCATGATCCGCTGATATGTTGCTCCAGCGTTCTTGAGGCGAAACGACATTGTTGTGTAGCAGAATACACCATAAGGCGTGATAAATGCCATTTTCTCCTGATCTTCTTCCTTCATCCTAATCTAGTGGTATCCTGAGTAAGCGTCCAAAAAGAAAGATGTTCGCATCCCGCAGTTGCATAGATGATTCGGTCGATTCGCGGCAATGGGAAGTGATCTTTTGGGCAATGTTTGTTCATTGCAGTAAAGTTGATGCACATCCGAAGTTCTGTAGTGTTTTTCTTTGGAACACATATTGGGTTTGCGAGCCACTCTGATTTCGTTAGTTCTTTGATAAAATTGGCATCAGTTAGGTGATGAAGCTCCTTTCCAATGGCCTTGCGCTTTGGTTCTGCGAAGCGTCGAAGCAGTTGCTTTACTAGCTTCGCCTTTGGATCTAGATTTAATGCGTGCTCAACGAGTTCCCTGGGGATTCCCGGCATGTCAGAAGGTAGCCATGCGAAAATCTCCCAGTGCTCACAGAGGAACTCGATGAGCGTGCTTTCCTATGCGGGATCAAGGTTAGAAGCCACGAATGTTGTTTTCGTCGGGTTGGCGGGGTGGATCTGTACTTCTTTTGTGTCTTTTGCTCTATCAAAAGCCTGATCGGGATCGACACGTGTTACTTCCAGAGGTTTTGCGTTTGCTGAACTTTTGAGTTTCTCAAACTCCGTTGCCATCCCGAAAGATTCAAAAAATTTGTTGAACTCTCGATACAGTTGTCAGCACGTGTGAAGCTTCCTTGTACCGCGATAATTCCCTTTGGTGCTGGCATTTTCATTACTAAGTATGCATAATGCGGCACTACCATAAACCGTGCAATGGATGGTCGTCCCAAGATTGCATGATATTGTGATGGCCAATCCATGACTTCAAATTCGAGTCTTTCTCGCCTGAAATTTATCTTGGAACCAAAAACAGTGTTAATAAAAACTTTTCCTAGAGGGATTTCGGCTTTACCTGGTACTATTCTGTGGAAAGATGTTTCTATTGGGGCGAGATTATCCGGGGGTAGCCTATTGTTGTCAATGTTTTTGCGTAGATCAGATTTATGCTACTTCCTGCATCCATGAAGACCTTGCTTATATCGAACCCACCAATTTGTGCTTCGACTATCAGGGTTGAGTGACCCGGTCGTGGGACCCGAAGTGGGGGATCGGCTCTGCTGAATGTGATTTCTTGCTCTGACCAATGGAGATATTCGGGTGTAGCTAATGTTGCTGTTTCCGCCATATTGATTTGTCTTGTGATGAGCTTCTGAATTCTGTTGGATGGATGCCCTTTCTGAATCATAGACATTGCTCATTTTGATCTGGGGTACTCGTTGTTTTGATCATTTGTGTTTTGTGGTGGTGCCACTGGTGGTGGTGGTGCACCGATGGATAGTGCACCAGTTGTGGATGTGTATCCTCAATTTGCTGCTTCGGTTGCCTTTGTGTTGCACAACTCCTGCATCTTCAGGAATGTTCAGCAGTCTTTCATCAGGTGATTGGGTTGTCGTCTGCCTGCTGAGTCAATGTAAAAATGCATATTACAGGGCCCTTCCAACATTTGCATTGCGGACATAGGTGGGTCTCATGCTCTTAGCTGATATCGTTGTGCGGACTAGTTTCCTCCGACGTCGTCCCTATTCTAGCGGTATCCGCCATTGTGGTCATTGCTTCTATTGTTACCTTCACCTGAAAAACTTCCTGCGACGTAACTTGGTTCCGTGTTTCCATCGTTGTTCCTTCTTCTTCTATCATTGCCGCGTTTATCCCTATCTTCCTCGGGTACCGTGCGCACTTATTATGTAGCGCGTCCTCTCCATCAGCCCAGCGGTTGCTATCTCCATTAACTGTGATACTATCTTTGGTTTAACCCGTCCCAGTTCTTCTATGAATTCTCGACAACGGAGGCCATCGTTGAAGGCGTTGATGGCCCTTTCGTCGGATATGGATTCAGCCGAGTTTTTGATAATATTCCACCGCTGTATGAACGCTCTTATTGACTCTCCAGATTTTTGTTTGCACACTCGTAACTGCTCCAAGGATGCTGGTCGCTTGAACGTAGAATGGAAATGTCGGATGAATTTATCTTCCAGATCATTCCAGCTACCAATTGAATCTTCGGGTAACTGCTTCAACCATGATCTTGCGGCACCGGTGAGATGTAGTTGTAGACTTTGCATTGCGGTAGTTATAGAGCCACCCTGTAATTTGATGGTGGCTAAGTAGTCTGCTAAGCAAGCTTCGGGTTCCTGGAGTCCATCGTATTTATGTCGGTCGTGTTGAAGTTTGAAGTCCTTGGGTACTGAGGCCTTGCAAATCCTCTGCGTGAAACAGCTGGCCCCGCATAGCCCATGGTCATCTTCGTCATATCCATCTTGATATCGTCGGGTGCGGCTTTCATATCTGGGTCCACTGATCCTATGCTGGGTGTTGTCGTTTCTTGTATTGCTTCATGGCTCGGATCCTACGATATGTGCCTGGTGTGGTGATCGAGATCGTCGGGTGTGTCCTACTTGCCGAGGACTGTTGTGACGGTGTGGGGATCTTTATGTGAGTCCTTGTTCTGCTTCCGCGAGTGAGGCTCCTACCATGTCGAGGTTCATCAGGGTGGAGCGGTCAAGGGCCGTGCGTGGATCGTCGGGTGTGGGTTGAGTGGTGATCAGATATGTTTGTGCGGCCACAATGGATGCCTAAGCTATTTTTTCCTTGATGTTTCCTGCTTGATCAATTGACATGAATGATAGGTCGAGATCTCGGATGATTCCACTTCTTTCTGCTTCGGGGATATTCTGTAGTAGAGATGTTGCCCTTCTTGGTGGTGCTGCTCCTGTTACACTCCTTGATCCTCGAGTAGAGCTTAATTGTGCCCGTCGTAAACTAGATTCGTCGGCTAATATTTTTCTTTCATCGAGTTGCCTTTGCATCCGTAGTAGGTCTCTCTTCTTGTGGTGGAGCAGATATTGGTATGCCAATAGATCCTCATGTGAAGCATACGCTATCATTGGGACAGCTCCCGAAATTGCCTCCCTTGCTTTTTGCCATGCCGACGCTGGTAGCCAAAGTCCTTGTCTCTCTCCTGTGTGAGGTTCTCCGCCTCCTCCTTGGACTATGCGATTATCTGCTGTTTCTCCTCTGTTTCCATGTTCTCCTTTGTTGTCGTGGTTTCCTGCATGGTCATCTAATAAAATATAATCGGGGTTGAGGATAGGATTACCGTTTTCGTCGCGTGGTGTTGAGGTATCTCCGTTGATCATGTACACTTGGTGGCATGTTATGCATGGCCTAATGGCGTCGTCTTTTGCTTCTGCGGGTGTGTTGGTAGTACTCCGAGATCGTAGTTCTGGGTAGATTGTCGCCATCCTTTCTTCAAAGTCGACGTTTTCACTACTTTCTTCGGGTTCTGAGTTTGTCGGGTTTGCTTCGTGTGGTGGGATTGGCTGGTGACCTTCTTCTCCTGCTTCGATCTGTGCTGTGATGTCCGTGGAGGATCCAACGGACGATGCTGGTACCGCTATGGGTGTAGCTTTTCCCACCGATGGTTCTGATGCGATCAGGGCTGAAGGATGCGATCAGGGCTGAAGGGTGGGCAGGCGTGGATCTGCTTTCGTCAAGTTGATGCTTGGTGGAGAGCTTTCCGCCGAATCCGTGTTTCCAGCGTTCAGGTTTCCCACAGACGGCGCCAATTGACAAGGTGTAACCTCGACAATGCCCATGATGATGGACTTGGAGTTTCGTGGAAAAGAGAACGCTGGGGATTTCGTCGGATGTCAGGAAAACGATGAAGATAAAGTCGCCTGAATATTGGGAAAACACACTATTACAAGTTGTCCTCTAGATTTCAATACCCTCGCTTGGGCTTCTCCCGCCCTATATATAATAGGCCGGGTCTCAAAGTTATATGTGTATAGGTTTCATACACGCGTGATTACAATACCAACATAATGTCGGTTCATAGTTTCTTTCCTAATACAATCAAAGTCTTTGTCGATTGCTTCCTTGGGCTGTCATCTGGAATCTTCATGGGCCATAGGCCGTTTACCCAATGTAGGGTAGCCAATTATAAGCTTGCGAGTAATCATACCTATGTCACTCTATCATCCTCATCTTGTTCAACAACATTAGCCTTTAGTGGAACATTTACTCCTTTTTGCATCCCAATTGCCCGAGCGTGAGCCTCTTAAGCATTCTTAGCTGCTACCTTAAAGGCCGCCATTTCTTGCATGACTTCATTGGAAGTCATTTGGTGGTAGTTGTGTCTACCTTGCAAACTCTTCAAGTCTGTGGGCTCAAATGGCATGAGGGCACTCACATATTTTCTTTTGATCCAAGCATCATTTGTATGAGTGGCACCATGCTTTCTAAACATTGTTACAATGCTCTTGAGTCTTCTATAGATGTCTTCATGGTACTCACCATCCAACATGTAGAATCCTTCAGCTTCATTGCTTAGAGCATCATACCTATTTCTTCTCATGCTTTCATTGCCGATGAACAAGTCGGTGAGAGCATCCCAAGCTTCTTTGGCGGTGTTAAAGTGCTCAATATGTGGCATGTCCTTGGGACCCACCCTAGCTGAATCATGTGAAGATCCGTTGCATTTAGTTTACTATCCACAACTTCTCTTCTTGTCAAGTTGGTGGAGTCTCCAATATGAAGGCCATCTTCAATGATCCTCCAAAGCTCAATCGACGAACTGCACATATGAGATTTCATTAAGAATTTCCATTGCTTAAATGAAGATGCAGTAAGCTTGGGTGGATCACCCCTATTGTTTATATGAGGGCGAGGAATAGGTGGGTCGGGAGAATATAGATGAGAGACCTCACTATAATCCTCCTTACCACTTCCCTTCCTAGAGGCGGAGCCATTATTTTTCTCATCCACCACCTCATCTTCCTTGGAGTTAGCATGAGCTTTATCCTTAGATAGTGGAGTGGTGGCCTCAGTGGTAGGTGGAGGTGGGACTGTAGATGAAGTGATACGAGCAATCATTTGCTGCATCTCTTCCATTTTGGACTCAAAGGATTTCAACAAGGTTGTTTCCAACGTCTTGAGGTCATCCATTGTGACCTTGTCCATCGCCTCACTCCCATCCCTTAGCACCCATACTTCTCTTAGGATGTTAAGACCGAATAAAGAGCCGAGGCTCTGATACCAATTGAAATGGATCATATGGGCACCTAGAGGGGGAGGGGGGGTGAATAGGTGCTACACCAAATTTTAATACTTTTTCAATTTTAGACTTGACACAAAGGTAAATTCTCTAGATATGCAATTACGACGAATTTCCCTATATGCAAATCTAACTACTAGCGAGTAAAGGCGAGTAAGAGTGAGGAGCGAGGAAACCGTAGTGGAGCACGCGGAGACACATGATTTGTTTTACCCCAGTTCCTTCCTTGTTAAGGGAAGTACATCTGCATTGGAGGGGTGGGCGGTACTAAGACCACCCCACCGTAATATGCCTCACCCTGTTCTCCGATGGATCTCACCACCAAAGGCCTGATCCACATTTCCACTATTGGTACCCTTCGAGGCGGGAACCGATGCCTTTACACAACTAGCAGGGCACACTCCACAACCGAATTGGAGTCTCCCGTAATGACAACAAGCTGCCACGAGAACAAATATTATCAAAACCGAAACACAAGATCTAGATATTAACAAGTAATACTAGATCAAGAAATCTCCAAGTGAATGGAGGGGAGTGATGCGCTTGATTCGTGATGTCGATGAATGAAGTCTCCTCCTTCGATTCCCCAAAGATTGGAGCCTTCGGGTGGTTGAAGTGGGAGATCTTGAATGAAAGCTTTCTCAATAGGCTAGTAATTTTTTGAATGAATCAAGAGTTATGACAGGAGGGGTGATTAGGGCTTTTATACCCCCTGTCCAAACTTGGCTATTGGAGGAGCCAGGGGCCGGATTATCTGGCCGAAGTGATGGCCGGATTATCCGACCGAGGTAAAACTCTGGCCCAGACTCAGAATTTCTAGGGGAAATTCCGCCCCACACAGAAAGTCACGCCGTGGCATCCTTTAGCAAATTTCTCTAGGGGCGGATTATCCGTCCCCCTTTGGGGAAGATTATCCGGCCCGGGCAAAAACTCTGGCCATGGCTAGATAATCCTAAAGAAAGTCCGCCCCTCTCTGAGGGACACGCCTAGCCGCACTTTGAATACCTTCTCGGGGGGCGGATTATCCGGCCCCCTTTTTGGGGCAGATTATCCGTCCCGGACAAATACTCCGGGCCTGGACAGACAATCCGAAAGATTATCCTCCCCCTCACTGATTGACGCTCCTTGCCCATCTTTGTCGAAGGGGTCAGGCCGGATTATCCGACCCTTGATAGGGGCAGATTATCCGCCCCCAACAATAGGAATTTCATCTTTTGATGTAAACACTTATCTGTAGCACTTAGCACACATGAGATAATCCATGGTATTGTTATCTAACACACAAAACACTAGAGATCATGAAATGTTCTTTCAATACCCAAAATGCATATGCTGAAACATCATTGAAATATGAGATGTATTGTTGTCTCGGTTGCCATCTTGCAAAGAGGGAACATGCAACAATTCTACCAACCCTATGGATGAAGACAATCTACCATTCAAACCTTGTTTGTGACCAATTGGTGATGCAAGAATTTGTATTTGGTAAAGAGCGACAAATAATAGGTACTACCGTCTTGAAGGAGATATGCCCTAGAGTCCAATAATAAAGATGTTTTTATTGAGATATCTCATTAGTTGGTAATAGTTTTGTATCATGCTATAATTATATTAAGTGGAAACATTGACACATGTGTGGTATATAAACAATCTAGATCCCTAGTATCCTCTAGACTACTTCGTCGGGCAGCTGATGATCGAGGTTTCCTGATCGTGCACTTTACTACATCAACTGACAACAAGGTAACTTCATTAGATGAATGAAGTGATGGACACACAACAACCCCTAGTATTTCAATGTGACCCAGTCACAAATTTCAACATTGCGATATCTAGAAAGCATAGTAACTTATTTCTTTGACCATGAGATCATGTTTAACCACTACCACCTGAGGCTGCTTTGATCACATCAACCGTCACATTGTAGCCGGGTGGCCATAAAGGTGTGTATTGGGTATTACAAAGGGGTGTGTTTGGGCATATGCATCAAGATTGGGATTTGCACATCCGAGTGATAGATAGATACCTTGGGCCCACTTGGGGAGATTGCGTCTACAAGTTTGCAAACATGGGACTAGGTTACGAGGATGTAATATCACGGGAACGAGTAAATGTGTTTGTTAGTAACAAGATCGAACTAGGTATGGTAATACCGAAGATCAGATCTTGGACAAACTAGGTATCGTAGAGCAAAGGAAATGAGACTCGACGTTCAAGGTTCAAGCGATCAAGTTATTCGTGGAATGAATGGGGGCCATCATGAGTTTCCAGACACCGTTGTTGGTCATTGATTAGAGAGTGTCTCGATCATGCATGTGTATTCCCAAACCATAGGGTGTCACTCTTAAGGGTAGATGATGCTTAGGGATTGATCTGAGATCGTAGGAGAAAAGAGAGAAAACTTCAGAATTGTTTTGGGGTGATAACGGAATAGTTCCAGGGATATCCGATGATGATCGAAGGGGTCCGAAAGGTGTTTTAGAATTATAGGTATTAAATAATATGTATTTAATATTAATTAAAATAATTAATATTAAAAAAAATATTTTAATTGAATTTATGGGGCAGACCACCTAAATGGGCCTCACTGGAGGAGGCCCAAGAGGGGGCCACACCCTAGGAAGGGCCAAGGGGGGCCAACAGCCATTAAGTGGGCTTCCCACCACGCGGGGCCCATCTGGGGGGTGGCCAGCATCTTCCCCCTCCTCTTCCCTGGTTTCATCCCACCCCAGGTACTTTGAGGGAGGTGGTGCCTCCCTTCTACCTATATAAAGAGGGGAGCTTGATACGTACATTTTGCATCACTATTCTATATCATAATTCACTATTATTCATTGGTATATTTCATATTAAGAGAGGATACTTATGCTATTTCATCTATTTTTGCATGATTGATGATTTTTGGAGGATGAACCACCGCAGTCAGGATTTTGATGGAAAAAGCATTGTCTGGATGCAAAATTCGTGAAGATCAGAAAATCTCAGAAAATATTTGGAAAATCCTATTTTTCCAGAAGACGAAGGAAGCCAGAAGGACGAGTGGAGATGGGCCAGAGGGGGCCCACACCGCCTGGTGGCGTGGGTCCCCTAGCCATGCCACCAGGTGGTGTGGCCACCCTGGCCCACTTCCAGCATCGCCCTTTGGCGTATATAATCCCCTCGAAACCCTAAGACTCAGGGAGCAACCACAGAAAGATTCTGGCCGCCTCTGCAGGGCGGAAAACTGCAGAGAGAGAAAGAGCTCTCCGGCAGGCAGAAATCTGCCGGGGAAATTCCTTCCTGGAGAGGGGAGATCGTCGCCATTAACACCATCATCAAGCTAGACTTCATCAAGATCATCATCATCATATCCACCATCATCTCCACTAGCACCATCACCACCACTCCACACCGATGTAACAATTGGGTTGAATCTTGCATAGTTCTTAGGGGAAACTTTCTCGGTGTTGATTACTTGTTGTAGTTGATGCTATTGAGTGGAACCACTGAATTATTGTTTATGTTTAGATTGTTACTTATCATTATTTCATCTCTGATCTTGATCCATATGGTGTCTCGTGAGTAGTTCGTTTAGTTCTTGAGGACATGGGAGAAGTCATGTTGTTAGTAGTGGAATTGTGTTGAGAAAGATTTAATGGTTTGATAATTAAGTTGTGGTGTTATTCTTCTAGTGGTGTCATGTGAACGTCGACTACATGATACTTCACCTTTATGGGCCTACGAGAATGCATTGTGTATTTGGCTACTAATCGTGGGGTTGCCGGAGTGACAGAAACCTAAACCCCCGTTAGGAAACCTTTGCATAAGGGAGTGTAGGATCTTAAAGTTTAAGGCTGTGATTAGGTTTTTTATCTTAATTACTTTCTTATAGTTGCGGATGCTTGCAAGGGGTATAATCGCAAGTATGTATTAGTCCTAGGAAGGTTAGTACATTAGCACAGGTTCACCCACACAACACTTATCCAACCAAAGAAGATTAATCAACTATATGAAGCGAAAGCACTTGACAGTATTCCCATGTGTCCTCGAGAATGTTTGGTTATCTTAAGTAATACAACCGGCTTGTCCTTTGCTAAAGAAAGGATTGGGCCACTTACTGCAATTATTATTATTGTCCTTTATTTACTCGCACTTTATTTATCTGCATTATCAAAAACCCCTAAGAATCCGTTTGCTAAGTATTTATAGAGAATTCCTAATCCAAGCCACTCATCAACACCTTCTGCTCCTCATTGGGTTCGACACTCTTACTTATCGAAAATACTGCGATGCACCCCCTATACTTGTGGGTCATCAAGACTATTTTCTGGCACCGTTGCCAGGGAGTGAAGCACTATTGAAGAGTGGAACTGGTAAAGGAAACTTCTGCTTTGAGTATTGTTTATTTCTGCTTGTTACTGTATTCTCAAAATGGATAATTCACTTAGTTTCTTATTTCGGAATGCTACTACCACTGCTAAGGTAGTAGATGAACCACCACCTGCTAAAATTGATCCTTTTAAAATACCTACAAAAATTGTTGACCGTGTTATGGATAACTACTATTTTGGAGATGGAACTGTCCATCCCGGTGATCATTTGCTTTTTATACACGAATTATGCGGGTTGTTCAAGTGTGAAGGTATTACAACAGATCAAGTTAGGAAAAAGTTATTTTCTGTATCACTAAAAGGAAGAGCTGAAGAATGGTATAAGATGCTAAAGAATGGCTAATCTCTTGAATGGGATGAAATTGTACCTCTCTTTTATTCCAAATTTTATCCTCCTAGTGAGATTCATAAAGATCGGAATCAAATATATAACTTTTGGCCTCGTGATGGAGAGAGTACCGCCCAAGCTTGGGGAAGATTGAAGTCACTAATGCTCAAATGTCCTACTTATGAGCTCCCTAATAATATTATTATCAATAACTTTTATGCAAGGCTTTCTCTTCATGATAAGGATATGTTGGATGCTTCTTGTGCTGGATCATTTACACGTATGGAAGAAGAAGTTAAATGGGATCTTCTAGACCGTATTCAAGAAAATGCTGAAGCATGGGAGAATGATAAAGGAAGAAAGTCAGGTATAAATTATGATTATGAATGCATTAAATCTTTTATGGGAACTGATGACTTTCATAATATTAGTAATGCTTATGGTCTTGATTCTCAAAGTATTGCAAATTGTTTTTTAAGGCCTTTGCCTCTTATATTGAAATTCCTAAAAAGAAATGGAACAAGTACCATGAGCCATATAAAGATATTGTTAATTGTGTTCCTGCTAGAAATACTGAAGTTTATACTATTGATCATATTTTACCTGAACCTTACATCGAGAAAATACCTTTCCCGGTTAAGGTAAAGGAACATTCTATGATAGCTAGTATGGTTAACGAAAGTACAAAGAAAGCTGCAGAACCTGATGAACAAATAGATGTTGAACCTGCAGTAGCAAATATGAAAGACTTTGTCACAAAAAATGTAGAAGATAGGGACATTATCCTTTGTAAGGAAACTTCTAATACTGTTTCACATCGTAGTAGAACCAGGAAAGCTAGTTGTCCCTGTGTTTTCTGTCAGAATAAGTGATCATTGCTATATGGTTCATGTGATAGTTATATCGTTAAATTTATTCATGATGCTGAAAGTTATTATGAGAGAGGGAAAAGTGTTGCTATGCATCTCAATAATATTAAGTTTCCTCGCTTTATGCTGAAAGTCTTTATGTTGCACTTATTTTGTCTTCCTATGCTAGTAGCCTCTAGTTTCAATAATTTTTTTCTTACAAAATTCCCTTGCATAGGAAGTGTGTTAGACTTAAATATATGTATATTTGCTTCTTGATCCTCTCTTTTACTTCAATTCATATTCTTATATGAGCATCATTGAAATTTATCATGCCCATCTTAATGGCTATAAAGAAAGAGCTTTTTGGGAGACAACCCAATATATTTTTGCTTTCAGTTTATTTTTGTTTATTTGAGTCCTGGAAGTTATTGCTTTTGTAATAACCTCTCATTATCCTTTTTTTGGTTTTTGTGTCAAGATCAGCCTCTAATGAAAGAGAAGTAAGATTTGGGGAAGTTGATGTCCCAAAACAGATTTTTGTGCTTCACCGTAAAAAATCATGAAAAATCCCAGAATGTCGTACTGATCTGTATTTTTGTGTGTGCATGCCCCAGTTTATTATTTAACTTTCGTTAGTTTTGCACTTTTTGATTTGAGCAACAGAAGATTTTCGAAAAAATTGATCTTTACCTGCTGGTCTGTTTTGACAGATTTCTGCCATGTTTGCATTTGCCTCTTAAATCGATTTCCTTTTTGAATTCTTTTTGGGCTTTCGAAAGGAGTTGTTTCAATATCTTATGTTTTGATGGATTTCAGTTGAAATTGAACCTAAAGGTTTATTATCTTGCATACACTATTGTTGCTAATAAAGATTGTGTGAAGTTTTGTATGAAAGAAATTTTCAAGTGGTAGGAGAAAATGATATAGCGTTAAAGGTTCTCACGATCACAGAAGTCATCGTAGAATGTGTAGGAGTCAGTACGGATCTCCAGGTCCCGCTTCTGATTATTGATCTGAGAGGGGTCTCGATCATGTCTGCATTATTCACGAACCATAGGGTGACACACGTAAGGGACACCAACACCCTTTGGAGCAAATGTGTTTCAGACGAATGAATTGCAAAGCGCTGGAATTATTTCAATAGACACCAAAACTGTTTCGGGTGAAATTGCTGAAACTGGTTTTGCATGTAATATTGAAATGTTGCTGGGGGTTTTATGTGAATGTTTGTTAATTAAAGTAATTAACAAAATTATGAATAAATTTAATAAAATAGTTTTATTAAATGAGAGAGCATTAAATTTGGAGAAATTTAATGCATTTAAAGTAAATACTTTAAAGAGGAATGTTAAGGGACACTTTTATGTGGAGGGGGGTTACCACCACATGAATGGGGGAGGTGAGGGGTCACCCTCCATGGGGCGCCGGCCATGGGAGGGGTACCCTCCTCCTCCTATAAAAGGCCACCCCTCTCACCTTTCTTCCTTACACCTCCTTGATACATTGCAAATGTATCTATAATTTTTGATGTTCCATGCTTGGTTTTATCCACTTTCTTGTGTTTTGTCCACACTTTGGAGTACTTTTCATATGATTTCTTGGACTAACCTATTAACAAGAGCCACAGTGCCAGCTGCCTGTTTTCTTCTGTTTTTGGTTCCAGGAAAGTCAGAAAATGAATATTCTCGTAATTGGACGGGACAAAAGCCAAAGTGCCTATTTTTCCGAATCATCGATGCCGAATACAAGATGAGAGGGCCAGGCCGGCCACACCACTTGGCACGGCCAGGCCCTGGCCCGCTCCGAGGTGGTGGTGGCCCCGCACCCTCGGCCTCCCCTTCTGACTATAAGATGCCCTCGGGACAAAAACCCTAAGTGCCCGATCAAAAATCCACGAAAGAGTCTGTAGCCGCCGTCATCTCCATCCCTAGATCAGGAGGGATCTGAAGCTCTTCCCAGCACCCTACCGAAGAGGGGAATTCACCCTGGAGGCCTTCTTCATCACCATGCAAGCCTCCGGTGTGATGCGTGAGTAGTTTGTCCTTGGACTACGGATCCATGTAGTAGCTAGATGGCTGGTTCTCCTCCTTTGTGCTTTCATGTTTAGATCTTGTGAGCTCCGTTCATGATCAAGATCATCTATTTGTAATTCTGCATGTTGTGTTTGCGGGGATCCAATGGATATTGAGATGCTATTTCAGATTGATTATTGATTCTATCATGTCTTTGTTATTTGTGATCTTGCATGCTTTCTGTTGTTAGTAGCTATCTTGGCTAAGTAGATGCGAGCAACTCCAAGAGTTAGTATTTATGCTCGATAGTGGGTTCATGCCTCTGGTAATCTGGGGAAGTGACAGAAATCTCTAAGGTACTAGATTTGTTGTTGCTACTAGGGAGAAAACAACAATCCTTTGTTCATAAAACAATCGTATTGTTTACTTTACACGCGGTTCATAAAGCAATAATATGTTGCTTGCAACTTAATAATGGAGGGGGTTCGGATGATAACCTGAAGGTGGATTATTAGTCATAGATGCAGTTGGATGGCGGTCTATGTATAATGTTGTAATGCCCAATCGAATCTCAAAGGAGTCAAGATGATTAGTATATGCATGTATTGCTTTCTCGGTGTTTGTCAATTGCCCCGCTGTAATTTGTTCACCCAGCATGTTATCTATCTTAAGGAGAGCCACCTCTAGTGAACTATGGATCCCGGTCCTTTGTCTTTTACATTCAATCTACAAACTGTTTACCACTTTGTGTTTACTTTCTGCAAAATTTTACTTCTTTCCATTTGATACGTTTAATCCTTTGTTTTCCACAAAACACGGTGAGATTGACAACCTCATCGCGAGTTGGGGACAAAGTTCTGTGGTTGTGTTGTGCAGGTCTCCACGTTGCTACTAGCACCGGTAGTGCGCCTCCAGGCTTAGCTAGCAACACCTTTGGGGTGTTTCCTTGCTCCTACTGGTTCGATTAAACCTTGGTTTCATAACTGAGGGAAACTTGCTGCTGTGCTCATCATACCTTCCTCTTGGGGTTCCCAACGAGCTCTACATCAACACTGCACCAGCACTTTTCTGGCGCCATACACAAAGCCATCAAGCATTTTTCTAGCGCCGTTGCCGGGGAGTCAAGGACATCTTCACAAGGGGAGTCCCTCATAACCAATCTCTTTACTTTGTTATTTTTGTTTTGCTTAGTTTCTTTTTGTTTTGTTTGCTTGTTTCTTTTTCAAAAACACAAAAAATTACTTTTACTAGTTTGCTTTCTTATTTGAAAACACAAAAAAAATGACTACTCTTGAAAACACTAAGTTGTGTGACTTCACTAGCACCAACAACAATGATTTTATGAGCACACCTATTGCTCCACCTGTGCCTAAAGATACTTCCTTTGAGATAAAACCTACTTTGCTCAATCTTGTTATGAGAGAACAATTTTCTGGTATTAGTAATGAAGATGCTGCTTCCCTGTTGGAAATATGCCCTAGAGACAAATAGTAGTAAGGACTATTATCATATTTCGTATAGTTTATGATTAAGTTTTGTATCATGCTATAACTGTGTTGAGTGGAAACATCAATACACGTGTGATATATAAACAAACCAGGGGTTCCTAGTGAAACTCTAGTCACTGGTTCATTGGTCAACAGATGATCATGTTTCCTGATCATGTGGTATTTATGCCAGTTGGAAATGAGGTCATGTCATTCTGAGAATGAGATGATGAACCAATACCCAACCTAAACATCGTGATTCGATCATGTCACGAAGTTCAAGTTACGATGATTAGAAAAGGATCCTCGTAGACTATTCCTTAGACCGTGAGGCTATATCAATCACTGTCTCCCGAGAGTGCTTAGATAGCATCAAACGCCATCTAGTAAAACGGTGGTTATAAAGGTGTGTTCAGGTATTCGGAGGAAACCGTAGAGGCAATATATGTCAAGAGCGGGATTTGTCCGTCCATGTGAAGGGAAGATACTCAAGGGCCCACTCGGAGAAGTTATATCCAATAGCTGCACAGCGTGTGATTAGATCACGGGGATATCACTTGTCGGAACGAGTCAAATAGCATTGTTCAGTAACGAGATTGAACTCGACATGGTGATGTCATTGACCAGATCTCGGGCAATGCAAGTATCGAATGACAAAGGGAATAAGACACGACTGTCACCGGTTTAGACGACGAAAGATCTTCGTGGAATGCACAGGGGTCACATGGCCATCTAGGTACCTCTGTTGATCATTGGTGCGGGAGTGTCCCGACCATGTCTGGAGTGTTCCTGAACCGTAGGGTATCACGCTTAAGGGCTTTATGATGCTTAGAGAGTGTTTATGGGATCGGTAGAATCACTGAAGAAAAGAAGGGAGAAAACCGGAAGGGTTTCGGTAAGTCCGGAGGATGTCCGGAGTGGAGGTGGAAGGTGTTCCATGGCCACGGAGATTAGATAATATGTGAATGAATGTTAAATATTGATTTAATCATTTATTCATAATTATTTAATAAATAGAAAATCAATTAAAAGGTAAAAAGGCTTAATGGGCCAATTTCCGGAGGGAAAGGGCCCATGAGGGAAAGGAGAGAGGGAGAGGGACCAAAGGGTGTGGCCGGCTGGGCCTTGCCCCTCCCCCCCCCCCGCGGGGCCCACTAGGGCTGGCCGGCGGCCTCCCCTCCCCCTCCTCTCCTTTAGTCCCACCCCGGGACTTGAGGGGAGGTAGTACCTCCCCTCCCCCTATATATAGTGGGGTATATTGGCCTAGAAAATACACCCAATAATCAATAAAGGTCTCCCCACTTTTGGAAGGACCTCTAATTGATATTTTCTCTCTCCCCCTCTCTCTCTCGTGACCGTGGTCCCAAGTCTGGACTGCGTGAGCGAGAGACATCTTCACCGTGGAGCGCCGTCGCGCTGCGGGATTCGGATCCGGGAGCTCTACTTCCGCAACTGCTATGGGATCGGGGAAGCGGGAGTCATCGTCAGGCACCGGACGTGTGTAACTCCCGTGAGGTGTCGCACTTGATGCACTCAAGTCGTTGGAGCCAGAAGGAGCGCAAGGACTTCATCATGACCTTGAGGTCGGCTTCGGCTCGTCTACATCAACCACGCTCTCCTGAGCGTTGACAACGCTTTTCAGTCTTAGAGGGTAAGTTCGCGAAAAGCCCCTCCCGTTAGTGTATTACTAATATATAGGTCCTGGCAGCTTTAGGGGGTTCAGGGGCGTAGAGTAAAATTTTATTGTTTTCATGCGCGGAACCCCTATAGTGGTATCAGAGCTAGATCTATGCGTAGTAATGCTAGTACAGGTAGAACACACGAGATGTAGCGTGTGGGCGTTGATCTTTTAGTTGTTACCCTCCCACGTGTACTTGTGTATACCGCAGTAATGCTTGATGAAGCGGCCCCAACCGACTTTACGCATTCATTCGCGAGACTGGTCCACGCTTGACATACGGCTTGTACCATATAAAGTGGCTTAGGGGGTGTATGTCTCTCTCGCATTAGTTGGCATACCATTTTCAATGGAGGGCCCCGAAAGGGGTGTAGTAGAGACAACTACTTGATCAGCGTTGTGCTGAAAGTTCATAGGTAAGAACGGTTCTTGTGCGAAAGCCCATTCAGCCACGTAAAACATGCAAAGATAAAGTAGAGGCGTCTAACTTTGTTTTGCAGGGAGGGCGTTGCTTTGTGATATGGTTGTGGAAAAGGTAAAGTAATTACCTTTTGTTGCATAGTAGTAGATAGTCACGAAGGTGACGAACTACCACACTGGAGTGACACTGGTACCTTAGTGTCTACGGCGCCGGAACCCTAGCGCCGGAACCCGGTAACGGCAGATGGAGATCACGACGTGAAGGACCATATCACATAGCATTTACATTCAATGCTATTGTTTGTATGTCTTATTGTGTGCTAGTATTAGATACTCGACGGTAGCCTAATAAGAAGATCCATGTTAAAATAACCAACAATTGTGTTCCCCCTTAGTGTGCACCACCAAGAAAGTTCTTCGGTATGAGGCGATCCAGGGTGACAGTCCTGGGTGTCATACATATCTACGTTCGCATACAGTAGGTGTAAGCCATGTTGCACAACGAATACACTAAGGTTGAGTTGGCGAGCCTAGCACGCTAGAGAAGCGTGGCCTCGGAACGCAGATGGTCGAAAGATCGAGCACGAGTCGCATGAATGATGTGACCGACGTTTAGCGTCCACCCTTGAACCCACATTGATGTCCATGACGATCGGGGGAGATGTGGCTGATAGGGGTCGTGTTATTACTAGGAACCCTCTTCGGGGATATGTGTTTCTAAGTGGAGTTATTATTAACTCATTTAATTATAAACTTAGTCTAAATTCCTTTTGCAATTATAAATGTAGAAAATGGTTTCTGCCGAGATTACCTTTCCTATCGACGATTGGTTAAAAGGAGAGAAGCTCAAGTTAGATGGATCCAACTTTTCTGCATGGGTCATACGCCTATTTGATCTCCTTGGGGAGAACGATGTAGCTGACTACATGACCTGCGAGATGTTTTTGGAGCCACCCTATTCTCATGAGACCCAGGAGCAGCGGGATCTGCGTTGTCATCGTCGTGTGATGGCCACATTTATATCAGTGCATGCGCCTCGGAATGGAGGATGGGCTATGGCCAATGGTGGGGAGTCTCAAGCCCTGAATGGTCATGGCACATCTGAGAGCACATTTCATGGAACAATTGCGCATGTGGGAGTATGAGCTGATGGGAGACTTCCTCTCCATAAAGATGGAGGAGGGCTCCTCACTGGATGAGCACTTATTGCGCCTCTACGATGCGTATATGAGTCTGGCATACTACCTGGACAACTGGTACTCAAGCTCATTTGCGATGGGAGTTGTGCTTCGGTTGCTTCCTCCAAGCTTCCAAGCACAAGTCAGGATCTGTGTTATGAGAGGCGACACGGAAACACTGGATTTCCTTGAGTTCATATCACATTTCAGAAATGTGATAGATGAACCCAACATCACTGGAGTCATCAACGACGAACGTATATATTTGATATACAGTTTTATAAATGTTATAATCTTGCAAACACATTTGCAGTGTTAAGTATAACTGATACTTGTTCTGTTTTGGTGAAAACAAGTCCTTCTGCATAGAGGTGCTTGCTGGAGAGGAGGTGACGTTGCGTGTTGATGGCGAGCATGATGATGATGGCCGACGACACTCTCCCTCAATATTTATCACTTAGTTTATATTTAGGATGATTAATGTAATCAAGAGATTGTGAACTTCTTTAGTTTGTCTCACACTTCGTGAGACAGTTATTCATATGAGTTTGTAACGAACAGTTGTTCTGCTTTTATGAATGATTTCTATTCGTGTTCATATCTTGTTTGATTACTTGTAAATTATCCTTATTGTTTGGAACTAATTGATAATGTATGAACATTTGTAAAATATTAAAATGCCTTGTTTAAGATACCCAATTTAATGATATTTCATTAATGAATGAAACCATTGTTTAAATTCAAAGTTATGCGATAATATGTGAAAGTCATTTGATTTCTTTTCACATATAAATCATGCCTAAGTTCGGCGAAATAACTTGAACACCGTGTATTACTTGAATACAAAGTGTTTAGTGAATTGTTAAATAGAATACATATTTGATGTATTATGTTTTAACGAAAATGGTAATTATCATTAAATGATTGTTTAAATGTGTAAAGTAAGTTTACCAAAGGAAACATGAATATGAAACTGACATGGGTATACCCTACAGGTACTCGAACTTGGTATATACGGCCCAAATACGTACATGCCCACGGTGTCGCCAAGGCCCGGATGGAGGGACTCGAGTAACCTATGGACTCTCAATTTCTTGAAGGACAAGAAGAAGCTAAAGATAGAAAGTTTGAAGGGGAAAACCCTAACTTGTAACCGACTTGACCTGCTACCCGAGACCTAGCCTATCTATATAAAGGCTAGGAGGGGGCAGCGAGGAGGACACACGCAACCCTAGTTTTCGCAACCCTTGCCAGATTTCATCTGCACATCATTGTAACTTTCGACTCCCTCGATAATTCCACGAGAAGACAAGCAGGAGTAGGGACCTCTACGAGGCCTGAACCTGGGTAAATCCTTTGTCCCCTGTGTGCTTGTTTGCTTGCCGATAGATGTCTCCAGCGCTCCCTCCTTCTCCAAAACCCAAGTCCATAACAATGGGCATTGACGAGTTAAACCCTCGTCAGAAACTGTTTGATTTGATCAAAGTGTTTCATCAACAAAGGGTATAAGTATAAAAGAGAATCTAATCACTATGATTTGATCAATAGTAATGAAGTTCAACTTTATTAGAATGGCATAATAGAAATTGTGGAATGCAAAGTGTTTTGAAACGTCAAAATGCAAAGCACCACAATGTGATATTAGATATCAAAAGGGGTTGAATAGAAGGCACCAAATAAATCGTTGTAGTATATATGTAGAGACCATTAGTTAGAAATAGTTAGCACTCAATGAGTTTACAGTGAACCATTAGAATTCATGAAAGTTTTGGGGTTATTCGATATAACCAAAACAATAGCGACTAAGTCCTTGTAGAGTATTCATTGGAAACTTTGAATACGAAACCCATAGCTCAAACCAAAAGGAAAGCAAGATTCGTATTGCTTGGATTTTGGTACATTCTTGAGAAAGATCACTTCAATGATATTTCTCAATTATGGAGCAAATGGAAATTAGTGTAAAACACGATGAGGACTCAAAACCCTGCATCAGAGTGTTGAGAAGTGCAACGGACAGCATTCCTGAACAATTCTCTTCACAGAAGGAAAGAACCAATGATTTTGATCATTGTGTTTTTCCCTCCACTATTGTTTTTCACTATATGAAGTAGGATTCAAAATGTAAATCCATATCTTGTATGGAAACATTTGTGAATCACTTGTCATAATTTTTGGAATATGACATACCTACGAACTACAAAGGAAATGATGGAAAACTAGAATTATGAGAAATCCTAATAGCAAAATTCCCTAGGGATTAGAAAGCGATTCGTTGCTGAATCTCACAAGTAAAAGGGGTTACTTGGAATTTTCCCAAATGACTGTAAAGCCATAGTAGGAAAAAGGGGTGAATGACAAAAGCACAAATTTGTCAAGTATTGGACAAATTCAGATGAATTTGATTCATGTGTGATAAATGTCTAGTGGATTTAAAACTAGTAAAGTACTAGTATCTCATAATAAATCTCCAAGTTTGATGTTTAATCAAAGGATTTTGAAGTTGTTCAAAATAGTAAGGAGCTATGCAATTTGCATAAAATTGAGTGGGAGCTATGAAAGTCTTCCTGAAACAATATGTGATTGACATATTTTTGAGTGGGAGCAACATAAGTCTCAAATTCAAATATGTAGGAACATTGTTTGAGTAAGAGTACTGACTCGTACCCAAATATGTTAGCAACATAGTTTGAGTGGGAGCTTATAGGAGTAATTCTTAAGTAAGTTAAGGTTGAAAGCGCAAATACTTATAAATAATGATTTATAAGATGTAGAAGTTGATAATAAGTGCATTATGATATTATGTAGTATTCTTAAGATATTCTGAAAGGGATTTTCAGAATAGAAGTTAATTAAGGAACTAGTCCTTAATGACTCAAATTAGGAATAGCATTAAGTTTAAACATCAATGGTTAAAAGAAAGAAATGGATGATCATCATCCACTATGTTAAGGCATAGGTTCTATCTTAGTAAACCATGATGATAAATTAGCATAATATGTAATCCAATTAAGGAACGTTTGAAAGTGATCAAGTTCGAATCACAGAACATTGAGCTAAGTTTGTCCACAGTGTCCACTAGAGAACTGTAAACATATTTTCCAAATCCATAAAGGATAACATATCTTAGAGCATAAATAGTTATGTTATAAGGGAATATGTTGGAAACTCCTCTAGATACCAATAAAAGTCAAGTAGGAAGCGAGGTGAACAAAACATCGAAAGTTGCACAGAGTGCACTAGTGTTTCGATGAATACATTTATAATAATAGATAAGGGTACCATCTAAAGTGTTGTATAATGTTATGGCGGGGCTAATTCGCTTTTAACGTAGAATGATGTGTCCCAGGGCATAATGCCCATGAGAAAGCCCTCGAGGTTGATCTAATGTCACTATAGGCTCCTGGAATCAGGCCTCGTTCTGCTGCCATAGCGACAATACATACACACAGATGTTGTCATGTGATGATACAATATTAATGTCAATCAAAGTGACATTAACAAGTTGCAAAGGATCTGGGACTGTAAAGTACAGAACCAAGACTCAACCTCTTCCATGAGCAAGCATGTTCTAGGTACCGGTTAAATGGTGCCAATAATTAAGAACAAATGCAACTAGTGTATTTGTACTCTAGTGCAAGTGGGATACTGTTGGAAATATGCCCTAGAGACAAATAGTAGTAACGACTATTATCATATTTCGTATAGTTTATGATTAAGTTTTGTATCATGCTATAACTGTGTTGAGTGGAAACATCAATACACGTGTGATATATAAACAAACCAGGGGTTCCCAGTGAAACTCTAGTTACTGGTTCATTGGTCAACAGATGATCATGTGGCATTTATGCCAGTTGGAAATGAGGTCATCTCATTCTGAGAATGAGATGATGAACCAATACCCAACCTAAACATCGTGATTCGATCATGTCACGAAGTTCAAGTTACGATGATTAGAAAAGGATCCTCGTAGACTATTCCTTAGACCGTGAGGCTATATCAATCACTGTCTCCCGGGAGTGCTTAGATAGCATCAAATGCCATCTGGTAAAACGGTGGTTATAAAGGTGTGTTCAGGTATTCGGAGGAAACCGTAGAGGCAATATATGTCAAGAGCGGGATTTGTCCGTCCATGTGATGGGAAGATACTCAAGGGCCCACTCGGAGAAGTTATATCCAATAGCTGCGCAGCGTGTGATTAGATCACGGGGATATCACTTGTCGGAACGAGTCAAATAGCATTGTTCAGTAACGAGATTGAACTCGACATGGTGATGTCATTGATCAGATCTCAGGCAATGCAAGTATCCAATGACAAAAGGAATAAGACACGACTGTCACCGGTTCAAACGACAAAAGATCTTCGTGGAATGCACAGGGGTCACATGGACATCCAGGTCCCTCTGTTGATCATTGGTGCGGGAGTGTCCCGACCATGTCTGGAGTGTTCCTGAACCATAGGGTATCACGCTTAAGGGCTTGATGATGCTTAGAGAGTGTTTATGGGATCGGTAGAATCACTGAAGAAAAGAAGGGAGAAAACCGGAAGGGTTTCGGTAAGTCCGGAGGATGTTCGAAGTGGAGGTGGAAGGTGTTCCATGGCCACGGAGATTAGATAATATGTGAATGAATGTTAAATATTGATTTAATCATTTATTCATAATTATTTAATAAAGAGAAAATCAATTAAAAGGTAAAAAGGCTTAATGGGCCAATTTCCGGAGGGAAAGGGCCCATGAGGGAAAGGAGAGAGGGAGAGGGACCAAAGGGTGTGGCCGGCTGGGCCTTGCCCCCTGCTGGGCCCACTAGGTCGGGCTGGCGGGCCTCCCTCCCTCCCTCCTCTCCTTTAGTCCCACCCCGGGACTTGAGGGGAGGTAGTACCTCCCCTCCCCCTATATATAGTGGGGTATATTGGCCTAGAAAATACACCCAATAATCAATAAAGGTCTCCCCACTTTTGGGAGGACCTCTAATTGATATTTTCTCTCTCCCCCTCTCTCTCTCGTGATCGTGGTCCCAAGTCTGGACTGCACGAGCGAGAGACATCTTCACTGCGAAGCACCATCACGCTGCGGGATTCGGATCCGGGAGCTCTACTTCCACAACTGCTGCTGGATCGGGGAAGCGAGAGTCATCATCAGGCACCGGACGTGTGTAACTCCCGTGAGGTGTCGCACTTGAGGCACTCAAGTCGTTGGAGCCAGAAGGAGCGCAAGGACTTCATCACGACCTTGAGGTCGGCTTCGGCTCGTCTACATCAACCACGCTCTCCTGAGCGTTGACAACGATTTTCGGTCTTCGAGGGTAAGTTCACGAAAAGCCCCTCCCACTACTGTATTACTAATAGATAGGTCCTGGCTGCTTCAGGGGGTTTAGGGGCGTAGAGTAAAATTTTATTGTTTTCATGCGTGGAACCCCTACACTCCCATCTAAATAACTTTGTTGAACTTTGTGAGATGCAAAAGCATAGGGATGTAGATGGTGATATTATTGAGCTGAAATTGTTTCCTTTCTCTTTGAGAGGAAAAGCTAAAGAATGGTTGAATTCCTTAACTAGGAATAGTATTGATTCTTGGACTAAATGCAAAGATGCTTTCATTGGAAAATACTATCCCCCTGCTAAGATTATATCTATGAGAAGTGAAATAATGAAGTTTAAACAACTTGATAATGAACATGTTGCTCAAGCTTGGTAAAGAATGAAATCTTAGGTTAAGAATTGTCCCACTCATGGACTGACTGCTTGGATGATCATCCAAACTTTTTATGCAGGATTGAACTATTCTTCAAGGAACATATTGGATTCTGCCGCTGGAGGTACCTTTATGACCATCACTTTGGGTGCTGCAACAAAACTTCTGGACAATATGATGGTTAATTATTCTGAATGGCATACTGAGAGAGCTCCACAAGGTAGGAAGGTAAATTCTGTTGAGGAAACTTCCTCCTTGAGTGATAAGATTGATATTATTATGTCTATGCTTGTTAATGGGAAAGCCCATATTGATCTAAATAATGTTCCTTTAGCTTCTTTGGTTGCTCAAGAAAAGCAAGTTGATGTGAACTTCATTAGAAATAATAATTTTGGCAATAATGCTTGTAGGAGTAATGTTGGTAACAACAATTATAAGCCATATCCTCCCAACAATGGTAATGCTTATGGAAATTCTTACAACAATAATAGGAGTGCACCCTCTGAACTTGAAGTTATGCTTAAAGACTTTATTAGTAAACAAACTGCTTTCAATAAAACTATTGAGGAAAAACTCTCTAATGCTAAAAGAAATATAGCATCTTTGGCTGAAGCTCAATCTTCTTTGAATAAAATGGCTGCTAAACCTGAAACTAATGAGAATCCCTTTGCAGCTACTAATGCTATACAAGTAAGAATTGATGAAAATGTTAGACTATTAGCTGAATTACATGCTAAGTGGGAAAGAGAAGATGAAATTGCTAGAAACATTAGTGTTTCTACTATTACCACCACTAATGTTGAGGCTAGTAATAGTTCTACAACTTTAGATGATAAATTTGATTTTGATCTTGATGGTTGTAATATCTCTGAAGTTATTAAGTTCCTACAAAAGCTTGCTAAAAGTTCTAATGCTAGTGCTATGAACATGGCTTTTACAAAACACATTACTGATGCTCTCATAAAGATTAAAGAAAAAAATATGAAACATAAAGCTTCTATTCCTATAAAACAAGAAGATGGTTAGGAACCCATCATTAATATGCAAGTGAATGATTTTGATTTCAAAGCTTTATGTGATCTTGATAGTAGTGTTTCTATTATGCCTAGAAGGATTTATGATATGCTTGATTTGCCTCCTCTTGAAGATTATTATTTAAATGTCCCATTTGATGATAATGCTAAAAAGAAACTCATGGGGAGTCTTAATGATGTTCTTATTATGGTTAACAATGCCTATGTCCCCGTTGATTTCTATGTTTTGACTGTTGAATGCAATGCTTCTTGTCCTATTACTTTGGGAAGACCTTTTCTTAGAACTATTGGTGCCATCAATGATATGAAAGAAGGCACCATTAAATATCAACTCCCACTCAAGAAAGGTATAGAACACGAGAAGATTTCTTTTGCTTCTCCTATGAAAACAAAATTTGGTCTTAATGCTTCTTCATTTGAGAACACTTGATTCTTTTTCTTGCTTCTTATGCCTAACTTAAAGGCGTTAAAGAAAAGTACTTATTGGGAGATAACCCAAAAGTTTTAGATGAGTCTTTGAAGTTATTACCTCTGTAATAACCGCTCCTTATCCTTTTTATTTGCTTTTTGTGCTAAGAGTAACCTCTAATAAGAGAGAAGTAATGATTGGGAAAGTTGATGCCCTGAAACAGATTTCTGTGCTTCACCGTAAAAATTCGTGTAAAATATCTGAATATCTTTTTGAGGCGTGAATTTTTATGCTTCTGCCCCAGGTTGTTATATAACTTTTGTTAGTTCAACACGTTTTTATTTGAGCAACAGAAGGTTTTCGAAAAAAATCGTCTTTGCCTGCTGGTCTGTTTTGACAGATTTCTGCCATTTTCTGCTTTTGCTTCTTGTTGGTTCCTTTTTGAGTTCTTTTAGGGAATTGAGATTTTTGAGAGAATTGCTACATTTTCTAGTGTTCTAATGGAAGTTTATTTGGTGTTATAACTGAACCTTAAGACTTATTTATCTTGAGTGCACTAATGTTGCTAAAAAAGATTATGTGAAGTTTTGTATGAAGGAAAATTTTCACGTGTATGGAAGGAATGAGTAATAAGATGAAGGATGGACGAAAGCTCAAGCTTGGGGATGCCACGCGTGTCACCCCAAGAAATATCCAAGAAGTAAAAGCGTCAAAGCTTTGGGATTCCCAAGGCATCCCCTTCTTCATCAATAAAAATCCCAGGTTTCTTCCAAACGCTTCATTTTTATTGTTTCATGCACAATTGTGTTTTTCTTGGAGCATCTTCTTTTTCGTTTTCGTTTTGGTTTTTCGTTTGCTTTGGTTTGCTTAGTTTTCTGAATAAATTGGTTGGACCCCCTCTTTCATACATTGGTTTGCAAATAGTTTGGTTTGGTTTGGAAAAGAGTAGGAAAGTTCATACTTATGTGGTAAAAAGAGCTTGTTTTTTACTCTGGCCTATGCTTTGTCATGACATGCTTGATATTGTTTTGGCTTTATGCTTAGTATTCTTTGCTGTAGCATGACTTGTTATAAACAATTGGGATTGCTTAATGTGCCTTGGATGAATCATGCGTTGTTTTAGCATATTAAAGCATAGTATAGTGGTATTCTCCTTTGATGCTTTATTTGGGTTGACTTGGCGCATGCTCACACCATGTTATGACTATCTCAAGTCACCATAGCCTTTATGATCCTTTAGTTTTCAACTTGTAGTATCACTTTATGCTTTGATCAATGATGTTTTGTCGCTCTGCATGATTATGGCCATTTTTGCTCTCTTAGTTTGTCGCTCCCAGTCTTTTGCTAGCCTCCACAACCAAGTATGAGTTCCACTCATGCATCCAACTCCCTAAACCAAGTTATTCCAAAGAGTCCACCATACCTACCTACTAGCTTATTCTATTCCAAGTATATTCATGCTTTTGTTTACCTTCCAAATTAAACTTGTTATGAGAAAACTAGTGATTAAAGCTCTCACGAACTTGATGGCACACTTTAATTTTCTTGCCCTTAATAAACTTGAACCATTGTGTCGTCTATGTTGTATATGCTTGCACTTATTTGTTGGGAATTACCAGAACCATGCTTTCAAGGGGAACACTTTCAACATTGCACTTGGTACTTGTACCTAGTTGATATCATGCTCTTTTGTATATGGATGTCGTCGGTGTGAAATGAAAGGGGAGCTTGTAAGTCCATGGAGTTATGTATATGTGTTAGAGAAACGCCTGGGCCGTTGGTCTAATCCATGCTGACATGGTGGAAACCTGCAGCGTAACCATAATGAGCTGTCTATGAAGCATTCTTCTTATAAAAAAAGAGTCCTATATTGAGAAAAAAGATAAAAACAAAAAAAGAGATTATGAAAAGAGGAAAGAGAGAAAAAAGCACCATATTCCCATGGTAAATAAGAAGATTGCTGAGATGCTCGTTGTCTGCTTGCCTTGTCATTTTGATACGGGGATTCTTCTGTATCATCGGGCATGGGGTACCCCGTTGGTGGTTCTCTATGATACACATGTACTTACGATGACAAGAACTTACCGGTGACTAAACTTGAGTAGCATGAGGAGCGGACCTCGTATACAAGGGACATGAGATTTCTACTTTATACTTCGTCAAGCATTTACACCATAGTTTGTTCACTTTAACCTTAATCACTTCAAGATGCTTATGATAGGGGCAATGAGAGCTGAAAGCTATAAGTACCATAATTTTTGGAAGCTCTTTATGAGACTTGAATCCCTACTTCCTTTTATAAAAAGGCCTTTCTTCCACCATTATATTGTGTCTCCACCTTCTATGTTTATGCACCTACTTCGAGAGCATAGTGGCCATTCTTAGTTCTTTGTGCATTATCCCAAGACTAGTTGTTTGATGCATAACTTGATATTGCTTGTTTTAAACTATTTGTATCTAGTCACTCTTATGAACTTTTAAGGTGTACTATGCATTCATATTTGCTACTCTATGAGGGACAAGCTGAATACTATTATGCTATGTTTTCTTTATGTGAAACAAACAAACGTCTTGCAAAGCATTATTATTCATCAATCTTTTGTTTGTGCCTTTTCATGTTGCAACATAGTTTCTTTGTCTTATTGCTAGAACTTTGTCTTTCATGTTATGATTGAAGTACTATGATCCCAGCTTTGATTGTTTAACAAATACTTTGATCAAGTCTTTGATGGTGCATGTCACCTCAAAAATTATTCTTTCTTTTTATCACTTACCTACTCGAGGACGAGCAGGAGTTAAGCTTGGGGATGTTGATACATTGCAAATGTATCTATAATTTTTGATGTTCCATGCTTGGTTTTATCCACTTTCTTGTGTTTTGTCCACACTTTGGAGTACTTTTCATATGATTTCTTGGACTAACCTATTGACAAGAGCCACAGTGCCAGCTGCCTGTTTTCTGCTGTTTTTGGTTCCAGGAAAGTCAAAAAATTAATATTCTCGGAATTGGACGGGACAAAAGCCAAAGTGCCTATTTTCCGGAAGTCATCAGATGCCAGAATACGAGACGGAGAGGGGCAAGAGGCCGGCAACACCACCTGGCCGTGCGGCCAGGTTTGGCCCGCGCCGGGGGGTGGTGTGGTGGCCCTTGGCACTCCCTCGACCTCCCCTTTTGACTATAAGATGCCCTCGGGACGAAAACCCTAAGTGCCCAATCAAATATCCACGAAAGAGTCTATAGCCGCCGTCATCTCCATCCCTAGACCGGGAGGGATCTGAAGCTCTTCCCGGCACCCTGCCGGAGAGGGGAATTCACCCTGGAGGCCTTCTTCATCACCATGCAAGCCTCCGGTGTGATGCGTGAGTAGTTCGTCCTTGGACTACAGATCCATGTAGTAGCTAGATGGCTGGTTCTCCTCCTTTGTGCTTTCATGTTTAGATCTTGTGAGCTCCGTTCATGATCAAGATCATCTATTTGTAATTCTGCATGTTGTGTTTGCGGGGATCCGATGGATATTGAGATGCTATTTCAGATTGATTATTGATTCTATCATGTCTTTGTTATTTGTGATCTTGCATGCTTTCCGTTGTTAGTATCTATCTTGGCCAAGTGGATGCTAGCAACTCCAAGAGTTAGTATTTATGCTCGATAGTGGTTTCATGCCTCTGGTAATCTGGGGAAGTGACAGAAATCTCTAAGGTACTAGATGTGCTGTTGCTACTAGGGAGAAAACAACAATCCTTTGTTCATAGAACAATCATATTGTTTACTTTACATGCAGTTCGTAAAGCAATAATCTGTTGCTTGCAACTTAATCTTGGAGGGTTCGGATGATAACCTGAAGGTGGATTATTAGTCATAGATGCAGTTGGATGGCGGTCTATGTATAATGTTGTAATGCCCAATCGAATCTCAAAGGAGTCAAGATGATTAGTATATGCATGTATTGCTTTCTCGGTGTTTGTCAATTTCCCCGCTGTAATTTGTTCACCCAGCATGTTATCTATCTTAAGGAGAGCCACCTCTAGTGAACTATGGATCCCGGTCCTTTGTATTTTACATTCAATCTACAAACTGTTTACCGCTTTGTGTTTACTTTCTGTAAACTTTTACTTCTTTCCATTCGATACGTTTAATCCTTTGTTTTCCGCAAAACATGGTGAGATTGACAACCTCATCGCAAGTTGGGGACAAAGTTCTGTGGTTGTGTTGTGCAGGTCTCCACGTTGCTACTAGCACCGGTAGTGCGCCCTGCCAAGGCTTAGCTAGCAACACCTTTGGGGTGTTTCCTTGCTCCTACTGGTTCGATTAAACCTTGGTTTCATAACTGAGGGAAACTTGCTGTTGTGCTCATCATACCTTCCTCTTGGGGTTCCCAACGAGCTCTACATCAACACCGCACCAACACTTTTCTGGCGCCATACACAGAGCCATCACTCCTCGTGAAGGATCTCTCTCCCCTCTAGAATTATTCCCCCATGGTCTCGGATTAGCGAGATACATGTTCCCGGTGGCATTTCGTCTAGAAGGAGTTGCTGCTTCCGCTGCATCACTAGAGCAAGGAGGCGGAGGTTGTTCGGTGGCCTGAACGTGTAAAAGAAAAGCGGATGCGCTGGTTTGTGGCGCTAGGACTTCCACACAATCTTGAGATCGGCAAGCGTACGACTACATCATCCACGAGTTCCTACTCGTTAACAAAACTTTGTTGTCTTCGAGTGTAAGTTCTCCATGGATGTATATCCACCCGTTTCTTGTATCTAGTAGATAGATCTTGGCGTATAGTTCTCATCATAGGAATTTTTTTGTTTTCTATGCCGCGAACCCTTCAGTGATATCAGAACCTGATCTATGCATAGGTGCTTTGCACGGGTAGAACACATAAGAGTATGTGGGCGGTGATGATCATGTTATTGCTTATTATATGTACTTTGGATATTGGTGGCATAGTGGGATGAAGCGGCCCAGGCCAACCTTACATGTCATCGCACATGAGACCGGTTCCACGACTGACATGCAACTAGTTTTTCATAAGTGACTGGCGGGTGTCTGTCTCTCCTACTATAGTCAATAACTGATTTACAACGAGTTGCTAATAATTTGGTTATCATCGTTGTGGTTCCATGTTCGTAGGTAAGAACGGTTCTATTTTTCATAAAAACTTGCAATTAATAAATTAGAGGCGTCTAGTTTAGATCGTTGCTGGGCTTGTGTCTTGATATTGTATTGTTGTGAGTTGATGTATAGTTGATACACTTACAACACACTTAACGTGTAAGTTCCATAGACCTTGGCCTTACACACACAGGAATGATAGAGATCATACCACGATGCATATGATAGTGATCAAATGCAAGAGCCATATCATTTCACTTTACACATATGATGTTTCCATCTTATATTGCTAGTTTGGTGCTTTAGTAGCATTATAAGATGATCCCTCATTTAAATATCAAGATAAAAATGTGTTCTTCCTTAAGTACGCACCGTTTATGTTTCGCCGCTTCAAGACATCACATGATGATTGGGTGTACTTGAATCCACGATCATATTTTGGGTGTAAGACAGTTTTACACACGCAAGTACTAAGGTTCTTACTTAGCGAGCCTAGCATGTACAGACATGGCCTCGGAACACGGACCGAAAGGTTAAGCATGAGTCATATAGTTGATATGATGCCCATATAGATGCTCGCCTTTGAAGCTACACCGACTCACGTGATGATCGGACTTGGTGTAGTGGATTTGGTTCATGTAATCACCAAAAAGACACGAGGGATGTTGTTTTTGAGTGGGAGTTTAGTTGAACTCAATCTATCATAAACTTAGTCTAAATAAACTTTACAAATTCTATTGTAGATGGCACCACCTGCTTTTAATTTTAATGTGTTCATGGAGAAAGAGAAACTTGATGCGAATGGTAGCAACTTCACCAACTGGGCTATGAATTTGAGGATCCTCCTCTCTGCTGCACAAAAGCAATATGTGCTAGAAGTGTCGCTAGGCCCCCCACCAGCTCCTGACGCCCCTGATGAGGAAAAGAATATCTATGTGACTCGTCAGGAGGACCACAACTTAGTTCATTACGGCATACTGTATGGGCTAGAGCCAGAACTTCAAAAGCGTTTCGAAAATGGCAATGCCTTTGATACCATGGGTGAATTGAAAATGATTTTCGATACCCATGCTGCCGTAGAGAGTTATAATGCTTCAGAAAAGTTCTTTAGCTGCATGATGGAAGAGAATAACTCCATAAGTGAGCACGTACTCAAAATGTCTGGGTACACCGATAAGCTTGTGTCCTTGGGAATAACGATTCCCACTGATTTAGGCATACATCGAGTTCTCCAATCTCTGCCACCTAGCTACAAGAGCTTCGTGATGAACTATAACATGCAGGGCATGAAGAAGACTCTCCCCGAGCTTCTGTCAATGCTTAAGACTACAGAAGTGGAGATTAGGAAAGAACATCAAGTGTTGATGGTCAATAGGACCACCGGTTTCAAGAAATACAAGAAGGGTAAACAGAAGGGAAAGAAGGGTGGCAAATCTGTTGCTGCGCCTGAAAAGAAATCCCGGGCTGACCCTAAGTCTGATACCGAGTGCTACTATTGTAAGGGGACTGGCCATTAGAAGCACAACTGCCCCAACTTTTTGGCGGACAAGAAAGCCGGCAAGGCAAACAAAGGTATATATGGTATACATGTTATTGATGTGTACTTGACTAGTACTCGCAGTAGCACCTGGGTATTTGATATCGGATCGGTTGCTAACATATGTAACTCGAATCAGGGGCTGCGGAACAAGCGACCGCTAGCAAGGGGTGAGGTCAAGATGCGTGTCGGCAATGGATCAAGATTTGATGTGATCACCGTCAAAACGCTGCCTCTCCACCTACCATCGGGATTAGTTATAAACCTAAATAATTGTTATTTGGTGCCTGCACTGAGCATGAACATTATATATGGATCTTGTTTGATGCGATGTGGTTATTCGTTTAAATCCAAAAACAATGGTTGCTCGATTTATATGGATAATATCTTTTATGGTCATGCACCCGTGATGAATGGTTTATTTCTGTTGAATCTCGATAATACTCATACACACATCCATAATGTTGATGCTAAAAGAATTAAACTTAATAATGATATATCTGCATATATGTGGCACTACCGTCTAGGTCATATTGGTGTTAAACACATGAAGAAACTCCATTCTGATGGACTTTTGGAATCATTTGATACATGTGAGCCATGCCTTATGGGCAAGATTACTATAACGCCGTTTTCCAGTTCAATGGAACGGGCGATAGATTTATTGGAAATCATACATACTGATGTATGCTGTCCAATGAGTGTGTCGGCGCAAGGTGGATATCGTTATTTTGTTACTTGCACAGATGATTTGAGTAGATACGGGTATATCTATTTGATGAAACATAAGTCTAAAACCTTTGAAAAGTTCAAGGAATTTCAGAATGAAGTGGAAAATCATCGTAAGAAAGATCAAATTTCTGCGGTCCGATCATGGAGGTGAGTATCTAAGTTACGAGTTTAGCACACACATGAAAGAGTGTGGAATAGTTTCACAACTCACGCCTGCCGGAACACCACAAGGTAATGGTGTATCGGAACGTCGTAATCGTACTCTATTGGATATGGTTCGATCTATGATGTGTCTGACTGACTTGCCACTCTCATTTTGGGGTTATGCACTAGAAACCGCTGCATTCACTTTAATCGGGCACCATATAAATCCGTTGAAATGACACCGTATGAATTATGGTTTGGAAACAAACCTAAGCTGTCATTTCTTAAAGTTTGGGGATGTGATGTTTATGTGAAGAAACTTCAACCGGATAAACTCGAACCCAAAGCGGAAAAATGTGTCTTCATAGGATACCCTAAAGAAACAATTGGGTATTCCTTCTATCACAGATCCGAGGGCAAGGTTTTTGTTGCCAAGAATGGATCCTTTCTAGAGAAAGAGTTTCTCGCGAAAGGTGTGAGTAGTCGAAAGGTAGAACTTGAAGAGGTTACTAAACCTTCTCTTCATGAAATGGCGAGTGGCATAGCACCGGAAGTCGTTCTAGAGTTGACTTCACCAAATGAAGAAGGAACTAATGATAATGATCATGAAACTACGAAAGAGGACACTACTGAACCTCACAGGTCAAGCAGGACACATGCAGATCCTGAACTATACTGGAATATTGTTGTAAATTTCATGGTTGATGAAATAGATGACCCTGCGACGTATGAAGAAGCGATGATGACCCCGGATTCCAACAAATGGCTAGAAGCCATGAAATCCAAGATGTAATCCATGTACGAAAACCAGGTTTGGACCTTGGTGGACTTACCTCATGATCGAAAGGCCGTTGAGAATAAATGGATTTTCAAAAGAAAAACTGATGCTGATGGTAATGTAACCGTCTATAAATCTCGACTTGTCGCAAAAGGGTTTTGACAAATTCAAGGACTTGACTATGATGAGACATTCTCTCCCGTAGCGATGCTAAAATCAGTTTGGATTATGTTAGCAATTGCTGCATATTTTGATTATGAAATATGGCAGATGGATGTCAAAACTGCGTTCCTCAATGGTAACATTGAAGAAGAGTTGTATATTATACAACCAAAGGGTTTTGTCGATCCTAAGGATGCTAAAAAGGTGTGCAAGCTTCAGCGATCCATCTATGGACTGAAGCAAGCATCATAGAGTTGAAATCTCCGCTTTGATGAGGTGATCAAAGAGTTTGGATTTGTCCAAACTTATGGAGAGGCTTGTATTTACAAGAAAGTGAGTGGGAGCAATGTGGCATTTCTGATATTATATGTGGATGACATATTATTGATTGGAAATGATATAGATCTTTTAAATAGTGTTAAAAGTTATCTAAACAGCAAATTTTCTATGAAAGACCTTGGTGACACGTCATATATATTAGGCATAAAGATCTATAGAGATAGATCAAGACGCCTAATAGGGCTATCACAAAGTACATACCTTGATAAGATTTTAAAGAAGTTTAAAATGGACGAAAGTAAGAAGGGGTTCTTACCTATGTTGCAAGGCAATACATTGAGTAAGACTCAAAGTCCGGTTACGACGGAAGAAAGAGAGATAATGGATAAGATCCCCTATGCTTCAGCCATAGGCTCTATAATGTACGCCATGCTATGTACAAGACCAGATGTGGCACATGCTATTAATTTGACTAGTAGGTACCAATCTGATCCAGGTTTGGAACACTGGATAGCGGTCAAGAATATCCTTAAGTACTTGAGAAGAACTAAGGAAATGTTTCTTGTATACGGAGGTGAAGAAGAGCTGGTCGCTAATTGTTATGTCGATGCTAACTTTGAAACTGATCCGGACGACTCTAAGTCTCAATCCGGATATGTATTTCTCATGAACAGAGCAACAGTTAGTTGGAGGAGCTCCAAACAACCCGTGGTAACAAGGTCAACAACGGAGGCGGAATATATTGCTACTTCAGAAGCAGCACATGAAGCGATTTGGATGAAGGAGTTCATTACCGAACTAGGTGTGGTTCCTAGTGCGTTGGATCCAATAGTGATCTATTGTGACAACAATGGAGCCATAGCCAACGCAAAGGAACCAAGGTCTCACAAGAATTCCAAACATATTAAGCGCCGGTTTCACTCCATACGTGAGCATGTCAAGGATGGATATATAAAGATTTGTAAAGTACATACAGATCTCAATGTAGCAGATCCGTTGACTAAAACTCTCCCTAGAGCAAAACATGATCAACACCAGAACTCCATGGGTGTTAGATTTATCACCGTGTAACTAGATTATTGTCTCTAGTGCAAGTGGGAGACTAAAGGGAATATGCCCTGAGAGGCAATAATAAAGTTGTTATTATACATATTCAAAGTATATGATAGATGTTTATTTTGCATGCTATAATTGTATTAATTTGGAAACGTTAATACATGTGTGTTTAATAAACAAAAGGAAAGTTCGTAGTTATGCCTCTCTTGTAAACTAGCTCATTGATTAACAAGATGATCAAGGTTTCCTGATCATGGACATTGGATGTTGTTAATAACGAGGTCACAACATTAGTGGAATGATGTGATGAACATTCATCCGAAGTATAGCATTACGATCAAAGTCATTGTGTTTATATTGCTATAACATCTAACAAAGTAATCCGAGTCATTAGACCATGAGATCATGTTAATCACTAACACTGGAAGAGTATCTTGATAACATCAAACGTCACACCGTGAAAGGGTGATTATAAAGGTGGGTTCAGTGCTACAAAAGTGTTATGTAGAAGCTCATGGATCAAGAGTGGGATTTGTCCATCCCGATAAAGGATAGATATTCTCTGGGCCCTGATGACCCACAAGTATAGGGGGTGTATCGCAGTATTTTTGAGGGAAGTGAAACCCAATTTATTGATTCGACACAAGGGGAGCCAAAGGATATTTATTAGCCTTAACAACTGAGTTGTCAATTCAGCTGCACCTGGAAACAATCTTGCTCATAGCAGTTTATCAGTGGCATCAGTTTTGTAGTAGGAATAGTAAAGTAATAGTAGTAGTAAAGCAAAGACAATAGTAACAAAAGCAAGAAATTAAGGATTCGAAAAGTAGGCATAGGGATGGATGGATCAGGCGTTGCATGGACAAGACAATTCACATAGCAATCAGAACATAGGGCAATTGCAGATAAATAAGATAAAGCATCCAAGTACTAGACAATCCTAGGCATGTGTTCCATATATAGTCATCGTGCTACAATGAGAACTTGCACAACATCTTTTGTCCTCGCCAAATTGCTTGCAAGTGGGACCTCTAGGGAACTATCGGCAATTAAGGTGCTCCTTTAATAGAGCACCGAGCAAAGCATTAACACTCCATGAACACATGTTATCCTCACATCAAAGCCTTTCCCTGTTATCCCGATTTACATCGCCGGGGCCATAGGTTCCGGACAACGACGTGTGTATACAACTTGCAGATAAGACCCAAAACAATACTATCATAATGAATCAATAATAAGTTTAGATATGAAATCATGGCACTCGGGCCCTAGTGACAAGCATTAAGCACAACAAGTCGCAACAAAGTCATAAAGCACTAATAAAAGATACTAGGCACTATGCCCTAACAATCTGATGCCATTACATGAACGATCTCATCCAATCCCTACCATCCCCATAGCCTACAGCGGGGGATTACTCACTCATAGATGGGGGAAACATGGATGGTCGATGGAGAAGCGATGGTGATGATGATGGCGATGATCTCCTCCAATTCCCGGTCCCAGCAGGGTGCTAGAACAGAGTTTCTGGTGCTGTTTCATGGAATCTGATGGTGGCGGTGGAGCGGAACTCCTTCTGGAAAAACGTCGAACCCCCCAAAGTTTTTAGGTCAGAAGGCTCCTTATAGGCGAAGAGAGAGGCCGAGGGGTGCCTAGGGGACCCACACCACCCCCTGGCGCGGCCTGGCCTAGCCCGCGCCAGCAGGTGGTGTGGCCACCCCAGGGCTCTTCTCCGTCTCGTATTCTGGCTCCTGGAGTCTTCAGGTAAAATAGGATTTTTGGCATATTTTCCGGGATTTTTCCTGATATGTGATTTTCTGCACAAAAAGTAGACACCAAGGCAATTCTGATGAAAACAACGTTAGTTCGCATTAGTTGCATCCAAATCACACAAGTATAGAGGAGAAACAATAGCAAAAGTGTTCGGGAAAGTAGATACATTTTGGACGTATCAACTCCCCCCAAGCTTAGCTTATTGCTTGTCCTCAAGCAATTCAGTTGAAAACTGAGTGCCATAAAAGAACTTTCACGAACATATTTGCTTCATATGATGTAAATATTCTCAGCAATGTGATCAACTACCTAGACAATTCATAATAAAGAGTATGCAGCTGAGTCTACTTAATAGTCATTGCAAGCTATGAAGAGATTCCAACTCAAGAATAATAAGTAGCATGAAGCACAAACATAAGCAACATTACAATGCTCATAGAAAGGTATGATAGAGTGGTATCTCGCTTGCCTTTGATTATGAATGCCAAGGCACCTCTAAAGTTCAAGTGATGACTAGAAGTAAAGATATCAAGGATACAAGCATCAAAGTCATAACACAAATAATCAAGTAATGGAACAAACACAAAGAATGACAACTATGCTCTCAAGAATGTGCTCAAAGAATATGTGGAGACTCAACAAGTGGAAGAAAAAGGTTTTGAATAATTTTGAAAGGCTTCCAAATGCTGAAAGTATGGTACTCGTTAGCTTTGAGCTCTCATTGCCCCTATCATAAGCATCTTTAATGTGGTTAAGGTGAAAGTGACACAACTAAGAGGATATGCTTGAAAAGTTATAAATTGAAGTCTCATGCCCCTTACTTACGAAGACCGATCCTCATGCTACTCAACTTCAGTCACAAATAAGCTCTTGTCATTGTAAGTATATACGTATCATAGAGAACCGCTTAACGGGTACCCTTTGCATGACACGGGAGCTATCCCATGATCAAAACGACAAGGCAAGCAGACAATGAGCATCCCAGCGATCTTTTTATTTACTATGTGCATAGATTTTTATTGAGGATGCTTCATAGAATGCTCATTATGGTTATGCTGCAAGTTTCCACCATGATTAGGCATGGCTTAGGCTAGCGGCCCAGGCGTTTCTCTAACATACATACAAACTCCATGATCTTACAAGTTCCACTTTTATTTCACACCGTCGGGATCCATAAGCAAAAGAACATGATATCAACTAGGTACAAAGTACCTATGAAGTGTTGAAAGCGGTCCCCATGATACATGGTTCTGCTAACTCCAACTCATAAAGCGCAAGCATATGCACAACAAAGAAGGACGCAATGGTTCAGGTTTATTAAGTGCAAGAAAATAAAGTGTGCCATCAAGTTCGTGAGAGCTTTACTAACTAACTTTCTCATAACAAGCAAACATTTTATTCGGAAGAAAACAAGGCATACTGAATATGCACGGAAGTAGCAAATGATGCTAATGGGTAGATATGGTGGACACTTTGGAAATATTTGGTTTAGGGAGTTGGAAACATGAGTAAAACACTCAGTGGAAGTGAAGGCTAGCAATAGTAAGGGAGCGACAAACGAGAGAGCAATAGCTGTCATTATCATGCTTGCAACAAAACAAGACTACTCATGGCATGAAAGTGATTCAAGATCCTCAAGGCAAAATAATTCATCAAGGCTTAACTGACTATTATAGTCATGAGCATGCGTGAGCATGTGCAAGATCAGTCAAATGAAACATTCAGAGGAGGATACCACAGTGACATACCAATTTATGAATAGAGTAATGCAAGCAAACATTCATGAGACATGCTACAAATTATTAGCGAGCTGGAGCTAATCATAAGAAAGCAAAAACTATTAAGCATCCAAAGAAAACATACACTCTACATGAACGGACTAAGCAAGCTCACAAAGATGAGTATATGTACAAAAATGAAGACAAATAGAGTTCATTACCAGCCTCTTACCACGCCTCAAGTTGTCATTGATCCTCATTATTGCTCTTCACTTGCGTGGCTTGAATAATAATATGAAACCAATAATCCACTGAGAACTGCCGAACCCTATAGCAAACTCGCAAAAACCAAAGAAGAACGACAAATATTTTTGGTGTTTTAGATTTTTAAATAAGAACCAAAAGAGAAAACAAGCAAAGCAAAATCTTTTTGGATTTTTCGAATAGTTCAAACAAAGCAAAAAGGGAAAAAGCAAACCAAGGCAAAAAGAAGAAGCAAGCCAAAGAGAAACAACAAAAATATTTTTGGTATTTTTGTGTTTTTAGAAAGCAAAAGCAAAGAAGAATGAAAACTAAAAAGAGAATGAAAACATGAATATACAAAGTACCGACGCAACATGATATGGAGATGAGTGCGGTGTCATGCATTCTCCCCCAAGCTTAGGCTTTTGGCCTAAGTGGCTATCAATCCATGTACGAATAAGGGTTCCAAGCGGGCGGATCTTGGTAAGAATGGTCGTAGCTGGGCCCATGGGAAGAAGAGGAAGCTCCCCAATCATAAGTGAGCTGCTGATATGAAGACTCTCCTTCATTCGAAGGCAGGACCGAATCATCCGTGACCTCCCTTCTAGTGTCCTGCTCCTGCTGGGAAAGCTCTCCCAGGTACATGTCAAGCTCCTCCTCAGTGAGGGACCATCCTTCCCTGTTATCAAGGTTAAACAAAACAGGTGCAGGCAAAAGAACAACATGCTCGGACTTGCTCTTTCTCCAGCCAGCCTTGAGAAAGGTTATTTCATAAGATAACTCACTCAAACTAGCCCACGAGGAAATAAATTTATGCTATATCATGGAATTAAGATCAAGCCTCTCTATGGGAAACTGTAGGTCTAGATGATGAGGCACTAAACCATGCAATGCTAGCAAACGAGAAGCAATGAGGCCTCCACAAATTCCACCTTTCTCACGGTTAGCAGCAAGACGGAAAGCTATCAAAGCACCCAAGTTGTAAGACCTATCTCGTCTAAGGGCAGCAGAGATAAATGCTAGATCAAACGAAGATAACTTATTGGCAGTTTTCCTAGCAAGAACACACTTGGCAATAAAGTAGGAAAAATAGCGAATGGAGGGAAGATGAATGTTACGGATTTTTCCATTCTCCTCTGAGAAGCTACTCCCTTGACAAATTTCTGCGTATAAATCCATGAGTGGTTCTGGTCTCTCTTTAATCTTCTTACATGATCCCCATTGAGGTACGTTAATGGCTGCACAAAAATCGTCAAGAGAAAGATTGACAGCAATATTGTAAATTTTGTAATGGACCATGGGGTTAGGCAAAGAGTGACTAAATTGGAAATCCTGCACCACAGACATGGTTAGCTTCACAAATTGACAAGGTTCATCTTCCAAGAAACGCTCTAACCCTGCATTAGAAACCAAAGTGTGGAAATCTTGTAGAATTCCTGCAGCTCTCATGAACTCAGGGCATGGATAGATGGAGGGAAAAACTTCCTCCTCCCTGTGGACCTTCATGACCTCAGGTACCCAAAGCTCATGTTGGTTTAGGTGGTGCTCACTCATCTTTTATTCTGAAATTTAAACACCTATTAAACAAGTGATTGCAAAGTAAATATAATAAAGGATTCTACTCATAGGGACTTGCAAGAGGCCTAAACATGCATCAAATCTATATCTCTAAGCATCAAACAAGCTTACAAGCTCTCATAACCAGTCACCTATAGCAGCAAAATACTCAACATATAATCCACTAAACACAAATCTACCTGGACAAGGGGAGGAGTCACATACCAAGGAACAATTGCTCCAAATTTCATTAAGAAAGATGGGCTGAGCAAAGAGATCGAAGAAATCGAGAGCAAGCACAGAAAGAACGCGATTTTGAGCTATGAACTAGAGCTTACTCGGGAGAGAGAAAAAAGTGGCAGGTGAGAGAAGTAGTGGGAGGCCAGGGGTGGCCCACACCAGGGCATGGCGCCACCCAGGGCTGGCCGCGCCACCACATGGTGTGCCTGCCTGGTGGGCCCCCCTGGTACCTACCAGGTACTCCTCTGCCCCTTTTTTCACGTAAAAATTTAATATGAATTTTCTGGAATTTTTCGAGACACTTAATTTTTGGGCTTTTTTCAGAAATAGAAGAATGATTTTTCTGACAGACAGATTTTTTTTGTTTTGGAAACATGATTAAAGGACAAAACAAGGCTAGAACTATAAAAGTTCTAGCATGCAAGCAACTAACAACACAAAGAAAACTAAACGAAAGCAAAAACTAAAAATGCAAAGGGTAGAAATAAACGGAGATAATCATAATGAAAACATTGTTTTGTTCAATGGAATCCTTTTGTTAGCAAGGTTGATCAAGTCTTGCTACCAAAACAATTGCATATGAGACAAAACTTTGTACTCCACTAATGATTATGTTACCTTAACCTTGATAGCAATGGTCCCAATCATAATAGTTTCAATTTTTCTCTTCGTATGGGACAATATATTTCTCCAACTTGAATGCCTTCAACATGTTCAATTGAATTCAGTCCATAAGTCCTTTCAATCTTCTTGGGGAAATAGACAGTATGTTCCTTGTCATTAACATTGAAGGTCACCTTTCCTTGATTACAATTAATAATAGCTCCTGCAGTATTAAGAAAAGGTCTCCCAAGAATAATAGACATATTATCATCTCCATGCATTTCAAGCACAACAAAATCAGTTAATATCAAGCAATTGTGAGCCACCTGAACAGGTACATCCTCACATATCCCCACAGGAATAGTGGTAGATTTATCAGCCATTTGCAAAGATATATCAGTTGGTATCAATTTTTCAAGCTGAAGCCTTTTATAGAGAGAGAAAGGCATAACACTAACTCCAGCTCCCAAATCACACAAAGCAGTTCTAACATAACTGTTCTTAATAGAGCAAGGGATAGTTGGAATCCCTGGGTCTCCAAGTTTCTTAGGAACCTTACCATTGAAAGAATAATTAGCAAGCAGAGTAGAGATTTCTTCATTAGGGATCTTCCTTTTATTCGAGACAATATCCTTCATATACTTTGAGTAAGGAGGCAATTTAATAGCATCAGTCAAAGGAATTTGCAAGAATAAAGGCTTCATCCACTCACAAAACTTATTATAGTGTTCATCTTCCTTTGACTTATGTTTCTTATCAGGGAAAGGCATAGGTTTTTGGACCCAAGGTTCTCTTTCACTGCCATGTTTCTTAGCAATAAAATCTTCTTTAGTGTATTTAGTAGTCTTAGTGTGATTTTCAGGTTCTTCTTCAACTTTTTCTTCATTAGGCACTTCATTTTCTTCATTACCACTTTCAGTTTCAGCATCAGAGATAGATATACTATTAGGATCTATAGCAGGTTCAGAGGGTTCTACAACAGTTTTATGTTTCTTTTTCCTTTTCTTACGAGTAGAACCACTATTTTAGCTTGTTGAGAATCCTGCTCAATTCTTTTGGGATGCCCTCAGATATAGAGGATCCCGGTAAAGCACCACTTCTAGTTCTAATTTCATAAGCATGTTTTTCTTTAGCAGTATTAACTAGCAAGTCGTTTTGCACTTTAACGAGTTGATCTATTTGAGTTTGAACCATTTGAAAGTGTTTAACAATAATTTTAACATCATTAGAGGTTCTTTCCACAATATCTTTCAACTCAACAATAGCTCTAGTGTTTTCCATTAGATGATTTTGCACCCTTTTATTAAAGTTACCTTGCTTAACAATAAAGATATCAAATTCTTCTAAGCATTGATCAGGAGGTTTAGAGTAAGGGATATCACCTTCATCAAAGTGTTGGAGAGAGTGTACCTCAATAGTGGATGAGTAGGAAATAGGCTTACATAATTCTTCTATAGGAGGTAAATTCTTGACATCTGCAGCTTTAATTCCCTTCTCCTTAAGACATTTCTTAGCTTCCTTCATCACTTCATCATTTAATTCAATAACTCCCCTCTTCTTTGATGTTGGAATAGGCACAGGAATAGATGGTTCAGGTACAATTACTTCAGGTATAGCTTGTTTAGGAGGAGTCCAATCTTCATAATTCTTGCTTATTTTAGCCATTAATTCCTCAGCTTCCTTCGGAGTCCTATTCCTGAAAACACAATCAGCACAACTATCTAGGTATGTCCTAGATTCTTCGGTTAGTCCATCATAAAATATATCAAGAAGCTCATTCTTAGGTAATGGACTTCCAGCCTGTGCATGAATCAAAGCACAAAACCTTGCCCAAGATTCGGGCAATACCTCTTTTTCTCCCTATTTAAAATCAAAAAGTTCCTGCAAAACAGCATGTCTAGCACTAGGAGGAAAATATTTCTGCAGGCAAGTACTAATCAAACACTCAGGGCTATCAATAGATCCAGGAGGTAAATTACCAAACCAAGCTTTAGCTTCTCCTTTCAGTGAAAAGGGAAAATCTTAGCAACAAAGTAAGTACGCATCTTAATATCATCAGAAAACAAGCCACTCATGGTAGAAAGTTCATTCACATGTGCTACAGCACTTTCATTCTTAGTCCCACAAAAGGGTTCTTTCTCGACAATAGCTATGTAAGATAGATCGAGAGAGAAATCATAATCTTCATCTATAATATTTATGGGAGAAGCAGCAAATCTAGTATCAAGAGATAATTTGGGTCTAATAGTACGCCTCTCAAGGAGACTCTTAGCAGCGCTCCTATCATGGGTGTTCCTACATTCTTCAATAAACTCATCAGTCATCTCAACATAATCTTCTTCAGCATCATAACTCTTACTATACTCAGGTGAGCTAACAGGTGTGGCAGTGTCTTCATTAGGAATTTCGGTATTTCCAGCTATAGTTCTAGCAATCGTAGTATCTAGGAAAGGACCTAATGAACCACTCTTATCAAGCACAGTAGAAGCAGCATCATAAGTATCAGAAGTTTCAGATTTAGCAGTAGTAGTAGTGTGTGTGGCATGTGTATGTGGTGGTGTAACGAGCTTACTCAAAACAGACGGTGAATCAAGAGCGAGAGGTGTTCGTAACTGCATTCTCTTCTTGTAGTGGATGGTAAAATAGGAACCTTGCCATCACGAGACTTACCCATGACTTGATGGATAGCATAACAATAGAGAACCCAAGTGAACTTGATAAATAAAGCTATGCTCCCCGGCAACGGCGCCAGAAAATAGTCTTGATGACCCACAAGTATAGGGGGTGTATCGCAGTATTTTCGAGGGAAGTGAAACCCAATTTATTGATTCGACACAAGGGGAGCCAAAGGATATTTATCAGCCTTAACAACTGAGTTGTCAATTCAGCTGCACCTAGAAACAATCTTGCTCACAGCAGTTTATCAGTGGCAACAGTTTTGTAGTAGGAATAGTAAAGTAACAGTAGTAGTAAAGCAAAGACAATAGTAACAAAAGCAGTAAACAGTGGGATTCGAGTGTGGTAGGCATAGGGATGGATGGACGGGCGTTGCATGGACAAGACAATTCACATAGCAATCAGAACATAGGGCAATTGCAGATAAATAAGATAAAGAATCCAAGTACTAGACAATCCTAGGCATGTGTTCCATATATAGTCATACGTGCTCGCAATGAGAACTTGCACAACATCTTTTGTCCTGCCAGCCCGTTTGCGGCGGGACCTCTAGGGAACTACTGGCAATTAAGGTGCTCCTTTTAATAGAGCACCAGAGCAAAGCATTAACACTCCGTGAACTCATGTGATCCTCACATCAAAGCCTTTCCCTTCCGGTTATCCCGATTTCGCATCAGGCCATAGGTTCCGGACAATGACGTGTGTATACAACTTGCAGATAAGACCCAAAACAATACTATCATAATGAATCAATAATAAGTTCAGATCTGAAATCATGGCACTCGGGCCCTAGTGACAAGCATTAAGCACAACAAGTCGCAACAAAGTCATAAAGCACTAATAAAAGATACTAGGCACTATGCCCTAACAATCTGATGCCATTACATGAACGATCTCATCCAATCCCTACCATCCCCATAGCCTACAGCGGGGGATTACTCACTCATAGATGGGGGAAACATGGATGGTCGATGGAGAAGCGATGGTGATGATGATGGCGATGATCTCCTCCAATTCCCCCGTCCTCAGGTGCCGTAATGGAGTTTCGGTGCTGTTTGTGGAATCGATGGTGGCGGAGCGGAACTCCTTCAAAAAATGTCGAACCCCCAAAGTTTTTAGGTCGTAAGGCTCCTTATAGGCTAAGAGAGAGGCCTGGGGCCCACACCACCGGGCGTGGCCTGGCCCGCCTGGCTTAGTAGGTGGTGGTGGCCACCCCAGGGCTCTTCTCCGCCTCGTATTCTAGCTCCCGAGTCTTCTGCAAAATAGGATTTTTGGCATATTTTCCGGATTTTTCCCGATAGTTGATTTTCGCAAAAAGTAGACACCAAGGCAATTGCTGAAAACAAAGACGCTTTGCATTAGTTGCATCCAAATCACACAAGTATAGAGGAGAAACAATATCAAAAGTGTTCGGGAAAGTAGATACGTTTTGGACGTATCAGGCCCTCTCGGTGATATCACATTGGTTAGCTTGCAAGCAAGTGATGAGATCACTAGAATGTTATATCATGGGAACGAGAAAAGAGTACATGTCAGTAACGAGATCAAACTAGGTATGGAGATACCAATGATCGAATCTCGGACATGTAATATATCGCGAGACAAAGGGATTTAGTTACTAGCGTGAAAGGTTCTCACGATGACAGAAGTCATCGTAGAATGTGTAGGAATCAGTACGGATCTCTAGGTCCCGCTTCTGATTATTGATCTGAGAGGGGTCTCGATCATGTCTGCATTATTCACGAACCATAGGGTGACACACTTAAGGGACACCAACACCATTTGGAGCAAATGTGTTTCAGACGAATGAATTGGAAAGCGCTGGAATTATTTCAATAGACACCAAAACTGTTTCGGGTGAAATTGCTAAAACTGGTTCTGCATGTTTCGGATCATGGGTCATTAGTGCTGCTCTAACACATGTAACTGGCAAAAGGAGTATGCCATTTCTTATCTTAGTCGACGGCTAGTGGAAGCCGAAACATGTTATAGTTTTGTTGAACAAATATGTTTGTCGCTCTACTATGCATGCACCAAGTTGCGTCACTATTTACTTTATAGTGAATGCGTAGTAGCTTGCCAAGATGATGTTATCAAACACGTGATTCAAAAGACGATCCTAAGTGGAAGAATCAACAAGTGGGATTACCGTTTGATTGAGTATGATTTAACATACGAACCTCTTCAATCTACGAAAGGTCAGATTGTAGCCAACTTTATAGTAGAACATCAGATTAGTGAGAATGCTGACTTACAATATTTATCGGCAAAGCCATGGAAGTTGTACTTCGATGGTTCTGTGTGCAACAATGGATAGGGAGTCGAAATAGTTTGTATGTATCCTTCAGGGTTTGTATATGAATCATCATGTCGGCGGAAGTACGATTGCACTAATAATCAAGCCGAATATGAATCTTTGTCATTCAGATTGGAGTTTCTGGTTGCTGTGGGAGTTTGCTGTATCGAGGCGTTTGGCAATTCCTTGTTGGTGGTGCAACAAGTTGCTGGGATTTTCCAGTGCAATGAAGGAGCACTCAATGTATACCTCGATAAGTGTCTAGACATAATATATACTTTGACTTATTTTGAGATATCACATGTGTCTAGACATGATAATTGGTTGGCCAATGAGTTAGCACAACATACATCTGGTTATTACATTAGCCGGGGGATGTTCTATGTTTCAGAACAGTCGATGCACCTTGCCACCGACTTATGCATGGCCAACTCTTCTGAAGCCGACTCTTCTAACGAATCGGCTGAACAACCAAGAGGTGGAGATGATCACAAATTCGATTGGAAACAACCAATCATCAAGTATTTGCGGTATCCGAATCAAAAGACATACATAAATGTTCGACAACTAGCGTTGAAACATTGCTTAATTGATAATGATCTTTATCGTCGAACAATGGATGGTATTCTTCTAAGATGTTTAGATGAAGATCAAGGCAGAATCGCCATGGGAGAGGTACATGATGATTTATGCGGAACTCATCAGTTGGACCACAAGATGAAGTAGATGTTGAAAAGAGTCGGGTTCTATGGGCTGACTATGACTCAAGACTTCTTCAGGTACTACAAGGGATGCGAAGCTTGTCAGAAGTTACGGAGATATACAACTAGCACTAGCATCGGTTATGTAGCCGATTATCAAACCATGGACTTTTCGAGGATGGGCATTGGACTTTATTGGTATGATTCATCTGACATCATCTAAAGGGCATCGGTTTGTGTTAGTTGTTACCGAATTTCACCAAGTGGTCTGAAGCAGTACCTCTTAGGAACATGACCCACAGGGAGGTAATTCAATTTCTTACTAAGCATATTGTTCGCAAGTTCGGCATACCCCATATTCATACCACAAATCAAGGAACATCCTTCATGGCTAAGGAGGTGAAGCAGTTTTCCGAATCACTAGGGATCAAGATGCTCAATTCTTCTCCTTACTATGTCCAAGCCAATGGACAAGCTGAATCGACTAATAAGATTTTGATCAAGTTGATAAAGAAGAAGGTTCAGGACTATCCTAAGATATGGAATGAAGTGTTATCACAAGCACCGTGGGCTCACAGAATCTCAAGGCATGGTGTGACTAAGGTGACTCCCTTCGAGTTGACATATGGACAAGAAGCTGTTTTGCCTATGGAGGTTAATCTGGCCGCTTTGAGATTCGCCAAGAAGAACGATTTGTCGGCCAGAGATTACTACAATCTAATGATGGATAACATTGAGGAAGTGGTCGACAAAAGGGTATAAGCTCTCGAGAACATCGAGAAGCAGAATTTACAGGTATCCAAGGTCTACAACAGGAAAGTTCGGCTAAAGGATTTTCAAATCGCGACTTAGTTTGGAAGGTCATATTGCTAATCGATTCATGGAATCACAAATTCGGCAAGTGGTCACCGAGTTGGGGAGGTCCTTACCGGGTTATAAGACTGGTGTCGGGTAACTCATATCTGGTGGAGACGATAGAGGGAGATCTACTTCCTCGGGCGCTTAATGGATGATACCTAAAATTCCACCCAAGTGTATGGCAAAACACCTAAACACGTTGTAAAACGGCCGATATCCGTATTTCACCCTCAGAATCAAAATGGCCGATGAATACATCATCACCCTTAGCAGATTACACGGATTATTTCCTGATACACAAGCTTTACCAGGAAAAGGGGGGCATCTGTCAGCACCCATTTTGGGCAAATAGAAATTATAGAGGTTAAAAGCCAGAAAAAGGTCACCTGCAGATGGACGCATTTTGCTGATTACCAAAATCCAGCCGGAAACTGAATATTGAAGATAGACTCTATGGACTATTGGAAGAACCGGCCTAAGATGAAGCATCGGTGAAGCCTGCTAAGGAGAAGCTTCCAAAAGCCGTTGGTGCAACCGACTTATGCCCAAGACCATGACTTAGCCGGCAAGAAAACTTGAAGACCATGATGACTACGCCAACACGGAAGGAAAAGAACTTCACAGAGAGTCAACTAAATGATTAGAGACCGAATCCAGTACTAAGCCAGCAGTAGTTACCTTAGAGTTAATTTTATACTAAGAAATCCGTATTGTACTCGTGTAATAGTTTCCTAGTCTTGCACGGAAAGACCAGTCGCCCCATATAAATTGTGAGGGGTGATGGCCGGTTGAACTGATGCACACAAAACACACAAAACACACAATCATCAAACTAAATACATTACTTTTTCGTCTTACTTTTTGCCGACTTTCGACCACTCAACACTTGTCCCTACTTCCGTTTCTTTGGTGACTTAGCGTTATGAAGGATCGATAGTCGAGTTAGGACGGTCAGGACGACTAACTCAGCCAATAGCCGCTGAAATCGCAGATGGGGTCCCTCCCGAGAAACTAGGACTTCTGGTTTAAAGAGCGCCAGCTTACTATCTTGTGTATCGTGATGTAAGATCTCCATCTAGAAACGCATTGAGATGCATCATCCTTGCTCTTCTAGGCACCCGAGTAAGACCTTATATGTTATTCGGTCAGATGTAATGGTGACTCCAACCATTCGATTAAGCGGATCCGTCCTGCGAGTGTGTGGCTACGTTTAAAGCGCAACACAACCGTTTGACCAATCCTGTGGATGAAGACGGTCCATCATTCAAACCCTGTTTGTGATCAGTTGGTGATGCAAGAATTTGTATTTTGATGGTCCCAAATTATTCTAATGGTGAAATAGTTGCCCCTAAATATTGGGCGTTGTATGACGAGAAAGCGATGTATCATCATTGTTCAGCTCGTTTGGCCAATTTTTATCCAAAGTTTGATGAAGTCATCAATTTGACGATCACATAAGCCGAACTTGGTATGCTTGATACTTTAGTTCTACAGATGAACATAAGAGCATCTCCACTCCATCCCCCCAAACGGTTTTGGGGGGCGCCAGCGCGAAAAATCATTTCCAGCCATCCCCCAATTTAGTTTTTCATCTAGCGGAGACTCAACAATCATCCGGCGTCCCCACCCCACCTCCAAGGAGGCAATCAGGGGCACCGGCTACCACTTTTGGCTCCAAGGGCCCACCCGGTAGCCTCCCAACTATCTTAAGTATTGGTGGTGTGACTGGGTAGCATCCACCCCTATAATCAAAAATCATCCGACGCCCAACTCCAAGGAGGCAATCAGGGGCACCGGCTACCACTTTTGGCCCCATGGCCCACCCGATAGTCTCCCAAGTATCTTTAGTATTGGGAGTTGTGGCTGGGTAGCATCCACCCCTATAATAAAAAAAATTCCTCTCCCCCCCCCCCCCAAACAACCCAATACGGGCTACCGCCGAACGCCGTATTGGGGGGACGAGTAGAGATGCTGTAACATACCAACAAATGTACTCCTATCTTATTGGTAAAACTGCAATCTGGTGCAACTATGGTACCACACCACGGGTTGGTGCGTAGTTTGATGAAGTGGTCAATTTGACGACTGACATGCTTGGGATTCTAATTTACAGACGAATATATAACATAGCAACAGATGTACTCCTTTCGTCCAGAATTAACTGAATTGGATTTGTCTAGATTGCTATGTCACTTATTTCTGAATGGAGGGAGTATTGTACTATCTTATTGGTAAAACTGCAATGTGGTGCAACTATGGTACCAGTGTACCACGGGTTGTTGGTGCGTAGTTGTTGTTGAGAGGTCATCCATTCGCCCCACCTCTCATTACCCGATGAACAAGTCAGTGCTGCTCTCTCCCTGGCAAGCATAGTGGAGTTATACCAACCGGCCATTCCCTCGCCATCTTCTCAGCAAACTTGTCCTCCCACTTCTTCTATTCTTTTAGGCGGCGAAGCACCACCCCACCCAAATAGTCCCCGGACCGGCCGGCCGGCCATCATCTCATGGTGTAGTACACCAAGGCAGAAATCCATCCATCCGTCACGTGGGCGAATTCCGTGCCGATTCACCCGCTTACTTTGATACTAGTAGGTGAGGATAAAGATCCGGGCGGCGACCCGGGTTTTGGCAGCTCATTTGCGTGCGGGAGATGGAGATTTCGGGTGGATCTCATCTCCCTTGTTGTTCTGGATTTAGACAGATAGCTAGGCTTGGCCGCTAGGTCGGGGGTTAAATGCACACTGGACTTGTGTGTGTTTTGGTGCGTGTTGATTGATAACCTGGCGTACGTGCTGAAACGGCTAATGGGTGCTATTTGGAGGGAGAAAAACAGAAAATTGGCCCGTCTCTGTCCGTGGTCAGTGGCTAGCTACTACTGCTAGATGTATTGTTTTGCAACGAGATTCATGCATGCAGTGCAGACATACCGCAAATTAAGTCACTCCATTGTTATATATGGAATGCCATTTATTATGAGATGTAAACGGAACACAGGAAATTGTTGGCGCGTTTTTTGTGTTGGCTGCGTTGGGATGAGACCACGACTGGAGAATATGATGATGATGTGATACTCCCTTGTTTTCTGGTATTTAAGGATTTAGTGTGATCTCATTGCGATCGATCACGCCAAAACAGAATTTCCTCGAGGCCGACCTACACTACAGCTCGATCCCTTCCCTCACCTGCGCCACTCCCCTGCTCATCTAGGCCATGTTCTTTACAATATCTCGCCGTCCTGGTTCCCGGGATCATCTAGGCCATGTTCTTTACAGCATTCTCTCATCTGGCGAGTGACAACGCACTGCTGATTAAGACCCGCATGTATGTCCATTCGCCATTCTCAGAAGCCGGCGGCAGCCATCGACGGACGCAAAGTACCTAACCACAACCGCCGGGTGGCTCTCTCCATCTGGCGTGTCAGATTAGATCAAGAAATGATATTCGGAGTCCTCCCTCGACTATACATGATGGAAGGGAAGTGGCGCTGCACCTACCTACCCCTGAAAGAAACGTCAAGGAGTCCCAGCATGAGATTGGTCCTCCAATTAGATAGAAATCCACGGCAACGTACTGTTCTCACTTATGCACCTGCGGGTGAGCTCTCCCTCCGTACGCACGCGTGCGATCCTCCTCAACTTTCTCCGGGAGTTGTTAGATAGGGTTCTGGTTTAGTTTTGTCTATGGGTCTGATGGAGATCTGGTCCGTCGAGGTGACAGGGGTAAACGGGTTTCAGTTCATCATGCCTGCCTGCCTAACATTTGCTGACCGACCGGCCGGGACAGGAGGCGGATGAGGTTATTCTCCCTGCGTGGCGTCTGTGATTTTGCCACGAACCAGCCAGCTGGATCATCATTGCAAAAGACTTCGGCTGAGATCTTTACATCGTATTTTTTTTCCCGTATATATCACCATCTAAGTTCAGAATACTGTACCAAAAGAGTATAATCTAGCTAATTTATCTACTACTGCAAAAAGTGCTGAATTTGACTGACGTTGTAAAGATTATTATAACACTGTAACTTGCAAAAGGTGTTGGACATGTCTTAAATTACTAGTTTGGTGTACTTATAATCCATTAATAAACATGGCAGTTCAGCACTTGACAGTCCAAAGTTTTCGCAGTCGGCGGCTGCATGCAGATTCAGGTACGGCCGGCCCTACTGCAAAAGAACAAACACGGCACTAGTGCAGAAGACCATCCGGGCGATTCGGCAGCACGACCGATCGACGTGCATGCGCGCGTCGCGCCTTCAGGTTCAACTGCTGCGCATTCCTTTGGGTTATACAAATGCCTCCGCTTCTAGAATGATGCCTTGATTGCTTGCTTGCTTGCTTGATCACAACGTTGCATGTGACTGATGTGGGTGGGCGTTGCTAGCTGGCTCTTCATGTTAGTCTTCTCAGATCCATCAGGCCTGTTTAATAGTATAATGGTTCTTTGATAAGCCATTTTGACTTGAGTCTGGCAAACCTAATAAGTCATTCGTCCAGGCTCGCAGGCTAAGATAATCTATAAGTTAAATATAAGAACAACGGCATCTTAAAAAGCTATAGAACCATAAACTAAAACATGTAGATCGAAATGCTTATTATCAATCATCTGGTGTCAAGAAGAGCGCGTCGATATATGACGCAAAAGTTAGAGACAAAACCCAAAACAAGACCTTAAAACGAAAAGCAACAAAAGCTATCTCGCGGCTGCTTTCTTGCAATGTGTATCAACTCGATCATATCGATGCATCAACGAAAATGTCTGGTGTCTAAAATTCTGGTAGTAGCAAGCAATACAAAAGAAGGCAAGGAACCAAAATTAAAGGCCAAGCGAGCTAACAAGAAATCTCTGAGCGCACCATCGTACCCTTGCGCACTGTCCACACGAAACAGACCGTTAATTAACTGCTTTGCATCCAAAATTACCTGAAAAGGTACGTAGTTTTGTCCGGGGGAAGACTGCCTCAAGTAACAAAAAGACCATTATTAGTTCATGCGTACGTCGTCGTCTCGGATACGCATCACGCTTTCACTGAGCCGCCTTGCGTTTTTAGCTTTATTGACCGGTCGACCGGGGCTCTCGGCTAAGCATCAGTAAAGCGGCCGGCATGGAACCGTCCACCCAACCAACATTTCTGTTCCTCTGTCCCTCTGACTAATCATCAACTCGCCGTCTAACTTGTCAACTTTAGCATCTGACGTCTGGAGGGAGCTCTCGGCGTTAAGGAACATTTTTTTATGTGGTTGCTAATTTGTTTTTATTGAGTTCTGTCACATTCTTGTGTAATGTCTAGCCGTCTAGCAGTCTAGGGAAAAATTAACAAATGTGTGATGGATTCATTAAGCAGTGTGTTGTGGGGCATGATTCGGACTTTGGACTTTGGCACTATACATGCTGAAATGCTGGTGGGAGCAAAGGTGGCTCTGGTGCTCTCTTAGCTGCTAACTGCCCGCTTTGTGGCTTCTCATGCTCAAGGATTTCCAATCTAAATAATGGATCGAACAAGACGGAGTTCAAAATTAATCTCGATTTAGTAGTACAATAGTTGTCAACGGAGAATGTATAGATTTTCTTTCTGGAACCGAGTACTGCTAGTGATGTAGTACCTTTTTTTTTAGAACAAGTGATTTAGTACTTTTTTTTTTTTTGAGAACAAGTGATGTAGTACTTGTATCGGCTACGGTTTTGCAGCCTGTGTTGGAAAAACTAAAATAGCCCAGTCAACAGCTCTGTTTTCGCAGCCCCAAAGTAGCAGCCTCTTTGCTCACCTAGCCCAATTTTCTCGTTTCGAGAATGAGTTTGAGCCCAGCTTTTTTTCTGGAAAGTTTTGGGCCCGGCCGTTCCTGGGTGCAGAATCTCTAGTAGGCCCCGCACGATCCAGGTAAATCCTATAAGCCCATTTCCACTTATCCTCTCCCCTTTTCTTTTTGTTACAAACGCACCCTCCTGCTTACCCGAATTTTGCAAAAGTTAGTACAAGCGACCAATGGTTTTGCGTTTATGGGGATGCCAGATTTTGCTAAGATTCCAAAAAGTATAATTAGGAGATAAACACCATCTTTTTTTCTTCTTGTCATAACTGGAATAGATTTAAACTCATGGTGCCTTAAAGCCATCATTTATGTATTCGACCTGTGTGAGACGGCATATATCCATGAGCAATCATAGGTAAGTCCCTCGAGCATCGTGCTTTGCCATGTATATAAACTAGATAATACCCCGTGCGTCGATGCGAAAATTTGTTATGCTTTTCTTGGTGACAGAGTGTAGAAATACAATGATATATTGAATTTATAATCTGTCAAATGTAATGCATAGGATAATATTGCATGTAAATTTACTTGAGTTATAGATATGCATTGCATAACAACACTATAGTAATGTGTAGCCTGGGCAACACTTATTGTAGGATCTATTTGATCTTGTCTGATACGACAAAATTATATCTAGACTCATTACATGTATATATATCTATACATGTGTAGTTGAAATAGGGAAATCATATATTTCCAATGAAACAAAGTAGATGACGATTGGGGAAGGGATATTTCCAAAAGAACCTTGCAAGCAAATGACCTGCAAGACACGTGCTCATACATTCAGAAATAGCAAGAGAACACTTCCAGTTAGTGAACCCTTCATAAAAGAAAACATTACCATCGATAAGAAAATACTCTCTCCGTCTAAAAAAAATGACTTAGGTTTCTCTAGATTCAAGTGTATCTAGACATGTTTTAGTGCGTAGATACATTCGAATCTAGAAAATCTAAATCAATTATTTTTTGGATGGAGGGAGTACTCAAAACAATTTGGGAGAACCAAAAAAGAATATGTAACAAACAGGTAATAACACCTAGCACAAACATTGCAAAATAATCATTTTTTGGTAAACAATAAGCACCAACGAATGACTCGCACATGGGCATGTAGTGAGTGAGTATGTCCACCATTGCGTTTCGATTCATTGATAGAAAAAGGAGTTTGATTTACAAGCCTAAGAAAAGACCGAAACACCCATATATACAACACACCCAACATTCAAAACAAGACTACGGCTAACGTCGCAATCCGTCGAGTGCTTCTCCAGGACGTCACAGAGCGAGCTCCTTCGGCAAACAGAACCTTTGCCGATGAAAGTCGCACTGCTTGCGCATCGTCGATATCGCTAGGAGCATGCCATTCGCAGCCAGGATGGATCCCACCTGGATCCTGCGAGCTATCTAGGCTCAGCCCAGATCCGGGGTACGCCGTCGGCGCAATGGTTACATCCCTGCAACCTCAACAGACTTACTAGCATGCAGTCTTCGCCGACCCGCCATCAACCACAGAGGCCAGCCCACCACTGGTCATCCGGAGGCTTGCTTGCGCCGTCCGAGGAGGATCCCGTCACGTAAGACATCCACAATACCACTCGAGAGGCCGACACTCCAATTGCACTAAGACGCCGCATGAGGCCAACAACGAAGACCATGATGATGAGCAGCGACTTGTACCAGGGAATCAGGTTTCCAAGATGACGCCACCATGGAGGGTACGACGTCAAAGACGCCGTCGTCGCCCGATCTGGCAAGCCAAATCTGGGGTTTTCACCCGGAGCCTAACACCTTAGGCGAGGGAGGTGCCGGAGCTCCTCGATGACGCCTCAATAGGACACGACACCCACAGGCGTCGCTGTCAGCAGCCCAAAGGCAGGGCTTTCGCCCGAGGCTTGGTACCTCGCTCCCGCGACCGAGCACCTTGTTCCTCACATGGAGGCCCCATGCTAGCCCTAGGAGAAGTCACTGGCAGTTTTGCGCACACTCCATCTCAGAGAAGCATCGCCAGCCACCCAACACCGCCACCCCCGCCACCGGCGTCAGAGAACACCTCGAGTCTCCACGCCAAGAAGGCGTTGGGCTCCACTCGACCCGGCCAGAGCAACAACATCCCTGCGCTCGGGGTCGGGAAGGACGGCCAAGGGGAAGTGGGAGGGCCGCACCCGGCTGCCAGCAACGTCACCCAGGCGACCCAACCTGCGCAGAGCAGAGCTCACGTACACACCCAGCGTAGGGGCCAACAGGCTAGCAGGTTGAGACCCGCACAACCCAGATCAAGCCCGAATGGGCCCAGATCTAGGCCGGCCGGCCTGCACCGCCCGCTGCCGCCTCCATCATGGCCATCGTCGGGGACCAACGTCCCGGCCTCCACTAGTCGGCCAGCAGCCCGAGGGGGGCGACGCTAGACCAGTTTCGGCCGCCGCCGCTTGCCGGAGGAAGGGGGAGGGAGCTATGACGGGCCCCCGCATCGAGGCCCGGCCGCGGAAACCTCGCCGCAGACCACCTCCCACATCGCCAGCCACAACGTCGGTGGCGGCCCGCAGGGCCCAGATCGGGCCCTCACGGGAGCCCCATCGCCGGGCGGCTGGCGACGCGCGCCCACTCAAGACCGGCCAGCGCCAGCCGACGAGATCTCCGGCCGCCACAACCAGGCGCCTCGGAGCAGATCATCGACCAAGACCACCTGAGCTGCCGACGCCATGGAGGAGGGCACCAAGAAGAGGCCCCGCCACCACCCCCCTGCAGGGCTGGGCCGACCTCTGGTGGCGGCAGCGCGAGGGAGGAACTGGAGGGGGGCTAGGCTCGTCGGCGGGGAGGAATCCCCCGTGCCGCCAGCGAGGGCGACGCGGGGGTCGGGGGTCTCTCCTCTTCAGGCCACTTTGTTAAATGGACTTATTTCATTCCAATATTTTAGCGCTGTATGTACCAACGGCTCATATGTCCACCATGTCATTCCTTCTTCTTCTTGAAATGACTTATCATCTTCTGCGGCATCCAAAGGATTAATTCCAACATTATTGCACATGAGCTGGTAAAAAAAATTCAGATATTGTGAGCTTGTGAGACCTTCTCTAAACTGGAGCATTGGACATACTATGGACATCAGTTTTAGGAAAAGTAGACACAGCCTGGTATAACTTCTAAGTCGGCACAAAAGGTCGGGAAAGTGCTCCTTAATAAGCTCGATTAGCCTGACACTTTTAGTGTCAGCTGCAGAAAGAACCCGCATAGCCAGAATATTGCCACTCAGGGCAAAATCTGCTGGAAAAATCTGCTGGTAAATATCGTCCAAGGTAGGATGGGAACGGAACGGAGGGCATGAGTTGTAGAGAAAACGGAACAGAGCAGGCGTATTATTTAAATTGGAGAGCAACTCTCCATTAATTCATGCGACTGTAAAGATTCATCAGTTTCTTTTCCAAAACTATATACGCACTGAATTAAAAGGAACGGGATATGGTTGGTGTGTAGAAGATGAAGAGGGAGATGCGGATCAATAGTTAGAGGAGTAATTAGGGAGTTAGAGAAAAACAATACTGCTCTCTGGGGAAGATGAGACGAATATACGCATGGCACGGGTCACTGAACGGCTCGCACTAAAAAACGATGGTGACAGAAGATGACATGGCATAAACAAACGTTGAGGGTTAAATGACATAGACCAATTAGAGCAAGAACAATAGTAGAGTCAATTGTTGGTTATAAGTCCTTGCCATATCATCTATAGCTAGCTTATAGTCAGTATGTACAATAATTAGCTATAAAAGAGTAGTACTTTTTTAATATATAGCCCACTTGACACTCTCACAAAGTGCCTAGGAGCATGTGCTGCAGCTGGCTCTTATCCTACAGCCAGCACATCTTCTTTCTCCTCTTCTCTCTCATCCAACTCAGCATAGATATAGTATTTAAATCCTTATAGTCTGCTGACTGTACCTTATTGTACTTGCTCTTAGAGGCTTGCTGATGTGTGTATTTTGCATGTTGAGAAAAATAAGATAGTGAAGGACTCCTATTTAGATATAGAAGATTGCCTAAGGATCTACCGCTATTGGAGGAGCTATGTTGTTGTAGAAATAACAACAAAACCAGGGTATCTCTTTGTATGTAGTCGCAACACAATATGAGTAGAGAGCATGTGTGGCGGTATTATTGTTGGAAACATACCCTAGAGATGATAGTAAAGTTGTTATTATTCATATTTTCGTATTCATGATTAATGTTTATTCTTCATGCTATAATTTTATGCATTGGAAATTAAATACATGTGTGGATAAATAAACAACACATAGTCCCTAGTGAGCCCCCTCTACTAGTTCGTTAGTCAAGTGTTGGTTAAGATTTTCTCACCATGGACATTGGTTGTCACTTGATAACGAAATCACATTATTAGGAGAATGATGTGATGGACAAGCCCAATAACAAGCATAGTTGTTGATCGTATCCCTTAGTTTAATTGCCATCGCTTTATATACATGTAAGGTATAGTTTCCTTAGACCATGAGATTGTGTAACTCTCTGGTATTGGAGGAATACTTTGTGTACATCAAACGTCACTTCATAACTGGGTGATTATAAAGGTGACGTCCAGGTATCTCCGATGGTGCTTGTTGGGTTGCATGAATCAAGACTGTAATTTGTTCCTCCGTGTGTGTGTGTGTGTGAGAGAGAGAGAGAGAGATTTGGGCCCTCTCAATAGTATAACACCCTAGAGCTTGCAACCACGTGACTAATGTGTTTAGTCACGGGGATTCTATACCACAGTACGAGTAAAGATAACTTATCGGTAACAAGACTGAACAAGGTATGACGATACCGACGATCGAATCTCGAGCAAGTAATAAATTGCGAGACAAAGAGAATCAAATACTAGATTAATTAAATCTCGACATTGTGGTTCAACCGATAAAAGAACTTCACTGAGTATGTAGGAAACAGTATGGACATCCACTACAAGAAATATTACCATCCGCAACGGTTTGATTCGTCGAGCATTGTAAAAGGTGCGCCTTTTGCCACAATTTCGTTTTCTTGAACGTGGTAGATGAAAATCTTTTTCCCGTTTTTGTGGCCCTCTACTACAACAAAATCGTTAAAAACATGGGGAAAAATCGACCGGCGCGTGGAAGAAGTAAGATTTCCTGTTCCCCGCACGATGTTGTCTCACCAAAATCTTTTGAGGTGTGTGGGTCCCGGATGTTAGTATCTCTATCGGACCATACTTTTTGGCCGCACCTCCCTGATTTGAACTCGATAAAGTTGTGCGATGCATATGTCGTTTAGTCAACTCTGTGATGCTTGCTTCAGTCAATAGATTGAATGTTGAAGTTTGCACACTTTTATAGCATCCTTTGGATCAACAAAACCCTCATGTTGTACCATGTACACATCCTTGATTAGCTTCCCGTTTAGGAACGTTGTTTTGACATCCATATGCCATATCTTGTAATCAAAATATACAACAATTGCTAGAAGTATCTGATACCTTTGATCCGGATTTATGGATGCAGTATAGTAGATTTTTCCCTAGTAGACCTAGGTTTAATCGATTCCTTGGAAAACAATGCTAAAAGAAAAATAATAAGGCACGTCTATAAGAGTTGTTTCTTCATTTTACCTTTGTTCACAAGACCTTTCTAGTTTAATTTAGAACGTGGGTTGTTTCAATGGATGGAGATAGGCCAGGGTCAAAGATTCACCTGCGCAACACATCCCGATATACTAGAGCCCCTGCGAGTCACAGGCATAGCAATAGCCTTTTTATTCAACCATTGTAACCGCAAAGCACTAGGTTTACAATTAAGTGAAAACATAGATCAAAGCCATAAGAAGTGATGTTGTTGTTCCCAAATGGATCGCTAAACGAAGACCATACTCCCCTTTCTGTCACTGGGTTTCCTACGAGATTGCTGCTAACCAAGTATCTCACCTCGAGATTTTATCGATCTCTGGAATCTTGGGTACCTACAAGTCCATAGATCGAGACAAAGAAACAAATATACAAATCTCTATTCAATCAATACACAATACTCCTATGGATTAGATGCACATAATCACTGCGAGATTTCACCCCAACCCATAGCACGTGAGGACTACTCACTCATAACAATAAGATCAAGAATAAAAAAGATTTGCAAAATAATTAGATTGAAATCTAATATTCTTACAATGGTCACTGAATCACAAGGATATCTCAAGTACAAGTTAATGGCTATGGCTATGGAGAGGATGGAGGGTGGAGAGGATGAACTATGGTGGTGGATCTTCTTTGGTGGTGGTGTGATGCAATCTGAGAATGGCGACCCTCTGCGTGACAGCTAGAACCTTAATATATATAGGCGTCTTCTCGAAAGTCATAGGGTTTAACGATACTAAGCAAACGCCACCTGGTACGAGCGAGCCGTACGGGAGGACCTTGCCCGTACCAGTTTTCATTATGGCCTTTATCGACTGGTTTTGGCTCCAGAATTACTTGGCCATGTGGACTTCCTCAAAATCTTCATTTATAGATCCTGATTTCGCCTTAAAAGCATGATTTCCTGCACAACACAATTGAAAACATGGATTAGATATCTTTGCAATAATTAGTCATTAATAGCAAGGCTAGAGAGAATCTTTGTCAATTACTTGACTAAAAATGAAGTTTAAACACAGAGAAAGATGGTTATTTTTATAGCCATTAACTTCCCCAAAGCTCAAACCTTGATCATCCTCAAGCAAGAAAACAACAGAACCATAAAGAACTTGGCATTTAAACTGAAATAATGAGAGTATGAATTCACTTACGGTTGGTAGTCATATGCATCCAGCACTTCTTCCATTTGAAAAGCTCATCAAAGTTAGAGAGATTCTAAGAATACCATACAAGCTTCGATAACTCAAAACAATCAAAGTAGAGTTTAATATAAGTATGAATAACTAGAAGTGTAACAATCAATCCAATTCCTCTAGTTAACTCTCAGCCTGCCAAGGAACACTAGAATGTTTCATATTAGCAAAATTAAGTGAGAGAGATCATGTCCTAAGTAGCATAACAGTGAAGTATCTTATTGACACCCACATCAGTAAACTATCAAAACACTACTATTCCAATCATTGTCTTTCAAGAAAAATCATAGAGTAGTAACAAGACCATATCAAAGACAGTTTTAATTCTCAACAAGGATCATTAAGTGATTCCTTTAACAAATGGTTTGCATAGCCTTCAAGAGTACCAATACTTTTGCCCATTACGGTGAAAAATGCCAACCATGTCGTCAACTCATAGACGAAATCAAGGGTTGTACCATTGATCGTTCGTAGGCTAGCAAAGATGTTGGCATCCAAAGGTGTGCATCAAAAACATATAAAGTTTTTAAATAGTATCATAGTTTGATCCACAAGCTTAGCTTTGGCATGAATCACAATTACCACTAGACTTCATTTTAATCAAACAACTCCTTTCAATAGTGTCGTCAAGTCTATCAAAACATCTATGGGGTTAAGTATCTTCAAAGGTATACTCTTAAGACAATCATTCATCAAACAAGTCATAAAATTGACACTTTTCTTGTTGTACTTGTTTGGAAATATTATTTCCAAGGAAAGACTCGGTTAACTACAAGAAGTAGAGCAAAAGCTTCCACAACTAATTACTCATGCAAATAAAAAGCTTTACTCTAACGATTTTGAATTACTCCCACTAGCACAACATCTTAGTAAATTAACTAGCTAAGATAAACAATTCAAACTTCTAAAATGGGAGACATAGGACATACCTCTCATGAGTGACTTCATAATTCTCTTCCTTATGGGGATGTGTTCCTTCAAAACTCAAGTTAAAATCACTCTCATAATGATATTGAAGCAAAGAGGCAATTTGGCAAATCAACTTTCACAAAAAATGATAAAAGGAAAAAATTGTATTTTTGTGGATGGGGATTAAAGAATAGAAAAACTTGCGACCAAGCAAGGAACTAAGAAAAGAAAGATGAAAGGGAAATGGACGTCGCCTAGAGGGGTGAATAGGAGTTTTAAAATTATTACAGTTTAGGCTCTAATAAATGCGGAATAAAACTTAACGTTTAATTTATCAAGCCAAAACCTATATCCACTAGGTTCACTAAGTGCACCAACAACCTATGCTAAGCAAGACAAGAAACAAGGTGATAGCAAGATATAATACTTCATGCACGATGGCTATCACAATGTAAATTACATAAGTAAAGGGCTCGGTTGAGAGATAACCGATGGACGCGGAGACGATGATTTGTTTCCCGAAGTTCACTTCCGAAGAAGCTACGTCTCTGTTGGAGAGGTGCGGGGGTGCAATGTACTTCGAACGCCACAAGTGGCTCACCTCGAGGTGTGGTGGCTCGATGCTCACCCAACGCCACACAAGGCCTCACCCCAAGATGCGAAGGCACGCAACCTACTGACGCCACAAAAGGCTCACCCTACTCTCCCGTGAGCTCTCCACAAAGGCCTACTCATGTTCCACTATGGGACACTTGAGGGTGGTCACCTAACCCGTACAAGGCTTGGGGCAAACTCCACAACTCAATTGGAGGGCTCCCAAGAAACGCCACAAAGGCTCCACAATGCCACAATATGCCAACAAGCTTGGGGAATCTCCACAACTCAATTGGAGGTCCCAAGAACACACCACAACTCCAACAACTGTCTAGGGTTCCAAGAACCCAAGAGAAACAAGCCCAAGGGCTTGAATTCGCCGAATCTCCGAGGAGAACTCAAACCTATGCACCAAATGCAAGAGGCAAGTTGTTCTCTATCAAATTCCACCAAAGCTACAAAATCTATTGGGGGAATAAGAGAGGAAGAACACAAGAGGAGAACACAAAACTCTCCAAGATCTAGATCCCAAGGATTCCTTCACAAAGAAGGGATTTGGTTTGGTGGGGTTATAGATCTAGATCTCCTCTCACATAACCCTCAAAAAGATGCAAGAATCATAGGATGGGGAAGGGGAGAGGGCAATCTCTTCAAGGTCAACAATGGAGGAGAGAGAGATGGGCAAAAACCAAGAAGAACAAGTGAGGCCCGAAGGGCAAAGGGGAGATCCTTTTAAAGGGTTCCCCGATCTGCCCGTTACTCACAGATCCGTGCACGGCCAGTAGTACCGGTGGGTGGCCAGTACTACCGGTAGCACTCAGCCAATGATATGTTGCTAATGTATCTATAATTTTTGATGTTCCATACTTGTTTTATATCTACTTTCTTATGTTTTGTCCACACTTTGGAGTATTTTTATACATTTTCTGGAACTAACCTATTAACAAGATGCCACAGTGCCAGTTGCCTGTTATCTGTTGTTTTTTGGTTTCAGGAAAGTCAAAAAATGAATATTCTTGGAATTGGACGGGACAAAATCCAAAGTTAATATTTTACCGGAAGACACATGGAGTCTGAAGGAGAGACGAAGGGGGGGACACAGGGCGGCCACACCCCTCCTTGGCGCGGGCAGCCCTAGGCTATGCCAGGGCATGGTGCGGGCCCCCTGGACGGCCACCAACCTTGCCTCTTCGCCTATAAGAAGCCTCCCGATGCAGAAACCCTAGATCGTCAAGCCTCTAGCCACGAAAAGTTCTGCAGCACCGCCACCACCGAAGGGGAGATTCGGGGGACAGAAAGTCTCTGTTCCAACACCCTGCTGGGATGGGGAAGTGCCCCCGGAGCCATCTCCATCGATCTCCACCACCATCTCCATCACCATTGTTGATTCCCATGATGATGAGGGAGTAGTTCTTCCTCGAGGCTAAGGGTTCTACCGGTAGCTATGTGTTCATCTCTCTCTCTATGCATGATCATATTGTGATCATGAGCTTTGTAATCAAATAGATCTACCTTGCTACTCAAGTGCTTTAATAGATCTCTCCTCTCCCCATGTGTGTGAAAGTGACAGCGTGCACACTATGGTGGCACTTAGGCTAGAGATTACAAATACTTATCATGAGTTATATTTGGAGTTGGATGTCTCTATGAAATTGTGGTGTTTGTTGGAACTATCTAGCGCTCAAGATGACAGTGTGGGGTTACCTAGATGGGAAAAGCGAACTTTGAGGTGTGTTGTTATAGCCCTACCATGGATTAGAGTGTCCAACCGAAGAGTAGTTTAGAGTAGTATCATGAAGAGAAGATATTTATATGAGAGTGTTCACTAGCGAAAGTATGATCCCTAGGCCTTGTTTCTAAGCATTGAAACACCGTTTGCAACTAGATCTGTTACATGTTTGCTTGCAGCCATCTTTATTTCAGTTTTCCTTTAGTCTCTTCCACGACATCAAGCTATTTTCTGGCACCGTTGTCTTATATCCATAGCACTTGTATTTTACTATCTCTTCGCCGAACTAGTGCACCTATACACCTGACAAGTGTATTAGGTGTGTTGGGGACACAAGAGACTTCTTGTATCTTGATTGCAGGGTTGCTTGAGAGGGATAGCTTTGACCACTTACTCCCTAAGTTCGATAAACCTTGGGTGATCCACTTAAGGGAAACTTGCCGTTGTTCTACAAACCTCTACACATGGAGGCCCAACAACTGTCTATAAGAATAGAAGTGCGTAGACATCAAGCTATTTTCTAGCGCCGTTGCCGGGGAGGTAAGGTAAAAGGTACTCACATCCTCCGGTGTGAGTGATCAAAGGTATTTCCTTTAGGTTCTGCAATTTTGTCTTTTTGTTTCTTGTTTTCACTAGTTAGGCTTAATGGAGAACAACAACAAAATTAGAGAGCTTTATAGTATTTATCTTGAGTTAGGACATGAAGTGTTTGAAGAGAAAATTAAAAAACCTATGGAACTTTATTTGCATGCTAATAGCAATGTTGTTAGTATGAATTCTTTGGACACCATTATTGCTAATGCTATGGAAAAGTCTAAGCTTGGGGAAGCTAGTTTTTATGAAAATGATCTTTTTAGTTCTCCGGCTTTGGAAGATAGCTATTCTATTGCTTATGATGATACAAAACCTCCAATATATGATGATTACAATGATGAATATGATATTTTCAGTCCACCTACTATTGAGGAGAAAATTAATGATTACAATAAGCCTCCTAAATTTGATGATTATGGTGATGAGAATAATAATGATAGATATTTTGTTGAATTTGCTCCCACACAATTAATAAGAATGACTATGCTTATGTGGAGAGTAATAACCATTTTATGAATGTGGCTCATGATAAGAATGTTTTATGTGATAGTTATATTGTTAATTTTATTCATGATGCTACTGAAAGTTATTATGAGAGAGGGAAACATGGTTTTATATATCTCAACATTATTAAGTTTCCCCTCTTGATGTTGAAAGTCTTGAAGTTGCACTTGTTTTGCTTTCCTACTCTTGTTGCTTTGTGCTTTCATGACTTGTTTCTTTACAATATTATTTTTCATAAGAAGTGGGTTAGACTTAAATGTGTTTTGAATTTGCTTCTTGATGCTCTCTTTTACTTCAATTCATATTTCCTATGTGAGCATCTTCTCAAACTATCATGTGTAACTTAAAGGCGTTAAAGAAAAGTACTTATTGGGAGATAACCCAAAAGTTTTAATTGAGTCTTGGAAGTTATTACATTTGTAATAACCTCTCCTTATCATTTTTGTGTGGTTTTTGTGCCAAGAGTAACCTCTAATGGGAGAGAAGTAATGCTTGGGAAAGTTGTTGTCCCGAAACAGATTTTTGTGCTTCGCTGTAAAAATTCGTGAAAAATCTCTGTACGCGGTTTGAGCTGTAATTTTTTGTGCTTATGCCCTAGGTTGTTATCCAACTTTCCTTAATTCAACACTTTTATATTTGAGCAACAGAACATCTTCGAAAAAATTGGTTTTTACCTGCTGGTCTGTTTTGACAGATTTCTGCCATTATTGCATTTGCCTCTTAATCTCTTTCTCTTTGAGTTCTCTTTGATCATTTGAAATTTTTAAAGGAATTACTACAGTATATTTTGTTTTAATGAAAGTTTTGTTGTGTTGGAACTGAACCAAAAAGACTTATTATCTTGAGTACACTAATGTTGCTAATGAAGATTGTGTGAAGTTTTGTATGAAGGAAAATTTAACGTGTAGGGAAGAGGAATCTAATGAGATGAAGAATGGACTAAAGCTCAAGCTTGGGGATGCCACCCGTGTCACCCCAAGAAATATTCAAGAGGTACAAGCGTCAAAGCTTGGGGATTCCCAAGGCATCCCCTTCTTCATCAATAAAAATCTCAGGTTTCTTCCAAACACTTCACTTTTATTGTTTCATGCACCGTTGTGTTGTTCTTGGAGCGTCTTCGTATTCGTTTTTGTTTTTTGGTTTTCGTTTGCTTAGTTTGCTTGAATAAATTGGTTGGACCCCCTTATCCATACATTAGTTTTCAAATAAGTTGGTTTGGATTGGAAAAGAGTAGGAAAAGTGCATGCTTAAGTGGTATAAAAGGAGTTTGTTTTTATTGTGGCTTAGGCTTTGTCATGTCATGCTTGATATTGTTTTGGCTTTATGCTTAGTGATTTTTGCTGTAGCATGACTTGTTACAAATAATTGAGAATACTTAATATGCCTTGAAAGAATCATGCATTGTTTTAGCATATTAAAGCATAGTATTGTGGTATTCTCCTTTGATGCTTTATTTGGGTTGACTTGGCGCATGCTCACACCATGATATGACTATCCCAAGTCACCTGTCCTTTATGATCCTTTAGTTTTTGACTTGTAATATCACTTTATGCTTTAATCAATGATGTTTTGTCGCTTTGAGTGATTATGGCCATTATTGCTCTCTTAGTTGGTCGCTCCCAGTATTTTGCTAGCCTCCATAACCAAGTATGATTTCCACTCATGCATCCAACTCCAAATAAAACCAAGTTATTCCAAAGAGTCCACCATACCTACCTATTAGCATTTGCTATTCCAAGTATATTCATGTTTTTATCTACCTTCCGAATTAAACTTGTTATGTGAAAATTAGTGATTAAAGCTTTCAAAGAACTTGATGGCACACTTTACTTTCCTGCACTTAATAAACTTGAACCATTGTGTCCATCTTTGTTGCGTATATGCTTGCGCTTTATAAGTTGAAGTTAGCAGAACCATGTATCATGGGGAACGCTTTCTACATTGCACTTGTACATTGTACCCCGTTGATATCATGATTCTTTTGCTTATGGATCCCGGCGGTGTGAAATAAAAGTGGAAATTGTAAGATCATGGAGTTTGTATGTGTGTTAGAGAAACGCCTGGACCGCTAGCCTAAGCCATGCCTAATCATGGTGGAAACTTGTAGCATAACCATAATGAGCACTCTATGAAGCATCCTCAATAAAAACCTATGCAAATAGCAAATAAAAAGATCGCTGAGATGCTCATTGTATGCTTGTCTTGTCATTTTTATTATGGGATAGCTCTTGTATCATGTGCAAGGGGTACCCCGTTGGCGGTTCTCTATGATACGTATGTACTTACAATGACAAGAGCTTACTTGTGACTAAAGTTGAGTAGCATGAGGTTCGGTCTTCGTAAGTAAGGGGCATGAGATTTCGGCTTATAACTTGTCAAGCATATCCTCTTAGTTGTGTCACTTTAACCTTAATCACCTAAAGATGCTTATGATAGGGGCAATGAGAGCTGAAAGCTAATAAGTACCATAGTTTTTGGAAGCTCTTTATGAGACTTGAATCCCTGCTTCCTTCTATGAAGGCATTTCTTTTACTTTTATGTTCAGTTTCCATCTTCTATCTAAATGCACCTATTGAGAGAGCATAGTGGCCATTCTTAGTTTAATGTGCATTGTCCCAAGACTTGTTGATTGATTCATAACTTTGATATTGCTTGTTCTTAAACTATTTGTATCTAGTCACCCTTATGAACTTTGAAGGTGTCCTATGAGGGACAAGCTGAATGCCACTATGCTATTTTTTCTATATGTGAAACAAACAAACGCCTTTCAATGCATTGTTATTCAAGAACCTTTGTTTGTATCCTTTCATGTTACAACATAGTTGTTATGTCTTATTGTTAGAACTATATCTTTCATGCTATGTTAAAGTACTATGATCCCAGCTATCAATGTTATAAATACCTTGATCAAGATTATGATGGTTCATGTCACCTAAAAAATTATTCTTTCTTTTTATCACTTACCTACTCGAGGACGAGCAGGAGTTAAGCTTGGGGTTTGTTGATACGTTGCTAATGTATCTATAATTTTTGATGTTCCATGCTTGTTTTATATCTACTTTCTTATGTTTTGTCCACACTTTGGAGTATTTTTACACATTTTGTGGAACTAACCTATTAACAAGATGTCATAGTGTCAGTTGCCTGTTTTCTGCTGTTTTTGGTTTCAGGAAAGTCAGAAAATGAATATTCTCGGAATTGGACGGGACGAAAGCTAACGTTAATATTTTACTGGAAGACACATGGAGTCCGAAGGAGAGACGAGGGCCACAGGGCGGCCACACCCCCCTTGGCGCGGGTAGCCCTAGGCCGCGCTAGTGCATGGTGTGGGCCCCCTGGACAGCCACCGACCTTGCCTCTTCGCCTATAAGAAGCCTCCCGATGCAGAAACCCTAGATCGTCAAGCCTCCAGCCATGAAAAGTTCCGCAGCATCGCCGCCACCGAAGGGGAGATTCGGGGGATAGAAAGTCTCTGTTCCGGCACCCTGCCAGGACGGGGAAGTGCCCCCGGAGCCATCTCTATCAATCTCCACCACCATCTCCATCGCCGTTGTTGATTCCCATGATGATGAGGGAGTAGTTCTTCCTTGAGGCTAAGGGTTCTACCGGTAGCTATGTGTTCATCTCTCTCTCTATGCATGATCATATTATGATCATGAGCTTTGTAATCAAGTAGATCTACCTTGGTACTCAAGTGCTTTAATAGATCTTTGCTCTCCCCATGTGTGTGAAAGTGACAGTGTGCACACCATGGTGGCACTAAGGCTAGAGATTACAAATACTTATCATGAGTTATATTTGGAGTTGGATGTCTCTATGAAATCGTGGTGTTTGTTGGAACCATCTAGTGCTCAAGGTGACAGTGTGGGGTTACCTAGATGGGAAAAACGAACTTTGAGGTGTGCTGTTATAGCCCTACCATGGATTAGAGTGTCCAACCGGAGATTAGTTTAGAGTAGTATCATGAAGAGAAGATATTTATATGAGAGTGTTCACTAGCGAAAGTATGATCCTTAGGCCTTGTTGAAGGGAATATGCCCGAGAGGCAATAATAAAGTGGTTATTATCTTATTCCAAGTTTATGATAAATGTTTATTTTGCATGCTAAAATTGTATTAATTGGAAACGTTCATACATGTGTGTTTAACAAACAAAATATGAAGTTCCTAGTAATGCCTCTTATATAAACTAGCTCGTTGATTAACAAGATGATCAAGGTTTCCTGATCATGGACATTGGATGTTGTTAATAACAAGGTCACAACATTGGTGGAATGATGTGATGAACATTCATCCGAAGTATAGCATTATGATCAAAGTCATTATGTTTATATTGCTACGAAGTAATCTTAGTCCTTAGACCATGAGATCATGTTAATTGCTAACATCGGAAGAGTAACTTGATAACATCACACCGTAAAAGGGTGACTATAAAGGTGGGTTCAGATACTCCAAAGGTGTTATGTTGAGGCTCATGGATCAAGAGTGGAATTTTTCAATCCCGATGACGGATAGATATACTTTGGGCCCTCTCGGTGATATCACATTAAGATAGCTTGCAAGCAAGTGACGTGATCACTAGAATGTTATAACACGGGAACGAGAAAAGAGTGCATGTCGGTAACGAGATCAAACTAGGTATTTGGATGCCGATGATCGAATCTCGTACATGCAATATATCGCGATACAAAGGGATTTAGTTACAACGTTAAAGATTCACACGATCACAAGAGTCATTGTTGAATATGTGGGAGTTTGTACGGATCTCCAGGTCCCGCTGCTGACTATTGATCGGAGAGGAGTCTCGATCATGTCTGCACTATTCACGAATCGTAGGGTGACACACTTAAGGGATACCGACACCATTTAGGAGCAAATATGTTTCAGATAAATATTAAGAAAGCGCTGGAATCATTTCGATGGAAACCGGAATTGTTTCGGGTGAAATTGCTGAAACTAGTTCTGCATGTGATATTGAAATGTTGCAGGGAGTTTTATGTGAATGTTTGTTAATTGAAGCAATTAACAAAATTCTGAATAAAATAAATAAAAGTGTTTTATTTAAAGAGAAAATTCATTTAATTTGGTGGACATTAAATGCAAAGTGAGTGGAGTTGAAATTGATGTGAGTGGGCTTAGTGGAAGCTCCACCCACATGAATGAGGGAGAGGTGGGGGCACCCACCATGGCCGGCCAGCCATGGCCTTGGGGCTGCGCCCCCTCCCCTATAAAAGGAGCCCCATGGCTCCTCTCCTCTTGCCCCACCTCCTCGTGAAGGTTCTCTTCTCCCTCTAGTTATTCCCCATGGTCTCGGATTAGTGAGATACATGTTACCGGTGGCTTTATCTGGAAAGGAGTTGTTGCTTCCGCTGCATCGCTGGAGCGAGGAGGCGGATGTTGTTCGGTGGACCGGACGTGTGTGCGATCACGGATGCACTGCTACTTTGCGGTGCTGGACTTGATGGTGCTGGACCTGATGGTGCTAGAATTGCTGGACCTGAAGGACTTCATCATGATCTTGAGATCGGCAAGTGTACGACTACATCATCCACGAGTTCCATCTTGTTAACAAAGCTTTGTTGTCTTAGAGGGTAAATTCTCTATGATGTATATCCACCCGTTGCTTGTATCTAATAGATAGATCTTGGCGTATAGTTCCCATCGTAGGAAATTTTTTGTTTTCTATGCTGCGAACCCAACAATGGTATCAGAGCCTGATCTATGCGTAGGTGCTTTGCACGGGTAGTACACATATGTTTATATGTGGGCGATGATGATCATGTTATTGCATCTTCTATGTATTTTGGATATTGGTGGCTTAGTGGGATGAAGTGGCCCGGACTAACTTTACATGTCCTCGCACGTGAGACCGGTTCCATGACTGACATGCAACTAGTTTTGCATAAGTGGCTAGCAGGTGTCTGTGTCTCCTACTATAGTCAATACCTAATTTACAACGAGTTGCTAATAACGTAGTTATCATCGTTGTGGTTCCATATTCGTAGGTAAGACTGGTTCTATCTTCGAAAGCCCTAAGCCACGTAAAACGTGCAATGGATAAATTAGAGGCGTCTAGTTTAGATTGTTGCTGGGCTAGTGTCATGATATGGTAATGTTGTAAGTTGATGTATTGTAGATACCCTTACAACACACCTAACGTGTAAGTTTCATAGACCTTGGCCTTACACACAAAGGAATGATAGAGATCATACCACGATGCACATGATGGTGATCAAATGCATGGACCATATCATTCCACTTTACACATATGATGTTTGCATCTTATATTGCTAGTTTGGCGTTTTAGTAGCATTATAAGATGATCCCTCATTTAAATATCAAGATAAAATGTGTTCTTCCTTAAGTATGCACCGTTCTATGGATCGTGTTTCGAGACATCACGTGATGATCGGCTGTACTCGACTCTACGCTTTCATACAACTGGTGTAAGACAGTTTTACACACGCGAGTACTAAGGTTCTTACTTGGCGAGCCTAGCATGTATAGACATGGCCTCGGAACACGGACTAAAAGGTTAAGCATGAGTCATATAGTTGATGTGATGCCCATATTGATGCTCTCCTTTGAAGCTACACCAACTCATGTGATGATCGGACTTGGTGTAGTGGATTTGGTTCATGTAATCACCAAAAAGGCACGGGGGATGTCGTTTTTGAGTGGGAGTTCATTTCTAATTTGGATTAGTCGAACTCAATTTGTCATAAACTAAATCAAAGTGGATTTGCATAATTTGTTGTAGTCATTGGCATTTGTTCACTACCTTATGCTTAGTTTTAATTGAGATAATAGAACTATAGAATTCTGGATATTTACTTTACGAACTAGTATCGTATTGTTTTGAATGTCAATTTAAAGTTTAGAAGTCATATTGCAAACTTTCAGCAAACTCTATTTACTCCATGAAGTTTAATAAGTAGTATTAAATAAATTCCAACGTTAGTATCTAAACTATCATGTTTGCCTCCATGATTATTGATATTCAAAAGTTGTTTTAATATCAAGATTATCTAGGAGCTGAAAAATTGTTTTAGAAACCATCATGTGTGGAAGATATTGTGATATATGAAACAATGTTTTTGGTTGCATTATGATAGAGTATAATTTAGCAAAATACATGTTCTCATATTGTATGAGAATTTGTGAAGGATGGAGATGCTAGGAATCTGGATCTCCCAAAAAGTTTTGGGGGAACTAACATTATACTTGCGATTCTTCCTTATAGGCTATAGTAGCTTGATCATGAAAGTTGTCATGATAAGGATGAATAGAAGATGTAAGTAAAATGTTTACTACACTAATAGATTACTAAAGAATGGATTTTTTAAAGAACACCAAACATTTGATGATGGTGATCCACTTCAAAGTGCAAGTCCAAAGGTATTAGTATTTGACTATATACACTTTGTACTATGTGTCATGTGAATGACACCACTATTGATGTTGATAGATTCTTTTAAAAGAAAAGGAATTGGTGAAAGAGAATCTATAAAATATTTGGCAGAAAAGAAAAGGTTAGGGATGTCCAATTTAGGTATATAGAAGATATACATGTTATGCTTGTATTCCTTGCTTGTTAAACAATGTGGTTCTGAGGTATTGGATACCGGTATTGGATACCGAATTGGTTGGTGTGAAGTGTCATACAGAACAACACAATTCATGAACTGCAACGGCCTAATTAATTGGCAAGAGAATAAGTGATGATGTTCATCAAAAACAAATAAAGTGTTATTGTGTTTTCGTTGTCGTCAAACCTAGCCTTCAAGATTTGTTTTAATAATTGTTATTTTGTTCTTGTATTACGAAAACAATGGTTGTTCAAATAATTACCATATTCCATAAAGGATGGATGAACTTTTACAAGTCTAGTTGGAGAAATCACATCCATAAACATTATTTCTAAAATGTCGTAAGACAAATGATTGGAAGATCACTTATGAAGTGACATCGTTGTTTGAATTATATTGGAAAGTAAACATGAAGAAACTCCATGTTGATGGATTTTTGGAGTCTTTTGATTTTGGTCAATTAACGCTGGTGAAACTTTCCTCGAGATAATTGAAACTCCATTCATAGGACAAAGAGGAACGGATGACTAGCTTATTGGAAATTGTGCATGCTGATGTGCATAGTCCATTATGTGTAGCCATATCCGATGGATCTTTTTTGCTTCATATGCTTTCTCCAGAGATTCGAGTGAATATATCTATATATTTACTTAATAAGGAAGAAGTATGAAACATTTGAAAAAATTTCAAAGACTTTCAAGATGAAGTGAAAAATCATTGTAACAAGAAAATAAAAGAGTTTATGATTTGATCATAAAGGAAGGTATTTGAGTTACAGGTTTAGCAAAACACCTAAGATTTCAGGAATTGTTCCATGAATTTGCATTTACCGATAAACCATAGGAGTATTGTATGTTCGAGAGATCAAATCAAACCTTGTTTGACATGGTAAGATCAAAGGTGTCATTTATAAAACTGCCATTATGTTTTAAGGATTAAAGCTTTAGAGACTACCGCTTTTACGCTGAAAAGAGGACCATCATGATCCATTGAAATGACACCATATGAGTTATGGTGTGGGATAAAACCCGAATTGTCTTTTCTTAAATTTTGGTATGCTATGCATAAGTAAAATGTTTACAACCAACGTAGGATAAGAACGTCTTTGTAGGTTATCCCAAAGAATTCGTTGGGAATTCCTCCATAACACCGAGGACAAAAGAGTTTGTCGCTTGGAACGTCAAGTTTCTTGAAAAGGAATTTTTTGTGAAAATTTAAGTGGGAGGACAATAGAACTTTGATAAGGTTGTTGAACCTTAGCTATATGTGCTAAGTAGCGCAGTGCCGGAAAGTGTCCCGGTGGCGGCCACAATGCTCATGGATCCCTTGATTACAAAGGGTGTGATCTTGGAGATTAGAGTTCCTATTGAACCAGCTGGGTCTATAAGAATCAAATAGTAAGATTTGATACAGAAGTCGTTATTATTTTGACAATGATGAACCGACTGCATGCAAAGAAGCGATGATGGGCCCTGACTCCATAAAATGACTAGAAGTCATAGAATCCATGATAGTATCCATACACGAGAAATCAAGTTTCTAAACTTGGAAGACCCTCCGAAAAGGCGTGAAGCCTATCGGTCGTGTTTGGATCTATAAAGAAATAGACATGGATGTTTAACATCTATGAAATAGTCGAAATGTCAGAAAGAAGTTTACGACAATGTTCAAGGAGTTGACTATGACAAGATTTGATCTTTCATAGCGATATTTAGTCTTTACGGATTAATGTAGCAACCACTACATATAATTTGGTATATGGTAGTTGAATAAACAAAACAAGGTTCTTCTAATAGAATGGTTACCTAGGACGTGTACATGACACGGTCCGAAGGGTTTTGTTAATTCAAAGGGTGCTAAAAGGGCATGCAAACTTCAATAGTTGAAGTGAGCATAGCGGAGTTGGAATCTTCACCATGATGAAAATGTTAAAGGAGTTTAATTTCATCGAAGATGATGAAGATGCTTGCATTTGCAAGAAATTATGTGGGAGCGCTGAGACAAATTTCCAATACATTATGCAGAGTACATATTGTTGATTGGAAATGATGTATCTTTTATTGACACAAGTTAAGAATTTCATTAAAATAGGATTTCGATGAAAGACTTGGGTAAAACCAGAATATTTGGCATCATTGTCTATATGGATAGATTGAGGCGCAAATATGGTTATGCCAGACGTACATATATGAGATATTGAAAGGGTTCAATATGGAAACAACAAGGTTCTTGCTGCATGGAAAGGATTGTATCAAGATTCAAGTGTTTCAACACTTGGTGAGTAAAATCACATGAATATTTTGATCGATTATACCGTGATATGTATATATCCATATATGTCCTATGCTCTAAATGTTATGAGCACATACCAGAATGATTCATAAGATGATCATTGGATGATAGTAAAGATATTCTTATGAGCTTTGGAAGAACTAAGAATATATCATGTATAAGTGACAAATAGTTAAAGGTAGTTCATTGTAAAGTGTTACATTGATACTAGTTTTGTCACAAGATACAAATTAAATTTATCTCAATTTAGACTATGGGTGGCACAATTTAATGGAAAGGATGTTCCATGATGGATTTGGATGAGTTCCAAAGTTGAGACATTGTGACGGATACTACAACAAAAGGCTAAGTATATGATTGCTATAGTAGCAGCAAAGGAGGGCATTTGTGTTAAGTAGTTTGTTATCAAACTAGGTGTGGTTCAAATTGGGCTAATACTATGAAGATATATTGTATGACAATAATATCAACATATTTTGACCCGAACAAACTAAAGGTCTCACCAAAGGACCAAATTTATACAATGCCATCTCATTTGAGAATGAGTGTTGCGTAGAGACGCAAAGACATGCAAATACACACGGACCTAAAACTGTCAGATCCAGAGATTATGTTAACCACTAGCAATCGTGTATATGCAACACCAGAAAGCCATAGGTGTTCAATACGCAAAGTTTTTCAAACTAGATTATTGACTCTAGTGCAAGTGGGAGACTGAAGGGAATATGCCCGAGAGGCAATAATAAAGTGGTTATTATCTTATTCCAAGTTTATGATAAATGTTTATTTTGCATGCTACAATTGTATTAATTGGAAACGTTAATACATGTGTGTTTAATAAACAAAATACGAAGTTCCTAGTAATGCCTCTCATATAAACTAGCTCGTTGATTAACAAGATGATCAAGGTTTCCTGATCATGGACATTAGATGTTGTTAATAACGAGGTCACAACATTGGTGGAATGATGTGATGAACATTCATCCAAAATATAGCATTACGATCAAAGTCATTATGTTTATATTGCGATAACATCATACAAAGTAATCTTAGTCCTTAGACCATGAGATCATGTTAATTGCTAACATCAGAAGAGTAACTTGATAACATCAAACGTCACACCGTAAAAGGGTGACTATAAAGGTGGGTTCAGATACTCCAAAGGTGTTATGTTGAGGCTCATGGATCAAGAGTGGAATTTTTCAATCCCGATGACGGATAGATATACTTTGGGCCCTCTCGGTGATATCACATTAAGATAGCTTGCAAGCAAGTGATGTGATCACTAGAATGTTATATCATGGGAACGAGAAAAGAGTGCATGTCGGTAACGAGATCAAACTAGGTATTTGGATGCCGATGATCGAATCTCGGACATGTAATATATCGCGAGACAAAGGGATTTAGTTACAACGTTAAAGGTTCACACGATCACAAGAGTCATCGTTGAATATGTGGGAGTCAGTACGGATCTCCAGGTCCCGCTACTGATTATTGATCGGAGAGGAGTCTCGATCATGTTTGCATTATTCGCGAACCGTAGGGTGAAACACTTAAGGGATACCGACACCATTTAGGAGCAAATATGTTTCAGATAAAGATTAAGAAAGCGCTGGAATCATTTTGATGGAAATCGGAATTGTTTTGGGTGAAATTGCTGAAACTGGTTCTACATGTGATATTGAAATGTTGCAGGGAGTTTTATGTGAATGTTTGTTAATTAAAGTAATTAACAAAATTCTGAATAAAATAAATAAAAGTGTTTTATTTAAATATAAAATGCATTTAATTTGGTAGACATTAAATGCAAAGTGAGTGGAGTTGAAATTGATGTGAGTGGGCTTAGTGGAAGCTCCACCCACATGAATGAGGGAGAGGTGGGGGCAACCACCATGGCCGGCCAGCCATGGCCTTGGGGCTGCGCCCCTCCCCTAGAAAAGGAGCCCCATGGCTCCTCTCCTCTTGCCCTACATCTTCGTGAAGGTTCTCTTCTCCCTCTAGTTATTCCCCATGGTCTCGGATTAGCGAGATACATGTTCCCGGTGGCTTTATCTAGAAAGGAGTTGCTTCTTCTGCTGCATCGCTGGAGCGAGGAGGTGGAGGTTGTTTGGTGTATCAGACGTGTGTGCGACCACGGATGCACTGCTACTTTGCGGTGCTGGACTTGATGGTGCTGGACCTGATGGTGCTGGAACTGCTGTACCTGAAGGACTTCATCACGATCTTGAGATCGACAAGTGTACGACTACATCATCCACGAGTTCCATCTTGTTAACAAAGCTTTGTTGTCTTCGAGGGTAAGTTCTCTATGGATGTATATCCACCCGTTGCTTGTATCTAATAGATAGACCTTGGCGTATAGTTTCCATCATAGGAAAATTTTTGTTTTCTATGTTGTGAAACCAACACTTGTTTCTAAGCATGGAAACGATGTTCACAACTAGATCTGTTACATTTTTGCTTGCTGCCATCTTTATTTCAGTTTGCATTTAGTCTCTTCCACGCCATCAAGCTATTTTTGGCACCGTTGTCTTATATCCATACCACTTGTATTTTACTATCTCTTTGCCAAACTAGTGCACCTATACACCTGTCAAGTGTATTGGGTGTGTTGGGGACACAAGAGACTTCTTGTATCTTGATTGCAGGGTTGCTTGAGAGGGATAGCTTTGACCACTTCCTCCCTGATTTCGATAAACCTTGGGTGATCCACTTAAGGGAAACTTGCTGCTGTTCTACAAACCTCTGCACTTGGAGGCCCAACAACTGTCTACAATAATAGAAGTGTGTAGAAGATACATTGCAAACATATCCATAATTTTTGATGTTCCATGCTTGGTTTTATCTACTTTCTTATGTTTTGTCCACACTTTGGAGTACTTTTCATATGATTTCTTGGACTAACCTATTAACAAGAGCCATAGTGCCAGCTGCCTGTTTTCTTTGTTTTGGTTCCGTGAAAGTCGAAACGAATATTCTCGGAATTGGACGGGACAAAAGCTAAAGTCAGTTTTTTACCGAGGGACACCTGGAGCCAGAATACGAGACGGAGAGGGGCTGGGGCCTGGCCACACCACCTGGCCACGCGGCCAGGCTTGGCCCGCACCAGGGGGTGGTCTGGCCGCCCTAGGCACCCCCTCGGCCTCTTCTTTCGCCTATAAGTTGCCTCCAATATAGAAACCCTAAGGATCCGATAAAAATTCCATGAAAGAGTCTGTAGCCGCCGTCATCTCCATCCCTAGATCGGGAGGGATCTGAAGCTCTTCCCGCACCCTGCCGGAGAGGGGAATTAACCTTGGAGGCCTTCTTCATCATCATGCAAGCCTCCGGTGTGATGCGTGAGTAGTTCATCTCTGGACTATGGGTCCATGTAGTAGCTAGATGGCTGGTTCTCCTCCTTTGTGCTATCATGTTTAGACCTTGTGAGCTTCGTTCATGATCAAGATCATCTATTTGTAATTCTGCATGTTGTGTTTGCGGGGATCCGATGGATATTGAGATGCTATTTCAGATTGATTATTGATTCTATCATGTCTTTGTTATTTGTGAACTTGCATGCTTTCCGTTGTTAGTAGCTATCTTGGCCAAGTAGATGCTAGCAACTCCAAGAGTTAGTATTTATGCTCGATAGTGGGTTCATGCCTCTGGTAATCTGGGGAAGTGACAAAAATCTCTAAGGTACTAGATGTGCTATTTCTACTAGGGAGAAAACAACAATCCTTTGTTCATAGAACAATCATATTGTTTACTTTACACGCAATTCGTAATGCAATTATCCGTTGCTTGCAACTTAATACTAGAGGGGGTTCGGATGATAACCTGAAGGTGGATTATTAGTCATAGATGCAGTTGGATGGCGGTCTATGTATAATGTTGTAATGCCCAATCAAGTCTCAAAGGAGTCAAGATGAGTAGTATATGCTTGTATGCTTTCTCGATGTTTGTCAATTGCCCGCTGTAATTTGTTCACCCAACATGTTATCTATCTTAAGGAGAGCCACCACTAGTGAACTATGGACCCCGGTCCTTTCTTTTACAATCAATCTACAATCAACTATTTACTGCTTTGTGTTAACTTTCTACAAACTATTACTTTCTTCCATTCAATACGTTTAATCCTTTGTTTTCAACAAAACTAGTGAGATTGACAACCTCATCGCAAGTTGGGGACAGAGTTCTGGGTTGTGTTGTGCAGGTCTCCACGTTGCTGCTGGCACCGGTAGTGTGCCCTGCCAAAGTTCAGCTAGCAACACCTTTGGGGTGTTTCCTTGCTCCTACTGGTTCGATTAAACCTTGGCTTCATAATTGAGGGAAAACTTGCTTTTGTGCTCATCATACCTTCCTCTTGGGGTTCCCCAACGAGCTCGATATATTTTGGGCTTAGCAACCGATTTTCTGGCGCCGATGCCGGGGAGTCAAGGACGTCTTCACAAGGGGAGTCCCTCATATAACCAATCTCTTTACATTGTTATTTTTGTTTTGCTTAGTTTACTTTTGTTTTGTTTGCTTGTTTCCTTATCAAAAACACACACAAAAATAGTTTTACTAGTTTGCTTTCTTTATTAACAACAAAAAAAATGACTACTCTTGAAAATACTAAGTTGTGTGACTTCACTAGTACCAACAACAATGATTTTATGAGCACACCTATTGCTCCACCTGTTCCTGAAGCTACTTTCTTTGAAATAAAACCTGCTTTACTCAATCTTGTTATGAGAGAACAATTTTCTGGTATTGGTAATGAAGATGCATCTGCTCATTTAAATAACTTTGTTGAACTTTGTGAGATGCAAAAGCATAGGGATATAGATGGAGATATTATTAAGCTTAAATTGTTTCCTTTCTCTTTGAGAGGAAAAGCTAAAGAATGGTTGAATTCCTTAACTAGGAATAGTATTGATTCTTGGACTAAATGCAAAGATGCTTTCATTGGAAAATACTATCCTCCTGCTAAGATTATATCTATGAGAAGTAAAATAATGAAGTTTAAACAATTTGATAATGAACATGTTTCTCAAGCTTGGGAAAGAATGAAATCTTTGGTAAAGAATTGTCCCACTCATGGACTGACTGCGGATGATTATCCAAACCTTTTATGCAGGATTGAACTATTCTTCAAGAAATCGATTGGATTCTGCTGCTGGAGGTACCTTTATGACCATTTCTTTGGGTGCTGCAACAAAGCTTCTAGATAATATGATGGTTAACTACTCTGAATGGCATACTGAAAGAGCTCCACAAGGTAAGAAGGTAAATTCTGTTGAGGAAACCTCCTCCTTGAGTGATAAAATTGATGTTATTATGTCTATGCTTGTTAATGGGAAAGCCCATATTGATCCAAATAATGTTCCCTTAGCCTCTTTGGTTGCTCAAGAAGAGCAAGTTGATGTGAACTTTATAAGGAATAATAATTTTAGCAATAATGCCTACAGGAATAATTTTGGTAACAACAATTATAAGCCATATCCTCCCAATAATGGTAATGCTTATGGAAACTCCTACAACAATAATAGGAGTGCTCCCTCTGAACTTGAAGTTATGCTTAAAGAATTTATTAGTAAACAAACTGCTTTCAATAAAACTATTGAGGAAAAACTCTCTAATGCTGAAAGAAATATAGCATCATTGGCTGAAGCTCAATCTTCTTTGAATAAAATGGCTGCTAAACCTGAAACTAATGATAATCCCTTTGCAGCTGCTAATGCCATACAAGTTAGAATTGATGAAAATGTTAGACTATTAGCTAAATTACATGCTAAGTGGGAAAGATAAGATGAAATTGCTAGAAACATTAGTGTTTGTACTATCACTACCACTAGTGTTGAGGCTAGTAATAGCTCTATTACTTTAGATGATAATTATGATTTTGATCTTGATGGTTGCAATATCTCTGAAGTTATTAAGTTCCTACAAAAGCTTGCTAAAAGTCCTAATGCTAGTGCTATGAATATGGCCTTAAAAAACACATTACTGATGCTCTCATAAAGATTAAAGAAGAAAAGATGAAACAAAAAGCTTCTATTCCTATAAAACAATAAGATGGTTGGGAACCCATCATTAATATGAAATTGAATGATTTTGATTTCAAAGCTTTATGTGATCTTGATAGTAGTGTTTGTATTATGCCTAGAAGGATTTATGATATGCTTGATTTGCCACCACTTGAAGATTGTTATTTGAATGTCCCTGATACATTGCAAATGTATCTATAATTTTTGATGTTCCATGCCTGGTTTTATCTACTTTCTTGTGTTTTTTCCACACTTTGTAGTACTTTTCATATGATTTCTTGGACTAACCTATTAACAAGAGCCACAGTGCCAGCTGCCTGTTTTCTGCTGTTTTTGGTTCTAGGAAGTCAGAAAATGAATATTCTCGGAATTGGACGGGACAAAAGCCAAAGTTATTATTTTACTGGGGGACACTTGGAGCCAGAATACGAGACGGAGAAGGGCCAGAGGGTGGCCACACCACCTGGTGACGCGGCCAGGCCACGCTAGGGGGTGGTGTGGGCCACTCCGGCACGCCCTCGGTCTCCTCTCTCGCCTATAAGAGCCTCACGAGGCAAAAACCCTGGATGGTCAATTAGAAATCCACAAAAAGTTCCACAGCGCCGCTGCCACCGAAGGGGAGATTCGGGGGACAGAAAGTATCTATTAAGCACCTCGGCAGGGAAGTGCCCCCGGAGCCATCTCCATCGATCTCCACCACCATCTCCATCACCATTGCTGATTCCCATGATGAGGAGGGAGTAGATCTCTCTCGAGGCTAAGGGTTCTACCGGTATCTATGTGTTCATCTCTCTTTATGCATGATCTTATTGAGATCATGAGCATTGTAATCAAGTAGATCTACCTTGCTACTCAAGTCCTTTAATAGATCTCTGCTCTCCCCATGTCTGTGAAAGTGACAGCATGCAAACCATAGTGGCACTTAGGCTAGAGATTACAAATACTTGTTATGAGTTATATTTGGAGTTGGATGTCTCTATGAAATTGTGGTGTTTGTTGGAACTATCTAGTGCTCAAGGTGATAGTGTGGGGTTATCTAGATGGGAAAGGCTTACTTTGAGGTGTGTTGTTGTAGCCCTATCAACGATTAGAGTGTCCAACCGGAGAGTAGTTCAGCATAGTATCATAAAGAAGAATATATTTATATGAGAGTGTTCACTAGTGAAAGTATGATCCCTAGGCCTTGTTTCTAAGCATTGATACACCGTTTGCAATTAGATCTGTTACATGTTTGCTTGCTTCCTTCTTTATTTCAGTTTGCCTTTAGTCTTTTCCCACGTCAACCACACGCCAGCAAGCTATTTTCTATCACCATTACCACTTATAATTATCTATACCACTTGTATTTCACTATCTCTTTGCCGAACTAGTGCACCTATACACCTGACAAGTGTATTGGGTGTGTTGGGGACACAAGAGACTTCTTGTATCTTGATTGCAGGGTTGCTTGAGAGGGGATACCTTTGAACACATCCTCCCTGAGTTCGATAAACCTTGGCTGATCCACTTAAGGGAAAACTTGCTGCTCTTCTACAAACCTCTGCACTTGGAGGCCCAACAACTGTCTACAAGAATAGAAGTGCGTAGACATAAAGCTATTTTTCTGGCGCCGTTGCCAGGGAGGTAAGGTAAAAGGTACTCACATCCTCCGGTGTGAGTGCTCGAAGTTATTTCCTTTAGATTCTACAATTTTGTCGTTTTGCTTCTTGTTTTAATTTTCACTAGTTAGGCTTAATGGAAAACAAAAAAATTAGAGAACTTTATAGTATTTATCTTGAGTTAGGACATGAAGTGTTTGAAGAGAAAATTTAAAAACCTATGGAACTTTATTTGCATGCTAATAGCAATGTTGTTAGTATGAATTCTTTGGACACCATTATTGCTAATGCTATGGAAAAGTCTAAGCTTGGGGAAGCTAGTTTTTATGAAAATGATCTTTTTAGTTCCCCAGCTTTGGAAGATAGCTATTCTATTGCTTATGATGATACCAAACCTCCAATATATGACGATTACAATGATGAATATGATATTCTCAGTACACCTACTATTGAGGAGAAAATTAATTATGATTACAATATGCCTCCTATATTTGATGATTATGGTGATGAGAATAATAATGATAGCTATTTTATTGAATTTGCTCCCACTACAATTAATAAGAATGACTATGCTTATAGGGAGAGAAACAATTATTATATGCATGTGGCTCATGATAAGAATGTTTCTTGTGATAGTTATATTGTTACTTTTATTCATGATGCTACTGAAAGTTATTATGAGAGAGGGAAACATGGTTTTATGTGTCTCAACAATATTAAGTTTCCCCTCCTTATGTTGAAATTTTTGAAGTTGCACTTGTCTTGCTTTCCTATGTTTGTTGCTTTGTGCTTTCATGACTTGTTTCTTTACAAGATTCCTATGCATAGGAAGTGGGTTAGACTTAAATGTGGTTTGAATTTGCTTCTTGATGCTCTCTTTTACTTCAATTCATATTTCCTATGTGAGCATCTTCTCAAACTATCATGCCTAACTTAAAGGCGTTAAAGAAAAGTACTTATTGGGAGATAACCCAAAAGTTTTATTTGAGTCTTGGAAGTTATTACCTCTGTAATAACCTCTCCTTATCCTTTTTGGGTGGTTTTTGTGCCAAGAGTAACCTCTAATGAGAGAGAAGGAAGACTTGGAAAAGTTGCTGTCCCGAAACAGATTTATGTGCTTCACCGTAAAAATTCGTGTAAACTCTCTGTACGTCCTTTTGAGGCGCGCATTTTTGTGCTTATGCTCCAGGTTGTTATATAACTTTCGTTAGTTAAACACTTTTTGATTTGAGCAACAGAAGGTCTTCAAAAAAATCGTCTTTACCTGCTGGACTGTTTTGACAGATTTCTGCCATTATTTGCATTTGCTTCTTGTTGGTTCCTTTTTTAGTTCTTTTGGGGAATTGAGATTTTTGATGGAAGTGCTACAGTAGCTAGTGTTTTAATGGAAGTTTTATTGGTGTGGAACTGAAACTAAATACCTATTATCTTGAGTACACTAATGTTGCTAATAAAGATTGTGTGAAGTTTTATATGAAGGAAAAATTTCAGGTGTATGGAGAGAATGAGTAATGAGATGAAGGATCGACTAAAGCTCAAGCTTGGGGATGCCACGCATGTCACCCCAAGAAATATCCAAGAAGTATAAACATCAAAGCTTGGGGATGCCCAAGGCATCCCCTTCTTCATCAATAAAAATCAAAGGTTTGTTTCAAACGCTTCATTTTTATTGTTTCATGCACAGTTGTGTTGTTCTTGGAGCGTCTTCTTTTTCGTTTCTGTTTTGGTTTTTAGTTTCCTTTGTTTGCTTAGTTTTCTGAATAAATTGGTTGGACCCCCTCTTTCATACATTGGTTTTCAAATAGTTTGGTTTGGTTTGGAAAAGAGTAGGAAAGTTCATGCTTAAGTGGTAAAGAGAGCTTGTTTTTGACTGTGGCCTATGCTTTGTCATGACATGCTTGATATTGTTTTGGCTTTATGCTTATTATTCTTTGCTGTAGCATGACTTGTTATAAACAATTGAGATTGCTTAATGTGCCTTGGATGAATCATGCGTTGTTTAGCATATTAAAGCATAGTATAGTGGTATTCTCCTTTGATGCTTTATTTGGGTTGACTTGGCGCATGCTCACACCATGTTATGACTATCTCAAGTCACCTAAGCCTTTATGATCCTTTAGTTTTAAACTTGTAATATCACTTTATGCTTTGATCAATGATGTTTGGTCGCTCTGCATGATTATGGCCATTATTGCTCTCTTAGTTGGTCGCTCCCAGTCTTTTGCTAGCCTCCATAACCAAGTATGAGTTCCACTCATGCATCCAACTCCTAAAACCAAGTTATTCGAAAGAGTTCACCATAACTACCTATTAGCATTTGCTATTCCAAGTATATTCATGTTTTTATCTACCTTCCGAATTAAACTTGTTATGTGAAAATTAGTGATTATAGCTCTCACGAACTTGATGGCACACCTTACTTTTCTTGCCCTTAATAAACTTGAACCATTGTGTCTCTATGTTGTATATGCTTACACTTATTTGTTGGGGATTAGCAGAACCATGCTGTCATGGGGAACGCTTTCAACATTGCACTTGTACTTTGTACCTAGTTGATATCATGCTCTTTTGTCTATGGATGTCGTCGGTGTGAAATGAAAGGGGAGCTTGTAAGTCCATGGAGTTATGTATGCGTGTTAGAGAAACGCCTGGGCCGCTGGTCTAATCCATGCCATCATGCTGGAAACCTGCAGTATAACCATAATGAGCTATCCATGAAGCATTCTTCTTATAAAAAAAGAGTCAGATATTGAGAAAAAAGAGAAAAAAAAGATATGAGAAAAGAGGAAAGAGAGAAAAAAGCACCATTTTCCCATGGTAAATAAGAAGATTGCTGAGATGCTCGTTGTTTGCTTGCCTTGTCATTTTGATATGGGGATTCTTCCGTATCATCGGGCAAGGGGTACCCCGTTGGCGGTTCTGTATGATACACATGTACTTACTATGACAAGAACTTACCGGTGACTAAACTTGAGTAGCATGAGGAGAGGCCCTCGTATTCAAGGGACATGAGATTTCTAACTTATACTTCGTCAAGCATGTACACCATGTTTGTTCACTTTAACCTTAACCACTTCAAGATGCTTATGATAGGGGCAATGAGAGCTGAAAGCTACAAGTACCATAATTTTTGGAAGCTCTTTATGAAACTTGAATCTCTACTTCCTTCTATGAAGGCCTTTCTTCCACCATTATATTGAGTCTCCACCTTCTACCTTTATGCACATACTTTAAGAGCATAGTGGTCATTCTTAGTTCTATGTGCATTGTCCCAAGACTAGTTGATTGATGCATAACTTGATATTGCTTGTTTTAAACTATTTGTATCTAGTCACTCTTATGAACTTTGAAGGTGTCTTATGCATTTATGTTTGCTACTCTATGAGGGAAAAGCTGAATACTATTATGCTATGTTTTCTTTATGTGAAACAAACAAATGTCTTGCAAAGCATTGTTATTCATGAATATATTGTTTGTGCCTTTTCATGTTGCATCATAGTTTCTTTGTCTTATTGCTAGAACTTTGTATTTCATGTTATGATTGAAGTACTATGATTCCAGCTTTGAATGTTTTACAAATACTTTGATCAAGTTTATGATGGTGCATGTCACCTAAAAAATTATTCTTTCTTTTTATCAATTACCTACTCGAGGACGAGCAGCAGTTAAGCTTAGGGATGTTGATACATTGCAAATGTATCTATAATTTTTGATGTTCCATGCTTGGTTTTATCTACTTTGTTGTGTTTTGTCCACACTTTGGAGTACTTTTTATTGATTTCTTGGACTAACCTATTAACAAGAGCCACAGTGCCAACTGCCTGTTTTCTGCTATTTTTGGTTCCAGGAAGTCAGAAAATTAATATTCTCGGAATTGGACGGGACAAAAGCCAAAGTTATTATTTTACCCGGGGACACTTGGAGCCAGAATACGAGACGGAGAAGGGCCAGAGGGTGGCCACACCACCTAGTGGCGCGGGCTAAGCCAGGCCGCGCTAGGGGGTGGTGTGGGCCCCTCCGGCACCCCCTCGGTCTCCCCTCTTGCCTATAAGAGCCTCCCGAGGCAAAAACCCTGGATGGTCAATCAGAAATCCACGAAAAGTTCCACAGCACCGCCGCCACCGAAGGGGAGATTCGGGGGATAGAAAGTCTCTGTTCCGGCACCCTGCCAGGATGGGGAAGTGCCCCTGGAGCCATCTCCATCGATCTCCACCACCATATCCATCACCATTGCTGATTCCCATGATGAGGAGGGAGTAGATCTCTCTCGAGGCTAAGGGTTCCACCGGTAGCTATGTGTTCATCTCTCTCTCTATGCATGATCTTATTGAGATCATGAGCTTTGTAATCAAGTAGATCTACCTTGCTACTCAAGTGCTTTAATAGATCTCTGCTCTTCCCATGTGTGTGAAAGTGACAGCGTGCACACCATGGTGGCACTTAGGCTAGAGATTACAAATACTTGTTATGAGTTACATTTGGAGTTGGATGTCTCTATGAAATTGTGGTGTTTGTTGGAACCATCTAGTTCTCAAGGTGACAGTGTGGGGTTATGTAGATGGGAAAGGCTTACTTTGAGGTGTGCTGTTGTAGCCCTACCAACGATTAGAGTGTCCAACCGGAGAGTAGTTCAGCATAGTATCATAAAGAAGAATATATTTATATGAGAGTGTTCACTAGTGAAAGTATGATCCCTAGGCCTTGTTTCTAAGCATTGATACATCGTTTGCAATTAGATCTGTTACATGTTTGCTTGCTTCCTTCTTTATTTCAGTTTGCATTTAGTCTTTTCCCACGTCAACCACACGCCAGCAAGCTATTTTCTATCATCGTTACCACTTATAATTATCTATACCACTTGTATTTCACTATCTCTTCACCGAACTAGTGCACCTATACACCTGACAAGTGTATTGGGTGTGTTGGAGACACAAGAGACTTCTTGTATCTTGATTGCAGGGTTGCTTGAGAGGGGATACCTTTGACCACTTCCTCTTTGAGTTTGATAAACCTTGGGTGATCCACTTAAGGGAAAACTTGCTGCTGTTCTACAAACCTCTGCACTTGAAGGCCCAACAACTGTCTACAAGAATAGAAGTGCGTAGACATCAGTCCCACTTGATGATAATGCTAAAATAAACTCATGTGGAGTATTAATTATGTTCTTATTATGGTTAACAATGCCTATGTCCCCGTTGATTTCTATGTTTTGGATGTTGAATTCAATGCTTCTTGTCCTATTACTTTGGGAAGACCTTTTCTTAGAACTGTTGGTGCCATTATTGATATGAAAGAAGGCACCATTAAATATCAACTCCCACTCAAGAAAGGTATAGAACACTTCCCTAAGAAGAGAGAGAAGATTTATTTTGCCTCTCCTATGAAAACAAAATTTGCTCTTAATGCTTCTTAATTTGAGAACACTTGATTCTTTTTCTTGCTTCTTATGCCTAACTTAAAGGCGTTAAAGAAAAGTACTTATTAGGAGATAATCCAAAAGTTTTAGATGAGTCTTGGAAGTTATTACCTCTGTAATAACCGCTCCTTATCCTTTTTATTTGCTTTTTGTGCCAAGAGTAACCTCTAATGAGAGAGAAGTAATGATTGGGAAAGTTGTTGTCCTGAAAAAGATTTCTGTGCTTCACCGTAAAAATTCGTGTAAAATCTCTGTATGACCTTTTGAGGCGTGAATTTTTGTGCTTATGCCCCAGGTTGTTATCTAACTTTCGTTATTTAACACTTTTTGATTTGAGCAACATAAGGTCTTCTAAAAAATTCTTCTTTACCTGCGGATCTGTTTTGACAGATTTCTTCCATTTTCTTCATTTGCTTCTTGTTGGTTCCTTTTTGTGTTCTTTTAGGGAATTGAGCTTTTTGAGGGAAGTGGTACAGTAGCTTGTGTCTTAATGGAAGTTTTATTGGTGTTGGAACTTAACTTAAAGACTTATTATCTTGAGTGCAGTAATGTTGCTAATAAAGATTGTGTGAAGTTTTGTATGAAGGAAAAATTTCAGGTGTATGGAAAGAATGAGTAATGAGATGAAGGATGGACTAAAGCTCAAGTTTGGGGATGCCACACGTGTCACCCCAAGAAATATCCAAGAAGTACAAGCGTCAAAGCTTGGGGATGCCCAAGGCATCCCCCTCTTCATCAATAAAAATCTCTGGTTTCTTCCAAACGCTTCATTTTTATTGTTTTAGTTGTGTTGTTCTTGGAGCGTCTTCTTTTTTGTTTTTGTTTTGGTTTTTTGTTTGCTTAGTTTGCTGAATAAATTGGTTGGACCCCCTCTTTCATGCAAATGTTTTCAAATAGTTTGGTTTGGATTGGAAAATAGTAGGAAAGCTCATGCTTAAGTGGTAAAGAGAGCTTGTTTTTGACTGTGGCCTATGCTTTGTCATGCCGTGCTTGATATTATTTTGGATTTATGCTTAGTATTCTTTGTTGTAGAATGACTTGTTATAAACAATTGATATTGCTTAATGTGCCTTGGATGAACCATGCGTTGTTTTAGCATATTAAAGCATAGTATTGTGGTATTCTGCTTTGATGCTTTATTTGGGTTGACTTGGCGCATGCTCACACCATGCTATGACTATCCTAAGTCACCATAAGCCTTTATGATCCTTTAGTTTTCAACTTGTAGTATCACTTTATGCTTTGATCAATGATGTTTTGTCGCTCTACATGATTATGGCCATTATTGCTCTCTTAGTTTGTCGCTCCCAGTCTTTTGCTAGCCTCCATAACAAAGTATGAGTTCCACTCATACATCCAACTCCTTAAACCAAGTTATTCCAAAGAGTCCATCATACCTACCTACTAGCATATGCTATTCCAAGTATATTCAAGTTTTTGTTTACCTTCCGAATGAAACTTGTTATGAGAAAACTAGTGATTAAAGCTCTCACGACCTTGATGGCACACTTTACTTTTCTTACCCTTAATAAACTTGAACCAATGTGTCGTCTATGTTGTATATGCTTGCACTTATTTGTTGGGGATTAGCAGAACCATGCTTTCATGGGGAACGCTTTCAACATTGCACTTGTACTTTGTACCTAGTTGATATCATGCTCTTTTGTCTATGGATGTCATCGGTATGAAATGAAAGGGGATCTTGTAAGTCCATGGAGTTATGTATATGTGTTAGAGAAACGCCTGGGCCGCTTGTCTAATCCATGCTAACATGGTGGAAACCTGCAGCGTAACCATAATGAGCTGTCTATGAAGCATTCTTCTTATTAAAAAAGAGTCAGATATTGAGAAAAAAGAGAAAAAAGGAAAAAAAGAGATTTATGAAAAGAGGAAAGAGATAAAGAAGCACCATATTCCCATGGTAAATAAGAAGATTGCTGGGATGCTCGTTGTCTGCTTGCCTTGTCATTTTGATATGGGGATTCTCCCGTATCATCGGGCAAGGGGTACCCCGTTGGCGGTTCTCTATGATACACATGTACTTACAATGACAAGAACTTACCGGTGACTAAACTTGAGAAGCATGAGGAGCGGCCGTCGTATTCAAGGGACATGAGATTTCCAACTTATACTTTGTCAAGCATGTACACCATAGTTTGTTCACTTTAACCTTAATCACTTCAAGATGCTTATGATAGGGGCAATGAGAGCTGAAAGCTAATAAGTACAATAATTTTTGGAAGCTCTTTATGAAACTTGAATCCCTACTTCCTTCTATGAAGGCCTTTCTTTTACTTTTTTGTTGAGTCTCCACCTTCTATCTTTATGCACCTACTTTGAGAGCATAGTGGCCATTCTTAGTTCTATGTGCATTGTCTCAAGACTTGTTAATTGATGCATAACTTGATATTGCTTGTTTTAAACTATTTGTATCTAGTCACTCTTATAAACTTTGAAGGTGTCCTATGCATTTATATTTGCTACTCTATGAGGGACAAGCTGAATGCTACTATGCTATGTTTTCTTTATGTGAAACAAACAAAAGTCTTGCAAAGCATTGTTATTCATGAATCTTTTGTTTGTGCCTTTTCATGTTGCAACATAGTTCTTGTCTTATTGCTAGAACTTTGTCTTTCATGTTATGATTGAAGTACTTTGATCCCAGCTTTCAATGTTTTACAAATACTTTGATCAAGTTTATGAAGGTGCATGTCACCTCAAAAATTATTCTTTCTTTTTATCATTCACCTACTCGAGGACGAGCAGGAGTTAAGGTTGGGGATGTTGATACGTTGTAAACGTATCCATAATTTTTGATGTTCCATGCTTGGTTTTATCTACTTTCTTATGTTTTGTCCACACTTTGGAGTACTTTTCATATGATTTCTTGGACTAACCTATTAACAAGAGCCATAGTGTGAGCTGCCTGTTTTCTGCTGTTTTTGGTTCCAGGAAAGTCAGAAAATGGATATTCTCGGAATTGGACGGGACACAAGCCAAAGTCAGTTTTTCACGAGGGACACCTGGAGCTAGAATACGAGACAGAGAGGGGCTGGGGCCCGGCCACACCACCTGGCCGCGCGACCAGGCCTGGCCCATAACAGGGGGTGGTCTGGCCGCCCTAGGCACCCCCTCGGCCTCTCCTTTCGCCTATAAGTTGCCTCCAATACATAAACCCTAAGGACCCGATCAAATTTCCACGAAAGAGTTTGTAGCCACCGTCATCTCCATCCCTAGATCGGGAGGGATCTGAAGCTCTTCCCGGCACCCTGCCGGAGAGGAGAATTCACCCTCGAGGCCTTCTTCATCATCATGCAAACCTCTAGTGTGATACGTGAGTAGTTCATCTCTGGACTACGGGTCCATGTAGTAGCTAGATGGCTGGTTCTCCTCCTTTGTGCTATCATGTTTAGATCTTGTGAGCTCCGTTCATGATCAAGATCATCTATTTGTAATTCTGCATGTTGTGTTTGCGGGGATCCGATGGATATTGAGATGCTATTTCAGATTGATTATTGATTCTATCATGTCTTTGTTATTTGTGATCTTGCATGCTTTCCGTTGTTAGTAGCTATCTTGGCCAAGTAGATGCTTGCAACTCCAAGAGTTAGTATTTATGCTCGATAGTGGGTTCATGCCTCTGGTAATCTGGGGAAGTGATAGAAATCTCTAAGGTACTAGATGTGTTGTTGCTACTAGGGAGAAAACAACAATCCTTTGTTCATAGAACAATCGTATTGTTTACTTTACACGCAATTCATAATGCAATTATCCGTTGCTTGCAACTTAATACTAGAGGGGGTTCGGATGATAACCTGAAGGTGGATTATTAGTCATAGATGCAGTTGGATGGCAGTCTATGTATAATGTTGTAATGCCCAATCAAGTCGCAAAGGAGTCAAGATGAGTAGTATATGCTTGTATGCTTTCTCGATGTTTGTCAATTGCCCCGCTGTAATTTGTTCACCCAATATGTTATCTATCTTAAGGAGAGCCACCACTAGTGAACTATGGACCGTGGTCCTTTCTTTTACAATCAACTGTTTACTTCTTTGTGTTTACTTTCTACAAACTATTACTTTCTTCCATTCGATACATTTAATCCTTTGTTTTCAGCAAAACCGGTGAGATTGACAACCTCATCGCAAGTTGGGGACAGAGTTCTGTGGTTGTGTTGTGCAGGTCTCCACGTTGCTGCTGGCACCGGTAGTGCGCCCTGCCAAAGTTCAGCTAGCAACACCTTTGGGGTGTTTCCTTGCTCCTACTGGTTCGATTAAACCTTGGTTTCATAATTGAGGGAAAACTTGCTGCTGTGCTCATCATACCTTCCTCTTGGGGTTCCCCAACGGGCTCGATATATTTTGGGCTTAGCACTTGGTTAGATAATTTTCCTATACTACTTTCATGGTTCTTCGTGATTTTAATAAACATATTATTTTGCTCGGTTTGAGCTTGTATAAAAGTTCTAACAGTTTGCTCAAACGAGATATTACCATGATTTTCTCCATTATTATTATCATAATTGTTGTAAGGAGCTCCTATAGGATTAGAGTAATATTTTTGAACATTAGAAGCATAATTGTGATATTTCCATGCAGGATTAAAAGGAGTGCGAGCTATAAAATTGACATCATTAATATCGGTAGCGATAACATTAACTTGGGTATCTTCTTTAGCCTTTACTATATTAAGTAACTCGTCTACCTTAGATGTAAGCTCTTCATTATTTACCTCGGTAATTGAACTTACGCTCTTCGAGGTTCTCTCCACATCCCATTGGGCATGATTATTTTGCATATCATCAAGTAATTTCTTTGCAACACTCATTTGCTTTCCCATGATTGTTCCTCCCGCTACAGTATCTAGCATAGACTTAGATATTGGGTTAAGACCATTATAAAACAAATGTAATATAAGCCATTCTTCTATCCCATGACTAGGACAGTTCATTATGGCTTCTTTCATCCTTTCCACGCAAGCGCTAGTGGCTCATGGTCTTCTTGTCTAAAGCTTGTAATGTTGGATCTTAGCTCCATAGTTTTAGCTAGGGGGGAAATTTAGTAATAAAAAAATTAGTACATTCCTCCCAAGATTTAATAGTGCCCTTTGGTAGAGCTAGCAAGCAATCCTTAGCCTTTCCTCTAAGAGAGAAAGGAAATAATCTTAATTTAACAACATTTGGATCTACATCCTTAATACGCATCATGTCGCAAATTTCAGTAAAAGTATTTAAGTGCAAAAATCTATATCCTCAGAAGATGAGCCCCCAAATTGGTTTTGTTGAACCAGACTTAAAAGGTTTGGCTTTATTTCATAGGTTTCCACATCAATAGTGGGCTGAGTGATAGGTGCATGAATAAAATCATCAGTGGGAGTAACATACTCTCCAAGTCTCTTTTGAGCCATGGCTCTTATATTTTTGTAATTTTTAAGTAAAACAAATAACAAGTAACTAATTTTTTGGGTTTTCAAATAGATAACAAGAAAGTAAACTAATAACAAGAAATAAATTACAAACTAATAATAAAACTAAAAACAAGATCTCTAGTGACCTCACCAGGATAGTGAAATTGCTTCCCCGGCAATGATGCCAGAAAAAGGGTTGATACCTGTGATCCAAATTCACGGATATAGTATAATAACTTAGAAGACCTAGGTTTAATCAAACCTTGGAAAGCAATGCTAAAAGGAAATAAAAAGGACACAACTATAAGACTTTGTTTGTTTGTTTTACCTTAGTTTATCGGACCAATCTAGTTTATTTTTATAATGGGTTGAATCAATGGATGGAGATAGGCCAGGGTTGAAGACCACCTGCAGCTGCACATCATATGGGATAAAGATAATAATAAGCATAGTCATAAGTAATGGTTGAATAGGGATAATATCTTGTGGGCAACACATCCTAATATACTATATCCCCCAAGATCGAACGGGCATAGCAATAGTATTTTAATCCAACCAAGTACACCACAAAGAAACGGGCTACAAACGATTATTAAGTATAAAACACAGATCAAAGCATTAAGTGGTGATGTTGTTGTGATCCTGAATGGGTCGCTAAACAAAGAACGTACTACCCTTTTTGTCACTAGGGTTCCTATGAGATCGCCGCTAGCCAAGTATCTCACCTCAAGCCTTTATCAATCTATGGGATCTTGGATACCTACAAGTCCACAGATCGAGACAAGAGACAAAGAAACAAAACATACAAATCTCTATTGCAAACAAAACACAATACTCCCATGAATTAGGTGCACATAATTGCTGCGAGGTTTCTCCCCAACCCGTAGCCCATGAGGACTACTCACTCATAACAAATAGATCTAGGATAGAAAACATTGTGCAAAATACTTAGATTGAAATCAAATATTCTTATAATGGTCGCCAAATCACAAGAATATCTAAAGTACAAAGTAATGGCTATGGCTAATGGAGAGGATGGATGACGGAAGTGATGAACAATGGATGAACAATGGCACGGATCTCCTTTGGTGGTGTTGTGATATAATCTGAGAATGGTGGACCTCTGGCCGGCGGCTGGAGCCTCAAAATATATAGGCATCTTCACGAAAGTTGTAGGGTTTGACGAGACAAAGCCATCACAACATGGTACAAGCGGATGGTACAAGCGAGCTTTGCTTGTACCAGTGGTCGTTAAGCTTGCTGGCGCTTGGGAATGACTCCCCAATTACTTGGCCGTGTGGACTTCCTCAAAAACCTTCATTATGACTCCTGATTTCGCATTAAAAAGCGTGATTTCCTGTAAAACACAATTCAAAGCAAGGTTTTGCATATATTTGCAATTATTAGTCATTAGTGGCAAGGATTAAGAGTTTCTTATCAATTGCTTGACCAAAAACAATGTTTAAACGCAGTGGAAGATGGCTATTTTTTGAGCCATCAAAAACCTATCAAGATCACACCTTTGCCTTGAGCATTCCACTTGAGTTTGATGAATACAGTCTTGTCTCCTTCAAGATGGAACACCTTTATTGATTTCTCTTGATCGTGCTTTGCCTGATACAGACTTGCGACTTGTTCCCCCATACTCCATGGGGAAACCTCTTCTTTAAACTTGTCTTCATCACTCCATGATCACTGAGGATGGCAAGCTTCGAGCATGAGATCTTCTAGAGATGGCGCATCTTGAGCTTGCACTTCATTTCTTCTAACTCTGTTAGGATGATGTCTTGAAGATAACCATGAGTAACTCCATCTTTGTCAACACCTGGATTTTTAATCCCAGATGCCTGTTATGCCATACCTCGCAATCCTAGGATTACCATTTTTGCGAGACATAACAGATTGATATCACAGTACATCATCCATTACAAACCATAATAAGGTCTTACAAATAAAGGATCTCATGATCCAGTCTTAATACAATCAAAGCAGCGGAATAATAACGTAGTAGTGGGCTCCATCTTCAGGGTCATAGGCAATGTTGATGATGGGAGATGATCCTAGTTGTCGTAGACCTCCTGTTGTCCATCATCCTGGTAGTCCTCCTCATAGTCTGGCCACGGGAATAGCCAGGGACAAAGCCATGAGTACTCTTTAAGTACTCGCAAACTATCACTAACAAGTAAGGTAGTTCTAGTAGGAAATCTTAAGCTCTAGGTTTATTTGCAAAAGGCCAGGTTTATCTAAACTGAATTTAGAAGTAAAGAAAACCAATTTAATGTTCTAAATCACTTAAGTGGGAACCTAGTTTTTATGTCCACAACCCTATTGTGGTCAAGTAAAAGTCATAGTTCTCTTCACAAGTCATTTTGAAAACATCTGACGACGGAATAGTATGGCCACTCCAACTGTCCATGACCGTGGATGTGGCTATTCAAATAGTTTGACACTCTGCAAAGGTGGTACACTTTCACCACAAAATTCTATACATCCGTCAGGGATAACCCTGAATCAATCATACTTAGTATGCGGATAACCAATCATAACCTTTCAATTACACACCCTAGTATATGCACCTCCCCTATGAGCTTGGCCTCCCAGCCATGGCCATCTTCCATCCTGGGCACTGCATAGGTGGACATTCACACTCACGAGGTAGCCTTAGCTCAACCTCTTTCGCAAGGGAACCCATACTAAGGCATATAAACTTCCGGCTAAGCCCTACCCAATTCAGGTATTGTGGTTGTACGGTAAAATTGGAATGGTATCGCATCCGAACCCAACCATCGGTTTTTGGTAAAGGGTTAAGGCTCATGCCTCAACATTTTCATCATCAAACCATTTTGTTTCTCAACACATGTCAAAACATCTCAATAGAATGAACCATCATTCCAAGGTTTTCATAATCATTTTCACCAAGTATTCCCATCTAAAGTGATCAACTTTTATGCTTAGCACTAGCCACTAAAGTTGGGGGTATTCACTAATGAGGGGTGCTAATCTCCAATCTCATGCCATGGAATGACCTCTAAGTATAACTAATTAGGCCTAGTTTTATACTCTTTATGGTATCTATTCTATTTTTCCAATACTCACAAAGCACTAACTAAAAGTTAAGAACTTTAGTAAAGTAAAAGAATAAAGCTTGCAAGTAAAACTTGGGATGGGTATAATCAAAGTTGTATAACCAAAGCATGCCTAATGCATCTTGCTTAAGTTATGAAGTGGGCAAGTTTTAACTTGCATAGTTCTAGCGTGCCTTGAGTAATGCAGTGGTTGAAGTTTTCTTCTTCTTCCTGGTAGTACTCCTCCTCCTCGTATCCTAGGTCGGTACTATCGTCTATAAATGAATACGAGGTACACAATCACCAAACAATACTTAACTACTTCTATTTAGCACACTAAGGCTCACACTTGATGATCTAGCATCATCACAATCATCACATGAAATAAAGACTTAGTCTTATTTATTTTATTTTAGAAAAGTAATTTCTACTCATTGAAAATACTTCAGATTTAATATTCTCCAATTAAAATATGGGATCATGTTGACACATGTCATCACCACATATTCTAATACATGGGAATGTGATTTAAAGTATTGGTCATATTTTACAAGGTTTTAAGATTATCATTTAATAGAATTAAAGTGACTAGAAATGCCTATATAGCATTATTTTGGTACTAGTCCAATGTCTCTGGATGTAAACCTAAATATTTTTACATATTCAGATAGATCTTATCAAATGTGATTTTTGAGAGTTGGAATTAAGTCAAAATCATTTATGGTTGATTTTTGAAAAATGTTTGAAGTTGGAAAAGTCTCTGTCTTGTTATTTTTGGTATAGGTGATCTCTATCTCCAAATGATTTGAATCCAACGGGCTTGGATAGATAATTTAAATACCTTTCTAACAAAATTGGAATCATATAATTTGGTTCAGTGAATCTCTTTAAATTGATTTTTGAACCTACTGACAAAATCTGGTTTCAACTAAATTGGAAATAATTATTTGAATTCCCAGGCCTGCGCGGGAAACTAAACAGGCCAGCCCAATCTGCACAGCATAGCGCAACGGGCTGCTGACAGGGGGGTCCACTAGTTAGCGACTCTAACTAACCGAAGCGGTATCTTTGAACCAGAGCCCTACGATTAGAACTAAGATCAACGGTCGTGGTTCATCGTCGACGACGAACAGCTCCGGCGAGGTTTTAACCCTAACGCGGCAGTGGGGGTCGTGTGGGGTTCACCTGGGCTCCACCTAGGGTCGACTATGGGGGCGAACGATGTTGTCGACAACGGCGGTTCGAACGGTGGTCGCGGCAGCTCCTGGGGCGACTCCAATCGACGCCGCCCTTCTCCTTCTGCAGCGGCGGGCTCCGGCCAAATTTCAGCGAAGTGGTGCTCGCCTTGCTCCGGGGAAGGGTGTGAGAGCTCAGTGAGGAGTGGGGAGTGTGTTGGTGTGGAGAATGGAGGAGGAGAGGGCCTCTATTTATACACCAACGAGGGGACCGAGCGGAATGGGCTGGCGTCTCCGGTGAGGGAGGTACAGCGTGCTATCGGCGTGGCTGTGGGTAGGGGACGGTGCGGTGTTCCCTAGGGGTCATCATGGAAGTAATGGCACGGCACAGGACGATCTAGGTTGGTTGGGTGCGTGCGATGCTCTACGCGGGAGTGGCGGTGTTCGAGGCGACGCACGGGTGCTACGGGTCGCGCGACAGCGAACAATGGTGTTTGGGAGCTAGTTGTGATCATGGCGAGTTAGTGCACGCGAGGTGAGGGCGAGGCGCGGGGTGTGCGAGCTGGTCGGGTGCGGCGCTCTGTCGCGCTCTCGGCACGGCACAGAGAGAGTGGGCGCGACGCTGCTGGGGTGGTCTAGGGCTTGGCTGTGATCGTGGGCTGGACAGGGGTGGCGGTGGACGGTCGTCTGTCTAGTGATCATCGTGGGAGAGGGTGGCGTGGTCCCTGGCGCTCTGTCCACGGTCGACCGGTGATGACCACTTTCGGGCGGCGCTCCACTGGTGCAACGACAAAGGGGCAAGCGTGGCTCGTGCTGCTAGAGGCCAGGGATACCAAGGGAGTGTAATGGCGGCATTTGGTCGAGTGATCAATGTCCCAAACAGTGAAGTTAGGGAGATGTTGATTAGTGTCTGCAAGGTGTTCGACTTAATGGCCGCAAGAATTTGAATTTTAAATTTTTGAATGAAATTTGGTGAGTGATCTACACTTATGCTTGAGTGTCTCTGGTTGGTTGGGTTTGCCAAGGTGAATTCATTTGAGTGGTTTCTGCAAAATGGTGATCTTAGTACATACACTTGATTCAATTTTGAATTGTCCTTTAAATGGATTTGAAAATTGTTTCTGTGAGTTTGTAAAGTGGGCTTGGGTTCACTTTTACTTGGTCTAGCAAGGGGTGAAAAGAAATGGAATTGTTTCTATTAGAAATTCTCTTCTAGGAACACTCAAAGTGACCTAGTGGTTAACTTTGGTCAAAATGACCATTTGCTTATTTAATTCATATTTGATTTCTTTTTCTTTTGATTTATTTTGTAATTGGCCTATATGATGCAGTATAAATCACTAAACCATTTCTTATCATTTTTAGCAATCAAACATGGCAATTTCACTCAATCTTACACTAATGCAAAACAAACATGCATTCATATTTAATTTGATACTAAAAGTTTTTATTAACCCTAAGCTTGGGTGATTTGAACTTGATAATCTTGATTAAAAGATTTGGGGTGTTACAAACCTTCCCTCCTTAAACAAAATCTCATCCCGAGATTTAAGAAAAACTAGGAACTAAAGAGATTTGGAAAATCAGTCCTAATGTAATCTTCTCGCTCCCAATTAGCTTCTTCTTTAGTATGGTTGCTCCATTGGATCTTTTCTTGAACACTTCGGTCTTCTCCAGAACTTCTAAGCATTTGCGAAGTAACGAGATATGGAACACATCATGGATGGCTAACATCTCCTCTAGCAGTTCCAGTTGATATGATACTTCTCCTCGGTGATTCAAAATCTTGAAGGGTCCAATAAATCTGGGTGCTAATTTCCCTTTCAGTTGAAAATGTTGCATTCCTTTCAAGGGTGACACTTTGAGATACACAAAATCTTCGACATTGAAGGTCAGGTCTCGACGTCTCTTGTCAGCATAACTCTTCTGTCGGGATTGGGCGGTCTTGAGGTGTTCACGGACTTTGTGAACCTTCTCTTCGGCTTCTCGTAGGATGTCGGGTCCAAAAATCTGACTTTCTCCTACTTGCGACCAATTCAAGGGGGTACGACACTTCCTTCCATACAGAAATTCAAAGAGGGCCATTTGCAAGCTGGCTTGATAACTGTTGTTGTATGAGAATTCTGTGAAAGGCAGACAATCTTCCCATTTTGATCCATACTCTAGAACACAAGCTATCAACATATCTTCTAAGATTTGATTGACTCTTTTAGTTTGTTCGTCGATCTGCGGGTGATAAGTTGTGCTGAAGTTCAGCTTGGTTCCTTATCCTTCCTGGACTTTCTGCCAAAATCTTGAGGTAAACTGGGTTCCTCGATCCGATACTATGGTCTTAGGGGTTCCATGCAAACTGACGATTCTAGCAATGTATAGCTCTGCTAGCTTCGAACTCTGGTAGGTGGTCTTGACATGTATAAAATGGGTTACCTTGGACAGTCTATCAACTATGACCCAAATAGAGTCATTTCCCCTACTAGATGTAGGCAAACCGGTGATAAAGTCCATTCCGACATAATCCCATTTCCATTCTAGAATCTGCAATGGTTGCAAAAGTCCTGCAGGTCTCTGATGTTCTGCTTTGACTCTCTGATAGATATCACACTTGGCTATGTAGCTTCCGATTGCTCTCTTCATCTTGTGCCACCAAAATTGCTCCTTCAAATCCTGATACATATTCGTTCCTCCGGGATGGATAGAATAAAGAGTATCATGAGCTTCCTACATGATAACTTGTTTCAGCTCAGAATCTGCTGGCACACAGATACATCCTTGTACCACAAAACTCCTTCTTCATCTTCGGTGAATCCGGTTACCTTCCCTGTACCGATACGACGCTTAATTCCATTGATACTTGCATTTCATTTCTGGGCTTCATTGATCTGACTGATCAAAGTGGGTTGAAGTTCAATCCTAGCTAAGAATCCTTTGCTAACTAGCTCCATTCTAAACTGCTCCAACTCTTCATGCAAACTTGGCTGGGCTTCTTTAATCATGGTGTTTAATCTACACGGCAGTCTGCTAAGAGCATCCACTACCATATTGGCTTTGCCGGGGTGATAGTGAATGTCAAGGTCATAATCCTTGATTAACTTTATCCATCTCCTTTGCCTCATATTCAGCTCCTTATGGGTGAAAATATACTTCAGACTCTTGTGATCCGAATAAATCTCACAGCGGTTACCCATAAGGTAATGATGCCATGTCTTCAAGGCTAACACTACGACTGCTAGTTCAAGGTCATGGGTAGGGTAGTTTTTCTCATGTTGCTTCAGTTGTCGAGACAGATATGCTATGACTTTGCCTTCTTGCATCAACACACATCCGAGACCAATCTTGGATGCATCACAATACACATCAAAAGGCTTCTTGATATTCGGCATAATCAGAATTGGGGCTAAAATCAATCTCTTCTTGAGCTCTTGAAAACTTGCTTCACATTTGTTCGTCCATTCAAACTTCTTATCTTTCTTCAATAGTTGGGTCATTGGTCTTGCGATGCTTGAAAATCCTTCAACAAACTTGCGGTAATATCCCGCTAATCCGAGAAATGCACGGACTTGGGTTTGAGTGGTTGGGGCTTTCCATTCTTCAACATCTTTGATCTTGGCGGGATCGATAGCGACTCCTCTTGCTGACACAATATGTCCTAGGAATCCTACTTCCTTTAACCAGAACTCACATTTGCTAAACTTGACATACAACTGATGTTCTCTAAGGGTTTCAAGGATAGTTCTCAGGTGTAGCTCATGGTCTTCTTTTGACTTGGAATAGATTAGAATATCATCGATAAAAACAACGATAAACTTATCCAGAAAGTTCATAAAAATCTTATTCATGAGATTCATGAAATAAGCGGGGGTATTGGTTAATCCAAAAGACATGACCGTATACTCATACAATCCATATCTGGTGGTAAAGGCGGTCTTTGGAATATCTGTTGTACGAATCTTGAGTTGATGATAACCAGTTCTAAGATCAATCTTAGAAAACACTCTGGCACCGGTCAACTGGTCAAACAGATCTTGTATCTTCAACAGTTGGTACTTGTTCTTGATGGTGACATCATTAAGCTTCCGGTAATCCGTGCACAAATAGTTACCTCCATCTTTCTTATCCACAAACAAAACAGGTGATCTCCATGGCGATGTGCTTGGTTGAATCAAACCTTTCGCCAGCATAGCATCAAGTTGCTTCTTCAACTCCACTATTTCAGATGGGTTCATACTATAAGGTCTCTGGGCTATGGGTCTAGTTCTAGGAATTAGTTCAATAATAAACTCGATATCCCGATCTAGGGGCATACCGGGCAATTCATCTGGGAATACGTCGGGGTATTCACAAACTACCATGACTTGGTCTAGGGTTGGTTGGGCTAGACTCTTGTTGCATTTGAATTGACGGGGTAGTGTCTCAGATACATGCTCTACTGATACTCCAGAGCTACTGGTCATGGTTATGGCTTTCTTGGCACAGTCGATTAATCCTTTATGTTTTGACATCCAATCCATTCCTAGTACTACTTCCAAACCTTTGGTTCCAAGTACTATTAGATTGGCATAAAAATCTATGCCATAGATTCTGATAGGTACAGCCTTGCAAATTTTTCTAGCTTTGGTGGTTGAACCAGGTATTTGAACTATCATAACATGCTTCAATTTTGTTGGTTGAATCTTACTAGTGCATGCAATTTCTTCTGTAACAAACGAGTGCGATCCTCCAGAATCAAACAACACTCTTGCAAGTACTGAGTTAATAGAAAACATACCCAGCACAACATCTAGTGCTTCCTGGGCTTCTTCAGCATTCATGTGGAACAAACGACCGTTGCGGTTGAGCGAGTTCCCTGAGGAAAATATCCTTCCAGGCTGAACATGACGTTGTTGTTGAGAGGGTGCATTCACATTGGTGGCTGCTGCAAGCTTCTTGGGACACTCATTGGAGTAGTGACCCTTGACTCCACATTCAAAGCAAGTAATCTGGGACTTGTCTTTGGTTGCAACAAGCACAACATTGCTTCCAGTCCTTGGGGCAGTATTGTTGTTGTTGTTATTGTTGGACTTGGGCGGTGCACGTTTGAAGTTATTGGAGTTGTCAGGGTTATTGTTGTGGTTTCCTCCAGACTTCAGGTTTCCTCCGCTGCGATTGGGATAGTTTGGACGGGACATAAGGGGTCTATTTTTTCTTGGGGCATATCTTGTAGACGGGTTGGGGCGATACTTCTGAGTATTGTGGGATCCAGTCTGGTGCATCATCCTACGCTTGTGATTGTCATTGGCCCGGTTGATCTTCCCTTCCATCTGAATGGCAGAGTCTACTAGCTCTTCTAGATCTTCAAAATGGATGTTGACTAACACAGTCTGCATCTCATCATGTAATCCATTCAGGAACCTCTCATTCTTCTTTGCTTTGGTGTTGATCTCATCAGGGGCATATCTAGCTAGAGACAGAAATTTGTCATGGTACACAACTATCATCATCCTTCCTTGCTTCAGTTTCTTGAACTCATCCCTCATCCTGGTGACCAAACCTTGGGGCACATGGGTGCGGCTGAACTTGATCTTGAATGCTTCCCAAGTCATCATCTGACCTTCGTTCATGGTACGGGTGCTATTCCACCAGGCTCTTGCATCTCCTGCCAGATAATGGGTGGCAAACAGTACTTTCTCATTGGCTTCAACTCCGGCGACCTCCAGGTTGTTCTCCATAGTTTGCAGCAAGTCATCAGCATCTAAGGGATCCTCAGATTTACTAAAGATAGGTGGGTTGGTATTCTGAAAGTTCTTGAGTTTGGATCTGTGATGATCCTGGTTTCCATGGCCTTGATTATTGTGGGCCATCTGAGCTATCTGTTGTAGAGTGGCTAGGTTGGCTTGACGTTCAGCTCTACTAGCTTCACGATCGGAAACTAGCATTTGCAGAATCTGCAACATTGGGTCCTGAGATGAACTGCTTCCTCTGGGGTTTCCACGAGTCATCTGAAGATTGAGATAGATAATGAGATAAGAGGGAAATCTCTAAGGTTCATGGTTTTGTTTCAAAAGCTTTAAACTTTGAGTTTGACTCGGGTTTTGCAAACTAACAACTTCTTCTCATTCATTCATTCAAAGCACACAATACAAACACACACCACACACACACATAGAAAACAAATGGTTTTAAGAACCATTCTGTGAAACTACGATACAGTGGGACTGGTACAACTCATTCCTACGGTAGTGCTCAAGTGCATCTAATCATCATCAATGAAGTCGGAATCATCATCATTAGTGTGGAACTCCATGGCAACATCCTCTAAGAGTAAAGATCCCCCTGGATATCTTCACCTTCCTCCTCCTCTTTCACTTCAAGCTAGATTTCCTATTCACGGATGGTCTTCTCGAGATTGGCCACCTTCTTGCGGAGACGATCGATGGTGCGATCCTTCTTGTCGCGCTGACGACAAAGTGATTGGCGCTCCTTGGCAAGGATGGCGAGGGTCTGGTCCTTCTTGTCGACAATGACAAGGTTGTGGTTGGCGTAGGCACGAGCGTTGTCCAACTCCTTCTGCCTATCATACAGCATGAAGTCAAGATTTTCCACCTGGTGCTTCAGCTCTGGGTGTCCTGGCATCTCCAAGGGCATTCCCATAGAATCACGCCTTGCAAAGTGAGAAAAGCGAGTTCCTTGGATCAGGTTGATGTTCTGTCCACACAGACGTGCGAGAGCTTCATGCATCGCCTTGGCTAATCCATCTAGCCAGTTGTTCTCCCTCAAGGTGAATTGGATCTTCTCCAAAGTGGGTGCTTCCATCTTGCCTCTGAGATCTGCAACTATCGGCCATTGTAGATCTCTTTCTATATAATAATTGAGTTGTGCACCGAAGAATTCTAGGTGCGGGCGCTCCATATATTTTGACAGTGCATCTAGATCTCTCTCAAATATCAGTTGGCCTCCATTGCCCAGCTGGTAGAACTTGCAGTACTAGACTTCCATCTATAAGAAATTAGGATGAGTAAGTTAGTGAGGTTATCAAGTGTGTCAAATTTTTAAGTAGAGTTGCAATAATTTTGAGGAACATGAATTTTGGAAAGAATCTCAAGGATAAGAGTGGGAATAGGTTTTCATAAATATTCAGTTCTTTTGTTTTGAAACTAAGTTTTTACTCGAACGTCCATTCTAACTAGGGTCTCCTATGGTCAGGATGGCTCTGATACCAACTTGTCAACACCCGGATTTTTAATCCGAGATGCCTGTTATGCCATACCTCCCAATCCCAGGATTACCATTTTTGCGAGACATAACAGATTGATATCACAGTACGTCATCCATTAGAAACCATAATAAGGTCTTACAAATAAAGGATCTCATGATCTAGTCTTAATACAATCAAAGCAGCGAAATAATAACGTAGTAGTGGGCTCCATCTTCAGGGTCACAGGCGATGCTGACGATGGGATATGATCCTAGTTGTCGTAGACCTCCTGTTGTCCATCATCATGGTAGTCCTCCTCATAGTCTGGCCACGGGAATAGCCAGGGACAAAGCCATGAGTACTCTTTAAGTACTGGCAAACTATCACTAACAAGTAAGGTAGTTCTAGTAGGAAATCTTAAGCTCTAGGTTTATATGCAAAAAGCCAGGTTTATCTAAATTGAGTTTAGAAGTAAAGAAAACTAATTTAATGTTCTAAGTCACTTAAGTGGGAACCTACTTTTCATGTCCACAACCCTTTTGTGGTCAAGTCAAAGTCATAGTTCACTTCACAAGTCATTTTGAAAACATCTGACGACGGAATAGTATGGCCACTCCAACTGTCCATGACCCCGAACGTGGCTATTCGAATAGTTTGACACTCTGTAGAGGTGGTACACTTTCACCACAAAATTCGATACATCCGTCAGGGATAACCCTGAATCAATCATACTTAGTATGGGGATAATCAATCATAACCTTTCAATTACACATCCTAGTATCGGCACCTCCCCTATGAGCTTGGCCTCCCAGCCATGGCCATCTGCCATCTTGGGCACTACATAGGTGGACATTCACACTCACGAGGTAGCCTCAGCTCAACCTCTTCCGCGAGGGAACCTATACTAAGGCATATAAACTTCCGGCTAAGCCCTACCCAATTCAGGTATTATGGTTGTATGGTAAAATTGGAATGGTATCGCATTCGAACCCAACCATCAGTTTTTGGTAAAGGGTTAAGGCTCATGCCTCAAAATTTTCATCATCAAACCATTGTGTTTCTCAACACATGTCAAAACATCTCAATAGAATGAATCATCATTCCAAGGTTTTCAAAATCATTTTCACCAAGTATTCCCATCTAAAGTGATCAACTTTTATGCTTAGCACTAGCCACTAAAGTTGGGGGTATTCACTAATGAGGGGTGCTAATCTCCAATCTCATGCCATGGAATGACCTCTAAGTATAACTAATTAGGCCTAGTTTTATACTCTTTATAGTATCTATTCTATTTTTCCAATACTCACAAAGCACTAACTAAAAGTTAAGAACTTTAGTAAAGTAAAAGAATAAAGCTTGCAAGTAAAACTTGGGATGGGTATAATCAAAGTTGTATAACCAAAGCATGCCTAATGCATCTTGCTTAAGTTATGAAGTGGGCAAGTTTTAACTTGCATAGTTCTAGCGTGCCTTGAGTAATGCAGTGGTTGAAGTTTTCTTCTTCTTCTTCCTGGTAGTACTCCTCCTCCTCGTATCCTAGGTCGGTACTATCGTCTATAAATGAATACGAGGTACACAATCACCAAACAATACTTAACTACTTCTATTTAGCACACTAAGGCTCACACTTGATGATCTAGCATCATCACAATCATCACATGAAATAAAGACTTAGTCTTATTTATTTTATTTTAGAAAAGTAATTTCTACTCATTGAAAATACTTAAGATTTAATATTCTCCAATTAAAATATGGGATCATGTTGACACATGTCATCACCACATATTCTAATACATGGGAATGTGATTTAAAGTGTTGGTCATATTTTATAAGGTTTTAAGATTATCATTTAATAGAATTAAAGTGACTAGAAATGCCTATATAGCATTATTTTGGTACTAGTCCAATGTCACTGCATGTAAACCTAAATATTTTTACATATTCAGATAGATCTTATCAAATGTGTTTTTTGGGAGTTGGAATCAACTCAAAATCATTTATGGTTGATTTTTGAAAAATGTTTGAAGTTGGAAAGTCTCTATCTTGTTATTTTTGGTATAGGTGATCTATGACTCCAAATGATTTGAATCCAACGGGATTTGATAGATAATTCAAATACCTTTCTAACAAAATTGGAATCATGTAATTTGGTTCAGTGAATCTCTTTGAATTGATTTTTTAATCTACCGATAGAATCTAGTTTCAACTAAATTGGAAAATAGTTATTTGAATTCCCAGGCCTGCGCGGGAAACTAAACGGGTCGGCCCAATCTGCACAGCACAGCGCAGCGGGCTACTGACAGGGGGGTCCACTAGTTAGCGACTCTAACTAACCGAAGTGGTATCTTTGAACCAGAGCCCTACGATTAGAACTAAGATCAACAGCTGTGGTTCATCGTCGACGACGAACAGCTCCGGCGAGGTTTTAACCCTAACGTCATTGTGGGGGTTGTGTGGGGCTCACATGGGCTCCAGCTAGGGTCGGCGATGGGGGTGAACGATGTTGTCGATGACGGCTGTTCGAACGGTGGTCGCGACAGCTCCTAGGGCGACTCCAATCGACGCCGCCCTTCTCCTTCTGAAGCGGCGGGCTCCGGCCAAATTCCGGCGAAGCATTGCTCGCCTTGCTCTGGGGAAGGGTGTGGGAGGCTTAGTGAGAAGTGGGGAGTGTGTTGGTGTGGAGAATGGAGGCGGAGAGGGCCTCTATTTATACACGGACGAGGGGACCGAGTGGAATGGGCTGGCGTCTCTAGCGAGGGCGGTACAACGTGTTATCGGCGTGGTTGTTGGTAGGGGATGGTGCGGTGTTCCCTGGAGCTCATCATAGAAGTAATGGCATGGCACGGGACGATCTAGGTTGGTCGGGTGCGTGTGATGCTTTGCGCAAGAGCGGCGGTGTTCAAGGCAGCGCACGGGTGCTACGGGTCGTGCGACGGTGAACGGGGATGTCTGGGAGCTGGCTGTGATCATGGCGAGTTAGTGCACGCGAGGTGAGGGCGAGGCGCGGTATGTGTGAGCTGGTCGGGTGCGGCGCTCTGGCGCGCTCTCGAGACGGTGCAGAGAGAGTGGGCGCGGCGCTGCTGGGGTGGTCCAGGGCTTGGCTGTGATCGTGGGCTAGACAGGGGTGGCAATGGACGGTCGCTGATACATTGCAAATGTATCTATAATTTTTGATGTTCCATGCTTGGTTTTATCCACTTTCTTATGTTTTGTCCACACTTTGGAGTACTTTTCATATGATTTCTTGGACTAACCTATTAACAAGATCCTTAGTGCCAGCTGCCTGTTTTCTACTGTTTTTGGTTCCAGGAAAGTTAGAAAATAAATATTCTCGGAATTGGACGGGACAAAAGCCAAAGTCGTTATTTTACCGGGGGACACTTGGAGCTAGAATACGAGACGGAGAAGGGCCAGAGGGCGGCCACACCACCTGGCCACGTGGCCAGGCTTGGCCCGTGCCAGGAGGTGGTGTGGCCAGCCCAGGCACGCCCTCGGCCTCTCCTTCGGCCTATATATTGCCTCTGATACGGAAACCCTAAGTACCCGATCAAAAATTCACGAAAGAGTCTGTAGTCGCCGTCGTCTCTGTCCCTAGATCGGGAGGGATCTGAAGCTCTTCCCGACACCCTGCCAGAGAGGGGAATTCACCCTGGAGGCCTTCTTCATCATCATGCAAGCCTCCGGTGTGATGCGTGAGTAGTTCATCTCTGGACTACAGGTCCATGTAGTAGCTAGATGGCCGGTTCTCCTCCTTTGTGCTATCATGTATAGATATTGTGAACTCCGTTCATGATCAAGATCATCTATTTGTAATTCTGCATGTTGTGATTGCGGGGATCCGATGGATATTGCGATGCTATTTCAGATTTATTATTATTGTATCATGTCTTTGTTATTTGTGATCTTGCATGCTTTCCGTTGTTAGTAGCTATCTTGGCCAAGTAGATGCTAGCAACTCCAAGAGTTAGTATTTATGCTCGATAGTGGGTTCATGCCTCTGGTAATATGGGGAAGTGGCGGAAATCTCTAAGGTACTAGATGTGATGTTGCTACTAGGGAGAAAACAACAATCCTTTGTTCATAGAACAATCGTATTGTTTACTTTACATGCAATTCGTAATGCAATAAACTGTTGCTTGCAACTTAATACTAGAGGGGGTTCGGATGATAACCTGAAGGTGGATTATTAGTCATAGATGCAGTTGGATGGCGGTTTATGTATAATGTTGTAATGCCCAATCGAATCTCAAAGGAGTCAAGATGATTAGTATATGCTTGTATACTTTCTCGATGTTTGTCAATTGCCCCGCTGTAATTTGTTCACCCAGCATGTTATCTATCTTAAGGAGAGCCACCTCTAGTGAACTATGGACCCCGGTCCTTTCTTTTACATTCAATCTACAATCAAACTATTTACTGCTTTGTGTTTACTTTCTGCAAACTATTACTTCCTTCCATTCGATACGTTTAATCCTTTGTTTCAGCAAAACCGGTGAGATTAACAACCTCATCGCAAGTTGGGGACAAAGTTCTGTGGTTGTGTTGTGCAAGTCTCCATGTTGCTGCTGGCACCGGTAGTGCGCCCTGCCGTTCAGCTAGCAACACCTTTGGGGTGTTTCCTTGCTCCTACTAGATTGATAACCTTGGTTTTGTACTAAGGGAAAACTTGTTGATGTGCTCATCATACCTTCCTCTTGGGGTTCCCCAATGAGCTCGATATATTTTGGGCCATCAAGCATACTTTCTGGTGTCATTGTCGGGGAACTGAAGAAGAAGAAGCTCCCACGTCAACCATGCGCTAGCAAGATATTTTCTTGCGCCGTTGCCGGGGAGTTAAGGACATCTTCACAAGGGGATTCCCTCATAACCAATCTCTTTACTTTGTTATTTTTGTTTTGCTTAGTTTACTTTTGTTTTGTTTGCTTGTTTCTTTATCAAAAACACAAAAAAATAGTTTTACTAGTTTGCTTTCTTTATCAAAAACACAAAAAAATTTAGTTCCTATCTTAAAGTTGCCATTATGTCTAGCATTGCTCCAATCACTATGTCACCTAAGGAAATGATTTTCACTTTTAAACAAGGAATTGAAGAGAGTTTCAAAGAAGCTTGGTCTAGAATCTCTGATCTACATGAAAAAACTGAACCTAAAATGACTCAAAGCTTGTTCCTTAGCAGTTTTTACCTTGGAATTGCTCTTTGCTATATATATATGCTTTAGATGTTGTTGTGGGAGGAGATTTCCTCCAATGCAATGAAGATGATGCTGTTAATACCATAAAGAAGTTGGTCTTTCCTTACAACTTTCCAAGCAAATATGATTCTTCCTTTATGAACATATTTGCTAGATTGAACACTCTTGAGACCCGCACTACTAGTTTAAACGATTGCTATAATACGCTTAGAGAGCATCATAATTACGTTCCAATAAATTCTGAACAATCAAAGTGGCTCCCCACAGTAAAGATTGATATAAATAATGAAACTGTTCAAGCTCGCTATGATATCATGTCTGAATTTTGTCTTATGCCCAAAGATATTTATGAATCTTTGAATCTTTGGGGGCTTTCTGAAGGAGGAAAAGAAATATCTCTTGCTAATAATGCTACAATATTACCTATTGGAATAGCTGAAGGAGTGTTTACAAAGATCCTTGGGAAAATGATTTCTACTGATTATCTTATTATTGAATGTGCAGGAAAAGGACAAATTACACTTGGGAGATCCCTATTAGAACTCTTTGGAGCAATAATAGATGTGGGAAAGGGGACCATGCACCTTGATTCTCCACCAAACAATCATATTTTCCCCAAGGTTAAGAATAAAAGTAAGAGAGGTAAGGGCAAGAAAATTGGTTTTAATGCTTCTTCATTTGAGAACACTTGATTATTTTTCTTGCTTCTTATGCCTAACTTAAAGGCATTAAATAAAAGTACTTATTGGGATATAACCCAAAAGTTTTAGATGAGTCTTGGAAATAACCGCTCCTTATCCTTTTTATTTGCTTTTTGTGCCAAGAGTAACCTCTAATGAGAGAGAAGTAATGATTGGGAAAGTTGCTGTCCCAAAATAGATTTTTGTGCTTCACCGTAAAAATTCATGTAAAATCTTTGTACGTCCTTTTGAGGTGTGAATTTTTGTGCCCCGGGTTGTTATCTAACTTTCGTTAGTTCAACACTTTTTGATTTGAGCAAAAGAAGGTCTTCTAAAAAATTCGTCTTTACCTGCTAGTTTGTTTTAATAGATTTCTTCCATTTTCTGCATTTGCTTCTTGTTGGTTCCTTTTTGAGTTCTTTTGGGGAATTGAGCTTTTTGAGGGAAGTGCTAAAGTAGCTTGTGTTTTATTGGAAGTTTTATTGGTGTTGAAACTGAACCCAAAGACTTATTATCTTGAGTGCAATAATGTTGCTAATAAAGATTGTGTGAAGTTTTGTATGAAGGAAACATTTCAGGTGTATGGAAGGAATGAGTAATGAGATGAAGGACTGGCTAAAGCTCAAGCTTGGGGATGCCACGTGTGTCACCCCAAGAAATATCCAAGAAGTACAAGCGTCAAAGCTTGGGGATGCCCAAGGCATCCCCTTCTTCATCAATAAAAATCCCAGGTTTCTTCCAAACGCTTCATTTTTATTGTTTCATGCACAGTTGTGTTGTTCTTGGAGCGTCTTCTTTTTCATTTTTGTTTTGGTTTTTCGTTTGCTTTTGTTTGTTTAGTTTGCTGAATCAATTGGTTGGACCCCCTCTTTCATACATTGGTTTGCAAATAGTTTGGTTTGGTTTGGAAAAGAGTAGGAAAGTTCATACTTATGTGGTAAAAAGAGCTTATTTTTGACTGTGGCCTATGCTTTGTCATGCCATGCTTGATATTGTTTTGGCTTTATGCTTAGTATTCTTTGTTGTAGCATGACTTGTTATAAACAATTGAGATTGCTTAATGTGCCTTGGATGAATCATGCGTTGTTTTACCATATTAAAGCATAGTACAGTGGTATTCTCCTTTGATGCTTTATTTGGGTTGACTTGGCGCATGCTCACACCATGTTATGACTATCTCAAGTCACCATAGCCTTTATGATCCTTTAGTTTTCAACTTGTAGTGTCACTTTATGCTTTGATCAATGATGTTTTGTCGCTCTGCATGATTATGGTCATTATTGCTCTCTTAGTTTGTCGCTCCCAGTCTTTTGCTAGCCTCTGTAACCAAGTATGAGTTCCACTCATGCATCCAACTCCTTAAACCAAGTTATTCCAAAGAGTCCACCATACCTACCTACTAGCATATGCTATTCCAAGTATATTCATGTTTTTGTCTACCTTCCAAATTAAACTTGTTATGTGAAAATTAGTGATTAAAGCTCTCACGAACTTGATGGCACACTTTACTTTTCTTCATTTAATAAACTTGAACCATTGGGCCCTTCTTTGTTGCGTATATGCTTGCGCTTTATAAGTTGAAATTAGCAGAACCATGTATCATGGGGAACGCTTTCAACATTGCACTTGTACTTTGTACCCCGTTGATATCATGTTCTTTTGCTTATGGATCCCGACGGTGTGAAATAAAAGTGGAACTTGTAAGATCATGGAGTTTGTATGTGTGTTAGAAACGCCGCTAGCCTAAGCCATGCCTAATCATGGTGGAAACTTGCAGCATCACCATAATGAGCACTCTATGAAGCATCCTTAATAAAAACCTATGCAAATAGCAAATAAAAAGATCGCTGAGATGCTCATTGTCTGCTTGCCTTGTCATTTTGATTATGGGATAGCTCATGTATCATGTGCAAGGGGTACCCTGTTGGCGGTTCTCTATGATACATATGTACTTACAATGACAAGAGCTTACTCATGACTAAAGTTGAGTAGCATGAGGTTCGGTCTTCGTAAGTAAGGGGCATGAGATTTCGGCTTATAACTTGTCAAGCATATCCTCTTAGTTGTGTCACTTTAACCTTAATCACCTTAAAGATGCTTATGATAGGGGAAATGAGAGCTAAAAGCTAATAAGTAACATAATTTTTGGAAGCTCTTTATGAGACTTGAATCCCTACTTCCTTCTATGAAGGCCTTTCTTTCACTTATATATTGAGTCCCCACCTTCTATCTTTATGCACCTACTTTGAGAGCATAGTGGCCATTCTTAGTTCTATGTGCATTGTCCCAAGACTTGTTGATTGATGCATAACTTTGATATTACTTGTTTTAAACTATTTGTATCTAGTCACTCTTATGAACTTTGAAGGTGTCCTATGCATTTATGTTTTGCTACTCTATGAGGGACAAGCTGAATGCTACTATACTATGTTTTATTTATGTGAAACAAACAAATGTCTTGCAAAGCATTGTTATTCATGAATCTTTTGTTTGTGACTTTTCATGTTGCAACATAGTTTCTTTGTCTTATTGCTAGAACTTTATCTTTCATGTTATGATTGAAGTACTATGATCCCATCTTTGAATGTTTTACAAATACTTTGATTAAGTTTATGATGGTGCATGTCACCTCAAAAATTATTCTTTGTTTTTATCACTTACCTACTCGAGGACGAGTAGGAGTTAAGCTTGGGGATGTTGATACATTGCAAATGTATCTATAATTTTTGATGTTCCATGCTTGGTTTTATGTACTTTCTTATATTTTGTCCTCACTTTGGAGTACTTTTCATATGATTTCTTGGACTAACCTATTAACAAGAGACACGGTGCCAACTGCCTGTTTTCTGCTGTTTTTGGTTCCAGGAAAGTCAGAAGATAAATATTCTCAGAATTGGACGGGACAAAAGCCAAAGTCGTTATTTTACCGAGGGACACTTGGAGCCAGAATATGAGACGGAGAAGGGCCATAGGGCAGCCACACCACCTGGCCGCGCGTCCAGGCTTGGCCCACGCCAGGAGGTGGTGTGGCCAGCCCAGGCACCCCCTCGGCCTCTCCTTCCGCCTATATATTGCCTTTGATACGGAAACCCTTAGTACCCGATCAAAAATCCACGAAAGAGTCTGTAGCCGCCGTCGTCTCTATCCCTAGATCGGGAGGGATCTGAAGCTCTTCCCGGCACCCTGTCGGAGAGGGGAATTCACCCTAGAGGCCTTCTTCATCATCATGCAAGCCTCCGGCGTGATGCGTGAGTAGTTCATCTCTGGACTACGGGTCCATGTAGTAGCTAGATGGTTGGTTCTCCTCCTTTGTGCTATCATGTCTAGATCTTGTGAGCTCCGTTCATGATCAAGATCATCTATTTGTAATTCTGCATGTTGTGTTTGCGGGGATCCGATGGATATTGAGATGCTATTTCAGATTGATTATTGATTCTATCATGTCTTTGTTATTTGTGATCTTGCATGCTTTCCGTTGTTAGTAGCTATCTTGGCCAAGTAGATGCTAGCAACTCCAAGAGTTAGTATTTATGCTCGATAGTGGGTTCATGCCTCTGGTAATCTGGGGAAGTGACAGAAATCTCTAAGGTACTACATGTGCTGTTGCTACTAGGGAGAAAACAACAATCCTTTGTTCATAGAACAATCGTATTGTTTACTTTACACGCAATTCGTAATGCAATAATCTGTTGCTTGCAACTTAATACTGGAGGGGGTTCGGATGATAACCTGAAGGTGGATTATTAGTCATAAATGCAGTTGGATGGCGGTCTATGTATAATGTTGTAGTGCCCAATCAAATCTCAAAGGAGTCAAGATGATTAGTATATGCTTGTATACTTTCTCGATGTTTGTCAATTGCCCCGCTGTAATTTGTTCACCCAGCATGTTATCTATCTTAAGGAGAGCCACCTCTAGTGAACTATGGACCCGGTCCTTTCTTTTACATTCAATCTACAATCAAACTATTTATTGCTTTGTGTTTACTTTCTGCAAACTATTACTTCCTTCCATTCGATACATTTAATCCTTTGTTTTCAGCAAAACCGGTGAAATTGACAACCTCATCGCAAGTTGGGGACAAAGTTCTGTGGTTGTTTTGTGCAGGTCTCCACGTTGCTGCTGGCACTGGTAGTGCGCCCTGCCAACGTTCATCTAGCAACACCTTTGGGGTGTTTCCTTGCTCCTACTGGATTGATAACCTTGGTTTCATACTGAGGGAAAACTTGCTGCTGTGCTCATCATACCTTCCTCTTGGGGTTCCCCAACGAGCTCGATATATTTTGGGCCATCAAGCATACTTTCTAGCGTCGTTGACGGGGAACTAAAGAAGAAGAAGCTCCCATGTCAACCACGCGCCAGGAGTCGCCTGTCTGGTGATCATCATGGGAGAGGGCGGCGTGGTCCCTGGCGCTCTGTCCACGGTCGGCCGGCGATGACTACTTTCGGGCAGCGCTCCACTGGTGCAACGGCAAAGGGGCAAGCGTGTCTGGTGCTGCTAGAGGCTGGGGGAGACCAAGGGAGTGTAATGGGGCATTTGGTCGAGTGATCAATGTCCCAAACAGTGAAGTTAGGCAGATGTTGATTAGTGTCTGCAAGCTGTTCGACTTAATGGCCGCAAGAATTTGAATTTCAAATTTTTTGAATGAAATTCGGTGAGTGATCTACACTTATGCTTGAGTGTCTCTGGTTGCTTGGGTTTGCCAAGGTGAATTCATTTGAGTGGGTTTTGCAAAATGGTGATCTTAGTACATACACTTGATTCAATTTTGAATTCTCCTTTAAATGGATTTGAAAATAGTTTTTGTGAGTTTGTAAAGTGGGCTTGGGTTCACTTTTACTTGGTCTAGCAAGGGGTGAAAAGAAATGAAATTGTTTCTGTTAGAAATTTCTCTTCTAGGAACACTCAAAGTGACCTAGTGGTTATCTTTGGTCAAAATGACCATTTGCTTATTTAATTCATATTTGATTTCTTTTTCTTTTGATTTAGTTTGTAATTGGCCTAGATGATGTAGTATTCATCACTAAACCATTTCTTATCATTTGTAGCAATCAAACATGGCAATTTCACTCAATCATACACTAATGCAAAACAAACATGCATTCATATTTAATTTGATACTAAAAGTTTTTGTTAACCCTAAGCTTGGGTGATTTGAACTTGATAATCTTGATTAGAAGATTTGGGGTGTTACAATCTTCTTCTTCAAGACACTCTTGATCTTCTTCTTCATCTTTGTCTTCTTCTTCTACATGATTCCAATAGGCACAAAGCCCTTGGATATTGCTTCTTCTTCATTTCTTCATTTTCAACCTTGAAACCAACACATGGCCCAAGCGATGCCAATGGACAAATCCTACAAGTGAAACTCAATTCAAACATTAGTCCGTAGAGATCGTCATTAAATACCAACACATTGTTCTTGGGGAGATGGATAACCCCTAGCATTATTATAAACTAGAAGAATACCCCGCGCGTTGTAGCGAGAATCTCTCTAATAAATTGATTATGTAAATGAATAAATATAAAATGCATAGAATATGAAGTTCTCTGAAAATATGCTAGATTGGTCATAATAGTCAAGAGCAAAATTTAATTCACATCAATTGTTGTATATTTAACGAATAAAAATTGGTGGCATGGACAATTATATGGCCAAGAAGTAGATGACATGGATAGCTTGCATGTACCATAAAGTAATGCTAATGAGATGACATGGCATATTTATTGGCTAAAAAAGTGGGTGATTGATGACCCACAAGTATACGGGGTGTATCGCGGTATTTTTGATAAGTAAGAGTGTCGAACCCAACGAGGAGCAGAAGGTGCTGGCTAGTGGTATGGATCAGGAATTCTCTGCAAATACTTAGCAAACGGATTTTTAGGGTTTTTGATAATGCAAGTAAATAAAGTACGAGTAAATAAAAGACAGTAGGAATAAATGCAGCAAGTGGCTCAATCCTTTATGTAGCAAAGGACAAGCCGGTTGTATTACTTAAGATGACCAAACGTTCTCGAGGACACATGGGAAGACTGTCAAGTGCTTTCGCTTCATATAGTTGATTAATCTTCTTTAGCTTGCTAAGTGTTGTGTGGGTGAACCTGTGCTAATGTACCGACCTTCCTACGACTAATACATACTTATGATTATACCCCTTGCAAACATCCGTAAGTACAAGAAAGTAATTAAGGTAGAAACCTAACCACAGCTTTAAACTCTAAGACCCTTACGTCCCTTGTGCAATGGTTTCCTAACGGGGGTTCAGGTTTCTGTCACTCCGGCAACCCCTACGATTAGTAAACAAATACACAATGCATTCCCCTAGGCCCATATAGGTGAAGTGTCATGTAGTCGACGTTCACATGACACCACTAGAAGAAGTACACCACAGCTTAAATATCAAACTATTGAATCTTTCTCAACACAATTCCACTACTAACAACATGACTTCTCCCATGTCCTCAAGAATAAAATGAACTACTCACAAGACATCATATGGATCATGATCAGAGATGGAATAATGATGTATAACAATCTGAAAACATAAACAATAATTCAATGGTTCCACTCAATAGCATCAACTACAAAGAGTAATCAACACCGGGAAAGTTTCCCCTAAGAACTATGCAAGATTCAACCCAATTGTTACAGCAATATGGATATGGTGATGAGGGTGATGATGATGATGATGGTGATGATGATGACGATGATCCCGATGAAGTCCAGCTTGATGGTGGTGTTGATGGCGACGAACTCCCCTCTCTGGGAAGGAATTCCCCCGTCAGAAATCTGTCTGCCGGAGAGATCTTTCTCTCTAACTGTTTTCCACCCCGCAGAGGCGGCAGAATCTTTCTGTGGTCACTCCCCGAGTATTAGGGTTTCGGGAGGAATATATACGCCAGAGGGGAGAGCCAGAGGTGGGCCAGGGCGGCCACACCACCTGGTGGCGCGACCTAGGGTGGCCCGCGCTAGGGGGTGGTGTGGGCCCCCTGTGGCCCATCTCCACTCCTCCTTCTGGCATCCTTCATCTTCTGGAAAAATAGGATTTTCTGTATATTTTCCCGGATTTTCTCATCTTCACGAATTTTGCCTCCAAACAGCACCTTTTCCATCAGATTCCTGACTGCAGCGGTCCAAGCTCCAAAAGTCATCAACCATGCAAAAACAGATGAAATAACATAAGTATCCCCTCTTAATATGAAATATATCAAAGAATAACAGTAAATTATGATATAGAATAGTGATGCAAAATGGACGTATCAACTCCCCCCAAGCTTAGACTTCGCTTGTCCCCAAGCAAAACTGAGCTCAATAAACATGACCTCAGGTTTATGGATTGAAGAGTCGATAAAAGAATACGGACAAGAAGCATCGCATTCATCAATACATAGATCATAATAGAAGACAACTCACTATTATATAACTTAACTTGCAATAAGTAAAGGAAACACAATAAAGATACATAAAGTGAATCATAATTGGTAATGGCAAACTTAGCTCTTGGTCGAAGAATAGTTGATAATTTGCCGGAGTTCACAAATAAATGATTTTCAATGATAGCTTTCAAAGTAGTAGACACCAAGATAAGAGCAATGTGCAAAATAAGGAACATAACAAACATGATTGAATAAATCATCATATGAATGAATGAAACAGAACAACTCAAAATGCTTGTTGAGATAGAAGGGAATAGATTTACTGACTCAACTAAAAAGTAAAAGAAAGGCCCTTCGTAGAGGGAAGCAGGGATTTCAAGTTTCATAAAGAGCTCCCAAAAATTATGATACTTATTAGCTTTCAGCTCTCATTGCCCCTATCATAGGAATCTTTAGGTGATTAAGGTTAAAGTGACCAAATATGAGGATATGCTTGACAAGTTGTAAATTGAGAATCTCATGTCCCTTGAATACGAGAAAGGTGTTCCATCTTGAGGTGTAGAAGATCGTCATCATCAACATCATGTGGAATATACACAAGGAAATTGTTTGATCTTGATAGGGTTTCTTTCTTACCGGTCTCGTGGTGTTAGTTGGGGAGACCGGTTTATAGGATAGATAACCGTACTATCAAAAGGGGCTCTCGAGTGAGTAACTTGATCATATCCCTCGGTGAGAGCTCAAACCTTTGCATACTTGGCATCATATTTCTTGGTTCTTATTTGGGTCTTACTCATGTGAGTATTTATATCTTGTGTTAATCTCCATGATAAGCTCAAGTTCATCGAAAACGAATTTCATATGCTTTCTCTATTGCGTTTTCAATGTTGGAGGTTTTATCGGTTCGTCTTTTTGGGAGAGGTCAAACCTTTCGTCATTTGGTTCTATCCTACCTTTCTGGACTATGATGTTTCTATGGATGATCTTGTAGATCTCATTGTCCTCTTTAAAACGATCCCAAGATCATCAAAAACGGAGTCCGGATACAAAAGTTATGATTGTTTCAGTTTCGCTGTTTCTACCAGTTTTCAGGGGGCGGATTATCCGGTCCAATTTTCGGAAAACGGCTAAGGACTTTGAGGCGTGGCTCCCAGTAACAGGGGTGGATTATCCGGGCCTCCGGGGGCGGATTATCTGGCCCAAATATCCGCCCCCTATACTGAGGGTCGCGCCACGAAGTCCTTAGCCATATTTTGGCCCAGGGAACCCGGAATATCCGGGGGACGGGCGGATTATCCGGCCTAGGAGGTCCCAAACTGTCATATTTCGTTGGGGAGGGGTATAATAGACCCCTTCTTCCTCCTTAGGCTGGTGGCTTGCATTCTCTCTCTCCTCCATTGTTTTGACCTTCAAGAGCTTGCAAATTCTCTCAATCCCTCCCATATTTCTTGAATCTTTTTGGGGGATTTGAAAGGGGTCGTCTAGATCTACAACTCCACCAATCCATCTCTCCTTTATGTGATAGGAACATATTGGGATCTAGATATTCATGTTTCTTTTGTGGATTTCCTCTTGTGTTCTTCCTCTCTTATTCTCCCACTAGCTTTTGTAGCTTTGGTGGGATTTGGGAAAGAAGGACTTGAGCACTTCTTGTGTTCTTTCCATTGCATTTGGTGCATAGGTTTGAGTTCTCGGTGGGGATTTGATTGGGTGAAAGGTGAGAAGCTTTTTACTCTTGGGTTCTTGGAACCCTAGACGGTTTAGTTGTTTTGCAGGTTTGCGTATTACTTGGGGCCTCCAATTAAGTTGTGGAGCTTTCCCCGAGCTTGTTTGTTGGGAGCCTCCAATTGAGTTGTGTAGAAGTTCCCCAATCTTTGTGAGAGGTTACGGATTGCCACCGACAAGTGCACCAATAGTGAAGAAGTGAATCAGGCCTCTTGTGGCGAGGTTCACAGGAGAATAGGGTGAGGCTTTTGTGGTGTGGTGGTCCTAGTACCGCCCACCCCTCCAACGAGACGTACTCCCTTTATGGGAGGAACTCAGTAATAAATCATCATCTTCGCGTGCCTCGGTTATCTCTATACCCGAGCTATTACTTATGCACTTCACTTTGTGATAGCCTTCGTGCTTGAAGTCTTATATCTAGCTATCACATAGTTGCTTGTATTGCTTAGCATAAGTTGTTGGTGCACATAGGTGAACCATAGTTTATATAAGATTTGTGCTTGACAAAGTAAACGCTAGTTTTATTCCGCCTTTGTTAAGCCCATATCATAAAAGTTTTAAACCGCCTATTCACCCCCCCTCTAGGTGGCATCTGTATCCTTTTCAAAGTGTGCCGTCAAGTTCGTGAGAGCTTTAATCACTAATTTACACATAACAAGTTTAATTTAGAAGGTAGATAAAAACATGAATTTACTTGGAATAGCAATAATGCTAATAGGTAGGTATGGTGGACACAAATGGCATAGGTTTTGGTTTAAGGATTGGATGCACGAGAAGAATTCCCTCTCAGTACAGGTTTTTGGCTAGCAAGGCTGGGTAGCAAGTATAAGAGTTGAAGGAAACAAACAAACATACAAATGATAAAAACAAACATGCAATCTTCCTTGGAAGCACAAAAGATCTTAACTAGAGAATACTAAGCTTATGAGCAAATCAAGAAAGAAGGATGATGAAATTATAGTTATTTTAAGAGTACTTCTATCTTTTTCATTCAACTCTCAAAAACAGTGTTGCTACTGACCGAGCCAGGCTTGCCAAACCCAACTAAATTAACTCAATGATCCCAAAGTGATACCAATACTAACAACAAGATCAATCATATAACCATGAATTGAAAACTAGTATAAGATATGCAAAAGAGTAAATGATAGAACTTCTCATTAATATTCCATAACGGCAACTCACGCCAAGGGATACATATCTAACGAGAGAGGGGACACTTCCATAATGCAAACCATCCTGCATTATAACTTCTCTATTCATGATATGACTCTACTGAAAAGGTAATAAGATAGAAGATAGTAATGTGATACCGCGACACTCCCCCAAGCCTGGAACAAGCCAAGGGGATGCCAAACCTGATGATGAATTGCTTGGTGGTGGTATCCTCTTGATGAGCTCTTTGATCAATTTCCCCAAGTCCTCAATCTCGAAGGTGAGATTATGAATAAGCTATGAGTTTTGCTCAATGCGACTCATGATCATGTTGGGTTGAGAATCCCAGCTCTTGCGATTCTTTCCCCACTCTACCTCCTTGAAGTCTTCTTTTCTTGCATGGCTAGAACGAGGCAAATCCCAATTGGAGGGTAATTTCTCCTTCGGCATATTCTGGTATTGATGCTCATGGATAAGGGTATGTAAAGGATTCTTGGCGCGCAGAGGAAGTGACCAGGGATCTAAACGGTGATGAGGAGGCTTCCCTCCAATTGACATCGTCATGGCAAGGTTTTCCACCACTCCAATGCTTGCAATGGTAGTGCCGATGTGCTTTGCCTCCTCTTCATCTTCACTCTTGATCTCCTTCTCCTGCCCGGGGTCTTGGAGATCTTCCTCCATAGGCTCCTTCCCCTTATCCTTGGCGGACACCATTGTGCTTCTAAACTTTCAAAAATAGTTCCTGGCAGAAACTGATTGAAACAAAAACACGACGAAAACACAATATACGAACCTCGGGGGATCCGGGGGATTATATATTATGAAGTTTCATAACAAAAGGAAGGTACTGGGAGAAAACGGGTCGGAGACGGAGTCCGGAGTGGCCACACCACCTGGTGGCACGGCCAAGGGTGGGCCTATGCCACAGGATGGTGTGAGCCACCCTGGCTCCATTTCCGTCCCTCTTTCGCTTCGTAGCTTCCCTTATTGGCTAAAAACTGCAAAAATATAGTTGGATAGTGATGGCTCAATGCACGGCGCCCAAAAAAATGCTTATTGGCGGTGTTGATGTAGAGCTCGTTGGGAACCCCAAGAGGAAGGTATGATGAGCACAGCAGCAAGTTTCCCTCAGTTATGAAACCAAGGTTTAATCGAACTAGTAGGAGCAAGGAAACACCCCAAAGGTGTTACTAGCTGAGCTTTGGTAGGGCGCACTACCGGTGCTAGTAGCAACATGGAGACCTGCACAACACAACCACAAAACTTTGTCCCCAACTTGCGATGAGGTTGTCAATCTCACCGTGTTTTGCGGAAAACAAAGGATTAAACGTATTGAATGGAAAGAAGTAAAAGTTTGCAGAAAGTAAACACAAAGCAGGAACAGTTTATTGATTGTATGTAAAGAAAAAGGACCGGGATCCATAGTTCACTAGAGGTGGCTCTCCTTAGATAGATAACATGCTGGGTGAACAAATTACAGCGGGGCAATTGACAAACAGCAGAAAACAGGCAGCTAGCACTGTGGCTCTTGTTAATAGGTTAGTCCAAGAAATCATATGAAAAGTACTCCAAAGTTGGAACAAAACACAAGAAAGTGGATAGAACCAAGCATGGAACATCAAAAATTATAGATACATTTGCAATGTATCAACATCCCCTAGCTTAACTCCTGCTCGTCCTCGAGTAGGTAAGTGATAAAAAGAAAGAATAATTTTTGAGGTGACATGCACCATCAAAGACTTGATCAAAGTATTTGCAAAACATTCAAAGATGGGATCATAGTACTTCAATCATAACATGAAAGACAAAGTTCTAGCAATAATCAAAGAAACTATGATGCAACATGAAAAGGCACAAACAAAAGATTCATGAATAACAATGCTTTGCAAGACGTTTGTTTGTTTCACATAAAGAAAACATAGCATAATAGTATTCAGCTTGTCCCTCAATAGAGTAGCAAATATAAATGCATAGGACACCTTCAAAGTTCATAAGAGTGACTAGATACAATAGTTTAAAACAAGCAATATCAAAGTATGCATCAATCAACTAGTCTTGGGACAATGCACATAGAACTAAGAATGGCCACTATGCTCTCAAAGTAGGTGCATAAAGATAGAAGGTGGAGACTCAATATAATGGTGGAAGAAAGGCCTTTTGTAAAAGGAAGTAGGGATTAAAGTCTCATAAAGAGCTTCCAAAAATTATGGTACTTATAGCTTTCAGCTCTCATTGCCCCCATCATAAGCATCTTGAAGTGATTAAGGTTAAAGTGAACAAACTATGGTGTACATGCTTGACGAAGTATAAGTCGGAAATCTCATATCCCTTGTATACGAGGGCCGCTCCTCATTCTACTCAAGTTTAGTCACCGGTAAGTTCTTGTCATCGTAAGTACATGTGTATCATAGAGAACCGCCAACGGGGTACCCCTTGCCCGATGATACGGAAGAATCCCCATATCAAAATGACAAGGCAAGCAGACAACGAGCATCTCAGCATTCTTCTTATTTACCATGGGAATATGGTGCTTTTTTCTCTCTTTCCTCTTTTCATAGTATCTTTTTTTCTTTTCTCTTTTTTTCTCAATATAGGACTCTTTTTTATAAGAAGAATGCTTCATAGACAGCTCATTATGGTTACACTGCAGGTTTCCACCATGTCAGCATGGATTGAACCAATGACCCAGGCGTTCTCTAACACATATACATAACTCCATGGACTTACAAGCTCCCCTTTCATTTCACAATCGGCGACATCCATATACAAAAGAGCATGATATCAACTAGGTACAAGTACCAAGTGCAATGTTGAAAGTGTTCCTCATGAAAGCATGGTTCTGCTAATTCCCAACAAATAAGTGCAAGCATATACAACATAGACGACACAATGGTTCAAGTTTATTAGAGGCAAAAAGTAAAGTGTGCCATCAAGTTCATGAGAGCTTTAATCACTAGTTTTCTCATAACAAGTGGAAGGTAAACAAAAGCATGAATATACTTGGAATAGCATAAGCTAGTAGGTAGGTATGGTGGACTCTTTGGAATAACTTGGTTTAGGGAGTTGGGTGCATGAGTGGAACTCATACTTTGTTGTGGAGGCTAGCAAAAGACTGGGAGCGACAAACTAAGAGAGCAATAATGGCCATAATCATGCAGAGCGACAAAACATCATTGATCAAAGCATAAAGTGATACTACAAGTTGAAAACTAAAGGATCATAAAGGCTATGGTGACTTTGGATAGTCATAACATGGTGTGAGCATGCGCCAAGTCAACCCAAATAAAGCATCAAAGGAGAATGCCACTATACTATGCTTTAATATGCTAAAACAACGCATGATTTATCTAAGGCACATTAAGCAAAACGAAAACGAAAAAGAAGACGCTCCAAGAAAAACACAATTGTGCATGAAACAATAAAAATGAAGCGTTTGGAAGAAACCTGGGATTTTTATTGATGAAGGAGGGGATGCCTTGGGCATCCCCAAGCTTTGACGCTTCTACTTCTTGAATATTTATTGGGGTGACATGTGTGCCATCCCCAAGCTTGAGCTTTAGTCCATCCTTCATCTCATTACTCATTCCTTCCATACACCTGAAAATTTTCCTTCATACAAAACTTCACACAATCTCATTAGCAACATTAGTGCACTCAAGATAAAAGGTCTTAAGGTTCAGTTCTAACACCAAATAGACTTCCATTAGAACACTAGATACTGTATCACTTCCCTCAAAAAGCTCAATTCCCCAAAAGAACTCAAGAAGGAACCAACAAGAAGCAAATGCAGAAAAAGGCAGAAATCTGTCAAAACAGACCAGCAGGTAAATTTTTTCGAAGACCTTCTGTTGCTCAAATCAAAAAGTGTTGAACTAAATAAAGTTAGATAACAACCTGGGGCAGAAGCACAAACAATTCTAGCTCAATCCGATATACAGAGCTCTCTCACGAATTTTTACGGTGAAGCACAAAAATCTATTTCAGGACAGCAACTTTCCCAAACATTACTTCTCTCTCATTAGAGGTTACTCTTGGAACAAGAGGCAAATAAAAAGGATAAGGAGAGGTTATTACTGAAGTAATAACTTCCAAGACTAATCTAAAACTTTTGGGTTATCTCCCAATAAGTACTTTTCTTTAACGCCTTTAAGTTAGGCATAAGAAGCAAAGAAAGAATCAAGTGTTCTCAAATGAAGAAGCATTAAGACCAAATTTTGTTTTCATAGGAGAAGCAAAAGAAATCTTTTCTCTCTTTTTAGGGAAGTGTTCTATACCTTTCTTGAGTGGGAGTTGATATTTAATGGTGCCTTCTTTCATATCAATGATGGCACCAACAGTTATAAGAAAAGTTCTTCCCAAAGTAATAGGACAAGAAGCATTGTATTCAACATCCAAAACATAGAAATCAACAGGGACATAGGAATTGTTAACCATAATAAGGACATCATTAAGACTCCCCATGAGTTTCTTATTAGCATTATCATCAAGTGGGACATTCAAATAACAATCTTCAAGAGGAGGCAAATCAAGCATATCATAAATCCTTCTAGGCATAATAGAAACACTACTATCAAGATCACATAAAGCTTTGAAATCAAAGTAATTCATTTTCATATTAATGATGGGTTCCCAACCATCTTCTTGTTTTATAGGAATAGAAGCTTTATGTTTCATCTTTTCTTCTTTAATCTTTATGAGAGCATCAGTAATGTGTTTTGTAAAGGCCATGTTCATAGCACTAGCATTAGGACTTTTAGCAAGCTTTTGTAGGAACTTAATAACTTCAGAGATGTTGCAACCATCAAGATCAAAGTCAACTTTATCATCTAAAGTAGTAGAACTATTACTAGCCTCAACACTAGTGGTGGTGATAGTAGAAACACTAATGTTTCTAGCAATTTCATCTTCTCTTTCCTACTTAGCGTGTAATTCAGCTAATAGTCTAACATTTTCATCAATCTTTACTTGTATGGCATTAGTAGCTGCAAAGGGATTCTCATTAGTTTCAGGTTTAGCAGCCATTTTATTCAAAGTAGATTGAGCTTCAGCCAAGGATGCTATATTTCTTTCAGCATTAGAGAGTTTTTCCTCAATAGTTTTATTGAAAGCAGTTTGTTTACTAATAAACTCTTTAAGCATAACTTCAAGTTCAGAGGGAGCACTCTTATTATTGTTGTAATAATTCCCATAAGCATTACCATTGTTGGGAGGATATGGCTTATAATTGTTGTTACCAAAATTGTTCCTATAAGCATTATTACCATAAGCATTGTTGCCAAAGTTGTTATTTCTTATGAAGTTCACATCAACTTGCTCTTATTGAGCAACCAAAGAGGCTAAAGGAACATTATTTGGATCAATATGGGCTTTCCCATTAACAAGCATAGACATAATAATATCAATCTTATCACTCAAGGAGGAGGTTTCCTCAACAGAATTTACCTTCTTACCTTGTGGAGCTCTCTCAATATGCCATTCAGAATAATTAACCATCATATTGTCCAGAAGTTTCGTTGCAGCACCCAAAGTAATAGTCATAAAAGTACCTCCAGCAGCAGAATCCAATAGGTTCCTTGAAGAATAGTTCAATCCTGCATAAAAAGTTTGGATGATCATCCAAGCGATCGATCCATGAGTGGGACAATTCTTTACCAAAGATTTCATTCTTTCCCAAGCTTGAGCAACATGCTCATTATCAAGTTGTTTAAACTTCATTATTTCACTTCTCATGGATATAATCTTAGCAGGAGGATAGTATTTTCCAATAAAAGCATCTTTGCACTTAGTCCAAGAATCAATATTGTTCCAAGTTAAGGAATTTAACCACTCTTTAGCTTTTCCTCTCAAAGAGAAAGGAAACAATTTCAGCTTAATAATATCACCATCTATATCCCTATACTTTTGCATCTCACAAAGTTCAACAAAGTTATTTAGATAGGAAGCAGCATCTTCATTACCAATACCAGAAAATTGCTCTCTCATAACAAGATTGAGTAAAGCAGGTTTTATCTCAAAGAAAGTATTTTCAGCCACAGGTGGAGCAATAGGTGTGCTCATAAAATCATTGTTGTTGGTGCTAGTGAAGTCACACAACTTAGTGTTTTCAAGAGTAGTCATTTTTTTGGGTTTCAAATAAGAAAGCAAACTAGTAAAACTATTTTTTTGTGTTTTTTGAAGAACAAAACAAGCAAACAAAGAAAAAAGAAACTAAGCAAAACAAAAACAACAAAGTAAAGAGATTGGTTATGAGGGACTCCCCTTGTGAAGATGTCCTTGACTCCCGACAGCAAGGCCAAAATCGCTTGATTTCTCAATGCACGGCGCCCAGAAAAATGCTTGTTGGTGGTGTTGATGTAGAGCTCATTGGGAACCCCAAGAGGAAGGTATGATGAGCACAGCAGCAATTTTCCCTCAGTTATGAAACCAAGGTTTAATCGAACCAGTAGGAGCAAGGAAACACCCCAAAGGTGTTACTAGCTGAGCTTTGGTATGCACTACCGGTGCTAGTAGCAACGTGGAGACCTGCACAACACAACCACAGAACTTTGTCCCCAACTTGCGATGAGGTTGTCAATCTCACCGTGTTTTGCGGAAAACAAAGGATTAAACGTATCGAATGGAAAGAAGTAAGAGTTTGCAAAAAGTAAACACAAAACAGAAACAGTTTATAGATTGTATGTAAAGAAAAAGGATCGGGATCCATAGTTCACTAGAGGTGGCTCTCCTAAGATAGATAACATGCTGGGTGAACAAATTATAGCAGGGCAATTGACAAACACCGAGAAAGCAATACATGCATATACTAATCATCTTGACTCCTTTGAGACTTGATTGGGCATTACAACATAATACATAGACCGCCATCCAACTGCATCTATGACTAATAATCCACCTTCAGGTTATCATCCAAACCCCCTCCAGTATTAAGTTGCAACAGATTATTTAATCTGCGTGCAAAGTAAACAATACGATTGTTCTATGAACAAAGGATTGTTGTTTTCTCCCTAGTAGCAACAGCACATCTAGTACCTTTGAGATTTCTGTCACTTCCCTAGATTACCAGAGGCATGAACCCACTATCGAGCATAAATACTAACTCTTGGAGTTGATAGCATCTACTTGGCCAAGATAGCTACTAACAACAGAAAGCATGCAAGATCACAAATAACAAAGACATGATAGAATCAATAATCAATCTGAAATAGCATCTCAATATCCATCGGATCCCCGCAAACACAACATGTATGAATACAAATAGATGATCTTGATCATGAACGGAGTTCACAAGATCTAAACATGAAAGCCCAAAGGAGGAGAACCAGCCATCTAGCTACTACATGGATCCGTAGTCCAAGGATGAACTACTCACGCATCACACCGGAGGCTTGCATGGTGATGAAGAAGGCCTCCAGGGTGAATTCCCCTCTTTGGCAGGGTGTCGGAAAGAGCTTCAGATCCCTCCCGGTCTAGGGATGGAGATGACGGTGGCTACAGACTCTTTCGTGGATTTTTGATCGGGCACTTAGGGTTTTCGTCCTAAGAGCATCTTATAGGCGGAAGGGGAGGCTGAGGGGGTGCCATGGGCCACCACACCACCCCCTGACGCAGGCCAAGCCTAGCCACGTGGCCAGGTGGTGTGGCTGGCCTCTGGCCCCTCTTCGTCTCGTATTCTGGCTTCTAATGACTTCTGAAAAAATAGGCACTTTGGCTTTTGTCCCTTCCAATTCCGAGAATATTCATTTTCTGACTTTCCTGGAACCAAAAACAGCAGAAAACAGGCAGCTGGCACTGTGGCTCTTGTTAATAGGTTAGTCCAAGAAATCATATGAAAAGTACTCCAAAGTTGGAACAAAACACAAGAAAGTGGATAAAACCAAGCATGGAACATTTTCGTGGAACTTTTCTTATCAGAACTTTTACCTATTTGAAAGCGGACTCTACAGGTCTCTGAATTTGGTATCTAGTAGATTCTTCCAGAGTCACCACTTGAATAACATCAATATCTTCATATTCATACACTTATTACTTGAGTCATGAAACTTTTCACTTCCTTATTACACCATTATCTCCACTACCTGGAAATTTCTTTCACACAAAACTTCACACAGTTCTCATTAGCAACATTAGTATAAGTGAAGTGATAAAACCTTTTGAGTTCAACTTCAACTGAAAACCATCAAAACATAATCTACTATAGCAACTCCTTCCGAAAACCCAAAAAGAATTCAAAAAGGAAATCGAATAAAGAAGCGAATGCAAGAGTGGCAAAATCTATCAAAACAGACCAGCAGGTAAAGATCATTTTTTTAGAAAATCTTCTGTTGCTCAAATCAAAAAGTGCAAAACTAACAAAAGTTAAATAACAACCTGGGGCATAAGGACAAAAAATTACAGATCAATCCGACAGACAGATATCTCTAACGAATTTTTATGGTGAAGCACAAAAATCTGTTTCGGGACAGCAACTTCCCCAAATATTACTTCTCTCTTATTAGAGGTTGATCTTGACACAAAAACCAAACAAAAGGATAAGGAGAGGTTATTACCGAAGTAATTTTAGGGGTTCCGCGCATAAAAACAATAAATTTTACTCTATGCCCCTTAACCCCTGAAGCTGCCAGGACCTATCTATTAGTAATACAGTAACGGGAAGGGATTTTCACGAACTTACCCTCGAAGACCGAAAAGCGTTGTCAACGCTTAGGAAAGCGTGGTTGATGTAGACGAGCCGAAGACGACCTCAAGGTCGTGATGAAGTCCTTACGCTCCTTCTGGCTCCAACTACTTGAGTGCCTCAAGTGTGACACCTCGTGGGAGTTACACACGTCCGGTGCCTGACGATGACTCCCGCTTCCCCGATCCAGCAGCAGTTGCGGAAGTAGAGCTCCCGGATCCGAATCCCGCAGCGCGACGGCGCTCCGTGGTGAAGATGTCTCTCGCTCGCACGGTCTAGACTTGGGACCACGATCACGAGAGAGAGAGAGAGGGGGAGAGAGAAAATATCAATTAGAGGTTCTCCCAAAAGTGGGGAGACCATTATTGATTATTGGGTGTATTTTCTAGACCAAATACCCCTACTATATATAGGGGGAGGGGAGGTACTACCTCCCCTCAAGTCCTGGGGTGGGACTAAAGGAGAGGAAGGGGGAGGGGTGGCCGCCGGCCAGCCCCTAGTGGGCCCCGCGGGGAGGCAAGGCCCAGCCGGCCTCCCCCTTGGTCCCTTCTCCCTCTCTCCTTTCCCCTAATGGGCCTTCTCCCTCCGGAAATTGGCCCATTAAGCCTTTTGACCTTTTAATTGATTTTCTCTTTATTAAATAATTATGAATAAATGATTAAATCAATATTTAACATTTATTCACATATTATCTAATCTCCGTGGCCATGGAACACCTTCCACCTCCACTCCGGACATCCTCCGGACTTACCGAAACCCTTCCAGTTTTCTCCCTTCTTTTATTCGGTGATTCTATCGATCCCATAACACTCTCTAAGCATCATCAAGCCCTTAAGCGTGATACCCTACGGTTCGGGAACACTCTAGACATGGTCGGGACACTCCCACACCAATGATCAACAGAGGGACCTGGATGGCCATGTGACCCCTGTGCATTCCACGAAGATCTTTCGTCGTTTAAACCGGTGACAGTCGTGTCTTATTCCCTTTGTCATTCGATACTTGCATTGCTCGAGACCTGATCAATTACATCTTCATGTCGAGTTCAATCTCGTTACTGAACAATGCTATTTGACTCATTCCGACAAGTGATATCCCCGTGATCTAATCACACGCCGCGCAGCTATTGGATATAACTTCTCCGAGTGGGCCCTTGAGTATCTTCCCGTCACTTGGACGGATAAATCCCGCTCTTGACATATATTGCCTCTACGGTTTCCTCCGAATACCTGAACACACCTTTATAATCACCATTTTACCAGATGGCGTTTGATGCTATCTAAGCATTCTCGGGAGATAGTGATTGATATAGCCTCACGGTCTAAGGAATAGTCTACGGGGATCCTTTTCTAATCATCGTAACTTGAACTTCGTGACATGATCGAATCACGATGTTTAGGTTGGGTATTGGTTCATCATCTCACTCTCCGAATGAGATGACCTCATTTCCAATTAGCATAAATGCCACATGATCAGGAAACTTGATCATCTGTTGACCAATGAACCAGTGACTAGGGTTTCACTGGGAACCCCTGGTTTGTTCATATATCACACGTGTATTGATGTTTCCACTCAACACAGTTATAGCATGATACAAAACTTAATCATAAACTATACGAAATATGATAATAGTCCTTACTACTATTTGTCTCTAGGGCATATTTCGAACAGTCTCCCACTTGCACTAGAGTACAAATACACTAGCTGCATTTGTTCTTAATTATTGGCACCATATAACCGGTACCTAGAACATGCTTGCTCATGGAAGAGGTTAAGTCTTGGTTCTGTACTTTGCAGTCCCAGATCCTTTGCAACTTACTAATGTCACTTTGATTGACATTAATATTTTATCATCACATGATAGCATCTGTGTGTATGCATCGTTGTCATGGCAGCAGAACGAGGCCTGATTCCAGGAGCCTACAGTGACGTTAGATCAACCTCGAGGGCTTTCTCATGGGCACTGTGCCCTGGGACACATCATTCTACGTTAAAAGCGAACTAGCCCCGCCATAACATTATACAACACTTTAGATGGTACCCTTATCTATTATTATAAATGTATTCATCGAAACACTTAGTGCAGTCTGTGCAACTTTCGATGTTTTGTTCACCTCGCTTCCTATTTGACTTTTATTGGTATCTAGAGGAGTTTCCAACATATTCCCTTATAACATAACTCTTTATGCTTTAAGATATGTCATCCTTTATGGATTTGGAAAATATGTCTACAGTTCTAATAGACATTATGGACAAATTTAGCTCAACGTTCTGTGATTCAAACTTGATCACTTTCAAACGTTTATTATTTGGATCACATATTATGCTAAGTTATCATCATGGTTTACTAAGATAGAACCTATGTCTTAACATAGTGGATGATGATCATCCATTTCTTTCTTTTAACCATTGATGTTTAAACTTAATGCTATTCCTAATTTGAGTCATTAAGGACTAGTTCCTTAATTAACTTCTATTCTGAAAATCCTTTTCAGAATCTCTTAAGGAATACTACATAATATCATAATACACTTATTATCAACTTCTACATCTTATAAATCATTATTTATAAGTTTTTGCGCTTTCATCCTTAACTTACTTAAGAATTACTCCTATAAGCTCCCACTCAAACTATGTTGCTAACATATTTGGGTACGAGTCAGTACTCTTACTCAAACAATGTTCCTACATATTTGAATTTGAGACTTATGTTGCTCCCACTTAAAAATATGTCAATCACATATTGTTTTAGGAAGACTTTCATAGCTCCCACTCAATTTTATGCAAATTGCATATCTCCTTACTATTTTGAACAATTTCAAAATCCTTTGATCAAATATCAAACTTGGAGATTTACTATGAGATACTAGTACTTTACTAGTTTTAAATCCACTAGACATTTAGCACACATGAATCAAATTCATTTGAATTTGTCTAATACTTGACAAATTCGTGCTTTTGTCATTCACCCCCTTTTTCCTACTATGGCTTTGCAGTCATTTGTGAAAATTCCAAGTAACCCCTTTACTTGTGAGATTCAGCAACAAATCGCTTTCTAATCTCAAGGGAATTTTGCTATTAGGATTTCTCATAATTCTAGTTTACCATCATTTCCTTTGTAGTTCGTAGGTATGTCATATTCCAAAAATTATGACAAGTGATTCACAAATGTTTCCATACAAGATATGGATTTACATTTTGAATCCTACTTCATATAGTGAAAAACAACAGTGGAGGAAAAACACAATGATCAAAATCATTGGTTCTTTCCCTCTGTGAAGAGAATCGTTCAGGAATGCTGTCCGTTGTGCTTCTCAGCACTCTGATGAAGGGGTTTTGAATCCTCATCGTGTTTTACACTAATTTCCATTTGCTCCATAATTGAGAAATATCACTGAAGTGAGCTTTCTCAAGAATGTACCAAAATCCAAGCAATACGAATCTTGCTTTCCTTTTGGTTTGAGCTATGGGTTTCATATTCAAAGTTTCCAATGAATACTCTACAAGGAATTATTCGCTATTGTTTTGGTTATATCGAATAACCCCAAAACTTTTCACGAATTCTAATGGTTCACTGTAAACTCATTGAGTGCTAACTATTTCTAAACTAATGGTCTCTACATATACACTACAACGATTTATTTGGTGCCTTCTATTCAACCCCTTTTGATATCTAATATCACATTGTGGTGCTTTGCATTTTGACGTTTCAAAACACTTTGCATTCCACAATTTCTTTCATGCCATTCTTATAAAGTCGAATTTCATTACTATTGATCAAATCATAGTAATTAGATTCTCTTTTATACTTATACCCTTTTATTGATGAAACACTTTGATCAAATCAAAATAGTTTCATATTCATGTTTCCTTTGGTAAACTACTTTACACATTTAAACAATCATTTAATGATAATTACCATTTTCGTTAAAACATAATACATCGACTATGTATTCTATTTAACAATTCACTAAACACTTTGTATTCAAGTAATACACGGTGTTCAAGTTATTTTGCCAAACTTAAGCATGATTTATATGTGATAAGAAATCGAATGACTTTCACATATTATCACATAACTTTGAATTTAAACAATGGTTTCATTCATTAATGAAATATCATTAAATTGGGTATTTTAAACAAGGCATTTTTAATATTTTACAAATGTTCATATATTATCAATTAGTTTCAAACAACAAGGATAATTCACACATAATCAAACAAGATATGAACACGAATAGAAATCATTCATAAAAGCAGAACAACTGTTTGTTACAAACTCATATGAATAACCGTCTCACGAAGTGTGAGACAAACTAAAGAAGTTCACAATCTCTTGATTACATTAATCATCCTAAACATAAACTAAGTGATAAATGTTGAGGGAGAGTGTCATCGGCCGTCATCATCATGCTCGCCATCAACACGCAACGTCACCTCCTCTCCAGTAAGCACCTCTATGCAGAAGGACCTGTTTTCAATAAAACAGAACAAGTATCAGATATACTTAACACTGCAATGTGTTTGCAAGATTATAACATTTATAAAACTGTATATCAAATATATACCTTGGTCATCGATGACCTCTCCGGCGATTGGTTCAACCTTTATGTTCTGGAAACGTAATATGAACTCATGGAAGTCCAATGCTTCCGTATCACCACTCATGATGCTACTCCGGACATGTCCTTTGTAGCTGGGAGGAAATGACCGAAGCAGTACGTCTATCGCAAATGGATCAGCCATCCAGTAATCCATGAAGTGAACCAGTCTCGTGTGTGCATCAAACATGCGCTCCAAGTGACTCTTTAGACATGTATGTTCCTCCATCTGTATGGAAAGGAACTCTCCAAGCAACTCGTGCTTCCACATGCGCACATGGCCTATGAACTCTGCTCTCAGCTGATCCACCATCGAATATGGGTCAAGATCACCCATGAGAGGATGTAGTTCATCCACCATCCTATAACGCATTATTATCTGAATGTAAGAGGACATCTCTTGGCGATAGTAGCGGTCTGCCAGCTCTTGTGGGGTCTCATAGTAGTCTGGCTCAGTCAAATCCATCGTGCGGCGTATGTAGTCTACCACATGATTCCTAGTCAGGAGATCATCTAGGCGCACAAGCCAACTAGGGAAGTTGGATCCATCAAGTCTAAGTTTCTCACCCTTTACCCAATCCTTAATCTCAAAGTAAGCTTCACGGTGAGCCATCTACATTTATAATTGCAAAAGGAATTTAGACTAAGTTTATAATTAAATGAGTTAATAATAACTCCACTCAGAAACACCTATCCCCAGTGAGGGTTCCTAGTGATAACACGACCCCTATCAGCCACATCTCCCCCGATCGTCACGGCCATCAATGTGGGTTCAAGGGTGGACGCTTAAACGCCGGTCACATCATTCATGCGACTCGTGCTCGATCTTTCGACCATCCGTGTTCCGAGGCCACGCTTCTCTAGCGTGCTACGCTTGTCAACTCAACCCTAGTGTATTCGCTATGCAACATGGCTTACACCCACTATATGTGAACGTAGATATGTATGACACCCAGGCCTGTCACCCTGGATTGCCTCATACCGAAGAACTTTCTTGGTGGTGCACACTAAGGGGGAACACAATCGTTGGTTATTTTAACAGGGATCTTCTTATTAGGATACCGTCGAGTATCTAATACTAGCACACAATAAGACATACAAATAATAACATTGAATGCAAATACTATGTGATATGGTCCTTCACGTCGTGATCTCCATCCGCCGTCACCGGGTTCCGGTGCCAGGGTTCCGGCGCCGTAGACACTAGGGTACCAGTGTCACTCTGGCGTGGTAGTTCGTCACCTTCGTGACTATCTACTACTATGCAACAAAAGGTAATTGCTTTACCTTTCCCACAACCATATCACAAAGCAACGCCCTCCCTGCAAAACAAAGTTAGACGCCTCTACTTTATCTTTGCATGTTTTATGTGGCCGAATGGGCTTTCGCACAAGAACCGTTATTACCTACAAACTTTTAGCACAACGCTGATCAAGTAGTTGTCTCTACTACACCCCTTTCGGGGCCCTCCTTTGCAAATGGTATACCAACTAATGCGAGAGAGACAAACACCCCCCTAAGCCACTTTATACGACACAAGCCGTATGTCAAGCGTGGACCAGTCTCGCGAATGAACACGTAAAGTCGGTTGGGGGCCGCTTCATAAAGCATTACTGCGGTATACGCAAGTACACGTGGGAGGGTAACAACTAAAAGATCAACGCCCACACGCTACATCTCGTGTGTTCTACCCGTACTAGCATTACTACGCATAGATCTAGCTCTGATACCACTATAGGGGTTCCGCGCATAAAAACAATAAATTTTACTCTACGCCCCTGAACCCCTGAAGCTGCCAGGACCTATCTATTAGTAATACAGTAACGGGAGGGGCTTTTCGCGAACTTACCCTCGAAGACCGAAAAGCGTTGTCAACGCTCAGGAAAGCGTGGTTGATGTAGACGAGTCGAAGCCGACCTCAAGGTCGTGATGAAGTCCTTACGCTCCTTCTGGCTCCAACGACTTGAGTGCCTCAAGTGTGACACCTCGTGGGAGTTACACACGTCTGGTGCCTGACGATGACTCCCGCTTCCCCGATCCAGCAGCAGTTGCGGAAGTAGAGCTCCCAGATCCGAATCCCGTAGTGCGACGGCGCTCCGCGGTGAAGATGTCTCTCGCTCGCACAGTCCAGACTTGGGACCACGGTCACGAGAGAGAGAGAGAGAGAGAGGGAGAGAGAAAATATCAATTAGAGGTCCTCCCAAAAGTGGGGAGACCTTTATTGATTATTGGATGTATTTTCTAGGCCAAATACCCCCACTATATATAGGGGGAGGGGAGGTACTACCTCCCCTCAAGTCCTGGGGTGGGACTAAAGGAGAGGAAGGGGGAGGGGTGGCCACCGGCCAGCCCCTAGTGGGCCCCGCGGGGAGGCAAGGCCCAGCCGGCCTCCCCCTTGGTCCCTTCTCCCTCTCTCCTTTCCCCTAATGGGCCTTCTCCCTCCGGAAATTGGCCCATTAAGCCTTTTGACCTTTTAATCGATTTTCTCTTTATTAAATAATTATGAATAAATGATTAAATCAATATTTAACATTTATTCACATATTATCTAATCTCTGTGGCCATGGAACACCTTCCACCTCCACTCCGGACATCCTCCGGACTTACCGAAACCCTTCCGGTTTTCTCCCTTCTTTTCTTCGGTGATTCTACCGATCCCATAAACACTCTCTAAGCATAATCAAGCCCTTAAGCGTGATACCCTACGGTTCGGGAACACTCCAGACATTTTCGGGACACTCCCGCACCAATGATCAATAGAGGGACCTGGATGGCCATGTGACCCCTGTGCATTCCACGAAGATCTTTCGTCGTTTAAACCGGTGACAGTCGTGTCTTATTCCCTTTGTCATTCGACACTTGCATTGCCCAAGACCTGATCAATGACATCTTCATGTCGAGTTCAATCTTGTTACTGAACAATGCTATTTGACTCGTTCCGACAAGTGATATCCCCGTGATCTAATCACACGCTGCGCAGCTATTGGATATAACTTCTTCGAGTGGGCCCTTGAGTATCTTCCCGTCACTTGGACGGATAAATCCCGCTCTTGACATATATTGCCTCTACGGTTTCTTCTGAATACCTGAACAAACCTTTATAACCACCGTTTTACCATATGGCATTTGATGCTATCTAAGCATTCTCGGGAGACAGTGATTGATATAGCCTCACGGTCTAAGGAATAGTCTACGAGGATCCTTTTCTAATCATCATAACTTGAACTTCGTGACATGATCGAATCACGATGTTTAGGTTGGGTATTGGTTCATCATCTCACTCTCCGAATGAGATGACCTCATTTCCAACTGGCATAAATGCCACATGATCAGGAAACTTGATCATCTGTTGACCAATGAACCAGTGACTAGGGTTTCACTGGGAACCCCTGGTTTGTTCATATATCACACGTGTATTGATGTTTCCACTCAACATAGTTATAGCATGATACAAAACTTAATCATAAACTATACGAAATATGATAATAGTCCTTACTACTATTTGTCTCTAGGGCATATTTCCAACAGTAAAAACTTCCAAGACTCAAAGAAACAAAAACAAACTGAAAGCAAAAATAAATTGGGTTGTCTCCCAAAAAGCTCTTTCTTTATATCCATTAAGATGGGCATGATAATTTTGAAGATGCTCATATAGGAATATGAATTGAAGTGAAAGAGAGCATTAAGAAGCAAAAATACACACATTTAAGTCTAACCCACTTCCTATGCAAGGGAATTTTGTAAACAAACAAATTGTTAAAACCAGAGGCTACTAGCATAGGAAGGCAAAAGAAGTGTAACATAAAAACTTTCAGCATAAAACGAGGAAACTTGATATTATTGAGATACATAAGAACACTTTTCCCTCTCTCATAGTAACTTTCAGTATCATGCATAAACTTAACAATATAACTATCACAAGGACCATCGTAACAATGATCACTTATTCTAACAGAAAACACAGGAATACTAGCTCTCATAATACTACTTTGTGAAACAATATTAGAGGTATCCTTACAAAGGATAGGGTGTCCCTCTTCTACATATTTAGTGACAAAATCTTTCACATTTGCTATTATAGGTTCATCAACCATTTTTTTATCAGGTTCAACGGCTTCATTTGTACTTTCATTAACCATACTATCTATCATAGAATGTTCCTTTACCTTAACTAGGAAAGGCATTTTCTCAATATAAGGTTCAGGTAAAACATGATTAGCAGTATAAACTTCAGTATTTCTTGCAGGAACACTCTTAGCAACATCTTTATAAGGTTCATGATACTTATTCCACTTCTTTTTAGGCACTTCAATGTAGGAAGCAAAAGCCTTAAAATAAGAAGCAATAGCTTGAGATTCTAGACCATAAGCATTTTTAATATTTTGAAAGTCATCAGTTCCCATAAAAGATTCAATGCATTCATAATCATAATTTATACCTAACTTTCTTCCTTTGTCATTCTCCCATGCTTCAGCATTGTCTTGAATACGATCCATAAGATCCCATTTAGCTTCTTCTTCCATGCGAGTGAATGATCCAGCACAAGAAGCATCCAATAAATCCTTATCATGAAGAGAAAGCCTTGCATAAAAGTTATTGATAATAATATTGTTGGGGAGCTCATGAATGGGACATTTGAGCATTACTAACTTCACTCTCCCCCAAGCTTGAGCTGTACTCTCTCCATCAAGAGGCCAAAAGTTGTATATTTGATTCCGATCTTTATGAATCTCACTAGGAGGATAAAACTTTGAATAAAAGAGAGGCACTATTTCCTCCCGTTCCAGAGCTTGACCATTCTTCAACAGCTTATACCATTCCCCAGCTCTTCCTTTCAATGATAATGAGAATAACTTCTTCTTAACTTGATCTGTAGTAATACCTGCACACTTGAACAACCCGCATAATTCGTGTATAAAGAGCAAATGATCACCGGGATGGATAGTTCCATCCCCAACATAGTAGTTATCCATAACACGATCAATAATTCTTGTAGGTATTTTAAAAGCATCATTCTCATCAGGTGGTGGTTCATCTACTACCTTAGCAGTGGTAGTAGCATTACCAAATAAGAAACTCAGCGAATTATCCATAACGAAAATAAAGCAACTAACAGAAGTAAATAATACTCACAGTAGAAGTTTCCTTTACCAGTTCCACTCTCCAATAGCGCTTCACTCCCCGGCAACGGCACCAGAAAATAGTCTTGATGACCCACAAGTATAGGGGGTGTATCGCAGTATTTTCGATAAGTAAGAGTGTCGAACCCAACGAGGAGCAGAAGGTGCTGGCTAGTGGTATAGCTCAGGAATTCTCTGCAAATACTTAGCAAATGGATTTTTAGGGCTTTTTGATAATGCAAGTAAATAAAGTACGAGTAAATAAAAGACAGTAGGAATAAATGCAGCAAGTGGCCCAATCCTTTATGCAGCAAAGGACAAGCCAGTTGTATTACTTAAGATGACCAAACGTTCTCGAGGACACATGTGAAGACTGTCAAGTGCTTTCGCTTCATATAGTTGATTAATCTTCTTTAGCTTGCTAAGTGTTATGTGGTTGAACCTGTGCTAATGTACCGACCTTCCTAGGACTAATACATACTTGTGATTATACCCCTTGCAAACATTCGTAAGTACAAGAAAGTAATTAAGATAGAAACCTAACAATAGCTTTAAACTCTAAGACCCTTACGTCCCTTGTGCAATGGTTTCCTAATGGGGGTTCAGGTTTCTGTCACTCCGACAACCCCTACGATTAGTAGCCAAATACACAATGCATTCCCCTAGGCCCATATAGATGAAGTGTCATGTAGTCGACGTTCACATGACACCACTAGAAGAAGTACACCACAACTTAATTAACAAACCATTGAATCTTTCTCAACACAATTCCACTACTAACAACATGACTTCTCCCATGTCCTCAAGAACAAAACGAACTACTCACAAGACATCATATGGATCATGATCAGAGATGGAATAATGTTGTATAACAATCTGAACATAAACAATAATTCAATGGTTCCACTCAATAGCATCAACTACAAAGAGTAATCAACACTGGGAAAGTTTCCCCTAAGAACTATGCAAGATTCAACCCAATTGTTACATCAATATGGAGATGGTGATGAGGGTGCTGATGATGATGGTGGTGATGATGATGGTGATGATGATGATGATGATGATCCCGATGAAGTCCAGCTTGATGGTGGTGTTGATGGCGACGATCTCCCCTCTCCGGGAAGGAATTCCCTCGGCATAAATCTGTGTGCCGGAGAGATCTTTCTCTCGGTGTTTTACGCTTGAGAGGCGGAATCTTTCTGTGGTTGCTCCCCGAGTATTAGGGTTTCGGGAGGAATATATACGCCAGAGGGGAGAGCCAGAGGTGGGCCAGGGCGGCCACACCACCTGGTGGCGCGGCCTAGGGTGGCCCGTGCCAGGGGTGGTGTGGCCCCCCTGTGGCTCATCTCCACTCCTCGTTCTAGCATCCTTCGTCTTCTAGAAAAATAGGATTTTCCATATATTTTCCCAGATTTTCTGATCTTCACGAATTTTGCCTCCAAATAGCACATTTTCCATCAGAATCCTGACTGCAGCGGTCCATGCTCCAAAAGTCATCAACCATGCAAAAACAAATGAAATAACATAAGTATTCCCTCTTAATATGAAATATATCAATGAATAACGGTAAATTATGATATAGAATAGTGATGCAAAATGGACGTATCGGTGATGTGGATAGCTTGCATGTTGAGATAGACTATCATAATTGCTAGTTAGTGGGGGTTTTGCTTTATAAGAAAGTATAGATTGAAATAAGAATGATATATAACCTTGTTTATGAGTATGTATTAGTTCTATCCCTGATGTTATGTGAATATCGACCACATAACATTTGCATTCAGGACAGGAAATGGAAATAGTGTTGGACATGTGGTGATGTTGAAGGTGTTAAGTGACATGTCACACGATACCATCATTTATGTGGCCAAGGGGAGATAAGAGGGGACTCACAAAGCTTTATCCATTACCATGGGTTTAACCCTTAATTGCTAGGGATCAGGGTGGCTAGCCTATGATAATGGTTATGAGGGGTGAGATATAGGATGGATGGTACGTGATAACCTAATTTGGATATTCTCCCATACATGCACATAAAGGAAGACATATATTTATCCTAATCATGAAAAACCCAATTGCTAGTGGTGGATCCTATACTCCCTGAGAATGCTTTAGCCTTACTGTAGTTTCATACTATTTACATCACACACCTCTCTTTCATTACTTGAATTAGATTAATATTGATTTGTTCACACACAACCTTTCTCAAACATCCTTGTTTGAAATCAAAGTCAACTCCCAAGCATTAGATTAAGACCTCAACCAATAGCTCTCTATGATTCAATACTTTTATTTCGAAACTAGCTACAAACTAATTTTGCATTTGTAGTCATCAACTATCGAGTGACCTCATGCTAGAAGATTTGTCTTTGGGGTTGTCATAACACCACTTCAAAGGGTGGCTATACTGGTGACCTAAGGGTACTTACAAAAGCATGTTTGGGCACTTGGATACTTCAAGATTGGGATATTGCTCCTACTAACAATGGAGAGATATACTATGGGCCTACTAGGTATTACAATGTCACCCACCGTGTGCACAAACAACTATGATATTGATCATACAAACATTAGAATACGAACAAGTAAATGAGAGTGAAACATGAACGAAGATAACAAATATAGTGAAAGAAGAGTTGCTTTACAAGGATACAAACATCTCGCCTCGATGTTGTCACATATCATGAAGCATAAGGATTGGCACTTCTATAATGAATCGGGTTCACTCAATGTGTCGTGTAATATAAAGGAACCATTCAGGTCCTACTGTTGGTTATCTATCCATAAGGAGTGTTTAGAGTCATGTCTACATACTACCGAACCCAACGTAGTCACACGCTTAAGGCTAAACAATCAGGTTGTGATAATAGTATGTGTTGTTAAGACATTCGTCTGTAATATGTTCCATAGACACGGAAATAGTATTTGAAGTTTCTAGAATATTTTCATAGAGAAATCGGAACAGTTCCAGTGGCATAGCCTATTTTAGAAAGGTAGTTCTAAAGTTGTCGATATTGATTACAAGGTTCATAGGAATCATTCCGAGACAGTTAAAATGTCGAAAAGCTTTCAAAAAAGTCCTAGAATATATATATAAGTTTTCATACATGAGATATATCGGTCTTTATTTGAAAGAAACCAGAGAGGAAGAAAACCACCAGAGGGGTTCTAGTGGGGTGGGGAAATGAACCGCAGAGGTATCCCACATGAGGGGTGGCACATGGGCTAGTATAGGGCTGCAGCTAATCCTTCCATATATATATGAAAGTGTTCATTATTTGGAAAGTACCGGATCATATCTTCTGTTAAAGGTATGGGATGATCTTTATTAATTACGAGGATATGATATCTTGCAATATAGGAAAGTCCTAATTGTATCTTCTAAATTAAGGTATGCATGGTATTATCTCGCATAATGTGGAGATACCATATATTGCAAATAGGAAGAGAATGATCCCGCATTAATTATGGGGATCAAGACCTACCTTATGGGAGGGGGAGGTGCCATCATAGACGCTGGTGTCTAGGGGAGGAGCATGGCTCTCCTCCCCCTCCTATATACAGTGGTAGACCCACCCCGTGGACACACAACTCCCACGTGGTGGTTTCCTTTTCCCTCTCTCCCTCGAAGAGATTCTTCACATACACACGCCACAGGGCTACAAGATTATCACCATGGGCGTGACACTCTGGAAGGTGGAACACTGCATGGATTGGGAAGCTATATGCATGCAACCTATGGAGGGATCGTGCTTTTGATCCTCACATCGAGTGGGAGTTCTCCTCTCGGCTAGGAGGGATATACCTAGCTGTGGGATTGACGTGATCGTCATTAACAAACTACACCGATAATCTTCTGTTGCGTTCTTCAGTGAGTTAATCTAGATCTATCTCTTGTGTTCATCATAGATCAATCTTGGGTGTGTTTTACGTAGGCCTTTTCCCCCCTATGTGAACCCCAATAGTGCTACCAGAGCGGTTTATGCATAGATCATAGTGATCTAGAGTACACATTGAATGTACGAGTATTGCATGTGGGATAAGATCTATTCTTTTTGATAGATTGGATCTGTTCACATGCCAGTAAATTTGATTTGATCTATTTACTTGATGTTCATTAGTGAATGGAAATCTAATAGAATGAGTCGGGAACGACAAGGATCTTTTTTTTCCTTCGGGCCGCCTCGCGCGAGGCTGCTCTAGGGGCTCCCAAACCCTAACAAAAAGAGGTGCCCCGATCTGGTCTCTCCGGCCGCCAAAGGCGGGGGCGACGGCGGCACACTCGGTAGGCCCTCCTTCGCGCGGAGGCAGGGCCTCACAAGGGTCGCGGCGGTGGAAAGCGGGTTCGACGGTGCGACCTGGGTGGCGTCTGCTGGAGCATGGCGGGGGCCCGATGGTGCGGCGGGGCTCGGTGGGGAGTAGAGGAGGGCGACAACGATGGTGGGGCTTCGGCAGCGTGAGCAGGACGCGGCGGCGTGGGCCCAGTTTGTCGAGGCAACGACGACGAGGCTCGGCCAGGAAGGCTCCTGGGGAGCAACGACCGTCCATCTCTATGCTGCGGGCGTGCAGCGGTGCTATCCCGTTGCCTGCCGGCTTGGGAGAAGGAGGCGATGGGAGGGCTCGATCTGGGACACCACTGACCCGATCTGGGCCACCACGAGCCCGATCTGGGCTTTCTCTGCCTTATGGTGGTTGGTGGCTGCCCCTCGTCCAGGTTGGAGGAGGAGGATGGACCGTGGCTCCTAGCCATGTGGGGAGCCGGAGTTCTGCGGATTTGCATCTTCTTCGCCAAGGTGCTGCAGCAGCGGCGGTGCGAGGCTTCACGGACGATATGCCACTTTTTCGGGAGGATGGAAGATGTGCGACGAACAGACGAAAGTCCTGCCTGGCTCGGGTCGGGCCGACGACGACGACACCCGCGGGTGTCGTTCCCCTCCTTGGAGGCGTCACCGAGGAGCGTCGGCATCTCCCTATCTCGCTTGGAGTTGCTGGTTGTCTTCAGGGCGAAAGCCTCGATTCGGAGTGGATCAGCACGATGGCGGTGTCTTCGACACCGTAACTCTGTTGGGAGCATCGTGCTTGAAGACACGTCGCGGAGGTCCTCTATTGCTTTCATCCGGTGCTCGCCGCCGTCCAAAGCACATCTTCAGGGGCGCTATGCACTTCAAGGCTGGCATGTCCATGACGATACCTCCCCGGGACCAACCAAGTTCCGCCATTGATCTTCTCTTGATGGTGTGTTGACAAGGAGGATTCTCTTGAGTTGTTGTTCTTCGGAGGTGTCTAGCTGCGGTCGGAGACGTGGCTCTGGTTCTTAGCTTAGGACAGGCTCTCTTGCGTTGTGTGTGCTTGGTCTGTGGTGACTGTCGTCGGATTAGCCGGTGTGGTGTTGGTTAGCTCGTTGCTCGTAATGAGTAGTACCGTTCTTATACTCAAACCTCTGCCTTTTATAAGAATATGATACGTCTTTGGCGTGCTCTCGAAAAAAAGAATACGGTCGTGTCAAACTTTCAGCCAGTCCCTCCTGTCCCTGAAAAACAAAAAAGTTGAGGTACTTCACAGGAAATCTCGCAGAAACCGTCCGTTCCTTTGGCCACATCAAACCGCTATAAACTCCCCCAGAAAAAAAAAACTCGACACATTTTGCAGAGGAGCCACGAGGCGCTCGCTCGCTCGCCCTTCCTCATTCGGCCGCTCCTCTTGTTCGCAGCTCGAAAACGCGAGCGCCAAATCCCCACCGCGCCGCCAAACCGGTGCCCGGTGCCTGGCCTCCGCTTCCCCTCCCGCCGCCCCGCGCTGCGCCGCCCCACGGTAGCGCCGCTTCCCCGCGCAGCTCAGGGACGAACCCCGCCTCGCCGCCGGCCGTGCCGTATCGGCGGACTCTCTGGTGAGTCTCCAGAATGCTTGCCCTCGTTGTTCAAAGACGCGTGTCGATGAGGGATCGAAGATTCGAGCTGATTTCCCCGTGTTCTTGATGGGTTCGTGGGTTCTGTTTCGCGCGAAGATGGTTCCCAGGTGGCGGGGGGTGGGATGTGTCATGCGCGGTCTTTAACGGGCTAGGGTTTGGGGGCGACCCATCGTGGTTTCGTACGGTGGATAGGGTGTATGGACGAGTTTTAGCGAGTGCGTAATGGGTGTTTCGTAGGCCTGGGTGGGGGGCTTTCTCGCCCGAATTGTGATTTCTTGGTGTGTGATGGGTGTTGATTTGTTCAGGGAGTTTCTTGATTATTGTATTCTGCAGATTAGTGCTGCATTTTTATGCCGTCTGTTAAAAGAGTGGCTGTCAGCAGAACATTGCCCACTTTGCCTTCTTTTCGTCTTTGTAATTGGACTCAGCGGGTGGATCGGTGCAAATGGCTAGTGCATTGTTGTGCACTTGGGGTTTTCTTGGTTCTTGGGACTGTGAGTTGAGCTTGGTGTATGAGCCCCTTGCGTCCAGAGTCGAACTTGTAATTGATACTGCAAGAAAATTTGAAGTCTTTGTCAAAAAAAGAAAATTTGAAGTGTATTTTGTTGTTGATGTAAATGTTTTGAACTCCTTGCTTGTTGGACTTTAGGTGTCACACCTACATGTGCGGCTGCATCAAAGGAATTTTAGACGACCACTGAACTTTTCTAGTGAAGATGAGCTTGTACAGAATGTATTTTGAATCTTTATATATAACTGATTAACAGAACTGCATTGTGCAGTTAGTTGTACAAGTTACATGCTGGACTTGGAGTTTTATTGGTTTTCCATTTGTTGTTCCATGACATTCATCATATAGTGCAAAAAGTTATTAGTGTACACATGAATTGTTGGAACTTGGGCCAATATATCTATTAACTGTCTCCATTACCTGCTCTTTTTTTGTGCTTCATATAGGCAGTGTGACTTTAGTAGCTTAGAGTTTCTCCTGAAGGAGAATGCAGATGCAATAACTGTTGTGAAATTTTGTAGGTGTGGAACGTATTGTGCCTTTTTAAGAGGAAAGGGCCCAATGCCTCTATTCAAGAGGACACCTTTCGTCTTACTGGACCCGCCAAAGGACTTGGATCCTAAGGAGAGGGTGTTCGAAGTTCGATTTACAAAGGAGATATTCCGAGATTATCAGTATCCTCTTACATATCACCATTTGCAATTAATTGATTTATACCTGATATGAAGAATAATTTTCTATCAAATCTGATACTTTGTACTCCCTCCGTCCCAAAATAAGTGACTCAACTTTGTCTAGATACATATGTATCTAGACTTGTTTTGTGACTAGATACATATGTATCTGGACAAAGTGAAGTCACTTATTTTGGGACAGACGGAGTACCTTTTATGCCTGCAATAGTCAAGAATAATTATGCTGCAGCAACATGTGTGTATCCTTGACTATTGATTAGGGAATACCTGAATAGGTTGAACCTTTACCGTAGAAGAGTTTGGACTTGTAAGGTGTCTGGAAAATCTAATTTAACCTATGAGGAAGCTCTGGTCTCAGAGCAGCGTGCCGCGGAGAAGGCTCAACAACTGCCAGGAGAGCTAATTTCTCCTGTTCTCCAGATGGTTCAATACAGTAGGGCCAGACTTTTCCTGACTATTAATTATCTACAGTGTTGCTATGATTATAAAGTTTGAGGATTGTGATATTTCTTGTTCCTGATGCACTTTGTTCGTCTATGGTCAAAATAATCTAGCATTTTGTTATATGTTTCTCTAGATGAAGTTACATTGAGCTTATGTTGTTAATTTAACATTTATTATTTGTTTTCGTGACACTATTGCATGTTTAGAATTTCGTACCGGTAAGGAGTTTTTGCATGTTTGAGATTTTCTGCTTATAACCATTGACAGGCATCTGTTTTTTTTTTTGGGATTGTTCACGGACATTCTTTCTGGATAAAACTAATGATATGTTGTCCTCCAATGATGCATGACATGTGATTTTCTCATTTTCTGTGTCCGCCGCACTGTAATAAATTTTCAGTTCAGAACTGGCAATCTATCCATGTCACTGACAATCTGTGTTTTATTGATTTACTGCTCATTTAGTTAGATATGTCATGTGTACATAGGAATTTGCAGTGGGGCCTTATTCATGCTGTTGCAAACTATTCAGTTGTGTTTATGTTGTTGTCACATGCTACCTGGTACTTTATTCTGTGAAAAAATCTAAAGTATTTGCTGTTGAAAACATTTGTGTTGTATTTTTGATAGACTGGAATTTTCTGCAACATTCGTTTCAGGTACTCTTAGCTTAACTGACCTTCTTAACATTATATATGGTCGCCTGCAAGAGGATCTGTTTGAAGGACTAGAATTACATGCTAAAAAAGATGGTTCAGAGGCTGCTTGCAAGATTCTGAAGGTTATAGGTTCTGGTAACACCACAAGCTATGAGGTGGGCTGGATTGGTGAAGACAATGCAGTTATCAGCACAGCTGTTCTCGGAGCCGATGATCTAATTCGCAAGAAAGCACCTTGTGGTCGTAATATGCTGAAGCTTTTTATCAGGGAATCAACATCGCAAAACTCTCCATGGATCGTACATGCAGATCTTGCAAAGAAATATGGCATACCCACTGAGCCTCCAAAAGACATGATGGTAACCATCTTCCCTTGTTTCCTTTATTATCTTATTATTATGACCCTAAGACATCCTGGCTTACAGAATGGTGATGGATTGTCCAAAAAGAGGAAAAGACTAGAGAATGGGACCGTGGAAGATGCCAGGAAAAGGTTGACAAAAGGTAAATTAAGAAGATATTCATGTCATCTCTTTCACTTCATATGTTAACATGGGTTTCAATGTACTACACTTTCACCAAGCTTCTTATTGTCACTTTCCATATGACTTTCAGATGACGACCAACTAGTGCCAGTTAAATACCCAATTGATGATCTTTTAGTAAAGCCTGCAGCAGATGACCCTGTTTTGTCAAAGAAACCCCCATCATCTACAGATTTCAAAGTTCCTTTACACTCTGTGGGAGATCTCCTGATGGTCTGGGATTTCTGCATGTCTTTTGGGAGGCTTTTATGCTTGTCTCCGTTTTCCCTCTCAGATCTAGAGAATGCAATTTACCACAAAGAAACTAATGTTCTTATTGTGGAAATACATACTGCACTTTTCCATTTGCTCATTAAAGATGAAAGCGACTATTATACATTTCTCCAGAACAAGAAGAGAAAATTAAAGGTGATTCTTCTTACTATTCAAAATTTAAGTTTTAGCAAAGTGGTACTCCCTCTGATCCAAATTACTTGACTCGGGTTTGTCTAGATTCGGATGTATCTAGCACTAGAACATGTCTAGATAGTAGATACATCTGAATCTAGACAAATTCGAGTCAATTAATTTGGATTGGAGGGAGTAACATATTCTGTTCTACACATGTTCACATGATGCGCTGTATGTAGGTATCTTTACTTACCTGGAAGGAATATCTATGTGATTTCATGGAAATGACTAGTAAAGACGATTTCTCCAGTAACATATCAACAGTACGAAGGGGCCACTATGGTCTTGTTGACCCTGGCCTGAAACTTCAAATCCTACGGGAACTGGTAGATGAAGCCATTGCAACTACTGCTATAAAAGAGAAATTAGAAGAAAAGATTGATGAGCAACAAGCACTTGCAGCGGAAAAACGAGAGATCGCACGAAAGAATAAAGAAGAGCAAAAGCTGAACATGGAAGGGGCAACAGAAAAGGAAATGAATCATACAGATTCTGTACCAGATGGCAATGAGAGTGTTAATGGTCAGCTTGTGGCAAAAGAAGAGAAGGAGAGGAAAAATGCTCCTGCCAGCAAAACGGAAGATGGGAAGTATATGGTGGGAACCTATATCAGTATACCTTATGTTTTAGTCCATGTGAACTTTTATGCAGACCTGTCATAGTCTCTGCTGAAGCTGTTCATGACTGTGCTTCTCTTTGCTTATTTCTTTGTAGAGGAGGAATCTTGAAACAGAAATGCTGGACCAATCAGTTAGGACTAGTCCTCTGGGAAAAGACAGGTTATATAACAGGTATTGGTTTTTTAGACGTGAAGGAAGACTTTTTGTTGAAAATGCAGATTCCAACGAGTGGGGGTACTATAGCACCAAGGAAGAGGTAATTGTTTTACAACTGTATCAATTTCTTTGCTTACTTTTCTAGCTATAACAGTTTATATGTTAAATGTGCAATCAACAGCTTAATGCGCTCATTGGATCTTTAAACATTAAAGGCATAAGGGAGCGAGCACTCAAGCGACAGATTGAAAGGTTCTATGATAAGATAAGGTATGCAACTAAAGTATACCCTCAAATTTGTTTCATACTATTGGAATGTTTTGTGGTGTGATTGCCATTCAGTTAATTCTTGGAAGAGAAAAGAGAGATATACACCAGTTGACCGTAGGAACTGCAGGTCATCGGCTCATCGCATATTAGATCCGTAGCCTTATGTCTTGAATTTATCCCTATTTCTTTTCTGGTGTATTTGATAATCCTGTCCTTTTTCTTATCTTGCTTTAATAAACATTGCACGCCATATCATTAGATTGGCTTAGATTGGTCTGTTTAGATCAATGTGAATGATTGTGCTATCGTTTTGAGCAATTTTATTTGTTGTTTTAAGCGACCAATTTTCTGTTGTGCTCTGAATCTGGAAGAAACTTGGCACCACAATTTACGATATCGCCGAGAACTTTTCAGACCATGCTGACCTGTTTTTGTTGGAAAGACTGGTTCAGGGCCTTAAGTGACACCCTTTGGTCCCGAACTGTGGCAGGATAGATGTCTTATTACTTCGAGAAGATCCGAAGTTCTCAATGTCAAACCTTGGAAATCTGAAAATGCTACTCCCTCCGTCCAAAAATAAGTGACGTGGGTTTGTCTAGATTCGGATGTATCTAGACACGTTTTAGTATATATAGGTACATGCGAATCTAGACAAACTCAAGTCACTTATTTTGGGACGGAGGGAGTATATGGCAACACTCTTAGGTTCTAATAGGAATAATAGTAATGCTCTGGAATCATTGTACTTATGGAGCAACTAATATTTTCTCTTTTGTTGTCCGATACAGTATTGCTCTGGAGAAGAGACTGAAAGAGGTGACACACAAGATGTTACTTGAAGAGGCTGTACTGCGGCGTTCCTCTCGTGTACATGCTCACCCGAAGGACAGCCCTTCTGTTTCATTCCTGGATTATGTCAACAGATGGAAACCTATTTCAAAGAGAAACAAGTGGAAAGAAAATCGAGCTGTTTAGCTCATAGATAGGCTATCTCCGTGGTAGGGGTTGCTGACAGGAGGAGTCTATCAAGAAGACCCCCTTGCGCCCAATTTTGAAACACCGAGGGACTGGAACTCGAGCTGCATGTAAAATTGACCCCTTCCTTAAAAGAGTTGCAGTTAGTAGATGTGAGGTTTTATTTGTTTCTAGAGCTGGTACTGAAATGGAGATGCTATGCGTAGGTAGGGACCTTTTCATAGGCAACTAATGCAGTACCGTATTTATTTCATGGATTCGATCTCGTTGTCCTTTCACAGCTGCAGTACTTATGTGTCATCACTTATCAGTTCCCCAGCAATGAAGTTGCTGTTCCTGCAACTGTACAAAAAAAATGCCAACTAGTTAATTTTTGTGCTAACGAGGGTCAGCTTTCGTTCGATGTCAGGATTGTAGCTAACTGGTACCGCCAGACTTATTTACCTGAGATGAGTATCCGAAGATATTTGCCGCGGTGTGGCATATCGTGTGTCTCTAGTTACAGCGTTGTTCTTCTCTGCCGACAAGAGACCTAGCCATAAGAGCACCACTTGTCCCCCCAATATGGCGTCCGGCGGATGGCTTTGGGGTGCATTTTGCCAAATGGGGACGCGTCAGCTCCTAGCCGCAGCCCCCAAACTCGTCCCTCCAGATAGATTGGGCGCCTACAAACCGATCAAATAGTCTCGACGATCATCCTGGCTGGCCTCACATTACATAGCAGCGGAAATCAGATGGTGAGATAATTTGCCGGGGTAGAAGGCACCTCCTCTAGGGTAGCCGATGGCAGGGTAGTTGTCGTCGGTGAAACCTCAGTTGCCACGCGAGGGAGGGGAGGAGAAGTGGGGTCTGCTAGAGTCGCTGCCGCCGGTGGAACTCTGTTCTCGGATAGGACGGCGACGCTCTGATCGATGCACCACGCCTTCACTTCGTTGTCCATGCCCGTCGTGTCGACCATCAGGATTGCTAAGTCCTCCCTCCTTTTCTTCGCCACCACGTTGGCCTTGATCAGACCGAGCTTGATGTCCCGCCTCTTGATCACCAACGCCCACCTTGCCGCAGCGATTTCTTCCATCTTCGCGGCTTGCTCTGCCCTGATCGCGGTGTGCAATGCGACGTCGGCCATGCACGCCATGATGGATGAGTGCAGCTTATCGATAGCCGACGTTGAATCCCTCAAAGACTTGGCCTTTTTCTGCCAAATGGGGCAACCTTCGGAGGCAGCCGGTGGCGTCGCGGTGGAGTCGTAGTCAGCGCTGTTCTTAGCGAGAGTTGTTCGCGTTTCAATCCACTTGTCGCACATCTCAATCCGGGCGAAGACATGGATGGACTTGAACTCGATGTCACGCGGTGATCATGCGCGCATCTACAATGCAATTGAACACAATGAAAACATCAAACAAAGGGGCTACAATGCACAATGGTTGTCGACTAGGTTTGCTTACTTGATCGTCGAAGTTGGTGCCGCTAACGTGCACTCGCGAAACCTCCTCCACGATACTGTACCACTTTTTGCAAACACGTTGGATCAACGCCCAACGGGGCGACATGGCCGAGTCATTGCGATCATGGCGCAAACTCTTGAAATAGGGATCCAAAAGGCGACGCTCGTCGAACGCCGCCTTCACCCTCTTCCAATAGCTGTCGGCGTTTTGGTTGGCACCAGTGAAAGGGTCGATGCTCATTGTCTTCCATGCCTCGGCGAGGCACTCGTCCTCCCTCGAGCTCCACTTCGGTCCACGGTTCCCGGCTTTCTTCTTCTCGCCTGGGGCGGCCATAGTCTTCTTCTTCTTCTTCCCTTTCGGGCCGGCCACGAGCATCTCCACCTCCTCCTCGGTGGGCTCAGCCTCCGCGTAGGCGTAGGTCTCGTTTTCCCACGGCTCCCCGCCACCATCCTCCTCGTCACCTTATGCCTTGGCTTCCTCCTGCATGTAGGCGTGTTGCGAGCACCTGCTGATGAGGTCAGCCATGATGTCGCTGCCATCGGGCATTCCGCCGAACGGCCCATGGGCGCCCTGGTTGCTGCTGCCTGTAGCGAATTGGTGGAAGCCGGCCTGAGGTGGAGGGAGACCGTCGAACAGGGGACGACAGAGTGCTACAGATCCGGCGTTGCCGCAACTCAGATCCGTGGCGGTAAAGGTGTTGGGTGTTGAAGCTGCCTAGAGGATCGAACTCATGGAGGCCCGACGAGAAGCGAGAGAGCTGCAGTGTACCTTGGCTTTCTGGGAAGCCCCCGCCAGCTGCACCGGAGACGAGGTTGATGGAGAGGGCGAGGACACGCTGCTCTGGATTCCCCACGCGACGTGAATGAACTGGCCAGCTTGAGGTGTTGCTGGCACCCCCATCCCCGCCATCACCGCGGCCCTCAGCGCCATGGCCGCCTGCGCCTCCAAAGCCTTTCGTTTCCTCGCCTTCAACTCCCCCACCGACGGCTAGCGTTCTCCAGCACTGGAGGTCGAAAGCCCACTCGGCATTGGTCATCCCCTCCGGCCGCTCCTTCTCAGTCTTCCCCCCTTCTTCGGTGCGGTGTGCACGGTGCCGGCTGAACGGGGAGTGACGTACCTCCTCTTCGGCGCCATGGCAGCGTGGCGCGAGCTCGGCTGGTTGGCGGGGAAAATGGCGGGAGTGGGCGGCCAGATGACAGCGTGGCGCGAGCTCGGCTGGTTGGCGGGGGAAAATGGCGGGAGTGGGCGGCCAGATGGGGGGAAACGAGGTGATATGGAGGACGAAGTGGAGGGAAATAAACGTTTTTGAGCGAATGTCGGGGGTGTCTCGCTGATAGGGTTGGCCCGTGCACTTATTTCGCTCCATCCGGCATCCCGCTAGCCTCCCTGTGCGCCAGGTTCGGCCTGTGGGCGCCAGATGAAACTGACTGGCGCTCCGGCTTCAAAACTAAATTGAGGGCGGCGGCTGAGCGGGATTGTTTTGCGCCGGCGCCCCCATAACCGGTGGAGATGCTCTAACATGCATGTCACTCTAGCAAGCTTATATAGTGAAACGGAGAGAGTATAAAACAGAACGTTATTGATCATCGTGAAGATATCATGCAGTACTAGTAATTCAGTGCAATAATATCTTCAACGGCATTTGAACACGCAGTCATCCTCTGACGGGAAACACGTCAGACCCGGCCTCACGCAGCAGTAGCACCTGTACAGCTCCCCGCCTTCGCCGACGCATGCCTTAAGGCCGCATAAAATGGCGTTACGCTTGCTATCGCCATACATCGGCGACGACGTCGTGTTCACAGCAATGGCACCGATGTTCGTGTTGGCCTGAACACCTCCGGCTCCGACACGGCCTGTATGTATATCCCGTGCTTGTCAGGATTCATAAACATAATACTCCCTCCGTTTTAAAATATAAGATGTTTTAGCTTTGTGAAATGAGTGTATCTAGATCCTTTTTAGTGCGTAGGTTCACTCTAAACATAAATGAACCTACACACTAAAAGGAGTCTAGATACACTTCATTCACAAAGCTAAAATATCTTATATTTTAAAACGGAGGGAGTAGTATAAAGAGTTTTCTACATACATATAAATAAAAGCAAATGTTCATGTGCCAAAAACCAGATGTACTACTGTGTTATAAGCTTACACTCCGTCGTCATCGCAAGACATCCGATGATGAGCAACACGGCCATCATACGCACCAGGTCGTTGTTCCTCCCCATGCTGGACCTAATTTGTTTCTTTCCTGGATCTGGATGGATTGATCAAGCTGTGAGCCTAGAGGAAGATTAGAAGTGCGATGTATAAAGTGCCAGAGAGAGAGAGGGGGTGCCGATTATATAGAAAGTCTCCATCACGCCTTCAGGAGATTGGATACTGAAAGCCTGATCGAATATGCCTGGGAGTATTTTTGTTTGGTTTTGTTTTTCGAGATCGCGGAATGCCTGGGATTCTTCACGCTTTATGCCAGGAAGTAAATTTCGGGATTGCATGAGGATTACATGCATAATTGACAAGATACTCCCATAAAATATTTTTTCACATAAAGAGGCCAAAATGGGAAGGGGGACACGGCCCCGTACACCTTCAACGTAGAGCCAGAGATGCAACGATATATAGCTGCAAATTCATTTTTTTTTTCTCGATAAAGAGCTGCAAATTCATGATCGACACTCCTGAATAGCTGAGATCCTAGGAATGCAAAAAACATGGTTTTGTAGAAAATCGGAACTCACATGAACTTGCAACATGGCTCTTTGGATCGCATGAATTTGGAAGAGAGGAGACAAGACATAAAAACAAACTCCATGAGCTCTAAACTCCTGGTCTAAGTAACCAAATGTATCATGTGCAGTTGTCACCACACAGAGTCTAATCCACGGATACATACCTTGAAGCACCCAAAGTCAGAAACATGTCATCTAACAGCATATCTAGCATATTTGACATCCCTATAGAAAACTCGTAGTGTAGCAGCTTTAAGTGGAGATAAGCAAAAGCACCCCACCACTTCTAGTACAATCCTAATGCGATCATCATCCCATGCAAACAAAGCGTTTAACACTCACAGTCAACGTGTAGAATGTTCTGTCAGATATGAACTCACGGATCAGCAAAGGTACGATTTGTCACACCAAACAAAACAATAAACAAGTGCACACATGTTTCTCTAACTAACCGTATGTGTTTCATTGCATTGCTGGCATACCTTATTCAGGGCGACTCATATGATAAGCGGGGGAGGGAGAGAGTGTTGGCCCAGCCCCAACGCCTAGTGCAGTCCAGCGTGATGACGACGATAATCCGGCGAGTCGTGCACGTAGAAAACGATCAGCCGAAATAGCCTAGAGCTAGCTAGCTGATCAAACTCACAACTCACACGATCGAGCACGTACGTGGGAAAAACCATGTTGGCCACAGGACCTTGTCGGTCCTGGTTACTTCAGTCTGTATTGATTCTCACGTCAAGTTACAAGGTACGTACAGGGATATAAATACCTGGCAAGACGATCGCAGCGCCAATACGACTCGGTGGTGGACTCTACTCCTAATCGGCTAGCTATACGGAACACAACACGGGACACACCTGCACACGGACACCTTACCGGTGTCGATCGGGATTATTATTGCTAACAATCACCCCCTAAGCACGATTTGTCCGTCTTCACAGCTTGTACGCCGATCCTTCCTCGCATCTCCGCGAACTTCACTCGTCCCAAAGATTTGGTTAGGATATCTACAAGCTGATCATCGGTGCAAACATAGTTGACTTCAATCTTGCTTTCTTCTATGCACTGCCGGATGTAGTGATACTTCGTATCAATGTGCTTACTCCTGTCATGGTGCACCGGATTCTTGCATAAAGAAATTGCAGACTTGTTGTCAATATTGAGCACCACTCGTTCCGCCTCCCGATTGGTAAGATCACCAAGTAGACTCCTTAGCCATACACCTTGATACGTCGCAGTTGCAGCCGCAATATACTCAGCTTCACATGACGATCGTGCCACCACTTTCTGCTTTTGTGATAACCAACTTACTATGCTTCTTCCCAAGAAATATGCCACACCCGAGGTACTCTTACGGTCTTCTATATCTCCTGCCATGTCGCTATCACTGTAGCCAAGTAGCTTCACCTCCTCCTTCTCTTTCGAGTAGACAATACCAAAGTTTGTAGTACCTTTGATATACCTGAGTATATGCTTCACGGCTGTCCAATGCTCCACTGTGGGTGCTTCCATGAAGCGACTCACATAGCCAACGGAATAGGCCAAGTCCGGTCTTGTGTTAATGAGATACGTCAAACTTCCGACCACACTCCTATACTCCGTTGCATCAACCGCGGGTGCTTCACTCCTTTTGCTCAGTTTAAGACGAGGTTTCATCGGAACATGAGTTGGATTGCACTCTTCCATGCCACACTTCTCGAGTATCTTCTTTGCATATGCCTCTTGGCATAGCGTGATCTCACCCAGCTTTTGATGTACCTCGATCCCAAGGTAGTAGCTCAACAAGCCTAGATCACTCATCTTGAATAACTCCTTCATCTGTAGCTTGAACTTTGCAATCTCCTTCTCATCCGCTCCAGTTATCAATAGATCATCAACATAGATGCCAACTAGTAGATGATCCCTTCACCTCGCTTATACATCGCATGCTCCAGTGGGCTCCGAGAGAGATCAATGTACGATCAAGCTTGATGTTTCACGCACGAGGGGCTTGCCGTAGCCTGTACAACGCCTTGTGTAGCTTCAAAACCTTGTGTTCTTCACCCTCCTTGATGTAGCCCGGTGGTTGCTTCACATAAACTTCTTCTTCTAACTCCCCATTCAAAAACGCGGATTTCACATCCATGTGATGCAATTTCCAAGATTCTTGAGCCGCGAGAGCGATAAGTAATCTCACCGATTCCATCCTTGCGACGGGAGCGAACACTTCTTCGAAATCCACACCTTGCTCTTGCACGTATCCCTTGGCCACTAGCCGGGCTTTGTGTTTCACCAACTTCCCTTCGGCGTCCTTCTTGATCTTATACACCCACTTGAGCCCTATAGCCTTGTGATTGTTGGGTAGATCAACAAGCTCCCATGTATCATTGTCTTTGATCGATCCCAACTCCTCATCCATAGCACGACGCCAACACTCCTCCATATTAGCGTCCTCGAATTTCGTGGGCTCCTCGATGAGTAAACACCGACCTCTACCTCGTCCGCGCTTGTGGAGAGCCTCCGGTGGATATAACTCCACAACATCTCGTAGTTTCTCCGGAATAGGTGGCCATCCCCTTGGTTCCTTTACAGTCGGAGGAGACGCCGAAGCTGACGAAGTACTTGCCGCACGATCTGCTGTAGTAGCGCTCGTATCAGCATCACTAGAAGCTAGCGACGTAGCCATGCGAGACGATCCTGATGAATCCTTCTCCAGATCACGGCCGTGCGTCCGTTCTGGACTGGCGTTGCTAGTCCCTCCTGGACCAGCTCCCGTGTAGGGACCTCTTGGCGGAGATTGGCCACCAGCGCCAGCTCCTGATCCGCCTCCAAGCGCTCGTGCTAAGCCTTGGTCAACTTCCGGATGAGATGGACCCCTTGCAGGGCTTCCTTGTGATGCTCCATGTGCAGTACGTGAGCTGTTTCTCACGCCTGGGCTCCCATGCAAGCCATGTCCGGCTCCTGCTGAATCACGTACAAAGCCAACAATCCGACTCGCGCGCTGACTGCTTCCAGGTGACTTTGCAGCGTCTCGAGGTCCAGTAGTACGTGTCGCCTCAGCTGAGCTAGCTTTCGTATGTGTAGGAGAATATGCATCGGCGTCCGTCACATCCGTGCTGGTTCCAGATTGATCATCTGCATGCTGACAATCACTGTAAACAAACAACAGTAAATATATCATCTGATATCGGCTGTATCGGTTCCACGGATCCCTAATTCCATGACTTCTCCTCCTCGAAGAGTACGTCGCGCGTCACCACCAAAATTTTGTTCACCGGATTGTACGCGCGATATGCCTTCGTACCGGCTTCATAGCCGATCATGACCATTGGAGTGCTTCTATCCGCCAACTTGATTGTGTGCCCGGACACCGTCTTCACATGCGCCACACACCCGAAAGTGCGAAGATGATCAACCGAGGGCTTGTGTCCGTACCATGCTTCGTACGGCGTCATACCAACTACACTCTTAGTTGGCGCCCTGTTCAGCAAATAGACAGCTGTACTAACTGCCTCGCCCCAAAACCTGCCTGGCATGCCTTTGCTCTTCATCATGCTGCGTGCCATGGCTACCATGGTTTGGTTCCTTCTTTCCACAACACCGTTTTGCTGCGGTGAATATGGTGCGGTGAGATACCGCCGGATCCCATTAGCTTCGCAAAAGGCCTTGAATTCATTGGAGATGAACTCACCCCCCCGATCGGTACAGAGGGCCTTCAACTTGGCCTCGGCCTCTACTTCGGCCGCCATCTTCACGATCCTAAAGGCTTCCAAAGCTTGATCCTTCGTCTTCAGCAACACAAGCCACATGTATCTACTGAAGTCGTCGACGATGAGCAAGAAGTACTTGTTCCCGTGGAGTGCATGGCGTGATCGGTCCGCACAAGTCTCCATGGACCAACTCAAGAACCTTGCTTCCTCGATATTGTCCCTCCCTTGGAAACGGGGCTCGCCTTTGTTTCCCAATGAGACAACCGTCGCACAATTTCTCAACGTGATTGACACACGGTAAGCCACACACCATCTCCTTCTATCCAAGTTGCCGTAGAGCTTGGAAATTTAGATGTCCGTAGCGCGCGTGCCACTTCCATGCCGAGTCTTCCATGCTTGTCATCAAGCACACTGGATCCGCCCGATCCAGATTGAGGATGCAGAGTCTATTCTTCGACCTCTCCACCTTCATGATGAGTTGCCTTTGGTGGTCATATCCCCATAGGAACTCGTCCTCCAACACGATCTTGCATCCACACTCCGCGAGCTGACCAAGACTGATGATGTTGGTTTTTAACTTGGGAATATAGTACACATCAGTGAGTAACTTGTGACCTCCATCCTTCAACTCAAACAGGACAGTGCCTCGCCCTGCAATCTCCACCTTCGACCCATCGCCGAATCGAACGGAGCCTCCCACCATGAGGTTTAACTTAGAAAACTGGGCCTTGTCGCCGGTCATGTGGTTGCTAGCGCCTGTGTCGAGGTACCAAACGTCACAAGCCGTCTGCATCCTCCGCGGGAAGACCTTCTCTTCCACGAGCGTGACGATCTCCGTAGCGGACTCCTGAGGAGTTGATTCCTTAGTGGTCATTAACTCGCAAGCTTCGACCATGAGCATCATCGGTCCATCATCTCCTTCCTTCGCCATGAGAGCCTTCTCCTTTGAAGGATTGGGACACTCCGATTTGAAGTGCCCGAGCTGATTGCAATTATGGGAGAAAAGATTCTTCTTGTTGATTTTCTTCTTTGGCTTCTTCGGCTTGTTGTCCGACTTCTTCGCCGGGCGAGAAGCTTCGCCGCTGCCAGATGCTTTATCGCTCCTCTCCTTGGCGACCATTGCCTGCCACTGGGCACGCGTAAGCATGAGGTGCTCATCAGCTTTCGCGTCGCTGCATGTGATCTTCATCCACTTGTCGTGCGCCTTCAACCGACCGACCAGATCATCCACTATGAGAGTCTTGAGATCAACGCATTGCTCGATTGCAGACACAACGAACAAGTAACACGGCGGCACCGCGCGAAGGAAGCGCCTAACGATCGAGATCTCATCGAGCTTCTCGTCGAGTGCGCGAACCCCATTGACCAAGGTGGCTACCCTCGAGGAAAACGTGTCCAGCGTATCGTCTCCTCCCATCTCCAGATTCTCGTACTTCTTCTGCAAGGTTTGTAGGGTCGCCTCGTGGACGCGCTCGTGCCCAAGATTTAGCGTCTTGAGTGCCTCCCACGCCTCCTTTGCAGATTTCTTCGAGATCAGCGGTTGCATCACGTCCACCGGCATCACCGAGCCGATGGCCGTGAGTGCCTGCCGGTCCTTGCGGTACTTCGACGCGCCCTTCTTGTTCTCATCGCCGCCGGGATCGACAGCCTCCTAGATATCATTGGACTCCATCGCCCACTCCATCTGAGTCGCCCACATCGTGTAGTTGCCGCGGTTGTACCGCGGGTACTGCGATGACACCGATGCACCTGCAACTGCACCGGAGTACTCGCCCACCTGGTTCGTCATGACCTCTCGTTACTAGGAGATCCTCCACGAGGCTCTGATACCAATTGTTGGCCCAGCCCCAACGCCGAGTGCAGTTCCGCGTGATGACGACGATGATCCGGCGAGTTGCGCACGTGGAAAACGATCAGCCAAAATAGCCTAGAGCTAGCTAGCTGATCAAACTCACAACTCACACGATCGAGCACGTATGTGGGAAAAACGATGTTGGCCACAGGACCTTGTCGGTCCTGGTTACTTCAGCTTGTATTGATTCTCACGTCAAGTTACAAGGTACGTACATGGATATAAATACCCGGCAAGACAACGCAGCGCCAATACTAACTCGGTGGTGGACTCTACTTCTAATCGGCTAGCTATACGGAACACAACACGGGACACACCTGCACACGGACACCTTACCGGTGTCGATCGGGATTATTATTGCTAACAGAGAGGGGGCATTTGCCCCTCTTCCCCATCAATCTCGATTTTTTTTAATAATAGGACAACAACCTTGTAGATAATCATGTGTCTTAACTGTTAGTTTTGTTAGCTCATAGGTAGTGTGTAGGAACTAGTCTGTTTGTAGCTGCCAAAAGCTTCTTGTGCAGCTTGTATTACATTGTGGCATATATATAGGATACAAGGTCGGCAAAGACAGATCCGATCTGATAGTTCTAGAGTTTTTTACTGCTACCTAGTTTACTGCCTAAAGTTTACACACTAAAAGATACTTCTATAACTCACCAATACTACTACAACCCATCAGTACTAATAGAACCTACCGAGTCCTACTAGAACCCACACTAGTAGAAAAATGGCCATTGGTTCGGTCCATTAGTCCCGGCCGTGGCTGGGGCCAGGACTAATGGGCCGAACCGGACAGCCAAAATCCCTCGAAATACTTTGTCCTGGCCTGTAATAGACCTTTGGTCCCGGTTTGAGATACAAACCGGGACTAAAGGGTCTGATGCCTAGCTGCGTGGTGCTGGCATACCCATTAGTCCCGGTTTGTATCTCAAACCGGAACCAATAGACTGGCCTATATATATATATGGCACACCTCTCTATTTTTTCATGGGAGAAGGTGTGGCAAAGTTTGAGCTAGGTTTTTTTTCTCTTATGCACTAGAGGTGCTCGATGAAATGCCTATGAGAGCGATGCCACTTGAGTTCACACAAGACAAACATGATATGAGGTGCCCGAGCCACACTTAAGGTTTCTCCTCTTTGTTTCGAAGTGTCCTAAAAGGTTAGCAACTGTTTTCTCGTTTAGACCGCGTGGTACTAATTTGAGCACCGTTTGATATATATATATATATATATATGGTTGTATGATGCAGATGAGCCACCCATGGATGTACGGTGACCGACGCTCTGACGCTTATAGAGAAGGTGTGCGTTCTTTTAGCCTTGTGGCCGAGGCGAACAAGCGGCGGGATGGTTTTATGTGTTGTCCATGTGTTGAATGTCGGAATGAGAATGTTCACACTTCCTCAAGAGTCATTCAGAGCCACCTGCTTCGGTCCGGTTTCATGTACGGCTATAATGTTTGGACCAAGCACGGAGAAAGAAGGGTTATGATGGAAGATGGCGATGAAGAAGAGAACGATGATGACAACTACCGATCTATGTTCCCTGAATACACTGATATCGCAATGGAAGACAATGAAGAAGAAGGGGGTGAAGAACGGGACGCAGATGAGCCCGCTGATGATCTTGATCGGGTCATTTCTGATGCAAAGCGAGACTGCGACACAAAAAATGAGAGGTTGCAGTTTGAGCATATGTTACAGGACCACAACAAATTGTTGTACCCAACTTGTGAAGATGGCCAGAAGAAGCTGGGTAGCACACTGAAATTGCTGAAGTGGAAGTCAGAGACCGGTGTGACTGACTCGGGATTTGAAAAGTTGCTGGTAATAATGAAGAAGCTGCTTCCAAGAAATAACAAATTTCCCTCCAATACGTACGAAGCAAAGAAGCTTGTCTGCCCTCTAAGATTAGACGTGCGGAAGATACATGCATGTTCTAATGACTGCATCCTCTACCACACTGAGAAGTACGAGAATATGGATAAATGCCCGGTATGCACTGCATTGCGGTATAAGATCAGAAAATATGACCCTGGTGATGTTGAGGGCGAGCCACCTAGGAAGAGGGTTCCTTCCAGGGTGATGTGGTATGCTCCTATAATACCACAGTTGAAATGTTTGTTCAGAAACAAAGAACATGCCAAGTTGTTGCGATGACACATGGAAGACCATAAGAAAGACGGGATGTTGAGGCACCCTGCTGATGGTCGTCAGTGGAGAAAAATCAGGAGAGACTTCCTGGACTTTGCTAGTGACGCAAGGAACTTATGGTTTGGTCTAAGTACCGATGGCATGAATCCTTTTGGGGAGAAGAACTGCAGTCACAACACCTGGCCCATGACTCTATGTATCTACAACCTTCCTCATTGGTTGTGCATGAAGCGGAAGTTCATTATGATGCTAGTGCTCATCCAAGGCCCGAAGCAACCCGGCAACGACATTAATGTGTACCTAAGGTCATTAGTTGACAAACTTTTACAGTTGTAGGCCAAACCAGGTGTACGTGTGTGGGATGAGCACAAACAGCGGGAATTTGACCTACAAGTGTTGCTGTTCGTAACCATCAATGATTGGCCTACTCTTAGTAACATTTCAGGACATGCGAACAAAGGATACAATGCATGCACACAGTGTTTAGATGAGACTGAAAGTATATATATCTGGATAAATGTAGGAAGAATGTGTACCCATACAATCGTTGTTTTCTTCCGCCGAGTCATCCCTTAAGGAAGAAAGGCAAGCATTTCAATGCCAAGGCAGAAACCAGGACGAAGCCTGTCCCCCGTACTGGTTCTGATGTATTTGGTATGGCCAAGGATTTAGATGTAATCTTTGGAAAGGGTCCTGGAGGACAACCTGTTCTGAAAGACGCCGACGGACACACAACCATGTGGAAGAAGAAATCTATATTTTGGGAGCTACCATATTGGAAAGTGCACGAGGTCCGCTCTGCAATCGACGTGATGCACCTGACGAAGAATCTTTGTGTGAATATTCTAGGCTTCCTGGGCTTGTATGGGAAGTCAAAAGATACCCCGGCAGCACGGGAGGACTAGCAACATCATAAAGGACGAGACGGAAAGCATACATGACAGTTTCAAGGGCTTGCCAGCTACGCTCTTACCAAAGAAGAGAAGGAAATCTTTTTTGAAGTCCTTTCAGTATCAAGGTCCCGTCTGGCTTCTCGTTGAATATAAAGGGATTAGTAAATATGAAAGAGAAAAAATTTCAAAACCTAAAGTCTCATGACTTCTGACGAGGTTTCAACTCGTCAATGCCCATTGTTATGGACTTAGGTTTTGGAGAAGATGGGGATGCTGGAGATCGTGGCACGGTTAACAGACAAGCAACCAGGGGACACGGGATTTACCCAGGTTCAGGCCCCCGGAGGGAAAACCCTACTCCTGCTTGTCTGCTCTTTTATTGCGGCGGAACCGAAAGTTACAGGGTGCGCAGATTCGATCTGGCGTGGAGGTGTGTATGTCGTAATCGCAGGGTGTAATCGTTGTTGGACCCTCCTAGCCTTTATATATGGGGAGGCTAGGTCTCGGGTACCGATACGAGTAGGTTACAAGTTGTATTGAAACTCTAGTCTTGTTCTTCAAGGATCCGAAGGCGTCATGGGCCTGGGCCACCCGAAAATCTTCATGGGCTGGCGTATATTGGCCGTGGGCCTTCCTTGGGCTGGACCAGGTATGCTGAAGTTACGTACCCGTAGGGTATAACCATGTCAGTAGCCCCTGAGTGTTTAGTCGAATCGTAGATTCGGCTGAGGACTCTTCAATCCTTCGGGTGTAACTCTGTCTTTCAAGAGAATGTGTAGGGATTGTTGATGCGTGTGCCTGACTCACCCGACGGATCAGGGTCAGTTAATCGTCTTAGGACAAAACAACACGATCTTCTTCAGGTGCGAGTCCCTCGACTCGAACCCGGAACATATGCTGGCGTAATTCGACTCAGGCCGCGGAGGACTTACAGGAGTGGAATTCCAGTGTTTTTAAATGATGTACCCAACGCGTCCGTCGGGATTTTTCATCATACCTGCTGGTACGGATTCATACTAGCAGAGCGCAGTCAGGTGCGTTGCCAGGCCATCAGATGATATCTGTAGGTCTTATCTTTGCGTCGCAGACGCAGCATCCGAATGTTTATCACCGCGGAGGTGTTTCGGGTGTACAAGGAGGATATTACTCACTTAGCATTAATTGGGGCAGAGTTGTGAAAAGTTTTTGCATGCGGATCCGGAAGATCGCAATGAAGATTTCATAGGGTGCGCGACCAGCGCCCCTATGGGAGTAGCCCCGAGTGTCTGCTCAAGTCGTGAACTCGGCGGAGACTTTAGTGCAAGCATTGCTCGCTTGTTTAGTCCGTGGGACTCGAAAATTTTCGGATGCTGAAATCCTTCCTCCCTATGGGAGTAGCCCCAGTCCGTAGTGGAGTCGTGGACTCGACGTGGGACTCGAAGCTCTTGTGTGTGAACGGCCATCGCCCAGCTTAGAGTAGCCCCGAGTGTCTGGCGGAGTCGTAGACTCGGGCAGAGACTTGAGTCTTGTATCATGCAACGGTAGTAGGAAAATCTCGTAGGCGTACCGCTGACCCGGAAGTACATCGGGTGCGCGACCAGCGCTCCTGGTAGGAGTAGCCCCCAAGTATTTAGTCGAATCGTAGATTCGAGTGAGTACTTTTAGCTGTGGAGCCGAAGTTATTGCTAGTATAGCTGTTGATGACGTCAGTGCTGACGATCAATGACCTCAAGCGTCTGCTGCGCCAGAGATGACTTGATCGACGATGCGTGGGTCCCACTTCGACTTTGAATTGACCGTCACGCGGCGTGAGATGATTATGGCGTTTCCTCGATTTCCGCATAGTGGACGCCGTGGGAACGACGGTTCGTTTTGGTGCCGATATGCGGCCAGATCTGCCGCTGGCGTTAGGTCTTATTGTTGGACGGTCAGCGTGCGTCGTCTTTGCTGTTATAATCCATGGTGAAAATCGTGGTTTGTTTTCACCACACCAGTTCTTGCGTTTTACTGCCTCCTTGTGCTCGAGCGATTCTTGCTGCGTGCTGAGAGTTCCTTTCGCATTTCCTTTGTCTTCGTCGTTGGCAACGACACCACCGCCGTAGCGCCATGGGGAAGCCAAAGAAGTCTTCACCTGCAGTGGGAACCAGCGCCGCCGGAGGCAAGAAGGGCGCCGCCACTGCTCGTGTCACCGATGGTGGCTGGCAGCGATCAGAGACGCGGGAGAGCGATCTCCACAAGCCGCTGCGAGCCTGATTCCGGAGACACGACGGCCGTGAGACTCCCCGAGTGAGGTAATCCCCCGTCCCCCATCTGGGTATCGGGTTATGTTTGTCGCCTTCGTTTTGCGTGGGTTTGCGTATCCAGTCCATGACTTCCTTCGTGGACTGCTCTTTTTCTATGGGGTTCAACTCATCTGTCTCCCAACTCCCTTCTCCACATTGCGTGTTTTATCACGCTTTGCGAGTGTTGGCTTGGCATTGAGCCGCACTTTGGCCTCTTCCGGAAGCTGTATTCCGTGAGGAGGCAGTCTGGTTCGGATGGTGTGTATCCCATTGGGGGTTTCATCATCTCTCTTAGTCCCGATGTCCAATTCTTTTCCTTCTCCATGTCCGAATCTGTCCAAGATCAAGGCGGAGGAAATGGTTTTACATCCGTGACTCCGTGCTGCCTGGGCAAGATTTTGTTCTCGTTCCTTTTGACCCCTCCCAGTTAATTGTGAAGAAGAGGTCTTGGAAAAATCAGATCTTAGACGGTGAGGTGGAGGAGATAGAGGCCTTGTACCGTCGGGTGGAGGAGCTCCAATTGATTCCTGAGAAGGAGGTGAACAGTGTCGACATTATCCGGGTGTTTCTTGAGCGTCGGGTGCAGCCGCTCCAGGCTAGAGCGCACCCGATGTTCCTGTACTCTGGGCGCCGTGATCCGACGAGGGTTTCGAGTGAGAAGGTCTCCGAGGTGGACCTTGACAAGGATCTTCGCGTGCTGTTGAAGTTCAAGGCCGACGAAAAAATCCCGGGGAAGTCGCTGACTCCTCCCTTTTAAATCGACGTTGGCGTGCCAAAGGTGTAGATTTCGCGCGTAGTGCCCTTATGTTTTTGTCATTGTGTACTTGTGTCCTTTGTTTGCTAACAAAATTTCTTCTCATCTTGTAGAGCTTCAAAGTGCCAGGCATGGCGCCACCATTGCCCGAAAGGTATCCGAATGCCCCGGATAATGAAGTGGTGGATTCCGTGTCCGAGCTTCCTTCGGCGCGATCTCCGGCGGAGGATGCCGACGAATCGAGTGAAGACCATTCGAGTAAGCGATCACGGAGCTCGAGCGAGTCTTCGGATGCCTCGACTCCTCCGACTCCCAGGAATCCTCGGGGTCTTGAGCGTCATGATGATGTTCAGGGGGGTTCGTCTTCTCCTATTCCTGCCGTTCCTGTGCGAGCTGTTGCTCCGCACCCGCCAGCAAAGCGGAAGAAGGAAGAGAAGAAGGAGGAGAAGAGGGCCCGGAGGGCTTCTCCTATCTTTGACTGGCGCGTTGGGCTCGTAAGTGTGCTTGTTGCCACCGTTGTCTTTTGCTCACTTGTTATTTTTGCTGTGTTGATTGGTTCGTATGTAGGCAATCCTCCGACGGCTCTAGTGATGGGAGCGAGATGATGGGGAGTCGAACATTGCGTCGCCGCCTCGCAGACGGTGGCGACGTCGGTGGTCCGCACCAGTTCCTCTTGTGCAGAGAGGCTGGTGGTTGCGCCTCAGAATTTCAGTGGCCGGGCTGCGGTTCGCCTTCGGAGCACGTAAGTTTTCTGCTTCGTGTCACGGGGGGAGCCCCCGGGCGTTGTCGTGTGCTGATGTTGTGTTTGCTTCTTTGTTTTGGGCGGAGCCCCCAAGTCATGCTCTTACTGCTATTGCTTTTTCCTGCAGCCTTGTGTCCGAGAGGCCAAGCGGCTGGTGGAGGAGCACCTGACGCTGGAGGTGAAACTGCAGCAGCTGCAAGGTATTCGTCTGCCTTGTAGTACTTTTTTGTTTATCCTTGTCCTGTTTGTTGACACTGGCTTGTTGTGAATGCAGAGGAGCATAATGACTCTCTTCGTGAAGTTGATGCTCTGAAGAAGAGCCTTGGCCAATTGGAGCAGAAGGCCGAAGCTGCCACTGAGGCGAAAGAGCGCCTTGAGCTGGAGCTATCAAAGGCAGCCGAAGCGAAAGAGCGTCTGCAGCAGGAAGCCGCAGGTCGTGAGGTAGGAGTAGTGGAGAAGCTCATGGCTGCTGCCAAGGCTATTTCGGGTGAGTGCTAGCTTTTGTACTTGCTTCTTTTTCTTCGGGTACTCTTCTATGTTGCTAGTCTTCATGTTTTCTTCCGTTTTGTCTCAGATGCCGTAGGCATCGAGTTTGACCGTGGTGCTTTGGAGCACGGGAGTGCTCTGGATGATGCCACTGTGGCGGTCGAAGACCGCTGCAGCACCGTCGTCAACTCCCTTGCCAAGGCAAAGGAGGTCCTTGGTCTCTTCTACCAGGAGCTCTTCCCGAAGGGCGCAACCCTTGAAGATGTGGGTGCTCTGGCAGAGGCTCTGTCAGCCAGCTGCGGCGCTGCAAAGCATAAGCGAAGAAGGGCATCGGCGCATCCGTCGGGCTGGCGATGGCCATGGAGGCTGGGGCGGAGCTGGACTTGCCCAGATCACTTCTCGAATGCCGACGGCGCGGATGGATCGAGGTAGCCTTTCGCTTACTCCGCTTCGCAGGCGATATGGGCCCAAGCTCATTGACTTGTTGTCTGCGAGTACGCAGCAGCTGAAGCGAAAGCTAAGCTCTGAGGCGACTCGGTGTCCTACGCCTTAGGCATAGGAGATGTAGGGTAGTATGTAGTTTACTTTTGCTGTAAATATCTTTTGTAGCACCATTCTTGAGCCACGCAGTGGCCTTTTTAATGAATTCCTCCGAGTTGGGCTTTTTCTTTGGCTGAGTGTCTGTGTGCCTTCTTTTTCTTCTGCTTTAGGTTCCTTCGGGTGTTGACCCAGTTGGTACTTCATCCGAAAGGCCGTTGCGAGCATCGTTGGATGATTCCTCGTAGCTCGCTTTTCTGCGGGATCGCGTGCGCAGCTTGGAGAGGGATTTGCTTGGGCTACGCGGTCGTGCTGATGTTTGGAAGTCCAAAGCAGACCGTAGTGCAGCCAGAGAGGAATACTTGATGGTGGAGCTGGGTCGGCTGTCCGAGCAGCTGCAGTGTAAGTTGATCCTTCTTTCGGGCCGTAGCTTAGTTCTTCGGGTGAGCCTGCTGGCCTTACTCTTGTTCTGTGCTGTTGTCGCAGGTGCGAATCTCGCTCCGAAGGAAGAAAAGGAGCGCATTGCTGTTCGAGTCAATTGTTTGACTCAACAGGACATGGAAGCCGGTGGCTTCTTTTGGGTGGATCGCGATCGTGCCATGGTTCTGGTGACGGTGCAGGATCGCGTCTTCCAGGTTTTGCGGGTGCTCCGCCAGGTGCAGACATCAATGTCCTCGGTGTTGCACGTCATGTTTCCGTTGGATGGCGCGCCGACGACCCTTGCAGGTCTTCTGGCGAAGTTTCGGAGTGCCAGCAATGTCAAGGAGCTGGTGCGGCAGCAGCTTGTCGCAGGGGTGAAGGCTGCCTTGTCTCTTGTGAGGGTGCATTGCCCTGATGTAGATTTGGCTGCTGTGGCGACTGGGCCACCTCCTCTGCCAGATGGTGGCGAGTGGAATATGCGTCCGCATTACGCGGCTGTAAGGCAGTATGCCGAACATATTGTAGATTTGTTTGAGCAGCGTGCTCAGGCTATTCTGCAGAATAGGTAGAACCTGAAAATAAACAGATAGATGTAAAATTTGTATATTGCGGCTGGGCGTGTATGTGCCCTTTGTTGTAAAGGTTTGCTTGTTAGCGAGCACGCAGTGCTTTGATTTAGTACGTGTCCTTTTCGTTAGCCTGACGTGGTCAGCTACTCAGGTGTACATGTGTTGTCCTCAGTCGATGAAATCGTGAGGTGGGGGGAGCCCCCGAGCGCGTTTTGTCCTCAGTCGATGAAATCGTGAGGTGGGGGGAGGCCCCGAGCGCGTTTTGTCCTCAGTCGATGAAATCGTGAGGTGGGGGGAGCCCCCGAGTGCGTTAGTAGCATGTAACAAAGTTGCAGAGAAATAGTCAACCGAAGGTTGGGAGCGAGACACTTAGCTTTATTTGTAGCGTAATGGAGGAGGTACATGGTTCGGCTGAGTAGCCTTGGCCGTAAGCCTTATTGAAAGTAAAAGGGGTACATTGCCCATTGCTATGGGTAGAATCATCGCAGGTGCGAGATGTTCCATGGGTTGGAGTATGCGACTCCAGATTCCACGTGCTTGAGGCGATAGGCGCCACCTGGGATGACTTCGGTGATGACATAGGGTCCTTCCCATGGCGAATCGAGTTTGTTCGGTCGCTTTTGCTTGAGTCGCAAGAGGAGGACTCCTTCGACGAAGGACCAAGGGCGCAGCCGGCGGCTGTGATAGTTGCGGAGACTTTGCTGGTACACCGCGGATCTAGCTGCTGCTATATCCCGTGCTTCGTCGAGTGTGTCGATGGCGTCTTCGAGTGCAGCCGTGGATTCGGCCTCGCTGTAAGCAACGACTCGTGGAGCCTGGTGACGTACTTCGGCTGGTAGCACACCCTCAGCTCCGTGTACCATGAAGAACGGTGTGTAGCCGGTGACGTAGTTCGTAAGCTCCACAGGACAGACGGTAGCTCTTTCGTCCAGTTGCCAGCTTTGTGCTCGAGTGAGCTCATGAGGCGTTTCTTGATGCCAGCGCCGATTAGGCCGTTGGCCTTTTCCACTTGCCCGTTTGTTTGCGGGTGCGCCACTGAGGCGTACGTGATATTGATCCCGAGGCCTTCGCAGAAGTCCTGGAATTCTTCGGAGATGAAGTTTGATCCGTTATCGGTGATGATGCTGTGCGGTACGCTGAACCTGTAGACTATGGATTCGAAGAACTTGACGGCGGTTTTGCCCTTCTGGTTAGTGACTGGCATGGCCTCGATCCACTTGGTGAATTTGTCGACTGCGACCAAGAGGAAGACGTGTCCTCCCTTCGAGGATTTTGGCAGTTTGCCGATCATGTCAAGGCCCCATTGAGCAAAAGGCCAAGCTATGGGTATGGGTCGGAGTTCGGACCCAGGTGCGTGCGGTTTGTCGGCGAACCGTTGGCACCCGTTGCATCTTCGGACGATGTCCTTTGCGTCGCTCATGGCCGTTGGCCAATAGAATCCTGCTCGTAGAGCTTTGGCGACAAGGGAGCGGCTGCCTGCGTGGTGGCCGCAGATGCCCTCGTGGATATCTTGGAGTATGGTCTTGCCATCATTGATGGTGACGCACCGTTGTAGGACGCCTGTAATGCTACATTTGTACAGTTTGCCGTTGATGATGGTGAAGGCTTTTGACCAACGAGATATGCGCCGGGCATCTGTCGGGTTGTCTGGTAAGTTTCCGTTTAGCAGGAACTGGAGGTATGGACGTGTCCAGGTTTCTTCGACTGCCATGACCTGCATCAGGTTGACCATGGCGACTTTGGTATCCAACTTTTCGGGTCCTTCTTGACCTTCGGGTAGCGTAGCCCCCGAGTGTTCTGCTTCTTCGGGTGATCCCTTGGGGAATTTCCGCTTGATGGATGGCACATAGATCTGTTCGAGGAACACACCTGGTGGTACTTTTGCACAAGTGGAGCCGATATTGGCGAGTCTATCGGTCTCCTCGTTGCTCTCTCTTCCGACGTGCCGAAGTTCGCAGCCGTCGAATTCTCCTTCGAGTGCGTTGTATAGTGCGCGGTACGCGATCATGTTTTCGGCGTGTGCGTCGCACTCATTCATCGTCTGCTGGACGACAAGGTTGGAGTCACCGTAGATGACCAGGCGCGTTGCGCCGCATATTTTTGCCATCCGCATGCCATGGATGAGGGCCTCGTATTCGGCCTCGTTGTTGGAGGCTCTGAATTTCATCCGAAGGACGTACTTCATCTTGTCACCTTGCGGGGAGGTCAGTATGACTCCTGCCCCTGCTCCGGCTTCGCGTTTGGAGCCGTCAAAATGCATTGTCCAGGATTGCGACATGTCTGGGGTGTCAGGCAGCTGCAGCTCCATCCAGTGCACCAGGAAGTCCGGAAGGACTTGAGATTTGATTGCGTGTCGCTTCTCGTAGATGATGTCCAGTGGTGATAGTTCGATGCCCCACAGGGCCACGCGTCCTGTGGCCTCTGGATTGTTCAGGATGCTGTTTAGGGGTGCCTCGTTGACGACCATCACCTGATGCTCCTGGAAGTAGTGGCTCAGTCGTCGAGCCGTCATGAACACGCCGTAGGCCAGCTTCTGGTAGTGCGGGTACCGCTGTTTTGTTGGAGTGAGAACCTCGCTGAGGTAGTAAATTGGGCGTTGTACCCCATGGGTCTTGCCTTCTTCGGGTCGTTCGACCACGAGTACTGTGCTGACCACCTGGTGTGTGGCTGCTATGTACAACAACAGGGGCTCGCGCTCTTTTGGCGTGACCAAAACGGGCGAGGTGGAGAGGAGCCGCTTGAGGTTTTCGAATGCGTCGTTGGCTTCTGGTGTCCACTCGAACTTGTCTGCTTTGCGCAGCAGTTGGTAAAATGGTAGGGCCTTCTCGCCCATGCGGCTGATGAACCTGCTTAGTGATGCTACTCGCCCTGCGAGCTGCTGAACGCCCTTGAGGTTTTTCGGCTTCTCCATTGTCATGATAGCTTTGATTTTCTTAGGGTTCGCTTCGATCCCTCATTGAGAGATGAAGTATCCGAGCAGCTAACCTGAGGGGACGCCGAAGGCACACTTTTCTGGATTGAGCTTGATCCTGTAGCGATCAAGGTTGTCGAACATCTCGCAGAGATCGTCGATAAGTGTTCTTGCCTCCTTGGTTTTGATGACTATGTCGTCGACATAGACTTGGACGTTGCGACCGATCTGGTCCTTGAGGCAGGCCTGCATGCATCGCTGGTACGTGGCACCCGGGTTCTTTAGCCCGAAGGGCATTGTGTTATGTGAGATACTCCGAGCAGTGTGATGAACGCCGTTTCTCTTGATCTTGACCTTGAGTCGAATCTGGTTATCTTTGAGTAGGCGTCGAGGAAGGAGAGTTTCTCACAACTGCGGTAATCGATGATCTGGTCGATCCGAGGGAGAGGGAAGTGGTCCTTAGGGCAGTGTTTGTTCAGTGATGTGAAGTCTACGCACATCCGCAGGATGTCCGTGTCCTTCTTCGGGACCATCACTGTGTTTGCCAGCCACTCGCTTTCCTTGATTTCCCGGATGAAGTCTGCTGCGAGTAATCTGTTGATCTCTTTGCCGATAGCTTCTCGTGGCTCGATAGTCTTCGGATGGGTATTTGGCGGCTTGGTGTCGGAAGACATTGAGTGCGTGCTTTCGGCAAATTCCACAGGAACTCTGGCATGTCCGCGGGACACCAGCGAAGATTTCAGTGCTCACGGAGGAATTGACGACCGCGCTTTCCTATCGGTGTTGAGGTCGTTGGCCGTCTTGGAGGCATCCGTTGGATGGACCTGTACTTTTTTGGTGTTGATGGTGGAGTCGAAAGACATATCAGGTGCGTTCTGCTTGGTGACTGGGGGTAGCCCATTGTCTGCCGCTTCGCGGAGCCTTACAAGCTCGTCTTGCATGCGAAGGACGAGAGATTTTGTTGAAATCCTGTCGCATTGGTCCGATCGAGTGAAGCTCCGTGGACTGTGATGACGCCCTTGGTCTGGCATCTTGAGTAGTAGGTATGCGTGGTGTGGGATGGCCAGGAACCTTGCGAATGCTACTGGCGTCAGATGGCGTGGTATTGCGACCGATCCACCACTTCGAATTCTAGGCGCTCCTGCCGAAAGTTGTCCGGTGTCCCGAAGATGACGTCGAGCCCTATTTTGCCCAGGGGGAAGATGCCCTTCCCTGGGACAATGCCGTGGAACATTGTGTCTGATTGTTCCAGGCTGCATTGCGGGATCCGCATAGCTGCTAGAGTGCTTGCGAATATTAGGTTGATGCCGCTGCCGCCGTCCATGAAGACGCGACTCATCTCGAAGCCTCCGATCTGCGCCTCCAGCACCAGGGCAGCATGACCTGGGCGAGGGATCTGGCAAGGGTGATCCGCGCGGGTGAATGTGATGCAGGACTCCGATCCGCTGAGGTACTCAGGGATTGCAGGCGGAGTTGTCACGGCCATGTTGATTTGTCGGGTGATTTTCTTCTGCACCCTGTTTGTGGGACGTCCTTACGTATCATATTGAGTGCTCCTTTTGGTGGGGGTAAGCGACCCGGCGTTGTTTTCTTGCTGGTGCGACTGGTTGATGTGGGCCTCCAATAGGCGGCGGTGGAGCTCCGTGTGCTATTTCGCCTGGCGCAAGTGCGTTTCCGAACGCAAGAATTGGAGCTTGTTGCCTCATCTGTACCATGCTTTCGCTGAGTTTCTGGAACTCGCGGCAGTCCTTGAGCATGTGGCTAGCTTTCTTTTTGCCATCTTGTTTGTCGATGTAGAAGTGGATGGTGCATGGACCCGAAAGTTTGTCGAGTGCTGAAGGTCCGTTGTCGCGGTCGCGGCGTTGCCACGACTGCGTTGGTCGTCCGTTGTCGCGGAAGTTTCCGCTGCGATATCCTCCACTGCTGCGGCTGTTGTCGTTACGGCGGTCGGCGTAGCCGGCTGCGACCATGTCGGGTCCGTCGCGGTCCTCGTAGACGCGCGGTCTCCTCTTCTTTCTTGGCGTTCGCGTCTTGACCGTAGTCGTCTTCTTCATCTGATTGCGCCCGGCTGGATGCAATCTTCGCCAACCAAGCGCTGGCGATTTCCATGAGCTGGTCGAGTGTCTTGGGCTTCTGGCGTCAAGTTTCTCCTTGAAGTCGGGCGTTTGACGCCGTCCACTGAAGCGTCGATGGCCCGCTCTTCGGAGATGTGTGCTGGAGTTCTTGGTCGTAGACCAGCGTAGTATGTACTGGCGAATAGATTCACCCGTTCTGAGTGCGTGCTCGCAGCTCTTCGATTGAGGCGGGCCTTTTGCTGGTGCCTTTGAAGTTTCGGATGGAGCTATAAGCGAGCTCCTCCCAACGGATGGATCCCGATGATAGGCTGAGCGGACCAGCGCCACGCTGTCATTGCGGCTGAAGGCATTGCATGGCGATTTCTTTGTTGCCTCCGTGAAGCTTGACGGATGTGATGGTCGCCGAGCCAAGACTTTGGATCTTGCGTGCGTTGAACTTGAGTATCCGAAGGAAGCTTAAAGTTGCGTGGCATCTGTGTTCACGGACGGATCTGCTGAAGCATCGAGCCCGCAGAGTTCTCCGTCTTCATCCATCTCAGATTCGGATGAGCATGCGCGTTTGGCGCGTGCTTTGTCGATCTTGTGTGTAAGCTTGTCTCTGGCGTCGTAGTCGTGTTTGTGGCGGTGCGAGCTCTTCTTCCTTCGAGGAAGGTGTTCTTCTTCATCTTCGATGAGGAGTGGGGCTCGGTCGCGCTGGCGGAGCTTTCTTCTTCGGCCCGTGGAGCATCTTCGTGGAGCGCTCCGATTAGTCCTAGTCCGGTGAGTGCGGACCTATGCATGGCCCTTTTCGGTCCCCCCTCGGAGGTGGGTGAGCCGCAAGATACGCGATGGCTGCCATGATCGTGGCTTGTGGCGTCTTGAGGTGATGTTGCCGTCGGCGTCCATATCCATGAACGATGTGTGGAGGTTCGGGTCACGTCACGCCGCTCCTTGGTCCATGTTTTCCACCGAGTGGTGCTTGTTTCCCTGATTTCCGTTTGTCTTTGGGCGGGTCCCATGGCGGAGAGCGCAGCTCGTCGCCTGCTTGGACTCAGAGGCTGCTTTCTTGCGTTTATCGAGCGTCTCCTGCATCTTGACTTGCTTCTTGTGCTCCTCGATGAGGAGGTAGTGGTATGCCATCAGCAGGTCACGTGGGGAGTCCAGAGGTAGGACTATTTCGCCTGCGACGGCGCGGCGTGCTTCGGCCCATCCTTCTTTGCTAAGTTGGATGAGGTGGCCCCTGTTTTCCCCGTTTTCGCCGTTTCCGCCCTGCGGGTTGGGGTTGGCGGCGGGTTAGGCGGTCTTCGTCGGTTTGGATGATTGCGGCGCCAGATAGCGCCTTGGCTTGCCGCAGCTTTCGGATTCGAACCGTGGGTCCCTTCATCCGAAGGTGGATCGCCTGGTCGGAGTTGCGATGGCTGCTGTAGAACTCATCTGTTGATGGTGACGTGCGTAGCACGGGGTGTGGAGCCCACGAAGCGGGCCTGATCGGCGGCACGGGCATCCGCTCGGGGAGGCGGAGGGTGCCAGCTTGTCCCACCTGGAAGCAGAAGCTCCCGAACAGAATTTCGAGTCCGTCACCTACGGGCTCGAAATCCTTCATGGTGGCCGGCGAGTGGGCGGTGAAGTCGAAAGCGCCGAAGAGGAAGTGATTCTCCGTCGCCGAGGAGTTGTATATCGATCGGGTCGGAACCGTCACAACCGCACAATCAGCAGCCCCAATTCCCACAGACGGCGCCAATTGACGAGGTTTCAACTCATCAATGCCCATTGTTATGGACTTGGGTTTTGGAGAAGATGGGGATGCTGGAGATCGTGGCACGGTTAACAGACAAGCAACCAGGGGACACGGGATTTACCCAGTTCAGCCCCGGAGGAAAACCCTACTCCTGCTTGTCTGCTCTTTTATTGCGGCAGAACCGAAAGTTACAGGGTGCACAGATTCGATCTGGCGTGGAGGTGTGTATGTCGTAATCGCAGGGTGTAATCGTTGTTGGGTGTAATCGTTGTTGGACCCTCCTAGCCTTTATATATGGGGAGGCTAGGTCTCGGGTACCGATACGAGTAGGTTACAAGTTGTATTGAAACTCTAGTCTTGTTCTTCAAGGATCCGAAGGCGTCATGGGCCTGGGCCACCCGAAAATCTTCATGGGCTGCCTTATATTAGCCGTGGGCCTTCCTTGGGCTGGACCAGGTATGATGAAGTTACGTACCCGTAGGGTATAACCATGTCAACTTCCACGTGCTTATGACACAATTGCTTCCGGTTGCATTGAGGGGAATTCTACCAGAAAATGTTGGACTAGCCATTGTGAAGGTATGTGCATTCCTGAATGCAATTTCTCAAAAGGTAATCGATCAAGAAAGTCTATCAGGGTTACAAATTGATGTGGTCCAATGTCTGGTCAGCTTCGAGTTGTTGTTCCCACCATCCTTGTTCAATATTATGATGCACCTCCTAGTTCACCTAGTCGAAGATATTAGAATTCTCGGTCCTGTGTTTCTACACAATATGTTCCCCTTCGAGAGGTTCATGGGAGTCTTAAATAAATATGTTCATAACCATTCGAGGCCAGAAGGAAGCATCCCCAAGGGCTATGGAATAGAGGAGGTCATTGAGTTTTGTGTTGACTTTCTTCCTGACCTTAAGCCGATTGGTGTTCCTGAATCTCGGTATGAGGGGAGGCTGACTGGAAAAGGCACAGTAGGGAGAAAATCAATGGTATGTAAGGACAGGCATTCTTTCACTCAATCACACTACACAGTTCTACACAATTCCACCATGGCGGCTCCATATATCGAGAAACACAAGAATATTCTACGCTCCAAAAACCCAGGGAAGCCTGACTCCTTGATTAAAGGGGAACACGAGAAGAATTTCGGCAATTGGTTGCAGACACATCTCATGAATAACGCCACTATTGGAGATCAGTTGTACTTGTTGGCTAGGTTACCATCTTCGACTATATGTACTTTCCAAGGGTACGAGATAAATGGGAATACATTTTACACGATCGCCCAAGATAAAAAGAGCACCAACCAAAATAGTGGTGTCCGCTTTGATGCAATAGATGACAATGGGCATACGGACACATATTATGGCTACATATAGGAGATATGGGAACTTGACTATGGACCTACTTTTAAGGTCCCTTTGTTTCAGTGCAAATGGGTCAAGCTGACAGGAGGAGGGGTACATGTAAACCAAAAGTATAGCATGACAATAGTGGATCTCCACAATCTTGCCTACATGGATGCACCATTCGTCCTAGCCAATGATGTGGCTCAGGTTTTCTATGTGAAGGACATGTCTACCAAACCGAGAAAAAGGAAAGATAAGCAAAAGAATACAGAATACGATGAACAAAGCGCCACATAGTTCTTTCAGGGAAAAGAAACATCGTGGGAGTGGATGACAAGACAGACATGTCAGAAGATTACAATAAGTTTCATGAAATTCCACCCTTCAAAGTGAAAACTGACCCAAGCATCCTGTTAAATGATGAAGATTCTCCATGGCTACAGTGCAGAAGAAAACCACAACACTATATGTTGGTGATGTGTAATAATGTATTAAAACTTTTATGTAATAAATCTATGCAACATTGTTCTGAAGATAGAGGATGAGCCAAGTTTGGTATTTTTCCTTGCAACTATGTCACATAATATCTTTAGTCCCGGTTGAAGAAACCAACCAGGACTTAAGCTGCAAGTTGACAAGGTATTTCCGGTTGAAGAACCAACTGGACGACTTAGGGGTGAGTGTCGATACTATGACAGGGTGAGTGTCGACATTATGTCGTGAGTGTCGACACTATGTTGTGTTGCTTAATCTATAAATAGGCATCCCTGTGAAGTTATCAACTGCAAAAAATATGGTGTGAAAGAGCGGGGACAACACTACATCCAGTTTGAGGGAGATTTCGGCAGAGCCCAGTCCTCCGGCATCTCCAACAAACTGGCCATAGATGTACTCCCTAATATGTGAAACACGATGGTGTGTGAGAGCTGGGACAACACTACGGCCAACTTCAGGGAGATGCCTAAGGATCCAGTCCTCAGGTATCTCTCTGAAGCTGGCCATAGATGCACTCCCTAATATGTGAAATTAGGTAGCTCCCCGTCATATTGATCTAGCTAGAGAAGTTATGAACTACAAGAATAAACAACATCTTCACAGTTCGGGAAAGTTGTAGAGAGACCAACACTAGTAGGAAACGATATATTAGTCACGGTTTCCTAACTGAAACTACGGAATCGGGACTAAAGGCCCCCCTTTAGTCCCGCCGGTCCAGCCACACACCGGGACTAACACTCAAGACATTTATTATTATTAAAAAACTGGGACTAAGGAATCAGGACTAAAGGCCCCCTTTAGTCATACTCATGTCTAGCCCTATAGTACACATCTTCAGGTCGTCTTCGTCTTCATCATCATCGTCGTCGTCGTCGTCGCTAGGCGCACACAGCTAGATCCTAAGCCCAGCCAGGGCATATTCCAGGGATACCTGCCACTGCGGCCTCGGATTCACGACGCGCGAGGGAGGGGGCTCCTGGATGACGACACCGCGTAGCCCGCGGCCTTCACCATCACCACCCTTCTTGTGGCTCTATGGAGGGTCAAAGTGCAGGCACCGCAGGCGAGGATGATCTCCCTGGGCGATGTAGCGCATCACACCGACGATAGTCCGGTTCGCCCAACACAGGCAGCGACCAGCCTCGTTGTGGTTCAACGGGGGTGGACCATCACCCGTACCTAGTGAGCTCCCTTTCCTGCTGGTTAGCGAAGAAGGCATTCCAGGTGTCGTAGTTGTCAGCATCCCAATGGGGATCCATCCACTGCTCCGGTGTGAGCTCGAGGTAGAAGTGGTTCGTGATGGCCGCCTGGCGGGCGGAACCTTGAGGCATAGCTGGGATAGGAACTCCTCCAGCGCTCAGCATCTAGGCGGCAGGCAGCCGGTAGCCTAGCGGCCATGGGTAGCTAGAGGCCTAGCGCCTCGATCTCCTCGAGGCCCTGGCAGCCTCCGGTCGAGAATGGCCCAAAGATGGTGTTCATTGTTGTGAGAGGGAAAGATGTGGATGTGTGGATGGCCATGGCGGCCGACCTAGATATAGAGGGAAAAGACGGGAAAATATGGCGGGAAGCGGAGGGAAATGGCGGGAAAACATGAAGCGGAGGGAATTGGCAGGAAAGCGGAGGGAGTCAATATCCTGAACCCTAAACCTAAACCCTAAACCCGAAACCCTGAATCCTAAACCCTAACCCCTAAACCCAAAACCCGAAACCCTAACCCTAAGCCCGAAACCCTAACCTGAACCCTAACCCTAAACCTAAACCCTAAACTCGAAACCCTAACCCTAAACTGGAACCCTCCCCCATCATTTTTAATAATAATATTGATATACTAGTTTATTTAATTGTATGCAATAAGGCGGGAAACAGAGATTTTAGTCATTTAAAAAAAAAGAGACCTTTAGTCCTGGGTCCTAGGACTAAATGGGTGCGGTTGGTGCGCCCCTGTGGGCTGGTGCCGAAAAACCTTTAGTCCCGGTCCGTGGCACGCACCGGGACTAAAGGTACCTTTAGTCCCGGTCCGTGGCACGAGCCGGGACTAAAGATACATGCGCCCGTTCACTCCCCAAATCCCCCATCTCCACACTCTGCAGGAAATTGCGTGCGAGGATGACGAATACGCTGGCAGGCTGCCCAATTTTTTCTCTGGCCATGCCGCCTCTCCGGCCGTTCGCGCCACTACTGCCTCACCGACGAACGCCACCACGCCGCCGCCTCCAGCCATCGCTGCAGCGTCGTCCCCGGCCCGGGTAAACCCCAGCGACGCCACTGCTTTCCGTCAGACCTCCAATCATCAAGTCAGCATCCGAGCTGTGCCTTGCCAAGCCATTTGCACACTTAATTATCTTTTTTTATATGTATATGTTTATTAATATGTGTATATTTTATATATATGTTATTAATATGTGTATATAGTATATATGGAGTATAGTATATACTATTATTAATGTGTATATATATGGAGTATATAGTATATACTATTATTTATGTGTATATATATATGTGTATAGTATATATGTGTATAGTATATATGTGTATAGTATATATGGAGTATAGTATATACTATTATTTATGTGTATAGTATATACTATTATTTATTTATTATATTTTTTACATGGAGTATATATAGACTATATATATACATGGAGTATATATGGAGCTAGGGTTAGGGTGGTGGTGCTCGCGGGCCCCCGGAGATAGGGTTAGGGTGGTGGTGCTCGCAGCCCCCCAAAGTTAGGGTTAGGGTGGTACGGTGTTCGCGGGCCCTCGAAGATAGGGTTAAAGTGGTGGTGCTCGTGGGCCTACGGACTTAGGGTTAGGGTGGTGGTGCTCGTAGGCCCCCGGAGATAGGGTTGGGGTGGTGGTCCTCGTGGGCCCTGGGACTTAGGGTTAGGGTGCTGGTGCTCGCGGGACCCCGGACTTAGGGTTAGGGTGGTGGTGCTCGCGAGCCCTCAGAGATAGGGTTAGGGTGCTGGTGCTCGCGGGCCCCCGGACTTAGGGTTAGGGTGGTGGTGCTCGCGATCCCCTGGAGATAGGATTAGGGTGGTAGTGCTCGCGGGCCCCTGGACTTATAGAGGTTATGGATGCAGGTCGGGGGGTTTATAGAGGTATGGTGGGCGACCGGACACGGGTCCCACGCGTGGCATCACTAGAATTTTGCTATTGTTTAGTATTATTGTAGCAAATTAGGTGTACATATTATTATTTAGTATTATTTTATATTATGTGCATTTTGCAGAAAACTATGGATCCACCTAGTCTAATCCGCAAAGACCTAGAACAAGAAGAAATTCTTGAGAATATGATCAACGACACCCCCCATGTTTATCCACCCGAATCTCCGTCGATGTATCTGAACCCCTCCGGTGAGGGTGAGGAGTTAGACCAAAATGATCAGGGAGAAGCCGACGGCTCCGATGATGGAGAAGTCAACGGCTCTGGTGGACCCTTAACTAAGTCTGGCAAGGTATATATATGAAGTCCGATGATCAGTAGATGCATTAATTGAGTTGTATATATATAAATTAACGAATGTTTCTTCTCTTAGGCCTCCACATCGAGCCAAAAATATTCCAAACGAGGCTCGGCCAAAAAGTTGGACGCATCTACGCGTTATACAATTATGCTGGTATCACCACATGGTGAACCCTTGGAACCCGAAAAGGCTAAAAGTGTATTTGTATAACAATGCAGAGTTATGGTTAGGGATCGCATCCCGATCACCGTTCGAGAGTGGAATAGGACCAAAGGGGCGAAAGAGGGTGAGTATGTCGCCGATAGGTACAAAGAGGGTCTTTGTAATGACCTCATGACACATTTTACCCTGCCAGAATATGAGGATGATGCCGACACAGCTGCATTGAGGAAGAAAGTCAAGCAGTGTACTCTTACGAAGATGGCCGAACTATTCAAGAACTGGAAGAAATCATTATGGAAAAAGTATCACAAGGAGAAGACTCCTCCTAAATTTGAAGGCTATCTAACGAAGCAACAGACTAACTGGGATGCATTTGTGAAGTACAAGGAGTCCAAACCTGCTAAGGAAAAGTCAGAAAAAACAAGAAAAATGTCGCGAAGAAGAAATATCACCATCACCTGGGTCCAGGGGGCTACGCGACTGCCATGACAAAGTGGGATTCTAAAGAGAATGAACTTCTTGCTAAATGGATCACTCCAGAACCAATACGCGAAGAATGGGACTTGAGGGCAAGAAATTGGTTCCTTGGGCATGGGAGTGAGTATGACGAAAATACAGGGGACCTTATTTGCAGTGACGGGATTAGGATACCACGGGAGACATGGCAGAGAGTGGTGAAGGAAATTAAAGAGGGGACAACACAATTCTGTCCCGATAGAGAGAAAGACTTGCTGACAAAGATCCTCGGGAATGACAAACGCAGAGGACGAGTACAAGGCCTTGGCCCTAGTTATACATGGGAGATGGGGTTTCCCAAAGACAGAGATACTTATAAGAGCCGAGAGAAGCAAAGAGGCGACAGTGGGAGGAGGAGGGAGACAGGTTCAACGAGTTGCTAGGAAGACTTGAAAAGCATCAGCAATAGATTGACGAACTTCGAGGAGTAGCGCGTGATACGTCCATTTTGCATCACTATTCTATATCATAATTTACTGTTATTCATTGATATATTTCATATTAAGAGATGATACTTATGTTATTTCATCTGTTTTTGCATGGTTGATGACTTTTGGAGCATGGACCGCTGCAGTCAGAATTTTGATGGAAAAGGTGCTGTTTGGAGGCAAAATTCACGAAGATCAAAAAATCTGGGAAAATACATGGAAAATTCTATTTTTCTAGAAGACGAATATTTCCAGAAAGGGGAGTGGAGATGGGCCTGGCCACTGTGGGCCACACCACCTGGTGGTGTGTGGCCTGGCCCTCGAACTCTCCTCCTAAGCGTATATTATCCCCTCGAAACCCTAACACCTGGAGACCGACCATAGAAAGATTCCGCCGCCTCTACTGGGTGGAAAACATCGAGAGAGAAAGATCTCTCCGGTAGACAGAATTCTGCCGGGGGAATTCCTTCCCGAAGAGGGGAGATCGTAGCCATCAACACCACCATCAAGTTGGACTTCATCGGGATCATCATCACCATCATCACCACCATCATCTCCACCAGCACCATCATCACCACTTCATACCCCTGTAACAATTGGGTTGAATCTTGCATAGTTCTTAGGGGAAACTTTCCCGGTGTTGATTACTCCTTATAGTTGATGCTATTGAGTGAACCATTGAATTATCGTTTATGTTTAGATTATTACATATCATTATATCATCTCTGATCTTGATCCATATGATGTCTTGTGAGTAGTTCGTTTTGTTCTTGAGGACATGGGAGAAGTCATGTTGCTGGTAGTGGAATTGTGTTGAGAAAGATGCAACGGTTTGATATTTAAGTTGTGGTGTATTTCTTCTAGTGGTGTCATGTGAATGTCGACTACATGACACTTCACCTATAGGGGCCTAGGGGAATGCATTGTGTATTTGGCTACTAATCCTAGGGGTTGCCGGAGTGACAGAAACCTGAACCTCTGTTAGGAAACCTTTGCACAAGGGACGTGAGGGTCTTAGAGTTTAAAGCTGTGGTTAGGTTTCTACCTTAATTACTTTCTTGTACTTGCGGATGCTTGCAAGGGGTATAATCACAAGTATGTATTAGTCCTAGGAAGGTCGGTACATTTTCATAGGTTCACCCACACAACACTTAGCAAACTAAAGAAGATTAATCAACTATATGAAGCGAAAGCACTTGACGATATTCCCGTGTGTCCTCGAGAACGTTTGGTCATCTTAAGTAATACAACCGGCTTGTCCTTTGCTAAAGAAAGGATTGGGCCACTTTCTGCATTTATTCTTATTGTCTTTTATTTACTCGTACTTTATTTACTTGCATTATCAAAAAACCCTAAAAATCTGTTTGTTAAGTATTTACAGAGAATTCCTGCTCCAAGCCACTCATCAACACCTTCTGCTCCTCGTTGGGTTTGACACTCTTACTTATCAAAAATACTGTGATATACCCCTATACTTGTGGATCATCAAGACTATTTTCTGGCACTATTGCCGGGGAGTGAAGCGCTATTGGAGAGTGGAACTGGTAAAGGAAACTTCTACTGTGAGTATTGTTTATTTCTATTAGTTGCTTTATTTTCAATATGGATAATTCACTGAGTTTCTTATTTCGTAATGCTACTACCACTGCTAAGGTAGTAGATGTACCACCACCTGCTGAGAATGATACTTTTAAGATACCTACAAGAATTATCGATCGTGTTATAGATAACTATTATGTTGGAGATGGAACTATCCATCCCGGTGATCATTTGCTCTTTATACACGAATTATGCGGGTTGTTTAAGTGTGCAGGTATTACAATAGATCAAGTTAATAAGAAGTTATTCTCATTATCACTGAAAGGAAGAGTTGAGGAATGGTATAAGCTGCTGAAGTATGATCAAGCTCTTGAATGGGAGGAAATAGTACCTCTCTTTTATTCAAAATTTTATCCTCCTAGTGAAATTCATAAAGATCGGAATCAAATATACAATTTTTGGCCTCTTGATGGAGAGAGTACAGCTCAAGCTTAGGGAGATTGAAGTTACTAATGCGCAAATGTCCTATTCATGAGCTCCCTCATAATATTATTATCAATAACCTTTATGCAAGGCTTTCTCTTCATGATAAGGATTTATTGGATGCTTCTTGTGCTGGATCATTTACACGCATGGAAGGAGAAGCTAAATGGGATCTTCTAGACCGTATTGAAGACAATGCTGAAGCATGGGAGAATGACAAAGGAAGAAAGTCAAGTATAAATTATGATTATGAATGCATTGAATCTTTTATGGGAACTGATGACTTTTAAAATATTAAAAATGCTTATGGTCTAGACTCTCAAGCTATTGCAACCTATTTTAGGGCTTTTGCTTCCTATATTGAAGTTCCTAAAAAGAAGTGGAATAAGTATCATGAACCCTATAAAGATGTTGCTAAGTGTGTTCCTGCAAGAAATACTAAAGTTATACTGCTAATCATGTTTTACCTCAACCTTACATTGAGAAAATACCTTTCCCGGTTAAGATAAAGGAACATTCTATGATAGCTAGTATGGTTAATGAAAGTACGAATAAAGCTATTGAACCTGATAAACAAATGGATGATGAACCTATAATAGCAAATGTGAAAGATTTTGTAACTAAATATGAAGAAGATGGACACACTATCCTCTGTAAGGATATCCCTAATATTGTTTCACAAAGTAGTGTTATTAGAGTTAGTGTCCCTGTGTTTTCTGTTAGGATAAGTGATCATTGCTACAATGGTTCTTGTGATAGTTATATCATTAAATTTATGCATGATACTGAAGGTTATTATGAGAGAGGAAAGACTGTTCTAATGCATCTCAATAATATTAAGTTTCCTCATTTTATGCTGAAAGTCTTTATGTTGCACTTGTTTTGCATTCCTATGCTTGTAGCTTCTGGTTTCAACAATTTATTTGCTTACAAAATTCCCTTGCATAGGAAGTGGGTTAGACTTAAACATGTATATTTTTGCTTCTTAATGCTCTCTTTCACTTCAATTCATATTCTTATGTGAGCATCATTGAAATTATCATGCCTATCTTAATGGCTATAAAGAAAGAGCTTTTTGGGAGACAACCCAATTTATTTGTGCTTTCAGTTTGTTTTTGTTTCTTTGAGTCTTGGAAGTTATTGTTTCGGCAATAACCTCTCCTTATCCTTTTTTTTTGGTTTTTGTGTCAAGATCAACCTCTAATGAGAGAGAAGTAAGATTTGGGGAAGTTGCTGTCCCGAAACAGATTTTTGTGCTTCACCATAAAAATTCGTGAGAGATCTATGTATGTCGGATTGAGCTGTAATTTTTTGTGCTTCTGCCCCAGGCTGTTATTTAACTTTCGTTAGTTTTTTAGTTTTTGATTTGAGCAACACAAGATTTTTGAAAAAAATTGATCTTTACCTGCTGGTCAGTTTTGACAGATTTTGCCACTCTTGCATTTGCTTCTTAAATCGATTTTATTTTTGAATTCTTTTTGGGTTTTCGAAAGGAGTTGATACAATAGCTTATGTTTTGATGGATTTCAGTTGAATTTGGACTTAAAAGGTTTATTATCTCGCTTACACTAATGTTGCTAATGAGAATTGTGTAAAGTTTGTGTGAAAGAAATTTCTAGGTTATTGGAGAAAATGGTGTAATAAGAAAGTGAAAGGTTTCATGACTCGAGCAACATGTGTATGAAGATGAAGATATTGATGTTATTCAAGCGGTGACTCCAGAAGAATCTACTAAAGACCAAATTCAGAGACCTGCAGAGTCTGTTTTTGAATAGGTAATAGTTCAAGGTAAGAAAAGTTCTGCGAAAATTCTGTCCAATTATATTTTTGGAGTTTTTATCCAACAAGGAAAGCAACGAAGCAAAGAAGGGACGAAAGCAGAGCCAGGGTGGCTCACACCACCCCCTGGTGCAGCCCCCTGGCCGCGCCAGCAGGTGGTGTGGCTGCCCGGACTCCACCTCCGACCCGTTTTCTCCCAGTACCTTTATTTTGTTGTAAACATTCGTAATATATAATCCCCCGGATCCCCCGAGGTTCGTATATCGTGTTCTCGTCATGTTTTCATTTTGATCTGTTTCTGCCAGGAACTATTCTTAAAAGTTTAGAAACACAATGGTCTCCGCCAACGATAAGGGCAAGGAGCCTATGGAGGAAGATCCCCAAGACCCCGGGCAGGAGAAGGAGATCAAGAGTAAAGATGAAGAGGAGGCAAAGAAAGCCCAGCATCCGCACACCGGCACTACCATTGCAATCACTAGAGTGTTGGCAAACCCTGCCAAGATCAAAAGGACTGCACGGATGTCAACTGGAGGGAAGCATCCGCGTCACTGTTTGGCTCCACGGTCACTTCCTCCACGTACCAAGAATCCCTTCCATACCCTTATCCATGAGCATCAATTCCAGAATATGCCCAAGGAGAAACTACCCTCCGATTGGGATATGCCTTGTTCTAACCATGCAGGAAAAGAAGACTTCAAGGAGGAAGAGTGGGGAAAGAATCGCAAGAGCTGGAATTCGCAACCCGACATGATCATGAGCCGCATTGAGCAAAACTCGGAGTTGATTCGTACTCTCACCTTCGAGATTGAGGATTTGGGGAAATTAATCAAAAAGCTCATCGAGAGAATACCACCACCACCAAAGGAGTAATTCGTCATCAGGTTTTGGCATCCCCTTGGTTTGTTCCAAGCTTGGGGGAGTGTCGCGGTATCACATCACTATCTTCTATCTTTTTACCTTTTTAGTAGAGTCATATCATGAATAGAGAAGTTATCATGTAGGATGGTTTGCATTATGGAAGTGTCCCCCTCTCGTTAGATATCTATGTATCCCTTGGTGTGAGTTGCCGTTATGGAATATTAATGAGAAGTTCTATCATTTACTCTTTTGCATATCTTATATTAGTTTTCAATTCATGTTATATGATTGATCTTGTCGTTAGTATTGGTATAACTTTGGGATCATTGAGTTAATTTAGTTGGTTTTGTCAAACCTGGCTCGGTCAGTAGCAACACTATTTTGAGAATTGAATGAAAAAGATAAAAGTACTCTTAAAGAAATATAATTTCATCATCTTTCTTTCTTAATTTGCTCATAAGCTTAGTATTCTCTAGTTAAGATCTTGTGTGCTTCCAAGGAAGATTGCATGTTTGTTTTTATCACTAGTATGTTTGTTTGTTTCCTTCAACTCTTATGCTTGCTACCCAGCCTTGCTAGCCAAAAACCTGTATTGAGAGGGAATGCTTCTCGTGCATCCAATACTTAAACCAAAACCTATGCCATTTGTGTCCACCATACCTACCTGCTAGCACTATTGTTATTCCAAGTAAATTCATGTTTTTTATCTACCTTCCAAATTAAACTTATTATGTGAAAATTAGTGATTAAAACTCTCACGAACTTGATGGCACACTTTATTTTCTTGCACTTAATAAACTTGAACCATTGTGCCCATCTATGTTGCGTATATGCTTGCGCTCTGTAAGTTGTGAATTAGCAGAACCATGCTGTCATGGGGAACACTTTCAACATTGCACTTGTACTTTGTACCTAGTTTATATCATGCTCTTTTGTCTATGGATGTCATCGGTGTGAAATGAAAGGGGAGCTTGTAAGTCCATGGAGTTATGTATGTGTGTTAGAGAAACGCCTGGGCAGCCGGTCTAATCCATGCCTAATCATGGTGGAAACCTGCAGCGTAACCATAATGATAGGGGGATTCTTCCGTATCATTTTGAGATTGTTGAGATGCTCGTTGTCTGCTTGCCTTGTCATTTTGATATGGGGATTCTTCCGTATCATCGGGCAAGGGGTACCCCGTTGGCGGTTCTCTATGATACACACATACTTACTATGACAAGAACTTACCGGTAACTAAACTTGAGTAGCATGAGGAGCGGCCCTCGTATTCAAGGGACATGAGATTTTCAACTTGCAACTTGTCAAGCATATCCTCATATTTGATCACTTTAACCTTAATCACCTAAAGATCCCTATGATAGGGACAATGAGAGCTGAAAGCTAATAAGTATCATAGTTTTAGGAAGGTCCTTATGAATCTTGAAATCCCTACTTCCCTCTGCGAAGGGCCTTTCTTTTACTTTTTAGATGAGTCAGTAAACCTATTCCCTTCTATCTCAAGCAAGTATTTTGAGTTGTTGTGTTTCATTCATTCATATGATGATTTATTCAATCATGATTCTTATGTTCCTTGTTTTGCGCATTGCTCTTATCTTGGTGAATATTACTTTGAAAGCTAGCATTGAAAACCAATTATGTGTGAACTCCAGCAAATTGTCAACTATTCTTCCACCAAGAAATAAGTTTGCCATTACCAATCATGATTTACTTTATATATCTTTATTGTGTTTCCTCTACTTATTGCAAGTTAAGTTGTATAACAGCGAGTTGTCTTCTATTATGATTTATGCATTGATGAATGTGATGCTTCTTGTCCGTATTATTTTATCGACTCTTCACTCCATAAACCCGACGTCATGTTTACTGAGCTCAATTTTCGCTTGGGGACAAGCGAAGTCTAAGCTTGGGGCGAGTTGATACGTCCATTTTGCATCACTATTCTATATCATAATTTACTGTTATTCATTGATATATTTCATATTAAGAGATGATCCTTATGTTATTTCATCTGTTTTTGCATGGTTGATGACTTTTGGAGCATGGACCGCTGCAGTCAGGATTCTGATGGAAAAGGTGCTATTTGGAGGCAAAATTCACGAAGATCAGAAAATCCTAGAAAATACATGGAAAATTCTATTTTTCCAGAAGACGAAGATTGCCAGAAAGGGGAGTGGAGATGGGCCACAGGGGGGCCCACACCACCCCCTGGCGCGGGAAGCCCTAGGCCACGCCAGCAGGTGGTGTGGCCGCCCTGGCCCACTCTAGGCTCTCCCCTCTAGCGTATATTATCCCCTCGAAACCCTAACACCTGGAGAGCGACCACAGAAAGATTCCGCCGCCTCTGCGGGGCTAAAAACACCGAGAGAGAAAGATCTCTCCGGCAAACAGAATTCTGCTAGGGGAATTCCTTCCCGAAGAGGGGAGATCATCGCCATCAACACCACCATCAATATGGACTTCATTGGGATCATCATCACCATCATCTCCACCAGCACCATCATCACCACTTCATACTGCTGTAACAATTTGGTTGAATCTTGCATAGTTCTTAGGGGAAACTTTCCCGGTGTTGATTACTCCTTGTAGTTGATGCTATTGAGTGAACCATTGAATTATCGTTTATGTTCAGATAGTTACATATCATTATATCATCTCTAATCTTGATCCATATGATGTATTGTGAGTAGTTCATTTTGTTCTTGAGGACATGGGAGAAGTCATATTGTTAGTAGTTGAATTGTGTGGAGAAAGATTCAACGGTTTGATATTTAAGTTGTGGTGTATTTCTTCTAGTGGTGTCATGTGAATGTCGACTACATGACACTTCACCTATATGGGCCTAGGGGAATGCATTGTGTATTTGGCTACTAATCGTAGGGGTTGCCGGAGTGACAGAAACCTGAACCCCCGTTAGGAAACCTTTGCACAAGGGACGTGAGGGTCTTAGAGTTTAAAGCTGTGGTTAGGTTTCTACCTTAATTACTTTCTTGTACTTGTGTGTGCTTGCAAGGGGTATAATCACAAGTATGTATTAGTCCTAGGAAGGTCGGTACATTTTCATAGGTTCACCCACACAACACTTAGCAAACTAAAGAAGATTAATCAACTATATGAAGCGAAAGCACTTGACGATATTCCCGTGTGTCCTCGAGAACGTTTGGTCATCTTAAGTAATACAACCGGCTTGTCCTTTGCTAAAGAAAGGATTGGGCCACTTGCTGCATTTATTCTTATTGTATTTTATTTACTCGTACTTTATTTACTTGCATTATCAAAAACCCCTAAAAATCCGTTTGTTAAGTATTTACAGAGAATTCCTGCTCCAAGCCACTCGTCAACACCTTCTGCTCCTCGTTGGGTTCGACACTCTTACTTATCAAAAATACTGCGATACACCCCCTATACTTGTGGGTCATCAGCGCGCCCGCAAGATCCTACACTCTATATTACCACCGTCCCATCTTAGTGGAGAAGCAGTGTGGCTGAATCGGAGGTCCCGTCTGACGATGCACGAATGGTAGATGGCGGTCTCGGCTACCCCGTGGATGGAATCAAGGAGCGTACATCTTGTGAGATCCATCAGAAGGTGAAGAACCTATCCATCAAGGTGGCGGTCAGATGTGCTTTACCTTGTCCACCTGACGCACGCTGGCATGGTCGTGAGATTCCAGCTGGCTATGTTAAAATCGGGGTGGATGAAATCACAATGGGGTGGGACTCAATTGAGCATGACATCCCTAGACCTGAAGGTGAGAGGACACTCGGAGAAGTATTGGGTGGTATCATTCTATGGGACAAGAACAATGATGTCTACGCACTTCTATTCTTGTAGACAGTTGTTGGGCCTCCAAGTGCAGAGGTTTGTAGAATAACAACAAGTTTCCCTTAAGTGGATCACCCAAGGTTTATCGAACTCAGGGTGGAAGTGGTAAAAGGTATCCCTCTCAAGGAACCTGCAATCAAGATACAAGAAGTCTCTTGTGTCCCTGATACATTGCAAATGTATCTATAATTTTTGATGTTCCATGCTTGGTTTTATCTACTTTCTTATGTTTTTCCAAACTTTGGAGTACTTTTCATATGATTTCTTGGACTAACCTATTAACAAGATGCCACAGTGCCAGTTGCCTATTTTCTGCTGTTTTTGGTTCCAGGAAAGTCAGAAAATGAATATTCTCGGAATTGGACGGGATAAAAGCCAAAGTTCCTATTTTCCCGGAAGACTCACGGAGCCAGAAGGAGAGTCGGAGAGGGGCCACAGGGTGGCCACACCACCCACCCCTTGGTGCGGGCCAGCCTAGGCCATGCCAGGGCATGGTATGGGCCCCCTGGCCGGCCACCGACCGCCTCCTTCGCCTATAAGAGCCTCCCGATACCAAAACCCTAAGTCATCAATCAGAAATCCACGAAAAGTTCCGCATCACCGCCGCCACCGAAGGGGAGATTCGGGGGACAGAAAGTCTCTGTTCCGGCACCCTGCCGGGACGGGGAAGTGCCCCCGGAGCCATCTCCATCGATCTCCACCACCATCTCCATCACGATTGCTGATTCCCATGATGAGGAGGGAGTAGTTCTATCTCGAGGCTAAGGGTTCTACCGGTAGCTATGTGTTCATCTCTCTCTCTATGCATGATCATATTGTGATCATGGGCTTTGTAATCAAGTAGATCTACCTTGCTACTCAAGTGCTTTAATAGATCTCTGCTCTCTCCATGTGTGTGAAAGTGACAGCGTGCACACCATGGTGGCACTTAGGCTAGAGATTAGAAATACTTGTTATGAGTTATATTTGGAGTTGGATGTCTTTATGAAATTGTGGTGTTTGTTGGACTCATCTAGTACTCAAGGTGACAGTGTGGGGTTTTCTAGATGGGAAAGACTTACTTTGAGGTGTGCTGTTATAACCCTACCATCGATTAGAGTGTTCAACCGGAGAGTAGTTCAGCGTAGTATCATGAAGATGATATATTTATATGAGAGTGTTCACTAGTGAAAGTATGATCCCTAGGCCTTGTTTCTAAGCATTGAAACACCGTTTGCTACTAGATCTGTTACATGTTTGCTTGCTTCCATCTTTATTTCAGTTTGCCTTTAGTCTCTTCCACGCCCAACACACCCAATACACTTGTCAGGTGTATAGGTGCACTAGTTCGGCGAAGAGATAGTGAAATACAAGTGGTATGGATAATTATAAGTTGTAACGGTGCCAGAAAATAGCTTTGATGGCGCGTGTTTGATGGGTATGAAGAGACTAAAGGCAATCTGAAATAAAGATGGAAGCAAGCAAACATGTAACATATCTTGTTGCAAATGGTGTTTCAATGCTTAGAAACAAGGCCTAGGGATCATACTTTCGCTAGTGAACACTCTCATATAAATATCTTCTCTTTATGATACTACTCTCCGGTTGGACAATCTAATCCATGGTATCCCCAAGTGTTTGGAAGAAACCTGGGATTTTTATTGATGAAGAAGGGGATGCCTTGGGCATCCCCAAGCTTTGACGCTTGTACTTCTTGGATATTTCTTGGGGTGCCACAGGTGGCATCCCTAAGCTTGAGCTTGTTTTACATACTTCATCTTATCACATTACTCTTCCCTACACTTAAAAATTTCCTTCATACAAAACTTCACACAATCTTCATTAGCAACATTAGTGTACTCAAGATAATAAGTCTTTTGGTTCAGTTCCAACACAAATAAAACTTCCATTAAAACACAAGCTACTGTAGGAATTCCTTTAAAAAGTTCAAATGATCAAAGAGAACTCGAAGAGAAAGAGATTAAGAGAAAGAGATTAAGAGGCAAATGGAAATAATGGCAGAAATCTGTCAAAATAGAGTAGCAGGTGAAAACCGATTTTTTTGAATACCTTCTGTTGCTCAAATCGAAAAGTGTTGAACTAACAAAAGTTGTCTAACAACCTGGGGGATTTATTCAGAAAATTACAGCTCAATTGGACATACATATATTCTTCACGAATTTTTAGAGTGGAGCACAAAAATCTATTTTAGGACAACACTTCCCCAAATCTTACTTCCCTCTCATTAGAGGTTATTCTTGGCACAAAAATCAAATAAAAAGGATAAGGAGAGGTTATTACTAAAGTAATAACTTCCAAGACTCAAGAAAACTATTGGGTTATCTCCCAAGAAGTACTTTTCTTTAACACCTTTAAATTAGGCATGATAGTTTGAGAAGATGCTCACATTTAAGTCTAACCCACTTCCTATGCATAGGAATCTTGTAAAGAAACAAGTCATGAAAGCACAAAGCAACAAGCATAGTAAAGCAAAACAAGTGCAACTTCAAGACTTTCAACATAAAGAGGGGACACCTAATATTATTGAGACGCATAAAACCATGTTTCCCTCTCTCATAATAACTTTCAGTAGCATCATGAATAAAATTAACAATATAACTATCACATAAAATATTTTTATCATGAGCCACATGCATAAAAGAATTAATACTTCCCACATAAACATAGTCATTTTTATTAATTGTAGTGGGAGTAAATTCAACAAAATAGCTGTCATTATTATTCTCATCACCATAATCAAGAAATATAGGAGGCATGTTGTAATCATAATTAATTTTCTCCTCAATAGTAGGTGGACTGAAAATATCATATTCATTATTGTAATCAGCATATATTGGAGGTGTAGTATCATCATAAGCAATAGAAAAATTATCTTCCAAAGTGTGTTCATTTGTAAACATATCATCATTAGAAGGAACATGGATAGCACTAATAGTACAACAATTATTAGTATCATCATTTTCAGAATTGGTACCGAAGAGATTTTCAATATCAAAAGAAGTGTGCTTTTCCCAATCATGATCACTACTATAGGTAATAGGCATAGGAACATCATCGAGTTCAGACTCACCAAAAACTATAATAGGAGCAACATACTTAGGGGAACATACCGTTTCCTCTCTCCTTTTACTCCTCCTTTTCTTCTTTTTCTTCTTCTCTTTAGGAGGGAGAGGCTTGAAAGGAAGCTTCTCCATATACCCTGGTTTATTGTTAGAGACAATAGAAGAAACTTTGGAGGATTCCTTCTTTTCATTAATAAGATCAAAACACATATTAGTCCTGTCATATTTTGGTAAAATCTTATTTTTTATAATATTTTTTATGTAAGTATTTGTGTGGAAATTATCAACACAATAAAGATGACAACCATGCAGGTCACTAGTCATATCAAAAGCACCCATATCTACCAAAGAGGTTTTTCTTGATAACTCTTCACACCCCAAAAATAATGTAAGTTCATCATGCTGATTAGGAGTGATCATGTCATCACAATACAAACTTGCAGTACCTATTGGATTAGAAAGGCTATTATTATGGCCTGAGCATTGAAAATTGAAATGACCCACTTCAAAGCAAAGTTCACAAATAAAAGGATAGAGGGCACAAACTTTTTTACCAAGATCGTTTAGAGCCCTATACCACGTTCTAGTTTTTTCATTCCTGTGGGTGATACAATATACTTCTTCAATTTGATTCTTTCCACAAGGTCTATGTATTCCACAAAAATTAACATGCTTATAAGAAATAGTACTTTCAGAGGTTTGAGTATGTTTATTGCTATCATTAATAACAATTTCATTTTCCATGCAAGTGTCTTTAAAAGGCTCATGATACATGTCCCATTTTTCTTTAGGAGCATTAATATGAGAAGCAAAGGCTCTAAAACAATCAATAAGTATTTGAGGATCAAGACCATATTTAGCACTAAGCTCTTGAAAATCAGCAGTTTCAGCGAAAGACTTAATGCAATCATACTCATAGTTTATACCTGGTTCTTTACCTTTGTCGTTATCCCAATCTTTGGTATTGCTTTGAATTGTTTCAAGAAGATCCCATGTAGCCTTGACCTCCTTACTTGTGAAGGATCCCTCTAAACAAGTATCTATATAGTCCTTGTAATGTCCTGAAAGCCTTGCATAGAAATTATTAATAACAATATTACTGGGGAGCTCATGAATGGGACATTTGAGCATTAGTGACTTTAATCTCCCCCATGCTTGGGCAATACTTTCTCCATCATGTGGATGAAAATTATAAATGTAATTCCTATCTTTATGAATTTCATGAGGAGGATAAAGTTTAGAGTAAAAGAGAGATTCAAGTTCCTTCCACTCCAAATGATGAGGATCATCTAGTAGCTCATACCACTCCCTTGATTTGCCCTTAAGTGAAAAAGGGAATAGCTTCCTCTTAACTTGGTTCATTGAAATACCTGCACACTTGAATAACTCGCATAATTCGTGTATAAAGAGTAAATGATCACCAGGATGGACAGTTCCATCTCCAAAATAACAGTTATTCAAAACACGTTCAAAAAAATTTATAGGTATTTTAAAAGGATGCTTTCAATATGTGGATTTAAAATATCACAAGTATCATTAGAATTACCATATATGGGAGATAAAGTATCATCAGAGCAAATTTTCTTCTTTAAAGCTGGGGAACTAAAAAGATCATTTTCATAAAAACTAACTTCCCCAAGCTTAGATGTTTCCATAACATTAGTAACAAAGGTGTTCAAAATATTCATACTAATAACATTGCCATTAGCATGCAAAGAAAGTTCCATGGGTTTTTTAATTTTCTTTTCGGACAATTCATGTTCTACCTTAGGAAAAATACTAAAAAGCTCTCTAATTTTGTTGTTGTTTTCCATTAAGACTAAATAGTGAAAATAAAAATAAGAAACAAAAAGATATAATTGCAGAATCTAAAGGAAATAACTTTGAGCACTCACACACCAGCTACAGTACTCGAAGATAGCTTAGTAGCTAGAGGATGTGAGTACCTTTTACCTTACCTCCCCAGCAATGGTGACAGAAAATAGCTTGATGTATACGCACTTCTATTCTTGTAGACAGTTGTTGGGCCTCCAAGTGCAGAGGTTTATAGAACAGCAGCAAGTTTCCCTTAAGTGGATCACCCAAGGTTTATCGAACTCAGGGAGGAAGTGGTCAAAGGTATCCCTCTCAAGCAACCTGCAATCAAGATACAAGAAGTCTCTCGTGTCCCCAACACACCTAATACACTTGTCAGGTGTATAGGTGCACTAGTTCGGCAAAGAGATAGTGAAATACAAGTGGTATGGATAATTATAAGTGGTAACGGTGCTAGAAAATAGCTTTGATGGCGCATGTTTGATGGGTAGGAAGAGACTAAAGGCAATCCGAAATAAAGATGGAAGCAAGCAAACATGTAACAGCTCTAGTTGCAAACGGTGTTTCAATGCTTAAAAACAAGGCCTAGGGATCATACTTTCACTAGTGAACACTCTCATATAAATATCTTATCTTTATGATACCACTCTCCGGTTGGACAATCTAATCCATGGTAGGGCTATAACAGCACTCCTCAAAGTTCGCTTTTCCCATCTAGATAACCCCACACTGTCACCTTGAGCGTTAGATGGTTCCAACAAACACCACAATTTAATAGAGACATCCAACTCAAAATATAACTCATAACAAGTATTTGTAATCTCTAGCCTAAGTGCCACCACGGTGTGCACGCTGTCACTTTCACACACGTGGGGAGAGCAGAGATCTATTAAAGCACTTGAGTAGCAAGGTAGATCTACTTGATTACAAAGCTCATGATCACAATATGATCATGCATAGAGAGAGATATGAACACATAGCTACCGGTAGAACCCTTAGCCTCGAGAGAGAACTACTCCCTTCTCACCATAGGAGTCAGCAACGGCGATGGAGATGGCGGTGAAGATGGTGAAGAGGGCGGCGGCGCGGGGGACTCCTTCCCCGCCGCCGGTATCATAGGGGAGCACCGTCCCTTAGCCTCTTCCTTCATGGCTTCTTGGGAGGCAAAAACATGGCTTTGGTGGCTACAAATTCGTGGGTGGAGGTATCTCCCACGAATTAGGTTTCCTCCCTTTATATAGCTTCTCGGATTCCCGTCACCCCATCTTGGACTGCAGTAAATAGGGACTAACGGGACTGTCCAGACTCGGAATCAGCTAAATTTTATGTCCAGAACGTTTGTCGTGAAATTTCCAACAACTTTGTAGTTGAAGAGTTTTCCGTTTGATGCCATATTCGACCCTAAACGTGACCATCTTCAAAAAGAGTTCTGAGACAGATTTCTGGAAAATCCCAATTTGACTCCAACAAGGTTTCCACTTGTATTCTTGGTAATTCCTACACATCAAAGTGTAAAACAAGAACATTGTGCACTTTTGCAACTATTAGTAGGTTAGTCCAAATAAATCATAAACTTTATATAAAAAAGAGTATCAAAAGCATATTATTAGCATAAAACCATCAAAAATTATAGATACGTTATGGACGTGTCAAACAACATCAAGCTTCCAGGCTCAGCGCCAAGGCTAGCACCGCCTCCGAGTCGTCGCATGTCACCTTCACCTCCATCACCTCCAAGAAGCCCACCCCATAACTACGACCACCACAGCGTGAGTCCATCTCGATCTCTGCCACAGGTCAGCCATCTTTGCCGCCTGCTAAGGACAATAAGCTGAAGCATGCTCCGTCGATGAGTACTAAATGACGCAGCAGCCCAAAATGACAAATGTTGCCCCTCCCAAGAGTATCTCATAAGAATCTTCCCATCAGACCTTACGATCGTACTGAAGAGGAAAGCACAGCGATTGCAAAGCCCGAATGTGTTGCGTAGCTTCAAAAGAAGAAACCTGAGCCCGCCCCGGTATACAACGAGAAGCAAAAAGCGTATGCACTTGGTTTTCTAAACACAAAATCACAATATGACTTGCACCATAAGCCAGATGACTATCTACGCACACTTCAAAAGGAAGTGAAGAAGAGCAAATCAAGTAGAAGTGCAAGTGGGAGCAAATCATCAAGTCAAAGTGCAACCAGGAAAGAAAGGATGTCCCCCAGCTCGGGAAACAGGCCAAAAAATCGATCCCACCCCTCATGGTGGCATCCTATGACATTCCCCAGCAGGATATGGGAGAAGCTGTGAAGCTTGAGGCTGCTAGGAATGTGACTATTGAGGAACTGCTAGGTTCCTAGGACGACAAGTTACCCAAGGCTGATAGTCCCTCAATATGTCCTAGGGATGCTGTTGGTCAGCATAGAGAGGTTGCAACAACTGCCAATATAAATGCGGAGTTTACATAACTGGTACTTGAATGCCGCAAAGGAGGAGAGAATAATGATCGTGGCGGAAGTCCCACATGACTACTACTTCCGAGTCGAAGAGGTCCATGTTGAGCTTCCAGAACTCTTCTAGTTATACAATTTTGACGCCTTCGACAAATCTATCATGAGTTGCTATTGTCTGTAAGTTGTTGAATTCATTGTCTACAGATAAGTTGTTCAGTTCATTGCATGTAATTATCCTCATTATATTCTTTTATACTCTATTATTATGTAGAATGAAGATCCAGGAATGTAAAAGAAGGTCACTCTTTAGTGTTGGGTTCATTGACCCAGATAAAATACATATAAAGACGCTAACGGATAAACCCGAGGAGACGGAGGAAAACCTTCTAAGGTTTCTAACGGAGCAAAATTTCTGCGACCACATACTATTTCCTTAGAATTTCAAGTGAGGTTCTTACTCTGTTGTACACATTCACTTTTGCTTACTCAATATTAAGTGTAATTGATGAGTTACTGATGTATATATAAACATGTGCAAATTCCACTAGATTCTGCTAAACATTCAACTTGATAAGGGAAGAGTTGAAGTCATGGACCCATTAAAGAGACCCCTGGAATAGTTTAGGGACATGCAGGACATGCTCCAGAGGTAATTTCCGCGCTATATCGGTATCTTTCACTGATTTTCTAAGATATCATGTAATAAACAACTCATTCACTTTCTTTACCGGACAGGGTTTGGAACCAGTTCAAGCGTGCGGTTACGGGTCACTTTAGTGAGAAGCTGACGTTTAAGCCGGTCTCGGTAAGTAGTACACACATCTCTTTACTTCTAGTTTCAATACAATTATGATGCTAGATTATTATTTTGATTGAATTCTATTCTGCACTACAAGAAATGTGATAATTTTTGATCCTCCATATTGGTCACTAGATGGTCATTGTTCTTCATTTGTGACCTTTTTGTGACCAAAAACAGATGGTCAAAAGCTGAGAGTCATTGACGGACAATAAAGACCATTTCTATACTTTGGTCATAGACTACCATGACCAATACAGATGGTCATAGATTCTATGACCAAATGTTTTGGTCACGAACTATCTGCCCTATCCACGTCAGGTCCTACGTGGCCGATCCTACGTGGCAAATCCATGACCAACTGAAAAGGTCTTAAATCGAAATTAGCCTAGTTTAGTTTGGTAGTTTACATGGGCCAAGCCCATGAAGTCAGCCTATTTATGTTATTTTCCATGTCAATTTTAATAAACATTTTATTTTAGTTTTTGGAATTTTTATTGACCAACCTATCAGGCCAGGTCCCACTTGTCAGGTTAATTTGCTCCTACTAGACATGTCAATCAGTTGGCCAATTCACTGGTCCCACTAGTCAGGTCGAGTATGTCCCATTTGACATTTTTTTATTTTTCCATTCTAAATAAAATCACACTGATCAAATGGGTATCCGTTGTTCTGCCCAAACATCAGTTTTATACAGGTGCAATAACAAATAATTTGTTTCAAACAGAGCTAAGAAAGACATAATGTTTCATACAGTAGACGAAGAACGTAGATTACAATCATGAACAGTACATATTAGGTATTCAACAATCAAATATCAAATGCAACCAGCAGGTTTTATTTAGCCCCTTAAGAAAAAACAGGTTTTATTCAGGCTTCTTCATCCTAGAGCTCTTGTACGCCAATTTTGGATGAAATGAAGGTGTGTATCTGCAAGTAACAAATCAGAAAAGTAAGGAACACACATATAATTTCTTGGCATCCAGTGTACATACATAAATAACTGCAAAACAGCCATGAGCCCATTACTGAAATATGTTAGTAAAATATCAGCATATAGTAATGGAACCATCTAGTCTATTTTATGTTCCAACATTTTAGCTATCATTTAGTGCAACAAAGAAATCAAAACAACAACTGACAAAATTAAAGAAACATGTTTGCCCTCAAAATAGCAGTGACTGCAATGCTCAATACACACTAAGAAGAAATTACTATCATCTTATGTAAGGCAGTAAGCCTGGTGCCTGTAGATATCAACACAGAACAACTAAATGTTCCAGAAAATTGCAATAAACATAGGAGCACAAGCAGTAAATACAGCTACAGAGTATTGATACATCATAAATGTATCTATAATTTTTGATGTTCCATGCTTGTTTTATATCTACTTTCTTATGTTTTGTTCACACTTTGAGGTATTTTTATACATTTTCTGGAACTAACCTATTAACAAGATGCTACAGTGCCAGTTGCCTGTTTTCTGCTGTTTTTGGTTTCAGAAAAGCCAGAAAAGAAATATTCTCGGAATTGACGAAACAAAAGCTGAAGTTCCTATTTTTCCCGACACGACACGGAGTCGAAACGGGAGCCAGAGGGGAGCCAGGGGCAGGCACACCCTAGGGTGGCACGGGTCACCCCTGGCCGCGCCACCAGGTGGTGTGGCCACCCTGGCCCACCTATGGCATCGCCTCTTTGCCTATATATTCCCCCCGGGACAAAAACCCTAAGTACCAGATCCGATTTCCATGAAAAGTTCCGCAGCGCTGCCGCCACCAAAGAGGAGATTCGGGGGACAGAAGTCTCTGTTTCGGCATCCTGCCGGGACGGGGAAGTGCCCCCGGATCCATCTCCATCGACTCCATCTCCGTTGCTGACTCCCATGATGAGGAGGGAGTAGTTCTCTCTCGAGGCTAAGGGCTCTACAAGTAGCTATGTGTTCATCTCTCAGATCTTATTGAGATCACGAGCTTTGTAATCTAGATCTATTATGCTACTCAAGTGCTTTAATTAATCTTTGCTTATCCCCACGTGTGTGAAGTTGACAGTGTGCACACCGCGTGGCACTTTGGCTAAGATTACATAAATACTTATCATGAGTATAATTTGAGTTGGATGTCTCTATGAGATTGTGGTGTTTGTTGGAACCATCTAGCGCTCAAGGTGACAGTGAGGGGTTATCTAGATGGGGAATAGGAACTTTAAGGTGTGCTCTTATAGCCCTACATCGTCCAACCGGAGAGTAGTTCAGGATAGCATAATGAAGAGAAGATATTTATATAAGAGTGTCCACTAGTGAAAGTATGATCCCTAGGCCTTGTTTCTAAGCATTGAAACACCGTTTACAACCAGTTGTGTTACATGTTTGCTTGCTTCCACTCTTATTTCAGATTGCAATTACCACTTATAATCATCCATATTACTTGTATTTCACTATCTCTTCACCGAACTAGTGCACCTATACACTTGACAAGTGTATTGGGTGTGTTGGGGACACAAGAGACTTCTTGTATCTTGATTGCAGGGTTCTTGAGAGGGATACCTTTGACCACTTCCTCCCTGAGTTCGATAAACATTGGGTGATCCACTTAAGGGAAACTTGTTGCTGTTCTACAAACCTCTACACTTGGAGGCCCAACAACTGTCTACAAGAATAGAAGTGCGTAGACATCAAGCTATTTTCTAGCACCATTGCCGGGGAGGTAAGGTAAAAGGTTCTCACATCCTCTGGCTACTAAGCTATCTTATAGTACTATAGCTGGTGTGTTAGTGCTCAAAGTTATTTCCTTTAGATTCTGTAATTATATCTTTTTGTTTCTTGTTTTTATTTTCACTAGTTAGGCTTAATGGAAAACAACAACAAAATTAGAGAGCTTTTTAGTATTTTTCCTAAGGTAGAACATGAATTTCTGAAAAGAAAATTAAAAAACCCATGGAACTTTCTTTGCATGCTAATAGTAATGTTATTAGTATGAATCTTTTGAACACCTTTGTTACTAATGCTATGGAAATTTCTAAGCTTGGGGAAGTTAGTTTTTATGAAAATGATCTTTTTAGTTCCCCAGCTTTAAAGAAGAAAATTTGCTCTGATGATACTTTATCTCCCATATGTGGTAATTCTAATGATACTTGTGATATTTTAAATCCACATACTGAAAGCGTCCTTTTTAAAATACCTATGGAAATTGTTGAATGTGTTATGAATAACTACTATTTTGGAGATGGAACTGTCCATCCGGGTGATCATTTACTCTTTATACATGAATTATGCGAGTTGTTCAAGTGTGTAGGTATTTCAATGAACCAAGTTAAGAGGAAGCTATTCTCTTTATCACTTAAGGGAAAAGCAAGGGAGTGGTATAAGCTATTAGACGATCCTCATCATTTGGAGCGGAAGGAACTTGAATCTCTCTTTTACTCTAAATTTTATCCTCCTCATGAAATTCATAAAGATAGGAATTACATTTATAATTTTCATCCTCATGATGGAGAGAGTATTTCCCAAGCATGGGGGAGACTGAAGTCACTAATGCTCAAATGTCCCATTCATGATCTCCCCGGGAATATTGTTATTAATAATTTTTATGCAAGGCTTTCAGGACATTACAAGAACTATCTAGATACCTGTTTAGAGGGATCCTTAACAAGTAAGGAGGTCAAAGCTAAGTGGGGTCTTCTTGAAACAACTCAAAGCAATAGCAAAGATTGGGATAACGACAAAGGTAAAGAACCAGGTATAACCTATGAGTATGATTGCATTAAGTCTTCCATTGAAACTGTTGATTTTCAAGATCTTAGTGCTAAATTGTCTTGATCCTCAAATTCTTGTTGATTGTTGTAGAGCCTTTGCTTCTCATATTAATGCTCCTAAAGAAAAATGGGACGTGTATCATGAGACTTCTAAAGACACTTGCAGGGAAAATGAAATTGTTATTAATGATAGCAATAAACATGCTCAAACCTCTAAAAGTACTATTTCTTATAGGCATGCTAATTTTTGTGGAATACATAGACCTTGTGAGAATAATAAAATTGAAGAAGAATAGTGTATCACCCACAGGAATGAAAAACTAGAACATGGTATAGGGCTCTAAATGATCTTGGTAAAAAAGTTTGTGCCCTCTATCTGTTTATTTGTGAACTTTGCTTTGAAGTGGGTCATTTCAATTTTCAATGCTCAGGCCATAATAATAGCCTTTCTAATCCAATGAGTACTGCAAGTTTGTATTGTGATGATATGATCGATTATTGGCTCAACACGTCGAGCTCGTTGGGGAACCCCAAGAGGAAGGTATGATGAGCACATCAGCAAGTTTTCCCTCAGTTATGAAACCAAGGTTATTGAACCAGTAGGAGCAAGGAAACACCTCCAAGGTGTTGTTACCAACATGGAATCCTACACAACACAACCACAAAACTTTGCCCCCAACTTATAGTTAGGTTGTCAATCTCACCGATTTTGCTGAAAACAAAGGATTAAACGTATTATGTGGAAGAAAGTAATAGCTTGCAGAAAGTAAACAGAAAACAGTAAACAGTTGTAGATTGATGGTAAAAGAAAGGACCGGGGTCCATAGTTCACTAGTGGTGGTTCTCCTTAAGATAGATGACATGTTGGGTGAACAAATTACAGCAGGGCAATTGACAAACATCGAGAAAGCATACATGCATATACTAATCATCTTGACTCCTATGAGATTTGATTGGGCATTACAACATTATACATAGACAGTAATCCATCTTCATCTATGACTAATAATCCACCTTCAGGTTATCAATCCAAACCCCCTCTAGTATTAAGTTGCAAGCAACAGATAATTGCATTATGCATTGCGTGTAAAGTAAACAATAGGATTGTGCTTTGAACAAAGGGTTGCTATTTTCTCCCTAGTAGCAACAACACATCTAGTACCTTAGAGATTTCTATCACTTCCCCAGATTAATAGAGACATGAACCCACTATCGAGCCTAAATACTCCCTCTTGGAGTTGCTAGCATCTACTCGGCCAAGATATCTACTAACAACAGAGAGCATGCAAGATCACAAATAACAAAGACATGATAGAATCAATAATCAATCTGAAATGGCATCTCAATATCCATCGGATCCCCACAAACACAACATGTATGATTACAAATAGATGATCTTGATCATGAATGGAGCTCACAAGATCTAAACATGGTAGAACAAAGGAAAATAACCAACCATCTAGCTACTACATGGACCCGTAGTCCAAGGATGAACTACTCACGCATCACACTAGAGGCTTGCATGGTGATGAAGAAGGCCTCCAGGGTGAATTCTCCCCTCCGGCAGGGTGCCGGGAAGAGCTTCAGATCCCTCCCGATCTAGGGATGGAGATGACGGCGGCTATAGACTATTTCGTGGAATTTTGATTGGGTACTTAGGGTTTCTGTATCGAAGGCATCTTATAAGCGAAAGGGGAGGACGAGGGGGTGCCCTAGGTGGCTGCACCACCCCCTGGCACGGGCCAGGCCTGGTCGCGTGGCCAGGTGGTGTGGGCGGCCCCTGCCCCTCCCCTGATCAAAGTATTTGTAAAACATTGATAGCTGGGATCATAGTACTTCAACATAGCATGAAATACAAAGTTCTAACAATAATACATAGCAACTATGTTGTAACATGAAAAGGCATAAACAAAAGATTCATGAATAACAATGCTTTGCAAGATGTTTGTTTGTTTCATATAAAGAAAACATAGCATAATGGCATTCAGCTTGTCCCTCATAGAGTAGCAAACATAAATGCATAGGACACCTTCAAAGTTTATAAGGGTGACTAGATACAAATAGTTTAAGAACAAGCAATATCAAAGTTATGCATCAATCAACAAGTCTTGGGACAATGCACATTAAACTAAGAATGGCCACTATGCTCTCTCAATAGGTGCATAAAGATAGAAGATGGAGATTCAACATAAAAGTAAAAGAAAGGCCTTCATAGAAGGAAGCAGGGATTCAAGTTTCATAAAGAGCTTCCAAAAATTATGGTACTTATTAGCTTTCAGCTCTCATTGCCCCTATCATAAGCATCTTGAAGTGATTAAGGTTAAAGTGAACAAACTATGGAGTATATACTTGACAAAGTATAAGTTGGAAATCTCATGTCCTTTGAATACGAGGGCCGCTCCTCATGCTACTCAAGTTTAGTTACCAGTAAGTTCTTGTCATAGTAAGTACATGTGTATCATAGAGAACCGCCAACGGGGTACCCCTTGCCCGATGATACGGAAGAATCCCCATATCAAAATGACAAGGCAAGCAGACAACGAGCATCTCATCAATCTTCTTATTTACCATGGGAAAATGGTGCTTTTTTCTCTCTTTCCTCTTTTCTCATATCTTTTTTCTTTTTATCTTTTTCTCAATATCTGACTCTTTTTTTATAAGAAGAATGCTTCATAGAGAGCTCATTATGGTTACGCTACAGGTTTCCACCATGATTAGGCATGGATTAGACCGGCGGCCTAGGCGTTTCTCTAACACACATACATAACTCCATGGACTTACAAGCTCCCCTTTCATTTCACACCGACGACATCCATAGACAAAAGAGCATGATATCAACTAGGTACAAAGTACAAGTGCAATGTTGAAAGCATTCCCCATTACAACATGGTTCTGCTAATCCCCAACATATAAGTGCAAGCATATACAACATAGACGACACAATGGTTCAAGTTTATTAAGGGCAAGAAAAGTAAAGTGTGCCATCAAGTTCGTGAGAGCTTTAATCACTAGTTTTCTCATAACAAGTTTAATTTGGAAGGTAGATAAAAACATGAATATACTTGGAATAGCAAATGCTAATAGGTAGGTATGGTGGACTCTTTGGAATAACTTGGTTTTATTTGGAGTTGGATGCATGAGTGGAACTCATACTTGGTTATGGAGGCTAGCAAAAGACTGGGAGCGACAAACTAAGAGAGCAATAATGGCCATAATCATGCAAAGCGACAAAAAATCATTAATTAAAGCATAAAGTGATATTACAAGTCGAAAACTAAAGGATCATAAAGGCTATGGTGACTTGGGATAGTCATAACATGGTGTGAGCATGCGCCAAGTCAACCCAAATAAAGCATCAAAGGAGAATACCACAATACTATGCTTTAATATGCTAAAACAATGCATGATTCTTTCAAGGCACATTAAGCAATCTCAATTGTTTATATCATGTCATGCTACAGCAAAGATCACTAAGCATAAAGCCAAAACAATATCAAGCATGTCATGACAAAGCATAGGCCACAGTCAAAAACAAGCTCTCTTTACCACTTAAGCATGAACTTTCCTACTCTTTTCCAATCCAAACCAAACTATTTGAAAACTAATGTATGAATGAGGGGGTCCAACCAATTTATTCAATCAAACTAAGAAAACCAAGCAAACGAAAACCAAAAACAAAGACACTCCAAGAACAACACAACTGTGTACGAAACAATAAAAATGAAGTGTTTGGAAGAAACCTGGGATTTTTCTTGATGAAGAAGGGGATGACTTAGGCATCCCCAAGCTTTTACGCTTGTACTTCTTGGATATTTCTTGGGGTGACACGCGTGGAATCCTCAAGCTTGAGCTTTTGTCCATTCTTCATCGCATTACATAATTCTCTCCATACACCTGAAATTTTTCCTTCATACAAAACTTCACACAATCTTTATTAGCAACATTAGTGCACTCAAGATAATAAGTCTTTGGGTTCAGTTTCAACACCAATAAAACATCCATTAAAACAAAATCTACTGTAGCACTTCCCTCAAAAAGCTCAATTCCCCAAAGAGAACCCCAAAAGAAACCAACAAGAAGCAAATGCAAATAATGGCAGAAATCTGTCAAAACAGACCAGCAGGTAAAAACCAATTTTTTCGAAGACCTTCTGTTGCTTAAATCGAAAAGTGTTGAACTAACGAAAGTTAGATAACAACCTAGGGCAGAAGCACAAAAATTCATGCCTCAAAACAACGTACAGAGATTTTCCACGAATTTTTACAGTGAAGCACAAAAATCTGTTTCGGGACAGTAACTTTCCCAAGCATTACTTCTCTCTCATTAGAGGTTACTCTTGGAACAAAAATAAAATAAAAAGGATAAGGAGCGGTTATTACTGAAGCAATAACTTCCAAGACTCATCTAAAACTTTTGGGTTATCTCCCAATAAGTACTTTTCTTTAACGCCTTTAAGTTAGGCATAAGAAGCAATGGAAAAGAATCAAGTGTTATCAAATGAAGAAGCATTAAAACTAAATTTCTTACCCTTACCTCTCTTACTTTTATTCTTAACCTTGGGGAACATATGATTGTTTGGTGGAGAAGAAAAGTGCATGGTGCCCTTTTCCACATCTATTATTACTCCAAGGAGTTTCAATAGGGATCTTCCAAGTGTAATTTGTCCTTTTCCTACACATTCAATAACAAGATAATCAGTAAAAACCAGTTTCCCTAGGATCTTTGTAAACACTCCTTTAGCTATTCCAATTGGTGATATTGTGGCATTATTAGCAAGAAATATTTCTTCTCCTCCTTCAGAAAGTCCCCAAAGATTCAAAGATTCATAGATATCTTTAGGCATCAGACAGAATTCAGACATGATATCACAGCGAGCATGAAAAGTTTCATTATTTATAACAATCTTTACTGTGGGAAGCCATTTTGAGGGTTCAGAATTTATTGGAACATAGTCATGATGCTCTCTAAGTGTATTATAGCAATCTTTTAAACTAGCAGTGCTGGTCTCAAGAGTGTTCAATCTAGCAAATATGTTTATAAAGGAAGAATCAGATTTGCTAGGCAAGTTGTAAGTAAAGACCAACTTTTTATGGCATTAAAAGCATCATCCTCATTGCATTGGAGGAAATCTCCTCCTACTAAAGCATCCAAAGCATATCTATAACAAAGAGCAATTCCAAGGTAAAAATTGCTAAGGAACAAGCTTTGAGTCATTTTAGGTTCAGTTTTTTCATGTAAATCAGAGATTCTAGACCAAGCTTCTTTGAAACTCTCTTCAATTCCTTGTTTAATGTGAAAATAATTTCCTAAGGTGACATAGTGATTGGAGCAATGCTAGACATAATGGCAACTTAAGATAGCAACTAATAATAATTTTTTTGTGTTTTTAATAAAGAAAGCAAACTTGTAAAACTATTTTTTTTGTGTGTTTTTGATAAAGAAACAAGCAAACAAAGCAAAAATAAACTAAGCAAAACAAATAAAATAAAGTAAAGAGATTGGTTATGAGGGACTCCCTTGTGAAGATGTCCTTGACTTCCCGGCAACAGCGCCAGAACAAGCTTGATTATTGGCTCAACACGTCGAGCTCGTTGGGGAACCCCAAGAGGAAGGTATGATGAGCACAAAAACAAGTTTTCCCTCAGTTATGAAACCAAGGTTATCGAACCAGTAGGAGCAAGGAAACACCTCCAAGGTGTTGTTACCAACTTGGAATCCTCCACAACACAACCACAAAACTTTGCCCCCAACTGATAGTGAGGTTGTCAATCTCACTGGTTTTGCTGAAAACAAAGGATTAAACGTATTGTGTGGAAGAAAGTAATAGCTTGCAAAAAGTAAATAGAAAACAGTAAATAGTTTTAGATTGATGGAAAAAGAAAGGACCGGGGTCCATAGTTCACTAGTGGTGGTTCTCCTTAAGATAGATGACATGTTGGGTGAACAAATTACAGCGGGGCAATTGACAAACATCGAGAAAGCATACATGCATATACTAATCATCTTGAATTATACATAGACCGTAATCCAACTGCATCTATGACGAATAATCCACCTTCAGGTTATCAATCCGAACCCCCTCTAGTATTAAGTTGCAAGCAACAAATAATTGCATTACGCATTGCGTGTAAAGTAAACAATATGATTGTTCTATGAACAAAGGATTGTTGTTTTCTCCCTAGTAGCAACAACACATCTAGTACCTTAGAGATTTCTATCACTTCCCCAGATTACTAGAGGCATGAACCCACTATCGAGCATAAATACTCCCTCTTGGAGTTGCTAGCATCTACTCAGCCAAGATATCTACTAACAACGGAGAGCATGCAAGATCACAAATAACAAAGACATGATAGAATCAATAATCAATCTGAAATAGCATCTCAATATCCATCGGATCCCCGCAAACACAACATGTATGATTACAAATATATGATCTTGATCATGAACGGATCTCACAAGATCTAAACATGGTAGCACAGAGGATAAGAACCAACCATCTAGCTACTACATGGACCCGTAGTCCAAGGATGAACTACTCACGCATCACACCGGAGGCTTACATGGTGATGAAGAAGGCCTCCAGGGTGAATTCTCCCCTCTAGCAGGGTGCCGGGAAGAGCTTCAGATCCCTCCCGATCTAGGGATGGAGATGATGGTGGCTACAGACTCTTTCGTGGAATTTTGATCGGGTACTTAGGGTTTCTATGTAGGAGGCATCTTATAAGAGAAAGGGGAGGCCGAGGGGGTGCCCTAGGTGGCCACACCACCCCCTGGCGCGGGCCAGGCCTGGCCGCACAGCCAGGTGGTATGGGTGGCTCCTGGCCCCTCTCCGTCTCGTATTCTGGCTCCGTGTCCCCCTCGGTGAAATACAGACTTTGGCTTTTGTCCCACCAATTCCGAGAATATTCATTTTCTGACTTTCCTGGAACCAAAAATAGCAGAAAACAGGCAGCTGGCACTATGGCATCTTGTTAATAGGTTAGTCCAAGAAAGTGTATAAAAAGTACTCCAAAGCGTGGAGAAAACATAAGAAAGTCGATAAAAACCAAGCATGGAACATCAAAAATTATAGATACGTTTGCAACGTATCAATGATCACTCCTAATCAACATGATGAACTTACATTATTTTTGGGGTGTGAAGAATTATCAAGAAAAACTTCTTTGGTAGATATGAGTGCTTTTGATATGAATAGCGTCCTGCATGGTTATCATTTATTGTGTTGATAATTGCCACACAAATACTTACATACAAAATATTATAAAAGATGAGATTTTACCAAAATATGACAGGACTAATATGTGTTTTGATCTTATTAATGAAAAGAAGAAATCCTCCAAAGTTTCTTCTATTGTCTCCAACAATAAACCAGGGTATATGGAGAAGCTTCCTTTCAAGCCTCTCCCTCCTAAAGAGAAGAAGGAAAAGAAGAAAAGGAGGAGTAAAGGGAGAGAGGAAACAATATTTTCTCCTAAGCATGTTGCTCCTATTATAATTTTTGATGAGTCTGAACTCGATGATGTTCCTATGCCTGTTACCTATAGTAGTGATCATGATTGGGAAAAGCACACTACTTTTGATATTGAAAATCTCTTCAGTACCAATTCTGAAAATGATGATGTTAATAATTGCTGCACTATTAGTACTATCCATGTTCCTTCCAATGATGATATGTTTACAAATGAACACACTTTGGAAGATAACTATTCTATTGCTTATGGTGATACTATACCTCCAATATATGATGATTACAATAATGAATATGATATTTTCAGTCCACCTACTATTGAGGAGAAAATTAATTATGATTCCAATATGCCTCCTATATTTGATGATTATGGTGATGAGAATAATAATGATAGCTATTTTGTTGAATTTTCTCCCACTACAATTAATAAGAATGACTATGTTTATGTGGGGAGTATTAATTCTTTTATGCATGTGGCTCATGATAAGAATGTTTTATATGATAGTTATATTGTTAATTTTATTCATGATGCTACTGAAAGTAATTATGAGAGAGGGAAACATGGTTTTATGTGTCTCAACAATATTAAGTTTCCCCTCTTTATGTTGAAAATTTTGAAGTTGCACTTGTTTTGCTTTCATATGCTTGTTGCTTTGTGCTTTCATGACTTGTTTCCTTACAAGATTATTTTTCATAGGAAATGGGTTAGAATTAAATATGTTTATATTTTCTTCTTGATGCTCTCTTTTACTTCAATCATATTCTTATGTGAGCATCATTGAAATTATCATGCCTATCTTAATGGCTATAAAAAAAGAGCTTTTGGGAGACAACCCATTATATTTTTACTTTCAGTTTATTTTTGTTTTGTTGAGTCTTGGAAGTTATTGCCTCTATAATAACCTATCCTTATCCTTTTTGTTTTGATTTTGTGCCAAGAATAACCTCTAATGTGAGCGACGTAAGATATGGGGAAGTTGCTATCCCGAAACAGATTTCTGTGCGTCACTGTAAACAATCGTGAAAAATCTCAGTACGTCAGATTGAGCTGTAATTTTTTTTCTTATGCCCCAGGTTATTACCCAACTTTCGTTAGTTTTTCACTTTTCAATTTGAGCAACAGAAGATTTTCACAAAAAATGTTCTTTACCTGCTGGTCTATTTTGACAGATTTTTGCCATTATTTGCATTTGCCTCTTAATCGGTTTCTTTTTGAGGTCTCTTTGATCACTTGAGCTTTTAGAAGGAATTTCTACAGTAGCTTGTATTTTTATGGAAGTTTTACTTGTGTTGAAACTAAACCCAAAGACTTATTATCTTGAATACACTAATGTTGCTAATGAAGATTGTGTGAAGTTTTGTATAAAGGAAATGTTCAAGTGTAGGGAAGAATAATGTGATGAGATGAAGTATGGACAAAAGCTCAAGCTTGGGGATGCCACCCGTGTCACCCCAAGAAGTATTCAAGAGGTACAAGCGTCAAAGCTTGGGGATGCCCAAGGCATCCCCTTCTTCATCAATAATCCCAGGTCTTCTTTCAAGACACTTTATTTTTATTACCTTATGCACTATGTGTTGTTCTCAAAGCGTCTTTGTATTTAGTTTTCTTTTGTTTGGTTTGCTTAAGTAAGTTGGTTGGATCCCAACACACTTATTTTGGAGAGAGATACACCCTGTTACTCATTTCCTAGAACACTCTAGTTTTCACTCTTATTGTTCTGCGAGTGTTCTCCTTTGCTAGCACTGTGTTTAGCTTTAGTTTTCGATTGGTGTTGGAAAAGAGTAGGAAATTTCATGCTTATAGTAGTACAAAAGGAAGCTTGTTTTGACTGTGACTTAGACTTTATCATGTCATGCTAGATGTTGCTTTAAACATATGCTTAGTGATTATTGTTGTAGCATGACTCGTTTCAAACAATTGAGATTGCTTAATGTGCCTTGAAAGAATCATGCGTTGTTTTAGCATACAAAATCATAATATTGTGCTATTATCCTTTGATGCTTTATTTGGGTTGACTTGGCGCATGCTCACACCATGTTCAGACTATACCAAGTCACCATAGCCTCTATGATCATTTAGTTTTCGACTTGTAATATCACTTTATGCTTTAATCAATAATGTTTTGTCGCTTTGCATGATTATGGCCATTCTTGCTCTCTTAGTTGGTCGCTCCCAGCCTTTTGCTAGCCTCCACATGTACCAAGTATGAGTTCCACTAATGCATCCAATTCCAAATAAAACCAAGTTATTCCAAAGAGTCCACCATACCTACCTATTAGCATTATTGCTATTCCAAGTATATTCATGTTTTTATCTACCTTCCGAATTAAACTTATGTGAAAATTAGTGATTAAAGCTCTCACGAACTTGATGGCACACTTTACTTTTCTTGCACTTAATAAACTTGAACCATTGTGCCCATCTATGTTGCGTATATGCTTGCATTTTGTAAGTTGTGAATTAGCAGAACCATGTTATCATGGGGAACGCTTTTGACATTACACTTTATTTAGGTTATATCATGTTCTTTTGCTTATGGATCCCGGTGGTGTGAAATGAAAGGGGAGCTTGTAAGGCCCATGGAGTTTGTATATATGTTAGAGAAACTCCTGGGCGGCTGGTCTAAGCCATGCCTAATCATGGTGGAAACCTGCAGCATAACCATAGTGAGCAATCTATGAAGCATCCTTTATATAAAAAAACATATGCAAATAGGAAAGAAAAAAGAGAGAAAAAAGAGCCTATGCAAATAGGAAATAAAAGGATCGTTGAGATGCTCATTGTCTGCTTGCCTTGTCATTTTGATATGGGGAATCTTTCGTATCATCGGGCAAGGGGTACCCCGTTGGCGGTTCTCTATGATACACATGTACTTACAATGACAAGAACTTACCTGTGACTAAACTTGAGTAGCATGAGGAACGATACTCGTAAGTAAGGGGCATGAGATTTTGATTTTATAACTTTTCAAGCATATCCTCCTATTTGTTCACTTTAACCTTAATCACCTAAAGATACTTATGATAGGGGCAATGAGAGCTGAAAGCTAATAAGTGCCATAATTTTTGAAAGCTCTTTATGAAACTTGAATCCCTGCTTCCTTCTATGAAGGGCCTTTCTTTTACTTTTATGTTGAGTCTCCATCTTCTATCTTTATGCACCTATTGAGAGAGCATAGTGGTCATTCTTAGTTTAATGTGCATTGTCCCAAAACTTGTTAATTGATTCATAACTTTGATATTGCTTGTTCTTAAATTATTTCTGACGAGGGTTTAACTCATCAATGCCCATTGTTATGGACTTGGGTTTTAGAGAAGGAGGGAGCGCTGGAAGCATCAATCGGCTAGAAAACAAGCACACAGGGGACTCGAAGATTTACCCAGGTTCAGGCCTCGTAGAGGTCCCTACTTTTGCTTGTCTGCTCGTGGAATTAATAGAGAAATCGAAGATTACAATGGTGCGCAGATGCAATATGGCGAGGGTTGTGGAAACTAGGGTTGTGTGTGTCCTCCTCGCCGCCCCCTCCTAGCCTTTATATAGATAGGCTAGGTCTCGGGTATCAGGTCAAGTCGGTTACAGGTTAGGGTTTTCCCCTTTGAACTTTCTATCTTTAGCTTCTTCTTGTTCCTCAAGCAATCGAGAGTCCGTAGGTTACTTGAGTTCTCTATTTGGGCCTTGGCGACACCGTGGGCTTCCGTCGTATTCAGGCCGTATATACCAAGCTCGGGTACCTGTAGGGTATACCCATGTCAGTAGCCCCCGAGTGTCTAGTGGAATCGCAGATTTGACTGGGGACTTTATGAAGCCTTTCGAGTGCATGAATGAGTAAATTTTTGACTGCTCTGTTTGTGTTATAGGGATTGTTGATGTGCGTGCCTGATTTAACCGATGTATCGGTTTTAACTACCTTAGAGTAAAATAACGCAATCTACTCGAACTCGAGTCCCCGGACTCGAATCCAGAAAAGTGATGGTGTAATTCGACTCAAGCCGCGGAGGTCTTACAAGAGTCGAATTCTAGTATATGGGTGTGAGCACTCGACGCGTCCGTCACGGCATGTTCATCGTACCTGTTGGCACGGATATATTTCTGGTAGTGCACAGTAAATGCGTTGCCAGGCCTTATTCAGGTCTTATCTTCACGCTGCAAGCGCGGCATCCGAATTTTGTCATCGCAGAGATGATTCGGGTGACCCAGGAGACGTAGTATCTCTATAGGGAAAAAATATGAGGCGGTGTCGCCATAGACTTCGAGTGTGGATGTTATCAACACATAGTACGATGTACGAATAATCATAGGGTGCACGACTAGCGCTCCCTATGGGAGTAGCCCCCGAGTGCCTGGTTGAGTCGAAGACTCAGGCAGAGACTAAAGAACTTTTGCGACTGCTGTCGTCTTTTGTTTGCTTGTTTCAGTCGAATTTATTGCCAGCGCTCCCTATGGGAGTAACCCATGTCCATAGTCGAATCGTGGATTCGAGTGGTTGGGTATGCTTTGAATGTCCATATTCCTGTAGAAGAGAAAAAGAAAAATCGTAGGGTGCGCGACCAGCGCTCCCTATGGGAGTAGCCCCCCGAGTGCTTGGTGGAGTCGAAGACTCGAGCAAGGACTAAAGTAATCGAAGTCTTCTGCTGCTCAATTTTTGATGACATCAGTGCTGACGATGTGATGACCTCAGTTGCCCGCGTGAGTGGGTTTGACGGGACGTGACGAGCAGTGGGTCCCATTTTCTGACTCTGACTTGACCGGGCGTGCGTAATCTTTGTTTTAACTGTGCCTCCTCGATTTCCGCGTGTAATTGGGGTAGTGGGGGACGATTCACGCTTCGGGTCCTCCACGTGTCGATCACGATGAATGCCACGCGTCTGATAGGGTTTTTCCTGGTCGTTGGATTGCATCTTCCAGGGGGTTAAGTAGCAGTGCTGCGACGGTAATTTTTCCCATCTGCTCTTTTCTCTGCCTTTGCCTCCGTCACCATTGCTGCTGCTCCTCTGCTTCCTACACTTCATCTTCCTCGTGGCACTGGACCAACTCCGCGTATTCCCTAGTTACTTCCTCCGGTCGCATCGCCACCACAGGATGGGGAAGAAGAGAGGAGGTGCCGCGGCTGAATCCGCCGCCGCCACTGTTGCTACCAAGAAAAAGGGTAGCTCCACCGTTGTGGGCACCAGCACCGCTGCCGCCGGTAAAAAGAAAGGCACGGGCACTCGCGTCACCAATGGTGTGTGGTGCGCGTTCATGATCAATTCTTCTGAGCTCCGTCTCCTACGCCAAGACGGAGTTCTATCTTCCACAGTCGTTGACGCGCGTGTCCCCGGTGGTGAGGTAATCCCTTCTCCTCCTGCCGGTTTCGGGTGATGTTCCTAGCGTTCATCATCCACGGTCTCTCGCTGCCCCTGTATCCTTTCTTCAGGGACCTTCTCTGTTTCTATGGGCTCCAGCTGCATCAGCTGTCCCCCAACTCCATCCTCCATGTAGCTTGCTACATTACTCTTTGCGAATGCTGGCTCGGAATCGAGCCGCACTTCGGTCTTTTCAAGCGTCTCTTCAAGCTGAAGCGCCAGTCGGCGTCTGGCTCCATAGTCTACGTTGTAGGCGGCTGCGGTATCCACGTCGACTCCTCCGCCACATACTTCTACATAAAACTCATGGCGTCCGTCCAAGGATGGAGGGACAAGTGGTTCTACATCCGCGACCAGCAGGCCAACGGATACCACTTCGGACTCGCGCCCTTCGATCCCGCGGCGCCGTGCAAGAGGAGGCGCTCCTGGAAGAACATAGTGATGCCCGGTGAGTCCACGGAGACAGATGTGTTGTACAAGCGCGTCTACGACCTCGAGAGTCGCATGGGAAAAGAAGAGGGAGGTTGCGCCCTCATTCGCACATGGCTGCGATGTCGCGTCTAGCCCCTATAGGCCAGAGTCCACCCTATGTTCCAGTGGGCTGGCATAGACAATGTCACTCGCTTTATCTGCCGATGGCATTTCCACGAGTGAGGTAGATAAAAGGGTGCGACTGGTCACCAAGTACATCGCCAAGGATGTGCTCCCCAGTGAACCAGTCGTGCCTCCCTTCGATGCTGCAAATCCTCCTCCTGAGGTACGGTTGTTCTACGAAGTAGCTTTATTTGTCGAATGCTTCTCTTTTCTTGTCTTGTACTAACTTGTTTGTTGTATGCAGGATTGGAGTGCGTCACCCTGTATGCCCCCTCTTCCTGAGGGGGTTATTCCTCGTGAAGCCTTCGAAGAGGACGAGTCGGAGTCGACCGTCCCATCTGATGTGGAGGAGGAAGCCGCCGAGTCGAGTAGTCTGGACACTCGCAAGCGTTCGCGTAGCAAGGATTCAGATGCATCGTCTCCTTCGACTCCGGAAGGTGCAGCTGTTGGTGCAGAGTCGCCGGTACCTGCCATTCCTATGAGCACCGTGGCGCCATCTTCTCGCAAGAAGATGCGGCTGCCGAAGGAGTCGTCGTCAGAGTCGGGGGATCAAACCATTGATTTTGACAAGTTTGATTGGTAAGTATACGAGTCTTCCTTATGGTTCTTCTTTGGGGTTGCATTTTCTTGATGTTGGTTTTGTTCTGCAGTTAGCCGGCGTCATCATCTTCTGGCGACGTCCAATTTTTGAAGGAATCTGGAGTCGCGACCTCCAAGGCCAAGAAAATGGCCGAGCGCACTCCTTCTCCTTCATTGGCGGCCCACTCCGGGCATAATTCATCGAGTTCTCCCCACGATGTGGAGCATCAGATGGTTATCCGGACAACTGCGTGTCAATCGACTTCGGAGCCATTGGATGATCACGTATGTGTAGTATCTCTTCTTCTGATTTTGCAGTCGAATTTTTCATGTATGCCATTTGCTGACCCTTTACTATTTCTTTTGTCGCAGCTCATTGTGAAGGAAGCCGCTCGTCTGGCGGAGCATGTGCTTGCGATGGGTCGTCAGCATGCAATGCTGGACAATCGCCATCGCGCGGTTGAAAGTGAGTGTTCTTTACTTTTCTTCTCCATCCTTTTGATATATTCGACTGGCAGTTTATCTTTGTTTGTGACATAGCTGAGCATAATGCACTCCTTCGTGACACCGCTTCCCTCAAGAAAATGCTCGCCATGGCGGTGAAGAGCTGTGATGAGGCAATCGTAGCACAGGACAAATCGCGGAAACGCGAAGAGGATCTGCGCGCCTCCATCGCAGCTAGGGAGAAGTTGTTCGAAGAACAGCTTTTCTTGATTGCCAAGGCTCTCTCAGGTATTCCCTTGTCTGGATTTTCTTCGTGTCCCTTCTTTCGAATTTGTTGCTGTGCTGATTTTTGTGCTAATGCTTGATTCTTGTGTAGATGCCAGCGGTCTGAGCTTCGACCCCTAGGCACTCTGTCATGACGACGCCCTGGCAGGTGCCATCTCGGCAGTCGAGGATCGCAGTGCTGCTGTTCAGGGGACGCTCACCAAGGCCAAGGGCGTGCTCAGTCCCTCTGTGAGGACCTGGTGCCCAAGGCTGAGTTAATCGAAAATATGGATGAGCTGGTGGAGTCCCTTGCTAGAGGCATTCCTACGAGCTTCAAGAACTCACTCTGTGCGGCTGGCGCTTCAATGTCACTCGCGATGGTTCAAGCCCATGGAGTCGAGGTTGATCCTGCAGCGGTCTCCAAGGCGATGCCTATCAGCGCGGATGGCCAACAGGTAGTCTTTTCTCCTTTCGCAGCTGCCTATGGCAAGTACGGGTCGTAGTTGATCAATACACTTGCAAAGTATTCTGAGGAACTACAGCGAGCCAAGAAGGTGGCGAAGGCTATGGCGTCAGGGGCCGGCGGGAAGTCTGTGGCGTCTGATGCCGCCACAGACTCGATGAGGCCCCCAAAACTAAAGTCCAAGTCGAAGAAACCAGTTGCTCCTCAGTAGTCGTGTCTGTAATAGTTGAGTAGTTTGTCTCTTTTGTCTGGAACATGCCTTTTGGCGAGTGTATCTATTGATACTTTATTATGCTTGAATGCACTCGAGTATTTTGTCTATGCATCGCCTTAGTCTTCTTATTATCTCTTGCTTGGCTTGTGATAGGGCACATCGAGTGGTCCTTCGAGTGAGCCTTGGAATATGCCATCCGCTGATGATACTTTGCACGGTCGCACTCAAGGGTAGATGAACTATCCTTGCTCTCGTGACTCTGTGACCGCGTGAAGCAGTTGGAGCGTGAACTGCCCATACTCCATGGTAATGCGGACGTATGGAAGTCGAGGGCGGAGAAGGCCGTCGCCCGAGAGCAATACCTGCTAGGGGAGGTGACGTAGCTGGGCGACCAATTCAAATGTTAGCTTTCTTCCTCCTCATCATTTTCTTGTAGTCACCCACAATGGTTCATTGTCTTCATACTTTTGCCTTTGCTTGGTACAGTTGTCAGTGCACGCCATCCGTAGGATGAGAAGGACAGGATTGCCATTCACATGAATGATCTGACCCAAGAGCAGCTTCAGGCGAGTGGGTACTTCTGGGTGGATCATGATCGCGCAATCGCACTGGTGACCCTGCAGGATCATGCGTCGCGAGTGCTTCACTTCTTGAAGAAATCACAATCGTGCTTGAAGAATATTTACCAGACGATGTTCCCGCTGGACATCGTTCCATCGAGCCTGCTGGCCCTTCTTGCCAAATTTCAAGATTTGAGTGTAGTCCGCGAGTGTGTACGGCAATAGTTAGTGGCTGGTGCCAAGGCTGCTCATTGTTGCACAGCCTGATGTGGATGTTGCAGCAATTGCGGCCGGACCGCCAGCGCCGCCAGCAGGTTCGACTTGGAAAATGGTTCCTCACTACCAGTCGGTGGATCGTCCAGCGGAGGAAATCGTCGACTTCTTCGAGCAGCAGACCAATGTTCCTTTGCTGCAACAGTAGTTTAGTTTGTATCCTGCACATAGTTGCGCAAATGTTGTAAAGTTCATATATATATATGCTATGTATAATTGATTAACATTGATGTATATAAAGAGCTTGTTAGCGTGTATGTTTTGCGAGTGCGTTGCACTATGCGATTCCTTTTCGTTAGCCTGACTTGTGTTTATCTCAGCCCCTTGTCAACCTGTCAGTTGCGTTGCAACTGGGTTGGTGTTTGTCAAGGGTTTCGATTGGTGTGTCAGCTACTCAGGATATCGCGTTAGTTCGTAGAACATATGTGTATAGGGTGGCGCAGCCCCCGAGTGGATATTTTGCAAAATGAAAGGAACATAGAGTTTTGGGGCACTTAGCTTTATTCATTCGCAGGATAGTACGGGGTACAATGTTCGGCTAAGTAGCCTTGGCTGAGTAGCCTTATTTGCAATGTAAAAATAAAAGATGACTAAGGGTAGAAGCATCGCAGTTGCGCGACGTTCCAGGGGTTGGAGTACGCGACTCGTGTCTCGAAATCTTTGAGGCGATAGGCACCACCTGGGATTACTTTTGTAATCATGTATGGTCCCTCCCAGGGGGACTCGAGCTTGAGATGCCCTTGTTGTTTCAGTCGCAGGACCAGGTCTCCTTCGACGAAGGACCTGGGGCGTAGCCTTCTGCTGTGGTAGTTGCGCAGGTTCTGCTGGTAGATCATTGATCTTTCCGCGGCGATTTCCCGTGCCTCGTAAAGGAGGTCGACGGAGTCTTCGAGTGCAAGAGTTGACTCCTGGTCGCTGTAAGCAACCACGGCGATGCTTTGTATCGTACCTCCACGGGTAGCACCGCTTCAGCGTCGTGCACCATGAAGAACGGGGTGTACCCTGTGGCACTGTTTGGAGTTGTGTGTAGGCTCCAGAGTACTGATTGCAGCTCGTCTGGCCAGCAGCATGTGGCTTGTTCGAGTGGCCTGAGGAGTCGCTTTTTGATGCCGCCGCAGACAAGCCCATTGGCTTTTTCGACCTGGCCGTTGGTCTGTGGATGTTCTACGGAGGCATAGTTTACGTTGATTCCTAGATTCTCGCAGAATTCTTGGAACTCCTTGGATGTGAAGTTTGTCCCATTGTCTGTGATGATGCTGTGTGGTACTCCGAAGAGATGGACGATGGAAACGAAGAACTGGACTACGCTGTATCCGGACCGGTTAGTCACTGGCATGGCCTCTATCCACTTGGTGAATTTTTTGACTGCAACCAGGAGGTAGCCGTAGCCTCCTCGTGAGGACTTTGGGAGCTTGTCGACCATGTCGAGTCCCCATTGCACAAAGGGTCAGGCCAATGGAATTGGCCGGAGTTCCACGACAGCTGTGTGTGGCTTGTCCGTGAATCGCTGGCGAGCGTTGCACTTTTGGACGATGTCCTTGGCATCACGCATGGCCGTAGGCCAGTAGAATCCAGCTCGTAGAGCTTTGGCGACAAGGGCTCGACTACCAGCGTGGTACCCACAAGTCCCCTCATGGATGTCGAGTAGAACAGCTCTTGCATCGGCATTGGAGACACATCGTTGGAGTACTCCTATGATGTTGTGTTTGTACAGTTTGCTATTGATAACAGCGAATGCTTTGAATCGCCGTGCAATGTGCCGTGCGTCAGTCGGGTCGTCCAGTAGCCTTTTGCTGAGAAGGTACGTGATGTACGGTTGAGTCCAAGATGGCTCGATCATCATGACGCTCATTGGTCCCTCGAGTCCTGTGTCAATCTCCAGGTCGTCGAGTGTTGTTGGCTCATTGGCCGACGCAGCCCCCGAGTCCGTTGTTGCGCTTGTTTTCTTCTCTGCGGCCTTTGGCTTGATGGAGCATTCACAGATGCGCTCGAGAAATACCCCAGGTGGTATGGGGCGCAGGTAGAGCCAATGTTGGCGAGTGTGTCCGCCTATTCATTGCTTTTGCGGCCTATGTGCCGCAGCTCGCAGCCGTTGAAGTCCCCTTTGAGTGTGTCGTAGAGGTCGTGGTAGGCGATCATATTGTGGTTCAGTGTGTCGCACTCATGCATTGTCTGGTTGACGACCAGCTTGGAGTCGCCGTATATTATGAGCCTCTTGGCGCCGTAGGCTTTTGCCATCCTCGTCCCGTGTAGCAGGGCCTCGTATTCAGCTTCATTGTTGGAGGCGGTGAACTGCATTCATAGGATATATTTCAGTTTGTCTCCTTGGGGCGATGTCAGTATGACACCTGTACCAGCTCCGTCCTTTCGCTTGGATCCATCGAAGTGCATTGTCTAGAGGTAGGACATATCTGGTTTTTCAGGGAGCTGGTTCTCCATCCAGTGCACGAGGAAGTCAGGTAGGACTTGCGACTTGATTGCATCGTGTTTTTCATATATAATGTCTCGTGGCGATAGTTTGATTCCCCAAAGCGCGACTCATCCGGTGGCATCGGGATTGTTGAGGATATGCCCAAGCGGGACGTCGTTGCCTACCACGATTGGGTGTTCCTGGAAGTAATGGCGTAGTCGCCGGGCTGTTATGAAGATGTCGTACGCCAGTTTCTGGTAGTGCGGGTACCGCTGCTTTGTTGGCGTGAGTACCTCGCTGAGGTAGTAGACTGGGCGCTGCACCCCATGGACCTTGTTTTCCTCGGCTCGTTCCACCATGAGTACTGTGTTGACCACTTGATTGGTGGCGGAGATGTACAGCAACAATGGTTCCCTTGCACGGGGTCACCAGTACTGGCGAGGTGGACAGTAGGCGCTTGAGATCTTCGAATGCTTCCTGTGCCTCGTTGGTCCATTCGAACTTTTCAGCCTTGCGGAGGAGTTGGTAGAAGGGGAGTGCCTTTTCTCCCATTCAACTGATGAATCGACTGAGTGCCACAATTCGACCAGCCAGCTGCTAGACGCCTGTTATGTTTTTTGGCTTCTCCATGGCCAGTATGGCTTTTATTTTCTTTGGGTTCGCTTCGATCCCTCTCGCGGAGATGAGGTACGCGAGCAGTTGCCTAGATGGTACGCCGAAGGCGCACTTGTCCGGATTGAGCTTGATCCGGTAGCGGTCGAGGTTGGCAAAGGTTTCGCGCAAATCGTCGATTAGTGAAGCTTCCTCTTTGGTCTCGATTACTATATCGTCAACATAGACTTGGATGTTGCGACCAAGTTGGTTCTTGAGGCACGCCTGCATGCACCGTTGGTAGGTGGCTCCTGCGTTTTTTAGCCCGAAGGGCATTGTGTTGTAACAGAACACACCAAAAGGCATTGTAAACGCCATTTTCTCTTGAACTTCCTCCTTCATTCAAATCTGATTGTAGCCTGAGTAGGCGTCGAGGAAGCAGAGGTGCTCACACCCCGCAGTGGAGTCGATGATCTGGTCGATTCGTGGCAGCGGGAAGTGGTCCTTCGAGCAGTGCTTATTCAGAGAAGTGAAGTCCACACACATCCGTAGGATATCCGTGTCCTTTTTGGTACTAGCACCGTGTTGGCGAGCCAAGTGCTTTCCTTGATCTCGCGTATGAATTTGGCGTCGAGGAGTCTGTTGATCTCCATTCCGACTACCTTTGCTCTTGGTTCGGACAGTCGCCGAATTGTTTGTTTGACTGGCCTTGCGTCTGGGTTGACATTGAGTGCGTGCTCAGCGAATTCCCTGGGAACTCCTGGCATGTCCGTTGGACAACAGGAGAAAATTTCCCAGTGCTCACGGAGGAATTCGACGAGCTCGAGTTCCTATGCGGGACTCAAGTTGTTGGCGATGAGGACCGTCTTGGCAGGATCCGATGGGTGGACCTGCACTTTCTTCGTGTGCACCGATGAGTCGAAGGATAGGTCAGCTGAGCTTGGCCGGCTCAGGGGAGGCAGACTGTTGTCTATCGACTCCTTTAGTCTCGCGAGTTCTTCCTGCATGCCGAAGGACTAGGAAATTCTATTGAACTCCCTGTCTCAACTGTCGGACCTTTCGAAGCTCCCGTTTATTGTGATGACGCCATTAGGGCCTGGCATTTTCATCTACAGATAGGCGTAGTGCAGCACTGCCATGAACCTAGCGAACGCGACACGTCCGAGGATGCAGTGGTACTGTGAGGGCCAGTTGACGACTTCAAAGTCGATGCGCTCGTGTCGAAAGTTTTTCGGCGTGCCAAAGATGACATCGAGGTTGATTTTGCCAAGGGGGTATACACCCTTGCCTGGGACGATGCCGTGGAATGTCATGTCCGAGGCCTCTAAGCAGGTCATAGGGATCCTCATTGCTCATAAGGTACTCGCGAACATAAGGTTGATGCCGCTTCCACCGTCCATGAAGACGCGACTCATGTCGAAACCTCCAATTTGTGCCTCGAGTACGAGGGGACAGTGGCCTGGACGAGGTACTTGGCGTGGATGTTCACGCTTGTCGAAGGTGATGCAGGAGTCGCTTCCACTGAGGTACTCAGTGGTGGATGGTGGTGAGTTTATCGCCAGATTGACTTGGCGAGTGATGGCCTTTTGCACCCGGTTGGAGGGGCGACCCTTTTGGATCATCATGGTGCCCATGGCCCGCGGGTATGGCTCGCCTCCGTGATGCTGGTCAGGCGCAGCTGCGTTTGGCGGTGGTCCGGGTGGTGGTGGAGGAGCTCCATGTGCCACAGCGCCTGGGGCGGCTCCGTAGCCCCTGTTGACTGCGTCGCGATTCATCCGAGCCAGGCCCTCATGGAGTTTGAGGAACTCACGGCAGTCTTTGAGGAGGTGGCTGGATTTATTTTTTCCATCATGCTTGTCGATGTAGAAGTGCACGGTGCATGGCCCGGACAGCTTGTCTTCAATGGATGCGGCGGGCGCCTCATCGCGAGTGCGGCGCTGCCATACTTGCGTGGTTTTCCCGGAGTCGCGGTATCCACTGCTGCGGTAGCCGCTGTTGCGGTTGTCGTCGCGTTTGTCGGTGTAGCCGGCTGCGACCATATTGACGTCATCGCGGTCATCGTAGATGCGCATTCGACGTTTGCTTCGGCGGTCGCGTCTATGTTCGAGTTCTGCTTCCTCGTCGGAGTGAACACGATTCTTCACCGAATCTTCTCCATCAGCCCACCGATTCGCAATTTCCATCAGGTGGTCGATGGTTTTGGGCTTCGAGCGACCCAACTCCTCCCTGAGCTCTATGTGGCGAACGCCGCCGTTGAATGCGTCGATTGCGCGGTCTTCCGAGATATTTTCTACGGTGTTCTTGATGATGGACCACCTCTGGATGTACGAGCGTAGTGATTCGCCCGACCTTTGCTAGCAGCACCTCAGCTCTTCGATTGACGTGGGCCTTTTGTAGGTGCCCTTGAAGTTGCGCACAAAGCTGTAAACCAGCTCTTCCCAACTACGAATGGATCCGCGTGGGAGGTTGTTGAGCCATGCCCGGGTGGCGCCCTGTAGCTGTAGCTGCAGGCATTGCATGGGCGTGCTTCGACTCCCGCCGTGGAGCCTAACGGAAGAGATATGGTCCTCTAACCAGATTTTCGGGTCCTGCAGACCGTCAAATTTTGGGTTCTCTGATGGGAGCTTAAACCCCTTGGGCATTCGCTTTTGCCTAATGGCCCTACTGAAGCATCTAGCGCCACAGAGCTCCACATCTTCGTCTTCTGAGTCAGTCGATCAGGCACATCGCGCCCTTGATTTGTCGATTTTGCGCTGCGTGATGTCATCACGCGCGTCATAGTCATGGTCATGTCGCGATTTGTGGCGGCGTCGTCCTTTGGATGAGGGCGAGGAATAGCGTTTTGCCAGAGCCTTGCCTTTCTTTGGCTCCGGTATTGATTCTTTGTCGAGAGGAGCCTCGATTAACCCCAAGCCTACGATCGTAGATCGGTGCATGGTAGCTCGAGGATCTCCAGCTGGTGGTTGGTTATTGAGGAGGTACATGGTGGCCGCCGTTACCGCGGCTTGCGGCGTTTTTGGAAGCACGTTACCACATGTATCCACCGTCATGGAGCCGAAGTCGAGGACCTTTGCGGCTTCTACACGTTCTTGTTCGGTGAGGTGGGCCAGTCGAGATCGCCTTTTGTTAGCGACATATTCGTTGCACTTGGAGGAGGATCCTCCGTGGGAGGAGAGCCCAGCTCGTCGGAGGCTCAACTCGTCTGCCGCCTTTTTACGCGCCTCGAGTTGCACGACTGTTTGCAGTTGGCGTTTGTATTCCTCTTTCAGGAGACAATGGTAGCCCATCAGTAGTTTTTGTGGGGAGCCGAAAGGTAGAGGGTGGCCTCGTAGGGCTTCTCGGCAGCGGGCCCACTCGAGATCGTTGAGCCTGATCACGACGTGTTCGCCGGTTTGCTCGTTCACCATGGTGGGGGGTTCGGCTGCCCCTCCGTTATTGACGGGGGCACCGTTGGTAGGGCCGCCATTGGGTGGTCCGCCATTGGGTATGTCGTTGTTTGGCAGGTCGGCTCCATGGCCACCGTTGCCAGTATTGTCGCGATTGGCGGAGGAATCGCCCGTGTTGATGACGGCGCACATGAAGTGGTTGGGGAAGCTGCTGCTCCCACAACTTTCAGATCCGGAGCCGTGGGCTCCATCTTTAGTTGCCAGATCGCCCAGATCGGATTCACGATTGCTGTCGCTGGCCGTGTTCTCGACAGTTGTCGAGGCATTGAGCCCACTGAGGGTGCCGATCGGCGGAGGGAACCACGATGCTGGAGCAATCGATGGCGTCGTCGGCTGGTTAGGCATGCGAAGCATGCCCATCTGACCAACTTGGAAGCGGAAGCTCCCGATCGCCAGGCTGATTCCGTCACCCACGGACTAGAAAGCTGGGCGAGTGGCCGGCGTGTGGACGGTGAAGTCGAATGCGCAGAAGAGCTGGCGAATCTCCGTTGTTGCGGAGTTGTAGATCGCAGTTGATGGGGCCGAAGAAGCCGCAACATCAGCACTCCCAATTCCCACAGACGGCGCCAATTGACGAGGGTTTTACTCATCAATGCCCATTGTTATGGACTTGGGTTTTGGAGAAGGAGGGAGCGCTAGAAGCATCAATCGGCTAGCAAACAAGCACACAGGGGACTCGAAGATTTACCCAGGTTTAGGCCTCGTAGAGGTCCCTACTCCTGCTTGTCTGCTCGTGGAATTAATAGAGAAATCGAAGATTACAATGGTGCGCAGATGCAATCTGGCGAGGGTTGTGGAAACTAGGGTTGCGTGTGTCCTCCTCGCCGCCCCTCCTAGCCTTTATATAGATAGGCTAGGTCTTGGGTAGCAGGTTGAGTCGGTTACAGGTTAGGGTTTTCCCCTTTGAACTTTCTATCTTTAGCTTCTTCTTGTTCCTCAAGAAATCGAGAGTCCATAGGTTACTCGAGTTCTCTATTTGGGCCTTGGCGACACCGTGGGCTTCCGCCATATTCAGGCCGTATATACCAAGCTCGAGTACCTGTAGGGTATACCCATGTCAATTTCTATCTAGTCACCCTTATGAACTTTGAAGGTGTCCTATGCATTTATGTTTTGCTATACCATGAGGTACAAGCTGAATATCATTCTCATTATGTTTTCTATATGTGAAACAAACAAACGTCTTTCAAAGCATTGTTATTCATGAATCTTTTGTTTGTACCTTTTCATGTTACAACATAGTTGCTATGTATTATTGTTAGAACTCTGTCTTTCATGTTCATGTTAGAGTACTTTGATCCCAGCCATCAATGACTTACAAATACCTTGATCAAAATTATGATGGTGCATGTCACCTCAAAAATTATTCTTTTTATCACTTACCTACTCGAGGACGAGCAGGAGTTAAGCTTGGGGATGTTGATACGTCGTAAACGTATCTATAATTTTTGATGTTCCATGCTTGTTTTATATCTATTTTCTTATGTTTTGTTCACACTTTGAGGTATTTTTATACATTTTGTGGAACTAACCTATTAAGATGCCACAATGCCAGTTGCCTGTTTTCTGTTGTTTTTGGTTTCAGAAAATCCAGAAAAGAAATATTCTCAGAATTGGACGAAACAAGAGTTGAAGTTCCTATTTTTCCCGACATGACACGGAGTCCAAAGGGGATATGGAGGGGAGCCAGGGGCAGGCACACCCTAGGGTGGCGCAGGTCACCCTGGCCGTGCCACCAGGTGGTGTGGCCACCCTGGCCCACCTATGGCATCGCCTCTTCGCCTATATATTCCCCCCGGGACGAAAACTCTAAGTACCAGATCAGATTTCCACGAAAAGTTCCGCAGCGCTGCCGCCACCGAAGAGGAGATTCGGGGGGCAGAAGTCTCTGTTCCGGCACCTTGCCGGGATGGGGAAGTGCCCCCGGATCCATCTCCATCGACTCCATCGTTGTTGCTGACTCCCATGATGAGGAGGGAGTAGTTCTCTCGAGGCTAAGGGCTCTACAAGTAGCTATGTGTTCATCTCTCTCTCTATGCGTGATCTTATTGAGATCATGAGCTTTGTAATCTAGATCTATTCTACTACTCAAGTGCTTTAATTAATCTCTGCTTATCCCCACGTGTGTGAAGTTGACAGTGTGCACACCGTGTGGCACTTTGGCTAAGATTACATAAATACTTATCATGAGTATAATTTGAGTTGGATGTCTCTATGAGATTGTGGTGTTTGTTGGAACTATCTAGCGCTCAAGGTGACAGTGAGGGGTTATCTAGATGGGGAATACGAACTTTAAGGTGTGCTATAATAGCCCTACATCATCCAACCGGAGAGTAGTTCAGGGTAGCATCATGAAGAGAAGATATTTATATGAGAGTGTCCGGTAGTGAAAGTATGATCCCTAGGCCTTGTTTCTAAGCATTGAAACACCGTTTACAATCAGTTCTGTTACATGTTTGCTTGCTGCCACTCTTATTTCAGATTGCAATTACCACTTATAATCATCCATATTACTTGTATTTCACTATCTCTTCACCGAACTAGTGCACCTATACACCTGACAAGTGTATTGGGTGTGTTGGGGACATAAGAGACTTCTTGTATCTTGATTGCATGGTTGCTTGAGAGGGATACCTTTGACCACTTCCTCCCTGAGTTCGATAAACCTTGGGTGATCCACTTAAGAGAAACTTGCTGCTGTTCTACAAACCTCTGCAATTGGAGTCCCAACACTGTCTACAAGAATAGAAGCGTGCGTAGACATCAAGTATACACACAAAGCACAAGCAGCCAGCAACACAAGCAACAACCTCACAAGCAGATCAACAAGAAGTAGTCAGCAATGTATAGCAGAAGCACAAGCATATGAACAAGCAGCATCCAGTAACATACATCATCAGAGCAACCAAGATTTAGAGAGGCATAGGGAGGTAGCCGTACCTGGCCAGCTAGGGTTTCCTGCCGTGCGGAGGTACACATGGAGCTCGTAAAGTGCACTAGGCAGCCACCCAGGACGAATCTATGTGGATTCTATGTTTCCGAGTTTATTCTCACGTTTACCACTGAGCACAAAGATTATAGAGTCGATGTAAGCAATACATTCACAACATTATTTTATTACCGTCACTTTTTGTTATCATGATTGGTATTCATATTGATCTCCTTTTCTTATATAGTTCGAGAGAATGCAGGATCAGCTCCTACCAGAGCAACGTGTACTAGGAATTGCTGAAGAACTGGCAGGATTCTTGATGAACGAGATGATAGATGACACCAGAGAATTTAGTGTGAATAGGCGCTACCGATGATCCTCGACCGTGTAATTGAATAGACGGGCTCTAGTCCCGGTAATTGTGATGACCATGTAACTATCATGTATATATTTGTACGCTCGATCCTAAAACAAGTTATCTTATATATGCATGAACGTGTACGGTATGTGGTAACATAGAAAACTATTTTGAAATAAAAAAGAAATAAATAAAATGCTACAAAATGAATTCTTTGTCGTGGCAGAGAAAGGGCCCAAAATGCTGCCGTGGCAGGGAACCATTTCTCTCGGTTCATAATAGGAACCGAGACTAATGGGGGGGCACCCACAGCACGTAGGGACGATCACGTGGACGCCCATTGGTCCCAACTGGTAACCAGGCCGGGACTAGTGGGTGGGCCGTTAGTCCCGCCTCTCTAGTCCCGGTATCAGAACCGGGACTAAAGCCCCTTACGGGCCAGGACTAAAGGCCCGTTCTCCACTAGTGCCACTAGTACTAGGTTAACTTCTAAGCAAGGATTATCTCACAATTCTCCCCCTAATCCTTACTCTTCATACTTAGACTTGATTTGGACCATTCCAATTCTAGCATGCAACTCTTGAAACTTTACTTGCCCAAGTGATTTTGTCAAAATGTCAGCAAGCGGATCTAAAGTATTGACGAAGCTAGTGCCAATGTTTCCATCTTCCAAGCAGCCTCCAATTAAGTGATACTGAATATTGATATGTTTGATGCCCTCATGGAAGACTGAATTTTTGGCTAATGCCAGGCTACTTGTTGTCCACCATTAGCTCAATTGCCTCAGCTTTTCTTCCAAGAAGTTCTCCAAGCAGTCGAGCCAGCCAAATTCCTTGAGTTGTTGCACTTGTCGTTGTGATGTACTCTGCCTCACGGGAAGACTGGGAAATCACCCTCTTCTTGAGAGATTGCCAACTCACCAAGCAATTGCCGAGGAAGAGTAGAGTGTCGCTCGTGCTCTTCCTGGTGTCAATGTCACCGACTAGGTCACTATCACTATAACCAATCAGTCGTGCCTCCTTTGTCTTTCACCGATAGTGAAACCATAGTGGGTCGTGCCAGTGATGTAGCGAAGAATTCTCTTCACAACCATCATGTGCTCCTCTGTGGTTCATTCCATGAATCAATTGACGAACCCAACAACAAATGCTAGGTCTTGGCTGGTGTGGACGAGGTAGCGTAGGCTGCCAACAATCTATCGATACTTTGTAGTGTCCACCTCTTTTGTTGTACTTTCATGACTAAGCTTGAGCCGCTCCTCCATTGGGGTGTGTGTTGAATTGCATCCTTCCATTCCTCCCAGTTGAAGGATGCACGAGGCATAGTGTGCTTTACATAGGCTGATGCCATCGCCATGATGCTGGACTTCAATTCCGAGATAGAACGACAACAATCCAAGGTCACTCATCTAGAATTTTGTCTTCATCTCGTCCTTGAATGTCGTGGTGGTGTCACGGCAGATGCCATGGATAGGCTAAAGATGGGGCCAATATGCGCTAGTGGTATCCAGGGAGGGATAGTATGGTGATTCCACACACAGATGGTTTGTATTCTCAAGATCAATGGTGGTTACAGATGCTCCTTGAGCTGTTCATGGGGAGGAGGAAGTTGAAGTTCTCTACTGCCCACCCCTCTCTCTAGGGTTCTTCCCTTAGTAAAATGATCGACCCCTCCTATGGAGGTCCTGACTCATTTTATATAAGGGAGGCCAGGTTACAGTTAGGGGATACGCGGAGAGCATATTCCTAGAATATGCTCCTCCCAAAATAGCAAAACGGTGCGCCCCTTTTTCCCTTCGTAAGCCGCCCAGAGCTCATGGTGTAAGCCTCTCTGAACCCCCTGCGTAAGCCTCTGCAGCGCCGTGTCACCCGACTAGCAACGGTCAAGCGACGTCACCCCTGTCAGCCCATGCTGTTGGTCCTTCTCTCTATCTTCTGCCCTCTCTCTATAGTGGACAAAGAAAAGCGCTGACCATGGAAGATACCTTCCTTCTCCTGTAAGCCAACTAGTAAGCCAACTATTGCCTGGTTAAGTCGGCCTTGGTTGTACCTGCAAACAAGTTACATGATGGTGCCGACATATGTTTTATGTCGGTCGAGGTCTCTGTTGGGTAAAGACAACCAAGGTTGAGTCGGTCGTAACTTGGCCGGCCTTTAGGTAACTCGGTCAGCACTTGCTTTCACCTTTTCGTACCTTGCTTGGTTGTCATTGCCTTTATACCCCGGCTCGACCCTACCTAGGGTCATCCCCCAACATTAGTCCCAAAGCTGGTGCAGTCTTAGCAACTTCAGCTGGTAAGGCCACAACAGGTTCAACCCACTTGATTCTTTGTTCTTCTCACCGAGTACCTTTATGTCGGCTGATACATTGCAAATGTATCTATAATTTTTTGATGTTCCATGCTTGGTTTTATCCACTTTCTTGTGTTTTGTTCCAACTTTGGAGTACTTTTCATATGATTTCTTGGACTAACCTATTAACAAGAGCCATAGTGCTAGTTGCCTATTTTCTGCTGTTTTTGGTTCCAGGAAAGTCAGAAAATGAATATTCTTGGAATTGGACGGGACAAAAGCCAAAGTGCCTATTTTTTCGGAAGGGATCAAGTGCCAGAATACGAGACGGAGAAGGGCCAGGGAGCCACCACACCACCTGGCCACAGCCGCCAGTCTGGCCCGCCAGGGGTGGTGGCGCTCCGGCACCCCCTCGGCCTCTCCTTCCGCCTATATATTGCCCTCGGGACGAAAACCCTAAGTACCCGATCAAAAATCCATGAAAGAGTCTGTATCCGCCATCATCTCCATTCCTAGATCGGGAGGGATCTGAAGCTCTTCCTGGCATCCTGGCGGAGAGGGGAATTCACCCTGGAGGCCTTCTTCATCACCATGCAAGCCTCCGGTGTGATGCGTGAGTAGTTCATCCTTGGACTACAGATCCATGTAGTAGCTAGTGGTTGGTTCTCCTCCTTTGTGCTTTCATGTTTAGATCTTGTGAGCTCCGATCATGATCAAGATCATCTATTTGTAATTATGCATGTTGTGTTTGCGGGGATCCGATGGATATTGAGATGCTATTTCAGATTGATTATTGATTCTATCACGTCTTTATTATTTGTGATCTTGCATGCTTTCCGTTGTTAGTAGCTATCTTGGCCAAGTAGATGCTAGCAACTCCAAGAGTTAGTATTTATGCTCGATAGTGGGTTCATGCATCTGGTAATCTGGGGAAGTGACAAAAATCTCATAGTTACTAGATGTGTTGTTGCTACTAGGGAGAAAACAACAATCCTTTGTTCATAGAAAATCATATTGTTTACTTTACACGCAGTTCGTAAAGCAATAATCTGTTGCTTGCAACTTAATACTGGAGGGGGTTCAGATGATAACCTGAAGGTGGATTATTAGTCATAGATGCAGTTGGATGGCGGTCTATGTATTATGTTGTAATGCTCAATCAAGTCTCAAAGGACTCAAGATGATTAGTATATGCATGTATTGCTTTCTCGATGTTTGTCAATTGCCCCGCTGTAATTTGTTCACCCGACATGTTATCTATCTTAAGGAGAGCCACCTCTAGTGAATTATGGATCCCGGTCCTTTTTATTTACATACAATCTATAAACTATTTCTGCTTTGTGTTTACTTTCTACAACCTTTTACTTCTTTCCATTCGATACGTTTAATCCTTTGTTTTCCGCAAAACACAGTGAGATTGACAACCTCATCGCAAGTTGGGGACAAAGTTCTGTGGTTGTGTTGTGTAGGTCTCCACGTTGCTACTAGCACGGTAGTCGCATACCAAAGCTCAGCTAGCAACACCTTTGGGGTGTTTCCTTGCTCCTACTAGTTCGATTAAACCTTGGTTTCATAACTGAGGGAAAACTTACTGCTATGTTCATCATACCTTCCTCTTGGGGTTCCCAACGAGCTCTGCGTCAAAAGTCGAGCGCATCAAGACATTTTTTGGCGCCGTTGCCGGGGAGTCAAGGACATCTTCACAAGGGGAGTCCCTCATAACCAATCTCTTTACTTTGTTGTTTTTGTTTTGCTTAGTTTTCTTTTTGCTTTGTTCGCTTGTTTTGTTCTTCAAAAAACACAAAAAAATTAGTTTTACAAGTTTGCTTTCTTATTTGAAAACCCAAAAAAATGACTACTCTTGAAAACACTAAGTTGTGTGACTTCACTAGCACCAACAACAATGATTTTATGAGCACACCTATTGCTCCACCTGTGCCTGAAAATACTTTCTTTGAGATAAAACCTGCTTTGCTCAATCTTGTTATGAGAGAACAATTTTCTGGTATTCGTAATGAAGATGTTGCTTCCCATCTAAATAACTTTGTTGAATTTTGTGAGATGCAAAATCATAGGGATATAGATGGTGATATTATTAAACTGAAATTGTTTCCTTTCTCTTTGAGAGGAAAAGCTAAAGAATGGTTGAATTCCTTAACTAGGAATAGTATTGATTTTTGGACTAAGTGCAAAGATGCTTTTATTGGAAAATACTATCCTCCTGCTAAGATTATATCCATGAGAAGTGAAATAATGAAGTTTAAACAACTTGATAATGAGCATGTTGCTCAAGCTGGGAAAAGAATGAAATCTTTGGTAAAGAATTGTCCCACTCATGGACTGACAGCTTGGATGATCATCCAAACTATTAATGCAGGATTGAACTATTCTTCAAGGAACCTATTGGATCCTACTGCTGGAGGTACCTTTATGACCATCACTTTGGGTGCTGCAACAAAACTTTTGGACAATATGATGGTTAATTATTCTGAATGGCATACTGAGAGAGCTCCACAAGGTAAGAAGGTAAATTCTGTTGAGGAAAACTCCTCCTTGAGTGATAAGATTGATATTATTATGTCTATGCTTGTTAATGGGAAAGCCCATATTGATGCAAATAATGTTCCTTTAGCCTCTTTGGTTGCTCAAGAAGAGCAAGTTGATGTGAACTTCATAAGAAATAACAACTTTGACAACAATGCTTATGGTAATAATGCTTATAGGAACAATTTTGGTAACAACAATTATAAGCCATATCCTCCCAACAATGGTAATGCTTATGGAAATTCTTACAACAATAATAAGAGTGCTCCCTCTGAACTTGAAGTTATGCTTAAAGAGTTTATTAGTAAACAAACTGCTTTCAATAAAACTATTGAGGAAAAACTATCTAATGCTGAAAGAAATATAGCATCTTTGGCTGAAGCTCAATCTACTTTGAATAAAATGGCTGCTAAACCTGAAACTAATGATAATCCCTTTGCAGCTACTAATGCCATACAAGTAAGAATTGATGAACACTTAGATCCTCGCATCCGGGTCTTATCCTCGCATCCGGGTTATCCCACTTAGATGCCTTCCTTCTCGTGTACACTTCTCCACGTCCTACGTGGAGAGTAATCATTATCTTTGCCTCATTTTAAGGGCCTGCGTCAGTTACTGCGCACGCTGTCAGGGATTACTGTGCAGACGTCACGTCGTGGGTGCCTCCTTGTTAATCGCAGAGCCATGTCGTGTCACCTAGTATCATGCGCCGTGTAAATTCTCCGTGTGGCTCGTTGCGGATTGGTTCCTTTGGGGGATACACGCCCACACGATGTGGCCCGGCGCAATTTGCGATCCCACTACCCCCACTAGGGGCGTGGTTAAATAGGGGAGCGGGGGTGTCCCTTAGCCATTTTCCCTGTTCGCCTCCTGTTCTTATTCTTCCTCGCAGCACCGCCGCCACCACCACTTCCGCTTAGCGATAGCGCCGCTGCTGCCGCTCTCTGTTTCTCACTCGCTCCGCCGTAGCACTGTTGTTTGCTGTAGCCACGGGGCCCCATCAATCGATACCCTTCTCCCCCGCTTCGGATTTCTCCTCTGAGGACGAAGATCTGGTGATGCCGCAAGACGTCTCCGTCGTCGAGGATCATGAAGAGGGCGGCACCGCCCACGAGTGTTGTGCCTAGGCCAGTTCTTGAGTGTGCCAAGATGATATTGACTAGATCGTCCGGACCTGGCCCGTCCCTGCCGGAGTTAGCTGTCGTATCCCCAGCGACGAACTTGTCCCCGCTCCCGAGCCCAGTGACTTCATGGTTTTCCTTTCCCACTTTTAGCGCGGCTCCGGCCTTCCTATCGGCGATTTCTTCCATGATTTCCTCACCACTTTTGTTCTCCAACCTCATCATCTTCCTGCGAATGCCATCGCCTCTCTCTGCTTTTGTATCCGGCGTCGAGGGGTATCTTGGCCCGTGGCCCTCAATACAAATCTGGTTCAAGTTCTTTGGTTTCCGGGCTAACCATTTAGATATGAGTAATATTTAAACATCTTATATTTTGAAATGGAGGGAGTAATATTTTCTAATGTTTTGATTTTACTTGTGTTTTCAAATCATTTAGATATGAGTTTCATTCATATACATCACCTTTTTTTTGGAAATGAGCATATATTAATATCACACGGATACCAATTACACCCAGCCTCTGCAACAACGCATACCCTATTGGCAATACGGATGCACACAGCCGAAAAAAAAGAAGAATTACAAAAAAGAAAAGTCCCGCTACAGGAATCTGATCCTTAGCAGCGACACTACCACCACCAAAACAACACCAGAAGTCCAACCCCTCTAAAAGCGACGCCTCCAAGAAGGAAACAGTGCACAAGCGCTATCATCGCCCGATCAAAGATCTTAGGTTTCACCCTGGAGAAAGTCCTCGCTCGTAAAGCAATGCCTTCTGCTAGGCCATTGCCAGGCACAACCAATGAAGACCAGACCTTGGGTTTTCACCCTACAAGGTAAGACTATAAACTCCTCCTGTGATGTCGTCCCCTCTAACAGACGCTGCTGCGAGTCACAGATATCCAAGCCAGATCCTCATCGCCATAAAGACTCAAACCACCATAGCTCGCCCACATGTCTCTGCCTTCATGACATTCTCCGCATCTGACTTCATCATGTGTATCGTCAAAGACATGTCGCATGATGGTAACAGGTAGCAGAGCTTCATCGCGCTCCCATTGAAACCAATCGGCCAGCAAAAAACACAAGTGCGCATGACCCAATTCCTTCCGATCCAGCAAGCTCCAGGCATATGCGCCCATGGGAGTTCGCCGGCGGAGCCTTCCGGAACCAGACACTCCGGCCAGATCAATGGAGACCCGCATCAAGTAGATCTTCATCTTGGTGCGAGATAGATCCGAGGACCACCCCCTTTATTGAAACCGAGCAAGCAACCCCCATGCTACCCACCGGAAACTAGCAGGATCCGCCACAAAGCGGCAAGATCGCCCGGCCGACCACTCCGACGGAGAAGGAAGTCACCACCACCATGCCAGGGGCAGCAACCCCAAGCGCCCTAGTGCCGCGAGCATGGCCCGGAGATCCTGAGCGCCGGCGTCGGCGACGAACGGAATAGATCTCGGCCCGTAGGCACGGATTCCCGCCGCCACTTGCAGCCATCTGGACCAAGGATCCCCAACCGCCGCCAGCCACGACACCACCGTCGAACCAGCGCGGGCGCGGACGCCGCCGCCGCCACGCCAGATCGCGGCCAGGGTCGCCGCCGCCGCCGCCACGCCGCCAGATCTTTGCCCGGCGACGCCCCGGGCGGCGGCGGCGGGCGGGAGGATCTTGAGGGGAGGGTCGGCCGGGGAGGAGAGGGGCCGCCCGGCGCGGCGCGGCGCCGCCGCGCGGGTGCGGGAGCAAAATCTGGTCAGAATATGTTGTAAGTGATAATGTAAAATACATCATGTCCTGGAGCACCTTCGGAGGAGAGGTGATGTATTTTACATCATCTGAGTTTTGAGAGCAAAAACAGGTGATGTAACCGGCGTAGCTGGAAGAAAAGTAGTAAGACACACGATCAGGGAACAGGTCTCTAGACCAGCCGCACCTGCAAATCTGCAATGAGCAAACTGACCCGCGACCAACCCGGTTGTTCACAGACACAGGTAACCAGGCATCTTTATAACAGATCTGTCCATGCCATTACTGTACAATTCTATTCTTCTCAGAATGTAAGCGATTCAGATTTTATCCTCACTAAAACAAAGGATGTGTTCAGAGCATAGACAATTAACCACATTGTTCAGATTTTAACTACCACTGCCCAAACAAACGACGTATATACAGGGACAACTAATGGATATGCTCAAATAAAACGAAATATTTACATCATAGACAATTAATCACATTATTTAGTACCATTACAGTAAATAAACTGCGCCATCATAACACGGGTCCCAGAAGTGCAATTGGGCACCTCTGACCTGAACCCCGACTAAATCCCAGCGCAGGGACATCCATATTTCGCCCCGCGCCAAGAATTCCTTACCATCATCCTGAACTAACCTACTAAGCAACACCTATAGTAATAAATCGCTATACAGCGGTACCCGCCCAGTGGGACGACAATTTACACCCACCGTGCGTATATTCACAAAAGCAACCAGATACTACTATTCACATTCAGGGTGCCTTGTACCAGGGGCCATGGACCTTCTCCGAGACCGTCGCCACCTTGATCAGCACTTCGGCCGCCTTCACCACCCGGTCAGCGAGCTTCCCCGCGCCAACACGGCGCAGAGCCGCGTCCGCCAGCTTCTGGCCCTTGGCACCGCTGCCTCCGAGGATGACACCGCGGAAGGCGCAGTGGACCGCCCGGGAGACCTTCTTGAAGACCAAGTCATCGCCCTGGAGGCTCTTGAGGAACACCCGGGTTATGATCTGCCTCCTGGTCTGGATCTGCGCATCTGACAGAGAGCCCGCTGAGGCTGATGAGCTCATCATCGCCTCCACGATCTCCTCAGTGCCTGCCTCATGGGAGTTGTCAAATAGCTTCACCAGAGTGCCAAAGAGCTCTAAGATGACGTTCTCCAGTTCCTGAGGAGTGATCTTAGGATTCTCACTCATCAAGACTTGGCGCAGGACGAGCATGCTGCACAGACAGTAAGTTCAGATATGAATACACACTGGAAATTTTAATCATTATCTGCAGACTAGGCCGAAAATACAGGGGTTTAAAATAGTTTACCTTGTAGCCATGACAATTACTTCTTGGAACTGGCGCTGGACGGCCCTCAGTCTCAGGAAGTTGAGATGGAAGGTCTCAGGAGTTGACTGCAATTGCAAGCCCTCCATACCACCAATAAGCTGCAGCAGGCCAATCCTCACGAGCTTGTCAACCTTTTCTCCTTTGCACTCCGGTAAACCTGAACTACCTTCTGCGGACAAGGAAGCTGTTTGTCCCCCTGGGGGAGCTCCGTGGCCAGCTCGGAGCACTGTAACAAGGGGCTGAGCCTGCCAACAAGGATGAAACTAGTGTCAGGAACCAGATAACAATGCTGCCATGCAAGCGATGTTCAGACAGTGCGCTGTTAGAAACTTACATGATCCGCTGCTGGCAGAACTGAAAGAGAGTCCAGATGTTCACTCCATTCTGCATCAACGACATTCTTTGACGTTGAAATCCACTGCAGAGTAACAGGGAGAGAAGCTGATGCATTGCCAGGAGGCCCATAGCGTTCGCCGAAAGCCTTCTGCAGGTACTCCTCTCCAGCAGCGCCTTTTATCATAGGTTGAATCATCTGAATGCGTGCCTTGTTCACTTCTACTTGCAGTTCCTGTTTTTTCAGAAAAATATTAGAATTCTACAGCACAAAAGTAAGTGTGGTTAATTGTCAGATTAATTTATTGTATTAACGCAGAACAGACCTTTATTTCCTCGAGAGTGAAACGCAGGCCCTTGATGACAGAAATAACAAATGAGTTATCATTAACTTCAGAACTAGCAGCCAACTCGCTTAATAATTTGTCATGAGTTTTCTTCATCTCATCCTCCTTTGCAGCAGCAGATAATTTCCTAACCATATCCAGGGAGTACTGCATAATTTGCCCCAGGTATTGTGTGTCCTGGGAACCTGACCCAAGTACCTTCATTTGGAAAGAAAAATTATGTCAAAATTTCATGAGTTTAAAATAAGTAAGCAAGCTGACGACAAACTTAACTGGCAAATATTTATTTGCATAGCATGAGATATTTACCTGAGACAAAATTTCGATGTCAATGTTCCCCAGGATTTCCTCCTTCCACCTCTTGGGAGCCAAGTCATGCAACGAATCCCTCACTTCCTTTACCAGGTTGACCAGCTGGCTGTAGTCAGGTTTGTCTCCTTTCATTGAGTCAGTAACCACATCCCAGAAAGCCTTTTCCATTGTTTCTCTCACTCTGGCTTGGAAATCCTTCTCAATGGTACTGGCATCATCAGAGTTGACTGCAAATGTACCACCGTTCTCATGAAGTATCTCATTGACCTTTTGCTCATTCTCTGTTGGCAGACTGACTGATGATGTGCTGCTCGATGAAGAAGCTCCAAACAGCGATCGGACAACAGACTTTGATCCTTCTGCATCCGTCTTGGAACTCACACTAACGTCAGAAGGTGGGAGCTGGCCAGACGGATTAATACTCAGAGGAGTCGACACATTTGCAACAGGTGCTGCCAATGGACTTCCATTCTCCTTTGCTTCGAAGAATTTCGACCTCATGTCTGAGAGAGCAGAGTTCATACGCTCAATGCCTGCATCACCACTCAGATGCTGAACCTTCTCTCTTAGGAGTTTTTGGTCGTCAGTGACCTGCTTCTGAATCGCCTTCATATCATGGGTGAGGTTGTCTGACTGCCCATCCACAGTTAACTTGCATGTTTGCATCATTGATAACTCAAGCTTGCAAGCAGCCCTAACAAGATCACCCTCCAGTGATCTTGCATCTTTTACCTTCCACACCACAAAGCGGTAAAGATAACTGCACCACGCTTTGTCAAAGTTAACCAACTGAGTCCTGAATTTACTCTGACCAGTAACATGAGAAGGAATCTGGCAACTGGATGATTCAGCAGTATCAGTATCAAGTGATGGCTGGCTTGAGGCTCTTCCTGGCCCCTCGAGTACTGTCTTAACCAATAGCTCAAACTCCCTTACAAAGTTTGCTGCAGACTCCATCAGAAGCTTCTCTTGCTCACCTTGTCCACTTAAAACAGCACCAGGATGAGCCAGAATCATGTAAGCACAGAGTACCACCCTCAGTGAGTACCTAGACGACCTGCTTGGTTCAGAAGTTTTTGCTGGCCTTTTTGCTGCAACCCTTGTTCTACTCTGAGGTGTCTTTCTCTTTGGAGACACAAGGCGCTTCAGAAGATGGTCAATATTTTCCGCGTTTGGCGAACCTGCTGATTGACAAATAATCAACCGTCTCTCCAGCCGCTCGAGTAATGCTTTAGTGGCCTCAAGAGCTGCAGGAGATTCCATCGACATAGCTAATTTCTCAAATGGCATTGATTTGACAGATTTTTCATTCAATCCCAAAGCATCATAAGCTTGAACCAAGGCATGTGTTGTCTTCTGGGACTTCACAAAATTTCTCCAGCACCTACAGTACATCGATGAGAATAAACCACTTTAATCAACTCGAAACATGTATAGATATAACAAAACACTTATTCAAAGAATGTAGAGTATGGCATTAATACCTCGCCAGCTTCCTTGAAAGGAAATCTGCATGCTTGATGTAATCGGCATGAGAAGAACTGCGAGGACTTCCTCGCTGCTTCAAATACTCAGCTCTCTTCCTCTTCGCCTGTTTCAATAAGATAACAAATGCGGTAAGAAACAGAGTAGAACAACCAAAATCGTAAAATCAGCATATGTATGAGAATACATACCCTCTGGAGTTTGCTTTCCAGGTGTTCTTTCAATTTAACCCTCTCCGTTTCTCTCTGGCTGCACACGGTCTTGGCTGCTCGCTGAATATGCACGAGCCGAGCATGAGCCTTCCTCCTCTCAGCTTCTAACAAAGCCATCCGTTTCTTCTCAGCAGCAGCACGCTTCTGCAGGATAGCAGATCGCACCTGCTCTGTGTGCTTGCTCTCAGATTTCGCCTTCTGCACCAGGGACTTTGCTGTTCTCTCCTTGAGTGCGGCCCGCCTCTGCATATCTTCATTCAAAAGGCGCATGCGGTTTTCCTCTGCCTGCCGGACACGAGACTCAACTCTAGTCTCAAGCTCTTCCTTCTCCTTCTCAAACCGCATTTCCACGTCGTTCTTTGCTGCTTGTCGGAGTTCATCCAATTTGGCTAGCCGGTCCTGTGCCTTGGCCAAGAAGCTCATCCTTTTCTGCTCAGCTGCCTGAAGCTTGGCTTCAAGGCGCTGCCCGTAATCCTCCTCTTGAGACGACCACGATGGGCTCCGCGGCTTCTTCCTTGCTTTGCAGGACAACCAGTCATAGAATTGCTGTGGAGAAACAATTGAACATTAGCTAATTTGACCGAGCATATAAGACTAATTCACTAGCAACCTTCTTAGAAAAATATACTAATTATTTTCTATATAGCCCCTATAAAAATTACAACAACCAATAAATCTACAGCAGTTGCAACAAGAATTTCAGTAGTACAAGTGCAAGGTAAGTTACTTGTAAGCAAAACAAAGTGGTCGGTGATAAAAGCAAAGTATGCTAGCAAGCTACCATAATTTCCTACCACCAAAACAACAACCTGAAATCAATTGCTAACTCAAGCAGTTACATCAATTTTACCTTTATTATTTGAGTGTTTTTACAGGCGACTTGGCATAAATCGATGCAGACAACTAGTATGGTTACTAATAATCACTGGTTAAACTTTCACAGATAGGACGACGAACCGATTGAGCAACACTAACAGAGTTACAGACAACGGTATTAGACAAATAAAAGTGAGACCTTTACAATATTGGGGGGAAAACGCTTCAATCCAAAGACCAGAAAACCCCAAAGTGACAAAAAAACCGAAGCGAAATCGAACAGAAATCAATTCGCGGCACACGTGAAACCAACTTCAGCTCACGACTACCTACCGCCAAAAGAGTCCCCAAAGAATGCTACTTCAACTCCTCCACGGACCACGAACCATAACCACCGAATCTAAGGAATTCTTTCACATACTCGCAACTTCACAATTCGGATAACCAAAATCATCACAGACACTAAAGAAGTGGAAACATTCAATTCATGGAAAAAGGAATTCCGATTGCGTAACTTATATCTAGTAGCAAGTGTAAAGTTGCTGTACAATTTTTAATTAATCCTCCTAAAACAATACCACTTTTTTCTAAAAACAAAATTATAGATACAACTTGGACGGTAGGAAATGCAACAATCGTTTCACCATCGCGGAAAGAAGGAGGAGGTCTCAAGGCTTGGAGTTAAAAGTTCACGCAATCCGCCGTGAGGAAGGAGGAAGAAGGGCAAAAAAAAAGCAGAGAAAAAGGGAGGAAAACCCAAAGACAGAGACGCCAACCTGCCTCCGTTGCTCCGCGTCCTTGAGCCTGGCCTCGATTTCCTCGGCGCTCGCCGGGCCTCCGCCTCCACCGCCCCCGGTCCTCCCCTCAAGCAGCCTCCTCCTGATCCGCGGCGGCACCCTCGCCGCCGCCCCCTCCTCCAGCGGTATCTCCATCGCCACCGGCTCCCTCACCCCCATCACCTCCCCGATCAGAGACTCCTCCCTCCTCCGATCAGCCTCGCACGGCGAATCGCAAGAAACCTCGCCCTCGCTTGCCCCGCCGCTCTACTCCTCCACTTGTTCTTTCCCCTTTTTCGCCTCTCTCTCGCTCGCTCGCTCGCTCGAGTTGGGTCGTTCGTTCCGCGCCGTCCTGGTTGCGCCACGCGTGGCGCTATATAGGTGCAAGTACCAGGAGCCACCGATGGGAGAACGAAAATGCTAGACTTACGGGCAAGATCTTTACGGACTGCCCTTACGGGACGACGTGGGATTGTCTGGTTGGTTCACGATGGGAGAAAGGGTTCCCCGAATCGCGAAGGAGATCGGACGACGCGGACCGGGGCCGGGACGGATAGGGAGGGGGGCGTTCCGGTAATCTTCGCGGGGTTAGGCGCTTCGGGACGGTTCGGCGGTTGGAGGGGCCCAGCCGGTCGCGCCTTTTTTCAGGGGTCTGGTGGACCGATTTGCCCCTCCCTCACCGGCGTCCGTCTTCCCGGTTCAGACTCGAGTTCGACTCGGAGAGATGTGTGATTTAAAAGGTCGGTAATCGGAGCGCGTATCTGTGGTAGTAGAGTATTGGGCGAGTTTAATTTCTGTTTATCCTTACTTTTTTCTAAATTTTAATGTATTTTTCTCAATCCCTAATACTCTACTCCTACCTAATGGATTGTGTTGGGATTTTATGGAGATTGGGTGAAGGTAGAGGTTTTATCCAATACTCTAGAGGATTATCCCTACTAATTTTTAAAAAAACTCTAGTACCAAAAAGGGGGGCTGCTTTTGCTTCCGATAACGGATTGTTTTATGTCGACAACGATAATAAGGATTTAAATTTGTGTACTCTACTTGTTGTGTGGCCAACGAAAGGGATACTTTGCGATAAATGAGAGCATTCAGCATTGCTTACACCTCTGCTATGGCAGACCGATGGATTTAATTAATAATAAAAAGAATAATTAGTACAAGTGTGAATACCAACTTTTGGGGCTATTGACCATAAACCATGCGACGGGAGGCAAGGTAAAGGCAGCCACCTCCGGTCTATGATATAGGCAGTTTTCGAGCGATTTTGCCCTCATCAATGGACCGATTCCACATAAACGGGGGGCACCCGAAGTAGATCCCCGAACATGCCCAGATGTGTTGGACCTTTTCTTCCAAAGAACACGTGCTTAAATGTGCAAAAGGAACACGAGTACTACTAGATTGCCTAACGAGCGTGCTCAGACGTGCAAGGCTGCAAAAGTTCTCCTTTTGTGACGGCATAACCAATTTTCTATCCTCACCAGTGTACGTACGTGTACATACTGCCTCTGAAGTATAGTACAGACAACCATAAAGTCGTTGCTCGGCCTATACAGTTCCGTCATCAACGACGTGTATGGTACCCTGTCCTGCCAATTTGCCATCAGCTAGTCTTAACGAATCGCGCGGTGGAGTGGATACTAGACAGACAGAATCGTGCGGTGGCTAGCTACTCAACGCCGGGTGGTCCACATACGTCACTTCGCTCTTGGCCATGTATGTACGTTACGCTGACATGTGGGACCGTCACCAGCAGGGGCGTCACGGCGGTGTACAGTAAATCACGTGTGGCGTCACGTTTTGGTGATTGTACGGATACGGTATGCCGAGGTCCTCGGATTCTAGCGGGGAACGCTGCCTGTCTCCCATTCTCCGGAGAGAAAACGTGGCACCAAGAGAACGTTTTACCTGGCTATGGTGGAATGACGCAACTAACCTCATCGAGACTTGTCCACGCCGCACGTGTGATCTTGTTCATTATTCTCGGTGAAGCGATGAGATTAGTAGTAGTCAAGTAAAAAACCACGGTTAAAGCGTGTCTTACCTGTCTTATCTTGTTCATTATTAGCGCTGTAAAATGGTTTTGCGGTGCGCTGATCCAGTTTTGCAGCGCGAAACGGGCAACGTCTCCACCGGATGCGCTAAATATAGCGCGCAAAACATCCGACCATCGAATACGCTGGAGTTTTGTCACAGCCTGAAATTTGCGCGCCGACTTCGTCTTGGATAACAAATGCTGGAGCTCAATTTTAGCCCCTCTGCCGCTAAATTGACGATTATTTTAGCACGCGGCTTTCCTACGTCTGTTGGAGTTGCTCTAATAACTTCCTACTATGGATCACCTGATACCTAGACACGGGATTATATAAAAGCTGACGAGCTATGGAACATGAAATTAAATGATTGATTAGCATTTATTTTTAAGGAGCATATCTTAATATCGCGGATACCAATTACACACAACACAACACCCTATTAGTATTGAGCAAAGGCGATGGAGAGATTGGGGTGGAGCTTGGGTTCCGTAATGGGGTGGATGTTGACTGCAATGGCAAAGGAGAGGGTTTAGCGTTATGGTGGAAGGATGGTGTTGACGTGTCTGTCAGGCCGTGGTGTCAATACTATATTGATGCTCGGATCAGGATTGATGGAAAAGAGTTTAGATTCACTGGAATCTATGGAGAACCTCATGCAGAGTTGCGTATGAGGACCTGGGAGGCACTGCGCTACCTATGTGCTCAAGACAACCGGCCATGGATGTGTGCTGGGGACTTCAATGAGATCATGCGGCAGGATAAGCAACGCGGGGGGAATGCGAGGAATGGCATGCAGATGGAGCGGTTCAGAGACTGCTCGGCGGACTGTGGTCTAGTGGACATCGGTTACTCTAGGTATAGGTTTACTTGGAACAATCGTCGAGAAGGGCCCGGCAATGTGCAAGCCAGATTAGACAGGGCGACGTGTTCAAATACCTTTGCTCAGCTTTTCCCGGCAACGTCGGTGGAGCACATTCGGACAGAAGAATCAGACCACTTGGCGCTCCTGGTGCGCGTTGCAGATGTATTTAAGGAGCCCAGAAGTAGTGACCGGGGCTTCAAATTTGAGGAGATGTGGTTAAGACATGAGCACTATCAGTCCATGGTTGAGCAAGCATGGATAATTGGAGCAGATGAAGGACATGGACTGGGGGCGCTATGGGACAAACTCAGACGTGTGTCGAAAGATATGCAGCAGTGGAGTAGTGAGGTGTTCGGCTCAGTCAGGCGGGAAATTAAAAGACTGAAGCAGCGAGTCGCAACTGCGCGGGAGGAATCTCTGCAAACCAATTTTTTCGGGGAAGTTAAGAACATTGAGCAAGACCTGCATGAGGTTTATGAAAGGGAGGAGATTATGTTTAAACAACGTGTACGTATAGATTGGCTCGAAGAGGGTGATCAAAATACGAAGTACTTTCGAACCGTGCATCTCACCGGAGAAGGAAAAATACTATTAAAACCCTCAGGAGGGACGATGGAAGTAGGTGTGTGACCGACGTAGATATGAGAGAACTGGCTCGATATTTCTACTCTAACTTGTATACCTGTGAGGGGGCTAATAATATGGACTTGATCCTGGATAATATGCAGAAATTTGTCATGGAGGATATGAATCTGAAGCTCTCGATGATGATTTTAGATGAGGAAATAAAACAAGCTCTGTTTCAAATGGGCCCGACAAAATCGCCTGGGCCGGACGGGCTGCCTGCCCTATTTTACCAGCGACACTAGTTGCTGCTAAAAGGTGAAGTGTGTAGGGTTGTTCGAGATTTCCTCCGGGGTGTGGACATCCCTGCTGATTTTAATGATACCATTATTGTGCTGATACCGAAGGTTAACTCACCGGAGTTACTTTCTCAATTTAGACCTATCAGTTTGTGCAATGTACCGTATAAGATAGCGTCGAAGGTATTGGCAAATAGACTCAAGCGCATTCTCCCAATTCTGATATCAGAGGAGCAAAGTGTGTTCGTGCCGGGATGACTTATCACGGATAATGTCTTCATTGCATATGAGTGTACTCACTCGATTCGCACTAAGAAGAAGAAGAAACCGCTTTGTGCTGTGAAGTTGGATATGATGAAGGCCTATGATCGAGTGGAGTGGGTGTTTTTGGAGCAGATGATGATCAAGTTAGGCTTCTCAAGAGCGTGGGTGGATATGGTGATGAGGTGTATGACGACGGTTAGGTTTTCAGTAAAGCTCAACGGAGGTCTTTCGGAGGTGTTTGTCCCTTCCAGAGGACTTCGGCAGGGGGACCCGCTATTGCCTTACTTGTTTCTCTCCTGTGTGGAAGGCTTCTCCAAGTTGCTTAGGAGAGCGCAGGAGGACAATTTGCTAAAGGGCGTTAAATTTGGTCTGGATGGGCCACTTGTGACCCATCTACTGTTTGCAGATGACAGCATAGTCTTCTTGGAAGCAATGACGGAGAGTCTGTCTACATTGAGGGAGATCCTTCAAAGGTATGAGGTGGCCTCGGGGCAAAAGGTAAACCTACCAAAATCCTCCATTTTCTTCGGGAAAGGATGCCCAAGTGAAACAAAAAATGGTCTGAAGTTGGTGTTGGGGGTGCAATCGGAAGCGTTGTCGGAGAGATACTTGGGTCTTCCAACTATGGTAGAACGCTCTAAGGAAGGTTGCTTCCAGTTTATTCGGGAAAGGTACGGTGCTAAAGCGGGGGGCTGGAAAGGATAGGGGCTGTCAAAAAAAGGGAAGGAAATCCTCATTAAGTTTGTCATGCAGGCTACCTCGGCGTACCCTACGAGTTGCTTTCGGTTCACGAAGAAACAATGCAAGTCCCTTTGCTCTATCTCCTCGAACTTCTGGTGGGACGACTCGGATGGCTCCGGAAGGTGCACTGGATCTCCTGGAAGAAGATGTGTCAGTCAAAGAGGGGTGGAGGAATGGGTTTTAGGGATTTCCTAGCTTTCAATCAAGCTCTATTGGCCAAGCAGGCGTGGAGGATCTTGACTACACCTACATGGTTGTGTGCGAGATTACTCAATGCCATGTACTGTAAGGAAGCGACGCTGCTCTCGGCAAGGTGTCCCGCTGGGGGCTCTTTTACATGGCGGAGCATTCTGCATGGGCAAGACTTGCTTGTTAGGGGGATTATTTGGAGAATTGGAAATGGTGAACTGGTGGACATTTGGGGCAGTAACTGGATACCGAGAGATGGGCACTACGGCCACTGGGTCGAAAGTGTGACATTGATCTTGTAAAGGTCAAGCAGTTACTGACGACTGATGGTGGCGTTTGGAATGAGGCCAAGGTTGATCAAATTTTCTATGAGTATGATGCGCTGGATATAAAGAAGACTCCGATCAGGGGTCTTGTTGTTGCTGACTGCTATGCCTGGAACCTCACAAAGAATGGTTTTTTTTGGTGAGATCAGCGTACCACCTTTGTTTGCGAATCCGCAGAGAGGCGTCAGGAGAAGTGGGTTCATCGGCTTCAATAGGTGCTCATAAAGGTTGGCTGGCTCTATGGGGGGCTTGTGTCCCGGGGAAGGTTAAGATCCATGTGTGGCGATTAATCCGAAACTATTGGAAATATGCCCTAGAGACAAATAGTAGTAAGGACTATTATCATATTTCATATAGTTTATGATTAAGTTTTATATCATGCTATAACTGTATTAAGTGGAAACATCAATACACGTGTGATATACAAACAACCAGGGGTTCCCAATGAAACTCTAGTCACTGGTTCATTGGTCAACAAATGATCATGTTTCCTGATCATGTGGCATTTATGCCAGTTGGAAATGAGGTCATCTCATTCGGAGAATGAGATGATGAACCAATACCCAACCTAAACATCGTGATTCGATCATGTCACGAAGTTAAAGTTACGATGATTAGAAATGGATCCTCGTAGACTATTCCTTAGACCGTGAGACTATATCAATCACTGTCTCCCGAGAATGCTTAGATAGCATTGATACATTGGAAATGTATCTATAATTTTTGATGCCCCATGCTTGTTTTTATCCACTTTCTTGTGTTTTGTCCATACTTTGGAGTACTTTTCATATGATTTCTTAGACAAACCTATTAACAAGAGCCACGATGCCCGCCTGTTTTCCTTTGTTTTGGTTCCGGGAAAGTCGAAAATGAATATTCTCGAAATTGACGGACAAAAGCCAAAGTGCCTATTTTTCCGTAAGACTCATGGAGCTGTAATACGAGACGGAGGAGGGCTGGCGCCACACCGAGGCGAGCTAGGCATGGCTGCGCCAAGGCCTGTGTGGTGGCCCAGGCACCTCGGTCTCCTCTTCGCCTATAAAGCCTTCGACCTAAAAACTTGGGGTTCACGTTTTTCCACGAAAAGTTCATTGCACGTCGCCCTTGAAGGGAGATTCGGGGACAGAAATGCTGTTCAAGACCCTGCCAGACGGAAGTGCCCGGAGCCATCTCCATCAATCCCCACCATCATCTTCATTGACCATCCATGTTTCTTCCATCTATGAGTGAGTAATCCTCCGCTGTAGGCTATGGGGATGGTAGGGATTGGATGAGATCGTTCATGTAATGGGATCAGATTGTTAGGGCATAGTGCCTAGTATCTCTATTAGTGCTTTATGACTTTGTTGCAACTTTGTTGTGCTTAATGCTTGTCACTAGGGCCCGAGTGCCATGATTTCAGATCTGAACTTATTATTGATTCATTATGATAGTATTGTTTCTGGTCTTAGCTACAAATTGTATACACACGTCGTTGTCCGGAACCTATGGTCCCGAAGTGACAGAAATCGGGGTAGCCGGAAGGAAAAGGCTTTGATGTGAGGATCACATGTGTTCATGGAGTGTTAATGCTTTGCTCCGGTGCTCTATTAAAAGGAGCACCTTAATTGCCAGTAGTTCCCTAGAGGCCCCGCTGCAAACGAGCTGGCAGGACAAAAGATGTTGTGCAAGTTCACATTACGAGCACGTATGACTATATATAGAACACATGCCTAGGATTGTCTAGTACTTGGATGCTTTATCTTATTTATCCGCAATTGCCCTATGTTCTGTTTGCTATGTAAATTGTCTTGTCCATGCAACGCCCGTCCATCCATCCCTATGCCTGCCACACTCGAATCCCACTGTTTACTGCTTTTGTTACTACTGTCTTTGCTTTGCTACTGTTGTTACTTTACTATTCCTACTACAAAACTGTTGCTACTGATAAACTGCTGTGAGCAAGATTGTTTCCAGGTGCACCTGAATTGATCAGGTCTCGGGCAATGCAAGTATCGAATGACAAAGGGAATAAGACATGACTGTCCCGGTTCAAACGATGAAAGATCTTCGTGGAATGCACAAGGGTCACATGGACATCCAGGTCCCTCTGTTGATCATTGGTGCGGGAGTGTCCCGACCATGTATGGAGTGTTCCCGAACCGTGGGGTATCACGCTTAAGGGCTTGATGATGCTTAGAGAGTGTTTATAGGATCGGTAGAATCGCCGAAGAAAAGAAGGGAGAAAACCGGAAGGGTTTCGGTAAGTCCGGAGGATGTCCGGAGTGGAGGTGGAAGGTGTTCCATGGCCACGGAGATTAGATAATATGTGAATGAATTTTAAATATTGATTTAATCATTTATTCATCATTATTTAATAAAGAGAAAAGCAATTAAAAGGTCAAAAGGCTTAATGGGCCAATTCCGGAGGGAGAGGGCCCATTAGGGAAAAGGAGAAAGGGGAGAAGGGCCAAGGGGGTGGCTGACGCCCTAGTGGGCCAGTCCCCCCGCATGGGGCCCATGGGGTGGCCGGCGGTGCCACCCCTCCCCCCTCCTCTCCTTTAGTCCCACCCCGGGACTTGAGGGGAGGCAGTACCTCCTCTCCCCCTATATAAAGTGGGGTATTTGGCCTAGAAAATACACCCAATAATCAATAAAGGTCTCTCCACTTTTGGGAGGAACTCTAATTGATATTTTCTCTCTCCCCCTCTCTCTCTCTCGTGACCGTGGTCCCCAAGTCTGGACCGCGCGAGCGAGAGACATCTTCACCGTGGAGCGCCGTCGCGCTGCGGGATTCGGATCCGGGAGCTCTACTTCCGCAACTATTGCTGGATCGGGGAAGCGGGAGTCATCGTCAGGCACTGGACGTGTGTAACTCCCCGCGAGGTGTCGCACTTGAGGCACTCAAGTCGTTGGATCCAGAAGGAGCGCAAGGACTTCATCACGACCTTGAGGTCGGCTTCGGCTCGTCTACATCAACCACGCTCTCCTGAGCATTGACAACGCTTTTCGGTCTTCAAGGGTAAGTTCATGAAAAGCCCCTCATGTTACTGTATTCCTAATAGATAGGTCCTGGCAGCTTCAGGGGTTTAGGGGCGTAGAGTAAAATTTATTGTTTTTTATGCGCGGAACCCCTATAGTGGTATCAGAGCTAGATCTATGCGTAGTAATGCTAGTACGGGTAGAACACACAAGATGTAGCGTGTGGGCGTTGATCTTTTAGTTGTTACCCTCCCACGTGTACTTGTGTATACCGCAGCAATGCTTGATGAAGCGGCCCCCAACCGACTTTACGGATTCATTCGTGAGACTGGTCCACGCTTGACATACGGCTTGTACCGTATAAAGTGGCTTAGGGGGGGGTGTCTGTCTCTCTCGCATTAGTTGGTATGCCATTTGCAACGGAGGGCCCCAAAAGGGGTGTAGTATAGACAACTACTTGATCAGCGTTGTGCTGAAAGTTCGTAGGTAAGAACGGTTCTTGTGCGAAAGCCCATTCAGCCACGTAAAACATGCAAAGATAAAGTAGAAGCGTCTAACTTTGTTTTTCAGGGGGGCGTTGCTTTGTGATATGGTTGTGGCAAAGGTAAAGTAATTACCTTTTGTTGCATAGTAGTAGATAGTCACGAAGGTGACGAACTACCACGCCGGAATGACACTGGTACCCTAGTGTCTACGGCGCCGGAACCTGGTGACGGCGGATGGAGATCACGACGTGAAGAACCATATCACATAGCATTTACATTCAATGTTATTGTTTGTATGTCTTATTGTGTGCTAGTATTAGATACTCGACGGTAGCCTAATAAGATGATCCCTGTTAAAATAACCAACGATTGTGTTCCCCCTTAGTGTGCACCACCAAGAAAGTTATTCGGTATGAGGCGATCTAGGGTTACAGGCCTGGGTGTCAGACATATCTACGTTCGCATATAGTGGGTGCAAGCCATGTTGCACAGCGAAAACACTAAGGTTGAGTTGGCGAGCCTAGCATGTACAGACATGGCCTCGGAACGCGGATGGTCAAAAGATCGAGCACGAGTCGCATGAATGATGTGACCGACGTTTAGCGTCCACCTTTGAACCCACATTGATGGCCGTGATGATCGGGGGAGATGTGGCTGATAGGGGTCGTGTTATCACTAGGAACCCTCACTGGGGATAGGTGTTTCTGAGTGGAGTTATTATTAACTCATTTGATTATAAACTTAGTCTAAATTCCTTTTGCAATTATAAATGTAGATGGCTCACCGTGAAGCTTACTTTGAGATTAAGGATTGGGTAAAGAGTGAGAAACTAAGACTTGATGGATCCAACTTCCCTAGTTGGCTTGTGCGCCTAGATGATATCCTTACTAGGAATCATGTGGTAGACTACATACTCGACGGGGTGGATCTGGATCCATCCACAGACCTTGAGACCCCAGAGGAGCGGAAAGACCGCTATCTCCGTCGGGAGATGGCCTCCTATATTTCAGTTGTGATGCGTTTCGGAATGGTGGACGAGCTGTGGCCTTTCGTGGGTGATGTCAACCCTCATTCGGTGATGCTACAGCTTAGGACACATTTCGTGAAGGAGACATGCATCTGGGAGCATGAGTTGATGGGAGACTTCCTCTCCATTAAGATGGAGGAGAACTCGTCACTGGACAGCCACTTACAGCACATGCATGATGTGTACATGAGGCCAACATACTTCCTAGACGTCTGGATTTCAGGCTCTTTCGCAAATGCTGATGTGCTGCGGTCGCTGCCACCAAGCTACCAAGCACAAGTCAGGACTTGCGTAATGAGGGGCGACACGGAAATGGAATTCCACCAATTCATGACACATCTCAGGAATGTGTTGGTTGAACCAAATGTTGCTCAGGTCATCAACGACAAAGGTATATATTTGATATACAGTTTTATAAATGTTATAATCTTGCAAACACATTTGCAGTGTTAAGTATATCTGATACTTATTTTGTTTTGGTGAAAACAGGTCCTTCTGCATAGAGGTGCTTGCTGGAGAGGAGGTGACGTTGCGTGTTGATGGCGAGCATGATGATGATGGCCGACGACACTCTCCCTCAACATTTATCATTTAGTTTGTGTTTTAGGATGATTAATGTAATCAAGAGATTGTGAACTTCTTTAGTGTGTCTCACACTTCGTGAGACGGTTATTCATATGAGTTTGTAACAAACAGTTGTTCTGTTTTTATGAATGATTTCTATTCGTGTTCATATCTTGTTTGATTATGTGTGAATTATCCTTATTGTTTGAAACTAATTGATAATGCATGAACGTTTATAAAACATTTAAAAAATTCCTTGTTTAAAATGCCCAACTTAATGATATTTCATTAATGAATGAAACCATTGTTTAAATTCAAAGTTATTAGATAATATGTGAAAGTCATTCAATTTCTTTTCACATATAAATCATGCCTAAGTTCGGCAAAATAACTTGAACACTATGTATTACTTGAATACAAAGTGTTTAATGAATTGTTAAAAATATATACATATCCGATGTATTATGTTTTAACGAAAATGGTAATTATCATTAAATGATTGTTTAAATGTGTAAAGTAAGTTTACCAAAGGAAACATGAATATGAAACTATTTTGATTTGATCAAAGTACTTCATCAATAAAAGGGTATAAGTACAAAAGAGAATTCAATTACTATGATTTGATCAATAGTAATGAAATTCAACTTTATAAGAATGGCATAAAAGAAATTGTGGAATGCAAAGTGTTTTGAAACGTCAAAATACAAAGCATCACAATATGATATTAGATATCAAAACGGGGTTGAATAGAAGGCACCAAATAAATCGTTGTAGTGTATATGTAGAGACCATTAGTTAGAAATAGTTAGCACTCAATTAGAATTAGTAAACCATTTGAATTCGTGAAAGTTTTGGAGTTATTCGATATAACCAAAACAATAGCGAATAAGTCCTTGTAGTATATTCATTGGAAACTTTGAATACAAAATCCATAGCTGAAACCAAAAGGAAAGCAAAACTTGTATTGCTTGGATTTTGGTGCATTCTTGAGAAAGCTCGCTTCTAGTGAAGTTTCTCAATTATGAAGCAAATGGAAAATAGGGTAAAACACGATGAGGATTCAAAACCCTGCATCAGAGTGTTGATAAGCGCAACGGACAGCGTTCCTGAACGATTCCCTTCACAGAAGGAAAGAATCAATGATTTTGATCATTGTGTTTTTCCCTCCACTATTGTTTTCGCTACATAAAGTAGGATTCAAAATGTAAATCCATATCTTGTATGGAGACGTTTGTGAATCGCTTGTCATGATTTTTGGAAACATGACATACCTACGAACTACAAAGGAAATAATGGTAAACTAAATTATGAGAAATCCTAGAAGCAAAATTCCCTTAAGAGTAGAAAGCAATTCATTGCTGAATCTCACAAGTAAAAGGAGTTACTTGGAATTTTCCCAAATGACTGCAAAGCCATAGTAGGAAAAAGGGGGTGAATGACAAAAGCACAATTTGTCAAGTATTGGACAAATTCAGATGAATTTAATTCATGTGTGCTAAATATCTAGTGGATTTAAAACTAGTAAAGTACTAGTATCTCATAATAAATCTCCAAGTTTGATAATTGATCAAAGGATTTTGAAATTGTTCAAAATAGTGAGCGGATATGCAATTTGCATAAAATTGAGTGGGAGCTATGAAAGTCTTCCTTAAACAATATGTGATTGACATATTTTTAAGTGGGAGCAACATAAGAATCAAATTCAAATACGTTAGCAACATAGTTTGAGTGGGGGCTTATAGGAGTAATTCTTAAGTAAGTTAAGGATGAAAGCGCAAATACTTATAAATAATGATTTATAAGATGTAGAAGTGGATAATAATTGTATTATGATATTATGTGGTATTCCTTAAAGGATTCTAAAAACTGTTTCAGAATAGAAGTTAATTGAGGAACCACTCCTTAATAACTCAAATTAGGAATAGCATTAAGTTTGAACATCAATGGTTGAAAGAAAGAATAGGATGATGATCATCCACTATGTTAAGACATAGGTTCTGTCTTAGTAAACCATGATGATGACTTAGCATAATATGTAATCTAAATAAAGAACGTTTGAAAGTGATTAAGTTCGAATCACAGAACGTTGAGCTAAATTTATCCGTAGTGTCTATTAGAACTGTGGATATATTTTCCAAATCCATAAAGGATGACATATCTTAAAGCATAAAGAGTTATGTTATAAGGGAATATCTTGGAAACTCCTGTAGATACCAATTAAAGTCACATAGGAAGCGAGGTGAACAAAACATCGAAAGTTGCACAAAGTGCACTAGTGTTTTGATGAATACATTTATAATAATAGATAAGGGTACCATCTAAAGTGTTGTATAATGTTATGGCAGGGCTAATTCGCTTTTAACGTAGAATGATGTGTTCCAGGGCACAGTGCCCATGAGAAAGCCCTCGAGGTTGATCTAACGTCACTGTAGGCTCCTGGAATCAGGCCTCGTTCTGCTGCCATAGCGATGATGCATACACACAGATGCTATCATGTGATGATAAAGTATTAATGACAATCAAAGTTACATTAGTAAGTCGCAAAGGATCTGGGACTGTAAAGTACAGAACCAAGACTCAACCTCTTCCATAAGCAAGCATGTTCTAGGTACCGGTTATATGATACCAATAATTAAGAACAAATGCAACTAGTGTATTTATACTCTAGTGCAAGTGGGAGACTGTTGGAAATATGCCCTAGAGACAAATAATAGTAAGGACTATTATCATATTTCATATAGTTTATGATTAAGTTTTATATCATGCTATAACTATATTGAGTGGAAACATCAATACACATGTGATATACAAACAACCAGGGGTTCCCAGTGAAACTCTAGTCACTGGTTCATTGGTCAATAGATGATCATGTTTCCTGATCATGTGGCATTTATGCCAGTTGGAAATGAGGTCATCTCATTCGGAGAATGAGATGATGAACCAATACCCAACCTAAACATCGTGATTCGATCATGTCACGAAGTTCAAGTTACGATGATTAGAAATGGATCCTAGTAGACTATTCCTTAGATCGTGAGACTATATCAATCACTGTCTCCCGAGAATGCTTAGATAGCATCAAACGCCATCTGGTAAAATGGTGGTTATAAAGGTGTGTTCAGGTATTCGGAGGAAACCGTAGAGGCAATATATGTCAAGAGCGGGATTTGTCCGTCCATGTGACGGGAAGATACTCAAGGGCCCACTCGGAGAGGTTATATCCAATAAGCTACGCAATGCATGATTAGATCACGGGGATATCACTTGTCAGAACAAGTCAAATAGCATTGTTCAGTAACGAGATTGAACTCGACATGGTGATGTCATTGATCAGGTCTCGGGCAATGCAAGTATCGAATGACAAAGGGAATAAGACACGACTGTCCTGGTTCAAACGACGAAAGATCCTCGTGGAATGCACAAGGGTCACATGGCCATCCAGGTTCCTCTTTGATCATTGGTGCAGGAGTGTCCCGACCATGTATGGAGTGTTCCCGAACGGTGGGGTATCATGCTTAAGGGCTTGATGATGCTTAGAGAGTGTTTATAGGATCGGTAGAATCGCCGAAGAAAAGAAGGGAGAAAACCGGAAGGGTTTCGGTAAGTCCGGAGGATGTCGGGAGTGGAGGTGGAAGGTGTTCCATGGCCACGGAGATTAGATAATATGTGAATGAATGTTAAATATTGATTTATGTTGGGTCCGCAGCATAGAAAACAAAAAAATTCCTACGGTGTGAACTACACGCCAAGATCTATCTACTAGGTACAAAGCAACGGGTGGACATACATCCAATGAGAACTTACCCTCGTAGACAACGAGCTTTGTTAACGAGTAGGAACTCGTGGTTGATGTAGTCGTACACTTGCCGATCTCAAGATCGTGACGAAGTCCAGCAGGTCCGGCTCCAGCATGTCCATCAGATCCAGCTCGAGCACCACCAAGTCCAGCACCGCAAAGCAGCGGTGCATCCGTGATCGCACACACGTCTGGTACCCCGACAACCTCCGTCCCTCGCTCCAGCAAAGCAGCGGAAGCAGCAACTCCTTTCCAGATAAAGCCACCGGGAACATGTATCTCGCTAATCCGAGACCATGGGGGAATAATACTAGAGGGGGAGAGAGATCCTTCACAAGGAGGTGTGTGTGAGAAGTGAGGAGGGGGTGGCCTTTTATAGGAGGAGGGGGTTCCCCTCCTTCATGGCCGGCGCATGGAGGAGGTGACTCTTCACCTCCTCCATTCATGTGGTGGTAACTCCCTCCACATCAATTTGCCCCTTCACATTCTCTTTTAAAGTCTCCACTTTAAATGCATTAAATTTCTCCAAATTTAATGCTCTCTCATTTAATAAAACTCTTTTATTATTTTTATTCAGAATTTTGTTAATTACTTTAATTAACAAACATTCACATAAAACCCCTGCAACATTTCAATATTACATGCGTAACCAATTTCAGCAATTTCACCCAAACAGTTTGTGTCTATTTAAATAATTCCAGCGCTTTCTTAAATCTTTATCTTAAACATATATCCTCCAAATGGAGTCGGTATCCCTTAATTTTGTCAACCTACGGTTCATGAATAATGCGTATGATCGAGACTCCTCTCGATCAATAATCAGCAATGGACCTAGAGATCCATCTTGACTCCTACACATTCAACGATGACTTACGTGATCGTGAGAACCTTTAACGCTAGTAACCAAATCCTTTGTCCCTTGATATATTACATGTCCGAGATTCGATCATCGGTATCCATACCTAGTTTGATCTCGTTACTGACATGCACTCTTTTCTTGTTCCCGTGATATAACATTCTAGTGATCACATCACTTGCTTGCAAGCTATTTCAATGTGATATCACTAAGAGGGCCCAGAGTATATCTATCCGTCATCGGGATGGACAAATCCCACTCTTCATCCATGAGCCTCAACATAACACCTTCGTAGCACTGAACCCACCTTTATAGTCACCCTGTTATGGTGTGACGTTTGATGTTATCAAGATACTCTTCCGGTGTTAGCAATTAACATGATCTCATGGTCTAAGGATAAAGATTACTTTGTATGATGTTATAGCAATATAAACATAATGACTTTGATCGTAATGCTATACTTCGGATGAATGTTCATCACATCATTCCACCAATGGTGTGACCTTGTTATTAACAACATCCAATGTCCATGATCAGGAAACCTTGATCATCTTGTTAATCAACAAGCTAGTCTATAAGAGAGGCATAACTAGGAACCCTTTTTGTTTATTAAACACACATGTATTGATGTTTCCGATCAATACAATTCTAGCATGTAAAATAAACATTTATCATAAACATGGAATAAGATAATAACCACTTTATTATTGCCTCTCGGGCATATTCCCTTCAGTCTCCCACTTGCACTAGAGTCAATAATCTAGTTTGAAAAACTTTGCGTATTGAACACCTATGGCTTTCTGGTGTTGCATATACGCTATTGCTAGTGGTTAACATAATCTCTGGATCTGATAGTTTCAGTTCCGTGTGTATTTGCATGTCTTTGCGTCTCTACGCATCACTCATTCTCAAATGAGATGGCATTGTATAAATTTGGTCCTCTGGTGAGACCTTTAGTTTGTTCGGGTTAAAATATGTTGATATTATTGTCACACAATATATCTTCATAGTATTAGCCCACTTTGAGCCACACCTAGTTTGATAACAAACTACTTAACACAGATGCCCTCCTATGCTGCTACTATAGCAGTCATATACTTAGCCTTTTGTTGTAGTATCCGTCACAATATCTCAACTTTGGAACTCATCCAAATCCATCATGGAACATCCTTTCCATTATATTGTGCCACCCATAGTCTAAATTGAGATAAATTTAATTTGTATCTTGTGACAAAACTAGTATCAATGTAACACTTTACAATGAACTACCTTTAACTATTTGTCACTTATACATGATATATCCTTAGTTCTTCCAAAGCTCATAAGAATATCTTTACTATTGTCCAATGATCATCTTATGAATCATTCTGGTATATGCTCATAACATTTAGAGCATAGGATATTCTGGATATATACATATCATGGTATAATCAATCAAAATTTTCATGTGATTTTACTCACCAAGTGTTGAAACACTTGAATCTTGATACAATCCTTTCCATGCATCAAGAACCTTTCTTGTTGTTTCCATATTGAACCCTTTCAATATCTCATATTGAGCCCTTTCAATATCTTATATATGTATGTCTGGCACAACCATATTAGCTCCTTAATCTATCCATATAGATATTGATGCCTAATATTCTGGGTTTGCCCAAGTCTTTCATCGAAATCTTATTTTAATGAAATCCTTAACTTGTATCAATTCAAGATACATCATTTCCAATCAACAATATGTCCTCTAAATAATGTATTAGAAATATGTCTCAGCGCCCCCACTTAATTTCTTGCAAATGCAAGCATCTTCATCATCTCCGATGAATTTAAACTCTTTTAACAGTTTCATCATGGTGAAGATTCCAACTCCGCTATGCTTACTTCAACTATTGAAGTTTACATGCCCTTTTAGCACCCTTTGAATTAACAAAACCCTTCGGACCATGTCATGTACATGTCCTAGGTTACTGTTCTATTAGAAGAACCTTGTTTTGTTTATTCAACTACCATATACCAAATTATATGTATCGGTTGCTACATTAATCCGTCAAGACTATATATCGCTATGAAAGATCATATCTTGTCATAGTCAACTCTTTGAACATTGCCGTAAACTTCTTTCCGACATGTCGACTATTTCATAGATGTCAAACATCCATGTCTATTTCTTTATAGATCCAAATACGACCGATAGGCTTCACGCCTTTCCGGAGGGTCTTCCAAGTTCAAAAACTTGATTTCTCGTGTATGGATACTATCACGGATTCTATGACTTCTAGTCATTTTATGGAGTCAGGGCCCATCATCGCTTCTTTGCATGTAGTCGGTTCATCATTGTCAAAACAATAACGACTTGCTTATCAAATCTTACTATTTGATTCTTACCGACCCATACGGTTCTATAGGAACTCTAATCTCCGAGATCACACCTTTTGTAATCACGAGAGCCATGAGCATTGTGGCCGCCAAGGACACTTTCGGCAAGGCCATTTAGCACATATAGCTAAGGTTCAACAACCTTATCAAAGTTCTATTGTCCTCCCACTTAACTTTTCACGAAAAGTTCCTTCTCAAGAAACTTGACGTTCCAAGCGACAAACTCTTTTTTCCTCGGTGTTATGGAGAAATTCCCAACAAATTATTTGGGATAACCTACAAAGACGTGCTTATCCGACTTTGGTTGTAAACATTTTACTTATGCATAGCATACCAAAATTTAAGAAAAGACAATTCGGGTTTTATCCGAAACCATAACTCATATGGTGTCATTTCAACGGATCACGATGGTGCTCTTTTCAGTGTAAAAGCGGTACTCTCTAAAGCTTCAATCCTTAAAACATAATGGCAGTTTTATAAATGACACCCTTGATCTTACCATGTCAAACATGGTTTGATTTTATCTCTCGAATATGCCATACTCCTATGGTTTATCGGGAAACACAAATCATGGAACAATTCCTCAAGTCTTAGGTGTTTTTGCTAAACATCTAAGTCAAATATCTTCCTTTATGATTGAATCATAAACTCTTTATTTTCTTGTTACAATGATTTTCCACTTCATCTTGAAAGTCTTTGAACAATTTCAAATGTTTCATACTTCTTCCTTATTAAGTAAATATACAGATATATTCACTCAAATTTTCGGAGAAAGCATATGAAGCAAAAAGATCCATCGCATATGGCTACACATAATGGACTATGCACACCAGCATGCACAATTTCCAATAAGCTAGTCATCCGTTCCTCTCTGGCCTATGGACGGAGTTTCAATTATCTCGAGGAAAGTCTCACATGCGTCAATTGATCAAAATCAAAGACTCCAAAAATCCATCAACATGGAGTTTCTTCATATTTTCTTTCAAATATAATTTAAACAGCGATGTCACTTTATAAGTGATCTTTCAATCATTTGTCTTGCGACATTTTAGCAATAGTGTTTATGGATGTGATTTCTCCAACTAGACTTGTAAAAGTTCATCCATCCTTTATGGAATACGGTAATTATTTAAACAGCCAATGTTCTCATGATACCGGAACAAAATAACAATTATTTAAACAAATCTTGAAGGCATGGTTTGATGACAACGAAAAACACAATAACACTTTATTTGTTTTCGATGAACATTATCACTCATTCTTTTGCTGGTTACTTAGGCCATTGTAGTTCATGAATTGCGTTGTCCTGTATGACACTTCATACCAACCAATTCGGTATCCAATACCAGTATCCAATACCTAAGAACCACATTGTTTAACAAGCAAGGAATATAGCCATAACATGTATATCTTCTATATACCTAAGTTGGACATCTCCAACATTTTATTTTCTGCCAAATATTTTATAGATTCTCTTTCAGCAATTCCTTTTTCTTTTAAAAGAATCTATCAACATCAGTAGTGGTGTCATCAACATGACACATGGTACAAAGCGTATATAGTCAAATACTAATACCTTTGGACTTGCACTTTGAAGTGGATCACCATCATCAAATGTTTGGCATTCTTTCAAAAATCCATTCTTTAGTAATCTATTAGTGTAGTAAACATTTTACTTACATCTTCTATTCATCCTTATCATGACAACTTTCCTGATCAAGCTACTATAGCCTATAAGGAAGAATCGCGAGTATAATATCAGTTCCCAAAACCTTTTTGGTAGATTCGGATGCCTAGCATCTCCATCCTTCACAAATTCTCATACAATATGAGAACATGTATTTTGCTAAATTATACTCTATCATAATGCAACCAAATACATTGTTTCAGATATCACAATATCTTTCACATGATGGTTTCGAAACAATTTTAGCTCCAATATAATCTTGATATTAAAACAACTTTTGAATATCAATAATCATGGAGGCAAACATGATACTTTAGATACTAACATTGGAATTCTTACTCTTGATTTAATACTACTTATTAAACTTCATGGAGTAAATAGAGTTTGCTGAAAGTTTGCAATAGGACTTATAAACTTTAAATTGACATTCAAAACAATACGATACCAGTTCAGAAAGTAAATATCCAGAATTTTATAGTTCTATTATCTCAAATAAAACTAAGCATAAGGTAGAAAGCGAATGCCAATGACTACAACAAATTATGCAAATTCACTCGATTTAGTTTATGACAAATTGAGTTCGACTAATCCAAATTAGAAATGAACTCCCACTCAAAAACGACATCCCTCATGCCTTTTGGTGATTACATGAACCAAATCCACTACACCAAGTCCGATCATCACGTGAGTCGATTGTAGCTTCAAAGGCGAGCATCAATATGGTCATCACATCAACTATGTGACTCATGCTTAACCTTTCGATCGTGTTCGAGGCCATGTCTGTACATGCTAGGCTCCAAGTAAGAACCTTAGTATTGGCGTGTAAACTGTCTTACACCCGTTGCATGAAAGCGTAGAGTTGAGAACACCCGATCATCACGTGATGTCTCGAAACACGATCCATAGAACGGTGCATACTTAAGGAAGAACACATTTTTATCTTGATATCTAAAAGAGGGATCATCTTACAATGCTACGTAAAGCCAAACTAGCGTATAAGATGCTAACATCTAATGTGTAAAGTGAGATGATATGGTCCATGCATTTGATCTCTATCACTTGCATCGTGGTATGATCTCTATCATTCCTTTGTGTGTAAGGCCAAGGTCTATGGAACTTACACGTTGAGTGTGTTGTAAGAGTATCTATCATACATCTACTTACAACAATACCATATCAATACACTAGCCCAGCAACGATCTAAACTAGACACCTCTAATTTATCAATTGCAAGTTTTACGTGGCTTAGGGCTTTCGGAGATAGAACTGTTCTTACCTACGAACATGAACCACAACGAGGATAACTAAGTTATTAGCAACTCGTTGTAAATCAGATATTGACTATAGTAGGAGAGACAGACACCCGCCAGCTACTTATGCAAAACAAGTTGCATGTCAGTCGTGGAACCGGTCTCATGTACGATGACATGTAAGGTTGGTCCGGGCCGCTTCACCCCACTATGCCACCAATGTCCAAAATACATGAAAGAAGCAATAACATGATCATCACCGCCCACATATAAACATATGTGTACTACCCGTGCTAAGCACCTACGCATAGATCAGGCTCTGATACCACTGTTGGGTCCGCAACATAGAAAACAAAAATTTTCCTACGGTGTGAACTACACGCCAAGATCTATCTACTAGGTACAAAGCAAAGGGTGGACATACATCCAATGAGAACTTACCCTCGTAGACAACGAGCTTTGTTAACGAGTAGGAACTCGTGGTTGATGTAGTCGTACACTTGTCGATCTCAAGATCGTGACGAAGTCCAGGAGGTCCGGCTCCAGCATGTCCATCAGATCCAGCTCGAGCACCACCAAGTCCAGCACCGCAAAGCAGCGGTGCATCCGTGATCGCACACATGTCCGGTACCCCGACAACCTCTGTCCCTCGCTCCAGCAAAGCAGCGGAAGCAGCAAATCCTTTCCAGATAAAGCCACCGGGAACATGTATCTCGCTAATCCGAGACCATGGGGGAATAATACTAGAGGGGGGAGAGAGATCCTTCACAAGGAGGTGTGTGTGAGAAGTGAGGAGGGGGTGGCCTTTTATAGGAGGAAGGGGGTTCCCCTCCTTCATGGCCGGCGCATGGAGGAGGTGACTCTTCACCTCCTCCATTCATGTGGTGGTAACTCCCTCCACATAAATTTGCCCCTTCACATTCTCTTTTATAGTCTCCACTTTAAATGCATTAAATTTCTCCAAATTTAATGCTCTCTCATTTAATAAAACTCTTTTATTATTTTTATTCAGAATTTTGTTAATTACTTTAATTAACAAACATTCACATAAAACCCCCTGCAACATTTCAATATTACATGCAGAACCAATTTCAGCAATTTCACCCGAAACAGTTTTGGTGTCTATTGAAATAATTCCAGTGCTTTCTTAAATCTTTATCTGAAACATATTTGCTCCAAATGGTGTCGGTATCCCTTAAGTGTGTCACCCTATGGTTCGCGAATAATGCAGACATGATCGAGACTCTCCCATCAATAATCAGCGGGACCTGGAGATCCATACTGACTCCTACACATTCAACGATGACTTCTGTGATCGTGAGAACCTTTAACGCTAGTAACCAAATCCCTTTGTCCCGCGATATATTACATGTCCGATATTCGATCATCGGTATCTCCATACCTAGTTTGATCTCGTTACTGACATGCACTCTTTTCTCGTTCTCGTGATATAACATTCTAGTGATCACATCACTTGCTTGCAAGCTATTTCAATGTGATATCACTAAGAGGGCCCAGAGTATATCTATCCGCCATTGGGATGGACAAATCCCACTCTTCATCCATGAGCCTCAACATAACACCTTCAGGTATGCGAACCCACCTTTATAGTCACCCTGTTATGGTGTGACGTTTGATGTTATCAAGATACTCTTCCGGTGTTAGCAATTAACATGATCTCATGGTCTAAGGATAAAGATTACTTTGTATGATGTTATAGCAATATAAACATAATGACTTTGATCGTAATGCTATACTTCGGATGAATATTCATCACATCATTCCACCAATGGTGTGACCTTGTTATTAACAACATCCAATGTCCATGATCAGGAAACCTTGATCATCTTGTTAATCAACAAGCTAGTCTACAAGAGAGGCATAACTAGGAACCCTTTTTGTTTATTAAACACACATGTATTGATGTTTCCGATCAATACAATTCTAGCATGTAAAATAAACATTTATCATAAACATGGAATAAGATAATAACCACTTTATTATTGCCTCTCGGGCATATTCCCTTCAATTTAATCATTTATTCATAATTATTTAATAAATAGAAAATCAATTAAAAGGTCAAAAGGCTTAATGGGCCAATTCCGGAGGGAGAGGGCCCATTAGGGAAAAGGAGAAAGGGAAGAAGGGCCAAGGGGGTGGCCGACGCCCTAGTGGGCCAGCCCCCCCGCGTGGGGCCCATGGGGGTGGCCGGCGGTGCCACCCCTCCCCCTCCTCTCCTTTAGTCGCACCCCGGGACTTGAGGGGAGGTAGTACCTCCCCTCCCCCTATATAAAGTGGGGTATTTGGCCTAGAAAATACACCCAATAATCAATAAAGGTCTCCCCACTTTCGGGAGGACCTCTAATTGATATTTTCTCTCTCCCCCTCTCTCTCTCATGACCGTGGTCCCAAGTCTGGACTGCGCGAGCGAGATACATCTTCCGCAACTGTTGCTGGATCGGGGAAGCGGGAGTCATTGTCAGGCACCGGACGTGTGTAACTCCCCGCGAGGTGTCGCACTTGAGGCACTCAAGTCGTTGGAGCCAGAAGGAGCGCAAGGACTTCATCACGACCTTGAGGTCGGCTTCGGCTCGTCTACATCAACCACGCTCTCCTGAGCGTTGACAACGCTTTTCGGTCCTCAAGGGTAAGTTCGCGAAAAGCCCCTCCTGTTACTGTATTACTAATAGATAGGTCCTGGCAGCTTCAGGGGTTCAGGGGCGTAGAGTAAAACTTATTGTTTTTATGCGCGGAACCCCTACATAAACGGCCTGGCAGTGGGTACTGAACTGAAGCGGAGGAACATAAAAGAAGGGGTGGTTTGTGTAGCTTGTGGAAGGGAAGAGTCGGTGTTGCATCGATTCTGGCTCTGTCCTCACACAAAGCAAGTCCGGCATGAGCTAAAGGCCACCGGAGTAGCTGGGCTTGTAAGGCGACCTGAAACTGTTCGATCCTCGAGGGATTTTCAAGGCTGGTTCCTAGAATGGATTGAGGGAGTGAAGGAGCGGGAACTGGAGCTTGTGATGATGACGTTGTATCATTTATGGCTGGCCCGTAATGATGTGAGGGAGACGCAACAGATAGAGGATGCGGGGTCGGTGATGAGAATAATCATTCATCTTTCAGAGGAGTGGCGCGGGGTCCAGGAGGCCAAGTCAAACCCACATGTGGTACCCTCGGAGCACTGGCTCCCACCACAGGTAGATTGGGTTAAGATCAATGCTGATGGAGCTCTGATGAAATCTCTTGGCGTTGGGGGCGGAGGCGTGGTTGCTCGCGACCACCATGGTGGCTTCATTGCAGCGGCATGCCATTTTTTATCTTCCGTCTCTGATCTGGAGGAAGCGGAACTCCGAGCATGCAAGCAGGGCCTGGACCTGGCGAGAGAGCTCAATGTTGGGAAGGTGGTGCTGGAAATGGATTGCCTGGCGGCTCTATCGAAGCTAAGGGAAGATACGCTGGACAGGTCGGTTCATGGACAATTGGTGGAGGAGATCAAACGTGATCTGTGAACTTTTCATGACATCCAAGTCAGATGGGTGCGACGCTCGGCAAATGGTGTTGCGCATATTTTAGCTAAAGAGGGATGCAATGCTAGGCTTAGTAAGACGTGGTTTACGGTACCACCGATTTGTATTCTGAATGGGCTGGACTCGGATGGTGCTGAGATTTGAATAATGAACGCAGTTCTCCTAAAAAACCCTATTGGTATTAGAGATGCACATAGCCAAAAAAATAAGAGAAGAATTACAGAAAAATGACCCCGTTACAGCGATCCATGCCTTACAACAGTGGATCAAACACCAACAAGACAGCACCAGAAATCCATCATCTCCAAAAGCGACGCCTCCAAGAAGAGAATAGTGCACAAGCGTCGTCATCGCCCTGATCATCGATCATGAGTTTTCAGCGTGGAGAAAGTCTGCGCTCACAAAACAATAACTTCAACAAGGCCATTGTAAGACGCAACCAATTAAGACCAGACCTTAAATTTTCACCCGACAAGTTTGAACACTTGAGCCCTCCCGTAATGTCGCTCCCACTTAATGATGTCGCTACTCCAAGACCCAGATCACCAAGCCAAAACATCATTGCCACCAGGATTCAAACCACCATTACCAGTCACCAGACCTCGACTTCCATGTCATTCTCTGCGACCAACTTCACCATGAGACTAAAGGCATGTCCTTGATGGAAACAGACTGCAAAGCTTCACATCGCTCCCTCCGAAACCAAATTGTCAGATAAAAACATAGTTGCGCGTGACCAAAACCCACTCCGGTGAAACTCCAGCATGTCGTCCATTGGAGTTCACCGGTGGAGTCTTTCAGAACTCGACACTCTAGCTAGAGGGAGGAATCGCCTTTATTCGGAACGCCGACACCGCACCGCATGTTCTCCAGATCCACCAGGGCCGCCGCCCGAGGCTCAGTACCTGCCTAGCCCACCATCGGTAGCACCACCATGGTGCCATGCTGAGCGCAACCAGGTGCCGCCATGCCGCCCACCTCCGCAGACTTAGACCCACAGACCCACCCATGGGGCGGATCAGGATCTGAAGGCCACGACCATGGGGGCACAACCTCCAGGATGGATCCCCACCTTCACCATCGAGACGCCGAAATTATTGCAAGGAGAACCAAGACACATCGCTGCCGCCGTCAAAGGCACGAGATTTTCCCTATCATGACTCCTGGCGGTGGCGAGGGGAGGAGGAAGGTTGGGGAGGGGGAAGTAGCCGACGGACGGTTGCCCCGTATCGCCTAGGGTTAGGGAAGAGCGGGGGGAGGGGCGGGTGTAGCAAAGAAGGCCTTCGATTGATTAGTATATGGAGTATATAATTCAGCATTCTCACACATGACACATACATGTATCCTACCTGAGGTGCTAACTAGTGTGTTCAATTTTATACTAATGGCGTTTCCGTGGAACAAGTGACTTGATATCGTCTAAATTCGCGTGTGTCGATCTATACACTAAAATGCTTTTAGATACATGCGAATCTAGATAAATACGGGGCACTTATTTTTAGATGAAGGAAGTACTACTGTTCTGTAAAATAAGGCGTATAATTTTTTAAGTCAAGTGGTGAAGAGTTTGACCAAGTTTATAGAAAAAACTATCAACATCTACCGTGACAAATCAATGCCATTAGATACAACATGACGTGTATATGTACTTTCATACTTATATTTATATAGTGACACAGTTCTCAATAGATTTTTCTATAAGTTTGGTCAAACTTTATATTGTTTGATTTCATAAGAAATTTATAAGCCTTATTTTTGAGGAAAACTATCCTTGTAAAGGCGAAATTAATAAGTTTAACTTGCATAAGCTACTATAGTAAAATAAGAAATTCTAAATCAAATTAGCTTCTAACTAACACAACTTTAATATACCCTAGAAACAGTTTTATCATAGTTTGATTACTAGACAGTAGACATCGTGATATATAACTATTTAGTCCATGTCCTACCGATTCTAGTGGCACTAGATACTGTTCCGGCGGTGGATGTAGCAAAATCGGGTCTGAAAGTTGTTACAATCGTAGACGCATAGTTGATCTACCGAGGATCAAGAAATCACATAGCATGATGATGACACCGAGATTTGTTAACGCAGTTCGGCAAATTGCCTACTCTGCGGGGCATGACTATGGGCGCTCTTCCCTATTAATACCGCTGCACCAGCCGCCTTGGTCGCCGGTACAAACCGCCGGCTTCCCTTGCACGACTGCTGCTATCAAGTCATCATAGGTTATATTGTGTGGCTCCTCTCACATTATATGGGAGGCCTAGGCTACAAGAGTCCGACTCGAGAACTACTCGTATCCTATCCATAATACAACACAAGTCCAAATATAACCTAACTCGTACACTAATATTCACACAAACACAACAAACTCCACCTTGTTAAATATTCTCCGCCACCTTAAATTCGTCCAAGCGTCGAACTTCCATGTACTCTGGACTTGGTTGTCTCTATGAGCTTCACTGCTACTCGCTGACTCCATGTGACTCCACCTGCAACTGTAGTCCCTTCTTCCCGTTCTACACTATCACACACCAATCATTGACTTGGGTGAAGATGCTTCCAACTCGAAGGAATTTTACCATCTCCATTGAATCACCCTGAGTAAAAATTCGCAGTTGTCTCGTCCTTTTCTGGATAGTCTTCTACATGTCCCGCAGCTATAGCACTCCGCCTCCTTCTGCATCCCATCACCTGCACTTTGCCATGTGCACTAAACATCACAGAATATACAACCATGTTCTCTCAAAGCCTTAGACATTCCAGACTTCCACAACACTTTCTTAGATTCCCCATGGTCAACTCTTGTACATCACCTGGCGTCAATTCCGATAGACCCAGTCACCAAACTTGAACACAATACTCGGCAACACTGCTTCAGCACCCCTGCACACTCATCCACTCGTCAGACCACATGTCAGACCTCGAGCATCGTGGTCCATCATTGTATCCCGTGCTTCCGCACGCCTCGCCGCTATCACCACGCCGAGCATACGCAATCTTGGCCAAGATCTCCTGGGTCACGTACACACACCATCTCAGGCCCCACTGCAGATCCATCAGCCATACCCGACTGATGTCGAGTTCCACGCATCTCTCGAACCCTAAGCTCCAGTCCGAACAACATGCCTCTCACTTCCCGCTGAAATAGGCTCCGACTCTCTGAATCCTTACGCCGTAGCCCCTCCGCGGACGAGTGAAGTCTTTAATCAGACTCCAATTCCACCTTCAACATGATTCCATGGATGATCAGTCCACCCGTGCCCCATTGACTTCAAGGTCTCTTGCGTACGCCGTCTTGAATCAACCTCGCGCCATCGCCATGTCGAACCACCCCGCCCTCAGGCATGCACCACGTGTTTCCACGCCACAGAATTCGGACACCATCATCCCCCACTCTCCTATGTCGTTGCCGCTGATCTTCACCATTTTCTATCTCGTCAGACTATCCAGACCGACCCAGCCGAATTTATCCAACTACAACCATGCTCTACCTCGCGCCGTATCATCTCGACATCCTTTTGGTACATGATCCTACACGACACACTCCAGACTTCTCCGAGCCTTATACTAACGCCGACGTCCACGCCATACATGCCTCAAGCCCTCTAGTCAAACCTTAGACTTGAAGAATTCGGCTGTGCAAAGTATGCACAATTTTTGTTCTTCCTTGTCGTCACCGTTTACTAGTAGTCCGTAGACCCTTTTTCTTGGAACTTCTCGCTATTATTCCTGGTAGCATCCATGTAACTCAACACCAAGATCAATTAAATGATCCACACATGCTCTGGTTGCAAAGCTACGCATATAGCTTAGTTTTTTCTTTCTAGTAACAAATCTCGCGTTGGCTTCCGATCGATCTCCTGCGTGTGCCCAACGCGCCTGCGCGCTTCCCACATGTCTTCCTGCACCCGGACTCTGCTTGCACCTGGACCTGCCCAACTTGCATGTCCTGTTGCGCCACTATTCGCCGAGTCCGATCAGTCAAACACGTACTGCACGCTGCTGCCTGGCTCGCCGATCCGATATGATCTGTTCCAATGCTTTCCCAATTGCTTTAGCCGCCACTCAATTTCGTCACCGACGTCTCCCATCGCCATGACCAGTTTCTCGACGAATACATAAACTACCTAAACGAACTCCGCGACACCTCTAGATCAACTTCCGCGACTTAGCTCTGATACCACTTGTTACAATCGTAGACGCATAGTTGATCTACCGAGGATCAAGCAATCACACAACACGATGACAACAACGAGATTTGTTAACGCAGTTCGGCAGATTGCCTACTCTGAGGAGTATGACTACGAGCGCTCCTTCCTATTGATACGCTGCACCGATCGCCTTGGTCGCCAGCACAAGCCGCCGGCTCCACTTGCACGGCTACAGCTATCAAATCATCATAGGTTACATTGTGTGGCACCCCTCACATTATATGGGAGGCTTAGACTACAAGACTTCGACTCTAGAACTACTCTATCATATCCATAATACAACACAAGTCCAAACATAACCTAACTCGTATACTAATATTCAACACAAACATAACAAAAGTGACGGTGGTTTGGTAGCTCCTGCTACGCCCCTATACACGCATCACAAAAAAGATGATTTAAACAAAACTTTGACATCTATTTTCAAAGATGGAGAAAGTAATGAAATAGTTGATATACTAATATAGAAGGCGCAAGCCTGTTTTAAGGGAGTAGTAGTGAAATAGAGATGAGCTAACCGGAGCAAACGTGTCCACGTACAACATCCAGCCTTTAATTTTTTTAAATCCATCTTTTCGATCATGACATAGGCCAAATTACTTTTACAAACCAATACTTCCCTATAAAAACTGTACAGCCAAACCCCTACTAATACTAGCTACTACTCTCTCCGTTTCAAAATATAAGATATTTTAGCTTTGTGAATAGAGTGTATCTAGATCCCTTTTAATGTGTAAATTCATCTAAGTTTGAAGTGAACCTATACATTAAAAATGTCTAGATACACTCCTTTCATAAAGTTAAAACATCTTATATTTTGGAATGGAAGGAGTAGTTAGCTTGGTTCGAGAACGATACATAAATGTACCTTGGCGCACATATCATAGGTCAAATGGACTGTGCATCTCACTATCTACCCCCAAAAAAATGTTTCTCCACTGTACAATGAAAGTGTGCCAAGAAAGATTGATTGGTTCTAAAAAGATTCACAATTAGGTGGTGTCCCCATCTTTGCTGTGAAAAGGAGAAGGTGTTCCCATCGTTCAAAGTTCAAAACGGATCTAGGAGTAGTGAACTTGCCGAAATAGAGTATGGAGAAAAGTCCGAAACTTCCTCTCGGATGAACTACTGCTAGCTAGACAGATCTCTTTTTTTTTGGGGAAAGTCTAGGACAATGTTGTTACAGTATACCACAGTTAGGTATTTGAATAGGTACAACCACCATCTCCCACAAAGAGGCGATCGTAGGAGAAAACCCATCTAGGATTCCTAACCCCTCGCCGGTGATGTTGCCAGTCTGCTTCTCCTCTGGTGGCCCTAGGGCCTTGGAGGTGTGGCGGATCACGGTCTCTCGCCGACGGAAGGTTTTTTATTCTTTGTTCAACCTGTTTTTTAGTGTCTTCTTTGGGATGTTGAGGCGGCGGCTATATCCTGAAGTCAGAATAAGGCCCTCTCCGCTCTATCCTCGCTCCGGTGGTGAATTTAGCGCCTAGGAGGGTGCGTGGAGTCGTTTGTCCAGTGGATCTCCTAAGATTCTGTCTGTTTTTCCTATTCGTTGGTTTGTTTTTAGTCAGACTATTTCGATCTATGGTTATCATTATTGGTGATGGTTGTTGCTCTATTGCGCTGGTGTTTTGTTGCCTTAGCACGACGATTTCCTGTCTGTCTACAACAAACTCTACTACGACAAGGTTTGTCCATTTCCGGCGATGCAGGGACGAGAACGGCAACGCGTTTCGACTCTCTCTAGTGTTTGTAGTCGTCGCTAGGTGTCCAATAACTTATTTATAATTTTTATAAGTAGTAGGATTTATACTACGTTAATGATTATTAATAGATGGGGTGAAATTTCAAATAGGTCAGAGCCACCTCCGGTCTATGATAGGCAGAGTGATTTTGTCACTCAACTGACAATTCCACGTGTCCGTCCTAAACGAGGGGCACCCCCAACTAGATCTCCAAACATGCCCAAATGTGTTGGAGTTGGACCTATTCTGCCAAAGAACACATGCTTAAATTAGCAAAAGGAAATACCAGTACTAGATTGCTTAACATGCATGCTCAGACGTGCAAGACTGCAAAATTTCTCCTTTTGTGACGGCATAACTAATTTTCTGTCTTCACAGGCGAACGTGCAGGGACTGTGTACGTGCACTGTCTATGGAGTCTAGTACAAACAACCATAAAGTCATTAGACAGCTTTTGTACGCCATCATCAATGGCGTACCCTGCCGAGCTGCAGTAAGGTAAACCATGTCTTGTGTTACTTAAGAGCATCTCCACTACAGTAGCATGTCCAGGAGGGCCTCTCACCACTTCGCTCAGTCGCGTCTTCAAGCACTTAGTTTTGTCCGATTTAGTCCAATTTATATTCAGGGTTCCTAGGCCGAATTCGGGATGCCGGGAATCGTCTGGAAACGCTGGAAGAAGTGAAAAAACGAGCGGGCCAGGGTTGTATGCGACACAAGGCCGAGCTCCTGCCTTTCTTCTCCCCCTCTCGCCTTTCTTCTCCATTCCCCGCCACTACTCCCGCCAGTTCCCCGAGCTCCCGCCCACCATGGCTCACAAGGGTTTCGTCAAACCCCGCTCCACCGCCGATGTACCAAAGTAGAAGAAGCCCAGGAAGCCGAGAAAGCCAACGGCGCCGAAGCCGGACGGCTGGACTGACGCAGAGTGGGCAAAGGATTATCGATGGCGGAAGATCGAAACAGACAGCCGGAAGGACAGGACGGCAAGATCGGAGGAGGCGCATGCGATCATAGACGCGCAGACAAACATGGAGAAGTAAGCGTCCGAGCGCGCCGTCCATGCGGCCATGTCCCGCCCGCCGCCTCTCCTCGCGGCGCAGTACGACTCACCTTGGGTAAACCAAGCAGGCGCCGGATCTTTGGCCGAGTTCTCACCGATATCGTCGGCCATGTTCTAGAAGAGTCAGGCGAACCCGCGCCAGAGGTTCTCGTCGTCCCCCGAGTTCAATGGCGGGTTCAACCCAAACGTGCTCTTCCCCTGCCCTGCGCCTCGCCCACCAGCCTTCAACGTCGACATCAACGTCCCCTACGCTAGCTCTCCCGCGTACGTCGGGACTTCATCGGCTGTGCGCAGCGGCCCTCTTCCATTCGTCGGGAACAGTTCTCGCCCGTCCATTTCGGTGACATGGACGCCTGCAACGTGTTCGGCGGAATGGTGTGCGACTCTTACATGGAAGAGATGATCGCATTCGGCTCCGCACCGGCCGGGAGATCGTTCTTCACGCAAGAGCATTCCCGCGTCAACGCTGAACATGTCCTAGAATCCTAGGAATTCGACGATGGCCAGGCCGATGACCAGACACAAGCCGAACATGAGGAGGAGGAGGTCGAAGAGGACGCCGCGGCGACGACCAAGGGCAAGGGCAAGAAGAAGAGGAAGGCGAGGACGTCGGCACCGTCGGAGCCGCGCGTCAAGTGGACGACGCTTGAGGACATGTGCCTCACCGAAGCATGGAAGTCCGTGAGCATGGACCCAATCACCGGCGATAAGCGCAACCTATTGGACCCGGTGTACAACAAAGTCCACATGGAACGTGAAGAGAAGGCCATGACCAATCACTAGGGAATCGTGTGACAAGCGTGCAGCAAATGGCACGACATTCTTGAAGAAATTGAGCGACATCCAGTCAGCAGCGCAAGCATGGACAACAAGGCAGTTTACCGAACTCAAACCGAACCTATGCCGAGTTCATCCCTTTCCTGACTTTGCCTTGTCTTTCGCAGCTCGTCCGTGCACGACATGTATAACGACGATACCAAGACGGAGTTCAAGTTTCACCATGTGTTCGACAAGATCGAGAAGTGCCAGAAATGGGCGGACACTCGCGTGAGCCTCGCAAAGAACAAGGACAACGTGTACAACCCCGAGGCTCCACCCCAAGCTGTCGGCGAAGGAATGCCCGAGATCGACCAGAAGAAGGCCAAGATGTTGGAGGCTACGGACCGCCTGCCGAACGGCTGCACGCGTCCATCGAGAAGTGTATCGCCGACTCAAAGGCCATGCCGAGAAGAGGAATGAGAAGTCCGACGGGAGGTGGATGCGGCTGTTGCAGAACCAGGACAGAAAGCTCGACCTCCTCAAGGCGAACTTCGCCGCCAAGAAGAGGAACATAGACCTACAGTTCTTCATGGGCGGCGAAGACACCTCGGCGATGGTCAAGGCCTGGTACATGACGGGCCGCAACGCCATCCTGGACGAGGACGTCCCTGCCAACATGCCAAGCTGTGTGCCGACCGCCTCGGCCACCACACCGTCGTCGACCTCTGCCTCAACCTCTTCAAATCCGTCGACGTGCCCTGTCGTAGCGACCCGACGGAGGAGCCCGTCCCCGTCACATCAGACCAGGCGGAGGAGCCCATCCTATCGATGAAGATCGCCGGATTTCATCATGTTTTGTAATAATTTGATCTCTGAATCTCTACTAGACGAATTTCTGTTGAACTGTTTTGGACAATTTCTGTCGAACACCTTTAGACAAGATTTCGTCAACGGGGACAAAATAATTTACAATATATCATCGAATTCTAAATTTGATTAGAAACGTGAGTGAAAAATTGATCGTTCAGTTGCCGGACCAGTTACATCCTAGAACGTGGAAGGAGTGGAGTTGCTCTAATGAATCTCGCGGTGGAGTGGATACGAGACAGAGTCGTGCGGTGGCTAGCTACTCAACGGGTCCACATACGTCATGTCGCTCTTGGCCATGTAAGTATGTTTCGCTGACATGTGAGACCAACACCGCAGGGGCATCCCGGTGGTGCACAGTAAGCACGCGTGGCGTCACGTTTTGGTGATTGTACAGATACGGTATGCCGAGGTCCTCGGATTCTAGCGGGGAACGCTGCCTGTCCCCCAATCTCCGGAGATAAAACGTGGCACCAAGAGAACGTTTTACTTGAATGACGCAACTAACCTCATCAAGACTTGTTCACGCCGCACGTGTGTGATCTTGGTAAAAGCCACGGTTAAAGCGTGTCTTACCTGCCGTATACTCCCGTAGCAGAAAGCATAACTTCCTGCTAGTCCTTTCCGGTTTTCAACTATCTTTAGATTTATATGTATCTAATTAAGTATTTAGATTAGATTAGATGCATTCGTATCTAGATAAAGTTTAGACTATTAATATGGAGTGGACATTTTAATTTACAGATATCTTGGATCACCTAATTCTAGGATTAGGATTATGGATAAATCGACGAGCTATTGAACATGAAATTAGATGGTAAGAGCATATATGTAATCTCAATTATTTCCACACATACATGTATCCTACTTGAGGTGCTAGCTAGTGGTGTTCAGTTTTATACTGCTGTCGCTTTCTTGAAATTTAGACGCCAAAACTATCCATGTAAAAACGAATTAATAAGTTTGACTAGCATAGGCTACTAATAGTAAAATAAGGGAGTCTAAATCAAATTAGCTTCAAACTAACACAACTTTAATATACTCCTACCTTAAAATAACATTATTATACTCCTACTTTGGTTACTAGGAAGTAGACATCACTCGATATAAAATCATATACACCATGTCGTAGTCATTCTATTGGCAATACTGTTCCGGAGGTGGCTTAGGAAAATCAGGCCGTGTGAGAGTGACGGTAGGTTTGGTAGTTCGTGCCGTGTGCCCTACGCGTCATTGTTCTGCAAGGAGCTAATCACGGAGTGAAAACAGAGATAAGGTAACCGTACCAAACCTGTGCACGCTGCACGCCTTTTCTTCGCGCATCTCCAAACAGCTCTTCATGTCATAGGTCAATAACTCTACGAGCCAAAACTACTTGTTAGCTTGGTGGTTCCAGAAAGATACATAAATTTTATCCAGCGCACATGTCATCGGTCTCAAATCGACGGTATATCTCACAATCTACACCCAAAAAGAGTTGTTCCACTACAGAATCAAAGTGCGCCAAAAAGAAAATGTTGATCGGCTCTAAGAAGATTCACAATTAGGTAGGTGTCCCCATCATTTACTGCGAAAAAAGGTGTTCCCATCGTTCAATTGGATATACTGTAGATAACTTGCCGAAATGGAGCAGGAGAAAAGTCTAAAACTTCCTCTCGAATGGACTATTACTAGCTAGACCGATTTTTTTTTTCAGGGAAAGTTTCAGGATAATCCTGCACACTACTTGGGGTACGCAGTTAGGGTGTCAAGATCCCGCCGGAGTTCCACTTCCAGTAATTACACTAGAATTTAGAAAATGAATTAGAAGTGAGACTTTGATGAGATCTCACTTGACACCCTATACGTAGTGTTCTGACTCGTCATCTTTACCGGCGCTTCACAAAACATCTGGCAGAAAAACGACCCGCACCGGCAGCCTTTAAATGCTGCCACCACCAAGAGGATCCCAAAAAATTGTCTGACACTTCCACGCCGGCCTGGATCCACGGGGGGCGTATGCGAGCGCTAGCAACGTGTGCCACGTCGGACCGGCCACTAGGCCTCCTTTAGCAGCCATAGTCGGTCAACATAATAATCACCCCTGAGCCCGCTTCGCCGGTCTCGAACGCCATGGCGTAGTTCTCAATGTGTGACGAAACGCCTCCAGGGCCGGCGTTAATGGAGCCATCGGCCAATCTAACTAGCTTCCCCGCCGCCTTTAAAATGCACACATGGAGGTCGTTCTCTCTCCATGTTCACCTCCCATCCATCCCTCTCGTCTCACTTCGCCGAGCACGCATCGCCTCTGAACATCTCTCCTATCCATGTCCATGTTGAGCAGCGACTCATCGCAGAGTGGCTCATCCTGGAGCGTACTGTCGTACGACAGCAACCCGTCACACGTGACGCCGCCACTCGTTCCCAAGGCAGAGCCTTCGTCGCCGTCGCGCAGTCAACAACCAACGTGGTGGCATCATCTTCCGGAGCCTAAAGCCAAAGCCGGAAGACAAGAAGCCGATAGTGCAGCCACGAGGACGCCTTTTCCTCCGGCGCCGCAAGTCTCCATCATGCCCAAGAAGATGGAGGAGTCTTGGCCCGAGTCGGGCGCAAAGTACCTCCAGCATCAGGTGGCCCTTGAAGTGACCCAGCACACCAATGTATGTTTATGTGCGCAAGTCGTTGACATGATACTCATGGGACACCGTTCCATAAATATTACACCCCTCAGAGTGATGCAATAGAAACATTGCGAGTCCAATATCTTACATACTTATTCTTACAATTCAAAAGTGCACAAACTCTTCAAGATCCTCCTCGGTCCAATGATGATTCACAACAACTCAGATCTCAAATTAACTAACCTCGGTACTAATGAAACAACTAAACTTAGTACCATGATAGCTCAACATTTTATTTACTAAGATTCGATGCTGCTCGGCTATTCTAAACTATTCCGTCCATTCTAAGGCTTTGCTTCTGCTTCATCATCTTCAGCTCCATACACAACACCTTCAATGCCTCCTGAAAGATTTGGCCCTTCGTAGTAGATTTCATTGTCGTCTTTAGGTTCCTTGGTACAAACTTCTTCACTATCTTAATAACCTAAGTAAGGGTTACGAAGGTACGGTTCAGTATAAGCGTAGTCCCTCCTTTCTGAAATAGTCTATGTTCTAGCTCTAAAATTGTTCTAAAATAGTCTACATTCTAGCTTTTAGTCAACAAGAACATAGAAGATGAAGTAATTCTACTCTCTCTATTGGATGTTGTTATTTTCAATGTAGCTTGGATTGGTTGTTCACATATCTAAGTAGTACTAATAAATACAACACTAGTTTGTCTGTTTGTTTCTAGGATGTAGACTAAATCATAACGGAGGGAGTACTCAATAGTAATATGATATTGTTAAGGTACTATGATAGTGAGAGTAATTCAAGTAATTAGAGTAAGGCTTTCTATTCATATAAGTAGTTGACTAAGCTTTTACTCCAGTTCTTATAGTTAACCGAGTCCTGTGCTGGAAATAAATTTGCTAAATAATTACAACAAGAAAAGGTATCCAACTATGACTTGTGTGATGTTTTGATTTTCCTAAGAGTTTAACCTTTAAGTTACTCAACTCCATAGATTTAATGATAGTCTAGATAACACTTTTTGAAAGGAGATATTTGATCGAAATAAAGTCTAGTAATAAATGAGATGCATGCCAAAACTAAAATGTGAATCTAAAAGTATGATATTGCTTGAAAGCTTGTCTAACAAAATTGATGATGCACACCCTAGGATGCCAACAATTTCACTGGCCTTCAAACGATCTAGGTACAAATCATGATTTCGGCTATGAGTTGACAACATGGGTAGCTAGCTACTTGTGGGCAAAAGTATTGATACTCTTGAGGGTTGTGCAAAAAGGTTGCAAAAGTCATTAACGACTCCAACTAGAAACAATTATTGAATAGAATATGATCACATATAAGTCATTGATATGGTCTAGCACTACAACAAAAACCTACCATAGAGGCATTTTGACACTTCTTTTTTTGTCTCTTTAAAAATCACGTAGATACATTTTGCATCTTGTAGAGACAATTTTTGAGACACTTAAGGATGTGTCTCAAATATAGAGACATCAGTTAAGACATTTTTCTGAAGGAATAGGATTTTCATTCTAGAGACAAATTTTGAGACATTCTAAATTGTCACAAAAAGTTATATATAGGCAATCATTCAGACACATTGTAAACACTATTTGAGGCATTTTGCTTGTTTTCTAGAGACATTTGTTCTATGTTTTAGCCCTAATGTGCTATATTCAAAAGAAATTCATTCTAGATGTAAACAAGATCTTATGTAAGGTTGAGATGGTTAGAGTAATATGCCTTTATCATCAAGGTCAAGAGTTCAAGGATTGCTTTTGACATGTTGTTATGGTATTTTTTACTCTACGTGTAGAGACATAATATAATACTTCTTTGTTATGTCTTATAAGAAGTATAGACATTATTACTAGTGTCCTTATCCCATAGGGACACTGCCCATATCGACACTTTTGAGACAATGTGTAAAATGCCTCTACAAGTATGTAAAGACAATAAAAGTGTCTCTACAGGAGCAAAATAGTGCCTCTATGGGCCAGCTCTCTTGTAGTGTAGTTACTATTATATGAATTTTCTTGAAAGGAAACAAATAGAAAGAAGTGTTTTGATGGACTTTATTCATTGATGGAGGTGTCATTGAAACACTTGATTGTTATGCTTCTTTTCACATGATCTCTCACACTTAAATTGATGTATGAAACTTTCTAGTGTTCCTTGGCAAGCTGAGAGTTAACTAGAGGAATTGGAATGATTGCTATACTTCTAGTTACTTATATTTATAGATACTTTATTTTGATTCTCTTGAGCTACCAAAGGTAGTATGATATTATTGACACTACTCTAACTATGCTAAGCTTTCGAATGAAAGAAGTGCTGGACTCATATGGCTATCTCTCGTAAGTGAATTTACATTCTCGTTATTTCAGTTTAAACGCTGAGTTCCTTATGATTTTTGGTTTCTTGCTCGAGGACGATCAAGGTTTAAGCTTGGGGATGTTGATGTGTTGGGTCCGCAGCATAGAAAAAAAATTCCTACGATGAGAACTACACGCCAAGATCTATCTACTAGATACAAAGCAATGGGTGGACATACATCCAACGAGAACTTACCCTCGAAGACAACGAGTTTTGTTAACGAGTAGGAACTCATGGTTGATGTAGTCGTACATTTGCCGATCTCAAGATCGTGAGGAAGTCCGAGCGCCACAAGTCAGCAGCGCATCCGCATTGCACACACGGACAACCTCCACCTCCTCGCTCCAGCGATCCAGCGGAAGCAGCAACTCCTTCCAGACGAAATGCCACCGAGAGCATGTATCTCGCTAATCCGAGACCATGGGGGAATAATTCTAGAGGGGGAGAGAGATCCTTTACAAGGAGGTGTGAGGGAGAAGGAGGAGGAGGGGGGACTTTTATAGGAGGAGGGGAGGTGCCCCTCCTCTCCATGGCCGGCGCATGGGGGGGTGACCCCTCACCTCCCCCATTCATGTGGTGGTAACCCCTCCACATTAAAATGCCTCTTCACATTCCCTTTTAAAGTCCCCACTTTAAATGCATTAAAATTCTCCAAGTTTAATGCTCTCTCATTTAATAAAACTCTTTTATTAAATTTATTCAGAATTTTGTTAATTACTTTAATTAACAAACATTCACATATAACCCCTTGCAATATTTCAATATCACATGCAGAACCACTTTCTGCAATTTCACCCGAAACAATTTCCGGTTTCTATCGAAACAATTCCTGCGCTTTGCAATTCTTTAAATTCGAAACATATGTGCTCCAAAATGGTGTCCGGTAACTCTTAAGTGTGTCACCCTACGGTTCGCGAATAATGCAGACATGATTGAGACTCCTCTCAGATCAATAGTCAGAAGCGGGACCTGGAGATCCATACTGACTCCTACATATTCAACGATGACTTCTGTGATCGTAAGAACCTTTAACGCTTGTAATTTAATCCCTTTGTCTCATGATATAATACATGTCCGAGATTCGATCATCGGTATCCAAATACCTAGTTTGATCTCGTTACCGACATGCACTCTTTTCTCGTTCCCGTGATATAACATTCTAGTGATCACATCACTTGCTTGCAAGCTATCTCAATGTGATATCACCGAGAGGGCCCAGAGTATATCTATCCGTCATCGGGATTGACAAATTCCACTCTTGATCCATGAGCCTCAACATAACACCTTCATAGCACTGAACCCATCTTTATAGTCACCCTGTTACGGTGTGACGTTTGATGTTATCAAGATACTCTTCAGGTGTTAGCAATTAACATGATCTCATGGTCTAAGGATAAGGATTACTTCGAATGATGTTATAGCAATATAAACATAATGACTTGATCGTAATGCTATACTTCGGATGAATGTTCATCACATCATTTCACAAATGCTGTGACCTTGTTATTAACAACATCCAATGTCTATGATTAGGAAACCTTGATCATCTTGTTAATCAACAAGCTAGTCTATAAGAGAGGCATAACTAGGAACTCTTTTTGTTTATTAAACACACATATATTGATGTTTCCGATCAATACAATTCTAGCATGCAAAATAAACATCTATCATATATAAGGAATACATAATAACAACTTTATTATTGCCTCTCAGGGCATATTTCCTTCAGATGGCTATGAAATATAGTCATATTTATCTGAGTTTAAATCTTATTTTAAGTCAAGAAATTGACCGAATAAGTATCTAGCATTACTACTAATGACTAATTATTGCAAAGTTGTGCAACTCATTCTCTTGATTTGTGATGTGCAGAAAATCATGCCTTTATGATGAGATTAGGAGAAATTACTGAAGAATATGTCGTTGCCAACACAACCAAGTTAACCAGGACCGAAAAGGCAATTCCAGGAGGTGTAACGAGCATAGATACGGGCGAGTCCCACCCGTACTGCACGTTGGCGGCTTCCTTAGGTCAAACACAACTACTTATTTGAAGGAAGCGACACCATTCAAGGAGAGACGCACCCTCCAGCCGCCAAAGAACCCATTCGCCATTCAGATCCCATCCATCACACACCGAAGGAGATCCATTCCACCGCAGTTCATCACATCTGTCTTCTACCTCCTCCATAGCCATAGCCAAAGCCATTATCTTGTAATAGAGATCTTCTTGCGAATAGTGACCATTGTAAGAATATTTGATTTTAATCTAAGTATTTTTTCCAATGATTCATATTGTTGATCTTGTTATTATGAGTGAGTAGTCCTCATGGGATGTGGGTTGGGTGAAGCCTCGCAGGTCTATGTGCATCTTATCTTATGGGAATATTGTGTAGTGATTGAATAGGAGCTTTGTTATATTGTATCTTTGTCTCTACCTCGATCTGAGGAATTGTAGGTACCCAAAATCCCGCGGATTGTTCAAGGTGTGAGGTGAGATGAGTGGATAACAACGTCTGACACGTGAAAACTTAGTGACGGCAAGGGGGAGTACGGTATTCGCTTAGTGACCCGCTTGGGATCAATAGTAACATCACCGATCTTAATGTTATGGTCTGTTTTACTTAATAATCGTTGTAACCCGTCGTATGACAGTTGGACCAAAAGACAACTGTCACCTATGGTTTTAGGGGCTCTAGTAGTTGAGGATGTATTGCCCACAATTTCTATCACTATTAGATCATTTTACACATGACGGTGGCTAATCTTATTTTTATCGCATTTTGTATGCATAGCTCCAGGTGAATCTTCAACCCTGATCTATCTCCATCATTGAAAACTACCAAAAGATACAAAAGTAAGATGGAAAGATCCGGTAAATGAAAAACAAAATTAATCAGCAAGTCTGATAGAAGTTCCTCAAAATTCCGTTTAGCATTTGTTTCCCAAGGTTTGATAAACTTATGTCTTTTCTAGAGAAAAAGCTACTATACTATATCATAAATATGGATGGAAGGTATCAGTTAGTGCTTGTTGTTGGAGATATGCCCAAGAGGCAATAATAAAGTGGTTATTATTATATCTTTATGTTTATGATAAATGTTTACATCCCATGCTATAATTGTATTAACAGGAAACATTAATACTTGTGTGTTTTGTAAACATAAAAGAGTCCCTAGTAAGCCTCTTGTTAAACTAGCTTGTTGATTAAATGATGATCATGGTTTCCTGATCATGGACATTGGATGTCATTAATAACAAGGTTATATCATTAGGAGAATGATGTGATGGACACACACCCATAGTAAGCATAGCATAAGATCAAGTCATTAAGTTCGTTTTGCTACAAGCTTTCAAATGCATAGTAACCTAATCCTTCAACCATGAGGTTATGTTAATCACCATCACCGGATGGGTACTTTGATGACATCAAACGCTGCTTCGTAACTGGGTGGTTATAAAGGTGACATTGGGTATTCTGAAAGTATGTGTTTAAGCGCATGGACCAAGATTGGGATTTGTCCATCCATATGACGGATAGATATGCTCTGGGCCCTCTCGGTGGAATGTCATCTAGTTAGCTTGCAAGCATGTGACTAGGTCAAAAGGGATGACATAACATGGAACGAGTAAAGAGTACTTATCAGTAACGAGGAAGAACTAGGTATGGAGATACCAACGATCAAACCTCGGATAAGTAGAGTATCGCGTGACAAAGGGAATTGGTTTCATATGTTAAATGGTTCTATCGATCACAAAGTCATCATTGAGTATGTGGGAGCTGTTATGGATCTCCAGATCCCGCTGATGGTTATTGATCGGAGAGGTGTCTTCATCATGTCTGCATATTCACGAACCGTAGGGTGACACACTTAAGGTTCGAAGTTGTTTTAAGTAGATATGGAATATGCGTTGGAGACTGAATGTTGTTCGGAGTCTCGGATTGGATCCGGGACATCACGAGGAGATCCGAAATTGTTCGGAGAATAAGATTCATATATCGGGGATCATTTTTTAAGTTAGGAAATGTTCCAGAGTGTTTGTATGGAGATTCTAGAAGGTTTCGGAATGTTCTGGAAGGTTCTAGAATATTTCTTGGAGTTTGCTTGAAAACCAAGAAAGGATCAAGGAGTCTTTGTGGGGCAAGACACGGATTCGTGGGGGAGGAGGATTCCTCCTCCCAATCCATGGCCAGGAGGAGGGAGTCCTACTAGGACTCCCCCTTCCATGGCGCCTCCCTCTTTTAAATAGAGGGGAGGGGGCGCCACCCCCTAGACCTCTCCCATAACAAACCCTAGCCGCCGCCTCTCTCCTCCTCCTTCGCTCTGCTCCGGCTTAGGCGAAGCCCTGCAGAAATCTCTACTCCACCACCACCACCACCACATCGTCGTGCTGCTGGGATTCCGTGGAGAAGATCTACTACCTCCGCTGCTCGCTGGAACGGGGAGAGGAAGGTATGCTTCGACTCCGTGACCGATGAAGCGTGACCATGCTGAACGCTGGCCGGAAGGATCGTCCACACGATCTTGAGATCGGCAAGTGATCGACTACATCAACCCCGAGATCCAATCTCGTAACGCTTTCGGATCTACGAGGGTTAGTACAGATCTATCTCGTTGCACATGTCTAATAGATTAGATCTTGGCTTTTATCTAGATTAGATCTGGGTTTTGTTCGTTCTTGCGGTAGAAATTTTTTGTTTTCCATGCTACGAACCCATCACTTGTATCTAGATGATTTTAATGATCTAGATGATGTGGTGGTAATTTCTACAAATGTTTCACTTATACTTAGTACTTCAGATTTATGGTGATATTTTATTTACTAAATTGATGCATATGTTTCTGCAATGGAATAGTTCATCACCGATGAATCTTATTGGTCGTTGTCTATCTTATCAACCTAATTTCACTTAGGCGGATAAGTTAGGTAGTGCCTGGTGATGTTCTTTCAATGAAGATGAAAGGGTTTAATTTCTTTTAGCGACACTCTCTACAAAATGTTTCCCCAAGTGGAGTGTGTGGTTAAAGGATAATGGTTTACTGTCCTTTATGATATTAGTTGCTTATTGCGGTACTGTTTGTATAATTGAGCTTGTCTCGTATTATAGTTTCTTATTAGGTTATAGTGTGCCATTGTGCTCTACATGCATGGTTTGCATGCGCGTGGTGTCTCACTTGTGAGTGTACACAGGTGTGTAAGCATGTCTAGCATGCTTGTTGTTGTAGGTTCTCTCTTCCCGGTAATATACATGTATGAACATGGTCTACTGGCATTGAGACTCAATCTCATCGAGTTGATCCACTCGATCGATCAAACTCTTTACTTACAATGTCCCTTCCCTATCTTAGAGTATATCCTAGTTATCTCTCTGATGCTTCTACTATAAACAGATGCTACTCTTGATTAGCATTCAACCTATTGCTACAGTGAAGCTTGTTCTTAAGGAGGATGAACAACCTACTTCTTGTGGCTTGCTTTCTCCTCTTAGCTATTTCACGTGTCCCTCCAGACCTCTCTTCAGCTATATAATTGATCGTTCATGGTTTGTCAACAATCTTGGCTTTGTGGTGAGTTGTGATGTTCCTCCTAGTCGACTTCCCTATTTATAGTGCTTCAATGGCTCTGTGTGGATGAGACATCAGTGTTTTGCATGTCCTAATGAACTGCTTGGTTATGAGTGAACCACCTCTATGGCCTGGCTTTATACGTAGGTGCCTAGTTTCGGCGGTTAGGTCGATTAGCTCATGTCGGTTTTATCTTTTGCCTATTTTGGCAGGTCAGTTTGAGATTGAAACATGGTCTTACTTATTTGGCGGTTGCCAAGTGTGGATTATCGTTGTTTTCTTAAGGTACATATTTATCTGTAAGCTTATTGTGGCTTTAAGATTAGGTTCTTATTAACAATTAATGTCAATTGAGATTAGATTCATTTAATTTGAACTGTGGGCTTTCTCTTAATTGGATTCAACTAAGATTGAGTAATCAGTTGCTTATTGTTGCCTAATGGTATATATGTTGGATCTTTTGCCTCTATTGTCTTCAATTGATCAATGTCGCCTTTTGTTGCCTGATCTGTTCATCATTGTTGCCTTGTGTTGCCTAATCTATTTGATGACCTTGTTGGCTAATACTTTTGGAGATCCAATTGATGCCTTTTGATTAATGTTACTCAATTTGATCAACTAACCCTTGTGGTGAAGACAAACATTTTAACCATAACAAGAAGATCTTCTTTTGTCTTTGTTTGTTTTGCAGTTATCAAGAATGAGAAGAAGATGAGAAGATACATTTTGAGTAGTTTGTGTAGGTTTTGATCTTCTTGAAATTTTTATCTTACATTCTTCATTGTAATAAAATAAATCATGTAAAATATCCTTATGAATAAAAATATTCTTATGATCATTGTGACATTTTCCTAAAATTTATTTGTATTTATTGTGAATATTTCAATCTGAACTCAAGTTTGAATTTAATTCAAACTTCAGTTTTGAATCTAAGTAAATGTTTGATATAAACTTGAGTTAATACTTGCATGTGACGTGTTATGATTCATGAACTGATTTATTGTCTTAAACCCAAGTTTTAAAATATGCACAATGATCACGAGTTGAAATTTATAACAATCTTGTGATGGCCTAGCTCTAATTCACAACAAGATAGAAATCTCAATCACTTTGTCTTTTAAATTTAAAAGCTCAAAATTTTCCTACATTTTGAGATGCATATAATGCAAAATCCATAAGTTATAAATCTACTATTATATGCCCCATTTCTTCTGCGCAACCGATGACCTGGAAGAGTTCCCAGGGCTCATCCGGGCGCTCCACGAGTCTTAGGACGACGTGCTACCAGTGAGCGAGAAGTCTTCGAAATAATGGTCGGCGACTGACAGCGGCGCTACCATCGATCTGGACGGCAGCGACTCCTACGACAACCCTGCGCACGTGTCAAATTGGGCCTCTCTACTTCCTCAAAAAAAAACCCGCAAAAAAATTAGACTTCTCTACGCAAGAGGAAATGGGATCACATCACCAGCACACATTTCCCGTACCTCAATTCACAAAGGACCAGATCCACGGATGATTCGGACACGCTAAAGCACCATGAGACGTTATTAATCAGTCACCTAGTCAGGCGATGTTTACATTTTACACGCTTAGAGCAACTCCAACAACCGCGTTAAAACTGACGCTGTAAAATTGCTATGCAGCACGCGCCATTCAGTTTTGAAGCGCGCGCCATTTCTCCTCCGGTGGACGCACTAAATTTAGCGCGCGAAAATAGAGCACAAAAAGAACCCCAGCAGATGCATGAAAATACAACGCGCGGGCGCCGACACAAACAGGTTTCACAATAAACTATATTATCAAGAAGATTAAACAAACCCAAATAAATTCAACAAAAAATTATCAGTTATTATTATAACACAACCAAATGGTACATAAATAGTACAACAAATATAGGAATTGTTCATCAAAAAATACAACAAGTTTTTCGTCAACAAATACAACAAACAACAAATAAAAAGAGGGCTCAACGTTATGTTCCAAACCATTTCCACCACTCCTCGATGAGATATTTTTGAAGATTATCATGGATCTCGTTGTCGCGAATGACATGATATGAGGCAATGAAACGTGCCACCCTATGCTCTCTCCTATACACTTGCACGGGAATCCCCATCAAGTCATAGTGGTGGCTGCGGTCTATATCTTTGTCATGATCATCCTCTATGATCATGTTATGCATGATCACACAAGTGGTCATGATGTACCAAAGACATTCTTGATCTCAAAATCTAGCCGGTCCTCACACAATAACAAATTAGACTTGCAAAATCCCAAAGGTTCTCACCATATATTTTCTAGCCGCCGCTTGTGCAGCGTAGAAATCCTTTTTTTTCTTACCTTTGGGTTTGTGAACCGACTTCACAAAAGTTTGCCACCTTGGGTAGATGTCATATGCAAGATAATAATCATAGTTGTATTTGCGGCCATTTGCTTCAAACTCCACTTGTGAACCTTCACGCAATGCAATCCTGGACATAAGAGGAGACCGTTGAGCAACATTGATGTCATTACAGGACCCGTGCATTCTAAAAAAAGCATGCCAAATGCAAGTCTCATAATCTGCCACAACTTTAAGGATGATAGTATAATCCTTCTTGTGATCTTTGAATTGTCTATATCATGCCGCAGGACAATTCTTCCAACTCCAATGCATCCAGTTAATAGAGCCAAGCATTCCAGGGAACCTCGAGCCTTGTTCTCCTCCAAAAGCCTAGCCGTATCGTCGGCATTGGGAGCTCTCAAGTAGACGGTGGCAAACATGTGCACAATTGCTACGGAAAAGTGTTTGACACACTCAATGACTTGACTCTCACTCATTGTCAAATGGTCGTCAACAAGGTCCGCCGGTATATCGTATGCCATCATACGCAAGGCGGCGGTCACCTTCTGGTAGGTGCTATGTCCAAGCTCTCCGGTAGCATTTCTTCTTCGCTCGAAGAACCGATCAAACTTGGTCACCTCTTCGCAAATGCGCTTGAAAAAACCGGTGCTCATCATAAAACGCCGACGAAAATACTCCTTCGAAAAGGTGGCATTGTCGTTGAAATACATCCCCATCAACCTCTCGTGTCCTTCAATCATTTCTCTCCACAACTTGCACCTACCAAAAACCGAGCCACCACGCTTATGTTCTTTCGTCTTGCGCCAAGCTAATAGCATTGATATGTTCTCATCTTTCTCGAGCTATAGTTCCTCGCCGGATGAATCATACGAGATCCTCTACAAGCACGAATATATGCTCACTTCGTCTATCGAAAGTAAAATAAATTTTGTAGGCGCGGCGGCGAAACGTACCTTGCGGTGGCGAAAAAGCGTGCGCCAAGTAGATTCCCGGCTTGAGGAGGACATGGCGGCCGAGGGCAGCGCAGCCGAGGTGCGGGGAGGCGCGGCTGCGGCGGCGATCGCTTGGCGGCGCGAGAGGATGCGCGGCGCTAGCCACTCGAGTCGATTCCCGCGGCGGCGTGCTCCAAGATGGTGCGGGGAGGCGCGGCGCGGCGGATCTGCAGCTTCCGTGCGCGGACAAGCGGCGGCGCCGGTGGAATCGCGGAATGGAAATGGAGGCAATGAACGTGCGGGGGAAGTTTTAGCGGCCGTTGGCGTTCGCACGCGAGAGAGAGTGATAGCGCGCTCTGGCGGGCGGGCACCAAATTTAGAGCGTGCCGGTGGGCAAATTGACGCGTCCGATTTTGTTTACAGCGTGCCGGATTTTCGCGCGCCTGCTAAGGACGAAAAAGTACCACGCGCGCTATATCAACGATTATTTTTACAGCGCCAAGTTTTAGCGCGGCCATTGGAGTTGCTATGAAGTATCCGCTTTAACGAACCAGGAAGCGGTTAACCAAACCGTTTAATCATTATAAGAGCGCGTGTATTGTTTACTCGGTATATACGTGGTTGCAGGCAGCAGAAGTACGTACGTACGTACACGTAGGAGCGTGCGTAGGCTGGACAAATTAAGTGCTTATGTAGCAAAGGATTTCTTCTACGCTGCTTAATTTTTTTGGTACGTCTTGTAAGTATGTGGTTGAGAGCGACGGGACAACTGTATACTCTACCAGTGCTAGCTGCTCGGTACTCTACTCTGCATCGTTTGGTCAACTACGTACTCACGTACAGTACTTAAATGAGGCCACTGGTAGTAGACAGGCACGACATTTGCGTTCGTCTTCTTGGCCTTTTTTAGATCGTTCCTCTCGTTTGTTTTGCACCGCATCCATGCAAAACTTGTGTGACGAAAACACTTAACTTGTGCGACGAAACTACAGGAATCGTATAATGATGCGTCTTGCGTCAGATACTTGCCCCGGCCAGGAAACCATGGCATTAGGTGCCACTCCGCAGCCGAACGACACAGTTGAGCGACAGCTTAAGCCAAGTATTAGAGCATCTCCATCCGTTGGAGACGAAATCCAGGCGAATTTATTCGCCGGATTGGGTGAGAGTTTGGCCTTGGGTCTAAAACTTCCTGGTCACGATGCCAGGTGACGCCGGCGACCCCATTTGAATTCGGGGAATTTAAATCAAAATTAGGCGAAATTTGAACAAATTTAACGAAATTCGTACTTATCTGACGATATATAGCATATAAGCGAAATATGTTCATTACGTAGGCTATGTAGGCCGAAATTTAAACTAAAAAGGATAAATTAAACTAAAACGCAGCCCGCGCCGGGAGCGACCTAGTTTATGCCGAGGTTCCGTTAGACATGGGTGTCGTAGTTGCCGCTGTCACCGTCGTTGTCGCTAGGCGGGCATCGGCTGCTTCCCTGGCACAGGTCGCCGACGCGTGCAGGCCAGCTACTCGGCCCGTCTTCGTCGGAGTCGTTGTCATCCAGGACGACGACATTGCTGCGGCGACGGGCCCTGCGATTGGCGACGCGCAGGAGCGCTCACTGGCGAGCGGCCTCCTCCCGCTCGTATTCCTCCTTGGACCAGCGAGAGCATCGGCGAGACGCATCGGCGACACGTCATTGAGGAAGGCTTGCATCGCCAGCTTGAGGGCGTAGTTGTCCTGCTCGTCCCCCGACGTGTCCACCGGCTCCCTCTTCGGACGGACGAGACGAAGTCGCCCGAAAGGAGGAGAGGTATGTGGTAGCGGTGAGGCACAGGGATCATCGATGGTGATGCCGCATGCGGCCGTGGGGATGGCAGCGTGTCGGAGCCATCACCGAAGAGAGGGGAGAGGACGACTCGCGCTTCACCGGTAGAAGCAATGGCGCGTTGCGTCGCGCCTCGCCGGACGACCGGGAGGATGAGGCCGAGGATGATAAGGAGAAGGTTCCCATCCACCTTGGCAGCCAGGAGCTGCCACGCCGGCGTTCTCGCCGGGTACATGAGGCGGGGCGAGTTGCCAGCCTCGATGTGTTTGAGGACGGCGGCGAGCGTGTGCCAAGGCACACCCCACCATAGGAGCCTCCCTTAGGTGTTCTTCCGCTTCGGTGCTGGCGGTGGACCCTCGTAGGCTTCCAATGTCCCACTCATGCCGCTCGCGGAAGTACTCCGTCCAGGCCGCATGGTTGTCCGGAAAGTGCCGCGGATCCGCGCGGTACTCGTCGGACATACCGGCGAGGACGGCCTTGATGTCCCCTATCATGTCGATGCCCTGAGGAGGAGGCGGTATCGGCACGCTGCCGACATCAGCGCCCAGCCGGTCGGCGCGCAAAAGTCTAGCGGCGCCGGGTAGTATGCCTCGTAGAGGAGGCGACCCTCCCACTCGTTGAGAGAGCGGCAACTGAAGCCATTTGCCGCCGCGCCATCACCGGGAAAGCGCTCCGCCATGGTTTACCGAGGTTACGTCGGTGCTCGAGGAGGAGGGGAGATGTGCTAGGGATTTTAAGTGTGCAAATGACGGTGATGAGGGGCCTATTTATCGATGTCGGCAATGCGGGAAGAAATGATGGCATGGGTGTAGAAGCTGAGCGCTGGCTCGTCGTGAATGTGTCGCGTGGACGGCGATTGGATGTTGCCCTGCCATGTCTGGAGAAAGGCCGTCCGCCAGCGACATAATTATTCGCGGGGGAGCCGAGACGATGAGGACGAACAACCTCTCGCGCCGACAGCTTGTACCCACTTGTTGGTGCCGCTGCTTCCCGCTAATTCCTCTCCATCCGGCGCCCCCTGACGAACCCCGTGGCGTTGAGTTCGGCCTGAGTTTGCTGGATGGATTTTGGGTCCAGTCCGGTGAATTTCTAACTCCTGGAGACACGGATGAGAGAGTTTTTGCCGGATTTAGCCGAAACGGGCCTGGGGTGTCCGTGGGGCTAAGTGGAGATACTCTTAGTGGGTGCAATCCATATATCTGTATGTAGATTTTCCTCGTGAGAATAGAAGATAGCTAGGTGATGAGTACAAGTCCAGGTGCTACGCATATAAAAGTTCCAGTGACACAAGAACCAATCCCGGCTTAGATGGTTAGAAGGGCAGTGACACCTCCAGCCTACCAGATTTCAAACCTACACTTTGATATTCCATTAAAAGCGGAATATTTTTCAGTGGGAGACGATGTTTTCGTCGATAACGAGGCGTCCGTGATGGCTTCATCAAGTTCAAGACTCGTCGGATCAGTTTCAAGACTCGGTCTTTCGGAAGTACTCATAAGAGTAGAGCGTGCATGTGTGCGTACCTTCACAGGATATGTGTATGTACGTATCTGTCAGCGTGCACATTTGTACTGGGTTTTCATAAAAAACTTGCGTGCCATGAGCGCCCACGACTCTTGCCAAGCTAGGGTGACAAGTGGGATCCCACTAAAGTCTCACTTTTAATTTATTTACCAAATTCTAGTTTAAATTTTGTGTAAAAAATTTACTAGATTTTAACAAATAAACTAGAGTTGGATTTTGGTCCCTATGCCAAGCCAAAATGACGAGTACCACACACGGCGCTATCATCCCGTAGCATCAGGTAGCAGGCCGGGTCAGGAAGCAGGATGATGAACCTGGGCGGAATCCTCGCGCACGCGTTGCTGCGCCGATCATACAGCCGGCCATGTCACTGCGTTGTACTCCTTGTCGCCGAAGGCCGAGAGCTTCCGTGGCTCCACCGAGAGCTACGGCTAACTAACCCCGTTACCTCAGCAGCAGGGGAGAAGCCCCAACTGGCTACTAATAATACGTAAAATGGTTGATAAGAAAGTCTTATCTTATACGTGCTATGTAATCTTGATATAATGATAAAACTTGATGTATAATGGTCTTTTTTTAGTCTTATCTCCAGCGACAGATATACCTATATATGTAGTGAGACACTCTTAGCTAAGAGAAGACAATGTGCCTTTTTTTATTTATCTCTCCTCACTGTCTCGTTGGAATCCTGACGCACCGGTGAGGGATCCTACTGATTATCATATCATCGGAATCGCCGTGAGAATCTGGCGACGACTTCCTTCTTCAGCTTATCGTCTACTACATAGGGAATCAGCTGACGGCCCTTCCATGGGTCCAGCACGAACCCAACTTGTCCTTTCGAAAGAGAGCCTTCTTTGTCAACTGGCATCCGTCATGGCCCGCACTTGCTTGCCGCCACGGATGCTCTCTAAAGCAAGAAGAGAGCAGAGAGCCTTCCTTGTCATCTGGCCTCAGTCGCAGTGACTCATGGCCCGCTTGCGCTTGCATGCGGCGTGAACCGTCTTGCGACCATGCTTTCGTCCCCGGAAAGCTTAGCTTATCCGCAGCATCGTGACGCTTATATCCTAATTAATCAAGGTCAGCCTCACGGTTTCGGCGGCGCATTAAGCTAGTCCATTCTCACCACAGGCTAGCTACATCATGTGTCGAGACTTGAGAGGCTTAATCACGTACTCCCTCCGTTTCTAAATATAAGATGTTTTAACTTTTCTGAAGTGAATGTATCTAGACATTTTTTACTGGAGTTGTGACGTAAGAAGAAAAAAGAATCCCCTTCCCCTAAGTCGTCCCCGCGGGCGACCAGGGGACCTCACCGCCGCCGCGCCCAACCACTCCCTCCCCTTCCCTCCCTGCCGCCGCCGGCGGCGGGCACCGCCGGATCTCCTGGTCTCCGCCCTCGAGTAGGCTGCGCGTGGCGGCTCTTCTTCTGCGGCGGGTGTCCTCAGCGATGGTCCTCTTCCCCTCGCGCGGTGGGCCGGCGACCACGGCCGAGGCGGCCCCTCGCGGTGGAGGCGGCGGGGCTCAGAGGCGCAGGCTCCTCCTCAAGCGATGGCAGCGGCAATGGCTCCTTTCGAGACCCCTTTTGGCGGTTCTTCGGCCGTGCAGGTGGGCGGACGGCGCTCCGGCGCGTGGTCGGGTGGTGACGGGGCGTTCGGGCGCTGCCATTTTGGTGGCGCAGGTGGCGGTGCTCCTGGCTCTGGCCGCCGGATCTTGGTGCCCAGATCTAGGCCCTTTTGGGCCCGACCAAGGTTAGGACGGGCCGGTCAGGCTCTGACGCGCCGCCTCTGGTTAGACTGAGGAGTAGTTCGTGATGAGGGTAGTGGTGTCGGCACCGCGTCTTCTGTAGCGAAGCGGCGGAGCTTCACGGGTCTGATCTGGACCCGGTCGGGCCTTGGGCGCCGAACTTGAGGGTAGCAACGGCGGTGACCTACGTGCTGCAGCGTGGTGGCGGGGACTTCACGGACCCATCCTGGGTCCGGCTAGGCCTGATCGACCTGGTGTGTCCCTGTTGCCGCATCCGGTCGACACCCGCCACTGGCGGTGGACGACGTCCTCCAGGTGGCCATGTTGTAGCCGCCCTCCGGCTCCAATGTTTGCCCTAGTGTGCGCTTGTCACGGCGTCCGGTCGGTTACCGCCGTAGGCGGTGAAGGTCGTTCTCTTTCGCGTGGATGCGATCCTACCACCCTCGTTTACGACTCTCTCTTTCGGTCTGGTCGGCCTCGCAGCGTGGCTATGGTGAGATGACAATGGTGACTGCAAGACTGTGGTGGCGCATATTCATGGGCGACAAGCTTGGTGGAGAGCTTCGATTTGTCCAAGGTGGCGGTTCTGAGGCCGGGACAAATCTCTATCGGCGCTACCGCATCGACGCGGTGACGCCTGCGGGTGCCACCCTTCCTTCTTGAAGGGTGTCGGGTGCTCCTCTTCCACACCCCCTTCCGTGTGCCAGGAAAAATCCTAGGACCAGTCTGGGTAGCAGCGTCGTCATCGTCCCATTCCTGCTTGAAGGTGTTGCTTGGTACACGGCGATCCGGAGGCTTAGAAGCGTGGTGGGACTTAGCAGGAGGGTGCAGCGGTCTCAGGTCAACATTGCTTTTGTCAGTCCGGTGCTGTCAGCATTACTTTCTCTTTTCATTCTCTTGTTTTTCTTTTGGGCTGGATTGAGCTGTTTCTGCCCCAGCAGTGTTCTCGTGGTTGTTCCGGCTTATACTTTGGGCGTTGTGCTGTCTAGCCCAGCAACGCTCTCACCTATGTGCTTTATTTATAAAGCGAGGCGAAAGCCTAATTCGAGGAGACATCTTTTAGTGTGCACTAGTAGGGAAAAACTCACCGCCGGTGCACCCAAAACATCTACCACCGGTGAGTTTCGGTTCGCCGGTGACCCTCATGCCGGTGATAATTCATTACCGCCGGCGAACAACACCATTCGCTGGTGATAACAGCACATACCACCAGTGAGTATCTCAATTCGGCGGGGATAGGTCTCCTAACACTGGCTCATAGATTTTCGGCAGGGGTAAGAAAATTTGTTCGCTGGCAATATTATGTACCACAGAAAAAAATAATAGGGAATAGACAGAATACATAGATAAATACAGAAATACATAGTATACAGGATAATGACAACAAAATACATATTAACACAAGAAATAATAGCAGTATCCACCAACTGTTCAATATAGCTAGGACATGCTCAATAACACACATATATATAAAAGGTTGTAATTATTATGGTGACACATGCAGTATTATCAACATTGGTTCATAGAATTATCTAGAGTTCACTAATCTTTACCCTCGCCGGAAGAGTTGGGAGGAAATCAAGTGAAATACATGATGACATAATGATGATTGAGCATAAACTTGAACTCCTGTCCCTCTTGCATGTCGCCGTACAAAGTCTTGTTCATCCAGGACCACTAAAATATGTTCGGACCTCCTCGTTAGTGACCCTAACCTGGTATGTCCTATCGAGATGATTATGATGCGTTAAAGTGACATTACGCACGACAACCTCATCCATGCTTCTATGGAGATGGTCCATGAAGCCATGTCGTGCACCGCAAGGGATTGACTGAGTAAAATCATAGGACAGGACAATTAGTCTTGATTTTCATTGAACATATATATATATATATATTTACATTCTTCACATATAAATTTCAGAGAACATACCGTCCTAACACCAAAGTTCACAAGATGTATGGTAATCTTCATGTCCATGCAATGCCAACTATGTTGACCACAGTTGCCACATGCTTCTTTCCTATAATCCACTCTATATATATTGAGAAGAAAGTTGCATAAAAAAGAATGCATGTTTAACATCCCAGCATTAGGATCAAACGAAGGGTAGAAATAGGAATCTAAGTTTGTGCATGTAGACATCTGTAAAATCTAGGTAAATTTTCACCAGACAAAAAAAACCCTAAAGGGATTAGAGTTTCTTTCATTAACTGGAGGTAGGAATAGCTCTTGTTAGTGATTGCTATGAATTTTGACATGACCTTTGAGAATTATTAAGTTTTGGGGAAGTTATTATAAATTCAAATTTTAAATTTGAATCAATTTGAAAGTATTTAAGATTTGGGAGTTAGTAATATTAAATTGTTTTCCAAAATATTTTATTAACATGATTTGATTAAATCATAGATATAGTAAACAACAATAAGGATCTGAGAAGTAAAAATGAGGTAAGAAATGAATTCTTATTTCCTGATTACATCACAGCAATACAAATGGTAATAAATACATCAAAAGTAGAAGATTAAAGGTAATGGAAATACAACTTTATTCCTTTATAATAAATCTTTATAGGATTCTTTACAAAAAGAATAAAGAAAAGAAGATTACATTTAAGACCTATGCTACTTAGTTATTCCTAGACTAAATCTTGTATCTCTAGATCTTGTTCCTGCAAATAAGATGAAAACAACTAAAAAGAAAACAAGGGATTAATCAGTTAGTGTTACTCTTAGTGGTGAACAATGAAATGCATTGTTCCAATTAGATCATCGAGTCATTAACAGGGATAAGTTTCACCAGGCAGTAAACAATAAAAAAAGTAACAGGTGGAGATATTATCACTTGAGCTGATCCACACGACCAGGCCACACAGGCACACAGCTTAGTCACAGACTGCATGCAGTGTGCTGTCAATACAGCAGCAACACTACTAGCACTCAAACAGAGCACTCAGCTGAGGCTCATCCACAGACAACACACTCTCCTTCTCAAGCACACGCTCAGACTTCATCGAGCTTACCAAAGCCTCAACAAGATCACCAACCACTCTACCAAATTAACCAGTAATTCACCTCAAAATGGTGACATAAGGAGGGGTGATGCAGAAGGATAGCAAGGGAAACTTCCAGATCACAGGAGACTAGGAGGAGCAGGCACAACACCAGGAGCTGCATGCCAAGATCAAGCCACCAGCAACACCAACACAGCAGCAACTAAACAACCTGTGTGGTGAGTTATACAAAACCATCACATGCCAATTTTTAGTTGAGCATGTATTGTTTTATACATAATCCTCTCAGATTCACCCAAGTGGGGTGTATCCATCATAGAGGAATTAAAACCAAAGCCAAGCAGTCTATCTTTGCAAATAATACCAAGATCTCAGCCTATGCATCATGGATCTTGGAGAATAAACCATACTAATACATCCACTTATTCATTAGCTGTAACTGAATGTTTCTGGGCACATCCAAAGGATGGCAACACCTCAGAAAGCAGTCATATTAAAGCTATAATACACAACATGGTTTAGCAAATCATTTTCTTCAAGTCTATAAGAACCATTGTTCTAAACTAAGTACCAAAGCATATTTGAGAGATAAACATGAGATAAAAACCTTAGTTTTTATCTAATATTGCCTCGGACCAGCATCACAGGCATAAAGCAATTATTGAATATCATAAGCCAACATATTCAGCAGGAGTTTTCAACTCAATTTAGCATCAAGTCATTCTGGAGTATGTGTCGAATAAAGCCAGTACTAGAGCACACCCTGTGTACCATTCCTAGGAAGGTGTCATCAGGACTTGTTCTAACTAAGCCAATCCTACCCAGAGATCACATAATCCAGGTCATTTAAAGAGGAATAGTTAATCATCTTCCTAATATATCAATTAGGAATCATTCTTTTGCATAGAAGAACTATCACCAGGGACCTCAATGATAATTCTAGATAGCCAAATACAAGTTCCAGTATTGAAACTAGTTAACCATCATCACTAATCAGATAAATAGGCTAGCTTAAAGTCACAACATTCCCAGTTGTGTGCTGACAGTAACAAGGCTAAGATAACAGTTTATCTTACAGAAATATCAGTAATTCCCTGATCATCAGTAGGCTATGGTTCAGCATAGAATCAACACCAGAGCCATTCCTAAATAGCTCAGCATCCTCAATTACCAACATAGAGGAGTGAAACCCTAGTAGAACAGATAACCCTAAAGAGGAATTTCTCTCTGGAGCACTCAGTAGTCAGCGAGGGAAGTATAGAGAGAGCATGAAGAGGAAGTAGAAGAACTTACTCAAGGTCCTCACTGTAGATTAGAAGAGGAAGCAGAGGGGCCGACGAGCGCACGGCAGCACGGGGAGCACCCTAAGGGCGCTGCAACCCGCATCGAGCAGAGGCGGCGGCCACAACATCGTTTAAGGATGCACAGCACCACCATAGCCACATGGGAGCACCTCACAGCACCACTGGAGCGGCGGCGAAGGCATCACTAGCGGCACCCAAACCCTAGGGTTTGGAACGGAGCCAGCCTCGCCGAAGGAGGGCCCCAGAGCCAAATCAAAATGGACCAGGTGAAGGAGCAGAGTCCACAACCTCGCCATACACCACGACGGCGGTCCAGGAGGCCCAGGGCGGCGGCAATCGAGCGGCAACGACGTCGGCGACACCGTGCCGCAACAGGTCAAGGAAGAACACGAGGGGGTGAGATATTGGTGGAGTGTGTACTGGGCCGGTGTGGTCCAGTACCCTTCACGGGTAAGGGTTGACCAGCCCAGATGGGCCGGGTTAGGGTTGAGCCAGCCCAATGGGCTAGGTCTAGTTTTAAACAGGTGAAAATATAGTTAAATTGTCAATTGACCAAAATACCACTAGGACTAAGATGGCTCTAAGAAATAAAATAAAAATGCTAACAATATAAATAAAATATTAATGGAACCAAAACAATGTCCTCTACTTAAGAAAATAAAAAATGGAATTTTAGGTGATTAATTTAAAATTATTATTACTAGGATAGATATTCCTTTTGGAATTTTATAAAATTATACACACACATAAAAATTGAATAAAATTCATGTTTACAATTCTAAAAAGAAATGCTATTATAGAAAAATACTAATTTGTATTTTTGAAAGGTAAATTAAATGTAATAAAAATAAAGTCTTATTTCCTTAAAGGAATTTTAGTTAAATATTTAAAGGAGTTAAAAATTAAATAAATTCAATTATAAACTCTTTAAAAAATTTAGTCTTTATAAAGATACCAAATATAATGTTTATAACAAAATTTCAAAGACTTTATGTAATACTTTTCTTTTAATTAAAGAAATAGTAAATTTTTACTATGAGGGTAAAACATGCAAATAAACAGATAATAAACCATTGCATGATATTACTATGCATTTCATATTGCTTCTTTAAATATTGTCCTTACCGGGCAATAATGGTTCTTTGTAGAAACCGGAGCTTAAGGTCAAGTGGAAGCATTTGAGTTCACTACGTTGCAGTCACCAGGCAAGTTCATAACTTTCTGATGTCCTTTGAAGAGTCTTTATCAAAAGATGTTGCAAATTGTGTGTTATCATCTATGATCTGGAGAAAGAAAATATTATCTTCTCTAATAAATAAGATGTAGTTATCATCCTAAGTGATGATAAAGATTAGCAATGGAACTTAGGGTTCCAATTGCACAAGTCACCATAGGCTTAACAACCCATGACATCAGTGATTCTAGCACCATATATTACGCGTTAACCACGAGATTTGGAATGGGACGGAGAAGTCAGCTGTATCTTCTTCCTTTCATATGGAGGCAAGATGACCTTATCGTGATGCTGTGATTCCTTGTGTGGATCCAGCATATGGGTGGGCACCCTTAGGCCCCATGATTTCGGTATCTAGATTATCTATGAGTGGCTGCCGAAGGTATAGTCGGACCTTTATGGAGCTTGTCAGGGGCATCACCAGCTCATAGAGTCTTCGGGAACTCACCAGGGTTGTAGCTTACCCGAACGGGGGCTTAACGGAGGTGTAGTCAGCCCCAGAGGATCGTGCAGACATATGGGGTCACAGAGAGGGAAGTGATTGGCTTGGATCACCTACTGGGCCCCACATCACGAAATTGTGGACGGGAAAGTACGTCCGATTGTGCAACAAGGAGTTGATCTCTCATGGGGAAAGCAACACACCTCTGTAGAGTGTAAGAACTGTAACTTGTTACTCCCTGTTCCGGGAAGGAGCTACGAACATGGCAGGAAAGGAACTCCATGAAGTTCTGGTCAACCTGTGAAGGATGATGGGCATAGTTTTTGATAATAAAATCAATCTTTGAAGAAATATTTATGAAAATTGCATAGTGCCAAGGACTTAGTCCGAGGTGGTAGATAGAGCATCAAACTTCCTACCTTGCATATAATGAACTTGCTGGGTAACACTGTTACTCACTCTTTCCTTTGAACCCTGGATTAGACTTTGAGAATCCAGAAGGCCCTTATATGTTCACAGCTGAAGGGCAAGAAGATGTCTACTATAAGGATCCAGACCTGTCTAGAGGAGTTGAAGGGGTGGACTACGAAATACCCTATGGAGTGGAGGGCAACGAGTCCGAGTAGTTGCTTTAGTTATAAGTAAACCAATTGAGCCGAGTAGCAGGAACTTTATAAAATAAGTTGCTGAGCTCAATTCGGAGTATGAGTTTGAACTTTATATCTTCCGCTGAAACTATTTAAGTTGGTTTGTAATTTTGTAACACTTGAAGTTGGAACTTCTGGTTTGTAATAATAATGAAGTGTGTATGTTTGTAATATGGACCCGCAATGTTTCTGTTGTACCACTCTAAGGGATGTGATATTTACAGAACGATGTTCTATGGATGTCATGTCAACGACTATAGTGTACTACACATGTAGTGGTATGCTGGGTCACCACAGCTGGTATCAGAGCAACTGCTGTGACCTTAGGTTGGAAACCTAGTAAAGGGAAATAACTGTAGGAGTCTAGGAGCAACGGTAAAGAGTTCTCTAGATTATATGATGAGTATTCAATTGGGAATATTTCATTATATTTCTTTAGAGCGATAATTCTTTATTATGATGCATCATTATAATTAATGCATACTAATTATATTTATTCCTGTTATTTATATACAGTGGAAATGGCACCAAAGTTTCCAAAACAGACTTTGGCAAGGAAAGAAGAGACTCTCGATGACTATCAGGGGGCGTTAACTGAACAGCTTCGAGAACTTCTGAGAGTATTTGGTTGCACAACTAATATTCCAGTATATACCATGACATATCATGATGGGAGAATGTTAGGCAAATATCGTGTAGCATCCAACTACCAAAGAAGCTTGGTTTATATCACAATTTACCTATGGGTGAAGGTAGAAGTCACCTAGCAGCATATCATGTTACTATTGTGGAGGCGATAGCCAATGTTTGGGAGCACAAAGCCAAAGAGTTAGCTGGAAGCACATATTTTGTGATTCCTCATGACTCTATAGACGAGGAACCGGAACCGGGTCATCTTACTTTAGTAAGGAAGCATCCAAAACTAGCTTCTAAGTTTATGGATCTGTATCGACTGATGGTTGTGTCTTTGTATAAGACACATCAGGTTATCATAGAAGACCAGGTTGATATGTTAGAGGATTTAACGAATCCTGAAATAAGGGAGAAGTTAGCATCTAAACTGTAAGCAGTGGATATGGTTAACCCAGTTTTTAAGGATATACCTATAGATCCAACATCTTTTACACCATATCCTTACTCACCTACTCCAGAACCCACTAGATATCCTGATGAAGGCACTAGTCATCATGTACCACGGAGTTCTTGGGGAATTGAGGACTTGGAACTACCTATTGGAAATTCTGAGGGATGGAGGTACGGATCGATGGATGGATCTGTCAGGAATCATATTCCTGTGGAAGATTCAGTTGGGGACACCGGGCAGACTAGTCGCATGGGCATGAGATCTTATTCCGTTGATGGAAGAGATGTCCATGTGGAGGATGCAGAGTCCGATGAGAAAGATCCGGAAGAAAGGGTGTTTGAGTGACTAGAACATTATCCTACTCCAGAAAACGTGCACTATCCAATCATAGATGAGGACTATCGTACCCAATAGAGTACTTGGGGGGCACCAGAAGGGGAATATTCTGTTGATTCCTCTAGAGTCGGGATGCAGGAAATGGATGAAGAAGACAGTGATGAGGATAATCTGAAAACACTTCAGATGAGTTGGAAGGTATGGATGCACTTCAGCTGAATGATGTGTCAAGTCCGGAGACTTCTGGTACTGAGTATCGTTCGTCGAAGAGGCAAGTCGTTCCACAGACGGTGCGTCACACTTCACGTCAGCACGGTTGTACTCCGGGTATGTACGATGAACGTTGCAACTTCTGGGGAGTGTGACTTTGAGGTGGAGTATTCTAGTGGTGATATGTAAGTTAGAGTCCAAGAACTTGATGTAAATAAATAAGTGGGATAATATCCACATGAGCTTGTAAGGCTTATATAGTAAGGGCTTGTAGTCACGTTGTATCAACTATGTTGTTTATAATGTATAATATGTGTGTAATGCACATTTGGTTCTTATTTGGATCTTGTTTTCCATTGTGTGACTAGTTGTGTGCATGAAGTTGAGCTTAGAACACATATGCATGATGTAATTATGAGTGTTCGATTTATGTTACAGGACTAAGGGGTATGGAAACGGGTGTAGAGAACGAGACAGAGCAGCAGCGCATGGAGCGCGAAGCCAAAGGAAAGGCGGATGAAGACGCCAGACTTCAAGAAAATTTACCACCACCAGCAATGAGGCCATTGATGGAGCAGAACTTTATGCAGTACATGCAAATAATGCAAGAGTCCTAGAACAAATTCATGGAGGGGTTGGTAGATCGACTGGGACAGCAGAGGGCACCTCAAGGACGTGGTGCTAGTCTTTCGGATTTCCAGGATACCAGGGCTTTACCTTTTGCATCCGCTCCAGAACCAATGGATGTAGACGATTGGATAGCAGATACCGAAAGAAAGTTGAAAACTGTAGGATGTAATGAGGAAGAGAAGTTGAGGTATGCAACACATCTATTGATCGGACCTGCAGCAGCATGGTGGGAGGGTCAGTTAGCTATGCAACTTCCAGGAAGAGAGTACAAATGGGAGGAATTCAAGCAAATATTCCGTGAATACCATGTTCCGGAAAGTATCATTGAGTTGAAGCGTAGGGAGTTTGAAGAACTCCAACAGGGTTACTCCAGTGTCATGAAGTACATCCGGGAGTTTAGTGAATTATCTTGTTACGCTAGTGAAGAAGTTATCATGGAGGCGGAAAGGAAGAAGAGGTTCATGCATGGACTGAATCCACTTGTGAAGATGCAGTTGAGGCTTGCCAACACTCAAACTTTGCAACAGTTGCTTGATGCAGCTAAAACCTTTGAAGATGATTACAAAAATGTCCAAGAGGACCACAGGAAGAGAGCAAAGAAGGAAACAAAGAGGATTTAGGCAAGTAAACCCAAAACCAATTTGTAATTCCAACCTAGAAATAGACCCTACAACAACAACAACAGGAGTAGCAACAACACTAGAGGACAATTCAATCCGAGAAGGAATGTCATATGTCACAATTGCAAACTTCTAGGACATATTAGCAAGGATTGCAAGGTGCCAGTGATTATTTGCTTTGGTTGTGGACAAAAGGGTCATATTAAGCCTAATTGCCCAAACAAACCACCCGGTGGTTGGCCCATAAGGGGTGGAGGTCAAGCCAGTGGAGGCGGAGGTGGACAGGCTAACAAAGGTGTAAGCTATGCCAAAAATAACAATGGCAAGAGAGGTAGGGTTACTGGAAAGCTGAATTGTGCAACCTTGGAGGAGGTGGATAACTCGAATCAAGTGGTGATAGGTACGCTCAATATTCTCACAAATCCCGAAAAAGTTTTATTTGATACGGGTGCAACTACTTCTTTCATCTCTGAAGAATTTTGTGATAAATTCGGGATTAGAAAGGCACCGTTAGAAAATCCTATGACTGTAGTTACCTCCGGAGGGATCGTGGTAGTTAGAAACATTAAAGTAAACCAAGTAATTTCCATATGTGGTCAAACCTATTATGCAGATCTTTATGTGATCCCATTAAAAGGAATAGCAGTAGTGCTGAGAATGGATTAGATGACAGACTATGGAGCTCAGATCAATTGTGAGGAGAAAATTGTTTCAATCAGGTCTCCAAGTGGAGGAAGGATAGTCTATCAGGTGGATAAACATAGTCATATCATGGTGGAGCTGCAGCTGAACTCAATGAAGGAAGTCAAATTGGAAAATATTCTGGTAGTGAAGGAATTTCAATCTGTTTTTCTAGCAGAGTTACCAGGAATGCCACCTGATCGGGAAATAGAGTTCACTATTAACCTGATACCTGGTACAACACCAATAGATCAAGAACCATATAAGATGGGGCCAAAAGAATTAAAAGAGCTTAAGGAACAAATTGATGAGTTAGCCAGAAAAGGATTTATTCAGGACAGTGTATCCCCATGGGGAACTCCGGTAATATTTGTGGACAAACGAGATGGAGGACGAAGAATGTGTGGGGACTACAGAAATCTCAACAATGTCACCATCAAGAACAAGTACCCATTACCAAGAATTCAAGATCTATTTGATCAAGTTAAGGGGGCTGGAGTATTCTCCAAAATTGATCTAAGATCAGGATACCATCAGATAAAAATTAAACCTGAAGATGTTCCTAAAACAACATTTGTGTCAAGGTATGGACATCATGAGTATCTTGTCGTACCTTTTGGTCTGACCAATGCACCAGCAATATTCATGAATTTGATGAACAAAATCTTCATGCCTTACTTGGACAAGTTTGTCATAGTATTCATTGATGATATTCTGATATAATCTAAGGATAAAGAAGAGCACGTAGAACATTTGAGAATAGCATTGCAAATCCTAAGAGAACATAAACTTTATGCTAAGTTCAGTAAGTGTGAATTCTGGTTGGACGAAGTAGAGTTTCTTGGTCATGTGATTAGTAAAGATGGAATTGCTGTAAATCCATCCAAAGTTCAGTCAGTGCTAGAATGGAAGGAACCAACCAATGTGAAGCAAATCCGAGGTTTCTTAGGCATGGCCGGTTATTATAGGAGATTCATAGAAGGTATTTCCAAGATAGCTGGACCCATGACCAAATTGTTAAGAAAGAATACACCATTCATATGGGATGAGAAGTGCGAAGCGAGTTTTCAGGAGTTGAAAAACCGATTAACTACAACACCAATCCTAACAATTCCAGAACCAGGAAAAGATTACACAGTTTATTGTGATGCATCTAAGGAAGGATTAGGTTGTGTGCTCATGCAAGATCGTAAGGTAATTTCTTATGGATCTAGACAATTGAAACCACATGAAGTGAATTATCCAACTCATGATTTAGAGTTAGCAGCAATAGTCTTTGCTTTAAAAGGACGAAGGCATTTCCTCTATGGGGCAAGATGTGAGTTATACACTAACCATAAAAGTCTCAAATATTTCTTCACTCAAAAGGAATTAAATATGAGATAGAAGCGTTGGTTGGAGTTAATTAAATATTATGATCTAGCAATCAATTATACCCCTGGTGACGAGGGTTTAACTCGTCAATGCCCATTGTTATGGACTTGGGTTTTGGAGAAGGAAGGAGCATTGGAGGCATCGATTGCTAGCAAACAAGCACCTGAGGGACTAAGTTTTACCCAGGTTCAGGCCTTGTAGAGGTCCCTACTCCTGCTTGTCTTCTCTTGGAATTAATGAAGGAATCGAAGATTACAGGGGCGCGCAGATGCAATCTGGCGAGAGTTGTGGAAACTAGGGTGGTGATTGTCCTCCTCGCCACCCCGTCCTAGCCTTTATATAGATAGGCTAGGTCTCGGTTAGCAGGTCGAGTCGGTTACAGATTAGGGTTTTCCCTTTGAACTTTCTATCTTAAGCTTCTTCTTGTCTCGCAAGTAATCAAGAGTCTGTGGGCCACTCGAATTCTCCACTAGGCCTTGGCAACACCGTGGGCTTCTGCCGTATCTGGACCATATATACCAAACTTGAGTACCTGTAGGGTATACCCATGTCAGTAGCCCCCCGAGTATCCAATGGAATCGCAGATCGACTGGGGACTTTATGAAGTCTTTCGAGTGCATGACTGAGCATTTTTCGAGTGTTTTGTATATGTCATAGGGATTGTTGATATATGTGCCTGATTTATCCGATGTATCGGTATCAGTTAACTGCCTTAGGGCAAAACAACGTAATCTACTCAAACTCGAGTCCGCGGACTCGAATTCGAAAAAGTGCTGGCGTAATTCGACTCAGACCGTGGAGGTCTTACAGGAGTCGAATTCTAGTGTATAAGTGTGAGCACTCGACGCATTTGTCAAGGCATGTTCATCGTACCTACAGGCATGGATATGTTTCTGGTAGTGCACAGCAGATGCGTTGCCAGGCCTTATTCAGGCCTTATCTTCATGTTGTAAGCGCGACATCCGAATTTTTGTCATCGCGGAGATGATTCGGGTGGCCTAGGAGATGCAGTCTCTTTGTAGGGATAGTATGAGGCGGAGTCGCCATAGCATTCGAGTGTGGATGTTATCAACACACAATACGACGTATGAATAATCATAGGGTGCGCGACCAGCGCTCCCTATGGGAGTATCCCCCAAGTGCCTGGTTGAGTCGAAGACTCAAGCGGGGACTAAAGACCTTTTGCGACTGTTGTCGTCTTTTGCTGCTTGTTTCAGTCGAATTTGCTTCTAACGATCCCTATGGGAGTAACCCATAATTCACAATCGAATCGTATATTCGAGTGGTGGGTATGTCCTGAATGTTCATATACCTGCATAAAGATAATCGTAGGATGCGCGACAAGCGCTCCCTATGGGAGTATCCTGATGACCCACAAGTATAGGGGGTGTATCGCAGTATTTTCGATAAGTAAGAGTGTCGAACCCAACGAGGAGCAGAAGGTGCTGGCTAGTGGTATGGATCAGGAATTCTCTGCAAATACTTAGCAAACGGATTTTTAGGGGTTTTCGATAAAGCAAGTAAACAAAGTACGAGTAAATAAAAGACAGTAGGATTAAATGCAGCAAGTGGCCCAATCCTTTATGCAGCAAAGGACAAGCTGGTTGTATTACTTAAGATGACCAAATGTTCTCGAGGACACATGGGAAGACTGTCAAGTGCTTTCGCTTCATATAGTTGATTAATCTTCTTTAGCTTGCTAAGTGTTGTGTGGGTGAATCTGTGCTAATGTACCGAGCTTCCTAGGACTAATACATACTTGTGATTATACCCCTTGCAAACATCCGTAAGTACAAGAAAGTAATTAAGGTAGAAACCTAACCATAGCTTTAAACTCTAAGACCCTTACGTCCCTTGCGCAATGGTTTCCTAACGGGGGTTCAGGTTTCTGTCACTCCGGCAACCCCTACGATTAGTAGCCAAATACACAATGCATTCCCCTATGCCCATATAGGTGAAGTGTCATGTAGTCGACGTTCACATGACACCACTAGAAGAAGTACACCACAACTTAAATATCAAACTATTGAATCTTTCTCAACACAATTCCACTACTAACAACATGACTTCTCCCATGTCCTCAAGAACAAAACGAACTACTCACAAGACATCATATGGATCATGATCAGAGATGGAATAATGATGTATAACAATCTAAACATAAACAATAATTCAACGGTTCACTCAATAGCATCAACTACAGAGTAATCAACACCGGGAAAGTTTCCCCTATGAACTATGCAAGATTCAACGCAATTGTTACATAAATATGGAGATGGTGATGAGGGTGCTGATGGTGCTGATGGTGTTGGTGGTGATGATGATGATCCCGATGAAGTCCATCTTGATGGTGTTGTTGATGGTGACGATCTCCCCTCTTTGGGAAGGAATTCCCCCAGCAGAAATCTGTCTGCCGGAGAGATCTTTCTCTCTCGGTGTTTTCCGCCCCGCAGAGGCGGCATAATCTTTCTGTGGTCGCCCCCCGAGTCTTAGGGTTTCGGGAGGATAATATACGCCAGAGGGGAGTGCCAGGGGTGGACCAGGGCGGCCACACCACCTGGTGGCGCGGCCTAGGCTGGCCGCGCCGAATGGTGTGGGCCCCTGTGGCCCATCTCCACCCTTACGGCTTCCTTTCTTACGGAAAAATAGGATTTTCCGTATATTTTCCCGGATTTTCTGATCTTCGTGAATTTTGCCTCCAAAGCACCTTTTCCATCGTAATCCTGACTACGGTCCATGCTCCAAAAGTCATCAACCATGCAAAAACAGATGAAATAACATAAGTATCACCTCTCAATATGAAATATATCAATGAATAATAGTGAATTATGACATAGAATAGTGATGCAAAATGGACGTATCAACTCCCCCCAAGCTTAGACTTCGGTTGTCCCCAAGCGAAACTGAGCTCAATAAACATGGCCTCAGGTTTATGGAGTGAAGAGTCGCTAAAAGAATACGGATAAGAAGCATCACATTCATCAATACATAGATCATAATATAAGACAACTCACTACTATATAACTCAACTTGCAATGAGTAAAGGAAACACAATAAAGATACATAAAGTGAATCATAATTGGTAATGGCAAACTTAGCTCTTGGTCGAAGAATAGTTGATAATTTGCTGGAGTTCACAAATAACTGGTTTTCAATGATAGCTTTCAAAGTAGTAAACATCAAGATAACAGCAATTTGCAAAACAAGGAACATAAGAAACATGATTGAATAAATCATCATATGAATGAATGAAACACAACAACTCAAAATACTTGCTGAGATAGAAGGGAATAGGTTTACTGACTCAACTACAAAGTAAAAGAAAGGCCCTTCACAGAGGGAAGCAGGGATTGCAAGTCTCATAAAGAGCTCACACAAATTATGATACTTACTAGCTTTCAGCTCTCATTGCCCCTATCATAGGCATATTTAGGTGATTAAGGTTAAAGTGACACAACTAAGAGGATATGCTTGACAAGTTATAAATTGAAGTCCCATGCCCCTTACTTATGAGTACCGAACCTCATGCTACTCAACTTCAGTCACGAGTAAGCTCTTGTCATTGTAAATACACGTGTATCATTGAGAACCGCCAACGGGGTACCCCTTGCACATGACACAGGAGCTATCCCATAATCAAAATGACAAGGCAAGCAGACAGTGAGCAACTCGGCGATCTTTTTATTTGCTATTTTCATAGGTTTTTATTGAGGATGCTTCATAGAATGCTCACTATAGTTATGCTGCAAGTTTCCACCATGATTAGGCATGGCTTAGGCTAGCTGACCCAGCGTTCTCTAACACACATATAAACTCCATGATATTACAAGTTCCACTTTTATTTCACACCGCCGGGATCCATAAGCAAAAGAACATGATATCAACTAGGTACAAGTACCAATGAAGTGTTGAAAGCGGTCCCCATGATACATGGTTACCTTAACTTCAACTCATAAAGCGCAAGCATATACGCAATAAAGAAGGACCCAATGGTTCAAGTTTATTAAATGCAAGAAAGTAAATTGTGCCATCAAGTTCGTGAGAGCTTTAATCACTAATTTTCACATAACAAGTTTAATTTGGGAGGTAGATAAAACAAGAATTTACTTGGAATAGCAATAATGCTAATAGGTAGGTATGGTGGATACAAATGGCATGGGTTTGGTTTAAAGGAGGTGGATGCACGAGAAGAATTCCCTCTCAGTACAGGTTTTTGGCTAGCAAGGCTGGGTAGCAAGTACAAGAGTTGAAGGAAACAAACAAACATACAAATGATAAAGACAAACATGCAATTTTCTTTGGAAGCACAAAATATCTTAACTAGAGAATACTAGACTTATGAGCAAATCAAGAAAGAAAGATGATGAAACTATGTTTCTTTAGAGTACTTCTATCTTTTTCATTCAACTCTCAAAAATAGTGTTGCTACTGACCGAGCCAGGTTTGCCAAATCCAACTAAATTAACTCAATGATCCCAAAGTGATACCAATACTAACAACAAGATCAATCATATAACCAGGAATTGAAAACTAATATAAGCTATGAAAAAGAGTGAATGATAGAACTTCTCATTAATATTTCAAATCGGCAACCCACACCAAGGGATACATATCTAACAAGAGAGGGGACACTTCCATAATGCAAACCATCCTACACGATAACTTCTCTATTCATGATATGACTCTACTAATAAGGTAAAAAGATAGAAGATAGTGATGTGATACCGCGGCACTCCCCCAAGCTTGGAACAAACCAAGGGGATGCCAAACCTGATGACGAATTACTCCTTCGGTGGTGGTGGTATCCTCTCATCTTCGTCCGACTTCCAGGGTAAGGGCTTCCCATCAACAAAGGACATCGTGGTTTCCAGCATCCTGAAACTTGCAGCAACACTTATGCATTTAAACCTAACCTCATACTCATAGTTTTAATTTTGAATGTCATAAAACTGTGCTTGCAGCTCGTTGGTTGTTTGGCGGAGTGAGAGGACTTCATCCTTGAGTTCGGCAGTCTCCTTTTGGTGCTCGGCGATGAGTTCAGAACAAATCTTATGGATGATATCCACTTCATGTTCTGCCATCTTCTTGTACCTAAAGACTTCTTGCTCCAGTGCTTCCATCCTGTCCTCCAGACTTCCTTCACCTTTAGGGCCTCGAACTTCTTTTATCCGGAGCTCCCCATCTTCAAGCAACAACTCCTTGGGATGAATCTTCAACTCTCTCATGTATGGGTTGATGATATCTTCTAAGGAATCTCCCTTGGCTGATCCAGTGGAAGACATTGTGGCTCCAAATCTGGGACTCTACCTGGCAGAAACAGATCAACACAAAAACACGACGAAAACACGATATACGATCTCGGAAGATCCGGGAGGTTATATATTATGAAGTTTCATATCAAAAGGAACGTACTGGGAGAAAACGAGTCGGAGGCGGAGTCCGGGGTGTACTCACCACCTGGTGGCACGACCTGGGGAGGGCCCGCGCCACAGGGTGGTGTGAGCCACCCTGGCTCCTCTTCCGTCCCTCTTTCGCTTCGTAGCTTCCCTTATTAACTGAAAACTGCAAAAATATAGTTGGATTGTATTTTCGCGGAACTTTTCTTACCAGAACTGTTACCTATTTGAAAACAGACTCTGCAGGTCTCCGAATTTGGTCCTTGATGAATTTCTCCGGAGTTATAACTTGAAAGGCATCAACATCTTCATTGTAAGAATCACCAGCAATATAGTGCTTGAGTCGCTGCCCATTCACTACTTGTGTAGTATTATCTTTTAAAGAAGACATTTTTATTGCTCCCGAACGGTACACTTCTTCAATAATGAAGGGTCCTTCCCATTTTGACAGTAGCCTTCCTGCAAAAAATCTGAGACGAGACCTATACAATAGAACTTTCTCACCAACATGAAATTCTCTCTTAAGTATTAAACATCATGCCATCTTTTAACTTTTTCTTTACAGAGCCTAGCATTTTCATAGGCTTCACTCCTCCATTCATCTAAGGAACTTAAATCAAATAATCTTTTCTCACCTACGAGCTTACAATCTCTATTGAGTTCTTTAACTGCCTAGTAAGCTTTGTGTTCTAATTCTAAAGGTAGGTGACAAGCTTTCCCATAAACCATTTTATAAGGAGACATCCCCATAAGGTTTTTGTAGGCAGTTCTATAAGCCCATAAAGCATCATTCAACTTTTTAGCCCAGTTTTTTCTAGATCTATTTACAGTCTTTTGCAAGATGGATTTAATTTCTCTATTTGATAACTCTACTTGCCCACTAGTTTGGGGGTGATAAGCTGAAGTAATTCTATGATTAACATCATATTTAGCAAGGGTCTTTCTAAAACCACCATGAATGAAATGAGAACCTCCATCAGTCATGAGATTCCTAGGCACTCCAAACCTAGGAAAGATAACATCCTTAAGCATTTTTAGAGAAGTCTCCCCGTCAGCACTCTTCGTAGGAATGGCTTCTACCCACTTAGTAACATAATCAACGGCAACAAGAATATGAGTATAACCTTTCGAGGGAGGGAAAGGACCCATAAAGTCAAATCCCCAACAATCAAAGGGTTAAATAACTAGAGAGTAGTTCATAGGCATTTCATCGCGTCTAGAAATATTACCAACACGTTGACATTCATCACAAGATAAAACAAACTTTCTTGCATCTTTAAAACGGGTAGGCTAGTAGAAACCTGATTGTAGCACCTTTTGTGTAGTTCTATCTCCTACATGATGTCCTCCATAAGAACTACCATGAAATTTATGCAATATCTCCTTTTGTTCGTATTCTGGAACACATATTTGCATAATACCATCCACTCCTTTGTATAAGTGTGGGTCATCCCAAAAATAATGCCTCAAATCATAGAAGAACTTCCTCCTTTGCTGAGCTATAAAAGTTGGGGGCAAATACTTGGAGACAATAAAGTTAGCATAATCGGCGTACCAAGGGCTCCCTCGCGAGCTTACCCCTACTGTGGCTAACTTCTCATTTGGGAAACTATCATTAATAGGCATAGGGTCAAAAGAGATGTTTTCCAATCGAGATAAATTATCAGCTACAGGGTTTTCAGCACCTTTCCTATCCACCATATGTAGATCAAACTCTTGTAAAAGCAACACCCATCTAATAAGCCTAGGCTTCGCGTCCTTCTTCGTCATAAGGTATTTAATAGCAGCATGATCAGTATGAATGGTGACTTTTGAGTCTACTATATAGGGTCTAAACTTATCACAAGCAAAAACGATAGCTAGAAATTCTTTTTCAGTAGTAGCATAATTCCTTTGAGCAACGTCTAAAGTCTTACTAGCATAATGAATAACTTTTAACTTTTTATCAATTCGTTGCCCAAGGATAGCACCCACGGCAAAATCACTAGCATCACACATTATTTCAAAGGGTAAACTCCAATCAGGTGGTTGAACAATAGGGGCTGTAGTTAAAGCCTTCTTAAGAGTTTCAAAAGCTCCCTTACAATCATCATAAAAAACTAAGGGTACATCTTTTTGAAGAAGATTAGTGAGGGGTTTTGATATCCTAGAAAAGTCTTTAATAAACCTTCTATAACCAGCATGACCAAGGATACTACAAATACCTTTGATGTCTCTTGGGCATGGCATCTTCTCAATTGCCTCAACCTTAGCTCTATCAACTTCTATACCTCTTTCAGAAACTTTATGCCCAAGGACAATCCCTTTGTTAACCATAAAGTGGCATTTCTCCCAATTAAGAACAAGATTAGTTTCTTCACATCTCTGCAAAACTTTATCAAGGTTGTGCAGACAATTATCAAAAGAAGTCCCATAGACAAAAAAGTCATCCATGAACACTTCTACAATTTCCTCACAAAACCATGAAAGATAGCAGACATGCACCTTTGAAAAGTAGCAGGAGCATTACATAAACCAAAAGGCATATGTCTATAAGCATAAGTTTCGTAAGGGCAAGTAAATGTAGTTTTTTCTTGATCTTGTTGTTTAACAACAATTTGAGAGAAACCAGAATAACCATCAAGAAAACAAAAATGGGTCTTTTTAGACAACCTTTCCAACATTTGATTAATAAAAGGAAGCGGGTAGTGATCTTTCTTAGTAACTTTATTGACTTTTCTAAAATCTATGCACATCCTATAGCCTACTACTATTCTTTGAGGAATAAGCTCATTATTATCATTAGGAACAACGGTAATACCTCCTTTTTTAGGAACACAATGAACAGGACTAACCCATTCACTATCAGCAATAGGGTAAATAGTACCAGCATCAAGGAGTTTCAATACCTCATTCCTTACCACTTCCTTCATCCTAGGATTTAAACTTCGTTGGTTGATGACCCACAAGTATAGGGGGTGTATCGCAGTATTTTCGAGGGAAGTGAAACCCAATTTATTGATTCGACACAAGGGGAGCCAAAGAATATTTATAAGCCTTAACAACTGAGTTGTCAATTCAGCTGCACCTAGAAACAATCTTGCTCAGCAGTTTATCGAGTAAATGAGCTTTGTGGTAGGAATAGTAAAGCAAAGCAGAGTAAAGCAAAGACAATAGTAACAAAAGCGAACAAAGGGATTCGAAAAGGTAGGCATAGGGATGGATGGACGGGCGTTGCATGGACAAGAAAATCCACATAGCAATTAGAACATAGGGCAATTGCAGATAAATAAGATAAAGCATCCAAGTACTAGACAATCCTAGGCATGTGTTCTATATATAGTCATACGTGCCATAATGAGAACTTGCACAACATCTTTTGTCCTGCCACCCGTTTGCAGCGGGCCTCTAGGAACTACTGAAATTAAGGTGCTCCTTTTAATAGAGCACCGAGCAAAGAATTAACACTCCATGAACACATGTGATCCTCACATCAAAGCCATTCCCTTAGGTTATCCCGATTTACATCGCCAGGGGCCATAGGTTTCGCACAACAACATGTGTATACAACTTGTAGATAAGACCAAAAACAATACTATCATAATGAATCAATAACATGTTCAGATCTGAAATCATGGCACTTTCGGGCCTAGTGACAAGCATTAAGCACAACAAGTCAACAAAGTCATAAAGCTCTAATAAAGATACTAGGCACCATGCCCTAACAACTGATGCCATTACATGAACGATCTCATCCAATCCCTACCATCCCCATAGCCTACAGCGGGGATTACTCACTCATAGATGGAAACATGGATGGTCGATGGGAAGCGATGGTGATGATGATGGCGATGATCTCCTCAATTCCGTCCGGTAGGGTGCCGAACGGAGTTTACGGTGCTGTTTCGTGGAATCTGGTGGTGGCCAGTGGAACTCCTTACGGAAAACGTCGAACCCCCAAAGTTTTTAGGTCATAAGGCTCCTTATAGGCGAAGAGAGGCCGAGGTGCAGGGGCCCACACCACCTGGCGGCGCTGCCTGGCTCAGCCACTAGGTGGTGTGGCCACCCCATGGCTCTTCTCCGCCTCGTATTCGCTCTGAGTCTTGGTGAAATAGGATTTTGGCATATTTGCCGAGATTTTTCCCGATAGTTGATTTTCTGCACAAAAAGTAGACACTAAGGCAATTCTGCTGAAACGGGCTCGATTAGTTGCATCCAAATCACAGAAGTATAGAGGAGAAACAATAGCAAAAGTGTTCGGGAAAGTAGATACATTTTGGACGTATCAACTCCCCCCAAGCTTAGCTTATTGCTTGTCCTCAAGCAATTCAGTTGAAAACTGAGTGCGATAAAAGAACTTTCACGAACACATTTGCTTCATATGATGTAAATATTCTCAGCAATGTGATCAACTACTTAGACAATCCATCATAAAGAGTATGCAACTGAGTCTACTTAATAGTCATTGCAAGCTATGAAGAGATTCCAACTCAAGAATAATAAGTAGCATAAAGCATGAACATAAGTAACATTACAGTGCTCATAAAAAGGTATGATAGAGTGGTATCTCGCTTGCCTTTGATTATGAATGTCCAGGCACCTCTGAAGTTCAAGTGATGACTAGAAGTAAAGATATCAAGAATTCAAGCATCAAAGTCATAACACAAATAATCAAGTATTGGAACAAACACAAAGTATGACAACTAAGCTCTCAAGAAGGTGCTCGGAGAATAAGTGGAGACTCAACAAGTAAAGGAAAAGGTTTTGAATAATTTTGAAAGGCTTCCAAATGCTGAAAGTATGGTACTTGTTAGCTTTGAGCTCTCATTGCCCCTATCATAAGCATCTTTAACGTGGTTAAGGTGAAAGTGAGGTCCAATCTGAGTTATATGCTTGACAGACTATAAACTGAAAATCCCAAGTCCCTTGAGTACGAGGGTCGCTCCTCATGCACTCAACTTTAGTTACCGGTAAGTTCTTGTCATCGTAAGTATGTGCGTATCATTGAGAACCGCCAACGGGGTACCCCTTGCCCGATGATATGGAAGAATCCCCATATCAAAATGACAAGGCAAGCAGACAATGAGTATCTCAGCAATCTTCTTATTTACCATGGGAAAATGGTGCTTTTTTCTCTCTTTCCTCTTTTCATAAATATCTTTTTTTTCTTTTTCTCAATAGCTATAACTCTCTTTTTTTATAAGAAGAATGCTTCATAGATATCATTATGGTTACGCTGCAGGTTTCCACCATGTCAGCATGGATTAGACCAATGACCAAGGCGTTCTCTAACACACATACATAACTCCATGGACTTACAAGCTCCCTTTTATCTCACATCGACATCCGCAAACAAAAGAGCAAGGTATCAACTGGGTATATATTTACAAGTGTTGAAAGCGTTCCCGTAAAGACGGTTCTGCTAATCTGACCTATAATTTCCAAGCATATAACTTTCATGGAGAGTTCACAATGGTTCAGGTTTATTAAGTGCGGAAAATAAAGTGTGACATCAAGTTCGTGAGAGCTTTACTAACTAATTTTCCCATAACAAGCAAACATTTTATTCGGAAGAAAACAAGGCATAATGAATATGCACGGGAGTAGCAAGTGATGCTAATAGGTAGGTATGGTGGACACTTTGGAAATATTTGGTTTAGGGAGTTGGAAACATGAGTAAAACACTCAGTGGAAGTGAAGGCTAGCAATAGTAAGGGAGTGACAAACGAGAGAGCAATAGCTGTCATTATCATGCTTGCAACAAAACAGGACTACTCATGGCATGAAAGTGATTCAAGATCCTCAAGGAAAAATAATTCATCAAGGCTTAACTGATTATTACATTCATGTGCATGCGTGAGCATGTGCCAAGTCAATCAAATGAAACATTCAGAGGAAGATACCACGGTGTCATACAATTTTATGAATAGTGCAATGCAAGCAAACATTCATGAGACATGCTAGAAACTATTAGTGAGCTGGAGCTAATCAAAAGAAAGCAAGAACTACTAAGCATCCAAAGAAAACATACACTCTACATGAACAGACTAAGCATGCCCACAGTGATGAGTATATGTACAAAAATGAAAACAAATAGAGTTCATTACCAGCCTCCTACCACGCCTCAAGTTGTCATTGATCCTCATTATTGCTCTTCACTTGTGTGGCTTGAATAATAATATGAAACCAATAATCCATTGAGAACTGCCGAACCCTGTAGCAAACTTGCAAAAACCAAAGAAGAATGACAAATATTTTTGGTGTTTTTGATTTTTAAATAAGAACCAAAAGATAAAAACAAGCAAAGCAAAATCTTTTTGGGTTTTTCGAATAGTTCAAACAAAGCGAAAAGGGAAAAGCAAACCAAGGCAAAAAGAAGAAGCAAACCAAAGAGAAACAACAAAAATATTTTTGGTCTTTTTGTGTTTTTAGAAAGCAAAAGCAAAGAAGAACGAAAACTAAAAAGAGAACGAAAACATGAATATACAAAGTACCGACGCAACATGATATGGAGATGAGTGCGGTGTCGGCGTACCTCCCCCCAAGCTTAGGCTTTTGGCCTAAGTGGGTATCAATCCCAAGCTGGCTAGGATGAAGTATCACTGGGGTATGACAAGGAGGTACCCTCGTCCTGGTGCGAGCCCGAGTACGCCCCTTCGTAATGTGCGGAGTAATCATAGGAGGGCGCATCCTCCTGGTGTTGCTCGTGGAAACCCAACAAGCGAAGCTGCTCGTCCACCTCCTCCTTGGAGCGCGACCACGGTCTCCTATCAACACTAAACAAAGCAGGCTGTGGCAAAAGGATCTCCCTTTCATCCCCGTCAGACAAAAGCATCCTATATACTAGATTGTTCAGATCAGAGGTAGAAGTGACAAAATGATGAGTTTTTATGGCAACAAGGTCGAGCCTCTGTGGTGCTAACATAGCATCATCGGGATCCACTGAAAGGCCTAATGCATTGACTACACGCGAGGCAATGATGCCCCCATAGATAGGCCCCCTAGCAGCTAGGCGGCGAGCAATAAGCGAGCCAAGATTGTATCGAGTATCATTGTTGAGCGCAGCAACAAGGAAAGCTAAGTGATAGTTGGAGATATTACTAGTGTTCTCCCTACCCAATACACTAGTGGCAAGATAGTAAGCAAAGTATCTAAGAGCAGGGAGTTGGATATTTCTTATCTTTCCGTGCTACGCCATGCGGTCATCATTGGTCACCCCTCGGTAAAGCTCCAACAAATCAGCGGGTCGCCCTTGAATTTTCTTCATGGTCCCTGTCATACGCACACCTACAATACTACAAAATCTCTCCAAAGACATGGTGAAGGGCATATCATAGATTTTAAAAGAGACAGTAGATTGATAGGAAGTGTTAGTAAATGAGAAGCTCTCAACAAAAGTTTTGGCGAGCATAGCGTACTGTGCACTCTCATCTTGCATATAAGAGGTCAAGCCAACCCTCTCAATCAGTAGCAAGAAATCATCCAGAATACCTGCACCTTGCAAGAAACTAAAACAAGGAAAAGAGGATGGGTGAGCATCTCCATCATCCCTTTCACTGCCAATACGTGTTGCAATGAGGTCTTCATTGTATGAAGGCCTAGCTTGAGAGGCTGTTCTTGAGGGCCTCGACCTCCTAGGTGCATCACTCTCAAATATCTCTCCAAAAGTGTGGTTGTTCATGCTTGGTATTCTGAAATTTAAACACCTATTAAACAAGTGATTGCAAGGTAAATATAATAAAGGATTCTACTCATAGGGACTTGCAAGAGGCCTAAACATGCATCAAAACTATATCTCTAAGCATCAAACAAGCTTACAAGCTCTCATAACCAGTCACCTATAGCAGCAAAATACTCAACGTATAATCCACTAAACACAAATCTACTTGGACAAGGGGAGGAGTCACACCAAGGAACAAATGCTCCAAATTTCAGCAAGAAAGATGGGCTGAGCAAGGAGATCGAAGAAATCGAGAGCAAGCATAGAGAGAATGCGATTTTGAGCTATGAACTGGAGCTTACTCGGGAGAGAGAAGAAAGTGGCAGGGGAGAGAGTTAGTGGAGGGCTAGGGGTGGCCCACACCAGGGCATGGCGCCACCCAGGGCTGGCCATGCCACCACATGGTGTGCCTGCCTGGTAGGCCCCCTTGGTACCTACCAGGTACTCCTCTGCCCCTTTTTTCACATAAAAATTTAATATGAATTTTCTAGAATTTTTCGAGACACTTTATTTTTGGGCTTTTTTTTCAGAAAAAGAAGAATGATTTTTCTGACAGACAGATTTTTTTTCTTTTGGAAACATGACGCAAGGACAAAACAAGGCTAGAACTACAGAAGTTCTAGCATGCAAGCAACTAACAACACAAAGAAAACTAAAAGAAAGCAAAACTAAAATGCAAAGGATAGAAATAAACGGAGATAATCATAATGAAAACATTGTTTTGTTCAATGGAATCCTTTTGTTAGCAAGGTTTATCAAGTCTTGCTACCAAAACAATTGCATATGAGACAAAACTTTGTATTTCACTAATGATTATGTTACCTCAACCTTGATAGCAATGGTCCCAATCATAATAGTTTCAAATTTTTCTCTTGGTATGGGACAATATATTTCTCCAACTTGAATGCCTTCAACATGTTCAATTGAATTCAAACCATAAGTCCTTTCAATCTTCTTGGAGAAATAGACAGTATGTTTCTTGTCATTAACATTGAAGGTCACCTTTCCTTGATTACAATTAATAACAGCTCCTGCAGTATTAAGAAAAGGTCTCCCAAGAATAATAGACATATTATCATCTTCGGGCATTTCAAGCACAACAAAATCAGTTAATATCAAGCAATTGTGAGCCACCTGAACAGGTACATCCTCACATATACCCGCAGGAATAGTGGTAGATTTATCAGCCATTTGCAAAGATATATCAGTTGGTATCAATTTTTCAAGCTGAAGCCTCTTGTAGAGAGAGAAAGGCATAACACTAACTCCAGCTCCCAAATCACACAAGCAGTTCTAACATAACTGTTCTTAATAGAGCAAGGGATAGTTGGAATCCCTGGGTCTCAAAGTTTCTTAGGAACCTTAGCATTGAAGGAATAATTAGCAAGGAAAGTAGAAATTTCTTCATTAGGGATCTTCCTTTTATTCGAGACAATGTCCTTCATATACTTTGAGTAAGAAGGCAATTTAATAGCATCAGTCAAAGGAATTTGCAAGAATAAAGGCTTCATCCACTCACAAAACTTATTATAGTGTTCATCTTCCTTTGACTTGTGTTTCTTATCAGGGAAAGGCATAGGTTTTTGGACCCAAGGTTCTCTTTCACTACCATGTTTCTTAGCAATAAAATCTTCTTTGGTGTATTTAGTATTCTTAGTGTGGTTTTCAGGTTCTTCTTTAACTTTTTCTTCATTAGGAACAACATTTTCTTCATTACCACTTTCAGTTTCAGCATCAGAGATAGATACACTATTAGGATCTATAGCAGGTTTAGAGGGTTCTATAACAGTTTTATGTTTCTTTTTCCTTTTCTTATGAGTAGAACCACTATTTTTAGGTTGTTGAGAATCCTGCTCAATTCTTTTGGGATGCCCCTCAGGATATAGAGGATCCTGGGTAGCAGCACCACTTCTAGTTCTAATTTCATAAGCATGTTTTTCTTTAGCAGCATTAACTAGCAAGTCATTTTGCACTTTAACGAGTTGATCTATTTGAGTTTGAACCATTTGAAAGTGTTTAACAATCATTTTAACACCATTAGAGGTTCTTTCCACAATATCTTTCAACTCAACAATAGCTCTAGTGTTTTCCATTAGATGATTTTGCACCCTTTTATTAAAGTTATCTTGCTTAACAATAAAGATATCAAATTCTTCTCAGCATTGATCAGGAGGTTTCAAGTAAGGGATATCACCTTCATCAAAGTGTTGGAGAGAGTGTACCTCAATAGTGGGTGAGTAGGGAATAGGCTTACATAATTCTTCTATAGGAGGTAAATTCTTGACATCTGCAGCTTTAATTCCCTTCTCCTTAAGACATTTCTTAGCTTCCTTCATCACTTCATCATTTAATTCAATAACTCCCCTCTTCTTTTATGTTGGAATAGGCACAGGAATAGATGGTTCAGGTACAATTACTTCAGGTATAGCTTGTTTAGGAGGAGTCCAATCTTCATAATTCTTGCTTATTTTAGCCATTAATTCCTCAGCTTCCTTCGGAGTCCTATTCCTGAAAACACAATCAGCACAACTATCTAGGTATGTCCTAGATTCCTCGGTTAGTCCATTATAAAATATATCAAGAAGCTCATTCTTACGTAATGGACGTCTAGCCTGTGCATGAAACAGAGCACAAAACCTTGCCCAAGATTCAGGCAATACCTCTTTTTCTCCCTGTTTGAAATCAAAAAGTTCTTGCAAAATAGCATGTCTAGCACTGGGAGGAAAATATTTCTGCAGAAAAGTACTAATCAAGCACTCAGGGATATCAATAGATTCATGAGGCAATTTACTAAACCAGGTTTTAGCTTCTCCTTGCAGCGAAAAGGGGAAAATCTTAGCAATAAAGTAAGTACGCATCTTAATATCATCAGAAAACAAGCCACTCATGTTAGAAAGTTCATTCATGTGTGCTACCGCACTTTTATTCTTAGTCCCACAAAAAGGTTCTTTCTCGACAATAGCTATGTAAGATAGATCGAGAGAGAAATCATAATCTTCATCTATAATGTTTATGGGAGAAGCAGCAAACTTAGCATCAGGAGATAATTTGGGTCTAATAGTACGCCTCTCAAGGAGACTCTTAGCAGTGCTCCTATCATGGGTGTTCTTACATTCTTTAATAAACTCATCGGTCATCTCAACATAATCTTCTTCAATATCATAACTCTCACTAGAATTAGGTGAGCTAACATGTGTGGTAGTGCCTTCATTAGGAGTTTCGATATTTCCAGCTATAGTTCTAGCAATCGTAGCATCTAGGAAAGGACCTAATGGACCACTCTTATCAAGCACAGTGGAAGCAGCATCATAAGAATCAGAAGTTTCAGATTCAGCAGTAGTAGCAGTGTGTGTAGCATGTGTACGTGGTGGTGTAACGAGCTTACTTGTAACAGATGGTGAATCAAGAGCAGCAGAGGTGTTTAGAACCGTACCTCTTCTTGTAGTGGAGGGTAAAATAGGAATCTTGCCATCACGAGACTTATCCATGATGGATGGATAGCAGTGAACAATAGAGAATCCAAGTGAACTTGATAAATAAAGCTATGGTCCCTAGCAACGGCGCCAGAAAATAGTCTTGATGACCCACAAGTATAGGGGTGTATCGTAGTATTTTCGAGGGAAGTGAAACCCAATTTATTGATTCGACACAAGGGGAGCCAAAGAATATTTATAAGCCTTAACAACTGAGTTGTCAATTCAGCTGCACCTAGAAACAATCTTGCTCACAGCAGTTTATCAGTAGCAATAGTATTGTGGTAGGAATAGTAAAGTAGCAGCATTAGTAAAGCAAAGACAATAGTAACAAAAGCAGTAAACAGTGGGATTCGAGTGCGGTAGGCATAGGTATGGATGGACGGGCATTGCATGGACAAGACAATCCACATAGCAATCAGAACATAGGGCAATTGCAGATAAATAAGATAAAGCATCCAAGTACTAGACAATCCTAGGCATGTGTTCCATATATAGTCATACGTGCTCGCAATGAGAACTTGCACAACATCTTTTGTCCTGCCAGCCCGTTTGCAGCGGGGCCTCTAGGGAACTACTGACAATTAAGTTGCTCCTTTTAATAGAGCACCGGAGTAAAGCATTAACACTCCATGAACACATGTGATCCTCACATCAAAGCCATTCCCTTCCGGTTATCCCGATTTCTGTCACTTCGAGGCCATAGGTTCCAGACAACAACGTGTGTATACAACTTGTAGATAAGACCAAAAACAATACTATCATAATGAATCAATAACATGTTCAGATCTGAAATCATGGCACTCGGGCCCTAGTGACAAGCATTAAGCACAACAACTCGCAACAAAGTCATAAAGCACTAATAAAAGATACTAGGCACCATGCCCTAATATTCCGATGCCATTACATGAACGATCTCATCCAATCCCTACCATCCCCATAGCCTACAGCAGGGGATTACTCACTCATAGATGGGGGAAACATGGATGGTCGATAGGGAAGCGATGGTGATGATGATGGCGATGATCTCCTCCAATTCCCCGTCCCGGTAGGGTGCCAGAACGGAGTTTCTGGTGCTGTTTCGTGGAATCTGGTGGTGGCGGCAGAGTGGAACTCCTTCTGGAAAAACGTCGAACCCCCCGAAGTTTTTAGGTCATAAGGCTCCTTATAGGCGAAGAGAGAGGCCGAGGGGGTGCCTGGGAGGCCCACACCATCCCCTGGCACGGCCTGGCCTGGCCCGCACAACCAGGTGGTGTGGCCACCCTAGGGCTCTTCTCCGTCTCGTATTCTGGCTCCTGGAGTCTTTGGGTGAAATAGGATTTTTGGCATATTTTTTGGGATTTTTCCTGATAGTTGATTTTCTGCACAAAAAGTAGACACCAAGGCAATTCTGCTGAAAACAGCGTCAGTTTGCATTAGTTGCATCCAAATCACACAAGTATAGAGGAGAAATAATAGCAAAAGTGTTCGGGAAAGTAGATACGTTTTGGACGTATCATTGGTGCTCTACAACCGGCTTTGCATCTGGTTCTATGTTGCTAGAATGCTGACATATAGTAGGTGAAATCCCTTTTAAATCATCCAGAGTATATCCCATAGCTTCTCGGTGTTTCCTCAAAACCTCCAATAGCCTTTCTTCTTCCTTTCCTGAAAGTTTACAATAACAGGATATATCTTTTTATCATCAATATAAGCATATTTAAGATCATCAGGGAGAGGTTTTAGATCGAAAACCGGATCCTTTTTAGGTGGCAACGTGGTACCCAAGTCTTCTACATGCAAGTTATGCTTGAGCATCTTAGGCTGATCACGGAGAATCTTGTCAATCTCATTCCTTTCTTCCATGAAGATTTCACTTTCATGATCTTCCATAAATTGCTGCAAAGCATTGTTAGGAGCAAGAGAAATAGAAGCAAGTTGTTCAACTCCAAAATCCTCATTATGGGTTTCCTCTTCACAAGGTTCTTTAGCAAATTTCGAGAAATTAAACTCATAAGATTCCCCATCAAACTTAGTCAAGATTTTCTCCCTTTTGCAATCTATAATAGCTCCACAAGTACTCAAGAAAGGTCTACCAAAAATAATAGGATAAGTTTTACTAGCAGCTGAACCGAGTACTAGAAAATCAGCAGGGTACTTAATCTTACCACAAAGAACTTCCACGTCTCGTACAATACCAATTGGAGAGATGATCTCTCTATTAGCAAGGTTAATAACCACATCAATCTCTTCCAATTCGCAGGGACTGATTTCATGCATAATTTCTCTGTAAAGCTCATAAGGAATAGCACTGGAACTTGCACAAAAATCACATAAACCATAATAGCAATGATCACCAATTCTAACAGAAAGCACATGAACACTAGCTTTTTTAGTTCTATTAGGATGTGAAACAATATTAGAAGCATCTTCACAAAAGACTATGTGTCCATCTTCTATGCTTTTAGTGACAAGGTCTTTCACACTTGCTACCACAGGTTCAACATTTATTTGTTCATCAGGTTTTACAGTTCTCTTTTCACTTTTGGTGATTACATTAGTTATCATAGGATGATCCTTTACCTTTTCTGGGAAGGGAATCTTCTCGATATAAGGTTCAGGTAAGATGGGATCAATAATGCAATACTCAGCACTCCCAATAGGAACACAATCAACAATATCTTTGTAAGGTGCATGGTATTTTGAATATAGGAACACAATCAACAATATCCCAATAGGAACACAATCAACAATATCCCCTTTTTGGAATTTCAATATAGGAAGCAAAAGCTCTAAAGAAATTCATAATAACTTGCAAATCAAGACCATAAGCATTACTAATATTTTGAAAGTCATCAGTTCCCATAAAAGATTCAATGCATTCATAATCATAATTTATACCTGACTTTCTACCTTTGTCATTCTCCCAAGCTTCAACATTATCTTGAATATGGTCCAGAAGATCCCATTTAGCTTCTTCTTCCATGTGAGTGAATGATCCAGCACAAGAAGCATCCAATAAATCCTTATCATGTATAGGAAGCCTTGCATAAAAGTTATTGATAATAATATCGTTGGGGAGCTCATGAATGGGACATTTGAGCATTAGTAACTTCAATCTCCCCCAAGCTTGAGCTGTACTCTCTCCATCAAGAGTCCAAAAGTTGTATATTTGATTCCGATCTTTATGAATCTCACTAGGAGGATAAAACTTTGAATAAAAGAGAGGCACTATTTCCTCCCATTCTAGAGCTTGACCATTCCTTAGCAGCTTATACCATTCCTCGGCTCTTCCTTTCAGCGATAATGAGAATAACTTCTTCTTAACTTGATCTGTAGTAATACCTGCACACTTGAACAACCCGCATAATTCGTGTATAAAGAGCAAATGATCACTAGGATGGACAGTTCCATCCCCAACATAGTAGTTATCCATAACATGATCAATAATTCTTGTAGGTATTTTAAAAACATCATTCTCAGCAGGTGGTGGCTTATCTACTACCTTAGCAGTGGTAGTAGCATTACCAAATAAGAAACTCAGCGAATTATCCATAACGAAAATAAAGCAACTAGCGTATAAACAATACTCACGGAGAAGTTTCCTTTACCAGTTCCACTCTCCAATAGCGCTTCCCAAGCGGTGCTAGAAAATAGTTTTGATGACCCACAAGTATAGGGGGTGTATCATGATATTTTCGATAAGTAAGAGTGTCGAACCCAACGAGGAGCAAAAGGTCTTTGGCTAGTGGTATGGATCAGAATTCTCTGCAAATACTTAGCAAACGGATTTTTAGGGTTTTTGATAAAGCAAGTAAACAAAGTACGAGTAAATAAAAGATGAGGAATAAATGCAGCAAGTGGCCCAATCCTTTATGCAGCAAAGGACAAGCGGTTGTATTACTTAAGATGACCAAACATTCTCGAGGACACATGGGAAGATCAAAGTGCTTTCGCTTCATATAGTTGATTAATCTTCTTTAGCTTGCTAAGTGTTGTGTGGGTGAACCTGTGCTAATGTACCGACCTTCCTAGGACTAATACATACTTGTGATTATACCCCTTGCAAACATCCGTAAGTACAAGAAAGTAATTAAGGTAGAAACCTAACCACAACTTTAAACTCTAAGACCCTTACGTCCCTTGTGCAATGGTTTCCTAACGAGGGTTCAGGTTTCTGTCACTCCGGCAACCCCTATGATTAGTAGCCAAATACACAATGCATTCCCCTAGGCCCATATAGGTGAAGTGTCATGTAGTCGATGTTCACATGACACCACTAGAAGAAGTACACCACAACTTAAATATCAAACTATTGAATCTTTTTCAACGCAATTCCACTACTAACAACATGACTTCTCCCATGTCCTCAAGAACAAAACGAACTACTCACATGACATCATATGGATCATGATCAGAGATGGAACAATGATGTATAACAGTCTGAACGTAAACAATAATTCAAAGATTTACTCAATAGCATCAACTACAAAGAGTAATCAACACCGAGAAAGTTTCCCCTATGAACTATGCAAGATTCAATGCAATTGTTACAACAATATGGAGATGGTGATGAGGGTGCTGATGGTGCTGATGGTGGTGATGATGATGATGATTCCGATGAAGTCCAGCTTGATGGTGGTGTTGATGGCGACGATCTCCCCTCTCCGGGAAGGAAATCCCCCAGAAATCATGCATGAGAGATCTTTCTCTCGGTGTTTTCCGCCCCAGAGGCGGAATCTTTCTGTGGTCGCCCCGAGTCTTAGGGTTTCGGAGGATGATATCGCCAGGAGAGAGAGGATGGAGTGGGCAGGTGGCCACACCACCTCTAGGCGCTAAAGGCTGCCAGCGCCCGGTGGTGTGGGCCCCCTGTGGCCCATCTCCACTCTGTCTTCTGGCATCCTTAGTCTTCTGGAAAAATAGGACTTTCCGTATATTTTCCCAGATTTTCTGATCTTCGCGAATTTTGCCTCCAAACAACACCTTTTCCATCAGAATCCTGACTACAGCGGTCCATGCTCCAAAAGTCATCAACCATGCAAAAACAGATGAAATAACATAAGTATCACCTCTCAATACGAAATATATCAATGAATAATAGTGAATTAAGACATAGAATAGTGATGCAAAATGGACGTATCATAGCCCCCGAGTGCTCGGTTGAGTCGAAGACTCGAGCGAGGACTAAAGTAGTCGAAAACTTCTGCTGCTGAAATCAATGACGCCAGTGCTGACGATGTGATGACCTCGGTTTCCCGCGTGAGCGGCTTTGACGGGACGTGATGAGTGGTAGGTCCCACTTCCTGACTTCGATTTGACCGGGCGTGCGTAATCTTCTGTTTTAACTGCGTTTCCTCGATTTCCACGCGTAATGGGAATAGTGGGGTGATGTTTCGTGCTTCAGCTTTGCCACGTGTCGATGGCGATGTGCGCCACACATGTAGTAGGGTTTCTACTGGCCGTTGGATGGTGTCCCCGAGGAGGTTAAGTAGCAGCGTAGCTGCGGTAATTTCCCCGTCTGTCTTGTTTGCTCGTGTCTCCATCGCCATTGATGCTGCTCTCTGCTTCCCTGTACACTTTCTCTTTGCGGCACTGGACCAACTCCGTGTCTTCCCCAGTTACTTCCTCTGTTCTCACCGCCATCGGAAGATTGGTAAGAAGAAGGGAGGCGTCGCCGCTGGGTCTGCGGCTGCCATTGTCGCCACCAAGAAGAAGGGCAGTACCACCGCCGTGGGCACCAACGTCGCCGGTGCTAGGAAGAAGAAGGGTGCGGGCACCCGCGTCACCAACAGCGCTTGGCGTGCGTCCATCATCAAGCCCGCCGAGCTACATCTTCATCGTCGAGATGGAGTTCTTCTGTCTGTGGAAGACGACTCGTGAGTGCCCGGCGAGGAGGTAATCCCTTGTCCTCCTCCTGGTTTCCGGGTGATGTTCCTTGCGTTCATCATCCAGGTCTTTCTCTGCCCCTGTATCCTTTCTTCAGGGGTCTCCTTTACTTCTACAGGCTCCAGCTGCATCAGTTGTCCCCAAATTCTATTCTCCACATCTCCTGCTTCATTACTCTTTGTGAGTGCTGGCTCGGAATCGAGCCGCACTTTGGCCACTTCAAGAGGCTTTTTAAGCTGAAACGCCAGTCGGCGTCCGGTTCGGTAGTCTACGACGTAGGAGGCTGCGGAATCCATGTCGACTCCTTTGTCACCTACTTTGATATCAAGCTCACTGCATCCGTCCAAGGGTGGAGAGACAAGTGGTTCTACATCCGCGACCAGAAGGCCGACACAGAGCACTACGGACTCGCGCCCTTCGATCCTGCGACGCCGTTCAAGAGGAGGCGTTCTTGGAAGAATATCGTGATGCCTGGCAAGTCTAAGGAAACGGAGGTGCTGTATAAGCGGGTATGCGACCTCGAGAGTCGCATAGGCAAAGAAGAGGGAGGCACTACCCTCATTCGCACATGGTTGCACCGCCGTGTCTAGCCTCTACAGGCCAGAGTCCATTCCATGTTCCGCTGGGCCGGTGCGAACGATGCCACCCGCGTATCTGCCGATGGCATTTCTGCGGGTGAGGTTGATAAGAGGGTGCGACTGGTGACCAAATACACCACCAAGGTGGTTCTCCTAGGCGAACCAGTCTTGCCTCCTTTTGACGCCTCAAACCCTCCTCCTGAGGTAGAATTATACTACGAAGTAGCTTTTTTTGTCGATTGCCATTAAGTACTTGATGTATAATAATGTATCTTCTGAATGTAGGATTGGAAGGTGTCTTCCAATTTGCCTCCTCGTCCTGAAGGGGTTATTCCTCGCGAAGTGGATGAAGAGGATGAGTCGGAGTCGACCGTCCCTATCGAAGAGGAGGAGGGAGCCCCGAAGTCCAGCGACCAGGGCACTCGCAAGCGTTCCCGCAGCAAGGACTCGGATGCCTCGTCGACGATGATGCCAAAAGGCCCTTCTGTTATTGCAGAGGATCCAATCCCCGTCGTTCCTGTGCGCTCCATGGCTCCTCCTGCCCGGAAGAAGCTGCGACTACCAAAGGAGTCGTCGGAGTTGGAGGAGCAATCCTTCGACCTTGATAGATTTGACTGGTGAGTTCTGCATTCGTGACTTTGTATTGGTTTCTTTTTGGAGCTACTTTCCCTGAAGTTTTTCCTGCATGTGTTTTGTAGTCAAGCGGCGTCATCGTCTTCTAACGATGTCCAATTTGTGAAGGAATCCGGAGTCGCAGACTCCAAGGCCAAGGAAGTGGCCGAACGATCTTCCTCTCCTCCATTGGCGGCCCACTCTAGGCATAACTCGTTGAGTTCCCCGCCTGCTGGGGAACACCAGGTGGTTGCCCGGATGACTGTGCAATAGTCATCTTTGGAGTCTCTGGAGGATCATGTAATCATCTTTTTGCTATTTTGGCAGTCGAATATATACTTGGTGTTGTTGCTGAACTTTGTTTTCTTCTGATACAGCTCATCATGAAGGAAGCTGCTCGCCTGGCGGAGCAAGTCCTTGACATGGGTCGACAGCATGCGCGGCTGGACAATCATCATCGTGTTTTTGAAGGTTAGTTTTGGCTTTTGTCTTTGTCTTCGTGAAGTTTCTTTGGTCGATTGATGATACGTCATGTTCTTTGCAGTTGAGCATAACGAGCTTCTTTGTCATGCCGCTTCCCTCGAAAAGGTGCTTGCCGTGGCGGCGAAGAGTCACAACGAAGCAATCGTGGACCTAGAGGAGTCGCGAAAGCGTGAGGAGGACTTGCAAAAATGCGAAGAGGACTTGCACGTCTCCAATGCTAAGAGGGAAAAGTTGTTCGGGGAGCAACTTTTCTCGATTGCCAAGTCCCTCTCAGGTACTCCTTAAGCTGATTTTTCGTTGTTTCTTGCTTCGACATCGTGTTATTGTGCTAGCACTTTGCTATATGCAGATGCCAGTGGCCTGAGCTTTGACGCCCAGGCCCTTCGCCGCAAAGATGCGTTGGCTGGTGCTATCACCGTAGTCGAAGATCGCAGCGCTTCCCTTCAGGGGACGCTGACGAAGGCCAAGGGTGTCCTCAGTTGCATACGCAAGGATCTAACCCCCAAGGCTGAGATGATTGACAACCTCGAGGACTTGGTGGAATCCCTTGCTGGGGGTATTCCCATGGACTTCAGGAACACCCAGCGGTCTGTTGGCGCTACCATGGCACTCGCGATGGTGCAAGCTCATGGCGTGGAGGTGGACCCTGCCACGATCTCCAAGGCGATGTCCATCGGTGCAGATGGCCAACAGGTAGCGTTGCTCCCTTCGCTAGTGGCTGTGGTAAGTATGGGCCGCAGCTCATCAATACAATCGCCAAATACTCCGAAGAGCTGCAGCAAGCAAAGAATGCGGCGAAGGCTGCGGCATCAGGGGCTAGTACCGGAAAGTCTGTGGCGTCAGAGACCGCCACGGATTCGACGAGGCCCCGAAGTCCAAGTCGAAGTCGAAGAAGCAGGCTGCTCCTTAGTAGCTAATCTGTAATAGTTGTAGTTTACTTTCATGTTGAAAACATGCTTTTGTGGGAGTATCCCTGTCGAGACTTTGTTGTGCTTGAATGCATTCGAGCCTTTTATCAGTGTATTCTTGGTCCATTATTTGCTCTTGCTTGGTTTGTGATAGGGTATGTCGAGTGGTCCTTCGAGTGATCCTCGTGAGCCTCCACTCACCGATGAAACCTTGGCGCAACCATGCTCAAAGGTGGAGGAGTTATCCTTGCTTTCGTGTCTGCGCGATTGCATTAAGCAACTGGAGCGTGAGTTGCCCATCCTCCATGGTAGCGCAGATGTATGGAAGTCAAAGGCGGAGAAGGCTACCGCCCGCGAGAAGTATCACTTGGAAGAGGTAGCGCAGCTGAGTGAGCAGTTCAAGTGTTAGCTTTCTACCCTCTTATCTTTTCTTTTAGTCAGTCGCGGTGATGCCTTGTCTTCATACTTTGCCCTTTTGTTTGGTGTAGTTGTTAGTGCTCGTCATCCGCATGATGAGAAAGACCGGATTGCCATTCGAATGAATGATCTGACCCAGGAGCAACTACAGGCGAGTGGATACTTTTGTGTGGACCATGATCGTGTGATCGCGCTTGTGACCCTGCAGGATCGTGCTTCTCGAGTACTTCACTTTTTGAAGAAGGCGCAGTCATGCCTTAAGCATATCTATCAAACAATGTTTCCGCTAGACGCCGTCCCTTCAATCCAGTTGGCTCTTCTGGCGAAATTTCAAGATTTGAGTGCGGTTCGCGAGTGCGTGTGACAACAGTTAATAGCTGGTGTTAAGGCTGTGTTGTCGCTGGTGTGACTGCATAGGCCGGATGTTGATGTTGCAGCTGTTGCTGCTGGACCGCCACCTCCGCCAGAAGGTACGACATGGCACATGGTTCCGCACTATCAAGCGGTTGATCGCCCAGCGGAAGAAATTGTCGACTTCTTCGAGGAACAAACGAACGTTCTTCTGTTGCAGCAGTAGTGTGACTTGTATCCTGCACATAATTGTACAAGTGTTGTAAAGTACATATGAATATGTTGGATGAAATTAATACTCATTGATATGTGAAGAGCTTGCTAGCTTTTATATTTTGCGAGTGTATTTGTACTCTGCAGTTCCTTTTTGTTAGCCCGACTTGTGTTATCTTAGCTCCTTGCCAACCTATCAGGTGCGTTGTAACTAGGTTGATGTTTATTAAGGGTTCGATTAATGTTGCGTCAGCTACTCAAGAAACTGCGATTTGTTTGTAGAAGGAAAGTGTAAAGGGTGGCGCATCCCCCAAGTGATCAATTTGCAGGAAAATAAGGAACACAGAGTTTTGGGGCACTTAGCTTTATTTATTCACAGAATAGTACGAGGTACAATGTGTGGCTAAGTAGCCTGGCTGAATAGCCTTATTTGTAAATGTAAAAACGACTAGGGGTAGAAGCGGCGCAATTGCACGACGTTCCAGGGATTGGAGTATGTGACTCCTGTCTCAAGATTTTTTAGGCGATTGGCGCCACCTAGGATTACTTCCGTAATCACGTAAGGTACCTCCTAAGGGGACTCGAGCTTGAGGTGCCCTTGCTGCATCAGTCGCAGGACCGGGTCTCCTTCGACAAAGGATCTGGGGCGTAGCCTTCTGCTGTGGTAGTTGCGGAGGCTTTGTTGGTAGATCGTTGATCTTTCTGCTGCGATTTCTCGTGCCTCGTCAAGAAGATCGACGGAGTCTTCAGGTGCAAGAGTTGACTCATGTTCGCTATAAGCAACCACCCATAGAGCTTTGTAGCGTACTTCTGCGGGTAGCACCACTTCAGCACCGTGCACCATGAAGAACGGGGTGTATACCGTGGCACTGTTTGGAGTTGTGCGTAAGCTCTAGAGTACGGATTGCAGCTCGTCTGGCCAGCATTGATGACCCACAAGTATAGGAGGTGTATCGTAGTATTTTCGAGGCAAGTGAAACCCAATTTATTGATTCGACACAAGGGGAGCCAAAGAATATTTATAAGCCTTAACAACTGAGTTGTCAATTCAGCTGCACCTAGAAACAATCTTGCTCACAACAGTTTATCAGTAGCAACAGTTTTGTAGTAGCAATAGTAAAGTAATAGTAGTAGTAAAAGTAAAGACAGTAGTAACAATTGCAGTAAACAGTAGGATTAAAGCGCGGTAGGCATAGGGATGGATGGACGGGCGTTCCATGGACAACACAATTCATATGGCAATCAACACAGAGGGCATTTACAGATAAATAAGATAAAGCATCCAAGTACTAAATAATCATAGGCATGTGTTCCATATATAGTCATACGTGCTCGCAATGAGAAGTTGCACAACATCTTTTGTCCTGCCAGCCCGTTTGCAGCGAGGCCTCGAGGGAACTACTGGCAATTAAGGTGCTCCTTTTAATAGAGCACCGGAGCAAAGCATTAACACTCCATGAACACATGTGATCCTCACATCAAAGCCATCCCCTCCGATTATCCCGATTGCTGTCACTTCGGGGCCTTTGGTTCCGGAGAACAATATGTGTATACAACTTAGAGGTAAGACCATAAACAATACTATCATAATGAATCAATAACATGTTCAGATCTGAAATCATGGCACTCGGGCCCTAGTGACAAGCATTAAGCATAACAAGTTTCAACAAAGTCAAAAAGCAGTAATAATAGATACTAGGGACCATTCCCTAACAATCTAATGCCATTACATGAACGATTTCATCCAATCCCTACCATCCCCATAGCCTACAGCGGGGGATTACTAACTCATAGATGGGGGAAACATGGATGGTCGATGGAGAAGCGATGGTGATGATGATGGCGATGATCTCCTCCAATTTCCCGTCCCGGCAGGGTGCCAGAACGGAGTTTCTGGTTCCGTTTCACGGAATCTGGTGGTGGCGGCGCAGCGGAACACTTTCTGGAAAAACATCGAACCCCCCTTGGTTTTTAGGTCAAGAGGCAACTTATAGGTGAAGAGGGAGGCCGAGGGGGTGACCGAGGCGGCCACACCACCCCTAGGCGCGGCCTGGCCTGGCCCGCGCAGCCAGGTGGTGTGGGCCCCTCGTGGCCCTCCTCCGTCTCGTCTTCTGGCTCTGTGAGTCTTTTGGTGAAATAGGATTTTTGGCATATTTTCCGGGATTTTTCTTGATAGTTGATTTTCCGCACAAAAACTAGACACCAAGGTAATTCTACTGAAAACAGCGTCAGTCCGTGTTAGTTGTATCCAAATCACACAAGTTTAGAGGAGAAACAATAGCAAAAGTGTTCGAGAAAGTAGATACGTTTTGGACGTATCAACTCCCCCCAAGCCTGGCTTATTGCTTGTCTTCAAGCAATTCAGTTGAAAATTGAGTGTGATAAAAGAAACCTTCACGAACACATTTGCTTCATAAGATGTATATATTCTTAGCATATGATCAACTACTCATGCAATTCATAATAAAGAGTATGCAACTAAGTTTACTTAATATTCATTGCAAGCTATGAAGAGATTCCAACTCAAAAATAGTAAGTAGCATGAAACATAAACATAACCAACATTGCAATGCTCATAACAAGGTATGATAGAGTGGTATCTCGCTTGCCTTTTATTGTAGAGCAAACATAAATGCCAAGGCACCTCTGAAGTTCAGGTGGAGACTAGAAGTAAAGATATCAAAGATACAAGCATCAAAGTCATAACACAATTAATCAAATTTTGAGACAAGCACATTACACTAAGAATGACAACTATGCTCTCAAGAAAGTGCTCATAGCATATGTGGTGACTCAACAAGGAAATGAAAAGGTTTTGAAAAGTTTGAAAGGCTTCCAAATGCTGAAAGTATGGTACTCATTAGCTTTGAGATCTCATGGCCCCTATCATAAGCATCTTTACATGATTAAGGTGAAAGTGAGGTCCAATCTGAGTTATATGCTTGACAGACTATAAACTACATGTCCCTTGAGTACGAGGGCCGCTCCTCATGCTACTCAACTTTAGTACTTTAGTTACCGGTAAGTTCTTGTCATAGTAAATACATGCGTATTGTAGAGAACCGCCAACGGGATACCCCTTGCCCGATGATATGGAAGAATCCCCATATCAAAATGATAAGGCAAGCCGACAACAGGCATCTCAGCAATCTTCTTATTTACCATGGGAAAATGGTGCTTTTTTCTCTCTTTCCTATTTTCTCATATTTCTTTTTCTTTTTATCAATAGTTATCTCTCTTTTTTCTATAAGAAGAATGCTTCATAGATACTCATTATGGTTACGCTGTTGGTTTCCACCATGATTAGGCATGGATTAGACCGGCGGCCCAGACGTTTCTCTAACACACATACATAACTCCATGGACTTACAATCTCCCCTTTTATTTCACACCGATGACATCCACAAACAAAAGAGCATGATATCAACTGGGTATATATTTACAGGTGTTGAAAGCGTTCCCCGTGACAGCACGGTTCTGCTAATCCCCAGCCTATAATTTGCAAGCATATAACCTTCATGGACAGTCACAATGGTTCAGGTTTATTAAGTGCAATAAATAAAGTGTGCCATCAAGTTCGTGAGAGCTTTACTAACTAACTTTCTCATAACAAGCAAACATTTTATTCGGAAGAAAACAAGGCATATTGAATATGCACGGAATAGCAAATGATGCTAATAGGTAGGTATGGTGGACACTTTTGGTAATAATGGTTTTGGGGAATTGGAAACACGAGTAGAGCTCATACTCAGTGCAAGTGAAGGCTAGAAATAGTAAGGGAGTGACAAACGAGAGAGCAATAACTGTCATAATCATGCTTGCAACAAAACAGGACTAACCATGGCATGAAAGTGATTTAAGACCCCTGAGGCAAAATAATTCATCGAGGCTTAACTGATTATTGTTTCAGTCACATGCATGCATGAGCACGTGCCAAGTCAATTCAAGTGAAACATTCAGAGGAGGATACCACAGTGTCATACCAAGTTATGAATAGAGCAATGCAAGCAAAAATTCATATGACATGCTACAAACTATTAGCGAGCTGGAGCTAGTCATAAGAAAGCAAGAACTACTAAGCATCCATAAATAACATACACCCTACATGAACAGATTGAGCATGCCCACAATGATGAGTATATGTACAAAAATGAAAACAAATAGAGTTTGTTACCAGCCTCTTACCACACCTCAAGTCTTCATTAATCCTCATTTATTGCCCTTCACTTGTGTGGCTTGAATAATAACATGAAACCAAATTCCACTGAGGACTGCTAAACCCTGCAACAAACTTCACAAAACCATAGAAGAACAACAAATATTTTTGGTGTTTTTAATTTTTAAAGGCAAGAACAAAAAGGAAAAACAAGCAAAGCAAAATCTTTTTGGGTTTTTCGAATTTTCCAAACAAAGCAAAAAGGAAAAAAGCAAACCAAGGCAAAAAGAAGAAGAAGCAAACAAAGAGAAACAACGGAAATATTTTTGGTCTTTTTGTGTTTTAGAAAGCAAAAGTAAAGAAAGAACGAAAACTAAAAAGAGAACGAAGCATGGATATACAAAGTACTGACTAAACATGATATAAAGATGAGTTTGATGTCGGTGTACCTCCCCCAAGCTTAGGCTTTTGTCCTAAGTGGGTATCAATCCCAAGCTGGCCAAGATGGAGCGCCTCCGTAGTACGGCGAGGAGGTACCCTCGTCCTGGTACGAGCTCGAGGACGCCCAATCGTAGTGCGCAGAGTAGTCATAAGAAGGCACATCCTCCTGGTGCTGCCTGTGGAAACCAAGCAAGCGGAGCTGATCGTCCACCTCCTCCTTGGAACGCGACCATGGCCTCCTGTGAATACCGAACAAAGTAGATTGCGGCAAAGGAATCTCCCTCTCGTCCCCGTCAGTAAACAACATCCTATATACTAAACCCTCCGTACTAGAGTCAGCAGTAATCAAGTGAAGTGTTTTCATAGCAGCAAGGTCAAGCCTTTGTGGTGCCAACATAGTGTCATTAGGATCCACAGAAAGTTCTAATGTAACAACCATACATGAAGCAATAATGCCCCCATAAATAGGTCCCCTAGCCGCTAGGCGGCGAGCAATGAGAGAGCCAAGACTGTACCTGGTATCATTATTAAGTGCAGCAGCAAGGAAGGCTAAATGATAATTAGAAATATTACTTGTGTTCTCCCTACCAAGAATGCTAGTGGCAAGATAATAAGCAAAATATCTAAGAGCTAGGAGTTGAATATTCCTTATCTTCCCGCGCTGAGCTACGCGGTCATCATCATTTGTAACACTTCGATAGAGCTCCAGCAAATCAGCGGGTTGACCTTGGATCTTCTTCACTGTCCCCGTCATGCCTATACCTATAATGCTACAAAATCTTTCCAATGACATGGTAATAGCCTGATTATAAATTCTGAACGAAACAGCTGACTGATAAGGGGTGTTAGTGAAAACGAAACTCTCAACGAAAGTTTTGGTGAGCACGTCATATTACTCACTCTCATCCTGCATGTAAGTGGTCAAACCGACCCTCTGAACCAGTAGTAAGAAATCATCAAGGATCCCTACAGCTTGCAAAACGGTAAAACAAGGGAAAGTAGATGGGTGAGCATCTCCCTCATCTCCTTCATTGCCAAAGCGTGTTGCAATAAGATCTTCATTGTATGAAGGCCTAAAGTGAGATGCCGATCTTGAGGGCCTTGACCTTCTAGGTGTGTCCCTCTCAAATATTTCTCCAAATGTGTGGTTGTTCATCTTTGATATTCTGAAATTTAAACATCCATTATACAAGTGATTGCAAAGTGAGTACATAATGAAGGGAACTACTCATGGGGACTTGTAAGAGGCCTAAACATGCATCAAAACAATATCTCTAAGCATTGAACAAGCTTACAAGCTCTCCTAACCTGTCACCTACAACAGCAAAATACTCAAGATATAAACCACTAAACACAAATCTACTTCAATAAGCGGAAGAGTCACATACCGGAGAACAAATGCTCCAAATTTCAGCAACAAAGATGGGCTGAGCAAGGAGATCGAAAAATCATGGACAAGAACAGCAAGAACGCGATTTGGAGCAAAGAGCTGGTGTTTCCTCGGGAGAGAGAAGGCAGTGGGAAGTGAGAGAGTGAGTGGAGGGCCAGGGGTGGCCCACACTATGGCCAGGCGCGCCCCTGGGCTGGCCGCGCCACCAGGTGGTGTGCCTGCCTGGTGGGTCCCCCTGGTACTCTCTAGGCACTTCTCTGCCCCTATTTTCATGTAAAAATTTAATATGAATTTTCTGGAATTTTTCGAGACACTTTATTTTTGAGCAATTTTCAGGTATAGATGAATGATTTTCTGACACAAAGATGTTTTTGGAATGATGCAATAGCAAAACAAAGCTAAAACTTCAGAAGTTCTAAGACACTCTAATATGCAAGCAACTAACAACAGAAAAGTAAACTAAATGAAAACAAAAACTAAAATGGATAAAATAAAAGGTAAGCAAAGATAATCATGGTGAAAACATTGTTTTTTTCATTAAAATCCCCTTGTTAACAAGGTTGATCAGGTCTTGTTACCAAAACAATTTTATATGAAACAAAACTTTGTATTCCAGTAATGATTATGTTACCTCATCCTTGATAGCAATGGTCCCAATCATAATAATTTCATATTTTTCTCTTGGTATGGGACAATATATTTCTCCAACTTGAATGCCCTCAACATGTTCAATTGAATTCAAACCATAAGTCCTATCAATCTTCTTGGGGAAATAGACAGTATGCTCCTTGTCATTAACATTAAAAGTCACCTTTCCTTGATTACAATTAATAATAGCTCCTGCAGTATTAAGAAAAGGTCTCCAAGAATAATAGACATATTATCATCTTCAGGCATTTAAGCACAACAAAATCAGTTAATATCAAGAAATTATGAGCCACTTGAACAGGTACATCCTCACATATACCAACAGGAATGGTAGTAGATTTATTAGCCATTTGCAAATATATATCAGTTGGTATTAACTTTTCTAGTTGAAGTCTCTTATAGAGAGAAAAAGGCATAACACTAACTCCTGCTCCGAAATCACACAAAGCTGTTCTAACATAACTATTTTTAATAGAGCAAGGAATAGTTGGAATCCCTGGGTCTCCAAGTTTCTTAGGAACCTTACCATTAAAGGAATAATTAGCAAGCAAAGTAGAAATTTCTTCATTAGGGATCTTCCTTTTATTCGAGACAATATCCTTCATATACTTTGAATAAGGAGGCAATTTAATAGCATCAGTCAAAGGAATTTGCAAGAATAAAGGTTTCATCCACTCACAAAACTTGTTATAGTGTTCATCTTCCTTTGACTTGTGTTTCTTATCAGGGAAAGGCATAGGTTTTTGGACCCAAGGCTCTCTTTCACTACCATGTTTCTTAGCAACAAAATCTTCTTTGGTGTATTTCGTATTCTTAGTGTGCCTTTCAGGTTCTTCTTCAACTTTTTCTTTATCAGGAGCATCATTTTCTTCATTACCACTTTTAGTTTCAGCATCAGAGACAAATATACTATTAGGATCTTTAGCAGGTTCAGAAGGTTCTACAATAGTTTTATGTTTCTTTTTTCTTTTCTTAGGAGTAGTACCACTATTTTCAGCTTATTGAGAATCCTGCTCAATTCTTTTAGGATGCCCCTCAGGATATAGAGGATCCTGGGTAGCAGCACCACTTCTAGTTCTAATTTCATAAGCATGTTTTTCTTTAGCAGCATTAACTAGCAAGTCTTTTTGTACCTTAATAAGCTGATCAATTTGAGTTTGAACCATTTGAAAATGTTTAACAAGCATTTTAACATCATTAGAGGTTCTTTCCACAATATCTTTTAACTCAACAATAGATCTAGAGTTTTCCATTAAATGATTTTGCACCATTTTATTGAAATTATCTTGCTTAAAAATAAAAACATCAAATTCTTCTAAGCATTGATCAGGAGGTTTAGAGTAAGGAATATCACCTTCATCAAAATGTTGGAGAGAGTGTACCTCAATAGTGGATGAGTGGGGGATTGGCTTATATAATTCTTCTATAGGAGGTAAATTCTTCACATCTGCAGCTTTAATTCCCTTCTCCTTAAGACATTTTTAGCTTCCTTCATCACTACATCATTTAGTTTAGTAACTCCCCTCTTCTTTGATGTTGGTATAGGCGCAGGAATAGTTGGTTCAGGTATAGTTGTCTCAGGTGTAGCTGGTTCAGGAGGAGTCCAGTCTTCATAATTCTTGCTTATTTTAGCCATTAATTCCTTAGCTTCCTTGGGAGTCATATTCCTGAAAACAAAATCAGCACAACTATCCAGGTATGTCCTAGATTCTTCAGTTAGTCCATTATAAAATATATCAAGAAGCTCATTCTTAGGTAATAGACATCCAGCCTGTGCATGAATCAAAGCACAAAACCTTGCCCATGATTCATGCAATATCTCTTTTTCTCCCTATTTAAAATCAAAAAGTTCCTGCAAAATAGCATGTCTAGCACTAGGAGGAAAATATTTCTAAAGGAAGGTACTAATCAAGCAATCAAGGCTATCAATAGATCCAGGAGGTAAATTATTAAACCAAGTTTTAGCTTCTCCTTTTAGTGAAAAAGGGAAAAATTTAGCAACAATGTAGGTGCGCATCTTAATATCATCAGAAAATAAGCCACTCATGGTAGAAAGCTCAGTCATATGTGCTACCGCACTTTCATTCTTAGTCCCACAAAAAGGTTCTTTCTCAACAATAGCTATGTAAGATAGATCAAGAGAGAAATCATAATCCTTATCTTTAATGTTTATGGGAGATGCAGCAAACTTAGCATTAGGAGACAATTTGGGTTTTATAATACGCCTCTCAAGGAGATTCTTAATAGCACTCCTATCATGGGTGTTTTTACATTCTTTAATAAATTCACCGGTCATCTCTATATAATCGTCTTCAATATCATAACTCTCTCTAGACTCAGGTAAACTGACAGGTGTAGTGGTGTCTTCATTAGGAGTTTCAGTATTTCCAGCTATAGTTCTAGCAATCATAGCATCTAGGAAAGGACCTAATGAACAACTCTTATCAAGCACAGTAGAAGCAGCATCATAAGTATTAGAAGTTTCAAATTCAGCAGTAGTAGTAGTGTGTGTAGCATGTGTATGTGGTGGTGTAAGGAGTTTACTCATAACAGATGGTGAATCAAGAGCAATAGAGGTGTTCAGAACCGTACCTCTCTTTGTAGTTGATGGTAAAATAGGAACTTTTCCATCACGAGACTTACCCATGATGAATGGAGGACAGTGAACAATAGTGATTCCAAGTGAACTTGATAAATAGAGCTATGCTCCCCGGCAATAGCGCCAGAAAATAGTCTTGATGACCCACAAGTATAAGGGGTGTATCGCAGTATTTTCGAGGGAAGTGAAACCCAATTTATTGATTCGACACAAGGGGAGACAAAGAATATTTATAATCCTTAACAACTGAGTTGTCAATTCAGCTGCACCTGGAAACAATCTTGCTCACAATAGTTTATCAGTAGCAACAGTTTTGTAGTAGCAATAGTAAAGTAATAGCAGTAGTAAAAGTAAAGACAACAGTAACAATTGCAGTAAACAGTAGGATTAAAGCGCGGTAGGCATAGGGATGGATGGATGGCCGTTGCATGGACAAGACAATTCATATGGAAATCAAGACATAGGGCATTTGCAGATAAATAAGATAAAGCATCCAAGTACTAAATAACCATAGGCATGTGTTCCATATATAGTCATACGTGCACGCAATAAGAACTTGCACAACATCTTTTGTCCTGCCAGCCTGTTTGCAGCGGGGCCTCGAGGGAACTACTGGCAATTAAGGTGCTCCTTTTAATAGAGCACCGGAGCAAAGCATTAACACTCCGTGAACACATGTGATCCTCACATCAAAGCCATCCCCTCTGGTTATCCCGATTGCTGTCACTTCGGGGCCTTTGGTTCCGGAGAATAATATGTGTATACAACTTGCAGGTAAGACCATAAACAATACTATCATAATGAATCAATAACATGTTCAGATCTGAAATCATGGCACTCGGGCCCTAGTGACAAGCATTAAGCATAACAAGTTGCAACAAAGTCAAAAAGCAGTAATAATAAATACTAGGCACCATGCCCTAACAATCTAATGCCGTTACATGAACGATCCCATCCAATCCCTACCATCCCCATAGCCTACATCGGGGGATTACTCACTCATAGATGGGGGAAACATGGCTGGTCGATGGAGAAGCGATGGTGATGATGATGGCGATGATCTCCTCCAATTCCCCGTCCCGGCAGGGTGCTAGAACAGAGTTTCTGGTTCCGTTTCACGGAATCTGGTGGTGGCGCTGCAACGGAACTCTTTCTGGAAAAACGTCGAACCCCCCTTGGTTTTTAGGTCAAGAGGCAACTTATAGGTGAAGAGGGAGGCCGAGGGGGTGACCGAGGCGGCCACACCACCCCTAGGCGTGGCCTGGCCTGGCCCGCACGACCAGGTGATGTGGGCCCCTCGTGGCCCTCCTCCGTCTCGTCTTCTGGCTCCGTGCGTCTTCTGGTGAAATAGGATTTTTGGCATCTTTTCCGGGATTTTTCCTGATAGTTGATTTTCTGCACAAAAACTAGATACCAAGGTAATTCTGCTGAAAAAGGTGTCAGTCCGTGTTAGTTGTATCCAAATCACACAAGTTTAGAGGAGAAACAATAGCAAAAGTGTTCAGTAAAGTAGATACATTTTGGATGTATCAAGCATCCGGCGGCTTGTTCGAGTGGCCAAAGGAGTCGCTTCTTGATTCCACCATAGACGAGGCCATTGGCCTTTTCGACTTGACCGTTGGTCTACGGGTGAGCCACCGAGGCATAGCTTATGTTGATTCCTAGGTTTTCACAGAATTCCTGGAACTCCTTAGAGGTGAATTTCGTCCCATTGTTTGTGATGATGCTGTGTGGCACTCCAAAGCGGTAGACAATGGATTCGAAGAACTTGATAGCGTTGGCTCCTAATTGATTTGTCACCGTCCTGACCTCGATCCACTTGATGAACTTGTCGACTGCGACCAAGAGGTATACGTAACCTCCTCGCGAGGATTTCGGTAGCTTGTCGACCATGTCGAGTCCCCATTGCACAAAGGGCCAAGCCAATGGTATTGGCCGGAGTTCCACGCCAGGTGCATGCGGTTTGTCTGCGAATTGCTGGCAAGCGTTGCAGTGCTGGATGATGTCCTTGGCGTCGCGCATGGCCATGAGCCAGTAGAATCCAGCTCGTAGAGCTTTGGCGACGAGGACGCGACTGCGAGCATGGTGCCCGCAAGTGCCGTCGTGGATGTCAAGGAGGACGGCCCTTCCGTCCCCGTTGGAGCACTCCTATGATGCTGCGCTTGTATAATTCACCATTGATGACGGCGAATGCCTTGGATCGTCGCATGATGTGTCGCGCGTCAGTCAGATCATCTGACAACCTCTTACTGAGTAGATATGTGATGTAGGGTTGTGTCCAAGATGGCTCGATCATCATGACACCCATTGGCCCTTCGAGTCCTGTATCAAGCTCCAGGTCGTCGAGTTCCATTGGCTTATTGGGTGGCATAGCCCCCGAGTCCGTTGATGTGCTTGCTTTCTTCTCTGGAGCCTTTGGCTTGATGGAGCATTCACATATGCGCTCGAGAAATACCCCAGGTGGTATGGGGGCGTAGGTGGAGCCAATGTTGGCGAGTGTGTCTACCTCTTCATTGCTTTAGCAGCCTACATGCCGCAGCTCACAACCGTCGAAGTCCCCTTCGAGTGTGTCGTAGAGGTCGCGATAGGCGATCATGTTGTCGCTCAGTGCGTCGCACTCGTGCATCGTTTGGTTGACCACCAGTTTGGAGTCGCCATAGATGATGAGCCTCTTGGTGCCACAGGCTTTCGCCATCCACATCCCATGGATTAGAGCCTCATACTCAACTTCATTGTTGGAGGCAGTGAACTGCATTCGCAGAATGTATTTCATCTTGTCTCCCTGGGGCGATGTCAGTATGACACCTGCGCCGGCTCCGTCCTTTTGTTTGGACCCATCGAAGTGCATTATCTAGAGGTAGGACATATCTGGCTTGTCGGGGAGCTGGTTCTCCATCTAGTGCACGAGGAAATCAGGGAGGACTTGCGACTTGATTGCGTCACACTTTTCGTATGTGATGTCTCGTGGAGACAGTTTGATTCCCCAAAGCGCGACTCGCCTGGTGGCATCAGGGTTATCGAGTATATGCCCGAGCGGGGCGTCGTTGACCACCACGATTGAGTGCTCCTGGAAGTAGTGGCGTAGTCGCCTGGCTGTCATGAAAACACCATACGCCAGCTTCTGGTAGTGCGGGTACCGCTATTTTGTTGGCGGTAGCACCTCGCTGAGGTAGTAGACTGGGCGTTGGACCCCGTGGACCTTGTTTTCTTCGGCTCGTTCCACCACAAGCACCGTGTTGACCACCTGATTGGTGGCGGAGATGTAGAGCAATAGCGGATCTTTTTCGCGTGGTGTCACCAGTACCAGCGAGGTGGATAGTGAATGCTTGAGGTCCTCGAATGCTTCTTGCACCTCGTCTGTCCACTCGAATTTGTCAGTTTTGCAGAGAAGTTGGTAGAAAGGCAATGCTTTTTCGCCCATGCGACTGGTGAATCGACTGAGCGCCCTGATTCGCCCAGCCAGCTGTTGGACGCCTCTTACATTCTTCGGCTTCTCCATGGCTAGTATGGCCTTTATTTTCTTCGGGTTTGCTTTGATCCCTCTCATGGAGATGAGATACCCGAGTAACTTCCCAGATGGCATGCCGAAGGCGCATTTATCCAGATTGAGCTTGATCCGGTAGCGGTCGAGGTTGGCGAAGGTCTCGTGTAGATCATCGATTAGTGTGGCTTCCTCCTTGGTTTTGATGACGATGTCGTCAACATAGACTTGGATGTTGCGACCAAGTTGATTCTTGAGGCAAGCCTGCATGCACCACTGATAGGTGGCTCCTGCGTTTTTTAGCCCGAAAGGCATCGTGTTGTAGCAGAACACACCAAAGGGCGTCGTAAACGCCGTTTTCTCTTGATCCTCCTCCTTCATTCGAATCTGATTATAGCCTAAGTAGGCGTCGAGGAAGCAGAGACGCTCACATCCCGCGGTGGAGTCGATGATTTGGTCGATTCGCGGCAGCGGGAAGTGATCTTTTGGGCAGTGCTTATTCAAGGAGGTGAAGTCCACGCACATCCGCAGGATATCTGTGTCTTTTTTGGGCACAAGCACTGTATTAGTGAGCCAAGTGCTTTCCTTGATCTTGCGTATGAATTTTGCGTCGAGGAGTCTGTTGATCTCCATTCCGACTGCTTTTGCTCTTGGTTCAGACAATCGCCGAATTGTCTGCTTGACTGACCTTGCGTCTGGATTCACATTGAGTGAGTTCTAGGCGAATTCCCTGGGAACTCCTGGCATGTCCGCTGGACACCATGCGAAGATCTCCCAGTGCTCACGGAGGAATTCGACGAGCGCGAGTTCCTATGCGGAACTCAAGTTGTTGGCGATGAGGGTCGTCTTGGTCAGGTCCGTCGGGTGGACCTGTACTTTCTTTGTGTGTACCGACGAGTTGAAGGACAGATCAGGTGAACTTGGCCTGCTCATGGGAGGCAGACTGTTGTCTGTGACTCCTTTAATCTCGTGAGTTCCTCCTGCATGCCGAAGGACTGGAAGATTCTGTTGAATTCCCTATCATAGCTCTCGGACCTCTCGAAGTTTCCGTTGATTGTGATTACGCTGTTTGGACCTGGCATCTTCATCTGCAGGTAGGTGTAGAGCGGCACGGCCATAAACCTTGCGAAGGCGACACGTCCGAGGATGCAGTGGTATTGTGAAGGCCAGTCGACGACTTCAAAGTTGATGTGCTCTCGCCGAAAGTTTTGCGGTGTGCCGAAGATGATGTCGAGGTTGATTTTGCCCAGGGGATATATGCCCTTCCCTGGGACGATGCCGTGGAACATCGTGTCTGAAACTTCTAGACATGTCAGAGGGATCCTCATCGCACGCAAGGTACTCATGAAAATGAGGTTAATGTTGCTGCCACCATCCATGAAGACGCGACTCATGTCGAAACCCCCAATCTGCGCCTCAAGTACGAGGGGACAGTGGCCTGGACGAGGAACTTGGTGCGGGTGGTCATGCCTGTTGAAGGTGATGCAGGAGTCGCTTCCACTGAGGTACTCAGTGGTGCAAGGTGGAGAGTTTATCGCCAAGTTGACTTGGCGAGTGATGGCCTTCTGCACTCGATTTGAGGGACGCCCTTTTTGGATCATCCCCATGTTGCCCACGGCTCGTGGGTATGGTTCGCCTCCGTGATGCTGGACCAGCGCGGCCGCGGGTGGTGGTGGTCCGGGCGGTGGTGGAGGAGCTCCATGTGCCACAGTGCCTAGAGCGGCTCCATATCCCCTGTTGACCGTGTTGTGATTCATCCGGGCCAGGCCCTCGTGAAGTTTGAGGAACTCGCGGTAGTCCTTGAGAAGGTGGCTGGATTTCTTCTTGCCATCGTGCCTGTCGATGTAGAAGTGCACGTTGCATGGCCCGGACAGTTTATCCTTGATAGATGTTGCGGGTGCCCCTTCACGACTGCGGCGTTGGCACCCTTGCGTGGTTTTTCAGCTATCATGGTATCCGCTGTTGCGGTTTTCATTGCGTTTGTCGGTGTAGCCGGCTGCGACCATGTTGACCTCGTCGCGGTCGTCGTAGACGCGCATCCGACGCTTGCCTCAGCGGTCGCGTTTGCGCCCGAGGTCATCGTCATCGTCGGAGTAGGTACGGTTCTTCACCGAGTCTTCTCCGTCAGCCCACCGATTCGCGATTTCCATCAGATGGTCGATTGTTTTGGGCTTCGAGTGGCCCAGCTCCTCCTTGAGCTCTATACGGCAAACGCCGCCATTGAATGCGTCGATTGCACGGTCCTCCGAGATGTTTTCTGCGGAGTTCTTGATGATGGACCACCTCTGGATATATGAGCGTAGCGATTCACCCGATCTTTGCTGGCAGCTTCTCGGCTCTTCGATTGATGCGGGCCTTTTGTAAGTGCCCCTGAAATTGCACACAAAGCTGTAGACCAGCTCTTCCCAGCTGCGAATGGATCCGCGTGGGAGGTTGTTGAGCCATGCGCGAGGGGCGCCCTGCAGTTGTAGCTGCAGGCATTGCATGGCCGTGCTTCGACTCCCGCCATGTAGTCTGACAGAGGAGATGTGGTCCTGCAACCAGATTTTCGGGTCCTGTAGACCGTCAAATTTTGGGTTCTCCGACGGAAGTTTGAACCCTTTAGGCATTCGCTTCTGCCTGATGGCCCTGCTGAAGCATCTGGCGCCGCTGAGCTCAGTCTCGTCTTCTTCTGAATCAGTCGACCGAGCGCATCTTGCCCACATCTTGTCGACTTTGTGCTGCGTGAGGTCATTGCGCACATCGTAGTCGTGATCATGCCGCCGTGAGCAGCGACGCCGAAACAGATCGTGGCTATTGTCGCTGGATGAGGGCGAGGAGTAGCGTTTTGCCAGATCCTTGCTTTTCTTTGGCTCTGGTGTGGGCTCTTTGTCTTTGGGAGCACGTTGCCCCGCGTATCCACCGTCATGGAGCTAAAGTCGAGGACTTTCGCGGCTTCTACGCGCTCCTCCTCGGTGAGGTGGGCCAGTCGAGATCTTCTCTTGTTGGCCAGGTACTCGTTGCCTTTGGAGGAGAGCTCGGCTCACCGAAGGCTCGACTCGTCCGCCGCCTTTTTACGCGCCTCGAGTTGCGCGATTGCATGTAGCTGGCATCTGTATTCCTCCTTCGGTAGCCAATGGTAGCCCATCAGCATGTCTTGTGGGGAGTTGAAGGGTAGAGGATTGCCTCGCAGAGCTTCTCGATAGCGGGCCCACTCGTTGTCGTTGAGCTTGATCACTACGCGCTCTCTAGTGTGTTCGTTCACTATGGTCGGCGGTTCTCCTCCTGCGCCATTGTTGACGGGCGCACTGTTACCACCGTTGGTGGGGCCGCCGTTGGGCGTACTGCCATTGGGTGGTCCGGTGCCGTTGGGCGTGCTGCCGTTGGGCGGTCCGGTGACAGATCCGGTGCCAACGTTTTCGCGATTGGCGGTAGTGTCGCCTGTGTTGATGACTGTGCACATAAAGTGGTTTGGGAAGCTGTTGCTCCCGCAACTTTCAGATCCAGAGCCATAGGCTCCGTCTTCAGTGGCCAGGTCACCCAGATCGGATCCGTGACTGCTGTCGCTGCCCGTGCTCCCAGCTGCTGCCGAGGCGTTGATCTCGCTGAGGGTGCCAATTGGTGGTGGGAACCACGATGCTGGAGCAATCGTGGGTTCCGTTGGCTGGTCAGGCATGCGAAGCGTGCCCATCTGACCAACCTGGAAGCGAAGGCTTCCAATACCTAGACTGATTCCATAGCCTACGGACTCAAAAGCCGGGCGAGTGGCTGGCGTGTGGACGGTGAAGTCGAACACGCTGAAGAGCTGGCGAATCTCTGCTGTTGCAGAGTTGTAGATTGCGGTTGATGGGGCCGAAGAACCCGCGACATCAGCACTCCCAGTTCCCACAGACGGTGCCAATTGACGAGGGTTTAACTCGTCAATGCCCATTGTTATGGACTTGGGTTTTGGAGAAGGAGGGAGCACTGGAGGCATCAGTCGGCTAGCAAACAAGCACACAGGGACGCAAGTTTTACCCAGGTTCTGGCCTCGTAGAGGTCCCTACTCCTGCTTGTCTACTCTTGGAATTAACGAAGGAATCAAAGATTACAGGGGCGCGCAGATGCAATCTGGAGAGAGTTGTGGAAACTAGGGTGGTGATCGTCCTCCTCGCCACCCCCTCCTAGCCTTTATATAGATAGGCTAGGTCTCGGGTAGCAGGTCGAGTCGGTTACAGATTAGGGTTTTCCCTTTGAACTTTCTATCTTAAGCTTCTTCTTGTCTCGCAAGCAATCGAGAGTCCGTGGGCCACTCGAATTCTTCACTGGGCCTTGGCAACGCCGTGGGCTTCTGCCGTATCTGGACCGTATATACCAAACTTGAGTACCTGTAGGGTATACCCATGTCACCTGGAAAAGCAAATGTTGTGGCAGATGCCCTAAGTCGAAAAAGCACAGATACGCAACCTATGAATGGAGAACTGCCAAAAGAACTACAAATGGATTTTGAAAGGTTGGAAATACAATTTATAAGTACAACAGTTCTTGGAGGATTAGCTACCATAAGAGTAATTGAAGAGCGGTGTAGTGATCTTTGGCAGGAAATTTTTAGACATCAAGGTGAAGATCCATTTATTGCTGAAGAAGTTCGAAGAATCTCTCAAGGTCAAACATCAGCTTTTCACCTAGGAGATTATTAATCTTTATGGTTTCAAAACCATCTCTGTGTACCAGATGTGCCAGAAATTCGAGAGGTCATTCTTCGGGAAGCCCATGAAACACCATATTCCATACATCCGGGAAGTACAAAGATGTACATGGATTTAAAAGAGTTGTTTTGGTGGAATAATATGAAAAGAGATATTGCAAGATATGTATCTGAATGTCATACTTGCCAAAGGGTAAAAGCAGAACATCAAAGTCCTATAGGACCATTACAACCTTTGGAAATTCCAGAATGGAAATGGGAAGAAATTGGTATGGATTTTATCACAGGATTACCCATGACACCGAAGCGGAAGGATATGATATGGGTGATTATGGACAGACTCACAACAAGTGCGCATTTTATTCCAGTAAACCAAAAGGATAATGTGGAAAAATTAGTAGAAATCTATATCAAAGAGATTGTGAGTAAGCACGGGGTACCCAAGAAAATTGTGTCGGACAGAGGATCTATGTTTACATCAGCATTTTGGAAACAATTACATGCAGCGCTTGGTTCAAAGTTATATTTTAGCACAGCTTATCATCCAGAAACTGGAGGTCAAACAGAAAGGACCAATAAAATCTTGGAGGACATGCTTAGAGCTTGTGCATTAGATTTTGGACGTTCGTGGGAGGATCATCTGTCGTTGGCAGAATTTTCCTACAATAATAGCTATTAGAGTAGTCTGAAGGCAACACCTTACCAAGTACTATACGGAAGAAAGTGTAGATCACCTATATGCTGGTATGAACCTGGTAGTAGCAAGGAATTTGCACCAGACTATATTAAGGAAAAGCAAGATATCATCAATACTATTAAAGATCGATTGAAGATAGATCAAAGTCGATAGAAGAGTTATGTTGATCAAAGCCAAATATCATGGCATCCAGAAGTCGATAGAAGTCTGTAACATCCTAGCATTAGGATCAAACGAAGGGTAGAAATAGGAATCTAAGTTTGTGCATGCATACATCTGTAAAATCTGGGTAAATTTTCGCCAGACAAAAACAAACCTAAAGGGATCAGAGTTTCTTTCACTAACTGGAGGTAGGAATAGCTCTTGTTAGTGATTGGTATGAATTTTGACATGACCTTTGGGAATTATTAAGTTTTGGGGAAGTTATTATAAATTCAAATTCGAAATTTGAATCAATTTGAAAGTATTTAAGATTTGGGAGTTAGTAATATTAAATTGTTTTCCAAAATATTTTATTAACATGATTTGATTAAATCATAGATATAGTAAACAACAATAAGGATCTGAGAAATAAAAATGAGGTAATAAATGAATTCTTATTTCCTGATTACATCACAACAATACAAATGGTAATAAATACATCAAAAGTAGAAGATTAAAGAGAATGGAAATACAACTTTATTCCTTTATAATAAATCTTTATAGGATTCTTTTACAAAAAGAATAAAGAAAAGAAGATTACATTTAAGACCTATGCTACTTAGTTATTCCTAGACTAAATCTTGTATCTCTAGATCTTGTTCCTGTAAATAAGATGAAAACAACTAAAAAGAAAACATGGGATTAATCAGTTAGTGTTACTCTTAGTGGTGAACAATGAAATGCATTGTTCCAATTACATCATCAAGTCATTAACAGGGACAAGTTTCACCAGACAGTAAACAGTAAAAAAGTAACAGGTGGAGATATTATCACTTGAGCTGATCCACACGACCAGGCCACACAGGCACACGGCTTAGTCATAGACTGCATGGAGTGTGCTGTCAATACAGCAGCAACACTACTAGCACTCAAATAGAGCACTCAGCTGAGGCTCATCCACAGAAAACACACTCTCCTTCTCAAGCACACGCTCAGACTTCATCGAGCTTACCAAAGCCTCAACAAAATCACCAGCCACTCTACCAAATTAACTAGTAAGTCACCTCAAAATGGGGACATAAGGAGGGGGTGGTGTAGAAGGATAGCAAGGGCAACTTCTAGATCACATGAGACTAGGAGGAGCAGGCACAACACCAGGAGGTGCAGGCCAAGATTAAGCCACCAGCAACACCAATACAACAACAACTAAACAACCTGTGTGGTGAGTTATACAAAACCATCGCATGCTAATTTTTAGTTGAGCATGTGTTGTTTTACATAATCCTCTCAGATTCACCCAAGTGGGGTGTATCCATCATAAAGGAATTAAAACCAAAGCCAAGCAATCTATCTTTGCAAATAATACCAAGATCTCAGCCTATGCATCATGAATCTTGGAGAATAAACCATACTAATACATCCACTTATTCATTAGCTGTAACTGAATGTTTTTGGGCACATCCAAATGATGGCAGCACCTCAGAAAGCAGTCATATTAAAGCTATAATACACAGCATGGTTTAGCAAATCATTTTATTCAAGTCTATAAGAACCATTGTTCTAAACTGAGTACCAAAGCATATTTGAGAGATACACATGAGATAAAAACCTTAGTTTTTATCTAATATTACCTCAGACCAGCATCACAGGCATAAAGCAATTATTGAATATCATAAGCCAACATATTCAGTAGGAGTTTTCAACTCAATTTAGCATCAAGTCATTCTGGAGTATGTGTAGAATAAAGACAGTACTAGAGCAAACCCTGTGTACCATTCCTAGGAAGGTGTCATCAGGACTTGTTCTAACTAAGCCAATCCTACCTAGAGATCACATAATCCAGGTCATATAAAGAGGAATAGTTAATCATCTTCCTAATATATCAATTAGGAATCATTCTTTTGCATAGAAGAACTATCACCAAAGACCTCAATGATAATTCTAGATAGCCAAATACAAGTTCCAGTATTGAAACTAGTTAACCATCATCACTAATCAGATAAATAGGCTAGCTTAAAGTCACAACATTCCCAGTTGTGTGCTGACAATAACAAGGCTAAGATAATAGTTTATCTTATAGAAGTATCAGTAATTCCCTGACCATCAGTAGGCTATGGTTCAGCATAGAATCAACACTAGAGCCATTCCTAAATAGCTCAGCATCCTCAATTACCAACATTGAGGAGTGAAACCCTAATAGAACAGATAACCCTAAAGAGGAATTTCTCTCTGGAGCACTCAGTAGCTAGCAAGGGAAGTATAGAGAGATCACGAAGAGGAAGCACAAGAACTTACTCAAGGTCCTCACTGTAGATTAGAAGAGGAAACAGAGGGGGCGACGAGCGCACGGCGACACGAGGAGCACCCGAAGGGCGCTGCAACCCGCATCGAGCCGAGGCGGCAGCCACAACATCGTTTAAGGATGCACAACACCACCACAGTCACACGGGAGTGATGTCTACGCACTTCTATTCTTGTAGACAGTTGTTGGGCCTCCAAGTGTAGAGGTTTGTAGAACAGCAGCAAGTTTTCCCTTAAGTGGATCACCCAAGGTTTATCGAACTCAGGGAGGAAGTGGTTAAATGTATACCCTCTCAAGCAACCCTACAATCAAGATACAAGAAGTCTCTTGTGTCCCCAACACACCCAATACACTTGTCAGGTGTATAGGTGCACTAGTTCGGCGAAGAGATAGTGAAATACAAGTGGTATAGATAATTATAAGTGGTAACAGTGATAGAAAATAGCTTGATGGCGTGGAAAAGACTAAAAGCAAACTGAAATAAAGATGGAAGCAAGCAAACATGTAACAGATCTAATTGCAAACGGTGTATCAATGCTTGGAAACAAGGCCTAGGGATCATACTTTCACTAGTGAACACTCTCATATAAATATATTATCTTCATGATACTACTCTTAACTACTCTCCGGTTAGACACTCTAATCCATGGTAGGGCTATAACAGCACTCCTCAAAGTAAGCCTTTCCCATCTAGAAAACCCCACACTATCACCTTGAGTACTAGATGAGTCCAACAAACACCACAATTTCATAAAGACATCCAACTCCAAATATAACTCCTAACAAGTATTTGTAATCTCTAGCCTAAGTGCCACCATGGTGTGCACGGTGATGACCCACAAGTATAGGGGGTGTATCGCAGTATTTTTTAGGGAAGTGAAACCCAATTTATTGATTCGACACAAGGGGAGCCAAAGAATATTTATCAGCCTTAACAACTGAGTTGTCAATTCAGTTGCACTTGGAAACAATCTTGCTCACAGTAGTTTATTAGTAGCAACAGTTTTGTAGTAGGGATAGTAAAGTAACAGCAGTAGTAACAAAAGTAGTAAACAGTGGGATTCGAGTGCGGTAGGCATAGGGATGGATGGACGGGTGTTGCATGGACAAGACAATTCACATAGCAATCAGAACATAGGACAATTGCAGATAAATAAGATAAAGCATCCAAGTACTACACAATCCTAGGCATGTGTTCCATATATAGTCATACGTGCTCGCAATGAGAACTTGCACAACATCTTTTGTCCTGCCAGCCCGTTTACAGCGGGGCCTCTAGGGAACTACTGGCAATTAAGATGCTCCTTTTAATAGAGCACCAGAGCAAAGCATTAGCACTCCGTGAACACATGTGATACTCACATCAAAGCCATTCCCTTCCGATTATCCCGATTTCTGTCACTTCGGGGCCATAGGTTCCGGACAACAACGTGTGTATACAACTTGCAGATAAGACCAAAAACAATACTATCATAATGAATCAATAACATGTTCAGATCTGAAATCATGGCACTCGGGCCCTAGTGACAAGCATTAAGCTCAACAAGTCGCAACAAAGTCATAAAGCACTAATAAAAGATACTAGGCACCATGCCCTAACAATCTGATGCCATTACATGAACGATCTCATCCAATCCCTACCATCCCCATAGCCTACAGCGGGGGATTACTCACTCATAGATGGAGAAACATGGATGGTCGATGGAGATGATGGTGGAGATCGATGGAGATGGCTCCGGGGGCACTTCGCCATCCCGGCAGGGTGCCGGAACAGAGACTTTTTGTCCCCCGAATCTCCCCTTCGATGGTGGCGGCGCTGCAGAACTCTTTCTGGAAAAACGTTGAACCCCCCGAAGTTTTTAGGTCAGAAGGCTTCTTATAGGCGAAGAGGGAGACCAAGGGGGTGCCTGGGGCCACCACACCATGCCCTGGCGCGGCCAGGCCCAGCCCGCGCCTAGGGGGGTGTGGCCAGCCCCTAGCCCTCCTCCATCTCGTATTCTGGCTCCTGGAGTCTTCTGGAAAAATAGGCACTTTGGCTTTTGTCCCGTCCAATTTCGAGAATATTCATTTTCTGACTTTCCTGGAACCAAAAACAACAGAAAACAGGCAGCTGGCACTATGGCTCTTGTTAATAGGTTAGTCCAAGAAAACATATGAAAAGTACTCCAAAGTGTGGACAAAACACAAGAAAGTGGATAAAACCAAGCATGGAGCATCAAAAATTATAGATACATTTGCAATGTATCACATGTTGTCACTTTCACACACATGGGGAGAGCAGAGATCTATTAAAGCACTTGAGTAGTAAGGTAGATCTATAGATTATAAGCTCATGATCTTAATAAGATCATGCATAGACAGAGATGAACACATAGCTATCGGTAGAACCCTTAGCCTTGAGAGAGAACTACTCCCTCCTCATCATGGGAATCAGCAATGGTGATGGAGATAGCGGTGGAGATCGATGGAGATGGCTCCGGGGGCACTTCCCCGTCCCGGCAGGGTGCCGGAACAGAGACTTTCTGTCCCCCGAATCTCCCCTTCGATGGCGGTGGCTCTGCGGAACTTTTCGTGGATTTCTGATTGATTATCAAGGGTTTTGGTATCAGGAGGCTCTTATAGGCGAAGGAGGCAAGGTCAGTGGCCAGCCAGGGGGGCCACACCATGCCCTAGCGTGGCCTAGGCTGGCCCGTGCCAGGGGGTGGCCACCCTGTGGCCCCTCTCCGACTCTCCTTCTGGCTCCGTGAGTCTTCCGGGAAAATAGTAACTTTGGCTTTTGTCCCGTCCAATTCCGAGAATATTCATTTTCTGACTTCCTGAAACCAAAAACAGCAGAAAATGTGCAGTACGGCCTTTGTGGCTCTTGTTAATAGGTTAGTCCAAGAAATCATATGAAAAGTACTCCAAAGTGTGGACAAAACATAAGAAAGTAGATAAAACCAAGCATAGAACATCAAAAATTATAGATACATTTGCAATGTATCAACATCCCCAAGCTTAACTCCTACTCGTCCTCGAGTAGGTAAGTGATAAAAAGAAAGAATAATTTTTGAGGTGACATGCACCATCATAAACTTGATCAAAGTATTTGTAAAATATTCAAAGCTGGGATCATAGTACTTCAATCATCACATGAAAGACAAAGTTCTAGCAATAAGACAAAGAAACTATGATGCAACATGAAAAGGCACAAACAAAAGATTCATGAATAACAATGCTTTGCAAGACGTTTGTTTGTTTCACATAAAGAAAACATAGCATAATAGTATTCAGCTTGTCCCTCTATAGAGTAGCAAATATAAATGCATAGGACACCTTCAAAGTTCATAAGAGTTACTAGATACAAATAGTTTAAAACAAGCAATATCAAGTTATGCATCAATCAACTAGTCTTGGGACAATGCACATAGAACTAAGAATGGCCACTATGCTCTCAAAGTAGGTGCATAAAGATAGAAGGTGGAGACTCAATATAATGGTGGAAGAAAGACCTTTAAAAGGAAGTAGGGATTCAAGTCTCATAAAGAGCTTCTAAAAATTATGGTACTTATAGCTTTCAGCTCTCATTGCCCCTATCATAAGCATCTTTAAGGTGATTAAGGCTAAAGTGACACAACTAAGAGGATATGCTTGACAAGTTATAAACCGAAATCTCATGCCCCTTACTTACCAAGACCGATCCTCATGCTACTCAACTTTAGTCACAAGTATGGTCTTGTCATTGTAAGTACATATGTATCATAAAGAACCGCCAACGGGGTACCCCTTGCACATGATACAGGAGCTATCCCATAATCAAAATTACAAGGCAAGCAGACAATGAGCATCTCAGCGATCTTTTTATTTGCTATTTGCATAGGTTTTTATTGAGGATGCTTCATAGAGTGCTCATTATGGTGATGCTGCAAGTTTCCACCATGATTAGGCATGGCTTAGGCTAGCGGCCCAGGCGTTTCTCTAACACACATACAAACTCCATGATCTTACAAGTTCCACTTTTATTTCACACCGCCGGGATCCATAAGCAAAAGAACATGATATCAACGGGGTACAAAGTACAAGTGCAATGTTGAAAGCGTTCCCCATGAAACATGGTTCTGATAATTTCAACTTATAAAGCGCAAGCATATACGCAACAAAGAAGGACCCAATGGTTCAAGTTTATTAGATGCAAAAATTAAAGTGTACCATCAAGTTCGTGAGAGCTTTAATCACTAGTTTTCTCATAACAAATTTAATTTGGAAGGTAAACAAAAACATGAATATACTTGGAATAGCATATGCTAGTAGGTAGGTATGGTGGACTCTTTGGAATAACTTGGTTTAGGGAGTTGGATGCATGAGTGGAACTCATACTTGGTTGTGGAGGCTAGCAAAAGACTGGGAGCGACAAACTAAGAGAGCAATAATGGCCATAATCATGCAGAGCGACAAAACATCATTGATCAAAGCATAAAGTGATACTACAAGTTAAAAACTAAAGGATCATAAAGGCTTATGGTGACTTTGAATAGTCATAACATGGTGTGAGCATGCGCCAAGTCAACCCAAATAAAGCATCAAAGGAGAATACCACTATACTATGCTTTAATATGCTAAAACAACACATGATTCATCCAAGACACATTAAGCAATCTCAATTGTTTATAACAAGTCATGCTACAACAAAGAATACTAAGCATAAAGCTAAAACAATATCAAGCATGGCATGACAAAGCATAGGCCATAGTCAAAAACAAGCTCTCTTTACCACTTAAGCATGAACTTTCCTACTCTTTTCCAAACCAAACCAAACTATTTGAAAACCAATGTATGAAAGAGAGGGTCTAAGCAATTTATTCAGAAAACTAAGCAAACCAAAGCAAACAAAAAACCAAAACGAAAACGAAAAAGAAGACGCTCCAAGAACAACACAACTGTGCATGAAACAATAAAAATGAAGCGTTTGGAAGGAACCTGGGATTTTTATTGATGAAGAAGGGGATGCCTTAGGCATCCCCAAGCTTTGACGCTTGTACTTCTTGGATATTTCTTGGGGTGACACGCGTGGCAACCCCAATCTTGAGCTTTAGTCCATTCTTCATCTCATTACTCATTCCTTCCACACCTGAAATTTTTCCTTCATACAAAACTTCACACAATCTTTATTAGCAACATTAGTGCACTCAAGATAATAGGTCTTTGGGTTCTGTTCTAACACCAATAAAACTTCTATTAAAACACTAGCTACTGTAGCACTTCCCTCAAAAAGCTCAATTCCCCAAAAGAACTCAAAAAGGAACCAACAAGAAGCAAATACAAAAAATGGCAGAAATCTGTCAAAACAGACCAGCAGGTAAAGACGAATTTTTTCGAAGACCTTCTGTTGCTTAAATCAAAAAGTGTTGAACTAACGAAAGTTAGATAACAACCTGGGGCAGAAGCACAAAAATTCACGCCTCAAAAGGACGTACAGAGATTTTACACGAATTTTTACGGTGAAGCACAGAAATCTGTTTCGGGACAGCAACTTTCCCAATCATTACTTCTCTCTCATTAGAGGTTATTCTTAGCACAAAAAGCAAATAAAAAGGATAAGGAGCGGTTATTACTGAAGTAATAACTTCCAAGACTCATCTAAAACTTTTGAGTTATCGTCCAATAAGTACTTTTCTTTAACGCCTTTAAGTTAGGCTTGATAGTTTGAAAAGATGCTCACATTAGAAATATGAATTGAAGTAAAAGAGAGCATCAAGAAGCAAATTCAAAGAACATTTAAGTCTAACCCACTTCCTATGCATAGGAGTCTTGTAAAGAAACAAGTCATGAAAGCACAAATCAACAAGCATAGGAAAGCAAAACAAGTGCAGCTTCAAAATTTTCAACATAAAGAGGGGGGACTTAATATTGTTGAGACACATAAAACCATGTTTCCCTCTCTCATAATAACTTTCAGTAGCATCATGAATAAAATTAACAATATAACTATCACATAAAACATTCTTATCATGAGCCACATGCATATAATAATTATTACTCTCCACATAAGCATAGTCATTCTTATTAATTACGGTGGGAGCAAATTCAACAAAATAGCTATCATTATTCTCATCACCATAATCATCAAATATAGGAGGCATATTGTAATCATAATTAATTTTCTCCTCAATAGTAGGTGGACTGAAAATATCATACCCATCATTGTAATCATCATATATTGGAGGCATAGTATCATCAAAGTAAATTTTCTCCTCCATGCTTGGGGGAATAAAAAGATCATTCTCATAAAAACTAGCTTCCCCAAGCTTAGACTTTTCCATAGCATTAGCAATAATGGTGTCCAAAGAATTCATACTAATAACATTGCTATTAGCACGGAAATAAAGTTCCATAGGTTTTTTAATTTTCTCTTCAAACACTTCATGTCCTAACTCAAGATAAATACTATAAAGCTCTCTAATTTTTTTGTTGTTTTCCATTAAACCTAACTAGTGAAAACAAGAAACAAAAAGACAAAATTGCAGAATCTAAAGGAAATAACTTCGAGCACTCACACCGGAGGATGTGAGTACCTTTTACCTTACCTCCCCGGCAACGGCGCCAGAAAAGAGGCGTTTGCCATGGGAGGTTCTTCTTCTTTAATCCTCCGGTGTGAATACCTTTAACCTTACCTCCCTGGCAACGGCGCCAGAAAATAGGCGTTTGCCGTGGGAGGTTTTTCTTCTTTAATCCTCCGGTTGTGAATACCTTTTACCTTACCTCCTCGGCAACGGCGCCAGAAAATAGCTTGATGTCTACGCACTTATATTCTTGTAGACAGTTGTTGGGCCTCCAAGTGCAGAGGTTTGTAGAACAGCATCAAGTTTTCCCTTCAGTGGATCACCCAAGGTTTATCGAACTCGGGGAGGAAGTGGTCAAAGGTATCCCCTCTCAAGCAACCCTACAATCAAGATACAAGAAGTCTCTTATGTCCTCAACACACCCAATACACTTGTCAGGTGTATAGGTGCACTAGTTCGGCGAAGAGATAGTGAAATACAAATGGTATAGATAATTATAAGTGGTAACGGTGATAGAAAATAGCTTGATGGCGTGGAAAAGACTAAAAGCAAACTGAAATAAAGATGGAAGCAAGAATGTAACAGATCTAATTGCAAATGGTGTATCAATGCTTAGAAACAAGGCCTAGGGGTCATACTTTCACTAGTGAACACTCTCATATAAATATATTATCTTCATGATATTACTCTTAACTACTCTCCGGTTGGACACTCTAATCCATGGTAGGGCTATAACAGCACTCCTCAAAGTAAGCCTTTCCCATCTAGAAAACCCCACACTGTCACCTTGAGTACTAGATGAGTCCAACAAACACCACAATTTCATAAAGACATCCAACTCCAAATATAACTCATAACAAGTATTTGTAATCTCTAGCCTAAGTGCCACCATGGTGTGCACGCTGTCACTTTCACACACATGGGGAGAGCAGAGATCTATTAAAGCACTTGAGTAGTAAGGTAGATCTATAGATTACAAGCTCATGATCTCAATAAGATCATGCATAGACAGAGATGAACACATAGCTACCGGTAGAACCCTTAGCCTCGAGAGAGAACTACTCCCTCATCATCATGGGAATCAGCAATGGTGATGGAGATGGCGGTGGAGATCGATGGAGATGGCTCCGAGGGCACTTCCTCCGTGATCTTGGAGCAGAGACTTTCATCCCTGAATCTCCCCTTCGGTGGCGGCGGCGCTGCGGAACTTTTCGTGGATTTCTGATTGATTATCTAGGGTTTTGGTATCGGGAGGCTCTTATAGGCGAAGGAGGCAAGGTCGGTGGCCAGCCAGGGGGGCCACACCATGCCCTGGCGCGGCCTAGGCTGGCCCGCGCCAAGGGGGGTGTGGCAACCCTATGGCCCCTCTCCGACTCTCCTTCTGGCTCCGTGAGTCTTTCGGGAAAATAGTAACTTTGGCTTTTGTCCCGTCCAATTCCGAGAATATTCCTTTTCTGACTTCCTAGAACCAAAAACAGCAGAAAACAGGCAACTAGCACTGTGGCATCTTGTTAATAGTTTAGTCCAAGAAATCATATGAAAAGTACTCCAAAGTTGGAACAAAACACAAGAAAGTAGATAAAACCAAGCATGGAACATCAAAAATTATAGATACATTTGCAATGTATCAGGGAGCACCTCATAGCACCACTGGAGCGGCGACGAAGGCATCACTGGCAGCACCCAAACCCTAGGGTTTGGAACTGAGCCAACCTCGCCGAAGGAGGGCCCTAGAGCCAAATCGAAATGGACCAGGCGAAGGAGCAGGGTCCACAACCTTGCCATACACCACGGCGGCGACCAGGGAGGCCTAGGGCGGCGGCAATCGAGCGGCAACAACGTTGGCGACACCACGACGCAACAGGTCGAGGAAGAACACGAGGGGGCGAGAGATTAGTGGAGTGCGTACTGGGCCGATGTGGTCCAGTACCCTTCATGGGTAAGTGTTGACTAGCCCAGATGGGCCGAGTCAGGGCTGGGCTAGCCCAATGGGCTAGGTCCAGTTTTAAATAGGAGAAAATATAGTTAAATTGTCAAATGACCAAAATACCCCTAGGAATAAAATGGCTCTAAGAAATAAAATAAAAATACTAAAAATATAAATAAAATATTAATGGAACCAAAATAATGTCCTCTACTTAAGAAAAATAAAAATGGAATTTTAGGTGATTAAAATTAAAAGTATTATTACTAGGATAGATATTCTTTTTGGAATTTTATAAAATTATACACACACATAAAAAATGAATAAAATTCATGTTTACAATTCTAAAAAGAAATGCTATTGTAGAAAATACTAATTTGTATTTTTGAAAGGTAAATTAAATGTAATAAAAATAAAGTCTTATTTCCTTAAAGGAATTTTAGTTAAATATTTAAAGGAGTTAAAAATTAAATAAATTCAATTTTAAACTCTTTAAAAAAATTAGTCTTTATAAAGATACCAAATATAATGTTTATAACAAAATTTCAAAGACTTTATGTAATACTTTTCTTTTAATTAAAGAAATAGTAAATTTTTACTATGAGGGTAAAACATGCAAATAAACAAATAATAAACCATTGCATGACATTACTATGCATTTCATATTGCTTCTTTAAATATTGTCCTTACCAGACAATAATGGTTCTTTGTAGAAACCAGAGCTCAAGGTCAAGTGGAAGCATCCGATTTCACTATCTTGCAGTCACCAGGCATCTTTAAATATTATCTTCTCTAATAAATAAGATGTAGTTATCATCCTAAGTGATGATAAAGATTGGCAATGGAACTTAGGATTCCAATTGCACAAGTCACCATAGGCTTAACAACCCATGACATCAGTGATTCTAGCACCGTATATTACGCGTTAACCATGAGATTTGGAATGGGATGGAGAAGTCAGCTGTATCTTGTTCCTTTCATATGGAGGCAAGATGACCTTATCGTGACATTGTGATTCCTTATGTGGATCCAGCATATGGGTAGGCACCCTTAGGCCCTATGATTTTGGTATCTAGATTATCTATGAGTGGCTGCCGAAGGTATAGTCGGACCTTTATGGAGCTTGACAGGGGAATCACCAGCTCATAGAGTCTTCGGGAACTCACCAGGGTTGTAACTTGCCTGAACGGGGGATTAACGAAGGTGTATTCAGCCCCGGAGGATCATGCAGACATATGGGGTCGTGGAGAGGGAAGTGATTGGCTTGGATCACCTACTGGGCCCCACATCACAGAATTGTGGACGGGAAAGTACGCCCGATTTTGCAACAAGGAGTTGATCTCTCATGGGTAAAGCAACACACCTCTGCAGAGTGTAAGAACTATAACTTTTTACTCCCTGTTCTGGGAAGGATCTACGAACGCGGCAGGAAAGGAACTCCATGAAGTTCTGGTCAACCTGTGAAGGCTGATGGGCATAGTTTTTGATAATAAAATCAATCTTTGAAGAAATGTTTATGAAAACTGCATAGTGCCAAGGACTTATAGTCCGAGGTGGTAGATAGAGCATCAAACTTCCCACATTGCATATAATGAACTTGCTGGGTAACGCTGTTACTCACTCTTTCCTTTGAACCCCTGCTTAGACTCTGAGAATCCAGAAGACCCTTCGATGTTCATAGCTGAAGGGCAAGAAGACGTCTACTACGAGGAGCCAGACCTGTCCAGAGGAGTTGAAGGGGTAGACTACGAAATACGCTATGGAGTGGAGGGCAACGAGTCCGAGTAGTTGCTTTAGTTATAAGTAAACCAATTGAGCCGAGCAGCAGGAACTTTATAAAATAAGTTGTTGAGCTCAATTCGGAGTATAGGTTTGAACTTTATATCTTCCGCTGAAACTATTTAAGTTGGTTTGTAATTTTGTAACACTTGAAGTTGGAACTTCTGGTTTGTAATAATAATGAAGTGTGTATGTTTGTAATATGGACCCACAATGTTTCTGTTGTACCACTCCGAGGGATGTGATATTTACAGAACGGTGTTCTATGGATGTCATGTCAATGACTATAGTGTACTAGACATGTAGTGGTATGCTGGGTCACCGCACATGTATAGAGTAAACGATATATAATACGATGGTCAACTACATAGCTAGCTTACTGTTGGATATTATCATCAGGGCGCGTGTACATGTAGTAGATTATGGCTGCTTGATGAATGAGAAAGATCTTTATCTTGTCTCCGTATTGCATGTCATGCTCATTCAAGAAGTCTATCCAACCAGGTACACTGAAAGATGTCCTGATCGCTATGTTGGTGACTGTAACCACGTAACTCCTGTCGAGATCAGCATCTGACATCAAAGTGACCTCAAACACGACATCGTCAATGGTGTTTCTATGAAAATGGTCCATAAAGTTGCATCGCGAAGCGCAAGGGATTGATTAAGTAAAACAATAACAATACAACAAAATTCATGGTTTATTTTCAATTCTATATAGACATCCATGGTACTGTGTATTTCAGAACACATACCGTCCTAGCCCCAAACCCGACAGGGAGCACTATGGGGAACTTCATGTCTAGGCACCTCCCCAATGGTTGAGCACAGTTGTTGCACACCTGATCCATTCTATATTTATCAAGAAAGAAGATGCATAGTAAACATATTTATAAAGTAAGTATCACAAATAAATTCTAGCACAATAATTGAACATAAAACATCACAAAGTCTTGCAGGATTAATAATATATGACAAGTAGCTAATCCACATCTCTGTCCTAGATCAGGCGTCGTCATCATCGGACAAACCTAAGGAAGACAGGTCATCAAACAATGTGGATGTGATGGTAAAGTCGCCAGGGCTGAACCCGTAGTATAGGAAATGAGGGCGTGTTGTGGAGGATCCCGCACCGTCGGACCTAGAGGGACCCGCCTCCTGGACAGGCTGCTGGCGTGTAATGGCCGCCAAGACCTCGAACTACTCCGCCATCACTGTAGGATCCTCACGAAGTGTCTGTACCAAGGGGTCAAGAAGATGTCTCTCGACCAGTCATGGCGACTCTAATATCCACGGGCCTATTCTAAATGGCATAGCTCAATCCTCGGGGAAGTTTAGGATCGCCTTCGCCCCAAAGTGTTAGACTGCCATGTAGTTGTAGGCGCGTGCCGCCTCCCAGGGGGACCGCCATGTCCCAAGGTGGCGCCTACTCCCATCGACGGTGATCCGAGCCTCCCAAGTGGGGATCCTCGTCGACTTCTTATACACACAACGGTACTTTGGCTCTCACTATGCCATACTACTTAAACAAACAATAATCATGAGACATATAACAATTATTTGAGGAGGTCTAGAGAAGATAGACCTCACCAGCGGGTAGCAGCAGGTTCTTGAGCAATTTTCTCAAAAAAAGACCTTCTCCACAAGTTCTTGAGCTAGCCCAGTAATATGTCAAGTTCACTGTAGACAACACATAAACCAAATATGATTTTGGAAAATTACTATAACAAGGAGAATAGTAGAGGGACATAACACCAAACTATGTATACATCTAGTAATAAACCTTAAATAGCACTAAATCACAATTCTGGCCATAAGAGAAGACAACTATAACTAGCCATATATTTAGCTAAAATTTTGTGATGAAACACCACTGAAACAGCTTGCCTAAGTATAGATAACATTTGAAATAAATATATCAGCTTCTGCTAGTTCTAATAACAAGATTCTAAGTTCTAGTAGTGGTCTTCTACTACTAGAATAGTGCTACTTATTAACCTCCAACAATGAGAGTGAGTCTTGATGGTAGGTGACGAGGGGTAACCTCGGCAATGCCCATGACGATGGACTTAGGGTTTTGCAAAAAAGAGAATGTTGGGGATTTCGTCGGATGTCAGGCAAACAAGGGAGTTGAAGTCGCTTGAATACTTGATGAATAGCACTATTATAGATTGCTTGGGGTTTTTTTGGTACCTCCTCATAGGCTTCTCGTGCCCTATATATAATAGGTCGGGTCTCAAAGCCATATACGGATAGGTTACATATGTATGATTACAACATCAACATAACGTCGGTTCATATTTCCTTTTCTAATACAACTAAGGCTTTTATCGGTTGCTTTTTTGGGCCATCATCTTAGATCTTCATGAGTCGTGAGCCTTTATATAGTCAGGGTAGCGAACCATAAGCACCCGAGTAGTCGTACCTATGTTAGTAGCCCCCGAGACTCTACCTAATTCATAGATTCTGGTTGAGTCTCAAAGATATCTTTAGTTTTTCCTTTATTTGCATTGTTTCTATTATTTTTGGTTTTATAGGGATTTGGTACAACAAGCTTGATGCTTCCGACGGATAGGGAATCAGTTAATTGCTCCTGGGCAAAAACAATGTTGACCTACATCAAATTCAAGTCCCTAGGCCTGAATTTGGAATTATAATTGGCATAATTCAGTTCGAGCCGCTGAGGTATAATCGAATACTGAATCTCAGTTCTATTTTATCGGGTAACCAACGCGTCCGTCGGGATTTTTTATCGTATCATTGATACGGATATTTTACTAGTAGAATGTATTCTTGTGCGATTACCAGGCCACACAGGACAAATCTCAGGGTCTTACCTTCTTGTCTTGGACATGGCATTCGGAGTTTTATCGCGTCAGGTGCGATCCAAGATTTGTGTTATTTTTATCGACTTCCTTGTTTGGCTGCTGGAATTTCTGAATTTTATGAGTTTTTTTTTTGATGATTTGTTTCATAGAATCTATCGATGGGAGTAACCTTTTGAGGATACACTAAAGTAAAACTCATAGGTTTAGGTTATGATTGCCTTGACTCACAATTTAGTTTTTATCGGGTGCACGCCAGCGCTCCCGATGGGAGTAGCCCCCGAGGCTATGTTTGGATGCCTGTATCTGGACATAGGCTCATAATTGTTATTAGAATAGTGCTCACCGAAAAATATAAATCCTTTGTTTTGTCAAAAAGAAGGTATAATTAAAGACTTAGAGTATGAAGAACTTGTCTTTTATTTCTATTCTGAAGCCGAGGATACATTATTTGGCGGATTTTTCACCTGGCCGTTGGCCTTTATATTTTGGCTAAGAAGCCGGTCCATAGGCCTTATTTCTAATTTAAATTGCGAGAAAACATAAATTCTAAGCGTAAAAACGCCGTACTTGTGCGACGTTCGACGGATTGGAGTATTTGACTCATGTCTTCTTGTCTTGTAGCCAATATGCTCCTCCAGGAATAACTTCTGTAACAATGTAAGGCCCTTCCCAAGGTGACTCCAATTTTCGGTGACCATCTTGCTTGAGGCGAAGAACTAGGTCCCCTACAACGAAGGACCTAGGACGCAACCGTCAACTATGATAGTTGCGCAAGTTTTGCTGATATATAGTAGCTCTTTGTAGGGCAGTGTCACGAGCTTCATAAGGTGCATCAACATCGTCTTCAAGTGCTTCTCTAGACTCTTCTTGATCATATGTAGCTACTCGTGGAGAGTCATGCGATACTTCGACTGAAAGGACGGCCTCAGCGCCATGGACCAGAAAGAATGGTGTTTCTTGTGTCGAATTATTTGGAGTAGTATGCAAACTCCACAAAACAGATGGTAACTCATCAACCCATGCTCCTTTTGCCCTATCGAGTGGTGCTAGTAATCTTTTCTTGAGGCAAATAGTTACTAGTCCATTGGCTTTCTCCACATGCCCATTGGATTGTGGGTGGGCTACTGAGGCGTAGCTTACTTTGATACCTATCTCCTCATAGTATTCCCTGAAATCATTGGAAGTAAAGTTAGTTCCATTATCTGCGATGATGCTATTTGGCACGCCAAACGGAACACTATGGATTTGATAAAATTCACAGATGAAGTTCCGTCCTGACTGGTGACAGGCATTGCTTCGATCCATTTAGTAAATTTGTCAACTACTACTAACAGAAAGATGTGTCCTCCTGAAGATGATTTGTGAAGTTTTCCCACCATATTGAGTCCCCACTGAGCGAAAGGCCAAGCAAGAGGTATGGGGTTTAACTCAGCAGCAGGTGCACCAGGCTTTGTTGTGAATCACTAACATGCCTCGCATGTTCTAACTATATCTTTTGCATCTTGTACTACTATGAACCAATAGAATCCTGCGCTAAACCTCTTGGCGGAAATTGCTCAACTGATAGCGTGATGGCCACATACTCCTTCATGTATATCCTTGAGTATAATTTTTCCTTCGTCGGGTGTGACATATCGCTGTAGCACACCCAAAATACTTCTTTTGTTTAACTCTCCTTTGATGATTCGTAAGTCTTTTGATCTTCGAGTGATACGCTGATCTTATGTCACATCTTTGGGAGTTCTTCCCAAGTCATATATGTTATGTATGGCTGCATCCATGTAGGTTCTATTAACATGACCTCATCAACTTCTGGTTCTTCTTCGAGAATTTCGTCTAAACTTTTGCTAGCTGGTGGAGCCCTAGGGTCCTTTTGCGGCTGACTTTATCATGACTACATCAACTGTTATTGGAACTGCACCCGAGATTGCTTCCTTGGCTTTTTGCCATGCCACGGCTGGTAATCGAAGAGTTCGCCTCTCATCTCCACGTGATCCGCCTCCTCCTACGGTTATGTGATTTTCTGCCGGGTCTCCTTCGTTTCCGTGATTCCCTTAGTTGATGTGATTTCACTTGGTGGCGTGTTATGTATGTCCTAGTGACGTCGTCGTTAGATCCGAAGGAGACACTATCTAGGGGCCAGTGAAGTCCAGCGGTTCCTGTTCTGGGTAGATTTCAGCCTTTCTAATTCCGAAGTCGATACTTTCTCTACTTTCGTCGGGTTCCTTGTTTTCCGAGCTTGGTCCTTGTAGTGTGGTTGACTGATGGTTTGACCCAAGGGAGAGGTCATTGTAGAGACCACCAAGGTCCCCTAGATCTTCTGTGCTTTGATTGTTTTCGTTGGCTCTATCCACCTGCGGTGTGGCTTCTACGGATGATCCGATAGGTAACGTAGTTATCGCCATAGGCACAGATTTTTCGACCGACAGTCCTGATGATATCGGAGCCGAGAGGTGTGATTCTTCGGGATCCTCCACATGGAAGTGGAAGCTTCCGATGATGAGATCGGATCCACCATTGAAATCGGCGGGTACCAAAATAGGGGTGGGCGGGCATGGTGCCGCTTTTGTTGGATTGTTGCTTGATGAAAATAGGTCCACCGAATCCATAACTCCAGTGTTCAGATTTCCCACAAACGGTGCCAATTGACAAGGGGTAACCTCGGCAATGCCCATGGTGATGGACTTAGGGTTTTGCAGAAAAGAGAACGCTGGGGATTTCGTCGGATGTCAAGCAAACAAGGGAGTTGAAGTCGCCTGAATACTTGATGAATAGCACTATTACAGATTGCTTGGGGGTTTTTCGGTACCTCCTCATAGGCTTCTCTCGTCCTATATATAATAGGCCCGGTCTCAAAGCTGTATATGGATAGGTTACATTTATACGATTACAACACCAACCTAACGTCGGTTCATATTTCTTTTTCTAATACAACTAAGGCTTTTATCGATTGCTTCTTTGGGCCATCATCTTGGATCTTCATGGGCCGTGAGCCTTTATGCAGCCAGGGTAGCGAATCATAAGCACCCGAGTAGTCGTACCTATGTCAGTAGGGTAGATCAAAAAGACCAGAAAGCGACCCATATGCCCAATTGATGTTATAAACTAATTCCAATACCAATCAAGAAAATTTTGGGGGCCAACTTGCTCCATAACCAGGCATGAATCCAACCAAAAAGGTTTTACTCTTCTACACATAACACTACTACATAAGAAAATAAGGGATCTACCTCCCTATGGCAGAACCAATTTTGACAATATAAAATGGAGCATCAAATGCTGCCACGTCCAGGACCTTTGTATAGCTCAAGCCATTGAATACTAAAGAATCCAGTGAACCACACTCATTTTGCAATCACAACAGGCTTACCAAAAATGATAATCCAAAGCATACTATATAAATTACCACCTAGTAACATTTAGAGTTACTATTAGCATTTGATAATGTAGACAAATAATTGGCCATATTACAGAGTGGCTAGAAAAACCTCTAGATGACAAAATATTGCTTCCTCACCAGATGGCTATTTGCACAGGCTATACTTATATGTCAAATTAATTGATTTTGATGCTTTTATTATATCGACAAAGGTGATGCTAGCTTGTTGTTATGATCCTAGGTTTGCATGGTCCCACTTGTCACTTGTCAGGGTTGAGATAAGAACGCTAGGAGTGATGAATGAACGCCCACAAACTCGACAGACACAGTAAACCTCATCATAATTATCTTCTAATAAATAAAAAGTTGAGTACATTGGTAACATGCTCTGGGATGGTGCTTGTTTGTTTTGTTTGCAAGATGGAAACCCCACTTACAAGTAATCATCGGTAGTAAGTAGATCATCAAGTACTAGTGCTCTATACTTTTCATCTGGAACCCTAGCAGAGGGGAGAAGGGAGAGGGGACAAGGAGAGAGGGGAGAGAGGGGGATGGTCACCACCGAGACAAGGACGACGATGAGCACGTGGAAATGACGGCAGGCGTATGACGACGATGACGAGCGCGCAAAAATGATGGCGGGCGGATGACGACGAGCTCCTTCACAGACTGCTCTTCCACGGGGTCGCCAGAGCTAGAGCTAGGGTTAGTCGCAAGGGGAAGAAGGGGATCGAATTGGGGATTTTCGGGGATCGATGGGTTGAGATAGGGAGCTCTTATAGGTGGGACCCAACATCAGTTACCCCTGGCGAATGCGTGCTTTCGCCGGTGATAACTTAACGCCCACTTACAGGTGGGACCCACAGCCCACTAACCCCCGGAGCCTAAGGGTTGTATTCGCCGGGGATAACCCTTTTTTCGGCCCGGGGAGCCTATGCAGCCCACCATATCCCCGACGAGCAAATATGCTATTCGCCAGTGGTAACGGGCCGTAGCATCCGGGGGCACGCGAACCACCACAGCCCCAGCGCGCGCAAGCCCTGTTTTCCGGTGGTACTTGGACTATCCCCGGCGCTCCCGGTGTGCGTTCGCCGGCGGTAAAGCGAGGAAGGCCTGGAAGGCCTTATCGCCGGCGACCTCCGTGCCCACTTCGCCGGCGGTAAGGAATCCGGCTGTAAGCTTTTCTCTACTAGTGGTGTAGGCCTTTCACAAAACTAAAACATCTTATATTATGAAACGGAGAAAGTATACTCATATTGCTTGCAAAAGAAAACAGTACGCTGTTGTAACAGTGAATTGCCAGGGCATATGTGTCATGACAAGTCAGATTGCTCCATGGATCAACACATTTCTCTTTCCCGAGTGAGATGGAAGTAGGAGCCTCTCCAACCGGCCTCCCAGACTGGGCCAATTTTCTAAACCATTATGATAGTGGTAGTGTCAAGGTCAGTAGAGCCAGCGGAAAACAGCATGCCCCCCATAAAAAAATCTGAAAACAACAACATGTGGGTCATGTTATGTTTCTCGTTCGGTAGGCTGAGTTAGATGAATGAGTCTGTTTCTGTCGTATGTTTGGTAACCTGCTTGCAACAAAGCACAAATGTGAATGACATGTGTGTGTTTGATTGCTCCCAACATAGGTTTGTGCTCGCCTCTTCTCTCCATGGGAGACCTTACCCTTATATGACCACCCAAAGGTAGTAATCACTATTAGAGATAGCTTATCGTCACAAGCAGTTCATCGTCACAACCCTAGCTAAAACGGATGTCAGTTCACCCCTAACTACTATGAATATACGAGAAGTTCTACATCTTCACAGCCCGTAGGATCATGAATCTTCTTCTTCCTTTTATTCTTCTTCTTTCCAGTTCCTAGGATCTCTGCCATTCTATATAGACGTTGCCCACTCGATCCTCTTGTTCTTCCAAGTTTTATTGTTAGATGGCTCGACACCATGCCCATTGTCATTGTCGTTAGGAATTACACTTTCCTCATCCGAGAAAAAAATCATCAAGGCCATACTCCAAGATCCCATTGTGGAGAATGCAACATGCCAATGCTAGCTTTACCTGGGTAGGGAAAGGATGGAATGACTTCTGATCAAGAATCTTGAACCTGTTATTCAAAGCAGTGAATGCTCTCTCAATGGTGATCCTAATGCTAGAGTGTTTGAGATTGAATAGCTCATTGGCATTCTGGGACCCGTTCCTTCTAGTGAACTCGTTCAGATGGTACCTGATAGACCTGAACAATGGAAGAATCCTAGGGTGACAACCATAGCGAGCATCTCCTAGGCCATCATGGATATTGATCCCATCAGGTCTAGACATGCTATCAGCAAGTATGGTTGCATCATGAGCTAATCCTTACCAACCAGCTAGCACATATGTGAACCTCATCTCGAAATCATAGGCAGCAAGCACATCCTTGCTTGGGAAGTGCTTTCTTCCCTGTAAGATGTAGTTTGTGATCTCGAGACTCGAGCACTGACATGCGTACCATCAATTACACCAATATAATCCTGTTATAGGATCGTAACAGAACCAGAACCAGGATGATGAACCTGGACGGAATCCTCGTGCACACGTTGTCGGCGCCGATCATACTGCAGCCGACCACATCACTAGGTTGTCTGCTTGTCGCTGAAGGCCCGGAGCTAGCCTCTGTGGCTCCACCGAGATCTACAGCTAACTAACCCGTTACCTCAGCAGCAAGAGAAGAAGCCCAAACGGAAAACAACCACTAATAATACGGTTATTGTCATGTTGGAATCATGACGCACTGGATGAGGGATACCACGGGTTATCATCATATCATAGCCCGAATCGTTGTGCGTCGTGCACGCGATGACTTCCTTACTCAGCTTATCGCCTGCTATCAGTCTACAATACGGAATCAGCTGAGCCCGACGGCTAGTCCTTGGGTCTAGCGCGAACCCAACTTGTTGCATCTATCGGTAGTGACTCTATATCTCGGCGAGTTAAAATTGTTTTGCAGCATGCTGCGTTAGGATAGAGCGCGCGGTGCGGCATGATCTCCACCGGAAGTACTAAAATGCCGTGCGCGCAAACTAGCGAAAAAGCCCCCCTTCCCCGGAAGCGCTATTTTGCAGCACCACGAACATCTTTTTGACAGGAATAGCACACCGAAAAGATCTAAAAATAGGCTAAAATAGAATAAAAAATATAGATAATGCATATATTACATAGAACTAAAAATATAGTGTATATATTACATAGAACACCGTTACTAAAACTAGTACAGATTACAAACTAAACTATCTAGATCTCGAAATCGTAGGAGTTCGGTGTTGTGGACGACACCGGGGTCGACGACCAGTAATCAACCCAACGGGGGTCATCATCGGCGATGGTCGATGGACCGGCCATCTGCACTTCGATGAAGGCCCGCTTCGGCGCCTTGGAGGCCCTCCGCGCGAGGCGGTCCTTGTCGGCATAGAACTTGCGCTCGACAGCAACTTCTTTCGGGAATCACTGCGCCCACTCGATACTGACGTGCTTGTCCCGCTCGGCGATGAGGAGGCGACATTACTCCTCCTGTGTGACGATGCGAGGCGGCGGCGCGAGCGCCTCGGCTTGCTCGCGCGTCCACATATCGTGGAAGTTTATGGAGTTAATCGGACGCGCGAGACGCCAGGCCACCGCATCGTACGAGCGCCACCTTGTGCGTGGTCTCGAACGTGCCAATGTCGATGTGGTCGTCGCCTGTTCGTGTCTCGGCGTAATAATTGCCTGTTAGGCGCAAGCGCACGCCGCGGTATCCGGAGTTTGAGCGGCGGGGCGGCATCTCGTCGGCGGCGGAGCGGGCGCGCTGTAGGCGGCGAGTCGGACGAAAGGGGAGCGACCTGTGCTGTCGGTGGATATGAATAGGCGCGCGCAGAAGTTTCACGGGACAGTTGGCTGCGCGCGGCTCTTTTTATTGCGCGCTGCAACTGACACAGCAAATTTGCAGCGCATGCGATCTTCCCGAGTCTGCTGGAGAAACGCACACACGCCCCCGCACTGTAAAAGAGCGTTTTTTTAACACAGTAATATTTTGCCGCTGCTGCTGGAGATGCTCTAAAGCAAGAAAGAAAGCAGAGAAGCCTTCCTTGTCAACTGGCCTCCGTCGCAGTGAGTCATGGCCCGCTTGCGCTTGCGTGCGGCGTGAACCGTCTTGTTTCCACGCTTTCGTCCCCGGAAAGCTTAGCTTATCCGCAGCAGCACAGCATCCTCGTGCTAGCTTATCTTAGTTAATCAAGGTCAGCCTCACGTTTCCGGCGGCGCATACAGGCTATCTACACAGATGTGTCGAGAGGCTTAATCATGTACTAGTGGGAGTGTAGGAACCGAAGATCAAGGTATTGTTTTATGCGACGAAGGACTCGGTAGCAGGGTAGGCAACCGAACATAGCAGTTTAGATTAATTAATTTGTATGAAAAAATCAGCCCATATAGCAGTGTTACGGTGTGGTAGATGGCCTCACAGTGCTTGCATATGACCAAGCTTAATTCTATAAATAATACTCGTCTCACTACAGACTAGCTACACGATGTGTCGAGATGCTTAATCATGTATACAGTATACTCGCCTCTTGCAAGAGAAAAACAATAATACTGCTGTAACAGTGAAGTGTCAGTGCGGAGGTGTCGTGACAAGTCAGATTGCTCCATTGGATCAGTTAGCGCCTTTCTGTTCCCCTGGGGAGATGGAAATGTGATTCCACGTGGTATATGCGTGGCCAATTATCAATCAAACGCAACAGATAAGCTAGAATAGTTATGGCTAATTTTTTTTAAATAATACACTTTTTTAATAAATTTCACGAATATTACGCAAAAAAAGAATTTTCGGATCTAATGCACTATCGTTTTTTCAAACAAAGACGAGCCCGAGTCGTTTTTTCAAACAAAGACGAGCCTGAGTCGTTTTTTCAAACAAAGACGAGCCCAAGTAGTGCACTGCCATACTCGTCTAGCAGCTAGTCGTTTTTTAAAAAAACGACACACCGGAATCGTTTTTTCAAAAAACGACACGGCTTGTTAGGTATTGAAAAGCAGACGGTTGCATGGATCATGCACACCCTACGTTGGGCTAATCCAGCCACTATTTTACGCTGTTCTTTTTCCCCGCTAGTATCTCTCCCGCCACCTCTTCCCGCCAGTATTTGTCCCGCCACTTTTTTCGCGTTGTTTCTCTCCCGCCACTTCTTCCCGCTGTTTTCTCCCGCCAATTCTTTCCGCCGTTTCTCTCCCGCCACTTCTTCCCGCCGTTTTCTCCCGCCAATTCTTCCCGCCGTTTCTCTCCCGCCACTTGTTCCCGCTGTTATCTCCCGCCAATTTCTACTAGTTGCCTCTATAAATACTGGCACCGAGATGGTATGTCTCCATCCTGTTATTCCTCTATTTCTCCCATTTCCTTCCCCTTTCCATCATGAGTGTGCCATGTTCGGACCCCGAGTATAGGCCTACAAAGACGAAAGATGCCAGGTTGCCGCAAGGGGTGACACACGAGCGTTGTTGGTCTGGCCATCTCGCGAAGGTCAAGGAGTCGGTCGATTTCTCCACCTGCATGGGCATGAAGTTTTTCATGTGTCCCAACTACGACGCAAGCCCGCCCCGGCAAGCAAGTTCGTCATACGAGAGGCCTCCGGTATGTTCCAAGAGCATTGTTAATATGAACCGTTCATGTTATCATGATTTCTTTAATTCATTCCATTGATTTGCTTGCAGTATCCTCCTCCACTTTGCAAGTGGTACCATTGGATTGACACCGAGCAGCCAGCCTGGGCCAAGAAAGAGTGTCATGACAGGAACCGAGCTGCATGGGCTGCCTTTCATGCAGAGGAACGCGCTGAAAGGATGGCCGAAGAGGCGAAGAAGGAACGAGAGAGAGAAATGAAAGAATTCCAAGCAGAGAAAGCTCAAAACCGCGAGCTGAACAGGAAGAGAAGGGAGGAAGAGGAGGCAATCATGGCGCCAGAAGAGGTGCGCAAGGAGGCATGTGGTAGGAAAGGAAGAGATTAAGAGAAAGAGCTGCCCGAGGCGAGAGCGATGGGGACAAGACCGGGAAGTACCCGCGCTGGACTCAAGGAAGGTAGACGTATGTCTCAGTACCGATGTATCTTAATTCCTGTTGTAGTGTCTTGATATAACTTCATTCAGTTGTAGTGTCCCGTTGTATCTTAATTTCAGTTCTAGTGTCTTGATGTATCTTAATTTCAGTATCAGTGTCTTGATATAACTTCCTTTCAGATGTACTGTCTTGATGTATCTAAAATGTTTCCCACCGAAATGCTTTCCATCAAAAAAATTCCCGCCAAAATGCTTCCCGCCAGAATGTTTCCCACCAAAATATCTCCCGCCAAAATGCTGCTGCCAAAATGCTTCCCGCCAGAATGTTTCCCGCCATATTCATGGCGCTTTGCCGTTGGGACTAAGTGGAGGGCTGAGTGGGAGGAAAGAATGGCCAAGAAGAAGGCATTGTTGAAAGGTAAGGGCGAGGCATCGTCGAAGGGTAAGGGCAAGAAGAGCAGGCCATGAAGAAGGCATTGTTGAAGTGTAAGGGCATAGCCGTAGGGATAGAGAGCGCTCTTATTTATTTATCGCAAGTTATGTTGAATTGTGTTGCAAGTTATGTTGTAGTGTTTGTCGAATAAAAAATGTGTCTCATACATAGACAGATAACTAGACCGATACAAGATACAAGTCTCATACGTAGACAGATAACTAGACCGATACAAGATACAAGTCTCATACATAAACAGATAACTAGACCGATACAAGATACAAGTCTCATACATAAACAGATAACTAGACCGATACAAGATACAAGTCTTATACATAGACAGATAACTAGACCGATACAAGATACATAGCGGATACAGACGGATACATAGATAGATATCACGCCACGGTCACGAGGTTGCCACAGCGTCGGTGTATCCCATCCGTACCTTCTAGGAGACACCACATTGCGGGTAGGTAGAGTTGACCCGTCATCACGTATGCATGTATCCTGTGTGGGGATAGGTGGTGGAGTCGATCGTCTCACAGTCTGCTGCGTCGATACAATCCAAACCAGTCTACTGGTCTGATGAGTCTGTGATCCTCCTCATTAGTCGCCCACGAACCCATTGAGGACATGCTTGGGTCTCCATATCCTCCTGCCATGTAAAAATATTAAGTACTCAACGATTATACACTACATGTAACCAAAATAGATAGGAAGATGCGTACCCTGAGGACGATAGCCCATGAATGGGACTTGCGGTTGCTGCTGGTGCCACTGGTAGAAAGTAAGATATGGCTGCTGCTACCACTGGTCGAAATCAAACTGCGGCTGATGCTGCCACGCCGATCCTCCAGCCTGGTCTGGGGGTGGTGCTCTCGGTGTCTCCCGTTGCTCCTGCCACGCTGAGCCTCCAGCCTGGTCTAGGGGTGGTGCTCTCGGTGTCTCCCGCTGCTGCTGCCACGCTGAGCCTCCAGCCTGGTCTGGGGGGTGGTGCTCTCGGTGTCTCCTGCTGTGAGATCCGTGGACGAGGCCCGTGGCGGGTAGGTGGAGTGGGTGTCTCCTGCTGTGAGCCTCTCAGCAGTGTCTGGTCCGCACGCGGGGTGCGCTCCGGCGTGGAGTGACGTGGCGGGCGAGCCTGCATGGAGCGACGCGGTTGGCCCTCCACCGTGGAGTGTGCGGTGGGCCTTTGTGAGCAGCGTCTGAAAGCGTTACGTACGCGTGATGGTCGCATAGATACTCAGATGGACACGGACCGCCTTACGAAGGACTGAACTCCTTGACGTGGTAGTAGTAAAGGAGCGGACGAGAGCGAACGTCCCCACTGATTCACTTCATTCTGTAGCTCCCATGTCATATCGGCCTGCATTTGTATAGTGGATAAGTACATATTATATAGGCTACCAGGAAAAGTGACGAAGAAAAGGGTATTTACCGCTGATTATCTAGGCTCCATAGTCGACTGGCTAGGGTATCTTTCATCATCATGTGCGTGGTGGGCCAGGGGCCTTAAGTGTCATGCTTATGTACCTCTGTAAGTATGCACGGAATAGCTCCATATCAAACGCAGGAGCGGTCCACACGTCAGCTATTGCATTCTACCAACCATTGATATAAGTATTAACTCGTTGAAGCCACTGATTTGCACTTCTTTTAGTACTCTTCCGAGAGTACCTGCAGTTAGATTTTGTAAGTACACAGTCAGTGTAAAATTATAGTTACATAATATATTAACTTACATATGCACGTCCGAAGAAAGGGGCGCCTCCGGAGATGGAGGATCTACCATCTGGCGAAGACCGAATTGCCTCATGACCCTCTGTTGAGACATCTCCTCCACCTGACAATCGAAGATGATCTTCGATTTAGTGAGCGATAGTCCTCATCTCTGACGGATAATAGATAACCGCGGGATATCTTGCGAATGCTTCATGTGGTGTCTGGCTCCCAAATCACCGATTCCTCCTTCAACGTGTCGAATGCTCATTTGAGCGCCCGGGTAGCAACGGTTACTTGTTCTCCTTGAAAGCGACCTTTGTTCGATTAAATAGTTGTTAGTTTCCTTCGTAGTGCAATATGGACCATGCAATTAACAGAACCTTTTAAATTACCTTGCGTCGTGTCCAATGTGTACCGAATGTAGGCATGTCAATTCTCTCGTGGTCAAACAGCATATCAGACTCATAGACAACGGGGCGCTCTCCCTGGACGATTACCGCCTGATTTTTTGCTACCTCCAGGCGGCCAATAGGGAACCTCTCCCATGACCACAACTGCAGCAACAATGGGCATCCTAGCAAGACAGGTTTTTCCTTGGTTAGCGTACAGTCCGTGCACATACCTCGGTACGTTGGTGCTAAGACAGCAGACCCCCAACTCCATTGGGTGATGTCGTTCTGGCATGTCGCCTCCGCGATCTCTCTAGCATAGCGAATGTAGCGTGCACTGATGGTTGAGACGTGGTTCTCGGTGAACATCACCTTCCCAAGTAGCCACAATAAGTACGCCTCAAGGCTGCGCGTAATTTGTGACGCAGTCATCAGAACATCTGGGTACTCGAACCTCTGTAGCTGCATTGGTTAAGCGGACAAGTTTTAGCATCGTGTGATACAAAAATAGTTGGATCAAATACGAAGATACTTAGTAACAAACGAACTTGATAGTTCTGCAACCAATCAAATTTGGGCCCATGATTTTTATATGTGAACTCCGGAGCTCCTTCACGAATGCCATAGAATCGTTGGGCCATTTCTTGGGCCCAATTCTCCGGTGCATCCACCGGGCCTATTGGCACTCCAGCCAACGGCAAGCCCAGCAAGTACGAGACATCTTGTAGTGTAGGAGCCATCTCCCCCCACCGAAAGTGGAAAGTGTGAGTCTCGGGCCTCCATTGATCCACTAAGCAGGTGAGCAACGACCCGTCGTAGGCCATGCGCGTGGTCTGGAATCCATGGTGTCGTCCTTCTATCTCTAGATGCCGCATGCACCAACGACTCTGCATGTCTAGCCATGAAGTTGGTTCATCTGGAGCAGGCTGAGTCAGCTTCCTTATCGCGCTGAGTATACCCGGATGCCTGTCATGTAGGACGCATACATTCGGTACATCCCTCACAACTGCTATCTTCAGCTGCCTGAAAAACCATACCCAACTCTCGGTATTCTCGCTCTCCACGAAATCAAATGCAAGTGGAACAACTTGATTGTTCCCGTCTTGACCTATAGTAGTCAAGATCTGGCCCCTGTACTTGCCAGTGAGAAATGTTCCATCTACACAAATGACTGGTCGACAGTGAGTGAAAGCTTCTATGCATATAGCAAATGAGAAGAACAATCGATGCATCACTCTCAAATTGGGTTCTTGAGACAATGTTAAGTGTTGGATGTCGAGGTATGTGCCTGAATTCCTAGCCTGCAGTGTCTGCAGCATCCGAACAACACAATCGTATCCATCTCGAAACGAACCAAATATTGTCTCCAGTGCCCTCTGCTTAGTCCTCCAAGCCTTTCCGTAAGATATATTGTAGCGAAATCTGACAGCAACTTTGTGGATGATAGCTTTCACCACCATGGCTTTGGTCTCCACTATCTCAGTGTATAACAGTCTAGACAGGAGGGTTGACGTGAGATTACGATGGTCTTGCAGGACATTGCCAAGTTGACATGTGTGCTGCACAACATCGCTAACCTTCCAGTTGGTGTCATATCGAGGAACATAGGCATGGACCCTGGCAGGACACCCAGCTACCTCGCAAACCAAAGTCAAATATTGTTGGGATGACACCTTTGTTTTGAAAACACGCTGCGTGGACAATGCCCACTCAACGATTGCTTCCTGTAGATGTCTCTTGCTAGGATATAATGCACCAATGGAGATGTTGTTGGCGTGATAGTGCCACGAGGAATCGCGCCCATCGTTCACATTCATTGCTGCTGTGTGGTCTTGATTCCATGATGCCGGAATAGGTTGGTCCTCCTGATCAGACTCAGCGGAATCATAAGAGCTATCAACTTTGCCCTTCGAATCTTGACTTCCATCTGATCTTGCAACCAACCGTCGTGTATCTCGTCCTCATCGTCCTCACCACTGAAAATATCTTCTCCTGTCCCTTGACTACCTTCAGCTGATTCATGTCCAGTGTGTGCAAAACTACTCTGAACAGGTTTATAACTACCTCCATCGGTGTGTGTATAACTACTCTGCCCAGGTTCATAATAACCACCGCCATCTTGGCCTTGACTGCTCTGGTCATTATAGTAGCCACCACCACCTCCGTCTTCGGCTTGACTGCTCTGCTCATGATAATAATCACCACCAACATGGTGTGTCTGACTACTCTGGCCCTGATCATAAACAGCCTCTTTCGCCACAGGAAAAACTAAGACACTGGGGTTAACTACCCTATGCAGACAGGCTTTCACCCATTTGACCCATTTAGCTTGCTCTTCTATTGGTCTCAAATAAAAATCAGGTTTAATCCTTGACTTTGTCCATAATACATGCACTGCAAGCGGTATGGGTGGGAGGAAGCCCTAAACGAGCACATAACCAATCTTTCAACTCAATAATGGGGATGGTTTCAGGATCCTGGAGCACTTCATCAATACAATTGAAATCGCTCAAATCAACTCCATATTGGTTTGTTTTGACGACACCGTCACCATAGTAGAACCTAAACACTATATTACTGGACATAACTTCAGGCCTAAAAAAATACCACAATTTAGCAAATGACCGTACAGTGGCAGATTTTAGCAAAAAAATATACTAATATTCCTATAGCCAAATAATCTTGCATAGCCCGCAAATATAATTATAATCATATAGCCGAATAATCTGGCATAGCCCACAAATATACATATAATCTAGCAGTTCATCGCGGAGCGCTAACATACAACATCCAGAACTACCGAGAAGATAAACAAATACAGATGACTGTAGTTAGCAAGGAATTAGAGTTTACCCTTGAAGCGTGTGAAATCCTGCCGTGCAACTGCCTCAAGCCCCAGCCCGAGACTCCATCGTGCAGCTGCCTCAAGACCCTGTCCCAGCCTCCACCATAGCCATTGCACCTCAAGAACTCCAAGAAAATCCTCCATGATAACGCCTCAAATCGCTACACCAGACTATTCCACAAGTAGATCGGGAATCTACTAACTTCAGCAGCAAATTTAGTGTAAAACGGAGCAAAGTGTGGCAATAAATGGGAGCAACTCCATGGGAGAAGAAGCAGCAGGGGAGAAGAGCTAGCAGGGGCTGGCCGGGGAAGAAGGAGGCGTGCGAGCTGCGAGCTAGTAGGGGCTAGGCGCGACGCGGCGTGCGAGCTAGCAGAGGCAGCAGAGGGAGAGGAAGGAGGCGGCGCGGGGCTGGGCGCGGCACGCGCGTATTAAAAGACGCGGTCGTTCGACCGTTACACGACGCGTCGTTCGTCGTTCTGCCCTAAAACGACGCGCGCTCGTCGTTGCGCCCTAAAACGACGCGCCGTTCCGTCGTCCTGCCGTAAAACGACGCGCGCGGGTCGTCTTTCCAGACAACGGCCAGAGCGTGCAGGTGGGTCCCAGGCGCTGCTTTCGGTGTCTAAAAAGACGGCGCGGCTGTGTCGTGTCCTCAAAAAAAGACGAGCCCGAGTCGTTTTATGAAAAAACGACAGTGCATTAGATCCGAAAATTCCTTTTTTTGCGTAATATTCATGAAAATGATTAAAAAACGTATTATTTAAAAAAAATTAGCATAGTTATGTGTCGAGACAACTCAGATTGTTCAACGGATCCTCTTCCTGGTTATCTGAACAAATTACTACTCACTATTTCAAATTACTCCGCCGACACGTTTATGTAGGTGGGCTAGTACTCCCTCATTTTTCATTCAAAAAAATCCTAAGATATTTATAATAGATAGTATGAAATATGTACTACGTATACCAAAAAATCCAGAATTTTTTTGATAAAAAATAAGAAAGTACTAGCTCACCTAAATAAGCGTGCGTACGAAGTAAATTGAAACAGAGGGAGTAGTATGTATACGTACATGTCTCAGTGTACCTTTCTCCGAAGTGTGCGGCTCTTGCCGAAGGGAATGGCAGAGCAGAAGTTGGGCTAATGATTGTGGGGCGGGGAGTGGAGGGATGGTGGGAGCACACAAGCAGCTCAGCCAAAAGAAATTTAATGAGTGTCATCCTAGCTAGGGCTGCGAATTGACCAAAGTATGGGTGTGTCATCAGTGTCTGTGTGGCCTCGCTGCACCGGTCACCACCATGATGCAAAGAGCCACCACTTCCATGTGGAGATCCCTAGGCCGCACACGCGTACATATAGCTACAGTACTTTTGCTGCCGCACAACGATATGTAGGACGGGTCCAAAACGACAATTTGAACAAAAATAATCCAAGTTTAAAACAAATTTACAAAATGAACTCGGGTTAGAAAAATTTCATGGGACTAACCCTTTTTACAACGTCATCACGATTGGTCCCGCACTCTAAAGCGCAACGCCATGGTGTATGGCGTCGCACACCCGCCAGCGTGGCCTCGTGGCCCCCGGCTTTGTAAGTGTGATGCCACGACTAATGGCGCCACACCTTGTAGTGCAACGCCATCACTGGCGGCGCCGCACTTTACTTCTAGATTACCAGCGCACGACTGGCCCAGCTCGATCCAACCCTCATTCCTCTCCCCCCATCGAGCTAGAACACAGCGGCGGTGGCGGCTCGTCTTCTCTCTCAAATCCCTCCCTCCTAGTGGCCAAATTGGAAGCTTCTCTCCATGGATATCGATCCCCCAAGTGTCTAAAGGTATTCTTCCCCTTTTTCTTTGTTTTCACCCATCAAATTCTTGTTTTGACACATATCTTAGAAACCCTAGGTTGTTATGCAAGATGCATGGTAGATTGTTGTTCTATTGGCATATGGGTTGGGTATTGTGTTCACGTTAGCATGGGTATCTATTGAGTATGTTGACCATGGTATTGTTGTTGTGATTATCTTAGAAATGACAAGAATTGTTCATGTTCACCATGTAGACAAGGATGGTTTTTGAGAGATAATATAGAACCGGACCCGGACGAGTTTGACTTGGTGTTTGAGCGTACTCCAACCTATGCCGAGGTCTTGGAGCAATTGAGGATTGAATTGAAATGGATGGACCCAAATGATATTGTTGAGTTGGAGGAAAGACATAATATTGGTTTGGGAATACATATCTGTTGGAAGAGAGTCCTCGTGATGATGTACCACACGTACACATGAATATACAACATAACCGTCTCGTCGTCAGCGTCCTCAGGACGGGTCTTGAAATTCTATATGATCCAACTGAAAGTAGCCCTGACAATGACCCTCAATCTTTCACCCTTATTGTTTACAACCTCAGGTGGATCCTTCCCAATAAGGCTGATCATCTGCTCATGCCACCCGTCTGAATCTGTGCTCATACAAACATGATTTCCCTCAATTGGGAGTGTCAGGATCATGTTCATGTCCTGTAACAAGGTCACCGTAATATCACTGGTCCTAAGGTGAACAGTGTGTATCTCGGCCCTCCACCGGTTGACAAGCGCGGTGATCGCAGCCTTGTAACACCCCGTCCACTAGGCTCCGGGGATTTCACTCCTGGCAGCTTAATAGGATATCTAGACTAGCCCCATAGACCAACACTAGTCTTTTCTGCGCACTTTGTCCTCACTCGTGCGTATCCGGTACCCACTTCCCGGTCGGTCACCCATCTTAGAATTTCTCTAGGCCAAACACGCTTCACCTTAGAGTTCTTTTCGAATGAGCTTCCGGAAAAAAAGTTGCAACTTGTTGGTATGAGTATCATATCAATACTATTAAGCCATGTGCATGGATCTCACATACACCCACTCTTTAGAAGATCGATGTCCTCATCTATCAAGCACACCCCAAGAACGTCTCCTCTTGGCACACGTCCAGTGCCGGCACTTGTGGCATGCCGTGTCCACTATGGGACACACACGCCATGCTCCACATGTCCCGCCACTAACCCGCACACACCCATTTAACCACGAGGATCGGTTCTGGTACCACTTTGTAACACCCCGTCCACTGGGCCCCGAGAGTGTCACTCCCGGCAGCTTAATAGGATATCTAGACTAGCCCCACAGACCAACGCTAGTCTTTTCTGCGCACTTTATCCTCACTCGTGCGCACCCGCTATCCACTTCCCGGTCGGTCACCCATCCTAGAATTTCTCTAGGCCAAGCAAGCTTAACCTTAGAGTTCTATTTGAATGAGCTTCCGGAAAAAAGTTGCAACTTGTTGGTATGAGTATCCTATCAATCTTATTAAGTCATGTACCTGGATCTCACATCCACCGAGTGACCATGTGGATAAAGGGGAGGAGTCCTAGCTGCTCAATGTACGGAGTGTATCGCTCATCGTAAGGCATCTTGTTGGACGAGACCTCGTGATACCTAAGTCGAAGGGGTAGAAGCTCCTGTAAATATACAATGGCCAGAGTTATATTTCCATCTCAACATACCGAAGCAATATGAACTAGCATGTGCGTTTTTAGTACCTTTTTCTTCTCCGATAACTTATAGACACGGTGTTGAACATCGTAGTGAGGATTGAGAAGTTCCACCCTACATATTCAAAACAATAGAAACAATAAGAACAATTATTCTCACATGAACATATATTCCACCTCACATGAACAATTACAAATTGCCCATCTAACTCTATCTATAGTTCAAAAATGAACAATTATTAGAACATGAATGATTGCAACTTATCATCTAACATAATAGAAGAGAAATTGCTAATATAAACAACACATACTAACATATATATTGATTTCTATGCTAAAATAACCAACTAAAATTCTATCATTGAATACTAAGCTAATGTTAAACCTAAAGATCAAATAAACATGGTAATGCTTCATATCAATCTCTAAATCTAATAGAATCTATGGTTTCACAGAATATTGTAAAAAGAGGATAAATAGCAAGGAATTTTCGGATAGAATTGAGAGGAGATACTTGGTGGCGGGATTGGGAGCAAGATCCTTGGAGAATATGGAAAGATCTGTCGGTTTCATGAGAGGAGAATCACCAGGGGCGACAAACCATAGCCACCATGGAGTTGTATGTTCGTGTGGGGAATGAGGTCTGGGTAGGGAGGGATGGGCTGGCCACGCGCCGGTAACAAGAAGTAAAGTGCGGCGCCTTGATGTCTACGCACTTATATTCTTGTAGACAGTCGTTGGGCCTCCAATTGCAGAGGTTTGTAGAACAACAACAAGTTTTCCCTTAAGTGGATCACCCAAGGTTTATCGAACTCAGGGAGGAAGTGGTCAAAGGTATCCCCTCTCAAGCAACCCTGCAATCAAGATACAAGAAGTCTCCTGTGTCCCCAACACACCCAATACACTTGTCAGGTGTATAGGTGCACTAGTTCGGCGAAGAGATAGTGAAATACAAGTGGTATAGATAATTATACGTAGTAACGGTAATAGAAAATACTTTGATGGCGTGGAAGAGACTAAAGGAAAACTGAAATAAAGATGGAAGCAAGCAAACATGTAACAGATCTAGTTGTAAACGGTGTTTCAATGCTTAGAAACAAGCCTAGGGATCATACTTTCACTAGTGAACACTCTCATATAAATATCTTATCTTCATGATACTACTCTGAACTACTCTCTGGTTGGACACTCTAATCCATGGTAGGGCTATAACAGCACTCCTCAAAGTAAGCCTTTCCCATCTAGAAAACCCTACACTGTCACCTTGAGCACTAGATGGTTCAAACAATCACCACAATTTCATAAAGACATCCAACTCCAAATATAACTCATAACAAGTATTTGTAATCTCTAGCCTAAGTGCCACCATGGTGTGCACGCTGTCACTTTCACACACATGGGGAGAGCAGAGATCTATTAAAGCACTTGAGTAGCAAGGTAGATCTATAGATTACAAGCTCATGATCTCAATAAGATCATCCATAGAGAGAGAGAGATGAACACATAGCTACCGGTAGAACCCTTAGCCTCGAGAGAGAACTACTCCCTCCTCATCGTGGGAATCAACAATGGTGATGGAGATGGTGGTGGAGATCGATGGAGATGGCTCCGGGGGCACTTCCCCGTCCTGGAAGGGTGCCAGAACAGAGACTTTCTGTCCCCCGAATCTCCCCTTCGGTGGCGGCGGTGCTGCAGAACTTTTCGTGGATTTCTGATTGACAATCTAGGGTTTTTGTATCGGGAGGAATATATAGGCGAAGGGTCGAGGTCGGTGGCCAGCCAGGGGGCCCACACCATGCCCTGGCGCGGCCTGGGGGGACCCACGCCTAGGGCTGGTTTGGCTACCCTGTGGCCCCCCTTCGTCTCTCCTTCTGGCTCCGTGAATCTTCCGGTAAAATAGTGACTTTGGCTTTTGTCCCGTCCAATTCCGAGAATATTCATTTTCTGACTTCCTGAAACCAAAAACAGCAGAAAACAGGCAGCTGGCACTGTGGCTCTTGTTAATAGGTTAGTCCAAGAAATCATATGAAAAGTACTCCAAAGTGTGGACAAAACATAAGAAAGTAGATAAAACCAAGCATAGAACATCAAAAATTATAGATACATTTGTAATGTATCAACATCCCCAAGCTTAACTACTGCTCGTCCTCGAGTAGGTAAGTGATAAAAAGAAAGAATAATTTTTGAGGTGACATGCACCATCATAAACTTGATCAAAGTATTTGTAAAATATTCAAAGCTGGGATCATAGTACTTCAATCATCACATGAAAGACAAAGTTCTAGCAATAAGACAAAGAAACTATGTTGCAACATGAAAAAGCACAAACAAAAGATTAATGAATAATAATGCTTTGCAAGACGTTTGTTTGTTTCTCATAAAGAAAACATAGCATAGTGTCATTCAGCTTGTCCCTCATAGAGTAGCAAACATAAATGCATAGGACACCTTCAAAGTTCATAAGAGTGACTAGATACAAATAGTTTAAAACAAGCAATATCAATGTATGCATCAATCAACTAGTCTTGGGACAATGCACATAGAACTAAGAATGTCCACTATGCTCTCAAAGTAGGTGCATAAAGGTAGAAGGTGGAGACTCAATATATAAGTGGAAGAAAGGCCTTCATAGAAAGAAGTAGAGATTCAAGTTTCATAAAGAGCTTCCAAAATTATGGTACTTATAGCTTTCAGCTCTCATTGCCCCTATCATAAGCATCTTGAAGTGATTAAGGTTAAAGTGAACAGAATATGGTGTATATGCTTGACAAAGTATAAGTTGGAAGTCTCATGTCCCTTGAATACGAGGTCAGCTCCTCATGCTACTCAAGTTTAGTCCCGGTAAGTTATTGTCATCGTAAGTACATGTGTATCATAGAGAACCGCCAACAGGGTACCCCTTGCCCGATGATACGGAAGAATCCCCATATCAAAATGACAAGGCAAGCAGACAGCGAGCATCTCAGCAATCTTATTATTTACCATTGGGAGTATGGTGCTTTTTTATCTCTTTACTCTTTTCATAACCTCTTTTTTTCCTCTTTTTCTCTTTTTTTCTCAATATAGGACTCTTTTTTTTATAAGAAGAATGCTTCATAGACAGCTCATTATGGTTACGCTGCAGGTTTCCACCATGTCAGCATGGATTAGACCGGCGGCCCAGGCATTTCTCTAACACATATACATAACTCCATGGACTTACAAGCTCCCCTTTCATTTCACACCGATGACATCCATAGACAAAAGAGCATGATATCAATTAGGTAGAAAGTACATGTGCAATGTTGAAAGTGTTCCCCATGACAGCATGGTTATGCTAATCCCCAACAAATAAGTGCAAGCATATACAACATAGACGACACAATGGTTCAAGTTTATTAAGGGCAAGAAAAATAAAGTGTGCCATCAAGTTTGTGAGAGCTTTAATCACTAGTTTTCTCATAACAAGTTTAATTTGGAAGGTAGATAAAAACATGAATATACTTGGAATAGCATAAGCTAATAGGTAGGTATGGTGGACTCTTTGGAATAACTTGGTTTTAGGAGTTGGATGCATGAGTGGAACTCATACTTGGTTACGGAGGCTAGCAAAATACTGGGAGCGACCAACTAAGAGAGCAATAATGGCCATAATCATGCAGAGCGACAAAACATCATTGATCAAAGCATAAAGTGATACTACAAGTTGAAAACTAATGGATCATAAAGGCTATGGTGACTTGGGATAGTCATAACATGGTGTGAGCATGCGCCAAGTCAACCCAAATAAAGCATCAAAGGAGAAGACCACTACATTATGCTTTAATATGCTAAAACAATGCATGATTCATCCAAGGGACATTAAGCAATCTCAATTGTTTATAACAAGTCATGCTACAACAAAGAATACTAAGCATAAAGACAAAACAATATCAAGCATGGCATGACAAAGCATAGGCCATAGTCAAAAACAAGCTCTCTTTAACACTTAAGCATGAACTTTCCTACTCTTTTCCAAACCAAACCAAACTATTTGAAAACCAATGTATGAAAGAGGGGGTCCAACCAATTTATTCAGCAAACTAAGCAAACGAAAAACCAAAATGAAAACGAAAAAGAAGATGCTCCAAGAACAACACAACTGTGCATGAAACAATAAAAATGAAGCGTTTGGAATAAATCTAGGATTTTTATTGATGAAGAGGTGGATGCCTTGGGCATCCCCAAGCTTTGACGCTTGTACTTGTTGGATATTTCTTGGGGTGACATGGGGTGGCATCCCCAAGCTTGAGCTTTAGTCCATTCTTCATCTCATTACTCACTCCTTCCATACACCTAAAATTTTTCCTTCATAAAAAACTTCACACAATCTTTATTAGCAACATTAGTGCACTCAAGATAATAAGTCTTTAGGTTTAGTTCCAAGACCAATACAACTTCCATTAAAACACAAGCTACTGTAGCACTTCCCTCAAAAAGCTCAATTCCCCAAAAGAACTCAAAAAGGAACCAACAAGAAGCAAATGCAAATAATGGCATAAATCTGTCAAAACAGACCAGCAGATAAAGACGAATTTTTTCAGAGACCTTCTGTTGCTCAAATCGAAAAGTATTGAGCTAACAAAAGTTAGATAACAACCTGGGGCAGAAGCTCAAAAATTCACGCCTCAAAAGGACGTACAGAGATTTTACACGAATTTTTATGGTGAAGAATAGAAATCTGTTTCGGGATAGCAACTTTTCCAAGCATTACTTATCTCTCATTAGAGGTTACTCTTGGCACAAAAAGCAAATAAAAAGGATAAGGAGCGGTTATTACTGAAGAAATAACTTCCAAGACTCATCTAAAACTTTTGGGTTATCTCCCAATAAGTATTTTTCTTTAACGCCTTTAAGTTAGGCATGATAGTTTGAGAAGATGCTCACATAAGATATATGAATTGAAGTAAAAGAGAGCATCAAGAAGCAACTTAAAAGCACATTTAAGTCTAACCCACTTCCTATGCATAGGAATCTTGTAAATAAACAAGTCATGAAAGCACAAAGCAACAAGCATAGTAAAGCAAAACAAGTGCAACTTCAAGACTTTCAACATCAAGAGGGGAAACTTAATATTGTTGAGACACATAAAACCAAGTTTCCCTCTCTCATAATAACTTTCAGTAGCATCATGAATAAAATTAACAATATAACTATCACATAAAACATTCTTATCATGAGCCACATGCATAAAATGATTATTACTCTCCACATAAGCATAGTCATTCTTATTAATTGTGGTGGGAGCAAATTCAACAAAATAGCTATCATTATTATTCTCATCACCATAATCATCAAATATAGGAGGCATATTGTAGTCATAATTAATTTCCTCCTCAATAGTAGGTGGACTGAGAATATCATATTCATCATTGTAATCATCATATATTGGAGGTTTGATATCATCATAAGCAATAGAATAGCTATCTTCCAAAGCTGGGGAACTAAAAAGATCATTTTCATAAAAACTAGCTTCCCCAAGCTTAGACTTTTCCATAGCATTAGCAATAATGGTGTCCGAAGAATTCATACTAACAACATTGCTATTAGCATACAAATAAAGTTCCATAGGTTTTTTAATTTTCTCTTCAAACACTTCATGTCCTAACTCAAGATAAATACTATAAAGCTCTCCAATTTTTTTGTTGTTTTCCATTAAGCCTAACTAGTGAAAATAAAAACAAGAAACAAAAAGACAAAATTGCAGAATCTAAAGGAAATAACTTTGAGCACTCACACCGGAGGATGTGAGTACCTTTTACCTTACCTCCCCGGCAACAGCGCCAGAAAATAGCTTGATGTCTACGCACTTCTATTCTTGTAGACAGTTGTTGGGCCTCCAAGTGCAGAGGTTTGTAGAACAACAACAAGTTTTCTCTTAAGTGGATCACCCAAGGTTTATCGAACTCAGGGAGAAAGTGGTAAAAGGTATCCCCTCTCAAGCAACCCTGCAATCAAGATACAAGAAGTCTCTTGTGTCCCCAACACACCCAATACACTCGTCTGGTGTATAGGTGCACTAGTTTAGCGAAGAGATAGTGAAATACAAGTGGTATAGATAATTATAAGTGGTAATGGTAATAGAAAACACTTTGATGGCGTGGAAGAGACTAAAGGCAAACTGAAATAAAGATGGAAGCAATCAAACATGTAGTAGATCTAGTTGTAAACAGTGTTTCAATGCTTACAAACAAGGCCTAGGTATCATACTATCACTAGTGAACACTCTCATATAAATATCTTATCTTCATGATACTACTCTGAGCTACTCTCCGGTTGGACACTCTAATCCATGGTAGGGCTATAACAGCACACCTCAAAGTAAGCCTTTCCCATCTAGAAAACCCCACACTGTCACCTTGAGCACTAGATGGTTCTAACAAATACCACAATTTCATAAAGACATCCAACTCCAAATATAACTCATAACAAGTATTTGTAATAACTTTGAGCACTCACACCGGAGGATGTGAGTACCTTTTACCTTACCTCCCCGGCAACAGCGCCAGAAAATAGCTTGATGTCTACGCACTTATATTCTTGTAGACAGTCGTTGGGCCTCCAATTGCAGGGGTTTGTAGAACAACAACAAGTTTTCCCTTAAGTGGATCACCCAAGGTTTATCGAACTCAGGGAGGAAGTGGTCAAAGGTATCCCCTCTCAAGCAACCCTGCAATCAAGATACAAGAAGTCTCTTGTGTCCCCAACACACCCAATACACTTGTCAGGTGTATAGGTGCACTAGTTCGGCGAAGAGATAGTGAAATACAAGTGGTATAGATAATTATACGTAGTAACGGTAATAGAAAATACTTTGATGGCGTGGAAGAGACTAAAGGAAAACTGAAATAAAGATGGAAGCAAGCAAACATGTAACAGATCTAGTTGTAAACGGTGTTTCAATGCTTAGAAACAAGCCTAGGGATCATACTTTCACTAGTGAACACTCTCATATAAATATCTTATCTTCATGATACTACTCTGAACTACTCTCTGGTTGGACACTCTAATCCATGGTAGGGCTATAACAGCACTCCTCAAAGTAAGCCTTTCCCATCTAGAAAACCCTACACTGTCACCTTGAGCACTAGATGGTTCAAACAAACACCACAATTTCATAAAGACATCCAACTCCAAATATAACTCATAACAAGTATTTGTAATCTCTAGCCTAAGTGCCACCATGGTGTGCACGCTGTCACTTTCACACACATGGGGAGAGCAGAGATCTATTAAAGCACTTGAGTAGCAAGGTAGATCTATAGATTACAAGCTCATGATCTCAATAAGATCATCCATAGAGAGAGATGAACACATAGCTACCGGTAGAACCCTTAGCCTCGAGAGAGAACTACTACCTCCTCATCATGGGAATCAGCAATGGTGATGGAGATGGTGGTGGAGATCGATAGAGATGGCTTCGGGGACACTTACCCGTCCCGGCAGGGTGCCGGAACAGAGACTTTATGTCCCCTGAATCTCCCCTTCGGTGGCGGCGGTGCTGCGGAACTTTCCGTGGATTTCTGATTGACGATCTAGGGTTTTCGTATCGGAAGGAATATATAGGCGAAGGGACGAGGTCGGTGGCCATCCAGGGGGCCCACACCATGCCCTGGCGCGGCCTGGGGGGACCCGCGCCTAGGGGTGGGTTGGCCACCCTGTGCCCTGTTGGATTTATGCCCTAGAGACAAATAGTAGTAAGGACTATTGTCATATTTCATATAGTTTATGATTAAGTTTTATATCATGCTATAACTATGTTGAGTGGAAACATCAATATACGTGTGATATACAAACAACTAGGGGTTGCCAGTGAAACTCTAGTCACTGGTTCATTGGTCAACAGATGATCATGTTTCCTGATCATGTGGCATTTATGCCAGTTGGAAATGAGGTCATCTCATTCTGAGAATGAGATGATAAACCAATACCCAACCTAAACATCGTGACCCGATCATGTCACGAAGTTCAAGTTACGATGATTAGAAATGGATCCTCGTAGACTATTCCTTAGACCGTGAGGCTATATCAATCACTGTCTCCTGAGAGCGCTTAGATAGCATCAAACACCATCTGGTAAAACGGTGGTTATAAAGGTATGTTCAGGTACTCGGAGGAAACCGTAGAGGCAATATATGTCAAGAGCGGGATTTGTCCGTCCATGTGACGGGAAGATACTCAAGGGCCCACTCAGAGAAGTTATATCCAATAGCTGCGCAGCGTGTGATTAGATCACTTGTCGGAACGAGTCAAGTAGCTTTGTTCAGTAACGATATTGAACACGACATGGTGATGTCATTGATCAGATCTCGGGCAATGGAAGTATCTAGTGACAAAGGGAATAAGACACGCCTATCCCGGTTCAAACGACAAAAGATCTTCGTGGAACGCACAGGGGTCACATGGCCATCCAGGTCCCTCTATCGATCATAGGTGCGGGAGTGTCCCGGCCATGTCTGGAGTGTTCCCGAATCGTGGGGTATCACGCTTAAGGGCTTGATGATGCTTAGAGAGTGTTTATAGGATCGGTGGAATCACCGAAGAAAAGAAGGGAGAAAACTGGAAGGGTTTCGGTAAGTCCGGAGGATGTCCGGAGTGGAGGTGGAAGGTGTTCCATAGCCATGGAGATTGAATAATATGTGAATGAATGTTAATTATTTATTTAATCATTTATTCATATTTATTTAATAAAGAGAAAAATCAATTAAAGGTCAAAAAGGCTTAATGGGCCAATTCCGGAGGGAGAGGGCCCATTATGGGAAAGGAGAGAGGGAGAGGGGCCAAGGGGGCTGGCCGGCTCGGCCTAGCCCCCCCCCCCCCCCCGCGGGGCCCACTAGGGGATGGCCGGTGGCCACCCCACCCATTCCTCTCCTTTAGTCCCACCCCGGGACTTTAGGGGAGGTAGTACCTCCCCTCCCCCTATATAAAGTGAGGTACTTGGCCTAGAAAAATACACCAATAATCAATAAAGGTCTCCCCACTTTTGGGAGGACCTCCAATTGATATTTTCTCTTTCCCCCTCTCTCTCTCGTGACCGTGGTCCCAAGTTTGGACTGCACGAGCGAGAGACATCTTCACCGCAGAGCGCCGTCGCGCTGCGGGATTCGGATCCGGGAGCTCTACTTCCACAATTGCTGCTAGATCGGGGAAGCGGGAGTCATTGTTAGGCACTGGACGTGTGTAATTCCCCGCGAGGTGTCGCACTTGAGGCACTCAAGTAGTTGGAGCCATAAGGAGCGCAAGGACTTCATCATGACCTTGAGGTCGGCTTCGGCTCATCTACATCAACCATGCTCTCCTGAGCGTTGATAGCGCTTTTCGGTCTTCAAGGGTAAGTTCGCGAAAAGCCCCTCCCGTTACTGTATTACTAATAGATAGGTCCTGGCAGCTTCCGGGGTTTAGGGGCATAGAGTAAAATTTATTGTTTTCATATGCGAAACCCCAACAGTGGTATCAGAGCTAGATCTATGCGTAGTAATGCTAGTACGGGTAGAACACACGAGATGTAGCATGTGGGCGTTGATCTTTTAGTTATTACCCTCCCACATGTACTTGTGTATACCGTAGTAATGCTTGATGAAGCGGCCCCCAACCGACTTTACGCGTTCATTCGCGAGACTGGTCCACGCTTGACATACGGCTTGTACCGTATAAAGTGGCTTAGGGGATGTCTGTCTCTCTCGCATTAGTTGGTATACCATTTGCAACGGAGGGCCCCGAAAGGGGTGTAGTAGAGACAACTACTTGATCAGCGTTGTGCTGAAAGTTCATAGGTAAGAACGGTTCTTGTGCGAAAGCCCATTCATCCACGTAAAACATGCAAAGATAAACTAGAGGCGTCTAACTTTGTTTTGCAGGGGGGCGTTGCTTTGTGATATGGTTGTGGCAAAGGTAAAGTAATTACCTTTTGTTACATAGTAGTAGATAGTCAAGGTAATGACAAACTACCACGCCGGAATGACACCGGTACCCTGGTGTCTACGGCGCCAGAACCCTGGCGTCGGAACCCGGTGACAGCAGATGGAGATAACAACGTGAAGGACCATATCACATAGCATTTACATTCAATGTTATTGTTTGTATGTCTTATTGTGTGCTAGTATTAGATACTCAACGGTAGCCTAATAAGATGATCCCTGTTAAAATTACCAACGATTGTGTTCCCCCTTAGTGTGCACCACCAAGAAAGTTCTTCGGTATGAGGCGATCCAGGGTTACAGGCCTAGGTGTCAGACATATCTGCATTCACATACAGTGGGTGTAAGCCATGTTGCGTAGTTCATACACTAAGGTTGAGTTTGTGAGCCTAGCACGCCACAGAAGCGTGGCCTCGGAACACGGATGGTCGAAAGATCGAGCACGAGTCGCATGAATGATCTGACCGACGTTTAGCGTCCACCTTTGAACCCACATCGATGGCCGTGATCAATCGGGGGAGATGTGGCTAATAGGGGTCGTATTATCACTAGGAACCCTCACTGGGATAGGTGTTTCTGAGTGGATTTATTATTAACTCGTTTAATTATAAACTTAGTCTAAATTCCTTATGCAATTATAAATGTAGATGGCTCACCGTGAAGCTTACTTTGTCATTGAGGATTGGGTAAAGGGTGAGAAACTTAGACTTGATGGATCCAACTTCCCTAGTTGGCTAGTGCGCCTGAATGATCTCCTTACTAGGAATCATGTGGTAGACTACATACACCGCACGATGGATTTGACTGATCCAGACTACTAGGAGACCCCACAAGAACTGGCAGACCTCTACTATCGCCAAGAGATGTCCACCTACATTCAGATAATAATGTGTTACGGGATGGTGGATGAACTACATCCGCTCATGGGTGATCTTGACCCATATTCGATGGTGTATCAGCTGAGAGCAGAGTTCATAGGCCATGTGCGCATGTGGAAGCACAAGTTGCTTGGAGAGTTCCTTTCCATACAGATGGAGGAGCATACATGTCTGAAGAGTCACTTGGAGAACATGCTTGATGCACACACGAGACTGGTTCACATCGTGGATTATTGGATGGCTGATCCATTTGCGATAGACGTACTGCTTCGGTCGTTGCCTCCCAGCTACAAAGGACATGTCCGGAGTAGCATCATGAGTGGTGATACGGAGGCATTGGATTTCCATGAGTTCATATTACGTTTCTGAAACGTAAAGTTTGAACCAATCACCGGAGAGGTCATCGATGACCAAGGTATATATTTGATGTACAGTTTTATAAATGTTATAATCTTGCAAACACATTGCAGTGTTAAGTATATCTGATACTTGTTCTGTTTACTGAAAACAGGTTCTTCTGCATGAGAGGTGCTTGCTGGAGAGGAGGTGATGTTGCGTGTTGATGGCGAGCATGATGATGATGGCCAACGACACTCTCCCTCGACATTTATCATTTAGTTTGTGTTTTAGGATGTTTATTGTAATCAAGTGATTGTGAACTTCTTTAGTGTGTCTCACACTTCGTGAGACGGTTATTCATATGAGTTTGTAACAAACAGTTGTTCTGCTTTTATGAATGATTTATATTAGTGTTCATATCTTGTTTGATTACTTGTGAATCATCCTTATTGTTTCAAACTAATTGATAATGTATGAACATTTGTAAAACATTAAAATGCCTTGTTTAAAATACCCAACTTAATGATATGTTCATTAATGAATGAAACCATTGTTTAAATTCAAAGTTATGTGATAATATGTGAAAGTTATTCGATTTATTTTCACATATAAATCATGCCTAAGTTCGGCAAAATAACTTGAACACCGTGTATTACTTGAATACAAAGTGTTTAAAGAATTGTTAAAAGTAAATACATAGTCGATGTATTGTGTTTTAACGAAAATGGAAATTATCATTAAATAATTGTTTAAATGTCTAAAGTAAGTTTACCAAAGGAAACATGAATATGAAACTATTTGATTTGATCAAAATGTTTCATCAACAAAGGGTATAAATGTAAAAGAGAATTCAATTACTATGATTTGATCAATAGTAATGAAATTCAACTTTATAAGAATGGCATAAAAGTAATTGTGAAATGCAAAGTGTTTTGAAACGTCAAAATGCAAAGCATCACAATGTGATATTAGATATCAAAGGGGTTGAATAGAAGGCACCAAATAAATCGTTGTAGTGTAGATGTAGAGAACATCAGTTAGAAATAGTTAGCACTCAATTAGAATTGGTAAACCATTTGAATTCGCGAAAGTTTTGGGGTTATTCGATATAACCAAAACAATAGCAAATAAGTCCTTGTAGTGTATTAATTTGAAACTTTGAATATGAAATCCATAGCTGAGACCAAAAGGAAAGCAAGATTCATATTGCTTGGATTTTGGTGCATTCTTGAGAAAGCTCACTTCTAGTGATGTTTCTCAATTATGAAGCAAATGAAAATTAGTGTAAAACACGATGAGGATTCAAAACCATGCATCAGAGTGTTGAGAAGCACAACGGACAATCTTACTGAATGATTCTCTTCACAGAAGGAAAGAACCAATGATTTTGATCATTGTGTTTTCTCTCCACTATCGTTTTTCACTACATGAAGTAGGATTCAAAATGTAAATCCATATCTTGTATGGAGACATTTGTGAATCACTTGTCATGATTTTTGGAATATGACATACCTACGAACTACAAAGGAAATAATGGTAAACTAGAATTATGAGAAATCCTAAAAGGAAAATTCCCTTGAGATTAGAAAGCAATTCGTTGCTGAATCTCACAAGTAAAAGGGGTTACTTGAATTTTCCCAAATGACTGCAAAGCCATAGTGGAAAAAGGGGGTAAATGACTAATGCACAATTTGTCAAGTATTGGAGAAATTCAAATGAATTTGATTCATGTATGCTAAATGTCAATTGGATTTAAAACTAGTAAAGTACTAGTATCTCATAATAAATCTCCAAGTTTGATATTTGATCAAAGGATTTTTGAATTTATTCAAATAGTAATGAGATATGCAATTTGCATAAAATTGAGTGGGATCTATGAAAGTCTTCCTGAAACAATATGTGATTGACATATTTTTGAGTGGGAGCAATGTAAGTCTCAAATTCAAATATGTGGGAACATATTTTGAGTGGGAGCTTATAAGTGTAATTCTTATATGTGTTAAGAATGAAAGGCGCAAATACTTATGAATAATGATTCATAAGATGTATAAGTTGATAATAGGTGTATTATGATATTATGTAGTATTACTTAAGGGATTCTGAAAAGGGTTTTGATGGCTAAATGCACGGCGCCTAGAAAAATGCTGGATGGCGGTGTTGATGTAGAGCTCGTTGGGAACCCCAAGAGGAAGGTATGATGAGCACAGCAGCAAGTTTCCCTCAGTTATGAAACCAAGGTTTAATCGAACCAGTAGGAGCAAGGAAACACCCCAAAAGTGTTACTAGCTGAGCTTTGGCAGGGCGCACTACCGGTGCTAGTAGCAACATGGAGACCTGCACAACACAACCACAGAACTTTGTCCCCAACTTGCGATGAGGTTGTCAATCCCACCGTGTTTTGCGGAAAACAAAGTATTAAACATATCGAATGGAAAGAATTAAAAGTTTGCAGAAAGTAAACACAAAACAGTAAACAGTTTGTAGATTGAATGTAAAAGACAATGACCGGGATCCATAGTTCACTAGAGGTGGCTCTCCTTAAGATAGATAACATGTCGGGTCAACAAATTACAGCGGGGCAATTGACAAACATCGAGAAAGCAATACATGCATATACTAATCATCTTGAGTCCTTTGAGACTTGATTGGGCATTACAACATTATACATAGACCGCCATCCAACTGCATCTATGACTAATAATCCACCTTCAGGTTATCATCTGAACCCCCTCTAGTATTAAGTTGCAAGCAACAGATTATTGCTTTACGAACTGCGTGTAAAGTAAACAATACGATTGTTCTATGAACAAAGGATGGTTGTTTTCTCCCTAGTAGCAACAGCACATCTAGTAACTATGAGATTTTTGTCACTTCCCCAGATTACCAGATGCATGAACCCACTATCGAGCATAAATACTAACTCTTGGAGCTGCTAGCATCTACTTGGCCAAGATAGCTACTAACAACGGAAAGCATGCAAGATCACAAATAATAAAGACGTGATAGAATCAATAATCAATCTGAAATAGCATCTCAATATCCATCGGATCCCCGCAAACACAACATGCATAATTACAAATAGATGATCTTGATCATGAATGGAGCTCACTAGATCTAGACATGAAAGCACAAAGGAGGAGAACCAGACATCTAGCTACTACATGGATCTGTAGTCCAAGGATGAACTACTCACGCATCACACTAGAGGCTTGCATGGTGATGAAGAAGGCATCCAGGGTGAATTCCCCTCCCCGGCAGGGTGCCAGGAAGAGCTTCAGATCCCTCCCGATCTAGGGATGGAGATGACGACGGCTACAGACTCTTTCGTGGATTTTTGATCGGGCCCTTTGGGTTTTTGTCCTGAGGGTAATATATAGGCGGAAGGAGAGGCCGAGGGGGTGCCGGGAGCAGCCACACCACCCCTGGCGCGGGTCAGGCCTGGCCGCACGGCCAGGTGGTGTGGTGGCCCCCTGGCCCCTCTCCGTCTCGTATTCTGGCACTTGATGTCTTTCGGAAAAATGGGCACTTTGACTTTTGTCCGTCCAATTCCGAGAATATTCATTTTCTGACTTTCCTGGAACCAAAAATAGCAGAAAACAGGCAGCTGGCACTATGGCTCTTGTTACTAGGTTAGTCCAAGAAATCATATGAAAAGTACTCCAAAGTTGGAACAAAACACAAGAAAGTGGATAAAACCAAGCATGGAACATCAAAAATTATAGATACATTTGCAATGTATCAGGTTTCAGGATAGAAGTTAATTAAGGAACTAGTCCTTAAAGACTCAAATTAGGAATAGCATTAAGTTTAACATCAACGGTTGAAAGAAAGAAAAGGATGATCATCATCCACTATGTTGAGACATAGGTTCTATCTTAGAAACCATGATGATAACTTGGCATAATATGTGATCCAAATAAGGAACGTGTGAAAGTGATTAAGTTCGAATCACAAAACGTTTGAGCTAAGTTTTGTCTGCAATGTCTAATAGAGAACTGTGGACATATTTTCCAAATCCATAAAGGATAGCATATCTTAAAGCATAAAGAGTTATGTTATAAGGGAATATGTTGGAAACTCCTATAGATGCCAATTAAAGTCAAGTAGGAAGCGAGGTGAACATAACATCGAAAGTTGCACAGAGTGCACTGGTGTTTCGATGAATACATTTATAATAATAGATAAGGGTACCATCTAAAGTGTTGTATAATGTTATGGCAGGGCTAGTTTGCTTTTAACGTAGAATGATGTGTCCCAGGGTATAGTGCCCATGAGAAAGCCCTCGAGGTTGATCTAACGTCACTGTAGGCTCCTGGAATCAAGCCTCGTTCTGCTGTCATAGCGACAATACATACACATAGATGTTGTCATGTGATGATAAAGTATTAATGTCAATCAAGGTGACATTAGTAAGTTGCAAAGGATTTGGGACTGTAAAGTACAGACCCAAGGCTCAACCTCTTCCATGAGAAAGCATGTTCAGGGTACCGGATATATGGTGCCAATGATTGAGAACAAAATGCAGCTAGTGTATTTGTACTCTACTGCAAGTGGGAGACTGTTGGAAATATGCCCTAGAGACAAATAGTAGTAAGGACTATTATCATATTTCATATAGTTTATGATTAAGTTTTATATCATGCTATAACTATGTTGAGTGGAAACATCAATATACGTGTGATATACAAACAACCAGGGGTTCCCAGTGAAACTCTAGTCACTGGTTCATTGGTCAACAGATGATCATGTTTCCTGATCATGTGGCATTTATGCCAGTTGGAAATGAGGTCATATCATTCTGAGAATGAGATGATGAACCAATACCCAACCTAAACATCGTGACCCGATCATGTCACGAAGTTCAAGTTACGATGATTAGAAATGGATCCTCGTAGACTATTCCTTAGACCGTGAGGCTATATCAATCACTGTCTCCCGAGAGTGCTTAGATAGCATCAAACACCATCTGGTAAAACGGTGGTTATAAAGGTGTGTTCAGGTACTCGGAGGAAACCGTAGAGGCAATATATGTCAAGAGCGGGATTTGTCCTTCCATGTGACGGGAAGATACTCAAGGGCCCACTCGGAGAAGTTATATCCAATAGCTGCGCAGCGTGTGATTAGATCATGGGGATATCACTTGCCGGAACGAGTCAACTAGCATTGTTTAGTAACGAGATTGAACACGACATGGTGATGTCATTGATCAGATCTCGGGCAATGCAAGTATCGAGTGACAAAGGGAATAAGACACGACTGTCCCGATTCAAACGACGAAAGATCTTCGTGGAACGCACATGGGTCACATGGCCATCCAGGTCCCTCTGTCGATCATTGGTGCGGGAGTATCCCGACAATGTCTGGAGTGTTCCCGAACCATGGGGTATCACGCTTAAGGGCTTGATGATGCTTAGAGAGTGTTTATAGGATCGGCGGAATCACCGAAGAAAAGAAGGGAGAAAACCGGAAGGGTTTCGGTAAGTCCGGAGGATGTCCAGAGTGGAGGTGGAAGGTGTTCCATAGCCATGGAGATTGAATAATATGTGAATGAATGTTTAAATGTTGATTTAATCATTTATTCATATTTATTTAATAAAGAGAAAATCAATTAAGGGTCAAAAAGGCTTAATGGGCCAATTCCAGAGGGAGAGGGCCCATTAGGGGAAAGGAGAGAGGGAGAGGGGCCAAGGAGGCTGGCCGGCTCGGCCTAGCCCATGAGGCCCACTAAGGTCTAGCCGGTGGCCACCCCACCCCTTCCTCTCCTTTAGTGCCACCCTGGGACTTTAGGGGAGGTAGTACCTCCCCTCCCCCTATATAAAGTGGGGTATTTGGCCTAGAAAATACACCAATAATCAATAAAGGTCTCCCACTTTTGGGAGGACCTCCGATTGATATTTTCTCTCTCCCCCTCTCTGTCTCATGACCGTGGTCCCAAGTCTGGACTGTGCGAGCGAGAGACATCTTCACCGTGGAGCGTCGTCGTGCTGCGGGATTTGGATCCGGGAGCTCTACTTCCGCTCTTCTTTGGATCGGGAAGCGAGTCATCGTCGAGCACCCGGGTGTGTAACTCCTTGCGATGTGTCGCACTTGAGGCACTCAAGTCGTTGGAGCCAGAAGGAGCGCAAAGAGTTCATCACGACCTTGAGGTCGGCTTCGGCTCGTCTACATCAACCACGCTCTCCTAAGCGTTGACAATGCTTTTCGGTCTTCAAGGGTAAGTTCGCGAAAAGCCCCTCCCATTACTATATTACTAATAGATAGGTCCTGGCAGCTTCAGGGGTTCAGGGGCGTAGAGTGAAATTTATTGTTTTCATACGCGGAACCCCAATAGTTGAAGGAGTTATGCCCTAGAGGCAAATAATAAAGTGTATTATTTGATATATCTCCTGTATGTTCATAATACGTTTCATACTGTGCTATAACTGTGTTAATACGAAGCGTTAATACACGTGTGGTATGTAAACAAACTGTGTCTCTAGTTACCTCTAGTGAACTAGTTCATTGGTCATGAGTATGGTCTGTGTTTCAAGATCATGGGCATTTATGCCAACTGACAATAAGGTCATGTTATTAGTTGAATAACATGATAGACAAACATCCGGCCGTTATATCGTAATGAGATCTAGTTACAAAGTTCACCATTGATGATAAAACACAGAGAACCTCGCAACCTGATCCTTTGACTGTGAGGTAATGCAAATCACCATTTTGGAAGAAGCTTAGATGGTTATCAAGAATCATCTCGTAACAGGGTGATCAAAAAGGTGCCACTCAGGTTTTCCGAAGGAATGCGTAGAGGAGTACATATCAAGACCAGGATTTGTCTAGTCCATGTAACGGACAGATACATGTGGCCATTTCGGTGACGTTGCATTAATGAAGCTTGCAAGTATGTGACTAGGTCACGGAATGCAACGACATGATAATGAGAAAACAAGTTCATCGGTAACGAGATTGAACTAAGGTATGGAGATACCGAAGATCAAGTCTCGGATGAATTAGGTATCGTATGACAAAGGGAATGGGGAACGACTATCTCACGGTTCGAGCGATTGTATTCGTGAAACACACGGGGGTCACATGGCCATCCAGGTCCCTCTGTTGATCATTGATATGAGAGTGGTCTCTATCATGTCCAGAGTGTTTCCGAACCGAAGGATGTCACGCTTAAGGGTAGGGACGCTTAGGGTAGATGAGGCATCGTATGAGAAATAGAGAGAGAGACCGAAATAGTTTCGGTAACACCCGATGGAGATTGGAAAGGGGTCCGGAAGTTGTTCCGGAGTGAAGGAATAATATAATATGTGTATTTGAATGTTAATTGGAGAATTAATATTAAATATATATTTTATTTTATTTTTAAAGGCACTATATTGCTAATGGGCCTCACCCGAAGGGAGGCCCAAGTGGGCAAGGCGCCTAGGGAGTGGGGGCCGGCCGGCCTAGGGCTGGTGGGCCCCCCAAGTGGGGCCCACCTAGGGCCAGCGGCTGCCCCAAGGTGGCCGGCGGGTGTGGGATTAGTCCCACACCACCTGGCCCCTAGGTGGTGAACCCCCCTCCCACTATATAAAGGGGTCCCCCCTCCCCTTGGAACACACCCATTCCTCTCATTCTTTCTCTCTCATCTGCTGAGGACTTCCCCGTAATATTGGGGAGGACGTCGTGGTTGAGTTCTCCACCTTCACACTACTGTCGTGTGATCAGCGATCCGGCATCTACTTCTTCCGCTGCTCGGCTAGATTAGAGCCCGGTTGACGTCCCCTACACCGGACATGTGACGAACTTCGGAGGCACCACACTTGGGGTGCTGCTCATCTTCATCAATATATGCCTCCCAGCGTAAGGCGTGCCTCTCTCTGCAAAGGTATGAATACTGTATTCCTTCTCTGTTACTTATGTCTACATAGTATAGATCCTGGTATTAGTGTTCGAGTAGATAGAATTTTTTTGTTTTCTGCTACGGAACCCAACAGTGGTATCAGAGCGGATCTATGGGTAGACATGTCGTACGAATAGAACACATAGCAATATGTGGGCATTGATTCTCTAGTTGCTACCCTCTTTTAGTATTACTGTTCATATCGCGGCACTGCTTGATGAAGCGGCCCCCAACCAACCTCACGTGGTGATTCATGAGACTGGTCCACGAATCAAAGTGGCTTAGGGGGGTGTCTGTCTCTCTACAGTAGTTGATATGGCATTGACACTGGAGGGCCCTGAAAAGGGAAGAAGAACGGCAATCATTGAATCCATGTTGTGGATCGATGTTCGTAGGTGGGAAGGGGTTCTACTGCGAAAGCCCTAAAGCCGCGTAAAACATGCAATAGTTAATATAGAGGCGTCTATCTTCCTTATTGCATAGGGGCAAGTATTATAACATGGCATTAACAAGTTTGTGAAACTTTAAGGCTGTTGATGATGATCATGAAGCTACAACCATGTCATAACACTTTACTTTTGAAGTATTACTTATTGTGCTAGTATACTTACTAGACTGTAGCATAATAAGATAATCCCTCATAGTATTCCAGTTATCATATTCCCCTTGTGTGTGCACCACCAAGAAAGTTCTTCGGTATGAGGCGATCCAGGGTGACAGGCCTGGGTGTCAGACATATCTACGTTCGCATACAGTGGGTTTAAGCCATGTTGCACTGCGAATACACACGAGTTAGAACGGGCGAGCCTAGCACGTTACAGAGACGTGGCCTCGGAATACAAGAGACCGAAAGGTCGAGCATGAATCACATAGTTGATGTGATCGACATTAGGGAATGTCCACCCTTGATACTGCACTGATGGTTGTGTTTAACCGGGGGAGGTGCAGGGGATTGGGATCATGTGATCACTAAACGAGTAGAGGGATGTTTGTTTGGGAGTTCTTTTAGCTAAAACTTGAACTCATTATTGTGAACATAGTCTAAATACTTTGCAAATTCCTTTGTAGATGTCTCGCCCACCCACCTTCAACCTTAGCACTTTCCTCGAGAAGGACAAGCAGAAAACTGATGGAACCAACTTCACCGCATGGTTCCGCAATCTTAGGATCCTCCTAGTCCCCTATGAGTTGACTTATGTCATCGAGGCTAAGCTTCCGGCTAAGCCTGCAGATTCCGCCTCCCAGGACGAAAAGAAGAATGTCCGGTCCAAAGGCGGATGATTTCTCCCTCATCCAGAGTGGAATGCTCTATGCCATGGAGCCGGAGCTTCAAAAGCGTTTTGAGAAGATGAATGCCTTTGAGATCATTGAGAATCTCAAGGCTGTCTTTGCTCCACAGGATCGTGCAGAGAGGTATGATGCTTCCGAGCTCTTCTTCTCTGCTAAAATGGAAGAGCACAGCAGTATTAGTGAGCAGGTGGTCAAAATGTCTGGCTACGTCAAGCGCTTAAACGCCCTGGATTGCAAAATCCCGGAGGAGCTCGCTATAGATAGGGTGCTTCACTCGCCGCCCCCTAGCTATAAGAGTTTTGTGATGAACTACAACATGCAAGGGATGACTAAGACCCTTGCTGAGGTGTTCGCCATGCTCAAAACTGCTGAGGTTGAAATCAAGAAGGAGCACACGGTGCTGATGGTCAACAAGACCACCAACTTTAAGAAACTGGGGCAAAAAGGGAAAGGCAAGGGTAAAAAGTCTAAGAGGGATGGCAGGTTTGTTCCTAGCACCTCAAACACTTCCAAGCTTGGTCCTAAGCCCGACACTTTGTGCTTCTACTACAAAGGGGCCAGACCGAAAGCATAATCGCCCTAAGTACCTTGAAGACAAGCGAGCTGGCAAGATAGCCATCCCGGACAAAGGTATATATGATATACATGTTATTGATGTATTACTTATGAGCGCCAGGAGTAACACCTAGGTATTTGATACCAGATCTGTTGCTCACATTTGTAACTCTCAGCAGGATCTGCAGAGTAGGAGGCGCCTGAGGAAGGACGAGGTGACGATGCGCGTCGGCAATGGTTTGAGAGTCAAAGTGATGGCCGTCGGCACCCTGCATCTGCGTCTGCCATCAGGATTATTGTTGGTTTTGAATAAATGCTATTATGTACCCGCACTGAGTATGAATATTGTGAGTGGGTCTTGCTTGTTGCAAGACCGTTATTCGTTTAAATCAGGAACAAATGGTTGTTCCATTTATATGAATGATGTTTTCTATGTCCATGCTCCTGTACGTGATGGTTTATTCTTGATCTTGATTGTGATACACACATCCATAGTGTTGATGCTAAACATTGTAAGCACAGTGATGATAATTCCATGTTCATGTGGCATTGCCATCTTGGTCTTATTGGCGTAAAACGCATGAAGAGGCTTCATTCAGAAGGGCTTCTTGGATCATTGGATTTTGAATCCCTTGATGCATGTGAGCCATGCCTCATGGGCAAGATGACTAGGACACCATTCTCCGGTATAGTGGAGGGAGTTGTAGACCTACTTGGGATCATACATACGGATGTATGTGGACCAATGAGTGTCTCAATACGCAATGGTTATCGTTACTTTGTTACCTTTACTGATGACTTAAGCAGATATGGATATATCTACTTGATGAAGCACAAGTCTGAAACCTTTGAAAAGTTCAAGGAATTTCAGAAAGAGGTAGAGAATCAACTTAACAAGAAAATCAAGCACCTTCGATCGGATCGAGGAGGCGAGTATTTGAGTTATAAGTTTAACATGCACTTGAAGGACTGTGGGATCATCCCACAGCTTACGCCAGCCGGAACACCACAGCGTAATGGTGTGTCGGAACGCCATAACCGAACACTATTAGATAGTGTACGGTCCATGATGTCTTTAACTGATTTGTATGTGTCTTTTTGGGGATACGCGTTAGAAGCCGCCGCTTTTATTTTAAATCGAGCACCATCCAAATCCGTGGAGACAACCCCATATGAGATATGGCATGGGAAGAAGTCCAAGTTGTCATTTCTAAAAGTTTGGGGCTGTTGAGGCTTACGTCAAGAAACTGCAGCCTGACAAACTCGAATCCAAATCAGAAAAATGTATCTTTGTGGGATATCCAAGGGAAACCGCTGGGTATACTTTCTACAACCAAGTCAAAGGAAAAACGTTTGTCGCAAGAAACGGCACCTTTCTCGAGAAAGAGTTTCTTGCAAAAGGAGTGAATGGAAGGAAATTGAGTTAGATTAAATTGTTGACCTTTCTCTCCAAATTCCGAGTAGCACAACGGAAGATGTTCCGAAACCGCTCTCCAACATGGAGGAAGAGCCAATTGATGATGATCAAAACAATGACATCGAGACTCCTGAGGTTCACAGGTCTACAAGGGTTCATGCCACTCCTGATTGGTACAACAGCCTTGTGATGTCTGTCAACCTGGATGGACAGGAAGAACCTGCAAACTACAAAGAAGCTATGGATAGTGCTGACTCCGAGAAATGGTTGGAAGCCATGAAATCCGAAATAGGATCCATGCATGAAAACCAAGTTTGGACCTTGGTGGATCTTCCAGAAGGCCGCAAGGCCGTGGAAAATAAATGGATCTTTAAGAAAAAGACATATGCGAATGGTAATGTGACCATTCACAAAGCTCGACTTGTCGCAAAGGGTTTTCGACAAATCCAAGGAGTTGACTACGACGAGACTTACTCTCCCATAGTGATGCTTAAGGCTGTCAGGATTTTAATAGCAATTGCTGCACATTTCGACTATGAAATTTTGCAGATGGATGTCAAGACCGCATTCCTCAATGGTCACATTGATGAAGAGTTGTATATGATGCAACCGGAAGGTTTGTTGATCCTAAGGATGCTGGAAAGTTATGCAAGCTCCAACGGTCCATTTATGGGTTGAAGCAAGCATCTCGGAGCTGGAACCAACGTTTTGATCATGTGATCAAGAGTTTTGGATTTGTCCAAAACCAACAAGAGTTCTGTGTTTACAAGAAAGCGAGTGGGAGCTCGGTTGTTTTCTTAGTAGTATATGTGGATGATATATTACTCATGGTAAATGATGTGGATCTTATGAATAGCGTGAAAGCGTATTTGAGCAACCAATTTTCCATGAAGGATCTAGGTGAAACTGCATACATATTAGGAATCAAGATCTATAGAGATAGATCAAGGCACCTAATAGCATTAAGTCAGAGTACTTACATAGATAAGATTTTGAAGAGGTTCAAAATGTAAAACACCAAGAGGGGTTTTACACCTATGATGAAGAATTTCAACTTGAGTATGACTCAATGTCCTGTAACGGACGATGATAGAGAGAAGATGTCTTATGTCCCCTATGCTTCTGCAATAGGATCTATCATGTATACAATGCTTAGTACCCGACCTGATGTGGCATTGGCTCTTAGTTTGACGAGCCGATATCAGAGTAATCAGGACGGATCAACTTTGGACAAGCGTGAAAAATATCCTAAAGTATCTGAGAAGAACAAAGGATATGTTCCTGATCTATGGAGGAAATGATGAAGCTCTAAACGTAACAGGTTACGTAGATGCGAGCTAGAATTCAGATCATGATGACTCAAAGTCTCAAACAGGATTTGTTTTCTTGGTGAATGGTGGGGCAGTAAGTTGGAAAAGCAAGAAGCAGCCGGTGGTGACACAATCTTCAATGGAGTCTGAATACATTCTTTGCGGTGATGCAGACAAATGAAGCTTTGGCTAAGGAATTTAGTCATCGAACTAGGAGTTTTCCCAATGGACAAGACCCGTGACGATCTATTGTGATAACACGGGAGCTATTGAAAATGCAAGGAACCAAGAACTCATTCCACACCAAACACATCAAGCTTAGATTTCACGTCATCCGTGATTGTTGTGAAGGTGAAGTCAAGATTTGCAAAGTAGATACGGAACTGAATGTAGCAGATCCTTTGACTAAAGCTCTCCAACATGACAAGCACGAACAACACCGAGATTCCATTGGTGTTAGGTTCCTGCCTATTGTAAACTAGTTTTATATACTCTAGTGCAAGTGGGAGACTGAAGGAGTTATGCCCTAGAGGCAAATAATAAAGTGTATTATTTGATATATCTCCTGTATGTTCATAATATGTTTCATACTATGCTATAAGCGTATTATCTGAAGCGTTAATACACGTGTGGTATGTAAACAAACCGTGTCTCTAGTTACCTCTAGTGAACTAGTTCATTGGTCATGAGGATGGTCTGTGTTTCAAGATCATGGGCATTTATGCCAACTGACAATGAGGTCATGTTATTATTTGAATAACATGATAGACAAACATCCGACCGTTATATCGTAATGAGATCTAGTTACAAAGTTCACCATTGATGATAAAACACAGAGAACCTCGCAACCTGATCCTTTGACTGTGAGGTAATGCAAATCACCATTCTGGAAGAAGCTTAGATGGTTATCAAGAATCATCTCGTATGAGGTGATCAAAAGGTGTCACTCAGGTTTTCCGAAGGAATGCATAGAGGAGTACATATCAAGACCAGGATTTGTCTAGTCCATGTAACGGACAGATACATGTGGCCATCTCGGTGACGTTGCATTAATGAAGCTTGCAAGCATGTGACTAGGTCACGGAATGCAACGACATGAGAACGAGAAAACAAGTTCATCGGTAACGAGATTGAACTAAGGTATGGAGATACCGAAGATCAAGTCTCGGATGAATTAGGTATCGTATGACAAAGGGAATAGGGAACGACTATCTCACGGTTCGAGCGATTGTATTCGTGAAACATACGGGGGTCACATGGCCATCCAGGTCCCTCTGTTGATCATTGATATGAGAGTGGTCTCTATCATGTCCGGAGTGTTTCTAAACCGAAGGATGTCACGCTTAAGGGTAGGGACGCTTAGGGTAGATGAGGCATCGCATGAGAAATAGAGAGAGAGACCGGAATAGTTTCGGTAACACCCGATGGAGAGCGGAAAGGAGTCCGAAAGTTGTTCCGGAGTGAAGGAATAATATAATATGCCCTAGAGGAGGGGGGGACCTTCCACCTCTGCCTCACAATGAGAGGAATGGGTGTGTTCCAAGGGGAGAGGGGGACCCCTTTATATAGTGGGAGGGGGGTGCACCACCCAGGGGCAGGCGGTGTGGGACTAATCCCACACCCGCCACCTTGGGCAACCGCCGTGTCAAATCCCACTGGGACGGCCCACCAGCCCTAGGCCGGCCGACCCCCACTCCCTAGGCGCCTTGCCCACTTGGGCCTCCCTTCGGGTGAGGCCCATTAGCAATATAGTGCCTTTAAAAATAAAATAAAATATATATTTAATATTAATTCTCCAATTAACATTCAAATACACATATTATATTATTCCTTCACTCCGGAACAACTTCACGAATATGTTCATAAACCCCCCCCCCCTTGGAACATACCCCTTCGTCTCTCCTTCTGGCTCCGTGAATCTTCTGGTAAAATAGTGACTTTGGCTTTTGTCCCGTCCAATTCCGAGAATATTCATTTTCTGACTTCCTAAAACCAAAAACAGCAGAAAACAGGCAGTTGGCACTGTGGCTCTTGTTAATAGGTTAGTCCAAGAAATCATATGAAAAGTACTCCAAAGTATGGACAAAACATAAGAAAGTAGATAAAACCAAGCATTGTACATCAAAAATTATAGATACATTTGCAATATATCACGCCTCCGATGAAGGCGTTGCACTACAGGGGGAAGCGCCATTAGCTATGGCGCCGCACTTACGGAGCTGGGGCCCATGAGGCCACGTTGGCGGGTGTGCGGTGCCATCCGCCATGGCGTTGCGCTTTAGGGTGCGGCGCCAGCCGTGATGGCGTTGTAAAAAGGGTTAGTCCCATAAAAAAATTCTGGCCCAAGTTCATTTCGTGAATTTTTTTAAACATGGGTTATTTTTATTCAAATCTGCGTCCAAATCTGAAAACACGTCACTGTTGTGCCCTACAATGAGGAGAAAGTTCTAGCCAAAGCCTGAGCAAAAGCGAGCCATCTGAGGCCATCTTTCCCCGCGCGCATTTCTGTCCGTCTGATTTTTACTCTGAGTCATCTCGACCGTGCAGTTTCAGGTGTTGGCTTCTTACGACCTGGTCCCTCCAGTTTCAGGTGTTGGCCAAAGTCTTACGAGCTTGTCCCTCCCGTCCCCGCCACCACCCAACCCCATCTTGATCCTGTTCCCCTCCACCCAAGCTCCCACCCAACCTAGCCCCTCCTCCGTCTTTCCTAGCAACCTGCGATGCCCCCTCCGCTCCCGAGCTCTCCCTCTCACCTCTACTCCCCCTCCACTCACGAGGCCACTGCCTCCCATCCAGCTCCCGCATCAAGCGTCGGCCGCTTCTTCTTCCCCGCCTCGAACCTGCCTAGTACCGATTCAACATGACCTCCGACGTCGCGCACCCATCCACCGTCATGCTTTACCGGTGGTGAGGAAGATAAGGAGGAGGTTAGCGCGTGGGACGGTGGGGATGAGAGAGAGGGGGCGGCGTGGGTAGAGATGCTCCTATGCGGGACTACGCGAGGATGTCACATCATCCTCACCGCTTTGACTGGAAAAATCAGGGACGGATGACGGAAAAAATGAATTGAAAAGGAGAAGGCTCGCGAGGCATGCGAAGACGCGACGCCGAGCGATTGGCCAGAACCCATAATCTACAGTAACCGAACGAAAGAATCGTTGAACGAAAAGCGTGGAGCGCTAACAGGCGAGAAATGGTCGCGTTTCATATCACTTCAACAATTAACATGTATGTATTCCTGAACAAAGTAGAACAAGCTGATTTTGGCCCCTCTTAGGCTCTACGACTGAATTTGCTTTTGAATATATTAGCATATCTCGAGGATATATGAGATGCTTGTGTATATTGATATATGTTCTACAATTTCTACACGAGTTAACAAAAATTTCAGTGCCCTTGACTTGAAGCATGCTCTATGATTAATGAACAAGCGGGTTCCATCGACAAAGTGGATCCAAAAGAAATGGCATAACTTCTATTTTCATTTTGATGTACATAATTATCAAACTTGATTACATATTACATCTTGCTTTTATGTAAAGATCCGTGGCAACTTCCAGCCATACCTTCTCTTTCAAATTTTATTGAACCAGTAAATAATTTAGAATATATCAAATATAACTCTCACATAGAATTAGTATATATGTAATCTGGTTGTGTATATTTACTAAACTAAATCATTTAATAATCCGACCACTTATAAGTGTTGAATATAAAGTTGTGTCTTCTATTGGATCTCTGCAATCCAAATAGTTGCAAGCATCGATTTTGAAGCAGTCGAACAAGATTATCATGTGATCTTCATAAGTTATCATTAGTTTTTTACCTTGATTATGTAACATCCAGTTTCTTGTGGTACTGAATTTGGTCTATTGCTCGATGTATTTTTGTTTGAAATTTGCTTGATGTACCTTTTGGTTTATTTGAAAAAACACTCATATGTTGCTTATGAGCTTCAATATGAGAGCGCCTCTTGCATCTAAGGTCAAATCTCTCGGTCTTAGATATGTTTAACATGTAAATGACACATTTATCTATCGATTAAAACACTCAATTCTGTACATGCTCATATAATTAATTTATAGTAACACAAATAAGACAAAATATGTTATCAGTAGTGAATACAACATTTTTACACGCTCTTACAAATAGACTGTAGATAGCACGGTGAAGCACACATGTCCACCTAGCTATGCTGAAATTCTATAGTTTAGATGGACCTTTAGAAGACAGAAGACAAGCCGGCCTGTGTCTAGCTACAGATTCTCCGTCACTTCTTAATTAGAACCTGTGAATCTAGCTACTAGTAGTTGACAAGTGACATTTCACAAGGACCAGAGATCCTTGGACGATTCCGACACCTAAAGCACCGTGTGACGACTAGTCATTCACCTAGTCAGGCGGTGTTACAATTTACACGCTTAAGTTTTCCCTTTCATGAACCAGGAACCACGGTTAACCAAACCGTTTAATAATCATCAAGAACGCGCGTATATGGTGTGTACGTAGTTGCAGGCATATGGTGTATACGTGGTTGCAGGCAGAAGACGTACGTACGTATGTATACGTAGGAGCGTGTGTAGGCTTGGCTTTTGTACCCAAAAAAGGATTTTTTTTTCTACGCTGCTTATTTTTTTTGAGGACGTCTTGTAAGTACCTGGTTGAGAGCGACAGGTAGGGCCGCAGGAGCCCACGGATGTAAAATTAAGTTCAAACTAGAAAATTTTAATTGAATTTTTTTAAATAGACTAATAAATTTTTACCAACGAAACGGGAAGGATCGGGTGCCACTTCACCACCGTATGGCCGGACAACGGTATATGCTACCTGCAACCACGTACTCCGTGCTTAAATGAGGCCACCGGTAGCAGGCACGACATGTGCCATGTGCGTTCCTCTTGTTTTTTTTAGTTTTTTCCCCTCGTTTGTTTTGCACCGCATCCATGCAAAACTCGTGTGACGAAAACACTCTAACTTGTGCAACGAAACTACAGGAGTCGTGTCTAATGATGCGTCAGATACTTGCCCCGGCCAGGTAACCTTGGCATTAGGTGCCAGTCCGCAGCCAAACGACACACGAGTTCAGCGACAGCTTAAGCCAAGTATTTCTGGATGTAGACCAGATATTCGAATAGCTTTTTTTTTTCCGGTGAGAATAGGAGCTAGGCGATCAGTGCAAATCCGGCCCGGGTGCTACATAAACCTTGCGTGCCATGAGCGCCCACGACTCATGCCAAGCCCAAATTACGAGTACCACACATGCGCACACACACCACGGCGCTGATCACGCCGTAGCAGCACGAGACAATAGGTACGATCCTCATAAGCTGGATAGGACGACACGAAGGGCGCAGGCCGGGTCAGGACTCGAGAGAGCCAGGATGATGGACCCGGGCGGAATACTCGCGCACGCGTCGCTGCGCCGATCAGCATACTGCAGCCGGCCACGTCACTGCGTTGTCGGTCGGCTTGTCGCCGAAGGCCCAGAGCTAGCCTCCGTGGCTCCACCGAGAGCTACGGCTAACTAACCCCGTTACCTCAGCACCAGGACTGGAGGAGCCCCAACCGAAAACGGCCACTAATAATACGGTTACTGTCTCGTTGGAATCGTGACGCACAGACTGGGCCTGTGACTGTGAGGGATCCCACGGATTATCATATCATCATCGCGGGAATCGCCGTGCGCGCGATGACTGCCTCCTAGTTCAGCTTATCGCATGCTATCAGTGTACACACGGAATCAGCTGACTGCTAGTCCATGGGTCCAGCACGAACCCAAGTTGCTGTAATATAAACAAGAAAGAGGAAAGCGGAGAGCCTTCCTTGTCAACTGGCATCCGTCATATGACCCGCGCTCGCTTTGCTTGCGTGCGGCGTGAACCGTCTTGCGTCCACGCTTTCGTCCACGGAAAGCTTAGCTTATCCGCAGCACCCTGACGCTTATCCTAATTAACCAAGGTCAGCCTCACGTTTCCGGCGGCGCGTTTAGCTAGGCCATTCTCACTAAACAGGCTATAGCTACACGGTGTGTCGAGAGGCTTAATCACGTACGCTCGTCTCTTGCAAGAGAAAAACAGTACACCACTGCTGTAACAGTGAAGTGTCAGTGCATACCTGTCGTGACAAGTCAGGTTGCTCCGTGGATCAGCGCCTTTCTCTCTTTCCCGAGCGAGAAGGAAGTAAGATTCCATCTGGTACAGTACTATATTCGTGGCCAATTATCGAACGCAACGGATAAGCTAGAATAGTCATGTCATCTGCTTTACTCTAAAGTACATATGTGTGGAGACAACTCAGATTGTTCCACGGATCCTCTTCCTGTTTACTATCTGAACAAGACGCCGCCGTGGCCCCTGGCCGGATCGCGCGCCTATGTAGAGTCGATGTGGTCCATACACATACGCGTCGATCAGCCGATAAGAATTATACATATACAATACATACCCGTGTCATGGAGTACTTTTCTCCAAGTTGTGCGGCTCTTGCCGGAGGGCAGAGCGGAAGTTGGGCTAATGATTCTGGGGCGGGGAGTGGAGGGGTGGTGGGAGACACACAAGCAGCTCAGCCAAAAGAAATTTAATGAGTGTCATCCACTGATCCTAGGGCTGCGAATTGACCAAAGTACGGGTGCGTCAGTGTGTGTGTCCCCTCGCCGCACCGGTCACCACCATGATGCAACAAAGCGGCACCACTTCCATGTGGAGATCCCTAGGCCGCACACGGGCGCATATAGCTCCTACTGTCCTACAGTACTTTCGCTGCCGCACGCACAACGATATGTAGGACGGGTCCAAAACTGACAACACGTCACCGTCGTCCCATACATACAGAGAGGAGAAAGAAAGTTCTAGCCAGGTCCACATGTAGCTTAGGAAATTATGCTGAAACTCTGTAGTTTAGGATGGGCCTTTAGAAGACAACCCGGCCTGTCTGTCTAGCTACATACAGATTCTCCGTCACTTGTTAATTAAAACCTGTGAATCCTATGATGGATGCATCGTCGTCGTCGTCTCCGTGGTGGCGTGTCGAGTGCGTGTCGCGGTCGTGGGGTTACCATACCGGCGACGCCGTTGCCTTGCCTGCAGTGGTGGCGCATTATGGCACGGTCGCCAAGAGGGACCGCGCATGATGGCGGCTGCTGTCTCCGGCAGGGCGCTGTGGCCACCGGGAAATTGGGGGTGTGGTGGAACCCGGGACGTACGCCGTGTCTCTGTCTTGCTATCTACGGGTTTGTCAGGGGTGCTTGAAGACAATTCCTTCACCGTTTCGGCGGTTGGTTGTGGTTTCAGCTGTATGTGTTGTGATGTGAGCATGTAGGAGGTGCTAAACCATTCAGTTCAGGTAAGGGATGGCTTGCTCAGCTCGAGTGAGGATCAAAGGTAGGAGTAGATACTTATTATTCTCGTCCTGTAACAACCGTGAGCGGCGAGTAGTTCATCGTTTGCGCAAGAAAAAGTCTATGATATGGGAACAAGGTTAAATTACATATTGTACTGTACAAGTAGTATTCAACTATTACATCAGAGACACATGGAAAATAAATGACCTGTTGCTGCTAGCAGTTGAGTTTGTGAATAGCTTGAACTTTTATTCTGAAACAAGGCAAAAATAATATTTTTATTAATTAAGAAAAATGTTTTACAAGTATGACACGCAAAGAGACCTAGGCAAAAGCCAGGCCCTAACACAAACACCTACTCCCGCGGCTTCAAACTGCTAAGGTCTTAGCCCTAGCAAGCGACGATTCATCCTTGATTTTTCCTACACCATCGTGGAGTATTTTTTTTTTTAATATGTACGTCGTAGGCATACATTACCTGTATTTATAACTATAGCAATACAAAGATGAAACGCATACAAGTAACAGAAAACAAGGAGAAAACAAACGATTGAACAGCTGCAAACTGTCCTCGCCGCAACTAAGGACCCAAATCCTTCGCAGTCGCCGGAGAAGAAGTAGATCACCAGCAGTCGGTCCATACTTTGGCACTGAAGAAACCCCTAGCCATAAGGCGTCAATGAGCCGCAATAACCACCAGCCCCGTAAGACTCGATCTAGCCTGCTGCTATGCAACATCGGCCGGAGGACCCCTCCGAGCATCTTCAACGCCGGATCCGGGGCCAACGCCACCCCGCCTATGGAGCAGCCGGATCCTCCACCATCCACCAAAAAACCAGCAGTTGTCCGCACCGCCACACTCCAAGGCCGCCATGACCAAATCGGCGACGAGATCACCACGACACAAAGCCAGAGCACACGCCCGGCGAAGACACAATCCCACGAGCTTCTCAACATCGTAAACGTCGCCGAGATGGGGTTGAAGCCGGGGCACCATTATTCGATGTAACGCATCCACCGCCATCTGAGATGCGCCACCACGACACCACAAAGACGCTAACATTAGGGACCTTGTTGAAACGCCGAGCGTAGGTCCTAGGTCCCCACCCCCTCACGCCCGCGTGAGCGGAAGCGGAGGAGGCAAATCTCCCACGAAAATGAGCATCGCCAAGGAGACAAGCGCTTCCCTGATTAACTTCTTTTATGGATCACTTCGGTCCACACTCCTCGGCCGAAGGTATAGCATGACAGTCTGAAGGCTGATGTCATGGAGGCCAGTCAAATGCAATTGTTTGTTTGACCAATCTCAAGAGGGTAGTTTGGTTCCTCCGGCTCTCCTCTCCCCTCCCTACCTTCCTTGAGAGTCGTCACAGGTCCGCCGACTCCCCTCCCCTTCTCCTCCGGCTCCAGCTGGAGTGGTTGGGGTGGGCGATGCCGACCGTTGTACAGCCGTAGTTGTAGTGCCTTTGGCTTCATACTAGGTTTAGGCTTTATGCCTGTAATTGGAGTTAGGGCTAGGGATCTGAGCAGCCAGATCCCCTGCATCATAGGGTTCTTCGTCGGGCTCCTCCTCATCCATGGTGGGTGGGGGTGGCGGCGGTGACCGTAGATCTCCTCAATAAAGCTGCGTTGGATGCTGGTGCTTGGCTGAAGCAGCCAGATCTGGGGCCCTCTCTGGCCGGCTGTTGCGGCGGGGGGAGTTGGCCGGATTCTGGTGGGCGGCAGCGGCATCACGCGTCTCCGAGCTACTCTATGGCGTTGTCGAGTGGCGCCTGGAGGTCGCCGGGCTTCCTCCGTCCTAGTGCTGCAGTGGCTGCAACTTTCGGCGGGTGGAGTTGCTTCGGCGGCTCGGCCATAAAACTCGAGTGCTTCTTCGTGGCGTCTACATCGACTTGTTCTCTTTCCAAATCTTTGCCGTCCGTGGTGGCGAGGGAAGGATGGGAGGAGGACCTGTTCCTATGGATACTGACGAAGATTGGGGCCGCCTGGTGTTTCCAGGCGGCGATGTTGCGACATCTCCGGCGATCTCCAAGCGGAAGCAACATGCCACCCGCTACCTTTGGCCAAGAAGATGGCCTCGCCGAGCTCGAGAGGCCTTTGTGCCTGAGCTTTTCTACCGCCATCGGCGGCCTGTTCCTCTCCCTCCTCACGGCATCCAAAGCCTTTGTCGACCTAAGTGGTTCGTCCCTGGTGCCGGCACTAGCCGGTGTGACTGGAGGCGAGCTTCTGCGGTGCGTAGGGACTCAATCGCGTTTTGATGCTTTCCTGCAGGGTGCTACGTGCAAAGTTGAGGGGGCTCATTGTAATTTTCTTTTCTTTTCTGGCCTTTCTGTAAGATGTACCCACCGTTTTGATTAATCGCAGTATCTAGGTCCTTCGGTACCTATCCAGGTTTAAAAAAATGCAATTGTTTGTTGTGCTTAATTCCATCGGCATCGGATCATTTATATAGTACTTCCTTCGTATTAAAGTAGATGTTTCCGATTTATCAAAATTTAGATGATCTAAACACTATTTAGTATATAGATTTATCTAAATTTTGACAAACTTATGACATGGAGTACATCAATCGTACAAATAGAGATACAGATTGTTGGTTAAACCCTTTGGCGTGTCAACCAAATTGATAAGCCGGACTAGCTGTCCTAACCTAAACTAACTTCAGCCTGCCCAATCAATATACTGATCAGTGAAGAATGCAATCGCCAAAATAGTCCGCTGCTTAATGTACCATTCACAAACCGAAGGATCCGCTTCATTGCCTCCCAACGAATGTCGGTACGATGTGCCAAGAACCAGCAAACTTTGTTTACCGCAAACAAAAATATCAGGACGGGGGAGAGTCATGTACCGAAGAGCTCCAATTGTACCTCGGTATTGGAACAATTCCTCCTCATTCAACCGACGGCTAGCCTCACGAGATAACTCGTCATGTGTGTGACCATTGGGGTTGAGACGGCTCCTCAGTTCGTCATATGACTGAGCTCCAGAAGATCAAGTGCATATTTCTTCTGAGTGAGACTGATTCCGCCGGTTTTGCGGACCATGTCAATATTAGAATACAGATACATATACGTATATGAGATAGACTAGGACTCTAAGATCATCTTGTACTCTAAGTCTACCTACCCTTTGTAACTCTATATATACCCTCCACGAGGGTCAAATCAATACAACGAAATATTAGAGATTCATTATTTTTCACATGGTATCAGAGCGGTTAGCCTCACGGCGCCGATCCTAGGTTCTTCCACCACTTCCGCAACGCGCCGTCCCCGGGGAGATTACTCCTCGGAGGCGCGGCACCCGGTCTCGATCAAAGATCGGATCGGTTCTTTAGACTAGATTAGATTCAATTTCAATTTCCAATTATATAGATTAGATCTAATTTTCGAAGTTCCTCTCCTTAGACTAGATCAGTTAGCCACAAATAAAATCCCTAAACCTTACATCTACTCTCGTCCGGCGCAAATCAGTGTAGAATTTCATCAAGAAAATCGATCACGGCGGGCGCATGGAACATAAGGAGCATTGGCACCGGCGGCGTTCAAGCCGTCACGCGCGTGGAGGCAGCACGTGATCAGCGGCAGCCCCGTACGCGGACAGTCGTCGGCTCACCAGTCCGCCGCCGGTTTGCGGCGTGGGACACCGGGAGGGCCCGTGCGTCTTCACCGATTGCGGAATACGCGGTCGAACCCGATCTCCGCCGACTAAATCGACTACACACCACGCATCGGCGCCTCATCTACATCGACATACGTACCGATCTACACTGCACCAAGCCAGACTACAACCACCCGAACAACTACATCAAGCTGTACGACACCATCAAACTAGGAGCAAGGCTTCGACATCATCGCCGCCACAAGGGACGCCTTCGAGCGAACGATCATCACCGACACACCTACTCCTTCATCGCCGAGACATCATCGTCAAGGTCTACATCAACGTGGTCTTCATCAACATCTTCGTCAACACACACCGCCGCCACCATCGCTACATCGTCCACACGATGGACATACAACTACGACGTCCTCTGACAGTACACGTACTGCAAGGCACGAGGATGGCATGGCCGCGTCCACGACCCCGACGACGGTATCGACCGCGTCCACGACACCGACGACTGCATCAACAAACCAGCGTCACAATTGTGATGCCCCTACGACCACGCATACAGTTCTGGCAAAACCAGCGTCACAATTGTGATGCCCCTACGGCTACCTCGACATCGACATCAAGAACAACGTCTACAGCAACTCAAGAACTCCAGTCAACAGCGTCCGCGTCGTCACTTGCGTCCACGCCACTCCCGCTGTGACTGCGGGAGGGAAGAGAGGCACCAGAAGGAGACGCAGTCACCGCCCCTAGGTGCCAGCCATGATCATGTCCACGCCGGTGATGATGACAAGGAGGTGAAGACGACGGAAACGCAAGACTTCAAATCCAGTCGCAAGCGTCCGCTTCACTCCCGCTCCGACTGAGAGAGGATGTTAGAATACAGATACATATACGTATATGAGATAGACTAGGACTCTAAAATCATCTTGTACTCCAAGTCTACCTATCCTTTGTAACTCTATATATACCCCTCACGAGGGTCAAATCAATACAACTAAATATTAGGGATTCATTATTTTCCACAGTCAATGCCTAGAAAGTAATTCAGAGAGCTTAGAGCCTTGTGAGAGATCTGACGGAGCAATTGATCCATAGCACTCGTGGAAGACTGACCATAAAAATATCATTGACATAAACAAGCATATAGATCGTGACATTACCCTGAACAAAAATAAAGAGGGAAGTGTCGGTTGCTAACGTATTGAAGCCAAGCTCCTGCAGACGATCGTGAAGCCAAGAGTACCGTTCGCTGAGTGATTGCTAGAGGCCATATATAGCTTTATTTAGTTTGTAAACGTAGTCCGGTTTAGTGAGAGGATGAAAGCCTTGGGGCTGGCATATATAGTCGATACATGTTTCCCGCTTTGCCACCAAGCGAGCTTTAAACTTGTCAAGTGAACCATCCGACCTTGTGCTTGATTTTAAATGCCCATTTGCAGCCGATGGTATTCTTACCGCAATGAAACAAGTTGGCAGGTAGAATTCTCCTAGAGAGACTGAAACTCGGTCCGCATTGCCTATCTCCACGAGGAATCAACAAGGGCATCGTACCGCAATGTGCCGTCGGTAGGCGCGAGACTTTTGACGATGCGATTCTTCAGTCCGGTTGCCATCTGATGAACAATAGGGGCATGCGGCGCTAGTTGCGCGGGAGAGCACGGTTCAAACCTCTTGCCGCTTGACATCCGACCATGTTCTTGTCATCATGAATCTACACCTTGAAGGCAAGGTGCCTCGCTGCTTGGTTACAAAGTTTGCACCTCCAATAATTTTACCATCTGCGACTATCAAATCTGTCCACACCCCTATTTTGAATGACCAAACATACAAATACTTTGCATTTTGGTGGCGCCCACTGCATCCAAACTTGCCTGGGCATAGCTAGCGGATATGGTGCCATGGCCATAAATTGCGCGTTATGAGCTTTCTTGACCGAGTAGCATCCATCACTCGGGCTTCCAAAGTTACAATGGAGTCTGGCTTGTCATGGTTCAGATGAATGCCGCCCAGCTTTTCCCAAAGCGTGATAACTTCAATTGTTTATCTTCCTCACCTTCCGAGCTTGAACATATAATTGATGACGATCGCGGAAAGGGAGTTGACTGTACTGTATAAAGGGTGTCCGGACGTTCAATTTCCTACCGTCGAGGTGCTAGGAGGATTATGGACCGAAATCAGTGAGCTTTTTTTTTTTTCAAAACCCAGTACAAATGCACACGCTCACAAATACTCACCACTATGAATACACACCCTACACCTGTGAGTACCTCCGAAAGACTGAGTCTTGAGACCGGTCCAACGGGTTTTGAGCTTTACAAAGTCACGTCGTCTTCCACAGAAGAATATTCTGCCTTTAATGAGACACCAAAGTGCCAAAACTAAGGTTTGAACTCTGGTGGACGGGGGTGCCACTACCCCTTAACCATCCAACCACAGATTTATTCTCCAATGACACTTATTATGAATCAAGGGATAGTTGCATTCGACTCTATAGATAAATTACGTGAATGGAAAATAATAAAATGGATTTGACTACAAATTCATTATACAACATGTCCTTTCGCAACATGCCAACATATTCAGTATTTATTCAGAGTATTTTACAATCAATACTATGATATGTATATATGTAATAGCGATAGTACATGGTAGAGATACATAAGCTATCTCAAAAGATTAGAAAATAAAGTCTAAAAAATAAGCAAATCTGCGAGGTCTTCGCTTATACTTTTCAGAAGGCTGCCTAAAAACGATATATATATCAATCCATAGACCTGTAATATTAACATATTTTCTCTCAAAATAATTTTAATTTGAGCCGCAACACCAAGGTTGCGTGTACGTAGCATTAATATAATCAACCGACATCAGTAAAAGTACCGACATCAGTATTTCAGAAAGAAAAAAACCGAACAACGTGATCATCACGTAATCACCATTATCAAGGATATAGTAGCCAGGATAAATATTTTGAGAATAATCCTCCTCACGGCAACCATGAGGAAAAAGTCAAAATCGATCTGGCGGCGGCTAGGTTTTCAGATAGAGGCGGGGGCTTCCAACTGTTTTTCTTTACTTGGTTGGAATGCTTATTTGCTTAGATGTTACTATATTTTTTAACAAATTGCTTTTTTTAGAACAATTCACTAGACTTTATTACTCAGAAATAATGTTTACACTAAGTAATAGTGTCAGAGCAATTATAAACAAGCCACAAGTGGCGTCCATGTAAAAGCACGTGCCTAGCTAGATTGTGTGACTCAGAAATTTGAAGCCCGCCCTCGTAGCCGAAGTTACAGTTATTAGCACACCAACCCTGCACGCTAACAAAGTTATAGAAGAGAAGAAACCGCTTCGTCCTCCTTCTCCTGTACGAGAGGCGGCGGCGGCCAAAAACTCCCCCAATCTCCCGTAGCGTGAGTCCCCTCTCCCTCCATGCCGCTCTGGCGGCGGGAGGGAGGGGGACCTCGTTCCTCCGTTCTGTAGTTAGGGTTAGGGTCTTTTTACTGTGTTGTGTCGTTAGGGTGGTGGGAGCGACGCACGGGCGAATAAATCTGCCTCAACTCTTCTCTCACACCGGCGAGGACCTTTGCGGTGACGTCTCGGAGTTGATAGCAATGTGTGCTTGTCGATCCTTTAGATTGGCGGCTTGGTCTTCTCGTGGATCTTCAGATGTGTATCTCGACGTGTCGCTGATGTTCGATGTTATCCACGACGGCGCTGGGGACCGGGACGAGGTGGATGCTCTAGAGCAAGGATGCTGGTCTGGAGGTGGTGGATTTGCCGTTATTCCTCGACTTCGTCGATGGTATGCGGCGGATCTTGGTTCAAGGTAGCACGGGGACGCCGCCCGGTGGACGTGCCACAGCGACATGTGCCTTGCTGCTTGGAGTGGGCCTCTTCATCGACTCACAAAGCCTCGTTGGCGATGGTGCTCCCTTGGATCCGGCAATGTTGGAGGCTCGGCGTCTATTCCACCTCACGGCTAGGCGGCGTTGGTGTTTAGCGACGGCCGTTGGTTTTGGCAAGTGCAAAAAACTCTAGTGATAGTTCTCTGCAAAGTTTTCAGGATATCTGTTTTCTCCTGGTCTATCTGTTAGTTTTCACGTTTAATGAAATACGTGGTTGTCCTAAAATAAATAGGATTATTGAAACGAGTAGCTCTAGAGTTTATCTCACTAGCGATTGCTCCATACTGTAGGCAAAGGAGGAAATGGCCAGTTCTTATTGGCTACTGTCCTACTGAAGTGATTGGAAAAAGCAGAGCACTGTGTGCCGAGGCCCGAGCCACAAACATATCAAAACTCGCTCAGGCGCATAACTTATGCACTCCTCGTCATCGTAATTGGCTTCCACTGATCCACTGGATCATCTACCTGGGCTGTTTTCCAGTTGGTCACGCTAGATGTTGGAGAATAGTAGAACTCTGTTCTCCTACCCCTGCGGCCCTGCAGTGCTACGCAGGCTTTCCCGTGTTTCCTTCACCAACCTTCCCTTCCCGTTTTATTTGATCTGGTTCCTGGTTTCAAAAAAAAAACATTGATCTGGTTCCTAGCTCTGTAGCCCAGCTAGTCCGGCACGCGCTTCCAGGTTTAACTGGAATAATTTGACAGTTGCATTAAGAAAAGGTAGTTCAGAAAATATTACAACTACGGGGATGTAGCTCAAATGGTAGAGCGCTCGCTTTGCATGCGAGAGGCACGGGGTTCGATCCCCCGCATCTCCATTTTTGGTTTTATACGGTATCAAATGGAAGAGTACTAGGCATACACGTACACGTTGTTTCATTTTTAAAGCTCGTCATGTTCAGGCCTAATATCCCAAGACGTGAACAACTCTGTACATTGCTACATTTGCTGGATTACATCCTTCGCTTGATGGTAAGAGTACTACTTTAGGTTTCTGGATTACATCCTTCGCTTGATGGTAAGAGTACTACTTTAGGTTTCTGGATTACATCCTTCGCTTACTACTTTAGGTTTCAATCTCCAGGATATCATGCAACTAGAAGAAACTACGGCTTTTACAAGCGAAGATGATACCTATCCCCTGGACGGCGCACACGCACGCGTCCTCGTACACGCCTCCCTGGCCCACTCGTTCTCGTCCCCAGCTACCCCGCCTCCTCTCGCCAGATTTTCTGGAGCTCCCACCGCCGCCGACCACTCGCCCTCCCCCCTCCCTCGCCGCGAACCTTGCTCCCCTTGCCAGTCACCGTCGCCACGCCCTCGCCCCCCTGCTCGACCCTCCTCACGGAGCTCCCGCCGCCACGGCCCGTCTGCAGCGCCACCCTCGCCCGCGACCGCCGCCGCCGCCTGGACAGCGCTCGTGCACGACTCCTGCGTGTACGGAGAGGCTGTCCGACGGCGAGCCCTGCCCTCGTCCTGCTCCTCCGTCGGATTAAAAGATGCGGAAGCCGAGCTTGCTGCCACGGGGCGACCGTGGTTGCTGCCAGCGGCGACCGAAATTGCTTCCAGCGGTGGCCGAGTTTACTTCCACGGGCGGCCGAGCTTGCTTCCATGGGCAGCCTTGGTCGCTGCCATGGGCGGCCGTGGTTGCTACAAAGTAAAATTATGTTTGGAACCAGTCCGTTCGGATAATTATGTTTGGGAAGTGCTTGAGTTTCAACAGAATGTCTTCAAAGTAAAATTCCCTACAAAGGCGGAAGTGATTCGTATGAAAGATCTCAGACATTATCAGATTCTAACACATAGATCCTTTTGAAATTTGAGGAGTGGGGCGCGGTTGAGGAACCAATATTCTCCCTCCATCTTGTGTGGATTCAAGTTGCTGGGGTACCTAAAGATGTGAGAATGGATTTCTTGTCGCTTTGGGGGCTGGGATCCATCTTTGGCAAAACGTGTGCAGTAGATATGCTGTTCACTAGGCTTCATGGAATTGTCTGTGTTCAGGTTCATTGTGTGGATCCTAAACTCATTCCAACTCACCTTGATGTTTGGATCAAAAAAGGATTCTTCAGACTAGCCTTTTTGGTTGAGAAACCAAATGAATTCTCGGATCATGGTAGTTGGCCTAGTGAACAATATCCTAATAAAGACAAGGACAGAGATGGTAATGAGGAGAATAAGGAAAGTTCAAATATGGAAGAAGATTTAATCAATAAAAAGTCTGGAAAGAATTCAGATAATATGTTTGCTGGAGGGGTTGAAGCTTCAAGTAGTGGTGGTAAACAGGCAGCGATGCCTATGGAACCATTATTTCATGTGGGAGCTTTTGCTATTTTTAATCACAAGGTACCTATTTTTCACAATGATGTTACTCCTAAAAAGATTGATATTTGTTCCGAATCTAATAATGATGTGTACTATAATCAGGAAGTTGTATTTCCTCTCATTGTGCCTCCTCGCACAGATGCAGTTGAGTCACAGGTGCTCGCTGCACCTGCTGGCATCGTGTGTGAGGGGGATATGACCATCTTGGCAAGGGACAAGAAAGTTTTATTCCCTTCCACTATGCCTCCTCGAGCAGCTGCGGTTGAGTCACAGGTGATCGCTGCCTCTACTGTCATCGCATGTGAGGGGGATATGACCACCATGGCAACGGACTGGAGTATTGAGTCTCCCTCGAGCGTGGATGATATTGCTTCTGTTGAGGTGGGATCGACATCATAGCAAGATCGTTGTGCCGTGCTAGGTAGCCCGGTCAAGGAAGATCTTTATAAGGATGTTTCGTATGTTAGTCATGCTTCTCCCGAAGGTAGGGACACTGCATTCCCTATGTCCCCTATTCATAGGATTGGGGGATCAGTGTTGATTCCGGGGCAGGAGAATGAAAGAAGAAGCTTTGTAGCAAGAACACCCCTTATGCTTGCTGAGTTGGAGCGGGCGGCGAAGTTGGCCAGGCGTCGCAACGGGGAACAAGGTATTCTTTCGAATTCTAAAGCTTCCATTTTGTCATTATCAAATTATTGACAGGGCAAAGAATTTAGGGGTTTCATTAGGGGAGACATCTAAAAAGGAATGTGGCAGCAAAGTTAATAAAAGATAATGAATTTTGTAGGACTTTAACTATGCTAGAGCACAACACAAATCAAAAATTACAAGAATGTACACCAACTAATCTTTTTTGTTTCCAAAGTATCTAATCTTTGTGAAGACATTACCGCTGAAGATATGGAGTCTCTTGAGTGTGATCAAGTTGCGGTTGACCCTGAGGTCAAAAAACCCGCAAATATAAGAGAAAACAGTACGATACTGCTAGTGTTCGGAGAGGTACTAGAGTGAGGATTAAAAAAAGCTATTAATGCAAGGCGTGAGAGGTTTAATATGGAATAGTGATGGTTTTAGGGATCCTGCTAAGCATAATTTTACTTCTGAAGTAATCAAGGAACATAGGTTAGATTTTATCGTTCTGTTAGAAACCGGGAGATCTAATTTTATAGTTCCTTTTTGTTCAGCATTTGACACCTAGGAAGGATTTTGCATGGGTTCTGCTTACCTCCCCATGGTCGTTCTGGTGGTATACTAGTTGGTATAAATACCTTAACTTTGCAAGTTAATAAAGTGGAAACAGGGGACTACTGTGTCAAATTGTATATGAAGTGTCGTAGTGATGGTTTTGAATGGATTTTTGTACCAGTCTATGGTGTGGCCTAGGACATCCATAAACATGAGTTCTTGGCTAAACTAGTTCTGATATGTGAAAATGAATCACTCCTTTTCTTAGTGGGTGGGGATTTTAACATTCTACATAAACGGGAGGAGAAGAACAATGACCAATTTAATTCTAGATGGCCATATGTTTTTATGCAATTATTGAAAGTCTAAACCTACGAGAGATTGCTCTCTTAGGTAGACAATTTACTTGGGCTAATCATAGAGAAACACCGACTTATGAGAAACTTGATCTAATCATGTCCAGTGTTGAATGGGAACAAAAATTTCCTTTAGTGACTGTTCGTGCTCTTACTCGATCTGGGTCAGATCACACACCTCTACTGATTGATTCAGGGATTAGAGATCATCTTGGTAATAACCCGAGATTTTCATTTGAACTATCGTGGTTACAACAAGATGGTTTCTATGATATGGTAGTGGATGAATGGTTAGCTGTAACACATGGTGTTACACCAATCGTGAGATGGCAAAACAAAATCAGGCATTTGAGAGGTGCTTTCTCCGTGGTTGGGTTAAGAACCAGAGTGGAAAATATAAGAAAGAAAAAGATCGTCTTTTAGCCATTATTGATAGACTTGACATCAAGGCTGAGACAAGCGTTTTGTCGGAAGCCGAGAGAAATGAACTCCGATTAGCAAACGATCATGTATCAAAGTTGAGACGGGAGGAAGAGACCAAGTGGGCTCAACGGGCTAAAGTCAAGCATATTCAGGAAGGGGGAAATAATACTAAGTATTTCCACTTAATTGCTAATGGTAAATATCGGAAGAAGAAGATTTTCCAATTAGAGCAGGACGAAGGTACTATCGTGGGGGGGCGAGAATTTATGAACATATATTTCTGAATACTATAAGAAACTATTTGGTGACCCAGAACCAAACAACTTTTCAATTATGGAGGAGATGAATCTTGATATTCCACAAGTTTCTGCTATGGAAAACACAATTCTAACTTCGTATTTTTCCGAGAAAGAAGTGCTTGATGCAATTTCTTATATGGAACACAACAAAGCACCAGGTCCTGATGGATTCCCAGCGGAATTTTATCAGACTTTTTGGGCTATTATTAAAGGGGACTTGATGGCTTTGTTTGCACAGCTGCAAACAGACGAGTTACCTTTACACAAGCTAAACTTTGGTGTGATCACACTCCTCCCAAAGAAAGAAAATGCGATTCAAATTCAACAATATAGGCCAATTTGTTTATTAAATGTTAGTTTTAAAATCTTTACCAAAGTTGCCACAAACCGAATATCTGTGATCGCTCACAAGGTTATTCGTCCTACTCAAATAACTTTTATGCCTGTGAGACATATCCTAGAAGGGGTAGTTATTTTGCATGAAACTATCCATGAACTCCATATGAAAAAAATGAATGGTGTACTTTTCAAAATTGAGGCATACGATAAAGTTAAATGGCATTTCTTACAACAGGTTCTTTGTTTGAAGGGCTTTGATCCTTTATGGTGTAAATAGATTAGTAATTTTATTCAGGGGGGGGGAGTGTTGGGATCAGAGTGAATAATGATATTGATTATTTCTTTCAGACAAGAAAAGGGGTGAGACAAGGAGATCCTCTATCTCCTATTTTTTTTAATATTATGGCGGATATGTTGGCCATTCTATAGCTAGAGCTAAGGAAGAAGGTCAAGTAGGATCCTTAATTCCTCACCTGGTTGAGGGAGGGATATCTATACTACAATATGCATATGACATGATTCTTTTTATGGAGCATGATATTGCTAAGGCAGTTAACATGAAGCTCATTTTGTGTATCTTTGAACAACTGTGACGTCTTAAAATTAATTTTCACAAAAGTGAACTGTTTTGGTAATGCAAAGGAGCATGAGCAGCAGTATAGAGATATATTTGGTTGTGAATCTGGCTCAATGCCTTTTAAGTACCTTGGGGTACCTATACATCATAGAAGGTTAACAAATTCTGCATGGAACTTGGTTGAGAACCGTTTTGGAAAGAAATTAGGATGTTGGCAAGGAAAAGCTTTTGTCATACGGGGATAGATTAGTGCTAACCAATTCTGTTTTGACTAGTATGCCTATGTTTTATGCTTTCATTTCTGTTAATACCAAAGGGTGTTCGGAAAAGATTAGATTTCTATTAATCACGATTCTTTTGGCAAAGTACTGATCATAGGAAAAAATATAGATTGATTAAATGGAATATTATTTGTAGACCTAAGGACCAAGGTGGCCTTGGAATAGAGGTTTTAGAAATCAAAAACATGTGCCTTCTTAGTAAATGGTTATACAAATTACTGTCCGAGCAAGGGGTATGGAAAGAATTGCTTCACAATAAGTACATAAAAAACAAAACATTAACACAAGTTCAAGCTAAACCAACAGATTCCCCATTCTGAAAAGGCCTAGTGGAAGTAAAAGATAGTTTCTTTCACCGAGGGTATTTCAAATTTGGAAATGGGTTGGGTACTCGTTTCTGGGAAGATGTTTGGTTAGGGGACACATCTTTAGCTCAACAATATCCGTTTCTTTATAATACTGCTCATAGGAAAAATATCTCTGTTCATGATGTTTTATCTCATAATCCTCTAAATATTGGTTTTAGGAGGAATTTAACTGGGAGTAAATAGGATGCATGGTTGCATTTATGTCAGGGATTAATTCAACTAAACTTAACTGATGATCCTGACTCATTTCAATGGAAACTGACCACGGATGGTGTTTCCACTGTTAAATCTATGTATGAGGATCTCATGAATGAGCATCAGAGTTTCCCCACCAAATATCTATGGAAACTTAAAATACCTTTAAAGATTAAGATTTTCATGTGGTTCCTAAATAAAAAGGTCTTGTTGACTAAAGATAACCTTATAAGAAGAAATTGGGTAGGTTGCACGAAATGTTGCTTTTGTGATGGATACGAAACTATTGAGCATCTCTTCCTTTCTTGCCCCTTTGCAAAAATTATATGGCGCATTGTTTTCTTCACCTATGATCTTCCACCTCCGACCAATATTACTAATATATTTGAGAATTGGTTAAATGGGATGGATAGAGCTAACAAAGCTAGAATACGTATAGGGGTATCGGCTTTATGTTGGTCCATTTGGAAATGTCGCAGTAATATTATTTCTAACAAGGCTCAAGCTCAATCTTTCTTGCAGGTTATTATCTCGGCGTTCCATTGGATTCAACTTTAGGCTCTTCTCCTCCCGGAGCACCATCGCACCTGGATGGTTTCTGGATGCAACCGTCTGGTGACAGTCGCACATGATATCTACTGCCAGGCTTCGTGATGGCATTCTAGTAGATTGAGAGATATCTAGCTACTTTATGCTTTGTGATTTTGGACCATTTTTCCGTTGGTTGGTGTTTGTATCAACCCTTTCTGATGCTTGAGATGTAATAAGTGTACTATGGATACTTTTTTAATAAAGGGCTATGTGCATCGTTGGATGCAGAGGCCGGGGTTACAATCCCATTTTGGAAAAAATGAAATATTTCTTACTAATCTTAATTAGCAATATTATGGGTGTACCCTAAAAGAAATATGCATCGGCATCTTTTTGTCTGATTTTTCAATCATATTCGATAAAGAAAAACATTCAACATTGGTTGGTCAAAATGATTCTTACCTCATCATAGATAAGTTGGAGGATTTTGGTATAGATATATGGTGTCGCCATGGAGATGGGACTTGGAATTCCTGCATTAAATTTGCAATTTAGGCCATATGATCTTTCAGGTGCTAATAAGAATACTTTATTACTATCCTCAACATGCAATTTGATTGTCTTGGAAGTACTACCCCAAAATAAATATTCATCAACATGTTTTTCTCTAATTTTTCAATCATATTCAATAAATAAAAACATTCAACATTGCTTGGTCAAAATGATTGTTACCTCATCGTAGATAAGTTGGAGGATTTTGGTATAAATATACGGTGTCGCCATGGGGGTGGGACTTAGAAGTCGTGTGTTAATTTTGCAATTTAGGCCATGTGATCTTTCGGGTGCTAATAAGAATACTACTAGTAAGAATACTTTGTTACTATTCTCAACATGCAACTTGATTATCTTGCTCACATATGTTTGATTTTGCCTATGTTGTTTTAGATGGGCTCCAACGAGGTTCACATGGAAAACCAAGTAGAAGTAAATATTAGCTTTAATCAAATTAAAGAATACATCAGGTCTTTCCCTACAAAAGCAAAATTAGTGCGGATCCATGACGCGTGCTTGAGACGCGAAGATTTGGAGTGTCTGCTCAAAGATGATGGATGGTTGGACGGTGATGTAAGATCACATATATATATATAAGTACTATAAATCTACATGTAATTTGTGTATAACATCGTTTTGCCCCAAACTGCAGCTGTTAAATGCATGTATTTACTACCCACGTGGCCAAGAACATATCCATAACAGAGTCAGTGGAGAGGTATGGATGGATAACACACATGTTGCTTCAATACTATGGTGAGATGCTAAAGTTCCCAAAAGTCCAGGAGAACATCGCAAGATCATAGATTGAGTGCTTATCTACTTGAAACATGATATGGTGAGCCTCCGTACATAACTTGGTGAACTTAACTTAATACTTCCTTCATTTCAAAATATAAGATGTTTTAGCTTTGTGAAATGAGTGTATCTAGACATCTTTTAGTGTGTAGGTTCACTCCAAACCTATATGAACCTACATACTAAAAAAGGTCTAGATACATTCCATTCACAAAGCTAACACATCTTATATTTCGAAACGGAGAGAGTAGTATTTATAATTTACTGCAATGTGTCTTAAACTTGCATTTGTTGTCAGCTCTTCATCCCTATTAACATCAAGGATGTCCATTGGTTTCTATGTAATGTCGATCCAAGAAACCACAAGGTACAAGTACTGGACTCATTCGGTTCTCAGATGAGCCGGTCTGACCTACGACGGGTGGTGAGCATTTACTTGTGTGATCTTTATCATCTGAAAGACTGACTCGTCTATCAAGGGTGTGAAAGTACATTTGTTTTACATGTATTACCACACATTTATTATTATGTTTAACAGCTACAGGGTCTCAAGAATCATTTTATGGTTGCTTCTCAATGTATTTTATATGTATTACTACTTTTTTATTATGTTTATAACAGCTACAGGGTCTCGAGAATCATTTTATGATTGCTTCTCAGTACAGTGAGTTTAACAAAGGTAGCAAGTGGCCAGATCTTGAAGTAACTACATGGCTAGTAGTTGAGTGTGTTCATGAGCTGATGCAATTAGATGGGTACGTTAGATGTTTACATGAGAAGTACCCTATACACTTATTATCTATTCAGAAATTTATTAAATTTACCAATTTATAAATACCAACATTGTTTATGTAGCTCATCATGCGGATTGTTTACGCTGAAATTCATGGAGCACTGGACATGCGAGGAGCTAGCACACGAAGTGACGCAGGTATTTGCACAAGGAGTACCAAGTTTTATATTACCATCAAAAATTTCTAAATAGATGCTAAAACCTTTGAATAACTAACGTGCAGAAGGGTATCGAACTCTTTAGAAAGCAGTTACCTATTATTCTGCATGAATCTCCTTTGAATGTGTTGAAAGGAACACTGGAATATGACGAGAAAAACGATAGTGAAGACAAGAGCAATGTTGTAGTGTGGGACAAGAATGATTCCCCACCTACTAAAGCGTCACCAGCGTCTTGATGTAGCCAAATACATAACACCTTATTTGATTGGTCCAAAAAATGCCTATTAACAAGGATGAAGTAGTTTCCAAACTTCGAAACTACATCATGTCCACTGACGACAAGGATTGTATGAAGTAAGTCCATTTTCATGATAAGTTGAATTATGATCCACCAGTTTGCGTTACTGCTTTTTTTCTTACGGTTAACTCCATGCTTTGTGTCACAGGAGAATATGGGTTCAGAGCTCCAGCTCGTATCCAGTCAGTTTAAGTCTTAAGCAGCTACAAGACTTGCTAAAGGATAACCAGGGTATATGCACCTCTTGCTTTAACATGGATGTGCGAGTAAATGCTACAGACGAACTCCAGTGGTGCAATGATACTCCATATCATTATATAGATCTGCATTTTTGCGTGAGTCTTTTTATCGAAATTCATATTACATGGCAACCACAAATGACTTTTTTCATAATTTAAACATGATGATTACTCTCATCTCAGAGCATACTGATCGACTCCATGAAAGACCCACGGCTTTGTCTACCGTTCGACACTCAACACTACATTATAGCAAAAATGTTTGACTGTTGGCTAGGGATGTGCTTCCATGTGTCATCCTGCAACTCGGTACAGCTTCTGTTTTGATATAATATTTAGGTCATTAGGTACATAGTTTTTAAGCCCTATTTTTGCAGATTTTGATACCATAACGTACGGGTGGCCGCTACATCTTATTTGTGTTCAAGCTAGGTGAAAGAACGGTTAGTATACTTGATCCCATTCCTTCACCGGATATGTGGAAAGCAAGTCTTCTAAAGAAAGATACAATAAAACTGAAATACATCTCATTCCATCTCAATATTGCACTTCAAAATGCAATCCCAGGGTGGAATGATGATGTATTTCAATGGCGTCGCATCATACCAGACGAGTTGCCAAGAAACCATGACAGGTTAGAAATATGGCGTTAGTACTGTTCAATATTTATGAAGTACATTTCACTAACAACAATGTGTATCTCTATTTGTAGCAACATGTCAGGTTTCTTGGTTCTAAAGTTTATGCGTTCGTGGAATGAAAAATATGTGACACGAGCAGATGCCACGGTGAGTATGATGCTATTTATGTTGATTGTAAATAAAAGTTGTTCCTAATAATTATGTATAATGCACGTGCAGGATGGTAACGTCCTACAAAACAAAGTGTTGGTACACTTGCTGACGTACAAGGGCAACGGGTGTGAAGCCAATATCCCGCAATTTGTTAAAGATTTGGTCAAGTTATGAGGGATAGATTATTTCATCTAAAGTCACCGATTTAGTTTCCTAGAGATATGTGTGGCAATCTATTTATATTGTTAAGTTTTTTTTGCGAAAACATAATGCATTACTCAAATAAAACAGTCATTACACTCTCGATCACATGTGCTCATCAGACCCTTTGGACCAGAGGCAAGCCACACTGCGGTACGAGCATTCAATCTAGCAAAATTTGCCATAAAATGACTACTTGTGTTTTGGCATCTAGAAATATAATTAAAGCAAATTCGACGTGAACCCACTAAAGACTTGATCGCCTCTATAAGCGACATATAAGCTGACCGGTCCTTCTCCTTATTGTTTATAATCTTGACAATCTCTATGCAATCAGTCTCGATGATCAGAGGATTATAGCTCCACTGTAGAGCAAGCGATAAACCCTCCCGTATTGCTCTGAGTTCTGCATCTAAAGCATCGCGGCAGGAGAAGAGTTGTCGACATGACGACAAAATGATGTCGCCGTTTTCATCCCTAACAACAATACCTGCACCAACATCACCCAAAGAACCGAAAGACCCATCTGTATTCACCTTAAGCCAACCTGCAGGTGGAGAAGTCCAAGGCCTCGTATGCTGAATGACAGGTGCTTGAGGCTTGTGAAAATCATGCTCTTCAATATCAAGAATAAATTTGCCTTTGATAGCATCTTCACCCGGATGATTTTTAGTTTGCAGCAACGACTCCATATAGCCGGTCAAGAAGCGTCTTGATACTTCCAGGGGTGGTGGAATTTTCCCATGCACAATTTCATTACGTACATACCAGGCCCTCCATAAGATCATAAGAATCTTGTCTCTGCTGTCCCTTGGCAAAATATTTAGAAAATTTAAGAGCCACTTTGTACCCGTGTTGACAATATCATCAATCTTTGGAAGAGTCCACTTCTCACTCATATAGTTCCAAAGCTGAACCGCTGGTGTGCATTTGAAAAAGGAATGGAAATTGTCTTCCATTCCTAAGCCACAAACCGGGCAATGATCATTAGCTTCTAGTGTGCGAATGAATTTATTCCTCCACGTAGGAAGTGAGTCAGTGGCCAACCGCCATGCAAAATGCTGCACTTTGGGAGGAACATCCGATTTCCAGACAAGTTCCCATATTTTCCTTGTCCCATCGGGCGCAGAGCTGGACGACTCCGTTGAATCCCACCATTTTTCATCCATAGCCAGAAAATAAGCTGAACGGACTCTAAACAAGCCATTTTTGATGGGAGCCCATGCAAGCTGATCGTTACCAAGACGGGCTGATGGTGTATTTTTCAAGATTTTCAAAACATCCATCGGTATAAAATACTGCTGCAGTAAATCCCTTTTTCAGGAACCATGATGATCAATCAACTCAGAAACGAGACGAAGCCGACATCTTCCTTTTCCGGAAAAAGGCTTATAAGTTGTTGGTCTGGGTATCCAAGGATCTCTCCAGATTTTGATGCACTGTCCGTTGTCAACCCTCCAAATTAGGCCTTTCTTTAGAAGTTCTAGACCATAGGATATCGCCTGCCAAGTAGATGAGGCATTCCCACTAAAAACAGTATCCTCCAATCTGCCATTTGGATAATACTTTGCTTTCAAAACCCGAGCACACAGAGAATCTGGCTTAAAAATAAGTCTCCATGCTTGGCGAGCTAAGAGTGCCTGATTAAAAGCACGATAATCACGGAAGCCCAAACCTCCCTGACTCTTCGGTCTCTGTAGTTTTTCCCATGCTGGCCAATGTGTTTTCCTCTTCCCTTCTTTTGAACCTCAATAAAAGGCTCTAATCAACTTTGTTAGATCATCACAAACTGAGAACGGTAATTTAAACACACTCATTAAATATGTTGGCAGTGCTTGTGCAATTGATTTGATGAATACTTTCCTGCCAGCCTGGGCAAGAAAGCCATCTCCCCAAATAAGAAGTCGTTTAGTCAGTTGGGCTTGCAGGTTTTGATGTTTCCCTCTAGACATACTTCCGTCTGGAGTTGGTAATCCCAGATACTTCTCATCAAAAGACAAGGAAGTAACATTAAGAACAGATGTGATCCTCCTTAACAACCTGAGTACAAGATTCTCCGATCAGCAAGGAGCATTTTGCAGGATTAATTAATTGGCCCGTAGCAGAAGCATAATCATTCAGGACTTGTTTCACAGTTTCGGCTTGCTCTTTTTTTGCTTGAAAGAACAATAAAGTATCATCCGCAAATAACAGGTGAGACACTCCCGAAGCCTGACAACACACTTTGATTGGAGATATCATATTGGTAACTATTCCTTTATTCAAGAGAGCCGAGAGACCACCAGCTACAAAAAGGAACAAGAACGGGGAAAGTGGATCACCTTGCCGAAGCCCACGCGACGGTGCAAATGAATCCAAGAGGGTCCCGTTGAATTTTACAGAATACCTCACGAAAGTCACACATGTCATTATCCAATCGACGAAACGGTGAGAGAAACCTAGCTTTTGCATCACTTGCCTCAAGAAATTCCAATCTACCCGGTCATATGCCTTTGATAGATCAAGTTTATAAGCACAAAAGCTCTTTGTAGGGTCCTTCTCTTGCTTAATATGGTGGATACACTCAAAGGCGAGCAGCGCGTTATCAGTAATCATCCGACCAGGGACAAAAGCACTTTGAGATGGAGAAATAATATCATCCAAAAGAGGCCGCAATCTATTCACTAAGCACTTTGAAACCACTTTATAGACCATGTTACATAAACTTATCGGTCGGTATTCAGACAGTTTACTAGGATTAGTCACCTTAGGAATAAGAACGATAGAAGTAGCATTTGCCCCATCCGGCATAACTCCTGTTCTGAAAAACTCCTGCACCGCACCACCAATTTTTTTATTGTTAAGTTTCAGCTTGATTTGTGGCACTGTGGTCAGCTCATGTTATGTGTATGTGGCACCTTCTATTCGGTTGTTTTATATTGTTGGGTTACAGCTTGATCTGTGGTGTCGTGGTCAGCTTGTGTTATGTGTAACTGGCAACTTCTATTCGGTTATTTTACTGCACAACATTTTAAACAACACTTGAATTATGTATTTTATAAATATCAGTCTGTTCACGAGCACCACAAAATATGAAATCACATGTAGTGGATAAAGCTAATATTTATACAGAACGATCATGGTCATTAAGAAACAGTATAACTTGACTACCTAGGAGCCTCCACGGCATTTTGGAAGTCTACACCATCCGATTCAAAAATCTAAGGGTCACAGTGATCTGGCCCTCCCGAAACGTCATTAGGAACGATCACTTCCTTCCTCGCTACCGCGTGCGGTGTTCTTTTTGTTGCTGGGCTGCTACTCTGCAAAATGAGTCAGGCCTTCCGATGTCTCTTGGGCCGTATACAACTACTAATGGGCCTAACAAATCGGTACTTGTTTCATTCACCACGCACGGTTCAATAGGAAGCAACGAACAACAGTTCTCAAAAAAAAAAGACAAAGCGAACAGCTACGAGAACACATCTCGTTCCTGCCCTGTGCCGCCAGTGCTCCTCTGCCTACGCCGCCAGATGAAACATCACAGGGGACAGTAATTGATTGCTCTGTACTGCCGTTCTCTATCGATCTAATTAATCCCTTAATTTCGCCTCTTCGTCAGAAGCTTCTTTTCCTCTCTTCTTCGGCAACAGCGCCGGCGAGGTTTGATAGGCGGACAGGATGTGGACCGGTCGTCCTAGGATTCTTCCATCCGCAGATTCTTCAATACACTATTGGTCCCACCTCATAATTCCTTCAGTTTCTGTTTCCGGCGTCGTGATGACAGTGCCCAAACTGAAACAGTTGGGGCCCTAATTATGGTGGTAAATTTCGACCCTTATTGCCACTTCTCCTCTCTTTTGTATAAATATGTGCCGCACCCAAGCGCTATCTGCTTGCGCCTCTTATCTCCTTCAACTTCTCATTGTTCATCACAAAATGCTCAATGCTTAGGTTCGGTCATTTGTTAACCTGACACTTTCGTTCCTGTAATCTCATTGACGCAAACAATAGGTATATAAAAATTACTTACTCTTCATTTGCTTCAGGGATTGTCCTTGCTGTTTCTCTGGGATTTGTTTGGACTGGATTTTTCCTGGGAGTTTTATCCACTGATTACTCATACAACCTATAAAACCATCATTTGCGAATATGGCTACTGGACAGGTAATCTTCCTCATATATACTTCCTTTAATATTGCTTACATATATGTAGTCCTACTTTGATTGTTTTATGTTCTGTCAAACTTTTAAATTTTGAATCCCAGCAAATTCATGTGGCTGCCTGCTTTTTTTGTTTACCATCATCTACATGTGCAAAGTACCTATCGTTCCTTGTCTGTATTTCGTGACCATCTATGTCACAGGACAGTAAAACTGAGCGAGTTAGGAGCCACCACAACAATTTAGCGTTTTAATCTGTCCGATCCGTGTTCAATGATGCTGATTAGTCTTAGTTTAATGGGTGTGCGGCCTCGGTAAACGATTTGGTGCAGCTGGGTGTTTGATCTCCCTCCTTTTCTGCATGCCCAAACTTGAACTGTGGCCTCTCGACATAAACGGGCTGCTACTCCGGAAATGGATCTGGGTGTCCTGTCTTTAACCGGGATGAGAAGCAGCCCAATTCGTGTATTCTAGGAGGTCCGGTCTTGTGGTTTGCGTCTGTCTTCTCTTCCTCCCTGGTGCCGGAGGCGCCGCTCCCGGTGCGCTCATGTCCACTGACCTTCTGTCTATTCCGCACCATGTAACGGGGCAATTGATTACCTGACTGCGGTGATTGGCTTGCCTTGGGATTTGCTGGCATTTCATTAATTCGAGTGCGGACAGAGGTAACGTCCACATGCACACCCTTTTCGCTCATTCGATCCGTGGTACAAATAATTCCATTCCTCTATCTTTTCCTCTCCTATCTTCTTTTTCATTGTCCATTTGGTTGGATGGTTACTTCAGATGGACTGGCTTTCTTGCTAGACTAAGTTGGGGCAGCTCAAGGTACACAACGTTGAGTTATTGGATATAATTTGTTGCCATAGGCTGCTGATTTCTGATTCTGGAGGTGTTATAAATTATCTCTTCTGATTGTTGCATGCAAAAAAGATATGATGCAAGTAGACAGGGTGCTAGAATAATTTAATTTGCATTGTCTTATGGAACAATACAAGTACATACTGTATGATGTGAAGATTAACTCGTGAAAACCGATGGACTTTTGGGTTTTCTTTTCCAACCTCAGGAGTGTGTTTTGGTTCTTATAGATTTGTTGTTTGATGGGCAATATACAACGGGAAGAGGACCCATGAGAGTTCAGATTCAGGTCTTTGCTTTGCTTCTCCTTAGCTACTCCATTGGGTAGATATTGAGTAATGTTTTTTGATTTTGAGCATGCACTTATTATGCTTCCAGACTACTATACAGGTGTGTGCTTATAGAAATAATACACTAATGACTATGTTCTTTGTTATGCGGCTGAACAGAAAAGGTTCACATGCTATGAAAAAATGATACGTGTGTTCAGACCAAAGGTGATGCAAGAGCTTGTGTTTCTTTTTATTTATATATATGTAGGTTCGGTTCATTGCGATGGATTCATCACATACGCCAAGGTGCTGTCGCCGTCATGGTGATTGTCAGTGGGTGAACAATGGACGTTGCTTTGAGGGGAAATAAGGCACCCGGTTTCGACGGCGAGTTGGCAACACTGTGTAGAGAACCGACCAGACATAAGCTCTCGTCACACTTCTAAACGGCAATCTCGCGAAGAATTACTTAGGCCATAATGACAACTTTATTTATTTCGCCCCGACTATCGAAGATGAGATGCAGGTGGCCACCAAGGCGGAGAAGCATCATTAGGCGTTGAGTACACTACTCAACGTGGGGATTCCACAAGTTCCCCTTGAGACATCGTGATTTAAGTGGGTAACTACTATGGCCTATATTTTGTATTTGCTCTGAACCATGGAATATTGAGATGGTTATTTATTTTAGCTATTAACTGTTCAAATTTTGGGTTCAAAAGGAAAATTTATTGGTTTAAAAAATTCTTTGAATCAGCTTGTTTTCTGAGCAAACATAATGCAGTCATGCTGTTAATGTCATATTTGAAACTCCATAGCTTTGGAAGCACACTAGACCTCAAAAAATTAGAGTACAGTAAAGGTTAGTTTGTTGGACTCTAAACACAACATTACTCTTTTCAAAAGGCGTGTTTCTTATACTTAGCTCTAACTAGAGGTGTGAATATATCCGTTCATTTGTTATTCATGCTTATGTTCATATATGTACAATATCTCAAGATAGCCTTTCCGTCATCAACGGTAACTGGGAAATGCGACAACAAGGTAAATATGACGCATGCAAATTCTGTAACAAGGACTTTGATTATGGGCACTTCAGTTTCAAGAATATCAAGACATAATACATGTTGAAGCTTGAGTGTGGATATCTGATCTGATCTGCCACCAGGATGACACAAGTCTGTCATGAAACATCTGATGTTGGTTTGATCGGATATCCTAAATCACCATATTGATCGAATGTCTACAACTCTCTTTACATGTCTATGTGTGCACTCTTACCTAGAAATATTTAACAACCCTAGAATTGTGAACAAACATATCCCATTTAGATTGAGGCATGTGTATTGTGTAATTCAAACTATCAAAAAAAGGACATGATCTAACTAATTCATATTTTCTAAATTATCCTATTTTTAATCCATTAAAATGGCGGGCGCGGCAACGTGCGCCTTCATGGTCTAGTATAGTCTGCAAGTGAAAGGGAAGGGAAGTATGGTATCATAATAATGTATAATTTCCAGGTTCAATTTTGTTTATGCTAGAACATATCCATGAGCTTATCATTACATAAGTGGAGAAATGGTCAACATAATTATCATGAAAATAAAATGATAGAAACAGAGAGGCTTATATTGTGGTGGCTCTACTCTTCACAACACATATTAGATAATATAAAAACAACTGCTCACACAGACCATTAATAACAATGCAAACAAATCAGCAAGTACTCGTGCTATTATAGAGTAGTTTAACATCCGTTGTAACAGATTAAAACATGGTGCATGAAAAATTGTGTTAATTATCTTAGGGCCTCTTAGAACACCATAGAATGTTAGAAGATTTACTGGTTATATTATAGAATACATTGGTTTTCACCAATCAAACACAACGTGTGGAGCCAGAAAGTATAAGCTTCGTAGAGAAGATCAAGTAAACTGCAAGCTAGAATAAGATGCGGTAATACATTAACTAATATTACCTTTTCAAGAAGCATTTTCTGATCCTTAAGAAAATTCTAGTAAAAATAGAGCAAACTTACTTCACAAAACTGAAATTCAATAATGTTATAGATTTAGATTCTTGGTAACCATGTAATTTGATAACATGAAACTGCTAGGGAACAATTATCTTTAAGAAAACCAAGGATAATTCAGGACACACTTGCCCACAAAAAAATCTGAGCAGTTCCACTCATATTAAAAAAAAGAGTTAGCATTTCTAATTGGGAACGCTGAGTTCTGAATTTAGGTAGGCATGTGCTCTAACCGTGCCTAAGCCTATATGAATATTTGAACTAATAAACACAATAACAAATAGGCAATTAACTAGGAATCATGCTCCTGTGGGTAGATGTTAACTTAGGTATTTTGTCGCATAAAAATGGGTATTTTATGAGCGACACAATGGAGCAAATTACGCCGCCTAAAAAATAAAGAGATCACATGACTTAATAAACCGACAGAAGATACCCTGATCACCTTCCAAAATAACACATTTTGCACAATTTCTCAACTAAACAGAACAACAAATATGCAATTTACTAGGAATCATGCTCCCGTGGAAAGATGTTAGCTTGGGTTTTTGTCGTGTTCAAAAACAAATTGGGAATTTTATCAGGAACACAATGGAGCTAATTACGCCTCCCAATAAGTAGAGAGATTAGAGGACTTAATGGACTTAATTGACCGAGAGAAGATACCCTGATCATCTTTCAAAATAACAGATTTTGCACAAACCACGCCCACCACACATAAAACTTCCCTAACAAACAACATCTGCACATTACTCCATTGATTTGGTTAGACAATTTGTCCGATGACACTACACATGGAAACAACTACAACAACAAAAATTTGAGGATGCCATCAACGAATCGATTTGGACTGAGGTAAGTTTAACGAATCATTCATTGTTTACCATCTCAATAGCTTCCAAAAATAGCAGAATCAGGCTGAAGAAGAGGAAATCATACCGCTTGTGCCATGCTGACTAGAGGGTGACGAACCCATGTCGTTTGTGCTGCGCGGGTAGCCGTCCCGCTTCACGGTGTTGTGGTGATGGGTGTCGATGCTGGGCGATGGGGGAAGTTGGAGGAGGCTCGAGTGCGGATCGACGAGGCTTGGGGAGGGTGGAGGGAGATGGGCAGTGAATTTCTCCTAGGCATGGTCACCATATACGGCTGGCCAAGCTACGAGTCCTTCTGTGTGCCTCCCGGCCTGATCCAACCGCCAAGGAATCAAGCTCGACGGGCAATGCTGACAGGGAGAGGGAGAGGGCAGCGACCCCTTGGCGGGTAGAGGAAGAGACCAGCGACACTTGGCGAGGAGAGGAGGTGTCAGAACGAATTCAGGTGGAGGAAGCAGGACGGAGTAGCCATGGCCGGAGAGTGGGCGGCAATAATGCAGTGGCGGAGAGAAATTTTCTAGACATTTGAATGAGAGCAGCTCGCACTGCTCAGGACAGCTGAGAGTGATACTGCTTGCATGCCACGATCAGCGATTCACTGTTCATTTTCTTCAGGCAGACAACAAACAAACTGCAAGCAAACAGTCAAAAGATGAGTCAGTTAGGACATCCATAATGCATTTCATAAAATTTAAGAGCAATTCTCTCGAATCAGGATTTCACCCAGCTATATTAATATAGCAACTGTTTGAGACCGTTGCTGGGCCAGACAGCACAACACCCAAAGAAAAATAGCAAAGAAAACAAAGAAGAAAAATAAGAGAAAATAAAGCCGACAACAGTGGCTCGACAAAAACGAGGATGACCCGCAACCGCTGCGCCCTCTGGAGAATATCCACCACGCTCCTAACGCTCCGAAGCGTCACGTATCAAGCAACACCTCCAAGAAGGAAAGCGACGACAACGACGCTGTTGCTTGGACAGGTCCTAGGGTTTCCCCCAATATGTTACAGGAGGTGGGGAAGAGGTACACCCGACGCCCTTCAGGAAGGACGGCGACACCCGCAGGCGATGCCACATCGGTGTCAAGACGACAAGGATTTCTCTCGACCCCTAAAAAAAACCACACTCCCAGACACTTCGGATTGCTCCACCAAGCTCGCCGCGCACCAACACACACCACCACGGTCTTCTGTCACCACCGTCGTCTCGCCGTGACCCACGATGTGAGACTGGTACGACCAAAAAGCAGCAACTTCGACGGAGGTCGGCGATACAGTGACATGCGGGAGGGAACTACCTCCACCATCGGCGGGCGATAGCCAACCAGATGTAACAACAATGGCAAACTAGGCCCTCACTGGCCCGGCCGAGCCCAAAAGGACCCGTGAAGCCCCGCCACCAGATTGCAACAAGGGTGTCACCGTCACCGCCAACCCTAGCGCTAGTTCCTACTCCTCTGTCCACCAGTGGATCCGCCGCCACCGCAGATCCCCACTACCAAGCAGCAACGACATCACCACCGTGGTCACCCGGGCCTATCGAACTGCCGCCGGTCTAAGGATCACCACCTGGGCCCGATAGAGCGAGGAGGAGCGATCATGGCGCACACGACACCTCCGTGCATCCCACGGGCCACCCCGAGCAAGTCAGGCGGCCACCAGATCTAGGCCCGCCCGGCCCCGATCCAATGTCCCGGCCGCTCCGCAGCTAGGAGGAGGCACCTGCCATCCACCAAAACATGGCGACCAAGGGCCCCGGCCGGGCCCCGCACGGCCCAAATCTGGCCCAATCTGGCCAAGATCTTCCCCTGCAAGGATCCACCGTCGGGAGCACCTCCCGCACTAGCCGCAGCCTTCCCTACCAGGATACCCGCCGCCACGCTGCCTAGAGCCGCCCTGCCTGCCTAGATCGACCCGCCGCCGCCCCGCCGGACCCAAAGAGGAGGCCGTCGCCAGTAGGGGAACCCCCGCTTCCTCCACCGCCGCCAGGGAAAAAAGAGGCCCGCCGCCGCCGGCACCACACGGGCTCTGCCCGACGGCGAGGAAGGAGGAGAGGTGAGAGGCTGGGTAGGACGGCACAGCTACGCTCGTCCCGTCGCCCGCGAGGGGGACAAGAGACGAGCCTCGTTTTTTTCCTTTGTATCGTTTTCCCTTTCTCGGTTCTGTGAGATTTAAGAGCAATTCCACTTGCAGTATAAAACAAATTGCTATTTTCAAAATGGAAACACCAAGTTCTGAACTTAGATACTCATGTGATCTAACCCGTGCAGCTCAACCTCCAGATATTAGTTCTTATTCACTATTACCGCATTATATTTGTAAATACCGAAAGAGGCGTAAATAAGTGGAATATGTTAGACAATCAGGCACACTGTAAGTAGGAGAAATGAGAATTGAGGTTTACAATGTTATCCTACATTATAACACATCCATGTTCTGAGGTAGTTGTTTAAGCATGCTTCAATCACACTCCATTTCATAGCAACTTTGAGTAAAGCGTTCTACATACTCTCAAGACCAGTTTAATTAAATTTTAAGAACTAATAGTGAAACTTTTCGGCTTCAAGGAGAACAACGCATTTACCTCACTCTCTATATCTTTTTTGGAATGTCTGTTAAAACTGAATCCTTTTGATTAACTCTCCTATGTTTTTCCTGTGTAGATAGATTCTCCAACACAGTCTAGTGAACGTACTCCTTTGAGAGATTTGTCCAACACCATCAACACAAGTACAAATCATGATATAATGTATAACTCTATCAGATGATGGTAAAATACTAACTACAATGTGTATTTCATTAGGTGTCGTCAACACCAGTAATGGAGGGGAACTTGCAGATGTAAAAGAACGCACTAGACAACGTGCTCGAGAGTGATATGCACAGATGGATAAACAAAAGAAAGATGAACTACTTAAGAAGCGCCGTAAAGCCTATCACCAAAAGAAAACTCGAGTAACACTTGATTCACGAGCACGAGATAGTCCATCTGCACTCTCACAAGTACAAAACACAGCTCGCTCTTACAAGTGCACTTTATAGTTATGTCTATCACTTCATGGCTTCATGTTTATAGTCAAACTAAACCACTTGACCCTTGTTTTTTACCAAGGAGAAACCGCTGAGAACAAGAAAAATGTGGTCCCTAATGATAATGACTCATGCCAGAGGCAATCACTTCATACGTCTTCTAGAGGGCAAGAAAGCTTCCTAGCTGGTATGAAGGCAACTAATTCCTTACTAAATTGAATGCATGTTTGTTAATATTCATGTAAATATGATGTAGTTACATAAATTATTTTTATTCCTATGTAGATAATAGATGCAATGATGGCCCCGCATCATTCATCGTTCAGACACAACCCACAGATTCAAAAGAGCAGCGGAGGCAGCGAGATAGGGAAAGATATGCATAGATGGATAGCACAAAAAAGAAAAATCACTAAAAAGGCAACATGAATCCCGTCAAAAGCAAAAAAACATCTAAATTGAACAAGGAGAATGACGATCCAGGTGAAGATAGTGAATGGCTGACGAGTGCATATTTGCATCATGTTTTATATTATTATTTTGCACTATAATTGTAGGATCTTGGTATTTTATGGCGTTCGCGCGCATATTTTGTCTATTTTCACCAGGATCAAGACATATGATGGATATAATGGACACAATTCTTGGACCAGTTGTATTAGGGAGAAAAGGAGTAAAAACAACATAAATCGCTTATTTGGGAAATATAAATAACACTAGAAGAAAACCCGAAGCAATAGAGGCATCCAGAAGGTTTAACGACCAACTATACGGCGGGAATTAATTTTCTGGCCATACAGTTCCCGCCGTATAGTTGGCGCCGCCACCGCCTCCTCAAATAGTTTCACCCCGTGCAACTGGATCGGAGAGACGACATACAGAACAACCAGAAATCGCTGAAACCTCATCTCCGAAAGGCATCTGGAGGGGGAACTCGTCCACCGGAGATCCATCTTCGCCCTGCGCAGATCCGGGAGGCTAAGGCATCGATCTTCATCATCAACCGCTACATCACCACCATCTCTATCTATCCCATCTACATCTTGTCTAGATCTTATTGTAATTTCCATACTCGTTGTGGATTTATACAAGTACTATTCATCTATGATAGATTCCATTGTTATTGCCATGATGTTGATTACCTCCATGTTTGAGTAGATCATTAGTTCATGGGGAGATGGAGAAACCCTAGTATGAGATTGAAATAAGATAAAGTTTATTATGACATTCATTTATGTGACCATGTATTAGATTGTCTTCATCTTGGTGTTGGAAGAAGTCGACCTCTCAATATTTTCCTCTTGTGGGGACTTGATGGAGGGAACTACTTGTTGGTAGATGGAGGTGTGTTAGCACTTACAATGACTATAAAGCTATTGGTATCTCTTACGTATCAACTTGGAAACCGAAGAAACTCACGGAACACTATCTATGCCATGGGATACGTCCTACGGGATTAAGTCCCTTAATAGCACAGTAATTCGATTGATGTCGATTGCTGTCTGTTGTGGTTATGAGGATGATGTGAACATTGATTGCTGCCTATTTTTTCAAATACGGAGTTCCTTCCACACATACATAATTGAGAATGTTCATGATAATAATCTTTACCTTAGCTCTTTATAATGCTAGAGGTGTATCCGCTACTCCCTGAGAACGCTTTTCCCATTGCAGTTTCAAATCTCTTTTACATACACGATACTTACTTTCTATGTTCAGTTGTTTTACTTTACTTATTGTTCTCTTATACCAAAAACCCCAAAACACATTTTTACACAATACTTGCATTTTATCTTGTTACTTATAACTTTATTTAGAATTTCTATTGTAGTATTTAATTCAAGAGATATTAGACTTCAGACTCCTGCTCCCTGTGGAATCGATATCTTTATTTCAAAACTAGCTACAAACGATCTGTGCACTTGCAGTCATCAAGCTATTTTCTGGTGCTGTTGCCGGGGAGCTAAGCGATGTAGGTCTTTTAGTTTTTGCTTATTTATTTTTGTCTTGCTAAGTTTTGTTTTGAGTTACAGGTCTCCACCAACATGATGAAGTTTGAGCATATGGCTAGTGCTAACCCACTCAGCCACTTTGGAAAGCCGTATGATATTAATAAAAGAGACAACTCCAACAAGAAGATAAGGAGGGTTGAAATAAATCCTCTACTACTTGGTATTCTACACAAGAAGCAATTTACTGGAGATAAAGAAGATCTTGATCCATATGAGCATATTGCATGTTTCAAAGATATATGTGGCACTTTCCAATTACCGGGATATACTGCTATGAGGTAAGGGTTAAACTTTTTAGTCATACTTTGACTCGTACAATTCTCTCATGGTATAGATCTCTACCCCCAGAAGCCACTACTACTTGGGATAATTTAGCTTGTGAGTTTCTAGCAAAATATTATCCATTATCAAAATCTTTTGGAATTAGGCGTCTTATAATGACTTGTAGGAACCGTCCTAATGAAGGACTAGTAAGAGCTCATATCAGATTTAAAGATTTACTTAATCAATGTACTCATTATGATTTGCCTGAATGGTATTTATTGCAAATCTTTTATGGCGGTTTAATTTAACCTAATAAAATTGAACTAGACTCTTTCGTGAGAGGAGCTTTCATGAATCTTCCTATAACTAAATCTTGGGCTTTACTTAATAGAATTCGCGATCATAGAGTTTCATGGAATTTTGGTCTAGGAAGCGAACGAGGCATTGATGAGTGCATATTTGCATCATGTTTTATATTATTATTTTGCATTGTAGATGTAGGATCTTGTATCGCGCACACATTTTATGTCTGTTTTCATCAGGATCAGGATAGATGATGGATACAATGGACACAATTCTTGGAACAGTTGTACTGAGGAGAAAAGGAGTCAAAAACAACGTAAATCGCTTATTTGAGAAATATCAATAATACCAGAAGAAAACCCGAAGCGAACAAAGCACACAGAAGGTTTAACGACCAACTATACGATGGGAATAAATTTTCTGGCCGTATATTTCCCGCCGTATAGTTGGTGCCGCCACCGCCTCCTCAAATAGTTTCACCCTATACAACTAGATCAGAGAGACGACATACAGAATAACCAGAAATCGCTGAAACTTCACCTCTGGAAGGCATCTAGAGGGGGAACTCGTCCACTGGGGATCCATCTTCACCTTGCGCAGATCCAGGAGGCTAAGGCATCGATCTTCATCATCAACCGCGGCATCACCACCATCTCCATCCATCCCATCTACATCTTGTCTAGATGTTATTGTAATTTCTGTACTCGTTGTAGATTTATACAAGTACTATTCATCTATGGTAGATTCCATTATTATTGCCATGATGTTGATTGCCTCCATGGCTGAGTAGATCTCTAGTTCTTGGGGAGATGGAGAAACCGTAGTATGATATTGAAATAAGATAAATTTAATATGATATTCATCGCTGTGACCATGTGTTAGATTGTCTTCATCTTGATGTTGGAAGAAGTCGACCTCTCAATATTTGTCTCTTATGGGGACATGATGGAGGGAACTACTTGTTGGTAGACGAATGTGTGTTAGCACTTACAGTGACTATAAAGCTATTGGCACTCCTTACGTATCAAGTTGGGGACCGAGGAAACTCACGGAACACTATTCATGCCATAGGATACGTCCTACGAGATTAAGCCCCTTAATAGCGCAGTAATTCGATTGATGTTGATTGCTGACTATTGTGGTTATGAGGATGATGTGAGTAGTGGTTGCTGCCTATTTATCCAAATACGGAATTCCTCCCACACATACACAGTTGAGAATGTTCATGATAATAATCTTTACCTTATCTATTTACAATGCTAGTTGGTGTATCCGCTACTCCCTGAGAACGCCTTTTCCCTATTGCAGTTCCAATCTCTCTTACATAGGCGATACTTATTTTCTGTGTTCAGTTGTTTTACTTTACTTATTGTTTCTCTTATACCAAAAAACCCCAAAACACCTTTTTATGCAATACTCGCATTTTATCTTGTCACTTAGAACTTTATTTAGCATTTCTATTGTAGTATTTAATTCAAGAGTTATTAGACTTCAGTCTCCTGCTCCCTGTGGGATCGATATCTTTATTTTGAAACTAGCTACAAACGATCTGTGCACTTGGAGTCATCAGGCATAGAAATAGATTATGATTATATTCATGACTATAATAAAAAGGGCTAGGTTAATGAATTATCTAAAGAACTTTATTTGGATTCAGATCTTGTGTTGCATGTTGTTAAAGCTTTTACAGAACACATCAAAGCTCCAAAAGACGGTTTGGTCAAGTATGATCCACCACCCGAACCCGAGAAGAAAAGAGAAGTTAAAGCAACATTGGCCTCCCTATAACCAATATATGGGATACCTTTCCCTAACACCGCACAGAAGCATATTTTTGAATATGAAAAGGTCAAAGAAGTACAGGAGAAGAAGGAAGAGGAAAGTATGCCAGAAGTTGAGGAACATCTAGAGGAAACCAAAGATGAAGAGGTAACCAAGGAAGCAATTATGGCTATGTATGCACATTGTAACATAGTTGAACTTGATTAAGAGACTGTCATATTGGTTGAAGGTAAAACAAAGGTAAAAGATGTGGGTAAGTCTATTCTTCCCTGCATATTTAAGGAAACCTTGCATTATGGTTTATGCGATTTTGCCACCGAAGTTAATGTTATATCTTATGATTTTTTTTAGAAATAAAAGAAGAAATATAACTGGCTACAATTGATAATACTGATATGACAATCATGTTAGCCAATAAAACTCTTAGAATTCCAATGGGATTAGTTGAAGATGCAACTATCACAATTGGCAATAAAAACTTTCCTATCGATTTTGTAGTTGTTGATATGCCAGCTAACACTCTTTGCCCAATTATATTTGGAAGAAACGTTTTGAGTGATGTAGGTGCCAAAGTTGATTTCAAAAAGGAGATTGTTTCTCTTAAGCTTGGGGAAGCGGAAAAATAATTCCACTTTTCCAAATTTAAAGATAGACCTCTACAAATACAAGAAGAAGATAAAGAGAAAACTATTGAGGAAATGGAAGCTCTCTTCTTTAGTGATCAAGAAGAAGAAATAAATGAAGACTCAAATTATGAAGAAATAGTTATGGAGGACAAGTCCCTAGAAGAACTAGAAGGTGAATTCGATTCACTTCCATTATAGGGCCTCCAACTAATGAGGCTTTCGAAGAGCCAGAAAAGAGAGGGGATGAGGAATTACCACCCCAAGAATTGAAGACTCTACAAGATAATCTTAAATATAGATTTTTAGATTATACAAAGAAATTTCCTGCTATTATTAGTGATAAACTCTCAGGAGATGAAGAAGAAGAAATCATGAAAATACTTAAGGGGCATCGCAAGGCCTTTGGGTACTCAATGAATGATTTGAAGGACATTAGTCCCATGATAATCGTCCATAGAATAATCATGGAGGAAGGTGCTAAACTAGTTGCAGAATTTAATAGACGACTGAAGCCCGAAATGAGGAAGTGGTAAGAAAAGAAATAGTATGCCTATTGGACATAGGTATAATCTATCCTATAAAAGAAAGTGAATGGGTAAGTCTTGTTCATTGTGTCCCTAAGAAGGGCAGTTTTACTGTTGTTCCTAATGAAAACAATGAATTGATACCTACTAGAACTATTGTTGGACATAGGATGTGTATAGATTTCAGGAAATTGAATAAAGAAACTAGGAAAGATCACTATCCTTTACTGCTCATAGATCAAACTTTAGAGAGGTTATCAAACCACACTCATTTTTTCTACTTGGATGGATACTCTGGTTTTTCTCAAATAGTTGTTCATCTCGATGACGAACTTAAAACAACTTTCATTACTCCTTATAGTTTACATGCTTACCGTTGTATGCTTTTTGGTTTATGTAATGCTCCATCTACTTTTCAAAGATGCATGACTGCTATTTTTGCAGATTTTATAGAATTGATAATGGAAGTATTTATGAATAACGTTTCTGTCTATGGAACTTCGTTTACTAGTTGCTTGGATAATCTCAAAAGAGTTTTGCAACATTGCGAAGAAACCAATCTTATTCTAAACTGGGAGAAGTGCCATTTTATGGTAAAAGAAGGTATAGTCCTTGGACATAAGGTATTAGGTAAGGGAATTGAAGTGGATAGAGCTAAGGTTGAGGCCATAGAGAGAATGTCACAACCTAGGGATATAAAAGGTATAAGAAGTTTCCTTGGTCATGTGGGTTTTTATAGAAGGTTCATTAGGAATTTCTTTGGAATATCTAAACCTTTGACCAACCTTCTGCAAAAGAGAGTAAGATTTAATTTTGATGATAAATGTCTTGTAACCTTTGATAAACTTAAATATGCTTTATCCCATCCTCATATCATTAAACCACCTATCTGGGATATGACTTTTGACTTAATATGTGAAGCTAGTAATGATGCTGTAGGAGTAACTTTGGGACAACATATAGGTCACAGATTTAATATTATACATCATGCTAGTAGAACTCTTAATAGTGCTCAAAATAATTATCCTAAGGAAGAAGGGGAACTTTTTGGTCTATTTTTTTCTTACGATAAATTTCATTCTTATATAGTTGATGTGAAAGTAAGAGTTCATACGGATCGTGATGGTTTAAAAGAACTCCTTGAGAGGAAAAATCATAAGCCAAGACCGATTCATTGGATCCTTTTACTTCAAGAATTTGAGTTGCGGATTATGCAGAGGTAAGAAATAAAGATGTTGGATGTAGTGTCCATATTCGCTCAACAAGACACCAATCTTATTGAGAGGAACTTTAGTCCTGGTGATTTTCATTTACGAGAATTATTAAATGAACTAAGGTCAATTCCTCCAAAAGAGAAGAAGTCTTTGTTGTTGGAGGATCTTGTCATCCCCGAATAAGTAAACGGTAAGTGCAACGTAAGTGTTCTTACTCAAATAAGTGATTTGTTTTCACAAATTTTACTTCTGGAATTTTTGCCTTTGAATTCCTCGTGTTTTTCTGAAGTTTCTGAAGGTTTTACCAACTATACGGTAACAACTATACGGCCGGAGAAAAATCCCCTGCCATATAGTTGGTCGTTAAACCTTCATTACCTTCTTCTCGAAATAGTTTTTGATGTCTAGGAACTATACGGTCGCAACTATACGGCCGGAGAAAATCCTCCCGCCGTATAGTTGGTCATTAAACTCTCAGACATTTTCGATTCCTTTTTCATTTTAGTTAAAAAAAAACACTTTTGTTGGTTCCAAGTCAGTAACTTAATTGACCTGAACTCAAGATATTTGGAAATATCTGCTGAAAACCAACTATACGGCCAGAGCTATACGGGCTGCGCCCGTATAGTTGGTCGTTACGCGCCAGGACTTTTCCAAATCTGCGATTTCTTTCCCTGTTCCGTGAAGATTCTTTTCTTGGGTGTGAATTTGGTGTTTCTCACGAGTTTTACCGACCTCTGACCCCCCTTATATACTGCCATTGTGTCTCTCTCAAATTATAATCTCCAGAAACCAATCTACCTCTTATTCATACGTGAGGACATGCAAACCAAGGGACAGAAGCCAAGGAGGGAACTTCCTATGGAGATAGGGAGCAATACCGAGCAAGGCAAGGAGATCAAGATCGTCCCTATGGAGTTCCTCGATGCCGACAATGAACGCCAGAAGAGGGAGTTGAAAGCCCTCGAGCTGAAGATTGAAGAGATTGACAAGGAAACACCAGGGACACCCAAACATCTTCGGTTGATGCGACTTTATCTTGATAAACTTGATGAAGATATTAAGCAGACAACTGAATCAGGTTTTTCTATGAGTCTTAAGGCGATACAAACCCTTCAAGATAACAATGAGCTTATTAAAGAACAAGTGAAAGTGCTGGAGAGGAATAATATTTTCTACAAGCTGCATGTTAAAGAATTAGAGGTTGTCAATCAATCCCTCTATCTCAGGCTGGCCCGTGAAGAGAAGATACCGCGTGCCATGGCGCCACAGTGATCTAAAATAATCACAGTATAAAATAATCACAAGGGATTATTTGATCCTGCCTAGCTTGATTCCAAGCTTGGGGAGATATTTAAGACCTTGTAATCTATCTTATAAGTTTTACATTACTATTTTAGTTTTTCATTAGTTCAAATTAGAAATAAAGTTTGCATCATTAGAATTCCCTTCAGGAATAGTCGATCCCTTTTATGAAATTCTGAGTTTATTATCATATACGGGGCATTATTGAGTTTGTGCTTGTATGAATGGCTTGAGTATAATTTTACTTGAACTTGATGATAACAATAGGAGTCTTCCACACCATTGGTATTAATGGAACATACAAAGATAATTTGGTCAATATGTTGTAAGTTCATGGTTTGATTTACAAAGAAAAATTATCTAATCAATTAAGTTGAAAAAGAAACCTTGAACAATGGAAAATTAAAAGTGCCATCAAATTAGAGTGAGAACAAGACGAGGTAGAATATTCAAGCTATAAAGATTGCTTCATATACAATTGGAATTTGGTAATTGAGATCATTGAACTTTGAATTCCTACATGAAGTGGAATGTATGGCTAACTCCTTTGCACACCACTTAAACAAAAGTGTGAGCATATATATAAAAAAAGAAAAGAGAGAAGAAAAAGAGCGAATGTGCAAAGAGCAATTAGGCATACACTACTATATTGTAGTAGGACAAAGAAGCGTTTGAGATTTTAAATCCAAACTGAATATGTTAATCCGAAAACACTTGGGTCTACCTCGCTAACTCATTCGGTTGAACTGAATACTTTTACATCATATTGAGAGTAATCTTTTGTGAACTGTTAAATGCTAAGGTGTGGAAGCTTGCTAATATTATTCAGATGGTTCAAGTAAGGTACAATTCATGAACTTATTCCTATGTATCATATATGATAAACACATGCTGTAGCTGGCTCATTTATTTTATCTACTCAGCTTCATGAATATGAGGATCACATCCATTAAGCTAAACTTGCTCGGGACAAGCAAGAGTCTGAGCTTGGGGAAGTTGATGAGTGCATATTTGCATCATCTTTTATATTATTATTTTGCACTGTAGTCGTAGGATCTTGGTATTTATGCCATTCACATGCACATTTTATGTCTATTTTCACCAGGATCAGGACAGATAATGGATACAATGAACACAATTCTTGGAGCAGTTGTATTGGGGATAAAAGGAGTCAAAAACAACGTAAATCTCCTATTTGGGAAATATCAATAACACCAGAAGAAAATCCGAAGCGATTGAGGCATCCAGAAGGTTTAACGACTAACTATACGACGGGAATTAATTTTCTGCCGTATAGTTCCCGCTGTATAGTTGGCGCCACCACCGCCTCCTCAAATAGTTTCACCCGGTGCAACTGGATCAGAGAAACGACATACAAAACAACCATAAATCACCGAAACCTCACCTCCGGAAGGCATCTGGATGGGGAACTCGTCCACCGGAGATCCATCTTCGCCCTGCACAGATCCGGGAGGCTAAGGCATCGATCTTCATCATCAACCGCTTCATCACCACCATCTCCATCCATCCCATCTACATCTTGTCTAGATCTTGTTGTAATTTCCGTACTCATTGTGGATTTATACAAGTACTATTAATCTATGATAGATTCCATTGTTATTGCCATGATGTTGATTGCCTCCATGTCTAAGTAGATCATTAGTTCTTTGGGAGATGGAGAAACCCTAGTATGAGATTGAAATAAGATAAAGTTTATTATGATATTCATTGCTGTGACCATGTGTTAGATTGTCTTCATCTTGATGTTGGGAGAAGTCGAGCTCTCAATATTTGCCTGTTGTGGGGACTTGATAGAGGGAACTACTTATTGGTAGACGGAGGTGTGTTAGCACTTATAGTAACTATAAAGCTGTTGGCACCCCTTACGTATCAACTTGGGAACCAAGGAAATTCACGGAACACTATCCATGCCATGGGATACATCCTACGGGATTAAGTCCCTTAATAGCACTGTAATTCGATTGATGTCGATTGCTGTCTGTTGTGGTTATGAGGATGATGTGAATAGTGGTTGCTGCCTATTTTTTCAAATACGGAGTTCCTCCCACACATACATAGTTGAGAATGTTCATGATAATAATCTTTACCTTATCTCTTTATAATGTTAGAGGTGTATCCGATACTCCCTGAGAATGCTTTTTCCCATTGTAGTTTCAAATCTCTTTTACATACGCGATACTTACTTTTTGTGTTTAGTTGTTTTACTTTACTTATTATTCTCTTATACCAAAAACCCCCAAAACACCTTTTTACACAATACTCGCATTTTATCTTGTTACTTAGAACTTTATTTAGCATTTCTATTATAGTGTTTAATTCAAGAGTTATTAGACTTCGGACTCCTGCTCCCTGTGGGATCGATATCTTTATTTTGAAACTAACTACAAACGATCTGTGCACTTGCAGTCATCAATGGCTTAGCAGAATGACAACTACAAGAGGCAGTCACTTCATATGCCATTTCAAGGGCAAGAAATCATCCCCAACTGGTAGGATGGCAAGTCATTCCATGTTAAGATGAATGAAGTGAAGTACACAGTTAATACCTCATTAGGTAATTGTTGAAATTGTGTAGCCATATAGATATAAAAGCAACTATGTTAATAATTTATACCATGTGGAGCTATTAATATGATTTGTATGTGCTATACAGATATAGTTGACATGAAAAATTGCAGTAGTGATGGACCCACATCATCCCTCATCCAGCCAGTGCCCATAGTAGATCGCTGATACATTGCAAATGTATCTATAATTTTTGATGTTCCATGCTTGGTTTTATCCACTTTCTTGTGTTTTGTTCCATCTTTGGAGTACTTTTCATATGATTTCTTGGACTAACCTATTAACAAGAGCCATAGTGCCAGCTGCATGTTTTCTGCTGTTTTTGGTTCTAGGAAAGTCAGAAAATTAATATTCTCGGAATTGGACGGGACAAAAGCCAAAGTGCCTATTTTTCCGGAAGGGATCAAGTGCCAGAATACGAGACGAAGAGGGGCCAGGGGTGGTGTGGTGGCTCCCGGCACCCCCTCGGCCTCTCCTTCCGCCTATATATTGCCCTCGGGATGAAAACCCTAAGTACCCGATCAAAAATCCACGAAAGAGTCTGTAGCCGCCGTCATCTCCATCCCTAGATCGGGAGGGATCTGAAGCTCTTCCTGGCACCCTGCTGGAGAGGGTAATTCACCATGGAGGCCTTCTTCATCACCATGCAAGCCTCTGGTGTGATGCGTGAGTAGTTCATCCTTGGACTACAGATCCATGTAGTAGCTAGATGGCTGGTTTCTCCTCCTTTGTGCTTTCATGTTTAGATCTTGTGAGCTCCGTTCATGATCAAGATCATCTATTTGTAATTCATACATGTTGTGTTTGCGGGGATCCGATGGATATTGAGATGCTATTTCAGATTGATTATTGATTCTATCATGTCTTTGTTATTTGAGATCTTGCATGCTTTCCGTTGTTAGTAGCTATCTTGGCCAAGTAGATGCTAGCAACTCCAAGAGTTAGTATTTATGCTCGATAGTGGGTTCATGCCTCTGGTAATCTGGGGAAGTGATAGAAATCTATAAGGTACTAGATGTGCTGTTGCTACTAGGGAGAAAACAACAATCCTTTGTTCATAGAACAATCGTATTGTTTACTTTACACGCAGTTCGTAAAGCAATAATCTGTTGCTTGCAACTTAATACTGGAGAGGGTTCGGATGATAACCTGAAGGTGGATTATTAGTCATAGATGCAGTTGGATGGCGGTCTATGTATTATGTTGTAATGCCCAATCAAGTCTCAAAGGAGTCAACATGATTAGTATATGCATGTATTGTTTTCTCGGTGTTTGTCAATTGCCCCGCTGTAATTTGTTCACCTAGCATGTTATCTATCTAAGGAGAGCCACCTCTAATGAACTACGGATCCCGGTCCTTGTCTTTTACATACAATCTATAAACTGTTTCTGCTTTGTGTTTACTTTCTGCAAACTTTTACTTCTTTCCATTCGATACGTTTAATCCTTTGTTTTCCACAAAACACGGTGAGATTGACAACTTCATCGCAAGTTGGGGACAAAGTTCTATGGTTGTGTTGTGCAGGTCTCCATGTTGCTACTAGCACCGGTAGTGCGCCCTGCCAAAGCTCAACTAGTAACACCTTTGGGGTGTTTCCTTGCTCCTACTGGTTCGATTAAACCTTGGTTTCATAACTGAGGGAAAGTTGCTGCTGTGCTCATCATACCTTCCTCTTGGGGTTCCCAACGAGCTCTACATCAACCACGAGCCATCAACACTTTTCTGGGCGCCGTGCATTGAGCCATCAAGCATTTTTCTGGTGCCTTTGCTGGGGAGTCAAGGACATCTTCACAAGGGGAGTCCCTCATAACCAATCTCTTTACTTTGTTGTTTTTGTTTTGCTTAGTTTCTTTTTGCTTTGTTTGCTTGTTTTGTTCTTCAAAAAAGACAAAAAAATTAGTTCCTATCTTGAGTTACCACTATGTCTAGCCTTCCTCCAATCACTATGTCACCCGAGGAAATGATTTTCACTTTTAAACAAGGAATTGAGGAAAGTTTTAAGGAAGCTTGGTCTAGAATCTCTGATCTACATGAAAAAACTGAGCCTAAAATGACTCAAAGCTTGTTCCTTAGCAGTTTTTACCTTGGGATTGCTATTTGCTATAGATATGACCTAGATGCTATTGTGGGAGGAGATTTCCTCCAATGTAATGAGGATGATGCTATTAATGCTATAAAGAAATTTATCCTCACTTACAACATGCCTAGCCAAACTGATATTTCCTTCGCAAAAATATTTGCTAGGTTGGATACTCTTGAGGCTAGCACTACTAGATTAGAAGGGTGCTATAATACTCTTAGGGAGCATCACGATTATGTCCCAATAAACTCTGAACCATCAAAGTGGTTCCCTACAGTAAAGATTGAGATGAACGCTGAAACTTTTCAAGCTCGCTGTGATATCATGTCTGAATTTTGCCTTATGCCCAAAGATATTTATAAATTTCTGAATACTTGGGGGCTCACTGAGGGAGGAAAACAAATATCTCTTGCTAATAATACTACTATATTACCTCTTGGAATAGCTGAAGGAGTGTTTACAAAGATCCTTGGGAAAACGAGTTCTATTGATTATCTTGTTATTGAATGTGTAGGAAAAGGACAAATTACACTTGGAAGGTCCCTATTAGAACTCCTTGGAGCAATAATAGATGTGGGAAAGGGGACCATGCACCTTTCTTCTCCACCAAACAATCATATTTTACCAAAGGTTAAGAATAAAAATAAGAGAGGTAAGGGCAAGAAAGTTGGTTTTAATGCTTCTTCATTTGAGAACACTTGATTCTTTCTTTGCTTCTTATGCCTAACTTAAAGGCGTTAAAGAAAAGTACTTGTTGGGAGATAAGCCAAGAGTTTTAGTTGATTCTTGGAAGTTATTACCTCTGTAATAACCTCTCCTTATCCTTTTTATTTGCTTTTTGTGCCAAGAGTAACCTCTAATGAGAGAGAAGTAATGATTGGGAAAGTTGCTGTCCCGAAACAGATTTTTGTGCCTCACCGTAAAAATTCCAGAGAGATCTCTGTACGTCGGATTGATCTGTAATTTTTTGTGATTCTGACCCAGGTTGTTATCTAACTTTCATTAGTTCAACACTTTTTTATTTGAGCAACATAAGGTCTTCGAAAAAATTTGTCTTTACCTGCTGGTCTGTTTTGACGGATTTCTGCCATTTTCCGCATTTGCTTCTTGTTAGTTCCTTCTTGAGTTCCTTTGGGGAATTTATCTTTTTGAGGGAAGTGCTACAGTATCTAGTGTTCTAATGGAAGTTTGTTTGGTGTTAGAACTGAACCTTGAGATTTATTTATCTTAAGTGCACTAATGTTGCTAATGAGATTGTGTAAAGTTTTGTATGAAGGAAAAATTTCAGGAGTATGGAAGGAATGAGTAATGAGATGAAGGATGGACTAAAGATCAAGCTTGGGTATGCCACGCATGTCACCCCAAGAAATATCCAAGAAGTACAAGCGTCAAAGCTTGGGGATACCCAAGGCATCCCCTTCTTCATCAATAAAAATTCCAGGTTTCTTCCAAACGCTTCATTTTATTGTTTCATGCACAGTTGTGTTTTTCTTGGAGCGTCTTCCTTTTTGTTTTCATTTTGGTTTTTAGTTTGCTTAGTTTTCTGAATAAGTTGGTTGGACCCCCTCTTTCATACATTGGTTTGCAAATAGTTTGGTTTGGTTTGGAAAAGAGTAGGAAAGTTCATGCTTATGTGGTAAAAAGAGCTCGTTCTTGACTGTGGCTATGCTTTGTCATGCCATGCTTGATATTGTTTTGGCTTTATGCTTAGTATTCTTTGCTGTAGCATGACTTGTTATAAACAATTCAGATTGCTTAATGTGCCTTGGATGAATCATGCGTTGTTTTAGCACATTAAAGCATAGTATAGTGGTATTCTCCTTTGATGCTTTATTTGGGTTGACTTGGCACATGCTCACACCATGTTTCACAAGTCACCATAGCCTTTATGATCCTTTAGTTTTCAACTTGTAGTATCACTTTATGCTTTGATCAATTATGTTTTGTCGCTCTGCATGATTATGGCCATTATTTCTCTTTTAGTTTGTCGCTCCCAGTCTTTTGCTAGCCTCAACAACAAGGTATGAGTTCCACTCATGCATCCAACTCCCTAAACCAAGTTATTCCAAAGAGTCCACCATACCTACCTACTAGCTTACTCTATTGCAAGTATATTCATGCTTTTGTTTACCTTCCACTTGTTATGAGAAAACTAGTGATTAAAGCTCTCACGAACTTGATGGCACACTTTACTTTTTTTCCTCTAATAAACTTGAACCATTGGGTCCTTCTTTGTTGCGTATATGCTTGCGCTTTATAAGTTGAAATTAGCAGAACCATGTACCATGGGGAACGCTTTCAACATTGCACTTGTACTTTGTACCCCGTTGATATCATGTTCTTTTGCTTACGGATCCCGGCGGTGTGAAATAAAAGTGGAACTTGTAAGATCATGGAGTTTGTATGTGTGTTAGAGAAACGCCTGGGCCGCTAGCCTAAGCCATGCCTAATCATGGTGGAAACTTGCAGCATCACCATAATGAGCACTCTATGAAGCATCCTCAATAAAAACCTATGCAAATAGCAAATAAAAAGATCGCTGAGATGCTCATTGTCTGCTTGCCTTGTCATTTTGATTATGGGAAAGCTCCCGTATCATGTGCAAGGGGTACCCCGTTGGCGGTTCTTAATGATACACATGTACTTACAATGACAAGAGCTTACTCGTGACTGAAGTTGAGTAGCATGAGGATCGGTCTTCATAAGTAAGGGGCATGAGATTTCGGTTTATAACTTGTCAAGCATATCCTCTTAGTTGTGTCACTTTAACCTTAATCACTTCAAGATGCTTATGATAGGGGCAATGAGAGCTGAAAGCTATAAGTACCATAATTTTTGGAAGCTCTTTATGAGACTTGAATCCCTACTTCCTTTTACAAAAGGCCTTTCTTCCACCATTACATTGAGTCTCCACCTTCTATCTTTATGCACCTACTTTGAGAGCATAGTGGCCATTCTTAGTTCTATGTGCATTGTCCCAAGACTAGTTGATTGATGCATAACTTTTTACTGCTTGTTTTTAACTATTTTATCTAGTCACTCTTATGAACTTTGAAGGTGTCCTATGCATTTATATTTGCTACTCTATGGAGGGACAAGCTGAATACTATTATTCTATGTTTTCTTTATGTGAAACAAACAAACGTCTTGCAAAGCATGTGATACATTGCAAACACGGTGAGATTGACAACCTTTTACTTTACATACAATCTATAAACTGTTTCTGCTTTGTGTTTACTTTCTGCAAACTTTTACTTCTTTCCATTCGATACGTTTAAATCCTTTGTTTTCCGAAAACACGGTGAGATTGACAACCTCATCGCAAGTTGGGGACAAAGTTCTATGGTTGTGTTGTGCAGGTCTCCACGTTGCTACTAGCACCGGTAGTGCGCCCTGCCAAAGCTCAGCTAGTGACACCTTTGGGGTGTTTCCTTGCTCCTACTGGTTCGATTAAACCTTGGTTTCATAACTGAGGGAAAACGTACTGCTGTGCTCATCGTACCTTCCTCTTGGGGTTCCCAACAAGCTCTACATTGAAAGTCGAGCGCATCAGCATGTTATTCATGAATCTTTTGTTTGTGCCTTTTCATGTTGCATCATAGTTTCTTTGCTTATTGCTAGAACTTTGTCTTTCATGTTATGATTGAAGTACTATGATCCCAGCTTTGAGTGTTTTGCAAATACCTTGATCAAGTCTTTGATGGTGCATGTCATCTCAAAAATTATTTCTTTTTATTACTTACGTAGTCGAGGACGATCAGGAGTTAAACTTGGGGATGTTGATACATTGCAAATGTATCTATAATTTTTGATGTTCCATGCTTGGTTTTATCCACTTTCTTGTGTTTTGTTCCAACTTTGGAGTACTTTTCATATGATTTCTTGGACTAACCTATTAACAAGAGCCACAGTGCCAGCTGCCTGTTTTTGTTGTTTTTGGTTTGAGGAAAGTCAGAAAATGAATATTCTCGGAATTGGACGGGACAAAAGCCAAAGTGCCAAAGCTCAACTAGCAACACCTTTGGGGTGTTTCCTTGCTCCTACTGGTTCGATTAAACCTTGGGTTTCATAACTGAGGGAAACTTGCTGCTGTGCTCATCATACCTTCCTCCTGGGGTTCCCAACGAGCTCTACATCAACCACGAGCCATCAATCGCATCAAGCAGAAGAGGAAGCAGGAAAGGGAACGATATGCATTGATGAGTACCGATAAGAAAAATGAACTACTAGCAACAAGACATGGAGCCTATCAACAAAAGAAATCATTAGCGGGTAAGGAATGCACATTTAACAATACAAAGTATCTATCAATAATAGCTTGCGAAATCATTCTGATGATGCCTCCACACCAACCTAGACTCTTACTTCTTAGAATTATCATGTCATTTTATCAGAGGAAATTGAAAATAAGCGTGCAAGGGATAGGCAACACTATGCTGATATGACTCCTAAGAAGAAGCGTTCAAAGAAAGCTCTATGTGCGTTATGCCGCAACAGCCTGAGCCAAGAATCCATAGCCATGGAGAACCCATGTTGGACCCCTGAGGTTGTTTATATAAATGAGGATGCATCTGATTCTCATGGCTACATACCAACACATGAATGGTATATTCCCGAGTTCAACGGAACCCCTATTTATATTGATTCTGCTTTAGAGCAAATATCACTAGAGGATACCCCTAACATGGAACTTAGTAATATATCACGGCGAAAACATGTAACAGCTGGAAAAAGGCATGCATTGCTAGGTCACTGAAATGAAGCATTCTATGCAAAAAGTAAGAAGCATGTGACTGCATCGGCAGATGAAATAACATCTATGAACATGGAAGGCATTGATACATTGCAAACATATCTATAATTTTTGATGTTCCACGCTTGTTTTATATCTACTTTCTTATGTTTTGTCCACACTTTGGAGTATTTTTACACATTTTCTAGAACTAACCTATTAACAAGATTCCACAGTGCTTGTTGCCTGTTTTTTGCTATTTTTGGTTTCAGCAAAGCTAGTAAGGAAATATTCTCGGAATTCGACCGGACAAAAGCCCAAGTCAATATTTCACCAGAAGGAATACAGAGTCCGTAGGGGAGACGAAGAGGGGAGCCAGGCTAGCCACATCTGGTGGTGGCACCGCCAGCCCTAGCCGCGCCACCAGGTGGTGTGGGCCCCTTGGTACTCCACCGACCTTGCCCCTTCGCCTATATATTGCCTCCGGGACGGAAACCCTAAGTACCCAATCAAAATTCCACGAAAGAGTCTGTAGCCGCCGCCATCTCCATCCCTAGATCGGGAGGGATCTGAAGCTCTTCCCGGCACCCTACCGGAGGGGAGTGATCACCCTGGAGGCCCTCTTCATCACCATGACTGCCTCCGGTGTGATGCATGAGTAGTTCATCCCTGGACTATGGTTCCATGTAGTAGCTAGATGGTTGGTTCTTCTCCTTTGTGCTATCATGTCTAGATCTTGTGAGCTCCGTTCATGATCAAGATCATCTATTTGTAATCATACATGTTGTGTTTGCGGGGATCCGATGGATATTGAGATGCTATTTCAGATTGATTATTGATTCTATCATGTCTATGTTATTTGTGATCTTGCATGCTTTCCGTTGTTAGTATCTATCTTGGCCGAGTAGATGCTAGCAACTCCAAGAGGGAGTATTTATGCTCGATAGTGGGTTCATGCCTCTAGTAATCTGGGGAAGTGACAGAAATCTCTAAGGTACTAGATGAGCTGTTGCTACTAGGGAGAAAACAACAATCCTTTGTTCATAGAGTAATCATATTGTTTACTTTACACACTTTGCTTAATGTAATTATCTGTTGCTTACAACTTAATACTGGAGGGGGTTCGGATGATAACCTAAAGGTGGATTATTAGTCATAGATGTTGGATTACGGTCTATGTATAATGTTGTAATGCCCAATCAAATCTCGTAGGAGTCAAGATGATTAGTATATGCATGTACGCTTTCTCGGTGTCTGTCAATTGCCCCGCTGTAATTTGTTCACCCAACATGTCATATATATGTTAAGGAGAATCACCTCTAGTGAACTATGGACCCCGGTCCATTCTTTTACCATCAATCTACAAGCTATTTACTTTTTTCTGTTTACTTTCTGCAAGCAATTACTATCTTCTAGACAATACGTTTAATCCTTTGTTTTCAGCAAAACCGGTGAGATTGACAACCTCACTGTAAGTTGGGGGAAAAGTTCTGTGGTTGTGTTGTGTAGGATTCCAAGTTGGAAACAACACCTTGGAGGTGTTTCCTTGCTCCTACTGGTTCGATAACCTTGGTTTCATAACCGAGGGAAAACTTGCTGCTGTGCTCATCATACCTTCCTCTTGGGGTTCCCCAACGAGATCGACGTGTTGAGACGATCATCAGGCATCAATGGTTCTAAATGGCCAACACAATCAGTCATCATTAGCAATGGTAATAATCATATCTTCATTGTTGTACTGCTCTAATATAAGTAGTCAATAGTTCTAATGATCATACTTTTATGTTTTTCACAGAAACTACTTCTCCAATGCCCGAGAATGTTCAGATACAAGCATGCTCACAAGCCAATGATCATGGTAATTTTTTATATCTTATTTCGTAACCTATTTGAAACAAGTGCTCAAAAATAAACTGTATGGTAGGTGAGGACGAGGGCATCATAATGGAAGAAGACTCTCAAGATGAGGAAGGTTACATGTTCGCTGGACAAGGTAATTTGCTTATTTTCCACCATCATCGCGTGGATATATTGCGCATATATATTTTGGACTCAATGTTGTTAACTACCATTTTAGAAGAAGATACTGATGAGGGTGAAGAAATAGATGAGGCTGATGATGACTCTTCTTCAATTCCTAGCGGCCCAGATCCATACGACATGGTGTACAACACAATTCCAGCTAACACGCACATGCTAAAGCCCGTTGAGGACTACAAATTTTGTGGTGCAAAGAGATTCGAGCATGAGTCCTAAGGGTTTTGTTGTCGTAATGGGAAGATCAAACTAGCTGACCCAGATATACCGCCCGAGCTCATGAGGCTATGGATGAGTGAAGACCCTGATGCTAGGCACTTTCATGACAACATCAGGTTTTTCAATGGGCAATTATCCTTCACCTCCCTATACTATCACCTTGATGAGAATACCACTAACACATCAAAGCATCCTATACACTTTTCACACCCATGGCCAAATGTACCACACCATATGGTCATTTGGCAGACAAGATGGTTTGGAGCGTAGTCACCTGGAGCTTTACTTCTTTGATGATGACCCCAATTTAGAGCACATGTACCGTAGCTGCCGGAAAGAGCAGTGCGAGAAAGACAAAGAAGTAATCACATAGATGGTTAACATACTTCATGACAACCCATACTCTAAACATCTCCGGAGTATGGGACGGGTTGAGGAAGTTGATGACTATCGTATCACACTAAACCTTGACCAAAGGTTGGATCAAATAACATACAATGCACCAGCCACTTCAGAAGTAGTCGTTGTGTGGGTGTAGGGGAGCGAACATCAAAGACATTTCGCGAATAGCGCCATGCTGCAAGGTAAGAATAGAGATATATATGGTATCATGTCCTATCATGGATGCTATGACGCATTGTCTTACCCTATATTCTTCCCTAGAGGTGAACTTGAGTCGCATACTGATATTCCCAAGGAAAATGTCCCCTATGAAACTATGATGGCAGCTCGTGCAACTCATCTAGCTCATCGTAATAATGGTGAGTCCTCCCAATGTCCACCCGATGATAACAATGACGATGATGATGAGAATGATGAAGATGATGCAGGTTAGTGTTCAAATTAGTTATTATATGCAAAGTTCATGCTATGAAATTTCATGTCCCGATTCCGACACCACTCAATATAATTTCCTTGTGCAGCTTCTGGAGGCAGACTATGTGTGTATGTGCGGGACTACTACTGCTACAAATTCCAGATGCGTCCAGGAATATTCAACCCGATCCTCTATGGCAAGAGTCCTTTTAGGAGTTCACGATCGACACATATATCAAGATCGAGAACTCCCGATCGGACTATATATGGGGTCATCAAGATACGATAAGGGCTGACCTATACCATGTCTTAATGGACAGCTTGCATACCGGTGAGGGTAGGGCAGATGCTATTGGAAAGCGTATAGTGTTGTCTATGTCATTTATCGGTGGTCCACGGGACAAGAGGCATCACTACATGGATGATATGGCCTTGGTGTGGAAGTACGGCAAGCCAGACATCTTCCTCACAATTACATGCAACCCAAACTGGGATGAGATCAAGAGCAAGCTCTACCCTGGCCAGACACCTCAAGATCGCCCAGACCTTGTTGTGCATGTTTTTAGGGCGAAACTCGAGGAACTCAAGAATAAGTTGCGTAAGAAGGACATCCTCGGCAAGGTGAGGGCCTATGTGTATGTGGTGGAGTTCCAAAAAAGGGGCCTTCCCCATGCACACTTCTTGCTCATCATGGAGGGGTGATACAAGCTCACGTGCCCTGAGCAGTATGACCGTCTTATCTCAGCCGAGCTCCCAAACAAGAAGAAGTACCCAGAACTATACAAGATGGTCGTAAAGCATATGATGCATGGACCATGTGGTGCTTTGAACCGTGATTGCCCGTGCACAAAGGTTTGGCCTGCTTGCAAGAATCACTATCCTCAGCCTTTCAATGCGGCTACCTTACAGGGCAAGGACTCCTACCCTCAATATAGAAGAGGTAAGGATGGTCGCACAGTAATGGTTCGAAAGGAATGGATAGATAATAGGTGGGTCGTCCCATACAACCCTCACCTCCTGCGTCACTTCAATTGTCACATTAATGTTGAGGCATGTGGAAGCATAAAGGCTGTTAAGTACCTATTCAAGTATATTTACAAGGGCCATGATCGGGCACCTATTTCAATGAGCGAGGCTTATGAGGCAGATAGCAATGGAGACATAGATGAGATCAAACAATATAGAGACACGAGGTGGGTGACTCCTCCGGAAGCCTTGTGGAGAATATACGGATTTGACTTAATTAAGGACTCACCACCAGTGATGCAGCTACAACTCCATCTACCAAACATGCACATGGTTTCATTGAAACAGGGCCAAGATATCCGACGAGTAGTTAATCGTGAAGGTGTTGAGAAGTCAATGCTTACAGAGTACTTCGAGGCAAACATATTACATGAGGAGGCTCATTCTATATTGTACAGGGACTTCTCTAAATGGTATACTTGGCAGAAAGTTACGAAGAAAGGTACAAAGAAAGGTACGGATAAATACTAAGGTCACAAAAAAAGATGGTTCACCTTCATGAATACAAGTTGGAAGAATTATGTCAGCTCATCCAGCAGAGGGGGAACGCTATTACCTACGAGTCCTTCTACACCATGTCACTGGGGCCACCTCCTACGATGACCTGAAGATGGTTAATGGCCAGCTACTAGGATCATTTTGTGAAGCTGTAGAGAGGAGGGGGTTGATCGAAGGGGACAACACACTGGATGACTCCCTTACTGAATCTACGTTGTACGAGATTCCATCTTCTCTACGAAGGCTCTTTGCAACAATATTTGTATTCTGCGAGCCTAGCGACATGCGCGGGCTATGGGTGAAGCACTTTGAAGCAATGTCGGAAGACTATCGCGGCGATAATCCATCTAATGTTGTAGTTGAGCAAAAGGTTCTAACAGATATCAGGAATATGCTACAATCAATGGGGAAAGACATAAAGTCATTTCCTCTTCCTAATATAGATGAGGAATTTGACAGCACAACCGGTGTGGCAAGGGAGATCTTCGAGGAGTCTACCATTGAGCCCAATGGTAAGGACAAAAATTTGTCAAACTCACTTAATAAGGATCAGAGGGTTACATATGATGAAATTATGCCTGTTGTAGATCACGATGAGGGTGGCGTGTTCTTTTTAGATCGTGATGACCGCTTTCGTACTACAAGGGTATGTATCCGAAATCTCCACCATTACAGTATTATTCCTAGATAGAGCCTAGCAGTAGGTTGTGTTTGCATAGGAAAAATTGTGTTTTCTTCCCTAAACCCCTTCAGTGGTATCAGAGCCGACATATGGGTAGTAATGCTTGTATGGCCAATACTGATAACTGTGAGATTCGACACATTTTTTATGGTTTTTATTGATGGTTTTCCCCTGGATTTCATCGTTTTCTAGCTTTACCTAACATGAATACTTCGGTAGCAAAGAAAACTTGGTTTTTAATGTGTGTTTCAGGTTCTGAATGTCAATAGAAGGTTTTAACAAGAGAAACACAATATTCAGGCAAAAACAAGCAAGTCTCTTTTTGGAAGCAATCGAGGGAGACATTCAGAGGCTTTAACGAGCAACTATACGACGAGAATATTTTTCTGGCCGTATAGTTCCCACCGTATAGCTGCCGCCGCTTCCGTCTTGTCAAAAGGGACAACTTCCATGAAGAGGCCAGAGGCAAAATCATAACACAGTAGCCGCCATCCCATCTAGAAAGGAGAAAGAAGAGATACGGAGAAGAAGGGGGAGCCGTTCTTCATCTCGCTCAACTATCTTCGACCTCATAGCCATCACACCCTTGTAGCCATTACTTGTACTTGACAGAGATAGAGATCTTCACCTTGCAAGATTAGGGTTTGAGATTGTTTCTTCCTATCTTGAATTGTGTTGGATTACTTTTCCATTCTTATTGTGGATCTCCATGGTAATATCGAGAAGAACTCCCTTTATTTAATTATATCGATGATGCTTTCTTCTCATATGTGTGAGTAAGTTCCTTGGGCGTGGGAGATGTAAGGGATTGGTGAGATGTGATGTGCCTCCATATATTTTCCATTAGTTTGTGATTGATTTTAATTACTATATTATGTGTGCTTGACTATCTGTGGAATGCCTAATGCTTGTTGTCCAATTAAGGGCCTAGACAACATGATGCTTTGTTCTACATAGATAGGATCTTGTTCGCTAGCAGACCAATGACCCTCGAGTGACACGGGGATATCAATGGGAAACTAGTTGACTCGAGGATAACGAGGAACCATTGTGCTTATTGCATTAGTCCGATCCAAGGAGCTTAATTCCTAAGCAACCTAAAGGATCTTAATCGTCTAGTGTCTGACCATGGTTTTGGTAACAGGCTAGTAGGATTATTGAAGTTGGGATGAAATCTACCAAGAGGAGTTTTGGCTAATTATGGGTTGCTCGCCTACACATATACTTATAAGATTACAATTGTTACTCTTATCGTTCGTCCACCTGGCACAGTCACTATGAACTATATCTCCCCGCGCCTTCTTCGTTATCTGTAGAAAACCACAAACAATTGAATCGTTCTTTACTTTTATGCTTTTTATTTCTGAAGTTTACATTTTAGTTTTATTTAAATACATCCAGTTTAATCCAAATTTCATTCTTATTTCCACACTTGCAGTAAATTCACTCTAAGACTTGTGACAACTTTGAGTGTGACAGAGACTTCACTCATAAACACTTACGTTTGGCCTCCCTGTGGGATCGATATCTATACTTCGAAACTAGCTACAAATGATATGTGCACTTGCAGACATCAAGCTATTTTCCAGTGCTGTTGTCGGGGAGCTAAGCGCTAAGTGTTTGTCTCTTAACATTTCAGGTGTTACTACTACAAAATGGTCTCCCTAGGAGACAAAGGGTCTACATGCTCTGGTAGGACCTATTTACTAGATTATTTTGAGTGCGTGCCTATTCAGAGGCGCGAAGAAATTATTCAAAAAAATTTAAGGTCAGACAAGGTTGAAGTTGAAAACCTGAGTGATTTTATGGAAATCATGTCCATTTACAGGACAACTCCCAAGAAACCTGAGAAAACTCTCAGAGAATACAATGCTCCAAACTCTGCTTTCCTTAAATAACCAATAGAATTTCCTAACCCTGGAGTTAGACAATATCGATTTGATGGTGGAATTATTAAAAATTTGCAGGAAAAAGCTTTCAGTGGAAGAGAAGATGAACACCCAGGAAGACATATTAGAGAGTTTGACGATTTGATGACAACACTTGGACCAAAATGTTTGCCAGGAGACTTCTCTCGTCTAATTTTTTCGTTGGTCTCTTAAAGGTAAAGCTCTAGACTGGTTATATTCTCTCCCTCACCATTAGATTAAATGTTGGGAAAACTGTATTGTCAAATTCATAAATAGGTTTAATACTTTTAAAAAGGTAATTGAAACTAGAAAGAGCATAGGCAACTTTAGTTAGAACGTGGGAGAAAACTACCCACAAGTCTAGGATAGATTCTTTGGAATGATCAATAGAATTCCTAATCATGGCTATTCTGAATCAACTATTTGCCATTTATTTTACCACGGTCTTAATACTCAAAGTAGAGAGTTACTTGACTTATCAGCAGGAGGATCAATAAATACTTAACTGTTAAAGCATGTTTGGAATTGATGTCTACTAGGGCTAAGAATGATTCTTTATACAATCCTGATTTCGACACTAAGTTAGAAAAGGGATGCTTCGTATAAATCGTCATCTTATGCCTGAAGTACGCAAAACAATGAAAGAAAAAGGTATACCTTCTAAACTTGTTAAGGAAAACAAAGTAGACTTGTTACACGTTTTTACTGAAGAAGATGAAACTAGAAAAGTTTTTCAAGAATTAAAACATCAACAAGCAAAATCTCATAATAACCTACATAAGCATTTTCAAAAACATAAAAAGTTTTTGGCAGAACTCATGGAAAACTATGATGAGATTGGCCAAGAAATAAAATTATTTCACAAGTATCTTAGTATGATTGAAACCCCATGTGAAAAATAGCATCTGGTTATCAAATTTTTCTTCAAGATGATATCGATATTCCTGTTTCTACTAATGTTGTTACAAGAAGAGGTGCAGTTGTTATAGGACCATTAGGACCACCAGAATATGAAGCTGAAAAAGAGCGAAAGGAAAAAGCCTTGGTAAAAGCAAGCCAAGAAGATGATACACTAGTGGATCCTCAAGATGAAACTGCTCAAGAAACACAAGATCAAACCAAGGAGGACCAAAATGATGCACAAGATGACCATTATGACTCTGATGCAGAGACGGTTGATCCAAGAGAATAAAAAGAGACAAGCAATGAAGATGAAGTTGTTGTAGTAGAAAAGAAGAAAAGCGATAAGAAACAACAAAAGAAAGAGACAAAAGAGCCTGATCCCCCAAAAAAGGTAAAAGACAAGAATAAGAAAGGTGAGCAAAAGCTTCCTTATCCAGATCAGAAAAAGAAAGCACCATATCAGGTAAACTATGATTCTTTCAAAAAGGCACTTGGTGATCTTCGTCTAGAAATTCCATTTGTGGATGCAATAAAAGTTACCACCTATTCTAAATTCCTTCGTCATATTCTTAGTAGAAAGAAAGAAATAACTCAAACCGTTGCCATGGTGACTAGTTATTCTGCTAATGGGAAGCTATTGTGTAAGTTGGGAGATCCCGGAATACCAACTATTTCATGCTCAATTGGCAAAACTGATATTCACAATGCCTTGTGTGATTTAGGTGCAGGAGTTAGTGTAATGCCATATTCCCCTCTATAAAAGGTTAGGATTAGGGGAGTATTCCCCTACTACTATCACTTTACAGATGGCTGGCAACTCCACTAAACAACCCATTGGTATGATTGAGGATGTTTGATACATTGCAAATGTATCTATAATTTTTTATGTTCCATGCTTGGTTTTATCCACTTTCTTGTGTTTTGTTCCAACTTTGGAGTACTTTTCATATGATTTCTTGGACTAACCTATTAACAAGAGCCACAAAGGTTACCTGCCTATTTTCTGCTATTTTTGGTTCCAGGAAAGTCAGAAAATGAATATTCTCAGAATTGGACGGGACAAAAGCCAAAGTGCCTATTTTTCCGGAAGGGATCAAGTGCCAGAATACGAGACGGAGAGGGGCCAGGGGCCGTCCACACCACCTAGCCTGTCACATCCCAAGATTTTCCAAATCTTGTAATGTGAAAAATAAATGAATAAAATAAAACTTTGTTTGATTTTTAGGGCCAGAAGAAACTTTTTGAATTTAATTGGAACTTCAAACCAATTTGAATCAAATAAATCCTAAAGGGATTTATAAAGATAAACATTTATTAAAAAAAAATTAAAATGTTTTGGAATTACTATTTTTGATCTTTTAATAAAAGATTTGGTTTTCAAAAGAAAAGGTGGATTTATAAATAAAGATTATTTTATAAAGCCAAATTGAACCTTGGCCAATACTTTGAAATAAATGTTTTGTTTTGATAAAAATAGTAAAAGTTTATTTAAATAAAATAATAAGGATTTAATATCCAAATTTTATTTGAGTAAAGACTTTTCCCATTTTAAATAAACACCAAAACTTATTTATTTATTTTAAATAAGTTTTCCAAGTATCTTATATTCTCAAACAAAACCTACTGAAGTGTTTTGGTTTTATTTTAGATGTCAAATAAATATTTTAATAAAACAAATCCTATTTGACTTGATAACTAAGGTCCATTCTATTTAATTATTAATGGACCCTAAAATAAAAGGTTATTTTGTTTTAAACAAGTTTCCAAGTATTCTTTATTTTCAAATAAAACCTACTGATTTGGTTTTGAAAATATTTGGATTTCAAATGGAGATTTTTCAAACCCTATTTTATTAATAAACTAAAGATCCATTTTATTTAATTAATAAATGGATCCTAAAATGAATAAAAATATTATTTTATTTCTGGAATTATTTTAAGCTACTAAACAGAACCCAGTTCAAAACTTCAAAGTTTGATAATTGTTTGAATTGATTTGAACCTTGTTTATTTGTTTGAAACTCAAAACAGAATTTAGAAATAGAAAAAGAAAAAGCCAGCAGACAGAAAAAAAATAGAGTTTGGACCAGCCCAGTCGACAAAGCCCACTAGGCCCAGAAACAGCCCAGTTTCCCCTCCCCGTAAGAAAACGATTCGCACCTCGTTCCTAACCCGCACTGAGTATGACCGGTGGACCTCCCTCTCGTTTCTTTTCCCACTGACCGGTAGACCCCACCTCTACTGTTCATCGTCCTCACCCGCACGACCCCTTCTCCCTCCCTCGACGCCGTTACCTGCTGTGATTCCGCGGATTCAATACGCCATAATGCCGCGCCTTTACCTCGCCTTGACCATGCTCGATAAAACGCCAGCGTCCCTTCTTCATTTCCCCTCTGACTCCTCCCTCAAGCACGCCACCAGGCCGCCCCAATTCCTCCCCGAGCGCTTCTATCACCAACGACCCTTCTTGTTGATTCCGGTCAAGCCACACCACCTCCTGCCTCCTCGAGCACGCAGCTGTGCTCAGCATTCTGATGAACCTTTCATACCGAAGCTCGCCACAGGCCCTCGAAAGGCCGGCGTCTTCCCGAGCCAGCCGCCGCTTCCAATCAAGCTAACGCCGTTCGGTAAACCTGACCTCCCCTCCTTTCCTCGTGGACACGATAGTGACTGCCATGATCTGACGAACCTAATGGTGCCTTCCGTTTGTCCTAGGGTGCCCCCTATCCTCGCCCTCGACAACCTCCAGCATCGCCGTCGTCTGGCTCTTCTCCGACGATGTCCACAGGTAGTATCCGACCACCCCGAGCCCTCTCTTTCACGCGAGAAGCTTCGCCTTGATCTTGCGCGACTAAATGCGTCTTCATTTTCCCTCGGGGCAAACCGCAGCTCCACCCTCGACGAGCTCCAGGACCATCTGACGCCGTCCACATCTCCGGCGAGCAATTAACCGCAACCTTGCGCGCCCCTCGTCGAGCCATCAGCACGTTGAGCATCGCCGTGACCCCCTGAGCCCGGTGAGCATCTCCCCTTTCTCCCTCACCCCCTGTAGCATCGGCACCGTCGTCGACCGACAGCTCCGCCGATAGCCACCCGCGCGCCATCATCTGGTGGTGTGCCTAGCACCGTTAGATCGTAATTGTATGGCCACGATAGAACTTAACCGAAGCGGTAAGTATCCTCTGCGCGCCGCACGATTTAACTTAAATCCAACGGCTATCGTCGCGTGATCCAACCGAAACGGTACCGACGAATAGGAAGTCGCCGCGTGTCACCTATTCTGTTTAAAAACAGATTTGAAAACAGAATTATTTGCAAACTTCAAACCCTTATAACTTTGGATCCACACGTCCAAAAATTATAAATTTTATGTCATTGGATTCAGGAGAACAAGACCTAGCCAACCATGCCCTTAGTTTAGCAAATAGTATTTGTTAGTTTGCTTGTTTTTTGCAGATTCTTTTGTGAGCTTGTTTAGAGTATAAAAATTGCTTAAAATTGATTTTAGGGTTAAAACTTTTGCAAAATGGTTTGTTGTGACCTTACTGACCCTAGGAACCAACCCATAGTTTGGAAAATGTATTTGGTAAAGTTTAGGATGGAAAACTTGATTTAGCCCATTTCTAGCCAAATGAAAATAAAGTTTTGGTTATGAAAATGTTTTTGTAAAGAAAACTTTGGGAAAATGTTTTAGATCAAACCTACTGACCATAGGAAACACTTTGTGGTTTCAAAATTGTATTTGGTGAAACAAAATAATGATTCTTTAATTTAAAACCATTTCTAGTCAAATAGAAATGTGGTTTATTTATTAAAAATGGTTTTGGAAGAAAACCTTTGGAAAATGTTTTATTTTAAACTCTCTGACCCCAAACACCAAGTTTTATGGTTTAAAAACATATTTGGTGAACCCTATAAGTTAATGCCTTAGTAAAAATATTTCTACACCACATAAAGTGATACTTTATTTTGAAAATGGTTTTGAAGTGAAACCTCTTTGCAAATGACTTTGTCACTTTGGTAAATGAACAATTTGGATCATACAAAGTTTAGAAATCCAATAGAGACCCTCTTTGCAAAAATAAAACTATCTTGTGCATGCTCCCAAGCATGAATTAGTTTCCATTGTCTTGTGTGTATGAATTTGTTTGAGTGATTATTGGTTTGGAATGTTAGTTGATTTTGTGTTTGCTTGATTGACTTGTAGTGAAGTTAGAGAAGTGTGAGACTAGCAAGATCAAGGAGTGAACCACCATTCCCTACCAAAAAGGCAAGTGATGCTTCATACTTTTTGTCCCACTACTTTCTCTATGCATTAGTGATTTTGCTAAGTAAAACTTGCATGGAAATTTTGCTAAGTATAAACCTTGCTATAGGAAAACCTAGTAGATGAATCCTTAGTAGGATTTTCCTAAGTTAAGATTCCTATTACTATCAAGCTTAGCCTAGATAATAGAAAACATGGGTGGAATATATATTCACACTATGGAAAAATATTCTAAGTCTGAGGACTTGTGTTTTGTTTAATAAAACAACTAAGTTAATGAATCACCTGGGTGGAATGGGATTGCTTGGTGGTTTTTGGTTGAGTGGTTCACAAGGCCATGGACTTGGCTTGTGTATCTCACTTGTGGATGGCCACCCAGGAATAAAGAGATTTGAGATGTCAAATGTTGAGAAGCTTCAAGTGCAACCACTTGGCAATATGGGCTCTGCCATGATCATATAGGTTGCAAGAACTTAGCCATATGGACAGAGGGTGGTAGTGTTTGATAGGTTGGAACGCGTCCATTTTGGTCTAAGGGAAGGCTTCTGAAAGATCTTGTCTTGGGAAACCAAGTCTTGTGGGGAAAGTGCACCACCTCTGCAGAGGGTAAAACCTAAGTACTTAGCCATGTCCCTGGTAAAGGACAATTTGAGCATCAAGACATGGAAGCAATCAAGAATCTCATCATTCAAATTTCTAAGTTAAAAACTTGTGGATTGAACAAGGGTTGTTTGAAATCTTCAATCTTTGATTGAGAGATGCCTTGTAAAGGATCTTCAATCTTTGATTGAGAAAAATGATTTTATCAAAGCAAAAACTTAGTATTTTCAAAGGTTAAGGAAAAATCTATTTTGAGCAATGCAAGCCTCAACTCCACTTAGCCAAATGCATATAGATGTTAGACTCCACTATATTACCATAGTATCACTTGCCAATACAATTCAAATGTATTGACCCTTTGTGGCTGTAACTTGTATGTTGCAGGTTTGATCGTTTTTTTTAGAGAAGATTGATTGATTAGGATTACAAAATCTACAACCAACATCTGCCTGTGGCACTTTGAAGATGAAGGACCCCATGACTATAGTTATTCCGCTGCAATGTAATGTAATAGCCAAATGAGCTATGTTTGATGTAATAAACTTATGTTATTCCTGGTTATAAAGTTATATTATGACCTTTGTTTCTTGATATTACATCTTAACTGTGGATGCTAGCTATTGATCCAGGGACTAGCATTTTAAACACAGGAGGGATCAACCTCATTGAAGGTTGAGAACTCTACATAGCCGCACGGCCAGGCCTGGCCCGCGCCAGGGGTGGTGTGGTGGCTCCCGGCACCCCCTCGGCCTCTCCTTCCTCCTATATACTTCCCTCGAGACGAAAACCCTAAGTACCCGACCAAAAATCCACGAAAGAGTCTGTAGCCGCCATCATCTCCATCCCTATATCAGGAGGGATCTGAAGCTCTTCTCGGCACCCTGCTAGAGAGGGGAATTCACCCTAGAGGCCTTCTTCATCACCATGCAAGCCTCCGGTGTGATGCGTGAGTAGTTCATCCTTGGACTATGGATCCATGTAGTAGCTAGATGGCTGGTTTCTCCTCCTTTTTGCTTTCATGTTTAGATCTTGTGAGCTCCGTTCATGATCAAGATCATCTATTTGTAATTCATACATGTTGTGTTTGCGGGGATCCAATGGATATTGAGATGCTATTTCAGATTGATTATTGATTCTATCATGTCTTTGTTATTTGAGATCTTGCATGCTTTCCATTGTTAGTAGCTATCTTGGCCAAGTAGATGCCTGCAACTCCAAGAGTTAGTATTTATGCTCGATAGTGGGTTCATGCCTCTGGTAATCTGGGGAAGTGACATAAATCTCTAAGGTACTAGATGTGTTGTTGCTACTAGGGAGAAAACAACAATCCTTTGTTCATAGAACAATCGTATTGTTTACTTTACACGCAGTCAGAAGCAATAATCATTGCTTGCAACTTAATACTGGAGGGGGTTCGGATGATAACCTGAAGGTGGATTATTAGTCATAGATGCAGTTGGATGGCGGTCTATGTATTATGTTGTAATGCCCAATCAAGTCTCAGAGGAGTCAAGATGATTAGTATATGCATGTATTGCTTTCTTGGTGTTTGTCAATTGCCCCACTGTAATTTGTTCACCCAGCATGTTATCTATCTAAGGAGAGCCACCTCTAGTGAACTATGGATCTCGGTCCTTTATCTTTACATACAGTCTATAAACTGTTTCTGCTTTGTGTTTACTTTCTGCAACCTTTTACTTCTTTCCATTCGATACGTTTAACCCTTTGTTTTCTGCAAAACACGGTGAGATTGACAACCTCATCCCAAGTTGGGGACAAAGTTCTGTGGTTGTGTTGTGCAGGTCTCCACGTTGCTACTAGCACCGGTCGTTCACCCTGCCAAAGCTCAGCTAGCAACACCTTTGGGGTGTTTCCTTGCACCTACTATTTCGATTAAACCTTGGTTTCATAACTGAGGGAAAACTTACTGCTGTGCTCATCATACCTTCCTCTTGGGTTTCCCAACGAGCTCTACGTCGAAAGTCGAGCGCATCAAGAAATTTTCTGGCGCCGTTGCCGGGGAGTCAAGGACATCTTCACAAGGGGAGTCCCTCATAACCAATCTCTTTACTTTGTTGTTTTTGTTTTGCTTTGTTTTATTTTTGCTTTGTTTGCTTGTTTTGTTCTTCAAAAAACACAAAAAAATTAGTTTTACTTGTTTGCTTTCTTATTTCAAAAACACACAAAAATTAGTTCCTATATCATCATGTCTAGCCTTGCTCCTGTCACTATGTCACCCGAGGAAATGATTTTCACTTTTAAACAAGGAATTGGGGAAAGTTTTAAGGAAGCTTGGTCTAGAATCTCTGATCTACGTGAAAAACTAAGCCTAAAATGACTCAAAGCTTGTTCCTTAGCAGTTTTTACCTTGGGATTGCTCTTTGCTATAGATATGCCCTAGATGCTATTGTGGGAGGAGATTTCCTCCAATGTAATGAGGATGATGCTATTAATGCTATAAAGAAATAGATCCTCACTTACAACATGCCTAGCCAAACTGATATTTCCTTCGCAAAAATATTTGCTAGGTTAGACACTCTTGAGGCTAGCACTACTAGATTAGAAGGGTGCTATAATACGCTTAGGGAGCATCACGATTATGTCCCAAAAAACTCTGAACCATCAAAGTGGTTCCCTACAGTAAAGATTGAGATGAACGCTTAAACTTTTCAAGCTCGCTGTGATATCATGTTTGAATTTTGCCGCCCAAAGATATTTATAAATCTCTGAATACTTGGGGGCTCATTGAGGGAGGAAAAGAAATATCTCTTACTAATAATACTACCATATTACCTCTTGGAATAGCTGAAGGAGTGTTTACAAAGATCCTTGAGAAAACGATTTCTATTGATTATCTTGTTATTGAATGTGCAGGAAAAGGACAAATTACACTTGGAAGGTCCCTATTGGAACTTCTTGGAGCAATAATAGATGTGGGAAAGGGGACCATGCACCTTTCTTCTCCACCAAACAATCATATTTTACCCAAGGCTAATAATAAAAGTAAGAGAGGTATGGGCAAGAAAGTTGGTTTTAATGCTTCTTCTTTTGAGAACAATTGATTCTTTCTTTGCTTCTTATGCCTAACTTAAAGGCGTTAAAGAAAAGTACTTATTGGGAGATAACCCAAAAGTTTTAGATGAGTCTTGGAAATTATTACCTCTGTAATAACCGCTCCTTATCCTTTTTATTTGCTTTTTGTGCCAAGAGTAACCTCTAATGAGAGTGAAGTAATGATTGGGAAAGTTGTTGTCCCGAAACAGATTTTTGTGCTTCACCGTAAAAATTCTTGAGAGAGCTCTGTATGTCGAATTGAGCTGTAATATTTTGTGCTTCTGCCCCAGATTGTTATATAACTTTTGTTAGTTCAACACTTTTTGATTTGAGCAACAAAAGGTCTTCGAAAAATTCGTCTTTACCTGCTGGTCTGTTTTGACAGATTTCTGCCATTTTCTGCATTTGCTTCTTGTTGGTTCCTTCTTGAGTTCTTTTGGGGAATTGAGCTTTCTGAGGGAAGTGCTACAGTAGCTAGTGTTCTAATGGAAGTTTATTTGGTCTTAGAACTGAACCTTGAGACTTATTTATCTTAAGTGCACTAATGTTGCTAATGAGATTGTGTGAAGTTTTGTATGAAGGAAAAATTTCAGGAGTATGGAAGGAATGAGTAATGAGATGAAGGATGGACTAAAGCTCAAGCTTGGGGATGCCACGCGTGTCACCCCAAGAAACATCCAAGAAGTACAAGCGTCAAAGCTTGGGGATGCCCAAGGCATCCCCTTCTTCATCAATAAAAATTCCAGGTTCTTCCAAACGCTTCATTTTTATTTTTTCATGCACAGTTGTGTTTTTCTTGGAGCGTCTTGTTTTTCGTTTTTTTTTGGTTTTCGTTTGCTTTGGTTTGCTTAGTTTTTTGAATAAATTGGTTGGACCCCCCTCTTTCATACATTGGTTTGCAATTAGTTTGGTTTGGTTTGGAAAAGAGTAGGAAAGTTCATGCTTATGTCGTAAAAAGAGCTCGTTTTTGACTGTGGCCTATACTTTGTCATGCCATGCTTGATATTGTTTTGGATTTATGCTTAGTATTCTTTGCTCTGGCATGACTTGTTATAAATAATTGAGATTGCTTAATGTGCCTTGGATGAATCATGCGTTGTTTTAGCATATTAAAGCATAGTATAGTGGTATTCTCCTTTGATGCTTTATTTGGGTTGACTTGGCACATGCTCACACCATGTTATGACTATCTCAAGTCACCATAGCCTTTATGATCCTTTAGTTTTCAACTTGTAGTATCACTTTATGCTTTAATCAATGATGTTTTGTCGCTCTGCATGATTATGTGCATTATTGCTCTCTTAGTTTGTCGCTCCCAGTCTTTTGCAAGCCTCCATAACCAAGTATGAGTTCCACTCATGCATCCAAATCCCTAAACCAAGTTATTCCATAGAGTCCACCATACCTACCTACTAGCTTATGCTATTCCAAGTATATTCATGCTTTTGTTTACCTTCCACTTGTTATGAGAAAACTAGTGATTAAAGCTCTCACGAACTTGAAGGCACACTTTACTTTACTTGCCCTTAATAAATTTGAACCATTGTGTCTTCTATGTTGTATATGCTTGCACTTATTTGTTGGGAATTAGCAGAACCATGCTTTCATGGGGAACGCTTTCAACATTGCACTTGGTACTTGTACCTAGTTGATATCATGCTCTTTTGTATATGGATGTCGTCGGTGTGAAATGAAAGAGGAGCTTATAAGTCCATGGAGTTATGTATATGTGTTAGAGAAATGCCTGGGCCGCTGGTCTAATCCATGCTGACATGGTGGAAACCTGCGGTGTAACCATAATGAGCTGTCTATGAAGCATTCTTCTTATAAAAAAGAGTCCTATATTGAGAAAAAAGAGAAAAAGAGAAAAAAAGAGATACTATGAAAAGAGGAAAGAGAGAAAAAAGCACCATATTCCCATGGTAAATAAGAAGAATGCTGAGATGCTTGTTGTCTGCTTGCCTTGTCATTTTGATATGGGGATTCTTCCGTATCATCGGGCAAGGGGTACCCCATTGGTGGTTCTCTATGATACACATGTACGTACAATGACAAGAACTTACTGGTGACTTAACTTGAGTAGCATGAGTAGCGGCCCTCGTATACAAGGGACATGAGATTTCTGACTTATACTTTGTCAAGCATATACACCATAGTTTGTTCACTTTAACCTTAATCACTTCAAGATGCTTATGATAGGGGCAATGAGAGCTGAAAGATATAAGTACCATAATTTTTGGAAGCTCTTTATGAGACTTGAATCCCTACTTCCTTTTACAAAGGCTTTTCTTCCACCATTATATTGAGTCTCCACCTTCTATCTTTATGCACCTACTTTGAGAGCATAGTGGCCATTCTTAGTTCTATGTGCATTTTCCCAAGACTAGTTGATTGATGCATAACTTGATATTGCTTGTTTTAAACTATTGTATCTAGTCACTCTTATGAACTTTGAAGGTGTCCTATGCATTTATATTTTCTACTCTATTGAGGGACAAGCTGAATACTATTATGCTATGTTTTATTTATGTGAAACAAACAAACGATTTGCAAAGCATTGTTATTCATGAATCTTTTGTTTGTGCCTTTTCATGTTGCATCATAGTTTCTTTGCTTATTGCTAGAACTTCGTCTTTCATGTTATGATTAAAGTACTATGATCCCATCTTTGAATGTTTTGCAAATACTTTGATCAAGTCTTTGATGGTGCATGTCACCTCAAAAATTATTTCTTTTTATCACTTACCTAGTCGAGGACGAGCAGGAGTTAAGCTTGAGGATGTTGATACATTGTGAATGTATCTATAATTTTTGATGTTCCATGCTTGGTTTTATCCACTTTCTTGTGTTTTGTTCCAACTTTGGAGTAGTTTTCATATGATTTCTTGGACTAAACTATTAACAAGAGCCACAGTGCCAGCTGCCTGTTTCTGCTGTTTTTGGTTCTAGGAAAGTCAGAAAATGAATATTCTCGGAATTGGACGGGACAAAAGCCAAAGTGCCTATTTTCCCGGAAGGGATCAAGTGCCAGAATACGAGACGAAGAAGGGCCAGGGAGCCACCACACCACCTGGCCGCGCGGCCAGGCCTGGCCCACGCCAGGTGGTGTGGCGCTCCGCACCTCGGCTCTCCTTCCGCTATATATTGCCCTCGGGACGAAAACCCTAAGTACCCATCAAAATCCACGAAAGAGTTCAGAGTCACCGTCATCTCCATCCCTAGATCGGGAGGGATCTGAAGCTCTTCCCGGCACCCTACCAGAGAGGGGAATTCACCCTGGAGGACTTCTTCATCACCATGCAAGCCTCCGGTGTGATGCGTGAGTAGTTCATCCTTGGACTACGGATCCATGTAGTAGCTAGATGGCTGGTTCTCCTCCTTTGTGCTTTCATGTTTAGATCTTGTGAGCTCCGTTCATGATCAAGATCATCTATTTGTAATTCATACATGTTGTGTTTGCAGGGATCCGATGGATATTGAGATGCTATCTCAGATTGATTATTGATTCTATCATGTCTTTGTTATGTGAGATCTTGCATGCTTTCCGTTGTTAGTAGCTATCTTGGCCAAGTAGATGCTAGCAACTCCAAGAGTTAGTATTTATGCTCGATAGTGGGTTCATGCCTCTGGTAATCTGGGGAAGTGACAGAAATCTCTAAGGTACTAGATGTGCTGTTGCTACTAGGGAGAAAACAACAATCCTTTGTTCAGAGAACAATCGTATTGTTTACTTTACACGCAGTTCGTAAAGCAATAATCTGTTGCTTGCAACTTAATACTGGAGGGGGTTCGGATGATAACCTGAAGGTGGATTATTAGTCATAGATGCAGTTGGATGGCGGTCTATGTATTATGTTGTAATGCCCAATCAAGTCTCAGAGGACTCAAGATGATTAGTATATGCATGTATTGCTTTCTCGGTGTTTGTCAATTGCCCCGCTCTAATTTGTTCACCCAGCATGTTATCTATCTAAGGAGAGCCACCTCTAGTGAACTATGGATCCCGATCCTTTTTCTTTACATACAATCTATAAACTATTTTTGCTTTGTGTTTACTTTCTGCAACCTTTTACTTCTTTCCATTCGATACGTTTAACCCTTTGTTTTCCGGAAAACATGGTGAGATTGACAACCTCATCGCAAGTTGGGGACAAAGTTCTGTGGTTGTGTTGTGCAGGTCTCCATGTTGCTACTAGCACCGGTAGTGCGCCCGGCCAAAGCTCATCTAGCAACACCTTTGGGGTGTTTCCTAGCTCCTACTGGTTCGATTAAACCTTGGTTTCATAACTGAGGGAAAACTTACTGCTGTGCTCATCATACCTTCCTCTTGGGGTTCCCAACGAGCTCTACGTCAAAAGTCGAGCGCATCAATGTTCTACTTAGAATAGAAGAGCATGTTATTCCCACTAATTTTATTATTCTTGAAATGCTAGAGGATGAAAAATTATCTATAATACTTGGAAGACCTTTCCTTAGTACTGTAGGAGCATCAGTTGATTGTGCTGAAGGAAAAATAATCTTCAATGTTTATGATGCTAAAATCATCCGGTATTTTCCAAAGAAGCTAGAAGCAGGAGAAAGATATATTCCACTGGCAAAACGAGTTCATGTGGTAAGTGCCTTTGATAAGGGGCAACCCAAGGTAATAATTTGAGAAAAGAGACGGGGTTGAGTTATTCAACCAGTCTTAATAAAATGCTTAATGGGAGTCAACCCATTACATTAATAAAATAAACTAAAGATAAAATGCTCATCGCATTCTTACAACTTTTTCATAGACATTCTTATGGAAGCGCTCCCATGAAGATGCAGCTATCAAAAGTAGTAGAAATATCGATTGAACAAGTTTACAATAAGTATAAAATAAAATTTTGACTTTTATCTACAAAAAACTAGCTTAATCATTTTTGTCTAGATCAAAAAGTGAACCTCCAGTTGAGGAGAAGAAGATAGGTAGAGCTAGATATCCTGCTCTATGCATGCTGTTTTTGGTCGATAATTTCAACTGTCATTTTTCTGTAAAAAACAAGGTGTTTCGCTAAGTTTCAGGATAAGAAGGTATTCTCGAAGAAATAGAATTTTTTTGATGAGTACTGAAGGTTTAACGACCAACTATACAACGGGAATAAAAATTCCGGCCGTATAGTTTGGCCATATAGATATCTTTGCCATCAATTTTTTTTATTGCGTAGGCACATAGGATTTAATGACCAACTATACGACAGGAATAAAAATTCCAGCCGTATAGCTCCGGTCGGATAGATATCGATGCCTTCATACAATTTCCTTCCAAAGGTACTGATGGTTTAACGACCAACTATACGGCGGGAACAAAAATTCCGGCCGTATAGTTCCGGTCGTATAGATATCAATGCCTGTTTTAGAAAATTTATCTCGAGGGTACAGACGGTTTGACGACCAACTATATAGTGGGATCATTATGATCCGACTGTATAGTTGCATCCGTATAGCTGTGTTTTGCATAAATAAACCCTAATTGGCGGCATCACCACAAATATACAGCAGGAACAACATATCCCGCCCGTATAGTTGTAGCCGTATAGTTTGGCACGACCTCATAATCGCGCCGGGGCGGCTAGGCTTCTTCTCCCTTCTCACTTTGTCTCTCACATTCTCTCTCCAAACCTCTCAAAACCCACCTAGAACTCTTGATTATTTGCGGATTTCATTCGTTTGAGTGGGGAAATCAACAGATCGGTATGTTTCTCTCCCTATCCATGCTTTATTTTCATATTTCTATGCTTGAAACTCTCACATTGATCTAGTGGATGAACTCAAGCTTATTTTGCTTTTCCTCTTAACTTCTCACGTTAGGATTAAAATTTTCCACGTAGAATCGTTCGTATATCATGTAGAAACTATATGCCTAAGGTTTCATGGTAAAAAATTTCAGTGCATCAAGATGAACAAAATTGGTAGCATTTTTCGCAAGGGCAAGCGCCAACGTGGTGAGAGTTCGGGGCACCGGGCCGAGCTCAACCCCAAGCTGGCCATAGTTTCACCAAGGAGGATGTTGCCCACACATTGGGCCGATGATAGCTTTCTCGCCGCGGCAGGGTTGAGGGCGGACTTTGACCTCATGTGTGAAAATTCTAGACTTGCAGTACTTGCTTATGCAAGCCAAAATACCTACGCCGAGCTCACCTATGAGTTCCTTGCCTCCTTCTACAATGACCATAGGGAGAAAGGTAATGCGTGCATGATGAGCTTCACCATGAACCAGCAGCATTATGAAATAACTTTTGAAAAAATTGTGATGCTTTCGGCTTCCCTCATGATGGGGAGTCAACTGTTACTAACCTATATAGCGTCACAAGTGGAGAAACTTGGGAGGTTGTTTCGGTTAATGGTGGCAGGGACTTCTACCAGAAGAAGATGTCCACCATTCAGAACCCAACAATTTGCTACTATGCCTTGTTCCTCGCCAACACACTTCTGGGAAGAGGATATACCGGTTCCATGGCTAATGCGAACATGACAATGATCACCAAGGCACTCTTCCCCAATGCACCACAAAGTCCCAATCCCGAGGCTCTACTCATCCAGCACTTCTGTCACCAGAGCAACAAGATGAAAGGTGACATTCACATTGGTGGATTGGTAACCCACCTTCCTCATCAATTAGACATTATCTTACCTGTGATGCAACTTGTTGATGGCTCCAAACTTATGGATGTCAAATATTTGACTGCTTGTGGTTTCCTTGGTGTTTACCGATCTAACAGAAGGCTCCGAGTATATCAGTTTGGTTATCTAGGTGATGCACATGTTGAGCAGGTTTCGTTGCCCTGTCCCCAAGCCTTCTCGATTGTGGAGAAGGACACCTAGATCCTCACCAAGGATCAAGTGGTGGAGATCATGGCTGAACTTCAGCCTAATCAAGAGGAAGATGAAGAAGGATAGCAGCAGGATGAGGATGAGCAGGAGCAGGAGCAGGAATACAACCCTGCTTGGGAGGGACAGCAGCAGCAGGGGGGACCCTGGGACCCATGGCCCAATCAGCCGTATGAGGGGTTCAACTACGTCCCCTATCAAGAATTTCACCAACTCAACCAGCACATTGGGGAGATTGACCACACTCTACAAGGAGTGAATGAGGATGCGAGTGCCTCAAAACTTTAGTCACTTCATGACCAACTTCCCCAACTACTACCAAGTGATGTCACTTTTCAAATAATGACGGCAACAACTGAGCCTGGCAATAGCCTAAGCTTGGGGGAGGTTTGAAAACCTCCAAACCCTGCATTCATATTTTTATTTATTATTTTGATTTATTTTACTTCTTGAAAATTGCATGTTTACTTTCAGTTTGCATTCCTAAACCAAAAATACAAAAAAATAGTTGTAACTTTTATTGCAAATTCGTTTCTTTGTTTCTCTCGGAGATTGCTCAATTTTAGGTGACTTGGCAATAGGGAAATATAGAGGGGGTTCGACTCACGTACGAGAACGAAGCAAGCTATAGGAGGTATCACATTCCTTTCATCACCTTTTCTACAACCGTAAATTGATCCTAGAATTATTTACTCGCCTGCACTGGAGTCACTCCCCACTTATCTTGCTATCCTATAAATTCTATTCCTTTGCTAGTGTCTCATTTTTTCCTTGAAACAATGAGCAATGAACTTGGTTAAAAATATTTCCTACATTTTTACAACAATACAAAGCATCCAAAAGACGACTTGAGTCCATGTTTAGCCCAAATGATTTGATTTTAGAACTACTCCATCCCATTTGAGCTTAATGTAGATAGACTCAATATCACCCTTGAATGAAATTGTCTGATAAAATGGATGCTTCGAAGTAGTAGAGATTATGCCACTGCTTTTTCTAATAATTACCGTAACATATTGCTTTACGCGTGTCATTACAACACTATCATGCTCCATGGGGAACTATTAACTCTGCTGGCCAACGAATGATCTAAATGTGGGAAACCACTTGATTTCGGCTATTGAGTTATGTAAACGTCTGTAGCAGCAATGCTACGCCGGGTAAAATTTTAGTTTCCTCGTGGTTTCACGTTCCAAGTGAAGTTGTAGTACTCCTCTCACCCACTATTGCTCAACAATTATTTATTGGCATGGTCATGAGTGCACAACACAATCCCAATTAACATGTTAAAAATGGTGGCATGATTTCTCTATGAAAGAGCTGAAGTTTTTGAAAGGCAGGGAAAGGAAAAAGGTGCTTTGAGAGCGAGTCTTGAAATTTTGACATGGGAATAGATGAGTTGTTCTTAAATTGAATGTTTTTGGTGCCAACTTGAGTACTCTTAATTGATTAAAGAAACAAGAGCAAAAGGTTTTCATCTCTCAACAAAGAGAGACACCAAAAGAATTTGTCTCACTTTCCTAGATAAACTTTTGACACTTGTTCGGGCATATGATTTATTTGCTAGCAAGATATACGTGATGAGGAAGTGGACTCAGTGCAATCTTGTGAATACTTGTATGATCATGTTTAAGATTGCAAGAATTGTGAAGAAAAGAATTTGACACCAATTCAAGCTTGTAAGTTCTTTTATTTCAGTCTCGAATCTCCGCTATTCTTCCTTATTTTCTTGTCACTCAAGGGCGAGCAACATCTAAGCTTGGGGGAGTTGATAGCTATGAGATTCAACACATTTTTGATGGTTTTTATTGATGGTTTTCCCCTAGATTTGATTGTTTTCTAGCTTTACCTAACGCTAATACTTCGGTAGCAAAGAAAACTTGGTTTTTAATGTGTGTTTCAGGTTCTGAATGTCAATAGAAGGTTTTAACAAGAGAAACACAATATTCAGGTGAAAACAAGCAAGTATCTTCTTGGAAGCAATCGAGGGAGGCATACATAGGCTTTAACGAGCAACTATACGGCGGGAATATTTTTCCGGCTGTATAGTTCCCGCTGTGTAGCTGTCATCGCCTCCGTCTTGTCAAAAGGGACAACTTCCGTGAAGAGGCTAGAGGCGAAATCATAACACAGTAGCCGCCATCCCATCTAGAAAGGAGAAAGAAGAGATCCAGAGAAGATGGGGAGACGTTCTTCATAGATAGGAAACGGTTCTATCGTGAAAGCCCTAGCAACCACGTAAAACTTGCAAAATATAAAGTAGATGTGTCTAACTTTATTTTGTAGGGGGCATGTGATTTGATATGGTTGTGGTCATATTAAAGGTAAAATAGTTTACTCTTCTATAACTAAGTAGTATAGTAATAGGCATTGTATCTATGGATGGACAACTGATGGTGTCGTGGACTTGGCGCCATACCAGTGGAAAGATTGAGATCATGCCGGAGTGCTTGATGGAGATCAAGGCGCAAGAAGAAGGACCATATCATATCACGGATATACATGTGATGTTGACACCTTTTGTACATCTTATTGTGTGATAGTATTAGATACTCAACAGTAGCATTATATGAGATGATCCCTATTAATACCAATAATAGTGTTCTCCCTTAGTGTGCACCACCAAGAATGATGTAGCTCGTCCTCTGGACGTCCCTACATCCTCACCACCAAGCCCCCCAAGTGGACCAATGACCCTTGCCCGAGCCAAACTACTATAAGATAAGGTTAACTTGCTCCTTTCCTCATATAGCTTCAATACACCCATGAATGGCTTGCTACTTCATGCCACTACATTGTGCATACTCGGGTACGAAGCACCAATGCATCAACGAACCAACTCGAAAGAAGAACGTGCATAATCAGCTACAGGACCAGAGTCTCCGGCCGTGACCACCCAGAGTCTCCACCCCTGCACTGCACCGCGCTAGGCTACAAGCCTCTAGAACCGATCCGGAGTCTCTAGCCCAAATCTGGAGTCTCCTCCAACACGCACCCGGAGTCTCCGGCTCGCCCAAGCCCGACTGAAGTTGCAAGCCCCTGGAACGCATACGGAGTCTCCGACGCCTACCCCAGAGTCTTCGCCCCGACCAGAGTCTCCGACCGCACAACTCCGGAGTCTCCGACCAAATTCATGGGCCTGCGCACCGCTACTCTCCAACTCGCCCAGAACTTACCTTTTATCCCCAAACTACCCTTTTTATGTGTTGGCCTATATATAGCCCCACCTAGGGTTGAAAACAGTAAGGAAACTTTCCGCCCATTTCCGAAGAAAAGGGAAATGGAGAGCTAAAAAGGAAATGAAAATGACATTTTGCAAAAAATGAACGGAAACGGAAAAGGTGGAGCCATTTCTGGTGGAAACGTAAACGGTAAGGAAATTCTGAATAAACAAATATGGAAACTTTCCGGAAATATAACTAGTCAAGCCCATGTACGAGATAGTACTTTGCGTTAGTGATTTCTCTTGCGCTTGTTGAGCTAAAGAATATATGAAGGATCTATGTAATACATGCAACCGGCTCATGCGATATACTAATCAAGTGAGTGTCCTAGCATTGATATGAAACTAATTATGTGAACTTATGTTCTTGTCAATGTGTTGAATTATGTGTGTTATTTTATATTCAATTGTCGCTTTTCGAAGTTGTGAGATATTATTTGTCTATTATACATTACTTTCAATTTACACACCATGATACTACACCACTATTATATTCTGACAAATGTCCATTTTCGTATCGTATTTGTACCATCATTTCCGATGATTTTTGATTCCGTGTTCATTTCTAGAGTTTCCCATTTTGTTTCTGATTCTAGCAACACAAGAGGAAACGAAAACGATAACGTATGTTTTCATCTATTTCCCTTCCATTTTCAACCCTAGCCTCGCCCCTCTATTGTAAACCCTAGACTTGGAAAATTGAATTAGAAGAAACCCTTGTGGATCTACCTATTTCTAGTCTCATGCTCCTTGACAAGGAGCACCAATTATCCCTCAACCTGTTGAGCTTTGCATAGTGCGTTCAAGTTGTACAAGGCCTTGGAGTCGGTGTCCCTTCTCCAAGTTGTCAAGATCTCGCCAAGCCTCCCGCTTGGTGGGCTAGTTAGAGAGAGAGTGTTCTTGCCTGCCACCAATCCTAGGGATTGTGTCAGACCGGTTTCCACCATCGTGAGCTATTGGATTGCATCGTGTTTCATTTGTGTGTGTGTGTGTGTTCATCGAGTTCTTCGCGTGTGTTTGTGGATTTCATCCTCTCACTCACCCCCACTCGCCTTCATCTCGATTTCCATGGGGATTCTTGAAAGATCAATAAACCCTAAGGGGTCACCCCTAACAAAGAAAGTTTGTAGTTATGAAGCAGGTCATGACAATCGGGTGCTAGACATCTTTGCATTCACATACGGTGGGTGCAAGCCTTGTATGCACTTTGAATACACTAAGGTTGGATTGGCAAGCCTAGCATGTACAGACATGACCTTAGAACACGGGAGATCGAAAGATCGAGCATGAGTCAGATGCATAATGTGTTCGACGGATATAGTCCCCCCTCACAGCTATATCAAAGGCCATGATGATCAGGAATTATATGGTGTAAAGGGATTGTGTGATTGATACGTTGCAAACATATCTATAATTTTTGATATTCCATGCTTGGTTTATATCTACTTTCTTATGTTTTGTCCACACTTTGGAGTATTTTTCTACACTTTCTTGGACTAACCTATTAACAAGATGCCATAGTGCTAGCTGCCTATTTTCTGCTGTTTTTGGTTCCAGGAAAGTCAGAAAATGAATATTCTCGGAATTGGACAGGACAAAAGCCGAAGTCAATATTTCACTGAGGGGGACACGGAGCCAGAATACAAGATGGAGAGGGGCCAGGGGCCGCCCACACCACCTGGCCACGCGGATAGGCCTGGCCCACGCCAGGGGGTGGTGTGGTCGCCTAGGGAACCCCCTTGGCCTCCCCTTTCGCCTATAAGATGCATCCGATACAGAAACCCTAAGTACCCGATCAAAATTCCACGAAATAGTCTATAGCCACCATCATCTCCATCCCTAGATCTGGAGGGATCTGAAGCTCTTCCTGGCACCCTGCCGGAGGGGAGAATTCACCCTGGAGGCCTTCTTCATCACCATGCAAGCCTCCGGTGTGATGCGTGAGTAGTTCATCCTTGGACTACGGGTCCATGTAGTAGCTAGATGGTTGGTTCTCCTCCTTTGTGCTATCATGTTTAGATCTTGTGAGCTCGGTTCATGATAAAGATCATCTATTTGTAATCATACATGTTGTGTTTGCGGGGATCCGATGGATATTGAGATGCTATTTCAGATTGATTATTGATCCTATCATGTCTTTGTTATTTGTGATCTTGCATTCTCTCCGTTGTTAGTAGATATCTTGGCCAAGTAAATGCTAGCAACTCCAAGAGGGAGTATTTATGCTCGATAGTGGGTTCATGCCTCTAGTAATCTGGGGAAGTGACAGAAATCTCTAAGGTACTAGATGTGCTATTACTACTAGGGAGAAAACAGCAATCCTTTGTTCATAGAACAATCATATTGTTTACTTTACACGCAATGCTTAATGCAATTATCTGTTGCTTGCAACTTAATACTGGAGGGGGTTCAGATGATAACCTGAAGGTGGATTATTAGTCATAGATGCAGTTGGATTACGGTCTATGTATAATGTTGTAATGCCCAATCCAATCTCATAGGAGTCAAGATGATTAATATATGCATGTATGCTTTCTCGGTATCTGTCAATTGCCCCGCTGTAATTTGTTCACCCAACATGTCATCTATCTTAAGGAGAATCACGACTAGTGAACTATGGACCCCGATCCTTTCTTTTACCGTCAATCTACAACTGTTTACTGTTTTCTGTTTATTTTCTACAAGCTATTACTTTCTTCCACACAATATGTTTAATCCTTTGTTTTCAGCAAAACCGGTGAGATTGACAACCTCACTGTAAGTTGGGGGCAAAGCTCTGTGGTTGTGTTGTGCAGGATTCCTAGTTAGAAACAACACCTTGGAGGTGTTTCCTTGATCCTACTGGTTCGATAACCTTGGTTTCATAACTGAGGGAAACTTACTACTATGGTCATCATACCTTCATCTTGGGGTTCCCCAACAAGCTCGATATCAACCACGAGCCAACAGTGATCGCTAAAATTGTCCAAGGGATGACAATTTTTGTGGGAGCTCAGTTATAGAACTGAACTCATATTATGAACTTAGTCTACATGTCTTTGCAAATATCTTTGTAGATCTTGGCCTATCCCATTGAGGTCCTTTGTGACCATGGGAACTTTCTTGCTATTGTGAAACTTTAGAAGGGTCAAACTTCATAGATTAATACCCATGCATGAGGGATATCCTCATAATAGATGATCTTATGTTCTTAATACAAGAACCAATAGGAGATAATCCGATGACTCCACAAAGTCTTGTGTCTTCTCCATTACTGTCCAATGAAGACACTCTCCATTCGATGGAGGCTAGGCTACCGTGATTATATTTCTTCAACACCGACATGGTCGATGAAGGAGATACTCTTTGCAAGACAGACTCATTGAGTATGAGCGTTTGGATGAGTTTTCTTCCAATTAAGATGGAGGAAAACGGTTGCTTGGAGAATCATACAGTGGTCATGCATGAGCATGATAAACACCACACATGCAATGTGAACTACTTAATGAATATACACTTTTGAGATAGATCAGGGTGTTGCACTCGCTTCCTCCCAACTACAAAGATGTTGTCATGGACTATATCATGAAGGGATGAATCGTTCACCTTTCACGAGTTCATGCCAGAGTTGAGAACTCTCAAAGTAGGCTTGATCGTAGTAGGAGTTGATGAGTCCAAAATTGAAGAATATTTACCTCTAGTTTTGGCATAAGTAGAGTAGCATCTTAGTATTTTATAGCACACACACACACTTCTGTATTTGTTTCAATAGGATCTCGAATTACTAAGTCTTATGTAAACATATCAATTTTGATTGACATATTATGCAATAATATGGTATTTCTAAGTGATAAATGTCATTTATTTGATTTAACCTCGCACCTAGGAGAATAACAAACATGGAGGAAGCCTACAAAGGACTTAACGAGGACTGGTACGGGCGAAGCTTGCCCGTACCATCCACCTGAACCATGTGTCAGGGGGTCCTCCTCGTCCAATACTTTCACCTCACGAAGACGGATCCGAGATCCGACATTCACAAAAACTACCAACCTCTAAATACCATGCTAGAGAGGGATCTGGAGGAGGAACTAAGACAAGGGAAAATCCTTGCTACTCCACGGATCATCGTAGGACATCACATCATCCCCTTCATCATCAATCGCTTCATCTCCATCATCATTACCATTCCCCTCTTCCATACTTTAGATCTTGTTGTAATTCTAGATTCAATTGTGGTTTGCACTAGATTTATCACCATACTTTTATCCACCATTTGAATATGATGATGTTGTTGATTGATTCCATGTGAGAGTAGGGGTTCGTGTATGAAAACAATAAAATTTTACCCTACGCCCTGAACCCCTGATGTTGCCAGGACCTATTTATTAGTAATGTAGTAACAGGAGGGGCTTTTCGCGAACTTACCCTTGAAGACCGAAAAGCGTTGTCAATGCTCAGGAGAGCGTGGTTGATGTAGACGATCTGAAGCCGACCTGAAGGTCGTGTTGAAGTCCTCGCGCTCCTATGGCTCCAATGACTCCTAGTGCCCCAAGTGTGACACCTCGCGGGAAGTTACACACATCCGGTGCCTGGCGATGACTCCCACTTCCCCGATCCAGCAACAGTTGTGGAAGTAGAGCTCCTGGATCCGAATCCCGCAGCACGACGGCGCTCCGCGGTGAAGATGTCTCTCGTTCGCGCAGTCCGAACTTGGGATCACGGTCACGGGAGAGAGAGAGAATATCAATTGGAGGTCTCCCCAAAAATGAGGAAACCTTTATTGAATATTGTGTGTATTTTTTTGGTCAAAATACCCCACTATATATAGGGGAAAAGGGGGGGTACACCCTCCCTCAAATTCCCGGGGTGCGACTAATCATGGGAGAGGGGTAGGGAGGCACACCAGACAGTCCTCCACCATGGGCCCCACATGGGGCAGGCCCCTCCTAGGGGTGTGGTCTGATACGTTGCAAACGTATCTATAATTTTTGATGTTCCATGCTTGTTTTATATCTACTTTCTTATGTTTTGTCCACACTTTGGAGTATTTTTATACACTTGCTGGGACTAACCTATTAACAAGATGCCACAGTGCCAGTTGCCTGTTTTCTACTGTTTTTGGTTCCAGGAAAGCCAGAAAATGAATATTCTCGAAATTGGACGGGACAAAAGCCAAAGTCAATATTTCACCGAGGGGGACACAGAGCCAGAAGACGAGACGAAGAGGGGTCAAGGGCCGGCCACACCACCTGGCCACGCGGCCAGGCCTGACCCGCGCCAGGGGGTGGTGCGGCCGCCTAGGGGACCCCCTCGGCCTCCCCTTTCGCCTATAAGAAGTCTCCGATACAGAAACCCTAAGGACCCGATCAACATTCCACGAAAGTCTGTAGCTGCTGTCATCTCCATCCCTAGATCGGGAGGGATCTGAAGCTCTTCCCAGCACCCTGTTGTAGGGGAGAATTCACCTTGGAGGCCTTATTCATCACCATGCCTGCCTCCGGTGTGATGCGTGAGTAGTTCATCCCTGGACTACGGGTCCATGTAGTAGTTAGATGGTTGGTTCTTCTCATTTGTGCTACCATGTTTAGATCTTGTGAGCTCCATTCATGATCAAGATCACCTATTTGTAATCTTACATGTTGTGTTTGCAGGGATCCGATGGATATTGAGATGCTATTTCAGATTGATTATTGATTCTATCATGTCTTTGTTGTTTGTGATCTTGCATGCTCTATGTTGTTAGTAGCTATCTTGGCCGAGTAGATGCTAGCAACTCCAAGAGGGAGTATTTATGCTTGATAGTGGGTTCATGCCTCTAGGAATCTGGGGAAGTGACAGAAATCTCTAAGGTACTAGATGTGCTGTTGCTACTAGGGAGAAAACAACAATCCTTTGTTCATAGAACAATCGTATTGTTTACTTTACACACAATGCTTAATGCAATTATCTGTTGCTTGAAACTTAATACTGGAGGGGGTTCGGATGATAACCTGAAGGTGGATTATTAGTCGTAGATGCAGTTGGATTACGGTCTATGTATAATATTGTAATGCCCAATCAAATCTCATAGGAGTCAAGATGATTAGTACATGCATGTATGCTTACTCGGTGTCTGTCAATTGCCCCGCTGTAATTTGTTCACCCAACATGTCATCTATCTTAAGGAGAATAATTACTAGTGAACTATGGACCCCGGTCCTTTCTTTTACCATCAATCTACAAAGTTATTTACTGTTTTCTGTTTACTTTCTACAAGCAATTACTATCTTCCACACAATACATTTAATCATTTGTTTTCAGCAAAACCGGTGAGATTGACAACCTCATTATAAGTTGGGTGCAAAGTTATGTGGTTGTGTTGTGTAGGATTCCAAGTTGGAAACAACACCTTGGAGGTGTTTCCTTGTTCCTACTGGTTCGATAACCTTGGTTTCATAACTGAGGGAAAACTTGTTGTTGTGCTCATCATACCTTCCTCTTGGGGTTCCCCAATGAGCTCGATATATTTTGCCATCATGGTCCCCTCTAGGGCCTTTTCCCCTCCGGGATTTGGCCCATTAAGCCCTTTGACCATTAAATTAATTTCTATTTTACTAAATAATTATGAATAAATGATTAAATCAATATCTAACATTCATTCACATATTATTCAATCTCTGTGGCTATGGAACACCTTCCACCTCCACTCTGGACATCCCCTGAACTTACCAAAACCCTTCCGGTTTTCTCTCTTCTCTTCTTCGGTGATTCTATCGATCATGTAAACACTCTCTAAGCATCATCAAGCCCTTAAGCATGATACCCTACGGTTAGGGAACACTCTAGACATGGTCAGGACACTCCCGGACCAATGATCGACAGAGGGACCTAGATGGCCATGTGACCCCTGTGCATTCCACGAAGATCTTTCATCGTTTGAACCGGGACAGTCGTGTCTTATTCCTTTTCTCTCTCTATACTTGCATTTCCCAAGATATAATTAATGACATCACCAAGTCGTGTTCAATCTCATTACCTAACAATGCTACTTGACTCGTTTTTGATAAGTGATATCCGTGTGATCAAATCACACGCTGCGCAGCTATTGGATACAACTTCTCCGAGTGGGCCCTTGAGTATCTTTCTGTCATGCAGACGGACAAATCCCGCTCTTGACATATATTTCCTCTATGGTTCCTCCGAATACCTGAACACACCTTTATGCTCACTCTGTCATAAGTGACATTTGATGCTATCTAAGCATTCTCGGGGAGATAGTGATTCATATAGTCTCACGATCTAAGGAATAGTCTACAAGGTCTATTCTAATCATCGTAACTTGAACTTTGTGACATGATCGGGTCACAATGTTTAGGTTGGGTATTGGTTCATCATCTCATTCTCAGAATGAGTTGACTCCATTTCCAACTGGCATAAATGCCACATGATCAGGAAACCTTGATCATCTGTTGACCAATGAACCAGTGACTAGAGTTTCACCGAGAACCTCTGGTTGTTTATATATCACACGTATATTGACGTTTCCTTTCAATACAATTATAGCATGATATAAAACTTAATCATAAACTTTACAAAATATGATAATAATCCTTATTATTATTTGTCTCTAGGGCATATTTCCAATAGTCTCCCACTTGCACTAGAGTACAAATAAACGAGCTGCATTTGTTCTTAATCATTGGCACCATATGTCCCGGTACCCTAAACATGCTTGCTCATGGAAGAGGTTGAGTCTTGGGTATGTACTTTATAGTCCCAAATCCTTTGCAACTTACTAATGTCACCTTGATTAACATTAATAATTTATCATCACATGATAACATCTTTGTGTATGCATCATCGTTATGGCAGCAGAACGAGGTTGGATTCCAGGATCCTACAGTGTCGTTAGATCAACCTCAGGGGCTTTCTCATGGGCATTGTGCCCTGGGACACATCATTCTACGTTAAAAGCGAACTAGCCCTGCCATAACATTATACATCACCTTAGATGGTACCCTTATCTATTATAAATGTAATTATTGAAATGCTAGTGCACCCAGTGTAACTTTCGATGTTTTTGGCCACTGCTATGTTGCTAACGTATCCATAATTTTTGATGTTCCATGCTTGGTTTTATCTACTTTCTTATGTTTTGTCCACACTTTGGAGTACTTTCTATACACTTTCTTGGACTAACCTTTTAACAAGAGCCATAGTGCCAGCTGCCTGTTTTCTGCTGTTTTTGGTTCCAGGAAAGTCAGAAAATGAATATTCTCGGAATTGGACGGGACAAAAGCCAAAGTCAGTTTTTCACCGAGGGACACCTGGAGCCAGAATACGAGACGGAGAGGGGCTAGGGCCTGGCTACACCACTTGTTCACGCGGCCAGGCTTGGACCACGCCGGGGGTGGTCTGGCCGCCTCCAGCACCCCCTCGGTCTCCCCTTTCGCCTATATATGCCTCCCGATGCAAAAACCCTAAGTCATCAATTAGAAATCCACGAAAAGTTCCGCAGCACTGCCACCACTGAAGGGGAGATTCGAGGGACAGAAAGTCTCTGTTCCGGATATGGTCCCCCTGATTAATCCTCCGAGAATCCCTATTATGCATACAACCACGATCCCTTGATCAGTTAGTCGTGGCACATAACTGACAAGTATCAAAGTAAACATCCAACACATAACGAATACCTGTCATACCTTATTTGCCATTATGGCTACATCGATCAACATCAGCAGCACTTCATCAAGCGTAGAGCCCGAGCCATGCCTTAACCTACAGGCAACTGACTGGGAGAACGTCCTAGCTCGCATAGTCGCCACATCACCTTCTCCTTGAGATCTGGCCAAGTTAATAGCCAGGGACAATGCCAATGAGTACTTTGAATGTACTCGCAAACCACCTTAAGATAACAGTAATAACAAGAGGATATGCATTATGGCTGTGGTAGTAGGAGGGCTCCAAGAGATGTTCTTTTCTCAAATAGTTTCTCTTGTAGATATAGCATCTACATATCTTTGTTGAAAACTTTTTGTAAACTATTTTGGAAACCTTTTTGAAAAGTTTTGGAAAAACATTAGGACTGGGTCACCCATTTGTTCCCGTCTTCAGGTCGTCCCACGACCAAACTCCTTTCTCCTCCTTCCGACCATCCCATGGTCAAAGTATTTCCAAAGCCATTTCCTTTCCAAAATCCTTTTTGAAAACAAAACCAGCACCTCTCTACAGAAGTTTGTCCAACCCGTCCATGACCGTGGACACAGCTATTCGAATAGATTTACACTCTGCAGAGGTTGTACACTTTACCCACACCATCCGGGTACACTACCCTGATCTTCACCGATCGTGGGTCGAGTAACCGATCAAGACTCTCTGGATGCCCACTCCAATATAAGTTCCTACCCTATGAGTGTTGTTCCCCTCAACACTGGGACGTCGGGTACTGAGGACCAATCAGAGCGCTTTTTCCACTGCACGAGTGTGCACTTTCAATGAGGGGCTCATAGTAACGCGTGGAGGCCAGCAGACCCTTCATTCCTTCTCCCGGTCGATGTCCCACATGGACCGTTTGTCCAGAGAAGGCCCACCCTCCAGGGAGTTTCATCCCCTATAGTAGTTGCAAGGCAGCTTATACCATACTAGACAAGCATCAAATCCAGCCATGTCCCATTCCAGAGTAATGTGGTTGCACGGGTTAAGTTGTTATAGCTAAACTGCAAAGAACCGGGTGCGTTTTTGTAAACCTTTTTCCTCCATCTTTCCTTCAGCATTTTGTAAAGCAAAACCTTTTTCTTTCTCAACATCTCTTGGGGGGTCCCACCTTACCAAGGTTTTATCATAAAACATTTGGTAAAACTTTTTCGGGGTCTTCCCATCTAATAACTTTGCTTCAGCTAAATCGGGGTCTCCAAAGGGTATGGTGTAATACACCATCTATTCTACTAGGGACAAGTAGGTGTAATAGTACAAAAGTGTAATAGTTCGGAGGAGCCAAACCACTACCATATACACAACAATATATAGTAAAACAATGCAGTTTTCATAAAACAGTAGATAAAACATGCATAAGTAAAACAGTAGGACGAGGCTTATGAGCAAGAAGTGGCTTGCCTAAGATCATCAATATGGCAATATGTCCTTGGAATTCTTCTTTAGATAACCAAGAATACCAATACCAATATTGATAGGATCTCTTCTTCTCGGCGTCAATGCAAGCGCAACTATCATCGTCATCGAGTATACATGCAAGCAAGCAAGACCACAATCAAACAAGGCATACAAGCAACCATACATAGAGCATGAAATGTAAAATACAAGTTTATAAATCATTAGGTCTTAGGAAAAATGGATTTAATAAGATTGGCCTTGTCTTGGAAATATGGAGGAAAAATCCCCTTAGGATTTGTAGTCGAGGAGCTACCTAAGAGGGATTTTGGACCAAGGACATATTTTGTATGATACCATTGTGAAAAAATGATACCAACAGATAGGATTTGATGAGATGAAACCAACAAAAGTGGTTTCACTATTTTATCAATTTCCATGGATTTATAATGAATTTTCTAGTGGGGAATATTCTAGTTTTAGGAAATAATTCACCAGAGATGTTTTGTATGTCCAAACATTATTTCCTTGGTTGGTTAGGTAGGTATTGATGTACTTGTTCACTGAGATTTGGAATCATGCCAAAATAATTACCAGAATACCCTCAGGAAATTCCCAAAGATAGTTTTGTAGATAACTTGTCTTTTTCACCAAATTAAATCTACAGAAGCTTTTGATTTGATTCCAAGGGAACGGAGTATGCATTTAGAATACCTTTCTGTAGGAATTGGATTCACTCTTTTTGGAGTTGTCAAACTGCTGGAGTGTTTTATTTAGTGATAATAGTTCTTACAGAAGTATTTAATTCACTAAAATTCAACAGAGGGTCAATAAATCCTTATCTCCTGGTTTTGGATAGGGATTGATGGTCTACTTATCTGGGAGTTGGAATTAGCCTAATAGGTTCTGTAGATATGCCTAGGGAATTTTTTCTATAGCAACTCCAAGGCTTCACTTGGTATGGAGCTGGGGTCACATGTAAGGTACTACTGATACCTTTCCATACCAAGTGGTTTTGTTCAAAATGGAGTTGTATAACTCACAAGAGGATTTTATTAGTAGAAAAGATATACTTTAGTGGGTGATTTACTATAATTAAATTAAGCATTATTTTGGTCCCCTTGTTGTACTGCATGTTTAAGAAAACATTCAGAAACCCTAGAAAATTGGATCTAGGCATATAAACCTGTTTTCCATTTTTATTTCGATTTAAACCAAATAGTCAGAAATCAATTCTGGAAATAATGATTAAATATAGGGGGACTGGGGCTGCTGGGCCAAATCCGTGGTGGTATTGGGCCGCGGAGAAGGGAATCGGCACACCAAGTAGGCCAACGCAGGAGCTGCTTTGAACTGCACAAAGCCCCCGTGGTCGAGGTGGTGGTAGCGGCAAAGGGGTATGGAGGGAGGAGGGTCGTTTGATCTATGGCAGATCGATGGTGCGGGGCTTTCATCCTCCCCTCGGTATGTGCGATGGGGACAGAACCCTAGCAGCGACGCGGAGGGTACTAGGAGCTCACCTGAGCGCCTGCCGGCGGCGGGTATGCGGCGGAGGGTAAGCGGAGCACGACGATGGTCAGGATGAGGGTCGGCACGGGTAGATTCGTCATCGGGGAGGGTCTCGCGTGCGAGGACGACCGGCGTGTGGCTCGGAGGTTCACCGACGATGTCGTTCTGGGGGGTTCCTGAGCAGAGAGGAAGGCATAGTTAGAATCAGGAGGTTGAGGGGATCTCGAAGGAGTAGCATGCAGGGGGAGAGGAGTAGCAGAGAGGGCACTCGAGCGGGTCCTTGAAAACGGCCGAGAGGCCATCTCTTCCTTGTTCCGGCCAGGTCAGAGCATATGAGAGGGAGGGGTGCTGAGAGCGGTCGAGTGAGAGGGAGAGGGAGCAAATGAGTCGAGAGAGGGGCGATGTGGTGGCCAGAGGCCTTATATTACAGGGACGGGGCGGTCTATGGTGGTCTTGGCTCATGGAGGACAGAGCGGGAGGTGGGGAAGCCTTGGTTGGTCGGCAGGGGCGGTGGAGAGGAGGGTGTGGTGCCAGGGACCATAGGAGGGGCGGCATCTCTTCCCTAGGAGCCTTGGGGGCTCCTCCCTTTTTACCTCGGGTGAAAATAAAAGAAGGGAGGGAGAGAGGGCTAGGGGGAGCTAGGGAGGCTCTCAGTGGTGCAGATGGGAGGGAGTGGGATCATGAATTGGCTAGAGAGGGAGTGAGGCGTGCTGCAGCTGCTGTGGTGATTACTCCACAAGATATGCAAGATATGATGTTTCTCTCACTTGCTTGCTCCAAGAGCTAAAGACAAAAGGATGGCCTTGCTACAGTGTAGTGCTACAGGGATCACGACCAGGGGTGTGATGGGTGGTGGAGAGAAGTGCTGGTCAAGCTTTGATGATGGTTGGAGGTGATTTGATTAGTGAATTTTGATTAGTTTGCATAATTGGCCAAATCAAGGGTTATGAAGGAAGTACATAGATGTAGTCTTATAAGATGAGGGAGTGGTAATGGTGGATAGATATAGTCAAGGTATCTCTCCTAGAATTATTTAAGATTTTTCAAATGAGTTTTAGTCCACTTAAATCCATTTATTCAAAAAGTGCAGAAGTAGTTTCTAGAAGCTTATTTGATATTTTTACATTGGAAAAGATTGGTTTTTGATGTGAGATGGTTCCAAATGTTAATATACACTTAGGGGAATTTTCCCAGGATTTATTGGAAGATAAAAGTATTTAAAACATTTATTATTCCAATTCAGCCATTTAAGAAAATGGGCAAAAAGAAATAATAAAGCTCTTGAAAAATATTTATTTTTGAAGTGGGAAGATGAGGTATGATATATAGGACTCAATTGTGCTTAAAGTTAGAGAAGTGTTTTGGAAAAAACCAAACTTTCCTTTGGGAAAGGAGTTTTGGAGATTTTGACTATTAAAGAGATTTACAAGATTTGGAGCCATAATAATTAGGGATAAAATTTGATAAATCTTGATCATCAAGGTAGATGATTTATACAAGGTGCAAAAAGCATTTTCAACCTTGGGATTGGAGAATCCAAGTTGATTTTGGTGAAAACTAGAGTTTTAAGGATCTTGGGTAGGATTGTTTTCATGCCACCAAAACCTTGTTGGATCTTGGAGCTCAAGGCTCCTCTTGGGGCATGGTATAGATGAATGGATAGACCAAGTGATTTACATAAACATGGTATAGAGGTTTGAGCTTTATCTTTCTTGAGTTCAGCAAGAATGGATTTCAAACTTTGAATAAAATAAGCCCGCCAAACCTTGTGGGTTTAAGAAGCACAAAGATCCACATGGAACAAGTGAAGTAGATTTTCATAGACCTATATGAGTATAACACAACCATGCAAAGAGTTGGTCCATAGAGGGTTGGATGATGGTGTGAGCTTCTGACAAAGTAGGCATGTTGACTAGATTTGCAGGAGAGTTATTTTCTTGACTGCAAAACCATCAAGAACAAGTGGGTTGGAGGATGATCTATCCAATGGCAAGAGTGGGCCTTGGTATCCCTTATGATGGTTTACAATTTGGTTCATATGCATTTTCAAAAATGCACAAGGGTTGAGAAAGGGAGGCATTCAAAAAGGTGATGTTGGAAATAGTTTTCCAGACATCCAAATTTGGCAGATTTAGGGTTTTTGACTAGAGCAAGAGAGGGGATGTTTTTGATGGGTTGCAAGGTACCCAAGCATCATCAAGTGGATTATTTTGAAGTGTATATTGAGTATAAAGTATCCATTCTTGATATTGGTCTTCATTGACTTGGAAACTTCTAGAAGGGATATCTTCAGAATTGATCTGGTTAAGGGTTTTAGATGATCACTTAGTATCTAGAGATTAGATCCTGCTTTGTAGTCTTGTTTAGGGTGTGGTGATTTGGAAACCTCTTGATCCTAGTGATGAGCTCCTAGAGAAGCTCATACTATCTCCTAAGCAGACAAATCAAGCAGCAGATTAAGGCAGTTAAACAAATCAACTACTACTAGGGTTACCCTCAAGCTTAGCTTGAGGTAAGGATGGAAAATTTTGAAAGGTTGGACTTTGAACTAGGTAAGGTCCTTGGTACATCTACCAAGAGTAGATTTCAAAAGATTTATAAAAGGTTTTGGAAATCTTAGAGATAAGAATGGCTGAAGGTTCTGTCTATAAAACATAAGGAGATTATAATAGGTTGCTCTCCATAGTTTAGGGAAATAGAAGCTACTAAAATAGTTGGTTTGCAAAGGCTTCTTGGCTCAGGTTTTGAAATGCCAGAACATTTGAGAATATGGAAATTAATCCAAGACAGTTTTTGGAAAGTAGTTTTTGTCAACTGGTGTTGAGGTAAGGAGTATCATAAGCTATACAATCAGAAGCATAAGCACAGACAATCCACAAGCAAACACTGCAACACTTAACAAGAAAAAGTTTTTGTTCCCCCTGATTTTTGCATTCTAGACAACTAATCAGGGTTGCTGAAATTGGGATGTTATAGACCTTTTCCCCCTTAAAAGAATCTCATCCTGAGATTCAGGTGAGTATGGTTAGGGGATTTGAGTCGAGTTGAACCCAGGTGTCCTACGCGTCCTATCTTACGGACTCCGTCTTTGAAAGCGGCTACTCTGTCGATGAAGTTGAGCTTCAGTCTTTTGGGATGCAAAGAGAGTTGAGCAGAGTCTAGCCTTGATTACGAGGAATGATATTATATTCCTTCGGGGCTCGATACCTCGAGGGCTTAGGCTAGGCAGACTACCTCGATTCTGAACTTCACGGAGTACTCGTCGGAGGATAGAATCTACGGTTGGGAGTACCTCGCTCTAAGGGTCCACATCTCTTCCTTAGGGTCATAGCGTACCCTATTAACGACGTTGGGGTCGAAACTCTTGAGTTTGCTTCTGGCGAAGAGTTACTCTATTTTTGTGGGAAAGACACAGTCTTTCCCCCTTAGGATTCAACTGGGGGTAGATCGTAGGGTTGGCGTAGTCCTTCCTTCTTGGAGTCGTAGATTGATGTTTTGAAGACTGTCCTCACTCTGTCTCCTAGAGTTGGAATCTTCCGATGACGTCCGCGAAGGTAGGTCCTACGGGGCTTATATACTATGATTATTCGTACTTAGTCTGTTGGAGTCATTGGAGTCTCACATCCTCTAAGCGATTGGAATTGAGCGGTTAGCAGTTCGGCGGTCCTTCTGGTGGGTCTTCAGCTGAAGTAGCGGAGGGACTTTGTAGAATCTTCAGTTCGTTTCTCCTCGGATGAACCGCGAGTTTCCACTTGGTGAAAAGATGTCGGATATGGGGATCTTCCCTGAAGTATCTTCCGGTACACAGTCTTCTGGAGATTGAGTGGAAAGGCGTAGTCTTTCCACCTTAGAGCTTCACTAAGGCTCATCGAGAAGGGTCTGGATCTTCTATCTTGGAAGGCTGACTTGCTGTTAGCAGAAGGTTATATCTTACCTGAATCTTGAGGTGAGATCTTCGAGCGACGCCCTACTTTATCAACCTTGGCGGGATGGTTTCCTAACGCAGCCTTTAAGAGGTTAGCTCAAGGTAAATTAGCGGTTTATGACTCTTCTTGCTAGTCTTTAGTTAGGGTTGATCCAGTCAGCATCGGAGAAGAGGTCTTCACTCGAATCTCTTGCGTTGCTTCTGCTTGATGGCGGAGTGGACTCGTTATCTTCATGCTTCCCTAGCATCTGACTTCAGGGGTGGTTCTGACCTTCTAGGGAGGATCATTCTATTAGTTTGGGTAGGGTCGACTAGATTAGTTAGTCTCCTGAGGCAGTCATAAGCTCTAATACACTAAAGGTTAGTGTGGTTAGGTCTTCACTTCTTGTCTTGGCTGACTTATCGGGTGGTTTCTGGTGGATATTGAGGATCCATCGGTGGTTGACTTCTGGCTTCAACGGGATTCTTGCTGTAGTAGACTGAGGAACAAGGGAGTGTGGTGCTGTTGACGAGTCTTGCGAGGTGAGTTGGACGGAGTATGCCATCCTGCTGAGGTGAAGTCTTCTAGTGGTTCTGACTTGACGAGATCAAACTCCTGATTCGCCCGAGGCTTTTCCTCTCAGATGCTCTCGAGGTTAGTTTGGGTCTCATTACTGACATCTAACACAGGGGTTTCCTGAGTTGCTAGGTGGGTTATTGCTCCTCGAAAAACGTTTTACTGAGGTCCAAGCAAACCAGAACATACAAACAATGCGAATAGATCGAGGGGATCACAATGTCCTTGGCAAACAACATACATCAAGCAACACCGGATGCACTTAGGTAAGCAAACACGGTCAACGCTAGGGACCAAGGAGTTAACTACTCGCGAGGTAGGGGAATCCTATTCTTAGGACTATCGACCCTAGATATCGTCTTTCTTTAAGTCGGAGTCACTATCTTGCCGATAAATCCTTCATCGTATCTTGGACGCTTCTTGGTAGTGCAACACCTGATATCTTCTGATTATGAGGATTCCGTTGGTAGGGCAATCTTGTAGTCTCCTTGTGTTTGCTGGTAGTTGCTTCTCTTCATCTCGTCCTCAACGTCTTTACCTAGTTCTAGTGAAGGGAATATGCTCGAGAGGCAATAATAAAGTGGTTATTATCTTATTCCATGTTTATGATAAATGTTTATTTTGCATGCTATAATTGTATTGATTGGAAACGTTAATACATGTGTGTTTAATAAACAAAATACAAAGTTCCTAGTAATGCCTCTCATATAAACTAGCTCGTTGATTAACAAGATGATTAAAGTTTCCTGATCATGGACATTGGATGTTGTTGATACGAGGTCACAACATTGGAATGATGTGATGAACATTCATCTGAAGTATAGCATTACGATCAGAGTCATTATGTTTATATTTCTATAACATCATACGAAGTAATCTTAGTCCTTAGACCATGAGATCATGTTAATTGCTAACACCGGAAGAGTATCTTGATAACATCAAACGTCACACCGTAATAGGGTGACTATAAAGGTGGGTTCAGTGCTACAAAGGTGTTATGTTGAGGCTCATGGATCAAGAGTGGGATTTGTCCATCCCAATGATGGATAGATATACTCGGGGCCCTCTCGGTGATATCACATTAAGATAGCTTGCAAGCAAGTGATGTGATCACAAGAATGTTATATCACGGGAACGAGAAAAGAGTGCATGTCGGCATCGAGATCAAACTAGGTATGGAGATACCGATGATCGAATCTCGGACATGTAATATATCGTGAGACAAAGAGATTTAGTTACTAGCGTTAAAGGTTCTCACGATCACATAAGTCATCGTTGAATGTGTGGGAGTCAGTACGGATCTCTAGGTCCCGCTGCTGATTATTGATCGGAGAGGGGTCTCGATCATGTCTGCATTATTCGCGAACCGTAGGGTGACAAACTTAAGGGATACCGACACCATTTGGAGAAAATATGTTTCAGATAAAGATTTAAGAAAGCGCTAGAATTATTTCAATAGACACCGAAACTGTTTCGGGTGAAATTGCTGAAATTGGTTCTGTATGTAATATTGAAATGTTGCAGGGGGTTTTATGTGAATGTTTGTTAATTAAAGTAACTAACAAAATTCTGAATAAAATTAATAAAATAGTTTTATTAAATGAGAGAGCATTAAATTTGGAGAAATTTAATACATTTAAAGTGGAGACTTTAAAAGAGAATGTGAAGGGGCATTTTAATGTGGAGGGGTTACCACCACATGAATGGGGGAGGTAAAGGGACACCTTCCATGGGTGCCGGCCATGGGAGGGGTACCCTCCCCTCCTCCTATAAAAGGCCCCACTCTCACTCCTTCTTCCTTACACCTCCTCGTGAAGGATCTCTCTCCCCCTCTAGTATTATTTCCCCATGGTCTCGGATTAGCGAGATACATGTTCCCAGTGGCTTTATCTGGAAAGGACTTGGTGCTTCCGCTGCTTCGCTGGAGCGAGGGACGGAGATTGTCGGGGTACCGGACGTTTGTGCGATCACGGATGCACCGCTGCTTTGCAGTGCTGGACTTGGTGGTGCTGGACTTGCTAGAGCTGGATCTGATGGACGTGCTGGAGCTGGACCTGCTGGACTTCATCACGATCTTGAGATTGGTAAGTGTACGATTACATCATCCACGAGTTCCAACTCGTTAACAAAGCTTTGTTGTCTTCGAGGGTAAGTTATCTATGGATGCATATCCACTCGTTGCTTGTATCTAGTAGATAGATCTTGGCGTATAGTTCCCATCGTAGGAAATTTTTTGTTTTCTATGTTGCGAACCCTTCAGTGGTATCAGAGCCCGATCTATGCGTAGGTGCTTTGCACGGGTAGTACAGATATGTTTATATGTGGGCGATGATGATCATGTTATTGCATCTTTCATGTATTTTGGATATTGGTGGCATAGTGGGATGAAGCGACCCGGACCAACCTTACATGTCATCGCACATGAGACCGGTTCCACGACTGACATGCAACTAGTTTTGCATAAGTGGTTGGCGGGTGTCTGTCTCTCCTACTATAGTCAATATCTGATTTACAACGAGTTGCTAATAACTTGGTTATCTTCGTTGTGGTTCCATGTTCGTAGGTAAGAACGGTTCTATCTCCGAAATCCCTAAGCCACGTAAAACTTGCAATGGATAAATTAGAGGCGTCTAGTTTAGATCGTTGCTGGGCTAGTGTCTTGATATGGTATTGTTGTAAGTAGATGTATGGTAGATACTCTTACAACACACTCAACGTGTAAGTTCCATAGACCTTGGCCTTACACACAAAGGAATGATAGAGATCATACCACGATGCAAATGATAGAGATCAAATGCATGGACCATATCATCTAACTTTACACATTAGATGTTAGCATCTTATATTGCTTGTTTGGCGTTTTAGTAGCATTAGAAGATGATCCCTCATTTAAATATCGAGATAAAATGTGTTCTTCCTTAAGTATGCACCGTTCTGTGGATCGTGTTTCGAGACATCACGTGATGATCGTGTGTACTCGACTCTACGCTTTCATATAATGGGTGTAAGACAGTTTTACACATGCGAATACTAAGGTTCTTACTTGGCGAGCCTAGCATGTACAGACATGGCCTCGGAACACAGACCTAAAGGTTAAGCATGAGTCATATAGTTGATATGATGCCCATATTGATGCTCGCCTTTGAAGCTACACCGACTCACGTGATGATCGGACTTGGTGTAGTGGATTTGGTTCATGTAATCACCAAAAAGGCACGAGGGATGTCGTTTTTGAGTGGGAGTTCATTTCTAATTTGGATTAGTCGAACTCAATTTGTCATAAACTAAATCGAAGTGAATTTGCATAATTTGTTGTAGTCATTGGCATCTATTCACTACCTTATGCTTAGTTTTAATTGAGATAATAGAACTATAGAATTATGGATATTTACTTTACGAACTGGTATTGTATTGTTTTGAATGTCAATTTAAAGTTTATAAGTCCTATTGCAAACTTTCAACAAAATCTATTTACTCCATGAAGTTTAATAAGTAGTATTAAATCAAGAGTAAGAATTCCAATGTTAGTATCTAAAGTATCATGTTTGCCTCCATGATTATTGACATTCAAAAGTTGTTTTAATGTCAAGATTATATAGGGGCTGAAAATTGTTTCAGAAACCATCATGTGTGAAAGATATTGTGATATCTGAAACAATGTTTTTGGTTGCATTATGATAGAGTATAATTTAGCAAAATACATGTTCTCATATTGTATGAGAATTTGTGAAGGATGGAGATGCTAAGCATCTGGATCTCCCAAAAAGGTTTGGGGAATTAACATTATACCCGCGATTCTTCCTTTTAGGCTATAGTAGCTTGATCATGAAAGTTGTCATGATAAGGATGAATAGAAGATGTAAGTAAAATGTTTACTACACTAATAGATTACTAAAGAATGGAAGTGCAAAGGTATTAGTATTTGCCTATACACACTTTGTACTATGTGTCATGTGAATGACACCACTATTGATGTTGATAGATTCTTTTAAAAGGAAAAGGAATTGATGAAACAGAATCTATAAAATATTTGGCAGAAAAGAAAAGGTTGAAAATGTCTAGTTTAGGTATATAGAAGATATACATGTTATGGTTATATTCCTTGCTTGTTAAACAATGTGGTTATTAGGCATTGGATACCGAATTGGTTGGTATGAAGTGTCATACAGAACAACACAATTCATGAACTGCAACAGCCTAAGTAACTGGCAAACGAATAAGTGATGATGTTCATCGAAAACAAATAAAGTGTTATTGTGTTTTTCGTTGTCGTCAAACCTAACCTTCAAGATTTGTTTTAATAATTGTTATTTTGTTCCGGTATTACGAGAACAATGGTTATTCAAATAATTACCGTATTCCATAAAGGATGAATGAAATTTTACAAGTCTAGTTGGAGAAATCACATCCATAAACACTATTGCTAAAATATTGCAAGACAAATGATTGAAAGATCACTTATGAAGTGACATCGCTGTTTAAATTATATTGGAAAGAAAACATGAAGAAACTCCATGTTGATGGATTTTTGGAGTCTTTGATTTTGATCAATTGACGCTTGTGAGACTTCCCTCGAGATAATTGAAACTCCGTCCATAGGCCAAAGAGGAACGGATGACTAATTTATTGGATATTATGCATGTTGATGTATATAGTCCATTGTGTGTAGCCATATGCGATGGATCTTTTGGCTTCATATGTTTTCTCCAGAAATTTGAGTGAATATATCTATATATTTACTTAATAAGGAAGAAGTATGAAACATTTGAAAATTGTTCAAAGACTTTCAAGATGAAGTGAAAAATCATTGTAACAAGAAAATAAAAGAGTTTATGATTTGATCATAAAGGTAGATATTTGAGTTACAAGTTTAGAAAAACACCTAAGATTTCAGGAATTGTTCCATGAATTTGCATTTCCCGATAAACCACACGAGTATGGTATGTTCGAGAGATCAAATCAAACCTTGTTTGACATGGTAAGATCAAAGGTATCATTTATAAAACTGCCATTATGTTTTAAGGATTAAAGCTTTGGAGACTACCGCTTTTACACTGAAAAGAGCACCATTGTGATCCATTGAAATGACACCATATAAGTTATGGGTTGGGATAAAACTCGAATTGTCTTTTCTTAAATTTTGGTATGCTATGCATAAGTAAAATGTTTACAACCAAAGTTGGATAAGCACGTATTTGTAGGTTATCCCAAAGAATTTGTTGGGAATTTCTCCATAACACCGAGGACAAAAGAGTTTGTTACTTGGAACGTCAAGTTTCTTGAGAAGGAATTTTCGCGAAAAGTTAAGTGGGAGGACAATAGAACTTTGATAAGGTTGTTGAACCTTAGCTATATGTGCTAAGTAGCGCAACACCGGAAAGTGTCCCGGTGGCGGCCACAATGCTCATGGCTCTCGTGATTACAAAGGTTGTAATCTCGGAGAATAGAGGTCATATTGAACCATGTGGGTCGGTAAGAATCAAATAGTGATATTTGATAAACAAGTCGTTATTATTTTGACAATGATGAACCGACTGCATGCAAAGAAGCGATGATGGGCGCTGACTCCATAAAATGACTAGAAGTCATAGAATCCGTGATAGTATCCATACACGAGAATCAAGTTTCTGAACTTGGAAGACCCTCTGAAAAGGCATAAAGCCTATTGGTCTTGTTTAGATCTATAAAGAAATAGACATGGATGTTTAACATCTATGAAATAGTCGACATGTCAGAAAGAAGTTTACGGCAATGTTCAAGGAGTTGACTATGACAAGATTTGATCTTTCATAGCGATATATAGTCTTGACAGATTAATGTAGCAACCACGACATATAATTTGGTATATGGTAGTTGAATAAACAAAACAAGGTTCTTCTAATAGAATGGTTACCTAGGACGTGTACATGACATGGTCCGAAGGGTTTTGTTAATTCAAAGGGTGCTAAAAGGGCATGCAAACTTCAATAGTTGAAGTAAGCATAGCGGAGTTGGAATCTTCACCATGATGAAACTGTTAAAAGAGTTTAAATTCATCAGAGATGATGAAGATGCTTGCATTTGCAAGAAATTAAGTGGGAGCGCTGAGACATATTTCTAATACATTATGTAGAGAACATATTGTTGATTGGAAATGATGTATCTTGTATTGACACAAGTTAAGAATTTCATTAAAATAAGATTTCGATGAAAGACTTGGGCAAACCCGGAATATTTGGCATCAATATCTATATGGATAGATTGAGGCGCTAATATGGTTGTGCCAGACATATATATATGAGATATTGAAAGGGTTCAATATGGAAACAACAAGAAAGGTTCTTGCTGCATGGAAAGGATTATATCAAAATTCAAGTGTTTCAACACTTGGTGAGTAAAATCACATGAAGATTTTGATCGATTATACCATGATATGTATATATCCAGAATGTCCTATGCTCTAAATGTTATGAGCACATACCAGAATGATTCATAAGATGATCATTGGACAATAGTAAAGATATTATTATGAGCTTTGGAAGAACTCAGAATATATCATGTATAAGTGACAAATAGTTAAAGGTAGTTCATTGTAAAATGTTACATTGATACTAGTTTTGTCACAAGATACAAATTAAATTTATCTCAATTTAGACTATGGGTGGCACAATGTAATGGAAATGATGTTCCATGATGGATTTGGATAAGTTCCAAAGTTGAAACATTGTGACGATTACTACAACAAAAGGCTAAGTATATGACTGCTATAGTAGCAGCAAAGGAGGGCATTTGTGTTAAGAAGTTCGCTATCAAACTAGGTGTGGTTCAAAGTGGGCTAATACTATGAAGAAATATTGTATGACAATTATATCAGCATATTTTAACCCGAACGAACTAAAGGTCACACCAAAGGACCAAATTTATATAATACCATCTCATTTGGGAACGAGTGATGCGTAGAGACGCAAAGACATGCAAATACACACGGACCTGAAAGTGCCAGATCCGGAGATTATGTTAACCACTAGTAAACGCGTATATTCAACACCTAGGTTTTGTATATACAAGTTTACAAACTAGATTATTGACTCTAGTGCAAGTGGGAGACTGAAGGGAATATGCCCGAGAGGCAATAATAAAGTGGTTATTATCTTATTCCATGTTTATGATAAATGTTTATTTTGCATTCTATAATTGTATTGATTGGAAACGTTAATACATGTGTGTTTAATAAACAAAATACAAAGTTCCTAGTAATGCCTCTCATATAAACTAGCAAGTTGATTAACAAGATGATCAAGGTTTCCTGATCATGGACATTGGATGTTGTTGATAACAAGGTCACAGCATTGGTGGAATGTTGTGATGAACATTCATCTGAAGTATAGCATTACGATCAGAGTCATTATGTTTATATTGCTATAACATCATATGAAGTAATCTTAGTCCTTAGACCATGAGATCATGTTAATTGCTAACACCGGAAGAGTATCTTGATAACATCGAACGTCACACCGTAACAGGCTGACTATAAAGGTGGGTTCAGTGCTACAAAGGTGTTATGTTGAGGCTCATGGATCAAGAGTGGGATTTGTCCATACCAATGATGGATAGATATACTCGGGGCCCTCTCGGTGATATCACATTAAGATAGCTTGCAAGCAAGTGATGTGATCACAAGAATGTTATATCACGGGAACGAGAAAAGAGTGCATGTCGGCATCGAGATCAAACTAGGTATGGAGATACCGATGATCGAATCTCGGACATGTAATATATCGTGAGACAAAGAGATTTAGTTACTAGCGTTAAAGGTTCTCACGATCACATAAGTCATCGTTGAATGTGTGGGAGTCAGTACGGATCTCTAGGTCCCGCTGCTGATTATTGATCGGAGAGGGGTCTCGATCATGTCTGCATTATTCGCGAACCGTAGGGTGACAAACTTAAGGGATACCGACACCATTTGGAGAAAATATGTTTCAGATAAAGATTTAAGAAAGCGCTAGAATTATTTCAATAGACACCGAAACTGTTTCGGGTGAAATTGCTGAAATTGGTTCTGTATGTAATATTGAAATGTTGCAGGGGTTTTATGTGAATGTTTGTTAATTAAAGTAACTAACAAAATTCTGAATAAAATTAATAAAATAGTTTTATTAAATGAGAGAGCATTAAATTTGGAGAAATTTAATGCATTTAAAGTGGAGACTTTAAAAGAGAATGTGAAGGGACATTTTAATGTGGAGGGGTTACCACCACATGAATGGGGGAGGTGAAGGGACACCCTCCATGGGCGCCGGCCATGGGAGGGGTACCCTCCCCTCCTCCTATAAAAGGCCCCCCTCTCACTCCTTCTTCCTTACACCTCCTCGTGAAGGATCTCTCTCCCCCTCTAGTATTATTTCCCCATGGTCTCGGATTAGCGAGATACATGTTCCCGATGGCTTTATCTAGAAAGGAGTTGCTGCTTCCGCTGCTTCGCTAGAGTGACGGACGGAGATTGTCGGGGTACCAGATGTGTGTGTGATCACGGATGCACCACTGTTGTGCGGTGCTAGACTTGGTGGTGCTGGACTTGCTGGAGCTGGATCTGATGGACGTGCTGGAGCTGGACCTGCTGGACTTCGTCATGATCTTGAGATCGGCAAGTGTACGACTACATCATCCATGAGTTCCAACTCGTTAACAAAGCTTTGTTGTCTTCGATCGTAAGTTCTCTATGGATGTATATCCACACGTTGCTTGTATCTAGTAGATAGATCTTGGCGTATAGTTCCCATCGTAGGAATTTTTTTGTTTTCTATGCTACGAACCCTTCCTCTAGGTCCTAGTTATTTGAAATCCGTAGGTTTGAAATTTGGATGAGGGATAGAGGAAACCATTTTCGAAAGCATTTACTTAGTGTAAGAGAAGAAGTAGAACTTTTTGAAACTCATTGAGAACCTAGTTTTCGAAAGCCGAGGTTTTCAAAATAGGGTTCCTGTCTAACGACCATCCTAACTAAAGTTCTCCTATAGTCAGGATGGCTCTGATACCAAGTCTATGGGGCCGCCGGTTTAATCCTCCGAGAATCCCTGTTATGCATACAACCACGATCCCATGATCAGTTAGTCGTGGCACATAACCGACAAGTATCAAAGTAAACATCCAACACATAACGAATACCTGTCATACCTTATTTGCCATTATGGCTACATCGATCAACATCAGTGGAACTTCATCAAGCGTAGAGCCTGAGCCATGCCTTAACCTACAGGCAACTGATTGGGAGAACGTCCTAGCTCTCACAGTCACCACATCACCTTCTCCTTGATATCTGGCCAAGTTAATAGCCAGGGACAATGCCAATGAGTACTTCGAATGTACTCATAAACCACCTTAAGATGACAGTAATAACAAGAGGATATGCATTATGGTTGTGGTAGTAGGAGGGCTCCAAGAGAGGTTCTTTTCTTAAGATAACAAATCAACTACTACTAGGGTTACCCTTAAGCTTAGCTTGAGGTAAGGATGGACAATTTTGAAAGGTTGGACTTTGAACTAGGTAAGGTCCTTGGTACATCTACCAAGAGTAGAGTTCAAAAGATTTATAAAAGGTTTTGGAAATCTTAGAGATAAGAATGGTTGAAGGTTCTATCTATAAAACATAAGGAGATTATAATAGGTTGCTCTCCATAGTTTAGGGAAATAGAAGCTACTAAAATAGTTGGTTTGCAAAGGCTTCTTGGCTCAGGTTTTGAAATGCCAAAACATTTGAGAATATGGAAATTAAGCCAAGACATTTTTTGGAAAGTAGTTTTTGTCAACTGGTGTTGAGGTAAGGAGTATCATAAGCTATACAATCAGAAGCATAAGCACAGACAATCCACAAGCAAACACTACAACACTTAACAAGAAAAAGTTTGTGTTCCCCTGATTTTTTTGCATTCTAGACAACTAATCAGGGTTTCTGAAATTGGGATGTTACACCGGCACCCTCCCGGGACGGGGAAGTGCCCCCGGAGCCATCTCCATCGATCTCCACCACCATCTCCATTGTCGTTGTTGATTCCCATGATGATGAGGGAGTAGTTCTCTCTCGAGGCTAAGGGTTCTACCGGTAGCTATGTGTTTATCTCTCTCTATGCATGATCATATTGTGATCATGAGCTTTGTAATCAAGTAGATCTACCTTGCTACTCAAGTGCTTTAATAAATCTCTGCTCTCCCCATGTGTGTGAAGTTGAAAGTATGCACACCATGGTGGCACTTAGGCTAGAGATTACAAATACTTGTTATGAGTTATATTTGGAGTTGGATGTTTCTATGAAATTGTGGTGTTTGTTCGAACCATCTAGAGCTCAAGGTGACAGTGTGGGGTTATCTAGATGGAAAATATGAACTTTGAGGTGTGTTGTTATAGCCCTACCATGGATTAGAGTGTCTAACCAGAGAGTAGTTCAGAGTAGTATCATAAAGAGAAGATATTTGAGAGTGTTCACTAGTGAAAGTATGATCTGTTACATGTTTGCTTGCTTTCATCTTTATTTCAGTTTTCCTTTAGTCTTTTCCCACAACAACCACATGCCATCAAGCTATTTTCTAGCACTGTTACCACTTATAATTATCTATACCACTTGTATTTCACTATCTCTTCACCGAACTAGTGCACCTATACACCTGACAAGTGTATTGGGTGTGTTGGGGACACAAGAGAATTCTTGTATCTTGATTGCAGGGTTGCTTGAGAGGGAATACCTTTGACCAATTCCTCCCTGAGTTCGATAAACCTTGGGTAATCCACTTAGGGGAAAACTTGCTGCTGTTCTACAAACCTCTGCACTTGGAGGCCCAACAACTGTCTACAAGAATAGAAGTGTGTAGACATCAAGATATTTTCTGGCGTCGTCGCTAGGGAGGTAAGGTAAAAGGTACTCACATCCTCCGATGTGAGTGCTCAAAGTTATTTCCTTCAGATTCTGCAATTTTTCCTTTTTGTTTCTTGTTTTTATTTTCACTAGTTAGGCTTAATGGAAAACAACAACAAAATTAGAGAGCTTTATAGTATTTATCTTGAGTTAGGACATGAAGTGTTTGAAGAGAAAATTAAAAAACCTATGGAACTTTATTTGCATGCTAATAGCAATGTTGTTAGTATGAATTCTTTGGACACCATTATTGCTAATGATATGGAAAAGTCTAAGCTTGGGGAAGTTAGTTTTTATGAAAATGATCTTTTTAGTTCCCTAGCTTTTGAAGATAGCTATTCTATTGCTTATGATGATACCAAACCTCCAATATATGATGATTACAATGATGAATATCATATTTTCAGTCCACCAACTATTGAGGAGAAAATTAATTATGATTACAATATGCCTCCTATATTTGATGATTATGGTGATGAGAATAATAATGACAGCTATTTTGTTGAATTTTCTCCCACTATGATTAATAAGAATGACTATTCTTATAGGGAGAGTAATAATTGTTTTATGCATGTGGCTCATGATAAGAATGTTTTATGTGATAGTTATATTGTTAATTTTATTCATGATGCTACTGAAAGCTATTATGAGAGAGGGAAACATGGTTTTATGTATCTCAACAATATTAAGTTTCCCCTCTTTATGTTCAAAATTTTGAAGTTGCACTTGTTTTGGTTTACTATGCTTATTGCTTTGTGCTTTCATGACTTGTTTCTTTACAAGATTACTATGCATAGGAAGCGGGTTAGACTTAAATGTTCTTTGAATTTGCTTCTTGATGCTCTCTCTTACTTCAATTCATATTTCTTATGTGAGCATCTTCTCAAACTATCATGCCTAACTTAAAGACGTTAAAGAAAAGTATTTATTGGGAGATAACCCAAAAGTTTTAGATGAGTCTTGGAAGTTATTAGTTTTGTAATAACCGCTCCTTATCCTTTTTATTTGCTTTTTGTGCCAAGAGTACCCTCTAATGAGAGAGAAGTAATGATTGGGAAAGTTGTTGTCCCGAAACAGATTTCTATGCTTCACCGTGAAAATTCGTGTAAAATCTCTGTACGTCCTTTTGAGGCGTGCATTTTTGTGCTTCTGCCCCAGGTTGTTATCTAACTTTCCTTAGCTAAACATGTTTCGATTTTAGCAACAGAAGGTCTTCGAAAAAATTCTTCTTTACCTACTGGTCTGTTTTGACAGATTTCTGTCATTATTAGCATTTGCTTCTTGTTGGTTCCTTTTTGAGTTCTTTTGGGGAATTGAGCTTTTTGAGGGAAGTGCTACAGTATCTACTGTTTTAATGGAAGTTTTATTGGTGTTGAAACTGAAACTAAAGACTTATTATCTTGAATGCACTAATGTTGCTAATAAAGATTGTGTGAAGTTTTGTATGAAGGAATAATTTCAGGTGTATGGAAGGAATGAGTAATGAGATGAAGGATGGACTAAAGCTCAAGCTTGGGGATGCCACGCGTGTCACCCCAAGAAATATCCAAGAAGTACAAGCATGAAAGCTTGGGGATGCCCAAGGCATCCCCCTCTTCATCAATAAAAATCCTAGGTTTCTTCCAAACGCTTCATTTTTATTGTTTCATGCACGGTTGTGTTATTCTTGGAGCGTATTCTTTTTCATTTTTGTTTTGGTTTTTAGTTTGCTTGGTTTGCTTAGTTTGCTGAATAAATTGGTTGGACACCCTCTTTCATACATTGGTTTTCAAATAGTTTGGTTTGGATTGGAAAAGAGTAGGAAAGTTCATGTTTAAGAGGTAAAGAAAGCTTGTTTTTGACTGTGGCATGTGCTTTGTCATGCCATGCTCGATATTGTTTTGGCTTTATGCTTAGTATTATTTTCTGTAGCATGACATGTTATAAACAATTGAGATTTCTTAATGTGCCTTGGAAGGATCATGCGTTGTTTTAGCATATTAAAGCATTGTATTGTGGTATTATCCTTTGATGTTTTATTTGGGTTGACTTGGTGCATGCTCACACCATGTTATGACTATCCCAAGTCACAATAGCCTTTCTGATCCTTTAGTTTTCAACTTGTAGTATCACTTTATGCTTTGATCAATGATGTTTTGTCGCTCTGCATGATTATGGCCATTATTGCTCTCTTAGTTTGTCGCTCCCAATCTTTTGCTAGCCTCCGTAACCAAGTATGAGTTCCACTCATGCATCCAACTCCTTAAATCAAGTTGTTCCAAAGAGTCCACCATACCTACCTACTAGCATATGCTATTCCAAGTATATTCATGTTTTATCTACCTTCCAAATTAAACTTGTTATGAGAAAACTAGTGATTAAAGCTCTCACAAACTTGATGGCACACTTTACTTTTTTTGCATTTAATAAACTTCAACCATTGTGTCCATCTTTGTTGCGTATATGCTTGCGCTTTATAAGTTGAAGTTAGCAGAACCATGTATCATGGGGAATGCTTTCAACATTGCACTTGTACTTTGTACCCCATTGATATCATGTTCTTTTGCTTATGGATCCCGGCGGTGTGAAATAAAAGTGGAACTTGTAAGATCATGGAGTTTGTATGTGTGTTAGAGAAACGCTTGGGCCGCCAGCCTAAGCCATGCCTAATCATGGTGGAAACTTGCAGCATAACCATAATCAGCACTCTATGAAGTATCCTCAATAAAAACCTATGCAAATAGCAAATAAAAAGATCGCTGAGATGCTCATTGTCTGCTTGTCTGCTTGCCTTGTCATTCTGATTATGGGATAGCTCCTGTATCATGTGCAAGGGGTACCCCGTTGGTGGTTCTTTATGATACAAATGTACTTACAATGATAAGAGCTTACTTGTGACTAAAGTTGAGTAGCATGAGGTTCGGTCCTCGTAAGTAAGGGGCATGAGATTTCGGCTTATAACTTGTCAAGCATATCCTCTTAGTTGTGTCACTTTAACCTTAATCACCTTCAAGATGCTTATGATAGGGGCAATGAGAGCTGAAAGCTAACAAGTACCATAATTTTTGGAAGCTCTTTATGAAACTTGAATCTCTACTTCCTTCTATGAAGGCCTTTCTTTTACTTTTATGTTGAGTCTCCATCTTCTATCTTTATGCACCTATTGAGAGAGCATAGTGGCCATTCTTAGTTTAATGTGCATTGTCCCAAGACTTGTTGATTGATGCATAACTTTGATATTTCTTGTTTTTAAACTACTTGTATCTAGTCACTCTTATGAACTTTGAAGGTGTCCTATGCATTTATGTTTGCTACTCTATGAGGGACAAGTTGAATGCCATTATGCTATGTTTTCTTTATCTGAAACAAACAAACGTATTGCAAAGCATTGTTATTCATGAATATTTTGTTTGTGCCTTTTCATGTTGCAACATAGTTGCTTTGTCTTATTGTTAGAACTTTGTCTTTCATGTTATGATTGAAGTACTATGATCCTAGCTATGAATGTTTTACAAATAATTTGATCAAGTTTATGATGGTGCATGTCACCTCAAAAATTATTCTTTCTTTTTATCACTTACCTACTCGAGGACAAGCAGGAGTTAAGCTTGGGGATGTTGATATGTTGCTAACGTATCCATAATTTTTGATGTTCCACGCTTGGTTTTATCTACTTTCTTATGTTTTATCCACACTTTGGAGTACTTTCTATACACTTTCTTGGACTAACCTATTAACAAGAGCCACAGTGTCAGCTGCCTGTTTTCTGTTGTTTTTGGTTCCAGGAAAGTCAAAAAATGAATATTCTCGGAATTGGACAGGACAAAAGCCAAAGTCAGTTTTTCACCGAGGGACACCTGGAGCCATAATACGAGACAGAGAGGGGCTAGGGCCCGGCCACACCACCTAGCGGTGCGGCCAGGCTTGGCCCGCGCCAGGGGGTGGTCTGGCCGCCCCCAGCACCCCCTCGGTCCCCCCTTTCGCCTATATATGCCTCCCGATGCAAAAACCCTAAGTCGTCAATCAGAAATCCATGAAAAGTTCCACAGTGTCGTCGCCACCAAAGGGGAGATTCGGGGGACAGAAAGTCTCTGTTCCGGTACCCTGCTAGGATGGGGAAGTGCCCTCGGAGCCATCTTCATCGATCTCCACCACCATCTCAATCGCCGTTGTTGATTCCCATGATAATGAGGGAGTAGTTCTCTCCCGAGCCTAAGGGTTCTACCGATAGCTATGTGTTCATCTCTCTCTCTATGCATGATCATATTGTGATCATGAGCTTTGTAATCAAGTAGATCTACCTTGCTACTCAAGTGATTTAATGAATCTCTGCTCTCCCCATGTGTGTGAAGTTGATAGTATGCACACCACGATGGCACTTAGGCTAGAGATTACAAATACTTGTTATGAGTTATATTTGGAGTTGGATGTTTCTATGAAATTGTGGTGTTTATTCGAACCATCTAGAGCTCAAGGTGACAGTGTGGGGTTATCTAGATGGGAAAGACGAACTTTGAGTTGTGCTGTTATAGCCCTACCATGGATTAGAGTGTCCAATTGGAGAGTAGTTCAGAGTAGTATCATAAAGAGAAGATATTTATATGAGAGTGTTCACTAGTGAAAGTATGATCCCTAGGCCCTGTTTCTAAACATTGAAACACTATTTGCAATTAGATATGTTACATGTTTGCTTGCTTTCATCTTTATTTCAGTTTTCCTTTAGTATTTTCCCACATCAACCACACGCCATCAAGCTATTTTCTAGCACCGTTACCACTTATAATTATCTATACCACTTGTATTTCACTATCTCTTTGCCGAACTAGTGCACCTATACACCTGACAAGTGGATTGGGTGTGTTGGGGACACAAGAGACTTCTTGTATCTTGATTGCAGGGTTGCTTGAGAGGGAATACCTTTGACCACTTCCTCCCTGAGTTCGATAAACCTTGGGTGATCCACTTAAGGGAAAACTTGCTGTTGTTCTACAAACCTCTACACTTGGAGGCCCAACAACTGTCTACAAGAATAGAAGTGCGTAGACATCAGTCACCTCGCTTCCTACTTGACTCTAGTAGGTATTATCGATCCAGGAGTTTCCAACATATTCCCTTATAACATAACCCTTTATGCTTTAAGATATGTCATCCTTTATGGATCTGGAAAACATGTCTACAGTTCTCTATTAGACACTGCGGACAAACTTAGCTCAACGTTCTGTGATTTGAACTTAATCACTTTTCAAATGTTCCTTCTTGGATCATATATTATGTTAAGTTATCTGATACATTGCAAATGTATCTATAATTTTTGATGTTCCATGATTGGTTTTATCTCCTTTCTTGTGTTTTGTCCACACTTTGGAGTACTTTTCATATGATTTCTTGGACTAACCTATTAACAAGAGCCACAAAGGCATTACTGCTTTTCTGCTGTTTTTGGTTCTAGAAAAGTCGAAAATGAATATTCTCGAATTGGACGGACAAAGCCAAAGTGCCTATTTTTCCGAAGACTCAGGAGCCGAATACGAGGCGGAGAGCTGGGATGGCCACACCCCTGTGCGGCTGGCCTGGCCGCGCCAGGGCATGGTGTGGTGGCCCTAGGCACCCCCTCGGTCTCCCTCTTCGCCTATAAGAAGCCTTCTGACCTAAAAACTTCAGGGGGTTCGATGTTTTTCCAGAAGGAGTTCTGCTCCGCCACCACCACCAGATTCCATGAAACAGCACCAGAAACTCCGTTCTGGCACCCTGCCGGGACGGGGAATTGGAGGAGATCATCACCATCATCATCACCATCGCTTCTCTAGTGACCATCCATGTTTCCCCCATCTATGAGTGAGTAATCCCCCGCTGTAGGCTATGGAGATGGTAGGGATTGGATGATATCGTTCATGTAATGGCATCAGATTGTTAGGGCATGGTGCCTAGTATATTTTATTAGTGCTTTATGACTTTGTTGCGACTTGTTATGCTTAATGCTTGTCACTAGGGCCCGAGTGCCATGATTTCAGATCTGAACATGTTATTGATTCATTATGATAGTATTGTTCTTGGTCTTATCTACAAGTTGTATACACACGTTGTTGTCCGGAACCTATGGCCCCGAAGTGACAGCAATCGGGATAACCGGAAGGGAATGGCTTTGATGTGAGGATCACATGTGTTCACGGAGTGTTAATGCTTTGCTCCGGTGCTCTATTAAAAGGACCACCTTAATTGCCAGTAGTTCCCTAGAGGCCCCGCTGCAAACGGGCTGGCAGGACAAAAGATGTTGTGCAGGTTCTCATTGCGAGCACGTATGACTATATATGGAACACATGCCTAGGATTATCTAGTACTTGGATGCTTTATCTTATTTATCTGCAATTGCCCTATGTTCTGATTGTTATGTGAATTGTCTTGTCCATGCAAGGCCCGTCCATCCATCCCTATGCCTACCGCACTCGAATCCTGCATCGCTATTGCTTATTCTTGTTGTCTTTACTTTACTACTGTTGTTACTTTACTATTCCTACTACAAAACTGTTGCTAGTGATAAACTGCTGTGAGCAAGATTGTTTCCAGGTGCAGCTGAATTGACAACTCAGTTGTTAAGGCTGATAAATATTCTTTGGCTCCCCTTGTGTCGAATCAATAAATTGGGTTTCACTTCCCTCGAAAATACTGCGATACACCCCCTATACTTGTGGGTCATCAAGACTATTTTCTGGCGCCGTTTCCGGGGAGCATAGCTTTATTTATCAAGTCCACTTGGATTCACTTTTGTTCAAGCTAAGTTTATTTTCTCCTTGTTTGCTTGTTTCTTTATCAAAAATACAAAAAAAATAGTTCCTACTCTAGTTGTTATTTTCATTGGTCTGTTATTGTCTTGCCTTATCATGCTTGTTGTCAATGGTTGGTTTCTTTGAAACTGAAGCTTATTGGCAAGGTGGGTTCACGGAAGATCAAAAATATTATTATAAGGAACACCGCTTGTCACAAAAAGGGAAACACTTATGGGAACAAATTGATAGATTGTATACCATTGCTAGAAACGTGTGCTCTACTTATAATGTTACTTATTACTGTGATGAGTCTTGTTGCAGAAAGAGGTATAAACACATCCCTTTTCAATGTGAGTATAATGATAATGATACCATATCTTCCTATGCTAAAGGAATTTATGACTTTTATGATGCGGAACAAATTGAAGAATTTATCGCTTGGAAGGGTGCTTTTGAGCTTGCTAGTTTGCTTGAAAGTATTGATGATTCACCTTACAAATATGAGGTTTATGGTATACTTAAATTTTGCTTTGATAATTACAAGGATGAAAATGGCTATATTCTTGAATATTTTAGATGCTTTCCACAAATGGAAGAGACTAATGCCTTGCAGGATCCTATGGAAGAAGAAATTGATGAACCTGAAATCTCATTAGATGAAAAAGAGGAGGAGAGTGATGAACAAAAGGAGGAAGAATGGATTAGCTACCCATGCCTACCTTATAATGAGAGTAACTCTTTATCTCTTACATTATTTGATTGTCCTCCATGCTTACTAAAGGAGGATGAATGTTATGTTCCTGAGGACTCTTTTGAAAGTTTTATAATAAAGCTCTAGTGCTTGTAGATCATGAAAAGCATGCTTTATGTGATAGTCATATTGTTGAGTTTCTTCATGAGGCTACTGAAAATTATTATGAGAGAGGAAAATATGGTTGTGGAAGTTTTCATGGTATTGAAACACCTCTCTATGTGTTGAAAGTTTTGAAGTTACTCTTGTTTTATCTTCCTATGCTTGTCACTTTGTTCTTTGTGAATTTATTTGCATACACGATTCCTATGCATAGGAAGTGGGTTAGACTTAAATGTGTTTTGAATTTGCTTCTTGATGCTCTCTTCTACTTCAAATCATATTTCTTATGAGAGCATCCTCTCAAAAAAATTATGCCTGAAGATGATATTATGTCTACTATTCTTGGTAGACCTTTTCTTAAATACTGCAGGAGTTGTTATTAATTGTAATCAAGGGAAGGTGACCTTCAATGTCAATGACAAGGAACATACTATCTATTTTCCCAAGAAGATTGATATACTTATGGTTTGAATTCAATTGAACATGTTGAGGGCATTCAGGTTGGAGAAATATATTGTCCCATACCAAGAGAAAAATTTGAAACTATTATGATTGAGACCATTGCTATCAAGGTTGAGGTAACATAATCACTAGTGGAATACAAAGTTTTGTATCATATGAAATTGTTTTGGTAACAAGACCTAATAAACCTTATTAACAAAAGGATTTCATTGAACAAAACAGTGTTTTCACCGTGATTATCTCCGCTTACTTCTATTCTATCCATTTTAGTTTTTGCTTATGCCTAACTTAAAGGCTTTAAAGAAAAGTACTTATTGGGAGATAACCCAAAAGTTTTAGATGAGTCTTGCAAGTTATTACTTCAGTAATAACCGCTCCTTATCCTTTTTATTTGCTTTTTGTGCCAAGAGTAACCTCTAATGGGAGAGAAGTAGTGATTGAGAAAGTTGCTGTCCCGAAACAGATTTCTGTGCTTCACCGTAAAAATTCGTGTAAAATCTCTAAACTTTTTTTTGAGGCGTCAATTTTTGTGCTTCTGCCCCAGGTTGTTATCTAACTTTCGTTAGTTCAACACTTTTTTATTTGAGGAACAGAAGGTCTTCGAAAAAATTTGTCTTTACCCGCTGGTCTGTTTTGACAGATTTCTGCCATTTTCTGCATTTGCTTCTTGTTGGTTCCTCTTTGAGTTATTTTGGGGAATTGAGCTTTTTGAGGGAAGTGCTACAGTATCTAGTGTTCTAATGGAAGTTTATTGGTGTTATAACTGAACCTTAAGACTTATTTATCTTGAGAGCACTAATGTTGCTAATAAAGATTGTATTAAGTTTTGTATGAAGGAAAAATTTCAGGTGTATGGAAGGAATGAGTAATGAGATGAAGGATGGACTAAATCTCAAGCTTGGGGATGCAAAGCGTGTCACCCCAAGAAATATCCAAGAAGTACAAGTATCAAAGCTTGGGGATGCCCAAGACATCCCCTTCTTCATCAATAAAAATCTCAGGTTTCTTTCAACCACTTCATTGTTTTGCTTCATGCACAGTTGTGTTGTTCTTGGAGCGTCTTATTTTTCGTTTTTGTTTTGGTTTTTAGTTTACGTGGTTTGCTTAGTTTGTTGAATAAATTGGTTGTACCTCCTCTTTCATGCATTGGTGTTCAAATAGTCTGGTTTGGATTGGAAAAGAGTAGGAAAGCTCATGCTTAAGTGGTAAAGAGAGCTTGTTTTTGACTGTGGCCTATGCTTTGTCATGCCATGCTTGATATTGTTTTGGCTTTATGCTTAGTATTCTTTGCTGTAGCATGACTTAATTGAGATTGCTTAATGTGCCTTGGATGAATCATGCGTTGTTTTAGCATATTAAAGCATAGTATTGTGGTATTCTCCTTTGATACTTTATTTGGGTTGACTTGGCACATGCTCACACCATGTTATGACTATCCCAAGTCACCATAAGCCTTTATGATCCTTTATTTTTCAACTTGTAGTATCACTTTATTCTTTGAGCAATGAAGTTTTGTCGCTCTGCATGATTATGGCCATTATTGCTCTCTGGTTTGTCGCTCCCTTACTATTGCTAGCCTTCACTTTCACTAAGTATGTTTTACTCATGTTTCCAACTCCCTAAAACCAAATATTGCCAGTGTCCACCATACCTACCTATTAGCATCATTTGCTACTTCTGTGCATATTCAATATGCCTTGTTTTCTTCCGAATAAAATGTTGCTTGTTATGAGAAAGTTAGTTAGTAAAGCTCTCACGAACTTGATGGCACACTTTATTTTCGCGCATTTAATAAACCTGAACCATTGCGTCCTTCTTTGTTGTGTATATGCTTGCGCTTTATAAGTTGAAGTAAGCAGAACCATGTATCATGGGGAACATTTTCAACATTTCATTGGTACTTAGTACCTCGTTGATATCATGTTCTTTTGCTTATGGATCCCGACGGTGTGAAATAAAAGTGGAACTTGTAAGATCATGGAGTTTGTATGTATGTTAGAGAAACGCCTGGGCCGCTAGCCCAAGCCATGCCTAATCATGGTGGAAACTTGCAGCATAACCATAATGAGCATTTTATGAAGCATCCTCAATAAAAATCTATGCACATAGTAAATAAAAAGATCGCTGAGATGTTCATTGTGTGCTTGCCTTGTCATTTTGATTATGGGATAGCTCCTGTATCATGTGCAAGGGGTACCCCGTTGGCGGTTCTCTATGATACGTATATACTTACAATGACAAGAGCTAATGAGTACCATACTTTCAGCATTTGGAAGCCTTTCAAACTTTTCAAAACTTGTTCATTTCCTTATTGAGTCTCCACACATTCTATGAGCACTTTCTTGAGAGCATAGTGGCCATTCTTAGTTCTATGTGCATTGTCCCAAGACTTGTTGATTGATGCATACCTTGATATTGCTTGTTTTAAACTATTTGTATCTAGTCACTCTTGTAAACTTTGAAGGTGTCCTATGCATTTATGTTTGCTACTCTATGAGGGACAAGCTGAATGCCACTATGCTATGTTTTCTTTATGTGAAACAAACAAACGTCTTGCAAAGCATTGTTATTCATGAATCTTTTGTTTATGCCTTTTCATGTTGCATCATAGTTTCTTTGTCTTATTTCTAGAACTTTGTCTTTCATGTTATGATTGAAGTACTATGATCCCAGCTTTGAATGTTTACAAAATACTTTGGTCAACTCTTTGATGGTGCATGTCACCTCAAAAATTATTCTTTCTTTTTATCACTTACCTACTCGAGGACGAGAAGGAGTTAAGCTTGGGGATGTTGATACGTTGCAAATGTATCTATAATTTTTGATGTTCCATGCTTGGTTTTATCTCCTTTCTTGTGTTTTGTCCACACTTTGGAGTACTTTTCATATGATTTCTTGGACTAACCTATTAACAAGAGCCACAGTGCCAGTTGCCTGTTTTCTGCAGTTTTTGGTTCCAGAAAAGTCAGAAAATGAATATTCTCGGAATTGGACGGGACAAAAGCCAAAGTCCCTATTTTTCCAGAAGACTCCAGGAGCCAGAATACGAGATGGAGGAGAGCTGTGGTCGCCCCACTTGAAGCTAGCCTGGCCGAGCCAGGGCATGGTGTGGTGGCCCTAGGCACCCCCTTGGTCTCCCTCTTCGCTTATAAGAACCTTCTGACCTAAAAACTTAAGGGGGTTCGATGTTTTTCCAGAAGGAGTTCCGCCGCCACCACCGCACCAGATTCAAAGCACCGTAAACTCCGTTCGCACTCTGTCGGGGACGGGAATTGAGGAGATCATCGCCATCATCATCACCATCGCTTCTCCATCGACCATCCATGTTTCCCCCATCTATGAGTAATCCCCCGCTGTAGGCTATGGGGATGGTAGGGATTGGATGAGATCGTTCATGTAATGGCATCAGATTGTTAGGGAATGGTGCCTAGTATCTTTTATTAGTGCTTTATGAATTTGTTGTGACTTGTTATGCTTAATGCTTGTCACTAGGGCCCGAGTGCCATGATTTCAGATCTGAACATGTTATTGATTCATTATGATAGTATTGTTCTTGGTCTTATCTACAAGTTGTATACACACATTGTTGTTCGGAACCTATGGCCCCGAAGTGACAGAAATCGAGATAACCGGAAGGGAATGGCTTTGATGTGAGGATCACATGTGTTCACGGAGTGTTAATGCTTTGCTCCGGTGCTCTATTAAAAGGAGCACCTTAATTGCCAGTAGTTCCCTAGAGGCCCCGCTACAAACGGGCTGGCAGGACAAAAGATGTTGTGCAAGTTCTCATTGCGAGCACGTATGACTATATATGGAACACATGCCTAGGATTGTCTAGTACTTGGATGCTTTATCTTATTTATCTGCAATTGCCCTATGTTCTGATTGTTATGTGAATTGTCTTGTCCATGCAACGCTTGTCCATCCATCCCTATGCCTACCGCACTCGAATCCCACTGTTTACTGCTATTGTTATTGTTGTCTTTACTTTACTACTGCTGTTACTTTACTATTCCTACTACAAAACTGTTGCTACCGATAAACTACTGTGAGCAAGATTGTTTCCAGGTGCAGGTGAATTGATAACTCAGTTGTTAAGGCTGATAAATATTCTTTGGCTCCCCTTGTGTCGAATCAATAAATTGGGTTTCACTTCCCTCGAAAATACTGCGATACACCCCCTATACTTGTGGGTCATCATTATCATCATGGTTTTCTAAGATAGAACCTATGTCTCAACATAGTGCATGATGATCATCCTTTTCTTTCTTTCAACCATCGATGTTAGACTTAATTTTATTCCTAATTTGAGTTATTGATACATTGCGAATGTATCTATAATTTTTGATGTTCCACGCTTGGTTTTATCTATTTTCTTGTGTTTTGTCCACACTTTGGAGTACTTTTCATATGATTTCTTGGACTAACCTATTAACAAGATGCCACAGTGCCAGTTGCCTATTTTCTGCTGTTTTTGGTTCCAGAAAGTCAGAAAATGAATATTCTCGGAATTGGACCGGACAAAAGCCAAAGTTGATATTTTACCAGAAGACTCACGGAGCCAGAAGACAAGACAGAGAGGGGCCACAGGGTGGCCACACCATGTGGTGGCGCGGGCTAGCCATGGCCGTGCCACCAGGTGGTGTGGGCCCCCTGGCCGCCCACCAACCTTGCCTTCTTTCTTCTATAAGAGCCTCCCGATACCAAAACCCTAAATCATCAAGCCTCCTGCCACGAAAAGTTCCGCTGCGCCGCCGCCACCGAAGGGGAGATTCGGGGGACTGAAAGTCTCTGTTAGGCACCTGCTCACGGGAAGTGCCCCCGAAGCCATCTCCATCGATCTCCACCGCCATCTCCATCACCATTGCTGATTCCCATGATGAGGAGAGAGTAGTTCTCTCTCGAGGCTAAGGTTCTACCGGTAGCTATGTGTTCATCTCTCTCTATGCATGATCATATTGTGATCATGAGCTTGTAATGTATAGATCTACCTTGCTACTCAAGTGCTTTATTAGATCTCTGCTCTCCCCATGTGTGTGAAAGTGACAGCGTGCACACCATGGTGGCACTTAGGCTAGAGATTACAAATACTTGTTATGAGTTATATTTGTAGTTGGATGTCTTTATGAAATTGTGGTGTTTGTTGGACTCATCTAGTACTCAAGGAGACAGTGTGGGGTTATCTAGATGGGAAAGGCTTACTTTGAGGTGTGCTGTTATAGCCCTACCATCGATTAGAGTGTTCAACCGGAGAGTACTTAAGAGTAGTATCATAAAGAGAAGATATTTATATGAGAGTGTTCACTAGTGAAAGTATGATCCCTAGGCCTTGTTTCTTAGCATTGAAACACCATTTGCAACTAGATCTGTTACATGTTTGCTTGCTTCCTTCTTTATTTCAGTTTGCCTTTAGTCTCTTCCACGCCTTCAATCTATTTTCTATCACAGTTACCACTTATAATTATCCATACCACTTGTATTTCACTATCTCTTCGCTAAACTAGTGCACATATACACCTGACAAGTGTATTGGGTGTGTTGGGGACACAAGAGACTTCTTGTATCTTGATTGCAGGGTTGCTTGAGAGGGGATACCTTTGACCACTTCCTCCCTGAGTTCGATAAACCTTGGGTGATCCACTTAAGGGAAAACTTGCTGCTGTTCTACAAACCTCTGCACTTGGAGGCCCAACAACTGTCTACAAGAATAGAAGTGCGTAGACATCAAGCTATTGTCTGGCGCTGTTGCCGGGGAGGTAAGGTAAAAGGTATTCACATCCTCCGGTGTGAGTGCTCGAAGTTATTTCCTTTAGATTCTGCAATTTTGTCTTTTTGTTTCTTGTTTTCACTACTTAGGCTTAATGGAAAACAACAAAAAAATTAGAGAGCTTTTTATTTTATTTTCCTAAGTTAGAACTCGAATTGTCTGAAAAGAAAATTAAAAACCCATGGAACTTTCTTTGCATGCTAATAACAATGTTATTAGTATGAATCTTTTGAACACCTTTGTTACTAATGCTATGGAAACGTCTAAGCTTGGGGAAGTTGGTTCTTATGAAAATGATCTTTTTACTTCCCCAGTTTTAAAGAAGAAAATTTGCTCTGATGATACTTTATCTCCCATATGTGGTAATTCTAATGATAATTTTAAGATACCTACAAGAATTATTGATCGCGTTATGGATAACTACTATTTTGGAGATGGAACTGTCCATCCCGGTGATCATTTGTTCTTTATACACGAATTATGCGGGTTGTTCAAGTGTGCAGGTATTACAACAGACCACGTCAAGAAGAAGTTATTCTCTTTATCACTTAAGGACAAAGCAAGGGAGTGGTATGAGCTAATGGATGATCCTCATCATTTGGAGTGGAAGGAACTTGAATCTCTCTTTTACTCTAAATTTTATCCTCCTCATGAAATTCATAAAGATAGGAATTATATTTATAATTTTCATCCTCATGATGGAGAAAGTATTGCCCAAGCATGGGGGAGATTAAAGTCACTAATGCTCAAATGTCCCATTCATGAGCTCCCCAGGAATATTGTTATTAATAATTTCTATGCAAGGCTTTCAGGACATTACAAGGACTATCTAGATACTTGTTTAGAGGGATCCTTCACGAGTAAGGAGGTCAAAGCTAAGTGGGATCTTCTTGAAACAATTCAAAGCAATACCGAAGATTGGGATAACAACAAAGGTAAAGAACCAGGTATAAACTATGAGTATGATTGCATTAAGTCTTTCGCCGAAACTGCTGATTTTCAAGAGCTTAGTGCTAAATATTGTCTTGATCCTCAAATTCTTATTGATTGTTTTAAAACCTTTGCTTATCATATTAATGCTCCTAAAGAAAAGTGGGACATGTATCATGAGCCTTTTAAAGACACTTGCATAGAAAATGAAATTGTTGTTAATGATAACAATAACATGCTCAAACCTCTGAAAGTACTATTTCTTATAAGCATGTTAATTTTTGTGGAATACATAGACCTTGTGAGAATAATCAAATTGAAGAAGAATATTGTATCACCCACAGGAATGAAAAAACTAGAATGTGGTATAGGGCTTTAAATGATCTTGGTAAAAAAGTTTGTGCCCTTTATCCTTTTATTTGTGAACTTTGCTTTGAAGTGGGTCATTTAAATTTTCAATGCTCAGGCCATAATAATAGCCCTTCTAATCCAATGAGTACTGCAAGTTTGTATTGTGATGACATGATCACTCCTAATCAGCATGATGAACTTACATTATTTTTGGGATGTGAAGAGTTATCAAGAAAAAACTCTTTGGTAGATTTGAGTGCTTTTGATAAGAATAGTGTCCTGCATGGTTATCATCTTTATTGTGTTGATAATTGCCACTAGTTACATACAAAATATTATAGAAGATGAGATTTTACCAAAATATGATAGGACTAATATGTGTTTTGATCTTATTAATGAAAAGAAGGAATCCTCCAAAGTTTCTTCTATTGTCTCTAATAATAAACCAGGGTATATGGAGAAGCTTCCTTTCAAGCCTCTCCCTCCTAAAGAGAAGAAGATAAAGAAGAAAAGGAGGAGTAAAAGGAGGGAGGAAACGGTATTTTCCCCTAAGCATGTACCTCCTATTATAGTTTTTGATGAGTCTGAACTCGATGATGTTCCTATGCCTGTTACCTATAGTAGTGATCATGATTGGGAAAAGCACACTTCTTTTGATATTGAAAATCTCTTTGGTACCAATTCTGAAAATGATGATATTAATAATTGTTGTACTATTAGTGCTATCCATGATCCTTCCAATGATGATATGTTTACAAATGAACACACTTGGGAAGATAACTATTATATTGCTTATGATGATGCTATACCTCCAATATATGATGATTGCAATGATGAATATGATATTTTCAGTCCACCTACTATTGAGGAGGAAATTAATTATGATTACAATATGCCTCCTATATTTGATGATTATGGTGATGAAAATAATAATGATAGCTATTTTGTTGAATTTGCTCCCACTACAATCAATAAGAATGACTATGTTTATGTGGGGAGTATTAATTCTTTTATGCATGTGGATCATGATAAGAATGTTTCTTGTGATAGTTATATTTTTAATTTTATTCATGATGCTACTGAAAGTTATTATGAGAGAGGGAAACATGGTTTTATGCATCTCGATAATATTAAGTTTCCCCTCTTTATGTTGAAAGTCTTAAAGTTGCACTTGTTTTGCTTTCCTATGCTTGTTGCTTTGTGCTTTCATGACTTGTTTCTTTACAAGATTCCTATGCATAGGAAGTGGGTTAGATTTAAATGTTCTTTGAATTTGCTTCTTGATGCTCTCTTTTACTTCAATTCATATTTCTTATGTGAGCATCTTCTCAAACTATCATGCCTAACTTAAAGGCGTTAAAGAAAAGTACTTGTTGGGAGATAACCCAAGAGTTTTAGATGAGTCTTGGAAGTTATTACTTCAGTAATAACCTCTCCTTATCCTTTCTATTTGCTTTTTGTGCCAAGAGTAACCTCTAATGAGAGTGAAGTAATGATTGGGAAAGTTGCTGTCCCGAAACAGATTTTTATGCTTCACCGTAAAAATTTGTGAGAGAGCTCTGTATGTCGGATTGAGCTGTAATTGTTTGTGCTTCTTCCCCAGGTTGTTATCTAACTTTCGTTAGTTCAACACTTTTTTATTTGAATAACAGAAGGTCTTCGAACAAATTCGTCTTTACCTGCTGGTCTGTTTTGACAGATTTCTGCCATTTTCTGCATTTGCTTCTTTTGGGTTCCTTTTTGAGTGCTTTTGGGGAATTGAGATTTTTGAGGGAAGTGCTACAGTAGCTAGTGTTCTAATGGAAGTTTATTTGGTGTTAGAACTGAACCTTGAGACTTATTTATCTTAAGTGCACTAATGTTGCTAATGAGATTGTGTGAAGTTTTGTATGAAGAAAAATTTTCAGGTGTATGGAAGAAATGAGTAATGAGATGAAGGATGGACTAAAGCTCAAGCTTGGGGATGCCACGCATGTCACCCCAAGAAATATCCAAGAAGTACAATCGTCAAAGCTTGGGGATGCCCAAGGCATCCCCTTCTTCATCAATAAAAATCCCAAGTTTCTTCCAAACGCTTCATTTTTATTGTTTCATGCACAGTTGTGTCGTTCTTGGAGCGTCTTATTTTTCGTTTTTATTTTGGTTTTTCGTTTGCTTTGTTTGCTTTGTTTGCTGAATAAATTGGTTGGACCCCCTCTTTCATACATTGGTTTGCAAATAGTTTGGTTTGGTTTGGAAAAGAGTAGGAAAGTTCATACTTATGTGGTAAAAAGAGCTTGTTTTTTACTGTGGCCTATGCTTTGTCATGCCATGCTTGATATTGTTTTGGCTTTATGCTTAGTATTCTTTGCTGTAGCATGACTTGTTATAAACAATTGAGATTGCTTAATGTGCCTTGGATGAATCATGCGTTGTTTTAGCATATTAAAGCATAGTATTGTGGTATTATCCTTTGATGCTTTATTTGGGTTGACTTGGCACATGCTCACACCATGTTATGACTATCCCAAGTCGCCATAGCCTTTATGATCCTTTAGTTTTCAACTTGTAGTATCACTTTATGCTTTGATCAATGATGTTTTGTCGCTCTGCATGATTATGGCCATTATTGCTCTCTTAGTTTGTCGCTCCCAGTCTTTTGCTAGCCTCCGCAACCAAGTATGAGTTCCACTCATGCATCCAACTCCCTAAACCAATTTATTCCAAAGAGTCCATCATACCTACCTACTAGCTTATGCAATTCCAAGTATATTCATGTTTTTGTTTACCTTCCAAATTAAACTTGTTATGAGAAAACTAGTGATTAAAGCTCTCACGAACTTGATGGCACACTTTATTTTTCTTGCCCTTAATAAACTTGAACCATTGTGTCGTCTATGTTGTATATGCTTGCACTTATTTGTGGGGAATTAGCAGAACCATGCTTTCATGGGGAACGCTTTCAACATTGCACTTGGTACTTGTACCTAGTTGATATCATGCTCTTTTGTATATGGATGTCGTCGGTGTGAAATGAAAGGGGAGCTTGTAAGTCCATGGAGTTATGTATATGTGTTAGAGAAACGCTTGGGTCATTGGGTCTAATCCATGCTGACATGGTGGAAACCTGCAGCGTAACCATAATGAGCTGTCTATGAAGCATTCTTCTTATAAAAAAAGAGTCCTATATTGAGAAAAAAGAGAAAAAAAAGAGATACTATGAAAAGAGGAAAGAGAGAGAAAAGCACCATATTCCCATGGTAAATAAGAAGAATGCTGAGATGCTCGTTGTCTGCTTTCCTTGTCATTTTGATATGGGGATTCTTCCGTATCATCGGGCAAGGGGTACCCCGTTGGTGGTTCTCTATGATACACATATACTTACAATGACAAGAACTTACCGGTGACTAAACTTGAGTAGCATGAGGAGCGGCCCTCGTATACAAGGGACATGAGATTTCTGACTTATACTTCGTTAAGCATGTACACCATAGTTTGTTCACTTTAACCTTAATCACTTCAAGATGCTTATGATAGGGGCAATGAGAGCTGAAAGCTAGAAGTACCATAATTTTTGGAAGCTCTTTATGAGACTTGAATCCCTGCTTCCTTCTATGAAGGCCTTTCTTCCACCATTATATTGAGTCTCCACCTTCTACCTTTATGCACCTACTTTGAGAGCATAGTGGCCATTCTTAGTTCTATGTGCATTGTCCCAAGACTAGTTTATTGATGCATACTTTGATATTGCTTGTTTTAAACTATTGTATCTGAAGGAAATATGCCTTGAGAGGCAATAATAAAGTTGTTATTATGTATTCCTTGTATATGATAGATGTTTATTTTGCATGCTATAATTGTATTGATAGGAAACATCAATACATGTGTGTTTAATAAACAAAAAGGGTTCCTAGTCATGCCTCTCTTATAGACTAGCTTGTTGATTAACAAGATGATCAAGGTTTCCTGATAATGGACATTGGATGTTGTTAATAACAAGGTCACACCATTGGTGGAATGATGTGATGAATATTCATCCGAAGTATAGCATTACGATCAAGTCATTGTGTTTATATTGCTATAACATCATACGAAGTAATCTTTATCCTTAGACCATGAGATCATGTTAATTGCTAACACCGGAAGAGTATCTTGATGACATCAAACGTCACACCGTAACAGGGTGACTATAAAGATGGGTTCAGTGCTACGAAGGTGTTATGTTGAGGCTCATGGATCAAGAGTGGAATTTGTCAATCCAGATGACGGATAGATATACTCTAGGCCCGCTCGGTGATATCACATTAGGATAGCTTGCAAGCAAGTGATGTGATCACTAGAATGTTATATCACGGGAACAAGAAAAGAGTGCATGTCGGTAACAAGATCAAACTAGGTATGGAGATACCGATGATCGAATCTCGGACATGTAATATATCGAGAGACAAAGGGATTTAGTTACAAGCGTTAAAGGTTCTCACGATCACAGGAGTCATCGTTGAATGTGTAGGAGTCAAGACGGATCTCCGTGTCCCGCTGCTGATTATTGATCGGAGAAGGGTCTCGATCATGTCTGCATTATTCGCGAACCGTAGGGTGGCACACTTAAGAGTTACCGGACACCATTTTGGAGCACATATGTTTCAGACGAAAGAATTGCAAAGCGCAGGAATTGTTTCAATAGAAACCGGAAATTGTTTCGGGTGAAATTGCAGAAGGTGGTTCTACATGTGATATTGAAATATTGCAAGGGGCTATATGTGAATGTTTGTTAATTAATGTAATTAACAAAATTCTGAATAAATTTAATTAAAGAGTTTTATTAAATGAGAGAGCATTAAATTTGGAGAAACTTAATGCATTTAAAGTGGAGACTTTAAAAGGGAATGTAAAGAGGCATTTTAATGTCGAGGAGTTACCACCACATGAATGGGGAAGGTGAGGGGTCACCCCCCATGCGCCGGCCATGGAGAGAGGGGGCACCCCCCCTCCTCCTATAAAAGTCCACCCATTCCCTCCTTCAACCACACACCTCCTTGTGAAGGATCTCTCTCCCCCTCTAGAATTATTCCCCCATGGTCTCGGATTAGCGAGATACATGTTCCCGGTGGCATTTCGTCTAGAAGGAGTTGCTGCTTCCGCTGGATCGCTGGAGCGAGGAGGTGGAAGTTGTCCGGTGGCTTGAACGTGTGTGCGAGTGCGGATGCGCTGCTGAGTTGCGGCGCTCGGACTTCCTCACGATCTTGAGATCGGCAAGTGTACGACTACATCAACCACGAGTTCCTACTCGTTAACAAAGCTCGTTGTCTTCGAGTGTAAGTTCTCTATGGATGTATGTCCACCCGTTTTCTTTGTACCTAGTAGATAGATCTTGGCGTGTAGTTCACACCGTAGGAAATTTTTTGTTTTCTATGCTGCGGACCCAACAGTATCTAGTCACTCTTATGAACTTTGAAGGTGTCCTATGCATTTATATTTTCTACTCTATGAGGGACAAGCTGATTACTATTATGCAATGTTTTTTCTTTATGTGAAACAAACAAACGACTTGCAAAGCATTGTTATTCATGAATCTTTTGTTTGTGCCTTTTCATGTTGCATCATAGTTTCTTTGTCTTATTGCTAGAACCTTGTCTTTCATGTTATGATTGAAGTACTATGATCCCAGCTTTGAATGTTTTACAAATACTTTGATCAAGTCTTTGATGGTGCATGTCACCTCAAAAATTATTCTTTCTTTTTATCACTTACCTACTCGAGGACGAGCAGGAGTTAAGCTTGGGGATGTTGATACATTGCAAATGTATCTATAATTTTTGATGTTCCATGCTTGGTTTTATCTACTTTCTTGTGTTTTGTCCACACTTTGGAGTACTTTTCATATGATTTCTTGGACTAACCTATTAACAAGATGCCACAGTGCCAGTTGCCTGTTTTCTGTTGTTTTTGGTTCCATAAAGTCAAAAAATGAATATTCACGGAATTGGACCAGACAAAAGCCAAAGTTGATATTTTACCGGAAGACTCACGGAGCCAGAAGACAAGACGGAGAGGGGCCACAGGGTGGCCACACCATGTGGTGGCGCGGGCTAGCCCTGGTCGCGCCACCACGTGGTGTGGGCCCCTGGCCGCCCATCGACCTTGCCTCCTTCGCCTATAGGTGCCTCTCGATACCGAAACCCTAAATCATCAAGCCTCCAGCCACGAAAAGTTCCGATGCGCCGCCGCCACCGAAGGGGAGATTCGGGGGACTGAAAGTCTCTACTCCGGCACCCTGTCGGGATGGGGAAGTGCCCCCGGAGCCATCTCCATCGATCTCCACCTCCATCTCCATCACCATTGCTGACTCCCATGATGAGGAGGGTGTAGTTCTCTCTCGAGGCTAAGGGTTCTACCGGTAGCTATGTGTTCATCTCTCTCTCTATGCATGATAATATTGTGATCATGAGCTTGTAATCTATAGATCTACCTTGCTACTCAAGTGCTTTATTAGATCTCTGCTCTCCCCATGTGTGTGAAAGTGACAGCGTGCACACCATGGTGGCACTTAGGCTAGAGATTACAAATACTTGTTATGAGTTATATTTGGAGTTGGATGTCTTTATGAAATTGTGGTGTTTGTTGGACTCATCTAGTACTCAAGGTGACAGTGTGGGGTTATCTAGATGGGAAAGGCTTACTTTGAGGTGTGTTGTTATAGCCCTACCATCGATTAGAGTGTTCAACCAGAGAGTAGTTAAGAGTAGTATCATAAAGAGAAGATATTTATATGAGAGTATTCACTAGTGAAAGTATGATCCCTAGGCCTTGTTTCTTAGCATTGAAACACCGTTTGCAACTAGATCTGTTACATGTTTGCTTGCTTCCTTCTTTATTTCAGTTTGCCTTTAGTCTCTTCCACGCCTTCAATCTATTTTCTATCACCGTTACCACTTATAATTATCCATACCACTTGTATTTCACTATCTCTTCGCCGAACTAGTGCACCTATACACCTGACAAGTGTATTGGGTGTGTTGGGGACACAAGAGACTTCTTGTATCTTGATTGCAGGGTTGCTTGAGAGGGGATACCTTTGACCACTTCCTCCCTGAGTTCGATAAACCTTGGGTGATCCACTTAAGGGAAAACTTGCTGCTATTCTACAAACCTCTGCACTTGGAGGCCCAACAACTGTCTACAAGAATAGAAGTGCATAGACATCAGTTATCAAGGAACAGTTCCTCAATTAACTTCTATTCTGAAAACCCTTTTCAGGATCCTTTAAGGAATACTACATAATATCGTAATATACTTATTGTAAACTTCTACTCCTTATAAATCATTATTTATCGGTACTTGCGCTTTTATTCTTAATGTGTCATATACACACTTAAGAATCACTCCTTTAAGCTCCCACTCAAAATATGTTCCAACATATTTGGGTATGAGTCACTACTCTTACTCAACAATATGTTCCTACATATTTGAATTTGGGACTTACTTCGCTCCCACTCAAAATGTGTTCCCGACACATTTGAGTTCGAGACTTTCATTGCTCCCACTCAAAAATATGTCATTCACATATTGTTTTAGGAAGACTTTCATAGCTCCCACTCAATTTCATGCAAATTTCATATCCACTCACTATTTTGAACGATTTCAAAATCCTTTGATCAAATATCAAACCTGGTGATTTACTATGAGATACTAGTACTTTACCAGTATTAAATCCACTAGAATTTCAGCACACTTGAATCAAATTAATTTGAATTTGTCCAATACTTGACAAATTGTGCTTACTATGGCTTTGCAGTCATTTGAGAAAATTCAAGTAACCCTTTTTACTTATTAAGATTCAGCAAAAAATTGCTTTCTAATCTCAGGTGAATTTTTCTTTGGGATTTCTCATATCTTTAGCTTACCATTATTTCCTTAGTAGTTTGTAGGTATGTCATATTCCGGTAATCATAACAAATGATTCATAAATGTCTCCATACAATATATGGGCTGCATTTTGAATCCTACATTACGTAGTGAAAACACCAGTGGGGAAAACACAATGATCATTATCATTGATTCTTTCCTTTGTGAAGAGTATCATTCAGGAATGCTTTCCGTTGTGCTTCTCAACACTCTGATGCGGGGTTTTGAATCCTCATCGTGTTTTTCACTATCTTCCAATAGCTCTATAATCGAGAAATATCACTGAATAAGAACCTTCTCGAGAATGCACCAAAATCCAAGCAATACAAGTTTTGCTTTACTTTTGTTTCTAGCTATGGCTATCGTATTCATAGTTTCCAATGAATACTCTACAAGGACTTATTCGCTATTGTTTTGGTTATATCGAATAGCCTCAAAACTTTCATGACGATCCATACAAAACATGGCGCCGATCTCACCAATTTATATTGTTCACTATATATTCTAATTGAGTGCTAACTATTTCTAACTAATGGTCTCTACATCTACACTACAATGATTTATTCGGCGCCATCTATTCACCCACTTGATATCAAATATCATATTGTGATGCTTTGCATTTTGACATTTCAAACGCATTGCATTCCACAATTTTCTTTATGCCAATCTTATAAATCGAATTTCATTACTATTGATCAAATCGTAGTAATTAGATTCTCATTTATCTTTAATACCCTTGGATGATGAAATATTTTGATCATATCAAATAGTTTCATACTCATGTTTCCGTTGGTAAACTCCTTTATAAAATTTTAAAAATCATATAATGATAATTACCATTTTGTTAAACTACAATACATCGAATATATATTCTCTTTTAACAATTCATCAAACACTTTGTATTCAAGTAATACACAATGCTTAAGTTATTTTGCTGAACTTAGGCATGATTCATATGTGACAAGAATACAAGTGTCTTTCACATATTATCAATATAACTTTGAATTTAAACAATGGTTTCATTCAAAATGAATATATCATTAAGTCGGGTAATTTTAAGGCATTTCAATATTTTACAAATGTTCATGTATTATCAATTAGTTTCAAAACTAGGATAGTTTACACATAATTGAACAAGATATAAACACAAATAGAAATCATTCATAAAAGTGGAACAACTGTTTGTTACAAACTCATATGAATAACCGTCTCACAAAGTGTGAGACACACTAAAGAAGTTCACAATCTTTTGATTACAATAACTATCCAAAACAAAAACTAAGTGATAAATGTCGAGGGAGAGTGTTATTGGCCATCATCATCATGCTCGCCATCAACACGCAACATCACCTCCTCTCCAGCAAGCACCTCTCATGCAGAAGGACCTGTTTTCAGCAAAACAGAACAAGTATCAAATATACTTAACACTGCAACATGTGTTTGCAAGATTATAACATTTATAAAATCATATATCAAATATATACCTTTGTCATTGATGACCTCAACGACAATGGGTTCAACCATCACATTCCTGAGATGTGATATGAACCTATGGAAATCCTGTGTTTCCGCATCGCCTCTCATGATGCAAGTCTTGACATGTGCTTGGTAGCTTGGTGGCAGCGACTACAGCAACACGCCATTTGCAAAAGAGCTCGTCATCCAGTTATCCAGGAAGTATGCAGGCCTCATGTACGCATCATGCATGCGGTCTAAGTGGTCTTCAAGTGAAGAGTTCTCTTCCATCTTAATGGAGAGGAAATCTCCCATCAGCTCATGCTCCCATTGTTGGGTCCGCGGCATAGAAAACAAAAAAATTCCTACGGTGTGAACTACACGCCAAGATCTATCTACTAGGTACAAAGCAAACGGGTGGACATACATCCATAGAGAATTTACCCTCGAAGACAACGAGCTTTGTTAACGAGTAGGAACTCGTGGTTGGTGTAGTCGTACACTTGCCGATCTCAAGATCGTGAGGAAGTCCGAGTGCCGCAACTCAGCAGCGCATCCGCACTCGCACACACGTTCAAGCCACTGGACAACCTCCACCTCCTCGCTCCAGCGATCCAGCGGAAGCAGCAACTCCTTCCAGATTTAAATGCCACCGGAACATGTATCTCGCTAATCCGAGACCATGGGGAATAATTCTAGAGGGAGAGAGATCCTTCACAAGGAGGTGTGAGGATGAAGGAGGAATGGGTGGCCTTTATAGGAGGAGGGGTGCCCCTCTCTCCATGGTCGCATGGGGTGACCCCTCACCTCCCTCATTCATGTGGTGGTAACTCCTCCACATTAAAATGCCTCTTCACATTCCCTTTTAAAGTCTCCACTTTAAATGCATTAAGTTTCTCCAAATTTAATGCTCTCTCATTTAATAAAACTCTTTTATTAAATTTATTCAGAATTTTGTTAATTACTTTAATTAACAAACATTCACATATAGCCCCTTGCAATATTTCAATATCTCATGCAGAAGCACCTTCTGCAATTTCACCCGAAACAATTTTTGGTTTCTATTGAAATAATTCCTGCGCTTTGCAATTCTTTCGTCTAAAACATATGTGCTCCAAAATGGTGTCCGGTAACTCTTAAGTGTGCCACCCTACGGTTCGCGAATAATGCAGACATGATCGAGACCCTTCTCCGATCAATAATCAGCGGCGGACACGGAGATCCGTCGACTCCTACACATTCAACGATGACTCCTGTGATCATGAGAACCTTTAATGCTTGTAACTAAATCCCTTTGTCTCTCGATATATTACATGTCCGAGATTCGATCATCGGTATCTCCATACCTAGTTTGATCTTGTTACCGACATGCACTCTTTTCTCGTTCCCGTGATATAACATTCTAGTGATCACATCACTTGCTTGCAAGCTATCCTAATGTGATATCACCGAGAGGGCCAGTAGTATATATATCCGCTATCCGGATTGACAAATTCCTCTTGATCCATGAGCCTCAACATAACACCTTCGTAGTAATCGAACCCATCTTTATAGTCACCCTGTTATGGTGTGACGTTTGATGTTATCAAGATACTCTTCCGGTGTTAGCAATTAACATGATCTCATGGTCTAAGGATAAAGATTACTTCGTATGATGTTATAGCAATATAAACACAATGACTTGATCGTAATGCTATACTTCGGATGAATGTTCATCACATCATTCCACCAATGGTGTGACCTTGTTATTAACAACATCCAATGTCCATTATCAGGAAACCTTGATCATCTTGTTAATCAACAAGCTAGTCTATAAGAGAGGCATGACTAGGAACCTTTTTTGTTTATTAAACACACATGTATTGATGTTTCCTATCAATACAATTATAGCATGTAAAATAAACATCTATCATATACAAGGAATACATAATAACAACTTTATTATTGCCTCTCGTGGCATATTTCCTTCAGAGTCCCACTTGCACTAGAGACAATAATCTAGTTCACATAGTGATAAATCTAACACCCATGGAGTTCTGGTGTTGATCATGTTTTGCCCTAGGGAGTACTTTAGTCAACGGATCTGCTACATTCAGGTCCGTGTGCACTTTACAAATCTTTATATCTCCATCCTTGACATGTTCGCGGATGGAGTGAAACCGGCGCTTAATATGCTTGGAATTCTTGTGAGACCTTGGTTCCTTGGCGTTGGCTATGGCTCCATTGTTGTCACAATAGATCACCATCGGGTCCAACGACCGAACCACACCGTTCCGTAATGAACTCCTTCATCCAAACTGGCTTCTGCTGCTTCAAGCAAGAACATATTCCGCCTCCGTTGTTGATCCAGCCACCACAGGTTGTTTGGAGCTCCTCCAACTAACTGCTGCTCCGTTCAAGAGAAATATGTATCCGGATTGAGACTTAGAGTCATCCGGATCAGTGTCAAAGCTAGCATCGACATAACACTTAGCGACTAGCTCTTCTTCACCTCCGTATATAAGAAACATATCCTTAGTTCTTCTCAAGTACTTAAGGATATTCTTGACCGCTATCCAGTGTTCCGAACCTGGATCAGATTGGTACCTACTAGTCAAACTAATAGAATGTGCCACATCCGGTCTTGTACATAGAATGGCATACATTATAGAGCATATGGCTGAGGCATAGGGGATCCTATCCATTATATCTCTTTCTTCCACCGTAGCCGGACTTTGAGTCTTACTCAATGTCTTACCTTGCAACATAGGTAAGAACCCCTTCTTACTTCCATCCATATTAAACTTCTTTAATATCTTATCACGGTATTGCGATAGCCCAATTAGGCATCTTGATCTATCTCTATAGATTTTAATGACTAATATATATGAAACTTCACCAAGGTCCTTCATCGAAAATTTGTTGTTTAGATAACTTTTAACACTGATTAAAAGATCTAAATCATTTCCAATCAATAATATGTCATCCACATATAATATCAGAAATGCCACATTGCTCCCACTCACTTTCTTGTAAATACAAGCCTCCCGCTGTTCTAGGGTCCTCCCGCTAATAGCGGTCCTCCCGCTGTTCTAGGGTCTCATAGAAATAGGGCTGCTCCAAATCCATCTCATTGAGTATATAGTCGACCACGTCATTCTCACTAAGGAGAACGTGGAGACGCGCATCCCACATAGAGAAGTTTGATCCGTCTAGCCTGAGCTTCTCTCCATCCAACCAATCGGCAACAGGGAAGGTAGCATCGGGAGAACCATTTTCTATATTTATAATTGCAAAAGTAATTTAGACTAAGTTTATAATTAAATGTGTTAATAATAACTCCACTCAGAAACACCTATCCCCTGAAGGGTTCTAGTGATAACACGACCCCTTTTCACCACATCTCCCCCGATCATCACGGCCATCAATGTGGGTTCTAGATTGGACGCTAAACATCGGTCACATCATCCATGTGACTCGTGCTCGATCTTTCGACCATCCGTGTTCTGGGGCCATGTCTGTACAAGCTAGGCTCGCCAACTCAACCTTAGTGTATTCACTGTGAAACATGGCTTACACCCACTGCATGCGAACATAGATATGTCTGACACCCGATCATCACGGCATGCCTCATACCGAAGAACTTTCTTGGTGGTGCACACTAAGGGAGAACACAATCATTGGTATTTTTAACAGCGATCATCTTATTAGGCTACCGTCGAGTATCTAATACTAGCACACCATAAAATATACAAACAATAACATTGAATGTAAATGCAATGTGATATGGTCCTTCACGTCGTGATCTCCATCTCGCATCACCGGATTTTGGTGCCAGGTTCCGGCGCCATAGACATCGGGATACAGGCGCCTTTTCGGCGTGGTAGTCTGTCACCTCCGTGACTATCTACTACTTCGTCACACAAGGTAATCACTTTACCTTTGCCACAACCATATCACAAAGCAATGCCCCCTGCAAAACAAAGTTAGACGCCTCTACTTTATCTTTTCATGTTTTACGTGGCTGCATGGGCTTTCGCACAAGAACCGTTCTTACCTACGAACTTTCACCACAACGCTGATCAAGTAGTTATCTATACTACACCCCTTTCGGGGCCCTCCGTTGCAAATGGCATACCAACTAATGCGAGAGAGACAGACACCCCCCCAAAGCCACTTTATATGGTACAAGTTGTATGTCAAGCGTGGACCAGTCTCACGAATGAACGCGTAAAGTCGTTTGGGGGCCACTTCATCAAGCATTACTTCGGTATACACAAGTACACGTGGGAGGGTAACAACTAAAAGATCAAAGCCCACACACTACATCTCGTGTGTTCTACCCATGCTAGTATTACTACGCATAGATCTAGCTCTGATACCACTGTAGGGGTTCGCGTATGAAAACAATAAAATTTTACCCTACGCCTCTAAACCCCTGATGTTGCCAGGACCTATCTATTAGTAATGCAGTAACGGGAGGGGCTTTTCGCGAACATACCCTTTAAGACCGAAAAGCCTTATCAATGCTTAGGAGAGTGTGGTTGATGTAGACGATCTGAAGCCAACATCAAGGTCGTGTTGAAGCCCTCACGCTCCTACGGCTCCAACGACTCCCAGTGCCCCAAGTGTGACACCTCGCGGGGATTTACACACGTATGGTGCCTAGCGATGACTACCGCTTCCCCGATCCAGCAGTAGTTGCAGAAGTAGAGCTCCTGGATCCGAATCCCGCATCAAGACGGCGCTCCGCGGTGAAGATGTCTCTCGTTCGCACAGTCCAAACTTGGGACCACGGTCACGGGAGAGAGAGAGAGAGAGTGAATATCAATTGGAGGTCTCCCCAAAAGTGAGGAAACCTTTATTGAATATTGTGTGTATTTTTCTGGTCAAAATACCCCACTATATATAGGGGAAAGGGGGTACACCCTCCCTCAAAGTCCCGGGGTGGGACTAATCATGGGAGAGGGGTGGGGAGGCATGCCGGCCAGCCCCCCACCATGGGCCCCACGTGGGGCAGGCCCACTAGGGCCGTCGGCCACCCCCTAGGCCCCTCCTAGGGGTGTGGTCCCCTCTTAGGCCTTTTCTCCTCCGGGATTTGGCCCATTAAGCCCTTTGACCATTAAATTAATTTCTCTTTTATTAAATAATTACGAATAAATGATTAAATCAATATCTAACATTCATTCACATATTATACAATCTCTGTGGATATGGAACACCTTCCACCTCCACTCCGGACATCCTCCAGACTTATCGAAACCCTTCTGATTTTCTCTCTTCTCTTCTTTGGTGATTCTACCTAACGAGGGTTTAACTCATCAATGCCCATTATTATGGACTTGGGTTTTGGAGAAGGAGGGAGCGCTGGAGGCATCAGTCGGCTAGCAAACAAGCACACAGGGACGCAAGGTTTACCCAGGTTCAAGCCTCATAGAGGTCCCTACTCCTGCTTGTCTGGTCTTGTAATTGATGGATGAATGGAAGATTACAGGGGCGCGCAGATGCAATCTGGCGAGAGTTGTGGAAACTAGGGTTGCGTGTGTCTTCCTTGCCGCCCCCTCTTAGCCTTTATATAGATAGGCCAGGTCTCGGGTAGCAGATCGAGTCGGTTATAGATTAGGGTTTTCCCTTTAAACTTCTTCTTGTCTCGCAAGTAATCGAGAGTCCGTGGGCCACTCGAATTCTTCATCGGGCCGTGGCAATGTCGTGGGCTTCCACCGTATCTGGACCGTATATACTAAACTCGAGTACCTGTAGGGTATACCCATGTCAGTAGCCCCCGAGTGTCCAGTGGAATCGTAGATTCGACTTGGGACTTTATGAAGCCTTTCGAGTGCATGACTGAGTATTTTTTCGAGTGTTCTGTTTATGTCATAGGGATTGTTGATATGCGTGCCTGATTTAACCAATGTATCGGTATCAGTTAACTGCCTTAGGGCAAAACAACGCAATCTACTCGAACTCGAGTCCCCAGACTCGAATTCGGAAAAGTGCTGGTGTAATTCGACTCAAGCCGCGGAGGTCTTACACGAGTTGAATTCCAGTATATGGGTGTTGATACGTCCATTTTGCATCACTATTCTATGTCATAATTCACTGTTATTCATTGATATATTTCGTATTGAGAGGTGATACTTATGTTATTTCATCTGTTTTTGCATGGTTGATGACTTTTGGAGCATGGACCGCTGCAGTCAGGATTCTGATGGAAAAGGTGCTGTTTGGAGGCAAAATTCACGAAGATCAGAAAATCCGGGAAAATATACGGAAAATCCTATTTTTCCAGAAGACGAAGGAAGCCAGAAGGGGGGCTGGATATGGGCCATAGGGGGCCCACACCACCCCCTGGCATGGGCCACCACAGGTCGCCACCGTGTGGTGTGGCCGCTGGTCCACCCTAGCACTCCCCTGGGCGTATATTATCCTCCTGAAACCCTAAGACTCGGGGAGCAACCACAGAAAGATTCCGCCGCCTCTACGGGGTGGAAAATACCGAGAGAGAAAGATCTCTCCTACAGACAGATTTCTGCCGGGGGAATTCCTTCCCGGAGAGGGGAGATCATCGCCATCAACACCACCATCAAGCTGGACTTCATCGGGATCATCATCATCACCACCACCATCATCATCAGCAGCACCATCATCACCATCTCCATATTGATGTAACAATTGAGTTGAATCTTGCATAGTTCATAGGGGAAACTTTCCCGGTATTGATTACTCTTTGTAGTTAAAGCTATTGAGTGAACCATTGAATTATTGTTTATGTTCAGATTGTTATACATCATTATTCCATCTCTGATCATGATCCATATGATGTCTTGTGAGTAGTTCGTTTTGTTCTTGAGGACATGGGAGAAGTCATGTTGTTAGTAGTGGAGTTGTGTTGAGAAAGATTCAATAGTTTGATATTTAAGTTGTGGTGTACTTCTTCTAGTGGTGTCATGTGAACGTCGACTACATGACACTTCACCTATATGGGCCTAGGGGAATGCATTGTGTATTTGGCTACTAATCGTAGGGGTTGCCGGAGTGACAGAAACCTGAACCCCCGTTAGGAAACCATTGCACAAGGGACGTAAGGGTCTTAGAGTTTAAAGATGTGGTTAGGTTTCTACCTTAATTACTTTCTTGTACTTACGGATGTTTGCAAGGGGTATAATCACAAGTATGTATTAGTCCTAGGAAGGTCGGTACATTAGCACAGGTTCACCCACACAACACTTAGCAAGCTAAAGAAGATTAATCAACTATATGAAGCGAAAGCACTTGACAGTCTTCCCATGTGTCCTCGAGAACGTTTGGTCATCTTAAGTAATACAACCGGCTTGTCCTTTGCTGCATAAATGATTGGGCCACTTGCTGCATTTATTCCTACTATCTTTTATTTACTCGTACTTTGTTTACTTGCTTTATCAAAAAACCATAAAAATCCGTTTGCTAAGTATTTGCAGAGAATTCCTGATCCATACCACTAGCCAGCACCTTCTGCTCCTCATTGGGTTCGACACTCTTACTTATCAAAAATACTGCAATACACCCCCTATACTTGTGGGTCATCAAGACTATTTCCTAGCACCGTTGCCGGGGAGTGAAGCGCTATTGGAGAGTGGAACTGGTAAAGGAAACTTCTACTATGAGTATTGTTTACTTCTATTAGTTGCTTTATTTTTGTTATGGATAATTTGCTGAGTTTCTTATTTGGTAATGCTACTACCACTGCTAAGGTAGTAGATAAGCCACCACCTGCTGAGAATGATGTTTTTAAAATACCTACAAGAATTATTGGTCGTGTTATGGATAACTATTATGTTGGGGATGGAACTGTCCATCCCGATGATCATTTGCGCTTTATACACGAATTATGCGGGTTGTTCAAGTGTGCAGGTATTACTACACATCAAGTTAAGAAGAAGTTATTCTCATTATCACTAAAAGGAAGAGCTGAAGAATGGTATAAGCTGTTGAAGAATGGTCAAGCTCTGGAATGGGAGGAAATAGTGCCTCTCTTTTATTCAAAGTTTTATCCTCCTAGTGAGATTCATAAAGATTGGAATCAAATATACAACTTTTGGCCTCTTGATGGAGAGAGTACAGCTCAAGCTTGGGGGAGATTGAAGTTACTAATGCTCAAATGTCCCATTCATGAGCTCCCCAACAATATTATTATCAATAACTTTTATGCAAGGCTTTCTCTTCATGATAAAGATTTATTGGATGCTTCGTGTGCTGGATCATTCACTCGAATGGAAGAAGAAGCTAAATGGGATCTTCTGGACCGTATTCAAGACAATGCGGAAGCATGGGAGAATGACAAAGGTAGAAAGTCAGGTATAAATTATGATTATGAATGCATTGAATCTTTTATGGGAACTAATGACTTTCAAAATATTAAAAATGCTTATGGTCTAGACTCTCAAGCTATTGCTTCTTACTTTAAGGCTTTTGCTTCCTACATTGAAGTGCCTAAAAAGAAGTGGAATAAGTATCATGAACCTTATAAAGATATTGCTAAGAGTGTTCCTGCAAGAAATACTGAAGTTTATACTGCTAATCATTTTTACCTAAACCTTACATTGAGAAAATCCCTTTCCCATGTAAGATGAAGGAACATTCTATGATAGCTAGTATGTTTAATGAAAGTACAAGTAAAGATGCTAAACCGGATAAACAAATGGTTGATGAACCTATAATAGCAAATGTGAAAGACTTTGTCACTAAGTATGAAGAAGAGGGACACCCTATCCTTTGTAAGGATACCTCTAATATTGCTTCACATAGTAGTGTTATGACAGCTAGTATTCATGTGTTTTCTGTTAGAATAAGTGATCATTGCTACGATGGTCCTTGTGATAGTTATATTGTTAAGTTATGCATGATACTAAAAGTTATTATGAGAGAGTAAAAAGTGTTCTTATGCATCTCAATAATATCAACTTTCCTCGTTTTATGCCGAAATTTTTTATGTTGCACTTCTTTTGCCTTCTTATGCAAGTAGCCTCTGGCTTCAACAACTTGTTTGTTTACAAAATTCCCTTGCATAGGAAGTGGGTTAGACTTAAATGTGTGTGTGTGTTTTTGCTTCTTAATGCTCTCTTTCATTTCAATTCATATTCTTAGGTGAGCATCTTCAAAATTATCATGCCCATCTTAATGGCTATAAAGAAAGAGCTTTTTGGGAGACAACCCAATTTGTTTTTGCTTTAAGTTTGTTTTTGTTTCTTTGAGTCTTGGAAGTTATTACTTCGGTAATAACCTCTCCTTATCCTTTTTGTTTGGTTTTTGTGTCAAGATCAACCTCTAATGAGAGAGAAGTAATATTTGGGGAAATTGCTGTCCTGAAACAGATTTTTGTGCTTCACCGTAAAAATTCGTGAGAGATCTCTGTATGTCGGATTGAGTTGTAATTGTTTGTGCTTCTGCCCCAGGTTGTTATTTAACTTTCGTTAGTTTTGCACTTTTTGATTTGAGCAACAGAAGATTTTCGAAAAAATATATCTTTACCTGCTGGTCTATTTTGACAGATTTTGCCAATCTTGCATTTGCTTCTTTAATCGATTTCCTTTTTGAATTCTTTTTGGGTTTTCGGAAGGAGTTGCTACAGTAGCTTTTATGTTTTGATGGTTTTCAGTTGAAGTTGGACTCAAAAGGTTTTATCACTTCACTTATACTAATGTTGCTAATGAGAACTGTGTGAAGTTTTGTGTGAAAGAAATTTCTGGGTAGTGGAGAAGATGGTGTAATGAAGGAGAGAAGGGTTTTATGACTCAAGTAATAAGTGTATGAAGATGAAGATATTGATGTTATTCAAGTGATGATTCCGGAAGAATCTACTAGATACCAAATTCAGAGACCTGTAGAGTCCGTTTTCAAATAGGTAACGGTTCTGGTAAGAAAAGTTCCGCGAAAATACTATCCAACTATATTTTTGCAGTTTTTAGTCAATAAGGAAAGCTACGAAGCTAAAAAGGGACGGAAACAGAGCCAGGGTGGCGGGCCCACCCCTGGCCACGCCACCAGGTGGTGTGGCTGCCCCAGACTCCGCCTCCGACTCGTTTTCTCCCAATACCTTCCTTTTGTTGTGAAACTTCGTAATATATAACCCCCCGGATCTCCCGAGGTTCGTATATCATGTTTTCATCGTGTTTTCATTTTGATCTGTTTCTGCCAGGTAGAGTCCCAGATTTGGAGCCACAATGTCTTCTTCTGGATCAGCCAAGGGAGATTCCTTAGAAGATATCATCAACCCATACATGAGAGAGTTGAAGATTCATCCCAGGGAGTTGTTGTTTGAAGATGGGGAGGTCCGGATAAAAGAGGTTCAAGGCCCTAAAGGTGAAGGAAGTCTGGAGGACAGGATGGAAGCGCTGGAGCAAGAAGTCTTTAGGTACAAGAAGATGGCGGAACGCGAAGTGGATATCATCCATAAGATTTGTTCCGAACTCATCACCGGGCACCAAGAGGAGACTGCTGAGCTCAAGGATGAAGTCCTCTCACTCCCCCAAACAACCAACAAACTACAAGCACAGCTCTATGATGTTCAAAATCAAAACTGTGAGTATGAGGTTAGGTTTAAACGCATAAGTGCTGCTGCAAGTTTCAGGATGCTGGAGACCACGATGTCCTTTGTTGATGGGAAGCCCTTACCCTGGAAGTCGGATGATGATGAGAGGATACCACCACCACCTAAGGAGTAATTCGTCATCAGGTTTGGCATCCCCTTGGTTTGTTCCAAGCTTGGGGGAGTGCCGCAGTATCACATCACTATCTTCTATCTTTTTACCCATATTAGTAGAGTCATATCATGAATAGAGAAGTTATTATGTAGTATGGTTTGCATTATGGAAGTGTCCCCTCTCTCGTTAGATATGTATCCCTTGGTGTGACTTTCCGTTATGGAATATTAATGAGAAGTTCTATCATTCACTCTTTCCATAGCTTATATTAGTTTTCAATTCGTGGTTATATGATTGATATTGTTGTTAGTATTGGTATCACTTTGGGATCATTGAGTTAATTCAGTTGGTTTTGGCAAACCTGGCTCGGTCAGTAGCAACACTATTTTTGAGAGTTGAATGAAAAGATAGTAGTACTCTAAAGAAAAATTATTTCATCATCTTTCTTTCTTGATTTGCTCATAAGTCTAGTATTCTCTAGTTAAGATCTTTTGTGCTTCCAAGGAAGATTGCATGTTTGTCTTTATCACTTGTATGTTTGTGTGTTTCCTTCAACTCTTATACTTGCTACCCAGCCTTGCTAGCCAAAAACCTGTACTGAGAGGGAATTCTTCTCGTGCATCCACTCCTTTAAACCAAAACCCTTGCCATTTGTGTCCACCATACCTACCTAGTAGCACTATTGCTATTCCAAGTAAATTCTTGTTTTATCTATCTCCCAAATTAAACTTGTTATGTGAAAATTAGTGATTAAAGCTCTCATGAACTTGATGGAACACTTTACTTTCTTGCATTTAATAAACCTGAACCATTGGGTCCTTCTTTGTTGCGTATATGCTTGTGCTTTATGAGTTGAAGTTAGCAGAACCATGTATCATGGGGAACGCTTTCAACACTTCATTGGTACTTGTACCTAGTTGATATCATGTTCTTTTGCTTATGGATCCCGGCGGTGTGAAATAAAAGTGGAACTTGTAAGATCATGGAGTTTATATGTGTGTTAGAGAAATGCCTGGGTCGCTAGCCTAAGCCATGCCTAGTCATGGTGGAAACTTGCAGCATAACTATAGTGAGCATTCTATGAAGCATCCTCAATAAAAACCTATGCAAATAGCAAATAAAAGATCATTTGAGATGCTTCTTGTCCTTGCCTTGTCATTTTGATTATGGGATAGCTCATGTGTCATGTGCAAGGGGTACCCCTTTGGCGGTTCTCAACGATACACATGTATTTACAATGACAAGAGCTTACTCGTGACTGAAGTTGAGTAGCATGAGGTTCGGTACTCATAAGTAAGGGGCATGGGACTTCAATTTATAACTTGTCAAGCATATCCTCTTAGTTGTGTCACTTTAACCTTAACCACCAAAAGATGCCTATGATAGGGGCATTGAGAGCTGAAAGCTAATAAGTATCATAATTTTTGGGAGCTCTTTATGAGACTTGCAATCCATGCTTCCCTCTGCGAAGGGCCTTTCTTTTACTTTGTAGTTGAGTCAGTAAACCTACTCCCTTCTACCTCAGCAAGTACTTTGAGTTGTTGTGTTTCATTCATTCATATGATGATTTATTCAATCATGTTTCTTATGTTCCTTGTTTTGCACTTTGCTCTTATCTTGATGTTTACTACTTTGAAAGCTATCATTGAACCAGCTATTTGTGAACTCCAGCAAATTATCAACTATTCTTCGACCAAGAGCTAAGTTTGCCATTACCAATTATGATTCACTTTATGTATCTTTATTGTGTTTCCTTTACTCATTGCAAGTTGAGTTATATAATAGTGAGTTGTCTTCTATTATGATCTATGTATTTGATGAATGTGATGCTTCTTGTTTGTATTCTTTTATCGACTCTTCACTCCATAAACCTGAGGCCATATTTATTGAGCTCAGTTTCGCTTGGGGACAAGCAAAGTCTAAGCTTGGGGGGAGTTGATACGTCCATTTTGCATCACTATTCTATGTCATAATTCACTGTTATTCATTGATATATTTCGTATTGAGAGGTGATACTTATGTTATTTCATCTGTTTTTGCATGGTTGATGACTTTTGGAGCATGGACCGCTGCAGTCAGGATTCTGATGGAAAAGGTGTTGTTAGGAGGCAAAATTCGCGAAGATCAGAAAATCCGGGAAAATATACGAAAAATCCTATTTTTTCAGAAGACGAAGGAAGCCAGAAGGGGGGCTAGAGATGGGCCACAGGGGGGCCCACACCACCCAGCGCGCCACCCCAGGCCGCCACCAGGTGGTGTGGCCTGTCCCACCCAGCACTCCTGGCGTATTATCCTCCCGAAACCCTAAGACTCGAGGAGCAACCACGAAAAGATTCTGCCGCCTCAGGTGGAAAACACCGAGAGAAAGATCTCTCCGAGACAGATTTCTGTCGGGGGAATTCCTTCCCAGAGAGGGGAGATCGTCGCCATCAACACCACCATCAAGCTGGACTTCATCGGGATCATCATCATCACCACCATCATCATCAGCAGCACCCTCATCACCATCTCCATATTGCTGCAACAATTGAGTTGAATCTTGCATAGTTCATAGGGGAAACTTTCCCGATGTTGATTACTCTTTGTAGTTGATGCTATTGAGTGAACCATTGAATTATTGTTTATGTTCAGATTGTTATACATCATTATTCCATCTCTGATCATGATCCATATGATGTCTTGTGAGTAGTTCGTTTTGTTCTTGAGGAGATGGGAGAAGTCATGTTGTTAGTAGTGGAGTTGTGTTGAGAAAGATTCAATAGTTTGATATTTAAGTTGTGGTGTACTTCTTCTAGTGGTGTCATGTGAACGTCGACTACATGACACTTCACCTATATGGGCCTAGGGGAATGCATTGTGTATTTGGCTACTAATCGTAGGGGTTGCCGGAGTGACAGAAACCTGAACCCCCCGTTTGGAAACCATTGCACAAGGGACGTAAGGGTCTTAGAGTTTAAAGTTGTGGTTAGGTTTCTACCTTAATTACTTTCTTGTACTTACGGATGTTTGCAAGGGGTATAATCACAAGTATGTATTAGTCCTAGGAAGGTCGGTACATGAGCACAGGTTCACCCACACAACACTTAGCAAGCTAAAGAAGATTAATCAACTATATGAAGCGAAAGCACTTGACAGTCTTCCCATGTGTCCTCGAGAACGTTTGGTCATCTTAAGTAATACAACCGGCTTGTCCTTTGCTGCATAAATGATTGGGCCACTTGCTGCATTTATTCCTACTATATTTTATTTACTCGTACTTTGTTTACTTGCTTTATCAAAAAACCATAAAAATCCGTTTGCTAAGTATTAGTAGAGAATTCCTGATCCATACCACTAGCCAGCACCTTCTGCTCCTCGTTGGGTTCGACACTCTTACTTATCGAAAATACTGCGATACACCCCCTATACTTGTGGGTCATCAGGTGTGAGCACTCGACGCGTCCGTCAAGGCATGTTCATCGTACCTGTTGGCACGGATATATTTCTGGTAGTGCGCAGCAAATGTGTTTCCAGGCCTTATTCAGGTCTTATCTTCACGCTATAAGCGCGGCATCCAATTTTTTTGTCATCGCGGAGATGATTCGGGTGACCTAGGAGACGCAGTCTCTTTATAGGGAAAAAATATGAGGCGGTGTCGCCATAGACTTCGAGTGTGGATGTTATCAACACGCAGTACAACGTACAATTAATCATAGGGTGCGCGACCAGTGCTCCCTATGGGAGTAGCCCCCGAGTGCCTAGTTGAGTCGAAGACTCAGGCAGGGACTAAAATTTTCCGACTACTGTCATCTTTTGTTTGCTTGTTTCAGTCGAATTTGCTTCCGGCGCTCCCTATGGGAGTAACCCATGATCCATAATTGAATCGTAGATTCGAGTGGTTGGGTATGCTTTTGAATGTCCATATTCCTGCATAGAAAGAAAATCGTAGGGTGTGCGACCAGCGCTCCCTATGGGAGTAGCCCCCGAGTGCTTGGTGGAGTCGAAGACTCGAGCAAGGACTAAAATAGTTGAAGTCTCGTAGTGCTCATCTTGATGACATCAGTGCTGACAATGTGATGACCTCAGTTGCCCGCGTGAGCGGCTTTGATGGGACGTGACTAGCGGTGGGTCCCACTTTCTGACTTTGAATTGACCGAGCATGCGTAATCTTTCGTTTTAACTGCGTCTCCTCGATTTCCGCGTGTAATGGAGACAGTGGGGGATGGTTCGTGTTTTGGCCTCTCCACGTGTCGACCGCGATGTGCGCCACGCGTCAAATAGGGTTTCTGCTGGCCGTTGGATTGCATCCGTAAGGGGGTTAAGTAGTAGCACAGCTGCGGTAATTTCCCATCTGCTCTTTCTCTGCTTGTTCTTCCATCACCATTGCCGCTGCTTTCTACTTCCTAGAGCTTGTCCTCTTCGAGGCACTGGACCAACTCCGCGTGTTCCCGAGCTATTTCCTCCGCTCGCACCGCCATCGTGAGATGGGGAAGAAGAAGGGAGGCGCCGCCACTGGGTCTGCTGCCACCACCACCATCGCCAAGAAGAAGGGTGGGTCCACCGCCGTGGGCACCAGCCATGCCCGGGCCGGCAAGAAAGAGAAAAGCTTTGCGTCACCAATGGCGCGTGGCGCACATCCACCATCAAGGCCTCTGAACTTCATATTCTGCGCCAAGATGGAGTTCTTCCGCTCGCCGAAGACGATTCACGAGTGCCTGGTGACGAGGTAACCCCCCGTCCTCCATCAGGTTTCCGGGTGATGTTCCTCGCGTTCATCATTCGTGGTCATCTGCCCTCGCATCCCTTGTCGGGCCTTTGTTTCTATGGGCTCCAGCTGCACCAGCTGTCCCCAAACTCTCTTCTTCACATTGCGTGCTATATCACGCTTTGCGAGTGCTGGCTCGGATTCGAGCCACACTTTGGTCTCTTCAAGCGGCTTTTCAAGCTAAAGCGTCAGTCAGCTTCTGGCACGTTAGTCTACGACGTAGGCGGCTGTGGAATTCATGTCGACTCCTCCGATACTTACTTCAACATCAAGCTCACGGCGTCCGTCCAAGGGTGGAGAGACAAGTGGTTCTACATCCGCAACCAGAAGGCCGACAGAGAGCACTACGGACTCGCGCCCTTCGACCCCGTGACGTCGTGCAAGAGGAGGCGTTCTTGGAAGAACGTGGTTATGCCTGGTGAGTCCAAGGAGACGGAAGTGTTGTACGAGCACGTTTGCGACCTCGAGAGTCGCATGGGTAAAGAGGAGGGAGGCGCCGCCCTCATTCGCACATGGTTGCGCCGTCGCATCTAGCCTCTGCAGGCCAGAGTCCACCCCATGTTCCAATGGACTGGTGCGGACGATGTCACTCACGTATCTGCCGATGGCATTTCTGCGGGTGAAGTAGATAAGAGGTTGCGACTGGTGACCAAGTACACCACCAAGGAGGTTCTCCCCGGTGAACCAGTCGTGCCTCCCTTCGACACTTCTAACCCTCCTCCTGAGGTATGATTGTGCTACGAAGTAGCTTTAATTGTCGATTGCTTGTGATTTCTTAATGTATACTAAATTGTTTTCTGTATGCAGGATTGGAAGGTGTCTCCCAGTTTGCCCCCTCTTCCTGAGAGGGTTATTCCTCACGAAGTAGATGAAGAGGACGAGTCGGAATCGACCGTCCCACTTGAAGAGGAGGAGGAAGCCCCCAAGTCCAGCGGTCCGAACACTCGCAAGCGTTCTCGCAGCGAGGATTCGGATGCTTCGTCTCCTTCAACTCTAGAGGGCCCATATATTGGTGTGGAGGCACCGATACCCGCCGTTCTTGTGCGCTCCATGGCTCCTCCTGCCCGAAAGAAGCTTCGATTGCCAAAGGAATCGTCGGAGTCGGAGGAGCATTCCTTCGATCTTGATAGATTTGATTGGTGAGTTCTGTATTTGTGAATTCGTTTTGGTTTCTTCTTTGAGTTGTCATCTGTCTTAAAGCTCTTGCTTGATTTTGTGTTTCAGTCAAGTGGCGACATCGTCTTTTGACGACGTCTAATTTTTGAAGGAGTCCGGAGTCGTGGACTCCAAGTCCAAGAAGGTAGCTTCTCGATCTCCCTCTCCTCCATTGGTGGCCCACTCCAGGCATAACTCATCGAGTTCCCCGCATGCTGGGGAGCATCAGATGGTGACCCGGATGACTATGCAACAGCCTTCTTCAGAGTCTGTGGAGGATCATGTAAGTGTCTTGTAATTGGCAGTCGAATTTTTCTTGTTGTGCTTTACTTGAACTTGAAGTGTCCTCTGATGCAGCTCATCATGAAGGAGGTCGTCCGCCTGGCGGAGCAGGTCCTTAACATGGGCCAACAGCATGCACGACTGGAGAATCACCATCACATTGTCGAAAGTAAGCTTGAACTTCATCTTTGTCTTTGCAAATATTGTTGATTCTATTTGGTAACACTCTCTGTATATTGCAGCTGAGCACTATGAACTACTTCGTCATGCTGCTGCATTGGAGAAGACATTGGCCGCAGCGACGAAGAGTCGTGACGAGACAGTCGCAGCCTTGGAGGAGTCGCGGAAGCGAGAGCAGGATCTCCTTGCATCCACTACTGAGAGGGAGAAGATGTTTGAGGAGCAGCTTTTCTCGATTGCCAAGTCCCTCTCAGGTATGGTTTCTTCATCTGGATATGCCTTGCTCTTTTGTGCTTTGAAGTGTGATTGTTGTACTAATGCTTTTGTGTATGCAGATGCCAGCGGGTTGAGTTTCGATGCCCAATCTCTGCATCGCACGGATGCTTTGGCTGGTGCCGTTGCCGCAGTCGAGGACCACAGTGTTTCCCTCCAAGAGACGCTGGGGAAGGCCAAGGATGTGCTCAGCCGCATCCGTGAGGATTTGACTCCCAAGGCTGGGATGACCGACAACCTCAGCGACTTGGTGGAATCCCTGGCTAGAGGGATCCCCGCGGATTTCAAAAATTCGTAGCACTCCGTCGGTGCCACCATGGCACTCGCCATGGTGCAGGCCCATGGCGTGGAGATGGATCTCGCAGCTATCTCTAAGGCGATGCTTGTCGATGCTGGAGGCTAGCAGGTAGTTTTTGCTCCCTATGCTGGTAGATGCAAAAAATACAGTCCCCAGCTTATTGAAACACTCGCCAAGTACTCCGAGGAGCGGCGTCAAGCGAAGGCTGCGGCTTCTGGGGGTATGAATGGAAAGTTCGTGGCGTCGGAGACTGCCACGGATGTGATGAAGCCCCCGAGGCCTAAGTCCAAGTCGAAAAAGCAGGCTGCTCCTCAGTAGTTATATTGTAATAGTTAATAGTTCGACTCCTTTTGTTGAAAACATGCCGTTGGCCAAGTGTCTCTATTGATACTTTCGTCGTGTTTGAATGTACTTGAGATTTTTTCCATGTATTGCTTGGTCCCTTATTCGCTCTTGCTTGGCTTATGATAGGGTACGTCGAGTGGTCCTTCGGGTGATCCTCGGGACCCTCCATCCGTTGATGAGACTTTGGCGCAATCGCATTCACGGGTGGATGAGTTGTCCCTGCTTTCGTGACTGTGCGATCGCGTTAAGCAGCTGGAACGCGAGCTGCCCGTCCTTCGCGGTAACACAGATGTGTGGAAGTCAAGGGCAGAGAAGGCTACCGCCCGAGAGCAATATCTGTTGGAGGAGGTGACGCAGCTAGGCGATCAGTTCAAGTGTTAGCTTTCTGCCCTCTTATCTTTTCTTTTAGTCAATCGTGGCAGTTCCTTGTCTTCATACTTTGCCTTGTTGCTTGGTGTAGTTGTCAGCGCTCGTCATCCGCAGGATGAGAGAGACCGGATTGCCATTCGAATGAATGACCTAACCTAGGAGCAGCTTCAGGCGAGTGGGTATTTTTGGGTTGACCATGATCGCGCGATTGCTCTTGCGACCCTGAAGGACCGTGCCTCTTGAGTACTCCATTTTTTGAAGAAATCGCAATCATGCCTGAGGAATATCTACCAGACGATGTTTCCACTAAACATCGTCCCTTCGAGCATGTTGGCTCTCCTGGCTAAGTTTCGGGATTTGAGTGCAGTTCATGAGTGCGTGCGGCAGCAGTTGGTGGCTGGCGCCAAGGCTGCCCTATCGTTGGTGCGACTGCACAGTCTTGATGTAGACATTGCAGCTATTGCTGCTGGACCGCTGACTCCGCTAGCAGGTTCGACTTGGAACATGGTTCCCCATTATCAGGCGGTGGATCGTCTAGCAGAAGAAATTGTCGACTTCTTTGAGGAGCAGACAAACGTTCTTCTGCTGCAACAGTAGTTTAACCTGTGTCATGCATATAAGTGTACTATGTTGTAAAGTTTGTATGTATATGTTGGATGTAATTGATTTATATTGATATGTAAAGAGCTTGCTAGCTTATATGTTTTGGGAGTGTATTTGTACTTTGCAGTTCCTTTTCGTTAGCCTGACTTATTTTATCTTAGCACCTTGCCAACCTGTCAGGTGCGTTGCAACTGGGTTGGTGTTGTATCAAGGGTTCGATTTGTTGTTGTGTCAGCTACTCAGGATACTGCGATTTGTTCGTAGAACGAGGGTGTAAAGGGTGGCGTAGCCCCCCGAGTGATAAGATTGCTAGAAAAATGAGGAAAATACAGAGTTTCGGGGCACTTAGCTTTATTTATTTGCAGAATCAGTATGAGGTACAATGTGTGGTTATGTAGCCTGGCTGAATAGCCTTATTTGTAATGAAGAGGAAGAGAAAAACAACTAGGGATAGAAGCGTCGCAGCTGCGCGACATTCCAGGGGTTGGAGTATGCGACTACTGTCTCGAAATCTTTAAGGCGATAGACGTCACCTGGTATTACTTCTGTAATCACGTATGGTCCTTCCCAAGGGGACTCGAGTTTCAGGTGCCCTTGTTGCTTCAGTCGTAGGACCAAATCTCCTTCGTCGAAGGATCTGGGGCGTAGCCTCCTGCTATGGTACTGCGCAGGTTCTGCTGATAGATCGTCGATCTTTTTGTTGCCATGTCCCGTGCCTCGTCAAGGAGATCGACAGAATCTTCGAGTGCGAGTGTGGACTCCTGCTCGCTGTATGCGACCACCCGTGGGGCCTTAAAGCGTACTTATGCAGGTAGTACTGCTTCAGCACCGTGCACCATGAAGAACGGGGTATATCCCGTGGCGCTGTTTGGGGTTGTGCGCAAACTCCAAAGTATGGACTACAGCTCGTCTGGCCAACATATGGCGGCTTGTTTGAGTGGCCGGAGGATTCGCTTCTTGATTCCACCGCAGACAAGGCCCTTGGCCTTTTCGACTTGACCGTTGGTCTATGGATGAGCTACGGAGACATAGCTTATGTTGATTCCTAGGTTTTTGTAGAAACCCTAGAACTCCTTGGAGGTGAAGTTTGTGCCATTGTCTATGATGATGTTGTGTGGCACTCCGAAGTGATATACAATGATCTCAAAGAACTTGACGGCGCTGGCTCTTGACTGGTTTGTCACCGGCATGGCCTCTATCCACTTGGTGAATTTGTCGACTGCGACCAGGAGGTAGACGTAGCCCCCTCGCGAGGACTTTGGGAGCTTCCCGACCATGTCGAGTCCCCATTGTGCAAATGGCCAAGCCAATGGTATTGGCCGGAGTTCTATGTCAGGTGTGTGTGGTTTGTCCGCGAATCGCTGACAAGCATTGCATCGCTGGACGAAGTCCTTGGCATTGCGCATGGCCATGGGCCAGTAGAATCCAGCTTGTAGAGCTTTGGCGACAAGGGCATGACTGCCGGCATGGTGCCCGCAAGTCCCTTCATGGATGTCGAGGAGGACGGCCCTTCCGTCCGCGTTGGAGACGCACCGTTGGAGTACTCCTGTGATGCTGCGCTTGTATAGTTCGCCGTTGATGACAGCGAATGCCTTGGATCGTCGCGCGATATGTCGTGCGTTAGTCGGTTCGTTCGGAAGCCTCTTGCTTAGAAGATATGTGATGTAGGGTTGAGTCCAAGATGGCTCGATCATCATGACGCCCATTGGTCCTTCGAGTCCTATGTCAAGCTCCAAGTCATCAAGTGCCATTGGCACATTGGGTGGCGTAGCTCCCGAGTCCGTTGTTGTGCTTGTTTTCTTCTCTGTGGCCTTTGGCTTGATGGAGCGTTCGCAGATACGCTCGAGAAATGTGCAGGTGGAGCCAATGTTGGCGAGTGCGTCCGCCTCTTCATTTCTTTTGCGGCCTATGTGCTGCAGCTCACAGCCGTCAAAGTCCCCTTCGAGTGTGTCGTAGAGGTCGCGGTAGCCGATCATATTGTCGTTCAGTGCGTCGCACTCGTGCATCGTTTGGTTGACGACAAGTTTGGAGTCATCGTAGATGATGAGCCTCTTGGCGCCACAGGCTTTCGCCATCTGCATCCCGTGCAGCAGGGCCTCGTATTCAGCTTTGTTGTTGGAGGCAATGAACTGCTTTCGCAGAATGTATTTTAGCTTGTCTCCCTGGGGCGATGTCAGTATGACACCGGTGCCAGCCCCGTCCTTCCGTTTGGATCCGTCGAAGTGCATTGTCCAGAGGTAAGACATATCTGGTTTTTTGGGGAGTTGGTTCTCCATCTAGTGCATGAGGAAATCAGGGAGGACTTGCAACTTGATCGCGTCGCCCTTCTCGTATGTAATGTCTCGTGGAGACAGCTCGATTCCCCAAAGCACGACTCGTTCGGTGGCATCGGGGTTGTTGAGTATATGCCCGAGCCGGCGTCGTTGACCACCACGATTGAGTGCTCCTGGAAGTAGTGGCGCAGTCGTCTGGCTTTCATGAAGATGCCGTATGCCAGCTTCTGGTAGTGCGGGTACCGCTGCTTTCTTGGTGTGAGTACCTCGTTGAGGTAGTAGACTGGGCGCTGCACCCCATGGACCTTGTTTTCTTGCCACGTTCCACCACAAGCACCATGCTGACCACCTGGTTGGTGGCGGAGACATAGAGCAATAGTGGTTCTTTTTCGCGTGGAGTCACCAATACTGGCGAGGTAGATAGTAGACGCTTGAGGTCTTCGAATGCTTCCTGCGCCTCGTCGGTCCACTCGAACTTGTTAGTTTTGCGGAGAAGTTGGTAGAAGGGCAATGCCTTTTCGCCCATTCGACTGATGAATCAACTGAGCACCGCGATTCGCCCAGCCAGCTGCTGGACGCCTCTTACGTTCTTTGGCTTCTCCATGGCCAGTATGGCTTTTATTTTCTTCGGGTTTGCCTCAATCCCTCTCACGGAGATGAGATGTCCGAGTAGTTGCCCAGATGGTACGCCAAAGGTGCACTTGTCCGGATTGAGCTTGATCTGGTAGCGGTCGAGGTTGGCGAAGGTCTCACATAAATCTCCGATTAGCGAGGCTTCCTCCTTTGTTTTGATGACGATGTCGTCGGCGTAGACTTGGATGTTGCGACCAAGTTGATCTTTGAGGCAAGCCTGCATGCACCGTTGATAGGTGGCTCCTGCGTTTTTGAGCCCGAAGGGCATTGTGTTGTAGCAGAACACACCAAAAGGCGTTGTAAACGTCGTTTTCTCTTGATCCTCCTCCTTCATTTGAATCTGATTATAGCCTGAGTAGGCATCGAGGAAGCAGAGGGGTCACATCCCGCGGTGGAGTCGATGATTTGATCGATTCACGGCATCGGGAAGTGATCCTTTGGGCAGTGATTATTTAGGGAGGTGAAATCCACGCACATCCGCAGGATATCCGTGTCCTTTTTAGGTACCAGCACCGTGTTGGCGAGCCAAGTACTTTCCTTCATCTCGCGTATGAATTTTGCGTCTAGGAGTCTGTTGATCTCCATTCTGACCGCTTTTGCTCATGGTTCAGACAGTCGCCAAATTGTCTGCTTGACTGGCCTTGCATCTGGGTTGACATTGAGTGTGTGCTCGGCGAATTCCCTGGGAACCCCTGGCATGTCTGCTGGACACCAGGTGAAGATTTCCTAGTGCTCATGGAGGAATTCGACGAGTGCAAGTTCCTATGCAGAACTTAAGTTGTTGGCGATGAGGGTCGTCTTGGTCGGGTCCGTTGGGTGGACCTGGACTTTCTTCGTGTGCACCGACGAGTCGAAGGACAGGTCGGGTGAACTTGGCCGGCTCAGAGGAGGCGGACTGTTGTCTGTCGACTCCTTTTGCGAGTTCCTCCTGCATACCGAAGGACTGGGAGATTCTGTTGAATTCCCTGTCACAACTGTCAGACCTCTGGAAGCTCCTGTTGATTGTGATGACGTTGTTTGGACCTAGCATTTTCATCTGCAGCTAGGCATAGTGCGGCACTGCCATGGACCTAGCGAACGCGACGCGTCCGAGTATGTAGTGGTACTATGAGGGCCAGTCAACGACTTCTAAGTCTATGCGTTCGCGTCGAAAGTTTTGCGGCGTGCCGAAGATGACATCAAGGTTGATTTTGCCCAGGGGATATATGCCCTTCCCTGGGACGATGCCGTGGAACATTGTGTCCGAGACCTCTAGACACGTCAGAGGGATCCTCATTGCACGCAAGGTACTTGCGAACATGACGTTAATGCCGCTTCCACCATCCATGAAGAGCGACTCATGTCGAAGCCTCCAATCTGTGCTTCGAGTACGAGGGGCAGCGGCCTAGGCGAGGGACTTGGCGCGGGTGATCATGCTTGTCGAAGGTGATGCAGGAGTCACTTCCACTGAGGTACTCAGTGGTGGAGGGCGGAGAGTTTGTCGCCAAGTTGACTTGGCGAGTGATGGCTCTCTGCACCCGATTTGAGGGGCGCCCCTTTTGGATCATCATGTTGCCTATGGACCGTGGATATGGCTCGCCGCCTTGATTCTAGACCGGTGCGGCTGCGGGTGGTGGTACTCCAGGTGGTGGTGGAGGAGCTCCATGTTCTACGGCGCCTGGGGCGACACCGTAGCCCCTGTTGACTGCATCGCGATTCATCCGAGCCAGACCCTCGTGGAGTTTGAGGAACTCGCGACAGTCCTTGAGAAGGTGGCTAGATTTTTTCTTACCATCGTGCTTGTTGATGTAGAAGTGCATGTTGCACGGCCCGGACAGTTTGTCCTCGATAGTTGTTACGGGTGCCTCTTCGCAAGTGCGGTGCTGCCACACCTGCGTGGTTTTCCCGGAGTCGCAGTATCCACCGCTGCGATAGCCGTTGTTGCGGTTGTCGTCGTGTTTGTCGGCGTAGCCTGCTGCAACCATGTTGACATTGTCGCGGTCATCGTAGATGCGCATTCGCCGCTTGCCTCGACGGTCGCGTCTGCGCCCGAGGTCGTCGTTGTCATCGGAGTAGGTGCGGTTTTTCACCGAATCCTCTCCATCGGCCCACCGATTCGCAATTTCCATCAGGTGGTCGATTATTTTAGGCTTCGAGCAGCTCAATTTCCATCAGGTTCAGGCCTCGTAGAGGTCCCTACTCCTGCTTGTCTGCTCTTGGAATTGATGGAGGAATCGAAGATTACAGGGGCGCGCAGATGCAATCTGGCGAGAGTTGTGGAAACTAGGGTTGCGTGTATCTTCCTCGCTGCCCCCTCCTAGCCTTTATATAGATAGGCCAGGTCTCGGGTAGCAGATCGAGTCGGTTACAGATTAGGGTTTTCCCTTTAAACTTTCTATCTTTAAACTTCTTCTTGTCTCGCAAGTAATCGAGAGTCCGTGGGCCACTCGAATTCTTCATCGGGCCATGGCAACGCCGTGGGCTTCCACCGTATCTGGACCGTATATACTAAACTCGAGTACCGATCCTATAAACACTCTCTAAGCATCATCAAGCCCTTAAGCATGATACCCTATGGTTCGGGAACACTCCAGACATGGTCGGGACACTCCTGGACCAATGATCGACAGAGGGACCTGGATGGCCATGTGACCCCTGTGCATTCCACGAAGATCTTTCATCGTTTGAACCGGGATAGTCACGTCTTATTCCTTTTGTCTCTCAATACTTGCATTGCCCGAGATCTGATCAATGACATCACCATGTTGTGTTCAATATCGTTACCAAACAAAGCTACTTGACTCGTTTTCGACAAGTGATATCCCTGTGATCAAATCACACGTTGTGCAGCTATTGGATACAACTTCTCCGAGTGGGCCCTTGAGTATCTTTCCTTCACGCGGACAAACAAATCCCGCTCTTGACATATATTGCCTCTATAGTTCCTCCAAATACCTGAACACAACTTTATGATCACTCTGTCATAAGTGACGTTTGATGCTATCTAAGCATTCTCGGGAGACAGTGATTGATATAGTCTCATGGTCTAAGGAATAGTCTACGAGGTCTATTCTAATCATCATAACTTGAACTTCGTGACATGATCGGGTCACGATGTTTAGGTTGGGTATTGGTTCATCATCTCATTCACAGAATGAGTTGACTCCATTTCCAACTGGCATAAATACCACATGATCAGGAAACCTTGATCATTTGTTGACCAATGAACCAGTGACTAGAGTTTCACCGGGAACCCCTGGTTGTTTATATATCACACGTGTATTGACGTTTCCTTTCAATATAGTTATATCATGATATAAAACTTAATCATAAACTTCACGATATATGATAATAATCCTTATTATTATTTGTCTCTAGGGCATATTTCTAACAGTTGTCATGGACTATATCATGAAGAGATGAATCGTTCACCTTTCACGAGTTCGTGCCAGAGTTGAGAACTCTCAAAGTAGGCTTGATCGTAGTAGGAGTTGATGAGTCCAAAATTGAAGAATATTTACCTCTAGTTTTGGCATACGTAGAGTAGGATCTTAGTATTTTACAGCACACACACGCACACTTTTGTATTTGTTTCAATAGGATCCCGAATTACTAAGTCTTATGTGAACATATCAATTGCGATTGTCATATTATGCAGTAATATGGTATTTCTAAGTGATAAACGTCATTTATTTGATTTAACCTCGCACCTGGGAGAATAACAAACGCGGAGGAAGCCAACAGAGGACTTAACGAGGACTGGTACGGGCGGAGCTTGCCTGTACCGTGCACCCAAACCATGTGTCAAGGTGTCCGCCTCGTCAAATACTTTCACCTCGCGAAGACGGATCCGAGATCCGACATTCACAAAAACCACCAGCCTCTAAATACCATGCTAGAGAGGGATCTGGAGGAGGAACTAAGAGAAGGGAAAATCCTTGCTACTCCACGGATCATCATAGGACATCACATCATCCCCTTCATCATCAACTGCTGCATCTCCATCACCATTACCATTCCCCTCTTCTATACTTTAGATCTTGTAGTAATTCCAGATTCAATTATGGTTTGCACTAGATTTATCACCATACTTTTATCCACCCATTTGAATATGATGATGTTGTTGATTGCTTCCATGTGAGAGTAGTTACGTACCTTTGCTCTTGGGGATATGGAGAAACCCTAACATTATTATGAAATGAAATAAAGATGATCTATTACTTGTGTCCATGATCCGTTGACCTATGATATTGTGTTTGATCTCTCTCTAGATGGTATGTGTAGTCGGCCACATATCATTTTCCTATAGGACTAAAAAGAGGGTGATACCCTTAGGATGTGTATGGGAGTATGTCCAGTGCTAAGCGGTGATAGTAAACATTGGCTTATAACCTACATGGTCAAAGTGGGAATTAAGAGAGACTCACTAAGATTATTACGATATCCATGGGGAAACCCTTAATTGTGGTGGTCTATATGAGTGATTACTCTCAGGCATCGTCGTGGTTATTTAGAGCTGACCTCATTACCTGACTCAAGAAAGCGACTAGCGACGAGTCTTGCAGTGAACATCTTATTATTGAGCTCTCTCCACACACATCATGACGAAATAAATAGAGTATCTTAATTATAATTAACTATCCCATGCTAGTGGTGTATCCTGAATCCCTGAGAACACTTTTGCCTTATTGAGTTCCAACACCATTTCCAATGCATTTGTTACTTGCTTTTGTTTACTTGTTTTATTTACTTTCTTGCACACAAGCATAAAACCTTCCAAACACCCTTACTTGAAATCAAAGGTAGCTTACAAGTATCCTTTGGTAGATAGTGACGAGGAGCATAAAGACCTTAACCAAATAGCTCTCTGTGGGTTTGATACTCTTATTTCGAAACTAGCTAGAATTGATCTATGCACTTGCAGTCATCAAGCTATTTTCTAGCGTCGTTGCCTGGGAGCTAAGCGCATTTGGTTTTTGATCTCAGTTGCTAAATCTATTAATTGTTTTACTAAGTTGTTTACTAGTTTTAGGTGATCTCCATGACTGCACTCGGGATGATGAATCATCTTGATGCAACTAAATACCTTGGGAAGTTCAATAGAGGACTTGTTAAGGAATTCCCGAGTGGGAGCGAACCATAATTCGAGGTTAACCCTCGCTTTATCGCTTTGCTTAAAAAGAAAACTTTTGCAGGAGATGATCCAGATGAGGATCCTTACACTCATTTAATGCATTTTACCGAGTTATGTTGGACACTCAAATTGAGAGGCTATTCTGATGATGAACTCAAACTTAAATTGTTTAGCCAATCTCTAACCAACACTGCTTTATCTTGGTATAGAATTTGCCCTGCAGGGAAAATTGATAACTGGGAAAAGCTTAAAGGAGAATTCGTATTTTGATTCTTTCCCAAAGTAAAAAATTGTTGAAGTAAGGAGGGAAATCACAAACTTCTAAACCTGGCAGGAGAAGGATTGGTAAGAGATTTCAAAAGGTATAAATCCATCCTTCATAGATGTCCCCATCATGATTTACCTGAATGGTATGTTTTACATATTCTCTATGGGGGACTTAATCAAGAAATTAAACATGAACTTGACACTAATTCTGGAGGTTCTTTTCTGGATCTAACCATAACTAAAGCTTGGGAACTTATTGAACAAATTTGCTGCAACAGAGAAACTTGGGGATTTGATTTAGGTGGCAAAGGAGGGATAGAAATTGAATATGATTGTCTCAATTATTATAAGGAATCTGATAAGGTCAAGGAAACTGCTAATTAGTTGATGAAGATGTTATTCTGCAAATTCTTTAGTCTTTTACATAACACATTGAAGCTCCCAAGAAAGATTGGCTTCAATACACTCCACCACCTAAGCAATATGAAGATATTGACATAAAAATTATGGCCCCTATAGAGCCACTAAAAAAGGAGCCCCTTATGATGAACCCCTTCATTTTCCAAGGATGACTATAAAACATATGATGGCTCAACAACTCAAAGAACAGCATGAAGAAGAAAGATTGTTCCTCAAAAATCTAGAGGAAGAGGTAAAAGTAGAAGAGAAAAACCAAGTAAGTATTCAAGAGAGAGATGAACCAACTAAATAAGATATATTAACCATGTTTGCACATTGCAACGTGATTGAGCTAGACACTAAAGCTTCACAATTTGTTGAAGGTAAGGTAAAAGCCAAAGATGTTGGTAAGCCTATTCTCCCTTGTACTTTTGGTGGATCTTCTCATTATGGCCGCTGTGATATAGGAACAACTATTAATGTGATTCCTTATAATTTTTATTTAAAAATCCAAAATGAACTATTTCCAGCCGAGTTGGAGGACACCGATATGACAGTAATGTTAGCTGATAAAACAATCAGAGTTCCTACGGGGAGCAATTAGAGATGTTCCAATTTGTATTGGACCTTACAAATATCCTATAGATTTTGTGCTTGTTTACATGCCTACTAATGCTTATTGTCCAATTATTTTTGGAAGAACTTTTCTAAACATCGTAGGGGCAAAAATTGATTGCAGAAGAGAAACTATATCTCTCAAGTTTGGCGAGGCTAAAATGAATTTCCATTTCTCCAAGTTTGACCATAGGCCAACCATTGAAGAATTCTATGAATTTGAGTATGGGCAAGAGGAGGAAGGTAATATTGCTAGTCTTGCCGCTATATTCATTGAAACTCCTGATGATAATTTAATAAGAAGCCTAGTGGATAGTAATAATCTTCCTGAAGATAAAGATAAAATGGAAATTGATGATTATCTTGATTCAACCCCTGTTGTTGATCCCGAAATGAATCAAATTTATGAGATACCCATAAGAAAAGGGGATGAGGCACTGATACGTCCATTTTGCATCACTATTCTATATCATAATTCACTGTTATTCATTGATATATTTCATATTAAGAGATGATACTCATGTTATTTCATCTGTTTTTGCATGGTTGATGACTTTTGGAGCATGGACCGCTGCAGTCAGGATTCTGATGGAAAAGGTGCTGTTTGGAGGAAAATTTCGCGAAGATCGGAAAATCCAGGAAAATATATGGAAAATCCTATTTTTTCCAGAAGACGAAGACTGCCAGAAGGAGGAGTGGAGATGGGCCACAGGGGGCCCACACCACCCCTGGTGCAGGCGACCACAGGCCACCACCCAGGTGGTGTGGCCGCCAATCCACCACAGCTCTCCCCTCTGGCGTATATTATCGTCTCGAAACCCTAAGACTCAAGAAGCAACCATAGAAAGATTCCACCGCCTCTGCGGGGCGGAAAACACCGAGAGAGAAAGATCTCGCCGGCAGACAGAATTCTCCCGGGGGAATTCCTTCCTGGAGAGGGGAGATCGTCACCATCAACACCACAATCAAGCTGGACTTCATCGAGATCATCATCATCATCACCACCACCATCAGCACCATCAGCATCATCATCACCATCTCCATATTGCTGTAACAATTGGGTTGAATCTTGCATAGTTCTTAGGGGAAACTTTCCCGGTGTTGATTACTCTTTGTAGTTGATGCTATTGAGTGAACTGTTGAACTATTGTTTATGTTCAGATTGTTATACACCATTATTCCATCTCTGATCATGATCCATATGATGTCTTGTGAGTAGTTCGTTTTGTTCTTGAGGACATGGGAGAAGTCATGTTGTTAGTAGTGGAATTGTGTTGAGAAAGATACAATAGTTTGATATGTAAGTTGTGGTGTACTTCTTCTAGTGGTGTCATGTGGACGTCGACTACATGACACTTCACCTATATGGGCCTAGAGGAATGCATTGTGTATTTGGCTACTAATCATAGGGGTTGTCAGAGTAACAGAAACCTGAACCCCTGTTAGGAAACCATTGCACAAGGGACGTCAGGGTCGTAGAGTTTAAAGTTGTGGTTAGGTTTCTACCTTAATTACTTTCTTGTACTTACGGATGTTTGCAAGGGGTATAATCACAAGTATGTATTAGTCCTAGGAAGGTTGGTACATCAGCACAGATTCACCCACACAACACTTAGCGAACTAAAGAAGATTAATCAACTATATGAAGCGAAAGCACTTGACAGTCTTCCCGTGTGTCCTCGAGAATGTTTGGTCATCTTAAGTAATACAACCGGCTTGTCCTTTGCTGAATAAAGGATTGGGCCACTTGCTGCATTTATTCTTATTGTCTTTTATTTACTCATACTTTATTTACTTGCATTATCAAAAACCCCTAAAAATCCGTTTGCTAAGTATTTGCAGAGAATTCCTGATCCATACCGCTAGCCAGCACCTTCTGCTCCTCGTTGGGTTCGACACTCTTACTTATCAAAAATACTGCGATACACCCCCTATACTTGTGGGTCATCAAGACTATTTTATGGCGTCATTGCCAAGGAGTGAAGCGCTATTAGAAAGTGGAACTGGTAAAGGAAACCTCTACTGTGAGTATTGCTTACTTCTGTTAGTTGCTTTATTTTCATTATGGATAATTCGCTGAGTTTCTTATTTCGTAATGCTACTACCACTGCTAAGGTAGCAGACGAACCACCACCTGCTAAGAAAGATGCTTTTAAAATACCTGCAAGAATTATTGATCGTGTTATGGATAACTACTATGTTGGAGATGGAACTGTCCATCCCGGTGATCATTTACTCTTTATACACGAATTATGCGGGTTGTTCAAGTATGCAGGTATTACTACAGATCAAGTTAAGAAGAAGTTATTCTCATTATCGCTGAAAGGAAGAGCTGAGGAATGGTATAAGCTGCTGAAGAATGGTCAAGCTCTTGAATGGGAGGAAATAGTACCTCTCTTTTATTCAAAGTTTTATCCTCCTAGTGAGATTCATAAAGATCAGAATCAAATATACAACTTTTGGCCTCTTGATGGAGAGAGTACAGCTCAAGCTTGGGGGAGATTGAAATTACTAATGCTCAAATGTCCCATTCATGAGCTCCCCAACAATATTATTATCAATAACTTTTATGCAAGGCTTTCTCTTCATGATAAGGATTTATTGGATGCCTCTTGTGTTGGATCATTCACTCGCAAGGAAGAAGAAGCTAAATGGGATCTTCTGGACCGTATTCAAGACAATGCTGGAGCATGGGAGAATGACAAAGGAAGAAAGTCAGGTATAAATTATGATTATGAATGCATTGAATCTTCTATGAGAACTAATGACTTTCAAAATATTAAAAATGCTTATGGTCTAGTCTCTCAAGCTATTGCTTCTTATTTTAAGGCTTTTGCTTCCTACATTGAAGTGCCTAACAAGAAGTGGAATAAGTATCATGAACCATATAAGGATGTTGCTAAGTGTGTTCCTACAAGAAATACTGAAGTTTATACTGCTAATCATGTTTTACCTGAAGCTTACATTGAGAAAATCCATTTCCTAGTTAAGATAAAGGAACATGCTATGATGGCTAGTATGGTTAATGAAAGTACAGATAAAGCTGTTGAACCTGATAAACAAATGGATGATGAACCTATAATAGAAAATGTGAAATACTTTGTCACTAAATATGTAGAAGAGGGACACACTATCCTTTTTAAGGATACCTCTAATATTGTTTCACAAAGTAGTATTATAAGAACTAGTATTCCTGTGTTTTCTGTTAGAATAAGTGATCATTGTTACGATGGTCCTTGTGATAGTTATATTGTTAAGTTTATGCATGATACTGAAAGTTACTATGAGAGAGGGAAAAGTGTTCTTATGCATCTCAATAATATCAAGTTTCCTCGTTTTATGCTGAAAGTTTTTATATTGCACTTGGTTTGCCTTCCTATGCTAGTAGCCTCTGGTTTCATCAACTTGTTTGTTTACAAAATTCCCTTGCATAGGAAGTGGGTTAGACCTAAACATGTGTATTTTTGCTTCTTAATACTCTCTTTCACTTCAATTCATATTCCTAAGTGAGCATCATCAAAATTATCTTGCCCATCTTAATGGCTATAAAGAAAGACCTTTTTGGGAGACAACCCAATTTATTTTTGCTTTCAGTTTGTTTTTGTTTCTTTGAGTCTTGGAAGTTATTACTTCGGTAATAACCTCTCCTTATCCTTTTTGTTTGCTTTTTGTGTCAAGATCAACCTCTAATGAGAGAGAAGTAAGATTTGGGGAAGTTGTTGTCCGGAAATAGATTTTTGTGCTTCACCATAAAAATTCGTGAGAGATATCTGTACGTTGGATTGAGCTGTAATTTTTTGTGCTTCTGCCCCAGGTTGTTATTTAACTTTCGTTAGTTTTTGCACTTTTTTATTTGAGCAACAGAAGATTTTCGAAAAAATTGATCTTTACCTGCTGGTCTGTTTTGACAGATTTTGCCACTCTTGCATTTGCTTCTTTATTCGATTTCCTTTTTCAATTATTTTTGGGTTTTCAGAAGGAGTTGCTACATTAGCTTATGTTTTGATGGTTTTCAGTTGAAATTGGACTCAAAAAGTTTTATCACTTCACTTATACTAATGTTGCTAATGAGAACTGTGTGAATTTTTGTGTGAAAGAAATTTCCAGGTTAGTGGAGATAATGGTGTAATAAGGAAGTAAAAGACATGATAGCAGGCATGAAGGGGCTGATACCTCCAACTCTAGATCTTAGTTCTTGCCCTGCAGCAGTGGAAGCTCTACGAGTCACCGATGAGTTCTGCGACAAGTACCGAGTCTTGAGGAGGAAGGTGGATATGCTTCAAGAGGAGAATAACAGGCTTCGCAAGATGCTGGACGATTTCCTTGCACCAACCGAGAGGATACCACCACCACCAAAGGAGTAATTCGTCATCAGGTTTGGCATCCCCTTGGTTTGTTCCAAGCTTGGGGGAGTGTCGCGGTAGCACATCACTATCTTCTATCTTTTTACCTTTTTAGTAGAGTCATATCATGAATAGAGAAGTTATCATGTAGGATGGTTTGCATTATGGAAGTGTCCCCTCTCTCGTTAGATATGTATCCCTTGGTGTGAGTTGCCGTTATGGAATATTAATGAGAAGTTCTATCATTTACTCTTTTGCATATCTTATATTAGTTTTCAATTCGTGGTTATATGATTGATCTTGTTGTTAGTATTGGTATCACTTTGGGATCATTGAGTTAATTTAGTTGGTTTTGGCAAACCTAGCTTGGTTAGTAGCACTATTTTTGAGAGTTGAATGAAAAGATAAAAGTACTCTAAAGAAAAATAATTTCATCATCTTTCTTTCTTGATTTGCTCATAAGTTTAGTATTCTCTGGTTAATATCTTTTGTGCTTCCAAGGAAGATTGCATGTTTGTTTTTATCACTTGTATGTTTGTTTGTTTCCTTCAACTCTTATACTTGCTACCCAGCCTTGCTAGCCAAAAACTTGGACTGAGAGGGAATTCTTCTCGTGCATCCATTCCTTAAACAAAAACCTATGCCATTTGTGTCCATCATACCTACCTACTAGCACTATTGCTATTCCAAGTAAATTCTTGTTTTTATCTACCTTCCAAATTAAACTTGTTATGTGAAAATTAGTGATTAAAGCTCCCATGAACTTGATGGCACACTTTACTTTCTTGCACTTAATAATCTTGAACCATTGTGCCCATCTATGTTGCGTATATGCTTATGCTTTGTAAGTTGTGAATTAGCAGAACCATGCTGTCATGTGGAATGCTTTCAACATTGCACTAGTACTTTGTACCTAGTTGATATCATGTTCTTCTGTCTATGGATTTCGTCGATGTGAAATGAAAGGGGAGCTTGTAAGTCCATGGAGTTATGCATGTGTGTTAGAGAAGCACTTTGGTCTAATCCATGTTGTCATGGTGGAAACCTGCAACGTAACCATAATGAGCATCTATGAAGCATTCTTCTTATAAAAAAGGAGATAGAGATTGAGAAAAAGAAAAAAAAGAGATGAGAAAAGAGGAAAGAGAGAAAAAAGCACCATATTCCCATGGTAAATAAGAAGATTGCTGAGATGCTTGTTGTCTGCTTGCCTTGTCATTTTGATATGGGGATTCTTCCGTATCATCGGGCAAGGGGTACCCCGTTGGCGGTTCTCCATGATACACATATGCTTACTATGACAAGAACTTACCGGTGACTAAACTTGAGTAGATGAGGAGCGGCCCTCGTATTCAAGGGACATGAGATTTTCAACTTACAACTTGTCAATCATATCCTCATATTAGATCACTTTAACCTTAATCACCTAAAGATGCTTATGAGAGGGGCAATGAGAGCTGAAAGCTAATAAGTACCATAATTTTTGGGAGCTCTTTATGAAACTTGAAATCCCTGCTTCCCTCTACGAAGGGCCTTTCTTTTACTTTTAATTGAGTCAGTAAACCTATTCCTCTCTATCTCAGCAAGTATTTTGAGTTGTTGTGTTTCATTCATTCATATGATGATTTATTCAATCATGTTTCTTCTGTTCCTTGTTTTGCACTTTGCTCTTATCTTGGCGTTTACTACTTTGAAAGCTATCATTGAAAATCAGTTATTTGTGAACTCCAGCAAATTATCAACTATTCTTCGACCAAGAGCTAAGCCTACCATTACCAATTATGATTCACTTTATGTATCTTTATTGTGTTTCCTTTACTTATTACAAGTTAAGTTATATAATGGTGAGTTGTCTTCTATTATGATTTATGTATTGATGAATGTGATCCTTCTTGTCCGTATTCTTTTATCGACTCTTCACTCCATAAACCTGAGGTCATGTTTATTGAGTTTAGTTTCGCTTGGGGACAAGCGAATTCTAAGCTTGGGGGAGTTGATAAGTCCATTTTGCATCACTATTCTATATCATAATTCATTGATATATTTCATATTAACAGATGATACTCATGTTATTTCATCTATTTTGCATGGTTGATGACTTTTGGAGCATGGACCGCTACAGTCAGGATTCTGATGGAAAAGGTTCTGTTTGGAGGCAAAATTCGCGAAGATTAGAAAATCTGGAAAAATATATGGAAAATCCTATTTTTCCAGAAGCGAAGATCGCGGAAGGAGTGGAGATGGGCCACAGGGGGCCCACACCACCCCCTGGCGCGGGCCACCCTGGGCCGCGCCACCAGGTGGTGTGGTCGCCCTGGTCCACCCCTGGCTCTCCCCTCTAGCGTATATTATCCTCCCAAAACCCTAAGACTTGGGGAGCGACCATAGAAATATTATGCCGCCTCTGCAGGGCGGAAAACACCGAGAGAGAAAGATCTCTCCGGCAGAATAAATTCTCCCGGGGGAATTCCTTCCCGGAGAGGGAGATCGTTGCTATTAACACAACCATCAAGCTGGACTTCATCAGGATCATCATCATCATCACCACCATCAGCACCATCATCACCATCTCCATATTGCTGTAACAATTGGGTTGAATCTTGCATAGTTCTTAGGTGAAACTTTCCCGGTGTTGATTACTCTTGATGCTATTGAGTGAACCGTTGAATTATTGTTTATGTTCAGATTGTTATACACCATTATTCCATCTCTGATCATTATCCATATGATGTATTGTGAGTAGTTCGTTTTGTTCTTGAGGACATGGGATAAGCCATGTTGTTAGTAGTGGAATTGTGTTGAGAAAGATTCAATAGTTTGATATTTAAGTTGTGGTGTACTTATTCTAGTGGTGTCCTGTGAACGTCGCCTACATGACACTTCACCTATATGGGCCTAGGGGAATGCATTGTGTATTTGGCTACTAATCGTACGGGTTTCCAGAGTGACAGAAACCTGAACCCCCGTTAGGAAACCATTGCACAAGGGACGTCAGGGTCTTAGAGTTTAAAGTTGTGGTTAGGTTTCTACCTTAATTACTTTCTTGTACTTACGTATGTTTGCAAGGGGTATAATCACAAGTATGTATTAGTCCTAGGAAGGTTGGTACATTAGCACAGGTTCACCCACACAACAATTAGCGAACTAAAGAAGATTAATCAAAAGCACTTGACAGTCTTCTCGTGTGTCCTCGAGAACGTTTGGTCATCTTAAGTAATACAACCGGCTTGTCCTTTGCTGAATAAAGTATTGGGCCACTTGCTGCATTTATTCTTATTGTCTTTTATTTACTCATACTTTATTTACTTGCATTATCAAAAAACCCTAAAAATCTGTTTGTTAAGTATTTGCAGAGAATTCCTGATCCATACCACTAGCCAGCACCTTCTGCTCCTCGTTGGGTTCGACACTCTTACTTATCAAAAATACTGCGATACACCCCATATACTTGTGGGTCATCAGGCACCTCCACCTCCTACACTCAAAACCCTTCCTGGAGAGTTAAAATACAGGTTTCTTGATGAAACTAATAAATACCTTGTTATTATAAGTTCTAACCTTGCAAAAAAAGGAGAAATTTAATGATAGTCTTAAGAATGCACTGGCAAGCTCTTGGGTATTTGATGGATGACTTGAAAGGAATTATCCCCTCGATAGCCACCCATAGAATATTTATGGAAGAAGGAGCTTAGCCAGTTGCAGACTTCGAAAGGCGACTTAAACCCCATATGAAGGAGGAGGTAAGGAAAGAGGTAATATGATTACTTGATGTAGGTACAATCTTTCATGTAGAGGAAAGTGAGTGGGTGAGTCCTATTCATTGTGTTCCAAAGAAAGGTGGGTTCACTATTATCCCTAATGAACATAATGAGATGGTCCCAACTCATACCATCGTTGGGCATAGGATGTGCATTGACTATAGAAAACTTAATAAAGATACTAGAAAAGATCACTACCCTTTACCATTTATAGATCAAACTTTAGAGAGACTTGCTATGCACTCTCATTTTTGCTATTTAAATGGGTGCTCCGCTTTTTCCCAAATAGCTGTCCATCCTAATGACCAACTAAAAGGGCATGTATGCCCCATGGGTGGTTTTGGTAATTAATGGCAATCTCTTTGGACTAATGTGTAAATTGAGTTTCACTTGTAGGTTTGTTTATTGGCATCGCTTGGACTATGTGTTGGTTTCAAGGTTGAAAAAGAAGAAGCAATGTATAAGGCCTTTGTGCCTATTGGAATCAAGTAGAAGAAGAAGATCAAGAGTGTCTTGAAGAAGAAGATGGAGTTCATCATGTCTATCTTCAAGACATCATCAAGAAATGAAGGGAAAGATCAAGGTGCGCCATCTCTAAAAGATCTCATGCTTGAAGCTTGCCATCTTCAGCGATCATGGAGTGATGAAGACAAGTTCAAAGAAGAGGTTTCCCCATGGAGTATGGGGGAGCATTTCACAAGTCTTCATCAAGAAAGAGCAATCAAGAAAGGCGATCCATCTTGAGAAGGACAAGACGGTCTACATCAAGCTCAAGTGGAATGCTCAAGGCAAAGGTATGATCTTGATAGGTTTTCTATTTTACCGGTCTCTTGTAGTGTTGGGAGACCGGGTTTAGGATTGATAGCTGTACTATCAAGAGGGGCTCTCGAGTGGGTGACTTGATCGCATCCTTTAGAGAGAGCTCAAACCTTTGCATTCTTACATCATCTTTCTTGGTTTTTGTTCTTGTATCTTGTCCATGTGAAGATCTAGAGCTTGTGGTTATCTTCTTAACAAGCTCTAGTTCATCAAAAACGGATTTCCCTTGCATATTTTTTGCAATTTTGATCTTGTGGGTTTTCCGGATCCACACCTTGGGAGATATCTCACATATATATTCCTGTTTTTCTCCCTTGGTGGTACCCAATACTTCGAACACATCGTTGTCTTTCCAACAAAATTGGTTTCATCTTATTTGGAGTTTGGATGCGAAAGTTGTGACAGTTTTGGTTCTGGAGTTTTACCTGACCGGTAGTTCCGGTGAGCCACCGGTAGTCCCACATGGAATTTTTGTCGCCGGTAGTACTAGGGGAATTACCAGGGCCACTTCCTCTCATCCCGAGTGCAGTTCAGTAGCCTCTCTATTTGGTGAGTCCTATTTGACGGAACTTCGACTGGATCTTTGATCGGTAGTACCATCCCTGGGAGGAAGTACCGGCTAGGCCCCAGAAGTACCGCTCAGGCAGAGTTGCCACCAGTAGAACTGGGTGAAATTCCGAGCTAACTTCCGCTCAGCCTCGTTTCAGGTCAGTATCCTCTTTGTTTGTTGTTTGCTATTTTGCGGAACTTTGATTGGAAGTTTGGGCGGTAGTACCGTCCTAGGTGGTAGTACCGGTGAACTAACGGTAGTACCGTCCAAGCTCACTTTTCTGTCTCCCGCATCGCTGTTATTTTGGTTGGGTGCCACCGGTAATACCACTCCCCCACCAGTACTACTGATCGTGCACGAATATGTGCGTAACGGGCGGATCGGGGAGCCCTTTAAAAGGGGCTCCTCTTCCCGTTCATGGTCACTTGCTCTTTTCTTGGTTTTTGGGTTTTTGCCTCTCCTCCATTAATTGTTGACCTTGAACAGCTTGCCATCTCGCCTTCCCCTCCTATGATTCTTGGATCTTTTTGAGAGATTTGAGAGAGGAGATCTAGATCTACAACCCCACCAAACCAGATCCCTTATTTCTGAAGGAATCCTTGGGATCTAGATCTTGGCGAGTTTTGTGTTCTTCCTCTCTTATTCCTCCAATAGCTTTTGTAGCTTTGGTAGAATTTGAGAGTGAAGTACTTGCATCTTACATTTGGTGCATAGGTTTCAGTTCTTCTCGGAGATTCGGCGAGTTCAAGCTCTTGGGCTTGTTACTCTTGGGTTCTTGGAACCCTAGTCGGTTGTGTGGAGTTGTGGTGAGTTCTTGAGGCCTCCAATTGAGTTGTGGATATTCCTCAATCTTGTGGACTATTGTGGCATTGTTCTTGGTGGCTCAAATTATTGTGGAGTTTCCTCAAGCTTGTAGCCTTTGTGGCGTTTCTTGGGAGCCCATCAGTTGAGTTGTGGAGATTTCCATAAGCCTTGTACGGGTTCGGTGACCGCCCTCAAGTGTCCCATAGTGGATTGTGAGTAGGCCTTTGTGGCGAGATCATGGGAGAATAGGGTGATCCTTTTGTGGCGTTAGTGTGTTTTATGTCTTCGCATCTTGGGGTGAGGCCTTGTGTGGCGTTGGGTGAGTACTGAGCCATTTGTGGCATTCGAAGTGCATTGCACCATCGCACCTCTCCAATGGAGACGTAGCTTCTTTGGAAGTGAACTTCGGATAAAAATCATCATCTCCGTGTCCATCGGTTATCTCTCAACCAAGCCCTTTAGTTATGCAATTTACATTGTGATAGCCTTCGTGCTTGAAGCATTATATCTTGCTATCACCTTGTTGCTTGTCTTGCTTAGCATGCATTGTTGGTGCACTTAGGGAACCTAGTGGTTATAGGTGTTGGCTTGATAAATTAAATTTTAGTTTTATTCCGCATTTATTAGAGCCTAAACCGTAATAATTTTAAAACGCATATTCACCCCCTCTAGGCGACATCTGTTTCCCTTTCACCTATTAAAGTCAACTTTCACTTGCCCTTTTGGTTTATAAAATCCGTGAAAGAACTGACATTAAGCCTAGAATGATCCATTAGACTTTGCTTTTGCAAGAATTTGACTTGCAAATCCTACAAAGAAGAGAAGATCAGGTTGACACATCGATGGACATCGAAGAGATCAGAACACCAGAGAAGGTGTCATCTATTTGTGTACCATCAGGGACTACTCATCCCAAAAGTAAATTTTATGTTTCCCTCTGCAATGGTATAAGCAACTTCTTACGACCAACTCAGTAGCGTTTTGAACTCCTTGTGTTTTCTTGAGGTCACTGTCGAGTTCACGAACTCGGTACGGGTGAACGGTATGGCCGCACCCGCCCGTACCAGTGGTCATTAACCCTCTAGTACATTTCCTTTGTTTTCAATGCAGATGGTACAACTGGGCCATATGGGTAGCTCCCCCATATGGCAGGTCGTTAAGAGCTCAGTGTCATTTCTGGTTTTCGCTCTTTTTATTAAAAATAGAGAGTTCTGTCGACTTTGGAAAAGGTAGTAACTGTCGATACGGGCGCGTCGTATGGGTAAAGCCCGCCCGTAGGAAAATGTCGGTAAGTTTCGTACCAACTTTGGTCGGTTGAATTTTTGGATGTACGTCGGGTACAGGCACGCCGTACAGGCTCCACCCATACCACTGGTCATTACCTCCTTTAGTTCTTCGTTTTTATTTTATTGCTTTTCTAATTTTGTTGGGACTATTTTCTTGGCCAACTTTTTTACTTCCAGCAGGAGTTTTTTCCTGTTTCTAACCCTTCATAAGCCTTCCTAAAGGTCTTCTTCCCTCTTATATCAATAGATCCAATCTCCTTGATGCTCTACCTAGTTCCATGCAATGGCAAACCTCTCGGCCTCATGGTTCCTTCGTGGGATAGTTTTCAGACCTCCTCCATCGAAGTTGATGACCGTAAAGCGCAAGGTTTGAGACCGAAGAACATGACATATGCCTATGACTTTGACGATGTTGATGAGGAGTTCGAGACATTCATGGATCAAATAGCAAGAGGATGGAGGCAACCGGATTATCTTGCTATGGTGAAGCCTGAAGATGAAGAGGAAGCAAGGAAACCCCATGGAAAAGAGTGCACAAAGTCGCTCAAGTTCATCGCCACCAACTACTCTTCACCCAAGCGTAAGAAAGCTAGCCGAGCTAATGTAGAAACTTATGAACAGACTACGACACACAGCGTAAAGCCACATGAATATTGGGAGTTCAGCCTCTTGGACGTGCCTATTTCCGTGCAAGTTCCAGAAACTGAACAACATCTTCGCAAGATAGAGAAGAGCCAAAAGGAAGAACTCCTCCATCGGGATACCGTGCGCAAACACCTCCTAGATATTGAAAGAAAGAAGGAACTCAATGAAGTGCTAAGCAGGGTTACTGAGGGGATGTTCCACTTGCGTTCTGACCTCTAGAAGAGTCTTCACCGTATATATGCTCTGGAAGAGATGAACAAGAAGCTTCGTGCAGCTGTTTCCAACACCGTGCCTTTGCCCTAAAGAATGCCATGGTATCAAATAATCACAAGGGATTATTTGATCCCACCAGATTGATTCCAAACTTGGGGAGATCTATAACACCTTGTAATTTGCCTCTTGGTTTTAGCATGTTTACTTTTCTGCATGCATATTAGTTCGTGATTCCATATTTTGCATTAGTTGCCTCATCAACCTCCTTTCGTTCAAGGAAAGAATTATACCCATTGAGTTTTGAGACTTTATGATATTCGAAGTGATTATTGATTCATGATTATTGTATTAGATGTATGAATTAGGTTGAGTGCTATGATACTTGTAGCATTATTATGATTTTAGGGTCTTCCACACCAACAAAGTATTAATAAATTATGGGAGGGAAATCTTGATAGCATGTTATAGTCATAAGTTTGAGCTAATATGAGCTATAAAAAGTATCCACATGATCTAATACTAAGGCTTTGCTATCAAAGAGTTCCAAGAACAAGAAAAGTACAAGTTTGAAAAGGTTACTCAAGCAAATGATCATGAATTATTTATTACTCACATTAAGTGCTCGAACCATGAAACTTGATGATTTTATAATATGCCAAACTATAAAAACTTCTTATAACTTATTGACACAAAAGGTGTGGAAGTGCCTATTGTAATTCATGATGCGGTTCTATATCCGATATTGTAATTATATTTCAATTTTTCCTCATTTATTGTAACGAATCGTGCCTCGTGAACATGATGAACTTGTCCATAATCCACAACCTTGCTCGAGGACGAGCAAGATTCTAGCTTGGGGAAGTTGATGAGTCCAAAACTGAAGCATATTTACCTCTAGTTTTTGCATAGGTAGAGTAGGATTTTGGTATTTTAATGCGCATGCACACACTCTTTTGTCTTTGTTTCAATAGGAACCCGAATTACTAAGTCTTATGTGAACATATCAATTGGCATTGTCATATTATACAGTAATATGATATTTCTAAGTGATAAACGTCATTTATTTGATTTATCTTCGCACCTGGGAGAATAGCAAACATGGAGGAAGCCTACAGAGGCCTTAACGAGAACTGGTACGGGCGGAGCTTGCCCGTACCATCTGCCCGTACCATGTGTCAGGGCATCCACCTCATAAAATACTTTCACCTCCCTAAGACAGATCTAAGATCCGACATTCACAAAAACCACCAGCCTCGAAATACCACGCCGCAGAGGGATCTTGAGGAGGAACTAAGAGAAGGGCAAATCATTGCTGCTCCGTGGATCATCAGAGGACATCATGGCATCCCCTTCGTCATCAACCGCTGCATCTCCATCACCATTACCATTCCCCTCTTCCATACTTTAGATCTTGTTGTAATTCCAGATTCAATTGTGGTTTGCACTAGATTTATCACCATACTTTTATCAACCCATTTGAATATGATGATGTTGTTGATTGCTTCCGCATGTGAGTAGTTCCCTTTGTTCTTGGGGAGATGGAGAAACCCTAGCATTATTATGAAATGAAATAAAGATGATCTACTACTTTGGTCCATGATCCGTTGGTCTATGGTATTGTGTTTGATCTCTCTCTCTCTAGATGGTATGTGTAGTCAGCCACATATCATTTTCCTATCGGACTAAAGATAGAGTGATACCCTTAGGACGTGTATGAGAGTATGTCCAGTGTTATGCGGTGATAGTAAACATTTGCTTATAACCTACACGGTCAAAGGGGGAATTAAGAGAGACTCGCTAAGCTTCTTACAATATCCATGGGGAAACCCTTAATTGTGGTGGTCTATATGAGTGATTTCTCTCCCGAATCGTAGTGGTTATTTGGAGATGACCTTATTACCTAACTCAAGAAAGTGACTGCCCACGAGTCTTGTAGTGAACATCTTATTATTGAGCTCTCTCCACACACGTCATGACGAAAGAAATATATTATCCTAATTATGATTAATTATCCCATCCTAGTGGTGTATCCTAAATCCTCAAGAAAGCTTTCACCTTATTGAGTTCCAACACCATTTCTAACGCATTTGTTACTTGCTTTTTTAATTTTATTTACTTATTTTATTTACTTTCTTGCACACAAAATAAAACCTTCCAAACACCCTTTCTTGAAATGAGAGGCAGCTTACAAGTACCCTTTGGTAGATAGTGACGAGGAGCATAAATACCTTAACCAAATAGATCTCTGTGGGTTCAATACTCTTATTACGAAACTAGCTACAATCGATATGTGCACTTGTAGTCATTAGGAGTCATGGATGAAAAGGATATATAATGGATATACAAAATTGTAAATGTTATTCTTTCAAAACTCGTTGCAGTTTACAAGTATTTGATACTTGTCATGTTTGATGAAAACAGGATGGTCTACTTAAGAATTGTTGAAAGAAATGAGGCAACATATGGTATGATACCGGTGATCAAGATAGTTGATGTCGACATCCTTCCTTCCCTCAACATTTATCATTTGGATTAGTCGATTTGAATAAAGTTCGTATTCATTGTTTTATGACTTTATTAGTATGTCTTGCTTTCGTGAGACTATTATTCATATAAGTCAGAGACAATCCAGTTGTAGCACTATTATAAATAATATCTTTTATGGTCACATTACGGTTATGAATGAGTTATTCTCATCACTATATTAATGATAATAGTTTAAGCATTTATAAAAGGATTAGAATGCTGAAAGATATATGAGTTTAATAATGATATCATTTTGAATGACACTATTGTTTAAGTCATGTTTGTGTTTAATGCATATTTTCATTATGATGAAAAGAAAGTCTTGAGATATTTGATCTTTTGACTTATGCAAAACCATACCTGGTTGGGCAAAATGACTAAAACTTCGCATTCTGGTAAAATGGTTATATGCAAAGAAAATTGTTGGATACCATACATAATGATGTATTTCATTTTAAAAAACAGTGGAAATCATTATTCATAAACTTCATTTTGATTTTAAGTGAATATGTGTATTTACTTAATGAAACACAAGTCTGAAACTATTTGAGTTGTTCAAATGGTTTTATAATGAAGGAGGACATTAAATTAACAAGACTACAAAGTCTATATAATTTTGATCGATATGACTAAGTATTTAAGTTAAGTTTTGGAATGAAAAGACTTGTGAAAGATATTTTCACAAATTGTGATGATTGGACAATTCAAAGTGTATTGATATGTCCAAATGTCATAATCATATTGTATTGGATTCATATGGCCTAAAATTATCTCTTACATGGTTATATTTATCATTTAGAGTTAGAGATCAAATAGAAAACACTCATTTGAAATATAAAGGAACATATAAGATTCGTGGAAACAACACCATAAGAGTTATGGCATGTTCGAGTTTTTAGAGATTTCGATAGCTCAAAGTCATGGCGAAAGGTAAACCTGTTGTTGCCCAAGGTATTGTTTTTCCTCAAAGAAATAGTTTCTTGATGAATATAATGGTGGAAGAAAGTGCAAGTTCAACACAAGGTATTTGACCTTACCTCTGAATTGTCGAGTGGTGCAACGGAATCTGTTCCAGGAACCAAACTCTACAAATAGAGGATAAACTTATGATAATGATTATGAAGTTTCAGCAAATACTTTTACTAAAGAAAGTATGATTCAAGAATATATTTTGCAAGTTTGTGGAATTGTATTGTTGATTTGCTTGTTATGTTATCAAGAACAAGACATACCTTCAAACTACAAAGAAGCGTGATGGACCTAAGTGTGAGAAATGACTGGAAGTCATAAAATCCTATATTAAGTTACATTTAAGATTATAAAGTAAAATGTTACTTGATCTTATTAAGTAAAGATGTTTACTTGATCTTTCTAAATGACTACAAAGTCACAAGGAAGAAATGAAACTTAAAGAAAGACTCAAAGCTCGATTTGTCACAAAGTTTGACAAATTCAAAGGATTGACTACAATTTGTAGCGATGCTTGAGTCTATTGTATTTACACCAGCAATTACTCCAATTTGATAATTGGTGGTAGAAGTTTGTCAAAACTATGTATTCTTCAATGACAAGATTGAAGAAAGGATTGTAATTGGTACAACAAAGCAGGTTTTGTCAAACCATATGGATGTTGGAGTCTCGTAGCTAGATATTCTCGATTTGATGAATGATCAAAGAATTTTGGAATTGCCAAAATATCGAGAAGACCTGCTGTTGAGTGGGAGCCAAATAGCTTGCCTAAATCTTAATATGTAGACGACATATTTTGAGTGAGAGCTAAGTGAAATTCCTGGATATCATATATGGATGCCATTTTTTAGTGGGAGCATGACACCATTTTTATGTAAGTGAATGACATATAATGAATAATATAATTGGTATTAATGATATTTAGTTAGAAAATATTCTATGGATGAAGTTGAACAAAGTATTAAACTTTGAAATCTATCGAGATAGATCTATACGTTTAATAAACATTAGAGATGAAATACTTTTTGGATTTCATTCTGAAGATGTTCAGAATACTCTAGAAAAAATTCCAAAGAAATTCAGAATGATATAAGGTAAGAGTAGTTCTTACTTGTATATCTAGATAAAGCATTGAGTTAATCTCAATATTACAACCATGGGTTAAAAATAAAGAAAAGATATGTGTTGCATCTCCTATGCCTCGGTCATAGGTTCTTCCATATAACCATGTTGTATACTCGACGTAATGTGACCCCAAGCTTTTGGTTAGAATAACAAGTTCTTAGCTGTAAGGAAAAGTCTTAAGGTGATTCCTGAGTTAATCACTATAATAGAGTTAAGTTTGTCCTTAAATTGTAATGAGTAAGATTAGGCATCATAGTTGCATTCTATGCACTGTTGATTAGGATCTACATAAATATAGAAGTATATGGATACTTCTGAAGTGGCTAGTTGTTTTGGCTAAAGAAGATCGACTTCAGCTAAGTGTTTTTCCGAAGTTTACATGACAATCGTGAAAGTCCAATTGATTGATCGACCGTCATTGTAAACACTAGAAACAAAGTCTCACTCTGTCGCCAAACGAATACTTTGACACATTATGTGATAATGGTGTAAATATAAAAATTAGAGATATTAATGATTTACAAGAGACATATGGATCTGGTAAAACAGATCAGGGAAATGACATTCCCCATAAGCAAGCATGATCAATAAAGGCATATGTGATATGTTTTATGATTAGTAGCAAATGCAAGATAGATTATTTGTACTCTAGTGCAAGTGGGATACTGAAGGAGATATACCCTAAAGGCAAATAATAAATAGATTTTATTATCATATCTCAGATAGTTCGTAATAGTTTCGTACTGTGCCATAACCATATCAAGAAGAGACATTGATACATGTGTGGCATGAAACAGACCAAGTCCCTAGTAGTCTTTATTTATACTAGTTTGTTGGGAAGCTGATGATCGAAGTTTCCTGATCATGGACTAACTTTAATGTCAACTGACAACGAGGTCACTTCACTAAGAATGATATGATGGACATTACCCAAAGATAAGTATTGTGACACGGTCAAGTCACATGCTTCATCATTGAAATAGATATAAGCTTATTATCCTTCTCCTTAGACCGTGAGATCATATTAATCACTATCTCCCGAGGCTGCTTTGACTGCATCAACCGTCATGACCGTAACTAGGTGACCATAAGGGTGTACGTTGGATATTCCAGAGGAATATTTGAGGCATATGTAAAGACCAGGATTTGTTTACTCACATGACAGGAAGATACACATGGCCGACTTGGTGAGATTACATCCATAATGTTGCACATGTGACTAGGTCACAAGGATGGAATATCATGGGAACAAGTAAAAAAATTGTCGGTAATGAGATAGAACAAGGTATAATATCGATGATCAGAACTCAGACAAGTTATTATCGAATTAACAAAGCAAGTTGGACTCAACGTTTAGGTTCAAATGACATTACATCGTGGAATGCACATGGATCACTATGGGCATCTCGATCCCACTAATGATCATTGATATGAGAGGAGTCTCGGTCATGTCTATGATGTTCCCAAGCCATTGGGGTAGCACGCTTAAGGGTACGATGACACTTGGAGATCATTATGGAGTTGTCGAAATCACAAGATGAGAGAGAAGAGAAAACCGAAAATGTTCTGTGAGAGAACTGGAATCGTTCTCGGAGAATTTGAAGTTGTTCAGGGGGAACCGAAAGGTATTTCAGGTAAAATGGGATCTGATAATATGTATTTCATATTAATTAATGTAATTAATATTAAATATATTATTAAAATCTAATTTGAAAGGGTAACTTCCCTAATGGGCCAAGTTCCCGAAGGAACAAGGCCCAAGAGGGGAAACCTCCCTAGGGAAGGCCAAGGGGCCTAGCCACTGCCTAGGGGGGCACCTGCCTAACATGGTGCTGCGTGCGGGGGTGGGGAGCACCCCGTCCGGCCAGCACATGGCGCCCCCTCCCTTGCTCCTCCTCCCACCTCCTCTCCTTTAGTCCTACCCTAGGACTTGAGGGAAGGGAGTGCCCTCCCTACTCCTATATAAGGAGGGGCATAGGGGTGGGAATAATACACCAACAATTATCTGAGACATTTTTATCAGGGAATTCTCTCTATCTTGTTTCCTTCTTGTGATGGCATGGTCCCTTGAAGGATTGCAAACACAAGAGATGATGCACCTACGGCACGTTGTTGCGCTGCAGGGATTCCAACCAAAGGGTCTACTCCCACACTCTCGGCAGGAATCAAAGAACTGGAGGTTGTGATCATACCTCGTATGTGTGCGAAACCACTAGAGTGCTGCCACTTGTGGCACCTTGGATGTCTTCAACCGGACTGCTACATGATGGAGCAAGGGGTTACCTACAAGGAGCTTCACGACCTTGAGGTCGGCTACGAGTACGACTATGTCATCCACATTCCCCTCGGAATTTTAACCGCTTTCGGACTACAAAGGTATGTATTTAAAACCTTTGCCGCTATAGTAGCCTGGGTAGTTAGGTGTGTTCGCTTATGAAATTTTTGTGTTTTCTGCCTCGAACCCCTTCACGACCTTTATACCTTTCATTACTTCCATAGCATGGCGCTTGAATTTGAACACCCATTTAGAATCTATAATATTCACACATGGCCAAGGAGTAACCGAACACCATGTGTTATTCTTGAGATAGGCATCATATTACTTCTCCATAGCAGAATGCCAATGGGGAATACAAAGAGCTTCCTAAAAATGATGAGGCTCGGCGCTAGGATCCGCAGCGACATGAGAAATACAGGCAGTGAGCCAGGCAACCGTACCATCAATGAGCTGCTTTTTTTGGTGAACACCACGAAGACCACGCACAACAGGCCGTAGAGAATCAGAAGACAGTGGTACCAGCGGAGACAAAACAACAACATCTGAAGTAGATGAATCAACCAAGCGAGGAGGGAGCCGAGGCACGTGACACAGCCTCGAGCGTCGTGCTGGTCAGAGACACCACACTGGTCGGGGACGACACGTCCGCAGTCTCACGTAAGGATACAAGGGATAGCGGTCCAGAGGGGCACATGGGCGATGACGACGTAACGCTAGGCCAGGACGTCGCATACACGCCGGTCCATTGGCCAAGGTGCACGACACACGGACGTGGCAGCATACTGCTGCATGAATGGTGATGTAGTGCAGCTGCGATTGACGTTGTTTCGTACGGGCGACGAGGTGGGGGAGTCCAGAGGCTCCTCCAAAATTTCAAGACGAGCTCCACGACTTGTACATGTGCCATGATTAGGAAGCAACAAAGGGCATATGTACAATATGTAAATTGGTCAATAGCAACATGTGTAGGAATGGAAGTGGAGGTGGACTCGAAAGACGGAAGATTAGAGAACAGAAAGTGTTCTAATCAAAGATGACATCACTGCTAATGTAGACTCTATTAGTGGGGAAATGGAGATACTTATAACCTTTGTGTATTTGACTACAACCAAGGAACACACATTTGAGAGCAGAATTGAAGTTTATGTTTATTATAGAGCTAAAGATTGGGTCAACAAGCACACCCAAAGACCTTAAAGAAGGTATAATCAAGAGTTTTACCAAGTAAACGCTGAAGTGGTGTCTTCATTTTAATAACACGAGTGGGCATGTGATTGATAAGAAAGCACACAGTAGTAAATGCATCACTCCAAAAAGGAAGGAATATACGCATGAGCAAGGAGAGTGATGCTAGTCTCAACTATATGATAATGTTTATGCTCAACACCACTATTTTGTTGGTGAGTATGTGGACAAGAGATACAATGCGAGTTGTCTAGTTTCTATAAGAAGGAGTTCAACTTAATACACTCGACTCCCCAATCGGATTGCACATGGATAATTTTATGATTAAGAAGACGCTCTACATGTGCTTGAAACTGAAGAAAGATATCAAAGACATCACTCTTACACTTGATTAAATATAAACACGTAAAACCGACTATATGCATCCACAAAACTCACATAATATGAATGACCACTATAACAGAGATCTCAGCAGGACCCCAAACATCTGAATAAATAAGCTCAAGAGGAGCGCTCGTTACATGATTCAAAAGAGAAAAAGGTAACTGGTGACTCTTTCCCTGTTGACAAGCATCACACACACTAATTATTTTATTGGACTCTCACGATAGCTGATGACAACTGAGAATATGTTGAACAACTTGGAGCGATGAGTGGCCTAGCCGTGCGTGCCAATGGGCAGACAAAGCTTTAAGAGCGCTGAAAACTTGTTTGGCAAGGGGATCATCAATGGCATCAAGACCGTAAAGGCCACCACGACACCGACCTCTAAGAAGAATGGCCCTCGTATACAGGTCCTTAACAAAAAAAAGTTAGGATGGAACTCGAAAAGAACATCATTATCATAGGTAAAATGAGAAACAGCCAGGAGATTAATTTTAACACTAGGAACATGAAAGATATTACGGAGTTGCAAAGATCTAGATGATGAAGTAGGAATAGTTGCATGACCAGTATGAGAAATGCGCATATTCGTACCATTGACAATGGACGCAGTCACTACCCTGATAAACTTCCTTCACGCTTGGCTTGTTCATCTCATTGGTGACATGTTCAGAGGCCCTAGTGTCAAAATAACATGGATTCTCAACTGTGAACGAAGGAGTCTGCCCTGTGGTTCCTAGACTACGTGGTTCGCCATAGCAAGTTGGCGCTCTATGAAACTCTCGTGGTTCCTAGACTACGAATGGCAGCTGGAGCTCCACATACCTCTTTCATCCACAGCAGTAGCACAGCTTGAGGAATTGCATGACCTCCTCACAACAAACTACCCGCAATTGGAGAATGGCAAAGACAAACGGGACATGATAATCACACGCAAGAAACCCACAACAGCTGACTACTATAAACTGCATTTCATATATTGGTTCTAGGGAGGCCAGTGTTGCTTTATCTTCTCTTCTCTTTTCAGGTTCGAGTGGTGGATCATACTTGACTGGACCCTCCTTTGGAGCTTTGATATGTTCTGTAAAAGCTTTAACAACTTTCAACACAAGATCTGAATCCAAATAAAGTTCTTTAGATAATTCTTTAACATGGCCTTTTTATTATAGTCATGAATACAATCATGCTCTATTTCTACGCCTCCTTCACTTTCTAGACCAAAATTCCATGAAACCCTATGATCATGAATTCTATTAAGTAAATCCCAAGCTTTAGGTATAGGAAGATTCATAAAGGATCCTTCCGCGAAAGAGTCTAGTTTAATTTTATTAGGTTCAATTAGACCGCCATAAAAGATATGTAGTAAATATCATTCAGGCAAATCATGATGATGACATAGATGTAATAAATCTTTAAATCTGATATAAGCTCTTACTAGTCCTTCATTAGAATGATTCTTCCAAGTCATTATAAGATGCCTGATTCCAAAAGATTTTGATAACGGATAATATTTTGCTAGAAATTCACAGGCTAGATTATCCCAAGTAGTAGTGGCTTCAGGTGGTAGAGATCTATACCACACCAGTTGCTAGCTCTTCCAACTCGATCACTGGGTTTGTTCACATGGTGCAGTAGAGCTAAGGGGGAAAAAGCTGAAGCTTGGCTAGTGTGTTTCACCGCAGGCATGTCGAACCTTTGGAAGAGAAGGAACGATAGGATTTTTAATGCAAAACAAGGTGACAGAAGGGTCTTCCTACAACAAGTGGTAGAAGACATCGGGCTTTGGTCGGCTAGAGCTCCGAATATGAAACTAGAGCTTCAACACTGGGCAACAAAGCTCTCAGAGTAACACCTGAACCCCGGGCTCAGGCTTAAGCATGTTTGTATAGTTCTTTTTTGCTTTAGTTTCCCTTTTCTTCTTCTTACTTTGCCTTTCTTTGTCCTTTTTCAGCCGCTTGGCTGAGTATGTAACCATAAGGTAGAGAGTTCATCTACCTTCAATTAATCAAAAAAACCCGTCGTTACCAACTCCTAGGAAACTCTTGTTGAAGCACTTGAAACACCTCGATGCAATATGATCGGGCTCGTCACATCGCTGATAGACGTGACGTGCACCCGAACCTGACGAAGAGTTGCCTCGGTCGTAGTCTGCAGCGGATGTGTATCCGGACTTGGGATAAAAGACACGTTGCGCAGGAGGGCAGCCCAGCAGGTGTTGCATGATGCGGCCCATTAGGCGCTGGTGTGTACGCAACAGGAGGAGCTGCGTGATACTGCCTAGGTGTGCCTCCGCCTCTAGAGCGATGTGCCTTGGATCCGCTGAACTTGGAAGCGTTTGTGGAGTGTATCGAAGAGGACCAATGCTAGTCGACCCTATGCTGCTCTATAGCGAGCATGCGAGAGTAGAGGTCGTGCGCGGGCATGAAAGTATCCTGCATATTAACAGACTCCACTAGTGAGTCATACTCCTCGTCGATCCCAGAAAGAACAAATGACTGGAACTCCTATGGCTAAAGGGGCTACCCCGATCGAGGTGAGCATGTACGAGAGGGACTTGATCTTGTTGTAGTAGACAAAGATGGGCTGATCCAGCTTCTCCAATTCGTGCATCTAATCATGGATTTGCATCGATCGTGCATTAGACTAAGAGGCGAAACTCCTCTCGATTGTTGTCCAGGCCTCCTGGGACGTGGTGGCGAACATGATCATCGCCCCACTTCCACACTACCAGAGCCTAGGAAGGCGGATAGAATCGCCTGATCCTGTTGAATCCAGACAGCAGCTTCAGGGTTGGGCTCTTGAGAGGAGGTGCCCCCATCCTTGGCGATTGTGATGGTAGCTAGCGGACACGGCAAGGTGTCATCGACGTAGCCGTGTAGAAGGTTGTTTCGTAGGTGGGAGACAACCTGAGCGCTCTAGAAGAGGTGGTTCTGCGGTGAGAGCTTCACCGTGAGTAGATGCCCAGAGTTGATCGGGCCGGCAGTTTTGGATCCGATGGCGATGGAGGAGGATGACATCAATGGGAGGGCGAGGATGAGGAGCAAGGAGCTCGTTGCAGTAGAAGACAATGTCATAGCTCAGGATTCAGAGCTCTGATATCATGTACGATCTAGTGGAGAGGAGAGAAGGGGCGGTGCCCGAGAGAGGCGATCGAGGGCAGCGGTGGTATCAATAAGAAACGAGAGGAAAAGTATCGAAGAAGACTCGGTACCCCTCCGGGGATACGGTCGGGCCTTTATATATGACAAGATAATTACATGTACATGAGTTAGGTTAGGAGTCTAAAACTGACACAATATGCCTAACATAATACATATTCTATCACTAGCTACTAGCCCTACTGCCACGCCATGCTGTTACTGTTGCGCGCCGCATAAAGGAAGTTGTGCAACACATAGGTCACGCTCGGGCCCAGGCTCGAGCTGTCCCGTCCCGCGACGCACTATAAGAAGTGTTAGACTTCAAGCTTTAGGTTAATCTATAATCTAATATCGAATTACAACACCTAATTATACGGAAAAGTGTGTTACTAACTAGAATTAGAAGATCCCATTAGAAGATAGCCCATGGTGATGACGGTGGGCTCATGCCTTCTTGATGTGGGTGATAGAACAAACACATCATGGACAACACAAGATCATGTATGGCAGCACCTAGAGTACCTATTGCATATTAACACACAAAGAGATACAGATGCTTCAGAGGCACCGGAGTCATGATGCCATTGTTGCATGCATGATGCATGCTTGATTCGTGGCCGAAGGAGACGAACCGGCAATGATGCGGTTGTCCTATGCCCTCCGGTGGCACTGTCCAATCACGACACGGTGAGGTTCTAGCCTTCCCGTTGCAGGTGCGAAGATCGGGATCTGTTGAGGGTCATGAGATGTTAGGAGCAAAGCGTCTAACAGGTAGATTGCTAGCTAGTAGGATCCCTCTTTAAATAACGCATGCAAAAGGGGCACAGACTATAAGTTGGTTACAAACGCCTCTGATTAGGACGTTCTCTTACGGATATGAGAGGAATCAAATGTTGTTCGTACTCCTCTCCTTATATTATTTTCCATTTTAACTCGGTTATTTAAACTGTGTAAATCAACTAACATTCTCTCACTTGTTCGCTAGGTTTAAACTTCATTCGCTAATTCCCCATAGGAATAATACACCAAAGTAAGTTGTTACAACAACCAATGAAATGCCATTGAATCTCAACACTTACGATATAGCAGCTTATCTCGAAATGGATACCATTTTACTTATTGGGAGTGTTTCTTTACGGTGGTAAATTTATTCTAGAATTATTAGGCTTCGTGTAAACCCATGCAGACACATGCTCACGAAAAATACTTAGTGCTAAGCCTTTCGTTTGTAGACCTTCAAGTATACGAGCCATACTTATACGTTTAAGTTGTATTATTTGATCCGGGATCTTATCTTTCACAACATGATGCTTAATGTTAATGTGCTTGACAACAACACATGACTTGTTACTCGCATAGAAAACCGCAGGTTCATTATCGTAGTACAATACAAAGTGGTCTTGGAACACTAGAAGGAAAGTTGTCATCCACAAAGGTTTGGTCAATCGAGTGTGGTAGAAGGTGCATCTTTTGTTACAATTTTATTTTTTTCCATGATAGATGGAAACCATTTTATTTTGTTTTTTGCATCCCTCTTATGCTACGGAATCGTAAACAATGCGAAAGAACTAGGCCAACAGGTGATGTCAGATTTTTGGTTCCTCGCACGATTTTGGCTCTGATCGATGCCACCATGGTCTTTTGAACCTTCTGGGTCCGTGATTTCAGTATCTCTAGAGGACCTTTTCTGGTTGTGCCTCTCCCTGTTTTGAACTTGATAACGTTGCTCGATGCTTCATCCTTTTAGTCTAGTTGCTAGGTCCTCGATGTTAGCATATGTATAAAAGAAACGTGTGTATGAAGAACTTTTTTTCTGCTCGTATCTTTCTGTTTTGAACTTGATAACGTTGCTCGATGCATCGTCCATTTATTCTAGCCATCGGGTCCCTAATATCAGCCGCTCTATAAAAGAAATGCATGTATGATGGACTTTGTGTTTTCGCTCGTGTCTCTATGTTTTGTACTTTATAATGTTACTCGATGCATCAGCCATTTACTCTAGCTACTAGGTTTCTGATGTCAACCTCTCTATAAAAAAACGTGTGTAAGATGGATTTTTTCCGCTCGCGGCTCCCTGTTTTCAATTTGATATAGTTGCTTGATGCATCCCCTGTTTAATCAAGATGATGGATCCCCAATGCCCACCTCTCTTTAAAAAACGTGTGTATGATGGATTTGGATTGTGCCAATCTCTATTTTGAACTTGATAACATTGTCTGATGCAGTAGTCATTTAGTCTAGTTGTTGGGTCTCTGATGTTAGCCTCTCTTTAAAAGAAACATGTGTATGATGGATTTTTCGCTCTCGCCTCCCTATTTTGAACTTGATAACATTGCTTGATGCAACAACTATTTATGATCTGACTACCGGTCCTCGATGTCAGACTCATTTTAAAGCAAACATGTGTATATTATACTTTTTTCGATCGCGGTTGTTATTTCGACCTTAGTAATATTGCTCGGTGCAATATTCATTTACGGTCTGGCTACTGGGTGCTTGATGGCAGCCTATTTTTAAAATAAACCTATGCATGATGATTTATTTGGTTATGTCTGCTATTTTGACCTTGGTAATATGTTGCTCGATATGACAGATGTGTATGGTCTCGCTGCTAGGTTCACGATGCCAGTCTCTCTATACAAATATGTTGTATAATTTTTTCTACTTAATTTTTATTTTTCGAACCCAACAATTAAACTTGACCATGTTAAGATTGAGGGACGCTGCAGGTGGATCGACGATGTCAGCCTCTCGATATAGAAATATTGCTACTATAAAAATATAATTTACATAGAATATACATGACTAAGATTCAAACTCGAGACTTTTCGCACATGTGATCTAGGTGCCTCTCCACTAGGCCAACAAAAATATCTACTAGCCAGTGGTAAGAAAGTTATACAAAATATACATTACATATTTGTCTATCTAATATTTTGCGTGTAAATACTTATTGAGTTCAAAAAGAAAAAGAACGTAAAAACATTACATAATGGAGTGCGCAAAACTTGGATAGGTAGAACCATAATTAGGGGCGGGGGGAATGCACCCGAAGGGAAGAATTAAAAAGATTTTGGGCAACAGGGAAGCAAATAGACTATTTTTCATGGGCTCCTTACATAAAAGACAATGTGCTAGGTGTCGGCGGTCAGCGCGAAGGCCGAATTAATAAGGTTTTGAGCCAAAATAAGAGCTAAATGGGATATTCTTCACGGGATTCTTAGTAAAATTTCAATGTACCGGAGTCGTCGTATGCCCTTACTTGCATGTAGTGCTACCGGATTCGAAACAAAATTCTCTCAACAAGAGCACATTGAACCTCTCTAAATAAAATATTCTTGTTACGAGAATTGACCATAATTTCATCGGCATCATTATGAGCCTTCGTTACATTTAGTGGTGCATGTAAAAAAGACATAAACTATATGTACAAAATAGCTTAGCATATTGCCTCAACATTAATAGGGCACATAATATCGTGCGAAAACCAAACCACACAACCGTTAATATTTTCCTTAAGGTGGTCTCGGCCATTTGCGATGATCCCATCATTAAATTAACATCAACATTAATCACATAAAAAATTCTAGATAAAACTTTCCATTGCGCTTATAAACATATATATACTTTACTTTTCACTTGACTTTCGACCATTTGATGATTTAAACAGTGTAGATAACATTATAAGGAAGTCTTTAAACTATATATAAAATACACTAGAAACATAATCTATTGAAAACTTCATCATAGATATGATAGATATCATTCTCAGATTAAATATCAATTCTACAAAAATAATTCTCAACATCAATTTGATACTTAAAATAATACAGACATCAAATATCATAAAACAGATTAGCAACATGTCAAAATTTTGAATAAATTTTCATGTTGGTTTCATTTTAGTCAGGAAAAATAATATGTTCATGACACATAAATTTTAGGCTCTTAAAATCAGAATTAGGAGATGTCATTAGGATATAGCCGAGGGTGATGAATGTGGGCTAATGCTTTCTTGATGTGCGCATGTAGTAGGCCATGTCCTGGTCGGTGGAGACAACTGAGTGTACATGCATCAGCACTTCCCATGTGCTGGCCGACGGTGGTACAAGTTCTTCGCCTCCTTCAACACCAGCTTTTTACAATCCATAGTTAGTGTGGAGCCTGACCAACTAAAAGAAAAATCGTCATCCCTTTTAGAGAGGTGTTAGTCTTCCTTATATATCTGGTGCTTAGGAGATGGGGCTGAAACCATAACATGTTGGTGTGCTTCCGATCATTGCACATACATGAGAGGTGTGGTGGGTTCACACTCATGTTTTCCCTCCCAGGTTGTTACAACTAGAGATGATCAATTCCAATAGGAAGAGGCTCGCGCGGGGCTCTCGGCGCGAATGAACATGATACATTTGTGGTTGCATGATGATGGGCCAGATAGTTGATTTCCTAGTTTACATTTCGAGAGAGGTAAAATAAATGGTAACAATTTGAGGATTTGATATGCACATGGAGGGGATATTAGCAATTTGATAATACGTTTCCTTTGTGTTTCCCATGATTTCATAACATTTTATGTGTTCAAATTTAAACAAACAAGAAAACTACCGTGTGTTGTTGAGAATTAGCTTAATTTAGGTGATGTCATAAAATCTTAGTTGCAAGCCCATATGCAACTATACATATTTTAGTCATAATCCCACTTGCAACTAAACATTCTCAGCAGTAACTTCAGTTGCAACAAAAAAATCTCAGTTGCAACCCATCTTGCAACTAAAAATCTCAGTTGCAGCACACTTGCAACTCACAGCATGCACATCGCGGTACAATTTCAATAGATTAGGACCTGACTGAGATCTAACTTAATTCGTAGTCGAATGAGAATTATAAAAACTGAAAACAACACAATTATGTGTATATAAGAATGACACAAACTACCTTCCATCGTGCTTAGATATGTTGTCATAGTTGTCATTGGTGCTCCTCCTAAAACTGATGACATATATACATATCCTAAACCAACAAACGTTTCTTTTTTCTCAGGTTTTTGGAGAGGCTGTTTGATTTGTTTGTCGTTGACACGTGTCCTGCTGATGGGTTTGTGTGCGTTCCTGGGTGCTTTGTAGCATTTGTGTGTCCCGGTTAGGTTTGCATGGCCCCCGCGTGTCATTCTCGGAAAAATTTCTATCGGATGTCCCTTGGATGTAGTATTTTTGTGTGAACTTACCACAAAGATGTCTTGGAGTTGACTCAGGTTTTTGTTTTCTTTCTTTAAATCATTAGCTTTCTTGGCTCTATGCTATTGAAACGTTTGTTTATTTTGGTTGCATGCTTGGGCTGCACAGCTAGGTTCTATGCATGTCGGCATGGTTTTGTTTATCTTCATGATGGCTATCAGTTTTTCAAGGACACGTGCTTCCTGTTTTGTTTCCCTACGACACGTGGTGTTCTCCTGAATCTTCTCCTCTTTTCTTGATGCCTCCCCTCTCCTCTTAATACTACTTCTCACCTTCCCCCCGATCCCGTCCCCACACCAGCGCGACGCCACCGTGCTCCTCCACGGGGCGACGGTGCCGAGGAGCCCCGTGATCTATGGCCGGCCGTGCGTCAGCCTCTTCTCCCCCAAGAGCCTGTGTTGCCGCCTGTGCAGACGACCGCCACGCGCCACTCGGGCCTCCTCGGCCGCCACACCGTGCTCCTGGCCGTGGACTCTGAGGAGGACGAGGAGGAGAGCATCGTGTCGTGGGGGCTGACCGAGGACTGCGGCTACAACAACTTCTCCGACCACACAGCCGAGGAGGATGGGGTCTGCTCCAGCGACTCCATGTTGTTCCGGAGGGCGAGGGACCTGTACGACAGCGGTGTAGACGATGAGGCTACATCGCAGTTGAGCTGGAGGGGCGGTGGGCAGGTGCGGGGGGACTCCAAGGAGAACCTCCAGGTCGAGGTGTGGGTCGCGGCCGTGTTTGCCGGGAAATGCTCCCATGCTCAAGATCCTCTCTGGTCTACAGCTTGCATGTGAGGATGCTTCTCTAGCTTGCCGCTGGATATTTTGCACTCTGAATTCTGTTGGCCAATATTGCCATGCTTATACATTCTTCATAATTGAACTTTGTGTAGATGAGCAGCTGTTGCTGGCAAAAGTAAGAATCAACTTTAACTGTATGTTTATCCAGGAACAATACGTTGCTGGCAAAAGTAAAATGGGGAGGAGCATCGCATTTTCGACGTAGTTGGTGAGAGCATCGATCATCGCATTTTCGACGTAGTTGGTGAGATCATCGATCATTTCTTATTTTAAACACAGTTTGTTCGTATTTCATTTTGCCTAGAAGAGATAATTAAGACACTTGATGTGCAAACTGCAGACGTGAAAGGAGGCTTTGAGAGGACTGTGATCTCATCGGTGGCAGATATACTGGCTCAAGATGTTCATGAGCTTCCTACAAGATTCAGTCCGAGATCATAATTTACATCTGGAGACTATTTTATAATCGTCGTTATTCTTTTCCCTATTAAGAAAATGCAATTCAGATCAAACGTTCAGGAGGATGGTTTGTACTGCCTCCCTCTCTCTGTGGACTCTATACAAATAATTTCCCTCCGGGGATGCCTACTAATCCTTTGAGTAGGCTGCCAGGTGCGTACTGCCTCCCTCTCTCTGTGGACTCTATACAAATAATTTGTATGAATTTATTCAAATTTTGGAGGATTTAATGTTGTTTTGTTTGCAGCGCGTTCTTGCAGGAGTTCGGGAATTGGGGGCGCCTTGGGCGATGGAGGCGATTGCACATGGTGGCTCTTGAGATCAGGTGCTATCTGAGAAGGTGAGCTGGGTGGTTGGTTTGTTTGGACATGTTAAGTTGAGGTCTCGGTTCTCACAGTTGCTTTTGGCTTGCTATAGAAAGATATGGAGCTACAAGTGAGCTGGAAGAAGCATGTCAAGCTACAGGCGGTTGTTGAAATGAAATTATTTTTCTTTTAATATATGTTTCATGTGAGGAGATACCATGCTACTATATGTTTCATGTGAGGAGATACCATGCCTGTAGCTGTAGAATCCAAGCACCAAAGCTAAAACTGCTAATGATTGGTTTCTCTGGTACCACCGTATTCTTATTTGTATATCTTTGTCAGTAGAACTACTAATTAGCATAGTTTTGTTTTACATTATACATCCCTACAACAAAGTGAATTAACCATCTCTATAGAGGCCCTTTTGATAGGCTATGAGATCACCAAAAATCATAGGAGTACATATCCCTGCAACAAAAGGAATTAATCATCTCCATAAGTGTCATTTTAGTTAAGAGATGAGATCACCAATTTTTCTATGAACACGCAGTTCCGTAGGGCCGCCGATGAGCTTGTGTGTCACCTCCAACTGCAGCACAACGGAGGGCTTTGTGGAGTATGTGTCATCTCTTAATGTTTGCAGAGAGAGGGTTATATGGATACTGACTAAATCTTCAGAACCAAGGTAAATAAATCCCCTCCCTAAATCATTCTACTTTAGTTTTCCTGTAGCAATTAGTATATACATGAATTTCGGGTGTTTGCAGGTTGTATGTTTTGTTTCTTTCCATCGTCACATGTGCCAACAGTTGTGTATTCTCTCGGCTTAACACAAATTGTTGCATCTTAAGCTATCTGCGGAGTATAATTATCTCACTCTTACTACAGATAAATAAATCCCCTCCCTAAATCATTCTACTTTAGTTTTCCTGTAGAAATTAGTATAGACATGAATTTCGGGTGTTTGCAGGTTGTATGTTTTGTTTCCTTCCATCGTCACATGTGCCAACAGTTGTGTATTCTCCCGGCTTAACACAAATTGTTGCATCTTAAGCTATCTGCGGAGTATAATTATCTCACTCTTACTACAGACATGCTTCCACTTGCTGGATGCATCTGGTTGAATGTAGCTCATTCCTGTATGGTCAGTTGGTCATATATCGAACTTCTCCAATTCTGTTGCTTTAGCATTCCATCAATAAAAAAGTTGTTTTAGTTGCGTGAATTGTGATTAGATGTTTGTTGCTTTTCTAGAATAAAATGAGAAAGGTCCGAGCACTCATGTAAAGTATGTGAGTATTAGCATCAAGACTTATGCAGCTTTGCACTTTAGGGGGTTCCATTCTGTAACACTATTGGTGATGTTTGGTTCATGCAAGTAAGATAGAAGTGAGAAATCACCATATGCTGATATTACCATTCAGGTTTATGCAATACTAATAATCTTCAGTAGGTTTAGTATTATGATGACATAATTGATATTTCATTCTTATAATAAGAATTTGTTTTGTCGTCCAAGATTAAAATTAGACATTGATGGACTCCACATATTTCAGTCTAGGAGAACAAAATAAATGGAATGCTGACTAAAAGGCTGTTCTTAACTGAACTTTCCTTCTGCCTTTGACTACAGGGGTTGTGCTCAAGTCCATGAGCCAACAACATATAGCTTGAGATTTTTGGCCAATGACAATGGTTTGATGTTTCTGTCTTCCCTTATGAAATTATGTTATTGATTCCTTGGAAGGTTTTGGTTCTTCCTCTGCTTATATGGGCATGGAAAAACCCAGATCAACAAACCATTTGTTTGGTACTACTATACTGTGTGTCCATGTTATATTGTATAAATTTTTGTATCAACCAAAGCACCGAGTTGAAATTTTTTAATCAACCAAAGCTGTGTACCGCTCTATTTCAGTGGACCATGCTCTTCCTTACGACATGGGATTCCCCTGCACTTCCACTGGATCCTATTCACATATACAATGAGTTTTTTTAGGGTTAAACAGGGGGAAAGACTCCCACTGCAGTTTTTATAATATTATAGGACAATATTTACAGTTTTGCAGAATAACATAACATGTACATAGGAAAGAAGGGGACTATAAAATGGAGAAAAATAAAAGCCGAGTTTGAAGCCAATCTTTGGAACTTTGAATATGCTTCTTTTTCATCCTATAGCCAAGGAGATGCATCTCATTCAGGTTTCCAGCTTGCAGAAGTTGGATTCAGGTCCTTGAAAGTTTTGTTATTTCTGACGATCCATAGGCTCTAGGAGGCAAATATCATGATTTCCATCGAGAAGGGTAGACTTAGATTATTATTTATGTCTTCATAAGGCTCAAAGACTGACATGTTTCTATTTATCCGTGGATAGATATAATCCATTGAACAGGAAAGGGGCATGTCCAGAAATTGGAGAGTAGCACAATTGTATGACTGCAGATGTATGTCCTTCCTGGCCAACAATTTTTTGGTGTTTAATCTGTCATGTAGAAGGAGCCATAAGAAAAGTTGCTACCGTAGTTGACTTATCTCATATATGTGTTTTCTTGAGATGGTCCTGAAATAGAGCAGGGAAGGATGTCTAAGTGCCAATCTGCTACAGTAAAGTTGACTTATCCAAACCTTTGCGATTCAGTATTGAGTTATGATCTCATATGTTTTCTTGAGTAAAATGTGGGGCGTGTTGCTTCTTCTACACTAATTACTGTATTTGGTTAGTATGGTACATGCCAGTTATATCAATAAGACACTTGTGTATTAGTGTATACCTCTGGATGATCTATATAATGTTGTCTGAATCAATATGAGCACTGATTATTTTCTTGCCTTGAAGCAACAGTCTATTCACTTCTAAACATTATATTAGGTTGTTTATCCCCTGAATCATACCACACCTCCACATCGCCGGACCCTAAGAATAGATATGTCTTCTATACTTCAACTCGTGGCTACTTCGAAGGCGCTGTCGTGCCGCTGTGCGTCAATTTCAGATACTTGTGGTGGTTTTACTGGATATTCTGAACCTGTAGAATTGGACTCAGAGACAAAAGAGTTCCAACCTTATAAATTATAGGTCTTCGTATAAACAATTTTGTTATTATGTTGAAGTGATGAAATCCCTTGGTTCCTTGAGCAAAAGGGTTGTTTTTGGTAATTGAAATAACTGTTCTATTAGGAAGTTCATTGTGTTCAAATTTTATCTATTGCCATGACCATATGTAATTCCAAATCTCTAGAATATTTTTTATGAACCTGCAGGATATAATTGGGGTTATTTTTGTTCCTAAGCTACTAAAATCAAGTTGAAGTGAACAGATGGCTCGAGTTACCGAGATAAGTTAGCTCCTATTTTTTTCCTGACACTATGCAACTATCGTCCACCAAAAGGGTGTAATAAGGTGCAGCACATGAAGGCATAGCTCGCGCGGCGTGCCGCCGCGCAGTACCTAGCTAGTTCTTATAAGGCGGCCTTACATCTCTACGATCACACATATGATATGCATAAGACCGTAAAGTTGTTTACTATCCCTTATCTAGGAAATTGAATAAACAGTACACACTGGACTTCTGATTTTCGTAGAAAAGGCAACCCATGTGATTACATAATCAAAACATTGTATAATAATAGCTAGATGGGTAGGATTCATATACCTCAAATTTGGGAAGAAAAAATCATGTTGAGTCGTCACTACTCACTACCCGATGTTCACCCCTTATTGCCAAGGAAGGTCTGCACGAGGGCGAGAGATAGCATGAAAGTATTCTTCAGAAGCGAGGTCACAAAGAAATTGAGGGAAGAGCCACGGTGGATTCCGGGCTATGGATCCTATTTTTTAGTATTTTGAGAACTTGGTTTAGAAATCTAAAAAATATCCGGAAAAACCCTGGATGTAGTCAGCTATGTACATTGCGAGCATTTAAATTTTCCGTGTGAAGTACCTTGTATTTTGGGCTCATAGAAAAAGACAAGTAGGATAAATTTTAGAAGATTCAAAATCTGTACCGCTCTGCATATTTATCATTTTCGCGGAGGCTAAAATATATGATAATTTGTATTTTCAAATTTATGCATAGGTAGATTAAATCACTTGACCACATGCTAGCAATTTGTTTTTGATTTTTTAGGCTTTAAATATGATTTTTTAGAAATTTTCATAAACAATCTACATGGAGCCTAGTAGCCATATCGCTATCGTGGCCATTCCATACCTTGTTGGCTTCACTCAGGATTTCTCTACAAGCTACTAAGCCAAAATCTAGAGCGAATATTCCAAAATAACCTCATACTCTATTCCTGCTACCCTTTAAACCAAACACACCGTGCCTAGAAAAAGAATGCATATTCAGGGATGTCCCCTTCACTAAGCATGTTCCTCTTAGGTTCTGAGAAAAATGGTGGATAATACTGAAATGCAATTTTTTGTGGCACAGTTCACTCTTTTGGTTAAATTAAGGCAAAGAATAATTTTCATTGATCTTGTTATAAAAGAAAAGTAAACGAATTTAGCAATGCACTTGGACCTCCTATTAGAATTTCCATGCATAATAACATTGTCTTTATGGCCTTTTTGGTTTAGAAATTTTGGAGAATTTTACCCCTAGGAATATTTTCTATGTAGCTTCTTTGATTTATAGAAACTGGAAACCAATAAGTTTTACCAATGGCCGACTTTGCAGGTAATGCCATTGAGAAATTTTCATTGGATAGCTCGTGGATATTCCTTTTGTTCCATTGGCAACTAGGGCATACCGTCTTTAAAAAAACTCGTGCTTTTCTTTTGGCACAACCAAACAACATTTATTATATCTTTTAGGTTTTTTTCCATTTTTTGTTCCTTGAATGAGATCCGCCATGTGATATGTGTTTTGTTTTGATTATAGTTAATTGTATTCATTTCTTGCTTTTATGAATCAAACCCATAAGTAACACACTTGTTATTTATTATAGTATGTTTTTATTTATGAACCATATTTAAGTTATTTTTTAATTCGACGTGTTCGGAATCATGCATGTGAATCAAATGGATCATTATATTTTTTGTTGAACACACTAAATTTACAAGTTTTTTATTGTTAGTTTTACATAGTATGTAGAACAAAGATGATTCCTTTAACACCCTCCAATCTTGAAGAGGTGGATTGAATTTAAGCATAGCTATAGATTGCGCTTTAAAATGAGTAAATATGAAACCAAATCAATTTAAAAATCAGTTAATAATCATAATACCCCTAAGAAAAAATATATAAATTACATTAAAATCCCGTGAGACTCTCCATATGGAAGAACCGATTTTTAAAAAATTGACCCAATATGAGTTTGAAGAATCGTGTCAAAAAAGAAAACAACGTTCTGAAAAAGAAAAACTATAGAAACCTAGATCTTGTGATGTACGCGGGAAATTTTTATTGGATTTAGCCTCGTGGATATAACTTTTGTTCCATTGGCAACTAGGGCATACCAACCGTCTTTAGAAAAAACCTTGCTTTTCTTATTGCACAACCAAACAACATTTATTATAATTTTTGGTGTTTTCCATTTTTTGTTCCTTGAATGGACCAGGCATGTGATATGTGTTTCGTTTTGATTCTGGTTAATTATGTTTATTTCTTGTTTTATGAACAAAATACATGTGTATACAATTTTTATTTTTATTGCACTCTATTTTTATTTATGAACCATATTTAAGTTTTTTTATTTATAGGTTTTAAGAATCATGCGTGTGAATCAAATGGACCTTTACAGTTTTTGCTGAACACACGGAATTTATAAATTTTTATTTTTACATAGTACTCTCTCAGTTTCAAATATAAGATGTTTTAGGTCTTGTGAAACGAATGTATCTAGACGTTTTTTTAGTACGTATGTTCTATGTAAAAAGGTTATTCCTTTAGTACCAATGCAATCATGAAGAAATGGATTGAATTTAAGCGTAGCTATATTTTGCACTTAAAATGAGTAAACATGAAACTAAAACATTAATTTAAAAAATCCTTTATAATATCATAATACCCCTAAGAGAAAACGTTTCTGATGAGCTATGTTAAGACGCTGGCGAGCATTAGTACCTTAACAACTGAGAAGATCATTAAGGGTACAGACCCTGTGGTAGATTCTGTGGAGCCTTTGGTAAAGAGACCTCTTGCTCAGAAGTGTTGGATCAAACCCTCCCTAGGTTGGCTCAAACTGAACTGTGATGGATCTTATAAACAGGACGGTTCTGCTGGTGCTGGTATGATTCTTTGAGATGATGAGGGCAATATCATCTTCTTATCATGTAGAGAATTGTTTAGCTGTGGTGATCCCCTTAAAGCTGAAATGAAGGCATGTTTGGAGTGGAGCGACAAACTTGTGGAGTTAGAGTTACATTGCTCATCTCTTGTTGATGCAATTAGAGGGAAGTTTCAAGATAGATCTTCATTAACTCATCTAATCTCGGAGATTAAGGAGATTGTTCTGGGTAGTATGATTATTTCTAGTGTAAAAGTGGATCGATCTCAAAATAGGGCTAGTCACTGTCTCGCGAACTTCGCGAGGACATATGCTAGAACTGTTGTTTGGCTTGGTACATGGACTGAGGTTTTGTCTCAGCGCGTGGAACTTGACCTCCTTGTAAACTCTACTAGACCATGTAGGCGCGTGTTGCCGCGCCCGTCTAATTCTTCAATAAAATGGTAGGATTATTTATAAAATTTGGACACATGAAACATGAAATAAATGATATTATATGTAGTGCAAATATAGACCCAGAGGAATTTATATGGATGACTGGATATTGGTTCCAACATATATGTTGGAATGAAATCAAATAGCATGCCACAAATATGATGTGTTTCGAGTGTAATTCTAAACAAGACATCCTCTTACTAAGCATTAGCCACATTTCAGATCGGTTTAAGAGCACAATTAGCATCGTCGCCAGAATCTTGAGCATGCCTGCGAAGAACTGTAGATGTTTGTTGCAAATGACCAACATTCCACTCAGCTGGTCATATGTCCCCTCCGCCAAGCCATCTCAATTTTCTCCGTAGTTGCATCTATTTTCCACACAACGCTACGGGTGACAAGCCCACATAATAAAACAAGGAATACACCTCACAAAAAACATTTTTATTACCTGTGTGATTGGCGTATTCAATAAGTTGGTGAAACTGAGTATATTTTCCTCGTTTATTTTGGCTTACTTTCCACATTTATATTTAATCTTAAATTAGTTGCAACAATACTGTCATCACCACACTCCAAAAATTCTTAAGCTAGGTCCTTTTGGAGCACCATGGAGATACCTCAAATCAAAAGTAAAAAACATGATTAAATAATATCTTATTAGAACGACTATCCGCAGTTTGTACAAAACATAAGTTCTTGTTCTTTTCCCTAAATATACTTGAACCAGGAAAGAGAGACCCACAAACTACACAAGTGATCTAAGAGTTCGACATAAGCTGCAGACCTAGGGTAAGACGAGCGTAAGTCCACATAACAAATGTGGGTAGAAAGAAAAATGTCATTTTTTATGATATACTAAACTTGGTTGCTTCACGTTGAACCTATGCAGCATATTCAATGGATGGAGGCATATCTAATACAATACCTTCCATGACTATGGCACAAGCGCTTATTAAGAATGAACCATGTAAGCAGAATAATCCAGTGTTTTTTCAGAACTTGTCTTCTCCAAAAATTACAATATCACGACCCTTCGAGCAATCAACAATTATTGAGTTTGTTGCAGGACGTCCGGCTTGCTGCCCCCGTTAACAGATATATAACAAATGATATTAAGTTCAAATGCACGAGAACAAGTACATCGAACGGATGTAGCACTTCATAACACTGATTCATCTTGGTAGAACCCAAGAAAAATAGAAGGAATGCCCTGAAAACTATTTCAAACAGAGAAGAAATCCATGGTTCGCAACTCTACATCATGCTTAACATTAGTGAGTTAAGTTATAACTATAGGGAAAATTAAGCCAAGATAAAAAAAGGACACACACTTTTAGCATGAAAATGCTTATTGCAAACACTTTGAGGTTGAAGTTCCGCCCCATAATATATGGATCTACCCAGGCGCGTGGTTATTTGGTTCCCGAGCTCATATGCACCCGTTATTTGAATTTGATTTTTGTAAATTTTGAAATGCCAAAAAAGTTCAAAAACATATGTGCACGTATTACTTCAAGTTTTAGGTGCGCGCAAAGTCGTTTCATTGAAAATGAACATTTTGGGTGACTTGTGCAAAAAAAACAAAAATTGGTTAACGTGCTAGACAACTTTTTGTCTTTTTTTGCACGGTCCACAAAACATATCGGTTTTTCGTGGAATGACTTCGCGTGAACCTAAAACATGAAGCTACACATGAACATATTTTTTCTGAAATTTTTCAATATTTTGAAATATGTTATTTTTGTATCGGGTGCAAATGCACCCGGGTTCATAAATGGATTTCCGTCTACCCAGAGCAATCACAATTAAGAAATTCTCTAAGCTGAAAAGTTCAAATCATACAAATAGAACATACATACAAAAGGACCATACTGGGTGTACAAAGAAGACAAATCATATTTAAGGGGGAGGGAAAAGGGAATCAACAAAGAAATGGCATCGCCATGACAATGACGTTGTCAGCACCAAATGGGTTGAAGCCATGGGGTCGGAAGCTGCAGTTCAAAAGGAGGATGTTCCTTCCAAAGTAAAAAACGTGTGAAAAAATAACCTAAAATCCGTGTCTATAAATTCAGTAAATCTAAAATGCATCTACAGAACTTTATAGAAAATAGAAAGACTGTAAATTTAAAGCAGTTAGTGGCAACCCACAGGTCGACACCACAATGCAATCATCTACTCTCCTAATTACTCAGAAGTAGAAAAATACAAATTTATAGCTGCTACACTGATACTTCTTCCCAGTACGGCATCCTCAGCTGTGCATGGGCTCTGCTCGTGAAAGCAGAAGCTGCAATGTCACCGGAATAGCAGAGAAAGAAGCGGTGGTGACAACTGGCCAAAAATATGGGAACAATCCTCGCAATCCTGAATGTACCTGTAAACGTCATGAGTACGCAACCTAGGACATGAAGAAAGATTTTCTGGATCCAGCAACAAATCATACAAACAGGAAAATAATTAGTGATACAAGGAGACATGAGCTTTCTCTGTAAAGCAAGCAAGCCAGCAATCCAACCCAATCCTTTGTGAAGAAAGCATCGGACAAGAGAACCCTAATGGACCAATGAAGAAACGAAAGATTTATACCGGGGACTGAAGGAGTAGAAGGGGCGAGCGCTCTACGCACACGACTTAATGGAACGACGGCGAACGTCCACCGGATCATCGCTCACCCATTACACATGATGAAGCGGAGGAAACCAAATGGACAGGAGAGAAACGTCGTAACTTGAATCGGAAGTGGAAGCGGCGCTTCTGCCGTGGCCGACGGACAATCTAGCAGCTGTTCGAGGACCCGCCTTCTCGCTCACCCTCACGTCCAACCCACATCAATCTGAACGCCTCGCCGCATTCCCCTGTCCTCCCTCGCCGCATGACCTTGCCTTTCCTCTTTTCTACGGTGTCTATCTGAGCTAGGTGGGCTTTGATGCTCTTGAAGAAGACAATACAAATATATGATTTTTAACCATCAAAGTATTTGATAGAATGATCAGCAAAACTATAGTGGCTCAATGTAGGGATATATCTCAAGTTTGAAGTATAGAATCAAAAATCAATGCACTATAAAAAAATAAATTATTATTGCCCGCTTCAATGCACAAAAGTATCAAAGAGATGTATGCTGACTATAAGCTTGTCCATTGGGGGGCTTAATACTACCAACACATATGGAGATTTATCTCCTAGTGCTAGCATTGCAAGATTTTTTCAATTTTACAGAGTTAAAGGTGATGAAATTATCACTTGAAAATAATAGTGTGAATCAAACCGAACATTCTTCCCCATACCAACTGGCTAATATGAACTAACAAATATAAGTTTTCTATACCTTGCCTCGGTTCAAATCTTTCTACGGCCAGCCAACAAACCATCTTCAATCTTCAATCCTAGATTATGCATTAGATTGTAGATTTAACCTGCGCACAACCTCAACATAAAACTACTGAACTTTGGAAAATATCTCGGCACAAAAATTAAAACAAAGTTCCACGATTTTATTATATGGAACCAAGCTATGTATCTGTAGTCAAGACTTAATTAAGGAGGTTGTAAGCCTAGCTACATGAACACGCCACCTTAAACAATGGCACAATTAAGCAAGACAAACTAATAGTGGTACCAACATAATTGTTATACTTCAAATAAATGTGTTTATTACATGCTATCTACACTGCGGTTTATAAAAAAAGAACATGCCAAAAATGGACAGAAAAACTAATTCTTTTGTCATTGTACCGACTCAATGAGAAGGAAAGATACATGTATGTATACATTTTGATGACCAATTAAACGAATACTATATACATATTCCACTTCTACTTCTTTTTCCAAACTACTTCTACTTCTTTTTCCAAAATATGAGATTGAGTATAGCAGGGTAGCCAAAGTTCGTTACAAACAGTGTAAAAATGTTGTTTTCTAACCTAAGAGCTCAAGAAATGATAGGCATAGATGGTTTAGTACTGTGTTTTATAGTGACGACAGACACACTTTGTGTGCAAAATTAGACATGTGTTATCTTAAAAAGGGAATGGTGTACAATAACAGAAGAATGGTCCATGCTACCTTGGCTAACAGAGGAATTAAAACAGGTGGTAGAAACATTGGATCATGGGTTTAACCCTTTTATGGATTGAGTAGCAATGACTGCAGTCACAGAAACATTGGATTAACTAACAAATACCCATTGATTTGTCATGGGTTTTACCCTTTTGTGGATTGAGTAGCAATGACTGTAGTCACAGAACATAATTTTGATGACTGAACACAAGAATGTAGTCCTACCATTTGGAATCCACCATCGACACATCATCAAAAGTTGTTACTAATTGGGATCATGTGTAACTCAAATTTCCAAAATAAAGAGTTTCGTTGTTCCTAATGGCTTGGTTGAACTCCACATTGATGTTTGTAGTACCTTGTCTTGGTGAATGTGTGCCTCCCCTTGATCAATTAGCTAATTGGATGGTCCTGATAATATTTAGGAAAACAGATCAAGGTGGCAATTGCATATCCTAGGAAAGGGAAACAAAGAACAAAAACTGAATGTCAAAATCAAACTTTAGGAAGAGAGTGGGATTGGAGCAAGGTGTGCTCACGTGGGTAGGAGCGAGACACCACCAGTCGTAGACGCCGCTGTGGCCGAGCAAGACACACTGCTCCCCTCATTGTCATTGCAACTTCCACTTTGTGGCATCACCTATGCGCACAAATCACATGTACGCAAATATCGAGAGGTATTTCAGATCTGTATTAGCAACCTAAGGCTGAGATGATTTTCCAACTCCTATATGTTTCTCTAAAAAAGCCAAGTACGAATTCTGAGCCTAGCAAACATTTGGGAATAGTTTGAGTACACCCCAGACAAAACAAAATATTCCACTTCTACTTCTTTTTCCCATGTCATTATCTCCCGAGAGTATTTCTGAGCTGCAAAAATCTTAATCCACAGTTATCCTATATGATGTTGCAAACACATTATGATCTATGAATGTCACTAAATGACCTATGCTATATTTATGCATGAGACAAATATGAATTAGACTCTTCTTATTGGTGGAACTATTTTAATTCCACAATATAAACAAAGCAAAAGTTTGTACCTTAATTCAGTAACAATGATCTGCAACCTACTTTTACTGATCAAACAGCTTGCCTACAGAAATCTAAAGGATGCAACAAAGATCGTTCTATCTAAATTTGGAATGGTGGCTGATTTAATATCAAGCAGAAAATCCATTCCATCAGTGACCTTAAGAATATGTAAGATAAAATAATTACATTAGAGAAGATGTAATACTCGGGAGTACAAAAGCCTTACGTACCTTGCTATCAGGAATAATGATGCGAATGATAGATGAGTGCAGCGCGTGATGACTTCCAAAAGGCTTCCAAGGGCGCAGACTTGTAAATGGATTGCAGTAAACCATGTGATGCGTCCAATCTGTTGCAAGACATTTAGTTGAACGAAGCGTGCAACCTGCACTTAATTTCTGGCCTCCAATACTGTGTGCAGCTTCCTGATGAAGTTAATAGCACCATCGATAATGGATATGGTCACATCGCTTGATGCAGAAGGCCCGTATGAGGGGCTGGAGCACCTTTAGGTGGTCGCTCATCCTCCATCGCCGGCTCCACCAGAAGAGGGTGCAGACAAGGCTGGGTAACTTTCGCTAAAAGAGAGAGGCGAGCAGTACCCGCGAGGAAGTCATGGACGACGTCGAGGAAGTGCATAAGTTGTGGTCGCCGTCTTGGATGGCATAGTGCCCCTGTGGATGCCAGTTTTGGTTGTGCTCCCTCCGAAGCATGTCTCGAGGACATCGGAGCTCGAGGTTGAAATCCATAGAGGGACGCATCCGCTGAAGGCCGGATCGAGAAGGATCACCGCACCTCGAGGAGCGAGGTAAGATCGCTCAGGTTCCCTTGGAAAGAGTGCTCCTCCATAAGCAGAAGGAGGGCGTCAATCTGGTCCCCAACACCGGCCTCGGCGTCCTCGAGGACTGATCCAGATGGCGTGCACGGGGAAGCTGTAAACGAGGCGAGTCGGGGCAATGGCACCGAGGCGACGCAGGTGTCCTTCAGGAGGTGCAGGCTGTCGGGGATGCCATGGGAGGAGCTGACCCAGCGATGTCGATGGCTAGGCATAGCCATGCCGGCGAGCCGGAGCGCAGATAGGGTTGCAAGAAGGCGGCCGTAGAACGGCCGTACGGGAATCGGCGGAGGATACCGAGACGTTCTTAGGATGGCGAGCAGCTGATTGGCGGTAGAGGTGGCCGGAATTGGTGGCACATCGGCGGCGTTGTGAAGGAGAGAGGGCCGCGTTGCCTCCGCCCTAGGTCGAGATCGGAATTCGGGAGGTGTTGGTGGGGACCATGCGCAAGGATGGACGAGGGCGCCTGGATTTTGTTGATGCAACGTATCAAGACCGTTCGCTTGGAATCCAACAAGAGGCTTGCGATTTGTTGTGCAGAGTAGCCGGTCTGGGATATTCCGCCAGAAAAATGAACGAACAGGATGGGGCTAAACACGTGATCGGACGGCCAAAGTCACTTAGACGCTGAGATAGCTCCTCTTTGTTTCAGTTATAATATCCCTAATTGCTTAATAAAACCACTTTTACCCGAAAAAAAAAGAGAAAATCGTATAAATTGCATTAAAATCCTGTCAGACTCTCCATCCGGAAGAACCGATTCAAAAAAATTACAATAATGACGTCAATATGAGTTTGAAGAATCATGTCAAAAAAGAAGAAGACGATTTTGAAAAGGGAAAACCCTAAAAACCTAGATTTTTTCTCTAGCAATAAAAACCTAGATCTTGTCACCACGCCACTCCGCAATCGACCCCTCGACCAGTCTCTCTCCCTGTCCCTCTCTCCCCCATGGCTTCCGCCGAAATCCCCAACGCCGACACCGCCGACCCCAACCCCAACCCCAACCCCTCCAGCTCGCCGTCGCCTCCGCTCCCTCCGCGCAAGCGCCGCCTCTCCCTCTCCCCATCCCCAGCACCCTCTCCCAGGCGTTCCCCGTCTCGCTCCCGCTCCCCTCGCGGCCGCCGAACCCGGAGTCGTAGTCGGAGCCGGAGCCGGAGCCGCAGCCGCAGCCGCAGCCGTGCCCGGAGCCGCAGTCGCAGTCGGAGCCGCAGCCCTCGCCAACCCGACGGCAAGCGGCGGCGGCAAAACGACCTGACTGTCGAGGCGTGCCGCGACTACCTGCGCGACAGGTGCACCCGCTCCGACCTCGAGTGCAAGTATGCGCACCCGCACCAGTCCATCTCCGTCGACGGGTAAAACCACGAGATCTCGCATCCCTGCCAATCCCACATTCGCGCGTGTTAGCTGCGTGCAGTTCTGATTTTGGTTTTGTTGATTTGGGAATTCGGCCAGGGACAATAAGGTGACGGCATGCGCGGATTCTTTGAGGAACAACTGCTTCCGGGGTAGAACCTGCCGCTACTACCACCCGCCTCCTCATATACAGGAGTATGAGCTGACACCCACTCCCCTTGCTTTTTGTTTGAATTCGATTTGCTTGATGTGCTCCGCGTGCTTAGATGCTGGAATTCTGGCACTTGGGTAGATGTTAAGATGCAGGCCAAATGGCCAATGCAAGTTTATTTATGCTAGTTTGAAGTATATATATGTTTGAAAAATCCTCCTTATAGTTCGGTCTATGAAGTACTAGCAGCAGTATCGTCACATGAGATTGCGCCATTTAGAGGGTCAGATAGATTGCTTGACACTGTTTATTGTTACATTTGGCTTATGTTTTATACGAATTGCTGAGGGCCCTGTTATGTGAGTTAGTTCGAAAATTTCAATCCTGCTGAGTTAGTTAGAAAATTTCAATCCTGCAGTCCGGGCTCTATGCAGGATTGGGTTGCAGTCTGGACGGCTTTATAATTTCATGAGTGTACCTACAAGTGTTGCTCAGTTTCTCATATGGGTGGTTCCGCACATGCATGGTTTGGATGCATCTTTCTTACTACAGCCTTGTTTTGTCGATTCTGTATAGGTCGTTGCTGAGATCAATTGGCGTTGACGTCCCCCATTTGAAAACTGTAAGTGTTTTCTCTCTGGCCTTCAATGTTTTCTCCAAACATACACCAGCTGGCTATTTGTCTGAGCGGTTCAGGTTTTCTCAGTATTTGGTTGGCACTGCTATTTAAGAGTTCTTATCATGGTTAAAATGATAACATAAGTTAGGTGTTAGGGTTTATATTTTACGTGGTATGACCTGAAGTGACAAAGGCAGAAGCCAAAAATCATTTTGTTCAAACACATGTTAGAGAAATCAGCAATTTCTTAGCTGTCTTATCCAAAAATGTGGAGTGCTCCACATCACAAGCTATGTTGATGTAGTGATCTTTTTTCTTCTACATTTATCATTCTGTACTGGCCAACTGAGCATTCTTCTTTTAAACATTTATCAGGTGTGTAGAGATTTTGCACGTGGGCGATGTTCAAGATCGGCAAATGAGTGCCGCTTCATGCACCATTCATCTGTTCAAGAGAGTGCAATTGTAATATTCCCGTTCCCCGTTATAGATTGTATTACTAACTTGCCGACATAGCCGTTGACACATTAAATGCTTTTTTTATTTTTGCCCTATGTGTTACTGAACTTTCAAAGCAAGAATAGGATTTCCACATTTAGCATTTCATATGTTTTAAATGCATTTTGCTAATTTATACCTGTTTTTATTGAAGGTTTGCCAAGATTTCTTGCGTGGGAGGTGTGACCGTATGTCATGTCGGTACACTCATGTAATAGCACAACCAATGGTACCCCCACCAATGAGGGATATTCCCATGCAAATGCAGTACCCTGAGATGGTAAGGAGTTTCTGTCAAAGATATAGTCTTTACATAGTACTCTGTTGTTGAGAAGAAATTACTCTTTCTTTTTCTCTCTCATGAAGAAGTTATTGTGAATATATTATTTATTTACTAGCCAGTCAGCAAGTCCTTTGCACATTTCATCTCAAGTAAGAAATGACAAGTGATAAGTGTTTTATGTTACCAGATGTCTTTTGTGCTTTATAAGGTGATCATGGATGTTATCATTCTAAATCTTACTTTTCTTCAAGGTTTACATGCCGCCACCACCGCCACCACTTGGATTACCTATGATGGTTCCTCCTGTCTCGCCTCCTAGAAATTTTGCGGGTAAATAACAAATGGAACAATCTTTATACCACTCCCACTATTGCTTTTCAGTTTTAATTATTATGAAAAGGAGCTCTAGTTTTCCTCTCTGGAAATGTAGTCTTGACTCCTGATTGTGTTCCATATATGGACCATGCTTGATTACATTAAGATGCCTCCTGTACTTTCGTTACCCTATTTTGGGCACAGAAACTGCTTTTGATATTTTTCTTGAAAACACGCAGGTAATAGGAACACAATGCAAATTTGCAGGGACTACTTGAAAAATATGTGCAATAGAGAATCCTGCAGATTTGTACACCCTGATTCACAAACTGAGGTTTGTACATTCTTCTTCATGAATTTATGCTCCTTTATGAGCTAATCCATCTGTTAAATTAATTGACGCTTTGTCTAGCATGTATCTAGACGCGTTTTAGTGTGTTTGGAAAGGAGGGATGACTAACTAGCCAATTCATTTCGCTGCATCTTTTCTAATAGGTGGCACATGACAATGTTGAAGTTTGCCGTGATTTTAAACGGGGAGAATGCACTCGACCTGCCTGCCGCTTTTACCACCCGTCCTCAAGCTGAACTCTTGTTAGATAAAGTAAAGTTACTTAAATCCATTGATTACTCATTCCTTTTTAAATCCGGAATCAGATTAGTATAATACATGGCACAAGGCTGCTGAATACACAAAGAAGCCATACACCCCTAGAAATCCTTACCTCAAGTTAACCTTAACCTTAATTCTTTCTGGACATCTTTTTTTGTCCATTAAAAATAGCTTGAGAAATGTAGTTTTTTTCAAGATTGCCAAAATTTGTGTATCAAATATTTATGCCATTTGAGGCGCTATTGAGTACATTTATGTGTCCATGCAAATTTGGTGTGGCCATGTTAGAAAAGTTTTGTTCTAAGGTTGCAAATTTTGTTCATCAGATCTTCTCATGTCATTTTTGCTAAGTTTACATGTGCTGGTCTAAAGTTGTACTATGAGATCATTTCTGTTGTCTTTGATCCATTGAATTATATATAATAGCCTCTATTCCTTAGCCAGATAGCTCTTGCATTTGTGTTTCTCTTGACCTGTTATATAGGTCATTGTTTTGGAGAATCATGTTAGTTTGTGGGATTCAGGTTTTATATTTCTGAGGAAATGGCAAAATGTACTACTCCCTCCGTTCACTAATGTAAGACATTCTAGCCTTTTTCTAAAACACATGTATGTGGACGTGTTTTAGTGTGTAGGTTCACTCATTTTGGAGTGTATCTAGTCCACATTGAAATATCTAAAAGGTCTTACATTAGTGAAAGGAGGGAGTTGTAGGAATGACCTTTCTATGGTTGTGATAAACGAGGATTTCGTTTATGGTTAAGAATTCTTGTAAGTGGTATTACAGTGGCCCTTGCAGGCTAAAGATCAAAATAGATTATATATAGATATATATTATTCTTTGCAGCCTTATTATAATAAACACATCTTTAAATTGCATGCTTTGATCATCTGGCCTAAGACATGCCTAATGTGTCGATGTAGACTACTACATAAACACCATTGGCTAATCATTGGTTTCTTGCATGTTGATTTCCCCTAAACAACACGAATGCATACAGTTCTTGTTTATTTAGTTTCCAGATTTAATTTTACAGTGCTGTTAGCTCTCTTTAACAAATGGGTACTCCTTGTTTCCCCAGTTTTGAGTGCCCTGCGCTGCCGCCGCTGCTACCGCTCTGCTGCTGCTGCTGCTAGTCCTGCTACCGCTGCCAAAGAGCTGCTGCGCTGGCTGTTGTGCTGCTAAGGTGCCATAGAGTATGAGGTCCTCGTAAGTGCTATGTTCGTGGAAGTAAAAACTTACTATCATCGTGTGATGTTCAGATTGTTTGCTGGAACTTGACTCAGCTTCGGATAGTCCACTTTACTATGGGCTTTGCACTTGTCGTCAGAAATTGCACTTGTGGTTTTGCACTTGTTGTCAGAAAGATGTTTAAACTTTTTTTAGTTGCGAGTTGTTTTGGTGCTCTCATAATTGAATTTTGCTTAGCATCACCTGTACTCTACGCTTGTTTGATTCATGTTCCGCGCCGTTGTCTAGTACAAAGTTGATCTGAGGATATTCTTGTATCCTCTACTCTACGAGATTCTCGGTGCCAAAGTCAGAGCCAAGTGACATTGTTCACAAGAGGAACAAAACTGTTGTGCTGCTGCTGCTGCTGGAAAGTCTGCACAAAATGGATATCGAACTGCTTTGTTAGCATGTGAATGTTTTTACTTCCTGTAATCGTATGCTCCTGTAGCTGATCGTAGCCAAGCTTGTGCATTTGCTGTGTTTTGCCACGCATGGCATTGCATCTGTCTGTAGCAGCCGCGTATGAAACTTGTGCAGACGTCGGGGGCGCTGTTCTGTGCGTCATGGCACAGATGTTGTATCAAAACCTGACCAGATAGATTCTCTCCCTCGCGTATTAGCTTTGTCTCATCCTGGCGTTGGTGTTATTGGTACAGACTACAGTTTCCGATAAGATAACATGATGCTTTGTTTAACATTTGTTGCGGAGGCATCCACATCGCGATTATAAATAAAGGCGGGAGTTGAAAACCTAAAACTTATCACGATTCAGAACCGCCCCTGTGTTTGCACACATAAACTGGTCGTACGTTTTTGTAGGTTTGCTTAAACAATGGGGGGCGTTCAGCGTTGAAACAACCAATAGGAGAGGATTGAGTGCATCTGCAGGGCTTTCCCTGTCATTTATTAGCTGTCGGGAAGTCTCGAGCTCTGCCACCGTTTGGAGGTGTTTGACCTCGACTCTCTCTCCCTCTCTGAAGTCGAGCAAGAAGTAGGAAGCACACCATGGCTTGCTGTTAGCTTAGGCCGGGACTCAGGAGCGAGGGGCTCATGGTGGAGAGGGAGAGAGATGAGGGAGAAGCAATGGCCGTGTACGGGCCATGGCGCGAAGAAGGAGCACCAGCAGCTGGAGCTGGAGGAGGAGATGAAGCCGTAGAGGCGGAGATAGTGGTAGTGGCAGCGGCAGGAGAGAATGACGAAGGGGAGAGGGATGGCATAGGAAGAGACGGCCAAGAGGAGCACAAGGAGAACGCTGATGAAGAAGAGGCGGAGAAGGAGAAGGATGAGGAGGAGGAACTGGAAGAGTGGTCTGAGATAAGGCTGGCGGCTGTGGAGCTCGCCCCGATCAGCCATGGCAAGCTGTCGTCGTCGCCTCCCACGCTGCCCTTCCTCAGCATCTCCCTTCTCCTCCTCCAGGTGCTCGGTGAGTAAACAAACTCGTCGGAAGGAACACACCATCTTTCGATCCTGCTGCTTCTTGGTTGAAAAAAAGCTCTTTCCGTTTTGATCTCCCTGGGGTTCGTTCGTTCGTTCATCTAGCACATGTTTTACTACAGTATCATCTTTCCGTGCAACAACTTTGCTCTTCTTGCTTTTGGCCATCCTCCATGTGGATGTGGAGACGTGGTCCTTGCCGTTCTTTGCCCTGTCGCTGATACTACATCGCCTCCCCACGCCCACGGGCTTGCAGATAAGATTGGTCCGACAATGGCAGTGCTGCGGCTCGACGTCCAACGGAACATCGAGGTAAGCCATAAACAACTCGTCCTCTTCTCTCTCGGGGCTAACAAGGTTTAGATACCCAGGCCGTTGGTCAGTCCCCCCTGATCTTGCTAGCTAAAACAAAAGTTCTGATCAGCTTATGTCACGAGCACCAGTAGGCGTAGTGTCCCGATCGCACCCCTACCTGAGCCCAAAAACTCCAAAAGAAAATGGCAGGTCGAGTCCAAATCGCCTCACAAGAATTCACATCTGAAAAACTGTTGGGGGCGTGTGTACGTGGTCCGTCCACGTCGGTTTTTATCTCGTCCCGTGCCGGCCACACGGCTAGGCGCCAAAAGTGACGGGATTTGCGTCTACCATTGCACGGTTAAGAGTCACTCCCATGTCTGTAGAACCAGATATATATCGAGAACTTTTGCTTTCGCAAGGGGTGACGAGAGATAGATATTGGGGTTGGGTCCCCTTTACGTGTGCCGCACACAGGCCTCCAACTGCTCCGGTCACATCCGTCCTTAAGGCGTGTTTAGACGCTAACGTTCTTGTCCCTTCCTCCTTGCTGTTTCTCTTTTCTTCACTACTAGAAGCTGCGGGTTTTTTCCCCTACATAATCCCAAGATCAGGATAGAGATGATTTTTTTTCTTTCTAAAGGCGATGATGGAGATGGCAGGTGGGCAGCACAGGGCTCCGTAGGGAGGGTTCCTATAATAGGTGACGACGTGACGACATGAACATGCCGTGACTTGGCCAGTAGTGAAGTATTTCATCCGTTATTCAAAAGAACGCGTATAATTTAGTCATCAAAACTAAGCATATTGTAAGTTTGACCAACTATATAGGTAAAAATATGAACATCTAAATTACAAAATCAATACCAATACATGCACCGGAGAATGTATTTTCGATGCTTATTTTATTAAATCTTGTAGATGTTCGTACTATTTAATTATTGTCTTAAAGATTTGGTCAAAGTTACAGTACTGATTGTTTTGGTAGTGGACCGAAACAATGGAAATATTGTTTTGTTGGTTTTCTCCCCAAGTCGTAGCACACAACAGCAATGACACAAACAGATGTCCGGACTCAGTTCAGCACTTTTTACCATGTATAGTTTCCTTTCCTTTCTTATGAACAATTGATCCCTGTATCGCAGAGGCTGCAGGAGTTATACTTGCTGGACCCATCCAAATACTCCACGCTCACGGCGATGGTGGAGAAAGAGGCAGACGAGGGCACCGCAAGGAAGGCTGATAGCTGCGCAAGAGCTATAGTATGGCTCACTAGGTAAATGAACCAGATGCAACAACAATTACTGTAGTGATGATCTGTCACTGGACTGCTCTTTAATACACCACTTCTCATGTATTTATCTTTTGGTTGTGTAATATCACCAGATCCATGGATTTCACTATTGCACTGTTACAGAGACTGGAAGATGAGGAGGGTTCTGATCAGCAGAGCCTTGCACAGCTTGTAGAAGCTGCGTACAAGGTCTCTCTGAAGCCATGGCATGGCTGGATTGCTTCCGCGGCATCTAAGGTCAGGAATCGCTCGATATTTTCGGCTGGTCATCTTTTCTTCTTCGAAGAAGAGCGACAAGGCTGACACACACAATTGTTACTACTATTTCCCTGAGACAGATCGCAATGAAGCTCATCCCCGAGAAGAAGATCTTTGTCGGCTGGCTTGTTGGGAAGGACCCGAGTCGCAGTGTTCTGAAGGATGAGATCGAGAGGCTCGTCCCGCTGCTCCAGCCCTTTCTTGTCGACATCCATGACATGCTGGTCAGCACCATAACTTGTGTACATCCATCCCTGATTAATTTTCTGAATGTTGTTTGGGCTTAAAGTTCATTGTTGGTGAATCATATAGCACTCTAAGATCTGTATTGATCTCTGATGGTTTGCAGGCCAAGTTCAGACTGGACAGGCTGAAGTCGACCTGAGGGCAAAGCTAAGATGGTCCGAGCTTCCGAATTTCGATTCTGTAAATACAACCTTGGTTTGTCTATGTACATATTTCGCTTTTTTGAGTTGCATGTGGTCGTTGTGCCTCTGTAAATAGGTGTTCTTGTAGGGTAGAACTTTAGATTTGTAGTGATCTTTTGTCTTGTGTACTTCTTCCCGCGCAATGTACTTGACTAGTATCTTTGTAGTTGTAGTAAACTGCACATTTTTTAGCAGAAGGTAGGAGCACTGCATCTATTATACAGTAGAAGAAAAGAGTGAGTACCTGTTATAGATTGTCAACAACAAGCACAATAGCAGATAGCAAATGAAATTACTATAGGAGGAAGAAGAAACTACTACTTAGGCCGAGAAACATAGAGGTGCCCACGACGCAACTTCACGAAGTCACTGCCGCAAGATGACCATGTGATATGAGTCCAAAGCTACATGTCAATGTATTCTGGTGATATCTACCTCTAGCTAAAGATATATGTTTAGGTAACAACGCCCCCGGGTCGCTCGTGCGGGCGATCCCCTTCTCCCAAAAAAAACCTAGCCTCGCGTCCCTGCTGGCCGCCGGCACCGGCAGTGGTGGCGGCGCCCCGGCTTGCGAAGGCGGCGGGGCAAGGTGGGCGCGTCTCTCTCCCAAGGCTTCGTGCAGAGAGGCGGTAAGGCGGGGCGCGACAACGGGATGGCCTGGAGGTAGGGCGGTGGGGCATGGTGGCGGTGGTGATGCCTTCCTTGCAATGTTCCCCACCGAAGTGCTGCCCCCGAGGTGCTCGCGGATGACGCGGCCGGGGTCACCCTCGATCTGCCGGCCTAGATCCGGCGGGTCTGGTGGCCGGTGAAGGCCGATGGTGTGGGGGCTACCGGCCTGGCTTTGAATAAAGAGAGTTTGGTCCTAGGATCCCTCTCACGCCAAGACGAAGATCTACATGTTGCATGACTTCATTGATCTGGCCAGAGCGTTGTGTTCTGGAAGATTCCACTGATGAACTCCAATAGATGACGTGCTGGAGTTTTTCGAATTGGATGGCTTTCGGTCCCACACATCCATGTTTTTATCTGGCCGTTTGATTCCAGAGGGTGTGCTACGAAGCTTTGCAGTCTGTTGCCATCAAGGACATGCCTTTAGTCCCATGATGAAGTCAGCCGTGGAGAATGACATAAAAGCCGAGATCTGGAGACTAGTAATGGTGGTTTGAATCCTGGTGGCGATGAAGTTTTGGCTTGGTGATCTGGGCCTTGGAGCAGTGACATTGAAAAGCGGGGGCGATAGTACAAGAGATTTTCAGAGTTCAAACTTGCAGGGTGAAAATCCAAGGTATGACCTTAATTGGTTGTGCCTGGCAATTGGCCTTGTTGAAGGCATTGTTTTGTGAGCGCGGACTTTTTCTAGGGTGAAAACCTATGATTGATGATCAGGGCGATGACGGCACTTGTGCACTGTTCTCTTCTTAGAGGCGTCGCTTTTGGAGAGGATGGATTTCTAGTGCTATCTTGGTGGTGTTTGGTCGTTGTTGTAAGGCATAGATTGATGTAGCAGGACTTTTCTTTTTCTGTAATTCTTCTTCCTTTTTTGGCTGCGTACATCCGTAATGCCAATAGCGTAATGCGTTGTTACAGAGGCTGGGTGTAATTGGTATCTCGCGATATTAATATATGCTCCTTTCAAAAAAAAAACTACCTATACCTAGTTTTGTTACTAGGTATATCACATGATGCATACAGTGATAGCACATCTAAAATCCATGATAAACAAGATACTCCAGAAGAGTGTGCTGACTGTTACATGAACATTATTACACATGACAGAGAACTCAACTAAAAAAGAAAACGGGAGCACCTACTCTCGCCCTCGTGAGGCAACGAAGGGGGAAACCCTAGCCTCCAGCCGACGCCCCTCCCCACCCCTCCCCTGGTCCCCTGTCTCTCTAGGGCACAACCGCGCAAAGCCTAGTCATCACTGGTGGCAGGGAGGCCTCCTCATCCCCTTGCGGGAAGGATCGGCGCAGGCCATCTTCTCCGAGATGGGGTGCGGTGCGGTCGGGCACCATGGTGTGGTGGCTCCTTCGGTGCATCTGGAGCAGCTGTGGTGCGGAGAGGTGGCGGCTTCGTCCCGATCTCTGGGTAGCAAGCAGGTGGATGTCTGATGCGGGGTCATTGGTCGCATCGTCGAGGCGGTGTCTTCGGTTGCATCAAGATCCAATTAGCTGGGTATGGATTTGTGTGGCTGCCAGTGCCGAGATTGAGGATGACGGCACCTCTTGGCGTCGTTTTCCTTGTTGAAGGCATAGTTTTTGAAGTCCCCATTTCCTGCTTGGGGTGCTATGGTGAATCCCTGGATCCGGGTCTCCGGATCAAATGTTGGCGACACTATACTATCGCTATCCCTACTAGGGGCATCGTCTTTGGAGCACTATATGAGAGGAGTGGTTTGGAGGAGGAGCGTTATTGCACCTATCACATCGGCGACTACGAGTTTCAGCGCCATGGCGCAACGGGGTCTCGGTGACAAATGCGTAGGTAGACACAACAAGCGTAGGGAGGTGGTACTGTCTGTAATCGTGGTGGCGTCGACGGCATGCCTGACAAGGCCTTGATCACCGTTTCGAAGCTAGGTCACTGGAAGATGGCGGTGGCGACTTCAGGAGCATATGCGAAGGTGCATGCTGAGGGTTGTTGGACCGATATGTGCTCCCGGCTCGCCATTGGGCGGTTGAGTGAGGCTTCTGGTTTTATAATGATGTGTGTAGGTGTGAAGTCAGTGCAATGGCCCCGATATAGCCAACCCCTTCATCAAGGTTGTAGGTGTTGCGACAATTGTCATTGGTGAGGTGGCTTGCGGATTGATCTATGTATATTTTAGTAATGCTATGTTAAATAATAAATAAAAAGGGTCGTATGCATCGTTTTTATGTAGAGCCCGAGGGTATCACCTCCATTTCGACATGATACCGGACGAACTTCCTTGGCTGGAAAACTTACAAAGAAAGACCACATGACATGAATCCTAAAATGTACTAGGTGAAATTGTGGGTTGGGGTTGGGGGAGGGGGGGGGGGGTCCTCGAGAGAGTAACTTCACCCATCCTCGGATCACTCCAGGCCAAGCATACTTAACCTTAGAGTTGAGATTTCGGAAAATAAGGTGCATGCTATTGTATGAGTATCCTATCAATCCTATTAAGCCCATAGGCTAGAATGTCACATAGGTGATGTTTTGGCTCCCATGTGCATATGAACCTATTATGAAAAATGCATAAAAACCAAATTTCGATATGTCAAAAAATTATGGAATAAAATTTCGCATCTACATCCAAACATTCTGTGTTGCAGGGACGAGTTTTAGGAAAAAAGGAACATTTCATGTAACTTATGTAAAAAGACAAAAAAAATATCCATGAATAGTGACGTTAGAGCATCAAAATTTTCCTTTTCTACGTGGGACACAAAAAATGTTTATTTTTTTCTGAAAATTTGTCCGTGAATATAGAATGTCCGGATGTATATGAAAAAAATTCTAATCTTTTTGACATTTCGAAATGTGTTTTGAAACAATGCGTTCATGTGCAACTATGAGCCGAATTGGATTTCCGCACATGATATGCTCCTTGATCTAGAATAGAATTGAGACAATGTTATAACTAAAAACATTTTCTAACTGGTTCACACTACAATATGGAGGGCAGGCCCTAGTAATTATAGACACTAAGACACACATCTAACCATCGTACTCGTGCTGACGCGACAAAAAAATCCGCTAGCGAGGAAAGAGCATAGGTCGCGCTTTTTTTCCGTCTAGCATCGTTATCTATCGATCTAGCGCTTCCGCGACACCACACACGATGTTCCTCGCTACATTAAAGAAGAAGGTGGAACTTTATTGCCGTGTAACGGATAGGTGCTCCGCATTACTCTGTCGTGTTTGGCACCTTCCAACGGCATAACAGTTAATGACAATTAGTGATTAACAAATAGGTTTCTCCACTAAATTCGAAATGTACTAAATATTCATTAAGATGTAGAATTATATTTATTAACACAATAACGAAAGATTATACACATTTATATGATCCTAAATTGACGATTGCAATTGCTACTAATATTACAATGCAAGTCGTTGCATGTTGCACTCTAGTTTTCTTCTTTAGGGAAAATTTTCTCATTCTATTTATATTCTACCAATCTACTTCTGCCTTTATCTTATGTGCAAGGTTTATATCAGCCACCTGCAACTCTAGCTACATCTTATATTTTTCTATAATTTCCTTCTCTTGCATAATTTTCTTGATGTCTTACTTCAACTGCTTGTTTACCTTTCTAGAACGAGCATCCTTTTTTTGATGTAGCTCGAACGATCATACAAAAGAAGGCAAATAGATCAAACCACTAAAAAATCACTAAAATCCCAATCGACCGGACCGCAAAAAACAAATAAGTGGACGGATCCTAACCATATTCTCCATCAAGGACACAAGGATGGGTGAGATGGACATATCTGGCTCGAGATCTCATGGGAGGGGCGAGACGTACAGATCCGGCTCGAGATCTCACGGGGAAGGGCGAGACGGACAGATCCAGCTCAAGATCTCACGGGGAGTGGCACGAGGGACATGTCTATTAGGGTTAACACTTAAGTAGAAGGGCACATCGGCTGAATGTTGGCATCTCGACGAGAGTGAGGCTTTGTGGAAATGTGTTAGGTTTGTGCGTGAACTGAAGGTGGGTGGTGGATTGTTAGGGATATATGAGAGCCTTCGTGGGCTTGGTAAGTTTGTCGGATATTTTAGCCGTTATACCCGAAAAGGAGGCGTTAAACAACACACATATTATTTATTATAGATTTTGTAAAGCAATCGATGTGAATCAATAGTACATCTTTGTTAGCAACATGTCATAAATATACATACACACTAAACAACACAGTCATTACCTATTACATATGCTCAACTATGTCAGTTAGTTCACTCCTAATCGATAGTATATTATGGACAATAGTGTTGCACTCTTCCTTAATCTCGTTAACATCTTTCTTCTCGGTTGCTTTGACTTTGCACCACAAATGAATTAAAGTGCCCTGAAGTATTATCGATCGGTGCTCTTAATCAACCCATTCTACGAAATCGAAGACCATGTTCTCATGACCGCACATGCAGAACTTCTGGCTGGTGTTCTTCAGCCTCATCTTGTCACACGGCACATAGCGACATGGTGGTGAACCACACCTGCAAATCCGGTCCATCTACGAATTGACTCCGTTCCAATTCTCAGGTACGTTAGGACGAAAGTATAAAAGAAAAAATCGATGTATACATGTGCGAGATTAGAAAATCCCCAAATGCATATGAAATTGAGATAACCCCAAATTAGACCTCGATCAAACAAACAACAAGCATGGTGCAATGAAATCGAAATTATGAAGTATATATATAAGATGCTCATACCGGCATATCTCAATTAAGCTCTCTACCTGATGTCCGCTAAAGCTATCGTCGGGCGCCTCCACAGTCTTCATTACCGCTGCTCGCAAGCTGAAGATTCGTCCCAAGGGAGGTTAAAGAGAGCCAGATATAAAGACAAGGCTTGATTCGGTGGTAGGCCAAGCCAGTCAACAACACAGATCAAACGATGCTTGCAATGGGTGGCGCACATAGAAATGCCTCCGTCCATCTACTACGACATTGAAATACGCCGGTCTCCTCGACCGCCTATCACGACGTACTTATGTGCCGACATTGCATTTTCCATGGCGTATGCTTGTCCACCGCCCAAAACTAGTGCCCTGAATGCTAATCCACCCGGTATAATACTTTTGCAGGTACTTTTTGCTTATGCCACCCCAAAGAAGTGTCGAGCATGTGGGCTATTTTTGTAGTGTCATATCATGAACCAGATTACCATCCATTACAAACTAAGGTTTTGTTATAAAATCAACCATACTACAAGATTATCAAGCCAACACCACCAAACCGCTGAGGAGGTCGTGGCATACAAGAGTAACAAGATTCCAGAATCTAACTCCAACAATCAAAGAGGAGAGCTAAAATAAATGCAAATAGTACCCAAATCCACATCCTTCAAATCTCACTAAAAGCAACTCATGCAATGGATGGATTGGAAATGAGAGAAGCATTGGATGAGGTCAAAAAATGACTCTTGGATCAAATAACAATCTTCATTTGAATTATATGGGAGACCGAGGTATTGGGGAATGTGGAGCGAGTTCAAAATAATTGTGGGGTGGAGGGGGTAGGGGACAAATCAAAGTTACCTCTTATTGGGGGAACAAGCGCCCTTTTATATATCCCTTAGGATCTGTTAGTTATCTCCCAAATGTGATCCCTATGGATCCTCCAATAGCCGCCTAGATCTAAGGTACGTCATGACATCCGATTGCCATCAACATGAGGTTCTGGGAAAGTCTAGAGAGCTCGTGAAACCGTCTAGACCTTTCCGCTAACAATACATCAAAAACGAAAATATGATAACTCTCTTTTTGTGGTATTGCCGACGAGTACGCCATGGAGGGTTCCTCACAGAGCATGTTTAGAGAGGTGGGGGAAGGCGGCGAGTTAGCGGGTACGAGGTAACACAGCTTACCCAGGTTCAAGTCCCACAACGGTGGCGGAACTCTACTCCTGCTATAAATCACTATAATGGCAGTACACCGAGTTATAGAGATTGGTTCGCTATGCGAGGGTGTTGTGAATCGTTGTACATTCTGCCCTAAAGGCTCCCACATGTCTGGCTTATAAAGGCACCAGAACCTAGGGTTATAAGGAAAGGACCTTGCCGAACAAGGTAAAGAGTCCTACACTAATACTAAGTAGTCTTCATGTCTTGTACTCCAAGGTTCTGAGTATGCCGGTGACTCCCACATAGCCTTCCTATATCCGGCATGGGCCCCCTTTTGTATTCATCTAACTGGGCCACCCAACAAGCCATATGTTGGAAATATGCCCTAGAGACAAATAGTAGTAAGGACTATTATCATATTTCATATAGTTTATGATTAAGTTTTATATCATGCTATAACTGTATTGAGAGGAAACATCAATACACGTGTGATATACAAACAACCAGGGGTTCCCAGTGAAACTCTAGTCACTGGTTCATTGGTTAACAGATGATCATGTTTTCTGATCATGTGGCATTTATGCTAGTTGGAAATGAGGTCATCTCATTCTGAGAATGAGATGATGAACCAATACCCAACCTAAACATCGTGACCCAATCATGTCACGAAGTTCAAGTTATGATGATTAGAAATGGATCCTCGTAGACTATTCCTTAGACCCTGAGGCTATATCAATCACTGTCTCTCGAGAGTGCTTAGATAGCATCAAACGCCATCTGGTAAACCGGTGGTTATAAAGGTGTGTTCAGGTATTCGGAGGAAACCGTAGAGGCAATATATGTCGAGAGCAGGATTTGTCCGTCCATGTGACGGGAAGATACTCAAGGGCCCACTCGGAGAAGTTATATCCAATAGCTGTGCAGCGTGTGATTAGATCACGGGGATATCACTTGTCGGAATGAGTCAAGTAGCGTTGTTCAGTAACGAGATTGAACACGACATGGTGATGTCATTGATCAGATCTCAGGCAATGCAAGTATCGAATGACAAAGGGAATAAGACACGACTATCCCGGTTCAAATGACGAAAGATCTTCGTGGAATGCACAGGGGTCACATGGCCATCCAGGTCCCTCTGTCGATCATTGGTGCGGGAGTGTCCCGACCATGTCTGGAGTGTTCCCGAACCGTGGGGTATCACGCTTAAGGGCATGATGATCCTTAGAGAGTGTTTATAGGATCGGTGGAATTACCGAAGAAGAGAAGGGAGAAAACCGGAAGGGTTTCGGTAAGTCCGGAGAATGTCTGGAGTGGAGGTGGAAGGTGTTCCATGGCCATGGAGATTGAATAATATGTGAATGAATGTTAAATGTTGATTTAATCATTTATTCATAATTATTTAATAAAGAGAAAATCAATTAAAGGTCAAAAAGGCTTAATGGGCCAATTCCAGAGGGAGAGGGCCCATTAGGGGAAAGGAGAGAGGGAGAGGGGCCAAGGGGGAGGCTGGCTGGGCCTAGCCCCCCCCCCCCGCGCGGGGCCCACTAGGTGGCCGGCAGCCACCTCCTCCCCCTCCTCTCCTTTAGTCCCACCCCGGGACTTTGAGGGAGGTAGTACCTCCCCTCCCCCTATATATAGTGGGGTATTTGGCCTAGAAAATACACCAATAATCAATAAAGGTCTCCCTATTTTTGGGAGGACCTCCAATTGATATTTTCTCTCTCCCCCTCTCTCTCTCGTGACCGTGGTCCCAAGTCTAGACTGCGCGAGCGAGAGACATCTTCACCATGAGGCCGTCGTGCTCTTGATTCGGATCCGGGAGCTCTACTTCTGCAACTGCTGCTGGATCGGGGAAGCGGGAGTCATCATCAGGCATCGGACGTGTGTAACTCCTCGCGAGGTGTCGCACTTGAGGCACTCAAGTCGTTGGAGCCAGAAGGAGCGGAAGGACTTCATCACTACCTTGAGGTCGGCTTCGGCTCGTCTAGATCAACCACGCTCTCCTGAGCGTTGACAACGCTTTTCGGTCTTCAAGGGTAAGCTCGCGAAAAGCCCCTCCCGTTACTCTATTACTAATAGATAGGTCCTAGCAGCTTCAGGGGTTCAGGGGCGTAGGGTAAAATTTATTGTTTTTCATGCGCGGAACCCCTACAGTTGTATCAGAGCTAGATCTATGGGTAGTAATGCTAGTACGGGTAGAACACACGAGATGTAGTGTGTGGGTGTTGATCTTTTAGTTGTTACCCTCCCACGTGTACTTGTGTATACCGCAGTAATGCTTGATGAAGCGGCCCCCAACCGACTTTACGCGTTCATTCGCGAGACTGGTCCACGCTTGACATACGGCTTGTACCGTATAAAGTGGCTTAGGGGGGGGTGTCTGTCTCTCTCGCATTAGTTGGTATGCCATTTGCAACGGAGGGCCCCGAAAGGGGTGTAGTAGAGACAACTACTTGATCAGCGTTGTGCTGAAAGTTCGTAGGTAAGAACGGTTCTTGTGCGAAAGCCCATTCAGCCACGTAAAACATGCAATGATAAAGTAGAGGCGTCTAACTTTGTTTTGCAGGGGGGCGTTGCTTTGTGATATGGTTGTGGCAAAGATAAAGTAATTACCTTTTGTTACATAGTAGTAGATAGTCACGAAGGTGACGAACTACCTGCGCCGAATGACACCGTACCACTGGTGTCTCTGGCCGGAACCCGGTGACGGCGGATGGAGATCATGACGTGAAGGACCATATCACATAGCGTTTACATTAAATGTTATTGTTTGTATGTCTTATTGTGTGCTAGTATTAGATACTCGACGGCATCCTAATAAGATGATCCCTATTAAAATTACCAACGATTGTGTTCCCCCTTAGTGTGCACCACCAAGAAAGTTCTTCGGTATGAGGCGATCCAGGGTTACAGGCCTGGGTGTTAGACATATCTACGTTCGCATACAGTGGGTGTAAGCCATGTTGCACAACGAAAATACTAAGGTTGAGTTGGCGAGCCTAGCATGTACATACATGGCCTCGGAACACGGATGGTCGAAAGATCGAGCAAGAGTCGCATGAATGATGTGACCGACGTTTAGCGTCAACCCTTGAACCCACATTGATGGCCGTGATGATCGGGGGAGATGTGGCTGATAGGGGTCGTGTTATCACTAGGAACCCCCACTGGGGATAGGTGTTTCTGAGTGGAGTTATTATTAACTCATTTAATTATAAACTTAGTATAAATTCCTTTTGCAATTATAAATGTAGATGGGATCTTTCGTGTTGACAATTGAATGGTTAGAAGGAGAGAAGCTCAGATTAGATGGATCGAACTTCTCCATTTGGGTTGCTAGTCTCCATGTTCTCCTTAGCGAGAACGACATGGTCGACTACATACTCGACGGGATGGATTTGGATCAGCCCACGGACCTTGAGACCCCAGAGGAGCGGAAAGACCGCTATCTCTATCGTGAGATGGCCTCCTATATTTCAGTTGTGATGCGTTTCGGAATGGTGGACGAGCTGTGGCCTTTCGTGGGTGATGTCAACCCTCGTTCGGTGATGCTACAACTTAGGACACATTTCATGGAGCAGACACGCATTTGGGAGCATGAGCTGATGGGAGACTTCCTCTCCATTAAGATGGAGGAGAACTCATCACTAGACAACCACTTGCAGCACATGCATGATGTGTACATGAGGCCAGCATACTTCCTGGACATCTGGATTACAGGCTCTTTTGCAAATGCTGCTGTGCTACGATCGTTGCCAACAAGCTACCAAGCACAAGTCAGGACTTGCGTAATGAGGGGCGACACGGAAATGGAGTTCCACCGGTTCATGACACATCTCAGGAATGTGTTGGTTGAACCAGATATCGCTCAGGTCGTCAACGACAAAGGTATATATTTGATATACAGTTTTATAAATGTTATAATCTTGCAAACACATTGCAGTGTTAAGTATATTTGATACTTGTTCCGTTTTGCTGAAAACAGGTCCTTTGCATGAGAGGTGCTTGCTAGAGAGGAGGTGACGTTGCGTGTTGATGGAGATCATGATGATGATGGCCGACGATACTCTCCCTCGACATTTATCATTTAGTTTGTGTTTTAGGATGATTAATGTAATCAAGAGATTTGAACTTCTTTAGTGTGTCTCACACTCCGTGAGACGGTTATTCATATGAGTTTGTAACAAACAGTTGTTCTGCTTTTATGAATGATTTCTATTCGTGTTCATATCTTGTTTGATTATGTGTGAATGAAACTAATTGATAATGCATGAACATTTGTAAAACATTAAAATGCCTTGTTTAAAATACCCAACTTAATGATATTTCATCAATGAATGAAAACCATTGTTTAAATTCAAAGTTATGCTGATAATATGTGAAAGTCATTCGATTTCTTATCACATATAAATCATGCCTAAGTTTGGCAAAATAACTTGAACACCGTGTATTACTTGAATACAAAGTGTTTAATGAATTGTTAAAAGTAAATACATATTCGATGTATTGGGTTTTAACGAAAAATGGTAATTATCATTAAATGATTGTTTTAAATATGTAAAGTAGTTTACCAAAGGAAACATGAATATGAAACTATTTGATTTGATCAAAGTGTTTCATCAATGAAAGGGTATAAATATAAAAGAGAATCAAATTACTATGATTTGATCAATAGTAATAAAATTCAACTTTATAAGAATGGCATAAAAGTAATTGTGGAATGCAAAGTGTTTTGAAACGTCAAAATACAAAGCATCACAATGTGATATTAGATATCAAAAGGGGTTGAATAGAAGTCACCAAATAAATCGTTGTAGTGTATATGTAGAGACCATTAGCTTAGAGATAGTTAACACTCAATTAGAATTATTAAACCATTTGAATTCGTGAAAGTTTTGGGGTTATTCGATATAACCAAAACAATAGCGAATAAGTCCTTGTAGAGTATTTATTGGAAAACTTTGAATACGAAATCCATAGCTCGAACCAAAAGGAAAGCAAGATTCGTATTGCTTGGATTTTGGTGCATTCTTGAGAAAGCTCACTTCTAGTGATGTTTCTAAATTATGGAGCAGATGGAAATTAGTGTAAAATATGATGAGGATTCAAAACCCTGCATTGGAGTGTTGAGAAGCGCAATGGACAGTGTTCCTGAACGATTCTCTTCATAGAAGGAAAGAATCAATGATTTTGATCATTGTGTTTTCCCCACTGGTGTTTACACTACATGTAGTAGGGTTCAAAATGTAATCCATATCTTGTATGGAGACATTTGTGAATCATTTGTCATGATTTTTGAAATGTGACATACCTACGAACTACAAAAGTAAATAATGGTAAACTATAATTATGAGAAATCCTAAAAGCAAAATTCCCTTGAGATTAGAAGGCAATTCATTGCTGAATCTCACAAGTAAAAGGGGTTACTTGAATTTTCCCAAATGACTGCGAAGCCATAGTGGAAAAAGGGGGTGAATGACAAAAGCGCAATTTGTCAAGTATTAGATGAATTCAAATGAATTTGATTCATGTGTGCTAAATGTCTAGTGGATTTAAAACTAGTAAAGTACTAGTATCTCATAGTAAGTCTCCAAGTTTGATATTTGATCAAAGGATTTTGAAGTTATTCAAAACAATGAGTGGATATGCAATTTGCATAAAATTGAGTGGGAGCTAAGAAACTCTTCCTGAAACAATATGTGATTGACATATTTTTGAGTGGGAGCAATATAAGTCTCAAATTCAAATATGTAGGAACATATTTTGAGTGTGAGCTTATAGGAGTAATTCTTAAGTATGTTAAGAATGAAAAGGCAAATACTTATAAATAATGATTTATAAGGTGTAGAAGTTGATAATAGGTGTATTGTGATATTATGTAGTATTCCTTAAGGGATTCTGAAAAGTGTTTCAGAATAGAAGTTAATTAAGGAAATGGTCCTTAATAACTCAAATTAGGAATAGTATTAAGTTTAACATCAATGGTTGAAAGAAACAAAAAGGATGATCATCATCCACTATGTTGAGACATAGGTTCTATCTTAGAAACCATGATGATAACTTAGCATAATATGTGATCCAATAAAGAACGTTTGAAACTGATTAAGTTCGAATCACAGAACGTTGAGCTAAGTTTTTGTCCGCAGTGTCTAATAGAGAACTGTAGACATATTTTCCAAATCCATAAAGGATAACATATCTTAAAGCATAAAGAATTATGTTATAAGGGAATATGGTGGAAACTCCTGTAGATACCAATTAAAGTCAAGTAGGAAGCGGGGTGAACAAAACATCGAAAGTTGCACAAAGTTCTCTAGTATTTCGATGAATACATTTATAATAATAGATAAGGGTACCATCTAAAGTTTTGTATAATGTTATGGCGGGGCTAGTTCGCTTTTAACATAGAATGATATGTCCCAGGGCACAATGCCCATGAGAAATCCCTCGAGGTTGATCTAACGTCACTATAGGCTCCTGGAATCAGGCCTCGTTCTGCTGCCATAACGATGATGCATACACACAGATGCTATCATGTGATGATAAAGTATTAATGTCAATCAAGGTGACATTAGTAAGTTGCAAAGGATTTGGGACTGTAAAGTACAAACCCAAGACTCAACCTCTTCCATGAGCAAGCATGTTCAGGGTACCGGAAATATGGTGCCAATGATTTAGAACAAATGCAACTAGTGTATTTGTACTCTAGTGCAAGTGGGAGACTGTTGGAAATATGTCTAGAGACAAATAGTAGTAAGGACTATTATCATATTTCATATAGTTTATGATTAAGTTTTATATCATGCTATAACTGTATTGAGAGGAAACATCAATACACGTGTGATATACAAACAACCAGGGGTTCCCAGTGAAACTCTAGTCACTGGTTCATTGGTTAACAGATGATCATGTTTTCTGATCATGTGGCATTTATGCCAGTTGGAAATGAGGTCATCTCATTCTGAGAATGAGATGATGAACCAATACCCAACCTAAACATCGTGACCCAATCATGTCACGAAGTTTAAGTTATGATGATTAGAAATGGATCCTCGTAGACTATTCCTTAGACCCTGAGGCTATATCAATCACTGTCTCTCGAGAGTGCTTAGATAGCATCAAACGCCATCTGGTAAACCGGTGGTTATAAAGGTGTGTTCAGGTATTCGGAGGAAACCGTAGAGGCAATATATGTCGAGAGCAGGATTTGTCCGTCCATGTGACGGGAAGATACTCAAGGGCCCACTCGGAGAAGTTATATCCAATAGTCGGCAAAGGTGATTAGATCACGGGGATATCACTTGTCGGAATGAGTCAAGTAGCGTTGTCCAGTAACGAGATTGAACACGACATGGTGATGTCATTGATCAGATCTCAGGCAATGCAAGTATCGAATGACAAAGGGAATAAGACACGACTATCCCGGTTCAAATGACGAAAGATCTTCGTGGAATGCACAGGGGTCACATGGCCATCCAGGTCCCTCTGTCGATCATTGGTGCGGGAGTGTCCCGACCATGTCTGGAGTGTTCCCGAACCGTGGGGTATCACGCTTAAGGGCATGATGATCCTTGGAGAGTGTTTATAGGATCGGTGGAATTACCGAAGAAGAGAAGGGAGAAAACCGGAAGGGTTTCGGTAAGTCCGGAGAATGTCTGGAGTGGAGGTGGAAGGTGTTCCATGGCCATGGAGATTGAATAATATGTGAATGAATGTTAAATGTTGATTTAATCATTTATTCATAATTATTTAATAAAGAGAAAATCAATTAAAGGCCAAAAAGGCTTAATGGGCCAATTCCGGAGGGAGAGGGCCCATTAGGGGAAAGGAGAGAGGGAGAGGAGCCAAGAGGGAGGCCGGCTGGGCCTAGCCCCCCCCCGCGTGGGGCCCACTAGGTGGTCGGCGGCCACCTCCTCCCCTCCTCTCCTTTAGTCCCACCCCGGGACTTTGAGGGAGGTAGTACCTCCCCTCCCCCTATATATAGTGGGGTATTTGGCCTAGAAAAATACACCAATAATCAATAAAGGTCTCCCCACTTTTGGGAGGACCTCCAATTGATATTTTCTCTCTCCCCCTCTCTCTCTCGTGACCGTGGTCCCAAGTCTGGACTGCACGAGCGAGACATCTTCACCATGAGCGCCGCTGCTACGGGATTTGGATCCGGGAGCTCTACTTCCACAACTGCTGCTGGATTGGGGAAGCGGGAGTCATCGTTAGGCACCGGACATGTGTAACTCCCCGCGAGGTGTCTCACTTGAGGCACTCAAGTCGTTGGAGCCAGAAGGAGCGCAAGGACTTCATCACGACCTTGAGGTCGGCTTCGGCTCGTCTACATCAACCACGCTCTCCTGAGCGTTGACAACGCTTTTCGGTCTTCAAGGGTAAGTTTGCGGAAAGCCCCCCGTTACTCTATTACTAATAGATAGGTCCTGGCAGCTTTAGGGGTTCAGGGGCGTAGGGTAAAATTTATTGTTTTTCATGCGCAGAACCACTACACCATATGCCATGCTACCAACTGTGGGCCACCTGGGTTAGCCGGATTAGAGACATGCAATGGTGATACCCATTTAGCATATCCCCAACAGTAGCCCCCAGAGGACTTTGAGATCTTGCGCCGTCTTGCCCATTGGTCTTGAATGCTCCATCTAGGTGATGCCAGAAATTCGTCAAGCAATATCTCAAAGGTCTCCCAAAGAACCATGTAGTCCTATCCGTATTTGTAATATAGCCAGAGATTCTTCAAATCCTTTCTCCCAGAGTCGGATGGTTTTTGGCTTTCATGGAATCTTCAGATGTGACTCTTCCACTACAACGTTCAGAAGGATGACATACAACCTACACTACCTCGAAACTCACATATAGCAGGAAATTAATCATTAGCTATTTTCATGCGCGCAAAATCTGAAACGTTAAGCGGCAAAGACGGAGGACGTGGTGAAATTACTGCGCATGTTCATCTCCATGTCGGCAACGCTGTATCCGTTAGATATCTTTGCACGAATCTTGACGCCGGGATCTATAAATATTTACTGCGGCCTAGACATTTACCTTTACCTGCATTCTTCCCTGCGTCGTCTTCCTCCTCCGTCACGTGACCGTTCGAGCTTCAACGAAAAAAACTTAGCCAGATTGCTTTCTTTCCCCAAATCTCCATCCAACTTTGCAATGGCCTCTAGCAGCCGCACACCCTCAATGACGGTGACTCTCGAGGCCTCGGCTAAGCCATCACGGACTATTTTTGTCCCACCAGAAGGAGTGGTGGTCCCGGTCTCCGTCTTGGTGGAATCCACCGGCGGCAACCAGAAATGGGCGGCGCCAGATGCTGCTGAACAAGATGTTGACTCCCACAAGGGAGTGTGGAGGGTCTCTGACCTCTCCACTGAATAGCTCCAAGAACTCGTCATAGAGGGCTATCTCCCTGCGATGGAGGGCCTGACCTGGCGGCGAGCGTCAGCTGGCGAGGTGGTCCCTTCTTCCCAAGCCAGAGAAAAGGTCTACCTCAAGTCTCAGCTGGTACGTGGCATTAGCCTGCCAGTTTCTGACTTCTTCCTCGAGATCCTCTGGCACTTCCCGGTACTTCCCCACAACCTCTCTCCCAACAACATCCTCATACTCAACAATTGCATAGCCTTCTGCGAAGGATACCTAGGAATCAAGCCTAGGTTAGATATGTTTATTTGTTTTTTCACTATCAAGAGAGAGTCCGTAGAATCCAAGGATGAGCTGTGGATTTGCGGAACAATTAGTTTTAAGATCCATCCTCACCGGTGATTCCCCGACATCGTCGGCCATGAGTCCTGCAAGAACTGGAAGTGAACATATTTCTATGGCCTAGATATCCCTTTGGCTGGCCGCCAAGACTCATAACCCGACTTTGTTGACGGAGCCGCCGCCAAGGCCCCCACCTAGAGATCCCAAGGCCCCCTTCCGTCCGACGACGAAGCCTCTCGCGCCATAAGGCGGATCGAGTGGTTGGTAGACGGAGGACTGACCGGGTTGAACCTAACATGTGCTGGTTCATGAGGCAGATCCAACCTCTGCAGCACCGCGCCGAGCTGATGCACAACTAATCCAAGGATAGAAAAGCTCCCATGCGAATCTCGCGAGACAACTTCTCCAACGACTCCATCAAGCTCCGGCTTAAGGACATCGTCAAGGTGAAAGAAAATAAGTGTGGCTTCAAGATCACCTTTGACATGTTCAAAGGCGGCAAGTGCCCAGAGGTAACTGTGCTTCCTTTGTTACTCGTTATATATATATACTCTAAGGCCTTCTGTCTTGAATGCATTACCCACTTGACTCGTTGTTGGATCTATCAGCTGGCGACCTTGGCAGCGGATCAAATGGCCTCCCAGGTCTATGACCCAAAGCTTAAAGATATCCACATTGTGTCTGATGATGACGCACCCAAGGACTAGCTAGCTCCGGCAGCACAAAAGTGGAAGAGCTCCACCTCTGATGATGCTGCCGAGGGCAAGAAGAACAAAATAGAGAGTGGAGTCTCCAAGAAATCCACTGCTGCCTTAGAGGCAGAGAAGAAGAAGAAATCCACCAGCATCCCCTTAGCTAAGTCGCCTGCTGTAGTGTAAGCATATTCATTCTCAGACTTTAATTTTCATTGCACCTATTCAATTCCTATACTTATATTGTGTACGTTTCAAGAAAAAATACGGTGTTGGCTTGAAGCAGACCTTCAAAGATGTTGGAGGTTCCAACAATATTCACGATATGTTCTCCAAGTCGTCTCCCACTGCTGCTCCCTCGACTCCTGCTACCAAGCCTGTGATAGACTCCACTGGACCTTCACCCCCGTCATCCCTGAGGTCTCCGCCATGGAGATAGATGCCAACCCGACAAGGGATGCCTCAGGCTCTACTGGCATGGATATTGCTCCTAGTGGTCAGGCCACGCAAGAAAGTACCTCCTCCAAAATGGCTAAAGATCTGGCTAAGGATGGCATCGAGAAAGGGAAACATGCAATGGAGGGAGCGGAGGCGGAGGAAGCCATAGCAGCGGACAAGGCGGGAGCCTCTGAGCCATCAACTGCCATTATAACACAGAAGGCGGCCAGGGCTTCATCCATGCCTCTGGCTTCAACAACTCATCTACCCTTAACTCCTCCTTCTTCCCTTTGATTCCTTCACCAAAGCATGTCACTTGATTCCTTGGATTCCTCCTCCCTCTTCCCTTTGCCCATTCCGTGGGGTCTGTTCTTCCGACTTCACTTGTAGCTGGACTCAGAGTCTTCCTTGAGGTTGTTGATGAACATGCGTTGGAGGTTGGTGTGGGTGTCCTTGCCGTTTGCGTCGAGGTGGACAAAACACGACATATCGCGATACTCTTTGTACGTTTGGGGAACGCAGGGTGTTGAGGTGTTGAATCACTCTTTTGCTGCCCATGGCTAACCCCAGGCCAAGACCACGCTGTCCGCCTCCGCCTCTACCAATGAACGTTGTGGCGACCATGTTAGCTGCTTGCTTCTCTTCTGGCAGTGTTTTCCGCTAGTTGTTATTGTTCCTCTTTTCCTGGGTAGGGATGGCTATTACTGGCAATAAGCCGCGAGCATCATCATCGTTAGTGGCGAATTCACTAGCCATGGAGATCATTGTGTTGAGGTTGAGGTCATTGTTGTCCTAACGGCACTTCAGCGTATGTCGGAGCAATGTCCCTTTCTCCAGGCCGTCGATGATGGCGGCCATATGATGGCTGTGAAATACCACCTCTTTTAGCCATATAAAATGTTCCATTTATCTCTCATATCATGTTTCTTCCTGCTATAGCTATGCCTTATATGCATGAATTCTAGTTCTCATTTACTTTCATATGAGCTTTGCACATTTAGTAGTTTAGGTAGAATTTTATCACTTTCCTTTTCTATGACATGTGTGTAGGTGTTGGTGAAGATTATGGATAAAAAGGAACAAAGAGAGCATAGTATGAAGGAGCTGCAGGGACTAGAATTAGCCATTTGAGAGGTTGGAAAAGTGATTTTTCCAACTTCTCAAAATAAATATCCAATACCATGGGGTTGTATCCCTCGCCGAGACGAACTCAACGAGCCCAAGAACACCCAAAACAGAGTTCATATGAAAAAATGACGACCAAAATACTAAAGGATCTACAAGTTCAACGACCAACTATACGGCCGTAACTAAAAGTTCCTGTCGTATAGTTTGGTCGTATAGTTGGTAAAAAGGTCGCAAACAACAGGATTTCGCCCCGAAGGAGCTCCAGAACCTTCCCTAACTCATATAAGACCTATATAAAGGAGGGAGGACCCAAGAGAGAGCCATGAAGCCATATCCTCCACCACGGCGAAGCCCTGTCGCCGTGCCACCACCATAGCCGCCTCCAATCAGATCTACACCATCACCATCACACAAGAGGATAAGGGACTAGGATCTTGAAGGCCTCCACATCAATCTACATCGTCATCTTCATCAACAAGGTCTCTATCACCGATCCCCTTTGGTTACTTGTTGTAATTCTAGATCGAATCTTGGATTTGCACTTTTCTTCAATTGTATAATCATACTTCATCCATATTCTATCCATGATGTTGATTGCCTTCATGTGTGAGTAGTTTCCTTTGTTCTTGGGGAGATGGAGAAACCCTAGTATGAGATTTAATTGAGATAAAGATTATTATGTGATATTGTTTATTATGTGTCTGTGTTAGATTTCCTTAATCTTGATGTTGGATGAAGCGCGCCACTCAATATTTGCCTCATTGAGGACTAGATGGGGGCAACTACTTGTTGGTAGATGGAGGGATGATAGCACTTATGGTGACTATAAAGCTGTTGTCATTCTTTACATATCAACTTGGGAACCGAGGAGAACCCACAGAACATTGTCCATGCCATGGGATACATCCTACGGGGTAAAGTCCCTTAATAGCACAGTAATTCGATTAATGTCTATTGTGGTTATGACAGATGATGTGTGCAGTGGTTGCTGCTTATTCAGCCATATATGGAGCTCCTCCCACACATATCATAAATGGTCTTAGTCATTACAATAATTTTTATCACTCTTTCTAATTACTAGCGGTGGATCCACTAGTCCCTGAGAATTCTTTCCATCATCTTGTAGACTTTTGTAATCATACTTGCATGCTCTTGTTTACTTACAGCTTTAGTTTACTTATTGTTCTATTATTTGAAAACCCGAAAATATCTTTTACACAAAACTCGCATTTTATCTTGTTACTTAAAACATTATTTAGCATTACTATTTCAGTATTTAGTTCAAAGAGTTATTAGACTTCAGACTCCTTCTCCCTATGGGATCAATATCTTTATTTCGAAACTAGCTACAAACGATCTATACACTTGCAGTCATCAAGCTATTTTCTGGCGTTGTTGCCGGGGAGCTAAGCGATGCAGGTCTTTTAGCTTTTGTTTATTTATTTTAGTTTTGCTAGATTTTGTTTTAAGCTTTCTTTATTTGCTGCATTTGTATTTTTGCTTTTGTTTACAAACCAAAAACCCATAAAAATATTTGTTACTAATCGTGTCTTCCGAGATAACTACCTTCCACTGGATGAAATCAATAATGGAGGAGTCAAAGGGAAGGACTTTGGGAGATATTCTTAAGAGGCAAGGCATATTAAAAGAATGATTAACTTGGGTGGGCAAGTATTCATCCACACTATGTGCCCCTTATCAATTATGTTGTGATTGTTGCGAATCTCTAGATCACCTTGATGACCCACAAGTATAGGGGGTGTATCGCAGTATTTTCTAGGGAAGTGAAACCCAATTTATTGATTCAACACAAGGGGAGCCAAAGAATATTTATAAGCCTTAACAACTGAGTTATCAATTCAGCTACACCTAGAAACAATCTTGCTCATGGTAGTTTATCAGTAGCAACAGTTTTGTAGTAGGAATAGCAAAGTAGCAGCAGTAGTAAAGTAAAGACAACAGTAACAATAGCGATAAAATGGGATTCGAAAAGCGGTAGGCATAGGGATGGATGGACGGGTGTTGCATGGACAAGACAATTCACATAGCAATCAGAACATAGGGCAATTGTAGATAAATAATATAAAGCATCCAAGTACTAGATAATCCTAGGCATGTGTTCCATATATAGTCATACGTGCTCGCAATGAGAACTTGCACAACATCTTTTATCCTACCAGCCCGTTTGCAGCGGGGCCTCAAGGGAACTACTGGCAATTAAGGTGCTCCTTTTAATAGAGCACCGGAGCAAAGCATTAATACTTCGTGAACACATGTGATCATCACATCAAAGCCATTCCCTCCGGTTATCCTGATTTCTGTCACTTCGGGGCCATTGGTTCCGGACAACAACGTGTGTATACAACTTGCAGATAAGACCAAAAACAATACTATCATAATGAATGAATAACATGTTCAGATCTGAAATCATGGCACTCGGGCCCTAGTGACAAGCATTAAGCATAACAAGTCGCAACAAAGTCATAAAGCACTAATAAAAGATACTAGGCACCATGCCCTAACAATCTGATGCCATTACATGAACGATCTCATCCAATCCCTACCATCCCCATAGCCTACAACGGAGGATTACTCACTCATATATGGGGGAAGCATGGATGGTCGATGGAGAAGCGATGGTGATGATGATGGCGATGATCTCCTCCAATTCCCGTCGGCAGGTGCCGAACGGAGTTTCGTGCTGTTCGTGGAATCTGGTGGTGGCGTGAGCGAACTCCTTCGCAAAATGCCAAACCCCGGAGTTTTTAGGTCAAGACTTCTTATAGGAAGAGGGAGACCGAGGGTGCCTGAGGGGCCACACCATGCCTGGCGTGACTGGGGCACCAGCCTGGGGTGGTGTGGCCACAACCCTCCTCCGTCTCGTGATCGCCCGTGAGTCTTCCGGAAAAATAGGCACTTTGGCTTTTGTCCCGTCCAATTCCGAGAATATTCATTTTCTGACTTTTCTGGAACCAAAAACAGCAGAAAACAGGCAGCTGGCACTGTGGCTCTTGTTAATAGGTTAGTCCAAGAAATCATATGAAAAGTACTCCAAAGTGTGGACAAAACACAAGAAAGTGGATAAAACCAAGCATGGAACATCAAAAATTATAGATACATTTGCAATGTATCAACATCCCCAAGCTTAACTCCTGCTCGTCCTCGAGTAGGTAAGTGATAAAAAGAAAGAATAATTTTTGAGGTGACATGCACCATCAAAGACTTGATCAAATTATTTGTAAAACATTCAAATCTGGGATCATAGTGCTTCAATCATAACATGAAAGACAAAGTTCTAGCAATTGGACAAAGAAACTATGATGCAACATGAAAAGGCACAAGCAAAAGATTCATGAATAACAATGCTTTGCAAGACGTTTGTTTGTTTCACATAAAGAAAACATAGCATAATGGCATTCAGCTTGTCCCTCATAGAGTAGCAAATATAAATGCATAGGACACCTTCAAAGTTCATAAGAGTGACTAGATACAAATAGTTTAAAACAAGAAATATCAAGTTATGCATCAATTAACTAGTCTTGGGACAATGCACATAGAACTAAGAATGGCCACTATACTCTCAAAGTAGGTGCATAAAGGTAGAAGGTGGAGACTCAATATAATGGTGGAAGAAAGGCCTTCATAGAAGGAAGTAGGGATTCAAGTCTCATAAAGAGCTTCCAAAAATTATGGTACTTATAGCTTTTAGCTCTCATTGCCCCTATCATAAGCATCTTGAAGTGATTAAGGTTAAAGTGAACAAACTATGGTGTACATGCTTGACGAAGTATAAGTCAGAAATCTCATGTCCCTTGTATACGAGGGCCGCTCCTCATGCTACTCAAGTTTAGTCACCGGTAAGTTCTTGACATCGTAAGTACATGTGTATCATAGAGAACCACCAACGGGGTACCCCTTGCCCGATGATACGAAAGTATCCCCATATCAAAATGACAAGGCAAGCAGACAACAAGCATCTCAGCAATCTTCTTATTTACCATGGGAATATGGTGCTTTTTTCTCTCTTTCCTCTTTTCATAATATCTCTTTTTTTCTTTTTCTCTTTTTTTCTCAAAATAGGACTCTTTTTTATAAGAAGAATGCTTCATAGACAACTCATTATGGTTACGCTACAGGTTTCCACCATGTCAGCATGGATTAGACCAGCGGCCCAGGCATTTCTCTAACACATATACATAACTCCATGGACTTACAAACTCCCCTTTCATTTCACACCGACGACATCCATATACAAAAGAGCATGATATCAACTAGGTACAAGTACCAAGTGCAATGTTGAAAGCATTCCCCATGAAAGCATGGTTCTGCTAATCCCCAACAAATAAGTGCAAGCATATACAACATAGATGACACAATGGTTCAAGTTTATTAAGGGCAAGAAAAGTAAAGTGTGCCATCAAGTTCGTGAGAGCTTTAATCACTAGTTTTCTCATAACAAGTTTAATTTGGAAGGTAAACAAAAACATGAATATACTTGGAATAGCATATGGTAGTAGGTAGGTATGGTGGACTCTTTTGGAATAACTTGGTTTAGGGAGTTGGATGCATGAGTGGAACTCATACTTGGTTGTGGAGGCTAGCAAAAGACTGGGAGCGACAAACTAGGAGAGCAATAATGGCCATAATCATGCAGAGCGACAAAACATCATTGATCAAAGCATAAAGAGATACTACAAGTTGAACACTAAAGGATCATAAAGGATTATGGTTACTTGATATAGTCATAACATGGTGTGAGCATGCGCCAAGTCAACCCAAATAAAGCATCAAAGGAGAATACCACAATACTATGCTTTAATATGCTAAAACAACGCATGATTCATCCAAGGCACATTAAGCAATCTCAATTGTTTATAACAAGTCATGCTACAGCAAATAATACTAAGCATAAAGCCAAAACAATATCAAGCATGGCATGACAAAGCATAGGCCACAGTAAAAAAAAACTCTCTTTACCACTTAAGCATGAACTTTTCTACTCTTTTCCAAACCAAACCAAACCAAACCAAACTATTTGAACATCAAAGTATGAAAAAGGGGGTCCAACCAATTTATTCAGCAATCTAAGCAAACAAAAAACAAAATGAAAACGAAAACGAAAAAGAAGACGCTCCAAGAACAACACAACTGTGCATGAAACAATAAAAATGAAGCGTTTGGAAGAAATCTGGGATTTTTATTGATAAAGAAGGGGATGCCTTGGGCATCCCAAGCTTTGACGCTTGTACTTCTTTGATATTTCTTGGGGTGACACGCGTGGCATCCCCAAGCTTGAGCTTTAGTCCATACTTCATCTCCATACACCTGAAATTTTTTCCTTCATACAAAACTTCACACAATCTTTATTAGCAACATTAGTGCACTCAAGATATTAAGTCTTAAGGTTCAGTTATAACACCAATAAAACTTCCATTAAAACACTAGCTACTGAAGAACTTCCCTCAAAAAGCTCGATTCCCCAAAAGAACTAAAAAAGGAACCAACAAGAAGCAAATGCAGAAAATGGCAGAAATCTATCAAAACAGACCAGCAGGTAAAGACGAATTTTTTCGAAGAACTTATGTTGCTCAAATAAAAAAGTGTTGAACTAAAGAAAGTTAGATAACAACCTGGGGCAGAAGCACAAAAATACACGCCTCAAACGGACGTACAGAGATTTTAAACGAATTTTTACGGTGAAGCATAGAAATCTGTTTCGGGACAGCAACTTTCCCAATCATTACTTCTCTCTTATTAGAGGTTACTCTTAGCACAAAAAGAAAATAAAAAGGGATAAGGAGCGGTTATTACTGAAGTAATAACTTCCAAGACTCATCTAAAACTTTTGGGTTATCTCCCAATAAGTACTTTTCTTTAACACCTTTAAGTTAGGCATAAGCAAAAACTAAAATGGATAGAATAGAAGTAAGCGGAGATAATCATGGTGAAAACATTGTTTTGTTCAATGAAATCCTTTTGTTAACAAGGTTGATCAGGTCTTGTTACCAAAACAATTTCATATGAGACAAAACTTTGTATTCCACTAATGATTATGTTATCTCAACCTTGATAGCAATGGTCCCAATCATAATAGTTTCAAATTTTTCTCTTGGTATGGGACAATATATTTCTCCAACTTGAATGCCCTCAACATGTTCAATTGAATTCAAAACCATAAGTCCTATCAATCTTCTTGGGGAGATAGACAGTATGTTCCTTGTCATTCACATTGAAAGTCACCTTTCCTTGATTACAATTAATAACAGCTCCTGCAGTATTAAGAAAAGGTCTCCCAAGAATAATAGACATATTATCATCTTCGGGCATTTCAAGCACAACAAAATCAGTTAATATCAAGCAATTATGAGCCACTTGAACAGGTACATCCTCACATATACCAACAGGAATAGTGGTAGATTTATCAGCCATTTGCAAAGATATATCAGTTGGTATTAATTTTTCTAGTTGGATCCTCTTATATAGAGAGAAAGGCATAACACTAACTCCAGCTCCCAAATCATACAAAGCAGTTCTAACATAACTGTTCTTAATAGAGCAAGGGATAGTTCGAATCCCTGGGTCTCCAAGTTTCTTAGGAACCTTACCATTAAAGGAATAATTAGCAAGCACAGTAGAGATTTCTTCATTAGGGATCTTCCTTTTATTCGAGACAATATCCTTCATATACTTTGAGTAAGGAGGCAATTTAATAGCATCAGTCAAAGGAATTTGCAGGAATAAAGGTTTCATCCACTCACAAAACTTATTATAGTGTTCATCTTCCTTTGACTTGTGTTTCTTATCAGGGAAAGGCATAGGTTTTTGGACCCAAGGCTCTCTTTCACTACCATGTTTCTTAGCAATAAAATCTTCTTTGGTGTATTTAGTATTTTTAGTGTGGTTTTCAGGTTCTTCCTCAACTTTCTCTTCATTAGGAGCTTCATTTTCTTCATTACCACTTTCAGTTTCAGCATCAGAGATAGATATACTATTAGGATCTAAAGCAGGTTCAGAGGGTTCTATAACAATTTTATGTTTATTTTTCCTTTTCTTACGAGTAGAACCACTATTTTTAGCTTGTTGAGAATCCTGCTCAATTCTTTTGGGATGCCCCTCAGGATATAGAGGATCCTAGATAGCAGCTCAACTTCTAGTTCTAATTTCATAAGCATGTTTTTCTTTAGCAGCATTAACTAGTAAGTCATTTTGCACTTTAACGAGTTGATCTATTTGAGTTTGAACCATTTGAAAGTGTTTAACAATCATTTTAACATCATTAGAGGTTCTTTCCACAATATCTTTCAACTCAACAATAGCTCTAGTGTTTTCCATTAGATGATTTTGCACCCTTTTATTAAAATTATCTTGCTTAACAATAAAGATATCAAATTCTTCTAAGCATTGATCAGGAGGTTTAGAGTAAGGGATATCACCTTCATCAAAGTGTTGGAGAGAGTGTACCTCAATAGTGGGTGAGTAGGGAATAGGCTTACATAATTCTTCTATAGGAGGTAAATTCTTGACATTTGCAGCTTTAATTTCCTTCTCCTTAAGACATTTCTTAGCTTCCTTCATCACTTCATCATTTAATTCAATAACTCCCCTCTTATTTGATGTTGGAATAGGCACCGGAATAGAAGGTTCAGGTACAATTACTTCAGGTATAGCTTGTTTAGGAGGAGTCCAATCTTCATAATTCTTACTTATTTTAGCCATTAATTCCTCAGCTTCCTTAGGAGTCCTATTCCTGAAAACACAATCAACATAACTATCTAGGTGTGTCCTAGATTCTTCGGTTAGTCCATTATAAAATATATCAAGAAGCTCATTCTTAGGTAATGGACTTCCAGCTTGTGCATGAATCAAAGCACAAAACCTTGCCCAAGATTCAGGCAATACCTCTTTTTCTCCCTGTTTAAAATCAAAAAGTTCCTGCAAAATAGCATGTATAGCACTAGGAGGAAAATATTTCTGCAGGAAAGTACTAATCAAGCACTCAGGGCTATCAATAGATCCAGGAGGTAAATTACTAAACCAAGTTTTAGGTTCCCCTTTCAGTGAAAAGGGGAAGATCTTAGCAACAAAGTAAGTATGCATCTTAATATCATCAGAAAACAAGCCACTCATGGTAGAAAGTTCATTCATATGTGCTACCGCACTTTCATTCTTAGTCCCACAAAAAGGTTCTTTCTCGACAATAGCTATGTAAGATAGATCGAGAGAGAAATCATAATCTACATCTATAATGTTTATGGGAGAAGCAACAAACTTAGCAATAGGAGACAATTTGGGTCTAATAGTACGCCTCTCAAGGAGACTCTTAGCAGCGCTCCTATCATGGGTGTTTTTACATTCTTTAATAAATTCATCGGTCATCTCAACATAACCATCTTCAATATCATAACTTTCACTAGACTCAGGAGAACTAACAGGTGTGGTAGTGTCTTCATTAGGAGTTTCGGTATTTCCAGCTATAGTTCTAGCAATCGTAGCATCTAGGAAAGGACCTAATGAACCACTCTTATCAAGCACAGTAGAAGCAACATCATAAGCATCAGAAGTTTCAGATTCAGCAGTAGTAGCAGTGTGTAGCATGTGTATGTGGTGGTGTAAGGAACTTACTCATAACAGACGGTGAATCAAGAGCAACAGGGTGTTCAGAACCGTACCTCCTCTTGTAGTGGATGGTAAAATAGGGACCTTGCCATCACGAGACTTACCCATGATGGATGGATAGCAGCGAACAATAGAGAATCCAAGTGAACTTAATAAATAAAGCTATGCTCCCTGGCAACGGCGCTAGAAAATAGTCTTGATGACCCACAAGTATAGGGGGTGTATCGGAATATTTTCGAGGGAAGTGAAACCCAATTTATTGATTCGACACAAGGGGAGCCAAATAATATTTATAAGCCTTAACAACTGAGTTGTCAATTTAGCTGCACCTGGAAACAATCTTGCTCACGGTAGTTTATCAGTAGCAACGGTTTTGTAGTAGGAATAGCAAAGTAGCAGCAGTAGTAAAGTAAAGACAACAGTAACAATAACAGTAAACAGTGGGATTCGAGTGCAGTAGGCATAGGGATGGATGGACGGGCGTTTCATGGACAAGACAATTCACATAGCAATCAGAACATAGAATTGCAGATAAATAAGATAAAGCATCCAAGTACTAGATAATCCTAGGCATGTGTTCCATATATAGTCATACGTGCTCGCAATGAGAACTTGCACAACATCTTTTGTCCTGCTGCACGCTTTGCAGGGGCCTCAAGGGAACTACTGGCAATTAAGGTGCTCCTTTTAATAGAGCACCGGAGCAAAGCATTAACACTCCGTGAACACATGTGATCCTCACATCAAAGCCATTCCCTCGAGTTATCCTGATTTCTGTCACTTCGGGGCCATTGGTTTCGGATAACAACGTGTGTATACAACTTGCAGATAAGACCAAAAACAATACTATCATAATGAATCCATAACATGTTCAGATCTGAAATCATGGCACTCGGGCCCTAGTGACAAGCATTAAGAATAACAAGTCGCAACAAAGTCATAAAGCACTAATAAAAGATACTAGGCACCATGCCCTAACAATCTGATGCCATTACATGAACGATCTCATCCAATCCCTACCATCCCCATAGTCTACAGCGGGGGATTACTCACTCATAGATGGGGGAAACATGGATGGTTGATGGAGAAGCGATGGTGATGATGATGGCGATGATCTCCTCCAATTCCCCGTCCCAGCAGGGTGCCAGAACGGAGTTTTTGGTGCTGTTTCGTGGAATATGGTGGTGGCGGCGGAGCGGAACTCCTTCTGGAAAACGTCGACCCCCCGGAGGTTTTAGGTCAGAAGGATTCTTATAGGCGAAGAGGGAGACCGAGGGGGTGCCTGGGGGCCCACACCATGCCCTGGCGCGGCCTGGGGGCACCCGCGCCTGGGGGTGGTGTGGCCAGCCCCTGGCCCTCATCCATCTCGTATTCTGGCTCCGTGAGTCTTCCGAAAAAATAGGCACTTTGGCTTTTGCCCCGTCCAATTCCGAGAATATTCATTTCGACTTTTCCGGAACAAAAATAAAACAGAAAATGTGGCAAGTGGCTCTTGTTAATAGGTTAGTCCAAGAAATCATATGAAAAGTACTCCAAAGTGTGGACAAAACACAAGAAAGTGGATAAAACCAAGCATGGAACATCAAAATTATAGATACATTTGCAATGTATCACACCTCAATTATCAATGTGAGTATAATTTTGATACCGAACTAGCAGACTATAATAGAGATGAGTTTAAATGCCTTGCTGGGGAGGACACATTACAATTTGTGCTTTTTACTGGTTTCCAAGAGTTGTTATTTTGTTTAAGATATGATCTATAACGAAGTTCACCCTATATCCTGCTATTGCCAAGATAACTTCCTTGACAATGCATTTATTGTTGAGCGGATTAAAGCTGCCATGGAAGAATCTAACCTTTTGCAGGGTGCTCCAAAAGATAATGTGGAGGGAACTCCACTCAAAGAGCCTCCACCTAAACCACCAGAACATGTTTTTAATAAAGAGGGGGCACTTGATGTTGCACCCTCTCAACTAGTGCAAGGTAATACTATCGCTGAGCTATTGGCGAATTATCTTCATAAGAATGAAGAGGATCAACTTGATCAACCACTTGAATCTCCTACTTCTGAAAATAACTTTCCACACACAAATAGTATGCATGCAAATGATATCTCATTATCTAGTAATGATTTCTATAAGTCCCAAACTTATGATGATTGTTCTAAGGAGGATTCGTGCCTAGACAGTGATTTTGGGGACTTTGGTGAGGGACTAGAAGATGAATCTTTCTATGAATATTGTGATGCTATTAACATGGGATAGGAATCCTCATTGGAAGAGGAGGATGAGTATTTTGAATAACAAGTGAGAAATATGACGGTAAGAGAAATGTATTCCCAAATAGTGGAATATGCTAAAAAGTTAGTTTCTTCGGATACGATAGATGATCCAATAATATATCCTCAATGTATGAAACTTGGGCACTACTTTCGTTTTCAATGCTCCGATACCTTTAATCAATCTTCAGTGTCTTATAATAATGGTGATGTTACTAGTGAAGTATTAGAGTATATTATCTTTGAAGGTGCCCATGAGTTGATAATACATGTCATATCACGTATTAATAGTGAAGATAGTGTTTTCATATAAACAGCTTATGAAATCCTGCAACATATTTCTTGGTATTCTCATGAACATTTTAGTGAGAATACACTTATTATGAGGAGTAAGGCACAAAGAAAACCCATAGCACACAAAGTTACTTGTTTGTAGGAAATCTCATTGGAGAAGGATGAAGTTCCTTCCCAAGAAGAGTATGAACATGAAGAAGAACTGCTAATCCTTGAGTATATGCAACTACTAGACATGTGGAAGCAGGTGGATTACTGTTCTGGTAATTAGTCAAATTTATTTGAAGGGATGAGGCAATATAATGGTAAGACTAACAAGCTTTATGATTATGAATGCATTCCTCCCTTTAAAGAATTTTTATCAACCAATACTCACATAAACGGTAATAATGTAAAACTCTTGGAATACATAGTTTATGAAGGGTCTCATGAGCTGCTTAGAAAAATTGGTATTATTATGAAAAGTAGCGATAATGAGGATTTAGAAAGGTACTAGCTGAATGCCCGTGTGTTGCCAAGATTTTAAAATAAATTCTCATAGCACACTCTAGTATGCCACACTTGGAACAAACATGTATTAAAAATTAGTCATATAACATAATTTTTTTATCTTGCTAAATATCCGGTCATTTTGTTTTTACCGTTACTATAACTGGCCGGTGAGATGTACCCGAAGAATAAGCTTATAAAGTTTTTTGATCTTAAATTCCCTGCTAATCCATAAAAGCCAACTGTCTTAGATGGATCTTTCTTTAAAAAGCCTTAATTATTTGTAGTGTACTTCTTTTTCTCGCTCCATCCTGCTCTCCTCCGTGAAAGCTAGTACTATATCCAAACGATTTCTAAAGAGAAGCAAAATATGAAGATGCATGAATGGCTAGTTCAGAGTCCTGCATTATGGTACCACCATCAAGTTGATTTCGCATTACCGTTGATGCATGAATTTTTCGAATTTGCTGATCTTCTAATTCTCAACAATTCTTTAGATTTATTCTCTTATTTCCTTTACTGTTGTAACCTCTTGGTAGAGCTCAAGCATGTACATAACAGTGCTATTGGTGTTTTTGTCAACTTTCTAAAAAAACGCCTCTACCGTTTACACCATTATTCCAATGGACTCTCAAATCTCACTCTAAATTTCACCGATCTGCTTCAATATGGCAAATTCCTTCTTCTTGGGAAAAATTGAAAATTAAATTTTCACACATGAATGACAGCAATCCATCCATGCTCTGAACATGAGGGATTGTGATTATTTTTTGAACAATTCGAATTACTGTGCAATGCTTCTCATGCACATTGTGTTTGGATCTGAAGAACAAGCACACAAAGCAAATCAACTTCAAAGAAAGTAAACAATCAAGTCGTCGTCATGAAGTACATACAAAAATATTCAGATCGAAATCTGGAGCAAGCAACCTGGGTCTAGCTGAGGACCGAGGACCATCCAGGTATGTTGGATCTGACAATCGATGGAGTGACTCCATGCGTTGGACTAACGAGTTGTCATGCCTTTTCGGATCTGACGCCCATTGGCACTTGCATATGAGATGTATCCCTCTCGCGGTCTATACAGCAGTAGGTGGCCAAGCTCGTGACGTCGTCTCCATCACCGTTCCGCCTCTTCTGGTTGAGGTCGCAAGATGAGGTCAGCCAGATTTGTTGAATCCTCTCATCTCAAGATTCTTCTCTGAGACCAACCAGGGTGCCTGTCGAGGACATCATTGCAACCACTGCCTAAGATCTGCCTCATGCGCCTGGACGCAACCTGGCTCCACAGAACTTCTTCTACCCATCCTCGCGTGCACGGGCGGAGCTGGATGTCTGGATCCATACACGAGCTTCAACCTGGCCTCGACCACATGGGCGCGAGCGCAAGCGCGACGGCGGGGATTCCGGCGGTGGAGGGAATTTGTGGAAGAATGGATAGATGGTGGCGCGGAGAGCAGCGACGCGCGAAGCAGACAACGGGAGTGACCGATTTCTCCTCGCAAGATGCACGCGGCTGCCCGCCGGTGACGGGGGACGGGAGGAGGCTGGGGGATTCGCTAGGATTTTTTTCAGAACGAACAGCTATAGTTTCACTCAGCGGTGGCAGTTCTGGTAATACCTCCGAACCAACAGGGGCAAAACTGGAAAACAAAAGACAGACGGAAAATTTGGTGGTGCGACGAACGTACCACAGCTTAAATAATAGTATAGATATCATAATATTATAGATTATATTGTCAATTATTGTCAAGAACATTTTAGTGGGAATGCACTTATGATAAAGAGTAAGGAGCTATGTAAAACAATAGTTCCCGAAACTAACATTTTGCAGGAACCACTGGATAACGAGGAGGAACACCAAAAAGGTGAGGTTGAAGACAAACATCATTCTACTAATAATAAATTTGTTTATGCTGCCTCAGTCTCTAGTAATGATTCTTATTGTGTTGAAACTGAAGATAATTTATCTGTGGAGGCTTTATGCCTAGATACTTATTTGGAGAACACTAATAATGATGAACTAGAGATAAATCCTTGTAGTGTTAATGAGCAGGTTTTGGGAGAGCACATATTTGATGAAACATTTGTTGATGATGCTTCTTTTTGTGATTGGATTGATAACTCTAGAACTGAGGAACTTGTTAGCAAGGGTGATGAACTAGAGAATAGAGACACTTTTGATTTTTTCCCTGCTGCTAAAGATGAGTATTATGAAGTGTTTCCTTGTGATAGTGTAGCCCAATAAGAGTACTATGAATTGTATCCCGATGATGCTATCAAAGGTAAAATGTTTGACTTTACATGTAAATATCTAATCCTTTTGTTTAAGCTATCTAGGGAGGTATGCTCACCACACATGGCGCATCAATCATCATATGTGAGCAATAACACATTTATCTACAAGACTCCGATGCACCGCAAGCGGGTGAGATTTCGACCAGGCTATAATAGTAAGTGCTCCACACCTCTTTTGGAGGTAAAATGAATAATTCTCCAGCTCCTATCTATTGAAATCATATTGGAGAAAAGCCTGGCTACTTGGTTATAAGAAAGCGCTTCCCGGGAGGCAACCCGGAAGTCATTAGGTGTCTTTCTTAGTTTTGTGTCATGAGTCTTGATGCATTCATGTTGCATTTTTTTATTCTTTGCATGATTTGCTATTAGAGTTATCTTGTTGTAGTTTTCAAAAGGTAGAATTTATTGTTACTATGTGTTGCATAACTCGGTTGTACTTAAATCTCGTTTTATACATGCTGTTGTTGGTCGAAAATTAAATTTGTTATTTTACTATCAAAACAAGGTGTTTCGCTAAGTTTCAAGATAAGAAAGAATTCTCGAAGAAACATAATTTTTTTGATGTCTACTGAAGGTTTAACGACCAACTATACGGCGGGAATAAAAAATTCTAGCCGTATAGTTTGGTTGTATAGATATCTTTTCCATCGACATTTTTTTTCTTAGGTACAGAAGTTTTAATGACCAACTATACGGCAGGAATAAAAATTCCGGCCGTATAGTTCCGGCTGTATAGATATTGATGCCTTCGTCAAAATTCTTTTCCAAGCTACAGTAAGTTTAACGACCAACTATACGGCGGGACCTTTTTGGTCCGGTTGTATAGTTGTGCCCGTATAGATGGGAAAACTCCTCAAACGCCAACTGGATGGTAACCATTGCTCAAAATTTTATTCTTCCTTCTTCTTTCTTCTTCTAAAAACCTTGAAACACCACTTGGGAGCTTCTCCCATGATCTAGAGAAGCCGAGCATATGTAAGAAATAAAATTCTACCTCAGAAACCTCCTAGACTGTAATTCTCTATAGAAGTTCATATTTTCTTTTTTACTTTCCTTTTATTGGTGGGGTAAACGAACTATGTTCGTATACCAAACCGATGCATTTTATTTTGTGTATTATTTTCGCAGGGACTTGAACCTTCTGTGACGATGTGTACGGTAGTTCCAACCGTGCAAACACTCGCATGAGCCACTAGGTTGCTTCAATTCAACGCTTTGACAATCAGTGTCTATTTCCAAGCGGGTTTGCAAGTAAGGCAGCTACCAGGCTATATCAAGAAGTATACGTTAAAGCAAAGGTTCTTTGTCCATCAAAAGAGAGGTTACTTGTACCTCAACGGTAACGTGTGTCACCCTTGTTTTCAACTAAGCTTAGGAAGGTAACCACTTATCACACTCTCTTTTGGAAACTGTATTTTCTCTTTTCTTTTGGTGATATATTCAAGTTTGGTTCTTGCAAAGTTCTAAGCTTGGGGAGGTTACTTCTGCATGTGTAGAGTCTTGTGCAATGTTCGTATTCGATGAAGGTTTAATGCAATCATGTATCCCGCTGTTTTTGAAAGCTTGTTTAAGTGATTCTAGTTCTGCATTCATATGGGGATACACTTGCTCATGATAGGCATCATAGGAGTTGACTTAGATCTTGTATGCATCTTGCCAAATTGTTTATCAAGCTTGTGACACTATTTGTGATCCTCTAGAAAACATTGCCACAATCTCTACACTTGGAAAGAATGAATACTCGATCAAGATCTTTTGAAATTTGTTGGTTGTCACTAATAACTTTGTCTTAAATAAATAAGTTATGCTCGACCCCATAGTGTCAAAAGAATAGACTTGATAATTTGCTTACGGAAGGAGTTGTCAATTGGAAATGATATTTCGAAGTTTTGAGTTCTATGCTAAATAAGGTGTTGTTTATTTGTCTTAAGATTTTATCCTTAAAGATATTCAACACCATAGATGTGATGATCGACTTGATAGTACTCTTTGAAAGGATTTGTTTGAAGAAACTAATATTTAGCGGTAATTGAGATGCATGCCAAATCATGGCCAATTGATTAAAGTATGATAATGCTTTATGTGTGTCTGCACCACTATCGCACAACATGGGATGCTAACAACTCCGCTGGCCTTTGAATAGTCCAAAAAGAGGAAACTCTTAGAGTTTGGCTATGAGTTGCCCAACATATGTAGCAGAAATGCTATATTTGGGTATGCATTGGTATTCTCATGGGTCTGCATTCAAAGAAAAAGAGGGAATACTCCTCTGACCGTTATGAGAAATCATTATACCAAAAAGGGAAACCTTGGTAATGGTCACGAGTATCCATTCTTAGCCTACACAGTCTGATTAAACACACTAAATTTTGGCATGATCTCATTACTAATGAACTAAAGTTTTAGAAAGACAAAGAATAGAAAATGAGTGTTTGATAGCCATGATTCATTGATGTGGATGACCAAAAGAGACACTCTAATGCTATGATTCTTTTGACGTGCTCTCACATTTCCTTTTGGCATAAATCTTGTTACTAAGAGATAAACTTTCTGAAACTCAATAACTGATGTTTGCACTTGAGAGCCTTAACTAGATGACATGATTGGGTAGAATCGCTAAACTTTATTCCTATTTATGCTTGACATCTATTTGTGACTAAGTTTTACCTCATAAAAAATAATGATATGAAAAGTTATACAAAAGGTGCAATAAGAGGATCACAAGTTTGTCTACAAGTAGATTCACTGTTGACATGGAGCATATAAGTTTTGATGAATCTTTAGTGGTCTTTATAACTAAGCTTGTGTTGCCTTGTATGAATACATGTTTTCTCTCTCCGAGCTTGTAGAAGAATAAGGATGCAAGGCATTGATTTACAATGATAAGCTATTTCACAACCATTAATTTATTATTGACCCTTCCTACTCGAGGACGATCAAGGTCTAGCTTGGGGAAGTTGATGGCTGTGAAATACCACCTCTTTTAGCCATATAAAATGTGCCATTTATCTCTCATATCATGTTTCTTCCAGCTATAGCTATGCCTTATATGCATGACTTATAGTTCTCATTTACTTTCATATGAGCTTTGCACATTTAGTAGTTTCGGTAGAATTTTATCACTTTCCTTGTCTATGACATGTGTGTAGGTGTTGGTGTAGATTATGGATAAAAAGGAACAAAGAGAGCATAGTATAGAGGAGCTGCATGGACCAGACTTAGCCATTTGAGAGATTGGAAAAGTGTTTTTTTCCAACTTCTCAAAATAAATATCCAAGACCATGGAGTTGTAGCCCTCGATGTGACAAACTCAATGAGCCTAAGAACACCCAAAACAGAGTTCGTATGAAGAAATGACGACCAAAATACTAAAAGATCTACAAGTTCAACGACCAACTATATGGTTGGAACTAAAAGTCCCCGCAGTATAGTTTGGCCGTATAGTTGGCAAAAAGGTCGCAAACGACAGAATTTCACCCCGGAGAAGCTCCAGAACCTTCCCTAAGTCATATGACGGTATTGGGGGAACCCTAGGGCACCCCCAAGGCCTATATAAAGGAGGGAGGACCCAAGAGAGCCACGAAGCCATATCCTCCACCACGGAGCCCTGCCAGCATCATCGCTCATAGCCTCCAATCAGATCTACACCATCACCATCACACAAGAGGAGAAGGGACTAGGATCTTGAAGGCCTCCACATCGATCTACATTGTCATCTTCATCAACAAGGTCTCCATCACCGATCCCCTTTGGTTACTTGTTGTAATTCTAGATTGAATCTTGGATTTGCACTTGTCTTCAATTGTATCATCATACTTCATCCATATTCTATCCATGATGTTGATTGCCTTCATGTGTGAGTAGTTTCCTTTGTTCTTGGGGAGATGGAGAAACCCTAGTATGAGATCAAATTGAGATAAAGATTATTATGTGATATTCTTCATTATGTGTCTGTGTTAGATTTCCTTCATCTTGATGTTGGGTGAAGCGCGCCACTCAATATTTGCCTCACTGAGGACTAGATGTGGGGAACTACTTTTTTGGTAAACAAAGGGATGATAGCACTTATGGTGACTATAAAGTTGTTGTTATTCCTTACGTATCAACTTGGGAACCGAGGAGGACTCACGGAACATTGTCCATGCCATGGGATACATCCTACGGGGTAAAGTCCCTTAATAGCGCAGTAATTCGATTGATGTCGATTGCTGTCTGTTGTGGTTATGATGGATGATGTGTGCAGTGGTTGCTGCCTATTCGTCCATATATGGAGATCCTCCCACACATATCATAAATGGTCTTATTCATTATAATAATTTTGATCACTCTTTCTAATTACTAGCGGTGGATCCACTACTCCCTGAGAACTCTTTCCATCATCTTTTAGACTTTTGTAATCATACTAGCATGCTCTTGCTTACTTACAACTTTAGTTTACTTATTGTTCTCTTATTTGAAAACCCAAAAATATCTTTTACACAAAACTCACATTTTATCTTATTACTTAGAACATTATTTAGCATTACTATTTTAGTATTTAGTTCAAAGAGTTATTAGACTTCAGACTCCTGCTCCCTGTGGGATCGATATCTTTATTTCGAAACTAGCTACAAACAATCTGTGCACTTGCAGTCATCACCATAGCGGGTTGTTCGTGCACCTCCGCGCATGAATTTTTCATATCCAGCCAGCGTGAAAGGTAAGCACGAGAGGATTCATCCTTTTCTTGCACGCACCGCTATAGGTCTCCGATGGTGTAGTGACGCTTGTATGTACCCTCGAAGTTCTTGGTGAACGCTTCATGCATGTCCAACCAATTGCAAATTTATTTCTCCAGCAAATCATCAATCCATTGTCGGGCGGTGCTGGTGAGCATTAGTGGGAGGTACTTGATGATGACATTAGGGTTTCCCCCAGCGATGTGAATCGCTTCACTATAGTCCTGCAACCATGTAGCTAGCCTGGCTGTGCCATCATAGGGCTTGATGATCTTGTCGATCCGGAGACCCTTGGGGTAAGTTGTGGCCCGTATTACCGGTCCAAAACAACGTGGCCCCAGGTATGGGAGATCCCGTGCTTCTTGGATCTTGTCTAGCCATGAACATGCGTCGTACGGCTCTGGTTGCTTTCCTTTTCCGTCATGGCAAGGAGAGTTGTGGTGTGATCTATTGGACCCGCCATGTCCTCCGCCCTGATGGCTACTAGGTGGCGATGGTGGGTTAGCTTTCTTGCTTCTCCCTCCTTGAGAATCCTAAGCCTGTCACAATTGCTTGTCGGACATGGTGCTTCCTTGTGGGATCTACTCCTATGTCCTTCATTGCCGCTGCGCTCTCCGGCATGTCGGGTTTGCTCACCCTAGTCACGTATGACGATACCGACCTGGGGACGCCTGGGAGGTGGCATGCTTGTGCGATGGCACCGCTGTTGTTCCTCGTGACGCCGGGATGGCAGGGGTGGGAGCGATTGGCGGGGGTAAGCCTTCTCTCCCTTGTCGGAAGATATGGGTATGGCATTATCCCTGTTGCACGCATCCCTCCGTCTTTGCTCCGTGGAGCCTGTATGGGATCCTTCGTCACAGGGAGATCTTGGCCTTCGGCGACTGTTTAGGGTTAACTGGCAGAGCTTCGGGTTGGACTCAAGCCTTTGTGAGGTTGCCTTCTCCTGTTGCTTGCAAGCCTTGGCTACGAGGTCATAGACTTGAGCCACTTCTTCTGGCGACTTGTCCTATTCAAGGAGGGTCTTTGCGACGACCATGTTGAGGGCGGGAGTTGGCATTACTTGCCTCCCCTCTGAATCAATGTATGGGGTGGCTTTTGCCGGTTTCGACGCTTCCCACCCCAACTTGCGTCGAACGCCGGGTCTTCAACGACGTGAGTTGGTGCCTTCTTTGCCTTGTGCTTTAATAGCACCTGCTTGTATTCAGCCTCCATTGCTCTTGCCGCCTTGATGGATTGCTGCGCCTTAGCCATATCCCTGTCCATCTGGGCGCCCTATTCCGCTATGCACTTGGCCTCCGCAAGGATTTCTGCATGTTTCTCATCAAGCTCCGTAGCGCTCCAGATATGGGTGATGGTAATTGGCTCGACGAGGAGTGGACCATACATCACCTTGTTGGCAGGAGTAACCAAAGGGTTGCCAGCTACAGACATTGATGGTGGCGGTGGCGGCATATTTGTGTGTTTGGCAGTACTGGAGCATGTGGTGAGTTCCTGCGCCTGCTGTGGGGGATAGCCGGAGCAGGCATGGCGGCTTTCTTTGATGCTGCCACTCGGGTAACCATAGGTGTGGGCGGAGCTCTCTCAGGTTCCTGTTCCTACCCGTCTTCTTCCATCACATTCTCGATGGTGACTAGCACCTGGCGGGAAGTAGTAGCCTTCTCGGTGCGCTCCTCCCTCTCAATCTCCTCCTCAATCTCCCTCATGGTAGCCTCGTACTCCTTCAAGTTAGCGTCTGAGCCGCTGCCATCTACGTTGTTGTCGGCATACAGTGCATCAAGCGCTGAATCGGAGTTGGCTTCGGTATTGTCGATGGCGGAGGTGGAGGGTGATCGTGGAGGGCCATTGTTATTGCTTCCTCCGGCTTCAGGACCAGGCATGGCCTTGGTGTTCTCCTTGGTGTCCGCGTAGTCATTGAAAATTGTGACCATCTCGCCAAGGGTGAGTAGTCAGCGGCCTGCCGCCTCCTGAGTGTATGTCGGAGGAGTGTCCCGGGCGTGAGCCCTTCCCAAAGTGGTAGATAAGTTCACCAGCGCGGTCACCTTCTAGGGTTTCTCTCACCCTCATCCATCTAGCAAGGTATTCACGGGGAGATTCTCCATCCCTCTGAACACATCTGGCCAGATCAAAGATGGTAACGACGCTGGCAAAGTGTGACCTCCGCATCTCTAACGCTTGGGGAAGCCAATCGAATCTGTAGGGTCCTTCCACCAATATATCCTGCACAGCGGCAGTTTGGGTAGGCCTTGAATTTTCCTGATTTGAGATGGTATACTCTAGAGAGAGATACGACCCAGATTCTTCCACGAACGTGTCCTGCCCGTAGGCGGTCCGTGCGGGCCTTGACGAGTTTCTGACTTCCTGGGAGCTAGGACCCGAGTCAGTTTCACCGATGAAGATGTGGATGTCTCCGACTGGGACGACGGAGCATCGGGTAGGGTTCGTCTTCGCCGGGACCCAGAATTCGTCTGGAGGAACGATCAAGACGTTGCCGGAGAAGAGGACGCGCCAATGGCTATGATGTCGCCGATTCCCGTGAAGAGCTTGGACCTCGCCTGGTGTAGAGCTCGAAGCGCCTCTTGCCCCACGGTGGGCGCCAACTATTGTGGTATTGCCAACGAGTACGCCATGGAGGGTTCCTCACAGAGTGTGTTTAGAGAGGTGGGGGAAGGAAGCGAGTTGGCGGGTACGAGGTAACACAACTTACCCAGGTTCAAGTCCCACAACGGTGGCGGAACTCTACTGCTGCTATAAATAACTATAATGGCAATACACCGAGTTATAGAGATTGGTTCACTATGCGAGGGTGTTGAGAATCTTTATACGTTCTGCCCTAAAGGCTCCCATAGGTCTGGCTTATAAAGGCACCAGAACCTAGGGTTACAGGGAAAGGACCTTGTCGGACAAGGTCCTACACTAATACTAACTAGTCTTCGTGTCTTGTACTCCAAGGCTCCGAGTATGTTGGTGACTCCCACGTAGCCTTCCTATATCCGGCATGGGCCTTCCTTCTGGATCCGTCTAACTGGGCCGCCCAGCAGGCCATAGGCCATGCTACCAACTGTTGGCCACCCGGGTTAGCCGGATTAGAGACATGTGATACCCATTTAGCATATCCCAACATTTCTCATACAAACTCCATTTCAATAATTTTTATCTCATTTTGAAGCTAGAAACAATACCTAGGTCCTCACATAGACAAACACCGAATATAGTCTAAAAAGAAGAATACATAACATGCGACAACGTGAGCACTCTACTAGCGACATGATCAATCTACTCATCCAATAACCCCTCTTGATAGTATGACTATCAAACCTATATCCCAATCTACTAAAATCACCTTTATGTTGTTAAGATAAGGAAAACCTAGCGAAGGCATACCTTAGGCTAGAACATTCCACTTATCTCAAATTAGAATCCTTCTCTTGATCATTCTCACTTGGTGAAGAATCAAAATTCGTTCCCCGTATTGCACTATGTAAGCCTTCACTAAATCACATCATCACATGTCCATTATCCCAAAAATTGATGGAAACATTCAAGCATATACTTCCTCCTTGAACTTGTGACCATCTCCAATTGATGTCACCCTCTCACGGCTATATGAAATCTTCCTTTTCGATGGGAACGTATGAGTGGTACCTAGCCCACATATAAATGCCAAACACATAGTTCATGAGCAGTGGTGGAGCTAGGATTAGCAGCTAGTGATGTCAAAGCTCGAAATTAATGGCACTGATGTCAAGAAATAGGATTTATGGGATCAATTCTGTTGTGTCCATAGCTGGTCTTTCCTTGCTAACCAAATTTTTGTGTGGTCGCTTGACCACATTGTCATAGTGCAGCTCTGCCACTGTTCATGAGTTACTTCACAAAGCGCAATTCACAACTGATTACCATACCACTAGACCATTTGACCCCACAATACTTCTTTTATGCCTGCATGTTGTTATTCTAGAGTCCAATTATTTGAGTTCGTCTTGATCAACCTTTCTCTTGTTCATTCTTTACCTTGCTCTTTTAAAAGCCATAAGGAATTCTTCACTTGAATTACTTGCTTCAAGAATTGATCAAACACATGATCCCAATCATGATCACCTTTGAGTTCCTCCAATGAAATAAATCTTGCTCATATCTTTATATTCACATCAGCATCATATTGATCAATTCATTCATTAAATTAATCTTAATGCTTTAAAGTTCATTTCCTTTACTTTTCTTGATCCTAATATAATCATATCTTAAACTTGATGATCTCGATACATATATTGATTTTGATGGTATTCATCAGAATCCAACCTATATACTTAGTGCATCACCCATAGAACATATCTTGATATATACCTTGAAGGAACCGTTGGTCCGTAGGATCTGTCATACAATATTAAATCTCAACACATATCTTTGTCTTGATGACATTCATCCAAGAATCCATCTAGTATTCCGAATGTATTACGTATAGAATATTACGTCATATAGAACTCAATAAAACCATTAGTCCATACTTTCGGGATACATTTACTATTAGTGACAACATTTTTCATTAGACTCACTTTCCTTGTTTCTGGCGCTTGGCCCAACTTTATAAATATGTGCGAAACAAAGAGTAACTCTGAGAGAACACACACTTTGATCTAACATTTGTGTTTGTACTTGTCTAATATGTATCTATGTGCATTAATCTAGTTACACATGCATGCTTTAAAGCTAAGTAAAGTTGCATGCTCCAAAATTGTTGAATGCATACTTACCTCGACAAAAAATATAGATCAAAACAAAAAGAACGATTGGACCAGAGAATGAGATTATTATAAGACCGCAATTGAACAGACCGAGCAAGTTTAAATTACCGTAACATGAAACCTATCAGTGCAAAAGCACCGTGGAGAGCTAAAAAAATCCATAGACTGCCTAATTGACACCAACAGTAAAATCTTCTTGTGCTTCCTGCCCCCATAGTAGCAACACAGAGTGTGCTAAACTATTGGCACGAGTAGAAACTGGCCGTGGTTAAGGAGTTACAACCTTCCAAATAGGAACTAGCCAATCCATGATATATCGAGCGAGGTATTGTAATGTAGCAGGCGAATCCGCTATTTCAGCTACTACAATACTGTATTCCATGGTCCCTCCTCATGGAAAGTAGTTACTACTTGAGCCACAAAGGATGCTCTTTGACTGATAGCTACATAAACATATATTACATCTTGTCCTTTTTGATTGAGAATTTTATATGTGGCTACTGCTGTTTTGCCAGTCTGTCTGTCCCTAATAATTAACTCTCGCTGATTGCGCCCTATATGGATGTACTCCCTCCATACCGGTTTATTAGTCTTACATGGAGTTCAAGAAAAAAAATTGACTACAAATTTTATCAATGAAATATGAATCATACCTCACAAAAACTATATAATTGAAAAGGTCTTTTGAATATGAATCCAGTTGTATAATTTTTGCGACATATAATTTAAGTTTTATTTATCAATTTTAGGGTCAAACTTTTTTCTTGAACTCCATATTAGCTTAATAGAGTAAACCGTATCAGCTATCCTAATTATTTCGCTGTGCTTTCACTTTGGTCTCTATTCTTTAAAATTGCATTTCCAAGTCCTAATTATTTCATACGTGTGTCACGCAAGGTACTAAATCGGTCGACTAATGCCACGTATACAGTGGAGCACAGGAGACGTCGCATACACCCTGCATATTTGCAAATACGCCACCTAGGTTGTGTTTTCTTTCGAAACTCGGTCGTGTTGCTCCTAGGGCCGGCCCTGACACATTAGGGGCCCGGTGCAGGGCAAAAAAAAGGCCCCATATACACTAATATAGAGAAGTTTTTTGATATTTCAATAGCAACTTGAGCATTTAACATAATCTCTAAATTCTCAATGAAGACATTACATGATAGGAATAAATCATAATGTTATTCGCGACAATCTTCAGTTCACAAATCATCTATATTTGTCCAAGGAAATGACATCTCAACCAAAATAGCATTTCACATTTTCACCTCCTCCTAGAATCAAATCAATCGGATAAACAAGAACATACTAAACTAGACTAATCATGCAAGGATCGAATCCAGTTTGCCCCATTTATTTTTCGAATTGTTTCGTATAATAATTGAACCGGTGGACCGGAAACCCGTTTTAGTACGTAAAGCCGGCTGTTGGACTGTGGTTTGCTCGGTTTATTTCGGCTCGCCAGCGCTAACGGTCCATTGCGCTTATAAAAACCGTCGAGACCCTGGTTCCAGTTTTTTACGGTTTAACCGATGGTCCGGTCCGGTTTTTCAATCTATGATTTCACCTCCTTCTAGAATCAAATCAATCGGATAAACAAGAACAGACTAAACTAGACTAATCATGAATCGAATTATGGTCTCCTCCATTAATTTCATCAATACAGCTAGATATCTCGACATGGAGCACCGCATCGTCGGTGGTGATTAGGGAACGGGGGAGGACAAGGAGGAGGCAAGAGCGGAGAGGAGAAGTCGATCCGAGCTACCTTGACGAGTCAATGTGTCCGGTGCTTTATTTTCTTTAGCGATGGCTGCTGCGTGCGTGTAAGGCAATGCCTTCAAAGGACTCAGCTGATAGCGTGTTTGGGCTGATTTTGATTGGGTCAAAGGACCAAGCAGCTGTACGAGATGCACCTGGGTGGAGGCCCTAGCGATTGGGGCCCCTGTGCCCCCGCACCGGTTGCACCGGCTCAGGGCTGGGCCTGGTTGCTCCTTGTCGGTACTGGCGGCCGCCGGAGTGGATGTAGAAGTGGTCGATCCCCGTGAGGAAGTCTGGCACGCTCGGCTCGAAGATCCACTTCCACTTGCCCTTGACTTCTACGCGTTGGTCGGGCGATAAGGAACCACAAGAAGCGCAACTGCTCAGAGAGCGGGAGCACTAGGGGAAGCACACGCCTGGTCATGGAAAGCAGAGCTGCCCACCCGGAACGGGACGTTGGAGAGCTGCATGACGCGCTCCTTTCCCATATGGAAGTTGGGCATGATGGTCTCCGTGGACACCTTCACAGCGTGCGTGCGTGCGGCATGGCCCACAACATGCCTGCCGTGAGCCCCGTCGAGATCACCCCGGTGTTGCAGCCCATCCCAAACATGTTCATGTTGCAGACGTCACTATGCAGCCCGTACCTGTTCACGATCATGTCGGCGAGCAACGACATCAGGACGAAGACGCTGCGGTTGACGAGCACGAGGGTCAAATAGGGACCGAGTTTTGAAATAAAACATAACCTAGAGGGCCTATTCACAAATATACAGGGCGTGTAGTACATCTTTCGGGTCCCATTGTCTACGTGACACCGATCAACGAGGGTCAAACCGATTTAGGATCTCGCGTGACACACTTATGAAACAATTAAAACCTGAATGTGCATTTTAAATAATATGAACCAAAATGATGGCAACGACAAAAGAATTAGGACCGCTGAGACGGTTTACTCTAAACCGGTATGGAGGTAGTACATGTTCTTGAAGATTGTACTTTTATCATTAATTTTCGCTACAATTACAATAAAAATTTATTTGATGTTTTGGATGTTATTAGTTCATCTGTTATATGTGGTCAAACTGGTACAAATCAAGGATTTTTCCGGGGTTAATAAAACCATATATCAGAATAGAAATAGCAGTTTATTCAGTTTGAAAGGGTGGATCTCTACCCTCCATCTACCACTAACCAGAACCATCAAACTATCTGAACCGTCTAAATCCATCTCTTGCTCACCTAGACTTTTCCAATTTTCCTCTCCATCGTCCCCCTCCTCTCCCACGGTGCTCTAATGCTCTGACCTCCCCAAGCTCCAATCCAACCCAATGTGGCTCTAAATTCTCTCCTACAGTCCATCACCACCTAGATCCGCCCCGAGGCAGAATTCTTGGGAGCTCGATGAGCAGCCAGGGATTCGGTCCGGGGAGCCCCAAGTCCTTTCGCTACCCTAGAGCTGACTACGATCTCGAGTCCGGGATCCCCCGCAAGGGCCGCAAGCCCAAGAACTCGCATCTCGACGCTCCTGCCCCCTTGAGCTCGGCGCTGATGAAGATCCGGTACTTCTACGAGGCGCACCCCGTCGCGGTCGCCCTCATCCTGCTATCCTTCGGGCTCAGCGTTCTGATCCTCCTGTCCGTGTACGAGACCCGGTTCAGGACGATGGGGAGCGGCGGCAGTGAGGTCGGGGCGTACCCATTCCCGGCCCTCCGCAACCTTGTCATGGTGGCCGGGCACTCGATTTACACGAGCGCCAGCTGCGGGAAGACCGACCGCGAGGACTCGTGGTTCCTGGAGCCGTACCAGAAGCACCCCGGCCAGGCGGCCACGTTCTTGGCGCATATCAAGGAAGGGGTGGAGATCGCGGGGAGGGATCCGGGCGCGCTCCTGTTGTTTAGTGGTGGGGAGACGAGGAAAGATGCGGGGCCGAGGAGCGAAGCGCAGAGCTACTGGGCTATCGCAGAATCCAAAGGCTGGTTTGGTGAGTTTCAGTTTACTTCAGCATTCCTCCTCGTGTTCTTTAGTACGATTATTATTGTTGGCACGATGGGATTTCAAAATGCGTTGCTGATTAGTCCTTTCGAAGGCTGTTAATCATATGTAACCTGAACTTAAAGCTGCAATGCCTAGATGTACAATTACTTCTGAGTTCTGGCTACTACACATTCAGTTGCTCTGGCACAATGCAAAACAAACAGCATGCTTGTTTTAGGATCTATATATATATATATCTTGATGCATATTCATGAATTAAGAATTAGTAGTGTTCTGGAAGTAAATAATTAAAATGGTTGTAGAAAGCCTCATTGATAGGAAGCTGTTTCATATTTTGTACATGCCATTGAAAAATTGCTGATGAGTTCTCTGATTGTGTTGAAAATATAGTTCATCTCAAAAATCCATCTCTGAAACATGGATAGTCTGAATGTAGGATCAAAGAGGTCGATGCTTCCTGAAGCTTATAGTGTTTACTTTCTCATTCCAGTGCAGTATTACCACCATCTTATATGCATCCAATTTGAACTTGTTAGTTTTTTTTTTGTTGCCAACCATCTGTGAAAACCTTCTCATTGTCTGCATGTGCTTTCACAGGAAATGATGATAGTGTAAGGAGCCGGGCACTCACCGAGGAGCATGCACGAGATAGTTTTGAAAATCTCCTATTTAGCGTTTGCCGTTTCAGAGAACTCACTGGAACATACCCACAGAATATAACTGTAAGTTTTTTCCCTTCCCTTAAGACTTTCTGCTGAAACCTTATTTCACCTATTTACTGGGTGGTAATGCATTTCTCTGTACTCCAGTTAACTCCTGAACCTCAGATAGTTAGCTAATCTGCAACTGTGAACATTTTGTTGCTTAGGTCGTAAGCTATGATTTTAAGGAGGAAAGGTTCGCACAATTGCACAGATCCGCACTTGGGTTCCCAGAAGAAAGGTTCTTCTTCTCAAGTACCCCAGCTACACCTGCAGCAAAGGAGGCGGCGCTGAAAGGTGAAGCCTCTGTCAGGTCTCAGTTCCAGGAAGATCCATACGGATGCCTTGGTTCTCTTCGTGTAAAGAGGCTCAAGAGAGACCCGTTTCACCGTACCATTCCGTACCCCAATGGCTGCCCTGAATTGAAGGGTCTGTTCTCCTATTGCGGTATGGTGCCCTACTCTGGGAACCTTCCTTGGACTCAGTAGTGGAAAACGACACGATGTTTGGATCAAACTTCTACTCTCACTGTAAAATTCAGCATTCTTGTTTTGCCCCTATTTCTAGGCTGACAAAAAATATATCGCTGTTCCTGTGTTATGTGTGAGGTTGAAGAATATCTAAGCTACACTAGTTAGGTAGTTTTCTTGATGGAAGCAGGTCACGTGGTCAATATATATAGTGTTTATTCTTGTATTTTTACTTCTCCGATGTCATGTCAGCACTGAAATATACATGGTCACGTGCTCTGTACAACTAGCAGTAGAAGCAAATGAACTTAGACATTGTAATTGCAGATTGAACTGCACCCATGGCAAACTGGAAATCGCATGGACATGTATGTGTGTGATATCCCTGTATTCTTCCATGGTGAAAAAATGTTTTTTGGTTTTTGAGGCAGGAGCCACAAATTCTCTTGGTTATTTTTTTTGCCCGTGTGGTTTTATATTTTTAATTTTAAGTTTTGTAACAGTTCATGGGCGAAGCTTGCAAACTAAATGAAATGGCACAGATGTAGCGACCTCTACATTTCTTTTGCTTTGGAGGTAAGCATCATGATATTGCAATGTAATTGTTTCCTTCTCCCTTTCCAAATAGCCCTTTGAAGAGTGTGCTGCCATTTTTCCAAGTAGCCAACTAATTATTTAGTATTATCGAGCAAGGTTAGTCTACGAAGCAACAGAAAAGTCCGCCCCAACTCAGTTCTACGGACTACGGGATCAATCTTCTCGCCTTGCTTCTCCCCCAATTCTCCCACGGCCACTCTACACCAGCGGGAGTACTTTTGACTTTTGAGTGGTGCCAGCAAATCACTGACGAAGCCAAGCAAGCGACAAGTTGCTCCGCCTCCCTTCACAGCTATGCAGATTAACAATCTGCAAGAAGAAGACTAGCGATGGAGGAAACGGGGTCTCCTTCCTAACGACGAGAAAGCCAAATTCGCAGCCCCATGCGTCTCTCCAGTTCAAGGTGCATCAATAATTTCCGGTCAACAGTTTCTGGTGCTTAAATTTATGTTTGGCGATTTTTGGATCCATATATATTAGGATCTGCATCGAGCTAGCCCGTGATCTGTACTTTCAACTAATGACGGAGATGCTATAATTTCCAGTCCGATTTTTGTTGCAGCGCAAATTGTTGAAGCTGTGGTAATGGCGATTGTCCTGGATGCATTTGCATCCTACATCAGTCACTTGCTAAAGAAAGTGGCAGAAGAAGAGCTAGGGATGCTTCTCGGTGTCCATCACGAGATCCACAAGATGGGGGATAAGCTTCATGATCTCAACAACTTCCTGGCCGATGCCGAGAGGAGGCGCATCACCGACAAGAGCGTGCAAGGCTGGGTCGACGAGCTCAAGCGCGTCATGTATGATGCCACCAACATCATCGACCTCTGCCAGCTCAAAGCCATGGAGCAGGGTCCATCCTCAGCCGGCACGAAGTGTTTCAGCCCTCTGCTTTTCTGCCTGCGGAATCCCCTCTTCGCCCACGACGTTGGCAGACGCATCAAGTCGCTCAACCAGAGGCTCGGCGCCATCAATGAACGAAGCGCAACCTTCAGGTTTGCTAACCTCGGGTCCTATGAGGACCGTGGCAACATGGTGGCTGTGAACGGCAACAACGACCGCGAGACATCTGGGGAGATCGACTTGTCAGGCGTGGTCAGGGAGAAGATCGAACAAGACACGAGAAGATTGGTGGAGATCATGCTGACACAAAAAGGAGGCAACAACAGCAACGTCATGGTTGTCGCTATTGTGGGGGCCGGTGGGATCGGCAAGACCACCCTTGCCCAGAAGGTCTTCAATGACGAGGCTATCCGAAGTGAGTTTGACAAGAAAATATGGTTGAGCGTTAACCAGGAGTTCAACAAGGCTGAGCTGCTCAGGACAGCCATCACCCTTGCCAAAGGAGACCATCGTGGTGAAAAAGCATTGGCTGTGCTTCAGCCAACCCTTACCTCCACACTGAAAGCGAAAAAGATCTTGCTGGTGATGGATGATGTTTGGAACCACAGAGCATGGGAGGATGTACTCAAAATTCCCTTGGTCAATGCTGCTGCTCCAGGCAGCAGAGTACTCATCACCACTAGATATGAAAGTGTCGCCCGAGGGATGACAGCCGTGGAGCCCTACCACCACATTGATAAATTAGAGGATGAAGATGCCTGGTCACTGCTTAAGAAGCAGGTACTAAGAAATTAAACACTAACCTCCGAATCAGGGGAATGGTCTATGTCGTTTTATTTATTAACACACAACAAGCTAGTTATTAACACTATTTTTTTTTGGTCCCTTAAACTGCCTATTTGCAGGTAGTCTCAAGTGAGATAGATGAACTTGAGATTGAGAAGTTAAAAAATATTGGATCCAATATTTTAGCAAAATGTGGTGGCTTGCCGCTTGCTGTCAAAGTAATGGGAGGGCTCTTGCGCCAGAGGGGGAAGCTATGTCGTGATTGGGAGCAAGTTTTGGATGATTCCTCATGGTCAATATCTGAAATGCCCCAAGAGCTCAACTATGCAGTATACCTGAGCTATGAAGATTTGCCTCCTTATCTGAAGCAGTGCTTTCTATTCTACTCCCTTCTGCCCAAAGGTCAAAAGTTTGATGTTTTTGATGTTGTCGCCATGTGGATCAGTGAAGGATTTATTTATGGGAACTCAAATGACTTGGAAGAATTGGGAATGCATTACTATAAGGAGTTAATATCGAGGAACTTGATAGAGCCAGATTCTGTTAATCTATGGATTGGCAGCATGCATGATGTTGTTCGCTCATTTGCTCATTATGTGGCTAGAGATGAAGCACTCACAGCTCAGAATGGGGAAACTGATATTTTTAGTAAGCTCAGTTCACAAAAGTTTCTTCAGTTGTCTATAGAAAACAATGGATTACAATCAGGGGATTTAGAGTGGAGATCTTTACAAGGGCAGAAATCACTGAGAACATTAATCTCGATTGGGCAAATCAACATGAAGCCTGGTGATTCGTTTGTTACTTCTAATCTGCGGACTTTGCATATAGAATCTACAAATGTAGCTGCATTGGTTGAAACTTTACACCAACTCAAGCACCTGAGGTATTTGGCCCTAATAAAGACTGATATATCTGCACTTCCAAGGAATATTGCCAAGATGAAATTATTGCAATACATTAGCGTCAGAGGATGTGAAAGTTTGGTAAAACTTTCTGATGGCATCGTGAAACTTGGTCATCTGAGGTTTCTGAACCTTGCTGGCATAAGTAAAAATGCTGATATTCCTAGAGGGTTCTGTGAGTTGACAAGTATGAGGAGACTAGGTGGCTTTCGAGCCCACATGGATGGTGACTGGTGCAGTTTGGAAGAGTTGGGGCCTCTTTCTCAGCTTAGGCTTCTTGCAATTAGTGACTTGGAGAATGTATCTACTGCTTCGTCTGCCGCAAATGCTAGGCTCAGTGAAAAGAAGCATCTTACAGAAATGCTCTTGTCCTGTGCTAGCAGACTTGGGAATGATGGACTGGTCAAAGAGAAAGAAGGTGTCCCCGAGGAAGAACAGCAACAAATCCAGAAGGTGTTTGATGAGCTATGCCCTTCTACCAGATTGGAATATCTTAATATCAAAGGGTATTTTGGCCAGCGACTCCCAAGGTGGATGTTTGCAGAAGCGACACCCCTCAGCAACTTGCAGTGTCTAAGGATGTATGACCTAGCATGTTGCACCCAACTTTCTGATGGCTTGTGTCAACTACCCTATTTACAGGTCATTCAGATCTCCCGTGCTCCATCCATCAATCGTGTTGGTCCTGAATTCGTGCATCCTTCCCGGGCAGCAGCCTCATTTCCTAGATTGCAAAAGATGATCTTAGAGGGAATGGTGGACTGGGAGGAGTGGGACTGGGAGGAGCATGTGGAAGCCATGCACAGTTTGAAGGATCTTCGGCTCAATCGCTGCAAATTGAAGCATGTTCCTCCTGGCCTTGTCTCCCATGCGAGGGCTCTGAGAACATTGATTGTATCCTGCGTCCAGCACCTCAGCTCACTTGAGAAGTTTGCTGCCCTTGCTGAGCTTCAAGTGTCTCACAACCCTGACCTGCGGAGGATCACTAATCTTCCCAATCTGCAGAAGCTTGTGATCATCAACTGCCCAAAGATGGAGGTGCTGGAGGGTGTTCCTGCACTCCAGAGACTGGTGCTGGAGGATTACCTCATGGAGAAGCTTCCAGATTACATGAGAGATGTAAAGCCAAGGCATTTGCAGCTAGACTGCAGGCTATGGCTGCTCACTTCAGTAGCCGCAGGACAATCTGGCCCTGAGTGGGAGAAGTTCAGCCATGTTGAACATGTCAAGGCATATGCACATCATGGAAATGATCTAAGGAAATGGTACGTCATGTACACAAGAGATCACTGCAACTTGGAGCCAAATATTACCCATTCTACCATATTTGGAGGTATATTAAACACCCGTGTTTTCTCTTAATTTGTTCAGGTAGACCATCCCAGTTTAGTTAGGGTATTTATTTTTCCTTCCTTTCATTCATATATATGCTGATGTCCGAATATATTTCATACCTTTACAGTTTGCTCAAGTGTGTCATTTCAGAGTATAGATATCCATGATTGTGATGCCAGCATAGATATGCAAGCAGGTGGAAAGGCAAACTAGAGAGTAGAGAGGCTACCTCTTAGTTCCTCTGTAGAAACTTTATAATAGATATTAGTTATATGTGATTTCTGAGTCTATTTTAATACTGTTGGAGTGTAGCTCTCACCTTGCAAATTATGTATTCCGTAGACCAGTTTTACATTTATTTCTTCATGTGCAGGAACCTTTTCATCTTCTATGATTGATGCACAAGCACTTGATTCTGTCTTGAAAATACCAAGTACCTTCAACTACATCTGCAGCTTGGTGAGTGTGCCATTTTTGGAAGATAATATCATGGCAAGGGATCAGACTCTCGATGATGGGAGGGGGCTGTGTTTAGAAGATCAGGTAGCCATTGCTCTGAAAGTGTTAAGCTCTGGTGAGACACTAGAGACCATTGGATCTGCTGTTGGTATGAACCAGTCGACCGTCTCTCTGGTAACTTGCAGGTTCGCTAGTTACTTGTGCGAGCGAGCAAACCACCACTTGCACTGGCCAGCCTCAGGTGAAATGGAGATGATCAAGTCCAAGTTTGACAAGATCCATGGTCTGACAAACTGCTGCGGTGTTGTAGATACAGTTCACATCACAGTGCCCCTTCTGTCAGCTGAAGCAAACAACGATCATGAGAAGGACGATGGCATGCTAATACAAGTCGTTGTTGATCCAAATATGAGGTTCACAAACATCTGGTTTGGATTGTCAAGTAGCATGAACCAATCGAGCATTTTGCATGGTTCTGGTCTCTTTGAGCTTTGCGAGAAGGGTGAGTGGTTGAATGGGAGCAAGCTGAAAATATCGGATGGTTCAGAAGTTGGGGAATACATAATTGGTGATGCAGGATACCCTCTTCTTCCCTGGCTCCTCACACCCTATCAGGAGATTGACCTCCCAGATTCCAAGACAGAGTTCAATACAAGACACTCCACAGCCAGAACCGTCGCTCTGAGGGCGATCGCAAGGTTCAAAGACACCTGGAAGTTCCTGCAGGGAAAAATGGGGCGTCCCAACAATGGAGATGAGATGTTCCGGATCATCGACGCATGCTGCATTTTGCATAACATAGCAACAGACATGGAGGAGGGTGCAGGCATGCCGACCGACCTGGAAATGAATTACAGTCAGCAACTGCGCCAGCTAGCAGATGAGAATGCCGTCAGGGCGAGGGATAGTCTCTCCCACCACTTGATCACTAGGTCTACGGAATCAGGAGGTAAATTAACACAACCGTTTCGTCTTAATATTCTCTCTTAGTTGCTCTCTCCATTAATTTACTACTGTATATTTATTTTATCCTACAGTAATCGACCATGTGGATGAAGAGGAGAAACAGGAAGTAGTCTCGTCTGCCTCCGGGGATGAAGAGAAGGAAAATACAGCGCATTCATTGGTTTTAGCATTTTAGGGGATAAACAGGCAAAAGAAGCACACAAAAAGAACATGAGATGAAGGTGGACTATGCTCTCTACTGCTTGATTGGTTTTACCTTAATAACAAGAACACAACTGTCACAATAAGCAACATCGATAGATAATATCAGAACTTAGCATGATAGTAAAGTAACAGAAGTGAGCATAGACATGTAAACACTAGTACAAGGTTATTTCAGTAGTCTAAATCATCTAACTACACCAGTTCAACACCATAGAACCTAGAAACAATTTAACTAACAAAGTGTAAATTGTAACTAAAGCAAGTGTCATACACCAAAATTCAGTAAAGACAGAGAATAATTACTTAGCAATAGTAACCATGTCGAGGAGTAGGAGCCTAATCATATACTTAGGAAACCCTAGAATAATACTCTAGAACCTTCTAGAAAACCTAGAACTAACCATGACTAGGAGTGAACTAGCGGTAGAGAGTGTTGTAATAGAAAAAGAAGTAGTAATAGAGAGAGGAAGGAGGAGGAAGTCACCTACCTGTAGTCGCACAAGACCTTAGCTCACCGGAGCTGGGGAGGAAGAAGACAACCACCAGCGACACAAGGAGCACCCAATGGTGGGGTATCTCGACCTGCTCCAACCAATCACATGAGGGAGAACACCACACAGGCGTCCAAGACCATATCCACAACGAGGAAGCACCAGAGAAGCGCCAGACCATGGCGGCGCCATGAAGCCGAAACCCTAGGGTTAGGGTTGAGAGAGGTAGTGAGAAGTACAACTAGGTGAATCTAAGCGGTAAAAAAGGTAGAGAAGAGAGCGCTGATTCGATTACGAGCCGTGGCGATGGTGGGGACGACAGAGAATGGTGGATATCGACCGACGCGATGACGACGGTGCGGAGTTGCCAGAGAGGGTGCATGAGGGAGAGCGAGCAAGCACATGGCAGAATGCGGACCAGTTTGGTTTGACCGAACCAGGTCAACTGGTTTTGACCTTTTTTTCTAACCAGTGGGTCCAGAGGCAAAATGGTCATTTCACATTTATTTAAAAGACCCTAGGTATTTTCTAAAAATAAAGTAAATTTTTTGTTCCAAATAGATAAAAATGCAAGGATTATAAATCCTAATTTTTTCTGGAATTATGAAGAATATTTTTGATATGATAAAAATTCCATGTGAGTATTTAACTTAATTAAATGCCTTAAAAATGAGTAAAAATACTCTAAAAATCATATAATCCTAAATAATATTCCTAAAAATGATGGAATATTATTTGAAACCAAAAACTCACTAGTTTGAATTTGAAAAATGTATATAATGCAGATATATGAACAATCCAAAGTGAGATTCAAATAAAACCCTAAACGGGGAAATTCATCTATAATCACAATTTAAATCAAGGGAAATTTAAAATAATTGAGTGAACACATTGCATAGCATATAGTTGCATTAAATCATATTGTTTTTTCAAAGCATTTTATTTATCGAACAATGATTACTGTTTATAGAACCTAAGGTCAAGGGTTAACTCGAACCTTTGAACTGCATTATCTCACAGTTACCAGTCAAGTTCAAACTTGGATAGAAGTGGCAAATTAAACCTTGCACAACTCTTGCAAGTTATATTTTGCAAATACTTTTCCAAAAGTATCACAAATGTTTCTACAAAGAAAATATTGTTTTATAAATGAAATTAATGAATAAAAGGTAAATGGACACCACGATGTGAGATGTTGTGGTAACATATTTCATTGTACTAAGAAAACTTAGGAGTAAACAACACCTGTAGTCAGTTATTGCAAGGTGAAGTATAAACCGCGTTGATCACAAATCTTGGAATGGAACGAGCAAGTCAGAAATTCTTCTTTGTTTCATGTAACTTCAGATGGCTAAGTTGGGTTGTATTCCCTAAGAGGAATCGAAGTGGGTGGGAGCCCGTAAAATCCCCATCTTGTGTTGTAAGATGGCAAATTTATTATCTCTGAAAGGATATTATTTGAGCAACGGTCGTTTATCGGGTTCAATGCAAAGGAAGGAATACAAAATTCGGCAGAGCTTTGCATGACTTAGATAAACTTGGTAACAAGCCACACACACCTAAGGAAGTGTGTTACGACAATAAGGCCAGAGATGTTTGTGGAAAAAGTAGCGCACCTCTCAAGAATGTATAAAACATGTCATGATATTCCCTATCCAGAGAACGGATTGTGAATGCAGCATGGAAAGGAACTTAAGTAAGTTCTAACAACCCGTAAAAACTAATGGACATAGTTTTTTCTATATTAAAAGCAATGTTTGATAAGAAACCATTTTGAAAACCAAAAAGGAAACTTAGATGCCTGAATCCATAGTTACACAATCAACTATAGAACTTGCAGAGTACGCTCGTACTCAAAATATTCTTAAACCCTTGCTAGACTATGAGAATATCGAGACAAAGGAAAACAACACACACAATGATGATGGAGAGGAAACTAGATCTTTCTCGAGACATTGAAGGAGTAGACTATGGTATATAATATGGAGAAGACCCTGAAGATATGAAAACAAAAGAGTAGTCTTTAGAATAGTATGGATGAGCCGGGCAACATAGACTTACTTTTAAATAAGTTTCTGAGCTCTAGTGGCATTTCATCTAGTGATGCCATTTCTACTCAAACTACTCAGTTTGAATTTCAATATTCAAAAAAATCCCCAATAGAACAATGCGGATTTCAAAACCTTTGTATAACTTTTGTTGAATATAATGAACATGTAAAAGTTGCGGACCCACAATGTTTCTGTTTGTGCCACTCTAAGAGAAGTGATATTTGTGAAATGGTACTTCACGGATATTATGTCTGTGACTTGCGCACTACAACATGCCTACAATATGCAGTGGTGTGCTAAGTCACCTCCAACACATACGATGAAACAACATAAGCCATTTCCAATCGTCAGAAAACGCAGATGGTCAAGAAGGAACAATTGATGTTCTAAAATTTCATAGATGGTCCATGGAACCGCATGTCACTTCACACACAATTATATAAATAGTGTGGGCTGCGCATCGCAGACCCATCGATAGCAACGGTTTGAAAAGTCGTGTGTGACGGTGAAAGAGCATGTGGGCCCACATGTGTGGTTTTGGTAATTAATAACAATTTTTATGGACTAATGTGTGTATTAAGTTGTACTTGTAGGAATTGTCCATTGGCATCGCTTGGAGCATGTGTTGGCTTCAAGGTCGATGAAATGAAGAAGAAGATGCGTTGTGGGAGCTCAATATGCGCCATCCCTAGAAGATCTCATGTTTGGTGCTTGCCATCCTTGGTGTTTATGGATCGATGAAGACAACGCCAAAGTATGCTCAAGGCAAAGGTACTCTTGATAGGTTTTCCCATTTACCCGTTGATACATTGCAAATGTATCTATAATTTTTGATGTTCCATGTTTGGTTTTATCCACTTTCTTGTGTTTTGTCCACACTTTGGAGTACTTTTCATATGATTTCTTGGACTAACCTATTAACAAGAGGCACAAAGCACAATACTGCTTTTCCGCTGTTTTGGTTCTAGGAAAGTCGAAAATGAATATCCTCGAATTGACGGACAAAAGCCAAAGTGCCTATTTTTTCGAAGTCATCGGATGCTGAATACGAGATGAGGAGAAGTGAGGGCCAGCCACACCACCTAGCCGAGCGGCCAGGCCTGGCCCGCGCCAGGGGGTGGTCTGGCCGACCCCAGCACCCCCTCGGCCTCTCCTTCCGCCTATAAGATGCCCTCGGGACGAAAACCCTAAGTGCCCAATCAAAAATCCACGAAAGAGTCTGTAGCCACCGTTATCTCCATCCCTAGATCGGGAGGGATCTGAAACTCTTTCCGGCACCCTGCCAGAGAGGGGAATTCACCCCGGAGGCCTTCTTCATCACCATGCAAGCCTCCGGTGTGATGCGTGAGTAGTTCATCCTTGGACTACAGATCCATGTAGTAGCTAGATGGCTGGTTCTCCTCCTTTGTGCTTTCATGTTTAGATCTTGTGAGCTCCGTTCATGATCAAGATCATCTATTTGTAATTCTGCATGTTGTGTTTGTGGGGATCCGATGGATATTGAGATGCTATTTCAGATTGATTATTGATTATATCATGTCTTTGTTATTTGTGATCTTGCATGCTTTCCGTTGTTAGTAGCTATCTTGGCCAAGTAGATGCTAGCAACTCCAAGAGTTAGTATTTATGCTCGATAGTGGGTTCATGCCTCCGTAACTGGGAAGTGATGTAAATCTCTAAGGTACTAGATGTGCTGTTGCTACTAGGAGAAAACAACAATCCTTTGTTCATAGAACAATCATATTGCTTACTTTACACGCAGTTCAGAAGCAATAATCTTGCTTGCAACTTAATACTGGAGGGGGTTCGGATGATAACCTGAAGGTGGATTATTAGTCATAGATGCAGTTGGATGGCGGTCTATGAATTATGTTGTAATGCCCAATCAAGTCTCAAAGGAGTCAAGATGATTAGTATATGCATGTATTGCTTTCTCGGTGTTTGTCAATTGCCCCGCTGTAATTTGTTCACCCAGCATGTTATCTATCTAAGGAGAGCCACCTCTAGTGAACTATGGATCCGGTCCTTTCTCTTTACATACAATCTACAATCTTTTACTGCTTTGTGTTTACTTTCTGCAAACTTTTATTTCTTTCCATTCGATACGTTTAATCCTTTGTTTTCTGCAAAACACGGTGAGATTGACAACCTCATCGCAAGTTGGGGACAAAGTTCTGTGGTTGTGTTGTGCAGGTCTCCATGTTGCTACTAGCACCGGTAGTGCGCCCTGCCAAAGCTCAGCTAGTAACACCTTTGGGGTGTTTCCTTGATCCTACTGGTTCGATTAAACCTTGGTTTCATAACTGAGGGAAAACTTGCTGCTGTGCTCCTCATACCTTCCTCTTGGGGTTCCCAACGAGCTCTACGAAACGATTTAGCACATCAAGATCTTTTCTGGCGCCGTTGCCGGGGAGTCAAGGACATCTTCACAAGGGGAGTCCCTCATAACCAATCTCTTTACTTTGTTGTTTTTGTTTCGCTTAGTTTCTTTTTGCTTTATTTTCTTGTTTTGTTCTTCAAAAACACACAAAAAACAATTAGTTTTACTTGTTTGCTTTCTTATTTCAAAAACACAAAAAAATTTAAGTCTCCTTTAGTAGTCACCTCTCCCCTAGCTCACCATGTTGATCCCTACATTCACCTTGAAAGACCTTTCAATTGGTAGTGGTTCTATAATTGGGAAAGACAATATTGAAGAATTCTTCAATCATGTTAGTAAGCATGAAGATACCGAGGATAGATCCCTTGCAGAACTTGCCTCAAAGTATGAGATTGCTGCAGCTTCTTTAATTCACATGTTAGAAGCTAGGTTTGTTAACCTCAACCCCTTAATGCAAGTAATGTTTCTTAAGCTTAAAGAAATTGAGGACCCTGAAAAGAGGGATTTTATTCTAGAAACTTTGTTTAAGGAGTTCTATGATGTTGCCAAGGAAGCTAGACAAGTCTTTGAACGTTTCAATATGCTAGGATCATGTGTAGATGTTGTTGGTGCACGAGAAAAGATGAACAAAACCGAACCTAATGGGGAGGAACCTAAGATACCAATGCCCTTTAAACTAGTAGCAATACATGATGCCATAGAAAAGAATCTTGATTGGATTGTTCCTGCAAACCCTTTTGATGAGAATAGTGAACCGAAGATCATTGAGAGAGGATCCTCTAGAACTTATTTGGATGATATACCTTGCCTTGTTGAAAATATTTCTAGTATTGATCTTAATGCTTCTTCATTTGAGAACACTTGATTCTTTCTTGCTTCTTATGCCTAACTTAAAGGCGTTAAAGAAAAGTACTTATTGGGAGATAACCCAAAAGTTTTAGATGAGTCTTGGAAGTTATTACTTCAGTAATAACCGCTCCTTATCCTTTTTATTTGCTTTTTGTGCCAAGAGTAACCTCTAATGAGAGAGAAGTAATGATTGGGAAAGTTGCTGTCCCGAAACAGATTTCTGTGCTTCACCATAAAAATTCGTGTAAAATCTCTGAACGTCTTTTTGAGGCGTGAATTTTTGCGCTTCTGCCCCAGGTTGTTATCTAACTTTTGTTAGTTCAACACTTTTTGATTTGAGCAACAGAAGGTCTTTAAAAAAATCCATCTTTACCTGCTGGTCTGTTTTGACAGATTTCTGCTATTTTCTGCATTTGATTCTTCTTGGTTCCTTTTTGAGTTCTTTTGGAGAATTGAGCTTTTTGAGGGAAGTGCTACAGTAGCTTGTGTTTTAATGGAAGTTTATTTGGTGTTAGAACTGAACCTTAAGACTTATTTATCTTGAGTGCACTAATGTTGCTAATAGAGATTGTGTGAAGTTTTGTACTGAACCTTAAGACTTATTTATCTTGAGTGCACTAATGTTGCTAATAGAGATTGTGTGAAGTTTTGTATGAAGGAAAAATTTCAGGTGTATGGAAGGAATGAGTAATGAGATGAAGGATGGACTAAAGCTCAAGCTTGGGGATGCCACGCGTGTCACCCCAAGAAATATCCAAGAAGTACAAGCGTCAAAGCTTGGGGATGCCCAAGGCATCCCCTTCTTCATCAATAAAAATCCCAGGTTTCTTCCAAACGCTTCATTTTTATTGTTTCATGCACAGTTGTGTTGTTCTTGGAGTGTCTTCTTTTTCGTTTTCGTTTTGGTTTTCATTTGCTTTGGTTTGCTTAGTTTTCGGAATAAATTGGTTGGACCCCCTCTTTCATACATTGGTTTGCAAATAGTTTGGTTTGGTTTGGAAAAGAGTAGGAAAGTTCATGCTTATGTGGTAAAAAGAGCTCGTTTTTGACTGTGGCCTATGCTTTGCCATGCCATGCTTGATATTGTTTTGGCTTTATGCTTAGTATTCTTTGCTGTAGCATGACTTGTTATAAACAATTGAGATTGCTTAATGTGCCTTGGATGAATCATGCGTTGTTTTAGCATATTAAAGCATGGTATAGTGGTATTCTCCTTTGATGCTTTATTTGGGTTGACTTGGCGCATGCTCACACCATGTTATGACTATCTCAAGTCACTATAGCCTTTATGATCCTTTAGTTTTCAACTTGTAGTATCACTTTATGCTTTGATCAATGATGTTTTGTCGCTCTGCATGATTATGGCCATTATTGCTCTCTTAGTTTGTCGCTCCCAGTCTTTTGCTAGCCTCCACAAACAAGTATGAGTTCCACTCATGCATCCAACTCCCTAAACCAAGTTATTCCAAAGAGTCCACCTTACCTACCTACTAGCTTATGCTATTCCAAGTATATTCATGCTTTTGTTTACCTTCCAAATTAAACTTGTTATGAGAAAACTAGTGATTAAAGCTCTCACCAACTTGATGGCACACTTTACTTTTTCTTGTCCTTAATAAACTTAAACCATTGTGTCGTCTATGTTGTATATGCTTGCACTTATTTGTTGGGAATTAGCAGAACCATGTTGTCATGGGGAACGCTTTCAACATTGCACTTGGTACTTGTACCTAGTTGATATCATGCTCTTTTGTATATGGATGTCGTCGGTGTGAAATGAAAGGGGAGCTTGTAAGTCCACGGAGTTATGTATATGTGCTAGAGAAACGCCTGGGCCGCTAGTCTAATCCATGCTGACATGGTGGAAACCTGCAGCATAACCATAATGAGCTGTCTATGAAGCATTCTTCTTATAAAAAAAAGAGTCCTACATTGAGAAAAAAGAGAAAAGAGAAAAAAATGAGATTATGAAAAGAGGAAAGAGAGAAAAAAGCACCATATTCCCATGGTAAATAAAAAGATTGCTGAGTTGCTCGTTGTCTGCTTGCCTTGTCATTTTGATATGGGGATTCTTCCGTATCATCGGGCAAGGGGTACCCCGTTGGTGGTTCTCTATGATACGCATGTACTTACAATGACAAGAACTTACCGGTGACTAAACTTGAGTAGCATGAGGAGCGTCCCTCGTATACAAGGGACATGAGATTTCTAACTTATACTTCGTCAAGCATGTACACCATAGTTTGTTCACTTTAACCTTAATCACTTCAAGATGCTTATGATAGGGGCAATGAGAGCTGAAAGCTATAAGTACCATAATTTTTGGAAGCTCTTTATGAAACTTGAATCCCTACTTCCTTTTATAAAAAGGCCTTTCTTCCACCATTATATTGAGTCTCCACCTTCTATCTTTATGCACCTACTTTGAGAGCATAGTGGCCATTCTTAGTTCTATGTGCATTGTCCCAAGACTAGTTGATTGATGCATACTTTGATATTGCTTGCTTTAAACTATTTGTATCTAGTCACTCTTATGAACTTTGAAGGTGTCCTATGCATTTATATTTGCTACTCTATGAGGGACAAGCTGAATACTATTATGCTATGTTTTCTTTATGTGAAACAAACAAACGTCTTGCAAAGCATTGTTATTCATGAATCTTTTGTTTGTGCCTTTTCATGTTGCATCATAGTTTCTTTGTCTTATTGCTAGAACTTTGTCTTTCATGTTATGATTGAAGTACTATGATCCCAGCTTTGAATGTTTTACAAATACTTTGATCAAGTCTTTGATGGTGCATGTCACCTCAAAAATTATTCTTTCTTTTTATCACTTACCTACTCGAGGACGAGCAAGAGTTAAGCTTGGGGATGTTGATACATTGCAAATGTATTTATAATTTTTGATGTTCCATGCTTGGTTTTATCCACTTTCTTGTGTTTTGTCTGCACTTTGGAGTACTTTTCATATGATTTCTTGGACTAACCTATTAACAAGAGCCCCAGTGCCAGCTGCCTGTTTTCTGCTGTTTTTGGTTCTAGGAAAGTCAGAAAATGAATATTCTCGGAATTAGACGGGACAAAAGCCAAAGTGCCTATTTTTCCGGAAGTCATCAGATGCCAGAATACGAGATAGAGAAGGGCTGGGGGCCAGCCACACCACCTGGCCGCGCGGCCAGGCCTGGCCCGCGCCAGGGGGTGGTCTGGCCGACCCCGACACCCCCTCGGCCTCTCCTTCCGCCTATAAGATGCCCTCGGGAACCCTAAGTGCCTGATTAAAAATCCACGAAAGAGTTTGTAGCCGTCGTCATCTCCATCCCTAGATCGGGAGGGATCTGAAGCTCTTCCCGGCACCCTATCGGAGAGGGGAATTCACCCTGGAGGCCTTCTTCATCACCATGCAAGCCTCCGGTGTGATGCGTGAGTAGTTCATCCTTGGACTACGGATCCATGTAGTAGCTAGATGGCTGGTTCTCCTCCTTTGTGCTTTCATGTTTAGATCTTGTGAGTCTGCTCATGATCAAGATCATCTATTTGTAATTCTGCATGTTGTGTTTATGGGATCCGATGGATATTGAGATGCTATTTTAGATTGATTATTGATTCTATCATGTCTTTGTTATTTGTGATCTTGCATGCTTTCTGTTGTTAGTAGCTATCTTGGCCAAGTAGATGCTAGCAACTCCAAGAGTTAGTATTTATGCTCGATAGTGGGTTCATGCCTCCGTAACTGGGAAGTGACAGAAATCTCTAAGGTACTAGATGTGCTGTTGCTACTAGGGATAAAACAACAATCCTTTGTTCATAGAACAATCGTATTGTTTACTTTACACGCAGTTCGTAAAGCAATAATCTATTGCTTGCAACTTAATACTGGAGGGGGTTCGGATGATAACCTAAAGGTGGATTATTAGTCATAGATGCAGCTGGATGGCGGTCTATGTATAATGTTGTAATGCCCAATCAAGTTCCAAAGGAGTCAAGATGATTAGTATATGCATGTATTGCTTTCTCGATGTTTGTCAATTGCCCCGCTGTAATTTGTTCACCCATCGTGTTATCTATCTTAAGGAGAGCCACCTCTAGTGAACTATGGATCCCGGTCCTTTTCTTTTACATACAATCTACAATCTTTTACTGCTTTGTGTTTACTTTCTGCAAACTTTTACTTCCTTCCATTCGATACGTTTAATCCTTTGTTTTTAGCAAAACATGGTGAGATTGACAACCCCATTGCAAGTTGGGGACAATGTTCTGTGGTTGTGTTGTGCAGGTCTCCATGTTGCTACTAGCACCGGTAGTGCGCCCTGCCAAGGCTTAGCTACCAACACCTTTGGGGTGTTTTCTTGCTCCTACTGGTTCGATTAAACCTTGGTTTCATAACTGAGGGAAACTTGCTGCTGTGCTCATCATACCTTCCTCTTGGGGTTCCCAACGAGATCTACATCAACACCGCACCAGCATTTTTCTGGCGCCGACACTGAGCCATCACCAGTCTCGTGTTGATCGAGTTTAGGATAGATAGCCGTACTATCAAGAGGGGCTCTCGAGTGAGTAACTCGATCATATCATTCGGATGGAGCTCAAACCTTTGCATACTTGCATCATAGTATTTGGTTGTTTATTTGTCTTATCCATGTGAGGATATAGAGCTTGTGGTAATGTTCATAACAAGCTCTTGTTCATCAAAATCGGATCTCCCTTTTATATCTTGTTGCGATTTTGATGTTGGCGGTTTTCCGGATTCTCACCGAGTGAGGTATCTCACATTATACTACTTGATACATTCTCACTTTTTGTTGGGTAGCTCTTGTTGTCTTCTTTCCAACGCAATTGGATTCGGAACAATCGGAGTTACTAAACAAAAGTTATTGTAGTTTCAATATTTGCCTTTTTTATTTAAAAAGAAAAAGAAAAAGAAAAATATTTTCTTCTGGCCCATCCGGGAGTACCGCCCAAACGGGCCGGTACTACTGGTCGACCCTTTCTCCCGCCGATCCTTCTGCCTCACCTGGTGGCCCAGGCCGGCACTACCGGGCCCAAACGGCAGTACCGCCTGGTCGGGCCGGTAGCACCAGCCGGCCTAGATTCTCCCTAGCCCAGCCTGCCGAACTCCCGCTTTGCTCCCCTCCCGCACGCGTGCACTACCGCTCGCTCCCGTTGGCTCGCCCCCGATCCCGCCCGCCTCGCGCGTGCTCCTCCCCACCCGCTGCAGCTCACTCTGGGCAGCCCAACTCGCCTTGGCTCCACCGCCGCCGCTGTCTTAGCAGGCCGCCCCACACCTACGCTGCCTCGTGCGTGGCTCATGCTTCGTCCCGCCCGCGCTACATCCCCGATCCCCTTTTCCTCTCAGCCATTCTGGCTCAGCCCACTGACCGTTGCCTCTCGATCCCTTCCCTTTGTAGCTCGCTCGCTCCCAACCGTTGTTTGCTAGCGGGCCGGTAGTACCGGCCCAATCCAGTACTACCGGTCCAGGCTGCTTTTGCCCCAACGGGAAGAAGGGCTGGCCCCCTATATTTTGCTTCTCTCTCTCTTTTTCTAGCACAAGTTCTTCCTGTATTCTTTCTCAAGCCTTTTGCCTATTTGACTCACATCTTTGAGCTTGATTTCTTCTTCCCCCTCCAATGATTCTTGCCAATATTTGAGGGAAAGATAGAGGAGATCTGGATCTATATTTTGACCAAACCAAATCTTCTCTTTGTGAGTGGATCTTTGGGATCTAGATCTTTGGGGCATTTTGTGTTCCCCTTTTGTGTTCTTCCTCTCTTGTTCCACCAATTGTTTTAGTAGCCTTGTTGGAACTTGAGAGTGAAGATTTGGGGCATCTTTGTGGTGTTCTTGCTATTTGCATTAAGTGTATTGGTTTGTGTTCTCTCCAGAGGATTTGTTCGGTGATATTCATTGAAGTTTGTCCTTCTTGGGTTCTTGGAACCCTAGACGATTGTGTGGCCTTTGTGGCATGTTCTTGGGGTCTTTGATTAAGTTGTGAAGCTCCCCCAAGATTGAGGCCTTGGTGGCGATTATTGGGAGCCTCCAATTAAGTTGTGGAGATAGCCTTAATCTTGTACGGGTTCGGTGACCACCCTCAAGTGTCCCATAGTAGAACGGGTCCTTTACCGCGTGGTGGGTGCTCAGGAGAATAGGGTGAGGCCTTTGTGGCGTTGGTGGTCTTAGTACCGCCCACCCCTCCAACGAGACGTACTCCCTTGTTGGGAGGAACTCGGTAAAATATCGTCGTCCCCGCATGCCTCGGTTATCTCTATACCCGAGCTCTTTACTTATGCACTTTACATTGTGATAGCCATTGTGCTTGAAGTAATATATATTGCTATCGCATTGTTGCTTGTCTTGCTTAGCATAAGTTGTTGGTACACTAGGTGAACCTTAGTATATCTAGGCTTTGTTCTTAACAAAAGAAAACGCTAGTTTTATTCCGCCATTGTTAAGCCCATCTCGTAGAAGTTTTTAATCACCTATTCACCCCCTTTAGACGACATCCGTGATCTTTCAGACAAGCTGTTTGTACCGTGTGTGAGACCCGACCTATACTAGCGTGTCACGTTTATAACACGCCGGAGGCGGAGGTTGCGAACGAGAAATTCTTCAGATAAAGTGAATCATTTCCATTTTTTACTGTTTGTCTGTAAGCATCGACGGCCAGAAATTCTGTATTATTTTCTTGTTTACGAGAGAGAAAAATTGATTTCTGTATTATTTAGATTTGTCCAAATTTGCATATATTTAGACGCATTTAGTGTATAGATACACAAAAATCTAGGCAAACCCAAGTCACTTATTTCCGGAATGAGGGAGTATTTTATTTTCTGTTGCACTAGTGGAGAGCGGGCCTTTAGTCCGGGCCCGTAAGAGCCTTTAGTCCCGGTTGTGGTACCGGGACTAGAGAGGCGGGACTAAAGGCCCACCAACTAGTCCCGACCCTCTTACCAGCCGGGACCAATGGGCATCCACGTGGCCGTCTCTGCGGGCACGGGGTGCCCCCCATTAGTCCCGGTTCGTATTACGAACCGGGACAAATGGTTCTCTGCCACGGCAGAATTTTAGGCACTTTCTCTGCCACGGCAGAGAATTCAATTTGTATCCTTTTTTTCATTTCAAAATAGTTTTCTACGCTACAACATACCGTACATGTTCATGCATACATAAGATAACTTCTCTTAAGATCGAGCATACAAATATATACATGATAGTTACACATGGAGATCACAATTATCGGGACTAGAGCCCGTCTATTCAATTACACAGTCGGGGATCATCGGCGCCTATTCACACTAAATTCTCCGGCGTCATCTATCATCTCGTTCATCAAGAATCCTGCCAGTTCTTCAGCAATTGCTACTACGCGTTGCTCTGGTAGGAGCCGATCCCGCATTTTCTCGAACTATATAAGAAAAGGAGATCAATATGAATATCAATCATGATAACAAAAAGTGAAGGTAATAAAATAATGTTGTGAATGTATTGCTTACATCGACTCTATAATCATTCAGCTCACTGGTAAACATGCGAATGAACTCGCAAATGTAGAATCCACATAGATTCGTCTTCGGTGGCTGCCTCGCGGACTTTACGAGAATAGAATTCAATCAAAATAATAATCTAGCATCATAATTGTATTGAAACTAGAAGTAAAGAGATGCGCGTACTACTTACCGAGACCAGCTTAAATGTCAGCTTCTCACTAAATTCACCCGTAACCGCACTCTTGAACTGGTTCCAAACCCTGCCCGGTAAAGAAAATGAATGAGTTATTTATTACGTGATATCCCAGGAAATCAATGAAAGAGACCGATGTAGCGCGAAAATTACCTCTGGTGCATGTCCTGCATGTCCCTAAACATTTCCAGGGGTCTCTTTAATGGGTCCATGACTTCAACTCTTCCCTTATCAAGTTGAATGTCTCGCAGAATCCAGTGGAAACTGCACAGGTTTATATATACATTAGTAACTCATCAATTACACTTAACATCGAGTAAGCAAAAGTGAATGTGTACAACAGAGTAAGACCCTCACGCGAACTTGTAAGGAAATAGTATGTGGTCACAGAAATTTTGCTCCATTAGAAACCTTAGAAGGTTTTCCTGCGTCTCCTCGGGTTTATCCGTTAGCGTCTTTATATGTATTTTATCTGGATCAATGAACCCAACACTAAAGATTGACCTTCTTTTACATTCCATGATCTTCATTCTGCATAATAATAGAGTACAAAAGGATATAATTAGGATAATTACATGCAATGAACTGAACAACTGAAAAAATGAACAACTTATATATAGACAATGAATTCACCAACTTACAGACAATAGCAACTCATGATAGATTTGTCGAGGGTGTCGAAAGCGTATAACTGGAAGAGTTCTGGAAACTCAACATGGACCTCTTCTTCTTGGAAGTAGTAGTCATGTGGGACTTTCGCCACGATCATTATTCTCTCCTGCTTTACGGCTTTCAAGTACCAGTTATGTAAACTCCGCATTTGTGTTGGCAGTTGTTGGAACTGCTTAAAGCTGACCAGAGGCTTCCCTGAGACATATGTAGGGACTACCTGAGCCTTGGGTAACTTGTCGTCCTTGGGACCTAGCAATTCCTCAACAGTCACATTCATAGAGGCCGCAAGCTTCGCAACTTCTTCCATATTCTGCTGGGGAATGTCATGGGATACCACCTTGAGGGATGGGGTCGATTTTTTGGCCTGTTCCCCGAGCTAGGGGACGTCCTTTCTTTTCTCGGTTGCACTTTGACTTGATGATTTGCTCCCGCTTGCACTTCTTGATTTGCTCTTCTTCACTTCCTTCTGAAGTGCGCGTTGATGGTCATATGGCTTATGGTGCAAGTCATATTACGATTTTGTGTTCAGAAAAGAAAGTGCATACGCTTTTTGCTTCTCGGTGTATACCGGGGCAGGCTCGGGTTTCTTCTTTTGAAGCTGCGTAACACATTCGGCCTTTACGATCATGTCGTTTTCCTCGTTAGTACGATCGTAAGGTCTGATGGGAAGATTCTTATGCGGTACTCTTGGGAGGGGCGACATTTGTCGTTTTGGGCTGCTGCATCGTGTAGTCCTTATCGACAGAGCACGCTTCCGCTTTTTGTCCTTAGCGGGCAGTGAAGGCGGCTGACCCTACGACGGAGATCGAGATGGACTCGCGCTGTGGTGGTCATAGTCATGGGGTGGGCTTCTTGGAGGTGATGGAGGTGAAGGTGACATGCGACGACTCGGAGGCGGTGTTGGCCTTGGCGCTGAGCCTGGAAGCTTGATGTTGTTCTTGTCCCATAGAATGATGCCACCCAATACTTCTCTGAGTGTCCTCTCATCTTCAGGTCCAGGGATGTCAAGCTCCATTGAGTCCCACCCTGTTGCGATTTCATCCACCCCGACTTTAGCATAGCCAGCTGGAATCTCACGGCCATGCCAGCGTGCGTCAGGTGGACAAGGTAAAGCACATCCGACCGCCACCTTGATGGATAGGTTCTTCACCTTCTGATGGAGCTCACAAGGTGCCTGCTCCTTGATTCCATCCACGGGGTAGCCGGGACCGCCATCTACCATCCGTGCATCGTCAGACAGGACCTCCGATTCAGCCATGCTGCTTCTCCGCTGAGATGGAACGGTGGTAATATTGAGTGTAGGATCTTGCACGCGCGCTACTCCTTGAAGTTCGTCAATCTGTTGTTGATGCATTCGAAGTGTTCCTAGCAACTCGGTGAACCTGTCTCCATCCTCCTCCTGCCGTCGCCTCTTTGCTCTCTCTCGGCTCCTATAAGTATCTCTGCCTTTGGGAAACCCTGATGACCCACAAGTATAGGGGGTGTATCGCAGTATTTTCGAGGGAAGTGAAACCCAATTTATTGATTCGACACAAGGGGAGCCAAAGAATATTTATCAGCCTTAACAACTGAGTTGTCAATTCAGCTGCACCTGGAAACAAATCTTGCTCACAGCAGTTTATCAGTAGCAACAGTTTTGTAGTAGGAATAGTAAAGTAGCAGCAGTAGTAAAGCAAATACAGTAGTAACAAAAGAAGTAAACAATGGGATTCGAGTGCGGTAGGCATAGGGATGGATGGACGGGTGTTGCATGGACAAGACAATTCACATAGCAATCAGAACATAGGGCAATTGTAGATAAATAAGATAAAGCATCCAAGTACTAGATAATTCTAGGCATGTGTTCCATATATAGTCATACGTGCTCGCAATGAGAACTTGCACAACATCTTTTGTCCTGCCAGCCCGTTTGCAGCGGGGCCTCTAGGGAACTACTGGCAATTAAGGTGCTCCTTTTAATAGAGCACCGGAGCAAAGCATTAACACTCTGTGAAGACATGTGATCCTCACATCAAAGCCATTCCCTTCCGGTTATCCCGATTTCTGTCACTTCGGGGCCATAGGTTCCGGACAACAACGTGTGTATACAACTTGTAGATAACACAAAAAACAATACTATCATAATGAATCAATAACATGTTCAGATCCGAAATCATGGCACTCGGGCCCTAGTGACAAGCATTAAGCACAACAAGTCGCAACAAAGTCATAAAGCACTAATAAAAGATACTAGGCACCATGCCCTAACAATCTGATGCCATTACATGAACGATCTCATCCAATCCCTACCATCCCCATAGCCTACAGCGGGGGATTACTCACTCATAGATGGGGGAAACATGGATGGTTGATGGAGAAGCGATGGTGATGGTGATGGCGATGATCTCCTCCAATTCCCCGTCCCGGCAGGGTGCCAAAACGGAGTTTTTGGTGCTGTTTCGTGGAATCTGGTGGTGGCGGCGGAGCGGAACTCCTTCTAGAAAAACGTCGACCCCCCTCGGAGTTTTTAGGTTAGAAGGCTTCTTATAGGCGAAGAGGGAGACCGAGGGGGTGCCTGGGGCCACCACACCATGCCCTGGCGCGGCCAGGCCCAGCCCGCGCCTGGGGGTGGTGTGGCCAGCCCCTGGCCCTCCTCCATCTCGTATTCTGGCACCGTGAGTCTTCCGAAAAAATAGGCACTTTGGCTTTTGTCCCGTCCAATTCCGAGAATATTCATTTTCTGACTTTCCTGGAACCAAAAACAGCAGAAAACAGGCAGCTGGCACTGTGGCTCTTGTTAATAGGTTAGTCCAAGAAATCATATGAAAAGTACTCCAAAGTGTGGACAAAACACAAGAAAGGAGATAAAACGAAGCATGGAACATCAAAAATTATAGATACATTTGCAATGTATCAAACCCCATCTCCCAAGTATAACTAGTGCCAAGGCCTCGTACTCGTCCTCCACGTTCTTTATTCCCGAGGGCCTTTGTCAGCAAGTCATTCTCTCTATCGGGACAGAACTTTGTTGTCCCCTCTTTAATTTCCTTAACCACTCTCTGCCATGTCTCCCGGGGTATCCTAATCCCGTCACTGCAAATAAGGTCCCCTGTTTTTTTGTCATACTCACTCCCATGCCCAAGGGACCAATTTCTTGCCCTAAGATCCCATTCTTCGCGTATTGGTTCTGGAGTGATCCCTTTAGCAAGCATCTCACTCTCTTTAGCATCCCACTTTGGCATGGTAGTCGCATATCCCCTAGCCCCAGGTGATGGTGATATTTCTTCATCGAGGCATTTTCCTTGTTTTTTTCCGACTTTTCCATAGCATGTTCTGACTCCTTGTACTTCACAAATGCATCCCAGTTAGCCTACTGCTTCGTTAGATAGCATTCGAATTTAGGAGGAATCTTCGTCTTCTGATACTTTTGCCATAATGCTTTCTTCCAGTTCTTGAATAGTTCGGCCATCTTCGTAAGAGTCAACTGCTTGACTTTCTTCCTCAATGCAGGTGTGTCGACATCATCCTCACATTCTAGCAGGGTGAAATGTGTCATGAGGTCATTCCAAAGACCCTCTTTGTCCCTGTCGGCGACATACTCACCCTCTTCTGCCCCTTTGGTCTTATTCCACTCTCGAACGGTGATCGGGATACAATCCCTAACCATAACTCTGCATTATTGTACAAATACACTTTTAGCCTTTTCAGGTTCCAACGGTTCACCCCATGGTGATACCACCGTAATTGTATAACGCATAGATGCGTCCAACTTTTTGGCCGGGCCTCGTTTGGAATTTTTTTGCTCGATGTAGCGGCCTAAGAGAAGAAACATTCGTCAATTTATATATATACAACTCAATTAATGCATCTACTAATCATCGGACTTCATATATATACCTCGTCGGACTTCGTTAAGGTTCCATCGAGGCCGTCGGCTTCTCCATCAACGGAGCCGTCAGCTTCTCCCTGATCATTTGTTGACCTCCTCACCCTCACCGGAGGGGTTCAGATACATCGACGGAGATTCGGGTGGATCAACATGGGCATCGTTGATCATATCCTCGAGAATTTCTTCTTGTGCTAGGTCTCTGCTCATTGGACTAGGTGGGTCCATAGTTTCTGCAAAATGCGAGATGCACACAATATTATTTCCTATATACAAATATTTCCTATATACAAATATTTCCTATATACAAAAATATATTTCCTATATACAAAAATTCCGGGGGCCCGCGAGCACTACCACCCTAACCCTAAGTCCCAGGGCCCGCGAGCACTGCCACCCTAACCCTAAGTTCCGGGGCCCGCGAGCACTGCCACCCTAACCCTAAGTCCGGGGGCCCGCGAGCACTACCACCCTAACCGTAAGTCCGGGGGACCCGCGAGCACTACCGGACTTAGGGTAGTTATTTCTTTAGCTATTTTTAGGGATCGTTACTAGCTGGTTTTTGTGATAGGGATTATGGACTCAGACACGGATCGTTTGCTTGATGAATAAAAGGCAAGAAAAAACTAGCTGCAAGTTTTGCCGCCATGTTTACCTTATCTTTATTTAGCACTACTATATATGCAATATACTACTATATATAATATTCATCAATATATGCAATATACTACTATATATAATAATATAATATTACAATATACTACTATAATGCAATATACTACTATATATGCAATATACTACTATATATACTACTATAATATATGCCATACAATACACTACTATATATGCAATATACTACTATATATACTACTATAATATATGCCATACAATATACTACTATATATGCAATATACTACTATATATATAATATTACACTACTAAATAATATTACACTACTATATATATACTATAATATTACACAACTAAATAATATTACACTACTATATAATATTACACTACTATATACACTACAAAATAAAAAATGAAAAAATAACTAGAGAACTGGCGCATCGCTCATACCAGCCGCTTGTCGGCATGCATTTGCCGCATGCCGACGTGGCAGACGGGGAAGGAGGGCAGTACCTGACCGAAGGCACTACGTCGCGGTGGCTAGAGTGGGGGCGGAGGTTGGGGTGGTGGCGGCTAGAGTGGGCACGCCGGTTGGGGGTGGTGGTGGCCGGAGAGATCGGGCAACAGCGTCTCCTTTGTCGTCCTCGCGTGGTGCTCTGCGTGCGTCCTCGAGTGGTGATTTGGGAGAAGAAGGGGCGCGACAATATATAGGGGGAGGGGGGGAGGGACCTTTAGTCTCGGTCCGTATCACGCACCGGGACTAAAGGGTCTTTAGTCCCAGTGCGTGATACGAACCGGGACTAAAGGTCCACCCCTTTAGTCCCGGTGCGTGTCACCCACCGGGACTAAAAGGTTTTCAGCACCGCCCAACGCGCGCGCCAACGCCACACCTTTTGTCCCGATGTGTAGCACGCACCGAGACTAAAGGTTCTTTTTCAATTTTTTCACCCAAGGGGCGCGCCTGTTTTAAAAAAATTCAATTTGCATATTTTTTAAACATTTGAATTATACAGTTTTTGCATACTTATGAATTTGAGAAAATTTTCAACATGAAAAGTTCTTGAATTTGAATAAATAATCCAAATCTATTTTATGTTTTATAAAATAATTATTCTAACTAGTGAAACTAATAACCATTTTGCAATTTTCAATTTAAAAATGCATTAACTATTATATTTTGCATATTTTTGAATCTCACTAAATTTTTAACATAAAAATGCTTGAATTTGAATAAGGGATTCAAATCCATTTTCTGTTTTATAAAATAATTATTTTAACTAGTCAAACTATTAACCATTTTGCTATTTTCATGTGATTCCGATGCTCCGGTGGTCTTCCTCCGGCGAAACCCTAGACCGGGGTTCCGGATCGTCTACCCCTATAGCTTTCTCCATACGAGGGTAGCGTGGTGGACCTTTCTATTTGTTTTGGTTTGTTTAGGACATATGTACATAGAGAGAAAATGTTGGGCCAACTTTGCCACATTCTAGGCCCCGGTTGTCCCGCGGCGGGAGTTTCCACGTACAGATCCAGGATTTCACTAAGTGTTAACGCATGTCCGGAAAGGGGGTCACACCTGGGGCCTACACATGGCACCTACCAACCTTGCACCACTCTCACACACATATCCTAGGGGCACATGCAAGTTTTCATGTGATTTCGATGCTCCGGTGGTCTTCCTCCGGTGAAACCCTAGACCGGGGGCCCCGGATCGTCTACCCCAATAGCTTTCTCCGTACGAGGGTAGCGTGGTGGGCCTTTCTATTTGTTTTGGTTTGTTTAGGACATATGTACATGGAGAGCAAATGTTGGGCCAACTTTGCCACATTCTAGGCCCCGGTTGTCCCGCGGCGGGAGTTTCCACGTATAGATCCAGGATTTCATTAAGTGTTAATGCATGTCCGGGAAGGGGGTCACACCTGGGGCCTACACATGGGACCGACGCTCCGGTGGTCTTCCTCCGGCAAAACACCACACATCCACACATTCCCTAGATTTATGTCTCAAATAAAAGGTTTAATACATTACATAGATTTATGTCTCAAATAAAAGGTTTAATTAATACATTATTACACATCACCAACATCTAGTGTTGTGGTTTTCTTCTGCACCGTAGCCATGGAGAATCTTCATCATTTAACAGGATGCTTGGGTCAGTTTTCACTTTGAATGGCGGAATTTCATGAAACTTATTGTAATCTTCTGACATGTCTGTCTTGTCTTCCACTTCTATGATGTTTCTTTTCCCTAAAAGAACTATGTGGCGCTTTGGCTCATCATATTATGTATTTTTTTGCTTATCTTTCCTTTTTCTCGGTTTGGTAGACATGTCTTTCGCATAGAAAACCTGAGCCACATCGTTGGCTAGGACGAATGGTTCATCCATGTACGTAAGATTGTTGAGATCCACTGTTGTCATGCCGTACTTTTGGTCTACATGTACCCCTCCTCCTGTCAGCTTGACCCATTTGCACCGAAACAAAGGGACCTTAAAAGTAGGTCCATAGTCAAGTTCCCATATCTCCTCTATGTATCCATAATATGTGTCCTTCTGCCCATTTTCATCTGTTGCATCAAAGCGGACACCACTGTTTTGGTTGGTGCTCTTTTTATCTTGGGCAATCATGTAAAATATATTCCCATTTATCTCGTACCCTTGGAAAGTACATATAGTCAAAGATGGTAACCTGGCCAACAAGTACAACTGATCTCCAACAGTGGTGTTATTCATGAGATGTGTCTGCAACCAACTGCCGAAATTCTTCTCGTGTTCCCCTTTAATCAAGGAGTCAGGCTTCCCCGGGTTTTCGGAGCGTAGAATATTCTTATGTTTATTGATATACGGAGCCACCACAGTGTAATTGTGTATAACTGTGTAGTGTGCTTGAGTGAAAGAATTCCCGTCCCTACATACCATTGATTTCCTTCCTAGTGTGCCTTTTCCAGTCAGCCTCCCTCATACCGAGATTCAGGAACACCAATCGGCTTAAGGTCAGGAAGAAAGTCAACACAAAACTCAATGACCTCCTCTGTTCCATAGCCCTTGGAGATGCTTCCTTCTGGCCTAGAACAGTTATGGACATATTTATTTAAGACTCCCATGAACCTCTCGAAGGGGAACATATTGTGTAGAAACACAGGACCGAGAATTCTAATCTCTTCGACTAGGTGAACTAGGAGGTGCGTCATAATATTAAAGAAGGATGGCGGGAACAACAACTCGAAGCTGACCAGACATTGGACCACATCAATCTGTAACCCTGATAGACTTTCTTGATCGATTAGCTTCTGAGAAATTGCATTGAGGAATGCACATACCTTCACAATGGCTAGTCGAACATTTTCTGGTAGAATTCCCCTCAATGCAACCGAAAGCAATTACGTCATAAGCACGTGGCAGTCATGAGACTTTAGGTTTTGAAATTTTTTCTCTTTCATATTTACTATTCCCTTTATATTCGACGAGAAGCCAGACGGGACCTTGATACTGAAAAGGACTTCAAAAAAGATTTCCTTCTCTTTTTTGGTTAGAGCGTAGCTGGCAAGCCCTTGAAACTGCCCTAGATGCTTGCCATCTCGTCCTTTATGATGTTGCTGGTCCTCCCGTGCTGCCTGGGTATCTTTTGACTTCCCATACAAGCCCAGAAAGCCTAGAATATTCACGCAAAGATTCTTCGTCAGGTGCATCACGTAGATTGCAGAACGGATCTCGTGCACTTTCCAATAGGGTAGCTCCCAAAATATAGATTTCTTCTTCCACATGGGTGCGTGTCCATCGGCGTCTTTCGGAACAGGTTGTCCTCCAGGACCCTTTCCAAAGATTACATCCAAATCCTTGACCATACCAAATACATCAGCACCAGTACGGGGGACAGGCTTCGTCCGGGCTTCTCCCTTGCCATTGAAATGCTTTCCTTTCTTCCTTAAGTGATGACTTGGCGGAAGAAAATGACAATTATACGGGTACACATTCTTCCTACATTTATCTAGATATATACTTTCAGTCTCATCTAAACAGTGCGTGCATACATTGTATCCTTTGTTCTTCTGTTCTGAAATGTTACTAAAAGCAGGCCAATCGTTGATGGTTACGAACAACAACGCTTGTAGGTCAAATTCCTGTTGTTTGTGCTCATCCCACACACATACACCTGGTTTGGCCCACAACTATAAAAGTTCATCAACTAATGGCCTTAGGTACACATCAATGTCGTTGTCGGGTTGCTTCGGGCCTTGGATGAGCACTGGCATCATAATGAACTTCCACTTCATGCATAACCAAGGAGGAAGATTGTAGATACATAGAGTCACGGGCCAGGTGCTGTGACTGCAGTTCTGCTCCCCAAAAGGATTCATGCCATCGGTACTTAGACCAAACCATAAGTTCCTTGCATCACAAGCAAAGTCCGGGAAGTCCCTCTCGATTTTTCTCCACTGCCGACCATCAGCAGGGTGCCTCAACTTCCCGTCTTTCTTACGGTCTTCCATGTGCCATCGCAACAACTTTGCATGCTCTTTGTTTCTGAACAAACGTTTCAACCGTGGTATTACAGGAGCATACCACATCACCTTGGCAGGAACCCTCTTCCTGGGTTGCTCGCCCTCAACATCGTCAGTGTCATCTTTTCTGATCTTATACCGCAATGTAGTGCAGACCGGGAATCTATCCATATTCTCGTACTTCTCACCGCGGTAGAGGATGCAGTCATTAGGGCATGCATGTATCTTCTGCACGTCTAATCCTAGAGGGCAGACAACTTTCTTTGCTTCGTACGTACTGGAGGGCAACTCGTTATTTCTTGGAAGTAGCTTCTTCATTATTACCAGCAACTTTTCAAATCCCAAGTCAGTCACACCGGTCTCTGCCTTCCATTTCAGCAATTCTAGTGTGCTACCCAGCTTCTTCTGGCCATCTTCACAAGTTGGGTACAATAATTTGTTGTGGTCCTGTAACATCTTCTCGAACTACAACCTCTCCTTTTCTGTGTCGCAGTCTCGCTTTGCATCAGAAATGACCCGACCAAGATCATCAGTGGGCTCATCTGGTTCCCGTTCTTCACCCCCTTCTTCTTCATTGTCTTCCATTGCGGTATCAGCGTATTCAGGGAACATAGATCGGTAGTTGTCATCATCGTTCTCTTCTTCATCACCGTCTTCCATCATAACCCCTCTTTCTCCGTGCTTGGTCCAAACATTATAGCCGGACATGAAATCGGACCGAAGCAGGTGACTCTGAATGACTCTTGAGGAAGTGTGAGCCTGCTCATTTCGACATTCAACACATGGACAATACATAAAACCATCCCGCCGCTTGTTCGCCTCGGCCACAAGGCAAAAAGAACGCACGCCTACTCTGTAAGCGTCAGAGCGTCGGTCACCGTACATCCATGGATGGCTCATCTGCATCATACAACCATGCATATATATCAAACGCAATCACGATGCTCAAATTAGTACCGCGCGGTCTAAACGAGAAAATAGTGGCTAACCTTTTAGGACACCTGGAAACAAAGATGAGAAAACTTAAGTGTGGCTCTGACACCTCATATCATGTTTTGTCTTGTGTGAACTCAAGTGACATCGCTCTAACATGCATTTTACCGAACACCTCTAGTGAATATGAAGAAAAAAAATTAGCACAAAGTTATACCCACCTCACATAAAAAAAACAGGAGAGAGTGGAGGGCTGGGTACATATATATAGGGCTAGACCATTAGTCAAACCGGGACTAATGGTTCTGCCAGGAGCACGCACATGTTCCTGACAGAACCATTAGTCCCGGTTTGTATCTTAAACCGGGACTAATGGTCCCTTACGGACCGGGACAAAGGACCTCAGCGTCCTCGGGCCGTCCGGTTCAGACCATTAGTCCGGGCCCTAGCCACGGCCGGGACTAGTGGCCGAACCAAAGGCCTTTTTTCTACTAGTGTTGCTATCTCAATTATTGTTCAATTTGGTTGTTAGCATATTAATTATGGTCGACGTATGTGATTATACCTGGACGCGAGCCAGCTCGGTCTGGCTTGGGCCGAGCCAGAGAAAAGCTCGGTCCGGAAATGTCGAGCCCGAGCCAGCTCGACGCCACCGGCGAGCCACAAATTGGAGCTCAGCCTGAGCTTCTGACGAGCTCGGTCCAACTCGTCATAGCTCGCGAGCTTGGCGGTGATAGGCCACTGACGGGTAGGGCCATATGTCGGCGAGCCTTTGTGCTTGGCGGCCAGCGGGCGAGTGCAGGCAACGCCTGAGCTAGCACAGCGGACGAGGGAAGGCAAGCAATAGGGGCAGGGCTAGCACGATGCGACGGTGGCAGTGCGGAGCTAGCACGGCACGCAACGGGGATACTGGGCTAGTATGGCGGCGGCGGCGTGTGACCTAGCGACGCGTGAAGAAGACGACGGTTGCATCCGTTCGATTTCGTGCTTTTTAGGATCAGGTACATGCCAGACCTCACATGCAGGCCTAGTTTTTCAGCCCATCCCGTTTAATTAGGCCTAGTTTTAATTCGGAAAAATACATTTGACGAGCCAACGAGCTGGACCGGGTCAAGCCCGAGCCAGCCCGAGCTGGCGGCGGTCCAGCTTTTCTGACTCGCCTCGGTCGAGTAGCTTCAGCGAGCCGAGCCTAGCTCGTTCCGAGCCCAAAAGCTCGAGCCCAGAGTCCAGGCATACATGTGATAACATGATCACATGGGTTCGGTACATGATCGCCCTTCTGTGGTTGTTGGTCGGCCACTGTCATGGATGCATGCGCTAGCGCACACTCGTCTAGGTAGAAACGAACAAAGGGCCGGCATCTCATTGTCAGTTGCCGTATTCGTCACATATTTCAACTATACTTTATCCTACATACTATATATATGATATGGTGGGTGGTTTGTGGTTTGTCATATTGATAAGGTAACCATATCTTACTATATGCTGATATAGTGGGTGGTTTGTGGTTTGTCATATTGATCAGGTAACCATGTCTTTCTTGGGAAGTAGGGAGTACATGGTAGCTGAGAACGAGTCCCTAGCTAGCCTCTGTACTAACCAACAATTATGCGCAGATCCAGAGAAACTTTGCATGTGGAAACATTAGTTAATCTAATCCAACATGTCCCTAACTGGTAGTAGTTGGGCATCAAGAGAAAACTTAAATATTGATTTGCACATATTACTGAAACTACAGTCTATTCGTTGGCGCGTCCTGGCTGCTGTTTGCTTTAAAGCCAGTTGTATATCTGTACATACAAGAGCAACAACCAGCCTTAGATATTTAGCAACACCTTATCAAGAAGAACAGAAAGAATAGAGAGGAGGAAGAAGTTGGCAAAGGTAGAGAGAGGGGGAGAGAGGTGAGAGTCGAGCATGGAGTTCGCCACGGGGGCGATGACCACCCTCATCCCAAAGCTGGGGGAGCTCCTCGTGGAGGAGTACAAGCTCCAGAAGAGTGTGAAGGAGGGAATATGCGATCTCAAGGCTGAGCTCGAGAGCATGCTTGCTGCCCTCGTCAAGGTGTCCAGTGTGCCGTTGGACCAGCTTGACCCACAAGTGAAGATCTGGGCTAACGAGGTTAGAGAGCTGTCTTATGCCATCGAGGACAGCCTCGACGCATCCAAGGTACGTATTGAGGGTCTTGACCCAACCAAACCCAACATCGTCGGTTTCTTTCATAAGGCATGCAACAAGGTCAGGAAGCTCAAGATTAACCACAAATTAGCCAATAACATCAAAGAAATCGAAAGACAAGTAAAAAAGGTGAAGGAAAGGTATGATAGGTACAAGGTCGATGGTGTCATGGCTAATACTGCGACAACCACGGTCGACCCCCGTCTGTCAAATTTGTACAAGGTATCATCTGACCTTGTTGGCATCGACAAAGAAGTTGACAAGCTAATGAAGATTTTGTCCGAGGGCAGTGGTGTGTCCCAGAAAAAGCTCAACGTCGTCTCCATTGTTGGATTCGGGGGATTAGGCAAGACAACTCTTGCAAAAGCATTGTATGACAAGCTTAACAAAACATATCAATGCCAAGGTTTTATTCCTGTGGGTCAGAATCCAGACATGAAGAAAGTTCTCAGGGACATCCTTCTTGAACTTGACATAGGGTTGTACAATGCTGCATCAACAATGGATGAAAGACAGCTAATCGACCAGCTGCAAAAGTTCCTTGCAGGCAAGAGGTACGCATCGACCTCATGCTATGCTATTAAATATTTTCTCCGTCCTAAATTAGTTTTCTTAAATTTGTGTCCATAGTCATGTATCTAAACACATTTTAGTGTATATACATGCAAATCTAGACAAGGTTGAGACAACTAATTTGCGAAGGAGGGAGTACCTTCTACACTACTTCACTTTGTGTTATATATTATGGTAACATGTTCAGTAAAAAAATCTAGTACTCAATGCATTTCTTCGTTCGGAAATATAGCGCATAAGATTTCTAAACTTTTTCTCTGACCAAGAAAGTTCAGCATTGGCTATGTACTGAAAAACATTTTCCGAGTGATGAACTTAAGTTATGTGATGGTACTTGTTAGAGTTCAATGGACACCCCAGCTCCTGACCTAGCCAAGGCGCTGAGGTTGGTGACCACTCCGTCCGCCGCCTCCGGCACCTTGTCCCTTCATCTAGGAGGACTGCACGGAGGAAGATGTGCAGGAGGTCGAGTTTGTCATGGATTCATAAAAATCCTAAAACTACTTAAGAAAAACTACTCAGGGAAAAACTCCTAGATATGAGATTTTGAGATCTCTTTTTTCAGAAATCTATCATCCACCAGCCATGCACTCATGACCTCCTTGAGAATCCGCCCTGCCATCTCCATCACGCGGTTTTTACCACCATTATCCTTGCACCATGCACTGGTGACCTTGCAGACGATCTGCCCGACGTCCTTGATGAGTCTTTTCTGCCTGCCATCCTTGTCGTGAATCTGCAAGATAAATGAGTGTACGGTTAGAAAAAGAGAGCAGATAACTCAACGGAACGCAAATTGTAGAAGGGATAATGAACACTTACCTGCGGGCTGGAGGACTCCACCGCGAGTTCAAAAGATCGGGCAACAAGACTAACCGAGGACCGCTTGGGCATAACTGTGTACTAGATTCGGGGTAGAGATAGGAGTGCCTAGGTTTGGAGTGGATAGAGGGAAAGCCCGAGATATAGGTTTCAGAGCGAAGAGAGGGAGAGACTGAGATCCAGGGTTAGCAGTGAAGGGAGTGCGGCGACATGGAGAAACAACATGTAAGGAAAGTGTGTTCTCTATATTATATAGGAAATGTGGTTGATGGATATGGTTTGTTTTGTGGGATATTGAGCACTTGGGCCTCCGTTCTTAAAGGCCCCATAGTGGGATAATCAGGTGGTCTTTGTGCACATGCTTCATAATACAAGTCCATCTACCTAGATAATTACTAACTGCGAAATCAAAGAAACACATGAATCACTTCACACATCTTTAGTAGTACCATAATAATTCAATACAAAATGCAGAACATCAATAAACACTTCACACATATTAACTACTACTTGATTATTTTCGGTACAAAATGAACAAATAATATGAAACACTTCACATATGTTTAATAATACCCTAATTATTCAGTATAAAAAGAAGAACAAGAAACACATCACACATCCTAAGTAATACCTTAATTAGCCGGTCCAAAATAAAGAACGGAGTAGGAAACACTCCACACATATTAACTATTATTTGGTACAAAACGAAGAACAACAGGAAACACTTCACACGTATTAACTACTACCTTAATTATTTGGTAAAAAACTAAGAACACAACATAAAACACTTCATACATCTTACTGCTACCTTAATTATTTGGTACAAAACAAATAACAACAAGAATCACATCACACATATTTAGATATGGCCTCTAGCTTATCCTTAATCCTCTCCAACACATCGACTACAACCAAGAATGTCGACTTAATTGTGTTTACGTTATCTTGCCCTTCATGTCTTGCTTCTTCAAGACTTTGCTGAAAATCCTTGTCAGACACCTTGAATTTATTGGCTTGGATAAGCCTCAACATTGCCAACAATGCACGAGAAAACTTTAGAGAGTGAGATTCATTCATCCGTTCCACCATCGTGCACTTAGATGATTTATAGTAGGACCTCACGAACTTGCAGCCGGTGTCCACGCCCTCGTATGCAACAACCCATCACGGGTATAGCCCGTAGTTGCACTGCCCCCATGACTCATATATGCCATTCTAGTGCTCGTTTTCATCCACTTGGGCACTTAACTGTACCGATAAATAAATCCCTAATTGTTCTTGATAAAAATTATTGAATAATCCAACAGTAACATATATCGATGAAGAAAACCAACAGAAAGAGAACAACGTACGATGCCGCCACCGCTCAACCCCACTATCGATTGACATCATCATGATTTGTTGATAACCCCGATGCCGCTATAGTCGTTATCCCGCTGATGGATTTGACCGTTTAGCGCGCGAGATAGGTTGATACATGTAGAGATAATAATGAGTGGGTTGGTACCCGTGTGTGAGTGCTGGTGGATGGTGATATAAATTATTGGTAGGGAAACAACTCCTCATGGTGAGACTCGCAAGTCAACGACATGGTCTTGACCAGTTAGCATCACATAGATGACTATTCTCTAGTGGGGAGGTACATCAAACATCCCGAACCATGCACATCGTACAAAATAAAGCCTATGTTTCTCTAGTGCAGCATTACCAATCAACATTATTGTGTTCCACCTACATTAGCACCCGGATGTAGCGACAACACATTTATAGTCACCAACTTAAATAGTTTCCATGGAAAGGTCATCCCTAGGGTAAAAAAATTGCAGGTACTTATGTCTTATGTCGTCCAAAAAAGTGTTGGGTATGGGGTATTTTTTAATGGTATTGAAATATCCACACTACCGCAATGTGTGGACTAGCACACCGAGAGCAGTGGAATCCATGAGATGGAGTAGCAATGACGGTCAGTGATTTATATCATATATAGAGGAGAAAGGAGAGTCGGCGCTAGGGTGTGGGAAAAGTTGACCAAGGTGGGGGTGTAACTAGGGATAGTTATACCAATGTCGTGCACCCCTCTCCTCCTTTTATGGGTTGGAGGAGGTTCCTTCAGGTCACTAATCGTCAGCGGGGATATAGACAACCATAATGACTTCCACATATCATCAAAGATATTTCTCGACCGAACCTTTTTACCACCACATACAATTCCTCTGCATCATGATATGTTACACAACCCGAGGAGAGACTTTGATGGTATCCCTGTGATCAACTCCTTGATCACTATACTTAGTTATCCTCCTTAACATGTTGTACCATTTACTTGTCTTAGTATTTCCTTATCCTCTTGACTTACGCCTTAGTTACAATACCTAGCTAGGGGACGTGAGGCACCAAAATATTGACTGGATCAAAGTGTATATCTCCATCGTCAAAGCAACAAATCTTGGACTTGACATATCTAGCACCACGACATACTTGCGAGTGTGCCTAAATCTTCCATTGTACTTATCCAGTTATAGAGTAATGTTTGATGAATCCTAAGCAACCTTCTGGTATCAGAGTCTACGATGATCTCATATTCTAAGGATGCAACTGAACGTTAACACATTATGGGAAAGTATTATCAACATTTATGATGTGACCTCGTAGTATCTCATAAGGGGGTCTATCCAACACCATTGTTACCCTAAGAGTGTGCTCACATTATTGCTGACATCCTTGTTATATTAAAAATGCCCATGATTAGGAAAAAATATGCATCAACAATACATGAGCTAGTCCAGAGGCCTAAGTAGGGATATTTTTGGAGTTTATTATTCCACCATGCAAATAGGTTTCCTTTGAATCTCATATTCAGGAACTAATGTAATTCCAGCATAGAAACATAAAATTAATCATAAACATGGAAATATGATACTATTTTTTTATTGTTGCCGCTAAGGCATATTCCCAATAGATAGTTATTACGAACACAAGTGTATTATGAAACACCATGACATTTTAGTGCACCGGAACCATTTACCACGACGTTATTTGGTCACTGACTTTACCACGCACCGAGAAATCCCTATCAGCCATTGAAAGTTATTTTGAGACCACATATGGGTTGTGCCTTCTTTGCTAAGCGCGCTCAAAGGAGGTACGGTGTCGTAGTGACTTGGATACAGCAAATTGCAATGCATCAATCGATCATTACATTTTTAGCAAATAACACATCTAATTTTTTTAGCAATGCGGTTGTATATATGGGAGTGATTGTTCAACAAATATGATGTATCCTCGGCTGGAACCTGAGATGTCACATGGTTCTTATGTATTGCCAAAAATCATTCACATGTATACTAGAAATTGCACTGCAGCAAATCGGGTCAGTATATTTGAGGAAATAACACACATCTATAATTATAGCAATGCAATTGTGTACGTCAAAGGAGTCGTGCAACAATTATTTATGTATGTATTACATCATCCATTACTACCTTTGTTAATGCTTTATTCTCTTCTCATGTAAATAGGTACTTTATCGTTATTGATGACATATGGGATATACCAACGTGGGAACGATTAGATGTGTGTTCATGGATAGTCATCCAGAAAGCAAAATAATTATAACTACTCGTATTGTTGATGTTGCCATAACAGCTGGTGGATTCTATGGCATGGAACCACTTTCTGATGATAACTCAAAAATTCTATTCTATACAAGAACAAGTGCTGGTGATGGAGTAAGACTTAATAACCAACCTGCCGATGTGACTAGTAAAATATTAAAGAAATGTGGTGGAGTGCCATTAGCTATCATTACAATAGCTAGCTTGCTTGTTGATAAGCCAAGTGATGACTGGTCTAAGGTGTATGATGCCATTGGTTTCGGGCATGAAGACAACAGAGATGTTCATAACACAAGAAAGATATTGTCTTTTAGCTATTATGATCTAACTTCCTATCTGAAGACATGTTTACTGTACATAAGTATGTTTCCTGAAGATTGCCTGATTGAGAAAAAAACATTAATATGGAGATGGATTGTTGAAGATTTTATTCCAGAAAGGGAAGGGATAGGGTTATATGAGCAAGGAGAAATCTATTTCAACGAGCTAGTGAATAAAAGTATGATCAGATGGATAGAGCCTCATGAATATAATAGAATCCAAGGTGGTTGTCGTGTCCACGACATGGTGCTCGATCTCATCCGCACCATGTCAAACGAGATAAACTTTGTTACAGTATATGATATGGAGCAGCATGACACGTTTTCACGAGGAAAACGAACCAATAGGGTTCGCAGATTAGCACTCCATGGAGGAAGTTCGGGGAACTGCTATAACATTGAAATGGAACATGTGAGGTCATTTGCTATCACATGGGGCGATAATAGGATGCCCCTGCTTCTGAGCTTTAGAGTATTACGAGTGCTAGTTATAGAAGATTGTGTTTTTCCAGAAGGTCGTAGTCTCGAGCATCTGGGAAAGTTGGTTCATCTGAGATACCTAGGGCTGGTGAAGACTTATGTTGAGAAGCTCCCGGAAGGAATAGAACATGATCTGAAGTTTCTCGAGATATTGGACGTAAGGGGAGGTTCCATAAGCGAGTTGCCACCATCTGTCGGTGAGCTAAGGAATTTGAGGTGCTTGTGGGCCGGTGATGGTACAAGGATGATGGGCGAGATAGGGAAACTCACTTGTCTTGAAGAGCTACAGCTTTATTTGGTGGACAAGTGCCCAAACTTCTTCACGGAGTTGGGGAAGCTGAAGGAATTAAGGGTTCTCGAGATCCACTATTATGAAATTGAGGATACAGAGATCAAGGCTCTGGTGGAGTCTTTGTGCAACCTGCCCAAGATCCATAGTCTGGAGGTGTTACCTCAGCAGCTTGAATATCGGCCAGTTGTCGGTGGTGGCTTGGAAGCCTTGGCACCCAGTTCAAAGCTCTGTTTGTTGTCTCTGGAGGACATAATTATACCCAGGATGCCGCCACGGATCAATTCGTTGTGTGTTCCGTTCCTCGCCCACCTGGCATTGTACCTGGAGGTTGTAGTAGCCCGGGATCTTCAAACCTTGGGAAGGTTGCCATTGCTCCTCGACCTCGTTCTCTGGAATGAGGAGACAACGTGCATATCATATACTTTCGGCAGCGATGAGTTTCTCAAGCTGAGATTACTGAGGATGAACATGGAGATAGAGATCACTATTGGAGAAGGAGCATTGACGATGCTTGTGATTCTGGCATACCGTGCCAGTGCTCGAATAGAGGATGTGGCCAGTTTGATGCCGTGGAATAATAGTTGTCCTTTGCTGGAGGAAGTCACATGTTGGCTCGACCGCGCTAGCAGTGACCAGGAGGATGTGGAGGCAGCGGAGGACACGCTGATGCAGGCCGCCCAAACCCATCCCATCCATCCACACCTCTACATAAAAAGAGTGGGCAAACTTCCTTCCAACGTTGAACTCGAGTTGATCCAAAGTTTGGATATACTTCGTTATGAGACAGACGAGGAGGAGGACAATACTGGAGATGGAGATATTCGTGAGAGCATTTCATCGCCGATAAGTAGCTTTGCCACAGACACGGAAAAGGTACGTACAAATACTACCTCCATCATGTATAAAGATATAAAGAAAATCGTTATTTTATCATGTCACTGATAACCGGTCGGCCTGCTATTGTTCAATCTCCAGCCAGACAATGTTGATTCCACAAACAGTGGGGATCAGGACGAGGGGGCGAGTCAACCTTGAAGTCTCTCTCCCTTCAGCCATGGCATCAAAAGCTGGTATACTACCCGCCTCTGTCTCTCCTTTTCTCCCATTTGCATCCCTGCACATGTGCAAACATCTTTATATTGGTAGCACGTGGAATGCCACTTAGTTAATCATTGTTTTTTATTTTGGATTTTACCAAATTGATCTTGACAAATTTTGCTAAGCGACTCCCAAATTTAGTATGCCATATTTGTCGATAAAACAGTTTTTTTTATATATCCTATCTAGTGTACCACCATTGCTTATATGCTCCACCAATATATACTTAACAATGCATGTGTACAGTTTGAACTAATTACTAAACTGAGCATACGATTTCCTGGTTACAGGATGGTGGAATCTTGAAGCCTTCTACAATCTACTATCTTGTTTGTCACCACTTGGAAGACCAATTAACTCAGCATTTGTTGAGCTTAATTCGTCTACATGTAAGAAAATTAGTGTCTCCTTTCGCATTAGACTAGTTTGCAAAATAAAATAACTAAACGAATACAAATTGTAAAACAAAAATGTTTCTTTTCTTCATCAGTGGATTTGTTTGAAAAGAAAAAAAAATACAAAATGTATAAGAAAAAATATGTATTTGCTTTGTGGGTTTACCTTTTGTTAAGAACATAAAAATGGTTATTTGTTTCGTGTTGTTATATTAGAGTAATTTTTTATTAGTAAATTTAGCTTCTATGTAGAAGAAAACTCTAAAAACATAAAAAATTATCGTGTTTGTACCATGTGTATTTTAATTGATAAATACCAAAAAATCCAAAAAAAAGTGGTCTACATTGTCTTCTTCAAGTGCTTTTTCCATTCTATTCATTTTGTTTTTTCCTTGGGAGGGTGGGTGGGGAACTCCGCCTATGCCATTTTAAGCTAACACTTATTATTGCGTAGCCGGTCTCAAGCCCGGAGAAAGGAAGAGAGGCCACCCATATGCTCGTAGAGGATAATACACATATTGTGATGACTAAGTGATCATTGTGAAAATGCAAGAAACATTTAGATTAAACTATTGTTTGATTAGTTTCAGAAGAAAGAACCGTCTTCTTATTTATTTATTTTAGATAAGAATAACCAGTGTCTTATTTGTCCTAATTCCAATTGTAAATAACTTTCAATCAAATCTGACCTTGAGAAAAATTCAACTACTTCTGGTCCCTCTGAGACTAGCCAATCACTTTGACTTATTTTGACTACACGCACATCCGTATTTTTTGAAATGGCTGATATCTTACTTAAATGTTTCAAGTATTACACGCGGCTTCTGCATAACTAGGATGCACACAACGGACAAAAGTTCACCAAATAGGAAAGAAAACATAAAAAAAGAGTTGCAAGAAGCTCATAATCATGGCCCAAAACACGCTTATGCCAAAGGTGACCCTAAGCGAAGATCACGCTGCCACGCATTTGGGAAAAAATATCTCTCCCACTATCCTCCAAGCATATACAGACCTCCGTAAATAGGTCGCACCACTCCACACGATGAAGTGGTGACCATGAACGCAGCATAGCGGTGCAACGATGGATAACATGCATAAGAGAAGATATTTTATCATTAAAAACCTTGTCATTTCTATATAGCCACAACGACTAGATAACGGCAAGCGCTCCCACCCTAATAAGAATCTTGTACTTATTCTTAATCCCATATAGACAATTACCAAATATATTAGCGATACTATGAGGGGGAGAAATTTCAGAAGCTACTTGGATGATTGACCATATAGACCTAGCGAACTTGCATTGGAAGAAAATATGTTTTATTGTCTCATCATGGTGACAAAAACACATTTCTTACTCCATTGCCAATTCCTTTTAACAAGGTTGTCTTTTGTTAGAATGACACCCCCCAGACGGAGATACCATGCCAATATCTTCGTCTTAAGAGGTATCTTCATCTTCCAGATCATTTTATTATCATCAACTGACACAAACGGCAAAAGAAGAGCTTTAGGGTCTTCGGGTGGAAAACCGGTTCAGAGGGGCTATTCGCTTAGTGACACAGCCAATTAGGTGTTTTGGATTGAGCTTGGTTTCGGGGAAAAGACAAGGAAACCGGGAACTGTTCGGAAACCGGGAACAGGCGGTTCGGTTCGAGAAAAGGCAGTTGTTGGCTCAGGTCGGGAAAAGGAGACAGTCGGGTCGGGCACGCTACAGGCGCAACAGGGACCGGGCTTGCCGCAGGGGCAGGCCCACCACCGAGGTGCTTTTTAAAATATCTTGACAGGCCCCTTGAGAAGGGGATGGGGTTGATTGAATGTAAGCTAAGCGCTATGAGGGGGCATGCTTGCTGAGGCCAATCAGGTCTTGATCGAGGTCGACAGACCGGGGGTGATATCAAGCTTGAAAACGGTCTTAGACGTGCACTTTTCGGTTGAATTGCCAGTTGATGTACTTTTCGGTATGTGTGTACCTTTTCGGGAAAAGAAGACCAGTTCGACTGAGTCTTCTTAATCGTGCGCTATGCGTGTGCTTTATCACGCAAGCATGAGTACGTGTTCTATCCCACACATGTGTATGTGCCGTAATATCTCCTTAAGGAGATATTTATAAGCATGTACACATGTGTTCTATACCGTACGTCGAATATGTATATGTATATAACACTCTGGGCGAAGTGTTATATATATATATATATATATATATATATATATATATCATATCTACGCATAGGTGCATACATGTGTGCATGATTTGATATCTCTGCATGCATGCAGAGACAACAAACATGCGCGCGCGAGGAGGGTCCTTTGCCAATCCCGGAGCACGTGCATGTACGCACGTGCGCAAGCCGAACCTGGATTACTGAACATTTCGCTGAACTCGGGTTCAGATAAGTGGACAGTTTTCGGTCAAGCTCACTCTCATGTAGATTCCACCTGAACCTATCAGGGCCAACAGAGATCTGCACCATGGTTAAACATTGTATCAAATCGATCCACGATGCCAGTCTATTTCCAAATAAGGTCCTCCTAGACGACATTAAGGGGAGATATTGACACAACAGATGCAATGGTGTCCCCTTTGTGATGCACAATGTTATATAAAGTCGGGTATTGTTCCCCAAGAGTTGTATTACCGAACCACTTATCTTCCCAGAACCTAACCTCCGAACCATCTTAATGGAAAAAGTGTCTGCATAAATGTTTCTTCGTATTCATCAGCACAACCTATAAATGCAAATCCCCTAGCTTCCACAACACTTGAGATAGCGCCTTCGAGCCTATGTACCTCCTCCTTTGTAGGGTTTGGATACATCATCTACAGTAAGTAGCTTAAACAACCATTTACCTAATAGGACAGTATTTTTGACCTGAAGGTCATGGATACCGAGCCCTCCTTGTTCTTTCGGACGGCAAACCACACTCCATCCAGTCGATACTTCTTTTTCTCACTATCCCCCTGCCAAAAGAATCTTGATCAGAAGTAATCTAATTTTTCCAAGACTCTTTTGGGAAGCAAGAAGAAAGATATCATATACAATACCATATTAGTGAGTACTGAATTAATGACACCAATATTCCACCTAGATATAGTAAAATTTACCTTTCCAACTATTAAGCCTTTTCTGTAGTCTCTCTTCGACTAGTTTCCACTCAGCATTTGTGAGTCTCCGATAATGTATCGGTATTTCCAAATAGTTAATTGAAAATTAACCTTGACCACAACCAAAAATCTCAGAGAAAGTCTCCTCCCGGGCTTCTCCAAAGTAGAACAATTCACTCTTATGGAAGCTAATTTTAAGATCGGATAATTGTTAGAATGCTGACAATATTAATTTCAGGTTTCTAGATTTCTCCAAATCATGTTCCATAACAAGAATTGTTTCATCGGTATACTGAACTATAGAAAGACCCCTATGTCAACTAGATGGGGCACTACACCTTCAATCTGACCATCATACTTAACACGCTCTATGAAGATCACCAACATATCGGCCACTATATTAAATAGTACAGGTGACAGGGGATATTCTTGTCGCAATCTTTTTTTGGTCTAAAAGTATTTTCCCAGATCATCATTGACGTTAATAGAAAATCATTATTGACGTTAATACCAAGACTACCTCTAGACACAAAACTGTGGATTAGAGCGTGCCACTTAGTAGAGAAGCCTTTCATTTTGAGAGTCTGTTGGAGAAAAGACAACTTAATCTTATCATAGGCTTTTTCAAAATTGATTTTTAGAAGAACCCCATTAAGCTTCTTCATATGTAGTTCATGCAATGTTTCGTGAAGGATTACACCATCTAAGATGTTTCTTCATTGCATACAAGCACTTTACGAAGGCCACACTACATGATCTACCATAGAGTTAAGCCTAATCGTCGCAGTCTTGGTAAAAAATTTAAAACTAACGTTTAATAGAAAAATCGTTTAATAGAAAAATCGGTCCATGTTGCTGTATCCTTTGTGCCTCATTAACCTTTGGCAGTAAAATAGTTTCACCAAAATTTAGACGGAAAAGATCAAGACCAGCATGAACGAAACTAAAGAGATCCAGAAGGTCAGACTTGATAATTTCCCAAACGTTTTGATAGAACTCTGTAGGAAAACCATCAGAACCTAGAGCCTTATTGTGTTCTATTTGAAAAACCACCTTCTTAATTTCCTCCTCTCGATAGGGGAAATCAGAAAGTTGTTTTCCTCCACAGAAAATTGAGAGATGTCATGTATTTGGGTCTCATCCATTGACAAAGTAGATTCCTCGGGGGACCCAAATAGACCTTTATAATAGTTTGTGATATAAGACTTAAGTTGATCATGACCTTCGATCGTGTCCTCATCCTATACCAGAGAATGAATCGGTTACTTTACATGTCTACCATTGGCGACACCATGAAAGTATCGGGTATCCGAGTCTCCTTCCAAGTGCTTTAGATTGTTGATACCATTTGATCTCTTCTTCTGTGGAAGTCTAGCTATCTTCACATTTGATTGACTTTTGAGCTCAATTTCTTGTGCAGATAGTATCCTAACTTCTATTAGGGCCACCAATTCATCAATTAAACTAAGCCAATAATCGAAGTTTCTCCTTTTGTAGAATACCAGTCGTATGTATGGCCCATCCAGTTAGAAATTTTCGTAAAGCACCCATCTTATTATTCCATCTCTATATGGGAGTATTACCTCGAACCGGTTTCTCCCACATATTTTTGACCATTTCATGGAAGCCATCATGATGCAACCAACAAAGTTCAAATTTGAATTGGCGTTTATATGTGAGCTTGGTGACCATGTGGAAAGAACGATTGGAGCATGATCTGATAGTGCATCAATACGTTATATTACGCGCACAATGATCATAGGGAATTTATATTTTCCCTTCGGTATCCATAAGAATGCGATCTAGCTTTTCCTACTTCGATTCTGGGAGGATGTTCGCTTAATCGAACTGTCTCCCAATCATTGCAACCGATCTTAAACCATGTTGTCGATGAATACATTGAATAAAAGAGGCCAACGATTATCAAATCTACCATGGCTTTTCTCATGAGAGTATCCTTTGCCAGATTAACCAACTCATGTAACAAATTAGCCTTAAAAACCTCCTGTGCAGCATAATACATGGCAACCAGAGTCCAAATGAAATTATCAACTTTGTTGCGGATATGGAGTTTGATATGAAAATCTCCTACTGAACTAGTCAATACATCTATAGTATCATTTTTAACGCCTAGTAATATGCCACCCGATCTACCACGAGGTGGATGTGAGATCTAAGTAAAGTCTATACCACCAGAAAGGCGAGATATTAAAACCCTTTTTAGAAGCGGTTCCATTCAAGTTTAGGTTAGAAGCTTTAAGTTCGTACAAAGAACTAAGCTTAGCCTCATCAAAGACCACCTCTGATACCTCACCAACTAAGTGAGAAAGGAGTTGACCATCTATTGTGGCATGTAACTTCTTCTCGCATGTTGATAAAGTATTAAGGTTACTAAAGATTTTAGGAGTAACCATTAGACAATCATACTCTATATGACAGACACATCACTTATCGTTGACTAGTTTCCAAGGATTTATTAATTTTTTCCACAAATAAGAAACCTTGTCTAGTGCACACCACGTTAAAAAGGACTAAGTTCTTGGAAACTAACCAACCTGACTGGCTTGTCAATGCGGTCTAAATAAGCCAACATAATTGGCGGGGCACCAATGGACTAGATTTGGCAGAAAGCTCCTCGAAACAGGTTTTCGTACTTCTATATTAATATAGCAACCATCCAATACAACGATACAATAGTTGTGGCCTCAGCAAAAGCAAGCCCAAACGAAAAGAGAAAGAAACAAAAGAGAAAACAATGCCAACATCGACAAAGCGACCAAACAAAGATGGCTTGCAACCACTGCACCCTTCGAAGATGACCCACCATGCATCTAGAACTACAAAACATCGTGTAACACGCAACACCTTCAAGAAGGTAAGCAATGATGACGATAATGTTGCCCGGAATGACCTAGGGTTTCCCCCGTATGCGGATGTTAGTGCGAAAGGGGTACCTGGCGCCCTTCAAGAAGGAATAGCGACACCCGCAGGCATCACCCCATCGGTGTAGGAAGACAGAGAGAGATTTCTCCCAACCCCAAAAAACCACTACCCCGAATACTCCATAGTCTCCTACCCCATCGACACTGCCCACCAACACGCGCCACAACGGTCTTGATGTCACCTTTGTCATCTCATTGTGAACCAAAGCGAGACCTAGAGGAAAAAAGGAAACAACCGGTTTCGGGGTCGGCAGTGTTGCAACTACGTGGTAGCCGACCGGACGCGGCGGCAGGAGCACATGAGACGACCATTAGAACTAGAGGGAGGCATAAGCACAACCACTAGAGTTTGGCGGTGCCAATCAAAAACTATAGCAGGGACAAACCAGGTTGTGCAGGCACGGCCGGACCCAGGACGGGTCCATAAATTCCCCGCCGCCACGCTACAACACATAGGCCACCACTGCTACACTCCTCTTCGGCGCCATAGGTTCGTTCAGGCCCGTAAAGCGTCTGCCGCCACACTGCACTACAACAACTCCATCTCCGTCATCCCAGCACCAACAACATGCTCTTCATGCCACCAGAGAAACCATCACCGCGTCTGAGGCCTGCCCTGGCCCTGCTGAGGCCCAAAGGGCCCAGATTTGGGCCCGTAGAGGCATCGTTGGTCATGCCAGGAAGCCTCAACAGAACCATCAGCCAGCCTTGGCCCCGCCGCCAAGGGGCGGCAACCACACCACCCGGCCTCGCTGGACCATCGCCGGACCGAAGATCTCTGTCGTCGGATGCCAAGCGCGGGGGTGAGACAGGCCACCACCGACACCGCATAGGCCATGCTCGGTGGCCTGTACCAGCGGTGGCGAAGAGAGGAAGGGGATAAGGGTAGGGAGGAGGCGGCGCTGACAGGAGGCCCCTGCTTGCTTGCGAGGGGGCTAGACAAGAGCAAGTGGTGTTTCCGCCTCATCGATTTGGCTCAAAGCTCCCCAGGCCATATTTTGTTGAAAGTTCTAGAGAAGGCCATTTAGAAATAATAACACAATGCTCTATCAAAGACCAAATGATGTAGCCAAAGAATCTTCATACAGTGATACCGATTCAAACACATTGGTAGTTTTCCTCTAGTATTTACATATTTTTTTAGATAAAAGGCAGCTGAAAGCCACCGAATTTAAATTAATAAAGCGAGAGTATTGCACAAAAAGACATGGTATGAAGGCCCCAAAGTATACTTCCACATAGGCACATGCAAATACATAGGTTTACATAGCCCTCCACAACACAAAAACTACGACGATAGCACTTGTCGCCGCAACAGAAGCACATGAAGATAACAAAGGGGATCACTATGCTGGAGAGAGGGTCGCAATATAGAGCGTTGGGGAGTAGGTCGCACGATGAATCTTCCTCATTCATTCCAGCAAAGCATCCCCGCTTCCACATCCTTAGTCCTGCACATCGGTCTCCACAGCTGCATAAAGATGATTGATTTGAAAGTACAGTCGTCATGTTGTTTTGGAAACTTATTGTAACACCCCTGGTTTTAGTTAATATAATTAGGGATTGTTTGTTCATTCATAAGCACCATCTATTTTGATAATACTAAATAATGCAAAGCAAGACAAAACAAAACCCTAAAAAGCTAATCTTTCGCTCTCTTTGAAAACAATTCAAAAGGTTTTGAATATTTTGAAAACACACAAATAACGGAACCCAAATTGGTATAAAGGGCCCTGGGTATTTCCCAAAACATTTTATAAACCTCTTGGTATTCTTGAGCTATTCCAAACTGGTTTTAAATAAGTTTTGCAAATTAAAAGATAAAAAGAATTGGAAAAACATCTGGAAGAAAAAATAGATCTAGACCACTCAGGCCGTATCCCTGTTTCTTCCCTCTCCCTCTCAACCTTTCGTTCGGCCCATCTCTGGCCTAGTGCGGCCCAGCCCAGGAAAATGTTTTGGCCCCTCATCTGTTCGTCGTCTTCCTCAGGCAGACACACAGCTGCGTATCGCCGGCGAGGCCGTCGATCCGGCAACGCGATTGACGCCTCCGTGCCGCTGTCCTGGAGAGGATAAGCACTCCCCGAGTCCTTTATCTCCCTCTTATCTCCTCACTCTCCCCTATGATTCCCCACTTGTTCTCACTAGAGCCCAAACCCTAGCCTTTACGGTTGCCGCCGGGTGCCATCGTTCCAAGCCTCGCCAAGCTCCGCTGAGAGAGCACGAGCTCCTCCTCCTCGACTGCAACCTCTATGCACAAGTAATCGTGCTGGGGCATCTAGAATCGGTGCCCAAGACGCCTCCTTCCCCGTCGCTGATGGAGTTCGCTGTTGGAAATATGCCCTTGAGAAAAATAGTAATGAGGACTATTATCATATTTCATAAAGTTTATGATTAAGTTTTATATCATGCTATAACTGTATTAAAAGGAAACGTTAATACACGTGTGATATATAAACAACCAGGGGTTCCTAGTGAAACTCTAGTCACCGGTTCATTGGTAAATAGATGATCAAGGTTTCCTCATCATGTGGCATTTATGCCAGTTGGAAATGGAGTCAACTCATTCTTAGAATGAGATGATGAACTAATATCCAACCTAAACGTCGTGACCCGATCATTTTCACGAATTTCAAGTTATGATGATTAGAATAGACATAGTAGACTATTCCTTAGACCGTGAGGCTATATCAATCACTGTCTTCCGAGGGTGCTTTGATAGCATCAAACGTCACTTGGTAAAACAGTGATCATAAATGTGTGTTCAGGTATTCGGAGGAACAGTTGAGGCAATATATGTCAAGAGCGGGATTTGGCCATCCACGTGACATAAAGAACCTCGAGGGCCCACTCGGAGAAGTTATATCCAATAGCTGCGCGGCGTGTGATTTGATCACAGGGATATCATTTGTCGAAATGAGTCAAGTAGCATTTGTCAATAACGAGATTGAACACGACACGGTGATGTCATTAATCAGATCTCGGACAATGCAAGTATCGAGAGACAAAAGGAATAAGACGCGACAGTCATGGTTCAAACGTTGAAAGATTTTGTGGAATGCACAGGGGTCACATGGCCATCCAGGTACCTCTATCGATCATTGGTCCGGGAGAGTCCCGACCATGTCTAGAGTGTTCCCAAATCGTGGGGTATCACGCTTAAGGGCTTGGTGATGCTTAGAGAGTGTTTATATGATCGATAAAATCACCGAAGAATAGAAAGAGAGAAAATCGGAAGGGTTTTGGTAAGTCCGGAGGATGTCCGGAGTGGAGGTGGAAGGTGTTCCATAGCCACGGAGATTGAATAATATGTGAATGAATGTTAAATATTGATTTAATCATTTATTCATATTTATTTAATAAAGAGAAAATCAATTAAAAGGTCAAAAGTCTTAATGTGCCAAATTTCGGAGGGAGAAGGGCCCATGAGGGAAAGGCAAAGGGAGGAAGGAGGAAGGAGATGGCTGGCAGGCCTAGCCCCCCACTAGGGCCCCTTGGGGCCGGCGGCCAACCCCTCTCCTGTTGGAAATATGCCCTAGAGACAAATAGTAATAAGGACTATTATCATATTTCATATACTTTATGATTAAGTTTTATATCATGCTATAACTGATTGAGTGGAAACATCAATACACGTGTGATATATAAACAACCAGGGGTTCCCAGTGAAACTCCACTCACTGGTTCATTGGTCAACAGATGATCATGTTTCCTGATCATGTGGCATTTATGCCAGTTGGAAATGGAATCAACTCATTCTGAGAATGAGATGATGAACCAATACCCAACCTAAACATCATGACCCGATCATGTCACGAAGTTCAAGTTACGATGATTAGAAATGGATCCTCGTAGACTATTCCTTAGACTGTGAGGCTGTATCAATCATTGTCTCCCGAGAGTGCTTAGATAGCATCAAGCGCCACTTGGTAATATAGTGGTTATAAAGGTGTGTTCAAGTACTCGGAGGAAACCGTAGAGGCAATATATGTCAAGAGCGGGATTTGTCCGTCCATGTGACGGGAAGATACTCAAGGGCCCACTCGGAGAAGTTATATCCAATAGCTACGCAACGTGTGATTTGATCACAGGGATATCACTTGTCGGAACGAGTCAAGAAGCATTGTTCGGTAACGAGATTGAACACGACATGGTGATGTCATTGATTAGATCTCGGGCAATGCAAGTATCCGGATACAAAGGGAATAAGACACGACTGTCCCGGTTCAAACGACGAAAGATCTTCGTGGAACACACAGGGGTCACATGGCCATCCAGGTACCTCTATCAATCATTAGTGCGAGAGTGTCCCGACCATGTCTGGAGTGTTCCCGAACCATGGGGTATCACGCTTAAGGGCTTGATGATGCTTAGAGAGTATTTATAGGATCGGTAGAATCGCCGAAGAATAGTAGAGAGAAAACCAGAAGGGTTTCGGTAAGTCCAGAGGATGTCCGGAGTGGAGGTGGAAGTGTTCCATAACCACGGAGGTTGAATAATATGTGAATGAATGTTAAATATTGATTTAATCATTTATTCATAATTATTTAATAAAGAGAAAAATCAATTTAAATGGTCAAAGGCTTAATGGGCCAATTCCCGGAGGGGAGAGGGCCCATTAGGGAAAGGAGAGAGGGAGAAGGGGCCAAGGGGGGTGGCCGGCGCCCTAGTGGGCCAGCCCCCCTCCCCGTGCGGGGCCCATGGGGGTGGCTAGTGGTGCCACCCCTCCCCCTCCTCTCCTTTAGTCCCATCCCGGGACTTTGAGGGAGGTAGTACCTCCCCTTCCTCTATATATAGTGGGGGTATTTGGCCAAATTAAATACACCAATAATCAATAAAGGTCTTCTCACTTTTGGGAGGACCTCTAATTGATATTTTATCTCTCTCCCTCTCTCTCGTGACTGTGGTCCCAAGTATGGACTGTGCGAACGAGAGACATCTTCACCGCGGAGCACCGTCGCGCTGTTGGATTCGGATCCAGGAGCTCTACTTCTGCAACTGCTGCTGGACCGAGGAAGCAGGAGTCATCGTCAGGAACCAGACGTGTGTAACTCCCCGCGAGGTGTCGCACTTGAGGCACTCAAGTCATTGGAGCCACGGGAGTGCAAGGACTTCATCACGACCTTGAGGTCGGCTTCGGCTCGTCTACATCAACCACGCTCTCCTGAGCGTTGACAACGCTTTTCGGTCTTCAAGGGTAAGTTCACAAAAAGCCCCTCCCGTTACTCTATTACTAATAGATAGGTCCTGGCAGCATCAGGGGTTCAGGGGCGTAGAGTAAAATTTATTGTTTTCATACACAGAACCCCTACATCTCCCCCTCTCCCTTGTTTAGTCCCACCCCGGGACTTTGAGGGAGGGTGTACCTCCCCTTCCCCTATATATAGTGGGGTATTTTGACCAGAAAATACAACCAACATTCAATAAAGGTTTCCTCACTTTTGGGGAGACCTCCAATTGATATTTCTCTCTCTCTCTCTCTCTCTCTCTCTCTCTCTCTCTCTCTCTCTCTCTCTCTCTCTCTCTCTCCCATGACCGTTCCCAAGTCCGGACTGCGTGAACAAGAGACATCTTCATCGTGGAGCGCCGTCGTGCTGCGGGATTCGGATCCAGGAGCTCGACTTCCACAACTGCTGATGGATTAGGGAAGCGGGAGTCATTGCCAGGCACCGGATGCATGTAACTCCATGTGAGGTGTCACACTTGAGGCACTAGAAGTCGTTGGAGCCGCAGGAGCGCAAGGACTTCATCACGACCTTGAGGTCGGCTTCGGCTCGTCTACATCAACCACGCTCTCCCAAGCGTTGACAATGCTTTTCGGTCTTCAAGGCTAAGTTCACGAAAAGCCCCTCCTGTTACTACGTTACTAATATATAGGTCCTGGCAGCATCAGGGGTTCATGGGCATAGGGTAAAATTTTATTGTTTTCATATGCGAACCCCTATAGTGGTATCAGAGATAGATCTATGTGTAGTATTGCTAGTACGGGTAGAACACACAATATGTAGCGTGTGAGCGTTGATATTTTAGTTGTTACCCTCCCACGTATACTTGTGTATACCACAACAATGCTTGATGAATAGGCCCCCAACCGGCCTTACGCATTCATTCGCGAGACTGGTCCACGCTTGACATACGGCTTGTACCATATAAAGTGGCTTTGGGGGTGTCTGTCTCTCTCGCATTAGTTGGTATACCACTTGCAATGGAGGGCCCCGGGAAGGGGTGTAATATAGACAACTACTTGGTCAACGTTGTGGTGAAATTTCGTAGGTAAGAATAGTTCTTGTGTGAAAGCCCATTCAGCCACGTAAAACATGCAAAGATAAAGTAGAGGCGTCTAACTTTGTTTTGCAGGGGGCATTGCTTTGTGATATGGTTGTGGAAAAGGTAAAGTAATTAACTTATGTTACTAAGTAGTAGTATACAGTCATGGAGATGATGGACTAGCACGCCGGAAAGGCACCGGTACCCTAGTGTCTACGGCACCAGAAACCTGGCGCCGGAATCCGGTGACGCCGGATGGAGATCACGACATGAAGGACCATATCACAATGCATTTACATTCAATGTTATTGTTTGTATGTCTTATTGTGTGCTTGTATTAGATACTCGACCGTAGCCTAATAAGATGATCCCTATTAAAATACCAATGATTGTGTTCTCCCTTAGTGTGCACCACCAAGAAAGTTCTTCGGTATGGGGCAAGCCGTGACGATCGGGTGTCAGACATATCTACGTTCACATAAAGTGGGTGTATGCCATGTTGCACATCGAATACACTAAGGTTAAGTTGACGAGCCTAGCATGTGTAGACATGGCCTCGGAACATGGATGGTCGAAAGATCGAGCACGAGTTGCATGAATGATGTGACCGACGTTTAGGCGTCCACCCTAGCACCCACATTGATAGCCGTGACGATCGGGGGAGATGTGGGGAAAAGGGGTCGTGTAATCACTAGAACCCTTCAGGGGATAGGTGTTTTTAGTGGAGTTATTATTTAACTCATTTAATTTTAAACATAGTCTAAATTCCTTTTTGCAATTATAAATGTAGAAAATGGTTCTCCCTGATGTTACCTTCCCTATTGACGATTGGTTAAAAGGAGAAAAGCTCAAGTTAGATGGATCCAATTTTTCTACATGGGTTATGCGTCTTCATGATCTCCTTAGCAAGAACAATGTGGCTGACTACATGATCTGCTAGATGTATTTGGAGCAGCCCTATTTTCATGAGACCCAAGAGCAGCAGGATCACCGCCGCTGTCATCGTGTGATGGCCACATTCATATCAGTGACGATGCGCTTCAGAATGGTTGATGCGCTATGGACGATTGTGGGAAGCCTTAATCCCCGAACGATTATGGCACAGCTTAGATCACATTTCGTGGAATAAGTGCGCATATGGGAGCATGAGCTCATGGGAGATTTCCTCTCCATAAATATGGAGGAGAACTCTTCACTTGATGATCACTTGGTACGCATATATGATGCATACATGAGTCTTGCATACTTCCTGGACAACTGGTTCACAAGCTCTTTTGCAATAGGCGTATGGATGTGGTCGCTGCCACCAAGCTAACAAGCACATGCCAGGATTTGCATTATGAGAGGCGACATGGAAACGCAGGATTTCCATGAGTTCATATTATGTTTCAGGAACGTAAAGGTTGAACCAATCACTGCCGAAGTGCCTATTCTCGGAAGAAGGTTGAACGTAAAGGTTGAATCAAGCACTTTGGTTCCAGAAAAGTCAGAAAATGAATATTCTTGGAATTGGACGGGACAAAAGCCAAAGTGCCTATTTTTCTGGAAGGGATCAAGTGCCAGAATACGAGACGGAGAAGGGCCTGGGGGCCACCACACCACCTGGCCACGTGGCCAGGCCCGCCAGAGGTGGTGTGGCGCCCGGCACCCTCGGCCTCTCCTTCCGCCTATATATTGCCCTCGCGAAAACCCTAAACCCGCACCATCAAAAATCCATGAAAGAGTGCAGAGTCTGTCATCTCCATCCCTAGATCGGGAGGATCCAAGCTCTTCCGGTGCCCACGAGAGGGGAATTCACCCTGGAGGCCTTCTTCATCATCATGCAAGTCTCCGGTGTGATGCGTGAGTAGTTCGTCCTTGGACTACGGATCCATGTAGTAGCTAGATGGCTGGTTCTCCTCCTTTGTGCTTTCATGTTTAGATCTTGTGAGCTCCGTTCATGATCAAGGTCATCTATTTGTAATTCATACATGTTGTGTTTGTGGGGATCCGATGGATATTGAGATGCTATTTCAGATTGGTTATTGATTCTATCATGTCTTTGTTATTTGTGATCTTGCATGCTTTCCGTTGTTAGTAGCTATCTTGGCCAAGTAGATGCTAGCAACTCCAAGAGTTAGTATTTATGCTCGATAGTGGGTTCATGCCTCTGGTAATATGGGGAAGTGACAAAAATCTCTAAGGTACTAGATGTGCTATTGCTACTAGGGAGAAAACAACAATCCTTTGTTCATAGAACAATCGTATTGTTTACTTTACACGCAATTCATAAAGCAATAATCTGTTGCTTGCAACTTAATACTGGAGGGGGTTCGGATGATAACCTGAAGGTGGATTATTAGTCATAGATGAAGTTGGATGGCGGTCTATGTATAATGTTGTAATGCCCAATCAAGTCTCAAAGGAGTCAAGATGATTAGTATATGCATGTATTGCTTTCTTGATGTTTGTCAATTGCCCCGCTGTAATTTGTTCACCCAGCATGTTATCTATCTTAAGGAGAGCCACCTCTAGTGAACTATGGATCCCGGTCATTTTTCTTTACATACAATCTACAAACTGTTTACTGCTTTGTGTTTACTTTCTACAAACTATTACTTCCTTCCATTCGATACGTTTAATCTTTTGTTTTCCACAAAACACGGTGAGATTGACAACCTCATCGCAAGTTGGGGACAAAGTTCTGTGGTTGTGTTGTACAGGTCTCCACGTTGCTACTAGCACCGGTAGTGCGCCCTGCCAAAGCTCAGCTAGTAACAAATTTGGGGTGTTTCCTTGCTCCTACTGGTTCGATTAAACCTTGGTTTCATAACTGAGAGAAAACTTGCTGCTGTGCTCCTTATACCTTCCTCTTAGGGTTCCCAACGAGCTCTACGTCAAACAACGAGCACATCAAGATCTTTTCTGGCGCCGTTGCCGGGGAGTCAAGGACATCTTCACAAGGGGAGTCCCTCATAACCAATCTCTTTACTTTGTTGTTTTTGTTTCGCTTAGTTTCTTTTTGCTTTGTTTGCTTGTTTTGTTCTTCAAAAACACACAAAAAAATTTAGTTTTACTTGTTTGCTTTCTTATTTCAAAAACACAAAAAAATTAAGTCTCCTTTAGTAGTCACCTCTCCCCTAGCTCACCATGTTGATCCCTACATTCACCTTGAAAGACCTTTCAATTGGTAGTGGTTCTATAATTGGGAAAGACAATATTGAAGAATTCTTCAATCATGTTAGTAAGCATGAAGATACCGAGGATAGATCCCTTGCAGAACTTGCCTCAAAGTATGAGATTGCTGCAGCTTCTTTAATTCACATGTTAGAAGCTAGGTTTGTTAACCTCAACCCCTTAATGCAAGTAATGTTTCTTAAGCTTAAAGAAATTGAGGACCCTGAAAAGAGGGATTTTATGATAGAAACTTTGTTTAAGGAGTTCTATGATGTTGCCAAGGAAGCTAGAAAAGTTTTGAACGTTTCAATATGCTAGGCTCATGTGTAGATGTTGTTGGTACACATATATGATGCATACATGAGTCTTGCATACTTCCTGGACAACTGGTTCGCAAGCTCTTTTGCAATAGGCGTATTGATGTGGTCGCTGCCACCAAGCTACCAAGCACATGCCAGGATTTGCATTATGAGAGGCGACGTGGAAACGCAGGATTTCCATGAGTTCATATTATGTTTTAGGAACGTAAAGGTTGAACCAATCACTGGAGAGGTCATCGATGACAAAGGTATATATTTGATATACAGTTTTATAAATGTTATAATCTTGCAAACACATATTGCAGTGTTAAGCATATTTGATACTTGTTTTGTTTTGCTGAAAACAGGTCCTTCTGCATGAGAGGTGCTTGCTAGAGAGGAGGTGACGTTGCGTGTTGATGGCGAGCTTGATGATGATGGCCAACAACACTCCCCCTCGACATTTATCACTTAGTTTATATTTTTTGTATAGTTATTATAATCGATAGATTATGAACTTCTTTAGTGTATCTCACACTTCGTGAGACGGTTATTCATATGAGCTTGTAACAAACAGTTGTTCCACTTTTATGAATGATTTCTATTTGCGTTAATATCTTGTTCGATTATGTATGAATTATCCTTGTTTTGAAACTAATTGATAATACATGAACATTTGTAAAATATTGAAAAATGCCTTAAAAATACCCAACTTAATGATATATTCATTTTGAATGAAACCATTGTTTAAGTTCAAAGTTATATTTGATAATATGTGAAAGACATTTGTTTTCTTGTCACATATGAATCATGCCTAAGTTCGGCATAAATAACTTAAACACCGTGTATTACTTGAATACAAAGTGTTTGGTGAATGGTTGAAAGAAACTACATATTCGATGTATTGTATTTCAACAAAATGGTAATTATCATTATATGATTGTTTAAATTTTGTAAAGACTTTACGGAAAGAAATATGAGTATGAAACTATTTGATATGATCAAATTATTTCATCAGCAAAGGGTATTAAAGTTAAATAAGAATCTAATTACTACGATTCGATCAATAGTAATGAAATTCGAAGTTATAAGAATGGCATAAAGAAAATTATGGAATGCAATGCGTTTGAAATGACAAAATGCAAAGCATCACAAAGTGATATTAGATATCAAAGTGGGTAAATAGATTGCGCCGAATAAATCGTTGTAGTGTAAGTGTAGAGACCATTAGTTAGAAATAGTTAGCATTAAATTAGAATATATAGTGAACCATATGAATTCGTGAGATCGGCGCCATATCTAGTATGGATCGTTGTGAAAGTTTTGGGGTTATTCGATACAACCAAGACAAATAGCAAATAAGTCATTGTAGAGTATTCATTGGAAACTTTGAATATGATAGCCATGGATAGAACCAAAAGAAAGGCAAAACTAGTATTTCTTAAAGTTTTGTACCTTTCGAGAAAGTTTATGTTCTCGAATGAGGAGCTTTTGGAAGATAGTGAAAAACACGATGAGGATTCAAAACCCTGCATCAGTGTCTTGAGAAGCACAACGGAAAGCGTTACAAAACGACCCTCTTCACAAAGGAAAGAATCAATGATAACGATCATTGTATTTTCCCCACTGGTGTTTTCACTAAATGAAGTGGGATTCAAAATGTACCCCATATCCCGTATGGAGACATTTGTAATCATTTGTCGTATTAGTGGAATCTGACATACCTATGAACTACTAAGGAAATAATGGTAAACTAAAATTATGAGAAATCCTAAAGTAAAATTCAATTAAGATTAGAAAGCAATTTGTTGCTAAATCTTAACAAGTAAAAGGGTTACTTGAATTTTCCAAAATGACTTCAAAGTCATAAAGGAAAAAGGTGAATGACAAAGGCACAAATTTTTATGAATAATGTATTGGACAAATTCAAATGAATTTGATTCAAAAGTGCTGAAAGTCTAATGGATTTAATACTAGTAAAGTATTAGTATCTTATTGTAAATCTCTCTCAGTTTGATAATTGATCAAAGGATTTTGAAGTTGTTCAAAATAGTGAGTGAATATGTAATTGATACATTGCAAATGTATCTATAATTTTTGATGTTCCATGCTTGGTTTTATCCACTTTCTTGTGTTTTGTTCCAACTTTGAGTACTTTTCATATGATTTCTTGGACTAACCTATTAACAAGAGCCACAGTGCTAGCTGCCTGTTTTCTTCTGTTTTTGGTTCCAAAAAAGTCAAAAAATGAATATTCTCGGAATTGGACGGGACAAAAGCCAAAGTGCCTATTTTTCTGGAAGGGATCAAGTGCCGAATCGAGGACGGAGAAGGGCACTGGGGCCACCACACCACCACGCCACGTGGCTAGGCCTGGCCCGTGCTGGGTGGTGGTGGCCGCCTCCCGCACCTCGGCCTCCTTCCGCCTATATATTGCCCTCGGGACGAAAACCCTAAGTACCCGATCAAAAATCCACGAAGAGTCTCAGAGTCGTCATCTCCATCCCTAGATCGGGAGGGATCTGAAGCTCTTCCCACCTCCGGAGAGGGAATTCACCACAGGCCTTCTTCATCATCATGCAAGTCTCCGGTGTGATGCGTGAGTAGTTCGTCCTTGGACTACGGATCCATGTAGTAGCTAGATGGCTGGTTCTCCTCCTTTGTGCTTTCATGTTTAGATCTTGTGAGCTCCATTCATGATCAAGATCATCTATTTGTAATTCATACATGTTGTGTTTGCGGGGATCCGATGGATATTGAGATGCTATTTCAGATTTATTATTGATTCTTACATGTCTTTGTTATTTGTGATCTTGCATGCTTTCCGTTGTTAGTAGCTATCTTGGCCAAGTAGATGCTAGCAACTCCAAGAGTTAGTATTTATGCTCGATAGTGGGTTCATGCCTCTGGTAATATGGGGAAGTGACAGAAATCTCTAAGGTACTAGATGTGCTGTTGCTACTAGGGAGAAAACAACAATCCTTTGTTCATAGAACAATCATATTGTTTACTTTACACGCAATTCATAAAGCAATAATCTGTTGCTTGCAACTTAATCGGAGGGGTTCGGATGATAACCTGAAGGTGGATTATTAGTCATAGATGAAGTTGGATGGCGGTCTATGTATAATGTTGTAATGCCCAATCAAGTCTCAAAGGAGTCAAGATGATTAGTATATGCATGTATTGCTTTCTTGATGTTTGTCAATTGCCCCGCTGTAATTTGTTCACCCAGCATGTTATCTATCTTAAGGAGAGCCACCTCTAGTGAACTATCGATCCGGTCCTTTCTCTTTACATACAATCTACAATCTTTTACTGCTTTCTGTTTACTTTCTACAAACTTTTACTTCTTTCCATTCGATACATTTAATCCTTTGTTTTTCGCAAAACACGGTGAGATCGACAACCTCATCGCAAGTTGGGGACAAAGTTCTGTGGTTGTGTTGTGCAGGTATCCACGTTGCTACTAGCACCGGTAGTGCGCCCTGCCAAAGCTCAGCTAGTAACACCTTTGGGGTGTTTCCTTGCTCCTACTGGTTCGATTAAACCTTGGTTTCATAACTGAGGGAAAATTTGCTGCTGTGCTCCTCATACCTTCCTCCTGGGGTTCCCAACGAGCTCTACGTCGAACGACAAGCACATCAGTAATTTGCATGAAATTGAGTGGGAGCTATGAAAGTCTTCCTAAAACAATATGTGAATGACATATTTTTTAGTGGGAGCAAAGTAAGTCTCGGATTCAAATATGTAGGAACATATTTTGAGTAGGAGTAATGACTCATACTCAAATATGTTGGAACATACTTTGAGTGGGAGCTTAAAGATTGATTCTTAAGTGTGGATACGACACATTAAGAATAAAAGCACAAGTACCAATAAATAATGATTTATAGAGATTAGAAGTTGATAATAAGTATATTACGATATTATGTGGTATTCCTAAAAGGGATTCTGAAATGAGTTTGAGAATAGAAGTTAATTAAGGACTGGTCCTTGATCAACCTTAAGTTAGGAATAGAATTAAGTCTAAACATCGATGGTTGAAAGAAAGAAAAGGATGATCATCATCCACTATGTTGAGACATAGGTTCTGTCTTGGAAAACCATGATGACAACTTAACATAATATATGATCCAAGAAGGAACGTTTGAAAAAGTGATTAAGCACGAATCACGGAATGTTGAGCTAAGTTTGTCCGCAGTGTCTAATAGAATGACATGTCTTAAAGCATAAAGGGTTATGTTATAAGGGAATATGTTGGAAACTCCTGTATCAATAATACCGACTAAGTCAAGTAGGAAGCGAGGTGAACAAAACATCGAAAGTTGCACAGGGTGCACTAGTGTTTTGATGGATACATTTATAATAAAAGATAAGGGTACCATCTAAAGTGATGTATACTGTTTTGGCAGGACTAGTTCGTCTTTAACGTAGAATGATGTGCCCTAGGGAACAGTGCCCATGAGAAAGCCCATGAGGTTGATCTAAAGTCACTATAGGCTCCTGGAAACCGGCCTCGTTCTGCTGCCATAGCTACGATGCATACACAAAGATGTTATCATGTGATGATAAAGTATTAATGTCAATCAAGGTAACATTAGTAAGTTGCAAAGGATTTAGGACTGTAAAGTACATGCCCAAGACTCAACATCTTCTATGAGCAAGCATGTTCAGGGTACCAGGATATATAGTGCCAATGATTAAGAACAAATGCAGCTAGTTTATTTGTACTCTAGTGCAAGTGGGAGACTGTTGGAAATATGCCCTAGAGACAAATAGTAATGAGGACTATTATCATATTTCATAAAGTTTATGATTAAGTTTTATATCATGCTATAACTGTATTGAAAGGAAACATCAATACACGTGTGATATATAAACAACCAAGGGTTCCCGGTGAAACTCTTGTCACTGGTTCATTGGTCAACAGATGATCAAGATTTCCTCATCATGTGGCATTTATGCCAGCTGGAAATGGAGTCAACTCATTCTGAGAATGAGATGATGAACTAATACCCAACCTAAACATCATGACCCAATCATGTCACGAACTTCAAGTTAAGATGATTAAAATAGACCTAGTAGACTATTCCTTAGACCGTGAGGCTATATCAATCACTGTCTCCTGAGGGTGCTTTGATAGCATCAAACATCACTTGGTAAAACATTGATCATAAAGGTGTGTTTAGGTATTCGGAGGAACAATTGAGGCAATATATGTCGAGATCGGGATTTGTACATTCACGTGACGGAAAGAACCTCGAGGGCCCACTCGGAGAAGTTATATCCAATAGCTGCGCAACGTGGATTTGATCATAGGGATATCATTTGTCGAAACGAGTCAAGTAGAATTTGTCGGTAATGAGATTTAACACGACATGGCGATTCCATTAATAAGATCTCGGACAATGCAAGTATCGAGAGACAAAAGGAATAAGACGCGACAATCACGATTCAAACAACGAAAGATTTCGTGGAATGCACATGGGTCACATGGCCATCCAGGTCCCTCTGTCGATGATTGGTCCGGGAGAGTCCCGACCATTTCTAGAGTGTTCCCGAACTGTGGGATATCACGGTTAAGGGCTTGGTGATGCTTAGAGAGTGTTTATAGGATTGGTAGAATCACCGAAGAATAGAAAGAGAGAAAACCAGAAGGGTTTCGGTAAGTCCGGAGGATGTCCGGAGTGGAGGTGGAAGGTGTTCCATAGCCACGAAGATTGAATAATATGTGAATGAATGTTAAATATTGATTTAAACATTTATTCATAATTATTTAATAAAGAGAAAATCAACTAAAAGGTCAAAAGTCTTAATGGGCCAAATTTCAGAGGGAGAAGGGCCCATGAGGGAAAGGCAAAGGGAGGAAGGAGGGAGGAGATGGCCGACTGGGCCTAGCCCCTCCCGCGTGGGGCCGGCGGACAACCCCTCTCCCCTCTCCCTTATTTAGTCCCACCCCGGGACTTTGAGGGAGGGTGTACCTCCCCTTCCCCTATATATAGTGGGGTATTTTGACTAGAAAATACAACCAATATTCAATAAATGTTTCCTCGCTTTTGGGGAGACCTCCAACTGATCTCTCTCTCTCTATCTCTCTCTCTCTCTATATATATATATATCCGGTGACCGTTGTCCCAAGTCCGGACTGCGCGAATGAGAGACATCTTCACCACGGAGCACCGTCGCACTGCGGGATTCGGATCCAGGAGCTCTACTTTCACAACTGCTGCTGGATCGGAGAAGTGGGAGTCATCGCTAGGCACCGGATGCATGTAACTCCCTGCGAAGTGTCACACTTGAGGTACTAGAAGTCGTTGGAGCCACAGGAGCGCAAGGACGTCATCACGACCTTGAGGTCAGCTTCGGCTCGTCTACATCAATCACGTTCTCCTGAGCGTTGACAATGCTTTTCGGTCTTCAAGGGTAAGTTCGCGAAAAGTCCCTCTCATTACTACATTACTAATAGATAGGTACTGACAGCATCAGGGGTTCAGGGGCATAGGGTAAAATTTTATTATTTTCATACGCGAACCCCTACACTCGCCACCGCCAATTCTTGCGCCCCCGTCTTTCCCCGCTGTCGTCGACCCCTCCAACATCCTCCCGATGAGCTTATGGTCCTCCTGGACGCTATCCCACTCTATGCCATGCCCGCGCCATAACTCACCGTCCTCTGCCACAGTTGCCCGTCATCAGCCAAGCTCCAGCGACCCAATCCTAGCGGCGCTGCTAGAGTTAGGTTCCCCTTGTTATGCTAGTTTGAGCGCACCTAGCCACACCCTCCCGCGAGCCCTCCTCCGCCGTTCCCCGCCGCCAGCCGACGTGGCCGTCGATGAGCCCACGTGGCTCTAAGGTGGCGTCCACATGGGGATGACGTGCGCGCTGACCCATCTTGCCCGCGTGGCCTGCTGACCTAGCCGTAGGGCCTAGTGGTCAGTCACTGGATTGATCCAGGCTCAGTAGGAATCGTTTTTGGTCAGTTAGGGTTGACGTCTGGATGATGTATCCTGACGCCATATTTGTTTTAATATTTTTAGAAAATGATCTAATATTGTAAAGTCAATAACTAATTATTTATAAGTCAAAAAATATGAATAATATATCAAAATGTCCAGAAAAATGAGATCTATCTTATAGCATCAAAATCATGCATTGTTAAGCAAAACTTTCATAACAAGTTTAATTAGAAGAATAAAATGAACCTCGCAAGTCATTCTGAGGTTTCCCTATTTTATGGTTTGAACCCCTCAGACCCCGTTTAAAATGGCCAAGGATGCCTTAGGGTTTTATTTCAACACTAATCATCCTTTCTTGAGCATTGCATCGATGCCATGTGTTAATTGTTTCCCTTCTTTTCTGGTGTTCGGTTCTTCCCGATAGAATATGATACCGAGATCAAAATCGAAGACCGAGATCAACACCATCGAAGATCGACGAACAATACTTGACCAACTGTAACCAAGTCAAATACAAGGTTACGAGGATCTTCTTATCAGTTATCAATGGGAAAAGGCAAGCATCCCTACCATTATACAATCCTATGTGTGCGAAAGTATTTCAATTCTTGTCATGATGCATATGATTCTACTATGGTCCTTAATCCATAGATAGAGTATCCTATTGGTTGTATTACTCACTTTGAACTTATATTACCTGATCCACTACTCCTTGCATAACTAGATTTGGCTTGTGTGCACTGCTAGAGCTTATATCCGCGTCCTGCTTAGCCATGCTTAAGTGTCAGTTCTGGTTCATCCAGATGATGTATCAGATGCAAAGAATCTAGTATGACCAGAGAACAAGGTATACTGATGAGGTGAGATTAGTGTTAACGGTTAAACATGCTAAGGCTTGTATGGGAGGCCATAGTGGTACGTGGTTTTTGTAGTCTCATGCTCGCCGCCACTAGGAACCGAGTTCTTGCCCTTGGAACCGAGACGAGCGTACGGCTTAGAAAATCCTCGACTAACTAACTTTCCTAGTAGATTCCATGAGTCACATAGTTCGGACGTTCCATTCGACATATGCATAGAATTTTTTTTCAAAGATTTGGTGGGTGAAGGTGCATCATAACAGGTAGGTAAGTATGGACTGGGTTGCTTGGGGTCGATGGATCCCCTGATAAACTAACCTCTCCTCACATCTCTAGGGACCGGCTTTGGTATTTGATCCATTATAGCGGAACCCTCCTCAGGGCGTGACTCATGGTATCGGTGACAACAAGGTAAAGGTCGCGACCAATGTGACACCCCCGGGATCAGGGTTAAACAAATTCTAGACCTTACCTAACATAAGCCTAACCAAGACCTCGAGGATATCCAGTGAAGAATCGATAACACAACAGTGACCCTGCGACGCAAAAGTTATTGCAGCAAGCTCATAACTGAGCAGAGAACCAAAATATTACAAGTAGAGGTCACTGACCACAAACATCAAACAACGGAAGACAAATTATGCCATTAAGTATAGCAGACTTAACAAATGGCCTAAGAGGCTTGAAGCATAACGATGATGTCACAACCTATAGATTCCAGGCTTCCAGCAGGGAACCCTAAGCTACTCGTCGGTGTCGATGTCGTACCAAACTTTTCTTCAGGGGAACACTTACTCTACTACAAAAGTATCAACAAAGTTAGGGTGAATACATGGTGTACTCCGCAAGACTTATGGCTGATGGGGTTATTTTGCATAAAGCCATCTTTGTGTATAAAATAAGAGGGAGAAGAAGCTCGTCTATCAGAATATTTTAAAAGGGGATAAGACAGCGACATCTCCAAAGTATTGATCATCGTCTTTTGATATCCACCAAATCATCATCATCACCTGTCAACTAGGATCACCTCCTCGTACCCATGAGGAAGCATTCTTAAGCATACGTTGAAACCTCTAAGTTTTACAATTAGGTTAAAGTTCTCTGTAATCTTAAAATTGGGTCACCAAGCGTTCATAACTGTGAACACGGCTTTTTAAAAAGATTTAACCCTACAGGGGTGTACAAATTTACCCACATGTACGAACCAACTCTTAATGCCACATGATTAACCCCCTTCCTTGAAAGGCAGAGGGTGGTTGGACATGACTTTTACCTTGTTTTTGCCGAGACCATGAGTCACGCCCTAAAGAGGGTTCCGCCATAATAGGTCAAATCCTAAAGCCGGTCCCTAGAGATGTGAGGCGAGATTGGTTTATCAGGAGCTCTGTCGACCCCAAGCAACCCGGTCCACGCTTACCTACCTGTTATGATGCACCTTCACCCGTTGAATCTTTCAAAACATTTTCTATGCATATGTCGAATAGAACGCCCGAACTATGTGACTCATTGAATCTACTAGGAAAATTAGTTACTCGTGAGGTCTTTCAGGCCCCGTATGGATGTACGCTTATTTCGGTTCCAAAGGCAATAACTCGCATCCTAAGGGTGGCGAGCATGGGACTATAAAAATCACATCCCACCATGGCCTCCATACAAGCCTTAGCATGTTTAACCTCTACCACTGATCTCACCTCATCAGCACATCTCGTACTCCTGCAGTACTAGATTCTCTGCATTTTATACGTCCTCTAGATGAACCAGCACTGATAGCTAAGCATGGCTAAGCAAGACACAAATAACAGCTCTAGCAGTGCACACAAGCCAAACCTAGTTATGCTAGATAATATAAGCTCAAAGGGAGTAGTGCAACAAATAGGTTACTCTATCTATCGATAAAAGATCACAGTAGAATCATATGAATCATGGTAAAAATTGAAATGCTTTTGAAACCATAGGATTGTATAATGGTGGGGGCTTTGCTTGCCTTTGCCGTTGATAACCAAAAAGCAAATCTTCGGAAGCCTTGGCTTGACTTGATTACAATTGGTCAAGTATTGTTTGTCGATCTTCGATGGTGTTGATCTTGGTCTTCAATCTTGATCTCGATATCGTATTCTACCAGGAAGAACCAAATCACCGGAAAGAAAGGAAAACAATCAACACATAGCATCGATGCAATGTTCAAGCAAGGATGATTTATGACAAGTTAAATAGTGTTCAAACGATACCCTAATGCATGCTTGATTATTTTAAACAGGGTCCGAGGGGTTAAAAACCCTAAAACAGGAAACCTTGGAATCACCTGCCGGGTTTATTTGTTCTTCTAATTAAACTTGTCATGAAAGTTTCTTAACAATGCATGATTATGATGCTAAGAGGTAGATCTCATTTTTCTGAACATTTTGATATCGCATATGTATTTTTAGGATTTGGTATGAATTAGTTATGATTTTTTACAAGTTCCAGTATTTTTCTGAAAACGAAAGACAGTAAATACGAAAATAGTCTTCTCTGAAAAGGTTTCACTAATTTCTTTCGATAGCACATACTTGACACCTTCGGTATGTGTAGCCAATACACTGAAAACAAGGGGAGTCCAACCAATTCTACTACCAGACTAAGCTGATGGTTTTTCTTGGGGGATAGCTCGTCTCCTGAAAATCTGAACACACGCACTGAACTAAAACTAGCACCAAGGGCGCCAACATATTCCTGTTTGATGTTGAATTCAAATTAAGTCGGCTCATCTTGGTAAGATATTTGTGCAACAGGACATGGATTTTCAGTAGAGATGAACAAGCTAGCAGTGGATGCATTCACAGAGTAATCAGATTGGCCCTATGCTACATGAATAAGAGATTCAGGGTAAGCCTATTTCATGGACGTGTATATACAAGGGTTGACCTTAACACACCACTCAAATTGAATTTAACTTGAGCCATTTTTATGTCACCAATCGGGTTAGCAAACTGAAGACATGAGGCTATCTTTCTCTCTGTAGCTTACAACTGAAACGCTGTACTGCATCTCTCTCGTACTGGATGTTGCGGGAACTTTGTTTTGTTCTTGTTATCTGGAGTACTTTTTTTCACATCCAGACCTCAGATAAACACACAGGTATAAAAACAGGGAACTGATCTTGAACAAGAAAACTCACTGTTGGTGGCCACGTACTCAGAGATGCAGAATAACAGATTACTCCCTCCGTTTCAAAATATAAGATGTTTTAGCTTTGTGAAAGGAGTGTTTCTAGACCCCTTTTAGAAACACTAAAAGGGGTCTAGAAACACTCCCTTCACAAAGCTAAAACATCTTATATTTTGAAACGGAGGGAGTAGATGATATGGGGCTGATCGGGCTGATTCCGTCGGACACGCGGGAGAGGAAGACGAGGCGGAGTCGATGCAGGTTCCAGATGGTGTCGGAGGCGACCGGAGCATCGCGAGTCAGCAGCGGTGACAACGTCTCTCGGCCGCTTGCATGGAGGGAGAGCGAGAGGACGAGGTGGAGTGGGCAGGATATAGAGGATAGGTTGGGCGTCGTCGTGGCGGTCTTATCTCCCTGGTCTTATCTCCATGAGAGAGCTCGGCGGCGGCGAGAATCTAGGCAAGAATCAGCGATGCTGCACTTGGCACGGACAAACCTGGCCAACGGGCTGCCTCTTGGCGTGCCAGCCCGTGAGCCCGCGAAAAAAGCCCGGCACAAGCCTGGCCTGGCACGCCGCATGTCGGGCCAGTGCCGGCCCATGAAACACCGGGGCCGTGCCCGTGCCGCGGCGTCAGGCACGCAGGCCGGCCCATGAAACACCGGGGCCGTGCCCGTGCCGCGGCGTCAGGCACGCAGGCCGGCCCGGCACCGGCCCGTCAAGTAGCATACGACAGAAATTTAGAAACATATAGGTAAAAATAGATCCCACGGGGAGTCGAACCATCGATCTCTCGCTCTCGCACCATCGCCTTGACCAACAGGCCACGGAAATCTTATGCTATAAAGAAAACTAGACCGTTTTTGTATGTTCGTCTGACGGGCCAGCGGAAATGAACAATGGGCCGATGGGCTTCACGTGCCACGGGCTGGCCCGTCTGGCCTCCGTGCCGTGCGTGGGCCGCGGGGCGAGGCCCCCGTGCCGGCACGGCCCGGCACGCGAGCTAGACGGGTCGAAACGTGCCGGGACAGGCCAGACACGTGAAGGCCGTGCCGGGCCTGTGTCGTGCTGGGCCGGCCTGTTGGCCAGGTTTGGGCACGCAGCAGCTTGGGATGAGGACGATCCTGATGGGTTGGTCCTACCCGTCAGTTGGAAGTGGGATGGGCCGCGCTGCTAGGCTTCAGTTGGGCTAATAACTGCTGCACGTGCGACAGTTAGGAGAGGGAAAGCAGAGAGATTGCTGGGCTGCAGCCAGAATAGATTTAGAACTTTTTTTTGATAAAACTGTTTTCTTTTTCTGAATCTTCTTTTCCATTTTACAAACCATTTCAAAATTTGGCATTTGAAAAATATCATAAGGCTTTGTAAACAATTTGAAGACATTGCAGGGAACTAGTAATATTAGATCTTAGTTGCATAGTCTTTGCAGGTGGGAAACATTTAGTCATAAATAAAGAAGTACATTTCACCCATGATGTAATAGTATTTCTAGGCAAAGATAGCAATAATTCTTTTGCTCTTCCTCTAAGAGAGAAAGGAAATAAACGCAATTTAACCGTATCGGGGTCAACATCTTTTATGCGCATCATATCACATATTTTAGTGAAAGTATTCAAGTGCATACCTGCGTCCTCAACAGAAGAGCCTCCAAATTGATTCTGTTGAACCAAACTTAAATAATGGGGCTTAATTTCATAGTTATCAGTAGCAATTGCTAGCTGAGTAATAGGAATACGCAAATAATCAGTGTTGGGAGTTGCAAACTCCCCAAGCTTTTGTTCAGCCATATTTTCTACGTTTTTTGGTTTTGTTAAACAAAGACTTATGATAGTAAAAACAAGAATTGAAGACTGAGACCCAAAAATTAGTAGGAGAGGGAAACTAATTTTTTTGTTGAGCTTCTGTTTTTTCAAATAAAGACTCAAAAACTAGCAAACTAACAAAATTAAAAACCCAAAAATTAAAGAAGCTTCTGTTTTTTCAAATAAAGACTGAAAGCAAACTAAAAAAATTAAAAAAAAGAATTAAAACTAGCAAGGTTCCTACTAACCTCACCAGGGTGGCTATTGCTTTCCTGGCAACGGCACTAGAAAAAGTGTTGATACCTTCGATCTGGATTACGGATATAGTATAGCTCTTTTTCTCTAGTATACCTAGGTTTTATAGAATCCTCGGGAAGCAGAAGCATAGTGAAGTTACTTTAACGGATCTTTAGGAGTTTTAGAATTCCTTTTGTGTTTTTACCAGACCAAGAGTTTGCTGTCTTTTGTTGTTGTCGATGATGGAGAGAGAGAGGGCCTAGGGCATTCGGTTTCACTTGAAACTGTGCAAAACATCTGATGGGAACAAAAGATAATAATAAAGTATGTATGTAATTATTAGAGCAGGATAAATTATATGTGGGCAGTGCATCCATAATTGCTATTGCCTCCGCAACCGCTTATAGAAATAACTTACTAGTCTCATCCATAGAAGAAAGAGAACTAATGATATGCATAGTGACGTCACCGTTAATCCCAAGTAAATCCCTCACATACAGTCGTACTACCCCTTTTGTCACTGGGGTTCCCAACCTGCAGATTAGTCATTACTCATACTCCCTATACCTGGCTCAATCCTCGGGGTCTTGGGTACCTGACAAGTCCTTAGATTGAAGCAAGAGAGGATACAATAATCATCATGTCATACAAACTAATACATGATCCCATCTATGATAAATAACATGCACAAAAGCTACATGGCTAGGCCGAAGCCCTTAGCACAAGGAGAATTACTCACACATAGAGATGAGATCAACAATCATAAATATTATAATGGAAATCATGAGATTGATAGCAAATAGTCTTACAGTGTCGCAAATCGAAGATGAGATCTACTATTACAAGTGGTGGAATATGGCTATGGTGATGGAGAAGGGTTTGGAGATTAGATCTAAGTCTATTCCTCCGGCGGCGCTTCGGTGTTGTGGACGGAGTTCTGAGGGCGGCTGGTGATCTGGCGGAGAGGAGCCCGTTTCTCGTCGCCTGAGGCCTCTTTATATAGGGGTCCCTTCATGAAAGTTATTATGTTTGACCTAACAGTGTCGATGGCAACTATACGACCAGAACTATAAGGACGGAATTTTATTCCCGCCGTATAGTTGGTCGTTAAAGCATCTGTCTCCACTTCATGACTCCTGGTTTCTTCGGGTTGTTGTAAATCTCATATCTTTGACTTTAATATTGTGATTCCCATCATCAGACGTCATTATCTACGCAGGAAAAAATAGAAAGAAAGGATTGCATACCCATTTGATCATTAGGCATTAATGGCAGGATTTAGAGAGATATTTCATCAAAAATATGAATAATATCTAGTTTAAATATAGACGTAGATGGCTATATTTCAGAGCCATCAATCTTGCATATGCATTCCATTTGCTATACTTGAGTGTGCTAATAGTGTTGTGAACAAGAATGGACATGCCACAAATGACATGCTCCTCTATCACGCACAAACATATTTTGCTTGGTATTTGTTGCGTGAAGGTACAATTGCATACGCGTCAACCTCTATGAACCAAGAGTTGACAAGACGAACTGTAGAAAGTTACCTATGGATGCCCTTCATCGAGATATCTCTACACCATAAGGTTACTTCCTTCTACTTAAGGACTCATGCTATAATCTTCATGAAGTGGCTACTCTTTGAGTGTTGCCTCTCTTTTGTTGCGAGCTTAGGCTTGAGGGAAGGTAAAGGAACATTGAAGTGTTGTCAAGTCAATCTTACCAAGGACAACTATATGGTGAACCCTAGGATCAAGAACATCTTTCAACCTCTTCTACTTTGTGATGAGCATGTAGAGTCGAGGACGACTCTTTTTGAAGGGGGAGATGGTGTAGCCCGACCTATGATCGTTACCACATCAAGGTCTCCAACTTATGCCAAGTCATCATGGACTCCAAAGGTGAATCCGTTCCTCTATACGAGCCCTCTTCCTACCCTTTTGAATGGTATACTACTTCATACTCCGTACCATATTCATGATAGGTTCACACCGACAAGTACGAAGGCAAGGAAGGAAGCCCAGAGCATCAAGCCCAACAAGATGGATGCTTGGAAGAGGAGATAGCGGAAGACAGATGCCAACGGTACTGCCGCTCCCATCAGCGGTACTACCGCCCGCCATGAACGACACTACTGGCCCATACAGAAGCCCGCACCATCGCCCCTGGACGCCCTGGTACCGGATTGCGGTACTACCACCCCTAAGCGGTACTACTGGTCATCAAGTCCGGTACTATCGGTCCTGCTAGTGCCTGCGCGCACACAGTTGGGCCACAACCCATGTATCCCCCTTATTATGTTGGAACCCTAGAATTATTCCTCAAACTACCCCTTGTTAAGTGGCTGGCCTATATATAGTGCCCCCACCCCCTCATGTATCCCTAGGCATAGATGATAGACTAAAGACAACCCCTTTGTGGAATCTCTAGTTTTGCCTCATCCCCTTACCAAAGGGGATCGACTATCGTCATCACCTCGTTAGAGTTTGCGTCGTGCCTCCCTCATTGTACAAGGCCTTAGCATGGTGTCCTTTGCCAAGACGTCAAGACCCTCTCCACTTGGTATTGAGGGAGCATGTTGACCAATCTTTCCTTGCGAGGATTCTATCGGACCGGTGGCCACCCGCGGGAGTAATCGGCATTGTATCGTGTGAGTTTTGCGTGTGTTCTTCACGAGGTGTGTGTATGCTTCCGCTACCTTCTCCCTTTCCCCTCGCTTTATCATCTATTTGACCACGATATCCGTGAAGATCGGGTCACCCTTGAGGTCACCCCTTATCAAAAGTACTTGAGCTTAAGAACTAGACACAACATGAATTTCAGCATTTTGCTTTTATCTCCCCTTTTCTTTTATTTCAAGGCATTCTTATTCATTTTAAATCTCATCATGTCAAGGTTTATTTTTAGTAGCTTGATCATAAACATTTATAAATATAGTGGTGGTGGTCTTCTAAAGCAAAACAAAAGTAAAATAAACAAAACATACGCTCCAAGTTTCTATGATAGTTTTATGTTGCTCAAAAAACAAAGTTTAGAGGTTTGCAAATCGAGAGTTTAATAGGTCCAGTGGGTTGCCTTGGGAACCCCAAGCTTATGGTTTTCACGATCCTTGGATTTCTCTTGGTGTGATGTTCCTCTATTCTCTTTCAAAAAACTTCAACACGAAACTTTTTCTCCCATCTTTTTTCTGAGTAGTGACATTAGTGGCACAAAAGTATAATAGTTGCTGCATATATATCAAAGAAAAAATTCTTTCCAAATGTTCCAGCAAGCATATAATGTTCCTACATATCCCTAGCATATAATATGACTCATAACAATCATTTTAGGACACCTGGGCATGGTTAAAACAAAACATGGCAGAATCTGTCCAGATTTTCAGAAGCAGGAAAATGAAATTTTCTCGCCCAGTTAAGCATGTCCGAAATTTTAGAAAAATTTTGTGCCTACATAGGATTAAAAGTTTTAAATGATTTGTAAACATGAGAGAAATCGGAGTTACATAAAAAATCAGAAAATTCTTGCACTAAAAACTGTTCTGTAGAAATTTGCTACTCCATATGTTTAGCAACTTTTTAACATCCAAAATGGGTTCCACTTAGTACTTTATTAAAAATTACAGAAATAAAACCAAAAAAAACTCTATTTCTATAGAAAGAGTTCAAAACAAAAATCCAAAAGAAAATAGCCGGATTGCCTCCCACAAAGCGCTTTCTTTATAGCCATATAACTAGACTTTACTTACTTGGTTTAAGTGATATGGAATTCATGTGGTAGTTTACTTGTTTGCTACCTACTTCTTTCTTGGAAAGTGTTCCATACATTTCTTGTGAAGAAACTTAAACTTCACATTTACTTCTTTTGTATCAATGATTCCACGTATGGTTCTCAAAAAGGGTCTACCAAGTATTATAGGACTTGAGGTATATATACCCATGTCCATGACAATAAAATCAACAGGTACAAATTTCATATGCAATTCAACCATGATATCTTTAAATTTTCCTAAAGCATGTTTAGTTGAATCATGAGCAAGTAAAATATCTATAGAGCATTTTTCCGTAGGTTTCAAATCAAGTAAATCATATAGATCTTTAGATAAAACTGAGACACTAGATCCTAAATCTAGAATAGCATGATGTGTCTCTTCTCCAATAGTGATTAAAATCTTGGGGATCCATACATCCCCAAGCTTAGGTGGTATCATAGCTTCATTATTATATCTTTCAATTTTTTCTTTTATAACATAATTTTCTAGGTAGGAACCAAATCCTACTTGATGACCATTAAAAGATGGATCATTAGAAAACTTTTGCAATAAGTTAATGAGTTCATGCAAGATACGTTTATCAAGATCAAGTATAGGTTCTTTTGTCTTCTTATACTTGTTTATCATTTGTTATCATTAGTGTTTCGTTTTCCTCCATCATATTAAGAGTTTACCATGATTTATCTATTACTTCTTGCACATACTTTATAGTTTCCTCATGGTTCTTTTGAGCTTGAATAAGATTTTAAATGATGTGACTTCTTGTGTTAGGAGATCTACCCCTTTCAAATAAAGCATCTTGTCTTTCAAACTTAGCTATAAATTCCTTGTTAAGTTCCTTTTGAGTAGCTATAAAGGATCTCATGGTGCTTTCTAAATTATTAGAAGCATTATCACCACTAGCATATTTATTAGGAACAAAAGGTGGCCTACCATATGAGTTATTATAGTTGTTCCCATATCCATTACTACCAAAGTTTCTTATGTAGTTGACATCTACACTTTCATTGGTGTTTGTTACTAATTCTTGTAGAGGAACATTATCAGTATTTTGCTTAGATATGTAGGCAAATATAGCATCAAGTTTACTTCCTGTGGAGTCTAGTTCTTCAATGGAATTAAGTTTCGTAGATGGGTTTGGTGCTCTTTTGGCATTCCTTTGACTATAGTTGTGGAGCATGCTTTCTAGGATAGTTTTAGCTTCAGGCTCAGTTTTACTCATAAATTTACCCCCACAGCGGAATCTAGAATGCTTCTTCACATAATATTTAGGCCATTATAAAAAAAACGCAATATTGTCCATTCATTTACTCCATGTGATGGGCATGATCTAAGCATGTTTTTAAATCTCTCCCAAGCTATTGCTACATGTTCATTATCATTTTGTCTAAATGATAAGATATTATTTCTGTTTTGTAGGATCTTAATAGGTGGGTAGTATTTCTTAATGAAAGCTTCTTTTAAGTCATCCCAAGAGTTTATACTAGCAGTGGGAAGTGATAATAACCATTATTTAGCTCTACCTCTTAGTGAAAATGGGAATAGTTTGAGTTTGACAATGTTATTTTCCACATTTTTAAACTTTTGCATATCACAAATTTGAAAAAATCATGCAAATGCATAGAGGCATCCTCACTAGTACTCCCCCAAATTCTTCTTTAGTTATAAGGTTTAAAATACCAGGACTTACTTCAAAACTTTCAGCAGTAATTTCAGGAGTAGTAATAGGTCTAGCTATGAATTGATCATTAGGAGTGTTTGTGTAGTCACAAAGTTTTGTTCCTCTTTCTCCCATGTTTTCAAATAAAAAGTTGATACTAATTTTCATGTGTTTTTATGTTTTAAGGAAAACTTAAAAAGACTAAAAACAAGACAAAGTAAAATACTTTAAAAATCTAAAAGGAGAAGAAAACGCTCACAGTGGTGCAACCTCCCCAAGCTTGGGTTGTGGCACAAGTTTATGAAGATGACGACACAGAAAATTGTTGCAAGTGCCGCGGGAAATAACTTGTTCTTCAAACTTCCTCTTCAAACTTATTGAGGATGCAGTTGTGGTGTAACTTCGCCAACTCTCCGGCAACGGCGCCAGAAAATACTTCTTGATGGCAACAATCGTGGCCACTTTTTGTTGGGACTCCAAGTGCAGATTGTTTTAGCAAGCTTATTTTCCCCACAAGGGTGAATCTTGGGTTTATATCGAACTCTCGGGGAATTGGTTATGGAAGGGTTTTTGTCTTCTCCTCTTCAAGCAATCTATAAAGTAAAATAATTTGTCTTGTGTCCCCAACTTCACCAAGTGGTTGTCAAGCACAAGATTTTGTATTAGTAATATGAAATAAAATATAAAGTAAACTGAAATAAAGATAGTAAGTAAAGTAAAGTAATGCAAACTAGATGATATGGAAGATAGTAGAGTTGTTTTGGGGTTTTTATGAGTGATTGGAACTAGAGAAAGTATTTTTGTATTTTCGAAATAATAAATTGACAAAAATATAAAATATAGTAGATGCAATGGAAAGGTTTTTCTTATGATTAAAATTGGACCGGGGTTCATGGGTTCACTTGTCTACTCTCTTTTTAAGTTGTAGAGATCACAAAACAATTCACCAATGATAAATTTTCATGGAAATTTTATGTGTGTTTGATAAGGAATCAATATGGGCATAACATTCTAACATAGATATGAAATACATCTCTCTTATACTCATCAAGAAAGGGAGATCCATGCAATCTTGAATTAAGAACAAAACATAGTATATCTTTAAGTAATATAACATGATGTTTGAAATACAAATATGCTACCTTAATCTAACAAGATTATCACACTATCACATGATAACTATAGCACATGATTTCACTTTATCCCTAGTGAGGCAGAAAAAGAAAGGTAAAACCAAAGTAGATCTTGAATATTGTTTTTCACAATTCAATCACTACCACCATGCTTCTCCATCTAATACACACTTCTCCCCATACAAGTTCTTGCATACAAGTTGAATCAAAACAAGCAATTAAGAACGGGGTACATGATATGCATCTATCCATACATCTTACACAAAATAAATTCCAATATCAAATATCAAATCATAGAACAAATATCCACCACATAGGAATTACAAATATGACCATAATCATGTAGGGTGATGGCTCAAAAAGTGATGAGCTTGTTGGGAACCCCAAGAGGAAGGTATGATGAGCACAACAACAAATTTTCCCTCAGTGATGAAACTAAGGTTATCGAACTAGAAGGATCAAGGAAACAACCCCAAGGTGTTGTCTTCCAACTTGGAATCCTGCACAACACAAGCATAGAACTTTGCCCCAACTTATAGTGAGGTTGTCAATCTCACCGGTTTTGCTGAAACAAAGGATTAAACGTATTATTTGGAAGATAGTAATTGCTTGCAGAAAGTAAACAGTAAATAGATTGTAGATTGATGGTAAAGAATGGACCGGGGTCCATAGTTCACTAGAGGTGATTCTCCTTAAGATAGTTGTCATATTGGGTGAACAAATTACAGCGGGGCAATTGACAGACACCGAGAAAGCATACATGCATATACTAATCATCTTGACTCCTATGAGATTTGATTGGGCATTACAACATTATACATAGAACATAATCCAACTGCATCTATGACTAATAATCCATCTTCAGGTTATCATATGAACCCCCTCTAGTATTAAGTTGCAAACAATAGATAATTGCATTAAGAAAAGTGTGTAAAGTAAACAATACGATTGTTCTATGAACAAAGGATTGTTGTTTTCTCCCTAGTAGCAACAGTACATCTAGTACCTTAGAGATTTATGTCACTTTCCTAGATTCCTAGAGGCATGAACCCACTATCGAGCATAAATACTCCCTCTTGGAGTTGCTAGCATCTACTCGGCCAACATAGCAACTAACAATGGAAAGCATGCAAGATCACAAATAACATAGACATGATAGAATCAATAATCAATCTAAAATAGCATCTCAATATCCATCGGATGCCCACAAACACAACATGTAAGATTACAAATAGATGATCTTGATCATGAACGGAGCTCACAAGATCTAAACATGGTAGCACAAAGGAGGAGAACCAACCATCTAGCTACTACATGGACCCATAGTCCTGAGATGAACTATTCACGCATCACACCGGAGGCAGGCATGGTGATGAAGAAGGCCTCCAAGGTGATCTCTCCCCTCCGGCATGGTGCCAGGAAGAGCTTCAGATCCCTCCCGATCTAGGGATGGGGATGGCAGCGGCTACAGACTCTTTTGTGGAAGTTTGATCGGGTACTTAGGGTTTTCGTCTCGAGGGGTCTTTATAGGCGAAGGGGCAAGGTTGGGGGAGCGCCACGGGTCCACACCTCCTGGTGGCTTCCCCCAGGCCGCGCCGCCACCAGGTGTGGCCGCCCTGGTGCGCCACTTCGTCTCCCCTCCGGACTCCGTGTTGCTTCAGGTAAAATATTGACTTTGGCTTTTGTCCGGTCCAATTCCGAGAATTTTCCTTACTAGCTTTTGTGAAACCAAAAACAGCAGAAAATAGGCAACTGGCACTGTGGCATCTTGTTAATAGGTTAGTTCCAGAAAATGTGTAAAAATACTACAAAGTGTGGACAAAACATAAGAAAGTAGATATAAAACAAGCATGAACATCAAAAATTATAGATACGTTTCCAACATATCAACATCCCCAAGCTTAACTCCTGCTCGTCCTCGAGTAGGTAAGTGATAAAAAAGAATAATTTTTGAGGTGACATGCACCATCACAATCTTGATCAAGGTATTTATAACATTGATAGCTAGGATCATAGTACTTTAACATAGCATGAAATATATAGTTCTAACAATAAGACATAGCAACTATGTTATAACATGAAAAGGTACAAACAAAAGATTCATGAATAACAATGCTTTGAAAGACGTTTGTTTGTTTCACATATAGAAAACATAATAAGAATGGTATTCATCTTGTCCCTCATAGTGTAGCAAAACATAAATGCATAGGACACCTTCAAAGTTCATAAGGGTGACTAGATACAAATAGTTTAAGAACAAGCAATATCAAAGTTATGAATCAATCAACAAGTTTTGGGACAATGCACATTAAACTAAGAATGGCCACTATGCTCTCTAAATAGGTGAATAAAGATAGAAGATGGAGACTCAACATAAATGTAAAAGAAATGCCCTTCATAGAAGGAAGCAGGGATTCAAGTCTCATAAAGAGCTTCCAAAAATTATGGTACTTATTAGCTTTCAGCTCTCATTGCCCCTATCATAAGCATCTTTTAGGTGATTAAGGTTAAAGTGAAAAAATATGAGGATATGCTTGACAAGTTATAAGCTAAAAATCTCATGCCCCTTAATTACGAGTACTGTTCCTCATGCTACTCAAGTTTAGGCATGGGTAAGTTTTTGTCATTGTAAGTACATGTGTATCATAGAGAACCGCCAACGGGGTACCCCTTTCCTGATGATACGGAAGAATCCCCATATCAAAATGATAAGGCAAGCAGACAATGAGAATCTCAACAATCCTTTTATTTCCTATTTGCATAGGCTTTTTTGTCTTTTTCTCTTTCCTATTTGCATAGGCTTCTTTTTTTATAGAGGATGCTTCATAGATTGCTCACTATGGTTACGTTGCAGGTTTCCACCATGATTAGGCATGGATTAGACCAGCCGCCCAGGCGTTTCTGTAACACATATACGAACTCCATGAGCCTTACAAGCTCCCCTTTCGTTTCACACCGCCAGGACCCATAAGCAAAAGAACATGATATCAACTAAATAAAGTGCAATGTTGAAAGCGTTCCCCATGATAGCATGGTTCTGCTAATCCACAACTTACAAAACGCAAGCATATACGCAACATAGATGGGCACAATGGTTCAAGTTTATTAAGTGCAAGCAAAGTAAAGTGTTCCATCAAGTTCGTGAGAGCTTTAATCACTAATTTTCACATAACAAGTTTAATTTGGAAGGTAGATAAAAACATGAATATACTTGTAATAGCAAATGCTAATAGGTAGGTATGGTGGACTCTTTGGGATAACTTGGTTTTATTTGGAGTTGGATGCATGAGTGGAACTCATACTTGGTATGGAGGCTAGCAAAAGACTGGGAGCGACCAACTAAGAGAGCAATAATGGCCATAATCATGCAAAGCGACAAAACATTATTAATTAAACCATAAAGTGATATTACAAGTCGAAAACTAAATGATCATAGAGGCTATGGTGACTTGGTATAGTCTTAACATGGTGTGAGCATGCGCCAAGTCAACCCAAATAAAGCATTAAAGGAGAATACCACAATATTATGATTTTTTTTTGCTAAAACAATGCATGATTCTTTCAAGGAGCATTAAGCAATCTCAGTTGTTTATAACATGTCATGCTACAACAATAATCACTAAGCATAAAGCCAAATCAATATCAAGCATGACATGATAAAGCCTAAGTCACAGTCAAAACAAGCTTCTTTTATACCACTTAAGCATGAACTTTCCTACTCTTTTCCAATCCAAATCAACTTATTTGAAAACTACCATATATGAATGCGGGGGTCCAACCAACTTATTCAAGCAAACTAAGTAAACAAAAACTAAAAAAAAAAACAAAGACGCTCCAAGAACAGAACAACTGTGCATGAAACAATAAAAATGAAGTGTTTGGAAGAAACCTGAGATTTTTATTGATGAAGAAGGGGATGCCTTGGGCATCCCCAAGCTTTGACGCTTGTACTTCTTGAATATTTCTTGGGGTGACACAGGTGGCATTCCCAAGCTTGAGCTTTTGTCCATACTTCATATTATCACATTACTCTTCCCTACACTTTAAAATTTCCTTCATAAAAAACTTCACACAATCTTCATTAGCAACATTAGTGTACTCAAGATAATAAGTCTTTTGGTTTAGTTTCAACACAAGTAAAACTTTCATTAAAACACAAGCTACTGTAGCACTTCCTTTAAAAAGTTCAAGTGATCAAAGAGAACTCAAAGAGAAAGAGATTAAGAGGCAAATGCAAATAATGACAGAAATCTGTCAAAACAGACCAGCAGGTAAAAACCAATTTTTTCGAAAACCTTCTGTTGCTCAAATCGAAAAGTGTTGATCTAAGGAAATTTGGATAACAACCTGGGGCAGAAGCACAAAAAATTACAGCTCAAACCGACATACAGAGATTTTTCACGAATTTTTACAGTGAAGCACAAAAATCTGTTTCAGGACAGCAACTTTCCCAAATCTTACTTATCTCTCATTAGAGGTTACTCTTGGCACAAAAACCACACAAAAATGATAAGGAGCGGTTATTATAGAGGTAATAAATTCCAAGACTCAACAAAATATTCCTAATGAAATTTGGGTGATCTCCCAATAAGTACTTTTTTTAACGCCTTTGAGCTAGGCATAAGAAGCAAGAAAAGAATCAAGTATTCTCAAATGAAGAAGCATTAAGAGATTTTTTTAATAGGAGAGGCAAAAGGAATCTTCTCTCTATTCTTAGGGAAGTGTTCTAATACCTTTCTTGAGTGGGAATTGATATTTAATGGTACCTTCTTTCATATCAATAATGGCACCAACAGTTCTAAGAAAAGGTCTTCCCAAAATAATAGGACAAGAAGCATTGCATTCAGCATCCAAAACATAGAAATCAACGGGGACATAGGCATTGTTAACCATAATAAGAACATCATTAATACTCCCCATGAGTTTCTTTTTAGCATTATCATCAAGTTAGACATTTAAATAACAATCTTCCAATGGTGGCAAATTAAGCATTTCATAAATCTTTCTAGGCATAATAGAAACACTACTATCAAGATCACATAAAGCTTTGAGATCAAAATCATTCACTTTCATATTAATGATGGGTTCCCAACCATCTTCTAATTTCATAGGAATAGAAGCTTTATGTTTCATCTTTTCTTCTTTAATTTTTATGAGAGCATCAGTAATGTGTTTTGTAAAGGCCATATTCATAGCACTAGCATTAGGACTTTTAGCAAGCTTTTGTAGGAACATAATTACTTCAGAGATATTGCAACCATCAAGATCAAAATCATAATTATCATCTAAAGTAGTAGAGCTATTGTTTCCCATATTTTGAATAATTTCAGCATTTTTATTAGAAAATGTTCCATTGGTTTTAGGTATTGTTGCAGAAGGAACTTCATGTGGTTTACTAGCATCAACATTAGTGGTTGATACATTGCAAATGTATCCATAATTTTTGATGTTCCATGCTTGGTTTTATCTACTTTCTTGTGTTTTGTCCACACTTTGGAGTAATTTTCATATGATTTCTTGGACTAACCTATTAACAAGAGCCACAGTGCCAACTACCTGTTTTCTGTTGTTTTTGTTTCCAGGAAATTCATAAAATGAATATTCTCAGAATTGGATGGGACAAAAGCCAAAGTCGCTATTTTACCGGAAGGCATCTGGAGCCAGAATACGAGACGGAGAAGGGCTGGGGCCTGGCCACACCACCTGGCTGCACGACCAGGCCTGGCCCGCGCCAGGGGGTGGTCTGGCCGACCCCAGCACCCCCTCGGCCTCTCCTTCTGCCTATATATTGCCCTCAGGACCAAAACCCTAAGTCCCCGATCAAAAATCCATGAAAGAGTCTGTAGCCGCCGTCATCTCCATCCCTAGATTGGGAGGGATCTGAAGCTCTTCCTGGCACCCTGCCGGAGAGGGGAATTCACCCTGGAGGCCTTCTTCATCATCATGCAAGCCTCCGGTGTGATGCGTGAGTAGTTCATATCTAGACTATGGGTCCATGTAGTAGCTAGATGGATGGTTCTCCTCCTTTGTGCTTTCATGTCTAGATCTTGTGAGCTCCGTTCATGATCAAGATCATCTATTTGTAATTCTGCATGTTGTGTTTGTAGGGATCCGATGGATATTGAGATGCTATTTCAGGTTGATTATTGATTCTATCATGTCTTTGTTATTTGTGATCTTGCATGCTTTCCATTGTTAGTAGCTATCTTGGCCAAGTAGATGCTAGCAACTCCAAGAGTTAGTATTTATGCTCGATAGTGGGTTCATGCCTCTGGTAATCTGGGGAAGTGACAGAAATCTCTAAGGTACTAGATGTGCTGTTGCTACTAGGGAGAAAACAACAATCCTTTGTTCATAGAACAATCGTATTGTTTACTTTACACGCAATTCGTAAAGCAATAATCTGTTGCTTGCAACTTAATACTGGAGGGGGTTTGGATGATAACCTGAAGGTGGATTATTTGTCATAGATGTAGTTGGATGGCGGTCTATGTATAATGTGGTAATGCCCAATCAAGTCTCAAAGGAGTCAAGATGATTAGTATATGCTTGTATGCTTTCTCGATGTTTGTCAATTGCCCCGATGTAATTTGTTCACCCAACATGTTATCTATCTTAAGGAGAGCCACCTCTAGTGAACTATGGATCCCGGTGCTTTCTTTTACATACAATCTACAAACTGTTTACTACTTTGTGTTTACTTTTTGCAAACTATTATTTCCTTCCATTCGATACGTTTAATCCTTTGTTTTCAGAAAAACCGGTGAGATTGACAACCTCATCGCAAGTTGGGGACAGAGTTCTATGGTTGTGTTGTGTAGGTCCCCACGTTGCTACTAGCACCGGTAGTGCGCCTAGCCAAGGCTCAGCTAGCAACACCTTTGGGGTGTTTCCTTGCTCCTACTGGTTCGATAACCTTGGTTTCATAACTGAGGGAAACTACTTCTGTGCTCATCATACCTTCCTCTTGGGGTTCCCCAACGAGCTCATCAATCACGAGCCATCAGTGGTGGTGATAGTAGAAATACTAATATTTCTGGCAATTTCATCTTCTCTTTCCCACTTAGCATGCAATTCTGCTAACAGTCTAACATTTTCATCAATTCTAACTTGTATGGCATTAGTAGCAGCAAAGGGATTTTCAATAGTTTCAGGTTTAGCAGCTATTTTATTCAAAGAAGATTGTGCTTCAGACAATGATGCTATATTTCTTTCAGCATTAGAGTGTTTTTCCTCAATAGTTTATTGAAGGAATTTTGTTTACTAATAAAATCTTTAAGCATGACTTCAAGTTCAGAGAGTGCACTTCTATTATTGTTGTAGGGATTTCCATAAGCATTACCATTATTGGGAGTATATGGCCCATAATTATTATTACCAAAATTATTCCTGTAGGCATTGTTGGTAAAATTATTATTTCTAATGAAGTTCACATCAACTTGCTCTTCTTGAGCAACCAAAGAGGCTAAGGTAACATGATTTGGATCAATATGAGCTTTCCCATTAACAAGCATAGACATAATAACATCAATTTTATCACTCAAGGAGGAGGTTTCTTCAACATAATTTACCTTCTTACTTTGTGGAGATCTCTCAGTGTGCCATTCAAAATAGTTAACCATCATATTATCCAGAAGCTTTGTTGCAGCTCCCAAAGTAATGGTCATAAAGGTACCTTCAGCAGCAGAATCCAGCAGATTTCTTGAAGAATAATTCAGTCCTGCATAAAAGGTTTGGATAATCATCCAAGCAGTCAGTCCATGAGTGGGACAATTCTTTACCAAACATTTCATTCTTTCCCAAGTTTGAGCAACATGTTTATTATTAGATTGTTTAAATTTCATTATTTCACTTCTCATAGATATAATCTTAGCAGGAGGATAGTATTTTCCAATAAAAGCATCTTTGAATTTAGTCCAAGAATCAATACTATTTCTAGTTAGGGATAGCAACCATTCTTTAGATTTTCCTCTCAAAGAGAAAGGAAACAATTTAAGCTTAATAATATCTCCATCTATATCCCTATGTTTTTGCATCTCACAAAGTTCAACAAAGTTATTAAGATGAGCAACAACATCTTCAGTACCAATACCAGAAAATTGTTCTTTCATAACAAGATTAAGCAAGGCATGTTTAATTTCAAAGAAAGTAGCTTCAAGAACAGGTGGAGCAATAGGTGTGCACATGAAAGCATTGTTGTTGGTGCTAGTGAAGCCACACCACTTAGTATTTTCAAGAGTACTCATTTTTGTGATTTTAATAAAGGAAGCAAGCTAGAACAACTAATTTTTTTGTGTTTTTGATAAAAGAAACAATCAAACAAAGCAGAAATAAACTAAGCAAAACTAAAAACAAAGTAAAGAGATTGGTTATGAAGGACTCCCCTTGTAAAGCTGTCCTTGACTCCTCGGCAACGGCGCTAGAAAATAGGCTTGATGGCTCAAAAAGTGATGAGCTCGTTGGGAACCCCACGAGGAAGGTATGATGAGCACATCAGCAAATTTTCTCTCAGTGATGAAACCAAGGTTATCGAACCAGTAGGAGCAAGGAAACAACCCCAAGGTGTTGTCTTCCAACTTGGAATCCTGCACAACACAACCACAGAACTTTGCCCCAACTTACAGTGTGGTTGTCAATCTCACCGGTTTTGCTGAAACAAAGGATTAAACGTATTGTGTGGAAGATAGTAATTGCTTGCAGAAAGTAAATAGAAAACAGTAAATAGATTGTAGATTGATGGTAAAGAATGGACCGGGGTCCATAGTTCACTAGGTGATTCTCCTTAAGATAGTTGACATGTTGGGTGAACAAATTACAGCGGGGCAATTGACAGACACAGAGAAAGCATACATGCATATACTAATTATCTTGACTCCTATGAGATTTGATTGGGCATTACAACATTATACATAGACCGTAATCCAACTGCATCTATGACTAATAATCCACCTTCAGGTTATCACCCGAACCCCCTCTAGTATTAAGTTGCAAGCAACAGATAATTGCATGAAACAAAGTGTGTAAAGTAAATAATACGATTGTTCTATGAACAAAGGATTGCTGTTTTCTCCCTAGTAGCAACAACACATCTAGTACCTTAGAGATTTCTGTCACTTCCCCAGATTCCTAGAGGCATGAACCCACTATCGAGCATAAATATGGCCTCTTGGAGTTGCTAGCATCTACTCGGCCAAGATAGCTACTAACAACGGAAAGCATGCAACATCACAAATAACATAGACATGATAGAATCAATAATCAATCTGAAATAGCCTCTCAATATCCATCGGATCCCCGCAAACATAAAATGTAAGATTACAAATAGATGATCTTGATCATGAACAGAGCTCACAAGATCTAAACATTGTAGCACAAAGGAGGAGAACCACCATCTAGCTACTACATGGACCCGTAGTCCAGAGATGAACTCCTCACGCATCATACCGGAGGCAGGCATGGTGATGAAGAAGGCCTCTAGGGTGATCTCTCCCCTCTGGCAGGGTGCCGGGAAGAGCTTCAGATCCCTCCCGATCTAGGGATGGAGATGGCGGCTGCTATAGACTCTTTCGTGGAATTTTGATTGGGTACTTAGGGTTTTCGTCCCTGATGGCCCAAAATATATCGAGCTCGTTGGGGAACCCCAAGAGAAAGGTATGATGGGCACAACAACAAGTTTTCCCTCAGTTATGAAACCAAGGTTATCGAACCAGTAGGAGCAAGGAAACACCTCCAATGTGTTGCTAGCTGGACTTTGGCAGGGCGCACTACCGGTGCTAGCAGCAACGTGGAAACCTGCACAACACAACCACAGAACTTTGCCGCCAACTTATAGTGAGGTTGTCAATCTCACCGGTTTTGCTAAAAACAAAGGATTAAACGTATTGTGTGCAAGAAAGTAAAAGCTTGCAGAAAGTAAACAGAAAGCAGTAAACAGTTGTAGATTGATGGTAAAAGAAAGGACCGGGGTCCATAGTTCACTTGTGGTGGCTCTCCTTAAGATAGATGACATGTTGGGTGAACAAATTACAGCGAGGCAATTGAAAAACATCGAGAAAGCATACATGCATATACTAGTCATCTTGACTCCTATGAGATTTGATTGGGCATTACAACATTATACATAGACTGTAATCCAACTGCATCTATGACTAATAATCCACCTTCAGGTTATCATCCGAACCCCCTCCAGTATTAAGTTGCAAGCAACAGATAATTGCATTACGCATTGCGTGTAAAGTAAATAATACGATTGTTCTATGAACAAAGGATCGCTGTTTTCTCCCTAGTAGCAACAACACATCTAGTACCTTAGAGATTTCTGTCACTTCCCCAGATTACTAGAGGCATGAACCCACTATCGAGCATAAATACTAACTCTTGGAGTTGCTAGCATCTACTTGGCCAAGATAGCTACTAACAACAGAAAGCATGCAAGATCACGAATAACAAAGACATGATAGAATCAATAATCAGTCTGAAATAGCATCTCAATATCCATCGGATCCCCACAAACACAACATGAGGATTACAAATAGATGATCTTGATCATGAACGGAGCTCACAAGATCTAGACATGGTAGCACATAGGAGAATAACCAACCAACTAGCTACTACATGAACACGTAGTCCAGGGATGAACTACTCATGCATCACACCGGAGGCTTGCATGGTGATGAAGAAGGCCTCCAGGGTGAATTATCCCCTCCGGCAGGGTGCCGGGAAGAGCTTCAGATCCCTCTCGATCTAGGGATGGAGATGGTGGCGGCTACAGACTCTTTCGTGGATTTTTGATCGGGTACTTAGGGTTTCTGTATCGGGGGCGATATATAGGCAAAAGGGGAGGCCGAGGGGGTGCCCTAGGTGGCCAGACCACCCCCTGGTGCGGGCCAGGCCTGGCTGCGCGGCCAGGTGGTGTGGCCGGCCCCTGGCCCCTCTCCGTCTCATATTCTGGCTCTGTGTCCCCCTCGGTGAAAAACTAACTTTGGCTTTTGTCCCGTCCAATTCCGAGAATATTCATTTTCTGACTTTCCTGGAACCAAAAATAACAGAAAACAGGCAACTGGCACTGTGGCATCTTGATAATAGGTTAGTCCAAGAAAGTGTATAAAAAGTACTCCAAAGTGTGGACAAAACATAAGAAAGTAGATAAAACCAAGCATGGAACATCAAAACTTATGGATACGTTAGCAACGTATCAGTCCCGAGGGGTCTTTGTTGGGGGGATACCCCCGGGTAGGGTCACGCCAGGGTATAAAGGCCAAGTTAGCCGAGGTACGGCAAGGTCAAAGCGGGTGCTGGCCGAGTCACCTCAAGGCAGGCCGAATCACGGAGTGACCCAGACCAGGGGATGTCCACCTAACTGGGTCTCAGCCGAGTTATGTCGTGTGTCGGTAAGATATATCTAACTTGTATGCAGGTACATGCGTGGCCGGATTAACCAGGCATGATCTGGGTTATATCTGGCTTACAAGAGAAGGAAGGTATCTCGCTGGTCAAAATTGGATCGGCTGTATAGGTCGGAGCAAATTGAATGTCAAGGTCCTCCGGGTCCTGCGTGTTTTGGGCCCCGGATCATGAAGGAGCCACCGGTGCGTAACTTCTAGTTTCCTAGAGGCACAAAAACGTATGACAGCAGCACAAAGCCGGAGGATTGGTTGATTAACTATGCCAAAAACAGTGAAAATGCTACAGGCAACTTGAGATGGGCTGTGAGATACGTACCTCAAATGCTGGAGGGGCCAGCGAGGGTATGGCTAAACAATTTGCCGCCTAGAAGTATTAACTGTTGGATTGATTTTGAGGAAATTTTGTTAGTAATTTCTCAAGTACGTATCAGAGGCCGAATAGGCCACAGACCCTAGCAATGTGCAAGCAGAAACCGAATGAGACATACCGGGAGTTCTTAACCCGGTGGTGCACAGTGCAAAATTCATGTGAGGGCATGATTGAGTCACAGGCCATAGCATGGTTCGCACAGGGGTGCAGATATGCAAGCATGTTGTGGCAAAGATTGCAAAGGGATATGCCAACTACATTGGCAGAGACAATCCGGATCGCTGATTCATATTCCCTGGGTGATCCAACTCAACCTAGGCTAATGTCGAGCGAGTCAAACAAAGAGTACTACCAGCGAGATGGAGCCGGGTCATCCCGGAGGAATGATTACCGGGGTAAAAGAAGAGATGACAGACCGGATTACCGGTACAGTTCGCAACAAGTTGCTGCTGTGAATCAAGATCAACCTGGTGCAGGAAGCAACCAACATCAGAAAACTGGAGGACAGCAATGGACTCCAAGAAATGATGGCAAGAAAACTTGGACGCCAGAGTAGAAGAAGTAGTGGCAAGAAAAGAAGGACCGTCCAAGGTATACTTATGAGACAATGCTGGATCAGCCATGTAAATTTCACATGCCAAATCCGAGTAACCCAGTGGGTCACACAACCAGGCAGTGTGAGTGGATGCGAAAGATAGAACAAGGTGGTTTAGGGAATGCTCAGGCACCTCGGAATGATCAACCTCGGCAGGAGTTACCCCGGCAGCAATTGCTCTCCCGAGCGAACACGCAACAGTTAATGTTGCCTCCCCCTCTGCGGAGGTATGACAACCATGAGAGAAGGGACACAGTGCATCAAGTGGAAGATCAGCATCAACCGGATTAGAGGTACCCCGGAAATGAGGGGAGAAATGAGTACAGAGAGCATCATCAGAGTTACTGTGTGTTCACCACAAAAGAGACAGACAGAAAGAGCTTGCAGCACCGACACATGGAAGTTAATGCGGTAATGCCAGCAGTGACGAGGTATATGCCATGGTCGGACCAGGAAATTACCTGGAGCATCAAAGATCATCCGAAGCTTATGCCGAGTCCTGGTTCGTATGCGCTAGTGTTGGACCCAACATTCATCAGGCCAAACATCAATGTGAGATTCTCAAAGGTGTTGATTGACAATGGCAGCAGCATAAATATCATGTACTTGGACACGATGCACAAGTTAGGTATCTCGGAGAACATGCTCCAAGCTACAAGGACAACTTTCCATGGCATTGTGCCAAGCATTTCTTGTGAGCCCATTGGCAAGGTCCGGGTCGATGTGTTGTTCGGCACAAGAGATAACTGCCGAACTGAGAATTTGGAATTCGAAGTTGTCAATTTGGAAAGTGCATATCACGCGTTACTCGGCAGGACAGCACTGAACAAGTTCATGGAAAGTACTCACATTAGTTACTTGAAGATGAAGCTGCCCGAGCCAAATGGTGTGATTACCATAATTGGTGATTTCCGACGTTCCATTGAGTGTGCGCCAGCCGGGTCTAACCTGGCCGAGTCACTCGTGATTGCGCAAGAGAATAGAAAAATCCAAGAGGTGGTGGCATTGGCTCAGTCCGCGCAGCAGTATATGCCGGCGCTGAGTAACCTGCATTGTAGTGTTTCATTCCAAATGACAAAAGATACCAAGAAAGTGCCTGTTGATGATATGTTCCCAGACCGCACCATAACAATTGGTGCCAGGTTAAGTGACAAATAGGAAAGCGAGGTCGTCAACTTCCTCCGTGAGAATCGGGATATTTTTGCGTGGTCCACACAGGACTTGCAAGGTGTTCCGAGGGAGTTGTCCGAGCGTTCTTTGAATGTGAGACCCGGAGCAAAGCCAGTGAAGCAACCTCTCTGCCGCTTCTCCAAAGACAGGAGAAAGGTCATAGGAGATGAGATAGCTCGGCTGCTAGCAGCTGGATTTATCATGGAAGTGCTTTACCCGGATTGGCTGTCTAATCCGGTGCTGGTGGAGAAGAAGAAGGATGACCCGAACGTGGCAGTGGTTTGGCACATGTGTATTGATTACACGAACCTGAATAAGGTGTGTCCCAAAGATCCATTCCCACTGCCAAGGATAGACCAGGTCATAGATTCCACTGCTGGGTGTGAACTATTGTCATTCATTGATGCATATTCTGGTTTCCACCAGATACCTCTGAACCCAAGTGATCAAATAAAGACCGTGTTTATCACCCCGTACGGGGCTTATTGCTATCGCACCATGCCATTTGGTTTACGTAATGCAGGGGCAACGTACCAAAGATGTATGCAGAAATGTTTGCACGACCAAATTGGTAAAAATGTGCAGGTATACGTGGATGATGTTGTTATCAAGATCAAGGAAATAAAAACACTCCTTGACGATATCAGGCAGACATTCGCGAACCTAAGGAGGTTCCGAATGAAGCTTAACCCGGAAAAATGCACCTTCGGTGTCCCGGCTGGAAAATTACTCGGATTTCTTGTCTCCAGCCGAGGTATCGAAGTCAATCCAACTAAAATCCAGTCCATAGAGCGAATGGAACTGCCAAAGTGCCTTAACGATGTCCAGAAGTTCACTGGTTGCCTGGCATCCTTAAGTCGAGTTGTATGTCGGTTGGGAGAAAAGGCACTGCCTCTCTATCAACTCATGAAAAAGTCGGACAAGTTCATTTGGATGCCGCAGGCCAATGAAGCCTTTATCCAATTAAAGAAGATGTTAGCCACTGCACCAGTGTTAGCCTCTCCACTATCAAAGGAGCCAATGTTGCTCTACATAGCCGCAACCAACCGAGTTGTAAGTGCAGTAATTGTGGTAGAGCGCGATGAAGAGGGTAAGTCGGTGCAAATGCCAGTATATTACCTAAGCGAGGTATTATCCACATCGAAGCAAAATTATCCGCACTATCAAAAAGTGGCATATGGTGTGTACATGTCAGCTAAGAAGCTAAAACACTATTTTGAGGAGCACCCCATCAAAGTAATATGTGAAGCTCCCATACCCGAGATAATGAGTAACAAGGATGCAAGTGGCAGGATTGCAAAATGGGCAATTGAGCTAGCCCCTTATGTGCCACAATATGACAGAAGAGAAGCAATCAAGTCTCAGGCTATGGCCGACTTTTTTGTGGACTGGACCGAGGTGCAATATGAACCACCATTACCAGATCCGAATTATTGGAGGATGCACTTTGACGGAACAAAAACAAAAACCGGGTTAGGCGCCGAAGTGGTGCTTACCTCGCCAAAGAACGACCAATTGAAGTATGTGCTGCAGATCCACTTCGCAGCGTCAAACAATGTCGCTGAATATGAGGCACTTGTACATGGGCTCAAAGTGGCAAAAGAAATTGGAATACGTCGGATCCAATGCTTTGGCAACTCGGATTTGGTAGTTCAGCAAGTCTTAGGGCTATGGGACGCTCTTGATCCAAACATGGCATTATACAGATTCCACGTGCAGAAGATATCTGGTTACTTTGAGAGATGCGAATTTCACCATGTAGCCCGAGTGGAAAATGAGGCTGCCGATGTATTGTCGAAGCTCGGATCAACCTGACAAGCAATTCCACCGGGTGTAGCATTAGAACACCTCAGAAAACCATCTATCAGGCCGTCCCCAGAAACTGACTCAATCTACGTCCCGAAAGATCCGGAGTCCGGAGCTGTACCCATGGACATTGACATGGGAAGTGGTTCGCGAAACCCGGGGACTGCCTCGGTAAACTCGAGGACTGTTTCGCAAGACCCGGGGACTGCGCAGCGTGATCCGGCTGAAGTTATGCTGGTGGATCATATGGAAATTGATGAGGATGTGTTCCCAGCACGAGCTGTACCAGCTTGGGCCCATATTTCAATTCCTGAAAGATGGAACCTTACCTGCTAAGGAAGTGCTTTCCAGGCAAACTCAGAGGAGAGCAAAAGCATACACAATCATCAATGCCGAACTATACATGAGAAGTGTCACAAATGTCCTCCAACGATGTGTTGACTCGGAAGAAGGGCTGGATATCCTCCAGGATATACATCAAGGGGAATGTGGGCATCATGCCTCGTCCAGAGCATTGGTGGCAAAAGCTTTCCGGCATGGATTCTACTAGCCAAGTGCCTTAGAACAAGCAGAGGACTTGGTAAGAAAATGCAATGGTTGTCAGAGGTATGCTACCAAGACACATATGCCAATGTCGGAGTTCAAGACCATACCAATTACCTGGCCATTTGCTGTATGGTGTTTGGACATGGTTGGCCCGTTCAAACCCGCGAGAGGGAACATGACCCACATCTTAGTCATGGTTGATAAATTTACAAAATGGATTGAAGTAAAGTCAATAAGAAAATGTGATGGAGCTACGGTCGTGACATTCCTCAAAGATATTATCTTGAGATACGGTTATGCTCATAGCATCATAACAGATAATGGCACAAACTTTGCTGAAGGAGCATTTACGCGATTCTGCCGAGATAAGAAGATCCGGCTGGACGTTGCTTCGGTAGCCCACCCCGCATCAAACGGACAAGTGGAGAGATCCAACGGATTAGTATTATCCGGGATAAAACCCCGGCTCATTGAGCCGCTATAGAGATCAGCGGGGTGCTGGATAGAGGAACTACCAGCGGTACTATGGAGTTTAAGAACAACTCCGAATCGATCAACAGGCTATACACCATTCTTTCTGGTATATGGGGCAGAAGCTGTATTACCAGCCGACATAGAGCATGACTCGCCTAGGGTCACCCAATACACAGAAGCCAAAGTGCAAGAATCCCGGCAAAATGATGTTGATCTGCTGGAAGAAGCGAGAGAATTGGCATTGTCCAGATCCGCCATATATCAGCAAAATCTCCGACGCTATCATAGCCGGAAAGTAAACCCCCGAGTTTTCCGGGAAGGTGATCTGGTACTCCAGTTGGTACAACATACTGCTGGCATGCATAAGTTATCCCCCATGGGAAGGGCCATTCATTGTGAGCAAAGCATTGCACAATGATTCTTATTATCTTATCGATGCAAAACCGCAGGAGAAGAACAAGGCGGACAGGTCCGGCGAGGAATCTAAGCGTCCATGGAATGTAGCTCTACTTCGGCCTTTCTACACTTAGCAAAGAAGTGTATGTATCTGAGTCTCTCATATGTCGGTATGTATGCCAGCAATGAGCTTATCAATGAAATGTTGGCACCTCGAGCAGTAACTCGGGGACTGCCTTAATAATATTTGTTGTCTTCTGTATTTATTATTTATACGTCGGCTGGCGTAATTTGTTTCTAATTAAGCCGGATTAGTAGTGTGTGAGCACCAAAAACCTAACTCTTCGACTTGCTGCTGTCCAACAAGATTTGGCTTCATGGCAAGCAAGAGAACAAGTTTGGAATTACGTAACACATGAAAAACGACTAAGGAAAGGAACTTAATCGAGCCGACGTTTGTTTTTCGGACTAACATTATACATATTCTATGTTTACTATGCTGAATTATTTTGCGCTAATCCTAAAGTTTCCAAGTATTGTTAAGTCAATTTTTGAAGCTCGGACTCGTAAGTCATAAAACCGAACCAAGGTAGACACGAGCCGAGCCAAGAAATTGGAGGAACAAGAAAATGAGACTCGGGGACTACGCCCAAGTTAATCTGGAACAAAAACTTAGTAGCAAAATATCACTTATGTGCTTAATACAATTGCACCCGGCATACCAGGGATCTGATGAAATTCAAAGTGTTTCTAATCAAGGAGCAGCGGGAGGAGGTAATTCGGCGCCAGCGGGTGCAGCTCCAGCTTCGGCTTCAGCGTCATCTTCACCTTCCTCGACGTTCGAAGCTTCGTCCTCACCCGAATCATCTTCAGCGTTTTCGTCCTCGGCGGCGCCAAGGAAGCTTGGTCCCTTGTTCCATTGATGAATGGGGGCATATTGAATGAGGCTATGGGCGCAAGCCTTGCACCGAGGTATCCATTCCGGGTCAGTGGACCACCTTGATCCGATGCGTATACGCTCGAGAAGCTTCAGGTTTATCTTTTCATACCACGTGAGCACATAGTGGAGGACAATTTCAGCTCCGGCACGTCCAATAGATTCCCTCCAAAGGTCAAGCTGGGTTTCACACTCCATTAGCCTGGCAATAAGAGCAGCGCCCCCCTCCGGAGTATCTTCATCAGGCCAAAAGACATTGAAGATCCGGATGGCCACATCCAATATATCCTTTCCATAGTTCTTTACAATTTCGACACGAGAAGACAAGCTGACCAGCATGTCCTCCATGTCATAGGGAATTTCTTTAGCACCAGGAACAATGGGGGTACCCCTCTTCTGGCGGAACTTGGCAACAGCAGTGGTTGCAATGGCATTGCCCTTCGGAAATTTGTCTGAAAACAAGAAAAGGGAAGCAAGTAAGGAAATTTGACCCGGAGATATTCATGCTGGCTGAAGGAAAAGAACTTACGAGAAATATGGCTGTGGATCCGGGTCAGCTCCTTGGTGCAGTTGTCACGCCATTTTCGGAGTTGCGCAAGTTCAACATTCGCCGACTCAAGCTTAGAGTCGGCCTCCTTCAGAAGTTCTCGGTCCTTAGCAATTTGGAGGTTGAGACGTTCGCGTTCTTCAGTAAAATTCTGGCCTGCTTTGTCAAGTTCGGATTTGTTGAGCGCCTTGAGTTTCATCATGTCGGCCTTAAGCTTGGAAATTTCTTCATTTGGTCCGGAGGAGGTCAAGCTCGTCATCCTTCTTCTTGAGTTCGGCCTGGTGCTGCCCTGCTTGTTCGAGAAAATGCAGCATCATATCAGGCACGGGCACACTATCTTCAAGTGATGCTGAAACAGTTTGTTGACCCGGCAAAGCCGAGGTATGAATATTTGCCAAGCCAAGGAGAAAAGGAAATAGAGTGCGAAGGAAGGTTAAGCAAAAATGACTTACCCTTTATCTGCTCCAAGTTCTTCCTCATGATAGTATTCTCGGCCTCCACCCCAGCTGCGAAATCCGGATGATGGATTAGTTCGGCGGAAAAAGACGAAGAGAAATGGAAAAATGCCAAGGAAAAAACTTACCCCTTTTCTCGTGTTCGGCGAGAAGTGTAGTATGTTTCGCGCGCAGCATCTTGTGAGTATCCAAGAGACGCTGAAACTCAGCGCTCCGGCGATTGGTGATCACCTAAAAAGAGTACAAAAGGATAGCTTAGTGTTATGCATATTCAAAATGTACAAAATCCGGGCCAAGTGGAACTTAACCCGGCTCTAGGTGTGTGCATATTCGAAGTGTACAAAATCCGGGCCAAGTGGAACTTAACCCAGCTCTAGGTGTGTGCATATTCGAAGTGTACAAAATCCGGGCCAAGTGGAACTTAACCCGGCTCTAGGTGTGTGCATATTCAAAGTGTGCAAAATCCAGGCCAAGTGGAACTTAACCCGGCTCTAGGTGTGTGCATATTCGAAGTGTACAAAATCCGGGCCAAGTGGAACTTAACCTGGCTCTAGGTGTGTGCATATTCGAAGTGTACAAAATCCGGGCCAAGTGGAACTTAACCCGGCTCTAGGTGTGTGCATATTCGAAGTGTACAAGATCCGGGCCAAGTGGAACTTAACCCGGCTCTAGGTGTGTGCACATTCGAAGTTATTAAGGAGCTATGTTAGTTCTCTAAGGAGCATACGGCCGAGTAACAAGTTACTCCCCCGGAGGCTCAGGGACTAATGGCTATATCACTAATATCTACTACATGTTAAGGAAAAGGCGAAATAACGTACCTCCATCATCCGACCTGCAATGTTAATTGCCTTGGCAGCTGTATTCATTTAGGCAGCAAACTCGGCGGGCCCGAATTTCTCTGGGAGATCATCATTGTGGACGAACTCCGCCTTGTTCCCGTTGTTTACGAACTCGATTAAGGTCGGAGGATAACGTTCACCGCTAAGCATGTGGGGCGCAACCAGACCCTTGGCATGGGCTTCCCTCCGTTCAACCTGGGCAACAGCAGGGCTAGTGTGCAAAACGAGTTGCGCATCAGCTGACCCGGTAGAGGTGTCCGTTGTCGGTGGGGTCTTCTTCGGAAGCATGGACGCAAGTGTACGCTGTCCAGCCTCGATTGACGTTGCCTTGGCAGTGTCAGGAGCCTTTTTGTCCTTGGGTTGCTGCTGAGAAGTTGAAGTTGCTGCAGCGGATTTGCCCTTGGGAGCTGCCTTGGTACTGCTGGTGCCTTCTCGCCGAGTCTTGGAAGACTCGGACGAGGCGGAGGGGCTTGGTGCTGTTGCTGGCGCTTTTGCTGTTGCTGCTGGTGCTGGAGTTGATGCTGGTGCTGATTTCTGTTTCGGCGGGGGTGCTGAAGGAACCTCGGTGGTGGCTGGTTGCGGCTGTGCCAAAGAAGGAGCAACTGCAGGCTCGGCAGAACCGCTTCCCCCTGTTCTGAGGTTGCCCTCCTCTTGACGAGGTGGGCTAGAACCCGGAGCAGCCGCTGAACCATCCTGAATGGGGCTCAACGGGCGTGAATCGTCGCCACGAGGGGGAGAAGGGCTAAGTCGGAGCAGCGAAGCTATTCCGGATCCACTCTGAGGAACTCCACCGCGGCCCTGCTGAATCAGATGATGAACAATGAGAAACTATACCAAAGGAAGAACAAAAGAATAGCAAAGGGAGAAATGACTTACTCATCTGAGGTCAAGGGCTCCTTTGGCTTGCGAGCTCTCCGGGCTACGACCTTGGTCGTGGACTTGGTGGCAGCTTTGTCTGTGGACTTCTTTTGCCTTTTGGTTGGCTTAGAAGGTCTAGAGGAAGAGGCAGATGCGCCCCCCCGTTTCTTCGATGCGACCGGGACTGGCTCACCCATGGCAAGGGGAGGATCTTCATGGATCTTCCCACCGGGGTTAGCTGATGCCGGAAAAGCGTAAGACAGGGGGACAGCGTCAAATGCCTCCATCACCTCAATGTCGGATTCATCTTCATCGTCAGTCCAATCTCTAATGGAAGAGAGTTTACCAGTGTGGCGCTTGGTCGCATCAGCCATCGGCAGGAACATCTCCTGATCCGGCTCCTCCTCGTCTGAGGCATCTCGATCAGGCGCCCATTTGAGAGAAGGCTCGGTGCCATCCTCAATAGTTTTCTGAAGAAACATCTAAGGGAAAGAAAAGGCAAAGGGATTAAACCTACAACAAAAATCGACATATGATTTAATTCGGAAAAGGTTTGGGGCACGAGACTTACCACAGGGGGAAGCCTATCTCGGCAGAAGTGTTAGATCCCCCACGTCCACTCAGCAGTGAAGTTCTTGTTGGTGGTGAAGAGGGCCTTCACCCGACGGTAGATCTCGATGTTGCTCAACTCGAATGAGGAGGTCCAGGTTGGGGTCACGACCCAAGCTCATGTGGCAAAGTTTATGCGTATGTTTCTGGAGGGGGGAGATCCGGTTGCGGACGAAGGTGATCATTGCGTTCTCGTTGCACAATCCCTGATCCTTCAGCTCCTGGAACCGTTTGTTGACTTGGTTCGCCAGGACTGTTGGTTTCTTGGGGACCTTGTCCCATAGATCTGGATTAGGAGGACCCGGAGCGTAGGGGCGCAGCCGGATCAGATCTTCATCCGTGCCATTTCTGACATAGAAGAAGATTCGGGCCCAGCCCTTGCAGGAGTCAAGCCCCATGACTCGGGGAAAGATTGACTGTTCCGAGGAGAGATGGAAGCTGCGCCAAACTACGTGAGCTGCTTGTCCTCTGGATTAAGTTCTGTATTCGGAATCACATTCCGGCAAAGACCAAAGAACCGGATCCAGAGCTCCTTGGTGGGCCATAGTCCGGTGTAGCCCTCGATGGTGGAAGCGAAGGCAGAGAGGGAAGTGATGGCGTTAGCCAGAAGGTGATGCGGCTGAAGCTCGTAGGTCTCGAGCCAGTCGTGGAAAAAGTCGCTGACGGGAAGCCCGAACCCATGTTGGAAGTGGGAGAAGAATACAACAAACTCACCCGGATTGGGTGAGGGGTCAAGCTCCACGGCAGCGAGGCGTGCGATGACGCCCTCCGGCATACGCTGGGTACAGTACAGCCAGTCAAGATCATCCTGGTAAACCTAGGACCCAGCCTAGGTGCCGCGGTCGGCGTTCCCCGCGTCCAACTCCATTTCCTGCTCCACGACGGCGAGTTCTTCCTCTGTCATCTCTAAGTCACTGCCCTCACTGGGCCTAACGGCGGTGGGAGGCAGTGGCCTAGATTGGTGTGGACCCGTGGCGGAGGAGATGAGCAGGAGAGGCAACGACGCAGGTGAGCAAGGAAACGGTGTGGTGGCGGCGGCGCTGTCGCTAGAGAGGAAGAAGAAGAAGAAGAAGAAGAGGCAGAGGGGCACGAGAGTGGGGAAAAGACCCGAGGGGCGCGCCCCTCCCCTATTTAACCACGCCCTTGAGGGGTAGTGGGATCACGCTGTGTAGACAGGCCACACGGTGTGGCCGTGTATGACCCGGATCAACCAATCAGCGACGAGCCACATGAAGGGCCACAGGGCGCAGGAGATCCCACGACGTGACGTTATGATACAGTTAACGAGGAGGCAGGCACGATGTGATGTGTGCTACAGTAATATCTGACAATAACTGCGGCGGTTACTAGCATAGGCCCTTAAAATGAGGCAAAGTAATGATTAGCCTCCACGTGGGGAAGCGTACAAGAGAAGGAAGAATGACCCGGATGAGTATGAGGTGACCCGGCCGGCGAGTGAAAACTCGGAATGTGCCAAGGGAAAGTAAACCTATGAAATCCAGACTATGAGATAACTCGGAAAAAGGAAGAAAAGGTTCGGTAAAATTGAACCTGCTGTGGCCTTAGCAACTAAGGCAGCTAAGACCGCACCAGCTTCGAGGACTAATGTTGGGGGGATACCCCCGGGTAGGGTCACGCCGGGGTATAAAGGCCAAGTTAGCCGAGGTACGGCAAGGTCAAAGCGGTTGCTGACCGAGTCACCTCAAGGCAGGCCGAATCACGGAGTAACCCAGACCAGAGGATGTCCACCTAACTGGGTCTCAGCCGACTTATGTTGTATGTCCGTAAGATATATCTAACTTGTATGCAGGTACAGGCGTGGCCGGATTAACCAGGCATGATCCGGGTTATATCTGGCTTACAAGAGAAGGAAGGTATCTCGCTGGTCAAAAGGTGGCCGCTGTACGCAGAGCATGAGCAAAGCGGACAGAGGCCAGGACCACCGAGGCATGGCCGACAAGGGTGACGATGCCTATGTCGGATGACGCAGGCGCCGCAGAGGCTCACGTAGCCTCTGCATGGATGACGCTGGCCAAAAGTGACCCGGTCGGCTTACTATTTTGGGAAGAGGCATATTCCCTGGAATATGCCTCCACCTATGCCCTAATTGGAGACCTAGCCACCCCTATATAAGGAGGGCTAGGGCCTCTGTAGAAAGGGTTGCTCTCAAGGGGATTGGTCTTTACTTGTTCAGTTCTAGTTTCCCTGAGGGCTAGCTAGTGGAGAGAGTAAGAGAGTTCTTTCTTCCTCATCTCCTCGATACAGCTCAAGGAGCACTTGTAACCTTGGAATCTCATCGAACAATAAAGCTTCTGTGTGTAGAATCACTACACTATCCCTCCCTGGATTCCTCTAGTGCATCTTGTCCCCACCTTTAGCCTATCCATGGCATCTGCCGTGACACCACCACGACAGTCTTTATAGGCGAAGGGGCAAGGTCGGTGGAGCACCAGGGGGCCCACACCCCTGGTGGCTGATTATTGGCTCAACACATCGAGCTCATTGGGGAACCCGAAGAGGAAGGTATGATGAGCACAACAACAATTTTCCCTCAGTTGTGAAACCAAGGTTATCGAACCAGTAGGAGCAAGGAAACACCTCCAAGGTGTTGTTACCAACTTGGAATCCCGCACAACACAACCACAGAACTTTGCCCCCAACTTACAGTGAGGTTGTCAATCTCACCGGTTTTGCTGAAAACAAAGGATTAAACGTATTGTGTGGAAGATAGTAATAGCTTGTAGAAAGTAAACAGAAAATAGTAAACAATTGTAGATTGATGGTAAAAGAAAGGACCGGGGTCCATAGTTCACTAGTGGTGCTTCTCCTTAAGATAGATGACATGTTGGGTGAACAAATTACAACGGGGCAATTGACAAACATCGAGAAAGCATACATGCATATACTAATCATTTTGAAAACTATGAGATTTGATTAGGCATTACAACATTATACATAGACCGTAATCCAGCTGCATCTATGACTCATAATCCACCTTTAGGTTATCAATCCGAACCCCCTCTAGTATTAAGTTGCAAGCAATAGATAATTGCATTACGCATTGCGTGTAAAGTAAACAATACGATTGTTCCATGAACAAAGGATTGTTGTTTTCTCCCTAGTAGTAACAACACATCTAGTCCCTGATACGTTGCTAACGTATCTATAATTTTTGATGTTCAATGCTTGTTTTATATCTACTTTTGCATTTTCTGGAACTAACCTATTAACAAGATGCCACAGTGCCAGTTGCCTCTTTTCTGCTGTTTTTGGTTCTAGAAAGTCAGAAAATGAATATTCTCGGAATTGGATGGGACAAAAGCCAAAATCAATATTTTACCGGAAGACTCACGGAGCCAAAAGACGAGACGGAGAGGGGCCACAGGGCGGCCACACCAGGTGGTGGCGCAGGCTATCCTCGTCGCACCACTCAGTGGTGTGGGCCCTGCCACCTGACCGACCTTGCCTCTTCGCCTATAAGATGTCTCCCGATGCAAAAAGCCTAAATCGTCAAGCCTCCAACCACGAAAGTTCCAGGCACCGCCACCAAGGGGAGATTCGGGGATGAAAGTCTCTGCTCCAGACCTGTCAGGACGGGGAAGTACCCCCGGAGCCATCTCCATCGATCTCCACCACCATCTCCATCGTCGTTGCTGATTCCCATGATGAGGAGGGAGTAGTTCTCTCCCGAGGCTAAGGGTTCTACCGGTAGCTATGTGTTCATATCTCTCTATGCATGATCTTATTGAGATCATGAGCTTGTAATCTATAGATCTACCTTTCTACTCAAGTGCTTTAATAGATCTCTGCTCTCCCCATGTGTGTGAAGTTGACAGTGTACACACCATGGTGGTACTTAGGCTAGACATTACAAATACTTGTTATGAGTTATATTTGGAGTTGGACGTCTCTATGAAATTGTGGTGTTTGTTGGAACCATCTAGTGCTCAAGGTGACAGTGTGGGGTTATCTAGATGCGGAAAGCGAACTTTGAGGTGTGCTGTTATAGCCCTACCATCGATTAGAGTGTCCAACCGGAGAGTAGTTAAGAGTAGTATCATAAAGAGAATATATTTATATGAGAGTGTTCACTAGTGAAAGTATGATCCCTAGGCCTTGTTTCTAAGCATTGAAACACCGTTTGCAACTAGATCTGTTACATGTTTGCTTGCTTCTATCTTTATTTCAGTTTTAGTTTAGTCTTTCCCACGCCATCAAGCTATTTTCTAGAACTGTTGTCTTATATCCATACCACTTGTATTTTACTATCTCTTCACCGAACTAGTGCACCTATACACCTGACAAGTGTATTGGGTGTGTTGGGGACACAAGAGACTTCTTGTATCTTGATTGCAGGGTTGCTTGAGAGGGGATACCTTTGTCCACTTCCTCCCTGAGTTCGATAAACCTTGGGTAATCCACTTAAGGGAAAACTTGTTGATGTTCTACAAACCTCTGCACTTGGAGGCCCAACAACTGTCTACAAGAATAGAAGTGCGTAGACATCAAGCTATTTTCTGGCGTCATTGTCGGGGAGGTAAGATAAAAGGTACTCACATCCTCCGGTGTGAGTGCTCGAAGTTATTTCCTTTAGATTCTGCAATTTTGTCTTTTTGTTTCTTGTTTTCACTAGTTAGGCTTAATGGAAAACAACAAAAAAATTAGAGAGCTTTATAGTATTTATCTTGAGTTAGGACATGAAGTGTTTGAAGAGAAAATTAAAAAACTTATGGAACTTTATTTGCATGCTAATAGCAATGTTGTTAGTATGAATTCTTTGGACACCATTATTTCTAATGCTATGGAAAAGTCTAAGCTCGGGGAAGCTAGTTTTTATGAAAATGATCTTTTTAGTTCCCCAGCTTTGGAAGATAGCTATTCTATTGCTTATGATGATACCAAACCTCCAATATATGATGATTATAATGATGAATATGATATTTTCAGTCCACCAACTATTGAGGAGAAAATTAATTATGATTACAATATGCCTCCTATATTTGATGATTATGGTGATGAGAATAATAATGATAGCTATTTTTTTGAATTTGCTCCCACTACAATTAATAAGAATGACTATGTTTATGTGGAGAGTAATAATTCTTGTATGCATGTGGCTCATGATAAGAATGTTTTATGTGATACTTATATTGTTAATTTTATTCATGATGCTACTGAAAGTTATTATGAGAGAGGGAAACATGGTTTTATGTATCTCAACAATATTAAGTTCCCCTCTTTATGTTGAAAGTCTTGAAGTTGCACATGTTTTGCTTTCCTATGCTTGTTGCTTTGTGCTTTCATGACTTGTTTCTTTACAAGATTCCTATGCATAGGAAATAGGTTAGACTTAAATGTGCTTTGAATTTTCTTCTTGATGCTCTCTTTTACTTCAATTCATATTTCTTATGTGAGCATCTTCTCAAACTATCATGCCTAACTTAAAGGCGTTAAAGAAAAGTACTTATTGGGAGATAACCCAAAAGTTTTAGATGAGTCTTGGAAGTTATTACCTCTGTAATAACCGCTCCTTATCCTTTTTATTTGCCTTTTGTGCCAAGAGTAACCTCTAATGAGAGAGAAGTAATGCTTGGAAAGTTGCTGTCACAAAACAGATTTTTGTGCTTCACCGTAAAAATTCGTGTAAAATCTCTGTATGTTGTTTTGAGGCGTGAATTTTTGTGCTTCTGCCCCAGGTTGTTATCTAACTTCCATTAGTTCAACACTTTTCGATTTGAGCAACATAAGGTCTTCGAAAAAATTGGTTTTTACCTGTTGGTCTGTTTTGACAGATTTCTGCCATTATTTGCATTTGCTTCTTGTTGGTTCCTTTTTGGGTTCTCTTTGGGGAATTGAGCTTTTTGAGGGAAGTGCTACAGTAGCTTGTGTTTTAATGTAAGTTTTATTGGTGTTGAAACTGAACCTGAAGACTTATTATCTTGAGTGCACTAATGTTGCTAATAAAGATTGTGTGAAGTTTTGTATGAAGGAAAAAAAATTCAGGTGTATGGAGGGAATAATGTAATGAGATGAAGAATGGACTAAAGCTCAAGCTTGGGGATGCCACGCGTGTCACCCCAGGAAATATCCAAGAGGTACAAGCGTCAAAGCTTGGGGATGCCCAAGGCATCCCCTTCTTCATCAATAAAAATTTCAGGTTTCTTCCAAACACTTCATTTTTATTGTTTCATGCACAGTTGTGTTGTTCTTGGAGCGTCTTTGTTTTTTTAGTTTTCGTTTGCTTGAATAAGTTGGTTGGATCCCAACACACTTCTTTTGGAGAGAGACACACTATGCTTTCATTGTTTAGAACACTCTAGTTTTCATTCTTATTGTTTTATGAGTGTTCTCTTTTGCTAGCACTGCGTTTAGCCTTAGTTTTCTTATGCTTTCAGCTTAGACCTTTTTAGTTCTTCTTTTTGGATTTGTGAGACAAGCTCACTGATCTTTATTTATTATTATCTTTGTGAGTTCTTTCAAATAAGTCGATTGGTGTTGGAAGAGAGTAGGAAAAGTTCATGCTTAAGTGGTAAAAAGGAGCTTGTTTTTGACTGTGGCCTATGCTTTGTCATGTCATGCTTGATATTGTTTTGCTTTATTCTTAGTGATCCTTGCTGTAGCATGACATGTTATAAACAATTGAGATTACTTAATGTGCCTTGGAAGAATCATGCGTTGTTTTAGCATATTAAAGCATAGTATTGTGGTATTCTCCTTTGATGCTTTATTTGGGTTGACTTGGCGCATGCTCACACCATGTTATGACTATCCCAAGTCACCATAGCCTTTATGATCCTTTAGTTTTCGACTTGTAGTATCACTTTATGCTTTGATTAATGATGTTTTGTCGCTCTGCATGATTATGGCAATTATTGCTCTCTTAGTTGGTCGCTCCCAGTCTTTTGCTAGCCTCCATAACCAAGTATGAGTTCCACTCATGCATCCAACTCCTAAAAACAAGTTATTCCAAAGAGTCCACCATACCTACCTATTAGCATTTGCTATTCCAAGTATATTCATGTTTTTATCTACCTTCCGAATTAAACTTGTTATGACAAAATTAGTGATTAAAGCTCTCACGAACTTGATGGCACACTTCACTTTCTTGCACTTAATAAAATTGAACCATTGCGTCCATCTTTGTTGCATATATGCTTGCGCTTTATAAGTTGAAGTTATCAGAACCATGTATCATGGGTAATGCTTTCAACATTGCACTTGTACATTGTACCTAGTCGATATCATGTTCTTTTGCTTATGGATCCCGACGGTGTGAAATAAAAGGGGAACTTGTAAGATCATGGAGTTTGTATTTGTGTTAGAGAAACGCCTAGGCCGCTAGCCTAAGCCATGCCTAATCATGGTGGAAACTTGCAGCATAACCATAATGAGCACTCTGTGAAGCATCCTCAATAAAAACCTATGCAAATAGCAAATAAAAAGATCGCTGAGATGCTTATTGTTTGCTTGCCTTGTCATTTTGATTATGGGAAAGCTCCTGTATCATGTGCAAGGGGTACCCCGTTGGCGGTTCTCTATGATACATATGTACTTACAATGACAAGAGCTTACTTGTGACTAAAGTTGAGTAGCATGAGGTTCGGTCTTCGTAAGTAAGGGGCATGAGATTTCAGCTTATAACTTGTCAAGCATATCCTCTTAGTTGTGTCACTTTAACCTTAATCACCTAAATATGCTTATGATAGGGGCAATGAGAGCTGAAAGCTATTAAGTACCATAATTTTTGGAAGCTCTTTATGAAACTTGAATCTCTGCTTCCTTCTATGAAGGCCTTTCTTTTACTTTTTTGTTGAGTCTCCACCTTCTATCTTTATGCACCTACTTTGAGAGCATAGTGGCCATTCTTAGTTCTATGTGAATTGTCCCAAGACTTGTTGATTGATGCATAGCTTTGATATTGCTTGTTTTAAACTATTTGTATCTAGTCACTCTTATGAATTTTGAAGGTGTCCTATGCATTTATGTTTGCTACTCTATGAGGGACAAGCTAAATGCTACTATGCTATGTTTTCTTTATGTGAAACAAACAAACATCTTGCAAAGCATTATTATTCATTAATCTTTTGTTTGTGACTTTTCATGTTGCAACATAGTTTCTTTGTCTTATTTTTAGAACTTTATCTTTCATGCTATGTTGAAGTACTATGATCCCAACTATCAATGTTTTACAAATACTTTGATCAAGGTTATGATGGTGCATGTCACCTCAAAAATTATTCTTTCTTTTTATCATTTACCTACTCGAGGAGGAGCAGGAGTTAAGCTTGTGTATGTTGATACATTGTTAACGTATCTACAATTTTTGATGTTCCATGCTTGTTTTATATCTACTTTCTTATGTTTTGTCGACATTTGGAGATACTTTTATGCATTTTCTGGAACTAACCTATTAACAAGATGCCATAGTGCCAGTTGCCTGTTTTCTGCTGTTTTTGGTTCCAGAAAGTCAGAAAATGAATATTCTCGGAATTGGACGGGACAAAAGCCAAAGTCGATATTTTACCCGAAGACTCACGGAGCCAGAAGACGAGACGGAGAGGGGCCACAGGGAGGCCATACCATGTGGTGGCGCGGGCTAGCCCTAGCCGTGCCACCAGGTGGTGTGGGCCCCTTGTTCGCCCACCGACCTTGCCTCTTCGCCTATAAGATGTCTCCCGATGCAAAAAGCCTAAATCATCAAGCCTCTAGCCGCGAAAAGTTCTACAGCGCCGCCTCCACCGAAGGGGAGATTCGGGGGATAGAAAGTCTCTGTTCTGGCACCCTGTCAGGATGGGGAAGTGCCCCCGGAGCCATCTCCATCGATCTCCACCACCATCTCCATCGTCGTTTATGATTCCCATGATGAGGAGGGAGTAGTTCTCTCTCGAGGCTAAGGGTTCTACCGGTAGCTATGTGTTGATCTCTCTCTCTATGCATGATCTTATTGAGATCATGAGCTTGTAATCTATAGATCTACCTTGCTACTCAAGTGCTTTAATAGATCTCTGCTCTCCCCATGTGTGTGAAGTTGACAGTGTGCACACCATGGTGGCACTTAGGCTAGAGATTACAAATACTTGTTATGAGTTATATTTGGAGTTGGATGTCTCTATGAAATTGTGGTGTTTGTTGGAACCATCTAGTGCTCAAGGTGACAGTGTGGGGTTATCTAGATGCATAAAGTGAACTTTGAGGTGTGCTGTTATAGCCCTACCATTGATTAGAGTGTCCAACCGGAGAGTAGTTAAGAGTAGTATCATAAAGAGAAGATATTTATATGAGAGTGTTCACTAGTGAAAGTATGATCCCTATGCCTTGTTTCTAAGCATTGAAACACCGTTTGCAACTAGATTTGTTACATGTTTGCTTGCTTCTATTTTTATTTCAGTTTTAGTTTAGTCTTTTCCATGCCATCAAGCTATTTTCTAGCACCGTTGTCTTATATCCATACCACTTGTATTTTACTATCTCTTCGCCGAACTAGTGCACCTATACACCTGACAAGTGTGTTGGGTGTGTTGGGGACGGACATGGGTATACCCTATAGGTACTCGAGCTTGGTATATATGGCCTGAATACAGCGGAAGCCCACGGTGTCGCCAAGGCCCAAATGGAGAACTCGAGTAACCTACGGACTCTCGATTGCTTGCAGAACAAGAAGAAGCTAAAGATAGAAAGTTTAAAGGGAAACCCTAACCTGTAACCGACTCGACCTGCTACCCAAGACCTAGCATATCTATATAAAGGCTAGGATGGGGCAGAGAGGAGGACACATGCAACCCTAGTTTCCACAACCCTCGTCAGATTGCATCTACGCACCATTGTAATCTTAGATTCCTTTGTTAATTCCACGAGCAGACAAGCAGGAGTAGGGACCTCTACGAGGCCTGAACCTGGGTAAATCTTCGAGTCTCCCTGTGTGCTTGTTTTCTAGCCGATTGATGCTTCCAACGCTCCGTCCTTCTCCAAAACCCAAGTCCATAACAATGGGCATTGATGAGTTAAACCCTCGTCAATTGGCGTCGTATGTGGGAAGTGGGAGTGCTGATGTTGCGGTTTCTTCGGCCCCATCAACTGTGATCTACAACTCCGCAACATCAGAGATTCACTAGCTCTTCGGTGCGTTCGACTTCACCATCCACACTCCGGCCACTCGCCTGGCTTTCGAATCCGTGGGTGATGGAATTAGCCTGGCAATCGAGAGTTTTCGCTTCCAAGTTGGTCAGATGGGCACGCTTCGCATGCCTGACCAGCCGACGACACCATCGATTGCTCCAGCATCATGGTTCCCTCCGCCGATCAACACCCTCAGTGAGCTCAATGCCTCGACAACAGTCGAGAATACGGATAGCGACAGCAGTCGTGAATCCGATCTGGGCGATCTAGCAACTGAAGATGGAGCGTAGGCTTCTGGATCTGAAAGTTGTGGGAGCAGCAGGTTCCCCAACCACTTCATGTGCGCCGTCATCAACGTGGGCGACTCCTCTGCCAATCGCGATAACATGGGCAACGGTGGCAATGGAACTGACCCGCCAAACGGTGGCACACCTAATGGCAGACTACCCAATGGCGGACCACCCAACGGCGGCCCCACTAACGGCGCCCCCGTCAACAACGGAGGGGCAGACGAACTCCCCACCATGGTGAATGAGCAAACTGGCGAACGCGTCGTGATTAGGCTCAATGATCTCGAGTGGGCCCGCTACCGAGAAGCTCTACGAGGCCACCCTCTGCCCTTTGGCTCCCCACAAGAATTGTTGATGGGATACCATTGGCCCCTGAAAGGGGAATACAAACGCCAACTGCAAACAATCACGCAACTCGAGGCGCGTAAAAAGGCGGCAGACGAGTCGAGCCTCCGACGAGCTAGGCTCTCCTCCCACGGAGGATCCTCCTCCAAGTGCAACGAGTACATCGCTAACAAGAGGCGATCTCGACTGGCCCACCTCACTGAACAAGAGAGTGTAGAAGCCACAAAGGTCCTCGACTTCGGCTCCATGACGGTGGATACGCGTGGCAACATGCTTCCAAAAACACCGCAAGCTGTGGTAACGGCGGCCACCATGTACCTCCTCAACAACCAGCCATTAGCTGGAGATCCTCGAGCTGCCATGCACCAATCTACGATCGTAGGCTTGGGGTTAATCGAGGCTGCTCTCGACAAAGAGCCGACACCGGAGCCGAAGAAAGGCAAGGCTCTGGCAAAACGCTATTCCTCGCCCTCATCCAGTGACGACAGTCACGATCTGTCTCAACGCCGCCGCCCACGGCGACACGACCATGACTACGACGCATGTGATGACATCACGCAACACAAGATCGACAAGTCAAGGGCGCAACATGCCCGATCAACTGACTCAGAAGAAGAATATGTGGAGCTCTGTGGTGCTAGATGCTTCAGCAGGGCCATCAGGCAAAAGCGAATGCCCAAGGGGTTTAAGCTCCCATCAGAGAACCCAAAGTTTGACGGTCTGCAGGACCCGAAAATCTGGTTAAAGGACCATATGTCCTCCATCAGGCTCCACGGCGGGAGTCAAAGCATGGCCATGCAATGCCTGCAGCTACGGGCATGTCTCAACAACCTCCCACGTGGATCCATTCGTAGTTGGGAAGAGCTGGTCTATAGCTTTGTGCGCAACTTCAAGGGCACCTACAAAAGGCCCGCATCAATCGAAGAACTGAGGTGATGCCAGCAAAGGTCGGGCGAATCGCTACGCTCGTACATCTAGAGATGGTTCATCATCAAGAACTCCGCAGAAAATATCTTGGAGGATCGCGCAATCGACGCATTCAATGGCGGTGTTCGCCGCATAGAGCTCAGGGAGGAGCTGGGCCGCTCGAAGCCTAAAACCATTGACCACCTAATGGAAATTGCGAATCGGTGGGCAGATGGAGAAGATTCGGTGAAAAATCGCGTTCACTCCGACGATGAAGCAGAACTCGAGCACAGACGCGATCGCCGAAGCAAACGTCGAATGCGCATCTACGACGACCGCGACGACGTCAACATGGTCGCCGGCCACGCCAGACGCGACGACAACCGCAATAGCGGCTACCGTAGCGGTGGACACCGTGACTTCGGGAAAACCACGCAAGTATGGCAGCGCCTCACTCGCGACGAGTCACCCGTAACATACATTGAGGATAAGTAGTCCGGGCCATGCACGGTGCACTTCTACATCGACAAGCATGACGGCAAAAAGAAATCCAACCACCACCTCAAGGACTACCGCAAGTTCCTCAAACTGAGGGTCTGGCTCGGATGAATCGTGACGCAGTCAATAGGGGCTACGTTGCCGCCCCAGGCGCTGTGGCACATGGAGCTCCTCCACCACCACCCGTACCACCGCCAAACGCAACTAAGTCGGACCAGCACCACGGAGGCGAGCCGTACTCACGGGCCATGGTTACCATGATGATCCAAAAGGGCCGCCCCTCTAATCGGGTGCAAAAGGCCATCACTCGCCAAGTGAATCTGGCGACAAACTCACCACCATCCACCACTGACTACCTTAGTGGAAGCGACTCCTGCATCACCTTCGACAAGCGCGACCATCCGCACTGAGTACCTCGTCCAGGCCATTGTCCCCTCGTACTCGAGGCACAAATTGGAGGCTTCGACATGAGCCGCGTCTTCATAGACGGCGGAAGCGACATCAACCTTATGTTCGTGAGTACCTTGCGAGCAATGAGGATTCCTCTGACATGCCTAGAGGCCTCGGACACAACATTCCACGGCATCGTCCTAGGCAAGGGTGTATATCCCCTTGGCAAAATCAACCTCGACGTCATCTTTGGCACGCCGAAAAACTTTCGATGCGAGCGCATCGACTTCGAAGTCGTCAACTGGCCCTCATAGTACCACTGCATCCTGGGACGTGTTGTGTTCGCTAGATTCATGGCAGTGCCACACTACGCCTATATGCAGATGAAAATGCCAGGCCCTAATAGCGTCATCACAATCAACGGGAGCTTCGAGAGGTCAGACAGTTGCGACAGGGAATTCAACAGAATTTCCCAGTCCTTCGGCATGCAGGAGGAACTCGCAAGGCTGAAAGAGTCGACAGACAACAGTCTGCCTCCCCTAAACCGGCCAAGTTCACCCAACATGTCCTTCGACTCATCAGTGCACACAAAAAAAAGTTCAGGTCCACCCATCGGATCCCGCCAAGACGGCCCTCATCGCCAACAACTTGAGTCCCGCATAGGAACTCGCGCTCGTCAAATTCCTCCGTGAGCACTGGGAAATCTTCGCCTGGTGTCCAGATGCCAGGAGTTCCCAGGGACTTAGCCGAGCACGCACTCAATGTCAACCTAGACGCAAGGCCATGCAAACAAACAATTCGACGACTATCTGAGCCAAGAGCAAAAGCAGTCGGAATGGAGATCAACAGACTCCTCGACGCCAAATTCATACGCGAGATCAAGGAAAGTACTTGGCTCGCCAACACAGTGCTAGTACCAAAAAAGGACACGGATATCCTACGGATGTGCGTGGATTTCACCTCTCTGAATAAGCACTGCCCGAAGGACCACTTGCCGCTGCCACGAATCGACCAGATCATCGACTCCACCGCGGGATGTGAGCGCCTCTGCTTCCTCGATGCCTACTCAGGCTACGATCAGATTCGAATGAAGGAGGAGGATCAAGAGAAAACAGCGTTTACAACGCCTTTTGGTGTGCTCTGCTATAACACAATGCCCTTCGGGCTAAAAAACCCAGGAGCCACCGACCAGTGGTGCATGCAGGCTTGGCTCAAGAACCAACTTGGTCGCAACATCCAAGTCTATGTTGACGACATCGTAATCAAGAACAAAGAGGAAGCTTCACTAATCGATGATTTACGCGAAACCTTCGCCAACCTCCACCATTACCAGATCAAGCTCAATCCGGACAAGTGCGCCTTCGGCGTACCATCTAGGCAACTACTCGGGTATCTCATCTCCGCGAGAGGGATCGAGGCGAACCCGAAGAAAATAAAATCCATACTGGCCATGGAAAAGCCGAAGAACATAAGAGGTGTCCAGCAGCTGGCTGGGCGAATCACGGCGCTTAGTCGATTCATCAGTCGAATGGGCGAAAAAGCATTACCCTTCTACCAACTTCTCTGCAAAGCTGACAAGTTCGAGTGGACCAACGAGGCACAGGAAGCATTCGAAGACCTCAAGCGCCTACTGTCCACCTCGCCAGTACTGGTGACCCCACGTGAAAGGGAACCACTGTTACTATACATCTCCGCCACCAACCAGGTGGTCAGCACGGTGCTCGTGGTAGAACGAGCCGAGGAAAACAAGGTCCACAGGGTACAACGCCTAGTATACTACCTCAGCAAAGTACTCACGCCAACAAAGCAGCGGTACCCGCACTACCAGAAGCTAGCGTACGGCGTCTTCATGATAGCCCGGCGACTGCGCCATTACTTCCAGGAACACCCAATCGTGGTAGTCAACGACGCCCCGCTGGGGCATATCCTCAACAATCCTGACGCCACCGGACGAGTAGCACTTTGGGGGATCGAACTGTCTCCACGAAACATTACATATGAAAAACGCAATGCAATCAAGTCGCAAGTTCTCCCTGACTTCCTCGTGCACTGGATGGAGAACTAGCTCCCTGAAAAACCAGATATGTCCTACCTCTGGACAATGCACTTCGACGGATCCAAGCGAAAGGATGGAGCTGGCGCAGGTGTCATACTGACATCGCCCTAGGGAGACAAGATGAAATATATTCTGCGAATGCAGTTCACCGCCTCCAACAATGAAGCTGAATACGAGGCCCTGCTGCACGGGATGAGGATGGCAAAAGCCTGCGGCGCCAAGAGGCTCATAATATACGGCGACTCCAAACTGGTCATCAACGAGACAATGCACGAGTGTGACGCACTGAACGACAATATGATCGCCTACCGCGACCTCTACGACACACTCGAAGGGGACTTCGATGGTTGCGAGCTGCAGCGCATAGGCCGCGAAAGCAATGAAGAGGCGGACGCACTCGCCAACATTGGCTCTACCTGCGCCCCCATACCACCTGGGGTATTTCTCGAGCGCATCTGCGAACGCTCCATCAAGCCAAAGGCCGCAGAGAAGAAAACAAGCGCAACAACGGACTCGGGGGCTGCGCCGCCCAATGAGCCAATGGCACTCGACGACCTGGAGCCTGACACAGGACTCGAAGGACCAATGAGTATCATGATGATCGAGCCATCTTGGACTCAACCGTACATCACATACCTTCTCAGCAAGAGGCTACCGGACAAACCAACTGACGCACGGCACATCGCGCGGCGATCCAAGGCATTCGTTGTTATCAACAGCGAATTGTACAAGCGCATCATCACAGGAGTACTCCAACGATGCATCTCAAACGCTGATGGAAGAGCTGTCTTCCTCGACATCCATGAGGGGACTTGCGGGCACCACGCTGGTAGTCGAGCCCTCGTCGCCAAAGCTCTACGAGCTGGATTCTACTGGCCTACGGCCATGCGTGACGCCAAGGACATCGTCCAAAAATTCAACGCTTGCCAGCGATTCGCGGACAAGCCACACGCACCTAGCGTGGAGGTTCGGCCAATTCCATTGGCCTGGCCCTTCACGCAATGGGGACTCACATGGTCGGCAAGCTCCCAAAGTCCTCACGAGGAGGCTACGTCTACCTCTTGGTCGCAGTCGACAAATTCACTAGATAGAGGCCATGCCAGTGACTAACCAGTTAGGGTACAACATAGTCAAGTTCTTCGAGTCCATCGTCTACCGCTTCGAAGTACCGCACAACATCATCACGGACAATGGGACGAACTTCACATCCAAGGAGTTCCAAGAATTCTACGAGAATCTGGGAATCAACATCAACTATGCCTCCATAGCACATCCACATACCAACGGTCAGGTTGAAAAAGCCAACGGGCTCGTCTGCGGCGGCCTCAAGAAGCGACTCCTCAGGCCACTCGAACAAGCTGCAGGTTGCTGGCCAGATGAGCTGCAATCGGTACTCTGGAGCCTGCGCACAACTCCGAACAGCGCCACGGGGTACACCCCGTTCTTCATGGTGCACGGTGCTGAAGCGGTGCTACCCGCAGAGGTACGATACAAAGCACCACGAGTGGTCGCTTACAGCGAGCAGGAGTCAACTCTTGCACTCAAAGACTCCGTCGACCTCCTTGACGAGGCACGGGAAATCGCCACAGAAAGATCAATGATCTACCAGCAGAACCTGCGCAACTACCACAACAGATGTTGGGGGGATAACCCCGGGTAGGGTCACTCCAGGGTATAAGGGCCGAGCTAGCCGAGGTTCGGCAAGGTCAAAGCGGATGCTGGCCGAGTCACCTCAAGGCAGGCCGGATCACGGAGTAACCCGGACTAGGGAGGTCACCTAACATTGTCTCGTCCAACTCAAGGAGTGAGTCGGAGGAACCTGTCTAGCTTATATGCAGGAACAGGTGTGGCCGGATCAACTGTGATCCGGATCCTCGTTTGGCTTCTAGGAGAAGGAAGGAATATCTCTGGTCAAAAGAAGGCCGGTGCATCTTGGATGGCCGAGTAAAGCAAGGCGGGACCACGGATCGTGGCCGACAAGGTGGCCACGCTCACGTCGGTGGCGCTGAAGAAGAGGCAACGTCGCTAAAGCAAGAGTGGCGTGGGGAAAAGCACCCCTGTCGGGTTACTAGTTTGGGAGGCGGCATATTCTTAGGAATATGCCTCCACGTATGCCCTAGGCCAGGACCAAACCACCCCTATATAAGGGGGGGGGTTGGGGTTCTGGTAAGGGGGTTCAGTCTTTTCGGATACAGAGCAAGGGAAATACTTGTGGGTCTTGAGTTCTAGGACTAGAGGATAGGCAAGAGTAAGAGAGCCACTTCTTCCTCCTCTAGTCAAAACAGCTCGAAGAGCACTTGTAACTTAGGCGAACATCAATACAAAGCTTACGTGTAGAGAATCACTCTACTATCCCTCCTGGATTCCCCTAAGCGCATATTAGTCCCCACCTTCAGCCTATCCATGGCATCTACCGTGACACCACCACGGTTGGCGCCCACCGTGGGGCTAGCGGCGCTAGCGAGGTGAAGATCCGGACGGAAATTTCGCCGGCACCGGTGAGCGCGCCGTCTCGGGCTCGTTCAGCGCCGGTCGCTGGACTACGTCAGCGACAACGTTGGATGCTTCGGCACACGACCCCTTCCGCGCAACGGCGTCTTCGTCAAGCTCGGCGCACACAAGGTCTATGTAGCCGTGGACGTGTCTGGCGTCCATCCGCGTCGCATCATCGATGCAGGGGAACCACCCCTCACTGTGGCTCGCTGGGCGCGTATCGCCCGTTCCCCGAGCCATGCAGAGGTGATGATGACCGCACGGCCTTGGCGTGAGCGAGGATCAGCGCGCACCGAAGCGTGCCCAAAGCACCAAGGAAAGCTAGGGGTCCTCCGCTAGAGAGGCCGAAACGTGCTGAGGGAAGCTATGGATAGCTTGGCTAACCCGGTGACAGCAGTGGTAGATCCAGCTCAGGCACAAGCCGAGCTAGAGGAGACCCGGCGAAAGATACTGGAGGGCGCAAGGAAAGTAGCAGCGGCTCAGCAGTCATTGAACATGACGCTGCATGAGTACGCGAAAGCGAACAAGGTTGATGAAGTGAGGGCCAAAGGGAGAAACCTCATAAGTGAGATGAACAGAGAGGGTGATGATGGACCAGAAGGGTCGGAAAACTATCTGTCTGTGGGGTTGCCGAAGTATAGTACCCCGGCGAAGAACCTCAGAGCAGCAGATGCCGCGGCGTCCGAGCTAGAGGGTCTGACGGGTGAAGCTCGCCAAAGACAGCAAGACCGGGTTAACGAGCTGGTTCGGATCGCGAACAAGCAGAATGAGGAGCTGTTGAGAAGTAATCCGGAGAGAGTTGGAGCTTCTAAAATCATCCATTCGGTGATGGGTAACCCGGAGAAATCCGCTGGAGCCGCATCATCGCCTCATGGTGGCCCTAGAAGAGAAGAGGTAGTAACCTCGGCCAGACGGAACAAGCAGATCGTTCCGTACGACCCAAAGCGTGCGGGAAAGGAAAAAGAGATACGGAAAAACGACGATCGACGAAGTGTGAGCCGAGGTAACCATGATCAAGGCAATGCCGGTCAAGGGAATGCTGCCAACGGCAACGCCGGACAATGGAAACTTCGGCGAGCGGTCAACCGCCGTAGGGGAATGCACCAAGGCAAGAGCAAAGTGTCGGCCGTGGTATGCAACAGAGAGGACCACAACGGGAGCAAAACCGATACAATGATGGAGACTCGGAGATGATGAATGCGGGATACGCAAGACCGGACTATCATGTGATAGGGTCGAGATTGGGAAGCAGAGAGTTGATGTCGGATGACGCTAGGCTAAAATTAGCCCGCTTATATAGGTCGGAACAGATCGAATGTCAAGGTCCTCCGGGTCCAGCGTGCTTCGGACCCCGGATCATGAAGGAACCGCCGGTACCCAATTTCCAATTACCCAGGGGCACGAAGACATATGACGGTAGTACAAAGCCGGAGGATTGGCTAATAAACTACGCAACAGCTGTGAAAATTGCAACTGGCAACTTGAGGTGGGCTGTACGATATGTACCCCAAATGTTGGAAGGTCCAGCTAGGGTTTGGCTGAATAATTTGCCACCCGGAAGCATCAACTGCTGGATAGATTTTGAAGAGATGTTCATCAGCAACTTCTCAAGTACGTATCAAAGACCGAACAGACCGCAGACCCTGGCAATGTGCAAGCAGAGATCTAACGAAACGGATCGTGAATTCTTGACCCGGTGGTGTACCGTGAGAAACTCGTGTGAGGGAGTCATAGAGTCACAGGCTATAGCATGGTTCGCACAAGGATGTAGATATGGTAGCGAGTTGTGGATGAAATTGCAAAGGAAAATGCCAGTCACGTTGGCAGAGATGATCCGGATCGCGGATTCTTATGCTTTGGGTGATCCAACTCAACCTAGGATCGCCTCAAACGAGTCAAATGATGAGTACTATCCGAGGGACGGATCCGGGTCATCCCGGAGGGGTGATTACAGGGGAAAAAGGAGAGACGATAAACCGGATCATCCGTATGGCTCGCAACAAGTTGCGGCCGTGAATCAAGACCAGCCCGGGGCAGGGAGCAACCAACGCCAGAAAACGGGAGGGCAATGGACTCCTCGAAACGATGGCAAGAAAACATGGACTCCGGATCAGAAGAAGCAATGGCAAGAAAAGAAAGATCGTCCGAGGTATACCTACGAGTCAATGTTGGACCAGCCGTGCAAGTTTCACGCGCCGAATCCGAGCAGCCCGGCGGGTCACACGACGAGACAATGTGAATGGATGCGCAAGATAGAGCAAGGTGGTTCGGGGAATGCTCAGGCACCTCGGAATGATCAAACTCGGCAGGAGTTACCCCGGCAGCAATTGCTCTCCGGAGCAAACACGCGAGCAATGATGTTGCCTCCCCTCGGCCGGTATGACAACGTGAGAGAAGGGATGCAGGCATCAAGTGGAAAACCAGCAACAACTAGATCAGATACTCCGGAAACAAGGGAAGAAATGAGTACGGGAACATCACGGAGCTATTGTGTGTTCTAGCGAAGAAACAGATAGGAAGAGCTTGCAGCGCCGACATATGGAGGTTAACGCGGTTATGCCTGCAGTGATGAGGTACATGTCTTGGTCGGACTAGGAAATTACCTGGAGCATCAAAGATCACCCCAAGCTTATGCCAAGTCCGGGCTCGTATGCACTAGTGTTGGATCCGACGTTCATTGGACCAAACATTAATGTGAGGTTCTCCAAGGTACTGATCGACAATGGCAGTAGCATTAACATCATGTATGCGGATACGATGCACAAGTTGGGCATCTCGGAGAACATGCTCCAGGCTACGAGAACAACTTTTCCGCGGTATCGTGCGGCATATCCTGCGAACCAATAGGCAAAGTCCGAATTCGACGTGCTTTGTTGGTACAAGGGATAACTGCCGAACCGAAAATCTGGAGTTCGAAGTGGTAAACCTGGAGAGCACGTATCATGCATTACTCGGGAGACCAGCGCTAGGCAAATTCATGGCAAGTTGCCACGTTAGTTTTCTGAAGATGAAGTTGCCCGGGCCAAATGGTGCAATTACTATCGTTGGGGATTTCTGACGTTCTATTGAGTGCGCTTCAGCCGGGTCTAACTTAGCCGAGTCACTCGTAATTGCCCAAGAGAAAAGAAAAATCCAAGAAGTGACGGCATTAGCTCGGTCCGCGCGATATATGCGGTGTTAAGTAACCCGCATGGCGTTTCATTTCAAGCCGCGAAGGACACCAAGAAGATACCGTGGATAACGTGTTTCGGGCGCACCGTGACAATTGGAGCGGATTAAGCGACAAATAGGAAAGCGAGCTCGTCAACTTCCTCCGTGAGAATCGGGATATTTTTGCTTGGTCCACACAGGACATGCAAGGTGTTCCGAGGGAGTTGGCCGAGCACTCTTTGAATGTAAGACCCGAAGCAAGGCCGGTGAAGCAGCCTCTCCGACGCTTCGCCGAAGATAGGAGAAAGGTCATTGGTGACGAGATAGCTCGGTTGCTAGCAGCAGGATTTATCATGGAAGTGCTATATCCGGATTGGCTCTCTAACCCGGTACTGGTAGAAAAGAAGAAGGAGGATCCGAACGTGGCAGTGGTTTGGCGTATGTGTATCGATTATACGAACCTGAACAAGGCATGTCCGAAAGATCCATTTCCGCTGCCAAGGATAGATCAGGTCATCAACTCTACCGCGGGATGTGAACTGTTGTCATTTATTGACGCCTATTCTGGTTTCCACCAGATACCCCTGAACCGAACGATCAAATAAAAACTGCTTTTATTACCCCGTACGGGGCTTATTGCTATCGCACTATGCCGTTTGGTTTACGAAACGCCGGAGCAACGTACCAAAGGTGTATGCAAAAGTGTCTGCACGATCAAATAGGTCAAAATGTGCAAGTTTACATGGACGGTGTGGTTATCAAGACCAAGGAAAGCGCAACGCTCCTTGACGACATAGGGCAAACATTCGCGAACTTGAGGAGATTCCGGATGAAGCTTAACCCAGAGAAATGTACCTTCGGTGTCCCGGCTGGGAAATTACTCGGATTTCTCGTCTCTAGCCGAGGTATCGAGGTTAATCCAACTAAGATCCGAGCCATCGAACGAATGGAACTACCGAAGTGTCTCAACGACGTCCAGAAGTTCACCGGATGCCTGGCGTTGCTGAGTCGGTTTGTATGTCGGTTAGGGGAAAAGGCACTGCCTCTCTACCAACTCATGAAAAAATCACATAAATTCATTTGGGCCTTCGCAGCCGATGAAACTTTTGCCCACTTAAAAAAGATGTTGGCCACTGCACCAGTGTTAGCTTCTCCACTGTCGAAGGAGCCAATGTTGCTCTACATAGCCGCAACCAACCGAGTTGTAAGTGCAGTGATTGTAGTGGAACGAGATGAAGAGGGTAAGTCGGTGCAGAGGACAGTGTATTACTTGAGCGAGGTATTATGCATCTCAAAAACAGAACTACCGCATTTTCAAAAGGTGGCATACGGAGTTTATATGGCAGCAAAGAAGTTAAAGCACTACTTTGAAGAGCATCCCATCAAAGTGATATGCGAAGCCCCCATATCCGAGATAATGGGTAACAAAGATGCGAACGGCAGAATCACGAAATGGGCAATTGAGCTAGCACCATACACACCCCAATACGATAGAAGAGAAGCGATGAAGTCCCAGGCTGTAGCGGACTTTTTCGTGGATTGGGCTGAGGTACAATACGAACCACCGCCACCGGATCCGAACTACTGGAGGATGCACTTCAACGGATCAAAGACCAAAGCCGGATTAGGTGCCGGGGTTGTGCTCACCTCGCCAAAGAAGGATCAGCTCAAGTACGTGTTGCAGATCCATTTCGCAGCATCAAACAATGTCGCCGAGTACGAGGCTCTCGTGCATGGTCTAAAAGTGGCAAAGGAAATTGGCATACGTCGAATAATCTGCTTTGGCGACTCGGATCTAGTAATACAACAGGTGTCCGGAGTGTGGGACGCCCTGGATCCAAACATGGCATTATACAGATTTCATGTGCAGAAAATCTCGGGTTACTTTGAGGGATGCGAGTTTCATCATGTACCTCGCGTGGAAAATGAAGCTGCCGACATGCTGGCGAAGCTCGGCTCGACCTGACAAGCAATTCCACTGGGTGTTACATTGGAGCACCTCAAAAAGCCATCTATCAGGCCGTCCCCAGAAACCGATTCAATCTTTGTCCCGGAAAACATGGAATCCGGAGCTGAGCCCATGAACATTGACGTGGGAAGTAGTACGCCGAACCCGGGGACTACCTCGGCAAACCTGGGGAATATCTCGGCAAACCCGGGGACTACCTCACCAGACCCGGGGACTGTTCAGCGTGATCCGGCTGAAGTTATGCCGGTGGGTCAGATGGAAATTGACGAGGAGATGTTCCCTGCGAGAGCAGTACCAGCTTGGGCGCTGCCTATATACCAGTTCTTGAAAGATAGAACGTTACCCACTGAGGAAGTGCTAGCCAGGCAAACTCAGCGGAGGGCCAAAGCTTACACAATCATCAATTCCGAGTTGTACAAGCGAAGTGTAACCAATATCCTCCAGCGGTGTGTTGATCCGGAAGAAGGACTTGACATCCTCCGAGATATACACCAAGGAGAATGCGGGCATCACGCCTCATCACGGGCCTTAGTGGCAAAGGCATTCCGGCATGGATTTTACTGGCCAAGCGCCTTGGAGAAAGCGGAGGATCTGGTGAGAAAATGCAATGGTTGCCAAAGGTATGCCAACAAGACACATATGCCTATGTCGGAACTCAAAACCATACCAATTACATGGCCATTTGCTGTGTGGTGCTTGGATATGGTTGGCCCGTTCAAACCAGCCAAAGGGAACATGACGCACCTTTACGGTCATGGTGGACAAGTTTACAAAATGGATCAAGTGAAGCCTATAAGAAAGTGTGATGGAGCTACAGCTGTGACATTTCTCAAAGACATCATCTTGAGATACGGTTATCCTCACGTATCATAGCGATAACGGCACCAATTTTGCTGAAGGAGCATTTGCGATTACGCCGAGATAAGAAAATCCGACTCGACATAGCCTCGGTAGCCCACCCGCATCGAGCGGACAAGTGGAAAGATCCAGCGGATTAGTGCTATCCGGATAAAACCCGGCTCATTGAGCCGCTGCAAAGATCAGCGGGTGCTGGATAGAAGAACTACCGGTATTGTGGAGTTTAAGAACAACTCCGAATCGATCAACGAGCTACACGCCGTTCTTTTACGGTATATGGGGCAAGCTGTATTACCGGCCGACATAGAGCATGATTCGCCTAGGGTCACCCAATACGAAGCGAAGTGCAAGAAGCCGACAAAATGATGTTGATCTGCTGGAAGAAGCGAGAAGCGCACTGTCCAAATCCGCCATATATCGGTAAAATCTCCGACGCTATCATAGCGGAAAGTGTGCCCCGAGTCTTAGGGAAGGCGATCTGGTGCTCGGTTGGTACAGCGTACCAGCATGCATAAATTATCCCCCCTTGGGAAGGACCATTTATCGTGAGCAAAGCATTGCACAATGACTCTTATTATCTCATAGATGCAAAGCCACAGGAAAAGAACAAGGCGGACAGGTCCGGAGAGGAATCCAAGCGACCGTGGAATGTAGCACTACTTCGTCCGTTCTACACTTAGCTAAAGAGTTTATGTACCTGAGTCATCCTCATATGTCGGTATGTATGTCGGCAGTGAGCCTATCAATGAAATAGCAGGCCTCGGCGAGAACTCGGGGACTGCCTTAATAAATGATTGTGGTTATTTTTTATGCATTAGCTGGAATGACTCGTTTCCCTTAACCCGGATTAGTAACGTGTGAGCACCAAAAACCCAACCTTTCGACTCGCTGCTGTCCAACAGGAATTGGCTTCATGGCGAGCAAGCGAACAAGTTTGGAATTGCGTGGCACATGAAAAACGACTAAGGAAACGAGTTTATTCGAGCTAATGTTTGTTTTTCAGACTAACCCTGTATTTATTTTCAAGTTACTATGCTGAATTATTTTGAGCTAAACCTAAAAGTTTCTAAGTATTGTTAAAACAATTTTTGAAGCTTGGGTTCGTAAGTCGTAAAACCGAATCAAGGTAGACACGGACCGAGCCAGAGAATTGGACGAACAAGAAAATGAAACTCAGGGACTACGCCCAAGTTAATCCGGCATAGAAATGTACTAGCAAAATATCACATATCCAGCATACAAGTGGACCCGGCATACCGGGGATCTGATAAATTTTCAAGTTTTTTAGAATTAAGGAGAAGCAGGAGGAGGAAGTTCGGCGTCATCATCACTGTCTTCGATATCTGAAGCAGCATCTTCTCCGTCATCGCCCGACCCATCCTCCACGTTCTCCATCTGTTCCTCCTCGCCGGATTCCAGAAAGCTCGGTCCCTCAACCCAGTCATGGACTGGAGAATATTCGATGAGGCTGTAGGCGCAAGCCTGGCGCCGAGCTACCCACTCCGGATCATCAGTCCATTTGGATCCGGTGCGCCGACGGGTGAGAAGGCTCAGATTGATTTTCTCGTACCATGAAAGGATATGATGGAGAAGGGTATCTGCCGCGGCCTGCCCGGCGGATTCCCTCCAGAGGTCGAGTTGAGTCTCAATCTCCATTAGCTTGGCCAGAATGCGTTGAAGATCCGGACCGCAACGTCGAGGAGATCCTTGCCATAGTTCTTGATAGTTTCCACCCGGGCTGACACGCTAACCAACAGGTCCTCCAGGTCTAAAGGGATACTCTCACCATCAGGAGCAATGGGAGTACCCCTCTCCTAGCGAAACTTGGCAACGGCAGCGCTGGCAATAGCAGTACCCTCCGGAAAGTTATCTGAAAATAGGGAAAGGGAGGATGCTGAAGCACCGGCATATGAGTTAACCCGGAAAACTGCGTCGGGCAAGAGAAAGAAACTTACGTGAGATATGGTAATGGATCCGGGTCAACTCCTGGATACAACTATCGCGTCTCTGCCGAAGTTGTTCAAGCTCGGCGAGCGCCGACCCAAGCCGGACTTTGGATTCCTTGAGCAGATCCTGGTCCTTGGAGATCTGAAGGGTAAAGCGCTCACGCTCTTCGGTGTAGTTCTGGACAACTTTCTGGAGCTCGGTTTTGTGTTGGGCCTTCATCGTCTCCATCTCGGCCTTGAGTTTGGCTATTTCGTCGTCCTTCTTCTTCAGCTCGGCTTGATGTTGTCCTGCTTGTTCGAGAAAATGCAGCATCATATCAGGCACGGGCACACTATCCTCAAGCGATGCTGAAATGATGTGTTGACCCGGCAAAGCCGAGGAGTGAATGTTTGCCGAGCCAAGAAAAAGAAAGAATGGAGAGCACAACGATGTTGACCGAAAGGGGACATACCTCGGATTTCCTCCAAGTTTTTTCGCATAATCTTGTTTTCAGCCTCCACCCCAGCTGCAAAAAACCGAATAAGGAGGTTAATCCGGCAGAAACAAACAAAACGATGAGGTGTTAAGAGAGGAAATTACCCCTCTTTTCATGCTCCGCACCAAGTGCAACGTGTTTTGCGCGCAAGGTCTTATGGGTATCAAGCAGGCGCTGAAACTCGACGCTCCGACGGTTGGTAGTTACCTGACAAAGGCACAGGCGTGTAAAATTAGGTGTGTGCATATTCGAAGTGTACAAGATCCGGGCCAAGCGGAACTTAACCCGGCTCTAGGTGTGTGCATATTTGAAGTGTGCAAAATCCGGGCCAAGCAGAACTTAACCCGGCTCTAGGTGTGTGCATATTTGAAGTGTGCAAAATCCGGGCCAAGCAGAACTTAACCCGGCTCTAGGTGTGTGCATATTCGAAGTATACAAGATCCGGGCCAAGCGGAACTTAACCCGGCTCTAGGTGTGTACATATTTGAAGTTTACATGCAGCTACGTTGATCTTCTAAGGAGCATCCGGCCGAATAACAGGTTACTCCGCCAGAGGCTCGGGGACTAATGATTATTATACGCCCAGCGAGGTTAATGGCCTTGGCAGCGGTATTCATCTGAGCGGAAAATTCAGCTGGGCCGAACTTTTCTGGGAGATCGTCGTTGTAGACGAACTCCGCCTTATTCCAGTTCATGACAAACTCGATGAGGCTCGGAGGGTACCGCTCGCCAGTGGGCATGTGAGGTGCCACCAAGCCCTTGGCGTGAGCTTCCTTCCTTTCAATCAGGGCAAGAGCCGGGCTAGTGTGAAGAACCATCTGCTGCGAATCAGCTGGCTCGGCGGGAGGATCCGTCGAGCCTGATGACTTCTTCTTTGGAAGCATCGACGACAAGGTTCGCTGCCCAGCCTCGGCGGAGGTGAACTTGCCTTTGGCCTGCTTGGAGGAAGTGACCGCAGTGGATTTCCCCCCGGAAACCGCTGGAGTGGGTCCTCGCCGAGCTTGAGATGACTCGGACGAGGCAGATGAGCTTGGCGCAGGAGCTTTGGTGGCTGGCGTTGGAGCTGATGTTGGTTTCTTCGGAACCGGGACAGGCGCTGGTTCGGTGGCTGGTGCTGGAGCTGCTGCTGGGGCTGGAGTTGCGGTAGACTTAATTGTTGCTGGTTGCGGCAATGCCGAAGTGCCGGACGCCATCGCCTCGGCCGATCCGACCCCTCCTGATCCGAGGTCGCGTCCCTCTGAAGGAGGTACTGCGGAACCCGGAGCGGCCGCAGAGCCTTCTGTAATAGGGCTCAGCGGGTGTGACTCGTCGTCACGGGGAGGGGAAAGACTAGACTGAAGAGGGGAGGAGATGCTCGATCCGCTCTGAGGGACCTCCATAGGAGCCCCGCAAGAGAAAATAATGCCAGGAGTGAAATTACCCCGAAGCAGGGAGAAGTGTGTTGCGCAATAATGTCAGGAGCGAACTTACGCATCCGAGGTCTCTGCCTCCTTAGGTTTCCGGGCCCTCCTTGCCGGGGCTTTGCCTACCCGTTTGGAGGCAGTCTTGTCTCCAGCCTTCTTTTTCCTTTTGGAAGGCTGAGAAGGTCCGGAAGAAGAACTCGACGCAGTTCCGTGTTTCTTCTTTGATGCCGCCGGAGCAGGCTTGCTCGTGGCAAGGGGAGGATCCTCGTGGATGTGCCCACCGGGGTTAGCTGATGCCGGGTAAGCAAAAGACAGAGGGACAGCCTCAACGGGTTCAATCACATCGATACCCGAGTCATCCTCATCGTCGGGCCAATCTCTAAGAGAAGAGAATTTACCGCTGGGTCGTCTGGTGGCATCGGGGGTGGGGAGGAACATCTCCTGGTCCGGCTCCTCCTCGTCCGGAATTTCTCGGTCCGGGGCCCACTTAAGGGTCGGATCCGGGCCATCCTCGAGGGTTTGCTGGAGAAACAGCTGAGAAAAAAGCACAAGGGGAAAAGTCAAGAATGTGATAAGAGCCGACATGAAATTGATCCGAGACAAGTTTACCCCGTGAAGCTTACCGCGGGAGGGAGCCTGTCACGACAGTAATGCTCGATTCCCCACGTCCATTCGGCGGAGAAGTCCTTATGGGTGGTGAAAAGAGCCTTGACCCGGCGGAAGATCTCCGTATTGCTCAACTCGAATGAGGAGGTTCGGTTGGGGTCGCGACTAAAGCTCATATGGCACAACTTGTGAGTGCGCCGCTGAAGGGGAGAGATTCGGTTGCGCATGAACGTGATCATGGCATCCTCGTTGCACAATCCGAGCTTCTTCAGCTCCGCAAACCTTTTGTTCACTTGGTTGGCCAGGGCTGTAGGCTTCTTGGCAACCTCCTCCCAAAAATCCGTGTCAGGGGGACCCGGAGCATAGGGCAGCAACCGGATCAAATCTTCCGTGCCTTCATTCCGGACGTAGAAGAAGGTCCGGGCCCACCCTTTGCAGGAGTCAAGCCCGGTGACCCGGGGAAAGATTGAAGACCTCCGGGGCGAGATCGAGGCAGCTCCGAACTGAGTTAGCTATTTGTCCTCCGACTCGACATGGATATTGGGGACCACGTTGCGACGAAGGCCAAAGAACTGGATCCATAGCTCCTTCGTAGGCCATAGTCCGATGTAGCCCTCAATCGAAGAAACGAAAGCGGACAGAGAGGTGATGGCGTTAAGCGGAGATGATGTGGTTGCAAGTGATAGGTCGGATCCAGTCTCGGAAGAAATCACTCACTGGAAGCCCGAATCCTCGTTGGAAATGGGATAAGAAAACAACAAATTCGCCAGATTGGGTGAGGCCAGCTCAGGAGGAGAGCAGCGGCGCCCTGGGATGCGCCGGGTCCGGTAGAGCCAAGAGAGGTCATCCTCGCAGACCCAGGAGCCGGCCCACGCGCCGCGGTCCGCCGCGCCGGCGTCCTCCTCCATATCTTGTTCAACAACGGCGAGCTCTTCCTCCGTCATCTCAATTCCGGTGTCTTCGTTGGAGCTGGCGGCGAGCCCTGATCTAGATCGATGAGGACCCGTGGCTGAGCAGGCGCGGTGATTGCGGTGCGGAGGAACAAAGAAAATGCGGCGGCGACGCTGCTGCAACAGGCACTGGCGGCGGCACGGTTGCGAAGAAGAAGAACAGGAACAGGCGAGGGGGCGTGGAGATGGAAAAGTTCTAAGGGGCACGCCCCTCCCCTATTTAACCGCCCCAGTCATCAACGAGTGGGATCGTGCTGCGCAGGAAAACCACACGATGTGTCCGTGTATCACTAACGTCGACCAATCAGAGAGGAGCCACACCGGGGGCCGTGGAGTGAATGTGATCCAATGACACGACGTGTAGTTGCGGTAAACGAGAAGACAGGCGTGACGTAACCCCCGCACAGTAATCACTAACATTTACTGCGGCGGTTACTGCGCAGGCCCTTAAAGTAAGGCAACGTAATGATTAACCGTTACGTGGGTTGGCGTATGAGAGAAGGAAGCACGGCCCGGATCCGAGCCACGGTGGTAACTCGGCGGCGGTGAAAACTTGAACGTCGGAGGAAAGTAAAACCAAACAATCCGAGCCAAAGTGGTGATCCGGCCGCAAGTGACAACTTGGGCGTCGAAGGGAACATAAATCCATATAATCCGGAACGAGCGTCGAAGCTTGAATCTGATTGAAACTGATGTGGCCTTAGCGACCAAAGGCCGCCAAGGCCGCACAGCGGGGACTAATGTTGGGATAACCCGGGTAGGATCACTCCGGGTATAAGGGCCGAGCTAGCGAGGTTCGGCAAGGTCAGCGGATGCTGGCGAGTCACCTCAAGGCAGGCGGATCATGGAGTAACCCGGACCAGGAGGTCGCCTAACATTGTCTCGTCGACTCAAGAGTGAGTCGGAGGCACCTGTCTAGCTTATATGCAGGAACAGGTGTGGCGGATCAACTGTGATCCGGATCCTCGTTTGGCTTCTAGGAGAAGGAAGGAATATCTGGTCAAAAGAAGGCCGGTGCATCTTGGATGGCCGAGTAAAGCAAGGGCGGGACCACGGATCATGGCTGACAAGGGTGACGACGCTCACGTCGGGCCGACGTGGCTGCAGAGGCAACATCGCTAAAGCAAGAGTGGCGTGGGGAAAAGCACCCCTGTCGGGTTACTAGTTTGGGAGGCGGCATATTCTTAGGAATATGCCTCCACGTATGCCCTAGGCCAGGACCGAACCACCCCTATATAAGGGGGGCTTGGGGTTACAGTAAGGGGTTAGGTCTTTTCGATCTGAGCAAGGGAAATACTTGTGGGTCTTGAGTTTTAGGACTAGAGGATAGGCAAGAGTAAGAGAGCCACTTCTTCCTCCTCTAGTCAAAACAGCTCGAAGAGCACTTGTAGGCTTGGAGACTGAACATCAATACAAAGCTTCTGTGTAGAGAATCACTCTACTATCCCTCCCTGGATTCCCCTAGCGCATATTATTCCCCACCTTCAGCCTATCCATAGCATCTGCCGTGACACCACCACACGGCAATGAGAAGGCTACGTCCCAGGTCCTTCGTCGAAGGAGACCTGGTCCTGCGACTGAAATAGCAAGGGCATCTCAAGCTCGAGCCCCCTGGGAGGGACCATACGTGATTACAAAAGCAATCCCAGGTGGCGCCTATCGCCTTAAAGATTTCGAAACAGGAGTCGCGTACTCCGACCCCTGGAACGTCGTGCAGCTGCGGCGCCTCTACCCTTAGTCGTCTTTTATTTTTTACATTGCAAATAAGGCTACTCAGCGATGGATACTTAGCCACACATTGTACCCCGTACTATCCTGCGAATAAATAAAGCTAAGTGCCCCAAAACTCCGTGTTCCTTTTATTTTTGCAAATTATTCACTCGGGGGCTGCACCGCCCTATACACATCTGTTCTATGAACCAACACGATATCCTGAGTAGCTGATGCACTAATCGAACCCTTGACAAACACCAACCCAGTTGCAATGCACCTGACAGGTTGGCAAGGTGCTGAGATAAACACAAGTCAGGCTAACGAAAATGAATCGCATAGTGCAACACACTCGCAAAACATACATGCTAACAAGCTCTTTATATACATCAATGTCAATCAATTATACACAACATATATATATATGAACTTGACAACACTGGTGTAACTATGTGCAGGATACAAACTAAACTACTGTTGCAACAAAGGAACATTTGTCTGCTCCTCGAAGAAGTCGACGATTTCCTCCGCTGGGCGATCCACCGCCTGGTAGTGAGGAACCATGTTCCAAGTCGAACTCTTTGGCATGGCGTCCGGCAACAACTGCTGCAACATCCACATCAGGCCTGTGCAGTCGCACCAGCGACAGAGCAGCCTTGGCACCAGCCACTAACTGTTGTTGTACACACTCGCGGACTGCACTCAAGTCTTGAAATTTGGCAAGAAGGGCCAGCAGGCTCGATGGAACGACGTCAAGCGGGAACATCGTCTGATAAATATTCCTCAAGCACGATTGCGACTTCTTCAAGAAGTGAAGCACTCGCGAAGCACGATCCTGCAGGGTTGCAAGTGCGATTCCACGATCATGATCCACCCAGAAGTATCTACTCGTCTGAAGCTGCTCTTGGGTCAGATCATTCATACGAATGGCAATCATGTCCTTCTCATCTTGCGGATGGCATGCACTGACAACTATACCAAGCAAAGGCAAAAGTATGAAGACAATGAACTATCGCTAGTGGCTACAAGAAAACACAAGGAAGAAAGCTAACACTTGAATTGGTTGCCCAGCTGCATCACCTCCCCTAGCAGATATTGCTCTCGGGCGGCGGCCTTCTCTGCCCTCGACTTCCATACATCCACGTCACCACGGAGCACAGGCAGTTCGCACTCCAACTGCCTCACACGATCACGGAGCTGCGAGAGCAGAGACAGTTCATCCACCCTTGAGCATGACTGCGCCAAAGTATCATCAGTGGATGGCATATTCTGAGGTTCACTCGAAGGACCACTCGATGTGGCCTATCACAAGCCAAGCAAGAGATAATAAGAACACTAAGGTGATGCATCGACAAAAGACTCGAGTGCATTCAAGCATAATAAGGTGTCAATAGATACACTCGCCAAAGGCATGTTCCAGACAAAAGAGACATGCTACTAACTATTATAGACAATACTACTAAGGAGCAACTGGCTTCTTCGACTTAGACTTCGGTTTTGGGGGCCTCATCGAGTCTATGGCCGTATCAGATGCCACGGACTTCCCGCCGGCCCCTGACGCCGTAGCCTTCGCCGCCTTCTTGGCTCGTTGCAGCTCCTCAGAGTACTTCGCAACTGTGTTGATTAGTTGTAGCCCGTACTTGCCACAGGAAGCTACGAAAGGAGCAAAGACTACCTGTTGGCCATCCGTGTTGACAGGCATTGCCTTGGAGACCACAGCAGGATCAACCTCGACTCCATGGGCTTGAACCATCACGAGTGACATCGAAGCGCCAGCCGCACGGAGTGAGTTCTTGAAGCCTGCAGGAATGCCTCCAGCAAGGGACTCCACCAGATCATCTACATTTTCGATTAACTCAGCCTTGGGTGCCAGCTCCTCGCGGAGGCGACTAAGCACGCCCTTTGCATTGGCGAGCGTCCCTTGAATGGTAGCACTACGATCTTCGACTGTCGAGATGGCACCTGCCAAGGCATCATCACGACGAAGTGCCTGGGAGTCGAAGCTCAGACCACTGGCATCTACACAAGAATCAAGCATTGGCACAACAGTCAGCACAACAACAAATTCGTAAGAAGGGATACGACGAAAATCCAGACAAGGGAATACCTAAGAGAGCCTTGGCAATCGAGAAAAGCTGCTCTTCGAACAACTTCTCCCTAGCTATGATGGAGGCGCGCAAATCCTTTTTGCATTTCCGCGATTCGTCATGTGCTGCGACTGCCTCATCTGTGCTGTGCTCAGCTGTGCAACAAACAAAGATAGACCGTCAGTCGAATATATCACAAGGATGAAGAAGAAGAAGCGAAAAAACACTCACTTTCAACCACGCGATGGCGATTGTCCAGCATTGCATGCTGACGACCCATCGCAAGCACCTGCTCCGCCAAGCGAGTAGCTTCCTTCACAATAAGCTGTGACAGAAGAAACAGCAAAGGATCAGTAGATGATATGGATGATACATTCGACTACAAAATCCAGAAGAAGCAACATTACACATACGTGATCTTCCAGTGACTCCAAAGTTGATTGATGCGTAGTCGTCCAGACAACCATCTGATGCTCCACATCCTGTGGAGAACTTGATGAATTGTGCGCGGAGTGGGCCGCCAATGGAGGAGAATGCGCTTTCAGCCGCTTTCTTGGCCTTGGAGGTCACGACTCCAGATTCCTTCAAAAATTGGACGTCACCAGAAGATGACAACGCCGATTGACTGTAGAACAAAACCAACATCAAGAGAATGCAAATCCAAAGAAGAACCAAAAAGAAGACTCGTATACTTACCAATCAAACTTGTCAAAATCAAAGGTTTGGTCCCCCGACTCCGACGACGACTCCTTGGGCAGCCGCATCTTCTTGCGGGAAGACGGCGCCACAGCACTCATAGGAACGACAGGTATCACCGACTCTGCACCAATAGCTGCGCCTTCCGGAGTCGAAGGAGATGACGCATCTAAATCCTCGCTGCGCGAATGCTTGCAAGTGTCCGGACTGCTAGACTCGAGGCTTACTCCTCCACATCAGATGGGACGGTCGACTCCGACTCGTCCTCTTCCAAGGCTTCACGAGGAATAACCCCCTCGGAAAGAGGGGGCATACAGGGTGACACCCTCCAATCCTGCATACGAAAAACAAGTCAGCACAAGTCAAGGAAAAAGAAGCATTCGACAAACAAACCTACTTCGTAGCACAACCGTACCTCCGGAGGAGAATTAGTAGCATCGAATGGAGAATCTGTTGTCTCATGGGATCACATCCTTGGCGATTGTACTTGGTGACGATCGCACCCTCTTGTCTACTTCACTCATGGAAATGCCATCGGCGAATCTGAGTGACGTGTCCTTGACCCACTAGAACATAGGGTGGACTCTAGCACGCGCTGCGATAAATTTGCGCAACCACGTGCGAATAAGGGCACATCCTCCCTCTTCTTTACCCATGCGACTCTCGAGGTCACAGACGCGCTCGTACAACACATCTGTCTCCGCGGACTCGCTAGGCATCACTACTTTCTTCCAGAGCGCCTCCTCTTGTATGGCGTCGCAGGATCAAAAGGCGCAAGTCCGAAGTGGTCTCCGTTGGCCTTCTGGTCATGGATGTAGAACCACTTGTCCCTCCACCCTTGGACGGACGCCATGAGTTTGATGTCAAAGTACGTGACGGAGGAGTCGACATGGGTACCGCAACCTCCTACATCATAGACTACTGAGCCAGACGCCGACTGGCTCTTCAGCTTGAAGAGACCAAAGTGTGGCTCGATTCTGAGCCAGCACTCGCAAAGTGTAATGTAGCAAGCTACATGGAGGATGGAGTTGGGGGACAGCTGGTGCAGCTGGAGCCCATATAAACAAAGAAGGTCCCTAAAGAAAGGATGCAGGGGCAGCAAGAGACCGCGGATGATGAATGCTAGGAACATCACCCGGAAACCGGCAGGAGGACAAGGGGTTACCTCACCACCTGGGACTCGCGAGTCAGCGACCACGAGAGACAGAACTCTATCTTGGCGCAGGAGACGGAGCTCAGATGACTTGATCACGGATGCGCGCCACACGCCATTGGTGACGCGAGTGCCCGCGCCCTTTTTCTTCCCGGGGACGGTGGTGCTGGTGCCCGCAGCGGCGGAGCCGCCCTTCTTCTTGGCAGCGATAGTGGCGGCGGTGAATTCAGCCGCGGCACCTCCTTTATTCTTCCCCATCTTGTGGTGGCGATGAGACCGGAGAAAGTAACTAGGGAATACGCGGAGCTGGTCCAGTGTCGCGAGGAAGATGAACTCTAGGAAGCAGAGGAGCAGCAGCAATGGCGATGGAGGCAAAGGCAGAGAAAAGAGCAGATGGGAAAAATTACCCCCTAGAAGATGTAATCCAACGGCCAGCAAAAACCCTATTAGACGCGTGGCGTCCGTCGTGGAGGACCCGAAGCGCGAACCGTCCCCCACTACCCCCATTACGCACGGAAATCGAGGAGGCGCAGTTAAAACAAAGATTACGCACGCTCGGTCAAGTCAGAGTCAGAAAATGGGACCCACCGCTCGTCACGTCCCGTCAAACCCGCTCACGCGGGCAAATGGGATCGTCACATCATCAGCACTGATGTCATCCAAAATTGAGCAGCAGAAGACTTCGACTACTTTAGTCCTTGCTCGAATCTTCGACTCCACCAAGCACTCGGGGGCTACTCCCATAGGGAGCACTGGTCGCGCACCCTAAGATTTTTTCTTTTTCTCTTCTGCAGGAACATGGACATTCAAAGCATACCCAATCACTCGAATCCGCTATTTGACTATGGACATGGGTTACTCCCATAGGGAGAGTCGGAAAAAAATTCGACTGAAACAAGCAAAAAAAGACGACAATAGTCGCAAAAGTTCTTTAGTCCCTGCCTGAGTCTTTGACTCAACCAGGCACTCGGGGGCTACTCCCATAAGGAGCGCTGGCCGCGCACCCTATGATTATTTCTTCTTGTACATCGTATTGTGTGTTGATAACATTGATGACCCACAAGTATAGGGGGTGTATCACAGTATTTTCGATAAGTAAGAGTGTCGAACCCAACGAGGAGCAGAAGGTGCTGGCTAGTGGTATGGATCAGGAATTCTCTGCAAATACTTAGCAAACGGATTTTTAGGGGTTTTTGATAATGCAAGTAAATAAAGTACGAGTAAATAAAAGACAGTAGGAATAAATGAATCAAGTGGCCCAATCCTTTATACAGCAAAGGACAAGCCGGTTGTATTACTTAAGATGACCAAACGTTCTCGTGTACACATGGGAAGACTGTCAAGTGCTTTTGCTTCATATATTTGATTAATCTTCTTTAGCTTGCTAAGTGTTGTGTGGGTGAACCTGTGCTAATGTACCGACCTTCCTAGGACTAAGGCATACTTGTGATTATACCCCTTGCAAACATCCGTAAGTACAAGAAAGTACTTAAGGTACAAACCTAACCACAACTTTAAACTCTAAGACCCTTACGTCCCTTGTGCAATGGTTTCCTAACGGGGGTTCAGGTTTCTGTCACTCCGGCAACCCCTACGATTAGTAGCCAAATACACAATGCATTCCCCTAGGCCCATATAGGTGAAGTGTCATGTAGTCGACGTTCACATGACACCGCTAGAAGAAGTACACCACAACTTAAATATCACACTATTGAATCTTTCTCAACACAATTCCACTACTAACAACATGACTTCTCCCATGTCCTCAAGAACAAAATGAACTACTCACAAGACATCATATGGATCATGATCAGAGATGGAATAATGATGTATAACAATCTGAACATAAACAATAATTCAATGGTTCCACTCAATAGCATCAACTACAAAGAGTAATCAACACCGGGAAAGTTTCCGCTATGAACTATGCAAGATTCAACCCAATTGTTACATCAATATGGAGATGGTGATGAGGGTGTTGATGGTGATGATGGTGGTGGTGATGATGATGGTGATGATCCCGATGAAGTCCAGCTTGATGGTGGTGTTGATGGCGACGATCTCCCCTCTCCGGGAAGGAATTCCCCCGGTAGAAATCTGTCTGCCGGAGAGATCTTTCTATCTCGGTGTTTTCCGCCCCACAGAGGCAGCGGAATCTTTCTGTGGTCGCTCCCTGAGTCTTAGGGTTTCGAGAGGAATATATACGCCAGATGGGAGAGCCAGAGGTGGGCCAGGGCGGCCACACCACCTAGTGGCACGGCCTAGGGTGGCCCACGCCAGGGGGTGGTGTGGGCCCCCTGGCCCATCTCCACTCCTCCTTCTGGCATCCTTCGCCTTTTGGAAAAATAGGATTTTCCGTATATTTTCCCGGATTTTCTGATCTTCGCGAATTTTGCCTCCAAACAGCACCTTTTCCATCAGAATCATTGCAGCGGTCCATGCTCCAAAAGTCATCAACCATGCAAAAACAGATGAAATAACATAAGTATCACCTCTCAATATGAAATATATCAATGAATAATAGTGAATTATGACATAGGATAGTGATGCAAAATGGACGTATCAAACACACCAATACACTGGAATTCGACTCCTGTAAGACCTCCGCAGCTTGAGTTGAATTATACCAGTACTTTTCCGGATTCGAGTCCGGGGACTCGAGTAGATTGCGTTGTTTTACCCTAAGGTAGTTAACTGATACCGATACATCGGTTAAATCAGGCATGCACATCAACAATCCCTATGACACAAACAGAGCAGTCAAAAAAACATACTCAGTCATGCACTCGAAAGGCTTCATAAAGTCCCAGTCGAATCTGTGATTCCACTGGACACTCGGGGGCTACTGACATGGGTATTACCTATAGGTACTCGAGCTTGGTATATACGGCCTGAATACAGCGGAAGCCCACGGTGTCGCCAAGGCCCAAATGGAGAACTCGAGTAAACTACGGACTCTCGATTGCTTGAGGAACAAGAAGAAGCTAAAGATAGAAAGTTTAAAGGGAAACCCTAACCTGTAACCGACTCGACCTGCTACCCGAGACCTAGCCTATCTATATAAAGGATAGGAGGGGGTGGTGAGGAGGACACATGCAACCCTAGTTTCCACAACCCTCGCCAGATTGCATCTGCGCACCATTGTAATCTTCGATTCCTTTGTTAATTCCGCGTCTAGACAAGCAGGAGTAGGGACCTCTATGAGGCCTGAACCTGGGTAAATATTCGAGTCTCCCTGTGTGCTTGTTTGCTAGCCGATTGATGCTTCCAGCGCTCCCTCCTTCTCCAAAACCCAAGTCCATAACAATGGGCATTGATGAGTTAAACCCTCGTCAGGGACACAAGAGACTTCTTGTATCTTGATTGCAGGGTTGCTTGAGAGGGGATACCTTTGACCACTTCCTCCCTGAGTTTGATAAACCTTGGGTAATCCACATAAGGGAAAACTTGCTGCTGTTCTAAAAACCTCTGCACTTGGAGGCCCAACAACTGCCTATGAGAATAGAAGTGCGTAGACATCAGTACCTTAGAGATTTCTGTCACTTCCCTAGATTACTAGAGGCATGAACCCATTATCGAGCATAAATAATCCCTCTTGGAGTTGCTAGCATCTACTCGGCCAAGATAGTTACTAACAATGGAGAGCATGCAAGATCACAAATAACAAGGACATGATAGAATCAATAATCAATCTAAAATAGCATCTCAATATCCATCGGATCCCCGCAAACACAACATGTATGATTACAAATAGATGATCTTGATCATGAACGGAGCTCACAAGATCTAGACATGGTAGCACAAAGGAGAGGAACCAACCATCTAGCTACTACATGGACCCGTAGTCCAAGGATGAACTACTCACGCATCACACCAGCGGCTTGAATGGTGATGAAGAAGGCCTCCAGGGTGAATTCTCCCCTCCGGTAGGGTGCCGGGAAGAGCTTCAGATCCCTCCCGATCTAGGGATGGACATGGCGGTGGCTACAGACTCTTTCGTGGATTTTTGATCGGGTAATTATGGTTTCTATATCGGAGGCGATATATAGGCGAAAGGGGAGGCCGAGGGGGTGCCCTAGGTGGCCAGACCACCCCCTGGCGCGGGCCAAGCCTGGTCGCGCGGCTAGGTGGTGTGGCCGGCCCCTGGCCCCTCTCCGTCTCGTATTCTGGCTCCGTGTCCCCCTTGGTGAAAAACTGACTTTGGCTTTTGTCCCGTCCAATTCCGAGAATATTCATTTTCTTACTTTCCTGGAACCAAAAATAGCAGAAAACAGGCAACTGGCACTGTGGCATCTTGTTAATAGGTAAGTCCAAGAAAGTGTATAAAAAGTACTCCAAAGTGTGGACAAAACATAAGAAAGTAGATAAAACCAAGCATGGAACATCAAAAATTATGGATACGTTAGCAACGTATCAACATCCCCAAGCTTAACTCCTACTCGTCCTCGAGTAGGTAAGTGATAAAAAGAAAGAATAATTTTTGAGGTGACATGCACCATCATAAACTTGATCAAAGTATTTGTAAAACATTGATAGCTGGGATCATAGTACTTCAACATAGCATGAAAGATAAAGTTCTAACAATAAGACATAGCAACTATGTTGCAACATGAAAAAGGCACAAACAAAAGATTCATGAATAACAATGCTTTGCAAGACGTTTGATTGTTTCACATAAACAAAACATAGCATAGTAGCATTCAGCTTGTCCCTCATAGAGTAGCAAACATAAATGCATAGGACACCTTCAAAGTTCATAAGAGTGACTAGATACAAATAGTTTAAGAACAAGCAATATCAAAATTATGCATCAATCAACAAGTCTTGGGACAATGCACATAGAACTAAGAATGGCCACTATGCTCTCAAAATAGGGCATAAAGATAGAAGGTGGAGACTCGACATAAAAGTAAAAGAAATGCCTTCATAGAAGGAAGTAGGGATTGAAGTTTCATAAAGAGCTTCCAAAAATTATGGTACTTATTAGCTTTCAGCTCTCATTGCCCCTATCATAAGCATCTTGAAGTGATTAAGGTTAAAGTGAACAAACTATGGAGGATATGCTTGACAAAGTATAAGTTGGAAATCTCATGTCCGTTGAATACGAGGGCCACTCCTCATGCTACTCAAGTTTAGTTACCGGTAAGTTCTTGTCATAGTAAATGCGTGTGTATCATAGAGAACGCCAGCAGGTACCCCTTGCCCGATGACACGGAATAATCCCCATATCAAAATGACAAGGCAAGCATACAACGAGCATATCAACAATCTTCTTATTTACCATGGGAAAATGGTTCTTTTTTCTCTCTTTCCTCTTTTCTCATATCTATTTTTTTCTTTTCACTTTTTCTCAATATCTGACTCTTTTTTATAAGAAGAATGCTTCATAGATAGCTCATTATGGTCACGCTGCAGGTTTCCACCATGACGACATGGATTAGACCCGGCCAGTGCGTTCTCTAACACATACATAACTCCATGGACTTACAAGCTCCCTTTCATTTCACAAGCGACATCCATAGACAAAAGAGCATGATATCAACTAGGTACAAAGTACAAGTGCAATGTTGAAAGTGTTCCCCATGACAGCATGGTTCTGCTAATCCCCAACATATAAGTGCAAGCATATACAACATAGAAGACACAATGGTTAGAGTTTATTAAGGGAAAGAAAAGTAAATTGTGCCATCAAGTTCGTGAGAGCTTTAATCACTAGTTTTCTCACAACAAGTTTAATTCGGAAGGTAGATAAAAACATGAATATACTTGGAATAGCAAATGCTAATAGGTAGGTATGGTGGAATCTTTGGAATAAGTTGGTTTTAGGAGTTGGATGCATGAGTGGAACTCATACTTGGTTATGGAGGCTAGCAAAAGACTGGGAGCGACCGACTAAGAGAGCAATCATGCAGAGCGACAAAACATCATTAATCAAAGCATAAAGTGATATTACAAGTCAAAAACTAAAGGATCATAAAGGCTATGGTGACTTGGGATAGTCATAACATGGTGTGAGCATGCGCCAAGTCAACCCAAATAAATCATCAAAGGAGAATACCACAATATTATGCTTCAATATGCTAAAACAACGCACGATTCTTCCAAGGCACATTAAGCAATCTCAATTATTTATAACATGTCATGCTACAGCAAAGATCACTAAGCATAAAGCCAAAACAATATCAAGCATGGCATGACAAAGCATAGGCCACAGTCAAAAACAAGCTCTCTTTACCACTTAAGCATGAACTTTTCCTACTCTTTTCCAATCCAAACCAAACTATTTGAAAACCAATGCATGAAAGAGGGGGTCCAACCAATTTATTAAGCAAACTAAGAAAACCAAGCAAATGAAAACCAAAAACAAAAAACGAAGACGCTCCAAGAACAACATAACTATGCATGAAACAATAAAAATGAAGTGTTTGGAAGAAACCTGCGATTTTATTAATGAAGAAGGGGACGCCTTGGGCATCCCCAAGCTTTGACGCTTGTACCTCTTGATTATTTCTTGGGGTGACATGGAGTGGCATCCCCAAGCTTGAGATTTAGTCCATTCTTCATCTCATTACATCATTCTCTCCATACACCTGAAATTTTTCGTTCATACAAAACTTCACACAATCTTTATTAGCAACATTAGTGCACTCAAGATAATAAGTCTTTAGGTTCAGTTTTAACACCAATAAAACTTCCATTAAAACACAACATACTAAAGAACTTCCCTCAAAAAGCTCAGTTCCCCAAAATAACTCAAAAAGGAACCAACAAGAAGCAAATGCAAATAATGGCAGAAATCTGTCAAAACAGACCAGCAGGTAAAAACCAATTTTTTCTAAGACCTTCTGTTGCTCAAATAGAAAAGTGTTGAACTAACGAAAGTTAGATAACAACCTGGGGCAGAAGCACAAAAATTCATGCCTCAAAACGAAGTACAGAGATTTTACACGAATTTTTACGGTGAAGCACAAAAATCTGTTTCGGGACAGCAACTTTCCCAATCATTACTTTTCTCTCATTAGAGGTTACTCTTGGCACAAAAAGCAAATAAAAAGGATAAGGAGCGGTTATTACAGAAGCAATAACTTCCAAGACTCATCTAAAACTTTTGGGTTATCTCCCAATAAGTACTTTTATTTAACGCCTTTAAGTTAGGCATAAGAAGCAAGAAAAAGAATCAAGTGTTCTCAAATGAAGAAGCATTAAGAGCAAATTTTGTTTTCATAGGAGGCAAAGGAATCTTCTCTCTCTTCTTAGGGAAGTGTTCTATACCTTTCTTGAGTGGAATTTGATATTTAATGGCGCCTTCTTTCATATCAATAATGGCACCAACAGTTCTAAGAAAAGGTCTTCCCAAAGTAATAGGACAAGAAGCATTGCATTCAACATCCAAAACATAGAAATCAACGAGGACATAGGCATTGTTAACCATAATAAGAACATCATTAATACTCCCCATGAGTTTATTTTTAGCATTATCATCAAGTGGGACATTCAAATAACAATCTTCCAATGGTGTCAAATCAAGCATATCATAATTCCTTCTAGGCATAATAGAAACACTACTATCAAGATCACATAAAGCTTTGAAATCAAAATCATTCACTTTCATATTAATGATGGGTTCCCAACCATCTTCTTGTTTCATAGGAATAGAAGCTTTATGTTTCATCTTTTCTTCTTTAATTTTTATGAGAGCATCAGTAATGTGTTTTGTAAAGACCATATTCATAGCACTAGCATTAGGACTTTTAGCAAGCTTTTGTAGGAACTTAATAACTTCAGAGATGTTGCAACCATCAAGATCAAAATCATAATTATCATCTAAAGTAGTAGAGCTTTTACTAGCTTCAACAATAGTGGTAGTGATAGTAGAAACACAAATGTTTCTAGAAATTTCATCTTCTCTTTCCCACTTAGCATGCAATTCAGCTAACAGTCTAACATAGGGATTATCAATAGTTTTAGGTTTAGCAGCCATTTTATTCAAAGAAGATTGTGCTTCAGCCAATGATGCTATATTTCTCTCAGTATTGGAGAGTTTTTCCTCAATAGTTTTATTGAAAGCAGTTTGTTTGCTAATAAAATCTTTAAGCATAACTTCAAGTTCAGAGGGCACACTCCTATTATTGTTGTAGGAATTTCCATAAGCATTACCATTGTTGGGAGGATATGGCCTATAATTGTTGTTACCAAAATTATTCCTGTAGGCATTGTTGCTAAAGTTATTATTTCTTATAAAGTTCACATCAACTTGCTCTTCTTGAGCAACCAAAGGCTAAGGAACATGATTTGGATCAATATGAGATTTCCCATTAACAAGCATAGACATAATAACATCAATTTTACCACTCAAGGAGGAGGTTTCTTCAACAATTTACCTTCTTACCTTGTGGAGCTCTTCGATGTGCCATTCAGAATAGTTAACCATCATAATATCCAGAAACTTTGTTGCAGCACCCAAAGTAATGGTCATAAAGGTACCTCCAGCAGCAGAATCCAATAGATTTCTTGAAGAATAGTTCAGTCCTGCATAAAAGGTTTGGATAATCATCCAAGCAGTCAGTCCATGAGTGGGACAATTCTTTACCAAAGATTTCATTCTTTCCCAAGCTTGAGCAACATGTTCATTATCAGATTGTTTAAACTACATTATTTCACTTCTCATAGATATAACCTTAGCAGGAGGATAGTATTTTCCAATGAAAGCATGTTTGCATTTAGTCCAAGAATCAATATTATTCCTAGTTAGGGATTGCAACCATTCTTCAGCTTTTCCTCTCGAAGAGAAAGGAAACAATTTAAGCTTAATAATATCTCCATCTATATCCCTATGCTTTTGCATCTCAAAAAGTTCAACAAAGTTATTTAGATCAGCAGCAGCATCTTCTTTACCAATACCAGAAAATTGTTCTCTCATAACAAGATTGAGTAAAGCAGGTTTAATTTCAAAGAAAGTAGCTTCAGGAATAGGTGGAGCAATAGGTGTGCATATGAAATCATTGTTGTTGGTGCTAGTGAAGTCACACAACTTAGTGTTTTCAACAGTAGTCATTTTTGTGTTTTTAATATAGAAAGCAAAGTAGTAAAACTTTTTTTTTGTTTTTTTGAAAAAGAAACAAGCAAACAAAGAAGAAATAAACTAAGAAAAACAAAAACAACAAAGTAAAGAGATTGGTTATGAGGGACTCCCCTTGTGAAGATGTCCTTGACTCCCCGGCAACGGCGCCAGAAAAATAGCTTGCTAGCTCAAAATATATCAAGCTCGTTGGGGAACTCCAAGAGGAAGGTATGATGAGCACAGCAACAAGTTTTCCCTTAGTTATGAAACCAAGGTTATCGAACCAGTAGGAGCAAGGAAACACCTCCAAGGTGTTGCAAGCTGGACTTTGGTAGGGCGCACTACCGGTGCCAGCAGCAACGTGGAAACCTGCACAACACAACCATAGAACTTTGCCCCCAACTTATAGTGAGGTTGTCAATCTCACCGGTTTTGCTGAAAACAAAGGATTAAACATATTGTGTGGAAGAAAGTAAAAGCTTGCAGAAAGTAAACAAAAAGCAGTAAACAGTTGTAGATTGATGGTAAAAGAAAGGACCGGGGTCCATAGTTCACTAGTGGTGGCTCTCCTTAAGATAGATAACATGTTGGGTGAACAAATTACAGCGGGGAAATTGACAAACATCGAGAAATCATACATGCATATACTAATCATCTTGACTCCTATGAGATTTGATTGGGCATTACAACATTATACGTAGACCGTAATCCAACTGCATCTATGACTAATAATCCACCTTCAAGTTATCATCCGAACCTACTCCAGTATTAAGTTGCAAGCAACGGATAATTGCATTACGCACTGCGTGTAAAGTAAACAATACGATTGTTCTATGAACAAAGGATTGTTGTTTTCTCCCTAGTAGCAACAACACATCTAGTACCTTAGAGATTTCTGTCCCTTCCCCAGATTACTAGAGGCATGAACTCACTATCGAGCATAAATACTAACTCTTGGAGTTGCTAGCATCTACTTGGCCAAGATAGCTACTAACAACGGAAAGCATGCAAGATCATAAATAACAAAGACATGATAGAATCAATAATCAATCTGAAATAGCATCTCAATATCCATCGGATCCCCGCAAACACAACATGTAGGATTACAAATAGATGATCTTGATCATGAGCAGACTCACAAGATCTAGAAATGGTAGCACAAAGGAGAATAACCAACCATCTAGCTACTACATGAACCCGTAGTCCAAGGATGAACTACTCAAGCATCACACTAGAGGCTTGCATGGTGATGAAGAAGGCCTCCAGGGTGAATTCTCCCCTTCGGCAGGGTGCCGGGAAGATCTTCAGATCCCTCCCGATCTAAGGATGGAGATGGTGGTGGCTACATACTCTTTCATGGATTTTTGATCGGGTACTTAGGGTTTCTTTATCGCAGGCGATATATAGGCGAAAGGGGAGGCCGAGGGGGTGCCCTAGGTGGCCATACCACCCCCTGGCGTGGGCCGGGCCTGGCCGTGCGGCCAGCTGGTGTGGGACTCTGGCCCCTCTCCATCTCGTATTCTGGCTCCGTGTCCCCCTCGGTGAAAAACTGACTTTGGCTTTTGTCCCGTCCAATTCCGAGAATATTCATTTTCTGACTTTCCTGGAACCAAAAATAGCAGAAAACAGGCAGCTGGCACTGTGGCATCTTGTTAATAGGTTAGTCCAAGAAAGTGTATAAAAAGTACTCCAAAGTGTGGACAAAACATAAGAAAGTAGATAAAACCAAGCATGGAACATCAAAAATTATGGATACATTAGCAACGTATCAGTCCCGAGGGGTCTTTATAGGCGAAGGGGCAAGGTCGGTGGAGCGCGAGGGGGCCCACACCCCCTGGTGGCTGATTATTGGCTCAACACGTCGAGCTCATTGGGGAACCCCAAGAGGAAGGTATGATCAGCACAGCAGCAAGTTTTCCCTCAGTTATGAAACCAAGGTTATTGAGCTAGTAGGAGCAAGGAAACACCTCCAAGGTGTTGTTACCAACATGGAATCCTGCACAACACAACCACAGAACTTTGCCCCCAACTTACAGTGAGGTTGTCAATCTCACCGGTTTTGCTGAAAATAAAGGATTAAATGTATTGTGTGGAAGAAAGTAATAGCTTGCAGAAAGTAAACTGAAAACAGTAAACAATTGTAGATTGATGGTAAAAGAAAGGACCGGGGTCCATAGTTCACTAGTGGTGGTTCTCCTTAAGATAGATGACATGTTGGGTGAACAAATTACAGCGGGGCAATTGACAAACATCAAGAAAGCATACATGCGTATACTAATCTTCTTGACTCCTATGAGATTTAATAGGGCATTACAACATTATACATAGACTGTAATCCAACTGCATCTATGACTAATAATCCACCTTCAGGTTATCAATCCGAACCCCCTCCATTTTTCAGTTGCTAGCAATAGTTATTTTCATTTCGCATTGCATGTTAAGTTATCAATACGGTTGTTCTATGAACAAAGGATTGTTGTTTTCTCCCTAGTAGCAACAACACATCTAGTACCATAGAGATTTCTGTCACTTCCCCAGATTACTAGAGGCATGAACCCACTATCAAGCATAAATAGTCCCTATTGGAGTTGCTAGAATCTACTCGGCCAAGATAGTTACTAACAACGGAGAGCATGCAAGATCACAAATAACAAAGACATGATAGAATCAATAATCAATCTGAAATAGCATCTCAATATACATCGGATCCCCACAAACACAACATGTATGATTACAAATAGATGATCTTGATCATGAATGGAGCTCACAAGATCTAAACATGGTAGCAAAAAGGAGAAGAACCAACCATCTAGCTTCTACATGGACCCGTAGTCCAAGGATGAAATACTCACGCATCACACCGGAGGCTTGCATGGTGATGAAGAAGGCCTCCAGGGTGAATTCTCCCCTGGCAGGGTGCTAGGAAGAGCTTCAGATCCCTCCCGATCTAGGGATGGAGATGACGGCCATGACTCTGAGACTTCGTGGATTTTGATCGGGTAGTTAGGGTTTACGTATCGGAGGCATCTTATAGGAAAGGAGGCCGAGGGTGCCTAGGCGGCCACACCACCCTCTTCGTGGGCTAGGCCTGGCCTTGGCCAGGTGGTGGGCGGCCCCTGCCCCTATCCGTCTCAGATTCGCCGTGTCCCCCTCGGTGAAATATTGAATTTGGATTTTGTCCCATCCAAGTCCGAGAATATTCATTTTCTGACTTTCCTAGAACCAAAAACAGCAGAAAACAGGCAGCTGGCACTGTGGCATCTTGTTAATAGGTTAGTCTAAGAAATTTTATAAACAGTACTCCAAAGTGTGTATAAAACATAAGAAAGTAGATAAAAACCAAGCATGGAACATCAAAAATTATAGATACGTTTGCAACATATCAACATCCCCAAGCTTAAATCCTGCTCGTCCTCGAGTAGGTAAGTGATAAAAAGAAATAATAATTTTTGAGGTGATAAGCACCATCATAAACTTGATCAAAGTATTTGTAAAACATTGATAGCTAGGATCATAGTACTTCAACATAGGATGAAAGATAAAGTTCTAACAATAAGACATAGCAACTATGTTGTAACATGAAAAGACACAAACAAAAGATTCATGAATAACAATTCTTTGCAAGTCGTTTGTTTGTTTCACATAAAGAAAACATAGCATAGTGGCATTCAGCTTATCCCTCATAGAGTAGCAAACATAAATGCATAGGACACCTTCAAAGTTCATAAGAGTGACTAAATACAAATAGTTTAAGAACAAGCAATATCAAAGTTATGCATCAATCAACAAGTCTTGGGACAATGCACATATAACTAAGAATGGCCACTAAGCTCTCTCAATAGGTGCATAAATATAGAAGGTGAAGACTCAACATAAAAGTAAAAGAAAAGCCTTCATAGAAGGAAGCAAGGATTCAAGTCTCATAAAGAGCTTCCAAAAATTATGGTACTTATTAGCTTTTAGCTCTCATTGCCCCTATCATAAGCATCTTGAAGTGATTAAGGTTAAAGTGAACAAACCATGGAGTATATGCTTGACAAAGTATAAGTTGGAAATCTCATGTCCCTTGAATACGAGGGTCGTTCCTCATGCTACTCAAGTTTAGTTACCGGTAAGTTCTTGTTATAGTAAGTACATGTATATCATAGAGAAACACCAACAGGGTACCCCTTGCCCGATGATACGGAAGAATCCCCATATCAAAATGACAAGGCAAGCAGACAACGAGCATCTCAGCAATCTTCTTATTTACCATGGGAAAATGGTGCTTTTTCTCTCTTTCCTCTTGACGAGGGTTTAACTCATCAATGCCCATTGTTATGGACTTGGGTTTTGGAGAAGGAGGGAGCGCTAGAAGCATCAATCGGCTAGCAAACAAGCACAGGGATGCAAGGTTTACCCAGGTTCAGCCTCGTGAGGTCCTTACTCTGCTTATGCCTTTTGGAATTAACGAAGGAATCAATACAGGGGCACGCAGATGCAATCTGGCAAGAATTGTGGAAACTAGGGTTGCGTGTGTCCTCCTCGCCGCCCCCTCCTAGCCTTTATATAGATAGGCTAGGTCTCGGGTAGCAGGTCGAGTCGGTTACAGATTAGGGTTTTCCCTTTAAACTTTCTATCTTTAAACTTCTTCTTGTCTCGCAAGTAATCGATAGTCCGTGGGCCACTCGAAGTCTTCATCGGGCCGTGGCAATGCCGTGGGCTTCCACCGTATCTAGACCGTATATACTAAACTCGAGTACCTGCTGGGTATACCCATGTCAGTAGCCCCCGAGTGTCAAGTGGAATCGTAGATTCGACTGGGGACTTTATGAAGCCTTTCGAATGCATGTATGAGTATTTTTTCGGGTGTTCTGTTTATGTCGTAGGGATTGTTGATATGCGTGCCTGATTTAACCGATGTATCGGTATCAGTTAACTGCCTTAGGGCAAAACAACACAATATACTTGAACTCGAGTCCTCGGACTCGAATTCGGAAAAGTGCTGGTGTAATTCGACTCAAGCCGCGGAGGTCTTACAGGAGTCCAATTCCAGTATATGGGTGTGAGCACTCGACGCGCCCGTCAAGGCATGTTCATCGTACCTGTAGGCACGGATATATTTCTGGTAGTGCGCAGCAGATGCGTTGCCATGCCTTATTTAGGTCTTATCTTCACGCTGTAAGCGTGACATCCGAATTTTTTGTCATCGGGGAGATGATTCGGGTGGCCCAGGAGACGCAGTCTCTTTGCAGGGAAAAATATGAGGCGGTGTTGCCATAGACTTCGAGTGTGGATGTTATCAACACACAGTACGACATACAAATAATCATAGGGTGCGTGACCAGCGCTCCCTATGGGAGTAGCCCCCGAGTGCCTAGTTGAGTCGAAGAATCAGGCAGGGACTAAAAAATTTTGCAACTGTTGTCGTCTTTTGTTTGCTTGTTTCAGTCGAATTTGTTTCCGGCGCTCCCTATGGGAGTAACCCATGATCCATAGTCGAATCGTAGATTCGAGTGGTTGGGTAAGCTTTGAATGTCCATATTCCTGCATAAAAAAGAAAATCGTAGGGTGCGTGACCAGCGCTCCCTATGGGAGTAGCCCCCGAGTGCTTGGTGGAGTCAAAGACTCGAGCAAGGACTAAAGTAGTCGAAGTCTTGTAGTGCTCATCTTTGATGACATCAGTTCTGACGATGTGATGACCTCAGTTGCCCGCGTGAGCAGCTTTGACGGGACGTGATGAGCTGTGGGTCCCATTTTCTGACCCTGACTTGACCAGGTGTGCGTAATCTTTCGTTTTAACTGCACCTCCTCGATTTCCGCGCGTAATGGAGGTAGTGGGGGAAGGTTTGTGTTTTAGCCTCTCCACGTGTCGATCACAATGTGCGCCACACGACCAATAGGGTTTCTGCTGGCCATTGGATTGCATCCACAAGGGGGTTAAGTAGCAGCGCAGCTGCGGTAAGTTCCCATCTGCTCTTTCTCTGCTTGTGCTTCCATCGCTATTACTGCTGCTCTTGCTTCCTAGAGTTCGTCCCCTTCGTGGCGGTGGACCAACTCCACGTGTTCCCAAGCTATTTCCTCAAGATGGGGAAGAAGAAAGGAGGCGCCGCCACTGGGTCTGCTGCTGACACCGTCATCGCCAAGAAGAAAGGTGGCTCCGCCACCAGGGGTACCAGCGCCGGTAAGAAGAAAGGTGCGGGCACCCGCGTCACTAATGGCGTGTGGCGCACGTCAATCATCAAGGCCTCTAAGCTCCGTCTTCTACGTCAAGATGGAGTTCTTCCTCACGCCGAAGATGATTCGCGAGTGCCTAGGAACGAGGTAATCCCGTCTCCTCCGTCCGGTTTCCGGGTGATGTTCCTCGCATTTATCATCCGTGGCCTGTCTCTGCCCCTACATCCTTTTGTCAGGGACCTTCTTTGTTTCTATGGGCTCCAGCTGCACCAGCTGTCCCCAAACTCTCTTCTTCACATTGCGTGATATATCACGCTTTGCGAGTGCTGGCTCGGAGTCGAGCCACACTTTGGTCTCTTCAAGCGGCTTTTCAAGCTGAAGCGGCAGTCGACATCTGGTTCTGTAATCTACGACATAGGAGGCTACGGGATCCATGTCGACTCCTCCGTCACATACTTTGATATCAAGCTCATGGCATCCATCCAAGGGTGGAGGGACAAGTGGTTCTACATCCGTGACCAGAAGGCCGACAGAGAGCACAAGGGACTCACGCCCTTCGATCCCACGACGCCATCCAAGAGGAGGCGTTCTTGGAAGAACGTGGTGATGCCTGGCGAGTACGAGGAGACGGAAGTGTTGTGCAGTGTGTGCAACCTCGAGAGTCACATGGGCAAAGAAGAGGGAGGCGCTGCCCTTATTCGCACATGGCTGCACCGTCGCATCCAGCCTCTATAGGCTAGAGTCCACCCCATGTTCCAATGGGCTGGTGCGGATGATGTCACTCGCGTATCTACCGATGGCATTTCCACGGGTGAAGTAGATAAGAGGGTGCGACTGTTGACCAAGTACACCACCAAGGATGTTCTCCCCAGTGAACCAGTCGTGCCTCCATTCGATGCCTCTAACCCTCCTCCTGAGGTATGATTGTGATACGAAGTAGCTTTATTTGTCGATTGCTTTTGATTTCTTGACGTATACTGAATTGTCTTCTAAATGCAGGATTGGAAGGTGTCTCCCAATTTGCCCCATCTTCCTGATGGGGTTATTCCTCGCGAAGTAGATGAGGAGGACGAGTCAGAATCGACCGTCCCACTTGAAGAGGAGGAGGAAGCCCCCGAGTCTAGCGGGCCGGACACTCGCAAGCTTTCTCGCAGCAAAGATTCAGATGCTTCGTCTCTATCGACTCCAGAAGGCCCAACTATTGGTGCGGAGTCGCCGATTCCTGTTGTTCCTGTGAGCTCCATGGCGCCATCTACTTGCAAGAAGATGCGGCTACCGAAGGAGTCGTCGGAGTCAGAGGAGCAAACCTTCGATTTTGTTAAATTTGACTGGTAAGTCTACAACTCTCATCTTGGTTCCTTTTGGAGTTGCATTTCTTGATGCTGGTTTTTGTTCCGTAGTCAACCGGCGTCGTCGTCTTCTGGTGACGTCCAATTTTTGAAGGAATTTGGAGTCGCGGACTCCAAGGCCAAGAAAGTGGCTGAGCGATCTTCTTCTCCTCCGTTGGCGGCCCACTCCGGGCACAACTCATCGAGTTCTCCACACGTTGTGGAGCACCAGATGGTTGCCCGGACGACTGCATGGCAATCGACTTTGGAGTCTCTGGAGGAGCACGTATGTGTGATTTTGCTTTTGGCAGTCGAATTTGTGGTCCATGTTATCTGTTGATCCTTTATTTTTCCTGAGATGGCTCATTGTGAAGGAAGTTGCTCGTTTGGCGGAGCAGGTACTTGTGATGGGTCGTCAGCACGCAATGCTGGACAATCGCCATCGCGTCATCAAAGGTTAGTATTTTTGCTTCTTCTTTGTTCTGGTGGAGTTGGTTCATTGGACTGATGATCTATCTTGTATTTTTTGCAGCTGAGCATAACGAACTTCTTCGCGATGCTGCTTCCCTTGAAAAGACGCTTGCGCGGCGGTGAAGGGCCAAGACGAGGCAGTCACTACGCTGAATGAGTCACGAAAACGCGAAGAGGATTTGCGCACCCCCATCGCTAAGAGGGAAAAGTTGTTCGAAGAACAACTCTTCTCGATTGCCAAGTCTCTCTCAGGTATTCTTTCGTCTGGATTTCCGTTGTTTCTTTTCTTCGACTTTGTTATTGTGCTGACTTTTTTGTTTGCGCAGATGCTGGCGGTCTGAGCTTCGATGCTCAGGCACTTCGTCGCGATTATGCCTTGGCAGGCACTGTCGCGGCAATTGAAGACCGCAACGCTTCCCTTGAGGGGACGCTGGCTAAGACCAAGGTTGTGCTCAGTCACATCCGCGAGGAGCTAACGCCCAAGACTGAGCTGATTGAGAACTTGGAGGACGTGGTGGAGTCCCTCACAGGAGGTATTCATGCAGACTTCAGGAACTCGCATCGTGCGGTTGGTGCTTCCATGGCACTCGCTATGGTTCAAGCCCATGGCGTGGAGGTGGATCCTGCTGCAGTCTCCAAGGCGATGCCCGTCGGCGAAGATGGTCAACAGGTAGTTTTTTCTCCTTTTGCAACTATTTATGGAAAGTACGGGCCGCAACTCATCAACACAGTCGCCAAGTATTCTGAGGAACTACAGCGAGCCAAGAAGGCGGCGAAGGCTGTGGCGTCAGGGGCCGGTAGGAAGTCTGTGGCGTCTGATACTGCCACGGACTCGATGAGGCCCCTAAGCCGAAGTCCAAGTCGAAGAAGCAAGTTGCTCCTTAGTAGTTATAGTTGTAATAGTTAATAGTTTGACTCCTTTTGTTGAAAACATGCCGCTGGCTGAGTGTCTCTGTTGATACTTTTGCTATGTTTGAATACACTTGAGATTTTGTCCATGTGTTGCTTGGTCCCTTATTTTCACTTGCTTGGATTGTGATAGGGCACATCGAGTGGTCCTTTGAGTGAGCCTCAGCTTCCGCCATCCGCTGGTGATACCTTAGCGTAGTCGCACTCAAGGGTGGATGAGTTGTCCCTGCTTTCACGACTGCGCGATCGCGTTAAGCAGCTGGAACACGAACTGCCCATCCTCCGCGGTAACGCGGATGTATGGAAGTCGAGGGCGGAGAAGGCCATCGCCCGAGAGCAATATCTACTAGAGGAGGTGGCATTTGGGTGATCGATTCAAGTGTTAGCTTCTGCCCTTGTCTTTTCTTGTAGTCGATCAGCAGTTTATTGTCTTCATACTTTTGCCTTTTGGTTGGTCTAGTTGTCAGCGCGCGTCATCCGCAGGATGAGAAATAAAGGATCGCCATTCGCATGAACGACCTGACCCAGGAACAACTTCAGGCAAGTGGGTAGTTCTAGGTGGATCATGATCACGCAATCGCACTTGCGACCTTGTAGGATCGTGCCTCTCGAGTGCTCCACTTCCTGAAGAAATCGTAGTCATGCCTGAGGAATATCTACCAGACGATGTTTCCGCTGGACGCCATCCCCTTGAGCTTGTTGACTCTCCTGGCTAAGTTTTAGGATTTGAGTGCAGTTCGCGAGTGTGTGCGGCAACAGTTAGTGGCTGGTGCCAAGGCTGCATTGTCGCTGGTGCGACTGCACATGCTTGATGTGGATGTTGCAGCTGTTGCTGCTAGTCCGCCGACTCCGCCAGCAGGTTCGACCTGGAATATGGTTCCCCATTACCAGGAGGTGGATCGCCCAGCGGAGGCAATTGTCGACTTCTTCGAGGAACAGACAAATGTTCTTCTCTTGCAACAGTAGTTTAACTTGTATCCTGCACATAATTATACCAGTGTTGTAAAGTTCATATGTATGATGTATATAATTGATTAATATTGATATGAGTTTGCTAGCTCGTATGTTTTGCGAGTGCGTTTGTACTCTGCAGTTCCTTTTCGTTAGCCTGACTTATTTTATATCAGCGCCTTGCCAACCTGACAGGTGCGTTGCAACTAGGTTGGTGTATCAAGGGTTCGATTGTTGTTGTGTCAACTACTCGGGATACCGCGTATTGTTCGTAGAACTAGGGTGTAAAGGGTGGCGTAGCCCCCGAATGATATAATTGCTAGAAAAACACAGAGTTTCGGGGCACTTAGCTTTATTTATTCGCAGAATCAGTACGAGGTACAATGTGTGGCTAAGTAGCCTGGCTGAATAGCCTTATTTGCAATGTAAGAAAAAAAAGGACGACTAAGGGTAGAAGCACCGCAGCTGCGCGACGTTCCAGGGGTTGGAGTATGCAACTCCTGTCTCGAAATCTTTGAGGCGATAGGCGCCACCTGGGTTTACTTCTGTAATCACGTATGGTCCTTCCCAAGGGGACTCGAGCTTGAGGTGCCCTTGCTGCTTCAGTCGCAGGACCAGGTCTCCTTCGATGAAGGATCTGGGGCGTAGCCTTCTGCTGTGGTAGTTGCGCAGGTTCTGCTGGTAGATCATCGATCTTTCTACTGCGATGTCCCGTATCTCGTCAAGGAGATCGATGGAGTCTTCGAGTGCAAGAGTTGAATCCTGCTCGCTGTAAGCGACCACCCATGGGGCTTTGTAGCGTACTCTTGCAGGTAGCACCTCTTCAGCACCATGCACCATGAAGAACGGAGTGTATCCCATGGCACTGTTTGGAGTTGTTCGTAAGCTCCAGAGTACGGATTGCAGCTCGTCTGGCCAGCATCCGGTGGCTTGTTCGAGTGGCCGGAGGAGTCGCTTCTTGATGCCGCCGCAGACGAGGCCGTTGGCCTTTTCGACTTGACCATTGGTCTATGGATGAGCTACGGAGGCATAGCTTATGTTGATTCCCAGGTTTTCGCAGAAACCCTGGAACTCCTTAGAGGTGAAGTTCGTTCCATTGTCCGTGATGATGCTGTGTGGCACTCCGAAGCGATAGACAATGGACTCAAAGAACTTGACGGCACTGGCTCCTGACTGGTTTGTCACCGGCATGGCTCCTATCCACTTGGTGAATTTGTTGACTGCGACCAAGAGGTAGACGTAGCCTCCTCGTGAGGACTTTGGGAGCTTGCCAACCATGTCAAGTCCCCATTGCGCAAAGGGCCAAGCCAATGGTATTGGTCGGAGTTCCACGCCAGGTGCATGTGGTTTGTCCGCGAATCGTTGACAAGCATTGCATCTCTAGACGATGTCCTTGCCGTTGCGCATGGCCATGGGCCAGTAGAATCCAGCTCGTAGAGCTTTGGCGACGAGGGTGTGGCTATCGGCATGGTACCCACAAGTCCCTTCATGTATGTCGAGGAGGACGGCCCTTCCGTCCGCATTGGAGACGCACCATTGGAGTACTCCTATGATGCTACGCTTGTATAGTTCGCCGTTGATGACAGTGACTGAAGGGAATATGCCCGAGAGGCAATAATAAAGTGGTTATTATCTTATTCCATGTTTATGATAAATGTTTATTTTACATGCTAGAATTGTATTGATCGGAAACATCAATACATGTGTGTTTAATAAACAAAAAGGGTTCCTAGTTATGCCTCTCTTATAGACTAGCTTGTTGATTAACAAGATGATCAAGGTTTCCTGATCATGGACATTGGATGTTGTTAATAACAAGGTCACACCATTGGTGGAATGATGTGATGAACATTCATCCGAAGTATAGCATTACGATCAAAGTCATTATGTTTATATTGCTATAATATCATACGAAGTAATCTTTATCCTTAGACCATGAGATCATGTTAATTGCTAACACCAGAAGAGTATCTTGATAACATCAAACGTCACACCCTAACAGGGTGACTATAAAGGTGGGTTCAGTGCTACGAAGGTGTTATGTTGAGGCTCATGGATCAAGAGTGGGATTTGTCTATCCCGATGACGGATAGATATACTCTGGGCCCTCTCGGTGATATCACATTGAAATAGCTTGCAAGCAAGTGATGTGATCACTAGAATGTTATATCACGGGAACGAGAAAAGAGTGCATGTCGGTAACGAGATCAAACTAGGTATGGAGATACCGATGATCGAATCTCGGACATGTAATATATCGCGGGACAAAGGGATTTAGTTACTAGTGTTAAAGGTTCTCACGATCACAGAAGTCATCGTTGAATGTGTAGGAGTCAGTATGGATCTCCAGGTCCCGCTGCTGATTATTGATCGGAGAGGGGTCTCGATCATGTTTGCATTATTCGCAAACCGTAGGGTGACACACTTAAGGGATACCGACACCATTTGGAGCAAATATGTTTCAGATAAAGATTTAAGAAAGCGCTGGAATTATTTCAATAGACACCGAAACTGTTTCGGGTGAAATTGCTGAAATTGGTTCTGCATGTAATATTGAAATGTTGCAGGGGGTTTTATGTGAATGTTTGTTAATTAAAGGAATTAACAAAATTCTGAATAAAATTAATAAAAGAGTTTTATTAAATGAGAGAGCATTAAATTTGGAGAAATTTAATGCATTTAAAGTGGAGACTTTAAAAGAAAATGTGAAGGGGCAAATTTATGTGGAGGGAGTTACCACCACATGAATGGAGGAGGTGAAGGGTCACCTCCTCCATGCAACCATGAAGGAGGGGCACCCCCCTCCTCCTATAAAAGGCCACCCCCTCCTCACTTCTCACACACACCTCCTTGTGAAGGATCTCTCTCCCCCTCTAGTATTATTTCCCCATGGTCTCGGATTAGCGAGATACATGTTCCCGGTGGCTTTATCTGGAAAGGAGTTGCTGCTTCCGCTGCTTTGCTGGAGCGAGGGATGGAGGTTGTCGGGGTACCGGACGTGTGTGCGATCACGGATGCACCGCTGCTTTGTGGTGCTGGACTTGGTGGTGCTGGAGCTGGATCTGATGGACGTGCTGGAGCCAGACCTACTGTACTTCATCACGATCTTGAGATCGGCAAGGGTACGACTACATCAACCACGAGTTCCTACTCGTTAACAAAGCTCGTTGTCTACGAGGGTAAGTTCTTGTTGGATGTATGTCCACCCATTGCTTTGTACCTAGTAGATAGATCTTGGCGTGTAGTTCACGCCGTAGGAAAAATTTTGTTTTCTATGCTGCGAACCCAACAGCGAATGCCTTGGATCACCGTGCGATGTGTCGCGCGTCAGTCGGGTCGTCCGGTAGCCTTTTGCTGAGAAGATATGTGATGTAGGGTTGAGTCCAAGATGGCTCGATCATCATGACCCCCATTGGTCCCTCGAGTCCTGTGTCAAGTTCTAGGTCATCGAGTGCCATTGGCTCATTGGGCGGCGTAGCCCCCGAGTCCGTTGTTGCGCTTGTTTTCTTCTCTACGGCCTTTGGCTTGATGGAGTGTTCGTAGATACGCTCGAGAAATACCCCAGGTGGTATGGGGGCACAGGTGGAGCCAATGTTGGCGAGTGCATCCGCCTCTTCATTGCTTTCGCGGCCTACGTGCTGCAACTCACAGCCGTCAAAGTCCCCTTCGAGTGTGTCGTAGAGATCACGGTAGGCGATCATATTGCCGTTCAGCGCGTCGCACTCGTGCATCGTTTGGTTGACGACTAGCTTGGAGTCGCCATAGATGATGAGCCTCTTGGCGCCGCAGGCTTTTGCCATCCGCATCCTGTGCAACAGGGCCTCGTATTCAGCTTTGTTGTTGGAGGCAGTGAACTGCATTCGCAGAATGTATTCCAGCTTGTCTCCTTGGGGTGATGTCAGTATGACACCTGCGCCAGCCCTGTCCTTACGCTTTGATCCATCGAAGTGCATCATCTAGAGGTAGGACATATCTGGTTTTTCGGGGAGCTAATTCTCCATCCAGTGCACGAGGGAATCAGGGAGGACTTGCGACTTGATCGCGTCACGCTTTTCATATGTAATGTCTCGTGGAGACAGCTCGATTCCCCAAAGCGCGACTCGTCCAGTGGCGTCGGGGTTGTTGAGGATATGCCCAAGCGGGGCATCGTTGACCACCACGATTGGATGCTCCTGGAAGTAGTGACGCAGTCGCCTGGCTATCATGAAGACGCTGTATGCCAGCTTCTGGTAGTGCGGGTACCGCTGCTTTGTTGGCGTGAGCACGTCGCTGAGGTAGTAGACTAGGCGCTGCACCCCGTGGACTTTGTTTTCTTCATCATGTTCCACCACGAGTACTGTGCTGACCACCTGGTTGGTGGCGGAGATATATAGCAGCAATGGTTCTCTTTCGCATGGGGTCACCATTACTGGTGAGGTAGATAGTAGACGCTTGAGGTCTTCGAATGCTTCCTGCGCCTCGTCGGTCCACTCGAACTTGTCAGTTTTGCGGAGAAGTTGGTAGAAGGGCAGTGCCTTTTCACCCATTCGACTGATGAATGGACTGAGCGCCGTGATAAGCCCAGCTAGCTATTGGACGCCTCTTATATTCTTGGCTTCTCCATGGCCAGTATGGCTTTTATTTTCTTCGGGTTCGCCTCAATTCCCCTCGCAGCGATGAGATACCCGAGTAACTTCCTAGATGGTACGCCGAAGGCGCACTTGTCCGGATAAATCTTGATCCGGTAGCGGTCGAGGTTGGCGAAGGTTTCGCGTAAATGGTCGATTAGCGAGGCTTCCTCCTTTGTTTTGATGACGATGTCATCAACGTAGACTTGGATGTTGCGACCAAGTTGATCCTTGAGGCAAGCCTGCATGCACCATTGATAGGTGGCCCCTGCATTTTTGAGCCCGAAGGGCATTGTGTTGTAGCAGAACACACGAAGGCGTTATAGCGTTGTTTTCTCTTGATCTTCCTCCTTCATTCAAATCTGATTATAGCCTGAGTAGGCGTCGAGGAAGCAGAGGCGCTCACATTCCGCAGTGGAGTCGATGATTTGGTCGATTCGCGGAAGCGGGAAGTGATCTTTTGGGCAGTGCCTGTTCAGGGAGGTAAAGTCCACACACATCTGCAGGATATCCGTGTCCGTTTTGGGTACCAGCACCGTGTTGGCGCGCCAAGTGCTTTCCTTGATCTCGCATATGAATTTGGTGTCGAGGAGTCTGTTGATCTCCATTCCGACCGCCTTTTCCCTTGGTTCGGACAGTCGCTGAATTGTCTGTTTGACTGGCCTTGCGTCTGGGTTGACGTTGAGTGCGTGCTCGGCGAATTCCCTGGGAACTCCTGGCATGTCCGCTGGACACCAGGCGAAGATTTCCCAGTGCTCACGGAGGAATTCTACGAGCACTAGTTCCTATGCGAAACTCAAGTTGTTGGCGATGAGGGCCGTCTTGGTCGGGTTCGACGGTTGGACCTGGACTTTCTTCATGTGCACCGACAAGTCGAAGGACAGGTCGGGTGAACTTGGCCGGCTCAGGGGAGGCAGACTATTGTCTGTCGACTCCTTCAATCTTGCGAGCTCCTCCTGCATGCCGAAGGACTAGGAGATTCTGTTGAATTCCCTATCACAGCTGTCGGACCTTTCGAAACTTCCGTTGATTGTGATACGCGTGGCAACATGCTTCCAAAAACACCGCAAGCTGTGGTAACGGCGGCCACCATGTACCTCCTCAACAACCAGCCATTAGCTGGAGATCCTCGAGCTGCCATGCACCAATCTACGATCGTAGGCTTGGGGTTAATCGAGGCTGCTCTCGACAAAGAGCCGACACCGGAGCCGAAGAAAGGCAAGGCTCTGGCAAAACGCTATTCCTCGCCCTCATCCAGTGACGACAGTCACGATCTGTCTCAACGCCGCCGCCCACGGCGACACGACCATGACTACGACGCATGTGATGACATCACGCAACACAAGATCGACAAGTCAAGGGCGCAACATGCCCGATCAACTGACTCAGAAGAAGAATATGTGGAGCTCTGTGGTGCTAGATGCTTCAGCAGGGCCATCAGGCAAAAGCGAATGCCCAAGGGGTTTAAGCTCCCATCAGAGAACCCAAAGTTTGACGGTCTGCAGGACCCGAAAATCTGGTTAAAGGACCATATGTCCTCCATCAGGCTCCACGGCGGGAGTCAAAGCACGGCCATGCAATGCCTGCAGCTACGGGCATGGCTCAACAACCTCCCACGTGGATCCATTCGTAGTTGGGAAGAGCTGGTCTATAGCTTTGTGCGCAACTTCAAGGGCACCTACAAAAGGCCCGCATCAATCGAAGAACTGAGGTGATGCCAGCAAAGGTCGGGCGAATCGCTACGCTCGTACATCTAGAGATGGTTCATCATCAAGAACTCCGCAAAAAATATCTTGGAGGATCGCGCAATCGACGCATTCAATGGCGGTGTTCGCCGCATAGAGCTCAGGGAGGAGCTGGGCCGCTCGAAGCCTAAAACCATTGACCACCTAATGGAAATTGCGAATCGGTGGGCAGATGGAGAAGATTCGGTGAAAAATCGCGTTCACTCCGACGATGAAGCAGAACTCGAGCACAGACGCGATCGCCGAAGCAAACATCGAATGCGCATCTACGACGACCGCGACGACGTCAACATGGTCGCAGCCGGCTACGCCGACAGACGCGACGACAACCGCAATAGCGGCTACCGTAGCGGTGGACACCGTGACTTCGGGAAAACCACGCAAGTATGGCAGCGCCTCACTCGCGACGAGTCACCCGTAACATACATTGAGGATAAGTAGTCCGGGCCATGCACGGTGCACTTCTACATCGACAATCATGACGGCAAAAAGAAATCCAGCCACCACCTCAAGGACTGCCGCAAGTTCCTCAAACTGAGGGTCTGGCTCGGATGAATCGTGACGCAGTCAATAGGGGCTACGGAGCCGCCCCAGGCGCTGTGGCACATGGAGCTCCTCCACCACCACCCGTACCACCGCCAAACGCAACTAAGCCGGACCAGCACCACGGAGGCGAGCCGTACTCACGGGCCATGGTTACCATGATGATCCAAAAGGGCCGCCCCTCTAATCGGGTGCAAAAGGCCATCACTCGCCAAGTGAATCTGGCGACAAACTAACCACCATCCACCACTGACTACCTTAGTGGAAGCGACTCCTGCATCACCTTCGACAAGCGCGACCATCCGCACTGAGTACCTCGTCCAGGCCATTGTCCCCTCGTACTCGAGGCACAAATTGGAGGCTTCGACATGAGCCGTGTCTTCATAGACGGCGGAAGCGACATCAACCTTATGTTCGTGAGTACCTTGCGAGCAATGAGGATTCCTCTGACATGCCTAGAGGCCTCGGACACAACATTCCACGGCATCGTCCTAGGCAAGGGTGTATATCCCCTTGGCAAAATCAACCTCGACGTCATCTTTGGCACGCCGAAAAACTTTCGATGCGAGCGCATCGACTTCGAAGTCGTCAACTGGCCCTCATAGTACCACTGCATCCTGGGACGTGTTGTGTTCGCTAGATTCATGGCAGTGCCACACTACGCCTATATGCAGATGAAAATGCCAGGCCCTAATAGCGTCATCACAATCAACGGGAGCTTCGAGAGGTCAGACAGTTGCGACAGGGAATTCAACAGAATTTCCCAGTCCTTCGGCATGCAGGAGGAACTCGCAAGGCTGAAAGAGTCGATGCAACAACCGCCTCCCCTAAACCGGCCAAGTTCACCCAACATGTCCTTCGACTCATCAGTGCACACAAAAAAAAGTTCAGGTCCACCCATCGGATCCCGCCAAGACGGCCCTCATCGCCAACAACTTGAGTCCCGCATAGGAACTCGCACTCGTCAAATTCCTCCGTGAGCACTAGGAAATCTTCGCCTGGTGTCCAGATGCCAGGAGTTCCCAGGGACTTAGCCGAGCACGCACTCAATGTCAACCTAGACGCAAGGCCATGCAAACAAACAATTCGACGACTATCTGAGCCAAGAGCAAAAGCAGTCGGAATGGAGATCAACAGACTCCTCGACGCCAAATTCATACGCGAGATCAAGGAAAGTACTTGGCTCGCCAACACAATGCTAGTACCAAAAAAGGACACGGATATCCTACGGATGTGCGTGGATTTCACCTCTCTGAATAAGCACTGCCCGAAGGACCACTTGCCGCTGCCACGAATCGACCAGATCATCGACTCCACCGCGGGATGTGAGCGCCTCTGCTTCCTCGATGCCTACTCAGGCTACGATCAGATTCGAATGAAGGAGGATGATCAAGAGAAAACAGCGTTTACAACGCCTTTTGGTGTGCTCTGCTATAACACAATGCCCTTCGGGCTAAAAAACCCAGGAGCCACCGACCAGTGGTGCATGCAGGCTTGGCTCAAGAACCAACTTGGTCGCAACATCCAAGTCTATGTTGACGACATCGTAATCAAGAACAAAGAGGAAGCTTCACTAATCGATGATTTACGCGAAACCTTCGCCAACCTCAACCATTACCGGATCAAGCTCAATCCAGACAAGTGCGCCTTCGGCGTACCATCTAGGCAACTACTCGGGTATCTCATCTCCGCGAGAGGGATCGAGGCGAACCCGAAGAAAATAAAATCCATACTGGCCATGGAAAAGCCGAAGAACATAAGAGGTGTCCAGCAGCTGGCTGGGCGAATCACGGCGCTTAGTCGATTCATCAGTCGAATGGGCGAAAAAGCACTACCCTTCTACCAACTTCTCCGCAAAGCTGACAAGTTCGAGTGGACCAACGAGGCACAGGAAGCATTCGAAGACCTCAAGCGCCTACTGTCCACCTCGCCAGTACTGGTGACCCCGCGTGAAAGGGAACCACTGTTGCTATACATCTCCGCCACCAACCAGGTGGTCAGCACGGTGCTCGTGGTAGAACGAGCCGAGGAAAACAAGGTCCACAGGGTACAACGCCTAGTCTACTACCTCAGCGAGGTACTCACGCCAACAAAGCAGCGGTACCCGCACTACCAGAAGCTAGCGTACGGCGTCTTCATGATAGCCCGGCGACTGCGCCATTACTTCCAGGAACACCCAATCGTGGTAGTCAACGACGCCCCGCTGGGGCATATCCTCAACAATCCTGACGCCACCGGACGAGTAGCACTTTGGGGGATCGAACTGTCTCCACGAAACATTACATATGAAAAACGCAATGCAATCAAGTCGCAAGTTCTCCCTGACTTCCTCGTGCACTGGATGGAGAACTAGCTCCCTGAAAAACCAGATATGTCCTACCTCTGGACAATGCACTTCGACGGATCCAAGCGAAAGGATGGAGCTGGCGCAGGTGTCATACTGACATCGCCCTAGGGAGACAAGATGAAATATATTCTGCGAATGCAGTTCACCGCCTCCAACAATGAAGCTGAATACGAGGCCCTGCTGCACGGGATGAGGATGGCAAAAGCCTGCGGCGCCAAGAGGCTCATAATATACGGCGACTCCAAACTGGTCATCAACGAGACAATGCACGAGTGTGACGCACTGAACGACAATATGATCGCCTACCGCGACCTCTACGACACACTCGAAGGGGACTTCGATGGTTGCGAGCTGCAGCGCATAGGCCGCGAAAGCAATGAAGAGGCGGACGCACTCGCCAACATTGGCTCTACCTGCGCCCCCATACCACCTGGGTATTTCGAGCGACTGCGAACGCTCCATCAAGCCAAAGGCCGCAGAGAAGAAAACAAGCACAACAACGGACTCGGGGGCTGCACCGCCCAATGAGCCAATGGCACTCGACGACCTGGAGCCTGACACAGGACTCGAAGGACCAATGAGTATCATGATGATCGAGCCATCTTGGACTCAACCGTACATCACATACCTTCTCAGCAAGAGGCTACCGGACAAACCAACTGACGCACGGCACATCGCGCGGCGATCCAAGGCATTCGTTGTTATCAACAGCGAATTGTACAAGCGCATCATCACAGGAGTACTCCAACGATGCATCTCAAACGCTGATGGAAGAGCTGTCTTCCTCGACATCCATGAGGGGACTTGCGGGCACCACGCTGGTAGTCGAGCCCTCGTCGCCAAAGCTCTACGAGCTGGATTCTACTGGCCTACGGCCATGCGTGACGCCAAGGACATCGTCCAAAAATTCAACGCTTGCCAGCGATTCGCGGACAAGCCACACGCACCTAGCGTGGAGGTTCGGCCAATTCCATTGGCCTGGCCCTTCACGCAATAGGGACTCACATGGTCGGCAAGCTCCCAAAGTCCTCACGAGGAGGCTACGTCTACCTCTTGGTCGCAGTCGACAAATTCACTAGATAGAGGCCATGCCAGTGACTAACCAGTTAGGGTACAACATAGTCAAGTTCTTCGAGTCCATCGTCTACCGCTTCGAAGTACGGCACAACATCATCACGGACAATGGGACGAACTTCACATCCAAGGAGTTCCAAGAATTCTACGAGAATCTGGGAATCAACATCAACTATGCCTCCATAGCACATCCACATACCAACGGTCAGGTTGAAAAAGCCAACGGGCTCGTCTGCGGCGGCCTCAAGAAGCGACTCCTCAGGCCACTCGAACAAGCTGCAGGTTGCTGGCCAGATGAGCTGCAATCGGTACTCTGGAGCCTGCGCACAACTCCGAATAGCGCCACGGGGTACACCCCGTTCTTCATGGTGCACGGTGCTGAAGCGGTGCTACCCGCAGAGGTACGATACAAAGCACCACGAGTGGTCGCTTACAGCGAGCAGGAGTCAACTCTTGCACTCAAAGACTCCGTCGACCTCCTTGACGAGGCACGGGAAATCGCCACAGAAAGATCAATGATCTACCAGCAGAACCTGCGCAACTACCACAACAGATGTTGGGGGGATAACCCCGGGTAGGGTCACTCCAGGGTATAAGGGCCGAGCTAGCCGAGGTTCGGCAAGGTCAAAGCGGATGCTGGCCGAGTCACCTCAAGGCAGGCCGGATCACGGAGTAACCCGGACTAGGGAGGTCACCTAACATTGTCTCGTCCGACTCAAGGAGTGAGTCGGAGGCACCTGTCTAGCTTATATGCAGGAACAGGTGTGGCCGGATCAACTGTGATCCGGATCCTCGTTTGGCTTCTAGGAGAAGGAAGGAATATCTCTGGTCAAAAAGAAGGCCCGGTGCGTACTGGATGAGCGAGTAAAGCAAGGGCAGGACCACCGGATCGTGGCCGACAAGGGTGACGACGCTCACGTCGGCTGACGCGGGCGCTGAAGAGGCAACGTCGCTAAAGCAAGAGTGACGTGGGGGAAAAGCACCCCTGTCGGGTTACTAGTTTGGGAGGCGGCATATTCTTAGGAATATGCCTCCACGTATGCCCTAGGCCAGGACCGAACCACCCCTATATAAGGGGGGGGGTTGGGGTTCTGGTAAGGGGGTTCGGTCTTTTCGGATACAGAGCAAGGGAAATACTTGTGGGTCTTGAGTTCTAGGACTAGAGGATAGGCAAGAGTAAGAGAGCCACTTCTTCCTCCTCTAGTCAAAATAGCTCGAAGAGCACTTGTAGGCTTGGAGACTGAACATCAATACAAAGCTTCTGTGTAGAGAATCACTCTACTATCCCTCCCTGGATTCCCCTAGCGCATATTAGTCCCCACCTTCAGCCTATCCATGGCATCTGCCGTGACACCACCACGACAGTTGGCGCCCACCGTGGGGCTAGCGACGCTAGCAGGGGTGAAGATCCGGACGGGAAATTTCATCGGCACCGGTGAACGCATCGTCTCCGGGCTCGTTCAGCGCTTCGGTGCGCTGGACTACGTCAGCGACAACGTTGGATGCTTCGGCACACGACCCCTTCCGCGCAACGGCGTCTTCGTCAAGCTCGGCGCACACAAGGTCTATGTAGCCGTGGACGTGTCTGGCGTCCATCCGCGTCGCATCATCGATGCAGGGGAACCACCTCATCGTGGCTCGCATGCCAGACGCCTGCCTTCCGAGCCATGCAGAGGTGATGATGACCGCACCGAGCGCGGGCGTGAGCAGGGATCCAGCGCCAGACCCGGGGGCGATGCCCAAAGCACCAAGGAAAGCTAGGGGTCCTCCGCTGGAGAGGCCCGAGAACGTGCTGAGGGAAGCTATGGATAGCTTGGCTAACCCGGTGACAGCTGTGGTAGATCCAGCTCAGGCACAAGCCGAGCTAGAGGAGACCCGGCGAAAGATACTGGAGGGCGCAAGGAAAGTAGCAGCGGCTCAGCAGTCATTGAACATGACGCTGCATGAGTACGCGAAAGCGAACAAGGTTGATGAAGTGAGGGCCAAAGGGAGAAACCTCATAAGTGAGATGAACAGAGAGGGTGATGATGGACCAGAAGGGTCGGAAAACTATCTGTCTGTGGGGTTGCCGAAGTATAGTACCCCGGCGAAGAACCTCAGAGCAGCAGATGCCGCGGCGTCCGAGCTAGAGGGTCTGACGGGTGAAGCTCACCAAAGACAGCAAGACCGGGTTAACGAGCTGGTTCGGATCGCGAACAAGCAGAATGAGGAGCTATTGAGAAGTAATCCGGAGAGAGTTGGAGCTTCTAAAATCATCCATTCGGTGATGGGTAACCCGGAGAAATCCGCTGGAGCCGCATCATCGCCTCATGGTGGCCCTAGAAGAGAAGAGGTAGTAACCTCCGCACGGAACAAGCAGATCGTTCATTTACCCAAAGCGTGCGGGAAAGGAAAAAGAGATACGGAAAAACGACGATCGACGAAGTGTGAGCCGAGGTAACCATGATCAAGGCAATGCCGGTCAAGGGAATGCTGCCAACGGCAACGCCGGACAGCGAAACTCGGCAGGAGTGGGTCAACCGCCGTAGGGGAATGCACCAAGGCAAGAGCAAAGTGTCGGCCGTGGTATGCAACAGAGAGGACCACAACGGGAGCAAAACCGATACAATGATGGAGACTCGGAGATGATGAATGCGGGATACGCAAGACCGGACTATCATGTGATAGGGTCGAGATTGGGAAGCAGAGAGTTGATGTCGGATGACGCTAGGCTAAAATTAGCCCGCTTATATAGGTCGGAACAGATCGAATGTCAAGGTCCTCCGGGTCCAGCGTGCTTCGGACCCCGGATCATGAAGGAACCGCCGGTACCCAATTTCCAATTACCCAGGGGCACGAAGACATATGACGGCAGTACAAAGCCGGAGGATTGGCTAATAAACTACGCAACAGCTGTGAAAATTGCAACTGGCAACTTGAGGTGGGTCTGCGATATGTACCCCAAATGTTGGAAGGTCCAGCTAGGGTTTGGCTGAATAATTTGCCACCCGGAAGCATCAACTGCTGGATAGATTTTGAAGAGATGTTCATCAGCAACTTCTCAAGTACGTATCAAAGACCGAATGCATCAGCAGACTCGCAATGTGCAAGCAGAGATCTAACGAAACGGATCGTGAATTCTTGACCCGGTGGTGTACCGTGAGAAACTCGTGTGAGGGAGTCATAGAGTCACAGGCTATAGCATGGTTCGCACAAGGATGTAGATATGGTAGCGAGTTGTGGATGAAATTGCAAAGGAAAATGCCAGTCATGTTGGCAGAGATGATCCGGATCGCGGATTCTTATGCTTTGGGTGATCCAACTCAACCTAGGATCGCCTCAAACGAGTCAAATGATGAGTACTATCCGAGGGACGGATCCGGGTCATCCCGGAGGGGTGATTACAGGGGAAAAAGGAGAGACGATAAACCGGATCATCCGTATGGCTCGCAACAAGTTGCGGCCGTGAATCAAGACCAGCCCGGGGCAGGGAGCAACCAACGCCAGAAAACGGGAGGGCAATGGACTCCTCGAAACGATGGCAAGAAAACATGGACTCCGGAGCAGAAGAAGCAATGGCAAGAAAAGAAAGATCGTCCGAGGTATACCTACGAGTCAATGTTGGACCAGCCGTGCAAGTTTCACGCGCCGAATCCGAGCAGCCCGGCGGGTCACACGACGAGACAATGTGAATGGATGCGCAAGATAGAGCAAGGTGGTTCGGGGAATGCTCAGGCACCTCGGAATGATCAAACTCGGCAGGAGTTACCCCGGCAGCAATTGCTCTCCGGAGCAAACACGCAGCAACTGATGTTGCCTCCCCCTCAGCCGAGGTATGACAACAGTGAGAGAAGGGATGCAGTGCATCAAGTGGAAAACCAGCAACAACTAGATCAGAGATACTCCGGAAACAAGGGAAGAAATGAGTACAGGGAACATCACCAGAGCTATTGTGTGTTCACAACAGAAGAAACAGATAGGAAGAGCTTGCAGCGCCGACATATGGAGGTTAACGCGGTTATGCCTGCAGTGATGAGGTACATGTCTTGGTCGGACTAGGAAATTACCTGGAGCATCAAAGATCACCCCAAGCTTATGCCAAGTCCGGGCTCGTATGCACTAGTGTTGGATCCGACGTTCATTGGACCAAACATTAATGTGAGGTTCTCCAAGGTACTGATCGACAATGGCAGTAGCATTAACATCATGTATGCGGATACGATGCACAAGTTGGGCATCTCGGAGAACATGCTCCAGGCTACGAGAACAACTTTTCACGGTATCGTGCCCGGCATATCCTGCGAACCAATAGGCAAAGTCCGGGTCGACGTGCTGTTCGGTACAAGGGATAACTGCCGAACCGAAAATCTGGAGTTCGAAGTGGTAAACCTGGAGAGCACGTATCATGCATTACTCGGGAGACCAGCGCTAGGCAAATTCATGGCAAGTTGCCACGTTAGTTTTCTGAAGATGAAGTTGCCCGGGCCAAATGGTGCAATTACTATCGTTGGGGATTTCTGACGTTCTATTGAGTGCGCTTCAGCCGGGTCTAACTTAGCCGAGTCACTCGTAATTGCCCAAGAGAAAAGAAAAATCCAAGAAGTGACGGCATTAGCTCGGTCCGCGCAGCAGTATATGCCGGTGTTAAGTAACCCGCATGGAAGCGTTTCATTTCAAGCCGCGAAGGACACCAAGAAGATACCGGTGGATAACGTGTTTCCGGAGCGCACCGTGACAATTGGAGCCGGATTAACTGACAAATAGGAAAGCGAGCTCGTCAACTTCCTCCGTGAGAATCGGGATATTTTTGCTTGGTCCACACAGGACATGCAAGGTGTTCCGAGGGAGTTGGCCGAGCACTCTTTGAATGTAAGACCCGAAGCAAGGCCGGTGAAGCAGCCTCTCCGACGCTTCGCCGAAGATAGGAGAAAGGTCATTGGTGACGAGATAGCTCGGTTGCTAGCAGCAGGATTTATCATGGAAGTGCTATATCCGGATTGGCTCTCTAACCCGCATCGGTAGAAAAGAAGAAGGAGGATCCGAACGTGGCAGTGGTTTGGCGTATGTGTATCGATTATACGAACCTGAACAAGGCATATCCGAAAGATCCATTTCCGCTGCCAAGGATAGATCAGGTCATCAACTCTACCGCGGGATGTGAACTGTTGTCATTTATTGACGCCTATTCTGGTTTCCACCAGATACCCCTGAACCGAACGATCAAATAAAAACTGCTTTTATTACCTCAGACGGGCTTATTGCTATCGCACTATGCCGTTTGGTTTACGAAACGCCGGAGCAACGTACCAAAGGTGTATGCAAAAGTGTCTGCACGATCAAATAGGTCAAAATGTGCAAGTTTACATGGACGGTGTGGTTATCAAGACCAAGGAAAGCGCAACGCTCCTTGACGACATAGGGCAAACATTCGCGAACTTGAGGAGATTCCGGATGAAGCTTAACCCAGAGAAATGTACCTTCGGTGTCCCGGCTGGGAAATTACTCGGATTTCTCGTCTCTAGCCGAGGTATCGAGGTTAATCCAACTAAGATCCGAGCCATCGAACGAATGGAACTACCGAAGTGTCTCAACGACGTCCAGAAGTTCACCGGATGCCTAGCGTTGCTGAGTCGGTTTGTATGTCGGTTAGGGGAAAAGGCACTGCCTCTCTACCAACTCATGAAAAAATCACATAAATTCATTTGGACGCCGCAGGCCGATGAAACTTTTGCCCACTTAAAAAAGATGTTGGCCACTGCACCAGTGTTAGCTTCTCCACTGTCGAAGGAGCCAATGTTGCTCTACATAGCCGCAACCAACCGAGTTGTAAGTGCAGTGATTGTAGTGGAACGAGATGAAGAGGGTAAGTCGGTGCAGAGGACAGTGTATTACTTGAGCGAGGTATTGTCTGTCTCAAAACAGAACTACCCGCATTTTCAAAAGGTGGCATACGGAGTTTATATGGCAGCAAAGAAGTTAAAGCACTACTTTGAAGAGCATCCCATCAAAGTGATATGCGAAGCCCCCATATCCGAGATAATGGGTAACAAAGATGCGAACGGCAGAATCACGAAATGGGCAATTGAGCTAGCACCATACGCACCCCAATACGATAGAAGAGAAGCGATCAAGTCCTGTGTCAGCGGACTTTTTCGTGGATTGGGCTGAGGTACAATACGAACCACCGCCACCGGATCCGAACTACTGGAGGATGCACTTCAACGGATCAAAGACCAAAGCCGGATTAGGTGCCGGGGTTGTGCTCACCTCGCCAAAGAAGGATCAGCTCAAGTACGTGTTGCAGATCCATTTCGCAGCATCAAACAATGTCGCCTAGTACGAGGCTCTCGTGCATGGTCTAAAAGTGGCAAAGGAAATTGGCATACGTCGAATAATCTGCTTTGGCGACTCGGATCTAGTAATACAACAGGTGTCCGGAGTGTGGGACGCCCTGGATCCAAACATGGCATTATACAGATTTCATGTGCAGAAAATCTCGGGTTACTTTGAGGGATGCGAGTTTCATCATGTACCTCGCGTGGAAAATGAAGCTGCCGACATGCTGGCGAAGCTCGGCTCGACCTGACAAGCAATTCCACTGGGTGTTACATTGGAGCACCTCAAAAAGCCATCTATCAGGCCGTCCCCAGAAACCGATTCAATATTTGTCCCGGAAAACAGGGAATCCGGAGCTGAGCCCATGAACATTGACGTGGGAAGTAGTACGCCGAACCCGGGGACTACCTCGGCAAACCCGGGGAATATCTCGGCAAACCCGGGGACTACCTCACCAGACCCGGGACTGTTTCGCGTGATCCGCTGAAGTTATGCCGGGATCGATGGAAATTGACGAGAGATGTTCCTCGCGAGAGCGATCAGCTTAGCGCCGCCTATATACCAGTTCTTGAAAGATAGAACGTTACCCACTGAGGAAGTGCTAGCCAGGCAAACTCAGCGGAGGGCCAAAGCTTACACAATCATCAATTCCGAGTTGTACAAGCGAAGTGTAACCAATATCCTCCAGCGGTGTGTTGATCCGGAAGAAGGACTTGACATCCTCCGAGATATACACCAAGGAGAATGCGGGCATCACGCCTCATCCCGGGCCTTAGTGGCAAAGGCATTCCGGCATGGATTTTACTGGCCAAGCGCCTTGGAGCAAGCGGAGGATCTGGTGAGAAAATGCAATGGTTGCCAAAGGTATGCCAACAAGACACATATGCCTATGTCGGAACTCAAAACCATACCAATTACATGGCCATTTGCTGTGTGGTGCTTGGATATGGTTGGCCCGTTCAAACCAGCCAAAGGGAACATGACGCACCTTCTGGTCATGGTGGACAAGTTTACAAAATGGATCGAAGTGAAGCCTATAAGAAAGTGTGATGGAGCTACAGCTGTGACATTTCTCAAAGACATCATCTTGAGATACGGTTATCCTCACAGTATCATAACTGATAACGGCACCAATTTTGCTGAAGGAGCATTTGCACGATTCTGCCGAGATAAGAAAATCCGACTCGACATAGCCTCGGTAGCCCACCCCGCATCGAACGGACAAGTGGAAAGATCCAACGGATTAGTGCTATCCGGGATAAAACCCCGGCTCATTGAGCCGCTGCAAAGATCAGCGGGGTGCTGGATAGAAGAACTACCAGCGGTATTGTGGAGTTTAAGAACAACTCCGAATCGATCAACAGGCTACACGCCGTTCTTTCTGGTATATGGGGCAGAAGCTGTATTACCAGCCGACATAGAGCATGATTCGCCTAGGGTCACCCAATACACAGAAGCCGAAGTGCAAGAAGCCCGGCAAAATGATGTTGATCTGCTGGAAGAAGCGAGAGAACTGGCACTGTCCAAATCCGCCATATATCAGTAAAATCTCCGACGCTATCATAGCCGGAAAGTGTGCCCCCGAGTCTTCCGGGAAGGCGATCTGGTGCTCCGGTTGGTACAGCGTACCACTGGCATGCATAAATTATCCCCCCCTTGGGAAGGACCATTTATCGTGAGCAAAGCATTGCACAATGACTCTTATTATCTCATAGATGCAAAGCCACAGGAAAAGAACAAGGCGGACAGGTCCGGAGAGGAATCCAAGCGACCGTGGAATGTAGCACTACTTCGTCCGTTCTACACTTAGCTAAAGAGTTTATGTACCTGAGTCATCCTCATATGTCGGTATGTATGTCGGCAGTGAGCCTATCAATGAAATAGCAGGGCCTCGAGCAGTAACTCGGGGACTGCCTTAATAAATGATTGTGGTTATTTTTTATGCATTAGCTGGAATGACTCGTTTCCCTTAACCCGGATTAGTAATGTGTGAGCACCAAAAACCCAACCTTTCGACTCGCTGCTGTCCAACAGGAATTGGCTTCATGGCGAGCAAGCGAACAAGTTTGGAATTGCGTGGCACATGAAAAACGACTAAGGAAACGAGTTTATTCGAGCTAATGTTTGTTTTTCAGACTAACCCTGTATTTATTTTCAAGTTACTATGCTGAATTATTTTGAGCTAAACCTAAAAGTTTCTAAGTATTGTTAAAACAATTTTTGAAGCTTGGGTTCGTAAGTCGTAAAACCGAATCAAGGTAGACACGGACCGAGCCAGAGAATTGGACGAACAAGAAAATGAAACTCAGGGACTACGCCCAAGTTAATCCGGCATAGAAATGTACTAGCAAAATATCACATATCCAGCATACAAGTGGACCCGGCATACCGGGGATCTGATAAATTTTCAAGTTTTTTAGAATTAAGGAGCAGCAGAGGAGGAAGTTCGGCCATCATCACTGTCTTCGATATCTGGCAGCATCTTCTCGCCATCGCCCGACCCATCCTCCACGTTCTCCATTTGTTCCTCCTCGCCGGATTCCAGAAAGCTCGGTCCCTCAACCCAGTCATGGACTGGAGAATATTCGATGAGGCTGTAGGCGCAAGCCTGGCGCCGAGCTACCCACTCCGGATCATCAGTCCATTTGGATCCGGTGCGCCGACGAGTGAGAAGGCTCAGATTGATTTTCTCGTACCATGAAAGGATATGATGGAGAAGGGTATCTGTCGCGGCCCGCCCGGCGGATTCCCTCCAGAGGTCGAGTTGAGTCTCAATCTCCATTAGCTTGTCCGCAAGAAGTGTGACCCTTTCCAGAGCGTCCTCGCTTGGCCAGAATGCGTTGAAGATCCGGACCGCAACGTCGAGGAGATCCTTGCCATAGTTCTTGATAGTTTCAACCCGGGCTGACACGCTAACCAATAGGTCCTCCAGGTCTAAAGGGATACTCTCACCATCAGGAGCAATGGGAGTACCCCTCTAGCGAACTTGGCAACGGCAATACCGGGCAATAGCAGTACCCTCCGGAAAGTTATCTGAAAATAGGGAAAGGGAGGATGCTGAAGCACCGGCATATGAGTTAACCCGGAAAACTGCGTCGGGCAAGAGAAAGAAACTTACGTGAGATATGGTAATGGATCCGGGTCAACTCCTGGATACAACTATCGCGTCTCTGCCGAAGTTGTTCAAGCTCGGCGAGCGCCGACCCAAGCCGGACTTTGGATTCCTTGAGCAGATCCTGGTCCTTGGAGATCTGAAGGGTAAAGCGCTCACGCTCTTCGGTGTAGTTCTGGACAACTTTCTGGAGCTCGGTTTTGTGTTGGGCCTTCATCGTCTCCATCTCGGCCTTGAGTTTGGCTATTTCGTCGTCCTTCTTCTTCAGCTCGGCTTGATGTTGTCCTGCTTGTTCGAGAAAATGCAGCATCATATCAGGCACGGGCACACTATCCTCAAGCGATGCTGAAATGATGTGTTGACCCGGCAAAGCCGAGGAGTGAATGTTTGCCGAGCCAAGAAAAAGAAAGAATGGAGAGCACAACGATGTTGACCGAAAGGGGACATACCTCGGATTTCCTCCAAGTTTTTTCGCATAATCTTGTTTTCAGCCTCCACCCCAGCTGCAAAAAACCGAATAAGGAGGTTAATCCGGCAGAAACAAACAAAACGATGAGGTGTTAAGAGAGGAAATTACCCCTCTTTTCATGCTCCGCGCCAAGTGCAACGTGTTTTGCGCGCAAGGTCTTATGGGTATCAAGCAGGCGCTGAAACTCGGCGCTCCGACGGTTGGTAGTTACCTGACAAAGGCACAGGCGTGTAAAATTAGGTGTGTGCATATTCGAAGTGTACAAGATCCGGGCCAAGCGGAACTTAACCCGGCTCTAGGTGTGTGCATATTTGAAGTGTGCAAAATCCAGGCCAAGCAGAACTTAACCCGGCTCTAGGTGTGTGCATATTTGAAGTGTGCAAAATCCGGGCCAAGCAGAACTTAACCCGGCTCTAGGTGTGTGCATATTCGAAGTATACAAGATCCGGGCCAAGCGGAACTTAACCCGGCTCTAGGTGTGTACATATTTGAAGTTTACATGCAGCTACGTTGATCTTCTAAGGAGCATCCGGCCGAATAACAGGTTACTCCGCCAGAGGCTCGGGGACTAATGATTATTATCTACAACATGTAAAGAAGAAACAACGTACCTCCATCATACGCCCAGCGAGGTTAATGGCCTTGGCAGCGGTATTCATCTGAGCGGAAAATTCAGCTGGGCCAAACTTTTCTGGGAGATCGTCGTTGTAGACGAACTCCGCCTTATTCCAGTTCATGACAAACTCGATGAGGCTCGGAGGGTACCGCTCGCCAGTGGGCATGTGAGGTGCCACTAAGCCCTTGGCGTGAGCTTCCTTCCTTTCAATCAGGGCAAGAGCCGGGCTAGTGTGAAGAACCATCTGCTGCGAATCAGCTGGCTCGGCGGGAGGATCCGTCGAGCCTGATGACTTCTTCTTTGGAAGCATCGACGACAAGGTTCGCTGCCTAGCCTCGGCGGAGGTGAACTTGCCTTTGGCCTGCTTGGAGGAAGTGACCGCAGTGGATTTCCCCCAGGAAACCGCTGGAGTGGGTCCTCGCCGAGCTTGAGATGACTCGGACGAGGCAGATGAGCTTGGCGCAGGAGCTTTGGTGGCTGGCGTTGGAGCTGCTGTTGGTTTCTTCAGAACCGGGACAGGCGCTGGTTCGGTGGCTGGTGTTGGAACCGGGGAAAGATTGAAGACCTCCGGGGCGAGATCGAGGCAGCTCCGAACTGAGTTAGCTGTTTGTCCTCCGACTCGACATGGATATTGGGGACCACGTTGCGACGGAGGCCAAAGAACTGGATCCATAGCTCCTTCGTAGGCCATAGTCCGATGTAGCCCTCAATCGAAGAAACGAAAGCGGACAGAGAGGTGATGGCGTTCGCCGGGAGATGATGTGGTTGCAAGTGATAGGTCCGGATCCAGTCTCGGAAGAAATCACTCACTGGAAGCCCGAATCCTCGTTGGAAATGGGATAAGAAAACAACAAATTCGCCCGGATTGGGTGAGGGGGCCAGCTCCGAGGAGGGGAGATGAGCGGCGCCAAGGGGATGCGCCGGGTCCGGTAGAGCCAAGAGAGGTCATCCTCGCAGACCCAGGAGCCGGCCCACGCGCCGCGGTCCGCCGCGCCGGCGTCCTCCTCCATATCTTGTTCAACAACGGCGAGCTCTTCCTCCGTCATCTCAATTCCGGTGTCTTCGTTGGAGCTGGCGGCGGCGGAGCCCTACAGTCTAGACTGATGAGGACCCGTGGCTGAACAGAGGCGCAGCGGTGATTGCGGTGCGGAGGAACAAAGAAAATGCGGCGGCGACGCTGCTTGCCAACAGCTTGGCGGCAGTTGCGAAGAAGAAACGAGAACAGGCGAGGGGCATGGAGATGGAAAAGTTCTAAGGGCACGCCCTCCCTATTTAACCGCCTACCATCAACGAGTGGGATCGTGCGCAGAAAACCACACGATGTGGCGTGTATCACTAACGCCGACCAATCGAGAGGAGCCACAGGGGCGCGGAGTGAATGTGATCCAATGACACGACGCGTGCGATTGCGGATGGCGAAAGGCGTGGCGTAACCCCGCGACAATCATCGACATTTATGCGGCGGTTACTGCGCGAGCCCTTAAAGTAAAGGCAACGTAATGATTAACCGCTACGTGGGTTGGCGATGAGAGAAGGAAGCACGGCCGGATCCGAGAAGCCGGTGGTAACCCGGCCGGCGAGTGAAAACTTGAACTGTGCGGAGGGAAAGTAAAACCAAACGATCGAGCCAAAGTGGTGATCCGGCCGGCAAGTGACAAGTTGGAGCGTGCGAAGGGAACATAAATCCATATAATCCGGGACGAACGTCCGAAGCTTGGATACGATTGAAACTGATGTGGCCTTAGCGACCAAGGCCGCCAAGGCCGCACCAGCCGGGACTAATGTTAGGGATAACCCGGTAGGATCACTCCGGGTATAAGGGCGAAAGCCGAGGTTCGGCAAGGTCAAAGCGGATGCTGGCGAGTCACCTCAAGGCAGGCGGATCATGGAGTAACCCGGACCAGGGAGGTCGCTAACATTGTCGTCCGAATCAAGGAGTGAGTCGGAGGCACCTGTCTAGCTTATATGCAGGAACAGGTGTGGCCGGATCAACTGTGATCCGGATCCTCGTTTGGCTTCTAGGAGAAGGAAGGAATATCTCTGGTCAAAAAGAAGGCCCGGTGCATACTGGATGAGCGAGTAAAGCAAGGGCAGGACCACCGGATCATGGCCGACAAGGGTGGCGCTGCAGAGGCAACGTCGCTAAAGCAAGAGTGACGTGGGGGAAAAGCACCCCTGTCGGGTTACTAGTTTGGGAGGCGGCATATTCTTAGGAATATGCCTCCACGTATGCCCTAGGCCAGGACCGAACCACCCCTATATAAGGGGGGGTTGGGGTTCTGGTAAGGGGGTTGGGTCTTTTCGGATACAGAGCAAGGGAAATACTTGTGGGTCTTGAGTTCTAGGACTAGAGGATAGGCAAGAGTAAGAGCGCCACTTCTTCCTCCTCTAGTTAAAATAGCTCGAAGAGCACTTGTAGGCTTGGAGACTGAACATCAATACAAAGCTTCTGTGTAGAGAATCACTCTACTATCCCTCCCTGGATTCCCCTAGCGCATATTATTCCCCACCTTCAGCCTATCCATGGCATCTGCCGTGACACCACCACGACAGCAGAAGGCTACGTCCCAGGTCCTTCGTCGAAGGAGACCTGGTCCTGCGACTGAAATAGCAAGGGCATCTCAAGCTCGAGCCCCCTGGGAGGGACCATACGTGATTACAAAAGCAATCCCAGGTGGCGCCTATCGCCTTAAAGATTTCGAAACAGGAGTCGCGTACTCCGACCCCTGGAACGTCGTGCAGCTGCGGCGCCTCTACCCTTAGTCGTCTTTTATTTTTTACATTGCAAATAAGGCTACTCAGCGATGGCTACTTAGCCACACATTGTACCCCGTACTATCCTGCGAATAAATAAAGCTAAGTGCCCCAAAACTCCGTGTTCCTTTTATTTTTGCAAATTATTCACTCGGGGGCTGCACCGCCCTATACACATCTGTTCTATGAACCAACACGATATCCTGAGTAGCTGATGCACTAATCGAACCCTTGACAAACACCAACCCAGTTGCAATGCACCTGACAGGTTGGCAAGGTGCTGAGATAAACACAAGTCAGGCTAACGAAAATGAATCGCATAGTGCAACACACTCGCAAAACATACATGCTAACAAGCTCTTTATATACATCAATGTCAATCAATTATACACAACATATATATATATGAACTTGACAACACTGGTGTAACTATGTGCAGGATACAAACTAAACTACTGTTGCAACAAAGGAACATTTGTCTGCTCCTCGAAGAAGTCGACGATTTCCTCCGCTGGGCGATCCACCGCCTGGTAGTGAGGAACCATGTTCCAAGTCGAACCTGCTGGCAGCGCTGGCGGTCCGGCAACAACTGCTGCAACATCCACATCAGGCCTGTGCAGTCGCACCAGCGACAGAGCAGCCTTGGCACCAGCCACTAACTGTTGTTGTACACACTCGCGGACTGCACTCAAGTCTTGAAATTTGGCAAGAAGGGCCAGCAGGCTCGATGGAACGACGTCAAGCGGGAACATCGTCTGATAAATATTCCTCAAGCACGATTGCGACTTCTTCAAGAAGTGAAGCACTCGCGAAGCACGATCCTGCAGGGTTGCAAGTGCGATTCCACGATCATGATCCACCCAGAAGTATCTACTCGTCTGAAGCTGCTCTTGGGTCAGATCATTCATACGAATGGCAATCATGTCCTTCTCATCTTGCGGATGGCATGCACTGACAACTATACCAAGCAAAGGCAAAAGTATGAAGACAATGAACTATCGCTAGTGGCTACAAGAAAACACAAGGAAGAAGAAAGCTAACACTTGAATTGGTTGCCCAGCTGCATCACCTCCCCTAGCAGATATTGCTCTCGGGCGGCGGCCTTCTCCGCCCTCGACTTCCATACATCCACGTCACCACGGAGCACAGGCAGTTCGCACTCCAACTGCCTCACACGATCACGGAGCTGCGAGAGCAGAGACAGTTCATCCACCCTTGAGCATGACTGCGCCAAAGTATCATCAGTGGATGGCATATTCCGAGGTTCACTCGAAGGACCACTCGATGTGGCCTATCACAAGCCAAGCAAGAGATAATAAGAACACTAAGGTGATGCATCGACAAAAGACTCGAGTGCATTCAAGCATAATAAGGTGTCAATAGATACACTCGCCAAAGGCATGTTCCAGACAAAAGAGACATGCTACTAACTATTATAGACAATACTACTAAGGAGCAACTGGCTTCTTCGACTTAGACTTCGGTTTTGGGGGCCTCATCGAGTCTATGGCCGTATCAGATGCCACGGACTTCCCGCCGGCCCCTGACGCCGCAGCCTTCGACGCCTTCTTGGCTCGTTGCAGCTCTTCAGAGTACTTCGCAACTGTGTTGATTAGTTGTGGCCCGTACTTGCCACAGCAAGCTACGAAAGGAGCAAAGACTACCTGTTGGCCATCCGTGTTGACAGGCATTGCCTTGGAGACCACAGCAGGATCAACCTCGACTCCATGGGCTTGAACCATCACGAGTGACATCGGCGCCACCGCCTGGAGTGAGTTCTTGAAGCCTGCAGGAATGCCTCCAGCAAGGGACTCCACCAGATCATCTACATTTTCGATAACTCAGCCTTGGGTGCCAGCTCCCCGCGGAGGCGACTAAGCACGCCCTTTGCATTGGCGAGCGTCCCTTGAATGGTAGCACTACGATCTTCGACTGTCGAGATGGCACCTGCCAAGGCATCATCACGACGAAGTGCCTGGGAGTCGAAGCTCAGACCACTGGCATCTACACAAGAATCAAGCATTGGCACAACAGTCAGCACAACAACAAATTCGTAAGAAGGGATACGACGAAAATCCAGACAAGGGAATACCTAAGAGAGCCTTGGCAATCGAGAAAAGCTGCTCTTCGAACAACTTCTCCCTAGCTATGATGGAGGCGTGCAAATCCTTTTTGCATTTCACGATTAAATCATGTCTTTCATTGCCTCATCTGTGCTGTGCTCAGCTGTGCAACAAACAAAGATAGACCGTCAGTCGAATATATCACAAGGATGAAGAAGAAGAAGCAAAAAAAACACTCACTTTCAACCACGCGATGGCGATTGTCCAGCATTGCATGCTGACGACCCATCGCAAGCACCTGCTCCGCCAAGCGAGTAGCTTCCTTCACAATAAGCTGTGACAGAAGAAACAGCAAAGGATCAGTAGATGATATGGATGATACATTCGACTACAAAATCCAGAAGAAGCAACATTACACATACGTGATCTTCCAGTGACTCCAAAGTTGATTGATGCGTAGTCGTCCAGACAACCATCTGATGCTCCACATCCTGTGGAGAACTTGATGAATTGTGCGCGGAGTGGGCCGCCAATGGAGGAGAAGGAGTCTGCTCAGCCGCTTTCTTGGCCTTGGAGGTCACGACTCCAGATTCCTTCAAAAATTGGACGTCACCAGAAGATGACAACGCCGGTTGACTGTAGAACAAAACCAACATCAAGAGAATGCAAATCCAAAGAAGAACCAAAAAGAAGACTCGTATACTTACCAATCAAACTTGTCAAAATCAAAGGTTTGGTCCCCCGACTCCGACGACGACTCCTTGGGCAGCCGCATCTTCTTGCGGGAAGACGGCGCCACAGCACTCATAGGCAGCGGTATCACCGACTCTGCACCAATAGCTGCGCCTTCCGGAGTCGAAGGAGATGACGCATCTAAATCCTCGCTGCGCGAATGCTTGCAAGTGTCCGGACTGCTAGACTCGAGGCTTACTCCTCCACATCAGATGGGACGGTCGACTCCGACTCGTCCTCTTCCAAGGCTTCACGAGGAATAACCCCCTCGGAAAGAGGGGGCATACAGGGTGACACCCTCCAATCCTGCATACGAAAAACAAGTCAGCACAAGTCAAGGAAAAAGAAGCATTCGACAAACAAACCTACTTCGTAGCACAACCGTACCTCCGGAGGAGAATTAGTAGCATCGAATGGAGGTACGACTGTCTCACTGGGGATCACATCCTTGGCAGTGTACTTGGTGAGCAGTCGCACCCTCTTGTCTACTTCACTCGCGGAAATGCCATCGGCAGATACGCGAGTGACATTGTCCGCGCCAGCCCACTAGAACATAGGGTGGACTCTAGCCTGCAAGGGCTGCACACGATGGCGCAACCACATGCGAATAAGGGCACATCCTCCCTCTTCTTTACCCATGCGACTCTCGAGGTCGCAGACGCGCTCGTACAACACATCTGTCTCCGCGGACTCGCTAGGCATCACTACTTTCTTCCAGAGCGCCTCCTCTTGTACGGCGTCGCAGGATCAAAAGGCGCAAGTCCGAAGTGGTCTCCGTTGGCCTTCTGGTCATGGATGTAGAACCACTTGTCCCTCCACCCTTGGACGGACGCCATGAGTTTGATGTCAAAGTACGTGACGGAGGAGTCGACATGGGTACCGCAACCTCCTACATCATAGACTACTGAGCCAGACGCCGACTGGCTCTTCAGCTTGAAGAGACCAAAGTGTGGCTCGATTCCGAGCCAGCACTCGCAAAGTGTAATGTAGCAAGCTACATGGAGGATGGAGTTGGGGGACAGCTGGTGCAGCTGGAGCCCATAGAAACAAAGAAGGTCCCTAAAGAAAGGATGCAGGGGCAGCAAGAGACCGCGGATGATGAATGCTAGGAACATCACCCGGAAACCGGCAGGAGGACAAGGGGTTACCTCACCACCTGGGACTCGCGAGTCAGCGACCACGAGAGACAGAACTCTATCTTGGCGCAGGAGACAGAGCTCAGATGACTTGATCGCGGATGCGCGCCACACGCCATTGGTGACGCGAGTGCCCGCGCCCTTCTTCTTCCCGGGGACGGTGGTGCTGGTGCCCGCAGCGGCGGAGCCGCCCTTCTTCTTGGCAGCGATAGTGGCGGCGGCGAATTCAGCCGCGGCACCTCCTTTATTCTTCCCCATCTTGCGGTGGCGATGAGACCGGAGGAAGTAACTAGGGAATACGCGGAGCTGGTCCAGTGTCGCGAGGAAGATGAACTCTAGGAAGCAGAGGAGCAGCAGCAATGGCGACGGAGGCAAAGGCAGAGAAAAGAGCAGATGGGAAAAATTACCCCCTAGAAGATGTAATCCAACGGCCAGCAAAAACCCTATTAGACGCGTGGCGTCCATCGTGGAGGACCCGAAGCGCGAACCGTCCCCCACTACCCCCATTACGCACGGAAATCGAGGAGGCGCAGTTAAAACAAAGATTACGCACGCTCGGTCAAGTCAGAGTCAGAAAATGGGACCCACCGCTCGTCACGTCCCGTCAAACCCGCTCACGCGGGCAAATGGGATCGTCACATCGTCAGCACTGATGTCATCCAAAATTGAGCAGCAGAAGACTTCGACTACTTTAGTCCTTGCTCGAATCTTCGACTCCACCAAGCACTCGGGGGCTACTCCCATAGGGAGCACTGGTCGCGCACCCTACGATTTTTTCTTTTTCTCTTCTGCAGGAACATGGAAATTCAAAGCATACCCAATCACTCGAATCCGCTATTTGACTATGGACATGGGTTACTCCCATAGGGAGAGTCGGAAAAAAATTCGACTAAAACAAGCAAAAAAAGACGACAATAGTCGCAAAAGTTCTTTAGTCCCTGCCTGAGTCTTTGACTCAACCAGGCACTCGGGGGCTACTCCCATAAGGAGCGCTGGCCGCGCACCCTATGATTATTTCTTCTTGTACATCGTATTGTGTGTTGATAACATTGATGACCCACAAGTATAGGGGGTGTATCACAGTATTTTCGATAAGTAATAGTGTCGAACCCAACGAGGAGCAGAAGGTGCTGGCTAGTGGTATGGATCAGGAATTCTCTGCAAATACTTAGCAAACGGATTTTTAGGGGTTTTTGATAATGCAAGTAAATAAAGTATGAGTAAATAAAAGACAGTAGGAATAAATGAATCAAGTGGCCCAATCCTTTATACATCAAAGGACAAGCCGGTTGTATTACTTAAGATGACCAAACGTTCTCGTGTACACATGGGAAGACTGTCAAGTGCTTTTGCTTCATATATTTGATTAATCTTCTTTAGCTTGCTAAGTGTTGTGTGGGTGAACCTGTGCTAATGTACCGACCTTCCTAGGACTAAGGCATACTTGTGATTATACCCCTTGCAAACATCCGTAAGTACAAGGAAGTAATTAAGGTACAAACCTAACCACAGCTTTAAACTCTAAGACCCTTACGTCCCTTGTGCAATGGTTTCCTAACGGGGGTTCAGGTTTCTGTCACTCCGGCAACCCCTACGATTAGTAGCCAAATACACAATGCATTCCCCTAGGCCCATATAGGTGAAGTGTCATGTAGTCGACGTTCACATGACACCGCTAGAAGAAGTACACCACAACTTAAATATCAAACTATTGAATCTTTCTCAACACAATTCCACTACTAACAACATGACTTCTCCCATGTCCTCAAGAACAAAATGAACTACTCACAAGACATCATATGGATCATGATCAGAGATGGAATAATGATGTATAACAATCTGAACATAAACAATAATTCAATGGTTCCACTCAATAGCATCAACTACAAAGAGTAATCAACACCGGGAAAGTTTCCGCTATGAACTATGCAAGATTCAACCCAATTGTTACATCAATATGGAGATGGTGATGAGGGTGTTGATGGTGATGATGGTGGTGGTGATGATGATGATGATGGTGATGATCCCGATGAAGTCCAGCTTGATGGTGGTGTTGATGGCGACGATCTCCCCTCTCCGGGAAGGAATTCCCCCGGTAGAAATCTGTCTGCCGGAGAGATCTTTCTCTCTCGGTGTTTTCCGCCCCACAGAGGCAGCGGATTCTTTCTGTGGTCGCTCCCTGAGTCTTAGGGTTTCGAGAGGAATATATACGCCAGATGGGAGAGCCAGAGGTGGGCCAGGGCGGCCACACCACCTAGTGGCACGGCCAAGGGTGGCCCACGCCAGGGGGTGGTGTGGGCCCCCTGGCCCATCTCCACTCCTCCTTCTGGCATCCTTCGCCTTTTGGAAAAATAGGATTTTCCGTATATTTTCCCGGATTTTCTGATCTTCGCGAATTTTGCCTCCAAACAGCACCTTTTCCATCAGAATCCTGACTGCAGCGGTCCATGCTCCAAAAGTCATCAACCATGCAAAAACAGATGAAATAACATAAGTATCACCTCTCAATATGAAATATATCAATGAATAATAGTGAATTATGACATAGGATAGTGATGCAAAATGGACGTATCAAACACACCAATACACTGGAATTCGACTCCTGTAAGACCTCCGCAGCTTGAGTCGAATTATACCAGTACTTTTCCGGATTCGAGTCCGGGGACTCGAGTAGATTGCATTGTTTTACCCTAAGGTAGTTAACTGATACCGATACATCGGTTAAATCAGGCATGCACATCAACAATCCCTATGACACAAACAGAGCAGTCGAAAAAACATACTCAGTCATGCACTCGAAAGGCTTCATAAAGTCCCAGTCGAATCTGCGATTCCACTGGACACTCGGGGGCTACTGACATGGGTATTACCTATAGGTACTCGAGCTTGGTATATACGGCCTGAATACAGCGGAAGCCCACGGTGTCGCCAAGGCCCAATTGGAGAACTCGAGTAAACTACGGACTCTCGATTGCTTGCGGAACAAGAAGAAGCTAAAGATAGAAAGTTTAAAGGGAAACCCTAACCTGTAACCGACTCGACCTGCTACCCGAGACCTAGCCTATCTATATAAAGGATAGGAGGGGGTGGTGAGGAGGACACATGCAACCCTAGTTTCCACAACCCTCGCCAGATTGCATCTGCGCACCATTGTAATCTTCGATTCCTTTGTTAATTCCGCGTCTAGACAAGCAGGAGTAGGGACCTCTATGAGGCCTGAACCTGGGTAAATCTTCGAGTCTCCCTGTGTGCTTGTTTGCTAGCCGATTGATGCTTCCAGCGCTCCCTCCTTCTCCAAAACCCAAGTCCATAACAATGGGCATTGATGAGTTAAACCCTCGTCAGGGACACAAGAGACTTCTTGTATCTTGATTGCAGGGTTGCTTGAGAGGGGATACCTTTGACCACTTCCTCCCTGAGTTTGATAAACCTTGGGTAATCCACATAAGGGAAAACTTGCTGCTGTTCTAAAAACCTCTGCACTTGGAGGCCCAACAACTGCCTATGAGAATAGAAGTGCGTAGACATCAGTACCTTAGAGATTTCTGTCACTTCCCTAGATTACTAGAGGCATGAACCCATTATCGAGCATAAATAATCCCTCTTGGAGTTGCTAGCATCTACTCGGCCAAGATAGTTACTAACAATGGAGAGCATGCAAGATCACAAATAACAAGGACATGATAGAATCAATAATCAATCTAAAATAGCATCTCAATATCCATCGGATCCCCGCAAACACAACATGTATGATTACAAATAGATGATCTTGATCATGAACGGAGCTCACAAGATCTAGACATGGTAGCACAAAGGAGAAGAACCAACCATCTAGATACTACATGGACCCGTAGTCCAAGGATGAACTACTCACGCATCACACCAGCGGCTTGAATGGTGATGAAGAAGGCCTCCAGGGTGAATTCTCCCCTCCGGTAGGGTGCCGGGAAGAGCTTCAGATCCCTCCCGATCTAGGGATGGACATGGCGGTGGCTACAGACTCTTTCGTGGATTTTTGATCGGGTAATTATGGTTTCTATATCGGAGGTGATATATAGGCGAAAGGGGAGGCCGAGGGTGCCTAGGTGGCGGACCACCTGGCGCGCGTGCCAAGCCTGGTCGCGACTAGGTGGTGTGGCCCCCCTCGCCCCTCTCGTCTCGTGTCCCCCTTGGTGAAAAACTGACTTTGGCTTTTGTCCCGTCCAATTCCGAGAATATTCATTTTATTACTTTCCTGGAACCAAAAATAGCAGAAAACAGGCAACTGGCACTGTGGCATCTTGTTAATAGGTAAGTCCAAGAAAGTGTATAAAAAGTACTCCAAAGTGTGGACAAAACATAAGAAAGTAGATAAAACCAAGCATGGAACATCAAAAATTATGGATACGTTAGCAACGTATCAACATCCCCAAACTTAACTCCTACTCGTCCTCGAGTAGGTAAGTGATAAAAAGAAAGAATAATTTTTGAGGTGACATGCACCATCATAAACTTGATCAAAGTATTTGTAAAACATTGATAGCTGGGATCATAGTACTTCAACATAGCATGAAAGATAAAGTTCTAACAATAAGACATAGCAACTATGTTGCAACATGAAAAAGGCACAAACAAAAGATTCATGAATAACAATGCTTTGCAAGACGTTTGTTTGTTTCACATAAACAAAACATAGCATAGTAGCATTCAGCTTGTCCCTCATAGAGTAGCAAACATAAATGCTTAGGACACCTTCAAAGTTCATAAGAGTGACTAGATACAAATAGTTTAAGAACAAGCAATATCAAAATTATGCATCAATCAACAAGTCTTGGGACAATGCACATAGAACTAAGAATGGCCACTATGCTCTCAAAATAGGGCATAAAGATAGAAGGTGGAGACTCGACATAAAAGTAAAAGAAATGCCTTCATAGAAGGAAGTAGGGATTGAAGTTTCATAAAGAGCTTCCAAAAATTATGGTACTTATTAGCTTTCAGCTCTCATTGCCCCTATCATAAGCATCTTGAAGTGATTAAGGTTAAAGTGAACAAACTATGGAGGATATGCTTGACAAAGTATAAGTTGGAAATCTCATGTCCGTTGAATACGAGGGCCACTCCTCATGCTACTCAAGTTTAGTTACCGGTAAGTTCTTGTCATAGTAAGTACGTGTGTATCATAGAGAACCGCCAACGGGGTACCCCTTGCCCGATGACACGGAATAATCCCCATATCAAAATGACAAGGCAAGCATACAACGAGCATATCAACAATCTTCTTATTTACCATGGGAAAATGGTTCTTTTTTCTCTCTTTCCTCTTTTCTCATATCTATTTTTTTTCTTTTTCACTTTTTCTCAATATCTGACTCTTTTTTATAAGAAGAATGCTTCATAGATAGCTCATTATGGTCACACTGCAGGTTTCCACCATGACGACATGGATTAGACCGGCGGCCCAGGCGTTTCTCTAACACACATACATAACTCCATGGACTTACAAGCTCCCCTTTCATTTCACACCGACGACATCCATAGACAAAAGAGCATGATATCAACTAGGTACAAAGTACAAGTGCAATGTTGAAAGTGTTCCCCATGACAGCATGGTTCTGCTAATCCCCAACATATAAGTGCAAGCATATACAACATAGAAGACACAATGGTTAGAGTTTATTAAGGGAAAGAAAAGTAAATTGTGCCATCAAGTTCGTGAGAGCTTTAATCACTAGTTTTCTCACAACAAGTTTAATTCGGAAGGTAGATAAAAACATGAATATACTTGGAATAGCAAATGCTAATAGGTAGGTATGGTGGAATCTTTGGAATAAGTTGGTTTTAGGAGTTGGATGCATGAGTGGAACTCATACTTGGTTATGGAGGCTAGCAAAAGACTGGGAGCGACCGACTAAGAGAGCAATCATGCAGAGCGACAAAACATCATTAATCAAAGCATAAAGTGATATTACAAGTCAAAAACTAAAGGATCATAAAGGCTATGGTGACTTGGGATAGTCATAACATGGTGTGAGCATGCGCCAAGTCAACCCAAATAAATCATCAAAGGAGAATACCACAATATTATGCTTCAATATGCTAAAACAACGCACGATTCTTCCAAGGCACATTAAGAAATCTCAATTATTTATAACATGTCATGCTACAGCAAAGATCACTAAGCATAAAGCCAAAACAATATCAAGCATGTCATGACAAAGCATAGGCCACAGTCAAAAACAAGCTCTCTTTACCACTTAAGCATGAACTTTTCCTACTCTTTTCCAATCCAAACCAAACTATTTGAAAACCAATGCATGAAAGAGGGGGTCCAACCAATTTATTAAGCAAACTAAGAAAACCAAGCAAATGAAAACCAAAAACAAAAAACAAAGACGCTCCAAGAACAACATAACTATGCATGAAACAATAAAAATGAAGTGCTTGGAAGAAACCTGCGATTTTATTAATGAAGAAGGGGACGCCTTGGGCATCCCCAAGCTTTGACGCTTGTACCTCTTGATTATTTCTTGGGGTGACATGGAGTGGCATCCCCAAGCTTGAGATTTAGTCCATTCTTCATCTCATTACATCATTCTCTCCATACACCTGAAATTTTTCGTTCATACAAAACTTCACACAATCTTTATTAGCAACATTAGTGCACTCAAGATAATAAGTCTTTAGGTTCAGTTTTAACACCAATAAAACTTCCATTAAAACACAACATACTAAAGCACTTCCCTCAAAAAGCTCAGTTCCCCAAAATAACTCAAAATGGAACCAACAAGAAGCAAATGCAAATAATGGCAGAAATCTGTCAAAACAGACCAGCAGGTAAAAACCAATTTTTTCTAAGACCTTCTGTTGCTCAAATAGAAAAGTGTTGAACTAACGAAAGTTAGATAACAACCTGGGGCAGAAGCACAAAAATTCATGCCTCAAAACGAAGTACAGAGATTTTACACGAATTTTTACGGTGAAGCACAAAAATCTCTTTCGGGACAGCAACTTTCCCAATCATTACTTTTCTCTCATTAGAGGTTACTCTTGGCACAAAAAGCAAATAAAAAGGATAAGGAGCGGTTATTACAGAAGCAATAACTTCCAAGACTCATCTAAAACTTTTGGGTTATCTCCCAATAAGTACTTTTATTTAACGCCTTTAAGTTAGGCATAAGAAGCAAGAAAAAGAATCAAGTGTTCTCAAATGAAGAAGCATTAAGAGCAAATTTTGTTTTCATAGGAGAGGCAAAAGGAATCTTCTCTCTCTTCTTAGGGAAGTGTTCTATACCTTTCTTGAGTGGAATTTGATATTTAATGGCGCCTTCTTTCATATCAATAATGGCACCAACAGTTCTAAGAAAAGGTCTTCCCAAAGTAATAGGACAAGAAGCATTGCATTCAACATCCAAAACATAGAAATCAACGAGGACATAAGCATTGTTAACCATAATAAGAACATCATTAATACTCCCCATGAGTTTATTTTTAGCATTATCATCAAGTGGGACATTCAAATAACAATCTTCCAATGGTGTCAAATCAAGCATATCATAAATCCTTCTAGGCATAATAGAAACACTACTATCAAGATCACATAAAGCTTTGAAATCAAAATCATTCACTTTCATATTAATGATGGGTTCCCAACCATCTTCTTGTTTCATAGGAATAGAAGCTTTATGTTTCATCTTTTCTTCTTTAATTTTTATGAGAGCATCAGTAATGTGTTTTGTAAAGACCATATTCATAGCACTAGCATTAGGACTTTTAGCAAGCTTTTGTAGGAACTTAATAACTTCAGAGATGTTGCAACCATCAAGATCAAAATCATAATTATCATCTAAAGTAGTAGAGCTTTTACTAGCTTCAACAATAGTGGTAGTGATAGTAGAAACACAAATGTTTCTAGAAATTTCATCTTCTCTTTCCCACTTAGCATGCAATTCAGCTAACAGTCTAACATAGGGATTATCAATAGTTTTAGGTTTAGCAGCCATTTTATTCAAAGAAGATTGTGCTTCAGCCAATGATGCTATATTTCTCTCAGTATTGGAGAGTTTTTCCTCAATAGTTTTATTGAAAGCAGTTTGTTTGCTAATAAAATCTTTAAGCATAACTTCAAGTTCAGAGGGCGCACTCCTATTATTGTTGTAGGAATTTCCATAAGCATTACCATTGTTGGGAGGATATGGCCTATAATTGTTGTTACCAAAATTATTCCTGTAGGCATTGTTGCTAAAGTTATTATTTCTTATAAAGTTCACATCAACTTGCTCTTCTTGAGCAACCAAAGGGGCTAAGGGAACATGATTTGGATCAATATGAGATTTCCCATTAACAAGCATAGACATAATAACATCAATTTTACCACTCAAGGAGGAGGTTTCTTCAACAGAATTTACCTTCTTACCTTGTGGAGCTCTTTCAGTGTGCCATTCAGAATAGTTAACCATCATAATATCCAGAAACTTTGTTGCAGCACCCAAAGTAATGGTCATAAAGGTACCTCCAGCAGCAGAATCCAATAGATTTCTTGAAGAATAGTTCAGTCCTGCATAAAAGGTTTGGATAATCATCCAAGCAGTCAGTCCATGAGTGGGACAATTCTTTACCAAAGATTTCATTCTTTCCCAAGCTTGATCAACATGTTCATTATCAGATTGTTTAAACTACATTATTTCACTTCTCATAGATATAACCTTAGCAGGAGGATAGTATTTTCCAATGAAAGCATGTTTGCATTTAGTCCAAGAATCAATATTATTCCTAGTTAGGGATTGCAACCATTCTTCAGCTTTTCCTCTCAAAGAGAAAGGAAACAATTTAAGCTTAATAATATCTCCATCTATATCCCTATGCTTTTGCATCTCAAAAAGTTCAACAAAGTTATTTAGATCAGCAGCAGCATCTTCATTACCAATACCAGAAAATTGTTCTCTCATAACAATATTGAGTAAAGCAGGTTTAATTTCAAAGAAAGTAGCTTCAGGAATAGGTGGAGCAATAGGTGTGCATATGAAATCATTGTTGTTGGTGCTAGTGAAGTCACACAACTTAGTGTTTTCAACAGTAGTCATTTTTGTGTTTTTAATATAGAAAGCAAAGTAGTAAAACTATTTTTTTGTGTTTTTGAAAAAGAAACAAGCAAACAAAGCAGAAATAAACTAAGCAAAACAAAAACAACAAAGTAAAGAGATTGGTTATGAGGGACTCCCCTTGTGAAGATGTCCTTGACTCCCCGGCAACGACGCCAGAAAAATAGCTTGCTAGCCCAAAATATATCAAGCTCGTTGGGGAACTCCAAGAGGAAGGTATGATGAGCACAGCAACAAGTTTTCCCTTAGTTATGAAACCAAGGTTATTGAACCAGTAGGAGCAAGGAAACACCTCCAAGGTGTTGCAAGCTGGACTTTGGTAGGGCGCACTACCGGTGCCAGCAGCAACGTGGAAACCTGCACAACACAACCATAGAACTTTGCCCCCAACTTATAGTGAGGTTGTCAATCTCACCGGTTTTGCTGAAAACAAAGGATTAAACATATTGTGTGGAAGAAAGTAAAAGCTTGCAGAAAGTAAAGAAAAAGCAGTAAACAGTTGTAGATTGATGGTAAAAGAAAGGACCGGGGTCCATAGTTCACTAGTGGTGGCTCTCCTTAAGATAGATAACATGTTGGGTGAACAAATTACAGCGGGGAAATTGACAAACATCGAGAAATCATACATGCATATACTAATCATCTTGACTCCTATGAGATTTGATTGGGCATTACAACATTATACGTAGACCGTAATCCAACTACATCTATGACTAATAATCCACCTTCAAGTTATCATCCGAACCTACTCCAGTATTAAGTTGCAAGCAACGGATAATTGCATTACGCACTGCGTGTAAAGTAAACAATACGATTGTTCTATGAACAAAGGATTGTTGTTTTCTCCCTAGTAGCAACAACACATCTAGTACCTTAGAGATTTCTGTCCCTTCCCCAGATTACTAGAGGCATGAACTCACTATCGAGCATAAATACTAACTCTTGGAGTTGCTAGCATCTACTTGGCCAAGATAGCTACTAACAACGGAAAGCATGCAAGATCATAAATAACAAAGACATGATAGAATCAATAATCAATCTGAAATAGCATCTCAATATCCATCGGATCCCCGCAAACACAACATGTAGGATTACAAATAGATGATCTTGATCATGAACGGAGCTCACAAGATCTAGAAATGGTAGCACAAAGGAGAATAACCAACCATCTAGCTACTACATGAACCCGTAGTCCAAGGATGAACTACTCAAGCATCACACTAGAGGCTTGCATGGTGATGAAGAAGGCCTCCAGGGTGAATTCTCCCCTTCGGCAGGGTGCCGGGAAGATCTTCAGATCCCTCCCGATCTAAGGATGGAGATGGCGGTGGCTACATACTCTTTCATGGATTTTTGATCGGGTACTTAGGGTTTCTTTATCGCAGGCGATATATAGGCGAAAGGGGAGGCCGAGGGGGTGCCCTAGGTGGCCATACCACCCCCTGGCGTGGGCCGGGCCTGGCCGTGCGGCCAGCTGGTGTGGGACTCTGGCCCCTCTCCATCTCGTATTCTGGCTCCGTGTCCCCCTCGGTGAAAAACTGACTTTGGCTTTTGTCCCGTCCAATTCCGAGAATATTCATTTTCTGACTTTCCTGGAACCAAAAATAGCAGAAAACATGCAAATGGCACTGTGGCATCTTGTTAATAGGTTAGTCCAAGAAAGTGTATAAAAAGTACTCCAAAGTGTGGACAAAACATAAGAAAGTAGATAAAACCAAGCATGGAACATCAAAAATTATGGATACATTAGCAACGTATCAGTCCCGAGGGGTCTTTATAGGCGAAGGGGCAAGGTCGGTGGAGCGCGAGGGGGCCCACACCCCCTGGTGGCTGATTATTGGCTCAACACGTCGAGCTCATTGGGGAACCCCAAGAGGAAGGTATGATCAGCACAGCAGCAAGTTTTCCCTCAGTTATGAAACCAAGGTTATTGAGCTAGTAGGAGCAAGGAAACACCTCCAAGGTGTTGTTACCAACATGGAATCCTGCACAACACAACCACAGAACTTTGCCCCCAACTTACAGTGAGGTTGTCAATCTCACCGGTTTTGCTGAAAATAAAGGATTAAATGTATTGTGTGGAAGAAAGTAATAGCTTGCAGAAAGTAAACTGAAAACAGTAAACAATTGTAGATTGATGGTAAAAGAAAGGACCGGGGTCCATAGTTCACTAGTGGTGGTTCTCCTTAAGATAGATGACATGTTGGGTGAACAAATTACAGCGGGGCAATTGACAAACATCAAGAAAGCATACATGCGTATACTAATCTTCTTGACTCCTATGAGATTTAATAGGGCATTACAACATTATACATAGACTGTAATCCAACTGCATCTATGACTAATAATCCACCTTCAGGTTATCAATCCGAACCCCCTCCAGTATTAAGTTGCAAGCAACAGATAATTGCATTACGCATTGCATGTAAAGTAAACAATACGGTTGTTCTATGAACAAAGGATTGTTGTTTTCTCCCTAGTAGCAACAACACATCTAGTACCATAGAGATTTCTGTCACTTCCCCAGATTACTAGAGGCATGAACCCACTATCAAGCATAAATAGTCCCTATTGGAGTTGCTAGAATCTACTCGGCCAAGATAGTTACTAACAACGGAGAGCATGCAAGATCACAAATAACAAAGACATGATAGAATCAATAATCAATCTGAAATAGCATCTCAATATACATCGGATCCCCACAAACACAACATGTATGATTACAAATAGATGATCTTGATCATGAATGGAGCTCACAAGATCTAAACATGGTAGCAAAAAGGAGAAGAACCAACCATCTAGCTTCTACATGGACCCGTAGTCCAAGGATGAAATACTCACGCATCACACCGGAGGCTTGCATGGTGATGAAGAAGGCCTCCAGGGTGAATTCTCCCCTGGCAGGGTGCTAGGAAGAGCTTCAGATCCCTCCCGATCTAGGGATGGAGATGACGGCGGCTACAGACTCTTTCGTGGATTTTTGATCGGGTAGTTAGGGTTTCTGTATCGGAGGCATCTTATAGGCGAAAGGGGAGGCTGAGGGGGTGCCCTAGGCGGCCACACCACCCTCTTGCGTGGGCTAGGCCTGGCCGCGCGGCCAGGTGGTGTGGGCGGCCCCTGGCCCCTATCCGTCTCGTATTCTGGCTTCGTGTCCCCCTCGGTGAAATATTGAATTTGGCTTTTGTCCCGTCCAAGTCCGAGAATATTCATTTTCTGACTTTCCTAGAACCAAAAACAGCAGAAAACAGGCAGCTGGCACTGTGGCATCTTGTTAATAGGTTAGTCCAAGAAATTTTATAAACAGTACTCCAAAGTGTGGATAAAACATAAGAAAGTAGATAAAAACCAAGCATGGAACATCAAAAATTATAGATACGTTTGCAACATATCAACATCCCCAAGCTTAAATCCTGCTCGTCCTCGAGTAGGTAAGTGATAAAAAGAAATAATAATTTTTGAGGTGATAAGCACCATCATAAACTTGATCAAAGTATTTGTAAAACATTGATAGCTAGGATCATAGTACTTCAACATAGGATGAAAGATAAAGTTCTAACAATAAAACATAGCAACTATGTTGTAACATGAAAAGACACAAACAAAAGATTCATGAATAACAATTCTTTGCAAGTCGTTTGTTTGTTTCACATAAAGAAAACATAGCATAGTGGCATTCAGCTTATCCCTCATAGAGTAGCAAACATAAATGCATAGGACACCTTCAAAGTTCATAAGAGTGACTAAATACAAATAGTTTAAGAACAAGCAATATCAAAGTTATGCATCAATCAACAAGTCTTGGGACAATGCACATATAACTAAGAATGGCCACTAAGCTCTCTCAATAGGTGCATAAATATAGAAGGTGAAGACTCAACATAAAAGTAAAAGAAAAGCCTTCATAGAAGGAAGCAAGGATTCAAGTCTCATAAAGAGCTTCCAAAAATTATGGTACTTATTAGCTTTTAGCTCTCATTGCCCCTATCATAAGCATCTTGAAGTGATTAAGGTTAAAGTGAACAAACCATGGAGTATATGCTTGACAAAGTATAAGTTGGAAATCTCATGTCCCTTGAATACGAGGGTCGTTCCTCATGCTACTCAAGTTTAGTTACCGGTAAGTTCTTGTTATAGTAAGTACATGTATATCATAGAGAAACACCAACAGGGTACCCCTTGCCCGATGATACGGAAGAATCCCCATATCAAAATGACAAGGCAAGCAGACAACGAGCATCTCAGCAATCTTCTTATTTACCATGGGAAAATGGTGCTTTTTCTCTCTTTCCTCTTGACGAGGGTTTAACTCATCAATGCCCATTGTTATGGACTTGGGTTTTGGAGAAGGAGGGAGCGCTAGAAGCATCAATCGGCTAGCAAACAAGCACACAGGGATGCAAGGTTTACCCAGGTTCAGGCCTCGTAGAGGTCCTTACTCCTGCTTGTCTGCTTTTGGAATTAACGAAGGAATCAATACAGGGGCACGCAGATGCAATCTGGCAAGAATTGTGGAAACTAGGGTTGCGTGTGTCCTCCTCGCCGCCCCCTCCTAGCCTTTATATAGATAGGCTAGGTCTCGGGTAGCAGGTCGAGTCGGTTACAGATTAGGGTTTTCCCTTTAAACTTTCTATCTTTAAACTTCTTCTTGTCTCGCAAGTAATCGATAGTCCGTGGGCCACTCGAAGTCTTCATCGGGCCGTGGCAATGCCGTGGGCTTCCACCGTATCTAGACCGTATATACTAAACTCGAGTACCTGCTGGGTATACCCATGTCAGTAGCCCCCGAGTGTCAAGTGGAATCGTAGATTCGACTGGGGACTTTATGAAGCCTTTCGAATGCATGTATGAGTATTTTTTCGGGTGTTCTGTTTATGTCGTAGGGATTGTTGATATGCGTGCCTGATTTAACCGATGTATCGGTATCAGTTAACTGCCTTAGGGCAAAACAACACAATATACTTGAACTCGAGTCCCCGGACTCGAATTCGGAAAAGTGCTGGTGTAATTCGACTCAAGCCGCGGAGGTCTTACAGGAGTCCAATTCCAAAGATATGGGTGTGAGCACTGACGCTACCTCAAGGCATGTTCATCGTACCTGTAGGCACGGATATATTTCTGGTAGTGCGCAGCAGATGCGTTGCCATGCCTTATTTAGGTCTTATCTTCACGCTGTAAGCGTGACATCCGAATTTTTTGTCATCGGGGAGATGATTCGGGTGGCCCAGGAGACGCAGTCTCTTTGCAGGGAAAAATATGAGGCGGTGTTGCCATAGACTTCGAGTGTGGATGTTATCAACACACAGTACGACATACAAATAATCATAGGGTGCGTGACCAGCGCTCCCTATGGGAGTAGCCCCCGAGTGCCTAGTTGAGTCGAAGAATCAGGCAGGGACTAAAAAATTTTGCAACTGTTGTCGTCTTTTGTTTGCTTGTTTCAGTCGAATTTGTTTCCGGCGCTCCCTATGGGAGTAACCCATGATCCATAGTCGAATCGTAGATTCGAGTGGTTGGGTAAGCTTTGAATGTCCATATTCCTGCATAAACAGAAAATCGTAGGGTGCGTGACCAGCGCTCCCTATGGGAGTAGCCCCCGAGTGCTTGGTGGAGTCAAAGACTCGAGCAAGGACTAAAGTAGTCGAAGTCTTGTAGTGCTCATCTTTGATGACATCAGTTCTGACGATGTGATGACCTCAGTTGCCCGCGTGAGCAGCTTTGACGGGACGTGATGAGCTGTGGGTCCCATTTTCTGACCCTGACTTGACCAGGTGTGCGTAATCTTTCGTTTTAACTGCACCTCCTCGATTTCCGCGCGTAATGGAGGTAGTGGGGGAAGGTTTGTGTTTTAGCCTCTCCACGTGTCGATCACAATGTGCGCCACACGACCAATAGGGTTTCTGCTGGCCATTGGATTGCATCCACAAGGGGGTTAAGTAGCAGCGCAGCTGCGGTAAGTTCCCATCTGCTCTTTCTCTGCTTGTGCTTCCATCGTCATTACTGCTGCTCTTGCTTCCTAGAGTTCGTCCCCTTCGTGGCGGTGGACCAACTCCACGTGTTCCCAAGCTATTTCCTCAAGATGGGGAAGAAGAAAGGAGGCGCCACATCGGGTGGCTGGCGACACCGTCATCGCCAAGAAGAAGAAAGGTGGCTCCGCCACCGTGGGTACCAGCGGTAAGAAGAAAGGCGGCACCCGCGTCACTAATGGAGTGTGGCGCACGTCAATCATCAAGGCCTCTAAGCTCCGTCTTCTACGTCAAGATGGAGTTCTTCCTCACGCCGAAGATGATTCGCGAGTGCCTAGGAACGAGGTAATCCCGTGTCCTCCGTCCGGTTTCCGGGTGATGTTCCTCGCATTTATCATCCGTGGCCTGTCTCTGCCCCTACATCCTTTTGTCAGGGACCTTCTTTGTTTCTATGGGCTCCAGCTGCACCAGCTGTCCCCAAACTCTCTTCTTCACATTGCGTGATATATCACGCTTTGCGAGTGCTGGCTCGGAGTCGAGCCACACTTTGGTCTCTTCAAGCGGCTTTTCAAGCTGAAGCGGCAGTCGACATCTGGTTCTGTAATCTACGACATAGGAGGCTACGGGATCCATGTCGACTCCTCCGTCACATACTTTGATATCAAGCTCATGGCATCCATCCAAGGGTGGAGGGACAAGTGGTTCTACATCCGTGACCAGAAGGCCGACAGAGAGCACAAGGGACTCACGCCCTTCGATCCCACGACGCCATCCAAGAGGAGGCGTTCTTGGAAGAACGTGGTGATGCCTGGCGAGTACGAGGAGACGGAAGTGTTGTACGAGTGTGTCTGCAACCTCGAGAGTCACATGGGCAAAGAAGAGGGAGGCGCTGCCCTTATTCGCACATGGCTGCACCGTCGCATCCAGCCTCTACAGGCCAGAGTCCACCCCATGTTCCAATGGGCTGGTGCGGATGATGTCACTCGCGTATCTACCGATGGCATTTCCACGGGTGAAGTAGATAAGAGGGTGCGACTGTTGACCAAGTACACCACCAAGGATGTTCTCCCCAGTGAACCAGTCGTGCCTCCATTCGATGCCTCTAACCCTCCTCCTGAGGTATGATTGTGATACGAAGTAGCTTTATTTGTCGATTGCTTTTGATTTCTTGACGTATACTGAATTGTCTTCTAAATGCAGGATTGGAAGGTGTCTCCCAATTTGCCCCATCTTCCTGATGGGGTTATTCCTCGCGAAGTAGATGAGGAGGACGAGTCAGAATCGACCGTCCCACTTGAAGAGGAGGAGGAAGCCCCCGAGTCTAGCGGGCCGGACACTCGCAAGCTTTCTCGCAGCAAAGATTCAGATGCTTCGTCTCTATCGACTCCAGAAGGCCCAACTATTGGTGCGGAGTCGCCGATTCCTGTTGTTCCTGTGAGCTCCATGGCGCCATCTACTTGCAAGAAGATGCGGCTACCGAAGGAGTCGTCGGAGTCAGAGGAGCAAACCTTCGATTTTGTTAAATTTGACTGGTAAGTCTACAACTCTCATCTTGGTTCCTTTTGGAGTTGCATTTCTTGATGCTGGTTTTTGTTCCGTAGTCAACCGGCGTCGTCGTCTTCTGGTGACGTCCAATTTTTGAAGGAATTTGGAGTCGCGGACTCCAAGGCCAAGAAAGTGGCTGAGCGATCTTCTTCTCCTCCGTTGGCGGCCCACTCCGGGCACAACTCATCGAGTTCTCCACACGTTGTGGAGCACCAGATGGTTGCCCGGACGACTGCATGGCAATCGACTTTGGAGTCTCTGGAGGAGCACGTATGTGTGATTTTACTTTTGGCAGTCGAATTTGTGGTCCATGTTATCTGTTGATCCTTTATTTTTCCTGAGACGGCTCATTGTGAAGGAAGTTGCTCGTTTGGCGGAGCAGGTACTTGTGATGGGTCGTCAGCACGCAATGCTGGACAATCGCCATCGCGTCATCAAAGGTTAGTATTTTTGCTTCTTCTTTGTTCTGGTGGAGTTGGTTCATTGGACTGATGATCTATCTTGTATTTTTTGCAGCTGAGCATAACGAACTTCTTCGCGATGCTGCTTCCCTTGAAAAGACGCTTGCGCGGCGGTGAAGGGCCAAGACGAGGCAGTCACTACGCTGAATGAGTCACGAAAACGCGAAGAGGATTTGCGCACCCCCATCGCTAAGAGGGAAAAGTTGTTCGAAGAACAGCTCTTCTCGATTGCCAAGTCTCTCTCAGGTATTCTTTCGTCTGGATTTCCGTTGTTTCTTTTCTTCGACTTTGTTATTGTGCTGACTTTTTTGTTTGCGCAGATGCTGGCGGTCTGAGCTTCGATGCTCAGGCACTTCGTCGCGATTATGCCTTGGCAGGCACTGTCGCGGCAATTGAAGACCGCAACGCTTCCCTTGAGGGGACGCTGGCTAAGACCAAGGTTGTGCTCAGTCACATCCGCGAGGAGCTAACGCCCAAGACTGAGCTGATTGAGAACTTGGAGGACGTGGTGGAGTCCCTCACAGGAGGTATTCATGCAGACTTCAGGAACTCGCATCGTGCGGTTGGTGCTTCCATGGCACTCGCTATGGTTCAAGCCCATGGCGTGGAGGTGGATCCTGCTGCAGTCTCCAAGGCGATGCCCATCGGCAAAGATGGTCAACAGGTAGTTTTTTCTCCTTTTGCAACTATTTATGGAAAGTACGGGCCGCAACTCATCAACACAGTCGCCAAGTATTCTGAGGAACTACAGCGAGCCAAGAAGGCGGCGAAGGCTGCGGCGTCAGGGGCCGGTAGGAAGTCTGTGGCGTCTGATACTGCCACGGACTCGATGAGGCCCCTAAGCCGAAGTCCAAGTCGAAGAAGCAAGTTGCTCCTTAGTAGTTATAGTTGTAATAGTTAATAGTTTGACTCCTTTTGTTGAAAACATGCCGCTGGCTGAGTGTCTCTATTGATACTTTTGCTATGTTTGAATACACTTGAGATTTTGTCCATGTGTTGCTTGGTCCCTTATTTTCACTTGCTTGGATTGTGATAGGGCACATCGAGTGGTCCTTTGAGTGAGCCTCAGCTTCCGCCATCCGCTGGTGATACCTTAGCGTAGTCGCACTCAAGGGTGGATGAGTTGTCCCTGCTTTCACGACTGCGCGATCGCGTTAAGCAGCTGGAACACGAACTGCCCATCCTCCGCGGTAACGCGGATGTATGGAAGTCGAGGGCGGAGAAGGCCATCGCCCGAGAGCAATATCTACTAGAGGAGGTGGCGCAGCTGGGTGATCAGTTCAAGTGTTAGCTTCCTGCCCCCTTGTCTTTTCTTGTAGTCAGTCGCAGCAGTTTATTGTCTTCATACTTTTGCCTTTTGGTTGGTCTAGTTGTCAGCGCGCGTCATCCGCAGGATGAGAAATAAAGGATCGCCATTCGCATGAACGACCTGACCCAGGAACAGCTTCAGGCAAGTGGGTAGTTCTAGGTGGATCATGATCACGCAATCGCACTTGCGACCTTGTAGGATCGTGCCTCTCGAGTGCTCCACTTCCTGAAGAAATCGTAGTCGTGCCTGAGGAATATCTACCAGACGATGTTTCCGCTGGACGCCATCCCCTTGAGCTTGTTGACTCTCCTGGCTAAGTTTTAGGATTTGAGTGCAGTTCGCGAGTGTGTGCGGCAACAGTTAGTGGCTGGTGCCAAGGCTGCATTGTCGCTGGTGCGACTGCACATGCTTGATGTGGATGTTGCAGCTGTTGCTGCTAGTCCGCCGACTCCGCCAGCAGGTTCGACCTGAATATGGTTCCCCATTACCAGGAGGTGGATCGCCCAGCGGAGGCAATTGTCGACTTCTTCGAGGAACAGACAAATGTTCTTCTCTTGCAACAGTAGTTTAACTTGTATCCTGCACATAATTATACCAGTGTTGTAAAGTTCATATGTATGATGTATATAATTGATTAATATTGATATGAGTTTGCTAGCTCGTATGTTTTGCGAGTGCGTTTGTACTCTGCAGTTCCTTTTCGTTAGCCTGACTTATTTTATATCAGCGCCTTGCCAACCTGACAGGTGCGTTGCAACTGGGTTGGTGTATCAAGGGTTCGATTGTTGTTGTGTCAACTACTCGGGATACCGCGTATTGTTCGTAGAACTAGGGTGTAAAGGGTGGCGTAGCCCCCGAATGATATAATTGCTAGAAAAACACAGAGTTTCGGGGCACTTAGCTTTATTTATTCGCAGAATCAGTACGAGGTACAATGTGTGGCTAAGTAGCCTGGCTGAATAGCCTTATTTGCAATGTAAGAAAAAAAAAAGGACGACTAAGGGTAGAAGCACCGCAACTGCGCGACGTTCCAGGGGTTGGAGTATGCAACTCCTGTCTCGAAATCTTTGAGGCGATAGGTGCCACCTGGGTTTACTTCTGTAATCACGTATGGTCCTTCCCAAGGGGACTCGAGCTTGAGGTGCCCTTGCTGCTTCAGTCGCAGGACCAGGTCTCCTTCGATGAAGGATCCGGCGAGCCTTCATTGTGGTAGTTGCGCAGTTCTCTTTGGTAGATCATCGATCTTTCTACTGCGATGTCCCGTATCTCGTCAAGGAGATCGATGGAGTCTTCGAGTGCAAGAGTTGAATCCTGCTCGCTGTAAGCGACCACCCATGGGGCTTTGTAGCGTACTCTTGCAGGTAGCACCTCTTCAGCACCATGCACCATGAAGAACGGAGTGTATCCCATGGCACTGTTTGGAGTTGTTCGTAAGCTCCAGAGTACGGATTGCAGCTCGTCTGGCCAGCATCCGGTGGCTTGTTCGAGTGGCCGGAGGAGTCGCTTCTTGATGCCGCCGCAGACGAGGCCGTTGGCCTTTTCGACTTGACCATTGGTCTATGGATGAGCTACGGAGGCATAGCTTATGTTGATTCCCAGGTTTTCGCAGAAACCCTGGAACTCCTTAGAGGTGAAGTTCGTTCCATTGTCCGTGATGATGCTGTGTGGCACTCCGAAGCGATAGACAATGGACTCAAAGAACTTGACGGCACTGGCTCCTGACTGGTTTGTCACCGGCATGGCTCCTATCCACTTGGTGAATTTGTTGACTGCGACCAAGAGGTAGACGTAGCCTCCTCGTGAGGACTTTGGGAGCTTGCCAACCATGTCAAGTCCCCATTGCGCAAAGGGCCAAGCCAATGGTATTGGTCGGAGTTCCACGCCAGGTGCATGTGGTTTGTCCGCGAATCGTTGACAAGCATTGCATCTCTGGACGATGTCCTTGCCGTTGCGCATGGCCATGGGTCAGTAGAATCCAGCTCGTAGAGCTTTGGTGACGAGGGTGTGGCTATCGGCATGGTACCCACAAGTCCCTTCATGTATGTCGAGGAGGACGGCCCTTCCGTCCGCATTGGAGACGCACCATTGGAGTACTCCTATGATGCTACGCTTGTATAGTTCGCTGTTGATGACAGTGACTGAAGGGAATATGCCCGAGAGGCAATAATAAAGTGGTTATTATCTTATTTCATGTTTATGATAAATGTTTATTTTACATGCTAGAATTGTATTGATCGGAAACATCAATACATGTGTGTTTAATAAACAAAAAGGGTTCCTAGTTATGCCTCTCTTATAGACTAGCTTGTTGATTAACAAGATGATCAAGGTTTCCTGATCATGGACATTGGATGTTGTTAATAACAAGGTCACACCATTGGTGGAATGATGTGATGAACATTCATCCGAAGTATAGCATTACGATCAAAGTCATTATGTTTATATTTCTATAATATCATACGAAGTAATCTTTATCCTTAGACCATGAGATCATGTTAATTGCTAACACCAGAAGAGTATCTTGATAACATCAAACGTCACACCCTAACAGGGTGACTATAAAGGTGGGTTCAGTGCTACGAAGGTGTTATGTTGAGGCTCATGGATCAAGAGTGGGATTTGTCCATCCCGATGACGGATAGATATACTCTGGGCCCTCTCGGTGATATCACATTGAAATAGCTTGCAAGCAAGTGATGTGATCACTAGAATGTTATATCACGGAACGAGAAAAGAGTGCATGTAACGAGATCAAACTAGGTATGGAGATACCGATGATCGAATCTCGGACATGTAATATATCACGGGACAAAGGGATTTAGTTACTAGTGTTAAAGGTTCTCACGATCACAGAAGTCATCGTTGAATGTGTAGGAGTCAGTATGGATCTCCAGGTCCCGCTGCTGATTATTGATCGGAGAGGGGTCTCGATCATGTCTGCATTATTCGCAAACCGTAGGGTGACACACTTAAGGGATACCGACACCATTTGGAGCAAATATGTTTCAGATAAAGATTTAAGAAAGCGCTGGAATTATTTCAATAGACACCGAAACTGTTTCGGGTGAAATTGCTGAAATTGGTTCTGCATGTAATATTGAAATGTTGTAGGGGGTTTTATGTGAATGTTTGTTAATTAAAGGAATTAACAAAATTCTGAATAAAATTAATAAAAGAGTTTTATTAAATGAGAGAGCATTAAATTTGGAGAAATTTAATGCATTTAAAGTGGAGACTTTAAAAGAAAATGTGAAGGGGCAAATTTATGTGGAGGGAGTTACCACCACATGAATGGAGGAGGTGAAGGGTCACCTCCTCCATGCGCTGGCCATGAAGGAGGGGCACCCCCCTCCTCCTATAAAAGGCCACCCCCTCCTCACTTCTCACACACACCTCCTTGTGAAGGATCTCTCTCCCCCTCTAGTATTATTTCCCCATGGTCTCGGATTAGCGAGATACATGTTCCCGGTGGCTTTATCTGGAAAGGAGTTGCTGCTTCCGCTGCTTTGCTGGAGCGAGGGATGGAGGTTGTCGGGGTACCGGACGTGTGTGCGATCACGGATGCACCGCTGCTTTGTGGTGCTGGACTTGGTGGTGCTGGAGCTGGATCTGATGGACGTCTTTGGAGCCGACCTCATCAGATTTCATCACGATCTTGAGATCGGCAAGGGTACGACTACATCAACCACGAGTTCCTACTCGTTAACAAAGCTCGTTGTCTACGAGGGTAAGTTCTTGTTGGATGTATGTCCACCCGTTGCTTTGTACCTAGTAGATAGATCTTGGCGTGTAGTTCACGCCATAGGAAAAATTTTGTTTTCTATGCTGCGAACCCAACAGCGAATGCCTTGGATCACCGTGCGATGTGTCGCGCGTCAGTTGGGTCGTCCGGTAGCCTTTTGCTGAGAAGATATGTGATGTAGGGTTGAGTCCAAGATGGCTCGATCATCATGACCCCCATTGGTCCCTCGAGTCCTGTGTCAAGTTCTAGGTCATCGAGTGCCATTGGCTCATTGGGCGGCGTAGCCCCCGAGTCCGTTGTTGCGCTTGTTTTCTTCTCTACGGCCTTTGGCTTGATGGAGTGTTCGTAGATACGCTCGAGAAATACCCCAGGTGGTATGGGGGCACAGGTGGAGCCAATGTTGGCGAGTGCATCCGCCTCTTCATTGCTTTCGCGGCCTACGTGCTGCAACTCACAGCCATCAAAGTCCCCTTCGAGTGTGTCGTAGAGATCACGGTAGGCGATCATATTGCCGTTCAGCGCGTCGCACTCGTGCATCGTTTGGTTGACGACTAGCTTGGAGTCGCCATAGATGATGAGCCTCTTGGCGCCGCAGGCTTTTGCCATCCGCATCCTATGCAACAGGGCCTCGTATTCAGCTTTGTTGTTGGAGGCGGTGAACTGCATTCGCAGAATGTATTCCAGCTTGTCTCCTTGGGGTGATGTCAGTATGACACCTGCGCCAGCCCTGTCCTTACGCTTTGATCCATCGAAGTGCATCATCTAGAGGTAGGACATATCTGGTTTTTCGGGGAGCTAATTCTCCATCCAGTGCACGAGGGAATCAGGGAGGACTTGCGACTTGATCGCGTCACGCTTTTCATATGTAATGTCTCGTGGAGACAGCTCGATTCCCCAAAGCGCGACTCGTCCAGTGGCGTCGGGGTTGTTGAGGATATGCCCAAGTGGGGCATCGTTGACCACCACGATTGGATGCTCCTGGAAGTAGTGACGCAGTCGCCTGGCTATCATGAAGACGCTGTATGCCAGCTTCTGGTAGTGCGGGTACCGCTGCTTTGTTGGCGTGAGCACGTCGCTGAGGTAGTAGACTAGGCGCTGCACCCCGTGGACTTTGTTTTCTTCATCATGTTCCACCACGAGTACTGTGCTGACCACCTGGTTGGTGGCGGAGATATATAGCAGCAATGGTTCTCTTTCGCATGGGGTCACCATTACTGGTGAGGTAGATAGTAGACGCTTGAGGTCTTCGAATGCTTCCTGCGCCTCGTCGGTCCACTCGAACTTGTCAGTTTTGCGGAGAAGTTGGTAGAAGGGCAGTGCCTTTTCACCCATTCGACTGATGAATGGACTGAGCGCCGTGATAAGCCCAGCTAGCTATTGGACGCCTCTTATATTCTTGGCTTCTCCATGGCCAGTATGGCTTTTATTTTCTTCGGGTTCGCCTCAATTCCCCTCGCAGCGATGAGATACCCGAGTAACTTCCTAGATGGTACGCCGAAGGCGCACTTGTCCGGATTAAGCTTGATCCGGTAGCGGTCGAGGTTGGCGAAGGTTTCGCGTAAATGGTCGATTAGCGAGGCTTCCTCCTTTGTTTTGATGACGATGTCATCAACGTAGACTTGGATGTTGCGACCAAGTTGATCCTTGAGGCAAGCCTGCATGCACCATTGATAGGTGGCCCCTGCATTTTTGAGCCCGAAGGGCATTGTGTTGTAGCAGAACACACCGAAAGGCGTTGTAAACGTTGTTTTCTCTTGATCTTCCTCCTTCATTCAAATCTGATTATAGCCTGAGTAGGCGTCGAGGAAGCAGAGGCGCTCACATTCCGCAGTGGAGTCGATGATTTGGTCGATTCGCGGAAGCGGGAAGTGATCTTTTGGGCAGTGCCTGTTCAGGGAGGTAAAGTCCACACACATCTGCAGGATATCCGTGTCCGTTTTGGGTACCAGCACCGTGTTGGCGCGCCAAGTGCTTTCCTTGATCTCGCATATGAATTTGGTGTCGAGGAGTCTGTTGATCTCCATTCCGACCGCCTTTTCCCTTGGTTCGGACAGTCGCTGAATTGTCTGTTTGACTGGCCTTGCGTCTGGGTTGACGTTGAGTGCGTGCTCGGCGAATTCCCTGGGAACTCCTGGCATGTCCGCTGGACACCAGGCGAAGATTTCCCAGTGCTCACGGAGGAATTCTACGAGCGCTAGTTCCTATGCGAAACTCAAGTTGTTGGCGATGAGGGCCGTCTTGGTCGGGTTCGACGGTTGGACCTGGACTTTCTTCATGTGCACCGACAAGTCGAAGGACAGGTCGGGTGAACTTGGCCGGCTCAGGGGAGGCAGACTATTGTCTGTCGACTCCTTCAATCTTGCGAGCTCCTCCTGCATGCCGAAGGACTAGGAGATTCTGTTGAATTCCCTATCACAGCTGTCGGACCTTTCGAAACTTCCGTTGATTGTGATGACGCCGTTTGGACCTGGCATTTTCATCTGCAGGTAGGCGTAGTGTGGCACTGCCATGAACCTAGCGAACGCGACGCGTCCGAGGATGCAGTGGTACTGCGAGGACCAGTCGATGACTTCGAATCGATGCGTTCGTGTCGAAACTTTTTCGGCGTGCCGACGATGACGTCGAGGTTGACTTTGCCCAGGGGATATATGCCCTTGCCTGGGACGATGCCGTGGAACATTGTGTCTGAGACCTCTAGACACGTCAGAGGGATCCTCATTGCTCACAATGTACTTGCAAACATGAGGTTAATGTCGCTTCCACCATCCATGAGTTTGTCGCCAAGTTGACTTGGCGAGTGATGGCCTTCTGCACCCGATTTGAGGGGCGCCCCTTTTGGATCATCATGTTGCCCACAGCCTATGGGTATGGCTCGCCGCCTTGATTCTGGACCGGTGCAGTCGCGGGTGGTGGTACTCTAGGTGGTGGTGGAGGAGCTCCATGTGCTACAGCGCCTGGGGCGACTCCATAGCCCTTGTTGACTGCGTCACGATTCATCCGAGCCAAACCCTCATGTAGCTTGAGGAACTCGCGGCAGTCCTTGAGAAGGTGGCTGGATTTTTTCTTGCTGTCGTGCTTGTCGATGTAGAAGTGCACATTGCACGACCCGGACAGTTTGTCCTCCATTGTTGTTATGGGTGCCTCTTCGCGAGTGTGGCGCTGCCATACCTGCGTGGTTTTCCTGGAGTCGCGGTGTCCGCCGCTACAATAGCCGTTGTTGCGGTTGTCGTCGCGCCTGTCAGCATAGACAGCTGCGACCATGTTGACGTAGTCACGATCATCGTATATGCGCATTCGACGCTTGCTTCGGCGATCGCATCTACGCTCGAGTTCCGCTTCATCGTTGGAGTGAACGCGGTTTTTCACCGAGTCTTCTCCGTCTGCCCACCGATTCGTGATTTCCATCAGGTGGTCAATTGTTTTGGGCTTCGAGCGGCCCAGCTCTTCCCTGACCTCTATGCGGCAAACGCCGCTGTTGAATGCGTCGATTGCGCAATCTTCCGAGATGTTTTCTGTGGAGTTCTTGATGATGGACCACCTCTGGATGTACGAGCGTAGCGATTCTCACGGCCTTTGCTGACAGCACCTCAGTTCTTTGATTGATGTGGGCCTTTTGTAGGTGCCCTTGAAGTTGCGCACAAAGCTGTAGACCAGCTCTTCCCAACGGCGCCCTGCAGCTGTAGCTGCAGGCATTGCATGGCCGTGCTTCGACTCCCGCCGTGGAGCCTGGCGGAGGAGATGTGGTCCTCCAACCAGATTTTCGGGTCCTACAGGCCGTCAAATTTTGGGTTCTCCGATGGGAGCCTGAACCCCTTGGGCATTCGCTTCTGCCTGATAGCCCTGCTGAAGCATCTGGCGCCACAGAGCTCCACGTCTTCATCCTCTGAGTCAGTCGAGTGGGCGCGTCGTGCCCTTGACTTTTCGATTTTGTGCTGCATGAGGTCATCGCGTGCATCATAGTCATGGTCATGTTGCCATGAGCGGCGGCGTCGAGACAGATCGTGACTGTCATCGCTGGACGAGGGTGAGGAATAGCGTTTGGCCAGAGCCTTGCCTTTTTTGGCTCCGGCGTCGGCTCTTTGTCGAGAGTGGCTTCGATTAACCCCAAGCCCGCGATCATAGATCGGCGCATGGCGGCTCGGGGATCTCTGGCCGGCGGCTTATTGTTGAGGAGGTACATGGTGGCCGCCGTTACCGCAGCTTGCAGTGTCTTTGGGACTACGTTGCCCCATGTGTCAACTATGATAGAGCCGAAGTCGAGGACTTTTGCAGCTTCTATGCGCTCCTGCTCAGTGAGGTGGGCCATCCGAGATCGCCTCTTGTTGGCCACGTACTCGTTGCCCTTGGAGGAGTATCCTCCGTGGGAGGAGAGCCCGGCCCGTCGAAGTCTCGACTTGTTCGTCGCCTTTTTACGCACTTCGAGATGCACGATCGTTTGCAGCTGGCATCTGTACTCCTCCTTTAGTAGCCAATGGTAGCCCATCAGCGGATCTTGCAGCATGCCGGGGGGCAGAGGATTGCCTCGCAGAGCTTCTCGGCAACAAGCCCACTCGAGATCGTTGAGCCTGATCACGACACGTTCACTAGTGTGTTTGTTCACCATGGTTGGAGGTTCGACTGCCCCTCCATTATTGATGGGCGCGCCATTGCCACCGTTGGTGGGGTCGCCATTGGGTGGTCCGCCGTTAGGTATGCCACCATTGGTGGATCAGGACCGTTGCCACCATTTTTGCGATTGGCGCTGGTTTCGCCGGCGTTGATGACGGCGCACATGAAGTGGTTGGGGAAGCTGTTGCTTCCGCAACTTTCGGATCTGGAGCCGTAGACCCCATCATCTGTCGCTAGGCCACCTAGATCGGATCCGCGACTGTTGTCATTGTCCGTGCTCTCAGCTGCTGCTAAGGTGTTGAGCTCGCTGAGGGCACCGATTGGTGGTGGGAACCACGACGCTGGAGCAATCGCGGATGCTGTTGGCTGGTCAGGCAGGCGAAGCGTGCCCATCTGACCAACTTGGAAGCGGAAGCTCCCGATCGCCAGGCTGATTCCATCGCCCACGGACTCGAAAGCCGGGAGAGTGGCTGGTGTGTGGACGGTGAAGTCAAACGCACCAAAGAGCTGGCGAATCTCCATTGTTGCGGAGTTGTAGATCGCGGTTGATGGGTGATATGTTACAAACGTATCCATAATTTTTTTATGTTCCATGCTTGGTTTTATCTACTTTCATGTGTTTTGTCCACACTTTGGAGTACTTTTCATATGATTTCTTGGACTAACCTATTAACAAGAGCCACAGTGCCAGCTGCATGTTTTCTGCTGTTTTTGGTTCTAGGAAAGTCAGAAAATGAATATTCTCGGAATTGGACGGGACAAAAGCCAAAGTCAGTTTTTCACCAAGGGACACCTGGAGCCAGAATATGAGACGGAGAGGGTCTGGGGCCCAGCCACACCACCTAGCCACGCGGCCAGGCCTGGCTCGCGCCACGGGGTGGTCTGGCCGCCCCAGGCACCCCCTCAGCCTCTCCTTCCACCTATATATTGCCTCTGATACGAAAACCCTAAGAACCCGATCAAAATTCCACGAAAGAGTCTGTAGCCGCTGTCATCTCCATCCCTAGATCAGGAGGGATCTGAAGCTCTTCCCGGCACCCTGCCAGAGAGGGGAATTCACCCTAGAGGCCTTCTTCATCATCATGCAAGCCTCCGGTGTGATGTGTGAGTAGTTCATCTCTGGACTACGGGTCCATGTAGTATCTAGATGGCTGGTTCTCCTCCTTTGTGCTATCATGTTTAGATCTTGTGAGCTCCGTTCATGATCAAGATCATCTATTTGTAATTCTGCATGTTGTGTTTACGGGGATCTGATGGATATTGAGATGCTATTTCAAATTGATTATTGATTCTATCATGTCTTTATTATTTGTGATCTTGCATGCTTTCCGTTGTTAGTAGCTATCTTGGCCAAGTAGATGCTAGCAACTCCAAGACTTAGTATTTATGCTCGATAGTGGGTTCATGCCTATGGTAATCTGGGGAAGTGACAGAAATCTCTAAGGTACTAGATTTGATGTTGCTACTAGGGAGAAAACAACAATCCTTTGTTCATAGAAAAATCGTATTGTTTAATTTACACACAATTCATAATGCAATTATCCGTTGCTTGCAACTTAATACTAGAGCGGGTTCGGATGATAACCTGAAGGTGGATTATTAGTCATAGATGCAGTTGGATGGCGGTCTATGTATAATGTTGTAATGCCCAATCGAATCTCAAAGGAGTCAAGATGAGTAGTATATGCTTGTATGCTTTCTCGATGTTTGTTAATTGCCCCGCTGTAATTTGTTCACCCAACATGTTATCTATCTTAAGGAGAGCCACCTCTAGTGAACTATGGACCCTGTTCCTTTCTTTTACTATCAATCTACAATCAACTGTTTACTACTTTGTGTTTACTTTCTGCAAACTATTACTTTCTTCCACTCCTTACGTTTAATCCTTTGTTTTCAGCAAAACCGGTGAGAATGACAACCTCATCGCAAGTTGGGGGCAGAGTTTTGTGGTTGTGTTGTACAGGTCTCCATGTTGCTGCTGGCACCGGTAGTGCGCCCTGCCAAAGTTCAGCTAGAAACACTATTTCCTTGCTCCTATTGGTTCGATTAAACCTTGGTTTCATACTGAGGGAAAACTTGCTGCTGTGCTCATCATACCTTCCTCTTGGGGTTCCCCAACGAGCTCGATATATTTTGGGCCATCAAGCTATTTTTCTGCCGCCGTTGCCAGGGAGTCAAGGAAATCTTCACAAGGGGAGTCCCTCATAACCAATCTGTTTACTTTGTTATTTTTGTTTTGCTTAGTTTACTTTCATTTTGTTTGCTTGTTTCTTTATCAAAAACACAAAAAAATTAGTTTTACAAGTTTGCTTTCTTTATTAAAAACACAAAAAAATGACTAATCTTGAAAACACTAAGTTGTGTGACTTCACTAGCACCAACAACAATGATTTTATGAGAACACTTATTGCTCCACCTGTTCCTAAAGCTACTTTCTTTGAGATAAAACCTGCTTTACTCAATCTTGTTTTGAGAGAACAATTTTCTAGTATTGGTAATGAAGATGTTGCTGCCCATCTAAATAACATTGTTGAACTTTGTGAGATGCAAAAGCATAGGGATATAGATGGATATATTATTAAGCTGAAATTGTTTCCTTTCTCTTTGAGAGGAAAAGCTAAAGAATGGTTGAATTCCTTGACTAGGAATAGTATTCATTCTTGGACTAAATGCAAAGATGCTTTCATTGGAAAATTCTATCCTCCTGCTAAGATTATATCTATGAGAAGTGAAATAATGAAGTTTAAACAATCTGATAATGAACATGTTTCTCAAGCTTGGGAAAGAATGAAATCTTTGGTAAAGAATTTTCCCACTCATAGACTGACTGCTTGGATGAATATCCAAACCTTTTATGTAGGATTGAACTATTCTTCAAGAAATCTATTGGATTCTACTGCTGGAGGTACCTTTATGACCATCACTTTGGGTGCTGCAACAAAGCTTCTGGATAATATGATGGTTAACTATTCTAAATGGCATACTGAGAGAGCTCCACAAGGTAAGAAGGTAAATTCTGTTGAGGAAACCTCCTCCTTGAGTGGTAAAATTGATGTTATTATGTCCATGATTGTTAATGGTAAAGCCCATATTGATCCAAATAATGTTCCCTTAGCCTCTTTGGTTGCTCAAGAAGAGCAAGTTGATGTGAACTTTATAAGAAATAACAATTTTGGTAACAATGCCTACAGGAATAATTTTGGTAATAATAATTATAAGCCATATCCTCCCAACAATGGTAATGCTTATGGAAATGCCTACAACAACAATAGGAGTGCTCCCTCTGAACTTGAAGTTACGCTTCAAGATTTTATTAGTAAACAAACTGCTTTCAATAAAACTATTGAGGAAAAACTCTCTAGTGCTGAAAGAAATATAGCATCACTGGCTGAAGCTCAATCTTCTTTGAATAAAATGGCTGCTAAACTTGAAACAAATGATAATCCCTTTGCAGCTACTAATGCCATACAAGTAAGAATTGATAAAAATGTTAGACTATTAGCTGAATTGCATGCTAAGTGGGAAAGAGAAGATGAAATTTCTAGAAACATTAGTGTTTCTACTATCACTACCACTAGTGTTGAGGCTAGTAATAGCTCTACTACTTTAGATGATAATTATGATTTTGATCTTGATGGTTGCACCATCTCTGAAGTTATTAAGTTCCAAAAGCTTGCTAAAATTCCTAATGCTAGTGCTATGAATATGGCCTTTACAAAACACATTACTGATGCTCTCATAAAGATTAAAGAAGAAAAGATGAAACATAAAGCTTCTATTCCTATAAAACAAGAAGATGGTTGGGAACCCATCATTAATATGAAAGTGAATGATTTTGATTTAAAACCTTTATGTGATCTTGGTAGTAGTGTTTCCATTATGCCTAGAAGGATTTATGATATGCTTGATTTGCCACCACTTGAAGATTGTTATTTGAATGTCCCACTTGATGATAATGCTAAAAATAAACTCATGGGGAGTATTAATGATGTTCTTATTATGGTTAACAATGCCTATGTCCTCGTTGATTTCTATGTTTTGGATGTTGAATGCAATGCTTCTTGTCCTATTACTTTGGGAAAACCTTTTCTTAGAACTGTTGGTGCCATTATTGATATGAAAAAAGGCACCATTAAATATTAACTCCCACTCAAGAAAGTTATAGAACACATCCCTAAGAAGAGAGAGAATATTTCTTTTGCCTCTCCTATGAAAACAAAAATTTCTCTTAATGCTTCTTCATTTGAGAACACTTGATGCTTTTCTTGCTTCTTATGCCTAACTTAAAGGCGTTAAAGAAAAGTACTTATTGGGAGATAACCCAAAAGTTTTAGATGAGTTTTGGAAGTTATTACCTCTGTAATAACCGCTCCTTATCCTTTTTATTTCATTTTTGTGCCAAGAGTAACCTCTAATGAGAGAGAAGTAATGATTGGGAAAGTTGCTGTCCCGAAACAGATTTCTGTGTTTCATCGTAAAAATTAGTGTAAAATCTCTGTACGTCCATTTGAGGCATGATTTTTTGTGCTTCTGCCCCAGGTTGTTATCTAACTTTCTTTTGTTCAATAATTTTTTATTTGAGCAACAGAAGGTCTTCGAAAAAATTCGTCTTTACCTGCTGGTCTGTTTTGACAGATTTCTATCATTTTCTGCATTTGCTTCTTGTTGGTTCCTTTTTGAGTTCTTTTGGGGAATTGAGCTTTTTGAGGGAAGTGCTACAGTAGCTAGTGTTTTAATGGAAGTTTTATTGGTGTTGTAACTGAACCTAAAGACTTATTATCTTGAGTGCACTAATGTTGCTAATAAAGATTGTGTGAAGTTTTGTATGAAGGAAAAATTTCAGGTGTATGGAACGAACGAGTAATGAGATGAAGGATGGACTAAAGCTCAAGATTGGGGATGCCACGCATGTCACCCCAAGAAATATTCAAGAAGTACAAGCGTCAAAGCTTGGGGATGCCCAAGACATCCCCCTCTTCATCAATAAAAATCTCAGGTTTCTTCCAAACGCTTCATTTTTATTGTTTCATGCACAGTTGTGTTGTTCTTGGAGCGTCTTCTTTTTTGTTTTCTTTTTGGTTTTTCGTTTGCTTGGTTTGCTTAGTTTGCTGAATAAATTGGTTGGACCCCCTCTTTCATACATTGGTTTTCAAATAGTTTGGTTTGGATTGGAAAAGAGTAGGAAAGCTCATGCTTAAGTGGTAAAGAGAGCTTGTTATTGACTGCGGCCTATGCTTTGTCATGCCATGCTTGATATTGTTTTGGATTTATGCTTAGTATTCTTTGCTGTAGCATGACTTGTTATAAACAATTGAGATTGCTTAATGTGCATTTGAAGAATCATGCATTGTTTTAGCATATTAAAGCATGGTATTGTGGTATTCTCCTTTGATGCTTTATTTGGGTTGACTTGGCACATGCTCACACCATGTTATGACTATCCCAAGTCACCATAAGCCTTTATGATCCTTTAGTTTTCAACTTGCAGTATCACTTTATGCTTTGATTAATGATGTTTTGTCGCTTTGCATGATTATGGCCATTATTGCTCTCTTAGTTGGTCGCTCCCAGTCTTTTGCTAGCCTGCATAACCAAGTATGAGTTCCACTCATGCATCCAATTCCTAAAACCAAGTTATTCCAAAGAGTCCACCATACCTACCTATTAGCATATGCTATTCCAAGTATATTCATGCTTTTGTTTACCTTGCGAATTAAACTTGTTATGAGAAAACTAGTAATTAAAGGTCTCATGAACTTGATGGCACACTTTACTTTCTTGCACTTAATGAACTTGAACTATTGCGTCCATCTTTGTTGCGTATATGCTTGCGCTTTATAAGTTGAAGTTAGCAGAACCATGTATCATGGGGAACGCTTTCAATATTGCACCTGTACTTTGTACCCCGTTGATATCATGTTCTTTTGCTTATGGATCCCGGCAGTGTGAAATAAAAGGGGAACTTGTAATATCATGGAGTTTGTATGTGTGTTAGAGAAACGCCTGGGCCGCTAGCCTAAGCCATGCCTAATCATGGTGGAAACTTGCAGCATAACCATAATGAGCACTCTATGAAGCATCCTCAATAAAAACCTATGCAAATAGCAAATAAAAAGATCGCTGAGATGCTCATTGTCTGCTTGCCTTGTCATTTTGATTATGGGATAGCTCCTGTATCATGTGCAAGGGTTACCTCGTTGGCGGTTCTTTATGATACATATGTACTTACAATGACAAGAGCTTACTTGTGACTAAAGTTGAGTAGCATGAGGTTCGGTCTTCGTAAGTAAGGGGCATGAGATTTCGGTTTATAACTTGTCAAGCATATCCTCTTAGTTGTGTCACTTTAACCTTAATCACCTTCAAGATGCTTATGATAGGGGCAATGAGAGCTAAAAGCTATTAAGTACCATAATTTTTATGAGACTTGAATCCCTACTTCCTTCCATGAAGGCCTTTCTTTTACCTTTTTGTTGAGTCTCCACCTTCTACCTTTATGCACCTACTTTGAGAGCATAGTGGCCATTCTTAGTTCTATGTGCATTGTCCCAAGACTTGTTGATTGATGCATAGCTTTGATATTGCTTGTTTTAAACTATTTGTATCTAGTCACTCTTATGAACTTTGAAGGTGTCCTATGCATTTATGTTTGCTACTCTATGAGGGACAAGCTGAATGCTACCATGCTATGTTTTCTTTATGTGAAACAAACAAACGTCTTGCAAAGCATTATTATTCATTAATCTTTTGTTTGTGCCTTTTCATGTTGCAACATAGTTTCTTTGTCTTATTGCTAGAACTTTGTCTTTCATGTTATGATTGAAGTACTATGATCCCAGCTTTGAATGTTTTACAAATACTTTGATCAAGTTTATGATGGTGCATGTCACCTCAAAAATTATTCTTTCTTTTTATCACTTACCTACTCGAGGACGAGCAGGAGTTAAGCTTGGGGATGTTGATACGTTACAAACGTATCCATAATTTTTGATGTTCCATGCTTGGTTTTATCTACTTTCTTGTGTTTTGTCCACACTTTGGAGTACTTTTCATATGATTTATTGGACTAACCTATTAACAAGAGTGACAGTGCCAACTGCCTGTTTTCTGCTGTTTTTGGTTCCAGGAAAGTCAGAAAATGAATATTCTCGGAATTGGACGGGACAAAAGCCAAAGTCAGTTTTTCACCGAGGGACACCTGGAGCCAGAATACGAGACGGAGAGGGGCTGGGGCCCGGCCACAACACCTGGCCGCGCGGCCAGGCCTGGCCCGTGCTAGGGGTGGTCTAGCCACCCCAGGCACCCCCTCGGCCTCTCCTTTCGCCTATATATTGCCTCTAATACGGAAACCCTAAGAACCTGATCAAAATTCCACGAAAGAGTCTATAGCCACCGTCATATCCATCCGTAGATCGGGAGGGATCTGAAGCTCTTCCCGGCACCCTGCCGGAGAGGGGAATTCACCCTGGAGGCCTTCTTCATCATCATGCAAGCCTCCGGTGTGATGCGTGAGTAGCTAATCTCTGGACTATGGGTCCATGTAGTAGCTAGATGGCTGGTTCTCCTCCTTTGTGCTATCATGTTTAGATCTTGTGAGCTCTGTTCATGATCAAGATCATCTATTTGTAATTCTGCATGTTGTGTTTGCAGGGATCTGATGGATATTGAGATGCTATTTCAGATTGATTATTGATTCTATCATGTCTTTGTTATTTGTGATCTTGCATGCTTTCTGTTGTTAGTAGCTATCTTGGCCAAGTAGATGCTAGCAACTCCAAGAGTTAGTATTTATGCTCGATAGTGGGTTCATGCCTCTAGTAACTGGGAAGTGATGTAAATCTCTAAGGTACTAGATGTGTTGTTGCTACTAGGGAGAAAACAACAATCCTTTGTTCATAGAACAATCATATTGTTTACTTTACACGCACTTCATAATGCAATTATCCGTTTCTTGTAACTTAATACTGGAGGGGGTTCGGATGATAACCTGAAGGTGGATTATTAGTCATAGATGCAGTTGGATGGCGGTCTATGTATAATGTTGTAATGCCCAATCGAATCTCAAAGGAGTCAAGATGAGTAGTATATGCTTGTATGCTTTCTAGATGTTTGTCAATTGCCTCGCTGTAATTTTTTCACCCAACATGTTATCTATCTTAAGGAGAGTCACCTCTAGTGAACTATGGACCCCGGTCCTTTCTTTTACTATCAATCTACAATCAACTGTTTAATGCTTTGTGTTTACTTTCTGCAAACTATTACTTTCTTCCACTCGTTATGTTTAATCCTTTGTTTTCAGCAAAATCGGTGAGATTGACAACCTCATCGCAAGTTGGGGGCAGAGTTCTGTGGTTGTGTTGTGCAGGTCTCCATGTTGTTGCTAGCACCGGTAGTGCGCCCTGCCAAAGTTCAGCTAGCAACACCTTTGGGGTGTTTCCTTGCTCCTACTGGTTCGATTAAACCTTGGTTTCATACTGAGGGAAAACTTGCTGCTTTGCTCATCGTACCTTCCTCTTGGGGTTCCCCAACGAGCTCGATATATTTTGGGCCATCAATGGGGCCGAAGAAGCCGCAACATCAGCACTCCCAATTCCCACAGATGGCGCCAATTGACGAGGGTTTAACTCATCAATGCCCATTGTTATGGACTTGGGTTTTGGAGAAGGAGGGAGCGTTGGAAGCATCAATCAGCTAGGAAACAAGCACATAGGGACGCAGGGTTTACCCAAGTTCAGGCCTCATAGAGTTCCCTACTCCTGCTTGTCTACTCTTGGAATTAACAAAGGAATCGAAGATTACAGGGGCGCGCAGATGCAATCTGGCGAGAGTTGTGGATACTAGGGTTGCGTGTGTCCTCCTTGCCACCCCTCCTAGCCTTTATATAGATAGGCTAGGTCTCAGGTAGCAGGTCGAGTCGGTTACAGATTAGGGTTTTCCCTTTAAACTTTCTATCTTTAAACTTCTTCTTGTCTTGCAAGTAATCGAGAGTCTGTGGGCCACTCGAAGTCTTCATCGGACCGTGGCAACACCGTGGGCTTCCACTGTATCTGGACCGTATATACTAAAATCGAGTACCTGCAGGGTATACCCATGTCACCTCTTTTCTCATATCTCTTTTTTTCTTTTTCTCTTTTTCTCAATATCTGACTCTTTTATTTATAAGAAGAATGCTTCATAGATGGCTAATTATGGTTACACTGCAGGTTTCCACCATGATTAGGCATGGATTAGACCGGCGACCCAGGCGTTTCTCTAACACACATATATAACTCCATGGACTTACAAGCTCCCCTTTCATTTCACACTGATGACATCCATACACAAAAGAGCATAATATCAACTAGGTACAAAGTACGAGTGCAATGTTGAAAGTGTTCCCCATGAAAGCATGGTTCTGCTAATCCCGAACATATAAGTGCAAGCATATACAACATAGACGACACAATGGTTCAAGTTTATTAAGGGCAAGAAAAGTAAAGTGTGCCATCAAGTTCGTGAGAGCTTTAATCACTAGTTTTCTCATAACAAGTTTAATTCGAAAGGTAGATAAAAACATGAATAAACTTGGAATAGCAAATGCTAATAGGTAGGTATGGTGGACTCTTTGGAATAACTTGGTTTTATTTGGTGTTGGATGCATGAGTGGAACTCATACTTGGTTATGGAGGCTAGCAAAAGACTGGGAGCGACAAACTAAGAGAGCAATAATGGCCATAATCATACAAAGCGATAGAACATCATTAATTAAAGCATAAAGTGATATTACAAGTCAAAACTAAAGGATCAGTCTTAAAATGGTGTGAGCATGCGCCAAGTCAACCCAAATAAAGCGTCACAGGAGAATACCACAATACTATGCTTTAATATGCTAAAACAACGCATGATTCTTACAATGCACATTAAGCAATCTCAATTGTTTATAACATGTCATGCTACAGCAAAGATCACTAAGCATAAAGTCAAAAAAATATCAAGCATGGCATGACAAAGCATAGGCCACAGTCAAAATCAAGCTCCTTTTACCACTTAAGCATGAACTTTCCTACTCCTTTCCAATACAAACCAAACTATTTGAAAACTAATGTATGAAAGAGGGGGTCCAACCAATTTATTCAAGCAAACTAAGAAAATCAAGCAAACGAAAACCAAAAACGAAAACAAAGACGCTCCAAGAACAACACAACTGTGCATGAAACAATAAAAATGAAGTGTTTGGAAGAAACCGGAGATTTTTATTGATGAAGAAGGGGATGCCTTGGGCATCCCCAAGCTTTGACGCTTGTACTTCTTGGATATTTCTTGGGGTGACACGTGTGGCATCCCCAAGCTTGAGCTTTAGTCGATTCTTCATCTCATTACATTATTCTCTCCATATACCTGAAATTTTTCCTTCATACAAAACTTCACACAATCTTTATTAGCAACATTAGTGCACTCAAGATAATAAGTCTTTGGGTTCAGTTTCAACACTAATAAAACTTCCATTAAAACACAAGCTACTGTAGCACTTCCCTTGAAAATCTCAATTCCCCAAAGAGAACCCAAAAAGGAATCAACAAGAAGCAAATACAAATAATGGCAGAAATCTGTCAAAATAGACCAGCAGGTAAAAACCAATTTTTTCGAAGACCTTCTGTTGCTCAAATCGAAAAGTTTTGAACTAACGAAAGTTACATAACAACCTGGGGCAGAAGCACAAAAATTCACGCCTCAAAAATATGTACAGATATTTTGCAAGAATTTTTACAGTGAAGCACAAAAATCTGTTTTGGAACAGGAACTTTCCCAATCATTACTTCTCTCTCATTAGAGGTTACTCTTGGCACAAAAAGCAAATAAAAAGGATAAGGAGATGTTATTACTGAAGCAATAAATTCTAAGACTCAACTAAAACTTTTGGGTTATCTCCCAATAAGTACTTTTCTTTAACGCCTTTAAGTTAGGCATGATAGTTTGAGAAGATGCTCACATAAGAAATATGAATTGAAGTAAAAGAGGGCATCAAGAAGCAAATTCAAAACACATTTAAGTCTAACCCACTTCCTATGCATAGGAATATTGTATGCAAATAAATTCACAAAGAACAAAGTGACAGATATAGGAAGATAAAACAAAAGTAACTTCAAAACTTTCAGCACATAGAGAGGTGTTTCAGTACCATGAAAACTTCTACGACCATATTTTCCTCTCCCATAATAATTTTTAGTAGCCTCATGAATAAACTCAACAATATAAATATCACATAAAGCATGATTTTCGTGATCAACAAACACTAGAGCTTTATTATAAACATTTTCAAAAGAATCCTCATGAACATAACATTCATCCTCCTTTAGTAAGCATGGGGGACAATCAAATATTGTAAGGGGTAAAGAGTTACTCTCATTAGAAGGTAGGAATGGGTAGATCCATTCTTCATCCTCTTAATCATCACTCTCCTCCTCCTTTTCATCCAATGAGCTTCCAGTTTCAGCAATTTCTTCTTCCATAGGCTTCTGCAAGGCATTAGTCTCTTCCGCTGGTGGAGAGCATCTATTAAGATATTCAAGAATATAGCCATTTTCTTCCTTGTAATTATCAAAGCAAAATTGAAGTATATCATAAACCTCATATTTATAAGGTGCATCATCAGTATTTTCAAGCAAATAAGCTAGTTCGAATGCACCCTTCCAAGCAATAAATTCTTCAATTTGTTCCACATCATAAAAGTCATAATTTCCCTTAACATAAGAAGATATGATAACATCATCATTATACTCGCATTGAAAAGGGAGGTGTTTATACCTCTTGCAGCAACAACATTTATCAAAGCAATAAGTACCATTATAAGTAGAGCACACGTTTCTAGCAATGGTATACAATTTATCAATTTGTTCCCATAAGTGTTTCCATTTTTGTGACAAGCGGTGTTCCTTATAATAATATTTTTGTTCTTCCGTGAACCCACCTTGCCAATTAGATTCGATTTCAAAGAAACCAACCATTGATAGAAAGCATGATAAAGCAAGACAATAACAGACCAACGAAAATAACAACTATAGTAGGAACTAATTTTTTGTATTTTTGATAAAAGAAACAAGCAAACAAAGCAGAAAAAACTAAGCAAAACAAATAAAACAAAGTAAAGAGATTGGTTATGAGGGACTCCCCTTGTGAAGATGTCCTTGACTCCCCGGCAATGGCGCCAGAAAAAAGCTTGATTATTGGCTCAACACATCGAGCTCGTTGGGGAACCCCAAGAGGAGGGTATGATGAGCACAGCAGCAAGTTTTCCCTCAGTTATGAAACCAAGGTTATCGAACCAGTAGGAGCAAGGAAACACCTCCAAGGTGTTGTTACCAACTTGGAATCTTGCACAACACAACCACATAACTTTGCTCCCAACTTACAGTGAGGTTCTCAATCTCACCAGTTTTGCTGAAAACAAAGGATTAAACGTATTGTGTGGAAGAAAGTAATAGCTTGCAGAAAATAAATAGAAAACAGTAAACAGTTGTAGATTGATGGTAAAAGAAAGGACCGGGGTCCATAGTTCACTAGTGGTGGTTCTCCTTAAGATAGATGACATGTTGGATGAACAAATTACAGCGGGGCAATTGACAAACATCGATAAAGCATACATGCATATACTAATCATCTTGACTCCTATGAGATTTGATTGGGCATTACAACATTATACATAGACCGTAATCCAACTGCATCTATGACTAATAATCCACCTTCAGGTCATCAATCCGAACCCCCTCCAGTATTAAGTTGCAAGCAACAGATAATTGCATTACGCATTTGATACGTCCATTTTGCATCACTATTCTATGTCATAATTCACTATTATTCATTGATATATTTCATATTGAGAGGTGATACTTATGTTATTTCATCTGTTTTTGCATGGTTGATGACTTTTGGAGCATGGACCGCTGCAGTCACGATTCTGATGGAAAAGGTGCTGTTTGGAGGCAAAATTCGCAAAAATCAGAAAATCCGGGAAAATATATGGAAAATCCTATTTTTCTAGAATACGAAGGAAGCCAGAAGGGGGGCTGGAGATGGGCCACAGGGGGCCCACATCTCCCCCTGGCGTGGGCCAGCCTAGGCCGCGCCACCAGGTGGTGTGGCCACCCTGGTCCACCCCTAGCACTCCCCTCAGGCGTATATTATCCTCCTGAAACCCTAAGACTCGGGGGGCGACCACAGAAAGATTCCGCCGCCTCTACGGGGCAGAAAACACTGAGAGAGAAAGATCTCTCCGGCAGACAGATTTTTGCCGGGGGAATTCCTTCCCGGAGAGGGGAGATCATCGCCATCAACACCACCATCAAGCTAGACTTCATCGGAATCATCATCATCATCACCACCATCAGCACCCTCATCACCATCTCCATATTGTTGTAACAATTGCATTGAAACTTGCATAGTTCATAGGGGAAACTTTCTCGATGTTGATTACTCTTTGTAGTTGATGCTATTGAGTGAAGCGTTGAATTATTGTTTATGTTCAGATTGTTATACATCATTATTCCATCTCTGATCATGATCCATATGATTTCTTGTGAGTAGTTCGTTTTGTTCTTGAGGACATGGGAGAAGTCATGTTGTTAGTAGTGGAATTGGATTGAAAAAGATTCAATAGTTTGATATTTAAGTTGTGGTGTACTTCTTCTAGTGGTGTCATGTGAACATCGACTACATGACACTTCACCTATATGGGCCTAGGGCAATGCATTGTGTATTTGGCTACTAATCGTAGGGGTTGCCAGAGTGACAGAAACCTGAACCCCCGTTAGGAAACCATTGCACAAGGGACGTAAGTGTCTTAGAGTTTAAAGTTGTGGTTAGGTTTCTACCTTAATTACTTTCTTGTACTTATGGATGATTGCAAGGGGTATAATCACAAGTATGTATTAGTCCTAGGAAGGTCGGTACATTAGCACAGGTTCACCCACACAACACTTAGCAAGCTAAAGAAGATTAATCAACTATATGAAGCGAAAGCACTTGGCCTTCCCATGTGTCCTCGAGAACGTTTGGTCATCTTAAGTAATACAACCGGCTTGTCCTTTGCTGCATAAAGGATTGGGCCACTTGCTGCATTTATTCCTACTGTCTTTTATTTACTCAGATTGCTTACTTGCTTTATCAAAAACCCCTAAAAATCCGTTTGCTAAGTATTTGCAGAGAATTCCTGATCCATACCAGTAGCCAACACCTTCTGCTCCTCGTTGGGTTCGACACTCTTACTTATCAAAAATACTATGATACACCCCCTATACTTGTGGGTCATCAAGACTATTTTCTAGCACCGTTGCCGGGGAGTGAAGCGCTATTGGAGAGTGGAACTGGTAAAGGAAACTTCTACTATGAGTATTGTTTACTTCTGCTAGTTGCTTTATTTTCGTTATGGATAATTCGATGAGTTTCTTATTTGGTAATGCTACTACCACTGCTAAGGTAGTAGATAAGCCACCACCTGCTGAGAATGATGTTTTTAAAATACCTACAAGAATTATTGATCATGTTATGGATAACTACTATGTTGGGGATGGAACTGTCCATCCTAGTGATCATTTGCTCTTTATACACGAATTATGCGGGCTGTTCAAGTGTGCAGGTATTACTACAGATCAAGTTAAGAAGAAGTTATTCTCATTATCGCTGAAAGGAAGAGCTGAGGAATGGTATAAGCTGCTAAGGAATGGTCAAGCTCTAGAATGGGAGGAAATAGTGCCTCTCTTTTATTCAAAGTTTTATCCTCCTAGTGAGATTCATAAAGATCGGAATCAAATATACAACTTTTGGACTCTTGATGGAGAGAGTACAGCTCAAGCTTGGGGGAGATTGAAGTTAATGATGCTCAAATGTCCCATTCATGAGCTCCCCAACGATATTATTATCAATAACTTTTATGCAAGGCTTCCTCTACATGATAAGGATTTATTGGATGCTTCTTGTGCTGGATCATTCACTCACATGGAAGAAGAAGCTAAATGGGATCTTCTGGACCGTATTCAAGATAATGTTGAAGCTTGGGAGAATGACAAAGGTAGAAAGTCAGGTATAAATTATGATTATGAATGCATTGAATCTTTTATGGGAACTTATGACTTTCAAAATATTAGTAATGCTTATGGTCTTGATTTGCAAGTTATTACGAATTTCTTTAGAGCTTTTGCTTCCTATATTGAAATTCCAAAAAGGGGATGGAATAAATACCATGCACCTTACAAAGATATTGTTGACTGTGTTCCTATTGGGAGTGATGAGTATTGCATTATTGATCCCATCTTACCTGAACCTTATATCGAGAAGATTCCCTTCCCAGAAAAGGTAAAGGATCATCCTATGATAACTAATGTAATCACCAAAAGTGAAAAGAGAACTGTAAAACCTGATGAACAAATAAATGTTGAACCTATGGTAGCAAGTGTGAAAGACCTTATCACTAAAAGCATAGAAGATGGACACATAGTCTTTTGTGAAGATGCTTCTAATATTGTTTCACATCCTAATAGAACTAAAAAAGCTAGTGTTCCTGTGCTTTCTGTTAGAATTGGTGATCATTGCTATTATGGTTTATGTGATTTTTGTGCAAGTTCCAGTGCTATTCCTTATGAGCTTTACAGAGAAATTATGCATGAAATCAGTCCCTGCGAATTGGAAGAGATTGATGTGGTTATTAACCTTGCTAATAGAGAGATCATCTCTCCAATTGGTATTGTACGAGACGTGGAAGTTCTTTGTGGTAAGATTAAGTACCCTGCTGATTTTCTAGTACTCGGTTCAGCGGCTAGTAAAACTTATCCTATTATTTTTGGTAGACCTTTATTGAGTACTTGTGGAGCTATTATAGATTGCAAAAGGGAGAAAATCTTGACTAAGTTTGATGGGGAATCTTATGAGTTTAATTTCTCGAAATTTGCTAAAGAACCTTGTGAAGAGGAAACCCATAATGAGGATTTTGGAGTTGAACAACTTGCTTCTATTTCTCTTGCTCCTAACAATGCTTTGCAGCAATTTATGGAAGATCATGAAAGTGAAATCTTCATGGAAGAAAGGAATGAGATTGACAAGATTCTCCGTGATCAGCCTAAGATGCTCAAGCATAACTTGCCTGTAGAAGACTTGGGTACCACGTTGCCACCTAAAAAGGATCCGGTTTTCGATCTAAAACCTCTCCCTGATGATCTTAAATATGCTTATATTGATGATAAAAAGATATATCCTGTTATTATAAACTTTCAGGAAAGGAAGAAGAAAGGCTATTGGAGGTTTTGAGGAAACACCGAGGAGCTATGGGCTATACTCTGGATGATTTAAAAGGGATTTCACCTACTATATGTCAGCATTCTAGCAACATAGAACCAGATGCAAAGCCGGTTGTAGAGCACCAATGATACGTCCAAAACATATCTACTTTCCCGAACACTTTTGCTATTGTTTCTCCTCTATACTTGTGTGATTCGGATGCAACTAATGCGAACTGACGCTGTTTTCAGCAGAATTGCCTTGGTGTCTACTTTTTGTGCAGAAAATCAACTATCAGGAAAAATCCCAAAAAATATGCCAAAAATCCTATTTCACCCAAAGACTCCAGGAGCCAGAATACGAGACGGAGAAGAGCCCTGGGTGGCCACACCACCTGGTGGCGCGGGCTAGGCCAGGCCGTGCCAGGGGGTGGTGTGGGCCCCCCAGCACCCCCTCGGCCTCTCTCTTCGCCTATAAGGAGCCTTATGACCTAAAAACTTCGGGGGATTCGATGTTTTTCCAGAAGGAGTTCTGCTCTGCCGCCACCACCAGATTCCACAAAACAGCACCAGAAACTCCGTTCTGGCACCCTGCCGGGACGGGGAATTGGAGGAGATCATCGCCATCATCATCACCATCGCTTCCCCATCGACCATCCATGTTTCCCCCATCTATGAGTGAGTAATCCCCCGCTGTAGGCTATGGGGATGGTAGGGATTGGATGAGATCGTTCATATAATGGCATCGGATTGTTAGGGCATGGTGCCTAGTATCTTTTATTAGTGCTTTATGACTTTGTTGCGACTTGTTGTGCTTAATGCTTGTCACTAGGGCCCGAGTGCCATGATTTCAGATCTGAACATGTTATTGATTCATTATGATAGTATTGTTTTTGGTCTTATCTACAAGTTGTATACACACGTTGTTGTCTGGAACCTATGGCCTCGAAGTGACAGAAATCGGGATAACCGGAAGGGAATGGCTTTGATGTGAGGATCACATGTGTTCATGGAGTGTTAATGCTTTGCTCCGGTGCTCTATTAAAAGGAGCACCATAATTGCCAGTAGTTCCCTAGAGGCCCCGCTGCAAACGGGCTGGCAGGACAAAAGATGTTGTGCAAGTTCTCATTGCGAGCACATATGACTATATATGGAACACATGCCTAGGATTGTCTAGTACTTGGATACTTTATCTTATTTATCTGCAATTGCCCTATGTTCTGATTGCTATGTGGATTGTCTTGTCCATGCAATGCCCGTCCATCCATCCCTATGCCTACCGCACTCGAATCCCACTGTTTACTGCTTTTATTACTATTGTCTTTGCTTTACTACTGCTGCTACTTTACTATTCCTACCACAATACTATTGCTACTAATAAACTGTTGTGAGCAAGATTGTTTCCAGGTGGAGCTGAATTGACAACTCAGTTGTTAAGGCTTATAAATATTCTTTGGCTCCCCTTGTGTCGAATAAATAAATTGGGTTTCACTTCCCTCGAAAATGTTGCGATACACCCCCTATACTTGTGGGTCATCAAGACTATTTTTTGGCGCCGTTGCCAGGGACCATAGCTTTATTTATCAAGTTCACTTGGATTCTCTATTGTTCGCTGCTATCCATCCATCATGGGTAAGTCTCGTGATGGCAAGGTTCCTATTTTACCATTCACTACAAGAAGAGGTACGGTTCTAAACACCTCTGCTGCTCTTGATTCACCATCTGTTACAAGTAAGCTCGTTACACCACCACATACACATGCTACACACACTGCTACTACTGCTGAATCTGAAACTTCTGATTCTTATGATGCTGCTTCCACTGTGCTTGATAAGAGTGGTCCATTAGGTCCTTTCCTAGATGCTACGATTGCTAGAACTATAGCTGGAAATACCGAAACTCCTAATGAAAGCACTACCACACCTGTTAGCTCACCTGAGTCTAGTGAGAGTTATGATATTGAAGAAGATTATGTTGAGATGATCGATGAGTTTATTAAAGAATGTAATAACACCCATGATAGGAGCGCTGCTAAGAGTCTCCTTGAGAGGCGTACTATTAGACCCAAATTATCTCCTGATGCTAAGTTTGCTGCTTCTCCCATAAACATTATAGATGAAGATTATGATTTCTCTCTCGATCTATCTTACATAGCTATTGTCGAGAAAGAACCTTTTTGTGGGACTAAGAATGAAAGTGCGGTAGCACATATGAATGAACTTTCTACCATGAGTGGCTTGTTTTCTGATGATAATAAGATGCGTACTTACTTTGTTGCTAAGATTTTCCCCTTTTCGCTGCAAGGAGAAGCTAAAACTTGGTTTAGTAAATTGCCTCCTGGATCTATTGATAGCCCTGAGTGCTTGATTAGTACTTTTCTGCAGAACTATTTTCCTCCCAGTGCTAGACATGCTATTTTGTAGGAACTTTTTGATTTCAAACAGGGAGAAAAAGAGGTATTGCCTGAATCTTGGGCAAGGTTTTGTGCTCTAATTCATGCACAGGCTGGACGTCCATTACGTAAGAATGAGCTTCTTGATATATTTTATAATGGACTAACCGAGGAATCTAGGACATACCTAGATAGTTGTGCGGATTGTGTTTTCAGGAATAGGACTCCGAAGGAAGCTAAGGAATTAATGGCTAAAATAAGCAAGAATTATGAAGATTGGACTCCTCCTAAACAAGCTATACCTGAAGTAATTGTACCTGAACCATCTATTCCTGTGCCTATTCCAACAGCAAAGAAGAGGGGAGTTATTGAATTAAATGATGAAGTGATGAAGGAAGCTAAGAAATGTCTTAAGGAGAAGGGAATTAAAGCTGCAGATGTCAAGAATTTACCTCCTATAGAAGAATTATGTAAGCCTATTCCCTACTCACCCACTATTGAGGTACACTCTCTCCAACACTTTGATGAAGGTGATATCCCTTACTTGAAACCTCCTAATCAATGCTTAGAAGAATTTGATATCTTTATTGTTAAACAAGATAACTTTAATAAAAGGGTGCAAAATCATCTAATGGAAAACACTAGAGCTATTGTTGAGTTGAAAGATATTGTGGAGAGAACCTCTAATGATGTTAAAATGATTGTTAAACACTTTCAAATGATTCAAACTCAAATAGATTAACTCGTTAAAGTGCAAAATGACTTTCTAGTTAATGCTGCTAAAGAAAAACATGCTTATGAAATTAGAACTAGAAGTGGTGCTGCTACCCAGGATCCTCTATATCCTGAGGGGCATCCCAAAAGAATTGAGCAGGATTCTCAACAACCTGAAAATAGTGGTTCTACTCGTAAGAAAAGGAAAAAGAAACATAAAACTGTTATAGAACCCTCTGAACCTGCTATAGATCCTAATAGTATATCTATCTCTGATGCTGAAACTGAAAGTGGTAATGAAGAAAATGTTGTTCCTAATGAAGAAAAAGTTAAAGAAGAACCTGAAAACCACACTAAGAATACTAAATACACCAAAGAAGATTTTATTGCTAAGAAACATGGTAGTGAAAGAGAACCTTGGGTCCAAAAACCTATGCCTTTCCCTGATAAGAAACACAAGTCAAAGGTAGATGAACACTATAATAAGTTTCGTGAGTGGATGAAGCCTTTATTCTTGCAAATTCCTTTGACTGATGCTATTAAATTGCCTTCTTACGCAAAGTATATGAAGGACATTGTCTCGAATAAAAGGAAGATCCCTAATGAAGAAATTTCTACTTTCCTTGCTAATTATTCCTTCAATGGTAAGGTTCCTAAGAAACTTGGAGACCCAGGGATTCCAACTATCCCTTGCTCTATTAAGAACAGTTATGTTAGAACTGCTTGTGTGATTTGGGAGCTGGAGTTAGTGTTATGCCTTTCTCTCTCTACAAGAGGCTTCACCTTGAAAAATTGATACCAACTGATATATCTTTGCAAATGGCTGATAAATCTACCACTATTCCTGTGGGTATATGTGAGGATGTACCTGTTCAGGTGGCTCACAATTGCTTGATATTAACTGATTTTGTTGTGCTTGAAATGCCCGAAGATGATAATATGTCTATTATTCTTGGGAGACCTTTTCTTAATACTGCAGGAGCTGTTATTAATTGTAATCAAGGAAAGGTGACCTTCAATGTTAATGACAAGGAACATACTGTCTATTTCCCCAAGAAGATTGAAAGGACTTATGGTTTGAATTCAATTGAACATGTTGAAGGCATTCAAGTTGGAGAAATATATTGTCCCATACCAAGAGAAAATTTTGAAACTATTATGATTGGGACCATTGCTATCAAGGTTGAGGTAACATAATCATTAGTGAAATACAAAGTTTTGTCTCATATGCAATTGTTTTGGTAGCAAGACTTGATAAACCTTGCTAACAAAAGGATTCCATTGAACAAAACAATGTTTTCATTATGATTATCTCCGTTTATTTCTATCCTTTGCATTTTAGTTTTGCTTTCATTTAGTTTTCTTTGTGTTGTTAGTTGCTTGCATGCTAGAACTTCTGTAGTTCTAGCCTTGTTTTGTCCTTGCATCATGTTTCCAAAAGAAAAAAAATCTGTCTGTCAGAAAAATCATTCTTCTTTTTCTGAAAAAAAGCCCAAAAATAAAGTGTCTCGAAAAATTCCAGAAAATTCATATTAATTTTTTACGTGAAAAAAGGGGCAGAGGAGTACCTGGTAGGTACCAGGGGGGCCCACCAGGCAGGCACACCATGTGGTGGCGCGGCCAGCCCTGGGTGGCGCCATGCCCTGGTGTGAGCCACACCTAGCCCTCCACTAACTCTCTCCCCTGCCACTTTCTTCTCTCTCCCGAGTAAGCTCCAGTTCATAGCTCAAAATCGCGTTCTCTCTGTGCTTGCTCTCGATTTCTTCGATCTCCTTGCTCAGCCCATCTTTCTTGTTGAAATTTGGAGCATTTGTTCCTTGGTGTGACTCCTCCCCTTGTCCAAGTAGATTTGTGTTTAGTGGATTATATGTTGAGTATTTTGCTGCTATAGGTGACTGGTTATGAGAGCTTGTAATCTTGTTTGATGCTTAGAGATATAGTTTTGATGAATGTTTAGGCCTCTTGCAAGTCCCTATGAGTAGAATCCTTTATTATATTTACCTTGCAATCACTTGTTTAATAGGTGTTTAAATTTCAGAATACCAAGCATGAACAACCACACTTTTGGAGAGATATTTGAGAGTGATGCACCTAGGAGGTCGAGGCCCTCAAGAACAGCCTCTCAAGCTAGGCCTTCATACAATGAAGACCTCATTGCAACACGTATTGGCAGTGAAAGGGATGATGGAGATGCTCACCCATCCTCTTTTCCTTGTTTTACTTTCTTGCAAGGTGCAGGTATTCTGGATGATTTCTTGCTACTGATTGAGAGGGTTGGCTTGACCTCTTATATGCAAGATGAGAGTGCACAGTACGCTATGCTCACCAAAACTTTTGTTGAGAGCTTCTCATTTACTAACACTTCCTATCAATCTACTGTCTCTTTTAAAATCTATGATATGCCCTTCACCATGTCTTTGGAGAGATTTTGCAGTATTGTAGGTGTGCGTATGACAGGGACCATGAAGAAAATTCAAGGGTGACCTGCTGATTTGTTGGAGCTTTACCGAGGGGTGACCAATGATGATGACCGCGTGGTGTAGCGCAGCAAGATAAGAAATATCCAACTCCCTGCTCTTAGATACTTTGCTTACTATCTTGCCACTAGTGTATTGGGTAGGGAGAACACTAGTAATATCTCCAACTATCACTTAGCTTTCCTTGTTGCTGCGCTCAACAATGATACTCGATACAATCTTGGCTCGCTTATTGCTCGCCGCCTAGCTGCTAGGGGGCCTATCTATGGGGGCATCATTGCCTCGCGTGTAGTCAATGCATTAGGCATTTCAGTGGATCCTGATGATGCTATGTTAGCACCACAGAGGCTCAACCTTGTTGCCATGAAAACTCATCATTTTGTCACTGCTACCTCTGATCTGAATAATCTAGTATATAGGATGCTTTTCACTGACGGGGATGAAAGGGAGATCCTTTTGCCACAACCTTCTTTGTTTAGTGTTGACAGGAGACCGTGGTCGAGCTCCAAGGAGGAGGTGGACGAGCAGCTTCGCTTGTTGGGTTTCCACGAGCAGCACCAGGAGGATGCGCCCTCCTATGATTACTCCACACATTACGGAGGGGCGTACTCGGGCTCGCACCAGGACGAGGGTACCTCCTTGTCATACCCCAGTGATACTTCATCCTGGCCAGCTTGGGATTGATACCCACTTAGGCCAAAAGCCTAAGCTTGGGGGGAGGTACGCCAACACCGCACTCATCTCCATATCATGTTGCGTCGGTACTTTGTATATTCATGTTTTCGTTCTCTTTTTAGTTTTCGTTCTTCTTTGCTTTTGCTTTCTAAAAACACAAAAAGACCAAAAATATTTTTGTTGTTTCTCTTTGGTTTGCTTCTTCTTTTTGCCTTGGTTTGCTTTTCCCTTTTCGCTTTGTTTGAACTATTCGAAAAACCCAAAAAGATTTTGCTTTGCTTGTTTTTCTCTTTTGGTTCTTATTTAAAAATCAAAAACACCAAAAATATTTGTCGTTCTTCTTTGGTTTTTGCAAGTTTGCTACAGGGTTCGGCAGTTCTCAGTGGATTATTTGTTTCATATTATTATTCAAGCCACACAAGTGAAGAGCAATAATGAGGATCAATGACAACTTGAGGCATGGTAAGAGGCTGGTAATGAACTCTATTTGTTTTCATTTTTGTACATATACTCATCACTGTGGGCGTGCTTAGTCTGTTCATGTAGAGTGTATGTTTTCTTTGGATGCTTAGTAGTTCTTGCTTTCTTTTGATTAGCTCCAGCTCACTAATAGTTTGTAGCATGTCTCATGAATGTTTGCTTGCATTGCTCTATTCATAAAATGGTATGACACCATGGTATCTTCCTCTGAATGTTTCATTTGATTGACTTGGCACATGCTCATGCATGCACATGACTGTAATAATCAGTTAAGCCTTGATGAATTATTTTGCCTTGAGGATCTTGAATCACTTTCATGCCATGAGTAGTCCTGTTTTGTTGCAAGCATGATAATGACAGTTATTGCTCTATCATTTGTCACTCCCTTACTATTGCTAGCCTTCACTTCCACTGAGTGTTTTACTCATGTTTCCAACTCCCTAAACCAAATATTTCCAAAGTGTCCACCATACCTACCTATTAGCATCACTTGCTACTCCCGTGCATATTCATTATGCCTTGTTTTCTTCCGAATAAAATGTTTGCTTGTTATGGGAAAATTAGTTAGTAAAGCTCTCATGAACTTGATGGCACACTTTATTTTCCGCACTTAATAAACCTGAACCATTGTGAACTCTCCATGAAATTTATATGCTTGCAAATTATAGGCTGGGGATTAGCAGAACCGTGCTGTCATGGGGAACGCTTTCAACACTTGTAAATATATACCCAATTGATACCTTGCTCTTTTGTTTGCGGATGTCGTCGGTGTGAGATAAAAGGGGAGCTTGTAAGTCCATGGAGTTATGTATGTGTGTTAGAGAAACGCCTGGGCCGCTGGTCTAATCCATGCTGACATGGTGGAAACCTGCAGCGTAACCATAATGATATCTATGAAGCATTCTTCTTATAAAAAAGAGAGTTATAGCTATTGAGAAAAAGAAAAAAGAGAGAGATTTATGAAAAGAGGAAAGAGAGAAAAAAGCACCATTTTCCCATGGTAAATAAGAAGATTGCTGAGATACTCATTGTCTGCTTGCCTTGTCATTTTGATATGGGGATTCTTCCATATCATCGGGCAAGGGGTACCCCGTTGGCGGTTCTCAGTGATATGCACATATTTACGATGACAAGAACTTACCGGTAACTAAAGTTGAGTGCATGAGGAGCGACCCTCGTACTCATGGGACTTGGGATTTTCAGTTTATAGTCTGTCAAGCATATAACTCAGATTGGACCTCACTTTCACCTTAACCATGTTAAAGATGCTTATGATAGGGGCAATGAGAGCTCAAAGCTAACAAGTACCATACTTTCAGCATTTGGAAGCCTTTCAAAATTATTCAAAACCTTTTCCTTTACTTGTTGAGTCTCCACTTATTCTCCGAGCACCTTCTTGAGAGCTTAGTTGTCATACTTTGTGTTTGTTCCAATACTTGATTATTTGTGTTATGACTTTGATGCTTGAATTCTTGATATCTTTACTTCTAGTCATCACTTGAACTTCAGAGGTGCCTGGACATTCATAATCAAAGGCAAGCGAGATACCACTCTATCATACCTTTTTATGAGCACTATAATGTTACTTATGTTCATGCTTTATGCTACTTATTATTCTTAAGTTGGAATCTCTTCATATCTTGCAATGACTATTAAGTAGACTCAGTTGCATACTCTTTATTATGCATTGTCTAAGTAGTTGATCACATTGCTGAGAATATTTACATCATATGAAGCAAATGTGTTCATGAAAGTTCTTTTATCGCACTCAGTTTTCAACTGAATTGCTTGAGGACAAGCAATAAGCTAAGCTTGGGGGGAGTTCATATGTCCAAAATGTATCTACTTTCCCGAACACTTTTGCTATTGTTTCTCCTCTATACTTCTGTGATTTGGATGCAACTAATGCGAACTGACGCTGTTTTCAGCAGAATTGCCTTGGTGTCTACTTTTTGTGCAGAAAATCAACTATCAGGAAAAATCTCGGCAAATATGCCAAAAATCCTATTTCACCCGAAGACTCCAGGAGCCAGAATACGAGACGGAGAAGAGCCATGGGGTGGCCACACCACCTAGTGGCGCGGGCTAGGCCAGGCCGCGCCAGGGGGTGGTGTGGGCCCCCCAGCACCCCCTCGGCCTCTCTCTTCGCCTATAAGGAGCCTTATGACCTAAAACCTTCGAGGGGTTCGACGTTTTTCCATAAGGAGTTCCACTCTGCCGCCACCACCAGATTCCACGAAACAGCACCAGAAACTCCGTTCTGGCACCCTACCGGGACGGGGAATTGGAGGAGATCATCGCCATCATCATCACCATCGCTTCCCCATCGACCATCCATGTTTCCCCCATCTATGAGTGAGTAATCCCCCGCTGTAGGCTATGGGGATGGTAGGGATTGGATGAGATCGTTCATGTAATGGTATCAGATTGTTAGGGCATGGTGCCTAGTATCTTTTATTAGTGCTTTATGACTTTGTTGCGACTTGTTGTGCTTAATGCTTGTCACTAGGGCCCGAGTGCCATGATTTCAGATCTGAACATGTTATTGATTCATTATGATAGTATTGTTTTTGGTTTTATCTACAAGTTGTATGCACACGTTGTTGTCCGAAACCTATGGCCCCGAAGTGACAGAAATCGGGATAATCGGAAGGGAATGGCTTTGATGTGAGGATCACATGTGTTCACGGAGTGTTAATGCTTTGCTCTGGTGCTCTATTAAAAGGAGCACCTTAATTTCCAGTAGTTCCCTAGAGGCCCCGCTGCAAACGGGCTGGCAGGACAAAAGATGTTGTGCAAGTTCTCATTGCGAGCACGTATGACTATATATGGAACACATGCCTAGGATTGTCTAGTACTTGGATGCTTTATCTTATTTATCTGCAATTGCCCTATGTTCTAATTGCTATGTGGATTTTCTTGTCCATGCAATGCCCGTCCATCCATCCTTATGCCTACCGCACTCGAATCCCACTGTTTACTGCTTTTGTTACTATTGTCTTTGCTTTACTACTGCTGCTGCTTTACTATTCCTACCACAAAACTGTTGCTACTGATAAACTGCTGTGAGCAAGATTGTTTCTAGGTGCAGCTGAATTGACAACTCAGTTGCTAAGGCTTATAAATATTCTTTGGCTCCCCTTGTGTCGAATCAATAAATTGGGTTTCACTTCCCTCGAAAATACTGCGATACACCCCCTATACTTGTGGGTCATCAACCAACGACGTTTAAATCCTAGGATGAAGGAAGTGGTAAGGAAGGAGGTATTGAAACTCCTTGATGCTGGTACTATTTACCCTATTGCTGATAGTGAATGGGTTAGTCCTGTTCATTGTGTTCCTAAAAAAGGAGGTATTACCATTGTTCCTAATGATAATAATGAGCTTATTCCTCAAAGAATAGTAGTAGGCTATAGGATGTGCGTAGATTTTAGAAAAGTCAATAAAGTTACTAAGAAAGATCACTACCCGCTTCCTTTTATTGATCAAATGTTGGAAAGGTTGTCTAAAAAGATCCATTTTTGTTTTCTTGATGGTTATTCTGGTTTCTCTCAAATTGCTTTTAAACAACAAGATCAAGAAAAAACTACGTTTACTTGCCCTTACGGAACTTATGCTTATAGACGTATGCCTTTTGGTTTATGTAATGCTCCTGCTACTTTTCAAAGGTGCGTGTCTGCTATCTTTCATGGTTTTTGTGAGGAAATTGTAGAAGTGTTCATGGATGACTTTTCTGTCTATGGGACTTCTTTTGATAATTGTCTGCACAACCTTGATAAAGTTTTGCAGAGATGTGAAGAAACTAATCTTGTTCTTTATTGGGATAAATGCCACTTTATGGTTAACGAAGGGATTATCCTTGGGCATAAAGTTTCTGAAAGAGGAATAGAAGTTGATAGAGCTAAGGTTGAGGCAATTGAGAAGATGCCATGCCCAAGAGACATCAAAGGTATTCATAGTATCATTGGTCATGCTGGTTTCTATAGAAGGTTTATTAAAGACTTTTCTAGGATATCAAAACCCCTCACTAATCTTCTTCAAAAAGATGTACCCTTTGTTTTTTATGATGATTGTAAGGGAGCTTTTGAAACTCTTAAGAAGGCTTAAACTACAGCCCCTATTGTTCAACCACCTGATTGGAGTTTACCCTTTGAAATAATGTGTGATGCTAGTGATTTTGCCATGGGTGCTATCCTTGGGCAACGAATTGATAAAAAGTTAAACGTTATTCATTATGCTAGTAAGACTTTAGACGCTTCTCAAAGGAATTATGCTACTACTGAAAAAGAATTTCTAGCTATTGTTTTTGCTTGTGATAAGTTTAGACCCTATATAGTAGACTCAAAAGTCACCATTCATACTAATCATGCTGCTATTAAATACCTTATGACAAAGAAGGACGTGAAGCCTAGGCTTATTAGATGGGTGTTGCTTTTACAAGAGTTTGATCTACATATGGTGGATAGGAAAGGTGCTGAAAACCCTGTAGCTAATAATTTATCTCGATTGGAAAACATCTCTTTTGACCCTATGCCTATTAATGATAGTTTCCCAAATGAGCAGTTAGCCGCAGTAGGGGTAAGCTCGCGAGGGAGCCCTTGGTACGCCGATTATGCTAACTTTATTGTCTCCAAGTATTTGCCCCCAACTTTTACAGCTCAGCAAAGGAGGAAGTTCTTCTATGATTTGAGGCATTATTTTTGGGATGACCCACACTTATACAAAGAAGGAGTGGATGGTATTATGCGAATATGTGTTCCGGAATACGAACAAAAGGAGATATTGCATAAATTTCATGGTAGTTCTTATGGAGGACATCATGTAGGAGATAGAACTACACAAAAGGTGCTATAATCAGGTTTCTACTGGCCTACCCGTTTTAAAGATGCAAGAAAGTTTGTTTTATCTTGTGATGAATGTCAACGTGTTGGCAATATTTCTAGACGCAATGAAATGCCTATGAACTACTCTCTAGTTATTGAACCCTTTGATTGTTGGGGATTTGACTTTATGGGTCCTTTCCCTCCCTCGAAAGGTTATACTCATATTCTTGTTGCCGTTGATTATGTTACTAAGTGGGTAGAAGCCATTCCTACGAAGAGTCTTGGGAGACTTCTCTAAAAATGCTTAAGGATGTTATCTTTCCTAGGTTTGGAGTGCCTAGGAATCTCATGACTGATGGAGGTTCTCATTTCATTCATGGTGGTTTTAGAAAGACCCTTGCTAAATATGATGTTAATCATAGAATTGCTTTAGCTTATCACCCCCAAACTAGTGGGCAAGTAGAGTTATCAAATAGAGAAATTAAATCCATCTTGCAAAAGACTGTAAATAGATCTAGAAAAAACTGGGCTAAAAAGTTGAATGATGCTTTATGGGCTTATAGAACTACCTACGAAAACCCTATGGGGATGTCTCCTTATAAAATGGTTTATGGGAAAGCTTGTCACCTACCTTTAGAATTAGAACACAAAGCTTACTAGGCAGTTAAAGAACTCAATAGAGATTGTAAGCTCGTAGGTGAGAAAAGATTATTTGATTTAAGTTCCTTAGATGAATGGAGGAGTGAAGCCTATGAAAATGCTAGGCTCTGTAAAGAAAAAATTAAAAGATGGCATGACAAGCGAATACTTAAGAGAGAATTTCATGTTGGTGAGAAAGTTCTATTGTATAGGTCTCGTCTCAGATTTTTTGCAGGAAATCTACTGTCAAAATGGGAAGGACCCTTCATTATTGAAGAAGTGTACCGTTCGGGAGCAATAAAAATGTCTTCTTTAAAAGATAATACTACACAAGTAGTGAATGGGCAGCGACTCAAGCACTATATTGCTGGTGATTCTTACAATGAAGATGTTGATGCCTTTCAAGTTATAACTCCGGAGAAATTCATCAAGGACCAAATTCGGAGACCTGCAGAGTCTGTTTTCAAATAGGTAACAGTTCTGGTAAGAAAAGTTCCGCGAAAATACAATACAACTATATTTTTGCAGTTTTCAGTTAATAAGGGAAGCTACGAAGCGAAAGAGGGACGGAAGAGGAGCCAGGGTGGCTCACACCACCTGGGCGCGGCCCTCCCTGTGCCACCAGGTGGTGAGTCCACCCCGGACTCCTCCTCCGACTCGTTTTCTCCCAGTACGTTCCTTTTGATATGAAACTTCATAATATATAACCCCCCGGATCTTCCGAGATCGTATATCGTGTTTTTGTCATGTTTTTGTTTTGATCTGTTTCTGCCAGGTAGAGTCCCAGATTTGGAGCCACAATGTCTTCCACTGGATCAGCCAAGGGAGATTCCTTAGAAGATATCATCAACCCATACATGAGAGAGTTGAAGATTCATCCCAAGGAGTTGTTGCTTGAAGATGGGGAAGCTCCGGATAAAAGAAGTTCGAGGCCCTAAAGGTGAAGGAAGTCTAGAGGACAGGATGGAAGCACTGGAGCAAGAAGTCTTTAGGTACAAGAAGATGGCGGAACATGAAGTGGATATCATCCATAAGATTTGTTCTAAACTCATCGTCGAGCACCAAAAGGAGACTGCCGAACTCAAGGATGAAGTCCTCTCACTCCGCCAAACAACCAACAAGCTGCAAGCACAGTTTTATGACATTCAAAATCAAAACTGTGAGTATGAGGTTAGGTTTAAATGCATAAGTGTTGCTGCAAGTTTCAGGATGCTGGAACCACGATGTCCTTTGTTGATGGGAAGCCCTTACCCTGGAATTCGGACGAAGATGAGAGGATACCACCACCACCGAAGGAGTAATTCGTCATCAGGTTTGGCATCCCCTTGGTTTGTTCCAAGCTTGGGGGAGTGCCGCGGTATCACATCACTATCTTCTATCTTTTTACCTTATTAGTAGAGTCATATCATGAATAGAGAAGTTATCGTGTAGGATGGTTTGCATTATGGAAGTGTCCCCCCTCTCGTTAGATATGTATCCCTTGGTGTGAGTTGCCGATTTGGAATATTAATGAGAAGTTCTATCATTCACTCTTTTTCATAGCTTATATTAGTTTTCAATTCCTGGTTATATGATTGATCTTGTTGTTAGTATTGGTATCACTTTGGGATCATTGAGTTAATTTAGTTGGATTTGGCAAACCTGGCTCGGTCAGTAGCAACACTATTTTTGAGAGTTGAATGAAAAAGATAGAAGTACTCTAAAGAAATATAGTTTCATCATCTTTCTTTCTTGATTTGTTCATAAGTCTAGTATTCTCTAGTTAAGATATTTTGTGCTTCCAAAGAAAATTGCATGTTTGTCTTTATCATTTGTATGTTTGTTTGTTTCCTTCAACTCTTGTACTTGCTACCCAGCCTTGCTAGCCAAAAACCTGTACTGAGAGGGAATTCTTCTCGTGCATCCACCTCCTTTAAACCAAACCCATGCCATTTGTATCCACCATACCTACCTATTAGCATTATTGCTATTCCAAGTAAATTCTTGTTTTATCTACCTCCCAAATTAAACTTGTTATGTGAAAATTAGTGATTAAAGCTCTCACGAACTTGATGGCACAATTTACTTTCTTGCATTTAATAAACTTGAACCATTGGGTCCTTCTTTATTGCGTATATGCTTGCGCTTTATGAGTTGAAGTTAGCAGAACCATGTATCATGGGGACCGCTTTCAACACTTCATTGGTACTTGTACCTAGTTGATATCATGTTCTTTTGCTTATGGATCCTGGCGGTGTGAAATAAAAGTGGAACTTGTAATATCATGGAGTTTATATGTGTGTTAGAGAAACGCCTGGGCCGCTAGCCTAAGCCATGCCTAATCATGGTGGAAACTTGCAGCCTAACTATAGTGAGCATTCTATGAAGCATCCTCAATAAAAACCTATGAAAATAGCAAATAAAAAGATCGCCGAGTTGCTCACTGTCTGCTTGCCTTGTCATTTTGATTATGGGATAGCTCTTGTGTCATGTGCAAGGGGTACCCCGTTGGCGGTTCTCAATGATACACGTGTATTTACAATGACAAGAGCTTACTCGTGACTGAAGTTGAGTAGCATGAGGTTCGATACTCATAAGTAAGGGGCATGGGACTTCAATTTATAACTTGTCAAGCATATCCTCTTAGTTGTGTCACTTTAACCTTAATCACCTAAATATGCCTATGATAGGGGCAATGAGAGTTGAAAGCTAGTAAGTATCATAATTTGTGTGAGCTCTTTATGAGACTTGCAATCCCTGCTTCCCTCTGCGAAGGGCCTTTCTTTTACTTTGTAGTTGAGTCAGTAAACCTATTCCCTTCTATCTCAGCAAGTATTTTGAGTTGTTTTGTTTCATTCATTCATATGATGATTTATTCAATCATGTTTCTTATGTTCCTTGTTTTGCACATTGCTGTTATCTTGATGTTTACTACTTTGAAAGCTATCATTGAAAACCAGTTATTTGTGAACTCCAGGAAATTATCAACTATTCTTCGACCAAGAGCTAAGTTTGCCATTACCAATTATGATTCACTTTATGTATCTTTATTGTGTTTCCTTTACTCATTGCAAGTTGAGTTATATAGTAGTGAGTTGTCTTCTATTATGATCTATGTATTGATGAATGTGATGCTTCTTGTCCGTATTCTTTTATCGACTCTTCACTCCATAAACCTGAGGCCATGTTTATTGAGCTCAGTTTCGCTTAGGGACAACCGAAGTCTAAGCTTGGGGGGAGTTGATACGTCCATTTTGCATCACTATTCTATGTCATAATTCACTATTATTCATTGATATATTTCATATTGAGAGGTGATACTTATGTTATTTCATCTGTTTTTGCATGGTTGATGACTTTTGGAGCATGGACCGCTGTAGTCAGGATTCTGATGGAAAAGATGTTGTTTGGAGGCAAAATTTGCGAAGATCAGAAAATCCGGGAAAATATACGGAAAATCCTATTTTTCCAGAAGACGAAGGAAGCCAGAAGGGGGGCTGGAGATGGGCCACAGCCCACCTCGGGCGCTGCCAGCCTAGGCTGCGCCACCAGGTGGTGTGGCCGCCCTGGTCCACCCCTGGCACTCCCCTCTTGCGTATATTATCCTCCCGAAACCCTAAGACTCGGGGGGCGACCACAGAAAGATTATGCCGCCTCTGCGGGGCGGAAAACACCGAGAGAGAAAGATCTCTCCGGCAGATAGATTTCTGCTGGGGGAATTCCTTCTCAAAGAGGGGAGATCGTCGCCATCAACAACACCATCAAGCTGGACTTCATAGGGATCATCATCATCACCACCACCACCATCATCACCATCAGCACCCTCATCACCATCTCCATATTGATGTAACAATTGCGTTGAATCTTGCATAGTTCATAGGGGAAACTTTCCCGGTGTTGATTACTCTTTGTAGTTGATGCTATTGAGTGAACCGTTGAATTATTGTTTATGTTCAGATTGTTATACATCATTATTCCATCTCTGATCATGATCCATATGATGTCTTGTGAGTAGTTCGTTTTGTTCTTGAGGACATGGGAGAAGTCATGTTGTTAGTAGTGGAATTGTGTTGAGAAAGATTCAATAGTTTGATATTTTAAGTTGTGGTGTACTTCTTCTAGTGGTGTCATGTGAACGTCGACTACATGACACTTCACCTATATTTGCATAGGGGAATGCATTGTGTATTTGGCTACTAATCGTAGGGGTTGCCGGAGTGACAGAAACCTGAACCCCCGTTAGGAAACCATTGCGCAAGGGACGTAAGGGTCTTAGAGTTTAAAGCTATGGTTAGGTTTCTACCTTAATTACTTTCTTGTACTTACGGATGTTTGCAAGGGGTATAATCACAAGTATGTATTAGTCCTAGGAAGGTCGGTACATTAGCACAGGTTCACCCACACAACACTTAGAAAGCTAAAGAAGATTAATCAACTATATGAAGCGAAAGCACTTGACAGTCTTCCCATGTGTCCTCGAGAACATTTGGTCATCTTAAGTAATACAACCGGCTTGTCCTTTGCTGCATAAAGGATTGGTCCACTTGCTGAATTTAATCCTACTGTCTTTTATTTACTCGCACTTTGTTTACTTGCTTTATCCAAAACCCCTAAAAATCCGTTTGCTAAGTATTTGCAGAGAATTCCTGATCCATACCACTAGCCAGCACCTTCTGCTCCTCGTTGGGTTCGACACTCTTACTTATCGAAAATACTGCGATACACCCCCTATACTTGTGGGTCATCAGCATTGCGTGTAAAGTAAACAATACGATTGTTCTATGAACAAAGGATTGCTGTTTTCTCCCTAAGAGCAAAAACACATCTAGTACCTTAGAGATTTCTGTCACTTCCCCAGATTACTAGAGGCATGAACCCACTATCGAGCATAAATACTCCCTCTTGGAGTTGCTAGCATCTACTCGGCCAAGATAGTTACTAACAATGGAGAGCATGCAAGATCACAAATAACAAAGACATGATAGAATCAATAATCAATCTGAAATAGCATCTCAGTATCCATCGGATCCCCGCAAACACATCATGTATGATTACAAATTGATGATCTTGATCATGAACGGAGCTCACAAGATCTAAACATGGTAGCACAAAGGAGAAGAACCAACCATCTAGCTACTACATGGATCCGTAGTCCAAGGATGAACTACTCACGCATCACACCGGAGGCTTGCATGGTGATGAAGAAGGCCTCCAGGGTGAATTCTCTCCCCCCCCTCCCGGCAGGGTGCCGGGAAGAGCTTCAGATCCCTCCCGGTCTAGGGATGGAGATGACGGAGGTTATAGACTATTTCCTGGATTTTTGATCGGGTACTTAGGGTTTCTGTATCGGAGGCATCTTATAGGCGAAAGGGGAGGCCGAGGGGGTGCCCTAGGTGGCCACACCACCCCCTGGCATGGGCCAGGCCTGGCCGCGCGGCCAGGTGGTGTGGGCGGCCCCTGGCCCCTCTCTGTCTCGTATTCTGGTTGCGTGTCCCCCTCGGTGAAATATTGACTTTGGCTTTTGTCCTTTCCAATTCCGAGAAAATTCATTTTCTGATTTTCCTGGAACCAAAAACAGCAGAAAACAGGCAGCTGGCACTGTGGCATCTTGTTAATAGGTTAGTCCAAGAAAGTGTATAAAAAGTACTCCAAAGTGTGGACAAAACATAAGAAAGTAGATAAAAACCAAGCATGGAACATCAAAAATTATAGATACGTTTGCAACGTATCAGTGGTGCCCCCCCTAGGCCGCGCCGCCACCAGGTGTGGTCGCCCTGGTGCGCCACTTCATCTCTCCTCCGGACTCCGTGTTGCTTCGGGTAAAATATTGACTTTGGCTTTTGTCCGGTCCAATTCCGAGAATATTTCCTTACTAGCTTTTCTGAAACCAAAAACAACAGAAAACAGGCAACTGGCACTGTGGCATCTTGTTAACAGGTTAGTTCCAGAAAATGTGTAAAAATACTCAAAAGTGTGGACAAAACATAAGAAAGTAGATATAAAACAAGCATGGAACATCAAAAATTATAGATACGTTTACAACGTATCATAGGGCAGCTCATATTGTACTAGATCTATGAAGAACAAGAGAGAAATAAATCAAGCTACTGCCACAAACCCATAGCCCAGAGGTTGAATACTCCCTATTCATCATGGTGATGATGTTGGAGATGTTGGAGAGGGTGGAGATCCCCCCCGGTGGTGGCTCTGACGGAGTTTCCCCCTCCAATCTTCACTGGATTTGACTCTATTTGGTGGTGTTTTTGTCTCTCGTCTCAAGGACTCCCTGGGGTATCCTTATATAGCAGTTTTTTGGTTAATAGAACTCTATGGGCGAAAGAATCAAGGCAATCGGACAACCGAGGAGGAAAATAGGGTAGGTGGCATGCCACCCAGGCTCTTTTGGGCCTCCTGGCCCTCCGGGTGAGGTTCTTGTGCTCTAGAAGCTTCTCGTGGATAAATATTGGCATTCCCAAAAGTTCAGGTCCATTTGACTCCATATAGGTCCTGAAACATCAAAAACATTGAAAACAGGGTTTTTCTACCCTGACGGGTTATAACCTAAATAAAGGGGATCATTAATAAATCCCCAAATATCAATGTGAAACATGAATTATAACATTATATATGATGAAAATATGTGGGTAAACATGTTAAGAAACTACAAAGTTCATGTATGCATTTTACATGCATCAGACACTCCACTCACATCAATATAGCTCCACTCATCTTCCATTTAATTTCCACTAAAAAATCAAAGGTCTTTCCATTAAAGCACTTCAATTCTCTTGTTTTAACGCAACTCAATTTAATGAAAACTTAATTTAATGAGTAATTAATTTAATGAACACTTCATTTAATGAACACATTAACATTTTATTCCCCGATGATATTCCAATACACCAAAACCATTTCGGCAGATTTATCAGAACAAATTCATGCAATGTCCATTATGTTCTCCTGTATTCCCTATCTACTAAATTGCATCAACTAACCTTAAGTGTGTCTCCCTATGTGTGTGATAACTATGTAGACACGATCGAGACTTTCTCCGATCAATAATCATTAGAGGTATCTGGAGATCCATAATGACTCCCACTAGTTCCACGAAAATCCAATGATGGTCTGAACCTTTTTCGATGTAATCAAATTCCTTTTGTATCAGGATATTTTACTTGTCCGAGATTCGATCACTCGGTATCATCCATACCTTGTTTAATCTCATTCCCGACAAGTACTCTTTTTCTTGTTCCTATGATATAACATTCTAGTGATCAAATCACTTGCTTGCAAGCTATGTCAATGTGATATCACCGAGAGGGCCCTCACTATATCTCTGATTCATCTAGATGGAGAAATCCCACTCTTGATCTACGAGCCTCAACTAACACTTTCCAAGTACCCGACGACACCTTTATAATCTCACAATTATGAAGTGACGTTTGATGTAATAGAACTACCTTTCCGGTGAAAGTGATTGACGTGATCTCATGGTCTAAGGACATTGAGTTACTACGACTATGATAGCAATATAAACCATAGGAGATGATTGTATTGCTACATCTACTTTGGGTGACTGTTCATCATATCATTCTCCAATGATATGCCCCTGTTATTAACAACATCCAATGTTCACGATGAGGAAACCTTTGATCATCTGTTAAACAACAAGATAGTATTAAGAGAGGCATTACTAGGTACCTTTTATTTTGTTTATAAATCATACATGTATTAACATTTCTGATTAACACAATTATAGCATGAGAAATAAACATTTATCATAAACATGGAATAAGATAATAACCACTTTATTATTGCCTCTCGGGCATATTCCTTTCAGTCTCCCACTTGCACTAGAGTCAATAATCTAGTTTGAAAAAACTTGCACATTCAACACCTATGGCACTTTGGTGTTGTATATACGTGTTTTCTAGTAGTGGATATAATCCCCATGATCTGACACTTTCAGGTATATGTATGTTTTCCATGTATTTGTGTCTCTACGCATCACTCATTCTCTAATGAGATGGATTTGTATAAATTTGGTGAGACCTTAGTTCCTTGGGGTTTAAAACATGTTGATATAATTGTCATACAATATATCTTCATAGTACTATCCCATAGAACCACACCTAGTTCCTTTGTTGCTATGATAGCAGTATTATACTTAGTATTTCGTTGTAGTATCCGTCACAACGTCCTTAACCTTTTTGGAACTTATCCAAATCCATCATGGAACTTACTTCCATTACATTGTGCCACCTTAACTAATAGCCTAAATTGAGATAAACTTAGTTTGGATCTGGTGACGAAACTAGTACCAATGTAACTCTTTACAATGAACTATTTGTTAGTTCCAATGTAACACCTTACAATGAACTATTTGTATAGTGTCAATGTAACACCCTGCAATGAACTATCTGTATACTATTAATGTAACACTTTACAATGAACTATTTTTCAATTCTACATATAGAATATTTATTCTTAGTTCTTCTAAATATCATACAAATATCCTTACTGTCATTCAATGATCATCTTGTGAGTCACCCTAGTATATGCTCATAACATTTAGAGCATCGGACATATATGGATATGTACACATCACGGTTTGATTGATTAAGATGTTCATGTGATTTTACTCACCAAGTGTCAAAACACTTGAATCTTGTTTATCAAGATATCCATGTGATTTTACTCACCAAGTGTTAAAACACTTGAATCTTGCTTCAACCTTTTCCATGTGGTAAGAACCTTTCTTGTCGTTTCCATATTGAACTCATTCAATATTTCTTCTATATACATTTGGCATAACCATATTAGTGTCTCAATCTACCCAAATAGACATTGATGCCTAATATTCGGGTTTTGCCTAAGTCTTTCATTGAAATCTAATTTCAATGAAATTATTTGTAACATCCCAATTTCAGCCACCCTGATTAGTTGTCCAGAATGCAAAAATCAGGGGGAAACAAAAACTTTTTCTTGTTTAATGCTGAAGTGTTTGCTTGTTGTTTGGATATGCTTATGCATATGAATGTGTATTAGATGATATACTCCTTACCTTAACACCAGTTGACAAAAGCTACTTTCCAAAATAGTCTTGGCTTAATTCCCACATTCTCAAATGTTCTGGCATTTGAAAATCTGAGCCAAGAAGTCTTTGCAAACCAACTATTTATTAGCTTCTATTGATCAAACTATGGAGAGCTATAGAATACTATCTCCTTATGTTTTCAAGACAGAACCTTCTAATACTCTAACCTCTAGACTTAACAAAACCTTTTTGTAAACTTTCTGAATTCTACTTTTGGTAGAGATACCAAGTACCTTACCTTGTTCAAACTCCAACCTATTTCAAAATATCCATCCTTACCTCAAGCTAAGATTGGTGGTAACCCCAGTAGTAGTTGATTTGTTTGTAAGATGAGTTGCCTTGATCTGTTGTTTGAATTGTCTGCTTAGGAGATAGTATGAGCCACTCTAGGAGCTCATCACTAGGATCAAGATGTCTCCAAAATCATCCCACCCTAAGCAAGAATACAATCTGGACCAAATCTCTAGATACAAGGTGACCATCTAAAACCCTTAACCAGATCAGTTCTGCAGTGATCCCTTCTAGAAGCTTACAAGTCGATGAAAACCAATATCAAGATTGGATCCTTTCTACTCAATCTACACTTCAACATCATCCACTTGATGATGCTTGGGTACCTTGCAACCCATCAAAAACATCCCATCTCATGTTCTAGTCAAAAACCCTAAATCTGCCAAATTTGGCCAAGTCTGGAAAACTATTTCCAGCATCACCTTTTTGAATGCCTCCCTTTCTCAACCCTTGTGCATTTTTGGAAATGCATATGAACCATATTGTTAACCATCCTAAGTACTACCAAGGCCCACTCTTGCCCTTGGTTAGGTCACCTTCCAACCCACTTGTTCCTAATGGTTTTGCAGGCAAGAAAATAACTTTTCCTGCAAATCTAGTCAACATGCCTACTTTGATAGAAGCTCACACCACCATCCAACCTTCTATGGACCAACTCTTTTCATCGTTGTGTTATAATCATATAGGTCTATCATTACCTACTTCACTTGTTCCAAGTGGATCTTTGTGCTTCTTAAACCCACAAGGTTTTGGAGGCTAGTTGATAATCTGCTTTGGCAGGCTTATTTTATTCAAAGTTTGAAAGCCTGTCTTGGTGAACTCAAGCAGGATCAAGCTCAAACCCTACACCACTGCAAACTACATTACTTGGTATATCCATCCATATATCCCATGTCCCAAGGGGAGATCTGAGCTCCAAGATCTAACATGGTTTTGATAGTATGAAATTAACCTCACCCTAGATCCTTAATCTAGGGTATTCCATGAAAATCAACTTGGATTCTCCAATCCCAAGGCTGCAAATGCTTGCTACACCTTGTCTACATCATCTACCTTGATCATCAAGTTTTATCAAATATTATCCATAATTATTATGGCTCCAAATCTAATAAATCTCTTTCATACTCAAAATCTCCAAAACTTCTCCCATAAAGGAAAGTTTGGTTGTTGCCAAAGCACTTCCCCAACTTTTGGCTCAATTGAGACCCACATATCATACCCCATCCTCCCACTTCAAAAATAAATATTTTTGAAGAGCTTTATTATTTCTTTTTGCCCATTTTCTTAAATGGCAGAAATGGAATAATAATTGTTTTAAATACTTTTAAGCCTCAATAAATCTTGGGAAAATTCCCCTAAGTGTGTATTCACATTTGGAATCAACCCACAGCAAAAAATACTCTTTTCCAATGTAAATTCATCAAATGATCCTCTAGAAAATACTTCTGTACTTTTTGAATAAATGGATTTAAGAGGACTTAAAATCTCTAGAAAAATCCCAAATAATTCCTGGATATCTACCTTAACCTCATCTATCTACCAGTACCTTTCACTCATCTTGCCAAGATCAATTCAAGTATTTTCCTTCATAATCATCAACTTTGCCAATATTGGGTGATGATCAAAACCCTACTTTAATACTCCATCAAACCTCATCAACCTTCACCAAAAGGCCTCCATAGCACCCAGCATTCATCTCTGGTCGACCATCACTGTAGCAATTATTGTAGCATCTAGTGCTTAGACTCATATGAGTGTATTGCCTTGCAAATTTCTTCTTCCCTTGCAACTGAGGCACACTGATCTCTCTGACCTACTTCTAGGCCGGATACCAACTCCACCGCCCCCAGAAAACACTCCCCTGGTTTCACCTCTTCCTCCTCTCCCCTCATGGACTATGTCCATGGTACACCCTCCCCTCTTGGTATTTAAGGCCAGAGGCCACCCTGTGCCTCCCCCTGCCCGTCATTTGCCCCCTCCAACTCCCTCTCACCAGCCCAGGGTCCCTCTCCTCCTCCCTTGCTATGCTCTGCTCGAGAGAAGGAGAGAAAGAAGCATCGGCCTCCCCTTTGATTCGAGAAGGTTTCCTCCACCCCTCTGTCTCTTCCTTTGCAGGCTGCCTAGCCAAGCTCCTCTCCTCCCCTGCAATTGACCCTGTCCTCTATCTGTTGCAGGAACGCCGGCGGACGCCACCCGAGCTCTTGTCCGAGCTGAGCACTTTCCGCGAACCCCCGGACTCTCGAGCCCCCTCCCCTCTGCATGCATTGCACCTGGACGCTCCAGGACCACCGCATCCGATCCACCATCTCCCTGCCGTCGTGCATGCACCCCTGGACCCCCTCACCGGCAAGCTCAAGCGAGCACCGGGCAGATCCCCAGATGGCGAGGCAGTGGCGCCTCCTGGCAAAACCCACCATGCCGCCCATCCCCGAGGTCCCCGTCGTCGACCGCGTCGCCAAATGGCCTCCCCGTCGCCCCTCCGCCCCTCTGGTAAGCTCCTAGTACGACCCCGACGACGTCTAGGTTTTCCGACCGGCGGCGCTCTGTTCTACGAGGACGACGGCCAGGCGCCGTCGATCTCCCTTCGATCCAACGGCTAGCATCCGCGGATACCGCTTCGGCGCCCCACTGTCACTGACGGGCGGGCCTTGCCTGCCTGACCTTTGAATCTCTGTCCAATGCAGAGATGCGCCCGAGTGGGCCGGTTTCGCTCCCCCAGGCCCATCTCCGCTCGAATTCAGCCCAGTCGCCCCAGCCCTCTTGTCCAGTTATTTCAATTACTCCTAGATCTGAATTTAGGCTGTTTGGTTTAATTCAAACTAAAAATGGAAAACCAGCTGTTTTGTCCAGATCAAAATTTTACCAAGTACCCAAGTGTTCTGTACAACATGCAGAACCAGCCTCTGGCCAAAAATAATCTTTATTATTTTCTGGCATTTAATCTTCTAAGGACTATAGTCTACACTAAATAAATTCCTCTGGGAGTGGTACATATCCTTTTGGAATGAAATCAAGTCCCACTGGTAGCTTTTGGATGTACCCATCTCTGGACCTTGGCCTCGTGCCAAGGTGAACAGTAGTTTGACCTTGGTAAAAATAACAAAATCCCTTAAGTTCTGAATTTAGAAAATTCCCTAGACCAAATAATGAGTCCAATTGACCCAAGTCCAATTATCCTGGATGTGGTACACTAAGGCCTATCCAAATCCAGGAGCTCATGATTTATTGAGCCTTGGATATTTCTCTGTGAATTAAACTATTCTGTGCATGGTTTAATCACCTCTAAATTCACTACAGTAGTTGTGCTAATCCAAAAATGTTGATTCCAATTTCTACAGAAAGGTGTCCCCAATACCTACCACGTGTCTTTGGAATCAACTCAAAAGCTGATGTAGGATAAACCTGGTGAAATAGACAATTTGTCTACAGAACTGCCATTGGGAATTTCCTGAGGGCTTTCTGGTAATTATATTGACTTCATTCCAACTCTCAGTGAACAAGTACATAAAACCCTACTGAAACATCCAGGGAAATAATTTTTGGAGCTCCAGAACTTCTCTGGTGAATTATTTCCTAAAACTAGAGTCTTATTCACTATAAAAATCACTACAAATTATTGGTAATTGATAAAATAGTGAAACCACTTTTGTTGGTTTAATTTTATCAATACCTATCTGTTGGTATCATGTTTTTACATTGGTACCATACAGAATATGGTCTTGTTCCAAAAATCCGTCTCTTAGGTAGTTTCTAGACTATAAATCCTAAGGGATTTTCTTCCACTTTACAAGACAAGACCAATCTTACCAAATCCCTTCCTCCTAAGACCTAATGATTTGTAAACTTGTATTGTTCAATTGTTTGTTGTATGTATTGTTGCTTGTATGTCTGGTGTTGATTGTGGCTTGGTTTGCTTGCATTGCTGTCAGAATGACGATAGTTGCGATGAATTCGGAGAGCAGAAGAAGTGGTATTTATTATTGGTACTGATATTCTGGGTTATCTAAAGAAGAAGTTCAGGGACATTTATGCCATATTGGTGATCTCAGGCAAGCCACCTTCCTGCTCATAAGCCTTGTCCTACTGTTTTACTTATGCGTGTTTTATCTACGGTTTATTAAAAACTGCATTGTTTTACTATATGTTGATATATATATGGTAGTGGTTTGGCTCCTCCAAACTATTACACTTGGTACTACTAAGTACAGCCCCCTTGGTGACACCTACTTGTCCCTAGTAGAATATATGGTGTATATCACCATAACCCTTTTGAGACCCCTGATTTTTGGCTGAAGCAAAGTTAGAGGATGGGAAGACCCCGGAAAAATGTTTTACCAAATGTTTATGATAAAACCTTGGTGAGGTGGGACCTCCCGAGAGGTGTTGAGAAAATAAAAAGGTTTTTGTTTTACAAAGTGCTGAAAGAAAACCGGAGGAAAAAGGGTTACGAAAACGCACCTGGTTCTCTGTAGTTTTGCTAGAACAATTAACCCGTGCAACCACATTACTCTAGAATGGGACAGGGCTGGATTTGATGTTTGTCTATTCCGGTATGAGCTGCCTTGCAACAACTACAGGGGATCGGGGATCCCTGGAGGGTGGGCCTTCTCAGATATAGGTCCATGTGAGACATCAACCTAGAGAAGGAACAAAGGGTCGGCAGGCCTCCACACGTTACTATCAGCCCCTCATTGAAAGTGCGCACGTGGGACGTGCACTAAGCGCTTCGGTTGGTCCTCGCCTGACGTCCCAGTTTTGAGGGGATTAACACTCATAGGGTAGGCACTTATATTGGAGTGGGCATCCGGAGAGTCTTGATCGGTTACTCGACCCACGATCGGTGAAGATCGGGGTAGTGTACCCGGATGGTGTGGGTAAAGTGTACAACCTCTGCAGAGTGTAAATCTATTTGAATAGCCGCGTCCACGGTCATGGACGGTTGGGAAGGTTGCTGTAGAGCGGTGCTGGTTTTGTTTTAAAAAAAGGGATGGCTTTGAAAATGTTTTGACCATCGGATGGTCGGAAAGGATCCCTACTATGACCATGGGATGGTCAGAAAGGGATGGAAGGAGTTTGGTCGTGGGATGACCGGGAGAAAGGAACAAATGGGTGACCCAGTCCTAATGTTTTCCAAAACTTTTCAAAAAGGTTTCCAAAACTGTTTTACAAAAGTTTTCAACAAAGATATGTAGATGCTATATCTACAAGAGAAACAAATTGAGAAAATAACCTCTCTTGGAGCCCTCCTACTACCACAGCCATAATGCATATCCCCTCGTTATTATTGTTATCTTAAGGTGGTTTGCAAGTACATTCAATGTACTTACTGGCATTGTCCCTGGCTATTAACTTGGCCAGATATCAAGAAGAAGATGGCGTGGGCGACTATGCGAGCTAGGACGTTCTGCCAGTCAGCTGCCTCTAGGTTAAGGCATGGCTCGGGGTCTACGATTAATGAAGTTCCGCTATTATTGATCAATGTAGCCTTAATGGCAAATAAGGTATGTCATGTATTCGTTATGTATTGGATGTCTAGTTTGATACTTGTCGGTTATGTGCCATGACTAACTGATCATGGGATCGTGGTTGTATGCATAACAGGGATTCTCGGAGGATTAATCCGGGGGCCCCACAGACTTGGTATCAGAGCCATCCTGACTATAGGAGAACCTTAGTTTGCATGGTTGCTAGACATGAACCTTATTTTGAAAACTCCGGCTTTCGAAAACTAGTTTCTCAATGAGTTTCAAAAAGTTCTATTTCTTCTCTTACTCTAAGTAAATGCTTTCGAAAATGGTTTCCTCCATCTCTCGTCCAAACTTCAAACCTACGGATTTTAAATAACTAGGATCTAGAAATGGTGAAGACGATGAGAACAAGATGAAGACGAGCCACTATCAGCAAACACAAGGATACTACAATTTCGCTCTACCAGCGGAATCCTCACAATCATAAGACATCGGGTGCTGCACTATCAAGAAGCGTCCAAGATACAACGCATGCTTCATCTGCAAGATAGTGACTCCGACCTGAAGAAAGACGATTATCTAGGGTCAATAGTCCTAAGAATAGGATTCCCCTATGTCGCGAGTAGTTAACTCCTTGGTCCCTAGCGTTGACCGTGTTTGCTTGACTAAGTGCATCCTGTGTTGCTTGAAGTGTGTTGTTTGCTGAGGACATTGCGAGCCCCTCGCTCTGTTCGCCTTGTTTGCATGTTTTGGTTTGCTTTTACCTCCTTAAAAATGTGACTAGAGGAGCGATAACCACCTAGTAACTCAGGAAACCCCTGCGTTAGATGTCAGTAATGAGACCCAGACTAACCTCGACAGTATATGAGAGGAAAAGCATCGCAAGAACCCAGAGTTCGACATCGCCAAGTCAGAATCAACTCGAAGATTTCACCCCAGCAAGAAGGCATACCCCGTCAAACTCACCTCGCAAGACATGTCAATAGCACTGATGTGCTCGTCATTCGACGTAGAGCTCGTTGGGAACCCCAAGAGGAAGGTATGATGAGCACAGCAGCAAGTTTTCCCTCAGTTATGAAACCAAGGTTTAATCGAACCAGTAGGAGCAAGGAAACACCCCAAAGGTGTTACTAGCTGAGCTTTGGCAGGGCGCACTACCGGTGCTAGTAGCAACGTGGAGACCTACACAACACAACCACAGAACTTTGTCCCCAACTTGCGATGAGGTTGTCAATCTCACCGTGTTTTGCGGAAAACAAAGGATTAAACATATCGAATGGAAAGAAGTAAAAGTTTGCAGAAAGTAAACACAAAGAAGTAAACAATTGTAGATTGTATGTAAAGAAAAAGGACCGGGATCCATAGTTCACTAGAGGTGGCTCTCCTTAGATAGATAACATGCTGGGTGAACAAATTACAGCGGGGCAATTGACAAACACCGAGAAAGCAATACATGCATATACTAATCATCTTGACTCCTTTTAGACTTGATTGGGCAATACAACATAATACATAGACCGCCATCAAACTACATCTATGACTAATAATCCACCTTCAGGTTACGTCCGAACCCCCTTCAGTATTAAGTTGCAAGCAACAGATTATTGCTTTATGAACTGCGTGTAAAGTAAACAATACGATTGTTCTATGAACAAAGGATTGTTGTTTTCTCCCTAGTAGAAACAACACATCTAGTACCTTAGAGATTTCTGTCACTTCCCAAATTACCATAGGCATGAACCCACTATCGAGCATAAATACTAACTCTTGGAGTTGCTAGCATCTACTTGGCCAAGATAGCTACTAACAACACAAAGCATGCAAGATCACAAATAACAAAGACATGATAGAATCAATAATCAATCTGAAATAGCATCTGAATATCCATCGGATCCCCGCAAACACAACATGTATGGATTACAAATAGATGATCTTGATCATGAACGGAGCTCACAAGATCTAAACATGAAAGCACAAAGGAGGAGAACCAGCCATCTAGCTACTACATGGATCCGTAGTCCAAAGATGAACTACTCACGCATCACACCGGAGGCTTGCATGGTGATGAAGAAGGCCTCTAGGGTGAATTCCCCTCTCTGGCAGGGTGCCGGGAAGAGCTTCAGATCCCTCCCAATCTAGGGATGGAGATGACGGCGGCTATAGACTCTTTCGTGGATTTTTGATCGGGTCCTTAGGGTTTTTGTCCCGAGGGCAATATATAGGCGGAAGGAGAGGCCGAGGGGGTGCCGGGAGCGGCCACACCACCCCCTGGTGCGGGCCAGGCCTGGCCGCGCGGCCAGGTGGTGTGGTGGCTCCCTAGCCCTTCTCCGTCTCATATTCTGGCACTTGATCCCTTCCGGAAAAATAGGCACTTTGGCTTTTGTCCCGTCCAATTCCGAGAATATTCATTTTCTGACTTTCCTGGAACCAAAAACAACAGAAAACAGGCAGCTGGCACTATGGCTCTTGTTAATAGGTTAGTCCAAGAAATCATATGAAAAGTACTCCAAAGTTGGAACAAAACACAAGAAAGTGGATAAAACCAAGCATGGAACATCAAAAATTATAGATACATTTGCAATGTATCAACATCCCCAAGCTTAATTCCTGCTCGTCCTCGAGTAGGTAAGTGATAAAAAGAAAGAATAATTTTTGAGGTGACATGCACCATCAAAGACTTGATCAAAGTATTTGCAAAACATTCAAAGCTGGGATCATAGTACTTCAATCATAACATGAAAGACAAAGTTCTAGCAATAAGCAAAGAAACTATGATGCAACATGAAAAGGCACAAACAAAAGATTCATGAATAACAATGCTTTGCAAGACGTTTATTTGTTTCACATAAAGAAAACATGGCATATTAGTATTCAGCTTGTCCCTCAATAGAGTAGCAAATATAAATGCATAGGACACCTTCAAAGTTCATAAGAGTGACTAGATACAATAGTTTAAAACAAGCAATATCAAGTTATGCATCAATCAACTAGTCATGGGACAATGCACATAGAACTAAGAATGGCCACTATGCTCTCAAAGTAGGTGCATAAAGATAGAAGGTGGAGACTCAATATAATGGTGGAAGAAAAGCCTTTGTAAAAGGAAGTAGGGATTCAAGTCTCATAAAGAGCTTCCAAAAATTATGGTACTTATAGCTTTCAGCTCTCATTGCCCCTATCATAAGCATCTTGAAGGTGATTAAGGTTAAAGTGACACAACTAAGAGGATATGCTTGACAAGTTATAAACCGAAATCTCATGCCCCTTACTTAAGAAGATCGATCCTCATGCTACTCAACTTTAGTCACGAGTAAGCTCTTGTCATTGTAAGTATATGTGTATCATTAAGAACACAGCAGGTACCCTTGCACATGATACGGGAGATTTCCCATAATCAAAATGACAAGGCAAGCAGACAATGAGCATCTCAGCGATCTTTTTATTTGCTATTTGCATAGGTTTTTATTGAGGATGCTTCATAGAGTGCTCATTATGGTGATGCTGCAAGTTTCCACCATGATTAGGCATGGCTTAGGCTAGCGGCCCAGGCGTTTCTCTAACACACATACAAACTCCATGATCTTACAAGTTCCACTTTCATTTCACACCGCCGGGATCCGTAAGCAAAAGAACATGATATCAATGGGGTACAAAGTACAAGTGCAATGTTGAAAGCGTTCCCCATGAAACATGGTTCTGCTAATTTCAACTTATAAAGCGCAAGCATATACGCAACAAAGAAGGACCCAATGGTTCAAGTTTATTAGAGGCAATAAAGTAAAGTGTGCCATCAAGTTCGTGAGAGCTGTAATCACTAGTTTTCTCATAACAAGTTTAATTTGGAAGGTAAACAAAAGCATGAATATACTTGGAATAGCATAAGCTAGTAGGTAGTTATGGTGGACTCTTTGGAATAACTTGGTTTAGGGAGTTGGATTCATGAGTGGAACTCATACTTGGTTGTGGAGGCTAGCTAAAGACTAGGAGCGACAAACTAAGAGAGCAATAATGGCCATAATCATGCAGAGCGACAAAACATCATTGATCAAAGCATAAAGTGATACTACAAGTTGAAAAATAAAGGATCATAAAGGCTATGGTGACTTAAGATAGTCATAACATGGTGTGAGCATGGGCCAAGTCAACCAAAATAAAGCATCAAAGGAGAATACCACTATACTATGCTTTAATATGCTAAAACAACGCATGATTCATCCAAGGCACATTAAGCAATCTCAATTGTTTATAACAAGTCATGCTACAGCAAAGAATACTAAGCATAAAGCCAAAACAATATAAAGCATGGCATGACAAAGCACAGGCCACAGTCAAAAACAAGCTCTTTTTACCACATAAGTATGAACTTTCCTACTCTTTTCCAAACCAAACCAAACTACTTGCAAACCAATGTATGAAAGAGGGGTTCCAACCAATTTATTCATAAAACTAAGCAAACCAAGCAAACTAAAAACCAAAACGAAAACGAAAAAGAAGACGCTCCAAGAACAACACAACTGTGCATGAAACAATAAAAATGAAGCGTTTGGAAGAAACCTAGGATTTTTATTGATGAAGAAGGGGATGCCTTGGGCATACCCAAGCTTTGACGCTTGTACTTCTTGGATATTTCTTGGGGTGACACGAGTGGCATCTCCAAGCTTGAGCTTTAGTCCATCCTTCATCTCATTGCTCATTCCTTGCATACACCTCAAAATTTTCCTTCATACAAAACTTCACACAATCTTTATTAGCAACATTAGTGCACTCAAGATAAATAAGTCTTAAGGTTCAGTTCTAACACCAAATAAACTTCCGTTAGAACACTAGCTACTATAGTACTTCCCTAAAAAAGCTCAATTCCCCAAAAGAACTCAAAAAGGAACTCACAAGAAGCAAATGCAGAAAATGGCAGAAATCTGTCAAAATAGACCAGCAGGTAAAGACGAATTTTTTCGGAGACTTCTGTTGCTCAAATCAAAAATTGTTGAACTAACGAAAGTTATATAACAACCTGGGGCAGAAGCACAAAACATTACAGCTCAATCGGACATACAGAGCTCTCTCACGAATTTTTACGGTGAAGCACAAAAATCTGTTTCGGGACAGCAACTTTCCCAATCATTACTTCACTCTCGTTAGAGGTTACTCTTGGCACAAAAAGCAAATAAAAAGGATAAGGAGAGGTTATTACAGAGGTAATAACTTCCAAGACTCATCTAAAACTTTTGGGTTATCTCCCAATAAGTACTTTTCTTTAACGCCTTTAAGTTAGGCATAAGAAGCAAAGAAAGAATCAAGTGTTCTCAAATGAAGAAGCATTAAGACCAAATTTTCTTTTCATAGGAGAAGCAAAAGAAATCTTTTCTCTCTTTTTAGGAAAGTGTTCTATACCTTTCTTGAATGCGAGTTGATATTTAATGGTGACTTCTTTCATATCAATGATGGCACCAACAGTTCTAAGAAAAGGTCTTCCCAAAGTAATAGGACAAGAAGCATTGCATTCAACATCCAAAACATAGAAATCAACGGGGACATAGGAATCGTTAACCATAATAAGAACATCATTAAGACTCCCCATGAGTTTCTTTTTAACATTATCATCAAGTGGGACATTCAAATAGCAATCTACAAGAGGAGGCAAATCAAGCATATCATAAATCCTTCTAGGCATAATAGAAACACTACTATCAAGATCACACAAAGCTTTGAAATCAAAGTCATTCACTTTCATATTAATGATGGGTTCCCAACCATCCTCTTGTTTTATAGGAATAGAAGCTTTATGTTTCATCTTTTCTTCCTTAATCTTTATGAGAGCATCAGTAATGTGTTTTGTAAAGGCCATGTTCATAGCACTAGCATTAGGACTTTTAGCAAGCTTTTGTAGGAACTTAATAACTTCAGAGATATTGCAACCATCAAGATCAAAATCAACTTTATCATCTAAAGTAGTAGAACTATTACTAGCCTTAACACTAGTGGTGGTGATAGTAGAAACACTAATGTTTCTAGCAATTTCATCTTCTCTTTCCCACTTAGCATGTAATTCAGCTAATAGTCTAACATTTTCATCAATTCTTACTTGTATAGCATTGGTAGCTGCAAAGGGATTATCATTAGTTTCAGGTTTAGTAGCCATTTTATTCAAAAAAGATTGAGCTTCAGCCAAAGATGCTATATTTCTTTCAGCATTAGAGAGTTTTTCCTCAATAGTTTTATTGAAAGCAGTTTGTTTACTAATAAACTCTTTAAGCATAACTTCAAGTTCAGAGAGAGCACTCTTATTATTGTTGTAAGAATTTCCATAAGCATTACCATTGTTGGGAGGATATGGCTTATAATTGTTGTTACCAAAATTGTTCCTATAAGCATTATTACCATAAGCATTGTTGCCAAAATTGTTATTTCTTATGAAGTTCACATCAACTTGCTCTTCTTGAGCAAACAAAGAGGCTAAAGGAACATTATTTGGATCAATATGGGCTTTCCCATTAACAAGCATAGACATAATAATATCAATTTTATCACTCAAGGAGGAGGCTTCCTCAACAGAATTTACCTTCTTACCTTGTGGAGTTCTCTCAGTATGCCATTCAGAATAATTAACCATCATATTGTCCAAAAGTTTTGTTGCAGCACCCAAAGTGATGGTCATAAAGGTACCTCCAGCAGCAAAATCCAATAGGTTCCTTGAAGAATAGTTCAATCCTGCATAAAAAGTTTGGATGATCATCCAAGTAGTCAGTCCATGAGTGGGACAATTCTTTACCAAAGATTTCATTCTTTCCCAAGCTTGAGCAACATGCTCATTATCAAGTTGTTTAAACTTCATTATTTCACTTCTCATGGATATAATTTTAGCAGGAGGATAGTATTTTCCAATAAAAGCATCTTTGCACTTAGTCCAAGAATCAATACTATTCCTAGTTAAGGAATTCAACCATTCTTTAGCTTTTCCTCTCAAAGAGAAAGGAAACAATTTCATCTTAATAATATCACCATCTATATCCCTATGATTTTGCATCTCACAAAGTTCAACAAAGTTATTTAGATGGGAAGCAGCATCTTCATTACCAATACCAGAAAATTGTTCTCTCATAACAAGATTGAGCAAAGCAGGTTTTATCTCAAAGAAAGTATTTTCAGGCATAGGTGGAGCAATAGGTGTGCTCATAAAATCATTGTTGTTGGTGCTAGTGAAGTCACACAACTTAGTGTTTTCAAGAGTAGTCATTTTTTTTGGGGTTTTCAAATAAGAAAGCAAACTAGTAAAACTAATTTTTTGTGTTTTTGATAACAAAACAAGCAAACAAAGCAAAAATAAACTAAGCAAAACAAAAAACAACAAAGTAAAGAGATTGGTTATGAGGGACTCCCCTTGTGAAGATGTCCTTAACTCCCCGGCAACGGCGCCAGAAAAGATCTTGATGTACTCGTCGTTCGACGTAGAGCTCGTTGGGAACCCCAAGAGGAAGGTATGATGAGCACAGCAGCAAGTTTTCCCTCAGTTATGAAACCAAGGTTTAATCGAACTAGTAGGAGCAAGGAAACACCCCAAAGGTGTTACTAGCTGAGTTTTGGCAGGGCGCACTACCGGTTCTAGTAGCAACATGGAGACCTGCACAACACAACCACAGAACTTTGTCCCCAACTTGTGATGAGGTTGTCAATCTCACCGTGTTTTGCGGAAAACAAAGGATTAAACGTATCGAATCGAAAGAAGTAAAAGTTTGCAGAAAGTAAACACAAAGAAGTAAACAGTTGTAGATTGTATGTAAAGAAAAAGGCCGGGATCCATAGTTAACTAGAGGTGGCTCTCCTTAGATAGATAACATGCTGGGTGAACAAATTACAGCGGGGCAATTGACAAACACCGAGAAAGCAATACATGCATATACTAATCATCTTGACTCCTTTGAGACTTGATTGGGCAATACAACATAATAAATAGACCGCCATCCAACTACATCTATGACTAATAATCCACCTTCAGGTTATCGTCTGAACCCCCTCGAGTATTAAGTTGCAAGCAACAGATTATTGCTTTATGAACTGCGTGTAAAGTAAACAATACGATTGTTCTATGAACAAAGGATTGTTGTTTTCTCCCTAGTAGCAACAACACATCTAGTACCTTAGAGATTTCTGTCACTTCCCAGTTACGGAGGCATGAACCCACTATCGAGCATAAATACTAACTCTTGGAGTTGCTAGCATCTACTTGGCCAAGATAGCTACTAACAACAGAAAGCATGCAACATCACAAATAACAAAGACATGATAGAATCAATAATCAATCTGAAATAGCATCTCAATATCCATCGGATCCCGGCAAACACAACATGTATGGATTACAAATAGATGATCTTGATCATGAACGGAGCTCACAAGATCTAAACATGAAAGTACAAAGGAGGAGAACCAGCCATCTAGCTACTACATGGATCTGTAGTCCAAGGATGAACTACTCACGCATCACACCGGAGGCTTGCATGGTGATGGAGAAGGCCTCCAGGGTGAATTCCCTCTCGTGGGGTGCGGAAGAGCTTGATCCTCCCGATCTAGGGATGGAGATGACTCTGAGACTCTTTCGTGGATTTTTGATTGGGTCCTTAGGGTTTTCGTCTCGAGGGCAATATATAGGCGGAAGGAGAGGCCGAGGGGGTGCCGGGAGCGGCCACACCGCCCCTTGGCGTGGGCCAGGGCTGGCTGCGCGGCCAGGTGGTCTGGTGGCTCCCTGGCCCTTCTCCGTCTCGTATTCTGGCACTTGATCCCTTCCGGAAAAATAGGCACTTTGGCTTTTGTCCCATCCAATTCCGAGAATATTTATTTTCTGACTTCCCTGGAACCAAAAATAGCAGAAAATAGGCAGCTGGCACTGTGGCTCTTGTTAATAGGTTAGTCCAAGAAATCATATGAAAAGTACTCCAAAGTTGGAACAAAACACAAGAAAGTGGATAAAACCAAGCATGGAACATCAAAAATAATAGATACATTTGCAATGTATCAAGCACCACACTCTATTGTTCCTCAGTCTACTACAGCAACAATCCCGTTGAAACCAGAAGTCAATCACCCAAGGATCCCCAATACCTGCAAGAAACCACCTGATAAGGCAACTAAGACAAGAAGTGAAGACCAAATCCCACTAAACTTAGTGTATTAGAGCTTCCGACCGCCTTATGAGACTAACTAATCTAGTCGACCCTACCGAAAACCAATGGAATGATCCTCCCCAGAAGTTCAGAACTACCCCGGAAGTCAGATGGTTTGGAAGGGTGAAGACAACGAGTCCACTCCGCCCCCGAGTTGAAGCAACGCAAGGAATTCACGTGAAGACGCTACCTCCGAAGATTAGTTTTCCTACCCCGATTGAAGGCTAACAAGTTGAGCCGCAAACCGCTAACCACCCTAAGGGCTTCGTTAGGAAACCACCCCCTCCAAGGTTGGTAAAATAAGGCATCCCTCGAAGACCCCAGCCCAAGACCCCGGGAAGATACAGCCTTCCGCTAACATCAAGTCAGCACTCCAAGACAGAAGATCCGCGCCCCTCTCGAAGCGCCTTAGTGAAGCTCTAAGGTGGTCTTTCCACTAAATATCTTTAGAAGACTGTCTACCAGAAGATACTTTAGAAAATATGTCTGGATCTAAATGTCTTTCTGCCAAGCAACAACCCGTGAGTTATCTGAAGAGAAACAAATTGAAGATTCTGCAAACTCCCTCCGCTACTTCAGTTGAAGACCCACCCGAAGGACCGCCGAACTGCTAACCCCTAGGTCCTTAATGCTTAGAGGACGTGAGACTCCCATGACTCCCCTAGGCTAAGCATGGATAAAGGTAGTATATAAGCCCCGTAGGCCATAGCTCCACGGAAGCTTTCCGAAGACCTCGACTACAGGAAAAAGATGGACGACAATCTTCAGAACCACCACCAATGAAGTCAAGAAGGAAGGAATGCGTTATCTCCGAGCTATCCTAGTAAAATCCTAAGGGGGAAGACTCCGTCTTTCCCACACAAATAGAGTAAACCCTCGCCAGGAGCAAACCCAGAAGCTTGGACCCCAACATTGTTAAATAGGTTACACTAAGCCCTCGAAGTATCGAGCCCCGAAGGAATATAGGGTCATCTCTCAAAAATCAAGACTGGACTCTGCTCAACTCTCAGTGCATCCCCGAAGACTAAAGCTCAACTTCCTCGATAGGGTAACCACTTTCAAAGACGGAGTCTGTAAGATAGTACGCGTAAGAAACTTAGTATCAACCCGACTCAAAATCCCCTAAACCCTACTCTCCGGAATCTCGAGACGAGATTCTTTTAAGGGGGAAAGATCTGTAACATCCCAATTTCAGCCACCCTGATTAGTTGTCCAGAATGCAAAAATCAGGGGGAAACAAAAACTTTTTCTTGTTTAATGCTGAAGTGTTTGCTTGTTTTTTGGATATGCTTATGCATATGAATGTGTATTAGATGATATACTCCTTACCTTAACACCAATTGACAAAAGCTACTTTCCAAAACAGTCTTGGCTTAATTCCCACATTCTCAAATGTTCTGGCATTTCAAAACCTGAGCCAAAAAGTCTTTGCAAACCAACTATTCTAGTAGCTTCTATTGATCAAACTATGGAGAGCTATAGAATACTATCTCCTTATGTTTTCAAGACAGAACCTTCTAATATTCTTACCTCTAGACTTAACAAAACCTTTTTGTAAACTTTCTCAATTCTACTCTTGGTAGAGATACCAAGGACCTTACCTTGTTCAAACTCCAACCTATTTCAAAATATCACTCCTTACCTCAAGCTAAGCTTGGTGGTAACCCTAGTAGTAGTTGATTTGTTTGTAAGATGAGTTGCCTTGATCTGCTATTTGAATTGTCTGCTTAGGAGATAGTATGAGCCACTCTAGGAGCTCATCACTAGGATCAAGATGTCTCCCAAATCATCCCACCCTAAGAATGAATACAATCTGGACCAAATCTCTAGATACAAGGTGACCATCTAAAACCCTTAACCAGATCAGTTCTGTAGTGATCCCTTCTAGAAGCTTACAAGTTGATGAAGACCAATATCAAGCTTGGATCCTTTCTACTCAATCTACACTTCAACATCATCCACTTGATGATGCTTGGGTACCTTGCAACCCATCAAAAACATCCCATCTCATGTTCTAGTCAAAAACCCTAAATCTACCAAATTTGGCTGTCTGGAAAACTATTTCCAGCATCACCTTTTTGAATGCCTCCCTTTCTCAACCCTTGTGCATTTTTGTAAATGCATCTGAACCATATTGTTAACCATCCTAAGGACTACCAATGACCACTATTGTCCTTGGTTAGGTCACCTTCCAACCCACTTGTTCCTGATGGTTTTGCAGGCAAGAAAATAACTTTTCCTGCAAATCTAGTCAACATGCCTACTATGATAGAAGCTCACACCACCATCCAACCTTCTATGGACCAACTCTTTGCATGGTTGTGTTCTACTCATATAGGTCTATCATTACCTACTTCACTTGTTCCAAGTGGATCTTTGTGCTTCTTAAACCCACAAGGTTTTGGAGGCTAGTTGATAATCTGCTTTGGCAGGCTTATTTTATTCAAAGTTTGAAAGCCCGTCTTGGTGAACTCAAGCAGGATCAAGCTCAAACCCCTACACCACTGCAAACTACATTACTTGGTCTATCCATCCATATATCCCATGCCCCAAGGGGAGATCTGAGCTCCAAGATCTAACATGGTTTTGATAGTATGAAATTAACCTCACCCTATATCCTTAATCTAGGGTATTCCATGAAAATCAACTTGGATTCTCCAATCCCAAGGTTTCAAATGCTTGATACACCTTGTCTACATCATCTACCTTGATCATCAAGTTTTATCAAATATTATCCATAATTATTATGGCTCCAAATCTAATAAATCTCTTTAATAGTCAAAATCTCCAAAACTTCTCCCATAAAGGAAAGTATGGTTGTTGCCAAAGCACTTCCCCAAATTTTGGCTCAATTGAGACCCACATATCATACCCCATCCTCCCACTTCAAAAATAAATATTTTTGAAGAGCTTTATTATTTCTTTTTGCCCATTTTCTTAAATGGCAGAAATGGAATAATAATTGTTTTAAATACTTTTAAGCCTCAATAAACCTTGGGAAAATTCCCCTAAGTGTGTATTCACATTTGGAATCATCCCACAGCAAAAACTCCACTTGTCAAATGTAAATTCATCAAATGATCCTCTAGAAACTACTTCTGTACTTTTTGAATAAATGGATTTAAGAGGACTTAAAATCTCTAAAAAAAAACCAAATAATTCCTGGATATCTACCTTAACCTCATCTATCTACCAGTACCTTTCACTCATCTTGCCAAGATCAATTCAAGTATTTTCCTTCATAATCATCAACTTTGCCAATATTGGGTGATGATCAAAACCCTACTTTAATACTCCATCAAACCTCATCAACCTTCACCAAAAAGCCTCCATAGCACCCAGCATTCATCTCTGGTCGACCATCACTGTAGCAATTAATGTAGCATCGTGTCCTCTAGTGCTTGGACACTAGTGCTTAGACTCATATGAGTGTCTTGCCTTGCAAATTTCTTCTTCCCTTGCAACTGAGGCACACTAATCTCTCTGACCTGCTTCCAGGCCGGATACCACCTCCACCGCCCCTAGAAAACACTCCCCTGGTTTCACCTCTTCCTCCTCTCCCATCATGGACTATGTCCATGGTACACCCTCCCCTCTTGGTATTTAAGGCCAGAGGCCACCCTGTGCCTCCCCCTGCCCGTCATTTGCCCCTCCCACTCCCTCTCACCACCCCAAGGTCCCTCTCCTCCTCCCTTGCTATGCTCTGCTCGAGAGAAGGAGAGAAAGAAGCATCGGCCTCCCCTTTGATTCGAGAAGGTCTCCTCCACCCCTCTGTCTCTTCCTTTGCAGGCTGCCTAGCCAAGCTCCTCTCCTCCCCTCCACCTGACCCTGTCCTCTATCTGTTGCAGGAACGCCGGCGGACGCCACCCGAGCTCTTGGCCGAGCCGAGCACTTTCCGCGAACCCCCGGACTCTCGAGCCCTGTCCCCTCTGCATGCATTGCACCTGGACGCTCCAGGACCACCGCATCCGATCCACCATCTCCCTGCCGCCGTGCATGCACCCCTGGACCCCCTCACCGGCAAGCTCCGACGAGCACCGAAGCAGATCCCGCGGTGGCAGAGGCGGGCGACGCCTCCCTGAAGCAAAACCCACCACCTCGCCCATCCCCGAGGTCCCTGTCATCGACCACGTCGCCCCATGGCCTCCCTGTCGCCCCTCCGCCTCTCCGGTAAGCTCCCAGCATGACCCCGACGCCGTCTAGGTTTTCCGCCCGGCGGCGCTCTGTTCTGCGAGGACGACGGCCAGGCGTCGTCGATCTCCCTTCAATCCAACGGCTAGCATCTGCGGATACCGCTTCGGCGCCCCGCCGTCACTGACGGGTGGGTCCCGCCTGCCTGACCTTTGAATCTCTGTCCCGCGGAGATGCCCATGGGCAGTTTAGCCCCAGGCCCATCTCCGCTGGTCAATGACAGTGACCCTCTTGTCTAGTTATTTCAATTACTCCCAGGTCTGAATTTAGGCTGTTTGGTTTAATTCAAACTAAAAATGGAAAACCAGTTGTTTTGTCCAGATTAAAATTTTACCAAGTACCCAAGTGTTCTGTACAACATGCAGACCTGCCCCTAGCCAAAAATAATCTTTATTATTTTCTGGCATTTAATCTTCTAAGGAGTATAGTCTACACTAAATAAATTCCTATGGGAGTGGTACATATCCTTTTGGAATTAAATCAAGTGCCACTGGTAGATTTTGGATGTACCCATCTCTGGACCTTGGCCTCATGCCAAGGTAAATAGTAGTTTGCCCTTGGTAAAAATAACAAAATCCCTTCTGTTCTGACTTTAGAAAATTCCCTAGACCAAATAATGAGTCCAATTTACCCAAGTTCAATTATCCTGGATGTGGTACACTAAGGCCTATCCAAATCCATGAGCTCATGATTTATCGAGCCTTGGATATTTCTTTGTGAATTAAACTATTCTGTGCATGGTTTAATCACCTCTAAATTCACTACAGTAGTTGTGCTAATCCAAAAATGTTGATTCCAATTTCTACATAAAGGTGTCCCCAATACCTACCATGTGTCTTTGGAATCAACTCAAAAGCTGTTGTAGGATAAACCTGGTGAAAAAGACAATTTGTTTACAGAACTGCCATTGGGAATTTCCTGAGGGCTTTCTGGTAATTATCTTGACTTGATTCCAACTCTCAGTGAACAAGTACATAAAACCCTATCGAAACATCCATGGAAATAATTTTTGGAGCTCCAGAACTTCTCTGGTGAATTATTTCCTAAAACTAGAGTCTTATTCACTATAAAAATCACTACAAACTATTGGTAATTGATAAAATAATGAAACCACTTTTGTTGGTTTAATTTTATCAATACCTATCTGTTGGTATCATGTTTTTACATTGGTACCATACATAATATGGTCTTGTCCAAAAATCCGTCTCTTAGGTAGTTTCTAGACTATAAATCCTAAGGGATTTTCTTCCACTTTACAAGACAAGACCAATCTTATCAAATCCCTTCCTCCTAAGACCTAATGAATTGTAAACTTGTATTGTTCAATTGTTTGCTGTATGTGTTGGTGCTTGTATGTCTGGTGTTGATTGTGGCTTGGTTTGCTTGCATGTGCTGTCAGAATGACGATAGTTGCGATGAATTCGGAGAGCAGAAGAAGTGGTATTTATTATTGGTACTGATATTCTGGGTTATCTAAAGAAGAAGTCTAGGGACATTTATGCCATATTGCTGATCTCAGGCAAGCCACCTTCCTGCTCATAAGCCTTGTCCTACTGTTTTACTTATGCGTGTTTTATCTACGGTTTATTAAAAACTGCATTGTTTTACTATATGTTGATATATATATATATATATGGTAGTGGTTTGGCTCCTCCAAACTATTACACTTGGTACTACTAAGTACAACCCCCTTGGTGACACCTACTTGTCCCTAGAAGAATAGATGGTGTATATCACCATAACCCTTTTGAGACCCCCGATTTTTGGCCGAAGCAAAGTTACAGGATGGGAAGACCCCGGAAAAATGTTTTACCAAATGTTTTATGATAAAACCTTGGTGAGGTGGGACCTCTCAAGAGGTGTTGAGAAAATAAAAAAGGTTTTGTTTTACAAAGTGCTGAAGGAAAACCGGAGGAAAAAGGGTTACAAAAACGCACCTGGTTCTCTGCAGTTTTGTTAGAACAATTAACCCGTGCAACCACATTACTCTGGAATGGGACACGGCTGGATTTGATGTTTGTCTATTCCGGTATGAGCTGCCTCGCAACAACTACAGGGGATCGGGGATCCCTGGAGGGTGGGCCTTCTTAGATATAGGTCCATGTGAGACATCGACCTGGAGAAGGAACGAAGGGTCGGCAGGCCTCCACGCGTTACTATCAGCCCCTCATTGAAAGTGTGCACGTGGGACGTGCACTAAGCGCTCCGATTGGTCCTCGCCCGACGTCCCGGTTTTGAGGGGATTAACACTCATAGGGTAGGCACTTATATTGGAGTGGGCATCCAGAGAGTCTTGATCGGTTACTCGACCCACGATCGGTGAAGATCAGGATAGTGTACCCGGATGGTGTGGGTAAACTGTACAACCTCTGCAGAGTGTAAATCTATTCGAATAAGCGTCCATGATCATGGAATGATTGGAAGGTTGCTGTAGAGCGGTGCTGGTTTTGTTTTAAAAAAAGGGATGTCTTTGAAAATGTTTTGACCATGGGATGGTCAGAAAGGATCCCTACTATGACCATGGGATGGTCAGAAAGGGATGGAAGGAGTTTGGTCGTGGGTCGACCGGGAGAAAGGAACAAATGGGTGACCCAGTCCTAATGTTTTCCAAAACTTTTCAAAAAGGTTTCCAAAAATGTTTTACAAAAGTTTTCAACAAAGATATGTAGATGCTATATCTACAAGAGAAACAAATTGAGAAAATAACCTCTCTTGGAGCCCTCCTACTACCACAGCCATAATGCATATCCCCTCGTTATTATTGTTATCTTAAGGTGGTTTGCAAGTACATTCAGTGTACTTACTGGCATTGTCCCTGGCTATTAACTTGGCCAGATATCAAGAAGAAGATGGCGTGGGCGACTATGCGAGCTAGGACGTTCTCCCAGTCAGCTGCCTGTAGGTTAAGGCCTGGCTCGGGGTCTACGATTAATGAAGTTCCGCTGTTATTGATCAATGTAGCCTTAATGGCAAATAAGGTATGTCATGTATTCGTTATGTATTGGATGTCTAGTTTGATACTTGTCGGTTATGTGCCACGACTAACTGATCATGGGATCGTGGTTGTATGCATAACAGGGATTCTCGGAGGATTAATCCGGGGGCCCCACATTATTAACCTGTGTCAAATAAGAGAAACATCTTTTCCAATCAACAATATATCTTATACACAATGTATTAGAAATATGTCTCAGTTCTCCAACTTAATTTCTTGCAAATGCAAGCATCTTCATCATCTCCTATGAAATTAAACCTTTTAAGAATTTCATCATGGTGAAGATTCTAACTCCGCGATGCTTATTTCAACTATTGACGTTTGCATGCCCTTTTAGCATCCTTTGATTTAACAAAACACTTCAAACCGTGTCACGTACACGTCTTAGGTAACCATTCTATTAGAAGAATGTTGTTTTGTTTATTCAACTAGCATATACAATATTTGACATATGTAGTGGTTGTTGCACTAATCCGTCTAGACTAAATATCGCTATGAAATATCGAATCTTGTAGTATTAAACTCCTTGAACATTGTCATAAACTCTTTACTGACATGTCGACTATTTCATAGATGTGAAGCATCCATGTATGCTTCTTTATTGATCCAAATATGACTGATAGGCTTCATGCCTTCTAGAGGATCTTCCAAGTTCAGTAACTTGGTTTCTCGTGTATGGAAATATCACGGATTTTATGGCTTCAAGCCATTTGACGGAGTCAGGGCCTATCATCGCTTATTTGCATGTAGTCGGTTCATCATTGTAAAATAATAATGATTCAATCTCAAATCTTACTATTGATTGTTTACCCTACCTACATGGTTCAATAGGAACTTAGATCTCTGTGACCACAACCTTTGAGGCACGGGAGCCATGAGCATTATGGCTGCCTTCGGGATGCTTTCCGGCACTGTGCAACTCAGCACATATGGCTAAGGTTCAATAACCTTATCAAAGTTCTATTATCCTCCCACTTGACTTTTCACGAAAAACTCCTTCCAAGAAACTTGACGTTCTAAGCGACAAACACTTTTGTCTTTGGTGTTATGGAGGAACACCCAACGGTTATTTGGAATAACCTACAAAGACAAGCTCATCTGACTTTGGTTGTAAATATTTTACTTATGCCTAGCATACCAAAATTTAAGAAAGTACAACTTGGGTTTTATCCCAAACCATAACTCATATGGTGTCATTTCAATGGATCATGATGGAGATCTTTTCACTATAAAAGCGGTAGTCACTAAAGCTTAATCTTTAAAATATAATGGTAATTTTATAAATAACACCATTTATCCGACCATGTCAAACACGATTTGATCACATTTCGTGAACACTCCATACTCCTATGATGTTTCGAGAAATGCAAGTCAATGGAACGATTCCTCAAATATTAGGTGTTTTGCTAAACTTGTAACTCAAATATCTTCCTTTATGATATAATCACAAACTATTAATTTCTTGTTACAATGATTTTCCACTTCATCCTAAAACCATTTGAACAATTTCAAATGTTTCAAACTTCTCCCTTATTAAGTAAATGTACACATGTATTTACTCAAATTTCAGAGAAAGCATATGAAGTTTAAATCCATCGCTCACGACTACACATAATGGACAATATACATCAACATGCACTATGTCTAATAGGTTAGTCGTTCATTCTTTTTTGGCCCATGAATGAGGTTTTAATTATCTCTAGGAAAGTTTCACAAGCGTCAATTGATCAAAATCAAAAGACTACAAAAAATCCATTAACATGGAGTTTTCTTCTTGTTTTCTTTCCAATATAATTTAAACAGTGATGTCACTCAAAAGTGATATTTCAATCATTTGTCTTGTGACTTTTTAGCATCAGTGTTTATGCACGTGATTCATCCAACTAGATTTGTAAAATTTCATCCATATTCTATGAAATACGGTAATTATTTGAATAACTAGTATTCTCATAATACCGGAACAAAATAACAATTATTAATACAAATCTTGAAGGCAAGCTTTGATGTCAACGGAAAACAGAATAACACCTTATATGTTTTTGATGAACATCATCACATATTATTTTGCTAGTTACTTAGACCATTGTAGTTCATGAATTGTGTTGTTCTATATGACACTTCATACCAACAAGTTCGGTATCCAATACCCAAAAATCACATTGTTTAACAAGCAAAGAATGCACCCATAACGTGTACATCATCTATATACCTAAACTAGACTTTTCCACTCTTTTTCTTTTCTGCCAAATATTTACAAGATTATCTTTTAGCGTTTCCTTTACTTTTTAAAAGAACCTATCAGCATCAATAGTGGTGCCATACATATGACACATGGTCCAAAGTGTGTATAGTCAAATACTAATACCTTTGGACTTGCACTTTGAAGTTTATCACCATCATCAAATGTTTTGCGTTCTTTCAAAATTCATTCCTTTTAGTAATCCTTTTAATGTAGTAAACATTTTACTTACATATTTTATCAATCCTTATCATGACAACTTTCATGATCAAGCTACTATAGCTTATAGAGGTGAATCATAAGTATAATGTTACTTCCCAAAACCTTTTTGGGAGATCAGGACACCTAGCTTCTCCAACCTTCACAAATTCTCATACTATATGAGAACATGTATCTTACTAAAATTATATTCTATCATATTGCAACCAAACATTGTTTCAGATATCACAATATCTTTCACGCATGATGGTTTCTGAAACAATTCTTTCAGCTCCTAGATAACCTTGATACTGAAACAACTTTCGAATATCAAAGATCATGGAGGCAAAGCATGATATTTAGATACTAACATTGGAACTGTTACTCTTGATTCAATACTACTTATTGAATTTCATGGAGTAAGTGAGGTTTTGCTGAAAATTTGCAATAGTACTTTAAACTTTAGATTGACACTCATAAAACAATACGATACTAGTTCATAAAGTAAAAATTCCAGAATCCTATAGTTATATTATCTCAATTATAGCTAAGCATAAGGTAGTAAACGAATTCCAGTAACTACAACAAACTATGCAAATTCATTTTGATTTAGTTTATGATAAATTGAGTTCAACTTTAATCATATTACTATGTGAACTCTGACATCCCTCTAGTCATTTTTAGTGATTACACGAACCAAATTCACTACGCCATGACCGATCATCACGAGTGGTGGCACAGCTCCAATGACGAGCACCGTATGGGCATCATATCATCCATATGACTCGTGCTTTACCATTCAGTTCATGTTCCGAGGCCATGTCTGTACATGCTAGGCTTGCCAAGTAAGAACCTTAGTACTCGTGTGTGTAAAACTGTCTTACACCCATTGTATGCGAATGTAGAATCTATCACACCCGATCATCACATGGAGCTTTGAAACGACGAACTTTCTTAACGGTGCATACTAAGAAAGAACATATTATTATATTGATATTTAGTAGGAGGGATCATCTTATAATGCTACCGCCAAGTTCTAAGCTAGACATGAGCATAAATAAGATGCAAACAAACATTATATGCATAAAGTGATATGATATGGTTCTTGCACTTGATCACTATCTTGTGCATCATGGTATGATCTCTATCATTCCATTTGTGTAGCGCCAAGGTCTATGGCACTCCCACTTTGTTACAATTCCCGAGAGTATCTCACCATACTAAAATTATAACATCTACCATATCATGACACAAGCCTAGCAAACATAAAACTAGACGCTTCTAATTTATCTTTTGCATATTTTACATGGCTTTCGGCTTTCAAAGATAGAATTGATATTACCTACGAACAAGGAACCACAACGATGATAATCAAATTTTTAGTAACCTTTTGTAAATCAGATATCAACTATAGTGGGAGAGACAGACACCCGCTAGCCACTTATGCAGAACTAGTTGCATGTCAAGCGTGGAACATGTCTGATGTGCGAGAACATGTAAAGTTTATCCAGACCGCTTCATTCCACTATGCCGTCAATATCCAAAATACGTGAAGGATGCAATAACATGACCATGAGGGCCCACATATTCATATGAGTTCTAACCACACAAAGTATCTACGCATAGACACGGCTCTGATACCACTGATGGGGTTAGTTGCATAGAAAAAAAATCCTACGGTTGCAACCACCAAGATCATATCTAAGAGATACATGTAAAGGTTACAGATGCACTCACCCTCGAAGACCGTAACATGGGATAACATTACCGCAAACAAACATGGATGATGTAAAGTGTACACGACCGTCCTCAAGGACGCGTAGACGATCAGCACCACAAGAGGCAGCGCCTCTGTAATCGGTCACACGTACGGTGTACCGACGACTCCCGAACCCTCGCTCCAGCTGGACATCGGAAGTAGCGGATCCTCGGGAACTCCACCAACACTACAACATGGTGGTAATGGTGGTGGAGAGGATCTTGAGCAGGCCTTCGCCTAAGCACCTCGCTCGTGGCAATGACAAGTCTAGAAGGGGAGAGGGATGCCAACCAAAGGGCATATGAGAGGAAGGGTGAATGGTATGAGATGAGAGGGGAGGAGGGGGCCTTTTATAGATCAGGGGGCATCCCAAGATGGCATGGAGCACAGCCCTGGTGCTGCCCCACCTCTCCCCCAATTATGTGGGTGGACACTCCACTCACATCAATATAGCTCCACTCATCTTCCATTTAACTCAAAAATCAAAGGTATTTCCATTAAATCACTTCAATTCTCTTGTTTTAATGCAACTAAATTTAATGAACACTTTATTTAATGAGTACTTGATTTAATAAACACATTAACATTTTATTCGCCGATGATATTCCGATGCACCAAAACCATTCCAGCAAATTTATCAGAACAAATTCCTGTGATGTCCATTATCTTCTCCTATGTTCCTGATACGTCCAAAACGTATCTACTTTCCCGAACACTTTTGCTATTGTTTCTCCTTTAAACTTGTGTGATTTGGATACAACTAACACGGACTAACGCTGTTTTCAGCAGAATTACCTTGGTGTCTAGTTTTTGTGCACAAAATCAACTATCAGGAAAATCCCGGAAAATATGCCAAATATCCTATTTCGCCAGAAGACTCACGGAGCTAGAATAAGAGACGGAGTGGGGCTGGGGCCTGGCCACACCACCTGGCCGCGTGGGCTAGGCCTGGCTGCGCCAGGAGGTGGTCTGGCCGCCCTAGGCACCCCCTCGGTCTCCCCCTTCGCTTATAAGTTAGCTTCTGACCTAAAAACTCAGGGGGGGTTCGACGTTTTTCTAGAAAGAGTTCCGCTCCGCCGCCACCACCAGATTTCGTGATTCGGAACTAGAAACTCCGTTCTGGCACCCTGCCGGGACGGGGAATTGGAGGAGATCATCGCCATCATCATCACCATCGCTTCTCTATCGATCATCCATGTTTCCCCCATCTATGAGTGAGTAATCCCCCGCTATTGATTTCAGATCTGAACATGTTATTGATTCATTATGATAGTATTGTTTATGGTCTTACCTACAAGTTGTATACACACGTTATTGTCCGGAACCAATGGCCCCGAAGTGACAGAAATCGGGATAACCGGAGGGAATGGCTTTGATATGAGGATCACATGTGTTCACGGAGTGTTAATGCTTTGCTCCGGTGCTCTATTAAAAGGAGCACCTTAATTGCCAGTAGTTCCCTTGAGGCCCCGCTGCAAACGGGCTGGCGGGACAAAAGATGTTGTGCAAGTTCTCATTGCGAGCACGTATGACTATATATGGAACACATGCCTATGATTATTTAGTACTTGGATGCTTTATCTTATTTATCTGCAAATGCCCTATGTCTTGATTGCCATATGAATTGTCTTGTCCATGCAACACCCATCCATCCATCCCTATGCCTACCATGCTCTAATCCTACTGTTTACTGCAATTGTTACTACTATCTTTACTTTTACTACTGCTATTACTTTGCTATTGCTACTACAAAACTATTGCTACTGATAAACTGCTGTGAGCAAGATTGTTTTCAGGTGCAGCTGAATGGACAACTCAGTTGTTAAGGCTTATAAATATTCTTTGGCTCCCCTTGTGTCGAATCAATGAATTGGGTTTCACTTCCCTCGAAAATATTGCGATACACCCCCTATACTTGTGGGTCATCAGTTCCCTATCCACTCAATTGCGTTTACTAACCTTAAGTGTGTCTGCATACGGGTTCGAGAACTATGTAGACATGATCGAGACTTTCTACGATCAATAATCATTAGCGGGATCTGGAGATCCATAGTGACTCCCACTAGTTCCACAAAAATACAATGATTCTCTGAACCTTTTCGCTGTAATCAAATTTCTTTTGTCTCACGATATTTTACTTGTCTGGGATTCAATCACTCAGTATCATCCATACCTTTTTAATCTCATTACCGACAAGTACTCGTTTTCTCATTCCTATGATATAACATTCTAGTGATCAAATCACTTACTTGCAAGCTATGTCAATGTGGTATCACCAAGAGGGCCCTGAGCATATCTCTCCATCATCTAGATGGAAAATTCCCACTCTTGATCTATGAGCCTCAACTAACACTTTCCAAGTACCCGACGACACCTTTATAATCACCCAGTTATGAAGTGACGTTTGATGTAATCAAAGTACCTTTCCGGTGAAAGTGATGTACGTGATCTCATGGTCTAAGGACATTGAGTTACTACGACTGTGATAGCAATATAAACTTGAGGACATGATCGTATTACTACATCTAATTCAGGTGACTGTTCATCATATCATTTTCCAATGATATGACCCTATTATTAACAACATCAAATGTTCATGATCAGGAAATCTTCGATCATCTGTTAATCAACAAGCTAGTATTAAGAGAGGAATTACTAGGAACCTTTTAATTTTTTTATAAATCACACATGTATTAACGTTTCAGGTTAACACAATTATAACATGAGAACTAAACATTTAGCATAGACATATAATAAGATAATAACCACTTTATTATTTCCTCTCGGGAATATTCCTTTCAACTCCCACTTCCATCATCGTGTCGCTCCTTTCGTCGTTGACCCATGCCACCCGATTTGTCGCCTCTGCCTCATCTCCACCATCTGTCGCACCCTTCTACCCGTCGCCATCCGTCAGTGAGCCTTCTGCAACCCCTCTTGTTTTTAAAACAAATTATTAGTATAAGTAGATGATTTAGATGTAGATTTGGATGTATTTTAGGTGGTATGATAAAATAGCTAGATTATGTTAGGTGGATTTAAATATAGTTGTTAGTATAACTAGATGATTTAGATGTGGATCTGCAAGTATTTTAGGTGATATTATGAAATAGCTAGATTATTTTAGGTGGATTTAAATATAGTTGGTAGTATAAGTAGATGATTTAGATGTGGATTCAGAAGTATTTTACGTGACATGATAAAATAACTAGGTCATTTTAGGTGGATTTAGATGTAGTTGTTAGTATAAAATGTTGGGCCACATAGAGATAAAATAAAAAAAATCCTACGCAATGATCCCAAGATCTAGCAAGGTAGAAGGCCACGAGGATTACCACTAGATGCGCAGTTGCGGATTACTAATGAAGCGCGTCGCTTGATGTAGCACAGTCCTCATGATCTGATCCGATCCGATCTGATCCAAGCCAAGATCGTTGAAGTGTTGAACGTACAGCACCTCTACTAGTATCCACACGTACGAGGAGGAGTGCCGGTGTTGAACTGCTAGGTCTGGTACGGCGGCTGGATTGAACTGAAGTTAGGGTTTCCAATACATGGAATGACCTAACCATACCCCTTGGGAATCTTTACCCTAGTATATATAGGGAGTGAAAGTGGGCTCCACTCGCTTATGGCCCATTCACTAAAAGGCTTATATTAGTCACTACGAGTCCAACTCACTGACTCAGTCCGTGTATGATTAGAGTCCAATCCAAATAGATTTCCAGTTTGGGAGTAACCCAAACTTGCTCCTGCTCTTAAGTGTATGACCTGACAGGCTCATGGTAACTCGGACACGATTCGAGTCTCACTCGTAATCGATCAGTCGGTAGCGACTCCTAGCAAAACGTGTCTACTCCCAAGTACCAAAGAGTCATGACGACATACCTTCCAATGCGACTTTCGTCTGAGTCCCTTTTTCCTCACGATACATCTTGTCAAGTTATAGGCGAATAATCATCTTCCTTGAAATATCTTAACTCTCTTATCGATCCGAGATAAGTGATTCATCCGACTAACTCTTAGTCGGCCGCCTCGGTTAACACTTAACCGAGTTGTGCATGGCCATGCTTTTCGAATTAAATCTTCCAAGAGGTCCTAGAGAATATCTCTCCAGTTGGAGGGGCAAAATCCCATCTTGGTCATCCACATCACACAACTTGTTTCTCAGTCGATCCGAACTCTGCCTTCATACTTTGACGGAACAACATTTGACAGAACCTAAGTAGGTGATCCACAACTCGAATTGTGCAATAACCCCAGGTCTAAGGATTACACTAATTGAGACATACAAATGATGACTTGTTTGTTGTATTCAATATGGGTTAGTCCGACTCGCTAAACTTTCCAGTCAATTCCGTATTAAGTAAGAATAGCATCACCATGTCTATGACAAGTGGAACCGAGTCATCAACCGACTTTCACATTAGTCTAGGTTGTGTGTTCAACGACCAAGGACATCTAGTATGAAAAACATGAATATATAGTTCCACAATCGAATCACATATTCAATGATACATATCAGTAGTTCATTCAAGGACATTAACTTTATGAATACATCAGGAATAACATCATACATGATTGCCTATAGGGCATATTTCCAACATAAAATAGCTAGTATAAAACAACAAATGGATTTAGGTCAATTCACATGCATGCAACGTATTTATGCTTTATATGTAGAAAATGTACCATGTTTGTGCTAAGTGTGGTGACAGGGGATCCATGGGTGCTTTCAAGTGTTTCTCTGCCTCGGCTTTAGGCTCCTAAGTGGAAGATACAAAACCTTCAACCTTGTTCTTCCTAAGAACTTTCTAGGTAGGATGGTATGTTTTAATCTAACTTTTTTTTCTAGATTGTTCATCTATATTGTGACGCTCAAAAGTTATTGTCTAACTATTGTTTCTTAAATTTTGCATAGTACATCCCCTGTTCAGATAAGCGTGAAGTTTCATAGAAGATCAACATTGTCAAATATGTGGAGGCCAAAGATATGACCTACATAGTCATAGAGAGCAGCGGGTCTTTACTATTCCTCTCACAAATGAATGCAATACAACCTTTTTTGGTTTCCCTACTTTGGAAAAACTTGCTCAAGTGTGTGGATTTCACGCTGGTGGGACGGTGTGGATGGGTCTTTTGGAAAGCTAATCATGAAAGAATCAAAATGTCCTACAATGATCAGGCCCTGCTAGCTATTATCAGGACTAGTGGATTTAACTTAGAGGAGCTCGACCCTAGCTAGAGATTGTCAACACCCGGATTTTTAATCCCAGATGCTTATTATGTCATACATCACAATCCCAGGATTACCATTTTTGCGAGACATAACAGATTGGATATCACAGTACATCATCCATTACAAACCATAATAAGGTCTTACACGAATAAAGGATCTCATGATCCAGTCTTAATACAAGATAGTCGTAGTTATCATAGCTATCATGTTGTCCTTCATCTTGGTAGTCTCCTTCATAGTCTGGCCATGAGAATAGCCAGGGACAAAATCCATGAGTACTCTTTAAGTACTCGCAAACTATCACTAACAAGTAAGGTAGTGCTAGTGGGAACTGCTAACTCTAGGTTTATTTGTAAAGTTAAGTTTGAAACCTAAGCTGAGTTCAGAAACAAAGAAAGATAAAATAAAGTTCTAGAATCACTTAAGTTGGGAAGCTAGTGTCATAGTCACAACTCTGTTGTGGTCAAGTCATGTCACAATTCATTTCATAAGTTGTTTTGAAAACATCTAACAACAATACGGTATGGCCACTCCAACTGTCCATAACCATGGACGTGGCTATTCGAATAGTTTGACACTCTGCAGAGGTGGTACACTTTCACCACAAGATTCGATACATCTGCCAGGGATAACCCTGAATCATCATACTTAGTATGCAGATAATCAAACATAACCTTCCCTTTACACACCCTAGTATAAGCACCTCTCCTATGAGTATGGCCTCCCAACCATGACCATATGTCATCTTGGGCACTGGACAACATTGAGAGGTAGCCTCAGCTTAAACCTCTCCCGCGAGGGACCTAATACTAATCCATATAAACTTCCGGCTAAGCCTTACCCAATTCAGGTATTGTGGTTGTACGGTAAAATTGGAATGGTATCACATCCGAATCCAACCATCAGTTTTTGTAAAAGGGCTAAGGCTCATGCCTCAACATTTTCATCATCATAAGCCATTTGTGTTTCTCAACACATGTCAAAACATCTCAATAGAATGACTCATCATTCCAAGGTTTTCACAATTCATTTTCACCAAGTGTTCCCATCTAAAGTGACTCAAGTTTTGATTTAGCTCTAAGCTACTAAGTTAAGAGTGTTCACTAAGGTGGGATGAATCTCAATCTCATGCCATAGAATTACATCTAAGGTTATCTAGATAGGTCAAGTTTTATACTACCTTCAAACAAGTAAGGGACTTGGGTAAAGTAAAGAAAGTAAAAGCTTGAAAGTAAAACTTGGAGTAGGTACTAGTCAAAGTGGTATAACCAAAGCATGCCTAATGCCTTTGCTTAGGTTATCTAGCTTGCAAGGGTTGGCTTGCATTGTTAATGATGGATTGCTAGTATAATGCTTGCAAGTGTTAGCTTGCCTAGGTTGGTGCAGTGGTTGAAGTTTTCTTCCTCCTCCTCTTGGTAGAACTCCTCCTCCTCGAAAGCTTGGTCGGTACTATCGTCTATAAATACATACGGGATACACAATCACCAAACAATACTTAACTAGTCTACTTAGCACACTAAGGCACACATTTGATGATCTATTATCATCACAAGCATCACAAGGTTTTATTAACTAGTTTCATTCTTTTTATAAAGTAACTTCTACTCATTGAAAAATAACTAAGATTTAATATTCTCCAATTAAAATATGAGAAAATGTGGACACATGTCATCACCACATATTATAACATATGGGAATGTGATTTAAAGGTTGGATCACATTTAATTAAGTTTAAGTTTACTATATAATGATTTAAAGTGACTAGAAATGCCTATATAGCATTATTTTGGTACTAGTCCAAAGTCACTGCATGCAAACCTTAATATTATTACATATTTAGATAGGTATGGTTAAATGTGATTTTTGATAGTTGGAATAAACTCAAAAGCTATTATGGTTGATTTTATAAAAATGTTTGAAGGTGCAAAAGCTTCTGTCTTGTTATTTTTACTAGGAGAGATCTCTAACTCTAAATGAATTAAATCCAACGGGCTTGGATAGATCTTTTCAGAGGCTTTCCAACAAAATAGGAATCACTCAATTTGGTTTGGTAAATCTGCCTGAATTGATTTTTGAACTAAGGGACAGAATTGGATTTAAACTTAAATAGAAAAACACTTATTTGAATTTGTGTGCTAGCGCGGGAAAGGAAATGGGCCGGCCCAGTGATGCTCAGCGGCGCAGAGGGTAGCTAACAGGTTGGTCTCACTTGTCAGCGAGACTTAAACCCGAAACGGTATCAAGCGATCTGGGCCACACGATTAGAATGCGGATCAACGGCTCACAGTCGTCGTCGATGACGGACTCTTCACCGGCGAGACCGAACCCTAAATGGACGGTGGGGGTCTACTGGGGACGTACTAGGGCTCTAGCTAGCGCGGCGAGGTAGGCAAACAAACTGGACGGCGACGGTAGACTCAGGCGAGGTCACGGCAGGGGCTGCGATGGACGGAATCAACGGCAGCGTCTCCTCCTCTGCAGCGGCTGCCTCTGGTGAAATTCCGGCGGCCTGCTGCTTGAGCTGCTCCGGCGAGAGGTAGGGAAGGATTGGGAGTGAGAGGGGAGTCAAATGGTGTGGAGATTGAGGCTGGGGAAGGCCTCATTATATAGCCTCGAGGAGGGGACAGAGGGGGCAACGGCGAGCTCGTCGGTGACGACGATACAGGGCGCTATTGGCATGGGCGGCGTAGGCGGACGGTGGCTTGCCTCCTGGCGATGCTCTACGGCTTAATGGTGTAGCTAGGGGCGGTGGCATATGGTCGGGAGCTTCCCGCGCTCTGGGAGACAGAGGCGGTGCTCGGCCTGGCGCTTCGGCGTGATCGCTGGCATGTGGCGTGCAACCATGTCTGGCGAGTCTTTGAGGTCGGCGAGCAGCGTCTGTGATATGGCGTCAAGGCGCGGTCTGCTGTGTGCTGCCGGTGATTGCGCTCTGGCGCGCTCTGGCTGCGCGCAGAGACAAAGGGCAGCGCTGCTGGGGAGTGGTCCAGGGGCGGAGGTTGATCGAGGGGTAGACCATGGGCGGCGGTGAGGTCACGCCGTGCTTCCTGGAGCGATGGAGAGGGGTTGGCAGTCTGCTACTGCGTTAGCAAGGTTTGCCGGCGAGCATGTCCTCGCGGTGGCATGGTACTGCTGCTAGGGACAAGGGGGTGGGGTGACTAGGCTTTGGTTAGAGCTAGGAGGGACAGAGGGAGTAAATTGAGGTCAAATGGGTGGCAAAACTCTATAGAAACAGTCAGCTAGAATTAGAGTGTGATTCATGCCTGCCAGGTGTTCGACACAATGGCCGCATGAACAAAATATTTGAATTTTGGGCTGATTTTTGGTGGAGTGATGTAACTTATGCTTAAGCATCTAGGTTTGCTTGGGATTTAAAAATGGAGTTCATTTGAGTGGTGTTTGAATAAGTGTGATCTAGATACCTACACTTGGTTCCATTTTCAAATGCCATTTAAATTTAGTGTTTGAATGTTTTTAGTAGATAACAAAGTGGGCCTTGGTTCATCACTACTTGTACTAGCAAGGGGTGCAAGGAACCACAATTGTTTCTGTTAAGATTTGAGTTCTAGGAATAGCCAAAGTAGGCATGGTGATTAAAATGGCAAAAGTGACCATTTGGTTATTTTATTCTTTTTGATTTGTTTTTCTTTGGAATTTGTTTGGGAATGATCTAGATTATGTTTAATTCACCTTAGAATCATTTTACAACCAATGGATCACTCAAACATGGCAATTCAAAACAACTCCTAATTTAAATGCACACATATATGAATGCTTAATGATTTTAAATGGAAAAGTTTTTGTTAACCCTCAGTTTGATGATTTGAATCTTAATAACCCTGGATTAGAGTTTTGGGATGTTACAAACCTTCCCCCCTTAAACAAAATCTCGTCCCAAGATTTACGAAAGAAAACTAGGAACAAAAGAGATCTAGGAACTCTGTCCTAATGTAATCTTCTCGCTCCCAAGTGGCTTCTTCTTCGGTATGGTTGCTCCATTGAATCTTGAGAAATTTGATACTTCTGGTCCTGGTGGTTCTGTAAGCTTCTTCCAAGATACGGATGGGCACTTCGCGATATGTCAGGTCCTTGTTGATATCAACAGCTCAGTAATCGATGTTCTTGAAAACCTCGGTCTTCTCCGGCACTTCTAGGCATTTGTGAAGTAACAAGATATGGAACACATTGTGGATGGCTGACATCTCCTCTTGTAGTTCCAGTTGATATGATACTTCTCCTCGAAGGTTCATAATCTTGAAGGGCCCGATATATCTGGGGCCTAATTTTCCTTTCAGACTAAAGCGTTGTGTTCCCTTCAATGGAGAAACCTTGAGATATACAAAATCTCTGACATTGAAAGTCATGTCTCTCCTTCTCTTGTCAGCATAACTCTTCTGTCTGGATTGGGCGGTCTTGAGGTGTTCACGGACCTTGTGAACCTTTTCTTCGACTTCCCGGAGAATGTCCGGTCCAAAGATCTGACTCTCTCCTACTTGCGACCAATTCAAAGGGATGCGGCACTTTCTTCCGTATAGGAACTCAAATGGTGCCATTTGCAAACTAGCTTGATAACTGTTGTTATATGAGAATTCTGCGAAAGGCAGGCAGTCTTCCCATTTTGATCCGTATTCTAACACACAAGCTCTCAACATATCTTCTAAGATCTGGTTGACTCTTTTAGTCTGTCCATCAGTTTGCGGGTGATAAGCGGTGCTAAAATTCAACTTGGTGCCTAATCCTTCTTGGACTTTCTGCCAAAAACTCGAGGTAAATTGGGTTCCTCGATCTGATACTATGGTCTTGGGGGTTCCATGCAGACTAACAATTCTAGCAATATACAACTCTACTAGCTTCGAACTCTGATAGGTTGTCTTGACAGGTATAAAGTGAGCTACCTTGTACAGTCTATCCACGATGACCTAGATTGAGTCATTTCCCCTACTAGAAGTAGGCAAGCCGGTGATAAAGTCCATTCCAACAGAATCCCATTTCCATTCCGGAATCTGCAATGGTTGCAACAGTCATGCGGGTCTCTGATGCTCTGCTTTAACTCTTTGACATATGTCACACTTGGTGATGTAGCTTCCGATTTCTCTCTTCATCTTGTGCCACCAAAATTGCTCTTTCAAATCTTGATACATCTTCGTTCCTCCGGGGTGGATAGAATAAAGAGCATCATGAGCTTCCTGCATGATAACTTGCTTCAGCTCCGAATCTGCTGGCACACAAATACGGCCTTTGTACCACAGAACTCCTTCTTCGTCTTCGGTAAATCCAGGTACCTTTCCTGTACCAATACGATGTTTGATTCTGTCGATACTTTCACTTCCCTTTTGGGCTTCCTTGATTTGGCTAATCAAAGTGGTTTGAAGTTCAATGCTAGCTAAGAATCCTTTGCTAACTAGCTCAGTTCTAAACTGCTCCAACTCCTCATGCAAACTTGGTTGCTTCTCCTTGATCATGGTGTTTATCCTACACGGCAATCTGCTAAGAGCATCCGCTACCACATTGGCTTTGCCGAGGTGATAGTGAATGTCAAGGTCATAATCCTTGATTAACTCTATCCATCTCCTCTGCCTCATATTCAGCTCCTTTTGAGTGAAAATATACTTCAAGCTCTTGTGATCTGAGTAAATCTCGCAGCGATTACCCATAAGATAATGACGCCATGTCTTCAATGCCAAAACTATGGCTGCTAATTCAAGATCATGGGTTGGATAGTTCTGCTCATGCTGCTTCAGTTGTCGAGACAGATAAGCGATGACTTTGCCTTCTTGCATCAATACACATCCGAGACCTATCTTGGATGCATCATAGTACACATCAAACAGCTTCTTGATATCTGGTATGATCAATATTGGGGCTGAAATCAATCTCTTCTTCAGTTCTTGGAAACTGGCTTCACATTTGTTAGTCCATTCAAACTTCTTGTCCTTCTTCAACAATTGGGTCATGGGTCTGGCGATGCTCGAGAATCCTTCTACGAACTTGCGGTAATATCCCGCTAATCCGAGAAATGCACGGACTTGGGTTTGAGTGGTGGGGGCTTCCCATTCTTCGACATATTTGATCTTGGCGAGATCAACATAGACTCCTCCGGCAGACACAATATGTCCTAGGAATCCTACTTCTTTCAGCTAAAACTCACATTTGCTGAACTTGGCATATAACCGATGCTCTCTCAGGGTTTCTAGGATGATTCTCAGATGTTGCTCATGCTCTTCTTCTGACTTGGAGTAGATAAGGATATCATCGATAAACACAACGACAAACTTATCTAGGGAATTCATAAAGATCTTATTCATGAGATTCATGAAATAAGCAGGGGCATTGGTTAATCCAAAAGACATGACTGTATACTCGTATAAACCATAATGAGTAGTAAAGGCGGTCTTCGGAATATCTGTTGCACGAATCTTAAGTTGGTGATAACCAGTCCTAAGATCAATCTTTGAGAATACCTAGGCGCCAGTCAACTGATCAAATAGATCCTCTATCTTTGGCAAAGGGTACTTGTTTTTTATGGTGACGTCATTCAGCTTCCTGTAATCGGTGCACAAACGGTTGCCTCCATATTTCTTGTCGATGAATAACACTGGTGATCTCCATGGCGATGTGCTTGGTTGAATCAAGCATGTTGCTAACATAGAATCCAACTACTTCTTTAACTCTACTAACTCTGAGGGGTTCATGCTATAGGGTCTCTGGGCTATGGGTCCGGTTCCGGGGATTAGTTCGATAATGAACTCAATATCCCTATCTGAGGGCATACCTGGCAATTCATCTAGGAATACGTCAGGGTATTCACAGACTACTCTGACTTGGTCAATGGTGGGTAGGGCTAGACTCTTGTTGCACTTGAATTGACGAGGTAAGGTTTCAGATATATGCTCTACTGTGACCCCAGAGCTACTGGTCATGGTGATGGCTTTCTTAGCACAGTCTATCAGTCCTTTATGCCTTGACATCCAATCCATACCTAGTACTACTTCCAATCCTTTGGTTCCAAGTACTATTAGGTTTGCATAAAAATCTATCCCATGTATCCTGATAGGCACAGCTTTGCAAATTTTTCTAGCTTTTGTAGTTGAACCGGAGATTTGAACTATCATGACATGCTTCAAGTTGGTTGGGTGAATCTTACTAGTGCATGCAAATTCTTCGGTGACAAATGAATTCGATGCTCCAAAATCAAACAACACTCTTGCTAAAACTGAGTTGATAGAAAACATACCCAGCACTACATCTAGCGTTTCTTGGGCTTCTTCGGCGTTCATGTGGAAGAGACGACCATTGCGGTTGTGAGGGTTCCCTAGGGCAAATCTTCTCCCTGGTTGAACACGACGCTGTTGTTGAGCTGGGGCATTCACATCGGCAGTGGCGGCAATCTTCTTGGGGCACTCATTGGAATAGTGACCCTTCACTCCACACTCGAAACAAGTTATCTGAGACTTGTCTTTAGCTGCGACGGGCACGGCATTGCTTCCAGTTCTGGGTGCAGTGTTGTTGTTGTTGTTGTTGCTCTTGGGAGGTGCACGGTTGAAATTGCTGGTGTTGCCGGGGTTGTTGTTATTTCCTCCGGACTTCACATTGCCTCCGCTACGGTTGGGGTAGCTTGGGCGAGACATTGGGGTTCGGTTGTTTCTCGGTGCAAATCCAGCAGACGGGTTGGGACGGTACTTCTGGTGACTGTTGGATCTAGCTTGGTGCATCATACGACATTTGTGGTTGTCATTTTCCTGGTTAATCTTCCCTTCCATCTGAATGGCAGAGTCGACTAGCTCTTCGAGATCCTCGAAGCGGATGTTGATGAGTACAGTCTGCATCTCATCATGCAGTCCGTTCAGGAATCTCTCCTTCTTCTTGGCCTCTGTGTTGATCTGATCAGGTGCGTACCTAGCAAGCGACAGGAATCTGTCACGGTACTCCACCACAGTCATTCTGCCTTGCTTCAACTCTCTGAATTCATCCCTCATTCTGGTGACTAGGCCCTGTGGCACGTGGGTGCGGCTGAACTTGATTTTGAAGGCTTCCCATGTCATCACTTGACCATGGTTCATCAGGCGGATGTTGTTCCACCAGGCTCTTGCATCTCCTGCCAAGTAGTGGGTGGCAAAGAGAACTTTCTCGTTGTCATCGACTCTGGCTACTTCCAAATTGTTCTCCATCGTCTAGAACTAGTCATCAGCATCTAATGGGTTCTCTGAAGTACTAAAGATTGGGGGATTGGAAGTTTTTCAGCTTGGATCCTTGATGATCCTGATTTCCATGCCCTTGGTTGTTTTGGGCCATCTGGGCGATCTGCTGCAGTGTTGCTAAGTTGGCATGGCATTCTGCCTTGCTTGCTTCACGGTCTGCAACTAACATTTGCATAATCTGCAGCATTGGGTCTTGCGATGAGCTGCTCCCTCCGGGGTTTCCACGAGTCATCTAAAGATTGAGATAGATAAAGGGGTAAGAGGGAAAGTTCTAAGGTTCATGGTTTTGGTTTCAAAGCTAAAACTTTGAATTTGACTCAGCTTTTGCAACTAACTCCATTTCATTCCTTCAAACAAGCACACGATACAAACACACACATACCACAACAACAAAGGAAAACAGATGGTTTTAAGAACCATTCTGTAAGCTACGATACAATGGGACCGATACATCTCATGCTATGACAGTGCTCTAGTGCATCTACTCATCGTCGATAAAGTCGGAGTCATCATCGTCGGTGTAGAAGTCCACGGCATCTTCCTCCAGAAATTCATCATCATTGCTGAGGTAGGAATCAATATCCCCTTGGATATCTTCACCTTCCTCTTCTTCTTCCTTTGCTGTAAGCTGAGCTTCTTTCTCCTTGATGGTCTTCTCGAAGTCGGCCACCTTCTTGCGAAGACAGGCGATGGTGCGATTCTTCTTTTCGCGTTGGCGGCGAAGAGACTAACGGTCCTTGACAAGCAGTGAGAAAGTCTGGGCCTTCTAGGCGGCAATGGCAAGGTTGTGGTTGGCAAACTCCCTAGCATTGTCCAATTCCATCTAGCGATCGTACAGCGGGAAGTCAAGGTTCTCCACTTGACGCTTCAACTCCGGGTGACTTGGCATTTCCATTGGCATTCCCATGAAGTCACGCCTTGCATAGTGCGCAAAGCGGGTTCCTTGGATTTGGTTGACACTGAGGGCACATAGACGCACGAGAGCTTCATGCATTGCCCTGGCTAATCCATCTAGACAGTTGTTCTCTCTTACGGAGAACTGGATTCTCTCGGATGTTGGTGCTTCTATACTTCCTCGAAGATTAGCGGTGACTAGCCATTGTAAATCTCCTCCTGGGGGTCCAGGAAGTTGAGCTCCAAGAAACTCCGGATGTGGGCGTCCCAATAACTCAGACAGTGAATCTAGATCCCTCTTGAAGATCAGTTGGCCTCCGTTGCCCAACTGGTAGAACTTGCTGAACTGAGTCTCCATCTACAAGAATTAAGGATGAGGAAGTTAGTGAAGTGATCAAGTGTGTCAAATTTTATGTAGTAATGTAAGAATTTGAGGAACATGAATTTTTGAGAAAGAATGAATTCCCAAGGGTAAGAGAGGAATTGGTTTTTCATAAATACTCACTTTGGTTTTGAAATTCAGTTTTTGTTTGGACGTCCATTCTAACTAGGGTCTCCTATGGTCAGGATGGCTCTGATACCAACTTGTCAACACCCGGATTTTTAATCCCAGATGCCTGTTATGTCATACATCGCAATCCTAGGATTACCATTTTTTGCGAGACATAACAGATTGGATATCACAGTACATCATCCATTACAAACCATAATAAGGTCTTACACGAATAAAGGATCTCATGATCCAGTCTTAATACAACAAGCAGCGGAATAAAAAATAAGCGTAGCGGTAGGGTCCATCTTCAGTGGCACAGGCAATGCTGACGATGGAAGATAGTCCTAGTTATCATAGCCGTCATGTTGTCCTTCATCTTGGTAGTCTCCTTCATAGTCTGGCCATGAGAATAGCCAGGGAAAAAAGCCATTAGTACTCGCAAACTATCACTAACAAGTAAGGTAGTGCTAGTGGGAACTGCTAACTCTAGGTTTATTTGTAAAGTTAAGTTTGAAGCCTAAGCTGAGTTCAGAAACAAAGAAAGATAAAATAAATTTCTAGAATCACTTAAGTTGGGAATCTAGTGTCATAGTCACAACTCTATTGTGGTCAAGTCATGTCACAATTCATTTCATAAGTTGTTTTGAAAACATCTGACAACGAAATAGTATGGCCACTCCAACTGTCCATAACCGCGGACGCGGCTATTCGAATAGTTTGACACTCTGCAGAGGTGGTACACTTTCACCACAAGATTCGATACATCTGTCAGGGATAACCCTGAATCATCATACTTAGTATGTGGATAATCAAACATAACCTTCCCTTTACACACCCTAGTATAAGCACCTCTCCTATGAGTATGGCCTCCCAACCATGACCATCTGTCATCTTGGGCACTGCATAGGTGGACAACATTGAGAGGTAGCCTCAGCTCAAACCTCTCCCGTGAGGGAACTAATACTAATGCATATAAACTTCCGGCTAAGCCTTACCCAATTCAGGTATTGTGGTTGTACGGTAAATTTGGAATGGTATCGCATCCGAATCCAACCATCAGTTTTTGTAGAAGGGCTAAGGCTCATGCCTCAACATTTTCATCATCATAAGCCATTTGTGTTTCTCAACACATGTCAAAACATCTCAATAGAATGACTCATCATTCCAAGGTTTTCACAATTCATTTTCACCAAGTGTTCCCATCTAAAGTGACTCAAGTTTTGATTTAGCTCTAAGCTACTAAGTTAAGAGTGTTCACTAAGGTGGGATGAATCTCAATCTCATGCCATAGAATTACATCTAAGGTTATCTAGATAGGTCAAGTTTTATACTACCTTCAAACAAGTAAGGGACTTGGGTAAAGTAAAGAAAGTAAAAGCTTGAAAGTAAAACTTGGAGTAGGTACTAGTCAAAGTGGTATAACCAAAGCATGCCTAATGCCTTTGCTTAGGTTATCTAGCTTGCAAGGGTTGGCTTGCATTGTTAATGATGGCTTGCTAGTATAATGCTTGCAAGTATTAGCTTGCCTTGGTTGGTGCAGTGGTTGAAGTTTTCTTCCTCCTCCTCTTGGTAGAACTCCTCCTCCTCGAAAGCTTGGTCGGTACTATCGTCTATAAATACATACGGGATACACAATCACCAGACAATACTTAACTAGTCTACTTAGCACACTAAGGCACACATTTGATGATCTATTATCATCACAAGCATCACAAGGTTTTATTAACTAGTTTCATTCTTTTTATTTAAGAAAAGTAATTTCTACTCATTGAAAAATAACTAAGATTTAATATTCTCCAATTAAAATATGGGATCATGTGGACACATGTCATCACCACATATTCTAACATATGGGAATGTGATTTAAAGGTTGGATCACATTTAATTAAGTTTAAGTTTACTATTTAATGATTTAAAGTGACTAGAAATGCCTATATAGCATTATTTTGGTACTAGTCCAAAGTCACTACATGCAAACCTTAATATTATTACATATTTAGATAGGTATGGTTAAATGTGATTTTTGAAAGTTGGAATCAACTCAAAAGCTATTATGTTTGATTTTATAAAAATGTTTGAAGGTGCAAAAGCTTCTGTCTTGTTATTTTTACTAGGAGAGATCTCTAACTCTAAATGAATTAAATCCAACGGTCTTGGATAGATCTTTTCAGAGGCTTTCCAACAAAATTGGAATCACTCAATTTGGTTCAGTAAATCTTCCTGGATTGATTTTTGAACTAAGGCACAGAATTGGATTTAAACTTAAATAGAAAAACACTTATTTGAATTCGTGGGCTAGCGCGGGAAAGGAAATGGGCCAGCCAGTGGCCAGCTGGCCTTGAAGGCGGTGAGGTTGGTCCCACTTGTCAGCGAGACTTAAAACTCGAAACAGTATCAAGCGATCTGGGCCACACGATTAGAACGCGGATCAACGGCTCACAGTCGTCGTCAATGACGGACTCGTCGCCGACGAGACCGAACCTTAAACGGACAGTGGGGGTCTATTGGGGACGTACCAGGGCTCCAGCTAGTGCGGCGAGGCGTGCAAACGAACTGGACGGCGACGGCAGACTCAGGCGAGGCACGGTAGGGGCTGCGGTGGACGGAATCAACGGCAGCGTCTCCTCCTCTGCATCGGCTGCCTCCGGTGAAATTCCGGTGGCCTGCTGCTCGAGCTGCTTCAGAGAGAGGTGGGGAAGGACTGGGAGTGAGAGGGGAGTCGAATGGTGTGGAGATTGAGGCTGGGTAAGACCTCCTTAGATAGGCTCGAGGAGGGGACCGAGGGGGCGACGGCGAGCTCGTCGGTGATGACGATACAGGGCGCTATTGGCATGGGCGGCATAGGCAAACGGTGGCTTGCCTCCTGGCGGTGCTCTACGGCTTAATGGCGCAGCTAGGGGCGGTGGCATATGGTCGGGAGCTTCCCGCGCTCTGGGAGACAGAGGCGGTGCTTGACACGGCGCTCGGTGACTGTGGGTCGCGCGGCGGTGCACGGCCATGTCTGGCGGGGTGCTGGGGTTGAGGCGCAGCAGCGTGCGCGGTATGGCGTCAAGGCGTGGTCTGCTGCGTGCTGGCGGCGATCACGCTCTAGCACGCTCTGGCTGCGCGCAGAGAGAAAGGGTGGCACTGCAGGGGAGTGGTCCAGGGGCTGAGGTTGATCGAGGGGTGGACCATGGGCGGCGGTAAGGTCACGCCGTGCTTCCTGGAGCTGCGGAGAGGGATTGGCGGTCTGCTGCTGTGTTGGCAAGGTTGGCCGGCGAGCATGTCCTCGGGGTGGCGTGGTACTGCTGCTAGGGACAAGGGGGTGGGGTGATTAGGCTTTGATTAGAGCTAGGAGGGACAGAGGGAGTAAATTGAGGTAAAATGGGTGGCAAAACCCTGTAGAAACAGTGAGCTAGAATTAGAGGGTGATTCATGCCTGCCAGGTGTTCGACACAATGGCCGCATGAACAAAATATTTGAATTTTTGGCTGATTTTTGGTGGAGTGATGTAACTTATGCTTAAGCATCTAGGTTTGCTTGGGATTTAAAAATGGAGTTTATTTGAGTGGTTTTTGAATAAGTGTGATCTAAATACCTACACTTGGTTCTATTTTCAAATGCCATTTAAATTTAGTGTTTGAATGTTTTTAGTAGATCACAAAGTGGGCCTTGGTTTATCACTACTTGTACTAGCAAGGGGTGCAAGGAACCACAATTGTTTCTGTTAAGATTTGAGTTCTAGGAATAGCCAAAGTAGGCATGGTGATTAAAATGGCAAAAGTGACCATTTGGTTATTTTATTCTTTTTGATTTGTTTTTCTTTGGAATTTGTTTGGGAATGATCTAGATTATGTTTAATTCACCTTAGAATCATTTTACAACCAATAGATCACTCAAACATGGCAATTCAAAACAACTCCTAATTTAAATGCACACACATATGAATGCTTAATGATTTTAAATAGAAAAGTTTTTGTTAACCCTAAATTTGATGATTTGGATCTTAATAACTCTGGATTAAAGTTTTGGGATGTTACAGAGATGATGCTATCTAGTCAAAGTTTGTTAAGCTATCTAGTTCAATTTCAATAATATGCTACTATCTAGTAAAACTTCAATTGTATGCTATTGTCTACGAATATGTAGTTTCTTATATATAAGTGCTGCTAATTCAATAATGGAGTAGCAGTTTATTAAATTTTTGAAAAACTGTTTGTGGCATGTAAGTATGTGTGAATACCACAAATAAATAAATTATTAGTGACATTCAGTCTGCATGTCACTACTGCACAAGTTGCTGGTAGCGTTCGGGTTAAACACCATCAGTAACCTTAGTGGCGTGTGGGTTAAACACCACTAACCTCACATGAGGCATAGGTAGGTCCTCTGCTCGGCTCATTTTCACAACCCGCAGCGCGCGTTGTGCAAGATATGGTGAGGCGAGCAGCGGAGGAGGAGCGCACGTGTATATATCTCTTCTTCTCATGCTCATACAAGTGGTACAACATGCTCCTTTATAAGGAGGTCCATCTTTCACACAACTAGCAATGTGGGACTGAACTTTTTGCCATCTCTCGCCATGCGTTAATGGGTCAAATGGTCAGAAATTATTGGCTCAAACGCGTTTCTTACATGGGGATGATACTACTATGGAAATAGACGTATGGTCACGAGTGAATAAAGATCAATCCTATCATGGTGTAGAAATTAACGGAAGACGACCAGTATGCTTGGGTAGCCGTTCAGCATGTCCTGAGCGGTTGCGTCGAAGCTTAGGGTTAAATGTTTTAACATATATTGGTACATAACTAATCTCTACTATTATATATTGTCCCGCTAAAATTAGGGAGTGACTATTGAGTAGCTAGCTGTTTTGAAATTCAAAAATAGACACTTTTTAAAACCAATAAAAAGTTGACAGCTATAAGACTTAGTAATTAGTCGATATTAATTAAAAATGTTTCTGCAGCCACATTTTCTAGCCAAACTTCACCCACATTGAGTCTCAACGGCTCTTTTACTTGAGTCCACGTTGATTCAGTTTGTGGCATGGGATGAGGCCACATGTTGTAAGCCAACTAAACAAAGGGTCAAGGCCACATGTGACATGTTGTAGGCCGATTTCAGAACAACTAATGACGGCCCTAACAAATTGATCTTCTTCTCCAGTGAAAGATACATTCTCCAGCTCCACACACACCCTATCCCACATAAAAGATACGTTCTGTAAGCACCTGGTCGACATCTCCCATAGAAAAAGAAGGGAAACATAATAAGATTGGGTAATGGAAGTACAAGACAAAAAGAAACAATAACAATATTCCGGAAGACAACCTACTTGCAATTCGAGATGCTCTGGAGCCCAAGGCAAGATCCTAAAATGCTCTGAATTCTGATTGATGAAATGCGTATAGTCAAATCCAAGTTGTTAGGATATTATGGTACCTAGAAAATGGAAAACTAGCTTGCAACAACGAGTACTGAACAAAATAAAAAGTCCTGAACCAATACAAAAATGTTACCCCTGTCATTTGCTTGCACTCGTCATTATAGCTCACTGAACACCGTGTAAAAATCTGAACAAGATATATGAGACTTAAGCAAGCAAATGTAAAAAAGGATGAACACGCAAAAATGAAAACTCCAGGAGAAGAGGAATAATAAACTTTGCCTACGCACCAAACTTTGTGGTACCCTCCACCTCTCCAACTCTCCTTTAACTTCTATACAAATCCTCTGCACAATGAATATGAAGCGAGTTACTATATGATGGACCACATAGAGATAAACAAAACTTTTTTCCTATGTGGCGGTGATCCCAAGATCTAGCTGAGGTGATAGGCCACGAGGATTATCATTAGACGCGTAGTTGCGGAATTGATGAAGCATGTCACTTGATGCAGTGTAGTCCTCACGATCCGATCGTCGAAGTGTTGAATGTACATCACCTCCGCCAGTATTCACAAGTAGGAGGAGGAGCGCCGGTGGTGGACTCCTAGGTCCGGTATGGCAGCAATAGTAGACTGGTCGGAGCTAGGGTTTCCAACGCATTGAATGACCTAACCGTACATGTTGGGCACTTGTGCCCCAGTATATATAGGGAGTGAAAGTGGGCTTCACTCACTTGTGGCCTATTCACTAAAAGGCTAATATTAGTCACTATGATTCCAACTCACTGACTGAGTCCGTGTCTGATTCGGGTCCAACCCAAATAGATTTCCGGTTCAGGTCTAACTGAAACTTGCTCCCTCTCTTAAGTGTGTGACCCGATAGGCTCATGGTTACTCAGACATGATCCGAGTCTCACTCGGAATCGATCAGTCGGCAGTGGCTCCTAGCAGAACGTGTTGACTCTCAAGTACCAAAGAGTCACGACGACATACCTTCCAATGCGACTTTCGCTTGAGTCCCTTTTGCCTCATGATACATCTTGTCAAAATATAGGAGAATTATCGTCATCATTCAAATAGCCCGACTCTCTTCTTGATCCGAGATAAGTCATTCATCCAACTAACTCTTAGTCGGCCGCCTCGGTTAACACTTAACCGAGTCGCGCATGGCCATGCTTTTCAAATCATATCTTTTGAGAGGGCCTAGAGAATATCTCTCCAGTCGGATGGGCAAAATCCCATCTTGGTCATCCACGTCACGCAGCTTGATTCTCAGTCGATCTGAACTCTACCTTTATAACTGCCCAGTGACGGAACAGCGTTTGACAGAACCTAAGTCGGTGATCCTCAACTCGGATTGTGCAATAACCTTAGGTCTAAGGATTATATTGATTGAGAAATACAAATGATGACATATTCGTTGTATCTCAATATGGGTCAGTCCGACTCGCTAAAATCTTTAGCTGAATCAGTGTAAGTCAGAATTGCATCTTCATGCCCTGACAAGTGGAACCAAGTTATCAGCCGACTTTCATATTAGTCTAAGTTGTGTGTCCAGCAAAACCTCAATGACCAAGGACATTTAGTATGAATAACATGAATATATAGTTTCACAATCGAATCACATATTCAATGATACATATCGGTAGTTCATACAAGGACAATAATTTTATGAATACATTGGGAATAACATCATACATGATTGCCTCTAGGACATATTCCCAACACTATAAGTGATGAAATTTCGCAAATGATGAAATAAGATATTGCAAACATGTGAAAATGAATGGAAATTGAGCTAATTAAGAAAAATTTATTAACTCAAAGAATGACCTAATAAGAGAGAGAAATCACAGGACAAAGCAAAAGAGGAACTAATAAAATAGAGCAAATAGATGTGACTAAGAAACATAAAAACGGAATAATTGATACAATATGGAACTGAGAATATATATTACTGAGCAAATAAGAGAAGTCTATTACTAAGAAAACAAGAACAGAGAGATAGAGACGACTGAGAAAATATGACTGGGCAAATTTAGGGACTCAAGACTCATTAAAGACGAAGAAAGGATGGAAGAGTGAAACGTAGGACTGGATAACTGAGGAAGGAATAAGTTTTCGGAGGACTAAAAGAAAAAATATTACTAAGCAAACAAGAACAAAGAGATAGAGATGACTGTAAACATACGACTTAGCAAATTTAGGGACTCAATACTCATTAAAGACCGAGGAAGGATGGAAGAGTGAAACATAGGACTGAAGAACTGATGACAGAATAAGATACCATAGGACTGAAAGAAAAATAATTGAGGAAAGATGAAAGATTGAGAATAAAATAAAAACCGAGATTTTTTAAGAAAAACTAAAAAATGAAGAAAGAGAGACCAACGGATGTGACAAAAGACTGAAGAAAGTAAAAGAAATAAATCTGACAAAAGGAATGACAAATAGGACAATATAATCATAAAAGTGTGGATGAGGATAAAAAACTGAGAAATGAAGAAAGAGAGACCCATGTATGACACAAAAGATTAAAAAAAAGACATTCATGGAGAATATTAAAAGAAATAAGCTGACAAAAAAAATGACAAAAGAGAGACCGAAGAAATATTTGAAAATAGGACAAAAGAATGTATGATTGACAACACTGGAAATGAAAGAAGAACCCGCATAACCATTAACTAGAAGAAAAGACTGATACATGACTGAAAGAAAAAAGATCTGAAAATGCGACACAAAATGACTGAGTGACAAGACTGAAAATAAAAGAAGAACCTAAATAATAACTGAAAGACAAGAATGATACATGACTAAATACGAGAGAGATAAGACCCCCACGCCACCACGATTATAGGCTGGTGACAATGAGCACGAAAATGAAAACCCAACAAACAATGAATAAATAATGAGACTGAAAATGAAAGAAAAAACTTTGTTGACACCAAAACCGTCCATGTGCCTATAGTTGAGTGGGATGCCAACATCATCAAAGAGTAAGGTGAACATGTGTAGATTGTACTGGTGGCTCGAAGAGAAGTCAACTATTCTCCGATTTTTCCTGGATATTCTTCTTTGGACTTGCTTAAAAGCATGGACCATGTTAGAGAAATTTCATCCCATAACACAGGCTATCCTGAAAATGCATGATGGCAGATACCAAGATACTTATTCGTTGATATAAAGGTCAGCCATAATCATTTAAGTGCAGATGATAAACATTGGATTACAGAAGGAGAAACAAGGTAGCAGTACTCAATCCTTATAAACAGTACTGTAGTAAATTCATGCCACCAAAAGGGAACTAGAACTATTTTTCAACTTATATCCGTATTTAGCCCACCAACGGGAGACTATTCATGGAGCTGAAACACAATAAAAGCTGCCACTATTTTATTGTAACAATTGACAACAACCTAAGCAGAGTCTTCTAGTGCTCAAATGGCTTGCAAAAAGAGCATTATGACTGGGCCCTGAACCCCAGGAGCCAGGAGAAAATCAGCACACCTGAGCTGAAAAACATCGAGTGGCCTCAGAGAACCCCTTTGCACTGCCTCCCCCTGCATGAACAACATGTTGAGGGATACGTTCCCTGTCGACCTGCGCAAGCTTTTCTATCAGATAATAATCCTCAAGGAGGATATATAGGTCCTATGAAACAAAGAATTCATCATGTCGAGCCAGAAATAAACCACTAGGGAATATAGGAAAAACAGAAGCTTCTGGCTATAGCGTACAAATAAACACAATGAAAACACAACATGGAACTTCAGTTATTCTTACAGACAAGTAGCGCTTATAATCACTTGATAGTTGAATTATCACTTGCTGACCATGTCAGCTAGAACAACCAAGTTTGGACTTCCAATCATTCTGAAAGTTTCGGTTATGCTGAACGTATAAGAGGAATTAACGTTTATCGTGTGAAAATAAAATCATTCCTATACTGCTAATGGTAAATCTACCACATAGTAACAGACAAGTAGACAAATCATGCCAATCACGCCACTATACACTCTTGGAACTTCCCCGCATCTGACAATTACATGCCGTATGGAAAAGGTGGTACTCCCTCCGTTTCAAAATATAAGATGTTTTAGCTTTATGAATTGAGTGTACGTAGACTTTTTTTATGTGTAGGTTCATCTAGGTTTAGCGTGAACCTACACACTAAAAGGGGTCTAGATACACTTTTTTCACAAAATTAAAACATCTCATATTTTGAAACAGAGGGAGTACTTGTTGAGCAACTTTATGGCACGACAATGACTGAGGAGGCAACTTAAATTTTGTTAGGCTGGATGGCATGTTCAAATCTAACCAGTAGCACACAACATTCTAGTCTTAAATCCTCTAGCTCCCTCACACACACACGAGCAGCAACTCACCCCCTCTACCAATTCTGAAGAACTGAAACTGGGAAATATACAGTTGAAATCACAGATCCAAAGTCTCCAAACTTGAAGCTCCCGTGCTTGAAAATCAACAAAATGCCGTTCCACATAGGTGAGAGCCTAGTCTTTCATAGGCGCAAGCTCTTCTCGCGAGGCCCCTTGCTGACCAAGGTCATACGCCCGCGCTGACTGCTCCCTTCTGCCGAAACAGGATCCATCATTTCAATCAGGACATCTCCACCGGGCCGACCCAAACGGGTGATCCAAAACGTCCGTTTCTATCCGTTTGGGTGGGTCGTTGTCCGGTCTATCCAGACAACCGCGCTCAGCGGCGCGATCCATTTGTCCGCACTTGCAAACAGGGTCACGCCGATTTTTTTTTGAAATTCAAACAGAAACAATTCGCGCTAAAACTGATAAAGCTCGTACATATTCATACATACTTTACATTCAAAATATAGAAGACAAAATTTAAACTATCCCTAGCCCTAGCCCTAGCTACCGATCTCCGCGCGCCGGTGTTGTCGCGTCCATCTAGGGGTCGAGTTCGATGTACTCCGGCGGCGTCCATAGGTTGGCCGGTGGCAGGGCCGGAGCCCGGCGCGGGTGGGTCGATCACCTGCCTAGGCCACGCTGCCGGCGGCGCCATGCGGAGGTGGAGGTGCGCCAGCTCCATCCCCTCCTCCGACGCGATCGGTGGCGCTCACCCTGGCAGCGACGGCGCTGGAGCCAGTTGCGTGTTTGCCTGCGCCACCAGGCCAGTGAGCTAGATGGGCTCTTGTTAGCCGCCCCACAAGTTCGTGGTTACGTCTAAATCGGTGTCGATACGCGTCTGAATTACTGGCGCGCTAAGCGGTGGCTGATGGGTGGGCCAGTGGGTGTGGGAGGACACGCCCTCAGTCCGCTCATGTAAGGGCCGACATAACAGTAGCCCAAATTTGATGCACGAATGAGTCGAGCCGGACTCGTCGGTCCCGTGCCGCTGGAGAGGCCGCGTTCGGACCGTTGGGTCGCGGGTAGAGATGCCCTCACTAGGAGAGACCAACCTTGAAAGATACCCCAGCAGTTCCTGTGCCTCTCGCCTGGTTGCCTCTCTCCATCGTTCTCTCTCCAGGATCGCAGTTTTGGACGGGAATGAACCACCAACGAGGATTTACCACATGTAAGTTGGGCCTCCGGCACCATCTATGCCATAGATTTATTGGAGATTTGTGCAAACCAAAGTCTGTGGCATATTTGCATTCTAGTGCTCTTTGTATTATGAATTTTGACCCAAGTACAAAGCAGAGTATAAAAAACCCATCTCGAACCCGTCTAACCCTAACCCACCATGCCGCCCAGCACCCCACGACTCCTAGCACCCCTCGCAGCACCGCCACGCCCCGCCTCCCCTTCGCAGCACCGCCATGCCCCGCCTCCCCTTCCCAGCGCCACCACGCCCTGCATCCCCTTCCCAGCTCCGCCACTCCATGCCTTCCCTCCCCAGCGCCACCACGCCCGGCCACCACGAGCTTCGGCCTGCACGAGCACCAGCCACCACACGCGCCGGCCTGTAGGGATGCGAGCTCGCGCACCGACGATGTACCTCCTCTTGCTTCCTGGCAGGCCCGACGCTCCTCTACATGTGGTGCCGACGCGCCATGTCGACGACGACCACGAGCGGTCGCCCGCTGCCCTTACGCGCCTCCTCCGGCGGCGCCGACGCGCCCCGTCGACGACGACCACGTGCGGCCGCCTCGCATCTCCGACACACTTCCTCCCACGACACCCTTTTTTTCTACGCCTTTGTTTTCTTTTTCTGGAATTTTCTTGGTTTATTTTTAGTTTTATTTTGGGATTTTCTAGGGTTCATTCCAGATCAGTAATTGCTACGGGTCATGTAATTGCTATGGATTTCCTAGGGTTCGTTCCCAGATTAGTAACAGCGTTGAATCGTGTGATCTATTTTGTTTACTAATCTTTTTGAAGAACTAGATCTATTTGGTACTAATCTCTTTGAAGAATTTGTATGAATCCATGGTTCATTTTTTTTCCTGGAAATGCTACAGATCTTGTTTAGCTCATCAAAATTTCTATGGAACTTGTATGGATTTGATGTCAAACTTTAATGAAACATATATGGTTTGATAATCTTCAAGTTGCATGTCTAGAAGAAAAAAAAGTCTATTATAAATTTTCAGAATCCGTATTGGAATTTCTATGAACTAGTATGAATCTTCAGGTATATGGAACTTGTATGAATCTCATATGCATCGTCAGAAAATTATGGATCTTGTAAGGATTTGTTGTAAAACTTCACTGAAACATATAGGATTTAATGGTCTTCCAAAAAATATATGCATTATGTATATTTTCTTTTTAGAAACGTGTATGAAACATGAATGAAACTTATAAACCTTGTATGAAAACTTTCGATGTGGAATAAAAAATATGAAACTTGTATTCTGTGAAAAAAATCATATGAACATCTCTTGGCAGAAACAAGTTTGAAACATGTATAGAAATTGTAAAAAATATGTATTATTTAGGAACAAGTTTGAAACGTGTAAATCTTGTGAATCTTGTCTGAATTACGTGTAAAACGTATGAGTCTTGTACGGAACTTCTGAATCTAGGATGAAACATGAATGACATATATAAATATTCCTGAAAAATTATGAGGACAAATGTGGTGAAAAATAAAAAGAAAGATGTTAAGTAAAACAGAGATGTATCCGTGAATCAGGTTTGTTCCTTGAAGACAGCGACTAAAACGTATAAGATATGAAAAAACTGAAGGCTCATAAGCAAAACAACAATGGACTTGAGAAGTGAGGTAGGAGGGCTGTTTTGTAAAATGCTAGCACGAATCTCTAACAAATAAAAGACACAGATGATATCGGGACCCAACTTACAGGAGATTACATTTCCGAATGAACCACGGGGAGGAAAAGAAAGACATAGAAAACCTGAAACGGGTTCTCGAACAAACCAGGTAACTAAGTCGAGCCCAAAATATTGACATCAAGATGCGCACAGACTAAGACGATCGGGCGGTGCAAAAAGTGTATGTTAGCCAATCGTAAAACGTTGTTTTTAATAGGAAAAGTGTAAAATTAAATTACCGTGTTTCACCAAAATAAGAAGTTGCAAAATAATTATATCTCTAGTAGAAATTAAGAGCAGTGGCTAGCTAGAGCGAGCTCCTATGTTTGTGTGCAGCACTGATCCGTATGATTTTTGCAATTAGATCGCTTCATGAGCTGATTTAGTCGTACGGGCCCGTTCAGTTTTATTTTCTTCTGTGCTGCATGGAGTTGGATTCGGATTAACGAGGAGTTTCTGACCCACACCCTTGTCTCGGCAAGCGCTACGTGTCCGGGGATAACTCCCCCGATCCCCCGGATCCCTTGTCCGTCACGTGTCCCATAAAAACACCCATAATCCCACTTTTGCTACAAACTACCTATTTTTGCGGCAGAAAACAGCGTTTTTGCTACATGTAGCAAAAAACGGTTCGTCCACGAGACAAAAAATAAAAAGACAAAGCTCGCCGGAGGCCTCGCCGGAGACCTCGTCGGACACTTGTAACAAAAAATTTGCTCTAATGTAGCAAAACCAACTTCGCCCCGGAGACTTCCGCCGGGAGAACCTCGCTGGAGATATCGTAGCGAAAATTTTAACATATTGTAGCAGAACCACGATAGAGTTGTAGAAAAAAGTTCAGCAAATGTAGCAAAAGCCAGACCTCGTCGGAGACGTTGCCGGAGACTTTCGCCGGGAGACCTCGCCGGAGACATTGTAGCAGAAATTTTGCGCTATTATAGCAAAACTAGAAAAGAGTTGTAGCAAAAAAGTTCAGCATCTGTGGCAAAAAAAGGTTTCGCCGAAGACTTTCTCCCTGATAGCAAACCCAAAGCCCACTTGTAGCATTGTCACAGACCACTGGTAGCAAAACTTGATGTCGTTTGTAGCACCGCTAGCACCCGCATGTAGCACCGTCGTGGACTGCATGTAGCATATCTTGACATTGTACATAGCAGCGTCAGTGGTCCTGGGTAGCATTCCCGGGCCGCATGTAGCAAACCCACTCATATGATTCATGAGAACTCCGAGGGGGCGAGGCAGGAGGAGGTTGGGGTCTGGTTGCCTGAGTTCGTCGGAGAACGAGGCGGGCACAGCTAAGAGCCGGTGGGAGGAGTGGCGGCGAGAGCTGCATATGCACGTGTGATGTGGGGGTGGGCGGCGCGAGATGCTGGCAGCGCGCGGCGTGACCTGCTGGGGGCGGGCGGCATAACCTGCTAGCGGTGCGTGGCGCGGCGGCGCAACCTGCGGGCCAAGGGCGGCGCGGCGGGCGACCTGCTGATGGCGCGCGGCGCGCAAGCAGCGGCGTGGCGGCACAACCAGCGTTCGCCTCCGTTAGGGTTTCCTGAGCCGCTCTATATAAAGTCTTGCGCGGCTACCGCCACAACAACCACCAAAAAAACCAATCTAGGGTTTTGCCATCCTCTCTACTTGTGCCGTCACCGTAGTCTACTCCATCCCGCTTGCCGGCGTGCACCGGCGGACGGGAGAGCAGGTCTCCGGAACCACTCGCCCTTGTGATCATGTACGGGAGAGGGCGAATAAGGTTTTTGGGAAGCGCTCTGCACGACTGCTCGAGTTCTCCATCACGGGTCGTCTTCCATCCAAGTCAGGCGGTGCTGCATACCGCCGTCTTCGTCGCCATCTGCTGCGATCACTCTTTCCCAAAGTTTCTACTACGACAACCGAACGGTACGTGCTACGTGATCCTGTTTGGTTATTCATCATGTTCTGCGAGTACATGTTAGGCTGCTGTTTGTTTCCGATCATCCTGTTGTTTAGTACGTCTAGTATGTTCGAGTTACATGAGCTAGTAGCTGGTTTTGTCATGATTTATATTCTGGAATTAATCGTGGAAATTGTGCCTAATTCCAACATACATATCCACTGCTAGCTGCATTGCAAAGTTGTATTAGCAATTTGTCTTGTAAATATGTAGCTACTCATTATCCTTCAGAACTATAGTATTATGGAAGAAGTTTATGATCAGATGCATGTGTATTGTTATTTCAAAGAATAAATTTTGTTAAGATTAGGAATTGTTCCTTTTCATTAAGTTCTTCTGTAAGTTCTATAGAAATAATGGAATAGATCAAATTTTCAAATCTCAAGCACAGATAGATCTCTATTATAGTGTGCGTATCTGGTTCAAGCCAGTTCGACCCTCTCAGACACAGACAATGCATGCTTGATGCTCTGTGAATGCCTGAACATGATAGGGATTTTTTTTTATCTGGACGTGTACACTCATGTCTCTTTTTGTACTAACAGAATTTAGCAGAAATGTAAGAGTATGGTCTCTCTCCTTGTAATGTTAGAACACTTCTGTGAGAAAACAGCACCCTAAGCCTGTTCACGCTGACTGTGTTACATTTTCTGTTAGTTATGCTTTGCTAACTGAATGGCCTGTGGATTTGCACGGCATATTTTCCGAACCACATGGGCCTCATGCTCATCCTTGGAAACATATACCAGAGATCCGATTGCTGAATCAATAGCATCATGATGTTAAAGTAAAGCTGATTGTATGGGATTTATAGTAAGCTTTTGAGACCAAAATGGTCAACTTCAGGCAAACTGAACTGTGTGCTCTGGTGGTTAGTTACGTGTGGTGGAACCTTCCCACCCAGGTACGTTCAGACTTGGCATGAGTGTTTGCATGACTGGATTTATTTCAAAATTTAACCGGTGATGTTCTTTTAGTGGTACGTGACAACAGTGAGGTGTCTGTGATGACTTCGTCAACCTCAAGATATGCCTGCTTAGTCTTTCGGAGTTGCTCATAGGGGTAGAGTTTGCGTGTGTGTATGTGAGCGTCTTTGATGTACTGTGTTTCTAAAAAAAATGACTTGATTTTGTCTAGATTCATATGTATCTAACACTAATTTACTGCCACAGTTCCATACATAATTAACAGGTGAAACAAGCATGACAGAAATCTGGTAACATTCTGAAGAATCCTCTGAAAAAACAACTTCTCATAACCGTTCTTTGCTGTATTGACAAAAGAATCAGGAACCCTCTGAAATCTCATAGTATAAAATATCCACCCAAATATATAGCCAAACACATAAGAGAAAGGCAATAGCGCATACGATTATAAAGAACACAGACAGGCACTGTCGAATCCTGAACATTACACTTGCTAAGGGAACATGATGTGTATTCACATTCCGCTGATCCAGCTTCTCCACCTAAATTTTCTTCAGCGCAGCAGTACACATGCATTAACGAAGAAAGATCAAGAACATCAGAACAAAATCTTAACCGGTTCACACAATGGAGAGGAGAAAGCTAGCAGTTACAAAGTATTGGCAAAATGCTTGAGACCTAATCTCAGCGGGCCAGATCCTTCCCAAGGCAAGTATTCCCTGGAGAAGAGCGTCACAATTAACCAAATACAATATGCCACTCCAACAAAGTGAATCCAGTTAAAACTTGTGAGTTATGGGATAAGTGATCCGTTCGGGAAGCCGCAGTACAGCGGGAAGCCAACCGAGCGTGCCCTTGAAGCTGCATTCCCTTGCTGTGAGTCTCTGACAGCACTAGGCCAAAGGGCAGAGCAGAGAGCAGAGCATTTCCAAGATTAATTCGTTATCTTCTCTAAAAGGATTAATTTCGTTCTTGAACAGACTGTCTAATACTAATACTTGGTCTGGTTAACTGAATCTTGCTCCTGGTTTGTTAATTTTTGCAGCTAGCACCAGCTGACGCATGCAGAACCAGACCGTAATCGTCACCATCATCATGGTAGCCTGTAACCAACGCCATGTGCTTATTGTATGAACTTGTGCTCATGTAACTGTGTGTAAAGCGTTGTACGTAGAACATATTCAACCGTTACAACTGATCCAGAAACACAGGACACACACCGGTCTAAAGAATTGGCAACCAAATCAGGGAACCTTACCCTCAAAACAGGAAATCAATCCATGCCTGTGAATAAGTTAGATGGAACGAAATTATAGCAAACACAGTACTCCTATTTCTCAATAGCCAACAGTAAAGGAAATAGGAATATTGGAGAAGCATGTATATGTACTAAAGTTATTCACCAAAAAATAAGAGACAGCGACAAGGTAATCATGATGCAGGGAATGGAGTAAATAAGTTTATTGATATCTGCAGAAAAACCATTTTTCAGCAGTTACTCCATAAATATAACGTAGTTACAAATATGTAGCTGAATGTACAAGTGAAAATCAAAGCTAAGTTATGAGTAAAAAAAAAAAGGAAAAACAGAGGCTAGATCAGTTTGGGTTATGTACCAAATCAATACAGTTGGCTACTTGACTCCAGATCCTTCGGAGTGTGCCTTACTTGCGATTCAGGTTGGATGATTTTGCATTTAACTGTTGAAGCTCCACCAAGAACCACTAATCCGAATCCTATATTTGGTACCCAATCCATTCATGTCCCTGAATAAAGTTCTCTACTGAGTAGAAACTGACATGCTGTTGTGGTGTCTGACTACTCCACCCAACCCTTGAAGTGTCATTTGCACCAGGGCCTCGACTGTCAAACTCCCCATGATATAGTGTCCTGAGTGCAAAGTCCCCTCGCCAAGGAAGCCACCCCTCCGGCCTGACAACCTTCCCCAAATAACACCTGACGTACAGTATCCTTGCATACTCCTTCCATGGACGCCCCAAATAGAGCCGGTAAGATTGTGGCTTTAACTCGTACAACATGACGAAATCTTGGTTACCATCCACTATGCAATTCTGAAACACAAACCCTGTTGTCTGCCCTGGATCAATCCTTCCATTTGCTGCCACTACATTGCGAGCGCTCTTCCAGGATCCCTCTGCCCGCGGCACCGTCTTAATCACACACTCCTCAAATATAGCTGCGGCATTCCCGAACACAAAATCCACAGTTCCAGTAATATGGCACTGGCGATACAAATGCCGCATCGTGCGAGCATACAACGTGTCCTGGTGCCCTCGGAACTCCACGTTCTCCAGCACCGACCGGTCGCTGTCTGAGCGGAATGCAACCGCCTGATGGGCTCCTGCCCCTGCACTATTCTCAAATGTTATATCCCTCGCCCTGAAACCATCGCCAATAACAGCGACCGTCGCGGTGTCATAAGTACCAAGGTGTTCAATCCCAACACTCCTTGAGGCAGTGATCACGGTAGCCCTCATTCCCTCACCCACCAGCAGAATGTTGGTCTTTTCGTACGGAATTATGAGATTTTCCTTGTATATACCTGCAGGGAAAATTGATTATTTACCCAAAAGTTCACCAGCCTTCGATCATCTACCAAAAGTTGAATAGTAAAATATCCAAAAGAGCCTTGAAATTAAAATAACAATTGTAGCAGGTCACTAATCAGAGATGGTCATCAAAGACATGATTGGGTCAGCTATTGATTAGATCGCAAAAGCAGTTCACTCGTACATGCACCTTCAGGCGGCGCTGCTCCAGCGGGAGATCATCCACGGCCGAAAAAAGGCGTATGAACAGGACATGAAAATAGACATAAATAGGCTACACTAACCACTGACTGCATTCCGCTAAAATATCCAGGCTGGGTCCCTAGTTTGTAGCATGGCCGTGGCTGATCTGCCGCTGGAGCAGCACGCGTGAACTGCTTTTGCGATCTAATCAATAGCTGACACAATCATGTCTTTGATGACCACCTCTGATTAGCCATCTGCTACAATTGTTATTTACTTTCAAGTTTTCTTGGGTGTTTTACTAATGTACATTTACCTGAGAACTTTTGGGTAAATAATCAATTTTCCCGTACCTGCACCGATGGTGATGACGAAGTGGCCCACGGTATAATTCGGTGCCGCATTGACAGCGTCTTGCACAGTGGAGAAGTCGCAAGGTTTAGCTCCCAGACTCGACTTGCAGACGGTTGCAGACGGACGGATCTTCGCCGGAAATGCCGCGCCGGTGGAGTCGGATGAATAGGGTTTCGGGTCTGCGGTTCGAGATTTCAGGGTAAGGGAATTGAGGAAGCGGGATGTGAGTGGGTAGGAGGGGAAGGCGGGCACGGAGAGGAGATGGGAGCAGTCGTACTGGTACTGGAGCGAGGCGGATGCGAGGTGGAGCGCCGTTGGCAGATCGCCGGACTCGAGAGAGGAGAGAGCGGCGCGGAGGCGGTGGAGCGAGAGGGTGAGGTGGTCGGCGCATGGGTGCGCGTAGGAGGCGGGGGACGGGTGCGCGGCGATGGCCGCGCGGAGGAGAGAGGCGGGTTCCCCGGGTGGCGCGGTGGGTCGGAGGATGAGCAGCGCGAGGAGCGCGAGGGCGGCCGCCGCCGCGGCGACGGGAAGGACGCGGCGGCGGCGGGCCAGGACGTGCTGGTCGAAGGTGCGCGGCATTTTGGGCGCGCGTCGCCGCGTTGGAGAGAGAGAGAAAGGAGAGATCCCGATGCTTTGGATTGTGTTCGTCTTTGTTTTTTCTGACGGGTAGATTGTGTTTTCTCGGAAGCGGGCAGGCGTCGTTTCGTTTTACGGATCCGAAGACGGATTCAGGGGGAGACGTTTTCGAGGTGTACGAGCAGCTTTAACCAAGCCGATAACTCTGATAAGAAACCGGACGCCTCTTCAGTCTTCACTTCAGTGGTGCTCCGCCGCTCTCGCACCGTGTAATTCTCCTGTGCGCTTACTCGGTTAATCGATGGATTTAGTCACTGGGATAGTGGTCCACGGGTGCTCTCCTTCCTGGAAATGCATCAAGTCGCCAAGAACGCCTCTGCTGCTCGGTTCTTGGGGTTGGGCTGCTGTTGGTGGCGCATTTCCCGGATGCTCCTGCCCGCTAGCTGTTTGTCGAAATGCCCCAGCCGTGGTGCCCTTCGCCAAGAAGAAGAGGAAGGGGTACACTCAGGGACCGCCTGATGGGGAAGAGAACGATGATGTTGCTGATGACTTGGAGGGCGAGGACAAGGATGTTGTTGATGATAATGAAGATGAGGAGGAGGATGTCGGTGCTGAGGGTATGTTTCTCTGTTTCCTTTTGATTGGGGGGTTTTGGGTTCAGTCTAGTGTGTCCTGTGGAAGGGTGAGGTTTGTTGGGGCTCTGCGTTCTAGCTACATTTTCTTGCATCACTTGATCTGAATGTTTCGTTTCCAACCAAAAACTATATGAGTGTACGTACTGTGAAGCACTTGGCGCTTCAGATATCCATATCCCTTTACGGTCTCCTGATTGAGTGTTATTATATGCATGCCTTATAGGTGATCAGAAAACATCCGCCTACAGAAAATTGCAGTAGATTATATATCTAGTTCTGCAATCTGCAAGTCATCCATGCATTTGCGTTGTGCTTACAAGGCACCCTAAATCGGACTGATTCTTGAACAGGTAGTGTTTCTCATTTACTTAGCCTATTAATTAGTTGAATTTGGTACTAGATTACTTGGAATGTAGTTAATGATGTCATGTTTGATGTCATACTCATCTAAAAACACAAGTGCAGTGCTGAATTTGGGTTGTGCAGTAGTTCCCACTTCTGTCAGTTGATTCTGTATAGGAATGTTTAATCTTCCAACAATCCACTCCAGTCTACTTATGCATCATCTTCAACTAGTATCAACGTCTTTGGTTCGCCGACTAATGCAGTAACATGCTGTAAACCAGTATCAATAAAGTAATTATTATGTCCCTCAAACCGTATGCAGATATAGTGGATGAAGATGACTATAACGATGATGACGACTACGACTTTGAAGATGATTTTGAGAGTGATGATGAACAAGACCTTTATGTAAGGTTACTTTTATCTATTCAAATCTACAAGGTTTACCAGAGAACATTGACCACTGACCATGGATGTGCGTTCATATTATGGAGGCTGGAGATGGAGGTGCTGGTGGTGGAGTATCACTTGCTGGCACATGGTGGGGCAAGGAAGCATTGGCTTTGGCTGAGCAGGTTTCGGAATCATTCGACGGCGACTTGAAAATCTATGCTTTCAAGGCAACTGCAAATTTAGAGATCAGAGTACGCATTGAGAAGATGTCCACCAGGTATATCTCAATGCCCACTACATATGTATCAATATTAGTACATGCATATGCCATAACTTACAAATTCCGAGGGCGAGTGTTAGTAAATAAAGGCAAGTATACAACAGATACACTGGAAGTTGCCTTCTTAACTTGCAGTCGGCTTTCTGTTTTCTATCATTTCTCTAAGATTTCTTATCGAGGACTTGCTATTAGGTACGGTTCTCCAACTATAGATGACATCGAAGCGTACACAATTGCATTACGTGAGAAGTTGGATGATGCAGAGTCAGCAGGAAGGATCCCAAAAAACATATCCTTAGAGGTTTGCCCCTCTAGAACCATACTCAGAGCTAGTAAAAGCCTTCTCCGTATAGTCTCCTCAGAACAAACTGATAACTTTAGTACTCCCTCCGATCCATATTAATTGTCACTCGATTGGATGTATCTAGCACTAAAACATGTCTAGATACATCCATTTCTACGACAAGTAATATGGATGTATCTAGACATGTTTTAGTGCTAGATACATCCAATCGAGTGACAATTAATATGGATCGGAGGGAGTAACATACTTTTTTCGATAATGTTCTTATCATTGAGGCATTCCATTAATGACTTTAAAGGTGTCATCCCCTGGCGTGGAGAGAGTTATCCGTGTTCCAGAAGAGCTTGAACGCTTCAAAGAACGGGCGATGTATGTCAGATACGTTGCAACAAGCGAGGACGTAGCCACGCCTCAAGAAGCGGACGGCGTGTTCAGGCTCATCTCCTACGACGTGGACCTGTGCGAGTGCACCTGGGGCATCGCAGACGTGAAGATAAATAGGCAGCAGACCGGCAAGGGCAGGCCCCTGAGCAAGAAGCAGAGAGAATGGCGCCTGCAGACGCCCTTCGAGTCGCTCAAGTTGGTCAGGGTGTACTCTGAATGTTGAGCTGCCTCTTTGAGTAAAACATTTCGTCCGCCTGAGGTATTCTAGCACCTTATCCAATTTTGTTGAACGAGCGCTGGTAGTTCTAGTTTCATCCTCCCTGAGCACGAACTCGATCATCCTGCCACCCAGTACCGCCCCCTTTGAGCAGCCAGCTTATGTGCAGTAGCTAGATTGTTGTACCACTTGTTCATATTCAGTGATGAGATGAGGTGTTCTTCTATGCAATAGATAACACCTGAACTGTCCTGGAGTTCTACTCGCAAAAGAGGAATTCTTTGGCCACCCACTGCTCTCTTACCTGCCTCTTACATAACATAGTTGTATATCCACTTAATTGATTGATTCATTGTTTAATTTTTCCTGGACATATAATCTGCTTGTATTTTTTTCTGTATATATAAGCCACTTGCCTAACTACCAATCTTCATGTATATAGTACTCTTGTTTTTTCTCCTATTTAATGAAACAGGTAGCGCCTGCCTTTCACGTAGAAAATTATCGTTATTAGCAATCTCTTGTCAACGTGAGTAGATTACTTTCTCAACTGAACAAACTGCCGGGTAGGTACTATGGAAGTTCTAGACGAGCATATAAAGACCAGAGGAATGTAGTAAATCCATAGTATACTACACACTCTACATGTCATACAAAGGAAAACTCATACGATTTGCTTGTTTTTTCTGTTGTTGTACCGCACGTGTGTATGCATGTGTGCTAGTTTGACGCTTAGACGAAGCCCGATGAAGGTGAGCCTTTGAGATAGATGGTCCATTCCCTGTATAGATTATGTTGGCAGATATCCAGAATACAGAACAAACTTATTGCTGTATAGTACGGCAAAACTTGAATTCAGTTTTGGGTGGTCCAGCCTGCTCCTTAGATATATTCCGGTGTCTTTTCTTAAGTACAAACTGAGTGACGGGAGCTCGGCCAATCATTCAGGCATATATATATGAATATGAACATCAAACTTTTTTGTACTTAAGGATACGTGTATGCATGATCCATCGATCTGCCATTTTATTCGATCTTTTGCGAACATTCCTGTAAATTAAACAAGTTGACCTTCACATACAGTATTTGCCAAACATTAAGCGCCCAGATACAGATATAATTATTTAGCTAGGAAGATCGATCTAAGCAGTGAGTCTCCACAAGTTCATTAGTAACGAGTTCCTTGTACCGAACAAACTTCAATATACTCTGGCTACTTGCAATAAGACAATATGACCTGAGACCAAGCAAGTATACATTGCATGCAATTTAACACTTCTTGAGTACAGTATTGGGTGGTTCCTGTAGTGTGGGTTTATTTTACGTTAAGCCTCTCTAGCTACTTGCGCATATATTAGGTCTGTGATATAGTTAAACCTCAAGTGGCCACAAAGTTTATGCAGGCATCTGGCGGTGAGCAGCACGATCAAATTCACGGTTTCACAGTTCTGGGTTCAAGTCGAACCAAACACCCACGCGACCCCTTCCGTTCTTGTCAAGTCATACATCAAATGCATAAGGTATTTGATGTATTTTGTTTTGCTACTAGCTAGTATTGGGTAGCATTTTTGTTTTGCATTTTCAGCGATGGTGAGAAATTATTTGATGTGACTTGATTATATACACATGCATGCATTCCTATTCACCTAGACTATGTGCATAGTCAGAGAATCTCACAAGCCATGGGAGGGAGTAATTTGTAAGTGTGTTTATCTGATAATTGACCGAAATGTGCTTGTGTGCGTGGGTCGTCCTAATTTCTGTAAAAAAAAATGAGAGTAATTTCTGTACTTAGTTGGATGCATCCTATATATATTTGTAATTTTTTCATGAAATATATATATAAATATCTATATTGTGATATGTACACGGATGTTTTTTTATTTGTCAACACTTTCTCTTACCAAAACCTTCTTCTCCCCCTCCCTTGGTCTTCTTCGTAGTCCTGAGCTAGCTAGTGATCAGCTAGCACGAGCTCCAGACCAAGGAAGAGGGGATCGCTTCGAGCAATTGCCATTACAGAAATGGTGAAAAGGGGTGGTAAAGATCTAAGGTCTGGTCTTGACCATTGGTTAGAATCAGATGGTTTAGAAAAAGTTACATTTAAAAAAAATTGTACAGGAGTCTTTTTTTTTTAAAAAAAGGTCCTTGTACGGATGTTTGTTTATCGAATTCCTGTAGTTAGGCTAAGTAGGCTTCGGCCCAGCGTGGTGCTTGGCCCATCGTAGGACTGCTCGGCCTCAAATTTATGCACCAGCGATCGAGTCGCAGCCGGACTCGGAATGCATCGGAACGGGGTACATACGTGATCCGCACGAACCCGCCTCACCGACTCCAAAGGCGGCAATCCTTCTGCTCCATAAACCGCCTCGCCTAGGGCTCCTCCGCCGAATCTCGCACGGCGATCGATCGATCGAGATGGGCGAGCGCAAGGTGCTGAACAAGTACTACCCGCAGGACTTCGACCCGTCGAAGATCCCGCGGCGGCGCCAGCCGAAGAACCGGCAGATGACGGTGCGCATGATGCTCCCCATGCGCGTCCGCTGCGCCGCCTGCGGCGAGCACCTCGCCCCGGGCACCAAGTTCAACTCCCGGAAGGAGGACGTCCCCGACGAGAGATACCTGGGCGCCATCCCGGTCTACCGGTTCTACATCCGGTGCCCGCGGTGCGCCGCGGAGATCACGTTCAAGACGGATCCCAAGAACTCGGGCTACGCCGTCGAGTCGGGCGGCTACGAGCCGAGGCGCGGCGCCGCGGAGGAGGACGATGGGGCGGAGGCGGGGGCGAAGTGGAGGCGGGATAATGGCGAGGACGCCATGACGGCGCTGGAGGGCCGGGCCCGCGACGCCGTGCGCGAGATGGCCGTGGACGCGGTGCAGGAGGAGATGCGGTCGCTCAGGTCCAGGCACGCCCTGGTCACGCAGGAGCAGCTGCTGAAATCGCTGAGCAACCGTTGCGTTGCGGACGACCGTAAGGCCTTGCAAGAGCAGGAGGAGGACGAGAAGCTGATCAGCTCTACCAAGTTCCGCTGCTCGAAAGACTTCGTTTCGCGGATCGAGGAGGAGGAGGAAGAAGAGGATTTCTTTGAGGCGTGCATGGCCAGGTCCACTGCCATGGAGGCCAGCTCCCAAGCACATAAGAAGCAGCGACAAGCCACCCCTGTTTTTCGCCGGAAGGATGCACGAGCACGACTCTGGAAGACAAGGGCAAGGCGCATACAGACAAGGCTAAGAATGCTCTTCAGTTGGTCTGCTGCAGCTACGACGACGACGAGGAGAGCTAATGATCCATGAGTACCCCCTTCAAAATGTGTATGTCTCTGGAGTCTAGGCCAGATGTTACAAACTACGCAGATCTCATTATCACATTATTGAGATGATATAACTCAAAGCTCAATTAGTTTGCCCATATTCAGAACGCACATAGCCGTATGCCCGTACTACTACAAAAAGGGACAATGGACACGTCAATTAAGCGAATAACTGCATTACAGAATGTGTTGCATCACAAATTAATAGTAGCTTTTGTGTACAAATTACATGTTCAGTTAACTATGAATTCCAATTATGAACATAGTGATGAATCAACTTATAGTGTCATACTGTCCCTCAATGTTGAGTTAGTTTCAGTTTTCTTTTCTATACCAGTTGCACTACAAGCTTGGATGCCATTTATCATGTGTCAATTGTCATTGTATAACAATATTGCATACAGATGCATATGCGATATGTCAACAGAGAAATCTCATGCAATCCAAAAGGCACAACCTTCAGCCTTTGGATCGCCCGGCGAACAGTACATGCTACTGTACTACCAGGGCCGGCCCATACTTATACAGGGCCCAGGTGCAAAATGACAGCAAGGGCCCTTGTTCACTCAAAACTACTAAAACAATATATTTCAAGCTAAAAAACCTTCATATTTCATTAACAAAGTAATATTCAGTACTAGCATGGATCCATGATCTTTTGACTCTTGTCATACTAATCTTTTGACTCTAAACTAACATTATTTATCTCGATCAAGCGGACTAATCATTGAAGGAAGGAACCATAATGGTTCCAGAAGAGATCGCTTTGCTAGGCTTGACAAGAGAGAACATCGTAGTTCTTCTGCAAAAGGAATGATGCTTGTGTGATTGTGTGAAGCTTTCTTGTTGTACGTATAATATGACTACGTCGACTTACATTTGTTTCGTGTTACTCTTTGACTTGGTGTCCTCGCAAATTTTACCTAACTCAAACAAAGCAATCCTTAGTTCTGGAGCTTGAAATATAATAGCTTTAACACTTTTTATTCGACTCTCCTAACGGTAAATCCTTCACAGTTAAACTTGGAATATGGTTAACAACACTTTCCATCCTTTAGTAGAAGTTGAAAATAACACATATATCCGTTGCACAATCCCGAAAAATAAAATAGCTTTACCACATGAACTGGCCATATCAGATAAAGTAAGGTTCGAACTATGACACACATACATGGCATACATAGAGCTCTTGGATTACTAAGTAAGCGACTTTGTACCCCTTGGTTATCCCCTTTCATATTTGAACCATTGTCATAACCCTGTCCCTCACATCATCAATATTTAGTCCATATGACTTGAGAGCATCCATAAGTACATTATAAAAAGTCCCAAACTAGATGTGTCATCCACTTTCAAAAATTTCATAAAGCATTCTTGTATTATTCTTATTTTGTTATTCAACACATCGGAAGGTCATTTGTTCCTAATGGCTAACATCTAGAGTATAATAAAAAATTATGACCGTTTTAGGAATTTGGGGAGGACTGGAGGAGACGATTCATCTCGTATGGTAATCGGGTTCTTTGGAGAGGTCGAGAGATTAGATCAGAAAAGAGAGCGCACACACATGCACGATTGGTGCTTTTTTCTGAGCAATGGATCCATTCGCTAGGTGTGCTCCCGTATATGCTGTTCTAGGTGGGCTGCACATGGGCATTTTGCCTTTTTTAATGCCTAAAAAACAGAAATTTCAACTACTAGTGGTAATACTACTATCTGGGCTAGGGCCCCTGGCTCGCGGGGGCCAGTGCGGACGCACCTTTTGCCCGGCCTGTGGGCCAGCCCTGTGTACTACTCTGTACCCTCGCGAAGGAACTTCTAAACGAAGGTACGATTAATACAATTGAACAGACATCGAGACAAGAAGGGTACGCGCGTATGGAAAAAGGCACGAAACTTAACTATGAGTTAGCCTCAGAATTAAGCCAAGTCATGACTATGACCCTAGCTAGCTAGCTAGTCACATGGGAAAGGGAATTAAAGAATTGGTTAACTAATCACAAGTGTGTCGATCCATCAAATTAAGTCGTCAGCTGGAGACCGATCGAATCGACTCGTTTGTAATCTTTTGCTGCTGTGACATAACATCTCTGTTGTTTAATATACATACCCATCGCCATCTAGTATATCTCTCTCTTTCTAGCGTTGCCGTGTTAAGAACAATGATTTTGGCTCCTTGTTGGTTGGATTTTGCTGCCGTGACGACAGAGCTGGCGATCGATCGATTGCGAGAGATAGAATAGAAAAGGCGTCGAGCGTGGGTGGGAGAAGGGTTTAGACTTTAGACAAACAAAGGGGGAGCTCGCCCAAAATTAAGTGGCGTCGTACGCACTTCAATTTTTGCGCACAAACTTGCTGCGGGTTTCCATTTCTCCTGTCTAGCTAGCTAGGCAAATGCAGCGTACTGGCTGGCTATAGTTCCATCACTCTTAGAGGAGTGTTGGAATGCTTTTGCTAGCCTAATACACCACTTTCAGCACGAATGAAAGGAACGATTTGTTATTCATTTATCTTCCTTTGTTCTCTTCTATGTTTGACAAGCTAAAGCAGTGTTATAAACGGAAATGGAGGGAGTAGCTTTTATGAGAATGATGTCCACATGTCACTTCATTGTTTTTGTTAGGTCATAGTTTTGTACAAACACTAAAGGAAAATTACGAATGTGCCGAGGACCAGAGGCTATGCTGACGGCCAAAAGTCAGGCCCATCGGCATAGACCACGAGCCGGACATCCCAAGAAGCTGGCCATCGGCGTAGGACTAAATCATTATTTCAGAAAAATACAAATAATATATCAAAATTTGCAGAAAAATAAGATCTATCTATTTACACTCAAATATTACACATTTGTAAATAAAAATTAAGTAAAACATAAAAACATTACATATAGTTTGAAATGGGCATAAGAAATTCAAAAACGATCCAAACAATATAAAACCTTCGCGTGGTGTCATATTATGTGATATAGTTGTAAGGAAAAATATCAAACTTAGAATATTGTAAATATCACAAAAAATCTTCTCAAAATGAGCAATCATGTTTGAGGTTTTATGTCTTTCAAGCCAAACGACCAATGTTATAGCTAGAATCGCGATATAGTTTATGATAATGTGCCTATATTGTGTATCTTGGGATGGCTTACAATCTTGTAGGAGGAAGTTTTCCTTTTCATCACACCAAAAAGCCATTTCTATTTTCCGAGTACTAAAAACGGTTGTTTTATGAAGCAACCACCAAATGAAAGTTTCACATTGTTACTACCTTATTTTTCAAAATACTAGACCATCTTACATAATTTCCCAACCGGGGTATGTTAAATCTTTCCGTTCACCCCTCATGAAAAAGACAAAATTTCTGCCGAATCGATAGGAAGTCGGTCAGATTTGAACTACATGTACATGATCTAATGCTCATGATTTTTTGGAAAATCATTTTAATATTCACAATATGCTATTTCATCATAGATCCAGTGCAAGTTTAGCGAGGCTCAGCCCCGGGCTAAGAATCTCCATGCCCGCCGTTTTGACCATAGTTTGAAAAGGGTATAAGAAATTCAAAAACGGTCCAAACAATGTACAACTTTCGGGTGGTGTCATATTATGTGATATAGTTGCAAGAAAAAAATAAAACTTGGAATATTGTAAATATCACAATTTTTTCTCAAAATGAGCTATCATGTTCGAAGTTTCATGGCTTTTAAGCCAAACGACCAATGTTATGGCTAGAATCGCGGCATAGTTTGTGATAATGTGCCCATATTATGCACTGATACGTCGAAACGTATCTATAATTTTTGATACTCCATGCTTGTTTTGTATCAACTATCTTATGTTTTGTCTATACTTTGAGGCATTTTTATACATTTTCTGAAACTAACCTATTGACAAGATGCTGCAGTGTCAGTTGCCTGTTTTCTGCTATTTTTGGTTTCAGAAAAGCTAGTAAAAACATATTCTCGGAATTGGACGAAACAAATCCTGAAGTTCCTATTTTTTCCTACACGAGACGGAGTCCAAAGCAGAGACGGAGGAGGGCCAGGGGCTGGCCACACCATAGGGTGGCGCGGGTCCCCCTGGCCGCGCCACCAGGTGGTGTGGGCCCCTGGTCCACCCTCTGACATCGCCCTTTCGCCTATAAAAGCCTCCCGGGACGAAAACCCTAGACACCAGATCAGAATCCCACGAAAAGTTCCGCAGCGCTGCCGCCATCAAAGAGGAGATTCGAGGGAAAGAAGTCTCTATTCCAGCACCCTGCCAGGACAAGGAAGTGCCCCCGGAGCCATCTCCATCGACTCTACCGCCATCTCCATCGCCGTTGCTAACTCCCATGATGAGGAGGGAGTAGTTCTCTCTCGAGACTAAGGGTTCTACCGGTAGCTATGTGTTCATCTCTCTCTATGCATGATCTTATTGAGATCATGAGCTTTGTAATCTAAGATATATTCTTCTACTCAAGTGCTTTAATTAATCTTTGCTTATCCCCACGTGTGTGAAGTTGACAGTGTGCACACCGTGTGGCACTTTGGCTAAGGTTATATAAATATTTATCATGAGTATAATTTGAGTTGGATGTCTCTATGAGATTGTGGTATTTGTTGGAACCATCTAGCGCTCAAGGTGACAGTGAGGGGTTATCTAGATGGGGAATACGAACTTTAAGGTGTGATGTTATAGCCCTACACCGTCCAACCGGAGAGTAGTTCAAGATAGCATAATGAAGAGAAGATATTTATATGAGAGTGTCCACTAGTGAAAGTATGATCCTTAGGCCTTGTTTTTAAGCATTAAAACACCGTTTACAATCAGTCATGTTATATGTTTGCTTGCAGCCACTCTTATTTCAGATTGCAATTACCACTTATAATCATCCATATTAGTTGTATTTCACTATCTCTTCACTGAAATAGTGCATCTATACACCTGACAAGTGTATTGGGTGCGTTGGGAACACAAGAGACTTCTTGTATCTTAATTGCAGGATTGTTTGAGAGGGATACCTTTGACCACTTCCTCCCTGAGTTCGATAAACCTTGGGTGATCCACTTAAGGGAAACTTCATGTTGTTCTTCAAACCTCTATAGTTGGAGGCCCAACACTGTCTACAAGAATAGAAGCGTGCGTAGACATCAAGCTATTTTCTGGCGCTGTTGCCGGGGAGGTAAGGTAAAAGCTACGCACATCCTCTGGCTATTAAGATATTTTCTAGTACTGTTGCTGGTGTGTGAGTGCCCGAAAATATTTCCTTTAGATTCTGCAATTATATCTTTTTGTTTTTTGTTTTTATTTTCACTAGTTAGGCTTAATGGAAAACAATGAAAAAATTAGAGAGCTTTTTAGTATTTTTCCTAAGGTAGAACATAAATGGTTTGAAAAGAAAATTAAAAAACCCATGGAACTTTCTTTGCATGCTAATAACAATGTTATTAGTGTGAATTTTTTTAACACATTTGTTACTAATGCTATGGAAACGTCTAAGCTTGGGGAAGCTAGTTTTTATGAAAATGATCTTTTTAGTTCCCCGGCTTTAAAGGAGAAAATTTTCTCTGATGATACTTTATCTCCTATATGTGGTAATTCTAATGATACTTGTGATATTTTAAATCCACATACTGAAAGTGTCCCTTTTAAAATACCTATGGAAATTGTTGAACGTGTTATGAATAACTGTTATTTTAGAGATGAAACTGTCCATCCTGGTGATCATTTACTCTTTATACATGAATTATGCGACTTGTTCAAGTGTGTAGGTATTTCAATGAACCAAGTTAAGAGGAAGCTATTCTCTTTATCACTTAAGGGCAAAGCAAGGGAGTGGTATGAGCTACTAGACGATCCTCATCATTCGGAGTGGAAGGAACTTGAATCTCTCTTTTACTCCAAATTTTATCCTCCTCAATAAATTCATAAAGATAGAAATTATATTTACAATTTTCATCCTCATGATGGAGAAAGTATTGCTCAAGCATGGGGAGATTGAAGTCACTAATGCTCAAATGCACCATTCATGAGCTCCCCAGTAATATTGTTATTAATAATTTTTATGCAAGGCTTTCAGGACATTACAAGGACTATCTAGATACCTGTTTAGAGGGATCCTTCACAAGTAAGGAGATCAAAGCTAAGTGGGATCTTATTGAAACAATTCAAAGCAATACCGAAGATTTAGAAAACGACAAAGTTAAAGAACCAGATATAAACTATGAGTATGATTGCATTACGTCTTTCGCTGAAACTGCTGATTTTTAAGAGCTTAGTGCTAAATATGGTCTTGATCCTCATATTCTTGTTGATTGTTGTAGAGCCTTTGCTTCTCATGTTAATGCTCCTAAAGAAAAATGGGACATGTATCATGAGCCTTTTAAAGATACTTGCATGAAAAATGAAATTGTTATTAATGATAGCAATAAACATGCTCAAACCTCTGAAAGTACTATTTCTTATAAGCATCTTAATTTTTGTGGAGTACATAGACCTTGTGAAAAGAATCAAATTGAAGAAGAATATTGTATCACTCACAGGAATGAAAAAACTATAACGTGGTATAGGGCTATAAATGATCCTGGTAAAAAAGTTTGTGCCCTCTATCCTTTTATTTGTGAACTTTGCTTTAAAGTGAGTCATTTCAATTTTCAATACTCAGGCCATAATAATAGCCTTTCTAATCCAATGAGTACTACAAGTTTGTATTGTGATGAGATGATCACTCCTAATCAGCATGATGAACTTACATTATTTTTGGGGTGTGAAGAGTTATCAAGAAAAACCTCTTTGGTAGATATGAGTGCTTTTGATATGAATAGCATCCTGCATGGTTGTCATCTTTATTGTGTTGATAATTGCCACACAAATACTTACATACAAAATATTATAAAAGATGAGATTTTACCAAAATATGATAGGACTAATATGTGTTTTGTTCTTATTAATGAAAAGGAGGAATCCTCCAAAGTTTTTTCTATTGTCTCTAACAATAAACCAGGGTATATGGAGAAGCTTGCTTTCAAGCCTCTCCCTCCTAAAGAGAAGAAGGAAAAGAAGAAGAGGAGGCGTAAAAGGAGGGAGGAAACGGTATTTTCCCCTAAGCACGTTCCTCTTTTATAGTTTTTATGAGTCTGAACTCGATGATGTTCTTATGCCTATTACCTATAGTAGTGATCATGATTGGGAAAAGCACACTACTTTTGATATTGAAAATCTCTTTGGTACCAATTCTAAAAATGATAATATTAATAATTGATATACTATTAGTGTTATCCATGTTCCTTCCAATGATGATATGTTTACAAATGAACACATTTGGAAGATAGCTATTCTATTGCTTATGATGATTACAATATGCCTCCTATAATTGATGATTGTGGTGATGAGAATAATAATGATAGCTATTTTGTTGAATTTGCTCTCACTATGATTAATAAAAATAAATATGCTTATGTGGAGAGTAATAATGATTATATGCATGTGGCTCATGATCAGAATGTTTTATATGATAGTTATATTATTAATTTTATTCATGATGCTACTAAAAGTTATTATGAGAGAGGGAAACGTGGTTTTATGTATCTCAATAATATTAAGTTTCCCCTCTATATTAAGTTGCCTCTGTAATAACCTCTCCTTATCCTTTTTGTTTGGTTTTTGTGCCAAGAATAACCTCTAACGAGAGGGAAGTAAGATATGGGGAAATTGCTGTCCCGAAACAGATTTCTGTGCGTCACTATAAAAAATCGTGAAAAAACACTGTATGTCGCATTAAGCTGTCATTTTTTGTGCTTATGCCCTAGGTTGTAATCTAACTTTCGTTAGTTTATCACTTTTAGATTTGAGCAACATAAGGTCTTCGGAAAAATCGGTTTTTACCTGCTGGTCTGTTTTGACAGATTTCTGACATTATTTGCATTTGCATCTTAATCTCTTTCTCTTTGAGTTCTCTTTGATCACTTGAGATTTTAGAAGGAATTGATACAGTAGCATGTGTATTAATGGAAGTTTTTCTTGTGTTGAAACTAAACCCAAAGACTTATTATCTTGAATATACTAATGTTGCTAATGAAGATTGTGTGAAGTTTTGTATGAAGGAAAATTTCCAAGTGTAGGGAAGAACAATGTGATGATTAATGTCTACGCACTTCTATTCTTGTAGACAGTTGTTGGGCCTCCAAGTATAGAGGTTTGTAGAATAGCAGCAAGTTTCTCTTAAGTGGATTACCCAAGGTTTATCGAACTAGGGGAGGAAGTGGTCAAAGGTATCCCTCTCACGCAACCCTGCAATCAAGATACAAGAAGTCTCTTGTGTACCCAACACACCCAATACACTTGTCAGGTGTATAGGTGCACTAGTTTGGCGAAGAGATAGTGAAATACAAGTGGTATGGATATAAGACAACGGTGCAAGAAAATAGCTTGATGGCGTGGAAGAGACTAAAGGCAAACTGAAATAAAGATGGAAGCAAACAAACATGTAACAGATATAGTTGCAAACGATGTTTCAATGCTAAAAACAAGGCCTAGGGATCATACTTTCGCTAGTGAACACTCCCATATAAATATCTTCTCTTCATGATACTACTCTAAACTACTCTTCGGTTGGACACTCTAATCGATGGTAGGGCTATAACAGCACACCTCAAAGTTCGCTTTTCCCTTCTAGATTACCCCACACTATCACCTTGAGCTCTAGATGGTTCCAACAAACACCACAATTTTATAGAGACATCCAACTCCAAATATAACTCATAACAAGTATTTATAATCTCTAGCCTAAGTGCCACCACGGTGTGCACGTTGTCACTTTCACACACATATGGAGAGCAGAGATCTATTAAAGCACTTGAGTAGCAAGGTAGATCTACTTGATTACAAAGCTCATGATCACAATATGATCATGCATAGAGAGAGAGATGAACACATAGCTACCGGTAGAACCCTTAGCCTCGAGATAGAACTACTCCCTCATCATCATAGGAATCAGCAACGGCGATGGAGATGGTGGTGGAGATCGCTAGAGATGGCTCCGGGGGCACTTCCCTATCCTGGCAGGGTGCCGAAACAGAGACTTCTGTCCCCCGAATCTCCTCTTCATGGCGGCGGCGCTGCAGAACATTTCGTGGCTGGAGGCTGTTCGATTTAGGGTTTATGCATCGGGGGCTTCTTATAGGCGAAAGGGCAAGGTCGGTGGAGGCCGGAGGGGCCCACACCACCAGGTGGCGCGGCCAGGGGGACCCGTGCCACCCTATGGTGTGGCCAGCCCCTGGCACCTCTCCGTCTCGTCTTCTGGCTTCGTGAGTCTTCCGGTAAAATATCGACTTTGGCTTTTGTCTGGTCCAATTCTAAGAATATTTCTTTTCCAGCTTTTCTGAAACCAAAAATAGCAGAAAATAGGCAACTCGCACTGTGGCATCTTGTTAATAGGTTAGTTCCAAAAAATGCATAAAAATATCTCAAAATGTAGACAAAACATAGGAAAGTAGATACTAAACAAGCATGGAACATCAAATATTATAGATACGTTTGCAACGTATCAACTTCCCCAAGCTTAACTCCTGCTCGTCCTCGAGTAGGTAAGTGATAAAAAGAAAGAATAATTTTTGAGGTTACATGCACCATCACAATCTTGATCAAACCATTTATAAAACATTGATAGCTGGGATCCTAGTACTTTAACATAGCATGAAAGATATAGTTCTAACAATAAGACATAGTCACTATGCATGCAACATGAAAGGATACAAACAAAGATCATGAATAACAATGCATTGAAAGACGTTTGTTTGTTTCACATAAAGAAAACATAGCATAGTGGCATTCAGCTTGTCCCTCATAGAATAGCAAACATAAATGCATAGGACACCTTCAAAGTTCATAAGAGTGACTAGATACAAATAGTTTAAGAACAAGCAATATCAAAGTTATGCATCAATCAACAAGTCTTGGGACAATGCACATAGAACTAAGAATGGTCACTATGCTCTCTCAATAGGTGCATAAAGATAGAAGATGGAGACTCGACATAAAAGTAAAAGAAAGGCCTTCATAGAAGGAAGCAGGGATTCAAGTCTCATAAAGAGCTTACAAAAATTATGGTACTTATTAGCTTTCAGCTCTCATTTCCCCTATCATAAGCATGTTGAAGTGATTAAGGTTAAAATGAACAAACTATGGAGTATATGCTTGACAAAGTATAAGTTGGAAATCTCATGTCCCTTGAATACGAGGGCCGCTCCTCATGCTACTCAAATTTAGTTACCGGTAAGTTCTTGTCATAGTAAGTACATGTGTATCATAGAGAACCGCCAACGGGGTACCCCTTGCCCGATGATACGGAAGAATCCCCATATCAAAATGACAAGGCAAGTAGACAACGAGCATCTCAACAATCTTCTTATTTACCATGGGAAAATGGTGCTTTTTCTCTCTTTCCTCTTTTCTCATATCCCTTTTTTCTTTTTCTCTTTTTTTTCTCAATGTCTAACTCTTTTTTTATAAGAAGAATGCTTCATAGACAGCTCATTATGGTTACGCTGCAGGTTTCCACCAGGATTAGGCATGGGTTAGACCAGCCGCCCAGGCATTTCTCTAACACATATACATAACTCCATGGACTTACAAACTCCCTTTTCATTTCACACCGACCATATCCATAAACAAAAGAGCATGATATCAACTAGGTACAATGTACAAGTGCAACGTTGAAAGCATTCCCCATGACAGCATGGTTCTGCTAATCCCCAACATATAAGTGCAAGCATATACAACATAGATGACACAATGGTTCAAGTTTATTAATGGCAAGAAAAGTAAAGTGTGCCATCAAGTTCGTGAGAGCTTTAATCACTAGTTTTCTCATAGCAAGTTTAATTCGGAAGGTAGATAAAAACATGAATATACTTGGAATAGCAAATGCTAATAGGTAGGTATGGTGGACTCTTTGGAATAACTTGGTTTTATTTGGAGTTGGATGCATGAGTGGAACTCATACTTGGTTACGGAAGCTAGCAAAAGACTGGGAGCGACCAACTAAGAGAGCAATAATGGCCATAATCATGCAAAGCGACAAAATATCATTAATCAAAGCATAAAGTGATATTACAAGTCGAAAACTAAAGGATCATAGAGGCTATGGTGACTTGGGATAGTCATAACATGGTGTGAGCATGCGTCAAGTCAACCAAAATAAAGCATCAAAGGAGAATACCACAATACTATGCTTTAATATGCTAAAACAACGCATGATTCTTTCAAGGAACATTAAGCAATTTCAATTGTTTATAACATGTCATGCTACAGCAAAAATCACTAAGCATAAAGCCAAAACAATATCAAGCATGTCATGACAAAGCATAGGTCACAGTCAAAAACAAGCTCCTTTTACCACTTAAGCATGAACTTTTCCTACTCTTTTCCAATCCAAACCAAACTTATTTAAAAACTAATGTATGAAAGAGGGGGTCCAACCAATTTATTCAAGAAAACTAAGCAAACCAAGCAAATGAAAACAAAAAACAAAAACAAAGACGCTCCAAGAACAACACAACTTGTGCATGAAACAATAAAAATGAAGTGTTTGAAAGAAACCTGAGATTTTTATTGATGAAGAAGGGGATGCCTTGGGCATCCCCAAGCTTTGACGCTTGTACTTATTGGATATTTCTTGGAGTGACACGGGTGGCATCCCCAATATTGATCTTTAGTCTATTCTTCATCTCAATACATCACCCTTTTCTTACACCTGAAATTTTTCCTTCATACAAAACTTCACACAATCTTTATTAGCAACATTAGTGTACTCAAGATAATAAGTCTTTGGGTTCAGTTCCAACACCAATAAAACTTCCATTCAAACACATGATACTTTAGCACTTCACTCAAAACGCTCAATTCCCCAAAGAGAACTCAAAAAGAAATCAATAAGAAGCGAATGCAAATAATAGCAGAAATCTGTCAAAACAGATCAGCAGGTAAAAACGATTTTTTTCGAAGACCTTCTGTTGCTCAAATCGAAAAGTGTTGAACTATCAAAAGTTAAATAACAACCTGGGGCAGAAGCACAAAAATTCACGCCTCAAACCGACGTACATAGGTTTTACACGAATTTTTACAGTGAAGCACAAAAATCTGTTTCAGGACAGCAACTTTCCAAAGCATTACTTCTCTCTCATTAGAGGTTACTCTTGGCACAAAAAGAAAATAAAAAGGATAAGGAGAGGTTATTACAGAAGTAATAACTTCCAAGACTCATCTAAAACTTTTGGATTATCTCCCAATAAGTACTTTTCTTTAACGCCTTTAAGTTAGGCATGGTAGTTTGAGAAGATGCTCACATAGGAAATATGAATTGAAGTAAAAGAGAGCATCAAGAAGCAAATTCAAAACACATTTAAGTCTAACCCACTTCCTATGCATAGGAATCTTGTAAAGAAACAAGTCATGAAAGCACAAAGCAACAAGCATAGGCAAGCAAAACAAGTGCAACTTCAAAATTTTCAACATAAAGAGGGGAAACTTAATATTATTGAGACACATAAAACCATGTTTACCTCTCTCATAATAACTTTCAGTAGCATCATGAATAAAATTAACAATATAACTATCACATAAAACATTCTTATCATGAGCCACATGCATAAAAGAATTAATACTCCCCACATAAACATAGTCATTCTTATTAATTATAGTGGGAGCAAATTCAACAAAATAGCTATCATTATTATTCTCATCACCATAATCATCAAATATAGGAGGCATATTGTAATCATAATTAATTTTCTCCTCAATAGTAGGTGGACTGAAAATATCATATTCATCATTGTAATTATCATATATTGGAGGTATAGTATCATCATAAGCAATGGAATAGTTATCTTCCAAAGTGTGTTCATTTGTAAACATATCCTCATTGGAAGGAACATGGATAGCACTAATAGTACAACAATTATTAATATCATCATTTTCAGAATTGGTACCGAAGAGATTTTCAATATCAAAAGTAGTGTGCTTTTCCCAATCATGATCAATACTATAGGTAATAGGCATAGGAACATCATCGAGTTCGGACTCATCACAAACTATAATAGGAGCAACATGCTTAGGGGAAAATACTGTTTCCTCTCTCCTTTTACTCCTCCTTTTCTTCTTTTTCTTCTTCTCTTTAGGAGGGATAGGCTTGAAAGGAAGCTTCTCCATATACCCTGGTTTATTGTTAGAGATAGTAGAAGAAACTTTCGAGGATTCCTTCTTTTCATTAATAAGATCAAAACACATATTAGTCCTGTCATATTTTGGTAAAATCTCATCTTCTATAATATTTTGTATGTAAGTATTTGTCTTACAATTATCAACACAATAAAGATGACAACCATGCAAGACGCTATTCATATCAAAAGCACTCGTATCTAACAAAGAAGTTTTTCTTGATAATTCTTCACACCCCAAAAATAATGTAAGTTCATCATGCTGATTAGGAGTGATCATGTCATCACAATACAAACTTGCAGTACTCATTGGATTAGAAGGGCTATTATTATGGCCTAAGCATTGAAAATTGAAATCACCCATTGATGTCTACGCACTTCTATTCTTGTAGACATTTGTTGGGCCTCCAAGTGCAGAGGTTTCTAGAATGATGTCTACGCACTTCTATTCTTGTAGACAGTTGTTGGGCCTCCAAGTGCAGAGGTTTGTAGAACAGCAGCAAGTTTTCCCTTAAGTGGATCACCCAAGGTTTATCGAACTCAGGGAGGAAGTGGTCAAAGGTATTCCCTCTCAAGCAATCCTGCAATTAAGATACTAGAAGTCTCTTGTGTCCCCAACACACCCAATACACTTGTCAGGTGTATAGGTGCACTAGTTCAGCGAAGAGATAGTGAAATACAAGTGGTATGGATATAAGATAACGGTGCTAGAAAATAGCTTGATGGCGTAGAAGAGACTAAAGACAAAGTGCAATAAAGATGGAAGCAAGCAAACATGTAACAGATCTAATAGCAAACGGTGTATCAATGCTTAGAAACAAGGCCTAGGGATCATACTTTCACTAGTGAACACTCTCATATAAATATCTTCTCTTTATGATACTACTCTTAACTACTCTCCGGTTGGACACTCTAATCGATGGTAGGGCTATAACAACACACCTCAAAGTCCTCTTTCCCCATCTAGATAACCCCACACTGTCACCTTGAGCTCTAGATGGTTCCAACAAACACCACAATTTCATAAAGACACCCAACTCCAAATATAACTCATAACAAGTATTTGTAATCTCTAGCCTAAGTGCCACCATGGTTTGCACGTTATCACTTTCACACACATGGGGAGAGCCAAAGATCTATTAAAGCACTTGAGTAGCAAGGTAGATCTACTTGATTACAAAGCTCATGATCACAATATGATCATTCATAGAGAGAGATGAACACATAGCTACTGGTAGAACCCTTAGCCTCGAGAGAGAACTACTCCCTCCTTATCATGGGAATCAGCAATGGTGATGGAGATGGTGGTGGAGATCAATGGAGATGGCTCCGGGGGCACTTCCCCATCCCGGCAGGGTGCCGGAATAGAGACTTTCTGTCCCCCGAATCTCCCCTTCGGTGGCGGCGGTGCTATGGAACTTTTCGTGGATTTCTGATTGACTACTTAGGGTTTCTGTATCAAGAGGAATATATAGGCGAAGGGGCGAGGTCAGTGGCCAGCTAGGGGGCCCACACCATGCCCTGGCGCGGCCTGGGGGGACCCGCTCCTGGGGGGTGTGGCCAGGCCCTGGCCCTCCTCCATCTCGTATTCTGGCTCCGTGAGTCTCCCAGTAAAATAGGAACTTTGGCTTTTGTCCCGTCCAATTCCGAGAATATTCATTTTCTGACTTCCTGGAACCAAAAAGCAGAAAATGTGCAATCGCACTGTGGCATCTTGTTAATAGGTTAGTCCAAGAAATCATATGAAAAGTACTCCAAAGTGTGGACAAAACATAAGAAAGTAGATAAAACAAAGCATGGAACATCAAAAATTATAGATACATTTGCAATGTATCAACATCCCCAAGCTTAACTCCTGCTCGTCCTCGAGTAGGTAAGTGATAAAAAGAAAGAATAATTTTTGAGGTGACATGCACCATCATAAACTTGGTCAAAGTATTTGTAAAACGTTCAAAGCTGGGATCATAGTACTTCAACATAGCATGAAAGATAAAGTTCTACCAATAAGACATAGCAACTATGTTGCAACATGAAAAGGCACAAACAAAAGATTCATGAATAACAATGCTTTGCAAGACATTTGTTTGTTTCACATAAAGAAAACATAGCATAATAGCATTCAGCTTGTCCCTCATAGAGTAGCACATATAAATGCATAGGACACCTTCAAAGTTTACAAGAGTGACTAGATACAAATAGTTTAAAACAAGAAATATCAAGGTATGCATCAATCAACTAGTCTTGGGACAATGCACATAGAATTAAGAATGGCCACTATGCTCTCAAAGTAGGTGCATAAAGGTAGAAGGTGGAGACTCAATATAATGGTGGAAGAAAGGCCTTCATAGAAGGAAGCAGAGATTCAAGTTTCATAAAGAGCTTCCAAAAATTATGGTACTTATAGCTTTCAGCTCTCATTGCCCCTATCATAAGCATCTTGAAGTGATTAAGGTTAAAGTAAACAAACTATGGTGTACATGCTTGACGAAGTATAAGTTAGAAATCTCATGTCCCTTGAATACGAGGGTTGCTCCTCATGCTACTCAAGTTTAGTCACCGGTAAGTTCTTGTCATTGTAAGTACATGTGTATCATAGAGAACCGCCAACGGGTACCCCTTGCCCGATGATACGGAAGAATCCCCATATCAAAATGACAAGGCAAGCAGACAACGAGCATCTCAGCAATCTTCTTATTTACCATGGGAATATGGTGCTTTTTTCTCTCTTTCCTCTTTTCATATATCTCTTTTTTTTCTTTTTCTCTTTTTTTTTCTCAATGACTCTTTTTTTATAAGAAGAATGCTTCATAGATAGCTCATTATGGTTACGTTGCAGGTTTCCACCATGACAGCATGGATTAGACCAGCGGCCCAGGCGTTTCTCTAACACATATACATAACTCCGTGGACTTACAAGCTCCCCTTTCATTTCACACTGATGACATCCAGACAAAAGAGCATGATATCAACTAGGTACAAAGTACAAGTGCAATGTTGAAAGCGTTCCCCATGACAGCATGGTTCTGCTAATACCCAACAAATAAGTGCAAGTATATACAACATAGGCGACACAATGGTTCAAGTTTATTAAGGGCAAGAAAAGTAAAGTGTGCCATCAAGTTCGTGAGAGCTTTAATCACTAGTTTTCTCATAACAAGTTTAATTTGGAAGGTAAACAAAAGCATGAATATACTTGGAATAGCATAAGCTAGTATGTAGGTATGGTGGACTCTTTGGAATAACTTGGTTTAGGGAGTTGGATGCATGAGTGGAACTCATACTTGGTTGTGGAGGCTAGCAAAAGACTGGGAGCGACAAACTAAGAGAGCAATAATGGCCATAATCATGCAGAGCGACAAAACATCATTAATCAAAGCATAAAGTGATACCACAAGTTTAAAAATAAAGGATCATAAAGGCTATGGTGACTTGAGATAGTCATAACATGGTGTGAGAATGCGCCAAGTCAACCCAAATAAAGCATCAAAGGAGAATACCACAATACTATGCTTTAATAAGCTAAAACAACACATGATCCTTCCAAGGCACATTAAGCAATCTCAATTGTTTATGACAAGTCATGCTACATCAAATAATACTAAGCCTAAATCCAAAACAATATCAAGCATGGCATGAAAAAGCATAGGCCACAGTCAAAAACAAGATCTCTTTACCACGTAAGCATAAACTTTCCTACTCTTTTCCAAACCAAACCAAACTATTTGAAAACCAATGTATGAAAGAGGGGGTCCAACCAATTTATTCAGCAAACCAAGCAAATGAAAAACCAAACAAAAATGAAAAAGAAGATGCTCCAAGAACAACACAACTGTGCATGAAACAATAAAAATGAAGTGTTTGGAAGAAACCTAAGATTTTTATTGATGAAGAAGGGGATGCCTTGGGCATCCCCAAGCTTTGACGCTTGTCATACTTGGATATTTCTTCGGGTGACACGCGTGGCATCCCCAAGCTTGAGATTTAGTCCATCCTTCATCTCATTACTCATTCCTTACATACACCTGAAATTTTTCCTTCATACAAAACTTCACAGAATCTTTATTAGCAACATTAGTGCACTCAAGATAATAAGTCTTTGGGTTCAGTTTCAACACCAATAAAAATTCCATTAAAACACAAGCTACTGTAGCACTTCCCTCAAAAATCTTAATTCCCCAAAAGAACTCAAAAAGGAACCAACAAGAAGCAAATGCAGAAAATGGCAGAAATCTGTCAAAACAGACCAGCAGGTAAAGACAAAAAAAATCAAAGACCTTATGTTGCTCAAATCAAAAAGTGTTGAACTAACGAAATTTAGATAACAACCTGGGGCAGAAGCACAAACATGCACGCCTCAAAAGGATGTACAGAGATTTTACACGAATTTTTACGGTGAAGCACATAAATCTGTTTCGGGACAGCAACTTTCCCAATCATTACTTCTCTCTCATTAGAGGTTACTCTTGGCACAAAAAGCAAATAAAAAGGATATGGAGCGGTTATTATAGAGGTAATAACTTCCAAGACTCATCTAAAACTTTTGGGTTATCTCCCAATAAGTACTTTTCTTTAACACATTTAAGTTAGGCATGATAGTTTGAGAAGATGCTCACATAAGAAATATGAATTAAAGTAAAAGAGAGCATCAAGAAGCAAATTCAAAAAAACATTTAAGTCTAACCCACTTCCTATGCATAGGAATCTTGTAAAGAAACAAGTTATGAAAGAACAAAGCAACAAGCCTAGGAAAGCAAAACAAGTGTAACTTCAAGACTTTCAACATAAAGAGGGGAAACTTAATATTGTTGAGATACATAAGACCATGTTTCCCTCTCTCATAATATCTTTTAGTAGCAACATGAATAAAATTAACAATATAACTATCACATAAAACATTCTTATCATGAGCCACATGCATAAAATGATTATTACTCTCCACATAAGCATAGTCATTCTTATTAATTATGGTGGGAGCAAATTCAACAAAATAGCTATCACTATTATTCTCATCACCATAATCATCAAATATAGGAGGCATATTATAGTCATAATTTATTTCCTCCTCAATAGTAGGTGGACTAAAAATATCATACTCATCATTGTAATCATCATAAATTGGAGGCATAGTATCATCAAAGTAAATTTTCTCCTCCGTGCTTGGGGGACTAAAAAGATCATTTTCATAAAAACTAGCTTCCCCAAGCTTAGAATTTTCCAAAGCATTAGCAATAATGGTGTCCAAAGAATTCATACTAACAACATTGCTATTAGCATGCAAATAAAGTTCCATAGGTTTTTTAATTTTCTCTTCAAACACTTCATGTCCTAACTCAAGATAAATACTATAAAGCTCTCTAATTTTGTTGTTGTTTTCCATTAAGCCTAACTAGTGAAAACAAGAAACAAAAAGACAAAATTGCAGAAGCTAAAGGAAATAACTTCGAGCACTCACACCGGAGGATGTGAGTACCTTTTACCTTACCTCCCCGGCAACGGCGCTAGAAAATAGCTTGATGTCTACGCACTTCTATTCTTGTAGACAACTGTTGGGCCTCCAAGTGCAGAGGTTTGTAGAACAGCAGCAAGTTTTCCCTTAAGTGGATCACCCAAGGTTTATCGAACTCAGGGAGGAAGTGGTCAAAGTTATTCCCTCTCAATCATTCCTACAATCAAGATACAAGAAGTCTCTTGTGTCCCCAACACACCCAATACACTTGTCAGGTGTATAGGTGCACTAGTTCGGCGAAGAGATAGTGAAATACAAGTGATATGGATATAAGATAACGGTACTAGAAAATAGCTTGATGGCGTGGAAGAGACTAAAGACAAAGTGAAATAAATATGGAAGCAAGCAAACATGTAATAGATCTAATAGCAAACGGTGTATCAATGCTTAGAAACAAGGCCTAGGGATCATACTTTCACTAGTGAACACTCTCATATAAATATCTTCTCTTTATGATACTACTCTTAACTACTCTCCGGTTAGACACTCTAATCGATGGTAGGGCTATAACAACACACCTCAAAGTCCGCTTTCCCCATCTAGATAACCCCACACTATCACCTTGAGCTATAGATGGTTCCAACAAACACCACAATTTCATAAAGACACTCAACTCCAAATATAACTCATAACAAGTATTTGTAATCTCTAGCCTAAGTGCCACCATGGTGTGCACGCTATCACTTTCACACACATGGGGAGAGCCAAAGATCTATTAAAGCACTTGAGTATCAAGGTATATCTACTTGATTAAAAAGCTCATGATCACAGTATGATTAGGCATAGAGAGAGAGATGAACACATAGCTACCGGTAGAACCCTTAGCCTCGAGAGAGAACTACTCCCTCCTCATCATGGGAATCAGCAATGGTGATGGAGATGGTGGTGGAGATCGATGGAGATGGCTCCGGGGGCACTTCCTATCCCCAGTCTTGAACAGAGACTTCTGTCCCCAATTTCCCCTTGATTGGCGGTGGCATCTGGAACTTTTCATGGATTTCTGAATGACTACTTAGGGTTTCTATATCAGGAGGAATATATAGGCGAAGGGGCGAGGTCGGTGGCCAGCCAGGGGGCCCACACCATGCCCTTGTGCGGCCTGGGGGACCCGCGCCTGGGGGTGTGGCCAGGCCCTGGCCCTCCTCCATCTCGTATTCTGGCTCCGTGAGTCTTCTGGTAAAATAGGAACTTTGGCTTTTGTCCCATCCAATTCCGAGAATATTCATTTTTTGACTTCCTGGAACCAAAAATAGCAGAAAACAGGCAACTGGCACTGTGGCATCTTGTTAATAGGTTAGTCCAAGAAATCATATGAAAAGTACTCCAAAGTGTGGACAAAACATAAGAAAGTAGATAAAACTAAGCATGGAACATCAAAAATTATAGATACATTTGCAATGTATCATAGAACAGCAACAAGTTTCCCTTAAGTGGATTACCCAAGGTTTATCGAACTCAGGGAGGAAGTGGTCAAAGGTATCCCTCTCAAGCAACCCTGCAATCAAGATACAAGAAGTCTCTTGTGTCCCCAACACACCCAATACACTTGTCACGTGTATAGGTGCACTAGTTCGGTGAAGAGATAGTGAAATACAAGTGGTATGGATATAAGACAACGGTGCCAGAAAATAGCTTGATGGTGTGGAAGAGACTAAAGGCAAACTTAAATAAAGATGGAAGAAAGCAAACATGTAACATATCTAGTTGCAAACGGAGTTTTAATGCTTAGAAACAAGGCCTAGGGATCATACTTTCACTAGTGAACACTCTCATATAAATATCTTCTCTTCATGATACTACTCTGAACTACTCTCCGGTTGGACACTCTAATACATGGTAGGGCTATAACAACACACCTCAAAGTAAGCCTTTCCCATCTAGATAACCCCACACTATCACCTTGAGCACTAGATGGTTCCAACAAACACCACAATTTCATAGAGACATCCAACTCCAAATGTAACTCATAACAAGTGCAATGTTGAAAGTGTTCCCCATGACAGCATGGTTCTGCTAATCCCCAACATATAAGTGCAAGCATATACAACATAGATGACACAATGGTTCAAGTTTATTAAGGGAAAGAAAAGTAAAGTGTGCCATCAAGTTCATGAGAGCTTTAATCACTAATTTTCACATAACAAGTTTAATTCGGAAGGTAAATAAAAACATGAATATACTTCGAATAGCAAATGCTAATAGGTAGGTATGGTGAAATCTTTGGAATAACTTGGTTTTAGGAGTTGGATGCATGAGTGGAACTCATACTTGGTTACGGAGGTTAGCAAAAGACTGGGAGCGACCAATTAAGAGAGCAATAATGGCCATAATCATACAAAGTGACAAAACATCATTAATCAAAGCATAAAGTGATATTACAAGTCGAAAACTAAAGGATCATAAAGGCTATGGTGACTTTGGATAGTCATAACATGGTGTGAGCATGCGCCAAGTCAACCCAAATAAAGCATCAAAGGAGAATACCACAATGCTATGCTTTAATATACTAAAACAACGCATGATTCTTTCAAGGAACATTAAGCAATTTCAATTGTTTATAACATGTCATGCTACAGCAAAAATCACTAAGCATAAAGCCAAAACAATATCAAGCATGGCATGACAAAGCATAGGTCACAGTCAAAAACAAGCTCCTTTTACCACTTAAGCATGAATTTTTCCTACTCTTTTCCAATCCAAACCAAACTATTTGAAAACCAATGCATGAAAGAGGGGGTCCAACCAATTTATTCAAAAAACTAAGAAAACCAAGCAAACGAAAAACCAAAACGAAAATGAAAAAAAAGACGCTCCAAGAACAACACAACTGTGCATGAAACAATAAAAATGAAGTGTTTGGAAGAAACCTGAGATTTTTATTGATGAAGAAGGGGATGCCCAAGGCAGCCCCAAGCTTTGACGCTTGCAGTTCTTGGATATTTCTTGGGGTGACACACGTGTCGTCCCCAAGCTTGAGCTTTAGTCCATTCTTCATCTCATTGCATCACTCCTTCCATACACCTAAAATTTTGCCTTCATACAAAACTTCACATAATCTTTATTAGCAACATTAGTGTACTCAAGATAATAAGTCTTTGGGTTCAGTTTCAACACCTATAAAACTTCCATTAAAACACAAGGTACTGTAGCACTTCCCTCAAAAAGCTCAATTCCCCAAAAGAACTCAAAAAGGAACCAACAAGAAGCAAATGCAAATAATGGCAGAAATCTGTCAAAACAGACCGGCAGGTAAAAACCAATTTTTTCGAAGACCTTATGTTACTCAAATCAAAAAGTGTTGAACTAACGAAAGTTAGATAACAACCTAGGGCAGAAGCACAAAAATTTGCGCCTCAAAACAATGTACATTTATTTTACACGAATTTTTACGGTGAATAACAGAAATCTGTTTCGGGATAACAACTTTCCCAAGCATTACTTCTCTCTCATTAGAGGTTACTCTTGGCACAAAAAGCAAATAAAAAGGTTAAGGAGCAGTTATTACAGAAGTAATAACTTCCAAGACTCATCTAAAACTTTTGGGTTATCTCCCAATAAGTACTTTTCTTTAACGCCTTTAAGTTAGGCATGATAGTTTAAGAAGATGCTCACATAGGAGATATGAATTGAAGTAAAATAGAGCATAAGGAAGCAAATTCAAAACACATTTAAGTCTAACTGACTTCCTATGCATAGGAATCTTGTAAATAAACAAGTCATGAAAGCACAAAGCAACAAGCATAGGCAAGCAAAACAAGTGCAACTTCAAAATTTTCAACATAAAGAGGGGAAACTTAATATTGTTGAGATACATAAAACCATGTTTCCCTCTCTCATAATAAATTTTAGTAGCATCATGAATAAAATTAACAATATAACAATCACATGAAACATACTTATCATGAGCCACATGCATAAAAGAATTAATACTCCCCACATAAACATAGTCATTTTTATTAATTATAGTGGGAGCAAATTCAACAAAATAGCTATCATTATTATTCTCATCACCATAATCATCAAATATAGGAGGCATATTGTAATCATTAATTTTCTCCTCGATAATAGGTGGACTGAAAATATCATATTCATCATTTTAATCATCATATATTGGAGGTTTGGTATCATCATAAGCAATAGAATAGCTATCTTCCAAAGCTGGGGAACTAAAAAGATCATTTTCATAAAAATTAGCTTCCCCAAGCTTAGACTTTTCCATAGCATTAGCAATAATGGTGTTCAAAGAATTCATACTAATAACATTTCTATTAGCATGCAAATAAAGTTCCATAGGTTTTTTAATTTTATCTTCAAACACTTCATGTCCTAACTCAAGATAAATACTATAAAGCTCTCCAATTTTGTTGTTGTTTTCCATTAAGCCTAACTAGTGAAAATAAAAACAAGAAACAAAAAGATATAATTGCAGAATCTAAAGAAATAACTTCGAGCGCTCACACCGGAGGATGTGAGTACCTTTTACCTTACCTCCCCGGCAACGGCGCCAGAAAAGAGCTTGATGTCTACGCACTTCTATTCTTGTAGACAGTTGTTGGGCCTCCAAGTGCAGAGGTTTGTAGAACAGAAGCAAGTTTCCCTTAAGTGGATTACCCAAGGTTTATCAAACTCAGGGTGGAAGTGGTCAAAGGTATCCCTCTCAAGCAACCCTGCAATCAAGATACAAGAAGTCTCTTGTGTCCCCAACACACCCAATACACTTGTCAGGTGTATAGGTGCACTAGTTCGGCGAAGAGATAGTGAAATACAAGTGGTATGGATATAAGACAACGGTGTGCGAAAAATAGCTTGATGGCGTGGAAGAGACTAAAGGCAAACTGAAATAAAGATGGAAGCAAGCAAACATGTAACAGATCTAGTTGCAAACGGTGTTTCAATGCTTAGAAACAAGGCCTAGGGATCATACTTTCACTAGTGAACACTCTCATATAAATATCTTCTCTTCATGATACTACTCTGAACTACTCTTCGGTTGGACACTCTAATCCATGGTAGGGCTATAACAGCACACCTCAAAGTAAGCCTTTCCCATCTAGATAACCCCACATTGTCACCTTGAGCACTAGATGGTTCCAACAAACACCACAATTTCATAGAGACATCCAACTCCAAATATAACTCATAACAAGCATTTGTAATCTCTAGACTAAGTGCCACCATGGTGTGCATGCTGTGGAAAGAACATTTCATGATTTCCTATGTTTTGTGTGTTAGATAACAATACCATGGAATTTCTAATGTGTACTAAGTGTTGCAGGAAAGTTTTGAGCAGTTGGGGGACCGGATTATCCGCCCCCATCATGGGCCGAATAATCCGGCTGGACCATCCTGGCCAGGGCTGGCTGTGCGTGAGCTTCTATATGGGGGCAGATTTTCCCCCGGACAGTCCGACTCTGCGCGGATTTTCTCTCTGGACCGGATAATCCGGCCTAGGGGAATCGCCCAAAGAGCATCTGCGCGAGCTTTTGTCTGGGGGCGGAATTTCCCCCCGGATATTACGTGGCTGGGGAAGATTTTTCCCCCAGCCGGATAATTCGGCCTCCCCTAGTGCCGGATAATCCAGTCCCCAGGAGAAGGTGTCAAGGGTCGGCCTGCGTGAGCTTCTGTTCATAGGAGGATTTTCTGTCGGATAATCTGAGTCTGGGGCGGAGCTTTCCCCGGGCCGAATAATCTGGCCCTCACTTGGGCTGGATAATCTGGCCTCCAAAGTCTCCAACGGCTTGGTTTTGAAACAGGGTATAAAAGCCCCTTCATCCCCATCGAGCAGAACTCTTGATTCATTCGAAAAGTGTCAGACCCATTGCAAGAGCTCTCTCTCTCTCTCTAGATCTCTCATTTCAACCACCCGAAGGCTTCGATCTTTGGGGGAATTGAAGGAGGAGACAATCTTCATCGCCATCATGAATCAAGCGCATCAACTCCTCTCCATTCATTTGGATAAATTCCTGATCTAGTATTCTTGTCAATATCTAGATCTTGTGTTTCATTATTGATAACTTGTTCTTGTGGTAGCTTGTTGTCATTATGGGAGCCTCCAATTTGGTTGTGGAGTTGTGCCCTGCTAGTTGTGTAAAGGCGCCGGTACCCGCCTCAAAGTGTTCCTATAGTGGAAAGGTGGATCAGGCCTTTGGTGGCGGGATCCATCGGAGAACAGGGTGAGGCCTATTGTGGCGTGGTGGTCTTAGTACCGCCCACCCTTCCAACACAGATGTACTTCCCTTAACAAGGAAGGAACTGCAGTAAAACAAATCATGTGTCTCCGCGTGCTTCACTACGGTTCGCTCGTTCCTCTTTCCACTCGCCTCTTACTCACTAGTTGATAGGTTTGCATATAGGGAAATTCTTCTAAATAGTTATCTAGAGAATTTACCTTTTGTGTTAAGCCTAAAATTGAAAAAGCATTAAAATTTGAAGTAGCACCTATTCACCCCCTATAGGTGTCCATACGTTTTTATCCATTTCAATTGGTATTAGAGCCCCGGCTCTTTATTCAGGCTTAACCGCCTAAGAGAAGTATGGGTACCAAGGAGAATGGTAATGAGGCTGTGGATAGGGTCACAATGGATGACCTCAAGACGTTGGAAACAACCTTGTTGAAATCCTTTGAGACCAAGATGGAGGAGATGCACCAAATGATTGCTTGCCTCACATCATCCGTAGCCCCATCTCCATCCTCCTCTAAGGCTGCCACTCCCTCATCCAAGGATAAGGCTAACACCGGATCCAATGAAGATGAAGTGGTAGGTGAAAAACATAATGGTTCCACCTCCAAGAAGGGAAGTGGTAAGGAGGAATATAGTGAGGTTCATCACTTATATTCCCCCGACCCACCTATCCATCATTCTCATATAAACAATAGGGTGATCCACCCAAGCTTACTGCATCTTCATTTAATCAATGGCAATTCTTAATGAAGTCTCATGTGTGTAGCTCTTGTATTGAACTTTGGAGGATTATCAAAGAGGATCTTCATATTGGAGATCACACCAACCTGACAAGAAGAGAAGTTGTGGATAGCCAATTGGATGCTACGGCTCTCCACATGATACAACTCGGAGTGGGTCCCAAGGACATGCCCCACATTGAACATCTCAAAACAACTAAAGAAGCTTGGGATGCTCTCACCGATCTCTTTATTGGAAATGAAAGCATGAGAAGGAATAAGTATGATGCCCTTAGTAATGAAGCTTAAGGATTCTACATGTTGGATGGTGAAAACCATGAAGACATGTATAGAAGACTCAAGGGCATCGCAACAACATTTAGAAATCATGGAGCCACTCACATTGATGATGCTTGGATAAAAAGGAAATACGTGAGTGCTCTAATGCCTTTTGATCCAACGGACTTGAAGAGCTTGCAAGGTAGACACAACTACCATCAAATGGCGTCCAATGAAGTCATGCGAGAAATGGCATCATTCAAGGTTGCTGCAAAGAACACGGAAGATGCCCATGCCATTGGAATGCAAAAAGGGGTCAATGTTGCTCTAAAGGCTAATGTTGTTGAGCAAGATGAGGACGAAAGAGCTTTCGAGGGTGCCTCCATGGACTTCCCCGATGAAGTCAAACGTGCTCATGGTGAGTACATGGCGTTTTACGCAAGGAACTTTTGGAAGGATCCTGCCAAGGCCAAGTCGGAACTCGAGCGCAAGAATGGGTCAAGTGGAAGAATAGAAAGTGGCCCAAAACTGAGAACATGCTACAATTGTGGAGATAGGCTACACTTTGTGACTGAGTGTCCATATCAAAATAGAGAAGACAATGGTGGCAGGCTCATCCTTAAAGAAAAATCCAAGGCACCTAAGAAAAAGACATTTATCAAAAAGAATGGCCCTTACAAGAAGCAACCCAAGATTGTCTTGGTGGCACAAGAAGAATACTCCTCTACAAGTGAAGATGAAGAGGATGAATATAGTTCTCGTGAGGTGGCTGCTATAGCCACCACATCGACTCCATCATCTCTCTTCGACTCGCCAAACGAAAACGTCATCAACAACAATGTCACTTGTCTTATGGCAAGAGGGTCCGAGGTATCAACTTCTAGTTCTTCATTCCCTAAGACTAACATAAATATGGATATGGATGATCATATGAGTCTTAAAATGAAAGAAGAAGTTATTACTTTGGACAACTTTTTCACTAACTTGCAAGGTGAGCACAAACTTCATTTTGATGCTCTTATGAGTCAACTTGCCCAAGCCGAAGATCTCCTTCAAGAAAAGGGCAGAATTGAAAGAGAAGATGCCTTGGAGATAGCTTCTTTGAAGAATGCCTTGGAAGAAGAAGAGGAAGCTCGTGTATCTTTGGAAGAGAGACTCGAATCCATTGAGGAGTCACATGAAGAAGTTGTGGCTTAGCTCATCAAATAACGTGACAACGCTCTTGCCAAGGTAAAGAAACTAAAGAAGGAAAAGATTGAATTTGGGGCTGCTCATGTCAGACTCTTAGAGAAGTTTGAGAAACTTGACATTGCTCACAAGGCATTGGAGAGTGAACACTCTACTCTAAATGAGTCTCATGACCAGCTCCAAACTCAATTGAGGAAGTATGATGTGCCCAACACCTCCACATCATCTTATGGAAAATAAGAACTTGCAAAAGGATCTCAACACAAAGGTAAAGAAGTTCTAGATGATATACTTAGCAAGTAAAGGACAAACAATGGAAAAGAGGGTCTTGGTTATATTCCCAAGACAAAGAACAAGAAGAACAAGAAGAAGAAGAAGAAGAAGAAGAGCAAGACTGGTCAACCAAAGACTAGCACCACCACCAATGACAAGTCTAATTATGATGGTTTTGCAGGGGCTAACAATCCTAACTTTGAGTTATATTGCGATCATTATGGTGATGTTTATGCTAGTTATGTAGGTCCTTATGATTGTTACATTCCTTGGTCTATTTGGGTTCCCAAAACCCTTGTCACTAACATGAGAGGACCCATTGAAAATGGGTACCTAAAACCAAGAAGTAACTTTCTTGCAGGGCTATGCTTCCGGTGGGTCTAAATGGGTACTCGATAGCGGATGCATGAGTCACATGACCGGAAGCAAGGTGATCATCATGGAGATGCGGCCAAATCATGATCATATAACCGTCTCCTATGGTGACAAGTCAAAATCTGAGGTATTGGGTCTCGGCAAAGTTGTGGTGGCTCATGATATCTCTCTCATGGACGTCATGCTTATTGAGACCCTCAGTTACAATTTACTTTCAGTTCGCACCCTTGGTAAGATGGGCTTTGCAGTTTTTATTGATGTTGATTTGGTGGTACTCTTGTGGAGCAAGTCTCTAAAAGTCGCTTTCGTGGGATATGTCGAAAATGACATGTACGTGGTGGACTTTTCAGGGAAAACCACTACAGGCCCGATGTGTCTTTTCACAAAGGCTGACGCGGGTTGGTTATGGCATCGCCGACTAGCCCACGTCAATATGAGAACTTTGAAAAGTCTCCACGAGGGTGGCCACATCCTTGGACTAAAATAAAATGTCTGCTTTGCCAAAGATCGTGTTTGCAGGGCTTGTGTTGAAGGGAAAATGCATGACTCTCCTCATCGAAGCAAGACTATTATTTCGTCCAAAAGGATCTTAGAGCTCCTTCATGTGGACCTCTTTGGACCTCCATCTCATGCAAGCCTTAGTGGAAAGAAGTAATGCCTTGTGATCGTTGATGATTACTCAAGATACACTTGGGTCTATTTCTTCAAGTTGAAGAGCGAGACTCAATAAACGGTCATTGACTTTGCCAACGAGGTTCAACATCAACACAACGTCCCTATTCTGGCAATAAGAAGTGATAACGGCTCTGAGTTCAAGAACTACCCCTTAAATGAGTTCCTAAGTGAAGAGGGGATAAGACATCAATATTCCGCTGCTTACACTCATCAACAAAATGGTGTTGCCGAGAGGAAGAATCGGACTCTAATGGATATGGCAAGGTCCATGCTAGCTGAATTCAAGTCTCCATATAACTTCTGGGCTGAAGCAATCTCTACCGCTTGTCACTCATCCAACCGGTTATACCTTCGTAAAATCTTGGACAAGACTCCGTATGAAATACTTGCCGGTAACAAGCCTAACATATCATACTTTCGGGTATTTGGGTGTAAGTGTTTCTTTCTCATCAAGGGAATTCGTCTATCTAAATTTGAGTCTAAGGCTTTAGAAGGTATTTTTGTTGGTTATGGTGCCGAATCCCACACTTATAGAGTCTACAATAAGCTCTCCGGAACTGTTGTAGAATCTTGTAGTGTGGTATTCGAGGAAAATGACGGCTCCCATGTGGGGCAAGTTGATGTTTGTGATGCAGATGTTGAAATACCCCAAGATGCCATAAGAAGAATGGGCGTGGGATTTTTCCACCCCATTGAGGAACCCCTTGTGGCAGACCGAGAAGGACAATGCTCTACTCATGAAGAGCCCTCATCTACACAAACTCAACATGCTCCAGCCACGAGAGTAACTTCTACACCAACTCCACCAAATGCAGAATGTCAACATGCTCCTGGATGCTCCAGGCCAGATTATTCGGTCGACACCGGATTATTCGGCCACCTCTCCTCTGTCGACCAAACTGCTCATCATATCGAAGAAGCAGATGCAAGTCCTAGGCCGGATTTTCCGACTGACCCCAGATTATTCGGCCCCTCGCCAATTCAAGCAAGTTCTAGGCAACCTGATGAAGTTGTTTCAAGTTCTCCCAGGTCATATTATCCGGCCTCACCCTCGGCCGGATTATCCGGCCCTAATACTCCTAATGATCAGCAGCCTCCTGTTACGGCTGTTGATCTACCTCAAGGGCATGCTTCGTCATCTCCTACTACTGATAATCAGACTTCTAATCAAGGTCAAGCAAATGATTCCAACGAAGACTCAAGCGATGAAACTATTCCACCAAGAGACAACAAGCTTATTGAACTTCGTCGCAAGGCTCGTGCTGGTTGGAACCTTGAGTTAAGGGGTCATACTCTTGACAAAGTTGTAGGTGATCTTCGATGAAGGGTTTCCACAAGAAGGGAATTGGCAAGTTTTGGTGAGCATCAAGCTCACATCTCAATGGTGGAACCCAAGAAAGTGTTTGAAGCTCTTGAATATCCGGACTGGGTTGTTGCTATGCATGAAGAGTTGAATAACTTTGAGCGCAACAAGGTCTGGAAACTAGTGGATAAGCCCAAGGATTGCCACAATGTTATCGGCACTAAATGGATATTTAAAAACAAGCAAGATGAGAATGGCATTGTTGTGAGGAACAAGGCGAGACTACAGGCACAAGGTTATTCCCAAGTTGAGGGCATTGACTTCGGCGAGACCTATGCTCCTGTGGCTCGTCTTGAGTCCATTCGTATCCTTCTTGCTTATGCTGCCCATAATAATTTTAAATTGCAGCAAATGGACGTTAAGAGTGCTTTTCTTAATGGTCCTCTACATGAGTTGGTATATGTGAAGCAACCCCCGGTATTTGAGGATCCTAACTTCCCGAACCATGTCTACAAACTCGATAAGGCACTCTATGGCCTTAAACAAGCCCCACATGCGTGGTATGAGCACCTTAAAGAGTTGTTACTAGACCGTGGCTTTGAAGTTGGGCAAATAGATCCCACTCTTTTTACTAAGAAGGTTAAGGGGGATCTCTTTGTATGCCAACTATATGTAGACGACATCATCTTTGGTTCTACTAATAAAGCTTTTAATGATGAATTTCAAAGCTTATGACTGACAGGTTTGAGATGTCTATGATGGGGGAGTTATGGTTCTTTCTTGGATTCGAGATGAAGCAACTTAGAGAAGGAACCTTCATCAATCAAGCTAAATACATCCAAGACATGCTCAAGAGATTCAATATGACAGATCTTAATGGCATCGCCACTCCGATGCAAACAAAATGTCACCTTGAACTTAACCCCCACGGTAAAGATGTGGACCAAAAGGTATACCGGTCCATGATTGGCTCTCTTCTTTACCTCTGCGCATCTAGACCCGATATTGTGTTGAGTGTGGGGGTGTGTGAAAGGTATCAAGCAGCTCCTAAAGAAATCCACTTAGTGGCGGTCAAGGGGATCTTTCGATATTTGGTTCATTCCCCTAACTTTGGTCTATGGTATCCCAAGGGCTCCAATTTCTCTCTATGTGGTTATACTGATTTAGACTGGGTTGGTGATAAGGATGATCAGAAATCAACTTCTAGAGCTTGTCAATTCTTGGGAAGATCTCTAGTTTGTTGGTCATCTAAAAGCAGAATTGTATCTCTCTCTCCACCGCTGAAGCTGAATATGTTGATGCTGCTAGTGCCCGCACTCAGTTATTATGGATGAGGCAAACTTTAAAGGAATATGGTGTCAATTGTGACAAAGTGCCTCTTTTATGCGATAATGAAAGTGCAATCAAAATTGCGTACAATCAGGTACAACACACAAGGACAAAGCATATTGAGATTCGGAATCATTTTATTCGGGACCATGTTGCTCGAGGCGATATTGATCTATCTTTTGTGAGAACAAAGAACCAACTTGCTAATATTTTCACGAAGCCACTTGATGAAGCAAGGTTCTGCTACTTGAGGAATGAGCTAAATATCGTTGATTCAAGGAGCTTGTCTTGATTACCCATGCACTCACTCGTACATCTCAGTCTTATTTGGTCTAGATGTGGGCATGGATATAAGGGGAGTGTGGTCCTAATTGATTGGGCTAACCCTCCCCCCATAATGCCGAAAGCAAGTCAAATCATTTCTCTTAATATCATTTTGTGATATGTGAGCTTATTGATGAGTATTGGTCATGAACCCAAGATATATCTTCGCGATGTCATACCATACACTCCAACAAGGTGGCTTCGGCCATCGCCCTCTTTCATGAGAAGAGTTGGATTTATTTGGATCTACTTGTCGTTTTTAGCTCCTCTCATGTTTTTATGGGAAGCACACTCACTTTTGGCTTTTAGTTGCTTTGATTCTTGCAAATTTGAGTGTGTAATACCATCTCAGTTTGGCTCTCTTAATCCTAAGCCTTTCCCTACCCCTAAGCCATCTATTCTTGCACACAAGTCCCTTGTACACCTTGTGGGGGTGTTGTTTGGGGACGGGCGGGCCTGACTCTGTGTGTAACAGAAGTTCAGTGTTTAGGCCGGATAATCTGGCCCAAGTATAGGCCAGATAATCCAGCCCTGGCAGATTTCGTCCTTAAGGGCTGGGGTCGGGGGAAGGGCTCATAACGAGTAGCACTTCTCCCCCAACCCTCTCCCTCTCCCCAGCCGCCACCTGCCGTCCCCCACCCTCCCCGGAGCCTCTCCGGCCACCAGATTTTTCAGGCCTCCCCGGATCTTCTTCTCCGCGCCTCCGGGTACCTTCTCCTCCGTGTTCTTCCTCCAATGAGTGAGGGTAACTCCCTCTCTCCCCATCTTTGGCTAGATGTGTTGTTTGTTGGGTGGAACGTTGTCTAGAAGGATGTTGTTTCGCGTAGACATCGTAGTCTTGTAGTTTCTAGGCCCGATCTACTCCTTTGCATTCAATCTAGGCGATTATGAAAATTTCTACCAGGGACGGATAATCCGGCCTGACAGACTAAAAAATGCTTCAGTTTCGCCTTGTTGTTTGCATTGAGTAGGATTGGACTATGAACTGTTTGCCTATTTTTTCTACGCTCTCTCTTGGACTTGTGTGTATGCTTATCCCCATGCTATCGACCTTGTTCTCTTCACAGGTGGTTCCAGTGCTCCCAAGACTTACAAGCGTCGTCCTCGTGGTCTCTATTTCAGGGTAGACAGTAAGGGTAACACTGTGGACGAAGTTGAACTGAGAAGAAGAAAGAAAGAGGTTGATCGCATGGCTGAGCAAGAAAAGAGGAAGAGATCCAGGAGGGGTGTGTCCAAGAGGAAGGGCAAAGAGCCCAAGGTCAACTACAAGGCTTTGGATCCAGTCACTTTTTCCTCTATTCGTCCCCCTGATCTATTTGCTGAGTTGGCACGTGATTCTGAGCTGGGTGATTCTCGTTTTTGGTGTGCTGAACAGAAAGGAATATATGAAGATGTGTATGCCAAGCTGAAGATTACGCATATGCACCCGATGATTCTTGCTGAGTCCTTGGAGAAGCCTCACCTTGTTGATGCCATGTATGTGGCTGAGCGGATGGGGCTGCACCATCTCATGGCTCTCTAATGCTCCTATGATTCTAAAGTTGTGAAGCAGTTCTTTTCCACATTGGTTATTTGAGGTGATGAGCATCACACTATGAAGTGGATGACTCGTGACAGGCCTATGAGTGCTGATTTTTGTGTGTTTGCTGAGGTGCTTGGGTACTCTTTCTGCAGCAGGGATCGGGCTAGTGGCCACCACATCATCACCCAACTAAAGCCCAATAAAGATGCAGTCCTCTCCCCGTGCACGATGGACAATGGTATTGTAGGCACCTTTGCTGGTCTTGCTCCTATCTATGCTGCCTTGGTGGGCCTCTTCTGTGATTCTATCACCCTGAGTGGAGGCAACAATGACAGCATCCATGGTCACCTGGTCCAGCTCCTAGCCTTCTCTCATGAGGTTGCCTCGTGCGAGGATGAGTCCGTGTAGTACCCGTTGGATGTGATGGACTTCATCTACCATGAACTGACTGATGCAATGTTCAACAGGTTGTCCATTCTTTATGCTCCTGATACGTTCATAACGTATCTATAATTTTTTATGGTTTTATGCTAATAATATGCTTTTGACACTCCTTTTTGTATAAAGTTTATGATTTATTTGGACTAACCTACTAATAGTTGCAAAAGTGCACAATGTTCTTGTTTTACACTTTGATGTGTAGGAATTACCAAGAATATAAGTGGAAACCTTGTTGGAGTCAAATTGGGATTTTTCCAGAAATCTGTCTCAGAACTCTTTTTGAAGATGGTCACTTTTCTGGTCGAAGACGGCGTTAAATGGAAAACTCTTCAACTACAAAGTTTTTGGAAATTTTCCGACAAACGTTCTGGACATAAATTTAGCTGATTACGAGTCCGGATGGTCCTTTTAGACCCGATTTACTACAGCCCAAGATGGGGTGACGGGAATCCGAAAAGCTATATAAAGGGAGGAAACCTAATTCACCCAGGACATCTCCACCCACGAATTTGCAGCCACTAAAGCCACGTTTTTGCCTCCCCCATGGATCCTTCCAAGAAGCCATTGAAGTAAGGGGACTAAGGGGCGATGCTCCTCCATGATACTGGCAGCGGGGAAGGAGTCCCCCATGCCACCGCCGGCACCGCCGCTGCCCTCTTCACCATCTTCACCGCCATCTCTATCACCTAATCCTCCTAGTATGCAGTGGTTCATCCTCCCACACACCTCTATACCGTCCTATGTAAACACGGTGTTTGATGCTATAAGTTATAATCCTATGATCTATGTCATGTTTGTGTAGTTTCTTTGTTCTTAGATTGGATGATGAACGTCTTTGGTTCATTAGAGTTGTATGTTGATATGGTACAGTCCTTTGGTGTCCATTATATTTGTGCGTGCATTGATTAAATATCATAGGGTTTGTAGTATGTGTAAAAAGAAGGGGGGAGTTCTGCCGGAGTGACAGAAACCTGAGGACGGCCCTTGCTGTAACGTATGTGAGTAAGAGGACCATTAAACTTAAGGCTGTGGTTGGGGAAACCTTAATGCATTGATTAGTACTTACGGATGTTTGCTAACAATCCAATCATATAGTACATATAATTCCAGGTAGTGAAGCGCATGTATATTTAGCCTCTCCCACATAGAAAACTGCATCGAAGACAATGAACCTGATCTATTTGCTATTTAAACTTGGACAAAGCCACCACAATTACCACCACTCTTCCACACTCATGGTTCTGTTAGTTTAGTGTATTTTATTGCTGCAGCAACTAACTTTACTTTCTTGTTATTTATTATCATGCAAAGCTATCTCTATTACTCGTATTGTTGCTCTAGTTTTATTTCCTAGATAATGCAAACATTTAGTGTGAGTAGAGTTGTATCAGTGGTTGATATAACTTGAGAGAATATGTATCCTACCTTTAGCTCCTCCTTGGATTCGACACTCTTACTTATCGAAAAGGCAACACACGATCCCCTATACTTGTGGGTTATCAAGACCTTTTCTGGCGCCATTGCCAGGGAGGTAAGGTAAAAGGTACTCACATCCTCCGGTGTGAGTGCTCGAAGTTATTCCTTTAGATTCTGCAATTTTGTCTTTTTGTTTCTTGTTTTCACTAGTTAGGCTTAATGGAAAACAACAACAAAATTAGAGAGCTTTTTAGTATTTTTCCTAAGTTAGAACATGAATTGTCTGAAAAGAAAATTAAAAAACCCATGGAACTTTCTTTGCATGCTAATAGCAATGTTATTAGTATGAATCTTTTGAACACCTTTGTTACTAATGCTATGGAAACGTCTAAGCTTAGGGAAGTTAGTTTTTATGAAAATGATCTTCTTAGTTCCCCAGCTTTAAAGAAAAAATGCTCTAATGATACTTTATCTCCCATATGTGGTGATTCTAACGATACTTGCGATATTTTAAATCCACATACTGAAAATGTCCCTTTTAAAATACCTATGGCAATTATTGAACGTGTTATGAATAACTCTTATTTTGGAGATTGAACTATCCATCCTGGTGATCATTTACTCCTTATACAAGAATTATGCGGGTTGTTCAAGTGTGCAGGTATTTCAATGAACCAAGTTAAGAGGAAGCTATTCTCTTTATCACTTAAGGGCAAAGCAAGGGAGTGGTATGAGCTACTAGATGATCCTCATCATTTGGAGTGGAAGGAACTTGAATCTCTCTTTTACTCTAAATTTTATCCTCCTCATGAAATTCATAAAGATAGGAATTATATTTATAATTTTCATCCTCATGATGGAGAAAGTATTTCCCAAGCATGGGGGAGATTGAAGTCACTAATGCTCAAATGTCCCATTCATGAGCTCCCCAGGAATATTGTTATTAATAATTTCTATGCAAGGCTTTCAGGACATTACAAGGACTATCTAGATACTTGTTTAGAGGGATCCTTCACAAGTAAGGAGGTCAAAGCTAAGTGGGATCTTCTTGAAACAATTCAAAGCAATACAGAATATTGGGATAACGACAAAGGTAAAGAACCAGGTATAAACTATGAGTATGATTGCATTAAGTCTTTCTCTGAAACTGCTAATTTTCAAGAGCTTAGTGCTAAATATGGCCTTGATCCTCAAATTCTTATTGATTGTTTTAGAGCCTTTGCTTCTCATATTAATTCTCCTAAATGGGACATGTATCATGAGCCTTTTAAAGACACTTGCATGGAAAATGAAATTGTTATTAATGATAGCAATAAACATGCTCAAACCTGTGAAAGTACTATTTCTTATAAGCATGTTAATTTTTGTGGAATACATAGACCTTGTGAGAAGAATCAAATTGAAGAAGAATATTGTATCACCCACAGGAATGAAAAAACTAGAACGTGGTATAGGGCTCTAAATGATCTTGGTAAAAAAGTTTGTGCCCTTTATCCTTTTATTTGTGAACTTTGCTTTGAAGTGGGTCATTTTAATTTTGAATGCTCAGGGCATAATAATAGCCCTTCTAATCCAATGAGTACTACAAGTTTGTATTGTGATGACATGATCACTCCTAATCAGCATGATGAACTTACATTATTTTTGGGGTGTGAAGAGTTGTCAAGAAAAACTTCTTTGGTAGATATGAGTGCTTTTGATATGAATAGCGTCCTGCATGGTTGTCATATTTATTGTGTTGATAATTGTCACACAGATACTTACATACAAAATATTATAGAAGATGAGATTTTACCAAAATATGACAGGACTAATATGTGTTTCAATCTTATTAATGAAAATAAGGAATCCTCCAAAGTTTCTTCTATTTTCTCTAACAATAAACCAGGGTATATGGAGAAGATTCCTTTCAAGCCTCTTCCTCCTAAAGGGAAGAAGAAAAAGAAGAAGAGGAGGAGTAAAAGGAGAGAGGAAACAGTATTTTCCCCTAAGCACGTTCCTCTTTTATAGTTTTTTATGAGTCTGAACTCGATGATGTTCTTATGCCTATTACCTATAGTAGTGATCATGATTGGGAAAAGCACACTACTTTTGATATTGAAAATCTCTTCGGTACCAATTCTGAAAATGATGATATTAATAATTGTTATACTATTAGTGCTATCCATGATCCTTCCAATGATGATATGTTTACAAATGAACACACTTTGGAAGATAATTATTCTATTGTTTATGATGATACTACACCTCCAATATATGATGATTACAATAATGAATATGATATTTTTAGTCCACCTACTATTGAGGAGAAAATTAATTATGATTACAATATGCCTCCTATATTTGATGATTATGGTGATGAGATTAATAATGATAGCTATTTTGTTGAATTTGCTCCCACTACAATTAATAAGAATGACTATGTTTATGTGGGGAGTATTAATTCTTTTATGCATGTGGATCATGATAAGAATTTTTCATGTGATTGTTATATTGTTAATTTTATTCATGATGCTACTGAAAGTTATTATGAGAGAGGGGAACATGGTTTTATGTGTCTCAACAATATTAAGTTTCCCCTCTTTATGTTGAAAGTCTTGAAGTTGCACTTGTTTTGCTTTCTTATGCTTGTTGCTTTGTGCTTTCATGACTTGTTTCTTTACAAGATTCCTATGCATAGGAAGTGGGTTAGACTTAAATGTGCTTTGAGTTTGCTTCTTGATTCTCTCTTTTACTTCAATTCATATTTCTTATGTGAGCATCTTCTCAAACTATCATGCCTAACTTAAAGGCGTTAAAGAAAAGTACTTATTGGGAGATAACCCAAAAGTTTTAGATGAGTCTTGGAATTTATTACTTCTGTAATAACCGCTCCTTATCCTTTTTATTTGCTTTTTGTGCCAAGAGTAACCTCTAATGAGAGAGAAGTAATGCTTGAGAAAGTTGTTGTCCCGAAACAAATTTTTGTTCTTCACCGTAAAAATTCGTGTAAATCTCTGTACGTCCTTTTGAGGAGTGATTTTTTTGCTTATGCCGCAGGTTGTTATCTAACTTTATTTAGTTCAACACTTTTTTATTTGAGCAACAAAAGGTCTTCGAAAAAATTCGTCTTTACCTGCTGGTCTATTTTGACAGATTTCTGCCATTATTTGCATTTGCTTCTTGTTGGTTCCTTTTTGAGTTCTTTTGGGGAATTGTGCTTTTTGAGGGAAGTGCTACAGTAGCTTGTGTTTTAATGGAAGTTTTATTGGTGTTGAAACTGAACCTAAAGACCTATTATCTTGAGTGCACTAATGTTGCTAATAAAGATTGTGTGAAGTTTTGTATGAAGGAAAATTTTCAGGTGTATGGAAGGAATGAGTAATAAGATGAAGGATGGACTAAAGCTCAAGCTTGGGGATTGCACGTGTGTCACCCCAAGAAATATCCAAGAAGTACAAGCGTCAAATCATGGGGATGCCCAAGGCATCCCCTTCTTCATCAATAAAAGTCCCAGGTTTCTTCCAAACACTTCATTTTTTATTATTTAATGCACAGTTGTGTTGTTCTTGGAGCGTCTTTGTTTTTGTTTTTGTTTTTGTTCGCTTGGTTTTCTTAGTTTGCTTGAATAAATTGGTTGGACCCCCTATTTCATACATTAGTTTTCAAATAAGTGTGGTTTGGATTGGAGAAGAGTAGGAAAAGTTCATGCCTAAGTGGTAAAAGAGCTCGTTTTTTACGGTGGCCTATACTTTGTCACGGCATGCTTGATATTTTTTTGGCTTTATGCTTAGTGATTTTTGATGTAGCATGACATGTTATAAACAATTGAGATTGCTTAATGTGCCTTGAAAGAATCATGCGTTGTTTTAGCATATTAAAGCATAGTATTGTGGTATTCTCCTTTGATGCTTTATTTGGGTTGACTTAGCGCATGCTCACACCATGTTATGACTATCCCAAGTCACCATAGCCTTTATGATCCTTTAGTTTTCGACTTGTAATATCACTTTATGCGTTAATTAATTATGTTTTGTTGCTTTGCATGATTATGGCCATTATTGCTCTTTTAGTTGCTCGCTCCCAGTCTTTTGCTAGCCTCCATAACCAAGTATGAGTTCCACTCATGCATCCAACTCCAAATAAAACCAAGTTATCCCAAAGAGTCCACCATACCTACCTATTAGCATTTTCTATTCCAATTATATTCATGCTTTTATCTACCTTCCGAATTAAACTTGTTATGTGAAAATTAGTGATTAAAGCTCCCACGAATTTGATGGCACGCTTTATTTTCTTGCACTTAATAAACTTGAACCATTGTGTCCATCTTTGTTGCGTATATGCTTGCGCTTTATAAGTTGAAGTTAGCAGAACCATGTATCATGGGGAACACTTTCAACATTGTACTTATATTCCGTTGATATCATGATTCATTTGCTTATGGATTCCGGTGGTGTGAAATAAAAGGGGAACTTGTAAGATCATGGAGTTTGTATGTGTGTTAGAGAAACGCCTGGGCCGCTAGCCTAAGCCATGCCTAATCATGGTGGAAACTTGCAGCATAACTATAATGAGCACTCTATGAAGCATCCTCAATAAAAACCTATGCAAATAGCAAATAAAAAGATCGTTGAGATGCTCATTGTCTGCTTGCCTTGTCATTTTGATTATGGGATAGCTCATGTATCATGTGCAAGGGGTACCTCGTTGGCGGTTCTCTATGATACATATGTACTTACAATGACAAGAGCTTACTTGTGACTGAAGTTGAGTAGCATGAGGTTCGGTACTCGTAAGTAAGGGGCATGAGATTTAAACTTATAACTTGTCAAGCATATCCTCTTAGTTGTGTCACTTTAACCTTAATCACCTAAAGATGCTTATGATAGGAGCAATGAGAGCTGAAAGCTAATAAGTACCATAATTTTTTGAAGCTCTTTATGAGACTTGAATCCCTGCTTCCTTCTAAGAAGGACTTTCTTTTACTTTTATGTTGAGTCTCCATATTCTATATTTATGCACCTATTAAGAGAGCATAGTGGACATTCTTAGTTTAATGTGCATTTTCCCAAGACTTGTTGATTGATGCATAACTTTGATATTGCTTGTTCTTAAACTATTTGTATCTAGTCACCCTTATGAATTTTGAAGGTGTCCTATGCATTTATGTTTTGCTACTATATGAGGGACAAGTCGAATACCATTCTCATTATGCTTTCTTTATGTGAAACAAACAAACGTCTTGCAAACCATTGTTATTCATGAATCTTTTGTTTGTGCCTTTTCATGTTATAACATAGTTGCTATGTCTTATTGTTAGAACTCTATCTTTCATGATTCATGTTTAGACTACCTTAATCCCAGCTATCAATACTTTTACAATAATGATGATCAAGATTGTGTTGTTTGCATGTCACATCAAAAATTCTATTGTTTTGATCGTTTACCTACTCAAGGACGAGCAGGAACTAAGTTTGAGATGTTGATACGTCCATAACGTATCTATAATTTTTGATGGTTTTATGCTAATAATATGCTTTTGACACTCCTTTTTGGATAAACTTTATGATTTATTTGGAGTAACCTACAAATAGTTGCAAAAGTGCACAATGTTCTTGTTTTACACTTTGATGTGTAGGAATTACCAAGAATACAAGTGGAAACCTTGTTGGAGTCAAATTGGGATTTTTCCAGAAATCTGTCTCAGAACTCTTTTTGAAGATGGTCACGTTTTTGGTCGAAGACAGCGTTAAACGGAAAACTCTTCAACTACAAAGTTGTTGGAAATCTTCCAACAAACGTTCTGGACATAAATTTAGCTGATTACGAGTCTGAATGGTTCTTTTAGACCCGATTTACTACAGCCCAAGATGGGGTGACGGGAATCCGAAAAGCTATATAAAGGGAGGAAACCTAATTCGCCCAGGGGATCTCCACCCACGAATTTGCAGCCACCAAAGCCACGTTTTTGCCTCCCCCATGGATCCCATATCCATGGGGGAGGGATTCCAAGAAGCCATTGAAGGAAGGGGGCTAAGGGGCGGTACTCCTCCATGATACCTACAGCGGGGAAGGAGTCCCCCGTGCCGCCGCCGGCACCATCGCCGCCCTCTTCACCATCTTCACCGCCATCTCCATCACCTAATCCTCCTAGTATGCAGTGGTTCATCCTCCCACACACCTCTATACCGTCCTATGTAAACACGGTGTTTGATGCTATAAGTTATGATCCTATGACTTTGGTGTCCATTATATTTGTGCGCGCATGGATTAAACATCATAGGGTTTGTAGTATGTGTAAGAGGAAGGGGGAAATTCTGCCAGAGTGACAGAAACCTGAGGACGTGAACCGGAACATTGCACGTATGGGAGTAAGAGGACCATTAAACTTAAGGCTATGGTTGGGGAAACCTTAATGCATTGATTAGTACTTACGGATGTTTGCTAACAATCCAATCATATAGTACATGTAATTCCAAGTAGTGAAGCGCATATATATTTAGCCTCTCCCACATAGAAAACTGCATCGAAGACAATGAACCTGATCTATTTGCTATTTAAACTTGGACAAAGCCACCACAATTACCACCAGTATTCCACACTCATGGTTCTATTACTTTAGTGTATTTTATTGCTGCAGCAACTAGCTTTACTTTCTTGTTATTTATTATCATGCAAAGCTATCTCTATTACTCGTATTGTTGCTCTAGTTTTATTTCCTAGATAATGCAAACGTTTAGTGTGCGTAGAGTTGTATCAGTGGTTGATAGAACTTGAGAGAATATTTATCCTACCTTTAGCTCCTCATTGGGTTCGACACTCTTACTTATCGAAAAGGCTACACACGATCCCCTATACTTGTGGGTTATCAGCTCCCTATATTATGATGCTCATCAAGCACCTGCTTCCCTCTGAAGAATTCAACATTGACATTATGCACAAGGCAAAGAAGATCTACACCAAGGTTCGGAAGACCTCTCACCCCTCTTCTACTCCTGAGGGTCTCATGAGGGATGCTCGTGCTAGTGTTCGCAGGCCTCCAGTGCCTCCCATTGCTCGTGAGATCAAGCAGCTAAACTGGTTCCAGCGGAACATTCTTTGCATGGGCGTGGACACACGCAAGGTCCAGTACGAGGCTTACAAGAAGCGCCATGAGTTGGCCCACTCTCAGCAGCTCATCCTTCACCATGTGTCCGGTGCTTCTGGTGATCCCCCGGCTCCTACTCCTCCCACACCATATGCTCGGTGGAACTCTTCTTTTGGGCTTAACTATGGAGAGCTAGAGAGTCACTTGTTCCCTTCCACAACCACTGCTGATAATGAGGACGATGACACCGAGGAGCTTGAGGATGAGGACGAAGATGGGAACAAGGACAAGGACGAGGATGACGACTACGAGTGATACCTTGGGGCGTTAGCATCGCTCTTCTTCCTTTTTGGCGTCTCGATGCCAAAGGGGGAGAAGTAGTTCTATTAGGTCTCCGAGGATTTGCATGGGTTGGGCACAAGCATTTGCACTTTTTCATTCGTCGTATTCTTTCTTGTGCCCATTTAGCATTGAACTTTAATTTGTGGTTTGTGGTTTGTATGAAACTTTGTGTCTGTGGATTTTTGGATTTATCTCGTGGATTACGCCTATGGATTCATCTATCATATCCTATAATATTGGGTATCTATCTCAAGGAAGGCGCTTATATTGGTTATCACATTGATAATAGTGGCTATATCAAGGACGCATCTCCCTATCTCGGTGGTATGATTATGTTGTTTATATTTCAATGGAATATACTCGCACCTATTTGTGTGCATTTGTATTCAAATACAAATTTCTAGTATGCACACATTGAGGGGGAGTCTCTTTCATGTATTTATTGTTGGTGTTCTTGTGAACTTTCTTGCAAATCCTAGTATTGTCATCTAACACCAAAAAGAGGGAGATTGAAAGAACATTTCATGATTTCCTATGTTTTGTGTGTTAGATAACAATACCATGGAATTTCTAATGTGTACTAAGTGTTGCAGGAAAGTTTTGAGCAGTTGGGGGACCGGATTATCCACCCCCATCATGGGCCGGATAATCCGGCCGGATCATCTTGGACAGGGATGGCTGTGCGCGAGCTTCTGTCTAGGGGCGGATTTTCCCCCGGACAGTCCAACTCTAGGGCAGATTTTCTCCCTGGACCGGATAATCTAGCCCCAGGGGAATCGCCCAAAGAGCGTCTGCGCGAGCTTCTGTCTGGGGGCGGAATTTCCCCTAGATATTCCATGGCTGGGGCGGATTTTCCCCCCAGCCGAATAATCCGGCCTCCCCTAGGGCTGGATAATCCGGTCCCCAGGAGAAGGTGTCAAGGGCCGGAATGCACGAGCTTCTGTTCGTAGGCGGATTTTCTGCCGGATAATCTGAGTCTGGGGCGGAGCTTTCCCCAGGCCGGATAATCCGGCCCTCACTTGGGCCGGATAATCTGCCCCCAAAGGCTCCAACGGCTTGGTTTTGAAAGGGGGTATAAAAGCCCCTTCATCCCCATCGAGCAAAACTCTTGATTCATTCGAAAAGTGTCAGACCAATTGCAAGAGCTCTCTCTAGATCTCCCACTTCAACCACCCCGAAGGCTTCGATCTTTGGGGGAATTGAAGGAGGAGACAATCTTCATCCCATCATGAATCAAGCATATCAACTCATCTCCATTCGTTTGGGGAAATCCCCGATCTAGTGTTCTTGTTAATATCTAGATCTTGTGTTTCGTTATTGATAACTTGTTCTTGTGGCAACTTGTTGTCATTACGGGAGCCTCCAATTTGGTTGTGGAGTTGTGCCCCGCTAGTTGTGTAAAGGCGCCGGTACCCGCCTCGAAGGGTTCCTATAGTGGAAAGGTGGATCAGGCCTTTGGTGGCGGGATCCATCGGAGAACAGGGTGAGGCCTATTTTGGTGTGGTGGTCTTAGTACCGCCCACCCCTCCAACGCAGATGTACTTCCCTTAACAAGGAAGGAACTGCGGTAAAACAAATCCCGTGTCTCCGCGTGCTTCACTACGGTTCACTCGTTCCTCTTTCCACTCGCCTCTTACTCGCTAGTAGATAGGTTTGCATATAGGGAAATTCTTCTAAATAGTTATCTAGAGAATTTACCTTTTGTGTTAAGCCTAAAATTGAAAAGGCATTAAAATTTGAAGTAGCACCTATTCACCCTCCCCTCTAGGTGCCCATATGATCCATTTCAGCTGTCACTTTCACACACATGGGGAGAGCAGAGATCTATTAAAGCACTTGAGTAGCTAAGTAGATCTACTTGATTACAAAGCTCATGATCACAATATGATCATGCATAGAGAGAGATGAACACATAGCTACCGGTAGAACCCTTAGCCTCGAGGAAGAACTACTCCCTCATCATCATGGGAATCAGCAACGGTGATGGATATGGTGGTGGAGATCGATGGAGATGGCTCCGGGGGCACTTCCCCGTCCCGGCAGGGTGCTGAAACAGAGACTTTCTGTCCCCCGAATCTCCCCTTCGGCGGCGGCGGCTGTGTGGAACTTTTCGTGGCTGGAGGCTGGACGACTTAGGGTTTTTGCATCGGAGGCTTCTTATAGGCGAAAGGGCAAGGTTGGTGGAGACCGGAGGAGCCCACACCACCTGGTGGCACGACCAGGGGGACCCGCGCCACCCTATGGTGTGGCCGGCCCCTGGACCCTCTCCGTCTCGTCTTCTGGCTCCGTGTTCCCCTCGGTGAAATATTGACTTTGGATTTTGTCCCGTCCAATTCCGAAAATATTCATTTTCTGACTTTCTGGAACCAAAAACAGCAAAAAAAAAGGCAGCTGGCACTGTGGCATCTTGTTAATAGGTTAGTCCAAGAAAGTGTATAAAAAGTACTCCAGAGTTGGAACAAAACATAAGAAAGTAGATAAAACCAAGCATGGAACATCAAAAATTATGGATATGTTAGCAACATATCACCCACTTCAAAGCAAAGTTCACAAATAAAAGGATAGAGGGCACAGACTTTTTTACCAAGATCATTTAGAGCCCTATACCACATTCTAGTTTTTTCATTCCTGTGGGTGATACAATATTCTTCTTCAATTTGATTATTCTCACAAGGTCTATGTATTCCACAAAAATTAACATGCTTATAAGAAATAGTACTTTCAAAGGTTTGGGCATGTTTATTGCTATCATTAATAACAATTTCATTTTCCATGCAAGTGTCATTAAAATGCTCATGATACATGTCCCATTTTTCTTTAGGAGCATTACTATGAGAAGCAAAGGCTCTAAAACAATCAATAAGAATTTGAGGATCAAGACCATATTTAGCACTAAGCTCTTGAAAATTAGCATTTTTAGAGAAAGACTTAATGCAATCATACTCATAGTTTATACCTGGTTCTTTACCTTTGTTGTTATCCCAATATTCGGTATTGCTTTGAATTGTTTCAAGAAGATCCCACTTAGCTTTTACCTCCTTACTTGTGAAGGATCCCTCTAAACAAGTATCTAGATAGTCCTTGTAATGTCCTGAAAGCCTTGCATAGAAATTATTAATAACAATATTACTGGGGAACTCATGAATGGGACATTTGAGCATTAGTGACTTCAATCTCCCCCATGATTGGGCAATGCTTTCTCCATCATGTGGATGAAAATTATAAATGTAATTCCTATCTTTATGAATTTCATGAGGAGGATAAAATTTAGAGTAAAAGAGAGATTCAAGTTCCTTCCACTCCAAATGATGAGGATCATCTAGTAGCTCATACCACTCCCTTGATTTGCCCTTAAGTGAAAAAGGGAATAGCTTCCTCTTAACTTGGTTCATTGAAATACCTGCACACTTGAACAACTCGCATAATTCGTGTATAAAGAGTAAATGATCAACAGGATGGATAGTTCCATCTCCAAAATAACAGTTATTCATAACATGTTCAACAATTTTTATAGGTATTTTAAAAGGGATGCTTTCATTATGTGGATTTAAAATATCACAAGTATCATTAGAATTACCACATATGAGAGATAAAATATCATCAGAGCAAATTTTCTTCTTTAAAGCTGGGAAACTAAGAAGATCATTTTCATATAAACTAACTTCCCCAAGCTTAGACGCTTCCATAGCATTAGTAACAAAGGTGTTCAAAAGATTCATACTAATAACATTGCTATTAGCATGCAAAGAAAGTTCCATGGTTTTTTTAATTTTCTTTTCAGACAATTCATGTTCTACCTTAGGGAAAATACTAAAAATCTCTCTAATTTTGTTGTTGTTTTCCATTAAGCCTATCTAGTCAAAACAAGAAACAAAAAGACAAAATTGCAGAATCTATAGGAAATAACTTCGAGCACTCACACCGGAGGATGTGAGTACCTTTTACCTTACCTCCCCGGCAATAGCGCTAGAAAATAGCTTGATGTCTACGCACTTCTATTCTTGTAGACAATTGTTGGGCCTCCAAGTGCAGAGGTTTGTAGAACAGCAACAAGTTTCCCTTAAGTGGATTACCCAAGGTTTATTGAACTCAAGGAGGAAGTGGTCAAAGGTATCCCTCTCAAGCAACCCTGTAATCAAGATACAAGAAGTCTCTTGTGTCCCCAACACACCCAATACACTTGTCAGGTGTATAGGTGCACTAGTTCAGCGAAGAGATAGTGAAATACAAGTGGTATGGATATAAGACAACGGTGCCAGAAAATAGCTTGATGGCGTGGAAGAGACTAAAGGCAGACTGAAATAAAGATGGAAGCAAGCAAACATGTAACAGATCTAGTTGCAAACAGTGTTTCAATGCTAAGAAACAAGGCCTAGGGATCATACTTTCGCTAGTGAACACTCTCATATAAATATCTTCTCTTCATGATACTACTCTGAACTACTCTCCGATTGAACACTCTAATCCATGGTAGGGCTATAGCAGCACACCTCAAAATTCGCTTTTCCCATCTAGATTACCCCACACTGTCACCTTGAGCTCTAGATGGTTCCAACAAACACCACAATTTCATAGAGACATCCAACTCCAAATATAACTCATAACAAGTATTTGTAATCTCTAGCCTAAGTGCCACCACGGTGTGCACGCTGTCACTTTCACACACATGGGGAGAGCAGAGATCTATTAAAGCACTTGAGTAGCAAGGTAGATCTACTTGATTACAAAGCTCATGATCACAATATGATCATGCATAGAGAGAGATGAACACATAGCTACCGGTAGAACCCTTAGCCTCGAGAGAGAACTACTCCCTCATCATCATGGGAATCAACAATGACGATGGAGATGGTGGTGGAGATCGATGGAGATGGCTCCAGGGCACTTCCCCATCCCGGCAGGGTGCCGAAACAGAGACTTTTGTCCCTGAATCTCCTCTTCGATGGCGACGGTGCTGCGGAACTTTTTCGTGGCTAGAGGCTGTTCGATTTAGGGTTTCTGCATCGGGGGCTTCTTATAGGCGAAAGGGCAAGGTTGGTGGAGGCCGGAGGGGCCCACACCACCAGGTGGCGCGACCAGGGGGGACCCGCGCCACCCTATGGTGTGGCTAGCCCCTGGCCCCTCTCCGTCTCGTCTTCTAGCTCCGTGAGTCTTCCGGTAAAATATCGACTTCGGCTTTTGTCCGGTCCAATTCCGAGAATATTTCTTTTCTAGTGTTTCTGAAACCAAAAACAGTAGAAAACAGGCAACTGGCACTGTGGCATCTTGTTAATAGGTTAGTTCCAGAAAATGCATAAAAGTATCTCAAAATGTAGACAAAACATAAAAAAGTAGATACTAAACAAGCATGGAACATCAAAAATTATAGATACGTTTGCAACGTATCAATGATATGAAGAATAGACAAAAGCTCAAGCTTGGGGATGCCACCCGTGTCACCCCAAGAAATATTCAAGAAGTACAAGCGTCAAAGCTTGGGGATGCCTTCGGCATCCCCTTCTTCATCAATAAAAATCTCAGGTCTTCTTTCAAGACACTTTATTTTTATTACCTTATGCACTATGTGTTGTTCTTGGAGCGTCTTTGTTTTTAGTTTTCTTCTGCTTTCTTTGCTGCAATAAGTTGGTTGGATCTCAACACACTTCTTTTAGAGAGAGATACACCCCGTTATTCATTGCCTAGAACACTCTGGTTTTCACTCTTATTGTTTTGTGAGTGTTTTCCTTTGCTAGCACTATGTTTAGCTTTAGTTTTCTTATTTTTTTGGCTTAGAAATTTTTAGTTGTTCTTTGTGGATGGGCGAGACATGCTCTCTGGTCTTTATTGAATATTATCTTTGAGAAGTTGTTTCAAATAAGTTGATTGGTGTTGGAAAAGAGTAGGAAGTTTCATGCTTATAGTGGTACAAAAGGAAGGTTGTTTTGACTGTGACTTAGACTTTATCATGTCATGCTAGATGTTGCTTTGACCATATGCTTAGTGATTATTGTTGTAGCATGACTTGTTCCAAACAATTGAGATTGCATAATGTGCTTGAAAGAATCATGCATTTTTCTAGCATACAAAAGTATAATATTGTGGTATTCTCCTTCGATGCTTTATTTGGGTTGACTTGGCACATGCTTACACCATGTTAATACTATGAACAAGTCACCTTAGCCTCTATGATCATTTAGTTTTTTTACTTGTAATATCACTTTATGCTTTAATTAATAATGTTTTGTCGCTTTGCATGATTGTGGCCATTAGTGCTCTTAGTTGGTCGCTCCCAGTCTTTTGCTAGCCCCCACATGTACCAAGTATGAGCTCCACTCATGCATCCAACTCCCAAGAAAACCAAGTTATTCCATAGAGTCCACTATAAATTCCTATGCATGGTGTTTTACACTATTCCAAGTATATTTATGTTTTTATTTACCTTCCAAATTAAACTTGTTATGTGAAAATTAGTGATTAAATCTCTCACGAACTTGATGACACACTTTACTTTATTGTACTTAATAAACCTGAACCATTGCGTTCAACTATGTTGCGTATATGCTTGCACTTTATAAGTTGAGGATTAGCAGAACCATGCTGTCATGGGGAACGTTCTCAACATTGCACTTATTATTCAGTTGATATCATGTTCTTTTGTCTATGGATCCCGGCAGTGTGAAATAAAAGGGGAGCTTGTAAGCTCATGGAGTTTGTATGTGTGTTAGAGAAACGCCTAGACAGCTAGCCTAAGCCATGCCTAATCATGGTGGAAACTTGCAGCATAACCACAGTAAGCATTCTATGAAGCATCCTCAATAAAAACCTATGTAAATAGCAAATAAAAAGATCGCTGAGATGCTCATTGTTTGTTGCCTTGTCATTTTGATAGGGGATAGATCCTGTATCATGGGGCAAGGGGTACCCCGTTGGCGGTTCTCCATGATACACATGTACTTACAATGACAAGAACTTGCTTGTGACTAAAGTTGAGTAGCATGAGGTTCGGGACTCGTAGGCAAGGGGCATGAGATTTTCGGCTTATAACTTGTCAAGCATATCCTCATATTTGTTCACTTTAACCTTAATCACCTAAAGATTCTTATGATAGAGGCAATGAGAGCGGAAAGCTAATAAGTACCATAATTTTTGGAAGCTCTTTATAAAAACTTGAAATCCCTGCTTCCCTCTTATGAAGGGCCTTTCTTTTTTACTTTTATGTTGAGTCTCCATCTTCTATCTTTATGCACCAATTGAGAGAGCATAGTGATCATTCTTAGTTTAATGTGCATTGTCCCAAAACTTATTGATTGATTCATAACTGTGCTATTGCTTGTTCTTAAATTATTTGTATCTAGTCACCCTTATAAACTTTAAAGGTGTCCTATTCATTTATGTTTTGCTATACCATGAGGGACAAGCTGAATACCATTCTTATTATGTTTTCTATATGTGAAACAAACAAACGTCTTTTGATGCATTGTTATTCATGAATCTTTTGTTTGTACCTTTTCATGTTGCAACATAGTTGCTATGTCTTATTGTTAGAACTCTATCTTTTATGTTCATATTAGAGTACTTTGATCCCAACTATCAATGTTTTACAAATACCTTGATCAAGATTATGATGGTGCATGTCACCTAAAAAATTATTATTTATCACTTACTTACTCGAGGACGAGCAGGAGTTCAGCTTGGGGATGCTTGATACATCGTAAACGTATCTATAATTTTTGATGATCCATGCTTGTTTTGTATCAACTATCTTATGTTTTGTCTACACTTTGAGGCAATTTTATACATTTTTTGGAACTAACCTAGTGACAAGATCTCATAGTGCCAGTTTCTTGTTTTCTGCTGTTTTTGGTTTCAGAAAAACTAGTAAAGACATATTCTCGGAATTGGACGAAACAAAGCCTGAAGTTCCTATTTTTTCCTACACGAGACGGAGTCCAAAGCAGAGACGGAGGAGGGCCAGGGGCTGGCCACACCATAGGGTAGCGCGGGTCCCCCAGCCGTGCCACCAGGTGGTGTGGGCCCCTGGTCCAACCTCTGACATCGCCCTTTCGCCTATAAAAGCTTCTCGGGATGAAAACCCTAGACACCAGATCAGAATCCCACGAAAAGTTCCACAGCGCCGCCGCCACCGAAGAGGAGATTCAGGGGACAGAAATCTCTATTTTGGCACCCTGCCGAGACGGGGAAGTGCCCCCGGAGCCATCTCCATCGACTCCACCGCCATCTCCATCGCTGTTGCTGACTCCCATGATGAGGAGGGAGTAGTTCTCTCTCGAGGCTAAGGGTTCTACCGGTAGCTATGTGTTCATCTCTCTCTCTCTATGCATGATCTTATTTAGATCATGAGCTTTGTAATCTAAGATCTATTCTGCTACTCAAGTGCTTTATTTAATCTTTTCTTATCCCCACGTGTGTGAAGTTAATAGTGTGCACACCGTGTGACACTTTGGCTAAGGTTACATAAATACTTATCATGATTGTTGGAACCATCTAACGCTCAAGGTGATAGTGAGGGGTTATCTAGATGGGGAATACAAATTTTGAGGTGTGCTGTTATAGCCCTACACCGTCCAACCGGAGAGTAATTCAGGATAGCATAATGAAGAGAAGATATTTATATGAGAGTGTCCACTAGTGAAAGTATGATCCTTAGGCCTTGTTTCTAAGCATTGAAACACCATTTACAATTAGTCATATTACATGTTTGCTTGCTGCCACTCTTATTTCAGATTGCAATTACCACTTATAATCATCCATATTACTGTATTTCACTATCTCTTTGCCGAACTAGTGCACCTATACACCTAGTGTATTGGGTGTGTTGAGACACAAGAGACTTCTTATATCTTGATTCCAGGGTTGCTTGAGAGGGATACCTTTGACCACTTCCTCCCTGAGTTCGATAAACTTTGGGTGATCCACTTAAGGGAAACTTGCCGCAGTTCTACAAACCTCTGCAATTGGAGGCCCAACGCTATCTACAAGAATAGAAACGTGCGTAGACATCATGCACACATGTGCATCTTGGGATGACTTACAATCTTGCAGGAGGAAGTTTAACTTTTCATCGCACCGACCGGTAAGTTTGACCAAGACCGCAATTTGACCGAAGATTAAGTGTAATTAGTGTTAAAAATGTTTCAAGTGAGAGATTAACAAGTAAACAATTCAAAATTTAAAAAATTGAAAAAAAATTACAACCATCCGTTAGGCTATGTTTGAGGCTCGAGCGGCCTCGGCATACGACATTTTAGGCTACCGAGGCGCTGGCTCGCACATCACCGTTTTCTGTAGTGAAACTCGGTTCCAAAAGCTTTCCAAAACGTATTACATTTTGGGATATATTTTCCAGTCACACAAATGTGGCACGTCAACCAGTGTCGTCTTGCATACCAGAAGAAATGCAAACATGAACTTGGGTCTAGGATGTAATCCTTTGTTGAACGTCTACTACATTATATGATCTTGTGCACGTTGGTGGTTCTCATATTTGCAACTATATATTACTTCCATATCTACAAGTTTGGTTTCGTAAAATACAAAGTTTCTTGCCAAACATGATAATAATGTTCCATATATGAGAATTAGGTGCATATTGCTAGACTTACAGTTGAACATGCTAATCGATCCAATAATAGGACCAACTTCTAGATATCCAGATAGCTGAGATCAAATGTCTGTTTGGTCCACAAAATATGCCTACATGGATAAGTGGCATCTAAATTTTGAAGTTCATCGATCACTTGGTTAGGAGGATGGCGGAACCCTTTCATAACATTCACTTGAGATGCTAGCATTCACGTCCTGTGAATTTTGGCTAGGGATGCCTTTTCTCCCCTTATACACTCACTGGAGCACGAACTCACACTCACCCCTGCTGAGCCATTTACCCCTCTTCTTTCTCTCTCTGGCATGCAATAGGGAGACGACGCTACCTCCATCAAGAAAGTACATATGGCTAAGCTTGCTAAATCCAGGCATCGAGTATCCACGGGGGTAGAAGGGGTGTGTTGTTGCCTTGCAAACCTTTCTTTGCCTCTGATATCAACGGACGTCATTGTCTCATCCATGACAATCTTCATATTTTCAAGCCTTCTCCCATTTTCTTCATTAAATGGTTCTTTATTAAAGTTAAAAATTGGCATCAAGACAATACAAGCCACAAGAGTTAAAACCCGATTGACCTCTGTATAGATAGGATCGATGCACATAATCGTTAAACAAGGAAAAAGAAAATAATGTACATCAAAATATAATCACACACGAAAGACTAGTTAAATGCCTAAAGAGGTGGAGGGCTTACCAGCTAGATTAACCATTAAGAAGTTGTACGGTAGGTTGTTGTAGGATCTAAACTCGGTTCCATCATCCACACATGTAGATATGCATAAACAAACAAGGGTGAGCTATGTACAGGTTAGGGGGCCGATGCCCCCCTACCCCCTAGCTGAAAGGAAAAGTTATAGTCCGTCGTTAGTACTAAGGCTTATATATAATATAAGAACTATGCTCCAACAAATTAACCTTGCAATTTCTCGGCCATCTGCTTTGTTGTACTCACAAAGACGCATACAAAGGTTGGTGAGTGTTGTGACACAGAGAAACACCCGTGTACGCCCGTAGCATTTTGAAAAATTGAAAATTATTTTTTAATAATTATTATTTTTAAATAATTCACACATGTACAGGTCACTTTGATACATACGCGCGCAAATTTTCAAGAAGAAATATGACCGAAGTGACCTTAAAAACTAGAACTATGTTATACTATGAACAATATATGTCCACTCTTTATATTGCGAACGGTATAATTTATCTTTTTCTGCAGGTTACATACTTTTGAATTTAGACTGCGATTTGACATGTACATACCTGCACATATTACCTACACGCACCATATTATTATTATTATTATTATTATTATTATTATTATTATTATTATTATTATTATAGTACCTTTTCCAATTGATCATCGAAAAGAGGTTCTAGCGCACCTGAGAGCCAAAAATTCATCGTCAAAGCTGGTACTATTGCATTGAAAATCAAAAGAATATCCTAGTTTCACCTTCGAGTTGAGTAGGGAGTGGCCAAATGTGCTCAACAAGGTAGGGATGAACGGCGGAAGGAGTAGGGTGGAGTCAGATGTGGAGCTAGGCGGCCACGGTGTCGAGCTGGAGGAGGTGGGGAAGAGGCGGTTGCCGATGTAGCCTTAGGTGATCTAGAGTCGAGCATATGACAATTTAAGAGGGACGACAACCGACAGAGAGCTACAACGGGATAACCAAGTGCTACGATGGGAGGGGTAGTAACATGCAATGGTGTAAACGAGGACAAAGAGCAAAATCTAGAGATGTGAAATTGCAAGGGAATGGGAGCAGAGAAATGATCTTCGCCATCATTGGCTTGACATGGGACATTCAAGTCATGCGCTGTCGTTGTCGGTTGTAGGGAGTGGTTTTTTGCCTGCTTTCTCTTTGAACCGATCCTTGCATGGTTTTTGTCTGATTTTCACCCATAAACTAGACCACTCCTCTTTTTAATCGATGCAATCAACGACTCTCTTCTCAACATTAGAATTTGATCGTGCATTGCTACAGACGGTGTCCCACTTTTGCTCGGAGCATAGGGCATGTGCAATGGTGATATCCGAGGAGTGTCATGCAAGATAAAAACTGAGACGGAGGATTGAGAAAGTTGAAAAAACAATTTTTCTTCTTTTAATTAAGAGATGATCTCTTACCGATAATCTCTCTCACCGTATGTTTAAGGATGTCTATTAGTCTATTACTATGGATAAGATTAAGGTAACCCATGGTGCAGTGCATCATCTTTTTACAGTGGTTCATGGCATCCTAGATCAGCTGTAATAAACTTGTGGTTAGCTGACACGTCAGCACGTATGACTACCCACCATCAGCTTTTCCTCCCCGAGGCCGTGGCGTACGCCACCAAACCTCCCGCGAGCGCCGAAACTCCACACCACACCACACAATCGGAAGATTCCACACGGGAGCCAAGGAAAAGGAGACGCACGCATGCGCGATCACGATCACGATCACGCACACACCTGGCTCGTCTTGGCCCCACCTGCAGGCAGCGTCCGGAGCATCGCAAGCCGCCGCGCGCAAGTAGCCACCGCCGCCCACACCGCAGGCACCCAGCTCTCCACCGCTGACACGCCGGGCCGGCGCACCGGCTAGACGCGCCAGGACCCGGACGTCAGTTGGCCGCCAGCATCAGCCGCACGCAGTAACTACCATTTCCATTTTTCTTCTTCACGAGAAATACCCCCCCAAAAAATATCTCCTCTGCTTTTGTCTACTCTACTCTTCTTTCTCCTCCTCGCCTAAAGCGTCGTCGGCCGCTCCTACCCCGCGCCTTCCTCGCTCGCTCGCTCCCGCGCGCCTCCCTCCTCCCCTCCCTCCCTCCCCCAGCTCGGGACCACGCTCGACGCCGATAGCGACCCACCGGACGCTCTCCGCCGCTTCCGCGCGGCCGTGCCAATTCGCCCCCTATCGCGGCGATGCCCGTGCCCGGTTGGTGGCCCGACAAATTGAGGCCCAAGTCGAAGGCCAAGTCCGGCGCGTCTGCCGCCTCCTCCCCCCGCAAGTCCTTCGACCTCGACTACCCGTCCCCCTCGCCGACCCCAAGGGCGAGGGAGAAGACTCGCAGCCTCGACTCGCCGGCCGCGCGGCATGGCGGCGGCAGGTGCGGCGTGGTGGAGGTGCAGTACAAGCTCCCCGTGCCTGTCAGTGACCCGAACCCAGAGACTCTGGCGGCGGGGTCTCTCTGTGACGAGGCGGCGGCCGGCGAGGGCTGCTCGTCCTCGGTCTCGGGCTCCAGCGTCTGCTCCTCGCCGGATGAAGCCACGGATCACCATCATGTGTCCTCTAGGTAAGCAGCCTCATCGTCGTTTCGAATTTGCTCAATCCTGCAGTCGGCTGTCCTGCTCACCGGTTCAATTTTCACGCTCATGGTGAATTTCAAGCTGAAATCGTTTGACACCGCAGCGATTAAATTTTGGGAATTGGTTTATTGGGTATGTAAAGGCGGTTTAGTGTGAATACTTTGTCGGGTTACCAGCTTTTTGTAGGGGAGTTAAGTCAAAATGCAGAGTTGGGAGACTTGGGAGTGAACGGTGTGTGTGACTTTGCACCAACTTCAGCTGTTGACCTCTTCCGTGGTCGTGCCAGTTCTACGGTCGTAAGGCACCTCATTATTTTGGTACACAAAGTATGCATCGCAGGCTCGCTGGATGACTAGACTTGCCAAGCCGTGTCAGTGGTTTAGGGTTCAAGACATATTCTGAAAAAGGTTGAACAGCTTTATGTTTTGGTGGGAATGCAGATTAGTTGCTTCTGCTAACTCTTGTTTATTCTTGCAAGAAAATAATGTCTACTTGAAAAGATTATCTTTATGTTTGCACTCATCTATGACATATTTGAAGGCATGTGTTCTGTTCCAGTATCAAGTTAAAATGTTCTTATTTCATTAATTGAACTAGGGCATTGTTTTGTACCTCTTTGTTATGGTATTGATATGATTCGTTTCAAAATGGTATTGAGATATCTGCTGATGGTTTTCGGTTGCTTGGTGTACTCTCTAGGTCTATGGATCCATCTGCTTTTGCCAAGGGAAGAAATGTGCCATCTGACTCACCTATGATCTTAAATGAAGACAGCCATTTCATGTCTCGTAGTATGCCACGGGAGCATCAGAAGTTCTTTGAGGTGCCTTTCTCTAATGTGAGGGAACTTAATTTGCACAACGATGATCCTTCAACTAGTGAAGCCACTTGTTCACGTGGTAGAGTGTGGTCTGAGGATATATTTGATCCAAGAACCAGAAGCCCTTCCCCTGGCCGTAAAGGCCATAACTTTGCTATGAATAATGTGCATTCAAGAGAATTCGGGTTTAGCCCAAGGTCACCATTGAAAATGATTGATTGCATGAGGAGCCCGCCTCATCCCTTGCCACTTCCTCCAGCTCCCTGTGCTTGCTCACCTCTACCTCCATCTCCCACTGCTTGCTCCCCTCTTCCTCCATCTTCCACTGTTTGCTCGCCTCTTCCTACATCTCCCACTGCTTGCCTACAATCCCAATCTCAGTGGAGGAAGGGGAAATTATTAGGAAGTGGTACATTTGGCCAGGTTTACCTTGGATTTAACAGGTACCATGGTTTTTTTATGTGTTCTCATTATTTACCATTTGACAATAATTTGGAATTGAATGCATTATATGATGTAAAACCTGTACAAAGGTATCTGATGCAAAGAAGTTGTTGAATATTTCAGTAGATGTGTTTATAAGTTGACATAGAAGATTATGTAGCATCTAACTCCCAAGAGATAATTCCTACTGGATATGAACTTAGCATGCTGTTCTTTTGCTAAAATTTCCTAGTATCGAAATTGTCGATGTTGATTGAATGTCTTGGGGTATCACCTAAATGTTTTTAAAAGAGCAATTTGTATGAGAATTCTTATCATGACAAATTATGCAGTGAAAATGGGCAGTTTTGTGCGATTAAGGAAGTACAAGTTATTTCAGATGATCCACATTCGAAAGAACGACTCAAACAGTTGAATCAGGTTACTTGATTGTCTTAATTTAACTAGATTAGTTATCTTTTTCCATACGGTAACCATATTTTCCTCACCTGTTTAATTAACTCAACAACATGTTTTTCTTTTCCATATTGACAGGAAATAGATATGCTTAGCCAACCATCACATCCAAACATTGTGCAATACTATGGAAGTGAGATGGTAATTTTTATTTGATAAACCACTGCATTTGTATATGTACGTCCATTTTTAAATAATTGTTTGCTCGTTCATTCCATGTATACTTTTTATGAGACGGACGTGTAAGGGGAAATGGTGTCAAGTTTGTACAAAGTTGACAGAAAATTGATGTGTTGTGCATTAAGGGCTCATGTACATATAGAGTTAAAAGTTAAAGTGGGTGGAAATTCAGTTCTACTTCTGTTCATAAATGATAAATTTTATCCATGAAAATTTGTTTTATTGGTACTGTCATTGCTCTCAAAATAACACCTTGTAACAGAACACAATGTGGACATATTGCATGTATATACATGGGAAGTCGATACCAGAATCCACTTAAAACTAGATTAAGCATGGAGTAGTTAGGTTGCCCATATATTGGGAAGTCATAGCTTGTATGGTGCTTAGAGTTGCTGTTGTTACAACTGATAGGTGTGTACATGCACATGAAAAATTACCAGGTTACTCATTTGCAGTGGTTTCACCCGGATTTAAGGCTTAATCATAGCAAAGAAATGGATAAGTGGCATCTAAATGTCTGTTTGGTCCACAAAATATGCCTACATGGATAAGTGGCATCTAAATTTTGAAGTTCATCGATCACTTGGTTAGGAGGATGGCGGGACCCTTTCATAACATTCACTTGAGATGCTAGCATTCACGTCCTGTGAATTTTGGCTAGGGATGCCTTTTCTCCCCTTATACACTCACTGGAGCACGAACTCACACTCACCCCTGCTGAGCCATTTACCCCTCCTCTTTCTCTCTCTGGCATGCAATAGGGAGACGACGCTACCTCCATCAAGAAAGTACATATGGCTAAGCTTGCTAAATCCAGGCATCGAGTATCCACGGGGGTAGAAGGGGTGTGTTGTTGCCTTGCAAACCTTTCTTTGCCTCTGATATCAACGGACGTCATTGTCTCATCCATGACAATCTTCATATTTCCAAGCCTTCTCCCATTTTCTTCATTAAATGGTTCTTTGTTAAAGTTAAAAATTGGCACCAAAACAATACAAGCCACAAGAGTTAAAACCCAATGGAGAAGTACTTGCCAAGTAATTTCTATACTTCGACTTCCTAATTGTGTGTCTTTCTGTACAGACTGATGACACACTTTCAATTTACCTTGAATATGTTTCTGGGGGCTCAATTCACAAGTTGCTTAAGGAGTATGGACCTTTTAAGGAACCTGTTATTCGCAATTATACTGGTCAAATTCTCTCTGGTCTTGCGTATTTGCATGGGAAGCATACTGTCCACAGGTATATATAGCTTGTATAATTGTTTAGTCTTTCATAGGTAGTACGAAATTGAACAGTTGTTTAATAGTTCTTTTTCTTGGCAGAGATATTAAAGGAGCAAACATACTTGTTGGCCCTAATGGTGAAGTTAAACTTGCTGACTTTGGCATGGCTAAGCATGTATGCAGTTTTGCCTTTCCATCCCCTTCCCTACCTCCGTTCTGTGTGTGTATCACTATGTAGTTTCACTATCACAAGATTTAGTATTTTCGGGCTCCTGCCAATGATTTTCTCCTCTGATGCTTCCTATTTGGTTCTACCTACGATCAATTTCGTTTGACTGCCCTTGAAGAAATTACGGCATGGTATTCTTCTTCTTAAAATGGAACAGTGCCTAAGGAAGCTACAGTTACTAATAGGACTAAACTGCTGAAGCCTGTCGGATACCTACTGTTGTTATTCTTGGAAGGCATACAACTATTTCTGTATTCAATTTATGAAACCGAGTATGCAACTACTTATATAAAAAAGGAGAACATAATTTGATAAAAAATTATACCTCACACTCGTGTCAGATGTTCTGTACTAGTGTTTGTGGGAGAGGTTGAGAGGGCTCTTGCCCAGGAGGCAAGGTAGCTTGATCTCAGAAGGGTGCATGGCAGTTCTTTATGTAGGATGGCTCAAATTGTCAATCTAATCTTATCTGTGACATAGCGATCCTAGCTCTTTTTTTTTTTTTTAAGAGATAGTTGTAGTCTTTGTCTAATACTACCATATGGGCCTTAGTCCATACAAGTAACATACAAATACATTAAAACACAAATTGTAGTCTGCCTCTTCTTCCCCTTCAAGCCCGTTCATCTCATTAGTTGTGTTGAAGCAGATATCATCTTTTGCTGAAATACGCTCTTTCAGAGGAAGTCCCTATTGGATGGCTCCTGAGGTTAGTTTCTTTACACTAAACCTTAAAACAATTTTCGTCATTACCAATTGTACCCATGTGAGTAAAGTCCCCCCTAATACCAGACACGTGCAGGTCATCATGAACAGTAAAGGTTACAATCTAGCTGTTGACATTTGGAGTTTGGGGTGTACAATTATTGAAATGGCAACGGCAAGACCTCCTTGGCACCAGTATGAAGGGGTATGCTTCTACTTAACAACTGGATTTCTTTTTTCATGTAGCCATGACAACTAACAGGCTTACTCAACCTTCTCCAATCTAACCTTGTAGGTAGCAGCAATATTTAAGATCGCGAACAGTAAAGATACACCTGAAATCCCAGATGATTTTTCTGAGGATGGGAAAAGTTTTTTGAAACTGTGCTTAAAACGTGATCCAGCGTCCCGCGCCTCTGCAAGTCAGTTGTTGGACCATCCTTTTGTTCAGGACCATCCAGCAGTAAGAGCAGCAAAATCCAGTGCATTGAGAAATGCATTTTCTGCTCCAGTAGATGGGAAGCATGCGGTGGTATAGTCTTTTGCTCATCGTGAACTCATTTCTTAAGTATATATTTGTTCTGTTTGGTATTTTCCTTAATAAGAAAAGCTTGCTTATAATCACTCACTGTCATGACTCATGTGTGCTTACACATGCTTGGACTCAGTCTGGACCAGCTTAACAAATAGCTAGCAGACTAGCAGCACTCTATTGTTATCTTTGGCCATAGTATTAATAATGTGCACGCCTCAGATAAATTTTGTGAGATTTTGGCTTAATGCTGTCGAAGATCCTCTTATGTCTGCTATTAATTAATAGTTGATGAGCAAATTGTGACTTTATTTTGGTAAAGTTCATTGCAGTAATGTTGTTTTTTCAAGGAAAAATATGTCATTTTTTGCTTCATTTATGGCATCTGTTCTCCTAAATGCTGAGCATCCTTATCCTGCCCTCTCTGTTGTTGCAGTCCAACAGGGAGCTTCCATCACGGAGAAGTATTGCTCCCCTCAGGGATATAGGCGTGAGTGCGAGAAATTTTACGGGATTTTCCACAACTGTTCCTTCGCCCCGTAACTCCAGGTATTGGAACACTCCCCTTTCATCCTCATTTTTACCTCCTACCCGTAGCATCATATATTTCATGACAAAATATATATGGCCTTTAGCAGCCCGATTCCTGTGAGAACAAATATGTCTTTACCGGTGTCCCCAACCTCAAGCCCACTGAGGCAATTCAAGCAGTCCAACTGGAGCTGCCTGCCATCTCCGCCCCACCCAATGCTTTCATCTGGAGCTTCACCAAGCTATGCGTTGAATCAAGCACGGCGAAGTCCATTAATTTCAGACCCTTGGCAGGAAGTCAGCCCCTTGAAACTCCCAAGTCCCTACGGTTCTCCAAAGAGGTTCTAAGCGTCTTTTGTGGATGTTTCACCATGAAAAACGATCTCATGACATGGTAGGTGCTCAGAGATGTTCTGTCAGCAACCTCTAGTAACTTCCTGTTGCTATACCCTGGTATACTGTACAGTCGAAAAGGGTTCTCGGGGAAAGAAGACATACAGGAAGTGCTGTATATTTATAAGTCGTTTTGTCGCTTCCGCTATATATATAGCATGATGTAAATTGCTACAAAATCTTATAAGAACACGGGCTGTAAATTTGCTAGTTTGCGGAAGCTCACAGCAGTAGTTACGGATTTTTGACTTATGTGACTGATGTAGATATGTATTCCGGTGAAATGGAAATCTGTAACTTGTTTCTGGCGCACTCACGTTGTCAAATTGGTTGCAAGGAATGTGAAATTTTATGATCATACTACATTGCTTAGAACTAGGTGCAATTTTCTTTGTCACGTGATTGAGTTTTCATCTGGCTAATGTTAATGCTAAACCCTCGGAGAAACGTGAAGGTCTAGATCCTGACCTGTGGTATCTGGGCGTTGTCCCAAGCTGATGTTTCTCCGTTGCCTCTGCTGTTGTTTCTCCGTTGCCTTGAGCTGATGTTCGCATCAATTTGAAAGAAAAGAAGGCTGACGTTCGGATTCAAACTTGAAAGCCGTTTGCCATCAAACGTACAAAACGGAGTAAAATTTGTGACCTAGATACTTTCTCTGGAAGATACAATCTGGTTTAAAACAGTAAAAATTTGGGAAAAAAATTGATTTAATGCGGTGAGCGTGGATCGAACACGCGACCTTCAGATCTTCAGTCTGACGCTCTCCCAACTGAGCTATCCCCGCTATATGCAAATATTTGTAATTGATATTATGTAATGCAACATCTGAATAAATGGCATACTAGCTAATCACACCATTTTCTTAGATAATTTTAGTTCCACATCTTTCATTTTCTAGGTTTGTATACAATTGTATTTCAAGGTTTCTAATCTTGCATTTTAACAAATGTAAGACAAACTAATTTTATGACTTTGTTCGATACAATTATTGTTCTACATTTCCATTTTTTCTAATAATGAGAGTGCAACAGCTGGAATTGATCTCTCGATCCATTGTCTCCGGCCTTACAGAGTTACTACATACTAGATCGACATTGGCAGACATTCTTCATGCAGAAACTTACAGCTTTGCAAGAATATCCAAGTCCTTAACCCCAACATTTTAACTTCCAAATTCTACTAGTAAAATGCTAAGTCTAATTCACCTGGACTTGAGTAGCTTGAGCAGCGCCCTGGCCTTGGCCTTTGCCCTGGCGCCGCACTGGCTCTGAAGCAGCAGCAGCAACTGCGTGACCACCCCGGCGCCGACCGCTTCGCTCCGTGCCGCCCGCGACTCCCTGCACACGCTCAGCAGCGCCGCGGCCGCGTGCTCGCTACCGTCGTTGCTTGACGACATCATGAAGACGTGTCTGACGAGCACCCGCGTTGCGCCCGGGGCGCGCGCCACCGCCCTCCGGCCGGCCTCCGTCTCCGCCAGCGTCTCCACCGCTGCCAGCGCGCAGGACACGGCGCCGCCGCCGCCCTTGCCGTAGTCCCACCACGACAGGTGCCTGAAGAGCGCGCCGACGACTCCGTGGTGGATCGCGCTGCCGCGCGCCGGCTCGGCGGCGCAGACCGCCGCGATCGCGCGCACCGCGGCCTCCGAGGCGCGCGGGTCGGAGGCCGGGCCGTCGTGCTGCTGCAGGAGCGGCAGCAGAGCCTGCCACACGCGCGGGGAGGCGGCGACGATGAGCGCCAGGTCCCGCGTCGCCGTGGCCGTGGCGACGGTCTCGAGGAGGCGGCACAGGCCCGCCTTGGCCCGGCCGCTGCCGCGCTCCAGGAGCCGCACGAAGGACGCCAGGTGGGCCTCCTTCTTGAGCATGTTGAGGCAGTCGAGCTGCGGCGCGGCGGAGGTACACGGCATGAGGCCGAGCACGCACTGCAGCGCGAGCTCCTCCTCCCCCACCACCGCGCGGCGGCGGTCCGACGGCGCGAGCGTGGCGGCCGTGGCGGTGCGGAAGACGAGCGGCAGCAGCACGGGGAGGAAGCCCAGCTGGAGCATGCAGGCGCGTCCGACGTCCGACTCGGACGCCAGCGCCATGACCTTCTCGAGCGCCGCGATCTTGGTCGCCGCGGTGGCCGTGGTGGCGTCGGACTGGAGGCAGCGCTTGAGCGCCGCGAGCGACGGGTCCTGGTCTGAGCCCGAGTCCGGGAGGTGTTGCTGGTCGGTGGTGGCCGCGGAGAGCCAGCGGTCGATGAGGTGGCGCAGGGTGCGGTTGGGCACGAGCGCCGTGGCGTCGCCGAGGGCCTGCATTGTGACGGGGCAGGTGCGGTGGCCGTCGGCGAGCCAGCGCTCGATGCATTGGCGGTCGTAGGTCTGCCCCGTGCACAGCGTCACCGGGTCCGTGAAGATGTCCAGGCTGATCGGACACCGGAACAGGTGCGGTATGCTCATCTTTTTTTTTGCCTCCACACAGAGAGAGATCAACACGGATCCATCATCAAGAAACCGAAGAACCTTAGCTACGGCCTACCCCCACACAACAAACACCTACCAAAATCCTTTGTCCAAGAAGAAAGAGAAGAAGAAACCACTCCAAAAGTCGAGAAAATGACAAGCAAATTTGCAGCCCCAACCGAGCGGCCGACTTAGATTCCTAGGAGACGAATGCAAAACGCAATGTGCGCGGTCACCACGGGAAGCTCTTTTATTTAGCTTGTGGCAGCGCAGGCACTCACTCCCATGCCACTCCTATCAAGAAGAATCCATGGAGATGCGCCGACGATGTAACGTCACACAGGACGAAACCCGTGAGGTGACCGCAGCGAGCGAGAGTCACTGCACTAGGCTGGCCGGCCCCGATGGCTGTACTCGGTGCAGATGATGGGCATAAGCAACAGGAGTCCCAGCTGCACAAGATGAAAGTGTCACAGTGCAGGATATGGGCTCCCTCTCTGCGCGCGTCTCAGACGAGAGGAGCAAGCAAGAGGAGAGACAGAGAAGATGTGCGTGCAATGGTGATGGCAAGATAAAGGGCGGAGCGGATGGAGGAACTTTCTCTTTTGGTGATAGTCGTGGAAAGGGAAAGGTCTGGCGATTGGACCAGTATGCATGGGGGGAGAGAGAGAGAGAAAGTTTGAATGCTGAAAACGTTGGGGCGGTCAGAGTTGGGGACCGGCCTGAGTGCCATGAATTTACAGGTTGGAATGGCCAAATTGAGAGGCTGCAGCACTATTATAAAAATGATTTTTGAGAGGCTGAACGCCTGTTCTACTTTCAATTTGCCGAGTCAATTAATCGTAGTATACTATACTACTACTATTTGATTAACCAAGACTCTGCAAGTGGCACCTAGTTTGCGATTTGCAGCTTTGCAAGATTCAGACAAATTAGGAGTTCCCCTTTGACCAGCCAAAGGAGATACTACAAGAGTTTTGAAAGCTTTACTCTCAACTGGAATTGGAGAAAATGCTGCAGCGTACTCAATCATCGTGAACATTTGCGGGTATATATTTTCTTTGAGGAAAAATGTTTTTTGCTGTTACTGTCCACATGTGTGCAGTACTGCCTGCCAACTGTGTAGACTATTCTGAGCTGAACAGCACCTTTTACTCTGGTCATGATTGTTCCATTTCCAGCGGATGGGGACAAGCGTAATAATCCGTTAAATCCTGGATTTTCTCCGTTTATTATTAAATCTGAATCTGAATTAGCAGTACAGCTAATTTTTCGTTCAGATAATCCATTGTATATCACTGATAAAGAAAAAAATGGTCCATTTTGTCAGCCAATGTTGCAGTAGCACCAGCAGCTGCGCTGCAGCTCCACGACACAGAGAGGGCATCTTCCTTACACGACAAAGATCACGCTACTGATTAAAGTATGATCTGCACAGTTGAAACTAAGAACGAAACTCCAGCCATTGGCTCCTCGAGCGACCCACTGAGAGTAAACAACGCCGTTCCGTAGGCGCTAATGGCAACTTATTGCGGCTATGACAGTGCAAAAGTCTTTGGGGTTACGCTAGACTTTTGGGCAGTGTACCCGGTAATGGCCAGCACGAGTGCCAGAATTAAGGGGCTCTACGGGCCGGGCTAGCCTAGGATAGATCGTGCCCTTGGTGCGCTTATCATACTAGTATCAGAGGGGGGATCTAATTAAGGCATGAACAGAAGTATAATTGAGAGGGTCTATTGCCTAGGGCTTGTCCTTTTGGCGAGCTCGCGAGGTGGACGCCGATCTGTTCGGCTGGTGTTGCACTTGCAGGCCGGTGATGCTCGCTGCAGACGTGGGCCCCATGGGGCTCTGAACTTGACCTATCCTTTGAGCCGTTGGAGAGATGCACGGTGACGTTCTCAGTGTCGATCTAGGCGATCTTTCTTTCGAAAAAAGGAATACGAACCAGTCATCTGCATCAATCAATGCACGTAGCCGTTTTAGTATTGCATAGTTGTAAAAATCAGTGTTTGCCACCCATGGATCACTCGGGATGGCCATACAAATCAGCCAATCGCAAATAAAATACATATAAGTGCATATTCAGCATCTATCAGAGTAAATAATAGCGCTAGATTGTTTCGGATCAAACTGCTATTCATGTTGTCTCGATTTTTTTCGGTCGTGGGATGGAGGCCAAAGAGGACACGTGACGACATTGCAACAAGACAACTGTTATCCTGTGAAACAGGACCCACTGCGGCCCAGGACGAAAGATTTCAGACCGTGGCTTGGTGTGACGCGCCGTCGTACCCCGCGTCGCAGACCGGTGGGCAGCAGCGTCTGGCCCAGAGCCGCCGTCGGCGTCTGTGGCGAACCGCTTCTGTGAGCCGTTCAGCCGCGACACGCTTCCGCACTCGGGTGGCGGGGCCCATCGAGAGCCGACGTGGCGTCGTAAACCCATGTCGGCCGCGGGCTCTTGCGGACGTGGGACCTGCCCGATGTCAGCGTGGCAGTGTAGACCCTAGGCGGCGGTTCCTCGTGGACGCGGGGAACGTCCAGAGCCAACGTGGCGCCGTGAGTCCATGCTAGGTGCGGCTTCTCGCGTATGCTGGGCCCATCCAGAGACGACGTGGCGTGGTAGACTATCGCCGGCTACGGTTTCTCACGGCGGAGGAGCCCGCGGACATCTTATGTGGCATCATATTCCTAGAAGAATGCGGTTCCTCGCGGCAGAGGGTCGGGCTGACAGCGTAGACTGTAGGCGTCAACGGTTTATCGCGGACGATAACACATCTCGTAGCGTAGACTGCGCCGCGGAAATCCGCTTCAGTCTACGATGACCTATAGCTTAAACCTTACGCTTCCCTCTTCTATATAAGCGTCTTTCTGCGTCCCTTCTTCGACATTCGGTCAAATATTTCTTTTCCATAGCATGCTGCTAAAGTCTCGGCTTCTTGCGCCCTGATTCATTCGCAGAGCTCGCCGGTCGCTCCGGTTGAGCTCCGAGCGAAGCATGATGTGGTTGTTCGACTTGGCGATGTATCTCACCTAGCCAACCTCTCTTCATCTCTTCGGCGCTAGACGCCTTGATGGTATTGCCCAGAACGGTCTTCACTGCGTCTTCTACGTCGACAACGATGTGGTTCGACGCTCCTCCCTCTGGCATCTTGCTTACCAGATGGACGTGGCGACGATGTGACCTCACCGCGGACGAGAATGCGAGGTTGATTCGGGAAAGTTTGTTGCGATCATCGACATTCGGACGAGAGGACGACGACTGTGTCTTCCAACGCAAAGGTTAAGCATGTATCGTTATCCTTTAAGTTCTTTCGTGCCATTTTTACATTTTTTGTGTTTACTTTCCTAATTTATTTGATTTTGCTTTTCGTAGGTACTATGTGACCGTTTCACAATTGGGCGTTGGCGGCTGCTACTATGCGTGGACAACAAAAAGGCAGAGAGAAGCGAACGACTGGCTCGTATGTTGTGTCTGTACGCGACACAGAAGGCGGCAACGCAGAAGGCTGAGCGGTGGCATTCAGTTCATGGACATGTTTTCAGGCGGCGTTGGGGGAAGACGATCGTGCCTCACGTCCAGAGTGAAATCTGTGCGCTCAGGCGTTGCATGTTAGGTCACTTCTGGATATAGGCCATGACGCGCGTATGACTTATTGTCATGTTTAGATCCTAGGCTTAGATGTTAGCTTCGTAGTGTCATATATCATAGTGGCTTAGATGTTAGTCCTTAGAATTTAAAAATATAATATTTTATGTGTAAGTTTTCTATGTATCAGTTGTTTTGCAAGACATAAATCTATATTGGTGTTTCTTAGAATGGATCGAAACACATGCATGTGATAGTAAATAAACGTTCGTGCGTTTTTCTATTTTAGCTTACATACGTGGCTTCGAACTTCACAAGTTTTAATGCATAGAACAATATGTGTGTTCTCTTTTTAGCTCCCATGTGTGACCTCAAACTTGTTAATGCAGAGAACAATAGGTGCGTTCTCTTTTTAGCTTAGATGTGTGACTTCTATGTTGCTTTCCTTGATATGGTTGTCCAAAGCTGACTACCTTCTCTCGAGCTCTAAACGGACACTGTCTCTATCGATGTATATGTCGCTTTCCTTGATGGACCAGTCCAAAACTGACTAGCTTCTCTCTACCTATAAACGAATATTATCTCTAGCGATGTTTAGTGCCATCTTGAAAATTTACTGAGGGTTAAAGTGGTTTATAAACTCGGAAATGAAAAAGCACGCAACGTAGACATCAAACACCATCTATCATTAATACCGTTGTTGATTGCTGGTGTTTGACATCTAGGGGTTTTGTAGTGCTGGTTTACTTGCTGTTTGATAACTATTATTTTTTTCATGCGTACGCTTTCCATTTAAACTCAGCATCTTTCAAAGTGATTTTATCATCAAATTCCGTGTCTACCGCTATGCCCTATCACTTAGTGTTCCTAGATCTTATATTTTCTCTTGCACGTAGATGTAGTGCGATCACATCATAAAACATTCTGTCTACTGATCGCGTCCTGGGGGCATGGAGAGAAGTCTAGTTCTATTAATATGCAACGTCTATAAACAAACACACCAAGAGAGCCACCACAGTACACCGCTCCTCCTCCGGATCGCTCCAAGTGCCCGCGCCACTACCACCAGAAGCCACATGCGCCACCCCCTCTGCCTCCGCTTCCGTTGGAACCCCCCGGCGGACGGTGGTGGCGTGAGGTCTCCTTCAACCTCATAACTTCCTCCCTCCCCAGATTGATCTCTATCCCTGATTCGGTCGCCCAATGCTATGTCGTGAGATCCACCGACCTCCTTTGCTTCCTCTTCTATGATCTAAGCGAGGCTGCCAGGTAACTTCTTCCTCCCTCCTCCTTCCTCTCTTCTTCCTACTCTCTTCTCTCCCTAGCTTGCAGATGATTTGTCTATCAATCCTATTAAGCATGATCTACTCTGGTACTATCCATGCTAGATTCCTAGACAATTCTCCTACTACTATGCTTGATTGATTATTGCACTATGAATTGGATTTAGGGTTTCCCACATTTCCCTCTTTAGTTCTGGTATGTTCATGTTCAATATGATTGTCTGAATTCAAAAAGTGTGTTTGAACCCATTTGTAGAAGCATGATCCACTGAGCTTGGTATGAATAGGCCTTTCATCCTACTGTGGTGGCTATTTTACTGAATTGGAACTATCTCAATGTTCACTAATGGTTCTTGATGTTGGTAGAGATATTTAGTGAAAGAACATTTCATGGTTCCCTGTGTTTTGTGTGTTAGATAACAATACCGCGGAGTTTTCTCATGTGTGCTAAGTGTGCAGGGAAGTATTTTTGGTGTTTGGGGCCGGATTATCCACCCCCATCAAGGGCCGGATTATCCGGCCTGACCCTCTTGGCAAAGGTTGGCATGGCGCGAGTCTCAGACTGGGGGCGGATTTTCCCCCGGACAATCCGAAGTGGGGCGGATTTTCTTCCCCTTCCGGATAATCCGTCCCTCTCCTTAGGCCAGATAATCTGGCCCCCAGGAGAAGTGAAAAGGCTGGCACAGCGCGACTCTCAGACTGGGGGCGGATTATTCCCCGGATAGTCCGAGGCTTCGGCGGAGTTTTCCCCAGGCCGGATAATTCGGCCCCAAAAAGCTCCAACTTCTCCATCTGGACACAGGGTATAAAGGCCATGTCTTCCCCTCCCGTCAGACTTCTTGGTTCATTCGAAAAAGATTAGACCTATTGCAAAAGCTCTCTCCCTAAATCTCCCACTTCAACCACCCGAAGGCTTCGATCTTTGGGGGAATTGAAGGAGGAGACATCATTCATCGTCATCACGAATCAAGCGCTTCAACTCCTCTCCATTCACTTGGAGAATCCCCGATCTAGTATTCTCGTTAATATCTAGATCTTGTGTTTTGTTATTGATAACTATTGTTCTTGTGGCAGCTTGTTGTCATTACGGAAGCCTCCAATTTGGTTGTAGAGTTGTGCCCCGCTAGTTGTGTAAAGGCGTCGGTTCCCGCCTCGAAGGGTTCCAATAGTGGAAAGGTGGATCAGGCCTTTGGTGGCGAGATCCATCGGAGAACAGGGTGAGGCCTATTGTTGCGTGGTGGTCTTAGTACCGCCCACCCCTCCAACATAGATGTACTTCCCTTAACAAGGAAGGAACTGCAGTAAAACAAACCCTGTGTCTCCGTGTGCTCCACTACGGTTTCCTCGTCCCTCTATCTTAATCGCCTTTACTCGCTAGTTGTTAGGTTTGCATATAGGGAAATTCTACATAGTAGTATATCTAGAGAATTTACCTTTTGTGGCAAGCCTAAAATTGAAAAGGCATTAAAATTTGAAGTAGCACCTATTCACCATCCTCTAGGTGCCCATATGATCCATTTCAATTGGAATTAGAGCCCCGGCTCTTTATTCGGGCTTAACCGCCTAAGAGAAGTATGGGTACTAAGTAAAATGGGAATGAGGCTGTGGATAAGGTCACAATGGACGACCTCAAGACGTTGGAAACAACTTTGTTGAAATCCTTTGAGACCAAGATGGAAGAGATGCAGCAAATGATTGCTCGTCTCACATCATCTACAACCCCATCTCCATCTTCCTCTGAGGACACCACTCCTCTATCTAAGGATAAGGCTCATGCCGGATCCAAGGAAGATGAAGTGGTGGGTGAGAAACATAATGGTTCCGCCTCCAAGAAGGGAAGTGGTAAGGAGGATTATAGTGAGGTCCCTCACCTATATTCTCCCGACCCACCTATCCCTCATCCTCATATAAACAATAGGGGTGATCCACCGAAGCTTACTGCATCTTCATTTAATCAATGGCAATTTTTAATGAAATCTCATGTATGCAGTTCATCGATTGAGCTTTGGAGGATTATCGAAGATGGTCTTCATATTGGAGACCCCACCAACTTGACTAGGAGAGAAGTTGTGGATAGTCAACTGAATGCAACGACTCTCCACATGATTCAGCTCGGAGTGGGTCCCAAGGACATTCCCCACATTGAGCACTTCAACACCGCCAAAGAAGCTTGGGATGCACTCACTGACCTATTCATTGGAAATGAAAGCATGAGAAGGTATGATGCCCTTAGCAATGAAGCTGAAGGATTTTACATGTTGGATGGTGAAGACCATGAAGATATGTATAGAAGGCTCAAGGGCATTGCAACAACATTTAGAAAGCATGGAGCCACTCACATTGATGATGCTTGGATAAAAAGGAAATATGTGAGTGCTCTAATGCTATTTGAGCCAATGGACTTGAAGAGTTTGCAAGGTAGACACAACTACCATCAAATGACTTCCAATGAAGTCATGCAAGAAATGGCGTCATTCAAGGTTGCAGCTAAGAACGTTGAAGATGCCTGTGCCTGGGCTATTGGAATGCAAAAAGGAGTCAATGTTGCTCTAAAAGCAAATGTTGTTGAACAAGATGAGGACGAAAGAGGATACGATGTTGTCTCCATGGGCTGTCCCGAGGAAGTCAAGCGTGCTCATGGTGAGTACATGGCTTTCTATGTAAGGAATTTTTGGAAGGATCTAGCCAAGGCCAAGTCTGAACTCGAGCGCAAGAATGGGTCAAGTGGAAGAAGAGAGAATGGCCCAAAACTTAGAACATGCTACAATTGTGGAGATAGGTTGCACTTTGTGGCTGAATGTCCATATCAAAGTAGAGAAGACAATGGAGGCACGCTTATCCTCAAAGAAAAATCTAAGGCTCCTCGAAAGAAACCATTTATCAAGAAGAATTGTGCTTACAAGAAGCAACCCAAGATTGTCTTGGTTGCACAAGAAGAATATTCCTCTGCAAGTGAAGACAAAGAGGATGAAGATAGTGCTCGATAGGTGGCTGCTATAGCCACCACTTCTACTCCTACATCACTCTTCGACTCTCCAAATGAAAGTTTCATCAATAACAACGTCACTTGCCTTATGGCAAGAGGGTCCGAGGTATCATCTTCTATTTCTTCATTTCCTAAGACTAATATAAATATGGATATGGACGATCATACTAGTCTTAAGATAAAAGAAGAAGTTATTGCTTTGGACAATTTTTTCACTAACTTGCAAGGTGAGCACAAACTTCACTTTGATGCTCTTATGAGTCAACTTGCTCATTCCGAAATACTTCTCGAAGAAAAGGGTAGAATTGAAAGAGAAGACGCCTTGGAGATAGCCTCCTTGAAGAATGCCTTAGAGGAAGAAGAGGAAGCTCGAGTATCCTTGGAGGAGAAACTCGAGTCAATTGAGGAGTCCCATGAAGAGGTTGTTGCCCATATCATAAAAGAACGTGACAATGCTCTTGCTAAGGTAAAGAAACTAAAGAAGGAAAAGATTGAATTTGGAGCTGCTCATGCTAGACTCTCAGAGAAGTTTGAGAAACTTGACATTTCTCACGAGGCATTGGGGAGTGAACATTCTACTCTAAATGAGTCTCATGATCAGCTCCAAACTCAATTGGACAAGTATGATATGCCCAACACATCCACTCCATCTTGTGGACATGAAGATATTGTTGAAGAAAATGCAAGGCTAAAAGAAGAACTTGTAAAGGGATCTCAACATAAAGGTAAAGAAGTCTTAGATGAGGTGCTTAGCAAGCAAAGGACAAACAATAGGAAAGAAGGTCTTGGTTATGTCACCAACATACAGAAGAAGAAGAAGAATAAGAAGAGCAAAACTGCTCAACCAAAGACAAGCACCAACACTAATGACAAGACTAACTATGATGGTTTTGCAGGGGCTAATAATCCTAATTATGAATTATTTTGTGATTATTATGGTGATGTCTATGCTAGCTATGTAGGTCCTTTTGATAGTTACATATCTTGGTCTATTTGGGTTCCCAAAACCCTTGTCACTAACATGAGAGGACCCATTGAAAAATGGGTACCTAAAACCCAGAAGTAACTTTCTTGCAGGGCTATGCTTCCGGTGGGTCTAAATGGGTACTCGATAGCGGGTGCACTAGTCATATGACCGGAAGCAAGGAGATCATCTCGGAGATGCGGCCAAACCATGATTACATAACCGTCTCCTATGGTGACAAGTCAAAATCTGAGGTATTGGGTCTTGGCAAAGTTGTGGTTGCTCACGATATCTCTCTCGTGGACATCATGCTTGTTGAGACCCTAGGTTACAATTTACTTTTTGTTCGTGCCCTTGGTAAGATGGGATTTGCAGTTTTCATTGATGGTGATTTGGTGGTACTCTTGTGGAGCAAGTCTCTAAAGGTCGCTTTTGTTGGATATGTCGAAAATGACCTGTATGTGGTGGACTTTTTGGAGAAAACCACTACAGGCCTGATGTGTATATTCGGAAAGGCTGGCGCGGGCTGGCTATGGCATCGCCGACTAGCCCACGTCAATATGAGAACTTTGTAAAGTCTCCACAAGGGTGGCCACATCCTTGGACTAAAAGAAAATGTTTCCTTTGCCAAAGATCGTGTTTGTAGGGCTTGTGTTGAAGGAAAAATGCATGAGTCTCCCCATCGATGGAAGACCATTATTTTATTGACGAGGATTTTGGAGCTCCTTTATGTGGATCTCTTTGGTCCTCCATCTCATGCAAGCCTCGGTGGGAAGAAATATTGCCTAGTAATTGTTGATAACTATTCGAGATATACATGGGTCTATTTCTTCAAGTTGAAGAGCGAGACACAACAATCGGTCATTGATTTCGCCAACGAGGTTCAACGTCAACACAATCTACCTATTTTGGCAATTAGAAGTGATAACGGCTCCGAGTTCAAGAACTACACTATGAATGAATTTTTAAGTGAAGAGGGGATAAGACATCAATATTCTGTTGCGTACACCTGATGTCTATGCACTTTTATTCTTGTAGACAGTTGTTGGGCCTCCAAGTGTAGATGTTTGTAGAACAGCAGCAAGTTTTCCCTTAAGTGGATCACCCAAGGTTTATCAAACTCAGGGAGGAAGTGGTCAAAGGTATTCCCTCTCAAGCAACCCTGCAATCAAGATACAAGAAGTCTCTTGTGTCCCCAACACACCCAATACACTTGTCAGGTGTATAGGTGCACTAGTTCGACGAAGAGATAGTGAAATACAAGTGGTATGGATAATTATAAGTGGTAACGGTGATAGAAAATACTTTGATGGCGTGGAAGAGACTAAAGGCAAACTGAAATAAAGATGGAAGCAAGCAAACATGTAACAGATCTAATTGGAAATGGTGTTTCAATGCTTAGAAACAAGGCCTAGGGATCATACTTTCACTAGTGAACACTCTCATATAAATATATTCTTCTTTATGATACTACGCTGAACTACTCTCCGGTTGGACACTCTAATCCATGGTAGGGTTATAACAGCACACCTCAAAGTTCATCTTTCCTGTCTAGATAACCCCACACTGTCACCTTGAGCACTAGATGGTTCCAACAAACACCACAATTTCATAGAAACATCCAACTCAAAATATAACTCATAACAAGTATTTGTAATCTCTAGCCTAATTGCCACCATGGTGTGCATGCTGTCACTTTCACACACATGGGGAGAGTAGAGATCTATTAAAGCACTTGAGTAGCAAGGTAGATCTAATTGATTACAAAGCTCATGATCACAATATGATCATGCATAGAGAGAGAGATGAACACATAGCTACCGGTAGAACCCTTAGCCTCGAGAGAGATCTACTCCCTCCTCATCATGGGAATCAGCAACGGTGATGGAGATGGTGGTGGATATCGATGGAGATGGCTCCGAGAGCACTTCCTCGTCCCGGCAGGGTGCCAGAACAGAGACTTTCTGTCCCGCGAATCTCCCCTTTGGTGGCGGCGGTGCTGCAGAACTTTTCTTGGCTAGAGGCTTGATGATTTAGGGTTTATGCATCGGGAGGCTTCTTATAGGCGAAGAGGCAAGGTCGGTGGGCGGCCAGGGGGCCCACACCACCTGGTGGCGCGGCTAGGGCTAGCCCGCACCTAGGGGTGGTGTGGCAACCCTATGGCCCCTCTCCGTCTCGTCTTCTGGCTCCGTGAGTCTTCTGGTAAAATATCAACTTTGGCTTTTGTCCCGTCCAATTCCGAGAATATTCATTTTCCGACTTTCTGGAACAAAAACAGCAGAAAACAGGCAACTGGCACTGTGGCATCTTGTTAATAGGTTAGTCCAAGAAAGTGTATGAAAAGTACTCCAAAGTTGGAACAAAACATAAGAAAGTAGATAAAACCAAGCATGGAACATCAAAAATTATAGATACATTTGCAATGTATCAAAATCCCCAAGCTTAACTCCTGCTCGTCCTCGAGTAGGTAAGTGATAAAAAGAAAGAATAATTTTTGTGGTGACATGCACCATCATCAACTTGATCAAAGTATTTGTAAAACATTCAAAGTTGGGATCATAGTACTTCACTCATAGCATGAAAGACAAAGTTCTAGCAATAAGACAAATAAACTATGTTGCAACATGAAAAGGCACAAACAAAATATTCATGAATAACAATGCTTTGCAAGACGTTTGTTTGTTTCACATAAAGAAAACATAGCATAGTGGCATTCAGCTTGTCCGTCATAGAGTAGCAAACATAAATGCATTAGACACCTTCAAAGTTCATAAGAGTGACTAGATACAAATAGTTTAAAACAAGCAATATCAAAGTGAAGCATCAATCAACAAGTCTTGGGACAATGCACATAGAACTAAGAATGGACACTATGCTCTCAAAGTAGGTGCATAAAGGTAGAAGGTGGAGACTCAATATAATGGTGGAAGAAAGGCCTTCATATAAGGAAGTAGGGATTCAAGTCTCATAAAGAGCTTCCAAAAATTATGGTACTTATAGCTTTCATATCTCATTGCCCCTATCATAAGCATCTTGAAGTGATTAAGGTTAAAGTGAACAAACTATGGTGTACATGCTTGACAAAGTATAAGTTAGAAATCTCATGTCCCTTGTATACGAGGGCCGCTCCTCATGCTACTCAAGTTTAGTCACCGGTAAGTTCTTGTCATCGTAAGTACATGTGTATCATAGAGAACCGCCAACGGGGTACCCCTTGCCCGATGATACGGAAGAATCCCCATATCAAAATGACAAGGCAAGCAGACAACGAGCATCTCAACAATCTTCTTATTTACCATGGGAATATGGTACTTTTTTCTCTCTTTCCTCTTTTCATAATCTCCTTTTTTTCTCTTTTTCTCTTTTTTCTCAATATAGGACTCTTTTTTATAAGAAGAATGCTTCATAGACAGCTCATTATGGTTACGCTGCAGGTTTCCATCATGTCAGCATGGATTAGACCAGCGGCCCAGGCGTTTCTCTAACACATATACATAACTCCATGGACTTACAAGCTCCCCTTTCATTTCACACCGACGACATCCATATACAAAAGAACATGATATCAACTAGGTACAAGTACCAAGTGCAATGTTGAAAGTGTTCCCCATGACAGCATGGTTCTGCTAATTCCCAACAAATAAGTTCAAGCATATACAACATAGACGACACAATGGTTCAAGTTTATTAAGGGCAAGAAAAGTAGTGTCCCATCAAGTTCATGAGAGCTTTAATCACTAGTTTTCTCTTGACAAGTTTAATTCAGAAGGTAGATAAACATGAATATACTTGGAATAACATATGCTAATAGGTAGGTATGGTGGACTCTTTGTAATAACTTGGTTTAAGGAGTTGGATGCATGAGTGGAACTCATACTTGGTTACGGAGGCTAGCAAAAGACTAGGAGCGACCAACTAAGAGAGCAATAATGGCCATAATCATGTAGAGCGACAAAACATCATTGATCAAAGCATAAAGTGATACTACAAGTTGAAAACTAAAGGATCATAAAGGCTATGGTGACTTGAGATATTCATAACATGGTGTGAGCATGCGCCAAGTCAACCCAAATAAAGCATCAAAGGAGAATACCGCTATACTATGCTTTAATATGCTAAAACAACGCATGATTCATCCAAGGCACATTAAGCAATCTCAATTGTTTATAACAAGTCATGCTACAGCAAAGAATACTAGCAATAAAGCTAAAACAATATCGAGCATGGCATGACAAAGCATAGGCCACAGTCAAAAACAAGCTCTCTTTACCACTTAAGCATGAACTTTCCTACTCTTTTCCAATCCAAACCAAACTATTTAAAAACTAATCTATGAAAGAGGGGGTCCAACCAATTTATTCAAGCAAACTAAGAAAACCAAGAAAACGAAAACCAAAAACAAAAACGAAGACGCTTCAAGAACAACACAACTGTGCATGAAACAATAAAAATGAAGTGTTTGGAAAGAAACCTAGGATTTTTATTGATGAAGAAGGGGATGCCTTGGGCATCCCCAAGCTTTGACGCTTGTATTTCTTGGATATTTCTTGGGGTGACACGCGTGGCATCCCTAAGCTTGAGCTTTAGTCCATCCTTCATCTCATTACTCATTCCTTCCATACACCTGAAATTTTTCCTTCATACAAAACTTCACACAATCTTATTAGCAACATTAGTGCACTCAAGATAATAAGTGTTTGGGTTCAGTTTTAACACCAATAAAACTTCCATTAAAACACTAGCTACTGTAGCACTTCCCTCAAAAAGCTCAATTCCCCAAAGAACTCGAAATGGAACCAAAAAGAAGCAAATGCAAATAATGGCAGAAATCTGTCAAAACAGACCAGCAGGTAAAGACGAATTGTTTCGAAGACCTTCTGTTGCTCAAATCAAAAAGTGTTGAACTAACGAAAGTTAGATAACAACCTAGGGCAGAAGCACAAAAATTCATGCCTCAAAAGGACGTACAGAGATTTTACACGAATTTTTACGGTGAAGCACAGAAATCTGTTTTGGGACAGCAACTTTCCCAATCATTACTTCTCTCTCATTAGAGGTTACTCTTGGCACAAAAAGCAAATAAAAATGATAAGGAGCGGTTATTACAGAAGTAATAATTTCCAAGACTCATATAAAACTTTTGGGTTATCTCCCAATAAGTACTTTTCTTTAACGCCTTTAAGTTAGGCATGATAGTTTGAGAAGATGCTCACATAAGAAATATGAATTGAAGTAAAAGAGAGCATCAAGAAGCAAATTCAAAGCACATTTAAGTCTAACCCACTTCCTATGCATAGGAATCATGTAAATAACAAGTCATGAAAGCACAAAGCAACAAGCATAGGAAAGCAAAACAAGTGCAACTTCAAAATTTTCAACATAAAGAGGGGAAACTTAATATTATTGAGATGCATAAAACCATGTTTCCCTCTCTCATAATAACTTTCAGTAGCATCATGAATAAAATTAACAATATAACTATCACATAAAACATTCTTATCATGAGCCACATGCATAAAAGAATTAATGCTCTCCACATAAATATAGTCATTCTTATTAATTGTAGTGGGAGCAAATTCAACAAAATAGCTATCATTATTATTCTCATCACCATAATCATCAAATATAGGAGGCATATTGTAGTCATAATTAATTTCCTCCTCAATAGTAGGTAGACTAAAAATATCATGTTCATCATTCTAATCATCATATATTGGAGGCATAGTATCATCAAAGTAAATTTTCTCCTCCATGCTTGGGGGACTAAAAATATCATGCTCATCAAAACCAGCTTCCCCAAGCTTAAACTTTTCCATAGCATTAGCAATAATGGCATTCAAAGAGTTCATACTAATAACATTGCTATTAGCATGCAAATAAAGTTCCATAGGTTTTTTAATTTTCTCTTCAAACACTTCATGTCCTAACTCAAGATAAATACTATAAAGCTCTCTAATTTTGTTGTTGTTTTCCATTAAGCCTAACTAGTCAAAACAAGAAACAAAAAGACAAAATTGCAGAATCTAAAGGAAATATCTTCGAGCACTCACACTGGATGATGTGAGTACCATTTACCTTACCTCCTCGGCAATGGCGCCAGAAAATATGCGTTTGGCGTGGGAGGTTCTTCTTCTTTAATCCTCCGGTGTGAATACCTTTTACCTTTCCTCCCCGGCAATAGCGCTAGAAAATAGCTTGACGTCTACGCACTTATATTCTCGTAGACAGTTGTTGGGCCTCCAAGTGCAGAGGTTTGTAGAACAGCAGCAAGTTTTCCCTTAAGTGGATCACCCAAGGTTTATCGAACTCAGGGAGGAAGTGGTCAAAGGTATTCCCTATCAAGCAACCCTGCAATCGAGATACAAGAAGTCTCTTGTGTCCCGAACACACCCAATACACATGTCAGGTGTATAGGTGCACTAGTTCGGCGAAGAGATAGTGAAATACAAGTGGTATGGGTAATTATAAGTGGTAACGGTGATAGAAAATACTTTTATGGCATGGAAGAGACTAAAGGAAAACTGAAATAAAGATGGACGCAAGCAAACATGTAACAAATTTAATTGGAAATGGTGTTTCAATGCTTAGAAACAAGGCCTAGGGATCATACTTTCACTAGTGAATACTCTCATATAAATATATTCTTCTTTATGATACTACGCTGAACTACTCTCCTGTTGGACACTCTAATCCATGGTAGGGCTATAACAGCACACCTCAAAGTTCATCTTTCCCATCTAGATAACCCCACACTGTCACCTTGAGCACTAGATGGTTCCAACAAACACCACAATTTCATAGAAACATCCAACTCCAAATATAAATCATAACAAGTATTTTTAATCTCTAGCCTAAGTGCCACCATGGTGTGCACGCTGTCACTTTCACACACATGGGGAGAGTAGAGATCTATTAAATCACTTGAGTAGCAAGGTAGATCTAATTGATTACAAAGCTCATGATCACAATATGATCATGCATAGAGAGAGAGATGAACACATAGCTACCGGTAGAACCCTTAGCCTCGAGAGAGATCTACTCCCTCCTTATCATGGAAATCAACAACGGTGATGGAGATGGTGGTGGAGATCGATGGAGATGGCTCCGGGGGCACTTCCCCGTCTTGGCAGGGTGCCAGAACAGAGACTTTTTGTCCCCCGAATCTCCCCGGAACTTGTCTTGGCTGGAGGCTTGATGATTTAGGGTTTATGCATCGGAAGGCTTCTTATAGGCGAAGAGGCAAGGTCGGTGGGCGGCCAGGGGGGCACACCACCTGGTGGCGCGGCCAGGGCTAGCCCGCACCTAGGGGTGGTGTGGCGACCCTATGGCCCCTCTCCGTCTCGTCTTCTGGCTCCGTGAGTCTTCTGGTAAAATATCAACTTTGGCTTTTGTCCCGTCCAATTCCGAGAATATTCATTTTCTGACTTTCTGGAACCAAAAATAGCAGAAAACAGGCAACTGGCACTGTGGCATCTTGTTAATAGGTTAGTCCAAGAAAGTGTATGAAAAGTACTCCAAAGTTAGAACAAAACATAAGAAAGTAGATAAAACCAAGCATGGAACATCAAAAATTATAGATACATTTGCAATGTATCAACACCCCTCAACAAAATGGTGTTGCCGAGAGGAAGAACCGGACCTTAATGGATATGGAAAGATCTATGCTAGCTGAATTTAAGTCTCCTTATAACTTCTGGGCTGAAGCAATCTCTACCGCATGCGATTCATCCAACCGGCTCTATCTTCGCAAAATCTTGGACAAGACTCCGTATGAAATACTTACTGGTAACAAGCCAAACATCTCCTACTTTCAGTTATTTGGTTGTAAGTGTTTCTTTCCCATTAAAGGAGTTCGTTTTTCTAAATTCGAGTCTAAGCCTCTTGAAGGCATTTTTGTTGGTTATGGTGCCGAATCCCACACTTATAAAGTCTACAATAAGCTCTCCGGATCTGTTGTAGAATCTTGTAGTGTGGCATTCGAGGAAAATGATGTCTCCTATGCAGGGCAAGTTGATGTTTGTGATGCAGATGTTCAAATACCCCAAGATGCCATAAGAAGAACGGGCGTGGGATTTTTCCGCCCCATTGAGGAACCCCTTGTGGCGGATCAGGAAGGACAATGCTCTACTCAAGTCGAGCCCTCATCGACACAAGCTCAACATGCTCCAACCATTGGAGAAACCTCTACACCAATCCAACAATCTGCTGAAGATCATCAAGCAACTGCTCCAGAATGCTCCAGGTCGGATTATCTGGTGGAAACCGGATTATCCGGTCAACCATCCTCAACTGGTAGAAATGATCACATTGTCAAAGAACCCGCTGCAAGTCCCAGGCCGGATTTTCCGGCTGACCCCAGATTATCCAGCCCCTCTCCAATTCGAGAAAGAACCACGATCAAGAAGGTGGAAGGTTCTTCGAGTTCCCTAGGGCGATTATCCGCCCCACACTCGGCGGATTATCCGCCCCTGAAATCAAGAGCAAGAGCCTCCCTGTACTACTGTTGATCAACATCAAGGGCAAGTTTCATCATCTCCTATTCCTGCTAATCAAGCTGAAGATTAAGGCCAAGCCAATGATTCCAACGAAGACTCACATGATGAAGTTATTCCCCCAAGAGACAACAAGCTAATTGAACTTCATCGCAAATCTCGTGCAGATAGGAACCTTGAATTAAGGGTCACACTCTTGACAAAGTTGTAGGTGATCTCGGATGAAGGGTGTCCACAAGAAGGGAGCTGGCAAGTTTTGGTGAGCACCAAGCTCACATATCCATGGTGGAACCCAAGAAAGTGTTTGAAGCTCTTGAAGATCCAGACTGGGTTGTTGCTATGCATGAAGAGTTGAATAACTTTGAGCGCAACAAGGTCTGGAAGTTAGTAGAGAAGCCCAAGGATTGCCGCAATGTTATCGGCACAAAGTGGATCTTTAAGAATAAGCAAGATGAAAATGGCATTATTTTGAGGAACAAGGCAATACTCGTGGCACAAGGCTATTCCCAAATTGAGGGCATCGACTTCGGCGAGACTTATGCTCTAGTGGCTCGTCTTGAGTCCATCTGTATCCTCCATTCTTATGCTGCTCATAACAATTTTAAATTACAACAAATGGACGTTAAGAGTGCTTTTCTTAATGGTCCTCTACATGAGTTGGTATATGTAAAGCAACCCCCAGGATTTGAGGATCCTAACTTTCCGAACCATGTCTACAAACTCGATAAGGCACTCTATGGCTTTAAACAAGCCCCACGTGTGTGGTATGAGCACCTTAAAGAGCTTTTGCTAGACCGTGGCTTCGAAGTTGGGCAAATCGATCCCACTCTTTTTACTAAGAAGGTTAAGGCGGAGCTCTTTGTATGCCAACTATATGTAGACGACATTATCTTTGGCTCTACTAATAAAGCTTTTAATGATGAATTTTCAAAGCTTATGACTGATAGGTTTGAGATGTCTATGATGGGGGAGTTACTGTTCTTTCTTGGATTTGAGATCAAACACCTTAGAGAAGGAACCTTCATAAATCAAGCAAAATACATCCAAGACATGCTCAAAAGATTCAAGATGACGGATCTTAATGGCGTCGCCACACCGATGCAAACAAAATGTCACCTTGAACTTAATCCCTATGGTAAAGATGTGGACCAAAAGGTATACCGGTCCATGATCGGTTCTCTCCTTTACCTCTATGCATCTAGACCCGATATTGTGTTGAGTGTAGGTGTGTGTGCAAGGTATCAAGCAGCTCCTAAAGAAAGCTACTTAGTGGCGGTCAAGAGGATCTTCCGATATTTGGTTCATTCCCCTAATTTTGGTCTATGGTATCCCAAGGGCTCCAATTTCTCTCTATCTGGATATACTGATTTAGATTGGGCTGGTGATAAGGATGATCGGAAATCAACTTCTGGAGTTTGTCAATTCTTGGGAAGGTCTTTAGTATGTTGGTCTTCTAAAAAGCAGAATTGTATATCTCTCTCCACCGCCGAAGCTGAATATGTGGCTGCTGCTAGTGCATGTACCCAATTATTATGGATGAGGCAAACTTTAAAGGAATACAATGTTTATTGTGACAAAGTGCCTCTTTTATGCAATAACGAAAGTGCAATCAAAATTGCGTATAATCCGGTGCAGCACACAAGGACGAAGCATATTGAGATTCAGAATCATTTTATTCGAGACCATGTTGCTCGAGGCGATATTGATCTATCTTTTGTGAGCACGAAGAACCAACTTGCTGATATTTTCACGAAGTCACTTGATTAAGCAAGGTTTTGTTACTTGAGGAATGAGCTAAATATCATTGATTCAAGGAGCTTGTCTTGATTACCCATGCACTCACTCTTATATCTCTTCCTTATTTGGTCTAGGTGTGGGCATGGATATAGGGGGAGTGTGGTCCTAATTGATTGGGCTAACCCTCCCGCATAATGTTGAAAGCAAGTCAAATCATTTCTCTTAATGTCATTTTGTGATATGTGAGCTTATTGATGAGTATTTGTAACATCCCAAAACTTTAATCCAAGCTTATCAAGATCAAATCATCCAAAAATAGGGTTAACAAAAACTTTTCCAAATTAAAAATGAAAGCATTCATATGTGTGTGCATTTAAGATAGGAGTTGAATTGAAGTGCCTTGTTTAAGTGATCCAATGCTTGTAAAATGTTTCCTAGGTGAATTAAACATCATCTACATCTTTCCCAAACTTTTACCAAAGAAAATCAAGTCAAAAATAATTAAAAAGGAGGAATGGTCATTTTGGCCATTTGAATCCACTACACTACTTTGAGTGTTCCTAGCACTCCTTTCTTAACAAAAACAATTCATGATCTTTGCACCCCTACTAGTACACATAATGAGGTACCAAGACCCACCTTGTGATCTGCAAAAATCTTTCAAATGCTAATTTTAAATGATAGTTCAAAATTGAATCTAGTTCATATGGGAAGATCCCACTTTTTCAAAAACCTTTCAAACAAGCTCCACTTTCAAAACCCTTGAAACCATAGACTACCTAGCACTAGTGTAGATCACCCAAAAATTTTGAAACCAAAATTCAAAAGTTTGTTTCTTGCGGCCATTTAATCAAACACTTGGCAGGCAAGAATCTAACTCTAAAGCTAGCTTACTATTCTGCACAGGGTTTTTCCCCCATTTGATTCCCATTTAATCCCTCTGTCCCGTCTTGGTCTAACCAGACCCTTAGCACCCCTCTCCCTTGTCCCTAGCCACCATGCCATGTCAAACCGAGCCCCTAGTCGCCGGCCAAACCTTGCCCCGCTGCGGCAGACCACTCCCCCTCCCTCGCCATGTCTAGGAGGTAGCTAGGAGCTCACCGCCACCCTCTGTCCCCTGCCCAAGCCGAGCCTCGTCGTGGAACACCGAGGAAAGCCCGCGCCCAGTGCCACCGCACCATGCTGACACCGCCCGCAGAGCACGCTCTGTCCCCACGTGCACATACCGCCCCTTGGCCACAGTCCGCGCCCACCGCTCCTCCATGACCCGGGAATAGCCCAGACACCCCCGCTGGCTGCCCAACTCACCCCAGCCACCGCTCGCCGTGGACACCGCCGCCTCTGCCGCTCAGAGCGCCAGCTCGTCCAGACCGCATGCCACCGCCCCTACGCCTGCATTCACTTCTTAGAGCACCACCAGGAGACCACCTGTCGATCGCCATCCTCCGCCATGCCGCTATCACGCCAGAGCCGTCAGCCGAGTCGCCCATGCCCTCGGTCTCACCGTCAGCCTATATAAACCGCCTCCCCGCACCATTTCGCACACCCACTCACTCCCCACCTCTCACTGATCCTTTCACCCTCTCGCTGAGCCAAGCAAGCTCGCCTGCCGGAATTGGAGCCGAGCACCAAGAGAGGAGAAGGGCGCCTGCGATTTAGGGCACCCCAAGCTCCGCCGCAACCGTGCCTCGCCTCGCCGTCATCTTCCAGTTCATTTGCCCGCCTCGCCTACCCCGTTGGAGCCCTGGTACGTCCCCAGCAGACCCCCACCGAGCCGCTAGGGTTCGAGCTCGCCGGCGACCTGTTCGTCGTCGACGACGATCCCCAGCCGTAGATCCTAGTTCTAATCTAACGGCCCATAGTGCGTGCACCGTTTCGCGTGTTAAGACTCACTAACAAGCGGCACCCCCTGTCAGCTGAGCCCCGCGCCACAGAGCGCCACTAGGCCGGCCCAAGTTCTTTCCCGCGCTAGCCCAACCGTTCAAATCTGGATTTTTCTTTTTAAGTTGAATCTAGTTTCTGTCCACTAGTTTAAAATTCAATTCAGAGAGTTTTATAAATCCAAATTGCATGAAACCAATTTTGGCTGAAATGTGTTGAAATGATCTATCCAAGCCCGTTGGATTTAATTCAATTAGAGTTATAGATCTCTCCTAATAAAAATAACAAAACAGAAGCTTTTGCAACTTGCAACATTTTTATAAAATCAACCAAGTTAGCTTTTGAGTGGATTCCAACTCTCAAAAATCACATTTCATCATATCTATCTAAATATGTAATAATATTAAGGTTTACATGCAGTGACTTTGGACTAGTACCAAAATAATGCTATATAGGCATTTCTAGTCACTTTAAATCATTAAATATTGAACTTAAACCAAAGTAATTTTTGATCCAACCTTTAAATCTCATTCCCACATGTTAGAATATGTGGTGATGAAATGTGTCAACATGATCCCATATTTTAAGTGGTGAATATTAAATCTTAGTTAATTTTTCAATGAGTAGAAATTACTTTTCTAACTTAAAAAGAATGAAACTAATGAATTAAACTTGTGATGCTTGTGATGATAATAGATCATCAATTGTGTGTCTTAGAATGCTATCCAGCCTAGTTAAGTATTGTTTGGTGATTGTGTACTCCGTATATATTTATAGAAGATAGTACCGACCAAGCTCACGAGGAGGAGGAGTGCTATCAAGACAAAGACGAAGAAAACTTCAACCACTGCACCAACCAAGGCAAGCTACCATTAGCAAGCTAGGATTGAACTAGATGGTTTATCAAAGATGCTTAGAGCTTGCCTTGATTATACCACTTTGACTAGTATTTACCCCAAGTATTATTTTTCAAGCTTTACTTCCTTTACCTTACCCAAAGTTCTTTACTTGTTTTGAAGGTAGCATAAAAAGTATAAAACTTGACCTATTTAGATAACTTTAAAATGTCATTCTATGGCATGAGATTGATCCCATCCTTCCACCTTAGTGAACACTCTTAACTTAGTAGTTTAGAGTAGATCAAAAACTTGAGTCACTTTAGATGGGAACACTTGGTGAAAAATGAATTATGAAAACCTTGGAATGATGAGTCATTCTATTGAGATGTTTTGACATGTGTTGAGAAACACAAATGGTTGATGATGAAAATGTTGAGGCATGGGCCTTAACCCTTTTATAAAACTAATGGTTGGATTCGGATGCGATACCATTCCAAATTTACCGTACAACCACACTACCTGAATTGGGTAAGGCTTAGCTGGAAATTTATATGCATTAGTATTAGTTCCCTCACAGGAGAGGTTTGAGATGAGGCTACCTCTCATGATGTCCACCTATGCAGTGCCCAAGATGACTGATGGTCATGGTTGGGAGGCCATGCTCATAGGATAGGTGCTTATACTAGGGTGTGTAAAGGGAAGGTTATGTTTGATTATCTGCATACTAAGTATGATGATTCAGGGTTATCCCTGACAAATGTATCGAATCTTGTGGTGAAAGTGTACCACCTCTGCAGAGTGTCAAACTATTCGAATAGCCGCGTCCGCGGTTATGGACAGTTAGAATGGCCATACTGTTTCGTTGTCAGATGTTTTCCAAATAACTTGAAATGAATGATGAACTTTGACTTGACCACAACAGGGTTGTGTTTATGACAATAGCTTCCCAACTTAAGTGATTCTAGAACTTTATTTTATCTTTCTTTGCTTCAGAACTCAGCTTAGGTTTCAAACTTAACTTTATAGTTAAACTTAGATTTGGCACTTTAATTTAGAACTCTAGTACCTGCTAAAAGTAGTTTGCGAGTACTTAAAGAGTACTCATGGCTTTTGTCCCTGGCTATTCTCATGGCCAGACTAAGAAGGGGACTATCAAGATGATGGCCAGCAGGACGGCTATGATAACTAGGACTATCTGCCTTTGTCAAGATTACTGTGCCCACGAAGATGGACCCCACCGCTACGCTTATCTTTTATTTCCGCTGCTTGTTGTATTAAGACTGGATCATGAGATCCTTATTTGTGTAAGACCTTATGTATGGTTGTAATGGATGATGTACTGTGATATCCAATCTATTATGTCTCGCAAAAATGGTAATCCTGGGATTGCGAAGTATGGCATAACGGGCATCTGGGATTAAAAATCCGGGTGTTGACAAGTTGGTATCAGAGCCATCCTGACCATAGGAGACCCTAGTTAGAATGGACGTCCAAACCAAAAACTTAGCTTCAAAACCAAAGTGAGTATTTATGAAAAACTATTTCCTCTCTTATCCTTGTGAACTCATTCTTTCTCAAAAATTCATGTTCCTCAAAATTCTTACATTACTACTTAAAACTTGACACACTTGATCACTTCACTAATTTCCTCATCCTTAATTCTTGTACATGGAGACTCAGTTCAGCAAGTTCTACCAGTTGGGAAACGGAGGTCAGCTGATCTTCGAGAGGGATCTGTATTCACTGTCGGAGTTACTGGGACGCCCACATCCAGAGTTTCTTGGAGCTCAACTTCCAAGACCCCTAGGAGGAGACCTAAAGTGGCTAGTCACCTCAGATCTTAGAGGAAGCATCGAAGCACCAACTTCTGGGAGAATTCAGTTCTCCGTGAGAGAGAACAATTGGCTAGATGGATTAGCCAGGGCAATGCATGAAGCTCTCGCACGTCTATGTGCCCTCAGCGTCAACAAGATCCAAGGAACCCGCTTTGCCCACTATGCAAGACGTGACTTCATGGGAATGCCGATGGAGATGCCAAGTCACCCAGAATTGAGGCATCAAGTGGAGAATCTTGACTTCTTGCGCATGATGACGGCGAGGCTAACAATGCTGTATGCGTTAGCCAACCAGAACCGTGCCATTGCCGACTAGAAGGCCTAGACTTTCGCACTGCTCGTCCAAGATCGCTAGTCTCTTTGCCGCCAGCGTGCCAAGAAGGATCGCACCATCGCCCGTCTTCGCAAGAAGGTGGCCGACCTCGAGAAGACCATCAAGGAGCAGGAAGCTCAGCTTGCCGCCAAGGAAGAAGAAGATGAGGGTGAAGACATCCAGGGAGACATGGATTCTTACCTTAGCAATGATGATGACTTTCTAGAGGAGGATGCTATGGACTTCTACACTGATGATGAGGACTCCGACTTCATCGACGATGAGTAGATGCACGAGAGCACTATCGTAGCATCAGTTGTATCGGTCCCACTGTATCGTAGCTTGCAGAATGGTTCTTCAAACCATCTGCTTTCCTTTGTTTGTTGTGGTGTGTGTTGTATCGTGTGCTTGCTTGCATAAATGAAAATGAAGTTAGTTGAAAAACCTGAGTCTAACTCAAAGTTTTAGCTTTGAAAACCCAAAACCATGAACCTTAGAATTTCCCTCTTACCCCTATATCTATCTCAATCTTCAGATGACTCGTGGAAACCAAGGAGGGAGCAGCTCGTCGCAGGACCCAATGCTGTAGATCTTGCAGAATCTCATTGCAGACCGTGAAGCAAGCAGGGCCGAGCGTCAAGCCAACTTAGCAACATTGCAGCAGATCACCCAGATGGCTCTCAACAACCAAGGACATGGAAATCCGGATCACCATGGATCCAAACTCAAAAAATTTCAGAATACCAATCCCCCAATCTTCAACCAATCCGAAAACCCATTAGATGCTGATGACTGGTTACAGACCATGGAAAACAACCTTGAAGTTGCAGGAGTCGATGAAAATGAGAAAGTTCTCTTCGCCACCCACTACCTGGCGGGAGGTGCAAGAGCTTGGTGGAATTGCATCCGCAATATGAACCATGGTCAAGTTATGACATGGGAAGCATTCAAAGTCAAGTTCAACCGCACTCATGTGCCGCAAGGTCTAGTCAACAGGATGAGAGATGAATTCCGCGAATTGAAGCAAGGAAGAATGACTGTGGTGGAGTACCATGACAGATTCCTGTCACTTGACAGATATGCACCTGATGAGATCAACACAGAGGCCAAGAAGAAGGAGAGATTCTTGAACGGACTGCATGATGATATGCGGACTGTCCTCGTCAACATTCGTTTCCAGGATCTCGAAGAGCTAGTCGACTCTGCCATTCAGATGGAAGGGAAGATTAACCAGGAAAACGACAACCGCAAGCGTCGTATGATGCAGCAGTCTGGATCCAGTTTGTGGAACTGAAGAAGCAGTTAGATGCCATGTTAGCAACAGGCTTGATTCAGCCAAGCGCATCGCCATGGAGATCACCAGTGTTATTCGTCGACAAGAAAGATGGAGGCAACCGTCGTACGCATTACGTAAAGTTGAATGACGTCACCATCAAGAACAAGTATCCTTTGCCAAAGATAGATGATCTATTTGATCAGTTGACTGGAGCCCAGATATTCTCAAAGATTGATCTTAGGACTGGTTATCACCAACTTAAGATTCGTGCAATGGATATTCCGAAGACCGCCTTCACTACTCGCTATGGTTTATACGAGTATACGGTTATGTCTTTTGGATTAACCAATTCCCCTGCTTATTTCATGAATCTCATGAATAAGATATTTATGAATTTCCTAGATAAGTTTGCAGTTGTGTTTATCGACGACATCCTTATCTACTCCAAGTCAGAAGAAGAGCATGAGCAACATCTGAGAATCATCCTAGAAACCCTGAGAGAGCATCAGTTATATGCCAAGTTTAGCAAGTGTGAGTTTTGGCTGAAAGAAGTAGGATTCCTAGGACATATTGTGTCTGCCGGAGGAGTCTTTGTTGATCCCGCAAAGATCAAAGATGTCGAAGAATGGGAAGCCCCAACCACTCAAACCCAAGTCCGTGCATTTCTCGGATCAGCGGGATACTACCGCAAGTTCATAGAAGGATTCTCAAGCATCGCCCGACCCATGACCCAATTGTTGAAGAAGGACAAGAAGTTTGAACGGACAGACAAGTGTGAAGCCAGTTTCCAGGAGCTGAAGAAGAGATTGATATCAGCCCCAATATTGGTCATGCCAGACATCAAGAAGCCGTTTGATGTGTATTGTGACGCATCCAAGATTGGTCTAGGATGTGTATTGATGCAAGAAGGCAAAGTCATTGCGTATCTGTCTCGACAACTGAAGCAACATGAGTAGAACTATCCGACCCATGATCTTGAGCTAGCAGCTGTGGTTCTAGCGTTGAAGACATGGCATCATTATTTGATGGGTAATCGCTGTGAGATTTACTCAGATCACAAGAGTTTGAAGTATATCTTCACTCAAAAAGAGCTGAATATGAGACAAAGGAGATGGATAGAGTTAATCAAGGATTATGACCTGGACATTCACTATCACCCCGGCAAAGCCAATGTGGTAGCGAATGCCCTTAGCAGATTACCGTGTAGGTTAAATACCATGATCAAGGAGAAGCAACCAAGTTTGTATGAAGAGTTGATGCAGTTCAGGACTGAATTAGTTAGCAAAGGATTCTTAGCTAGCATTGAACTTCAACCCACTTTGATTAGCCAAATCAAGGAAGCCCAGAAGGGAAATGAAAGTATCGACGGAATCAAACGTCGTATTGGTACAGGAAAGGTACCTGGATTCACCGAAGAGGAAGAAGAAGTACTATGGTACAAAGGACGTATCTGTGTGCCAGCAGATTCAGAGCTGAAGGAAATTATCATGAAGGAAGCTCATGATACTCTTTATTCTATCCACCCCAAAGGAACAAAGATGTATCAGGATTTGAAAGAGCAATTTTGGTGGCACAAGATGAAGAGAGAGATCGGAAGCTACATCGCCCAATGTGACATCTGTCAAAGAGTCAAAGCAGAGCATCAAAGACCTGCAGGACTATTGCAACCATTGCAGATTCCGGAATGGAAATGGGATTCCATCGGAATGGACTTTATCACCGGTTTACCTACTTCTAGTAGGGGAAATGACTCAATCTGGGTCATCGTTGATCGACTGTCCAAGGTAGCCCACTTCATACCTGTCAAGACAACCTACCAGAGTGCAAAGTTAGCAGAACTGTACATTGCTAGGATTGTTAGTCTGCATGGAACCCCCAAGACCATCATATCAGATCGAGGAACCCAGTTTACCTCGAGATTTTGGCAGAAAGTTCAAGAAGGATTAGGAACCAAGTTGAACTTTAGTACCGTGTATCACCCGCAAACAGATGGACAGACTGGGAGAGTCAACCCGATCTTAGAGGATATGCTTAGAGCTTGTGTGTTGGAATACGGATCAAAATGGGAAGACTGCCTGCCTTTCACAGAATTCTCATATAACAACAATTTTCAAGCTAGTTTGCAGATGTCACCATTTGAATTCCGATACGGAAGAAAGTGCCGTACCCCTTTAAATTGGTCGCAAGTAGGAGAGAGTCAGATCTTTGGACCCGACATTCTCCGAGAAGCAGAAGAGAAAGTTCACAAAGTCCGTGAGCACCTCAAAACCGCCCAATCCGCAGGTAAGAGTTATCTTTGACAAGCGAAGGAGAGACCTGACTTTCAATGTCGGAGATTTTGTATATCTCAAGGTTTCACCATTGAAGGGAACTCAACGCTTTAGCCTGAAGGGAAAGTTAGCCCCCAGATATGTTGGACCTTTCAAAATTCTGAACCGTTGAGGAGAAGTATCGTATCAACTGGAACTGCCTGAGGAGTTGTCAGCCATCCACAATGTGTTCCATATCTCGTTACTTCGCAAATGTTTGGAAGTGCCCGAGAAGACGGAAGTTTTCAAGAACATCGATCACAGAGCTATGGAAATCAATAATGACCTGACCTATCGGGAAGTGCCCATCTGTATCTTAGAAGAGGCCTATAGAACCACCAGAACCAGGAGTATCAAATTTCTCAATATTCAGTGGAGCAACCATACCAAGGAGGAAGCTACTTGGGAGCGAGAAGATTACATTAGGACATAGTTCCCAGATCTCTTTAGTTCCTAGTTTTCTTTGTAAATCTCAGGACGAGATTTTGTTTAAGGGGGGAAGGGTTTTAACATCCCAAATCTTTAATCCAAGCTTATCAAGATCAAATCATCCAAAAATAGGGTTAACAAAAACTTTTCCAAATTAAAAATGAAAGCATTCATATGTGTGTGCATTTAAGATAGGAGTTGAATTGAAGTGCCTTGTTTAAGTGATCCAATGCTTGTAAAATGTTTCCTAGGTGAATTAAACATCATCTACATCTTTCCTAAACTTTTACCAAAGAAAATCAAGTAAAAAAGAATTAAAAAGGAGGAATGGTCATTTTGGCCATTTTAATCCACTACACTACTTTGAGTGTTCCTAGCACTCCTTTTTTAATAGAAACAATTCATGATCTTTGCACCCCTTACTAGTACACATAATGAGGTAGCAAGGCCCACCTTGTGATCTGCAAAAATCTTTCAAATGCTAATTTTAAATGATAGTTCAAAATTGAATCTAGTTCATATGGGAAGATCCCACTTTTCAGAAACCTTTCAAACAAGCTCCACTTCAAAAGCCTTGCAACCAGATACTACCTAGCACTAGTGTAGATCACCCAAATAATTTCAAACCAAAATTCAAAAGTTTATTTCTTGCGGCCATTTAATCAAACACTTGGCAGGCAAGAATCTAACTCTAAACCTAGCTTACTGTTCTGCACAGGGTTTTGCCCCCATTTGATCCCCATTTAATCTCTCTGTCCCCTCTTGGTCTAACCAGGCCCTTAGCACCCCTCTCCCTTGTCCCTAGCCACCATGCCATGTCAAACCGAGCACCTAGTCGCCGGCCAAACCTTGCCCCGCTGCAGCAGACCACTCCCCCCTCACTCGCCATGTCTAGGAGGTAGCCAGGAGCTCACCGCCACCCTCTCCCCCCCCCCCCGAGCCGCCTATGGACCACACCCAAAAACCATCCCTGCCAGCCCACCAGCACCCCCATGCCATGCCTGGAACGCCGCCAGAACACAGCACGCCATGCCCCCTTGGCCACAGCACCGCTCGCCATGACCTGGAACACCCAGACACCCTGGCCGCCTAACTCACCCAGCCACCGCTTCGTGGACACACCCGCCTCTGCCGCTCAGCTCGCCTGCATCTGCATGCCATCACCCCCACGCCCTGCATTCACTTCCTAGAGCACCACCAGAGACCACTGTCGAATCGCCATGCCGCCATGCCTTCAGAGCCGTGTCGCCGGAGTCGCCTGCCCATACCCTTCGGTCTCACCGTCGGGCCTATATAAACCGGCCTCCCCCGCACCATTTCTCCACACCCACTCACTCCCCACCTCTCACTGATCCTTTCACCCCTCTCACCAGAGCCAAGCGAGCTCTGCCTCGCCGGAATTGGAGCCGGAGCTGCCGCAGCAGGAGGAGAAGGGCGCCTGCGATTTAGGGCACCCCAAGCTCCGCCGCAACCGCACCTCGCCTCGCTGTCGTCTTCCAGTTTGTTTGCCCGCCTCGCCTACCCTGCTAGAACCCTGGTATGTCCCCAGCAAACCCCCACCGAGCCGCTAGGGTTCGAGCTCGCCGACGACCTGTTCGTCGTCGACGATGATCCCCAGCCATGATCCCAGTTCTAATCTAACGGCTCACAGCGCGTGTACCGTTTCACGTGTTAAGACTCACTGACAAGCGGGACCCCCTGTCAGCTGAGCCCCGCGCCGCGGAGCGCCACTGGGCCGGCCCAAGTTCTTTCCTGCGCTAGCCCAACCGTTCAAATCTGGATTTTTCTTTTTAAGTTGAATCTAGTTTTTTCCACTAGTTTAAAATTTAATTCAGAGAGTTTTATAAATCCAAATTGCATGAAACCAATTTTGACTCAAAGGTGTTGAAATGATCTATCCAAGCTCATTGGATTTAATTCAATTAGAGTTATAGATCTCTCCTAATAAAAATAACAAAACAGAAGCTTTTACAACTTGCAACATTTTTATAAAATCAACCAAGTTAGCTTTTGAGTTGATTCCAACTCTCAAAAATCACATTTCATCATATCTATCTAAATACATAATAATATTAAGGTTTACATGCAGTGACTTTGGACTAGTACCAAAATAATGCTATATAGGCATTTCTAGTCACTTTAAATCATTAAATATTGAACTTAAACCAAAGTAATTTTTGATCCAACCTTTAAATCTCATTCCTACATGTTAGAATATGTGGTGATGACATGTGTGAACATGATCCCATATTTTAAGTGGTGAATATTAAATCTTAGTTAATTTTTCAATGAGTAGAAATTACTTTTCTAAATTAAAAAGAATTAAACTATTGAATTAAACTTATGTTGCTTGTGATGATAATAGATCATCAATTGTGTGTCTTAGAATGCTATCCAGCCTAGTTAAGTATTGTTTGGTGATTGTGTACTCCGTATGTATTTATAGAAGATAGTACCGACCAAGCTCACGAGGAGGAGTGCTATCAAGACGAAGACGAAGAAAACTTCAACCACTGCACCAACCAAGGCAAGCTACCATTAGCAAGCTAGGATTGAACTAGATGGTTTAGGAAAGAAGCTTAGAGCATGCCTTGATTATACCACTTTGACTAGTATTTACCCCAAGTATTATTTTTCAAGCTTTACTTCCTTTACCTTACCCAAAGTTCTTTACTTGTTTTGAAGGTAGCATAAAAAGTATAAAACTTGACCTATTTAGATAACTTTAAAATGTCATTCTGTGGCATGAGATTGATCCCATCCTTCCACCTTAGTGAACACTCTTAACTTAGTAGTTTAGAGTAGATCAAAAACTTGAGTCACTTTAGATGGGAACACTTGGTGAAAAATGAATTATGAAAACCCTGGAATGATGAGTCATTCTATTAAGATGTTTTGACATGTGTTGAGAAACACAAATGGTTGATGATGAAATTGTTGAGGCATGAGCCTTAACCCTTTTATAAAACCGATGGTTGGATTCGGATGCGATACCATTCCAAATTTACCGTACAACCACACTACCTGAATTGGGTAAGGCTTAGCTAGAAATTTATATGCATTAGTATTAGTTCCCTCGCGGGAGAGGTTTGAGCTGAGGCTACCTCTCATGATGTCCACCTATGCAGTGCCCAAGATGACTGGTGGTCATGGTTGGGAGGCCATGCTCATAGGATAGGTGCTTATACCACCTCTGTAGAGTGTCAAACTATTCGAATAGCCGCGTCCGTGGTTATGGACAGTTGGAATGGCCATACTGTTTTCTTGTCAGATGTTTTCCAAATAACTTGAAATGAATGATGAACTTTGACTTGACCACAACAGGGTTGTGTTTATGACAATAGCTTCCCAACTTAAGTGATTCTAGAACTTTATTTTATCTTTCTTTGCTTCAGAACTCAGCTTAGGTTTCAAACTTAACTTTATAGTTAAACTTAGATTTGGCACTTTAATTTAGAACTCTAGTACTTATTAAAAGTAGTTTGCGAGTACTTAAAGAGTACTCATGGCTTTTGTCCCTGGCTATTCTCATGGCCAGACTAAGAAGGGGACTATCAAGATGATGGCTAGCAGGACGACTATGATAACTAGGACTATCTGCCTTCGTCAGCATGGCCTGTGCCCCTGAAGATGGACCCCACCGCTACGCTTATCTTTTATTTCCGCTGCTTGTTGTATTAAGACTGGATCATGAGATCCTTATTTGTGTAAGACCTTATGTATGGTTTGTAGTGGATGCTATACTGTGATATCCAATCCGTTATGTCTCGCAAAGATGGTAATCATGGGATTGCGAGGTATGGCATAACGGGCATCTGGGATTAAAAATCCGGGTGTTGACAGTATTGGTCATGAACCCAAGATATATCTTTGCGTTGTCATACCATGCACTCCAACAAGGTGGCCTCGGCCACCGCTCTCTTCCATGAGAAGAGTTAGTTTTATGTGGATCTTATTAGTTGTTTTTGTTCATATCGTGTTCTTATGGAAATCACACTCAATTTTGGACTTTAGTTGATTTGATTCTTGCAATATTGAGTATGTAGTACCATCTTAGTTTGGTTCTCTAATCCCAAGCCTCTTCCTACCCCTAAGCCATCTCATCTAATACACAAGTCCTTTGTTCATCTTGTGGGGGTTTTGTTTGGGGACGCGCGGGCCTGAATCTGTGTGCAACAGAAATTCAGTTTTGAGGCCGGATAATCCGGCCCAGTATAGGCCGGATAATCCGGCCCTAGCGGCTACAGTCTATTAAGGCTGGCGTCAGGGGAAGGGCTCATAACGAGCAACTCTTCCCCTGACCCCTCCTCCCTCTCCCCAGCCGCCGCATGCCGCCCCCACCCTCCCCGGAGCCTTCCCGGCCACTAGATTCTCCGGGCCTCCCCCAGATCTTCTTCTTCGCTCCTCCGGGTACCTTCTCCTCCATGTTCTTCCTCCAGTGAGTGAGGGTCACTCCCTCCCCCCATCTTTGGCTTAATGTATCTTTTGTTGGGTGGAACGTGGTCTCGAAGGTTGTTGTTTCGTTTAGAGATTGTAGTCTTGCAGTACCTAGGTTCGATCTATGTTTTTGCATCCAATCTAGGCGAATCTGAGATTTTCTGCCAGGGCCGGATTATCCGCCCCTGGCCAGGCCGAATAATCCAGCCTGACAGAGTCCAATTTGCTTTAGATTCTTATGGATTTTGTGCATTATGTATGTTTGTACTATGGACTGTTTGCCTACTATTTCTATGGTCTCTCTCGGGCTTGTGTGTGTGCTTATCCCCATGCTATCCATCTTGTTTGTTTCACAGGTGGTTCAGGTGCTCCCAAGACCTACAAGCATCTTCCTCGTGGTCACTACTTTCGGGATGACGGTGAGGGTAACTTAGTGGACGATGTTGAGCTGAGGAGAAGGAAGAGCGAGGGTACACGCATGGCTAAACAAGCAAAGAGGGATAGTACCAAGAAGGGTGTGTCCAAGAGGAAGGGCAAAGAGCCCAACATTAACTATAATAAGATGGATGTTGTTACTTACTCTTCCATTCGTCATCATGATCTATTTGATGAATCAGCACAAGATACTGATCTTGGTGACTCTTGCTTTTGGTGTGCTAACCAAAAGTCTATCTATGAAGATGTTTATGCTCGGCAGAAGATTCGACCTATGCATCCCCTGATTATTGCCGAGGCCATGAAAAAACCTCAACTTATTGATGCTATGTATGTGACTAAGAGGATGGGGTTGCACCATCTCATGGCTCTTCAATGCTCCTATGACTCCGAGATAGTGAAGCAGTTCTTCTCCACTTTGGTCATTTGTGGTGATGAGTACCGCACCATGAAGTGGATGACCCGTGACAGACCATTGCAAGCTGATTTTCATGTTTTTGCTGGAGTGCTTGGATATTCCTTCTGCAACAGGGATCGTGCTAGTGGCCATCGTATCATCACCCAGCTCAAGCCCAATAAAGATGCAGTCCTCTATCCTTGCACAATTGACAATGGTATTGTGGGCTCCTTTGCTGGTCTTTCTCCTTTGTATGCTGGTCTTTCTCCTTTGTATTCTATCACTCCAAGTGGAGGGAATAAATACAGTATTCGTGGTCACCTGGTTCAGCTTCTAGCCTTCTCTCACAAGGTTGCATCTAGTGAGGATGAGTCCGTTAATTACAAGCTAGATGTGATGGACTTTATTTACCATGAGTTGACTGATGCAATGTTCAATAGGCTATCCATCCCGTATGCGCCCTACATTATGATGATGTTCAAGCACCTGCTTCCCACTGAAGAGTTTAACATTGATGTTGAGCACAAGGCAAAGAAGATCTACAACAAGGTTAGGAAGACCTCACACCCATCTTCTACTTGTGAGGGACTCATGAGGGATGCTTGTGCCAGTGCTCGTAGCCCCCCAGTGCCTCCTATTGCTCGTGAGATCAAGCAGCTGAATTGGTTCCAGCGGAACATTCTTTGCATGGGGGTGGACACTCGCAAGGGACAGTATGAGGCGTACAAGCAGCGACACGAGATGGCCCACACTCAGCAGCTCTTTCTTCACCATGTGTCCGGAGCATCAGGCAATCCCCCTACTCCTACTACTCCTACACCATATGCTCGGTGGAATTTTTCTTCTGGGCTCAACTATGGAGCACTTGAGCGTCACCTGTTTCCTTCCACGGCCACTACTGATGATGAGGAGGATGACACCGAGGAACTTGAGGATGAGGACGAGGATGTGGACGAGGACGACGATGATGACTACGAGTGATCCCTTGGGGCGCTAGCATCGCTCTTCTTCCTTTTTAGCGTTTCGATGCCAAAGAGGGAGAAGTAGTTCTATTAGGACTTCATGGATTTGCATGGGTCGGGCGCAAGCATTTGCACTTTATCTTTTCGGTCTTTTTCTCGCTTATGCCCATTTAGTGTTGAACTTCTATTTGTGATTTGCTCTGTATGAGACTATGTTTATGTGTGGCTCTGGATTTATCTTGTGGATTATCCTTATGGGTCCATCTATCATATTGGCTATATTGGATATCTATATCAAGGAAGGCGCTCATTATGGCTATCATTGGATATTCTTATAATATACTGAGGATGCCTTTTCTCTCTCTCGGTGGTATGAATATTTTGCCTATGTTCCAATGAAATAGACTTGTACCTAATTGTGTGTATTTGTAATCAAATGCAAATTTTATTATGCACACATTAAGGGGGAGTCTTTTTTATTTGTTAAATATTGTTGTTATGAGAGCTATCTTGCAAATCCTAGTATTGTCATCTAACACCAAAAAGGGGGAGATTGAAAGAACATTTCATGGTTCCCTGTGGTTTTTGTGTTATAACAATACCGCAGAGTTTTCTCATGTGTGCTAAGTGTGCAGGGAAGTGTTTTTGGTGTTTGGGGGCCAGATTATCCACCCCCATCAAGGGCCCGATAATTCGGCCTCACCCTCTTGGCAAAGGCTGGCATGGCGCGAGTCTCAGACTGGGGGCAGATTTTCCCTCGGACAATCCAAAGTGGGGCGGATTTTCTTCCCCTTCCGGATAATCCGGCCCTCTCCTTGGGCCGGATAATCTGGCCCCCGGGAGAAGTGAAAAGGCTGGCACGACATGACTCTCAGACTAGGGGCGGATTATTCCCCGGATAGTCCGAGGCTTGGGCGGAGTTTTCCCCAGGCCGGATAATCCAACCCTCACTCAGGCCGGATAATCCAGCCCCAAAAAGTTCCAACGGCTCCATCTGGACAGGGGGTATAAAGGCCACGTCTTCCCCTCCTGTCAGACTTCTTGGTTCATTCGAAAAAGATCAGACCTGTTGCAAAAGCTCTCTCCCTAGATCTCCCACTTCAACCACCCGAAGGCTTCGATCTTTGGGGGAATTGAAGGAGGAGACATCATTCATCGTCATCACGAATCAAGTGCTTGAACTCCTCTCCATTCACTTGGAGAATCCCCGATCTAGTATTCTCGTTAATATCTAGATCTTGTGTTTTGTTATTGATAACTATTGTTCTTGTGGCAGCTTGTTGTCATTACGGGAGCCTCCAATTTGGTTGTGGAGTTGTGCCCCGCTAGTTGTGTAAAGGCGATGGTTCCCGCCTCGAAGGGTTCCAATAGTGGAAAGGTGGATCAAGCCTTTGGTGGCGAGATCCATCGGAGAACAGGGTGAGGCCTATTGTGGCGTGGTGGTCTTAGTACCACCCACCCCTCCAACGCAGATGTACTTCCCTTAACAAGGAAGGAACTGCGGTAAAACAAACCCTATGTCTCCGCGTGCTCCACTACAGTTTCCTCCTCCCTCTATCTTAATCGCCTTTACTCGCTAGTTGTTATGTTTGCATATAGGGAAATTCTACATAGTAGTATATCTAGAGAATTTACCTTTTGTGTCAAGCCTAAAATTGAAAAAGCATTAAAATTTGAAGTAGCACCTATTCACCCCCCTCTAGGTGCCCATACAATCCATTTCATTTAGTTAATTGTATGTCATTGTTAATGGACAGTTTCCTATCTGATGCTACTGATGTTGTGGAAAAAATTGATCCTTGCTTGAATATATAGAAATATTGACCCTTGGGTTTAGTATATTGTTGAGATGTTCCTGGCAATCATGACGGTGATTCCTAGCTTTACATGATTCCTATAGAGACTTGTTCTTAGGAAGATGATTTGGATATTGAACTAGACCAATGTTTAGGTCTTCAATCTGCTGGTTGTTTTAGATGTTTAGTATGATGTGGCTTCTGTTCTCATGTACTACTACTATGGTACCTCTTTGGAGGATGCACACTAGTAATATCATGATTACATGATCTACTACTTATCTATGCCGTGTTTGAAGCTTGTGGTTCTGTAAGCTAGCTAGATATCTTACCTTTGTGCATAGCTACTAATGATGCCAAGAGTGAAGTTTAGGATTCTAGAACATGTTTAGATACTTCGTTTGCCTATTTTAGCCCTATGATGTGCTCACCATAACACTACTATGCTAGGATAAGAGCTCCCCATCTCCCCAAACCATTTCCTAAGATAGAAATGATATGAACATATACTATTAAAGATCTTGGTTGTCAACCTGCTATGAGTAGTAGACAAATGTTTATCTTGGTGATGTTGTGGATGATTGATAGCTGTGAGATTCGACACATTTTTGATGGATTTTATTGATGGTTTTCTCCCGGATTTGATCATTTTTTAGATTTACCTAACGCTAATATTTCGGTAGCGAAGAAAACTTGGTTTTCAATGTGTGTTTCAGGTTCTGAATGTCAACAGAAGGTTTTAACTAGAGAAACACAATATTCTGGAGAAAATAAGCAAGTCTATCTCTAGAAGCACCCGAGGGGAGCATACATAAGCTTTAACGAGCAACTATATGGTGGGAATATTTTTTCGGCCGTATAGTTCATGCCGTATAGTTGTCGCCGCCTCTGTCTTGTCAAAAGGACAACTTCTATGAAGGGACCGAGGACAAAAACACAACACATCGGCCGCCATACCATCTAGAAGGGAGAATGAGGAGATCCATAGAAGAAGGGTAGACGTTCTTCATCTCACTCCATGATCTTCGACCTCCTAGCCAATACACCCCCATAGCCACTACTTGTACTAGAGAGAGAGAGAGAGAGAGAGAGAGAGAGAGATCTTCACCTTGCAAGACTAGGGTTTGAGATTGTTTCTTACCATCTTGAATTGTGTTGGATATTTTTCTATTCTTATTGTGGATCTCCAATGGTAATATAAAGACGAATTTCTTTTATTTTATTTATCGATGATCCGTTCTTCTCTCATGTGTGAGTAATTCCCTTGGGCGTGGGAGATGTAGGGTATTGGTGAGATATGATGTGCCTTCATATATTTTCCATTAGTTTGTGATTGATTCTAATTACTATATTATGTGTGCTTGACTATCTGTGGGATGCCTAATGCTTGTTGTCCAATTAAGGGCCCAGACAACATGATGCTTTGTTCTACATAGATAGGATCTTGTTCGCTAGCGGACCGGTGACCCTCGGGTGACACGGGGATATCAATGAAAAACTAGTAGACTCGAGGATAACGAGGAACCACTGTGCTTATTGCATTAGTCCGATCCAAGGAGCTTAATCGCTAAGCGACCTGAAGGGTCTTAATCATCTAGTGTCTGACCATGGTTTTGGTAACAGGCTAGTAGGATTATTGAAGTTGGGATGAAATCTACCAAGAGGAGTTCCGGCTAATTATGGGTTGCTCGCCTACACATATACTTATAAGATTATAATTGTTATATTTATTATTCATCCACCTGGCACAGTCACTATCACCATGAACTGAATCTTCCCGCGCCTTCTTTTGCCATCTACAGGAAACAACAAACAACCAAGTCGTTCTTTACTTTTATATTTTATATTTTATATTTCTACAGTTTAAATTTTAGTTCTATTTAAATACATCTCATTTAATCAAAAACCCCATTCTTATTTCAACACTTGCAGTCAATTCACTCGAAGACTCATGACAACTTCGGGTGTGACAGAGACTTCACCCATAAACACTTACCTTTGGGATCCTTGTGGGATCGATATCTATACTTCGAAACTAGCTACAAACTATCTGTGCACTTGCAAACATCAATGATCTTGTTCTACTACTTGATCTTTTGGTGGTTCTTGCCTACCTATTTGATACTTTGCCTACTCCTCCTAGCTGTTGATCTTGGCATTCTTTTTCTGCAACTACTTGACCCCAAATCCTAGCTAAATGATCATGGTGGTGTGTATGGTCTTGAGGTTGTGGTGTGATGTGAGAAATGGTGAAGCCGCTAGCCTTGCTATGACTAGTGTCTTGCTGTTATATGTAAGATGCTTTTACTAATGTGGTGCAAACAATAGTGTGTTAGCTTGTTTGAGCTACTTACATGTGGCCCGTGGTTCAAGTTACCAAGTGTTAGATATTTCTCCTCCTTGTGGATGAGCTCAAATGAAAATTCTGATCTTTTCTGATATTTGATTGTTTCATTTTTACTGTCAATGGTGAAACTTTCTCCTTATCCAATGATATTTGAATTGAGGAAATAATCTGATAAAAACAGATTCAATTACTTGGCTCGTTTTTAAGAAATAATCAATGATGATTTTGGTAGCGCACTTCACTACCAGACTGCGAGTAATCTGAACCCTTAACATTTCTTTTTGTTTTGCTTTGTATTTTTATTTCCCAGAACCGATGATCAAGAACAATATTTAGTTTAGGATCATTTTCAGGGTTTTCTTGTTACATTATTGTAATCTTCTTATATTCAAAGAATTGTAAAGACAGTGTAATATTGATTTTGTAATATATTTATTTTCTTTATTCCATTATTGTATTTAATTTCCTTTTATTGTAATTTCATATTACATTTGTTTGAATAATATGGAATAAATATTATTCAAAAGTAATATAATTACTTCATTTGAACTTATTCTACTTTCCTTGTATTTGAATTCAAATGTTTATCACAAAAATAATCAAATTTAAATTATTCCCCGCAAAATAAAGAAATCCACCAAGGTCATTGATACATCCAAAACGTATCTACTGTCCCGAACACTTTTGCTATTGTTTCTCCTCTAAACTTGTGTGATTTGGATGCAACTAACACGGACTGACGCTGTTTTTAGCAGAATTGCCTTGGTGTCTACTTTTTCTGTAGAAAATCAACAATCAGGAAAAATCCTAGAAAATATGCCAAAAATCCTATTTCACCAGAAGACTCCCGGAGCCAGAATACGAGACGAAGGAGGGCTGGGCCCAGGCCACACCACCTGGCTGCGCGGGCTAGCCTAGGCCACGCCAGGCGGTGGTCTGGCCTCCCCAGACACCCTCTCGGTCTCCCTCTTCGCCTATAAGAAGCCTTATGACCTAAAAACTCTGGGGGGGGGGTCGATGTTTTTCCAGAAAGAGTTCCGCTCCGCCGCCACCAGCAGATTCCATGATTCGGAACCAGAAACTCCGTTCTGGCACCCTGCCGGGACGGGGAATTAGAGAAGATCATCGCCATCATCATCATCACCATCGCTTCTCCATCGACCATCCATGTTTCCCCCATCTATGAGTGAGTAATCCCCCGCTGTAGCCTATGGGGATGGTAGGGATTGGATGAGATCGTTCATGTAATGGCATCAGATTGTTAGGGCATGGTGCCTAGTATCTTCTATTAGTGCTTTATGACTTTGTTGCGACTTGTTATGCTTAATGCTTGTCACTAGGGCCCGAGTGCCATGATTTTAGATCTGAACATGTTATTGATTCATTATGATAGTATTGTTTATGGTCTTATCTACAAGTTGTATACACGCGTTGTTGTCCGGAACCAATGGCCCCGAAGTGACAGAAATCGGGATAACCGGAGGGAATGGCTTTGATGTGAGGATCACATGTGTTCACGGAGTGTTAATGCTTTGCTCTGGTGCTCTATTAAAAGGAGCACCTTAATTGCCAGTAGTTCCCTTGAGGCCCCGCTGCAAACGGGCTGGCAGGACAAAAGATGTTGTGCAAGTTCTCATTGCGAGCACGTATGACTATATATGGAACACATGCCTAGGATTATCTAGTACTTGGATGCTTTATCTTATTTATCTGCAATTGCCCTATGTTCAGATTGCTATGTGAATTGTCTTGTCCATGCAACACCCGTCCATCCATCCCTATGCCTACTGCACTTGAATCCTACTGTTTACTGCTATTGTTACTACTATCTTTACTTTACTACTGCTACTACTGCTGAATATGAAACTTCTGATGCTTATGATGCTGCTTCTACTGTGCTTGATAAGAGTGGTTCATTAGGTCCTTTCCTAGATGCTATGATTGCTAGAACTATAGCTAGAAATACTGAAACTCCTAATGAAGACTCAGTTATGATATTGAAGATGGTTATGTTGAGATGACCGATGAATTTATTAAAGAATGCAAAAACACCCATGATAGGAGCGCTGCTAAGAGTCTCCTTGAGAGGCGTACTATTAGACCCAAATTGTCTCCTATTGCTAAGTTTGCTGCTTCTCCCATAAATATTAAAGATAAAGATTATGATTTCTCTCTCGATCTATCTTACATAGTTATTGTTGAGAAAGAACCTTTTTGTGGGACTAAGAATGAAAGTGCGGTAGCACATATGAATGAACTTTCTACCATGAGTGGCTTGTTTTCTGATGATATTAAGATGCGTACTTACTTTGTTGCTAAGATTTTCCCCTTTTCACTGAAAGGAGAAGCTAAAACTTGGTTTAGTAATTTACCTCCTGGATCTATTGATAGCCCTGATTGCTTGATTATTACTTTCCTGCAGAAATATTTTCCTCCTAGTGCTAGACATGCTATTTTGCAGGAACTTTTTGATTTTAAAAAGGGAGAAAAAGAGATATTGCCTGAATCATGGGCAAGGTTTTGTGCTTTGATTCATGCACAAGCTGGAAGTCCATTACCTAAGAATGAGCTTCTTGATATATTTTATAATGGACTAACTGAAGAATCTAGGACATATCTAGACAGTTGTGTTGATTGTGTTTTCAGGAATAGGACTCCCAAGGAAGCTGAGGAATTAATGGCTAAAATAAGCAAGAATTATGAAGATTGGAATCCTCCTAAACCAGCTATACCTGAAGTAATTATACCTGAACCTACTATACCGGTGCCTATTCCAACATCAAAGAAGAGGGGAGTTATTGAATTAAATGATGAAGTGATGAAGGAAGCTAAGAAATGTCTTAAGGAGAAGGGAATTAAAGTTGCAGATGTCAAGAATTTACCTCCTATAGAAGAATTATGCAAGCCAATTCCCCACTCATCCACTATTGAGGTACACTCTCTCCAACACTTTGATGAAGGTGATATCCCTTACTCTAAACCTCCTGATCAATGCTTAGAAGAATTCGATATCTTTATTGTTAAGCAGGATAATTTTAATAAAAGGGTGCAAAATCATCTAATGGAAAACACTAGAGCTATTATTGAGTTGAAAGATATTGTGGAAAGAACCTCTAATGATGTTAAAAGGATTGTTAAACACTTTCAAATGGTTCAAACTCAAATAGATCAACTCATTAAAGTGCAAAAAGACTTGCTAATTAACGCTGCTAAAGAAAAACATGCTTATGAAATTAGAACTAGAAGTGGTGCTGCTACCCAGGATCCTCTATATCCTGAGGGGCATCCCAAAAGAATTGAGAAGGATTCTCAACAAGCTGAAAATAGTGGCTCTACTCATAAGAAAAGGAAAAAAGAAACATAAAACTGTTGTAGAACCCTCTGAACCTGCTATAGATCCCAATAGTATATCTGTCTCTGATGCTGAAACTGAAAGTGGTAATGAAGGAAATGTTCCTGATAAAGAAAAAGTTGAAGAAGAACCTGAAAACCACACTAAGAATACTAAATACACTAAAGCAGATTTTGTTGCTAAGAAACATGGTAGTGAAAGAGAGCCTTGGGTCCAAAAACCTATGCCTTTCCCTGATAAGAAACACAAGTCAAAGGAAGATGAACACTATAACAAGTTTTGTGAGTGGATGAAACCTTTATTCCTGCAAATTCCTTTGACTGATGCTATTAAATTGCCTCCTTACTCAAAGTATATGAAGGATATTGTCTCGAATAAAAGGAAGATCCCTAATGAAGAAATTTCTACTTTGCTTGCCAATTACTCCTTTAATGGTAAGGTTCCTAAGAAACTTGGAGACCAATGGATTCCAACTATCCCTTACTCTATTAAGGATAGTTATGTTAGAACTGCTTTGTGTGATTTGGGAGCCGGAGTTAGTGTTATGCCTTTCTCTCTCTATAAGAGACTTCAACTGGTAAAACTGATACCAACTGATATATCTTTGCAAATGGCTGATAAATCTACCACTATTCCTGTTGGTATATGTGAGGATGTACCTGTTCAAGTGGCTCATAATTGCTTGATATTAACTGATTTTGTTGTGCTTGAAATGCCTGAAGATGATAATATGTCTATTATTCTTGGGAGACCTTTTCTTAATACTGCAGGAGCTGTTATTAATTGTAATCAAGGAAAGGTGACCTTCAATGTTAATGACAAGGAACATACTGTCTATTTCCCCAAGAAGATTGATAGGACTTATGGTTTGAATTCAATTGAACATGTTGAAGGCATTCAAGTTGGAGAAATATATTGTCCCATACCAAGAGAAAAATTTGAAACTATTATGATTGGGACCATTGCTATCAAAGTTGAGGTAACATAATCATTAGTGGAATACAAAGTTTTGTTTCATATAAAATTGTTTTGGTAACAAGATCCGATCAACCTTGTTAACAAAAGGATTTCATTGAACAAAACAATGTTTTCACTATGATTATCTCTGCTTACTTCTATTCTATCCATTTTAGTTTTTGCTTTTGTTTAGTTTACCTTTCTTGTGCTAGTTGCCTGCATTTTAGAGTGTCTTAGAACTTATGTAGCTTTTGTTTTGTTTTGCGTTGCATCATTTCCAAAAAAATCTTTCTCTGTCAGAAAATCATTCATCTATGCCTGAAAAATTCCCAAAAATAAAGTGTCTCGAAAAATTCCAGAAAATTCATATTAAATTTTTTCGTGAAAAAAGGGGCAGAGGAGTGCCTGGAAGGTACCAGGGGGACCCACCAGGCAGGCACACCACCTGGTGGCGCGGCCTGCCCTGTGTGGCGCCATGCCATGGTGTGGGCCACCCCTGGCCCTCCACTCACTCTCTCACTTGCCACTTTATTCTCTCTCCCAAGCAAACTCCAGTTCATTGCTCAAAATCGCGTTCTTGCTGTGCTTGCTCTCGATTTTTTGATCTCCTTGCTCAGCCCATCTTTGTTGCTGAAATTTGGAGCATTTGTTCTCCGGTATGTGACTCCTACGCTTGTCCAAGTAGATTTGTGTTTAGTAGATTATATCTTGAGTATTTTGCTGCTGTAGGTGACAGGTTATGAGAGCTTGTAAGCTTGTTTGATTCTTAGAGATATAGTTTTGATGCATGTTTAGGCCTCTTACAAGTCCCTATGAGTAGTACCCTTCATTATATTCACTTTGCAATCACTTGTTTAATAGGTGTTTAAATTTCAGAATAGAAGATGAATGAGCATCAACTAAACCAACATGAACTATGGGTACCTGAGGTTATGAAGGTCCACCGGGAGGAGGAGGCTTTTCCTTCCATTTATCCATGCTCTGAGTTCATGAGAGCTACAGGAATTCTCCAAGATTTCCACACTTTGGTTTCTAATGCAGGATTGGAGCACTCTTTAGAAGATGAAACTTGTCAATTTGTGAAGCTAACCATGTCTGTGGCGCATGACTTTCAATTTAGTTACTCTTTGCCTAACCCCATGGTCCACTACAAAATTTACAATATTGTTGTCAACCTTTCTCTCGATGACTTTTGTGCAGCTATTAAGGTACCTCAGTGGGGATCACGTGGAAGGATTAAAGAGCGACCTGCGCCACTCATGGATTTATACGCAGAAATTTGCCAAGGGAGGAGCTTCTCGAAGGAGAGTGGGAAAATCCGGTAGGATGGTCTCTCACAGAGGAGGAATTTACGTATTTGGGAGAGCTCTCCCAACAGGAGCAGGATACTAGAAGGGAGATCACGGATGATTCGGTCCAGCCCTTGAATGAGGGGGAGTCTTCATATCAGCGGCCTGCTTATGATTGGGGAGCTTCTTCTTCTTCCCACGGGCCCAACTACAATTATTCTTATCATGACCCGCCTGCTTGGAACCCTTATTCGTACATGGATTGATACCCACTTAGGCCAAAAGCCTAAGCTTGGGGGGAGGTACGCCGACATCGCACTCATCTCCATATCATTTTGCGTCGGTACTTTGTATATTCATGTTTCGTTCTCTTTTTAGCTTTCGTTCTTTCTTTGCTTTTGCTTTCTAAAACACAAAAAGACAAAAAATATTTCTGTTGTTTCTCTTTGTTTGCTTCTTCTTCTTATTGTCTTGGTTTGCTTTTCCCTTTTTGCTTTATTTGAAATTTTCGAAAAACCCAAAAAGATTTTGCGTTGCTTGTTCTTCCTTTTTGGTTCTTGTTTTAAAAATCGAAAACACCAAAAATATTTGTTGTTCTTCTTTGGTTTTGTGAGTTTTGTTGCAGGGTTCAGCAGTCCTCAATGGAATTTGGTTTCATGTTATTATTCAAGCCACACAAGTGAAGGGCAATAATGAGGATTAATGACAACTTGAGGTGTGGTAAGAGGCTGGTAATGAACTCTATTTGTTTTCATTTTTGTACATATACTCATCATTGTGGGCATGCTTAGTCTGTTCATGTAGGGTGTATGTTATTTATGGATGCTTAGTAGTTCTTGCTTTCATATGATTAGTTCCAGCTTGCTAATAGTTTGTAGCATGTCCTATGAATGTTTGCCTGCATTACTCTATTCATAACTTGGTATGACACCGTGGTATCCTCCTCTGAATGTTTCAATTGAATTGACTTGGCACATGCTCACGCATGCATATGACTGAAATAATCAGTTAAGCCTCGATGAATTATTTTTCCTTGAGGGTCTTGAATCACTTTCATGCCATGATTAGTCCTGTTTTGTTGCAAGCATGATTATGACAGCTATTGCTCTCTCGTTTGTTGCTCCCTTACTATTGCTAGCCTTCACTTTCACTGAGTAGGTTTTACTCATGTTTCCAACTCCCTAAAACCAAATATTGCCAAAGTGTCCACCATACCTACCTATTAGCATCATTTGCTATTTCCGTGCATATTCAATATGCCTTGTTTTCTTCTGAATAAAATGTTTGCTTGTTATGAGAAAGTTAGTTAGTAAAGCTCTCACGAACTTGATGGCACACTTTATTTTCTGCACTTAATAAATCTGAACCATTGTGACTGTCCATGAAAGTTATATGCTTGCAAATTATAGGCTGGGGATTAGCAGAACCGTGTTGTCATGGGGAACGCTTTCAACACCTGTAAATATATACCACGTTGATACCATGCTCTTTTGTTTGCGGATGTCGTCAGTGTGAAATAAAAAAGGGGATTGTAAGTCCATGGAGTTATGTATGTGTGTTAGAGAAACGCCTGGGCCGCCAGTCTAATCCATGCCGTCATGGTGGAAACCTGCAGCATAACCATAATGATATCTATGAAGCATTCTTCTTATAAAAAAAAGAGAGAGATAGCTATTGAGAAAAAGAAAAAAAAGTGATTTTGAGAAAAGAGGAAAGAGAGAAAAAAGCACCATTTTCCCATGGTAAATAAGAAGATTGCTGAGATACTCATTGTCTGCTTGCCTTGTCATTTTGATATGGGGATTCTTCTGTATCATCGGGCAAGGGGTACCCCATTGGCGGTTCTCTATGATACGCACGTATTTACGATGACAAGAACTTATAGGTAACTAAAGTTGAGTAGCATGAGGAGCGACCCTCGTACTCAAGGGACATGGGATTTTCAGTTTATAGTCTGTCAAGCATATAACTCAGATTGGACCTCACTTTCACCTTAACCATATTAAAGATGCTTATGATAGGGGCAATGAGAGCTCAAAGCTAATGAGTACCATACTTTCAGCATTTGGAAGCCTTTCAAACTATTCAAAATCTTTTCATTTCCTTGTTGAGTCTCCACTTATTCTATGGGCACTTCCTTGAGAGCATAGTTGTCATGTTTTGTGCTTGTCTCATTACTTGATTATTTGTGTTATGACTTTGATGCTTGTATCTTTGATATCTTTACTTCTAGACTTCACCTAAACTTCAGAGGTGCCTTGGCATTCATAATCAAAGGCAAGCGAGATACCACTCTATCATACCTTGTTATGAGCATTGTAATGTTGCTTATATTTATACTTCATGCTATTTATTATTTTTAAGTTGGAATCTCCTCATAGCTTGCAATGCCTATTAAGTAAACTTAGTTGCATACTCTTTATTATGAATTGTCTAAGTGGTTGATCACATGCTGAGAATATATACATCATATGAAGCAAAAGTGTTCGTGAAAGTTTCTTTTACCGCACTCAGTTTTCAACTGAATTGCTTGAGGACAAGCAATAAGCTAAGCTTGGGGGGAGTTGATATGTCCAAAACGTATATACTTTCCCAAACACTTTTGCTATTGTTTCTCCTCTAAACTTGTGTGATTTGGATGCATCTAACACGGACTAACGGTGTTTTTAGCAGAATTGCCTTGGTGTCTACTTTTTGTGCAGAAAATCAACTATCAGGAAAAATCCTGAAAAATATGCCAAAAATTCTATTTTACCAGAAGACTCCCGGAGCCAGAATACGAGACGGAGGAGGGCTGGGCCCAGGCCACACCACCTGGCCGCTGCCAGGCCAGTGGCCCAGGTGGTCCTGCACCCCCTCGGTCTCCCTCTTCGCCTATAAGAAGCCTTCTGACCTAAAAACTCTAGGGGGTTCGACGTTTTTCCAGAAAGAGTTCCGCTCTGCCGCCACCACCAGATTCCACGATTCGAAATCAGAAACTCCGTTCTGGCACCCTGCCGGATAGGGAATTGGAGAAGATCATTGCCATCATCATCACCAACGCTTCTCCATCGACCATCCATGTTTCCCCCATCTATGAGTGAGTAATCCCCGCTATAGGCTATGGGGATGGTAGGGATTGGATGAGATTGTTCATGTAGTGGCATCAGATTATTAGGGCATGGTGCCTAGTATCTTCTATTAGTGCTTTATGACTTTGTTGCGACTTGTTATGCTTAATGCTTGTCACTAGGGCCTGAGTGCCATGATTTTAGATCTGAACATGTTATTGATTCATTATGATAGTATTGTTTATGGTCTTATCTGCAAGTTGTATACACACGTTGTTGTCCGAAACCAATGGCCCCGAAGTGACAGAAATCGGGATAACCGGAGGGAATGGCTTTGATGTGATGATCACATGTGTTCACGGAGTGTTAATGCTTTGCTCCGGTGCTCTATTAAAAGGAGCACCTTAATTGCCAGTAGTTCCCTTGAGGCCCCGCTGCAAATTGGCTGGCAGGACAAAATATGTTGTGCAAGTTCTCATTACGAGCACGTATGACTATATATGGAACACATGCCTAGGATTATCTAGTACTTGGATGCTTTATCTTGTTTATCTGTAATTGCCCTATGTTCAGATTGCTATGTGAATTGTCTTGCCCATGCAACACCCGTCCATCCATCCCTATGCCTACCGCACTCTAATCCTACTGTTTACTGCTATTGTTACTACTGTCTTTACTTTACTACTGCTATTAATTTACTATTCGTACTACAAAACTGTTGCTACTGATAAACTGCTGTGAGCAAGATTGTTTCCAGGTGCAGCTGAATTGACAACTCAGTTGTTAAGGCTTATAAATATTCTTTGGCTCCCCTTGTGTTGAATCAATAAATTGGGTTTCACTTCCCTCGAAAATACTGCGATACACCCCCTATACTTGTGGGTCATCAGTCATGTCAAAATTATAGCACTCATCTAATGAGAGAAACTCTGCTCCCCGTGGGTTTTAAACTTAAATGTGAAAATTTTCCCTTACTTTTCAGATGGATGCTTGCAGACGCACAACATCCTATTTCTACCCCCCATCTGGTCCTGAATGCTAGGATATTACATGCTCTGTCGTGCCACTGAGTAGCAGAGAGCTAGCTTGCAGCCACGCATGAGCTCCCGCTCGAACTCCGTGCTCTGCCGCCCACACACCGTCTCTCCTGTTCCTGCTTCGTCGCCCATGCACCGTCGTGCAACCGCTCCTGCGACAAGCTCGCCATGCCTGGTGAAAGAGGAATCTGGGAAGGATACCATGGGGAGGCCAAGTGTCGCGTGCGAGGAGAGGAATGGAGGACTTGTGGAGAAGTGGGGATAGAGGACATAGAGAAGAGAGAGAAAGTGAGAGGGGGAGGGGAATAGGGAGGTTGACCAGTGGGGCTGCCAGCCTCCATCCAACGTGGAGTTTTTCTACCGCTGTTGCCAGCATGCCCAAGCGAGCCCTTGGTTGCTGGGAGTGGATTGGGGTGCCGGACAATGTTTGGGAAAGATTTTTTTGTCGGAAGCAATTGGATGGTCTTGGTGTGGGGTGTTTTTTGAATTCCACCCCTCAACCCGGTTTGGAGGCTGGTTAGGGGCTACTGGTGGAGATGCTCTAAGTGTAGACCCCTTAAAACTTGGACCTTTAAAACGCGGATAAGGGCCGAGAAAATCGTGGTTTTACAATTCGTGCAGGCTATTTCTCTTTTGCCGTTTGCACATATGGTGTCTGTTTTGGCGCAGCATGCCCCCAGCGCTTAAATCCATATGTGTTTTCACAATTTTCACGCATATCTCGCATATCCACAAACAAATATGATATCATGAACTAAAATTTAAAAATTATTAATTGTGTGATACAACAATAAACCAAATTACAATAATTGTTCAAATCAAATAATTAAACAATAATCTAACACATGAACGAATAGTTTAGAATGGAAAGAATGTTTGGAATCACACATGATTGAATAAAAATTGAAATGAATCAAAGTTGCAGTCTAGCCTCACATGCAAATGTGAGTGGTGCTCAATGAGATCATGCTGCAGCTGATCGTGTGTGGTGGAGTCCACAATTTCTTGGTAAGTTTGAAGGAATGTTTGGATACGGTTTTCATTTCTAGTTGGCTTCACATGGGTACCAACATTGTCGTAGAATAATTCCAAGTTTAAATCCCTCTCATCCTTGACAATTATGTTGCATGTCATTATGCCATTGAGGGATTTCTTATCCCAAAAATGAGCAGGGCCTCGAAGAATGGAAAACCTAGCTTGCAAAGCACCAAAGGCTCTCTCTATATCCTTTCATACTGCCTCTTGTGCCTTTGCAATCAAGCTTCTTTGTGGATTGGAGATGGTCTTCCGAAATGTAGCCCAACAAGGGTAAATACCATTAGCAATATAGTACGCCTTGGTGTAATTAAAATCATTGACAATGTAGTTGCAAGCCGGAGCTTCACCACTAGCTAGTCTTACAAATAGATGAGATCTTTGCAGCATGTCGATATCATTTAGGGTTCTGGACAATCCAAAGAAACAATTCTAAATCCACAATTTCTCAGATGCAACAACTTCAAGCACTATTGTTGCCTCACAACTTTTGCCACAATAATGTCCGTGTCGTGCCTTCGGGAAGTTTTTTCAAGTCCAATACATACAATCTATGCTTCCTAGCATGTCGGGCCAACCTCTTTTTTCATTCATCACCATCAACCTAATTGTTTCATCCTCGTTCGGTGCTCGAAGATACACCGGAGCAAATATTCGCATCATCACCTTTACGAATCTACTGACACTTCCTAGTATCTTTTCCTAGGCGAAGATACTTATCAGCATAGTCGGACGGAATTCCATATGCGAGGACTCTCATCGCTGCGGAGATATTTGATACACGCGGAACCCAAGTAGGCCCACATCATTTCTCCGGCAGGTGAAGTAGCGACAATTGAACTCGCAATCTTGCACTATCTTGACAAAGGACATCGTTGTATTGATACCGTCTACGAAAGAGGTGAGGCGGATAGGTTGGTACTTCGGTGAAATAATGTCGCATGAGCAAGTCGTTTCCCAACTTGCGGTTGCGATGGATGCAATGGTGGCTGAATTTGGAGCCTCGTCGCCTCTTTCTCTTGCCGTCCTCGTGCTCCTTGATAGCAAGAAGTACCACCAACATTTGCTGCTGGTGGCTATGAAGCAGCATCTCTACGTCCGAGTCGTCGGACGCATGACAACTCATCAATTTTTTTTGTTCACATGGGCTCAAATTCATGTATAAATCGCGCATAAATTAGATTGCATCCATGCATAAAATCAACCATGAAGCACATGAATTCACAAGATAGGAGAAGAGGGGAATTTACCGTAGCGGCGCTTCCACACCAAGGATGGGGCCGGGGCCGGGCTCGGTGAAGACAAAACAAACGGCACGTCCTGTCCTTGGCGGGGGCAACGGCGCAGCGTAAGCCGATGGCCCCGAGATCTGCGCGGGATCAATGGCGACCACGGTCTTTACCGTCTCAGCCTGCTACGGGATCTCCATCGAGGGCAGCATGTGCCGGCTGTGGGTGGCGGAACGGGTGACGACGGGCGACAGGCGATTTCTACGTGGCAGGAATCGACAGAGCGTGGCCAAATCGGGGGTGGCGGGCGCCGACGCCGGTGGCATGTGGCAGCGAGAGGTGGGGGAAAGAACTCGCGTGGGCTGAAATGTCCATCCCGCCAAGCGTTTCCCGAGGCGATACGGGTACCGTCGGGTCGGCCTCGGAAACCTTGTATCTACGGGTTGGTCGTGCGTTTTCCTGTCCCTCTTAAAAAAATTTAAAAGCCAGCTCGGTGGGTCCATTTTTTTCACTCGAAACTATAAACTAACAGTTATTTTAAGAGTCCGCGCGATTAAGAAGGTCCACTGGAGATGCTCTTAGAAACTATGATGCTCCAAAGACCCGCCTCTCCCTTAAACCTCGGTAGTAAATGGCCTTTGAACACTGTTAACAGCTCGTTCAGTTTGAAGGCGAAATAATCAAGCAATAGAATAATTACCAGTTGCTTTCATGTACATACTCCGCACGAATGGGTGGTCTCACCTCGGCGATGTTTTACCACGCGTTTTATAACTTGGAAACGAACGCCGACCCTTGGAAGACTGGACCCAGAACACGCAATGAGACGACGCCGCAGCTCCGGAAAGCTGCCAAACAATTTGACTTCAACCACGAACATTTGTTTTCTATTTCGAGAACGTACGTAAGTTTTGACACCCAACTATTTTAAAATTCTCTGAATTTGTTCTCTGAACTTTAAGACCGGGAGTTTTTGGTGATCTCTCTAAGTGTCAAAACCGTCTTGATTTCCTCAGTGTCAATGTTCGCATCTGATATCGGATAATCGGACCAAGATCAGCACACATTCGCAAACTTGCTGAAATACTTTGACTTACCGTGAGCTTAGTTACGTGCTTGACTTCCCCAATCAGTTGATTTCAAACCCACTAAATTTTGCTGGATTTGGCAATTTAGTGCGTTCTTCCGTGTCAATTAATTCCTTCTCTAGCCGCGTGAAAAAACCAGTCGACCAATCATATCAGCGTGCATAAAACAGCCAGAAAAGTTACTTGGAGCGTGATGTAAACCCAATTGTCAAAAGCTCTGATTTTGGACCCTAGTAACTAACTTCTTGGCTACTGGAACCACACCGAAAAAAGGAAAACAAAATCGAGTGCTCAGGGTGAAGATAATCAAGTGCTCAAGTGCATGCCAAGTGTGGTAGTATTCAGTTGAAAGCAACAGCTTTGATCCTCGCAAGAAAACAAAGGCAACAGCTTTAAAGCATATTCTGGAACTACTAGTAGAAATGTAGAATAGTAGAAGGGTTTATTTCAGCAACAGGGCTAGGGTCCGCTCCTACCACCGTCCGCTATCCCGGCGGCGGCGTACAAAGCCTCACGCCGGCCGCCCCTCCGGCGCCGACGGACACCAGATCCCCCCCCCCCTCCCTCGCCTGGGCATGGCGGCCCCCTCCCCAACCCCGTCCATCTCCTCCCCCACCTCCTCCCAAGCCCGACGGTGGGCAGACTACTCTGACGATGAGGAGGTGGAGGACTTCCCGCGCTCGTACTGTGAGGTGCTGCGCAGCGGCACCCCCTCGCTGGCGGCCGTTCCCCCCACCCCCCGACAGCGACTCCGCCCTTGCCTGCGCCGGCTGCTTCTCGTCCCCCACCGCCTGCACCGGCTCCCCCTCCTCGCGCGCCTGGCCCCCGGCGTGCGTCTCCTCCGGCGGCGGCGGGACGCGGTGGTTGGCAACGGGCTGGCGGCACCAAGAGGAGGCGGGGCGGCGCGGCGGAGCTCCCAGCGCTCGCCATACGCGACGACCTGCCGCCGGACCTGGCAGGATGCTGCTTCAACTGCCTGCGCACCTGCCACATCTCCAAAGACTGTACCTTTCCGACGGTCTGCTTGCGGTGCCGTCATGAGGGGCACCATGCGCGGGACTGTCCGGAGCGGCGGGGCGCGGCCGAGGCATGGTGGAGCTGAGGAGGCGCGTCCAAGGCAGGGCGCAGATGCACCTGGGGCAGGGCAGCGGCCGGCTCTCCGTGGACAGAGGCGGGGTGGCGTGCACGACAGGCTGGGCGGCCACGTCCAACCGGCGCCCTCGCCAGCGCCGCTGGCGGGTCCTCGCTCGCCGTCCTCGGTCCAGGGGGCGCCTATAGAGTCCCGGCGAGGCGTCGCCTGGGCTCTCCCCATCGCTCTCCGCCGCCCCTGCCAAGTTCTGTTGGCTCGCGGTTTGTTGGCCGGCGTGGTGGCCCGGGTGGCGTGGATGTGCAGGGTGGCTCCGGCGAGCGTGGACGGGAGAATGAACCACCTGACGCGCGTGGTCGACAGCTGGGGCACGCTGGGCGCAGTGGAGGCGGCGCACGTGATGGCCGTGGCGACGGTCGTGGGGATGGCCGTGGTGACCACGGCGTGCGCGACGCCCGTGACGGTAGGGGTGACCATGGGGGACGCGCGGATCACGGTGACCATGGCGGGCGGAGCCGCAGCAGCCGCGGGAGGAGTGGCTCCGCGCGCCGGGAGGAGGGCCAGGCCCGCGACCTGCCCTCGACCTCGCGCCGCGGCGAGGCTCCTCCGGAGCTAGAAGCGGTGATCATCCCGCGGTCGGCCGAAATCGTGGCGGCGGAGGATGCTCTGCGTTGGGCTCTAGTGGCGTTCATGTCAGGGCAGAGGACCAATGTCTCTGCAATTGAGGCCGGGGCAGCTGTGGCGGCGCAGGTTCCCCGGGCGGAGGACAACTTCACGGTGCACCGCTCCTGGCCGGCGGACTTCCTCGTGGTATGCAGCAGCCGGAGGGTGCGTGACGACGTGGTGGCCGCGGGTGTTGTAGACGGCAGGGTTTTTTTCCCTTCACTTCTCGCCGTGGAACCGCCAGCTGTAGGCGGTGCGGCGTCCTCTCCGCTTCCGCGCCCATGTCGAACTCACAGGCGTGCCAGCTCACGCGTGGAACCGCTCTACTGTGGTGGCTCTTCTCGGCTTGGGTCGAAAGGCTGGGCACCACGACAACGAACAGAGAGGACCTGGGCTGCTTCAGGGTGGTCGCCTGGCTCGACAGCGTCAGCCAACTGCCCCGGGAGAAAGCTCTGTTGATTGAAGAGCCCGATGACCTCATGGAGGAGGACGAAGGCCTCGTCCTGTTCGAGGATGCGCTCATCCCCCTCGAGAAATTCATGATGCGTTACGTGATCAAGATCCGAGTGGTTTGGGTGGAGGACATGACGGACGACACCTACGACCCGCGGCCCGGGGACGGTGGCCATGGCGGGCACGCCGAGGATGACGGCGGCTTCGACAGTGATCTAGGCGGGCTCGGTGAGCCTCTGGACTCGCGTGGGTTATTTCGCTGCTAGCGCGGGACGCACGTGGAGGGGTCGCGGCGGCGGCGTTTTTCCGGCGAGGATTGGAGCGGCAGCCGTCGCGTCGCCATCAATTCCCCCTGGAGGTCGAGCCATGGCCCCAGGTCGAGGATGACGTGGACGAGTTGGTCCGGGAGGACGTGGAGCTAGGGGCCCATGACAGGTAGAGTGGGTCGGCGGAGTACGGTCAAGGGCCGTTGCGAGGTGACGCTGCGCCACCTTTTGACCGGGACCCCGCCCCCTGTTCCCAAGTGGCGGACCCCACGTGGACCGACCGTTCGAGGGGCCCTTCCCAGCTGCAGCGCCCGCTCTCTCCTGTCACGGCCCGGGATGCTCCTTTTCAAACCCAGCTGGGCGGGGAACCAAATTGTGGCGGGGCTTTTCCCGCTTTGGGGCCTGTCGTGGTGGAGGCTTCCCCTGGGTCGTGCTGCCAACTCCCCTCGACGGGCCTTCTGCCATCGTATGTGGACAGGGAGTTGGGTGACCTGGAGGCTGCGGGCTTGCCTAGATCCCCCAGGTCGGTGTTGGATATGCTGGACATGTTCCCGGTCAATCTCTCGCCAGTGGACTCGGACGGGGAAGATCAGCAGAGGCCCCCCGTGGTGAGTGGCAGCGTGCCGACGGTGGTCCCACCCGCTGGAGCGGAATGCTCGTCAGTCTTCCGTGGAGCGTACAAGAAGCCGATCAGCTCGGTCCTGGGTAGACCGGTGGCTAAGCATGGTAGAAACAAGAAGCAGTACTCTGGGCCGGTTCGGAGGAGTGGAAGGATTGGGGGACGCTTTGCACCGGGCACCCCTATCCGATGACAGCGAGCACCTCATCACTAGGTGGGCATTGCGGGAGGCGAGGTGATTGGAGATCTTTGCTCTAGACGTACCTGGACACATTTGCGAGACCCTTGCGCCAGAAGACATCGACGACGTTGTGCTCGTGCATTGGTGGTTACGAGGCTCATCCTGCTCGAGGATACACCTGTGGAGTGCCTGGCTTGATTAGGGTGTCTGTTCTGTAATCGTATTCTGGCAACTCTCCCCTGTTGTAATAATGGATGATCTTGACTTTTGCATCGGTATTTGGAATGCTCGTGGTTTGAACTCACTGACACGTCGACTTGCAATCTCTCGGGTTTTATCCCCGGCCAAAGCCGCGGTGGTCATCTCGGACCGCATGGTGAGAGAGTGCCTCGGCCCCTCGTTTGACAAGTTCTACTTTGTGCCAGCTGAGGGAACGCGTGGCGGGATCCTGCTGGCCTGGCAATCCGACATTGTCACCGTCTCGCACCCGCACATCTCGGATCATGCCATCACGGCCCGCATTTCGACGGGCGGGGACCATAGCTGGTGGTTCACTGGAGTGTACGGTCCCCAAAGTGACGCTGACAAGCGGACTTTCTCCAGGAGTTGCAGGACATTCGTGACCTGCATGCGGGGCCCTGGGTGGTGGCGGGTGACTTCAACATCATTGTCAACCCGGGAGATAAGAACGAGGGCACGCTTCACCGCCGCATGATGGTCAGATTCCGTCAGACGCTTGCGATGCTGGAGCTCAAGGAGCTTTACCTCAACGGCCACAGATTCACGTGGACCAACGAGAGAGCTCAACCAACTTTGGAGAAGCTGGACAGGGTCTTCTCGTGGTGGTAGGAAGCCCGTTACCACGCTTTTCTCTCAAATGTCTTGAGCCTCTCGATCAGCCCTCTGCTGCTCACTCTTGCGCCTGATCTGCAGAGAGGGCGTTGGTTTCAATTCCAATCCTTCTGGCCTAAGGTGGATGGGTTCATGGGAGTGGTTGAGGCCGCTTGGTCGTTGCAGCAATGGGAGCCAAACCCATTCAAGAGACTTGACATGAAGCTGTGAAAGGTGGCAAAGGAACTTTCTCGATGGAGTGCCAAATTCATTGGCAATATCAAGTTGCATATCCTCATGGCCATGGAGCTAATCCTCCGCTTCGATGTTGCCATGGAGAGTAGACCGCTCTCGCCTCAAGAGCGTGGACTTAGATGCCTCCTAAAGAAGAAGCTACTGGGGCTGGCCTCTTTGGAAAGGACGTTGGCCAGGCAAAGATCACGAATCCTTTGGCTCCGTGAGGGGGATGCTTGCACGCGTTTCTTTCATACCCATGCGAGCCATCGCAGGAGGAAAAACTTTATTGGGCACCTCCTGGTGGATGAGATCAGGATCTCGGAACATGCAGAGAAGGCTCAAGCCGTGGACAGTTTCTTTGAAAACTTGATCGGGGTGACTAATGAGCGACCTTTCTCGCTCGACCTAGACTACCTCGATCTGCAATCGGTGGACCTCCAACACATTGACGGGGCATTCACAGAAGAGGAAGTGCTTTCAGCCATACAGGGCATGCCCTTGGACAAATGCCCCGGCCCTGATGGGTTCTCTGCTCACTTCTTCGTGACCTGTTGGACCATCATTAAGAAGGATGTCATGGACGGCTTCCATTCTCTTTCTAGACTGGACAGTCATGGATTCGGCACTATGAATAATGCCTTGGTCACGCTGCTGCCCAAGAAGCAGGGTACGGAAGAGCTTCGAGACTTCAGACCCATCAGCCTAATCCATGGCACTGCTAAGTGGGTGGCCAAGGTGATCGCGAACCGAATTACCCCCATCTTACCTCAAATGGTGGGGGTGCATCAGAGTGCCTTTGTGCATGGACGATGTCTGCACGACAACTTCATGATGGTTCAGGGTACGGCCCGCAAGCTTCATGCTAACAAAACCCCCGCGATCCTGCTCAAGCTGGACATCACCAAGGTGGATTGGGCCTTCCTGTTGGACGTCCTGAGGAAGCTTGGCTTCGGTGAACGCCTCCTCGCATGTATATGCATGCTGCTCTCCACGGCATCCACATGTGTCCTCTTGAACGGCTGTGCCGGGGCCAAGATGACCAACCGTCGAGGTCTCCGGCAAGGAGACCCTCTCTCCTCGCAGCTATTCATCCTGCTAATGGAAGTGTTCCACCTGATGATAGTAAAGGAGGAAAGTCTTGGCCTCCTATCCAGACTGGCGGCGACCGGTTTGAGGCAGCGTACCTCGATTTATGCGGATGATGTGGTCACCTTCTTGCGGCCGACTGTGATGGACTTCCGGGTGATCTCATCGATCATTGTCGATTTCGGTGCGGCCTCGGGTCTCTGCACCAACTTCTCCAAATGCTCGGTCAACCTAATAAGATGCTCTGAAGAGGACAGATTGCTGGTAACCCAAGAGCTGCAATGCCCAATTACTGCGATTCCCTCGCTACACAGGGCTACCGCTCTCCTGCAAGAACCTTCAGGTATGACTTGATCGTTGGTTGACTGGTGGCCTCTAAGTCGCCATCAGAAGCATCGATGCTCAACCGTGGGGGGAGGCTGGAGCTGGTCAAGACGACTCTCTCCGCCATCCCAGTTTTTGCAATGATGTCACTCGACATCCCGATCGAGATCATCATCGCTATAGAGAAAATCATCAGGGGTTTCCTGTGGAAAGGCAGAAAGGATGTTCATGGTGGTCACTGCCTGGTGGCTTGGGACAGGGTATGCATGCCAAAGGAGATGGGGGGCCTTGGCATCCCCAATTTGCGTCTTATGAATGTGGCGCCGAGGACCAGATGGCTATGGCTGAGGCGTGTGGAGCTGGACAAGCCGTGGTAAGAGTTGGACATTAAGGTCCCGGTGTTGGCTAGGCAGCTCTTCGACGCGGCGACCACTTCAGGGGTAGGAGATGGTGCTTCGACACTCTTCTTGACAGACAAGTGGCTCCCATGCGATCGCATCAGCGAGTTTGCGCCAAACCTCTTTGCAATGGTGCCAGTTCATGTTGCTGCCACACGCAAAGTCCGTGAGGGCGTCGCCGGTGGCTGGCTACACGACATCTCCCCTGATTTGGGCGCCGCGGCAATCAGGGAGCTCCTTGAGGTGGCGGACCGTTTAGAAGGAGTCAACCTGACAGTTGGAGAGCAGGACATTCTCAAGTGGAGCTGGGACCCAAGCAATTGTTTCACGGCCAAATCCTGTTACCAGGCACTCTTCGCTGGTAGGACCTCGATGGAGGGAGCCTTGCAGATCTGGCGCTTCCTTGCCTTGCAAAATTTCACTTTGGCCGGCAACAGTTGGACGTGGATGACGAGGATAGCTGGCGTGAGGCGGGTCTGCACTGAACACGTCCTCTGCGACCAATGTGGAAACCATCGATCACCTCGATGGGTTGTGTTCTCGCCGAGAGGTGTGGGCCACACTGGCGGTGGGGCAAAGCCTCTGTTGCCCGAGCAGATTCGTGCTTACGCCCCGGCCGCAGGAGAGAGGTGGCAAGGGTCGGGATCAGGACCTATGGACCGGGATTTCGCTGGTCTGTTGGATGCTCTGGCGCCATCGGAACGACATTGTATTTGAGGGAGCCGCTCCGTCCGCGGCAGAAGCTATCCGTAAGATTTCCTTCGAGGCTGAGCTATGGAGGGCTGCGGGTCTATTCCGCGATTGTTTAGGACAGGTGGACATGTGGAGATACCGCGAGTAGTCACCTAGTGCGTGTGTGCTGTCATTTTGACAATATGGGTCCGCTCGGGGCGTCTATGTTTCAGCGGGTGTAATGCTCGGCCGCTTGGCCCTTCTTCTATGAAAACGATACGTCGTCTCCCAGGACGTATCCTTGAAAAATAGAATAGTAGAAGTCCAAGTGTGATTTTCATGGATCAAGCAATCAACCCAGCCAAGCGCAAAATGACTGTTCAAAGTCTGCGTGGCGGCTAGCTGTAATTTTCGGGCCAGATAGAAGACCAGTTTTCACCACACTCTGCGAAGAGAACTACTATACTCTTGTCTTGTCTCGATCTCTGAGGATTCTGACCAGAGAATCTTGAACGTGACGTCTATTCTGCTCTGTTCCTGTTTTTGTAAGGATAAGGTTAGGGCATGAAGCAAGAGTACGAGACGCACGTGTGATTGTTGGGTGTTCTGGTCTAAGTTTACTCATAGTTTCGGTCGGTGCATGCATCTTCTAGATCGACAGTTTTCTTTTTGCTATACTCTCTTTGGCGACGAAACATTCCTTTCTAGTACCGCCGAGAGCTTTATTTGTTGACCAGTTTCTTGCGAGTCGATAACAAATGATGTCAAACTAGGAGTGCCGTTCAAGGAAGTATGAAGAACGTGAGAGCACGATTTAGTTGTGACTATACTCCCTCTTTTTGATAACGTAGTATTCTTTGGTAGAGGATGTACTTTAAAAGGTTGAAATTTAAATTTGGAAGGTTTTAATAATAAGAAAATGAAGTATTTGATAGAACAGTTAGGCCCCGTTCGGACCATGGGTGTGGAAAACAGAGGAATATTAACCTGTACGGGAATAGAACTAGGTGAAAAAAGAAAAACCTGGGAATTCAAAACAAAGGAATAGTAAAAAAGTAGCATGTTCGGTCCATAGGAAAAAATATCTAGGAAACAGAGGCTACCGTTAGGCCCAGCCGTTGCAATTGCATGCTAGCCGTTGCACTCCCCCTTTCAAATCTATATAAACAGGCATATGAGCAGCATACACATCACGAGTTTGTTTCTCACTTCTGAGCATATTTAGCATTCTTCCAATTGACAACAGATGAATTCAAACTATCGAAGACGTTTAGAAAATGAAGATGAATTTCTTTTTCTCATACTGCCTGAAGTAAAAGACAGTAGTTCTTCCCGATCATCCCAAAAGAAACCAATACATACATACATCCTAAGTGGAGCTACATACATCCATGAAGCTCTTATAGGCCATGAGGTTTTATGCCAAAGACGTTTCCATATGGAGAGAGAGATCTTCCAGGCTTTGGTTCAGAAGTTGCGTGAGAAGTGTAATCTTGAAGATGGAACATATGTATCTATAGAAGAGCAGGTAGGTATGTTCTTGTACACAATTTCAAAGAATGCAAGCAACAGAACAGTGCAAGATCGATTTGAGCGCAGTGGATCAACAATTAGTTACTACTTCCACGTTGTGCTCAGTGCGATTACATCCCTGGCATGCAACTACATACGCATGCCTTCTCTGCATCCACATCGCATATTAAGGCTGACAAAATTTTCATACTTTCAGGTACTAATTATCCTTACTTTCGCCATTAAAATTGCTAGTTTGATGTGTATGTATATCTGACTATAACATGAAATCTACAGAACTGTCTCGGAGCTATTGATGGTACTCACTTTCCCATGACAATTCCAGATGGACAGCAAGAACCATACAGAAATAGAAAACACGGTCTTTCACAAAATGCAATGGTGGCATATGACTTTGATTTAAAATTTGTGTGTGTACATCCTAGTTGGGAGGGATCTGCTTCAGATGCAAGAGTTCTACAAGATACACTTGAGCATGGATTTAGTGTACCCCTAGTAAATTCTATCTTGTGGATGCAGGATATGCAAACACACCTCAATTCCTTGCTCCATATAGGGGAACTAGATATCATTTGAAAGAACAAGGAAGAGCCCAGTAAAAGCCACAATCCTACCAAGAACTATTCAACCTTTGCCATGCTCAACTTCGCAATCATATTGAGAGAATCATTGGTATATTAAAGAAGAGCTACCCCATATTCAAGGCCGCTACATCATATGATATTAACACCCAGGTTGATATTTCTATGGCTTGTTGTGTAATGCACAATTTCATTCGGCTACATAATGGAGACATGACATTGCCTGAAAGATGTACTGAAGATATCGATGAAAGTAATATGGAGGATGTACCAGATGGAGATGCTCAATACAATGTTGATGTGCCTGCATTTAATAGCATGCGGCAAACGGGAAATGCTATGCGAGACGCCATGACAAAAGCAATGTGGACAGACTACATATCAAGAAGATGATTTAAATTGTACTAAATCTAATGCAATCTATGTTGTTTCAATAAAAAAATAGTTTGTGCTAAAATTACTTTCATTCATTCAAGAGGACATGTAATCAAGTGCAAATTAACATTGCATCCGAACTGTTGTGCGATAGGAACATATACAAATGTTAACATCCTTTCCTAGCCAAGTACTGCATGTGTCCAGGAACACACACAAAAGTTAACATCCCTACCCAAGTACTACATGTGTCTAGGAACACTTACACAAAAGCTGGATATTTCCATAGCCATTTGTCTAGGTTTGTTGGATTTTTCTGGTTAACCAGGCCAACCGTAATGCATCATTTGAAAAAGATAAGAATACTTCTCTATTGTTCTTATTGTTTGGTGAAGAGGTTAGCAGCTTTTAGCATATCTCCAATTTGTAAATCTTTCAACCCTTCAAGTGCAGTAATGCATTTCTGGATGCTATATGGATCCTCTACTTTCCTCTCCTCAATGGCTACAAGTCGGTCTATTTCTTCTCTTTTGAGGCTCAAGTACCTCTCGTGAAAATCATCCTTGGCATGATATTGATAGAGAGAGTCAAAGTGTTGGATTGTTTTTAGATAATTATAATATACTAATAAATCTTTGGAAGTTGAGTTAGCAGTAAAAACTAAGGAGGATTCGTGGAAGTTAAATGGCTTCAGAGATAGGAAAGCAGTTGTTAGAGGAGGAATCTTGTTTGTTCTCGTGCATGTCTGAGGCGATTGTGGGCGACACCACCATCCCTCACTATGGTGGAAGGTTCTGGTGTCTCCCCGCCGAAGAAGATGAGGAGGAGGACCTCGTGTCACCTCTCCCTCGGCCGAGATCAGACAACTACCGACGGTCATCACCGGAGATATAGTTGCAAGAATCATTGAGGTACGTTAAACGTTTACGCAACAGAGCTTTACAACATGCTGCAGCCATGGAGTTGGCCCCATCGGCTTCTTTGGGCTCACATTCGTCGAAAAAGACTCTGGCTATGTTGCTAAGTTCACCGCCGGCGAGGGAATTAATGAAGAGAATATGCCCGAGAGGCAATAATAAAGTGGTTATTATCTTATTCCATGTTTATGATAAATATTTATTTTGCATGCTATAATTGTATTAATTGGAAACATTAATACATGTGTGTTTAATAAACAAAATACAAAGTTCCTAGTGATGCCTCTCATATAAACTAGCTCGTTGATTAACAAGATGATCAAGGTTTCCTGATCATGGACATTGGATGTTGTTAATAATGAGGTCACAACATTGGTGGAATGATGTGATGAACATTCATCTGAAGTATTGCATTACGATCAGAGTCATTATGTTTATATTGCTATAACATCATACGGAGTAATCTTAGTCCTTAGACCATGAGATCATGTTAATTGCTAACACCGGAAGAGTATCTTGATAACATCAAATGTCACACCGTAACAGGATGACTATAAAGGTGGGTTCAGTGGTACGAATGTGTTATATTGAGGCTCATGGATCAAGAGTGGGATTTGTCCATCCCGATGACGGATAGATATAATTTGGGCCCTCTCGGTGATATCACATCGAAATAGCTTGCAAGCAAGTGATGTGATCACTAGAATGTTATATCACGGGAACGAGAAAAGAGTGCATGTCGGTAACAAGATCAAACTAGGTATTTGGATGCCGATGATCGAATCTCGGACATGTAATATATTGCGAGACAAAGGGATTTAGTTACGACGTTAAAGGTTCACACGGTCACAAAAGTCATTGTTGAATATGTGGGAGTTAGTGCGGATCTCCAGGCCCGGCTGCTGATTATTGATCGGAGAGGGGTCTCGATCATGTCTACATTATTCGCGAACCGTAGGATGACACACTTAAGGGATACCGATACCATTTGGAGCAAATATGTTTCAGATAAAGATTTAAGAAAGCGTGATACGTCCAAAACGTATCTACTTTTCCGAACACTTTTGCTATTGTTTCTCCTCTAAACTTGTGTGATTTAGATGCAACTAATGCGGACTGACGCTGTTTTCAGCAGAATTGCCTTGGTGTCTACTTTTTGTGCAGAAAACCAACTTTCAGGAAAAATCCCGGAAAATATGCCAAAAATCCTATGTCACCCGAAGACTCCAGGAGCCAGAATACGAGACGGAGAAGAACCAGGGGGTGGACACACCACCTGCTGGCGCGGGCCAGGCCAGGCCGCGCCAGGGGGGTGGTGTGGGCCCCCCAGGCACCCCCTCAGCCTCTCTCTTCGCCTATAAGGAGCCTCCTGACCTAAAAACTTCGGGGGGTTCGACGTTTTTCTAGAAGGAGTTTCGCTCCGCCGCCACCACCAGATTCCATGAAACAGCACCAGAAACTCCATTCTAGCACCCTGCCGGGATGGAGAATTGGATGAGATCATCGCCATCATCATCACCATCGCTTCTCCATCGACCATCCATGTTTCCCCCATCTATGAGTGAGTAATCCCCCGCTGTAGGCTATGGGGATGGTAGGGATTGGATGAGATTGTTCATGTAATGGCATCAGATTATTAGGGCATGGTGCCTAGTATCTTCTATTAGTGCTTTATGACTTTGTTGCGACTTGTTATGCTTAATGCTTGTCACTAGGGCCTGAGTGCCATGATTTTAGATCTGAACATGTTATTGATTCATTATGATAGTATTGTTTATGGTCTTATCTGCAAGTTGTATACACACGTTGTTGTCTGGAACCAATGGCCCCGAAGTGACAGAAATCAGGATAACCGGAGAGAATGGCTTTGATGTGATGATCACATGTGTTTACTCAGTGTTAATGCTTTGCTCCGGTGCTCTATTAAAAGGAGCACCTTAATTGCCAGTAGTTCCCTTGATGCCCCGCTGCAAACGGGCTGGCAGGACAAAAGATGTTGTGCAAGTTCTCATTGCGAGCACGTATGACTATATATGGAACACATGCCTAGGATTATCTAGTACTTGGATGCTTTATCTTATTTATCCGGAATTGCCCTATGTTCTGATTGCTATGTGAATTGTCTTGTAAATGCAACACCCGTCCATCCATCCCTATGCCTACGACACTCGAATCCCACTGTTTACTGCTTTTGTTACTACTGTCTTTGCTTTACTACTGCTGCTACTTTACTATTCCTACTATAAAACTGTTGCTACTGATAAACTGCTGTGAGCAAGATTGTTTCCAGGTGCAGCTGAATTGATAACTCAGTTGTTAAGGCTTATAAATATTCTTTGGCTCCCCTTGTGTCAAATCAATAAATTGGGTTTCACTTCCCTCGAAAATATTGCGATACACCCCCTATACTTGTGGGTCATCAAGACTATTTTCTGGCGCCGTTGCCGGGGAGCATAGCTTTATTTATCAAGTTCACTTGGATTCTCTATTGTTCGCTGTTATCCATCCATGATGGGTAAGCCTCGTGATGGCAAGGTTCCTATTTTACCATCCACTACAAGAAGAGGTACGGTTCGAAACACCTCTGCTGCTCTTGATTCATCATCTGTTATGAGTAAGTTCCTTACACCACCACATACACATGCTACACACACTACTACCGCTGAATCTGAAACTTCTGATGCTTATGATGCTGCTTCTACTGTGCTTGATAAGAGTGGTTCATTAGGTCCTTTCCTAGATGCTACGATTGCTAGAACTATAGCTGGAAATAGTGAAACTCCTAATGAAGACACTACCACACCTGTTAGCTCACCTGAGTCTAGTGAGAGTTATGATATTGAAGATGATTATGTTGAGATGACCGATGAATTTATTAAAGAATGTAAAAACACCCATGATAGGAGCGTTGCCAAGAGTCTCCTTGAGAGGCGTACTATTAGACCCAAATTGTCTCCTATTGCTAAGTTTGTTGCTTCTCCCATAAACATTATAGATGAAGATTATGATTTCTCTCTCGATCTATCTTACATAGCTATTGTCGAGAAAGGACCTTTTTGTGGGACTAAGAATGAAAGTGCGGTAGCACATATGAATGAACTTTCTACCATGAGTGGCTTGTTTTCTGATGATACTAAGATGCGTACTTACTTTGTTGCCAATATCTTCCCCTTTTCACTGAAAGGAGAAGCTAAAACTTGGTTTAGTAATTTACCTCCTGGATCTATTGATAGCCCTGAGTGCTTGATTGGTACTTTCCTGCAGATATATTTTCCTCCAAGTGCTAGACATGCTATTTTGCAGGAACTTTTTGATTTTAAACAGGGAGAAAAAGAGGTATTGCCTGAATCTTGGGCAAGGTTTTGTGCTTTGATTCATGCACAAGCTGGAAGTCCATTACCTAAGAATGAGCTTCTTGATATATTTTATAATGGACTAACTGAGGAATCTAGGACATACCTAGATAGTTGTGCTGATTGTGTTTTCAGGAATAGGACTCCTAAGGAAGCTGAGGAATTAATGGCTAAAATAAGTAAGAACTATGAAGATTGGACTCCTCCTAAACAAGCTATACCTAAAGTAATTATACCTCAACCATCTATTCCGGTGCCTATTCCAACATCAAGGAAGAGGGGAGTTATTGAATTAAATGATGAAGTGATGAAGGAAGCTAAGAAATGTCTTAAGGAGAAGGGAATTAAAGCTGCAGATGTCAAGAATTTACCTCCTATTGAAGAGTTATGTAAGCCTATTCCCTACTCATCCACTATCGAGGTACACTCTCTCCAACACTTTGATGAAGGTGATATCCCTTACTCTAAACCTCCTGATCAATGCTTAGAAGAATTCGACATCTTTATTGTTAAGCAAGATAATTTTAATAAAAGGGTGCAAAATCATCTAATGGAAAACACTAGAGCTATTGTTGAGTTGAAAGATATTGTGGAAAGAACCTCTAATGATGTTAAAATGATTGTTAAACACTTTCAAATGGTTCAAACTCAAATAGATCAACTTGTTAAAGTGCAAAATGACTTGCTAGTTAATGTTGCTAAAGAAAAACATGCTTATGAAATTAGAACTAGAAGTGGTGCTGCTACCCAGGATCCTCTATATCCTGAGGGGCATCCCAAAAGAATTGAGCAGGATTCTCAACAAGCTGAAAATAGTGGTTCTACTCATAAGAAAAGGAAAAAGAAACATAAAACTGTTGTAGAACCCTCTAAACCTGCTATAGATCCTAATAGTATATCTATCTCTGATGCTGAAACTGAAAGTGGTAATGAAGAAAATGAAGTTCCTAATGAAGAAAAAGTTGAAGAAGAACCTAAAAACCACACTAAGAATACTAAATACACCAAAGAAGATTTTATTGCTATGAAACATGGTAGTGAAAGAGAACCTTGGGTCCAAAAACCTATGCCTTTCCCTGATAAGAAACACAAGTCAAAGGAAGATGAACACTATAATAAGTTTTGTGAGTGGATGAAACCTTTATTCCTACAAATTCCTTTGACTGATGCTATTAAATTGCCTCCTTACTCAAAGTATATGAAGGATATTGTCTCGAATAAAAGGAAGATCCCTAATGAAGAAATTTCTACTTTGCTTGCTAATTATTCCTTTAATGGTAAGGTTCCTAAGAAACTTAGAGACCCAGGGATTCCAACTATCCCTTGCTCTATTAAGAACAGTTATGTTAGAACTGCTTTGTGTGATTTGGGAGCTGGAGTTAGTGTTATGCCTTTCTCTCTCTATAAGAGGATTCAGCTTGAAAAATTGATACCAACTGATATATCTTTGCAAATGGCTGATAAATCTACCACTATTCTTGTGGGTATATGTGAGGATGTACCTGTTCAAGTGGCTCATAATTGCTTGATATTAACTGATTTTGTTGTGCTTGAAATGCCTGAAGATGATAATTTGTCGATTATTCTTGGGAGACCTTTTCTTAATACTGCAGGAGCTGTTATTAATTGTAATCAAGGAAAGGTGACCTTCAATGTTAATGACAAAGAACATACTGTCTATTTCCCCAAGAAGATTGAAAGGACTTATGGTTTGAATTCAATTGAACATGTTGAAGGCATTCAAGTTGGAGAAATATATTGTCCCATACCAAGGGAAAAACTTGAAACTATTATGATTGGTACCATTGCTATCAAGGTTGAGGTAACATAATCATTAGTGGAATACAAAGTTTTGTCTCATATGCAATTGTTTTGGCACCAAGACTTGATCAACCTTGTTAACAAAAGGATTCCATTGAACAAAACAATGTTTTCATTATGATTATCTCCGTTTATTTCTACCCTTTGCATTTTAGTTTTTGCTTTCGTTTAGTTTTCTGTTTGTTGTTAGTTGCTTGCATGTTAGAGTGTCTTAGAACTTATGTAGTTCTAGTTTTGTTTTGTCCTTGCATCATTGTTTCCAAAAGAAAAAAATCTGTCTGTCAGAAAAATCATTCTTCTATTTCTGAAAAATGCCCAAAAATAAAGTGTCTCGAAAAATTCCAAAAAATTTATATTAAATTTTTACATGAAAAAGGGGCAGAGGAGTACCTGGGAGGTACCAGGGGGGCCCACCAGGCAGGCACACCACATGGTGGCACGACCAGCCTTGGGTGGCGCCATGCCCTAGTGTGGGCCACCCCTGGCCCCCCACTAGCTCTCTCACCTGCCACTTTCTTCTCTCTCCCGAGTAAGCTCCAGTTCATTGCTCAAAATCGTGTTCTTGCGGTGCTTGCTCTCGATTTTTTCGATCTCCTTGCTTAGCCCATCTTTTTGCTGAAATTTGGAGCATTTGTTCCATGGTATGTGACTCCTCCCCTTGTCCAAGTAGATTTGTGTTTACTGGATTATATCTTGAGTATTTTGCTACTGTAGGTGATAGGTTATGAGAGCTTGTAAGCTTGTTTGATGCTTAGAGATATAGTTTTGATGCATGTTTAGGCCTCTTGCAAGTCCCTATGAGTAGAATCCTTCATTATATTTACTTTGCAATCACTTGTTTAATAGGTGTTTCAATTTCAGAATACCAAGCATGAACAACCATACTTTTGGAGAGATATTTGAGAGTGATGCACCTAGGAGGTCAAGGCTCTCGAGGACAGTCTCTCAAGCTAGGCCATCATACAACGAAGATCTTATTGCAACTCGTATTGGTAGTGAGAGGGATGATGGGGATGCTCACCCATCCTCTTTTCCTTGTTTTACTTTCTTACAAGCTGCAGGTATTCTTGATGATTTCTTGCTACTGATTGAGAGGGTTGGTTTGACCTCATATATGCAAGATGAGAGTCTTGTCGCTATGCTCACCAAAACTTTTGTTGAGAGCTTCACGTTTACTAACACATCCTATCAGTCGACTGTCTCTTTTAAAATCTATAATCTGCCCTTCACCATGCCTTTGGAGAGATTTTGCAGTATTGTAGGTGTACGCATGACAGGGACCGTGAAGAAAATTCAAGGGCGACCCGCTGATTTGTTGGAGCTTTACCGAGGGGTGACCAATGATGATGACCGCATGGCGCAGCGTGGAAAGATAAGAAATATCCAACTCCCCGCTCTTAGATACTTTGCATATTATCTTGCTACTAGTGTACTTGGTAGGGAGAACACAAGCAATATCTCCAACTATCATTTAGCATTCCTTGCTGCTACGCTTAACAATGATACTCGGTACAATCTTGGCTCGCTTATTGCTCGCCGCCTAGCTGCTAGGGGGCCTATCTATGGGGGCATCATTGCCTCGCGTATAGTCAATGCATTAGGCCTTTTAGTGGATCCCTATGATGCTATGCTGGCACCATAGAGGCTTGACCTTGTTGCTATGAAAGCTCATCACTTTGTCACTGCTACTTCTGACTTGGACAGTCTAGTATATAGGATGCTTTTCACTGACGGGGATGAAAGGGAGATCCTTTTGCCACAACCTTCTTTGTTTAGTGTTCACAGGAGACCGTGGTCGCGCTCCAAGGAGGAGGTGGACGAGCAGCTTCGCTTGCTGGGTTTCCACGAGAAGCACCAGGAGGATGTGCCCTCCTATGATTACTCCGCACACTACGGAGGGACGTACTCGAGCTTGCACCAGGATGAGGGGACCTCTTCGTCGTACCAGGGTGACACTTCATCCTGGACATCTTGGGATTGATACCCACTTAGGCCTAAAGCCTAAGCTTGGGGGGAGGTACGCCGACACCGCACTCATCTCCTTATCATGTTGCGTCGGTACTTTGTATATTCATCTTTTCGTTCTCTTTTTAGTTTTCGTTCTTCTTTTGCTTTTGCTTTCTAAAACACAAAAAGACCAAAAATATTTCTGTTGTTTCTCTTTGGTTTGCTTCTTCTTTTTTCCTTGGTTTGTTTTTCCCTTTTTTTGCTTTGTTTGAACTTGAAAAACCCAAAAAGATTTTGTTTTGCTTTTTTTCCCTTTTTGGTTCTTGTTTAAAAATTGAAAACAACAAAAATATTTGTCGTTCTTCTTTGGTTTTGTGAGTTTTCTACAGGGTTCGGCAGTCCTCAGTGGAATATTGGTTTCATATTATTATTCAAGCCACACATGTGAAGAGAAATAATGAGGATTAATGACAATTTGAGGCGTGGTAAGAGGCTAGTAACGAACTCTATTTGTTTTCATTTTTGTACATGTACTCATCACTGTGATCATGCTTAGTCTATTCATGTAGGGTGTATGTTATCTTTGGATGCTTAGTAGTTCTTGCTTTCTTATGATTAGCTCCATCTCGCTAATAGTTTGTAGCATGTCTTATGAATGTTTGCTTGCATTGCTCTATTCATAAATTGGTATGACATTGTGGTATCCTCCTCTGAATGTTTCATTTGAATTGACTTGGTACATGCTCACGCATGCACATGACTGTAATAATCAGTTAAGCCTTGATGAATTATTTTGCCTTGAGGATCTTGAATCACTTTCATGCCATGATTAGTCCTGTTTTGTTGCAAGCATGATAATGACAGCTATTTCTCTCTCGTTTGTCGCTCCCTTACTATTGCTAGCCTTCACTTCCATTGAGTGTTTTACTCAAGTTTCCAACTCCCTAAACAAAATATTTCCAAAGTGTCCACCATACCTACCTATTAGCATCATTTGATACTTCCGTGCATATTCAATATGCTTTGTTTTCTTCCGAATAAAATGTTTGCTTGTTATGAGAAAATTAGTTAGTAAAGCTCTCACGAACTTGATGGCACACTTTATTTCCTACACTTAATAAACCTAAACCATTGTAAACTCTCCATGAAAGTTATATGCTTGCAAATTATATGCTGGGGATTAGCAGATCCGTGCTGTCATGGGGAACGCTCTCAACACTTGTAAATATATACCCAGTTGATACCTTGCTCTTTTGTTTGCGGATGTCGTCAGTGTGAAATAAAATGGGAGCTTGTAAGTCCATGGAGTTATGTATGTGTGTTAGAGAAATGCCTGGGCCGCTGGTCTAATCCATGCTGACATGGTGGAAACCTGCAGCGTAACCATAATGATATCTATGAAGCATTTTTCTTATAAAAAAAGAAAGAGATAGCTATTAAAAGGGAGTTTTATGAAAAGAGGAAAAAGAGAAAAAAGCACCATTTTCCCATGGTAAATAAGAAGATTGCTGAGATACTCATTGTCTGCTTGCCTTGTCATTTTGATATGGGGATTCTTCTGTATCATCGGGCAAGGGGTACCCCGTTGGCGGTTCTTAATGATACGCACATACTTACGATGACAATAACTTACCGGTAACTAAAGTTGAGTAGCATGAGGAGCGGCCCTCGTACTCAAGGGACTTGGGATTTTCAGTTTATAGTCTATCAAGCATATAACTCAGATTGGACCTCACTTTCACCTTAACCACATTAAAGATGCTTATGATAGGGGCAATGAGAGCTCAAAGCTATTGAGTACCATACTTTCAGCATTTGGAAGCCTTTCAAATTATTCAAAACCTTTTTCTTCTACTTTTTGAGTCTCCACTTATTCTTTGAGCACCTTCTTGAGAGCATAGTTGTCATTCTTTGTGTTTGTTCCATTACTTGATTATTTGTGCTATGACTTTGATGCTTGTATCCTTGATATCTGTACTTCTAGTCATCACTTGAACTTCAGAGGTGCCTTGACATTCATAATCAAAGGAAAGCGAGATACCACTCTATCATACCTTTCTATGAGCATTGTAATGTTGCTTATGTTTGTGCCTCTTGCTACTTATTATTTTTGAGTTGGAATATCTTCATAGATTGCAATGATTATTAAGTAGACTTGGTTGCATACTCTTTATTATGAATTGTCTAAGTAGTTGATCACATTGCTAATAATATTTACATCATATGAAGCAAATGTGTTCGTGAAAGTTCTTTTATCGCACTCAGTTTTCAACTGAATTGCTTGAGGACAAGCAATAAGCTAAGCTTGGGGGGAGTTGATACATCCAAAACGTATCTACTTTCTCGAACACTTTTGCTATTGTTTCTCCTCTAAACTTGTGTGATTTGGATGCAACTAATGCGGTGGCGTTTTCAAAGAATTGCCTTGGTGTCTACTTTTTGTGCAGAAAACCAACTTTCAGGAAAAATCCCGGAAAATATGCCAAAAATCCTATGTCACCCGAAGACTCCAGGAGCCAGAATACGAGACGGAGAAGAGCCAGGGGTGGCCACACCACGTGCTGGCGCAGGCCAGGGCAAGCCACGCCAGGGGGTGGTGTGGGCCCCCAGGCACCCCCTCGGCCTCTCTCTTCGCCTATAAGGAGCCTCCAGACCTAAAAACTTCAGGGGGTTTGACGTTTTTCTGGAAGGAGTTTCGCTCCGCCGCCACCACCAGATTCCACGAAATAGCACCAGAAACTCCGTTCTGGCACCCTGCCGGGACGGGGAATTGGAGGAGATCATCGCCATCATCATCACCATCGCTTCTCCATCGACCATCCATGTTTCCCCATCTATGAGTGAGTAATCCCCCGCTGTAGGCTATGGGGATGGTAGGGATTGGATGAGATTGTTCATGTAATGGCATCAGATTGTTAGGGCATGGTGGCTAGTATCTTTTATTAGTGCTTTATGACTTTGTTGCGACTTGTTGTGCTTAATGCTTGTCACTAGGGCCCGAGTGCCATGATTTCAGATCTGAACATGTTATTTATTCATTATGATAGTATTGTTTATGGTCTTATCTACAAGTTGTATACACACGTTGTTGTCCGGAACCAATGGCCTCGAAGTGACAGAAATCGGGATAACCGGAGGGAATGGCTTTGATGTGAGGATCACATGTGTTCACGGAGTGTTAATGCTTTGCTCCGGTGCTCTATTAAAAGGAGCACCTTAATTGCCAGTAGTTCCCTTGAGGCCCCGCTGTAAACGGGCTGGCAGGACAAAAGATGTTGTGCAAGTTCTCATTGCGAGCACGTATGACTATATATGGGACACATGCCTAGGATTATCTAGTACTTGGATGCTTTATCTTATTTATTTGCAATTGCCCTATGTTCTGATTGCTATGAGAATTGTCTTGTCCATGCAACGCCCGTCCATCCATCCCTATGCCCACCGCACTCGAATCCCACTGTTTACTGCTTTTGTTACTACTGTCTTTGCTTTACTACTACTGCTACTTTACTATTCCTACTACAAAACTACTGCTACTGATAAACTGTTGTGAGCAAGATTGTTTCCAGGTGCAGCTAAATTGACAACTCAGTTGTTAAGGCTTATAAATATTATTTGGCTCCCCTTGTGTCGAATCAATAAATTGGGTTTCACTTCCCTCAAAAATACTGTGATACACCCCCTATACAAGTGGGTCATCAAAGCGGTGGAATTATTTCAATAGACACCAAAACTGTTTCGGGTGAAATTGTTGAAATTGGTTCTGCATGTGATATTGAAATGTTGCAGGGGGTTTTATGTGAATGTTTGTTAATTAATGTAATTGACAAAATTCTGAATAAAATAAATAAAATAGTTTGATTTAATGAGAGCTTGCATTAAATTTGCTGGAAATTTAATGCATGTGAGTGGAAGTGTGAGTGGAGGCATATTTATGTGAGTGGAGCATCCACCACATGAATAATGGAAGAGGTGGGGGCACCACCATGGCTGCCATGCCATGGCCCTTGGTTGACCCTCCTCTTACCTATAAAAGGCCCCCCTCTCCTCGTCACAACACACACCTCCTTGGGAAGGATCTCTCTCCCCCTATAGTTATTCCCCATGGTCTCGAATTAGCGAGATACATGTTCCCGGTGGCTTTATCTGGAAAGGAGTTGCTGCTTCCGCTGCTTTGCTGGAGCGAGGGACGGAGGTTGTCGGGGTACCGGACGTGTGTGCGATCACGGATGCACCGCTGCTTTGCAGTGCTGGACTTGGTGGTGCTAGACTTGCTGGAGCTGGATCTGATGGACGTGCTGGAGCTGGACCTGCTGGACTTCATCACGATCTTGAGATCGGCAAGTGTACGACTACATCATCCATGAGTTCCAACTCGTAAACAAATCTTTGTTGTCGTAAGTTCTCTATGGATGTATATCCACCCGTTGCTTGCATCTAGTAGATAGATCTTGGCGTATAGTTCCCATCGTAGGAAATTTTTTGTTTTCTATGCTGTGAACCCAATAGTGGTATCAGATCCTGATCTATGCGTAGGTGCTTTGCACGGGTAGTACACATATGTTTATATGTGGGCGATGATGATCATGTTATTGCATCTTCTATATATTTTGGATATTGGTGGCATAGTGGGATGAAGCGGCCCGGACTAACTTTACATGTCCTCGCACATGAGACCGGTTCAACGACTAACATGCAACTAGTTTTGCATAAGTGGCTAGTGGGTGTCTGTCTCTCCTACTATAGTCAATATCTTATTTACAACGAGTTGCTAATAACTTAGTTATCATCGTTGTGGTTCCATGTTCGTAGGTAAGACCGGTTTTGTCTCCAAAAGCCCTAAGTCACGTAAAACTTGCAATGGATAAATTAGAGGCGTCTAGTTTAGATTGTTGCTGGGCTAGTGTCATGATATGGTAATGATGTAAGTTAATGTATGGTAGATATCCTTACAACACACTTAACGTGTAAGTTCCATAGATCTTGGCCTTACACACAAAGGAATGATAGAGATCATACCACGATGCATATGATGGTGATCAAATGCATGGACCATATCATCCCACTTTTCACATATGATGTTTGCATCTTATATTGCTAGTTTGGCATTTTAGTAGCATTATAAGATGACCCCTCATTTAAATATCAAGATAAAATGTGTTCTTCCTTAAGTATGGATCGTGTTTCGAGATATCACGTGATGATTGGGTGTACTCGACTCTACGCTTTCATACAACGGGTGTAAGACAGTTTTACACACGCGAGTAATAAGGTTCTTACTTGGCGAGCCTAGCATGTACAGGCATAGCCTCAGAACAGGGACCGAAAGGTTAAGCATGAGTCATATAGTTGATGTGAGGCCCATATTGATGCTCGCCTTTGAAGCTACACCGACTCACGTTATGATCGGGCTTGGTGTAGTGGATTTGGTTCATGTAATCACCAAAAAGGCACGAGGGATGTCGTTTTTGAGTGGGAGTTCATTTCTAATTTGGATTAGTCAAACTCAATTTGTCATAAACTAAATCAAAGTGAATTTGCATAATTTGTTGTAGTCATTGGCATCTGTTCACTACCTTATGCTTAGTTTTAATTGAGATAATAGAACTATAGAATTCTGGATATTTACTTTACGAACTGGTATCGTATTGTTTTGAATGTTAATTTAAAGTTTAGAAGTCCTATTGCAAACTTTCAGCAAACTCTATTTACTCCATGAAGTTTAATAAGTAGTATTAAATCAAGAGTAAGAATTCCAATGTTAGTACCTAAAGTATCATGTTTGCCTCCATGATTATTGATATTCAAAAGTTGTTTTAATATCAAGATTATCTAGGAGCTGAAAAATTGTTTCAGAAACCATCATGTGTGGAAGATATTGTGATATCTGAAATAATGTTTTTGGTTGCATTATGATTGAGTATAATTTAGCAAAATACATGTTCTCATATTGTATGAGAATTTGTGAAGGATGGAGATGCTAGGCATCCGGATCTCCCAAAAAGGTTTTGGGAACTAACATTATACTCGCGATTCTTCCTTATAGGCTATAGTAGCTTGATCATGAAAGTTGTCATGATAAGGATGAATAGAAGATGTAAGTAAAATGTTTACTACACTAATAGATTACTAAAGAATGGATTTTTGAAAGAACACCAAACATTTGATGATGGTGATCCACTTCAAAGTGCAAGTCCAAAGGTATTAGTATTTGACTATATACACTTTGTACTATGTGTCATGTGAATGACACCACTATTGATGTTGATAGATTCTTTTAAAATAAAAAGAATTGTTGAAAGAGAATCTATAAAATATTTGGCAGAAAAGAAAAGGTTGGAGATGTCCAACTGAGGTATATAGAAGATATACATGTTATGGTTGTATTCCTTGCTTGTTAAACAATGTGGTTCTAAGGTATTGGATACCGGTATTGGATACTGAATTGGTTGGTGTGAAGTGTCATACAGAACAACACAATTCATGAACTGCAACGTCCTAAGTAACTACCAAGAGAATGAGTGATGATGTTCATCGAAAACAAATAAAGTGTTATTGCGTTTAGCCTTCAAGATTTGTTTTAATAATTGTTATTTTGTTCCGGTATTACGAGAACAATGGTTGTTCAAATAATTACCGTATTCCATAAAGGATGGATGAACTTTTACAAGTCTAGTTGGAGAAATCACATCCATAAACATTATTGCTAAAATGTCGTAAGACAAATGATTGGAAGATCACTTATGAAGTGACATCGTTGTTTGAATTATATTGGAAAGTAAACATGAAGAAACTCCATGTTGATGGATTTTTGGAGTCTTCTGATTTTGATCAATTGACGCTTGTAAAACTTTCCTTGAGATAATTGAAACTCCGTCCATAGGCCAAAGAGGAACGGATGACTAACTTATTGGATATTATGCATGTTGATGTATATAGTCCATTATGTGTATCACGATGGATCTTTTTGCTTCATATGCTTTCTCCAGAAATTTGAGTGAATATATCTATATATTTACTTAATAAGGAAGAAGTATGAAACATTTGAAAATTGTTCAAAGACTTTCAAGATGAAGTGAAAAATCATTATAACAAGAAAATAAAAGAGTTTATGATTTGACCATAATAGAAGATATTTGAGTTACAGGTTTAGCAAAACACCTAAGATTTCAGGAATTGTTCTATGAATTTGCATTTCCTGATAAACCACAGGAGTATGGTATATTCGAAAGATCAAATCAAACCTTGTTTGACATGGTAAGATCAAAGGTGTCATTTATAAAACTGCCATTATGTTTTAAGGATTAAAGCTTTAGAGACTACCGCTTTTACACTAAAAAGAGCACCATCGTGATCCGTTGAAATGACACCATATGAGTTATGGTTTGGGATAAAACCCGAATTGTCTTTTCTTAAATTTTGGTATGCTATGCATAAGTAAAATGTTTACAACCAAAGTCGGATAAGCACGTCTTTGTAGGTTATCCCAAAGAATTTGTTGTGAATTCCTCCATTACACTGAGGACAAAAGAGTTTGTCACTTGGAACATTAAGTTCCTTGAGAAGGAATTTTTCGTGAAAAGTTAAGTGGGAGGACAATAGAACTTTGATAAGGTTGTTGAACCTTAGCTATATGTGCTAAGTAGCGCAGCGCCGGAAAGTGTCCCGGTGGCGGCCACAATGCTCATGGCTCCCATGATTACAAAGGGTGTGATCTTGGAGATTAGAGTTCCTATTGAACCATGTGGGTCCGTATGAATCAAATAGTAAGATTTGAAATATAAGTCGTTATTGTTTTGACAATGATGAACCGACTGCATGCAAAGAAGCGATGATGGGCCCTGACTCCATAAAATAACTAGAAGTCATAGAATCCGTGATAGTATCCATACACGAGAAATCAAGTTTCTGAACTTGGAAGACCCTCCAGAAAGGCGTGAAGCCTATCGGTTGTGTTTGGATATATAAAGAAATAGACATGGATGTTTAACATCTATGAAATAGTCGACATGTCGGAAAGAAGTTTACGGCAATGTTCAAGGAGTTGACTATGACAAGATTTGATCTTTCATAGCGATATTTAGTCTCGACGGATTAATGTAGCAACCACTACATATAATTTGGTATATGGTAGTTGAATAAATAAAACAAGGTTCTTCTAATAGAATGGTTACCTAGGATGTGTACAGGACACGGTCCGAAGGGTTTTGTTAATTCAAAGGGTGCTAAAAGGGCATGCAAACTTCAATAGTTGAAGTGAGCATAGCGGAGTTGGAATCTTGACCATGATGAAAATGTTAAAGGAGTTTAATTTCATCAGAGATGATGAAGATGCTTGCATTTGCAAGAAATTAAGTGGGAGCACTGAGACAAATTTCGAATACATTATGCAGAGTATTTCATTAAAATAGGATTTTGATGAAAGACTTGGGCAAAACCGGAATATTTGGCATCAATGTTTATATGGATAGATTGAGGCGCTGATATGGTTATGCCAGACGTACATATATGAGATCTTGAAAGGGTTCAATATGGAAACAACAAGAAAGGTTCTTACTGCATGGAAATGATTGTATCAAGATTCAAGTGTTTCAACACTTGGTGAGTAAAATCACATGAATATTTTGATCGATTATACCGTGATATGTATATATCCAGATATGTCCTATGCTCTAAATGTTATGAGCACATACCAGAATGATTCATAAGATGATCATTGGACGATAGTAAAGATATTCTTATGAGCTTTGGAAGAACTAAGAATATATCATGTGTAAGTGACAAATAGTTAAAGGTAGTTCATTGTAAAGTGTTACATTGATACTAGTTTTGTCACAAGATACAAATTAAATTTATCTCAATTTAGACTATGGGTAGCACAATGTAACGGAAAGGATGTTCCATGATAGATTTGGATGAGTTCCAAAGTTGAGACATTGTGACGGATACTACAACAAAAGGCTAAGTATATGACTGCTGTAGTAGTAGCAAAGGAGGGCATTTGTGTTAAGTAGTTTGTTATCAAATTAGGTGTGGTTCAAACTGGGCTAATACTATGAAGATATATTGTATGACAATAATATCAACATATTTTAACCCGAACAAACTAAAGGTCTCACCAAAGGACCAAATTTATACAATGACATCTCATTTGAGAATGAGTGATGCGTAGAGATGCAAAGACATGCAAATACACACGGACCTGAAACTGTCAGATCCGGAGATTATGTTAACCACTAGCAATCGCATATATGCAACACCATAAAACCATAGGTGTTCAATACACAAAGTTTTTCAAACTAGATTATTGACTCTAGTGCAAGTGGGAGACTGAAGGGAATATGCCCGCGAGGCAATAATAAACTGGTTATTATCTTATTCCATGTTTATGATAAATGTTTATTTTGCATGCTATAATTTTATTAATTGGAAACATTAATACATGTGTGTTTAATAAACCAAATACAAAGTTCCTAGTGATGCCTCTCATATAAACTAGCTCGTTGATTAACAAGATGATCAAGGTTTCCTGATCATGGACATTGGATATTGTTAATAACGAGACAAAGGGATTTAGTTACAACGTTAAAGTTTCACACAAAAGTCATTGTTGAATATGTGGGAGTCAGTACGGATCTCTAGGTCCCGCTGCTGATTATTGATCAGAGAGGGGTCTCGATCATGTCTGCATTATTCACGAACCGTAGGATGACACACTTAAGGGATACCGACACCATTTGGAGCAAATATGTTCCAGATAAAGATTTAAGAAAGCGCTAGAATTATTTCAATAGACATCGAAACTGTTTCGGGTGAAATTGCTGAAATTGGTTCTGCATGTGATATTGAAATGTTGTAGGGGGTTTTATGTGAATCTTTGTTAATTAATGTAATTGACAAAATTCTGAATAAAATAAGTAAAATAGTTTTATTTAATGAGAGCTTGCATTAAATTTGATGGAAATTTAATGCATGTGAGTGGAAGTGTGAGTGGAGGCATATTTATGTGAGTGGAGCATCCACCACATGAATGATGGAAGAGGTGGGGGCATGATACATTGCAAATGTATCTATAATTTTTCATGTTCCATGCTTGGTTTTATCTACTCTCTTGTGTTTTGTCCACACTTTGGAGTACTTTTCATATGATTTCTTGGACTAATCTATTAACAAGAGCCACAGTGCCAGTTGCCTGTTTTCTGCTGTTTTTGGTCTAGGAAAGTCAGAAAATGAATATTCTCGGAATTGGACGGGACAAAAGCCAAAGTTCCTATTTTACCGGAAGACTCACGGAGCTAGAATACGAGACTGAGGAGGGCCAGGGCCTGGCCACACCACCTAGGCGCGGGTCCCCCAGGCCGTGCCAGGGCATGGTGTGGGCCCCCTGGCCGGCCACCGACCTCGCCCCTTCGCCTATAAGATCCCTCCGATGCAGAAACCCTAAATCATCAAGCCTCCAGCCATGAGAAGTTCTACAGCGCTGCTGCCACCGAAAAGGAGATTCGGGGGACAGAAATTCTCTGTTCCGGCACCCTGCCGGGATGGGGAAGTGCCCCCGGAGCCATCTCCATCGATCTCCACCACCATATCCATCGCCGTTGCTGATTCCCATGATGAGGAGGGAGTAGTTCTCTCTTGAGGCTAAGGGTTCTACCGGTAGCTATGTGTTCATCTCTCTCTCTCTATGCATGATCTTATTGAGATCATGAGCTTGTAATCTATATATCTACCTTGCTACTCAAGTGCTTTAATAGATCTCTGCTCTCCCTATGTGTGTGAAGTTGACAGTGTGCACACCATGGTGGCACTTAGGCTAGTGATTACAAATACTTGTTATGAGTTATATTTGGAGTTGGATGTATTTATGAAATTGTGGTGTTTTTTCGAACCATCTAGTGCTCAAGGTGACAGTGTGCAGTTATCTAGATGGGGAAAGCAAATTTTGAGGTGTGTTGTTATAGCCCTACCATGGATTAGAGTGTCCAATCGGAGAGTAGTTAAGAGTAGTATCATAAAGAGAAGATATTTATATGAGAGTGTTCACTAGTGAAAGTATGATCCCTAGGCCTTGTTTCTAAGCACTGAAACACCGTTTGCTATTAGATCTGTTACATGTTTGCTTGCTTCTATCTTTATTTCAGTTTAATTTAGTATTTTCCACGCCATCAAGTTATTTTCTATCACCATTACCACTTATAATTATCTATACCACTTGTATTTCACTATCTCTTCGCCGAACTAGTGCACCTATACACCTGACAAGTGTATTGGGTGTGTTGGGGACAGAAGACACTTCTTGTATCTTGATTGCAGGGTTGCTTGAGAGGGGATACCTTTGAACACTTCCTCCCTGAGTTCGATAAACCTTGGGTTATCCACTTAAGGGAAAACTTGCTACTGTTCTATAAACCTCTACACTTGGAGGTCCAACAACTGTCTACAAGAATAGAAGTGCGTAGACATCAAGCTATTTTCTGGCGCCGTTCTTGAGGTATAAAAGGTACTCACATCCTCCGGTGTGAGTGCTCAAAGTTATTTCCTTTAGATTCTGCAATTTTGTCCTTTTGTTTCTTGTTTTCACTAGTTAGGCTTAATGGAAAACAACAACAAAATTAGAGAGCTTTATATTATTTATCTTGAGTTAGGACATGAAGTGTTTGAAGAGAAAATTAAAAAACCTATGGAACTTTATTTGCATGCTAATAGCAATGTTGTTAGTATGAATTCTTTGGACACCATTATTGCTAACGCTATGGAAAAGTCTAATCTTGGGGAAGCTAGTTTTTATGAAAATGATCTTTTTAGTTCCCTAGATTTGGAAGATAGCTATTCTATTGCTTATGATGATACCAAACCTCCAATATATGATGATTACAATGATGAATATGATATTTTCAGTCCACCTACTATTGAGGAGGAAATTAATTATGACTTCAATATGCCTCCTATATTTGATGATTATGGTGATGAGAATAATAATGATAGCTATTTTGTAGAATTTTCTCCCACTACAATTAATAAGAATGACTATGTTTATGTGGGGAGTATTAATTCTTTCATGCATGTGGCTCATGATAAGAATGTTTTATGTGATAGTTATATTGTTAATTTTATTCATGATGCTACTGAAAGTTATTATGAGAGAGGGAAACATGGTTTTATGTATCTCAACAAAATTTAGTTTCCCCTCTTTATGTTGAAAGCCTTGAAGTTGCACTTGTTTTGCTTTCCTATGCTTGTTGCTTTGTGCTTTCATGACTTGTTTCTTCACAAGATTCCTATGCAAAGGAAGTAGGTTAGAATTAAATGTGCTTTGAATTTTCTTCTTGATGCTCTCTTTTACTTCAATTCATATTTCTTATGTGAGCATCTTCTCAAACTATAATGCCTAACTTAAAGGCGTTAAAGAAAAGTACTTATTGGGAGATAACCCAAAAGTTTTAGATGAGTCTTGGAAGTTATTACTTCAGTAATAACCATTCCTTATCCTTTTTATTTGCTTTTTGTGCCAAGAGTAACCTCTAATGAGAGAGAAGTAATGATTGGGAAAGTTATTGTCCCGAAACAGATTTCTGTGCTTCACCGTAAAAATTTGTGTAAACTCTGTGTACATCCTTTTGAGGCGTGAATTTTTGTGCTTCTGCCCCAGGTTATTATCTAACTTTCCTTAGTTCAACACTTTTCTATTTGAGCCACAGAAGGTCTTCGAAAAAATTGGTTTTTACCTGCTGGTCTGTTTTGACAGATTTCTGCCATTATTTGCATTTGCTTCTTGTTGGTTCCTTTTTGAGTTCTCTTTGGGGAATTGAGATTTTTGAGGGAAGTGCTTCAGTAGCTAGTGTTATTATGGAAGTTTTATTGGTGTTGGAACTGAACCTAAAGACTTATTATCTTGAGTGCACTAATGTTGCTAATAAAAATTGTGTGAAGTTTTGTATGAAGGAAAAATTTTAGGTGTATGGAAGGAATGAGTAATGAGATGAAGATGGACTAAAGCTCAAGCTTGGGGATGCCACGCGTGTCACCCCAAGAAATATCCAACAAGTACAAGCGTCAAAGATTGGGGATGGCCAAGGCATCCCCCTCTCCCAGGTTTCTTCCAAACACTTCATTTTTTATTATTTCATGCACAGTTGTGTTGTTCTTGGAGCGTCTTATTTTTCGTTTTTGTTTTGGTTTTTCGTTTGCTTTGTTTGCTTAGTTTTCTGAATAAATTGGTTGGACCCCCTCTTTCATGCATTGGTTTTCAAATAGTTTGGTTTGGTTTGGAAAAGAGTAGGAAAGTTTATGCTTATGTGGTAAAAAAGCTTGTTTTTGACTGTGGCCTATGCTTTGTCATGCCATGCTTGATATTGTTTTGGCTTATGCTTAGTATTCTTTGCTGTAGCATGACTTGTTATAAACAATTGAGATTTCTTAATGTGCCTTGGATGAATCATGCGTTGTTTTAGCATATTAAAGCATAGCTTAGTGGCATTCTCCTTTGATGCTTTATTTGGGTTGACTTGGCACATGCTTGTAAAATGATGTTCTGTCTCTCTGCATGATTATGGCCATTATTGCTCTCTTAGTTTGCCTCTCCCAATCTTTTGCTAGCCTCTGCAACCAAGTATGAGTTCCACTCATGCATCCAACTCCTTAAACCAAGTTATTCCAAAGAGTCCACCATACCTACCTACTAGCTTAAGCTATTCCAAGTATATTCATGTTTTTTGTAACATCCCAAAACTCTAATCCAAGGTTATTAAGATCCAAATCATCAAAATTAGGGTTAACAAAAACTTTTCCAATTAAATTTATTAAAGAATTCATATGTGTGTGCATTTAAATAGGAGTTGATTTGAATTGCCATGATTAAGTGATCCCTTGCTTGTAAAATGATTCTTAGGTGAAATCAACATCATCTAAATCATTCCCAAACAATTCCCAAAGAAAAACAAACCAAAATGAATAAAAGAAGAGAATGGTCATTTGTGCCATTTTAATCAACATGCCTACTTTGGCTATTCCTAGTACACAAAACCTAACAGAGAAAAATGTGGATCTTTGCACCCCTTGCTAGTACACATAATGTTGTACAAAGGCCTACTTTGTAATCTGCCAAAAACTTTCAAACACTATTTTTAAAGGGCATTTGAAAATTGAATCTAGTTCATATTGGAAGATCCCACTATTTCAAAAACCACTCAAATGAGCTCAATTTTCAAAGCCTAAGCACCCACAGAGTCTCAAGCCTATTGCTAGCACATCCACCAAAAATCTTTTCAAAATTCAAAAGTATTTTTCTTGCGGCCATTTTTACAAACACATGGGAGGCAAGGTTTACACTCTAAACATAGCTCACTGTTTTGTACAGGGTTTTGCACCCAATTGTCCTCAAAACACTCCCATTGTCTCCCTTTGATCAAACCAGGCCCTTTACACCCTATCCCCTACCCCCTAGTGGCATTGCCATGCCAACCCGAGCACCATGTCGCCGGCCAAACTTGCAACCGCCGCAACAGACAATCCCTCTCCCTCTCACCATGTCTAGTAGCTAGCCCCTACCTCACAGCCACTCTTTGTCCCCTCCCCGAGCCAGGTCAAGCCGTGGACCACTAGCTGAGCGCCGCACACTGAGTGTCTGCGCCATGCCGAGCATGCGCCAGAGCGCCGCGCCCGACACGCGTGCACGCTCTACCCCTCGACCGCAGCCCGTGCTCACCGCGTCGCCACGACCCCAGGAACACCGCAGACATGCCCGTTCGCTGTCCATTGCACCACAGCCACCGCTCACCGTGAAGACCGCCGCCTCTGCCGCTCAGAGCGTGCGTACCGCCCGACCAAACACCACCATCCCTAGGCCCGCATTTGCCCCGTAGAGCACCGCCAGGAGACCAGCCACCGTCCCCTACATCGAGCCATGCCACTAGCACGTTGTGCAGCCCTCGCCGGAGCCGCCCGCCCATCACTCTCGGTCGCACCATCGAGCTATAAATAGAGGCCACCCCCAGCCTCATTATGCACACCATTCACCTCCCCTCACCTCACTGACCCTTCCCCACCTCTAGCCGAAGCAGCGCGAGCACTTGTTTGCCGGAATTTGGCCGGAGTAGCCCGCAACAGAGGAGGAGAAGGCGATGTCGATTGCGACCACCCCCGGAGCCACCTCGACCACCCCTAAGCTCGCCGTCGTCTACCAGTCCGTTTTCCCGCCTCGCCGTTGTCGCTGGAGCCCTGGTACGCCCTCTGAGCACCCCTACTGAGCCGCTAGGGTTCGACCTCACCGGCGACCTGTTTGTCGTTGACGAAGAGCCCCAGCCGTTGATCCTATTTCTAATCCAACGACCCACATCGCCCCGTACCGCTTCACGTGTAATGAGCCTCTGACTGGTGGACCCCCCCGTCAGCTGTGCCGTGCGCCGCGTAGTGTCACTGGGCCGGCCCGTTAGCTTTCCCGCGCGACCCATTTAGTTTGAATTAGGATTTTTCTATTTTAGTTTAAACCTAGTTCTGTTCCCTAGTTTGAAATTCAATTCAGAGAGATTTACAAATCCAAATGGAGTGATTCAAATTTTGTTAGAAAGCTACTAAAAAGGTCTATCCAAGCCTGTTGGATTTAATTCAATTAGAGTTAGAGATCTCTCCTAGTAAAAATAACAAAACAGAAGCATTTGCACTTTGCAACATTTTTATAAAATCAACCATGATAGCTTTTGAGTTGATTCCAACTCTCAAAAATCACATTTCACCATACCTATCTTAATACATAATAATATTAGGGTTTACATGCAGTGACTTTGGACTAGTACCAAAATAATGCTATATAGGCATTTCTAGTCACTTTAAATCATTAAATAATGAACTTAAACCAAAGTAATTATGAACCAACCCTTAAATCACATTACCACATGTTAGAATATGTGGTGATGTCATGTGTCCACATGATCCCATATTTTAAGTGGTGAATATTAAATCTTAGTTAATTTTCAATGAGTAGAAATTACTTTTCTTAAATAAAAAGAATGAAACTAGTTAATAAAACTTGTGATGCTTGTGATGATAATAGATCATCAAATGTGCGCCTTAGAGTGTTAATTAGACTAGTTAAGTATTGTTTGGTGATTGTGTACTCAGTATGTATTTATAGACAATAGTACCGACCAAGCTTTCGAGGAGGAGGATTTCTACCAAGAGGAGGAAGAAAACTTCAACCACTGCACCAACCAAGGCAAGCTAACACTTGCAAGTATTATACTTAGCAAGCCACCATTAACAATGAAAGCTATTGTTATCAAGCTAGCACTAAGCAAGCCACCATTAACAACGCAAGCTAACACTTGTAAGTATAATGCTTAGCTATCTAGGATTAAACTAGATGGTTTAGCAAAGATGCTTTAGGGATGCTTTGGTTAAACTACTTTGACTATTACTTACCCCAAGTATTACTTTCCAAGCTTTACTTCCTTAACTTTACCCAAAGTTCTTTACTTGTTTTGAAGGTAGCATAAAGAGTATAAAACTTGGCCTATTTAGATAACTTTAGATGTCATTCTATGGCATGAGATTGATCCCATCTTTCCACCTTAGTGAACACTCTTAACTTAGTAGTTTAGAGTAGATAAAAACTTGAGTCACTTTAGATGGGAACACTTGGTGAAAATGAATTATGAAAACCTTGGAATGATGAGTCATTCTATTGAGATGTTTTGACATGTGTTGAGAAACACAAATGGTTTATGATGATGGAAATGTTAAGGCATGAGCCTTGACCCTTTTATAAAAACGGATGGTTGGATTCGGATGCGATACAATTCCAAATTTACCGTACAACCACAATACCTGAATTGGGTAAGGCTTAGCCGGAAGTTTATATGCATTAGTATTAGTTCCCTCACGGGAGAGGTTTGAGCTGAGGCTACCTCTCAATGTTGTCCACCTATGTAGTGCCCAAGATGACAGATGGTCATGGTTGGGAGGCCATGCTCATAGGAGAGGTGCTTATACTAGGGTGTGTAAAGGAAAGGTTATGTTTGATTATCTGCATACTAAGTATGATGATTCAGGTTATCCACGGATGTATCGAATCTTTTGGTGAAAGTGTACCACCTCTGCAGTGTCAAACTATTGAATAGCAGCGTCGTGATTATGGAGATTGAAATGGCCATACTGTTTCGTTGTCAGATGTTTTCAAAATAACTTATGAAAGGAATGATGAATCTTGACTTGACCACAACAGGGTTGTGTTTATGACACTAGCTTCCCAACTTAAGTGATTCTAGAACTCTATATTATCTTTCTTTGCTTCAGAACTCAGCTTAGGTTTCAAACTTAACTTTATAGTTAAACATAGAGTTAGCACTTTACTTTAGAACTATACTACTTGTTAGTGGTAGTTTGCGAGTACTTAAAGAGTGCTCATGGCTTTTGTCCCTGGCTATTCTCATGGCCAGACTATGAAGGAGACTACCAAGATGATGGCCAGCAGGATGGCTATGATAACTAGGACTATCTCGTCGGCATTACTGTGCCCACGAAGATGGACCCCACCGCTACGTTTATCTTTTATTTCCGCTGCTTGTTGTATTAAGACTGGATCATGAGATCCTTATTTGTGTAAGACCTTATGTATGATTTGTAATGGATGATGTACTGTGATATCCAATCTGTTATGTCTCGTAAAAATGGTAATCCTGGGATTGCGATGTATGACATAACAGGCATCTGGGATTAAAAATCCGGGTGTTGACAAGTTGGTATCAGACCTAGGTTGACCATAGGAGACCCTAGTTAGAATGGACGTCCGAACAAAAACTTAGTTTCAAAACCAAAGTGAGTATTTATGAAAAACTATTTCCTCTCTTATCCTTGGGAATTCATTCTTTCTCAAAAATTCATGTTCCTCAAATTCTTACATTACTACTTAAAATTTGACACACTTGATCACTTCACTAATTTCCTCATCCTTAATTCTTGTAGATGGAGACTCAGTTCAGCAAGTTCTACCAGTTGGGAAATGGAGGTCAACTGATCTTCGAGAGGGATCTGGATTCCTTGTCGAGTTCTTGGGGCCAACCCGGAGTTTCTTGGAGCTCAACTTCCAGGACCCCTAGGAGGAGATTTGCAGTGGCTAGTCACCGTTGATCTTAGAGGAAGCATCAAAGCACAAACGTCCGGGAGAATCCAGTTCTCCGTGAGAGAGAATAACTGGCTAGATGGATTAGCCAGGGCAATGCATGAAGCTCTCGCACGTCTATGTGCCCTTAGTGTCAACTAACTCTAGGGAACCCGTTTTGCTCACTATGCAAGACGTGACTTCATGGGAATGCCAATGGAGATGCCAAGTCACCCCGAGCTGAAGCGTCAAGTGGAGAACCTTGACTTCCTGCTATACGATCGTCAGAAGGAATTGGACAATGCTAGGGAGTTCGCCAACCACAACCATGCCATTGCCACCCAGAAGGCCCAGACTTTCTCACTGCTAGTCAAGGACCGTCAGTCTCTTCACCTCCAGCGCGAGAAGAAGGATCACACCATTGCCCGTCTTCGCAAGAAGGTGGCCGACCTCGAGAAGACCGTCAAGGAGCAAGAAGCTCAGCTTGCAGCAAAGGAGGAAGAAGGGGAGGGTGAAGACATCCAGGGAGACATGGATTCTTACCTCAGCAATGATGATGACTTTCTAGAGGAGGATGCTGTGGACTTCTACACTGACGATGAGGACTCCGACTTCATCGACGATGAGTAGATGCACTAGAGCAGTATCGTAGCATGAGATGTATCGGTCCCACTGTATCGTAGCTTGCAGAATGGTTCTTCAAACCATCTGTTTTCCTTTGATTGTTGTGGTGTGTGTTTGTATCGTGTGCTGGTTTGCATGAATGAAATGAAGTTAGTTGCAAAACCTGAGTCAAACTCAAAGTTTTAGCTTGAAACCAAAACCATGAACCTTAGAAATTTCCCTCTTACCCCTTTATCTACCTTAATCTTTAGATGACTCGTGGAAACCAAGGAGGGAGCAGCTCATCGCAAGACCCAATGCTACATATCTTGCAGAATCTCATCGCAGACAGGGAAGCAAGCAGGGAAGAGTGCCAAGCTAACTTAGCAACATTGCAGCAGATCGCCCAGATGGATCTCAACAATCAGAACCATGGAAATCAGGATCACCATGGATCCAAACTCAAAAACTTTCAGAATACCAATCCCCCAATCTTCAACCAAGCTGAAAACCCACTAGATACTGATGACTGGTTACAGACCACGGAAAACAACTTAGAAGTTGCAGGAGTTGATGACAACGAGAAAGTTCTCTTCGCCACCCACTACCTGGCAGGAGATGCAAGATCTTGGTAGACTAGTATCTATAACATGAACCATGGTCAAGTGATGACATGGGACGCCTTCAAAATCAAGTTCAACCGCACCCACGTGCCGCAGGGTCTAGTCACCAGAATGAGGGATGAGTTTCGGGACTTGAAGCAAGGTAGAATGACCATGGTGGAGTACCGTGATAGATTCCTATCACTTTCCAGATATGCACCTGATGAGATCAACACGGAGGCCAAGAAGAAGGAGAGATTCCTGAACGGACTGCATGATGAGATGTAGACTGTCCTCGTCAACATCCGTTTCCAGGATCTCGAAGAGCTAGTCGACTCTGCCATTCAGATGGAAGGGAAGATTAATCAGGCAAACGACAACCGCAAACGTCGTATGATGCAGCAATCTGGATTCAGCAGTCACCAGAAGTACCAGCCCAACCCCTCACCAGGATATGCACCAAGGAACAATCGACCCCCAATGTCTCGCCCAAGCTACCCCAACTGTAGCGGAAGCAATGTGAAGTCCGGAGGAAACAATCACAACTCCGGCAATGCCAACAATTTCAACCGTGCCCCTCCCAAGAGCAACAACAACAACACTGCACCCAGAACTGGCAGCAATGTTGTGCCCGTCGCAGCAAAGGACAAGTCCCAGATCACCTATTTCGAGTGTGGAGTGAAGGGTCACTATTCCAATGAGTGTCCTAAGAAGACTGCCGCTAATGCCAATGTGAATGCCCTAGCTCAACAGCAGTGTCGTGTTCAACCAGGGAGAACATTTGCCCCAGGGAACCCTCACAACCGCAATGGTCGTCTCTTCCACATGAACGCCGAAGAAGCCCAAGAAGTTCCAGATGTAGTGCTGGGTATGTTTTCTGTCAACTCAGTTTTAGCAAGAGTATTGTTTGATTCGGGAGCATCACATTCATTTGTCACCGAAGAATTTGCATGCACTAGTAAGATTCACCCAACCAACCTGAAGCATGTCATGATAGTTCAAATCCCCGGTTCAACTACAAAAGCTAGAAAAATTTGCAAAGTTGTACCTATCAGAATACATGGGATAGATTTTTATGCCAACCTAATTGTACTTGGAACCAAAGGATTAGAAGTAGTACTAGGTATGGACTGGATGTCAAGGCATAAAGGAATGATAGACTGTGCTAAGAAAGCCATCACCATGACCAGTAGCTCTGGAGTAACAGTAGAGCATATATCTGAAACCTTACCTCGTCAATTCAAGTGCAACAAGAGTCTAGCCCTACCCACCATAGACCAAGTAAGAGTAGTCTGTGAATACCCTGACGTATTCCCAGATGAATTGCCAGGTATGCCCCCGAATAGGGATATTGAGTTCATTATCGAGCTAATCCCCGGAACCGGACCCATAGCCCAGAGACCCTATAGCATGAACCCCTCAGAATTAGTGGAACTGAAGAAGCAGTTGAATGCTATGTTGGCAACATGCTTGAATCAACCAAGCACTTCGCCATGGAGATCACTAGTGTTATTCATCGACAAGAAAGATGGAGGGAACCGTTTGTGCACAGATTACAGAAAGTTGAATGACGTCACCATCAAGAACAAGTACCCTTTACCAAAGATAGAGGATCTATTTGATCAGTTGACTTGAGCCTAGGTATTCTCAAAGATTGATCTTAGGACTGGTTATCACCAACTTAAGATTCGTGCAACGGATATTCCGAAGACCGCCTTTACTACTCGCTATGGTTTATATGAGTACACGGTTATGTCTTTTGGATTAACTAATGCCCCTTCTTATTTCATGAACCTCATGAATAAGATCTTTATAAATTTCCTAGATAAGTTTGTAGTTGTGTTTATCGACGACATCCTTATCTACTCCAAGTCAGAAGAAGAGCATGAGCAACATCTGAGAATCATCCTAGGAACCCTGAGAGAGCATCAGTTGTATGCCAAGTTCAGCAAGTGTGAGTTTTGGCTGAAAGAAGTAGGATTCCTAGGACATATTGTGTCTGCCGGAGGAGTCTCTGTTGATCCCGCCAAAATCAAAGATGTCGAAGAATGGGAAGCCCCAACCACTCAAACCCAAGTCCGTGCATTTCTTGGATTGGCGGGATACTACCGCAAGTTCGTAGAAGGATTCTCGAGCATAGCCAGACCCATGAACCAATTGTTGAAGAAGGACAAGAAGTTTGAATGGACAGACAAATGTGAAGCCAGTTTCCAGGATCTAAAGAAGAGTTTGATATCAGCCCCAATATTGATCATGCCAGACATCAAGAAGCCATTTGATGTGTATTGTGATGCATCCAAGATTGGTCTCGGATGTGTATTGATGCAAGAAGGCAAAGTCATCACGTATTTGTCTCGACAATTGAAGCAGCATGAGCAGAACTATCTGACCCATGATCTTGAATTAGCAGATGTAGTTTTGGCATTGAAGACATGGCGTCATTATCTGATGGGTAATCATTGTGAGATTTACTCAGATCACAAGAGCTTGAAGTATATTTTCACTCAGAAGGAGCTGAATATGAGGCAAAGGAGATGGATAGAGTGAATCAAGGATTATGACCTTGACATTCACTATCACCCCGGCAAAGCCAATGTGGTAGCGGATGCTCTTAGCAGATTGCCGTGTAGGCTAAACAATATGATTAAGGAGAAGCAACCAAGTTTGTATGAAGAGTTGGAGCAGTTCAGAACTGAATTAGTTAGCAAAGGATTCTTAGCTAGTATTGAACTTCAACCCACATTAATCAGCCAAATCAAGGAAGCCCAGAAGGGAAATGAAAGTATCGACGATATCAAACATCGTATTGGTACAGGAAAGGTACCCGGATTCACTGAATACGAAGAAGGAGTTCTGTGGTACAAAGTACGTATCTGTGTGCCAGCAGATTCGGAGCTGAAGCAAGTTATCATGAAGGAAGCTCATGATACTCTTTATTCTATCCACCCCGGAGGAACGAAGAAGTATCAAGATTTGAAAGAGCAATTTTGGTGGCACAAGATGAAGAGAGAAATCGGAAGCTACATCGCCAAATGTGACATCTGTCAAAGAGTGAAAGCAGAGCATCAGAGACCCACAGGACTGTTGCAACCATTGCAGATTCCGGAATGGAAATGGGATTCCGTCGGAATGGACTTTATCACCGGTTTGCCTACTTCTAATAGGGGAAATGACTCAATCTGGGTCATAGTTGATAGACTGTCGAAGGTAGCTCACTTCATACCTGTCAAGACTACCTACCAGAGTTCGAAGCTAGCAGAGCTGTACATTGCTAGGATTGTTAGTCTGCATGGAACCCCCAAAACCATAGTATCAGATCGAGGAACCCAGTTTACCTCGAGATTTGGGCAGAAAGTTCAGGAAGGATTGGGAACCAAGTTGAACTTCAGCACCGCTTATCACCCACAAACTGATGGACAGACTGAGAGAGTCAACCAGATCCTAGAGGATATGTTAAGAGCTTGTGTGTTAAAATACGGATCAAAATGGGAAGACTGCCTGCCTTTTGCAGAATTCTCATATAACAACAGTTATCAAGCTAGTTTGCAAATGGCACCATTTGAGTTCCTATACGGAAGAAAGTGCCATACCCCTTTGAATTGGTCGCAAGTAGGAGAGAGTCAGATCTTTGGACCCGACATTCTCCGAGAAGCTGAAGAGAAGGTTCACAAAGTCCGTGAGCACCTCAAGACCGCCCAATCCAGACAGAAGAGTTATGCTGGCAAGAGAAGGAGAGACCTGACTTTCAATGTCGGAGATTTTGTATATCTCAAGGTTTCGCCATTGAAAGGAACCCAACGCTTTAGTCTGAAAGGAAAGATAGCCCCCAGATATACCGGGCCCTTTAAGATTCTGAACCGTCGAGGAGAAGTATCGTATCAACTAGAACTACCTAAAGAGATGTCAGCCATCCATAATGTGTTCCATATCTCATTACTTCGCAAATGCCTGGAAGTGCCAGAGAAGACTGAAGTATTCAAGAACATCGATCACAGAGCTGTGGAGATCAACAATGACCTGACCTATCATGAAGTGCCCATCCGTATCCTAGAAGAAGCTTACAGAACCACTAGGACCAGGAGTATCAAGTTTCTCAAGATTCAATGGAGCAACCATACTGAAGATGAAGCCACTTGGGAGCGAGAAGATTACATTAGGACAGAGTTCCTAGTTTTCTTTGTAAATCTCGGGATGAGATTTTGTTTAAGGGGGGAAGGTTTGTAACATCCCAAAACTCTAATCCAAGGTTATTAAGATCCAAATCATCAAAATTAGGGTTAACAAAAACTTTTCCAATTAAAATTATTAAAGCATTCATATATGTGTGCATTTAAATAGGAGTTGATTTGAATTGCCATGATTAAGTGATCCCTTGCTTGTAAAATGATTCTTAGGTGAATTAAACATCATCTAGATCATTCCCAAACAATTCCCAAAGAAAAACAAACCAAAATGAATAAAAGAAGAGAATGGTCATTTGTGCCATTTTAATCAACATGCCTACTTTGGCTATTCCTAGTACTCAAAACCTAACAGAGACAAATGCGGATCTTTGCACCCCTTGCTAGTACACATAATGTTGTACAAAGGCCCACTTTGTAATCTGCCAAAAACTTTCAAACACTATTTTTAAAGGGCATTTGAAAATTGAATCTAGTTCATATGGGAAGATCCCACTATTTCAAAAACCACTCAAATGAGCTCAATTTTCAAAACCCAAGCACCCACAGAGTCTCAAGCCTATTGCTAGCACATCCACCAAAAATCTTTTCAAAATTCAAAGGTATTTTTCTTGCGGCCATTTTTACAAACACATGGCAGGCAGGGTTTACACTCTAAACATAGCTCACTGTTTTGTACAGGGTTTTGCACCCAATTGTCCTCAAAACACTCCCATTATCTCCCTTTGATCAAACCAGGCCCTTTACACCCCATCCCCTACCCCCTAGTGGCATTGCCATGTCAACCCGAGCACCATGTCGCCGGCCAAACTTGCAACCGCCACAGCAGACAATCCCTCTCCCTCTCACCATGTCTAGTAGCTAGCCCCTACCTCACCGCCACTCTCTGTCCCCTCCCCGAGCCAGGCCAAGCCGTGGACCACCTGGCCAGCGCCCGCGACTGGAGTGTCTGCGCCATGCAGAAAGGCCCAGGCTGCCCGACATGCGTGCACGCTCCGCCCCTCGACCATAGCCCGCGCCCACCGCGTCGCTACGACCCCAGGAACACCGCAAACATGCCCGTTCGTCGCCCATTGCACCACAGCCACCGCTCGGCGTGAAGACCGCCGCCTCTGCCGCTCAGAGAGTGCGCACCGCCCGACCAAACGCCACCGTCCCTAGGCCCGCATTTACCCCGTAGAGCACCGCCAGGAGACCAGCCACCGTCCCCTACCTCGAGCCACGCCGCTACTGCATGACTGTCCCCTCGGGAGACCCCCCCGCCATCCATCATTCTGCACAATCGAGCTAAAAAATAAAAAGGCCACCCTCTCAGCACCATTCACCTCCCCTCACCTCACTGACCCTTCCCCACCTCTAGCCGGAGCAGCGCAAGCACTTGTTCACCGGAATTTGCCGGAGTAGCTCGCAACAGAGGAGGAGAAGGCGACGTCGATTGCGACCACCCCCGGAGCCACCTCGATCACCCCTGAGCTCGCCGTCGTCTACCAGTCCGTTTGCCCGCCTCGCCATCGTTGCTAGAGCCCTGGTATGCCCCCTGAGCACCCCCAGCGAGCCGCTAGGGTTCGACCTCGCCGGTGACCTGTTCGTCGTTGACGACGAGCCCCAGCCGTTGATCCTATTTCTAATCTAACGGCCCACATCGCCCCGTACCGCTTCGCGTGTAATGAGCCTCTGACTGGTGGACCCCCTGTCAGCTGTGCCCCGCGCCATGTAGTGTCACTGGGCTGGCCTGTTAGCTTTCCCGCGCGACCCATTTAGTTTGAATTAGGATTTTTCTATTTTAGTTTAAACCTAGTTTTATTCCCTAGTTTGAAATTCAATTCAGAGAGATTTACAAATCCAAATGGAGTGATTCAAATTTTGTTAGAGAGATACTGAAAAGATCTATCCAAGCCCATTGGATTTAATTCAATTAGCGTTAGAGATCTCTCCTAGTAAAAATAACAAAAAAGAAGCATTTTCACCTTGCAACCTTTTTATAAAATCAACCATGATAGCTTTTGAGTTGATTCCAACTCTCAAAAATCACATTTCACCATACCTATCTGAATATGTAATAATATTAGGGTTTACATGCAGTGACTTTGGACTAGTACCAAAATAATGCTATATAGGCATTTCTAGTCACTTTAAATCATTAAATAATGAACTTAAACCAAAGTAATTATGAACCAACCCTTAAATCACATTCCCACATGTTAGAATATGTGGTGATGACATGTGTCCACATGATCCCATATTTTAAGTGGTGAATATTAAATCTTAGTTAATTTTCAATGAGTAGAAATTACTTTTCTTAAATAAAAAGAATGAAACTAGTTAATAAAACTTGTAATGCTTGTGATGATAATAGATCATCAAATGTGTGCGTTAGAGTGTTAATTAGACTAGTTAAGTATTGTTTGGTGATTGTGTACTCCGTATGTATTTATAGACGATAGTACCGACCAAGCTTTCGAGGAGGAGGATTTCTACCATGAGGAGGAAGAAAACTTCAACCACTGCACCAACCAAGGCAAGCTAACACTTGCAAGTATTATACTTAGCAAGCAACCATTAACAATGCAAGCTATTGTTATCAAGCTAGCACTAAGCAAGCCACCATTAACAATGTAAGCTAACACTTGCAAGTATAATGCTTAGCAAGCTAGGATTAAACTAGATGGTTTAGCAAAGATGCTTTAGGCATGCTTTGGTTAAACTACTTTGACTATTACTTACCCCAAGTATTACTTTCCAAGCTTTACTTCCTTTACTTTACCGAAAGTCCTTTACTTGTTTTGAAGGTAGCATAAAGAGTATAAAACTTGGCCTATTTAGATAACTTTAGATGTCATTCTATGGCATGAGATTGATCCCATCTTTCCACCTTAGTGAACACTCTTAACTTAGTAGTTTAGAGTAGATAAAAACTTGAGTCACTTTAGATGGGAACACTTGGTGAAAATGAATTATGAAAACCTTGTAATGGTGAGTCATTCTATTGAGATGTTTTGACATGTGTTGAGAAACACAAATGGTTTATGATGATGAAAATGTTAAGGCATGAGCGTTGACCCTTTTATAAAAACTGATGGTTGGATTCGGATGTGATACCATTCCAAATTTACCGTACAACCACAATACCTGAATTGGGTAAGGCTTAGCCGGAAGTTTATAAGCATTAGTATTAGTTCCCTCGCGGGAGAGGTTTGAGATGAGGCTACCTCTCAATGTTGTCCACCTATGTAGTGCCCAAGATGACAGATGGTCATGGTTGGGAGGCCATGCTCATAGGAGAGGTGCTTATACTAGGGTGTGTAAAGTAAAGGTTATGTTTGATTATCTGCATACTAAGTATGATGATTCAGGGTTATCCCTGACAGATGTATTGAATCTTGTGGTGAAAGTGTACCACCTCTGTAGAGTGTCAAACTATTCAAATAGCCGCGTCCGCAGTTATGGACAGTTGGAATGGCCATACTGTTTCGTTGTTAGATGTTTTCAAAATAACTTATGAAAGGAATGATGAATCTTGACTGGACCACAACAGGGTTGTGTTTATGACACTAGCTTCCCAACTTAAGTGATTCTAGAACTTTATATTATCTTTCTTTGTTTTAGAACTCATCTTAGGTTTGAAACTTAACTTTATAGTTAAACATAGAGTTAGCACTTTACTTTAGAACTATACTACTTGTTTGTGGTAGTTTGTGAGTACTTAAAGAGTACTCATGGCTTTTGTACCTAGCTATTCTCATGGCCAGACTATGAAGGAGACTACCAAGATGATGGCCAGCAGGACGGCTACGATAACTAGGACTATATGCCTTCGTCGGCATTGCCTGTGCCCCTAAAGATGGACCCCACCGCTACGCTTATCTTTTATTTCCGTTGCTTGTTGTATTAAGACTGGATCATGAGATCCTTATTTGTGTAAGACCTTATGTATGGTTTGTAATGGATGATGTACTGTGATATCCAATCTGTTATGTCTCGCAAAAATGGTAATCCTAGGATTGCGATGTTTGACATAACAGGCATCTGGGATTAAAAATCCGGGTGTTGACATTTTTGTTTACCTTCCAAATTAAACTTGTTATGAGAAAACTAGTGATTAAAGCTCTCACAAACTTGATGGCACACTTTAGTTTTCTTGCCCTTAATAAACTTGAACCATTGTGTCGTCTATGTTGTATATGCTTGCACTTATTTGTTGGGGATTAGCAGAACCATGCTATCATGGGGAATGCTTTCAACATTGCACTGGTACTTTGTACCTAGTTGATATCATGCTCTTTTGTCTATGGATGTCGTCGGTGTGAAATGAAAGGGGAGCTCGTAAGTCCATGGAGTTATGTATATGTGTTAGAGAAACGCCTGGGCCGCTGGTCTAATCCATGCTGACATGGCGGAAACCTGCAACATAACCATAATGAGCTGTCTATGAAGCATTCTTCTTATAAAAAAGAGTCCTATATTGAGAAAAAAGAGAAAAAGAGAAAAAGAGAAAAAAAAGAGATTATGAAAAGAGGAAAGAGAGAAAAAAGCACCATATTCCCATGGTAAATAAGAAGATTGCTGAGATGCTCGTTATGCCTTGCGTTGTCATTTTGATATGGGGATTCTTCCGTATCATCGGGCAAGGGGTACCCCGTTGGTGGTTCTCTATGATACACATGTACTTACGATGAGAAGAACTTACCGGTGACTAAACTTGAGTAGCATGAGGAGCGACCCTCGTATTCAAGGGACATGAGATTTCCAACTTTTACTTTGTCAAGCATATACTCCATGGTTTGTTCACTTTAACCATAATCACTTCAAGATGCTTATGATAGGGGCAATGAGAGCTGAAAGCTATTAAGTACCATAATTTTTGGAAGCTCTTTATGAGACTTGAATCCCTGCTTCCTTCTATGAAGGCCTTTCTTCCACTTTTATATTGAGTCTCCACCTTCTATCTTTATGCACCTACTTTGAGAGCATAGTGGCCATTCTAAGTTCTATGTGCATTGTCCCAAGACTTGTTGATTGATGCATAGCTTTGATATTGCTTGTTTTAAACTATTTGTATCTAGTCACTCTTATGAACTTTGAAGGTGTCCTATGCATTTATGTTTACTACTCTATGAGGGACAAGCTGAATGCCACTATGCTATGTTTTCTTTATGTGAAACAAACAAACGTCTTGCAAAGCATTGTTATTCATGAATCTTTTTTTTGTGCCTTTTCATGTTGCAACATAGTTTCTTTGTCTTATTGTTAGAACTTTATCTTTCATGCTATGTTAAAGTACTATGATCCCAACTATCAATGTTTTACAAATACTTTGATCAAGTTTATGATGGTGCATGTCACCTCAAAATTATTCTTTCTTTTTATCACTTACCTACTCGAGGACGAGCAGGAGTTAAGCTTGGGGATGTTGATACATTGAAAATGTATCTATAATTTTTGATGTTCCATGCTTGGTTTTATCTACTTTCTTATGTTTTGTCCATACTTTGGAGTACTTTTCATATGATTTCTTGGACTAACCTATTAACAAGAGCCATAGTGCCAGTTGCCCGTTTTCTGCTGTTTTTGGTTCTAGGAAAGTCAGAAAATGAATATTCTCGGAATTGGACGGGACAAAAGCCAAAGTTCCTATTTTATCGAAAGACTCACGGATCTAGAATACAAGACGGGGGAGGGCCAGGGCCTGGCCACCCCACCCCCCAAGGCGCGGGTCCCCTAGGCCACGCTAGGGTATGGTGTGGGACCCCTGGCCGGCCACCGACCTCGCCCCTTCGCCTATAAGATCCCTCCGATGAAGAAACCCTAAATCATCAAGCCTCCAGCCACGAAAAGTTCTGCAGCGCTGCCGCCACCGAAAAGGAGATTCAGGGGACAGAAAGTCTCTATTCTGGCACCCTGCCAGGACGGGGAAGTGCCCCCGGAGCCATCTCCATCGATCTCCACCACCATCTCCATCGCCGTTGCTGATTCCCATGATGAAGAGGGACTAGTTCTCTCTCGAGTCTAAGTGTTCTACCGGTAGCTATGTGTTCATCTCTCTCTATGCATGATCTTATTGAGATCATGAGCTTGTAATCTATAGATCTACCTTGCTACTCAAGTGCTTTAATAGATCTCTGCTCTCCCTATGTGTGTGAAGTTGACAGTGTGCACACCATGGTGGCACTTAGGCTAGAGATTACAAATACTTGTTATGAGTTATATTTGGAGTTGGATGTCTTTATGAAATTGTGGTGTTTGTTCGAACCATCTAGTGCTCAAGGTGACAGTGTGGGGTTATCTAGATGGGGAAAGCGAACTTTGAGGTGTGATGTTATAGCCCTACCATGGATTAGAGTGTCCAACCGGAGAGTAGTTAAGAGTAGTATCATAAAGAGAAGATATTTATATGAGAGTGTTCACTAGTGAAAGTATGATCCCTAGGCCTTGTTTATAAGCACTGAAACACCGTTTGCTATTAGATCTATTGCATGTTTGCTTGCTTCTATCTTTATTTCAGTGTCACTTTAGTCTTTTCCACGCCATCAAGCTATTTTCTATCACCACTACCACTTATAATTATCTATACCACTTGTATTTCACTATCTCTTCGCCGAACTAGTGCACCTATACACCTGACAAGTGTATTGGGTGTGTTGGGGACACAAGAGACTTCTTGTATCTTGATTGCAGGGTTGCTTGAGAGGGGATACCTTTGACCACTTCCTCCCTGAGTTCGATAAACCTTGGGTGATCCACTTAAGGGAAAACTTGCTGCTGTTCTACAAACCTCTGCACTTGGAGGCCCAACAACTGTCTACAAGAATAGAAGTGCATAGACATCAGGGCACCACCATGGCTGGCACGCCATGGCCCTTGGTTGAGCCCCCTCTTCCCTATAAAAGGCCCCCATCTCCTCCTCACAACACACACCTCCTCGTGAAGGATCTCTCTCCCCCTCTAGTTATTCCCCATGGTCTCGGATTAGCGAGATACATGTTCCTAGTGGCTTTATGTAGAAAGGAGTTGCTGCTTCCGCTGCTTTGCTGGAGCGAGGGATGGAGGTTGTCGGGGTACTGGACATGTGTGCGATCACGGATGCATCGCTGCTTTGCGGTGCTGGACTTGGTGGTGCAGGACTTGCTGGAGCTGGATCTGATGGACGTGCTGGAGCTGGACCTGCTGGACTTCATCACGATCTTGTGATCGGCAAGTGTACGACTACATCATCCACGAGTTCCAACTCGTTAACAAAGCTTTGTTGTCTTCGAGGGTAAGTTCTATATGGATGTATATCCATCCATTGCTTGTATCTAGTAGATAGATCTTGGCGTATAGTTCCCATCGTAGGAAATTTTTTGTTTTCTATGCTGCGAACCCAACAATTAAAATTCCCTGTCTTAGAACCTAGTGTGTTCAGAATTGAAAACTTCAATGCGTTCAACTGGGTGAGAGTTAAACGGAAAAAGAATTTGTGGAGAGTTCGTCGACCGCATTATTCTGCGATCATCTCTAGTACAGCTCGCCGGAGATTATCAGCTCGGAGATCCACAATTAGTGGGCGACACAATTTTGAAATTCTTTGAACTGCTGGGCCTTCGAGGCATGAGGCCTCAGGTTGTGCATGTTTGGGTCAGAAGGGCCTAGAGTATGTTGCAAAAAAGATAAATTAAGGAAAGCGGATATTAACCTAGGGCTGCCAGCGCCAGTCCCTTAGAAGCATGTCTGTTTCTTCGGCGTCGTCTCTCTCTGGTGCCGCTAGGGTTAGCTGCTCATTGACAATGGCTGGGAACAACCCGGTACAGCCGTCGTGTGGTGGAGGTTCCTAGGGAAACCCGGTACAACCGAACATATGAAAAGTTAGATAGAATTCTAACAAGCGTGAATTGGGAACAAAAATTTCCGTTCGTTTCTGTTAGGGCCCTTACCAGATCAGGGTCTGATCACACCCTTTACTACTTGACGCAAGAGACCAAGCCTTCAGAGGAAATAATAGCAAATTTTCTTTAGAGCTTTCTTGGTTTAAGAAAGACAGTTTTCTGGATATGTGGCCTAGGAGTGAGTGTCAACGTCAATGGGACAAAATGCTTTAGAGATTTGGCAAAATAAAATAAGACACATAAGAAAATTTCTTAGAGGATGGGCTAGAAATTTGAGTGTAACTCATAAAATTGGAAATGCGTTTCTAGGTAATGTTCTTGATAGTTTGGATATCAAAGCCAAAACAACACCTTCGAGTGAAGATGAAATTAAGACTATGCGGCATAGTAATGAAGATTTAGCAAAGTTAAGACGTAATGAGGAGTCCAAGTGGGCTCAAAAGACAAAATTAAAGTAATACAGGAGGGAGGGGATGATACAAACTACTTTTACTTGATTGCTAATGGGAAACACAGAAGAAAAAAATGTTTCAATTAGAACAAGAGGAAGGAACTATCTTAGATGAAGAGAATTTGAAAATTTATATCTCTGAGTACTACAAAAATCTGTTTGGTCCGCCACCAAAAAGTAATTGTGTGATGAATGAGTTAATTACACAAGATATTGATCAAATTTCAATAAAGGAAAATACAATTTTAAATCTGGAATTTACGGAGAAAGAAGTGTTTGAGGTGGTCATGCAAATGGAAAAGAACAAAGCGTCGGACCAGATGGGTTCCCCGCTGAATTCTTTCAAAAAAAATGGGAAACAATTAAAGGAGACCTTATGGCTATTTTTTAGCTTTCAAAGAGGCGAGCTTCCTTTTTTTCACTTAAACTTTGGGACAATCATATTCCTGTCCAAAAAATAAAATGCAATCCAAATTCAACAATATCGTCGCATTTGTCTTTTGAATGTTCCTAGGAATTCCAATCAGATACCTAGGAATTCGAATCCATTATCCCAAGTTAAAGAATTGTGATTGAAAACTAGCACAGGACCGTTTTGAAATCAAACTCAGTAGTTGGAAGGGAAAAATGCTTTCTTATGGGGATCGTTTAATTCTTATTAATTCAGTACTCATAAGCCTACCTATGTTCATGCTCTCTTTTCTAGAAATACCAAAAGGGGTGAGGAAGAGACTTGATTAGTTTAGATCTCGATTCTTTTGGGAAAGCGATGGACACAAAAGGAAATATAGGCTTTCTAAATGGAACATGATATATAGACCAAAAGAACAGGGGGTCTAGGAATAGATGTTTTAGAGTTAAAAAATAAAAATTTGCTTAGAAAGTGGCTATATAAACTGATGAATGAAAATGGGGTTTGGCATGAACTTCTCCATAATAAATATAAACACTCTAAAACTCTCTCTCAGGTTTCAAAAAACCAACTGACTCCCCTTTCTAGAAAGGTTTAATGAATGTAAAAGAGTATTTTTTTATGTGGGGCTCTATAGTGCTTGGGAATGGGCAGAATACTAGGTTCTGTGAAGACATATGGTTAGGGGACAAGCCTCTTAATGATCAGTATCCCACTCTCTATAATATTGTGCATCACAAAAATGTTACGATGGAAAATGTTTTGGATTCAATCCCATTAACCTAAGCTTTAGGAGAGCCCTTGGTGGAAATAAATGGGAAAGATGGATTCACCTAGTGTCCCGTTTAATGGCTATCCAGCTCTCCGACAACGAGGATAGTTTTAAATGGAAGCTAACCACCTCTAGGTGTTTCACGGTCAGGTCCATGTACCTTGACTTACTTGATGGTCATATGGCTTACCTCAAGAAACACATTTGGAAAATTATGGTTCCACTAAAAAAAGAATTTTTATTTGGTTTCTTCATCGAAAGGAAATCCTAACAAAGGACAATTTAAAGAAAAGGAATTGGCAAGGTTCTACTAAGTGTTTCTTTTGTGATCAAGATGAGACAACTGAACATCTATTCATAACATGCCCCTTTGCAAGAATATTATGGAGGATTGTATTTATGACTTTCAACATACCTCCTCCTGCTAATATTACAAACTGATTTGGAAATTGGCTAAATAGGGTCCCTAAGATTGATAAACGACACATTAGAGTTAGTGTGTGTGCTTTACCATGGGCATTATGGAATGTGCAAAATGATTTTATCTTTAACAAAAAAACGTACCAAATTTTCTACAGGTTATCCCTATACATGGCTATGCACTGGATCCATATGTGGTCCTATTGTTGGGGTTCCGTGTATGAAAACAATAAATTTTACCCTACACCCCTAAACCCCTGATGCTGTCAGGACCTATCTATTAGTAATACAGTAAAGGGAGGGGCTTTTCGTGAACTTACCCTTGAAGACCGAAAAGCGTTGTCAACGCTCAGGAGAGCGTGGGTGATGTAGATGAACCAAAGCCGACCTCAAGGTCGTGATGAAGTCCTCGCGCTCCAACATCTCCAACAACTTGAGTGCCTCAAGTGCGACACCTCACGGGGAGTTACACACGTCCGGTGCCTGACGATGACTCCGCTTCGATCCAAGAGGCCATGGAAGTAGAGCTCTGAATCTGAATCACCTGCGACGGTGCTCATGGTGAAGATGTCTCGCTCATGATCCGAACTTGGGACCACGGTCACGAGAGAGAGATGGAGAGAGAGAAAATATCAATTGGAGGTCCTCCCAAAAGTGTGAAGACCTTTTTTGATTATTCGGTGTATTTATCTGGCTAAATACCCCCACTATATATAGGGGGAGGGGAGGTACTACCTCCCTCAAAATCCCGAGGTGGGACTAAAGCAGGAGGAGGTGGGGGGAGGCTCCGCCGGCCAGCCCCCACCATGGGCCCCACGTGGGGAAGGCCCACTAGGGCCGCCGTCCACTCCCCTTGGACCCTCCTAGGGGTTTGGCCCCTCTTGGGCCCTTTCCCCTCCGAGAATTGGCCCATTAAGCCCTTTGACCATTTAATTGATTTTCTCTTTTATTAAATAATTATGAATAAATGATTAAATCAATATTTAACATTCATTCACATATTATTCAATATCCGTGGCTATGGAACACTTCCACCTAAACTCAGGACATCCTCCGGACTTACCAAAACCCTTCCGGTTTTCTCTCTACAATTCTTCGGCGATTCTACCGATCCTATAAACACTCTCTAAGCATCATCATGCCCTTAAGCGTGATACCCCACGGTTCGGGAACACTCCAGACATGGTCGAGACACTCCCGCACCAATGATCGACAGAGGGACCTGGATGGCCATGTGACCCCTATGCGTTCCACGAAGATCTTTCGTTGTTTGAACTAGGACAGTCGTGTCTTATTCCCTTTGTCTCTCGATACTTGCATTGCCCGAGATCTGATCAATGACATTGATGACCCACAAGTATAGGGGGTGTATCGCAGTATTTTCGAGGGAAGTGAAACCCAATTTATTGATTCGACACAAGGGGAGCCAAAGAATATTTATAAGCCTTAACAACTGAGTTGTCAATTCAGCGGCACCTGGAAACAATCTTGCTCACAACAGTTTATCAGTAGCAACAGTTTTATAATAGGAATAGTAAAGTAATAGCAGTAGTAAAAGTAAAGACAGTAGTAACAATTGCAATAAACAGTAGGATTAAAGTGCGGTAGGCATAGGGATGGATGGACGAGCGTTGCATGGACAAGACAATTCATATAGCAACCAGAACATAGGGCATTTGCAGATAAATAAGATAAAGCATCCAAGTACTAAATAATCCTAGGCATGTGTTCCATATATAGTCATACGTGCTTGCAATGAGAACTTGCACAACATCTTTTGTCCCTTGACTGCCAACAATTAGGGCCTGAAGGGAACTACTGGCAATTAAGGTCCTCCTTTTAATAGAGCACCGGAGCAAAGCATTAACACTCCATAAACACATGTGATCCTCACATCAAAACCATTCCCTCCGGTTATCCTGATTGCTGTCACTTCAGGGCCTTTGGTTCCGGTCAACAATATGTGTATACAACTTGCAGGTAAGACCATAAACAATACTATCATAATGAATCAATAGCATGTTCAGATCTAAAATCATGGCACTTGGGCCCTAGTGACAAGCATTAAGCATAACAAGATGCAACAAAGTCAAAAAGCACTAATAATAGATACTAGGCACCATCCCCTAACAATACTGATGCCATTACATGAATGATCTCATCCAAACCCTACCATCCCCATAGCCTACAGCGGGGGATTACTCACTCATAGATGGGGGAAACATGGATGGTCGATGGAGAAGCGATGGTGATGATGATGGCGATGATCTCCTCCAATTCCCCGTCCCCGAGGTGCCGAACGGAGTTTCGTTCAATCATGAATCTGGTGGTGGCGGCGTAGTGGAACTCTTTTTGGAAAAACGTCGAACTCCCCTTGGTTTTTAGGTCAAGAGGCGACTTATAGGCGAAGAAGGAGGCCGAGGGGGCAGCCGAGGTGGCCACACCACCCCTAGGCGTGGCCTGGCCTGGCCTGTGCGACCAGGTGGTGTGGGCCCCTCGTGGCCCTACTCTGTCTCGTCTTCTGGCTCTATGTATCTTCTGGTGAAATATGATTTTTGGCATATTTTCCGGGATTTTTCCTGATAGTTGATTTTCTGCACAAAAACTAGACACCAAGGTAATTCTGCTGAAAACAGCGTCAGTCTGTGTTAGTTGTATCCAAATCACACAAGTTTAGAGGAGAAACGATAGCAAAAGTGTTCGGGAAAGTAGATACGTTTTGGACGTATCAACTCCCCCAAGCTTAGCTTATTGCTTGTCCTCAAGCAATTCAGTTGAAAACTGAGTGCGATAAAAGAAACTTTCATGAACACATTTGCTTCATAAGGTGTATATATTCTCAGCATGTGATCAACTACTCAGTCAATTCATAATAAAAAGTATGCAACTAAGTTTACTTAATAGTCATTGCAAGCTATGAAGAGCTTCTAACTCAAAAATAAAAAAGTAGTATGAAACACAAACATAAGCAACGTTGCAATGCTCATAACAAGGTATGATAGAGTGGTATCTCGCTTGCCTTCGATTGTAAAGCAAACATAAATGCCAAGGCACCTCTGAAGTTCAAGTGAAGACTAGAAGTAAAGATATCAAAGATACAAGCATCAAAGTCATAACACAATTAATCCAGTTTTGGGACAAGCACATTACACTAAGAATGACAACTATGCTCTCAAGAAAGTGCTCAAAGAATGGGTGGTGACTCAACAAGGAAATGAAAAAGGGTTTTGAAAAGTTTGAAAGGCTTCCAAATGCTGAAAGTATGGTACTCGTTAGCTTTGAGCTCTCATTGCCCCTATCATAAGCATCTTCAAATGGTTAAGGTTAAAGTGACACAACTAAGAGGATATGCTTGACAAGTTATAAGTTAAAATCTCATGCCCCTTACTTATGAGTACCGGACCTCATGCTACTCAACTTCAGTCACAAGTAAGCTCTTGTCATTGTAAGTACATATGTATCATAGAGAACTGCCAACGGGGTACCCCTTGCACATGATACAGGAACTATCCCATAATCAAAATGACAAGGCAAGCAGACAATGAGCATCTCAGCGATCTTTTTATTTGCTATTTGCATAGGTTTTTATTGAGGATGCTTCATAGAATGCTCATTATGGTTATGCTGCAAGTTTCCACCATGATTAGGCATGTCTTAGGCTAGTGGCCCAGGCGTTTCTCTAACACATATACAAACTCCATGATCTTACAAGTTCCCCTTTTATTTCACACCGCCAGGATCCACAAGCAAAAAATCATGATATCAGCGAGGCACAAAGTACCCATGCAATGTTGAAAGCGTTCCCCATGATACATGGTTCTGCTAACTTCAACTTATAAAGTGCGAGCATATACGCAACAAAGATGGACGCAATGGTTCAAGATTATTAAGTGCAAGAAAGTAAAGTGTGCCATTAAGTTCGTGAGAGCTTTACTAACTAACTTTCTCATAACAAGCAAACATTTTATTCGGAAGAAAACAAGGCATACTAAGCATGCACGGAATAGCAAATGATGCTAATAGGTAGGTATGGTGGTCACTTTTGGCAATATTTGGTTTTTGGGAGTTGGAAACACGAGTAAAGCTTATACTCAGTGCAGGTGAAGGCTAGCAATAGTAAGGGAGCGACAAACGAGAGAGCAGTAACTGTCATAATCATGCTTGCAGCAAAACAAGACTAATCATGGCATGAAAGTGATTCAAGACCCCTGAGGCAAAATAATTCATCGAGGCTTAACTAATTATTGTTTCAGTCATATGCATGCATGAGCATGTGCCAAGTCAATTCAAGTGAAACACTCAGAGGAGGGTACCACGGTATCATACCAAGTTATGAATAAAGCAATGCAAGCGAACATTCATATGACATGCTACAAATTATTAGCGAGTTGGAGCTAATCATAAGAAAGCAAGAAGTACTAAGCATCCATAAATAACATACACCCTACATGAACAGACTAATCATGCCCACAATGATGAGTATATGTACAAAAATGAAAACAAATAGAGTTCGTCACCAGCCTCTTACCACACCTCAAGTTGTCATTAATCCTCATTATTGCCCTTCACTTGTGTGGCTTAAATAATAACATGAAACCAAATTCCACTGAGGACTGCTGAACCCTGCAACAAACTCACAAAACCAAAGAAGAACAACAAATATTTTTGGTGTTTTCGATTTTTAAAAGCAAGAACCAAAAAGGAAGAACAAGCAAAGCAAAATCTTTTTGGGTTTTTCGAATAGTTCAAACAAAGCAAAAAGGGAAAAGCAAACCAAGGCAAAAAGAAGAAGAAGAAGCAAACAAAGATAAACAATAGAAATTATTTCGGTCTTTTTGTGTTTTAGAAAGCAAAAACAAAGAGAGAACGAAAACTAAAAAAAATAGAACGAAACATGAATATACAAAGTACCGATGAAAAATGATATGGAGATGAGTGTGATGTCGGTGTACCTCCCCCAAGCTTAGGCTTTTGGCCTAAGTGAGTATCAATCCCAAGCTGGCCAAGATGGAGCGCCTTGTGTCTGATCGGGAGGTACACTCGTCTGGTGCGAGCTCGAGGGCGCCCACCGTAGTCTTGGAGGGAACATCCTCCTGGTGCTTCTTGTGGAAACCGAGCAAGCGGAGCTGCTCGTCCACCTCCTCCTTGGAGTGCGACCACGGCCTCCTGTGAACACTGAACAATGTAGATTGCGGCAAAGGAATCTCCCTTTCATCCCCGTCAGTAAACAACATCATGTATACTAAACTTTCCATGTCATAGTCAGCAGTGACGAAGTGATGTATTTTCATGGAAGCAAGATCAAGCCTTTGTGGTGCCAATATAGTATCATTTGGATCCACAGAAAGCTCTAATGCAGTGACCACGCGTGAAGCGATAATGCTCCCATAAATAGGTCCCCTAGCATCTAGGTGGCGAGCAATGAGAGAGCCAAGATTGTACCGAGTATCATTATTAAGTGCAGCAGCGAGGAAGGCTAAATGATAATTAGAGATCTTACTCGTATTATCCCTACCAAGAATGCTAGTAGCAAGATAATAAGTAAAGTATCTAAGAGCTGGGAGTTGGATGTTTGTTATCTTCCCGCGCTGAGCTACGCGGTCATCGTCATTGGTCACACCTCGATAGAGCTCCAGCAAATTAGCGGGTCGCCCTTGAATCTTCTTCATGGTCCCTATCATGCCTATACCTATAATGCTGCAAAATCTTTCCAATGGCATGGTAAAAGGCAGATTATAAATTCTAAAAAAATAGTTGACTGATAGGGGGTGTTAGTGAAAATGAAACTCTTAACGAAGGTTTTGGTGAGAATGACATATTGCTCACTCTCATCTTCCATGTATGAGGTCAAACCGACCCTCTGAACCAATAGAAAGAAATCATCGAGGATCCTGATACATTGCAAATGTATCTATAATTTTTGATGTTCCATGCTTGGTTTTATCCACTTTTTGTGTTTTGCCCACACTTTGGAGTACTTTTCATATGATTTCTTGGACTAACCTATTAACAAGAGCCACAGTGCCAGCTGCCTATTTTCTGCTGTTTTTGGTTCTAGGAAAGTCAGAAAATGCATATTCTCGGAATTGGACGAGACAAAATCCAAAGTGCCTATTTTTTCGGAAGTCATCAGATGCTAGAATACGAGATGAAGAAGGGCTAGGGGCCGGCCACACCACCTAGCCACAGCAGCTGCCTGGCCTCTCCTTCCTCCTATAAGATGCCCTTGGGACAAAAACCCTAAGTACCCGATCAAAAATCCACGAAGAGTGCAGAGCCGTCATCTCCATCCCTAGATCAGGAGGGATCTGAGCTCTTCCGCACCTCACGGAGGGGAATTCACCCTGGAGACCTTCTTCTTCATCATGCAAGCCTCCGGTGTGATGCGTGAGTAGTTCATCTCTGGACTACGGGTCCATGTAGTAGCTAGATGGCTGGTTCTCCTCCTTAGTGCTTTCATGTTTAGATCTTGTGAGCTCCGTTCATGATCAAGATCATCTATTTGTAATTTTGCATGTCATGTTTGCGGGGATCCGATGGATATTGAGATGCTATTTCAGATTCATTATTGATTCTATCATGTCTTTGTTATTTGTGATCTTGCATGCTTTCCGTTCTTAGTAGCTATCTTGGCCAAGTAGATGCTAGCAACTCCAAGAGTTAGTATTTATGCTCGATAGTGGGTTCATGCCTCCGTAACTGGGAAGTGATGAAATCTCTAAGGTACTAGATGTGCTGTTGCTACCAAGGAGAAAACAACAATCCTTTGTTCATAGAACAATTGTATTGTTTACATTACACGCAATTCGTAAAGCAATAATCTGTTGCTTGCAACTTAATACTGGAGGGGGTTCGGATGATAACCTGAAGGTGGATTATTAGTCATAGATGCAGTTGGATGGAGGTCTATGTATAATGTTGTAATGCCCAATCAAGTCTCAAAGGAGTCAAGATGATTAGTATATGCATGTATTGCTTTCTCGATGTTTGTCAATTGCCCCGCTGTAATTTGTTCACCCAGCATGTTATCTATCTTAAGGAGAGCCACCTCTAGTGAACTATGGATCCTGGTCCTTTCAGTTTACATACAATCTATAAACTATTTACTGCTTTGTGTTTACTTTCTGCAAACTATTACTTCCTTCCATTCGATACGTTTAATCCTTTGTTTTCAGCAAAACACGGTGAGATTGACAACCTCATCGCAAGTTGGGGACAGAGTTCTGTGGTTGTGTTGTGCAGGTCTCCACATTGCTACTAGCACCGGTAGTGCGCCCTACCAAGGCTCAGCTAGCAACACCTTTGGGGTGTTTCCTTGCTCCTACTGGTTCGATTAAACCTTGGTTTCATAACTGAAGGAAACTTGCTGCTGTGCTCATCATACCTTCCTCTTGGGGTTCCCAACGAGCTCTACATCAACACTAAGCCATCAAGCATTTTTCTGGCGTTGTTGCCGGGGAACTGAAGAACAAGAAGAAGCTCCCATGTCGACCACGCGCCAGCATTTTTCTGGCACCGTTGCCGGGGAGTCAAGGACATCTTCACAAGGGGAGTCCCTCATAACGAATCTCTTTACTTTGTTATTTTTGTTTTGCTTAGTTTCTTTTTGCTTTGTTTGCTTGTTTCTTTATCAAAAACACAAAAAAATTAGTTTTACTAGTTTGCTTTCTTATTTGAAAACCCAAAAAATGACTACTCTTGAAATCACTAAGTTGTGTGACTTCACTAGCACCAACAACAATGATTTTATGAGCACACCTATTGCTCCGCCTGTGCCTGAAGATACTTTCTTTGAGATAAAACCTACTTTGCTCAATCTTGTTATGAGAGAACAATTTTCTGGTATTGGTAATGAAGATGCTGCTGCCCATCTAAATAACTTTGTTGAACTTTGTGAGATGCAAAAGCATAGGGATATAGATGGTGATATTATTAAGCTGAAATTGTTTCCTTTCTCTTTGAGAGGAAAAGCTAAAGAATGGTTGAATTCCTTAACTAGGAATAGTATTGATTCTTGGACTAAGTGCAAACATGCTTTCATTGGAAAGTATTATCCTCCTGCTAAGATTATATCTATGAGAAGTGAAATAATGAAGTTCAAACAATCTGATAATGAACATGTTGCTCAAGCTTGGGAAAGAATGAAATCTTTGGTAAAGAATTGTCCCACTCATGGACTGACTGCTTGGATGATCATCCAAAAAATTTATGCAGGATTGAACTATTCTTCAAGGAACCTATTGGATTCTGCTGCTGGAGGTACCTTTATGACCATCACTTTGGGTGCTGCAACAAAACTTCTGGACAATATGATGGTTAATTATTCTGAATGGCATACTGAGAGAACTCCACAAGGTAGGAAGCTAAATTCTATTGAGGAAACTTCCTACTTGAGTGATAAGATTGATATTATTATGTCTATGCTTGTTAATGGGAAAGCCCATATTGATCCAAATAATGTTCCTTTATCCTCTTTGGTTGCTCAAGAAGAGAAAGTTGATGTGAACTTCATAAGAAATAACAATTTTGGCAATAATGCTTATAGGAGTAATTTTGGTAACAACAATTATAAGCCATATCCTCCCAACAATGGTAATTCTTATGGAAGTTCCTATAACAATAATAGGAGTGCTCCCTCTGAACTTGAAGTTATGCTTAAAGACTTTATTAGTAAGCAAACTGCTTTCAATAAAACTATTGAGGAAAACTCTCTAATGCTGAAAGAAATATAGCATCTTTGGCTGAAGGTCAATCTTCTTTGAATAAAATGGCTGCTAAACCTGAAACTAATGATAATCCCTTTGCAGCTACTAATGCTATACAAGTAAGAATTGATGAAAATGTTAGACTATTAGCTGAATTACATGCTAAGTGGGAAAGAGAAGATGAAATTGCTAGAAACATTAGTGTTTCTACTATTACCACCACTAGTGTTGAGGCTAGTAATAGTTCTACTACTCTAGATGATAAATTTGATTTTGATCTTGATGGTTGCAATATCTCTGAAGTTATTAAGTTCCTACAAAAGCTTGCTAAAAGTCCTAATGCTAGTGCTATGAACATGGCCTTTACAAAACACATTACTGATGCTCTCATAAAGATTAAAGAAGAAAAGATGAAACATAAAGCTTCTATTCCTATAAAACAAGAAGATGGTTGGGAACCCATCATTAATATGAAAGTGAATGACTTTGATTTCAAAGCTTTATGTGATCTTGATAGTAGTGTTTCTATTATGCCTAGAAGGATTTATGATATGCTTGATTTGCCTCCACTTGAAGATTGTTATTTGAATGTCCCACTTGATGATAATGATAAAAATAAACTCATGGGGAGTCTTAATGATGTTCTTATTATGGTTAACAATGCCTATGTCCCCGTTGATTTCTATGTTTTGGATGTTGAATGCAATGCTTCTTGTCCTATTACTTTGGGAAGACCTTTTCTTAGAACTGTTGGTGCCATTATTGATATGAAAGAAGGCATCATTAAATATCAAATCCCACTCAAGAAAGGTATAGAACACTTCCCTAAGAGGAGAGAGAAAATTTCTTTTGCTTCTCCTATGAAAACAAAATTTGGTCTTAATGCTTCTTTATTTGAGAACACTTGATTCTTTTTCTTGCTTCTTATGCCTAACTTAAAGGCGTTAAAGAAAAGTACTCATTGGGAGATAACCCAAAAGTTTTGTTTGAGTCTTGGAAGTTATTACTTCAGTAATAACCGCTCCTTATCCTTTTTATTTGCTTTTTGTGCCAAGAGTAACCTCTAATGAGAGAGAAGTAATGATTGGGAAAGTTGCTGTCCCGAAACAGATTTCTGTGCTTCACCGTAAAAATTCGTGTAAAATCTATGAACGTCTTTTAGAGGCGTCAATTTTTGTGCTTCTGCCCCAGGTTGTTATCTAACTTTCGTTAGTTCAACGCTTTTTGATTTGAGCAACATAAGGTCTTCGAAAAAATTCGTCTTTACCTGCTGGTCTGTTTTGACAGATTTCTGCCATTTTCTGCATTTCCTTCTTGTTGGTTCCTTTTTGAGTTCTTTTGGGGAATTGAGATTTTTGAGGGAAGTGTTACAGTAGCTAGTGTTCTAATGGAAGTTTATTGGTGTTATAACTGAACCTTAAGACTTATTTATCTTGAGTGCACTAATGTTGCTAATAAAGATTGTGTGAAGTTTTGTATAAAGGAAAAATTTCAGGTGTATAGAAGGAATGAGTAATGAGATGAAGGATGGACTACATCTCAAGCTTGGGGATGCCATGCGTGTCACCCCAAGAAATATCCAAGAAGTACAAGCGTCAAAGCTTAGGGATGCCCAAGGCATCCCCCTTCTTCATCAATAAAAATCCCAGGTTTCTTTCAAACGCTTCATTTTTATTGTTTCATGCACAGTTGTGTTGTTCTTGGAGCGTCTTCTTTTTTGTTTTCATTTTGGTTTTTTCGTTTGCTTAGTTTTCTGAATAAATTGGTTGGACCCCCTCTTTCATACATTGGTTTGCAAATAGTTTGGTTTGGTTTGGAAAAGAGTAGGAAAGTTCATGCTTATGTGGTAAAAAAAGCTTGTTTTTGACTGTGGCCTATGCTTGGTCATGCCATGCTTGATATTGTTTTGGCTTATGCTTAGTATTCTTTGCTGTAGCATGACTTGTTATAAACAATTGATATTTCTTAATGTGCCTTGGATGAATCATGTGTTGTTTTAGCATATTAAAGCATAGTATAGTGGCATTCTCCTTTGATGCTTTATTTGGGTTGACTTGGCACATGCTCACACCATGTTATGACTATCTCAAGTCACCATAGCCTTTATGATCCTTTAGTTTTCAACTTGTAGTATCACTTTATGCTTTGATCAATGATGTTTTGTCGCTCTGCATGATTATGGCCATTATTGCTCTCTTAGTCTGTCGCTCCCAGTCTTTTGCTAGCCTCCACAACCAAGTATGAGTTCCACTCATGCATCCAACTCCCTAAACCAAGTTATTCCAAAGAGTCCACCATACCTACCTACTAGCTTATGCTATTCCAAGTATATTCATGCTTTTGTTTACCTTCTGAATTAAACTTGTTATGAGAAAACTACTGATTAAAGCTCTCACGAACTTGATGGCACACTTTACTTTTTTGCATCTAATAAACTTGAACCATTGGGTACTTCTTTGTTGCGTATATGATTGCACTTTATAAGTTGAAATTAGCAGAACCATGTATCATGGGGAACGCTTTCAACATTGCACTTGTACTTGGTACCTCATTGATATCATGTTCTTTTGCTTACGGATCCCGGTGGTGTGAAATAAAAGTGGAACTTATAAGATCATGGAGTTTGTATGTGTGTTAGAGAAACATCTGGGCCGCTAGCCTAAGCCATGCCTAATCATGGTGGAAACTTGCAGCATCACCATAATGAGCACTCTATGAAGCATCCTCAATAAAAACCTATGCAAATAGCAAATAAAAAGATCGCTGAGATGCTCATTGTCTGCTTGCCTTGTAGATGAGTGAGCATCCCCCTCATCTCCTTCATTGCCAAAGCGTGGTGCAATGATATCTTCATTGTATGAAGGCCTAAACTGAGAGGCTGATCTTGAAGGCCTTGACCTCCTAGGTGTGTCCCTCTCAAATATTTCTCCAAAGGTGTGGTTGTTCATCTTTGATATTCTGAAATTTAAACATCTATTACACCAGTGATTGCAAAGTGAATATATAATGAAGAGCACTACTCATGGGGACTTGTAAGAGGCCTAAACATGCATCAAAACAATATCTCTAAGCATTGAACAAGCTTACAAGCTCTCATAACCTGTCACCTAGAGCAGCAAAATACTCAAGATACAAACAACTAAACACAAATGTACTTGGACAAGCGGAGGAGTCACATATCGGAGAACAAATGCTCCAAATTTCAGCAGCAAAGATGGGCTGAGCAAGGAGATCAAAAAATCATGGGCAAGAACAACAAGAACGCGATTTCGAGCAAAGAACTGATGTTTTCTCGGGAGAGAGAAGAAAGTGGGAAGTGAGAGAGTGATTGGAGGGACAGGGTGGCCCACACCATGGCCAGGCGCGCCCCTGGGATGTTCGCGCCACCAGGTGGTGTGCCTGTCTGGTGGGCCCCCCTGGTACTATCCAGGCACTCCTCTGCCCCTTTTTTCACGAAAAAAATTAATATGAATTTTCTGGAATTTTTTGAGACACTTTATTTTTTAGTAATTTTCAGGTATAGATGAATGATTTTCTGACAGAAAGATGTTTTTGAAATGATGCAATGACAAAACAAAGCTAAAACTTCAGAAGTTCTAACACACTCTAATATGCAAGCAACTAACAACAGAAAATTAAACTAAACGAAAGCAAAAACTAGAAAAGATAAAATAAAAGTAAAGAAAGATAATCATGGTGAAAACATTGTTTTGTTCATTAAAATCCCTTTGTTAACAAGGTTGATCAGGTCTTGTTACCAAAACAATTTTATATGAAACAAAACTTTGTGTTCCACTAATGATTATGTTACCTCAACCTTGATAGCAATGGTCCCAATCATAATAGTTTCATATTTTTCTCTTGGTATGGGACAATATATTTCTCCAACTTGAATGCCCTCAACATGTTCAATTGAATTCAAACCATAACTCATATCAATCTTCTTGGGGAAATAGATAGTATGCTCCTTGTCATTAACATTGAAAGTCACCTTTCCTTGATTACAATTAATAACAGCTCCTGCAGTATTAAGAAAAGGTCTCCCAAGAATAATAGACATATTATCATCTTCAGGCATTTCAAGCACAACAAAATCAGTTAATATCAAGCAATTATAAGCCACTTGAACAGGTACATCCTCACATATACCAATAGGAATAGTAGTAGATTTATCAGCCATTTGCATATATATATCAGTTGGTATTAGTTTTTCCAGTTGAAGTCTCTTGTAGAGAGAAAAAGGCATAACACTAACTCATGCTCCCAAATCACACAAAGCAGTTCTAACATAACTATTTTTAATAGAGCAAGGAATGGTTGGAATCCCTGGGTCTCCAAGTTTCTTTGGAACCTTACCATTAAAGGAATAATTAGCAAGCAAAGTAGAGATTTCTTCATTAGGGATCTTCCTTTTATCGAGACAATATCCTTCATATACTTTGAATAAGGAGGCAATTTAATAGCATTAGTCAAAGGAATTTCCAAGAATAAAGGTTTCATCCATTCACAAAACTTATTATAGTGTTCATCTTCCTTTGACTTGTGTTTCTTATCAGGGAAAGGCATAGGTTTTTGGACCCAAGGCTCTCTTTTACTACCATGTTTCTTAGCAACAAAATCTTCTTTAGTGTATTTAGTATTCTTAGTGTGCCTTTCAGGTTCTTCTTCAACCTTTTCTTTATCAGGAGCATCATTTTCTTCATTACCACTTTTAATTTCAGCATCAGAGACAGATATACTATTAGGATCTTTAGCAGGTTCAGAAGGTTCTACAATAGTTTTATGTTTCTTCTTTGTTTTCTTAGGAGTAGTACCATTATTTTCAGCTTGTTGAGAATCCTGCTCAATTCTTTTAGGATGCCCCTCAGGATATAGAGGATCCTAGGTAGCAGCACCACTTCTAGTTCTAATTTCATAAGCATGTTTTTTTAGCAGCATTAACTAGCAAGTCTTTTTGTACCTTAATAAGCTGATCAATTTGAGTTTGAACCATTTGAAAATGTTTAACAAGCATTTTAACATCATTAGAGGTTCTTTCCACAATATCTTTTAACTCAACAATAGCTCTAGAGTTTTCCATTAAATGATTTTGCACCCTTTTATTGAAATTATCTTGCTTAACAATAAAAATATCTAATTCTTCTAAGCATTGATCAGGAGGTTTAGAGTAAGGGATATCACCTTTATCAAAATGTTGGAGAGAGTGTACCTCAATAGTGGATGAGTGTGGGATTGGCTTACATAATTCTTCTATAGGAGGTAAATTCTTGACGTCAGCAGCTTTAATTCCCTTCTCCTTAAGACATTTATTAGCTTCCTTCGTCACTTTATCATTTAGTTCAATAACTCCCCTCTTCTTTGATGTTGGTATAGGCGCAGGTATAGCTGGTTCAAGTATAATTGTTTCAGGTATAAGTGGTTCAGGAGGAGTCTAGTCTTCATAATTCTTGCTTATTTTAGTCATTAATTCCTCAGCTTCCTTGGGAGTCCTATTCCTGAAAACAGAATCAGCACAACTATCCAGGTATGTCCTATATTCTTCAGTTAGTCCATTATAAAATATGTCAAGAAGCTCATTCTTAGGTAATGGACATCCAGCCTATGCATGAATCAAAGGCAATATCTCTTTTTCTCCCTGTTTAAAATCAAAAAGTTCCTGCAAAATAGCATGTCTAGCACTAGGAGGAAAATATTTCTGTAGGAAAGTACTAATCAAGCAATCAGGGCTATCAATAGATCCAGGAGGTAGATTATTAAACCAAGTTTTAGCTTCTCCTTTCAGTGAAAAAGGGAAAAATTTAACAACAAAGTTGGTGCGCATCTTAATATCATCAGAAAACAGGCCACTCATGGTAGAAAGCTCAGTCATATGTGCTACCGCACTTTCATTCTTAGTCCCACAAAAAGGTTCTTTCTCAACAATAGCTATGTAAGATAAATCAAGAGAGAAATCATAATCCTTATCTTTAATGCTTATGGGAGATGCAGCAAACTTAGCATTAGGAGACAATTAGGGTTTTATAGTACGCCTCTCAAGGAGACTCTTAATAAAACTCCTATCATGGTTGTTTTGACATTCTTTAATAAATTCATCGATCATCTCTATATAACTGTCTTCAATATCATAGCTCTCTCTAGGCTCAGGTGAACTGACAGGTGTAGTAGTGTCTTCATTAGGAGTTTCAGTATTTCTAGCTATAGTTCTACCAATCGTAGCATCTAGGAAAGGACCTAATGAACCACTCTTATCAAGCACAGTAGAAGCAGCATCATAAGTATCAAAAGTTTCAGATTCAGCAGTAGTAGCAGTGTGTGTAGCATCTGTATGGGGTGGTGTAAGGAGCTTACTCATAACAGATAGTGAATCAAGAGTAACAGAGGTGTTTAGAACCGTATCTCTTCTTGTAGTGGATGGTAAAATAGGAACCTTGCCATCACGAGACTTACCCATGATGGATGGATGGCAGCGAACAATAGTGATTCCAAGTGAACTTGATAAATAAAGCTATGCTCCCCGGCAACGGCACCAGAAAATAGTCTTGATGACCCACAAGTATAGGGGGTGTATCGCAGTATTTTCAAGGGAAGTGAAACCCAATATATTGATTCAACACAAGGGGAGCCAAAGAATATTTATAAGCCTTAACAACTAAGTTGTCAATTCAGCTGCACCTGGAAACAATCTTGCTCACAGCAGTTTATCAGTAGCAACAGTTTTGTAATAGCAATAGTAAAGTAAAGACAGTAGTAATAATTGCAGTAAACAGTAGGATTAAGGCGCGGTAGGCATATGGATGGATGGACGGGTGTTGCATGGACAAGACAATTCATATAGCAATCAGAACATAGGGCATTTGCAGATAAATAAGATAAAGCATCCAAGTACTAAATAATCCTAGGCATGTGTTCCATATATAGTCATACGTGCTCGTAATGAGGACTTGCACAACATCTTTTGTCCTGCCAGCCCGTTTGCAGCGGGGCCTCAAGGGAACTACTAGCAATTAAGATGCTCCTTTTAATAGAGCACCGGAGCAAAGCATTAACACTCCGTGAACACATGTGATCCTCACATCAAAGCCAGTCCCTCCGGTTATCCCAATTGCTGTCACTTCGGGGCCTTTGGTTCTGGATAACAATATGTGTATACAACTTGCAGGTAAGACCATAAACAATACTATCATAATGAATCAATAACATGTTCATATCTGAAATCATGGCACTTGGGCCCTAGTGACAAGCATTAAGCATAACAAGTTGCAACAAAGTCAAAAAGCACTAATAATAGATACTAGGCACATGCCCTAACAATATGATGCCATTACATGAACAATCTCATCCAATCTCTACCATCCCCATAGCCTACAGCGGGGGATTACTCACTCATATATGGGGGAAACATGGATGGTCGATGGAGAAGCGATGGTGATGATGATGGCAATGATCTCCTCCAATTCCCCGTCCCGGCAGGGTGCCAGAACAGAGTTTCTGGTTCTGAATCACGAAATCTGGTGGTGGCGCGTAGCGGAACTCTTTTTGGAAAAACGTCGAACCCCCCTTGGTTTTTAGGTCATGAGGCGACTTATAGGCGAAGAGGGAGGCCGAGGGGGCAGCCGAGGCGGCCACACCACCCCCAAGTGCGGTCTGGCCTAGCCCGCGCGGCCATGTGGTTGAAGGGTTTCACAGCATAGTAAATCAAAATTTTCTACAGAAGCAAACAGAGGGAAAGCCAAGATCTAATCTAGGAGATGCAAACAACGAGAGAGATTGGATTAGATCTTCATACCCTTGAAGATTCAACAGTGAACGTTCGGGCGTGGGTGATGTAGTCGTACTCGCTTCTCCTCCTCGCGATCTGATCCGATCTAGCACCACAAGTGGCGGTGCCTCCGTGAGATGCACACGTGCAGCACCTCGATGTCTCCTCCTTCCTCGGACCAGCAAGTAGGGTGGGGAGATGGATTGGATCTACAACACGACGGCGTGGTGTATATGGTGGAGAATTTCTGCAGCAGGGCTTCGCCTGCAAACAGTCGGGAGGGAGAGAGGAAGGCAGCAGGGCTACTAGGGCTTGGAGGGAGATGTGTGTAGGGGGGAAGGGGGCGCACCAGCCCTCTATATATAGAGGGGGGTGCGGCCAGCCCTTGCCCATCCTCCAAGCCTATCTCTAGTTTAAACGATTTAAACTCTCCCTTATCTAGAAACCCTATCTCTAGTTTAAACGAGTTTAAACTTATCTAGGATCGGCTGGGCCCTATGGGGCCTTGTGCCCCTGGCCCAATGCGGCCAGGACTTCCCTCATAGGCCCATTCCCCCTCCCGGAAGGTGGGACCACGTTGGCCCCCTTCCGGAAGGTTCTAGAAGCTTCTGGTACAATACCAATTAATCCGGAACAATTCCGAACTCCAAAAACTGCACTGCCTTATATGAATCTTATTCTCCGGACCACTCCGGAACCTCTCGTGATGTCCCGGATCCCATCCGAGACTCCGAACAAAAATTCATAAACCAATTATCCAATCTATCCTAGCGAGACACGTTATGTGTGACCTGCGGGTTCGAGAATATGCAGACATGATCTTCTATCAATAATCAACAGCGGGTCCAGGCACCCATATTGACTCACACACATACATCGATGATAAAATCGTATGAACCACGATGCCAGGATTCAATCAAACCCATATAGATATTCCCATCTTCTCGCGATATTTTACTTGACCGAGATACGATCGCTTGCATACCGCCATACCTAGTTCAATCTCGCTCACAAGAAGTACTTTACTCGTTCGTAATCCGATATCACTTTGTGATTAACTCCTTAACCACATGCTTGCAAGCGGTGTTGATATCGATTACCGAGTGGGCCCAAGTATATCTCTCGACTTGGGAGGGACAAATCCCATCTCGATACATACAACCCAATGACTTTCCGATCACCTGAGAGACACCTTTATGATCACCCTCTCATAGGATGACGTTTGATGACTTCAAAGCTTTCTTCCGATACCAGGGAGTTGTATTATCTCATGGTCTAAGGAATACAATATTTGACATGAGAAAAGCTTCGCAAAGACGAACATGATGAAACGATCTAATAGCTTTGCTTAGTTTGGGTCTGTCCACCATATCATTCTCCCAATGATATGATCTCATTATCAATTGACAACTCATGTCTATGGTTAGGAAACCTTAACCATCATTGATCAAAGAGCTAGTCCATAGAGGCGTACTAGGGACACGGTGTTGTTCACAAACCACACAAGTATTAATGTTTCCGCTTAATACAATTCTAGCATGGAATATAAACTTTATCATGAACAAGAATTATAATAATAACATCTTTATTATTGCCTCTAGGGCATAATTCCAACAGTCTCCCACTTGCACTAGAGTCAATAATCTAGTTTACATTTGGCAACAATCTCACACCCATGGCACTGAGGTGCTGATCATGTTTTACACGTGGAAGAGGTTTAGTCAATGGATCTGCGACATTCAGATCTGTATGTACTTTGATGATCTTCGATCTCCATCGCTATATAATCTCGGATTATATGAAACTTGCGTTGATATGCTTGGTCTTTGGATGATATCTTGGTTCCTTAGCGAGTGCTATGGCGCCAGGTGTTGTCACACAATATCTCCAAGGGTCCAATGCACTTGGAACCACGCCAAGCTCATTGATGAAGTTTCGATCCAAACTCCTTCACTTGACGCTGCAGCATCCATGTATTCGCTTCTCATCAGAGATCCCGCGACCACGCTTTGCTTGCAGCTTCTCCACTCACAGCTCCTCCATTCAAAATATACATGTATCCCGTCTCGAGATTTAGCATCATCCTTGTCGGTCGAAACTAGCATCGACGTAACCTTTTTACGACGAAATGTTCATCACCCCATAGACTAAGAACATTTCTTTAGTCCTATTTAGGTACCTTACGATGTTCTTCACGGCTGTCCAAAGGTTCCACTCTGGATCACTTTGATATCTGCTCGTCAAACTAAGAGCATTGGACACATCCGTCTAGTACACAACATGGCATACATGATGGAACCTATGGCCGAGGCATAAGGCACTTTGCTCAAGCTTCCTATCATTTCATCAGAATGGACACCGAGCCTTGCTCAATATCTTACTCGACAACATAGGCAATGAACCTTTCAATGCCTTATCCATTCGAACCTTTTGAACTTTGTCTAGGTATGTACCGCTTAAAGCTATCAGGCCTTTGTCTATCTCTATAGATTTTGATGCCCAATATATAAGCAGCTTCACCTAGGTCTTTCATTGAAAAACACTTGTTCAAATAACTCTTCACATTGTTAAGCATGTCGATGTCATTTCCAATAATCAATATGTCATCCACATATAGTACCAGAAACGTCACCGAGCTCCCACTCACTTTCTTGTAGATGCAAGCTTCGTAGCAATTTGGAACAAATCCAAAGCTCTTGATCACTTGATCAAAACGAAGATTCCAACTCCGAGACGCTTGCTTCAGTCCATAAATGGAACGCTGAAGTTTGCATACTTTATCAGCATCCTTAGGATCGACAAAACCTTCGGGTTGCATCATATACAACTCTTCATCAATGTTGCCATTGAGGAAAGCAGTCTTGACATCCATTTGCCATATTTCATAATCATGAAACGCAGCAATTGCTAATAAAATCTGAATGGACTTAAACATCGCTACGGGAGAGAAAGTCTCATCGTAGTCAACACCTTAAACTTGTCGAAAACCTTTCGCAACAAGCCGTGCTTTATAGACGGTAACATTACCATCCGCGTCCGTTTTCTTCTTGAAGATCCATTTGCACTCAACGGCCTTTCGGTCGCTAGGAGGGTCCACCAAAGTCCATACTTGGTTTTCGCCATGGATCCCAATTCGATTTCATGGCTTCTAGCCATTTCTCGAGTCAGGCTCATCATCGCTTCCTCATAGTTCGTAGGTTCACCGTCTTCTACTAACAAGACCAAGACAGGTTGCCGTACCACTCGAGGGGCACGCGACCTTGTCGACCGCGACGCTCAAGAGTAGCATCGTCCAAAGCTTCATGATCCTTGTCATTAGCTTCCTCTATTGTTGGCGCAGCGACATCGAACAATTTCAGGTGCTGCGCTACTCTCCAATTCAAGAGAAGGTTCAACAACCTCGTCTAGCTCTACTTTCCTCCCACTCACTTCTTTCGAGAGAAACTCCTTCTCAAGAAAGGAACCGTTCTTTGCGACAAACACTTTGCCTTCGGTTCTGTGATAGAAGGTATACCCAATAGTTTCCTTAGGGTATCCTATGAAGACGCATTTCTCCGCTTTGGGTTCGAGCTTGTCCGCATCAACTTCTTGACGAAGCCGCATCCCCAAACTTTAAGAAACGACAACTTAGGTTTAGCACCAAACCACAGTTCATACGGTGTCGTCTCAACGGATTTAGATGGAGCCCTATTTAAAGTGAATGCAGCGGTTTCTAATGCATAACCCCAAAACGATAACGGCAAATCAGTAAGAGACATCATCGATCGGACCATATCTAATAGGGTTCGATTCCGGCGTTCAGACACACCATTGCGCTGTGGTGTTCCGGGTGGCGTGAGTTGTGAAACAATTCTGCTTGCTTTAAGATGCGTGAGAAAATCATAACTCAAATACTCGCCCCCACGATCGGATCGTAGAAACTTAATCTTTTTGTTACGATGGTTCTCCACTTCATTCTGAAATTCTTTGAACTTTTCAAATGTTTCAGATTTATGTTTCATTAAATAGATATACCCATATCTACTTAAGTCATCGGTAAAAGTGAGAAAATAGCGATATCCACCGCGCGTCGAAACACTCATCGGTCCGCATACATCGGTATGTATGATTTCCAACAAGTCCGCTGCTCGCTCCATCATACCGAGAACGGGTTTTGATCATCTTGCCCATGAGGCATGGTTCGCATGTGTCAAATGATTCAAAATCAAGAGACTCCAAAAGTCCATCGAATGGAGTTTCTTCATGCGCTTTACACCAATATGACCTAGACGACAAATTACCACAAATAAGTAGTATTATCACTATCTACTTTGCATCTCTTAGCCTCAATGTTATGGATGTGTGTTTCATCCCTTTCAGATTTAGAAGAAATAAACCACTCACAAGAGGTGCATGACCATAAAAGATGTTACTCATATAAATAGAACAACCATTATTCTCCGATTTAAATGAATAACCGTCTTGCATTAAACACGATCCAAATAATGTTCATGCTCAACGCAGTACATAATAACATTTATTAAGGTTTAAAACTAATCCCAAGGTAAAACTAAGGAGAGCGCGTCGACGCCATCACATCAACTCTTGATCCGTTGCCAACGCGATCGTCACCTCATCCTCAAGTCAGCCGCCTATTCCGCAGCTCTGTTTCGAGTTACAAATATTAGCAATCAACTGAACGTATCAAATACCCGGCACTACAACGAGGGCTAGTAAGGAAAACATCAATAACATGTATATCAAATATACCTTTGATGGTGCCAGCCTTCTTGTCCGCTAAGTACTTCGGACAGTTGCTTCCAAAGGACCCTTGTCCTTGCAATAGAAGCACTTTCGATTGTCCGCTTAGGACCGACTTGAGCTTCTTCTCAGGGCAACGCGCTTGCCGCCGCTTTTCTTGAAGGGCTTCTTTGCACCTTTACCTTTCTTAAAGGAGGGCTTGTTGACCATCAACACATGATTATCCTTTTGATGTCCACCACGCAGCCTTCAGCTTCGAAGAGCTCGGTGATTGTATCAGTGGAACCAATCTGATTATGAGTCACTACAAAACTTTTGTAGCCGGGAGGGAGTGATTGCAGAACCTGTCAATCTTGAGCTCCTTCCGAATCTTGCGATCCAGTTGCTCAAGGCGTTGAGTGTAGCCCGACATCTTAATGGCGTGCTCACTAACGGAACTCCCTTCCTCCATCTTGCGCTTAAAGAACTTCTCGAGATCTCATATCTCTCGAACGGCCTGAGTCGAAACATGGTTTTCAACTCTTCGAGAATCTCAAAGGGCCCGGATAGTTTTCAAAACGATTTTGAAGTTTTGGTTCCATAGCAAACAACATGGTGCTCTTAATCACACCATAATCATCTTTGCGTGGTGATAGACAGCTTTCTCATCAGCCGCATTGCTTGCAGGGGGTCACCTAACGCTTTCCCAAGGACATAGTCCTTTTGTCCGCCATGCAGAATGATTCTTAGATTGCGAACCAGTTGGTGAAGTTAGACCCATTGTTTCTAAGCTTTTCTTTCTCAGCAAAACGTTGAAGTTGAAGTTGGACTTGGCCATGTGATCTACAGATTTGCAAGTACAATTTAGACTATGTTCATGATAAATAGTTCAACTTAATCAAAATACTAGATGAACTCCCACTAAATTCAACATCCTCAAGTTGTTTAGTGAACACGATCAAAATTCACCACACCTAATCCGATAATCACGAGAAGAGATGTGGTTTCAATGGTGGACAACAAAGTGTCGATCATATCATTCATATGACTCATTCTTAACCTTTAGGTTCATGTGTTCCGAGGCCATGTCTACATGCTAGGCTCGTAAGTTAGACCCAAGTATTTCCGTGTGCAAAACTGGCTTGCACCCGTTGTATGTGAGCGTAGAGTCTATAGCACCCGATCATCACGTGATGCTTGGACACGACGAACTTTAACGGTGCATACTTGGGGAGAACACAGTTTTTATCTTGATCTTTAAGTGAGGAATCATCTTATAATGCTACTGTCGTGATCTAAGCATGATAAGATACATAAAAGGATAAACATCACATGCATATAACTTTATGTGACATGGTATAGCCAATCTTCGCGCAATGATCTCCATCTTGTGCGTTCCGGCATGATCTCCATCACTTCACCATGATTGCCTCCACCACGAATAGCAACTACAACTATTGCTAACTACTTAGCGATAAAGTAAAGCTATTACATGGCGTATAAGAAGTTGACTCGCAGGTCATACACAATTATAAAGACAACCATATGGCTCTGCCGTTGTGTACTCATCGACATGCAAGTCGTGAAACATTACAAAACATGATCATCGCATACAATATACACATCACATCTTGGGCCATACCATATCACGAAAACACTCCTGCAAAAACAAGTTAGACGCCTCTACTTTGTTGTTGCATGTTTTACGTGGCTTATGGGAGTAGATGCTAAGAACGATTCTTACCTACGGAAAGCCACAACGGTGATATTATGGTTGCCAAACTCCGGTGTTAATCCCATGACAACTATAGTGAGAGAAACTGACATCCACCAGCCGCATGTATGGTACAAGCCACATGTCAAGTGCGGAGCCGGTCTCGCGAACGACGTCGCGTAAGGTTGGCCTGGACCGCTTCAATCTCACTATCCCGCGCCATAAGAAGAACACAAACAAGAGGCTTGCAACAGAAAACATCAACGCCCGCAACAACCATGTTGCGTTCTACTCGTGAAACACATCTACGCATAGATCTAGCTCTGATACCACCAAGGGTTTCAAAGCATAGTAAATCAAAATTTCTACGAAGCGAACAGAGGGAAAGCCAAGATCTAATCTAGGAGATGCAAACAACGAGAGAGATTGGATTAGATCTTCATACCCTTGAAGATTCAACAGATGGAACGTTAACGGAACGTGGGTGATGTAGTCGTACTCGCTTCTCCTCCTCGCGATCCGATCCGATCTAGCACCACAAGTGGCGGTGCCTCCGTGAGATGCACACGTGCAGCACCTCGACGTCTCCTCCTTCCTCGGATCAGCAAGTAGGGTGGGGAGATGGATTGGATCTACAACACGACGGCGTGGTGTATATGGTGGAGAATTTCTGCAGGCTTCACTGCAAGCAATGGGAGGGAGAGAGGAAGGGCAGGGCTACTAGGGCTTGGAGGAGATGTGTGTAGGGGAAGGGCGCACCAGCCCTCTATATAGAGGGGGTGCGGCCAGCCTGCCCATCCTCCAAGCCTATCTCTAGTTTAAACGATTTAAACTCTCCTTATCTAGAAATCCTATCTCTAGTTTAAACGAGTTTAAACTTATCTAGGATCGGCTGGGCCCTATGGGGCCTTGTGCCCTGGCCCAATGCGCCAGGACTTCCCTCATAGGCCCATGCCCTCCCGGAAGGTGGGACCACGTTGGCCCCCTTCCGAAGGTTCTAGAAGCTTCGCAATACCAATTAATCCTAACAATTCAACTCCAAAACTGCATCGCCTTTATATGAATCTTATTCTCCGGACCACTCCGAACCTCTCGTGATGTCCCGGATCCCATCCGAGACCAACAAAAATTCATAAACCAATTATCCAATCTATCCTAGCCGAGACACGTTATGTGTGACCCTGCGGTTCGAGAATATGCACATGATCTTCTATCAATAATCAACAGCGGGTCTGGGCACCCATATTGACTCCACACATTCATCGATGATCATATCGGATGAACCACGATGCCGATTCAATCAATCCCATATATATTCCCTTCGTCGCGATATTTTACTTGCCCGAGATTCGATCGTCTTGCATCGCCATACCTAGTTCAATCTCGTTCACGGCAAGTACTTTACTCGTTCAATCCGATATCACTTTGTGATTAACTCCTTAACCACATGCTTGCAAGCGGTGTTGATATCGATTACCGAGTGGGCCCGAATTATATCTCTCCGACTTGGGAGGGACAAATCCCATCTCGATACATACAACCCAACAGATACTTTCCGATCACCTGAGAGGCACCTTTATGATCACCCTCTCATAGGATGACGTTTGATGACTTCAAAGCTTTCTTCCGATACCAGGGAGTTGTATTATCTCATGGTCTAAGGAATACAATATTTGACATGAGAAAAGCTTCGCAAAGACGAACACGATGAAACGATCTAATAGCTTTGCTTAGTTTGGGTCTGTCCACCATATCATTCTTCCAATGATATGATCTCATTATCAATTGACAACTCATGTCTATGGTTAGGAAACCTTAACCATCATTGATCAATGAGCTAGTCCATAGAGGCGTACTAGGGACACGGTGTTGTTCACAAACCACACAAGTATTAATGTTTCCGCTTAATACAATTCTAGCATGGAATATAAACTTTATCATGAACAAGAATTATAATAATAACATCTTTATTATTGCCTCTAGGGCATAATTCCAACAGTGGTGTGGGCCCCTCGTGGCCCTACTCCGTCTCGTCTTCTGGCTCCGTGAATCTTCTGGTGAAATAGGATTTTTGGCATATTTTCCCAGATTTTTCCTGATATTTGATTTTTTGCACAAAAACTAGACACCAAGGTAATTCTGCTGAAAACAGCGTGAGTCCGTGTTAGTTGTATCCAAATCACACAAGTTTAGAGGAGAAACGAGAGCAAAAGTGTTCGGGAAAGTAGATACGTTTTGGATGTATCAGACATCACCATGTCGTGTTCAATCTCGTTACCGAACAATGCTACTTGACTCGTTCTAACAAGTGATATCCCTGTGATCAAATCACACACTACGCAGCTATTGGATATAACTTCTCTGAGTGGGCCTTGAGTATCTTTCCGTCACATGGACAGACAAATCTCGCTCTTGACATATATTGCCTCTATGGTTTCCTCCGAGTACCTGAACACACCTTTATAACCACTATATTACCAAGTGGCGCTTGATGCTATCTAAGCACTCTTGGGAGACAGTGATTGATATAGCCTCACGGTCTAAGGAATAGTCTATGAGGATCCATTTCTAATCATCATAACTTGAACTTCATGACATGATCGGGTCACGATGTTTAGGTTGGGTATTGGTTCATCATCTCATTCTCAAAATGAGTTGACTCCATTTCCAACTGGCATAAATGCCACATGATCAGGAAACTTGATCATCTGTTGACCAATGAACCAGTGACTAGAGTTTCACTAGGAACCCCTGGTTGTTTGTATATCACACGTGTATTGATGTTTCCACTCAATACAGTTATAGCATGATATAAAACTTAATCATAAACTATATGAAATATGATAATAGTCCTCACTACTATTTGTCTCTAGGGCATATTTCCACCAGTCTCCCACTTGCACTAGAGTACAAATACACTAGCTACATTTGTTCTTTAATCATTGGCACCATATATCCGGTACCCTGAACATGCTTGCTCATGGAAGAGGTTGAGTCTTGGGTCTGTACTTTACAGTCCCAAATCCTTTGCAACTTACTAATGTCACCTTGATTGATATTAATACTTTATCATCACATGATAACATCTGTGTGTATGCATCGTCACTATGGCAGCAGAACGAGGCCTGATTCTAGGAGCCTACAGTGACTTTAGATCAACCTCGAGGGCTTTCTCATGGGCACTGTGCCCTGGGACACATCATTCTACGTTAAAAGCGAACTAGCCCCGCCATAACATTACACAACACTTTAGATGGTACCCTTATCTATTATTATAAATGTAACCATCGAAACACTAGTGCACTCTATGCAACTTTCGATGTTTTTGTTCACCTCGCTTCCTACTTGACTCTAATCGGTATTTATAAGAGTTTCCAACATATTCCCTTATAACATAACCCTTCATGTTTTAAGATATGTCATCCTTTATGGATTTGGAAAACATGTTTGTAGTTCTCTATTAGACTCTGTGGACAATCTTAGCTCAACGTTCTGTGATTCGAACTTAATCACTTTTAAACGTTCCTTCTTGGATCATATATTATGTTAAGTTACCATCATGGTTTTCTAAGATAGAACCTATGTCTCAACATAGTGGATGATGATCATCCTTTTCTTTCTTTCAATCATTGATGTTCAACTTAATACTATTCCTAATTTGAGTTATCAAGGACCAGTTCCTTAATTAACTTCTATTCTGAAACCCTTTTTAGAATCCCTTAAGGAATACTACATAATATCATAATACACTTATTATCAACTTCTACACCTTATAAATCATTATTTATTGGTACTTGCACTTTTATTCTTAACATACTTAAGAATCGCTCCTATAAGCTCCCACTCAAAATATGTTCCTAACATATTTGGGTATGAGTCACTACTCTTACTCAAACTATGTTCCTACATATTTGAATTTGAGACTTATATTGCTCCCACTCAAAAATATGTCATTCACATATTGTTTTAGGAAGACTTTCATAGCTCCCACTCAATTTCATGCAAATTGCATATCTACTCACTATTTTGAACAACTTCAAAATCTTTGATCAAATATCAAACTTGGAGATTTACTATGAGATACTAGTACTTTTACTAGTTTCAAATCCACTAGACATTTAGCACACTTGAATCAAATTCATTTGAATCCGTCTAATACTTGACAAATTGTGCTTTTGTCATTCACCCCTTTTCCACTATGGCTTTACAGTCATTTGGGAAAATACCAAGTAACCCCTTTTACTTGTGAGATTCAGCAACGAATTGCTTTCTAATCTCAAGTGAATTTTGCTTCTAGGATTTCTCATAATTTAGTTTACCATTATTTCCTTTGTAGTTTGTAGGTATGTCATATTCTAAGAATCATGACAAATGATTCACAAATGTCTCCATACAAGATATGGGTTACATTTTGAATCCTACTTTATGCAGTGAAAACACTAGTGGAGAAAACACAATGATCAATATCATTGATTCTTTCCTTTGTGAAGAGAATCGTTCAGGAACGTTGTCTGTTGCGCTTCTCAACACTCTGATGCAGGGTTTTGAATCCTCATCGTGTTTTCACTATCTTCCACTTGCTTCATAATCGAGAAATATCACTGAATGCGAATTTTCTCGAAAATGTACCAAAAACCAAGCAATACAAGTTTTGCATCTCTTTTGGTTTTAGCTATGGATTTCGTATTCAAAGTTTCCAATGAATACTCTACAAGGACTTATTCGCTATTGTTTTGGTTATATCGAATAACCCCAAAACTTTTACGACGATCCATACTAGATATGGAGCCGCTTTCATGAATTCAAATGGTTCACTACATTATAATTGAGTGCTAACTATTTCTAACTAATGGTCTCTACATCTATACTACAACGATTTATTTGGTGCCATATATTTACCCATCTTGATATCTAATATCACATTGTGATGCTTTGCATTTTGACGTTTCAATATGCTTTGCATTTCACAATTTCTCTTATGCCAATCTCATAAAGTTGAATTTCATTACTATTGATCAAACGTAGTAATTAGATTCTCTTTTATATTTATACCCTTTTATTGATGAAACACTTTGATCAAATCAAATAGTTTCATATTCATGTTTCCTTTGGTAAACTTATTTACACATTCAAACAATCATATAATGATAATCACCATTTTCGTTAAAACACAATACATCGAATATGTATTTACTTTTAACATTTCATTAAAAACTTTGTATTCAAGTAATACACGGTGTTCAAGTTATTTTGCCGAACTTAGGCATGATTTATATCTAATAATAAATCGAATGACTTTCACATATTATCATTATAACTTTGAATTTAAACAATGGTTTCATTCATTAATGAATATATCATTAAGTTGGGTATTTTAAGGCATTTCAATATTTTACAAATGTTCATGCATTATCAATTAGTTTCAAAACAAGCAGGATAATTCACATATAATCAAACAAGATATGAACACGACTAGAAATCATTCATAAAAGTAGAACAACTGTTTGTTACAAACTCATATGAATAACCGTCTCACAAAGTGTGAGACACACTAAAGAAGTTCATAATATTTTGATTACAATAACTATCCAAAACATAAACTAAATGATAAATGTTGAGGGAGAGTTTCGTCGGCCATCATCATCATGCTCGCCATCAACACGCAACGTCACCTCCTCTCCAGCAAGCATCTCTCATACAGAAGGACCTGTTTTCAGCAAAACAGAACAAGTATCAAATTACTTAACACTGCAATGTGTTTGCAAGATTATAACATTTATAGAATTGTATATCAAATATATACCTTTGTCATTGATGACCTCTCCGGTGATTGGTTCAACCTTTACGTTCCTGAAACGTAATATGAACTCTTGGAAATCCAATGTTTCCGTATCACCACTCATGATGCTACTCTGGACATGTCCTTCATAGCTGGGAGGCAACGATCAAAGTAGTATGCCTATCGCAAACGGATCATCCATCCAGTAATCCACGAAGTGAACCAGTCTCATGTGTGCATCAAGCATGCGCTCCAAGTGACCCTTCAAACATGTATGCTCGTCCATCTGTATGGAAAGGAACTCTCCAAGCAACTTGTGCTTCCACATGCGCACATGGCCTATGAACTCTGCTCTCAGCTTATCCACCATTGAATATGGATCAAGATCACCCATGAGCGGATGGAGTTCATCCACCATCCCGTAATGCATTATTATCTGAATGTAGGTGGACATCTCTTGACGATAGTAGCGGTCTGCCAGCTCTTGTGGGGTCTCATAGTGGTCTGGCTCAGTCAAATCCATCATGCGGCGTATGTAGTCTACCACATGATTCCTAGTAAGGAGATCATTCAGGCGCACAAGCCAACTAGGAAAGTTGGATCCATCAAGTCTAAGTTTCTCACCCTTTACCCATTCCTCAGTGACAAAGTAAGCTTCACGATGAGTCATCTCTACATTTATAATTGCAAAAGGAATTTAGACTAAGTTTATAATTAAATGAGTTAATAACAACTCCACTCAGAAACTCCTATCCCCATAAGGGTTCCTAGTGATAACACGCCCCCTATCAGCCACATCTCCCCCGATCGTCACAGTCATCAATGTGGGTTCAAGGGTAGACGCTAAACGTCGGTCACATCATTCATGCGACTCGTGCTCGATCTTTCGACCATCCATGTTCTGAGGCCATGTCTGCACATGCTAGGCTTGCCAACTCAACCTTAGTGTATTCGCTGTGCAACATGGCTTACACCCACTGTATGCGAACGTAGATATGTCTGACACCCATGCCTGTACCATGGATCGCTTCATATCGAAGAACTTTCTTGGTGGTGCACACTAAGGGGGAACATAATCGTTGGTAATTTTAACAGGGATCATCCTATTAGGCTACTGTCGAGTATCTAATACTAGCACACAATAAGATATACAAACAATAACATTGAATGTAAATGCGATGTGATATGGTCCTTCATGTCGTGATCTCCATCCGCCGTCACCGGATTCCGGTGCCGTAGACACCAGGGTACCGGTGTCTTTCCGGCGTGGTAGTCTGTCACCTCTGTGACTATCTACTACTATGTAACATAAGGTAATCACTTTACCTTAGCCACAACCATATCACAAAGCAACGCCCCCTGCAAAACAAAGTTAGACGCCTCTACTTTATCTTTGCATGTTTTACGTGGCTGAATGGGCTTTCGCACAAGAACCGTTCTTACCTACGAACTTTCAGCACAACGATGATCAACTAGTTGTCTCTACTACACCCCTTTCAGGGCCCTCCGTTGCAAATGGTATACCAACTAATGCAAGAGAGACAGACACCCCCTAAGCCACTTTATACGGTACAAGCCGTATGTCAAGCGTGGACTAGTCTTGCGAATGAACCCGTAAAGTCAGTTGGGGGCCGCTTCATCAAGCATTACTGCGGTATACACAAGTACACGTGGGAGGGTAACAACTAAAAGATCAACGCCCACATGCTACCTCTCGTGTGTTCTACCCGTACTAGCATTACTATGCATAGATCTAGCTCTGATACCACTGTTGGGGTTCCGCGTATGAAAACAATAAATTTTACCCTATGCCCCTGAATCCCTGATGCTGCCAGGACCTATCTATTACAGTAACGGGAGGGGCTTTTCGCGAACTTACCCTTGAAGACCGAAAAGCGTTGTCAACGCTCAAGAGAGCGTGGTTGATGTAGACGAGCCGAAGCCGACCTCAAGGTCGTGATGAAGTCCTCGCGCTCCAACGGCTCCAACGACTTGAGTGCCTCAAGTGTGGCACCTCGCGGGGAGTTACACACATCCGGTTCCTGACGATGACTCCTGCTTCCCCGATCCAGCAGCAGTTGCGGAAGTAGAGCTCCTGGATCCGAATCCTACAGCGCGACGGTGCTCCGCGATGAAGATGTATCTCGTTCGCGCAGTCCGAACTTGGGACCACGGTCACGAGAGAGAGGGAGAGAGAGAAAATATCAATTGGGGGTCCTCCCAAAAGTGAGAAGACCTTTATTGATTATTCGGTGTATTTATCTGGCCAAATACCCCCACTATATATAGGGGGGGAGGTACTACCTCCCTCAAAGTCCCGGGGTGGGACTAAAGGAGAAGGAGGTGGGGGGAGGCGCCGCCGGCCAGCCCTCACCATGGTCCCCACGTGGGGAAGGCCCACTAGGGCCGCCGACCACTCGCCTTGGCCCCTCCTAGGGGTTCGGCCCCTCTTGGGCCCTTTCCTCTCCGGGAATTGGTCCATTAAGCCCTTTGACCATTTAATTGATTTTCTCTTTTATTAAATAATTATGAATAAATGATTAAATCAATATTTAACATTCATTCACATATTATTCAATATTCGTGGCTATGGAACACTTCCACCTCCACTCCGGACATCCTCCGGGCTTACCGAAACCCTTCCGGTTTTCTCTCTACAATTCTTCGGCGATTCTACCGATCCTATAAACACTCTCTAAGCATCATCAAGCCCTTAAGCGTGATACCCCACGGTTCGGGAACACTCCAGACATGGTCAGGACACTCCCGCACCAATGATCGACAGAGGGACCTGGATGGCCATGTGACCCCTATGCGTTCCACGAAGATCTTTCGTCGTTTGAACCGGGACAGTCGTGTCTTATTCCCTTTGTCTCTCGATACTTGCATTGCCCAAGATCTGATCAATGACATCACCATGTCGTGTTCAATCTCATTGCCGAACAATGCTACTTGACTCGTTCCAACAAGTGATATCCCTGTGATCAAATCACACGATGCGTCGCTATTGGATATAACTTCTCCGAGTGGGCCCTTGAGTATCTTTCCATCACATGGACGGACAAATCCCGCTCTTGACATATATTGTCTCTACGGTTTCCTACGAGTACTTGAACACACCTTTATAACCACTGTATTACCAAGTGGCGCTTGATGCTATCTAAGCACTCTCGGGAGACAGTGATTGATATAGCCTCATGGTCTAAGGAATAGTCTACAAGGATCCATTTCTAATCATCGTAACTTGAACTTCGTGACATGATCGGGTCATGATGTTTAGGTTGGGTATTGGTTCATCATCTCATTCTCAGAATGAGTTGACTCCATTTCCAACTGGCATAAATGCCACATGATCAGGAAACTTGATCATTTGTTGACCAATGAACCAGTGACTAGAGTTTCACTGAGAACTCCTGGTTGTTTGTATATCACACGTGTATTGATGTTTCCACTCAATACAGTTATATCATGATATAAAACTTAATCATAAACTATATGAAATATGATAATAGTCCTCACTACTATTTGTCTCTAGGGCATATTTCCAACACCTATCTCCTCTCAGCGGAGGAGCATCTTGCCATGGATATTGGTTGCAGCCGTTTGGATACGGTAGCACGGAATTTATAGAGTCGGTGCGTCTGATTCTGTACGATGATTGACATGAAGATGCCCATGCATTGTTTGCTTTATTTTATTTTATTTTTTGGATGGCTTGTTCATGTTGAGACTTTGAGTTACCGATGAATTGTAATAGGCTATAATAAACTTCAAATGATAATGCAATAAAGTGTCGTATGCATCAATTGATGCAGAGGCTAGGGTCCTATCCCCCTATTCGAAAAAAGAGGAGTAATAGGACACTATAGATAGCCATGCACCCAAGACCCAAGCCTCACGACTCACCATCCTATCTTGGACGAAAAATACACACACTCACTTTAGAGAGAGATCTAGAGGGAGCAAGGAAGCAAGAACTTGAGGAACAACTCGAGAACACTAAGAATAAGGAAAAACAAGGAGGAGGAGCATCTACATATCACCAAGCAAACTTAGAAATCTACAAAGGTTATAGTCTAGTCTCTAGGATCAAATAGTAGTAGACTAATGGATAGAGAGAGTACTTAGTGAGAGGTGAGGAGAGTTATTTGCACAAATTATCAAGCAAATCTGGACAACAACACAATTTTGTCCAAAAATGCATCTTTATATCATCTACACATCATCTAGGCACCCCAAATTCAATTGCTAGCTCATTTATTCGATCTAGATACCATCCTATACAATTAGATGCTCTTGTGATCACCAAGAACATCAAGAACACATCTAAGAACACCAAGAACTTCAAGATACACTCAAGATTTTAAACCATAACAACTAAAATCAATCTAGGAATCTCTCTTTAGATCGTTCAAGCACATATAAAATCATTAGAAATCAATCCATCAATAAGTGTACTTAATCTACATTATATTCTACACATCTGAACGATCCTATGATAATAAAGAACACAAAATAAGGTCTAAAGTGCATAATAACCATGCATTGTTAATCCATCTATTACTTACAAGATATGTGGAATCTAATGAAACTAAACCCATTTGCATTTGATTAAATAGATCCAATGACTTCAATAAAATCAACTAAAAATGTTTTGCAACTCAAATGATCATGCCTCGATGAGCCCATATCAATCACATGGTTAATCATGTTCTTCACCTAATTGTGATTGAGACCTAAAAATTTGAAATAAATAAAATTCAAGTTATAAACACTTAAAAAAAACTTATTAACATAGATAAACATAAATATAATTAATATTCCAATTTTTAAACATGTTTGGAAAAATAAATTTTAAATTATTATTTTTAATTTTAATATTAAAAAATAATAAAAACTTAAAAAATAAAATAATTTCAAATTCAATTCTTTATTACTTAAAAAACCTAAAAAGAAAACCAATTTATCTGCACTCAAATAATACACAATTGAGTTAGATAAAAAATGATAATGAAATACTCTCAAAGGAGACCGTTCTTCAAAAGTTATTCCTTTTGCTAAAAAAAGACTGTTAAAAATGAACTATTTCCATACAACCTTAAAACCACTGAAAAGAATACTTAAGAAATAATTACTCCCTAGTTAGAAATAAGCATGCCAACCCTTGTTATAATATTCAGCTTTAAAAGAAGTAATGAATGATTAAAATCTATTTTACTGAGTGAAGTAAACTTAAATCTAAAATCAAATCCTTAAGAAATCACCAAACCAACACTATGACAAAAACCATAAACAAAATCAACAGGGATTTAGTACTGGAGGATTATAACGCTTGCACTTCATATATTATGCATTCTAGTATATTGACCCTTTAAACATTAGTCCTGATTGGACCGATGATGCTATACTTCTAATTGGATTTTATAATGATAGAAGACGTTGATTGCATAACCTGCAATCATAAGGCAAGTTCATCCTTGCACAACCCTTATGAGACCAGGCTTGCATACCATTTGCAACTGTAGTCTTACATGCCCTTTGCATTATTTTACAAAAACATTTCAAAACTCTATCACCTTCATTAAAAACAAAATATTGTTTTATAAATGTAATAAAATGTGAAATGATGGGCAATGGAATCATGGATTGAGATATGTGGTTGGGAAGCCATGTGGTGGAGATTTCATTGTACTTGTAAAGTTAGGACTTAACAAGCAATGCGGTTAGTGATTCAAAAGGGACGCATAAACCATGCTAACCACAGATCCTAGAATGGGATGGACAAGTCAGTGATGGCTATGAAAATAGCCATCTTCCTATGCGTTTAAATCGCATTTTTAGTCAAACAAATGACCAAGAATCTCTCTAGCCTTTTGCTACTAATGACTAATTATTACAAAAATATGCAATCCTTTATTTTAAATTGTGTTGTGTAGAAAATCACACTTTTAATGCGAAATCAGGAGGTCAAAAATACACTTGGGGAAATCGCAGAGACAACCGAACATATGAGAAGTTAGATAGAATTCTAAAAAGCATGAATTGAGAACAAAAATTTCCATTGGTTTCTGTTAGGGACCTTACCAGATCAGGGTCTGATCACACCCTTTACTACTTGACTCAGGAGACCAAGCCTTTAGAGAAAATAATAGCAAATTTTCTTTGGAGCTTTCCTGGTTTAAGAAAGACGATTTTCTAGATATGTGGCCTAGGAGTGAGTGTCAATATACATGGGACAAAATGCTTTAGAGATTTGGCAAAATAAAAGAAGAAACATAAGAAAATTTCTTAGAGGATGGGCTAGAAATTTGAGTGGAACTCATAAAATCGAAAAGGCGTTTCTAGATAATGTTCTCGATAGTCTGGATATCAAAGCCAAAACAACACCTTTGAGTGAAGATGAAATTAAGACTATGTGGCATGCTAATGAAGATTTAGAAAAGTTAAGACGTAATGAGGAGTCCAAGTGGGCTCAAAGGACAAAATTAAAGTACATATAGGAGGGAGGGGATGATACAAAATACTTTTACTTGATTGCTAATGGGAAACATAGAAGAAAGAAAATATTTCAATTAGAACAAGAGGAAGGAACTATCTTAGAACAAGATAATTTGAAAACTTATATCTCTGAGTACTACAAAATTCTATTTGGCCTGCCACCAAAAAGTAACTGTGTGATGAATGAGTCAATTACACAAGATATTGATCAAATTTTAGCAGAGGAAAATACAATTTTAAATGTGGACTTTATGGAGAAAGAAGTGTTTGAGGTGGTCATGCAAATGGAAAAGAACAAAGCGGCAGGCCAGATAGGTTCCCCGCTGAATTCTTTCAAAAAATTGGGAACATTTAAAGGAGACCTTAGAGCATCTCCACTCGTGGCCCTCAAAGGCCCCCCAAAGGCCCGGCGCGCCCGGTCCAAACCCAATTCCAAGGGAGGCTAGCGGGGGCGCTGGAGGGCGGGGAAAAGTTTGGCAGGATAGCCTTGTCGGCGACCTAGTTGAAATTATTTCCTTTTCCCACCAAAATTAGCGTCGGTTCCCTCCAAAATTAGCCCCTATCTCTCCCCTCCCCTCCCGCCTCGCCTCCCACTCCCGCCATTTCCCAGCAAAGACCAGATCGCGCCACCATGCCACCAAAGAAGTACGCCGCTCCCCGCGCGACGGCAGCAGCACCGCCAGCGAAGAAGAGGGGCAAGCCGGAGAAGGAGCGGCCGAAGGGGATGACGAACGCGGAGTGAGCGTTCGACCTACATCACCGGCAGGTCGAGAACGCCAGCTGCCGGTAGAGAGAGCCCATGGCGACGAAGAAGCGGCCTCGGAGGCTCTGGCCACAGAGGTACTCATGGCGCAGAGAGCCGCCCACATGGCGGGCATGTCGATCTTCCCCCCGCACGCGTGGGGGAGCCAAGGGAGTGTCTCGTCACCGTCGCTGTCTTTGGCAACAACCCAGGATGGGCCGATGTCCCAGGACAACCAAGGTACACCCAAGCTATCTCGCTTCTCGCCGTGCGGGCCACTCGACACGGGTGGCAGCTTAAACCCCAATACCTTCAGCGTCGTCGACCTCAACACCATCTTTAACCTGGACGCATCTCCTGCTCTCCGCCGCCCCCTCTTCCACAGCGGTATGCCCACCACCGCTGTTAGCAGCGGCGGCAGCCATGGGGTGCTCGACGGAACGATGTTGGGCACTGACGCCATCATGACTGACATGATCAATGGTGGGGGGCTGCCACCGTTCTACACGTAGAAGGAGGCGGAGGCCTACGATGGTTGTGACGACATCCAAGAACCTTGGGAGAACGAGGCCTACGCGTTCGCCGAGGATGACGAGGAGGAGGTGCAGGCGCCCGCACCGGTGCCCGAGGAGGTGCCCATGGTCAAGAAGAAGAAGAACGGCGGCCGCAGCCCGAAGTGGAGCTCACAGGAGGACGAGTCCCTCGCCGAGGCTTGGAAGTCGGTCAGGTGGGCATCGGTCATCGAGAGGCAGGACGCCAAGCTCGAGCTGATTAGGGCCAGTGTGGCCGCGGAGAAGAGGAGGGAGGACCTGTCGATCCTCATGGTCGACACCAGGGACATGGACACCGACGTGCGGGCGTGGTGGGAGGCCCAGCGCACCGCGATCCTGTATGAGGTCCGAGATGCACCAGCATCCACTACCCCAGCACCTGCGAGCGCACCGGCGACAGGCACTCCCCCGCCGGTCGTCGATGTCGACGCCGCCGTCTGATGCGCCGCTATGCTTTGTGATGCCTGCGTGGCTTCTTTTGATCGCTTGACTATGATGATTTGCAGCAATTTGTGACTTTGTTTTGTAACCGTTAAATGCCCAGACTATTTATGTTCGGCTATGTGATCAGCGATCGGTGATCGGCCGTTCTACCCACCATATTTTTTTTCTTGTTCGAATTTCTAATTTGGGGGTCGATTTGGGAGTTATGGCTGGAGACCGGCTCCCCCCATAGCCGGTTCTTGCGCCGGTGCCCCCATATGGTATTACGCCGGTGTTAAATTGGGGGTTGCGAGTGGAGATGCTCTGTAACATCCCAAAGCTTTAATCCAAGTGATCAAGATCAAATCGACCCAATTTAGGGTTAACAAAAACTTTTTCTATTTTAAAAAATCTTTAAGCATTCATATGGGTGTGCATGTAATTTAGGAGTTGTTTTGAATTGCCATGTTTGAGTGATCCATTGGTTGTAAAATGATTCTAAGGTGAATTAAACATCATCTAGATCATTCCCAAACAAATCCCAAAGAAAAAGAAATCAAAAAGAATTAATTAAGCCAATGGTCACTTTTGCCATTTTAATCACATAGCTTACTTTGGCTATTCCTAGAACTCAAATCTTAACAGAAACAATTGTGGTTCTTTGCACCCCTTTCTAGTACAAGTAGTGATCTGCCAATGCCCACTTTGTTTCATCCCAGAAACTTTCAAACACTAAATTTAAATGACATTTGAAAATTGAATGTAGTTCATATGCATAGATCACACTTATTCAAAAACCACTCAAATGAACTCCATTTTTAAATCCCAAGCAAACCTAGATGCTTAAGCATAAGATGAATCACTCCACCAAAAATCTTTCAAAAATTCAAAAACTTTCTTCATGCGGCCATTATGTCGAACACCTGGCAGGCAGATAAAAAGTGGCCTAACTATTACTATTGCTAGTTAAGCCCATGTCTCCCTCTTAACCCTCTCAGCACTCCCCTGTCCTCCTAGCATCTAACCAAGCCTGCACCAGCAACCCTTCCTCAGAAAGCACAGCAAGGTCACCCAAATGAGGTCACCGCCGGCCGAACGTGGGCAGCACGCCAGAGACCGAGCCGCGCCATTCCAGCGTGCCCACTAGCTTCGCCCAACCCTACCACCGCCCACGGTCCACCCCTTGATCAACCCCAGCCCCTAGACCACTCCCCAACATCGCCGCCCTTTCTCTTTGCGTGCAGCCAGAGCGCGATCACCGCCAGCACGCAGCAGACCGTGCCTTGACACCATATCACGGCACCACCGGGACCCATAGTCGCCGGAGCCGCCGAGCACCGCCCTGTCCCTAGAGCGTGAAGCTCCGACCATATGCCACCGCCTTTAGCCACGCCATTGCGCCAGAAGGCCGCCGCCAGACCACCCACCGCTCGCTACCTCGCCACGCCAAGAGTCCCTGTTTCGCCACCGACGAAGCCCATGCCTCTCGGTCTCACCATCGAGCCTATATAAGCAGGCCTCCCCAACACCATCTCTTCATACCATTCCACTCCCCTCTCTCTACTGACCATTTCCCCCCTCTCGCCAGAGCCGCTCGAGCCGTCGTTCGTCAAAATTGCACCGGAGGAGGCTACTGGAGAGGAGGAGATGTTGTTGTCGATTCCGTTCACCTCAGCCCCTGCCGCGACTTCACTAAGCTCGCCGTCGCCGTCCAGTTCGATCGCACGCCTCGCCACACTAGCTGGAGCCCTGGTACGTCCCAAGTAGACCCCCACAGGCCGTTTAGGGTTCAGGCTCGCCGGCGACGAGTCCGTCATCGACGATGACCGTGAGCCGTTGATCTATGTTCTAATCTTGTGGCCCAGATCGCTCGATACCGTTTCGGGTTTTAAGTGTCGATGACAAGCAGACCCCCCTTGTTAGTCTCCCTCTACGCCGCTGAGCGTCACTGGGCCGGCCCGTTAGTTTTCCCACGCTAGCCCACAAATTCAAATAGGTGTTTTTCTATTTAGACTTAAAACCATTTTTGTCCCTTAGTTCAAAAATCAATTCAGGAATATTTATCGAACCAATTTGAGTGATTCCAATTTTTTTATAAAGCTACTGAAAAGATCTATCCAAGCCCGTTGGATTTAAATCATTTAGAGTTAGAGATCTCTCCTAGTTAAAATAACAAAACAAAAGCTTTTGCACATTCAAACATTTTTATAAAATCAACCATAATAGCTTTTGAGTTGATTCCAACTCTCAAAAATCACATTTAACCATACCTATATGAATATGTAATAATATTAAGGTTTGCATGCAGTGACTTTGGACTAGTACCAAAATAATGCTATATAGGCATTTCTAGTCACTTTAAATCATTAAATATTAAACTTAAACTTAATAAAATGTGATCCAACCCTTAAATCACATTCCCATGTGTTAGAATATGTGGTGATGACATGTGTCCACATGATCCCATATTTTAATTGGAGAATATTAAATCATAGTTAAATTCAATGAGTAGAAATTACTTTTCTCAAATAAAAAGAATGAAACTAGTTCATTAAATCTTGTGATGCTTGTGATGATACTAGATCATCAAATGTGTGCCTTAGTGTGCTAAGTAGACTAGTTAAGTATTGTTTGGTGATGGTGTACTCCTTATGTATTTATAGACGATAGTACCGACCAAGCTTACGAGGAGGAGGAGTTCTACCAAGAGGAGGAGGAAGAAAACTTCAACCACTGCACCAACCAAGGCAAGCTATTATTGGCAAGCTAACCCTTGCAAGTATTATACTATCAAGCCATCATTAATAATGCAAGATCACCCTCGCAAGCTATGGTTAGCAAGTTAGAATTAAGCTAGATAACCTAAGCCAAGGCATTAGGCATGCCTTGGTTATACCCTTTTGACTTATATCTATTCCAAGTTTTATTTACAAGCTTTACTTCCTTTACTTTACCAAAGTCCTTTACTTGTTTAAATGTAGCATAAAGAGTATAAAACTTTACCTATATAGTTAAACTTAGATGTCATTCTATGGCATGAGATTGACATTAGCATCCCACATTAGTGAACACTCTTAACTTAGTAAATGGAACAAAACCCAAAACTTGATTTCACTCTAGATGGGAATACTTGGTGAAAATGACTTGTGAAAACCTTGGAATGATGAGTCATTCTATTGAGATGTTTTGACATGTGTTGAGAAACACAAATGGTTTTTGATGATGAAAATGTTGAGGCATGAGCCTTAGCCCTTTTATAAAACTGATGGTTGGGTTCGGATGCGATACCATTCTAATTTTACCATACAACCACAATACCTGAATTGGGTAAGGCTTAGCCGGAAGTTTATATGCATTAGTATTAGTTCTCATGGAGAGGTTTGAGCTGAGGCTACCTCTCAATGTTGTCCACCTATGCAGTGCCCAAGATGACAGATGGTCATGGTTGGGAGGCCATGCTCATAGGGGAGGTGCCTATACTAGGGTGTGTAAAGGAAAGTTTATGTTTGATTATCTGCATACTAAGTATGATGATTCAGGGTTATCCCTGACAGATTTATCGAATCTTGTGGTGAAAGTGTACCACCTCTACATAGTGTTAAACTATTCGAATAGCCGCGTCCGTGGTCATGGACAGTTGGAGTGGTCATACTGTTCCATTGTCAGATGTTTTCAAAACAACTTATGAAATGAATTGTGACATGACTTGACCACAACAGAGTTGTGTCTATGATGATTAAGTTCCTACTTAGGTGTTTTCAAACCTCTTTTATCTTTCTTTGTTTCACTCAGCTTAGGTTTCAAACTTAACTTTACAAGTAAACTTAGAGTTAGCATTTCCTACTAGAACTATACTACTTGTTAGTGGTAGTTTGCGAGTACATAAAGAGTACTCATGGCTTTTGTCCCTGGCTATTCCTATGGCCAGACTATGAAGGAGATTACCAAGATGAAGGATAGCAGGACGACTACGATAACTAGGACTATCTCCCATCGTTAGTATTGCCTATGACTCTAAAGATGGACCCCACCGCTACGCTATTTATTCCGCTACTTGATTATACTAAGACTGGATCATGAGATCCTTATTTGTGTAAGACCTTATTTATGGTTTGTAATGGATGATGTACTATGATATCCAATCTGTTATGTCTCGCAAAAATGGTAATCCTGGGATTGCGAGGTATGCCATAACAGGCATCTGGGATTAAAAATCCGGGTGTTGACATGCTCTTATGGCTATGTTTTGTAGCTTTCAAAGAGGCGAGCTTCCTCTTTTTCACTTAAACTTTGGGATAATCATACTCCTTCCCAAAAAATAAAATGCAATCCAAATTCAACAATACCGTCCCATTTGTCTTTTGAATGTTAGTTTTAAGATCTTTACCAAAGTGGGAACAAACCGTGTGATGATCATAGCAGAAAAGGTCATAAATCCTACACAAACAGCCTTTATGCCGGGTAGGCACATCCTTGAAGCAGTAGTTATTCTTCATGAAACCATCCATGAGCTTCATAGGAATAAATTGGATGGAGTTTTATTAAAAATTCATTCCAAAAATGCATACGATAAGGTAAATTGGTCTTTTTACATCAAACCTTGTGCATGATAGGGTTCAACCCAAAATGGTGTGAGTGGATCCAACAGTTTATTGAAAAAGGAAGTGTGGGCATTAGAGTTAATGATGACATAGGTCATCATTTTCAAACAAAAAAGGGTCTATGTCAAGGAGATCCTTTATCACCTATTCTTTTCAATGTGGTCATGCATATGTTGGCAATCCTAATTAAAAGGGCTAGGGAAGAGGGACTTGTGAGTGGACTGATACCACATTTATTTGATGGGGCTATTTCCATTTTACATTGTGCTGATGATACTATTTTATTCATGGAGCATGATATTGAGAAGGCTCTTAATATGATGATGGTTTTATGTATCTTTGAGCAACTACCGATCCTTAAAATTAACTTTCATAAGTGTGAACTTTTTGTTTAGGTAAGGCAAAAGACGTTGAGGAGGACTATAAGGTGTTGTTCGGTTGTGACATAGGATCACTTCCTTTCAGATACCTGGGAATTCCAATCCATTATCGCAAGTTAAAGAATGGTGAGTGAAAACTAGCACAGGACCGTTTTGAAATCAAACTCAGTAGTTGGAATGGAAAAAAATGCTTTCTTATGGGGATCGTTTAATTCTTATTAATTCAGTACTCACAAGCCTACCTATGTTCATGCTCTCTTTTCTAGAAATACCCAAAGGGGTGAGGAAGAGACTTGATTACTTTAGATCTCGATTCTTTTGGCAAAGTGATGGACACAAAAGGAAATATAGGTTCTAAATGGAACATGATATATAGAACAAAAGAACAGGGGGACTAGGAATAGAGGTTTTAGAGTTAAAAAATAAAAATTTACTTAGCAAGTGGCTATATAAACTGATGAATGAAAAGGGGGTTTGGCGGGAACTTCTCCATAATAAATATAAACACTCTAAAACTCTCTCTCTCAGGTTTAAGAAAAACCAACCGACTCCCCTTTCTAGAAAGGTTTAATGAATGTAAAAGAGTATTTTTTATGAGGGGCTCTATAGTGCTTGGGAATGGGCAGAATACTAGGTTCTGTGAAGACATATGGTTAGGGGACAAGCCTCTTAATGATTAGTATCCTACTCTCTATAATATTGTGCATCACAAAAATGTTACGATGGAAAATGTTTTGGATTCAATCCCTATTAATCTAAGCTTTAGGAGAGCCCTTGGTGGAAATAAATGGGAAAGATGGATTCACCTAGTATCACGTTTAATGGCTATCCAGCTCTCCGACAACGAGGATAGTTTTAAATGGAAGCTAACCACCTATGGGTCTTTCACGGTCAGGTCCATGTACCTTGACTTACTTGATAGTCATACGGCTCACCTCAAGAAATACATTTGGAAAATTATGGTTCCACTAAAAAAGGATTTTTATTTGGTTTCTTCATCGAAAGGAAATCCTAACAAAGGACAATTTAAAGAAAAGGAATTGACAAGGTTCTAGTAAGTGTTGCTTTTATGATCAAGATGAGACAACTGAACATCTATTCATAACATGCCCCTTTGCAAGAATATTATGGAGGATTGTATTTATGACTTTCAACATACCTCCTCCTGCTAATATTACAAACTGATTTGGGAATTGGCTAAATAGGGTCCCTAAGATTGATAAGCAACACATTAGAGTTGGTGTGTGTGCTTTACCATGGGCATTATGGAATGTACGAAATGATTTTATCTTTAACAAAAAAAACTTACCAAATTTTCTGCAGGTTATCCCTATATATGGCTACACACTGGATCCATATGTGGTCCTATCTCCTCTCAGTGGAGGAGCGTCTCACCATGGATATTGGTTGCAGCCATTTAGATACGGTAGCACATACTTTCTAGAGCCGGTGCGGCTGATTCTATATGACGATTGACATGAAGATGCCCATGCGTTCTTTCTTTTATTTTTATATGGCTTGTTCATGTTGAGACTTTGAGTGACCCATGAATTGTAATAGGCTATAATAAATTTCGAATAATAATGCAATAAAGCATCGTATGCATCGATCGATGCAGAGGCTGGGGTCGTATCCCCCTATTCGAAAAAGAGGAGGAATCTTTGACTACTTATTTTATGGCTAACTGAGGATGATAGAATTATTCAAGGAGATAGAGAGATCCTCCTTTCTGCAACTAGTTTCTATAAAAAAATTGTTTGGGAAAGGAAATACTATAAATTCCATTAAACTAGAGATTCCAGTTCCTAGTGAACATGATGATTATGATAGTTGTTTTATGGAACCTTTTAGTTTAGAAGAAAACAACTTTACAGTTTTCAATGGAACCTAATAAGGCTCTTGGGTTAGATGGTTTTCCTATAGAATTCTATGAAGTGTTTTGGGAGTTTCCGGGTCCTAATCTTTTAGTTCCGTTCAATGGATTTTTTAATAATGATCTTAATATTGCTAGATTTAATTATGGTATTCTTACGCTTATACCTAAGGCTCAAGGTGTTGATAAGCTTCAGGTTTATTGGCTTATTTGTTTAATAAATGTCATCATGAAGATTTTTACTAAAATTCTTAACTATGGGGCAATTATATTAGCAGATAAAGCAATCTCAGAGTTCTTGACTGCTTTTATTAAGGGTAGATTCATTTTGGATGGTGTAGTTCTTTTACATGAATCTTTGCATGAAATTCATAGGACTAAAGCCTCAATAGTTATACCCAAAGTTGATTTCGAAAAGGATTATGATAAGCTAGATAAGAATTTCTTATTTCAAATTCTTATTATGAAAGGTTTTTCCGTTCACTTTGTAGAGTGCATTAAACAAGTTGTTAATAATGGGAGTGTAGTTGTTATGGTTAATTATCAACTAGGATCTTACTTCAAAACCATGAGGGGTTTGAGACACGGGGATCCCATGTCCCCCATCTTGTTTGACCTAGCAGTAGATGTGCTTGCATGCTTATTATGAGGGCTCAAGAGTTTGGTTTAATCAAAACTATAATGTCTCATTTAATTGAAGAGGAGTGGTCATGCTACAGTATGCAGATGACACTATCTTTCTGATTAAAGATGAAGTAGAGAGTGCTAGGAATTTAAAGATTATTTTGAATATTTTTGAACATTTGTCAAGATTAATTTCTTTAAGAGTGATGTTTGTAGTTTTGAGACGCGAAAGATAAAATGGAATTGTGTACGTTTCATTTTTACTTGTGTTGAGGGCAAAAGTCCAGGCGGAGCTAGCACGTTGGGTGGGGGGGGGGGGGGGGGGGGAACCCAAAAATTAATTGTCTGGGGGGGAGGCAAAATGCCATAATTTTTCTACTCTTAACCTTGTAGAAAAAAATTCTTCAGCAATTGTCCAAAAGCTGGGGGGGACAGTGGCCCCTGCTGACTTCAACGTAGCTCAAAAGTCCTTTTAAATATCTAGGTATGCCTATTCATTATACTAGACCGAGGAATAGTGATTGGAAAGGTGTCGAGGAAAAGATGGAGAGTGGATTATACTACATATTTCTAACGACTTCGAGTAGTTTGATTTGATGATGGGTGATACATGTAATCCTACTTTGGATTTAGAACGCCTGGCGTCTAGCGGGGATACATGTAATCCTAGCTTGTATTTAGAATGCCTGACACCTAGTGAATTCAATGTCCTAAATGGCACATGGGGTATGGCCGAGCACTGCTAGACGCAAAGAAAAGGGCCGACAATTATCCTATCTCAATTCGAGGGTTAAGGGTTGAGGATGAACAACGGTAGGGCCTTGACTCAACCGAGAGGCCAGTGTAATTCAAGTGGACGAATCTTGACCCGCGGTATGTGAGTCTAGTTGTTGATTCTCTAAACCATGCACACATGAAAGGATGGGCACGTCCGGATAGATATCATTAGAGATTTGAGGGGCAATTCGTTGCAACGACCTGCTGATTCCTTCATATTACACTGAGAGCGTCGTTGACTCAAGGGCAAGCAATGCAAGAAGGCCGCACTTGCAAACTTGTTGGGGTGCAATGCAACTCGGTTCAAGATGAATTAGACCCCCTTGAAGTTGCGATGAACATCGTGCGCAGGTCAGGCAACTAACTAAAAAGAGATGACCATGGTTTATGCAAATTAGTTAGAGTTAAGTGAAATGATCAGGAAGCTGGACTTCATGGCAATGTCCAAGGCAATGTCCAAAGAAGGCGAATGGACATGATTATGCTAGGTCTTATTTCTCTAGTAAGCTTTTCGAAAATTGGCTTAATGAAGTCCTTATCATTTTTTTTATGTTTCCTTGTGGATAGAAGAGGATGCGATAATACTTAAACCTTTTAAGTAATAAAACGCCCATTATAAAAAAATATGCGAAGGCAACCCTCTCACAAGGTCTAAAGGAGTGAAAAAGAGTGATGGGTGGTGGAGCCAGCTTGGGAGCAGGCCCCTTCAAATGGCCGGGCAAAATGTGCTCAAAATTTATGAGAATATTCAAAGAAGGTATACGTTAAATTACTAGATTTTTATGTTATACTACTTCCTCCGATCCAAGTTAATTGATTTAGATTGTCTAGATATGAATGTGTCTAGCACTAAAACTTGTCTAGATACATCCGATTCTACACAAGAGTTTTAAAGATTGAATTCTACTTTGGTCACCCTTCTGAAAAACAAAACTCGCCCCACGTCTCTCAAGTGCTCCCGACTCTGCGCGCTCCTCGCCGTTAGCCGGACCCTTTCCGGGTCCTCTCCGCCGGAATAGCCGGTCGGAGTTGGACGGGATGTGGCGCCGGAGTAGTTAGGGATAGGTTTAGTGGCTATATGCCGGTAGTGGGCCCTCTGCCCGTTGGTGTTGGAGCTCCAGGGCGCTGCGGCCAGATCTGGAGCTTAGGGTTCGTTTGCGCTGTGCTTGTGCTCCACTGGCCGGAGCTGGGGACAGTGAGGTCGGCCGCCGCGCCTCCGAGTAAAGCCACGTTCTGTGTCTTCCTGTAGGTGCGGACCTGCGCTGCTGTTTCTTCCTCTCTGGCCGACCGTGGAGGCGAGGGGTGGGGGAGAGCTGCAGTGGGTTCTGCATCGGAGAAGGTGGTGGGTGTTGGGTTTCCCTCTCTGGCCGACCATGGTGGCGAGGAGAGAAGGCGATGCAGCGATTTGCTCCCTTCGCTGGCTTGGAAGAAGATCTCTGGTGCTGCTGCCCACTCGAAGCGCTACTCCCTTCTTCCTTCTCTGGCCAACCGTGGAGGCGAGGAGGGAAGGAACTCGGGAGCAGCGATGGCTGCGGGCTTTCGGCATCACTGGGACTACCTGAAGCTCAAGTCACAGAAGCTTCCAAGCGACGGCGAGGTGCGCCGCCGCTATCCTTGGCCAAGGGGGCCGCTCTGCGCCTCGCGAGCAGTGGCACCAAGGAGTTGTTTCTTCCTCTAGGCCTTAGTGCCGAAGCGGAGGATCTTTGATCTCACCACGGCATCCCACGCTGACGGCGACCCAAGTGGCGTAGTCCCCGGTGTCGTCGCCTGCGGCCGTGGCCCGAGATCTCGTCTGAGTTGCGGTGGAGAAGAAGGGCCAGATTGCTTTTCTTATTTTTCTTCCAGAATCGTTCTTGTAAAAGTCGAGGACTAGAGTGTTCGTTTTGTGAACTCTTGGGTCATCTTTGTATTTTTACCCACTTCTGGGGCCTTTGGGACTCTTCCCGTTCAAAGAGCAGTGAGCAGCAGGCCAGTGGCGGAGCATCCCTGTGACCAACAAAGCCGCTGCCCACCCAGCCCCTGAAATTTTTTGTGACTACCATTTATTAATTGGCCCATATATCTAGTAGATACTACCCCGTTAAAAAAAATCTAGTAGATACTACTAGGCCGCTATATTGTTTTGTCGCCCCTGCAAGAATTTGGTCCAAGCTCCTCCGAGTGTGACCCACCGGTTCAGAGACCCATTCCTAGACCAAACATGACATACATTACTCAGAACAATGGGCACATGCACAAATTTGGTGCTTTCTCCTCCACTGTTGGTCCGTTGCACAAATTTTTGAGTGTTTTCTCCTTCCACCGTTGATCTGTTGCTAGCTGAGCAACAGGGTAAGAGACTCTGTTCTCATCAAATGAGGGTGCTGAGCACTAGCAGAATCTTCAGAAATGCTCAACTCAGTGTGATAACTGCTTCAGTTTTAGAGAAAACAGATGCTTCTCCCAGATATCACACACAAAAGATGTCAATTACAATTGCTGGTTCTAGCCTTCTAGGTGAGACCAGCAGCTCATTATGTCACTGAATGTGGATGGAGAAGAAACAATTGCAATATTGCATCAGTCAGGAACAAAGAACTGTAGCCACCGCAGACGAGAAGTGGTGTAAAGGAAACAAGAACAATCTCAAATCTTCGCCAGAATGTTCAATGCATATATACATATAATATATATTATTAATAAATTCGTGTATAACATTACAAGATTTACAAAACAAAGACATATATTCAAGTTGCGAAGATTTATACATAGAGAATCCGACATCTCCAGTTACAAGATGTTTAATGTCCGAAGGCTCGCTGATGGTTGCTGCGGCTGATCCGGCTGGCGCTGCTCCTCTGGTACGGATGGTGGCGGCGGCTCGGCGGATACGGGCGCGACTCGGCATCTGATACCACGGGAGATAGAGGCGGCGTGCTGGGCGTGTAGTCCGGCGACGTGGCGCGACTGGTAGGGGTCGACGGAGTGTAGTCCGGCTCCGGCGACTCGGCGTCAGACACGAGGGAGGAAGACAGCGTACTCTGCGTGTAGTCCGATGACATGCTCGACTCGGCGTCAGGCACCAGGAGAGACGAAGACGGCGTACTGGGCGCGTAACCCGGCGAGACGGTGTAGCTTGGAGGAGTGGACGGAGTGTAGTAAGGCGATGCATCAGAGGGCTCTGACGGTGATGCAGCAGAGGGCTCTGACGGAGTGTAATCCGGCGACCCCGCGCACGGAGGAGGGCTCGACGGCGTGTAGTAAGGTGATGCGGCGGAGGGCTCTGACGGAGTGTAATCCGGCGACCCCGCGCACGGAGGAGGACTCGACGGCGTGTAGTAAGGTGATGCGGCGGAGGGCTCTGACGGAGTGTAATCCGGCGACCCCGCGCACGGAGGAGGGCTCGACGGCGTGTAGTAGGGTGATGCAGCAGAGGGCTCTGACGGAGTGTAATCCGGCGACCCCGCACACGGAGGAGGGCTCGACGGCGTGTAGTAAGGTGATGCGGCGGAGGGCTCTGACGGAGTGTAATCCGGCGACCCCGCGCACGGAGGAGGACTCGACGGCGTGTAGTAAGGTGATGCGGCGGAGGGCTCTGACGGAGTGTAATCCGGCGACCCCGCGCACGGAGGAGGGCTCGACGGCGTGTAGTAGGGTGATGCAGCAGAGGGCTCTGACGGAGTGTAATCCGGCGACCCCGCGCACGGAGGAGGGCTCGACGGCGTGTAGTAGGGTGATGCAGCAGAGGGCTCTGACGGAGTGTAATCCGGCGACCCCGCGCACGGAGGAGGGCTCGACGGCGTGTAGTAGGGTGATGCAGCAGAGGGCTCTGACGGAGTGTAATCCGGTGACCCCGGGCACGGAGGAGGGCTCGACGGCGTGTAGTAGGGTGATGCAGCAGAGGGCTCTGACGGAGTGTACTCCGGCGACTCCGCGCACGGAGGAGGGCTCGACGGGGTGTAGTAAGGTGACGCATCAGAGGGCTCTGACGGAGTGTAATCCGGCGACTCCGCGCACCAGTAATCCTGGGAGGAGCCCGTGGGCGACGGCGTGTACTCCTCGTAGTGCTCGCCGCTGGCGCTGAAGCCCAAGAAGAAGGGGGTGCCCGTCGACGGCGGCGAGGAGACGAAGTCGACGCTGGCGCAGAATCCTGGCGCGAACGCCATCGCGGCCGCCCGGATCTTTGCTCGACCGATCGCTCGCGCGAGTGTGAGAGGAATCGAGAACCCGAGCTCGTGTGGTGTGGCGGCGATCAAGAAGCGGAGAGAGAGGCTGCGCAGGAAGATCGTTCGATCTCTCGGGGTGGGGTGGGGATTATATCGATCGGGGCGTGTGGTTCCGTGGCTGTCACGGCTGGCCTCGTCGAGGAGTTCGTCCCGGAGTCGGATTCGAAATTCTGATCGTTATGGCGGCAACACGACGGGATCTAAAACGCGTAATGTTTTTTTTTGGGTAGGAAATTCAAACGCGTAATTGGGTGGTCGAAATCTAATTTTGGGTGGGCTGGCTGGGTTCATGGGCCGAGGCCTTTATTCCACTTTCTTTTCTTTTTTTCTGTTTCGATTCGATAGTGGTCTACCCCGGGCGCCGGCGGAGGCGGGTGGCGATTACTCCGGTGAAGTCTGCCGCCGACGGACCGCAAGGTGCCTGCCCCATAAAAACTCGCCTCGCCCGCTTAACCCCATGCAGATTTTTTTCCATCTGTCCTTATATTTTCGCCTAGCAGAGAGATTACACGCGCGCGCCTGCGTACTTCAAATTGTGGTTTCCTGTGAGGTGTGCTCAACCGAAACTGCGCTTCGCTGTGATGTCGGATGCTATGCTGGAGGTACCTCTGCCGTAATTCGTGTAACAGGTGGTGGATTGGGGGAGTGGCCAGGAGGATTTTGAAGAAAAAAAAGGGTCGCTGGAATGTGGGTTCAGAAACTTAGGGTTTAGCTCAAACTTTGCAATCAATTTGGTTGGTACTCGATCTCTCTCGAAATTTTTATGGTTTTCTGTCAATATAACTTCCAAGCCTCTATTTCTATCACTATCAGCTGCTTCAGAGGGTTGCAGAAGTTACTGCCCAGAATCCCAAATTTCCATGACCAATGTTGACATTTGTTTGTGTGCTGTTCTTCAGTTTCTTCAGTTACTGAACTTGGCTTGTGCATATCCCTGTGCTTCTGCTTTGCTATAGCTAGTGTTTGTGCTGGTCGATTGATTGTGCATACTGAAACCAAACTTCTAGGTAGATGTAGCTTTTCATAAGTTCAGTCCTGGGATGTATTGTCACGTGTGGGCCTAGAGAAAGGGGCAAAGATTGAGATGGCACCACATTAGGTGGAAAGTGCTAGTGAGATTATTGATGATCCTCATCCTCTGTCACGTCAACAAATTAACCTGAGCTGTTCCATTCAGATTCAGTGCCCCCGTTCTTCCAGGAACAGTCTTCTTGTGGTCCTGTGTTGCTTTGATGCCATCTAACATAATGAGTTTGGCAGGATTGAAACAGACCTGGCCAGTGGACACAGGCAGCGACGAGTTCATCTCTATCATGGGCATGCATAATTGATGTCCAACAGAAGAGAGTCAGATGCACGACACTGGGCCCAGTAGGAAGTTTCACTTAATTGCTGATGTGTCACCTGAGGAACACAACATGTACTTGTTGACAGTAACAGAGACATGACTCATCTGTAAAGCTCCTAATTGTTTTGTCCCTTGTAGTAGGTAATGTATTACAGGTTTGGTTTCTGGCCTGCCTAATCTCCGTCTGAAATGACTTTGCTAGCAATCTTTTCCATGAGTGGGTTCCTCATTTGAGGAAATGATTTCCACGATAAGGTATGTGCGCACTCACTTGGGATTATGGTTACACGGTAAAGCATGTGCTTATGTGCACTACATTATGCAACCTTTGTACAGAAGTTAATTTAACTACGTGGATATCAATGTGGGCACAAAGTTACTAAACATAGGTAATGCGCCAAATAAGTGACCTAGGGGACTCTTTTCTATTTCTTCTGAGTTATTTGAGAATGCAATAGCATATTAAACATGATATGTTGTTGATTAGCAATGACTAGAACCCAGTGACACACACATTTTTTGGAATTTTGACATTAAGAAGTGTCATTATGTGTTGATGCAGAGGGGACTCAGTTCATTTATACTTCTCTTCTGCTATCTCATCTTGGAACCGCTGGTTCATTTCAACTACCCTGTATTGCCACTTTGACAAAATGAATTAGCAATGTAGAGGGTTATTAATAGTTGAAACATGCTCTTACTAGCAAATGATTTTAGAATTACAAGTGTGGATCAAATTTATTTATGACGGTCTTTACCGCGTTATCTGTTTAGAGTTACTTTTACCAGTGAAGGATACATAGTAGGATCTTCAAGTAAAGTACCAACGATTCAATGCCAATTGACCTTCATGTTGTACTATTTGACTGTTATATCTCAATTTTTGATTTGAAAGGCCTGGCATTGAAAAACTAAACAGCATACTGTTTCTCCTTTTAGGGACTTGTGGAGAATCATTTGGTTTATGGCCTTATCTATTCGTTACTTGTAGATGATTACTGAAGGGCCTGCTCAATTATGGTTAGTTCCAAACTTCCTATTGTTTCAATTACTGTCCCGGTGCATTTATATCAAGTTCCTATATTCCTATTACTGTTCAGAATGATGGAATTTTTCAGTAAAGAATATATTTTCTTTTGGCCTGAGCAATATCATGACCACAGTCGACACTGATTTCACAGAATGTAGAGAAATGTCTTGAAACTTTTAACTTTATTTTCTTCTATTTGTCTTTAATGTCGGATGTGAACTTCACATTCATCTTATTGTACTGCATCAATAGGAAAGTCATTAGATGAACCACTCAAATGATAACACATCTAAACCACTAGCATAGTTATTATTAGCTTAGTTCTTTTATTTGTTTATCCATGTTTTTTCCCGTTCACTTATGTATGATGGATCATTGCCATGTCAGCATGCATTGCAAGCCATGAAAAGTAACGACATGCATGCTGAAACTACGGATGAAGGCACTACCGACATGTCTTAGGACAGACAAGAATCATATCATCGCATTTGCAGGGTTGGATCAAGAAGTCAGTAAGCTTTCTTGTACTAAAAAAGTTACCGAACAGTTGCTCCATGATTAGTGATCTAAAGCCAGTGCACTATGTAGTGTCCACTGAAAACAACTAAACAAGTTTACATACTTCAGTGGTTGCCTGATTATCAGGTAACTGGTTTGGCAAGTCTTAGCAGTGCATGGCGGTACCACTTCCCCACACATGCACACTTTCTGTCTGCAATGCACACGCATGTACATTATTACCTTTTGGAGCTTATCTCATTGATGACATCAACTGCAATATGCTTGCGCAAGTTCCAACCATGCTCTCCTTTTTTTTTCCCATGTGATCTAAAAGTGTATGACTGACCCCATTTGGCCTTTGCTTTGTGGGCACAATAACATCGAGTCATAGCACATAGAAACACAATGAGTTGGATGGGAAGTAGGCAGGCGCAAGCATTGCCTGCATATATCCAAAACAAGTCCTAAGTCCTAAACCCCACAAGACACTTTATGGTGCTCACTGTTGACTTCTACTCCCTCCGTTTCAAAATATAAGATGTTTTAGCTTTGTGAAAGTAGTGTATCTAGACTCCTTTTAGTGTGTAGGTTCATTTAGGTTTGGAGTGAACCTACACATTAAAAGGGGTCTAGATACACTCCTTTCACAAAACTAAAACATCTTATATTTTGAAACGGAGGGAGTACAATGATCATCCAGGACATTCATTTTGTAATTAAGAAGGAACCATCAAATGTCTGAGTAATCGCTGGTAGAAAAAAGATTATCCATTACACACTAATATTGCATAATAGTTAAAGCATATTAAATTTGTTTCATGCACCCATACTCTTGGAGGAGAATAATTACAGCTCTGGTCTAGCTGGAGCGAGTTAGGTTTAACGCCTACCAGATCATCTGATCGTCTAGAAAGAAACTTCTCTTAGAGAACCATCATGATCAGATGGCATGATAGGCACAAGACCTACTCTATGAACCGTGCTAACAAGGGTTCTAATTCTTTGGCAAACTGACTTCATCATAGTCATCTAAGGATAGGAACACCTCGTCTAAGCATGAAAGCTCCATGTCCTCCTCTTGGAAGCTCACTTGAGAGTTGCAGCCCGACTCGAACACCCGACATACCACCCAGTTGCTGCTTGATTCCTGCAATGATAATCCATTCATGTTGGACACGTTTGTGATGCATATGTAATAATGCTAAATGCAGAGTTAAAAAATGTTACTAAATGAAATAACATGTATGCAGCACTCACTTTGTCCGAGTGGCCTTTCTTCTTGTGGGACCGCTTGCGTGAACTGCCTGAAGTGCTGCTACTCCCATTCCCCTCAAGTAAGTGGTACTCATGCATAACCCAGTTGGTTTTGGTTGCCTGAAAGGGATCTTGTCCAATAGAGAAGATGAACGTCTTCTTCAGGCCGACATTACAACCACCGCTACTTACCGACTCATCGGCGCCGATGGGATTCCAGTGCCCATTCCGTGAAGTCCTAGTCTGTGTTGCCTGGCTGAAGAAGTACCACTGATTCCCTGCATTGAGTGCTTTGCCTGGAAAGAGTCGTCGGTGTCAGGACTCAACACTAATGACATGCTGCTATGACTTGCGATAAGTACAAGGGTTTTGTGAAAGAAAGTATTAAGTGCATACCATTCAGTTCCCATGGATCATAGCGATTCAGAGGCAGTGTAGGGACAATATCAGGTCGGCATGGGAGGAGAGAGGCCTTGCGACGGAGGAAATGGATGACGAGTTCTTCATCGGAGGGGAAGAAGTGGAAACCAGGAGGAAGGTTAGTAGATCCTCCCATATGTACTGGGGTGCAAGCACGCTAGAAGTAGATAGACTAGAGGCAGATGGAAGGCTGTGAGGAAGGAAGACGATAGCAGGGTGCTTGCTTCACGTGTGTCCTAGTGGTATTTATAGGGGCTGTAAGCTGTATGCGTGTATATATTTGTATGTAGAGAGAGAGAGAGAGGGAGAGACGTGCAATTCAAGGAGTGTTGAAAAGTTTTTGAGGCGGCTGCAGCATGGTTGCTTTGAGAAGCCTGCCAACTTAACTATCATGCTTTCCTTACTCTCAATTTTTATATGGAGGAAACTAATGATGTTATGCAAAGACTGATGTTGGATTTGGACAGAGGATCAGTGTCTCCTATTTGATGCTCAGAGGACTTACTGCAAACTGGTGTACTATTTAGATGGATCGTTATGAGCTAACAGAGCCCATCAATGCATGCATGCATGGTGCCTCATCATGTTCTACATATTTTATTACAAAGCTGAAGAGCAAGACAGACAGTTTCTTGTCTAGCAATGATGCTGGTTTGAGTGTCCTTAATTAGGATAGGACAGCCTTTTGAGGATGCATTTGATCGTTGACTCCTCTTAGATATGTTACATTGCTTAACCATGCCATCCCAAGTTTCTATGGCAGACTCTTGCATCATAATCTAACATCATACTTGTGTGCTACTTTAGGTACACTTCAAAATACCATGTCTGCCCAAGAGAACTGTCAATATAGCGTAATATCATGTGATTGTAGTTTCCTGAATTCTTACATATGTCCATCCATATCTGAGGCCGGGCAGATGTGAATGACAAGCTAGGTGAGATGACAGAATCAGCAGTTGTCTTGTCTAGGTTGCAAGCGCAAGTAATGAGAAACCTCATCTTGCAATTAAATTATGTTGCTGATTAGACAGGAGTTTTGACTTTTTCTCTTATTTGATGCGTGCTGGATATCATGTAGATATCAAGCAATCATGCAACAAATAGTACCTTGAATTTGCTTGGACCAAAAAATAGTACCTTGATTTAGTTTTGACTGCTCCTACGCATGATTGTGATTTTATAACTGAAGTGTATATTATGTTCTGCAGCCCCAACATATCAGGAATGTTTTGAAATAATAAAAAATATGAAATAATTTTGCGTGAATCAGTACTATTTGCAAGGCAATACCAGATGTTCCATATTTTTGAGGTTTTAATTAATAGTTTGTATTATGTACATTTCGTGTTGGTTCATGTCGGTGGAAGGGGTTTGTATAATGTGGTGAACCAGTCAGTAAAAGAACTCCAAGTTGTATTCAGATCAATAAAGAAATTATTACTAGATCATTTCTTTTGGTGTCTGAACTCTGAAGGCTATCCTAGACCCACCCTTTTGTTATGCCCTCTATTGTCAAACTTACATGCCCATATTTTCTTCACCCATATCATGACAGCTCAACTTCTCACTGGGTGATATGTGAAGGAAAGGTCAGGTCCAACACAACAGGGGCATCATCAACCGTGTTCTGAAATTACCAGCACGAACGGGCTAGCAAGCGTCCTGCATCCCAGTAGTGGGTCTTGTGGGTGAGGTCACTGTATAAATTTTTGTCTGGCATGGCTGCATTCCTCCTCATGTCATGCCGTCGTCACCCTTCTACATACATCTTGACCATTGTTATAATCCCCCCAGGCCAGAGCAAGTTGCAGCAGAGAGTTCAGTGGCAAAGTACAAAGAGCATCACTTGGAGATGAAGCCACTCAAGCGCTACCTCCCGTATCCTTTTCCGCCCATCTATTTTGTGCTCATGTTTGAGAACTGCTTCATCAAGAAAGGCCTATCAATCATTTCAAGTTACTTCGCTGGCTGAGTTAGCAAGAGACAAGAGATAATTTGGCAGGCATCGCTATTATGAGTGACAATGATCCATGACGGGGACAGTAGGCTGTTGAGTACTTTGGTAAAATACCAACCGTGCTACGTAAGCTGTAGCCCAATTGGTAAGAGACACATCCACTGATGGCATAGCGGCTTCTTATGCTGACAGAGGATTAATTTGGATGGATGGGAAGTTGGGATAAGCTGTTAATCTCTTCAATGATATGGTAACCACTTCTACATCCTAATATTTGGTGAGATGCTTATCCTGGTGCGTGCAAGTCTACAAGCTTAACAACCCTCCTGATCATCAGAATCTTGCAGGTAAGTATCCTAACAGCTCAATCCGTGGCCTCATATAAAAGAAAAATAGGAGATATGATAGTCAATCATTTCATGGTGCACACACTCATGCATGCACACACTAGACACTACTCACCACACTTTTATCCTACTTTTTGTGCCTCTCTCTCTCTAGCCATTCTCTTTAGGAAGGGTTTTTGTGCATGCCGTGTCTCTTTATGGCAGGCCATGGCCATGTAAGATTAGGCAAAGTCCATGCACCACTTGAGCTAGCCTGGGTTGGCTGGCTCCTGGCTGGTGCATGCAGATGATCGAAGTGGTGGCGTGGTGCTGGTGGTGGCATGGCAGCAGCAGCACACGTAGAGGTGGGGGTGACCTACCCCCTGGCCGGAGAGAAAGGCCCACGGATCAAAAAAAAAGGGAGCTTCTGTGGGGCCTGCCCAGCCGCTTGGGTGACGTCCTGATGACGCAGTTCTGCATCCGCATCCTCTGTTTGACAAAGTAAGCGAGGGGAACATCTCGACAGGATCTCTCCAGCGAGTGTCTTTACACTGTCCACTCAGCACATGCATGTTTCCTCTTCATATTCTTACGTTAAGACTACTTGAGTAATCCCGCCTTTGCATTTCCATGGTATTTCTAGATTGGTAGGCGGATCAAAGGTTGTTGAATTAAAATCTCTAGGTAGGTACCAACTGCATTCCAGGATTAGTTAGTATGATAATGCACTAAGATTTGCATGAACCCGGAACCCATCTTTTGAAACTTGGCAAAAATCACATTTTCCAACTTTTTTAAAAATTGCAAATTCAAAATCCACTGGTGTGTAATGGATAAGAACTTTTGTAAACTTCCGTAAAAAAATAATATGACCATCTGTGACCTGCTAAAAGAAGATCATGTAACGAATTTCTGCACAACAAGTTGAGTAGCTCTTGTACTGTAGCCTTCTTTATGTTGCAACTTTTTTTTTTGCTGTTTCACAGGTAGCTAATGGTCAGAAAAAAAATCCCATTCTTTACATTTATGGTTTTTCCATAACTATGGGAAACTTGTCAATTTCTCATTTTTTCTTCTTAATCTTGGTTTCTGGAAAACTGGTTTGTGTGTTCCCATCTTCTGAAAATTACCTCCCTCTGCACATGCTACCTCAGCCGAACTATTCACCTGAGCTCTGAGCTCTCAACTGGAGAATGTGTGCTTGATTATATCACCACGAGGTTTTTGGTACTAGCTAGTACAATCTTTCTGGCGTGCATCGGCATCGGTGGGTCTCCCACTTCTCTGCGTATCTATCTTGGGGGCTGGAATGTGCTCTGGCCTCTGCCCGCTGGGCTTATCCCCCCTAGCTTCTGCTACTCACTGTTGCGAGCACCAGTGCACCACCATGTATGGCCTCGGCGGCACTGCCATCCCAACACGCCACCATCTGCAGGCAGCGGCACCACAGTGGATTGGTGGGTGGTGTTGGAGCAACAGCAGGCCGAGATCAAAGCTTCCTTCCTTCCTCTGTTTTCAGAACATGGGTACATCTACCTTACTTTCCTTGGGATGATCCCATTTTCCGCTCCCCTGTCTCTTCCTTGGCAAATCGAAATAGACAGCGGTTCCATCGAACTTTGTTTTCCACTGGTTGTTACATCGGTGACGCAACCCAACGGCTTATGTACTGTTTGTTACAGTAGGTTTCGGTCGCTTCTGATGGATGGTTGCTTCATCTTCTCCCCTCGAGACTCCCTCCTTCTCAAGCATGCTCACTGTTGGACTGTACACGTGTCTCTGTTCCCCAGGCAGAGAGGTAGCAATAAATGCATGTTGAAACCACCGACGGTTACAGCTTGAAAATGGTGTTCCTTGTGCTAAGCTAAACATGGTCTGCAAGACCCTTAAGAACAGAACAAGGGAGGGATCAATTGTCGTCGACAAACCAGCTCCCCGAAAGACTGCGAGAACACCAGGAAGAAATATACCCCCGGCCGGCCGGCCGGCCGGCGGCCCAGACGGACCCCCACACGCATTGCTGTCTTGTTCTTGGTGCACCTCTATTTTCCTTGCTACTATCACTGACGTGTAGGCTACTAACTAGCATCGATCTACCACTACGAACAGTGGTTCCTCTGCCCTTGTCTACCTACGGTGGATATCTTGTTGAATTATCGAACCGTGTCTCCTGTGGAAATGACGCGCCACCGCACGGGTTTACGCCACTTTGAAGATGACACGCATGACCAAACTGGCAAATACTCGCCTGCCGAAAATACAGGCACGCAGGCCCTCTGTTTTTTCTCCTCTGAATATTTTTTGTAAGGAATTGCATTTTAATTTCACCTTGATGATCCAGCTTTTTGTATGGAAACTTCCATCTTTCAACTCAAGAATGGCCGTCTTAGCCTTCATGGATGCCCCAAGAGACCACCTGGTGTCAGGAAAGCTAGTAGTCCATGTGGATTCGTATTCCAGTAGACTGTTGAATGCTGTGGTGCAATGCCCTTTTCTCAACCATATGTGCTTTGCTTTGGCTTTTGATTAGTCTTTGCGCTACCACCAAGCAAAGAATGCGTAACTAAGTTCATCATTCCATCCTTGCCTACCATTTGCTTGTTACCACCAAGCACTCCATCCACGAGAAGTGTGCAGACAAGGAGCAAATGGCGCAGTCAGCTGTTTCGGCCATGTTGGGCGGTGTCAGCGGCCTTGCTGTACAGGAGACATCCCTCCTATGCGGTGTCAACGATGAAGTGGGGTTCTTGAAAGAAGAGCTGGTGCGTCTTCAGAGCTTACTACAAGATCTCCATGACAAGCCGAGGTCAGGACATGCTACCAGTACCAGCATGGCCACCTCGGTCCGCCAGATCAAAGATGCCATCGAAGATGCTGAGAATGCCATCCAAGATTGTGAGTATGTGGAGAAGCGAAACATGCTCTATAAAGGATTCATGGGTGCAGTTTTGAGGTACGCTGGCTTACCATGTGATGTGATTACCCTCCATAAAGTTGGTGTTGAAGTCCGGCGTATAAGAAGGATGATTTTAGGTATCATGGATCATATGCTGAGCATAAGCAGTATTGTCGGCATTGATAGGGTAGAAATGAGCCATATTGAAGATCTGGATGATAGGTTTATCCCCCAGAGTTTACAAGATGACATGATCTTTGTTGGTTTCAAGGAGGACTATGACCAGATAGTGGCCAAGTTACTTCAAGGAGGAGGTAAACTCACTGCACTCTCCATAGTCGGCATGGGTGGTTGTGGAAAAACAACAATCGCTAGAAAAATATTTACTGGATCTGAGATCAAAGAACAGTTTGCTGTAACTGTTTGGGTGTCCCTGCCACAAAAATTTAGTGGTGCTGACGTACTGAAGCATATTTACAATCAAATCTTTGAGTCCAACAGCAACATTGGGGAACATAAAGTGAAGGAGAGGATACATGAGTTTTTATTACGAAAGAGATACTTACTTGTGCTTGATGGTGTGTGGGAGGAAAATACTTGGGGTAAATTAAACACAGGGGTCCGAGTAAAAGGTAGATGGGTCAAAGTCTTTCCAGATGCAAGAAACGGCAGCAGAGTATTGTTAACCACCCGTATCATGTCTGCTGCTACACAAACAACAGTTGAAATGCCAACAGAATTGCATCCTCTGACTCTTATGGATGATGAAGCAGCTTGGGAACTCTTAATCAGCAATGCTTCACAATTATTCGGAAGGTCCGAGAATAGTAATGAGTGGGATGAATTTGAACACGTAGGCAGAGAGCTTGCGAGGAAATGTAATGGGTTACCACTGGCCCTTGCAGTTCTGGGGAAATATCTAGCAATGAATCTCAACGGTCAAAAATGGAGGGACGTTATTGAATATTGGACAACGATCACAGCAATAACTGGAGAGAAAATGATGAATGACATACTAGGCCGCAGTTACAATGAGTTGCCAAGTCAGCATTTAAAATTATGTTTCCTCTACCTTGCTGCTTTCCCTGGGAATTATGTTATCTCTGTGTCAGATCTTATCAAATTATGGGTAGCAGAGGGCCTCATTCCACATAACACAAGGCACAGCCAGGAAGAAGCCCGTAACTATGGGGCTGAATTGATTAAAAGAACTAAAGAAGCATGGTTGAAGAGGTTAGTAAGGACATAGATCACAGAAGGACTGAAAAAATACGGATTCACGACATTTTAGGTGATTGGTGCATAGATAAAGCAATAAATGATGGTTTTCTTGATGTTATTGACAAAACTACACTTCAGAATCAGGACGGTGTCCCATCATCTAAGATATCTCTTCAAAGCTTCAATGATGATAAGATTTTCCGGAGAAGGGAGAAGCTCCGGACTCTTCTCGGCTTTAAGTTCCAGTCAGTGTCCCTACCGAAGTTCAGATACTTACGAGTTCTTCACATAGAAGACTCAAGTCTGAAGAATTTCTCTTTGTCCATTGTCAGGTTCATTCACCTAAGATACCTCTGCTTGAGAAGATGTGAAGGAGTTGCGCTCATCTCCTCCATTGGCCAACTCCTTTACCTTCAAACCATTGATTTGAGAGAAACAAAATTAAGCTCGGCCGTACCACAGACCCTCTGGGATATCCTTGACTTGATGCATGTTTACCTGGAGGGAAATATTTGTGCACCAAGGAATGGCCAACATAGAGAGCTCCAGACATTACACTTAACTGGGGAACCTTTCATGGGAAAATCTATCCTCGAGACACTGGTGGACATGCCTCATTTGCATTTTCCTCTACAAGTTCAATGTTCTCGATAAGCTACCTAAGAGCCAATCCTTTCCACAAGGCCTAAGGAAGCTCCATTTGTTTGCTAGTGTCCTGAAACAAGACCCGATGCCTATCCTGGAAAAGCTTCATGATCTTGTGGTGCTTGAGTTGTGGGGGTACGAAGGCCGAACCATGTATTGCTCTCCCGAAGGGTTCCCTCGGCTGCTAGTGTTGAAGCTCGGGGGATTCTTCGTTAAGGAATGGTCGATTGAGCCTGGGGCTATGAAAGCACTGTCCAACCTGACTCTTGAGGATGGGGTAATGCCAAGGGATCTTCAGAACGGGGCAGTGCTAGGAGATACTGTGAATGTGGCAATGCTAAAACCTCTGACGAAGCTCCCCAAGTGCTTGCTCCACCTGAAGTCCCTCAAGGAGCTGAAATTGGTAAAGATGCCTCAGATTTCTAGATATGACAGTACTTACCTAGAGCTGCAGAAGAAGGCATGCAAGTAGGGATGAAAGTGGAGCGGAAAGTTTTCGACTTTTCCACGGAAAAACGGAAAAAAATGAAAATACGGAAACGGAAATAGAATTTGGCAAAACGGAATCGGATTTTTTTTGGTGGAAACGGAAAAAAAAAACGGAACAGCGTTTTCCGGCGGAACAGAAGTGGAAACGGAGTCTAATATGGAATTTCCGTTTTAGGGTTGATGTGTATGGCCGAATCCAACTGACCCGTTACATGACTTTGTCAAGCCAAATTTGTAAAACTGCTCATCCTAGAACCGATGACCATGCAATCCCTCTATGCATTCGAGGAGGATTCCACGATTTTATCTTTCCCTTATTCCCTTACAAAACTAGCACCGTGCTATAATTAGGGCACAATTTTGTTAGTTTTCTTTAATGCTTGAGATTTGTTGTATGATTCTAGGGTTCTCTTTTGGTTTCGGATAAAATCTGCATTGTTCTGCATCTGTATTGTATTCGGTCTGTATTTGTTTCTGACAATATCTGCTTATGTTTTTGTTTCCTGAGTTTCTGTATTTGTTTCCGCTTCCGCAAAAAAAATGTAAAAACAAATGTGGCACCACTCAGTTCCGTCTGTTTTCGCTCCGTTTTCATCCCTACATGCAAGGTAAGAAACCATTAGCCTCTTTCCTCCTTTTAGTTTATTGTACGAATCTGCCCTCCATTTAGATAGTTGAAATAGCATCATTGTTTGATCCTCTCTTGCCAAAATTAATTAAACATTACTTGATCTAGCTACTATATGTTTAAGTTAGTGGCTGGGATTTCAAGGTACTGCTTTAAGTTACACAGCTAGAATGTGCACTCTGTCTTTATTTGACTATTATTTACCACTGGGCTTCTTATTTTGATTATTTCAGATTACGGATGGTTCGTCATCTGATTGCGCCACTTGGCCATTTTTCTCATTTTCTTGCCAGCTTTACTTCTTTCATAGCATGGCGAATGTTTCTCCTGGTCAAATCATTACTCGTGGACCAAATGGACTACCGTTTTCTCTTTTTTTCGAAAATGAAAACTTCCATTATGCGTGGTCTCCGCATCGATGATACATATGGCCTAAAATTGCCATATGGTTTTATCACAACCCGTGAAACAGGTAGCCAAATATAAAAAGAAAAAGTGTGACAAGCCACACCGCATGCTTTTTAAGCATTAAGAAGGCTACTAGAAGCACCATTTATTGTCTACTCCCTTCGTTCAGAAATATAAGATGTTTTAACTTTGTAAATCGAACGTATCTAGACGTCTTTTAGTGTATAGGTTTGTGGAGATTCGAAGTGAACCTATATACTAAAACGTGTCTAGATACATTTACTTCACAAAGCTAAAATGTCTTATAAGTATTTCTAAACGGATGGAGTATTAGGTAGCATCCACCTTATACATGTTGTTATTTGGTATGTCAAATATCACCATATGCTAAATTAACTCCAATTTGCGCTTCTTACAGATCATTGAATGATTGGGGCAGTCTTTGGCTTGTGCTTCAACCCATGGTTCACAACGAGACAGAGGTTTCCGAAGAAAGTGTCGAGATATTTTGATCGTCCTCAACCTCCACAGTTGCATATTTTGTTCTAGAATTCCAAGCATTTTTTTGCGTCCCCTGCTCCTCCCCTACATCCCTGCCGGTGAAACGAGTATAATGTTTAGAATGCAAACAAATGGAGGCCGAGCTCCAGCAAGCCCTTTTTTAAAAATCATACTCACAAGTTTCAAAAATATTTTTTAAAATTCTGGATGTAGTGATGTATCCTACAAGCTTGCAAAATCTCAATGTTATTTTATATTCTGGGCTGCACAAAGATGATAAAATCTAAAAAAAAATATAGTTTTAAATATGCATCATTCATATTATATTCAGATCCACACTTTTATCATTTTGTGTAGACTAGAACACGAAGTATTTTGTCATGTGATTTTAAATGCTTGTAGCATGCATCATTGAATATGTCTAGACACTTTTCCTTATAATTTCTAAAATAAAGGGTTCTCTTGAGTCTGGAGCACGGCCTCCATTTGGAGTTCCCGATAATGTTCGGTTCTATAAACATCAAAAGATATGTACTTTCTCCGTTTTAAAATATAAGATGTTTAGCTTTGTAAAATAAGTGTATCTAGACTCTTTTTAGTATGTAGATTCACTCTATACCTTTATGAACTTACACATTAAAAAGGTCTAGATACACTTATTTTACAAAGCTAAAACATCTTATATTTTGAAACGGAGGGAGTAGTACATTGTGGCGTACGCTTGCAACATTTTCAACGAGAAATTTGTCTGTGCTAAGAATGAGATGAGCGTACTATTTTCTTCTCGAACACACACCATTCGTATGCACTATAAAACTAGTGTGTGTGTTTTTTCCTTTCGTGATACCGTGGGTGATGCTGATGGGTTTTAGGTGCGCGTGTGATTTACTGCAGGCCAGCGAGAAACTGCTCCATGTGTAACGTGGAGGGTTTGCTGCCGGAAGAGAGTGATGGATAAACGATTTGGGTGATAATACTGATGGATAAAAGATTTGCTGCTGGGGCCTGCTGCTAAAGTGGGTTTGGCGGATCCTTCAAGATGATGGAGGACTTTGGCTCCAACTCATTAAGGCAAAATACCTCCAGGGCCGTCCACTGTTGGCATGTGAACGCCGGGAGGGTTCCCAGTTTTGGAGGGCTATCCAAAACATCAAGCACTTCATTCGCCGAGGGTACCTCTTTGTGGTGGGGGATGGCTGGGAGGTTCTTTTTTGGCTTGATCCCTGGCTTTAGGGAGTCTCCCTTTGCTAGGCTTTCCCTGCTATGTCCGCTATTTGCGCAGCTCCCTCGATGTTAGTAGCTGAGGCAGTCCGAGAAGGCCACTGGAACATCCCGTTCCGGAGGACCTTCAACGATGCAGAGACCGCTGACTTCGTAGGTTGCGGGGCTCCTTACCCCTATCCATCTCAGCTGAGAGGGATTAGGTGACTTGGAGTCAGTCTCCCTCGGGAGCCTTCTCGATTAGCTCGGCCTATCGGACCTCTTTCAGGGTTTAGAATTACCTTGGACGTCGCACCTTTGGAAGTCCCCCTACCCCTGAGCCTCCGGATCTTCGTGTGGCAATTGTTGCGTGATCATCTGACTTCGGGGGTGGAGGTCTCAAAACGCAATGGTCCGAGCGATGGGCAGTGCCCGCTATGTGGGATGCCAGAGACGTGCACCCACATTATGTTCACTTGCCCCGTCGCTCATTTTCTGTGGAGCTTCATTCGAGAAGCTCTTGGGCCTGCTTGGCAGGCCCAGGACCTCGGCTAGTTCGTGGAGACCGAGGCGAACTGTACCGGAAGAAGGCGCCACATCTTCTGGTTGATGTTCGCGGCCATTACCTAGATGCTATGGAATATTAGGAATAAGATGGTGATTGAGCGGATCTTTTCTTGCCGGGTTTCTGACTCTGTGTTTTCTTTGCTTGCCTACCTTCAGCAGTGATACCCCCTGTCTAGGCAGCGGGACCGGGAGAGCATGGACGGCATCTTGCAGGCGCTTAGGGTGTCGGCGCATCGCTTCATGGCTCCTGCTTCGGCTTTCGCGGCCTCGTAGTGGGAGTACACCGGGCTCCTCCCTTTCCTCTTTTCCTTTCTGTTGCCTTGGGTGTGTTGTGTTGTGGTCCCAGCAGACTTCTTTTCTTTTCGTTTGACGTCTGGACGTCGGTGACTCGCTTGTATGCTAGATGACGGTTGCTTTAGATAATAAGAGCACAGCTTATCAGCAACGGCGTTCACAGATTGCAAAGTGGAAACGTTTGAAATGATCGAGAAAAGGCCCCGTTGGATAAATTGTTCATATTAGACCTAGTTTGGCAGCAATGTTTGGACCGCTTTTAGGGTGTCACACCAAAAACTATATCGCTCCTTCACACAACAATACTCAAGGTTTATCAAAAAAAAAAAAAACAATACTCAAGGTGTCATACAGCCACCGTAGGCAGAACTATAGCAGCTGGCAGATGGGAGTTATTTTGCGGGCCAGCAATGTGCCCAATTGGTATACACTTTGATCGCTCTTCAACATCTAGAAGACTTAACAGCCTCCGTCCAAAATTGCAAGAACATCTCCACTCGTATTTCCTATACGACGTCTAACGTAGCCTTTTTTTTTTGGCCCGTGTGGCGTTCGTTGGCGTGGATATGATTACGAGGCGGCGCCGGCGCCAGCCGTTCACCCCGTACGAACACCCCCTAACACTATTTTCGATATAATTGAATTTGAAATAACAAAGGGAGTAAATTAAACATAATTCAAGACAATAATTTATTACGAGTTCATCAAATCAAACAAATAATTTAACAATTTGAATCACAACGGCAAACAGATAAATAAACTAGACGGCTCTTTTGATCCTCCACAAATGCTCCACCAGAGCGAGCACGGGTGGACCCTGACAATAATACGGTTCAGTGTCAAACACTAGAGTCCCCCGCTCGCTCTCAGTCATGTTGTGCAAGATCACATAGACAGTCATGATCTCCCACATCTGATCTTTCGACCAGGTAAGAGAAGGGTATCGGACAATGGAAAATTGAGCTCGCAGCACATCGAATGCCCGCTCCACATCCTTCATGCAAGCCTCCTGCTGTGTCACAAACCAAGATTTCTTTCCTCCAGGTACAGGGTTTGAGATTGTTTTCACAAATGTTGATCACACTAGATAGATACCATCTACTAGATAGTATCATTTGTCGTAGTGGTGACCATTGATCCCAAACTCCACCGGAGGAGCTGTGTCTTCAACAAGCTTGGCAAACACATATGAGCACTGCAATACATTGATGTCATTGTGTGATCCTGCCATACTGAAGAAAGCATGCCAAATCCACAAATCCTGATCTGTCACAACCTCAAGTACCACACTACATGATCCCTTGTGACCTTTGTACATGCCATGGTGTTCAAATGGGAAGTTCTGCCATGCCCCGTGCATACAGTCGATGCTTCCAAGCATCCCTGAAAATCCTCTTTCTGCATTCTGCGGAAGGATCTGAGCTGTGTCTTCTGCATTGGGTGTTTTTAGATACTTATTCCCAAACACTGCCACGGTTGACCTTCAAAACCTGTACATGCAATCGATGGCCGTGGATTTGGCCATGCGCAAGTAGTCATTCCGTGTATCTTCATGAATTCCATATGCAAGCATCCAGAGAGCAACTATGCATTTCTGAATTGTGGAGAAACCAAGCAAGCCGACAACGTCTCTCTTCAGTTTGAAGTAGTCATCGAACTCCCTCAAATTCTCAACAATCTTCAGGAAGAGCTTTCTGCTCATTCAGAAACGGTGCCGAAATATATCATCACCGTGCACTGGATCATCGGCGAAGTAGTCGGCGTATATCATGCAGTTGCCTTCCATCCTCTGTCTCGGCTTGCTCTTGCGGTGCCCGTCTTCGAACCTCCAAAAGACGACTTTTCATCATCGCGATCATGCCCAGGAGGACAGTGAGGATCATCAGATGATCACCGTCACCGACGGTGTCTTTCGCGCCAGCAGCAAAGGCGACTTTATCGTCCATCAGAGCGGCTAGCATATCTTTCTCGTCTCAATCCATCGCCTTCTCAAACTGCCGAACGCCTAGTGGGCTTGGAGCCACTAGGTCGAATGGCAGCGAAACAGGGCGGAATGGTGGAGCAATGGGTAGGGAAGTATATTGGCAGCTGTGTGAGTTTTCTACTGGTCGAAAACAGTCGATGACAGGAAGCGGTGGCAGCGGTGGTGAGCGGCTGTGGGATGGCCGTCGTGTGGAGGAATGTCAAGATGGGGTGTTTTTCATGTGCGTGTCGCCGACAGGGCTGGCATGCACCATTTTCAGCTCCATCTAGCGCCCCCGCTTGCCCCCCTTGGGCTGGGTTCGATCGGGGGCGTCGAATACAATAATGGGCCACACTAGCGCGAAAAAAGAATTGGGGGCCAACTAGGCTCATTGTTTCCACCGGCACCCCTGGTAGCCCTTTAGGGGGCCTTTAGGACCCCGAGTGGAGATGCTATAAGATGTTTTAGACTTTTTCTGAAATACATATATCTAAATACCTTTGCTGTGTGGATTCACTCATTTTACTCTGAAGGTACATGCTAAACAACATCTAAATAAATGTGTTTTTGTCGTGGTGGTGTCACGGCAGATGCCATGGATAGGCTAAAGGTGGGGACTAATACACGCTAGGGGAATCCAGGGAGGGATAGTGGAGTGATTCTCCACACAGAAGTTTGTATTGCTTTCCTTTGCAGATTATAAGTGCTCCTAGAGCTGTATTGGCGAGAGGAGGAAGAAGGAGCTCTCTTACTCTTGCCCACTGTTTTTCCCTAGTACCTCAGCCAAAACACTATGGCCTCAAAGAACTCAACCCACCCCTCTACCAGAAACCTAGCCCCCCCTTATATAGAGGAGGCTCGGTCCCTACCTAGGGCACACGTGGAGGCATATTCCTAAGAATATGCTTCCTCCCAAAGTGGTAACCCGACCGGGGTGCTTTTCCCCCGCGTCATACATGCTTTAGCTACGTAAGCCTCTGCGGTGCCTGCGTCAGCCGACATGGGCGTCGTCACCCTTGTCAGCCATGACTCGGTGGTCCTGCCCTTGCCTGCTTCGCTCATGCAGTGCGTACCGGACCTTCTTTTTGACCAGAGAGATTCCTTCCTTCTCCCAGAAGCTAAGCGGGGACCCGGATCATAGTAGATCCGGCCACACCCGTTCCTGCATAAAAGTTAGACAAGCACTTCCGACTTACTACTTAAGTCGGATGAGACAATGTTAGGCGACCCCCCTCCCCCCCTGATCCGGGTTACTCCGTGATCCGGCCTGCCTTGAGGTGACCCGGCCAGCATCTGCTTTGACCCTGCCGAACCTCGGCTAACTCGGCCCTTATACCCCGGAGTGACCCTACCCGGGGGTATCCCCCCAACATTAGTCCTCGAAGCTGGTACGGTGTTAGCGGCCTTGGCCGCTAAGGCCACATCAGGTTCATTTATGTTCGAGCCTTGGACGTTTAATTCCGGGTTAGCTCCTTATCTCGGATTATATGGATTTACGTTCCCTTCGCACGTTCCAAGTTTTCACTTGCCGTCCGGGTTACCACTTTGGCTCGGATCCCATGGTTACCATGGTTTGATCCGGGGCCCGTTTCCTTCTCTCATACGCCAACCCACGTGGAGGCTAATCATTACGCTGTCTTATTTTAAGGGCCTGCACAGTAACCGCCGCAGTAATTGTCAGTTATCACTATGCGTGGGTCACGCCTGCCTCCTCGTTTACCACATCAGTGCATCACGTCACAGGATTGCTTCTGCTCTGTGGCCCTCTGTGTGGCTCCTCTACGATTGGCTGAGGCGTGCGATACACAGCCACAGCATGTGGCTCGTTGGCGCAGCATGATCCCACTCACCCTCTCTGGGGGTGGTTAAGTAGTGGAGGGGCGCACCCCTTAGCGTTTTTGTTGGGTTCGCAGCATAGAAAACAAAAAAATTCCTATGGTGTGAACTACATGCCAAGATCTATCTACTAGGTACAAAGCAACGGGTGGACATACATCCAACGAGAACTTACCCTCGTAGACAACGAGCTTTGTTAACAAGTAGGAACTCGTGGTTGATGTAGTCGTACACTTGCCGATCTCAAGATCGTGATGAAGTCCAGCAGGTCCGGCTCCAGCACGTCCATCAGATCCAGCTCCAGCACCACCAAGTCTAGCACCGCAAAGCAGCGGTGCATCCGTGATCGCACACACGTCCGGTACCCCGACAACCTCCGTCCCTCGCTCCAGCAAAGCAGCGGAAGCAGCAACTCCTTTCCAGATAAAGCCACCGGGAACATGTATCTCACTAATCCGAGACCATGGGGGAATAATACTAGAGGGGGAGAGAGATCCTTCACAAGGAGGTGTGTGTGAGAAGTGAGGAGGGGTTGGCCTTTTATAGGAGGAGGGGGGGTGCCCCTCCTTCATGGCCGACGCATGGAGGGGGTGACCCTTCACCTCCTCCATTCATGTGGTGGTAACCCCTCCACATTAAAATGCCCCTCAACATTCTCTTTTAAAGTCTCCACTTTAAATGCATTAAATTTCTCCAAATTTAATGCTCTCTCATTTAATAAAACTCTTTTATTATTTTTATTCAGAATTTTGTTAATTACTTTAATTAACAAACATTCACATAAAACCCCCTGCAACATTTCAATATTACATGCAGAACCAATTTCAGCATTTTCACCCGAAACAGTTTTGGTGTCTATTGAAATAATTCCAACGCTTTCTTAAATCTTTATCTGAAACATATTTGCTCCAAATGGTGTCGGTATCCCTTAAGTGTGTCATCCTACGGTTCGCGAATATTGCAGACATGATCGAGACCCCTCTCCGATCAATAATCAGCAGCGGGACCTGGAGATCCATACTGACTCCTACACATTCAACGATGACTTCTATGATCGTGAGAACCTTTAACGCTAGTAACTAAATCCCTTTGTCCCGCGATATATTACATGTCCGAGATTCGATCATCGGTATCCAAATACCTAGTTTGATCTCGTTACCGACATGCACTCTTTTTTCGTTCCCGTGATATAGCATTCTAGTGATCACATCACTTGCTTGCAAGCTATTTCAATGTGATATTACCGAGAGGGCCCAGATTATATCTATCCGTCATCGGGATGGACAAATTCCACTCTTGATCCATGAGCCTCAACATAACACCTTCGTAGCACTGAACCCACCTTTATAGTCACCCTGTTACGGTGTGACGTTTGATGTTATCAAGATACTCTTCCGGTGTTAGCAATTAACATGATCTCATGGTCTAAGGACTAAGATTACTTTATATGATGTTATAGCAATATAAACATAATGACTCTGATCGTAATGCTATACTTAGGATGAATGTTCATCACATCATTCCACCAATGGTGTGACCTTGTTATTAACAACATCCAATGTCCATGATCAGGAAACCTTGATCATCTTGTTGATCAACAAGCTAGTCTATAAGAGAGGCATAACTAGGAACCCTTTTTGTTTATTAAACACACATGTATTGATGTTTCCGATCAATACAATTCTAGCATGTAAAATAAACATTTATCATAAACATGGAATAAGATAATAACCACTTTGTTATTGCCTCTCGGGCATGTTCCCTTCAGTCTCCCACTTGCACTAGAGTCAATAATCTAGTTTAAAAAACTTTGCGTATTGAACACCTATGGCTTTCTGGTGTTGAATATACGCTATTGCTAGTGGTTAACATAATCTCTGGATCTGACAGTTTCAGGTCCGTGTGTATTTGCATGTCTCTGCGTCTCTACGCATTACTCATTCTCAAATGAGATGGCATTGTATAGATTTGGTCCTTTGGTGAGACCTTTAGTTCGTTCGGCTCAAAATATGTTGATATTATTGTCACACAATATATCTTCATAGTATTAGCCCACTTTGAACCACACCTAGTTTGATAACAAACTACTTAACACAAATGCCCTCCTTTGCTGCTACTATAGCAGTCATATACTTAGCCTTTTGTTGTAGTATCTGTCACAATGTCTCAACTTTGGAACTCATCCAAATCCATCATGGAACATCCTTTCCATTACATTGTGCCACCTATAGTCTAAATTGAGATAAATTTAATTTGTATCTTGTGACAAAACTAGTATCAATGTAACACTTTATAATGAACTACCTTTAACTATTTGTCACTTATACATTATATATTCTTAGTTCTTCCAAAGCTCATAAGAATATCTTTACTATTGTCCAATGATCATCTTATGAATCATTCTGGTATATGCTCATAACATTTAGAGCATAGGACATTCTGGATATATACATATCATGGTATAATCGATCAAAATCTTCATGTGATTTTACTCACCAAGTGTTGAAACACTTGAATCTTGATACAATCCTTTCCATGCAGCAAGAACCTTTCTTGTTGTTTCCATATTGAACCCTTTCAATATCTTATATATGTATGTCTGGTACAACCATATTAGCGCCTTAATCTATCCATATAGATATTGATGCCTAATATTCTGGGTTTCCCAAGTCTTTCATCGAAATCTTATTTTAATGAAATCCTTAACTTGTGTCAATTCAAGATACATCATTTCCAATCAACAATATGTCCTCTACATAATGTATTAGAAATATGTCTCAGCGCTCCCACTTAATTTCTTGCAAATGCAAGCATCTTCATCATCTCCGATGAATTTAAACTCTTTTAACAGTTTCATCATGGTGAAGATTCCAACTCCGCTATGCTTACTTCAACTATTGAAGTTTACATGCCCTTTTAGCACCCTTTGAATTAACAAAACCCTTTGGACCATGTCATGTACATGTACTAGGTTACCGTTCTATTAGAAGAACCTTGTTTTGTTTATTCAACTACCATATACCAAATTATATGTAGTAGTTGCTACATTAATCTGTCAAGACTATATATCGCTATGAAAGATCAAATCTTGTCATAGTCAACTCCTTGAACATTGTCGTAAACTTATTTCCGACATGTCGACTATTTCATAGATGTTAAACATCCATGTCTTATTTCTTTATAAATCCAAACACGACCGATAGGCTTCACGCCTTTCCGGAGGGTCTTCTAAGTTCAGAAACTTGTTTTCTCGTGTATGGATACTATCACGGATTCTATGACTTCTAGTCATTTTATGGAGTCAGGGCCCATCATCGCTTCTTTGCATGTAGTCGGTTCATCATTGTCAAAACAATAATGACTTTCTTATCAAATCTTACTATTTGATTCTTACCGACCCACACGGTTCTATAGGAGCTCTAATCTCCGAGATCACACCTTTTGTAATCACGAGAGCCATGAGCATTGTGGCCGCCACCGGGATACTTTCCGGCGCTGTGCTACTTAGCACATATAGCTAAGGTTCAACAACCTTATCAAATTTCTATTGTCCTTCCACTAAACTTTTCACGAAAAATTCCTTCTCAAGAAACTTGACGTTCCAAGTAACAAACTCTTTTGTCCTCGGTGTTATGGAGAAATTCCCAACAAATTCTTTGGGATAACCTACAAAGATGTGCTTATCTGACTTTGGTTGTAAACATTTTACTTATGCATAGCATACCAAAATTTAAGAAAAGACAATTCGGGTTTTATCCCAAACCATAACTCATATGGTGTCATTTCAATGGATCACAATGGTGCTCTTTTTAGTGTAAAAGCGGTAGTCTCTAAAGCTTCAATCCTTAAAACATAATGGCAGTTTTATAAATGACACCCTTGATCTTACCATGTCAAACATGATTTGATTTTATCTCTCGAATATGCCATACTCCTATGGTTTATCGAGAAACACAAATCATGGAACAATTCCTCAAGTCTTAGGTGTTTTTGCTAAACATGTAACTCAAATATCTTCCTTTATGATCGAATCATAAACTCTTTATTTTCTTGTTACAATGATTTTCCACTTCATCTTGAAAGTCTTTGAACAATTTTCAAATGTTTCATACTTCTTCCTTATTAAGTAAATATACAGATATATTCACTCAAATTTTTGGAGAAAGCATATGAAAGCAAAAAGATCCATCGCATATGGCTACACATAATGGACTATGCACATCAGCATGCACAATTTCCAATAAGCTAGTCATCCGTTCCTCTCTGGCCTATGGACGGAGTTTCAATTATCTCGAGGAAAGTCTCACATGCGTCAATTGATCAAAATCAAAGACTTCAAAAATACATCAACATGGAGTTTCTTCATGTTTTCTTTCAAATATAATTTAAGCAGCGATGTCACTTCATAAGTGATCTTTCAATCATTTGTCTTGCGACATTTTAGCAATAGTGTTTATGTATGTGATTTCTCCAACTAGACTTGTAAAAGTTCATCCATCCTTTATGGAATACGGTAATTATTTGAACAACCATTGTTCTCATGATACCGGAACAAAATAACAATTATTTAAACAAATCTCGAAGGCATGGTTTGATGACAACGAAAAACACAATAACACTTTATTTGTTTTCGATGAACATCATCACTCATTCTCTTGGTAGTTACTTAGGCCATTGTAGTTCATGAATTGCGTTGTCCTGTATGACACTTCATACCAACCAATTCGGTATCCAATACCTAAGAACCACATTGTTTAACAAGCAAGGAATATAGCCATAACATGTATATCTTCTATATACCTAAGTTGGACATCTCCAACCTTTTATTTTTTGCCAAATATTTTATAGATTCTCTTTCAGCAATTCCTTTTCTTTTAAAAGAATCTATCAACATCAATAGTGGTGTCATCAACATGACACATGGTACAAAGCTTATATAGTCAAATACTAATACCTTTGGACTTGCACTTTGAAGTGGATCACCATCATCAAATGTTTGGTGTTCTTTCAAAAATCCATTCTTTAGTAATCTATTAGTGTAGTAAACATTTTACTTACATATTCTATTCATCCTTATCATGACAACTTTCATGATCAAGCTACTATAGCCTATAAGGAAGAATCGCGAGTATAATATCAGTTCCCAAAACCCTTTTGGTAGATTCGGATGCCTAGCATCTCCATCCTTCACAAATTCTCATACAATATGAGAACATGTATTTTGCTAAATTATACTCTATCATAATGCAACCAAAAACATTGTTTTAGATATCACAATATCTTTCACACATGATGGTTTCTGAAACAATTTTCAGCTCCAATATAATCTTGATATTAAAACAACTTTTTGAATATCAATAATCATGGAGGCAAACATGATACTTTAGATACTAACATTGGAATCCTTACTCTTGATTTAATACTACTTATTAAACTTCATGGAGTAAATAGAGTTTGCTGAAAGTTTGCAATAGGACTTATAAACTTTAAATTGACATTCAAAACAATACGATACTAGTTCGTAAAGTAAATATCCAGAATTCTATAGTTCTATTATCTCAAATAAAAAACTAAGCATAAGGTAGTGAACAGATGCCAATGAATACAACAAATTATGCAAATTCACTTCGATTTAGTTTATGAAAAATTGAGTTCGACTAATCCAAATTAGAAATGAACTCCCACTCAAAAACGACATCCCTCGTGCCTTTTTGGTGATTACATGAACCAAATCCACTACACCAAGTCCGATCATCACGTGAGTCGGTGTAGCTTCAAAGGCGAGCATCAATATGGTCATAACATCAACTATATGACTCATGCTTAACCTTTCGGTCTGTGTTCCGAGGCCATGTCTGTACGTGCTAGGCTCGCCAAGTAAGAACCTTAGTATTCGCGTGTGTAAAACTGTCTTACACCCTTTGCATGAAAGCGTAGAGTCGAGAACACCCGATCATCACGTGATGTCTCAAAAACACGATCCATATAACAGTGCATACTTAAGGAAGAACACATTTTATCTTGATATTTAAATGAGGGATCATCTTACAATGCTACAGAAAGCGCCAAACTAGCAGTATAAGATGCTAACATCTAATGTGTAAAGTGAGATGATATGGTCCATGCATTTGATCTCTATCACTTTCATCGTGGTATGATCTCTATCATTCCTTTGTGTGTAAGGCCAAGGTCTATAGAACTTACACGTTGAGTGTGTTGTAAGAGTATCTATCATACATCTACTTACAACAATACCATATCAATACACTAGCCCAGCAACAATCTAAACTAGACGCCTCTAATTTATCAATTGCAAGTTTTACGTGGCTTAGGGCTTTCGGAGATAGAACCGTTCTTACCTACGAACATGAACCACAACGAGGATAACTAAGTTATTAGCAACTCGTTGTAAATCAGATATTGACTATAGTAGGAGAGACAGACACCCGCCAGCCACTTATGCAAAACAAGTTGCATGTCAGTCGTGGAACCGGTCTCATGTACGATGACATGTAAGGTTGGTCCGAGCCGCTTCATCCCACTATGCCACCAATATCCAAAGTACATAGAAGATGCAATAACATGATCATCATCGCCCACATATAAACATATGTGTACTACCCGTGCAAAGCACCTATGCATAGATCAGGCTCTGATACCACTGTTGGGTCCGCAGCATAGAAAACAAAAAAAATTCCTACGGTGTGAACTACACGCCAAGATCTATCTACTAGGTACAAAGCAACGGGTGGACATACATCCAACGATAACTTACCCTCGTAGACAATGAGCTTTGTTAACGAGTAGGAACTCATGGTTGATGTAGTCGTACACTTGCCGATCTCAAGATCATGATGAAGTCCAGCAGGTCCGGCTCTAGCACATCCATCAGATCCAGCTCCAGCACCACCAAGTCCAGCACCGCAAAGCAGCGGTGCATCCGTGATCGCACACATGTCTGGTACCCCGACAACCTCCATCCCTCGCTCCAGCAAAGCAGCGGAAGCAGCAACTCCTTTCCAGATAAAGCCACCGGGAACATGTATCTCGCTAATCCGAGACCATGGGGGAATAATACTAGAGGGGGAGAGAGATCCTTCACAAGGAGGTGTGTGTGAGAAGTGAGGAGGGGTTGGCCTTTTATAGGAGGAGGGGGGTGCCCCTCCTTCATGGCCGACGCATGGAGGGGGTGACCCTTCACCTCCTCCATTCATGTGGTGGTAACCCCTCCACATTAAAATGCCACTTAACATTCTCTTTTAAAGTCTCCACTTTAAATGCATTAAATTTCTCCAAATTTAATGCTCTCTCATTTAATAAAACTCTTTTATTAGTTTTATTCAGAATTTTGTTAATTACTTTAATTAACAAACATTCACATAAAACCCCCTGCAACATTTCAATATTACATGCAGAACCAATTTCAGCATTTTCACCCGAAATAGTTTCGGTGTCTATTGAAATAATTCCAGCGCTTTCTTAAATCTTTATCTGAAACATATTTGCTCCAAATTGTGTCGGTATCCTTTAAGTGTGTCACCCTACGGTTCACGAATAATGCAGACATGATCGAGACCCCTCTCCGATCAATAATCAGCAGCGGGACCTGGAGATCCATACTGACTCCTACACATTCAACGATGACTTCTGTAATCGTGAGAACCTTTAACGCTAGTAACTAAATCCCTTTGTCCCGTGATATATTACATGTCCGAGATTTGATCATCGGTATCCAAATACCTAGTTTGATCTCGTTACCGACATGCACTCTTTTCTCGTTCCCGTGATATAACATTCTAGTGATCACATCACTTGCTTGCAAGATATTTCAATGTGATATTACCAAGAGGGCCCAGAGTATATCTATCCGTCATCGGGATGGACAAATCCCACTCTTGATCCATGAGCCTCAACATAACACCTTCGTAGCATTGAACCCACCTTTATAGTCACCCTGTTACGGTGTGACGTTTGATGTTATCAAGATACTCTTCCGGTGTTAGCAATTAACATGATCTCATGGTCTAAGGACTAAGATTACTTCGTATGATGTTATAGCAATATAAACATAATGACTCTGATCGTAATGCTATAATTCAGATGAATGTTCATCATATCATTCCACCAATGGTGTGACCTTGTTATTAACAACATCCAATGTCCATGATCAGGAAACCTTGATCATCTTGTTGATCAACAAGCTAGTCTATAAGAGAGGCATAACTAGGAACCCTTTTTGTTTATTAAACACACATGTATTGATGTTTCCGATCAATACAATTCTAGCATGTAAAATAAACATTTATCATAAATATGGAATAAGATAATAACCACTTTATTATTGCCTCTCAGGCATATTCCCTTCAGTTTTTCCCACTTCTGCGCCCCTCTGCCCATTGCTCTTCCCCTTCGTCTTCCTAGCGATCGCGCCACCGCTAGAGCTTCTAGCCGCAGCGCCGCCGCCGTGATTTTCCCCGTGCCTCTGCGTTGTAGCCACCACTGCGTGACTTCTTCGCCACGGGTCCACGCCAATCCAGGCCTCAGATCCCCGCCGCCGCTAGCGCCAGCGAGGGTAGTGAATACGAGATGACGGAGGAGGAGCTCGTCGTTGCCGAGCAGGAAATGGAGGAGGATGCCGCCGTGGCAGACCGTGGCGCGTGGGCCGGATCATGGGTCTGTCAAGATGACCTTGACTGGCTCTACCGGACCAGGCGCATTCCTGCCGGCGTCGCCGCTCGTCTCCCCTCCGCCGAACTGGCCCCCTCACCCAATCCGGGTGAGTTCGTCGTGTTCCTGTCCCACTTCCAACGGGGATTTGGTCTTCCGGTGAGCGATTTCTTCCGGGATTGGGTTAGGACCTACCACTTGCAGCCGCACCATCTCCCAGCCAATGCTATCTCCTCTCTCTCCGCCTTTGCCTCTATGATCGAAGGCTACACTGGACTATGGCCCACGAAGGAGCTGTGGATCCGGTTTTTCGGCCTTCGTCGCAATGTCATCCCCAACATCCAAGTAGAGTCGGAGGATAAGCAGCTCACCCAATTCGGAGCTGCCTCCATCTCGCCCGGGAGACTTTCCGTTTTCCCCCGGGTTACCGGGCTTGACTCCTGCAAAGGATGGGCCTAGACCTTCTTCTATGTCCAGAATGAGGGCACTGAAGATTTGATTCGGTTGCTGCCCTACGCTCCGGGTCCACCTGACACGGAATTCTGGGAGGAGGTCCCCAAGAAGCCTACAACTCTGGCCAACCAAGTTAACAAGAGGTTCGCGGAGCTGAAGAAACTCGGATTGCGCAACGAGGATGCTATGATCACGTTCGTGCGCAACCGAATCTCTCCCCTCCAGAAGCGCACCCACAAGTTGTGCCACATGAGTTTCAGCCGCGACCCCAACCGAACCTCCTCCTTCGAGTTGAGCAACACGGAGATCTTTCGCCGGGTTAAGGCTCTTTTCACCACCCACAGGGATTTCTCCGCAGAATGGACGTGGGGAATTGAGCACTACTGTCGTGACAGGCTCCCTCCCGCGGTAAGCTTTGTGGGGCAAATTTATTTCGGATCAAATATGTGTCGGTTTTTGTTGTATTTTTGACTCTGTTCTTCATGCTTTTTCTCAGCTGTTCCTTCAGCAAACTCTCGAGGATGGTACGGATCCGACCCTTAAGTGGGTGCCAGACCGAGAAATCCCGGATGAGGAGGAGCCAGACCAGGAGATGTTCCTCCCTATGACCGACGCTACCAAACGACCCAGCGGTAAATTCTCTTCTCTTAGAGATTGGCCCGATGATGAGGATGACTCGGATGTCGACGTGATTGAACCTGTTGAGGCTGTCCCTCTTTCTTTTGCCTTTCCGGCATCAGCTAACCCCGGTGGGCATATCCACGAGGATCCTCCACTTCCTACGGGCGAGCCGGTTCCGGTGGCGTCAAAGAAGAAGCGCGGAGCCGCATCAAGTTCTTCCTCCGAACCTTCTCAGCCCACCAAAAGGCAAAAGAAGGCCGGAGACCAGACTGCCTCCAAGCGGGCAGGCAAAGCCCCGGCACGAAGGGCTCGGAAACCCAAGGAGGCCGAAACCTCGGATACGTAAGTCATTTTTTGTTGCGTAATTTACTTCTCCTTGCATCGTGGCAATTTCTCTTCTGACCTTATTTTCTTCTTCAGACCTCCGGTGGAGGTCCCTCAGAGCGGATCAAGCATCTCTTCACCACTTCGATCCGGCCCTTCTCCTCCTCGTGACGACGAGTCACGTCCGCTGAGCCCTATTCCAGAGGGTTCCGCGGCTGCTCCGGGTTCCGCAGTACCTCGTCAAGAGGAACGCGACCTTGGAGCGGGAGGGGTTGGCCCAGCCGAGGCGACGGCGTCCACCACTTTGGCATCACCACAACCAGCAACCACCGAGTCTATCTCAACACCAGCAGCAGTTCCAGTACCAGCGACCGAGTCAGCACCAGCACCTGTTCCGGCACCAAGGAAACCAACAACAACTCCAAGTTCAGCTACAAGAGCTCCAGTGCCAAGTTCTTCTGCCTCGTCCGAGTCATCTCAACCTCGGCGAGGAACTACTCCAGCAGCTTCTAAGGGGAAATCCACTGCAGTTACTTCTTCCTAGCAAGCTGAGGGCAAAAAGGCTCTGGATGCCACCAAGTCTACATCTGTCGAGGCTGGGTAGCGAACCCTAGCATCAATGCTTCCCAAGAAAACTCCAGCAGCGAAGGATGTTCCTGCCGAGCCAACTGATGCGCAGCAGATGGTTCTGCATACCAACCCAGCTCTTGCCCTGGTTAAGAGGAAAGAAGCTCATGCGAAGGGCTTGGTGGCACCTCATATGCCCACCGGTGAGCGGTACCCTCCGAGCCTTATCGAGTTCGTCATGAACTGGAACAAGGCGGAGTTAAATCCCTAACGACGATCTCGTAAAAGTTTGGCCCGCAGAATTTTCCGCCTGGATGAATACCGCTAAGGCAATTAACCTCATGGGCGAATGATGGAGGTATGTCGTTTCTCCTTTACATGCTGTAGATAATAACCATTAGTCCCCGAGCCTCCGGTGGAGTAGCTTGTTACTCGGCCGGATGCTCATTAGAAAACTAACGTAGCTGCATGTAAACTTCGAACCTGCACACACCTAGAGCCAGGTTAAGTTCCACTTGGCCCGGATCTTGTACACTTCGAATATGCACACACCTAAAGCCGGGTTAAGTTCCACTTGGCCCGGATCTTGTACACTTCGAATATGCACACACCTAGAGCCGGGTTAAGTTCCATTTGGCCCAGATCTTGTACACTTCGAATATGCACACACCTAGAGCCGGGTTAAGTTCCACTTGGCCCGGATCTTGTACACTTCGAATATGCACACACCTAGAGCCGGGTTAAGTTCCACTTGGCCGGATCTTGTACACTCGAATATGCACACACCTAGAGCGGGTTAAGTTCCACTTGGCCGGATCTTGTACTCGAATATGCACACACCTAGAGCCGGGTTAAGTTCCACTTGGCCGGATCTTGTACACTTCGAATATGCACACACCTAGAGCGGGTTAAGTTCCACTTGGCGGATCTTGTACACTTTAATATGCACACCTAGAGCCGGGTTAAGTTCCACTTGGCCCGGATCTTGTACACTTCAATTTGCACACACCTAGAGCCGGGTTAAGTTCCACTTGGCCCGAATCTTGTACACTTCAATATGCACACACCTAGAGCCGGGTTAAGTTCCACTTGGCGGGATCTTGTACACTTCGAATATGCACACCTAGAGCCGGGTTAAGTTCCACTTGGCCCGGATCTTGTACACTTCAATTTGCACACACCTAGAGCCGGCCACTTGGCGAATCTTGTACACTTGAATATGAACACACCAAGAGCCGGGTTAAGTTCCACTTGGCTTGGATCTTGTACACTTCGAATATGCACACACCTAGAGCCGGGTTAAGTTCCACTTGGCCGGATCTTGTACACTTCGAATATGCACACACCTAGAGCCGAGTTAAGTTCCACTTGGCCCGGATCTTGTACACTTCGAATATGCACACACCTAGAGCCGGGTTAAGTTCCACTTGGCCCGATCTTGTACACTTCAATTTGCACACACCTAGAGCGGGTTAAGTTCCACTTGGCGAATCTTGTACACTTTAATATGCACACACCTAGAGCCGGGTTAAGTTCCACTTGGCGGGATCTTGTACACTTTAATATGCACACACCTAGAGCCGGGTTAAGTTCCACTTGGCCCGGATCTTGTACACTTTAACACATTTGCTAGAGCCGGGTTAAGTTCCACTTGGCCCGGATCTTGTACACTTCGAATATGCACACACCTAGAGCCGGGTTAAGTTCCACTTGGCCCGGATCTTGTACACTTCGAATATGCACACACCTAGAGTCGGGTTAAGTTCCACTTGGCCCGGATCTTGTACACTTCGAATATGCACACACCTAGAGCCGGGTTAAGTTCCACTTGGCCCGGATCTTGTACACTTCGAATATGCACCAAGCTAATTTTACACTTCTGTACTTTTTTCAGGTAACCACCAATCGCCGGAGCGCTGAATGCCAACGCCTGCTGGATACCCACAAGATGCTACGCGCAAAACATGTTGCACTTATTGCAGAACATGAAAAGAGGGGTAATTTTTTCCCTCGGCACTTCTCCATTTTTCTTCACCTTCTTCTTCTGAACTAATCTCCTCATTCGGTTTCTACAGTTGGGGTGGAGGCTGAGAACAAGATCGTGCGGAAGAACTTGGAGGAAATCTGGGGTAAGTCCTCTTTTGTCCGACCTCGCAGTGTTTTCCATTTCCTCTTCTCCTTGGCTCAGCAAACAGTCACTCCTCGGCTCTGCCGGGTCAACATACTGTTTGAGCATCACTTGAGGATAGTGTGCCCATGCCTGATATGATGCTGCATTTTCTCGAACAAGCAGGGCAGCATCAAGCCAAGCTGAAGACGAAAGATGACGAGCTTGCTCTCCTCCGGACTAAGGACAACGAGATTGCCAGGCTCAAGGCTGAGATGGAGAAGATGAAGGCCCAGCACCAAACCGAACTCCAAAAGGTTGGTCAGAACTTCACATAAGAGCGTGAGCGCCTTACTCTCCAGATCTCCAAGGACCAGGATCTACTTAAAGAATCTGACGTCCAACTTGGGTCGGCAAACGCTGAGCTTGAACAACTTCGCAAGAGACGCGACGATTGCATCAAGGAGTTGACCCGGATCCATAGCCATATTTCACGTAAGTTCCTTTCCCTTATACGACATAATTCTCCGGGTTAGTTCATATGTCTTTGCTTCAGCTTCTTCCTTTGCCTTGTTTCCAGGCCACTTTCCAGAGGGTACTCCTATTGCAAGCGCTGCTGTTGCCAAATTTCGCCGAGAGAGGGGTACTCCCGTCGCTCCTGATGGTGAGGGCATTCCCTTAGACATGGAGGACCTATTGGTCAGCCTGTCATCCCGCATGGAAATCATCAAGAACTACGACAAAGATCTCCTCGACGTTTCAGTCCGGATTTTCAACACGTTCTGGCCCAGTGAGAGCGCTCCGAAGAGGATCACACTTCTTGCCGAAAAGCTGTTGGATATCGAGACCCAGCTTGACCTCTGGAGAGACTCCGCTGGGCGTGCCGCAGCTGATACTATCCTTCACCATATTCTCACATGGTACGAGAAGATCGACCTCAGCCTCCTTACACGCCGGTGCACCGGATCCAGATGGACCGATGATCCGGAGTGGGTAGCTCGGCGCCAGTCTTGCGCCTACAGCCTCGTCGAATATTCTCCCATCCATGACTGAGTTGAAGGACCAAGCTTCCTGGAATCCGGTGGGGACGAGCACATTGAGAACATTGAGGACGGGTTGGATGAAAGCGGCGAAGATGATTCCTCAGATATTGAGGACAGCGACGATGATGCCAAACTTCCTCCTCCTGCTGCTCCTAGTTCAAAAAACTTGAAAATTTATCAGATCCCCAGTATGCCGGGTGCAATTGTATGCTGTATATGTGATATTTTGCTACTATGTTTCTATGCCGGATTAACTTGGGCGTAGTCCCCGAGTTTCATTTTCTTGTTCGTCCAATTCTCTGGCTCGGTCCGTGTCTACTTTGATTCGGTTTTACGACTTACGAATCCGAACTTCAAAAATTGTTCTAACAATACTTAGAAACTTTTAGGCTTAGCTCAAAATAATTCAGCATAATAACTTGAAAAATAAATATAGGGTTAGTCCGAAAAACAAACATTAGCTCGAATAAACTCGTTTCCTTAGTCGTTTTTCATGTGCTACGTAGTTCCAAACTTGTTCTCTTGCTTGCCATGAAGCCAATTCTTGTTGGACAGCAGCAAGTCGAAGAGTTGGGTTTTTGGTGCTCACACATTACTAATCCGGGTTAAGTAGAACGACTTATTCCAGCTACCGCATAAGAAGTAACAACAAACATTATTAAGGGCGTCCCAGGATTCTTTGCCGGCGCTATTTTATTGATAAGCTCATTGCCGACATACATACCGACATATGAGACGACTCGGATACATACACTTCTTAGCTAAGTGTAGAAGGGACGAAGTAGTGCTACATTCCACGGTCGCTTAGATTCCTCTTCGGACCTGTCCGCCTTATTCTTTTCCTGTGGCTTTGCATCTATAAGATAGTAAGAATCATTGTGCAATGCTTTGCTCACAATGAAAGGCCCTTCCCATGGGGGGATAATTTATGCATGCCAGTAGTACGTTGTACCAACCGGACCACCAGATCGCCTTCCCGAAAGACTCGGGGGCACACTTTCCGACTATGATAGCATCGGAGATTTTGCTGATATATGGCAGATCTGGACAGTTCCAGTTCTCTCACTTCTTCCAGCAGATCAACATCATTTTGCCCCCCTTCTTGCACTTCGGCTTCTGTGTATTGGGTGACCCTAGGCGAATCATGCTCTATGTCGGCTGGTAATACAGCTTCTGCCCCATATACCAGAAAAAATGTCCTATAGCCTATTGATCGATTCGGAGTTGTTCTTAAACTCCACAGTACCGCTGGTAGTTCTTCTATCCAGCACCCCGCTGATCTTTGCAGCGGCTCAATGAGCCGGGGTTTTATCCCGGATAATACTAATCCGTTGGATCTTTCCACTTGTCCGTTCGATGCGGGGTGGGCTACCGAGGCGACATCGAGTCGGATCTTCTTGTCTCGGCAAAAGCACGCAAATGCTCCTTCCACAAAATTTGTTCCATTATCAGTTATAATACTGTGTGGATAACCGTATCTCAAGATGATGTCTTTGAGAAATGTCACGGCCGTAGCTCCATCACCTTTTCTTATAGGTTTCACTTCAATCCATTTTGTAAACTTGTCCACCATGACCAAAATGTGTGTCATGTTTCCTCTTGCTGGTTTGAACGGGCCAACCATATCCAAGCACCATACAGCAAATGGCCACGTAATTGGTATGGTCTTGAGTTCCGACATAGGAATATGTGTCTTGGTGGCGTACCTTTGACAACCATTGCATTTTCTCACCAGATCTTCCGCTTGTTCTAAGGCACTTGGCCAGTAGAACTCATGCCAGAATGCTTTTGCCACTAAGGCTCTGGATGAGGCATGATGCCCGCATTCTCCTTGGTGTATATCTCGGAGGATGTCAAGTCCTTCTTCCGGGTCAACACATCGCTGGAGGACGTTGGTTACACTCCGTTTGTACAGCTCGGAATTGATAATCGTGTATGCTTTTGCTCTCCTCTGAGTTTGCCTGGCTAACACCTCCTCAGCGGGTAACGTTCCGTCTTTCAGGAATTGGAATATAGGAAGTGCCCAAGCTGGTATCGCTCGTGGAGGGAACATCTCTTCATCAATTTCCATCTGATCCACTGGCATAACTTCAGCCGAATCACGCTTGGCAGTCCTCGGGTCTAGCGAGGTAGTCCCTGGGTTTGCCGAGGCAGTCCCCGGGTTGGCTGATGCAGTCCCCGGGTCTCGTGTACTACCTCCCGTGTCAATGTCCATGGGCTCAGCTCCGGATTCTGTATTTTCCGGGACATAGATCGAGTCGGTTCCTAGGGACGGCCTGATAGATGGTTTTCTGAGGTGTTCCAATGCTACACCCGGTGGAATTGCCTGTCGGGTCGATCCGAGCTTCGACAGCATGTCGGCAGCCTAGTTTTCCACTCGGGGTACATGGTGAAATTCACACCCCTCGAAGTAACCAGATATCTTCTGCACGTGAAATTTGTATAGTGCCATGTTTGGATCCAGGGCGTCCCACATTCCGGACACTTGCTGCACCACCAAATCCGAGTCGCCAAAGCATATTATCCGACGTATGCCAATCTCTTTTGCCACTTTGAGCCCATGCACGAGAGCCTCATACTCAGCCACATTATTCGATGCCGCGAAATGGATCTGCAATACGTATTTTAGCTGGTCCTTCTTTGGCGAGGTAAGCACAACCCCGACGCCTAATCCGGTTTTGGTTTTCTACCCATCAAAGTGCATCCTCCAGTAGTTCGGATCTGGTGGCGGTGGTTCGTATTGTACCTCGGCCCAATCCACAAAAAAGTCCGCCACAGCCTGATACTTGATCGCTTCTCTTCTATCGTATTGGGGCGCATAAGGGGCTAGCTCAATTGCCCATTTTGCAATTCTGCCACTCGCATCCTTGTTACCCATTATCTCGGATATGGGAGCTTTACATATTACTTTGATGGGGTGCTCCTCAAAGTAATGCTTTAACTTCTTAGCCGCCATATAGACACCATATGCCACCTTTTGAAAGTGCGGGTAGTTCTGTTTCGAGGCAGACAATACCTCGCTCAAGTAATATACTGGCCTCTGCACCGACTTACCCTCTTCATTGCGCTCCACTACAATCACTGCACTTACAACTCGGTTGGTTGCGGCTATGTAGAGCAAAATTGGCTCCTTTGATAGTGGGGAGGCTGACACTGGTGCAGTGGCCAACATCCTTTTTAAGTGGGCAAAGGCTTCATCGGCCTGTGGCGTCCAAACGAATTTATCCGATTTTTTCATGAGTTGATAGAGAGGCAGTGCCTTTTCTCCCAACCGACATACAAACCGACTCAACAATGCCAGGCACCCAGTGAACTTCTGGACATCGTTAAGACACTTCGGCAGCTCCATTTGTTCAATGGCCCGGATCTTAGTTGGATTAACCTCGATACCTCGACTGGAGACAAGAAATCCGAGTAATTTTCCAGCCGGGACACCGAAGGTACATTTTTCCGGGTTAAGCTTCATCCGGAACCTTCTCAAGTTCGCGAATGTCTGCCTGATGTCGTCAAGGAGCGTTTTGCTTTCCTTGGCCTTGATAACTACATCATCCACGTATACTTGTACGTTTTGACCTATTTGGTCGTGCAAACATTTTTGCATACATCTTTGGTACGTTGCACCTGCATTACGCAAACCAAACGGCATAGTGCGATAGCAATAAGCTCCGTACGAGGTAATAAACGCAGTCTTTATTTGATCATCCGGGTTCAGAGGTATCTGGTGGAAACCAGAATATGCATCAATGAATGACAACAGTTTACATCCCGCGGTTGAGTCTATGACCTGATCTATCCTTTGCAGTGGAAATGGATCTTTTGGACACGCCTTGTTCAGGTTCGTGTAATCGATACACATACGCCAAACCACTGCTACGTTCGGATCATCCTTCTTCTTTTCTACCAGCACCGGATTAGAGAGCCAATCCGGATACAGTACTTCCATGATAAATCCTGCTTCTAGCAATCGAGCTATCTCGTCTCCAATGACTTTTCTCCTATCCTCGGCGAAGCGGCGGAGAGGTTGCTTCACCGGCCTTGCTCCGGGCCTTACGTTCAAAGAGTGCTCGGCCAACTCCCCCAGAACGTCGTGTGTAGACCAAGCAAAAATATCCCGATTCTCACGGAGGAAGTTGACGAGCTCGCTTTCCTATTTGTCAGTTAACCCGACACCAATTGTTACGGTGCGCTCTGGGAACATGTCATCAACTGGAACTTTCTTGGTGTCCTTCGCGGCTTGAAATGAAACGCTGCCATGCGGGTTGCTCAATGCCGACATATACTGCTGCGCGGACTGAGCTAAAGCCGCCACCTCTTGGATTTTTCTTTTCTCTTGCACAATCACGAGTGACTCGGCTAGGTTAGACCCGGCTGATGCACACTCAATGGAACGTCGGAAATCTCCAGCAATGGTAATCACTCCATTTGGCCCGGGCAACTTCATCTTTAGATAACTGATGTGGCAGCTCGCCATGAACTTGTTCAATGCTGGTCTTCCGAGTAACGCGTGATACGCACTTTCCAAGTTCACCACTTCAAACTCCAGATTTTCAGTTCGGCAGTTGTCCCTTGTGCCGAATAGCACGTTGACCCGGACTTTGCCTATGGGCTCACAAGAAATGCCTGGTATAATGCCATGGAAAGTTGTTCTCGTAGCCTGGAGCATGTTCTCCGAGATGCCCAACTTGCGCATTGTATCCGCATACATGATGTTACTACTACTGCCATTGTCAATCAGTACCTTGGAGAACCTCACATTGATGTTTGGTCCAATGAATGTCGGATCTAGCACTAAGCGCTCTGAACTGGACTCGGCATAAGCTTAGGATGATCTTTGATGTTCCAGGTGATTTCCTGGTCCGACCAAGGCATGTACCTCGTCACTGCTGGCATTACCGCATTGACCTCCATATGTCGGCGCTGCAAGCTCTTTCGATCTGTTTCCTCAGTTGTGAACACACAATAGCTCTAGTGATGTTCTCTGTACTCATTTCTTCCCTCGTTTCTGGGGTACCTCTGATCCGGTTGTTGCTGATTTTCCACCTGATGCACTGCATCCCTTCTCTCATTGTTGTCATACCTCGGCGGAGGGGGAGGCAACATTAGCTGTTGCGTGTTCGCCCCGGAGAGCAATTGCTGCCGAGGTAACTCCTGCCGAGGTTGATCATTCCGGGGTGCTTGAGCATTCCCCGAACCACCTTGTTCTATCTTATGCATCCACTCACATTGCCTCGTTGTGTGACCCGCCGGGCTTTTCGGATTCGGCGTGTGAAACTTACATGGCTAGTCCAACATCGAATCATAGGTATACCTCAGACGGTCTTTCTTTTCCTGCCACTGTTTCTTTTGCTTCGGAGTCCATGTTTTCTTGCCATCGTTTCTTGGAGTCCATTGCCCTCCCGTTCTCTGGCGTTGGTTGCTCCCTGCTCCGGGTTGATCTTGATTCACAGCTGCAACTTGTTGTGAACCATAGCGATGATCCGGTTTATCATCTCTCCTTTTTCCTCTGTAATCGTTCCTCTGAGACGACCCAGCTCCATCCCTCTGATAGTATTCCTCGTTTGACTCGTTTGACGCGATCCTAGGTTGAGTCGGATCACCCAAAGCATACGAATCTGCAATCCGGATCATCTCTGCCAACGTAATTGACATTTTCCTTTGCAACTTCATCCACAACTCGCTGCCATATCTGCATCCTTGTGCAAACCATGCTATGGCCTGTGACTCTATGACACCCTCACACAAGTTTCTCACGGTACACCACCGGGTCAAGAATTGACGATCCGTCTCATTAGGTCTTTGCTTGCACATTGCTAGGGTTTGCGGCCTATTCGGCCTCTGATACATACTTGAGAAGTTGCTGATAAACATTTCTTCAAAATCTATCCAGCAGTTGATGCTTCCGGGTGGTAAATTATTCAGCCATACTCTGGCCGGATCTTCCAACATCTGGGGTACATATCGTACAACCCATCTCAAGTTGCCAGTGGAAATTTTCACAGCCGTAGCATAGTTTATCAGCCAATCCTCCGGCTTGGTACTCCCGTCATACGTCTTCGTGCCTCTGGGCAGCTGGAAGTTGGGTACCGGTGACTCCTTCATGATCCGGGGTCCAAAGCATGCTGGACCCCGGGGACCTTGACATTCAATCTGTTCCGACCTGTACAGGCGATCCAGTTTTAATCTGGCGTCATCTGGCATCAAGTCCCTGCTTCCCAATCTTGACCCTATCACGTGATAGTCCGGTCTCGGGTACCCTGCGTTCACCATCTCCGAATCACCGTCGTTGTATCGGTTTTGCTCTTGTTGCGCACCTTTATATTGCATACCTCGGCCGGCGCTTTGCTCTTGCCTTGGTATATTCCGCTGCTGCGGTTGTCCTGCTCCTGGGGAGTTTCGCTGTCCGGCATTGCCGTTGGCAGCGTTCCCTTGACCGGCATTGCCTTGGTCATGGTTACCTCGCCCAGCTTCACCTCGGCTCACACTTCGTCGATCATCATTTTTCCGCGTCTCTTTTTCTTTTCCCGCACGCGTCGGGTCGTATGGGACGATCTATTTGTTCCGTCTGGCCGAGGTGACTACCTCTTCTCTCCTTGGACCACCATGGGGTGACGATGCGGCTCCAGCAGATTTCTCCGGGTTACCCATCGCCGAATGGACGATTTTGGAAGCTCCAGCTCTCTCCGGGTTAGCTCTCAGTAATTCTTCATTCTGTCTGTTTGCGATCCGAACCAGCTCGTTAACCCTATCTTGCTGTCTTTGACGGGCCTCACCCGTTAGACCCTCTAACTCGGACGCTGCCGCATCCGCTGCTCTGAGGTTCTTCGCCGGGGTACTATACTTCGGCAACCCCACAGACAGATAGTTCTCCGACCCCTTGGCTCCATCTTCACCTTCTCTGTTCATCTCGCTCATGAGATTTCTCCCCTTTACTTTTACCGTATCAACTTTGTTTGCCTTTGCATACTCACGCAACATCATGTTCAGCGACTGCTGAGCCACGGCTATTTTCTTTGCGCCCTCTAGTATCTTTTGCCTAGTTTCCTCTAGATCGGCCTGTGGCTGAGTCGGATCTACCACTGCTGCTACCGGGTTAGCCAAGCTATTCATAGCTTCTCTCAGTACGTTCTCAGGCCTGTCTAGTGGAGGTCCTCTACCTTTCCTTGGTGCCTTAGGTGTTACCTCTGGGTCCGGTGCTGGATCCTTGCTCGTGCCTGCACCTGGCGCAGTCATCATCACCTCCGCATGGTCCGGGGAGCGAGCGGTACGCGCCCCGCGAGCCATAGTGAGGGGTGGTTCCCCCGCATCGACGACACGGCGCGGATGAACACATGCTACGTCCACAGCAACGTAGACCTTGTGCGCACCGAGCTTGACGAAGAGGCCGTTGCGCGGAAGTGGGCGCATGCCGAAGCAGCCAGCGTTGTCGCTGACGAAGTCCAGCGCTCCAAAGCGCTGAACGAGCCTGGAGACAATGCGTTCGCCGGTGCCGATGAGGTTTCCCGTCCGGATCTTCACCCCAGCTAGCGCCGCTAGCCCCACGGTGGGCGCCAACTGTCATGGTGGTGTCACGGCAGATGCCATGGATAGGCTAAAGGTGGGGACTAATACACGCTAGGGGAATCTAGGGAGGGGTAGTGGAGTGATTCTCCACACAGAAGTTTGTATTGCTTTCCTTTGCAGATTACAAGTGCTCCTAGAGCTGTATTGGCGAGAGGAGGAAGAAGGAGCTCTCTTACTCTTGCCCACTATTTTTCCCTAGTACCTCAGCCAAAACACTATGGCCTCAAAGAACTCAACCCACCCCCTCTACCAGAAACCTAGCCCCCCCTTATATAGAGGAGGCTCGGTCCCTGCCTAGGGCACACGTGGAGGCATATTCCTAAGAATATGCTTCCTCCCAAAGTGGTAACCCGACCGGGGTGCTTTTCCCCCGCGTCATACATGCTTTAGCTACGTAAGCCTCTGCGGCGCCTGCGTCAGCCGACATGGGCGTCGTCACCCTTGTCGTCCATGACTCGGTGGTCCTGCCCTTGCCTGCTTCGCTCATGCAGTGCGTACCGGACCTTCTTTTTGACCAGAGAGATTCCTTCCTTCTCCGAGAAGCTAAGCGGGGACCCGGATCATAGTAGATCCGGCCACACCTGTTCCTGCATAAAAGTTAGACAAGCACTTCCGACTTACTACTTAAGTCGGATGAGACAATGTCAAGCGACCCCCCTGATCCGGGTTACTCCGTGATCCGACCTGCGTTGAGGTGACCTGGCCAGCATCTGCTTTGACCCTGCCGAACCTCGGCTAACTTGGCCCTTATACCCCGGAGTGACCCTACCCGGGGGTATCCCCCAACAGTTTTAGAAAAAGGCTAAACATCTTATATACTCACGCCATTTCAAATGATGAGATGTTATAACTTTTTCTAAAACTCATGTATCATGCGCTTTTAGCTTTAGGTTCGGAGTAAAATGAGTAAACCTACGCGTTAAAAGGATTAGATATAGCGTCGTTTTAGTGGACGAGCTCACCGGATCCCTTTAGTTTGAACACTCAAAATTTATATTTTCAAAGTTACTTAAAAATCTAAAAAAAAAATAGGCAATGATGTATACTTTTTTTTTGAAAAGGCCCAGTTCAAAATAATTTGTATTTTAGGCTACATAAAAACACAAAAATACAGATATGGACATGTGAACAGTAACTTCCAAATCTTGTCAGATTTTATCTTCTTTATGTAGCTCATAATACAACGTATTTACACCAAGATATTGCACGCTTGAAATATACATAATTACCTATATGTACATATATTTTTCAAAAAAAACTTAAAAAGAACTTTTTTTATTTTTTTAAAGGCTCCATTGAGCTTGTCCACCAAATCGATTTTATGGTGGACTGTGTACCTACAACCCGGCTATAGCAGTAGAAGAATTGAAAAGTTAGAGCATCTCCGTTCGAGGGCCCTAAAGCCCCCCTAAAGGGCTATCGGGGGTGCCTGCGCCGAAAATCACGCCCAGCCCACCTCCATACTCTTTTTTTTGTGCCGACGCAACCCGTTTTGTTATTCGGCGCCCCTAGACTGAACCCAACCAACAGGGGGTCTAGCGGGGGCGTCGGATGGAGCTGAAAACGACGTGGGGCAACCCTGGCAGTGAGATAGGTGTTTTGTTTCCACAGCCGACGCGTCCCATTGCCTAGCCATGCAGCCGCATGCCCTTTCATTCCTGCCTTTTCCAACTCTTCTCGCCCAGCTTTTCCTCCATTTTCCGCAATAACTAGGGCAGCCGTTATTGTCATCCACAGATCCACACCGCTCTCTCACCATGGACACCCCACACTGGGCCTATCTCACCCTCGAGGAGATGGAGGCCTTGTGCGCCTCCAGCTACCCATGTCTGTAGGGCTACCGACTGCCCCCCGACTGGATGCTGAGCGTCAAAGGGTGCTTGTCCCCTGTTCCTCGAGGTTCCGCCCATCGGGCAGCCATCATGAGCCACTACTACCTCGAGCTCACGCCGGAGCAGCGGATGGATCCACATTGGTGCTTGATGCATGTGAAATGCATGCATGAACTTTGTAGTTTGTTGATATGAATTCCCACTTATTTGAAACACACATGATGTTATATCCATGTTTTACATTGATTTTTGGGGATTTACCAATGATCCCGTTTATTTTGGTTATAACTCTGTAGGATAGGAAAACCCAGTTTTGTGTATTTTTAGCTTTCAGTGACCTAAACAAAGTCAAATGGACCTGAGATTTCTGGAGCGTCAATATTTCATCAAGAGAAGGACCTAGAGAACTTGAACCACACGAGGGGAACCCTGAGGCCCAAAAGAGCCCAGGTGCGCGCCTAGTTGGGGTGGACACGCCACCAATGCTCTTTTGCACCTTGATCATCCGATTCACTTGATTCTTTTGTCCACAGACTTGTTTTGACCTAAAAGGCCTATATAAAGGCCTCCCGACGCGATCTCAAAACATACGGAGGCGGAGATCAAAAACACCAAATAAAGATTCTTCTGGCCACCGCTGGAGGAAGATTGGAGGGGGAACTACTACGGTAATCGCCTCCGGCCGCTTTGTCAACACCCTGATTTTTAATCCCAGATGCCTGTTATGCCATACATCGCAATCCCATGATTATCATTTTTGCGAGACATAACAGATTGGATATCACAGTACATCATCCATTACAAACCATAATAAGGTCTTACACGAATAAAGGATCTCATGATCCAGTCTTAATACAAACAAGCAGCGGAATAATAAACGTAGCAGTGGGCTCCATCTTTAGGGTCACAGGCAATGCTGACGATGGAAGATGATCCTATTTGTCGTAAACGTCTTGCTGTCCATCATCCTGATAGTCCTCCTCATAGTCTGGCCACGGGAATAGCCAGGGACAAAGCCATGAGTACTCTTTAAGTACTCGCAAACTATCACTAACAAGTAGGATGATTCTAGTAGGAATCCCTAAGCTCTAAGTTTATTTGCAAAAAGGCAGATTTTCTAAACTAAGTTCAAAAGTAAAGAAAACTAAGTAAAAGTTCTAAATCACTTTAAGTTGGGAACCTAGCTTTTATATTCACAACCCTGTTGTGGTCAAGTCAAGATCATAGTTCACTTCACAAGTCATTTTGAAAACATCTGACGACAGAAAAGTATAGCCACTCCAACTATCCATGACCGCGGACGCGGCTATTCGAATAGTTTGACAATCTGCAGATGTGGTACACTTTCACCACAAAATTTGATACATCCGTCAGGGATAACCCTGAATCATCATACTTAGTATGCGTATAATCAATCATAACCTTTCCTTTACACACTCTAGTATAGGCACCTCCCCTATGAGCTTGGCCTCCCAGCCATGGCCATATGCCATCCTAGGCACTGCATAGGTGGACATCATCAAGAGGTAGCCTCAGCTCAAACCTCCTCCGCGAGGGAACCCATACTAATGTATATAAACTTCCGGCTAAGCCTTACCCAATTCAGGTATTGTGGTTGTATGCTAAAATTGGAATGGTATCGCATCCGAACCCAACCATCAGTTTTTATAAAGGGCTAAGTCTCATGCCTCAACATTTTCATCATCAAATCCATTTGTGTTTCTCAACACATGTCAAAACATTTCAATAGAATGACTCATCATTCCAAGGTTTTCATAATCATTTTCACCAAGTATTCCCATCTAAAGTGATCAAGTTTTATGGTTAGCACTAGCCAGTAAGTTAAGAGTGTTCACTAATGAGGGATGCTAATCTCAATCTCATGCCATAGAATGACATCTAGTATAGGCCTAGTTTTATACTCTTTATGCTATCTATACTACTTTCCAAAACTCACAAAGCACTAATTAAAAGTAAAGAACTTTGGTAAAGTAAAAGAGTAAAGCTTGCAAGTAAAACTTGGGATTGATATAATCAAAAGTATATAACCAAAGCATGCCTAATGCATTTGCTTAAGTTATCAAGGGGGCAAGTGTTAACTTGCTTAGTTCTAGCTTGCCAATAATAGCTTGCTAGTAATGATGGCTTGCCTTTATTGGTGCAGTGATTGAAGTTTTCTTTGTCTTCTTCGGGGTTGAACTCCTCCTACTCGTATCCTTGGTCGGTACTATTGTCTATAAATAAATACAGGGTACACAATCACTAAACAATACTTAACTAAGTCTATTTAGCACACTAAGGCTCACACTTGATGATCTAGAAGCATCACAATCATCACATTAATTAAAGAACTAGTTTTATTTAGTTTATTTGAAAAAAGTAATTTCTACTCATTGAAATTAATTAAGATTTAATATTCTCCAATTAAAATATGGAATCATGTGGACACATGTCATCACCACATATTCTAATACATGGGAATGTGATTTAAAAAGGTTTGTCACATTTTATAAAGTTTAAGATTACTATTTAAATGATTTAAAGTGACTAGAAATGCCTATATAGCATTATTTTGGTACTAGTCCAAAGTCACTGCATGCAAACCTAGATATTTTTACATATTCAGATAGATATTATCAAATGTGATTTTTGAGAGTTGGAATCAACTCAAAAGCTATTATGGTTGATTTTTGAAAAAGTTTGAAGTTGCAAAAGTCTCTGTCTTGTTATTTTTGCTAAAGACTATCTATAACTCCAAATGATTTAAATCCAACAGGCTTGGATAGATAATTTAATTTTCTTTCTAAAAAAATTTGAATCACGCAATTTGGTTAAGTGAAACTCTTTGAATTGATTTTTGAATCTAGGGACAGAATCTAGTTTAAACCTAAATGGAAAAATCCATATTTAAATTTCCAGGCATGGGCGGGAAAGCTAAACGGGCCGGCCCAACTGCACTACGTGGCGCAGCAGGCTGCTGACAGATGGGGGCCACCAGTCAGCGACTCAGTTTAACCGAAACGGTATCTAAGCATCTGGACCGTGCGATCCTATTCTAATCCAACGGCCGAGCGTCATCGTCGACAACGAATAGCTCCGGCGAGGAATGTGACCTAGCGTGGCGGTGGGGGTCTCGCGGTGCTCACCTAGGCTCCAGCTAGGGTCGACGATAGGGGCAAACGATGTGGTACACGACGGCAAGGCGAGGCGTGGTCACGATAGGGCTTAGGGTGGTCGGAATCGATGGTGCCCTTCTACTCCAGCAGCGGTGGGCCCCGGTAAAATTCCGGCGCAGTGGTGCTCGCCTTGCTCTGGGAAGAAGCAGGGAAGGTCAGTGAGGAGTGGGGAGTGAGGTGGTGTGGAGAAATGGGGTGGAGAGGCCCTCTATTTATACACCGATGAGGCGACCGAGCGGGATGGGTTGGCGTCTCCGGCGAGGACGGTACAGCGAGCTAACGGCATGGGCGAGGGTGTAGGACGGTGCGGTGCTCCCTGGCGGTTCTCATGGAAGTAAGGGCACAACATAGGGCGGTCTAGTTTTGTCTGGCGCGTGCGGCGCTCCGCGCGGGACAAGCAGCATTCTCGACGGTGCGCGGGAGCTACGGGTCACACGACGGTGAACCGGGGTGTCTACTGGGTTGGCATGATCATGGCAAGGTTGCACGTGCGCGGTGAGGGCAAGGCACGAGCTGGCGGGGCTGGTCGGGTGCGGCACACTGGTGCACTCTAGACATGGCGCAGAGGCGTAGAGCACGGTGGTGCTAGGGTGGTACACGGCCGGGTTGCGATCGTGGGCTGGACAGGGAGTGGTGGTAGGCTGCGGCGATGCTCCTGGACATCTTGGTTGGGCGCGAGGCTGTCTGCTGCGAGCTGGCCGTGGTCGGCCGGCGACGACCACAAATGGGCGGCGCTCCACTGTGCTCCACGGGGAAGGAGGGGTTGGTCTGGGTGCTGGTTGGACTCAGAGGGGACAGGTGAGTTAAGGGGAGGTCAGTTGGTCATTTAATTACTGCTTAAACAGTGAAGTTAGGCAGAAGCTTAATCTGTGCTAACTAGGTGTTTGATGAAATGGCCGCATAAAAGATACTTTGGAAATTTTGATTCAAAATTTTTGAGTGGTTTGATCTTAAGCTTGAATAACTAGGTTTGCTGGGAGAGGTCAAGGGGAATTGATTTGGTAGGTTTTTGAAAAAGTGGGATCTTAACATATGAATTGGATTCAATTTTCCATTGTCCATTTAATTAATTTGCAATATGTTTTTGTAAGTTTGTAAAGTGGGCATTGATACACTTCTACTTGGTCTATCAAGTGGTGAAAAGAGATAGAATAGTTTCTGTTAGAAATTCTCTTCTAGGAACACCTAAAGTGGGCTAGTGGTTTACTTTGGTCAAAATGACCATTTGCTTTATTTATTCTTATTTGATTTCTTTCTCTTTGGATTTTGTTTGTAATTGGTCTAGATGATGTGGCATTCACCTTTAGACCATTTCACAACATTTAGAACAATCAAGCATGGCATATACACTCAATTCTATACTAATGCAAACACACATGCATTCATATCCATTTTTCTTAATAAAAGTTTTTGTTAACCCTAAATTGGGTGATTAGAACTTGATAATCTTGATTAGAAGATTTGGGGTGTTACATGCTTCTCCTTCTTCATCAACGCCTCCCCATCACTCTCCGTGATGAGAGGGTAGTAGTTCACCCCCTGGACTATGGGTTTGTGGTGGTAACTTGATCAATCTCTCTATGTATGATCATTGTTGATGTTCATATGATGTGCCTTGCATGAGTATGGATCTATCTATGTAATTCCTATGGTGGATATTATGGTATGAGATAATACTTGTTATGCATTTACCATTGTGTTGGATCTTTTATGGTTTTTCATACTTTGGAAATATTCTATGATGCATGTAATGGTTTGATCTATACAAAATGCCTTGTTTATCCATGTCATGAGTTGATTGATATCACCAAGTGGAGGTAGATGAGAGAGATGTGGTAATGCACACAATATATGAATCATTGCACTAGTGTTTGTAATGTTTTCCATTAAGAAGTATGATGTATGTAGGTGATGGGTGTCCGAGTGACAACGGCATATGTATTGGGTGACCTAATGCAGCCAAACATCCTTTATCTAGGGGTAAAAAGGGGGAAGCATGATGTGTGGTGTGACAATAACCAAATGCTAGCCTTATTACAAGGGTGACCTAGCAGCACAAAGGAGTACTTCTTTCAACTATGTGTTTTAAGAAATGTTGTCGTCGGATTGATGACAAGTACGCCATGAGGGGGTCCTCGAGGCGTGCAGGAGAGAGGGGTGTGACACGTACGATATTCCGGGACGGTGAGCACACAAGTTTACCCAGGTTCAAATCCGCCAGCTTTGGATGGATCCTACTCCTGCTAGCAATCTAGTAATACGGCAAAGCCGGAATATGGGTTACAAGGGTTCGCCTGTGCGAGTTGAGATTGTAGACTATGAGGGTAGTTGCCCTAAAGGCTCTCCCTAGGACGACTTATATAGATATCCGGCCTAGGGTTTACAGGAGAGATCTATCCGGCTATGACTAAGAGTCGGTTACAGAGTACATCTTGAACTACAAGTAACACTATGGGCCTAAGTCGGTAACTCTTCTGGGCCTTCCTGTAGCCGGACTGGACTCCGTCTTTTCTCCCTGACTGGGCCGTTCGTGAAGCAAAGCTCTAACCCGAAGTGGGCCACCCTGATCAGTGAGGAACTGTGAGGATACCCGGAAAGTATATCCCCAACAGCAGCCCCCGGAAGTCTCCAAGATCCAAAGTCGGATTTATCATCGTCTAGCTTGATCTTCGGCTTGCAGAATCTTGAAGGGTTCCTGAAACTTCACAACAAAAAATACGATCCGGGTCTTAAAAATAAGTCGGACCTATCAACATGTTACATGGATTTTCCAGCTTGATTTCAAACTAAGCGAGAACTTGGTCTCTGGCGTCACCTAACAATAGTCATGGTCTAGTCACGTCATCTGACAAACATCCTGTCAGCATGACCGTTGGTGGGTCCGCTGTTCGCGGAACCGAGGCGCTGTTTCAATGCGTATGCGGAGATCGAGGCGACGTAATCATCGCATGGGTCCTTCCTAGTTCCTTCCACGACACGTGGCGGTTACATAGTATCATTTGCACGAATCTTGGCACGGTTAGGTGGATATAAGGGGTGAGGATTCTCCTTCTCCTCTCTTCACCTGTTCCCTTGCCGTTTCTTCTCCTCCAAATCTCCCCCGTGCATAGAGCTCCCCTGCTTCCCAAACTCCCAGCGCCGCCCATCTAAGGTCACCGGTGCTCCAGAAGAATGGCTTCGTCTTCATCTTCCGGCTTGGCTGCGGCAGCAGCAACAGCGGCGGCAGCGGAAAAGGAAAGCTACCGCGGGGTCTGGATCCCCTGCGTGCTTGACGACGAGAAGCTCCATGGCGTGGAGGCTAAAGGGCTCCTCCGCGCCGGCGACTGGCGGAGTGGCTCCAGCAAAACCATCCCCAACCCGCGCGCCGGCGAGCGGGTACACTTCGGCACCCACCTCGACAGAGGTTTGTCCTTCCCTCCCTCAGAATTCTTTTCCGAGGTGATAGACCACTATGGTGTCCAACTCCACCATCTTCCCCCAACTCCCTTTTAGAGATGAGCGCCTATGCAGCCTTGTGCGAGGGATTTCTCGGCATTAGGCTGAGTCTTACCTTATTTCGGTACTACTTCCATGTCCGGAGAAATTCTATCACTGCCCGTAATCCTTATATTACCGGTACAATTAGCTTTTCAGTTAGGCATGAGCACGCATATCCTAAGATTCTAGCCAGTGACTCGGTCAAACAATGGCCAACCACCTTCTTTTATCACAAGGATGTTCCTGCTCCCGGCAAAGCCACTGCTGTGCTGGCTTTCATCAACGGAGCCGTCGTGCCTCAATTATCTTGGGACGAGGCTGCTCCGGCTCTCAGTGATGATCTGCTTCTCGCCAAGAGGCGGATTGAATACTTGATAAAGCACAAAGGACTGAAGGGATCCGACTTGGTCCAATGTTGGGTATCACGCCGGATCCAACCCCTCTAGTACCACGGAGACCGACTGATGCATTCCATCACGTCGTCCAAAAAAGATTCCCTCCACATCAGCCCCAGAGCCTATACCTCGCAAGGTTATATAAGCCAGATTAAATGGCTGATAAGGGAGCGGATCGAGAGGAGGATCCCGGAGGTTTCTCTGGACATGCACACAACGGAAAACCCCGTTGTGCCGGTAAGCTTTTGACAATGAACCTTTTTATGTGTTTCATTCTTTAAGTTATATTGCAATACTAATATGTTTTCTTCTTTTTAGCTTGCTGACCTCCCCGAGTCGGAATTTGCTCCACTCGAGGGATATCCTCCAAAGTTTTCTCAGGAGGCAGAATTGGTCCCATTGCCGGACATTGTGCCCAAGAAGCGCAAGGCTCCGACAGTGGCTGTTGGCACAAAGGAGGTGCCTGTCGTGAAGAGGTAACTTTCAACACAACTTCCGCCTTTGTTCCTTACTCGAATTTCCTTCGAGATGTAATGTTTTCGATTCTATTACGTTCTCAGAGCTAAGCGGCTCATCAAGGGCAAGGGGAAGGGAACTTCTTTGAAGCCTCTGTGACAGACGAAGCTTACCATAGCTTCTCTTGCTGTGGCTCCTACAACTCCTGCCCCTCAGCCTTCCGCAACGCCGGTGATCACTCCTTCGCCGGCTGTCGTAGAAGATCCGGCTCCTTCAATGGAGCCTGCGATCCTTGAATCGCATACTGACGTCACCATGAGTGAGTCAGGTTTAGATAAGGGTGAACCCTCTTCGGGTAATGATCCCTTGGCAGAGACCTTCGCCGAAAACCTCATTAACAATCTGGGGCTTGCCAAACTTGGCTTGTCCCGGAAATCTGCGGAGGAGATCCAGCGGCTGGCCCGGCAATGCCTGGAGAAGAGAAATCTTTCTTCCGAGGAAGAAGCACAAAAGGCGGAAGACATCAAATACTCTGACCTTCTTGAACAAGTTCGCCTTCACGACAAGGGACTTAGAGCTGGTGTGCTTCCACCACCTCCGATTATTCCACTCACCCTCGCCGAGAAAGTTTCTACCGAGGTGAACATATGTCTGAGCAAGCTCACACATGAACATCATGTAAGTCAGAATTCTAACCCACGTTTTCTTTACTGTACTTTATATCATATCCTCTAGCCCCCAAGCATGAAGTAGGATATACAATCCGAGTTTATGCTTCCTTAGGATGCCAAAGAATGAACTAGTGTAGCCCCCAAGGCTCGTGCTGATATTAGTAACAATATTAGCCCGAGTCTTGATGAGACTTCGACTGGGTATTCTGACTTACAGAAAGTTAATTCATATAACCAGGATTTGTTGAAGAATATCTGCAACAAGCGGAGAGAGATCAGATCTCTCCGACTTAAAAATGCTGAGCTGAAGGTCTCCAAGGATGAGGCCGAAGGTAAACATTCCGAGACTCAAGCCTTGTCTTTCATGTTTTCATAGTCAAAAATTTTACTGAACTATTGTTCTTTTTGACTTACAACACTAGTGAAACAGTCCTGTGCTATGATTGAAGAGGCCGAGAACCTCAAAACCTTGGTGGTGGAGAACAAAGAACTTCGCCAAGAGTTGGATAAGCTCAAGGCGGATCATGAGAAGAGGATTGCTCAAGTTCTCGAATCCTCCTCCATGGCTACTGACGAGCGCGATCGTAAGATTGCTGCTCAAGATTAGAAAATCTCGGACCTCAATAACGAGCTTTGCAGAGAGAAGGACCTTTCCGAGGCGCTCCGGGCTGAAATTCGGAGTCTTCGGGAAGAGAAGACCAAAGTTGACGACGTCATCTTCGGTATGTTCCATCTGTCTGACTTGTCTATTTTCTCCAACTTCTTTCAATGTCGGATTTTCTTAATTATTTTGTGTATAGGTCCTCTGAACTTGACGGATTCCACCTCCGCCGAGCCTCGCACCCACCGGCTTACCCAAGTTGGTGACCTGCTTCATGACTTCCGCCAATCCCTTGAGGATATTGGCGAAGCTCTCAAGATTCCAGACATGCATAGCATGTCGGATTTTCAGGTGCGGGACAAGGCGAAGGAGATGCCGCAACTTGTTCAGGATTGGAACATGTCCTACGTGCGATCCGTAGCACAGAACGCTCTCACCATGGTCATGAGCCACCATGGAAGCATGGAGATATGGCAAATGACCATAGGGTACTGCAAGGTGGATGAAGACGGACAGGAGCAAGACATCAAGGCAATCATGGACTCCTGCGCCGGATATGGGTGCCATGTAGCTGATCTAACAAGCTACGACACTCCCTTCTTCACCCGCGTGGACACGCCGCCTCCGCCTCCCGAAGAATCAGCAGAAGTTTCCGACGATGACCACACCGTTTTGGATGTGGAGATCTCAGAACGATATCAAGGCGATGTATCCAGCGAGCCGGCAACTCCTTCCTCCCCTCCTGCATCATAGATTGCCAGAAACAATTGTATTATTCTGAGAAACATGATGGGTCTGTAAATATGCAGTACTTATAATTTTGCTAGTGCTAAGCTTTTGATCTATTCAGCACTTTTGGCTTTAAACTTTTGTGTGCCTGAAATGTTTTCATAAGCACTTATACTTTTTCGCCTATACTTATCGTTTATCTGGCTTTCCGCCTCGTCCCTTTCGTGAGCCGGCTAAACCTTCTGCATGGAAACTTTGCCGAGCAACGGAGCTCAATTGCTAAACCAGTTTAAACTCGGAAACAAAGCCGGATTCCAGTACCAACAATTCACTACTCGGAAAATACCCGCATCTGGCAATCAGACAAATAACCAAAGTATAGACTAGAAACTTTAAAAGTTATACTCGAAGGTAGCATTTTTAGAATCGGAAATCTAAACCAGAACAATCATGAGCATAAAGTACTTTCAAGTATTCTGGGATTTTCGACTATGACATGATCATTAGGAAATAAGATGGTAAAAACTTCTCAGAAAAAACTTGAGGCAACCAAGACTTTTATTTCTCACAAAACATGTACATATGTATGATTACAAAGAAGGATAAACTAAGAATAAAAGGGACATAGCTGAGCAATATTCCATGGACTGTCTAATTCATCCGGATTTGTACTACCTCCAGCTCTCTTTCTCTTCTTAGTAGCAGGTCTTTCTTTGACTGGCCTCATGTCAGTTAAGTAGTACGAACCATTATGCAATACTCGACTAACTAAAAAGGGCCCTTCCCATACTTGGGAAAGTTTGTGCTTTCTTTGTTGCACAAGCCGGAGAACCAAATCGCCTTTATTGAAAGATTTGTTTCTGACTCTCTGGCTATGATACTTGCGTAACTTCTGCTGATAGGCTATTGATCTCATTTCAGCAACGACGCGAACTTCTTCGACTAAGTCGAGATCATTTTGTCGATAAATCTCGGCATCCTCTTCGATATACGTGGCCACTCTAGGAGAAGTATGAATTAAATCACTAGGAAGAACTGCTTCTGCGCCATAGACCAAGAAGAAAGGTGTGTATCCGGTTGACCTGTTCGGAGTCATTCGTAAACTCCATATTATAGAGGGTAATTCCTCTGCCCAAGCCCCCACAGCATGTCACAATGGTGCTTCGAGTCTCGGTTTTAGGCCTTGTAGGATTAAACCATTTGCTCTTTCGACTTGTCCGTTCGCCTGTGGATGTGCGACTGACGCAATGTCAAGCCGGACATTTTGTTCGTTGCAGAATTCGGCCAATTCTCCCATAGAAAAATTACTCCCATTGTCCGTGATAATGCTATGCGGATAACCATACCGGATTATAACATCCTCGACAAATCTTTTGCCTGTTGCTCCATCACAACTAGTGACAGGTTTAGCCTCAATCCATTTGGTGAATTTATCAACCATCACTAAGAGGTGAGTAAATCCACTTGGATCCCGTTTAAATGGTCCTACCATATCAAGCCCCCAGACCGCAAAAGGCCATGTTATAGGTATTGTTCGCAGCTGATCAGTCGGAACATGAGCTTGTTTGGCGTACTTTTGGCAGCCCTTGCACGTCTTGACTAATCGTTCGGCATCTGCCTGAGCTGTAAGCCAGAAAAATCCGTGTCTAAAAGCTTTTGCCACTAAAGATTTGGCTGCAGCGTGGTGACCACACTCGCCTTCGTGGATTTCTCTTAAGATTTCCACTCCTTCTTCCGGAGATACGCAGCGCTGAAAAACCCTAGAAACACTCCGCTTATAGAGCTCACCTTTAACTATAGTATAGGCTTTCGCTCGTCGGATAATCTGCCAGCTCAGAACCTCATCTTTGAGTAATTTGCCATCTACCACATAATCAATGCAGGGTTGAGTCCAGCTGGGAATTACAGCCAGAACTGCTATTAGAGGTGAGTCGGATTTGGTCGGATATTCCTCATCTACTCCCTTTATTGAGGGTACTTTGAGGTGCTCTAAAAAAGCACCATCCGGGACCTCTTTTCGTGCAGAGCCTATCCGAGATAGTGCATCTGCTTCCTCGTTTTCTGCTCGAGGGATGTATTGAACCTCAAACCCTTCGAACAATTTAGATAAATCATCCACGACAGCTTTATACGCTGCTATGTGCTTATTTGCATTACAAATATCCGAAACTTGCTGAGCAACAAGATCCGAATCTCCATAACACATCAATTGTCGGATGCCGATATCCTTAGCAATCTGGATTCCATGCAGCAGTGCTTCATACTTGGCAATATTATTTGTCGCTGTGAAGTGAATCTGCAACAAGTATAGAAGTTTATCTCCTTGGGGTGATTTGAGCACCACGCTAGCCCCTGAGCCCCCTCGAGCCTTAGACCCATCAAAGTAAAGGGTCCAATATTCCGACTCAGGGAGGATCATATTCTCCTTCGTCTTTGTCCAATCAGCGACAAAGTCGGCAAGGATTTGGGATTTGATTGCTGTCCGGGGTTTATACTCAATATCAAAAGCTAAGAGCTCTATGCCCCATTTGGCGATGCGTCCTGTGGCGTCACTATTGTTGATTATATATCTCATGGGAGCTGTGCTCACCATAGTAATTGGATGCTCCTGAAAATAGTGTGGTAACTTACGAGATGCTAGAAAAACACCATAAACCAACTTTTGATAGTGCGGATACCGCTGTTTTGAGTCTGTCGGGACTTCGCTGACAAAGTAAATCGGACGCTGCACCAGGTGTTCATGATTTTCCTTCGGTCTCTCCACCACCATGACGATACTAACGACCTTGTTTGTCGCAGCAAGATAAAGCAACATCGGTTCCTGTGGTTCCAGCACAACAAGGATAGGAGCAGATGAGAGTACTTTCTTCAGGTCTTGTATTGCAGCTTCAGCTTCGTCGGTCCACACAAAATCTTTGGTCTTTTTCAGGAGTTTGTATAATGGTGCGGCTCTTTCACCAAGCTGGCTTACAAACTGACTGAATGCAGCGATGCAACCAGTTAGTCTTTGTACGTCCTTCAGGCGAGTTGGCCTAGAAATATTGAGTATAGCCTTGATTTTGTCCCGGTTCACCTCTTTGCCTCTTTGAGACACGATGAAACCTAACAATTTTTTGGCTGGTATTCCAAAGAAGCATTTCTTCGGGTTAAGCATGATGTTGTATTTTCATAGATTGGTGAACGTTTCCTCCAAGTCGGAAATCAACGTTTCCTTCTTTTTGGACATCACCGCAATATCATCCACATATGCATGTACATTGCGTCCGAGTTGGTCGTGGAGGCAACACTGCATCGTGCGCTAGTAGGTAGCTCCTGCGTTCTTCAGCCCAAAGGGCATCGTAACAAAATAGAAGGTTCCGAAGGGGGTTATGAATGAAGTTTTCACTTTGTCAGATTCCTTCATCCGCATTTGGTGATAACCGGAATATGCGTCGAGAAAACAGAGGAGTTCCGAGTCTGCTGTAGAATCGATAACTTGATCAATCCTAGGCAGAGCGAACAGATCTTTTGGACAAGCCTTGTTCAAGGCAGTATAATCAGCACACATCCTTAAATCAGTGGTGTCCTTTTTAGGGACCATTATAGGATTGGCCGACCACTCAGTGTGGATGACCTCTTCTATGAATTCGGCTAACTTGAGCCGCGCTAGTTCCTTAGTTATTGCCTTACGCTTTTCATTGTCAAAACGCCGTAAGGACTGTTTGACGGGTTTAGCGTCCGGGTTTACATTTAAAGAGTGCTCGACAAGTTCCCTAGGTACTCCGGTCATGTCAGATGGCTGCCATGCGAAGATATCTTGATTTGCTTTGAGGAACTTGACGAGCACGCTTTCCTATGTGCTATCTAGGCCTACGCCTATCTGGGTCACCTTGGAGGGGTCATCATCCTTCAACGGCGTCTTCTTCATCTCTTCTGATGCCTTGAACTCCGGATTTGGCTTTGTTACCTCCTTCTTCGTTGCGGGCATCTCGGACGGATCTATGCTCTTCTTGATCTCCTGGTACTCCTGGGCGTGCAGCACGGCTTCAACAAAGGCGGCATTTCCATCCTCACACTCTCGCGCTTTCTTCGGGTCTCCCCTGATGGTGATTATGCCGTTGGGACCTAGAATTTTCATCATATTGTAAATGTAACACGGACGAGCCATAAAAGCCAGTAAGCCGGACGCCCGAATATAGCGTGGTACACGCTCTTGAACGGGACCACTTCAAAGGAAAGTGCCTCCGTCCAATAATTCTTTGGAGTTCCAAAGGTAACATCCAAAGTGATATCTCCTAGTGAATTAGCTTGTCTTCCTGGGACAACCCCGTGAAAGATCACAGAGCTATGGTTCAGCTGGGTCTCTGAGATCTTCATCTGGCGTAGCGTGTCGACATAGAGAATATTGATACTGCTGCCACCGTCCATGAGGGTCTTGGAGAAACCATAACCGTCAATAAGTGGATTGATGATTAAGGCGTATTTTCCTTGCCTATGTAGCTTAGGCGGATGATCAGCACGGTCAAATGTGATTGCCACATCCGACCAGTCCAGGTATTGGGGGATAGCCGGAACTATTGCATTGAGCTCATGTAGAACTGCCTTCTTGACCTTTGCTGGTTGAGATCCGAGGAAGGTGACATAAGTGTCTTTCTTGGTCGGAAAATTTTTCTTCCCTTCCGGCTTGGGATTTGAAGCATCAACTTCCTCCATGTCGGAATCTTCCTTGGTCTCCTTATCTTTTTCGGAACTCTTCTTTCCCTTCTTCTGCTTAGCTCTGTAGCCAGCGGTATCATCTCTTTTGATGTTGTCATTGAAACGACACTTGGTGTTGGTGTGGGACGAGCCCCCATTGGCATCTAAGTGATGTACACAAGGGTTATTGGCAATGTCGGCCCAAGTGTAGGTTTTGCCTAGTTGCTGGTCTCCTCTACCTTGAACTCTTGAGGTCCCACGGCCACGCCCGCGGCCTCTGCTGCGTCCTCCAGACCCAAAAGTAGCAGTGACCACTGCCGTTTCCGTGTTGTGTTTCTCTTTCGAGGTATTTTTGCGCTTCTGAGCTTGTTGCTTTGGTTGTTTTGCTGACTGTGGCACAACTAGGGCATTGAGTAATCCCTCTGCGTTGTCGTTAGCGTCTACATACTTGCTCGATGTTTCTATCATCTCCCCCAAATCAGTAACTTTGTTACACTTCAAGGTATGACGTAGTAAACCAATTGGGAGACCTGCAATGAAAGCTTCAATCGCAGTTTGATCATTTACTCCCTTGCAGGAGTTCTTGGTGTCGATCCATCGTCCGAGGTAATCCCGACAAGTTTCTCCGGTCTTTTGGGTGCAACGCTGTAGGTCACCGACCGTACAGGGCCTCCGATATGTGCCTTCGAAATTCCTAAAGAACGCACTTTGCATGTCATACCAGTTGTGGATGGTGTTCTCCAGAAGTTCATTAAGCCATGATCGTGCCGTCTTCCGCAACATGAGTGGGAGATTTCGGGTTGCGACCAGGCTGTTTTCGCCTTTGGCGATGCAGCAAGCTTGGAAGAAATCTTGTAGCCAGGTATCTGGCCGAGCAATGCCGTCGTAGGCTTGGATGTGTCGTGAGATAGCAAATCCTTCCGGGAATCTTGTAGCTCTGATGCATGGTCCGAAGCACTTTGGGCCCATGTAGATATGATCGTTTTCATAGCGCCGCGCCTCTATATTGGAGTTGATCTTGTGCCTTGCGTCGTTCGGGGATAGGGATCGTCCCGAATGTCGGTTGTGGCTGCGGTGCCTTGGAGCCGGACTTCGGCTTCTGCCACCACCTCCTCCACCAGCACGCCCTCCATTGCCTCCCTGGGGGCCGTTGTGATGGCTACTTGGCGGAGAGGGTGGAGCAGCTGGGTTTTTTCCGGCTAATCGCCGGCCTCCATCTGGAGCGTCATTAATCCGGTTCCGAGGAGGGTCTTCATCGTGATGAGCCCCCTGCCGGCTTGTCCCAGCATGGTGTCCGTCGTTCCTTCATCCGTCATCCGGACGACTTTCATGTCTAGGGTGTGGCATCCTTTGTTGGTCCTCCTCCCGACGTTTCTCTTTATCATCATCCCTGCGGTCTTTCGACTCTCGCCGGGGCTGGTTCCTCGGATTCAGTGCAACAATTGCCTCTTGCTCAGCAACTGGATTAACGTTACGCCAGCTACATGAAGCTTTGTGGTGCTGTCCCGAAGATCCGGTTCTCGAATAATTGTCTTCCTGGCGTTCAGGGCGATGATGCTGCTCCGGAACGCGCTGGGGTCTTACGTTATCCCATGCCAGATCTATGCGACATTGGTCAGAATCAGAGACCAGTTTTTGACTTCCGGACATGGCGACCTTTTGTTGCTCCAGTCCCTTGTTGAGTTGTTTAATTCCCAACCGGATCTCCTCCAGACCTGGATTAGCCGATAGAATTTCTCAGGCCGCCACGGTATTCTGTACTGGGGTTGGATACACCCAATCCCCTCTGCTATCTTTCTGAGGCTTCCTCATCTCTTCTCCGAAAAGGACGGCGTGAATCTGCGGGAATTGGTTGTCATTGGTATGACGCTTCCTGGTCTTCTATTATTGCCTGGAGTTGTACTTCTCCGCAGATGCTATGCGTTTCTTTTCCTCCTCAATGTTTTTGGCTTCATCGAGGAGTACTAGATGACGCGCTTCTAGGGCCTGCGCCCTCTCGTCCAGTTCTTCAGCAGTAAGTTCTGCAGCTGTAGGAATAGGTGTGGTTAATGCAGCATCAATGAGTTTACGCGCACCTTCAGTGATCACGTGTCCATCCACCGATTCTTCTTTTTTGGGCTCTTCTGGGATGAGTGCTCCATCCGAGTCTTCCTCGTATTCCTCAGCAATCACCTCTTCTGCCAGAGGGTCTTTTGCCGGGGTCTTGTTCTTCTTCTTTGCCTTCTTGGCAGCACCGGTAGCAAAGACGGCTTTGGGTCCGTTTCCCGGAGTCAAGCTCTGATCGGTACTTTCGGATATCTAGACTTCGGGATTATCTCTGACTTCCATGTCATCCTGCGCTTTGGGAGAGTGTTCCCCGGATCCTTCATCCATGGCTTCTCCTTCCTCTGCAGCTTTGGAGTTATACTCCTCTTCATATTCCACGGAGAACTTTCGGAAATCTGCTAACGTCATCGACTCATCCGAGGATGCGGGTACGTCGGCGTTTGTTCCAATTGCCTCCAGCATAGAGTCGGTGTTGTCTCCAGCATCAGCAGAGCTAGATCCGGATCCCACGTATCCGACGAAGTGCGACGTGTGCTTCCTGAGGTACCTGCGGCTCTCGCGATCAGCTTCGTCGAAACTTTTGATGGTCTCGAGAATTGCATCTACGCCTGAGTTTTGCATTATCATACGTCGTGGTGCTGGGGGGATACCCCCGGGTAGGGTCATGCCGAGGTATAATGGCTGAGTTAGCCGAGGTACGGCAAGGTCAAAGCAAGCGCTGGCCGAGTCACCTCAAGGCAGGCCGAATCACGGAGTAACCCAGACCGGAGGATGTCCGCCTGACTGAGTCCCGGCCGACTTATGTCGTATGGCAGTAAGATGTATCTAACTTGTATGCAGGTACAGGTGTGGCCGGATTAACCAGACATGATCCGGGTTATATCAGGCTTGCAAGAGAAGGAAGGTATCTCGCTGGTCAAAAGGTGGCCACGGTGCACAGAGCGTGAGCAAAGCGGACAGAGGCCAGGACCACCGAGGTGTGGCCGACAAGGGTGACATCGCCTGTGTCGGATGACGCTGGCGCCACAGAGGCTCACGTAGCCTCTACATGGCTGACGACGGGGAAAAGTGACCCGGTCGGTTTACTATTTTGGGAAGAGGCATATTCCCTAGAATATGCCTCCACGTATGCCCTAATTGGAGACCTGGCCACCCCCATATAAGGAGGGCTAGGGCTTCTGTAGAGGGGGTTGAGAGCTATTGAGTGATGAACTAGTTGATGGGCACTTGAGTAGAGGGTTCCTGAGAGCAAAGTGGTGGTGAGAGTAAGAGAGTTCCTTCTTCCTCCTCTCCCCAATACAGCTCAAGGAGCACTTGTAACTCATCTAGCTTGAATAATACAAAACACCTATGTGTGGAATCACCACACTATCCCTCCCTGAATTCCTCTAGTGCATCTTGTCCCCACCTTTAGCCTATCCATGGCATATGCCGTGACACCACCACGACAGTTGGCGCCCACCGTGGGGCTAGCGGCGCTAGCAGGAGTGAAGATCCAGACGCGAAACTTCATCGGCACCGGCGAACGCATCATCTTCGGGCTCGTTCAGCGCTTTGGAGCGCTGGATTTCGTCAGCGACAACGCTGGCTGCTTCGGCAAGCGACCCCTTCCGTGCAACGGCCACTTCGTCAAGCTCGGCGCGTACAAGATCTACGTCGCAGTCGATGTGTCGTGCGTTCATCCGCGACTCGTCGTCGAGGGAGGCGAGCCACCCCTTAGTGCGGCTCGTGGGGCGCATATCACTCGCTCCCCTGACCGCACCGAGGTGATGATGACTGCGCCTGACGCTGGCACGAGCAAGGATCTGGCACCAGATCCGGAGGTAACACCAAAGGCACCGAGAAAAAGTAGAAGTCCTCCACTAGAGAGGCGGAGAATGTCTTTGCGACGATAGATAGCCTAGAGAACCACATAGCACCTCTAGTAGATCCGGCTCAGGCATAGGCCGAGTTAGAGGAGACTAGGTAGAAAATACTAGAGGGTGCGAAAAAGATAGCAGCGGATCAGCAGTCATTGAACATGACATTGCGTGAGTATGCAAAGGCAAATAAGGTAGATACTGTAAAAGTGAAGGGGAGAAACCTCATCAGTGAAATGAACAAAGAGGGTGATACTAGAGTTGAGGAATCAGAGAACGTTTTTTCCGTGGGGCTGCCGAAGTATAGTACCCCGGCAAAGAACCTCAGAGCCGCAGATGCAACTGCGTCCGAGTTAGAGGGTTTGACGGGTGAAGCCCGGCAAAGGCAGCAGGATAGGGTCAATGAGTTAGTTCGGATCGCGAACAAACAAAACGAAGAGTTACTCAGGGCTAATCCAGGAAGAGCTGGTGCCTCCAAAATCGTTCAGTCAGCAGTAGGTAACCCGGAGAAATCTGCTGGAGGTGCATCGTCTCCTCATGGTGGCCCAAGAAGAGAGGAGGTGGTAACCTCGGCAAGGAGAAACAAACAGATAGTCCCATATGACCCGGAAAGGGCAGGGAAAGGAAAAGAAGTGCAGAGAAATGAGGATCGGCGAAGTGTGAGACGAGGTGAAGCTGGCCGAGGTAATCGCGACCAAGGCAATGCCGGTCACGCAACGCCTGAGCAACAATGCCGGACAAGCGTAACTTCGGTGCAGGACAACCGTAGCAGTGGAATATACCACAGCAAGAGCAAAGTGCCGGCCAAGGTATCCAACAGAGAGCAGCTCCATAGGAGCAGGATAGATATAACGATGGTGATTTGGAAATGGTGAACGCATGATACCCTAGGCCAGACTATCACGTGATAGGGTCAAGGTTGGGAAGCAGGAACTTGATGCCTGACGACGCCAGGTTAAAACTGGATCAACTCTATAGGTCGAAGCAAATTGAGTGTCAAGGTCCTCCGGGTCCTATGTGTTTTGGGCCCAGGATCATGAAGGAGCCTCCGGTGCCTAACTTCTAGTTGCCTAGAGTCACAAAAACATATGACGGTAGCACCAAGCCGGAAGATTGGTTGATCAACTACGTGACAACGGTGAAAATTGCTATAGGCAACTTGAGATGGGCCGTGAGATATGTACCTCAGATGCTAGAAGGGCCAGCGAGGGTATGGATAAACAATTTGCCACCTGGAAGTATCAATTGTTGGATTGATTTTGAGGAAATATTTGTCAGTAACTTCTCTAGCACGTATCAGAGGCCGAATAGGCCACAGACCCTGGCAATGTGCAAGCAGAGACCGAATGAGACAGACCGGGAGTTCTGACCCATTGGTGCAACGTGCGAAACTCGTGTGAAGGTGTGATTGAGTCATAGGCCATAGCTTGGTTTGCCCAAGGGTGTAAATATGCAAGCATGTTATGGCAAAGGTTGCAAAGGGATATGCCAACTACACTGGTAGAGACGATCCGGATTGCTGATTCATATGCCTTGGGTGATCCGACTCAACCTAGGCTTGTGGCAAGCGAGTCAAATGAGGAGTACTATCAGCGAGATGGAGTCGGATCATCCCGGCAAAATGACTACCGGGGTAAGAGAAGAGACGATAGGCCGGATTACAGGTACAGTTCGCAACAAGTTGCAGCTGTAAATCAAGATCAACCCGAAGCAGGGAATAATCAGCGTCAGAAAACGGGAGGGCAACAATGGACTCCAAGAAACGATGGCAAGAAAACTTGGACGCTAGAGCAGAAGAAACAGTGGCAAGAAAAGAAGGACCGTCCGAGGTATACCTATGAGGCAATGCTGGATCAGCCATGTAAATTTCACACGCCAAATCCGAGTAACCCGGCGGGTCACACGACTCGGCAATGTGAGTGGATGAGGAAGATAGAACAAAGTGGTTCGAGGAATGCTCAGGCACCTCGGAACGATCAACCTCGGCAGGAGTTACCCCGGCAGCAATTGCTCTCCGGAGCGAACACGCAACAGTTAATGTTGCCTCCCCCTCCGCGAGGTATGAAAACCATGAAAGAAGGGATGCAGTGCATCAGGTAGAAAACCAACATCAGCCAGATCAGAGGTATCCCGAAAATGAGGGGAGAAATGAATATAGAGAGCATCACCAGAGTTACTATGTGTTCACCACAGAGGAAATAGATAGAAAGAGCTTGCAGCACCGACATATGGAGGTGAATGCGGTAATGCCTGTAGTGACGAGGTATATGCCTTGGTCGGATCAGGAGATTACTTGCAACATCAAGGATCATCCCAAGCTTATGCCCAACCCTGGTTCGTATGCGCTAGTGTTAGACCCGACATTCATCGGGCCAAATATCAATGTGAGATTTTCTAAGGTGCTGATAGACAATGGCAACAACATTAATATAATGTATGTGGATACAATGCGCAAGTTAGGTATCTCGGAGAACATGCTCCAGGCCACGAGAACAACTTTCCATGGTATTGTGCCGGGCATATCTTGTGAGACCATTGGCAAAGTCCGGGTTGACGTGTTATTCGGCATGCGAGATAACTGCCAAACTGAAAACTTGGAGTTTGAGGTTGTGAACCTAGAAAGTGCGTATCACGCGTTACTCGGCAGGACAACACTGAATAAGTTCATGGCAAGTTGTCACATCAGTTACTTGAAGATGAAGTTGCCCGGCCCAAATGGAGTAATTACCATAGCTAGAGATTTCCGACGTTCCATTGAGTGTGCATCAGCCTGGTCTAACCTGGCCGAGTCACTCGTGATTGCACAAGAGAAAAGAAAGATACAAGAAGTGGCGGCATTGGCTCAATCCGCTTAGCAGTATATGCCGGCGTTGAGTAACCCGCATGGAAGTGTTTCGTTTCAAGCAACAAAAGATACGAAGAAAGTGCCTGTTGATGATCTGTTCCTAGAGCGCACCGTAACAATTGGTGCCGGGTTAAATGACAAATAGGAACACGAGCTCGTCAACTTCCTCCGTGAGAATCGGGATATTTTTGCTTGGTCCACACAGGACTTGCAAGGTGTTCCGAGGGAGTTGGTCGAGCACTCTTTGAACGTGAGACCCGGAGCAAGGCCGGTGAAGCAACATCTCCGCCGTTTCACTGAAGATAGGAGAAAATTCATTAGGGATGAGATAGCTCGGCTCTAGCAGCTGGGTTTATCATGGAAGTGCTTTATCCGGATTGGCTGTCTAATCCGGTGCTGGTGGAAAAGAAGAAGGATGATCCGAATGTGGCAGTGGTTTGGCGTATGTGTATCGATTACACGAACCTGAATAAGGCGTGTCTAAAAGATCCATTTCCACTGCCAAGGATAGATCAATTCATAGATTAGACTGCTGGGTATGAACTGTTGTCATTCATAGATGCATATTCTGGTTTCCACCAGATACCTCTGAATCCGAACGATCAAATAAAGACTGCGTTTATTACCCCGTATGGGGCTTATTGCTATCGCACCATGCCATTTGGTTTACTTAACACAGGGGCGACGTACCAAAGATGTATGCAAAAATGTTTGCACGATCAAATCGGTGGAAATGTGCAAGTGTATGTGGATGATGTGGTTATAAAGACCAAGGAAAGCAAAACGCTCCTTGATGATATCAGGCAAACGTTCGCAACCCTAAGGAGGTTCCGAATGAAGCTTAACCCGGAGAAATGTACCTTCGGTGTCCCGGCTAGAAAATTGCTCGGATTTCTTGTATCTAGCCGAGGTATCGAAGTTAACCCAACGAAAATCCGAGCCATAGAGCGAATGTAGCTAACGAAGTGTCTTAACGATGTCCAGAAGTTCACTGGTTGCCTGGCATCTTTAAGTCGGTTTGTATGTCGAATGGGAGAAAAGGCATTGCCTCTCTATCAACTGATGAAAAAAGCGGATAAGTTCATATGGACGCCACATGCCAACGAAGCCTTTATCTAATTAAAGAAAATGTTAGCCACTGCGCCAGTGTTAGCCTCACCACTATCCAAAGAGCCAATGTTGCTCTATATAGCCGCAACCAACCGAGTTGTAAGTGCAGTAATAGTGGTAGAGCGCGACGAAGAGGGTAAGTCGGTGCAAAGGCCAGTCTATTACCTGGGCGAGGTATTATCCGCATCGAAGCAAAACTATCCTCACTATCAGAAAATGGCATATGGTGTGTACATGTCGGCAAAGAAGCTAAAACACTATTTTCAAGAGCACCCCATCAAAGTGATATGTGAAGCCCCTATATCTGAGATAATGAGTAACAAGGATGCAAGCGGCCGAATCGCAAAATGGGCAATTGAGCTAGCTCCTTATGCTCCGCAATACGACAGGAGAGATGCGATCAAGTCTCGGTGTGGCGATTTTTTAAATGGATTGGGCCGAGATGCAATAGGAACCACCGCTACCAGATCCGAACTATTGGAGAATGCATTTCGATGGATCAAGGACAAAAACCGGGTTAGGCGCCGGAGTTGTACTTACCTCGCCAAAGAACGACCAGCTGAAGTATGTGCTGCAGATCCATTTTGCAGCGTCAAACAATGTCGCCGAATATGAAGCACTTGTTCATGCGCTCAAAGTGGCAAAGGAAATTGGAATACGTCGGATCCAGTGCTTTGGCGACTCGGATTTGGTAGTTCAGCAAGTTTCAGGGCAGTGGGACACTCTTGATCCAAACATGGCATTGTACAGATTCCATGTGCAAAAGATATCTAGGTACTTTGAGGGATGCGAGTTTCACCATGTACCCCGGCTGGAAAATGAGGCTGCCAACCTATTGTTGAAGCTCGGATCAACCCGACAAGCAATTCCACCGGGTGTAGCACTAGAACACCTCATAAAACCATTTATCAGGCCGTCCCTAGAAACCGATTCAATCTATATCCCGACAGACATGGAGTCCGGAGTTGTACCCATGGACATTGACGTGGGAAGTGGTTCAGAAACCGGGGCGCCCGAGAACCGGGGACTGCAGCGATCCGTTATGCCGGTGGAGCAAATGGAACTAGATGAGGAGGTGTTTCCAGTGCGAGCTATACCAGCTTGGGCGTTGCCCATATTTCAATTCCTGAAGGATGGAACTTTGCCCAGCGAAGAGGTTCTTTCCAGGCAAATTCAGAGACGCGCAAAGGCGTACACAATCATCAATGCCGAACTATACAAGAGAAGTGTCACAAATGTCCTCCAATGATGCGTTGACCCGGAAGAAGGGCTTGACATCCTCCGGGATATACATCAAGGCGAATGTGGGCACCATGCCTCATCCAGAGCATTGGTGGCAAAAGCTTTTCGGCATGGATTCTACTGGCCAAGTGCCTTGGAACAAGCAGAAGATCTAGTAAGAAAATGCAATGGCTGTTAGAGGTATGCTACCAAGACACACATGCCAATGTCGGATCTCAAGACTATACCAATTACGTGGCCATTTGTTGTATGGTGTTTGGACATGGTTGGCCCGTTTAAACCAACAAGGGGGAACATGACCCACATCTTAGTCATGGTTGACAAGTTTACAAAGTGGATTGAAGTGAAACCAATAAGAAAATGTGATGGTGCTACGGCCGTGACATTCCTCAAGGATATCATCTTGAGATACGGCTATCCTCACAGTATCATAACAGATAATGGCACAAATTTTGCTGAGGGAGCATTTGCGTGATTCTGCCAAGATAAGAAGATCCGGCTGGACGTTGCCTCGGTAGCCCACCCCGCATCGAACGGACAAGTGGAGAGATCCAACGGATTAGTATTATCCGGGATAAAACCCCAGCTCATTGAGCCGCTACAATGATCAGCGGGGTGCTGGATAGAAGAACTACCAGCGGTACTGTGGAGTTTAAGAACAACTCCGAATCGATCAACAGGCTATACGCCATTCTTTCTGGTATATGGGGCAGAAGCTATATTACCAGCCGACATAGAGCATGACTCGCTTAGGGTCACCCAATACACTGAAGACAAAGTGCGAGAGACCTGGAAAAATGATGTTGATCTACTGGAAGAAGCGAGAGAATTGGCGTTGTCCAGATCCGCCATATATCAGCAAAATCTCTGACGCTATCATTGTCGGAAAGTAAACCCCCGAGTCTTCTGGGAAGGTGATCTGGTACTCCGGTTGGTACAACGTACTCCGGTTGGGCCATTCATTGTGAGCAAAGCATTGCACAATGACTCATACTATCTCATCGATGCAAAACCACAGGAGAAGAACAAGGCGGACAGGTCCGGCGAGGAATCTAAGCGTCCATGGAATGTAGCTATACTCCGTCTATTCTACACTTAGCAAAGAAGTGTGTGTATCAGAGTCTCTCATATGTCGGAATGTATGCCGGCAATGAGCTTATCAATGAAATCTTGGCACCTCGGCGAGAACTTCGACCGCCTTAGTGATATTTATTGTTTGTTTTCTGTATTTGTTATTTATGTGTCGACTGGCGTAAGTTGCTTATACCTAAGCCGGATTAGTAGTGTGTAAGCACCAAAAACTCAACTCTTCGACTTGCTGCAGTCCAACAAGATTTGGCTTCATGGAAAGCAAGAGAACAAGTTTGGAATTGCGTAGCACACGAAAAACGACTAAGGAAAGGAACTTAATCGAGCCGACGTTTGTTGTTCGGACTAACCTTATGCTTACTTTATGCTTACTATGCTGAATTATTTTGAGCTAATCTTGAAGTTTCCAAGTATTGTTAAGTCAATTTTTGAAACTCGGAGTCGTAAGTCATAAAATAGAACCAAGGTAGACACGAGCCGAGCCAAGAAATTGGAGGAACAAGAAAATGAAACTCGGGGACTACGCCCAAGTTAATCCGGCATAGACAACTTAGTAGCAAAATATAACCTGTGTGCTTAATACAACTGCACCCGGCATTCCGGGGATCTGATAAACTGCAAAGTGTTTTTAATCAAGGAGCAACAGGGGGAGGTAACTCGGCGCCAGCAGGTAGAACTCTAGCTTCGGCTTCAGCATCATCTTCTTCTCCTTCGACGTCCGAGGCTTCGTCCTCTTCCTCCTCACCTGAATCATCTTTGACATATTCGTCGTCGGCAGCGCCAAGGAAACTTGGTCCCCCATTCCATTGATGGATGGGGGCATACTGAATGAGGCTATGGGTGCAAGCCTTGTGCCGAGCTATCCATTCTGGGTCAGTGGACCACCTTGATCCGGTGCACATGTGCTCGAGAAGCTTCAGGTTTATCTTTTCATACCATGTGAGCACATAGTGGAGGACGATTTCAGCTCTGGCGCATCCAGCCGATTCCCTCCAAAGGTCAAGCTGGGTCTCGCACTCCATTAGCCTGGAAATAAGAGTAGTGGCTCCCTCCGGAGTATCTTCTTCAGGCCAAAAGGCATTGAAAATACGGATTGCCACATCTAGGATATCCTTGCCATAATTCTTCACAATCTCAACGCGAGAAGATAAGCTGACCAGTAGGTCCTGCATGTCATAGGGAATAATCTCTACGCCAGCACCAACTGGGGTACCCCTCTTCTGGCGGAACTTGGCAACGACAGTGGTTGCAATGGCATCACCCTCCAGAAATTTGCCTGAAAACGAGACAAGTGAAACAGGTGAGGGAGGTTAACCCGGAGAAATTCATGCTGGCCAAAGGAATGTAACTTACGAGAAACATGGCTATGGATACGGGTCAGCTCCTTGGTGCAGTTGTCGCGCCTCTTCCGGAGTTGTGCAAGTTCAGCATTCGCTGAGTCAAGCTTAGTGTCGGACTCTTTCAGCAGTTCTTGATCCTTGGAAATTTGGAGGTTAAGACGCTCCCGCCCTTTGGTAAAATCTTGGCCAGCTTTATCCATCTCGGATTTGTTAAGCACCTTGAGCTTTTTCATGTCTGCCCTAAGCTTGGCAATCTCGTCATCCTTGGTCCAGAGGAGAGCGAGCTCATCATCCTTTTTCTTGAGTTCGGCCTGATGCTGCCCTGCTTGTTCGAGAAAATGCAGCATCATATCAGGAACGAGCACACTATCTTCAAGAGATGCTAAAATAGTTTGTTGACCCGGCAAAGCCGAGGTATGAATATTTGTCGAGCCAAGCAGAAAAAGGAGATAGAGCGCAGAGCAAGATTAAGCAAGAATAAATTACCCTTTATTTGGTCCAAATTTTTCCTCATAAGGATGTTCTCGGCCTCCACTCCGGATGCACAATCCGAATATCAGATTAGTTCGGCGGAAAAAGACGAAGAGAAATGGGAAAAATGCCAAGGAGAAAACTTACCCCTTTTCTCGTATTCGGCGAGAAGCATAGTATGTTTTGCACGCAGCATCTTGTGAGTGTCCAAGAGACGCTGAAACTTAGCGCTCTGGTGATTGGTGGTCACCTGAAAAGAGTACAAAAGGATAGCTTAGTCATGTGCATATTCGAAGTGTACAAGATCTAGGCCAAGTGGAACTTAACCCGGCTCTAGGTGTGTGCATATTCGAAGTGTACAAGATCCAGGCCAAGTGGAACTTAACCCGGCTCTAGGTGTGTGCATATTCGAAGTGTACAAGAATCAGGCCAAGTGGAACTTAACCCAGCTCTAGGTGTGTGCATATTCGAAGTGTACAAGATCCGGGCCAAGTGGAACTTAACTCGGCTCTAGGTGTGTGCATATTCGAAGTGTACAAGATCCGGGCCAAGTGGAATTTAACCCGGCTCTAGGTGTGTGCATATTCGAAGTGTACAAGATCCGGGCCAAGTGGAATTTAACCCGGCTCTAGGTGTGTGCATATTCGAAGTGTACAAGATCCGGGCCAAGTGGAATTTAACCGGGCTCTAGGTGTGTGCATATTCAAGTGTACAAGATCTGGGCCAAGTGGAACTTAACCCGCCCCTAGGCGTGTGCATATTCGAAGTGTACAAGATCCTGGCCAAGTGGAACTTAACCCGGCTCTAGGTGTGTGCATATTCGAAGTGTACAAGATCCGGGCCAAGTGGAACTTAACCCGGCTCTAGGTGTGTGCATATTCGAAGTGTACAAGATCCGGGCCAAGTGGAATTTAACCCGGCTCTAGGTGTGTGCATATTCGAAGTGTACAAGATCTGGGCCAAGTGGAATTTAACCTGGCTCTAGGTGTGTGCATATTCGAAGTGTAGAAGATCCGGGCCAAGTGGAATTTAACCCGGCTCTAGGTGTGTGCATATTCGAAGTGTACAAGATCCAGGCCAAGTGGAACTTAACCCGGCTCTAGGTGTGTGCATATTCGAAGTGTACAAGATCCGGGCCAAGTGGAACTTAACCCGGCTCTAGGTGTGTGCATATTCGAAGTTACTAAGGAGCTATGCTAGTTCTCTAAGGAGCATCCGGCCGAGTAACAAGTTACTCCCCCAGAGGCTCGGGGACTAATGGTTATATCAATAATATCCAGTGCATGTTAAGGAAAAGGTGAAGTAGCGTACCTCCATCATCCGACCTGCAAGGTTGATTGCCTTGGCAGCGGTGTTCATCTATGCAGCAAACTCGGCTGGCCCAAATTCCTCCGGGAGATCGTCATTATGGACGAACTCCACCTTGTTCCAGTTGTTAATAAACTCGATCAAGGTCGGAGGATAGCGTTCTCCGCTAAGAATGTGGGGCGCAACCAAACCTTTGGCGTGGGCCTCCCTCCTCTCAACTTGGGCAACAGCAGGGCTGGTGTGCAAAATGAGTTGCGCATCAGCTGACCCGGCAGAAGTGTCCTTCGTCGGTGGGGTCTTCTTCGAAAGCATGGACGCGAGTGTGTGTTGTCCAGCTTCGATAGACGCTGCCTTGGTGGCATCAGGAGCTTTGTTGCCCTTGGGCTGCTGCTGAGAGGTGGAGGTCTGAGCCGTGGATTTGACCTTGGGGGCTGCCTTAGTGCTAGCCTTGGTGCTGCTGGTGCCTTCTCGCCGAGTCTTGGAGGACTCGGACGAGGCGGAGGGGCTTGGTGCTGTTGCTGATGCTTGTGCTGCTGCTGGTGGTGTTGGTGCTAATTTTTGTTTTGGCGGGGGTACTGAAGGAACTTTGGTGATGGCTGGTTGCGGCTGAGCCGAAGAGGGAGCAACCGCAGCCTCGACAGAACCACTTCCCCCTGTTCCGAGGTTGCCCTCCTCTTGACGAGGTGGGCTAGAACCCGGAGCAGCCGCTGAAACCTCCTGAATGGGGCTCAACGGGCGTGAATCGTTGATGTCTACGCAGTTCTATTCTTGTAGACAGTTGTTGGGCCTCCAAGTGCAGAGATTTGTAGAACAGTAGCAAGTTTTCCCTTAAGTGGATCACCCAAGGTTTATCGAACTCAGGGAGGAAGTGGTCAAAGGTATTCCCTCTCAAGCAACCCTGCAATCAAGATACAAGAAGTCTCTTGTGTCCCTGACACACCCAATACACTTGTCAGGTGTATAGGTGCACTAGTTCGGCGAAGAGATAGTGAAATACAGGTGGTATAGATAATTGACGGTGGTAACGGTGATAGAAAATAACTTGATGGCGTGGAAAAGACTAAAGGCAAACTGAAATAAAGATGGAAACAAGCAAACATGTAACAAATCTAGTAGCAAATGGTGTTTTAGTGCTTAGAAACAAGGCCTCGGGATCATACTTTCACTAGTGAACACTCTCATATAAATATATTCTCTTCATGATACTACTCTCCGGTTGGACACTCTAATCCATGGTAGGGCTATAACAGCACACCTCGAAGTAAGCCTTTCCCATCTAGAAAACCCCACACTGTCACCTTGAGTACTAGATGAGTCCAACAAACACCACAATTTCATAAAAACATCCAACTCCAAATATAACTCATAACAAGTATTTGTAATCTCTAGCCTAAGTGCCACCATGGTATGCACGCTGTCACTTTCACACACATGGGGAGAGCAGAGATCTATTAAAGCACTTGAGTAGCAAGGTAGATCTATAGATTACAAGCTCATGATCACAATATGATCATGCATAGAGAGAGAGATGAACACATAGCTACCAGTAGAACCCTTAGCCTCGAGAGAGAACTACTCCCTCCTCATCATGGGAATCAGCAATGGTGATGGAGATGGTGGTGGAGATCGATGGAGATGGCTCTGGGGGCACTTCCCCGTCCCGACAGGGTGCCGGAACAGAGACTTTCTATCCCCCGAATCTCCCCTTCGGTGGCGGCGGCGCAGCGGAACTTTTCGTGGATTTCTGATTGCCTCTTTAGGGTTTTGGTATCGGGAGGCTCTTATAGGCGAAGGAGGCAAGGTCGGTGGCCAGCCAGGGGGCCCACACCATGCCCTGGCGCGGCCTAGGGTTTCCCACGCCTAGGGGTGGTGTGGCCACCCTGTGGCCCCTCTCCGACTCTCCTTCTGGCTCCGTGAGTCTTCCGGGAAAATAGTAACTTTGGCTTTTGTCCCGTCCAATTCCGAGAATATTCATTTTCTGACTTCCTGGAACCAAAAACAACAGAAAACAGGCAACTAGCACTGTGGCATCTTGTTAATAGGTTATTCCAAGAAATCATATGAAAAGTACTCCAATGTTGGAACAAAACACAATAAAGTAGATAAAACCAAGCATGGAACATCAAAAATTATAGATACATTTGCAATATATCAACATCCCCAAGCTTAACTCCTGCTCGTCCTCGAGTAGGTAAGTGATAAAAAGAAAGAATAATTTTTGAGGTGGCATGCACCATCAAAGACTTGATCAAAGTATTTGCAGAACATTCAAAGCTGGGATCATAGTACTTCAATCATAACATGAAAGACAAAGTTCTAGCAATAAGCAAAGAAACTATGATGCAACATGAAAAGGCACCAACAAAAGATTCATGAATAACATGCTTTGCAAGACGTTTGTTTGTTTCACATAAAGAAAACATAGCATAATAGCATTCAGCTTGTCCCTCAATAGAGTAGAAAATATAAATGCATAGGACACCGTCAAAGTTCATAAGAGTGACTAGATACAATAGTTTAAAACAAGCAATATCAAAGTATGCATCAATCAACTAGTCTTGGGACAATGCACATAGAACTAAGAATGGCCACTATGCTCTCAAAGTAGGTGCATAAAAATAGAAGGTGGAGACTCAATTTAATGGTGGAAGAAAGGCCTTGTAAAAAGGAAGTAGGGATTCAAGTCTCATAAAGATCTTCCAAAAATTATGGTACTTATAGCTTTCAGCTCTCATTGCCCCTATCATAAGCATCTTGAAGTGATTAAGGTTAAAGTGAACAAACTGTGGTGTACATGCTTGACGAAGTATAAGTAAGAAATCTCATGTCCCTTGTATACGAGGGCCGCTCCTCATGCTACTCAAGTTTAGTTACCGGTAAGTTCTTGTCATTGTAAGTATATGTGTATCATAGAGAACCGCCAACGGGGTACCCCTTGCCCGATGATACGGAATAATCCCCATATCAAAATGACAAGGCAAGCAGACAACGAGCATCTCATCATTCTTCTTATTTACCATGGGAATATGGTGCTTTTTTTCTCTCTTTCCTCTTTTCATAGTATCTCTTTTTTTTCTTTTCTCTTTTTTTTCTCAACATAGTACTCTCTTTTTATAAGAAGAATGCTTCATAGACAGCTCATTATGGTTACGCTGCGGGTTTCCACCATGTCAGCATGGATTAGACCAGCGGCCCAGGCGTTTCTCTAACACATATACATAACTCCATGGACTTACAAGCTCCCCTTTCATTTCACACCGACGACATCCATATACAAAAGAGCATGATATCAACTAGGTACAAGTACCAAGTGCAATGTTGAAAGCGTTCCCCATGAAAGCATGGTTCTGCTAATTCCCGACAAATAAGTGCAAGCATATACAACATAGATGGCACAATGGTTCAAGTTTATTAAGGGCAAGAAAAGTAAAGTGTGCCATCAAGTTCGTGAGAGCTTTAATCACTAGTTTTCTCATAACAAGTGTAATTTGGAAGGTAAACAAAAACATGAATATACTTAGAATAGCATAAGATAGTAGGTAGGTATGGTGGACTCTTTGGAATAACTTGGTTTAAGGAGTTGGATGCATGAGTGGAACTCATACTTGGTTGTGGAGGCTAGCAAAAGACTGGGAGCGACAAACTAAGAGAGCAACAATGGCCATAATCATGTAGAGCGACAAAACATCATTGATCAAAGCATAAAGTGATACTACAAGTTGAAAACTAAAGGATCATAAAGGCTATGGTGACTTGAGATAGTCATAATATGGTGTGAGCATGTGCCAAGTCAACCCAAATAAAGCATCAAAGGAGAATACCACTATACTATGCTTGAATATGCTAAAACAATGCATGATTCATCCAAGGCACATTAAGCAATCTCAATTGTTTATAACGATTCATGATACATCAAATAATACTAAGCATAAAGCCCAAACAATATCAAGCATGGCATGACAAAGCATAGGCCATAGTCAAAAACAAGCTCTCTTTACCACATAAGCATGAACTTTTCCTACTCTTTTCCAATCCAAACCAAACTATTTGAAAACCAATGTATGAAAGAGGGGGTCCAACCAATTTATCCAGCAAACTAAGAAAACCAAGCAAACAAACAACCAAAATGAAAACGAAAAGGAAGACGCTCCAAGAACAACACAATTGTGCATGAAACAATAAAAATGAAGCGTTTGGAGGAAACCTGGGATTTTTATTGATGAAGAGGGGGATGTCTTGGGCATCCCCAAGCTTTGACGCTTGTACTTCTTGGATATTTCTTGGGGTGACACGCGTGGCATCCCCAAGCTTGAGATTTAGTCCATCCTTCATCTCATTACTCATTCCTTCCATACACCTGAAATTTTTCCTTCATACAAAACTTCACACAATCTTTATTAGCAACATTAGTGCACTCAAGATAAATAAGTATTAAGGTTCAGTTCTAACACAAAATAAACTTCCATTACAACACTAGCTACTATAGCACTTCCCTCAAAAATCTCAATTCCCCAAAAGAACTCAAAAAGGAACCAACAAGAAGCAAATGCAGAAAATGGCAGAAATCTGTCAAAACAGACCAGCAGGTAAAGACGAATTTTTTCGAAGACCTTATGTTGCTCAAATCAAAAACTGTTGAACTAACGAAAGTTAGATAACAACCTGGGTCAGAAGAACAAAAATTCACGCCTCAAAAATACGTTTAGAGATTTTATACGAATTTTTACAGTGAAGCACAGAAATCTGTTTCGGGACAATAACTTTCCCAATCATTACTTCTCTCTCATTAGAGGTTACTCTTGGCAAAAAAGCAAATAAAAAGGATAAGGAGCGGTTATTACTGAAGTAATAACTTCCAAGACTCATCTAAAACTTTTGGGTTATCTCCCAATAAGTACTTTTCTTTAACACCTTTAAGTTAGGCATGATAGTTTGAGAAGATGCTCACATAGGAAATATGAATTGAAGTAAAAGAGAGCATCAAGAAGCAAATTCAAAACACATTTAAGTCTAAACCACTTCCTATGCATAGGAATCTTGTAAAGAAACAAGTCATGAAAGCACAAAGCAACAAGCATAGGAAAGCAAAACAAGTGCAGCTTCAAAATTTTCAACATAAAGAGGGGAAACTTAATATTGTTGAGACACATAAAACCATGTTTCCCTCTCTCATAATAACTTTCAGTAGCATCATGAATAAAAGTAACAATATAACTATCACAAGAAACATTCTTATCATGAGCCATATGCATAAAAGAATTAATACTCCCCACATAAACATAGTCATTCTTATTGATTGTAGTGGGAGCAAATTCAACAAAATAGCTATCATTATTATTTTCATCACCATAATTATCAAATAGAGGAGGCATATTGTAATCATAATTAATTTCCTCCTCAATATTAGGTGGACTGAAAATATCATATTCATCATTGTAATCATCATATATTGGAGGTTTGGTATCATCATAAGCAATAGAATATCTATCTTCCAAAGCTGGGAACTAAAAAGATCATTTCCATAAAAACTAGCTTCCCCAAGCTTAGACTTTTCCATAGCATTAGCAATAATGGTGTCCAAAGAATTCATACTAACAACATTGCTATTAGCATGCAAATAAAGTTCCATAGGTTTTTTAATTTTTTCTTCAAACACTTCATGTCCTAACTCAAGATAAATACTATAAAGCTCTCTAATTTTGTTGTTGTTTTCCATTAAGCCTAACTAGTGAAAACAAGAAACAAAAAGACAAAATTGCAGAATCTAGAGGAAATAACTTCGAGCACTCACACTGGAGGATGTGAGTACCTTTTACCTTACCTCCCCGGCAACGGCGCCAGAAAATAGGCGTTTGTCGTGGGAGGTTCTTCTTCTTTAATCCTCCGGTGTGAATACCTTTTACCTTACCTCCCCGGCAACAACGCTAGAAAAATAGCTTGATGTCTACGCACTTCTATTCTTGTAGACAGTTGTTGGGTCTCCAAGTGTAGAGGTTTGTAGAATAGCAGCAAGTTTTCCCTTAAGTGGATCACCCAAGGTTTATCGAACTCAGGGAGGAAGTGGTCAAAGGTATTCCCTCTCAAGCAACCCTGCAATCAAGATACAAGAAGTCTCTTGTGTCCCCAACACACCCAATACACTTGTTAGGTGTATACATGCACTAGTTCGGCGAAGAGATAGTGAAATACAAGTGGTATAGATAATTGACGGTGGTAACGGTGATAGAAAATAACTTGATGGCGTGGAAAAGACTAAAGGCAAACTGAAATAAAGATGGAAACACGCAAACATGTAACAAATCTAGTAGTAAACGGTGTTTCAGTGCTTAGAAACAAGGCCTAGGGATCATACTTTCACTAGTGAACACTCTCATATAAATATATTCTCTTCATGATACTACTCTTAACTACTCTCCGGTTGGACACTCTAATCCATGGTAGGGCTATAACAACACACCTCAAAGTAAGCCTTTCCCATCTAGAAAACCCCACATTGTCACCTTGAGTACTAGATGAGTCCAACAAACACCACAATTTCATAAAGACATCCAACTCCAAATATAACTCATAACAAGTATTTGTAATCTCTAGCCTAAGTGCCACCATGGTATGCACGCTGTCACTTTCACACACATGGGGAGAGCAGAGATCTATTAAAGCACTTGAGTAGCAAGGTAGATCTATAGATTACAAGCTCATGATCACAATATGATCATGAATAGAGAGAGAGATGAACACATAGCTACCGGTAGAACCCTTAGCCTCGAGAGAGAACTACTCCCTCCTCATCATGGGAATCAACAATGGTGATGGAGATGGTGGTGGAGATCGATGGAGATGGCTCCGGGGGCACTTCCTCGTCCCGTCAGGGTGCCGGAATAGAGACTTTCTGTCCCCCGAATCTCCCCTTCGGTGGCGGCGATGTAGCGGAACTTTTCGTGGATTTCTGATTGCCTCTTTAGGGTTTTGGTATCGGGAGGATCTTATAGGCGAAGGAGGCAAGGTCGGTGGCCAGTTAGGGGGCCCACACCATGCCCTGGCGCTACCTAGGGTTGCCCGTGCCTAGGGGTGGTGTGGCCACCCTGTGGCCCCTCTCCGACTCTCCTTCTGGCTCCGTGAGTCTTCTGGGAAAATAGTAACTTTGGCTTTTGTCCCGTCCAATTCCGAGAATATTCATTTTATGACTTCCTGGAACCAAAAATAGCAGAAAACAGGCAACTGGCACTGTGGCATCATGTTAATAGGTTAGTCCAACAAATCATATGAAAAGTACTCCAATGTTGGAACAAAACACAAGAAAGTAGATAAAACCAAGCATGGAACATCAAATATTATAGATACATTTGCAATGTATCAATCGTCGCCACGAGGGGGAGAAGGGCTATGTCGGAGCGGCGAGGCGATGCCGGATCCACTATGAGGAACTTCAACCGCAGACCTGCCTAATCAAGCGACGAACAATAAGTTACAACAAGAGAAAGGCACGAAGCAGAAAATTGGATAAGGAAGAAGTGACTTACTCATCTGAGGTCAGAGGCTCCTTTGGCTTGCGAGCTCGTCGGGCTACGGCCTTAGTCGTTGACTTGGTGGCTGCTTTGTCTGCGGACTTCTTTTGCCTCTTGGTTGGCTTAGAAGGTCTGGAGGAAGAAGTAGATGTGGCCCCCCTTTTCTTTGATGCGACCGGGACTGGCTCACACGTGGCAAGGGGAGGATCTTCATGGATCTGCCCACCGGGGTTAGCTAATGCCGCAAAAGCGTAAGAAAGGGGGACAGTGTCAAATGTTTCCATCACCTCAACATCGGAATCATCTTCATCCTCAGGCCAATCTCTAATGGAAGAGAGTTTACCGGTGTGTCGCTTGGTCGCATCGGGGAACGGCAGGAACATCTCCTGATCCGGCTCCTCCTCGTCCGGGACATCTCGATCCGGGGCCCACTTGAGAGAAGGCTCGGTGCCATCCTCAAGAGTTTGCTGAAGAAACATCTAAGAGAGAAAATGCAAAGGGATCAAACATACAACAAATTCCGACATGTAATTTAACTCGGAATAAGATTGAAGCAAGAGATTACCGCAGGAGGAAGCCTATCCCAGCAGAAGTGCTCGATCCCCCACTCCCAATCAGCGGTGAATTTTTTGTTGGTGGTGAAGAGGGCCTTGACCCAGCGGTAAATCTCGGTGTTGCTCAACTCGAATGAGGAGGTCCGGTTGGGGTCAAGGCGCTAGCTCATGTGGCAAAGTTTATGCGTGCGCTTCTGAAGAGGAGAGATCCGGTTGCGGACGAAGGTGACCATTGCGTCCTCATTGCGCAGTCCCTGATCCTTCAGCTCCTGGAACTGTTTGTTGACTTGGTTCGCCAGGACTATGGGCTTCTTGGGGATCTGGTCCCACAGATCCGGATTAGGAGGACCCGGAGCATAGGGGCGCAACCAGATCAAATCCTCAGTCGTGTCATTTCTGACATAAAAGAAGGTTTGGGCCCAGCCCTTGCAAGAGTCAAGGCCCATGACTCGGGGAAAGACGGACTGTTTCCGAGGAGATATAGAAGTTGCGCCGAACTGCGTGAGCTGCTTGTCCTCCGGGTCAAGCTCTCTATTCGGAATCACATTCTAGCGGAGACCAAAAAACCGGATCTAGAGCTCCTTGGTGGGCCACAATCCGGTGTAGCCCTCGATGGTGGAAGCAAAGTTAGAGAGGGAAGTGATGGCGTTCGCCGGAAGATGATGCGGCTGAAGCTCATAGGTATTGAGCCAGTCGTGGAAGAAGTCACTGATAGGGAGGCTGAACCCACGCTGGAAGTGGGAGAGGAATACTACAAACTCACCCGGATTGGGTGAGGGAGCGAGTTCCTCGGTGGCGAGACGGGCGATGACGCCCTCCGGGATACGGCGCGTGCGATACAGCCAGTCGAGGTCGTCCTGGCATACCCAGGACCCCACCCAGGCGCCGCGCTCGGCATTCTCCGCGTCCTCCTCCATCTCCTGTTTCGCGATGGTGAGTTCCTCTTCTGTCATTTCTAGGTCACTGTCCTCACTGGCCCTATCGGCGGTGGTGGGGAGTGGCCTGGACTGGCGCGGACCCATGGCGGTGGGGATGCGCGGGAATGGCGGCGACACCGGTGCGAAGGGCACGGGGCAGCGGAGGCGCAGCTAAGCAGGTGCGGCGGCGGCGCAGTTCCTAGGAAGAAGAAGGAGAAGAGGCAGAGGGGCGCGAGAATGGGGAAAAGACCCAAGGGGTATGCCCCTCCCCTATTTAACCACTCCCTTGAGGGGTAGTGGGATCGTGCTGTGCGGACGGGCCACACGGTGTGGCCGTGTATGATCCGGATCAGCCAATCAGCGACGAGCCACAGGAAGGGCCACAGGGCGCAGGGGATCCCATGACGTGACATGGTGATATAGTTAACGAGGAGACAGACACGGTGTGACGTGTGCAACAGTAATATCTGACAATAACTGCGGCGGTTACTGGCGCAGCCCCTTAAAATGAGGCAAGATAATGATTACCCCCCACGTAGGATAGCGTACGAGGGAAGGAAGAGTAACCCGGATAACCAAGGGATAACCCGGCCAGCGAGTGAAAACTCAGAATGTGCCAAGGGAAAGTAAGCCTATGGAATCCGGACTATGAGATAACTCGGAAAAGGAGCAAAAGGCTCGGTAAAATTGAACCTGTTGTGGCCTTAGCGGCTAAGGCAGATAAGACCGCACCAGCTTTGGGGACTAATGTTGGGGGATACCCCGGGTAGGGTCACGCCGGGGTATAATGGCCGAGTTAGCCGAGGTACGGCAAGGTCAAAGCAAGCGCTGGCCGAGTCACCTCAAGGCAGGCCGAATCACGGAGTAACCCAGACCGAAGGATGTCCGCCTGACTGAGTCCCGGCCGACTTATGTCGTGTGTCGGTAAGATGTATCTAACTTGTATGCACATATAGGTGTGGCCGGATTAACCAGGCATGATCCGGGTTATATCAGGCTTACAAGAGAAGGAAGGTATCTCGCTGGTCAAAAGGTGGCCACGGTGCATAGAGCGTGAGCGAAGCGGACAGAGGCCAGGACCACCGAGGTGTGGCCGACAAGGGTGGCATCGCCTGTGTCGGATGATGCTGGCGCCGCAGAGGCTCACGTAACCTTTGCATGGCTGACGACGGGGAAAAGTGACCCGGTCGGTTTACTATTTTGGGAAGAGGCATATTCCCTGGAATATGCCTCCACGTATTCCCTAATTGGAGACCTGGCCACCCCTATATAAGGAGGGCTAGGGCTTCTATAGAGGGGGTTGAGAGCTATTGAGTGATGAACTAGTTGATGGGCATTTGAGTAGAGGGTTCCTGAGAGCAAAGCGGTGGTGAGAGTAAGAGAGTTCCTTCTTCCTCCTCTCCCCAATACAGCTCAAGGAGCACTTGTAACTCATCTAGCTTGAATAATACAAAACACCTGTGTGTGGAATCACCACACTATCCCTCCCTGGATTTCTCTAGTGCATCTTGTCCCCACCTTTAGCCTATCCATGGTATCTGCCGTGACACCACCACGACACGCAGCGTGTACCTTAGGAAATGTTTGTCTGTCCCGGCATCATCAGAGCCAGAATCAGTATCGTTGATATGCTCCTCCTGGATTTCGACTTCGGCGGGTGGGTCGATTTGGGATTCGGTCTCTCCAAGGAGATCCACTCCAGCTTCGACTTGGGCTGCTAGGTCTTCTTCAGGCTCGGATTTCTCCACTATCTCCGCAACTGGTGCGAGCTGGGTGGGATTAGGGTTTTCTGAGATCCGGAACTCTGCCGCCTCTGCGGACAAAGGGGACCCAAAAGATTCTTCTTCCTCTATCATCACCGCTGGGGTGGGTGGGACAGGATTAGCAAAACCGATGTAAACATCGATCTCACCAAAAGACATGATGGTGTAGGCAGTCACAGCCTCCCTAGCCGGAATCCAGGTCTCGTCGAGAAAGATGAGAGGGACGTCGTTGGCATAGAGGATGCGACCGACGGTGATAGTTTTGCCAATTCCGATTCTTGCAGATTCCGCTCGGAACACAGATCTGAAGCTCACTTGCCCCACGGTGGGCACCAACTGTCGTCGGATTGATTACAAGTATGCCATGAGGGGGTCCTCGAGGCGTGCGGAAGAGAGGGGTGTGAGACGCACGGTATTCCGGGACGGTGAGCACACAAGTTTACCCAGGTTTGAATCTGCCGGCTTTGGACGGATCCTACTCCTGCTAGCAATCCAGTAATACGGCAGAGCCGGAATATGGGTTACAAGGGTTCGCCTGTGCAAGTTGAGATTGTAGACTATGAGGGTAGTTGCCCTAAAGGCTCTCCCTAGGACGGCTTATATAGATATCCGTCCTAGGGTTTACAGGAGAGATCTATCCGGCTACGACTAAGAGTCGGTTACATACTACATCTTGAACTACAAGTAACACTATGGGCCTAAGTCGGTAAGTCTTTTGGGCCTTCCCGTAGCCGGACTGGACTCCGTCTTTTCTCCCTGACTGGGCCGCCCATGAAGCAAAGCTCTAACCCGAAGTGGGTCACCCTGGTCAGTGAGGAACTGTGAGGATACCCGGAAAGTATATCCCCAACAAATGTAGCCACCATAAATTTACCATTAAAACATGACATTTGTGTGTACTTTTATTATCTATAACATGATCATCACCATAGATGGAGAGAGAGGATTGAGTGAACCCATGAACCCATATCCATTGTTCCTATAAGAGAAAACCTTTGTCTTGTCATCTTGCATTGAAGAGGATTGGGACACTTTTAGATTCTTGCTTTGTTACATTACACTTTCAAGCATTAAATAAACCGCCTTGTTCCTTAAACTCGTTTAGTGCATAAAAAACTAAAACTTGTGACAATTTAGTTGTAGAGAATAGATAGATTTTCCTTCTTGCTCTTGTGGATTGATAACCTAATTCCACATTCAGAGGTACTACAATGATTCCCTGCTCTTGGGGTTATCAAGTACTTTTCTGGCGCCTTTGCCAAGGAGTGTAGAGCTTAGGCTTTTATTCTTGTGTGCATTAGATATTAGATTTACTTTTAATTTTGCTTCTAGTTTTATTTCCAGTTTGTTTTATATCTTGCAATCATCTAAGCTTGGGGAGGTTTACTTCTTTAACTTGCTTGGTTGTGAGTTTTTCTTTAGTTTTTACTTTCATTTTTGTACTTACTTTCCTTATATAAAAGACACATAAAAAATTAGTGTTACTTGCACTACGGATGATATGGATGAACTTTCTGATGAGGAATATAGATTATTAAAAGAAATTGATTATATCTTTTCTCAATAAAGATCACATATGAAAGAATTTACCGGCTGTTTAAATAAGATTGCAAAACAACTATGTGAGTTACATAATGTATCTTATTGCACAAAACAAAATGATAAACATCTACACTATCAATGCAAATTTAGCAATAATTGTATGATTGCCTCATATAATGAGAAGGATTATGGTGATTTTGACATGAGACTATTTGATCAATTTATTGCCTTCAAGGGAGCTCATGAGGTGGATTCCGTTATTAATAAAAAATTATGAATCTTGTGTTGTAGCTCGTGATCTTAAAGAAATAAGTTATATTCTCCTTACACATTGCGAAGAAAACTTTTGTGATAATGCCTATGTCATTGACCATGTTAAAGATATTCTTGTTGCCATGGAAAGAACTAATATTTTGAAGGAAGAAGATGACAAAAGCCTAAGCTTAGGGATGCCCATGCGCCCCAAAGAAGAGAAGAATAAATAAGACGAAGATATGGTCCAACCTAAGCTTGGGGATGTATGGGAAACTCTCAAAGATGATAGTAACACTCAAACTCAAAACTCATTTATCATTTATGAAACCCCATGCTATTATGATGAAACTAATAATTCTCCTCTGCTTGCTAGTAAAATTATTGATAATGAGGAGTGTTGCTTAGATATGCTATAAGATAATGCTTTAGATGATGGTCCTATGCCTATTGATAAACTCTCATGTATAATACACGAGGTTAGAAATGATATATTTGTTATCCATCATGACGCTCTTATTAGTAAGAATCCTACTTTATTCTTGAGTTCTCCTAGTTTCACCAAAGAGGAGAAATATAAACTTGGTAGGAAATATATATGTGGTTTACATTCACCTTTAGTTCAAAATTCTTGTTGCAAGCATGATCTTGATATTGAAAATAGTACTAGCAAACTATTTTGAAAGAGGAAATCATGCTAATGAATGTCATGATAAATTCTATGATCCTCTTTATGTGCCAACAATTTTCAAGTTGCATGCTTCAAATAGTTCTATTATTGAAATTGCTTCTAGTGAGTGCAACTACTATGAAAGAGGAGGTGATAAGTGCCCTCTTTATGTCACTAATAATTATATGTTGCATTCACCTAATGATAATATGCAATGGAATGTATCTATTCATTGTGATTTAGTCATATATAAAATGTCAATGCACCAGAAGAAAGTTAGACTTTGTTGTTATTGGGTTTATACTTTGTGTTTCTCTCTACCATGTTTCAACTTGACTATTATTTTGATTGGTATGAGCACACCATGGGGCCTAGGTATAATGTATGGAAAACTTTCCAAGGAAGAAGGATATAGCACCAAGGTACAAGTTACCACATGATCTCCACATCACTTGAATCAAGTAAGTAAAGCCTAGTTGTATGGCTATAAAGAAAGCGCTTTTTGGGAGGCAACCCGGTTATTTATTTTTTATGCATGCTTGTTGTAGTTAAAAGAGTCCTTTTTAATGTATTCACTGTAGGTTAGAAATAAAGTACCAAGTAGAACCCATTTTGGATGCTAGAAAGTTGTTAGGACACATGGAGAAGCAAATTCTTGCACAACACTGTTTAGCAAAAAAGTTCTCTAATTTTTTACGTAACTCCGATTGCTCTCATATTTACACAGTATTTACAAATTTTCATACTCTATATGCACAAAAGTTTGCCAAAATTCCTGAAATGTCTAGGTGGTCAAAATAAATACGTTTGCTGCTGTTGAAAATCTGGACGGATTCTGCCCACTAGTGTTTGAGCCATTCTTTTGAGTCTCAAAATGATTTGCCATGAGTCTTTTGATATGATAGGAATGTGTAGGACATTATTCTTACTGGATGACTGAGGAATTTTTTTGTCTATGAATTATATGGCAGCTATTATCATATCCTTGTACCACTAATTTCACCCCATAGAAAAACAAATGGGAAATAGTTTTGAGTTAAAGTTTTTTGACAGGGAATGGAGGAACACCACACCAAGATCTATCCAAGAATGGTGAAAACCATAAGCTTGGGGATGCCGAAGGCACCCCACTGGACCTATAAAACTCTCGGTTTGCAAACCTCTAAACTTTGTTCTTTGAGCAACATAGAATGATAGTAAAAACTTGGAGCGTCTTTGCTTAGTGTTATGTTTAGTTTTACTTGATATGATTGGAAATAAATAGGACCACCATGATAGATATTTTTCATGCTTAGGAAAGAGCTACTGAAACAAACTATCCCATGAATGAATGCCATGTTTGATTGAATGCCTTGCTTCAAATAGACAAAAATGGGGGAAAACAAGCTATACATGTTATTGCTTCTAGTTGGATTGTTCATATGCTTTATGGAGTGATAACTTACAAGTGTATCATCTAGTGCTAGTTTTCATAATCAACGTAAATGGTACTCAATGATAATATTGTCTTCTATAAATGATCTAGTACTATGGGCACTTTTTGCATTCTTGTAGAAGGTCAAACAGTTCCTATTTCTAGATCCACCATACTGAAACAACATTTATTAGCAAAACAAAGTTATCGTTTATATATGAAACACCTACCCAAATAGCTCAAGCTATATCCCAAAGTATAATATCATGTGTGAGTTATTATTTAGATTCCAAACACTATTATTATGGGTATGGGTGACATGGAGAAGTTAGTCGTGGGGTGACCACGAACTCATTGGGCATAGAGTACCCCTTCCCAAGAAGCAATAAGAGGATGCATACACTAAAATATGAGGGCTAAAACCCTCCATAGAAGGGGTACCACCGCTAATATGAGGGCAAAACCCCTCCAAATATTTAAAAGATATCAAAAGGTGAGAAGAGTGAGTATGCAGAGGCTATGCCTTCCCAAAAATCAAAACAAGCAAATAGTGACAAAGAAACAACAAAGAGAGGAAAGAAGCAAAATGTGTCAAAACTAGAATGCCAAAAAGAATTAGGTAATGAGGGGCAATGGAACCAAACACTAATGATGTACCATGCTTAGACCATAAACTTAATGTATAGTGTTTGTAAGATAGCTTGTGTCTCACATATGATATTCCCTACTTGACAGCCATACACATTTTCCAACCTTCTTTGCCAATATTCTGACCATAGGGCCGCCACTATATATATATTTATACTTTTATCTATGTGAAGAATGCAACTATTGTTTCATGGTACTATATGCATTTGTGTTAGTCAATATACATTGTGTTATCAAGTATGATATTATGAGAGGTACCACTTTATGTTATGTTTGCTTGTTTTTATTCTCTAATGAATGAATAGTTTAACTTTTTGTGTTACTTGCTAGTGAAAAGAAACACTAAACTCCAAAGTCCATGTTAGTTTTATCACATTCATGCTTGAGGACGAGCATAGGTTAAGCTTGGGGATGTTGATGCATGTAAAATGCATGCATAAACTTTATAGTTTGTTGATATTAATTCCCACTTATTTTCAACATACATGATGTTATATTGATGCCCACAATTATAGGGGATCGCTGAAATCTTCGATGGGAAGTATTACCCAAATTTATAGTTCAACTCAAGGGGAACACAAGAATACCAATAAGACTTTAACAACTAATACATCACTCTCAATCACACTTGTATATCAATAAACTTGCAAACAAAGTGGTGATTTACGGTAGTTGATTTAATGCAGTAAAACAAAGCAGCAGATTTCTAGTTGTCACCGAAAGTATTGTTGTGAAACTTTCAGTGGCTAAAATGCAGGCATGAGGTGATAGCAGGGTGTTGCATGAATGATATCCATCATATAATGTATCCTATTACCATGGAATTTATCTCTAATTCAGTTGTGTGTAGGTGTGTGCTCCAAAAGTAATCATGCATGTGAGTTTGCATAATATCTTTTGTCCTACCTACCCATTTCACCGGGGCCAACTTGGTACTACAGGCAATTAAGATCTACCTTTTCAGATAGACCGGAACAAAGCATTAACACTTTATGAACACACAATATCCTCAAACTATCACATATTCCCATTGTTTTCCCTAATTGTCACTTTAGGGTTCATAGGTTCAACATAATAATAGGTAATACACTTTGCAAATACATACCAAACTCAAATATATGATAGAGCAATAAAAGTCCAGTACTGAAATCATGTCACTTGGGCCCTAGCAACAAGCATTAAACATATCAAAAGTGTACCAACACTCATACAAGAATGTCTACAAGACAAACACCTCAAATCTCGATACATACGGATGAATACATGATGGATCTCATCCAATCACCAACCACCTCACATGTCCACGGAGAATTACTCACACATGATGATGGGGGATGAACTCATGGTCGTTGGTGATGATGTTGATGATGATGGTGGTGGAGAAGACCTCAAAATCCCAATCTCCAGGGTGGAGAGCAGGACCAATCTGACCCCCGAAATGAAGATCGTGGCTCTGGCAGTGCTCTGTTTCACGAAATGCTCTGTCCTTATGGATACCTAGGTTTTTCAAGTATATAAGGGGTACGCAAAAGGATGGGCCGAGACGATGCTCCATGGCCAAAAGGGCCTGGGTGGCACGCCCACCCTTACTAGGGGCACCACCTGGTCCCTTTTGGGCTTGGTGGCTCCATTTGCTTGATTCCAAGGCCCCAGGCTTCATTATTTGGTGAAAAACTGACGTGGTATTTTTCCTCAATTTTATTTCCTGCAGAAACTAACAGAAAGAAGACTTTTGCTAAAAATGACGTTAGATTCAGCAGTTTTATCCAAGTATGGGAAGATTCCGTATCAAATCATCAAGCAAAGTACTTGGAAAAGTAGATACATTTGGGATGTATCAGGTCCCCCAAGCTTAGCTCGTTGTTTGTCCTCAAACAACTCAAACATAGTGTAGAAGTGATAAAAGACTTAGACAAAAACTTTGCTCTATTCATGCATAACACTTTAACATGGCAAGTATTTGAAACATAGCTTTATCAATAGATAGCAAAGTAATAATGAGAGCTTACTATGCTGGTGTACAAATGATCATACATGGTACAAAGGAGATAATATATGGCAACACTACTTGAGCATGATTACCTAATAGTGGCAACGAACAAAGTTCTCACATTGCATTTGATTGAATCATTTGTAAGGTTTTTGAGGCCTTTGATTCTTTCAATTGTTGACAAGTAATTCATCATGCTTGCATCGTGAACTAAATACTTTAGGGACACTGTATCCTTCTAGCCTTTCAATGTTTAAACACTCATAGAAGTCCCATACATGAGTAAGTAGCTAGTATCTTTAGTTGAAAAAAGGTGGAGTCAAATAGGATCGGTGCTTTTTTGGTATGTTTCTCGCACCTTTGCATGAGTGGCAGGAGTTTGGTTGCCACTTTTTGGGCTTGCAAGTCTTTTTTTCATTCAGCTTTGAGTGGATTTTTGTATCCATAGTGCATCAATATTTTTGATTATAAGCATTTGAACGAATAAGAATCTCTTGATTTTTGCCTTGCTTGGTGGGCACTTCTTAGTTTTAGCCTGTTTTCTTCCGTAGAAGAGGCAACTCATTGGGATATTTCTTTTTTTCAGGATAAGGGTTTAAAGGATGGGTGCCCACCAACACAATGATGGCCATGTTAGTGGAATTGGTTTAAAGGCTAGCGGAAAGGCTTAGTTGTCAACTAAACATACTATCAACTCACTAACATACGATTCGATGATGAGATTCACAATTTGAAAGGCTGGACTATCATACAAGCCTCAACCTCCATATTTCAAAGACACATTGGAATATAAATATTTATCATTGAATATGTGCCACGTCCATATCAACAAGCGTAATGGGATGCATAGACTTTTGTTCAGGGCTACTATCATGCAATCAAGTTAAAATAATGTCCCCTAATAGCATCTCATTTGTCTCATTATATAGCCAAAAGGACACAAACAAGTAACCATTCATTACCACTTCCCTAAGTATTGATGAAACTTTGCTCAAGCATTTTCTAATGTTAACTTCCATGCATAAGTACGGCAAAGGAGGCATACCTATTTTATCAATTCATACACATTGATTCATCATTGTTGTTTTCCCTCTTCCATCTTGAACTACACAATATGCTCATATATGTTGAAATAAAGCAAATAGATATAGCTTGGTTCATTCCAGACTTAATTTTCATCAATTTCAAAAATATTACTACAAGCTTTTCCATCAATCACTTCTCATAAACATGTTGGTTTATAGTGTCTCTGATCCGTCATAGCATTTAGGGATTATTTACAAGTCAACTAGCCCCTTTTACTATTAAAAATTGAAATCTGCCAATAAATTACTGCAATGATGCATCACAATGTTTCCCTACTTAAACATCACAGGATTTTTTGCCAATTTTTGTGCGTGTGGGGGATGAAGAGTTACAGTTGCTGTATAAATTTCAGCCTAATTAGAGTTACAGATAAAAAATGAAAAATAAAACAGTGAACAAGATCATGCAAATTCCCGTAACTCCTTCTACGTGCGATTTCAAAAACGAAAATATTTTTGTGGTTTTCAGTTTTAGACAACAAAAGAAATCAACTTAATGGAAAGCTAACTACATAAACAAACAAAATCTTTTTGAGGTTTGGGTTTTACTGAAATAAAACTACAACTCACATAGATTAAACAGTTCTAGCATGGCATATACAATGAAAAGGAAGGGAGGAAATCATACTCCCCCAAGCTTTGGTGAAAGCTAGTAGCCCGGATAGTCAGGATTGTGCCCCCAACTGTATTGTTCACCTCCATGATATGGTGGTTGTTGCTCCCGTGACAGCCATTGTGGCGGCGCGTCCTCGTCCTGCTGTTGAGAAGAGGAGCCTTCTCCGCCGTGATAATGAGGTGCTGCAGGCATGCCGCCCCATGTGGTATGTGCTAGAGGTTGAGAGTAATCCCCCATATTGCTGGTGAAGATGATTAAGTAGCCTCACCCCATTCATACTCGTTGATAGGGGTTGTCAACTTCCCTCTTAACCTATCAAAATAATCAATATGGGGAAGCAAAGTGGATTCCAACCTACCACAGTTAACCATATATTGATACATCATGTGACACATGCCATATTCCCTCAATATCCCCATGCGAACCAACATGTTAGTATCCAAAATAATGGGTCCTAGAACCGGAGTTCCCATGTATTCAAATTTTCATTCATTCTTAAGGTATTCAAAAACTAATTTAGCTATTGCTCTAGCATGAAGAGGTTTCGTGCTATTATATTTTACAACACATGACAAGGTTCGAGCAATAATTACACCCAAGTTGTATTCAGGAGATACACCTTCCATAGCACATTTTAATAAATAAATTATGGGGCCAGTGCATCCCGTTGAGTTCTTCCTAGCAAGAAATCCTCTAACAAGAAACAATGAAAAATATCTTAATGCAGGGTGCTGAATATGAGTAAACTTTCCTTTATGAATATCCTCAGGCACATCTACATTTATACTCCAAAATGAACGGAGGCTCTCATTAGAATCAGCAGGAATAGCTTCCCATTTTTCCTCATTAGGGATATGGCATTACAGAATTCCTCTAATGGCATGATCAACCTTTGAACCTTCATGACAAACCTCACATCAAAAGTTCTGGGAGTTTCTTTACGTCTGCTACTTACCTTCCCTTTGGTTTGTACAAACCTGAAGGTAGCTCAGAACTCACTGCTCAGCTCATAGTAGGTTGGTTGAGGATGTCTTGCAAAGGCCCCCAACTTAGTTTTTTGCAAGAAATAAGTAAAATCTTCCTCTATGGATAATGCCTTCGGCGCATTGGGGTCAAGGCATTTGGTAACCTTCACCTTCAAGGCCTCCTCCTTAAAGATCATCTCATCTTCCCATTCTTGCTCTTCATCGTAATTGGTTAAGACCCTTGAGCCTCTCCTTGGTCTTAAGTTTCTCATGAGTCTTTTACCCTTGTTCATGGTGGATGAGACCTTGCATCACTAAGAACAAAAATCACTAAACAATTAGATGTATCAATTTATAATCATTTAGAGATACTCCAAAAAGTTTCTACCAAGCATTACTATAAATCATTTCCACTAGAAAGCTTCAAAACCATGGATTTTCATGCATGAGATGTAGCACCAAGAGCAGCATTTTTCTCACAATATAAAGCATTATATCAAAAATAACTTGGATGAGTGGAGGAGTCACATACCAATGAGTAATCCATCCAAAGGAATTTGAAAATGGCTGCCAAAACTTAGAGATCAAGAAATGGGCATCGAGGGAGCAGAGGAATTTTTTCGCGTGATACCTGGTCGGGTTCTGAGAGGAAATGAAGAACCTGGGGGTTGGAGGCCACCTAACTCCTCCTGGAGGGCCCAAAAGGGCAGGGGCACGCCCACCCTTGTTGGGCGCGCCGCCTGGTCTTTCATGGCCCCTGTTTGTTTTCTGTCCGTGTCCTTTGGCAGGGCAGATCCTATGTGCATAAAAATGACCTAGGAATTTTTTCATAATTTTTGGAAAACATTTTTTGTGTAAACTTTTCTGAACCCAAAAATCATCAAAAATAGACATAAAATAATTTAAATAACTAAATTTAAATGAAGAAATTCAAGTAAACTATAATACTTCTGCAGAAATAACTTAAATGGTGATCACCATCCCATCATTATCATGTTAAAAATGAGGTTGATCAAGTGTCATTAATACTATGATAAGGATAAAAACAATGGTTCACTTTATTGTTTTTAAGAGGAAGGAGTTCAATGTACCTCATAATGGATTGGAATAGTTCCAACCATTATCATTTCATACTTAGGCTTAGGAGGAGGGATAGGAATCTCAAAACTTCCAATTATAAGAACTCTTGGTTCAATGGCATTAACACTTCTCTTGGGTAACTCGATAGAATTCTTCTTTGGAAAATATATAGTGTGCTCCTTCCCTTTCACATTAAATGTTACCTTGCTTTCAGTACAATTAATCACAGCCCTGTAGTATTTAGAAAAGGTCTACCAAGAATAATAGATAAGTTATCATCTTTAGGCATATCTAATATAACAAAGTCTACGGGGATCTGCACATTAGCAATCATAATAGGAACATCCTCACATATACCAATAGGAATAGCAGTAGATTATCAGCCATTTGAAGTGAAACTTCAGTAGGTACCAATTTGTTTAAATTAAGTTTCTTATAAAGTGAGAAAGGCATGACACTTACTCTAGCTCCAAGATCACATAAGGCATATTTCACACAAGTATTTTTAATGGTGCATGGAATAGTTGGAATACCCGGATCCCCTCTCTTTTCAGGTAGTTTTCCCTTAAAAGAATAGTCAGCAAGCATGGCACTAATAGCTTCATTTGGTATCTTCCTTTTATTAGTGAAAATATATTTCATATATTTGGAATATGGAGTTACTTTAATAGCATCAACTAAGGGAATTTGCAAGTATAAACTTTTCATTAATTCAATAAACTTCTCAAACCTTGCATCATCCAAAGTTTTCATTACCTCTTGGGGATATGGTATGGGTCTTTGTACACATGGATCCCTTTCTTTACCTTTTGGTTGTAGTGGAGGTTTCTTCTTCTCATTTTTATCCCTTGATGATTGGGGGTCCTCACTCCTCACTTAAAATAGGCTCAGATTTTTCATTATTCTCCTCTTCTTGTGATTCTTCATTTGCTTGGAACATTTCCACATCATCTTGTTCATTATTATTGTCCTCAGTTTTAGCATCAAAGAGGGATACACCATTTTCTTGATCTTCAGAATTCCCATTATCTTCATTTTCATTGGGAGATTTTCCTACAATTAACTTATTCTTAAGAGCCCCTTGCTCTTTCCTTTTTGGGTGTCCATCAGGATAATCAGGATCCTGAGTGCTAGAGCCCCCCTTGTATTAACTCCACAAATTTGCTTCTTCTCATTAATAAGCTTTTCATATAACTTATTTTGAAGAGAAATCATTTGTTCAACTTGTTTATTCATCATTTTGCAATGCTTAATCATCATATTAAGAGAGTCAACGCAAGAGCCTACTCTCTCTTCGAGAACATTTATCTTATGAGAGTTCTCTATTATTTCCCTTTCAATATTGTGATCTTATGTTTCTTGATGAGGAACAAAATTTCTAGAATGATCAACATAAGATATTTCAGTAGGATGTGATACCTTTCCATTGCTTTCATAAGAACATATAGCATGAACTTTAATAGGGAAACATGGTTAATAAATAGGGAATTTAAAACCCTTATCAGAAAGTTCCTTTAAATGAGAGGATTTAATACCCCTTTCCTCTATAGATTTATGAGCTTCTTCCCTATCTTCATTAGATAATATGAGAACACCTCTCTTTTTATGATCCTTCTCACTTATATCTTCTTATTCAATATGCCAATCGTGATAATTGTGAGTAATAGTATTCAATAATCCCCTTCCTCAATAGTTATCCCTGAAAATATTTCTTGCATCACTGTCTAGATAGGTTCTAGAACTTTTAGTTAGTCTAGTATAAAATGTATCAAGCAATTCATTATCCTTAAAACCATGTGTAGGACATCTCCTTCCAATAGCACAAAATCTCCCCCAAGGTTGGGGAATACTTTCTTCTTCATTTTGTGTGAAGTTACTAATTTCAACTCTCATAGCATGTATTTTACTATCAGAAATATACTTATAGAAAAACACATACAAGCATGATTCCTTACTATTAATGGACTTAGGAGCTAAAGATTTGTACCAAGTTTTTGCATCTCCTCCTAAGGAGAAGGGGAGCAGTTTTAAGAAATAGTAATGTTGTTGAATCTCAATTTTTTCCAAATAAGCAAGCAATATCTTCTAAATTCGTTAAATGCTCATAAGGAAATTCTTCTTCTTTGCCATATAACTTAGATGCTTCCACTCTTTCTATTATTTCAAGGTCAATTTCAAAATCATAATCTTTATCTTTAATGAATATTGCAGGTTCTTTGCATTTGCTAGCAACAGGAAATAGTCCTCCTAGAGAAAAAGTACTCAGAGTTTCTTCAAATTTATCCAAGTCATCTAGATAAAGACTCATAAAATCTTTAGTGAATGCAATATCCTCTTCACTAGGTGTCTGTTTAGAACTAGTGGCACTATCTTTTTCATTAACATGTTCATATTCATCATATTGAGATTCCATATCATCATGGGATAAGGACTTAGATAAGTCAGGTGTCCCCTCTTTATCTTGGCCATCATCCACCAAATATTTTTCAATACTAGTAGACATCCTAGACAATGGTGAATTTTCTAGGATAGTAGTTTTCTTTTTAATAGCAGGAGTAGTAACAGCATTAGGTGAAAAGTTTGGCCTAGAGGGCAAATCCCTACCTCTTTTTGTAGTAGAAGGCATAATATCCTTCTTAGCAGCACCCTTACTCTTTCCCATGATGAGAGACAAGTAAGTACAAAAAGTAAATGATAACAGATGGTCTTACCAATAAAGCTAGGTTCCCTGGCAATAGCGTCAGAAAATATCCTGATGCCCACAAGTATAGGGGATCGCTAAAATCTTCGATGGGAAGTATTACCCAAATTTATAGTTCGACTCAAGGGGACACAAGAATACCAATAAGACTTTAACAACTGAGACATCACTCTCAATCACACATGTATATCAATAAACTTGCAAAGAAAGTAGTGATTTATGGCAGTTGATTCAAAGCACTAAAACAAAGAGTAGATGAAGCAGCAGATTTCCAGTTGTCACCGGAAGTATTGTTGTGAAAATTTTAGTGGCTAAAATGCAGGCATGAGGTTATAGCGGGGTGTTGCATGAATGATATCCATCATATAATGTATCCTATTACCATGGCCTTTATCTCTAATTCAGTTGTGTGTAGGTGTGTGCTCCAAACGTAATCATGCATGTGAGTTTGCAAATATCTCTTGTCCCGACTGCCCATTTCACTGGGGCCAACTTGGTATACAGGCAATTAAGATCTACCTTTTCAGATAGACCGGAACAAAGCATTAACACTTCATGAACACACAATATCCTCAAACTATCACATATTACCATTGTTTTGCCTAATTGTCACTTTAGGGTTCGTAGGTTCAACATAATAATAGGTAATACACTTTGCAAATACATACCAAACTCAAATATATGATAGGTAAATAAAAGTTCAGTACTGAAATCATGTCACCCAGGCCCTAGCAACAAGCATTAAACATAGCAAAAGTGTACCAACACTCATACAAGAATGTCTACAAGACAAACAGCTCAAATCTCGATACATATGGATGATTACATGATGGATCTCATCCAATCCCCATCCACCTCACATGCCCATAGAGAATTACTCACACATGATGAAGGGGGATGAACTCATGGTTGTTGGTGATGATGTTGATGATGATGGTGGTGGATAAGACCTCGAAATCCCACTCTCCAGGGTGGAGAGCAAGACCAATTTGACCCTCGAAACAAAGATTGTGGCTCTAGCGGTGCTATGTTTCATGAAAGGCTCCATCCTTTTGGATAACTAGGTTTTTTAGGTACTCCAAATGAGAGGCCAAGACGACGCTCCACAGCAAAAGGGGTTTGGGTGGCATGCCCACCTTTACTAGGCGCGCCACCCGGTCCCTTTTGGGCTTCGTGGCTCCATTTGCTTGATTCCAAGGCCCCAGGCTTCATTATTTGGTGAAAAACTGACGTGGTATTTTTCCTCGATTTTATTTCCTGCAAAAACTAACAGAAAGAAGACTTTTGCTAAAAACAGCATTAGATTCAGCAGGTTTATCCAAGTATGGGAAGATTCCAGATCAAATCATCGAGCAAAATACTTGGAAAAGTACATACATTTGGGGTGTATCATATATCTATGTTTTACATTGATTTTTGGGGGATTTACCAGTGATCCCCTTTATTTTGGTTATAACTCTATAGGATAGGAAAACCCTGTTTTGTGTATTTTTAACTTTTAGGGACCTAAACAAAGTCAAATGACCTAGGATTTCTAGAGCGTCAATATTTCATCAAGAGAAGGACCTGGAGCACTTGGACCACATGAGGGGATCCCTGGGTGGGCGCACCACCCATGCTCTTTTGCACATCGACCGTCCGATTCGCTTGATTCTTTTGCCCATGGACTTGTTTTGACATAAAAACGCCTATATAAAGGTCCCCAAATGCTATCTCAAAACATACGGATGCAGAGATCGAAAACACCAAAAGAGAGAGTCTATTGGCGGAGGAAGATTGCAGGGGAACCGTTGCCGGAATCGCCTCCGACCGCCTCTCCTCCTTCACCAACGCCTCCCCATCACTCTCCATGATGAGAGGGGAGTAGTCCACGCCCTGGACTATGGGTTTGTTGTGGTAACTTGATCTAATATCTCTATGTATGATCATTGTTCAAGTCCATATGATATACCTTGCATGAGTATGGATCTATCTATGTAATTTCTATGGTGGATATTATGGTATGAGATAATACTTGTTATGCATTTACCATTGTGTTGGATCTTTCATGCTTTGTCATACTTTGGAAATATTCTATGATGCATGTAATGGTTTGATCTATACAAAATGCCTCATTTATCCATGTCATGAGGTGATTGACACCACCAAGTGGAGGTAGATGAGAGAGATGTGGTAATGCACACAACATATGAATCATTGCACTAGTGTGTGAATGTTTTCCATTAAGAAGTATGATGTATGTAGGTAATGGGTGGCCAAGTGATAGCGGCATATGTATTGACTGAAACAATGCAGCCAAACATCATTTATCTAGGGGTAAAAAGGGGAAGTATGATGTGTGGTGTGATAATAACCAAATGTTAGCCTTATTACAAGGGTGACCTAGCAACACAAAGGAGTACTTCTTTCAACTATGTGTTTTAAGACATGTAGCCACAATAAAGTTACCATTAAAACATGACAAATGTGTGTACTTTTATTATCTATAACATGATCATCACCTTAGATGAAGAGAGAGAATTGAGTGAACCCATGTCCATTTTTCCTATAAGAGAAAACATTTGTCTTGTCCTCTTGCATTGAAGATGATTGGGACACTTTTACATTCTTGCTTTGTTACATTACTGATGAGGGGTAACCTCGGCAATCCCCATGGTTGTGGATTTAGGGTTTCGTGGAAAAGAGAATGGTGGGGATTTCGTCGGCTGATTATACAAACAAGGGAGTTAAAGTCATCTAATTGCTTATGATCAAATCGATTACAGATCGCTCAAAGATTTTTTGGTACCTCTCTGTTGGCTCCTCCCAGCCTATATATAATAGGTTGGGTCCCAAGGCTGTATATGGATAGGTTATAATCTTACAATTACAACACTATTACAATATCAGTTTCTATTATTTCCTTATCCGGCAAGCTATGCGTTCTGTTGGATGCTTCATGGGCCTTCCTTGATTCTTCTTGGGCTTTGTGGGCTGTGAGCCTTTACGTTACCAGGGTAACCAATCATAAAGATCTGGGTAATCATACCTATGTCAGTAGCCCCCTGAGACTCCATCTGAATCACAGATCGGATTGAGTCTCAAAGACAACTTTTTGCCGCACGTTGAAGTTACTTATAAAGTATTTCATTTTCTATGCTTTAATTAATCATTGTAGTGATTTGGTACAATAGGCCTGATGCATCCAACGGGATTAGGAATCAGTTAATTGCTCCTAGAAAAAAATGTTGTGAACCTACATCAAATTCAAGTCCCTAGGATCGAATTCGGAGTTTTAGTGGTGTAATTCAGTTTGGTCCATTTAAGGTTTTATCGAGTACTGAATTCTAGTTCTATTATTTTGTGTACCCAATGCGTCCGTCGAGATTTTTCATCGTATCATCGATATGGATAATTTACTGGTAGAGCGCATTCACGTGGGGTTACTACTAGTAAATTATTCGTATCGATGATATGATAAACAATTCCGACGGGCGTGTTGGGTACCCAAAATAATAGAACTAGAATTCAGTATTCGATAAGACCTCAAACAGCATGAACTAAATTACGCTAATAAAACTCCGAATTCAAGCATGGGGACTTGAGTTTGATTTTGGTTCACGGCGTTTTTACCCAAGAGCATAACTGATTCTTGATCCGTCGGATGCATCAGGCATGTGTTACCAAATCCCTACAATGATTAATTAAAGCAAAGAAAATAAAAACACTTTATAGAAAACTTCAGCTTACAGCAAAAAGTTGTCTTTGAGACTCAACCCGAATCTACGATTCAGATGGAGTCTCAGGGGCTACTGACGTAGGTATGATTACCTAGATCCTTATGATTAGTTACCCAGGTAACATAAGCGCTCACACCCCACAAAGCCCAAGAAGAATCAAGAAAGTCCCAGGAAGCATCCGATAGAAGGCATAACTTGCTGGATAAGGAAAGAGTAGAAACCGACATTGTGTTAGTGTTGTAATTTTAAGATTGTAACCTATCCGTATACGGCCTCGGGACCCAACCTATATATTATAGGCTGGGAGGATCCAACAGAGACGCACCGAAAGAATCCTTAAGTGATCTGTAATCGATTTGATTATAAGCAATCAGACGACTTCGACTTCCTTGTTTGTCTGATCATTCGACGAAATCCCCAGCGTTCTCTTTTCCACGAAAACCTAAGTCCATAACCATGGGCATTTCCGAGGTCACCCCTCGTCAATTACACTTCCAAGCCTTAAATCAACCACCTTGTTCCTTAAACTTGTTAGTGCATAATCAACTAAAACTTGTGACACTTTAGATGTAGAGAATAGATAGCTTTTCCTTCTTGCTCTTGCGGATCGATACCCTACTTCCATATTGAGAGGTACTACAGTGATCCCCTTCTCTTGGGGGTTATGAGTGCCCTGACAACACCGTGACCTGGACAGCCTTCTTTGCCAATTGGCCGGAAAGGAAGCTTGCCAGGTATGAGGGTGACGACCCTCTTTCGGTGACCCACAACAAAGCCGGCCGATGGCTATGGTGGGAAAATCGGACCCTCTCCGTGTGATGCGCCACATCGTCGATGCAGATCACCCTCGCCTGCGGTACCCGCACTTTCAGCCACCACGGAGTCCAAGTAAGGGCATCAGCGGCCGCGGGCGTGGTGGCGTCACTAACTGGGCACCCCACTTCCGGGCATCCTGCCTTCGAGGCTGGAATGGCAGGTGCCACCGGAATATGTTATGGCCGCTCACCATCTCGGACGCACCGCGTGACCCGGAGAAGTTCCCAGGGCAGTGCGCAGTCATGCACGCCTCCCTGTATAAAGCAGAGGATGACAAGGTGGGTTGCTGCAACAGATGCGGCTGCCGGTCCCCGCAACCTGCGCTGATCGACGGTCTCTACTACCCGGTACAAACCGCGGAAGGGCACTGGTTGCAGCCGTGCGCGTCAAGTGACGACGATGACGACCTCGAAGCCGTGTACTACAGGACTAGGAAGGATTATGACTAGTTTTATTTTTTGAACATCTAAAATCATCGCCGAATAATAAATTCCACAATTTTATGGGTGTATGACTAGAAGCCAGCGTCCCCCAATTCGTGAACCAATTTGGAGCCCCCATACGTCCCAAAATCAGGCTACGTCGGATGCCGTATGGTGGGGGGGAGGGGGCACATTTACACTGTTACTGTCTGTTTTTGCATTCATGAACCAACTGGGCTAAAAAACAACACCCAACGAGAAGGAGGAAATGGACCAAAGGCCTCGGACGGGCGCATTCTAGGACCAAAATTGGTTCTCGTTTACGCTCGCTCTACTCCGTGAGGACAACAAAAATGTCCTCCCCGTGTCCAGCATGGCCTACTGGCACTTACACAAAATCCCACCAACCCCCTCTACTCTCTCCTTCCCCTCTCTCGGGGGAGACCAACCGCGACCCACTCTCCTTTAGCCTTCCTATCTCTTTGCCCGCCTCGCCACCTCCTCCCCCATCGTTGCACCGCATGCCGCCTTGCCACCTTGTCCCCTAGTACCGGCCATCGCATCGTGTAGCATACCATCTGTCTAACATCTATAATGCTACATGGTATAATAATAAAATTCTACTTCCTATATGTATTATTGCATCATCATTATAGCATGTTCATGTCACCATGCCACCTTGCATTTTAGAATCATATAAAACCCCTCTATTTGGTTCTTACCCTATATGCATTATATATTGTAGTTGCCTCTTGATACATTGTATTTGGCTCTTGATAAATGCTTCATTCCCAAGTTGAGTTGGGGGCATATCTTTTCTTAACTCCACCACCTTTCTTTAACTCCACCACATTTCTTTGTCATCACCTTATAATTCCACCATCCAAACTAAATATGAGCAATTGCTTTCCCTTGGTATTAATTCTAGCTCATATGTGTTTGAATGGACCCACTCCTAATTCTTCAAGCTTCCATATTTGTTTATTTAATTTATGCTCATGTATGATGTCATCTTGACTACAAGTGAATCTAGTGGGAAAATACACACTACATGGTCATATGGCCTCATATGCATGCATATGTCAAATAATCTCAAAAGACAAGCAAGCTTCCTTCTTTTGCTTTGGCCCTTATTACAATTGGAACGCATGCATACATATATGGCCCTATGAATATCTATATGTTTTCACAACTAGTACTAGTGGTCAATTTGAACCATACATGGCCCATGCAAACTTTGTAACCTTTTCCTTTCCATTTGAATTCTTTTGGGTTATTTTGAATATGGCGAAGCTTCCTTAGTTTGAATTCAAACAAGAGAGTCCCATTCAAATAAGACACCTCCATATCCTATACCTCCTCTTGGTTCCTTTTTGGATTTAAGTTGGTTTTTCCTTTTGGAGCTTGGCCAATGTTTGATTTAATTAAATAAAAACCAAAATGAAAGAATTCAAATTCAAACAAGATCTAACTAACCTAACTATCTAACCTAGACCTAGCTAACCGATACCTCCCTTGTGGTGTGGTGCAACCACACCACCATTCCAGACCACACCTGAACCTCACTGCTCCACTGAATCCCTACACCCAAACTAAGCCACCAAGTGACCATGGCGTGCAAGCCATGTGCCACCCCACCTAGGGCTTGTTCGTCTGCGGTACCAAAGTTGGTAGGCCAGCGCATGGCGGTACCTAAGTTGCCTGAAATTACCGCGTTTTGAAAAGTTGGGCCGCCAACTACCGAGAGGGGCCATTTCGATGCAAACTCGTCTCACCCCTACCAAATCCAAATATGCCGTGAAACTGCCCCGTGAAGTAGACGGTCGGGACCCTCAGTCAGTAATATTTCCGTGACGCGAGCACCAACGTGGCAACCACGTAGGCGAAACGAGATACTAAAGGAGCATCGTGCGTTGACCAAATTCACAAATCCACTCCCTTCCTCCTTTCGCATGAACCCTAGCACCGGCGGTGTCGAAATCCCCTCTCCAACCAGAATGATCTCTTCGGGCATTTGACTTCCGACGCCAAGTTGCTACACCTACTCGCTGCTACCGAGCTCTAATGCCGAATGTTGTGCCAGTCGTTGCGACGATCTAGCCCGCATCTACCGTCGACGAGCTGAGCAGCACGAAGGATGGCAGATCCATTTGCCGAGGAAGAAGTACTTCTGGCTAATTTCGGGTGAGCTACTCTTCTCTTTGCTATTCGCACTACCTATAACTGCTAGCTGGCTATTGGAATTACAGAGATATATCGAACATAGAATTGTTTGCTTGCACGACGCTGACAAACAATTCTTATCTTTTGTCTCCAATTTTCTGTCAACTAGGATCTCCGCTGAACCCAAATACACGATTCTGGTGAGCATCTGCGGCTACCTCGTTAAATTAGCACATGGGAAAAGCACGTGGAAACAGGCTCAGAGTCTGAAGATGGAAGTAGCGCACTGCAATTATGCACTTGTCCTGGTTTGGTTGTCAGCGTCGTGAACTTGCTGAAATGAGGCCAGAGCAGACTGCACGGTTCAGCATCGTTGATGAACGAGGCTTCGGGGTTCCTATAGCGTGTGACAGTTAGCTAATTGGGTTGATGAAACAGCATGTTAGGCTTCACGTGGTTACGCTGGTGTGTAACATAGTGGATGAGGAAGCTCCTACTACTGGGAATCTCCCAGCGATTATTGGACAGGGAAGTCTAACTCGAACCCCTGCTGTTGTTGAGCAAAATGTGGTTCCTCGTCCGCGACATGCTTTTGTCAGGCAACCTCCTCGTAGGAGTCCCCGTATTGCCGTTGTGGAAAACTCTGCTCTAGAATCTGCTGGTACTGGTCGTCCCTGTCCCCGTGCCCATGTTTTTGCGGCTGCTTCTCACCTAATCCATGCCGTTGTTGAGCAAACTAAGGCATCTGAAGGCTGCCCCGCTATTGTTGCCAAGACCGCCGCCTTGTGTGCTGCTCCTCCTTGAAACCATCCTCAAGTTGTGCGAACCCGTGCTCTAGAATCTGCTGGTACTGGTCGTCCTCGTGTTGTTGTTGATCTGGACGCTGTTGACCCAATCCCTGCCGCTATTGAGCAAACTAAGGCTTCCGAAGGCTGCCCCACTGTTGTTGCAAAGACTGATGCCTTCTCTCCTCCTCGAACCCGTGCTCAGGTTCAGCGAGCTGCTGGTCTGAAGCCAGCTCATGGTCTGGACTCTGCTAGCACTCAAAACACTGTTCTTGTGGGAACTGCTCCTGATCGTCGAGGTGGCATGGCAGCAGCTGATCCTATTGTGGCTGCCGTTAGAAGGGGCCCTGCCTGTCCACCATGTAATGTAGCTCCCGCTGCTAAGGGCCCTCGCCTTGCTCCTGGTCCTGGTACTTCCACCGAGGTTGATCCAGCTAACGATGACGCTGGTGATGGCGGCGGTGGCATTGGGGCTAGGTCTGATGGTGCCGCTCCATCTCTCGAACCTCTTGGAGGTTTCTATCCTGAAGAACCTGATGATGGCAAAGTAATCGTTCATATCAGTGTCGCGGATTATACTGCAAAATTAGATGATGGCACAGAAAAAATCTATGACAAGTTTGATGTAATCCTTGGCAGATACGACCCTGAAGTGGTAGAGTTATCTGACCTGATGGCATCGTTACGTGTGAAGGTGTTGTGGGGGTCCTCCCAGGAAGCACGTTTGTTATATTATGGTTACAGGAGCAAAAAGGCTATCGAAGTGAAAGATACCAGGGATTTAGTCGTACCGTTTACAAGGAAACATCATAGAGGTGAAGTTTACTTCCACTTGGTAGTGCTCACGATTGGAGAGGAATTGGAACTCGACAATAGAGATGATGGACTTTTAGAAGGCATGCATGACCTGATCCATGGCATCACTGGGGCTGGTGCGACTGAGGGTGGCTTCGAATAGAGGAGAGTCTTACAGAGGAGCGTCATAAAGAGGAGCAGGAAGAGCATCCCCAGAAAGGGCACCCCGAAGAAGAACGTCACCAAGGAGACCACGCCAGAGAAGAGGACGCCTAAGAGTCGCACGACAAAAGGCACCATGCCGCAGAGTACACCCCTGAGATCTAGTCAAAATGCCACACCAAACGGTAGCAGCAAAAACGCTAAGAGGGCTAGCACGGTGGTGAACACTCCTAGGAGTGGTAGCAAAGAGGCGAAGATGGCCAGCACGGAGGCTACCACACCCAGTGGGAGCAGAAAAAACACTAATTTGGAGCAGAACACGCTGCTGAGGTCAGGCAATAATGCCAGCATGAAGGAGAAGACGCCCAATAGTAGCAGCAAAAGGGCTAATTTGGAGCGGAACACGCCGTTGGGGTCAGGCATTAATGCCAGCACGAAGGAGAACATGCCCAATAGTAGCAGCAAAAGGGCTAATTCGAAGAAGAACACGCCGCAGAGGTCAGGCAATAATGCCAGCACCCTGGAGCCAACACCTGTGAGGGGAGGTCGTAAGGAGATCACACCCAAGAGCGGCAACAAAAGGCCTAGTTCGATGGGGAATGGAACGCGGATGTCAAGCCCTACTGATACCATCAGGAAAGATTACATCAGGAAGGAGGATGTACACATGAAGAGCCAGAGGGTTCTGTACACTCAAGATGAAATTGATTCTGACTGCTGTTTGTCCACTGAAGTACCTGGGATGCGTGCAAACGTAAGACCACCCCATGTGGTTGTAGCAGAACCAACCAAGTGTCTTGGAGAAAACAAAGTTGCCGGTGAGGTGGACTAGGGCAATGTTCCTGTCCATCCAGGTGGAGACGATGGTGCAGCCCCACCCATGGGAGTCAATATGATGTGTGCAGTACTAGGCATTAGAGATGATGGCAAAGATTCTGAATTAGATGAAGAAGCAGACACTGTAGAGGATCAAGAATCTGGTGATGATGAAATAGACGAGGAACTTAACGATGAGGCTGGTATTCCAGTCGATGATTTGGGTGTTGAAGTAGAAGAAATGAAACATGACCACGAGTATTCTATAATTTTGGTCGGCACCGAGTTTAGGAGCATGCATGAGTTCAGGATGTCGTTCCGGCATTTTTGTATCAAGGGGGAGTTCAAAGTTTATCAACTGAAGAACTTTGCCGAGAGGTATGAGGCCGTTTGCAAGTTAACGTGGATGAATGGACGGGCCGAGGTACATTGTCCATGGAGGATCACAGCAAGATCCTTACCTGTGTCGACTGCAATTAGGGTATTGGGGTAATGAATGCAGCAAACCATTAGAACTCTCTCTCTCTCTTCACTCTATAACTACAATTGATGTGCGATATCTTTCTGGCAACTAGTCGACTCTGCTTATCTTTTAAATGAATCTGTGTTGCAGGTGAATAGAATGGGCCCTCCACACATGTGTCCGACAGGCAGCAAACTGAAATCCTCAATGGCTGATAAGGAGTGGGTGGCTATGCAATCTATGTGCATACTAAAGGATAACCCTAAGGATACCGTGAAGAATATTCAGACTAGCCTCAGTTCTAAATACAACATTGTCCTTCCGTATTACACGGTTTGGAAAGGTAAAGAGAAAGCTCTGGGGGTCTTGCATGGGGATTGGACCAATAGCTTCAGGATGTTGTACAACTTCAAGGCGGAGGTACAAGCTAGATGTTCAGGGAGTGTTGTGGAGATTGACATCGAATCAGAAGGTGGTAAAATATATTTCAAAAGATTTTTCATGGCGCTTAAACCTTGCATCGATGGATTCAAGGGCGTCTATAGACCGTATCTGAGTGTAGACAACACTGTCCTAACTGGCAAATGGAAAGGATGCCTGCCATTTGCCCCAGCACTTGATGGTCACAACTGGATGTTCCCAGTGGCATTCGGGCTGTTTGAAATAGAAACAGAGGAAAACTGGGTCTGGTTTATGAGGCAGCTCAGGAGATCAATAGGCCACATGGATCCATTGGCTATATCCACGAATGCATGTAAAGGGCTGACGAATGCAGTGAAGGAGGTGTTCCCGCGAGCTGCAGGTAGAGAATGCCATGCCCATATGATGCTCAACTTGTACTCACACTATGCAGGCAGCATATTTCGTTACATGTTTCCTGCTGCTAGAGTTTACAAACCTAGTAGCAGCGATTATTTCATGAGCAAGATTTTTGCCGAAGCCCCTGAACTTCCAGAGTACTTAGCCATCCATCATTCGCAGCTATGGAAGAGGAGTCAATTCAACCCTGACATCAAAGTTGATTACATAAAAAACAACCTTGCAGAATGCCTGAATAAATGGGTGAAGGACATAAAAGTGTGTCATGTTCATATCTTGATGGACAACATACATGGTATGATCATGAAGCTGTTAAATATAAGGAGAGAGATCGGTAGGAGACTTAGAGGACATATGCTACCAGGCCAAAGAATCGCACAAGAGAAGCCGAGGACCTGCTCATCTTAAGGTTCTCTCGTCAACCAACAGAAGCTGTGAGGTGGTCGATATCTCCAAGAGTGGCAAAAGGGATGTTGTGAACATCCAGCTGCGAGAATGCACCTGCTTAGAGTGGCAGCATACCGGGAAACCTTGCGACCACGCCTTGGCCTTCTTGGTGAAGAAAAGAACCCTACCACATTTGGATCAGTATTTGTCAGACTACTACTCTATGGAAAAGTTCAGAGCTGCGTACGCTAGATCCGTCGAGCCATGTACAGACCCATCTCAGTGGCCTCAAGTCCAACTGTCTTTCGAGATTTGCCAGCCAGTTACAAAAAGGGGCAGAGGAAGACCCCAGGTGAATAGGTTTAAGAATTTTCTTGAGAAGAAGGGTTCTGCTTTCTGTGCTACAAAGAAGAGCAAAAACAGATGCAAGACCTGCCATATTATAGGCCATAGAGCAGCTGGATGTCCCGTTAATGCTCCCAAACCTAGGTATGAGATGGTACATTCACACAAAAAAATTGTTTATAGTCTGTAGATATAAGGTAGTAATCCATGTACTGTTTTTTTTACAGGAAGCGCAAGGTAAGAAACAAGACAGCCGACTCAGTGATTTTGCTGCGGGAAGAAAACCAAAACGAGTGGAGTGATGATGCCGGACAAGATTCTGGTGCTGATTGGCCTGACTTCCTCGCCCGGAGATGCGTGGTACGTGAAGGTAAGAAAATTGGCACCAGTGAAGAGGAAGAAGGCAGGAGATGAAGAAGCCAAGGACATGAAGGAAAGAGGAAGAAAGTTGGCACCCAAGCAGAGAAAGAGGGCTAGCAGTGTAGCAGCCTAATGATGTATTGAACTTGAACCTATATATGTAGTTCGGTTAAACTCTGGAGCTGTGTGCGTGGAACTTGTCGGGCGAAACAATCTGCCTCTCGTACTCGGAGTAAAATGTATCGCGACTTTAGGATTTGATACGGCCGAGGCCACTAGTTGAATCCAAAACTGTGACTGTGCCACTACTATCTGAACAATCGCGATAGCTGAGCGGTTAAATCCTCTCCAAAATTGATGGGTGTTAGTGGCACAGACATGATTTATTTATAGGCGCTTAATAAATCCCTGTTGTTGGCATTACACTTATGATAAGTTTCTGGGCTGGAAAACAATTTCTTAAGCTGGCCGCTACACTCCACGAAGCAGCAACTTATTTCAGCTGTTGGACAACGACATGGCAACATAAACTGCAAATGCAATAGATAATGCCCAGATAATGAGGAAATTGTGTCCACTATCTGGCCTAATCTTGAGCCCGTCTGTCTCACCACCTCCCTGCACCTGGCGAAGCTCCCGGATCGCTCGCTCCATCGCACGAATCTCCTCTTTCTTGTCCCACACAGCATCACGCAGATCCTGAACAAGCTCTCTGTGAAAACCTGTCAGTGGCTTTTCGATCCACACAAACTTGTCACAGCCAGTCCCCCTCCCTTCCTGCGTAGTAGATCGAAGGAAACAAAAAAAGAATTACATTACGCTTTCCGGATCCGGGTTACCATTGTACCTACAGTAGGAACTTACCGCTCTGATGCTGCAGTTGCTGAATTTTCCTGCAGTATTTTCGTCGGTCCACGAAATCCATCTCGGCATCTTCTCACCACACAAACACAGCATATCGGGGTAGTAATCGTAGGGCGCCCTCCGGTACCTGATGGGGGCACCCGCCTGACGGTGTTGAGCCGACCCTGATTCCGCCCGAGACGAACTGCACGAGCTGCGAGCCATGAGCGAGGGGAGCGAGGGCAGAGGAAAGAGGAGCCTTTGGATGTCAGGGTAGTGGTGAAGCGTGATTTATCCCTACTTAATAACTCGGGCAGAATCCTACCGTCCACATTCGGCTGACAGGTGGGGGACCTAGCGTGTGGACTTGTCAAAAAAAACTCGCGCCTTCGTGGTTCAAAAGCCCTGTCGCGCGCATTGGACGAAATTTTTTGGTACCTTGCCCGCGTACATATCACTGGGAGGTCTTGCTCAGGAACCGCACGCTGGCCCACAATCTTACTCCTCCTAGGAACTTCTCATGGCTCATGGCGAGATCCATCCGGTCCACCGCTCGTAGGGTCGCCGCCATGATCCACCCCAAGATCCTACCATCGCAGTATCAAATGGCCATGGTTTCTTGAGAGGAGCGATGACACTACGTATGCGAGCTCGGCCCCTCCTACCTGTAGAAGGACTGATGCGGCATCGAGCTCGAGCAGGAGCCGCCATGCGCGACGGCGCTCGGTCCATGCCAACCCCGTCACCTTCGTCATTGTCGATTCCGATGTGGAGGGCGACGGGGACGAAGCTGTGCAGAACGCCATTTTTGCCTCCTTGGCGAAGGGCAAGCCACGAGCGGGAGTGGATGTCGCTGGGAAGGGCACGGCGGTGTCACCAATCGAGGTGGACTCCGATGACAGCTGTGTGATGTGGGTTTAGATGTTGTTTAGGATGGTTGCAATTTCGGTTGTGTTTAATGTGAGTACAATTATTGTAATGTGTTTGTCGAGCTATATTAAGAAATATGTGCAATAGCAGCGGGTGAGTGCTTCCACTTTAGAAATTGTGTCTGTGCCATTTGCATGTTGCATTATCAACGTAGATTACTTATAAACAATCCAACGAAAATCATCAGATTACAACCATCGGACAGGAGTGGCAGGATGGAAGAGAAGTTGGGACAGTGGCTTCGAGGGGAAGGACACCGGTGTGGGCCTCGAACACGTGACACTGACATGCGGGAGCGGGAGCACACGGTATTGCCGGCCTGTCCAGAGCAAGCGGAATTTGCAACGTGACAACAACAAGCTGATTGGACCAATATAATAACACGTCGAAGTATTAAGGAGTACTGAAAACTACAACTGGGGTACATTCGCACAACACGTATGCTCTAAGCACGTGAGAAGCATCGCTTAAGTCTAACAGTAACGACAGCACAAGTACTACATTTGTCTGTCGGTCTTCTCGATACAAATGTAGAAATGCATCTGCCTATTCAGTCTAGCACCGACAAGGTACTAAGATGGCACGCATAGGATCGACCTTAGGTCCACATACTCCACCTCCCACGGCGTCGGGCAGCTCGGCGCCTCAGCTAGCACAAGAATGCTATCCGACGACGGCGGCTGGGTGTTCGCCCACATGCGCACCGTGTATACAGGCCAGGCGCACGAGACTGACCTGACGCATACGGCACCCACGACGGTGGGCCCGGCTCTGGTTCCCGGAACACCGGCGGTGATGGTCAGGACGAAAACAGAGCCGTCCCCCCTGGAAAAATTAGTAGGTGGCATGCCGAGTCAGTGAATGGCACCTGTTCTTGGAGAAGTTGGGCTTGCCCATACGAGATCCTAATCACTTCGATCAAGTGCACATCTGCAAGGTGGACGGCAAGCTCTGCCGGCGGGCCGGTGTAGTTGCATCCCGGCTCCGTGCAGGCGCAAGCGCCGTCTTGAACGCGCGAGCTTCTCGTGGTAGGAGCTTCAGTAGAAAAGCATCCTGGGTGGGAGCGCACGAGTGGGAACACCGCTGCGAAGTTGCGCGCGAGGATCTCCAGATTCTTGGACTCCCACATCTGCCACAACTGAAGTTCGTCGAGAAATCGGAAAAAAGATCAGCGGTTAGATTGGCGAATAGCAGGAATGTGTAGGATAAGTTCAAAAGCTTGTAAAATGATTTCTTACCATGAAGGTACCGACCGGAGAATTGGCGGATGTCGTAAACTGCGGACTCTGGCAGGATGGAAGTGAAGTGGGGAAAGTGGCTTCAAGGGAAGGAAGAGAAGTATGGGGAGGAAGAGAAATAAGGGGCGTGACACTCGATATGGCCCACTGAACTCGTGAGTCGTAACACTCGCAACATGCCAGTTTGTCCAGAGCAAGCGTGGCCAATCATGTTGCAGAACAGCCTACTCGAGGATTGCTCTCGTGAAGACCATCCCAATTGTCCAAGCGCCCCAATCGAACGGTATGTAACAATCGCCAACTGTGTTATGGCGTGTTATGGCGTGCCTTCTAGACGACTCGGTCTAACGGTGGATCCATTGGGGGCACTGCTAGTTTTAGTTTAAGAACAAGCATGAAATGACTCAAATGGATCCATGTGTGGTTTGTGGAAATAACACACATGCAATGACTCTAGTGGTTGATCCATGTGTGGTTTGTGGAAATAACACACATGCAATGACTGTAATGGATCCATAAGTGGTTTATGGAAAAGAACCCACATGCAATGACCACTGGTTGATCCATATGTGGTTTGTGGAAAGAACACACATGCAATGACTCTAGTGGTTGATCCATGTGTGGTTTGTGGAAAGAACACACATGCAATGACAGTGGTGGATCCATGTGTGGTTTGTGGATAGAACACACATGCAATGACTCTAGTGCTAGTTTTAGTATGAGAACACACATGCAATGACTCTAGTGGGTCCAAATGTGGTTTGTGAAAAGAACACACAAGCAATGACCACTGGTTGATCCATAAGTTGTTTGTGGAAAAGAACACACATGCAATGAGTCTAGTGGATCCATGTGTGGTTTGTGGAAAAGAACACACATGCAATGACTCTAGTGCTGGTTTGTGGTTTTAGTATAAGAACAAACATGCAATGACTCTAGTGGTTGATCCATGTGTGGTTTGTGGAAACAACACACATGCAATGACTCTGGTTGATCCATATGTGGTTAGTGGAAAGAACACACATGCAATGACCACTGGTGGATCCATGTGTGGTTTGTGGAAAAGAACACACATGCAATGGCCACTGGTTGATCCATGTGTGGTTTGTGGAAAGAACACACATGCAATGACTCTAGTGTTGGTTTTAGTATAAGAACACACATGCAATGACTCTAGTGGTTGATCCATGTGTGGTTTGTGGAAAAGAACACACACATGCAATGACTCTAGTGGTCGATCCATGTGTGGTTTGTGAAAATAACACACATGCAATGACTCTAGTGGTTGATACATGTGTGGTTTGTGGAAATAACACACATGCAATGACTGTAATGGATCCATGTGTGGTTTGTGGAAATAACACACATGCAATGTAGTGTTGGCTTTAGTATAAGAACACACATGCAATGACTCTAGTGGTGGATCCATGTGTGGTTTGTCGAAAAGAACACACACATGCAATGACTCTAGTGGTTGATCCATGTGTGGTTTGTGGAAATAACACACATGCAATGACTGTAATGGGTCCACATGTGGTTTGTGGAAAGAACACACATGCAATGACTATGGTTGATCCATATGTGGTTTGTGGAAAAGAACGCACATGCAATGACCACTAGTGGATCCATGTGTGGTTTGTGGAAAAGAACACACATGCAATGACTCTAGTGTTGGTTTGTGGTTTTAGTATAAGAACAAACATGCAATGACTCTAGTGGTTGATCCATGTGTGGTTTGTGGAAAGAACACACATGCAATGACTATGGTTGATCCATATGTGGTTTATGGAAAGAACACACATGCAATGACCACTGGTGGATCCATGTGTGGTTTGTGGAAAAGAACACCCATGCAATGACTCTAGTGCTGGTTTGTGGTTTTAGTATAAGAACAAACATGCAATGACTCTAGTGGTTGATCCATGTGTGGTTTGTGGAAATAACACACATGCAATGACTCTAGTTGGTCCACATGTGGTTTGTGAAAAGAACACACATCCAATGACCACTAGTTGATCCATAAGTTGTTTGTGGAAAAGAACACACATGCAATGAGTCTAGTGGATCCATGTGTGGTTTGTGAGAAAGAACACACATGCAATGACTCTGGTGCTGGTTTGTGGTTTTAGTATAAGAACAAACATGCAATAACTCTAGTGGTTGATCCATGTGTGGTTTGTGGAAAGAACACACATGCAATGACTCTGGTTGATCCATATGTGGTTTGTGGAAAGAACGCACATGCAATGACCACTAGTGGATCCATGTGTGGTTTGTGGAAAAGAACACACATGCAATGACTCTAGTGCTGGTTTGTGGTTTTAGTATATGAACAAACATGCAATGACTCTAGTGGTTGATCCATGGGTGGTTTATGGAAAAGAACACAAACATGCAATGACTCTAGTGGTTGATCCAAGTGTGGTTTGTGGAAATAACACACATGCAATGACTCTAGTGTTGGTTTTAGTGTAAGAACACACATGCAACGACTCTAGTGGTGGATCCATGTGTGGTTTGTGGAAAAGAACACACACATGCAATGACTAGTGGTTGATCCATGTGTGGTTTGTGGAAATAACACACATGCAATGACTCTAGTGGTTGATCCATGTGTGGTTTGTGCAAATAACACACATGCAATGACTGTAATGGGTCCACATGTGGTTTGTGAAAAGAACACACATGCAATGACTATGGTTGATCCATATGTGGTTTGTGGAAAAGAACACACATGCAATGACCACTGGTGGATCCATGTGTGGTTTTCGGAAAAGAACACACATGCAATGACTCTAGTGCTGGTTTGTGGTTTTAGTACAAGAACAAACATGCAATGCCGCTAGTGGTTGATCCATGTGTGGTTTGTGGAAAGAACACACATGCAATGACTATAGTTGATCCATATGTGGTTTATGGAAAGAACACACATGCAATGACTGTAATGGGTCCACATGTGGTTTGTGGAAAGAACACACATGCAATGACTATGGTTGATCCATATGTGGTTTGTGGAAAAGAACGCACATGCAATGACCACTAGTGGATCCATGTGTGGTTTGTGGAAAAGAACACACATGCAATGACTCTAGTGTTGGTTTGTGGTTTTAGTATAAGAACAAACATGCAATGACTCTAGTGGTTGATCCATGTGTGGTTTGTGGAAAGAACACACATGCAATGACTCTGGTTGATCCATCTGTAGTTTCTGGAAAGAACACACATGCAATGACCACTGGTGGATCCATGTGTGGTTTGTGGAAAAGAACACACATGCAATGACTCTAGTGCTGGTTTGTGGTTTTAGTATAAGAACAAACATGCAATGACTCTAGTGGTTGATCTATGTGTAGTTTGTAGAAAGAACACACATGCAATGACTCTGGTTGATCCATATGTGGTTTGTGGAAAGAACACACATGCAATGACCACTGGTGGATCCATGTGTGGTTTGAGGAAAATAACACACATGCAATGACCACTGGTTGATCCATGTGTGGTTTGTGGAAATAACACACATGCAATGACTCTAGTGGTTGATACATGTGTGGTTTGTGAAAAGAACACACATGCAATGAATCTAGTGTTAGTTTTAGTATAAGAACACACATGCAATGACTCTAGTGGTTGATCCATGTGTGGTTTGTGGAAATAACACATATGCAATGACTCTACTGGTTGATCCATGTGTGGTTTGTGGAAAAGAACACACACGCAATGCCTCTAGTGTTAGTTTGTGGTTTTAGTATAAGAACAAACATGCAATGACTGTAGTGGTTGATCCATGTGTGGTTTGTGGAAAGAATACACATGCAATGACTCTGGTTGATCCATAATTGTTTGTAGAACACACATGCAATGAGTCTAGTGGATCCATGTGTGGTTTGTGGAAAAGAACACACATGCAATGACTCTAGTGCTGGTTTGTGGTTTTAGTATAAGAACAAACATGCAATGACTCTAGTGGTTGATCCATGTGTGGTTTGTGGAAAGAACACACATGCAATGACTCTGGTTGATCCATGTGTGGTTTGTGGAAAGAACACACATGCAATGACCACTGGTGGATCCATGTGTGGTTTGTGGAAAAGAACACACATGCAATGACTCTAGTGCTGGTTTGTGGTTTTAGTGTAAGAACAAACATGCAATGACTCTAGTGGTTGATCCATGTGTGGTTTGTGGAAATAACACACATGCAATGACTCTGGTTGATCCATATGTGGTTTGTGGAAAGAACACACATGCAATGACCACTGGTGGATCCATGTGTTGTTTGTGGAAAAGAACACATATGCAATGACTCTAGTGCTGGTTTGTGGTTTTAGTATAAGAACAAACATGCAATGACTCTAGTGGTTGATCCATGTGTGGTTTGTAGAAAGAACTCACAAGCAATGACTCTGGTTGATCCATATGTGGTTTGTGGAAAGAACACACGTGCAATGACCACTGGTGGATCCATGTGTGGTTTGTGGAAAAGAACACACATGCAATGACTCTAGTACTGGTTTGTGGTTTTAGTATAAGAACACACATGCAATGACTCTAGTGGTTGATCCATGTGTGGTTTGTGGAAATAACACACATGCAATGACTCTAGTGGTTGATCCATGTGTGGTTTGTGGAAAGAACACATATGCAATGACCACTGGTGGATCCATGTGTGGTTTGTGGAAAAGAACACGCATGCAATGACCACTATTGATCCATGTGTGGTTTGTGGAAATAACACACATGCAATGACTCTAGTGGTTGATCCATGTGTGGTTTGTGAAAAGAACACACATGCAATGACTCTAGTGTTGGTTTTAGTATAAGAACACACATGCAATGACTCTAGTGGTTGATCCATGTGTTGTTTGTGGAAATAACACACATGCAATGACTCTTGTGGTTGATCCATGTGTGGTTTGTGGAAATGACACACATGCAATGACTGTAATGGGTCCACATCTAGTTTGTGGAAAGAACACACATGCAATAACTCTGGTTGATCCATATGTGGTTTGTGAAAAGAACACACATGCAATGACCACTTGGTGGATCCATGTGTGGTTTGTGGAAAAGAACACACATGCAATAACTCTAGTGCTGGTTTGTGGTTTTAGTATAAGAACAAACATGCAATGACTCTAGTGGTTGATCCATGTGTGGTTTGTGGAAAGAACACACATGCAATGACTCTGGTTGATCCATATGTGGTTTGTGGAAAGAACACACATGCAATGACCACTGGTGGATCCATGTGTGGTTTGTGGTAAAGAACACACATGCAATGACTCTAGTGCTGGTTTGTGGTTTTATTATAAGAACAAACATGCAATGACTCTAGTGGTTGATCCATGTGTGGTTTCTGGAAAGAACACACATGCAATGACTCTGGTTGATCCATATGTGGTTTGTGGAAAGAACACACATGCAATGACCACTGGTGGATCCATGTGTGGTTTGTGGAAAATAACACACATGCAATGACTGTAGTACTAGTTTGTGGTTTTAGTATAATAACACACATGCAATGACTCTAGTGGTTTATCCATGTGTGGTTTGTGGAAATAACACACATGCAATGACTCTAGTGGTTGATCCATGTGTGGTTTGTGGAAAGAACACACATGCAATGACCACTGGTGGATCCATGTTTGTTTGGGGTATTTAGTATAAGAACAAACATCCCCTCTCTCTCTCGTAGAAGCCCAAACCTATGCCCACTCTGTCTGCTACACCCTGATTGGTTGTCACAGCTGTCACATGAATCGTGCGAACCAACCATTGATCCTGTGTGATCCAACGAGGCTCGTTGCACATGTCGTGCCCTTCACAGGACAGCGCGAGACAACACGGACGTCTCCCTCAATGAGACTTCTACAAGAAGGAACACAATGCCGTCCATGGAAAAAGTGGTCGAGTGGTCATGTCATGTTTAATCTAGTCTACAAAGGCTACAAGTCTACTACACGGCAACTGGTCATCCACGGACCACCGGCTATACCATTTTTACTATGCAGCGCGCCTGCACTCTCACTTCCGTCAGGCCCCCACCACACGAATCTTCCACGCGGCAGCCGCAGCCGGAAGAGCTATCAACCGGGGCTCTCGAGGAGGCCTAAACGTCCCCGCATTAAAAACCCAGCCTATCGGGTCCTCCATTCACACTCATCCACTACTCTCTCTTCCCTATCCAGCAAAACATCACAATCTTGAACGTACTTGCACGAACCTTCTCCATGAAACCAGTGCGTGGGGGTGAGTGTCCGGGCATCGCCGCCGGGGTGGTGCTTCACGCGGCAGATCTGGAGGAGCATCACGCAGCACAAGCCGAGGAGGACGTGCAGTTCAACCCCTTGGGGGACCATGTGCACGCCGGTGCTGACGACTTCGGAGACGCCGATGAGGGCGTGGAGTTCGACGAACACTCTCCGCTCGTGTACCCGGAGGTACATCTATTTCTACATGTTTCATATTTTCTGCTCGAGCTTAATCTATCCAGGCGTCATAAAAAAATCTAGTCCTAATGATTAGATGCAACGTACGAACCGGTACATGGAGAGATCTAGTCTGTTCTGAATGAATCCACATTATTTATTTATTAATAAGTTACCAAGAACACAAACTACATTAATTTAGGACCGAGCTAGGGAGACGGCCGTAATGAACTGTTGAACCTGTATAGACATTTATTTCATCGAAAGTAACTTGGAATGGTGGAAGGAATATATATTTATTATTTTGCTCATTTTGGTTTGTATTCCATACATTACAGGTGTATTCAAGTGAGATGGACTCTGACAAGGAGACCAGGGACAACAAGAGCCGCCATGTCATGAAGAAGCTCAAGAGCGGGATAATCCCTTTCACTTTTCGACTTGGGAGCTCAGGTGCCCTTTCTATAAGAAAGGAGTCAACCCGAGGATTGCCAGCTTGATTCCACATGCGGTTGGCATCGGTAAAAGCCCGGCTAGTAAACACAAGTCGGTGACCAAGGCTAAGCACACTGCTTATGGCAAGTTCCTGAGGGAGTATGTCAAGAATGGCCTAGTGTCCCCTTACTTAGGAATCATCAACTCCTAGCCGACCAACCCCATCACTGTGTTGGCCCGGCCACTAATAATATTTAGTTCTCTTACCATATCTAGACCCTTAAACTATGTGGATTTCTATTTTCGTACCCTTCAAAATATATTCAAGTTCATCTGTTTATGTTGTTAAAGTTCCGGTGGCATACTCGTTATTTTGCATGGACAGAGGGGTGCCCCCGACAGATATAAGGGTTATCACATACGCTAGATCACAGGATCAACGGTTGGTGGGCAAAACTGAGTACAACTGAATCGCCATGGTTAGACACGAGGGAAAACGTGACTCACGATGCGCGTGCGGTGCAGGCGGTAGCGGACACGTGTGGCCGTGCACGGTGCATTAGCCTACGCGGTGCACGGTAGTGCAACGAAACGCCGCTTCCCTTCTCCTTTAATAGAGGCCTCCCCACTCCCACTCCCACTCATCACGCACTCGCTCACTCAACCATTTCCACTGTCCCATCACCTTCTGCAAACGCCCAACAAAACCCCAACCACGCCGACGAAGGAGAAGATCGGCGAGGTGGCCATCGGCGCCTCCAAGGCAGCCGACGAGGAGCCCCCCGTCCCTGTCCCCGCATCTGCCGTAGCCTCCGGTGAGGAGGCCCCCGCCGGTCTCGGACAGATCCCGCTCGGCTGGGACCCCTATGAGGAGGTTGTCTACATAAGGCCGGAGAACCCCTACGACACCAGCATTGGCGACCCGTGATCTGAGGTAACCAGGGTTTTCTCCCCTTCCCTTGTTCTTCCCCCGTTCCCATCGTTGGATGCTAGATCGTATGTTATTAGGGCTCGGATGTTCGTATTTTTTACAGTAGCTAATCCTATTGTGTTAGATCTTGATTTTCGATGAATCCCCCTGTTCGTAGTTGGGATCAGTATTCGATTTGGTTTGAGATTTGGGGAATAATCGTGAGATCTCATTCGGTTAATTTATGCAAAAAATCAATCTCGATAATCAAAGTATCTCAATCATGTCCTTATTTCACTCTTCTGTTTTTTCCAACAGGAGGATAGCAGCGACCTCCACAGCGACGACGAGTCGCAGGACACCAAGACTCGTCATGTGCTGAGGAGGCTAAAGTCTGGTCAGTATAACAACTTCTTCGCCGGCGACATGTACAGGTGCCCCTTCTGCCCCACCAGGAGGCTCTGCGGCACAGACTTCAACTCCCTCGTGAAGCATGCCGAGGACGTGAGGACCTGCGTGAGTCCGTGAACATCCACGGCTTCAGGGCCAAGCACCAGGCGCTCGGTCTTCACCTCCGCAACCTCCAGAAGGTGGCTATCGAGGAGGGTCACATGCCCCCGATCAGACCCAAGGTGCCCAAGGTCAAGGGGCTGGGTAGCAAGAAGTGTAGGAGGTTCCAAAGGGAGGAGGCGGATGCCCTCCTGGCAGAGGCCACGAGGGGCCACTGATCAACTGCTGGTGCTGTTGTAAAGCAGCTTCTTTTGTCTTGTCTGTGTTGAAGCAGTCCGTTGTTGCTGCTGCTGAGCAGCCTAATTGTCGAACCTCGTTAAGTACCGTACTATATAACCTATATTAGCTGCTTTATCTACATCTGCTCTGTTTACTGAATTTATTTATGGTGCTGGTTTGTTTTGCTGCTCTAGATTTGCTACCAGATTGGGGTAAAACGATCGCAAAAGGAACAATGAATGAAGAGAGAAGCTGCTCTAGATTCCCTACCTTTTTGGGAAAAAAACACAATTGTTAGAGAGAGAGGGGAAAAGGCGCTCTTTAAAAATGCCACTTTAGGCGTCATGGCGCACGTAACGGCCAAGCCTTTGACCAGACGGCACCCCCCTCCGAGCGCATGTGAGGGCTTCGGAATATCGGGAGGGAAAAAGTGAGGATAAACGAGACACAATGTTGCTATAGCTAAATCTGACAAAAAGCTGAATTTGGCTTTACCATGCAATTTGGCTAGAGCTCCACAATGTAGCTATTCTAAATCCCTAAACTATGTGGTGCGTTGAAACCTAATGCTTTTCCACCGACACGTGTGTTGCAAAGTTGCTTGATCGTGCATGCTTACACAAGTGGCCTACAGAGAAACTTATAGAAGCATGGGCAAACGAGCTTCATTTTGGCAAATTCGGGACAAGCTTTGCATGAATCGATCGGTCGGCTGCCCTGCCAGTGCAGGGATGCTAGGTCCATGTCTATGCTTACACTTCTTAAACTTGTTAGGAATTAATAATAACTGTACACTTCCTTCTGTCCTATCATGTTACGCCGTGTCAGCACCGTGCACCCGCTGCGGATCGGCAACAGGACGATGGTCTACGTGATCGGTCTCTGCCACGCCAAAGCCACATCACACACCCGTCCCATCGCCTACCGGGACGGACGCCGAATTTAATCGCTAGGATTGGAAACCATCGGTGCTCGCCCGGTCAAACTTGCTTCCGCATGGGTATGACCGGAATATTGGTAAACGGAATTTAAGCATCGCCTTCTGTCTCCTCAGCACATCACTGTGCAAAAATCCCCAACTCATTCCTTCCGCCGGCGCCGCCACCGCAAGAACCATCGACGCTGCCGCAGGCACCGCCTCCGCCTGGCCATACCACCACAATAGATCACTCCACCTCCACGCCCAGTCCCAGCCACCGCTACCGAAACTAGGCCACCGCCTCCGCATTAGCTGTTGCCATGGATGCAGAGTACGGCGTGTTCGGCGACGGGAGCGACTACACCGACGAGTACACCGTCATCGCCCATGGAACCACCAAGCTGACGGTCATCCACACAAATGCGTCAGCGGAGGTGGCCAAGGTCATCGCAATGTACGAGCGGTGGCTACAAGATCCGATGGATAGGTACAAGATCGTCGGCCTTGACCTCGAGTATACTAGAGATAGGAAGAGGACGGCGCTTTTGCAGTTGTCCATGCGCAACCACTGCCTACTATATCACGTATGTAGGGCCAAATATGTATGCCCAAAGCTTCGCGAGTTCCTACACAGGAGGGAGATCTACTTCGCCAACATCGACATCAAGAATGACACTCCGAAGCTAGAACGGGATCTCCTCGTTCATGTCGTCAATCACGTCGATCTCCAATGTTTGTGGAGGTACCCGGATGGCGGTACGAGGAAAGCCGGCATGGCTAGACTCGCTTCCGACATCATCGACCGCGAGTACGCCGGCATGAAAATCGAGTTCCCGAAGCACCTGCACGGGCGATGGGAGTGGAGGCACCTGGATTACGATGTGATCAAGTACGCAGCCAGGGACGCGTATGTCTGCTACGAGATGCTCAATAGGATCTGGCGGGTGGGTGAGTGTGCTGTTTACCACTACTAGTTTTGCATTTCGTTTCTAGTTTTATCTCCCATGTATTTTATCTCGCCTATATTTTCTAAGCATTCTGTGTGTAAGAACCAAGCTCGTATGATCCCTGTGTTATTAGCTACTTAACCTGTATGAATTACATTCCCCCTTTTGTATGCTCAACATTCATTCTTCCAAATTACATCGTGCCATTTGCATGCGTAATCCGTGGTGACATGCATTAGGTGTGATACAGTCATAAGTCATAACCAAACCCAGATTATAGAGAAGGATACAGTCATAAACCAGATTATAGTTTGACAAAGGTAATACACAGCAGTTCGTAATTTCTCACATAGTGTACTTATGAAATAGCATGTTTTCATAAACACAACAATCATGAACTAATAGTCTACATCCCAGCCTATTGGAGAAGGCAACCGATCCTAGGATATCTTCGGTCGCTTGCCCCGGTTTGTAGATTCATCTACGATCTGATATCTGGGACAAACAACCTGCCTTGATGGTGGTTCAATGATGCGATGCCTGGAACGAGATTTTACAATCTGGCGGTACAGCTCATGGCTAACATACCCGTCAATGGCAGCGTACTTCATATTAGGTTCAGAAAGTGGCTTATCCTCCCAATAATCGTGCCCTAAACGCCTCCACGAACATCTCGGCAATCTGTCCTTCATGTCACCGCACCACGGGTCTATGAGTTCGGAGGCAAGAGCGGCCATCCCGGTCTTGCTGCCCTTCGTCCCTGGGATCCAGTAAATTTCCTGGATGTCCACTCTACACTCCTTTGGGATTCTAATGTTGATTGTCGGGCTTTCAAGCAGTTTACTGTCATTCGTGATGTCAACACTGGTAAATGTTATGTGCTGGTTCACGAGAAAGTCATGAAACAGATCCCTAATGCTTTTGCCCCACCTGCATGAAAATGAATTCAGACAAATAATATAGCAATAACTTTTGCAAACAGATGGTTCAGGAACAAAAAGACAGCAAAGTCTACCAGATCCCGTCAGCCCCCTTCTCGCAAAAAGGCTGGTATACGAGGATGTGCCCTTTCATGGAGAGTTGCACCACGGCTGTACTCGAGGTCGAGACCTACGAACCTGTTTTCTTCAAACTACAGCCAACTCGTGAAATTATTCAGAGTGTTCCTCACCGTCCAAGGGTCGGTGGTGTAGACGACATCGATCTTCTTCCCGCCATGTACTTCGATGTCGGCAGCGATTTCTTACTCGCCGTCGTTTCGGACGTCCGTAGCGTCCATGACTATAGGCAAGAGGGAAAGGATACGGAGGAAGAGGGTGATGCGGTGGTGGAGGAAATGGATGAGGCCGTGGAGGAGAAAGACGATGAGGCCGTGGAGGAGGAAATGAGACGGACAAGTGAAAGATTGGAACCGCCCTTACCAATATATAGAATGGTGCACGACCGTTCGTAGTAGGGTGAAGGTGGCAAAAAACGGCGGTTTTACATGTCGACGCTAGCACTTCCTAAAATTTGTTCTGCGCCACTTGCATGCGGTGGAATCAATTCAAACGTAGGCACGTTTATGCGTGCCGACCTTCACTCACTGACATGCGGGCCGCACATTTCCCTTTTATGATTTATTTTTTCACTTCCTCTAGACGGTTCTGGTGCCCGCCCTCAATAATTACGCCCCCCCTTCTTTTCTTCCAAGCGGACGAGAACCGGCGGCAGCGGCGGTTCCTTGCAGATTCGCTCCCCACTCGAACAACTGCCCCCATCCCTGATTCCACCCCCTCTCGAATCCATCCGCCTCCTTATCACAATGCCTCCATTAATCTACCGGATTCTAGACTCCATTTCCCGCTATGGGTAGAGCTTGGGGTAGCAGCAGGCTGAAGCGAAAGGCATGCGACGATGACGCAGATGGCCAGGGCAACCGCTCCCGCGAGGATTGGGGATGGCCGAATCTCAGCGCCGTGAATGTGCACAGGATCGCCTCGGAGTTGGACATCATCTCAGCCGGCCACATCGCTCGCTGCATCCCTGGCTACCGCGTGACGATGCAGAACATGGACGAACAACCGTTCGGCACGCCAGGCCTTCTTTACCCCGATAATAGCAAATGGCCAGACGATCGTGATGGCCATGTAAGTTCCAATATCTAGCTTATTTGTTCAGTCATATCGTTGATTCATATGTGCTGAACTCTCATCGGAATCCTATGTTCCTTTCGTCGAACGTGTTGTGTGCACGCGCGGTTTGAACAAATCGAACCATTTAAGACTATTTTGTACAGCGGAAGCTCTGCTCGTACCTGATATTCTTGTATTTTCGTAGTGACACAATCTTACTTTAGGTGATAGACGAGTTGTCAATTTCGATTTTGCAATGGAATGCCTGCTAGGTGATATTCTGTTTCCTAAAATAAAAACAAATAGATTAGACGATTTAAGGCTGTTATGCCCCGAGCTGTTTAATTATGATCATCGTCAGGAGTTTGTTCTGGGGGGCTCTGCTCCTACTCCATATATTGAGTATCTTCATAGTGACACAGGCACAATTTAGGCGATATCTGAGGAGACACTCGTATTTAGGCGATATTTTGTGTACTTTAATCTAAAGGTCCAGTTGTCAAATTGTATTTGCAATGGAATCCATGCTAGGTGATTGTACCAACTGACAACAAACTCTGCAGAATATTCATGCAAAACTGATGCTACTGGATAAGTGGTCGGAATCAGTAGTGGTGAATATCAAGGAAGAAGAAGAGACGGAAATGGGAGATGACCAGAACTGGGTGGGTGGCAACGGTGAGTGGCTGGTCCTTTTATCCCAGGATGGGAGTACTTGGACTCTAAAAAATTGCTACAGATCGAAGAGACTTGCAGTGCCATCTTTGAAGGGTGTCGGCATTACTGCATTCAATAGCGGGTGGCCACCGCCCATTTCGAATTAAACGCATGTGTTCAACATGGCAGAACTTGAGCTCGTGAAGGTACAGCTCCCACATAGACCGCGGGAGGGGGCGTGGAAGAACTGGGAGTACGACCTCTTAGCGGTGTTCGACAAGGCAATCACATTCATTAGATGCCCAGAAGACAAGGAATGGACAGTCTTGCGCAATGACTTCCTGCAGCCAGAGAAGTATGTTGACGTCGTCTTCACCTATGGCTACTCTTCGTACAGACCGCGACGCATTTATGCGGTCACTGAACCTAGCGGCGACGTGCGTGTTTGGGAGCCGTCCATTTGGGGTGAGTCATGGTGTTATATAGCATGTAAAATCCCATTCAAAATTCTGCTTACTGACTGTTAGTAACACGCAGGTACCCACGCAGCCCCGCGCATAATTCCAGCTCTGGTCATCGAAGATGCAGTAGCAGATGCTGAACTTGGGACATGGCGCTGGTTCCTGGCACCTCTCGGAGACAACACGGAACAGCATGATGAACTCTTGTGGATTCATATCAGGGGAGCACTAAACAGCGTTGGTGATACAATAGAACATATGGGGATACAACTTTCTTCATACCCATCGCTGCGGTGTCACGTTTTCTCGAGGTCCGCATGCCCATCCAAAGACCCAGTAGAGCAAGTCTGGAGCAGAGTCAACAATTTGAAGGGACAATCTGTGTTTCTTGGGATCAACTACCCTTTCTTTGTCGGAGCCCCTGGAGCAGTTGAACCTGTAATTGCTCAGGCATCCCTAGCCCCTGATGTTGCTGCTACTGCTGCTGGTGGTGGTGGTGGTGGTGTTGGTGGTGGTGGAGCTGACGAAGAACTAGCTGCTGCTGCTCCTGGTGAAGTTGATGAAATACTTGGTGATGTTGCTGCTGGTGAAGCTGACGAAATACTTGCTAATGCTGCTACTGGTGAAGCTGACGAAATACCTGTTGAGGCTGCTACCGGAGTCTAGGAAGAACATGCTGGTGTTGTTGCTGAGGTGCCAGCACTTCCAGTGTTGATAGCAGACTGTGTGTTTGCTGCACACTCACGCGCCTATCATGTTGACACTCCAGATCCAACCTGGAGCCGAATCCACATCAGGGGGAGGGGGCCTACAATTGGCTCATCAGTGGGGTCGTACTATTTGAAGGAGAATGAAAGACGGCCAAACGCAGCATTCTGGTTTGTTCTGACGATACCACCAGCTCCAGGGACCTAGTGCTCATACTGGCAGATCTGATGAACCATTTGTCTTTATCTTTATCATTAGTTACGCTTATGTGTGTAAAGACTAAGCTGTGCTTATTTGTGTAAGACTAAGTTAGGCCTAACTGCGTAATATTCAGTGAAGCCCAACTTTTCTTTCCACGCCCATAACAACAGAATTGCACCATAGAACATACAAATGTAATGTGCATACCACGCATTTTTGCTCAGGATAACAACCACTTCAAGCCAATGATACATCGTGTACGCATTTGAATGCATCACTAGAATGTGCCACCTATTGATGATTGATGACATGGATCTAGCTTTTCTACGCTTATTTGCATTGAATCGCTCATTGATTTGTTCACATATTTTTTGGCAATGGCTGATGAACTCCACTCTCTTGGTAACTTGCTTCGTCAGCGAGCACTTGTTGATGCAATGCAAAGTACAGAACATGGTCGTCATCGTCATTCCATTTAGGTTATATATGTTTCGTCATCACGGAGCTACTAATTTCAAATGAAAATCTAGTAAACAATATATGTGTACATTGTTAGAGTATGCTACGGCCACGGTACATACATGTTTTTCTACAATCACAAGAAGAAAACTTGATGCATTTTCACCTTGTTTGCATTGTGCCGAACTGGGTGAATGTGGCTTTGGGGTTCGAAGAGGAAGGCACCGTGGCTGGTGCATGTGCAACCATGGCGACGGCGAGCTCGGATTCTGGAGGATACCAACAGGACCGAGCATGGTCGGCATGGGTACAAATCTCACCCGGGAATGAATTCCCGTCCCCGCACCGTGCCAATGGTGCGGTCATGGTGAGGGCGAGCTCCGATTCAGGATGGGAAGGAGAATGGTCCGAGCAGGTTTGTCCAAGTCCTAGCTCCGCGCCATGGCCGTGACCACAGATTGCCGCCCCGGAGGAAGAATCACACGCGTAAAGGATGCATGCGCCAACGCTGCAAGACTACATGGCAGTCTACATGGCAGCAATGATGGCAGCGACATAACAGTGAATGCTGACAGGGCGGACCCAACTTGACGGCCATTAGCCTGATTTTTTGTATTGAAACATAAAGTTGAATTTGGGATGAAAAGGACCCTCTGAGTATTTGGCACGCCAACTATAGTCATCGCGGATGATATCAGGGAACTCGGGTACCGCGTTGCCTGGCCACCCCAACTTTCTGGACGCAAAATGATATTCTCCCCCCACCTAACCCCCACCAAGCTAGTTAGCTACCCTCCCTCATTTTCTTGTCGGTCAAGAAGAACCCCAACCCCACCCCCTACTAACCCTGGTCCATCCATGATTAGTCGACCGAGAGAAAGGAGAAAGGTGAGAAAAGTAACCCTAGTTGCTTTTTGATCTAACCTAACCCGACTGCTCCTGCCTTCCTCCCTTCTTTATCTACCTCACCCCCACCAACCCTGGCTCGAATAGATCCACACCTAGGTGCTGCCTTGAGCCCCTCTTCCCTTCTTGTCTCCTCTGCTAACTCCCCACATCCATAGCTACCTCATCGGCCTCTCTCTATTCTAGCGAGTTGGAGAAGAAGGAGGCGAGGCACTAGGAGTTGACGATGACTGAGGAGACCCCTAGGAGCCTGCTTGTACCGGCGTCAAGGACGAGGAGGCCTGGACAAGCTGTACACGAGCGAGCCGAGCCACAAAACCCTAAACGTCGGTCGCCAGCGTCGCCGTAGATTGCCTTTGCCCCGACCCCGATCAACACCAGAACCAGGCCCACAATGAGCACGTGAATCCCCCTGACAAGGTCCCATGCAGTTTTGCTTCCTGTAATGCTAGATCATTCTGCCGAACATTATGCCTGCACTATCGCCCGCTGCTCCCTCGCTTGCGCGCATCCGCCGCAGCGTGTCCCGCGCCTAGCCGTGGCCACTGCTGGACTCGCCTAGCTGTGCAGCGTCGCATAACGCCCGTGTCGTGCCCTGCTCCACAAGGTGGGCCTACTGTGTGTGGCTGCACGGCCCCACGGTAGTACGTCCTGTCCACTTTTGGTTCATCCAGGCTTGAGCTTAGAGCGTAGGGTCTAAGGTATTACAATTGGTATCAGAGCCATTCCACCCTTTAGTGTCTCAGCCAAGTTGGTCGTTGTCAGTCTAGAAAATATTTTGGTAGCTATGTATACTAGGGAAAAACTAAACGTGAGAGTAGGACTGCTTCCATTTTTCTTCTTACCCACCCACCCACCCTTTTCTAGTAAGGAAGTCTAACGTTTGTCTATCCTCTTCGAAAAATTCAAACTAGGATTCACGTGTTTGGGGTTTCCATAGTACCATAGGATGTGTGCGTAATTCTTTGTCCATATGTTGCATCCAACCTTGTTGTCACAATCTGCCTTTGGTTATCAATTGTTGGTACATTCCATACCGACAGGCTTTGTGTAAACCGACACAATCTATCTAACTCTTTGTAAACCGATGCGATATGTCTTACTCTTTGTAACCGACGCGATATAGTTAGGGGTGTTCGTTCTTTAGTTGCCAAATCTCTTTTAGTTATTCTTAAGAAGGATAAGAGTAGGATGCATGCTTTTCCTATTCATGTGCAGAGTAATGCTTTGAGTGCGGGATGGAGTCATGACCATACCCCTACTCTCATCATTCGCTCATGTACATTGAATGGGTGGAATTGCTAATCTATATCTGTTAAGTGGTTTTGCGCATCTAGTTGGTATTTTAATGCCGAAATTTGCGGAATTTTTCTTTGGTAGATTTGTGTTCCATACTCCTTTTCAGTCATGTGCGATATGCTAACTATCTTCTAGGTCCTATGAACTTTATTTGATATTTTAATATCATCTTAGTAAATTTTATCCTTTAATCTTGGTTAATTCTATTTTAGTGCTATTTTGGATTATTGATAATTCTCCATTATGTACTAACGCAAGTTTTTGCATCAATAATAGGATGCCTTGCCGTAATGATGATATCCTGGGGTTGCCAGAGCTTGGTGTTGCGCTTGTCAGTCTTGCAAACACACTGGGAACTATGCAGCAAAACCAGCCAAGGTTCGAGGAGAGTGTCCGGAGGAATGAGTTTGCACCACCTCCTCTGCCTCCCCAGCGTGGTAACATGAAATACTTCCTTAAGTTCGCCCCGTGACACTTTGAGGTGACCTTCGAGCCGCTGGATGCTAACGATTGGCTCCGAGAGATCACGAGACTGCTGGATGCTACAGATGTGGCTGAGCACGACAGGGTCAAGTTCGCTACTTACCTTCTGCGTGGGAAAGCCGCTCTTTGGTGGGAGAGCTATCTAAGAGCAAGCCCACCTGGATTTCAGCCAACATTGGGGCAATTCACTGATGCTTTCAAAGAATAGTATCTACCTGAAATTGTCTTGGAATGTATGAAGGAGGTGTTCCTGAATCTCAAGCAAGGAAACGACAATGTCAACACTTATATCAAGAACTTTGCAAACTTATCTCGCTACGATGGTGATGAGGTTTCTAATGATAAGAAAAGACAAAAAAGGTTCTGTCAAGGGATCAATGCTTCTATCAAGTATGCTCTTACTCATACTACTCCAAGCTCTTTGCTCAAGCTTCAGCAAGCATCTCTCCAAGAAGAAGCAAGTAAACAGGATTATGATGATTCCAAGAAGCACAGCCATGATACTGGTGGTTCCTCTTCTATGGATGCTCCTTCTAAGCGCCGTGTGTGGGTTCCTAATACCGCATCGTCGCTCCCCGCTCCTCCAAGACCGTCAAGTTTTTCGCCAAGGCCACCATACTCTTACAACACCGCTCCAAGGGGTTACAACAAAAACTACCCTAGAGCGTCGTATGGTGGAGTTCCTGGGTACTCTACTCCTCACCCGAGTGGCGCTTGTTTCACGTGTGGGAACACTAGACACCAGCAGTGGAACTTTCCTATGAAGAACAAGGCTCTTCCTCCCCCTCCAAGACCTGCTTCCACAACTGTTGCACGTGCACCGGCACCATGGGATCTCAACATCAACACCAAGCCCGGGTCCACTATTGCTCGTGCTAACAACATCACATTGTTCAAGCAGAGCATGCACCTGGAGTTGTGATGGGTATGCTTCCCCTTAACTCACTCCCTGCACGAGTTTTATTTGTTTCTGGAGCATCGCATTCATTTGTGTCTCCCAAGTTTGCAAATGAGCATGAGTTGGTTATAGATCCTTTGTCGCACCGATTCTTGGTTCAATCTCCGGGCTCAAACATGAGGCTTCAAAGCTCAATCATGGCAATCAAATTCAAATTGGTGGTTCTTCAATTTTGGCTTCCTTGATTATTCTTGGCAGTTTAGATATTGATGTCATATTGGGCATGGATTGGTTGGCGACAAATGGAGCCGTAATTGATTATGCTGAATACTCGGTTTCTCTAAAAAATCTTGAAGGCCATATAGTCTATTCTCCAAGAGAAACTCCTTCTATTCAGCTTTACTCCTTGGGTGTCCAGAACATTGATGTTATGGAAGCCCTACAAAATGTTCTAGTGGTCTGTGAGTTTCCAGATGTTTTTCCATAAGAGATACTAGGTATGCCTCCTAACCGAGAGGTTGAGTTTGTGATTGAGCTTGAACCTAGAACCGCTCCTATCTCCAAGTGACCTTATAAGATGGGTCCTGTAGAGTTTGCTGAACTCAAACAGCAACTTGATGAACAAGAAAAGTTGGGTTTCATTTAGCATAGCACTTCCTCTTGGGGCAACCCAACAATCTTTGTGAAGAAGCGAGACCAGACTGATCGACTTTGTGTTGACTACCGCTCTCAATGCAAAAACCATCAAGAATAAATATCCCCTTCCTCGGAGCAACGATCTCTTTGATCAGCTGGCTGGTGTAGTGGTATTCTCTAAGCTCGATTTGAGAAGTGGATATCATCAAATCAAGATCCGTAAGGAAGATGTTCCTAAAACAGCATGCACAACTTGCTATGGCATGTATGAGTACACGGTCATGTCCTTCAGCCTCACCAATGCTCCCGCTACATTATCAAGGCTTATGAACTCAGTTTTCATGGAGTACCTTGAAAAGTTCTTGGTGGTCTATCTCGATGACATCCTGATCTATTCCAAGACAGAAGAAGAGCATGCGGAACATCTCTGTTGTGTTCTTACCAAGCTTCGTGAGAACCGCCTCTATGCAAAGTCTCAAAGTGTGAATTCTGGCTCCCTGAAGTCACCTATCTAGGTCACGTCATTTCTGCAAAGGGCATTGCTATCAACCCAGAGACTGTTTGGACGATTATGGAGTGGCTCCCTCCTAAAAATGTCAAATAAGTCCGGAGTTTTGTTGGATTGGATAGATATTGTCGTCGGTTCATTCATAACTTCTCAAAGCTTGCTAAGCCTCTTACCGATCTCCTCAAGAAAGGCAATAAATTTATTTGGTCATCGTCGTGTCAATAAAGCTTCGAAACACTCAAGGAAAAGCTCACCTCCACACCTGTCTTGATTCCTCCAGATACATCAAAACCGTATGTGATGCCTCTCTCCAAGAACTTGGTGCGGTCCTCTTGCAAGAAAAGCAAGTCGTTTCTTATGCTTCCCGTCAATCCAAAACTCATGAGATCAACTATTCGACACATGATCTTGAACTTGCAGCGGTTGTCTTCGCTTTGAAAGTATGAAGGCACTACTTGCTTGGAAACCGTTGTGAGATCTTTTCTGACCACAAAAGTCTGAAATATATCTTCACTCAACCAGACCTCAACCTTCGCTAGAGGAGATGGATTGAAACCATCAACGACTTTGACCTTTTGATCAACTACACTCCGAGCAAAGCAAATGTGATGGCCGACGCCCTTGGTCGTAAGGCTTATGTGAACAACCTCATGGTGGAAGAACAAGAACCTCTCTTGTGTGAGGAATTCCACCAACTCAACCTCGAGATTGTACACCAGGGATACCTTCATAACTTGATAGCTACCCCTCTCCTAGAAGAAAAGGTTCGCTCCATTCAACTTGGTGATCCTTACACTAAAAATATCATCTCCAAGATTTAGCTTCCGAAGTATGAGACTTTCCACCTTGACGACCAAGGCACTCTATTCTTTAAGCATCGAATGTTTGTTACGAAGTATCCTGGTTTGAGAGAGCATGTTCTTAAAGAGGCTCATGATTCTATTCTTTCTATCCACCCTGGCAGCACTAAGATGTACATGGACCTGAAAACACAATATTGGTGGTCGGGATTGAAACGGTAATGTGCCAAGTATGTCTCAAAGCGTGATGTCTGTCACAGAGTGAAAGTTGTTCATCAAAAACCTTCTAGTTTTCTTCAACCTTTGAAGCCTCCAGAATGGAAATGGGAGAAAGTAGAGATGGACTTCATAACTGGCTTTCTAAGGTCTCAAAAAGGCAACAATGCAATCTTTGTTGTCATTCACAAGCTCTCAAAACTGGCTCACTTCTTTCCAGTCAAGGAAACAATTTCTGGTAGTCAGCTGGACGAGCTCTATATCAACAGAATTGTCTCTCCATATGGGGTTCCTCTTGTAATTATCTCAGACCGTGGGAGTATCTTTACCTCCAAGTATTCGGAAAGTTTCCAACAAGGCTTGGGAATAAAGCTAAACCTCAGCACAACTTACCATCTGTTGGGTCCGCAGCATAGAAAACAAAAAAATTCCTACGATGAGAACTATACGCCAAGATCTATCTACTAGATACAGAGCAACAGGTGGACATACATCCATCGAGAACTTACCCTCGAAGACAACATGTTTGTTAACGAGTAGGAACTCGTGGTTGATGTAGTCGTACACTTGCCGATCTCAAGATCGTGTGGAAGTCCGAGCGCCGCAAATCAGCAACGCATCCGTCCTCGCCCACACGTTCAAGCCACCGGACAACCTCCACCTCCTCGCTCCAGCGATGCAGCAGAAGCAGCAACTCCTTCCAGACGAAATGCCACCGGAAACATGTATCTCGCTAATCCGAGACCATGGGGGAATAATTCTAGGGGGAGAGATCCTTCATGAGGAGGTGTGAGGAAGAAGGAGGAAGAGGGGGGCCTTTTATAGGAGGAGGGGGTGCCCCTCCCCATGGTCGGCGCCTCATGGGGCGTGACCCCTCACCTCCCCCATTCATCTGGTGGTAACTGATGGCTCAATGCACGGCGCCTAGAAAAGTGCTGGTGCGTGGTTGATGTAGAGCTCATTGGGAACCCCAAGAGGAAGGTATGATGAGCACAGCAGCAAGTTTCCCTCAGTAGAAACCAAGGTTTAATCGAACCAGTAGGAGCAAGGAAACACCCCAAAGGTGTTACTAGCTGAGCTTTGGCGGTATGCACTACTGCTAGTAGCAACGTGGAGACCTGCACAACACAACCACAGAACTTTGTCCCCAACTTGCTATGAGGTTGTCAATCTCACCGTGTTTTGCGGAAAACAAAGGATTAAACGTATCGAATGGAAAGAAGTAAAAGTTTGCATAAAGTAAACACAAAGTAGTAAACAGTTTGTAGATTGTATGTAAAGAAAAGGACCGGGATCCATAGTTCACTAGAGATGGCTCTCCTTAGATAGATAACATGCTGGGTGAACATATTACAGCGGGGCAATTGACAAACATCGATAAAGCAATACATGCATATACTAATCATCTTGACTCCTTTGAGACTTGATTGGACATTACAACATTATACATAGACCGCCATCCAACTGCATCTATGACTAATAATCCACCTTCAGGTTATCATCCGAACCCCTCCAAAGATTAAGTTGCAAGCAGCAGTTATTGCTTTACGAACTGCGTGTAAAGTAAACAATACGATTGTTCTATGAACAAAGGATTGTTGTTTTCTCCTAGTAGCAACAGACATCTAGTACCTTAGAGATTTCATCACTTCCCAGTTACGGAGGCATGAACCCACTATCGAGCATAAATACTAACTCTTGGAGTTGCTAGAATCTACTTGGCCAAGATAGCTACTAACAACGGAAAGCATGCAAGATCACAAATAACAAAGACATGATAAAATCAATAATCAATCTGAAATAGCATCTCAATATCCATCGGATCCCCGCAAACACAACATGCAGAATTACAAATAGATGATCTTGATCATGAACGGAGCTCACAAGATCTAAACATGAAAGCACAAAGGAGGAGAACCAGCCATCTAGATACTACATGGATCCATAGTCCAAGGATGAACTACTCACGCCTCACACCGGAGGCTTGCATGGTGATGAAGAAGGCCTCCAGGGTGAATTCGCCTCTCTGGCAGGGTGCCGGGAAGAGCTTCAGATCCCTCCCGGTCTAGGGATGGAGATGACGACGGCTACAGACTCTTTCGTGGATTTTTGATCGGGCACTTAGGGTTTACGTCCCGAGGGCATCTTATAGGCGGAAGGGGGGACCGAGGGGGTGCCGGGGGCCACCACACCACCCCCTGGCGCAGGCCCAGCCTAGCCGCGCGGCCAGGTGGTGTGGCCGGCCTCTATCCCCTCTCCGTCTCGTATTCTGGCATCTGATGACTTCCGGAAAAATAGGCACTTTGGCTTTTGTCCCATCCAATTCCGAGAATATCCATTTTCTGACTTTCCTGGAACCAAAAACAGCAGAAATGTGCAGCCGCAATTGTGGCTCTTGTTAATAGGTTAGTCCAAGAAATCATATGAAAAGTACTCCAAAGTTGGAACAAAACACAAGAAAGTGGATAAAACCAAGCATAGAACATCAAAAATTATAGATACATTTGCAATGTATCAGTAACCCCTCCACATTAAAATGCCTCTTCACATTCCCTTTTAAAGTCTCCACTTTAAATGCATTAAAATTCTCTAAGTTTAATGCTCTCTCATTTAATAAAACTCTTTATTAAATTTATTCAGAATTTTGTTAATTACTTTAATTAACAAACATTCACATAAAACCCCTTGCAACATTTCAATATCACATGCAGAACCACTTTCTGCAATTTCACCCGAAACAATTCCGGTTTCTATCGAAACAATTCCTACGCTTTGCAATTCTTTAAATTCAAAACATATGTGCTCCAAAATGGTGCCCGGTAACTCTTAAGTGTGTCACCCTACGGTTCGCGAATAATGCAGACATGATTGAGACTCCTCTCAGATCAATAATCAGAAGCGGGACCTGGAGATCCATACTAACTCATGCATATTCAACGATGACTTCTGTGATTGTGAGAACCTTTAACGCTAGTAACTTAATCCCTTTGTCTTATGATATAATACATGTCCGAGATTCGATCATCGGTATCTAAATGCCTATTTTGATCTCGTTACCGACATGAACTCTTTTCTCGTTCCCATGATATAACATTCTAGTGATCACATCACTTGCTTGCAAGCTATCTTAATGTGATATCACCGAGAGGGCCCAGAGTATATCTATCCGTCATCGGGATTGACAAATTCCACTCTTGATCCATGAGCCTCAACATAACACCTTCGTAGCACTGAACCCATCTTTATAGTCACCCTATTACGGTGTGACCTTTGATGTTATCAAGATACTCTTCTGGTGTTAGCAATTAACATGATCTCATGGTGTAAGGATAAATATTACTTCATATGATGTTATAGCAATATAAACATAATGGCTTGATCGTAATGCTATACTTCGGATGAATGTTCATCACATCATTTCACAAATGTTGTGACCTTGTTATTAACAACATCCAATGTCTATGATCAGGAAACCTTGATCATCTTGTTAATCAACAAGCTAGTCTATAAGAGAGGCATAACTAGGAACCCTTTTTGTTTATTAAGCACACATGTATTAACGTTTCCAATCAATACAATTATAGCATGCAAAATAAACATCTATCATATACGAGGAATACATAATAACAACTTTATTATTGCCTCTCAGGGCATATTTCCTTCAGTCTCCCACTTGCACTAGAGACAATAATCTAGTTCACATAGTGATAAATCTAACACCCATGGAGTTCTGGTGTTGATCATGTTTTGCCCTAGGGAGAACTTTAGTTAACGGATCTGCTACATTTAGGTCCATGTGTACTTTACAAATCTTTATATCTCCATCCTTGACATGCTCGCGGATGGAGTGAAACTAGCGCTTAATATGCTTGGAATTCTTGTGAGACCTCATGTGAGATCCAGGTACATGGATTAATAGGATTTATAGGATACCCATATCAACAAGTTGCAACTTCTTTTCCAGAATCTCATTCGAAAAGAACTCTAAGGTTAAGCGTGCTTGGCCTAGAGAAATTCTAGGATGGGTGACCGACCGGGAAGTGGGTAACCGGGTGCGCACGAGTGAGGACAAAGTGCATAGAAAAGACTAGTGTTGGTCTGTGGGGCCAATCTAGATATCCTATTAAGCTGCTAGGAGTGACACCCCCCGGGCCCAGGAGTGGACGGGGTGTTACAAGTGGTATCAGAGCCGACCCTTGCGATTACACGGGTGTGTGCGGGTTAGTGGCGGGACATGTGGAGCATGGCGCGTGTGGCCCGGAGTGGACATGGCATGGCACATGTGCCGGCACTAGACGCACAGACGCGTGCCAAGAGGGAACGTTCCTGGGGTGTGCTTGATAGATGAGGGCATCGATCTTCTAAAGGGTGGGTGTATGTGAGATCCAGGCACATGGCTTAATAGGATTGATAGGATACCCATATCAACAAGTTGCAACTTCTTTTCCGAAAGCTCATTCGAAAAGAACTCTAAGGTTAAGCGTGCTTGGCCTAGAGAAATTCTAGGATGGGTGACCAGCAGGAAGTGGGTAGCAAGGTGCGCACGTTGAGGACAAAGTCTTGAAAAGACTAGTGTTGGTCTATGGGGCCAGTCTAGATATCCTATTAAGCTGCCAGGAGTGACACCCCCCGGGCCCAGGAGTGGACGGGGTGTTACACCTCAGTTCCTTGGCGTTGGCTATGGCTCCATTGTTGTCACAATAGATCACCATTGAGTCCAATAAACTAGGAACCACACCTAGTTCCGTTATGAACTCCTTCATCCAAACCGCTTCTGCTACGCTCAAGCAAAGAACATATTCCGCCTCTGTCGTTGATCCAGCCACCACAGGTTGTTTGGAACTCCTCTAACTAACTGCTGCTCCGTTCAAGAGAAATACATATCCGGATTGAGACTTAGAGTCATCCGGATCGGTGTCAAAGCTAGCATCAACATAACACTTATCGACTAGCTCTTCTTCACCTCCGTATATAAGAAACATATCCCTAGTTCTTCTCAAGTACTTAAGGATATTCTTGACCGCTAGTGTTACGAACCTGGATCATATTGGTACCTACTAGTCAAACTAATAGTATGTGCCACATCCGGTCTTGTACATAGCATGGCATACATTATAGAGCCTATGGCCGAGGCATAGGGGATCTTATCCATTATATCTCTTTCTTCCGCCGTAGCCGGACTTTGAGTCTTGCTCAATGTCTTGCCTTGCAACATAGGTAAGAACCCCTTCTTATATCCATCCATATTAAACTTCTTTAATATCTTATCAAGGTATGTACTCTGCAATATCCCACTTAGGCGCCTTGATCTATCTCTATAGATTTTAATGTTGAATATGTATGACGCTTCACCAAGGTCTTTCATCGAAAATTTGCTGTTTAGATAACTTTTAACACTATTTAAAAGATCTATATTATTTCCAATCAATAATATGTCATCCACATATAATATCAGAAATGCCACATTGCTCCCACTCACTTTCTTGTAAATACAAGCCTCTCCATAAGTTTGGACAAATCCAAACTCTTTGATCACCTCATCAAAGCGGAGATTCCAACTCCGGGATGCTTCCTTCAGTCCATAGATGGATCGTTGAAGTTTGCATACCTTATCAGCATCCTTAGGATTGACAAAACCCTTAGGTTGTATCATATACAACTCTTCTTCAATATTACCATTGAGGAACACAGTTTTGACATCCATCTGCCATATTTCATAATCGAAATATGCAGCAATTGCTAACATAATCCTAACCAACTTAAGCATCGCTACGGGAGAGAATGTCTCATCGTAGTCAACTCCTTGAATTTGTCGAAACCCCTTTGCGACAAGTCGAGCCTTATAGATGGTCACATTACCATCAGTATCAGTTTTTCTTTTGAAAATCCATTTATTCTCAACGGCCTTTCGATCGTGAGGTAAGTCCACCAAGGTCCAAACCTGGTTTTCGTACATGTATTCCATCTCGGATTTCATGGCTTCTAGCCATTTGTTGGAATCCGGGCTCATCGTCGCTTCTTCATACATCGCAGGGTCATCCATTTCATCAACCATGAAATTCACAACAGGATTGCCGTACAGTTCAGGAGCTGCACGTGTCCTACTTGACCTGCGAGGTTCGGTAGTGTCCTCTTTTAGAGTTTCATGATCAATATCATTAGCTCTCTCTTCATTAGGTGAAGTCAACTCCAAAACAATTTCCGGTGTTGTGCTACTCGCCATTTCATGAAGAGAAGGTTCAATAACCTCTTCGAGTTCTACCTTCCGACTACTCACACCTTTCGCGAGAAACTCCTTCTCAAGAAAGGATCCATTCTTGGCAACAAAAACCTTGCCCTCAGATCTATGATAGAAGGTATACCCAATCGTTTCCTTAGGGTATCCTATGAAGACGCATTTTTCCGCTTTGGGTTCGAGTTTATCCGGCTGAAGTTTCTTCACATAAACATCGCATCCCCAAACTTTAAGAAATGACAACTTAGGTTTGTTTCCAAACCATAATTCATACGGTGTCGTTTCAACGGATTTAGATGGTGCTCGATTTAAAGTGAATGCAGCGGTTTCCAGTGCATAACGCCAAAATGACAGTGGCAAGTCAGTCAGAGACATCGTAGATTGAACCATATCCAATAAAGTACGATTACGACGTTCCGACACACCATTACGTTGTGGTGTTCCGGCAGGCGTGAGTTGTGAAACTATTCCACACTCTTTCATGTGTGTGCTAAACTCGTAACTTAGATATTCACCTCCACGGTCAGACCGCAGAAATTTGATCTTTCTGTTATGATGATTTTCCACTTCATTCTGAAATTCTTTGAACTTTTCAAAGGTTTCAGACTTGTGTTTCATCAAATAGATATACCCGTATCTACTCAAATCATCCATGAAAGCAACAAAATAATGATATCCACCTCGCGCCGACACACTCATTGGTCCACACACATCATTATGTATGATTTCCAATAAATCTATCGCCCGTTCCATTGAACCGGAAAACGGCATTCTAGTCATCTTGCCCATAAGGCATGGCTCACATGTATCAAATGATTCAAAATCAAGTGATTCTAGAAGTCCATCAGAATGGAGTTTCTTCATACGTTTAACACCAATATGACCAAGATGGTAGTGCCACATATATGAAGATATATCATTATCAAGTTTAATCCTTTTAGTATCAACATTATGAATATGCGTAATACTACTATAGAGATCCAATAGAAATAAACCATTCAACACAGGTGCATGACCATAAAAGATATCATTCTTATAAATCGAACAACCATTGTTTTTAGATTTAAAGGAATAACCACTTTGCATCAAACACGATCCGGATACAATGTTCATGCTCAGTGTAGGCACCAAATAACAATTATTCCGATTTATAACTAATCCCTATGGCATATGGAGAGGTAGTGTCCCGACGGCGATCACATCAACTCTTGATCCATTGCCGACCCGCATCATGACCTCATCCCTTGCTAGTTGTCGCTTGTTCTGTAGCCCCTGAACCGAGTTACATATATTAGCAACCGATCCCGTATCAAATACCTAGGTGCTACTGCGAGTACTAGTCAAGTACACATCAATAACATGTATATCACATATACCTTTGTTTGCCTTGACGGCCTTCTTGTCCGCCAAATACTTGGGCCAAATGTGCTTCCAATGGCCAGTCCCCTTGCAATAGTAACACTCGGCGTCAGACTTAGGGCCAGCTCGGGGTTTCTTTTCAGGTGTGGCAACAGATTTGCCACCCTTCTTGCCCTTCTGCTTGCCTTTCTTGTCCTTCTTGAAACCGGTGGTCTTATTGATCATCAACACTTGATGTTCTTTCCTAATCTCCACTTCTGCAGTCTTAAGCATTGGTAGAAGCTCGGGAAGAGACTTCTTCATGCCCTGCATATTATAGTTCATCACGAAGCTCTTGTAGCTAGGTGGCAGAGATTGGAGAACACGATGTATGCCGAAGTCAATGGGAATCGTTATTTCCAAGGACACAAGCTTATAGGCATTGACATGGGTATACCCAACAGGTACTTGAGTTTGGTATATATTGTCTAAATACGTAAAGGCCCACGGTGTCGCCAAGGCCCAAATGAAGGACTCGAGTAACCTATGGACTCTCCATTGCTTGAAGAACAACAAGAAGCTAAAGATAGAAAGTTTGAAGGGGAAAACCCTAACTTGTAACCGACTCGACCTGCTACCCGAGACCTAGTCTATCTATATAAGGGCTAGGAGGGGGCGGCGAGGAGGACACACGCAACCCTAGTTTCCACAACCCTCGCCAGATTGCATCTTCGCACCACTGTAATCTTCGATTCCTTCGATAATTCCACGAGCAGACAAGCAGGAGTAGGGACCTCTACGAGGCCTGAACCTGGGTAAATCTTTGTCCCATGTGTGCTTGTTTGCTAGCCGATAGATGTCTCCAGCGCTCCCTCCTTCTCCAAAACCCAAGTCCATAACAATGGGCATTGATGAGTTAAACCCTCGTCAATTGGCGCCGCCTGTGGGAATTGGGAGTGCTGATGTTGCGGCTTCTTCGGCCCCATCAACCGCGATCTACAACTCCGCAACAGCGGAGATCCGCCAGCTCTTCGGTGCGTTCGACTTCACCGTCCACACGCCGACCACTCGCCCGGCCTTCGAGTCTGTGGGAGACGGAATCAGCCTGGCGATAGGGAGCTTTCGCTTCCAAGTTGGTCAGATGGGCACGCTTCGCATGCCTGATCAGCCGACGGCACCGTCGATTGCCCCAGCATCATGGTTCCCTCCATCAATCGGCACCCTCGGTGAGCTCAACGCCCCAAAAACAGTCAAGAACACGGTCAGCGACAGCAGTCGCAACTCCGATCTGAGAGTTGTGGAAGCAGCAGCTTCCCCAATCACTTCATGTGCGCCGTCATCAACGCAGGCGATACCTCTGCCAACCGTGACAACGGTGGCAATTGCGGCAATGGAACCGACCCGCCTAATGGCAGCAACAGCGGCAACGGTGGCAACAGTGTCGATCGCACCAACGCCAACAACGGAGAAGCAGTCGAACCTCCAACCATAGTAAACGAGCAAACCGGCAAACGCGTCGTGATCATGCTCAACGAGCAAGAATGGGCTCGCCGTCGCGAGGCCCTACGAGGCACTCCTCTACCCTTCGGACCTCCGCAAGAACTGCTAATGGGCTACCATTGGCTCCTGAAGGAAGAATTCAGGCGCCAAGTACAAACAATCGCGCAACTCGAGGCGCGCAAAAAGGCGGCAGACGAGTCGAGCCTTCGTCGTGCTGGGCTCTCCTCCTATGGAGGATCCTCCTCAAAGGGCAACGAGCACCTTGCCAAGAAGAGGCAATCTCGGATGGCCCACCTCACCGAGCAAGAGCACATAGAAGCCGCAAAGGTCCTCGACTTCGGCTCTATGACAGTCGATACTAGGGGCAACGTGGTCCCCAAGACGGCGCAGGCTGCGGTGACAGTGGCCACCATGTACCTCCTCAACAAATAGCCACCGGCTGGAGATCCCCGAGGCGCCATGCACCGATCCACGATCGCAGGCTTAGGATTAATCGAGGCCGCCCTCGACAAAGAGCCAACACCGGAATCAAAGAAGGGCAAAGCGCTAGCAAAGCGTTACTCCTCGCCCTCATCCAGTGATGACAGTCACGACCTGTCTCGACATCGCCGCTCACGATGACACGACCACGACTACGACGCGCGTGATGATATCACGCAGCGCAATATCGACAAATCAAGAGCACGACGTCCTCGGTCGACTGACTCAGAAGAGGAAGACGTGGAGCTATGCGGCGCCAGATGCTTCAGTAGGTCCATCAGGCAGAAACGAATGCCAAAGGGGTTCAAACTCCCGTCAGAGAACCCAAAGTTCGACGGTCTATAGGACCCAAAAATTTGGCTGGAGGAAAATATCTCCTCCGTCAGGCTCCACGGGGGCAGTCGAAGCACGGCCATGCAATGCTTGCAGCTACAGCTGTAGGGCGCCGCCCGAGCATGGCTCAACAACCTCCCACGCAGATCCATTCGCAGTTGGGACGAGCTAGTTTACAGCTTCGTGCGCAACTTCAAGGGAACGTACAAGCGGCCTGCATCAATCGAAGAGCTAAGATGCTGCCAGCAACGGTCGGGCGAATCGCTACCCTCCTACATCCAAAGGTGGTCCATCATCAAGAACTCCATAGAGAACATCTCAGAGGATCGCAAGATTCATGCATTCAACGGCGGCGTCCGCTGCCTAGAACTCAGGAAGGAGCTGGGCTGCTCAAAGCCCAAGACCATCGACCACCTGATGGAGATCGCGAATCGGTGGGCCGATGGAGAAGACTCGGTGAAGAATTGCGTCCATTCCGACGAGGAGGCGGAACTCGAGCGCAGACGCGACCGCCGAAGCAAACGCCGTGTGCGCATATACGATGACCGCGACGACGTCAACATGGTCGCAGCCGGCTACGCCGACAGACGCAACGACAATCGCAACAGCGGATACCGTAACGGTGGATATCGCGACTCCGAGAAGACCACGCAAGTGTGGCAACACCGCGATCGTGATGAAGCACCCGCAACAACCATTGAAGACAAACTGTCCGGGCCATGCACGGTGCACTTCTACATAGACAAGCACGATGGGAAGAAGAAGTCCAGCCACCTCCTCAAGGACTGCCGCGAGTTCCTCAAACTACATGAGGCATTAGCTCGGATGAACCGCAACACAGCCGAAAGAGGTTACGGCGTCGCCCCAGGCGCCATGGCACATGGCGCTCCGCCACCACCACCTGGGCCACCACCGAATGCAGCCGCGCCGGACCAGCACCACGGAGGCGAACCCTACCCAAGGCCCATGGGTACCACGATGATCCAAAAAGGACGTCCCTCCAATCGGGTGCAGAAGGCTATCACTCGCCAAGTCAACTTGGCCACACACTCGCCACCATCTACCACTGAGTACCTCGGTGGAAGCAAGTCATGCATCACCTTCGATAAAAGCAACCACCCGCCTCAAGTACCCTGTCCAGGCCATTGTCCCCTCGTACTCGAGGCGCAAATCGGAGGCTTTGACATGAGTCACGTCTTCATGGATGGTGGAAGTGGCATCAACCTCATATTTGCGAGTACCTTGCGAGCAATGAGGATCCCTCTAACCTGCCTAGAAGCCTCGAACACAACATTCCACGGCATCGTCCTAGGGAAAGGCGTATATCCCTTGGGCAAAATCAACCTCGACGTCATCTTTAGCATGCCGAAGAACTTTCGGCAAGAACGCATCGACTTTGAGGTCGTCGACTGGCCCTCACAATACCACTGCATCCTTGGACGTGTCGCATTCGCTAGGTTCATGGTAGTGCCGCACTACGCCTAGGGAAAGGTCGTCGACTGGCCCTCACAATTCCATGGCAGTGCCGCACTACGCCTACCTGCAGATGAAAATGCCAGGTCCCAATGGCGTCATCACGATCAATGGGAACTTCGAGAGATCCGACAGCTGCGACAGGGAATTCAACAGAACTTCCTAGTCCTTTGGCATGCAGGAAGAACTCGCAAGACTGAAAGAGTCAACAGACAACAGTCTGTCTCCCCTAAGCCGGCCGAGCTTGCACGATCTATCCTTCGACTCATCGGTGCACACCAAGAAAGTACAGGTCCACCCATCAGATCCCGCCAAGACAGCCCTCATCGCCAATAACTTGAGTCCCGCATAGGAACTCGCGCTCATCGAATTCCTCCGTGAGCACTGGGAAATTTTCGCCTGGTGTCCTGTGGACATGCCAGGAGTTCCCAGGGAATTCGTCGAGCACGCACTCAACGTCAACCCCGACGCAAAGCCAGTCAAGCAAACAATTCGGTGATTGTCTGAGCCATGAGCGTAGGCAGTCGGCATGGAGATCAACAGACTCCTCGACGCCAAATTCATACGCGAGATCAAGGAAAGCACTTGGCTCGCCAACACAGTGCTGGTACCAAAAAAGGACACGGATATCATGCGGATGTGCGTGGACTTCACCTCTCTGAATAAGCACTGCCCAAAGGATCACTTCCCGTTGCCACGCATCGACCAGATCATCGACTCCACTGCGGGATGCAAGCACCTCTTCTTCCTTGACGCCTACTCAGGCTATAATCAGATTCAAATGAAGGAGGAAGATCAAGAAAAACAGCGTTTACAACGCCCTTCGGTGTGTTCTGCTACAACAAATGCCCTTCGGGCTAAAGAACGCGAGAGCTACCTACCAGCGGTGCATGCAGGCTTTCCTCAAGGAACAACTGGGTCGCAATATCCAAGTCTATGTCGATGACATAGTAATCAAGATCAAGGAGGAAGCCTCGTTAATCGACGATCTGCGTGAAACCTTCGCCAACCTCGACCGCTATCGGATTAAGCTCAATCCGGACAAATGCGCCTTCGGTGTGCCATCTGGGCAATTACTCGGGTACCTCATCTCCGCGAGGGGAATCGAGGCAAACCCGAAGAAAATAAAAGCCATACTAGCCATGGAGAAGCCGAAAAACATACGGGGCGTTCAGCAGCTGGCTGGGCGAATCGCAGCCCTCAGTCGATTCATTAGTCGGATGGGTGAAAAGGCGCTGCCCTTCTACCAACTCCTCCGCAAAGCCGAAAAGTTCGAGTGGACCAATGAAGCACAGGAAGCATTCGAAGACCTCAAGCGCCTTCTATCCACCTCACCAGTACTCATGACCCCACGGGAAAGGGAACCACTGTTGCTATATATCTCCGCCACCAACCAGGTGGTTAGCACAGTGCTCGTCGTCGAGAGAGCCGAGGAAAACAAGGTCCACGGGGTACAACGCCCATTATACTACCTCAGCGAGGTCCTCACACCAACAAAACAGCGGTACCCGCACTACCAGAAGCTGGCGTACGGTGTCTTCATGACCGCCCGGCGACTGCACCATTACTTCCAGGAATACCCAATCGTGGTGGTCAACAATGCCCCGTTGGGACATATCCTCAATAACCCCGATGCCATGGGACGAGTCGCGCTTTGGGGAATAGAATTGTCTCCATGAGCATCACATACGAAAAGCGCGATGCAATCAAGTCGCAAGTTCTCCCTGACTTCCTCGTGCACTAGATGGAGAACCAGCTCCCGAACAAACCAGATATGTCCTACCTCTGGACAATGCACTTCGATGGGTCCAAGCGGAAGGACGGAGCAGGCGCTGGTGTCATACTGACATCACCTCAAGGGGACAAGTTGAGGTATATCCTGCGAATGCAATTCACAGCCTCCAACAACAAGGCTGAATACGAGGCCCTGTTGCACGGGATGAGGATGACAAAAGCCTGCGGCGCCAAGAGGCTCATCATATACGGCGACTCCAAGATGGTCGTCAACCAAACAATGCATGAGTGCGACGCACTGAACGACAACATGATCGCGTACCGCGACCTCTACGACACACTCGAAGGAGACTTCAACGGTTGCGAGCTGCGGCACGTAGGTCGCGAAAGCAATGAAGAGGCAGACGCACTCGCCAACATAGGCTCTACCTGCGCCCCCATACCACCCGGGGTATTTCTCGAGCGCATCTGCGAACGCTCCATCAAGCCAAAGGCCGCAGAGAAGAAAACAAGCGCAGCAACAGACTCGGGGGCTACGCCGCCCAATGAGTCAATGGCACTCGACAACTTGGAGTTGGACACAGGACTCGAGGGACCAATGAGCGTCATGATGATTGAGCAACCCTGGACGCAACCGTACATCACGTACCTCCTCAGCAAAAGGCTCCCGGACGATTCGACTGATGCACGGCAAATCGCGCGGCGATCCAAGGCATTCGCTATTATCAACGGCGAACTGTATAAACGCAGCATCATAGGAGTACTCCAGCGATGCGTCTCCACGGCCGATGGAAGAGCTGTCCTCCTCGACATCCATGAGGGGACCTGCGGGCACCACGCCGGCAGTCGTGCCCTCGTCGCCAAAGCTCTACGAGCTGGATTCTATTGGCCTACGGCCATGCGCGATGCTAAGGACATCGTCCAAAAATGCAACGCTTGCCAACGATTCATGGACAAGCCGCAGGCACCGGGCGCAGAACTCCGGCCAATTCCATTGGCCTGGCCCTTCGCGCAATGGGGACTCGACATGGTTGGCAAACTCCCAAGGTCCTCACGAGGAGGCTACGTCTACCTCTTGGTCGCAGTCGACAAATTCACCAAGTGGATTGAGGCCATGCCAATGACCAACCAATCAGGACATAGCGCAGTCAAGTTCTTCGAATCCATCGTCTACCGCTTCGGCGTACCGCACAGCATCATCACCGACAATGGGACGAAATTCACATCCAAGGAGTTCCAAGAATTCTGCGAGAACCTGGGGATCAACATCAGCTACGCCTCGGTAGCGCATCCACAGATCAACGGTCAGGTGGAAAAGGCAAACGGGCTCGTCTACGGCGGCATCAAGGAGCGACTCCTCCGGCCACTCGAACAAGCCGCGGGTTGCTGGCCAGACGAACTGCAATCCATACTCTGGAGCCTACGCACAACTCCAAACAGTGACACGGGCTACACGCCATTCTTTATGGTGCCGCGAACGGCGTCGCCAAGGTACGATACAAAGGCGCCAGCGTGGTAAACTTCGATGAACAAGAGTCATCCCTCGCACTCGAAGACTCCGTTGACCTCCTTGACGAGGCACAAGAACTCGCCGTGGAAAGATCAACGATCTACCAACAGAACCTGCGCAACTGCCACAGTAGGAGGCTATGCCCCAGATCCTTCGTCGAAGGCGACCTGGTCCTGCGACTAAAACAGCAGGGGCATCTCAAGCTCGAGTCCCCCTGGGAAGGACCGTACGTGATTACAGAAGTAATCCTAGGTGGCACCTATCACCTTCAAGACTTAGAGATAGGAGTCGCATACTCCAACCCCTGGAACATCGCACAGCTGCGACGCTTCTACCCCTAGTCGCTTTTTACTTTTTACATTGCAAATAAGACTACTCAGCCAAGGTTACTTAGCCACACATTGTACCTCGCACTATTCTTCGAATAAATAAAGCTAAGTGCCCTAAAACTCTGTGTTTTCCTTTACTTTTCCAATTTTATCTACTCGGGGGCTGTGCCACCCTATATACATCTGTTCTACGAACCAAAACGCGATATCCTGAGTAGCTGGCACATCAATCGAAACCCTTGACACAAACATCAACCCATCTGCAACGCACCTGACAGGTTGACAAGGGACTGAGATAAAAACATGACCAGGCTAACGAAAGGGACTCGCATAGTGCAACGCACTTCATGCTAACAAATCTCTTTATACAATAACTTATACACAACATTTATACGAACTTTACAACACAAGTACACTTATGTGCAGGATACAAACTAGGATACTACTACAGCAGGAGAACGTTGGTTTGTTCCTCAAAGAAGTCGACGATCTCTTCTGCTGGGCGATCCACCGCCTGGTAGTGCGGCACCATATTCCAGGCAGAACCTGCTGGTGGTGGAGGCGGCCCAGATGCAATTGCCGCAACATCTACGTTAGGCCTGTGTAGTCGCACCATTGATAGAGCAGCCTTGGCACCAGCCACCAACTGTTGCCTTACGCACTCGCGAACTGCGGTCAGGTCTTGAAACTTGGCAAGGAGGGCCAGCAAGCTTGATGGAGTATCATCCAGCAGAAACATCGCCCGGTAAATGTTCTTCAAGCATGACTGCGACTTCTTCAGAAAGTGCAGCACTCGCGACGCATGATCCTGTAGGGTCGCCAGCGTAGTCGCACGATCATGATCTACCCAGAAGTATCCACTCTCTTGAAGTTGTTCCTGGGTAAGATCATGCATGTGAATGGCAATTCTATCCTTCTCCTCCTGCGGATGACGCGTGCTGACAACTACACGAAGCAGCAATAGCAGCATAAGTACAACGTACCATTGCGAGTGACTACAAGGACAAGATGAGAGCAAGCAAACTAACACTTGAATTGGTCACCTCACCAAGGCGAATCTTGCTCTCGGACAGCGGCCTTCTCCGCCTTCGACTTCCATACATCCACGTTACTGCGGAGCACGGGCAACTCACGCTCCAGCTGCTTCACGCAGTCATGCAGTCGCAAAAGCAGCGACATCTCATCTACCCTGGAGCACGGCGGTACCACGGTATCATCAAGAGTCGTCGAGTCCTGAGTTTCCCTCAAAGGATCACTTGATGTACCCTACCACAAGTCAAGATAGAAGCAAATAAGACGACCAAATCAACACAAAGACAAAGGATTCAAATGCATTCAAGACTAGCAAAAGTATCAGCAGATACACTCGCCAGCAGGCATGTTCTTAAACAAAAGGACATAAACTAATTAACTATTACAAAAGCTAACTAAGAAGCAACTGGCTTCTTTGACTTCGACGGCTTTGGGGGCTTCATCGAGTCCGTGGCAGTCTCAGATGCCACTGACTTTCCGCTAGCCCCTGATGCCACCGCTTTTGCCGCCTTCTTGGCGCGGTGCAGCTCCTCAGAATACTTTGCAACAGTATTTATCAGCTGAGGCCCATACTTGCCATAGGTAGTCGCAAAAGGAGTGAAGACTACCTGTTGGCTGTCCGTGCTAACAGGCATCGCCTTCGACACCGCGGCAAGATCAACCTCGACTCCATGGGCCTGCACTATGGCAAGCGACATGGACGCGCCAGCCGCGCGAAGTGAGTTCTTGTAGCTGGAAGGCACACCCCCGGCGAGTGACTCCACCAGCTCGTCTATATTCTCGATTAACTCCACCTTGGGCATCAACTCCTCCCGGAGGTGACTGAGGGTGCCCTTGGCCTTGGAGAGCGTATCCTGGACGGCGGCGCTATGGTCCTCGACTGCCGACAGTGCACCCGCCAGAGCATCATCGCGACAAAGGGCCTGCGGGTCGAAATTCAAGTCGCCAGCATCTGCGCATAAATCTACACATGGACAAAACATCAGTGCCAACGGCAAAAAGTCCAGCAGAGAAGGACAACGATATCCAAAGCAAAATACCTGAGAGGGCCTTGGAGGTTGAGAAAAGTTGTCCCTCGAACAACTTATCCCTGGCTGCGAAGGAGGCACGCAGCTCCTCTTCGCGCCTTTGCGCCTCGTCATGCACCGCGATTGCCTCATCACAACCCTTCACAGCCACGGCGAGGGTTTTCTCCATGGTGGCAGCATTGCGCAGGAGGGCGTTATGTTCAACTACAAACAGAAAAGGGATTGACTATCAGTCGACCATATCAAAAGGATACGAGGAAGAAGAAGAAGTGTAGGACACTCACTTTCAACTGCGCGATGACGCGTCTCCAGCATCGCATGCTGGCGGCCCATTGCAAGCACTTGCTCCGCCAAGTGCGCGGCTTCCTTCACAAGGAGCTATCACACAACAAGGAATCAGCAGAGGCAATAGATAACATCGACTGCAACACTAAAAAGGAGAAAAACTACACTTACATGGTCCTCCAATGACTCCGAAGATGTCTGTTGTATTGTCATCCGGGCAACCATTCGATGCTCCCCTGCATGAGGAGAATTGGAAGAGTTGTGCCCGGAGTGGGCCGCCAATGGAGGGGAAGGAGACCGCTCGACCTCTTTCTTGGCCCTTGAGGTTGCAACTCCTGATTCTTTCAAGAATTGAACGTCGCCAGAAGATGACGACGCCTCTTGGCTGCAAGACAAAATCCACATCAAAAAAGGACAAACACAGAGACGAGCCAAACAAGGGCAAATCCATAGAAGAGTAAAACGAATTAGAAAACTTACCAATCAAATTTGTCAAAGTCAAAAGTGGCCTCCTTCGACTCTGACGAGGACTCCTTGGGCAATCGCATCTTCTTGCGAGAGGAAGGTGTAACGGCGCTCACAGGAATGGCAGGGATCGGCGACTCCGCACCTACACCTGCACCTTCCGGAGTCGAAGGAGACGACGCATCGGCATCCTCGTTGCACGAACGCTTGCGAGTATCCGGACTACCGGACTCGGGGGCTTCCTCCTCCACATCAGAAGGGACGGTCGACTCCGACTCGTCCTCCTCCAAGGCTTCGCGAGGAATAATCCCCTCAGGAAGAGGGGGCATACAAGGCGACACCGCCCAATCCTGCATACAGACAACAAGTTCAGCAAAAAACAAACAAATAACAGAAAAGCAATCGACAAATTAAGCTACTGTGTAGCACAACTATACCTCAGGAGGAGGGTTAGTAGCATCGAACGGAGGAACAACTGGCTCACTGGGGAGCACATCCTTGACGGTGTACTTGGTGACCAGTCGAACCCTCTTGTCCACCTCACTCGCGGACATGCCATCGGCAGACACGCGAGTGGCATCATCAGCGCCAGCCCACTGAAACATGGGGTGGACTCTGGCCTACAGGGGCTGGACGCGATGGCACAGCCAAGTGCGAATGAGGGCGCAGCCTCCCTCCTCTTTGCCTATGCGACTCTCGAGGTCGCAGACGTGCTGGTACAGCACATCTGTCTCCGTGGACTCGCCAGGCATGACTACATTCTTCCAGGAGCGCATCCTCTTGCACGGCGTCGCGGGATCGAAGTGTGCGAGTCCGAAGTGCTCACCGTTAGCCTTCTCATTGCGGATGTAGAACCATTTATCCCTCCACCCTTGGACGAACGTCGTGAGCTTGATGTCGAAGTAGGTGGCGGATGGGTCGACGTGAATTCCGCAACCACCTACATCATAGACTAAAGAGCCAGATGAATATTGGCACTTCAATTTGAAGAGGCGCTCGAAGAGGCCGAAGTGCGGCTCGATTCCGAGCCAGCACTCACAGAGAGTGATGAAGCAAGAGATATGGAGGATAGAGTTCGGGGACAGCTGATGGAGCTGAAGCCCGTAGAAACAAAGGAGGCCCCTAAAAAAGGGGTGAAGAGGCAAGGAGAGACCACGAATGATGAATGCTAAAAACATCACTCGAAATCCAGCGGGAGGAGCAGGAATTTTCTCACCGCCAGGGACGCGCGCGTCGGCGACTACGGCGGACAGTACTCCGTCTTGGCGAAGAAGACGGAGATTAGATGACTTGATGATGGAGGGGCGCCACGCACCATTCGTGACGCGGGTGCCTGCGGCCTTCTTCTTCCCGCCAGCGGTGGTGCTGGTGCCCGCAGCGGCGGAGCCACCTTTCTTCTTTGCCGCAGCAGCGGTGGCCGCAGAATCAGCCGCAGCGCCTCCTTTCTTCTTCCCCATTGCGTGGCAGTGATGCGAGCGAAGGAAGTAGCTCGGAAATGAGCGGAGCTGGTCCAGCATCGCGAAATAAACGGGCGCAGAGAAAAGCAGAGGGGCAGCGGCTATGGCGATGGAAGCAAAGGATGAATGAGAGCAGATGAGAAAATTACCGTCACAACGCCGCTACTTAACCCCTGGAAGATGCAATCCAACGGCTCAGAAAACCCTACTGGATGCATGGCAACCATCGTGCTTGACACGTGGAGGAGTGGAAGCGCGAACCGTCCCTCCACTACTCCCATTATGCGCGGAAATCAAGGAGGCGCAGTTAAAATAAATATTATGCACGCCCAGTCAAATCAAAGTCAGAAAGTGGGACCCACTACTCGTCACGTCCCGTCAAACTCGCTCACGCGGGCAACTGAGGTCATGAAACTATCAGCACTAACGTCATCAAAGCTACGCAACGGAAGACTTCGACTACTTTAGTCCTTGCTCGAGTCTTCGACTCCACCAAGCACTCGGGGGCTACTCCCATAGGGAGTGCTGGTCGCGCACCCTACGATTTTTTCTTTCTTCTTCTTTTTCAGGAACATGGATAATCAAATCAAACCCAACCACTCGTAGCATGGCTTGACTATGGGCATGGGTTACTCCCATAGGGAGCCGCGAAAACAAAATCGACTGAAACAAGAAAACAAAAGATGACAGCAGTCGCAAAATGATTCTTCAGTCCCTGCCTGAGTCTTCGACTCAACCAGGCACTCGGGGGCTACTCCCATAGGGAGCGCTGGTCGCGCACCCTATGATTATTTATACAAAAAACTGTGTGTTGATAACATCCACACTCGAAGCTCATGGCGACACCGCCTCATAATTTTTCCCTACAAAGAGACTGCGTCTCTGGTCACCCGAATCGTCTCGCGATGATAAAATTCGGATGCCGCTTAACGCGTGAAGGTAAGACCTGAATAAGGCATGGCAACGCATTAATGCCACTACAGAATGTATCCGTACCTACAGGTACGATGAACATGCCTTGACGGACGCGTCGAGTGCTCACACCCATATAACTGGAATTCACTCCTATAAGACCTACGCGGCTTGAGTCGAATTACACCAGCACTTTTCCGGATTCGAGTCCGGGGACTCGAGTTCGAGTAGATTGCGTTGTTTCACCCTAAGGTGGTTAACTGATACCGATACTTCGGTTATATCAGGAACATACATCAACAATCCCTATGACACAAATAAAGCAGTCGAAATATACTCATTCATGCACTCGAAAGACTTCAAAAGTCCCCAGTCGAATCTGCGATTCCACTAGACACTCGGGGGCTACTGACTTGGGTATACCCTACAGGTACTCGAGTTTGGTATATACGGTCTAAATACGTAAAGGCCCACGGTGTCGCCAAGGCCCAAATGAAGGACTCGAGTAACCTATGGACTCTCGATTGTTTGAAGAACAAGAAGAAGCTAAAGATAGAAAGTTTGAAGGGGAAAACCCTAACTTGTAACCGACTCGACCTGCTACCCGAGACCTAGTCTATCTATATAAGGGCTAGGAGGGGCGGCGAGGAGGACACATGCAACCCTAGTTTCCACAACCCTCGCCAGATTGCATCTGCGCACCACTGTAATCTTTGATTCCTTCGATAATTCCACGAGCAGACAAGCAGGAGTAGGGACCTCTACGAGGCCTGAACTTGGGTAAATCTTTGTCCCCTATGTGCTTTTTTTCTAGCCGATAGATGTCTCTAGCACTCCCTCCTTCTCCAAAACCCAAGTCCATAACAATGGGCATTTATGAGTTAAACCCTCGTCAGGCGTACCCAGACATTTTGAGTACGTGCTCACTAACGGAGCTGTTCTCCTCCATCATGCAGCTAAAGAACTTTTCAGAAGCATTATAACTCTCTACGGCAGCATGGGTATTGAAAATCATTTTCAATTCTCCCATGGTATCAAAGGCATTACCATTTTCGAAACACTTTCGAAGTTCTAGATCTAGCTCATACAGTATGCCGCAATGAACTAAGTTGTGGTCCTCCTGACGAGTCACATAGACATTCTTTTCCTCGTCAGGGGCATCAGGAGCTGGTGGGGGGCCTAGCGGCGCCTCTAGCACATATTGCTTTTGTGCAGCAGTGAGGAGAATCCTCAAATTCATAGCCCAGTTGGTGAAGTTGCTACCATTCGTAGCAAGTTTCTCTTTCTCCATGAACACATTGAAATTAAAAGCAGGTGGTGCCATCTACAACAAAATTTGTAAAGTTTATTTAGACTAAGTTTATGATAGAGTGAGTTCAACTAATCCAAATTACTAATGAACTCCCACTCAAAAACGACATCCCTCGTGTCCTTTTGGTGATTACATGAACCAAATCCACTACACCAAGTCCGATCATCACGTGAATTGATGTAGCTTCAAAGGCGAGCATCTATATGGGCATCATATCAACTATATGACTCATGCTTAACCTTTCGGTCCGTGTTCCGAGGCCATGTCTGTACATGCTAGGCTCGCCAAGTAAGAACCTTAGTATTTGCGTGTGTAAAACTGTCTTACATCTGTTCCTATGAAAGTGTAGAGTCGAGTACACCCGATCATCACGTGATGTCTCGAAACACGATCCACGGAACGGTGCATACTTAAGGAAGAACACATTTTATCTTGATATCTAAATGAGGGATCATCTTACAATGCTACAAAAAGCGCCAAACTAGCAGTATAAGATGCTAACATCTAATGTGTAAAGTGAGGTGATATGGTCCATGCATTTGATCTCTATCATTTGCATCGTGGTATGATCTCTATCATTCATTTGTGTGTAAGGCCAAGGTCTATGGAACTTACATGTTGAGTGTGTTGTAAGAGTATCTATCATACATCTACTTACAACAATACCATATCAAGACACTAGCCAAGCAATGATCTAAACTAGACACCTCTAATTTATCAATTGCAAGTTTTACGTGGCTTAGGGCTTTCGGAGATAGAACCGGTCTTACTCATTTAACATGAACCACAACGAGGATAACCAAGTTATTAGCAACTCGTTGTAAATCAGATATTGACTATAGTAGGAGAGACAGACACCCGCCAGCCACTTATGCAAAAGAAGTTGCATGTCAGTCGTGGAACCGGTCTCATGTACGATGACATGTAAGGTTGGTCCGGGCCGCTTCATCCCACTATGCCACCAATATCCAAAATACATAGAAGATTCAATAACATGATCATCATCGCCCACATATAAACATATGTGTACTACCTGTGCAAAGCACCTACGCATAGATCAGGCTCTGATACCACTGTTGGGTCCGCAGCATAGAAAACAAAAAATTTCCTATGATGAGAACTATATGCCAAGATCTATCTACTATATATAGAGCAACGGGTGGACATACATCTATCAAGAACTTACCCTCGAAGACAACGAGTTTTTTTAACGAGTAGGAATTCGTGGTTGATGTAGTCGTACACTTGCCGATCTCAAGATCGTGTGGAAGTCCGAGCGCCGCAAATCAGCAGCGCATCCGTCCTCGCACACACGTTCAAGCCACGGGACAACCTCCACCTCCTCGCTCCAACGATGCAGCAGAACCAGCAACTCCTTCCAGACGAAATGCCACCAGGAACATGTATCTCGCTAATCCGAGACCATGGGGGAATAATTCTAGAGGAGGAGAGAGATCCTTCACGAGAAGGTGTGAGGAAGAAGGAGGAAGAGGGGGGCCTTTTATAGGAGGAGGGGGGTGCCCCTCCCCATGGCCAGAGCCTCATGGGGGGTGACCCCTCACCTCCCCCATTCATGTGGTGGTAACCCCTCCACATTAAAATGCCTCTTCACATTCCCTTTTAAAGTCTCCACTTTAAATGCATTAAAATTCTCTAAGTTTAATGCTCTCTTATTTAATAAAACTCTAAGTTTAATGCTCTCTCATTTAATAAAACTCTAAGTTTAATGCTCTCTCATTTAACAAACATTCACATAAAACCCCTTGCAACATTTCAATATCACATGCAGAACCACTTTCTGCAATTTCACCCGAAACAATTCCGGTTTCTATCGAAACAATTCCTACGCTTTGCAATTCTTTCGTCTAAAACATATGTGCTCCAAAATGGTGCCCGGTAACTCTTAAGTGTGTCACCCTACGGTTCGCGAATAATGCAGACATGATTGAGACTCCTCTCAGATCAATAATCAGAAGCGGGACCTAGAGATCCATACTGACTCCTGCATATTCAACGACGACTTCTGTGACCGTGAGAACCTTTAACGCTAGTAACTTAATCCCTTTGTCTCATGATATAATACATGTCCGAGATTCGATCATCGGTATCCAAATTCCTAGTTTGATCTCGTTATCGACATGCACTCTTTTCTCGTTCCCGTGATATAACATTCTAGTGATCACATCACTTGCTTGCAAGCTATCTTAATGTGATATCACTGAGAGGGCCCAGAGTATATCTATCCGTCATCGGGATTGACAAATTCCACTCTTGATCCATGAGCCTCAACATAACACCTTCATAGCACTGAACCCATCTTTATAGTCACCCTGTTACAGTGTGACGTTTGATGTTATCAAGATACTCTTCTGGTGTTAGCAATTAACATGATCTCATGGTCTAAGGATAAAGATTACTTCGTATGATGTTATAGCAATATAAACATAATGACTTGATCGTAATGCTATACTTCGGATGAATGTTCATCACATCATTTCACAAATGCTGTGACCTTGTTATTAACAACATCCAATGTCTATGATCAGGAAACCTTGATCATCTTGTTAATCAACAAGCTAGTCTATAAGAGAGGCATAACTAGGAACCCTTTTTATTTATTAAACACACATGTATTAACGTTTCCGATCAATACAATTATAGCATGCAAAATAAACATCTATCATATACGAGGAATACATAATAACAACTTTATTATTGCCTCTCAGGGCATATTTCCTTCACCATCCTCAGTCGCAAGGGCAAGTTGAAAGGATCAATCAGATTCTCGAAGATATGCTTCGTACTTGCATCATTCTTTAGGCATGAAGTGGGAAGGGTGCCTCCTATATACTGAATTCTCCTATAACAACAACTTTCAGAAGAGTCTCCAGATGGCACCCTTTGAGGTTCTCTATGGTCGCAATTGTCGGACTCTGATTGGTTGGTCAGGGGCAGGTGAAAGAAAATTCTTTGGTCTCGACATTGTCACTCAAGCAGAAGAGAAGGTTCTTATTATTCTTGAGAACTTTAAAATTGCGTAGAGTCGTCAGAAGAGCAATTATGATAGAAAACACACGCACATGGAGTATGTCCCTGGTGATCTTGTTTACCTTCATGTCACTCCCATGAGTGGCACTCATCGCTTTGGTATCAAAGGCAAGCTTGCGCCTAGATACATCGGCCCTTTCAAAATCCGTGGCAAAAGAGGAGAAGTGGCTTATGCTCTCGAGCTTCTTGAAAAACTCAAGGTTCATGATGTCTTCCATATCTCTCAACTCAAGAAGTGCTTCAAGGATCCCGGCAGGACTGTGGTTAAGAGCTCATCAATCTCCAAGAAGATCTCTCCTATAAAGAACACTCCGTCAAAATTCTTAAAGTCGTAGAATGAAAGACTCGCAACAAGTCCATCAAGTTCTACAAGGTGCACTGGTTGCACCATTCCGTTGATGAAGCCACTTGGGAGCGCGGGGATGAGCTCCGTTTCGAGTATCCTACCCTCTTTGAGTTTTCTTCTTCCTAGAATCTCGAGGCGAGATTCTTGTTTAGTGGGGGAGAGTTGTAGCATCACATCTGTCTAACATTTGTAATGCTACATGGTCTAATAATAAAATGATACTTCCTACATGTATTATTGCATCATCATTATATCATGCTCATTCCACCATGCCACCTTGCATTTGAGCATCATACAAAAACCCTCTATTTGGTTCTTACCCCATATACATTATATATTGTAGTTGCCTCTTGATACATTGTATTTGGCTCTTGATAAATGCTTGATGCCCAAGTTGAGTTGGGGGCATATCTTTTCTTAACTCAACCACTTTTCTTTGCCATCCCCTTATAATTCTACCATCCAAACTAAATATGAGCAATTGCTTTCCCTTGGTATTAATTCTACCTTATATGTGTTTGAATGGACCCACTCTTAATTCTTCAAGCTTCCATATGGTTTTATTTAATTTATGCTCATGTTTGATGTCGTCTTGACTACAAGTGAATCTACTGGGAAAATACACACTACATGGTCATATGGCTTCATATGTATGCATATGTCAAATAATCTCAAAAGACAAGCAAGCTTCCTTCTTTGCCTTTGGCCCTTATTACAATTGGAATGCATGCATAAATATATGGCCTTATGAATATTTAGATGTTTTCACAACTAGTACTAGTGGTCAATTTGAACCATGCATGGCCCATGCAAACTTTGTAACCTTTTCCTTTCCATTTGAATTCTTTTGGGTTATTTTGAATATGGAGAAGCTTACTTAGTTTGATTTCAAACAAGAGAGTCCCATTCAAATAAGCCACCTCCATATCCTATACCTCCTCTTGGTTCCTTTTTGGATTTAAGTTGGTTTTTCCTTTTGGAGCTTGGCCAAAGTTTGATTTAATTAAATAAAAACCAAAACGAAAGAATTCAAATTCAAACAAGATCTAACTAACCTAACTATCTAACCTAGACCTAGCTAACTGAGACCTCCCTTGTGGTGTGGTGCAACCAAACCACCACTCCAAACCACACCTAAACCTCACCCCTCCACCTAATCCATACACCCAAACTGAGCCACCAAGTGACCATGGCATGCAAGCCATGTGCCACCCCACCTAACCCCCACCAAGCTAGCTAGCTACCCTCCCTCCTTCTTTTCTTATCAGTCAAGAAGAACCCCAACCCCACCCCTGCTAACCCTGGTCCATCCATAATCACCTGACTGAGAGAAAGGAGAAAGGTGAGAAAAGTAACCCCGGTTGCTTTTTGATCTACCCTAACCCGAGCAGCTACTGCCTTCCTTCCTGCTTCATCTACCTCACCCCTACCAACCCAGGCCCGATCAGATCCACACCTGGGCGCTGTCCCGAGCCCCTCTGCTCTCCCCATCTCCTCTGCTAGCTCCCCACACCCATAACCGCCCCGTCAGCCTCTCTCTATTTTGGCGAGTTGGAGAAGAAGGTGGTAAGGAGCTAGGAGCCGAGGAAGACCAAGGAGACCCCCAGGAGCCTGCCTGTACCGGCATCGAGGACGAAGAGGCCTAGACAAGCTGTACACGAGTTAGCTGAGTCGCAAAACCCTAATCACCGGCCGCCAGCGTCACCGCAGATCGCCTTCGCCTCGACCCCGATCAACACCAGAACCAGGCCCGCGGTGAGCATGTGAACCCCCTGACAAGGTCCCGTGCAATTTTGCTTCCTGTAACGCTAGATCATTCTGTCGAACACCATGCCTGCGCTACCGCTCACTGCTGCCTCGCTTGCGCGCATCTGCCGCAGCGCGTCCCGCACCTAGCTGTGGCCACTGCTGGACTCGCCTAGTTGCGCAGTGTCGCATAACACCCGTGTCATGCACTGCTCCAAGAGGTGGGCCTACTGTGTGTGGCTGTGCGGCCCCACGGTAGTACGTCATGTCCACTTTTGGTTCATCCAGGATTGAGCTTAGAGCGTAGGGTCCGTCGTATTACACGTCGCTAGCCGCCTTACCAGCGCCGCCCCGCACCACCGCCTTGTCCTCGCGGACACATGAAGAGATCCCACAGTGCCGCCCCGCGTCACCGCCTCCCCTAGTGCCGCCCCCGCCTCCCCAGCACCGCCCCCGCAGTCTCGCGCCACTGTCTCGCCAACACCGTCCCGCGCCACCGTATCATCCTCGTGAACGCCATGAAGAGTGTTCCTAGCGTCGTCCCACGCCACCGCCTCCCCGAGTGTCGCCTTGCCTCCCCCAGCACCGCCCCGGGGCACCGCCTTGCCAGCGCCACCCCACGCGCGGACGCCATGAAAGAGCTCCACGACGAGGTCAACTTCATGATCTCCCGGTGCTTGCCTCCGAGGACGCGTCGCCCACGCCTCGCCCTTCCATGTTTGTGGCAAAATGGGACTCCCCATTGGATGCACAGGCGGACAACGGCGAACAAGACAGCAGATGAAGCCGCATTTCGGACAAAAAACGAACGCTTTTGTGTCCTATTTGCTCCTCCCCGTTGGGATGCTCTTAGAACCCACATGGAGCTTGTCATGGGCGCTACAGTTGGTGGCTCTCGTGTCTCGTCGTCGTGAGCATGTAAGCACATACACGCACAATACGGTGTAGATTTTTTGGCTTCTGGGCTCTAGTGTTTCTGGCATTTAAAAAAAATAAAAATCGTATTTGTAAGTTTTAAATATCTGGATGTAGCATATGCTTTGTCCCACAAACATGTGAAATATCAATTTCAAATAGTTTGTATTCCGAGCTGTATAAAAATAACAACAGTGTAGATTTGTATAAGTATGTTTTCAAATTTCTAATTTTATCAGATTTATCATTTTTGTGTAGCCCACAATACAAAGAATGAAGGTAAAGACAAAAGACAATTTCCGCACAAACATTAAATATTCGATAAAGTTAAACTAATACTACCTCATATAATACAAATTATATGCAGAAAAATTATATTATTAGAAAATATACGATCTGAAGTTTTCGATGACATTTTTTGCCATATATATCTCATACTAATTTGGTCAAATTCACGGCCTACGCGTAGGACTGATACACCCGGATGGGGGCAGTAGCTCTTTTGATGTCTGAAAAAAGAACGAGGGCAATATGGGACAGAGCAATGGTGACTTGCCACGTGGCAGCATGAGTCTGCTGCAAGTTGCCATCCTACTGTCAGTTGAAAAATCGAACGGCTCCCATTCAGTCGCGTCAGAAAACAGTATTTGGGACGTCCGCTCGGTACATTGCGAAAAAAAAGGCATTGTTACCATTCAAAAAAAGGGGCATTGTTACCTCTTCGTTGCCCGTCCCGCGAGCCGCGGCCATGGCCGCCGCCGCCGCCTCTGGTTCCACCGCAATCGTGTCTGCAATCTCCGCCCACATATCCGCCGGACGCCTCTTTGCGGCCCTAGACATCCTCCCTCCTGCTTGGTCCTCCTCCTCGATTCCTTCCTCTCTCTACGCATCCCTCCTCCACTTGGCCACCTCCCACCGCTCCCTCTCTGCTGCCCGCCGTGTCGCGGCCCACCTTGCGGCCTCCTCCTATTCCCCCTCCACCTCCCGATCCCCATCAGTCCCCACCTTCCTTTTGAACCGCACAATCGAGTCTCTTGCTGCCTGTGGCGGCCTCGCCGACGCGCGGGAGCTGTTTGAGTTAATGCCGCGCCGGGACGGTGGTTCTTGGAATGCTATCATCTATGCTTCCTCCCGCGCCGGAAACCCCGCTGAGGCACTCTCCCTCTTTGCTGATATGTACTCCCTCGGCGTTCGCCCCAACGATGTTACAATGGCGTCAGTTCTCGCATGTTGCGCCGAGTGCCTCAACCTGTGTGGTGCCCAGCAGCTCCACGGTCATATCTCAAAGCGGGACTTTCAGTCCAACGTCATTCTTGGTACAGCACTGGTCGATGTGTACGGGAAGTGTCTGTTGCTTCCACATGCGAGGCGGGCATTTGATGCCATTTCGGAACCTAATGCCATTTCATGGAATGTCATTATCCGGCGTTATCTCCTCGCTGGGATGGGGGATATGGCGGTTGACATGTTCTTCCGGATGGTCTGGGCAGGAGTTAGGCCGCTTGTTTATACTGTTTCACATGCAATTAGTGCTTGCCGGGATAACAATGCGCTTAAAGAAGGACGGTGCATACACACTTTTGTGCTCCGGCGTGGGTACGAGCACCACGTGCATGTGCAGAGCGCGGTCGTGGATCTGTATGCCAAATGTGGTGCCATTGATGCAGCCCAAAGGCTCTTCAACTTGGCACCAGTGAAGGACATGGTAATATCAACTTCTATTTTGTCTGGACTGGCTTCTAATGGGAGGATTGATGATGCAGAGAGAGTGTTCCAGGGGATGGAAGAGCGCAATCTAGTGTCCTGGAATGCTATGTTAACCGGTTATATCAGGTCCAAGGATCTGACTGGTGCTTTGCATTTGTTCCAGCAGATGAGGAAGGAGACAAAGGAGCTTGATGCTGTTACGCTTGGTTCAGTGCTCAATGCTTGTACTGGGCTGCTTGATATTGGGAAAGGTGAGGAGGTTCATGCATTCGCTTTCAAGTCTGGTTTGTTCAGTTACCCTTTCCTGAAGAACGCTCTTGTGAGGATGTATTCCAAGTTCGGATGCCTGAGTAGTGCAGAACGGCTTCTTCTATACGAGATGGGATCAGAGAGAGACATATACTCCTGGAACTCGCTGATCTCAGGTTTTGAACGCCACATTATGAGTGAAGTAGCTCTGTATGCACTGAGTGAGATGCAATTGGAGGTAACTCCTAACAACTCCACGTTGAGCTCGGCACTGGCAGCCTGTGCCAACATTTTTCTGCTTAAGCATGGCATGGAGATTCATGCATACCTTTTCAGAAACGGCTATGAGATTGATGATATACTGCGGAGTGCACTGGTTGACATGTACTGCAAGTGCAGGCTGTTCGATTATGCCATCAGGGTATTCGAGGCAGAACCATCTCGGGACGTCATCCTGTGGAACTCGATGATCCTGGGATGTGCTTACAGTGGCAAAGGTGAGTACGGGCTTGAATTGTTTGATGAAATGCAGAAGCAGGGTATGAAGGCAGACTCTGTCACTTTCCTGGGTGCACTGGTTTCATGTATCAGCGAGGGGCATGTTGGGCTGGGAAGGAGTTATTTCACTCAGATGACTGATGAATCCATCGTTCCTCGCATGGAGCACTATGAATGCATGATTGAGCTGTTGGGCAAGCATGGATACATGGTTGAGCTCGAGGAATTCGTGGACCACATGCCATTTGAGCCAACAACTGCAATGTGGTTAAGGATCGCCGACTGCTGCAAGGAATATGGGAGTAAGAAACTGAGCGAGCGGGCTGCCAAGTGCATCAACGACAGCAATCCCCTGACACCTGTTCGATACGAAGCCACTCCAGACTACGAGTGCTCCGAAGAAGAATCGAGTCATCGGCTAACAGGTGGCTGAGCTGAAATGCTTAATTGCTGAATGAATGAAAGAGCAGACCCCTTAAGGATTTTCAGCTGCTTGTGAGAGCATCGTTGACAGGATCATTGTTGATCGAGCTGAACACTGAGCTCGTGTTTTCTGTATATGACAGATTATAACATGCCCTCGAGCCTTCCTCTCAGCTGACTGATGAGCATGAATTGGAGCTCAGTTTGGTGACAGCCCCAGTCTTGTAGTATCACTGAAGTGCCGTTCTGAGTTACTGACCTGACGTTGCATGTTTCTTCTGGCGGTCACAAGGCAGTCACATTGCTCTCTCTGTCTTTTCTGCATATGTGGTCTGTCTATGTTCAGTGCTGAGACTTCCTCTCTGTCCTCTCTACGATGACAGCTCTCCGACGTTGAGGAAGTTGTAAAGTACAGTACTTATGTTTGTAAAAGAAAGCTGTATAGTGCCTGTTCGGCATAATTAATTTATTGTCTAAGCATCCGCAATACATGATGAAGAAAAAGATACAAGAGCTTTTTTTTGCTGAGATAAACCAGGAATAAGAGAAACTAGGATGCTCAATCTTTGACCTGTTTACAACATCATTTCAGAGGAATTCTATATACTTTTTTCTTAGGAAGTGAACACTTTCAAAATATTTGAATTTTGGATAAGCCAGTTTTGAACACTGAACATGGTATTAGGAAGTGTAGTACTTGCCTCTCCGAACTACCCTAGTGTTCTGGCGTGGCATGTATTCGTTGCTCCCTGCATCAGGAAGAGTAGTACAGTATTGCCCTTGCTCCTCTGTTCTTCCTCCCTGCTGCGTGCTTTGCTGCCGCTAGCATCGTCGCTCGAGCAAGCTGTAGCCGCGCCTCGCAATTCGCTCGTTTTTTTGTTTGCTTCAGAAACTAAAGTCTCATGATGAGGTAAAGCCGGGTCATATCAGGCAGATTTTTTACAAGAACTGCACTAATTTGATGGCACATGGCACACTATTATGAGCCTGCGGTTTTCCACTTGTTCACAAATCTAAGCTGTTTTTTTTTACGAATATGACCTGAGAAACATTGAACAGTACAAAACGCCTTAAAAAAACGAAAATTACAACGAGATCCTTAAGAAACCTTTCATCTTCAACCTCGCCGACGGCATGCCACCAATATGCTCCCTCCGTCCCAAAAGAAGTGACTTAACTTTGTCTATATTCGCAGTTCGCTCGGTTTTTTTTGTTTGCTTGAGAAACTAAAGTCTCATGATGAGGTGAAGCCGAGTCATATCAGGCAGATTTTTTACAAGATGTTGGCGTGCTCAAAGAATTGTAGAACTGCACTAATTTGATGGCACATGGCACACTATAACGAGCCTGCGGTTTTCCACTTGTTCACAAATCTACGCTGTCTTTTTTACGAATATGACCTGAGAAACATCGAACAATACAAAACACCTTAAAAAAACAAAAATTACAACGAGATCCCTTAAAAAACCTTTCATCTTCAACTTTGTCGACGACACGCCACCAATATACTCTCCGTGCCAAAATAAGTGACTTGTTTACATGTTAAAATTGCACAAAGGAATAGGTACATCCTTTCACAGACAGAAAGGTACACCAAAAAATTGGGATAGCCAAGCGCATGTGTACGACACGCCATCAATATACTCTCCGTGCCAAAATAAGTGACTTGTTTACATGTTAAAATTGCACAAAAGAATAGGTACATCCAAAGGTACACCAAAAAATTAGGATAGCCAAGCGCATGTGTCACGCGCTAGTATCGTCACTCTGCGGCGGCGTTTGGTTGCTTTAGGGGTTTTTTTTGGCTAAATGTGCATACCGCACATGCCACCGCCACATCACGAGCATGATCGTGCGGTGGGTGTACCTCCATTCGGGTACGACGTTTGGTCGGGCTGGCCGTCTTATGAAGCGGGTGTCATTCGCTAGCCTCCCCGATGTGGGACTAAATCTAGTCATTCGTCAGGTCCAAAGCACGGTCGTTGCCATAAAAATGGTGCCAGGTCGGGCTGTTAGCTTCAGGAGGATTCATTTGCTTTTTCTTCCCTCCGCCATTGGCCCATTTCTTCCTCCCTCGCCTCGCGGCGGAATACGGCCCATTCTGCGTCGCGTGGACCGACCAGCTCGCCCATACCGAGCTTCCCGCGTTCCTGGGGTTCGATCTCCCCGGCGCTGAACTGTCACCGGCGGCTTCTGGGCCGCAAAACTTACTCTGGGCTGTTCCATTTTGCGCGCGCCTATTGGCATGGCGCGCCATCACCACCATCACTTCGTCTCCCACCTCCGAGCCTCCGCGCCGCTCGCCGACCTCCTCCGCTCCTCGCCCAGCCTCCCCGCCGCCCGCGCCGCGCACGCGCGCGCCCTCAAATCGCCCTTCGCGGACGAGACTTTCCTCCTGAACACCCTCGTCTCCACCTACGCGCGGCTCGGCCGCCTCGCCGACGCACGCAGGGTGTTCGATGAGATTCCCCGCCCCAACACCTTCTCCTACAACGCGCTCCTCTCGGCGCACGCGCGCCTTGGCCGCCCCGACGACGCCCGGGCGCTCTTCGACGCCATCCCCGACCCAGACCAGTGCTCCTACAATGCGGTCATCGCCGCGCTCGCGCAGCACAGCCGCGGCGCCGACGCCCTCCTGTTTGTGGCCGCCATGCACGCCGGCGACTTCGTGCTCAACGCCTACTCCTTCGCTAGCGCCCTGAGTGCCTGTGCCGTGGAGAAGGATTCGAGAACCGGGGTGCTGGTGCATGCCCTTGTCTCTAAGTCGCCGCATGCCAAGGACGTGTACATTGGGAGCGCGCTCTTGGACATGTATGCCAAGTGCGAGTGTCCCGAGGAGGCACGGAAGGTCTTTGAGGCAATGCCAGAGCGGAATATTGTTTCCTGGAACAGTTTGATCACTTGCTATGAGCAGAACGGCCCTGTGGGTGAGGCGCTTGTACTGTTCATCAGGATGATGAACGCTGGGTTCGTGCCCGATGAGGTGACGCTGGCAAGTGTCATGAGTGCATGTGCGGGCCTTGCTGCGGATAGAGAAGGACGCCAGGTTCATGCGCGCGTTGTGAAATCCGATAGGCTTAGGGAGGACATAGTGCTGAGCAATGCTCTGGTGGACATGTACGCCAAATGTGGGAGGACATGGGAGGCGAGGTGCGTATTTGATCGCATGGCTTCCAAGAGTGTTGTGTCTGAAACATCACTGATCACTGGGTACGCGAGGTCGGCAAATGTGGAAGATGCTCAGGTTGTCTTCTCACAAATGGTCGAGAAGAATGTCATTGCTTGGAATGTGCTCATTGCAGCGTACGCACAGAACGGTGATGAGGAGGAGGCACTTAGGCTCTTTGTCAGGCTGAAAAGGGAGTCGGTTTGGCCAACACATTACACGTACGGAAATGTTCTCAATGCATGTGGCAATGTTGCTGATCTTCAGCTTGGTCAGCAAGCTCATGTACATATCCTGAAGGAAGGTTTTCGCTTCGACTTTGGACCAGAATCTGATGTGTTCGTTGGGAATTCCCTTGTAGACATGTACCTAAAGACAGGATCCATTGACGACGGTGTAAAGGTGTTCGAGAGGATGGCAGCCAGAGATAAGGTGTCGTGGAATGCCATGATTGTTGGTCATGCGCAGAACGGCCGTGCAAAAGATGCACTGCATCTTTTCGAGAGGATGTTGTGCAGCAAAGAGAGTCCAGACTCTGTCACCATGATTGGCGTTCTGTCAGCCTGTGGCCATTCTGGACTGGTGGAGGAGGGCCGGAGATACTTTCGGTCCATGACTGAGGATCATGGGATAACTCCATCCCAAGATCATTATACATGCATGATTGATTTGCTTGGTCGTGCCGGTCATCTGGAAGAAGTTGAGGAGCTCATAAAGGAAATGCCAATGGAACCTGACAGTGTGCTCTGGGCATCTCTGCTAGGTTCTTGCAGGCTACATAAGAATATTGAGATGGGAGAATGGGCAGCTGGGAAGTTGTTCGAGCTTGATCCGGAAAATTCTGGACCCTATGTTCTTCTCTCGAATATGTATGCTGAGTTAGGGAAATGGGCTGATGTTTTCAGAGTGAGGAGATCCATGAAGAGCAGAGGTGTTAGTAAGCAACCTGGCTGTAGTTGGATTGAGATAGGAAGGCAAGTGAGTGTGTTTCTCGCACGAGATAATGGACATCCATGCATGAATGAGATACATGATACCTTGAGAATCATTCAGATGCAGATGAGCAGGGTGAGTGTAGATGCTGAAAATGCCAATTGCATGGTGAATTATAGCTCAGAAGCCTGTGGCTAAAACTTGAAGCCATGATGCATTTCGCATGATGCAGAACCTGGCAACAAAAGAAATGCAGAAAGATTATGCTTTATTGATTCTTTTGCCAGTGCAGCAGTTTTGCTTGGGTGAAAGTATAAAGGACATTTCTTCTCCGAGTTCTGGATCTGAAGACTATAACTCTTCGGAAGTGCGTGTGCTGACAACTTGGCAACGGCTATGCCATGATAGATCATGGATTACTTGTTTTGGATTCAGTGTATAAAGGTGAAGTGCCACTTGCATACAGTAGAATATGCAGTGTGAAGATTTTACAGCTGACTTCTGAGAATAAAATAATCTAGAATACTAGCCATCTACTATCTGATATTCAGTTGTTTACTAACTGAAAGTAGAAAAGATGATGGAAAGAGACTCAGTATTGTCTTTTGAAAGCAAAGTTCAAGGGCATGAGTCGAAGAGAAGCTACCAAATAAGCCCCCATTGACTTTCTCGGGATCCCTGCAAGTGCAACACCCCGGGCACTTTCACCTATATTAATCTGGGGAGAGTTGGACTCTGCTTCCAAGTGGAGACCCCGAGAAGCTTCTCAGTCACAGCTTAAGCTATGGACGTCCCTCTGTTGTTCCCTTTCGCCATCCTCGTTGTAATTCTTCTGCTCTCCTCCGGCGCCATCGCGGCTGAGAGGGAGGCGACAGCTGTGCTAGAAGAGGCGGTTCTGACGCTGGACGCAGGTAACTTTTCGGAGGTGGTGGCCAAGCACGAGTTCATCGTTGTCGAGTTCTATGCGCCATGGTACGTATGGCTAACTTATTTCTTTAAGCAGCTGTAGTCCGATTTACCCTAAGGCCCAGTGGCTAATTAACTGATGTGTAACGCAGGTGTGGCCACTGCAAGGAACTCGCTCCAGAGGTAACCCATTTTCTTCATGTGTAGTCAGTCTAACTATGAAAGATGCAACACTGAGATGTATGTCTGATATGATGCATGCAGTATGAGAAGGCAGCCTCTGTGCTGAGGAAGCGCAACCCGCCGGTGGTGCTCGCGAAGGTGGATGCTTACGACGAGAGTAACAAGGATCTCAAGGACAAGTACAAGGTGAATGCATATCCAGCCATCAAAATCTTCAGGAATGGGGGAAGGGATGTGAGCGCTTACGGCGGCCCAAGGGATGCCGACGGCGTCGTAGAGTACCTCAAAAAGCAGGTAGGCCCAGCATCCTTGGAGCTCAGGTCGGCAGGGGATGCTGACCACTCAATCGATGACAAGCGGGTAGTCCTTGTAAGTCTCCCCACTATTGTGCAATTTTATGCCAGGTTTTGTTCTCCTAAATAACAAGGAATATCAGTAGATGTGGCGTGTCTGAGACTTGCCTTCCAGGTGGGAGTATTTCCTGAATTTGCTGGTATGGAGTATGAGAATTTCATGGCCGTGGCAGGCAAGATGCGAGCAGACTATGATTTCTTTCACACATCCGACGCGAGCATTCTTCCGCGTGGCGATCAGGCCGTTAAGGGCCCCCTTCTTCGACTATTTAAGCCATTCGATGAGCTGTTTGTCGATTCACAGGTAAATCTCTTTCTTAATGTGATTTTCTTCAGGTGCTGATGACTTACTGTGTATGCATTTGCTTGCGTAACACTCATACACCAGTATTTTGCAATTGTCAGGATTTTGATAAGGATGCAATCAAGAAGTTTATTGAGGTGTCTGGTTTCCCTACCGTACTGATCTTCGATGCTGACCCGACCAACCATAAGTTTCTCGAAAAATACTACACCACGCCGAGTGCCAAAGTGAGTAAAAAACAATTGCCCTGAGATCCTGATTGTTACTTCAGAATCTTTTGTTTCCACTTCATGTGCTGGAAGGAAGATGGAACATTCAGTAATTATAGCTCAATTTTCTACCTGCATCATGATATTAACATAGGACCAGCGTTTGAGATGTAAGAGTGCATTGAACTGTTTCTGATGTATCATGAAACATGAAATATACGTAATTTGGTGCATGGTTGGACAGGCAATGCTTTTCTTGCACTTCAGCGACGACAGAGTCGAAAGTTTCAAGAGCCAGATGCATGAAGCAGCCAGGCAGCTCAGTGGTAATAACATAAGCTTTCTAATTGGTGACGTTTCAGCCGCTGATCGTGCCTTCCAGGTTGTTTACTCTTTCTAGCTGCCTGTTCAGAATTCTAGAACTAATCCACTAATTAGTATCCATGCGAAACCTTTCAGTATTTCGGGCTCAAGGAAAGCGATCTTCCCCTTCTCCTCGTGATAGCATCTACTGGAAAATATCTCAATCCAACCATGGAGCCTGACCAGCTCATACCCTGGATGAAGCAATATATAGTTGAGGCCTAGTCTACTTTACTATGCTGTTTCAGAGTACTCTTTTGTCAAATATTTCCCTTATCATCTACTATTTTGTCCATACAGTATGGCAACTTGACACCTTATGTCAAGTCTGAGCCAATCCCTAGGGTGAATGACCAACCTGTTAAAGTCGTAGTGGCTGACAATATTGATGACATTGTTTTCAACTCTGGCAAAAATGGTTCGTTCTTCTCACTTAAACTGGTTGTCTGAGCTGAATAATACCAGTGTTTCCTTAGCTTTTAGTTATATTCTGCATTCAAGGCAGCTTGTCTTACCAATTCACTGCATGCCATTAATATTTCTACAGTTCTACTCGAGTTCTATGCACCATGGTGCGGTCACTGCCGGAAGTTGGCCCCGATACTGGAGGAAGTTGCGGTCTCGTTCCAAGACGATGAAGACGTAGTCATAGCAAAGATGGTAATCCACTTTTCAGCTGCTGGGTCAAGCTTAACTAATAAAATAATACTTCTATGGTAGAGCATTTCTTATGCATTATAAACACCGACACCTCTGGTTTTGCAGGATGGCACCGCGAATGATATCCCGTCAGACTTTGAGGTCGAGGGGTATCCAACTCTGTACTTCATTCCTTCTAATGGGGGAGACGTTTTGTCATATGAGGGTGAGAGGACGGCAGAGGAGATGATCAACTTTATCAATAAGAACAGGGAACCCAAAGCTGGTGCATCTGCTGCGGTGGAAGAAGTAACCCAGACCGATGCTGTAGAGGAAGAGGTAACAACATCATCGTCAGCGTCCACTAAAGATGAACTGTAATCAAGATGTGCGTATTGTACGTGTCGTTTTTCTTCATCGGCAACTCCTGTATTTTTTTCTGCTTCTCTGTGAAATCCAATGCTTATAAGCTCCTGTGTCACGCAGGACACTGACGAGTGACCGAGCTCTACACAACTCAGTCTACAGACTACATAGGATGAGTGTGCAGGACAGTTGTTCAGATCAACTGTTACGCGGTTGGGAGGATACAGACTCATATAAGTTATTGTGTTGTGCATTGCTGATGTCTTAGTTTGAATCGAATAAGCTCCTCCGTGTTGTCTGATATGGGCCATCAAGCTCCTCCGTGTTGTCTGATACGGGATCGCCTGATCTTCTCCGCGAGGTGGACGGTGATGAATTTTAGTGGAGATAACTTGTATAACGCTCATGAGCCTCTCGATCAATCCCTGATGCTAGTGCAATAGATCTCAACCCTATGAATATTCGCAACTTCACACACTTGCGCTTGTAGCCGCCCACGAAGCGTTGATGCAATCTTCTAATCCCTAATGGAACAGCAGATCACACAAAACTTCTAGTAATATAATACACTAGATCGATACAAATTAGTGTGGAAGAATTCAATGGTTTGCACTTAGCAACTCCAAGAACTAGGGTTTATCTTAAACGTGGTCTAAAGGACTCTAGAGGACGTTCCCAGGCTTTTAGGCGGCGGACAACGGGAACAAAAACATGTTCGACCTAAACTGGTACAACCAGATCAGACGAATCCGTGTGGGGCCGGATTATCCGGTCCAAGTGGGGCGGATTATTCTGAGCGACACGCCCAAAGTCCTTAGCGAAAATTCGCCTGGTGAGCCGGATTATCTGGTGTAGCCAGGGCTAGCCCTGAGGGGGGACAGGAGGGGCGGCCGTCCCGGGCCCCCGAATCCAAGGGGCCCTAATAAGCCAAAGTATATGCAGTGAGATTTCTGAAGAGATGCCGGCACCATTAGAGCCAGATCGAGAGCTTTTCTCGCTTACAGTGGATACATGACAAAACGTTATGCCACTCACCTAATGGACTGGACCTTGGGCCCTTTTTTTGCTACGGTTAAATTAGGCTTAGTACTTTAATGATTAGCTTCGGCCTTTTTTTGCTTCGGTTATATCAGGCTTACTATTTAATGGTCAGCTTGGGCCTATTTTGGTAAATGGATTAAGTGGGTTGAGGTCGTTGCTAGTAATAAACACATTCGGAATTGTGTGCACGTTAAACAAAAGATGAATGTGTGCAGGTAAATATTTGAGAATTCTTAAAAAAGAAAATTCATATGTAAAAATTCTCAAAAGAGCGGTGTGATGTTTGTCTCGTCATGGGCTCAAGTGCGTGGACGCCGGGACGGCGGCCCGGAAGGTGTACTGCACGGTCGGCTCTATGGCGAGTGACGTGGCGGTGGTAGTGGTCTCTCTCTTCGGTCATGTGGATGGCGTGGAGCAGACAGTGGGGGTTCCTGGTGTTGGTGACGCTTTGGCTCTGGCAGCTCCTAGATCACGTTTCGGAGACCTGGCTCGGGGATATCGGGCGGCTGAGTTCTCGGGAGCGGTGCCAGGATTTTTTCGGGCGAGAGCCCAGCGCCCCAGCGCCAACGATGGCAATGGATGCAGGTGTCGTAACCCTCTTGGGGCGTTTTTGCGGTTATCCACTCCGTGATACAGCTCCAGGTGAAAACCCTTGACCTCGCGGTCTCGACGGAGGTGGCGGCGCAGTGCGTCGTTACCCTCTTGGGGCACTCTCGTGGAGCCCTGATACCTCTCGGTTTTGTTTTTGTCTTTGGTGGCAAGTTTTGGTTTTTCCATGTTTTTCTTTTGTTTATCTTTGGTCTGCTTCGTAAGAAGTTATCCTCTCCAACTTGCATCGGATCGGCCGTTGTGGCTTTATTTATAAAGCAGGGCAAAAGTCTGTTTCGAGGAAAAGCTGAGTCACTGAGAGGAAGGGGCGAAAGTCTGTTTCTAGGAGAAGCCGAGTCACTGAGAGGAGACAGCACCTCGACCGCATTAACTTTAGACAGAGCCGACTTGATGATCGGAAAGGGTAATACGGCATACTATTAACAATGACTTCGTATCAGCGGATGTCGAAGCAAATTTTAAGATAATAATACGTTAATTATTTGATATAAAATATTGCTTAATGCTTGTAGGACCCTAGGTGGAAGTTAGTTACATGATGCTTGTAGTGCCCTAGGTGGAAGTTTCGCCCCCAGGCCTCCCAAATCTCAGGACCGGCCCTAGGTGTAGCTTTGCTTCTTTTGATGATCTCCTCTTCTTATGGTGTGCCTGCCTCCCTCTCCTCCCTTGCGTCATCATGGATGATCATCACGCCTGGCTCCTCTTGACGCAACCCTTCTCCTCGTGATATGCTTGTCTCCTTAGTGAACCTGATCATACATAGATGCATAGATTTAGGTAGTATAAAATTCTCATCAACCAAAACATCAGATTTACTAGGGATGTCATCATCATCTCCCCTCCCCCCCCCCGCCGCCCTCAAAAGGTGTCTACCTTGACGCTCCAAGGTCTTCTCCATCATACGGTGTCAAATCAGCGACATTGAAACTATTACTGACACCAAACTCATTTACTGGAAGATCTTTTTTTTTAAAATGGGGAGCAGAGCCTCGACCTCTGCATCAAGTCATGCACATAACCTTTATTTATTATTAGAACCACATTGTTTGGCAAAATCCATTACAAAGATCATACAAACTGGAACCGCCAAAGGTAAACACTGAGCAAAAACGATAACTATATCGCCAGCTCCCAACGAGATCTACCAAACCCCTATCTACCTATTTCGACCCTCCCATGGTCATCCACACTATTACCACTCGCCAAGAGAAGCTGGAGTACCTTGGCACGGTGGCACGAACTCAAGTAAAAGGAGTCCTAAAACCGCACAGTATATTGTAACATCCTAGCATTAGAGCTTAGAAATAAGCTGAGATAAGGTGTGTGCATTGCATTCATGCATAGAAAATTCAGGGAATTTTCACGCAAAGCTAAAGAAGCCAGTGAGGGATCGGGATCTCTCTTGCTCTGATGGAAGCATTCGGACAAGTGTGACAAATTTCTACATGACCTCTATTGTATCTTGGTGTTTGAGGGAATTCATTTTAAAATTTTAGTATATTTGAATTAGAAAATAATGTATAATGGGATGATAAATAGTAATTAAATTACAATAAGGAATAAGAGTTGAATTCTTATTTATGAATAAGATACAATATGTACAAGTCTAAAATTACACTAGAAATAAAAGTTAAACATTACATTGCCCTTATAACAAAGGAATAAGAGATATTTCAATAAAATAATAGTGTGCAGAAATAAAGGGATAACTTTATTACCTCGCACAATGTTACATTGTCTTTACAATAGGTGTAATAATACAATCAGTAAAGGGAATAGAAAAGGATAACTTTAATACAATAATACAAACATTACACTGTTGTGACAAATATTTAGAGGAAAAAAGGAAATTACAATTATATGAATAAACAATTAAATTAGAAGAAATAAAAATCCTACACTAATCTTTAAGGAGATTTCTCCATCTTTCTGATCTTTTCTTCTTCAATTGATCCCTGCAAATTAGACAGATAACAAGAAAAGAAAGTAGAAAAAAGAGTGTTTGGGTTAGTGAACTCTCAGAATGGCATAGAGTTGCTATGCCAGGCTCATCACAGAGTTTGCAATAAAGGGGCCATTTAGTAACTATTCTTATCAGGGTATTTGCCTCAGACTTATTGCATCATAGGCTAAAGGAAATCACATCTCAAAAATGACAGCTAACCAGCAGAAATATCTCAGTCAAGTTGATCCATATGGGACAAGTTCCATTTGTGGAAACTTGAACCAGGGGAGGGCCACTAGACAGCAGCTCACACAACACATGCAAGTGTTGTGTTGTCAACACCACAAGAGAGTACCAGATAGGGAGAGAGCACAGCCGTAGCTAGCAAAACTACACCCTCCCACATCCAACCATTCCATATCCACAACTCCAGAGCACAAGGTTCAGCACCAAAACCTCCACAATGCACCACACCCACATCACCAACACCCTGGTTGCTTGGGGAAGCAATCCAGGAGCACCAGAAAAGGCACATGAGCAAGGAGGAGAAGGTTTACCAGAAGATTCAGCAGCAACTGATCAAGATCCATCACTGGAACAGGTTTCAGGAAGCTCAAGGTAGGAAAAATAAGAGCCTTGGAAGATATAGTGCATATTATATCTGTTCTTATCAATTTTAGATAAAAGGGCAAGAAGAGGAGGTAATAAAGTATAGAAAAGAGAGGATTTTCTCTCAGTTCTGCATAGAGGTGCTATGCAAAATCATCATCAAGAAATGAAAACCATAGCACAATATCTGTCCATATCCAGAGTTGTGCCTCAGCCTTTGCATCATTGGCAGGGCCTGGATACTAGTATAATAGCTGATCTTGTCAAGATCATCCAATAAAATTAATCCAACACACAAGAAACTGCATAAAGAGAGAGCATCAGGGTCAAGACAGGAAAAGTAGCTAATCAAATGATCCGCCAGAGGCATGGAGTTTAAAATCTAGATGAGCAAGCTACAAGGGCATATATGGTAGAAGATACAAAGTACAACAATCAAGATCCTAGGTTGATTTAGTGCATCCTTTATTTTTATGAACCTTTTAAGAGAGGGGTTCTTGTGAAACACTTATAGTGTTGCTGGACAGCAACCAGATTTGTCCAGGAGCAACTACATCAACCATAGAGCATAAAAACAGTACCAAACCATCCAGAAAAGCATCTACCCAATCTGGAGTTATACTACATAGATCTAGGTGGTCAGGTGATCACTACAAACTCAAGAATACACCATTAGGAAGAGATCACAAGAAGTATAATCATAACAGGTTATTTATTTGCTTACACCTGATCAAGTTAACCAGTAGAAGGTTATTTATGGATCCCGAAGAACAACCCTACAAGCAGCAGGTTGCTAATCTATAATCTAATCAAACATCTATTCTTGCAAGTTTAGTCTACCTAGCATTAGGTGTGTCCATCATAAACACAGATCTTTTCAAGATCATGCTAAATATGACCATGGTGATGTGGACACTCTAAGAGAAGGCACCACAGTTATCCAAAAATCATTAAAATCCACAAGCAAAGGCATATACTTGATGTAGATAAAATTTTATACCTCAAGGTGAGCTTGTGATCATTTATAACATCAAACTGTCCATCTAGAAGAAAATTGCAGCAAGCTTATGCATCTATAAATTTTCCAAACAACATGTGCATATCAGGAATTCTATTCCTGATCATATAGGGCTAGTAGTGTATGCTTGCATAACCAAACCAGAACCATATATACACTATTACATATTAGGTAAATCTTGCAAAAAGAATACAACATGTGTTCTGTGTTCTAAAAGAATAGGGACTAAGAAGTAACACAAGATTCTATTAGGCAGGACTAGAATATCTACATAAACAAGAGTATGATCTTATTAGTGTTCTAGAAGCAAGCCATGAAATTATAACCAATACTAACATTATCTATGCATATTTTATTCTGTTTACACTTCTCACACACCATTGTTTGCAAGAAACCACAATTATACATTATCCTTATAAAGTATATACTTATTTGCATCTAACCAAGTCCTTAATCAACTAGAAGGAGCTAACCAAAACTTAATCAACTATCTTTTGTTCATTTCTTCGGATCAGATCATAACCATAACCCCAATTCCAAAATTACCTAAACCTAAATCCTATACCTAGAGTGGTTCTTCGGCTCGAAGGCCAGTTACAGTAGAATTACCTGAACCGGAGGCGTGGTCGATGCATCAGAGACATCGTAGACGGACTAGGCAAGGAGATCAATGTCGGGGTTGCGCCACAGCAGCGTCCCGCCGGCATCGACTTGAGGAAGGCATGGCGGAGAAGGAGCATGAACAGGAACCCGAGAAGGGGTAGTAGTCCGAGAGAAGCCAGGAGAGTTGAACTGCATCACCATCGATGCCGAGACTTAAGGAGGAGCAGGAGGAGCTTGTGGTGAGGAAGCTCACGCGCGACGAGGAGTCACTGGGGCGCAGGTGCCGAGCCGACGGCCGAACCGTAGACAGGGATAGGGTTCCAGGGGCGCACGTAGGGGCGCAGGCGCAGATAGAGGTGGCGGGAATTAGGTGGAGAGCCTGGAGCGGAGCTCAGCCAGGCAGCGGCATGATCGATGCGTCGGTGGCGCCGGAGTGGTAGTGGCGGCTGGCCAAGTGATCTTGCCGCCGAGAGGAAGGGGTGGGGCTGTGTCGTCTGCGTTTGTGTGAGTGAGAGCATGAGAAGGGGTGGGCTGGGGTGGGGTATGACCCCAAGCCCAACTGGGCCGAGTTGGTCTTTACTAGCCCACGGGCCAGAATAATTGTATAGGAAATAAAAAAATATTGTAAAGGAAATAATAAACCAGATGTAAAATTACCAAAGTACCCCTGAAAAATTTTTAGCCCTAGAAAAATATAGAAAAATCCTAAAAATACAAATAACATATTGGAATGGTCACAAAAATAATATCTACCTAAGAAAAATATAACATTGTTTGTTTAAGTAAAATAAAATGCAAATAAATATTAACACCATCAAAACCCAAGTGAAATTTCACAAAATAAGAAAAATGAATAAAAATCATTTTTGCATATGAAAATAAATCTACTATTGTATAAAAATGCTAACTTAATTTGTTTTCAAATAAATCTTGAAGCAAATATTTAGAGATATATAATCCTTTGTGGAATTTTGTAAAAATAAGGATAACACCTAAAATTAAATAAAATTCACGTCTAAGATCTTAAGTAAGTATGTTTTATTAGAAAAATACTAATTATACTATTCCAACACATTTTATGGTTATTAAGAAATAAATCCTTATTTATTATTTAGTTGGTAAATTCTTTAACAACATTTTTAAATCAAAAATAATCATAATTTTATATAGAACCAAAAATCTTGTACATTAAAGTACTATTTCTAAAACCATAACTTAAGTCTATAATAATACTTAAAAGTAAAACTATTAACATTTAAAAAACTAACTTAAACTAAAAGTAAATGATTCTATACCTTCAAACATGCTTGTTATAAGATTTAAAGTTTATTAATACTTTTAAACACATCACACCCTAGATTTAATTATGTTTTATAGTTAACTTTTGTCTGTTCCAAATTAAGTCATAAGGCATCTCAAATCCAAACTTATCAAACAAACGCAAATGACATCGATCATATTGTACTAACCATAAAGATTGGTTAAACCTTAACAAAGAAACCTTCTTTTCAAACGTTATTCGTTTTGCCACTTCAAACAACAATCTCATTATAAGTCTTCAACTCTTATCAACATAAACCATGGACTTTCATAATAGACACATAATATCAAATAACTCTAAGCATGTATTGTTATATTTACTCTGTATCATACATGTTAGTCTTAAGTTCCTTGTATAGGTATATTGGCTTACAAAGTAAACTTATAGACAAACTAAATCTTAAAGAAATCACCTAGATTTAACTCATTCACCATATTAGGGTATTACTTCGGGGTTTTCCAAACTGCATTACATTACTTATGCACAACTGCATCTTGCTTCTTAAAACATTAGTCCTTACTGGACCAATAATGTTATTTACAGAATTTGGATCGTCTATTATCTTGAAGACCGTGAGTACATAATCTTGCAATCACAAAAGGCAAGTTCACAACTTGCTGATGTCCTTTGATTATTTTCTATGCTTGTAACGCAACTGTGTTATCACCTGCATTTCAAAAAGGTCAGAAAACAATATTTTCATAATAATATGATTATGGATTATTTATCAGATGGTAATAATCTACTAATACAGTTCTAGTGGTGAAGGAACATAATATCTAGGACTTAACAACCAATGTCATCAGTGATTCTAGCCCGTATATTACGCGTCAACCATAAGACTTGGAATGGGACAGGAAAGTCAGCTGTATCTTCTCCCTTTCATATGGAGGCAAGATGACCTTATCGTGAGGCTGTTGATTTCTCGTGGAGTTCCAGAGAATCCAACACATGGGTGGGACCCCTTAGTTCCCCGCGAGCTAGGTGTCTAGATTATCTGTGCAGGCTATCTGGATCAGAGTTCACCATAGCTGATGGTGACCGCCAGTCAGAGCTGCTTACAGAGTCTTCAGGAACTTCCCATGGTTATAGATTGCCCTAGTTGGTGGCTTAACGGAGGTATAGTTAGCCCTGGAGGATCGTGCAGACATATGGGGTCACGGAGAGGGCAGTACTGGCTTGGATCTTAGACTAGGCCCCACATCAAGGAATTGTGGATGGGAATAAGCTGCCCGGTTGTGCAACAAGGCTAAGATCTCTTATGGGAAAAGTGAAGTACCTATGTAGAGTGTAAGAATTGTGACATGTTACTCCCTGTTCCGGGAAGGAGCTACGAACGCGGCAGGAAAGGAACTCCATGAAGTTCGGGTCAACCGGTGAAGGCTGTCGGACATAGTTTTCAGAATAAAAGCAACCTTTGAAGAAATGTTTAGGAAAACCTGCATTGCCTACGACCTATGGTCTATGGCTGTAGAGATAGTGCATCATACACTCCTTTTTAGTGAACTTGCTGAGTACGCTCGTACTCAACCGTACCTTCTTAACTCTTGCTAGGTTCTAAGCCGTTGAAGACGACATCAACATCAACTTCTGCTCAAGAAACCATCATCGACAGCTCAAGATCTTCAACAGAGTCAATGAAGTCAACATATACATCAACTGAAGTGAAGAAAAAGTTCTTAAGTAGATAGGAGTAGATTCTCTAGCCATAAAACCTACTTCTGTAGAGCATTGCAATAGCAGCAATGGCAAGCCTGTTAGTTGAGATGCTAGTCTTAGTTACTAGATATTTCTAGGTTATTATTTCTGGTTCTTCTTTGTAAGAAGTTCTTTCTCTCTCTTTAACCTAGAGTGTTCTCTGGATATTTTGTAAAGAGTCGAGTTGTAATCTATAGTCATGTCTTGGACCTGCTGTGTTTTTGTTGTACCACTCTGAGGGATGTAATACTAGTGAACGGTTTTTCATTGGTGTTATGTCAACTACTATAGTGTACTACATCATGCAGTGGTATGCTAGGTCACTGCACATATCCACGGACGCCCACGCACACGCTCTGGATGTCGCCGCCTTCAAAATCTTCCCCCAACCCATCGTCAGCATGTAGATCAATGCGCATACTCTCGCCACACTAGCCACCAACACCACCTCGGTGCCAAGCAGCACTACCCCCCGCGTGCTAGCCGCTCCACCCTCCTGCCGCTTTCATCCAACGTTGCTCCACAAGCAATGCTCCCAGGAGAGAACGCGATACCGACACCATGGCACCGCCATCGCCTGACCCAAAGATCTTAGGGTTTCCTCCGGAGTAGCACGATTGAGGTCGACACAAGGTGCACGGTGAAGCCTTCATCAAGGTAATGACATGGTAACACCGCCATCGCCTGCCAATGACTCGGTTTTCACCGGCACCTATGTCTCCCTGCCTTGCTACTGGGACTGGAAGATGGATCGCGAGATCTAACAAACCAGCCGCAGGCCGGCCACCTTCTACGGAGAAGATGACCACCTCCACCAAACCTAGGGCCTCTGCTGATCCCTACATCCGATGAGAACTCCAAAAGCGATGCCCTCAAGAGGGGAACGATGCACAGGACACCACCATTGCTCGATCCCTCGGGATCTGAGGTTTCCCTCGGAGTTTTCTTGGCTAGAGGGACGAGGGGCACTAGATCGCCGTCCGCCACATCGCTGCTCCTCCGGCCATGCCGCAGCCGCCGCACGCCAGAGATGCCACACTGCTGAGGTGCCCGACGCGCACCCATCTGCAATGAGGATTGGCATCCCGCGCCGCTGATCTACGCCAGGGAAGATGAGAGATCCCCCCGCTACCGGCAGCACCCAGGCTTTGCCTGGCCATGACCTTGGTGGCAGCGGGGGAGAGAGGAGGGAGGGGAGTTGGGGGGCTGAGGTAGCGATGTCTAGGGTCCCCCCCCCCCCCCCCGTCGCCACACAGGGGCAAGAGGAGGGAGAGGAAATAGATCTGTTGGAAGATCTATCTAGTAGTCATTGTCATTGCTCTCAGCAAGTACTTTGTAAAGACTAGCACCACGTGAAAGTAACTTAGAACATCTCAAGTGTGGAAATTTGTTCTTGTGAAAGGGTACCCAAACCATATGTCCTGGCTGAAACAACACCTCCTTACGCTTCTTGTTAGCTCTAGCAGTATTGTTCTTGCCCTTCTTTTCGATTGCCTCTTTAGTCTTCACATGTATCTTCTTCACAAAATCTGCTCTCTTCGATGCCTCCATATTTACTCTCTATTGTATGGGAAGAGGAAGCAAGTCAAGTGGTGTAATGAGTTTGAAACCATAGACCACCTCGAATGGACAAAGCTGTGTGGTAGAGTGAACAACCCTGTTATATGCAAACTCCACATGCGGAAAATACTCCTCCCACTCACACAAATTCTTCTTGATCATAACTCGTAGCAATGTTGAAAGTGTTGGATTTACCACCTCCGTTTGATCATTAGTTTGGGGATGACATGTTGTGCTGAATAGTAACTTCGTCCCCAGCTTTCCCCAAAGTGTCTGCCAGAAGTAGCTCATGAACTTCACATCACGGTCAGAAACAATCGTCTTTGGTACTCCATGTAAACACACGATGTTCCTGAAAAAACAGATTAGCAATATGCGACGCATCGTCGCTTTTGTGGCAGGCAATACAATGAGCCATTTTCCAGAATCTATCCACTACCACAAAAACTGAATCATGGCCTTTTTTAGTTCTAGGAAAACCTAATACAAAATCCATGCTTATATCTTTCCATGGCATAGTAGGTGCAGGTAATGGTGTATACAAACCGTGAGGCTTCAACTTAGACTTTGACTTGTTGCAAGTAATGCATCCTTTACAAACCTGTCCACATCACGCCTCATCTTAGGCCAGTAAAAATGATCAGTGAGCATGAGCAGCGTCTTCTCATGCCCAAAGTGACCCATAAAACCTCCAACATGTGATTCCTGCTACAATAACAAACACACCGACGATTCTGGAACACATAGTTTATTAGCACGAAACAAAAACCCATCATGGATGTGAAATTTATCCCATGCTTTCCCAATAGCACACAAGCGATATGGTCTAGCAAAATCATGATAGGTTGCACACATAAACTCTCTAAACCAAGAACTTTGATATACAATTGTGTTAACAACATGTTCTTCCTAGATAGAGCATCAACAACTACATTATATTTTCCTTCTTATGTTTAATGATGTATGGGAAAGACTCAATGAACTCAACCCATTTTGCAAGATGCTTATGCAAGTTAGATTGAGCTTTCAAATATTTCAAAGCTTCATGATCGGAATGTATGATAAATTCTTTTGGCCATAAATAATATTGCTAAACCTTAAGAACTCTAACCAGTGCATACAATTCTTAATCATAGATAGGATAATTTAACTTTGCACCAGAAAATTTCTCAGAAAAATATGCAATGGAACGACCCTCTTGCATCAACACACCACCAATTCCTATGCCACTAGCATCACATTCAATCTCAAATTTCTTATTAAAATCTGGTAGTGCAAGCAATGGTGCAGAAGTTAACAACTGTTTCAGTTCATCAAAAGCATGATCTTGGGATATGCCCCACACAAAAGTTATACCTTTCTTAGTTAGTTCATTCAAAGGTGCAACAATAGTACTAAAGTCTTTCACAAAACGTATATATAAACCAGCTAGACCGTGAAAACTTCGTACTTGATTCACATTCATGGGAGTAGGCCAATTTTGAATAGCTTCAATTTTAGATGCATCTACCTCTACTCCATGCTTAGAAACAACACATCCCAGAAATATGACCTTATATTTGCAAAATGTGCACTTCTTGAGATTACCATAGAGTTTAGCATCACGCAACACTTGCAAAACTTGTCTAATATGATTATTGTGTTCAAATTCATTGCGGCTGTAGATTAATATGTCATTAAAATACACAACCACAAACTTGCCAATAAATTTCTCAAAACATGGTTCATTAATCTCATGAAAGTACTAGGTGCATTAATTAACCCAAATGGCATGACTAACCACTCATATAAACCAAATTTTGTTTTAAAGGCTATTTTCCATTCATCCCCTTCTTTCATCCTAATTTGATGATAACCACTACGAAAATCTATCTTAGAGAAAACAACAGAAACACTCAATTCATCTAGCATATCTTCCTAACATGGAATAGGATGATGATATCAAATAGTGATTTATTTATAGCTCTACAATATACACACATGTGCCATGTACATCTTTCTTAGGAATTAGAATAACAGGAACAACACAAGGGCTTAAGCTCACACGAATATAACCTTTGTCGGGAAGGGCTTGCACTTATTTCTGAATTTCCTTCGTCTCTTCGGGATTTGTGTGATAGGGTGCACTGTTGGGTAGCGATGCTCCGGTAATAAAGTCAATTTTATGTTCAATACCTTGAAATGGTGGCAAACCTATAGGTACTTCCTCCAGAAACACGTCGTTGAATTCCTTTAACACATTAGAAACACCAAGAGAAAGATGGGTGAAATTTTTAGAAACTTAAACCTCTCCCTTGTACATGAGCACAAGAGGAAAAACTGTAGGATCCTCGCTAAATTCTCCCATATCCTCTTTGGTGGATAATATGATTAAACTGGGAACTCTCTCACTTTTCATTATATCACTCACAACTGTTACATTCTCTCACATATCTACTAATGTAGGTGCATATTCCAAGTTGACTTCAGTTTTCTGACGAGATTCATTCACAATATCTTGTGGTGACATAGCTTGTAAATTGAGTTTTTGCCCCCTTGAACTCCAAGTGATATATATTGGCTCGTCCATTATGTTGTACCAAATGATCAAACAGCCATGGCCGACCCAATAAAAAACGACAAACCATCATAGGAACCACATCAAAATCAATAAAATCTCTGTATGGCCCTATCTCAAAATCAACACGCACCATATGTCTGACTTTCATCTCACCATTATCACTTAAGCACTGAATATAATATGGATGAGGTTGCGGTAGATACTTTAGTTTCATCTTGGCACATAACTCCTTGCTTGCTAAGTTGTGGAAACTACCACCACCAATGATGACCTTGCAAGCTTTGTTTGGACCAACAAGCGCCTTTGTTTGGAACAAATTGCAACGCTGACTTGAAGCACTAGGCTGAGGTGTCACATTGAAAGTCCATTGTGAAACAATAATGGTTGGTGCCAACGAAACAAACGTATCAACACCACCATCACTAGTGTAACCATCATCATCCGAAGCATCCGGATCAGCATTATGTCCTGTCTCATACTCATTATCCTCATTAATAAACATGACCTTATGGTTAGGACAATCCCGCTTGAAGTAACCCTTGCCACCACATGTATGGCACTCCATGTCCTTGTTACATGTTGACATATTTGAACATGTACCACTAGTAGTGGGTGTAGATTTCTTTGATAGAGAAACAGACGAATCAGGTCGTGTGGAAGTAGTAATACGTACGCCCACCACTAGTAGAACGAGACTTAAATTGAGCTTCTTTGGCAAACTGAGCTTCAACCTCATGTGCATGATGTAACAACTCATTTATATCATGATACTGATGGTGTTGAACAATGCTCTCGATGTTATACTTCAGTCCATGGAGAAAACGCTGCATGGTCATCTCAATAGACCCACATACTCTTTCTCGTTGTAGAAGTATTTCCATCTCCATGTAATAGGCATCAACAATCATAATACCTTGCCTCAACTGCTACAACTTGTCGAAGATGGAACACAAGTAATTGGTAGGAAAAAAGTGAGATTGCATCACCTCCTTCATGGTGCGCAAGTAATAATGAGTAGCTCACCATCTTCTTGCCTTGCACAAACAATGTTATCCCACCATCGTAATGCATAACCATCAAACTCTGAACTAGCAAGCTTGATTTTTCTATATTTAGTATAGTCATGTAAACACCATAACTTCTCTATCTTTATCTCCCAGGTGAGATACTCTTCAACATCAGGGCCTCCATCAAATCTGGGTATGGAGAACTTGGGCTTATCCAAGCCATCATCTTGCAGTGCAGGTGCATGCATAGGAAAACAATGAGCACCTATGGGGGCAAAGCCACACCCACAACCTCCATGAGCACCACCATGGCCTCCCTAGCCATCACCACAATAGTTGCCAAATGTAGGGGTAGTGGCCACATTATTGTTGAAGGAGATATGCCCTAGAGGCAAATAATAAAGGGGTTTATTATCATATCTCATTAGTTCATAATATTTTTATATCATGCTATAACTGTATCAAATGGAAACATTGATACAGGTGTGGTATATAAACAAACCCAGGTCCCTAGTAGCCTCTATTCAACTAGTTCATTGGGCAGCTAATGATCAAGGTTTCCTGATCATGGTGCTTCTATAGCCAACTGACAATGAAGTCATATCATCTAAGATGGTATGATGGACATTTCCCACCAATGATTGTTGCAACACGATCATGTCACTTAGTTCACCGTTGCAATTGTCAGAAATGGAGTGTCCTAATCCTTAGACCATGAGATCATATTAATCACTGTTACCTGAGGATTCCTTTTGACTGCATCAATCGTCATGTCCATAACTGGGTGACCATAAAGGTATATGTTGGGTATTCCAAAGGGGCATGTTGAGGATTATGCATCAAGATTGGGATTTGTTCTCCTGTGTGACAGGAAGATACACTGGGCCCACTCGGTGAATTACATCCATAAGCTGCGCAAAATATGACTAGCTCATGGGGATGGAATTTCACGTGAACGAGTAAAATAGTACTTGTTGGAAATAAGATTGAATAAGGTATCATGATACCGATGATTAGATCTCAGACAAATCTAGTATCAAATAACAAAGGGGATTAGACATATCGTTTAAGGTTCCACAAAAAGGTGATCCATGGAGTGCATAGTGGTCAATATGGGCACCCCGGTCCCGCTATTGATCATTGATAAGAGATCGTCTCGATCATGTCTATGACATTCCTGAACCACAGGGAAACACACTTAAGGGCACTATGATGCTTAGAGATCTTCCTGTAAGATGGAATCATAGAAGAGAGAGAAATCGGAATCGTTCCGAAAAGATCTAAAGTTGTTCGGAGAAAGAAAGAAAGGAAAAGACCAGAAGGTGTTTCAGATAAATGAAAATTTATAATATGCATTTATTATATGTTAATTGTGAATTAATATATATTAAATTAGAGATTTCTATTTTGGTGCCCCTGTTTCATTAGTTGTACTCGGTTTTCCCTAGCCGCTTACCTTTTCCTAACTTTTCCCCTCCCTCTATTCTAAAATCCTCATAGGCGCTCGGACGGGGTGATGCCGTCAGGTCAAAGGCTTGACCGTTACATGCTGACCGGTGGGACCGCGTTGAGGCGGGTCATACGTTGAGCGTTACGTTACATCGCCTCGACCATTACATGCTGACGGGTGGGGCCAGGATACACGGCGGACCAGCCATCCATCTCCCGCTGGCTTGTGGGCCCCATTTTTCCTGATTGTGTGGTCGGTGCAGCCAATGAAAAATGGGGCCGTTCTGTGGGGCCGTCGAAGCCAATGAACGATGGGGTCGCCATGTGGGGCCATTCTGTGGGGCCATCGTAGCCAATGACCAATGGGGCCGTCATGTGGGGCTGGAGGGGGATTTGCATATTTGCCATGTTTTACTTTGCAACTTGCATATTTGCCATTTTGTGTGTCACTAACATGTGGTGGTCATGTGGAAAATATGCAAATTTCAAAGAAAAAGTTTGGCAGATATGCAAAACTCCCGGAGCAGCTACTCCCCCAAACATTGACAAGTGGGGTCGTGTATGACATGTTGGCTCTCTCTCTTTCATCCGCTCCGAGCCCCAGCCCTGAGCAGCTCCTATCCCACCGGCGGATAGAGCAGCCATTGTTGGTGCGTCAGAGCATCGCCGGATCCGTCCTACAGTGGTATCAGACGGACTGCTGCACTGCACCTCAACCATGGCCCCAACACTTGTTTCGTCCGCACACATTATACGTTGAGGCAGTACCGACCGCAGGCAGGTTCGCCGCCCACAATGACCAGGATTTTTTTCCGTCGCCATAGCTCGAAACACAATCACAGCAATTGCTAGTAGTGCTTGGTAAGATCTTCGCTCCCGCTCCGCCCACCCTAATTGATTCGGTTCCCGTAATTTCCTCGATATTGTAGGTGCAAATTAGTCCTCAATGTCTGGTTGTAGCGGATACACCAGCGAGGGTGGGGAATCGATCATGTCGTGGCTGCATTCTCCTTCTCCTACCACATCGGGACTGCATGTAGCTCCTTCTCTTTGGACTACCGTTGAATTTGAAGTGCTGCCATGGCCTGTCAGGCTGATTTCAATTGGGTTTGTTTTGGGATTGTTACAGTGTGCTATGTAGGCTGATGTTCCATGGTACATTGCATACGAAGATGAATCAATCCAGTGGTCTAGCCAAAGGATGGATTTGGAGAAGATGGTTGCCAATTTAGGTGATGAATTGGCCCATAAAAACCTGTTGATATTCGAGTTGAAGCGTACTATCAAGGAAGAAAAGAATAATTCAGAGCTTATCAAAGAGAAGTTGACACTTGAGGCTGATCTTGCCATATCTGATCAAGTGGTAGAAAATCTAAAATATGAACTTCAAGTGAAGGGGGAGGAGAATAGTAGATTCATGTGGGCAGTTTTAGTAGTTGTCATCCCCGTCCAGATTCTGATGATGCGGTTGTGGCGAAGGGTGGCACGTGTAATGATTAGTTGAATAGATAGCTAATTTAGAGAGTAGAATTGTTATTCAATGGATGGTTGTGAGTTCCTGCTAATTTAGTCACTTTGCGGTCCCAAAGTTGTCGAGAGAATGCATTGTGGGGCCCGAGTTGCTTGCCATTGGATCTAGCGGTCCAAAAGTTGTCGAGAGAATGCATTGTGAGGCTCGAGTTTCTTGCCATTGGATCTAGCGGTCCCAAAGTTGGCGTGCCAAATGCCTAGAGGGTCAAGTTTTTGGGGGCCTATTAGTTTTGGCCGTTCCGTCACTACCGTCGTGGCTGCCATGTAGAATTGCATCGTTGGCGGCAACATCCATTCCCCGTTCCAAATTAGTAGCTGAGTTTGTTAAAGAAAGTACTCCGATCCAAGTTAGTTGACTCAAATTCATCAAGATATGGATGAATCTAATACTAATTCATGTCAAGATATAATCGAATCTAGACAAATCTAAATCAACTAATTAGGGTCGGAGGGAGTACTACTTATGAATCAGCTTTAGATCATATCCACCGTCCTCACAGCTCAAATACATATCAATTTTGATTCAAATCATACATATTTCGATCAAATTTATACAAGCCCACCGGAGATTCTCAAAGCAAGTACTACTACTTATGAATCAGCTTTAGAGCATATCCACGGTCTCACAGCTCAAATACATATCAAATTTATTCAAGTCATACATATATTTTAAGTCACATAATTTTGGTTCAAATTGGGCTCAAATTTGTCCCAATTTTAAGTGGACGGTGAGCTACCCGCCCTCCCCGCTGTATGTGTACTCCAAGAAGTACGGGCAAAGTGCTCCCATCCGACCACGAGGTACATCCGGCCTTCACCGTCGAAGTGCACCTCGACATGCCAGCCGTGGCCGCGGCCTGCCTCCCATAGCTTCGGTTCACGAGGGCTTCATCTGCGCCATCACAGTGATGTTGAGGATGATGGCTTCAATCGTCTTCGCATCAATGACCACTGTTGGCACCACCGCCGTTGCACTGATGTTGCGGATGATGGCTTCCATCGGTGTCTTTCATCGATGACCACTGTTGGCACCACCACCATCACACTGATGTTGCGGATGATGGCTTCCATCGGTGTCTTTCATCAACAACGGATCTGAGGATGTGAACAGAAGTGAGACAGATAGAGACATAAATTTTATACAGTTACATCCTCATCGCCGCACGCTGTTCCAGCCGCCATGCTTAGATCCGCGCCGCCACAAGCCGTTCTAACCCCCACGCTTAGGTCCGTGTTGCCGCACGCCATTCCACCCGCCACAATTAGGTCCATGCCGCCGCACGCTGTTCAGACCACCACACTTAGATCCACGCTGCCGCACGATGTTCGGACCGCCATGCTTAGATCCACACTACTGCACGTTGTTCGGACTTCAGCGCCGCTGACATGGGTATGATTACTCGGATGCTTATGATTCGCTACCCTATATTGGGTAAAAGGCTTACGACCCATGAAGGTTTCAGATGATAGCCCAAGGAAACAATCGACAAAGGCCTTGACTGTATTAGGAAAGAGACTACAAACCGACATCGTGTTAGTATTGTAAATCACGTGTGTGAAACCTATCCGCATACAGCTTTGAGACCCGGCCTATTATATATAGAATGGGAGAAGCCCAAGCGAGGTTACAGAAAACTCCCAGACATCTTGTAATAGTGCGATTCCCAAATATTCAGGCGACTTTGACTCCATTGTTTTCCTGACATCCGATGAAACCCCCAGTGTTCTCTTTTCCGTGAAACCCTAAGTCCATCACCATGGGCACTGCCGAGGTTACCCCTCGTCAATTGGCACCGTCTGTGGGAAACCTGAACGCTGGAGCCATGGATTCGGTGGACCGCTCTGCACCAAGCATCAACCCGACGAAAGCAGCTCCACACCCGCCCACCCCTATATTGGTACCCGCCGATTTCAATGGCGGATCCAATCTAATCGTCGAAAACTTCCACTTTCAAGTAGAAGACCCGCAAGAATCGCACCCGTCGTCCCTGATCACATCAAAACTATCGGTGGAAAAACTTACGCCTACGACGGTACCAACATCTTCCATCGGGTCCTCCATGGATGCCACAACATAGATCGAAGCAGGCGAAGAAAGCGAGCAAATCGAGATGGATCTAGGGGACCTTGATGGTCTTTATGACAATCTCTCCTTAGGATCAGACCCACAACTAACCCCACCACGTGAAGCAAGCCCAGAAAAGTCAGAACCCAAAGAAAGTAGCGAAAACATCGACTTCGGAATAAGGATGGCGAAGATTTACCTAGAACTACAATATCAGAATACTAACAGTGCATCCTTTGGAGCAGAAGACGACGTCACCAGCCCATGCATAACACGCCACCAAGTGTGCATGGTCGACAGGAAGACCTCAACACCACGCGACTCTAACGATAACCCTATCCTCGACTGCAATGATATTTTATCAGATGACAATGTAGGAAATCACAGCAATGAAGGGGCACACGGAAGCGAAGGAGAAACGGCGGATAACTGCTGTCCAAGGAAGAGGCGGAGAGCCACATGAAGGAGAAATGCAAACTCTTCGGCTACCAGCTGCGGCATGGAAAATGGCAAGGGAAGCAATTTCGGGAGCAGTCCCGATGATAGCAGATGCCTCACACGAGGATTTATTAGCATATCAATATCTGCTTCATCACAAGAAGAGAGATCTATTCAGGATGCAAAGACAACTCGACAAAAGAAAGAGATTAGCTGACGAATCCAGCTTACGACGGGCACAACTAAGATCCACCCGAGGATCAGGGAGCATAATAGGAGGAGCACCACCAAGAAGGAGAACATCTCGATTAGCGAATATCCCTAAAGCAGAGAGAGTCGGACTCATCCGCGATCTAGATCTATCGTTCATGTCGATCGATTAAGCAGGAAACATCAAGGCAAAAATGGCCCAAGCAGCCATTGTGGCTGCACAAACATATTTACTCACAACCCATACCACACTCGACGATCCCCGTGCAACCCTCCACCGCTCCGCTCTGATGAACCTTGGCATGGTGGGAGCCTCCCTCACAAAAGCAGAACAAGGAACCACGCGACAACACGATAGATCCCCACGCTATCACAATAGTCCTCGGCAAGTGGGACACACCCGACGATCTCGATCGCCACACCAGGCACATCTTGCGGCACCCGCACCGTGAAGCAGCACAAGAAACGACAACATGCAACACATGAATGATGGATCAAGAGACGAAAACCGCATCCGACGATACCACGACAGCGAAGACGATTACGAACTGTGCGGGGCTAGCTGTTTCACTCAGAGGATTCACAAAACCTCAGTACCCAAGGACTATAAACTTTCGCACGACCGCCACAAGTAAGATGGACTCCAGGAACCCGAAGCATGGTTAGCAGACTATTTGGCCACTGTCAAGTTGCAAGGCGGCTCCACAGCCACCACAATGCAAAGCTTACAACTGCACCTCACTGGCGCCGCAAGATCATGGCTCAGGCAGTTACCCGAGGATTCTATCGGCAACTAGAATGACCTAGAAGATATGTTCATCCGGCACTTCCAGTCCATGTTTAAACGACCTGCATCCTTGGAGCAGTTGCGAGCATGCAAATAAAAGTCTAGGGAGTCAATAAGAGCATTCATCCAATGATGGAATATCATAAAAAACTCAGCTGAGTCCATATCCGACGAAAGGGCCATCGCTGCCTTCAACGACGGCCTCCGTCGCCGAGAATTCATAGAAGAACTGGGACGGGTAAAACCCAAAACAATATCACAACTGATGGAAATAGCAAATCGTTGGGCTGATGGAGAAGGCACGCTTCATAACAAGCGTACGCGATCACCCGAGGAAGACAAGGATAAACGCGGCAATGATAGAAGAAGGAGGAACAATGATGGAAACACAGGACCAAGTTACGTTGCAGCTAGTTTCTAGGGTGAAGGTAACAACAAAAGCAACGACGACAACGAAGGGTACCGCAATAACAGGGATGATGTTGGAGGAAGCCGTCAACACAGCGGTACCAGCCAAGAGCTCGAGATCCACCTATGTCCGCAATGTAAATGCTGGAAGGACCCTGTAATATGCACTTTTACGTCGACTCAGCAGGCAGGCGACAATCCAACCATCTCATGAAAGACTGCCAAACATTCTTGAAGATGCAGGAGCTATGTAATGCAAAAGCAATTGAAGCGGCAAACAGAGGATACGCATGTACTCCTGGCACATTAGCCATCGGCACACCAACACCACCATCACCAGCAGGGCCACCACAAAACACAAATGATCAAAACGGTGAATACCCCAGGTCAGAAGGGGCAATGTCAATGATTCAGAAGGGGCGTCCATCCAACAGAACCCAGAAGCTCATCACAAGGCAAATCAGTATGGCGGAAACAACAACATCAACCACACCCGAATATCTCCATTGGTCCGAGCAGGAAATCACATTCAGCAGAGCTGATCACCCGCTTCGGGTCCCACGACCAGGTCACTCAGCCTTGATAGTCAAAGCACAAATTGGTGGGTTCGATATGAGCAAAGTCTTCATGGATGCAGGAAGCAGCATCAATCTAATATATGCAAAAACATTACGAACAATGGGCTACCCCTTGGACAATCTCGCGCCAACAGAAACATCTTTCCACAGAATAGTACCAGGTAAAGCCGAAATTCCTTTAGGCAAAGTATTCCTTGACGTTGTTTTTTGTTCCAAAGTAAATTTTAGGCGAGAAAAGCTCGAATTCAAAGTCATGGACTGGCCATCGCAATATCATGCGATCCTGGGATGACCAGCTTTCGCACGGTTTATGGTAGTACTGCATTATGCATACTTGGTCATGAAAATGCCAACGCCAAAAGGAATCATCCTTGTAAAAGGAAGCTTCACACGTGCCGACAATTGTGACAGGGAGTTTAACAAAATTTCTGAATCTTTCGGGATGGCAAGAGAGTTCGAGCAACTCAAAACTTCAGCAATGGCAGAACCACTAGAAGTAGCGCGTGTCAATCCCGATCAGGATATTGACACTGCAAAGGACACAAAAGAAGTATAGGTCCACCCCGTCGATCCGACGAAAACAACATTTGTGGCTTCCAATCTTGATCCCGCATAGGAAAGCGCGCTCATCGAGTTCCTCCATGAGCACTGGGAAATTTTCGCATGGCTACCTTCTGACATGCCGGGAATTCCCAGGGAACTCACTGAGCATGCATTAAATTTGGACCCAAAGGCGAAGCCAGTAAAGCAACTGCTTCGTCACTTTGTAGAGACAAAGCGTAAAGCCATTGGAAAGGAGCTCCATCGCCTTACCAATGCCAACTTTATCAAAGAACTAACCAAAGCAGAGTGGGTCGCAAACCCAGTATGTGTTCCAAAGAAAAACCCTACAGAACTTCGGATGTGCATTGACTTCACTGCACTGAATACGCATTGTCCAAAAGATCACTTCCCATTGCCGCGAATCGACCAAATAATCGATGCAACCGCGGGATGCGAATGTCTTTCTTTATTGGATGCTTACTTAGGATACTACCAGATTAGGATGAAGGAAGAAGATCAGGAGAAAACGCTGTTTATCACGCCTTATGGTGTATTTTGCTACACGACAATGCCCTTTGGCCTCAAGAACGCTGGAGCAACATATCAGCGGATGATGCAGAAGTGTCTGGGAAGCCAAATAGGCACAAACGTACAAGTATATATCGATGACGTCATAGTTACGATAAGACAAGGATCTGTGCTCATCAAGGACCTCAAAGAAACATTCAAAAATCTCGACAAGTTTAGCATCAAACTGAACCCGAAGAAATGCTCCTTTGGAGTCCCGGCAGGGAAACTCCTCGGATATTTGGTTTTAGCCAGAGGAATTGAGGCTAATCCCGAGAAAATACAAGCAATCCTAACAATGAAGAAGCCAACAAATCTACGTGGCGTGCAACAACTGGCAGGACGGGTAGCGGCACTTAGTCGTTTTATTGTAAGATTAGGAGAAAAGGCATTGCCATTCTATGCCCTTATGAGGAAATCGGAAAAATTCAAATGGACGGAAGAAGCTCAGCGTGCCTTTAAAGATCTCAAAAGGACACTTTCGCATCTCCTTTTGTCATGTCGCCAAAAGAGAAAGAGCCTTTACTGCTTTATATTGCTGCCACAAATCAGGTGGTCAGCATGGTGTTGGTTATGGAGCGACCCGAAGAAGGGAAAACCCATGGTGTACAGACGCTAGTCTACTTCCTGAGCGAGGTCTTATCGCCATCCAAACAAAGGTACCCACATTACCAAAACTAGCATATGGGGTATTTATGACAGCACGAAAACTACATCATTACTTTTCGGAACATCCGATCATAGTTCTTAATGAAGCACCTTTGTCAAGCATCCTCAAAAATCCAGAAGCAATTGGGTGTGTCTCTCTATGGGGCATCGAATTATCCCCTCGGGATATCACGTATGAGAAGCGTAAAGCAATCAAGTCACAAGTTCTGTCGGATTTCATCATAGAATGGATAGAGTTGCAATGTGCGGGTCCACCAGATCTTTCTAGTGCTTGGACAATGTACTTTGATGGATCAAAAAGAACAGAAGGAGCAGGAGCAGGAGTCATACTAGTATCACCACAAGGCGACAAAATGCGCTATATACTTCAGATGAGCTTTGCAAACGCATCCAATAATGAAGCTGAATACGAGGCTTTGTTGCACGGCATGCGAATGGCCAAAGCTTGCGGTGCGACTCGCCTCAAAATCTTTGGAGATTCCAACCTCGTGGCACAACAAGCAATGAACAAGTGGGACACCGTCAGTGAAAATATGATTGCTTACCGAGATCTATATGGTGTTATGGAAGCTCAATTTTATGGGTGCGAAGTATCGCACATAGGGAGAGCAAGCAATGAAGAAGCCGACAATCTAGCAAACATCGGATCCTTGTGCTTACCAATACCACCAGGAGTTTTTTGGGAAGAAATAACAAAGCGATCCATCAAAGCAAAAAGAGTCTCCGAGATTGTAGCACCAAAAACAGGAAAAAAGAAGCATCCGCAAAAAGACTCGGGGGCTCCATCAGAAACCAAGAGTATAGAAGAGGCCATCGAGGAAGAAGAGCAGGAAATTGGAGAGGTCATGATAATTGAGCTTACCTGGATGCAACCGTGTATAGCATATATGACTAAGGGAGAACTACCCGAAGATGTGATAGAAGCCCGGCGAATCACCCGAAGATGGAAGGCCTTCAGAATAATCAAAGGGGAGCTGTATAAGAGTTGTATTTTAGGTGTGTTACAACGTTTTGTAATACCCGAAGAAGGAAAAATCATACTCAAAGATATACATGAAGGAGTTTCTGGTCACCATGCTAGTAGCCGAGAAATTGCTGCCAAAGCATTCAGGGCAGGATTTTACTGGCTCACTGCAGTTCAAGATGCAAAAGATATCATCAGAACATGTGAAGCATGCCAACGATTCGCAACAAAGCCTGGAGTACCCACCGCCGAGCTAAATCCTATACCTTTGGCTTGGCCTTTTGCTCAGTGGGGACTTGATATGGTTGGAAAACTTCACAAATCATCTCCAGGAGGATACGTCTTTCTGCTAGTAGCAGTCAACAAATTTACCAAATGGATTAAAGCAATGCCTGTCACCACCCAAGATGGAACTTCGGCTATGAATTTTATTAAGTCCATAGTATTTCGGTTTGGCGTACCAAACAATATCATCACAGACAATGGGACCAACTTCACTTCCAATGGATTCAAGGAGTACTGCGAGGAGATGGGTATCAAAGTAAGCTACGCTTCGGTAGCTCACCCGCAGACAAATGGACAAGTAGAAAAAGCCAATGGACTAGTTACTGCTGGACTCAAGAAAAGACTACTAGCGCTGCTTAACGGAGAAAAAGGAGCATGGGTTCATGAATTGCCATCTGTCTGATGGAGTTTACGTACAACTCCAAATAATTCGACACAAGAGACACCTTTCTTCCTGGTCCACGGTGTAGAAGCCATGCTTCCTATTAAGGTGTCACATGAATCCCCAATAATAGCTGCATATGATGAAAAGGAATCAAGAGAAGCACTTGAAGATGATGTGGATGCACTCTATGAAGCCCTACAAAGAGCAACTATGTACCAGCAAAACCTGCGCAATTACCACAACAGAAGATTGCGGCCTAGGTCCTTCACAGTAGGGGACCTAGTTCTTCGCCTCAAGCAAGATGGCCATAATAAATTAGAATCACCATGGGAAGGACCATACATCATCACAGAAGTTATTCCCGGAGGAGCATATCAACTACAAGACAAGAAGACGGGAGTAAATTACTCAAATCCATGGAACGTAGCACATCTATGATGCTTTTACGCATAAGATTACTTACAATATGATAAGAGTTACAGTCCGGCTTCTTAAGCCAGGATATCTAGGCAAACGGCTAGAGGCCATCCGCCCAAAGAATAATGTATCATCGATTTTTGCCTTATGTATAAAGAGATAAGTTATTCGTTCCTTAAGCTTTTTATTGTTCAAAAGATCAATGTTTTCAATCAAGCTAACAACAACTATGAGCCTATGTCCAGATACAGGAATCCGAACATAACCTCGGGGGCTACTCCCATCGGGAGCCCTGGCGCGCACCCGATAGAAATCCAGTTGTGTATAAAAATATATTCATGATTGCAAACACCTTTGAGTTTTACACTAGTGTATCCTCAAAAAGGTATCTTCAAAAGAAAGATTACTCCCATCGGGAGCCAGTATAAAGCATTAAAACTATCTGATAAAATCAGAAATATTGGTGGCCTAGCAGGCCACCCGCCAATAAAGCCAAAAATCTCGGATCACGGTAAGACGCGACAAAAAATCCGAATGCCATGTTCAAAAACATGAAGGTAAGACCCCAGGATTCGTCCTGTGTGGCCTGGTAATCGCACAAGAATGCACTCTGCCAGTAAAATATCCGTATCAACGATACAATAAAAAATCCCGACGGACGTGTTGGGTACCCGATAAAATATAAGCTGGAATTCAGTATTCGGCAAGACCTCAGCGGATCGAACTGAATTACGCTAGTAGCAAATTCCGGATTCGAGACTAGGGAATTGAATTTGATGTAGGACAACCTTGTCTTTGCCCAGGAGCAATTAACTGATTCCCGATCCGTCGGAAGCATCAGGCTCGTTTTACCAAAATCCCTACAAAAATAAAAATCAAGGAACATAAATAAAATAAAAGAAGGGAAAAACAAACTTTGAGACTCAACCTGAAACTGCGGTTCAAGTAGAGTCTCGGGGGCTACTGACATGGGTATGATTACTCAGATGCTTATGATTCGCTACCCTATATTGGGTAAAATGCTTACGACCCATGAAGGTTTCAGACGACAGCCCAAGCAAGCAACCGACAAAGGCCTTGACTGTATTAGGAAAGAGACTACGAATCGACATCGTGTTGGTACTGTAAATACGTGTGTATGAAACCTATCCGCATACAGCTTTGTGACCCGGCCTATTATATATAGGACGGGAGAAGCCCAAGCGAGGGTAAGGAAAACTCCCAGACATCTTGTAATAGTGCGTTTCCCAAATATTCAGGCGACTTTGACTCCATTGTTTTCCTGACATCCGAAGAAATCCCCAACGTTCTCTTTTCCGCGAAACCCTAAGTCCATCACCATGGGCATTGCCGAGGTTACCCCTCATCAGCCACCGTACGTCGATAGGAGGGGAGGAAGATGCGGTTGGTATACGTGCAATAGGGAAAGGGAGGGAGAGACATATCCAGCCTGTCGGGCTCTTCTCTCCATAGCCCAACGGGAGAGAGACCTCCAGCCCGTCGGATCATGATGTATCCAACGCTGGTTGGCCAAGATCCGTGTGACATACATCTTGATCAATCAGAGCGCAACCAAACTGAGTGCTAGTTGACGCGGCTGGTATACGTGCGACATGGAAAGGGAGGGGTGATACGTTGCTAACGTATCCATAATTTTTCATGTTTCATGCTTGGTTTTATCTATTTTCTTATGTTTTGTCCACACTTTGGAGTACTTTCTATACACTTTCTTGGACTAACCTATTAACAAGAGCCACAGTGCGGTACCGCTTTTTTCTGCTGTTTTTGGTTCCAGGAAAGTCAGAAAATAAATATTCTCGGAATTGGACGGGACAAAAGCCAAAGTCAGTTTTTCACTGACGGACACACGGAGCCAGAATACGAGACAGAGAGGGGCCAGAGGGCGGCCACACCACCTGGCCACGCAGCCAGGCCTGGCCCACGCCAGGGGGTGGTGTGGTCAGCCCAGGCACCCCCTCAGCCTCTCCTTTTGCCTATATATTGCCTCTAATACAGAAACCCTACGTACCCGATCAAAATTCCATGAAAGAGTCTGTACCCACCGTCATCTCCATCCCTAGATCAGGAGGGATCTGAAGCTCTTCCCGGCACCCTGTCGGAGGGGAGAATTCACCCTGGAGGCCTTCTTCATCACCATGCAAGCCTCCGGTGTGATGCGTGAGTAGTTCATCTCTGGACTACGGGTCCATGTAGTAGCTAGATGGCTGGTTCTCCTCCTTTATGCTATCATGTTTAGATCTTGTGAGCTCCGTTCATGATTAAGATCATCTATTTGTAATTCCTACATGTTGTGTTTGCGCGGATCCGATGGATATTGAGATGCTATTTCAGATTGATTATTGATTCTATCATGTCTTTATTATTTGTGATCTTGCATGCTTTCTGTTGTTAGTAGCTATCTTGGCCAAGTAGATGCTAGCAACTCCATGAGTTAGTATTTATGCTCGATAGTGGGTTCATGCCTCTAGTAATCTAGGAAAGTGACAGAAATCTCTAAGGTACTAGATGTGTTGTTGCTACTAGGGAGAAAACAGCAATCCTTTATTCATAGAACAATCATATTGTTTACTTTACGCACGATGCTTAATGCAATTATTTGTTGCTTGCAACTTAATACTGGAGGGGGTTCGGATGATAACCTGAAGGTAGATTATTAGTCATAGATGTAGTTGGATTACGATATATGTATAATGTTGTAATGCCCAATCAAGTCTCAAGGGAGTCAAGATGAGTAGTATATGCATGATTGCTTTCTTGATGTTTGTCAATTGCCTCGCTGTAATTTGTTCACCCAACATGTCATCTATCTTAAGGAGAGCCACCACTAGTGAACTATGGACCCCGGTCCTTTCTTTTATCATCAATCTATAATCAACTGTTTACTGCTTTCTGTTTACTTTTTGCAAACTACTACTTTCTTCCACACAATACATTTAATCCTTTGTTTTCAGCAAAACCAGTGAGATTGACAACCTCACTGTAAGTTGGGGACAGAGTTTTGTGGTTGTGTTGTGCAGGTCTCCACATTGCTGCTGGCGCAGGTAGTGCGCCCTGCCAAAGTCCAGCTAGCAACACCTTTGAGGTGTTTCCTTGCTCCTACTGGATTGATAACCTTGGTTTCATAACTGAGGGAAACTTACTGCTGTGCTCATCATACCTTCCTCTTGAGGTTCCCCAACGAGCTCGTTATTACACGAGTCAGCAGGGAGAGACATCCATCCTATCGGGCTCTCCTCGCCGTACAAGGTTAGGTGCGCCCATCAGGAGAGAGCGACCTCCAACCCGTCGGATCATGATGTACCAATGGTGGTTGGCCAAGATTCATGTGACATATATCTCGACCAATCAGAGCGCAGCCAAACTAAGACATGAGAGAGGGGAAAAGTGAGGAAGACTTTAGCGGGAGGGTAAAAGTGAGGAAAACTTTAGTGGGAGGGGAAAACTGAGAAAACTTTAGCAGGAGGGAAAAACTGAGTAGAGCTAAGTAAATTCAAGCTTTTGGCATAACAAATGGAAAATGTGTTATTTGAACAAAATAATCCATCTTGGCCGACATTATATTGTTTGCAACTCAAAGATACACAAGTGTTCCAAATTTGGCCTCATTTAGACAAAGTATGTTTTGGGATGGGTTATTTTGGAGGTTGATTGAGTAGAAAGCCATGCATCTTCATAGCTAGTAGCTCATTCCAAGAATGGTTTAAGAATTGGTTTAGGGGATAAGTCCATTTCTCTCTATTTCCTTTTCCTTTATTATTCATGCTAGGTTGTAGGTAACATAACAAGACTCCATGCAAAGGTTGCACTATGTTTTGACTTTGTTTGAATTAAACTAACCCTAAAACCATTGTTTTGAATTTAATCACTTAGAAAAAAATTGTGGCTGATTACAAGTAAATCCAAAATGTCCAATTTCATATGGTAAATCAATCTAAGATACACAAGTGTACCAAATTTTGGATCAATTGGTCAATGTTTGCTATGGTTTAAGCCATGAACTAGCTAAACCCCATGTGTTGACCACATGTCAAGGGCAAAACTGAGTAGTGCTAAGCAACTAGGTGGATGACCATAAAAACTTGCAATAACACATACGTTATGGGATTATCCAACATACAAACTTGGGAGCGTCACACTAGTTTGAATTCAATACAAACATTGACAGTAGTTCAAATTCATCATACAAATTCAAATTAATAATTCAAATTCATTTTTTCTTGCTCCTAGTGTTTTTTGTTGGGTTCACCACCTTGCTCCGGGTGATCCTAGCTGGAATATTCGCGAAGTCCACCATTAGCTTCTTCCATTTGTTCCCTTTGTTCTTTTTCTCTACATCCAATGAATCAAGTGCTTTAGTCTATCGTACAATTGGTTTAATCATGTTTCGATCCATTGGTTCATACGGTTCAAAATGCATTAGCATCATTTCTTCAATATCCTCTTGTGTAATTCCTTTACTTTTGAACTCTACTTCCAATGAATAAATTGCTTTATTTTCCTCTTAATCTATTGGTCCAAACTCCTCTCGTTCCATTGGTTCAATCTCCCCTGTATTTGGTTCAATCTCCTCTAGATCCATTGGTTCAATCTCCCCTGCATTTGGTTCAATCTCATCTGTGTTTGGTTCAATATCCTCTCGATCCGTTGGTTCAATCTGAAGTGTATCCATTGCTTCATTCTCCTCTCGTTCAAATACTTCATTCTCATCTACATTTGCTGCTCCTGCCTGATCATCCATTCCATAAGCTAGGTCCACTGCATTTTTACAAAGCCTAGCAATGTGCCCTAGGATCCCACAACATTTGCACTTACATCGTCGAGGTGGTGCACCACCCTCTGCACTAGCTCTCATCCTATTCTTCCTTGGCCTACCTGTTGGTCTAGTAAAAACTAGAGGGTATAGCTTGAAGCATGGATCCACTTCCATCCATTGGTCTTTTCCCAACAAGGCTGGAACATTCTGAGCATATGCTGCCCTAAATTTGGCAATAGAAAAATACTCAAACACGTACTGATCAACTTCACCCTCTTCACCTCCTAGAACATCCATGAAAAACAATGCATGTATGCAGGGTTTCCCACGGAGCTGTCATTGCCTGCTATGGCATGTCCTATCAACCAAACTCACTGGATACCTCCATTACCAATCTTTACTATTAGTGTATGTTACCTCAGCCTCCATTCCTCTTCTAATGCATTTCATCTTCAATTGTTTTGCCCTGGCATGCAAAGCCTTAACCAAAGATGGGAGGATGAGATGACCAGCATATACTGTTGATGCAATTCTTTGATGCAAGTCAATCTTTATCATGATCATCTGCCTAATCTAATCAAATATTTGCCACAACATAAGCCCTTTCAATGACTTGACCTTTGCATTGAAACTCTCTGCAACGTAACTTGTTACATAGTCTACCTTGCAAATTTCATTGAATTAGCTTCTTGACCACACCATTCCATGATGTGCATCCAAGTACTCCTTCATCGCAGGTTTTTGTTTATACAAAACTTACAAATGATAAGATGCTTCCTCAAACTGCATGTGTATGAAGATGGCCATAGGTTGTCAGTATAAACTTTACCCTTAAGTTTCTTTGTAAAATTCTGCACTAAGTGTCGCATACATTCCCTATGCTCCACTCTGGGGAATACTGCTTCTACAGCTTTCTCCAAACCTTTGCAAGCATCCGCGTGGATAGTAAGTCCTGGTGGATGACCTATAAGGTCGCGCAAATTCTCCAGAAACCAAGTCCAACTTTTCTCTGACTCAATCTATAAAACTCCAAAAGCAACAGGGAACATCCAATTGTGGCCATCAACTGCAGTAGCAGCTACTAGCTGTCCTTTAAATCTACCATGGAGAGCTATTGCATCCACAGCCAAATAAGGCTTGCAACCATCCAGAAACCCTTGCTAGCAAGCTTTGAAACAAACAAATGCCCTTCTAAAGCACTCCTTCTCCTTTGTCTTCCCTCTTATTTTGTACTAAACTTTATGCTAGTCTATCTGTACAACACTACCTGGATTATCCATCTCCACTTAAGCTTTGAAGCTGTAAAGCAACTAAAAACTTTCATTCCAGGTACCATTGATCCTATCAAGAGCCATTTCCTTTGCATAGAACATCCTCATGTAAGGTACTGTAATATTAAACTTTTGAGAAACTTCTTTTATGAGCACTGTTGCACCAAGTGATGGGTTCGCTCTCATCTAATCCATGATTGCATATGTCAACCACCTAGTCTTTGCTAGTTTTGATTTGTCCTTTGGCTGTCCCCTTGAGGTGGACAAGAATGTTCGAACCGGCTACTTTTTATCTGAAACATAATGAAAATGTCAGATACAGTTAACAAACTCTACAAAATGATCTAAAATACACAACTAGTTGTAATACCTGAACCAAACTACTCCTAAGCATAGTGGATGCATGCATCCTACACCTCTTGTATGGACACTTCATTGTGAACCTTGCTGGCTCACTCTTAGTAACATCATAATCATTATTGGTATGGATGCAATATGTAGTAAGGGCATTACGACAGTCCTGCATCATTTCAAATATGGTGCCTTCTGAAATCTTAGGATCGTTCATGTCCCACTAAATTATTGGCAAGTTCTCACCATTGTATTTGGCTAAATCGAGACTGTCATTATTCTCCTCGTTCTCTTCGTCATCAGTGCCATCCAATCTGGCACTGTGGGCCATTTCCTCCGTGTATTGATCCTCTAGTGCATGTTTACTGAATCTATCTACCAATTCAGGAAACATCAACTCATCCTCATCATCTAGTGGAGGCGCTCCCTCGTTAGGCTCTGCTTCGTCCTCCACATCGTCCGCACGAGCGATTTGGCTTACACTCGCAGTGCAAACAGATGGTACTGTTGTGGACCTACAAGGAGCACGGATGTGCACACTATTAGCAGAGACACATGATGCCCGACCACCTGATGATGCCTGACCACCAGATGATGCTTTAACCCTCTTTCCCGTATGTTCAACTTTAGGTTGCACATGGAGACGAATTCGACCAAAACATTCGGCAGCATTCAAAGAGAAAAGCATTACGAGATCAGCTTCGCTAGTTAGTGGGAGCAATCTTTGCTCACTAATGTTGAAATATTGCAAATCAACTGAATCGCCATTTCTCCAGGGGAATTTAGAATAGATTTTATCTTTCAAACCTCTGTGAGTTATGGAGGTTGCAACCACCGCTGGGAGGTAAAATCCAGAGAGATACTGTTCACAACCACGAATTACGCTAGTATATAGTCTAACCGCCAGCTGAAATGCCAGCGCTCGATCAATCCTATTCGAAAAGTAACGCAGTTAGTTGAGCACCAATGATTCACGCTCAATTACTGCCTATAATCAATCCACAAAGGGAAACGATTCTTACCTAGATGAAAATCCATGTGTTAGATCCCTGCGATTCCACCCAATCTTCTCCGCGCTTGACAGGGAGGACTGGTACACCAGCCGACATTGCATACTATTTCGTGAAAGGGATAGATCTACCAGGGGCGGGAGCAGAGCCAAAGGTGGAGTAGGCTCCACGGCTAGGGGGAGGGGTGGCTCGGTGGCTGAGGATGACATAAGGTAGGAGGGCACGATGGCGGGGGAGCGAAGGGGCGGTGTGGGAGCTATTCCAGGCTCGGGGAAGTGAATGATTTGGGTGAGCGATAATGGCCGCTCCGACGTGTCTCCATGCGGTCCCACCCTTCACCACGTATGCAAGACCCATACCAACACGGCCCCACCCTTCACCACGTATGCAAGACCCGTCCCAACACGGCCCCACCCATCAGCATGTAACGGTCGAGGCGACGTAATGTAACACTCAACGCATGACCCGCCCCAACACGGTCCCACCAGTCAGCATGTAACGGTCAAGCCTTTGACCTAACGGCATCCCCCCGTCCGAGTGCCTGTGAGGGTTTCAGAATAGAGGGAGGGGAAATTTGAGGAAAAGTTAAGCGACTGGGAAAACTGAGTCCAACTAACGAACCGAGAGCATGAAAATAAAAATCCCATTAAATTAATATTTAAATTAATATTTGAGGGCATCTTCCTCACTAGGTCAAAAACCCAGAGGGAATTGGCCTGGGATAAAGTCACCAAAAAAAGGGCATAAAACACCAAACAATAGCTACACACGCTGTTGGACTGCATTGACCGGCCCAGTCGAGCGAGCAGGGGCTAAGCACCACGTGGGTGGCAGACAGCCAGTCGTCGCGTGTGGGCCATAGCCAGCCGGCCCACCCGGCCAGGCGCTGCAACCCGCCGCCACCACACTGCTAGCAGGCCGCGCGTGCGTGTAGAGGCCGGCCAACCCAGGCCATGCACTTCCTCCATAGTAAGATGTTCACTACAAGGCTCTTAGGCAGTCACTTTGTTGAGCTAAGAATAAGTTCATCTCTAAATAACCACCACGATGTCTAACAGCAGCCACCCATACAGACCACCGCAATTAAGGGTCTCCCCGTGGATATCGTAACTAGCTTAGCGAATCTCACTTTATTCCTCCTTCGACCGTGCAAGTTGATAGCCGGTGTTTCTAGTCACAATAGCTCCGGGCACACTTCCAAACACGTCTAAAGGATTTCACCCTTTTCCTTAGACCCTAAGGCAAATTATATGTGGCCGACTACCCCATACCATCTAAACAGAGAGATCAAACACACATAATAGATCAATAGATCAAGGACACAAGAAATAGATCATCTTTATTTCAGTTCATAATAGTGCTAGGGTTTCTCCATCTCCCCAAGAACGAAGGAAACTACTCACACATGGAAGCAATCAACAACATCATCATAATAAAATGGATGGATAAAAGTACGGGGATGAATCTAGTGCAAACCATAATTGAATCTAAAATTACAACAAGATCTAATGAATGGAAGATGGGGTAGTAGTGGTGATGGTGATGCAGCGGTTGATGTTGCAGGGGATTATGTGATGTAATCCAATGATCCGTGAAGCAACAACGATTTGCCCTTCTCCAAGTTCCTCCTCCAGATCCCTTTGTGGTGTGGTTTTTTGTGGCTAGAAGTTGCTGTGAATGTCGGATCTTTGATCCGTCTTTGCAAGGTGAAAGTATTTGACGAGCGGTCACGCTGCCACATCGTATGGGCGGACGGTACGGGTGGGCTCCTCCCATACCAGTGGTTGTTAAGACCCATGTGTCCTCCAATGCGTGTGCAAATCTCCCAGATGCGAAAATAAATCAATTAAATGACTTTTATCACTTACAATATCATATTACAACATAATATGATAGTTCCAATTGATATGTTCATAAGAGACTTAGTAATTCGGGATCCTATTGAAACAAGGAAAAAAGGTGTGCGCCAACGTAGTAAAATACCAAAAACCCTACTCTACTTATGCAAAAACAAAAGGTAAATATGCTTCAATTTTGGACTCATCGGTACCACCCACCCCTCCAACGAGATGCACTCCCTTGTAGGGAGGAACTCGGTAAAACATCATCGTCTTCGTGTGCCTTGGTTATCTCCATACCCGAGCCTTTTCTTATGCACTTTACTTTGTGATAGCATTCATGGTTGAAGTCATATATCTTGTTATCACTTAGTTGCTTGTATTGCTTAACATAACTTGTTAGTGCACATAGGTGAACCATAGTTTATATAGGTCTTGTGATTGACAAAGTAAATGCTAGTTTCATTCCGCCTTTGTTAAGCTCATCTTGTAAAAGTTTTAAACCACTTATTCGCCCTACTCTAGGCGACATTAGTGTAGTTTCAATTGGTATTAGAGCAAGGTCCCTTGATTTTAGGCTTCACCGCCTTAAGAGTAAGTATGTGAACTAGGTGATTAGTGCATAATTCCTTTTATATAGTTGATGGCACAAATTATGATGTTTGGACATTTCGCATGCTCGATTATTTCCAGGGCATACACCCAACTATTGAGGGAATTCTGTATATGGATTTCCCCCCTCCTATGGATCCCCAAAATCAATCTTTATAGGAGAAGATAAACTCTTATATAGATGCTCAAGATACTAATGTGCTTTTACTTGTTGTGAGCAATGTAGTTATTTCTTAAATCATGCCTTATCGGAGTTCTCATGAGATGTGGACAAAGCTTAAAGATAAATATGGTGTGTCCAACACTATTGAGGATGATTGTTTGCCCTCCCTCTCTGACCATGATGAGATCTCATCTTCTACCACTTCACCAACATGTGTTTTTCACAAGGTAATGATATGGTGACTGGTGATAGAAATTGCAATGTGTATAGTGAGCTTACTATTGGTAATCCATCATCTCTATCTTGTTGCAATGTTCTATCTTTGGACCTTAACACTTCTAGCACTCAAAACTCCTTACATGCTTATATTGATAGTCCCTGCATATCATGTAGAAATGTCTTGAATAAATCTCATGATGATATGCGTGTTTTGTCTTGTTGCCATGATAGAAAATTCTTCTATTTTCTCTAGTACTTGTGTTGCTAATCATGTAGAGGAAACCAAAGAATCTATGGACCAAGACAAGTTTTTATATGGAGCTTCAAGTAATTTCTCATCATCACCTTTTGGTTCTCACATATGCCTTATGGCTAGGGGAACAAAGGTAACTTGTTTGGATCCCATTTTATTTCATGATGATGATGATCATCTTGTTGATTAAGATATAGCCTCTATTCAAGAGAAGGGAGAGATTGTCTTTCCCGCTCTTCATAAAAATAAAATTTCTTGCTCCAACTTTATTGAAATTATGACTTGTGCTATTGAGAGCAATAAACTTATTGAGGAGCAAGAAAATATCATTTTTCAAATGAATGAACATGAGCATGAGTATGCACTCGGGATTTCTTATCTAAAGAGCTCCCGATACATTCCTAACGTATCTATAGTTTTTGATGTTCCATGCTTGTTTTATATCTACTTTCTTATGTTTTGTCCACACTTTGGAGTATTTTTATACACTTTCTTGGACTAACCTATTAACAAGATGACACAATGCCAGCTGCCTGTTTTCTGCTGTTTTTGGTTCCAGGAAATTCAGAATATGAATATTCTCGGAATTGGACGGGACAAAAGCCAAAGTAAATATTTCATCGAGGGGGACACGGAGCCAGAAGACGAGACGGAGGGGTGCGAGAGGTCGGCCACACCACCTGGCCGCACGGCCAGGCCTAGCCCATGCTAGGGGGTGGTGTGGCCGCCTAGGGCACCCCTTGGCCTCCCCTTTCGCCTATATATCGCCTCCGATACAGAAATCCTAAGGACCCGATCAAAATTCCATGAAAGAGTCTGTAGCCGCCGTCTTCTCCATCCCTAGATCGGGAGGGATCTGAAGCTCTTCCCGACACCCTGCCGGAGGGGAGAATTCACCCTGGAGGCCTTGTTCATCACCATGTCTGCCTCCGGTGTGATGCGTGAGTAGTTCATCCCTGGACTACGGGTCCATGTAGTAGCTAGATGGTTGGTTCTTCTCCTTTGTGCTACCATGTCTAGATCTTGTGAGCCCCGTTCATGATCAAGATCATCTATTTGTAATCATACATGTTGTGTTTGCGGGGATCCAATGGATATTGAGATGCTATTTCAGATTGATTATTGATTCTATCATGTCTTTTTTATTTGTGATCTTGCATGCTCTCTGTTGTTAGTAGCTATCTTGGCCGAGTAGATGCTAGCAACTCCAAGAGGGAGTATTTATGCTCGATAGCGGGTTCATGCCTCTAGTAATATGGGGAAGTGACATAAATCTCTAAGGTACTAGATTCAAGAATGGACTAAAGCTCAAGCTTGGGGATGCCACGCGTGTCACCCCAAGAAATATCCAAGAAGTACAAGCGTCAAAGCTTGGGGATGTCCAAGGCATCCCCTTCTTCATCAATAAAAATTTCAGGTTTCTTCCAAACACTTCATTTTTATTGTTTCATGCGCAGTTGTGTTGTTCTTGGAGCATCTTCATTTTTGTTTTTGGTTTTCGTTTGCTTGGTTTTCTTAGTTTTCTTAAATAAATTGGTTGGACCCCCTCATTCATGCATTAGTTTTCAAATAAGATTAGTTTGGATTGGAAAAGAGTAGGAAAAGTTCATGCTTAAGTGGTAAAAGGAGCTTGTTTTTAACTGTGGCCTATGCATTGTCATGTCATGCTTGGTATTGTTTTTGCTTTATGCTTAGTGATTTTTGCTGTAGCATGACATGTTATAAACAATTGAGATTGCTTAATGTGCCTTGAAAGAATCATGCATTGTTTTAGCATATTAAAGCATAGTATTGTGGTACTCTCCTTTGATGCTTTATTTGGGTTGACTTGGTGCATGCTCACACCATGTTAAGACTATCCCAAGTCACCATAGCCTCTATGATCCTTTAGTTTTCGACTTGTAATATCACTTTATGCTTTAATTAATTATGTTTTGTTGCTTTGCATGATTATGGACATTATTGCTCTCTTAGTTAGTCGCTCCCAGTCTTTTGCTAGCCTCCATAACCAAGTATGAGTTCCACTCATGCATCCAACTCCAAATAAAACCAAGTTATTCCAAAGAGTCCACCATACCTACCTATTAGCATTTGCTATTCCAAGTATGTTCATGTTTTTATCTATCTTCTAAATTAAACTTGTTATGAGAAAGCTAGTGATTAAAGCTCTCACGAACTTGATGGCACCCTTTACTTTTCTTGCCCCTAATAAACTTGAACCATTGTGTCATCTATGTTGTATATGCTTGCACTTATATGTTGGGGATTAGCAGAACCATGTTGTCATGGGGAACGCTTTCAACATTGCACTTGTACATTGTACCCAGTTGATATCATGCTCTTTTGTCTATGGATGTCGTCGGTGTGAAATGAAAGGGGTGTTTGTAAGTCCATGGAGTTATGTATGTGTGTTAGAGAAACACCTGGGCCACTGGTCTAATCCATGCCTTATCATGGTGGAAACCTGTAGCGTAACCATAATGAGCATTCTATGAAGCATTCTTCTTATAAAAAAGAGATAGAGACTGAGAAAAGAGAAAAAGAGAAAAAAGATGAGAAAAGAGGAAAGAGAGAAAAAAGCACCATTTTCCCATGGTAAATAAGAAGATTACTGAGATGCCTATTGTCTGCTTGCCTTGTCATTTTGATATGGGGATTCTTCCGTATCATCGGGCAAGGGGTACCCCGTTGGTGGTTCTCTATGATACACATGTACTTACTATGACAAGAACTTATCGGGAATTAAACTTGAGTAGCATGAGGTGTGGCCCTCGTATTCAAGGGACATGAGATTGCCAACTTATACTTTGTCAAGCATATACTCCATAGTTTGTTCACTTTAACCTTAATCACTTAAAGATGCTTATGATAGGGGCAATGAGAGCTGAAAGCTAATAAGTACCATAATTTTTGGAAGTTCTTTATGAAACTTGAATCCCTGCTTCCTTCTATGAATGCCTTTCTTTTACTTTCATGTTGAGTCTCCATCTTCTATATTTATGCACCAATTTAGAGAGCATAGTGGCCATTCTTAGTTTAATGTGCCTTGTCCCAAGACTTGTTGATTGATGCATAACTTTGATATTGCTTGTTCTTAAACTATTTGTATCTAGTCACCCTTATGAACTTTGAAGGTGTCCTATGGATTTATGTTTTGCTACTCTATGAGGGACAAGCTGAATACCATTCTCATTATGCTTTCTATATGTGAAACAAACAAACGTCTTGCAAAGCATTGTTATTCATGAATCTTTTGTTTGTGCATTTTCATGTTACAACATAGTTGCTATGTCTTATTGTTAGAACTATATCTTTCATGCTATGTTAAAGTACTATGATCCTAGCTATCAATGTTCTACAAATACTTTGATCAAGTTTATGATAGTGCATGTCACCTCAAAAATTATTCTTTCTTTTTATCACTTACCTACTCGAGGACGAGCAGGAGTTAAGCTTGGGGATGTTGATACGTTGCTAACGTACCTATAATTTTTGATGTTCCATGCTTGTTTTATATCTACTTTCTTATGTTTTGTCCACACTTTGGAGTATTTTTATACACTTTCTTGGACTAACCTATTAACAAGATGCCACAGTGTCAGCTGCCTGTTTTTTGCTGTTTTTGGTTCCAGGAAAGCCAGAAAATGAATATTCTCAGAATTGGACAGGACAAAAGCCAAAGTCAATATTTCACCGAGGGGGACACGAAGCCAGAAGACGAGACAGAGAGGGCTAGAGGCCGGCCACACCACCTGGCCGCGCGGCCAGGCCGGGCCCACACCAGGGGGTGGTGTGGCCGCCTAGGGCACCCCCTCGGCCTCCCCTTTCGCCTATATATCGCCTCTGATACAGAAACCCTAAGGACCCGACCAAAATTCCATGAAATAGTTTGTAGCCGCCGTCATCTCCATCCCTAGATCGAGAGGGATCTGAAGCTCTTTCCAGCACCCTGCCGGAGGGGAGAATTCACCCTGGAGGCCTTCTTCATCACCATGTCTGCCTCCGGTGTGATGCGTGAATAGTTCATCCCTGGACTACGGGTCCATGTAGAAGCTAGATGGTTGGTTCTTCTCCTTTGTGCTACCATGTCTAGATCTTGTGAGCTCCGTTCATGATCAAGATCATCTATTTGTAATCATACATGTTGTGTTTGCGGGGATCCGATGGGTATTGAGATGCTATTTTAGATTGATTATTGATTCTATCATGTCTTTGTTATTTGTGATCTTGCATGCTCTCCGTTGTTAGTAGCTATCTTGGCCGAGTAGATGCTAGCAACTCCAAGAGGGAGTATTTATGCTCGATAGTGGGTTCTGCCTCTAGTAATCTAGGGAAGTGACAGAAATCTCTAAGGTACTAGATGTTCAATCATTTGTTCATAGAACAATCGTATTGTTTACTTTATGCACGATGCTTAATGAAATTATCTATTGCTTGCAACTTAATACTGGAGGGGGTTCGGATGATAACCTGAAGGTGGATTATTAGTCATAAATGCAGTTGGATTACGATCTATGTATAACGTTGTAATGCAAAATCAAATCTCATAGGAGTCAAGATTATTAGTATATGCATGTATGCTTTCTCGATGATTGTCAATTGTCCCGCTGTAATTTGTTCACCCAACATGTCATCTATCTTAAGGAGAATCACCACTAGTGAACTATGGACCCTGGTCCTTTCTTTTACCATCAATCTACAACTATTTACTGTTTTCTGTTTACTTTCTGCAAGCTATTACTATCTTCCACACAATACGTTTAATTCTTTGTTTTCAGCAAAACCGGTGAGATTGACAACCTCAGTGTAAGTTGGGGGCAAAGTTCTATGGTAGTGTTGTGCAGGATTCCAAGTTGGAAACAACACCTTGGAGGTGTTTCCTTGTTCCTACTGGTTCGAAACCTTGGTTTCATAACTGAGGGAAAACTTTTGTTGTGCTCATCATACCTTCCTCTTGGGTTTCCCCAACGAGCTCTATATATTTGGGCCATCAGCTCCCTTGAAGAAGAACAAACCACCAAGGAATCTCTTGAGGAGACTTTTTCTCTAGAATTATCTAGATTAATGGAAAAACATGATAGATAACTTGTGGTGACAAAAGTTTTCAAAGCTAAAAATGGTGAACTTGTAGTTGACCATAATAAACTTTTTGAGGATTTTAAGCACCTCGAAAATGGCTCTCGAGTCGTTAAGGTTGAGCTCATCAAACTCACCGAGTCGCATGAGCAACTTAAAGCTTCATATTCAAAAGAGCTCACCAAGTTTCCCTCACCTCTTGCAATTAATGATAATGCTTGAGCTACTAACTCTATTTCTTGTGAAGCATCTATTTTAAAGAAAAATGTTGAGCTAAAGGCTGAACTTGCTTTGCTAACTAGAAACTATGGGAAGTTGGAAGAAAGTCATGTTAAGCTCTCAAGCTCGCATGAGGATCTTCTAGTCTCCCATGGTAGGCTAAATTTGGCTCATGAGGCTATTGTGTCAAAGGTAACATCTAATGAGCTGCATGTGGACATTAGCACTATATCCACTCCAAATGTCATATTGCCATGTGCTAGTCCAAGTAATTCATCCACTCATGCTATTGCTACATCTTGTGATGAATTACATTCCTTGCCTTGTTGCTCTAACAATGAAGCATCTACTTCATCTAGTATTGTTGTTGATACTAACCATGTAGAGGAAATCAAAGAGCTCAAGGCTAAAGTCACTTCTTTAAAGAATGACTTGATAAAGGGTTTTAAAGGGAAGGCCACACTCAACAACATATCGAGTGTGCAAAAATCCCCCAATGTCAAGAATGGACTTGGATTCAACTCCAATATCAAGAACAAGTCCACTATCATGTTGAAGCACAAGAGCAACAAGAATAATGGCCAAAAACAAGTTAAAAACCCAGCCAACATTATTTGCTTCAAGTGCAAGGAAGAAGGGCATCATGTTAGATCTTGCCCACTAAAGAAGAAGCCCCTTAGTGAGACGCAACAAGGGAAGCAACATCAAGCTCTACCTCTAGTTAGAGATGGTCCTCATCCCAATAAGACTCAATCTCTTCCTCAAGTTGTTGCTTCACCTAAAACGAAAGATAGTAAGAGAAGAACTTTCTACATATGTCGCGAGAAGGGGCATCTTTCTTCCTCATGCACATTAGGTATCTCCTCATCCCACCCTATCTTGATTGATGATGCTTATTCTCTTTTTAAGGATGAGGTTAGCAATGTGTATGCCAAAAAAATTGGTACTCAAAGTGGTGTCAAGAAAAGAACCATTTGGGTTGCCAAGCCTATTGTGACTAACTTCTTAGGACCCAACTTGGTTGGGACCCAACAAGCCAAAACTTGATCAATATGTGTTAGTGGAGGGTATTGGAGACTTGGCTACATCATGAAGAATTGACGGATATTCATCTATTATATTTACTCAAGCCAAGTCATTTGGAATATCATACCATATCTTATATCCAATGTTCCTTCTTGTGGTAAATCGTATTCAACTTATTTCCATTTAAAGTTAATTGCCCCTTGTGCATTAGTTTTGTACCCTTGCATGTATTTGTATATGTTGTGCTTACACTTACTTATCTTGAGTTATCAAGTATATTTGTGTATTTTCGTTTGAACACCATGTATTTGTGTTCATGTGCTTGAGCCGTTATTGAATATATTTGGTATCTTATTTGGCTCTTGTGAGGGATTAATTTACTATCCCATTTTGGGGGAGTGTTATGCTTGGTCATTCCACAATCCTAAAAATGTGTGTACATGAGTAATACCACCTAGTATTGATATTGCAAGATTATCTAGTCTCTATGTGGTATGTCATTCTCATGAGAAATTCAAGTTCTACAATGTCTATTAATTATCTCTACTTGGATCTGATTGCCTCTTATTGAGAATTTATGGTTTATCACATTATGGGGGACTCATATGCTTTGTGCATATTACAAGACTAGAAAATGTGAAAATTCGAGGGAGTGCCACTTACAATTGATATTGATAATTATCTACCTCCTATGTGGCACATTTGGTCAAACAAGTTCAATTTTGCTTGATTCTTTTATTGGTCATCTTTTGGATCTGGTTTGTGAGAGTTTTTCTTGGTATGTGTTTCCTAGTATCTGGACCTATATATATCCTCCATGGAAACCATTTTCTTCTAGTTACTCTAATCATTAATGATTGTGTTACTTTTTGGAGCTATCAAGAAGACCTATCTAAGCATAAAAGCTTAATTCTTATATATTGTCATATGCTTATGTTGTGAATATGATATTGGATATCCTTTCAAGCTATCTTGGGAAAATTATCCCTAATACTTCTTGTCCTTAGACAATTGGTACTCTATATATGGTAGATTTTTTTACCATATTCACTTTGGGCTTTGTTTTTTTTGTCCTATCTTTGGCCAAGAAAATGTTTTCTGTTGCTCCCAAGTTTTCCTTGCCTCTTTTGGTTCATTTTAATTTATTGGCATTCTCTTGTGTTTTATTTAATGTAGGTAGTAGTGATGATCCCATTTGTGTGCATTTTGCATTCAAAAGCAAAATCCTACATAATGCACTATTCATGGAGGTGCTCTCCTATATTATTTAGAACACTCCTTTTTATGCTTCTTGTTTTGATCCATATCTTTTTATGTGCTTGGAAGATCGATCTTTTTGTTTTGGTACTTTGTGCCATCGTGAAAAGTGTGGATACTTTGTTTTTTGTTGGAACCTTGCTCTTTTTGGGAGTTGGTTTTGTCTCATTCCTTATTTATTGTTTTAACCTTTTAGAGTGAGATAAATCCTTGAGCATTTATGTTCTTGTCTATCCTTTGCTCTTTGGATCTTGTCTAGTTAAATTGTTGAACTTGTGATCTTTCATGTGTTGATTTGGTTCTTTGATATAATTTGGACACCTTGTGTCATGTGACACTCTTATCTGTTTCGTCTTGGTTTACTTGGTGTTTTTATTCAAATTGTATCTCCTTTTTGGTTCTTGAAAGTCTTGTGCATGCATATGTACTACATGTTTATACTATGGCATGCTTACTTTATTTGATACAACATATAGGGGAAAATCCATCAAATCCTAATCGACTAAGATGTGCATGAAATTCAATTTCATATCAATATGCACATATTTATGTGGAGCTTCTCCTATGTATTGTAGTTGCTCTAACTAATTTTGGACCCAATATGTTTGGGCACCATCATGTACTTAATGTTGTTTTAGGTACATTGGAGATATATTGTATGCTTATCTCATCACTTAGGAAGAAGTGGTGTCTTACATGATAATTAGATTTAAGCTAGGATGACCGTCGAACTCATATCTACTACATCCTACCAATTATATATCGGTAACAAGTATCTCTTTATCATGCATATATATCTTGCTTCCAACCTTTTGTAGGTTGCATCTTGGCATGAATTTTTGTATTTGCAATTGTTGTGGTTCTTGATTTGGTTTTAAAGTGAACTCGTCCTTGCAAATGTGAGTAAGTTGAGATGAGTGCATATAATAGGGACTATACAAAATCATGCTTATGATTAATCATCCCAAATATGTCAATCTAGCAATCTTATTTCCTATATTTTACTCAATTTATCTCATGTTCAATAGTGAGAATTTGCAAGTTTATTCTTCCTTGGTGACACTTGTTTCCTTTCTCCATATATTCCAACTATCTCCATTTCCTTTAGTGATGTATGTGGTGTGTTGGTGTTTGAAGTTCATTAGTTTATAATAAGATAAAATTGTGCCTTTGGCCATGCTTTCAAGCAAAAATCTTATTGGTATATTTTATGACTTCATCTTGATTTTTATGTGCTTCCTTGCGTATTTATTTCGTGTGTGCGTGTCTCTTAGTGGGCATATGTCTTTGTGATTTTATCCACCTAGAAACTTATACGCATAAGAAAAGATATATCTATAGTTGACTTTGTTTTCTTGGAGAACGCCTTTTATTTCTTTTTGATTCTTCGGTGACTTCCAAATTTATTTGCCAATGAGTGTTTGTCCCTTTTGTTTGCATCTTCGGGCACTCATATTTGATCTCTCATTCCTTGTATAGTTAAATGAGTTTGTAGGAGTGAGGATTCCATGGTTATGCACCTTATTTTCAAATGCAATTATTATAATTGGTGCATAATCTTTGGGGAGCTTCTCTAATTCACTTAAGAATGCTCATGTGCCTTCTTACTCACCTTTTTGTGTCTTAAATTTTTATGGGGGAGTGATGATTCCATATTTGTGTCTTAAATGTTTATGGGGGAGTGAGGATTCCATATTTGTGCCTTCTTTGCGTCATTCATTGATGCTTCTTCCATTTTATTTATTTTGCAATCTTTGGGTCCTCAGTATAGTTCTATTTCCTCCCAAGTATTCATCATTGGATTTGTTAAAATTCACTCCTTTGGAGGATTTTTCACTATATTGGCCTTTTGGAACTTTCCACCCATTTTGGCAATTTATACCATGGAGGAGAAGTTTTGGAGGGTTTAAGGGATTTTGGTTTATGCTTTGAGTTTGTTCTTAAGCATTTATCTTTCATGATTTTTCATATTTGTTGGTGCTTGGCATGTGTAATATATAGAGGAAACTCCACCAATGGTAATGGTTGGCAACATGTGCAATGAAATTCAAGTCATCACAGATGCATAGATTGTGGGGGAGTTTGATATATATATATATATATATTTTTTTTGTACTAACATCACATACTTGTTTAGTATTTGATGTTGGAATATATTCATTAAAATTCCTTATATAAACCCTGTAAAAGGGATTGTCATCAATTACCAAAATGGGGAGATTGAAAAGGCATGTGTGCCCCCATGTGTGGTTTTGGTAATTAATGGCAATCTCTATGGACTAATGTTTGCATTGAGTTACAATTGTAGGAATTGTCCATTGGCATTGCTTGGATCATGTGTTGGTTTCAACATAGAAGAAATGAAGAAGAATCCTTATCCAAGGGCTTTAGGACTATTGGAATCATGTAGAAGAACAAGAATAAAGAAAAGAAGATCAAGAGTGTGTTGAAGAAGAAGATAGAGTTCCTCATGTGTATCTTCAAGACATCATCCTAGTGGAGTTAGAATAAATGAAGTGCAAGCTCAAGATGCTCCATCTCTAGGAGATCACATGCTTGAAGCTTTCCATCCTCAGTGATCATGGATTTATGAATACAAGTTCAAAGAAGTGGTTTCCCCATGGGTTATGGGGGAGAAATTCATAAGTCTCGATCAAGCAAGCGTGAGTAAGAGCAACCAAGAAATAAGTTCCATCTTGACGAGGACAAGATCATCTACATCAAGATCAAGTGGAATTCTCAAGGCAAATGTATAATCTTGATAGGTTTTACCTTGTGCCAGTCTCATGTTGTTAGTTGGGAGACTGGTTTATAGGATAGATAACCATACTATCAAGATGGGCTCTCGAGTGAGTAACTTGATCATATCCTTCAAAAAGAGCTCAAACCTTTGCATACTTAGCATCGTCCTTCTTGGTTTTTATTTGGTTATTATCCAATAAAAATTAGATCTTGTCTTAATCTCCATGACAATCTCAAGTTCATGAAAACGGATTTCATATGCATTCTCTATTGCATTTTCGATGTTGGAGGTTTTACCGGTTATATTTTATAGATAGGTTAAACCTTTCGTCATTTGGTTCTATCTTACCTTGCTGTACTATGATGGTTCCCTGCATAATCTTGTATAGCTCGTTACTATCTTCAAAATGAGCCCACGTTCATCAAAATCGGAGTCCGAATACAAAAGTTATGATCGTTTTCGTATTCGTGTTTTTGTCAGTTTTCAGAGGGGCGGAGACTCCAGGGTGCACACCCCAGAGACTCAGGGGGCCGAAGACTCCGGGGTTTCGCCAGGAGCTTCTGTCAATATCTCCCCTTGACCTGGATGTTCTAGAGGCCAGGGACTCCAGGGTTTGGACCCCGGAGACTCCAGGGTAAGTGCCTAGCAACGACTATTTTTCATGGGGAACCTATAAAAGGCCCACGTCTTCCTCCTCGGGCTAGTTGCTTGATCTCCCTCTCTCCTCCATTGTTTCTACCTTCAAGAGCTTGCAAATACTCTCAATCCCTCCCATATTTCTTGAATATTTCTAGGGGATTTGAAAGGGTATATCTAGCTCTACAACTCCACCAATCCATCTCTCCTCTATGTGAGGGGGAAATCTTGGGGTTTCTTTTGTGGATTTCCTCTTTTCTCTCTCTCTCTCTCTCTCTCTCTCTCTCTCTCTCTTATTCCCCCAATATCTTTTGTAGCTTTGGTGTAATTTGAGAGTGAAGTATTTGCCATTGCATTAGGTGCATCAGTTTGAGTTCTCTACGGAAGATTTGGTTGGTGAAATCAAGAAGCTTGTTCTCTTGGGTTCTTGGAACCCTAGACGGTGAAGTGGCCTTGGTGGTGATTATTGGGAGCCTCCAATTAAGTTGTGGAGATTGCCCCAATATTGTACGGGTTTGGTGACCACCCTCAAGTGTCCCATTGTGGATCGGTGCTTGCCATGCAGCGGGTGCTCGGGAGAATAGGGTGAGGCCTCTTGTGGCACTGGTGGTCTTAGTACCACCCACCCCTCCAACGAGACGTACTCCCTTGTAGGGAGGAACTCGATAAAACATCATCGTCTCCACGTGCCTCGGTTATCTCTATACCTGATCCTTTTCTTATGCACTTTACTTTGTGATAGCCTTCGTGCTTGAAGTCATATATCTTGCTATCACTTAGTTGATTGTATTGCTTAGAATAATTTGTTGGTGCACATAGGTGAACCATAGCTTATATACGTCTTGTGCTTGACAAAGTAAATGCTAGTTTTATTCCACCTTTGTTAAGCTCACCTCGTAAAAATTTTAAACCGCCTATTCACCCCCTATAGGCGACATCGATGCACTTTCACCTTCTACCCACGTCACTCCTTCTCCCTGTCCAGGTTCGCTCCTCCTCCCGCACCGGCCATGGAGTCCCCACCGCATGGTGTTTTAGTTTCAGCGGCTCGTGCTCATGCACTAGCAAGTCCATCTTCGGCAACACCTACACCAGCGGCTCCCCCACTCCGGCTGCCCATCCCGCTATAAGTTCTCAAACTTCCCCTTCTTGATTTGGGCCATTAGGGTTTTTAGGGGTTTCCTAGATCCGTGTAATCTTGCTCTAACTCATCGATTAGAGCTTCATGTAGTCTATTGAAAAGTAGATATGTTGGATTGTGTGTAGTTAGGGCACCGACATTGACATGCATAGATGCATGCTAACAAGCACTCCTCGGGCAGAGGAATGGCGCGGTGATCACCGGCATGGTCATGCACGGACATGCAAATGAGCGACTTGGGAGCAGAACCGTGGCTTGGTTATCACCAACATTATGACATTGCAAATGTCGGTGATCACCACACCACGACTGTGCACGCAGACATCTCATTCACACGACCCTGTTGTAGAACGATAGAGGGGGAGAGATTGACGAAATATGATGGATGTATTGTTGAGCCTCATGGGCGAGTATATATAGGTGTACATGGATCATCTTGGAGTGCAAGACAATACACGAGATCTATCTCTATCCTCGATTACCTAAACTATACATATACTCTAACACTCCCCTGTAGTCGTAGCGGGAGCGTCATGAACAACATGAACATCGTGGATGGTCAGACTGGAGATAAATCGAAGTAGACCTAGAAGGCTGACACCCCCCGCAGTCGTAGAGGGAGCGTCGTGGACGGTGTTGCGGCGCTGATGCTTGGACTATAGAGGAAGCTCATGAGTGCTCAGGCGAGGTGGTAGCCCTTGTGCCGATGTCGAGGGAGCCGAGAGCGTGAGGCGGTGCCAATGTCGAGGTAGCCACTGAGAGGGGACGTCGTGGTCGATTTCGTGGTCAGGGATTCCGGTGTCAAAGTAGTTGCATGTGAAGCCGCAGACACGAAGAAGGCGCCATGGTGATGATGAAGGAGACGCATTGAGGGAAGTCGTTGAGGATGTCGATGCCGAAGTCGATACAGTCCAAGTCATCGAGGACGAGGTACGGACATAGTTGTTCAAGAACTAGGCACACATCGGGGGCATAGGCATACTACAGTTTTGCTAGAACCGAGTATGCAAGAAGAACTATCAGTGGCACAGTCGAGGCAGTCGTAGGAGTCGATGCCGAAGAAGACATTGTCGATGTCAATGAAGATGAGGCGCTGATACGAGCTTGCCAGGCCTGGGGACACATCGGGGACGGAAGCACACGGCGGTGTTGCCAGCACCGAGCATACGTAGAGCGGGACCAATATGGTTATCGTGCCATGTTGGTGATAGACTAGCAGAGAAGGTCTCCATGATGGCTGCGAGGCGCAGAGCGATGAAGACGGGGAGGTGCCGATGCAGTATGCGGTTGTAGGAGTAGACACGAGGGTGGAGTCGGTGGCATTGCCGAGAGGTGGCGTTGTCGTGGTGAAGGTGTTGCCGGGCGGAGGCGGTGATGTTGGCGACGAAGTTGTAGTGAACGATGACAAAGATGTAGGCAGCGAAACCAGCGGCAACCTGGGGTGGCCATGCAAGTTACGTGGGGAGGCGCGGTGGCGGTACACAAAGTTGGCGATGAAGAATCCTATGTGATGAAGACCATGCTCGGACGTAGGAAACCCGCACCGTGGGAGGTGGCGCGGAGATAGCCTAGAGCGTCGGTGCGCAAGGAAGGCGATGTAGACTGCGTGCAGCGACGCTATGACCCGATGGGGTGGCATAGTTGCATGGCCCGAGTTGTTGCAGCGGCTGGAGGTCACCAGTACACGCTTGTGTGGCGCGTTGGCAGCCAGTAGGCGAGGACCAAGGCGGCTGCGCTGCGGCCCAAAGGGGCGACACAGCGGTAGCCCGTAGCTCGATCGGTGGTAGGCTCATGCTCGGGGACATGCTTGGCGTAGACGGATGCGGGATCGGTTAATCAGACTGACGATACGCCATATGCGCCATGTCATGGATGATGCATATATTGGAGTCGATGGCGGCGTTGTCGGTGAAGTCCCAAACGATGACAACGAAGACGAACCGACGATGGAGACCACACAGTTTAGAGGAGCCGACAACGATGCACGAAGGCGTCCCTAGGACGATGCGTCCGGCCATGCCGCACGGTTGGTGAAGGCGGGTCGGTGCGGAGTTGACGCTGATGTCGGAGTAGAGGCGCGGAGGACAACAACGGTGGGTGACGCAATCCGGTATATGGTCGGTGAATCAAAAAATAAATTACCGGTGGAACGATCGGCGGAGAGAGAAAAACCAATCTAGAGATTGGAAAAAAAACTTAGGGCAGCAGATCACATGACCGATAGATGAACCCTACCTTCGAGTTGCGCAACCCCCGGCGAAGATCATGGAGATCGACCTCCACGGGTGCGGTGCGATGCGGAAGCGGCAGCGGAGCTAGGTCTAGGACCGAGATTAGTATGATACCATGTTGAACGATAGAGGGGGAGAGAGATTGGCGGAATATGATGGATGTATTATTGAGGCTCATGGACGAGTATATATAGACGTACATGTATCATCTTGAAGTGCAAGACAAGATACGAGATCTATCTCTATCCTAGATTGGTATACCCTAACACCTGCACATCGATGCTGGTGATCACCGTGCTAGTGCTAGTGCTCTACCCGTAGAGCGCATGTTGACATTTACCCGTGCATGTCGTGATCATCGCGGCACGTCATTGTGACCTTGTTGTCCTTACATCTTTGCGATGTGAACTTCAACATGACTGCGACGCGATTCGCATGAACTACATCCCTCCTCCCTCGGAGCATGTGGACTACATCACCTTCGACAACTACCAGAGGCCAATGTACCTAGGTTGGAGGCGCATCCAGCGACGCTGGAGGCTCAGGCCAACATGGGGATTCGTGCACGCTAGGGGCATCAAGGTGTACATGCAGTTCTTGCCGGTTCTACGTGTAGATCCACATTAGAGACCTCACAACTCTCTCCTCGCCCATGAGGATTGCGAAGGGCGTGGCTAAGCATCTCAAGTTCACTCCACATGCTCTGCTGAGTGTGCGAGATTGGTAAGTTTTGTGAGCACACCATACAAATGGAGTGGTTTTCAAGCATCAATATTCTTCATGAGAGGCTGGAAACATTTCGCCACGAAGACAAAAATGAGTGATGTGACGTCCTCGACTTCAAGATGATGACCGATGGCTTCAAGATGAAGCTGCTGGGGTTAAAAAAAGCTATGAGGGGGTGTTCATCTATACACGCCATGACAGGTGATTTGATCGGCGTGTCTATGGTTATCAGCTAACGATGTGGATGTAAATATGGTTAGTTTGCTGGGGTGTTGTATGAACCCTTGTTTTGTGCCACGGGAGTGAAAGTGAACCCCTGACTTAAATAGTAGTCAGGTTGCATGGGATACACCTGATCTTAAACTTAAGTACCATCTTACCTCTTAACTATGCATGTTTAATTAGTACTTCAGTATATTCAAAAAAAATTAGTACTTCAGTTATGTTGCAGCGGTGATGAATATGCCTGTGCTGGTAACTGATTATGGGTCGGATCGTGTGTTTTGGCTCATAGATTTAAATGCACCAATTATGAAAAATATACAAAAATCACATTTCAAAAGATCAAAATGATCCGAACGAAAATTTCATGTGTCTATGTTGGCAAACAAAGTTTCGCAAGAATAGAACTTTCTGTTGCTTGTGCAAAAAATAAAACAAATTCATATTGGTGCAGTGAAAATTGTCTTTTTTTACCAATGCCACAAGAAATGTTCTTTTGCGCAAAACTTTGTGTGTAAATATAAAATGTCTAAACATACATGGTGAATTTTTTCTTGATTTTTTTCACATTTTGAATATATATTTAGACAATATGTGCATCTACACTTGTGGGCCAAAGTGGATTTCCCACTGTGGGTGCCTGTATAGAAACGAAAACTACGTGCAGCCAATCAACCTTGTTCGTTGCGACTTATACGATCTAGCGTACGAAACAAACTACTCCTCCATTCTTAAAAAGATGTCGCAGATTCGTCTAAATTTGAAGGAGCGGAGGTGTAGACTACTTGGCTTTTAGAGCAACTCTAATCGATTTCCTTTATTTTAGAGGACTTTCGGCCGGACTACTTAAAATCCTATATTTAGTCATCTAAACTTAGCGCCGCAGATCCGATCCCTAATAACTTAGAGGATTTAAATTTTGTTTTTTGCAAATCCAAAGAATGAATGCCACATCTATAGGTCATTCGATGCAATTGCTTCAAGTATAATTGTTGCATCTTTGCAGTGGTCTTTTGTATTGACCCTTCCAACTATCTGGACACTTCTTCCAGCTCCAGTGCATACAATCGATTGATCCAAGCATCCCTGGCCATCCTAGAGCTTCACCCTCAGCAAGCAGCCTCTCGGCGTCTTTCTCATTTGGTGCCCTCAAATATTCTTCCCCCAACACATCAATCACAACTTGTGTAAACCTTCTCACAGCCTGCAAAATTGTGTCCTCACTAATTCGGACATATTCATCTATGACGTCGGCTGAGCAACCATATGCAAGCACCCTCACGGCTGCAACACACTTCATCAATGGGCTTGCACTCATCTCTCCCGTTGCACTCCTCCGGAGCTTGAACCAATCATCGTGATCCTCCATGGCTCTTCATATTGAGAGGAACAAGTCCTTTGACTCCGAGACCACCGTCGGAATTGGTGGTCTAGATAGATGCAACCGGGGTTGAAATAATCCCGCATGATTCGAGCATGGCCCTCACTCCTATTCTGGTAGATCCAAGCATGGCCGAATTGTGATCCAAGCCTCAGCCTCCGGAAATCCTCGTTCACAATCATCAACAATGCCATCTCCAAATCTTTGTCATCTTCTTCTTCCTCCTCTGACGAAGAGTCATCAAAGAACATCTCTCTCAACCTCTTCATCTACAGCCAAAGGTGTTCTCGATCCAGCCGGTTGCCAACAAACAAAAAAGAAAACTTGTTGTGCAATATTGTCGAATACCTTGAGGACGGCGGAGGTGGAGGCCGTGACCGGGACGAGTGAGCCGGGCAAAAGGGCTGAGGACACCGTCGGGGCTCCACGACGACCTTGCTACCTTGTGGTGGTCGTATAAATCCTTCCGCCGGTGCAACGCGACGACTTGACATCGACGAAGCTCGAGGCCACCGCCGGTTGAAAAGCTCATCGCAATGAACCTCGTCGGCCGGTGCTGGTCCGTGGCGTTCCGATCTACGAGCCATCATGCTCCGACGGCCCTTTTGCCGAAAGAAACGACCTCGCCGGGGACGGAATGGACCTTGAATCGGCGGCGGGCTTCCGTGCGGCGGCTATCGGGGGTGATTCCAGTGACGGCTAGCACCGGCGAGTGGGGCGAATGGAGGGGAAACAAGCAGCGGGTGTTCGCAGCTACGGACTAAGGCGGCTGGTGGTCACTGGTGTGAACGGCGACGAGAATACGGTGACGGGGCAGCGAGGCTCAGGCGGCGAGGTGGAGGAGTAAAAATATAGTCCAATGCCCGTGGTTGGTCATATTTAATTTTTCTCCGCTAACGGTCGCTTGAGATCGGTTCGGTGCGTCCCCTGACCGTTGCTGAAAAAAAGTCCTCTAAGAATCGAAAGGGAATCGGTTAGAGTTGCTCGTGAACCTCCAAATTTGCCCACTCGACCAATCACGTCCAGCGGTCTCCACTCACCAGTGGAGTTGCGTGCCTCGCCAAACCAACCCACAAGAGGACTTGCGCGCTCCATTCCCCGGTCCAGCAGCGACCTCCTCGCCGGCCGGAGCGCCGCCGCGGCGCTATGGACCCGGAAGCGGTGCGGCGGACCCTCGATCCCACCGCCTCCCCCGAGGACATCTCGGGATCTACCCCTTACGACGCCTTCGTCATCAGCGGCGTTCGCCTCGACTCCGCCGAGCACGGCCGCGTCCTCTGCTCCTTTGTCGTCACCCCCCGCCACGCCGTAAGACGCCCGATCCCTCCCCCGCCGAAATAGCTTCCTTATGCCCTTCAGTTTCGAGATGGTGACGGTGTGTGGTAATTTGCAGAGCTCCCAAGGCTACCTCCTCAGCGGCGTCACGGCGACGCTCGCCGACCAGCTGGGGTCGGCCGTGTTCTTCTCCAGCGGGGTAGGCACGAGCGGGGTCTCCCTCGAGATCAGCCTGTCTTACGTCGACACGGCCACCGTCGGGGTGAGACTTGCAATTTCTCTCTCTCTCCCGTACTTATGCGGATTGGAATTTTCTGTGAGGAAACTGCCATCTTGTCGAAGTTGCCATGCATTTCGTGCCAGGCTTGGGCATGAGGCAAATTAGGCCATGCGCCCCTGGGAATTTGCTGAGGCATTGGGAGCAATTGATTTGGAGTAAGCCAGTAGATATGTGGTCCGTGCCTCCACCAGAGTTTGTGTTAAGGTATATTTTAGGTTCATGTTAGGGAGAAATTGGATCGGGTGTCAGTAATTACACTATATCCTGCTGAATTTCTCTGTTTTCTGTCAGCTATGCTTGCCTGCCTTGCAGTTTCAGGAGAATATCAAAATCAGATTGTTGTTCTGGAACTTGCAGTTGTGTGCTTGTTAAGTTGTGATGACTTGGTGTTTAGTTGAAGGTGTCACTTAGTTGTGGGTTGGGCTCTCAGTGGTACCTGAATTGTTATTACGTGTACGGCTAAACCAAGAGTAAGAAGTTGTTGGAAGGCGACAGGAGTGAACTGTGGTTAGGTGTGGGCTTTGAACTCGATGAAGATTCTTGTTTTCTGCCTCTTTGTCATAATTAAGATTTGACCCAGAGCAGAGCAGCAGAGTGTTTTCACTTTGTTCTAGGTTAACAACTGTGCAACATCTTAGTACTTCTCCATGAATGGTTAGTCATACGCAAAGTGGGTGACAGAAGCTAGGAGCCTCTAAATACTTTATCTCTCAGTTTTCCTTAAGGGTGACCACAGCAATCTAAATCAGCGCCCTTTATATAAACAGTACTAGTAGTAGTTAGGAAGCTTTCGTTTGTTTCAGATGATCTCTTTCTATGGTGATATGGTTTCTTTTTGACCCATCTTAGATGTTGGTTCTACTGCTCATTATTAATTGTTTGTAGTACATCACGATTTTTTACTTTGACTAGCTAAATACCCGTGCGTTGCTATGGCATAACAATACATTATGCTAAATACTAAGTGAAATATAGTTTAATTAGATGGGTGATACTGCATGCTCATGGTCGATTATGAAATACTTAGCGATGGACAACATCCATGGTCTTCTCAAGTCATGTATGCCACTGGGCGCCTTTACCTCCCGTCATTCCCTCCTCTCATATTTTTTCTACTCAATGCATCATTGACGAAGTTGAACATGGGAGAATGACATTTCAATTGGGGATAAAAGGACCATAACTTCTTAGCTTCTTACCTTTCGTTCATTTTCCTGTTGCAGAAATATAAGTTTGTATTAAACAGGTAAATGTTGTTGGATTCAATGCACCTGCACGTCTGCACTCACTCTTTATTCATTTTCATTTCGTTGATAGGCTGAGCCCTGAGTGGATCTTGCTGCGTGCAACATGGTTCCTAGAATCAGTTTAGGATCAGAACTACCATCATGTTGTTAAGATATTGCTCTGAAGAATCCAAACGGCGTTTCAGCTTTGGCCAATTTCTTGTTAAATTAGCATTTTGAACACATCTTGGTCTTTTTGTTGTTATGTTAATTTCAGACGTTATTTAACACGCTTAAAAACTATATTATGTAATTTTCCAGGAAGAAATAGAGGTTGAGGGGAAGCTGTTGCGTGCTGGAAAATCGGTCGGTGTTGTCTCTGTTGATTTCAGGAAGAAAAGGACCGGCAAATTGATGGCTCAGGCCCGTCATACAAAGTACCTTGCTGTATCCAGCAAATTATGAGGATTTACTTCAGTTCCAATATAACAACCAGGTCATGTCCAACTTCGTTTATACCCTTATAAATAGGCAATAACACATTAACACGATGTAGTGCTGCATTGTTTAAGAAAGGTCGTCGGTTATATCTATCTGAAGTTCAGCAATACACACTGCTCCGCTCATTCATTTTCTTTTTTCCACCTTTCTCAGATAATATATTCGAGAGGGTACAGTTCCTGTTTGGGACTTCACTGGAAACGGAGCAAGTTCTCCAAAATTGCATGCCCAATTTCAACTCCAAACGAGGCCCTAAGAATACGTGGCAGCTGAAAAGTATAACAGTACTTAAATGTATTATATTGATGCTTAATCTTCGGCTCATTGATAACTGTAGTCTGCCCCCATGTTGAGGGAGATTGACATTATTGGATCACAGTTCCTAAAAACAAGGCGTATCCTAAGTTTAACCAATCATATAGACTATATATATTCTCATTGTTAGATGTTTATATTTTTGTCTACAAGATTAGTCAAACTTACATGGTGTTGACATTTTTATTAAATATGCATGCTTTTCCTTTAGAAACGGCTGCATCTAAAGATTAGTTGGCGAAAACATGTCCACTACATGAGCATGAGTGTGTGTTGTTTGCCTTACCGAAACAAGTATCCAGCCGCATTTCAACATCTTTTTTCGAGAGTAGACATCTTTTTTCGAGAGTAGCATTTCAACATCTTTTTTCGAGAGTAGCCGCATTTCAACATCTTTTTTCGAGAGTAGCATTTCAACATCTTTTTTCGAGAGTAGCCGCATTTCAACACCTTTTTTCGAGTATGTCCGGACATACCGTACTTTCATAGAAGACAAAATAATTACTACAAGATTGTGCCATTGTCCTGGCCGACGACAGCAAAGTTAACTCCCGCACCCAAACACTAGCCTACTCCTATTCTCAAATCACCGCCCAAGTTGATAGGCGGTCATCAGGTGCGCTCTCCTCCTTTTCCTCTCCGCCTCCCTCCTCCCGTGTTTGGTCGTTGACCGGAGAAAACCGGCACGATCCCGACCCATCTTCGGCGGCTCTGCCGGCCAGAGATGGGGAGGGGGAGGTGCTGGAGTAGATGGTAGGTTTAGATGTAGGAGTCCTGGCGAGATGCCGGTAGTTTGGAGTAGGGCGTTGAGTTGTTTGGGCCAGTCTCGGCGCATCTAGTGGTGGCGGTCTGGCGGCGGTGGTCGGAGGTGCTGGCGGGCGGCGCTACCTCAGGGATCTCCGCAAATAAGCCTTGTTTGTGTCTTCCCTTCATCTTCTTCTGGTTCTTGGCTCTTCTCGGTCTTCTCGCTCCGGACAGCCGTGGCTGCGAGGGGAGAGGGAGGCTAGAGCGGAGCAGTGGTCTTGAAGTTGAAGGGTGGGTTTCCTTTTCTCTGGTGCATCGGCGCTGTACCAGCGGATTGCCGATGAATCTCATCGTCAAGCTCTCATGGTGGGAGTCTGCGTCGGAGGTTCCTCTTGCAGGGCCTCTTCATAAGCGCCCATCTTCAGCGGCATCTTCTTCGACCTGGTCGACCGTGGAGGCAAGGAGGGAGAAGAGGAGGTCCTTGACGATGTTGTTGTTCGTGCTGCTCTAATGCCTCTTCGAGCTTCTAGCACAGTGCTCTTGTTTGCCACCGGCATCCATGCCCGTGAAGGGCCGGTTCCACGCCTTGAGGGCGTGATCTCAACCTCCAGGATGGAGGCCTTCTAGGGCGCAAGCACATCGTCGGTCGAGGGTTTCAAGGAACTGATTGCGTTTTCAGGAAAAAATTTAGGGTCCACCTTGCTTATTCGCAGGACTGTTCCGCAATTTTATTTTTGTTGCGGACCTGCTTGTTATTTGCTTCCAAAATCCAATGGCTCGCAACTCGTTCGCTCGTGCTATAAAATCCAAACTAATTTTTTTCGTACATTCAAATAATATCCCTCGTGCTTTACATTTGCACGACTATGGTGTGTGTGGGGTGGGTGGTTGGGTGGTGCGTGTGGAAGTGTTGCGATGGGGTGGGGTGGGGGGAGGGGGGCGCCCCGATGATTCATAGCACGGGTGCCGCCGCCGATTCCCCGTCTCCAGCTAATATCCACGGTCGCCTCTAGTCGGAAGGCCCTGAATTTAGTTGGGCAGGCCTCAATTTTAGTAGGGCTGGGTACAACAATTTGTACGTGGAGTATCTATTTTCTTAAGGAGAACTGAATCCTACATCTTGTGTCTACTTTTCACGCTTATTTCACTAAAGTCTCGGCAACTAGAATGTTTTCTAACCACTCAAAACGAAAACAATACAACAAACAATTCAAATTTTAGTACAAACAAAACAAGGAAAAGACTTTAGGGTAAGCCAAAACAAATCCTAATTCTTAAATGGATTTCAGTTCGTGCTATTGTTGGTCTTGGTTAATTGTTCTGCCAAAACAAATCCTAATTCTTAAATGGATGGATATTGTTTCCTAAATTTTTGGAGATTTCCAATTCTTTTTTAGGATCCTAATCTTTGTTTGGTTCGTGTTGTTGGATAGACTACGTGGACTGTCTATGTGGACCACAGCCCATATAAATGTAACACTTGGTACTCTTGATTCCAGATCCTGTCACGCTAAACTGATCAGAAAATGGCAGCTTTCTTACGGCAGAAGTAGTCCTTAGTCATAAAAAATTGGGTAAGGGCGTTTTCTGCAAATTGTGAAAGGGGCTCGCATGAATCCTATAGTAGACTGGACGTCCAGGATAAGCCCATGAGATCTCATTCTGGTGTGGCTCGAGATGTGTATCAGAGATACTACAAGGAAAAGGAAAGGGTTTAGGGTAAGCCTTGAAATCTCATTCTGGCGTGGCTTGAGTAAGAGCATCTCCAGCAGCGGCGCTAAAAATTGGCGCTGTATAAGTCGTTTGGCGCGCACTGTATCACGTTAGCCGCGCGCAACTCTGGTTGTCAAAAGACAGAAGCGCTAAAAACAGGTTATAACGCGCGCGGCAAAAAAAAGCGAGATGACAGGCGCTGTAAATTTTCAGCGCGCGCGCGCAAGAACAATAAAATCACATACAAATGACAAAACAAAGATCAAACACACACAATAAATCAAAAATAAATAGTTCAAATATTCATACAACATCAACACAAATGAATAGTTCAAAGTACCGATACAACAACAACACATACAACAATCATACAACAATGTATCTCAAAGAACATACAACAATCATAGGAGAACTTCAATTTCCTCCATTCCAAACCCACCACTCCGCCATGACATCCTTTTGGAGATCATCATGCACCTCATTAACTCGAATGGCATGGTAGGAGGTAAGGAACCGGGCTATCCTATCTTGCCTCCTTCGAATTCGGACGGGTTGTCCCACATACTCATAGTTGTAGTCGAGGCCATCCTCACCACGCTCATCCTCTATGATCATGTTATGCATGATCACACAAGCCATCATGATGTACCAAAGGATCTCTTGATCCCAAAACCGAGCCGGTCCACGCACAATTGCAAATTGAGCTTGCAATATCCCGAATGCTCTCTCCACATCTTTCCTTGCCGCCGCTTGTGCATTATGGAAATCGACTTCTCTCTTGCCTTCTGGATCCTTGACCGGCTTCACAAATGTCCTCCACCTTGGGTAGATGCCATCGGCAAGGAAGTAACCACAGGTGTATGTTTTGTTGTTTGCCACAAACTGCACCGGTGGAGTTTCACCATTAGCTATCCTAGCCATGAGTGGTGACCGCTGGAGAACATTGATATCATTGCAAGATCCGGGCATCCCAAAAAAAACATGCCAAATCCATGTCTCATAATCGGCCACAGCTTCAAGGATGATGGTAGAATCCTTCTTGTGGCCTTTGAATTGCCCATGCCAAGTCGATTAGCGGCGGGAAGCTTGCGTGAAGGGGAAGCTTCGCGTGGCGGGAGCTGTCGGCGGCCATGGATTTGGGAATGGGAGAGAGGAAGCCTTGGCGGGGATTTCAGCTCTGCTGAGTGCGTTCAGCATGAACCAGGAGCCCCAGATGTGGCGCTCGCGATAGCGCATATACTGCACGCTGGAATTTTTTTTACCGCGCGCTAGTTTACAGTCGCTGCTGGAGCGCCGAAAACAAGGCTCCGCGCGCTAAACAAGCGGTTTATTGGGCGCGCGCAATTTTTAGCGCCGCTGGTGGAGATGCTCTAACAAGGGTGACACATCATGTTGTTTTAGCAAATGGTGTACATATGTAGTACAAATCAGTTCCGCACACACTGCTTATTAGCTTCTGGCGACGATGCGTACATGGAGGGGATGCTTCATGACAGTGGTGAAGTACAACTTCTCCGTCATGTCCACTGCCTCTCCCTCCACCTCTGGCCGCCACTCCAGCTCCCTCACCAGCCTCGCTACGAAGTACTCGGCATGGTACATGCCAAGGGAGTACGCAGGGCACATCCTACGGCCAGCTCCGAACGGCATCATCTTGATCTCCCTGCTCCCCGTGATGTCCACGCCGCAGCCCTCGCCGCCATCCAAGAACCTCTCCGGCCGAAACTCTAGCGCATCGGTCCAAACCGCGGGGTCACGGCCGATCTCGGCCACCAAGAAGTTGAGCTGCGCGCCCTTGGGCACCTGGTAACCCTCGATCTTGGCGTCCTTCTTCGTGCCGTGCGGCAGGACGAAGTGGCTCGGTGGGTGTAGCCGCAGCCCCTCGAGGATGACGGCCTTCAGGTAAGGCATTGCCAGCCGTCCGTCGTGGCCGTTAAACGCTGCAGAAGGCTTTACCTCCTCGTAGACCTTGGTTTGGATGTCGGGGCGGCTGGCTAGCTCGGCCATGGTCCACTCCAGCAAGGTGACGGTGGTGTCCGTACCGCCGTCCAGGAACTCGCAGCAGAGGCTGACCTTCTCCGCGTCCGTGAGCGGGCGGTCGCCCTCGTCCGCCACCCGTATCGCGTGCAGCGAGTCGGCATAGCACGGCGGCGTGTCCGTGTCGTCATTGTCGCCGCGCTCACGAGTGGCGTAGATGAGAGGGGTGAAGATTCCGTCCAGCCTCCGGCGCAGCTCCACGTACGCCTCCCACCGCTTCCGGAAGAGCCGCTTGGTGATCGCGGGGTAAAAAGCGAAGACCGGGAATGCGGTGATGGAGCACAGCGCCGAGTTCTGGAGCTCCTCGATCTCGTCGAGCACCTCGTCCTTGACCCGCACGCCGAAGCACATGTACACGAGCAGCTCGAACATGGCCCGCCGCAGGAATGGTCTGACCGTGACCGGGACAGCCTTCGGCTGATCTGACTCTAACGCAGCACTGTTTTTTTGCGCACGGAGGAGGATGTTGCTGACAAGGGCATCACAAGCCCGCCTTCTCGCCGGGGCGAATTCTCGGACTCGTGCTGGGCTGAGAGACTCTACGACGAGGTTCCGGCGGAGGAGGCGCCAGTAGGGACCGTACGGAGACGAGGTCATGTCGCGGCCGCCGGCGGAGAATAGGAGCTCGGGGTCCGACTTCCGTGGCCGGTCCGCGAAGGTGGCGCTGGCCTGGACGAGCACGCGGTGGGCCACGTGGCGGTCCCGGATGAAGACGAACGTCTGAAAGAGCCGAACGGATATGACTGGGCCGTAGCGTGCATGGAGCTCTAGGAGGAGCGGAGCAAGGTCAAAGATGGACCGCCGGAGCGCTAAGAACTTGACGAGGAAGATCAGGGCCGGTGGGCCGGGGGGCAGCTGCGCCTTCGGCCCTAGTACTCGTCCATGCCTATGGTGGAGCAGGAAGAGCAGGGCGGCTGCTAGGGTGATGCAGAGGAGGAGCAGGGGCGAGGTGAAGAAGCCATCCTCTACTGCTGGTGCAAGGAAGCGAAGCATGGTGTGCGGATTTGGCGCGGTGGTCGTCAAATTATGATCTTGACTTGCATGGACCTGTGGGATATTATCGCCATTTAAATAGGTACTAGGAGACGTCCCTCGTGATGTTTTTTTCTTCCGAGAAGTCCGTCGTGATTTATATTTCTAACACCGGAGATGCGTCATTAGTGTTCGTTAAGTATGGCGTTTGTTCAAGAAAAATAGTATACGGACGTAGAAGGTGACGTCTTCGGCTCAAATCAAAAGCGCCACCGCAGCCTAGACGCGTGTTCACTGATTGGATTTTTCTCCAGGGACACAGTAGTACGGAGACAACATGGTGCTAGCTGGTTGCCTGGTTCTTATCAGAAAAAATAGGGGCTGACTGCCACATTTATTTAGCTCAAGGGAGGGGAGGTCAAGGTGAGAATGGTGCGGCACTACAGGAAAGACGACAGGGCAGACGGCTTATTTCTACGCCGACGGCAAAAAGTCGGGCCATCGGCGGAGGTTGACGGCTCGGCAGTCGGGCGACAAGGCCGTCGGCGTAGTGCAGCAAGCGTCGACGGTTGCCGGCGTCGTATACTGCCATGTGGTCCAGGTTGCCGGTCCGTTTGACGGGCGCGGGACGGTGTTAGGGTACGGTGCTACACCGACGGCATGGGGGCTACGCCGACCGTCAATGCCTAGTTTTTTTTACTTTTCCTTTTTTTGTTCAACAAATCAAATTTTCAAATTTATATAGTTGATTTATTTATTTTCCACTGTAATTTTAATATAGATATAATTTACAAATAAATTGGAGATTGTACCTCCGAATTTCGGTATCCCGCCACCCGCATAGAATAACGACTTGAATCTTTCCGAACCCTATGCTAAAACATAAATGTAAAATAAAACAACAAAATACACATATAATATACAACTACAACATAAATATTAAAGATATATCTCAATTTTTACGGACCCCGAGGAACCGAAACCCTTCTTTTGGGGACCTTGAGGCATCGAAGCCCCTCTTTTGGGGAAAGCCTAAATCGTGTGAAGGTTACCGCATGCATGCGTGTGAAGGCTATGCATGCAAGTGAGGTGGGTACTGTCTCGCCCATCCTCCCACAACAGCTACCTACATCTGCTAGGTCCACATGCAAGTTTTCTAGGGACCCCGAGGCAACGAAGCCCCTCTTTTGGGGAACCCTGGACCGTGCGTCATGTGTCGTCTACGCCCCTAGACGGGCATCGAAAGGGGGTAGCAAAGTGGAGCCTTGTCTTGATTTGTGTTTGGTTAGGTCATAGCAACATACTAAAACAAGGTTGGACCCAAGAATCAATAAGATTCCCTGGGCTAGACCCCGCGACGGGAGTTTCGCGCTCTATCATTGCATACGGTGCCCTCGGATTAGGGTTTTGCTGGAAAAGGACCGTCTGAGCACCGAAATGCCACGAAAACCTCCATGTGTCCCTAGAATACATGCACAAGTGTGATGGAATGTCCATATATGCAGTACCTAGCTCCCGGGTTGTCGTGGTGGTGGTGGCACGGCAGATGCCATGGATAAGCTAAAGATGGGGCCAATAAGCGCTAGGGGAATCCAGGGAGGGATAGCGTGGTGATTCCATGCACAAGAGTTGATGTATTAGCTCTATCAATGATGGTTACAAGTGCTCCTCGAGCTGTTCGTGAGAAGGAGACTAGGTCTCTTACCCCCCACAACTAAGCTCTAGAGTTCTACCTTAGACAGAGAAAATGACCGATCCCCTTGTATGGAGGCCCCGGTGCTCCTTATATAGGCGAGCCCGGGTTATAAAGTTAGGGCATACGTGGAGGCATATTCCCCGAATATGCCCATTGGTTAAAGCTAGATGTTTCTTTATTCGCTTTAACGGTTTGTCCGGACTATGGACGTAACCCTCTGCGTACTCCATGCCTTTAAGCGTCACTGGACATGGGCTACGTCAGCCGATAATGCCCGCGTCATCTTTGTCAGCCACGCCTCGCTGGTCCTCTCCTCTACTCGCTTCGCTCACGCTACAGCAGGCAAAAGCCACCTTTTGACCAGCGGGAGATTCCTTCCTTCTCTTGAAAGCCAAGTGGTAGCCCAGCTAGCGCTTGGCTAACCCGGCTACAAGGGTACCTGCACATTTTGTAGACAAAGATGGCTGACATACGTTTTATGCCGGCCGGATTAATGTTAGGCGAATGCCCCAAGGGCCGGGTTACTTCATAAGTCGGCCTGCCTTGAGGTGACCCGGCCTGCACTTGCTTTGACTGTGTTGTACCTCGACTAACTAGGCCTTTATACCCCGGCGTGACCCTACCCGGGGGTATCCCAAAACATTAGTCCCCGAAGCTGGTGCGGTCTTAGCAACTTCAGCTGTTAAGGCCACAGCAGGTTCTCCCATCCGGGTCTACGTTTCTTCAGCTGAGTTATTTTGTAATCCGGACTCTTTACTTTGATACTCCCTTGGCTCGTTCCGAGTTATTTCTCGTTGGTCGGGTCTTTGCTCACGTATCCGGGTTATCTTTCCTTCTCTCATACGCTTCCCCCACGTCCTACGTGGAGGGTAATCATCACTTTGCCTCATTTTAAGGGCCACACCTATTTACTGTGCTGGTTACTGTAGTAATGTCAGGAATAACTGCTCCACACGTCCTGTCGCGGCAGCGCCTCGTTAACTATATCATTGTGTCCCGTCACGGGATCTTTTGTTCCCGTGACCCTTGCCGTGGCTCGCGCTTGATTGGTTGATTTGCCGCGTACACAGCCACAACGTGCGGTTGGGCCGCAACGATGGATCCCACTACGTGCGCGCAACGCGCGGTTAAATAGAGGCAGGGGCAACCTTGGGGAAGTTCCCCACACTGTGCCTCCCCTGCCTCTCTTCTTCTCAGCCGCGACGCCACCGCCACCAGTGCTTCCGTGCCAGTGCTGCACCGCCGCTGCCACGCCAAGCCGTTCCTTGCGACCGCGTCGCCGACTCCGTTCAAGTTCTTCGCCACGGGGCCCTGTGCTTTTAGGTTCCCCACGGCCGGCTATCTCTTCTCTAATTTCGTTCTCGAGGTCCTCGACCTCACCATGACTAAAGAGGAGGCCGCCGTCGTCGCCCAGGAAGAAGAAAGGACGAAGCCCCTGAGCGTGGTGGCTGGGCTGGCGCCTTCGTTTGTCAAGATGACATATACTGGTTGTATGCCACGCGCCGCATTCCCGCGAACGTCGCCTGCCATATCGCCGCTCAAGAGATTACTCCCTCTCCAAATCCAGGGAGTACGTTGTTTTTCTCTCCCACTTCCAACGCGGCTTTGGCCTACCCGTTTCTGATTTCTTCCATGATTTTGTTTCCATCTATCAATTGCAACCGCACCATCTCCCTACTAATGTCGTTACCTCTCTCTCCTCTTTCACCTCTGGTATTGAGGCGTACGTCGGCCTCTGGCCCTCCAAGATGTGGATCAAGTTCTTTGGTCCGCGGAAGAATGTTGTGCCTGACAAGCACCTCACCCGCACCGAGAAACACTTAACTCAATGCGGTGCGGCCTCAATCTCTCCCCGCAAAAACTGCGCTTTTCCCCAGGTCACCAGCCTTGAGTCCTGCAAAGGCTGGGCCCGGACCTTCTTCTACGTCTAGAATACCACGGACGTAGACTTGATCCGGCTCCTCCCTTTCAAGCTTGGTGTCCCGGACACCTCTCTGTGGGAGAAGATCCCCAAGCGGCCCACTTCTTTGGCGAATCAGATGGACCGCCGGATCAAGGAGCTGGTCAAGGAGAAGTTGCAAGGTGAGGATATCATGATCACCTTCGTTCGTAGCCGGGTCTCCCCCCCCTTCAGAAGCGCGCCCACAAGATCTGCTACCTGAGCGGCCCCTCAACCCCCACCGGACCTCCTCCTTCGAGCTTAACAAGTCCGAGGTGTTCCGTCGGGTCAAGGTCATCTTCAACGTGGAGAAGGAGTTCTCCGAGGCTTGGGAATGGGGGCTTGCACCCTTTACCCAGACCAACCCTCCTCCTAAGGTAAATCCCTCTCTTGCCATTTTTTCCGGGTTTTCTTGGTATGTTGAACAATTTTTCTAACTTAGCCACTAACACTTTTGCTTTCAGCGATTTCTCCAGCAACCACTTGAGGATGGCAAGGAGCTGCAGAGCAAGTGGGTGGCGGATCGAGATGACCCGGACGAGGTGGAGCCTGACTCAGAGAGGTTCTTGCCTACTCCGGACACCACCAAGTGTACCTCTGGTAAGGCCTCTTCTTTAAGGGATTGGTCGGATAACGATGACTCGGATGTTGAGGTTCTGGAGGTACTTGACCTGGTGCCTATCTCTTACGCATTCCCGGTTATGTCTGAATCTTCAGCTAACCTGGCCGGTCAGGTCCTCGACGGTCCCCCTCTCGCCACGGGTGATCCGATCCTTGCCCCTTCCCAGAAGCGTGCAGCATTGGAGGTGCCACCGCCCAAGAAAGGGCAGAAGAAATTCGGGGACAAGGCTTCGGCCAAGCCCGCGGCCAAGAGCACAGTCCGGAGGGCACCCAAACCTCGGGCGCCCCCAACCTCGGACGAGTAAGTCACTATTCCTTTCCTATTTGCCTTTGATTTCTTTTATTTCTGCATTTGCCTTTTATCTATTTCTCTTTCTTTTTCTGACTTGCTGTTTTTTCATCAGCGCTCCCAGGGTTATTCCCCAGAGCGGCCCCAGCATTTCTTCTCTGATCCAGAGCGGTTCTTCTCCTCCCCGCGACGACAATGTTCACCCGCTGAGTCCTATCCACGAGGACTCCTCGGTTGCGACTGATCAGAGCCCACTTCGTCACGAGGAGGGCAACGTCGAAGTGGGGGGTAGCGGAGCGGCCCAGGATACGGCAATGCCGAATCTTCCTAGATCCTATGCTTCGCCGCCACCGCCCAGCTCTGAGGTGCCAGTTTCATCGGCACCGCCCCGAACAGCTTCTTCAACTCCAGTTTCTTCTGTACCAGCAACACCAGTACCAACAGTACCAGCTCCAGAACCACCAACACCAGCATCAGCAGCACCAGCACCAGCATCAGCACCAGTAGCACCAGAACCAACACCAACAACACCAACAAAAGCACCAGCCCTGGCGCCAAAGCCAGCAGCAGCAGCAGCAATAGCCACAACCAAGGCCACGAAGAAAAAGCCTCAATCCACTGCCTCTGGATCTACAGTGTCCATCAAGGACATCTTTCAGCCAGCCTCCACCGCTTAGTCCGGCTCAGCAGCTTCGGCTATTCTCTAGCGTCTCGCCTTATCCGGCAAGAGCAAGATGGCTACCGACCAGCCAAGGACTCTGCTTCTGGGTCTCCAGCCGCCGGATCAGAGGGCAGTAAGCAACTGGCCCTTCATACCAGTCCCGCTGTTGCTCAGTCCGTGAGGCGGGAGGCCCACGCTAAGGGCTTGGTGACTAGGCATTCACCTAGCAGCGAGAGCTATGGCCCAGCGCTTATTGAATATGTGGACAACTGAAACAATGCGGAGTTGATCGATCCACAAGATGATCTGGCGGAGAAGTTTGGCCCGGCAAAGTTTAGCGCTCAAATGAACTCCGCCACCAAGGCTATTTCTCTGGTTGGCCGAATGATGGAGGTAATCCTTTTCTTCTGCTATGCTGTTTTATGTACATGAACACTTATAGATATATCCACTAGTCCCCGAGCCTCCAGGGGAGTAATTTATTACTCGGTCAGATGCTCCTAGAGAATTTGGTGCAAGTCCTTCGCATTTTCAAATAGCTATAAACTTAGAGCCGGGTTAAGTTCCACTTGGTCCAGATTTTGCGTACCTTGAATATCCACATACCTAGAGCCGGGTTAAGTTCCACTTGGCCCGGATCTTGCATAGATTCGAATATCCACACACCTAGAGCCGAGTTAAGTTCCACTTGGCCCAGATCTTGAATACTTCGAATATCCACACACCTAGAGCCGGTTTAAGTTCCACTTGGCCTGGATCCTGAATACTTCGAATATCCACACACCTAGAGCCGAGTTAAGTTCCACTTGGCCCGGATCTTGAATACTTCGAATATCCACACACCTAGAGCCGGGTTAAGTTCCACTTGGCCCGGATCTTGAATACTTCGAATATCCACACACCTAGAGCCGAGTTAAGTTCCACTTGGCCCGGATCTTGAATACTTCGAATATCCACACACCTAGAGCCAGGTTAAGTTCCACTTGGCTCGGATCTTGTAGACTTTGAATTACTTCCTTTTACCTGTTAACTAATAATGGCTCGTTTTTGTAGATCACCACCAAACACCGAACAGCTGAGTTCCAGCGCCTGCTGGACTCATACAAAGATCTTCATGCCAGATATGACAAGTTGTTGGTGGATCACCAGAAGAAGGGTAAATCCCTTTGCTTAAGTTCTTTTCATCTTCCTTCCTTGGGGATATTCTTTATCCGCATTTACTTATCATCCGAACTATGCAGCCGAGGTTGAGGCTAAAAACATTATCATGCGCAAAAATTTGGCTAAAATCCAAGGTAACTTGTCTTACTTTCTTGACCACTGCGCGTTCTTTCCTTGACTTGGTAGATATTTATACCTCGGTTTCGCCGGGTCAATTCACTATTGCAGCTACACTTGAACATAACGTGCCTATTCCTGATATGATGACACATTTTGTCGAACAAGCAGGGAAGCATCAAGCTGAACTGAAGAAAAAGGATGACGAGATTGCTCGGCTGCGCCTCCAGGACTCGGAGATTACTCGGCTGAATGCCGAAATCCAGAGGCTTAAGAACCTCCATAAATCCGAGTTGGATAAGGCTGATCAGGAGTTTGCCGAGGAAAAGGAGCATCTGACCATGCAAATTTCCAAGGACAAGGACCTATTATAGGAAGCCGACATAAAACTTACGTTGGTGACCTCTGAATTTGAAAGACTCCAGGCCAGCAGCGCCAATGTTCATGCCGAGCTCCATCGTCTCCTTTTCCAGATCTCTCGTGAGTTCCCTTCCTCTTTTTCAATTCTTAGCTCTCCCGGTTATGTATTGTTGCTCACTAGCCTCCGTTGTTCTGTTCTCAGGCAAATTCCCAGAGGGTGACCCTATTGTTGCCAGTGCCGTGGCCAGGTCTCGCCAGCAATGTGGTATTCCAAAAGGTCCTACCGCCGGGTCAATCCCTTACGAGACGTAGGATCTGCTGGTGAGCCTCACTGCTCACATGGAGCTGGTGAAGAACTATGGCGCAGATATCATGTCAGCAGAAATGCAGATGTTTAATTCTCTTTGGCCCACTAAGCCCACTCCCAAGAGAAATGCTGCTTTTATAGCAAAATTGATGGAGTGCAAGACTCAGCTAAACCCATGGCAGGAATCTGCTGCACGTGCCGGAGCTGATGCAGTGCTGCAGTTTGTTCTCTCTTGGTATGACGAGCTTGACCTCAATCTGCTTGAGCGCTTGCGCACCGGGTCAAAGTGGTCCAATGATCCGGAGTGCATTGCACAGCACAAGGCTCGATCCAACAAGCTCATCCAATATGCCTTCTGCCGTGCTTGGAACGAGGGGCCGAGCTATCTTGTTGTATTCGAAGATGCCGACGTTTCTAACGAAGCGGAGGATGAGGAAAGTGAGGGCGAGGCTTCCAAACTCAGCGACGATGTTGAAGATCCAGAAGATGAGGAGGCCAACCCCAAAGATGAGGCCGAGGCTAGCGCCCCGCCCATAGACGCCGAAGTACCTCCTCCATCGGCCAATGATTCGGCTTCTGCTCCTGCTCCTTGAGCGTGAAAAACACTTAACAATATTTGTCAGATCCCCGGAATTCCGGGTGAAGATGTATTTAAGCACTATGGTTTGGTTTGGCAATAATTATTGTCGTTTGCTACTAAGTTCTTAATGTCAGATTATTGTGAGCGAAGTCCCCGAGTTTCCTTTTCTTGTTCTCCCAATTTTTGACTCGGCTCGCGTCTACCTTGATTCGGTTTTTTGACTTACGAGTCTGAGATTCAAAATATTGACTTAACAATACTTGAAACTTTGAGATTAGCTCAAAATAATCCGGCGGGCGACGAGTAAAGTAAACAAGGGGTTAGTCCAAATAATAAATGTCGGCTCGCTTACATTCTTTTCCTTAGTCGTTTTTCATGTGCTTCACAATTCCAAACTTGTTCTCTTGCTTGCCATGAAGCCAGTTCTTGTTGGACAGCAGCAAAGTCGAATAGTTGGGTTTTTGGTGCTCACACATTACTAATCCGACTAAGGTGTAAGCAACCTAACCCAGCCGACGTATGTAAAACACAAAAGCAAGAAGGACAATTATTATGGCAGTCCCCAAGTTTCTGCTTGGGGTGCCGAAGTTTCATTAATAGACCCATTGTCGACATACATACCGACATATGAGTAGCTCGGATACATTCACCTCTTTGTCAGGTGTAAAAAGGACGAAGTAGTGCTACATTCCATGGTTGCTTGGATTCCTCTCCGAACCTATTCGCCTTGTTCTTTTCTTGTGGTTGTGCATCAATAAGATAGTAGGAATCATTGTGCAGAGCTTTGCTTACAATGAAAGGTCCTTCCCATGGAGGGGATAACTTATGCATGCCAGCAGTGCGCTGCACCAGCCGGAGTACCAAATCACCTTCCTAGAAGACTCGTGGGTTTACTTTCCGGCTATGGTAGCGTCGGAGATTTTGCTGATATATGGCGGATCTGGACAAGGCTAGTTCTCTCGCTTCTTCTAGCAGACCAACATCATTTTGCCAGGCTTCGCGCACTTCGGCTTCTATGTATTGGGTGACCCTTGGTGAATCATGCTCTATGTCGGCTGGTATTATAACTTCTGCCCCATGTACCAGAAAGAATGGCGTGTAGCATGTTGATCGATTTGGAGTTGTTCTTAAACTCCACGGTATTGCTGGTAGTTCTTCTATCCAGCACCCCGCTGATCTTTGCAGCGGCTCTATGAGTCGGGGTTTTATCCCGGACAAGACTAGTCTGTTGGATCTTTCCACTTGTCTGTTGGATGCGGGGTGGGCCACAGAGGCGATATCTAGCCGGATCTTCTTCTCTCGGAAGAATCTTGCGAATGCTCCTTCAACAAAATTTATGCCATTATCAGTTATGATACTGTGGGGGTAGCCATGTCTCAAGATTATATCCTTGAGGAACTTTACTACTGTTTCCCCATCACATTTCCTGATTGGCTTCACTTCAATCCATTTAGTAAACTTGTCCACCATAACCAAGATATGGGGCATTCCTCCCTCAGCTAGCTTAAATGGTCCTACCATGTCTAGGCACCATACAAAAAATGGCCAAGTAATGGGGATGGTCTTCAGTTCCGACATTGGTACATGGGTTTTGGTGGCATACCTCTAACACCCATTACATTTCCTCACCAGATCCTCTGCTTGTTCCAAAGCATTTGCCCAATAAAATCCATGCCGGAAAGCCTTTGCCACTAATGCTCTTGAAGATGCATGATGGCCACATTCCCCTTGGTGGATATCCCGGAGTATGTTAAGCCCTTCTTCCGAATCAACACATCATTGCAACACAGTGGTTACACTTCTTTTTTATAGTTTGGCATTGATGATGGTGTAGGCCTTTGCTCTTCTCTGGATTTTCCTTGAGAGTACCTCATCATCCGGCAAAATTCCTTGTTTCAGGAAATCAAATATTGGCTTAGCCCAAGTGGGTATAGGTCGTATGGGGAAAAGTTCTTCATCGATTTCCATCGCATCTACTGACATAACTCCTACCGGGTTTAGCCAAACAGTTCCTGAATGTGTAGCTTCTGACCCGGAGAGAGCCGGGATATATATTGACTCGGATTCCAGTGATGGTGTAATAGATGGTTTTCTTAAGTTCTCCAAAGCAACATTTGGTGGGATTGGTTACCGGATGAGCCCAGCTTGGACAGTACATCGGCTGCCTCATTTTCAATCCGAGGTACGTGATGAAATTCACACCCCTCAAAGAATCCGCTTATCTTTTGAACATGAAATCTGTAAAGGGCCATGTTGGCATCCAAGGCATCCCAATTGCCAGATACTTGCTGCACCACCAAATCCGAGTCTCCAAAGCACTGTATCCGATGTATCCCTACTTCTTTTGCCACTTTGAGCCCATGCACAAGTGCCTCATATTCCGCAACATTATTCGAGGCGCTGAAATGGATTTGAAGGACGTACTTCAACTGATCTTTCTTGGGCGAGGTAAGTACCACTCCGGCGCCCAATCCTTCTTTCAGTTTTGACCCATCAAAATGCATTCGCCAATAGTTGGAGTCCGGCAGAGGTGGTTCATATTTTTGGTAGTGAGGGTAGTTCTGTTTTGAGGTCGACAATACCTCGCTTAAGTAATACACCGGCCTTTGGACCGACTTTCCTTCCTCTTCACGCTCCACTACAATTACTGCCCTCTGATCCGGATGAGCATTTTGCTATTGTATCACTTGGCCAGCACTTCTCTCCTGCCGAGGTGCGTATTGCTGCTATTGCTACCGAGGTACATTTTGCCCTGCTCCCGCCAGATCACGCTGTCCGGCATTGCCATTAGCAACGTTCCTTTGACCGGCATTGCCTTGGTCGCGATTACCTTGGTCAGCTTCACCTCGGCTGGTACTGTGGCGATCCTCATCAACTTGCATTGCTTTGCCTTTTCCAGCTCTCACCGGGTCATATGGAACCATCTGTTTGTCTCTTCTCCCAAAGTTTACCACTTCCTCTCTCCTTTTGTTATGACCCAGAGATGATGCGACTCTGGCGGATTTAGCCGGGTTATTTCTGGCCGAATGAAACATGTGCGATGCTCCTGGTGGTGCCAGGTTTGCCTTGTTCATTTCTTCATTTTGCTGGCAAGCCACCCTTAGCAAGTGGTTCACCCTCTCCTGTTGCCTTTCCCGGGCCTCTCCGGTTAGACCCTCTAACTCAGATGTAGCTGCGTTTGCTGCCCTGAGGTTCTTTGCTGGGGCACTGTACCTCTCCAGCCCTCCTGTTACGATCGTTGATGTTTGACCCGGTCTAGGTTCATACTCCTTGTCAATCTCAGTAATTAGGTTTCTACCTCCGATTTTTACCCCATCTATGCGGTTTGCCTTTGCAGATTCCCTCAGAGTGATGTTCAAAGACTGTTGTAACTCCGTTACCTTCTTCGTGATAGCTAGCATTTACTGCCTAGTTTCTTCTAACTCAGCTTGCGCCTAAGCCAGGTCTACTACAGGAGCTATCGGTGTGGCTAGGCTATCTATTGCTTGCTGGAGTACATTCTCTGGCCTCTCTCGCGGTGTGGATCTAGACCTTGCATGTTTTGGTGTGACTTCCGGATCTGGCGCCGGGTCCTTGTTTGCTCCTGCGTCTGGCGCGGCCATCATGAACTCAATGCTGCTGGCGGGGCAAGCAATACGCACACCGCGATCTGCACTGAGGGGCGGTTCGCCTCCCTCGACGACGTGATGTGGATGAACGCAGGGATCGTCCACGCCGACGTAGATCTTGTGCGCACCAAGCTTGATGAAGAGGCTGTTGCGCGGAGGAGGACGCCTACCGAAACTCCCTGCATTGTCGCTGACGTAGTCCAGCGCTCCAAAGCGCTGAACCAGGCCAGAGACAACGCACTCGCCAGTGCTGGAGATGCTTGTCGTCCGGATTTTCACCCCTGCTAGCGCTGCTAGACCCACGGTGGGCGCCAACTGTCGTGGTGGTGGCACGGCAGATGCCATGGATAGGCTAAAGATGGGGTCAATGAGCGCTAGGGGAATCTAGGGAGGGATAGCATGGTGATTCCACGCACAAGAGTTGATGTATTAGCTCTATCAATGGTGGTTACAAGTGATCCTCGAGCTGTTCGTGAGAAGGAGACTAGGTCTCTTACCCCCCCACAACTAAGCTCTAGAGTCCTACCTTAAACAGAGAAAATGATCGATCCCCTTGTATGGAGGCCTCGGTGCTCCTTATATAGGCGAGCCCGGGTTACAAAGTTAGGGCATACGTGGAGGCATATTCCCCGAATATGCCCATTGGTTAAAGCTAGATGCTTCTTTATTCGCTTTAACGTTCGTCCGGACTATGGACATAACCCTCTGCGTACTCCATGCCTTTAAGCGTCACCAGACACGGGCTACGTCAGCCGACACTTGCCGCGTAATCTTTGTCACCCACACCTCGCTGGTCCTCTCCTCTGCTCGCTTCACTTACGCTACAGTAGACAAAGGCCACCTTTTGACCAGCAGGAGATTCCTTCCCTCTCTTGGAAGCCAAGTGGTAGCCTGGCTAGCACTTGGATAACCCGGCTACGAGGGTACCTGCACATTTTGTAGACAAAGATGGCCGACATACGTTTTATGCCGGTCGGATTAATGTTAGGTGAATGCCCCACGGGCCGGGTTACTCCGTAAGTCGGCCTGCCTTGAGGTGACCCGGCCTGCACTTGCTTTGACTGTGCCGTACCTCGGCTAACTCAGCCTTTATACCCCGGCGTGACCCTACCTGGGGGTATCCCCCTAACATGGGTGTGACCGTCTATGGTTGCATTAGAGACACTTAGAGAAATGTTGGACATGTAGGAGGAAACTCTCGCTGCGGGTCAAACATACGGAAACTGGTGGAATCTTGGGCCCAACATTGGTTTTCCATGTAGGTATGACCTAAAAAATTCTAAACCAACAAAAAATTATATTGGTCAACCCTCGTACGGAGAATACTAGAGGGCTAGACCTATGGGGCCCTTGGATTAGGGTTTCGCAAGAAAAGGACTGCCTGAGCGTCGAAATGCCATGAAAACTTGCATGTGTCCCTAGAATACATGAACAAGTGTGGTGGAATGTCCATATATGCAGTACCTAGCTCCTAGGTGTGACCATCTATGGTTGCATGCGATGACACTTAGAGAAGTGCTGGACCTATAGGAGGAAACTCCCGTTGCGGGTCAAATATAGGGAAACCGGTGGAATCTTGGGCCCAACCTTGGTTTTACATGTAGATATGACCTAAACAGTCCTAAACCAACAAAAAATTACATTGGTTAACACTCGTACATAGAATACTAGGGGTCTAGACCTACGGAGCCCTCGGATTAGGCTTTCGCTGGAAAAGGACCACCTGAGTGCCGGAATGCCACGAAAACCTGTATGTGTCCCTAGCATACATGCACAAGTGTGGTGGAATGTCCATATATGCAGTACCTAGATCCCGGATGTGACCGTCTATGGTTGCATGATAACACTTAGAGAAGTGCTGGACCTGTAGGAAGAAACTCCTGCTGCGGGTCAAACATAGGGAAACCGGTGGAATCTTGGGCCCAACCTTGATTTTCCATGTAGATATGACCTAAAAACCTAAAAATCAAAAAAGTACATTGGTCAACCCTCGTACAGAGAATGCTAGGGGGCTAGACCTGCGTGACCCTCCGATTAGGGTTTCGCTAGAAAAGGACCGCCTGAGCAGTGGAATGCCATGAAAACCTGCATGTAACCCTATAATACATGTACAAGTGTGGTGGAATGTCCATATATGCAGTACCTAGCTCCTGGTGTGACCGTCTACGGTTGCATGCAATGACACTTAGAGAAGTGTTGGACCTGTAGGAGGAAACTCACGTTGTGGGTCAAACATAGGGAAATTGGTGAAATCTGGGGCCCAACCTTGGTTTTCCATGTAGATATGACCTAAAAAATCCTAAACCAACAAAAAAGTACATTGGTCATGAAGGGAATATGCCCGAGAGGCAATAATAAAGTTATTATTATCTTATTCCAAGTATATGATAGATGTTTATTTTGCATGCTATAATTGTGTTAATTGGAAACGTTAATATATGTGTGTTTAATAAACAAATATAGAGTTCCTAGTTATGCCTCTCATATAAACTAGCTCGTTGATTAACAAGATGATCAAGGTTTCCTGATCATGGACATTGGATGTTGTTAATAGCAAGGTCACAACATTGGTGGAATGATGTGATGAACATTCACCCGAAGTATAGTAATACGACCAAAGTCATTATGTTTAAATTACTATAAGATCATGCAAAGTAACTTTTAATCCTTAGACCATGAGATCATGTAAATCACTAACACCTAAACAGTAACATCAAACGTTACACCATAACAGGGTGACAATAAAGGTGGGTTCAGATACTCCGAAAGTGTTATGTAGAGGCTCATGGATCAAGAGTGTGATTTGTCCATACCTATGACAAAGAGATATACTCTGGACCCTCTCGGTGATATATCACATTGACATAGCTTGCAAGCAAGTGATAAGATCACTAGAATGTTATATCATGAGAATGAGAAAAGAGTACTTGTTGGTAATGAGATCAAACTAGGTATGGGGATACCGATGATCGAATCTCGGACATGTAATATATCACGAGACAAAGGGGTTTAGTTACGACATTAAAGGTTCACATGATCACTAGTGTCATCGTTGAATATGTGGGAGTCAGTAAAGATCTCTAGGCCCCGCTGGTGATTATTGATCAGAGAGGGGTCTCGATCATGTATACATTATTCACGAAACGTAGGGTGACACACTTAAGGTATACCGACACCTTTTGGAGCAAATATGATACCAGAGAAATAAAATGAAAGAGCTAGAATTATTTTGATGGATGCCAGAATTATTTTGGGTCAAATTGCTGAAAAGGGTTTCAGATGTAATATCGAAGTATTGCAAGGGGGTTTATGCAAAAAAAAATTAGTTAAAGTAATTAGAAAATTAGGAATAAAATAAATAAATGAGTTTTATTAAATGAGAGATGCATTAAATATGGTGGAAATTTAATGCATGTGAGTGGAATTTTGAGTGGAGGGTTTTTATATGAGTGGAGCCTACACCCACATGAATGAAGGGAGAGGTGGGGGACCACCTTGGTCGCTGGCCATGGGAGGGGCTGGCCCCTCCCCCTATAAAAGGCACCCTCCTCCTTCTCTCACTTCACACCTCCTCATGAAGGATCTCTCTCCCTCTAGAATATTCCCCATGGCTTTGGATTAGCGAAATACATGTTCTCAGTGGCTTTTTCTAGAAGGATTTGCTACTTCTGCTGCTTCGCTGGAGCAAAGACTCGAGGTGGTCAGGTACCGGACGTGTGTGCGATCACGGATGCACTGCTGCTTTCCAGTGCTAGACTCCATCACGATCTTGAGATTGGCAAGTGAATGACTACATTATCCACGAGATTAAATCTCGTAACGCTTTGTTGCTTTAGTTAAAAAAGATTTGCTATCAATATTAATTGTTACAATTGAATTTAGAACAAACAGTGGAAGTGAAAAAAGAAAAAAAGGTGGATTGCAGTCTTTTACTTTCATCTGTTGTTAGTTCAGTTGATGCATGTTTTTTGATGAACTTATCTGAAGGGGTGCCGCGTATAAAAACAATAAATTTTTATCCTACACCCCTAAACCCCTGATGTTGCTGATGCGCTCGACGATCTACGTAGAGCTCGTTGGGAACCCCAAGAGGAAGGTATGATGAGCACAGCAGCAAGTTTTCCCTCAGTTATGAAACCAAGGTTTAATCGAACCAGTAGGAGCAAGGAAACACCCCAAAGGTGTTAGTAGCTAAGCTTTGGCAGGGCGCACTACCGATGCTAGTAGCAATGTGGAGACCTGCACAACACAACCACAGAACTTTGTCCCCAACCTGCGATGAGGTTGTCAATCTCACCGTGTTTTGCGGAAAACAAAGGATTAAACGTATCAAATGGAAAGAAGTAAAAGTTTGCAGAAAGTAAACACAAAGCAGAAATAGTTTATAGATTGTATGTAAAGAAGAAGGACCGGGATTCATAGTTCACTAGAGGTGGCTCTCCTTAGATAGATAACATGCTGGGTGAACAAATTACAGTGGGGCAATTGACAAACATCGAGAAAGCAATACATGCATATACTAATCATCTTGACTCCTTTGAGACTTGATTGGGCACTACAATATAATACATAGACCGCCATCCAACTGCATCTATGACTAATAATCCACCTTCAGGTTATCATCCGAACCCCCTCCAGTATTAAGTTGCAAGCAACAAATTATTGCTTTACGAACTGCGTGTAAAGTAAACAATATGATTGCTCTATGAACAAAAGATTGTTGTTTTCTCCCTAGTAGCAACAACACATCTAGTACCTTAGAGAATATTCATTTTCTGACTTTCCTGGAACCAAAAACAGCAGAAAAGAGGCAGCTGGCACTGTGGCTCTTGTTAATAGGCTAGTCCAAGAAATCATAATAAAAGTACTCCAAAGTTGGAACAAAACACAAGAAAGTGGATAAAACCAAGTATGGAACATCAAAAATTATAGATACATCTGCAATGTATCAACATCCCCAAGCTTAACTTCTGCTCGTCCTCGAGTAGGTAAGTGATAAAAAGAAATAATTTTTGAGGTGACATGCACCATCAAAGACTTGATCAAAGTATTTGCAAAACATTCAAGGCTGGGATCATAGTACTTCAATCATAACATGAAAGACAAAGTTCTAGCAATAAGCAAAGAAACTATGATGCAACATGAAAATGCACAAACAAAAGATTCATGAATAACAATGCTTTGCAAGACGTTTGTTTGTTTCACATAAAGAAAACATAGCATAATAGTATTCAACTTGTCCCTCAATAGAGTAGCAAATATAAATGCATAGGACACCTTCAAAGTTCATAAGAGTGACTAGATACAATAGTTTCAAACAAGCAATAACAAGTTATGCATCAATCAACTAGTATTGGGACAATGCACATAGAACTAAGAATGGCCACTATGCTCTCAAAGTAAGTGCATAAAGATAGAAGGTGGATACTCAATATAAGTGGAAGAAAGGCCTTTTGTAAAAGGAAGTAGGGATTCAAGTCTCATAAAGAGCTTCCAAAAATTATGGTACTTATAGCTTTCAGCTCTCATTGCCCCTATCATAAGCATATTGAAGGTGATTAAGGTTAAAGTGACACAACTAAGAGGATATGCTTGACAAGTTATAAACCGAAATCTCATGCCCCTTACTTACGAAGACCGATCCTCATGCTACTCAACTTTAGTCACGAGTAAGCTCTTGTCATTGTAAGTATGTGTGTATCATTAAGAACCACCAATGGGGTACCCCTTGCACATGATACGGGAGCTTTCCCATAGTCAAAATGACAAGGCAAGCAGACAATGAGCATCTCAGCGATCTTTTTATTTGCTATTTGCATAGGTTTTTATTGAGGATGCTTCATAGAGTGCTCATTATGGTGATGCTGCAAGTTTCCACCATGATTAGGCATGGCTTCGGCTAGCGGCCCAGGCGTTTCTCTAACACACATACAAACTCCATGATCATACAATTTCCACATTTATTTCACACCGCCAGGATCCGTAAGCAAAAGAACATAATATCAACGGGGTACAAAGTACAAGTGCAATGTTGAAAGCGTTCCCCATGAAACATGATTCTGCTAATTTCAACTTATAAAGCGCAAGCATATACGCAACAAAGAAGGACCCAATGGTTCAAGTTTATTAGAGTCAAAAAAAGTAAAGTGTGCCATCAAGTTCGTGAGAGCTTTAATCACTAGTTTTCTCATAACAAGTGAAAGGTAGACAAAAGCATGAATATACTTGGAATAGCATAAGCTAGTAGGTAGGTATGGTGGACTCTTTGGAAAAACTTGGTTTAGGGAGTTGGATGCATGAGTGGAACTCATACTTTGTGGTGGAGGCTAGCAAAAGACTGGGAGTGACAAACTAAGAGAGCAATAATGGCCATAATCATGCAGAGCGACAAAACATCATTGATCAAAGCATAAAGTGATACTACAAGTTGAAAACTAAAGGATCATAAAGGCTATGGTGACTTGAGATAGTCATAACATGGTGTGAGCATGTGCCAAGTCAACCAAATAAAGCATCAAAGGAGAATACCACTATACTATTCTTTAATATGCTAAAACAACGCATGATTCATCCAAGGCACATTAAGCAATCTCAATTCTTTATAACAAGTCATGCTACAACAAAGAATACTAAGCATAAAGCCAAAACAATATCAAGCATGGCATGACAAAGCATAGCCACAGTCAAAAACGAGCTCTTTTTACCACATAAGTATGAACTTTCCTACTCTTTTCCAAACCAAACCAAACTATTTGCAAAACAAAGTATGAAAGAGGGGGTCAAACCAAATTATTCAGAGAACTAAACAAACCAAGCAAACTAAAAACCAAAACGAAAACAAAAAAAAGACGCTCCAAGAAAAACACAACTGTGCATGAAACAATAAAAATGAAGCGTTTGGAAGAAACCTGGAATTTTTGTTGATGAAGAAGGGGATGCCTTGGGCATCCCCAAGCTTTGATGCTTGTACTTCTTGGATATTTCTTGGGGTGACACGCGTGGCATCCCCAATCTTGAGCTTTAGTCCATCCTTCATCTCATTACTCATTCCTTCCATACACCTGAAATTTTCCTTCATACAAAACTTCACACAATCTCATTAGCAACATTAGTGCACTTAAGATAAATAAGTCTCAAGGTTCAGTTCTAACACCAAATAAACTTCCATTAGAACACTAGATACTGTATCACTTCCCTCAAAAAGCTCAATTCCCCAAAAGAACTCAAGAAGGAACCAACAAGAAGCAAATGTAGAAAATGGCAGAAATCTGTCAAAACAGACCAGCAGGTAAAGACGAATTTTTTCGAAGACCTTCTGTTGCTCAAATAAAAACGTGTTGAACTAACGAAAGTTAGATAAAAACCTGGGGCATAAGAACAAAAAATTACAGCTCAATCCGACATATAGAACTCTCTCAGGAATTTTTACGGTGAAGCACAAAAATCTGTTTCGAGACAGCAACTTTCCCAATCATTACTTCACTCTTATTAGAGGTTACTCTTGGCACAAAAAGCAAATAAAAAGGATAAGGAGAGATTATTACAGAGGTAATAACTTCTAAGACTCATCTAAAACTCTTGGGTTATCTCCCAACAAGTACTTTTCTTTAACGCCTTTAAGTTAGGCATAAGAAGCAAAGAAAGAATCAAGTGTTCTCAAATGAAAAAGCATTAAGATAAATACCAGAAATATTTTCAACAAGGCAAGGTATATCATCCAAGTAAGTTCTAGAGGATCCTCTCTCAATGCTCTTAGGTTCACTATTCTCATCAAAAGGGTTTGCAGGAACAATCCAATCAAGATTCTTTTCTACGGCATCATGTATTGCTACTAGTTTGAAGGGTATTGGTATCTTAGGTTCCTCCCCATTAGGTTCGGTTTTGTTCATCTTTTCTCGTGTACCAACCACATCTACACATGAGCCTAGCATATTGAAACATTCAAAAACTTTTCTAGCTTCTTTGGCAACATCATAGAACTCCTTAAACAAAGTTTCTAGAATAAAATCCCTCTTTTCAGGGTCCTCAATTTCTTTAAGCTTAAGAAACATTACTTGCATTAAGGGGTTGAGGTTAACAAACCTAGCTTATAACATATGAATTAAAGAAGCTGCAGCAATCTCAAAATTTGGAGCAAGTTCTACAAGGGATCTATCCTCAGTATCTTCATGTTTGCTAACATGGTTAAAGAATTCTTCAATATTATCTTTCCCAATTATAGAACCACTACCAATTGAAAGGTCTTTCAAGGTGAAAGTAGGGATCAACATGGTGAGCTAAGGAAGGGGTGACAACTAAAGGGGACTTAATTTTTTTGGGTTTTCAAATAAGAAAGCAAACTTGTAAAACTATTTTTTTTGTGTTTTTTGAAGAACAAAACAAGCAAACAAAGCAAAAAGAAACTAAGCAAAACAAAAAACAACAAAGTAAACAGATTGGTTATGAGGGACTCCCCTTGTGAAGATGTACTTGACTCAAGAACGGCGCGAAAATAGCTTGATGCGCTCGACGATCTCGAGAGCTCGTTGGGAACCCCAAGAGGAAGGTATGATGAGCACAGCAGCAAGTTTTCCCTCAGTTATGAAACCAAGGTTTAATCGAACCAGTAGGAGCAAGGAAACACCCCAAAGGTGTTACTAGCTGAGCTTTGGCAGGGCGCACTATCGGTGCTAGTAGCAATGTGGAGACCTGCACAACACAACCACAGAACTTTGTCCCCAACTTGCGATGAGGTTGTCAATCTCACCGTGTTTTGTGGAAAACAAAGGATTAAACGTATCGAATGGAAAGAAGTAAAAGTTTGCAGAAATTAAACACAAAGCAGAAACAGTTTATAGATTGTATGTAAAGAAGAAGGACCGGGATCCATAGTTCACTAGAGGTGGCTCTCCTTAGATAGATAACATGTTGGGTGAACAAATTACAGCGGGGCAATTAACAAACACCGAGAAAGCAATACATGCATATACTAATCATCTTGACTCCTTTGAGACTTGATTGGGCACTACAATATAATACATAGACCGCCATCCAACTGCATCTATGACTAATAATCCACCTTCAGGTTATCATCCAACCCTCCAAAGATTAAGTTGCAAGCAACAGATTATTGCTTTACGAATCGTGTAAAGTAAACAATATGATTGTTCTATGAACAAAAGATCGTTGTTTTCTCCCTAGTAGCAACAGACATCTAGTACCTTAGAGATTTCCACTTCCCAGATTACCAGAGGCATGAACCCACTATCGAGCATAAATACTAACTCTTGGAGTTGCTAGCATCTACTTGGCCAAGATAGCTACTAACAACAGAAAGCATGCAAGATCTCAAATACCAAAGACATGATAGAATCAATAATCAATCTGAAATAGCATCTCAATATCCATCGGATCCCCGCAAACACAACATGTATGAATTACAAATAGATGATCTTGATCATAAATGGAGCTCACAAGATCTAAACATGAAAGCACAAAGGAGGAGAAACCAGTCATCTAGCTACTACATGGATCCGTAGTCCAAGGATGAACTACTCACGCATCACACCGGAGGCTTGCATGGTGATGAAGAAGGCCTCCAGGGTGAATTCCCCTCTCCAGCAGGGTGCCGGGAAGAGATTCAGATCCCTCCCAATCTAGGGATGGAGATGACGGTGGCTATAGACTCTTTCGCGGATTTTTGATCGGGTACCTAGGGTTTTCGTCCCGAGGGCAACTTATAGGCGGAAGGAGAGGCCGAGGGGGTGCTAGGGTCGGCCAGACCACCCCCTGGCGCGGGCCAGGCCTGGCCACGCGGCCAGGTGGTGTGGCCGGCCCCCAGCCCTTCTCCGTCTCGTATTCTTGCACTTGATCCCTTCCGTAAAAATAGGCACTTTGGCTTTTGTCCCGTCCAATTCTGAGAATATTCATTTTCTGACTTTCTTGGAACCAAAAACAGCAGAAAATAGGCAGCTGGCACTATGGCTCTTGTTAATAGGTTAGTCCAAGAAATCATAATAAAAGTACTCCAAAGTTGGAACAAAACACAAGAAAGTGGATACAACCAAGCATGGAACATAAAAAATTATAGATACATTTGCAATTGCGGAAGTAGAGCTCCTGGATCCGAATCCCGCAGTGCGAGAGCGCTCCGCGATGAAGATGTCTCTCGTTCGCGTAGTCCGAACTTGGGACCACGGTCACGAGAGAGAGAATATCAATTGGAGGTCTCCCCAAAAGTGAGGAAACCTTTTATTGAATATTATGTGTATTTATCTAGCCAAATACCCCCACGATATATAGGGGATGGGAGGTACTACCTCCCTCAAAGTCCCGGGGTGGGACTAAAGGAGAGGAGAGGGGGAGGGGGTGGCGCCGCCGGCCAACCCATAGGCCCCGCATGAGGGGTGGCACTAGGGCGTCGGCAACCCCTTCTGGCCCTTCTCCCTCTTGCCTTTCCCTAATGGGCCCTCTTCCCTCCAGAATTGGCCCTTAAGCCTTTTGACCTTTAAATTGATTTTCTCTTTTATTAAATAATTATGAATAAATGATTAAATCAATATTTAACATTCATTCACATATTATTCAATCTTCGTGGCTATGGAACACCTTCCACCTCCACTCCGGACATCCTCCGGACTTACCGAAAGCCTTCTAGTTTTCTCTCTACTATTCTTTGGTGATTCTTCCGATCCTATAAAAACTCTCTAAGCATCATCAAACCCTTAAGCATGATACCCTACGGTTCGGGAACACTCCCGACATGGTCGGGACACTCCCGGACCAATGATCGACAGAGGGACCTGGATGGCCATGTGACCCCTATGCGTTCCACAAAGATCTTTTGTCGCTTGAATCGGGATGAACGTGTCTTATTCCCTTTGTCTCTTGATATTTGCATTGCCCGAGATCTGATCAATGACATCACCATGTCGTGTTCAATCTCGCTACTGAACAATGCTACTTGACTCGTTCCAACAAGTGATATCCCTGTGATCAAATCACACGATGCGCAGCTATTGGATATAACTTCTCCGAGTGGGCCCTTAAGTATCTTTCCGTCAGGTGGATGGACAAATCCCGCTCTTGACATATATTGCCTCTGTGGTTCCTCCGAGTACCTAAACACACATTTATAATCACTATATTACCAAGTGACACTTGATGCCATCTAATCACTCTCGGGAGATAGTGATTGATATAGCCTCACGATCTAAGGAATAGTCTATGAGGATCCATTTCTAATCATCGTAACTTGAACTTCATGACATGATCGGGTCACGATGTTTAGGTTGGGTATTGGTTCATCATCTCATTCCCAGAATGAGTTGACTCCATTTCCAACAAGCATAAATGCCACATGATTAGGAAACTTGATCATATGTTGACCAATGAACCAGTGACTAGAGTTTCACTGGGAACCCCTGGTTATTTATATATCACACGTGTATTGATGTTTCCACTCAATAAAGTTATAGCATGATACAAAACTTAATCATAAACTTTATGAAATATGATAATAGTCCTTATTACTATTTGTCTCTAGGGCATATTTCCAACATTTTCAATGTTCCCTAGGTCTAAAAATAGCATGCTTTGTTGCTCTTGCTCTCTTGAAGCTTCTGAACCAGATTGAACATCATCGGTCCTTTCCTCGTTTGTAGATTGTTCCTTGGAAATGCTCTGTTCATGAACATCTCCTTCCTCTCTTACACTTTCTGAATCATCTTGAACATCAGTCCTCCCCTCATTCATATAGCATGGTTGCGTCATGGTTTGTTCATGACTGTACCCTAGAGATCCCACAGTATGTAACCACTGCTCTGGAAATTCATCTTTAAGCTGCACAAAAAACTAAAGTGAGACTGCCATTTAAAAGAACACATTAAATGACTTTGGAAAGAAGACAATCACATAGAAAAAGATGTAGTTACATTTTCCCAGGAGAAAAAGGACACCAGTGGATGCGTACCGGTGCTGCACCGAACGAGCCGTTGCTCCTAGTATCTTGTTTAAGAGCTTCCTTTATCATGGCATTTATCCATACAGATACTCTTGTTCTGGCATCACTAATGTCCATCCCTTGTAGCTACAATGAATCCACATATTTCACCTACATAAGAAAATGTTAAAACTGAGACCAGGATAGACACACAGAATAAGAAAATGCCACACACTGGAAAAAAGGAAAGGCTCTTAGAAAAAAATATAAAAAGAGAAGTTACCATGAGGTATAGCATGCAGGGCATGACTTGTTCCTTTTCTCCACCGCTTTTTAATGATTTGCAACTAATCATGATCACAAATTTACATATGTTCAGATGCTTTGCTTTCTTTATGTTCACTAGTGATGGGTACACCCTGGGACTGACACAAATCCCTATTGTTGGTGCCATCACTGAACACATTGCATGTGTGATGTATAATCTCAAGAACTTGTTTGTTGGTTGCATTGCTGGCATTTTAATAGCCAAAACAGCCATCGTGGGTTGTCCCTTGCCAGCAGTACCTGCTCCCTCATGAAAGGTGATGCATTTTTGTCGCGTCGAAAGATCACTTCTGACATGGGTATGATTACCCAGGTGCTTATGTTTTGCTACCCTGGTTGTATAAAGGCTCACTGCCCATAAAGATTCAAGATGAAGGCCCAAGAAGCATCCAATAGAAGTCTTAGTTGTATTAGATAAGGAAATAGGAACCGACGTTGTGTTGGTGTTGTAATCATGAATATGTAACCTATCCGTATATGGCTTTGAGGCCTGGCCTATTATATATATGCTAGGAGGAGCCAACAGGGAGGTACCGAAAAACTCCCAAGCAATATGTAATAGTATTGTCCATCGATAATCATGCGACTTAGACTCCCTTGTTTGCTTGACATCCGACGAAATCCCTAGCATTCTCTTTTCCATAAAACCCTAAGTCCATAACTATGGGAATTGCCAAGGTTACCCCTCATCAATTGGCACCGTTAGTGGGAAACCTGAATGCTAGAGTCATGGATTCGGTGGACCCCCTCTCATCAAGCAGCAATCTGACAGAAGTGGAACCACGCTCGCCCACCCCTGTCTCGGTTCCCGCCGACTTCAACGGCGGATCCGATCTTATCATTGGAAGTTTCCACTTTCAAGTGAAGGAACCCAAAGAATCGCACCTCTCGGCCCCATCAAGACCGTCGGTCGAAAAATCTACACCCACAGTGATACCCGAATCATCTGTCAGATCATCCGTAGAAGCTACACCCCAGGTGGAGGAAGATGAAGGAAACACTCAAAACATAGCAGATCTAGGGGATCTTGATGGTGTTTATGACGATCTTTCCCTCGGGTCAGACTCTCAACCAACTACGCCACATGGATCAAGCTCGGTAAATGCAGAACCTAAAGAAAGCGGTGAAAGTATCGACTTCGGAATTAGGATTGCCAAAATCTACCCAGAACAGAAACTACTGGACTTCACTGATCCCCTAGACAGTGTCTCCGTCGGATCCGATGACGAAGTCACTAGTTCTTCATACATAACTCAGCATGAAGTGTGCGTGATCATCGAGGATGCCTCAACTCAGCAGGACTCCAACGGTAACCCTATCTTTAACCCCGATGATATTTTGTCGAATAATAATGCAGGAGAGCATGGAAATGAAGGAAATCGGAGAAACGAAGGAGACCCAACAAACAACCATATAATCTCGGGAGGAGAAGAACCACGCAGAGGCGAGCGGCAAACTCTTCGGCTACTAGCCGAAGCATGGCAAAAATCAAGGGCAGCAATTTCAGGCACAGTCCCAATGACAGCCGAGGCAACCTGCGAAGATCTACTCGCATACGAATACTTGCTTCATCACAAAAAGGGAGACTTGCTAAGGATGCAGAGGCAACTCGACAAAATAAAAATAATAGCTAATGAATCCAGCCTTCAGCGGGCTCAGCTAAGCTCTACCCGAGTATCGGGAAGCGTAACCGGAGGAGCGCTGCCAAGGAGAGGAACCTCACAGCTGCCGAATATCCCCAAAGCTGAAAGAAACAAATTGAAGCGAGATCTCGATTTGTCATTTATGTCAGTAGATCCAACAAGACAAATCAAAGCACAATTGTAGCTGCACAAACGTATCTGCTCACAACTCAACCCGCACCCGATGATCCTCGTGCGGCTCTCCATCACTCTGCTCTAATGAACCTCGTCATGGTAGGAGAATCTCTTGCACAAGAAGAACAAGGAGTCACACGACAACCTGACAGATCCCCATGTCATCACAGTATCCCTCGACAGGTGGGGCACACCCGACAATCACTATCACCACATCGTGTGCACTTTTTGGGCTCCGGGCCACGAAACGACGCAAAGATACGACATTACGTAGCGTAGGATCAATAGATCCAGAGAAGAGCGCAGCAGCTGAAAATATTACGATGGTGAAAGCAAGGACAAGTATGAACTATGTGGAGCTAGTTTCCTTACCCGATCGGTTCGTAAAACTCCAATGCCCAAGGACTTCAAACTCCCTCACGATCGTCAGAAGTACGACGGTCTCCAAGAACCCTAAGCTTGGTTGGCAAATTATTTAGCAACTGTCAAATTACAGGGTGGCTCCAAGGCCACTACAATGCAGAGCCTGTAGCTGCATCTAACTAGCACCGCCTGGTCATGGCTAAGACAGTTACCCGAAGATTCCATTAGCAGTTGGAACGATCTTGAGGACAAATTCATCCGAAATTTCCACTCCACATTCAAGTGGCCCGCATCTCTAGATCAATTGCAAGCGTGTAAGCAAAAACCCGGGGAACCAATATGGGCCTTTATCCAGCGGTGTAACATTATACAAAATTTGGCTGAGGCCATATCCAACGAAAGGGAAATGGACACCTTCAATGACGGCCTTCGTTGACCCAAATTCATCGAAGAGATGGGACGGGTCAAGCAAAACGATCTCACAGCTGATGGACATGGCGAATCGCTGGGCTGACAGAGAAGATGCGGTACATAATAAGTGAGCTCGTTCACCCGGAGAAGACAGGGATATGCGCAATAATGATAGAAGACGACGAAACAATGATGGTAACAACAGACCAAGTTATGTCGCAACTGGTTTCTCTGGAGGGGACAACCGAAGAGGCGACAATTACAACATTGGGTACCATAGTAACAGGGACGATGTTGGAGGAAGCCAACCACCACAGCGATACCAGCCAAGAACTTGAGACCCACCAATATCTGCAGTGCAAATGCTAGAAGGACCTTGCAATATGCACTTTTACGTCGACTCAACGGGCAAAAGGCGATCCAATCATCTCATTAAGGATTGTTGAACATTTTTAAAGATGCAAGAGCTATGCAATGAAAAGGTAATCGAAGAAGCAAGCCGAAGTTACGCCACTGCACCTAGCGCTTTGGCCATCGGTGCACCACCACCGCCGCCGGTACATCCGCCAGCAGGGCATCCACAAAACACAACAAACCAAGAAGATGAATACCCCATGTCAAAAGGCGCAATGTCAATGATTTAGAAGGGTGACCGTCTAACAGGACACAAAAGTTGATTATAAGACAAGTAAATATGGCAGTAAGAACACCACCTGCTACACCCGAATATCTCCACTGGTCAGAACAAGAAATCACGTTCAGTAGAGCTGATCACCTGCTTCGGGTAAAACGACCGGGTCAGTCAGCCTTAATAGTGGAAGCACAAATCGGCGGGTTTGACATGAGCAAGGTTTTCCTGGATGCAGGGAGCAGCATCAACCTCATCTACACCAAAACCCTACGGGCAACGAATTGGTCCCTGACAAATCTAGCGCCTATGGACACAACTTTCTACAGGATAGTTCTAGGCAAAGCCGAGATTCCTCTAGGAAAAGTCTATCTCGACGTAGTCTTCAGATCAAGGAACACCTTCAGGTGTAAAAAACTAGAGTTTGAAGTCATGGACTAGCCATCATAATACCACGCGATCCTTGGATGACCATATTTCGCTAGGTTCATGGTACTACCTCACTACGCATATCTAGTGCTACAAATGCTAGCCCCCAATGGGATCATAACAGTAAGAGTAAGTTTCACCCATTCAGATAGCTGCGAGGAATTCAATAAAATATCCGAATCTTTCAGGATGGAAGCAGAATCTGGTCAGCTGAAAATCATCGACGTAGAACTACTACACGAAGGACATGTCCTTAGTGAGCAGGCTTCGGAAAATCAGGCGCACCACGCACCCACAAAAACAACCTATCCAGCCTCCAACATTGGTCCTGCATAGGAAAGTGCGCTCGTCTGTGTCCTCCGTGAGAATTGGGAGACTCTTGTAAACTCCGTCAATACACAAGAAATCCCCAAGGAACCCGACGAGCACTCAGCCAAATTAAGCGCAACCGATACTGAACGGTCCACCCGACGAATCAAGGCCATTGGACATCAAGCTCCTTGCCTCACAAATACGTGGCGCATTATAGAGATAACAAAATCAACGTGGGTAGCTAACCCAATACTCGTCCCGAAGAAAGGCGCTGGCTCCCGTGTGTGCATTGATTTGCCAACTAAAAGCGATCCAACAAACCAACCCCTTTTCTCTCTGGTCCACTATGCAGAAACTGCGCCTCCAGTCGAAAGGATGAAACCCCCTTGAGCCCACATGGAACACAAAAAGACAACAATCGAGTATCTCAAGACTGAAGCCACAGATTTTAGGAAGTTCCTTTACTTTTATGCATTTTATATTCAATAAGGTCAATGGCCAGGCGAGCATGCCAAAAATGTACCTCTGCTATTCGACAATAAATAAATAAAAGTCCCCAAAAACTGGGTCTCGAGATTTCTGTTGTTCCACTCATCAACCAAATACATAGAGGCTTCGACAAGTACGACATATGAAAAATCGACGGCTCATATGCAACGTGCTTTTTACCTGAGTAAAATATGACTCAGCCTATAGGCGTCAGGCGAATAAAGAGGTCTTGCGCGATAAAAACAAAATCTTATATAAATTTACGACCTTTTAAAAAAATACAATGGCATTACATGGTATTTCTTTGAATACAAAGATACACAATGAAGAAAATAGTTAGATGGTAAAATTTATGAAGAAATCTTCATCAGCCTCTAGGCATCTCCGGACAATCCTAATGGCAAGACTACGGTCAGCCGCGTAGTGAGGCGCCATGTTAACAAGTCCACCGCCAGGATGGGTAGGTAGCCCTAGATACAAAGCATCCAAATCTAGCGTCGGGTGGGGCACGTGCACCCAAGAAAGCGCAAGTTTAGCACCCGCCACAAGTTGGAGCTTCACAAAGTGATGAATCTTTTCACCCTGCCAAATTTTTTCCAGCAAATTAGCTAGGGTCTGAGGCTGAGGATCTCGGAGAAACATGGCATTGTATACATATCTACGGCAATACTCGACAAACTGCTCCACCTCCGATACACGGTCTTGAAGCAAAGCCACCGAGTAAGCACGGCGATGATCAATCCAAAAATCAGCCTCAAAATTTTGGGAAGCACCCACCAGAGCATGGATTCGATTGCGCAGATGTTGGGTTACCTTCCTCTCACACAATCGAATGCCTAAAGTAAAAAAAGAGGATAAGTCAACCTCTACGAATAAAAAGGAAGCACTATGAAATACTGTGGAAGACTTACACAGTATCTTCTCGCTCGCTCTAGAAATTTCTTCCAAAAAATATGCTTCACAATCTAGGGCCTTGCGCGTCTTCGACTAAGACACATACACCATTGCCTGGACAACCTGAAGTTTACCTTCAAGTCTCTTCACCTGCTCAATTTTCTCTGCATATAGTGGCGGATCAACCGCACGGACAATAGCAGTCTCGAACGCACCCAACCTAGACGAAGATGGGTTCACATCTGACGTCTGAGTAGGCGTGGATGGAGTCGCTGAATCGCACAATATCTGGCAGCGCATACAAAAATTACAAGACCTTCAGTACACAAAGGACAATTCACACATATATGCAAACAGTTGTTTTTTAGCAAAAGACTTAAACCAAAGGAGCCAAGTCCATTACAACAACAGAATGAAAGAGACCTATGACTACAAAATAAACTACAGGGCAGCTTTCTCCATGGACAAGGTGGCGCTGGAAGATGGATCTCTAGTCGTAGGAATGACTAGGGTGACACTTGATGAAGGGACACCAGCCGAAGAAGGGGCAACAGATTTTGCCGGACCCGTGCCTATTTTCAGCAGCAGCCGAGAGTACTTCTTGGCCTTCTTAACAAAAGGCTTCAAATCGACTGCCTCGCCATTGGAGATGACTGGAACAAAGGAGCTAAGCTTCAGTTAGTCGACCTTCTCACCATGCACCATCGCTAGGGCCGTATAAGTTTCAGCGCCTCTCTTCGATTGCGTCATGCTATAGCCAACAAGTGGGCTTGGGTCACCACCAAAGACAGGAACGAGGTCATGCAAGTGTAGGGGTTCCGCGTATGAAAACAATAAAATTTTACCCTACGCCCCTGAACCCCTGATGCCGCCAGGACCAATCTATTAGTAATACAGTAACAAGAGGGGCTTTTCGCGAACTTGCCCTTGAAGACCGAAAAGCGTTGTCAACGCTCAGGAGAGCATGGTTGATGTAGACGAGCCGAAGCCGACCTCAAGGTCGTGATGAAGTACTTGTGATCCTTTGGTTCCAACGACTTGAGTGCCTCAAGTGTGACACCTCGCGGGGAGTTACACACGTCCGGTGCCTGACGATGACTCCCACTTACCTGATCCAGTAGAAGTTGTGGAAGTAGAGCTCCTGGATCCGAATCCCGCAGCGCGACGGTGCTCCACGGTGAAGATGTCTCTCGTTCACGCAATCCGAACTTGGGACCACGGTCATGAGAGAGAGAGAGAGAGAGAGAGAGAGAGAGAGAGAGAGAGAGAGAGAGAATATCAATTGGAGGTCTTCCCAAAAGTGAGAAAATCTTTATTGAATATTGTGTGTATTTATCTGGCCAAATACCCCCACTATATATAGGGGGAGGGGAGGTACTACCTCCCTCAAAGTCCCGGGGTGGGACTAAAGGAGAGGAGGGGGAGGGGAAGCCGCCGACTGGCCCTAGTAGGCCCCGCACCGGGGGATAGGCCCAGCCGACCACCCCCTTGCCCCTTCTCCCTCTCTCCTTTCCCTAATGGACCCTCTCCCTTCTTTCTCTTTATTAAATAATTATGAATAAATGGTTAAATCAATATTTAACATTCATTCATATATTATTCAATCTCTATGGTTATGGAACACTTCCACCTCCACTCCGGACATCCTCCGTATTTACCGAAACCCTTCCGGTTTTCTCTCTACTATTCTTCGGTGATTCTTTCAATCCTATGAACACTCTCTAAGCATCATCAAACTCTTAAGCGTGATACCCTACGGTTTGAGAACACGCCAGACATGGTCGGGACAATCCCGGACCAATGATCGATAGAGGGACCTGGATGGCCATGTGACCCCTATGCGTTCCACGAAGATCTTTTGTCGTTTGAACCGGGACAGTCGTGTCTTATTCCCTTTGTCTCTCGATACTTGCATTGCCCGAGATCTGATCAATGACATCACCATGTCATGTTCAATATTGTTACCTAACAATGCTACTTGACTCGTTCCGACAAGTGATATCCCTGTGATCAAATCACACACTGTGCAGCTATTGGATATAACTTCTCAGAGTGGGCCCTTGAGTATCTTTCCATCACGTGGACAGACAAATCCCGCTCTTGACATATATTGCCTCTACGGTTTCCTCCGAGTACCTGAACACACCTTTATAACCACTATATTACCAAGTGGCGCTTGATGCTATCAAAGCACTCTCGGGAGACAGTGATTGATATAGCCTCATGGTCTAAGGAATAGTCTATGAGGATCCATTTCTAATCATTGTAACTTGAACTTTGTGACATGATCAAGTCATGATGTTTAGGTTGGGTATTGGTTCATCATCTCATTCCCAGAATGAGTTGACTCCATTTCCAACTGGCATAAATGCCACATGATCAGGAAACATGATCATCTGTTGACCAATGAACCAGTGACTAGAGTTTCACTAGGAACTCCTGGTTGTTTATATATCACACGTGTATTGATGTTTCCACTGAATATAGTTATAGCATGATATAAAACTTAATCATAAATTATATGAAATATGATAATAGTCCTTATTACTATTTGTCTCTATGGCATATTTCCAACAGTCTCCCACTTGCACTAGAGTACAAATACACTAGCTGTATTTGTTCTTAATCATTGGCACGATGAATCCGGAAACCCTGAACATGCTTGCTCATGGAAGAGGTTGAGTCTTGGGCCTGTACTTTACAATCCCAAATCCTTTGCAACTTACTAATGTCACCTTAATTGACATTAATACTTTATGATCACATGATAACATCTGTGTGTATGCATCGTCGCTATGGCAACAGAACGAGGCCTAATTCCAGGAGCCTACGGTGACTTTAGATCAACCACGAGGGCTTTCTCATGGGCACTGTGCCCTGGGACACATCATTCTACATTAAAAGCGAACTAGCCCTGCCATAACATTATACAACACTTTGGATGGTACCCTTATCTATTATTATAAATGTAATCATCTAAACATGAGTGCACCATGTGCAAATTTCGATGTTTTTGTTCACCTTGCTTCCTACTTGACTTTAATCGGTATTACGGGAGTTTCCAACATATTCCCTTATAACATAACCCTTTATGTTCTAAGATATGTCATCCTTTATGGATTTGGAAAATATGTCTGCAGTTCTCTATTAGCCACTGCGGACAAACCTAGCTCAACGTTTCGTGATTCAAACTTAATCACTTTTAAACGTTCCTTCTTGGATCATATATTATGTTAAGTTATCATCATGGTTTTCTAAGATAGAACCTATGTCTTAACATAGTGGATGATGATCATCCTTTTCTTTCTTTCAACCATTGATGTTAAACTTAATACTATTTCTAACTTGAGTTATTAAGGACCAGTTCCTCAATTAACTTTTATTCTGAAACCCTTTTCAGAATCCCTTAAGGAATACTACATAATATCATAATACACTTATTATTAACTTCTACACCTTATAAATCATTATTTATTGGTATTTGCGCTTTTATTCTTAACACACTTAAGAATTACTCCTATAAGCTCCCACTCAAAACATGTTCCTAACATATTTGGGTATGAGTCACTACTCTTACTCAAACTATGTTCCTACATATTTGAATTTGAGACTTATATTGCCCCCACTCAAAAATATGTCATTCACATATTGTTTTAGGAAGACTTTTATAGCTCCCACTCAATTTCATGCAAATTGCATATCCACTCACTATTTTGAACAATTTCAAAATCCTTTGATCAAATATCAAACTTGGAGATTTACTATGAGATACTAGTACTTTTACTAGTTTTTAAATCCACTAGACATTTAGCACACTTGAATAAAATTCATTTGAATTCATCTAATACTTGACAAATTGTGCTGTGTCATTCACCCCTTTTCCACTATGGCTTTGCAGTCATTTGGGAAAATTCCAAGTAACCCCTTTTACTTGTGAGATTCAGCAATGAATTGCTTTCTAATCTCAAGGAAATTTTGCTTCTAGGATTTCTCATAATTCCAGTTTACCATTATTTCCTTAGTAGTTCGTAGGTATGTCATATTCCAAGAATCACGACAAGTGATTCATAAATGTCTCCATACTAGATATGGATTACATTTTGAATCCTACTTTATGTAGTGAAAACACCAGTGGGGAAACACAATGATCATTATCATTGATTCTTTCCTTTGTGAAGAGAATCGTTCAGGAACGTTGTCCATTGCGCTTCTCAACACTCTGATGCAGGGATTTGAATCCTCATTGTGTTTTTCACTATCTTCCAAAAGCTTCATAATCGAGAAATATCACTGAAAGTGAGATTTCTCAAGAATGCACCAAAATCCAAGCAATACAAGTTTTGCTTCTCTTTTGGTTTCAACTATGGATTTCGTATTCAAAGTTTCTAATGAATACTCTACAAGGACTTATTCATTATTATTTTGGTTATATCGAATAACCCCAAAACTTTTGCGACGATCCATACTAGATATGGAGCCGCTTTCATGAATTCAAATAGTTCACTATATATATTCTAATTGAGTGCTAACTATTTCTAACTAATAGTCTCTACATCTACACTACAACGATTTATTTGGTGCCATCTATTTACCCACTTGATATCTAATATCACATTGTGATGCTTTGCATTTCACAATTTCTTTTATGCCATTCTCATAAAGTCAAATTTCATTAATATTGATCAAATCATAGTAATTAGATTCTCTTTTATATTTATACCCTTTTATTGATGAAACACTTTGATCAAATCAAATAGTTTCATATTCATGTTTCGTTTGGTAAACTTCTTTACACATTTAAACAATCATATAATGATAATTACCATTTTTGTTAAAACACAATACATCGAATATGTATTTACTTTTTAAAAATTCATTAAACACTTTGTATTCAAGTAATACACGGTGTTCAAGTTATTTTGCCAAACTTAGGCATGATTTATATGTGACAAGAAATCGAATGTCTTTCACAGATTATCATTATAACTTTGAATTTAAACAATGGTTTCATTCAAAATAAATATATCATTAAGTTGGGTATTTTAAGGAATTTCAATATTTTACAAATGTTCATGCATTATCAATTAGTTTCAAACAACAAGGATAATTCACATATAATCAAACAAGATATGAACACAAATAGAAATCATTCATAAAAGTAGAACAACTGTTTGTTACAAACTGATATGAATAACCGTCTCACAAAGTGTGAGACACACTAAAGAAGTTCATAATATTTTGATTACAATAACTATCCAAAACATAAACTAAATCATAAATGTCGAGGGAGAGTGTCGTCGGCCATCATCATCATGCTCGCCATCAACACGCAATGTCACCTCCTCTCCAACAAGTACCTCTCATGCAGAAGGACCTGTTTTTAGTAAAACATAACAAGTATCAAATATACTCAACACTGCAAATGTGTTTGCAATATTATAACATTTATAAAATTGTATATCAAATATATACCTTTGTCATTGATGACCTCAGCGACATTTGGTTCAACCAACACATTCCTGAGATGTGTTACGAACCGGTGGAATTCCATTGATTCCACATCGCCTCTCATAATGCAAGTCTTGACTTGTGCTTGGTAGCTTGGTGGCAGTGACCACAGTACAACGCCATTTGCAAAAGAGACTGTCATCCAGCTATTCAGGAAGTATGCAGGCCTCATGTACACATCATGCATGCGCTCCAAGTGGTCGTCAAGTGATGAGTTCTCCTCCATCTTAATGGAGAGGAAGTATCCCATCAGCTCATGCTCCCATATGCGTGCTTGTTCCACGAAATGTGTCCTAAGCTGTAGCATTACCGTACGAGGGTTGACATCACCCACGAAAGCCCATAGCTCGTCCACCATTCCGAAACGCATTGTAACTGTAATGAAGGAGGCCATTTCCCGACGGAGATAGCGGTCTTCCCGCTGTTCTGGGGTCTCTAAGTCAATGGGCTGATCTAAATCCATCCCGTCGAGTATGTAGTCGACCACGTCATTCTCGCTAAGGAGAATGTGGAGGTGCGCAGCCCATGTAGAGAAGTTTGAACCATCTAATATGAGCTTCTCTCCTTCTAACCAATCAATCGTCAACAGGAAAGGTGGCATAGGGGAGAACACATTTACAATTGCAAAAAGGAATTTAGACTAAGTTTACAATTAAATGAGTTAATAATAACTCCACTCAGAAACACCTATCCCCATAAGGTTTCCTAGTGATAACACGACCCCTATCAGCCATATCTCCCCTGATCGTCACGGCCATCAATGTGGGTTCAAGGGTGGATGCTAAACGTCGGTCACATCGTTCATGCGACTTGTGCTCGATCTTTTGACCATCCGCATTCCGAGGCCATGTATGCACATGCTAGGCTCGCCAACTCAACCTTAGTGTATTCGCTGTGCAACATGGCTTACACCCACTGTATGCGAACGTAGATATGTCTGACACCCACGCCTGTACCGTGGATCACCTCATACCGAAGAACTTTCTTGGTGGTGCACACTAAGGGGAAACACAATCGTTGGTAATTTTAACAGGGGTCATCTTATTAGGCTACCGTCGAGTATCTAATACTAGCACACAATAAGATATACAAACAATAACATTGAATGTAAATGCGATGTGATATGGTCCTTCATGTTGTGATCTCCATCCGTCGTCACCGGATTCCGGCACCAGGGTTCTGGCACCATAGACACCAGGGTACCGGTGTCTTTTCGGCGTGGTAGTTCGTCACCTCCGTGACTATCTACTACTACGTAACATAAGGTAATCACTTTACCTTTGCCACAACCATATCACAAAGCAACGCCCCCTGCAAAACAAAGTTAGATGCCTCTACTTTAGCTTTGCATGTTTTACGTGGCTGAATGGGCTTTCGCACAAGAACCGTCCTTACCTACGAACTTTTTGCACAATGCTGATCAATTAGTTGTCTCTACTACACCCCTTTCGAGGCACTCCATTGCAAATGGCATACCAACTAATGCGAGAGAGATAGACACCCCCTAAGCCACTTTATACGGTACAAGCCATATGTCAAGCGTGGACCAGTCTCGCGAATGAACGCGTAAAGTCGGTTGGGGGCCGCTTCATCAAGCATTGCTGCGGTATACACAAGTACACGTGGGAGAGTAACAACTAAAAGATCAACGCCCACATGCTACATCTCGTGTGTTCTACCCGTACTAGCATTACTACGCATAGATCTAGCTCTGATACCACTGTAGGGGTTCCGCGTATGAAAACAATAAATTTTTACCCTATGCCCCTGAACCCCTGATGCTGCCAGGACCTATCTATTAGCAATACAATAACGGGAGGGGATTTTTGCGAACTTACCCTTGAAGACCGAAAAGCATTGTCAACGCTCAGGAGAGCATGGTTGATGTAGATGAGCCGAAGCCGACCTTAAGGTCGTGATGAAGTCCTTGCACTCCTTTGGCTCCAACGACTTGAGTGCCTCAAGTGTGACACCTCGCGGGGAATTACACACGTCCGGTTCCGGACGATGACTCCCGCTTCCCCGATCCAGCAGCAGTTGCGGAAATAGAGCTCCTGGATCCGAATCCCGTAGCACGACGGCGCTCCGCGGTGAAGATGTCTCTCGTTCGCGCAGTCCGAACTTGGGACCACGGTCACAAGAGAGAGAATATCAATTGGAGGTCTTCCCAAAAGTGAGAAAACCTTTATTGAATATTCTATGTGTTTATCTGGCCAAATACCCCCAATATATATAGGGGAGGGGAGGTACGACCTCCCTCAAAGTCCCGGGGTGGGACTAAAGGAGAGGAGGGGGAGGGGCAGCCGCCGGCCAGCCCTAGTGGGCCCCGCATGGGGGGGAGGGGGTAGGCCCAGCCGGCCATCCCCTTGCCACTTCTCCCTCTCTCCTTTCCCTAATGGGCCCTCTCCCCTCCGAGAATTGGCCCATTAAGCCTTTTGACCTTTTAAATTGATTTTATATTTATTAAATAATTATGAATAAATGATTAAATCAGTATTTAACATTCATTCATATATTATTCAATCTCTATGGTTATGGAACACTTCCACCTCCACTCCGAACATCCTCCGGATTTACCGAAACCCTTCTGGTTTTCTCTCTACTATTCTTTGGCGATTCTTCTGATCCTATAAACACTCTCTAAGCATCATCAAACCCTTAAGTGTGATACCCTATGGTTCGGGAACACTCCAGACATGGTCGGGCCAATCCCGAACCAATGATCGATAGAGGGACCTGGATGGCCATGTGACCCCTGTGCGTTCCACGAAGATCTTTTGTCGTTTGAACCGGGGGAGTTGTGTCTTATTCCTTTGTCTCTCGATACTTGCATTGCCCGAGATCTGATCAATGACATCACCATGTTGTGTTCAATCTCGTTACCAACAATGCTACTTGACTCGTTCCGACAAGTGATATCCCTGTGATCAAATCACACGCTGCACAGCTATTGGATATAACTTCTCTGAGTGGGCAGACAAATCCTGCTCTTGACAAATATTACCTCTACGGTTTCCTCCGAGTACCTGAACACACCTTTATTATCACTGTATTACCAAGTGGCGCTTGATGCTATGAAAGCACTCTCGGGAGACAGTGATTGATATAGCCTCACGGTCTAAGGAATAGTCTACGAGGATCCATTTCTAATCATCGTAACTTGAACTTCGTGACATGATCGGGTCACGATGTTTAGGTTGGGTATTGGTTCATCATCTCATTCTCAGAATGAGTTGACTCCATTTCCAACTGGCATAAATGCCACATGATCAGGAAACATGATCATCTGTTGACCAATGAACCAGTGACTAGAGTTTCACTGGGAACCCATGGTTGTTTATATATCACACGTGTATTGATGTTTCCACTCAATACAGTTATAGCATGACATAAAACTTAATCATAAACTATATGAAATATGATAATAGTCCTTATTACTATTTGTCTCTAGGGCATATTTCCACAGCAAGCTCTTGAAGGAATGGCGTGAGCGGACAAGAAGATTGCGCCCACAAACACTATTGGCTTCTAAAGTGCCAACAACATCGGATAAAGGTTCAACCTTCTTATCTTCATCCAGCACCAAATTCTGGCCAGTAAGCTTTGCAAATACAAATAGAGTCAAGAACCAAAAGGAAGTAGCAGAAACAAAACAAAAATATTTTCCTGAAGGTAGTAAACTCACGAGTCAATGAAGCATTAAGGGTATCCAAGCACTTCCGAAGATTTTCATCTCGGACAATGGTCTGTTCTCCCTTTCTTTGGTGTCAGCTTTGGCCTTCTGATTGGCCTCCTCCAAAGCCTTTTCGGTGACCCGTAGTTTGGCCTCCAAATCATCGACACGCTTTATCGCCTCGTCCCGGATGACCACGGACTTTTTGGCAGCGGCTAGACAATTGAAAAAAGGACATAAAAGTCAAATAAAAGAAAAAAGGAGCGGAACAAAAATGCCAAATTCTTAAAGATGAAGGGAACAAACCTTTCAATTCTTCGGCTTCATTATGGATCTTGATAAAGTGAGAGGCCATATCAACCATCTCATGCATCAAAGGTTGCCAAACACAAAGAGCAGAACAACAGGAAAATAAGAGCAAAGGAGAAGCCACAAGTACATTAAACCAAAGAAATATTGACGTCATGCATGTCAACCTCGATGGGATTCTCGGATATCACCACGCCTTTGCATGTAATTTTCCTTCTTTTATACGGTGGCCATTTTGGCGAAATGGCAACATCCTTCTGGATAATCTTATCTGCAGGAGACGTGTGTGTTTCCTTTGGATTCGTTGAGGGTTCCGGAGGTTTAACTGGAGGAGGAGCAACAGAAGTACCGAGGGGGGACGTGGGAGGATCTTCCCCCTCATCACCACTACAGAAACAAAGCAAAAAAAACTCTATAATTGTACCATCCGAAAGAATCAAGGAAGGTACAATGAGTATTTACAAAGAAACATCCTGCGTAAAGCGGAACAAATTCATCTATGGAGGTGCCAACGAAATAGGGACGACGTGTAGAGGCTTTGAGCCTGTGGATTCATCCGAGTCTTCAATCGTCTCTATTGCATCAGGGCATTTCCTTTTTTTTGCCAGCAGGCGCCACGCAAAAATCTTCAGAATGAGCCGAAGGAACGGACTGGGTATTTCATAGGAAGCAGTCCTAGCCATAGGAAGAACGTCAGATAAAGAGGGGTTGGTTGGGAGCTCACCGCTTTCAAGGATAGGAGGAAGTGAAGATAGATGATCATAATCGTACATGGCAAAAGAACAACAAACAAAAGGGAGGAAAATCTTAAGAAATAAAGTATGTTTGTACAAAGAACAAAGAGGAAGCCAATGAAAACTTACTTCTGGAAGGCGCCTTTTCTTGCCAAAAGGCTCCACACGGTAATCAGAGGGAACCAAGCTTTTATTGGTCAGCGTGGTGATGTTTCGAACTCTTTTCTCATAGACCTTGAGGGTAAGATCATCCGATGAAATCCTCATCGGGTCCTTCTTGCCAATATAGGATCACATACCAGACAGCCTCGCCTAAAGAGGCTGAACACGTATCCGAAGAAAGTATGCCATGATTTGTAATCCTGGCAGTTCGTTGCCAATTTCGTGGTGCAGCTTCTCAATACGGGTGAGCAGGGGTTTGATCTCTGTCATTTTTTGGGAGTTGGGCGCTGCTCCCATGAATCCAGCTTGCGGCATGTTTGGTCAAAAGGGGCCAACCCAAAAGATTGACCCTCAGTGTTTTGGTCCTTGATGTAAAACCATTTGGTTTTCCATCCTTGGACGGAATCAGTAATCTTGAAGTCGAGATAATCAACTTCGGAGTGAACAGAGAAAATGGCGCCACCGACATCGTGAACAAGAGTATCGGTAGCATTCCGATGAATATAGAAGAAGTACTTCCACAGGCCCCAATGGGGATGGATCTCGAGGAAGCACTCGCAAAGGGTGACAAAGTAGGCGACATGAAGAATAGAATTGGGCGTGAGCTGATAGAGCTGCGTGCCATAAATGAAGAGGAGGCCTCGAAGAAATTCATGGACAGGAAGGGAGAGGCCACGATACAAGAAGGAAAGAAGCATTACCCGCCAGCCAGATTCAGGGACAGGGATAGCCTCATCCCTTGGAAGCTTGAAGGAGCCTTCCTCAAGGTGACCAGAGTTTCGGGCTTCGTGCAGATCTCGCGTGAAACACTTTGTCGGGGCCCATCTGAGAGCCATCTTCTTCGTGGTCTTGGCGGCCGCAATGGAAGTTCCTACCTTGCTTCTCCCCATGATGGCTAGAAACCGGCACAAGCGCGCACAGTAGAAGGAGTAGGCGAAAGAAGCAAACACATGTAAGGCGCAAGGAAGAAGACGAATGCAACATGATAAGATGGTAAAACAGTAAAACAATTGTCCCCTTGTTTATAAAGAGATGAAACGCCAGAGCCCAGGCGTTCGATAGAAAATTGAATCGTCAAGATATACAGGATGATGACATGTTCTAGAAGATTCACAGAAGGAAAAATCATGGGCAGTTAATGCTGCGGTAAAATCTGAGGAAACTCGCACGACGCCTCGATCTTCGAGCGAAAAAGGGGGTCATGTAGTAAAAAAACTGCGCTGACACTCCACCTATCTGTCATTATTACTGCAGCATAGGCCCACAAAAACGTCCCATCTAAATGTGTCTCTCAGAATCCACAACGCAATTTCGTCAGCAGTGACATCTAACAAATACTTCGGTTCTATAGAAGGAAAAGACCCGAGAAAGCATTTACAAAACACCGAGTTGAAGTAAATTCCTCAGCACAATTTTTTGAGCCTACAAACGAATACAAATATTGGATTGTAGCCTCGGGGGTTACTCCCATCGGGAGTGCTAGCCGCGCACCCGACAAAATATCAAGGTGATCTTATAAATAAGTCAAAGAATTTCGAGCCTATGTCCTGATGAAGGAATCCGAAACATAGCCTCGGAGGCTACTCCCATCAGGAGCGTTGTCGTGCACCTGATGGAAGATTTATTTTGACAAGACGAAAACCCGAAGAAAAAATATCCTCGTATGTTATAACCAACGAGTTTTACATTTATGTATCCTCAAGACCACAAAAGGTTACTCCCATCAGGAGTGTCTACAAAAATATCATCCGAGAAAAATAAACTAATAAACTTCAGCAATTCCAATAGCCAGACAAGGCAGTCGAGAAAAACTATACAAAAATCTCGGATTGCGCCAGACGCAACAAAACTCCGAATGCCATGTCCACGACATGAAGGTAAGACCCTTGGATTCATCCTGCGTGGCCTGGTAATCGCACAAGAATGCGTTCTGCCAGTAAAATATCTGTAACGACAATACGATGAAAATCCCGACGGACACGTTGGGTACCCAAAATAATAGAACTAGAATTCAGTATTCGATAAGAGCTCAGCGACTCAAACTGAATTACGCCAGTAAAATTTCGAGTTCAAGCCTGGGGATTTGAACTTGATGTAGGTCTGTAGTGTTTTTCCCCAGGAGCAATTAACTGATTCCCGATCCGTCGGATGCATCAGGCCTGTTGTACCAAATCCCTACAAAGCTAGAAAAAAGGAAGAAATATCTTATATATATCACAAATATTTCTTGAGACTCAACCCAAATCTATAATTAGGATAGTCTCGAGGGCTACTGACATGAGTATGATTACCCGAGTGCTTATGTTTTATTACCCTGGCTGTGTAAAGGCTCACGACCCATAAAGACTCAAGATGAAGGCCCAAGAAGCATCCGATGGAGAAGATAAACACAGTAAAAATTGACCTCACTGTTCTGGTTGTCAACATGTCCGTCTTCTGGTCCACTGATACCCATCTCCAAATGTTCCTATTATTCTTTGCCCCCCAACTCATCATTTATAGGTAATGCTCGAGGCTTCAAAGTAAGCCTCTCTCGCATGAGGCTAAGCTTTGGATGCTTCCACCCTCGCCTATTCTTCTTGCTACTGCTTGATTTTGTCATTTGAACTAAAATAATGTATATCAACAAATAATCAGAACTGTGTTTACAAAAATAGTCAGAACTATGTTACATTTGGTACCACTACATTTATAAAAAGAAAACCCAAAAGAGTAATAACATTTTATTACATTCTCATAAAACAAAACAAATGGATATACACCCTAAAGTCCTGCCAGATCATTTAGCAAAAGATTACTATGTGAAACTTCCCCTAGAGATACATCTAAACGGTTTCAATACAGTTACATATTCATAGTTAACTCCTTGATATCCTATTGTTCTTTCTACTACTTGATCTTGTCATTTGAACTAAAAAGAATGTATTAACAAATAAGCAGAAATGTGAAATATTTGGTACTATTACATTTGGTACTGCTACATTTATAAAAAATAATCAGAACTGTGTTACATTTGGTACTGCTACATTTATAAAAAAGAAAACCCAAAAGAGTAACAACATTTAGTTACATTCTCATTTAGCAAACAAGATGACAATGCTACAAAAATCAGATAAAAAATGAATTAGGTAGTCACACATCTATGCTACAAAAATGACCACATGATTTAGTACTAACATGTTGATTTTAAATCACTGTGGCAGGTTGCAGATTACCAAGTGTTCATATACATACAACTACATAATTTATTTATTTTGCTGTTACTTGAACTCAAGAATATTAGTTCCACAATTTTTCATAGAAAGTTTGTTACATTTTAAAAAAACTCAATAGAAACTAAGTATAATTACAGAGCAAAATGGATATGCACTGTTCTTCCCAGAGCTTCATCTACAAAAGTTGTTCAGAAAAGAGTAAATGTAAACGGAAAACGAAATGTAACAGAAGATGTACTAAAAACTACCTGTGTGTGATCTGAAGAAGATGTAACATGAAAAATATCTGAAGAAGATGTAGCACGAGTAGTGGCTGCCGACGAGCGAATTTTGCTGCTGAGGCGGATGCGATGTGGGATGCGATGCGGGATGCGGCCGACGACGTGGGGTTGTAGCTGACGAACACGGGATGTGGACGCCGAAGCGGGAATGTAACCGGCTGCGGTCGCGGAGGATGGCCGGCGACAAGTCAAATATGCACGGGAATCCACCGACGATGAATCCCCCTCCCCCGATGTAGCCGGCTCTCAGGGGGAAGGAACAAGTCAGCGGCGCTCGACTCTGTGTGGAGACGCGTGGATGTCTCCCGAGACACGCGGATGTCACCGGAGACGCGTGGATGTAGGTGGATGCCGCCGACAACCCGTCGATGTAGCCGGTGAACTGCGGAGATGTAGTCGGGATGCGGTGGACGAGCTGGATGTGCTCGGCTCGCCGACGATGTAGCAGGGGCGAGAGGGGGTGATGCTGGCGAGAGCGAAAATCGCGGAGAGCTCTGCCACCGCCTTGCTTCCGCTCCTGAGCATGGACGGGAGAGGAGGGGAAAATGGATGGATTAAGCTCCGTCCGATGCGAGCACGACTCCCCAAATTCGAAAACGGAAAAGCTACGGGTACCTAGTGGAAAAGTCTAGGCATTGAGTAGTGCACATCGCGGCCCTCGATCTCCCATCGCACGGTCGACCTAGCGATCTCTCTTGTAGCATAGAACGAGGTCGACTGGTACATAGAAATTGCGTCTAACTTTTTTTAAGCAACTTCTTTTCCGTCTTTTTGTTCAGTTGGAGATGCTCCTACTGTCATATGGGAGATGCTCTCGTGGTATCCCTTGTGCCCGCACACTGCAGTCTTTCCGCTTGGAAAGTCGCGTACCCCGCCAAACCAATCTGGCGCCCTGCCCACTCCATCCCCGACCCAACAGCGACCTCCTCGCCGGCCGGAGCGCCGCCGCCGCGCCATGGACCCGGAAGCAGTGCGGCGGACCCTCGAGTCCACCGCCTCCCCCGCGGACATCTCAGGCTCCACCCGTTACGACTGCTTCGTCATCAGCGGCGTCCGCCTCGACGCCGCCGAGCACGGCCGCGTCCTCTGCTCCTTCGTTGTCACCCCGCGCCTCGCCGTAAGCCACCCGCTACCTCCCCGCCGAAACCTTAAGCGTCAGCTTCCTTACACCGCCTTCCGCTTCGAGATGTTGACGGCGTGTGTTGTTTGGTTCGAATTGGTGGTGATTTGCAGAGCCCCCAAGGGCACCTCATCAGCGGCGTTACGGCGACGCTCGCCGACCAGCTGGGGTCGGCCGTGTTCTATTCCAGCGGGGTAGGATTGAGCGGGGTCTCCCTCGAGATCAGCGTATCCTACGTCGACACGGCCACCATCGGGGTGAGACTGCAATTTCTCTCTGTCTCTCCCGTACATACGAAGGCTTCAGATTTCGTTCCTGTTCATCATCAAAGCTCCTGGTTCATGTGGATCAGAAATTATTGTGTGAACTGCAATTCTGTCGATGTATCCGTTCATTCGTGTTAGAGTTGGGGAATCAGCTAATAGGCCTGTCAATTTGCAGAAGCTTGGGAGCAATTGACTCTTAAGCTTGTTCTCCACCTCTCCCTAGGGTCTGTGTTTAGGAGTGTTTTAGCTCATGGTAGGCTAGGAACTGCTTTCGGTGTCAGTAGTTACACTATATATCCTGCTGAAGTGCTTCCTGGTATCGGATTTCTGTCAGTCAATAATTAGGTTCTGTCATGATGCTTTCATGTCTCACAGTTTCAGGTCAACATAAAATCAGATTGTTGTTCTGGAACTTGCAATTAGGTATGCTTGTTATGGCTTGATGTTACCAACAGCTTTGTGCCTAGTTCAAGGTGTCACTTAGTTGTGGGTTGGGCTCTCAGTGGTATCTGTATTGTTATTAGTGTACAACTAAACCAGTTTGTGATAGGAAGAAGTTGGAAGATGACAGGAGTGAACCGCGGTTAGGTGTGGCAATCATGCTGAACCTGGTTGTTAGAAATTCTTCTTTTCCATCTCCTTTTCATTAGTGATGCAAGTGGGTCAATATCAGGGTACCCTCTACCCTCTTTAGTTCATTTATCTGAACTAAAAAGGGTAAAGGGTACCCTAATGATGACCCACTTGCATCTTTACTTTTCAGTATAAAATTAATCTGGAGCAGAAGCAATAGTGTTTTCACTTTGTTTCGGTACACCCCAACCATGCAACATTTTTGTGTACTTTATGATTCATTAAGCATACTCATAATGTGTGATAGAAGCTATAGGAGGCTCTAAATACTTATCCCTCAATTTTCCATAAGGGTGACCATGGCAATCAAAAGGACTGCCCTTTGTATAGATAGTAGTTAGGAAGCTTTTGGTTTTTTCGATGATCTCATCTGTGGTGATATAGTTTCTGTTTTATCAGTGCATTTTTTTTCCATCTTGATTTTAGTTGTACTTCTCATTATTAATATTTGCAAGGCAATCTTTTTGTTTGATTTTCTGATGTGTCATCTAAACAGGTCATTAGTAATTATTTTATTTTTTCCACCTACTTATTTTTGGAAACCTTGACTCATGTTCCTACTGTGTGTCAAATTATATAGTTCGATGAAAATAATTTCACGACTGGCGCGTTACTGAATTTTATCCTCAAGTGTAGTACAGGGGCTTACTTTCAGTTCCGCATTGTTACGATTTATACCTTGTAAAATTCGTAACAGGATACTCGGGGAATTTGATGTGATAGGGAATGGTGGCACTCTTTCTTTAGAATGAATAAATATTCAGTAGCTAAAATTATCTTAAAAGTTTGAGCGCTCGCATATTCTTTGTCTTCTAGAAAGGGGAGATGTTGGCCATTTTGATGAGTTAACTATGGTGAACTTGGGAGAATGACATCTCAATTGTCTATAGAAGGACCGTTACTTCTGCATTCACGCATTATTCATTTTCGTTTCCTTTTATGGGCTGAGTTCTCAGGAGAGCTTGCTTTGTAAACATGGTTTCTAGAATTACTGTCATATTGAGTCCAAACAGCTTTTGAGGTGTCATGTTCAGTTTCTTGGTCATTTAATAACATGCTATAAACTATTTATATAAATTTCCAGGAAGAAATAGAGGTTGAGGCGAAGCTGTTGCGTGCCGGAAAATCAGTCGGTGTTGTCTCGGTTGATTTCAGGAAGAAAAGGACCGGCAAATTGATTGCTCAGGCCCGTCATACAAAGTACCTTGCTGTATCAAGCAAATTGTGAGGATTTTACTTCAGCTCTAAGAGAACAACATGGTAACGTCCAGCTCTTTTTACCCTTTACCGATACGCAACAGCAACACGATGTAGTGCGACATTGTTTAGCAAAGGCCGGTCATACCTATCTGAAATTCCATAATTACACACTTCTTTGCTCATTTCATTTTTTGCTTTTCCACCCTTTGTCAGGTAAATATCTTCGAGGGAGTACAGTTCCTGTTGTAACTTGGACATGAAACGGAGCGATTCCTCCAACATTTCATACCCACGAACGAACACCTACAGGCCCGAAGAATATGTGGCAGCTGGAAAGTAACTGCGTCGACGCTTAATCTTCGACTGGTCGATAACCGTAGTCTTGCTCTCGTACGTACGGCGTGAGGGAGACAGGTTTTATCACCTCATTATTGGATGATTGTTGTATCATTTCGTTTAGTGGCTAAATATATTTGTTTGAGATGGTTGGTGAAAACAGTCCAGCTATATAACTATGCTCGTTCTTGTGCGCTACTATCTCTTGAGTGTTTCCTCCTCTAGGCTCTAGCTGCTGGTTGACTTTAACAAGGAAACCAACAAAATTTCGGGCAGGTTGATAGAATGTGCAACAGCTGACAGAGATTCTGAGCGTTAGGTTGTGATGATGTAGATAGGCAGGTGTTGACAAGACAAAAGTCACATACGAGTGTCCATTCTTTGCATTGTGAATCTGTGCAGAGTCTGTTGCTGCCGAAGTATGGAACCCAAAGTGCAAGTGCAGCTTGCTCCCAAGACAGCTCGCCATTCACAGCACTGAATCTTTGCTGACGCCAATTGGTTACCTTTCGGCCAATACGTTTCTGAACTTGAGGAATGAGAAAGATACTTACATTATTGGCCGCGCGCGGTTGTTGGTGACGCTGACGACACACAGCTGGCTTCTTCTGGATCTGCGTCTGTATTATGAGGACGTGGCTGAGGTACGTAGGCGGTTGGATGTCGCTGTCCTGGCTCTTCCCTTTTGCCTTTAGTGCGAGCTAATCTGCTGTCCCTGTGTGAGCGGGAGCGAGAGCGAGCCACCCACATAAAAACACGCACGCGCTCTCCAATTCTCCCCACTGAAAATAGCGCCACCTTTTACCCCACGAACGCACACGAATTGAAAGGGTTTGCCCCCCAAAAAATGTCGTGCACCTTTTGTTTCTCCAGATCCAACGATTTTTTATTAGGTGATAAAGGTCCCTGTTCCAGCTCATAGAAACGAAACAGCATGCTCAACGTCCATAGGTTTTAGCAGCCTGCGCCGGCTGGAAAACCACTTCCAAATTGATAATTACATTCTTATCATTGAGGTGACCACAACCTCCAACGATTATACCATAATTAAAACCGAGATTCATCATTACACAACATCTCTTGAGGTCGTGAGTCATGACCAATGGGCAGAAAAGAATTTCCATGGGCCTTTGTTTTCCATGTTACTTCTGCATAACTAAAAGGAGTATCTATATTCACTCTTATAGTACATAGCTGAAAGCAGCAACAAGGGAAATGCAAGTGAATTAATGGAGTGAACATATGTGCCGAATTAATTTCTTTGTATCTGATGAGCTCTACTTACACCCATCCGTCTAGTATAACTTACATGGCGTTCGCATCGGAAGAATGCATGTCCCTCACGCACCCGAGGAACTGGAGGCGACTGTGTGTACATGCCCATGTATGCCTCCATCCATCACTGCGCCGCCTTCGCTTGCCGGCGCCGACTCGCGGCGGAGACGGTCTTCTCCACGACAAAGAGCCTCTTGAAGATCCTCATGAGCAGCACCCAGCTGCCTCCGGTCCGGCGGTAGTACTGCCCCGTCCCGCCGGCCCGAGACGACGCCCGCAGCACCGGCGCGCACCCGCGCCCGCGCTCCTCTGCCTCCGAGTCCGTGTCCGACAGCTCGCACGCCGCTGCCGCCGCTGCAGCCTTGGAGTAGGAACCGGTGCGGCGCAGCGCCTCTAGCTCCTCGTTGAAGTTCTCCCACAGCATGTCCATCTTCTCCTCGCCGAGGCCAGCGCCCGACCCGCGCAGCACGTCCACCGCTTCGTCGTCATCATCTTCACCTCTGCCCCCTCTTTCCGCGGCCGACCGCCGTCCGGCGTCGGACGACGTGGCCTCTTGCTCTTCCATGTCGGCGCCGACGGTTCCGCGGCTACCAGTGGACGGCGCCGGCGTAGGAGCGACGCAGACGCCGGGGTCGGGGAACCAGAGCGGCGAGGAGGCGAAGTGGGGGAAGGGGAGGCGGCGGTGGTGGTGATGGTGCACGCACAGAGTGTCAGCGGGCTCTGCCGCCACGGCCGTTGCGGGGAAGGTGAAGTCGTCCATCTTTCGCCGCGCGGTCTCGCTGTATAGCTGATAGGCAATCGGTACCTACCTCGCCGTTGCTGTTCGTCTGCCTCGCTGTCGCGACAGCCGACAAGGATATGGAGCCAATTCGGTTGGCTCGTGCCGCTCGCCTGCTCTCTGCTCTGCTCTCTGCTCTCTGCTCTCCAGCAGTCTACCTAGCTGCGTGTATCGACTTCACCCGGTCAATATATATACCTGCTACTGAAAGGGAATTGCCTGGATTGTGGATTTGGATGTATGATAGCAATGAGCATGAGGAATGCAGACGATTTGGACCTCGGGCTAAGTGTAGCCCCTTTTTTTTTTGAACAATTCGAAAACACCAGTTCAAAGTTTAACAAAATCCTGAAAAAAAATTCTAGATGTAGAAAATAATTCACGTTTGTCTAAAGTATTCTTCAATCTCATCACTTAAACACGTTACTATCACACTAAAATTGTACTCTTTAAAACCGTGCAATCTTGTTACAATAATACAATGTTAATGTAATTTTAATCCGTTTATTACATATGGTGTGAGGACAGAACGGCGTGATGGGATGTAGCGTTGATCCAAAAGGGATTCAAGAGAGAATCATGAACAATTTTCTACATATTATCTGCGTGCATGTTTTTCTATAGTCTTTTTTTTTCACATCTAGGAGGTGTATCTTTTTCCACATCTTTCGGGATTGATTTGGAGCAAAACAAATGCTAATCAACATAAGCCCATGTTCATTGTGCTTTGTAAACTTAGCCAGATGTAATTATGTTTTGGAAAAAATTATTTTATATAAATTTGTAGAGTATCGATACAAATACATTTTTGCAAGACATCTTCAAAAAATCACAAGCTTCTAAATATTTTGGGGATGCAAGTTGAAGAAGAAAACCCTAGAAGAAATCAAAGATAATCATGTTTTACTTATTTCGGGAAAGAACTCTCCTGTTACATGAAATTCTAGAGCTGGATATTTTAAGTGTTGCATCTAGAATTCTTGTGTATAAGAAATACTATCTAGAACTTGGTTTCTTGTAAAAAAAATTAGAGTAGAGATATTATGTATAGTAGTATTAATACCGTTCCCGTTTGACACCAACCCAAGGGTGTTGTACAAGGGTCAATGTATGTATAACAAGGTCTAGGTACCCCATTCTAAATTATTTAGTTTTGGTATGACAAGGGTTTGACTAACAAGGAAACAATTAGTCAAGTAATAGACATGTTGCTAACAAACATTCGATTTTATTTAAAAAAGGCTTACACATGAATGTGATTTTGCATCACATAAGTCACCCATGCATCAATAAAGTAGCATGCAATTTGTGTGATACAAAATTGATGGCACTAGACAAAAATAAATACTTTTGAATCATCAAATAAATAACATATGTTGTGTAAAAAACATAACAAACATATTAATTAAGAAATGTTCTTCAAATGTTTGACTTAACGAAACTAAACATTCTTTACACATTTGAAATAGATTTAGTGGCACTAATATATATTTGTATTATACTAAGTTTATTATGATGAGTCAAATGTTGAGTTATACTCTTGTGCCTGAATACTATGAACGTAAGGAAATATCATAAATTGTCTATGCATAGTAAGACCGTGTTTGGCAACTCATTTTTTCCAACACTAAAGTATAGTCAACGCAAGCCAAAGGAATACTTTATTTTCTATAAAACCACAGTTTTTCTCGGTTTTAGCAAAACTGAGTAGTCATTTGGAAAAATGTGTTTTTACCATGATTTTGACCGATAGTGTAGTTGCGTGTTGTTGCATGAGTTGCTGCACAGATAATCAATTCTTGGTCGCTTGCTTAATTGCATGGATAGTAGAGAACGAGCACTAATCCAATTGCTCCAATGTACGTCTTACCTAATACTATTGTACTTTCTTACTAAGACAACTAGTAGGCGATTTTCTTGCTACTGCTCTTATTGGCATGATGCACCCTCTTTTATTTTCTCGATAGTTCAGAACATGCAAAACGTGCTTATAGATGATCTTCAAAGGGCGTTTAAGAATCACTACAAGGGCTATAAAATCGAGCCTACTCGAGTGGAAAAATAGCGGCATCAGTCCAAGGGCCGCTTGTCGGATTGGAGTATTGGCCACTCGACACTCCAACATACACGGCTACATCTTACCAATGCGTTCTACCAAGATCCTCATTGATGCATGAACTTTGTAGTTTATTGTACCAAAATCCCATCATTTGGGGCTATAATCAAGAAATTCATTTTGTGCTTCCAAGAATAAACCTGTTTGGCTGCCACATAATTGGTTACAAATTTCATTTGCAAATTTCATGGCTTTCATTTCATGCCTAACCTTAATTCCTTTTGATACCCTGTCATTTTTGTAGAATTGCCAAATGAAATGACATCATCAATGCCATTTCATTTCATTTCTACCAAATAAAATAAAATGATGGGAGCCAAATGAGATATTATATTTATTGGGACGAACCTACTAATAGTTGCAAAAGTGCACAGGTTCTTGTTTCAAACTTTGTTGTGCAGAAAATACACAAATCGGTTATTAAAATTTGGAGTTTCCTGAAATCTGGCGTTGCAAAACAGTTTTTGAAGGTTGTCACGGTAGCACCTGCATATGTCATCAAATGGAAAAAGTCAAAACATGAAAGTTATGGGAAATTTATGCTGATGAATCTAGACATAAAATCTTCCTCAAATGGAGTCCGTACGTGGCTTTTATCCCTGGATTACTTAATGGTACAGAAGCAGTTTTAAGATTTCGAGAGTTTGTGACATAATTGACTCCAACTCTTTACATACTTGATGGATTCAGCCAATTCACTACCTGAGGAGCTCCCAAAGGACAGATGGGAGCCCTAGGAAGGTTATAAAGGTGTCCAAGAGACCTTGGATCAAAGGGGCATCCATCTCAAGGCCTAGATTGCATCTCCACCTCTATATATTGAGGAAAACCCTATTTTTAGAGCCATTCATCAAAAGACACGAAATTCCCCCCTCTTTGTAGACGCCAAGGAGGGAGAGGATCTCCTCCACACCAGCACCATCTCCAAGAAAAAAGTGGGGGCAAGGGGCCTCCATCCCCTAGGGCAGCCGTCGCCCTAGGTGAGCTACACAGAGATAAACAAAAACTTTTTACCTGCGTGGTACATCCAAGATCTAGTTGAGGTAGAAGACCACGAGGATTACCACTAGACGCGTGGTTGCGGATTACTGATGAAGTGCATCAGTTGAAGCAGTGCAGCCCTCACAATCTAATCCAATCCATGACCGTCCAAGTGTTGATTGTACAACACCTTTGCCAGTATCCACACGTACGAGGAGGAGCGCCAGCGGTGGACTGCTAGGTCCGGTAGGGAGGCTGGAATGAAATGGATCTAGGGTTTCCAACATATGAAATGACCTAACCGTGCCCCTTGGGCATCTGTGCCCCAATATATATGGAGTGAAAGTGGTCTCTACTCACTTGTGGCCCATTTACTAAAACATATATTAGTCAATGCGAGTCCAACTCACTGACCCAGTCCGTGTCCGATTTGGGTCCAACCCAAACAAATTTCCGGTTCGGGTCCAACCCAAACTTGCTCCTGCTCTTAAGTGTGTGACCCAACAGGATCATGATGACTTGTCCATGATTTGAGTCTTACTCGTAATCGATCAGTCAGTAGCGGCTCCTAGCAGAACGTGCCGACTCCCAAGTACCAAAGATTCATGATGACATACCTTTCAATGCGACTTGCGTCTTTGTCCATTTTTGAAAGGATAGAGATGTCGTCTAGAGGAGGGTGAATAGGAAATTTCAAAACTATTACGGTTTTGGCTTGATAAAATACAGAATTGAACTAACGTTTATTTTACAAGGACAAAACCTAAATGTACTAGGCTCAACTAAGTGCACCAACAACAAGTTAAGCTAAGCAAAATAGCACAACATAAAAATACCACAAGTGATAAGTAAGATATAAGTACTTCAAGCACGATGGCTATCACAAGGAAAGTAAGCTCGGGTATAGATATAACCGAGGCATGCGGAGACGAAGATGTATTCCCGTGTTCCTTACAATAAGGTACGTCATGTTGGAGAGGTGTGGGATTCCACGAAGGATTTCCTAACGCCACGAAGGCTCACCTTCTTCTCTAGAGTCTATCCCACGAAGGAATAGACCCTTTTCTTATGGCTAGCTTTTCCTCCACTCTGAAGATGGCAAGCTCCGTAACCACTTCACAAGCTCCATGAAGGAGAAGCCCGGGACTCTTCACAATCTTCCACGAAGAGGACACCGCAACACCAACCACCAAGCCAACTAGCAGGTCACCCTCCAAGAGTAAAAAGCTCATGGTCTCTCACTCGAACAAATCGTAATGGAGAGCTCAACACTTATGCAAGAATGCAAAGCAAGAACACCAAGGGTGCTCAAATCCTTCACTCTCAAATCCCACCAAAGCAACAAGTGCTAGGGAGAAATTAGAGAGGAATAACAATGGTGGAAGTCAACCAATGACTCCAAGATCTAGATCCAAAGGGTTCCCCTCACTTAGAGGAGGAATTGATTGGTGGAGATTGTAGATCTAGATCTTATCTTCCAAAGCCCTCAAAAAGATGCAAGAATCATATGAGAGAAGGGTGATGAAGCAAGATCAAGAGGTTCAACAATGGAGGTCAATTTCATGGTCAAGAACATGCAAAAACGTTGGTGGAAGAACCCCCTTATATAGGGGAAAGCAAATATGGCCGTTGGGAGGATTCCTGTGAAAACCCGGTTTAAAAGTCGGTTGGACCGGCCCTAGGACCGGGAAACTCGGTCCCTAGGCCGGTGGACCGTCCTACAAACCGGAACGACTCTGTTTACCAATTCGGAATAGACTCGGTCGCAAAAACCGGAAAATCCGGTCTACCGGCGCTGGGGCTGGACCGTCCGGTGTGGGAACCGGTCAGACCAGATCCACAACCGGGATGAAACAGACTTAACGAAAAACATAATAACTTTTGCATCCGGACTCCGATTTTGATGATATTGGGCTTGTTTTGACGAGGACAACAAGCTCTACAATATGGAGCATACAAACATCATAGTCCAACAAAGGGGGACAGAACCAAATGAATAAAGGTATGAAGCCTCCCTATAAGAAGAACTGGCAAAACCTCCAAACTCGAAAAAGCAATAGAAGATGCATACGAATTCCATTTTTGATGAACTTGGGATTGTTGAAGAGCTAGAAACAAGCTCAAGAACATCACATGGAGAAACAACAAGAAGCAACAAAATGGGAAGATGCAAAATATGCAAAGGATTGAGCTCCCTAAGATGATGTGATCAAGTTACCCAACCGAAAGCCCGTCTTGATAGTGTGGCTATATATCCTATAACCCGATCTCCCAACAACCACCTTGAGACTGGTAAAAGGAAAACCTAGCAAGGCCATACCTTTGCCTTGCACATCCCGCTTGATCTTGATGACAACGCTTCAAGCTCCATCCAAGCTAGAATGCATCACTTGATCATTGTTGCTTCGTGAAGACTCATAATTTTCTCCCCCATATACCACTATGGGATAGCTTCATTAAGACACATCTTCACATGTCCATTATCACCAATATGGATGGCAAGATTCAAGCAAATGAGATTCTTGAGATGCTTATCTTTAACTTGCCCTCCTCAACCTTGATGACGATCACCACTTGATGTCATCCTCTCATGGGCTATATCAGATCTTTACTTTTGATGCATGCCCATGAAAAGATACCTAACCAATATAGATAACACAAAGGCACATATATAATGGGTTAGTTCATGAAGCATAATTGACAAGCTTACCATACCACAAGACATGTGGCACATTCTTTATGCTTCACGTGTTGACCAAACTTGAATATAATCTTCACTCTTTGTATTGGTCAACCATGTATATTCTCGTGCTCCATCTCAATATCTTAAGGTACATAAAGAACTATTTATTTGATTACATTCTCTAAATATTCGTCAGCCATAGCTCAACTAATGAGGCTATCATGACACCAACTTAGAACCATATCTTGAATTCTTCTATTGATATCACACTCTCAAGATCTTGATCATAACATATTATTCTCTTCAACTCAATGATCTTGATACCAATACTCAAGGTATATATTTGTCTTCATGGCATCCATACTTGAATCTAACACATGGACTACAAGCATGACCTATGGAATATTCCTTCATATAAAACTCAATTAAAACATTAGTCTATAGGGATTGTCATTAATCCCCAAAACCACACATAGGGGCAATTACCCTTTCAATTTTGCTTCACGATACACCTTGTCAAGCTATAGGCAAATAATCGTCATTCTTCAAATAGCTCAACTCTCTTCTCGATCTGAGATAAGTGATTCATCTAACTGACTCTTAGTTGGACACCTCGGTTAACACTTAACCGAGTTGTGCATGGCCATGCTTTTCGAATCATATCATCTAGAGGGTCCAGCGAATATCTCTCCAATCGGAGGGGAAAAATCCCATATTGGTCATCCACATCACGCAACTTAATTCTCAGCCGACCCGAACTCCGCCTTTATAACTACCCTTTGACGGAACAATATTTGGCAGAACCTAAGTCGGTGATCCACAACTCATATTGTGCAACAACCTCGGGTCTAAGGATTATATTGATTGAGACATACAAATGATGACTTGTTCGTTGTATCTCAATATGGTTCAGTCCGGCTCGCTAATTTTTTTAGCCAAATCCATGTAAGTCTGAATAGCATCACCATGCCGATGACAAGTGGAACCAAGTCATCAGGCGGATTTCACATTAGTCTACGTTTTGTGCCCAGCACAACCTCATCGATCAAGGACATCTAGTATGAACAACATGAATATATAGTTTCACAACCGAATCGCATATTCAATGATAACTTTTTGAATATATTAGGAATAACATCATACATGATTGCCTCTAGGGCATAATATCAACAGTCTCCCACTTGCACTAGAGTTAATCATCCGACATCACATGTCTAGGCATCTAATGCCCATAGCTCTTAGGTGCGCCTCCTGTTTGGTTGTGGTAGCGACTTTGTTAATGGATCCACAATGTTTGCATCTGTGTGTACCTTACATAACTTGATATCATCTTGATCGACAAATTGCCGAATCAGGTGGTAACGCACTCATATATATTTGTTCTTCTTATGTTGTCTAGGTTTCTTGGCTTGTGTAATAGTACCATTGTTGTCACAATACACGTCTAATAGATTGGACGAGCCCTGAACCACACCAAGATCCATGAGGAAGATCCTCATCCAAACGGTTTCCTTTGCTGCCTCTGAGGCGGCAATATACTTAGCTTCTGTCGTAGACATAGACACTGTCTCTTTATTGGAACTCTTCTAGCTCACAGCCCCTCCATTTGTCACAAACATGTATCTAGATTGCGAACGAGAATCATCAAAGTTAGTAAGATAACTCGCATCCGCGTGACCCTTTACACTGAATTCATCTTTGCCTCCATAAACTAGGAACATATCCTTAGTCTTTCTCTAATACTTGAGGATATTTCTAGCCGTTGCCTAGTGGATTTTTCCAGGGTCAGCCTGGTATCTTTTCACAACACTTAGAGATAGGAAACACCTGGCCTTGTACAAATCATTTCATACATGATGAATCCGATTGTTGAAGCATACAGAATCACACTCACCCGACTTCGCTCGTCAGTCGTTGAAGGACTCTAAGTCAAATACTAAAGAGTATCACTTGAACCAAATACAGAACTTGCTTATTACTTTAGGTGGTCTTGATAATGCATTGAATCAGCTTCAATAAGGTAGCCAGCTAGCCGCAACTCTTGCTAATTCTGCACATATGCACTGAGAGCTTAATAGTGCCTAGATTTTGTCTCATTCATATTTCACTGTCTATTTATTTGTCCTATTACGGTACTGAAAATTCCAATAAATAATAGCCCTTAATTTGTCTATATCATTAGCTACTTGAGTTACTTCGTCTACTGCAGATTGTACTGTGCGTTGCCAAATTCCTCTTATTACGCTAACATCTCTGTTGTTTTGAAATTGCTTAGGTGTTTAGGAACCACGGGGCATCTGCTAGAGCCTCTATGGCACATTCACACACCCAGATGATAGGAACTCCTTTTGTGCCTCCATCAGTTACCTCCCAGCTAAACTGCATGAAGGAGGTTTTTGATAGGTCGAAAAAGTGCAGCCTTTTTATAAATTCAATCGCATGATATTTTGGTCAGCGAGACATGCAATTTTTCTGCAATTGTACCTTTGCAGCATCTTATCCATTTGAGAAGCGAACCATTCCTCGCAACATAGCTCCTATTTCCATGAAATAGATCAGGATAAGGTATGGATTGTTCCCGATTCTATTTGATTCCATCTTTTTATAAACCATACGTCTCAAAAAACATTTGCTTGCTCAAATATATGTGTATTAACCTAAATTAAAACTAAACTTCATAGTCTTCCCGGCCACCTGGCTATGCTGAGTGCCCTTTTGTTTGTACTAAATGATTACTATGTTGTATACATGTATCGGATCTTGGGTCTCTGTTGAGAAGCGTGTTGCAAAAGTTGTGTAAGCAGCTAAATGATCTGTCATTCAACTATATGATCCAGGACGCACTGTTTGGACTATCCTCCTCATGCCTGCATTGCCTAACACACACTGGTTCCTCCAGATAGTGCAACAGTTGAGTGTAACCGGTGGATTTGGGATGGGAAGCGGGTGCTACATCAAGCCAGTTTTCCCTGAAGATGCCACAAAGTTTCTCGGGGAAATCAACTGCTCAATATAGCTGGTAGTCACATCTAATTTGGTTCTTCTTCATGCTGGAACAATGGATGTCTTGTTCCTCTATAGTGTTTGTTTTCTTCTAAATATACTACCCAATTTATCGTGCATACGTGTTTATCTGTCCAACATTGCATTGCAGCCTTATTGTTTCTCTCTCCAACATTAAAGGATTGGACTGTTTCTAAGCTATGCAGGCTGACTTCATCATTGCTTAAATTAATTTATTAATAAAAAAATTAGACAACAAAATCTAAGAGCTCCATAAACTAACGTCAAATAGATGTGAAACCTACGGGCTCGTGCACCGGGCGTACTTCTAAATCTAGTATATATTAGTATATATTATACCTGCCGCCACTGCTTGTGCTAAGAAAGCTAATATGTCTAATATCATAGTCTGTGCCATCCAACCAAGGGTAAGTAAAATATCAGATTGCTTACACCGATTTGCTTGATATCGTTTTAGATGTTTGATATATATTTATGCCATTTTCAGTCATCAACCTCTCAATAACTGTTTGTAGACAAGTCAACAAACACATCTGAAAAAATAGCTTGAATTAACATTATTCAAACCATGTTCGGATTATATGTTCACTTCATGTAGTCATGTACTGTATCGTCTGTTGAGTATGAGTAAGTGTGCTGGTAGCAGTTTAGCCAAGCTGGTTCTCGAGATGGAGGCGTTTGCTCCTTTAATTGACTTGTGTGTCGTAATTGCGTACGTATTCCGCAACCACGGGATGGAGGCGTTTGCTCCTTCAAATTTTCAAAAATATCTGAAATATTACTCCGTGGCCTAATGTTTGTTTGTCTTCCTTCCGCCAAATTCATCGAGAGTATTTTATTAATATTAAAAGAAAATACTTGAATCAGAATAGGCAAAATCAACAAAAAACTTCAAGTGTGTAAACTAGAAAAGAAGATTCAGCTATCGAATCATGCATGATTTTAAAATATAAATATATATGATGGTCAGAACATGCCATCAATACTACTTGTGATTGTTAATCATTTAATTAGTATAGCATTTTACATCAACATCATCGAATCTGAAATAGTTTTGAATACATGCTTCAGGTTTACAGATGAGTATCACAAAACATAAAACAGAGAAAAATCAAACTACTCTAATTCAACCTACAAAAGGAGACACGCTAGAACAGAACATGGGCAAGCACAATAGAGGTAGCATGGTTGTTTGTGCGTGTTCGCTATTACATTATCAGTTCAGAGACTCCACGATGAATCAAATATTTGGTGCACATGGTTCCTATCCTCTACTAAAGAGTATCATTTGAATCAAATACAAAATTTTCGTATTACTTTAGGTGGTCTTGATCATGCATTATGATCTTCAATAAGGTAGCCAGCTAGCCGCAACTCTTGCTAATTCTGCACATATGCACCGAGAGCTTAAAAGTGCCTAGACTTTGTCTCATTCATATTTCACCGTCTATTTATTTGTCCTATTACAGTACTGAAAAGTCCAATAAATAATAGCCCTTAATTTGTCTATCTCATTAGCTACTTGAGCTACTTCGTCTACTGCAACTTGTATTGTGCGTTGGCAAATTCCTCTTATTACGCTGACATCTCTGTTGTTTTGAAATTGTTTAGGTGTTTAAGAACCATGGGGCATCTGTTGGAGCCTCGATGGCACATTCAAATAACCAGATGATAGGAAATCCTTTTGTCGCTCCATCAGTTACCTCCCGGCTAAACTGCATGAAGGAGGTTTTTGAGAGGTCGGGAAAGTGCAATCTTTGTGAAATTCAATCGCATGATATTTTGGTCACTGAGACATGCAATTTTCCTGCAATTGTACCTTTTGCAGCATCTTATGCATTTGAGTCCTGGATCATTCCTCTGCAACATAGCTCCTACTTCCATGAAATAGATCAGAATAAGGTATGGATTGTTCTTGATTCTATTTGATTTCACCTTTTTATAAACCATACGTCTCAAACAACATTTTCTTGCTCAAATATATGTGTATTAACCTAAGTAGAAACTAAACTTCATATACTTCCCGGCCACCTGGCTGTGCTGAGTGCCCTTTTGTTTGTAATAAATGATTACTATGATGTATGCATTTATCGGATCTTGGGTCTCTATTGAGAAGCGTGCTGCAAAAGTTGCGTAAGAAGCTCAATGATCCACCATTCAACTATATGATTCATGGCGCACCATTTGGACTATCCTCTTCGTGTCTGCCTTACCCACACTGGTTCCTCCAAATAGTGCCGCAGTTGAGTATAGCCGGTAGACTTGGGATGGGAAGCGGGTGCTACATCAACCCGATTCTCCCTGAAGACGCCGCGAAAATTCTCAGGGAAATCAACCGCTCAATATAGCTGGGTAGTCACATCAAATTTGGTTCTTTTTCATGCTCGAACAGTGGATGTGTTGTTCCTCTATAGTGTTTGTTTTCTTCTAAAGATACTACCTAGTTTATCATAGTGCATACGTGTTTGTCTGTCCATCATTGCATTGCAACCTTATTGTTTGTCTCTCCAGCATTAAAGAACTAGGCTGTTTCTAAGCTATGCAGGCTAACTTCATCGTTGCTTAATTAATTTTATTAATAATAAAAACTTGGACAGTAAAATCTAAGAGCTCCTTAAACTAACACTAAATAGATGTGAAACCTATGGTCTCGTGCGCCCTCGTGCGCCGAGGATAAATCTGGTGGTTAGGAACACGAACGGGACATGGTCGAACATCAACGTACACTGATGGACCGCGTTGTTGCTTTCTTCGGACGCTATAGGTGTTTCGCCATGAGGTTGCTGTCTGATGTTGTAAAAGATGTAGTACTAGTATTTATTCGAAGTTTCGGGACGATGCACTGTGGTGACACCACCTCCATCTCCTCGGTTTCGGTCGTTGGCTGTCGAACCATTCAAATCCTCCCATCCACATGAATCAGCCGATCGTCACCTATGATTGCCCTCCCTTAAAAGTAGCACCCATTCCAATCCGTAAGTGTCGTTCATTTAATACAAAGTTATTATGGGCCAGAAAAGAAACCCCAGGCCTAGACCAGCCGCCGCCAACACCTCTGCCTCCTCCATACGTCGGTTCACCCTCCTCTGGCCGTTATCGCAGGCGTCGGGAGGAGTGGGAAACCTGATCTATGGATGAAGTTTTAAATAAAGTAGTGTTTTTGCAAGATTAGGTTAGGGTTTCGGTAGACGTCTTTGTGCCTGTCTACGTCAATAGAGTTTTTATCGTCCGCAATAAGTGATCTTCGGACCTTCTTTCGACGACGAGATCTTTCCGGCGTCAATGGTGGTGTTGTAAGATTAAAGTTCTATAGGTACGATTTTTTAGATCTTGATTCGCCAGATCAATTTTGGACTTTTTCTCATGGTTGCCGGGAGGAGGATTATCCTCGCAATATCTGTCCCGTCTGCTATGTCCTCGACAATGGAGATTCGTATTCCCGACTCCCCTGCGACGTCGACCCTGCTGTTCAATTTCCTTTCCCATGAATACTGGTGGTGGTACTCTTGCCGGTGTTGACGGATTACTGTAATAGCTGCGAGCGTGCACGTAGTCTTGGCATTGCAGCTCAAATTAAAATTATAGGAGAACCCTCGTTGGTATTTAGAGGTCTATGATTCACGCGTGCACATAGCCTTAGCATTGCGGCTCAAATTAAAATTATAGGAGAACCCTCGTTGACATTTACATGTCTATGGTTCGCGCGTGCACGTAGACATATGTGTCATGTTAAGTGCAAGATTGTGTCACCAAAAAAGAAAATTTTGAAAACCTTCAAGATTTACTCGTTTTCTGACTTTATTTGTAGTCGGTGAAGATAGTTTATGTATCTTTACCATGTACTATTTGTTACTATGAATATATGTGGTATTGAAATATAAAAAAAAGGTTATTATGGGCCGGATAGTACTTAAACTCCTCAAAATTAAAAAAATAACACTCCTTTCAGGGCATTTAACATTCAGCAAATTATCATTGAAAAGAATAATATTCATGCCTGGAAGAAAAAACAGATAGTAGTAGCAAACCAACCTGTGGTTGGGTGGCTAGGAGGATGGTTGTATCCCCAACCCACCAGAGTTCAAATCTCAGGTTTGACACTGTGTGTTGCATAAAAGACAGAATATTCTTTCAGTAGGAGGCGACGTTCCCGTCGACAACGAGACGCCCGTGGTGACTTCGTCAATCTCAAGACCCGCTTGCCGGCTCAGTTTATCGGAGGTGCTCATAGGGATAGGGTGTGCGTGCGTGCATTCATAGGAATGAGTGCATGTACGTGTTATAAGCGTCTACGATTGTACTGTGTTTCTCAAAAAAAAAGAACCAGATAGTAGTAGTTTTGTAAAATAAAAATAGGTTGCTAAACTTGTTTTTTTTTTCACGGGGCGAAATACTCACCGTTACTCCAATAAAATCTACATGCCCTCTGAAGACTCAGTTTGAGTCATGCAAACATTGGTCTACTCCGATTTATCCAAAACTTGCCGGCTACTACTCCCTTTGTTTTAAAATATAAGATGGTTTAGCTTTGTTAAACAAGTATATCTAGATTCTTTTAATGTGTAGGTTTATTTAGGTTTAAATTGAACCTACACACTAAAAAGAATCAAGATACGCTCCTTTAACAAAACTTAAAAAAATTATATTTTGAAAACGGAGGGAGCAGTATTTTGGTAAAAAGAAAACTTGCCGGGTAGTAGCTCTTACTGCAGAGCGAGAGCGTGTTGCCGCAGGTGGCATGTTTAGGTGTACTGTGTACGTAGACAGCGTAAAGAGTCCTGGGGAGGCACCGCGTGGGTAGATCTACCGACAGAGCGGAGAGCGCAAGGACCGGTACGTGCGCGTTGCTGCGCTGCGCGCGCCGGCTGTTGGAAACGTACAAACTAAGCCTGCAGAGACCGCACGTACGTAGCCTACCTGGGACTGGCGTACGTACCAGATCAGGCCAGCAGGCAGCAAGTGAATTAAGTGAGGATGCACTGCAGTAGGTAGAGCTGAGCTGCGCTGGGGCAGGGCAGGCGTCCAATATGGAGCGTTGGCCGTGGCCTAAGGCCCTGCCGGCCGGCGCCGAGTAGCCGCGATACCTGCCGCTCCAGGGAGCGAGGTCAGATGCCATGGTGATTTTGGTCGGCCGTGCGCGGTCATTTTCCGTTGTCCCCCGATGGCGTGAACCGAGACGATCCTGGCACGCATTTGGTTGCTCCGGCCACCGGGAAGGGAAAGCATGGACGACGAATTGACGATGCACACCGACCGCCGTGGGACGGCGACGGCGCGACCGCGCCAACCACGGTGTGTTGGAGGCTTTGCTAGCTAGCTGTGTGGGGCGGCTGTTCTGACAAGTAAGAGCCCATTGGCGTACGCACGGCGCATGATTTGGCTGTCGGCGCCAATGTTGTGCTGGGGTGCCAACTACCCACAGATGTTATGTGGGTGTCGCCGTCTGATTCTGCCACGAAGATTCTAGTGCGAGTGCTACAAGACTTCGGGCGCATGTGCATGCACCGTGCGTGCTATCGGTTCACGGTAACACAAGTAATAAAAGCAAAAGAAAATGAGGTAATAAGATATGTGTCAGCGATACCATAAAATTTCAAATCGAAATTTGATCTATACGTGGAAAAAAAGAAAAGGATAAAGCAGGTTACCAATACTGCCCGATATTTCGTCTTTTGTGCGTTTTGCACTTACATTATTCATAGCTAGTTTATGTTTTTTTGTTTCTCTATATGTAGAATTAAGTTCGATCATTTCTGCTTCGGTATACCCCAAAAATCAAACACAACAACTCTGTTTGAGGAAGATTTTAGGGCGAGTGCTGCAACTCTGCAAGACCTTAGGTGCATCGCCTCCACGCAATCAGTGCCACGGTGTCAGAGTTCTTATAGATGCTAGTACAAAATAAAATGCCTACAATTACTGATCGCTAAGCTAGCAATCTCCCACCAAAGGCAGCATAGCACCCTCACTTGATCCAGAAATCCGAATTGACAACGTGGTGGACACCGGGCAGGTTGATCCACAAGTTATGAATGGAGTTGTGGGGGCGCTTGTGCCCACGGCCATTTTGCGAGTAAAAGCAGGCTATGATCCGACAAGGAAGATGAAAGGGCTTGAAGAATGTGACTTTCAGAATGGATATCCCATTCGGAGTTGTATAAGGGCGGATGAATTTGCTCTCTTGTCCCTCCAAGTGATGTACTATCTGTTTTGAAAAAGAATTTATTTTAACTCCCCTTCATCCAGAGCAGACAGGCATTTTGATCATTCCCGTCTATTTAAATTCAGCTTATTCATATCTAGAGTCCGGTAGCTTATGCTAAAGTCCAAGTTATTAGCAAGCCATTTTTACATGGAGCGGTTTTCAAGAGGGGAGTTCGACGAACAAGTCGCCCTTCCGATTGCCTAAACCATCGTGATTTGGAAGATGGTGCCACAGTAAATGAAATCGACGGTGGTAGGCCAACAACACTCTTCCAGGATAACATACATATAGAAAGAAATTTTCGCATTGAACTTGATATACTTGTAATTGAAAAAGCACGTGTGTGTGCGCGTGGTGGTTTTAGTAATTAGTAATGATCTCTATGGACTAATGTTCATATTGAGTTAAACTGTACGAGGATAACATACATCTGCAAATATTGTAATGAACTTCTACCCAATTTTGAGAGGAATGTTTGAGAAAAGGTCTCTAGAAGAAATTAGATATTTGAAGTGTTGCATCTAGGACATTCCTGGATAAGAAATACCAACGATTTGGATTACTTAGACAATTCTAGAATAGAGTTACTATTATGCATTGCAGGATCTGGATGGTTACCACTGAGCACCAATCCAACTATATTGCACAATGGTCGTAGTTATAATAACAATAAAGCGATAAGTATTATAATGAATTGATTTTTGTTAAGGCACTATGAGAAATTTTCTTGTTCCGACGGAAAACTATGAGAACGGTAAAATTCACTTTAGTATGACACATGTTTATGACAAAATTTCATGAACACATCTTAAAATACCTAGGCAATACCCAAATCATATGGTTATGTAGACAAGAGTTTTACCAGTAATTGATCCATTAATGTGCATTATCTGTAAATTGATGGCATTGCATTGATATCAAACTATGTACTAATCTACTAATGCAATATATGTCTTAGAAACAAAATATGTAGTATATTTTTAAATGAATAACAAAACAACTAACATATATGTTTATTTGTACTATTGAATAAGGTTTTAGTTAAAACATTGTGTGAGACTACCATGGACCTACATGAAAGATCATAAACTTTTTTGGAAAAATAATATTTTTGTAATAACTTTGTATACAAATACTCTATCATCTGATCTGGTGTAAAATGAGAGTTAACTTCATTAACATTGCAAAAATATGCCAAAATATTTGAAATCATATATAATAGGAATTTGATAACATAAAAAATACGTGCAAAGATGATTATGCACTGATTGTGATCACAAAATAGTATCGGATTGCTCACCGAGTCTATGGAAGAAATGATACTTTAAGGCGAGACACTAATTAGAAAAAATATAACTATATATAACAGAACATGAGATAATAGTGGCAAATATAATACAATATATACTACAATAACTATAGTAAAATAGGAATGAACTTATACGTTTGCTAATCATATAGCACGGGCATTAAGAACTTTAAGATCATTGAACACCTAATACTTTGGCATTTGCACGAGAATAAAACTCTTAGTAAATTGAAATCATGATACATCAACACATATCACATGGTAGCAGCAAAATGTGGCAATAAAATGTTTACTAATATGACATGGAGCACAAATTTACAATTTTAAAACAAAAAAAATGATGAGTATGATCTAAATCATCAATAGCTCAATTAGCAAAGTTAGCATGAACTAAGATAGGGAACGTGTCCGCTTACTCGGGGCCTAGGGAGGCTAACGACGTGCCACTTATCAAGCACACCAACCAGATGAGTGTGAGCTCTACTGGTTTGGGTCTTGGCTTGGGCTGTTTTGCGGTTTGTGTGGTAGTGATCACTGATCAGGTATAAACCGTTAGCTTGGTGGTTGGCCTATCCCCGTGGAAATGCTTGAATTCGACGTTCCTTTGGAGTCAGAATTTGGGGTGCTTTGATACCCGTGCGAGCCAAGTCTAGAGAATGCCGCGACACTTCAATCGGGCTTATTTCTTATAACCGGGTGCGGGAAACGTCTTTATGGCAATCAAACATGCTCGTACTATTTATGCATGTCATGCCCTCGACCGCGCCCTCGTAGGCTGCATGAGCCACTCATCTTGGCTAGAGCCAAGTTCCCCGGATATCAATAGGTGTGAGCATACCTCGTATGGGAAACCGGCCCATCCCAACCCAGCCAAAAAAAATCTCGTCGGGCTAGGCTTGGACTACAATTCTAAGGCCCGTGCGCAACTCGAACCGGACCTGGGCCTAAAAAAATACAAAATAGGGAAGGTTCGGTCTGGCGGCCCGAGTTTTTCTACAGGTTCGGGCCGGGCTCAAACCTGAATTTTTAACCAGCCAGTCAGGCCAGGCTAGGCTCAGGCCTAGGTTTTGTGTGTCGCCTTTTTCCGGCCCTGCCTGAAGCTCAGACCGAAAAATGCCCAGCTATGGTGCGAGCAACCAATGGGCACCTTATCCCATGCACATTATCATCAGCCCGAAAATATGAACATACACAACAGTTCCTCTCTGAGAAACAGATCTAAGAGCATATCTAAACGGACCCTCAAAAGGGAAACCCGTAAAACCTGTTTATAGGCCACGGTAAACGTGTTTACGGGTTAGGAAAGTGTTGGCGTGGAACGGAGCCCTCAAACACAGCCTATAAAAAAAATGTACTGTTTTACAGGTTGCGTTCGAGGGCTCCATTCCGCGCCAGCGGCCTCGTGACCAGTTAAACAAGGTTTTAGAAGTTTCATATGCAACTACAAAATACAAACATAAAACAGAAAACAACAATCGAGCATTAAACACGAATAATTGTTTAGAGCACATAATAATCATCGAAGTTATTACAACAATGTTTGAACCAAATTATAGTAATAGTTAAACAAATGTTACCGAATGGTTCATCTCACACACACATGAATAAAAATGGAGAAGGATACAACTTGAAGATCATGAGCGATGGCCATGCAACTGCGCTGGATTAGATCATTGACGAGCTGTTTATGAGTTGCCCCATTTTTAATCTGTCGGCGTGCGTTTCAAGAAAAGCTTGCATACGATTAGGATTCCTTTTGGTTCTCACTCGGGTACCAACATTGTCATAGAAACACAACAAGTTTAAGTCTCTCTATTCCTCGATGATCATGTTATGAAGAATGACACAACAAGTCATAATGTTGACAAGGTTTTTTTTTCCAAAACCGAGCTGGACCTCAAACAATAGCAAACCTTGCTTGCAAAACACCAAAATCCCTCTCAATGTCCTTGGGAGCTGCCTCTTGTGCCTTGGCAAACACTGTAGGAGTTCGCGTATGAAAACAATAAATTTTACCCTATGCCCAGAACCCCAGTTGTCAGGACCTATCTATTAGTAATGCAGTAACGGGAGGGGCTTTTCGCGAACTTACTCTTGAAGACCGAAAAGCGTTGTCAACGCTCGGGAGAGGGTGGTTGATGTAGACGAACCGAAGCCGACCTCAAGGTCGTGTTGAACTCCCAGAAGCTCCTGTGGCTCCAACGACTCCTAGTGCCCCAAGTGTTGCACCTCGCAGGGATTTACACACATCCGGTGCCTGGCGATGACTCCTGCTTCCCCGATCTAGCAGTAGTTGCGGAAGTAGGGCTCCTGGATCCGAATCCTTCAGTGCGATAGCGCTCCGCGGTGTAGAAGTCTCCTGCTCGCTCGATCCAGACTTGGGAGCACAGTCACGGGAGAGAGAGAGAGAGAGAATCAATTGGAGGTCTCCCCAAAATAGAGGGAATCTTTTATTGATTATTATTGTATTTATTTTTCCAAAATACCTCTCTTTATATAGGGGAAACTCCCCCACCATAGCTAACTAGCTTAGACATGTGGGACTAAACAAGGGAGAGGGGAGAGGGGGGCTAGCCGCCGCTGGTCTGGGACCAAGTGGGCCCCACGCGGGGTGCATTGGCCCAACCGACCATCCCCTCCTCCTTTCTCCCTTCGGTCTTTCTCTCATGGGCCCTTTTCCCTTCGTATTTGGCCCAATTAGGTATTTGACCCTTTTTAATTCTTTTTCTTTTATTGAATAAATATAATTGAATGATTAAATCAATATTCAACATTCACTTACATATTATTCAATCCCCATTGATGTGGAACTTATTCCCTCTCATTCCGGACATCCTCCGGACTTACCGAAACCCTTCCGGACGCCTAAACGTCGGTCACATCATTCATGCAACTCGTGCTTGATCTTTCGACCATCCGTGTTCCGAGGCCATGTCTACACATCCTAGGCTCGCCAAGTCAACCTTAGTGTATTCTCTGTGCAACATGGCTTACACCCATTGTATGCGAACGCAGATATGTCTGTCACCTGATCGTCACGGCCTGCCTCATACCGGAGAACTTTCTTGGTGGTACACACTAAGGGAGAACACTTTCATTGGTATTTTAATTAGGGATCATCTTATTAGGCTACCGTCGAGTATCTAATACTACCAAACAATAAGATATACAAACAATAAACATTGAATGTAAGAGTGATGCGATATGGTCCTTCTCATTGTGATCTCCATCCTGCGCCTCCGGATTCCAGCGCCAGGGTTCTCGCGCCGTAGGCAGCAGGGTACCGGTGCCTTCTGGCGTGGTAGTCCATCATCTTCATGACCATCTACTACTACTAAGCAACTTAAGTAAACTACTTTACCTTTGCCACAACCATATCACATCACAACACCCCCTGCAAAACAAAGTTAGACGCCTCTACTTTATCTTTGCATGTTTTACGTGGCTGATAGGGCTTTTGCACAAGAATCATTCTTACCTATGAACTTTCACCACAATGATGATCGAGTAGTTACTACACCCCTTTCAGGGCCCCCCGTTGTAAGTGGTATACAACCTAATGCGAGAGAGACAGACACCCCCAAAGCCACTTTATATGGTACAAGCCGTATGGCAAGCATGGACCAGTCTCGCGAATGAACGCGTAAAAAATCGGTTGGGGGCGCTTCATCAAGCATTACTGCGGTATACAGAAGTACACGTGGGAGGGTAACAACTAAAAGATCAATGCCCACACGCTACATCTCGTGTGTTCTACCTGTACTACCAATACTACACATAGATCTAGCTCTGATACCACTACAAGGTTTCGCGTATGAAAACAATAAATTTTACCCTACGCCCAGAACCCAGTTGCCAGGACCTATCTATTAGTAATGCAGTAACAGGAGGGGCTTTTCGTGAACTTACCTTGAAGACCAAAAAGCATTGTCAACACTCGGGAGAGCGTGGTTGATGTAGACGAACCGAAGCCGACCACAAGGTTGTGTTGAAGTCCCGGTAGCTCCTGCGGCTCCAACGACTCCTAGTGCCTCAAGTGTTGCGCCTCGTAGAGAGTTACACACATCCGGTGCCTGGCGATGACTCCTGCTTCCTTGATCCAGCAGTAGTTGCGGAAGTAGAGCTCCTGGATCCGAATCCCGTAGTGCGACGGTGCTCCGCGGTGAAGAAGTCTCCTGCTCGCGCGATTCGGACTTGGGACCACGGTCACGGGAGATAGAGAGAATCAATTGGAGGTCTCCCCAAAATAGAGGGAACCTTTTATTGATTATTGTTGTATTTAGTTTGCCAGAATACCTCTCTTTATATAGGGGAAACCACCCCCATAGCTAACTAGCTTAGCCATCTGGGACTAAACAAGGGAGAGGGGAGAGGGGGGCTGGCTGCCGCCGGCCTAGGCCCAAGTGGGCCCCACACGGGGTGCCTTGGCCCATCCAGCCATCCCCTCCTCCTTTCTCCCTTCGGTCTTTCCCTCATGGGCCCTTTTCCTTTCGGATTTGGCCCAATTAGGTATTTGACCCTTTTTAATTCTTTTCTTTTATTGAATAAATATAATTGAATGATTAAATAAATATTCGACATTCACTTACATATTATTCAATCCCATTGGTGTGGAACTTATTCCCTCTCATTTCGAACATCCTCGGGACCTATCAAAACCCTTTCGGTTTTCTCTCTTCTCTTTGCTTTGGTGATTCTAGCGATCCTAAAACACTCTCTAAGCATAATCAAGTCCTTAAATGTGATATCCCATGGTTTGGGAACACTCCAGACATGATCAGGACCCTCCCACACCAATGATCAACATAGGGACTTGGATGGCCATGTGACCTCTATGCATTCCATGAAATCTTTCGTCGTTTGAACCATGAACGCCGTGTCATATTCCTTTTGTCTCTTGATACTTGCATTGTCCGAGATTTGATCAATGACATCACCATGTCGTGTTCAATCTTGTTACCAACAATGCTACTTGACTCGTTCCGACAAGTGATATCCCTATGATCAAATCACACACTGCGTAGCTATTGGATACAACTTCTCCGAGTGGGCCCTCAAGTATCTTTCCGTCACGCGGATGGACAAATCCTGCTCTTGACACATATTGCCTCAACTATCCCTCTGAATACATGAACACACCTTTATGATCACCGTTTAACGTTTGATGCTATCAAAGTACCCTCGGGTGACAGTGATTGATATGGCCTCACGGTCTAAGAAATAGTACACTAGGTCTATTCTAATCATCGTAACTTGAACTTCGTGACATGATCGGGTCATGATGCTTAGGTTGGGTACAGTTCATCATCACATTCTCATAATGAGGTGACTCCATTTCCAACTGGCATAAATGCCACATGATTAGGAAACCTTAATCATTTGTTGACCAATGAACCAGTGGCTAGAGTTTCACTGGGAACTCCTGGTTGTTTATATATCACATCTGTATTGACGTTTCCTTTCAATACAGTTATAGCATGATATAAAACTTAATCATAAACTTTATGAAATATGATAATAATCCTTATTACTATTTGTCTCTAGGGCATATTTCCAACAAATACAGCTTCTATTTTTATCTGAGGATCTTTAATGGACTTCACAAAAGTTACCCATTCCGGATATATGCCATCAGCAAGGTAGTATCCCATTGTATTATATACTATAGCTTAAGACTGAGCAAAATCGAGCCATCTCAGGCCATCTACCCGCGCGTGTTTCTGCCATCTAATCTTCACTCTGATTCATCTCAACCGTACAGTTTCAGGTGTTGACCGAAGTCTTACGAGATGGTCCCTCCTGTTCCCACCCCATCCACCCTCATCTCAATCTCGTACCCCTCGAACTGAGCTCCCGAGTCCTGAGCTCCCGCCCATCCCTTCCCCTCCTCTGTCTCCCCCAGCAACATGCGCCGCCCCCTCCGCTCCCGATCTCTCCCTCTTACCTCCGCTCCCTTCGCCCCTCCAGTCTAGGCCACCGCCTCCTATCCCAATCCCACATCCAGCATCGGCCACCTCTGCTTCCCTGCCTCGAACCTTCCCAATAACGATTCAGCACCGCCGCCGACCTTGCCCACCTGTACGCCGCTACGCTATGCCGGTGGTGAGGAAGATAATGAGGAGGTCAGCGCGTGGGACAGTGGGGTGAGAGAGGGGGTGGAGCGGGTAGAGACACTCCTATGCGGGACTATGCGATGATGTTGCGTCATCCTCACCACTTTGATTGGAAAAATCAGGGACGAATGGCGGAAAAAAAGGAATTGAAAAGGAGAAGGGCGCTTCGCTCCCGAGCTCTCCCTCTCACCTCTGCTCCCCCGTCCCCTCCACTAACGAGGCCACTGCCTCCCGTCCATCTCCCGCGTCCAGCTCCGGCCGCCTCTGCTTCCCCACCTCGAACCTGCCTAGTACCGATTCAACATCGCCCCCGACCTCACGCACCCATTCGCCGCCATGCTTTGCTGGTGGTGAGGAAGATAAGAAGGAGGTCAGCGCATGGGACGGTGGGTGACATAGGTAAGATTACTCGGATGCTGATGATTTGTTACCCTGGCTGCATAAAGGCTCACGACCCAAGAAGATTCAAGATGATGACCCAAGAAAGCGTCCGAGGAAAGCTTTAGTTGTATTTGGAAAGAAACTATGAACCGACTTCGTATTAGAGTTGTAACCATACATATGTAACCTATCCGTATACAACTTTGAGACCTGACCTATTATATATTGGACGGGATAAGCCTACGAGGAGACAATCAAAAAACCCCAAGCGATCTGTAATAGTGATATTCATCAAGTATTCAGGCGACTTCAACTCCCTTGTTTTCCTGATATCCGGCGAAATCTCCAGCATTCTCTTTTCCACAAAACCCTAAGTCCATTAATACCTTCGATCCAAATTTGTGGATGTAGTACAATAGCTTTTCCCCTAGAAGACCTAGGTATCGAACATCGGAAAGCACTGCTAAAAGGTAATAAAAAGGATACATCTATACGACTTTGTTTATTCATTTTACCTTAGTTGACCGGACCAATCTAGTTTACTTTACAACGAGTTTGAATCAATGGATGGAGATAGGCCAGGGTTGAAGATCCACCTGCAGCTGCACATCAAATGGGATAAAAGATAATAATAATAAGCATAGTCATGTATAATGTTTGTATTGAGATAATCTCTTGTGGGCAACACAACCTAATATCCTAGAGCCCCTGTAATGCAGCGGGCATAGCAATAGACTTTTAATCCAACCAAGAGTATACCAAAGCCACGGGTTACAAATGATTATTAAGTGTAAAACAAAGATCAAAGCTTTAAGTGGTGATGTTTCTGTTGATCCCGAATGGGGCGCTAAGCAAAGACCGTACTACCCTTTCTGTCACCAAGGTTCCTATGAGATCGCCGCTAGCCAAGTATCTCATCTCAAGCCTTTATCAATCTATGGGATCTTGGGTACCTACAAGTCCACAGATTGAGACAAGAGACGAAGAAACAAAAGCTACAAATCACAATTCCAAACAAAATACAATTCTCCCATGATCTAGATGCACATAATCGCTGCGAGGTTTCTCCCCAACCCGCAGCCCGTGAGGACTACTCACTCATAACAAATAGATCGGAGATAGAAAACATCATGCAAATACTTAGATTGAAATCAAATATTCTTACAATTGTCACCAAATCACAAGGAGATCTAAAGTACAAAGCAATGGCTATGGCTAGTGGATGGATGGATGGGGGAAGTGATGAATAATGGATGAACAATGGTGTGGATCACCTTTGGTGGTGTTGTGATGCAATCTGAGAATGGCGGCTCTCTAGCCGGCGGATGGAGCCTCAAAATATATAGGCGTCTTCATGAAAGTTGTAGGGTTTGACGAGACGAAGCCATCGCCACCTGGTACGGGCGGGCGGTACGGGCGGACTGTGCCCGTACCAGTGGTCGTTAAGCCTTCAGGTGCCCTGGAACGCCTCTCCAATTACTTGGTCGTGTGTACTTCCTCAAAATCCTTCATTATGACTCCTTATTTTTCTTTAAAAGTTGTGATTTCCTACACAACATAAATCAAAGAAGGGATTTGCATATCTTTGTAATTATTAGTCATTAGTGGCAAGAGTTGAGAGTTTCTTTGGCAATTGCTTGACCAAAAACAATGTTTAAATGCAGTGTAAGATGGCAAAAATTGTAGCCATCAACTTCCCCAAAGCTTAAACCTTGATCGTCATCGAGCAAGAAGAACCAAAAGAACTATAAGGAATTCAACGTTTAAACTTGAAACAACGAGAATAAGAGTTCACTTACAGTTGGTAGTCGTATGTGCTCAACACTTCATTCATTTGTGAAGCTTATCAAAGTTAGAGAGACGACAAGAATACTATACGAGCTTCGGTAAGTCAATATAATCAAAGTAAAGTTTAATATAAGTATAAGTAACTAGAAGTGTAGGAATCAATCCAATTCCTCTAATTAACTCTCAACTTGCCAAGGAACACTAGGATGTTTAAATAGCATAATTGATTAAGAGAGTTTCATGTCTCAAGTAGTATAACAATGAAGTGTCTTATTTACACCCACATTAATAAATCAAGTATATTTAAAACACTTCTAATCCAATCATTGTCTTTCAAGAAAAAAATGTAAAGTAGTAATGATACCATGCCAAGGACTTGTTATGTGGATCCTCATAGATATCTTTTTTCTTTCTTTCATTTTTCAAGGATCGCCGATTGTTTCTTTTGCAAGTGTTTGCACAACCTTTGAGAGTACCAATACTTTTTCCCATATATTGACACGGATGCCACTCATGTTATCAACTCATAGCCGAAATATGGGGTTATACCATAGATCGTTCAAAAGCTAGCGGAGTTGTTGGCATCCCAAAGGTGTGCATTAGAGACATAGAACAAAGTTATCTCACTTCTTTCTCTTTCTCTTTTTTTGAGCTAGTACCATAGTTTGATCCACAAGGTTACCTTTGGCATGCATCACAAGTACCACTAGACTTTATTTCAATCAAACAACTCCTTTCATGAGTGTCGTCAAGACTATCAAAATATCTGTGGGGTTAAGTATCATCAAGGGTATACTCTCAAGACAGTCATTCATCAAACAAGTCGTAAATTTCAGACTTTTTCTTATTGTACTTGTTTGGCATTATTATTTCCAAGGCAAGACTCGGTTAACTAAAAGAACTAGAGCAAGAGCTTCAATAACTAATCATCCTACCAATAAAAAGCCTTACTCTAACCATATTAAATTACTTCCCACTAGCATGGCATCTTAGCAAATTAACCAACCAAGATGAACAACTCAAACTTCATAAGTGGGAGACATAGGACATACCTCTCATAAGTGACTTCATGATCCTCTTCCTTATAGGGATGTGTTCCTTCAAAACTCAAACACGATTACTCTCGAAATGATATCAAAGCAAAGAGGAAAAGTTTGAATCCACGTTTACGAAAAAGGGAAAACAGACAAATCTTTTTGTATTTTTGAGGATAGGGACTAAAGAATAGAAAATAACTTGCGACCAAGAAAAGGTTTAAGAAAATAAAAAAATAAACTAAAACAAAAGCAAATTAAAAAGCAAAGGAAAAAAATCAAAGTGTTGGAACAAGCCAACATGTGTTTCAAAACTCTCAAAGAGCTGGAGTACAACCTTGTTATTACACAAATAAATGTGTCGGGGGAACACATCCCCAAGCTCAGGCTTTTGCAAGCCCTTTTGTTGCTCATTATGGTGGCGGTGGATAATCCCCCACATTCCATTGGCTGCTCCAATCGTGGAACTAGGTGGCTAGGCTTGTAGTGGCATCTCGAAGGTTCATTGAGAGGTTGTTCATGTTTTGAATCTTTCCTTTGAGTGCATAGATGTCTTCATAGGTGGTGTAGTAGTTTGGTGGCTGCACATCTTGTTCGGGTCCTCCTTGTTCTACTTCTTCATCTTCTCCTCCTCCCACGGGTATTTCTTGTTGGGGTAGATTAGCTTCAACCTGCGCATCATAACGCAAACGTCCATCCTCGATAGAGAATAAACCATTAGGCAAAGGAGCTGGGATCAACTGATCCGCTCCAGGTATATTGAAGAAATATCTACCATGATTTTTAGAAATCATACGACATGCTATTAGAGTAGAAAGACTGAGACGATTACCTCTAGTGAGCGATTGGATGTTACCTAGATGATGCGAAGTGCTCGTGCAAGAACGGTCACAACTCCTCCTCCACATATGGGTCCTCAAGATTGAAGAGCCTGATACTTAAGGTAAAATACAAGAAGAGCGCCCAAATTTGGCGTTAAGTTACACTTGATAAGGGCAGCTTTTGTGAGAATCAACATGTCCACCTCATTAACTATAGTAAACTCACCACGTGCCTGCAGTGTGTTAACAATCACATAAAATAAATATCGAATAACAGGGTGCTCAATTTGGTTCCTCTTGGGTGTGTTTCCACGAATTCTCATCAAATTAAAATATTGTGAAGGGGGAGGATCTAAAACAAAGGTAGTTGTGCATACATCAGTGGTGTTGTTGTCAAACCCAAAGCATTGAGTTCATTGGCTGAGTGTCAAAGTACACTCACATTTCATAAGGTGGAATTTGATTCAATCAACTCTGGGCCTTTGTTTCTCGGAACAACCATAAGGATCCATCGTGTGTGTCAAGGTGCTGAAGAACTCAAGCGTCAAGCAGTGATATGTTGCAACATCCTGAAAGACAAATTGTACAAACCAACATTGTTGCAAAGTAAATCAAAATCACCACAAATGCCAAGTTTGTTCAGGATATAAGGACATGCCCACTTGGTGGACTTGATCTCTCGAATCTTGAGATGATCGAAATGCCTCAGATGGAAATTGAAAGAACATTTCATGGTTCCTGATGGCCCAAGATATCTCGAGCTCGTTGGGGAACCCCAAGAGGAAGGTATGATGAGCACAACAGCAAGTTTCCCTGAGTTACGAAAGCAAGGTTATCGAACTAGTAGGAGCAAGGAAACATCTCCAAGGTGTTGTTGCCAACTTGGAATCCTGCACAACACAACCACAGAACTTTGCCCCCAACTTACAGTGAGGTTGTCAATCTCACTGGTTTTGCTGAAAACAAAGGATTGAACGTATTATGTGGAAGAAAGTAAAAGCTTGCAGAAAGTAAACAGAAAGCAGTAAACAGTTGTAGATTGATGGTAAAAGAAAGGACCGGGGTCCATAGTTCACTAGTGGTGGTTCTCCTTAAGATAGATGACATGTTGGGTGAACAAATTACAGCGGGGAAATTGACAAACATCGAGAAAGCATACATGCATATACTAATCATCTTGACTCCTGTGAGATTTGATTGGGCATTACAAAATTATACATACACCATAATCCAACTGCATCTATGACTAATAATCCACCTTCAGGTTATCATCCGAACCCCCTCCAGTATTAAGTTATAAGCAATGATAATTGCATTATGCATTGCGTGTAAAGTAAATAATACGATTGTTCTATGAACAAAGGATTGTTGTTTTCTCCCTAGTAGCAACAGCACATCTAGTACCTTAGAGATTTCTATCACTTCCCCAGATTACTAGAGGCATGAACCCATTATCGAGCATAAATACTCCCTCTTGGAGTTGCTAGCATCTACTCGGCCAAGATATCTACTAACAACGGAGAGCATGCAAGATCACAAATAACAAAGACATGCTAGAATCAATAATCAATCTAAAATAGCATCTCAATATCCATCGGATGCCCACAAACACAACATGTAGGATTACAAATAGATGATCTTGATCATGAACGGAGCTCATAAGATCTAAACATGGTAGCACAAAGGAGAAGAACCAACCATCTAGCTACTACATGGACCCGTAGTCCAAGGATGAACTACTCACGCATCACACCAGAGGCTTGCATGGTGATGAAGAAGGCCTCTGTGGTGAATTTCCTCCGTGGTGCCGAGAAGAGCTTTAGATCCCTCCCGATCTAGGGATGGAGATGATGGCGGTTACAGACTCTTTCATGGATTTTTGATCGGGTACTTAGGGTTTCTGTATCAGAGGCATCTTATAGGCGAAAGGGGAGGTCGAGGGGGTGCCCTAGGCGTCCACACCACCCCCTAGCACGGGCCAGGCCTGGCTGCACGACCAGGTGGTGTGGCGGCCCTCTGGCCCCTCTCCGTCTCGTATTCTGGCTCTGTGTCCCCCTCGGTGAAAAACTGACTTTGGCTTTTGTCCCGGCCAATTCCGAGAAAATTCATTTTCTGACTTTCCTGGAACCAAAAACAGCAGAAAACAAGCAGCTGGCACTGTGGCATCTTGTTAATAGGTTAGTCCAAGAAAGTGTATAAAAATACTCCAAAGTGTGGGCAAAACATAAGAAAGTAGATAAAAACCAAGCATGGAACATCAAAAATTATAGATACGTTTGCAACGTATCAACATCCCTAAGCTTAACTCCTGCTCGTCCTTGAGTAGGTAAGTGATAAAAAGAAAGAATAATTTTTGAGGTGACATGCACCATCATAAACTTGATCAAAGTATTTGTAAAACATTGATAGCTGGGATCATAGTACTTCAACATAGCATGAAAAATAAAGTTCTAACAATAAGACATAGCAACCATGTTGCAACATGAAAAGGCACAAACAAAAGATTCATGAATAACAATGCTTTGCAAGACATTTGTTTGTTTCACATAAAGAAAACATAGCATAGTGGCATTCATCTTGTCCCTCATAGAGTAGCAAACATAAATGCATAGGACACCTTCAAAGTTTATAAGGGTGACTAGATACAAATAGTTTAAGGACAAGCAATATCAAAATTATGCATCAATCAACAAGTCTTGGGACAATGCACATAGAACTAAGAATGGCCACTATGCTCTCAAAATAGGTGCATAAAGATAGAAGGTGGAGACTCAACATAAAAGTAAAAGAAAGGCCTTCATAGAAGGAAGTAGGGATTCAAGTCTCATAAAGAGCTTCCAAAAATTATGGTACTTTTTAGCTTTCAGCTCTCATTGCTCCTATCATAAGCATCTTGAAGTGATTAAGGTTAAAGTGAACAAACTATGGAGTATATGATTGACAAAGTATAAGTTGGAAATCTCATGTCCCTTGAATACGAGGGCCGCTCCTCATGCTACTCAAGTTTAGTTACCGGTAAGTTCTTGTCATAGTAAGTACATGTGTATCACAGAGAACCGCCAACGGGGTACCCCTTGCCCGATGATACGGAAGAATCCCCATATCAAAATGACAAGGCAAGCAGACAACGAGCATCCCAACAATCTTCTTATTTACCATGGGAAAATGGTGTTTTTTCTCTCTTTCCTCTTTTCTCATATCTCTTTTTTTCTCTTTTTTTCTCAATATCTGACTCTTTTTTTATAAGAAGAATGCTTCATAGACAACTCATTATGGTTACGCTACAGGTTTCCACCATGACAGCATGGATTAGACCGGCAGCCCAGGTGTTTCTCTAACACACATACATAACTCCATGGACTTAGAAGCTCCCCTTTCATTTCACACCGACGACATCCATAGACAAAAGAGCATGATATCAACTAGGTACAAAGTACAAGTGCAATGTTGAAAGCATTCCCCATGACAACATGGTTCTGCTAATCCCCAACATATAAGTGCAAGCATATACAACATAGACGACACAATGGTTCAAGTTTATTAAGGGCAAGAAAATTAAAGTGTGCCATCAAGTTCGTGAGAGCTTTAATCACTAGTTTTCTCATAACAAGTTTAATTCAAAAGGTAGATAAAAACATGAATATACTTGGAATAGCAAATGCTAATAGGTAGGTATGGTGGAATCTTTGGAATAACTTGGTTTTATTTGGAGTTGGATGCATGAGTGGAACTCATACTTGATTATGGAGGCTAGCAAAAGACTGGGAGCGACCAACTAAGAGAGCAATAATGGCCATAATCATGCAAAGCGACAAAACATCATTAATTAAAGCATAAAGTGATATTACAAGTTGAAAAATAAAGGATCATAAAGGCTATGGTTACTTGGGATAGTCGTAACATGGTGTGAGCATGTGCCAAGTTAACCCAAATAAAACATCAAAGGAGAATACCACAATACTGTGCTTTAATATGCTAAAAAAACGCATGATTCTTCAAAGGCACATTAAGCAATCTCAATTGTTTATAACAAGTCATGCTACAGCAAAGATCACTAAGCATAAAGCAAAAACAATATCGAGCATGGCATGACAAAGCATAGGACACAGTAAAAACAAGCTCTCTTTACCACTTAAGCATGAACTTTCCTACTCTTTCCTATCCAAACCAAACTATTTGAAAACCAATGTATGAAAGAGAGGGTCCAACCAATTTATTTAAGAAAACTAAGAAAACCAAGCAAACAAAAAACCAAAAACAAAAATGAAGACGCTCCAAGAACAACACAACTATGCATGAAACAATAAAAATGATGTATTTGGAAGAAACCTGGGATTTTTTATTGATGAAGAAGGGGATGCCTTGGGCATCCCCAAGCTTTGATGCTTGTACTTCTTGGATATTTCTTGGGGTGGAACGCGTGGCATCCCCAAGCTTGAGCTTTAGTCCATTCTTCATCTCATTACATCATTCTCTCCATACACCTGAAATTTTTCCTTCATACAAAACTTTACACAATCTTTATTAGCAACATTAGTGCACTCAAGATAATAAGTCTTTGGGTTCACTTTCAACACCAATACAACTTCCATTAAAACACAAGCTACTGTAGCACTTCTCTCAAAAAGCTTAATTCCCCAAAGAGAACCCAAAAAGGAACCAACAAGAAGCAAATGCAAATAATGGCAGAAATATATCAAAACAGGCCAGCAGGTAAAAACCAATTTTTTCGAATACCTTCTGTTGCTCAAATCAAAAAGTGTTGAACTAACGAAAGTTAGATAACAACCTGGGGCAGAAGCACAAAAATGCACGCCTCAAAAATACGTACAGAGATTTTACACGATTTTTTACGGTGAAGCAAAAAAATCTGTTTCGGGACAGCAACTTTCCCAAGCATTACTTCTCTCTCATTAGAGGTTACTCTTGGCACAAAGAACAAATAAAAAGTATAAGGAGAGGTTATTACTGAAGCAATAACTTCAAAGACTCATCTAAAACTTTGGGTTATCTCCCAATAAGTACTTTTCTTTAACGCCTTTAAGTTAGGCATAAGAAGCAAGAAAAGGAATCAAGTGTTCTCAAATGAAGAAGCATTAAGAGAAAATTTTGTTTTCATAGGAGAGGCAAACGGAATCTTCTTAGGGAAGTGTTATATACCTTTCTTGAGTGGGAGTTGATATTTAATGGTGCCTTCTTTCATATCAATAATGGCACCAACAATTCTAAGAAAAGGTCTTCCCAAAGTAATAGGACAAGAAGCATTGCATTCAACATCCAAAACATAAAAATCAACAGGGACATAAGCATTGTTAACCATAATAAGAACATCATTAATACTCCCCATGAGTTTCTTTTTAGCATTATCATCAAGTGGGACATTCAAATATCAATCTTCCAATGGTGGCAAATGAAGCATATCATAAATCTTTCTAGGCATAATAGAAACACTACTATCAAGATCACATAAAGCCTTAAGATCAAAATCATTTACTTTCATATTAATGATGGGTTCCCAACCATCTTCTAGTTTCATAGGAATAGAAGCTTTATGTTTCATCTTTTCTTCTTTAATTTTTACGAGAGCATCAGTAATGTGTTTTGTAAAGGCCATATTCGTAGCACTAGCATTAGGACTTTTAGCAAGCTTTTGTAGGAACTTAATAACTTCAGATATATTGCAACCATCAAGATCAAAATCATAATTATCATGTAAACTAGTAGAGCTATTGTTAGCTTTAGCACTAATTGTAGTGATAGTAGAAACACTAATGTTTCTAGCAATTTCATCTTCTCTCTCCCACTTAGCATGCAATTCAGCTAATAGTCTAACATTTTCATCAATTCTAACTTGTATGGCATTAGTAGCAGCAAAGGGATTATCAATAGTTTCAGGTTTAGTAGCCATTTTATTCAAAGAAGATTGCCCTTCAGCCAATGATGCTATATTTCTTTCAGCAATAGAGAGTTTTCCCTCAATAGTTCTATTAAAAGCAGTTTGTTTACTAATAAAATCTTTAAGCATAACTTCAAGTTCAGAGGGAGCACTCCTATTATTGTTGTAGGAATTTCCATAAGCATTAACATTATTGGGAGGATATGGCCTATAGTTATTATTACCAAAATTATTCATGTAGGCATTGTTGCTAAAATTATTATTTATTATAAAGTTCACATCAACTTGCTCTTCTTGAGCAACCAAAGAGGCTAAGGGAACATGATTTGGATCAATATGAGCTTTCCCATTAACAAGCATAGACATAATAACATCAATTTTATCACTCAAGGAGGAGGTTTCTTCAATAGAATTTACCTTCTTACCTTGTGGAGATCTCTCAGTGTGTTGGGGGGATAACCCCGGGTAGGGTCACTCCGGGGTATAAGGGCCGAGTTAGCCGAGGGTCGGCAAGGTCAAAGCGGGTGCTAGCCGAGTCACCTCAAAGCAGGCCGGATCACGGAGTAACCCGGACCAGGGGGTCGCCTAACATTGTCTCGTCCGACTCAAGGAGTAAGTCGGAGATACTTGTCTGGCTTATATGCAGGAACAGGTGTGGCCGGATCAACTGTGATCCGGATCCTCGCTTGGCTTCTAGGAGAAGGAAGGAATCTCTCTAGTCAAAAAGAAGGCCCGGTGCGTACTGGATGAGCGAATAAAGCAAGGGCAGGACCACCGGATCGTGGCCGACAAGGGTGACGACGCTCATGTCGGCTTACGCGGGCGCCGCAGAAGCTACGTCGCTAAAGCAAGTGTGACGCAGGGGAAAAGCACCCCTGTCGGGTTACTACTTTGGGAGGGGGCATATTCTTAGGAATATGCCTCCACGTATGCCCTAGGCCAGGACCGAACCACCTCTATATAAGGGGGGGTTGGGGTTCTGGTAAGGGGGTGGGGTCTTTTCAGATACATAGCAAGGAGAATTCTAGTGGATCTAGGGTTCTGGGGCTAGTTGGTAGGCAAGAGTAAGAGAGTTTCTTCTTCCTCCTCTTGTCAATACAGCTCGAGGAGCACTTGTAATCTTGGAGATTGAACATCAATACAAAGCTTCTGTGTAGAGAATCACTCTACTATCCCTCCCTGGATTCCCCTAGCGTATATTAGTCCTCACCTTTAGCCTATCCATGGCATCTGCCGTGACACCACCACGACACAGTGTGCAATTCAGAATAGTTAACAATCATATTATCCAAAAGCTTTGTTGCAGCACCCAAAGCAATGGTCATAAAGATACCCCCAGCAGCAGAATCCAGTAGATTTCTTGAAGAATAGTTCAATCCTGCATAAAAGGTTTGGATAATCATCCAAGCAGTTAGTCCATGAGTGGGACAATTCTTTACCAAAGATTTCATTCTTTCCCAAGCTTGAGCAACATGTGCATTATCAGATTGTTTAAACTTCATTATTTCACTTCTCATAGATATAATCTTAGCAGGAGGATAGTATTTTCCAATGAAGGCATCTTTGCATTTAGTCCAAGGATCAATACTATTCCTAGTTAGGGATTGCAACCATTCTTTAGCTTTTCCTCTCAATGAGAAAGGAAACAATTTGAGCTTAATAATATCCCCATCTATATCCCTATGCTTTTGCATCTCACAAAGTTCAACAAAGTTATTTAGATGAGCAACAGCATCTTCATTACCAATACCAGAAAATTGTTCTCTCATAACAAGATTGAGTAAAGCAGGTTTAATTTCAAAGAAAGTAGCTTCAGGAACAGGTGGAGCAATAGGTGTTCACATGAAATCATTGTTGTTGGTGCTAGTGAAGTCACACAACTTAGTATTTTCAAGAGTAGTCATTTTTTGTATGTTTTTAATAAAGAAAGCAAACTAGTAAAACTAATTTTTTTGTGTTTTGATAAAGAAACAAGCAAACAAAGCAAACATAAACTAAGCAAAACAAAAATAACAAAGTAAAGAGATTGGTTATGAGGGACTCCCCTTGTGAAGATGTCCTTGACTCCCCGGCAACGGCGCCAGAAAAGAGCTTGATGGCCCAAGATATCTCGAGCTCGTTGGGGAACCCCAAGAGGAAGGTATGATGAGCACAACAACAAGTTTCCCTCAGTTATGAAAGCAAGGTTATTGAACCAGTAGGAGCAAGGAAACACCTCCAAGGTGTTGTTGCCAACTTGGAATCCTGCACAACACAACCACAGAACTTTGCCCCCAACTTACAGTGAGGTTATCAATCTCACCGGTTTTGCTGAAAACAAAGGATTAAACGTATTGTGTGGAAGAAAGTAAATGCTTGCAGAAAGTAAATAGAAAGCAGTAAACAGTTGTAGATTGATGGTAAAAGAAAGGACCAGGGTCCATAGTTCACTAGTGGTGGTTCTCCTTAAGATAGATGACATGTTGGGTGAACAAATTACAATGGGGCAATTGACAAACATCGAGAAAGCATACATGCATATACTAATCATCTTGACTCCTTTGAGATTTGATTGGGCATTACAACATTATACATAGACCGTAATCCAACTGCATCTATGACTAATAATCCACCTTCAGGTTATCATTCGAACCCCCTCCAGTATTAAGTTGTAAGCAACAGATTATTGCATTACGCATTGCGTGTAAAGTAAACAATACGATTGTTCTATGAACAAAGGATTGTTGTTTTCTCCCTAGTAGCAATAGCACATCTAGTACCTTAGAGATTTCTGTCACTTCCCTAGATTACTAGAGGCATGAACCCACTATCGAGCATAAATACTCCCTCTTGGAGTTGCTAGCATCTACTCGTCCAAGATATCTACTAACAACGGAGAGCATGCAAGATCACAAATAACAAAGACATGATAGAATCAATAATCAATCTGAAATAGCATCTCAATATCCATTGGATCCCCGCAAACACAACATGTAGGATTACCGGATCCCCGCAAACACAACATGTAGGACTACAAATAGATGATCTTGATCATGAACGGAGCTCACAAGATCTAAACATGGTAGCACAAAGGAGAAGAACCAACCATCTAGCTACTACATGGACACGTAGTCCAAGGATGAACTACTCACGCATCACACCGGAGGCTTGCACACTACTACGAAACAACCTATAGATAGACAAGATGTTCAGTGGCACATAGGCCAATCTGTGCGCCACAGGAAGACATCAGTGGCGCACTGGAAAGCATGTGCCACAGAAGTTTGGAAGTTTTGTGGCGCATTTTCCAGAGCATGCGCCACAGAAGATTGGTGGGACCCGCCATGGGGATGATCAGTTACGTGGCGCTGCAATATGCGCCATAGAAGAGGAAACTTCTGTGACACATATTTCCTCATGCGCCACAGAACATGGAGGAGGGCCCCACCACGGAATCTAATTCACCCAAGTTACAAGACGTTGACATATGCGCCAGAAGTGTTTCACTTCGTGAGCATATGTCAACGCGCGCCATGTAACTTGGGGGTGGGGCCCCACAGAGAATCTTATTCACCCACATGGCGCACATGGTAGAAATGCGCCACAGAAGTTTCAACATCCGTGGCGCATTTCCTCCTTATGCGCCATGATGAGGCATCAGATCCATATGTTAAAAAGGTGACATGAGCTAGCTTTCTTATCTATCTATCCCACCACCACCCATTTCACATCTCTACCTCCTCCCAACTCGTCTTCCTCCTCCCTCACACCCCATCTTGCCCATAGTTTCTCCATTTTCTTATATCTAAACCTACTTTAATCCATAGATTGGTAAGTAGAAGCTTCACTCCAACTTCTAGATCTAAAAGTTCCTTACTTTTCTCTCTCACATCTCTCTATTTGTTTACTAATTTCCTCTCCACCAACTTGCATTGTAGATCTATTTGTCCATACTCTCTCATCGCGTGGTCTCGTCTCGCTATTATTGTGTCTACTATAGCTAGGTGAGTACTTGGCCATCATGAACATGTAGGTGAAGCTTGTCGCCTTGGTGTGTGTGTGCGATCCATGGAGAGACGATGCTTGTGTGTGGTGCATGAATGTTTGCAACGGGAGGAAGTTTTTTGTTGTTTGCTTGTTGTTGTTGGGCCCGGTCGGTGTAGTTGCATCGATGTTTGCCGAAATGTTGATTCATTTCCATTTCGGCAAAATTTTGCACTACCCATATGTCCTAATTTTAGGAAAGGCCATGCCAATTTTTTTCCGGCTAGCATTCATGCATGTGTGTGTTCATATGGTGTGGTTCTCACCTATACTCTCTGTCTTGACTGCTCAGGCAACCATGGTCCTCACGATGAGCAAAGGTCGAATAGCTAGGTACAAGAAAGGCGCGAAGGAGGACATGATTCTGAACAACAAGACCATGATAAGATGTCCATGTAGAACATGCAAACTGCAGCGCTGGATCGACCCTGAATCTGGACAATTGGAGGGTCACCTGCTTAGGCGCGGTTTCATGCGTGACCTCAATGAGGCACCAGCAGGACATGGTGGTGGTCACGAAGACATGGGAGGGCGAGAAGACGAAGAGTCTACCGGGCATGATCATCATGACGAAGGAGATGCCGGCGGGCATGATCAACATGGAGAAGGAGATGACGACGGGCATGATCATGAAGAAGGAGAAGACGCGAACACACAGACGCTGCTAACTTCGATCTTGCAGGACCCTCATGTTCAAGAACTGCTCCTCAAGGAGACGAGCAACGACAAAGCTGCAGCCAGAGAGAAAGCCAAGCTGGCCCAAATGGAGGTAGAGAGGATGACTCCATTGTATCCTGGGTGTCGCCCCGAGGATACATGTTTGAGTGTAACGCTCAAGGCTCTAGAGATGAAGGCTGAACACAAATGGACCGATGTGAGCTTCAACGCGAACATGGAATACTGGCACGACCGACTTCCTAAGGGGAACAAATTGCCAACAAGTATCGAGGAGGCCAAGAAAATCGTGTGCCCTCTCGACCTACCACACATTAAATACCACACATGCATCAATGATTGCGCACTTTATCGGAACGAGTACGCGGATAGAACCACTTGTCCGGTGTTTTTCCAAGGATGGTACAAGAGAGGGAACAAGAAAGTTCCTCGAAAAGTGGTATGGTACTTTCCTATCACCCCTCGTCTGCAGCGATATTTCGTAGATCCTAAGGAAGCAAAGCTCATGCAATGGCACGCGAAAAGAGAGAAACCCGAAGATGATCCAGAGAAGGGCAAGATCCTGACACACCCTTCAGACGCTAGCCAGTGGAACACATTAGACATCGAGTTCGAAGAGTTCAGGGGCGATGCAAGGAACGTCAGGCTGGGTATGAGCACCGATGGACTCAATCCTTTTGGAATCCAGAGTAGCACGCATAGCACCTGGCCCGTGTTTGTATGGCCATACAACCTCCCCCCGTGGCTATGCACAAAGCAAAGGTATGTACACATGAGCATTCTTATTCAGGGGCCAAAACAACCAGGTATCGATATGCATCTGTATCTCGGGCTATTGAGAGAGGAGTTAGCCAGCTTGTGGGAGACGCCGGCCCGTACGTGGGATGCCTACACTAAAGAATATTTCCATCTAAGAGCCGCGTTGCTCACAACCGTGCAGGACTATCCTGGTTACGCATATGTATCGGCCCAGGTGAACCACGGACACAATGCATGTGTCAAGTGCATGGATGAGACATCACATCTCCAGCTACCAAGGGATCCCGGGTCTTCGAAAACCGTGTTCCAAGGTACTCGAAAGTGGCTCCGCATGGATCACCCGTGGAGAAAACGTGGTGACCTGTTCAATGGTAAGGACGAGCTCGAAAGAGCCCCGCGTCCGAGGAGCGGCGAAGAAATCGAGGAGCTTTTGAATAATTGGGTAGATTGCCCTGCGCCTGGAAAAAAACGACCGAGGACAAAGCCGGTGCTGGGTGTATGGAAAGCAAGGTCTGTTTTCTGGAACCTACCGTATTGGAAGGTCCTTCACACTCTCCATAGCCTCGATGTAATGCACATCACAAAGAACGTTACCGAGAGTCTGCTTGGCACTCTACTGAACATGCCGGAGAGGACCAAGGATGGGCCGAAAGCAAGAAAGGACCTTAAATTGCTTGGCATAAAGAAAGATCTTCAGTACCCTGATAGTCATCATCATCATCAGGAAGGGACTCAAGGTCGCCGCAAAAGAATTAAGAAGAATGAGGTGGTGCTTCGCGCTGCCTGCTTCACTCTGAGTCTGGAGGAGCTCGAGCAGTTTTTCAGGTGCCTCTTAGGAGTGAAAGTTCCTCACGGTTACTCAGGGAAGATAAGCAGATATCTGGACGTGGCGAAGAAGAGGTTCAGCGGTATGAAGTCTCATGACTGTCACGTGCTGATGACGCAGATACTCCCTGTTGCGATCCGTGGGATAATGGATGAGCATGTCCGTGAGACGTTGTTTGGCCTCTATAACTTTTTCGACATCATATCTAGGAAGTCGATCGGTGTGAAGCAGCTCGACAAAGCCACTGGTGAAGAGATCGTGATGATACTATGCGAGCTTGAGATTTACTTCCCGCCCGCATTCTTCGACATCATGGTGCATCTGCTTGTACATGTCGTGGACGACATCATCCAGCTCGGGCCGACATTCCTGCACAACATGATGCCATTTGAAAGGCTAAACGGTGTCATCAAAGGATTCGTTCGCAACAGGTCTCGTCCATATGGAAGCATAGCCAAGGGCTTTCTGATCTACAAGTGCATCTCCTTCTGCCAGAATTATCTAACCACCGAGAACGAGGATGTTGGAATACCCACAAAGAAGCACCTCGGCAGGCTCGATGGATGGTCACCGCGAGGGCTGCCGCTCACTACATGTCGGCATTGATGGTCGACGCACTAATTTTGAAAGGGCACACCGAGTCGCGCTACAACACATTGAAGTGGTCGGCCCTTGGGTCGAAGAGCAAATCTGAAGCTTAATCGTCGACCAGGGCTGGCCGAGGAAGAAGGGAGACGTAACCAGAGAGCACAACTCCAGCTTCACGGGTTGGTTCAAGAAAAGGCAACTGGACAATCCCCCACAGACGCCTTCTATGGAAGATCAAAAACTCATATTCTCCTTGTCGCAGGGCCCAGGGCACAACCTAAGGACCTATCAGTCATACGACATAAACGGTTATAGATTCTACACCGAGGAAAAGGACAAGAATAGTGAATATCAAAACTCAGGAGTAACTATGTTATCCTTTGCTGATGATGAGACTATTGTGATGGAGAGATTCTACGGAAGGATCAAGGAGATATGGGAGCTCGACTACTGTGGAGAGATCGTACTGATGTTCCATGTTAGATGGGCCAAGAACGTGGAAAAAGAAGGCCGCTATTTCACCACAATGGTTATACCAGATGCCAAATCAACAAAGAACGCCTCCGCAAAAAATGAGCCTTGGGTACTCGCTAGCCAAGTTGATCAATGCTTTTTTATTACCGACCCGTCAAAGCCCAACCGTGTTGTAGTTAGGAGGGGAAAGAGGAGCATCATCGGAATGGAAGGAGCCGCCAACGAGCAAAACTTCGACAAAAACGGTGACCCGAAGATCAAAGAGGAATTCGACAAGTACTTCAACATGCCTATTACTACTAAAGTAAGAAGGAAGACCACACTGCCTACTAAAGGTTGTCCATTCACAGGAAGAAATCTCAAAGTGCACGGGCTAAAGTATTCAACCGCGACGAAAAAGGGCAAGAAGATTGTGAAGAGACACTAGCAATTGTGTGACTTTTTGGTGTATTAATTCGTGTGGGTATTAGTTAGAGACTAAAACATATAATGTGATAATCATGTGGGTATACAAATTCACATTTGTGTGTGACAAGCAAACACACAAATATATATGTATGAATAAATATGCATATGTGTTCTTGCTTTTTTTGAATAAATATGCATATATGTATATGTTCTTGCTTTTTTGAATAAATATGCATATGTGAATAAATATGCATATATGTATATGTTCTTACTTTTTTTTGAATAAATATGCATATGTATGTAATTAAAAATATTTAAAAAAAAAGAAAAAAATATGTGAGACAGCCAGGATTCGAACCTGGCTGCCCCAGGTGAGAGCAAGCAAGCAAGACCACTAGGACAAGTATCAGATCTTGTCATACTACGAGACGCCATGGTTTTTACTATGTCAAGAAGTTCTGTGGCGCATTCCTTCAGAATGCGCCATAGATGTTCCAACTTCAGGAATGCGCCACAGCACTTTCACACTTAGCCACAGAATGGTTCGGCCTCTCCCCCTAATCCCCCTTTTCTCTCTCGATCCACACTTAGTCAATCGATCCGTCGCCTCTATCTGTCGTCGCAACCCTAGCGCTGGAGCCACCGTGGAGGAGAGCCCGTGGAGGAGGAGCCCGTCCGCAGCGCCATCACCACCGCGCCGGAGCCTATGGAGGAGAGCCGCCCCCATCGCCAGAGCCCGTGGAGGAGGAGCCTGCCTGTGGAGGAGGAGCCTGTCTGTGGAGAGCCACCTTGCCGTCCGTCGTCCACCTCGCCGTTCGCCATTCACCTCATCACCATCCGCCGTCTATCGTCCCTAGGTAACGCTGCACTATTGCTTCTGCACCTTCCGCCGTCCACCGTCCGCCGTCCACCGTCCATCGTCCCTGTGTCGATATTGTAGTATTGGGTCGACGCGATTTTCAAGATTGAGGATGATTTAGAGAGTGCCAGAAATCTTAAAATCATTCTATAGGTTTCTAGTCAGAGTTATGACCTTCCTTCTACTCAAGTTCATGTCTCATTTGTTCTAGTTCTTGAGCTTTCATTTGTACTCATGACTCAAGCTGGCTTTTGACAGACAGACCTTGAACGCAAAATCCTTCTAAAATATTGTGTTGTCACTCCTTTCATTTTCAACCCTGAAAATGGTAGCACCTCTGATTGTAAAGTGTTGCACTTTTTTTAGAATAGTGTAACATTATTCAACTTGAATTGATTACATGGGAAGGTATTACACTATATTGTCACAAGTGAATTATGGGTCTCTTTAGATTCCATTTGGTGGTGATTGGAATTTACTTTTTTTACATGATGGAAATTTGCTATACTGCTATGTGAAACATGGGCTATACTGCTATGTGATTGGAATTTACTTTTTTTACCTTGTGCTATACTGCTATGTGAAACATGGGCTAAGGATTAGTAACCTAAACATGGGCTATGTGATTGGAATTTACTTTTTTTACCTTGTGCTATATCTGTAGTAGAGGGTTTTGATGGCTAAGTATATTAAATCCAGTATCAATGCTCAAGATAAGAATTATGTTGGGTGCTCTCACTTTTGGTCAAGTTTGATGGAAGTGAAGGATGTTTTTATAGCTGTTGTAGAAGGATCATTGGAGATGTAAGAAATACTAGGTTTAGGGAGGATGTGTGGGTGTTCATAGATGAGAATTTGGTTATAGTTGTTTCTGCTTTGCTTACTGCGAGTCTGCTAAGCTGTTTACTATGCAACTATTGGTCATAGATGAGAATTTGAGGCACGGTATTAACCGCCAACCCATCCAAAGATTATCCATTTCTTAGTAAAAACTCGTTGTTGCTAATTTATGTTTCTGAAAGATTTCTGTCTTCTAGTTCATGACTTATCCCATGTAAATGGCAACCATGTGTATGCCGTATGCCCTGATATAGGTGGTTATATCAGGTTCACAGCTTTGTGTTTTGTTTGAAGTGGTAATTTTCCATTAACATCGAGGGACAGAACCTTCTTAGTAATTGACATGTATCTGTGTCATCTATTTAATTGACCTGTACCTGGATTTATTAGGATGTTAAACTGTTATCTGCTGTTCGACAAGTACTACTGTTACACTTCAGCCTAGTACTATAGCAATTACTACACTTCTGTTACACTTTTGCTATTCAGCAAGTACTTCTGTTACACTACTATATCTGTTATATATATACATGGGGCTGTGATGTGATGATGGACTACTATATCTGTTATATATATACTGCATGTGGATGATGGATATGATGGATGCTGGGGTCAATGCATGGGGCTGTCAATATGGGGATGGGGTGTTTTGTCTTGCAGGGATTTCATTTGAGTTACCCATTTTTCCCGAAGTGTTGATTCACTTCCGTTTCGGTTGAGAAATGGGCACTCCTAGGTCAAAAAATTAGCAAAGGTCATGCCGAATTTTTCGGCCGAGATTTGTGCTAACATTTTGCCTCTTTTAAATAGAGTAGTGCAAACATGTCGGGCAACAAGGAGTCTGGCCCTTCTAAGCACATGATCAGCGTCGAAGAACAAGCTAGACAGGCCAACCAGTCATTCTGGTAGGGGTCCCAACAGGAGGAGGAGGAGGCGATGAGGATGACACCACCACCGGAGGAGGAGGCGACCGTCGCCAGAGCTGCTGGGGCCAATGAGGGCAGAGATCCTGATTACGAGGGGGACGAAGACGACTACGATGGAACTAGTGAAGGCGGCGGCGAAGAGGATGACACCACCGATGGCGGCGCCTGCACCGATGGCGGCGAGAGGACGGATGGCGGTAGCAGCAACCTGGCCGCTTCTCAGAAGAAGAAGAAGGAACAGAAGGAGCGGAAGGTGCCAGTGCTCGCCACCGTCTGCGATGAGTTCATTGAGGTCACAGAAAGTGGCCAACCCATTGCGCCAGAGGCGATTGCTAAAGGGTACGGCCTGCAACTTGGGTGCATCGTCCGGGAAAGCATGTCGATCAACACGAAGTACATCAGACATGCTGACCATGCAGCTTTGGTCGATAACCTCCTTAAGAAGCTTCACAAGCGATACAGATTCCTAGAGCAGTTTAGAAACCTCGAGAGAAATAAGAACCCGATGAACAGACTAGTCCTCACGAAGATGAGCAACGCCTTGAGCAGCTGGAAAACCCGGGTGAAGAATAGCATTGACAAAGGTGAAAGATGGGAGGTTATTAGTAAGAAAAATCCGATGCTCGACGAAGAGAAGTTTAGGATATTCAAGGCGGATATAGCTACCGCTGACGCTATAAAATGGACTCAATGGGGAAGGAGTATGCGGGAACAGAACATAGGTAACCACCACCTTGGAAGCGGCGGTTACAGGGGGAAACAGGCCATTTGGGACAAGGAGGACGCCGAGCTTGAACGCCTTGGTAAAGACAACCCTTGGCTTAAAATCACGGACTTGCAGCTTAGGCAATTTGTTCAAGCCCGCTACTACCTGGACAAGGAAACAGGGGAGTTCATCACCGACGATCCGGAGGTGAAGGAATTCGAGAAGAATCTGGTAAGGAATTTATCACCGATCTCAAGTCTATTGCGTTCTAATTAAGATAATGAAGCCAAGAATCTAAATGGGTTCACCTTTCCTTGTCTCTGCAAGAGGAGGAACTGAACGCTACTACCACAGAGTAGTCCCAGGATTCGACGGAGCCGTGGGACACGGTTTTCAACAGGGCGACCAATGCTTACAAGAAGAGGGACAAGGGGTTGCCGCCGTCCTCAGCTGGCCGTGTGTCCGGCTTCGGTACGAGCATGAAGTTCAAGGAGTTCTACAAAGAGGACGCCAAGAAAAGAAGAGAGAGGAAGAACCAGGATAAAGCCCCTGTTGCAGAGCTGAAGATGAAGGTGCAGACACTGGAGGAGAAGGCGGTGGACCAGAAAACAGTGGACAAGTTAGTGGAAGAGAAGCTCCACTCGATGATCCCCCCTGAGTTTTTTGAGGGGCTTACTGCTTGGAATGCGGGAGGTCGACAGGGCCGATACATCTGCCCAGCTTAAGCGGCAGCAACTCGGGCATCAATGTTACCGTGTCGCCTGACCTGGTGACCCTGCCGGCCATCAACGTCGGGACGCAGCCCCTCGTTTTGGTCACACCGACGCCCCCTCCCGCCAAAGATACCAATAAGGCGTAGCCGACGGCGGTGGTGCTTCGTGAGGCACCCGAGCGGGAGATTGCAGATGATGATAGGCCGGCCGCCGGCATCTGCCGTGTCTCTACATTAGCCGAGATCCACGCCATCACCAAGGTAACTAATTAGTTAGTGCACGTCATCTCCTTTATGCCTTTGATGCATAACAGTTGCCATCTCATGACGCCCAACAACATGTTTTTGCCTCAGGACACTTCTTGTGTACTCCTGCTTAAAGATGTCGGCGGTGAGTTGAAGGATGTTGCCAAGGGCACTCTTATACAACCGGCGAGCCGCATGATGCACAACAATCCAATGGATGATGACGTGATGAGGGTCAGGTTGGCTCGGGTGTTGCCAGGGTGCGACGACATGGATCCCTCCTTTCAACCTCAGGGAGCCGACGAACACAAGACCCTTGGGGAATGCTACAACTGGACCTTGACATGGCCGAAGACCCAGATTCGTCTTGCGGGGGGGGGGGGGGGGAGGGGGAGCACCGGCGCCACCTCTCGACCGATCATCACCCGACCACCACCTCGGAAGCTAGTAGCCGCCATTGTTGCCACCACCAGCCGTCACCATCAACTCTTGGCAGCGTGTGCACCGCCACATGGCAAAGACGTTGTGCCGCAACCGCAGTCGCCCCCGCTACCAGCACCACATGATGGCACCCATGAAGATGATGATGAATTGGTCAACGTTGACGACTTCATCAACACCGCCGCCACCAAAGGATTGTATATGCCTTCTTTGGATGAAGAACCCTTCGCAGCTCGCGACGACCATCAAGCTAGTCGTCCCAATACATGCACGCATCGCCTGGTCTTCCATGGTCTTTCTCAAGAGATGCCTCCGGCCGCCGATCCACCACAAGAGAAAGTGGGATTGGTTTTCAGCCCCAACACACTCCAAAAGGCGACTGATGAGAAGATGGCAGTGGCTGACACTATTGTGAAGAAGAAGCACTACAGGAAGAGAGGTAATAATAATAAGAAGGGTGCGAGCCAGCCTCTTCCGAAGAGGATCCGGGGTCAGGACGCTGTCCTCGTACCATCCACACAATTTGGCTTGCCCCGAGTGCATGTAGCTGGTGATCCGATATTGACTCCGGATATGATCCACATTGTGGTTGGAGCCATGTTAACTTTGCACGAGGGTGTCAAGACACTAGAGGCCCTCCTTCTTAAAGAGGACGATCCAAATTACCCGGTTTTCACGGCCAAGGTGCCATTGGACGTGGGATTCGTCGATGAACCCCCCGCGGATATATTCTTCATAGCGTTCGAGGACATATTCAAGCTGTTTCTCACGAAATGGCTGGACTATAACTTGGTCCGCCTATACGCGCTCAATCTAGCGCTCATGATCAAGAGAGAAAGTACCTCGGAAATTGCGATAGTGGATCCCTACTACATGCGGGACAGCTAGTTGGTCGAAGGATCAGAGACACGGACCAAGGCGACGACGTACCTCGAGAAGTTCATGGTGGACAACAAGAGGAAGGGCACACTTCTTTTGCCTTTCTTTCCCGAGTAAGTACACACACTCTCTCATCGTCACCGTAAATTATGCATTTCTTATAGATTTCTTCCTTTGCTCTTTTTCCAACATTGCGTTCCAATTGTGTTGCGCAGAGACAAATACTGCACGCTCATCGTCCTTGCCCCGAGGTATTCGCTAGCCACGTATTTCGACTCGGGGAGTTTGATGAAGAAGAAAGACTACACTAGAATAAGGGGTGTTCTCAATGAGGCTCTCAAGGGCTACACCAAGAAGGGATGCACCTTCGTAGATAGGGGGAATGTATCAAGGATGGCAAACACGTGTTCAAGCACGTGCTCGACTTCCCCTGCGTCAAGCAGTCGACTGCTGGTGCCAAGGAGGCCTTCTACGTCCTCCATCACCTTAAAGGCTATGTTCGGGATTGCCATAACCTAACGCTGCCATCTATTCTCCGAGGATGGGCCGAAACTTTGGCGAAAATCTACGATGCTGATCTTAGAGAAGACTTCCATCGCATTCAGATGAAGTTGTCACAAATCATCATTGAAGATGTCAACACAAGGGGTGGTGCCCTACAACAAGCCATAGGGTTGAGTAAGAGGGAGATCGAAGAACGCCTCCGTAAGCAGGGTGACACAAGGACGTGGATGACGAAAGAGGGCTATCTACCGTTCTCGATGCCATGCCAGAAGAGGAAGTCTTCATCATGATCGATGTGTGCCTCTAGCATGATCCAGTGTGTGTATATTCTTGATGGACGCCTGCTATATTAGTGTGTGTGTGTCATAAATTTTACTATCTCGTGGTCGAAATGGTCATTGTTGTTAGACTTAAACTACCTTGTGGTCGTGCTGTCGTTGAACTTATTGCTTCTATGATGATCTAACTTTTAGGTTTATGGATCCTTTGTTTTATATTCTATGAACATATATATATATATGGATGTGAACCCTTTATTCATTCTTTTCGTTGTATTTTTACTAATATGCCTTGTCGTCTATAGAGATGGCGACGAGGTGGTGTGTGGTGTACATGGGTAGGGTTCCAGGAGTCTACGAGGAGTGGGAGGATTGCCACAAACAAGTGAACAAGTTTAGCGGCAACATCTACAAAGGATACACGACTAGAGAGGAGGCGATAACCAAGTGGAGGAACCACTTGTGGAAGAAGAACCGGATGAAGATATTGGTCGGGCTAATGCTCTTGCTCACCATTATCACAGTTGTATTCTATTTGATCCTAGTGTAGGCGGCAGTGGCCACTTCATATTTGTAATGTGAGATGATATGAACTTTGTATTCGGCGCTTGTGTAAAAATTTGGCACTTGACACTATATATGTATCTCGATCGGGCTCTAAGTGTTTGTATTATATATATGTCGGTTTTCATGCATATACTACTTGTGCAATGTATTTTATACTCATCTGGATAAATCCTGTATAAATACCTGATTATACACCAGGAAAGTATTTTACTTCGAATACATGTTACACAATTAGTGGCGCATATAATTATATAGTTAGTGGCGCATGGCATATCTGTGGCGCATACACGTAAATGCGCCACAGAAGTTCTTCCTGTGGCGCATATGATGGAATGCACCACAGAAGTCTGGAACTTCTGTGGTGCATATCCATATGCGCCACAGGAAGTAGTTATCAGTGGCGAGGTAACAGTGGCGACAAAGATATGCGCCACAGAAGTCCCCTTTTCATGCGCCACAGATAGGTTGTTTCCTAGTAGTGGCATGGTGATGAAGAAGGCCTCCAGGGTGAATTCTCCCCTCCGGCAGGGTGCCGGGAAGAGTTTCAGATCCCTCCCGATCTAGGGATGGAGATGACGGCGGCTACAGATTCTTTCATGGGTTTTTGATCGGGTACTTAGGGTTTCTGTATCGGAGGCATCTTATAGGAGAAAGGGGAGGCCGAGGGGGTGCCCTAGGCGGGCTTGTTCGTCTGCGGTACCAAAGTTCGCAGGCCAGCGCATGGCGGTACCTAAGTTGCCTGAAATTACCGCGTTTCGAAAAGTTGGGCCACTAACTACTGAGAGGGGCCATTTCGAGGCAAACTCATCTCACCCCTGCCAAATTCAAACATTCCGTTAAACCGCCCCGTGAAGTAGACGGTCAGGACCCACATGTCGGTCATCTGTCCGTGACGTGGGCGCCAACGCGGCAACCTCTTAGGCAAATCGAGCAGCTAAGTGGATCGGATGCGTTGACCAATTTCACAAATCCATTCCCAGCTTTCCCCTAGCACCGACAGCGTCGGAATCCACCCTCCAGGCAGGACGATCCCTTCGGACATTTGACTTCTGGCGCCAAGTTGCTGTGGCCAGTTGCTGCGCCCAGTCGCTGATCCCGAGCTCCAATGGCACATGCCGTAGCCGCCGTTGCGAGGCTCTGGCCCGCCTCCGCCGCCGACGAGCCGAGCAGCTCAGGATGGCAGATCCTATTATCAAGAAAGAAGAAGTTATGTCTACAAGCGGGTGAGCTACCCTTCTCTTTGCTATTTGCACTAATTACAACTGCTAGCTGGCTACTGAACCTCAAATTGTTTGTTAGCCCAATGCTGACAAACATATTTTGTCCACAGTTTTCTATCAAGTGGGATCTGCGTGGACCCCCCTTACCTGGTTACGGTAGTGCTCTACAGGTACGACTCTAATGGCAAGTGGTATGGAAGCCATTGTTTCACGATGGAAGAAGTGCCTGCACAGATCTGCACTATATCTAGTATGGTTTCTGCTCTGCGTAATCATGTTGAATTATGGCCGAAGCAGATAGCAAAGTTTAGCTTCATGGATGAACATGGCATCATGGTTCCTATAACGTGTGACAGTCAGCTAATTGGGTTGATGAAAAGGTATGCTTCGGCTGCCATGTTTGACCTGAAATGTCATTTACTGGATGTGGAAGCTGCTGCAACTGGGAGACACCCTTCTATTCTTGGATAGGGTGGTTGCTCGAACCCAATTAGCTCCTGGTAAGCAAAGGTCGCTTGGGGTTCGCATGTTTGTGCTGAATTGTAATTTTTGTTTTATTTACTCTGTAGATATTAGGCAGTTATGCAAAAGTCTTGTTTCTTTGACAGGAAGCGCCGCAAGGTTAGAAACATGACTGCCGGGTCAGTGATTTTGCTGCTTGAAGAAATAAAAAATGAGTGGAAAGATGATGCTGGACACGATTTTGGTGCCCATTATCCCGGCGATGCAGAGTACGTGAAGCTAAGAAAATTGGCACCGAGGAGGAGGAAGAAGGCAGGAAATGAAGAAGCCAGTGGACGTGAAGGCTTGGCACCCAGGCTGCGGAAGAAGGCTGCTGGCAATGAAGATGCATAGTAATGTGTTGAACTTGAACCTATATATGTAATTCTGTTAAATTCTGATCGCTCTGTGTGGTACGTTGCTGGTGAAACAACCTACCCACGTTCTCGAGTAAAATGTACCGTGACTTAGGGTTTGGAAGCGCCCAGTCGAGAGTTGAATCCGAAATTATGATTGTGCCACTACTATCTGAAAACAATGATCCACCGGTTCCACGATTGCTGAGGGGCAGGAGGTCTCCAAATATGACGGAATGTAAGTGGCACATAAATAAATCATTTAAGCTGCCACACTCCACGAAGCAGCAACTTATTTCAGATGCTGCACAACGATGTGGCAACATAAACAATAATGTTCTCACCGATAATGCCCAGATGAGGAGGAAATGGGTACCACTTTCTGGCCTAATCTTGAGCCCGTCTATCTCACCGCCTCTCTACTCCTGCATCCCCTGCATCTGGCGAAGCTCCCGGATCTCCAGTAACCGGGTGTACGTGCTTCCACTTTATAAATTATGGTTGTGCCATTTGCATGCGGCACAATCCACGTAGATTACGTTTAAACAAACCACCAGTGTCAGAATACACTAGTAGAAAAGGTGTCTTTGGTCCACGGTTATGTTCCCAATCCGGGACAGAGATCTAAATCAAGGCAGAAATTGATCTAAATCACAAATTCTTCCACAAATTAATCGAGACAGAGATCTAAATCGAGACATTTCATTAATTCAACCACAAATTCTTCTAAACAAAGGTGCGATTTCACATCCTACATTAATTCAACCAACTAGTCAACAATTTCACTTCCGCTGCCGCTGTCCTTCGAGCCGTCGGCTTCCTCGTCTTCGTCGAACGGAACCTCCACGATTTCCGCATTGTACGCGAGACGGAGCACCTCTTCGCGGTGAGCAGTGGCGATGGCGGTGAACTTGGTCCGTCCAGAGATGGACCAGAACATCTCCCTCCCTTCTCGGTTGTGGAGATCCCGGTGCACCACACGCCCGTAAACGATGCGGTTGCCAATCTTGGCCTTCCGCTCCTTCTTGAACAGCGCCGGCCAGTACGGGCTGGCCGCCGCGTACCGGGGCAGCGCCCTCTTCCATGCAGGCATCTGGAGGCGGCGCGCCGCGATTTCGCTCTCCATCACGGCTCCGCCGGGGAAGAGGAGTGGAGCCACCGGCACCCCCGCATAGCTGATGCGCCATCCGTGGGGCACCGTCGCGGCCGGCGACACGAGGATGTCGAAGTGTGAGAACATCACCGCCTCGTAGAAGTTCAGCGAGGGCATCTCCATGGCGGCACGGTGGAGATTGGAGAGGGAGCGAGGGGGTGGATGGCACGGTGGAGATTGGAGAGGGCGAGGGGATGGGCGACGAAGCGACGAGCTGTGGCTCCTCCTATTTGTACACGAGGACGACGAAGCGACGGGCGGAATATCCAAGGGGCATTGGTCAGACAAAAGGAAGTAATGCAGCATTAAGACAGATTAACGGGCGACCAATTTTTTTACTCCCAGGACTCCGGGGCCAATAGTTCAGACCGCTAGGTCAACAAGTACAACTATTACAACTTAAAAAAGGCACGTGGCTTAAGCTAAATAGAACTAGTTAACACACATCTCCTTGATCTTCCTAATCTTAGCCTTATGCGCATATTTCTGCGAGAGCAAGGATCGAATCGTTTTCTCCTTCCTTTTAGCATCTTTCTTGCACAGCTTCAATTGTTTCTCTGCATCTTTCCTCATGCACTTGTCAATAATCGTAGTTGTGAACTGCAGGACTTTGGCCTGGTGAAGATCCTTCCTTGCTTGAGTCAGTTCTTGCTCTGCTTTAGCCTTCAAGGCCAACGCCGCGTCCCTCTCCTTCTCGACTTTGCTAACCTTGTCTTCCACCCCCATGAGATCTCGCTTATGCTTGGTCGTGTCAACTGGTTCCCATAGCTTCATATCAACACTGTCAAGAAGTGAGCTGAATGCGGATTCTTTCAACTCAATAGTCATTTCCCATAGTTTGTCTAGCGTTTTCTGCATCGATTTGGGCCACTCTGGATCTACCCATTTGACAACACCGCAACTTCCGCCTCGCATCATTGCACGATGTCCTTGACACCGTAGAAACCTCCTGCCTGCGTTTCATCCTTCGAACGCTACAAATTTAGCGGGCACATATCCATGTTTACATAGCAGAGGACTGTCTTCATCCGCTAAACCGTGATAGTCAGCATCATACATCGTCTGGTTGGCCTAACACATCATACGCGCATGAGTAAACGGAGTAGATCTGGCTAAAAAAATAGATAACTGGCCACAGATGATAGAGATAGAGATGAGATGACTCACATCGAAATCACCGTCCTTGTCGTCACAACGCGTTTCCTCTTCGTCTCCCCTTGAACCCATGGCGAGAGGGGAGGGGGGTGGTGGCTGCCGGAGAGGGGATTGGGATGGCGGTGTCGTCGGCTTGCGGCTACAGCGGGATGGGAGTGAAGTGGGGAATGTGGCTTCGAGGGGAAGGAAGAGAAGTAAGGGGAGGAAGAGAAGTAATGGGGACGTGACACTGGGATATGGCCCGCTCAACTCGTGAGTCGTGACACTCACAATAGGGGAGCGCCCGGTGTTGCCAGTTTGTACAGAGCAAGCGTGGCCAATCATGCAGCAGAACAGACTACTCGCGGATCGATCTCACGAGAACCATCCCAATCGTCCAAGCGCCCCAATCGGACGGTATGTAACAATCGACAAGCAGAACAACTGTGTTAGGGCATGCCTTCTAGAAGACTCGGTCTAACGCTAAGGTTAGGGATCTCCTAAGGTTAATTAGTATCCATATGCGGTTTATGAAAAGAACATGCATCCAATGACACGGGTGGATCTAGCTGTGGTTAATGAGAAGAGCATACATGCAATGACACCGGTGATATGTGGTTTGTGGGAAGAACACACATGCAATGAATTTGGTGATATGAGGTTTGTGAGAAGAACACACATGCAATGACTCTGGTGATATGAGGTTTGTGAGAAGAACACACATGCAATGACTCTAGCTGTGGTTAATGAAAAGAGCAGACATGCAATGACACCGGTGGATCCATGTGTGGTTCATGGGAAGAAAACACATGCAATGACACTGGGTGTGGTTCATGATATGGTCTGTGAGAAGAACACACATGTAATGACACTAGTGGATCCATGTGTGGTCTGTGAGAAGAACACACATGCAATGACACTGGGTGTGGTTCATGATATGGTTTGTGAGAAGAACACACATGCAATGACACTGGTGGATCCATGTGTGGTCTGTGAGAAGAACACACATGCAATGACACTGGGTGTGGTTCATGATATGGTTTGTGAGAAGAACACACATGCAATGACACTGGTGGATCCATGTGTCGTCTTTGGGAAGAACACACATGCAATGACACTGGATCCATGTGTGGTCTGTGAGAAGAACACACATCCAATGACTCTAGCTGTGGTTCATGAAAAGAGCGGTCATGCAATGACACTGGTGGATCCATGTGTGGTTCATGGGAAGAACACACATGCGATGACACTGGGTGGATCCATGTGTGGTTTGTGAGAAGAACACACATGCAATGACTCTGGTAGATCCATGTGTGGTTCATGGGAAGAACACACATGCAATGACTCTAGTGATATGTGGTTTGTGATAAGAACACACATGCAATGACTCCAGCTATGGTTAATGAGAAGAGCAGACATGCAATGACACCGGTGGGTCCATGTGTGGTTTGTAAGAAGAACACACATGCAATGACACTGGTGTGGTTCATGATATGGTTTGTAAGAAGAACACACATGCAATGACCCTAGCCGTGGTTTGTGAAAAGAGCACGCATGCGATGACTCTAGCTGTGGTTTATGGGAAGAGTAAACATACAATGACACTGGTGATTCATGTGCGGTTCATGGGAAGAACACACATGCAACGACACCGGTGGATCCATGTGTGGTCTGTGAAAAGAACACATATGCAATGCCACTAGGTGTGGTTCATGATATGGTTTGTGAGAAGAACACACATGCAATGACACTGGTGGATCCATGTGTGGTCTTTGGGAAGAACACACATGCAATGACACTGGTGATATGTGGTCTGTGAGAAGAACACACATCCAATGACTCTAGCTGTGGTTCATGAAAAGAGCAGACATGCAATGACACTGGTGGATCCATGTGTGGTTCATGGGAAGAACACACATGCAATGACTCTGGTGATATGTGGTTTGTGAAAAGAACAGACATGCAATGACTCTAGCTGTGGTTAATGAGAAGAGCAGACATGCAATGACACCGGTGGATCCATGTGTGGTTTGTGAGAAGAGCACACATGCAATGACACTGGGTGTGGTTCATGATATGGTTTGTAAGAAGAACACACATGCAATGACTCTAGCTGTGGTTTGTGAAAAGAGCACGCATGCGATGACTCTAGCTGTGGTTCATGGGAAGAGCAGACATACAATGACACTGGTGGATCCATGTGCGGTTCATGGGAAGAACACACATACAACGACACCGGTGGATCCATGTGTGGTCTGTTGGAAGAACACACATGCAATGACACTGGTGGATCCATGTGTGGTTCATGGGAAGAACACACATGCAATGACTCTAGCTGTGGTTAATGAAAAGATCTAACATGCAATGACACCGGTGGATCCATGTGTGGTTCAAGGGAAGAACACACATGCAATGAAACTGGGTGTGGTTCATGATATGGTCTGTTAGAACAACACACATGCAATGACACTGGTGGATCCATGTGTGGTTTGTGAGAAGAACACACATGCAATGACACTGGGTGTGGTTCATGATATGGTTTGTGAGAAGAACCCACATGCAATGACACTGGTGGATCCATGTGTGGTTTGTGAGAAGAACACACATGCAATGACACTAGGTGTGGTTCATGTTATGGTTTGTGAGAAGAACACACATGCAATGACACTGGTGGATCCATGTGTGATCTTTGGGAAGAACACACATGCAATGACACTGGATCCATGTGTGGTCTGTGAGAAGAACACACATCCAATGACTAGCTGTGGTTCATGAAAAGAGCAGACATGCAATGACACTGGTGGATCCATGTGCGGTTCATGGGAAGAACACACATGCGATGACACTGGGTGGATCCATGTGTGGTTTGTGAGAAGAACACACATGCAATGACTCCGGTGGATCCATGTGTGGTTCATGGGAAGAACACACATGCAATGACTCTGGTGATATGTGGTTTGTGAGAAGTACACACATGCAATGACTCTAGCTGTGGTTTGTGAAAAGAGCACGCATGCGATGACTCTAGCTGTGGTTCATGGGAAGAGCACACATACAATGACACTGGGTGTGGTTCATGATATGGTTTGTGAGAAGAACACACATGCAATGACACCGGTGGATCCATGTGTGGTCTGTGAGAATAACCCACATGCAATGACACTGGGTGTGGTTCATGTATGGCTTGTGAGAAGAACACACATGCAATGACACTGGTGGATCCATGTGTGGTCTTTGAGAAGAACACACATGCAATGACACAGGTGATATGTGGTCTATGAGAAGAACACACATCCAATGACTCTAGCCGTAGTTCATGAAAAGAGCAGACATGCAATGACACTGGTGGATCCATGTGTGGTTCATGGGAAGAACACACATGCGATGAAACTGGGTGGATCCATGTGTGGTTTTTGAGAAGAACACACATGCAATGACACTGGTGGATCCATGTGTGGTTCATGGTAAGAACACATATGCAATGACTCTGGTGATATGTGGTTTGTGAAAAGAACAGACATGCAATGACTCTAGCTGTGGTTAATGAGAAGAGCAGACATGCAATGACACCGGTGGATCCATGTGTGGTTTGTGAGAAGAACACACATGCAATGACACTGGGTGTGGTTGATGATATGGTTTGTAAGAAGAACACACATGCACTGACTCTAGCTGTGGTTTGTGAAAAGAGCACGCATGCGATGACTCTAGCTGTGGTTCATGAGAAGAGCAGACATACAATGACACCGGTGATATGTGGTCTGTCAGAAGAACACACATGCAATGACTCTACCGTGGTTCATGAAATGATCAGACATGCGATGACACTAGTGGATCCATGTGTGGTTTGTGAGAAGAACACACATGCAATGACACTGGTGATATGTGGTTTGTGAGAAGAACACACATCCAATGACTCTAGTGAATCCTTACGTGGTTTATGTGTGGTTTATGAGAAGAACACACATCCAATGAACTCTTGTGGATCTATCTTGGGAAGAACACACATGCAATGACACTGGTGATATGTCGTCTGTGAGAAGAACACACACCCAATGACTCTAGCTATGGTTTGTGAAAAGAGCACGCATGCAATGACACTGGTGGATCCATGTGTGGTTCATGGGAAGAACACACATGCGATGACACTGGGTGGATCCAAGTGTGGTTCATGAGAAGAACAGACATGCAATGACACCGATGGATCCATGTGTGGTTCATGGGAATAACACACATGCAATGACTTTGGTGACATGTGGTTTGTGAAAAGAACAGACATGCAATGACTCTAGCTGTGGTTAATGAGAAGAGCAGACATGCAATGACACCGGTGGATCCATCTGTGGTCTGTGAGAAGAACACACATGCAATGACACTGGGTGTGGTTCATGATATGGTTTGTGAGAAGAACACACATGCAATGACACCGGTCGATCCATGTGTGGTCTGTGAGAAGAACACACATGCAATGACACTGGGTGTGGTTCATGATATGGTTTGTGAGAAGAACACAGATGCAATGACATTGGTGGATCCATGTGTGGTCTTTGGGAAGAACACACATGCAATAACACTGGATCCATGTGTGGTTTGTGAGAATAACATACATCCAATGACTCTAGTTGTGGTTCATGAAAAGAGCAGACATGCAATGACACTGGTGGATCTATGTGTGGTTCATGGGAAGAACACACATGCGATGACACTGGGTGGATCCATGTGTGGTTTGTGAGAAGAACACACATGCAATGACTCCGGTGGATCCATGTGTGGTTCATGGGAAGAACACACATGCAATGACTCTGGTGATATGTGGTTTGTGAGAAGAACACACATGCAATGACTCTAGCTATGGTTAATGAGAAGAGCAGACATGCAATGACACCGGTGGATCCATGTGTGGTTTGTGAGAAGAACACACATGCAATGACACTAGGTATGGTTCATGATATGGTTTGTAAGAAGAACACACATGCAATGACTCTAGCTGTGGTTTGTGAAAAGAGCATGCATGCGATGACTCTAGCTGTGGTTCATGGGAAGAGTAGACATACAATGACACTGGTGGATCCATGTGCGGTTCATGGGAAGAAAACACATACAACGACACCGGTGGATCCATGTGTGGTATGTGGGAAGAACACACATGCAATGACACTGGTGGATCCATGCGTGGTTCATTGGAAGAACACACATGCAATGACACAGGTGATATGTGGTCTGTGAGAAGAACACACATGCAATGACTCTAGTGTTGGTTAATGAAAAGAGCTGACATGCAATGACACCGGTGGATCCATGTGTGGTTCAAGGGAAGAACACACATGAAATGACACTGAGTGTGGTTCATGATATGGTTTGTGAGAAGAACACACATGCAAAGACACTAGTGGATCCATGTGTGGTCTGTGAGAAGAACACACATGCAATGACACTGGGTGTGGTTCATGATATGGTTTGTGGGAAGAACACACATGCAATGACACTGGTGGATCCACGTGTGGTCTTTGAGAAGAACACACATACAATGACACTGGATCCATGTGTGGTCTGTGACAAGAACACACATCCAATGACTCTAGATGTGGTTCATGAAAAGAGCAGACATGCAATGACACTAGTGGATCCATGTGTGGTTCATGGGAAGAACACACATGCGATGACACTGGGTGGATCCATGTGTGGTTTGTGAGAAGAACATACATGCAATGACTCCGGTGGATCCATGTGTGGTTCATGGGAAGAACACACATGTAATGACTCTGGGTGTGGTTCATGGTATGGTTTGTGAGAAGAACACACATGCAATGACACTGGTGGATCCATGTGTGGTCTTTGGGAATCACACACATGCAATCACACTGGTGATATGTGGTCTGTGAGAAGAACACACGTCCAATGACTCTAGCTGTGGTTCATGAAAAGAGAAGACATGCAATGACACTGGTGGATCCATGTGTAGTTCATGGTAAGAACACACATGCGATGACACTAGGTGGATCCATGTGTGGTTTGTGAGAAGAACACACATGCAATGACACCAGTGGATCCATGTGTGGTTCATGGGAAGAACACACATGCAATGACACTGGGTGTGGTTCATGATATGGTTTGTGAGGAGAACACACATGCAATGACACTGGTGGATCCATGTGTGGTCTTTGAGAAGAACACACATCCAATGACTCTAGCTGTGGTTTGTGAAAAGAGCACGCATGCAATGACACTAGTGGATCCATGTGTGGTTCATGGGAAGAACACACATGCGATGACACTGGGTGGATCCAACTATGGTTCATGAGAAGAGCAGACATGCAATGACACCGGTGGATCCACGTGTGTTTCATGGGAAGAACAGGCACGCAATGACTCTGGTGACATGTGGTTTGTGAAAAGAACAGACATGCAATGACTCTAGCTGTGGTTAATGAGAAGAGCAGACATGCAATGACACCGGTGGATCCATGTGTGGTCTGTGAGAAGAACACACATCCAATGACACTGGGTGTGGTTCATGATATGGTTTGTGAGAAGAACACACATGCAGTGACACTGGTGGATCCATGTGTGGTCTATGAGAAGAACACACATGCAATGACACTGGGTGTGGTTCATGATATGGTTTGTGAGAAGAACACACATGCAATGACACTGGTGGATCCATGTGTGATCTTTGGGAAGAACACACATGCAATGACACTGGATCCATGTGTGGTCTGTGAGAAGAACACACATCCAATGACTCTAGATGTGGTTAATGAAAAGAACAGACATGCAATGACACTAGTGGATCCATGTGTGGTTCATGGGAAGAACACACATGCGATGACACTGGGTGGATCCATGTGTGGTTTGTGAGAAGAACACACATGCAATGACTCCGGTGGATCCATGTGTGGTACATGGGAAGAACACACATGCAATGACTCTGGTGATATGTGGTTTGTGAGAAGAACACACATGCAATGACTCTAGCTATGGTTAATGAGAAGAGCAGACACGCAATGACACTGGTGGATCCATGTGTGGTTTGTGAGAAGAACACACATGCAATGACACTGGGTGTTGTTCATGATATGGTTTGTAAGAAGAACACACATTCAATGACTCTAGCTGTGGTTTGTGAAAAGAGCACGCATGCGATGACTCTAGCTGTGGTTCATTGGAACAGCAGACATACAATGACACTGGTGGATCCATGTGCGGTTCATGGGAAGAACACACATACAACGACACCGGTGGATCCATGTGTGGTCTGTTGGAAGAACACACATGCAATGACATTGGTGGATCCATGTGTGGTTCATGGGAAGAACACACATGCAATGACACAAGTGATATGTGGTATGTGAGAAGAACACACATGCAATGACTCTAGCTGTGGTTAATGAAAAGAGCTAACATGCAATGACACCGGTGGATCCATGTGTGGTTCAAGGGAAGAACACACATGCAATGACACTGGGTGTGGTTCATGATATGGTCTGTGAGAACAACACACATGCAATGACACTGGTGGATCCATGTGTGGTCTGTGAGAAGAACACACATGCAATGACACTGGGTGTGGTTCATGATATGGTTTGTGAGAAGAACACACATGCAATGACACTGGTGGATCCATGTGTGATCTTGGGGAAGAACACACATGCAATGACACTGGATCCATGTGTGGTCTATGAGAAGAACACATATCCAATGACTCTAGCTGTGGTTCATGAAAAGAGCAGACATGCAATGACACTGGTGGATCCATGTGTGGTTCATGGGAAGAACACACATGCGATGACACTGGGTGGATCCATGTGTGGTTTGTGAGAAGAACACACATGCAATGACTCTGGTGGATCCATGTGTGGTTCATGGGAAGAACACACATGCAATGACTCTGGTGATATGTGGTTTGTGAGAAGAACACACATGCAATGACTCTAGCTATGGTTTGTGAAAAGAGCACGCATGCGATGACTCTAGCTGTGGTTCATGGGAAGAGCACACATACAATGACACTGGTTATGGTTCATGATATGGTTTGTGAGAAGAACACACATGCAATGACACCGGTGGATCCATGTGTGGTCTGTGAGAATAACCCACATGCAATGACACTGGGTGTGGTTCATGATATGGTTTGTGAGAAGAACACACATGCAATGACACTGGTGGATCCATGTGTGGTCTTTGGGAAGAACACACATGCAATGACACAGGTGATATGTGGTCTGTGAGAAGAACACACATCCAATGACTCTAGCCGTAGTTCATGAAAAGAGCAGACATGCAATGACACTGGTGGATCCATGTGTGGTTCATGGGAAGAACACACATGCGATGACACTGGGTGGATCCATGTGTGGTTTGTGAGAAGAACACACATGCAATGACACTGGTGGATCCATGTGTGGTTCATGGGAAGAACACACATGCAATGACTCTGGTGATATGTGGTTTGTGAAAAGAACAGACATGCAATGACTCTAGCTGTGGTTAATGAGAAGAGCAGACATGCAATGACACCGGTGGATCCATGTGTGGTTTGTGAGAAGAACACACATGCAATGACACTAGGTGTGGTTGATGATATGGTTTGTAAGAAGAACACACATGCACTGACTCTAGCTGTGGTTTGTGAAAAGAGAACGCATGCGATGACTCTAGGTGTGGTTCATGAGAAGAGCAGACATACAATGACACCGGTGATATGTGGTCTATCAGAAGAACACACATGCAATGACTCTAGCCGTGGTTCATGAAATGATCAGACATGCGATGACACTAGTGGATCTATGTGTGGTTTGTGAGAAGAACACACATGCAATGACACCAGTGGATCCATGTGTGGTCTGTGGGAAGAACACACATGCAGTGACACTGGTGATATGTGGTTTGTGAGAAGAACACACATCCAATGACTCTAGTGAATCCTTACGTGGTTTATGAGTGGTTTATGAGAAGAACACACATCTAATGAACTCTTGTGGATCTATCTTGGCATAATTTGATGTCTGCCATGATGTATTTCATTGTGCAAGACACTCACTTTTCATTTTTATACTACTCAGTATCGCCCTTGGTTTTATGTGGTACTACTCAGTTTTGCCCCCCTCTCTCTATCTTTTGTAGAAGCACAAATCTGTGCTCACCCTGTCTGCTACTCCTTGATTGGTTATCACAGTTGTCACACAGATCGTGCGCACCAGCCGTTGATTCTGTGTGATCCAACGATGATCATTGCACACGTCGTGCCCTTCACAGTACAGCGCGAGACAGCACGGACGTCTCCCTCAGCGAGACTTCTATAAGAAGGAACACAATGCCGTCCATGGAAAAGTCGTCGAGCAGTCATGTCATGTTTAATCAAGTCTAAAAAGCCTACTACTGCTACTACTACTCCACAACGCATGCTTCATCGAGTGCACGGTCATCGATGGACAACTGCAATTTATTGCCACTTGATTTTAATAAGACATATCCCATTTTTTACGCAGCGGCTCTCAATCGCCAATTTTAGGGCCGTGTCAAACTTCGTACATAGAAATTGTGTGTGCGCCCTTTGCATGCGGCTCAATACAGAACTGCCATGCATGGCCCGGGAAAAAAGTGACGTACCATGCGCGTGTCGCGGTGCACGGTGCAGTCGACTGCGCGGCACGTTGCATGGTGGTGCAACAAAACGTGCCTTGCTTCTATCCACCTTAGCTATAGAGCCCCTCTCCGCATACCCACTCCCACTCTCGCTCACTGTCCCCACGCAACCCTCTCCACTGTCCCACCAGCATCCGCAAACTCCCGAGAATACCCCGTCCGCGCCGGTGATGGCCGAGGAGGATAAGGTGGCCATCGTCCCCTCCGTGGCTGCCGGCGAGGAGGCCCCCGTCTCCTCGCCAGTCCCCCACGACGCGTTGAAAGCAGCCGCTGTCCCTGTCCAGGCCCTAGTGGAGGCATCGATGGCAGCCGTCGTTCCCGTCCAGGCCCCCGTCCCAGCTACCGACGGAGACGCCGAAGAGGAGCCCCCCGCCGGTCACAAGCAGATCACGCACTTCTTGGGCACCTATGATCTAGATAAGTACATCGCTCCGCTGAACCCCTACGACACCGGCATCGACGACCTATGGTCGTAGGTAACTTGGGTTTTCTCCCCTCCCCTGGTTCTTCTACCGTTTGTTAGAAATAATGGGCTAATCTATTTAAAATTTAGCTGGTATTGTCATGTTTAATATTCTGGAATTAATCATGGAAATTGTGCCTAATTATCCAACACCGTTCCCATCATTGGATGCTAGATCTTGGTTTATTAGGATTCGCTTGTTCGCATTTCGATTGCTCGATCTTCTTACACCATCTACTCCCCCATTTTCCCTTTCTTCCAATAGGTTTCCGACAGTGACGTCTGCAGGGATGACGAGTCCATTCACACCAAGGCTCGTCAGGTGCTGAGGAGGCTGCGGGCTGGCAAGTATGACAGCTTCCTCAGGGACCCCTACAGCTGCCCCTTCTGCAAGGCGTCTCTTAATGACAGTCGCGGCATGCCCTCTTGAACACCTCTTGAACACCTTGCATCAAGAAGCCCAGCGGCTCGGCATCCACAAAAACGGCAAGCCCGAGCCCGCGAACATCAACACCTACATCGCTGAACACCGTGCTCTCTGCATTCACCTCCGAAACCTCCAGCGGGTGGCCATCAAAGAGGGTTGCATGCCTCCAATCAGGCCCAAGGCCCCCAAGTCCAAGAAACTGGGCAGCAAGAAGTGGCGGAAGCACCAGAGGGAGATGGCGGAGGCGCGGGCGCTTGCAGGATGTGCCTGCTGCTGCGGCGGCTGCCCCTGCTTCCTAGCAGCTCCTTTCTAGCTATATCCTATTTCTGGAATGCATCGAACCTCGTTAAGCAACCTACTTTCTATCGCTATATCCTATTTAGCTGCGCATAGCTATATCTACATTTGTTTTGTTTTCTGAATGAATGTATTCTGCCTGGTGTGATTTGCTGCTCTAGATTTGCTACCTGTTCGGAGGCAAAAAGAGGTCCAAAAGGGAACGAAATATCAAAGTGAGAATCTTCTCTAGATTTGCTACCAATTTGGGCAAAATGAAACATATATGTTTAGTGAGAGAGGAAAAGGGCACTGTTTCAAACTGCTAGTTAAGAAGGTACCATCTTGACAAGCTACAACACACAAACATAAACATAACACAACGAGGGTTAAATTTATTTTACTAGTATCACTTGATGCGCTAGACATCTTGGCAAGCTAACCGAGTTCCACAAAATAGAAACATAACACTGACAAGTAAAATTTAATTCACTCCTCATCAGACCACTTGACGCGCTTGCCATCATTACAGGTACTCCACATCCGAGGAATTGCTTTGTCCCAAATGGCATCTGACTTGGCTTTCCTATCTTCAGCGTCATGTGGAACAATTAGCGGTGCATCACAAGCCTGATTGTTGCCACTAGAAGATGCTGCCTCTCTATTTGCCGCTTCAGCTGCAGCCTCTCTGCCAGCTGCTTCTTCAGCTGCAAGCTCTCTTTCAACTGCTTCTGCAGCCTCTCTGTCAGCTTCTTCAGATGCAGCCAATTTCTTTGCATATTCAACTTCAAACTCAACTATTCAGCATTTTCTACAAAGGGCTCCCCCAAGCTCGTCTTCCCTCTTGCAAATAGGGCAAAACACGAGGTAACGTAGAAAAAAATGGATCTTCTTGTACAACTGGTAGGTCACGTAAGCATCTATGGCTGCATACTTCAGGTTTATATCAGACAACGGCACTCGTCCCAGAAATCGTGCCTATCTGTAGGGAAATCTTCCTTCATTTTGTCGTACGACTCATCGAGGATTCTAGTTGCGAGTGATGCCATTCCATCCTTCTTCGAGCCCCCTAGGATCTTGACAAGACGCTGAATATCGACCCAGTTGTGCGCAGGAATTATAATTTCCTCTTGATACAATTTTGAAAAATCAGTTGTTGTGTCGACAATGCAGAAAACAATTCCCTTTTTTACAAGGAATGGCATGGCGCGGACATTTCTGTCGATCTGAAAGTATGTAGTTTGTCATCACCAAAATTTGTAACTACAAATATTTTGTCAATGCAAGATCATCATCTCAATATAATTTTGAAAAGTTTAGTAAATGCAAGATCAAGACTCTCAACATTGTATTATCATAATTTATTCAGTTTTGCTATTTCTCAGTGGACTGAACGAGTTCCACATGTCTTTTAACTACGGTTGCACTTTTCTTAGGTGTTTGAGACTAAAGAAAATCTCAGTCGATTGAGACATAGGCAAACCCTAATTTATTTGGTCCTAAGTAAAATCCAGTATTTGCAATATGAGCAAGTGGATAAAGAACAAGAGGAGAAAACCCTAAAAGCGGTTAGCTACAGAGAGCAGATCTACAAACCGGGAGAGGTGGTAGACGAGGACGTGTTTCCGTATGGCCAGTTGAACGACGGCGACTTCACTCCCTTCATATGGGTGCTCCGGGGTGTACTCGAGGTCCAATCCCACAAACTTGTCCTTGTCTATCCCAAGCCAACCCTCGTACATCCTCAGGACACGCACCACTGTCTCCTCCTCGTTGGTGTAGACAACGTCTATCTTCTTGTTGTCATGGGTAGTGAAGCTTGTCTCTAGCACTTGGTAGACGGAGGGTCTTTGGTCCAGTGCCTAAATTCCATCGGTCCTGGTTCGTTTCCATAATCGGGACCATGCCACGAACCGGGACCAAAAACCCCACGACGGTCAGCAGTCCAGGACAATTAATGTAAATTAATTCGGGGCTGAAATTAATTCGAGGTAGAAATTAATTCGAGGTAGAAATTGAATTGATCAGTATTTTTGAAAAAATCTTTCACAAATTAATCGAGACAAAGATCTAAATTGAGACATTTTGTTATTCGACCACAAATTTTTCCATACAAAGATGCGACTTTACAAATTTTCCTAGTCGACAACACTTCCGCTGCCGCTGTCCTCCGAGCCGCCGGCTTCCTCGTCGTCGTCGGACGAAATCTCCACGATTTCGGCGTTGTTCAGGAGACGGAGCTTCTCTGCGCGGCTAGTGGCGTCGATGGCGGTGTAGATGGTCCGTCCAGGGACGGACCAGAACATTTCCCGCCCTTCTTGGTTGCGGCGATCCGAGTGCACCAGGCGCCCGTCCACGATACGGTTGCCAAGCTTGGCCTTCAGCTCCTTCTTGAACAGCCGGGGCCATTGCTGGCGCGCGATACCGAGCAACGCGCCTCATGCACGCTGGCGGTGGCGGCGACGCCCGCGATGACGCGCCATCTCGTATCCGTGGGGTTGAGGAGCGAGCCACCAGCACACGGCTGATGCGAAGACGAGGATGCCGTAGTATGCAAACATCGCCGCCTCGTAGTGGTTGAGCGTGGGCACCTCCATGGCGGCACGGTGGAGATTGGAGAGGGAGGGGAGGCGAGACGACGGTGCGGTGGAGAGGCGATGGCTAAAGGGGTGGGGTGGAGATGGACTACAGAGAGGCCGAGGCGATGGCGAAAGCGAGCGCTGTGGCCTCATATTTATAGAGTGCGTAGACCTTCCATGGCGGCAAGGAGAAGACGGGAAGAAGATAGTAGATGACAGGAAGAAGAAGAAGAGTGGTTTCTGCGAGGCAGGGGAACGGTGGAACAGTCAATGCGCTTTTATGGTAGGGGTTAACGATTGGGACGGAAGTCCGAGGAGAGACGCATGGCGGTGGCCATTCCAGCTTCTGAGTAAACAAAAAATAATTATAACGCTGATACATGGGCCCTGTTTTGTCACGTCAATACACTGGGTAGGGGGTGTTGTCCTATCCACTGTGTCAATGCTACAAGCCTACGTGACAGCCACCCCGCCTAAGCGACGGGAGCGACATAACGGCGAGAACTGACAGGGGGGGCCCAACTTGACGCCCGTTAGTCTGATTTTTTGTATTGAAACGTAAAGTTGAATTCATGCCGAAAAAGACCCTCTGAGTATTTGGCACACCAACTATAGTCATGCCAGCTGATTTCAGGGAACTTGGGTACCGCGTTGCCTGTACACCCCAACTTTCGGGCCGCAAAATGATATTCTCGCCCTAGGCGACCACACCACCCCCTGGCGCGGGCTAGGCCTGGGCACGCGGCCAGGTGGTGTGGCGATCCTTTGGCCCCTCTCCGTCTCGTATTCTGGCTCCATGTCTCCCTCGGTGAAAAACTGACTTTGGCTTTTGTCCCGTCCAATTCCGAAAATATTCATTTTTTGACTTTCCTGGAACCAAAAACAGCAGAAAAAGGCAGCTGGCACTATGGCATCTTGTTAATAGGTTAGTCCAAGAAAGTGTATAAAAATTCTCCAAAGTGTGGGAAAAAATAAGAAAGTAGATAAAAACCAAGTATGGAACATCAAAAATTATAGATAAGTTTACAACGTATCAGTTCCCTATGTTTTGCGTGTTAGATAACAATACCGTGGAGTTTTCTCATGTGTGATAAGTGTGCAGGCAAAAGTTATTGTGTTTGGGGGCCGGATTATCTGCCCACCCAAGGGACGGATAATCCAGCCTGACTCACTTGGCATAGGAAGGCAGGGTGCGTCGCTCAGGCTGGGGGCGGACTTTTCCCCGGAAATTCTGAAAAGGGGCGGATTTTCTTTCCCTGACCGGATAATCCGGCCCACAACTCGGGTCGGATAATCCGCCCCTAGGAGACATGCAAGGGCTGGCTTGGTGTGTCACTTAGTCTGGGGCGGACTTTCCCCCGGAAAATCTGAAAATGGGCGGATTTTCTTCCCTTGACCGGATAATCTGGCCCACGCCTTGGGCCGGATAATCCGGTCCCTAGGAGACTTGCAAGGGCTGGCTCGGCGCGTCACTCTAATTGGGAGCGGATTATTTGCCGGATAATACGAGTCTGGAGCGGAGTTTTCCCTAGGCCGGATAATCATGCCCCCACTTGGGCTGGATAATCCAACCCCCAAAGTCTCCAACGGCTCAGTTGGGACAGGGGGTATAAAAGCCCCTTGATCCCCTTCGGTCAGAACTCTTGATTCATTCAAAAAGACTAGACCTATTGCAAGAGCTTTTTCTCTAGATCTCCCACTTCAACCACCCAAAGCCTTCGATCTTTGGGGGAATTGAAGGAGGAGACAACCTACATCTTCATCACGAATCAAGCGCATCAACTCCTCTCTGTTCACTTGGAGGAATCCCTGATCTAGTATTCTCGTTAATATCTAGATCTTGTGTTTTGTTATTGATAACTTGTTCTTGTGGCAGCTTGTTGTCATTACGGGAGCCTCCAATTTGGTTGTGGGGTTGTGCCCCGCTAGTTGTGTAAAGGCGTCGGTTCCCGCCTCGAAGGGTACCTATAGTGGAAAGGTGGATCAGGCCTTTGGTGGCGGGATCCATCGGAGAACAGGGTGAGGCCTATTGTGGCGTGGTGGTCTTAGTACCGCCCACCCCTCTAACGCAGATGTACTTCCCTTAACAAGGAAGGAACTGCGGTAAAACAAATCATGTGTCTCCGTGTGCTTCATCACGATTTCCCCGTTCCTCACTTTACTCGCCTTTACTCGCTAGTAGTTAGGTTTGCATATAGGGAAATTCTACATATTAGTTTATCTGGAGAATTTACCTTTTGTGTCAAGCCTAAAATTGAAAAAGCATTAAAATTTGAAGTAGCACCTATTCACCCCCCTCTAGGTGCCCATACGATCCATTTCAATTGGTATCAGAGCCTCGGCTCTTTATTCGGGCTTAACCTCCTAAGAGAAGTATGGGTACTAAGGAAAATGGAAATGAGGTTGTGGACAAGGTCACAATGGATGACCTCAAGACGTTGGAAACAACCTTGTTGAAATCCTTTGAGACCAAGATGGAGGAGGTGCAACAAATGATTGCTCGCCTCACATCATCTACAGCCCCATCTCCATCTTCCTCTGAGTCCACCACTCCTCTTTCCAAGGATAAGGCTCACGCCGGATCTAAGGAAGATGAAGTGGTAGGTGAAAAACATAATGGTTCCGCCTCCAAGAAGGGAAGTGGTAAGGAGGACTATAGTGAGGTTCCTCATCTATCTTCTCCCGATCCACCTATCCATCATCCTCATATAAACAATAGGGGTGATCCACCCAAGCTTACTGCATCTTCATTTAATCAATGGTAATTCTTAATGAAGTCTCATGTATGCAGTTCGTCTATTGAGCTTTGGAGGATTATCGAAGATGGTCTTCATATTGGAGACCCCACCAACTTGACTAGGAGAGAAGTTGTGGATAGTCAACTAAATGCAACGGCTCTCCACATGATTCAGCTCAGAGTTGTGGATAGTCAACTAAATGCAACGACATGCCCCACATTAAGCACTTCAACACCGCCAAAGAAGCTTGGGATGCACTCACCGACCTATTTATTGGAAATGAAAGCATGAGAAGAAATAGGTATGATGCCCTTAGTAATGAAGCTAAAGGATTCTACATGTTGGATGGTCACGACCATGAATATATGTATAGAAGGCTCAAGGGCATTGCAACAACATTTAGAAAACATGGAGCCACTCACATTGATGATGCTTGGATAAAAAGGAAATATGTGAGTTCTCTAATGCCATTTGAGCCAACGGACTTGAAGAGCTTGCAAGGTAGACACAACTACCATCAAATGACTTCCAATGAAGTCATGCAAGAAAAGGCATCATTCAAGGTTGCAGCTAAGAACGCTGAAGATGCCCGTGCCCGGGCTATTGGAATGCAAAAAGGAGTCAATGTTTCTCTAAAGGCAAATGGTGTTGAACAAGATGAGGATGAAAGAGGATACGATGGTGTCTCCATGGGCTGTCCCGAGGAAGTCAAGCATGCTCATGGTGAGTACATGGCTTTCTATGCAAGGAATTTTTGGAAGGATCCAGCCAAGGCCAAGTCGGAACTCGAGCACAAGAATGGGTCAAGTGGAAGAAGAGAGAATGGCCCAAAACCGAGAACATGCTACAATTGTGGAGATAGGTTGCACTTTGTGGCTGAATGTCCATATCAAAATAGAGAAGACAATGGTGGCAGGCTCATCCTTAAAGAAAACTTCAAGGCACCTCGAAAGAAGCCTTTTATCAAAAAGAATGGTCCATACAAGAAGCAACCCAAGATTGTCTTGGTGGCACAAGAAGAATATTCCTCTTCAAGTGAAGACGAAGAGGATGAAGATAGTTCTCGTGAGGTGGATGCTATAGCCACCACATCTACCCTGTCATCACTCTTCGACTCTCCAAACGAAAACGTCATCAACAACAACGTCACTTGCCTTATGGCAAGAGGGTCCGAGGTATCATCTTCTATTTCTTCATTTCCTAAGACTAACATAAATATGGATATGGATGATCATACTAGTCTTAAGATAAAAGAAGAAGTTATTGCTTTGGAATTTTTTTTCACTAACTTGCAAGGTAAGCATAAACTTCACTTTGATGCTCTTATGAGTCAACTTGCTCATTCCGAAGCTCTTCTCGAAGAAAAGGGTAGAATTGAGAGAGAAGACGCCTTAGAGATAGCCTCCTTGAAGAATGCCTTAGAAGAAGAAGAGGAAGCTCGAGTATCCTTGGAGGAGAAACTCGAGTCAATTGAGGAATCCCATGAAGAGGTTGTTGCCCAGCTCATGAAAGAATGTGAAAATGCTCTTGCTAAGGTAAAGAAACTAAAGAAAGAAAAGGTTGAATTTGGGGCTGCTCATGCTAGACTCTCAGAGAAGTTTGAGAAACTTGACATTGCTCACAAGGCATTGGAGAGTGAACATTATACTCTAAATGATTCTCGTGATCAGCTCCAAACTCAATTGGACAAGTATGATATGCCAACACCTCCACTCTATCTTATGGACATGAAGACATTGTTGAGGAAAATGCAAGGCTAAAAGAAGAACTCATAAAGGGATATCAACATGAAGGTAAAGAAGTCCTAGATGAGGTGCTCAGGAAACAAAGGACAAACAATGGGAAAGAAGGTCTTGGTTATGTCTCCAAGACAAAGAAGAAGAAGAAGAAGAGCAAACCTGCTCAACCAAAGACAAGCACCACCTCTAATGACAAGACTAACTATGATGGTTTTGCAGGGGCTAATAATCCTAACTATGAGTTATATTGCGATTATTATGGTGATGTTTATGCTAGTTATGTAAGTCCTTATGATAGTTACATTTCTTGGTCTATTTGGGTTCCTAAGACCCTTGTCACTAACATGAGAGGACCCATGGAAAAATGGGTACCTAAAACCAAGAAGTAACTTTCTTGCAGGGATATGCTTCCGGTGGGTCTAAATGGGTACTCGATAGCGGGTGCACTAGTCATATGACCGGAAGCAAGGAGATCATGCGGATATGCGGCCAAACCATGATCACATAACCGTCTCCTATGGTGACAAGTCAAAATCTGAGGTATTGGGTCTTGGCAAAGCCGTGGTTGCTCACGACATCTCTCTCGTGGACATCATGCTTGTTGAGACCCTCGGTTACAATTTACTTCTAGTTCACACCCTTGGTAAGATGGGCTTTGCAGTCTTTATTGATGCTGATTTGGTGGTACTCTTGTGGAGCAAGTCTCTAAAGGTCGCTTTCGTGGGATATGTCAAAAATGACCTGTACGTGGTGGACTTTTCGGGGAAAACCACTACATGCCCGATGTGTCTTTTTGGAAAGGCCGACGCGGGTTGGCTATGGCATCGCCGCCTAGCCCACGTCAATATGAGAACTTTTCAAAGTCTCCACAAGGGTGGCCACATCCTTGGACTAAAAGAAAATGTTTCCTTTGCCAAAGATCGTGTTTGCAGGGCTTGTGTTGAAGGAAAAATGCATGATTCTCCTCATCGAAGGAAGACCATTATTTCATCAAAGAGGATCTTAGAGCTCCTCGACGTGGATCTCTTTGGTCCTCCATCTAATGCAAGTATCGGTGGGAAGAAATATTGCCTCGTGATTGTTGGCGATTACTCAAGATACACATGGGTCTATTTCTTCATGTTGAAGAGCAAGACTCAACAAATGGTCATTGACTTTGCCAATGAAGTTCAACGTTAATACAATGTCCCTATGATACGTTGCAAACGTATCTATAATTTTTGATGTGCCATGCTTGTTTAGTATCTACTTTCTTATGTTTTATTCACAATATGAGGTATTTTTATACATTTTCTGGAACTAACCTATTAACAAGATGCCACAGTGCCAGTTGCCTGTTTTCTACTGTTTTTGGTTCCAGAAAAGTCAGAAAATGAATATTCTCGGAATTGGACGGGACAAAAGCCAAAGTCGATATTTTACCGGAAGACACATGGAGTTCGAAGGAGAAACGAAGGGGGGGGGGCACAGGGCGGCCACACCCCCATGGCGCGGGCATCCCTAGGCCGCGCCAGGGCATGGTGTGGGCCTCCTGGCTGGCCACCGACCTTGCCCCTTCGCCTATAAGAAGCCCCCGATGCAAAAAGCCTAAATCGAATAGCCTCCAGCCATGAAAATTTCCGCAGCGCTGCCGCCACCGAAGGGGAGATTCGGCGGACAGAAAGTCTCTGTTCCGGCACCCTGTCGCGACGGGGAAGTGCCCCTGGAGCCATCTCCATCGATCTCCACCACCATCTCCATCGCCGTTCCTGATTCCCATGATGAGGAGGGAGTAGTTCTCTCTCGAGGCTAAGGGTTCTATCGTAGCTACATGTTCATCTCTCTCTCTATGCATGATCATATTGTGATCATGAGCTTTGTAATCAAGTAGATCTACCTTGCTACTCAAGTGCTTTAATATATCTCTGCTCTCCCCATGTGTGTGAAAGTGACAGCATGCACACCATGGTCGCACTTAGGCTAGAGATTACAATTACTAGTTATGAGTTATATTTGGAGTTGGATGTCTCTATGAAATTGTGGTGTTTGTTGGAACCATCTAGAGCTCAAGGTGATAGTGTGGGGTTATCTAGATTGGGAAAAGCGAACTTTGAGGAGTGCTTTTATAGCCCTACCATGGATTAGAGTGTCCAATCGGAGAGTAGTTCAGAGTAGTATCATAAAGAGAAGATATTTATATGAGAGTGTTCACTAGTGAAAGTATGATCCCTAGGCCTTGTTTCTAAGCATTGAAACACCGTTTGCAACTAGATCTGTTACATGTTTGCTTGCTACTATCTTTATTATAGTTTGCCTTTAGTCTCTTCCACGCAATCAAGCTATTTTCTGGCACCATTGTCTTATATCCATACCACTTGTATTTTACTATCTCTTCACCGAACTAGTGCACCTATACACATGACAAGTGTATTGGGTGTGTTGGGGACACAAGAGACTTCTTGTATCTTGATTGCAGGGTTGCTTGAGAGGGATACCTTTGACCACTTCCTCCCATAGTTCGATAAACCTTGGGTGATCCACTTAAGGGAAACTTGCTGCTGTTCTACAAACCTCTGCACTTGGAGGCCCAACAACTGTCTACAAGAATAGAAGTGTGTAGACATCAATCTATTTTCTGGCACCATTGCCGGGGAGGTAAGGTAAAAGGTACTCACATCCTCCGGTGTGAGTGATCGAAGTTATTTCCTTTAGATTCTACAATTTTGTCTTTTTGTTTCTTGTTTTCACTAGTTAGGCTTAATGGAAAACAACAACAAAATTAGAGAGATTTATAGTATTTATCTTGAGTTAGGACATGACGTGTTTGAAGAGAAAATTAAAAACCTATGGAACTTTATTTGCATGATAATAGCAATGTTATTAGTATAAATTCTTTGAACACCATTATTGCTAATGCTATGGAAAATTCTAAGCTTGGGGAAGCTAGTTTTTATGAAAATGATCTTTTTAGTCCCCCAAGCACGGAGGATAAAATTTACTTTGATGATACTATACCTCAGATATATGATGATTACAATGATGAATATGATATTTTCAGTCCACCTACTATTGTGGAGAAAATTAATGATTACAATATGCCTCCTATATTTGATGATTATGGTGATGAGAATAATAATGATAGCTATTTTGTTGAATTTGCTCCCACCACAATTAATAAGAATGACTATGCTTATGTGGAGAGTAATAATAATTATATGCATATGGCTCATGATAAGAATGTTTTATGTGATAGTTATATTGTTAATTTTATTCATGATGCTACTAAAAGTTATTATGAGAGAGGGAAACATGGTTTTATGCATCTCAATAATATTAAGTTTCCCCTCTTTATGTTGAAAGTCTTGAAGTTGCACTTGTTTTGCTTTACTATGCTTGTTGCTTTGTGCTTTCATGACTTGTTTCTTTACAAGATTCCTATGCATAGGAAGTGGGTTAGACTTAAATGTGCTTTGAATTTGCTTCTTGATGCTCTCTTTTACTTCAATTCACATTTCTTATGTGAGCATCTTGTCAAACTATCATGTCTAACTTAAAGGCGTTAAAGAAAAGTACTTATTGGGAGATAACACAAAAGTTTTAGATGAGTATTTGAAGTTATTTCCTCTGTAATAACCACTCCTTATCCTTCTTATTTGCTTTTTGTGCCAAGAGTAACCTCTAATGAGAGAGAAGTAATGCTTGGGAAAGTTGCTGTCCCGAAACAGATTTTTGTGCTTTGCTATAAACATTCGTGTAAAATCTCTGTAAGTCGGTTTGAGCTGTGATTTTTTGTGATTCTGCCCCAAGTTGTTATCTAACTTTCATTAGTTCAACACGTTTCGATTTGAGCAACAGAAGGTCTTTGAAAAAATTGGTTTTTACCTGCTGGTCTGTTCCGACAGATTTCTGCCATTATTTGCATTTGCTTCTTGTTGATTCCTTTTTGGGTTCTTTTTGGGGAATTGAGATTGTTGAGGGAATTGCTACAGTAGCTTGTTATATTGAGTGCACTAATGTTGCTAATAAAGATTGTGTGAAGTTTTGTATGAAGGAAAAATTTCAGGTGTATGGAGAGAATGATGTAATGAGATGAAGAATGGACTAAAGCTCAAGCTTGGGGATGGCACGCATGTCACCCCAAGAAATATCCAAGAAGTAAAAGCGTCAAAGCTTGGGGATGCCCAAGGTATCCCTTTCTTCATCAAAAAAAATCTCAGGTTTATTCCAAACACTTCATTTTTATTGTTTCATGCACAAGTTGTGTTGTTCTTGGAGCGTCTTCATTTTTGTTTTTAGTTTTCATTTGCTTGGTTTGCTTAGTTTGATTGAATAAATTGGTTGGACCCCCTCTTTCATACATTAGTTTTCAAATAAGTTTGGTTTGGATTGGAAAAGAGTAGGAAAAGTTCATGCTTAACTGGTAAAAGAGCTTGTTTTTGACTGTGGCCTATGCTTTGTCATGTCATGCTTGATATTGTTTTGGCTTTATGCTTAGTGATTATTGTTGTAGCATGATATGTTATAAACAATTGAGATTGCTTAATGTGCCTTGATAGAATCATGTATTGTTTTAGCATATAAAAGCATAATATTGTGGTATTCTCCTTTGATGCTTTATTTGGGTTGACTTGGCACATGCTCACACCATGTTAAGACTATCCCAAGTCACTATAGCCTCTATGATCCTTTAGTTTTCGTGTTGTAATATCACTCTATGATTTAATTAATAATGTTTTGTCACTTTGCATGATTATGGCCATTACTGCTCTCTAAGTTGGTCCCTCCCAGTCTTTTGCTAGCCTCCATAACCAAGTGTGATTTCCACTCATGCATTCAACTCCAAATAAAACCAAGTTATTCCAAAGAGTCCATGATATCTATGCACTTCTATTCTTGTAGACAGTTGTTGGGCCTCCAAGTGCAGAGGTTTGTAGAACAGCAGCAAGTTTTCCCTTAAGTGGATCACCCAAGGTTTATCGAACTCTCTTGTGTCCCCAACACACCCAATACACTTGTCAGGTGTATAGGTGCACTAGTTCGGTGCAGAGATAGTGAAATACAAGTGGTATAGATTATTATAAGTGGTAACGGTGATAGAAAATAGCTTGATGGCATGGAAAAGACTAAAGTAAAACTGAAATAAAGATAGAAGCAAGCAAACATGTAACAGATCTAATAGCAAACGGTGTTTCAGTGCTAAGAAACAAGGCCTAGGGATCATACTTTCACTAGTGAACACTCTCATATAAATATATTATTCTTTATGATACTATGCTGAACTACTCTCCGTTTGGACTCTCTAATCCATGGTAGGGCTATAACAACACTCCTCAAAGTCCGCTTTCCCCATCTAGATAACCCCACACTGTCACCTTGAGTACTAGATGGTTCAAACAAACACCACAATTTCATAGAAACATCCAACTCCAAATATAACTCATAACAAATATTTGTAATCTCTAGCCTAAGTGCCACCATGGTGTGCACACTGTCAACTTCACACCCATGGGGAGAGCAGAGATCTATTAAAGCACTTCAGTAGCAAGGTAGATCTATGGATTACAAGCTCATGATCTCAATAACATCATGCATAGAGAGAGAGATGAACACATAGCTACCGGTAGAACCCTTAGCCTCGAGAGAGAACTACTCCCTCCTCATCATGGGAATCAGCAACGGTGATGGAGATGGCGGTGGAGATCGATGGAGATGGCTCCGGGGGCACTTCTCTGTCCCGGCAGGGTGCCGAAACAGAGACTTTCTGTCCCCCGAATCTCCCCTTCGGTGTGGCGGCGCTGCGAAACTTTTCATGGCTGGAGGCTTGACGATTTAGGGTTTTTGCATCGAGAGGCATCTTATAGGCGGAGAGACAAGGTCGGTGGGCGGCCAGGGGGCCCACACCACCTGGTGGCACGGCCAGGGCTAGCTCGTGCCACCATATGGTGTGGCCACCCTATGGCCCCTCTCCGTCTCATCTTCTGGCTCCGTGAGTCTTTGGTAAAATATCGACTTTGGCTTTTGTCCAGTCCAATTCCGAGAATATTCATTTTCTGACTTTCTGGAACCAAAAACAGCTGATAATAGGCAACTGGCACTGTGGCTCTTGTTAATAGGTTTGTCCAAGAAATCATATGAAAAATACTCCAAAGTGTGGACAAAACATAAGAAAGTAGTTAAAACCAAGCATAGAACATCAAAAATTATAGATACGTTAGCAACGTATCAGTCCACCATACCTACCTATTAGCATTTTCTATTCCAAGTATATTCATGTTTTTATCTACCTTCCAAATTAAACTTTTTATGCGAAAATTAGTGATTAAAGCTCTCATGAACTTGATGGCACACTTTACTTTTCTTGCCCCTAATAAACTTGAACCATTGTGTCATCTATGTTGTATATGCTTGCACTTATATGTTGGGGATTAGCAGAACCATGCTGTCATGGGGAACGCTTTCAACATTGCACTTGTACATTGTATCTAGTTGATATCATGCTATTTTGTCTATGGATGTCATCGGTGTGAAATGAAAGGGGAGCTTGTAAGTCCATGGAGTTATGTATGTGTGTTAGAGCAACGCCTGGGCCACTGGTCTAATCCATGCCTAATCATGGTGGAAACCTGCAGCGTAACCATAATGAGCAATCTATGAAGCATTCTTCTTATAAAAAAGAGATAGAGATTGGGAAAAAGAGAAAAAGAGAAAAAAGATGAGAAAAGAGGAAAGAGAGAAAAAAGCACCATTTTCCCATGGTAAATAAGAAGATTGCTGAGATGCTTATTGTCTGCTTGCCTTGTCATTTTGATATGGGGATTCTTCCTTATCATCGGGCAAGGGGTACCCCGTTGGGGATTCTCTATGATACACATATACTTACTACGACAAGAACTTACCGGTAACTAAACTTGAGTAGCATGAGGAGCGGCCCTCCTATTCAAGGGACATGAGATTTCCAACTTATACTTTGTCAAGCATATACTCCATAGTTTGTTCACTTTAACCTTAATCACTTCAAGATGCTTATGATAGGGGCAATGAGAGATGAAAGCTAATAAGTACCATAATTTTTGGAAGCTCTTTATGAGACTTGAATCCCTGCTTCCTTCTATGAAGGCCTTTCTTTTACTTTTATGTTGAGTCTCCATCTTCTATCTTTATGCACCTATTAAGAGAGCATAGTGGCCATTCTTAGTTTAATGTGCATTGTACCAAGACTTGTTGATTGATGCATAAATTTGATATTGCTTGTTCTTAAACTATTTGTATCTAGTCACCCTTATAAACTTTGAAGGTGTCCTATGCATTTATGTTTTGCTACACTATGAGGGACAAGCTGAATACCATTCTCATTATGTTTTCTATATGTGAAACAAACAAACGTCTTTCAATGCATTGTTATTCGTGATCTGTGTTTGTATCATTTCATGTTGCATGCATAGTCACTATGTCTTATTGTTATAACTTCATCTTTCATGCTCATGTTTAGAGTACTTTGATCCCAGCTTTCAATGTTTTACAAATACTTTGATCAAGTTTATGATGGTGCATGTCACCTCAAAAATTATTCTTTCTTTTTATCACTTACCTACTCGAGGATGAGCAGGACTTAAGCTTGGGGATGTTGACACGGTGCAAACGTATCTATAATTTTTGATGTTCCATGCTTGTTTAGTATCTACTTTCTTATGTTTTGTTCACACTTTGAGGTATTTTTATACATTTTCTGGAACTAACCTATTAACAAGATGCCACAGTGCCAGTTGCCTGTTTTTTGCTGTTTTTGGTTCCAGAAAAGTCAGAAAATAAATATTCTCGCAATTGGACGAGACAAAAGTCAAAGTCGATATTTTACGGGAAGACACATGGATTCCGAAGGAGGGACGAAGGGGGGCCACACCCCCCTTGGCGCAGGCATCCCTAGGCCGTGCCAGAGCATGGTGTGGCCCCCCTGGCTGGCCACTGACCTTGCCCCTTTGCCTATAAGAAGCCCCCGATGCAAAAAGCCTAAATCCAACAGCCTCTAGCCACGAAAAGTTCCGCAGCACCGCCGCCATCGAAGGGGAGATTCAGGGGATAGAAACTCTGTTAAGCACTCGCCGGACGGGAAGTGCCCCTGGAGCCATCTCCATCGATCTCCACCACCATCACCATCGCCGTTGCTGATTCCCATGATGACGAGGGAGTAGTTCTCTCTCGAGGCTAAGGGTTCTACAGGTAACTATATGTTCATCTCTCTCTATGCATGATCATATTGTGATCATGAGCTTTGTAATCAAGTAGATCTACCTTGCTACTCAAGTGCTTTAATATATCTCTGCTCTCCCCATGTGTGTGAAAGTGACAGCGTGCACACCATGGTGCCACTTAGGCTAGAGATTACAATTACTTGTTATGAGATATATTTGGAGTTGGATGTCTCTATGAAATTGTGGTGTTTGTTGGAACCATCTAGAGCTCAAGGTGATAGTGTGGGGTTATCTAGATTGGGAAAAGCGAACTTTGAGGAGTGCTTTTATAGCCCTACCATGGATTAGAGTGTCCAATTGGAGAGTAGTTCAGAGTAGTATCATAAAGAGAAGATATTTATATGAGAGTGTTCACTAGTGAAAGTATGATCCCTAGGCCTTGTTTCTAAGCATTGAAACACCGTTTGCAACTAGATCTGTTACATGTTTGCTTGCTGCTATCTTTATTTCAGTTTGCCTTTAGTCTCTTCCACGCCATCAAGCTATTTTCTAGCACCGTTGTCTTATATCCATACCACATGTATTTCACTATCTCTTCGCCGAACTAGTGCACCTATACACCTGACAAGTGTATTGGGTGTGTTGGGGACACAAGAGACTTCTTGTATCTTGATTGCGGGGTTACTTGAGAGGGATACCTTTGATCACTTCCTCCCTGAGTTCGATAAACCTTGGGTGATCCACTTAAGGGAAACTTGTTGCTGTTCTACAAACCACTGCACTTGGAGGCCCAACAACTGTCTACAAGAATAGAAGTGTGTAGACATCACCCTATATTGGCAATAAGAAGTGATAACGGCTCCGAATTGAAGAACTACACCTTAAATGAATTTCTAAGTGAAGAGGGGATACGACATCAATATTCCGCTGCGTACACCCCTCAACAAAATGGTGTTGCCGAGAGGAAGAACCAGACCTTAATGGATATGGCCAGATCTATGCTAGCTGAATTTAAGTCTCCTTATAACTACTGGGCTGAAGCAATCTCTACCGCGTGCCATTCATCCAACCGGCTCTATCTCCATAAAATCTTGGACACGACTCGTTATGAAATACTTACCGGTAACAAGCCAAACATCTCATACGTCCGGGGATTTGGTTTTAAGTGTTTCTTTATCATTAAAGGAGTTTGTTTATCTAAATTTGAGTCTAAGGCTTTAGAAGGCATTTTTGTTGGATATGGTGCCGAATCCCACACTTATAGAGTCTACAATAAGCTCTGTGGAACTGTTGTAGAATCTTGTAGTGTGGTGTTCGAGGAAAATGATGGCTCCCATGCGGGGCAAGTTGATGTTTGTGATGCAGATGTTGAAATACCCCAAGATGCCATAAGAAGAATGGGCGTGGGAATTTTCTGCCCCATTGAGCAACCCCTTGTGGCGGATCGGGAAGGACAATGCTCTACTCAAGTGGAGCCCTCATCGACACAAGCTAAACATGCTCCAAACATTCGAGAAACTTCTACACCAACCACACAAAATGCTGAAGAACAAATTGCTCCTGAAAGATCTAGGCCGGATTATCCGGTGCACAGCGGATTATCAGGCCAACCCTCCTCAGCTGACCAAAATGATCAACCTTTCAAAGAAACTGCTGCAAGTCCCAGGCCGGATTTTCCGGCTGACCCTGGATTATCCGGCCACTCTCCAGTTCGAGCAAGATCCAATCCAGCTCGCGAAGATGTTTCAGGTTCTCCCAGGCCAGATTATCTGGCCTTACCCTCGGCCGGATTATCTGGCCCTGAAACTCCTGAAGAGCAGCATCCTCCTGATACAGCTGTTGATCAACATCAAGGGCAAGGTTTCAACTCCTCCTACTACTAATCATGCTACAGATCAAGGCCAAGCCAATGATTCCAATGAAGACTCAAATGATGAAGTTATTCCCCCAAGAGACAACAAGCTAATTGAACTTCATCGTAAAGCTCGTGCAGATAGGAACCTTGAGTTAAGGGGTCACACTCTTGACAAAGTTGTAGGTGATCTTTGACGAAGGGTATCCACAAGAAGGGAGTTGGCAAGTTTCGGTGAGCATCAAGCTCACATCTCAATGGTGGAACCCAAGAAAGTGTTTGAAGCTCTTGAAGATCTGGACTGGGTTGTTGCTATGCATGAAGAGTTGAATAACTTTGATCATAACAAGGTTTGGAAATTAGTAGAGAAGCCCAAGGATTGCTGCAATGTTATCGGCACAAAATGGATATTTAAAAACAAGCAAGATGAGAATGGCATTGTTGTGAGGAACAAGGCAAGGCTCATGGCACAAGGATATTCCCAAGTTGAGGGCATTGACTTCGGCGAGACTTATGCTCCCGTGGCTCGTCTTGAGTCCATCCGTATCCTTCTTGCTTATGCTGCTCATAATAATTTTAAATTACAGCAAATGGACGTTAAGAGTGCTTTTCTTAATGGTCCTCTACATGAGTTGGTATATGTAAAGCAACCCCCGGGATTTGAGGATCCTAACTGTTGGAGATATGCCCAAGAGGCAATAATAAAGTGGTTATTATTATATCTTTATGTTTATGATAAATGTTTACGTCCCATGCTATAATTGTATTAACCGGAAACATTAATACTTGTGTGTTTTGTAAACATAAAAGAGTCCCTAGTAAGCCTCTTGTTAAACTAGCTTGTTGATTAATGGATGATCATGGTTTCCTGATCATGGATATTGGATGTCGTTAATAACAAGATCATATCATTAGGAGAATGATGTGATGGACACACACCCATAGTAAGCATAGCATAAGATCAAGTCATTAAGTTCATTTTGCTACAAGCTTTTCAAATACATAGTAACCTAATGCTTCGACCATGAGGTTATGTTAATCACCATCACCGGATGGGTACTTTGATGACATCAAACGCCGCTTCGTAACTGGGTGGTTATAAAGGTGACATTGGGTATTCGGAAAGTATGTGTTGAAGCGCATGGACCAAGATTGGGATTTGTCCATCCATATGACGGATAGATATGCTCTGGGCCCTCTCGGTGGAATGTCATCTAGTTAGCTTGCAAGCATGTGACTAGGTCACAAGGGATGACATAACATGGAACGAGTAAAGAGTACTTATTAGTAACGGGTTCGTGGGGGAGAAGGATTCCTTCCCCCCTCCCAATCCGCCGGCCAAGGAGGGAGGGGAGTCCTACTAGGACTCCCCCTCACATGGCGCCTCCCTCCTTTAAATAGAGGGGAGGGGGCGCCACCCCCCAGCACTCTCCCATAACAAACCCTAGCCGCCTCTCTCCTCCTTCGCTCGCTCCGGCTTAGGCGAAGCCCTGCAGAATTATCTACTCCACCACCACCACCACACCGTCGTGCGGCTGGGATTCCGTGGGAAGATCTACTACCTCCATTGCTCGCAGGAACGGGGAGAGGAAGGTCTGCTCGACCAAGACGTGTGACCGATCATGGAAGCGCTGCCGGAACGCGGCGCCGAAAGGATCGTCCACACGATCTTGAGATCGGCAAGTGATCGACTACATCAACCCCGAGATCTAATCTCGTAACGCTTTCGGTTCTACAAGGGTTAGTACAGATCTATCTCGTTGCACATGTCTAATAGATTAGATCTTGGCTTTTATCTATATTAGATCTGGGTTTTGTTCGTTCTTGCGGTAGAATTTTTTTGTTTTCCATGTTACGAACCCATCAGTGGTATCAGAGCCTTGTCTATGCGTAGATCTGTTGAACGAGTAGAACACAATGGTTTTGTGGGCGTTGGTGCTCGTGCCGTGTTTTGCTTTGTGTACTTTGCATCTTGCGGTATGGTGGGATGAAGCGGCTCGGGCTAACCTTACATGTCGTCGCACATGAGACTTGCTCCACGCTTGACGTGTAACTTGCTTTGCACAAGTGGCTTTGCGGGTGTCTGTCTCTCCCATCATAGTATAGATCAAATCTACACTTTGAACTTGATATCACCTGTATCAATGTTGTGGTTCAGTTTCGTAGGTAAGATCCGTTCTTATTCGAAAGCCCCAAACCACGTAAAACATGCAAAGAAAATTAGAGGTGTCTAACTTGTTTTTGCAGGGGTTTTGTGATGTGATATGGCCATCATGTGATTGTGATTATATTTGATGTATGCAATGATCCTTGTTGTAATATGGCAACCGGCAGGAGCCTAATGGTTGTCTTTAATTCTGTTAAGACTTGCATGTCTATTCATCTTGTAATAGCTTTATTCCAAGTAGTTGTAATAGTTGCTAGTGATGATGGACAACCATGAAGCGGCGCCACTGGCCTTGACGCAATGCTGGTGATGATGGAGATCATGTCCGTGCTTTGGAGATGGAGATCAAAGGCATAAGAAGAAAGGGCCATATCATATAACACTAATTATGAATTGCCTGTGATGTTAATCCTTTATGCATCTTGTATTGCTTAGATCGTGACGGTAGGATTATAAGATGATCCCTCTCACTAAATATCAAGTAATAAAGTGTTCGTCCTTAGTAGGCACCGTTGCTAAGACTCGTCGTTTCGAAGCATCTCGTGATGATCGGGTGTGATAGATTCTACGTGTGCATACGACGGGTGCAAGCCAGATTTGCACATGCGGATACTAAGGTTAACCTTGACGAGCCTAGCATGTACAGACATGGTCTTGGAACACGGAATACCGAAAGGTAAAGTATGAGTCATATGGATGATATGATGAACATGTTGATTGTTCGCCTTTAAAGCTACATCATCTCACGTGATGATCGGACTTGGTGTAGTGAATTTGGTTCATGTAATCACTAAAACAACTCGAGGGATGTTGTTTTGAGTGGGAGTTCATTTGTAATTTGGATTAGTCAAACTCAATTTATCATAAACACAATCAAAGTGAATTTGCATAGTTTGTTATAGTCATTGGCATCCGTTCACCACCTTACGCTTAGTTATAGTTGAGATAGTGGAACTATAGAAATTCTGGATATTTGCTTTACGAACTGGTATTGTATTGTTTTTGAGTGTCAATCTAAAAGTTTAAAAGTCCTGTTGCAAACTTTCAGCAAACTCCGTTTACTCTGTGAAGTTTAATAAACAGTATTAAATCAAGAGTAACAATTCCAGTGTTAGTATGTAATGTATCATGTTTGCCTCCATGATTCTTGATACTCAAAAGATTGTTTTTAATATCAAGTTTATCTAAGAGCTGAAAGCAATGTTTCAGAAACCATCATATGTGAAAGGTATTGCGATATCTAAAACAATGTATTGGTTACAACATGATAGAGTATATGTCCTCATATTTGATGAGAATTTGTGAAGGTTGGAGACGCTAGTCGTCCTAATCCTCCAAAAGGTTTTGGAAAAGAAACATTATACTCGCAATTCACCTTTATAAGCTATAGCAGCTTGATCATGAAAATTGTCATGATAAGGATGAATAGAAGATGTAAGTAAAATTTTTACTACACTAAAAGATTACTAAAGAATGGAATTTTGAAAGAATGCCAAACATTTGATGAAGGTGATCCACTTCAAAGTGCAAGTTCAAAGGTATTAGTATTTGACTATACACACTTTGTACTATGTGTCATGTGAATGACACCACTATTGATGTTGATAGATTCTTTTAAAAGAAAAGGAATTGTTGAAAGAGAATCTATAAAATATTTGGCAGAAAAGAAAAGATTGGAGATATCCAACTTAGGTATATAGAAGATACATGTTATGGCTATATTCCTTGGTTGTTAAACAATGTGGTTCTGCGATATTGGATACCGAATTGGTTGGTATGAAGTGTCATACAGGACAACACAATTCATGAACTGCAATGGCCTAAGTAACTAGCAAGAGAATATGTGATGATGTTCATCAAAAACAAACAAAGGGTTGTTGTGTTGCTCGTTAACATCAAAGCTTGCCTTCAAGATTTGTTTCAATAATTGTTATTTTGATCAGGTATTATGACGACAAAAGGTTGTTCAAATAATTACCGTATTCCATAATAGATGGATGATATACAAGTCTGGTTGGAGAAATAACGACCATAAAACTAATGCTAAAATGTCTCAAGACAAATAATTGAAAGATCACTTGCGAAGTGACATCACCGTTTAAATTATATTAGGGATACATGAAGAAGCTCCATGTTGATGGATTTTTGGAGTCTTTGATTTTGATCAAATGATGCTTGTGATACTTTCCTGGAGATAATTAAAACTCCGTTCGTAGGCCAAAAGAGGAACGGACGACTAACTGATTGGAATTTGTACATATTGATGTATATAGTCCATTATGTGTAGTCGGCGATGGATTTCAACTTCATATGTTTTCTCCGAAGATTTGAGTGAGTATATGTATATACTTACTCAATAAGGAAGAAGTATGAAACATTTGAAAATGTTCAAAGACTTTCAAGATGAAGTGGAAAATTATTGTAACAAGAAAATAAAAAAGTTTATGATTGGATCATAAAGAAAGATGTTTGAGTTACAAGTTTAGCAAAACACCTAAGATTTGAGGAATCGTTCCATGGATTTGCATTTCCCAAAACACCATAGGAGTATGGAGTGTTCAAGATATGTAATGAAACCTTGTTTAACATGGTAAGATCAAAGGTGTCATTTATAAAACTGCCATTATATTTTAAAGATTAAAGCTTTAGTGACTACCGCTTTAACACTGAAAAGAGCTCCATCGTGATCCGTTGAAATGACACCATATAAGTCATGGTTTGGGATAAAACCCAGGTTGTCCTTTCTTAAATTTTTGGTATGCTAGGCATAAGTAAAATGTTTACAAGCAAAGTCGGATGAGCATGTCTTTGTAGGTTATTTCGAATAACCATTGGGTATTCCTCCATAACACCAAAGACAAAAGTGTTTGTCACTTAGAATGTCGAGTTTCTTGAGAAGGAATTTTTGGTGAAAAGTTAAGTGGGAGGACAATAGAACTTTGACAAGGTTATTGAACCTTGGCTAATATGTGCTGAGTTGCGCAGCATCGGTAAGTGTCCTGGAGGCAGCAACAATGCTCATGGCTCACGTGCCTCAAAGGATGTGGTCACGGGGATCTAAGTTCCTATTGCACCAAGTAGGTCGGGTAAGTAATCAAATGCCAAGATTTGAGAGTTAAATCATTGTTGTTTGACAATGATGAACTGACTACATGCAAATAATCAATGATGGGCTCTGACTTCGTTGAGTGGCTTGAAGCCATAAAATCCGTGATAATTCCATACACGAGAAATCAAGCTTTGAATTTGAAAGACCCTCTGGAAAGGTGCAAGACCTTACAGTCGTATATGGATCTATAAAGAAATAGACATGGATGTTTCACATCTATGAAATAGTCGACATGTCGGAAAGAGTTTACGACAATGTTCAAGGAATTGACTATGATAAGATTTGATCTTTCATAGCGATATTTAGTCTGGACGGATTAATGTAGCAACCACTACATATATTTTGGTATATGGTAGTTGAACCAACAAAAACAAGTTCTTCTAATAGAATGGTTACCTAGGACGTGTACATGACATGATCCAAAGGGTTTTGTTAATTCAAAGGATGCTAAAAGAGTATGCAAAACTTCAATGGTTGAAGTGAGCATCGCGGAGTTGGAATCTTCACCGTGATGAAACTGTTAAAAGGTTTAATTTCATCAGAGACGATGAAGATGTTTGCATTTTGCAAGACATTAAGTGGGAGCGCTAAGACATATTTCTAATACATTATGTGAAAGACATATTGTTGATTAGAAATGATGTATCTTTTATTGACACAGGTTAAGAATTTCATTTCGATGAAAGACTAAGGCATAACCCAAGAATTAGGCATCAATGTCTATATGGATAGATTGAGGCGCTAATATGGTTTTGCCAAATGTACATAGATAAGATGTTGAATGAGTTCAATATGGAAACAACAAGAAAGGTTCTTGACGCACGGAAAGGACTGAATCAAGATTCAAGGGTGTTGACACGAGATTCAAGTGTTTTGACACTTGGTGAAATCACAAGAATATTTTGATCAATCATTCTTTGAGATGTACACATCCAGATATGTCCTATGCTCTAAATGTTATGAGCATATACCAGAATGACTCATAAGATGATCATTGGACAATAGTAGGGATATTCCTATGATCTTTGGAAGAACTAAGAATATATTATTTATATAGTGGTGACAAATAGTTCATTGTAAATTGTTACATTGATACTAGTTTTGTCGCAAATTAAGTTTATCTCAATTTAAACTATGGGTGGCACAATGTAATGGAAAGGAAGTTCCATAACAGATTTGGTTGAGTACCAAAGTTAAAACATTGTGACAGATACTACAACAAAATGTTAAGTATATGACTGCTATTGTAGCAGCAAATGAGGGCATTTGCGTCAAGTAGTTTGTTATCAAACTAGGTGTGGTTCATAGCGGGATAATACTATGAAGATACATTGTATGACAATTGTATCAACATGATTTAATCCCAAGGAACTAAAGGTCTCACCAAAGGACCAAATTTATACAATGCCATCTCATTGGAGAATGAGTAATGCGTAGAGACGCAAGGAAATGCAAATACACACGGACCTGGAAGTGTCAGATCCGAAGATTATGTTGACCACTAGCAATAGTGTCTATACAACACCAGAAAGCCATAGGTGTTGAATGCACAAGTTATTAACTAGATTATTGACTCTAGTGCAAGTGGGAGACTGTTGGATATATGCCCAAGAGGCAATAATAAAGTGGTTATTATTATATCTTTATGTTTATGATAAATGTTTACATCCCATGCTATAATTGTATTAACCGGAAACATTAATACTTGTGTGTTTTGTAAACATAAAAGAGTCCCTAGTAAGCCTCTTGTTAAACTAGCTTGTTGATTAATGGATGATCATGGTTTCCTGATCATGGATATTGGATGTCGTTAATAACAAGATCATATCATTAGGAGAATGATGTGATGGACACACACCCATAGTAAGCATAGCATAAGATCAAGTCATTAAGTTCGTTTTGCTACAAGCTTTTCAAATACATAGTAACCTAATCCTTCGACCATGAGGTTATGTTAATCACCATCACCGGGTGGGTACTTTGATGACATCAAACGCCGCTTTGTAACTGGGTGGTTATAAAGGTGACATTGGGTATTCTGAAAGTATGTGTTGAAGCGCATGGACCAAGATTGGGATTTGTCCATCCATATGACGGATAGATATGCTCTGGTCCCTCTCGGTGGAATATCATCTAGTTAGCTTGCAAGCATGTGACTAGGTCACAAGGGATGACATAACATGGAACGAGTAAAGAGTACTTATCGATGTGAGGTAGAACTAGGTATGGAGATACCGACGATCAAACCTCGGATAAGTAGAATATCGCGTGACAAAGGGAATTGGTTTCGTATGTTAATGGTTCTATCGATCATGAAGTCATCGTTGAGTATGTGGGAGCCGTTATGGATCTCCAGATCCCACTAATGGTTATTGATCGGAGATGTGTCTCCATCATGTCTTCATATTCACGAACCGTAGGGTGACACACTTAAGGTTCGAAGTTGTTTTAAGTAGATATGGAATGTGCGTTGGAGAGCGAATGTTGTTTGGAGTCTCGGATTGGATCCGGGACATCACGAGGAGATCCAGAATTGTCCGGAGAATAAGATTCATATATTGGGGATCATTTTCTAAGTTAGGAAATGTTCCGGAGTGTTTGTATGGAGATTCTAGAAGGTTTCGGAATGTTCTGGAAGGTTCTAGAAGATTTCTTGGAGTTTGCTTGAAAACCAAAAAAGGAGCAAGGACTCTTTGTGGGGCAAGACACGGATTCGTGGGGGAGGAGGATTCCTTCCCCCCTCCCAATCCGCCGGCCAAGGAGGGAGGGGAGTCCTACTAGGACTCCCCCTCACATGGCGCCTCCCTCCTTTAAATAGAGGGGAGGGGGCGCCACCCCCCAGCACTCTCCCATAACAAACCCTAGCCGCCGCCTCTCTCCTCCTCCTTCGCTCTGCTCCGGCTTAGGCAAAGCCCTGCAGAATTCTCTACTCCACCACCACCACCACACCGTCGTGCTGCTGGCATTCCGTGGAGAAGATCTACTACCTCCGTTGCTCGCTGGAACAGGGAGAGGAAGGTCTGCTTCGACTCACTTGCGTGTGACCGATCATGCGGCAGAACGCAGCCGGAAGGATCGTCCACACGATCTTGAGATCGGCAAGTGATCGACTACATCAACCCCGAGATCTAATCTCGTAACGCTTTCGGTTCTACGAGGGTTAGTACAGATCTATCTCGTTGCACATGTCTAATAGATTAGATCTTGGCTTTTATCTAGATTAGATCTGGGTTTTGTTCGTTCTTGCGGTAGAATTTTTTTGTTTTCCATGTTACGAACCCATCACTTTCTTTCCGAACCATGTCTACAAACTCGATAAGGCACTCTATGGCCTTAAACAAGCCCCACGTGCATGGTATGAGCACCTTAAAGAGCTATTGCTAGACCGTGGCTTCGAAGTTGGGCAAATCGATCCCACGCTTTTTACTAAGAAGGTTAAGGGGGAGCTCTTCGTATGCCAACTATATGTAGACACCATTATCTTTGGCTCTACTAATAAAGCTTTTAATTATGATTTTTCAAAGCTTATGACTGACATGTTTGAGATGTCTATGATGGGGGAGTTACGGTTCTTTCTTGGATTTAAGATCAAACAACTTAGAGAAGGAATCTTCATCAATCAAGCAAAATATATCCAAGACATGCTCAAGAGATTCAATATGACGGATCTTAAAGGCGTCGCCACTCCGATGCAAACAAAATGTCACCTTGAACTTAATCCCAATGGTAAAGATGTGGACCAAAAGGTATACCGGTCCATGATCGGCTCTCTTCTTTACCTCTGTGCATCTAGACCCGATATTGTGTTGAGTGTAGGTGTGTGTGCAAGGTATCACGTAGCTCCTAAAGAAAGCCACCTAGTGGCGGTCAAGAGGATCTTCCGATATTTGGTTCATTCCCCTAATTTTGGTCTATGGTATCCTAATGGCTCCAATTTCTCTCTATGTGGTTATACTGATTCGGATTGGGCGGGTGATAAGGATGATCGGAAATCAACTTCTGGAGCTTGTCAGTTCTTGGGAAGGTCTCTAGTATGTTGGTCTTCTAAAAAGCAGAATTGTATATCTCTCTCCACCGCTGAAGCTGAATATGTTGCTGCTGCTAGTGCCTGTACTCAGTTATTATGGATGAGGCAAACTTTAAAGGAATACGGTGTCAATTGTGACAAAGTGCCTCTTTTATGCGATAATGAAAATGCAATCAAAATTGCATACAATCCGGTACAACACACAAGGACGAAGCATATTGAGATTCGGAATCATTTTATTCGGGACCATGTTGCTCGAGGCGATATTGATCTATCTTTTGTGAGCACAAAGAACCAACTTGCTGATATTTTCACGAAGCCACTTGATGAAGCAAGGTTTTGTTACTTGAGGAGTGAGCTAAATATCGTTGATTCAAGGAGCTTGTCTTGATTACCCATGCACTCAATCTTACATCTCAGTCATATTTGGTATAGGTGTGGGCATCGATATAGGGGGAGTGTGGTTCTAATTGATTGGGTTAACCCTCCCCCCATAATGCCGAAAGCAAGTCAAATCATTTCTCTTTATATCATTTTGTGATATGTGAGCTTATTGATGAGTATTCGTCATGAACCCAAGATATATCTTTGCGGTGTCATACCATGCACTCCAACAAGGTGGCCTCGGCCACCTCCCTCTTCCATGAGAAGAGTTGGGTTTATTTGGATCTTTTTGGTTGTTCTTTCTCATCTCATGTTCTTATGGGAATCACACTTAATTTTGGCCTTTGGTTGATTTGATTCTTGCAATTTTGAGTGTGTAGTACCTTCTCAGTTTGGTTCTCTTAATCCTAAGCCTTTCCCTACCCCTAAGCCCTCTTTTCTTGCACACAAGTCCCTTGTACACCTTGTGGGGGTTTTGTTTGGGGACGCATGGGCCTAGCTCTGTGTATAACAAAATTTCAGATTTTAGGCCAGATAATCCGGCCCTGGCGGCTGCTGTCTTTAAGGTCTGGGATCAGGGGGACGGGCTCATAACGAGCAGCACTTCTCCCCCGACCCTCTCCTTCTCCCCAGCCACCGCCTGCCGCCCCCACCCTCCCCGGAGCCTCTCCGGCCGCCAGATTCTCTGGGCCTCCCCGGATCTTCTTCTCCGCGCCTCCGAGTACCTTCTCCTCCACGTTCTTCCTCCAATGAGTGAGGGTAACTCCCTCTCTCCCCATCTTTGGCTAGATGTGTTACTTGTTGGGTGGAACATTGTCTAGAAGGTTGTTGCTTCGTGTAGAAATTGTAGTCTTGTAGTATCTAGGCCCAATCTATGTTTTTGCACCCAATCTAGACGATTCTCAAATTTTCTGCCAGGGCCGGATTATCTGCCCCTAGCTAGGCCGGATAATTCGGCCTGATAGAGTCAAAACTGCTTCAGTTTCATATGGATTTTGTGCATCAAGTATGATTGGACTATGAATTGTTTGCCTACTATTTCTACATTCTTTCTTGGACTTGTGTGTGTGCTTATCCCCTTGCTATCCGTCTTATTCGCTTCATAGGTGGTTCCAATGCTCCCAAGACATACAAGCATCGTCCTCTTGCAAAATACTTTCGAGATGACGGTGAGGGTAACTTAGTGGACGAGGTTGAGCTGAGGAGAAGGAAGAACGAGGCAAAATGCATGACTGAACAGGCAAAGAGAGATAGGAAGGGTGTGTCCAAGAGGAAGGGCAAAGATCCCAAGATTAACTATAAGAAGATGGATCCTGTTACTTTCTCTTCCATTCATCATCGTGATCTGTTTGATGAACTGCCACATGATACTGAGCTGGGTGACTCTCGTTTTTGGTGTGCTGAACAAAAGGGTATATATGAAGATGTTTATGCTCGGCAGAAGATTCGGACTATGCATCCTATGATTATTGCTGAGGCCATGGAAAAGGCTGACCTTGTTGATGCAATGTATGTGGCTGAGCAGATGGGGCTGCATCATCTCATGACACTCCAATGCTCATATGATTCTGAGATTGTGAAGCAGTTCTTCTCCACCTTGGTTATTTGCGGTGATTAGCACCACACCATGAAGTGGATGACTCGTGACAGCCTATGCAAGCTGATTTTCGTGTTTTTGCTGGGTTCTTGGTTATTCCTTTCGGAACAGGGACCGTCCTAGTGGTCACCGTATCATCACCCAACTTAAGCCCAATAAAGATGAAGTTCTCTCTCCGTGCACAGTTGACAATGGTATTGTGGGCACCTTTGTTGGTCTTGCTCCAGTGTATGCTAGCTTGGTGGGTCTCTTCCATGATTCTATCACCCCAAGTGGAGGCAACAATGACAGCATCCATGGTCACCTGGTTCAGCTCCTTGCCTTCTCTCATGAGGTTGCATCTTGTGAGGATGAGTCTGTTTCGTACAAGCTAGATGTGATGGACTTTATTTACCATGAGTTGATTGATGCCATGTTCAATAGGCTTTCCATCCTATGTGCTCCGTACATCATGATGCTGATCAAGCACCTGCTTCCCACTGAATAGTTTAACATCGATGTGGAACACAAGGCAAAGAAGATCTACAACAAGGTGAGGAAGACCTCACACCCATCTTATGCTCCTGAGGGTCTCATGCAGGATGCTCGTGCCAGTGCTCGTAGGCCCCCAGTGCCTCCTATTGCTCGTGAGATCAAGCAGCTGAATTGGTTCCAGCGGAACATTCTTTGCATGGGAGTGGACACTCGCAAGGGACAGTATGAGACCTACAAACAGTGCCACGAGATGGCTCACACTCAGCAGCTCATTCTCCACCATGTGACTGGTGCATCAGGCGATCCCCCTACTCCTACTACTCCCACACCATATGCTCAGTGGAACTCTTCTTCTGGGCTCAACTATGGTGAGATTGAGCGTCACTTGTTTCCTTCTGTGGCCACTCCTGATGATGAAGAGGATGACACCAAGGAGCTTGAGGATGAGGATGAGGACGAGGACAGGGACAAGGACGACAATGATGACTACGAGTGATCCCTTGGGGCGCTAGCATCACTCTTCTTCCTTTTTGGCGTTTCGATGCCAAAGGGGAAGAAGTAGTTCTATTAGGTCTTCGTGGATTTGCATGGGTCAGGCACAAGCATTTCATTTTAGCTTTTCGGTCCTTTTTCTCGCTTGTGCCCATTTAGCGTTGAACTTTTTTTGTGATTTGTGATGTATGAGACTATGTTTGTGTGGCTCTGGATTTATCTTGTGGATTATTCTTATGGATTCATCTATCATATTGGGTACACTGGATATCTATATCGAGAGAGGCGCTCATTATGGCTATCATTGGATATTCTTATAATATTTTGAGGATGCATCTATCTCCCCTCCGGTGGTATGAATTTTTCGCGTATGTTTCAATGAAATAGACTTGTACCTTCTTGTGTGTATTTGTAATCAAATGCAAATTTTAGTATGCACACACTTAGGGGGAGTCTTTTTCATTATTTAAAATATTGTTGTCTTGAGAACTATCTTGCAAATCCTAGTATTGTCATCTAACACCAAAAAGGGGGAGATTGAAAGAACATTTCATGGTTCCCTATGTTTTGCGTGTTAGATAACAATATCGTGGAGTTTTCTCATGTGTGCTAAGTGTGCAGGGAAAAGTTATTGTGTTTGGGGGGCGGATTATTTGCCCCCAAGGGCCGGATAATCCGGCCTGACTCACTTGGCATAGGCAGGCAGGGCATGTCGCTTAGTCTAGGGGCGGACTTTCCCCCGGAAATTCCGAAAAGGGGCGGATTTTCTTCCCCTGACCAGATAATCCGGCCCACTCCTTGAGCCGGATAATCCGGCCCCCAGGAGACATGCAAGGGCTGGCTTAGCGCGTCGCTCAGTCCGGGGCCAGACTTTCCCCCAGAAAATCCAAAAAGGGGCGGATTTTCTTCCCCTGACCGGATAATCCGGCCCACGCCTTGGGCCGGATAATCCGGTCCCCAGGAGACTTGCAAGGGATAGATTGGCATGTCGCTCTGACTGGGGGCGAATTATTTGCCGGATAATCTGAGTCTGGGGCAGAGTTTTCCCCAGGCAGGATAATCCGACCCTCACTTGGTCCGGATAATCCGACCCCCAAAGGCTCCAACGGCTCAGTTGGGACAGGGGGTATAAAAGCCCCTTGATCCCCTTTGGTCAGAACTCTTGATTCATTCGAAAAATACCAGACCTGTTGCAAGAGCTTTTTCTCTAGATCTCCCACTTCAACCACCCGAAGGCTTCGATCTTTGGGGGAATTGAAGGAGGAGACAACCTACATCGTCATCACGAATCAAGCGCATCAACTCTTCTCCATTCACTTGGAGAAATCCCTGATCTAGTATTCTCGTTAATATCTAGATCTTGTGTTTTGTTATTGATAACTTGTTCTTGTGGCAGCTTGTTGTTATTACGGGAGCCTCCAATTTGGTTGTGGAGTTGTGCCCCGCTAGTTGTGTAAAGGCGCCGGTTCCCTCCTCGAAGGGTACATAGAGTGGAAAGGTGGATCAAGCCTTTGGTGGTGGGATCCATCAGAGAACAGGGTGAGGCCTATTGTGGCGTGGTGGTCTTAGTACCGCCCACCCCTCCAACACAGATGTACTTCCCTTAACAAGGAAGGAACTGCGGTAAAACAAATCATGTGTCTCCGCGTGCTTCATCACGGTTTCCTCGTTCCTCACTTTACTCGCCTTTACTCGCTAGTAGTTAGGTTTGCATATAGGGAAATTCTACATATTAGTTTATCTGGAGAATTTACCTTTTGTGTCAAGCCTAAATTTGAAAAAGCATTAAAATTTGAAGTAGCACATATTCACCCTCCTCTAGGTGCCCATACGATCCATTTCAGAACTCCTCGGTGAACTCGATACCAAGTGACTCGGGGGTTAACGTATCAACGGGTGGTGTGGAGGATTCCGCAGCCATCTCACGTGTACGACTCCTCGTGTTCATCTAATAAATAAAAACAAGACAGTAAATAAATATTGCTAATACATTTTTTGGTCCAACAGAAACATAGCATAAGTGATTCTCTACACTAACTACAAAATAAACTCCTCTAAAAACAATGCTAAGCATACTTAATATCAAGATTGAATCAAGAACAAGACCTATGTCTAGATTGACAATGATGAATAATTGAGTGAAGCGTTTGCACAAATAAGTTGGGGATCAGAGGAGAATCATACCTTAGATCGAATGAGTGTGAAGAATTGAAGAAAGATTGAGTAAATTTGAAGATCCAAAGGAGGTGGTTTGACGTTTGGAGGAAGAAGAAAGAGAAAAAAATGATTTGGAGACTTTTAGGTTACCTCCTCGGGGTGCTTATGGCGGCCGCGTACGTGGTACGGGCGGGCGGTATAGCCGGAGCCTGCCCGTACCGGGTGACTTATCTTGGGGGCGACAACTGCTCCCAGGCAGTGCACTAGGTACAAGCGCGTGGTACATTCATGCGCGCCCGTACTGCTGGTCGTTAATGCTGCAGTGACTTTGCTTAAAATCTGATATTTTCTCGGGGGTACGGTACGGGCGCGCGGTACGGGCGCATCCGGCTGTACGAGTGGTCATTATTGACACTGTTCCTTTTGGCAAACATCAAAAAAATTATCTCCCTTTGGCTTGATGTGGTACGGGCGCGCGGTACGGTCCACTCTGGCTATACCAGTGGTCGTTAAGAACACTGTGAACTACAAAACTCAAGATATTTGATTAGTAGCTCCGTGCGCATTTGCACATCTTATCAAAAGACTAAATAACAACAAAAATACTTAGTAATAATCCAGCAATACTTCTTAGGCCGTGTGTTAGTAAAATAAAATATAGAGGATTAACTTGTTTCTTCTCCTCTCTCCATAGGTCTTCTTGAACACTCTTTATTAAAAACAAAAACAAAAACAATACTAACACAATACTAATACAATAAATATAAAGAAAGACTTTTATTTCACATGGGTTGCCTTCCATGAAGCGCTTCTAGTTAAGGTTAATTAGCTTGACCTCAATGGCAATCACTTAGGTTTGTGAAGTGGAATGCCCACTCCAAAGTAATTGGGTTTCAAAGTAATTATACCATCATCATCGTTAGGCTTGGCCTTATTTTTCCTAGGGAAGTGGACTACAAAAGGATCTCTAGATGGTAGTCCTATTCTCATATTCCCTTCATGTAAATTAATCAAAGCTTTAATAGTTCTTAGGAATGGCCTACCAAGAATTATAGGTGCTATGGGATCTTCAGGCATGTCCACAATAATTAGATCAATAAGAGCGGGACTTCCTTTAATTTCAACAACTATATTTTCTTTTATCCCAATAGCTGGTTTATAAGTGGAATCAGCTAGATGGAGCCTCAATTCAGTTGTAACAAATTGCCCCAAGTTTAATTTATGGAATAAGCTTTTGGAAATTGTTGAGACGCTCACACCAAGATCACAAAGTGCGGATATCTCATTAACTCCCAACTAAATTTTAATAGTGGGCTCAAATATATCATCTAGATTAGTTGGAAGGTTATTAGCTAGTCTTTTATACTCCATCTCTAAATCACGAACCTTAGATGCTACTTGTTGTATCAATTGTTGGTACATAACATCGTTACCTTGTTCTATACCTAGATTCTTAACGGTGATCATCTTCAATAGATCTTCCACGGTATACTCCGGTGTTAGCGCGTTGCTATAATCAAGCTCTTCAGGTTTTTCTTCATTGGTTACCACCCTCATCATCTTGAGGTCTTCTACCGGATTTGGCTTGGGTTTTCCATCAAACTTTGCTAGTATGATAGCTTGGCTCTCGGCTACCTTACCTAGCTGAGCCTCCACGGTCTTTGTTCTTTCCTGTAGAGCCTGCACATCATTTCTAATTGCAACAGCCTGGTTACATAATTTTCCTATACTACTTTCATGGTTCTCTGTAATCTTAATAAGCATATTAGTTTGCTCGGTTTGAGCTTGTATAAATGTTCTAACGGTTTTCTCAAATGGGAGATTGCCATGATTTACTCCATTAGTATTATCATAATCATTATAAGGAGCTCCTGCAGTATTAGCATGATATTTTTGAACATTGGAAGCATAATTATTTTTCCATGCAGGATTAAAAGGAGTACGATCTATAAAATTAACATCATTAACATTGGTACTGATAGAATTAACTTGGGTATCTTCCTTACCCTTTACTAAGCTAAGCAACTCATCTACCTTAGATATAAGCTCTTCATTGTTTACCTCGGTAATTGAACTTACTCTCTTCGAGGTTCTTTCCACATGCCATTGGGCATGGTTATTTTGCATATCATCAAGCAGCTTCTTTGCAACACTCACTTGCTTTCCCATGACCGTTCCTCCTATTGCAGTATCTAGAATAGACTTAGACATTGGGTTAAGGCCATTACAAAATAAATTTAGTATAAGCCACTCTTCCATACCATGACTAGGACAGTTCATTATGGCTTCTTTCATCCTTTCCCATGCAAGTGCTAGTGGCTCACGGTCTTCTTGTCTAAAGCTTGTAATGTTGGATCTTAGCTACATAGTCTTAGCTTGGGGAAAAAATTAGTCATAAACAAATTAGTACATTCCTCCCAAGATTTAATAGTGCTCTTTGGTAGAGCTAGAAACCAATCCTTAGCCTTTCATCTAAGAGAGAAAGTAAACAATCTTAGCTACAAGTTGTTATTGATTCATTATGATAGTATTGTTTATGGTCTTACCTACAAGTTGTATACACATATTGTTGTCCGGAACCAAAGGCCCTGAAGTGACAGCAATCGGGATAACTGAAGGGAATGGCTTTGATGTGAGGATTACATGTGTTCACGGAGTGTTAATTCTTTGCTCTGGTGCTCTATTAAAAGGAGCACATTAATTGCCAGTAGTTCCCTTGAGGCCCCGCTGCAAACAGGCTGGCAGGACAAAAGATGTTGTGCAAGTTCTCATTGCAAGCACGTATGACTATATATGGAACACATGCCTATGATTATTTAGTACTTGGATGCTTCATCTTATTTATCTGCAAATGCCCTATGTTTTGATGGCCATAGGAATTGTCTTGTCCATGCAACGCCCGTCCATCAATCCCTATGCCTACCGCGCTTTAATCCTACTATTTACTGCAATTGTTACTACTGTCTTTACTTTTACTACTACTATTACTTTGCTATTGCTATTACAAAATTGTTGCTACTGATAAACTGCTGTGAGCAAGATTGTTTCCAGGTGCAGCTGAATTGACAACTCAGTTGTTAAGGCTTATAAATATTCTTTGGCTCCCCTTGTGTCGAATCAATAAATTGGGTTTCACTTCCCTCGAAAATACTGCAATACACCCCCTATACTTGTGGGTAATCAAGACTATTTTCTGGCACCGTTGCCGGGGACCATACCTATATTTATCAAGTTCACTTGGAATCACTATTGTTCGCTGCCATCCATCCATCATGGGTAAGTCTCGTGATGGCAAGGTCCCTATTTTACCATCCACTACAAGGAGAGGTACGGTTCTGAAAACCTCTGTTGCTCTTGATTCACCATCTGTTATGAGTAAGTTCCTTACACCACCATATGCACATGCAACACACACTGCTACTACTGCTGAATCTGAAACTTCTGATACTTATGATGCTACTTCTACTATGCTTGATAAGAGTGGTTCATTAGGTCCTTTCCTAGATGCTACGATTGCTAGAACTATAGCTGGAAATACTGAAACTCCTAATGAAGACACTACTACACCTGTCAGTTCACGTGAGTCTAGAGAGAGCTATGATATTGAAGACGGTTATATAGAGATGATCGATGAATTTATTAAAGAATGTCAAAACACCCATGATAGGAGTGCTATTAAGAGTCTCCTTGAGAGGCGTACTATAAAACCCAAATTGTCTCCTAATGCTAAGTTTGCTGTATCTCCCATAAACATTAAAGATAAGGATTATGATTTCTCTCTTGATCTATCGTACATAATTATTGTTGAGAAACAACCTTTTTGTGGGACTAAGAATGAAAGTGCGGTAGGACATATGACTGAGCTTTCTACCATGAGTGGCCTATTTTCTGATGATATTAAGATGCGCACCTACTTTGTTGCTAAAATTTTCCCTTTCTCGCTGAAAGGAGAAGCTAAAACTTAGTTTAATAATTTACCTCCTGGATCTATTGATAGCCCTGATTGCTTGATTAGTACCTTCCTTCAGAAATATTTTCCTCCTAGTGCTAGACATGCTATTTTGCAGGAACTTTTTGATTTTAAACAGGGAGAAAAAGAGATATTGCCTGAATCATGGGCAAAGTTTTGTGCTTTGATTCATGCACAGGTTGGATGTCCATTACCTAAGAATGAGCTTCTTGACATATTTTATAATGTACTAACTGAAGAATCTAGGACATACCTGGATAGTTGTGCTGATTGTGTTTTCAGGAATAGGACTCCCAAGGAAGCTAAGGAATTAATGGCTAAAATAAGCAAGAATTATGAAGATTGGACTCCTCCTGAACCGGCTATACCTGAGACAACTATACCTGAACCAACTATCCCTGCGCCTATACCAACATTAAAGAAGAGGGGAGTTATCGAACTAAATGATGAAGTGATGAAGGAAGCTAAGAAATGTCTTAAGGAGAAGGGAATTATAGCTGTAGATGTCAAGAATTTACCTCCTATAGAAGAATTATGTAAGCCAATATCCCACTCATCCACTATTGAGGTACACTCTCTCCAACATTTTGATGAAGGTGATATTCCTTACTCTAAACCTCATGATCAATGCTTAGAAGAATTTGATGTTTTTATTGTTAAGCGGGATAATTTCAATAAAAGGGTGCAAAATCATTTAATGGAAAACTCTAGAGCTATTGTTGAGTTAAAAGATACAGTGGAAAGAACCTCTAATGATGTTAAAATGCTTGTTAAACATTTTCAAATGGTTCAAACTCAAATTGATCAACTTATTAAGGTACAAAAAGACTTGCTAGTTAATGCTGCTAAAGAAAACATGCTTATGAAATTAGAACTAGAAGTGGTGCTGCCACCCAGGACCCTCTATATCCTGAGGGGCATCCTAAAAGAATTGAGCAGAATTCTCAACAAGCTGAAAATAGTGGTACTACTCCAAAGAAAAGAAAAAAAGAGACATAAAACTATTGTAGAATCCTCTGAACCTGCTAAGGATACTAATAGTATATCTGTCTTTGATGCTGAAACTGAAAGTGGTAATGAGGAAAATGATGCTCCTGATAAAGAAAAAGTTGAAGAACCTGAAAGGCACACTAAGAATACTAAATACACTAAATAAGATTTTGTTGCTAAGAAACATGGTAGTGAAAGAGAGCCTTGGGTCCAAAAACTTATGCCTTTCCCTGATAAGAAACACAAGTCAAAGGAAGATGAACACTATAATAATTTTTGTGAGTGGATGAAACCTTTATTCTTGCAAATTCCTTTGATTGATGCTATTAAATTCCCTCCTTATTCAAAGTATATGAAGGATATTGTCTCGAATAAAAGGAATATCCCTAATGAAAAAATTTCTACTTTGCTTGCTAATTATTCCTTTAATGGTAAGGTTCCAAAGAAACTTGGAGACCCAGGAATTTCCAACTATTCCATGCTCTATTAAAAATAGTTATGTTACAACTGCTTTGTGTGATTTGGGACCAGTAGTTAGTGTTATGCCTTTTTCTCTCTATAAGCGACTTCAATTGGAAAAACTAATACCAACTGATATATCTTTGCAAATGGCTGATAAATCTACTACTATTCCTATTGGTATATGTGAGGATGTACCTGTTCAAGTGGCTCATAATTGCTTGATATTAACTGATTTTGTTGTGCTTGAAATGCCTGAAGATGATAATATGTCTATTATTCTTGGGAGACCTTTTCTTAATACTGCAGGAGCTGTTATTAATTGTAATCAAGAAAAGGTGACTTTTAATGTTAATGACAAGGAGCAGACTGTCTATTTCCCCAAGAAGATTGATAGGACTTATGGCTTAAATTCAATTGAACATGTTGAGGGCATCCAAGTTGGAGAAATATATTGTCCCATACCACGAGAAAAATATGAAACTATTATGATTGGGACCATTGCTATCAAGGTTGAGGTAACATAATAATTAGTGGAATACAAAGTTTTGTTTCATAAATTGCTTTGGTATCAAGACCTGATCAACCTTGTTAACAAAGGGATTTTAATGAACAAAATAATGTTTTCACCATGATTATCTTTGCTTACTTTTATTTTATCCATTTTAGTTTTTGCTTTCGCTTAGTTTACTTTTCTGATGTTAGTTGCTTGCATATTAGAGTGTCTTAGAACTTCTGAAATTTTAGTTTTTTTGCTTTTGCATCTTTCCGAAAAAATCTTTCTGTCAGAAAATCATTCATCTATACCTGAAAATTCCTCAAAAACAAAGTGTCTTGAAAAATTCCAAAAAATTCATATTAAATTTTTACGTGAAAAAAGGGGCAGAGTAGTGTCTGGAGAGTACCAGGAGGGCCCACCAGGCAGGCACACCACCTGGTGGCGCGGCCAGCCCAGGGGCGCACCTGGCCATGGTGTGGGCCACCCCTGGCCCTCCACTCACTCTCTCACTTGCCACTTCCTTCTCTCTCCCGAGAAAACACCAGTTCATTGCTCCAAATCGTGTTCTTGATGTTCTTGTCCACGATTTTTCGATCTCCTTGCTCAGCCCATCTTTGCTGCTGAATTTGGAGAATTTTTCTCCAGTATGTTACTCCTCCGCTTGTCCAAGTAGATTTGTGTTTAGTGGTTTATATCTTGAGTATTTTACTGCTGTAAGTGACAGGTTATGAGATCTTGTAAGCTTGTTCAATGCTTAGATATATTGTTTTGATGCATGTTTAGGCTTCTTACAAGTACCCATGAGTAGTTCCCTTCATTATGTATTCACTTTGCAATCAATTGTATAATGGATGTTTAAATTTCAAAATATCAAAGATGAACAACCACACCTTTGGAGAAATATTTGAGAGGGACACACCCAGGAGGGCAAGGCCTTCAAGATCAGCCTCTCAGTTTAGGCCATCATACAATGAAGATCTTATTGCACCACGCTTTGGCAATGAAGGAGATGAGGGAGATGCTCACCCATCTACCTTCCCTTGTTTTACCTTTGTGCAAGCTACAGGGATCCTCAATGATTTCTTACTACTGGTTCAGAGGGTTGGCCTGACCACGTACATGGAGATGAGAGTGAGTAATATGTCGTGCTCACCAAAACTTTCGTTGAGAGTTTCGTTTTCACTAACACCCCTTATCAGTCAACTGTTTCGTTCAGAATTTATAATTAGCCTATTACCATGTCATTGGAAAGGTTTTGCAGCATTATAGGTATAGGCATGACGTGGACAGTGAAGAAGATCCAAGGTCGACCCACTGATTTGCTGGAGCTCTATTGAAGTGTGACAAATGACGATGATCGCGTAGCTTAGCGCGGGAAGATAAGGAACATTCAACTCCTAGCTCTTAGATATTTTGCTTATTATCTTGCCACTAGCATTCTTGGTAGGGAGAACACTAGTAATATTTATAATTATCATTTAGCCTTCCTCGCTGCTGCACTTAATAATGATACCAGGTACAATCTTGGCTCTCTGATTGCTCGCCGCCTAGCTGCTAGGGGACCTATTTATGGAGGCATTATTACCTCACGTATGGTTGTTGCATTATAACTTTCTGTGGATCCTAATGACACTGTGTTGATACCACAAAGGCTTGATCTTGCTGCTATGAAAACGCATCACTTTGTCACTGCTGACTCTAGTACGGAGGGTTTAGTATACAGGATGTTGTTTACTAACGGAGACGAGAGGAAAATTCCTTTGCCACAATCCACTTTGTTCAGTATTTACAGGAGGCCATGGTCGTGTTCCAAGGAGGAGGTGGACGAGCAGCTCCGCTTGCTTGGTTTCCACGGGCAGCACCAGGGGGATGTGCCCTCTTACGACTACTCTACGCACTACGCTGGGGCGTCCTCGAGCTCATATTAGGACGAGGGCACCTCTTCGCCGTACTACGGAGGCGCTCCATCTTGACCAGCTTGGGATTGATACCCACTTAGGCCAAAAGCCTAACCTTGGGGGGAGGTACACCGACACCACACTCATCTCCATACTATGTTTAGTCTGTACTTTGTATATCCATGTTTCGCTTTCTTTTGCTTTCCAAAACACAAAAAGACCAAAAATATTTTTGTTATTTCTCTTTGTTTGCTTCTTTGTCTTTTTAGCCTTGGTTTGCTTCTTTGTCTTTTTAGCCTTAGTTTGCTTTTTTCCTTTTAGCTTTGTTTTGATTATTCGAAAAACCCAAAAAGATTTTGCTTTGCTTGTTCTTCCTTTTGCTTCTTGCCTTTAAAAATCGAAAACCAAAAAATATTTGTTGTTCTTCTTTGGTTTTGTGAAGTTCGTTGCAGGGTTCAGCAGTCCTTAGTGGAGTTGGGTTTCATGTTATTATTCAAGACACACAAGTGAAGGGCAATAATGAAGATTAATGACAACTTGAGGTGTGGTAAAAGGCTGGTAACGAACTCTATTTGTTTTCATTTTTGTACATATACTCATCATTATGGGCATGCTTAGTCTGTTCATGTAAGGTGTATGTTATTTATGGATGCTTAGTAGTTCTTGCTTTCTTAGGATTAGCTCCAGCTTGCTAATAGTTTGTAGCATGTCATATGAATGTTTGCTTGCATTGCTCTATTCATAACTTGGTATGACATCGTGGTATCCTCCTCTGAATGTTTCACTTTAATTGACTTGGCACATGCTCATGCATGCATATGACTAAAACAATAATCAATTAAGCCTCGATGAATTATTTTGCCTCAGGGGTCTTGAATCACTTTCATGCCATGATTAGTCCTGTTTTGTTGCAAGCATGATTATGACAGTTATTGCTCTCTCGTTTGTCGCTCCCTTACTCTTGCTAGCCTTCACTTGCACTGAGTATGAGCTCTACTGGTGTTTCCAATTCCCCAAAACCAATATTGCCAAAAGTGTCCACCATACCTACCTATTAGCATCATTTGCTTTTCCGTGCATATTCAGTATGCCTTGTTTTCTTCCGAATAAAATGTTTGCTCGTTATGAGAAAGTCAGTTAGTAAATCTCTCACGAACTTGATGGCACACTTTATTTCTTGCACTTAATAAACCTGAACCATTGTGACTGTCCATGAAAGTTATATGCTTGAAAATTATAGGTTGGGGATTAGCAGAACCGTGCTGTCATGGGGAACGCTTTCAACACCTGTAAATATATACCCAGTTGATATCATGCTCTTTTGTTTGCGGATGTCGTCGGTGTGAAATAAAAGGGGAGCTTGTAAGTCCATGGAGTTATGTATGTGTGCTAGAGAAACGCCTGGGCCACCGGTCTAATCCATGCCTAATCATGGTGGAAACCTGCAGCGTAACCATAATGAGCAATCTATGAAGCATTCTTCTTATAAAAAAAGGAGAGATAGTTGTTGAGAAAAAGAAAAAAAGAGATGATGAGAAAATAGGAAAGAGAGAAAAAAGCACCATTTTCCCATGGTAAATAAGAATATTACTGAGATGCTCGTTGTCTGCTTGCCTTGTCATTTTGATATGGGGATTCTTCTGTATCATCGGGCAAGGGGTACCCGTTGGCGGTTCTCTATGATACGCATGTATTTACTATGACAAGAACTTACCGGTAACTAAAGTTGAGTAGCATGAGGAGCGGCCCTCGTACTCAAGGGACATGAGATTTCTAGTTTATAGTCTGTCAAGCATATAACTCGTATTGGACCTCACTTTCACCCTAACCATTGAAAGATGCTTATGATAGGGGAAATGAGAGCTCAAAGCTAATGAGTACCATACTTTCAGCATTTTGAAGCCTTTCAAACTTTTTAAAACCCTTTTTCATTTCCTTGTTGAGTCACCACCTTTTCTATGAGCACTTTCTTGAGAGCATAGTTGTCATTCTTAGTGTAATATGCTTGTCTCAAAACTTGATTAATTGTGTCATGACCTTGATGCTTGTATCTTTGATATCTTTACTTCTAGTCTTCACTTGAACTTCAGAGGTACCTTGGCATTTATGTTTGCTCTACAATCAAAGGCAAACGAGATACCACTCTATCATACCTTGTTATGAGCATTGCAATGTTGCTTATGTTTATGTTTCATGCTATTTATAATTTTTGAGTTGGAATCTCTTCATAGCTTGTAATGACTATTAAGTAAACTTAGTTGCATACTCTTTATTATGAATTGCCTAAGTAGTTGATCATATGCTAAGAATATATACATATTATGAAGCAAATGTGTTCGTGAAAGTTTCTTTTATCGCACTTAGTTTTCAACTGAATTGCTTGAGGACAAGCAATAAGCTAAGCTTGGGGGGAGTTGATACCTCCAAAACGTATCTACTTTCCTAAACACTTTTGCTATTGTTTTTCCTCTAAACTTGTGTGATTTGGATACAACTAACACGGACTGACGTTGTTTTCAGCAGAATTACCTTGGTGTCTAGTTTTTGTGCAGAAAATCAACTATCAGGAAAAATCCCGGAAAATATGCCAAAAATCCTATTTCACCAGAAGACTCACAGAGCCAGAAGACGAGACGAAGGACGGCCACGAGGGGACCACACTACCTGGCCGCGCGGGCCAGGCCAGGCCGCGCCTGGGGGTGGTGTGGCCGCCTCGTTCACCCCCTCGGCCTCCCTCTTCGCCTATAAGTTGTCTCTTGCCCTAAAAACCAAGGGGGTTCAACGTTTTTCCAAAAAGAGTTCCGCTGTGCCGCCACCACCAGATTCCGCGATTTAGACCCAGAAACTCCGTTCTGGCACCCTGTTGGGACAGGGAATTGGAGGAGATCATCACCATCATCATCACCATCACTTCTCCATCGACCATCCATGTTTCCCCCATCTATGAGTGAGTAATCCCCCCGCTGTAGGCTATGGGGATGGTATGGATTGGATGAGATCGTTCATGTAATGGCATCAGATTGTTAGGGCATGGTGCCTAGTGATACATTGCAAATGTATCTACAATTTTTGATGTTCCATGCTTGGTTTTATCCACTTTCTTGTGTTTTGTTCCAACTTTGGAGTACTTTTCATATGATTTCTTAGACTAACCTATTAACAAGAGACACAGTGCCAGCTGCCTGTTTTCTGCTGTTTTTGGTTCCAGGAAAGTCAGAAAATGAATATTCTCGGAATTGGACGGGACAAGAGCCAAAGTGCATATTTTTCGGAAGGGATCAAGTGCCAGAATACGAGACGGAGAGGGACCAGGGGGCCACCACACCACCTGGTCAGCAGCCCAGGCCCACACCGAGGGTGGTGAGGAGGCCACAGCACCCTCGGCCTCTTCTTAGCCTATAAGTTGCCCTCGGACGAAAACCCTAACTCCCCGATCAAAAATCCACGAAAGAGTCTATAGCCGCCTTCATCGCCATCCCTAGATCGGGAGGGATCCGAAGCTCTTCGGCACCACTGCCGAGAGGGAATTCACCACGAGGCCTTCTTCATCACCATGCAAGCCTCCGGTGTGATGCGTGAGTAGTTCATCCTTGGACTACGGATCCATGTAGTAGCTAGATGGCTGGTTTCTCCTCCTTTGTGCTTTCATGTTTAGATCTTGTGAGCTCCATTCATGATCAATATCATCTATTTGTAATTCATACATGTTGTGTTTGTGGGGATCCGATGGATATAGCGATGCTAGTTCAGATTGATTATTGATTCTATCATGTCTTTGTTATTTGAGATCTTGCATGCTTTCCGTTGTTAGTAGCTATCTTGGCCAAGTAGATGCTAGCAACTCCAAGAGTTAGTATTTATGCTTGATAGTGGGTTCATGCCTCTGGTAATCTGGGGAAGTGACAGAAATCTCTAAGGTACTAGATATGTTGTTGCTACTAGGGAGAAAACAAAAATCCTTTGTTCATAGAACAATCGTATTGTTTACCTTACACGCAGTTCGTAAAGCAATAATCTGTTGCTTGTAACTTAATAATGGAGGGGGTTCGGATGATAACCTGAAGGTGGATTATTAGTCATAGATGCAGTTGGATGGCAGTCTATGTATTATGTTGTATTGCCCAATCAAGTCTCAGAGGAGTCAAGATGATTAGTATATGCATGTATTGCTTTCTCGGTGTTTGTCAATTTCCCCGCTGTAATTTGTTCACCCAGCATGTTATCTATCTAAGGAGAGCCACCTCTAGTGAACTATGGATCCCGGTCCTTGTCTTTTACATACAATCTACAATCTTTTACTGCTTTGTGTTTACTTTCTGCAAACTTTTACTTCTTTCCATTCGATACGTTTAATCCTTTGTTTTCCCAAAACACTGTGAGATTGACAACCTCATCGCAAGTTGGGGACAAAGTTCTATGGTTGTGTTGTGCAGGTCTCCACGTTGCTACTAGCACCGGTAGTGTGCCCTGCCAAAGCTCGGCTAGTAACACCTTTGAGGTGTTTCCTTGCTCCTACTGGTTCGATTAAACCTTGGTTTCATAACTGAGGGAAACTTGTTGCTGTGCTCATCATACCTTCCTCTTGGGGTTCCCAACGAGCTCTACATCAACCACGAGCCATCAACACTTTTTCGGGCGTGCATCGAGCCATCAAGCATTTTTCTGCTATTTGTCGGGAGTCAAGGACATCTTCACAAGGGGAGTCCCTCATAACCAATCTCTTTACTTTGTTGTTTTTGTTTTGCTTAGTTTCTTTTTGCTTTGTTTGCTTGTTTCGTTCTTCAAAAGCACAAAAGGTTAGTTCCTTTCTTAAGTTTCCTTTATGACTAGCTCTGCTCCAATCACTATTTCATTATGGATAGCTCACTCAATTTCCTATTTGGGAACAGTATTATGACTGCTAAGGTAATAGGTGAACCACCGCCTGCTAGAACCTCCACGGAAGAAGAAATTGCTGAACCTGAAAGCTCATTAGATGAAAAAGAGGAGGAGAGTGATGGACAAAAGGAGGAAGAATGGATCTACCCATGCCTACCTTCTAATGAGAGTAACTCTTTATCCCTTACATTATTTGATTGTCCCCCATGCTTATCAAAGGAGGGTGAATGTTATGTTCCCGAGGATTCTTTTGAAAATATTTATAATAAAGCTCTAGTGCTTGTAGATCATGAAAAGCATGCCTTATGTGATAGTTATATTGTTGAGTTTATTCATGAGGCTACTGAAAATTATTATGAGAGAGGAAAATATGGTTGTAGAAGTTTTTATGGTAATGAAACACCTCTCTATGTGCTGAAAGTTTTGAAGTTATTTTTGTTTTATCTTCCTATGCCTGTCACTTTGCTCTTTGTGCATTTATTTGCATACAAGATTGCTATGCACAGGAAGTGGGTTAGACTTAAATGTGTTTTAAATTTGGTTCTTGATGCTCTCTTTTACTTAAATTCATATTTCCTATGAGAGCATCTTCTCAAATTTTCATGCCTAACTTAAAGGCGTTAAAGAAAAGTACTTGTTGGGAGATAACCCAAGAGTTTTAGATGAGTCTTGGAAGTTATTAACTCTGTAATAACCTCTCCTTATCCTTCTTATTTGCTTTTTGTGCCAAGAGTAACCTCTAATGAGAGTGAAGTAATGATTGGGAAAGTTGCTATCCCGAAACAGATTTTTGTGCTTCACCGTAAAAATTCCTGAGAGAGCCCTCTATGTAGGATTAAGCTATAATTTTTGTGCTTCTGACCCAGGTTGTTATCTAACTTTCGTTAGTTCAACACTTTTTGATTTGAGCAACAGAAGGTCTCCGAAAAAATTCGTCTTTACCTGCTAGTCTGTTTTGACAGATTTCTGCCATTTTCTGCATTTGCTTCTTGTGGGTTCGTTTTTGAGTTCTTTTGGGGATTTGAGCTTTTTGAGGGAAGTACTACAGTATCTAGTGTTCTAATGGAAGTTTATTTGGTGTTAGAACTGAACCTTAAGACTTATTTATCTAAGTGCACTAATGTTGCTAATGAGATTGTGTGAAGTTTTGTATGAAGGAAAATTTTCAAGTGTATGGAAGGAATGAGTAATGAGATGAAGGATGGACTAAAGCTCAAGCTTGGGGATACCACGCGTGTCACCCCAAGAAATATCCAAGAAGTACAAGCGTAAAAGCTTGGGGATTCCCAAGGCATCCCCTTCTTCATCATTAAAAATCCCAGGTTTTTTCCAAACGCTTCGTTTTTATTGTTTCATGCACAGTTGTGTTTTTTTTCTTGGAGCGTCTTCTTTTTCTTTTTCTTTTTCTTTTTCGTTTTCGTTTTGGTTTTTTGTTTGCTTAGTTTTCTGAATAAGTTGGTTGGACCCCCTCTTTCATGCATTGGTTTGCAAATGGTTTGGTTTGGTTTGGAAAAGAGTGGGAAAGTTCATACTTATGTGGTAAAAAGAGCTCGTTTTTTACTGTGGCCTATGCTTTGTCATGCCATGCTTGATATTGTTTTGGCTTTATGCTTAGTATTCTTTGCTGTAGCATGACTTGTTATAAACAATTGAGATTGCTTAATGTGCCTTGGATGAATCATGCGTTGTTTTAGCATATTAAAGCATAGTATAGTGGTATTCTCCTTTGATGCTTTATTTGGGTTGACTTGGCACATGCTCACACCATGTTATGACTATCACAAGTCACCATAAGCCTTTATGATCCTTTAGTTTTCAACTTGTAGTATCACTTTATGCTTTGATCAATGATGTTTTGTCGTTCTGCATGATTATGGACATTATTGCTCTCTTAGTTTGTCGCTCCCGGTCTTTTGCTAGCCTCCACAACCAAGTATGAGTTCCACTCATGCATCCAACTCCCTAAACCAAGTTATTCCAAAGAGTCCACCATACCTACCTACTAGCTTATGCTATTCCAAGTATATTCATGCTTTTGTTTACCTTCCTCTTCTTATGAGAAAACTAGTGATTAAAGCTCTCACGAACTTGATGGCACACTTTACTTTACTTGCCCTTAATAAACTTGAACCATTGTGTCGTCTATGTTGTATATGCTTGCACTTATTTGTTGGGAATTAGCAGAACCATGCTTTCATGGGGAACGCTTTCAACATTGCACTTGGTACTTGTACCTAGTTGATATCATGCTCTTTTGTATATGGATGTCGTCGGTGTGAAATGAAAGGGGAGCTTGTAAGTCCATGGAGTTATGTATATGTGTTAGAGAAACGCCTGGGCCGCTGGTCTAATCCATGCTGACATGGTGGAAACCTGCAGCGTAACCATAATGAGCAATCTATGAAGCACTCTTCTTATAAAAAAAAGGGTCCTATATTGAGAAAAAAGAGAAAAGAAAAAAAGAGATACTATGAAAAGAGGAAAGAGAGAAAAAAGCACCATATTCCCATGGTAAATAAGAAGAATGATGAGATGCTCGTTGTCTGCTTGCCTTGTTATTTTGATATGGGGATTCTTCCGTATCATCGGGCAAGGGGTACCCCATTGGCGGTTCTCAATGATACACATGTACTTACGATGACAAGAACTTACCGGTGACTAAACTTGAGTAGCATGAGGAGCGACCCTCGTATACAAGGGACATGAGATTTCTGACTTATACTTCGTCAAGCATGTACACCATAGTTTGTTCACTTTAACCTTAATCACTTCAAGATGCTTATGATAGGGGCAATGAGAGCTGAAAGCTATTAAGTACCATAATTTTTGGAAGCTCTTTATGAGACTTGAATCCCTACTTCCTTTTACAAAGGCCTTTCTTCCACCATTATATTGAGTCTCCACCTTCTATCTTTATGCACCTTCTTTGAGAGCATAGTGGCCATTCTTAGTTCTGTGTGACTAGTTGATTGATGCATAACCTGTTATTGCTTGTTTGAAACTATTGTATCTAGTCGCTCTTATGAACTTTGAAGGTGTCCTATGCATTTATATTTGCTACTCTATTGAGAGACAAGCTGAATACTATTATGCTATGTTTTCTTTATGTGAAACAAACAAACGTCTTGCAAAGCATGTTATTCATGAATCTTTTGTTTGTGCCTTTTCATGTTGCATCATAGTTTCTTTGCTTATTGCTAGAACTTTGTTTTTCATGTTATGATTGAAGTACTATGATCCTAGCTTTGAATGTTTTGCAAATACTTTGATCAAGTCTTTGATGGTGCATGTCACCTCAAAAATTATTTCTTTTTATCACTTACCTACTCGAGGACGAGCAGGAGTTAAGCTTGGGGATGTTGATACATTGCAAATGTATCTACAATTTTTGATGTTCCATGCTTGGTTTTATCCACTTTCTTGTGTTTTGTTCCAACTTTGGAGTACTTTTCATATGATTTCTTGGACTAACCTATTAACAAGAGCCACAGTGCCAGCTGCCTGTTTTCTGCTGTTTTTGGTTCCAGGAAAGTCAGAAAATGAATATTCTCGGAATTGGACGGGACAAGAGCCAAAGTGCCTATTTTTCCGGAAGGGATTAAGTGCCAGAATACGAGACGGAGAGGGACCAGGGGGCCACCACACCACCTGGCCACGCGGTCCAGCCTAGCCCGCGCCAGGGGGTGGTTAGGCTAGCCCTGGCACCCCCTCGGCCTCTCCTTCCGCCTATAAGTTGCCCTCGGGATGAAAACCCTAAATACCCGATCAAAAATCCACAAAAGAGTCTGTAGCCGCCGTCATCTCCATCCCTAGATCAGGAGGGATCTGAAGCTCTTCCCGGCACCCTGCCAGAGAGGGGAATTCACCCTGGAGGCCTTCTTCATCACCATGCAAGCCTCCGGTGTGATGCGTGAGTAGTTCATCCTTGGACTACGGATCCATGTAGTAGCTAGATGGCTGGTTTCTCCTCCTTTGTGCTTTCATGTTTAGATCTTGTGAGCTCCGTTCATGATCAAGATCATCTATTTGTAATTCATACATGTTGTGTTTGCGGGGATCCGATGGATATTGAGATGTTATTTCAGATTGATTATTGATTCTATCATGTCTTTGTTATTTGAGATCTTGCATGCTTTCCGTTGTTAGTAGCTATCTTGTCCAAGTAGATGCTAGCAACTCCAAGAGTTAGTATTTATGCTCGATAGTGGGTTCATGCCTCTGGTAATCTGGGGAAGTGACAGAAATCTCTAAGGTACTAGATGTGATGTTGCTACTAGGGAGAAAACAACGATCTTTTGTTCATAGAACAATCGTATTGTTTACTTTACACGTAGTTCATAAAGCAATAATCTGTTGCTTGCAACTTAATACTAGAGGGGGTTCGGATGATAACCTTCCTCTTGGGGTTCCCAACGAGCTCTACATCAACCACGAGCCATCAAAACTTTTCTGGGCGCCGTGCATTGAGCCATCACCTAGTATCTATTATTAGTGCTTTTTGACTTTGTTGCAACTTGTTATGCTTAATCCTTGTCACTAGGACCCGAGTGCCATGATTTCAGATCTAAACATGTTATTGATTCATTATGATAGTATTGTTTATGGTCTTACCTGCAAGTTGTATACACATATTGTTGTCCGGAACCAAAGGCCCCGAAGTGACAGCAATCTGGATAACCGGAGGGACTGGCTTTGATGTGAGGATCACATGTGTTCACGGAGTGTTAATGCTTTGCTCCGGTGCTCTATTAAAAGGAGCACCTTAATTGCCAGTAGTTCCCTTGAGGCCCGCTGCAAACGGGCTGGCAGGACAAAAGATGTTGTGCAAGTTCTCATTGCAAGCATGTATGACTATATATGGAACACATGCGTATGATTATTTAGTACTTGGATGCTTTATCTTATTTATCTGCAAATGCCCTATCTTTTGATTGCCATAGGAATTGTCTTGTCCATGCAACGCCCGTCCATCCATCCCTATTCCTACCGCGCTTTAATCCTACTGTTTACTGCAATTGTTACTACTGTCTTTACTTTTAGTATTGCTATTACTTTGCTATTGCTATTACAAAACTGTTGCTACTGATAAACTGCTGTGAGCCAGATTGTTTTCAGGTGCAGCTGAATTGACAACTCAGTTGTTAAGGCTTATAAATATTCTTTGGCTCCCCTTGTGTCGAATCAATAAATTGGGTTTCACTTCCCTCGAAAAAACTGCGATACACCCCCTATACTTGTGGGTCATCAGTTACAAATGATTATTAAGTGTAAAACACATATCAAAGCTTTAAGTGGTGATGTTGTTGTTGATCCCGAATGGGGCGCTAAGCGAAGACCGTACTACCCTTTCTGTCATTGAGGTTCCTATGAGATCGCCACTAGTATAGTATCTCACCTCAAGCCTTTATCAATCCATGGGATCTTGGGTACCTACAAGTCCACAGATCGAGACAAGAGATGAAGAAACAAAAGATACAAATCAAAATTCCAAACAAAATACAATTCTCCCATGATCTAGATGCAGATAATCGCTGCGAGGTTTCTCCCCAACCCGCAGCCCGTGAGGACTACTCACTCATAACAAATAGATCGGAGATAGAAAACATCATGCAAATACTTAGATTGAAATCAAATATTCTTACAATGGTTGCCAAATCACAAGGAGATCTAAAGTACAAAGCAATGGCTATGGATAGTGGATGGATGGATGGGGGAAGTGATGAATAATGGATGAACAATGGTGTGGATCACCTTTGGTGGTGTTGTGATGCAATCTGAGAATGGCGGCTCTCTGGCCGGTGGATGGAGCCTCAAAATATATAGGCGTCTTCACTAAAGTTGTAGGGTTTGACGAGACAAAGCCTTTGCCACCTGGTACGGGCTGGCGGTACGGGTGGACCGCGCCCGTACCAGTGGTTGTTAAGACTTCAGGCGCCCTAGAACACCTCTCCAATTACTTGGTAGTGTGTACTTCCTCAAAATCCTTCATTATGACTCCTTATTTCGCTTTAAAAGTCGTGATTTCCTACACAATATAAATCAAAGAAGGGATTTTCATATCTTTGCAATTATTAGTCATTAGTGGGAAGAGTTGAGAGATTCTTTGGCAATTGCTTGACCAGAAACAATGTTTAAACAAAGTGGAAGATGGCAAAAATTGGAGCCATCATCCATCATCATGGGCATTGCCGAGGTTACCCCTCGTCAATTGGCGCTGTCTGTGGGAAATCTGAACGCTGAAGTCATGGATTCGGCGGACCTCTTTTCACCAAGCAGCAATCTAGCAAAAGTGATACCACACCCACCCACCCCTATTTCGGTACCCACCGATTTCAATGGTGGATCCGATCTCATTATCGGAAGTTTCCACTTCCAAGTAGAGGATCCTGAAGAATTACACCTCACGACTTCGATCTCTTCGGAACCGTCGGTCAAGAAATCTGCGCCCAAGGGGATAACTGCATTACTCAACAAATCATCCACAGAAGCCACACCGCAGATGGAGGTGGCCAATGAAAACAATCAAGGCACAGAAAATCTAGGGGACATTAATGGTCCCTATAACGACCTCTCCCTTAGGTCGGATCATCAGTCAATTACACTATGAGGACCAAGCTCAGAAAACAAGGAACTCCACGAAAGTAGAGAAAGTATCGACTTTGGAATTAGGAAGGCTGAAATCTACCCACAACAAGAACCGCTAGATTTCACTGGTCCCCTAGACAGTGTCTCCTTCGGATCTAACAACGACGCCTCTAGGTCGTACAGAACACGCCACCAAGTGTGCATAATCAACGGAGAACCTTTGACATAAAGCGACTCTAACATTAGCCCTATTATTAACCCCAATGATAATCTATCAGATGATAATGCAGGAAATCACAGCAACAAATGGAAGCATGGAAATGAAGGAGACCCGAGAGACAACCGCATAACCGTAGGAGGAGGCGGATCACGCGGAGGCGAGAGGCGAACTCTTTGATTACCAGCCGCATCATGGCACAAAGAAAGGGAAGCAATCTCGGGTGCAGTTCCGATGACAGCCGATGCCACACACGATGATTTACTAGTATATCAATACCTGCTTCATCACAAGAAGAGAGACTTGCTAAGGATGCAAATGCAACTCGACAAAAGGAAAAGTCTAGCCTACGAATCCAGCCTAAGACGGGCACAACTAAGTTCTACCAGAGCATCAAGAAGTGTAACAGGAGGAGCACCACCAAGAAGGGGAACCTCTCGACTGGATAATATCCCTGAAGCCGAAAGAAACAAGCTAATTCGAGACCTCGATCTATCATTCATGTTAGTAGATCAAGCAGGAAACATCAAAGCAAAAAACATCCCAAACAACAATCGTGGCTGCGCAAACGTATCTCATCACAACTCAACATGCACCTGACAATCCCCATGCAGCTCTTCATCGCTCGGCTTTAATGAACCTCGGCATGGTGGGAGCATCTCTTGCACAAGCAGAATAAGAAATCACACACCAACCTGATAGATCCCCACGCCGTCGCAGCAACCCTCGGAAGGTGGGGCACACCCGACGATCGCGATCACCACATCAGGTGCACTTCTCAGGATCCGATCCATGGAACAGTACAAGAAACGATAACACACATCACAGGAACGACGGATCAAGGGATGAGAGCTGCAGCCAAAGATACCGATACGACGATAGTGAAGATGACCACGAGTTATGCGGGGACAACTGTTTTATCCAACGGATTCGCAAAGCTTCTATACCCAAGGACTTCAAACTCCCGCAAGATAAACAAAAGTATGATGGACTACAGGAACCTGAAGCATGGCTAGCAGATTACCTGGCCACCGTCAAGCTACAGGGTGGCTCCACGGCCACCACAATGCAAAGCTTGCAGCTGCACTTAACAGGCGCTACACGGTCATGGCTCAGACAACTACCTGAAGGTTCAATCAGTAGCTAGAATGATCTGGAGGATAAGTTCATCTGACACTTTCACTCCACATTTAAACGATCCGCATCTCTGGAATAATTACATGCATGCAAGGAGAAAAATAGAGAATAAATAAGAGCCTTCAATCAGCGATGGAACATTATCAAAAACTGAGTAGAAGCCATATCCGACGAAAGGGCCATCGATGCCTTCAATGACGGCCTCCGATGCCGAGAGTTTATAGAAGAACTAGGACGAGTCAAACCCAAAATGATCTCATAGCTAATGGACATAGAAAATCACTGGGCTGATGGAGAGGACGCGCTACACATGGATAAACACAGCAATGATAGGAGACGGAGGAACAATGATGGACACACGGGACCAAGCTAGGTCACAGCTAGCTTCTCAGGAGATGGCAATCATAGGAACGACGATTACCACAATAGGCACTATGGTGGCAGAGACGACGTCGAAGGAGGCCAATCAACACAGCGATATTAGCCAAGAGCTAGGGACCCACTTATGTCCGCAATGCAAATGCTAGAAGGACCCTGTAATATGCACTTCTATGTCGACTCAGTGGGCAAAAGATGATCCAACCACCTCATGAAAGACTGTCGAACGTTCCTAAAGATGCAAGAGTTGTGCAACGCATAGGCAACCGAAGCAGCAAACCGATGATATACTACCACACCTGGCACGTTAGCCATCGTCGCACCACCACTGCCACCGGCACACCAGCCAGGAGGACAACCGTAAAACACAGAAAATCAAGGTAGTTAATACCCCAGATCGAAGGGAGCAATGTCAATGATTCAGAAAGGTCGTCCATCCAACAGGATCCAGAAGCTAATTACAAGACAACTAAACATGGTTGAGACTTCCCCACCAGACACACCCGTGTATCTTCATTGGTCTGAACAAGAAATCACATTCAGCAGAGCTGATCACCCACTACGACTACCAAGACCGGGTCATTCATCCTTGATATTTGAAGCGTAAGTAGGAGGATTCTACATGAGCAAAGTTTTCATGGATGCAGGAAGCAGCATAAACTTGATCTACATCAAAACACTGAGGGCAATGAGCTACTCTTTGGTAAATCTAGCGCCAACAGAAACAACCTTCCACGGCATAGTACTAGGTAAAGCCGAAATTCTCTTAGGTAAAATATTTCTTGACGTGTTTTTGGATCCAAAGAAAATTTCAGGCGAGAAAAGCTGGAGTTTGAAGTCATGGACTGGCCATCACAATATCATGCGGTCCTAGGACGACCAGCTTTTGCACGATTCATGGCAGTCCCCCATTATGCATACCTCGTTATGAAAATGCCAGCGCCAAAAGGAATTATAACAGTAAAGGGAAGTTTCACACGATCCAACAAATGCGATCAGGAGTTCAACAAAATTTCTGAATCCTTCGGAATGGCAACTGAGTTTGAGCAGCTAAAAACATCAGCAACCGCAGAACTACTGGCAATAGCGCGTGTTAATCCCGATCAGGCCTTTGACACCGTGAAAGATACAAAGGAAGTACATATCCACCCCACCGACCCGAAAAAGACGACATTTGTGGCTTCCAATCTCGGTCCCACATAGGGAAGCGCGCTCATCGAGTTCCTCCGTGAGCACTGTGAGATCTTTGCATGGTTACCTTCTAACATGCCGGGGATTCCCAAGGAACTCGCTGAGCACGCATTAAATTTGGATCCAAAAGCAAAGCCAGTAAAACAGTCGCTACATCGTTTCGTAGAGCCAAAACATAAGGCTATTGAAAAAGAACTCCATCGCCTTACTGATGCCAAATTTATCAAAGAATGAAAGAAAGCAGAGTGGGTTGCAAATCTAGTATGTGTCCCAAAGAAAAATATAAAAGAATTACGAATGTGCATAGACTTCACTACACTGAATAAGCATTGTCCAAAGGATCACTTCCCATTACCATGAATCGATCAGATAATCGATGCAACCGCGGGATGCGAACGTATTTCCTTCCTAGATGTGTATTCAGGATACCATCAAATTCGGATGAAAGAGGAAGATCAAGAGAAAACAGCATATATATCACATCGTATGGCGTATTCTGCTATACAACAATGCCCTTTGGCATGAAAAACGCCGGGGCAACATATCAGCAGATGATGCAGAATTTCCTAGGAAACCAAATCGGCACAAACGTACAAGTATATATTGACAATGTCATAGTTACAATGAAGCAAGGGTCTTCATTTATCAAAGATCTCCAAGAAACATTCGAGAACCTCGACAAATTCTGCATCAAACTAAACCCGATGAAGTGATCCTCTGGAGTCCTAGCAGGGCAACTCCTCGGATACACCATTCAAAAAAAAGCAAGAGGAATTGAAGCCAATCCCGAAAAAATACAGGTGATTCTAATAATGAAAAACCAACGAATCTTCGGGGTGTTCAGCAGCTGGCTGGGCGGGTCGCAGCACTCAGCCGTTTCATTGCTCATTTAGGATAAAAAAAGCACTACCATTCTACGCCCTCATGAGAAAATCTGACAAATTCGAATGGACGGAAGAAGCTCAGTGTTCCTTCGAGGATCTCAAAAGGACACTTTCGACATCTTCTGTCATCGTGTCTCCACGCGAGAAGGAGCCACTACTTCTTTACATTGCCGCCACAAATCAAGTGGTCAGCACGGTCCTAGTCGTAGAGCGACTCGACGAAGAGAAAACCCACGGGGTTCAGAGGCCGGTTTATTTCCTGAGCAAAGTTCTCTCGTCATCCAAACAAAGGTACACGTATTATCAAAAATTAGCATATGGGATATTTATGACAGCACGAAAGTTACGCCATTATTTTTTGGAACATCCAATCATAGTGATCAATGAAGCACCTATGTCCAATATCCTCAATAATCTCGAAGCAACTGGGCGTGTCTCTCTATGGGGCATTGAGCTTTCCCCTCGAGATATCGCATACGAGAAGCGTAAAGCAATTAAATCACAAGTTCTGCCTGATTTTATCACTGAATGGACTGAACTACAATACGAGGTACCACCTGACCTCTCTAGCGCATGGACAATGTACTTTGATGGATCGAAAAGAACGGAAGGAGCAGGGGAAGGAGTCATACTAGTATCACCACAAGGCGACAACATGTGATATATACTTCGTATGAGCTTGGCAAACGCATCCAATAATGAAGCTGAGTATGAGGCCTTGTTGCATGGTATGCGTATGGCTAAAGCTTGCGGTGCAACTCGCCTTAAGATATTTGGCATCCAATCTTGTAGCACGGCAAGCAATAAACAAATGTGATGCTGTCAGTGATAACATGATTGCCTACCGTGATCTGTATAGCATTATGGAGGCTTAGTTTGATGGATGCGAAGTGTTGCACATAGGAATAGAAAGTAATGAAGAAACCAAAAATCTAGCAAATATCGGGTCCATGTGCCTACTAGTGCCACCAAGGGTTTTTGGGAGGAAATAACTGAGCGGTCTATCAAGGCCAAGAGAGTTTCTGAGGTCGTAGCACCCAAGAAAGGGAAAAATATTAAGCCATGAAAGGAATCGGGGGGCTTCACCAGCTAGCACAAGTACAACAGAAATCCCGGAAGATGAACCAAAAGTTGATGAGGTTATGATAATAGAACCTACATGAATGTAGCCATACATAGCATATATGACTCGGGGAGATCTACCCGAAGATGTGATAGAAGCCCGATGAATCACTCAAAGATCAAAAGCCTTTAGAATCATCAAAGGAGAGTTGTATAATCGGGTGTGCTACAGCGATGTGTCACACCTGACGAAGGAAAAAATTATACTCAAAGATATACATGAAGGAGTATGTGGCCATCATGCTAGCAGTCGAGCAATTTCCGCCAAAGCATTCAGGATAGGATTCTACTGGTTTACATCAGTACAAGATGCAAAAGATATAGTTAGAACATGTGAAGCCTGTTAGCGATTCGCCACAAAGCCTGGTGCACCCGCCGCTGAGTTAAACCCCATACCTCTCGCTTGGCCTTTCGCTCAGTGGGGACTCGATATGGTGGGTAAACTTCACAAATCATCTCCAGGAGGACACGTCTTTCTGCTAGTAGCAGTCGACAAATTTACTAAATGGATTGAAGCAATGCCTGTTACCAGTCAGGACAAAACTTCGGTTGTGAATTTTATCAAATCCATAGTGTTTTGGTTCGGTGTGCTAAATAGTATCATTACAGATAATGGAACTAACTTTACCTCCAATGAGTTCAAGGACTATTGTGAGGAGATGGGAATCAAAGTAAGCTACGCCTCAGTAGCCCACCCGCAAACCAATGGGCAAGTGGAAAAAGCCAATATCCTAATAACTGTTGGCCTCAAGAAAAGATTGCTAGCACTACTCGACAGGGCAAAAGGAGCAAGGTTTGATGAGTTACCATCTGTTCTGTGAAGTTTACGTACTACTCCAAATAATTCGACACAAGAAACACCCTTCTTTCTCGTCCATGGCACTGAAGCCGTCCTTCTAGTCTAAGTATCACACGACTCCCCACGAGTATCTACATATGATGAAGAAACATCAAGAGAAGCACTTGAAGATGACGTTGATGCACTCGATGAAGCCCGTGACACTGCCCTACAAAGAGCGACTATATATCAGCAAAACTTGTGCAACTATCACAGTCGATGTTTGCGTCATAGGTCCTTTGTTGTAGGGGACCTAGTTCTTTGCCTTAAGCAAGATGGTCACTGAAATCTGGAGTCATCTTGGGAAGGGCCTTACATCGTTACAGAAGTTATTCTCGGAGGAGCATATCGGCTACAAGATAAGAAGAAAGGAGTCAAATACTCCAATCCGTGGAACATCGCACAACTACGATGCTTTTACCCTTGAGAATTTATATTTTTCTCGCAAATAGTAATTACAATAAGGCCTATGGCCCAGCTTATTAGCCAGAATATTTCAGCCAACGACCAGGCAGAAATCTGCCAAACAATGTATCTTCGGCTTCAGAATAATAAATAAAAGATAAGTTCTTCATACTCTAAGTATTTGTTTATACTTCTTACCAATAAAGAAGGAGATATCTATTTTCTCTATAAGCATTATTCTAATAAAACTAACAATAATTATGAGCCTATGTCCAGATACAGGCATCCGAACATAGCCTCGGGGGATACTCCCATCGGGAGCGCTGGCGCGCACCTGATAGAAATCAAATTATGCATATCGACTTAAAATAGTTTTCACCTAGACCTATGAGTTTTACTTTGGTGTATCCTCAACAGGTTACTCCCATCAGGAGATTCTATAAAATCATTAAAACAAGAATTTGATAGATTTCAAAAATTCCAGTAGCCAAACAAGGCAGCCAACAAAAAAAATTCAAAAATCTCGGGTCGCACCCGACGCAATAAAACTCCGAATACCGTGTCCAAGACATGAAGGTAAGATCCCGGAATTCGTCCTGTGTGGCCAGGTAATCGCACAAAAATGCGCTCTGCCAGTAAAATACACGTATCAATGATACAATGAAAAAGACCGACAGACGCCTTGGGTACCCGATAAAATAAGACCGAGAGTCAGTATTCGATAAGACATCAACGGCTCGAACTGAATTACGCTAGTAAAAATTCTGAATTCAAGCCTGGGGACTTGAGTTTGATGTAGGTCTACAGCATTTTTGCCCAGTAGAAATTAACTGATTCCCGATCCGTCGGATGCATCCGGCCTAATGTACCAAATCCCTATAAAATAAGAAAAATATAAGCAATTCATAACATGAAAAACTGAGCATATCTTTGAGACTCAACCAGAATCTACGGTTCAGGTAGAGTCTCGGGGGCTACTGACATAGGTATGATTACTCGGCTCCTTATGATTTGTTACCCTGGCTGCATAAAGGCTCACGACCCATGAAGATTCAAGATGATGACCAAGAAAGCGTCCGAGGAAATCTTTAGTTGTATTTGGAAAGAAACTATGAACTGACATTATATTAGAGCTGTAATCATACATATGTATCCTATCCCTATACAACTTTGAGACCCGGCCTATTATATATAGGATGGGATAAGCCTATGAGGAGACAATCGGAAAAACCCCAAACAATATGTAATAGTGATATTCATCAAGTATTCAGGCGACTTTGACTCCCTTGTTTGCCTGATATCCAACGAAATGCCCAGCGTTCTCTTTTCTGCAAAACCCTAACTCCATCATCATGGGCATTGCCGAGGTTACCCCTCGTCAGTGGGGGTGAGAGTGAGGGGGCGGAGCGGGTAGAGACGCTCCTATGCGGGACTACACGAATATGTCACATCATCCTCACTACTTTGACTGGAAAAATCAGGGACGGGTGGTGGAAAAAAGGAATTGAAAAGGAGAAGGCTCACGAGGCATGCGATGACATGGCGCAGAGCGACTGGCCAGAACCTGGAATCTACGGTAACCGAATGGAAGAATCGCTCAACTGAAAGCGTGGAGATATAACAAGGCAAGAAATGGCCGCGCCTTGTGAGAAACGGTCACGTTTCATGTCACTTCAACAATTAACATGTATGTATTCCTGAAACAAAGCAAAATGAGCTGATTTTGGCCCCTCTTAGACTCTGCACCTGAATTTGCTTTTGAATATATTAATATATCTCGAGAATACACGAGATGCTTGTGTAAATTGATACATGTTCTAGGGTTGTTCTACAATTTCTACACGAGTTAACAAAAATTTCAGTATCCTTGAGCATGCTCTATGATTAAGGAACAAGTGGGTTCCATCAACTAAGTGGGTCCAAAAGAAATGTCATAACTTCTATTTTCATTTTAATGTATGTAAATTATCAAAATTGATTACATATTAGATCTTATTTTTATGTAAAGATTCGTGGCAACTTCCAGCCATACCTTCTCTTTTAAATTTTATTGAACGAGTGAATAATTCAGCATATATCAAGTATAACTCCTGCATATAATCAGTATATATGTAATCTGATTGTCTATATTGACTAAACTAATCATTTAATAATCCAGCCACTTATAAGTGTTGAATACAAATTTATGCCTTCCCTTGGAGTTCTGTAATCCAAATAGTTACAAACATCGATTTTGATGCAGTCGAACAAGGTTACCGTGTGATCTTCATAAGTTAGATTGTTTTGACATCATTAGTATTTTACCATGATCATGTAACATGCCAGTTTCTTATGGTACTGAATTTGGTCTATTGCTCGATGCATTTTTTAAGTTTGGTCGATGTACCTTTTTATTTAGGGATTTCTATTTTCGTGCCCCTAGTTCGTTAGTTGTACTTAGTTTTCTCCAACCGCTTAGTTTTTCCTCATTCCCCCTCCCTCTATACTAAAACCCTCACAGGCGCTCGGACGGGGGGATTTCATCAGGTCAAAGGCTTGACCGTTACATGCTGACCGATGGGACCACACTAGGGTGGGTCGTGCATTGAGCGTTACGTTACGTCGCCTCGACCGTTACATGCTGATAGGTGGGGCCGCATTGGGATGGGTCTTCCATACGTGGTGAAGGGTGGGGCCACGTTGGGACGGATCTTGCATACGTGGTGAAGGGTGGGGCCGCGTTGGGATTCTATGAAGCATCCTTAATAAAAACCTATGCAAATAGCAAATAAAAAGATAGCTGAGATGCTCATTGTCTGCTGCCTTGTCATTTTGATATGGGATAGCTCCTGTGTCATGGGGCAAGGGGTACCCAGTTGGCGGTTCTCTATGATACATATGTACTTACAATGACAAGATCTTATTTGTGACTGAAGTTGAGTAGCATGAGGTTCGGTACTCGTAAGCAAGGGGCATGAGATTTCAACTTATAACTTGTCAAGCATATCCTCTTAGTTGTGTCACTTTAACCTTAATCACCTAAAGATGCTTATGATAGGGGCAATGAGAGCTGAAAGCTAATAAGTACCATAATTTTTGGAAGCTCTTTATGACACTTGAATCCCTGCTTCCTTCTATGAAGGCCTTTCTTTTACTTTTATGTTGAGTCTTCATCTTCTATCTTTATGCACCTATTAAGAGAGCATAGTGGCCATTCTTAGTTTAATGTACATTGTCCCAAGACTTGTTGATTGATGCATAACTTTGATATTGCTTGTTCTTAAACTATTTGTATCTAGTCACCCTTATGAACTTTGAAGGTGTCATATGCATTTATGTTTTGCTACACTATGAGGGACAAGCTGAATGCCACTATGTTATGTTTTCTTTATGTTAAACAAACAAATGTCTTGCAAAGCATTGTTATTCATGAATCTTTTGTTTGTACCTTTTCATGTAACAACATAGTTGCTATGTCTTATTGTTAGAACTATATCTTTCATGCTATGTTAAAGTACTATGGTCCCAGCTATCAATGTTTTACAAATACTCCGATCAAGTTTATGATGGTGCATGTCACCTCAAAAATTATGTTTTCTTTTTATCACTTACCTACTCGAGGACGAGCAGGAGTTAAGCTTAGGGATGTTGATACGTTGCAAACGTATCTATAATTTTTGATGTTCCATGCTTGTTTTATATCTACTTTCTTATGTTTTGTCCACACTTTGGAGTATTTTTATACACTTTCTTGGACTAACCTATTAACAAGATGCCACAGTGCCAGTTGCCTGTTTTCTGCTGTTTTTGGTTCCAGGAAAGCCAGAAAATAAATATTCTCGGAACTAGACGGGACAAAAGCCAAAGTCAATATTTCACCGAGGGGAACATGGAGCCAGAATACGAGACGGAGAGGGGCCAGGCGCCGGCCACACCACCTGGCCATGCGGCCAGGCCCGGCCCGCACCAGGGGGTGGTGCAACCGCCTAGGGCACCCCCTCGATCTCTCCTTTCTCCTATAAGAAGCCTCCGATACAAAAACCCTAAGTACCCGATCAAAATTCCACGAAAGAGTCTGTAGCCACCGTCATCTCCATCCCTGGATCGGGAGGGATCTGAAGCTCTTCCCGGCACCCTGCCGGAGGGGAGAATTCACCCTGGAGGCCTCCTTCATCACCATGCCTGCCTCCGGTGTGATGCGTGAGTAGTTCATCCCTGGACTACTGGTCCATGTAGTTGCTAGATGGTTGGTTCTTCTCGTTTGTGCTACCATGTTTAGATCTTGTGAGCTCCATTCATGATCAAGATCATCTATTTGTAATCATATATGTTGTGTTTGTGGGGATCCGATGGATATTGAGATGCTATTTCAGATTGATTATTGATTCTATCATGTCTTTGTTATTTGTGATCTTGCATGCTCTCCGTTGTTAGTAGCTATCTTGGCCGAGTAGATGCTAGCAACTCCAAGAGGGAGTATTTATGCTCGATAGTGGGTTCATGCCTCTAGTAATCTGGGGAAGTGACAGAAATCTATAAGGTACTAGATGTGTTGTTGCTACTAGGGAGAAAACAACAATCCTTTGTTCATAGAACAATCATATTGTTTACTTTACACACAATGCTTAATGCAATTATCTGTTGCTTGCAACTTAATACTAGAAGGGGTTCGGATGATAACCTGAAGGTGGATTATTAGTCATAGATGCAGTTGGATTACGGTCTATGTATAATGTTGTAATGCCCAATCAAATCTCATAGGAGTCAAGATGATTAGTATATGCATGTATGCTTTCTCGATGTTTGTCAATTGCCCTGCTGTAATTTGTTCACCCAACATGTCATCTATCTTAAGGAGAATCACCACTAGTGAACTATGGACCCCGGTCCTTTCTTTTTCCATCAATCTATAATCTATTTACTGTTTTCTGTTTAGTTTCTGTAAGGAATTACTATCTTCCACACAATACGGTTCATCCTTTGTTTTCAGCAAAACCGGTGAGATTGACAACCTCACTTTAAGTTGGGGGCAAAGTTTTGTGATTGTGTTGTGCAGGATTCCAAGTTGGAAACAACACCTTGGAGGTGTTTCCTTGCTCCTACTGGTTCGATAACCTTGGTTTCATAACTGAGGGAAAACTTGTTCCTATACTCATCATACCTTCCTCTTGGGGTTCCCCAACGAGCTCAACATATTGAGTAAGTAGTGCCCTCCTACCTTATGTCATCCTCGACCGCCGAGCCGCCCCCTCCCCCTAGCTGCGAAGCAAACTCTACCTCTGGCTCCGCTCTTGCCCCCGCTCTACCCCTTTCGTGGAATAGTATGCAACACCGCAGGTATAACGATCCTCCCCGTCGAGCGCGGAGAAGATTGGGTAGAATCGAAGGGATCTAACGCATGGATTTCATCTGGGTAAGCATTATTTCCCTTTGTGGATTGATTATGGGCAGTAATTGAGCGTGAATCGCTGGTGCTCAACTAACTGCCTTGCTTTTCGAATAGGATTGATCCAACGCTGGCATTTCAGCTGGCGGTTAGACTGGATACTAGCGTAATTCGTGGTTGTGAACAATATCTCTCTGGATTTTACTTCCCAGCAGTGGTTGCAACCTCCATAACTCCCGGAGATTTGAAAGCAATGGCGATTCAGTTGATTTGCAATATTTCATTGCGAGTAAAGATTGCTCCCACTAACTAGCAAAGCTGATCTGATAATGCTTTTCACTTTGAATGTTGCTGAACGTTTTGGTCGAATTCGTCTCCATGTGCAACCTAAAGTTGAACATACGGGAAAGAGTGTTAAAGCATCATCTGGTGGTCAGGCATCATCAGGTGGTCGGGCATCATGTGTCTCTGCTAATAGTGCCCCCCCTCCCCTCGCGCTCCTTGTAGGTCCATAGCAGTACCATCTGTTCGCACTGCGAGTGTAAGCCAAATCGCTCGTGCGGCCGATGTGGAGGACGAAGTAGAGCCTAACGAGGGAGCGCCTCCACTAGATGATGAGGATGGGTTGATGTTTCCTGAATTGGTAGATAGATTCAGTAAACAGGCACTAGAGGATCAATACACGGAGGAAATGGCCCATGGTGCCAGATTTGATGACACTGATGACGAAGAGACCGAGGAGAACAATGATATTCTCGTTTTAGCCGAGTACGATTGACATGGGCATAACCCTTCAGGTGCCTATTATTGGTATATATGGTGCGCCCAACGAAAGCCTCACCCGGAGATATGCAAAGATCCATGAATCCCATGACGGTTTGGCTGATACGAAGCCTACTGATGCAGCCCGTCCTACGGACGCTACTACATCTACAACGCCAAGTCCAAGATCGTCCCCAAGTCACCTAAGAAGACAGACGCGAGCGGTACTACCGCTCCCAACAGCGGTCCTACCATGCCCCGGTACTACCGCTCAGCCTCAGCGATACTACTGGCCATAACTGAAGCCCACACCATCGCCTCTAGACGCCCCGATATCGGCTTGCGATACTACCGCCCCCAAGCGGTACTACCGGTTGCCCAACTGGTACTACCAGACCTAGAGCTTGACGACAGCTGAAGCCCGGAGCTACCGCTCCCTGAAGCCGCTATCGCTTCGGTCCGGTACTACCGGACCTGAGGACCGGTCTACCGGTCAAGACTGGGCCTGCGCGCCTCAACAGCTGGGCCACAGCCCATGTACCCCCTTATTATATTGCAACCCTAGTATTATGCCCAAACTACCCCTATGTAAGTGGCTGGCCTATAAATAGAGCCCCCACCCCTCATATATCCCTTAGGCATAGATGATAGACTAAAGAAAACCCCCTTTGTGGAATCTCTAGTTTTGCCTCATCTCCTTCTACCAAAGGGGATTGACTATCGTCACCACCTCGTCGGAGTTTGCATCGCGCATCCCTTGTTGTACAAGGCCTTGGCATCGGTGTCCCTTTGCCAAGACGTCAAGACCCTCTCCAAGGTGTTCTTCTCTCTCTGCATGGGATCGAGGGAGCATGTTGACCGGTCTTTCCTTGCGAGGATTCTATCAGACTGGTGGCCACCGGTGAGAGCAATCGCCCTTGTACCGTGTGAGTTTTGCGTGTATTCATCGTGTTCTTCGCGAGATGTGTGTCCGCTTCCGCTACCTTCTCCCTTTCCCCTCGCTTTCCCATCGATTTGACCACGAGATCCATGAGATTGGGCCACCCACGAGGTACCCCATAACATCTGGTATCAGCAGCTTTTGGTTGCCACGGATTTCTCCTCGATTTGGTCTTTTCCTCATAAATTCGAAAATTCCATCAAAAATAGCCCAAATTCGTGTATTGGACTGATCTATGATTTGAGTGTGTTTTGGTAGGTTTTGATCCATATATTACTTGCTAAAATTGTTGATCTACCTTTCCCTGCGCTCCCATGGCCTAATTCTATCATTTACCCCTCCGATTTGATGTTTTTCTTGAAGATTTTCTGCCCAAATCGCCCCAAAATTGCGAAAACACATAAAAACTGGGTGTTTCTGCGACATCTGGTACTACCGGGGTCAAAACCCGGTACTACCGCACATCCCCGGTACCTAAACGGTACTACCGGGCCTCCGGAAGACCGGTACTACCGCTCAGAAACCTGGTACTACCGCCCGGTACAGAGAAAAAACAACAGAATTCCCAGATTTTAGCCTCTCACCGTTTTGAGCATAACTTTTGCATATGAATTCGGATTTTGGTGTTCTTTAGCTCGTTTTGAAGAGGAGACAGAGCTCTACATCATCATCTCTGTGGTTCATGCTATATAATCTATCCAAATTCCGTGAGTAAGGCGGAATCCACCAATAAAGGGTGAAGATCGGTGACGAAAGGTATAAACATTCTGCCACTTCTCCCCACTTGCATTCCTTTGTGAGCTACACTATCTTTGAGTTCAACAAACACCTATTGAGACTAGTTCCTCCTATGATTGCTTGGGCTATGCACATTTGATACTTATAGAATTCCGAGCAAAATTTGTGAGTGTGCTATCTCATATAGTTATCTTGTATAGTTGTTGGCACAAGGAAAGGGGCAAGTGAAAAAAAATAGAAAAAGAAAATGAAGAAAAAGAAAGAAAGCAAAAAGTGCCTCATAGAATAGGAAGCGCAAGCTCGATGAACATCAAATAGGTGGTACTTATTGTGCATATCTTGTAGCCCACCAATTTATTGCACTCGAACTAGCGTCTCTCCTTGCACTTGTGCGACACGAGCTTATAGTCTTCGCTAGGTAATCATTTGGTTATTAGCTCACTTTCTCCGTCACGCAAGTCCCATTTATCCCACCGTGTGTGTTTCCTTGTACATATTTCCTTCTTGTGGATTGACTTGTTTTGCTTCGTGATCATCGTGGTTCTTTACTTGCCATTACAACATCTTGAGTTCGGATTCTTCTTGGACACGCCACCTTCCATACCCATCCACCATAATCTTTGTGTGTGTGTGTGTTTTTAGTGGTTGGTTGGTTTTGGTGTTCCGCGTGAACTTCACTTTGCTTGGTTTTGATTGCTCTCAAGTGTTGCCACTTGCATGATACTATCTTCCAAGGTAAAGTAAGGTTTGACGTTGCATCCCTAACCCCCTACCACTTCCATATACACCACTTGGTCTTGTGAATCATGTCTAGGGACTCCGGAACCAAGGATGATATCTATGAAGAATCCATGATGAGCCACCATGACTACGACTCCACAAGTATAGAGGACATGATGGAACACTACACCAACAATGGCTCCGCATGCGTTGAGGACCCGGAGCATTGCACCTATGACGGCTCCACATGCATGGAAGACATGGAGCACGTCATCAACTATGGCTCCTCAAGCATGGAGGACTTGGATCTCTACATCGACAATGGCTCCTCATGCATGGAGTACATGGAGCACTACACCGACAATGGCTCCACATGCTTGGGTGATATGGAGTACTACATCAACAACGACTTCCCAAGCATGGATGACTTCGAGTGCTACAATGACGACGTCTCACCAAGCATGGTGGACATGGCGAGCTTCACCCACTTCGAGGGCTCTTCCATGAGCCATGAAGAATACCTCCACCACTTGGAGATGGAGGACTACTATGCCAAGCTAGCTGAGATGCATCATCAAGAAACCATGACCTTCAAGGCCAAGCGTGCCACACCAAAGGGCACCACCTACTTCGATGATCCACCTCCAAGGCGTTAAGGGCTACCACCTACATGGCGTCATGGGTCACCATCTCCAAGGCAGCGAGCGCCATCACCTCCAAGCCGTCAAACACCACCATCTCTAAGGCGCCAAGCAAGGCCACCTCGAAGGCGTCATGTGCAACAACCTCCTAGGCATCAAGTGCCACCAACTACAAGAAGAGCGGCGCCCCAACATCACCTTCCAGAAGAGGCACCAAGAAGCAAGAATCTTCATAGACATACATCCTCTCGTGATCATCACCAACATCAAGAGGATACAAGACGGCGTTCAAGGCATCTTCGCCATGAAGACGAAGAATACATGTTGAGCACCATCCATAATGCTCAACCAAGCTCAAGAAGGCACCACCATCACAAGAAGAGTGCCAAGGACAAGGAGCATTGTCGTGAGCATCATGTGGATGATCAAGTGCGCCATCTACATCAACCTTTCACAAGGCACACCAATGACCTCCGTCGACACCATCATAAGGCACCTTCAACTACTCGTGCCACCACCAAAATGACACCAAGATCAAGCTCTCCTCCATGCCATCAAGCTTCAAAGCCAAGACTTGACGTCCTAGATGACGCATGCAACCTCATGGATGAGGAGGACGAAGACCTCTACTTCGCCAAGTTGGACGAGTACGTCAAGAGGACTACACAAGCCAAGGTGTAAGACGTCGATGACAAGGTCAAGAATGGTGAGCATGGGATTTTCCCTTCACCAAAGGAGGTGCACGGAGTTGAGAGAACGGAGCCTACCCCTACATGCTTGAGTGATGATGTGGTACCAATCCCATGTGAGTATGAGAGCCACTTAGCCCACTTGAGTGAAAACAAGAGTGAGATGAGCGACTCCACCATACGTGAGATTGAGTGCTTCCACTTGGAGGGAATGAGTGACACACCGAGTGAGTTGAGAGTGGTAGTTGATAGGTCATGTGAGGCCACTTTGATTTCTAACAACTTACCCTCTACCTCTAGTGTGTTTTCTCATGATGTGCTAGGTTCCTTGGATCAAGAAGCGCCAAGCTTGGAGATGATGATGCCTCCAACCAAGAAGATGTACATGGTGGATGAAGATGATGCCATCCCCATACATGATGAAGAAGTCGCCCACATGGAGGCCAATGCTACCACAACACCCACTTCATATGAGAGGTATGAACAAGGTAATAATATGGGTGTTGGTGATGCCATGATCCCACTAGTGGACATGATGACTTGTGATGACTTGCATGCTATGGATGATGTTTGTGATATCACATATGATTCATTGATATTTCCATGTGATACTTTGGCTTTGCATAATGTTGAGCATCTGAATTATTTGATTGTGATGATGTTGCCATAGACATGCCATGTTATAAACATTACGTTGATGATATCATTGCTTTCACTTTGTTGAACAATTGCTCTTTCCAATGTTTTGCTCGCAATGATGTTACCAATGGTATCCCTCGGACCATGCTTTGTCATGGATGTTTTACAATTTCTCCCATTGCTTGCAATAAGTTGAATAATTGCTCTTTCACTTGTTTTGCTTGCAACAATAATTCTCATATGGTTTATATTGAGATGGCCCCCATAGCTTTCTCAAATTTTGGAGATTTTGGTAAATGCCATGATAAGCATGTTCACCACTTGCATACTCACCATGCATCTATTTCATAGTTGATTGACACTCATGGTGATGTGCACAAGAAGAGATACGTCATGATGGATGATGTGTTTCTCTACCATGCACACACATTCTTCCTTTTGTGTTTAATGTGTGTAGGTACCCACACAAGAATGTCAACCTCGGTTGAGCACGAGTTGACAAAAAGAACTCTAGAGAGCATCCCCCAAGTGAGTTCAAGATCGAACCCAGCTCTGATACCTTTTGCATGCTTTGCATCTTTCATGTTGACAAATTGCTCTTTCCTATGGTTACCATGCAAGCATGTTAATGGTATTCTATCACCTTGTGACAATCATGTTTCTTTGCTATTGGATATTGATGCTTTGTGTGTTGCCACAAAAATGTTGAACAATTTCTCTTTCCGATGTTTTGTGTGCAACCATAGTGCCATTTTGAGCATGTATTGTCATGAGAGCTTCCATGTCTCTCGTATAGTTGTTGCAACAAACATAAGGACCACTTGCTCTTTCATATGGTTGTTTGCACACTTGTTGATTTTGCTTCCACTTGTGATACTCATTTGTCCATGATTTTGGCTTTTGATGATATGTGTATGGCATCCAACATATTGAACAATTGTTCTTTCCAATGGTTGGCTTGCACACATAATGATGTTGTTTTGGATATCTTTCCTCATGTGTTTTTGCCGAATTCTCCTATCCTTGCATCAAAGATGTTGACCAATATTTTAGTCCATTGCTTTGAGTGCCACACTAAGACGTTATATGGAGTTTTCCAGTTCCCACATTTGGATGATGTTCAATTAACTTCCATGCACTTTGACCTTGCATATGCATTCCGTTTGCTATACTTGAGTTGTGCTAATAGTGTTGTAAACAAGAATGGACATGCCACAAATGACATGCTCCTCTATCACACACAAACATATATTGCTTGGTCTTTGTTGTGTGAGGGTATGAATGCATAGACATCAACCTCTACCAACCAAAGAGTTGACAAGACGAACCGTAGAGAGTTACCTATGGATGCCCTTCATCGAGCTATCTCTACACCATAAGGTGACTTCCCTCTACTTGAGGACTCATGCTATAATCTTCAAGAATTGGCTACTCTTTGAGTGTTGCTTCGCTTTTGTTGTGAGCTTTATAGGCTATATGGAAAGTGAAGGAACATTGAAGAGCTGCCACATCAAGCTACTCGAGGACGACTACATGGCGAACCCCAGGATCAAGAATGTCTCTCGATCACTTCTACATGACGAGCTTCTAGAGTCGAGGACGACTCTTTTCGAAGGGGGGAGCTGATGCAGCCCGTCCTACGGACACTACTACATCTACAACGCCAAGTCCAATCTCGTACCCAAGTCACCCAAGAAGATAGACGCGAGCGGTACTACCGCTCCCAACAGCGGTCCTACCGCTCAGCCTCAGCGGTACTACCGACCATGATTGAAGCCCACGCCATCGCCTCTAGATGCCCCGGTATCGGCTTGCGGTACTACCGCCCCAAGCGGTACTACCGGTTACCCAACCGGTACTACCGGACCTAGAGCTCGACGACAGTAAGCCCGAGCTACTGGCCTCGGTTGCCATCGCTTCGGTCCGGTACTACCGGACCCGAGGACCGGTACTACCGGTCAAGACTGGGCCTGCGCGCCTCAACAGCTGGGCCACAGCCCATGTACCCCCTTATTATGTTGCAACCCTAGTATTATGCCCAAACTACCCCTATGTAAGTGGCTAGCCTATAAATAGAGCCCCCACCCCTCATGTATCCCTTAGGCATAGATGATATACTAAAGAAAACCCCCTTTGTGGAATCTCTAGTTTTGCCTAATCCCCTTCTACCAAAGGGGATCGACTATAGTCACCACCTCATCAGAGTTTGCATCGCGCCTCCCTCGTTGTACAAGGCCTTGGCATCGGTGTCCCTTTGCCAAGATGTCAAGACCCTCTCCAAGGTGTTTTTCCCTCTTCGTGTGGGATCGAGGGAGCACGTTGACCGATCTTTCCTTGCGAGGATTCTATCGGACCGGTGGCCACCGATGAGAGCAATCGGCCTTGTATCGTGTGATTTTTGCGTGTGTTCATCGTGTTCTTCGTGAGGTGTGCGTCCGCTACCTTCTCCCTTTCCCCTCGCTTTTCCATCGATTTGACCACGAGATCCGTGAAGACCGGGCCATCCACGGGGTTACCCCATAACACCTACAAGGACAGAGACTCTTGGCGGAACAAGACAAGGAAAGTCTAAGATTAGACTAGATACGAACTCTAACTTATAAACCAACTCGTATTGGTACCCGAGACCTAGCCTCCCCATATATAAAGGCTAGGAAGGGCAAACGAGGAGGACACTCACGCGATACAATAGACACTCGACAATAGATCTAGACAATAGACATCATATCCCCCTCTCTCTCTCGGCGAGATCGCATCTAGACGACTCAACGAGTTTGTACTCATCAATGATAATACGAGCAGACAAGCAGGAAGTAGGGTTTCCCCTCTGAGGGCCTGAACCTGGGTAAATTGCCTCCCTTGTTTGTCTGTTAAGCCGACAAAATTCCCAGCGCTCTCCTTTTCCACGAAACACAAGTCCATAACTTTGGACATTGCCGAGGTTACCCCTCGTCATTTGGCGCCGTCTGTGGAAAATCTGAGCGCTGGAGTCATGGATTTGGCGGCTCCCTCTTCACCAAGCAATAACTCGACGGCTGGAAGCGGTTAGATCCGTTTCGGCTCTGTCGATCCTCTTCCACACCCACCCACCCCTCTTCAGGCCTCCGATAACTTTGACCTAGAGATAGATCTCATGATCAGATGATTCCACTTCTGCATCGGGGCAGCCGAGAATCTCTTCCTTTCGGCCCCGATCTACTCGGGTCCGTCGGCCACAATCGTAGCGCCTACGACGACACCTGCATCTTCCATCGGCTCCACTGGAAGGGTCGTCCCTCAACCAACAAACGCAGAGGATCTAGGGGATTTGGTTGGTCTCAATGACAGCCTCTCCTTCGGATCTGATTCCGGTCAACGCAACCTCGCGTCTCGAACCAGACGAATATCGGTCAACGCAACCTCGCGTCTCGAACCCGACGAATATCGTCAAATGACAAATCTGGAGAAAACATCGTCTCCGAGATCAAGAAGTCTTTTGACTCTGCCGCGGACTGTTTCGACACTTCTGCAGACTGTTTCAACTCTCACGTGGATTATATTTTTTCGATTCCGCACAGTGGATTTACTTTGACTACGCCTCCTACGTACAGTTGCCAACCAAATGAGCCATGCACGTTCACCATCGTTGGACGCGCCTGAGATCATCGACAAGCTTCGACGTCATCATCCGGTCCTAAGTTGGATCGGTGGATCAGCAATAATGTACAACTAGAAGGCCGTGCATAAGTGGGGTTTATCGTGGTACACGCGCCTCGCGCACCCGCGGGTGATTCATCGATTTATCTTGAGAACGAGGCTGGCTCCAGCCCATCGTTCCTTTCGTTTAAGGACTAGCAGAGACCGAACAGAATTTGATACAGTATCCCGAGTACGAGAAGAAGTGACGCGAGAAAACAAGGAAATGTCGGGTGGCTTGCTCGTGTACAGACGTACAGCAGTTCAAGAAAGAAAAAGAAGGAAAGCATCGGCCTACAAAATAGTTTGCTACCTATTTCAAGGAGGAAAGGACAAACGCAAGTTACTCCACATAAAGAAAGGAAAGTAATGCAAGATCGAATCAAGTCAGTTCACGCGTGGTCGTTTTATCGCAAAGATTAAGTCTGGAAAAGGTTGATCAGCTCCACCACCGTTCGAGGAAAGAAGAGATGATTCTTCAGGAGAATAAAACAAAATCGATCAACCAATGTTTGCTACGTACGTATTTCATGCCACGGAGAACGCACTATGTCAACATCCAAACTTGCAGAATTAGTCTCGCCCAGAATAATGACGAGCTACCAGATTTCATCGACTTTTTGGGAACCGCCAGCGTACGGATCACATCGACCCCGCGTCGACTTCAGTCCACCGCCTCAACTCCAGATGAAAAGACCTGAAAAAAATCCGCCACCATATTGACCCCGTCAACCGCGTTTACACTACGCTCGGGGCTCCAGCAATCTGCTACTGCGTCGACTATGTGTCCATCGCGCGACTTCGTCAACCACGCCGATTCTACACCCGGGAGTTGCGCGGACTTTGTCATGCGACCCGCTACAAATCTTCGGCTCCGACGACCCGGGGACTCCTTCAATTCCGGCGACCTGCTATAAACCTTCAGCTGCCACGACTCACTTCCGCCATCGACAACCCGCCAAAATTTTTGGCTGCGACAACCTGCTATAAATCTCCGGTTGTGGGGACCCATTGCCGTCATGGGCTCTGGCTTCTCCGGCCATATCAACCTCGTCGACTACCAACAAAGCTAAGTTATCTACTTCAAGTTGATTTCTTTCTTAGTTTAATTGCACTCGAAACACTCGGGGATTGTACCCTCTTCGAGTAACCTAAGTGTCATCGACTTCGCGCACTCGAGCACCTCATACACGATTTCCAGAGTAGCTGACTCTGTCTGAGCGTCGAATCCTTAAACTCCGACCCAGTTGCAGCCCAACTGACAGACCGGTAAGATACTGAGACTAAGGGCGTCAGGATAACAAAAATCGCGTAACAGTGCAAAAGTGTAGTGTCCAATGGCACCAGAAAATATTATAACAAGTTGGAAGGCGAATATTCTTTACAAGAAACAGGTATTTTACAATTCTTTATGTTTTTGCAAGGATGACAACTATATTGAGATATTCTATCGGTTCCTCCAACGAAGTCAACTAAACTTACGCCAAAACCCGAGTCGAGTACCTCCTCGGATGAAGAAGATTTCTGAGATTATGCTCACCCGATAAAAATCAAGACCCGAGTCGAGAGATTCCTCGGATGAAGATCATCTCCGCGCGCCCGATATCAATAAAGCTAAGTTCTCTTAACCGAGTCTACTTTTCATTACTCTATTACACCCGATACTCGGGGGCTCGGTCGAAAAATTATTACATAATCATACTTCGATACTCGAGGGCTTCGCTAGTCAGTGTAAATTAAAAATTCTTCGGCTCTACCATAAAATACGTCAAAAATACGTTTTGACCCGAGTAGCTGATCCAGCCCAATGGGCATCAGGCTAACGAAAAGGTCTCGCGAGGGGCACAACCGCCATAGCAATCGGCAAAAATATATCAAGATTCCAAATTACAAAAGGCTATACTTTCGGCTAAATACATACACAAATTTTACACAATCTACATGTCTTTTTCCAGGATCCTTATATTATCTACACGGAGAAATTCTCGGATGAAGATCTCTGGCCCTATGCTCTGATGCTAGCACCCGAACATAGCCTTGGGGGCTACTCCCATTAGAATCGCTGGTCACGCACCCGATGAAAACATATCCTCCAACGGAGTCGACAAAAATAGCTTACATCACTACAAACAAGACCCGAGTAGAGAACCTCCTCAGATGAAGATCATCTTTGCACACTTGATAGAAAAAACAAAATCCTCCTATGGAGTCAATAAAATATAAAAAATTCTCGGACCGCATCCACTGTGATAATATGTTTGAATGTCGTGTCTCTCGACATGAAGGTAAGACCCCAGGATCCGTCCTATGAGGCCTAGTAATCGCACCCGAATGCGCTCTGGTAGTTATTATCCGTATCCACGATACGATGAAAAATCCCGACGGACGCGTTGGGACCCATAAAATATGAGCCTGGAATTTAGTACTCGATAAGACCTCCACGGCCCGAGCTGAATTACGCCAGTATAAACTGAATTCGAGTCCGGGGACTCGAGTTTGAAGAAGGTTGTCTTTTTCCAAAAGCAATTAACTGGTTCCCGATCCGTCGGATGCACCAGACTCGTTATACCAAAATGCCCAAGACAAACTTATTGAACTTACAGTTCACCTATTCGATATAATAATTCCTCCTATGGAGTCGACATAAAAGAAAAGCTACAACAACTGAGTCGAGAAATTTCTCGGATGATGAAGACTTGAGCCTATGCTCGAACGCACACGTTCGAACATAGCCTCGGGGGCTACTCCCATCAGGAGCGCTGCCGCGCACCCGACAGAAAAAATAGAAATCCTCCAAACGGTAGTCGATAAAAGAATATCTACAATGAAGAAGCATAACTTTGAGTCTACCCGAGTGTAGCCTCAAAGGTTACTCCCATCGGGAGCACCCGATAAAAATGCTAACATCACTTCAAGAACAAGACAAAGTCATCGATTTCATCAGCCAAGCAAGACATCGACAAGTTCACACATCCGAGGAAATCTTCGAGTTCACCTTCCGCGCATATTAAAAAGGACTTTGAGCCTATGCTCGGACGCAAGCATCCGAACATAGCCTCGGGGGCTACTGACATGGGCATAACCCTTCGGGTGCCTATTATTGGTATATATGGTGCGCCCAACGGAAGCCTCACCCGAAGATATGCCAGGATCCATGAAGCCCGTGATGGTTTGGCTGATACGAAGCCTACAAGGACACATACTCCTGGCGGAACAAGACAAGGAAAGTCCAAGATTATACTAGAGACGAACTCAACTTGTAAACCAACTCGTATTGGTATCCGAGACCTAGCCTCCCCATATATAAATGCTAGGAAGGTCCAACGAGGAGGACACTCACGCGATACAATAGACACTCGACAATAGATCTAGACAATAGAGATCACATCCCTCTCTCTCGGTGAGATCGCATCTAGACGACTTAACGAGTTTGTACTCTTCAATGATAATACGAGCAGGCAAGAAGGAAGTAGGGTTTCCTCTTCGAGGGCCTGAACCTGGGTAAATCGCCACCCTTGTTTGTATGTTCAACCCACGAAATTTTCAGCGCTCTCCTTTTCCACGAAACACAAGTCCATAACCTTGGACATTGCCGAGGTTACCCCTCGTCAACGATGGTGAGGACTTGCCAGTAATTGAGTGGGACAGGAACGATCCTAAGATTTCAGAAGGCACCGTATTTGAAACGATGCGTGACTGTCATAATGCCCTTACTACATATTGCATCTAGACCAATAATGATGATGATGTTATTAAGAGTGAGCTAGCAAGGTTCATAGTGAAGTGCCCATACAAGAGGTGTAGGTGGAGGATGCATGCATCCACTATGCTCAGGAGGAGTTTGGTTCAGGTATTACAACCAGTTGTGTATTTTAGATCATTGTGTAGAGTTTGTTAATTGTACCTAAAATTTTCATTATGTTTCAGATAAAAAGTAACCAGTTTGAACATTCTTGTCCACCTCAAGGGGGACAGCCAAAGTACAAAACAAAACAAGCAAAGACTAGGTGGTTGGCAGATGCAATCATGGATTGGATGAGAGCAAACCCATCACTTGGTACAACAACGCTCATAAAAGAAGTTTCTAAAAAGTTTAATATTACAGTACCTTACATGAGGATGTTCTATGCAAAGGAAATGGCTCTTGATAGGATCAATGGTCCATGGAATGAAAGTTTTCAGTTGCTTTATAGCTTCAAAGCTAAAGTAGAGATGGCTAGTTCAGGTAGTGTTGTACAGATAGACATGCATAAAGTTTAGTACAAAATAAGAGGAAAGACAAAGGAGAAGGAGTGCTTTAGAAGGACTTTTGTTTGTTTCGAAGCTTGTTGGCAAGGGTTTCTGGATGGTTGCATGCCTTATTTGGCTGTGGATGCAACAACTCTTCATGGTAGATTTAAAGGATAACTAGTAGCTGCTACTGTACCCGATGGCTACAATTTGATGTTCCCTGTTGCTTTTGGAGTTTTGGAAATTGAGTCAGAGGAAATTTGGACTTGATTTCTGCAAAATTTGCATGACCTTATAGGTCATCCACTAGGACTTACTATCCACATGGACGTTTGCAAAGGTTTGGAGAGAGCTGTAGAAGTAGTATTCCCCAGAGTGGAGCATACGGAATGTATGCGACACTTAGTGCAGAATTTTACAAAGAAATTCAAAGGTAAAGTTTATACTGACAACCTATGGCCAGCTTCATACACATGTAGTGTGAAGAAGCATATGTATCATTTAGAAGTGTTGTATAAACAAAAACCTACGATGAAGGAGTATTTGGATGCACATCATGGAATGGTGTGGTCAAGAAGCCGATTCAATGAAATTTGCAAGGTAGACTATGTAATAAGTAACCTTGCAGAGAGTTTCAATGCAAAGGTCAAGTCATTGAAAGGGCTTATGTGGTGGCAAATATTTGATAAGATTATGCAGATGATCATGATAAAGATCGATTTGCGTCAAAGAATTGTATCAACAGTATATGTTGGCCATGTCATCCTCCCATCTTTGATTAAGGCTTTGAATGCCAGGGCAAAACAATTGAAGATGAAATGCATTAGAAGAGGAATGGAGGCTGAGGTAACATACAATGATAGTAAAGATAGGCAATGGAGGTATATAGTGAGTCTGGTTGATAGGACATGCCATTGCAGGCAATGGCAGCTCCGTGGAAAACCCTGCATACATGCGTTGTTTTTCATGGGTGTTCTAGGAGGTGAAGAGGGTGAAGTTGATCAGTACGTGTCAGAGTATTTCTTTGTTGCCAAATTTAGGGCAGCATATGCTCAGAATGTTCCAGCCTTGTTGGGAAAATACCAATGGATAGAGTGGATCCAGGCTTCAAGCTATACCCTCCATTTTTTACTAGACTAGCAGGTAGGCCAAGGAAGAATAGGATGAGAGCTAGTGCAGAGGGTGGTGCACCACCTCGACGATGTAAGTGCAAACATTGTGGGATCCTAGGGAACATTGCTAGGCTTTGTAAAAATGTTATGGACCTATCTTATGGAATGGATGATCAGGCGGGAGTAGTAAATGCAGATGAGAATGAAGTATTTGAACGAGAGGAGAATGAAGCAATAGATACATTGCAGATTGAACCAACGGATCGAGAGGAGATTGAACCAAATGCAGGGGAGATTGAACCAATGGATCTAGAGGAGATTGAACCAAATGCATGGGAGATTGAACCAATGGATCGAGAGGAGATTGAACCAAATGCAGATGAGATTGAACCAATGGGTCGAGAGGAGATTGAACCAATGGACCGAGAGAAGAATAAAGCAATTTATTCATTGGAAGCAGAGTTCAAAAGTAAAGGAATTACACAAGAGGATATTGAATAAATGATGCCAATGCATTTTAAACCGTATGAACCAATGGATCGAAACGTGATTGAACCAATTGTACGACAGACTTAAGCACATGATTCATTGGATGTAGAGAAAAAACAAACGGAAGAAACTGATGGTGGACTCCGCGAATATTCCATCTAGGATCACCCAGAGCAAGGTGGTGAACCCAACAAAAAGCACTAGGAGCAAGAAAAAATTTGAATTATTAATTTGAATTTGTATGATAAATTTGAACTACTGTCAATGTTTATATTCAATTCAAACTAGTATGGCACTACCAATTTTATATGTTGGATAATCCCATAATGTATATGTTATTGCAAGTTTCTATGGTCAACCACCTAGTTGCTTACCACTACTCAGTTTTGCCCTCGACATATGGTCAACACATGGGGTTTAGCTAGTTCATGGCTTAAATCATAGCAAACTTTGACCAATTGATCCAAAATTTGGCACACTTGTGTATCTTGAATTGATTTACCATATGAAATTAGAAATTTTGGATTTACCTGTAATTAGCCACATTTTTATTTTTCTAAGTGATTAAATTCAAAAAAATGGTTTTAGGGTTAGTTTAATTCAAAAAAAAATTCAAAACATAGTCCAACCTTCGTGGAGTCTTGTTATGTTACCTACAACCTAGCACGAATAATAAAGGAAAAGGAAATAAAGAGAAATGGACTTATCCCCTAAACCACTTCTTAAACCCTTTTTGAAATGAGCTACTAGCTATAAAGATGCATGGCTTTCTACTCAATCAACCTCTAAACTAACCCATCCCAAAACATACTTTGTCTAAATGAGGCTAAATTTGGAACACTTGTGTATCTTTGAGTTGCAAATAATATAATGTTGGCCAAGATGGATTATTTTGTTCAAATAACACATTTTCCATTTGTTATGCCAAAAGCTTGAATTTCCCTTAGTCATTTTTTTATCTTAGTGCCCTTGTTTTCCTTAGCTCTACTCAGTTTTTCCCTCTCGCTAAAGTTTTCCTCGGTTTTCCCCTCCCGCTAAAGTTTTCCTCACTTTTCCCCTCCCACTAAAGTTTTTCTCACTTTCCCCTCTCTCATGTCTTAGTTTGGCCGCGCTCTGATTGGTCGAGATGTATGTCACACGGATCTTGGCCAACCACCATTGGATATATCATGATCTGATGGGCTGGAGATCTCTCTCTCTCCCGATGGGCGCACCTAACCTTATTGTACAGCGAGGAGAGCCCGACAGGTTGGATGTCTCTCCCTCCCTTTCCCTGTCGCACATATACCAGCCACATCAACTAGCACTCAGTTACTGTAAAAAAAAACTAGCGCTCAGTTTGGCTGCGCTCTGATTGGTCGAGATGTATGTCACACGGATCTTGGCCAACCACCATTTGATACATCATGATCCTATGGGATGGAGGTCTCTCTCTCCTGTTGGGCTACGGAGAGGAGAGACCGACGGGCTGGAGGTCTCTCCCTCCCTTTCCCTATCACACGTATACTAGCCACATCTTTGTCCCCTCCTATTGACGTACGGTGTCGCGGCAGTCCGAACGGCGTGCGGTGGCGCGGATCTAAGCATGGTGGTCCGAATCTCGTGTGGTGGCGCGGATCTAAGCATGGCGGTTGGAACGACGTCGGCGCAGCGCGACCCTATGTGTGGGGCGAACGATGAGGATCTAACCGTCTGAAATTTTTGTCTGTATATGTCTCACTTCCGTTCACATCCTCAGATACGTTGCTGATGAAGGACACCGATGGAAGCCATCATCCGCAACATCAGTGTGACGACGGTGGTGCTGATAGTGGCCATTGATGCGAAGACGATTGAAACCATCATCCGCAACATCACTACAATGGCGTAGCTCAAGCCCTCGTGAACTGAAGCTCTGGGATGCCAGTCACGGCCACGGCTGACATGTCGAGGTGCACTTCGATGGTGAAGGCCGGATGTACCTCGTGGCCGAATGGGATCACTTTGCCCATACTTCTTGGAGTACACATACGGCAGGGAGGGCAGCTAGCTCACAGTCCACTTAAAATTTGGACAAATTTCAGTTAACTAACTTAAATTTGAATAAATTTGATATGTATTTGAGCCGTGAGAGCGGTTGATTTGCTCTAAAGCTGATTCATAAGTAGTAGTACTTGCTTTGACAATCTTTGGTGGGCTTGTATAATTTGATCGAAATATGTATGATTTGAATCAAAATTGATATGTATTTGAGCTATGAGGATGGTGGATATGTTCTAAAGCTGATTCATAAGTAGTACTCCCTCCGAAACAAATTAGTTGATTTAGATTTGTCTAGATTCGATAATATCTAGACATGAATTAGTATTAGATTCATCTGTATCTTGACGAATTTGAGTCAACTAACTTGGAATGGGGAATGGATGCTGCTGCCAACGCTGCAAGTCTACATGAGACCCACGATGGCACTATGGCAGTGACAGAACGGTGAGAACTGATAGAGCCCCAACTTGACCCTCTAGGTATTTGGCACGCCAACTTTGGAAACTAGATCCAATGGCAAGCAACTCGGGCCCCACAATGCATTCTCTCGACAACTTTGGGACCGCCAGAGCCAATGGTAAGAAACTCGGGCCCCGCAATGCATTCTCTCGACCACTTTGGTACCGCTAGATCCAATGGCAAGCAACTCGGACCCCGCAATACATTGTCTCGAGAACTTTGGGACCGCAGAGTGACTAAATTAGCAGGAACTCACAACCATCCATTGAATAACAATTCTACTCTCTAAATTAGCTATCTATTCAACTAATCATTACACGTGCCACCCTTCACCACAACCGCATACTGTAACTGCTAGGATGCGGATGACAACTACTAAAACTGCCCACATGAATCTACTATTCTCCTCCCCCTTCATTTTAAGTTCATATTTTAGATTTTCTACCACTTGACCAGATACGGAAGGATCAGCCTCAAGTTTCAACTTCTCTTTGCGAATAAGCTCTGAATTCTTCCTCGATAGTACGTTTCAGCTCGAATATCAACAGGTTTTACAGGCCAATTCATCACTTAACTTGGCAACCATCTCCTCCAAATTCATCCTCTGGCTAGACCCCTTGGTTGATTCATCTTGGCATGCAATGTACCATGGATCATCGGCCTACATAGAACACTATAACAATCTCAAAACAAAACCAATTGAAATCAGTCCAACAGGCCATGGCAGCACTTCAAGTTCAATGGTAGTACAAAGAGAAGGAGCTACATGCACTTCCGACGTGGTAGGAGAAGGAGAACGTGGCCACGACATGATTGATTCCCCACCCTCACCGGTGTACCTGCTACGACCAGACACTAAGGACTAATTTGCACCTGTAATATCAAGGAAATTACGGGAACCGAATCGATTAGGGTGGGCGGAGCAGGAGTGAAGGTCTAACCAATCACTACTAGCAATTTGTGCAACTGTTCGTCGAGCTATGGTAGCAGAACCAAATCCCGGTCGTCGTGGGCGGCGAACCTGCTTGCGGTCGGTACTGCCTCAACGTACAATGTGTGCGGACGAAACAGGTGTTGGAACCATAGTTGAGGTGCAGCGCGGCACACCGTCCCATACCGCCATAGGACGGATCCGGCGATGCGCCGACACGCCGATGATGTCTACGCACTTATATTCTTGTAGACAGTTGTTGGGCCTCCAAGTGCAAAGGTTTGTAGAACAGCAGCAAGTTTTCCCTTAAGTGGATTACCCAAGGTTTATCGAACTCAGGGAGTAAGTGGTCAAAGGTATTCCCTCTCAAGCAACCCTACAATCAAGATACAAGAAGTCTCTTGTGTCCCCAACACACCCAATACACTTGTCAGGTGTATAGGTGCACTAGTTCGGCGAAGAGATAGTAAAATACAAGTGGTGTGGATAACTATAAGTGGTAACGGTAATAGAAAATAGCTTAATGGCATGGAAAAGACTAAAGTAAAACTGCAATAAAGATAGAAGCAAGCAAACATGTAATAGATCTAATACCAAACGGTGTTTCAGTGCTTAGAAACAAGGCCTAGAGATCATACTTTCACTAGTGAACACTCTCATATAAATATATTCTTCTTTATGATATTACGCTGAACTACTCTCCGGTTGGACACTCTAATCCATGGTAGGGCTATAACAGCACACCTCAAAGTAAGCCTTTACCATCTAGATAACCCCACACTGTCACCTTGAGCACTAGATGGTTCAAACAAACACCAAATTTCATAGAAACATCCAACTCCAAATATAACTCATAACAAGTATTTGTAATCTCTAGCCTAAGTGCCACCATGGTGTGCACACTGTCAACTTCACACACATGGGGAGAGCAGAGATCTATTAAAGCACTTGAGTAGCAAGGTATATCTATAGATTACAAGCTCATGATATCAATAAGATCATGCATAGAGAGATGAACACATAACTACCGGTAAAACCCTTAGCCTCGAGAGAGAACTACTCCCTTCTCCTCATGGGAATCAGCAATGGTGATGGAGATGGCGGTGGAGATCGATGGAGATGGCTCCGGGGGCACTTCCCCGTCCCGGTAGGGTGCTGGAACAGAGACTTTCTGTCCCCCGAATCTCCCCTTCGGTGGCAGCGGCACTGCGCTCTTTTCATGGCTGGAGGCTTGACTATTAGGGTTTATGCATCGGGAGGCTTCTTATAGGCGAGAGGGGAGACCGAGGGGGTGCCGGAGGGGCCCACACCACCCCCTGGCGCGGCCTGGCCTGGCCCGCGCCACCAGGTGGTGTGGCCAGCCCCTGGCCCCTCTCTGTCTCGTCTTCTGGCTCCGTGAGTCTTCCGGTAAAATATCGACTTTGGCTTTTGTCCGGTCCAATTCCGAGAATATTCATTTTCTGACTTTCCTAGAACCAAAAACAGCAGAAAACAGGCAGCTAGCACTGTGGCTCTTGTTAATAGGTTAGTCCAAGAAATCATATGAAAAGTACTCCAAAGTATGGACAAAACACAAGAAAGTAGATAAAACCAAGCTTGGAACATCAAAAATTATAGATACATTTGCAATGTATCAACATCCCCAAGCTTAACTCCTGCTCGTCCTCGAGTAGGTAAGTGATAAAAAGAAAGAATAATTTTTGAGGTGACATGCACCATCATAAACTTGATCAAAGTATTTGTAAAACATTCAAAGCTAGGATCATAGTACTTCAATCATAACATGAAAGACAAAGTTCTAACAATAAGTCAAAGCAAGTAAGTTGCAACATGAAAAGGCATAAACAAAAGATTCATGAATAAAAATTCTTTGCAAGACGTTTGTTTGTTTTACATAAAGAAAACATAGCATAATGGCATTCAGCTTGTCCCTCGTAGAGTAGCAAACATAAATGCATAGGACACCTTCAAAGTTCATAAGAGTGATTAGATACAAATAGTTTAAAACAAGCAATATCAAAGCTATCCATGAATCAATAAGTCTTGGGACAATGCACATAGAACTAAGAATAGCCACTATGCTCTCAAAGTAGGTGCATAAAGATAGAAGGTGGAGACTCAACATAAAAGTAAAAGAAAGGCCTTCATAGAAGGAAGTAGGGATTCAAGTCTCATAAAGAGCTTCCAAAAATTATGGTACTTATTAGCTTTCAGCTCTCATTGCCCCTATCATAAGCATCTTGAAGTGATTAAGGCTAAAGTGAACAAACTATGGAGTATATGCTTGACAAAGTATAAGTTGGAAATCTCATGTCCCTTTAATACGAGGGCCGCTCCTCATGCTACTCAAGTTTTGAAGGGAATATGCCCGAGAGGCAATAATAAAGTGGTTATTATCTTATTCCATGTTTATGATAAATGTTTATTTTACATGCTAGAATTGTATTGATCGGAAACATCAATACATGTGTGTTTAATAAACAAAAAGGGTTCCTAGTTATGCCTCTCTTATAGACTAGCTTGTTGATTAACAAGATGATCAAGGTTTCCTGATCATGGACATTGGATGTTGTTAATAACAAGGTCACACCATTGGTGGAATGATGTGATGAACATTCATCCGAAGTATAGCATTACGATCAAAGTCATTATGTTTATATTGCTATAATATCATACGAAGTAATCTTTATCCTTAGACCATGAGATCATGTTAATTGCTAACACCGGAAGAGTATCTTGATAACATCAAACGTCACACCGTAACAGGGTGACTATAAAGGTGGGTTCAGTGCTACGAAGGTGTTATGTTGAGGCTCATGGATCAAGAGTGGTATTTGGCCATACCGATGACGGATAGATATACTCTAGGCCCTCTCGGTGATATCACATTGAAATAGCTTGCAAGCAAGTGATGTGATCACTAGAATGTTATATCACGGGAACGAGAAAAGAGTGCATGTCGGTAACGAGATCAAACTAGGTATTTGGATGCCGATGATTGAATCTCGGACATGTAATATATCGCGAGACAAAGGGATTTAGTTACGACGTTAAAGGTTCACACGATCACAAGAGTCGTCGTTGAATGTGTAGGAGTCGAGATGGATCTCAGTCCGCTTCTGATTATTAATCTGAGAGGGGTCTCGATCATGTCTGCATTATTCGCGAACCGTAGGGTGACACACTTAAGGGATACCGACACCATTTGGAGCAAATATGTTTCAGATAAAGATTTAAGAAAGCGCTCGAATTATTTCAATATACACTGAAACTGTTTCGGGTGAAATTGCTGAAATTGGTTATGCATGTAATATTGAAATGTTGCAGGGGGTTTTATGTGAATGTTTGTTAATTAAAGTAATTAACAAAATTCTGAATAAAAATAATAAAAGAGTTTTATTAAATGAGAGAGCATTAAATTTGGAGAAATTTAATGCATTTAAAGTGGAGACTTTAAAAGAGAATGTGAAGGGGCAAATTTATGTGGAGGGAGTTACCACCACATGAATGGAGGAGGTGAAGAGTCACCTCCTCCATGCGCAAGGCCATGAAGGAGGGGCACCCCCCCTCCTCCTATAAAAGGCCACCCCCTTCTCACTTCTCACACACACCTCCTTGTGAAGGATCTCTCTCCCCCTCTAGTATTATTTCCCCATGGTCTCGGATTAGCGAGATACATGTTCCCGGTGGCTTTATCTAGAAAGGAGTTGATGCTTCCGCTGCTTTGCTGGAGCGACGGACGGAGGTTGTCGGGGTACCGGACGTGTGTGCGATCACGGATGCACTGCTGCTTTGCGGTGCTGGACTTGGTGGTGCTGGAGCTGGATCTGATGGACGTGCTGGAGCCGGACCTGCTAGACTTCATCACGATCTTGAGATCGGCAAGTGTACGACTACATCAACCACGAGTTCCTACTCGTTAAAAAAGCTCGTTGTCTACGAGGGTAAGTTCTCGTTGGATGTATGTCCACCCATTGCTTTGTACCTAGTAGATAGATCTTGGCATGTAGTTCACACCATAGGAAATTTTTTGTTTTCTATGCTGCGGACCCAACAGTGGTATCAGAGCCTGATCTATGCGTAGGTGCTTAGCACGGGTAATACACATATGATGATATGTGGGCGATGATGATCATGTTATTGCATCTTCTATGTATTTTGGATATTGGTGGCATAGTGGGATGAAGCGGCCCGGACCAACCTTACATGTCATCGTACATGAGACCGGTTCCATGACTGACATGCAACTAGTTTTGCATAAGTGGCTGGCGGGTGTCTGTCTCTCCTACTATAGTCAATATCTGATTTACAGCGAGTTGCTAATAACTTGGTTATCCTCGTTGTGGTTCATGTTCGTAGGTAAGACCGGTTCTATCTCCGAAAGCCCTAAGCCACGTAAAACTTGCAATTGATAAATTAGAGGCGTCTAGTTTAGATCTTTGCTGGGCTAGTGTATTGATATGGTATTGTTGTAAGTAGATGTATGATAGATACTCTTACAACGCACTTAACGTGTAAGTTCCATAGACCTTGGCCTTACACACAAAGGAATGATAGAGATCATACCACGATGCAAGTGATAGAGATCAAATGCATGGACCATATCATCTCACTTTACACATTAGATGTTAGCATCTTATACTGCTAGTTTGGCGCTTTCTGTAGCATTGTAAGATGATCCCTCTTTTAAATATCAAGATAAAATGTGTTCTTCCTTAAGTATGCACCGTTCTATGGATCGTGTTTTCGAGACATCACGTGATGATCGGGTGTTCTCAACTCTACGCTTTCATGCAACGGGTGTAAGACAGTTTTACACACGCGAATACTAAGGTTCTTACTTGGCGAGCCTAGCATGTACAGACATGGCCTCGGAACACGGACCGAAAGGTTAAGCATGAGTCACATAGTTGATGTGATGACCATATTGATGCTCGCCTTTGAAGCTACACCGACTCACGTGATGATCGGACTTGGTGTAGTGGATTTGGTTCATGTAATCACCAAAAAGGCACGGGGGATGTCGTTTTTGAGTGGGAGTTCATTTCTAATTTGGATTAGTCGAACTCAACTTGTCATAAACTAAATCGAAGTGAATTTGCATAATTTGTTGTAGTCATTGGCATCTGTTCACTACCTTATGCTTAGTTTTAATTGAGATAATAGAACTATAGAATTCTGGATATTTACTTTCTGACTGGTATCGTATTGTTTTGAATGTCAATTTAAAGTTTATAAGTCCTATTGCAAACTTTCAGCAAACTCTATTTACTCCATAAAGTTTAATAAGTAGTATTAAATCAAGAGTAAGAATTCCAATGTTAGTATCTAAAGTATCATGTTTGCCTCCATGATTTTTGATATTCAAAAGTTGTTTTAATATCAAGATTATATAGGAGCTGGAAATTGTTTCAGAAGCCATCATGTGTGAAAGATATTGTGATATCTGAAACAATGTTTTTGGTTGCATTATGATAGAGTATAATTTAGCAAAATACATGTTCTCATATTGTATGAGAATTTGTGAAGGATGGAGATGCTAGGCATCCTAATCTACCAAAAAGGTTTTGGGAACTGATATTATACTCGCGATTCTTCCTTATAGGCTATAGTAGCTTGATCATGAAAGTTGTCATGATAAGGATGAATAGAATATGTAAGTAAAATGTTTACTACACTAATATATTACTAAAGAATGGATTTTTGAAAGAATACCAAACATTTGATGATGGTGATCCACTTCAAAGTGCAAGTCCAAAGGTATTAGTATTTGACTATATACGCTTTGTACTATGTGTCATGTGAATGACGCCACTATTGATGTTGATAGATTCTTTTAAAAGGAAAAGGAATTGCTGAAAGAGAATCTATAAAATATTTGGCAGAAAAGAAAAAGTTGGAAATGTCCAGCTTAGGTATATAGAAGATATACATGTTATGGCTGTATTCCTTGCTTGTTAAACAATGTGGTTCTAAGGTATTGGATACTGGTATTGGATACCGAATTGGTTGGTATGAAGTGTCATACAGGACAACACAATTCATGAACTACAATGGCCTAAGTAACTAGCAAGAGAATAAGTGATGATGTTCATTGAAAACAAATAAAGTGTTATTGTGGTTTTCGTTGTCATCAAACCTAGCCTTCAAGATTTGTTTTAATAATTGTTATTTTGTTCCGGTATTACGAGAACAATGGTTGTTCAAATAATTACAGTATTCCATAAAGGATGGATGAACTTTTACAAGTCTAGTGGGAGAAATCACATCCATAAACACTATTGCTAAAATGTCGCAAGACAAATGATTGAAAGATCACTTATAAAGTGACATCGCTGTTTAAATTATATTGGAAAGAAAACATGAAGAAACTCCATGTTGATGGATTTTTGGAGTCTTTGATTTTGATCAATTGACGCATGTGAGACTTTCCTCGAGATAATTGAAACTCCGTCCATAGGCCAGAGAGGAACGGATGACTAGCTTATTGGAAATTGTGCATGCTGATGTGCATAGTCCATTATGTGTAGCCATATGTGATGGATCTTTTTGCTTCATATGCTTTCTCCGAAAATTTGAGTGAATATATCTGTATATTTACTTAATAAGGAATAAGTATGAAATATTTGAAAGTTGTTCAAAGACTTTCAAGATGAAGTGGAAAATCATTGTAACAAGAAAATAAAGAGTTTATGATTCGATCATAAAGGAAGATATTTAAGTTACATGTTTAGCAAAACACCTAAGATTTGAGGAATTGTTCCATGATTTGTGTTTTCCCGATAAACCATAGGAGTATGGCATATTCGAGAGATGAAATCAAACCATGTTTGACATGGTAAGATCAAGGGTGTCATTTATAAAACTGCCATTAGGTTTTAAGGATTGAAGCTTTAGAGACTATCGCTTTTACACTAAAAAGAGCACCATCGTGATCCATTGAAATGACACCATATGAGTTATGGTTTGGGATAAAACCCAAATTGTCTTTTCTTAAATTTTGGTATGCTATGCATAAGTAAAATGTTTACAACCAAAGTCGGATAAGCACGTCTTTGTAGGTTATCCCAAAGAATTTGTTGGGAATTTCTCCATAACACCGAGGACAAAAGAGTTTGTTACTTGGAACGTCAAGTTTCTTGAGAAGGAATTTTCGTGAAAAGTTAAGTGGGAGGACAATAGAACTTTGATAAGGTTGTCGAACCTTAGCTATATGTGCTAAGTAGCGCAGCGCCGGAAAGTGTCCTGGTGGCGGCCACAATGCTCATGGCTCTCGTGATTACAAAAGATGTGATATCGGAGATCAGAGTTCCTATAGAACCGTGTGGGTCGGTAAGAATCAAATAGTAAGATTTGATAAGCAAGTCGTTATTGTTTTGAAAATGATGAACCGACTACATGCAAAGAAGCGATGATGGGCCCTGACTCCATAAAATGACTAGAAGTCATAGAATCCGTGATAGTATCCATACACGAGAAAACAAGTTTCTGAACTTGGAAGACCCTCTGGAAAGGTGTGAAGCCTATCGGTCGTGTTTGGATCTATAAAGAAATAAGACATGGATGTTTAACATCTATGAAATAGTCGACATGTCGGAAAGAAGTTTACGACAATGTTCAAGGATTTGACTATGACAAGATTTGATCTTTCATAGCGATATATAGTCTTGACGGATTAATATAGCAACCACTACATATAATTTGGTATATGGTAGTTGAATAAACAAAACAAGGTTCTTCTAATAGAACGGTAACCTAGGACATGTACATGACATGGTCCGAAGGGTTTTGTTAATTCAAAGGGTGCTAAAAGGGCATGTAAACTTCAATAGTTGAAGTAAGCATAGCGGAGTTGGAATCTTCACCATGATGAAACTGTTAAAAGAGTTTAAATTCATCGGAGATGGTGAAGATGCTTGCATTTGCAAGAAATTAAGTGGGAGCGCCGAGACATATTTCTAATACATTATGTAGAGGACATATTGTTGATTGGAAATGATGTATCTTGTATTGACACAAGTTAAGAATTTCATTAAAATAAGATTTCGATGAAAGACTTGGGCAAACCAGGAATATTTGGCATCAATATCTATATGGATAGATTAAGGCGCTAATATGGTTGTGCCAGACATACATATATGAGATATTGAAAGGGTTCAATATGGAAACAACAAGAAAGGTTCTTGCTGCATGGAAAGGATTGTATCAAAATTCAAGTGTTTCAACACTTGGTGAGTAGATTCACATGAAGATTTTGATCGATTATACCATGATATGTATATATCCAGAATGTCCTATGCTCTAAACGTTATGAGCATATACCAGAATGATTCATAAGATGATCATTGGACAATAGTAAAGATATTCTTATGAGTTTTGGAAGAACTAAGAATATATCATGTATAAGTGACAAATAGTTAAAGGTAGTTCATTGTAAAGTGTTACATTGATACTAGTTTTGTCACAAGATACAAATTAAATTTATCTCAATTTAGACTATGGGTGGCACAATATAATAGAAAGGATGTTACATGATGGATTTGGAGGAGTTCCAAAGTTGAGATATTGTGACGGATACTACAACAAAAGGCTAAGTATATGACTGCTATAGTAGCAGCATAGGAGGGCATTTGTGTTAAGTAGTTTGTTATCAAACTAGGTGTGGTTCAAAGTGGGCTAATACTATGAAGATATATTGTGTGACAATAATATCAACATATTTTGAGCCGAACGAACTAAAGGTCTCACCAAAGGACCAAATCTATACAATGCCATCTCATTTGAGAATGAGTGATGCGTAGAGACACAGAGACATGCAAATACACACGAACCTGAAACTGTCAGATCCAGAGATTATGTTAACCACTAGCAATAGCGTATACGCAACACCAGAAAGCCATAGGTGTTCAATACGCAAAGTTTTTCAAACTAGATTATTGACTCTAGTGCAAGTGGGAGACTGAAGGAAATATGCCCGAGAGGCAATAATAAAGTGGTTATTATCTTATTCCATGTTTATGATAAATGTTTATTTTACATGCTAGAATTGTATTGATCGGAAACATCAATACATGTGTGTTTAATAAACAAAAAGGGTTCCTAGTTATGCCTCTCTTATAGACTAGCTTGTTGATTAACATGATGATCAAGGTTTCCTGATCATGGACATTGGATGTTGTTAATAACAAGGTCACACCATTGGTGGAATGATGTGATGAACATTCATCTGAAGTATAGCATTACGATCAAAGTCATTATGTTTATATTGCTATAATATCATACGAAGTAATCTTTATCCTTAGACCATGAGATCATGTTAATTGCTAACACCAGAAGAGTATCTTGATAACATCAAACGTCACATAATGAGGTGACTATAAAGGTGGGTTCGATTTCTGAAGGTGTTATGTTGAGGCTCATGGATCAAGAGTGGGATTGTCCATCCCGATGACGGATAGATATACTCTGGGCCCTCTCGGTGATATCACATTGAAATAGCTTGCAAGCAAGTGATGTGATCACTAGAATGTTATATCACGGGAACGAGAAAAAGAGTGCATGTCGGTGACGAGATCAAACTAGGTATTTGGATGCCGATGATCAAATCTCGGACATGTAATATATCGCGAGACAAAGGGATTTAGTTACAACGTTAAAGGTTCACACGATCACAAGATTCATCGTTGAATGTGTAGGAGTCAGTATGGATCTCTAGGTCCCGCTTCTGATTATTGATCTGAGAGGGGTCTCGATCATGTCTGCATTATTCGCGAACCGTAGGGTGACACACTTAAGGGATACCGACATCATTTGGAGCAAATATGTTTCAGATAAAAATTTAAGAAAGCGTTGGAATTATTTCAATATACACCGAAACTGTTTCGGGTGAAATTGCTGAAATTGGTTCTGCATGTAATATTGAAATGTTGTAGGGGGTTTTATGTGAATGTTTGTTAATTAAAGTAATTAACAAAATTCTGAATAAAAATAATAAAAGAGTTTTATTAAATGAGCGAGCATTAAATTTGGAGAAATTTAATGCATTTAAAGTGGAGACTTTAAAAGAGAATGTGAAGGGGCAAATTTATGTGGAGGGAGTTACCACCACATGAATGGAGGAGGTGAAGAGTCACCTCCTCCATGCGCCGGCCATGAAGGAGGGGAACCCCCCTCCTCCTATAAAAGGCCACCCCCTCCTCACTTCTCACACACACCTCCTTGTGAAGGATCTCTCTCCCCCTCTAGTATTATTTCCCCATGGTCTCGGATTAGCGAGATACATGTTCCCGGTGGCTTTATCTGGAAAGGAGTTGCTGCTTCCGCTGCTTTGCTGGAGCGAGGGACGGAGGTTGTCGGGGTACCGGACGTGTGTGCGATCACGGATGCACCGCTGCTTTGCGGTGCTAGACTTGGTGGTGTTGGAGCTGGATCTGATGGACGTGCTGAAGCCGGACCTGCTGGACTTCATCATGATCTTGAGATCGGCAAGTGCACGACTACATCAACCACGAGTTCCTACTCGTTAACAAAGCTCGTTGTCTACGAGGGTAAGTTCTCGTTGGATGTACGTCCACCCATTGCTTTGTACCTAGTAGATAGATCTTGGCGTGTAGTTCACACCGTAGGAAATTTTTTGTTTTCTATGCTGTGGACCCAACAAGTTTAGTCACCGGTAAGTTCTTGTCATCGTAAGTACATGTGTATCATAGAGAACCGCCAACGGCGTACCCCTTGCCCGATGATACGGAAGCATCCCCATATCAAAATGACAAGGCAAGAAGACAACGAGCATCTCAGCAATCTTCTTATTTACCATGGGAATATGGTGCTTTTTTCTCTCTTTCCTCTTTTCTCATATTTTTTTATTTTTCTCTTTTTTTTCAATATCTGACTCTTTTTTTATAAGAAGAATGCTTCATAGACAGCTCATTATGGTTACGCTACAGGTTTCCACCATGATAACATGGATTAGACTAGCGGCCCAGGCATTCCTCTAACACATATACATAACTCCATGGACTTACAAGCTCCCCTTTCATTTCACACCGACGACATCCATAGACAAAAGAGCATGATATCAACTAGGTACAAAGTACAAGTGCAATGTTGAAAGCGTTCCCCATGACAGCATGGTTCTGCTAATCCCCAACAAATAAATGCAAGCATATACAACATAGACGACACAATGGTTCAAGTTTATTAAGGGAAAGAAAAGTAAAGTGTGCCATCAAGTTCGTGAGAGCTTTAATCACTAGTTTTCTCATAACAAGTTTAATTCGGAAGGTAGATAAAACATGAATATACTTGGAATAGCATATGCTAATAGGTAGGTATGGTGGAATCTTTGGAATAACTTGGTTTTGGGAGTTGGATGCATGAGTGGAACTCATACTTGGTTGTGGAGGCTAGCAAAAGACTAAGAGCGACCAACTAAGAGAGCAATAATGGCTATAATAATGCAGAGCGACAAAACATCATTGATCAAAGCATAAAGTGATATTACAAGTTGAAAACTAAAGGATCATAAAGGCTATGGTGACTTGGGATAGTCATAGCATTGTGTGAGCATGTGCCAAATCAACCCAAATAAAACATCAAAGGAGAATACAACAATACTATGCTTTAATATGCTAAAACAACGCAAGATTCTTCCAAGGCACATTAAGCAATCTCAATTGTTTATAACATGTCATGCTACAGAAAAGAATACTAAGAATAAAGCCAAATCAATATCAAGCATGGCATGACAAAGCATAGGCCACAGTCAAAAACAAGCTCCCTTTACCACTTAGCATGAGCTTTCCTACTCTTTTCCAATCCAAACCAAACTATTTGAAAACCAATGAATCAAAGAGGGGGTCCAACCAATTTATTCAGCAAACTAAGCAAACCAAGAAAACAAAAAACCAAAACGAAAACGAAAAAGAAGATACTCCAAGAACAACACAACTGTGCATGAAACAATAAAAATGAAGCGTTTGGAAGAAACCTGAAATTTTTATTGATGAAGAGGGGGGTGCCTTGGGCATCCCCAAGCTTTGACGCTTGTACTCCTCCCCATATTTCTTGGAGTGACACGTGTGGCATCCCCAAGCTTAAGATTTAGTCCATTCTTCATCTCATTACTCATTCCTTCCATACACCTGAAATTTTTCCTTCATACAAAACTTCACACAATCTTTATTAGAAACATTAGTGCACTCAAGATAATAAGTATTTAGGTTTAGTTCTAACACCAATAAAACTTCCACTAAAACACAAGATACTATAGCACTTCCCTCAAAAAGCTCAATTCCCCAAAACAACTCAAAAAGGAACAAACAAGAAGCAAATGCAAATAATGGCAGAAATCTATCAAAACAGACCAGTAGGTAAAGACGAATTTTTTCGAAGACCTTCTGTTGCTCAAATCGAAAAGTATTGAACTAAAGAAAGTTAGATAACAACCTGGAGCAGAAGCACAAAAATTCATGCCTCAAAAGAACGTACAGAGATTTTACACGAATTTTTACGGTGAAGCACAGAAATCTGTTTTGGGATAGCAACTTTCCCAATCATTACTTCTCTCTCATTAGAGGTTACTCTTGGCACAAAATGCAAATAAAAAGGATAAAGAGCAGTTATTACTGAAGTAATAACTTCTAAGACTATTCTAAAACTTTTGGATTATCTCCCAATAAGTACTTTTCTTTAACGCCTTTAAGTTAGGCATGATAGTTTGAGAAGATGCTCACATAAGAAATATGAATTGAAGTAAAAGAGAGCATCAAGAAGCAAATTCAAAACTCATTTAAGCTTAACCCACTTCCTATGCATAGGAATCTTGTAAAGAAACAAGTCATGAAAGCACAAAGCAACAAGCATAGTAAAGCAAAACAAGTGCAATTCCAAGACTTTCAACATAAAGAGGGGAAACTTAATATTATTGAGATGCATAAAACCATGTTTCCCTCTCTCATAATAACTTTCGGTAGCATCGTGAATAAAATTAACAATATAATTATCACATAAAACATTCTTATCATGAGCCACATGCATATAATAATTATTACTCTCCACATAAGCATAGCCATTCTTATTTATTGTGGTGGGAGCAAATTCAACAAAATAGCTATCATTATTATTCTCATCACCATAATCATCAAATATAGGAGGCATATTGTAATCACAATAAATTTTCTCCTCAATAGTAGGTGGACTGAAAATATCATATTCATCATTGTGATAATCATATATTGGAGGCATAATATCATCAAAGTAAATTTTCTCCTCCATGCTTATCGAACTCAAGTTTCCCTCTCAAGAGGTTTGTAGAACAGCAGCAAGTTTTCCCTTAAGTGGATTACCCAAGGTTTATCGAACTCAGGGAGGAAGTGGTCAAAGGTATTCCCTCTCAAGCAACCCTGCAATCAAGATACAAGAAGTATCTTGTGTCCCCAACACACCCAATACACTTGTCAGGTGTATAGGTGCACTAGTTCGGCGAAGAGATAGTGAAATACAAGTGGTATGGATAATTATAAGTGGTAACGGTGATAGAAAATAGCTTGATGGCGTGAAAAGACTAAAGTAAAACTGAAATAAAGATAGAAGCAAGCAAACATATAATAGATCTAATAGCAAACGGTGTTTTAGTGCTTAGAAACAAGGCCTAGGGATCATACTTTCACTAGTGAACACTCTCATATAAATATATTCTTCTTTATGATACTACGCTGAACTACTCTCCAGTTGGACACTCTAATCCATGGTAGGGCTATAACAGCACACCTCAAACTAAGCCTTTCCCATCTAGATAACCCCACACTGTCACCTTGAGCACTAGATGGTTCAAACAAACACCACAATTTCATAGAAATATCCAACTCCAAATATAACTCATAACAAGTATTTGTAATCTCTAGCCTAAGTGCCACCATGGTGTGCACACTGTCAACTTCACACACATGGGGAGAGCAGAGATCTATTAAAGCACTTGAGTAGCAAGGTAGATCTATAGATTACAAGCTCATGATCTCAATAAGATCATACATAGAGAGAGAGATGAACGCATAGCTACCGGTAGAACCCTTAGCCTCGAGAGAGAACTACTCCCTCCTCATCATGGGAATCAGCAATGGTGATGGATATGGTGGTGGAGATCGATGGAGATGGCTCCGGGGGCACTTCCTAGTCCCGGCAGGGTGCCGGAACAGAGACTTTCTGTCCCCCGAATCTCCCCTTCGGTGGCAGCGGCGCTGCGGAACTTTTCGTGGCTGGAGGCTTGACTATTTAGGGTTTATGCATCGGGAGGCTTCTTATAGGCGAGAGGGGAGATCGAGGGGATGCCGGAGGGGCCCAAACCACCCCCTGACGCGGCCTGGCCTGGCCCGCGCCACCAGGTGGTGTGGCTAGCCCCTGGCCCTTCTCCTTCTTGTGTTCTGGCTCCATGAGTCTTCTGGTAAAATATCGACTTTGGCTTTTGTCCGGTCCAATTCCGAGAATATTCATTTTCTGACTTTTCTGGAACCAAAAACAGCAGAAAACAAGAAGCTGGCACTATGGCTCTTGTTAATAGGTTAGTCCAAGAAATCATATGAAAAGTACTCCAAAGTGTGGACAAAACACAAAAAAGTAGATAAAACCAAGCATGGAACATCAAAAATTATAGATACATTTGCAATGTATCAGCCGACGATGGTTGCTCTGTCCGCCGGTGGGATAGGAGCTGCTCGGGGCTGGGGGCTGGGAGCGAGAGGATGAGAGAGAGAGCCGACGTGTCATACACGACCCCACCTATCAATTTTTGCATATTTGCCATTTTTGCATATCTGCCAAACTTTTTCTTCAAAATTTTCATATTTGCTACATGACCACCATATGTCAGTGACACGCAAAGTGGCAAATATGCAAGTTGCAAAGTAAAGCGTGACAAATATACAAATCCTCCTCCAGCCCCACATGACGGCCCCACATATCGGCCTCATCGTTCATTCGCTTCGACAGCCCCACAGAACGACTCCGTTTGTCATTGGCTCCACCGGCCACACAATTAGGAAATATGGGGCCCACAAGTCAGCGAGAGATGGATGGCTAGTCCACCGTGTATCCTGGCCCCACCTGTAAGCATGTAACGGTCAAGGTGACATAACATAACGCTCAACGCACGACCCACCCCAACATGGTCCCACTAGTCAGCATGTAACGGTCAAGCCTTTGACTTGACGGCATCCCCCCGTCCGAGCGCCTGTGAGGGTTTCAGAATAGAGGGAGAGTAAAAGTGAGAAAAAACTAAGCGGCTGGGAAAACTAAGTACAACTAACGAACTGAGGGCACGAAAATAGAAATCCCTTTTATTTACTTGAAGAAACATTGGTATCCCTATGTTGCTTATGAGCTTCAATATAAAATAATGGCCCGCTTCTTACGTCTAAGGTCAGATCTCTTAGTTTGAGACATGTCTAACACGTAAATGACACATTTGTATACGATTAAAACACTCAATCTCGCACATGATCATATATTCAATTTATGATAACACAAACTAAACAAAATGTGTAACCAGCAGTGAGTACAACACACCTACCACACCCTGCCAAATAGACTGTAGACGGCACGACGAAGCGCGCACGTCCACCTAGTAGTCATGATTCATGACTTTGAAATTGCAAGTTGGTGCATCTCCGGCTGCTAGTTTTGCAAATAGACACGATCTTTGTAAAACGTTAATGTCATTGAGTGTTCTGGGCAAACAAAAAAAACAATACCAAATCCACAAATCCTACGATGCTACTGCCTCAAGCACAATGGTAGGATCATGACTTTTACTGCAGTATATTTCATGCCATGTCTTTGGACAATTTTTCTATTTCCAATGCATGCCATCAACACTCCCAAGCATTCCCAGGCAACCATTTTTTCATTTATCTCCATTAACCTTTTTGTATCTTCCTCATTGGGATCTTGAAGATTGGTTGGATCTAACAACTTGATAATCATCTTGGTAAACCTATGCATGGACTCGGTGGTTGTATCTTCACCAATGCGACAGTACTCATCGGTGTAGTCTGTGAGGATGCCATACGCAAGCGCTCTCATGGCAGCCGAGATTTTTTGATAGGCGCTAAATCCTAACTGGCAGTTATCGCTTCTATGTTGCTTGAAGTATTTTGAGTTTTCCTCGCAAGCTTTGACGATTTTCACGAACAAGCTACGACGCATTCGGTACCTCCTATGGAAAGCCGCATATGTGGGTACCTCTGTGAAGTAATCCTCCATTAGGGTGGCTTGGCCGAGGTTGCGGTTTCGCTAGATGTAGGTGCGGCCCATCATCGACCCGCGCCTCCGGTTCAGCAGCTTCGAGCGGTCCTCGTGCTCCTTGAAAGCGAGAAGGAGGATCATCATCTCGCTCTCGTTGTTGTGGAGAAGATCGTCGATGTTGAAATCGTCCGATGACAACCAATCAGACAGATCAAGCTCATGGCCCGAGTTCATCCCCGAATTGGGCTAAGCGGCGACGGCCATGCGCGCAGCGCCGCGGCGCGGAATGGAGAGATAATGGACAGGTGGGGTGCGGGGAAGCAAGGGCCGGCTAGGCGTGGGCGATGGCGACCGAATATGGCTCTCGTCGGTAGTACGCCATGAGGGGTTCCTCGAGGCATGGGAAAAGCGGGCCACCCTAGTCAGTGAGTCACCGTGGGTATACCGGGAAAATATATCCCCAACACTAGCGGTTGGTGTCGGTGGAGGCGACGAAACCAGGTGGCAGCGCGCAGAAGGGGGAGAGAAAGTGGGTGCGACAGGGACGAAACTTCAGCCCGTGCTAGGGCTTCTTTGAGTGCGGGCGGCGTACATGACGGGATCCCAACCCTTGAATGTAGAGGTCGACGAGCGGATTTTTCTCCGGCCCTCAATTTTTTTTACGGATCACCTGGTTTACGGATTCCGTTCAGCGCCGTTTCGGCCTGAAAACCGTATAAGAGCATCTCTAGCAGATACCGCATATCGCGGTACCGCAAAAGGCGGATGCGGTAAACTGGAAACCCTTTTCGCGGTATGGAAAAACACGGTGCGAAACAGATGCACTAATCTGAACTGCATATTTAAAAATCATTACACGTTGGCTCCAGATTACATAGAGGAGGTTTTGATCATATAGATATATATATATATATAGTTTAGCAAAATTGGATGTCATGTCCTGCATCCATACTTCACCTAGCATCTACGCATTACCGGCAGTACCTATTCTCACCTGGTCATCATCGGCGGCGGCGCATACTCATCGTCGGTTGCTGGGTTGCCGAAATCGTCTGCCATGAAGTACTCGTCGGGTAAGTGGGCTTCCAGGGCCTCGAGCCGGCGGTCATGCTCACGGAAGGAGATGTGGCAAGCACGGAGAAAGTCGCGCTTCTCTGCCCTGCGCGCGTCGCGGCGGCGCTTCCGACGCTGCACGATCTGCATCACCGCGGTGCACAGCGAGTGGTATTTGGCCTCAGTGAGCAAGACTGCCTCCTGCTCGTCGTTGACAGCCGGCTCGCGGACGACCGGCGGAAGGGCGCACATATCCGCCAGGAGCAGCTCTTCTGCCTTGTTTGCGGCATCGTCGAGCAGAAACAGGGGCCCGTGGGTGCGCTCACGGGCGCCGCCATCTGCAAGGGGGGCCTTCCTCCACCGGCGATGAGGCGGCCGCTACTTTGCCGCTGGGCTCCTCCACCGATGAGGCACCGGTAGTCGCATCCACCCAAATAGCGGCCGGCCATGGCAAGAGGGGGTGCACACGGAGGTTAGCGGCGGCGATGTGCTTTTCGTCGACAGAATCGGAGAAGAATGGGGGTGGCGGCGAGGGTTTCTGGCGGGGAGGAAGGGAAAATGGATGCGGGATACTGCATCTAGCGCCCCGCACCGAATATATGTGGGATGGATGAGTCTCGATGCAGGAAGGAAATCGTAAAAAAAATTGCGGTACGGATCGTTGGCCACGATACCGGATATCGGCTCAAAAAATTACGCCTATGCGGTATCTGCTAGACATGCTCTAATAGTGGTTATTTTAAGGGTCAGTTAGAGATGGTCTAAGCCTCGGTGACGGAGAGATTGCGAGGACATTGATCGGAGGCGACACATGGCCCGCCGCCGCTGGCCGGGTGCGGACGCAGCCGATACCCCTCATCGTGCCATGACCATGCCTTCATCCCAAGGCAGCGCGTGGTGCCGCATCATCTTCATATACAACGGAGAGCCGCCGCGCTGATTCGCCGCCGCCGCCGCCGCCGCCTCACCGTTCCGCTGCCTCTCATGCAGTAGTGTGCAGTTTCCGAAGAGGCAGATAAAGCTCCTTTTCGAGTTGTGAACAGAAATCAATCTTTCTCTGTTTCGTTTAGAGAAGGAAATCTACTCCGTCCCCTCCAGGCCTCTACGAGTCCTCCTCGTTTTCGATCTCCGGGTTGCAGCCGGAATCGGAAATTAATCTATATATCTGTCCAAGCGGTCATCACCGAAGCCGACAGATTCAGTTGAGATTAGCCTCGCCGCCGACCGCCCCCCTCAGTCTTTCTGCTCTTCTAGGATATGGAGGTGAGTTCCTTGTTTTCTCGTCCCTGTCGATCATACTTTGAAGTTTGAACTAGTGGTCATAATTACTGAAACTATGTAGTACTCCCTCTATACAGAAATAAGTGATTTCACTTTGTATAGATTCGAATGTATCTAGACACTAAAACATGTATAGATACATGTGGATTTAAGCAAATTCAAGTCACCTATTTCTGGACCGAGGGAGTACTTATTTTTTTTCAATAATATAACAATTGCATCGTTGAGATGAGAAAACTTGCATCTTTCAGGCAGTATTATAAAATTTACATCTGTGAAAAACTTACGGAGATATACACTCAGCATATTTTCTGCAAAATATTTTGGCATTTGGAAATGCCGTTTTTTAACACGGGCCAGATGCCCCCATGTTCAGTCTTGTATTTTCCCATCTTCGAGGCCATATCAAAATTGTATCTTTGAGACTGTCAAAATTGCATCTTTCAGACTTTAATACTCCGTACAAAATCAACTCCGATTTGTTTTTACTCTAAATGCAGAAAGTTAATTGTCCGAAGCAGGAAGGCAATGGTGATGACAGGCTCAGCAACTTGCCGGATGATATTTTGCTTACCATCCTTGACCGACTCAATGTTCGCGAGGCTACAAAAACCAGTGTCCTGTCCGGACGGTGGCGGCAGCTCCCTCCTATGGTCTCTCAACTTGTGATAAATGTTTGGGACTTCCTAGATGCGTCCAAATGTGACAAGAGTGAAATTGTTCGGGGCAATAAATCTGTGGTTGAAGTGACAAGGAGCATCATGGCACGCAGAGATTCGAGCAGAAATACCATCCACTTTCTGTGCATGACTTTCTTCTTGACAGAAGATGACCCTACGTCCATTGGGCATGCTCTTGCTCAGGCCATGGTGACCCAGAAGGTTGAGTTAGTGGAGTTCACACTTTTGACAGAGAGAGACGACATCTATTGCAGTGACGATGATCTGCTCAACTACGGCAGACAGTTCATGTTGTTCTTTGATGCATGCCCAAATGCATTTTGTGGTCTCACACGCCTTGACCTGCAGAATTTGCGATTTGGTGAATCAGACATCCCTAACGTCCTCAATACTAGCAAACGGTTAAAGCATCTACACATGTTCAATTGTGGCTCAGGGAGTTGGACCGTGCTGCAAGTTGAACACTCGCAGCTCAGTGAGCTCTCTATTGTTAATTGTTCTTTTGAAAGAGTTGAGCTAAGCTCACTTCCGAAACTCACGCGGATCGTCTTCGAGGGTTGGATGTCTTTCGTCCAAGATCCACTATCTTTTGGTTATGTCCCGTTGCTCAACGTCGTTAGCCTCACCAATGTTGGTACTAGTCAGCACAAGATGGTCAGGTTAAGTAAGTTTCTTGGGGGTACTACCTCTGTGCGAGACTTGAAGCTGGGGTTTGATTCCGAAAAGGTATGTCAAGAGGTTCATTTTCCTAGCTGTGGTGACACTTGTCCTGCTCATCTCATCATGTGTTCATGTCTTGCAGATTTGGGTTCAACCAGAATGTCTGACAGGAAGGCTGGCATCTGTGTTCCACCAAATAAGGTTTGTGAATCTAGCTAATATTCCCGAGGGGTATGATCTCACCTGGACATTGTTCATTCTTAAAGCTGCGCCGAAGTTGAAGGATCTATACATGAGCGTATGTTCTCTACATAAAGCTTGCTTTCTTATTTCAACTGGCATGCACCTGCGCTCAATTTTGAACTGTGCCAGCTTTTTGCATGAAATGCAAATGCTCCGAAACAATAACCTGTTTCTGTTTTCATGTCTTCCTGTGGCATGCAGGTATGGGATCATCTTGGTGTAATGACAACGGATGAAAAGGAAAGGAAGGCACTCTCGTACAGTGAGAATAAGGGTGCAAACTGGGAATCCTCTGCATCTGATTTCCAGCATCACAGTCTGGCTACGCTCGCCATCTTCGGGTTTGAAGCTTTAGACTACATGATGAATTATGTGAGGCGTGCCATGGAAACAGCGGTCAAACTTGAGGATGTTTTTTTGTATGATCGGTTGACATGTGATGAGTGCAGCGACAAACTTCCAAATCCGTGGCACTTTCCGCCTAAGTGGAAGCAAGGCTGTGTAAAGAAGATAATCACCAGGGGGGTAAACTCGCCGGCCAGAATTCACTTCCATCCCGCTGGCGCAACAAGGGCTTACCATCTTGAGAAAATGTGGTTTCTATAGTGTTTTCAGTTGAAGTTTGTGTTGCAATTTCCATTCTGGGCCGGAAAAGATTGCTGAACACTTTGTGTTACTACCTCTGTTTTTCATAGGCTAAAATAACCTATCAAAACATGTTTTGGAAACTGATAGTATGGTTTTGCCGACGAAATCTGTCAGAAAAACCATACTACTCCAAATAGTATGGTAGTAGTGACAACACAAAGCGTTCAACAATCTTTTCAGGCCCGGAAAGGAATTACAACACAAACCAAGCCGTAACGAGTGAGCAACTCGTCGGTCCAGCCACACTCCTATTGTTCTATCATCAATACCTCTCTTCCAAAATATAAGATTTTTTTAGGCTATGCCTATCAAAACATGGCGACAACAGCAGCTCTAGAGCACAAAACAAATAGAGAAACAAACAATAATTTTTGCTAATTATCCTTATTTGAGTTTAACAATCACAAGCCTAACGAGCTGAGCAACTCGTTTAGTCCAGCCTGGACGGTAGGGTTGCAAATGGCAACCCGCATAAGAGCCGAAGTGAAAATTAGTTTAAACTAGACTAGTTTTGTTAAAATAACTAAAACTAGCTAATTGGCTTTGACTACAAAGCTGGGTCGGCCGCAGCTCTTTGATTTTCAAAATTTGCTACTAGTGAATTGTAGAGTTCTTTGCAGGTGAAACATGAAGTAAGGGGACAAACTCTTTCTTTTGCACTGAGCTTTTGGAACAGTGGCGATGTAAGTACTTAGCGAGAGGAGGATCTGGTCATCACGCATCCAAGGCTGGACATACAACACAGAAAACTGGAGTGTAGAAGGATGAAGAAGATCGGCGTGTTGATGGGGAAGAAAAGAGGGACTCGGATATCCAATTGGCCTCGTGGGTGCATATTAACTCATTTTCAAAACCATGTTTTTAAAATATCAAAATAATTAGAAAAATACTGACATCCACACAAGTTTCTGGGAAAAGGGAATATCTTTTGTGTCCTGTGTAGAAGACAATTTTTGATGCTTACTATTTATGGACCTTCTTTTTTTCCTTTTTTACATAAGCCACATAAAATGTTCCTTTTGCCGGAAAATTTGTGAGCAAACATAGTATGTCCAGATGTACGTGCGATCTTTTTATTTTATTTTTGAGATTTTGAGATTTTTTTTTATGTATTTTCTATAATAGGTTAAACGCCTGAGCACCTAGAACAAGCGCCTCCTTGGCAAGTACACCAAAGCCTGTATCAAAATATATTCCGTATTTTCCCAGAAAACACTTTAGTTGCAGATAACAATCAACGGATTTAGAGATAAGAACGAATGACTTATTCATTGTACCGTCCAAGCAATGTTTCAGATGCAGCTATCGACACATTCAGAACAAAGGTCCAGGTTGATTCTGCTAGCCACCTCTAAGAGGTGCATTATACGCCGTTGCTGCTGAGACACATCATCATCTCGACACCAGGAGGTCCCTCTTCCTGGAAGAGCATTTCAACAGATTGGAATTGGAATGCACAAAAAGATTGGACACCACTAGATGGGAACTGGTGAACCAATGCACAAGGCTTTTCGATAGTGGTACTAGGGTTAATGAGGTACGCATATAGATGGTAGGTCGTCGAAACTAGGATGAACTAGGATGACACACGCATTCTCTTTACATCGTTCTCTGGTACGCTTGCATCAGCACCATTGCCGCTTGCTGTGACTTCGCCCGCTTTTGCAACCTACAAATAAACATGAAGCAATCTTCAGTCCATGTTCTACCAGATGATCTATCTCTATCTGAGTTTGTCGGTCGACCGTTTAGGGAAGAATTCCATTTTCTCAAAAAGATAAAGAGATTTCATATGTACTATGCATGAGCTTACCTTCTCATCAGGAACAAGGGCATATCTTTCCGAGGGCGAGACCCAAACTTTGGCTGAAACATCAGAAAACACCATTAGTTCTCTGTCTGAAAGTGTGGATTTGCCAGTATATGCAGCTATTACAGAGAGCACTGGTACCAACCTGCAAATGGAACAGATGTTGAAGACTCTAACTTCTTGCAGCCAGAACCATCCGGGCTTAGGGCATCAATCAGCTTGGGTGTGTTCCTTCAGGGTAGTACAAGATGATATATGTGAGTTCACATTATTAGAGGTGATCAAAGGATAGTTAAAACAAGTCCTTCTCTTGGGAAAATAAATACATTCCACAAGAACCACCTGTCAACTATTTCACCATGACCAAGTTGTCCACTAGTACCCCTTCCCCATGCGAAAACATTTTTCCTTTCTGTAAAAGCAAGAGTATGCCTCCATCCACAAGCAACTTGGGCAACCTTCTGCAGTACCATCATAAGAAATGGAAGTTGAAAATTATATTCACAAGAATCAATGAACCGGCTTTAGATATAAATATGCTGGTTATGACTTCTATGATTCATTAGCCCTCCCGAAAACATGGCTTACCTGTTCCTCTGGAAAATTGATCTCCACTGGGGAACAGTGATCTTCAGTATCCCCAGCACCAACTTGTCCAAACTGCAGATGAGAACGTGAGACAATTAGTGCAAACAACGATACACAGCCTGGACAACTGAAAGTAAAATACACCTGAAACATAATATGTCAAACTGATGGTATATCTAGGCATCCCGCAAATACCAAAAGCGTACAAAAAATTGTTTACTACTTAGCACCAAATTAGAGATTCACATTACACATAGCCTTATCTTCCAGAAGTTGGCACACATCTTTGATGGCTGAAAATTAGAACTCAAGCAACAAATTCCATGGTTATACATCAGGCAAAGAACAAATTTAACAGTCCCCTTTCTGAGTGGTCACAATCCTTGACACAATTTTCTTCTTTTGGGAGGATTCTGCCTTGTACATATAATGTTTCTTATTTTTTTAATATATTATCATTAGGATCCTTTCCTACTGTCCTCTCCAAAGTAAAGTGGCCTTTTGAAATCATGAATAAAACTACAAACACAGGACTTGGTTTGTAGTTTTAGTAAGATAACAGATATGGGGCACAGAAAGAAATATGCACATAGATAAATGGTGACCTTGTTCCATCCCCATCCATAAAGCTTTCCGTCGGATGTAAGTGCCATTGTATGCCTCCATCCACCTGAAATCTAAATCAGCAGAGTACAAATATATAAAAGTTATAAACCTTCCTCTTGAATCTCAATAGCAATCAACACATACTCACTGAAAAATATGCAATAAAAAGAAAACTCGATAGCTCTTAAAATTTATTCTTAATTGAGGATTTTTTCAGGGATAAATAGCATATAAATATATAAAAGGTTTCAAGTTGTTTACAACACTACCACAGTTAAACTAAACTGCATATCCCTATGGGCCCACATGCGTGTATTAGCATATGCATTGCAGATCTCAATCCAACAAAATGAAAGCAGAAAACTTAGTATATTTTGAATGATTTGCAAGTATTGCATGGCAAGGAATGATTAAATGCTGTGTACTGTTTTTCAGAATGTTGTGGGTATTAGCTAGTACCTGGGACGTAGAGCTATCTTTCAAGGCATCTACTTTATGTGGAACTAAATGATCTTCAAAATCGCCATGCCCTAGTTGACCATATTTGCTCCAACCATAAGTGTACAAACTACCAGAGGAAGAAACAGTAATTGTATGACGCCATCCACATGCAACAAGCACCATTTTCTCTCCCTACAAAACAGCAGATAATAAGAACGGAGACAAACCTAGAATTTGGAATGAAAACACAAAATATAAAACTTAGAAATAATAAGAACTGATAGAAATGGGAAAACTAATGCGTTCCATAGCCAGAACTATAAAAAAACAATACATCTATGTAATTTCAAAGAATAAGATAACCTATGTGATGACTGGCGAACCATATCTAAGCTTCCACTAATTGTCTCAAGGAACTGCTATTTGTATTCCAGTGGTCCATCTAGGTAAAATATTCTTCTGAAACTGTCCCCATTTAACTATGAAATGTGATATAGGTGGATGGTACAGCTCCAGGCTGGAAGCCAATTCTAATTTTAGACATGTATCCTTCAAATTCAACTCAAGAACACAGACAGGGATGGCATATACTATTTCCATTCATTAAGTGTTGAAGGGAACAGTAGGAGTTTATCTGTAGATCTCAATCTTAAACAAGACATGCCAATTATAGATCATTTACCTCTACCAAAGATACTTTTTCAGGAACATATCGGTCATTACGATCACCAAGACCCAAGTTTCCATATCGACCCCAGCCCCATCCATAGATGTCGCCATCTTCAGTTACTGCAGCGGTATGCTCAGCACCAGCAGCAATCATCTTCACACAAGTACCCTACACAATTTTTGGACCATTAGCTCTTAATAGCCGCACACATCATGTAATAGGCGGGTCAGGATGTCCACATTGTCATTACATACTTGGAACTTATGAAAATACATTTTCTCATGGCTGGAGAATACTTGAAGGTTCTGGTTTTTTTATCAGTAATGAGGTGTCACTTGCTGCTGTTTACATCAGATAGTGGTACCTAAGCATAGATGGTGGAATAACCATTCCAATAACATGAGAGGACCGAAATCTACAATACATAATCTGACCAATCTAGTTATTTGCAAGGTACAGGGATGCTGATAGAAAAGACTTGCACCAGGCTGTATACGGTATGCTACAAATCATAGCAGTGATTTACAGTAACACAATCAATCTAAGATTCTTGTCACGTTCAAATGCCAAAGAATGAAAAGTGGAACCAAAATTTTCCTTGTACCATATATAGCTGTGTCTGTTATCTAAATTTGTCAGAAAACCGGAAATTTGTCTAAATTTGAATGTATATAGACACTATTTATTATATAGATACATCCAAATTTAGAAAAAATTGCGACATATATTTGGGGACAGAGGGAGTACTTTACCTCAAAAGCCTGTATCTTTTGTGGGAGCAGCGAATCTTCAGTAGTTCCAAGACCGAGCTGACCATTTTGGTTGCGTCCCCAACTAAAACAAACATGTGTCAGAAGTTCAGAATAAACAAGAGTCAGTGGAAACTCTGCAAGAACGATGCAATGCAGCGATCCGAGGGAACTGATCCCGCGAGGCACCAACAGTGAAGTACACCGAAGTACTAGTATGCAGTATGCGCAAAAAAGAAGCTGATGATAGCCGCCTTACCTCTGCACTTCACCGGCCATGGTGACGGCGAGACAATGGCTATCCCCGCAGGCGAGCTGCTTGATCTGTATCCCCTGCAGCGCCTTGACCGGCTGTGGCGTGAACACGTCGCTGGAATTGCCATGCCCGAGCCTCCCGAAATCGCCCCAGCCCCAGCTGTAGACCTGCTGCTCTTCCTCGGAGTATGCGGTGGTGTGGTCGGCCCCGCAGATGACCGACGTGATCCCCGGGGCGTCGAAGCCGCTGATCACGGTGGGCACGAGCCTGTCCTCGGCGTCGCCGTGGCCGAGCTGCCCGTCCTCGCCCCTGCCCCACGAGCACAGCACATTGCCCGCTGCAGCAAGGCACGGACCACCACCCGTCAGGCATCAGCACCAGGATCCACACAATTTCCCCCCAAACAGAGGGCGCTCGGCGAAATGCTCCCCCGAGAAAGAAAGAAAGAAAGAAAGAAAGAAAGAAAGAATAAAAAGGGTTCGATTCACTTACCGAGGAGGGCGACGGAGTGGCTGGCGCCGGCGGAGACGAGCACGACGGCCGGCGGCGCTTCGTGGGCGGCCGCTTCGTCCATCTATCTATCTCGGTCGTCGCCGATCCGGGGCGGCACGAGCAGTGAACCGAGCGGCTGACGAAAATATCTCTGGTCGCGCGGCCACCAATAATTAGAGGAGGTGATAATAATTACACCGAGCGGCGCGACGGCGAGGGAGGGAGGCCAGGGGCGGAATGCGCGGCCGGGACGCGGGGTTTTAAGCGGGGCGCGGGGCCGGAGGCGGCCGCGATTGGATGGGCGACCTGCCGGTATTGATGGGCTAGCGTACAAACCCCATGTGACGCTTGCTTAACAGTGCCGGTGACTGGGTGAGTGGTGAGAAGTAAGCTCGGGGCCGCCAGCGATTAGCTCGCGTCATTAAGGACGGGACGGGACGGCAACGTGGACGACGACCTCGGCTCCCCTTCGCTCAGCCTGGAGAAGGGGTAAATTCTGAATGGCACGTTGGTCGGGTGATTGCGGACCCAGTTGGCAGTGGGTGGAGGGGTTTGGGTTTTTCGGAGGCCGGGGAAGACGGGGAGGAGTGTGGGAAAAGGCTGGCTGGGACTGGGAGAGCCACTCGTTGGGCGTGGGGGAGTGAAGAGACGAGAGCGCGCGACGTCGCCTTCTTCGGCTTATCTGAATTTTAAACTCCTTTCCGCTGCGCACCAACTATCACCTTTCTCTGGTTGCTTCCGATGTCAGAAAAATTGCCCGATATTCCGGCAGGATCATTACCGTACGGGTATGTATCAGTTGCGCACGTGACTTAAACGGATACACAAGGACACAGGACCTTTGTTTGGTTGTACAGTACGTGAGAAAGAGAGTGTGTAGCGTAAGTGAAAACGTAGGAGGATCTTGGGTCTCTCGTGTGAATAGTACTAACTGCGAGAGAGGTCCTCCGTCCCGGGCCCAAGGCCATCTGAGCTTGAAAACGTGGCTTGCGCTACAAAAGCAAAACCCACCGCCGCATAGCCAACCCTACGCAACGCGGACGCGCAACCGTGCGGGCATGTATCAGTTGCGCACACGAATTAAACAGATACCGGACGTGTTTGGTTGCCTGCACGAGGTCCAGATAGGTCTGCTGGCGCAGAAACCGATTCGATTGGTTGCCTGCATAGGGCCTGCTTTGTGGCCAACACGAGTATTAAAGCAGCCCACAGTTAGACCTGACTACAACGCTCGAATCAGCCGTTTACAGTGGGCCTGACTCGGGCGAGCGCACCGCTATAGGAACGCGTGCAATGATGTCTTCCTCCTCCCTTTCTCTCTCCTCTCTAAACATATTTACTCTCCATAGCTTGGGATTAGCACATACAACAAATCGAGTCGAGCACTACATGAAAAGATGCGCATCGACGATGGCTTTCCATTCCGACCATCGATTTCGAGGCCGGTGAACTGTATCTTCTCAGATTCGTGATCAAAGTTGGAGCTTTTTTGTGCTTGTTTCTTCAGATTAAGCAACCCCTCGAAATGTCCTTTGAGAAGTAGCTTGATCTTGTTGTTCCCCATAATTTTTGTGTTGCAAGTTTTGTATTTTGATGGACGTATAAAGATCTCTCTGTAGATGGTAGTGTTCTCTGTACATGCATGTGAGGAAGATGAGCTCCTTCTCTCTCCTCACTCAAACATGCTCCCAATATCCTCTTTCAATCAACACAAATATGCCCCGAATCGAGTCGAGATGTACATAGAAAAGGATGTGCATCGACGATGGGGTTCCATTTTGACCATCGACTTCGAGGTTGGTGAACTGTTTCTTCTTAGATTCATGGTCAAAGTTGGAGTTTTTTGTGCTTGTTTCTTTAGGTTTGTCGCACACAACCAACCGCTCGAAGTGTCCTTTGAGGAGTAGCTTAATCTTGTTGTTCTCCACAATTTTCATGTTGCAAGTTTTGCATTTTGATGCAGGTATAGAGATCTCTTTGTAGATGGTAGTGTTCTCTGCACATGTACGTGAGAAAGATGGGGTTGAAAATGAGGTTGAGGAAAAAGTCGTCGCTGACTATCGCCATGGGAGGCAGTTGCCAGTAAGTGCATGTGCTCGCCGCACTCCATCGCCATTGCAGCCCTCCAGCAAGAATAACAAGATCACTGCTAATGATTGTCTTAGTGTGTGTGTGTCAATGTGACAGTGAAATAGGTGCAGACAACCAAACACCCGAGTTCCGTATCTGTCCTCATACAAAAAATCTTTATACAGATTACTAAACGGAATGCGAAAGGTGGCTCAACGTCTGTATGTGCGGTATTGCTAGCCGTGGACATGCCCCGGTGAGCCACAAATTTCATGCAGGCTACCAAACACCCTCTAGACAAACACACGAGTTTTGCCTCGCTGCCTGCAAGGCATTGCCACATGGTGTGATTACAATGTATTCTGTGATGGTAAATGTTTTTTAAGTTTTGTCATATAGATTTTATGGTTACATGATAACGGTTAGATCATCAAAGTTTTGGAATTTATATCGAGATAACATTTCATTTTCTATGTCCCACCATGACAGGTTATGAGCCGCCAGTTTTCCATTCCATCGCACCGTAAATCGTCGGGCATGATTGGAAGCCCAAAATTTGTGGGTGAACAACGGTGAGAGTTGGAGTAAAACAAAGCATTTGGTAGTGACCAGCTGCCGTTCCTCGAGCAGGTGAGATCAGGACAACACCGTCCATGGCAGGGCAGATTGGGGATGCGAGAATCGGACGGATCAACACGAGGGGCAATGGCGCAGGAGGCAGCGAATTGACTTCCTATGGAGGTAATCGAGGAGGTGTGGCGGCAGCTCCCCTTGTGTAGTAGTGGGCTCCCTAGGGGTGGAGGAAACGGGGGTAGAGGAAACGGGGGTAGAGAGGGATTTAGGTCTTGTGTTCGTTTCTTCTGACGTATGGGGAATAAATGAGCAACAAAAGAGAAAAATAGAACAACTCTTTGAGCTGGCAAACATGCAGGCAACCGGAAGATTCAGGAACAAAAAGAAGCAGCCACAGGCGAGAAGGACCACATCGCCACTAGAAAATCTGCCATCGCACACAACCACCGAAAACCCCGCCACCGCACACCGCCACCACTAGAGATTCAAACCACTCCCTTGTTCAAGAAGTGGAAAGAACCAGGGAATATGACTCCCACCCCCCCCCCCCCCGAAATAGCACGAGAAAGACAAATCTACCTAAAATGCACAGGCACTAACAAATACGACCCACAAGCCACATGCCACTCGTCAGCTTTTAAAAAAAGATGTCGCACATCCATGCTGCCCCAGAGCCAACGTGTGGGCATACCGACATGCACTGTTCACCACCCATATGCCAGCTCCCCGCCAGAACAGAGCCTGCCCAGACCCACATGCAGCGACGAAGGCCCACGTCTAGCGGTAGAAGATCGACAAACAGTACCGCAAGTGTCCTCAGAACGCCCCCTCACCATCACGCTTAGTCATTACTTAATTTATATGTTATCTTCTTATGAGCACTGCATTTGGTTACAAAACAAAATCAGCTATAAACCTAATCAAAACTCTATATCGATATTGCACACTAAGGAAGAAAGATAGAGGAAAATAAACATGCAACCAAAAAGATGAGACCTCCTTTGAAGATGGCGCCTCCTATGATTTTCATGTGCCATCTTGAAGGAAAAATAAGGAAAACTCATCACCTACAACAACAAAAAAATCATAAGAAAACACCAATAATATGCACAAACAAGAGACAGTATTGTACCGGACAATATTGTACCGGGAGGACGTGCTGACACAATGAATCTACACTTGCTAAATCGTAGACCAAATTTAAATGCAGTCTTTACTGAGATTGATTACTAAATTGTTGTTTAGGACAGCCTAAAATCCGAGCCTTTCGGTATGGTTGATGAATTCATAACATAGTTGTTTAATAATGCAATTTACTGTACACAAGTATATATATATATTACTGCATCTCTAGACTTAATAGAACATGAACAAGAGTCATAATAAAGAGAATGATGGGCTGGAGGAGTTTGAAGCGGAAAGAAGAAACCTTGGAAAATAAATCTAGGTTCAAAATATCTTGCACCCATGCTTTTGAACATATTGCTCACCGTTCACTCAAGAAGAAAATCGATCCAGATGGACACACCATGTTTCGCAACCCTCCTGAGATCATATACAATCACACCAACATGAAAACCCCTTCAATTGAATAGATGTACACTCCATAGCTGCTGATAGAAAAGATGGTGAAGGCACAAGATCCATACATAACTACATGTTGGTAGAGTTCATGAATCATGATGGCATAGTTTCTACACTAGAGCACGAGGATTCCCATATATGTGAGCTACTTTAGACCAAATCTTCTACTGTTAAGTAAATATCGGGACAAATTTCTCAATTGCAGTTTTCATCAGAAGAAAACTAGGGCTCAGATACACCACGGCCTTTGCCGTCAATGATAGACGATGCTTCAAGGATACACCACGGCTAGAGCTAGGGCTCGGAGCTAGCCAGTGTGCTCTCCGAGGTACCCGACCTTCGAGCTAATCTCCATCAGCTTGTTCACCTTCCAATCCCTGCCCACGTGGCACTAGACACCGGGCTCGCCTGAACCGTCCATGCCCCCAACGGTGCCCTTCGTCTCCACCCTCTACAGTGGCATGTGGTTTGGCACCACGTGTCTCAATGCCGACGGGAAGGAATCCACTTCATGCTTCCTTATCCACCTCCCGGATAGACTCGATGCCCTTGAGCTCGCGCACCACATGGCGCCATCCTTGCTGACGCCGCGCGCCGGTGCAAGAAGCTAGATGCCCCTATGGAGATCGCATGGGAGGTCACCGTGCTGCTCGGGTCTCTCCACTTATCCATCGGCATCAATAGCCATCGTTCCCTCTACCTCAAGGTCGTCGAGCAGGACAACCGCTCTGAGATACAAGATCAAGGCTGGATAAAAAGATTGGGAAATACCAGGAAAGAAGAGTGCTTTGCACCGCTTGGTGTGAAGCATGGAAAATGGGCCCACATGGCAGTGTCATGGTAGCAGCAGATGCCCTTAAATTCTTGCATGTGACCAAGCTTATGTCTATAGATAATATATACACTTAGACACAGGACCTCGATTTGGTAGTACATTAGTACTACGTGAGAAAGAGAGTGTGTAGCATACGTGAAAATGTAGGAGGATCTTGGGTAGTGACTCTCTTTCTATCCTCTCCATAGTAACTGCAAGAGAGTTCCTCCATCTCGCGCCAAACTGAGGCCATCTTTGGCTTCGTTGCCGCCCGAAGAGGCCTGAGGCAAGGCGTCAGTCCTAAATCTTTGTATATTAGGTGTGAGTTCAATAGTTTAGGGTGTGTGTTGCTTCCCTTAGGGTGTGTTCGGTTCTGGAATGTAGTAGAATGGAACGGAAATGTTCTGCACCTATAAACCATTCATGTGTTCGGTTGTAGAATGGATCGGAACTAACTGGTTCCACAAAAGGGAATATGCCTCACATATGCGGAATCAACTCATTGCACCAAATTGGTGGAATCTGGTGGCACCGAGCTCTAACAGTCATTAAAAACTCTCCCTCACATGGAATTTGTTTCCTAGTCCTAAGTAGCCTCTCTCGACGGGACCTTGTTGACCCTTATCTCCCCTGATTGGTGGTACTCCCTCCTCTCTACATATTTGGTGGTGATCCCTCCTCTCTACCTCTATGGCAGCGCACCTTCCTCTCTTCCTCTCTCTCAGCACCACTCCTTCTCCACTCACTTTGGGGCAGTGGTTGGTTGTAGGTGAGTCGGCATTGGAAGATTATAGGTGAGATGGAGGCGTGTACCAGTGCGGCGAATAAAGCAGTATTGGCTCATGTGGGAGGCCAAGGCGGTGGTGGTTGCGGGCGGGAGTGGTGGTGGTGGATGCGGGCGGGAATTAGGCTTGGCGGAGAGGGGAATCCAGCTGCAGCTTGTGAGGTGGCGGTAGGTCAAGCACGGTAGCGGCGGGAGTCAGGTAAGATGGCAGTGGGAGCTAGCCCATGTCCAATTCAATTTGGATTCTTTCTCTCCAATTTGGCATCTTTCCTCTCTGATTTTGCAAAGTGGGAAAGAACATGCACTGGCCCTCTCAGTTTAGCTGGTGTTCACTCTGATTTGGAGAAATAAATTTAATTATTGGTAAAATTTAGGCATTCCATTCCACAATTTGGTCCCAGTCGAACAAAAAATGGAATTGTTCCATTCCTTGTTTTTGTCCGAAAGAAAAACGGTCATGGAACTATTCCAGGCCATGGGAATGGAACCATTACATCCCATTCCACCTAGTTCTAGAACCGGACACACCCTTAGTGGATATGGGTGCAACACCGAGGGGATTGCGGTATGCATCTGAGTTGTGTTTGGTGGCCAGAGATGATTCCACTCCTTGTCGTGATAGAAATAATGGGCTAAATTATTTGGTACATGTGTGATTTCCAATTTTCCCTAAATCTCAAAACCGATGTGTGTGAAAGTGCATATGTGAAGCAACCCAAGTTGGTGGAGCTCACATCTCTAGGGGACACTGGACGTCAAGTTAGGTGTAGTAGATGCTAAAAGTGAACTATATATCATGGAGAGCTTCCATGATTACATGATGGTCAACAACCATTTTGTAGTTGAGCAAGCTCATGAGATACAATGCATTGCAAAAGAGCTCAAACTACTTAAGTGTGTATTACTCTACAAGTTTGTGGTTGGGTGCATTATTACAAAGTCGCCCCTTTCATGGAGGAACTTCACCACAACTCTCAAACAAAAGAGACAAGAGATGTTGAGGAGAATTCTCAGGCTAAGGACACTGCTAAGAAAGGATACGAAGGTCAGTATTGCACCAACATGGTGCAGAAAAAACCTTCGACAAGTACAAAGGGAACTACAAGTTCTCCTTCAACAAGGCTGAAAAGACTACAACCTTCAAGAAGATGAAGAAGCTGAACAAGGCTAAGAAAGGTTGCTTTACCTGTGGACAGCTTGACTATTTTTCCAAAGACTGCCCAAGACATACAGATCGCAGAGGGAAAAAAGGGGAAGACTATCAACATCATGACCGCTAGCAATACCGATGGGTGTGGTAATTTATTTACTATTATTTCGATATTTCGGTGTCGTGATAGCAATACCTATTGATACAGGTGCTAATGTTCATGTGTGTGATGACATCTCTATGTTCATTTCTTATCAAGTTGCCCAGGATTTTTCCATCCTAATGGGAAATGGGTCACATGCTTCTGTTTGTGGTGTTGGCATGGTGGAACTCAAATTCACTTAGAGAAAGATTATGCAGCCGAAGAACATGCACCATATACCTACTATGAACAAGAATCTTGTTAGCGGCCCCCTTCTATGTAGAGATAGGTTTAAGGTTGTTTTAGAGTCTAATAAAGTCATTGTTTTGAAACATGGACAATTTATTGCTAAATGTTATGAGTTTGGAGGCTTATTGTGGTTTTCTCTTTTAGAGTTTTTTAATAAATCCATGAATCATATGTGTGGCGGAGTTAATGATGATACCAGTGTTTGGCACTCTTGTTTATGTCACATTAATTTTGGTTTGATGTCCCAGATATCCTGTTTGAGTTTAATTCTGAAATTCACTATTACCAAAGGTCCTAAGTACCATAGTTATGTGCAATCAAAGCAACCTGGAAAGCCTCACAAGGCAGTTGAGAAGAGAAACTTGGCACCTCCATAACTCATACATTCTGATCTATACGAGATGAATGGTATGTTGACAAAAAGTGGAAAGAGATATTTCATGATGTTGATTGATGATGCTATTAAACTCTGCTATGTTTAATTGTTGCAAACTAAAGATGAGGCTTTAGACTACTTTAAAATCTATAAGGCCAGAGATGAAAATCAACTAGAGAGAAAGATCAAGCATCTTAGGTCGGATCGTGGTGGTGAGTATTTTCCCAAAATATTTGACGAATTTTGTGAGAAACATGGTATTATTCATGATAGGATGCATCCCTACTTGCCCCAATCAAACAGGATTATCGAGAGAACAAATCACATGCTGCCTGTTGGTGAATTCCATGTTAGCCACTACTGGTTTATAAAAGGCATGGTGGGGGGTTTGTTGACTTCATGTCATGTCCTGAATAGATTTCCTTACAAGAATAAAGGAAAGACCCTTATGAGGAGTGGGCTAAGAGAAAACCATCACTTTCATACTTGCGCAATTGGGTTTTTTAGTGAAGGTCAACATACTAATTCCCAAGAAACACAAGCTCAGATGACAATAGATTGTATCTTTCTAGGATATACTCCACATAGTGTTTACTATAGATTTTTAGTGATTAAATTCGAGATACTTCATATGCATGTAGATACTATAATAGATCTCGTGTTGCAACATTTTTTGAGAATATGTTTTCTATGAAAGATATGCATAGCACTGCTAGAATTTCTTCTGAAATACTTCCTGAATCTAGTGCATCTATTGATAATTTTGAACAATCACATGAGGAAGTCCTTGAGAAGGGTGACGATGAACCTCCCATGAGGAGTAAGAGACAGAGGATTGTAAAATCCTTTGATAATGATTTCATCGTGTGCCTTGTGGATGATACTCACAGATCCATTGCTGAGGCATATGCATCTCTTGATGCAAATTATTGGAAAGAAGTTGTCAAAATTAAGATGGACTCGATTCTTTCTAATGAAACTTGGGAATTGTCAGAACGATCCTATGGTTCTAAACCTATGGGTTGTAAGTGGGTGTTCAAAAATAGTCTAAGGCCTTATGGTACTATTGAGAAGTACAAGGAACAACTTGTAGCAAAGCGTTACACCTAGAAGGAAGGCGAAGGTTACTTTGACACCTATTCACCTATCGCTAGGCTGACCACCATTCGAGTACTACTTTTCCTGGCTATGTCTTATGGTCTTCTCATTAATAAAATGGACATGGAGAAAGCTTTCCTTAATAGAGAGTTAGAAGCGGATATTTATATGGATCAAGTAGATGGATTGTGGTGAAGGGTGAAGAGACAAAGGTGTGTAAGTTGTTAAAATCTTTATTATCTGGCCTAAAACAAGCACCTTGGCACAAGCAGTTTGAAAGAATTATATATTTTGCTATCTTTGTCATTAATGAGGATGATAGGTGTGTTTACTATCGCCATGGTGGAGGAGATAGTGTTATATTGTGTTACAATAAGGTATGGAATTCACTATTCAGGACACTTTGCTGTGCTTGAAGGATATAGTGATTCGAACTGGATATCTGATGTTGATGTAATCTATGCCACAATTGGGTATGTGTTTACCCTTGGAGATGGCATAATGTCATGGAGGTCTTGTAGATAGACCATATTGACGAGGTCAACCATGGAAGCAGAACTTACTGCTTTAGACACAACCACTATTGAGTCTAAATGGCTGTGTGAGCTCTTGATGGACTTGACTATGGTTGAAAAACTTGTCCCGACAATCCCTTTGAATTGTTACAACCAAAATACTATTGTCAAATAGAAAAATTCTAATGACAAAGCGAAGTCATCAAGACACGTGAAGACGTTAGAAATCTGCCATAAAATTGAGAAACTCTAGAGTAATTACTGTTACGTATATTCAAACAAACAAAAACCTAGAAGATCACTTTATAAAGGGACTATCATGAAATGTGGTAGAAAGTTCATCAAGGGAGATGGGGTTGAGGCCCATGGGTATGACACCATAGTGGTAACCCAACCTATGTGATTGGAGATCCCATGAATTAGGACCTGGAAAGATTAAACTAGTGGTTTGACTAAGGAGGGTATTTGTAACCCTCTCTATGTGAATATGCATAGCTCTTAAAATCTGTAAGACAGATTGGTGACATGCCTTAATGTGTTTCTGTTGGCTATACTAGTAAAGATGATGTCCTACATGGCATTCCTGAAAGAACACGTCTATATGAGCCCGACTGTTAAACATTGCATTCTATGAGACTTGGGTGATCTCTAGTAAACCCATGAAGATACTAGGGAGTAGGACACATATGCTCCACACACGGGGTAGGCTACTAGCAGCCAGGTAGTGGTTATGCTTTTGAGCAAAATTTATTTGCACCAAACTTGCAATTCAAGGTTTTTCCATTGTTCAAGTTGCTGATAGAAGTAGCTCAAGACTCTAGGCGGAAGTTCAACTTAACAGTCTCTACTAAAACACTTGTATATAAACAAGAAGCAAGGACAGAAAAATCTTCAAATGTTGCATTTGATATCTGGTAGGGGATTGTTAGAAATAATGGGCTACATCTCTTGGTCCATGTGTGATTTCAGATTTTCTCGAAATCTCAAAGCCTATGTGTATGGAAGATCATATATGAAGCAACCCAAGTTGGTGATATCTCACATGTGTGTGGCAAGAGGAGTGGGAGCTAAAGTTTAGTCTCGTTTGGCAAGTTGGAGGAGAGTTGCACCACCTTATAAGTTATAGTGTCTTGCTACTTGGTGGGTGAGAAGAGAAGTGCTACACGCGCTCTCCTCCTCTGATGACGATGGTGCTCACTCGCCTGCCTACCCATCTCACCAGGACGCACGCGCGCGTGGTTTACAGAATGAGTCTCAAAACAAGCTTATCTTTTTGCAACTCAACAAAATGCTCTCGGATCATAGGCTACTATAACCGACCCAAATATGCGCAACATGGACTGCGACCATGTTGTGTCTGTTACGGGTTTCTTCGAGCCGCTCTATATAATCTTATGTGTCTTCCATCACACGATATACTGAAACCAATCTAGGGGTTTTCTATCTCTCTGCTTATGCTGCCACCATAGACTACTCCATTCCGAGTTCTAGCATGCACCGAAAAGTGGGAGAGAGGGTCTTTGGAACCACTCACCTTTATGATCCTCTACGGGAGAGGGTGAATAAAGTTTTTGGGAAGTGATCTGTGCGACTGCTCATGTTCCTCATCATGACGTGTCTTCCTGGTTGTAAAGTAGGACCACATGTGCATCGTCTTCAATGTGGTCTTCTTCGACTAGTCTCTACAACTTCTACACCAACAGATTCTTCGTCTACAAATGATCAGTACATGCACTATGGTCTGATCTGTTCTTTTACTATGGTTGTTGTATAGTGTGCAGTGCTACTGTTTGTATTAATTAGTACATCTAGTATGTTAGAGTTTCACATGATCGTAGTTACTATAGTCATGATTTATATTCTTAAACTAACTATGAAAATGTTGCCTAATAATCGAACATATCGTGGTGCTTCGGAGGATGGAGGTGGAGACGACAAGGAGTTCATATGTAGTGCCTGTATGGAATAAGATCGAAGTACAACCTCCACATCTGAAGGTCAATATTGATGGTGGCTACATTGAAGGGTGGAGATGCAAGGCATCGATGCTTCTTCTAGTCGGCTATGGCAGCAAGGGGAGAAAGAAGAGAATCATAGCATCCCTTGTTTCTTCAAGGTGGTGGATTGAGTTCTGGTTGTAGCTGTGTGCATTCCTCATGGTATCCATGCTTGGCCCATACTTTCGGAGTTCTCCCTCAATAACACCCTCCTTGACTGGTTATCGTTATGTCACTGAATCCTTTGACTATAGGGCATCCACTCCCTCCCAGGTCATCGTTCATCGGTGGTTGTTCTTTAGTCCTCCACCCGAACACTAGTTTGGTCTCACCTATTGGCCATGTTGTTGTTTGAAGATCTTATGGCTCTGATGCGGCAAGCTCCCGCTGTTGTAACCCCAGTAGTTGTGCCACTAGTGGTACAATGGTTGGCAGGCATCAGGCGCCTCATGTTGATCTTGTGGAGATGGAGCTTTCCCTAGACTTGATTGATTTTTTTACTTTTAGTTTGGGAGTCTTAGATGCAAATGCTAAGGTCCTTGTTGTAGTTTTTGTTTCTTTCGAGGTCCTGCTTGTAAATTGTAATCGACCAACAAAAAGTTAATGGAGCTCTCGGGGTCCTTTCAGACCCCTTATCCATTCAAAAAAATAATGTACACGGAATAGTATGACAAAGCACTAACAAACATATGAAACTATCTTAGATAAGATGTACTCCCTCTGTTTCAAAATATAAGATGTTTTAGCTTTGTACAACGAGTGTATCTAGGCCCCTTTTAGTGTGTAGGTTCATGTAGGTTTGGAGTGAACCTACACACTAAAAGTGGTCTAGATACACTCCTTTCACAAAGCTAAAACATCTTATATTATGAAATGGAGGGACTAAGTGTTACTTAGGATGTTTCCTTAGCTAGAGAAGGTAGTGAGCTAGATTGCCCGCTACCATTCGAGCGATAGTGTGAGTGATAACACCAGCAACACAGTGAGCACACAAACCATGCCATGAGCCATTTATTATCCTCCGCATCCTTGATAGTTGTGTTGTATCCTCGGAGAGCCAATAAAGCACGCCTATGACCTATGACAAGGGACCCGTTCGCTCCTATTCTTTTAGACATTGTTGTCGATCCTCTTTGAAGTATCCCCCAAATTACCACCAAACTTGGTCTCCTCCATCGGCTTTCTGGGAAGGGGGCTTGTTTCTAGACATCTTTATATGATGGCGATGCGGAAATTTTTATGGACCGTCTTCCGGAGGACATCTCAACTTCTGCGCAAATTCTAGAGAACTTTGGGAATGCCATGGGTCTTGTGACAAATTTTGGGAAGAGTGGTGGCTCATATTTGATGTGGGGAGATTGACCTCTAATGAAGTACTTGGTCTACCACCTGCGGTTAAAAGTCCAAGAAGACCCCCTTCAAATACCTCGAAGACAAAGCAACGAAGCGACTTGTCCCATGGGATGGGAGATATTTCAACATAGCGAGTCGGAAAGCACTTATCAAATCAGTGCTAACCTCCCAAGCTATCGATCTTGTCGCCACCCTAGACATCCGAGTGAAGCCCTACAAGCTATGCAAAATTATTAGAGGTTTCTTTTGGACGAGAACAAAAAAGTGACTAGAGGGAAGTGCAATTCAACTAGATTGCGGTTTGCAAGCCAACATATTTAGGAGGCCTTGGAATTCTCAATATGGAAAAATTGGAAGAGCTCTCCGAATTAGATGGTCATGGTTAACATGGATGACACTTGAAAGGCCATGGGTTGGATGGGATGAAAACGCTTGCAACAAATAAGATATTGATCTTTTCTATTATTTAACAATCTTGCTTTTGGGATTACCCATGGGCGGACGGGCCGAGCCCCAAATACCATCGTGCCTTCCATATATGCTCTCTCGAAAAATCTTAGTCCGTTCGCAAGGTCATCACAAATGACTCTTGGATCACTGAATTTGATATCTTCAAGAGCCTTTCTATGCATCCCCTTCAAGAGTTTATGAAGCTTTAGATGTTCACCTCGCAACTCCATCTCATTGATTGGACTCTAGATTATTTGGCATCTTGTTGGGAATATTCCCTAGAGGGAATCATGTATGATGATATTTCCTAAAGTATTCATAAAGTAATAAAGTTGTCCTTGTATGAACATTAGATATATATCATTGAATATGTGATTCAGTTGTGGAATTATATATTCATGATTGTTCATACTAGATTGTCCTTGGTCATTGAGGTTGTACTGGACACACAACTTAGACCAATGTGCAAGTCGGCCGATGACATAGTTCCACTTGTCATGGGCATGGTGATGCTTTTCAGACTTACACTGATTCGACTAAAGTGTTTAGTGAGTCAGACTGACCCACAGTTGAGATGCAATGAGCGTGTTGTCATTTGCAGTCTCAAGCAATGGAATCCTTTGACCTGAGGTGATCGCATAATCGGAGTAGTGGATCACCAAATTAGGTTCTACCAAATACTATTCTGTAAATGGGTAGTTATAAAGGGAGAGTTTAGGTTGGTTGTGAATCAAGTTGCATGACATGGATTACCAAGATGGGATTTGCCCCTCCATAATGGAGAGATATTCTCTAGGCCCTCTCGTGTGATATTATTCAGAAGCATGGCCATGCGCGACTTGGTTAAGTGTTAACCAAGGAGTCGGACTAAGTGTTAGTCTAGTGAATCATATATCACAAAACAAGAAGAGAGTTGAGCTATTGAAGGGATGGAAATTACTCGCCTATAACTCAACAGGTATATTGTGAGGCAAAGGGACTTGGATGAAAGTCACATTGAGAAGATTCGTCTTTAGACTTTACGACACCTAGGAGTTGACACGTCTTGCTAGAGGCCACTACCATCTATCAACTTGAGACCGAGTGTTCATGGGAGTTAGTTGGACTCAAAGCCATGACATGATACTTGGAGGAGTAACTCATGTCGTGTCCAGGTGTACATGAACCTACAGGGTCACACCCTTAAGGGTAAGGAGCCCATGTGGATTAGATCCATATGGTAATTGGGGTATAGCCTAAATAGGCCCCAAGCATTGAGTCCATCTAGGAGTGTATATAAGTGGAGTGACAAGGGATAGTCCTTGACCTAGCGGTCACTTTCTCCACTCCCATTTCGGGCTAGATAGGATCTAGCAATGCTCTATCTGGAGCTCCTTCCTGTACGTGTGGATACCGGCACTGGAGACGGAGGAGTTCGTGGTGATCTAGAGGAGCTGTACGTGGGATTGTTCGACACTGCTTCGACACGCTACATCAAGTTCCGCATCTGCGCGTCTAGTGGTAATCTCGTAGCCTATCACCTCAGCTAGATCTTAGGAGTACCGTGTAAGGGAAAATGTTTTGTTTATCTCTATGTGGCCCAACAATGGTATCAGAGTGATAGATTCTGGTTTTAGGCTCTAGATCTGTGAATATGTGATATGCATGAGGTGGTAGATTGGATCTACTTAGGGTTTTAGTGTTTGATCTATGAGATAGATCGGTTTTGTGCAAGATTGATTGGATCAATCGCACTCGGGGTGCATGGAAGATCAGTTGCGGATGATCAATGAGATTGGTCAGATATCAATAGGGATCGGATTTGGGTAAAAGTGTTTGATCCAATGAAGGAATCCATGGGACCGCCAGCTTCGCCCTATCATAGTGCATTAGATGTCGTTGCGAGTTTCACAACACCGGTAGATATCGTATCTATGCATAACTTGTTTTTAAAGGAAGTTATGAATGGTATGGCTTATGTGCATGTGATGTGTGTAATCCATATGTGATCTGCGTATCACAGGTTTGTCAGCTGGCTGGAGCCAAAGTGCTATCACTTTTATTATATAACGACCTGCGTGTCGACATGTGATGCCATCTTCTTGTATGTTCCTTAGTGCTAGTGTAGCATGTTTGGAGGACTTAAAGGACACGACATCCAAAGTCATGGCAAATAGGTTCATGGAGATGGAGATCGCCATGAAGAGAGCCATACCATTTCACATTATAATTGGATTTTTTTATTGCTATGTCTCTGGTTTTACCTCTATTAGATAGTTGGTAGACTTTAATCCCTCAAAGAAGGTCTAGTCGGTATCCCCGCTGGTGTTGCACCATCACAAGTCAGACATTCTTGGTAGTGGGCTCATTAAATTGAGGTGCTACCAATTCTTTTCGACTAGGTTGGTTCTAGTCGGAGTCTTATAGCAGAAGCACTTGGTAAGCTAGACGGATCTATTACAACAATTGTGGGGCTTGGGGAGATGTCGATCAGGAGCCGGGGCATGTGATGCCACCCGACCAACAGGAGTCGCATGAGATGCGATTGGCAAGGAGTTGCCTACCTAGATCACTTGACGACTAACAGTGATGCTAAAGCTCACTAGTCGGCTTGCTTGTTTAGGATCCTGAATCACTAAGTAACCATCGGAGGGGTGTTGGTTCTAGTGGGAACATAAGTATTAAAATATTTAATACGCCTGCTCTTTTATGAATACTTGTCTTAAGTGTTTTGCATACTTTCTATTGTAGATCAATGGCACCTAGTAGAAGTCTTGCTCAGTTATCCAATTTTGTGTTGAGGACCATCCTAGAGAAAGATAAGCTTAATGGAACTAATTTCACCAACTGGTATTGTAATCTGAGAATTATTCTCAAACAAGAAAAGAGGGACCATGTTCTAGACAACCCACTTCTAGATGAGCCAAATGAGAATGCGAGTGTCGCAGTCACCAATGCCTATCGTAGGACTCGGGATGAGTCTACGGAGATTAGCTATCTTATACTTTCTCACATGGAATCGGACTTGCAGCAGCAGTTCGGGAACATTGAGGCCTACGATATGATCGAAAGCCTCAAAAGTATGTTCCAAGCTTAGGCAAAGACCAAGAGGTATCAAGTCTCTCAAGCTTTGTTGAGTTGTAAGCTTAAGGATGGTGCTCCACTGAGTCCGCATGTGATCAAGATGTTTGGTTACATGCAGTCTCTGTAAAGGCTTGGCTACCCCATTAGCAAAGAGTTCATTACGGATATAATTCTGAACTCTCTTCCTAGTGTGTATGGTCAGTTCATATCGTAAGAACCTCACTGAATTGCATGGGATACTTAAGCAGGAAGAGGCTGATCTAAAAAAAGTACCAATCAAGTGTTGATGGTACAGAATAATGCTAAGTTCAAGAAGAGTTCTTGGACTAAGAAGAAGAATACTAAGTTAGGAGGCAATGCTCAGGATTCGACCCCAAGTGTTTTCTCAGGGACCAATTCATCTCCTTCAGCCGGATCCGGTTGCTTCTATTGCAAGGCGGATGGCCACTACAAGAGGAATTGCAGCAAGTATTTGGCTGAAAAAGCCAAGAGTGGAGGTGTGACTTCCAACTCAGGTACACTTGCTTGCAATGTTATAGACCTTTATCTTGTTGATGGACCTAATAGTTCTTGGGAATATGATACTGGGTCAGTCATTCATATCTGCAACTCGTTGTAGGGATTAGTAAGAACTAGGAGCGTAGAAAGAGGCAAGGTTGACATTCGAGTCGGCAACAAAGCGAGAGTCACTGCGTTGGACGTCGGCACAATGCAACTTCATTTACCTTCAGGATTCTTAATGGAGCTAAATAATTTTTATTATGTTTCAGTGCTTAGTCGAAACATCATTTCTGCCTCATGTTTGATGAGACAAGGCTATGAGTCTAATATTAAGAACAATGGTTGTCCTTTATATTTGAATGATATGTTTCATGGCTTTGCACCCATCTAGGGCCGGTTATTTATTTTGAATCTTGATGGTAAATTGGCTATAGCATAAATCTGAAAAGGTTGAAACCAAATGATCTGAATATGACTTATTTTTTGGCACTGTAGGCTTGGTCATATAAGTTGGAAACACATGAAGAAGCTCCATGATGATGGACTCCTAACTTCGTTCGACTTGGAGTTATTCGAGACATGTGAATCCTACCTACTCGGCAAAATGACCAAGACACCATTTGCAAAGAGTTGTGAAAGGGCGTATGACTTGTTGGGACTAATGATAGCTGTGAGATTCGACATATTTTTGATGGTTTTTATTGATAGTTTTCTTCTGGATTTGATTGTTTTCTAGCTTTACCTAACGCTAATACTTCGGTAGCGATGAAAACTTGGTTTTTAATGTGTGTTTCAGGTTCTGAACATCAACAAAAGGTTTTAACAAGGGAAACACAATATTCAGGCGAAAACAAGCAAGTCTCTCTTTCGAAGCAGTCAAGGGAGGTAAACATACGCTTTAACGAGCAACTATACGGCAAGAATATTTTTCTGGCAGTATAATTCCTGCCATATAGCCGCCGCCGCCTCCATCTTGTCAAAAGGGACAACTTCTGTGAAGAGGCCAGACGCGAAATCATAACACAGCAGCCTCCATCCCATCCAGAGAGGAGAAAGAAGAGATCCGGAGAAGAAGGGGAGGACGTTCTTCATCTCGCTCCATGATCTTCGACCTCCTAGCCATCACACCCTCATAGCCATTACTTGTACTTGAGAGAGATAGAGATCTTGACCTTGCAATATTAGGTTTTGAGATTGTTTCTTCCTATCTTGAATTGTGTTGGATTACTTTTCTATTCCTATTGTGGATCTCCACGGTAACATCGAGAAGAACTCCCTTTATTTAATTATATCGATGATGCTTTCTTCTCTCATGTGTGAGTAAGTTCCTTGGGCGTGGGAGATGTAAGGGATTGGTGAGATGTGATGTGCTTCCATATATTTTCCATTAGTTTGTGATTGATTTTAATTACTATATTATGTGTGCTTGACTATTTGTGGGATGCCTAATGCTTGTTGTCCAATTAAGGGCCCAGACAACATGATGCTTTGTTCTACATAGATAGGATCTTGTTCGCTAGCAGACCGGCGACCCCCCGAGTGACACATGGATATTAATGGAAAACTAGTAGACTCGAGGATAACAAGGAACCACCGTGCTTATTACATTAGTCGGATCCAAGGAGTTTAATTTCTAAGCAACCTAAAGGGTGTTAATCATCTAGTGTATGGCCATGGTTTTGCTAACAGACTAGTATGATTATTGAAGTTGGGATCAAATCTACCAAGAGGAGTTCTGGATAATTATAGGTTGCTCGCCTACACATATACTTATAAGATTACAATTGTTATACTTGTCACTCGTCCACCTGGCACAGTCACTATCACCATGAACTGTATCTCCCCGCGCCTTCTTTGTCATCTGCAGAAAACAACAAACAATCAAATCGTTCTTTACTTTTATGCTTTTTATTTCTAAAGTTTAAATTTTAGTTTTATTTAAATACATCCAGTTTAATCCAAATTCCATTCTCATTTCCACACTTGCAGTCAATTCACTCGAAGACCTGTGACAACTTTGGGTGTGACAGACTTCATTCATAAACACTTGCCTTTGGGCCTCCTGTGGGATCGATATCTATACTTCGAAACTAGCTACAAGCGATCTGTGCACGTGCAGACATCAAGCTATTTTCTGGCGCTGTTGCCGGGGAGCTAAGCGCTAAGTGTTTGTCTCTTGACATTTCAGGTGTTACTACTACAAAATGGTCTCCCTAGGAGACAAAGGGTCTACACGCTCTGGTAGGACCTATTTACAAGATTATTTTGAGCGCGTGCCTATTCAAAGGCGCGGAGAAATTATTGAAAACCTTTTAAGATCAGACAAAGTTGAAGTTGAAAACCTGAGTGATTTTATGGAAATCATGTCTATTTATAGGACCATTCCCAAGAAATCTGAGAAAACTCTTAGGGAATACAGTGCTCCAAACGCAGCTTTCCTTAAACAACCAATAGAATTTCCTAACCCTGGAGTTAGAGAATATCGATTTGATGGTGGAATTATTAAAATTTTGCAGGAAAAGGCTTTAAATGGAAGGGAAGATGAAGACCCAGGAAGACATATTAGAGAGTTTGATGATTTGATAACAACACTTGGACCAAAAGGTTTGCCAAGAGATTTCTCACGTCTAATTTTTTTCCGTTGGTCTCTTAAAGGTAAAGCTCTAGACTGGTTATATTCTCTCCCTTGTCATTACATTAAATGTTGGGAAAACTATATTGTCAAATTCATAAACATGTTTAATCCTTTTTAAAAGGTAACTGAAACTAGAAAGAATATAGGCAACTTTAGTCAGAATGTGGGAGAAAACTACCCACAAGCTTGGGATAGATTCTTTGGAATGATTAATAGAATTCCTAATCATGGCTATTCTGAATCAACTATTTTCTATTTATTTTACCATGGTCTTAATACTCAAAGCAGAGAGTTGCTCGACTTATCAGCAGGAGGATCGATTAATACTTTAACTGTTAAAGCATGTTTGGAATTATTGTCTACTAGGGCTAAGAATGATTCTATATACAATCCTGATTTCGACACTAAGCTGGAAAAAGGGATGCTTCCTATAAATCCTGATCTTATGCCTAAAGTACGCAAAACAATGAAAGAAAAAGGTATACCTTCTGAATTTGTTAAGGAAAACAAAGTAGACTTGTTACAAGTTTTTACCGAAGAAGATGAAACTAGAAAAGTTTTTCAAGAATTAAAACATCGACAAGCAAAATCTCATAATAACATGCATAAGCATTTTCAAAAACATAAAATGAGTTTGGCAGAACTCACGGAAAAGTATGATGAGATTGGCCAAGAAATAAAATTATTTCACAACTATCTTAGTATGATTGAAACCCAATGTGAACAAATAGCATCTGGTTATCAAATTTTTCTTCGAGATGATATAGATATTCCTATTTCTACTAATGTTGTTACAAGAAGAGGTGCAGTTGTTACAGGACCATTAGGACCACCAGAATATGAAGCTGAAAAAGAGCAAAAGGAGAAATCCTTGCTCAAATCAAGCCAAGAAGATGATACACTAGTGGATCCTCAAGATGAAACTGCTCAATAAACACAAGATCAAACCAAGGAGGACCAAAATGATGCACATGATGACCGTTATGACTCTAATGCAGAGACAGTTGGTCCAAGAGAAGAAAAAGAGACAAGCAATGAAGATGAAGTTGTTGTAGTAGAAAAGAAGAAAAGTGATAAGCAACAACAAAAGAAAGAAACAAAAGAGCCTGACCCCCCACAAAAGGTAAAAGACAAGAATAAGAAAGGTGAGCAAAAGCTTCCTTATCCAGATCAAAAAAAGAAAGCACCGGATCAGGTAATCTACGATTCTTTCAAAAAGTCACTTGGTGATCTTCGTCTAGAAATTCCATTTACGGATGCAATAAAATTTTCCACCTATTCTAAATTCCTTCGTGATATTCTTAGTAGAAAGAAAGAAATAACTAAAACCGTTGCCATGGTGACTAGTTATCCTGCTAATGGGAAGCTATTGTCTAAATCGGGAGATCTCAGAATACCAACTATTTCATGCTCAAATGGCAAAACTGATATTCACAATGCCTTGTGTGATTTAGATGCAGGAGTTAGTGTAATGCCATATTCCCTCTACAAAAAGTTAGGATTAGGGGAGTATTCCCCTACTACTATCACTTTAAAGATGGCTGACAAGTCCACTAAATAACCCATTGGTATGATTGAGGATGTTCTACTTAGAATAGATGAGCATGTTATTCCCACTAATTTTATTATTCTTGAGATGCCAGAGGATGAAAAATTATCCATAATACTTGGAAGATCTTTCCTTAGTATTGCAGGAGCATTAGTTGATTGTGCTTAGGGAAAAATAATCTTCAATGTCTATGATTATGAAATCATCCGGTATTTTCCAAATAAGCTAGAAGGAGGAGAAAGATATATTCCACCAGCAAAAGAAGTTCATGTGGTAAGTGCCTTTGATAAGGGGCAACCCAAGGTTAGAATTCGATTATAGAGAAGGGGTTGAGTTATTCAACCATTCTTAATAAAATGCTTAATGGGAGTCAACCCATCACATCAATAAAATAAAATAAAGAATAAAATGTTCATCGCATTCCTACAACTTTTTCACAGACATTCTTGTGGAAGCGCGCCCGTGAAGATGCAACTGTCAAAAAGTAGTAGAAACATTGATCGAACAAGTGTAGAATAACTATAAAAATAAAAGTTTGAGTTTTATCTACAAAAACTAGCTTAATCATTTAGTTCAGATCAAAAAGTAAATCTCCAGTTAAGGAGAAGAAGTTAGGTAGTACTAGAAATCCTGCTCTATAGATGCTGTTATTGGTCGACAATTTTTACTATCATTTTTCTATAAAAAACAAGGTTTTTCACTAAGTTTCACGATAAGAAGGTATTCTCGAAGAAATAGAAAATTTTGGATGGATACTGAAGGTTTAACGACCAACTATACGGCGAGAACAAAAATTCTGGCCGTATAGATATCTTTGCCATCAAGAAATTTTCTTTCAAAGGTACAAAGGATTTAATGAACAACTATACGACGGGAATAAAAATTCCGGCTGTATAGTTCCGGCCGTATAGATATCGATATTTTCATCGAATTTCTTCTCAAAGGTACTGATGATTTAACAACCAACTATACAACGGGAATAAAAATTCCGGCCGTATAGTTCTAGCCGTATAGATATCGATGCCTTCGTTGAATTTCTTCTCAAAGGTACTGATGGTTTAACAACCAACTATACGATGGGAATAAAAATTCTGGCCGTATAGTTCCGGTCGTATAGATATCGATGCCTTTTTTAGAAAATTTATCTCGAGGGTACACAAGGTTTGACGACCAACTATACAGTGGGATCATTATGATCCGACCGTATAATTGCGTCCGTATAGCTATGTTCTGGCATAAAGAAACCCTACTTGGTGGCGCCACTACAACTATACAGTGGGAAATACATATCCCGCCTATATAGTTGTGGCCGTATAGTTCAGCACGACCTCATAATCACGCCGGGGCGGCTAGGTTTCTTCTCCCTCCTTACTTTTTCTCTCATATTCTCTCTCCAAACCTCTCAAAACCCACCTAGAACTCTTGATTCTTCGCGGATTTCATTCGTTTGAGTGGGGGAATCAACATATCGTTATGTTTCTCTCCCTATCCATGCTTTATTTTCAGAATTCCATGGTTGAAACTCTCACATTGATCTAGTGGATGAATTCAAGCTTATTTTGTTTTTCCTATCTCATGTTAGGATTGATTCTTTCAATGTAGAATCATTCGTATATCATGTACAAACTATTTGCCTAAGGTTTTATGGTGAAACTTTTCAGTGCATCAAGATGAACAAAATTGGTAACATTTTTCGAGCAAGCACCAACGTGGCGAGAGTTCGGGGCACCGGACCAAGCTCAATCCCAAGTTGGCCATAGTTTCATCAAGGAGGATGTTGCCCATACGTTGGGCCAATGATAGCTTTCTCACCGCGGTAGGGTTGAGGGCGGAGTTCGACCTCATGTGTGCAAATTCAAGGCTAGCACTACTCGCATATGCAAGCCACAATACCTATGCCGAGCTCACCTATGAGTTCCTTGCCTCCTTTTACGATGACCACAGGGAGAAAGGTAATGCATGCACAGTAAGCTTCACCATGAACCAGCAGCATTATGAAATAACTTTCCAACAATTTTGTGATGCTTTTGGTTTCCCTCATGATGGGGAGCCAACTGTTACAAACTTGTATAGCGTCTCAAGTGGAGAAACTTGGGAGGTTAATTTTGTTAACAGTGGAAGGGAATTCTACCAGAAGAAGATGGCCAACATTCAGAACCCAACAATTTGCTACTACGCCTTGTTCCTTGCTAATACACTCTTGGGCAGAGGAGATACCGACTCCATGGCCAATGCGGACATGGCCATGATCACCAAGGCACTCTTCCCCAATGCACCACAAAGCCCCAATCCTGCAGCTCTACTCATCCAACACTTTCGTCACTAGAGCAACAAGACGAAAGGTGACATTCACATTGGTGGATTGGTAACCCACCTTGCCCATGCATTAAATATTACATTACCTGTTATGCAACCTGTTGACGACTCCAAACTTATGGATGTCAAGTATTTAACTGCTTGTGGCTTCCTTGGTGTTTACCAAGCTAACAAGAGGCTCCGAGCATATTAGTTTGGTTATCTTGGTGATGCACATGGTGAGCAGGATATGTTGCCCTGTCCACAAGCCTTCTCGATTGTGGAGAAGGACACTTGGATCCTCACCAAGGATCAAGTGATGGAGATCATGGCTGAACTCCAGCCTGATCAAGAAGAAGATGAAGAAGGAGAGCAGCAAGATGAGGATGAGAAGGAGCAGGAATACAACCCTGCTTGGGAGGGACAATAGCAGCAGTAGGGGGATCCTGGGACCCATGGCCCAATCAGCCGTAGAAGGGGTTCAACTACGTCCCCTATCAAGAATTTCAGCTCACCAGCGTGTTGGGGTGATCGACCACACTCTACAAGGAGTGAATGAAGATGTGAGTGCCGTAACTCAAAACTTCAGTCACTTCATGACCAACTTCCCCAACTACTACCACTAGTATCTGCACCAGCTGCTGAATGACGACAACAACTGAGCCTGGCAATAGCCTAAGCTTGGGGGAGGTTTGAAAGCCTCCAAACCTTGCATTCATATTTTTATTTCTTCTTTTGATTTATTTTACTTCTTAAAAATTGCATGTTTACTTTCAGTTTGCAATCCTAAACCAAAAATACAAAAAAATTAGTTGTAACTTTTATTGCAAATTCGTTTCTTTGTTTCTCTCGAAGATTGCTCAATTTCAGGTGACTTGGCAATAGGGAAATATAGAGGGGGTTCGACACAAGTACACGGACAAAGCAAGGAAGAGGAGGTATCACATTCCTTTGATCACCTTTTTTACAACTTTAAATTGATCCTACAATTATTTACTCGCTTGCACTGGAGTCACTCCTTAGTTAGCTTGCTATCCTATAAATTCTATTCCTTTGCTAGTGTCTCCTTTTTAGCTTTGAAAAGATGAGCAATGAACTTGGTTAAAAATATTTATTACATTTTTACAAAAAGAAAAAGCATCCAAAAGATGACTTGAGTCCATGTTTAGCCCAAAGGATTTGATTTTAGAACTACTCCATCCCATTTGAGCTTAATGTAAATAGACTCGATAGCACCCTTGAATGAAATTGTCTAATAAAATGGATGCTTCGAAGTAGTAGAGACTATGCCACTGTTTTTTCTAACAATTACCATAGATATTGCTTTACGTTGTCATTACAACACTGTAACAACCTCGAACCCTACGCTCTAAGTTCAAGCCTGGATGAACCAAAAGTGGTTAAAGAAGTACAGCGGGGGCTCAGGGCCACCCACATGTAGGCCCGTCGGCCGCCCTAAGCACTTCCAAGTACATCGGGACAAGAGCGAGCGGCGTAGGCAACAAGCGAAGAGATCAAATACATACACAAGTGAGTATGTATGCAAGCTACCTTACAACAGTTCTCAGAGCCATACCATCTAAAAGAAATAGAAATATTGCAACGCCATATGGCAAGATCCAAATATCCTAGATAGAGATAATAGTGTAGGATAGCTCCTCATACATCAATCAACAGAGTATCAAGTGGAAGCGGGAAACAAGATCCGAGTACGGACAAGAAGCAAATCGGCATAAGATGCCACATAAAGAAGCACATCCCGCCCACAGATCTCACGGATCCCCATCCCCAGAATCTCTACACTGAGTGATCGTTGCCAACATCATCTGTCTCCTCCACCCAGTATCCCTCTTGCAAATACACCTGTTCATCTGAATCAAACAATTTATCGTGTGAGACCCTAGGGGTACTCAGCAAGTCTTTATGCCTCTAAAGGGGACATAAACCTGGGGTGACGCAATTGCAGCAAAAGATAATAACTAACAAACCTATAGATACTCGCTAACCATCTGCCTAACCAAAGATAGATGGATGTCTGTTAATTAGTAACAATAGTTATAACAGTATAAGTAACAGATCCATCCTCCTTCTCGCTTACCAACGAGAAAGCGGACGAACAACCCATCCGTTGGCAGTTTTATTACTCATTCCATGAATATTGCACTATTTACTAGTCAGGTATTTAGTCAAATTAAAAGAGGTACTTTAGTTATACTTGTCTATGATCGAGAAACTGTGCTCCAAGTCGTCCATAACCGCGGTCACGGCTTTCAGAAAGATTTACCCTGCAGGGGTGCACAAATAGCAACATACACTCGATCAACCTCGGAAAAACCAACTCAAAACCCAACAAGGCATTCACGACAAAGCGATCACATGATTCATAAAATATTTCAGGGGGCCACCCTATTAAGCTACCCGCAACGAAGTTGGCCGACTCCGAGACGGACCCAAGGTTTGCGCCAATGGCTGTAAACGACTGGGAACCCGAAAGTGTGACTGGGTTTATCGATACCGCGAAAGCACTCCGCAATCCAAAACAGTACAGGTGCTCCACGCATAATCTTAAATAAAGTAGTAAAGCATGGCATAAGTACAGGATAGTAATAAAGCCCCAAACTACTTTGTGGCCCCAAGAAATAGAAATGAATCAAGCTCTGGCTCAGGGGGGTCCATAAGGCCTCCCGGATATGGATAGTGCGAATAGTCAAGGAACAGGAATCAAGTACTCGGGATCCTACGGGACACAAGTGAGCAGGAAAAACCAAATAGCATATATTGCCCACCGGTGCCTCTTTCATTAGTTATCCCATACTACTCAGGTTAAGTTGTTTAGGTACCTCGTCTTCCATCAGACTCTCACATACCCTACACATGCTGTTCTACGACTCGAATGGCTCAAACAACTCCTGTAGTAATGGCTCATGGGATGGAGGAACAAGCTCGATGAGGTTTAAAGTAAAGGCTATGCAGTACTTGGAATTCAATTTAATGCATTCACGACTCAATGATGCAAGAATAAGATAGAGGCAATAGGTACTATATGTATGCAAGCATGTGGTAGTGCTTGCACAGCGATTGAAGCGAGGATGGATCCGGTAGTACTCACAGGATTCTGATAATTCCTTTCAAGGCCTATTCGAAAGAATAACCAAACAAACAAGGGCCAACATAAATAAAGTGCACAAGCATATAAATAAAATGCGACAAACAACCAAGCATGCCATGATGAATGATGCACAATTTACATGGCAATAATGTAGCATGGCAAGGGTGAGGTGTGGGGACAAGAATAAATCATTTTATTAAGTTTTTAGTCATGTTTTGCTCCCATAACACTTGCTGTCCACTTAATATTTATATGATGCATGCTACAATTCATATCATGGAATGCATAAACAGAACGGGCTCGTCGCGCTGATCGATTTAGACATAACATTTGTCAAATTTGGAGTTATAGAATTAAAGTTATTAATTAACTAAGAAAAGGCATTATTGTTGCAATTAAACAATTTCGAAAATTTAAATTAGTCCAACATCATTTTGGATGGCAGATTTGAATTCCTCACATTTTTCTGATTCAAAAACATATATTATTTGTATTATTTGTAAATGTCAACAAAAAGTTATTAATTTCTGGATATTAAAAACATATTTGCATTTTCTAGATTATTTTCATTATTTAGAAAAGATCACAGAGATTTTTGTACTCAGGAGAAACTAGCCCAAGACGCTGACGGGTGGGGCCGACGCTGACTCAGCACAAGGTGGGGCGCAGCGGGCTGGTCTGGCTTTTCTCACCACGGAGGCCTTACCCGCAGTCAATGACAGGCGGGCCCGGCCGGATGCGGGGCCACACGCGCGCGCGACCAGCAGGCGTGGGACACGTGGGCGAGGCTGGGGCGCGAGGGGCCTGTCCGTGACGGGCAGAATCGTCCGGGGGGTTTTATGCAAAAAGACCAACGAATCTGAAATTCGATCCACTAACACGAGCTAGCTCGTCTGATCTTGGGTTGACGATGGAGAGAAAACCTTTGGGAATTTGGAGATGGCACAAAAACCAAAGTTGTAGAGGATAGCAAGGGCTTCATCTTTTGTTTACGATATATTGTCGTCGGAGGACTATATCGAGCGCTAGGTCGTCAGGAACAGAGGGGGAAACGCTGATCCAAACTGTTGAATTCTGTCAGAATTTTACAGCGGCAACTAACGATCTTGCGAGGATGAATCTGGGGGCTATGCTGCACCAAATCAAGCGTGTAAGGGCTCGTTTTGAAGAGAGAACAACAGTCTATAGCATGGTGCTCCTGGTTTTGACGTAGGTGGACCGTGACGGTTGTGAGACTGCGATGAACAGAGTCGGACGCAGCGCGGTGCACCGCTGCCTGCGCAGTTCAGGCGGGCTACGCGACTTTGTTGCAGCTGTGGCGTCGAGCGGCAAGGCAACACGGCGAGCGGCGAGATGATCTACAGGGGTGTACAGAGGAGGAAGCTGTGGTGCTCGCCGGGGTGCGACGTCGAGGGATAGCGTGGGGCTGGAGCGAGGGACGGGGCAGCGTCGGTACTGCAGACGGCAACGACGGCGAGCTGCGTGGGTGCGGTGACAACAGCGCCTACTGTGCCTTCTCCTCCTCGCTCCCGGTACCGTACAATGTCGGGGTCGATGCGTCGCTCCACACGCTGCGACTGGACACCCGGCTTGGCAACAGCGGCAGCAGGACGACAACCTGGGTTAGACATCGGCTGGGTCGGTTTGTTGCAGAGGGGAAGGTGTCCTCCCAGATTTCGATCTGGGAGTGGTTGGAAGGATGAGGCTAAGGGCTGCTGCTTTATGCAGAGGTGAGGGAGGAGAGGGAGCATGCGCTCGGCGTGGGGGTGGGGCTGGCGATCACGTGCGCCAAAGGGAGAAGAGCAATAGGGTTGGGCGCGTAGAGCCGATGGCGTGTCCAGGCTGGGAGGGTGCGACTGCACCAGGAGGCGAGAGGAGAGGCGCGAGCAGCGGTTCGATCTGTGCAGGGACAACAGGAGAGGGGAGGTGCAGTTCGGTGCAGCTGGGCCTGACAGAAAAGCTTTAGGAAGGGTGAAAAAGAAAGGGAGGAAAAGAGAGAACATATGTGCACACATGCATGGTCACGGTGAGGATAGGCAAGGTTAGGTTAGAGAGGGAGAGAGATTATCTAGCTAGTATATGTATGTAAGCATGTAGGGTTTAGGTGGAGTAGATGGTTAGTGATATGGTAGAGATAGGATTTCCTCTTTATATTTGTTTGGTTTTGAATTTATTCCCCAAACCTTGTTTGAAACACATACAAAAAGCCAACAAGATCCCAAAACGAATTTTAGAAAAGCCAAATGTTTAAAAGGGTCCAATATTTCATGTGACTAGATTAGGTGGTTTTATATTGCATGTATGTGAGACAAATGCGTGCATGTGGTGGTGTAAGAAAAGAGAAAACAAAACAAGATTTGAGGTGAACAAAAACAAGGATAATATTGGTGGATCCATACACTATACATGGATGGGCATGAAATAAATACCAAGAACAAAATGTTAGTGCCCACATATACATGTATGGTGGTATTAGAATGGATTCCAAAGAGAGATGAAATTGACAAGTTAATAGATGGAAAGAATTAAAGAGATATGCCCTCAACTCAACTTGGGCATGAAGCAATTTATCAAGAACCAAATACAATATATCAAGAGGCAAATACAATTAATAAATGCATATGAGACAAGATCCAAAAGAAGAGGGTTTTATATGATGCTCAAATGCAAGGTGGCATGATGACATGAGCACGATATAATTATGATGCAACAATTATATGTAGGAAGTAGCATTTTATTATTAGACCATGTAGCATTACAGATGTTAGACAGATGGGATGCTACAACTCTCCCCCACTAAACAGGAATCTCACTCCGAGATTCTAGGAAGAAGAAGAAGACACGCAGAGGGTAGGATACTTGGCACGGAGCTCATCCTCGCGTTCCCAAGTGGCTTCATCAACAGAATGGTGCGACAACTGCACCTTGCAGAACTTGATAGACTTGCCGCGAGTCTTTCTTTCTACGACTTCTAGGATTTTTGTGGGGTGTTCTTGGTAAGACAGGTCTTCTTGGAGATTGATGAGCTCATGGTCCACGGTCCTGCCGAGATCCTTGAAGCACTTCTTGAGTTGAGAGATATGGAAAACATCATGGACCTTGAGTTTTTCAGGGAGCTCAAGAGCATAAGCAACTTCTCCTCTTCTTCCACGAACTATGAAAGGACCGATGTATCTAGGAGCCAGCTTTCCTTTGATACCAAACCGGTGCATGCCTCTCATGGGAGTGACACGAAGGTAAACGAGATCACCAGGGACATACTCCATGTCCGTGTGCTTTCTGTCATAGTTACTCTTCTGGCGACTTTGAGCAACCTTCAGGTTTTCGAGAATGATGTGAACCTTCTCTTTTGCTTGAGTGACAATGTCGGGGCCAAAGAATTTTCTTTCACCTGCGCCCGACCAACCAATCGGAGTTCTGCATTTGCAGCCATAGAGAACCTCAAATGGTGCCATCTTTAGACTCTTCTGGAAGCTATTGTTGTAAGAGAATTCAGCATAAGGAAGGCATTCTTCCCACTTCATGCCGAAAGAGATGACGCAAGCATGGAGCATATCTTCTAGAATCTGATTGATCCTTTCAAATTGTCCTTGCGACTGAGGGTGATAGGCAGTGCTGAAGTTCAACTTTGTTCCCAAAGCATTTTGGAAACTTCCCCAGAACTTGGAAGTGAAGATGCTTCCACGGTCTGAACTGATCTCAAGAGGAACCCCATACAGAGAGACAATTCTATTGATATAGAGCTCAGCCAACTAAATTGCAGAAATTGTTTCCTTGACCAGAAAGAAGTGAGCCACTTTATAAAGCCCGTCGATGACAACAAAGATTGCATTGTTGCCCTTCTGTGACATTGGAAACCCAGTTATGAAGTCCATCTCTACTTTCTCCCATTTCCATTCCGGAGGCTTCAATGGCTGTAGAAGACTGGAAGGTTTCTGATGGACAGCTTTAACTCTACGGCAGACATCACACTCGGAGACATACTTGGCACAATATCGTTTCAATTCAGGCCACCAATATTGTGTTTTCAGGTCCATGTACATCTTAGTGCTGCCAGGGTGGATAGAAAGAACAGAATCATGAGCTTGTTTGAGAACTTGCTCTCTCAAACCCGGGTAGTTCGGAACAAACATCGGGTGTTAAAAGAATAGAGCTACTTGGTCATCGACGTGGAAGGACTCATACTTCTGAAGCTGAATGTTGGAGATGATCTTTTTGGTGTAAGGATCACCAAGTTGAATGGAGCGAACTTTTTCTTCCAAGAGAGGGGTTGCCAGAAGATTCAGAAGATACCCTTGATCCACAATTTCAAGGTTGAGCTGGCGGAATTCCTAGCACAAGAGAGGCTGTTGTTCTTCCACCATGAGGTTGTTGACATAAGCTTTTCGGCTGAGAGCATCGGCCATGACATTAGCTTTGCCAGGAGTGTAGTTGACGGTCAGATCAAAATCATTAATTGCTTCAATCCACCTCCTCTGACGAAGGTTGAGATCAGGTTGTGTGAAGATATACTTCAGACTCTTGTGATCAGAAAAGCTCTCACAACGGTTGCCAAGCAAGTAGTGCCTCCATACTTTCAAAGCAAAGACAACTGCTGCGAGTTCGAGGTCATGTGTAGGATAGTTGATCTCATGCATCTTCAACTGTTGAGAGGCATAAGAAACAACTTGTTTTTCTTGCATAAGGACCGCACCCAATCCTTGCAAGGAGGCGTCACAGAATATCTGAAAAGGCTTTGATGTATCTGGAGGAATCAAGACTAGAGTGGAAGTGAGCTTCTCTTTGAGGGTTTCAAAGCTTGCTTGACATGCAGGAGACCAAAGGTATTTCTTGCCTTTCTTGAGGAGATCGGTAAGAGGCTTCGCAATCTTCGAGAAGTTCTGAACGAAGCGACGGTAGTAACTAGCCAAACCAAGGAAACTCCGGACTTCTTTGACATTTTTGGGTGGAAGCCACTCTACAATTGTCCGAATAGTTTCTGGGTTGACGGCAATGCCCTTAGCAGAGATGATGTGACCAAGATAGGTGACTTCGGGAAGCCAAAATTCATACTTGGAGAACTTTGCATACAGGTGGTTCTCACGAAGCTTGTTTAGGACACACCAAAGGTGTTCTTCATGTTCTTCCTTTGACTTAGAATATACTAGAATGTCATCCAGATAGACCACGACGAACTTATCAAGATACTCCATGAAAACCGAGTTCATAAGCCTCGAGAAGGTGGCAGGTGCATTGGTGAGACCGAAGGACATGACTGTGTACTCGTACAGGCCATAGCGGGTGGTGAAAGCTGTTTTGGGAACATCTTCCTTGCGAATCTTGATTTCATGGTATCCACTTCTCAAGTCAAGCTTAGAGAATACCACAGCTCCAGCTAGCTGATCGAAGAGATCATTAATCCGCGGAAGGGGATATTTATTTTTGATGGTTTTAGCATTGAGAGCCCGATAGTCAACACAAGGTCTATCAGTCTGGTCTCGCTTCTTCACAAAGATTGTTGGGCTGCCCCAAGAGGAAGTGCTGTGCTGAATGAAACCCAACTTCTCTTGTTCATCAAGCTGATGTTTGAGTTCGGCCAACTCAGCAGGACCCATTTTATAAGGCCGCTTGGAGATAGGAGCGGTTCCAGGTTCAAGCTCAATGACAAACTCGACCTCTCGGTCAGGAGGCATACCTGGTAACTCTTTAGGAAAAACATCTGGGAACTCATAGACCACCGGAACACTCTAAATAGCCTCCATAGCATCATCATTCAGAGCCGCCAAAGAGAAAAGCTGAATTGCAGGAGTCAGACTTGGAGAATAGACTATATGGCCTTCAGGAATTTTCAGAGGAACCGAATGTTCAGCACAATCAATCACAGCTTTATTTGCAGCTAGCCAATCCATGCCTAGAATGACATCAATATCTGAGTTGCCCAGAATAATCAAAGAGGCCAGAAAGGAAGAATTCCCAATTTGAACCTGATTGTCATAACTGATCTTGGAAGTTAACATCCTTGCCCCAGGAGAAAGGACCATCGGCTTTTTAGGTAATGAATCAGATGACAACCCATTCTCTTGAGCAAACTTGAAGGATACAAATGAATGCGATGCTCCAGAATCAAATAAAACTCGTGCAGGGACTGAGTTAATAGGAAGCGTACCCAGCACAACTCCAGGTAAATGCTCGGCTTGAGCGACGTTGACACAGTTGGCACGAGCAAGAGTGGACCCGGGCTTGGTGTTGATGTTGAGAGCCCGAGGTGGAGGTGCACAAACCATAGAAGAACTTGCTGCAGGTCTTGGAGGTGGTGGAGGAAGAGCTTTGTTGTTCATGGGACAACTCCAGTGTTGATTCCTAGTGTTCCCACAAGTGTAACAAGCACCAGGTGGACGTGGAGCAGCGTAGCCAGGGACTCCGCCAGGCGCTCCAGGGTAGTTGTGGTTGTAGCCCCTAGGAGCAGCAGTGAAGGAGTTTGGTGGCCTTGCCGCGTAGCTTGAAGGTCTTGGTGGATCCGGGAGCGACGGTGCGGTATTAGGAACCCACACACGGATCTTAGAAGGAGCTATCATAGCTGAAGAGCTTGCTGCATCACGGCTGTGTTTCTTGGACTCCTCGAACACTTGCCTACTGGCTTCTTCCTGTAGAGCTGTGTGTTGAAGTTCTAGAAAAGACCCCGGCCTTGCATGAGTGATTGCATATTTGATAGATGCATTGAGCCCTTGCCTGAACCTCTTTTGTTTCTTCTTGTCATCAGAGATCTCATCGCCACCATACCGAGAAATATTCATGAAGTTTCTGATATAGGTGTTGACATTGTCATTGCCCTGCTTGAGGTTGAGAAACACTTCCTTCATCTTTTCCATGACAATTTCTGACAGGTATTGCTCTTTGAAAGCCCTAGTGAACTGCTCCCAAGTAGGCTGAAAACCAGAGTGGTTTTCCTTCAGGCAATTCTTCCACCACAGAGCTGCGTCTCCCTTCAGAAGGTGAGTGGCACATTTTACCCATTCTTGCTTAGGAACATCAGCAGTCATCAGCAACCTTGACATCTCACACAGCCAATCGTCAGCGTCCAGTGGCTGATCAGACACCTCAAAGTGGCGCGGGTTGAACTTCAGAAAACCCTTGATGTCTCCTCACTTGGGAGGTGGAGGTAGCGGCACAAACTCATTCCTCCTGACACTTTCTTCAAAGCTTTGCTGGTTCTGTTGCATTTCTCCCAAGGCATTAGCAATACTTGCCAATGCCGCCCCCAGTTCAGGTGGTATGTCCTCTTCAGTGCGGCGTGGTGGTGCCATCCTGGGATTAATATAAAACTCAAGTCAGTACCATAATGGAGAATAATAATAATCCAAAATAGTACCAAAATGGAATTAACCAAGATTAAGGATACAAATTACTAAGATGATATTAAAATATCAACAAAGTTCAAAGCACCTAGAATATAGTAAGCATATAACACACGACTGAACAAGGAGTGTGGTACACAAAGCTATGAAAGAAAAAATTTCCGCAAATTTTGGCCTTAAAACACCACTATATGCGCAAAACCACTTAACGAATCAAGATTAGTAACTCTACCAATTTAATATACTAGAGCGAATGATAAAAGTAGTGGTATGGTCGCGACTCCATCCTGCACTCAAATCATTACTCCACACATGAATAAGTAAAACACATATCCCAACCCCCTTCCTTCTTAAGATGAACCTAAAGATTAGCAACTATGGAAAACAAACACCCCAAACAAGATAGCGTCGGATAACAAAGAGTAAGACAGATCGCGTCGGTTTACAAAAGCCTGTCGGTATGGAATGTACCAACAGTTGATAACCAAAAGGCAAATAGCGATAACAAGTTGGATGCAACAGATAGACAAGGAATTACACACACACACAAACACTCACACAACCTATGGTACTACGGAACCCAGCACACGTGAATCCTAGTTTGAATTTTAGAAGAGGATTGAAAACGTTACACTTCCTTACCAGAAAAGGGTGGGTGGGTGGGTAAGAAGAAAAGTGGAAGCAGTCCTACTCTCACGTTTTGTTTTTCCCTTACATAGCTACCAAAATATTTGCTAGACTGACAACGACCATTTGGCTGAGACCCTGAAGGGCGGGATGGCTCTGATACCAATTGTAACAACCTCGGACCCTACGCTCTAAGTTCAAGCCTGGATGAACCAAAAGTGGTTAAAGAAGTACAGCGGGGGCTCAGGGCCACCACGTGTAGGCCCGTCGGCCGCCCTAACCACTTCCAAGAACATCGGGACAAGAGCGAGCGGCGTAGGCAACGTGCGAAGAGATCAAATACATACACAAGTGAGTATGTATGCAAGCTACCTTACAACAGTTCTCAGAGCCATACCATCTAAAAGAAATAGAAATATTGCAACGCCATACGGCAAGATCCAAATATCCTAGATAGAGATAATAGTGTAGGATAGCTCCTCATACATCAATCAATAGAGTATCAAGCGGAAGCGGGAAACAAGATCCGAGTACGGACAAGAAGCAAATCAGCCTAAGATGCCACATAAAGAAGCACATCCCGCCCACAGATCTCACGGATCCCCATCCCCGGAATCTCTACACCGAGTGATCGTTTCCAACATCATCTGTCTCCTCCACCCAGTATCCCTCTTGCGAATACACCTATTCATCTGAATCAAACAATTTATCGTGTGAGACCCTAGGGGTACTCAGCAAGTCTTTATGCCTCTAAAGGGGACATAAACCTGGGGTGACGCAATTGCAGCAAAAGATAATAACTAACAAACCTATAGATACTCGCTAACCATCCGCCTAACCAAAGATAGACGGATGTCTGTTAATTAGTAACAATAGTTATAACAGTATAAGTAACAGATCCATCCTCCTTCTCACTTACCAACGAGAAAGCGGACGAACAACCCATCCGTTGGCAGTTTTATTACTCATTCCATGAATATTGCACTATTTACTAGTTAGGTATTTAGTCAAATTAAAAGCGGTACTTTAGTTATACTTGTCTATGATCAAGAAACTGTGCTCCAAGTCGTCCATAACCGCGGACACGGCTTTCAGAAAGATTTACCCTGCAGGGGTGCACAAATAGCAACATACACTCGATCAACCTCGGAAAAACCAACTCAAAACCCAACGAGGCATTCACGACAAAGCGATCACATGATTCATAAAATATTTCAGGGGGCCACCCCATTAAGCTACCCGCAACGAAGTTGGCCGACTTCGAGACGGACCCAAGGTTTGCGCCAATGGCTGTAAACGACTGGGAACCCGAAAGTGTGACTGGGCTTATCGATACCGCGAAAACACTCCGCAATCCAAAACAGTACAGGTGCTCCACGCATAATCTAAAATAAAGCAGTAAAGCATGGCATAAGTACAGGATAGTAATAAAGCCCCAAACTACTCTGTGGCCCCAAGAAATAGAAATGAATCAAGCTCTGGCTCAGGGGGGTCCATAAGGCCTCCAGAATATGGATAGTGCGAATAGTCAAGGAACAGGAATCAAGTACTCGGGGTCCTACGGGACACAAGTGAGCAGGAAAAACCAAATAGCAGATATTGCCCACCGGTGCCTCTTTCATTAGTTATCCCATACTACTCAGGTTAAGTTGTTTAGGTACCTCGTCTTCCATCAGACTCTCACATACCCTACACATGCTGTTCTACGACTCGAATGGCTCAAACAACTCCTGTAGTAATGGCTCATGGGATGGAGGAACAAGCTCGGTGGGGTTTAAAGTAAAGGCTATGCAGTACTTGGGATTCAATTTAATGCATTCACGACTCAATGATGCAAGAATAAGATAGAGGCAATAGGTACTATATGTATGCAAGCATGTGGTAGTGCTTGCCTGGCAGCTCAGTTGAAGCGAGGGATGGATCTGGGTAGTACTCCTGGGATTCCTGATAATTCCCCTGCTCGGCGTCTATTCGAAAGAAGAACCAAACAAACAAGGGCCAACATAAATAAAGTGCACAAGCATATAAATAAAATGCGACAAACAACCAAGCATGCCATGATGAATGATGCACAATTACATGGCAATAATGTAGCATTTTGCAAGGGTGAGGTGTGGGGACAAGAATAAATCATTTTATTAAGTTTTTAGTCATGTTTTGCTCCCATAACACTTGCTGTCCACTTAATATTTATATGATGCATGCTACAATTCATATCATGGAATGCATAAACAGAACGGGCTCGTCGCGCTGATCGATTTAGACATAACATTTGTCAAATTTGGAGTTATAGTATTAAAGTTATTAATTAACTAAGAAAAGGCATTATTGTTGAAATTAAACAATTTCGAAAATTTAAATTAGTCCAACATTATTTTGGATGGCAGATTTGAATTCCTCACATTTTTTGATTCAAAAACATATATTATTTGTATTATTTGTAAATGTCAACAAAAAGTTATTAATTTCTGGATATTAAAAACATATTTGCATTTTCTATATTATTTTTATTATTTAGAAAAGATCACAGAGATTTTTGTACTCAGGAGAAACTAGCCCGAGACGCTGACGGGTGGGGCCGATGCTGACTCAGCACAAGGTGGGGCGCAACGGGCTGGTCTGGCTTTTCTCACCACGGAGGCCTTACCCATGATCAATGACAAAGCGGCCGGATCGAGGCTACACACGCCTTGGCCCAAGAGCGTGGGACACGTGCGTGAGGCTAGGGCGCGAGGGGCCTGTCCTTGACGGGCAGAATCTTTCGGGGGTTTTATGCAAAAAGACCAACGAATCTGAAATTCGATCCACTAACACGAGCTAGCTCGTCTGATCTTCGGTTGACGATGGAGAGAAAACCTTTGGGAATTTGGAGATGGCACAAAAACCAAAGTTGTAGAGGATAGCAAGGGCTTCATCTTTTGTTTAGGATATCTTGTTGTCGGAGGACTATATCGAGCGCTGGGTCGTCAGGAACAGAGGGGGAAACGCTGGTCCAAACTGTTGAATTCTATCAGAATTTTATAGCGGCAACTAACGATTTTGCGAGGATGAATCTGGGCGCTATGCTGCACCAAATCAAGCGTGTAAGGGCTCATTTTGAAGAGAGAACAACAGTCTATAGCATGGTGCTCCTGGTTTTGACGTAGGTGGACCGTGACGGTTGTGAGACTGCGATGAACAGAGTCGGACGCAGGCTGCGGGTGCACTGTCTGTTGCCTATGCGCGGTTCAGAGCGGGGCTACGCGACTTTGTTGCAGCTGTGGCGTCGAGCGGCAAGGCAACACGGCGAGCAGCGAGATGATCTACAGGGGTGTATAGAGGAGGAAGTTGTGGTGCTCATCGGGGTGCGACGTCGAGGGAGAGCGTGGGGCTGGAGCGAGGGACGGGGCGGCGTCGGTACTGCAGACGGCAACGACGGCGAGCTGCATGGGTGCGGGGATAACAGCGCCTGCTTTGCCTTCTCCTCCCCGCTCCCGGTACCGTACAACGTCGGGGTCGACAAGCTCCACGCTGGACACCGACACCCGCAGCGGGCGACAACGAGGGTTAGACGGCGGCTGGGTCGGTTTGTTGCAGAGAGGAAGATGTCCTCCTAGATTTTGATCTGGGAGTGGTTGGAAGGATGAGGCTAAGGGCTGCTGCTTTATGCAGAGGTGAGGGAGGAGAGGGAGCATGCGCTTGGCGTGGGGGTGGGGCCGGCGATCACGTGCGCCAGAGGGAGAAGAGCAACATGGTTGGGCGCGTAGAGCCGATGGGGTGTCCAGGCTGGGAGGGTGCGACTGCACCAGTAGGCGAGAGGAGAGGCGCGAGCAGCAGTTTGATCGGTGCAGGGACAACAGGAGAGGGGAGGTGCAGTTCGGTGCAGCTGGGCCTGACCGAAAAGCTTCAGGAAGGGTGAAAAAGAAAGGGAGGAAGAGAGAGAACATATGTGCACACATGCATGGTCACGGTGATGATAGGCAAGGTTAGGTTAGAGAGGGAGAGAGATTAGCTAGCTAGTATATGTATGTAAGCATGTAGGGTTTAGGTGGAGTAGATGGTTAGTGATATGGTAGAGATAGGATTTCCTCTTTATATTTGTTTGGTTTTGAATTTATTCCCCAAACCTTGTTTGAAACACATACAAAAAGCCAACAAGATCCCAACACGAATTTTAGAAAAGCCAAATGTTTAAAAGGGTCTAATATTTCATGTGACTAGATTAGGTGGTTTTATATTGCATGTATGTGAGACAAATGCGTGCATGTGGTGGTGTAAGAAAAGAGAAAACAAAACAAGATTTGAGGTGAACAAAAACAAGGATAATATTGGTGGATCCATACACTATACATGGATGGGTATGAAATAAATACCAAGAACAAAATGTTAGTGCCCACATATACATGTATGGTGGTATTAGAATGGATTCCAAAGAGAGATGAAATTGACAAGTTAATAGGTGGAAAGAATTAAAGAGATATGCCCTCAACTCAACTTGGGCATGAAGCAATTTATCATGAACCAAATACAATATATCAAGAGGCAAATACAATTAATAAATGCATATGAGACAAGATCCAAAAGAAGATGGTTTTATATGATGCTCAAATGCAAGGTGGCATGATGACATGAGCATGATATAATTATTATGCAACAATTATTTGTAGGAAGTAGCATTTTATTATTAGACCATGTAGCATTACAGATGTTAGACAGATGGGATGGTACAAACACTGTCATGCTCCATGGGGAACTACTAACTCCGCTGGCCAATGAACAATCTAATGTGGGAAACCACTTGATTTCGGCTATTGAGTTTTGTAAACCTCTATAGAAGCAATGCTATGACGGGTCAAATTTTAGTCTCCTCGTGGTTTCACGTTCCAAGTGAAGTTGTAGTACTCCTCTGACCCACTATTGCTCAACAATCATTTATTGGCATGGTCACGAGTGCACAACAAAGTCCCAATTAACATGTTAAAAACAGTGGCATGATTTCTCTATGAAAGAGCTGAAGATTTTGAAAGGCAAGGAAAGGAAAAAGGTGCTTTGAGAGTCTTGAAATTTTGACGTGGGAATATATGAGTTGTTCTTAAATTGAATGTTCATGGTGCCAACTTGAGCACTCTTAATAGATTAAAGAAACAAGGGCAAAAAGTTTTCATCTCTCAACAAAGAGAGACACCAAAACAATTTGTCTCACTTTCCTAGCTAAACTTTTGACACTTGCTCGGGCATATGATTTATTTGCTAGCAAGATATACGTGGTTAGGAGGTGGACTCAGTGCAATCTTGTGAATACTTGTATGATCATGTTTAAGATTGCAGGAATTGTGAAGAAAAGAATTTGACACCAATTCGTGCTTGTAAGTTATTTTATTTCAGTCTCAAATCTCTTCTATTCTTCCTTATTTTCTTGTCACTTGAGGGCGAGCAACATCTAAGCTTGGGGGAGTTGATAGCTGTGAAATTCGACATATTTTTGATGGTTTTTATTGATAGCTTTCTTCTGGATTTGATCATTTTCTAGCTTTACCTAACGCTAATACTTCGGTAGCAAATAAAACTTGGTTTTTAATGTGTGTTTCAGGTTCTGAACATCAACAGAAGGTTTTAACAAGGGAAACACAATATTCAGGCGAAAACAAGCAAGTCTCTCTTTGGAAGCAATCAAGGGAGGCAAACAGACGCTTTAATGAGCAACTATACGGTGGGAACATTTTTCTAGCCATATAGTTCCTTCCGTATAGCTACCATCGCCTCTGTCTTGTCAAAAAGGACAACTTCCGTGAAGAGGCCAGACGCGAAATCATAACATAGTAGCCGCCATCCTATCCAGGGAGGAGAAAGAAGAGATCCGAAGAAGAAGGGGAAGACGTTCTTCATCTCGCTCCACGATCTTCGACCTCCTTGCCATCACACCCTCATAGCCATTACTTGTACTTGAGAGAGAGAGATCATCACCTTGCAATATTAGGGTTTGAGATTGTTTCTTCCTATCTTGAATTGTGTTGGACTACTTTTCTATTCCTATTGTGGATCTCCATGGTAACATCGAGAAGAACTCCCTTTATTTAATTATATCGATGATGCTTTCTTCTCTCATGTGTGAGTAAGTTCCTTGGGCATGGGAGATGTAAGGGATTGGTGAGATGTGATGTGCCTCCATATATTTTCCATTAGTTTGTGATTGATTTTAATTACTATATTATGTGTGCCTGACTATCTGGGGGATGCCTAATGCTTGTTGTCCAATTAAGGGCCCAGACAACATGATGATTTGTTCTACATAGATAGGATCTTGTTCGCTAGCAGACCGGCGACCCCCCGAGTGACACGGGGATATCAATGGAAAACTAGTAGACTTGAGGATAACGAGGAACCACCGTGCTTATTGCATTAGTCCGATCCAAGGAGGTTAATTGCTAAGCAACCTGAAGGGTCTTAATCGTCTAGTGTCTGACCATGGTTTTGGTAACAGACTAGTAGGATTATTGAAGTTGGGATCAAATCTACCAAGAGGAGTTCCAGCTAATTGTGGGTTGCTCGCTTACACATATACTTATAAGATTACAATTGTTACACTTATCACTCGTCCACCTGCCACAGACACTATCACCATGAACTGTATCTGCTCGCGCCTTCTTTGTCATTTGCAGAAAACAACAAACAATCAAATCGTTCTTTACTTTTATGCTTTTTATTTCGGAAGTTTACATTTTAGTTTTATTTAAATACATCTAGTTTAATCCAAATTCCATTCTCATTTCCACACTTGCAGTCAATTCACTCGAAGACCTGTGACAACTTTGGGTGTGATAGAGACTTCATTCATGAACACTTACCTTTGGGCTCCCTATGGTATCGATATCTATACTTCAAAACTAGCTACAAAAGATCTGTGCACTTGCAGACATTAACTATTGCATAATGATGTATGTGGCCTGATGAGCATGACAACCAGAGTTGGTTATGAGTACTTCATTACCTTCACAGATGATTTGAGTAGGTATGGATATGTCTACTTGATGAAACATAAGTCGAAAGCCTTTGAAAATTTCAAAGAATTCCAGAATGAAGTACATAATCAACTCGGCAAGAAAATAAAGTTTCTTCAGCTAGACCGAGGAGGCGAGTATATGAGCCATGAGTTTGATGATCATCTGAAGTGTTGTGGAATAGTTCCTCAACTCATTCCACCGGGAACACTACCGAGAAATGGTGTGTTGGAAAGGCGGAATCAATGATGAGTCGGACAAATATGCCTTTATCATTTTGGGGTTATTGTCTAGAAACGGTTGTGTTAACACTAAACATAGTAGCATAAAAATCGGTAGAGAAGACACCGCATGAGATGTGGACTGGCAAGAAGCCAAGTTTTTCTTTTCTTAAGATTTGGGGTTGTGAAGCATTTGTCAAGCGACTTCAGTCGGGCAAGCTTATAGCCAAATCGGATAAGTGTATTTTTTTGGGTTATCCGAGGGAACCTTGGGTTACTACTTGTACCACCGAGAAGAGGGTAAAGTGTTTGTCGCTCGGAACCGTTTCTTCCTTGGGAAAGAGTTTCTCAGTCGGGGATTCAGTGGGAGCATGGTGCAGCTCGAAGAAATTTGAGAGGAACCGGCCAGTGGCGAGTCGGCAAAAGCCTTGGAGGTTGAGCCGGTCATGGTTGTTGAGCTAGTAGATGCAACTACACTACGAAGATCGGCCATATTGCGAAGTGTTCGTGATGTATTACTGTTAGACAGTGATGAGTCGACGACTTATTCAGAAGCGATGGTGGGATCTGATTCCGAGTTGTGGCTTGGAGCCATGAGATCCGAGTTAAAGTCCATGGATGAAAATCGAGTTTGGAAGTTGGTTGATCTGCTAGATGGTGCAAGACCCGTCGAGTGCAAATGTGTCTTTAAGAAGAAAACTGAGATGGATGGAAATATTTATGTCTATAAAGCACGGCTTGTCGCGGAGGGGTTCTGACAGGTTCAAGGAGTTGATTACGATGAGACTTTCTCACCCGTAGTGATTCTTAAATAAGTTCGGATCATGTTAGCTATAGCAACCTATTTCGACTATGAGATATGGCAGATGGATGTCAAGACAACTTTCCTTAATGGAAAATTAACTGAGGACGTGTATATGATACAACCTGAGGGTTTTGTCGATCCGGCTAATGCTGTGAAGGTATGCAAGCTTCAGAAATCCATTTATGGGTTGAAGGAAGCATCTCAGAGTTGGAACATTCGCTTTGATGAGGTAGTCAAATCGTTTGGCTTCATCAAGAGTGAGCATGATTCTTATTTATATAAGAAGTTTAGTGGGAGCAAAGTAAACTTTCTGATTTTATATGCGAATGACGTATTACTGATTGTAAATAATGATGTCTAGATGTTGCAAGAAACCAAGTAATCATTGGAAAGGAGTGAAGGAAATATGCCCTGAGAGGCAATAATAAAGTTGTTATTATGTATTCCTTGTATATGATAGATGTTTATTTTGCATGCTATAATTGTATTGATAGGAAACATCAATACATGTGTGTTTAATAAACAAAAAGAGTTCCTAGTTATGCCTCTCTTATAGACTAGCTTGTTGATTAACAAGATGATCAAGGTTTCCTGATCATGGACATTGGATGTTGTTAATAACAAGATCACAGCATTTGTGAAATGATGTGATGAACATTCATCCGAAGTATAGCATTACAATCAAGTCATTATGTTTATATTGCTACAACATCATACGAAGTAGTCTTAGTCCTTAGACCATGAGATCATGTTAATTGCTGACACCAGAAAAGTATCTTGATAACATCAAACGTCACACCGTAACATGGTGACTATAAAGGTGGGTTCAGTGCTATGAAGGTGTTATGTTGAGGCTCATGGATCAAGTGTGGAATTTGTTAATCCCGATGACAGATAGATATACTCTAGGCCCTCTCGGTGATATCACATTAAGATAGCTTGCAAGCAAGTGATGTGATCACTAGAATGTTATATCACGGGAACGAGAAAAGAGTGCATGTCGGTAACGAGATCAAACTAGGTATTTGGATACCGATGATCGAATCTCAGACGTGTATTATATCATGAGACAAAGGGATTAAATTACTAGCGTTAAAGGTTCTCACGATCACTAGAAGTCATCGTTGAATGTGCAGGAGTCAGTATGGATCTCCAGGTCCCGCTTCTGATTATTGATCTGAGAGGAGTCTCAATCATGTCTGCATTATTCGCGAACCATGGGGTGACACACTTAAGGGTTGATGGACACCATTTAGGAGCACATATGTTTTAGACAAAAGGTTTGCAAAGCACAGTAAATGTTTCAATAGAAACAGGAATTGTTTCACTACAAGAAATGTGTTGACTAGTGACCTTTTCTTAACGACCATGTTTTTTTGGTCATAGTTCTGTGACCATTTGGTTCGAAATGGTCGTAGGCCATTTGGGAGGGTCCAAAGCCATAAATTTTATGACCAATTTAGCAATAAAGGTCATAATATTCTTACATGAATTGGTCATAGCCTAAACAGTAGTGGTCCACGACCTTTTTTAGCAGATTAGGACCAATTTAAATGGTCATAACATCTATGACCATACTATAACGGTCCTTAACTAGGATGTATTGACATGACTGGGTCGTCACATCAGCAGTTGTGTCTACATGGCAGTATCTAGGTGTCATTTGAACCATCTGACAAGTGGGACCCAATGATTTTGACTATTCTAACAGGTGGGACAGGTATATTTAGCATGTTGGGCCATATTTTCTCTGTAGACCATTTAGCATGCTTTGCTATACTGGACCAGCCCGCTCGACCATTTAGCATATTGGGCCCGAATAAACCTGCTACACCGGATGGTGGCCCAGTTAGGCCCATACTATGGGTAGAACCCACGCCTAGTTAATTGGCAAAAAATAGCACACCGGGGACTCGAACCCATGACCGGGCGCTGTTTCAGATAGCCCCTACCACTGAACCAGGCAAGTGTTGTTGATACTATGGCCTTCGTTATGTATATGAATAGACTTTATTTGTATCTGACTGTACACAGCGACCTGCGGGGAACCTAGCAGAAAAATCAGGTCTTCCTCTTTGCTACCGGTGTAGGCGACCAGCGAGGGCGGGGCGGTGGTGCTGCCGGTGCTCCCCGTTGGCGGTGCTGCTGCTCGACGGAGCCCCTTCCGCTTTCTTCTTGCTACCAGGACAGGAGGAAGCGGCTCCCTTCTGTGACTCCCCGTTGCCACGAGGCCCCTTCTGCGACTCCCCGTCGGCGGCAGTGCTGCCGAAGCCGCGACCGAGCAATGGGTAGAGAAAGCGGTCGAGCACCTCCAGGTCTGTGCCCCTCTCCTCTCCCCTCTCCCCTCTAGGTCTAGGTCTGTTCTTCAGTTTGTGTCCATGGAATTTTCAGTTGCAATTGTTTGGTCAAATTCCCCCTGTTGCAATTGTTTGGTCAAATTCCCCCTGTATCAATTTTCAGTCAAATAGCTATGAAATTTTTAGTCAAATGCTCCCTGTAGCAATTCAGTCAAATGCTCCCTGTAGCAATTTTACTATGATGTTACTCTAATCTTAGCTATGGAATTTTCTGGTTTGGTTTCATTTGATGTTACTCTAAGCTTAGCAATTCTACATGCTAACAATTCTTTGGTCTTTTGCATGCAGATGGATAGACGCTGGATTACCAAAGGAGTTAGAAGGCTTTCTTATGAGCATATAAGGGGAGTGAACGAGTTCATGTTGTTTGTTCGCAGAAGTGTTGCTGAGGGTGCTCAAGTTCTTTGCCCGTGCCCCAGCTGTAATAACCGTGATCACCAGACTCTACATGATGTAGAGGCTCCTCTGCTGATGCGTGGGATGGCATCCACGTATGATAGATGGATCCATCATGGAGAGGCTTTACATGCAGAACATGGAGATGAACCTGAACATCATGAACCTGATGCACAACAAGGTGGTGATTTTGTACAAGATGATGATCAGCAAGAGGATGTTGTTTTGGAGGAGGAGGATGGGGATGAAGATGATAGAATCCCTGATCTATTTAAGGATCTATACCAATCTGAACCACAAGGTGAGGGAATGAATACAATCTATGCCGAGCTTATAGAGGAGGCGAAGCGTCCAGCTAGTGATGGTGGTACAATGTCCAGATTTGCTTTCACTGTGAAGTTACTCCACGTCAAGTCCTTCTACCGGATAAGCAACGTTGCCATCAACGGAGTACTCCGTATCTTGACCATCCAGTACCCTAAAAGCTCAATTCCCAAAAATTATGAAGAAGCATTGAGTGTAATCCGCAGACTTGGGCTTGGTTATGATTCAATCCATGTTTGCCCAAACAACCGTGTCTTGTTTCGGAAGACATATGCCAACCTTGACAAGTGCCCGAAATGTGATGCCTCTAGGTGGAAAGATGCATATGGGAGGAGGCAGATTCCGGAGAAGGTGTTGAGGTACTTCCCTATTATTCCAAGGTTGCAGAGGATGTTTTTTTCAAAGAAGCAATCTGAGGAGGTACAATGGCATAAGCTAAAGTGGCAACCTGTGGATAATGAACTTAGCCATCCAGCTGATGGAGAGGCATGGAAAGACTTTGATTAACATAAAGAGTTTGCCGCCGATGCGAGGAACATAAGACTTGGCCTTGCCACGGATGGCTTTAACCCTTTTGGAATGAGCAAGAAATATAGCATGTGGCCTGTATTTGTTGTTCCATACAACCTTCCACCTTGGGCATGTATGGATCAATCCAACTTCATGATGGCTTTGTTGATCCCGGGTCCATCTTCTCCAGGAAAGGATTTTGATGTCTGTATGGAGCCCCTCGTTGAAGATCTGATGAAGCTATGGGAGGGTGTGCGTACCTATGATGCCCTGAGTCCTGATAAGTTTGATTTGCGAGCTACGGTAATATGGTGCATCCATGATTTCCCTGCGCTGCACACTCTGTCGGGCAGGATCATGGCTAGTTATCAAGCATGTGTTCGGTGTGACAAGAACCCGTGCTCAGAAAGAATAAGGAACAAGTTGTGCTGGATAGGGAACTGACGTTTTCTTCCTCGCAACCATTGTTAGCGAAGAAGCAGAGATTTCAATGGGAAGACTGAAAACCGCGATGCGCGTGAGTTCATGAAAGAAGAGCTCGAGCAGCAACTTGACAAGGTGAAAGATGTGAGACCAGGAAAGGGTCAAAGAAAAAGGAAGCGGGAGGATGGTCAATGTTGGGACCGGAGGTGTATCCTATGGGACCTCCCGTATTGGGCAGATCTCAAGTTGAGGCATAATCTCGATGTAATGCACATCGAGAAAAACATATGTGATAATCTTCTTGGGACATTTATGAACATTGATGGGAAATCAAAGAATGCACTTAACTCGAGGCTTGATTTGGAAGATATGGGCATAAGAGAAGATTTGCATCTACGGCCTGTTGAAGGTGGTGAGTCGTTTGAGATGCCACAAGCATGGTATACAATGACTAAAGAAGAAAAGCTTGCATTCTGTGAATTTATCAGAGCAGTGAGATTTCTAGATGGGTATCCCGCTAATCTTGCAAAATGTGTGTCTCCTGATGGATGCAAACTCCAAGGTCTGAAAACTCATGATTGTCACATCCTCCTCCAAAAGATTTTACCTGCTGGACTACGTGGAATAATGGATAAAGAAACATACGAAGCGGTTGCTGAGTTGGGGAATTTCTTCAGAGAGCTGTGCTGCAAAACACTTAAGCTATCTGTTCTTGAAAGACTCGAAAAAGAAATTCCGGTTATCCTCTGCAAACTCAAAAAGATCTTTCCTCCAGCCTTCTTCACTGTCATGGTCCATTTGGCGGTCCATTTACCCAAAGAGGCAAGACTTAGAGGTCCCGTACAATATGGTTGGATGTACCCCGTCGAAAGAAGGATGCTTACATTTAAGCGTTATGTGCGAAACACGGCGAGGCCTGAGGGGTCAATAGCCGAGGCATATGTTGTTGATGAGTGCCTGACGTTTTGCTCGCGGTACTTTGATGATGTGGAAACAAGATTTAATCGGCCAGGCAGAAATAGAGAGCGGAACGATTCGCAAAGTGCTGATGTCTTAGTTTTCAACCATGGTGTCAATTTCCTTGGAGGGTCACAATATTTGAAGGCTAGTGGTGATGACTATGACAATATGCACTGGTATGTGCTTAGAAGTTGCCCTGAGGTTCTACCGTATATCAAGTATGTCATCTCTCTTGTGCACTCGATATGTTTTTTCCTGGTACATTTTACCCTGATGTACATTTAATTGAGTATATATTTTTGTTGGCATTGCAGTTTGTGCAAGGAAGAGCTGATTGGTCAAGATAGCCGCATCAATGTTGACAAATGGCTTGCGAAGGGATTTGCTAGATGGTTTAAGAATCATGTGAGTACTTCGAATTTAGAGTAGTACTATGATGGAATTACTTGAATTTGGAGTAGTACTATGATGGAATTCACTCTTTTCCTATTTTTGCAGATTGGAAAATTGTACGAGAAGAATGAGGTCAGTGATGATCTATTTTGTTTGGCATGTGCACCGGATACGCGGATGAGACTTTATTCAGCATGTGTTGTTGATGGTGTCCGCTACCACACCGTTGACCGCGAGAAAAATAGAAACACGCAGAATAGTGGAATTGTCGCGGAGGGAGACCATGAGTCGACCATCATTGACTTCTAGGGTCAGCTCAAAAGCATCATCAAGCTGCAATACAATTCCAGCGGAGGCGTCCATCGTTTGGTTGTCTTGTTCCATTGTGATTGGTTTGATCTTGGCGGCAAGAAGACGAGCCGAGTTCAGGAGGATCAACACTTTATAAGCATTAACACTACAAGGTTCTGGTACAAGAATGATCCTTTTCTTCTAGCAACACAAGCAACAAAGGTCTTCTATGTGCCAGACACCCTTTTGGGTGAGCATTGGCGCGTTGTGCAAAAGTTCCAGCACAGACATTTGTGGAGCGTGAAGGAAAGTGAAGTGGAAAAGGGTCCTTGTGGTGGTGGTGGTGGCCTATCATACCAAGATGACGACACGCCAGAAGTTCTGGTGCTAGCTAATGAATCCAATGTGGAAACCAGATCGCAAAGGCGCCATGAACGAGTGTTAGTTGATGCTGTGGTTGTGGAAAGAATGAAGAAACGTAGGACGGTGCTGGTGGATGATGAACCTGGAAACGAGAACAGAGTTGATGTGGCGCCCCGCTAAAACCACTACTAGAAAATCACGGTGTTTTTGTGCATTGCATCATCATGACCGCATGCTCATGTCATCATGCCACATTGCATTTGAGCATCGTCATCATCATACATCTGTTTTGTCCAACACTATTTTCTAAAAGCCTAGTTTTGTTTTCTAAAATATTCCCCCGTCTTTATTCAAATCAAAACCCCGGTCTCTCCCGGATATTTTGTTTGTCTAAAAACTATTTACAAAAGTCTAGTTAAAAATAAAATAAAACTTGTATTATTTTTGGGAGGCAGCCAGCTAGGCCCAAAAGCCCAGCCGACCACCTCCAGATAAAAACCTATCCTATCCTATCTAAACCCTAACCACCCATCTACCCCATCTTCTACCTACCCCAGACCCGACCACACCCAGCTGCAACACCTCCCTCTCTCTCTCTCCCCTGCTGCCACCCTGGCACCCCTCCACCTCACTCCGGCTATCCCAGACTACCACCTCATCCCACCTGCACGCCTCCCCACTCCACCTGGTCGCCCTGACCCACCACCCAATCTCCTCTAACTCCCGTGTCCACATACCCCCGCCTGGACCGCCCACACACGCACGCGACGCCGCCCCCTGACGCTCGCGAGCCTGGCCCACCTCCTGGCACTCTCCCCGTGACTCCCGCTTCCCACCGCTCGCCCAGGTCACCCACCCCGCTCAGCTCGGCCCCACCACTCCCCGCTCTCGCCCAATCCCGCACGCAACTCCCACCTGCCGCCCTACCCACCTCGTCCAACCCATCCCCGACCTTCCTTTCTACTTGATCCCCTTCTCCACTGCCCCCGCTTTGGCCACCGACCCCGCCGCCGGCCTCCCCTTCCGCGAGCTCCGCCCCTCTGCAACCTGGCACCGCTGCGGACCCCACCTCATGGGTTTGCTCCGAGCCCCGCGACCCCGAGCCTGCGTCGCCTCGGCCTGCGAGGCCCCTCCGTCATCAGGCCCAGCCCCACCCCGCCACCAGGAACTCCGTGGGCGCCGGCAGCTGCTGCTCCCTCCTCGGCCGTCCTCGACCTCGTCCTTGCCTTCCCCTTGCGAGTCCTTCGCCGCCAGCAACCGCTGCCCTTGCGGTCGTCCTGAGCGCCTCCACCTCTGCGCGCCGCCGGGACCCTCTGCGTGCTCTGCCACCCGGCCTCTCTCTCTCCCGCCGCTCTCCTCTCGGCCTCCGCGGTCCTCGTCCGCGCCCGGCCACCGCCAGGGCCACCCTCTACTTCCACGACCATCGATGCCACGGGTTCTCCCCGTCGTTCGGTCGCCGCTCCAAGCCGCGTCCGAACTCGTCCTGCTGTTCAGCGTCTCTGACGGCTGGGCCCCCTCTACCCCCTCCGGCACCCGTACCGATGAACCCGCTCGTGTCCTCTCTACCGCTGTAAGGCCACGACCTCCTCCCCTGCGCCTAGGCCACCTGCAGGTGTCTCCCGTTTGAATGATGGGTGCAGGTATACCCCATCATGTGTGTTGTTGTGTCGCCTAGGATCCCCGACTCCGCTCGCCATCAAGTCGCCAAGGTCTCCTCATTGACAAGCAAACCGAGTCCGACACCGGTGGTCGAAGCGAAAAAAACCAAGTCCTCTATCATGGGCAAGATCTTCTTCATGGACCCAACTCGACGACCTTCGCCACGGACCCAGAGATCTTCTACACGGAACCGACATACCATGCAAGACCACCGACGCCACATCCAAGTCCGGTACCAACGCCAAGATCTTCCATGCAAACGCCGAACATCTTTGACCCAGAACACGAAGACCTCTGCCTCGGAACGACAAGTACTTCACCACGCGGATCCGATGCTCGAGAACCCGTACGCTAAGGTCGCCGACACAGAACATCGAGTTCTCCATCGAGGACGTCAAGTTCTTCATCCCGAACGCCAAGACCGACCTGATACGCGGACCCGACAAGATCGTCGAGACAACAAGATCGACACCGACCAGGGCAAATCCGATGAGCCCCCGACGCCAAACCAAGTCCTCCTTCCCGGAATGCCAAGCTCTCCTTTCGTTGTCCGATCCCGATCCCCGTCGAACCCTGAGACCGAACCCTGAACCCCCGGAACCCAAGATCTTCCGGACCCAGATGTGTGACCCTTTATCCGAGACCCCTATTTTTATAATATGACATTACCAACTGTCGCATATTAAATTGTTCATGCATGCATACCTGTATGTGGTTTGGGGGCATTATGCTGATTCACCTCATAATTAAATATGGAGTCTATATGCGGGATACTTTGTCTTATTCCGGACTCCATTTAAATTTGCGTAGCGAACCGATGCCATGTTTTACCCTATTAAGTCAACATTTAAGTTGCGAGGTAGATAAATAACTTGAACCTATTAATTAATTGTCGGGACACCGGTTCTGCTTAATATTGCCTAATTGCACCGCAGCTGTGCCATGCCATGCATCATATCATGATCATGCCAGATCTTTTGCCGTAGTATTAAATATTGCATCCGGTGTTTCTTCTAGTGTTTGCTTCTTCGCGGATTAGGCCGATGGGTTGATGTGAGTATCGACAAGTTCTTCAGATATGATCTGTCGGCAGTGTTTCCCAGGCGAGCATCTCTCCCCCTTCTACCTATTTTGCATTTATAGTCTTTACTTCCTCCTGTTGATCTATTGCTATCCGTGTCATGATGCTTTAGTTTCCGTGCACCAGTTATATCCCGTGCAGCCTAGATATTGCCATGGACACCTCCTAACACCTGTGTTTGGTAGATTTCTGGCTTTGCGAGTCATAGTGCTTGCTCAGGTGCGATCTCGTGTTGTCAAGTACCACAGTTGTTGGAATGCTGGCGGGTGTTTATGGTGGAGATGATCATGACTTTAAATACAACTATAAAAATGCTAGATATAACTAATGCAGAGGCATCAGTGGGCAATAGATGTTATTTGGTTCTTCCATGCTCACTTGTGTCCTGTAGGACCCCGAGTACTTGATACCTGTTCCTTGATTTTTCGCACTATCCACATCCAGGAGGCCTTATGGACCCCCCCCTGAGCCAGAGCTTGATTCATTTCTATTTCTTGGGGCCACAAACTAGTTTGGGGCTTTATTACTATCCTATACTTATGCCATGATTTACTTCTTTATTTACGATTGTGCGTGGAGCACCTGTACTGTTTAGGATCGTGACACGTTTTTGCTGTATCGACAAGCCCAGTCACACTTTCGGGTTCCCAGTCATTTACAGCCGTCCACACAAACCCTGGGTCCATTCCGGAGCCGGCCAACTTCATTGCGGGTAGCTTAGTGGGGTGCCCCCCTGAAATACTTTATGAATCCTGTGATCGCTTTGTCGTGAATGCCTCGTTGGGTTTTTAGTTGGTTTTTCCGAGGTTGATCGAGTGTGTGTTGCTATTTGTGCACCCCTGCAGGGTAAAACTTTCTGAAAGCCGTGTCCGTGGTTATGGACGACTTGGAGCACAGTATCTCGATCATAGACAAGCATAACTAAAGTAGTGCTATAAACTTGACTTAATATATGACTAGTAATCAGATTCAACTATCACGGAATGGATATTAAAATGCCAACAGATGGTGGATCTGGGTTATTTGTGACAAGCTGTACCTGCCTAGTAAGTATTGCAACTCCAATGGAATGTGATAAAAGTGCCAACAACTGCTGGGTTTTGGGATTCCTCAGGACAATTATATCTGACTAGTAAATGTTCCAACTACAACGGAATGTTAACTAAAACTGCCCACTACTTATGCTATCAGGATGACTCATGCTATATATATCTGACTAGTAAGTGCTTCAACTATAATCGAATGAATAAAACTGCCAACTGTGTGAGTTCCTCTGTTTGACTTCCTCGTCTGGTTTCGAGGGGGAATACCAGGATGTGTATGTTTGGTGTTAGTATCAGGTTGGTACCGAATAGGTCTTTCTTATCCCTCTCTAATAGCCGACAGATGTACTGAGTCTCTACAGGTTGTTTAGTGCTGCTGCGCTGCCGCTTCAGTCCACCATACCTATGTAGGCGAGAGCCGCCGAATTCTAGCCTCGCCGTGTACTGTCCTCAGTACTGACGCTCCTCTTTTCCCTTTACCCTTTGTCGGCACCCTTTTGTTTTAGCAGGTTTGAGATCGACGTCGTTAGCAGGGTTACCCTTCCAGCTTGGCCTAGGCAGGGTTATGGACGCCATTGGTTATTCTTCAGGGCTCTTAGGCCCATTTGCATCTTGTCCGTACTTAGACATTGTATCGTTTTTAAGGTGATTTGGATATTTGTATTGTATATCTGTATTCTGGGCTCATGGAGTCGTTGTTGTATATATATGTTCTGTGGGTTCCATCGTGGACTAATGTGTAATGGTATTACTTCGTTTTCCACCCACACGAAAGTGCCTGGTGGGCGTCCTTGAATCGTTTCTATGCGGGTTTGGCGGGAAGCGCTAAAACTTGCATAGGGCCGATTCGAGGGTGTTATAGAGTGGTATCAGAGCTCAGCAATTGCGATACCCCACAAGTCCAGCCTGTAGGATAACCTAGCTAATGGCAGAAGTAGAGTGTTAAAACTATTTTGCAAAAACGGTTGGATAGATCTTATTAGGTCTATTTTTACTCCTTACCCCTCTGCTATTCTCCTCTTACCTATGCGTGTTTTAAATCTGCTCTCTTATCTTTTCTTCGAGTCCAGGATTTCTCATGGTTGGGTTTCCGTCACACCTTCAGGGTTTCGCTTCCTCTTTTGGTAACGGTGCTTCTACATCCGGTCTACGTGCTATCTGAGGAATCCTTCATTTGTTGGCCTTCTCGTTGTTCCTTCTTTATGCCTTCCGGAGTTTTCCAAGATGACGTCATCAGCAGCTACGCCAGATCCGATGCAGAGCCTACATCACCTCTTTTTTTCCGAACCTCGCTTGTCGAGATCTTTAGTCTGATTCTGAGAGTTGGTTGCATAATTCTCTTATTCGTGTGCAGAGTAATGGTTTGGGTGCGCGATAGACTGATCACCATCCGACTACTCTTATCATTCACTCTTGTACATTGAATCGGTGGATCCAGCAATTTTACTCCGACCACGGAAGCTAGAGGTGGCTTTACTTGTTGATACCTCTACCTGCGTCCTTTGTTCCCGGAGTGTTCACTCGACCATCACGGACAACGACCTCTTGTTAGTGGTGTCGCGAGGATCTACATGAAGCGAGAAGATTCAGATCACCGACCTTCTTCCGGGTACCATGAGGCGGATCTCGAGGGCGAGTTCCCTTGTTAGTGGTGTTGAATTGTGGCGCCCCACTAAAACCACTACTAGAAAATCGCGGTGTTTTTGTGCATTGCATCATCATGACCGCATGCTCATGTCATCATGCCACATTGCATTTGAGCATCATCATCATCATGCATCTATTTTGTCCAACACTATTTTCTAAAAGCCTAGTTTTGTTTTCTAAAATATTCCCCGTCTTTATTCAAATCAAAACCCCGGTCTCTCCCGGATATTTTGTTTGTCTAAAAACTATTTACAAAAGTCTAGTTAAAATTAAAATAAAACTTGTATTATTTTTGGGAGGCAGCCAGCTAGGCTCAAAAGCCCAGCCGGCCACCTCCAGATAAAAACCTATCCTATCCTATCTAAACCCTAACCACCCATCTACCCCATCTTCTACCTATCCCAGACCTGACCACACCCAGCCGCCACACCCCCTCTCTCCCTCTCCCCTGCCGCCACCCTGGCACCCCTCCACATCACTCCGGCCTATCCCAGACCGCCACCTCCTCCCACCTGCACGCCTCCCTACTCCACCTGGTCGCCCCGACTCACCACCCACTCTCCTCTAACTCCCGTGTCCACCTACCCCCGCCTGGACCCACCACACATGCACGCGACGCCCGCGCCACGTCATGAGCCTGCCCGCCTCACGGCACTCTCCCTGACTCGCTTCCCCGCCGCCCAGTCACCCACCCCTCAGCCAGCTGCCCCACTCCCGCTCGCCTCGCCCAATCCCGCACGCAACTCCCACCTGCCGCCCTACCCACCTCGTCCAACCCGTCCCCGACCTTCCTCTCTACTCGATCCCCTCCTCCACTACCCCCGCTCTGGCCACCGACCCCGCTGCTGGCCTCCCCTTCCGCGAGCTCCGCTCCTCTGCAACTTGGCACTGCCGCGGACCCCACCTCGTGGGTCTGCTACGAGCCCCGCGACCCTGAGACTGCGTCGCCCCGGTCGGCAAGGCCCCTCCATCGTCAGGTCCAGCCCCACCCCGCCACCGAGAACTCTGTGGGTGCCGGCAGCTGCTGCTCCCTCCTCGACCGTCCTCGACCTCGTCCTCGCCACCCCCTCACGAGTCCTTTGCCGCCAGCAACCGCCGCTGTTGCGGTCGTCCTGAGCGCCTCCGCCTCTGCGTGCGGCCGGGAACCTCTGCGTGCTCCACCGCCCAGCCTCTCTCTCTCCCGCTGCTCTCCTCTCGGCCTCTGCAGTCCTCGTCCACGCCCGGCCACCGCTAGGGCCACCCTCTACTTCCACGACCATCGATGCCGCGGGTTCTCCCCGTCGTTCGGTCGCCGCTCCAAGCCGCGTCCGAACTCGTCTCCCGCTCCTGCCTCCGCTGGGCCCCTCTACCCCTCCGATGAACCCGCCGTGTCCTCTCTCGCCAACAAGGCCACTACCTCCTCCCCTGCGCCTAGGCCACCTGCAGGTGTCTCCCGTTTGAATGATGGGTGCAGGTATACCCCATCATGTGTGTTGTTGTGTCGCCTAGGATCCCTGACTCCGCTCGCCATCAAGTCGCCAAGGTCTCCTCATTGACAAGCAAACCGAGTCCGACACCGGTGGTCGAAGCGAAAAAAACCAAGTCCTCCATCATGGGCAAGATCTTCTTCATGGACCCGACTTGACGACCTTCGCCATAGACCCAGAGATCTTCTACACGGAACCGACGTACCATGCAAGACCGCCGACGCCAAGATCTTCCACACGAACGCCGAACATCTTTGACCTAGAACACGAAGACCACTGCCTCAGAACAACAAGTACTTCGCCACGGATCCGATGCCCGAGAACCGGGACGCCAAGGTCGCCGACACGGAACACCGAGTTCTCCATCGAGGACGTCAAGTTCTTCATCTCGAACGCCAAGACCGACCTGATACGTGGACCCGACAAGATCGACACCGACCAGGGCGAATCTGATGAGCCCCCGACGCCAAACCAAGTCCTCCTTCCCGGAACGCCAAGCTCTCCTTCCGTTGTCCGAGACCAATCCCCGTCGAACCTTGAGACTGAACCCCGAACCCTCGGAACCCAAGATCTTCCGAACCCAGATGTATGACCCCTTTATCCGAGACCCCTATTTTTATAATATGACATTACCAACTGTCGCATATTAAATTGTTCATGCATGCATACCTGTCTGTGGTTTGGGGGCATTATGCCGATTCACCTCATAATTAAATATGGAGTATATATGCGGGATACTTTGTCTTATTCCGGACTCCATTTAAATTTGCGTAGCGAACCGATGCCATGTTTTACCCTGTTAAGTCAACATTTAAGTTGCGGGGTAGATAAATAACTTGAACCTATTAATTAATTGTCGGGACACCAGTTCCGCTTAATATTGCCTAATTGCACCGCATCTGTGCCATGCCATGCATCATATCATGATCATGCCAGATCTTTTGCCGTAGTATTAAATATTGCATCCGGTGTTTCTTCTAGTGTTTGCTTCTTCGCGGATTAGGCCGATGGGTTGATGCGAGTATCAACAAGTTCTCCGGATATGATCCGTCGGCAGTGTTTCCCAGGCGAGCATCTCTCCCCTTTTACCTATTTTGCATTTATAGTCTTTACTTCCTCCTGTTGATCTATTGCTATCCGTGTCGTGATGCTTTAGTTTCCGTGCACCAGTTATATCCAGTGCAGCCTCGATATTGCCATGGACACCTCCTAACACCTGTGTTTGGTAGATAGATGGCCTTGCGAGTTGTAGTGCTTGCTCAGGTGCGATCTCGTGTTATCAAGTACCACCGTTGTTGGAATGCTGGCGGGTGTTTATGGTGGAGATGATCATGACATTAAATACAACTATAAAAATGCTAGGTATAACTAATGCAGAGGCATCGGTGGGCAATAGATGTTATTTGGTTCTTCCACGCTCACTTGTGTCTCGTAGGACCCCGAGTACTTGATACATGTTCCTTGATTTTTCGCACTATCCACATCCAGGAGGCCTTATGGACCCCCCTGAGCTAGAGCTTGATTCATTTCTATTTCTTGGGGCCACAAACTAGTTTGGGGCTTTATTACTATCCTATACTTATACCATGCTTTACTGCTTTATTTACGATTGTGCGTGGAGCACCTGTACTATTTAGGATTGTGACACGTTTTCGCTGTATCGACAAGCCCAGTCACACTTTCGGGTTCCCAGTCGTTTACCATCCACAAACCCCTGGTCCGTTCGAGCCGCCAAATTGCTAAGGTACCTTAGTGGGGTGGCCCCCTAAAATATTTTATGAATCGTGTGATCGCTTTGTCGTGAATGCCTCTTTGGGTTTTGAGTTGGTTTTTCCGGGGTTGATCGAGTGTGTGTTGCTATTTGTGCACCCCTGCAGGGTAAAACTTTCTGAAAGCCGTGTCCGCGGTTATGGACGACTTGGAGCACAGTATCTCGATCATAGACAAGCATAACTAAAGTAGTGCTATAAACTTGACTTAATATATGACTAGTAATCAGATTCAACTATCACAAAATGGATATTAAAATGCCAACAGCTGGTGGATCTGGGTTGTTTGTGACATGCTGTACCTGCCTAGTAAGTATTGCAACTCCAATGGAATGTGATAAAAGTGCCAACAACTGCTGGGTTTTGGGATTCCTCAGGATAATTATATCTGACTAGTAAATGTTCCAACTACAACGGAATGTTAACTAAAACTGCCCACTACTTATGCTATCAGGATGACTCATGCTATATATATCTGACTAGTAAGTGCTTCAACTATAATCGAATGAATAAAACTGCCAACTGTGTGAGTTCCTCGGTTTGACTTCCTCGTCTGGTTTCGAGGGGGAATACCAGGATGGGTATGTTTGGTGTTAGTATCAGGTTGGTCCCGAATAGGTCTTTCTTATCCCTCTCTAATAGCCGACAGATGTACTGAGTCTCTACAGGTTGTTTAGTGCTGCTGCGCTGCCGCTTCAGTCCACCATACCTATGTAGGCGAGAGCCGCCGAATTCTAGCCTCGCTGCATCGCCTCAAGATCTTGACGCTCCTCTTTTCCCTTTGCCCTTTGTCGGCACCCTTTTGTTTTAGTAGGTTTGAGATCGACGTCGTTAGCAGGGTTACCCTTCTGTCTTGGCCTGGGCAGGATTATGGACGCCATTGGTTATTCTTCAGGGCTCTTAGGCCCATTTGCATCTTGTCCGTACTCAGACATTGTATCGTTTTCAAGGTGATTTGGATCTTTGTATTGTATATCTGTATTCTGGGCTCATGGAGTCGTTGTTGTATATATATGTTCTGTGGGTTCCATCATGGACTAATGTGTAATGGTATTACTTCGTTTTCCACTCGCACGAAAGTGCCTGGTGGGCGTCCTTGAATCGTTTCTATGCGGATTTGGCGGGAAGCGCTAAAACTTGCATAGGGACGATTCGAGGGTGTTACAGTTGATGAGACAATGTACCAGTACTATGGTGATGGTGAAGATAATAGGCAGGACGACGATGATGATTAGTTTAAATCTAGAAGGTAAATTCTGTCCTCCATTATCTTTTTTTTATCTGCTTTCTCAATGCAAACTGCTGGCCTGTTGCTAATGGTGTTGGAGTCCTTGTGTTTTGCTGTCCTGTTGCTGCCAGAAGTGAGGAGTGCTGGTGTGTTTTGCAGTCTTGCTGCTGCCAGAAGTGAGGAGTCCTGGTGTGTTGCTTCAAGAAGTGAGGAGTGTCAGAACTGATCTTTTTTCTTTTGATCTTTAGTTTGTCAAATTGTAATGGAGCAATGTGATAGAATGGAGTGCCAGAACTGATCTTTAGTTTGTCAAATTTTAATGGAGTGCTAGAACACTAATCTTTAGTTTGTCAAATTGCCTTTTATCTTGTGCTCCTAAACACGACAGCAACACAAGTCTTGTGCTCGAACAGCATACTGGTATAATACATGCTCGAAGCAACAAAAGCAACCTGGAATAATAGGAAAAGTATATATATCACCCAGCAAAAGCAAAGATGCTCGAACCTGGAATAGTATATATGATAGCTCTAGCTCAAACCTAGAATAGCAAAAGCAAAAACAACCTAGACATGTAGCATATATATCCTGGAATAGTAGCATATATATCCTGGAATAGTAGCATCTATACATACAACACCAAAAGCAACCTGGAACACTTATCCACTTGATCAAAAGCAACCAGACACAACTTCAACTAAGTTCCGACTAGCATATTACAGGAAGTCCAACATGGAACATAGCTACTCGACCCTTTTAAGGATCAGCTTGAGACCGTTCTCCGAGCACCCACGGAACCAGAATAGGAAGACTTCACCCTCTTTCATCTTGGTCTTCCTCATCACCTTCTTCCAGTTGGAGGTGATCTGGACACCTACATTGCTTCCTTTGCCAAATATAACTTTCACAGTAGCAATGTCTCTCCCGTGCCAAAAAACATTGATGTGCGTTGGCAAGTCTAGGTATTTCTTGATGAAGGAATAGCTGTACTTCCTTGCAAAGTACTGCATAAAAGAAACAAAAAGAACATTAATTCACAGAAATGGAGGGCATGAAAGCAACAAACAAACCACTAATTGACAAAAATGCATACTATTTTTGCTCTCTGCCTATCTATGTGAGCACCCTAAATAGTGCAAACATAGATGTGTCTTGTTGGCCTCTCACGAGCTACCTCCTTCAGAAACTCAACTTGTGAACCGTCCAAAGCCACACGGTTCGTAAACACACAACATTCATCAAAGGTGAGTCTCCATCCCTTTATTTTCAGGCCTACATGTAAGAAAAAATGGCATGCTTAGAAGAGAGAAACTTAGCAGCAGCATATACATAGAAGAGACAAACTTAGCAACAACATATACGTAGAAGATTACATCGAATGACAATAGCTCTAGCTTCACGAGCAGCAACACGCTGCTTAGCAGCAGCACACCGCTTAGCAGTAGCACGCTTGCTAGCAGCGGCGGCTTCACGAGCAGCACGCTTCCTAGCAGCCGCAGCTTCACGGAGAGCGCGCCAGATAGCAAAGCCTTCAAGGGCGCCTTCATCATCGGAACTAATGTCGATGACTTCGACATTTTGTGCATTCTGGTGGAGGACAATCTCGACATCCATGGTGTAGATCTATAAATGAAAAGGGACAAACTCACATCGCCAAAGAGTATGTGTGAAAGTAGTGCAAACCTGTGAACTTTTGATGTATTAAATTAAGTGGGATTGATATGCAAACTTGTTACTACTGTCAACTTTTAGTGCACAAACATCATGCAAGTGCTATGTACAGAGAACATAAATTCAAGAAACATAGCATGGTTCAGCTAACATAACATTTCCCATATATTCACACCAAAACGATACAAGGATTACATAGCTAGGCTCATTACTACATACCAAGTTCTTCTTCTTCATGCCCATCTTTTTCTTCTTCATTGCCATGTTATGCCAAAATATTTCTACTACTTTGCTACACTACATAGCTACACTATACAGCTACACTACACTACACTAAATAGCTACTACACTTGCACCAAAAGGTTGCTAAGATAGAACCATTATCCCTAAACTTCACTTCATCTTCTAGCGATTCAGCGAACAAGTACACCAAGCAGGGAGCGGGTGTTCTGCAGCTTTCAGCATCAACTGGCGCAACTCCAACTTACTAACATACTCAATAGTGAAGGACATCTCTCCAGCATATTTGGTGATTTTGATCACCTGAGACATCTCCTGTGACGACGATCCAGCTACTATCGCGCGAGCCCTATACGATGCCATGTTCGAAGCCGTCACCTCGAGCAGACCCTTGAACCTGAACTGGGCATCCCACATAAGCACCAGCTTGCCCCCTCTGCGCCTGCACATCACACCCATCAGGAGCAAATCCATGTAACAGCGAGGTGAGTTCAACTCCGCGACCGGCGCCTACGCCAAATTCAACAGCGCAGCGGCAACATCCTCAATCTCCTGCGCCTCTTTCGACGATGGATGCAGGTAGCACCGGTGCTCAATAATCCTCTCTGTTCTGCCGCCCCCGCCACATTCAACTTCACCGCCTCCGTAGCCTCCATCGATGGCGGACTGATCTGGTGACTAGGAGAAGAGAACCGCGATGGGGAGCAGAGGTCACTAGCTTATATTAACTCAAAAGATAATACATATAAAAGGCGAAATAGTAGGTCGACCAGTCCAATACAGCTTTTTGCAATAATAATACATATAAAAGGCGAAATAGTAGGTCGACCAGTCCAATATTTTGTATCTGGTACTGGATATCCTCAACATTATTTCAAGCGATGATAACTATCTGCATATATAAAGCTGGGCTATGGACTGGAGTTTAAAAAATAATAATTTTGGAGCATGTAGATAGTGGCTAGCCTAGCAGTTCAAGGTAAAACAAATCGCTATCATATTTTTCCCTAGACTTAGACCATCCAGAATCAGTTAGCCAGCTAAATTCGTTATCTGGAAAGTCGTATATGCGACACTGACGCCACCCTCATCTCTGGCCCCTAGATAAATGGGAGGTCACCACTCCGGAGCTGGCTCAAACCAGACCTGCCATCAGAAGTTGCTAGTAGTTAATGCAAATCACATCTCTTTAAAACTCCATTATCTGTGGTCATAGCAGAGCCTCACACAGAATAATACCATTAATTATCTAGATCAGCATCGTGGTTAGGTAGCTAGTAGCTTAGCTAGGTTCCCTGTCTCGTCCACTATCAATCCCTAATCAACCTCTTCACCTCCACGCGAGCAAGAGCGAAGCTCGGAGCTAGGTCCTGGACAGCAATGGGGCATCAGCACCAGCTCTTCGACGACCCTTTCGCCAGCAGCATCTCCTCGCTTGAGGCGGACATCTTGTCCAGCACGGGAGGCCACCAGCAGTGGCCGGAACTCGATATCGACCTCGACAGGATCCCGGTGGCCCCGCCGGCGAACAACAACAGCACTTCCTCCGGCGGCGACGGCTCGGGCACCCACCGCAAGATCAGCCACAACGCGTACGAGCGCGACCGCCGTAAGCAGCTCAACAGGCTCTGCTCCTCCCTCCGCTCCCTCCTCCCCGACACCGATCACACCATACGTGAATAACAAATCTAGAAGCAAAACAAGGTGGGGGGAGAAGGAGTATGGGGGCTAACCTTCGTCGAAGGAAAGGCAGATGAGCACCAACCACCGGTCCGTCATCGCCGGAGAGGATAGGAAGTCGAGGTAGAGCAGATCTTGGGGCAGGAGAACGACAACCGCTGGAGAGGTGAGAGGCCGGGAAGGGGAGAGGCCGGGGAGGGGGGAGGCGAGGGGAGGACGACCGGTGGAGCGGGGTCGGTCGCCGGAGAAAGAGGCACGGGCCGTCGCTCCTAGCGCTGCCGCTGCCCTGTCGCGAGAGAGGGATTTGGCCCCGACCTACCAAGTCTGGCCCTGCCCTGTCGCGAGTCTGGCCCAAGGAAAAGGCCAGGGTCCCTCCCTTGTCGACAACCAAACAGGACGGGTGGGCTCCCCTGGTTCAATTTTGCCCATTATTATTATAATTTGAAAAAAATTCCACCTTTCCAAAATTTGAATCACCCCCAATTCAAATCTGTCAGAGTTCCTATAAATTTGTGTGAATTTTTCTTTTTCACGAGGAGTACATCGAAATTTCTCACGGCAAAGGTTTTATCACGGCAAATAGGGATCTTGGGCTCAACCTATTGGTATACCATGTTTCTATGGACAAAGAAATCCAAACGAAAGAGAAAAGTCAGATAGAAAACCAAAGTTTTGGTTGTGTACCACATTTGTGTACACATTGCATGACCACATGCATGTTTTGGTTGGATACCGGTGCTCTGGCGGCCATCTCCCATCGAAACCGTAGTCTCGGTGGGCCCGGGGGATCTACCCCCTAGCTATCTTCATACGAGGTTCCACAAATATAGTTTTTTTGTTTGTTTAGACATGATTAGGCCATATCTACATAGAAAACCAAAGTTGGGCCCAATATTCCACCGGTTGCCCTTCGTTGGACATCTCACGGGAGTTTCCCAGCGACACGTCTAGAACTTCTCCAATAAGTGTTATCACATGCGCGTGAACTGAAGACGGTGACACTCGTGAGCTATCCATTGCATCTATGGACCATCTACCACACTTGTGTACACATTGCATGACCACATGCAAGTTTGGGTTGGATTCCGGTGCTCTGGCGGCCATCTCCCATCGAAACCCTAGTCTCGGTGGGCCCGGGGGATCTACCCCCTAGCTATCTCTGTACGAGGTTCCACCAATGTAGTTTTTTGTTTGTTTAGGAATGTTTAGGCCATATCTACCTAGAAAACCAAATTTGGTCCCAATATTCCATCGGTTGCCCCACGTTGGACGTCTCGCGGGAGGTTCCCAGCGACACGTCTAGAACGTCTCCAATAATAAGTCTTATCGCATGCGCGTGAATTGAAGACGGTGACACCCTAGATCTATATCCATTGCATATATGAACCATCTACCCCATTTGTGTACACATGGCATGTCCACATGCAAGTTTTGGTTGGATTTCGGTGCTCTGGCGGCCATCTCCCATCGAAACCTAGTCTCGGTGGGCCCGGGGGATCTACCCCCTAGCTATCTTTGTACGAGGTTCCACCAATGTATTTTTTTGTTTGTTTAGGCATGTTTAGGCCATATCTACATAGGAAACCAAAGTTGGTCCCAATATTCCATCGGTTACCCCTCGTTGGACGTCTCACGGGAGTTTCCTAGCGACACGTCCAGAACTTCTCCTGTAAGTGTTATCGCATGCGCGTGAACTGAAGACGATGACACCCGTGAGCTAGCCATTGCATCTATGGACCATCTACCACATTTGTGTACACATTGCATGACCACATGCAGGTTTTGGTTGGATTCCAGTCCTCTGGCGGCCATCTCCCATCGAAACCATAGTCTCGGTGGGCCCGGGGGATCTACCCCCTAGCTATCTTCATACGAGGTTCCACCAATGTAGTTTTTTGTTTGGTTAGACATGATTAGGCCATATCTACATAGAAAACCAAAGTTGGGCCCAATATTCCACCGGTTGCCCCTTGTTGGACGTCTCGCGGGAGTTTCCCAGCGACACGTCTAGAACTTCTCCAATAAGTGTTATCACATGCGCGTGAACTGAAGACGGTGACACTCGTGAGCTATCCATTGCATCTATGGACCATCTACCACACTTGTGTACACATTGCATGGCCACATGGAAGTTTTGGTTGGATTCCGGTGCTCTGGCGGCCATCTCCCATCGAAACCCTAGTCTCGGTGGGCCCGGGGGATCTACCCCCTAGCTATCTCTGTACGAGCTTCCACCAATGTAGTTTTTTGTTTGTTTAGGCATGTTTAGGCCATATCTACATAGAAAACCAAAGTTGGTCCCAATATTCCACCGGTTGCCCCTCGTTGGACGCCTCAGGAGTTTCCATGACACGCGTAACTTCTCCAATTAGTGTTATCGCATGCGCGTGAATTGAAGACAGTGACACCCGAGATCTATATCCATTGCATATAAGGACCATCTACCACACTTGTGTACACATGGTATGGCCACATGCAAGTTTTGGTTGGATTCCGGCGCTCCGGCGGCCATCTCCCATATTGTAAACCTCTACGGGGCCCCGGGGATCTACCCCTAGCTATCTCCGTATGAGGATTGACCAATGTACTTTTTGTTTGTTTATTAGGCATTATTAGGCCCATATATACATAGAAAACCAAGGTTGGGCCCAATATTCCACTGGTTGCCCCCGTTGGACCCATAGCAGGAGTTTCCCGCCTACACGTCCAACACTTCTCCAATAAGTGTTATCGCATGCGTGTGAATTGAAGACGGTGACACCCGAGATCTATATACATTGCATCTATGGACCATATACCACATTTGTGTACACATTGCATGACCACATGCAAGTTTTGGTTGGATTTCGGTGCTCTGGCGGCCATCTCCCATCGAAACCCTAGTCTCGGTGGGCCCGGGGGATCTACCCCCTAGCTATCTTCATACGAGGTTCCACCAATGTAGTTTTTTGTTTGTTTAGACATGATTAGGCCATATCTACATAGAAAACCAAAGTTGGGCCCAATATTCCACCGGGTGCCCCTCGTTGGACATCTCGCGGGAGTTTCCCAACGGCACGTCTAGAACTTCTCCAATAAGTGTTATCACATGCGTGTGAACTGAAGACGGTGGCACTCGTGAGCTATACATTGAATCTATGGACCATCTACCACAATTGTGTACACATGGCATGGCCACATGCAAGTTTTGGTTGGATTCCGATGCTCTGGCGGCCATCTCCCATCAAAACCCTAGTCTCTGTGGGCCCGGGGGATCTACCCCCTAGCTATCTTCATACGAGGTTCCACCAATGTAGTTTTTTGTTTGTTTAGACATGATTAGGCCATATCTACATAGAAAATCAAAGTTGTGCCCAATATTCCACCGGTTGCCCCTCGTTGGACGTCTTGCGGGAGTTTCCCAGCGACACGTCCAGAACTTCTCCAATAATAAGTGTTATCGCAAGCGCGTGAATTGAAGACGGTGACACCCGAGATCTATATCCAATGCATATGTGAACCATCTACCCAATTTGTGTACACATGGCATGTCCACATGCAAGTTTTGGTTGGATTCTGGCGCTCTGGCGGCCATCTCCCATCGAAACCCTAGTCTCGGTGGGCCCGGGGGATCTACCCCTAGCTATCTCTGTACGAGGTTCCACCAATGTAGTTTGTTATTTGTTTAGGCATGTTTAGGCCATATCTACATAGCAAACCAAAGTTGGGCCCAATATTCCACCGGTTACCCCTCGTTGGACGTCTCGTGGGAGTTTCCCAATGACACGTCCAGAACTTCTCCTATAAGTGTTATCGCATGCGCGTGAACTGAAGACAGTGACACCTGTGAGATAGCCATTGCATCTATTGACTATCTACCACACTTGTGTACACATGGCATGGACACATGCAAGTTTTTGTTGGATTTCGCCGCTCTGGCGGCCATTTCCCATCGAAACCATAGTCTTGGTGGGCCCGGGGGATCTACCCCCTAGCTATCTGTGTACAAGGTTCCACCAATGTAGTTTTTTGTTTGTTTAGGCATGTTTATGCCATAGCTACATAGAAAACCAAAGTTGGGCCCAATATTCCATCGGTTGGCCCTCGTTGGACATCTCGCGGGAGTTTCCCAGTGACACGTCTAGAACTTCTCCAATAAGTGTTATCGCATGCGCGTGAATTGAAGACGGTGACACCCGAGATCTATATCCATTGCATATATGAACCATCTACCCCATTTGTGTACACATGGCATGTCCACATGCAAGTTTTGGTTGGATTCCGGCGCTCTAGCGACCATGTCCCATCGAAACCCGTCTCGGTGGGCCTGGAGGATCTACCCCCTAGCTATCTCTGTACGAGGTTCCACCAATGTAGTTTTTTGTTTGCTTAGGCATGTTTAGGCCATAGCTACATAGAAAACCAAAGTTGGGCCCAATATTCCACTGGTTACCCCTCGTTGGACGTCTCGCGGGAGTTTCTCAGCGACACGTCCAGAACTTCTCCTATAAGTGTTACCGCATGCGCGTGAACTGAAGACGGGGACACCCGTGAGCTAGCCATTGCATATATGGACTATCTACCACACTTGTGTACACATGGCATGGACACATGCAAGTTTTTGTTGGATTTCGCCGCTCTGGCGGCCATTTCCCATCGAAACCATAGTCTCGGTGGGCCCGGGGGATCTACCCCCCTAGCTATCTCTATACAAGGTTCCACCAATGTAGTTTTTTGTTTGTTTAGGCATTTTTAGGCCATAGCTATATAGAAAACCAAAGTTGGGCCCAATATTCCTCCGGTTTCCCCTCGTTGGACGTCTCGCGGGAGTTTCCCAGTGACACGTCCAGAACTTCTCCAATAAGTGTTATCGCATGCGCGTGAATTAAAGACGGTGATACCCGAGATCTATATCCATTGCATATATGGACCATCTACCACACTTGTGTACACATGGTATGGCCACATGCAAGTTTTGGTTGGATTCCGGTGCTCCGACGGCCATCTCCCATATTGTAAACCTCTATGGGGCCCCAAGGATCTACCCCTAGCTATCTCTGTACGAGGATTGAACAATGTACTTTTTGTTTGTTTATTAGGCATGATTAGGCAATATTTGAACCACCCCCGGTTCAAATGTGTGAGAGTTCGTGCTGAATCGACGCGAATTTGTCTTTTTTCTCGAGGAGTGTCTAAAAAGGATGAGTTGTCAACAATTGATCAATTGTACATCTAGGGTCTAATATTTTATAAAAATGCGTCGACCCAATTTTGCAACATATTCCCAGTAGCTGCTTCACAAAACACCCGTTTCATGATGCATGGAAAATAAAAAATATGTTTTTTATAATAAAGTTGGAAACCTACTCCTGTAACATTGTTGTGTGCCATGCCGATATAATTTGAATGAATTTTAGTTTATTTTCTATTTTTTAAAGTTTAAAACCGATTTAAAATGGTACATTTTAAATAGTTGGACATGTAATTCTATTTATTTTACAAAGGAAACAACTTATAAAAAATATTGCTAAAATTTCCCTCACTTTTCTCCCTAGAATTTTTCCCGCCCCCGCTCTTCCCGCCTCCCTAGAATTTTTCATTCCCCCGAAATGATTTTCCCGCCTCCTAGTCTCAGGTTTGGACAAACCCCACCCCACCGGCGCGATATTTTGGACAAACCCCACCCCACCGGCGCGCCCACCACACCGCACACAACCAAACCCCACCCCACCCCACCCGACCGGACACACCCATCCCCACCCCACCCACCCATCCCCAGATCTCCAATCCCCACCCCCGAACCATGTCACAAAGCCAAACTTCACCGACGGCCACGCCGGGAGGCAGGAGATGCTTGGCAACGACGACAGCAACTTCGCGACGATGCACGACGGTCCTCCTCTCAGATCGGCACAGGCAAGTTATTTTCGCTCGTCCCCTCCTCTTCAATTTCTTTCTGATCTTGCCCTCCAGTTTGAGTTCTTCCGCACGATTGTCCTGCTAGGTCGTGCGTCATGGCTAGGGTTAGGGTTTGCTTGACATGGCTAGGGTTAGGGCTTGCTTTCCATGGCTAGGGATAGGGCTTGGGGTTAGGGCTTGCACGCCATGCTAGGGTTAGGGTTTGTGTTACAGTTTGTCCTCCCGCGCCATGCTAGATTAGCCAGGGTTGGAACCGTGCTCGCTCTAGATGATGTGTTGGTGTTTTGATGATGATTAGATTAGGCTAATACCTGCTGTTAGGCTAGGCCTCCTGCTGTATTAGGGAATAGTTGTTCATGTTGCAAACAGGGGATTCTATACTTTGCTGATATCTCATTATCTCTGCCATCATATTCATCGTTATCTCACTGTTATCTCATCATATCTGTTGTTACCAAACAGGGGAATAGTCAACTGCTGTTACCTGATGTTCATGTTCCCATGTTCATGTTCATGTTCATGTTCATGTTCTAATATGCTTTGCTGATATCTGCTGTTCATGTTCCCATGTTAGGACTGCTTAGATGTGATGCTGTTCATGATATCCAAATATGCAACTTAATAAATTGTTTTAGTGAATTTAGGTGGAGATGATGTGTGATCTGTGCCAACCTAAAATTGAGTAGTCAACTGTATAAATGATTAATCAGTGTGGAGTTGGACTTGCGTTCTCTATTCAGATACCTTTAATGGTTTCTTTTGTAACTGCATGAAGATTTTTGGTGAAATTTTTATTAAGGGTGAACTATAAGCATCAATTACTAATCCTTTGCAAGAACACTGAAGTATTATCTTGTCCCCCTTAGTGATATTTACCTCTTATTATGTGTGCTTTAGTTTTTGTTTTTCTTGTTTCTTAAACATCATTTATGTTCCTTGCTTATGTGATATGTAATTTTTATTAGAGTTATTGGATATGGTTCAGCTAGGGTATCCATCCTTGCAGTAGAACTAGTATGGTTGAACTCTGTGCTTTGATCTTGATTTATTTAATATGCATGATGGATAAGTAGTGGTAAATTATATAGAAGCTAATTTATTTGTTTAGTTATAAGATGGTACTGCTATCTTATTTTATATATGCTCCAGTTCTGTGTGTATTTGGTACTGCTATCTAACCACAAGTTCATCACAGGAAAGTGGCAAGGGATTTTGCAAGTTAGACTGAGCGAAACGAAGTTCAACAACCAAGGGAAAGCAGTGAGATAGAAAGGTGGGTTGTTGTAGTGAAGATGGGCAGTTTGCTACTGCCTCTAATGTATGGATTTCATGTTGTTCATCAAGGCAGATATTAAGTGATGCTTTCTTGTTCCTACCACATGCTTGCTGTTCATTACTAGGCATATTCTTTTTGTTCATTACTACCTCCTGATTAATCTAGTGAAGATATCAAGGCATGCTTGCTCATTACTACCTTTTACTAGGCAGCCATTCATGTTTACTTGTGTATTTATATCCTAAGTACATCCATGCTTTATAATGGACTAGCCATTCCTGCTTACTTGTGTCCTAGCAAGTTTATTCCCATGCATCACCACTATGTGCATGCATCATTGCCTCTTTGTGTGTGCTTAGTGTACCACTGCATTTTTTATTGCTCATACATGAACAACCATTGGCATGTCCTTTATCAACATAGCTTCTTCATTCTATTTTGCAAGCAACATTCTTCTTTATCCCTGTTTTATCTAATTAATCTTTATTCTTTTTTGCAAGCACATAGGGCAAGTTTACATCAGCTACCTAGCAGCACTAGTTCCACCACCTCGAGATCAGCAATGGCAGGTAAGATGCAGCTGGCTGGTATGCAAATTGTCCTCATGTGTGTGCTGCTTGTTTGTCTTTTGTGTGTATGTGCTTAGTATAGAACTGTGCATGGTTTATGCTTGTAATCTGCTTATTGAACTGTGCCTTTCCTACTATTCTGACAACATTCCACGGGAATTTAAACATCTGGTCTGATCTCTTGTTTTTGTGGATGCCCGAGGCATGTAGATATGTTAGCCCATTAAAATAGTCATCTATGTGTCTTGTAGTCGAATAAAATATGCTAATTATTCATCTGCCATGGCTCTGCTGTGTGCAGCGGAGTTAAAAAAACCCTGGACGTGTACTGTTTCCTATGTTTTTATATTGCTCGTCCAAACACCTATGCATGCACCTTTCCTCTGGTTCTAAATCCTGTAGTTTCGCATCAACAATGATTTCCTGTTCCTACACGGTTTTCTGTTCCTATGTTTTTCATACCCATGCTCTGAACGGAGTCTTAATTTACTCTATAATCTGCCTAGCTCCTGATGTGTAATCTGCCTAGCTCATGGTTATCCTGCTAGTTAATCTACTTGCATTAAATGAAGTATTAACCTTAGCTGTTTGAGTTGTCTTGCTCCCCCATGCATTTCAACCATTCATCTAATGGTTGTGTTTTTTTATTCATGTAATGAAGCGCCCCTCACCGAAATCGAGAAGATTAGGGCTAGGACAATGATGAGGAACAACCGTGTGTTCCAGTCTCTTGGGATTTCTGCAATAGTGTCGATGATTAGGAAGTCGAATGCTGGTAAAGAACGTAGGGCAGTTACTGCTGAATCCCCTTCTGCATCTGGCATAACACAAGGGGATAGCTTGGACTACAATCCTAGAGATGAAGAAGAAGTTGATGACAGTGTAGTAGTGGAGAAGAATGTTAAGGTGCATGCTTTTAATAGTCTTATTTGTTGTTTTTTACTTCATTCTATTCTTGCATAGTTTTCTTAGGATCTAATTCCATTGTCCTTGCTGTTTTTATGAACACCTGAAGGTTTCTAGGAGGAGAAAGAAGTCTGCTATTAAGAAGAAGAGCAGGAATTTGAGTAGCCCAGAAGCATCTACGCAAATGGCTCCAGGAAGGGTGATGGCGGTAGCTCCAGAAGCATCAAAGAGATTGCTGGAACTTGATGAAGTTCCTGTTAGAGTCACCAGGAAGAAAGCGAAGGCGGTTGCTGTAGCCAACCATGAAGAAAACCCGCTTCACAACGATCAACAAAGCTCACCGCACAGGGATGACGATGGGTCTGTGTTCCTTGATGAAGAAAGCACTATCCACACAGACCTCAGCCGTGTTTGCATGGACCACAGCCCCATTCGCATGGACCTTGGCCATATTGTACCTTTGATGGACATAAATGGTGTCTTTTCTGAAGAAACTGAGCAAGGGAGTGAGCAAGCTACATGTGATGAAGGCAAGTTCGTCTTGTACTATTTTTCTTACTCTTGCATTTGCTTCTATTGGATTAAATTCCACATGAATGCCATGTCATTGCCACAGTAGTGGTTTTTGCTGATATATCTACATGTTCGTACCCATCTTGTTTGGTCCTAATCAATGTTTGTGTCCTATTCAGGCAATGCAATTGTGGCTGTCAAGCATACAAGAAAAGGTGTAGGGCTGGAGAGGATTACTAAGTCGCTGGGTACTAAGGTGACAATCGACATTGCTGAAGGGATGAAGGGTCCTGAGAAGCCTTTGTTGGCTGCAAAGTTTGCTTCAGAGTGTGGATTCACTGCAAGAACTCATGCACCAGTTCTTCCCCACTTCAAAGAATATAAAAAAGATGCCAACCTGATCAAGGACTTTATTGGCAAAGTTGCTATAAGTTAACTTGCTGTTTGTTGAATTTTTCTTTCTTTCTGATACAACTTTCATATGATCGCTAATCATGTCTCTTTCCTTGCTTGCTTTCTTTGTAGTCAAATTTTGATAAGGACACCAACTCGCGGACCATTCAAGAAGCATGCACCGCTAAGCTATAGAGAATAACAAAGAACAGGCGGCACCAGATCAAGAAGCTTTTTTTTGACAATGTAAATGCTAATGAAGTTAGCATCAAGTCTCCTGTGAAAGGCATGCCGGATGATGAATGGAAATCGCTGGTGAAGTTGTGGTCCACAGGACGACACAAGGTATGTCTCTAGATTGGTATATCTTGGTCTCATTACATGTACTATCTTTGATGTATCTGCTGCTGTTTGAATGTATCTGCTGCTCTTTGCATGGTATCTGCTGCTGTTTGCATGTACATGCTCTCCGCTTTTGTTTACATGTATGCGACCATCTGTTCTTCATTGATGTATATGTGTGGCATATTTTTAACATGTAGTTGCTGGTCTATATTGGTAGTGCTAGGCCATGATAACAGTCTATGTTTTTTGTAGAAAACCTATGAATCAAACAAAGAGAACAGAATGAAGGTGAAGTTTTAGCAGAAGACCGGTTCGAGGTCCTACGCGGCTCATATCTATGCCACTGTAAGAACAAAGCATGTTTTCTCTTTATTAGGCCCAAATAACTTTTGTCTAGAAAGCTTGTAGTTTGATTCTCGATTGAATGACATTTCAGAAGGAGGAGCGCAATGGTGAGGAACTGAACGCGGTTGACTTGTTCAAGGCCACACACAACAGCTCAAAGAATGGCTTTTCAGAGTCATCTAAGAACGCTATTATAAGTCATTCAAACTGATGTATTCTCTTCTCATAGAATACCTTTGCTGTTTGATTCATCTTATTTGCATCTTATATCCATTCATGGCAGGCTGAGATGGAGAAGAGGATGGATGCCGAAGTACCTGATGGTGAAGAACCAATATGCGATGTCCAAATTGTTGCTGAAGTGCTCAGAAAGGAATGCCCGTCAAGCACATTCTTGATCAATGCTGGGCTGCAGTCAAAGTCCTCTGGTACTAAGTCTGCTGCTGGAGCTACCCATGTTCGTGACCTCAAGGAGCAGCTGGCAAGGTCCAAACTGAAAGGTGAAGCTATGCGAGAAGAAGTTGCTGCATTGAGGAAGAAGTACGAAGAAGTTGAAGCCTTACAAGCTGCACGAGACAAGAAGTATGAACTGCTTCTGAAGAATCATCAAGAACATGATGAGAAGTTCTCCCACTTGATGGCACTGCTTGGAGCTAAGGCTACTGGGAGCTCATCTTTGGTATGATGACTAGTTCTGTGAGTTAGTTCTGTTTTTTGCTTAGACTAGTTATGAACTGTGAACAACTTGTGTGTTGGCTGTCATTTTTGATGCCATGTGTGGCTGTATGTTGGTCATTTTTTGGCTGTCATTTTTGATGCCATGTGTGGCTGCACTTTGGTCATTTTTTGGCTGTCATTTTGGATGTCGTGTGTGACTGTCATTTTAGATGATGTTGGTTGACTATGCCGTTGTGAGTCAAGTGAATGATATTTATTATGTGCTAAAAAGATATGTGTTGTGCTGAAATATTATCTGCTGAAATAATATCTGCTTTTATTATTATTGTTGTTATGTGAAGGAAAATAATTATGTAAATGTACATTCTTCTACTGTAGAATTGAAACAGCCCAAATACTAGACAAAGAAGTGGGCTGCAAAAAGGCCATGGCCCAAGAAATAATGGACATGTTTTGAAAACCAATTCATATAATTTCGAAAATTATTAATCAATTGGACAATAAAAGGGCCAAGATTCAAAATACCACCAGGCTGTAAAATGGCCAAGGCCCAAACGTCTACAAAGGCTACGACCCAAAAGGAAATGCACTGTAAAATGGCCACAACTTAGAGAATTAAAATAGTCAGGTAGAAAAAAAGACAATTACACAGGCTGAATTATTGGGCTCGGCCCATTTAGAAGGTTGAGTTGGACTGGGCTAAATCTGATCCACGACCAATTGATTTGGTCACAGAAATCTGCCACGTAGGATTGGCTGACGTGGACTGGGCAGATAGCCTATGACCAAATTATTTGGTCATAGACACCATGACCATCTATTTTGGTCATAGTTACCCATGACCAATTCAAAAAAAGGTCGTTAGCTGCCTATAGTGACCCTCGCTATATGACCTACTGCTTTTGATCATAGAAAGGTCATAGATGAATTACTATGACCTTTCTATGACCAATATTTGGGGTCACTAGTTAGCACATTCCTTGTAGTGTTTCGATAGAAACCGGAATTGTTTCGGGTGAAATTGCAGAAAGTGGTTCTGCATGTGATATTGAAATGTTGCAAGGGGTTTTATGTGAATGTTTGTTAATTAAAGTAATTAACAAAATTCTGAATGAAATAAATAAAAGAGTTTTATTAAATTGAGAGTTGCATTTAATTTGGTGGAAATTAAATACATGTGAGTGGGATTTTGGGTGGAGGCCATGTTTATGTGAGTGGAGGTTCACCACATGAATGAAGGAGGGGAGGAGTCCCCCCCTCATGCGCCGGCTATGGGAGGGGAGGGGTCTCCCTCCCTCCTATATATAGCCCCCCTCTCCCCTCTCACAAATCACACCTCCTGGTGAAGGATCTCTCTCCCCCTCTAGATATTCCCCCATGGTCTCGGATTAGCGAGATACGTGTTCCCGGTGGCCTTGCGTTTGGAAGGAGTTGCTGCTTCCACTGATTCGCTAGAGCGAGGAGGTGGAGGTTTTCCGGTAGCTTGGACGTGTGTGCGAGGATGGATGCGCTGCTGATTTGCGGCGCTCGGACTTCCACACGATGTTGAGATCGGCAAGCGTACGATTACATCAACCACGAGTTCCTACTTGTTAATAAAAGTCGTTGTCTTTGAGGGTAAGTTCTACATGGATGTATGTCCACCCGTTGCTCTGTATCTAGTAGATAGATCTTGGCATATAGTTCTCATCGTAGGAATTTTTTTTGTTTTCTATGCTGCGGACCCAACAGTGGTATCAGAGCCTGATCTATGCGTAGGTGCTTTGCATGGGTAGTACGCATATGTTTATATGTGGGTGATGATGATCATGTTATTGCATCTTCTATGTACTTTGGGTATTGGTGGCATAGTGGGATGAAGCGGCCCGGACCAACCTTACATGTCATCGGACATGAGCCGGTTCCACGACTGACATGCAACTAGTTTTTCATAAGTGGCTAGCAGGTGTCTGTCTCTCCTACTCTAGTAAATATCTGATTTACAACGAGTTGCTAATAACTTGGTTATCCTCGTTGTGGTTCATGTTCGTAGGTAAGACCGGTTCTATCTCCGAAAGCCCTAAGCCACGTAAAACTTGCAATTGATAAATTAGAGGCGTCTAGTTTAGATCGTTGCTGGGCTAGTGTCTTGATATGGTATTGTTGTAAGTAGATGTATGATAGATACTCTTACAACTCACTTAACGTGTAAGTTCCATAGACCTTGGCGTTACACACAAAGGAATGATAGAGATCATACCACGATGCAAGTGATAGAGATCAAATGCATGGACCATATCATCTCACTTCACACATTAGATGTTAGCATCTTATATTGCTAGTTTGGCGCTTTTGGTAGCATTATAAGATGATCCCTCATTTAGATATCAAGATAAAATGTGTTCTTCCTTAAGTATGCACTGTTTTGTGGATCGTGTTTTGAGACATCATGTGATGATTGGGTGTTCTCGACTCTACGCTTTCATACAACGAGTGTAAGACAATTTTACACATGCGAATACTAAGGTTCTTACTTGGCGAGCCTAGCATGTACAGACATGGCCTCGGAACACGGACCAAAAGGTTAAGCATGAGTCATATAGTTGATATGATGCCCATATAGATTCTCGCCTTTGAAGCTACACCGACTCACGTGATGATCGGACTTGGTGTAGTGGATTTGGTTCGTGTAATCACCAAAAGGACACGAGGGATGTCGTTTTTGAGTGGGAGTTCATCAGTAATTTGGATTAGTTGAACTCAATCTATCATAAACTTAGTCTAAATATACTTTACAAATTCTGTTGTAGATGGCACCACCTGCTTTTAATTTCAATGTGTTCATGGAGAAAGAGAAGCTTGCTGCGAATGGTAACAACTTCACCAACTGGGCTATGAATTTGAGGATTCTCCTCACTGCTGCACAAAAGCAATATGTGCTAGAGGCGCCGCTAGGCCCCCCACCAGCTCCTGATGCCCCTGACGAGGAAAAGAATGTCTATATAACTCATCAGGAGGACCACAAGTTAGTTCATTGCGGCATACTGTATGGGCTAGAGCCAGAACTTCGAAAATGTTTCGAAAATGGCAATGCCTTTGATACCATGGGAGAATTGAAAATGATTTTTGATACCCATGCTGCCGTAGAGAGTTATAATGCTTCTGAAAAGTTCTTTAGCTGCATGATGGAGGAGAACAGCTCCGTTAGTGAGCACATACTCAAAATGTCTGGGTACGCCGATAAGCTTGTGTCCTTGGGAATAACGATTCCCATTGACTTAGGCATACATCGTGTTCTCCAATCTCTGCCACCTAGCTACAAGAGCTTCGTGATGAACTATAATATGCAGGACATGAAGAAGTCTCTTCCCGAGCTTCTATCAATGCTTAAGACTGCAGAAGTGGAGATTAGGAAAGAACATCAAGTGTTGATGATCAATAAAATCACCGGTTTCAAGAAGGACAAGAAAGGCAAGCAGAAGGGAAAGAAGGGCGGCAAATCTGTTGCCGCACCTGAAAAGAAACCCCGAGCTGGCCCTAAGTCTAACACCGTGTGTTACTATTGCAAGGGAACTGGCCATTGGAAGCACAACTGCCCCAAGTATTTGGCGGACAAGAAGGCCGGCAAGGCAAACAAAGGTATATGTGATATACATGTTATTGATGTGTACTTGACTAGTACTCGCAGTAGCACCTGGGTATTTGATACGGGATCGGTTGCTAATATATGTAACTTGGTTCAGGGGCTACGGAACAAGCGACAACTAGCAAGGGATGAGGTCACGATGCGGGTCGGCAATGGATCAAGAATTGATGTGATCACCGTCAAAACGCTGCCTCTCTATATGCCGTCGTGATTAGTTATAAACCTAAATAATTCTTATTTGGTGCCTGCACTGAGAATGAACATTGTATCCGGATCGTGTTTGATGCAAAGTGGTTATTCATTTAAGTCTGAAAACAATGGTTGTTCGATTTATATGAATAATATCTTTTATGGTCATGCACCTGTGTTGAATGGTTTATTTCTGTTGGATCTCGATAGTAGTATTACGCATATTCATAATGTTGATGCTAAAAGGATTAAACTGGATAATGATATATCTGCATATATCTGGCACTACCGTCTAGGTCATATTGGTGTTAAACGCATGAAGACACTCCATTCTGATGGACTTTTGGAATCACTTGATTTTGAATCATTTGATACATGTGAGCCATGCCTTATGGGCAAGATGACTAGAACGCCGTTTTTCGGTTCAATGGAACGGGCGACAGATTTATTGGAAATCATACATACTAATGTGTGTGGACCAATGAGTGTGTCGGCGCGAGGTGGATATCGTTATTTTGTTACTTTCACAGATGATTTGAGTAGATACGGGTATATCTATTTAATGAAACATAAGTCTGAAACCTTTGAAAAGTTCAAGGAATTTCAGAATGAAGTGGAAAATCATCATAACAGAAAGATCAAATTTCTGTGGTCCGACCGTGGAGGAGAGTATCTTAGTTACGAGTTTAGCACACATATGAAAGACTGTGGAATAGTTTCAGAACTTACGCCTGCCGGAACACCACAACGTAATGGTGTGTCAGAACGTCGTAATCGTACTTTATTGGATATGGTTTGATCTATGATGTCTCTGACTGACTTGCCACTGTCATTTCGGGGTTATACACTGGAAACCGCTGCATTCACTTTAAATAGGGCACCATCTAAATCCGTTGAAAAGACACCGTATGAATTATGGTTTGGAAACAAACCTAAGCTGTCATTTCTTAAAGTTTGGGGATGCGATGTTTATGTGAAGAAACTTCAACCGGATAAACTCGAACCCATAGCAGAAAAATGCATCTTCATAGGATACCCTAAGGAAACGATTAGGTATACCTTCTATCACAGATCCGAGGGCAAGGTTTTTGTTGCCAAGAATGGATCCTTTCTTGAGAAGGAGTTTATCGTGAAAGGTGTGAGTAGTCGGAAGGTAGAACTCGAAGAGGTTACTGAACCTTCTCTTCATGAAATGGCGAGTAGCGCAGTACCGGAAGTTGTTTCGGAGTTGACTTCACCTAATGAGGAGAGAGCTAATGATATTGATCATGAAACTCTGAAAGAGGACACTACCGAACCTCGCAGGTCAAGCAGGACACATGCAGCTCCTGAACTGTATGGCAATCCTGTTATGAATTTCATGATTGATGAAATAGATGACCCTGCGACGTATGAAGAAGCGATGACGAGCCCTGATTCCAACAAATGGCTAGAATCCATGAAATATGAGATGGAATCCATGTACGAAAACCAGGTTTGGACCTTGGTGGACTTACCTCAGGATCGAAAGGCCATTGAGAATAAATGGATTTTCAAAAAAAAAACTGATGCGGATGGTAATGTGACCATCTATAAGGCTCGACTTGTCGCAAAGGGGTTTCGACAAATTCAAGGAGTTGATTACGATGAGACATTATCTCCCGTAGTGATGCTTAAGTCGGTTAGGATTATGTTAGAAATTGCTGCATATTTTGATTATGAAATATGGCAGATGGATGTCAAAACTGCGTTCCTCAATGGTAGTATTGAAGAAGAGTTGTATATGATACAACCTAAGGGTTTTGTAGATCCTAAGGATGCTGATAAGGTATGCAAGCTTCAGCGATCCATCTATGGACTGAAGCAAGCATCCCGGAGTTGGAATCTCCGCTTTGATGAGGTGATCAAAGATTTTGGATTTGTCCAAACTTATGGAGAGGCTTGTATTTACAAGAAAGTGAGCGGGAGCAATGTGGCATTTCTAATATTATATGTGGATGACATATTATTGATTGGAAATGATATAGATCTTTTAAACAGTGTTAAAAGTTATCTAAACAACAAATTTTCGATAAAAGACCTTGGTGAAGCTTCATATATATTGGGCATTAAAATCTATAGAGATAGATCAAGACGCCTAATTGGGCTATCACAGAGTACATACCTTGATAAGATATTAAAGAAGTTTAATATGGACGGAAGTAAGAAGGGGTTCTTACCTATGTTGCAAGGCAAGACATTGAGTAAGACTCAAAGTCCGGCTACAGCGGAAGAAAGAGAGATAATGGATAAGATCCCCTATGCCTCAGCCATAGGCTATATAATGTATGTCATGCTATGTACAAGACCGGATGTGGCACATGCTATTAGTTTGACTAGTAGGTACCAATCAGATCCATGTTCGGAACACTAGATAGCGGTCAAGAATATCCTTAAGTACATGAGAAGAACTAGGGATATGTTTCTTATATACGGAGGTGAAGAAGAGCTAGTCACTAAGTGTTATGTCGATGCTAGCTTTGACACTGATTCGGATGACTCTAAGTCTCAATCCGGATACGTATTTCTCTTGAATGGAGCAGCAGTTAGTTGGAGGAGTTCCAAACAACCTATGGTGGCTGGATCAACGATGGAGGCAGAATATGTTGCTGCTTCCGAAGCGGCGCAGGAAGCAGTTTGGATGAAGGAGTTCATAACGGAATTAGGTGTGGTTCCTAGTATGTTGGACCCAATGGTGATCTATTGTGACAACAATGGATCCATAGCCAACGCCAAGGAACCAAGGTCTCACAAGAATTCCAAGCATATTAAGCGCCGGTTTCACTCCATCCATGAGCATGTCAAGGATGGAGATATAAAGATTTGTAAAATGCAGACGAACCTGAATGTAGCAGATCCGTTGACTAAAGTACTCCCTAGGTCAAAACATGATCAACACCAGAACTCCATGGGTGTTAGATTTATCACTATGTAAACTAGATTATTGTCTCTAGTGCAAGTGGGAGACTGAAGGAAATATGCCCTGAGAGGCAATAATAAAGTTGTTATTATGTATTCTTGTATATGATAGATGTTTATTTTGCATGCTATAATTGTATTGATAGGAAACATCAATACATGTGTGTTTAATAAACAAAAAGGGTTCCTAGTTATGCCTCTATTATAGACTAGCTTGTTGATTAACAAGATGATCAAGGTTTCCTGATCATGGACATTAGATGTTGTTAATAACAAGGTCACAACATTTGTGAAATGATGTGATGAACATTCATCCGAAGTATAGCATTACGATCAAGTCATTATGTTTATATTGCTATAACATCATACGAAGTAGTCTTAGTCCTTAGACCACGAGATCATGTTAATTGCTGACACCAGAAAAGTATCTTGATAACATCAAACGTCACATCGTAATAGGGTGACTATAGAGGTGGGTTCAGTGTTATGAAGGTGTTATGTTGAGGCTCACGGATCAAGAGTGGAATTTGTCAATCCCGATGACGGATAGATATACTCTGGGCCCTCTCGGTGATATCACATTAAGATAACTTGCAAGCAAGTGATGTGATCACTAGAATGTTATATCATGGGAACGAGAAAAGAGTGCATGTCGGTAACGAGATCAAACTTGGTATTTCGATACCGATGATCAAATCTCGGACGTGTATTATATCATGAGACAAAGGGATTAAATTACTAGCGTTAAAGGTTCTCACGATCACAAAAGTCATCGTTGAATATGCATGAGTCAATATGGATCTCCAGGTCCCGCTTCTGATTATTGATCTGAGAGGAGTCTCAATCATGTCTGCATTATTCGCGAACTATAGGGTGACACACTTAAGGGTTGCCGGACACCATTTAGGAGCACATATGTTTCAGACAAAAGGTTTGCAAAGCGCAGGAAATGTTTCGATAGAAACAGGAATTGTTTCGATAGAAACCAGAATTGTTTCAGGTGAAATTGCAGAAAGTGGTTCTGCATGTGATATTGAAATGTTGCAAGGGGTTTTATGTGAATGTTTGTTAATTAAAGTAATTAACAAAATTCTGAATAAAATAAATAAAAGAGTTTTATTAAATTGAGAGTTGCATTTAATTTGGTGGAAATTAAATACATGTAAGTGGGATTTTGGGTGGAGGCCATGTTTATGTGAGTGGAGGTTCACCACATGAATGAAGGAGGGGAGGAGTGCCCCCCCCTCATGTGGCGGCTATGGGAGGGGAGGGGTCTCCCTCCCTCCTATATAAAGCCCCCATCTCCCCTCTCACAAATCACACCTCCTCGTGAAGGATCTCTCCCCCCTCTAGATATCCCCCCATGGTCTCGGATTAGCGAGATACATGTTCCCAGTGGCCTTGCGTCTGGAAGGAGTTGCTGCTTCCGCTCATTCGCTGTAGCGAGGAGGTGGAGATTGTCCGGTAGCTTGGACATGTGTGCGAGGACGGATGCGCTGCTGATTTGCGGCGCTCGGACTTCCACACGATCTTGAGATCGGCAAGCGTACGACTACATCAACCACGAGTTCCTACTCGTTAACAAAACTCGTTGTCTTCGAGGGTAAGTTCTCCATGGATGTATTTCCACCCGTTGCTCTGTATCTAGTAGATAGATCTTGGCGTATAGTTCTCATCGTAGGAATTTTTTTGTTTTCTATGCTGCGGACCCAACAAGGAGTTCCTCAATGAAAGACTTGGGTGAGGAAACTTATATACTAGGAATCATGATCTATAGAGATAGATCTAGGTGGCTCATTGGATTGAGTCAGAGTACATATTTGGACAAAGTGTTGAAGAAGTTTAACATGGAATCGTCTAAGAAGGGGTTCTTATCGATGTCCCATGGTGTAAAACTTAGAAAGACTATGTGTCCTTGGACAACTAATGAGCGAAGTCAGATGAGTGCGATTCCCTATGCTTCGGTAGTCGTATCCATCATGTATGCCATGATCTATACTAGGCCATATGTTTCCTATGCTCTAAGTGTTGTGACAAGATACCATGATGATCCTAGAGAAATTCACTAGGCAATGGTTAAGAACATTCTTAAGTACTTGAGAAGGACTAAGGATGTGTTCCAAGTTTATGGAGGTGAGGTTGAACTCAGTGTAAAGGGTTAGATGGATGCGAGTTGTCTTACTAACTTAGATGATTCTCGTTCGCAATCTAGATACATGTTTGTTATAAATGGGGGGGCCGTGAGATGGAAGAGTTCCAAGCAAGTGACCGTGTCTGTATCTACAATAGAGGCTGAGTATATTGTTGCCTCGGAGGTGGCAAATGAAGCCATTTGGATCAGGAACTTCCTGATTGATCTTAGTGTGGTTCAGGGCTCGTCCAATCTGTTAGACGTGTATTGTGACAACAATGGTGCTATTGCACAAGCCAAGGAACCTATATAACACCATAAGAACACACATATATTCATGCGATACCACCTTATTCGCTAGTTTGTCGATCAAGGTGATATCAAGTTATGTGAGGTACACATGGATGCAAATGTTGCGGATCCATTGACAAAGCAACTACCACAACCTAAGCATGAGGCGCACGTAAGAGCCATGGGCATTAGATGCCTAGACATGTGACATCGGGGTGATTGACTCTAGTGCAAGTGGGAGACTGTTGGGAATATGCCCTAGATGCAATCATGTATGATGATATTCCCTAAAGTATTCATAAAGTAATAAAGTTGTCCTTGTACAAACATCAGATATATATCATTGAATACGTGATTCAATTGTGGAACTATATATTCATGATTTTTCATACTAGATTGTCCTTGGCCATTGAGGTTGTACTAGACACACAACTTAGACTAATGTGCAAGTTGGCTGATGACATGGTTCCACTTGTCATGGGCATGGTGATGCTATTCCGACTTACACTTATTCGGCTAAAGTGTTTAGCGAGTCGGACTGACCCATAGTTGAGAATCAATGAGTGTGTTGTCATTTGCAGTCTCAAGCAATGGAATCCTTTGACCCGAGGTGATCACATGATCTAAGTTGTGGATCACCAACTTAGGTTCTACCAAACGACGTTCTGTAAATGGGCAGTTATAAAGGTAGAGTTTGGGTTGGTTATGAATCAAGCTGCACGACATGGATTACCAAGATGCGATTTCGCCATCCATAATGGAGAGATATTCTCTAGGCCCTCTCGTGTGATATTATTCGGAAGCATGGCCATGCGCGACTTGGTTAAGTGTTAACCAAGGAGTCAGACTAAGTGTTAGTCTAGTGAATCGTATATCACAGAACAAGAAGAGAGTTGAGCTATTGAAGGGATGGCAACTACTCACCTATAGGTCAACATGTATATTGTGAGGAAAAAGGACTTGGATCAAACTCACATTGAGAAGGTTCGTCTTTAGACTTTACGACACTTGGGAGTTGGCACATCTTGCGAGAGGCCGCTACCATCTATCAACTTGAGACCGAGTGTTCATGGGAGTGAGTTGGACTCAAAGCCATGACAGGATACTTGGAGGAGTAGTTCATGTCGTGTCCAGGTGTACGTGAACCTACAGGGTCACACACTTAAGGGTAAGGAGACCATGTGGATTAGATCCATATGGTAATTGGGATCCAACCTAAATGGGCCTCAAGCGTTGAGCCCATCTAGGAGTGTATATAAGTGGAGTGACAAGTGATAGTTCCTGGCCTAGCTGTCACTTTATCCACTCCCATTTTGGGCTAGACAGGACCTAGCAATCCCCTGCCCAGAGCTCCTTCCTGTACGTGTGGATATCGGTAGAGGGGTTGCACGTGCGGCTCTGGAGACGGAGGAGTTAGTGGTGATCCGGAGGAGCTGTACGTGGGATCGTTCGACACTGCTTCAACGCACTACATCAAGTTCAACATCTACGCGTCTAGTGGTAATCTTGTGGCCTATCACCTGAGCTAGATCTTGGCAGTACCGCACATGGGAAAAAGTTTTGTTTATCTCTGCGTGTCCCAACACATCTCACCAACTCCGGGGAATACTATTGCAACTCTGCTTTCACCCTATTTGTCGAGTCCATCCCCTCTCGAATGGACTCTTTTATGTGAAAAATTATACCCCTCCAAAATGTAAACTTTTGCATGGCTAATCATCCAAAACCGGGTTTGGACAGCGGACCGTCTTAGAAAATAAGGGGATGCCCGTATGGGAGGATTTCCCCTTTTGTCAATGTGAGAATGAATCAGCATGCCACATACTTTTATGTTATTGTTATTCCGCCAATGTTTGGAGAATGACTAAAGATTGGCTTGGTTTACCACACTGAGACCCCTGGCTTTCTTTTGATGATGTTCTCTGTTGTTGGAGCTATGTGGTCCTCATCAATCTTGGGAGGAGGAAATCTACGATGTTGCTCCTTATGCTCGTCACTTGGGTGGGATATTTGGAACGAGCGCATTGCGAGGACATTCAAGCATGTGTCAACAATTGACTTTCTGTAGAATTAAGATAGAGGTCAAATCATGGATGTTAACAGTAGCTAAACATTTAGATTTTGTAAAGCCGAGAGAATAGGCTTTTTACGCAAGGGTGATTTCTAACATAAACTTGGAACCTCTTCCACTTACACAGTGAATTATTAGAATCTTTTTGCATTTCTTTAAAAAAATCATGCGATGTGTTGCATCACCATCATGTTTTTGGCGACTCGATCGGCGTGAATGTGTCACACGTGTATTAACCATCGATCGATCGATGCATGCCACATTTATTAAGCCAACCACTGATTGAGCTGCTGTATGGCGTTTGGTGGTACATTGGTAGAAAACAGACCTCTAGTCTCGGTTCAGGACGGTCTCTAGTCCCGGTTGCGCATTCAGGACTGCCGAATCGAGACTAGATGTATGACCTTTAGTCCTGGTTCTATTACAAGACGGGATAAAAGGGCCTTGATGAGTGCATATTTTTATCATGTTTTATATTATTATTTTGCGTTGTAAATGTAGGATCTTGGTATTTTACGGCGCTCGCACGCACATTTTATGTCTGTTTTCACTAGGATCAGGACAAATGATGGATACAATGGACACAATTCTTGGAGCAGTTGTACTGAGGAGAAAAGGAGTCAAAAACAACATAAATCGTTTATTTGGGAAATATCAATAATACCAGAAGAAAACCTGAAGCGATCAAGGCACATAGACGGTTTAACGACCAACTATACAACGGGAATAAATTTTCCAGCCGTATAGTTCCCACCGTATAGTTGGCGCCGCCACCGCCTCCTCAAAATGTTTCACCCTGTGCAACTAGATCAGAGAGACGACATACAGAACAACTAGAAATAAACGAAACCTCACCTCCGGAAGGCATATGGAGGGGTAACTCATCCACTGGGGATCCATCTTTGCCCTGCACATATCCGGGAGGCTAAGTGTAACATCCCAAAAATATTAATCAAGCTTATCAAGCTCTAATCACCCAAGTTTAGGGTTAATAAAAACTTTTATTATTAAACTTTATATGAGTGCATGTGTGTTTTCCATTAATATATGAATGCTTGTAATTGCCATGTTTGATTGCTACAAATGATAGGGATTAGTTTAAAAAGTTTTAAAACCTCATCTAGATCATTTCCAAGCAAAATCAAATGAAAAGAAAATCAAATATAAGTCATATGACCAAATGGTCACTTTGGCCAAAATTATCCACTAGACCACTTTGAGTGTTTCTAGTAAAGGATTTCTCAGAGAAACAATTCCCAATCTTTTCACGCCTTGCTAGACCAACCCCAAGTGGATCCAAGCAAACTTTACCAAGTGGTAGAAACTATTTTTAAACCCCTTTTAGAGACATTTCAAAATTGAATCAAGTTCATATGTATAGATCACCACTTTTCAAAAACCACTCAAATCAATTCCCCTTGACAGTTCCTAGCAACCAGAGACTACTAAGCAAGTACTCAAACCACTCACCAAAAATCTTTCAAAAATTCAAAAGATGAATTCATGTGGCCATTTGGTCGAACACCTAGCAGACACAGTACAATTCCAACCACTATACACTATTTGGAGCTATCAATTGCTCATCTTATGTACTTCAATCAACTCCATATCTAGCCCACGATCATTCTCAGTCCTTAGCCGTGCAGTGGAGAGCCTCTTTCCCACTATTACACCAGTGCCATGTGATACGTTGCTAACGTATCTATAATTTTTGATGTTCCATGGTTGGTTTTTATCTACTTTCTTGTGTTTTGTTCCAACTTTGGAGTACTTTCTATACACTTTCTTGGACTAACCTATTAACAAGTGCCATAGTGCTAGTTGCCTGTTTTCTACTGTTTTTGGTTCCAGGAAAGTCAGAAAATCAATATTCTCGGAATTGGACCAGACAAAAGCCAAAGTCGATATTTTATCGGAAGATTCATGGAGCCAGAAGGAGAGACGAAGGGGAGCCATAGGGTGGCCAAACCACCCCTAGGCGCGGGTCCCCCAGGCCGCGCCAGGGCATGGTGTGGGCCCCCTGGCCGCCACCGACGTTGCCTCTTTCGCCTATATATCACCCTCGATGCAAAAACCCTAAATCATCAAGCCTCCAGCCACGAAAAGTTCCACAGCGCCGCCACCACCGAAGGGGAGATTTGGGGGACAAAAAGTCTCTGTTCCGGCACCCTGCTGGGACAGGGAAGTGCCCCCAGATCCATCTCCATCGATCTCCACCACCATCTCCATCACCATTACTGTTTCCCATGATGAGGAGGGAGTAGTTCTCTCTCGAGGCTAAGGGTTCTACCGGTAGCTATGTGTTCATCCCTCTCTATGCATGATCTTATTGAGATCATGAGCTTGTAATCTATAGATCTAGCTTGCTACTCAAGTGCTTTAATAGATCTCTGCTCTCCCCATGTGTGTGAAGTTGATAGTGTGCACACCATGGTGGCACTTAGGCTAGAGATTTCAAATACTTGTTATGAGTTATATTTGGAGTTGGATGTGTTTATGAAATTGTGGTGTTTGTTTGAACCATCTAGTGCTCAAGGTGACAGTGTGGGGTTATCTAGATGGGGAAAGCAAACTTTGAGGTGTGCTGTTATAGCCCTACCATGGATTAGAGTGTCCAAACAGAGAGTAGTTCAGCGTAGTATCATAAAGAGAAGATATTTATATGAGAGTGTTCACTAGTGAAAGTATGATCCCTAGGCCTTGTTTCTAAGCATTGATACACCATTTGCAATTAGATCTGTTACATGTTTGCTTGGTTCCTTCTTTATTTCAGTTTGCCTTTAGTCTTTCCCACGTCAACCACACGCCAGCAAGATATTTTATGGCATCGGTACCACTTATAATTATCCATACCACTTGTATTTCACTATCTCTTCGCCCAACTAGTGCACCTATACACCTGACAAGTGTATTGGGTGTGTTGGGGACACAAGAGACTTCTTGTATCTTGATTGCAGGGTTGCTTGAGAGGGGATACCTTTGACCACTTCCTCCCTGAGTTCGATAAACCTTGGGTGATCCACTTAAGGGAAAACTTGCTGCTGTTCTACAAGCCTCTGCACTTGGAGGCCCAACAACTGTCTACAAGAATAGAAGTGCGTAGACATCAAGCTATTTTCTGGTGCCGTTGCCGGAGAGGTAAGGTAAACGGTACTGACATCCTCCGGTGTGAGTGCTCGAAGTTATTTCCTTTAGATTATGCAATTTTGTCTTTTGTTTCTTGTTTTCACTAGTTAGGCTTAATGGAAAACAACAACAAAATTAGAGAGCTTTATAGTATTTATCTTGAGTCGGGACATGAAGTGTTTGAAGAGAAATTTAAAAAACCTATGGAACTTTATTTGCATGCTAATAGCAATGTTGTTAGTATGAATTCTTTGGATACCATTATTGCTAATGCTATGGAAAAGTCTAAGCTTGGGGAAGCTATTGTTTATGAAAATAATCCTTTTAGTTCCCCAACTTTGGAAGATAGCTATTCTATTGCTTATGATGATACCAAACCTCCAATATATGATGATTACAATGATGAATATGATATTTTTAGTCCACCTACTATTGAGGAGAAAATTAATTATGACTATAATATGCCTCCTATATTTTATGATTATGGTGATGAGAATAATAATGATAGCTATTTTGTTGAATTTCCTCCCACTACAATTAATAAGAATGACTATGTTTATGTGGGGAGTATTAATTCTTTTATGCATGTGGCTCATGATAAGAATGTTTCTTGTGATAGTTATATTGTTACTTTTATTCATGATTCTACTGAAAGTTATTATGAGAGAGGGAAACATGGTTTCATGTATCTCCACAATATTAAGTTCCCCTCTTTATGTCGAAAATTTTGAAGTTGCACTTGTTTTGCTTTCCTATGCTTGCTGCTTTGTGCTTTCATGACTTGTTTCTTTACAAGATTCCTATGCATAGGAAGTGGGTTAGACTTAAGTGTGCTTTGAATTTGCTTCTTGATGCTCTCTTTTACTTAAATTCATATTTCTTATGTGAGCATCTTCTCAAACTATCATGCCTAACTTAAAGGCGTTAAAGAAAAGTACTTATTGGGAGATAACCCAAAAGTTTTAGATGAGTCTTGGAAGTTATTACCTTTGTAATAACCGCTCCTTATCCTTTTTTATTTGCTTTTTGTGCCAAGAGTAACCTCTAATGAGAGAGAAGTAATGATTGGGAAAGTTGCTATCCCGAAACAGATTTCTGTGTTTCACCATACAAATTCGTGTAAAATCTCTGTACGTACTTTTGAGGCGTGAAGTTTTGTGCTTCTTCCCCAGGTTGTTATCTAACTTTAATTAGTTCAACACTTTTTGATTTGAGCAACAGAAGGTCTTCGAAAAAATTCGTCTTTACCTGCTGGTCTGTTTTGACAGATTACTGCCATTATTTGCATTTCCTTCTTGTTGTTTCCTTTTTGAGTTCTTTTGGGGAATTGAGCTTTTTGAGGGAAGTTCTGCAGTATCTAGCATTCTAATGGAAGTTTTATTGGTGTTGGAACTGAACCGAAAGACCAATTATCTTGAGTACACTAATGTTGCTAATAAAGATTGTGTGAAGTTTTGTATGAAGGAAAAATTTCAGGTGTATGGAAGGAATGAGTAATGATATGAAGGATGGACTAAAGCTCAAGATTGGGGATGCCACGCATGTCACCCCAAGAAATATCCAAGAAGTACAAGCGTCAAAGCTTGGGGATGCCCAAGGCATCCCCTTCTTCATCAATAAAAATCCCAGGTTTCTTCCAAACGCTTTATTTTTATTGTTTCATACACAGTTGTGTTGTTCTTGGAGTGTCTTCTTTTTCATTTTTGTTTTGGTTTTTCGTTTGTTTTTGTTTGCTTAGTTTTCTGAATAAATTGGTTGGACCCCTATTTCATACATTGGTTTTCAAATAGTTTGGTTTGGATTGGAAAAGAGTAGGGAAGTTCATGCTTAAGTGGTAAAGAGAGCTTGTTTCTGACTGTGGCCTATGCTTTGTCATGCCATGCTTGATATTGTTTTGGATTTATGCTTAGTATTCTTTGCTGTAGCATGAATTGTTATAAACAATTGAGATTGCTTAATGTGCCTTGGAAGGATCATGCGTTGTTTTAGCATATTAAAGCATAGTATTGTGGTATTCTCCTTTGATGCTTTATTAGAGTTGACTTGGCGCATGCTCACACCATGTTATGACTATCCAAGTCACCATAGCCTTTATGATCCTTTAGTTTCAACTTGTAGTATCACTTTATGCTTTGATCAATGATTTTTTGTCGCTTTTTCATAATTATGGCCATTATTGCTCTCTTAGTTTGTCGCTCCCAGTCTTTTGCTAGCCTCCACAACCAAGTATGAGTTCCACTCATGCATCCAACTCCCTAACCAAGTTATTCCAAAGAGTCCACCATACCTACCTATTAGCATATGCTATTCCAAATATATTCATGTTTTTGTTTACCTTCCAAATTAAACTTGTTATGAGAAAATTAGTGATTAAAGCTCTCACGAACTTGATGGCACACTTTACTTTTCTTGCCCTTAATAAACTTGAACCATTGTGTCGTCTATGTTGTATATGCTTGCACTTATTTGTTCGGGATTAGTAGAACCATGCTGTCATGGGGAACGCTTTCAACATTGCACAGGTACTTTGTACCTAGTTGATATCATGCTCTTTTGTCTATGGATGTTGTCAGTGTGAAATGAAAGGGGAGCTTGTAAGTCCATGGAGTTATGTATGTGTGTTAGAGAAATGCAGGCATTGGTCTAATCCATGCTGTCATGGTGGAAAACCTGCATCGTAACCATAATGAGCTATCTATGAAGCATTCTTCTTATAAAAAAGAGTCGATATTGAGAAAAAGAAAAGAAAAAAGAGATATGAGAAAAGAAAAAGAGAACAGCCCCATTTTCCCATGGGAAAGAAGAAGATTGCTGAGATGCTTGTTGTCTGCTTGCCTGGTCATTTTGATATGGGGATTCTTCCATATCATCGGGCAAGGGTACCCGTTCGGTTCTCTATGATACACATGTACTTACGATGACAAGAACTTACCGGTGACTAAACTTGAGTAGCATGAGGAGCGGCCCTCGTATTCAAGGGACATGAGATTTCCAACTTATACTTTGTCAAGCATTTACTCCATAGTTTGTTCACTTTAACTTTAATCACTTCAAGATGCTTATGATAGGGGCAATGAGAGCTGAAATCTATTAAGTACCATAATTGTTGGAAGCTCTTTATGAAACTTGAATCCCTGCTTCCTTCTACGAAGGCCTTTCTTCTACTTTTTTTGTTGAGTCTCCACCTTCTATCTTTATGCACCCGCTTTGAGAGCATAGTGGCCATTCTTAGTTCTATGTGCTTTGTCCCAAGACTTGTTGATTGATGCATAGCTTTGATATTGCTTGTTTTAAACTATTTGTATCTAGTCACTCTTATGAATTTGAAGGTGTCCTATGCATTTATGTTTGCTACTCTATGAGGGACGAGATGAATGCCACTATGCTATGTTTTATTTATGTGAAACAAACAAACGTCTTGAAAAGCATTGTTATTCATGAATCTTTTGTTTGTGTCTTTTCATGTTGCAACATAGTTGCTATGTCTTATTGTTAGAACTTTGTATTTCATGCTATGTTAAAGTACTATGATCCCAGCTATCAATGTTTTACAAATACTTTGGTCAAGTTTATGATGGTGCATGTCACCTCAAAAATTATTCTTTCTTTTTATCACTTACCTACTCGAGGACGAGCAGGAGTTAAGCTTGGGGATGTTGATACGTTGCTAACGTATCTATAATTTTTGATGTTCCATGCTTGGTTTTTATCTACTTACTTGTGTTTTGTTCCAACTTTGGAGTACTTTCTATACACTTTCTTGGACTAACCTATTAACAAGTGCCACAGTGCCAGTTGCCTGTTTTATGTTGTTTTTGGTTCCAGGAAAGTCAGAAAATCAATATTCTCGGAATTGGACCGGACAAAAGCCAAAGTCGATATTTTACTGGAAGATTCATGGAGCCAGAAGGAGAGACGAAGGGGGGACACAGGGTGGCCAAACCACCGTAGGCGCGGGTCCCCCCAGGCCGCGCCAGGGCATGGTGTGTCCCCCTGGCCGCCCACCAACCTTTCCTATTTCGCCTATATATCACCCTCGATGCAAAAACCCTAAATCATCAAGCCTCCAGCCACGAAAAGTTCCGCAGCGCCGCCGCCATCGAAGGGGAGATTCGGGGGACAGAAACTCTCTTACGGCACCTACGGACGGGAAGTGCCCCCGGAGCCATCTCCATCGATCTCCACCACCATCTCCATCACCATTGCTGATTCCCATGATGAGGAGGGAGTAGTTCTCTCTCGAGGCTAAGGGTTCTACCGGTAGCTATGTGTTCATCTCTCTCTTTATGCATGATCTTATTGAGATCATGAGCTTGTAATCTATAGATCTACCTGGCTACTCAAGTGCTTTAATAGATCTCTGCTCTCCCCATGTGTGTGAAGTTGACAGTGTGCACATATGGTGGCACTTAGGCTAGAGATTTCAAATACTTGTTATGAGTTATATTTGGAGTTGGATGTCTTTCAGAAATTGTGGTGTTTGTTTGAACCATCTAGTGCTCAAGGTGACAGTGTGGGGTTATCTAGATGGGGAAAGCGAACTTTGAGGTATGCTGTTATAGCCCTACCATGGATTAGAGTGTCCAACCGGAGAGTAGTTCAGCGTAGTATCATAAAAATAAGATATTTATATGAGAGTGTTCACTACGGAAAGTATGATCCCTAGGCCTTGTTTCTAAGCATTGATACACCGTTTGCAATTAGATCTGTTACATGTTTGCTTGCTTCCTTCTTTATTTCAGTTTGCATTTAGTCTTTTCCCACGTCAACCACACGCCAGCAAGCTATTTGCTGGCACCGTTACCACTTATAATTATCCATACCACTTGTATTTCACTATCTCTTCGCCCAACTAGTGCACCTATACACCTGACAAGTGTATTGGGTGTGTTGGGGACACAAGAGACTTCTTGTATCTTGATTGCAGGGTTGCTTGAGAGGGGATATCTTTGACCACTTCCTCCCTGAGTTCGATAAACCTTGGGTGATCCACTTAAGGGTAAACTTGCTGCTGTTCTACAAACCTCTGCACTTGGAGGCCCAACAACTGTCTACAAGAATAGAAGTGCGTAGACATCACCATGCCTGTATCGAGCCGGCCATGCCGGACAAGCACGAACCGGGCGTTGCACACCGTGCCGCCCACTCCCACGATGTCCAACAAGTAGCCGTGACCTCACCGCCACCCCCTGTCCACCCCTTGACCAACGACGAGGTGAGAAGGAGCTAGACCAGCCGCGCCCATTTAATCCCTTGCCATGCCGAGAGCAGGAAGGAGCACCACATCAGCCTCGCATGCACACGCCGTGCCTCGCTCTCTCTGCTCGTACCCACGATCGCCGTAACCCCAGTGACCTCCCAAACATGACCGTTCGCTGCCGCGCGCCCTGTGACCACCGTACCAAGTGACGAACGCCCGCGTACCCGAACAGAGCGCCGACATCGCCCGACCGATGGAGACCGCCCCATGCCTCCCTACCTCCACCCTTGGCGATAAATACAGCCATGTCCCCGGACCTCCACCTTACGAGCACACCAGGCCACCCAGCTCAAACTCCACACCATTCCACTCCACACTCACCCAGGAACCTCACCGTCCCTTCCCCGGAGCAAGGCGAGCACCACGGCACCAGAATTTTGCCAGAGTCCACCGCTGCAGTCGAGGAAGGAAGCCGTTGATTGCAGCCACCCCAGGAACTACCGTGACCGCCAATCGAACCGCCATCGTCGAAGCTGTTCGTCGTAGACGATGAACCTCAGCCGTAGGATCCTATTCTAATCGTAGGGCTAGGATTTCTGAATCTTTTGATTAGAATGAGTCGACGCGTGGGATCATTCTCGTGACCATTGTGCGGTCATTTGTAGTTGGGCCAGCCCATTTCTTTTCCTGTGCAAAGCCCAGTGATTCAAATAGGATTTTTCCAGTTTAGCTAAAACCAAATTCTGTCAGTACATTCAAAATTAAATTCAAAGAGATTCACTGAACCAAAATAGATGATTCCAATTTTGTTGGAAAGGAATTGAAATTATATAATCACTCCCATTGGATTCAAACCATTGAGAATTATAGATCACCTATATCAAAAACAACAAGACAGTGACTTTTTACACTTCAAACCTTTTCTAAAATAAACTATAAATGTTTTTGAGATGATTCCACCTCTCAAAATTCACATTTTCCATGATCTACACGAATATGTAAAAAGATTTGGTTTTACAAATATGAAACATGACTTAGTATTAAAAGAGTGTTATATAGGCATTTCTAGTCACTTTAATATTATTAATTAGTAATATTAAATCTTGTACTATATGATCACCATTTTAAATCACATTCCCAAGTATTGGAATAGATGGTGATGACATGTGTCAACATGATCCATTATTTTAATTGGAGAATATTAAATCTTAAGGATTTAAAATGAGTAGAAATTACTTTTGTAAAATAATAAGATTAAGAAAATATTAATATTTCATATGATGATTGAGAAGATGCTAGATCATCTAATATGAGACCTTGTGTGCTAAATAGAAGTAGTGAAGTGTTGTTTGGTGATTGTATACATTGAATGTATTTATAGACGCTAGTATCAACCTGGGATACACTAAGGAGGAGTACTTCGAGGAACAAGAAGAAAACTTCAATGACTGGAACCAGAAAGGCAAGCCCACTATGCAAGCTATCCATGCAAGTTTAGCTATGCAAGCTAACTTGCACAGATACCATATGCAAACCTTTTAGATATAGCTTTACCAATTCCTAGTTTTGATCCAAGCTTTGCTTTCCTCTTTGTTATAGTGGTAGTTAGTTAATAAATTGTGATTAGTGGAAAATAGGATGGATACCATTAGATCATAGAACTAGACTTGGATACATATACTTGATTAGCACCCCCAATAGTGATACCCTCAATACTAGTGGCTAGTGCTAAGCATAAAACTGGATTACTTTAGATGGGAGTACTTGGTGAAAATGATTATGAAAACCTTGGAATGATGGTTCATTCTATTGAAATGTTTTGACATGTGTTATGATACACCATGGTTGATGATGAACATGTTGAAGCATGAGCCTTGACTTTGATAAAAACTGATGGTTTGGTTCAGATGCGATACCATTCCAATTTTACCGTACAACCACAATACCTGAGTTTAGTAGGGCTTGACTAGAAGTTTATATGTCTTAGTATGGGTTACCTTGCGGAAGAGGTTGAGCTAAGGCTACCTCATGGTGGATGTCCACCTATGCTGTTGTGGTGGTGTCACGGCATATGCCATGGATAGGCTAAAGGTGGGGACTAATACATGCTAGGGGAATCCAGGGGGGGATAGTGGAGTGTTTCTCCACACAGAAGTTTGTATTGCTATCTCTTCAAGATTACAAGTGCTGCTTGAGCTGTATTGGCGAGAGGAGGAGGAAGGAGCTCTCTTACTCTTTCCTAGATCTACTAGCCCTAAGGAATCACCAAACCAACTAGTGCTCAACCAACTAGAATTCTGCCAACCCCCTCTACCAGAACCCTAACCCCCCTTATATAGAGGTGGTTCGGTCCTGGCCTAGGGCATAGGTGGAGGCATATTCCTAAGAATATGCCCCCTCCCAAAGTGGTAACCCGACCGGGGTGCTTTTCCCCCGCGTCACTCATGCTTTAGCGACGTAGCCTCAGCGGCGCCCGCGTCAGCCGACGTGAGCGTCGTCACCCTTGTCGGCCATGACCCGGTGGTCCTGCGCTTGCTTTATTCGCTCATCCAGTATGCACCAGACCTTCTTTTTTGACCAGAGAGATTCCTTCCTTCTCCTAGAAGCTAAGCGAGGATCCGGATCATAGTAGATCTGGCTACACCTGTTCCTGCATATAAGTTAGACAAGGATTTACGACTTACTCCTTAAGTCGGATGAGACAATGTTAGGCGACCCCCCTGGTCCGGGTTACTCCGTGATCCGGCATGCCTTGAGTTGACTCGGCCAGCATCCGCTTTGACCTTGCCGAACCTCGGCTAACTCGGCCCTTATACCCCGGAGTGACCCTACCCGGGGGTATCCCCCCAACATTAGTCCCTGAAGCTGGTGCGGTCTTAGATGCCTTGGCCGCTAAGGCCACATCAGGTTCATTTATGTTCGAGCCTCGGACGTTTAATTCCGAGGTAGCTCCTTATCTCGGATTATATGGACTTACGTTCCCTTTGCACGTTCCAAGTTTTTACTTGCCGTCCGGGTTACCACTTTGGCTCGGATCCCATGGTTATCATGGTTTGATCTGGGCCCCGTTTCCTTCTCTCATACGCCAACCCACGTGGAGGCTAATCATTACCTTGTCTTATTTTAAGGGCCTGCACAGTAACCGCTGCAGTAATTGTCAGTTTCACTGTGCGCGGGTTACGTCATGCTTGTCTCCTCGTTTATCGCAATAGCACGTCGCGTCATGGGATCACATCTACCCTGTGGCCCCCTGTGTGGTTTTTCTCTGATTGGGTGATGCCGGTGATACACGACCACACCGTGTGGCTCGCCGGCGCAGCGCAATCCCACTCATCGATCACTGGGGGCGGTTAAATAGGGGAGGGGCGCGTCCCTTAGCGTTTTTCCACCTCCTCGCCCCTTTGCCCATTGCGTTTTCTCCTTCCTCTTCCCTGCGACCACGTCACCGCCGGTGCTTTCTAGTAGCAGCGCCGCCGCCGCACCTCCTCGTGCCTCCGCACCACAGCCACCGCTGCGCAGCTTCTCCGCCACGGGTCCACGCCAATCTAGGCCTCAGATCCCCGCTGCCGCTAGCTCCAGCGAGGACAGCAGATACGAGATGACTGAGGAGGAGCTCGTCGTTGCCGATCAGGAGATGGAGGAGGACGCCGGCGCGGCGGACCGCGGCGCGTGGGCCGGTTCGTGGGTCTTTCAAGACGAGATTGACTGGCTCTACTGGACCAGGCGCATTCCCGCCGGCGTCGCTGCTCGTCTCCCCTCCTCGAAACTGGCCCCCTCACCCAATCCGGGTGAGTTCGTTGTATTCCTATCCCATTTTCAATGGGGATTTGGCCTTCCTATGAGCGACTTCTTCCGGGATTGGGTGAGGACGTACCACCTGCAGCCGCACCATCTCCCAGCAAACGCCATCACCTCTCTTTCTGCCTTTGTCTCTACGATCAAAGGCTATACCGGACTATGGCCCACGAAGGAGCTGTGGATCCGGTTCTTGATCTTTCATAGCGTCGTCCCCAACATCTACGTTGAGTCGGAGGACAAGCAGCTCACCCAGTTCGGAGCTGCCTCGATCTCGCCCCGGAGATTTTCAATCTTTCCCCGGGTCACCGGGATTGACTCCTGCAAAGGATGGGCCCGGACCTTCTTCTACGTCTGGAACGAGGGTACTGAAGACATGATTCGGTTGCAGCCCTATGCTCCGGGTCTCCCTGACACGGATTTCTGGGAGGAGGTCGCCAAGAAACCTACAGCTCTGGCCAACCAAGTCAACAAGAGGTTCGTGGAGCTGAAGAAGCTCGGATTGTGCAACGAGGATGCTATGATCATGTTCGTGTGCAACCGAATCTCTCCCCTCCAGAGGCGCACCCACAAGTTGTGCCACATGAGCTTCGGTCGCGACCCCAACCGAACCTCCTCCTTCGAATTGAGCAACACGGAGATCTTCCGCCGGGTCAAGGCTCTGTTCACCACTCACAAGGATTTCTCTGCCGAATGGACGTGGGGAATCGAGCATTACTGCCGTGACAGGCTCCCTCCCGCGGTAAGCTTCGCGGGGTAAACTTATTTCGGATCAAGTATGTGTCGGTTTTTGTCATATTTTTGACTCTGCTCTTTGTGCTTTTTCCCAGCTGTTTCTCCAGCAAACTCTCGAGGATGGCATGGATCCAACCCTTAAGTGGGCGCCGGACCGAGAGATCCCGGATGAGGAGGAGCTGGACCAGGAGATGTTCCTCCCTATGACCGACACCACCAAACGTCCCAGCGGTAAATTCTCTTCTCTTAGAGATTGGCCTGATGATGAGGATGACTCGGATATCGACATGATTGAACCCGTTGAGGCTGTCCCTCTTTCTTTTGCCTTTCGGGCATCAGCTAACCCCGGTGGGCATATCCACGAGGATCCTCCACTTGCCACGGGGAGCCGGTTCCGGTGGCGTCGAAGAAGAAGCTCGGATCCGCGTCAAGTTCTTCTTCCGAACCTTCTCAGCCCACCAAAAGGAAAAAGAAGGCCGGAGACAAGACTGCGTCCAAGCGGGCAGGCAAAGCCCCAGCACGGAGGGCCCGGAAACCCAAGGAGGCCGAGACCTCGGATGCATAAGTCATTTTTCACTGCGCAACACACTTTTAATTGCATCGGGGTAATTTCACTCCTGACATCATTCTCTTTTGCAGGCCTCCTGTGGAGGTCCCTCAGAGCGGATCGAGCATCTCTTCTCCCCTTTGGTCCGGCCCTTCTCCTCCTCGTGACGACAAGTCACGCCCGCTGAGCCCTATTCCGGAGGGCTCTGCGGCTGCTCCGGGTTCCGCAGTACCTCATCAAGAGGAACGGGACCTCGGAGCGGGAGGGGTCGGTTCGGCCGAGGCAACGACGTCCACCACTTCGGCATTGCCGCAACCAGCATCCACCAAGTCTATCGCAACACCAGCACCAGCAGCAGCTCCAGTACCAGCTTCCGAGCCAGCACCTGCCCCGGTAGCCAAGAGACCCACAGCGGCTCCAGTACCAAGTTCTTCTGCCTTGTCCGAGTCATCTCAGCCTCGGCGAGGAACTATTCCAGCAGCTTATAAAGGGAAGTCCACCGTGGTTACTTCTTCCGAGCAAGTTAAAGGCAAGAAGGCCCCGGATACTACCAAATCTGCATCCATCGAGGCTGGGCAGCGAACTCTATCGTCAATGCTTCCGAAGAAATCACCGGCGACGGATGTTCTGCCGAAACCAACGATGCAGAGATGGTTCTGCACACCAGCCTAGCTCTTGCCCTAATCGAGAGGAAGGAAGCTCATGCGAAGGGCTTGGTGGCACCCACATGCCTTGGCGAGCGGTACCCTCCGAGCCTTATCGAGTTCGTCATGAACTGAATAAAGGCGGAGTTAAATCTCTACGACGATCTCCCGGAAAAGTTTGGCCCCGTAGAATTTTCTGCCCAGATGAATACTGCCGCCAAGGCAATTAACCTCACGGGGCGAATGATGGAGGTATGTCATTTCTGCTTTACATGCTGTAGATAATAGCCATTAGTCCCCGAGCCTCCGGTGGAGTAGCTTGTTACTAGGCCGGATGCTCGTTAGAAAACTAACATAGCTGCATGTAAACTTCAAATATGCACACACCTAGAGCCAGGTTAAGTTCCAGTTGGCCCGGATCTTGTACACTTCGAATATGCACACACCTAGAGCCGGGTTAAGTTCCACTTGGCCCGGATCTTATACACGTCGAATATGCACACAACTAGAGCCGGGTTAAGTTCCACTTGGCCTGGATCTTGCACACTTCGAATATGCACACACCTAGAGCCGGGTTAAGTTCCACTTGGCCCGAATCTTGCACACTTCGAATATGCACACACCTAGAGCCGGGTCAAGTTCCACTTGGCCCGGATCTTGCACACTTCAAATATGCGCCAAGCTAACTTTACACTTCTATACTTCTTTCAGGTAACCACCAATCGCCGGAGCACCGAATTTCAACGCCTGCTTGATACCCACAAGATCTTACGTGCAAAACATGTTGCACTTGGTGCAGAACATGAAAAGAGGGGTAATTTTCTCTCTCGTCACCTCTCCGTTTTACTTTACTTGTTTCCGCCGGACTAATCTCCTCATTCGGTTTTTGCAGCTGGGGTGGAGGCTGAGAATAAAATTATGCGGAAGAACTTGGAGGAAATCCGGGGTATGTCCTCTTTTGTCCGACCTTGTTGTGTTTTCCATTTCTTCTTCTCCTTGGCTCGGCAAACATTCACTCCTCGGCTTTGCCGGGTCAACATGCTATTTCAGCATCGGTTGAGGATAGTGTGCCCGTGCCTGATATGATGCTGCATTTTCTTGAACAAGCAGGGCAGCATCAAGCTGAGCTGAAGAAGAAGAATGATGAGCTTGCCCTCCTCCGGACCAAGGATGACGAGATAGCCAAGCTCAAGGCTGAGATGGAGAAGATGAAGGCCCAACACAAAACCGAGCTACAAAAAGTTGGCCAGAACTTCACCGAAGAGCGTGAGCACCTTACTCTCCAGATCTCTAAGGGCCAGGACCTACTCAGAGAATCCGATGTCCAGCTTGGGTCGGCAAATGCTAAACTTGAGCAACTTCGCAAAAGACGCGATGCCTGCATCAAGGAGTTGACCCGGATCCATAGCCATATTTCTCGTAAGTTCCTTTCCCTTGTCCGACATAACTCTCCGGGTTACCTCATATGTCTTTTCTTTACCTTCTTCTTTTGCCTTGTTTCCAGACCACTTTCCAGAGGGTACTGCGATTGCGAGCACTGCTGTTGCCAAGTTTCCGAGAGAGGGGTACTCCCCTTGCTCCTGATGGTGAGAACATTCCCTTGGACATGGAGGACCTATTGGTCAGCTTGTCCTCTCGCGTGGAGACCATCAAGAACTATGGCAAGGGCATCCTCGACGTTGCAGTTCGCATCTTCAATACGTTCTGGCCCGGAGAGAGTAGTCCGGAGACCATCGCAACTCTCGTCGAGAAATTAATGGAAGTTGAGACCCAGCTTGACCTCTGGAGAGAATCTGCCGGTCGCGCTACAGCTGACACCATCCTTCATCATATTCTCACATGGTACGAGAAGATCGACCTTAGCGTCCTCACACGCCGGCGCACCAGATCCAGATGGGCCGATGATCCGGAGTGGGTAGCTCGACGCCAGGCTTGCGCCTACAGCCTTGTTGAATATTCTCCAATTCATGACTGGATTGAAGGGCCAAGCTTCCTGGAATCCGCTGGGGACGAGCAAAATGAGAATGTTGAAGATGGATCGGATGAGGGCGAAGAAGATGATGCTTCAGATATTGAAGACATCGACGACGACGCCGAACCTGCTCCTCCTGCTGCTCCTTAGTTCTAAAAAACTTGAAAATTTATCAGATCCCCGGTATGCCGGGTGTAATTGTATGCCGGATATGTGATATTTTGCTACTACGTTTTTATGCCGGATTAACTTGGGCGTAGTCCCCGAGTTTCATTTTCTTGTTCGCCCAATTCTTTGGCTCGGTCCGTGTCTACCTTGATTCGGTTTTACGACTTACGAATCCGAGCTTCAAAAATTGTCTTAACAATACTTAGAAACTTTGAGGCCTGGCTCAAAATAATTCAGCATAATAACTTGAAAATAAATACAGGGTTAGTCCGAAAAAACAAACGTTAGCTCGAATAAATTCGTTTCCTTAGTCGTTTTTTCATGTGCTACGCAATTCCAAACTTGTTCCCTTGCTTGCCATGAAGCTAGTTCTTGTTGGACAGCAGCAAGTCGAAGGGTTGGGTTCTTGGTGCTCACACATTACTAATCCGGGTTAGGTAAAACGACGCATTCCAGCTACCGCACAAGAAATTACGACAAACATTATTAAGGCAGTCCCCGAGTTACTGCTCGAGGCGCTGCTATTTCATTGATAAGCTCATTGCCGACATACATACCGACATATGAGATGAGTCGGATACATACACTTCTTAGCTAAGTGTAGAAGGGACGAAGTAGTGCTACATTCCACGGTCGCTTGGATTCCTCTCCGGACCTGTCCGCCTTGTTCTTTTCCTGTGGCTTTGCATCTATAAGATAATATGAATCATTGTGCAATGCTTTGCTCACAATGAATGGCCCTTCCCATGGGAGGATAATTTATGCATGCCAGTAGTACGTTGTACCAACCGGAGCACCAGATCGCCTTCCCGAAAGACTCGGGGGCACACTTTCCGGCTATGATAGCGTCGGAGATTTTGCTGATATATGGCGGATCTGGACAGTGCCAGTTCTCTCGCTTCTTCTAGCAGATCAACATTATTTTGCCGGGCTTCTTCCACTTCGGCTTCTGTGTATTGGGTGACCCTAGGCGAATCATGCTCTATGTCGGCTGGTAATACAGCTTCTGCCCCATATATACCAGAAAGAATGGCGTATAGCCTGTTGATCGATTCGAAGTTGTTCTTAAGCTCCATAGTACTGCTGGTAGTTCTTCTATCCAGCACCCCGCTGATCTTTGCAGCGGCTCAATGAGCCGGGGTTTTATCCCGGATAATACTAACCCGTTGGATCTTTCCACTTGTCCGTTCAATGCAGGGTGGGCTACCGAGGCGACATCGAGTCGGATCTTCTTATCTCGGCAGAAGCGCGCAAATGCTCCTTCCGCAAAATTTGTTCCATTATCAGTTATAATACTGTGTGGATAACCATATCTCAAGATGATGTCTTTGAGAAATGTCATGGCCGTAGCTCCATCACATTTTCTTATGGGCTTCACTTCAATCCATTTTGTAAACTTGTCCACCATGACCAAAATGTGTGTCATGTTTCCTCTCGCTGGTTTGAATGGGCCAACCATATCCAAGCACCATATAGAAAATGGCCACGTAATTGGTATGGTCTTGAGTTCCGACATAGGCATATGTGTCTTGGTGGCGTACCTCTGACAACCATTGCATTTTCTCACCAAATCTTCTATTTGTTCCAAGGCACTTGGCCAGTAGAATCCATGCCAGAATGCCTTTGCCACCAAGGCTCGGGATGAGGCATGATGCCCACATTCCCCTTGGTGTATATCTCGGAGGATGTCAAGCCCTTCTTCCGGGTCAACGCATCTTTGGAGAACATTGGTTACACTCCATTTGTACAACTCAGAATTGATGATTGTGTATGCTTTTGCTCTCCTCTGAGTTTGCCTGGCTAACACCTCCTCAGTGGGTAACGTTCCATCTTTCAGGAATTGGAATATAGGCAGTGCCCAAGCTGGTATGGCTCGCGGAGGGAATATCTCCTCATCAATTTCCATCTGATCCACCAGCATAACTTCAGCGGATCATCTTTGGCAGTCCCGGGTCTAGCGAGGTAGTCCCGGGTTTCTTGGCGATCCCGGGTTTCTTGGCGTAGTCCCGGGTCTCGCGTATCACCTCCCATGTCAATGTCCATGGGCTCAGCTCCGGATTCCGTATTTTCCGGGACATAGATCGAGTCGGTTCCTGGGGACGGCCTGATAGATGGTTTCCTGAGGTGTTCCAATGCTACGCCCGATGGAATTGCCTGTCTGGTCGATCCGAGCTTTAACAACATGTCGGCGGCCTCATTTTCCGCCCGGGGTACATGGTGAAATTCACACCCCTCGAAGTAACCAGATATCTTCTGCACGTGAAATTGGTATAGTGCCATGTTTGGATCCAGGGCATCCCACACTCCGGACACCTGCTTCACCACCAGGTCCGAGTCGCCAAAGCATATTATCCGACGTATGCCAATCTCCTTTGCCACTTTGAGCCCATGCACAAGAGCCTCATACTCAGCGACATTGTTCGATGCCGTGAAATGGATCTGCAATACGTACTTTAGCTGATCCTTCTTTGGCGAGGTAAGCACAACCTTGGCGCCTAATCCACTTTTGGTTTTCGACCCGTCAAAGTGCATCCTCCAGTAATTCGGATCTGGTGGCGGTGGTTCGTATTGTACCTCGGCCCAATCCACGAAAAAGTCCGCCACAGCCTGAGAATTGATCGCTTCTCTTACATGCGGTATTGCGGCATAAGGGGCTAGCTCAATTGCCCATTTTGCGATTCTGCCACTCACATCCTTGTTACCCATTATCTCGGATATGGGTGCTTCACATATTACTTTGATGGGGTGCTCCTCAAAGTAATGCTTTAACTTCTTCGTTGCCATATAGACACCATAGGCCACCTTTTGAAAGTGCGGGTAGTTCTGTTTTGAGGCAGACAATACCTTGCTCAGGTAATACACTGGCCTCTGCACCGACTTACCCTCTTCATTGCGTTCCACTATGATTACTGCACTTACAACTCGGTTGGTTGCGGCTACGTAGAGCAACATTGGCTCCTTTGATAGTGGAGAGGCTAACATTGGCGCAGTGGCCAACATCCTTTTCAAGTGGGCAAAGGCTTCATCGGCCTGTGGCGTCCAAACAAATTTATCCGACTTTTTCATGAGTTGGTAGAGAGGCAGTGCCTTTTCTCCCAACTAACATACAAACCGACTCAACGATGCCAGGCATCCAATGCACTTCTGGAAATCATTGAGACACTTCGGTAGCTCCATTCGTTCGATGGCTGGGATCTTAGTTGGATTAACTTCAATACCTCGGCTGGAGACGAGAAATCCGAGTAATTTTCCAGCCGGGACACCGAAGGTACATTTTTCCGGGTTAAGCTTCATCCGGAACCTTCTCAAGTTCGCGAATGTTTGCCTTATGTCGTCAAGGAGCGTTGCGCTTTCCTTGGTCTTGATAACTACATCATCCACGTATACTTGTACGTTTTGACCTATTTGGTCATGCAAACATTTTTGCATACATCTTTGGTACGTTGCACCTGCATTACGTAAACAAACGGCATAGTGCGATAGCAATAAGCCCCGTACGGGGTAATAAACGCCGTTTTTATTTGATCATCCGGGTTCAGAGGTATCTGGTGGAAGCCAGAATATGCATCAATGAATGACAACAGTTCGCATCCCGCGGTTGAGTCTATGACTTGATCTATCCTTGGCAGTGGAAATGGATCTTTTGGACATGCCTTGTTCAGGTTCGTGTAATCGATGCACATGCGCCAAACCACTGCTACGTTCGGATCGTCCTTCTTCTTTTCTACCAGCACCGGATTAGAGAGCCAATCCGGATATAGTACCTCCATGATAAATCCTGCTGCTAGTAACCGAGCTATCTCGTCTCCAATGAGTTTTCTCCTATCCTCGGCGAAGCGGCGGAGAGGTTGCTTCACCGGCCTTGCTCCGGGACTTACGTTCAAAGAGTGCTCGGCCAACTCCCTCGGAACACCTTGCAAGTCCTGTGTAGACCAAGCAAAAATATCCCGATTCTCATGGAGGAAGTTGACGAGCTCGCTTTCCTATGTGTCAGTTAACCCGGCACCAATCGTTATGGTGCACTCCGGAAACATGTTATCAACTGGAATCTTCTTGGTGTCCTTTGCGGCTTGAAATGAAACGCTGCCATGCGGGTTACTTAATGCCGGCATATATTGCTGCACGGACTGAGCCAATGCTGCCACCTCTTGGATTTTTCTTTTCTCTTGCACAATCACGAGTGACTCGATAGGTTAGACCCGGCTGAAGCACACTCCATGGAACGTCGGAAATCTCCAGCAATGGTTATCGCTCCATTTGGCCCGGGCAACTTCATCTTCAGATAACTGATGTGACAGCTTGCCATGAACTTGTTCAATGATGGTCTTCCGAGTAAGGCGTGATACGCACTTTCCAAGTTCACCACTTCAAACTCCAGATTTTCAGTTCGGCAGTTATCCCTTGTGCCGAATAACACGTCGACCCGGACCTTGCCTATGGGCTCACAAGAAATGCCTGGTACTATGCCATGGAAAGTCGTTCTCGTAGTCTGGAGCATGTTCTCCGAGATGCCCAACTTGCGCATCGTATCCGCATACATGATGTTGATGCTACTGCCATTATCAATCAGAACCTTGGAGAACCTCACATTGATGTTCGGTCCAATGAACGTCGGATCTAGCACTAGCGCTCTGAACACAGGCTCGGCATAAGTTTAGGATGATCTTTGATGTTCCAGGTGATTTCCTGGTCCAACCAAGGCATGTACCTCGTCACTGCTGGCATGACCGCATTGACCTCCATATGTCGGTGCTGCAAGCTTTTTCTATCTGTTTCCTCGGTCGTGAACACACAATAACTCTGGTGATGTTCCCTGTACTCGTTCCTTCCCTTGTTTCCGGGGTACCTCTGATCCGGTTGTTGCTGATTTTCCACCTGATGCACTGCATCCCTTCTTTCATTGTCGTCATACCTCGGCGGAGAGGGAGGCAACATTAGCTGCTGCGTGTTTGCTCCGGAGAGCAATTTCTACCGGGGTAACTCCTGCTGAGGTTGATCATTCCGGGGTGCCTGAGCATTCCCCGAACCACGTTGCTCTATCTTTCGCATCCACTCACATTGCCTCGTCGTGTGACCCGCCGGGTTATTCGGATTTGGCGTGTGAAACTTACACGGCTGGTCCAGCATCGACTCGTAGGTATACCTCGGACGGTCTTTCTTTTCCTGCCACTGTTTCTTCTGCTCCGGAGTCCATGTTTTCTTGCCATCATTTCTTGGAGTCCACTGCCCTCCAGTTCTCTGGCGTTGGTTACTCCTTGATCCGGGTTGATCTTGATTCACAGCTGCAACCTGTTGCGAACCATAGCGATGGTCAGGTCTATCATCTCTCCTCTTTCCTCTGTAATCATTCCTCTGGGACGACCCAGCTCCATCCCTCTGATAGTATTCCTCGTTTGACTCATTTGACGCGAGCCTAGGTTGGGTCGGATCGCCCAAAGCATACGAATCAGCAATCCGGATCATCTCTGCCAGCGTAACTGGCATTTTCCTTTGCGGCTTCATCCACAGCTCACTGCCGTATCTGCACCCTTGCGCAAACCATGCTATGGCCTGCGACTCTATGACACCTTCACACGAGTTTCTCACGGTACACCACCGGGTCAAGAATTCACGATCCGTCTTGTTGGGTCTTTGCTTGCACATTGCCAGGGTCTGCAGTCTATTCGGCCTCTAGTACGTACTTGAGAAGTAGCTGATAAACATTTCTTCAAAATCTATCCAGCAGTTGATGCTTCCGGGTGGCAAGTTATTCAGCCATACTCTAGCCGGGCCTTCCAACATCTGGGGCACGTAACGCACAACCCATCTCAAGTTGATAGTTGCAATTTTCACCGCCGTAGCATAGTTTATCAGCAAATCCTCTGGCTTGGTACTACCGTCATACGTCTTTGTGCCCCTAGGTAACTAGAAGTTTGGTACCGGCGGTTCCTTCATGATCTGGGGTCCAAAGCACGCTGGACCCGGAGGACCTTGACATTCGATCTGTTCCGACCTGTACAGGCGATCCAGTTTTAACCTGGCGTCATCCGGCATCAAATCCCTGCTTCCCAATCTAGACCCTATCACATGATAGTCCGTTCTGGGGTACCCTGCGTTCACCATCTCCGAATCACCGTCATTGTATCGGTTTTGCTCTCGTTGCACACCTTTCTGTTGCATACCTCGGTCGGCGCTTTGCTCTTGCCTCGGTATATTCCGCTGCTGCGGTTGTCCTGCTCTTGCGGAGTTGCGCTGTCCGGCATTGCCGTTGACAGCGTTCCCCTGACCGGCATTGCCTTGGTCGTGATTACCTCGGCCAGCTTCACCTCGGCTCACACTCCGTCGATCATCACCTTTCCGCATCTCTTTTTCTTTTCCCGCACGCGTTGGGTCGTACGAGACGATCTGTTTGTTCCGTCTGGCCGAGGTTACTACCTCTTCTCTCCTTGGACCGCCATGAGGCGATGATGCGGCTCCATTGGATTTCTCCGGGTTACCCATCACCGAATGGACGATCTTGGAAGCCCCATCTCTCTCCGGGTTAGCTCTCAGCAGCTCCTCGTTCTGCCTGTTCGCGATCCGAACCAAATCGTTAACCCTGTCTTGCTGCCTTTGACGGGCCTCACCCGTCAGACCCTCTAGCTTGGACGCAGCCGCATCTGCTGCTCTGAGGTTCTTCGCCGGGGTACTATACTTCGGCAACCCCACAGACAAATAGTTTTCCGACCCTTCTGCTCCATCATCACCTTCTCTGTTCATCTCGCTTATGAGATTTCTCCCTTTTACTTTCACCGCATCAACTTTGTTTGCCTTTGCATACTCACGCAGTGTCATGTTCAGTGACTGCTGAGCCGCGGCTATTTTCTTTGCGCCCTCCAGTATCTTTTGCCGAGTTTCCTCTAGCTCGGCCTGTGCCTGAGACGGATCTACCACTGCTGCTACCGGGTTAGCCAAGCTTTCCATAGCTTCCCTCAGTACGTTCTCAAGCCTCTCTAGTGGAGGTCCTCTACCTTTCCTCGGTGCCTTAGGCGTTACCTCCGGGTCTGGCGCTGGATCCTTGGTCGCGCCTGCACCTGGCGCAGTCATCATCACCTCCGCATGGTCCGAGGAGCGAGTGATACGCGCCCCGCGAGCCACAGTGAGGGGTGGTTCCCCCGCATCGGCACGCGTGGATGAGCGCCGAGCGTCCGCAACGTAGACCTTGTGCGTGCCGAGCTTGACGAAGAGGCCGTTGCGTGGAAGCGGGCGTGTGCCGAAGCAGCCAGCGTTGTCGCTGACGAAATCCAGCGCTCCAAAGCGCTGAACAAGCCCGGAGACGATGCGTTTGCCGGTGCTGATGAAGTTTCCCGTCCGGATCTTCACCCCTGCTAGCGCCGCTAGCCCCACGGTGGGCGCCAACTGTCGTGGTGGTGTCACGGCAGATGCCATGGATAGGCTAAAGGTGGGGACTAATACACGCTAGGGGAATCCAGGTAGGGATAGTGGAGTGTTTCTCCACATAGAAGTTTGTATTGCTATCCCTTCAAGATTACAAGTGCTCCTTGAGCTGTATTGGCGAGAGGAGGAAGAAGGAGCTCTCTTACTCTTGCCTAGATCTACTAGCCCTAAGGAATCACCAAACCAACTAGTGCTCAACCAACTAGCATTCTGCCAACCCTCTCTACCAGAACCCTAACCCCCCTTATATAGAGGTGGTTCGGTCCTGGCCTAGGGCATACGTGGAGGCATATTCCTAAGAATATGCCCCCTCCCAAAGTGGTAACCCGACCGGGGTGCTTTTCCCCCGCGTCACTCATGCTTTAGCGACGTAGCCTCAGCGGCGCCCGCGTCAGCCGACGTGAGCGTCGTCACCCTTGTCGGCCATGACCCGGTGGTCCTGCGCTTGCTTTATTCGCTCATCCAGTACACACCGGACCTTATTTTTTGACCAGAGAGATTCCTTCCTTCTCCTAGAAGCTAAGCGAGGATCCGGATCATAGTAGATCTGGCTACACATGTTCCTGCATATAAGTTAGACAAGCATTTCTGACTTACTCCTTAAGTCGGATGAGACAACGTTAGGCGACCCCCCTAGTCTGGGTTACTCCGTGATCCGGCCTGCCTTGAGGTGACTCGACCAGCATCCGCTTTGACCTTGCCGAACCTCGGCTAACTCGGCCCTTATACCCTGGAGTGACCCTACCCGGGGGTATCCCCCCAACATATGCATTGCCTAGGATGGCAGATGGCCATGGCTGGGAGGCCAAACTCATAGGGGAGGTGCCTATACTAGGGTGTGTAATTGAAAGGTTAGGATAGATTATCCGCATACTAAGTATGATGATTCAGGGTTATCCCTGACGGATGTATCGAATTTTGTGGTGAAAGTGTACCACCTCTACAGAGTGTCAAACTATTCGAATAACCGCGTCCGTGGTTATGGACAGTTGGAGTGGCCATACTGTTCCGTTGTCAGATGTTTTCAAAATGATTTGTGACTTGAAGGATAACCTTAACTTGACCACAATAGAGTTGTGGACATGAAATCCAAGTTCACACTTAAGTAATGTAGAGAACTAAACTTAGGTCTTTACTCTTACGGCTTTATGAAATAAACCTGGCTTTTTGCAAAAAAACCTAGAGCTTATGACTCCTACTAGTTTTATCTTACTTATGCTAGCGTTTGTTTGCAAGTACTTAAAGAGTACTCATGGCTTTGTCCCTGGCTATTCCCATGGCCAGACTATGAGGAGGATTACCCGAAGATGGATAGCAGGAGGTCTACGACAACTAGGATCATCTCCCATTGTCAGCATTGTCTGTGACCCTGAAGATGAAGCCCCACTATGCTTACTTTCCGCTGCTTTGATTGTATTAAGACTGGATCATGAGATCCTTTATTTGTAAGACCTTTAATATGGTTTGTAATGGATGATGTACTGTGGTACCACTTCTGTTATGTCTCGCAAAAATGGTAATCCTAGGATTGCGATGTATGGCATAATAGGCATCTGGACTTAAAAATCCGGGTGTTGACAGGTTGGTATCAGAGCCATCCTGACCATAGTAGACCCTAGTTAGAATGGACGCCTGAAAAACCTAGTTTCAAAACAAAGATAGTAAGTATTTACAAAAACTATTCTCATTCTTATCCTTGAGATTCTTTCCAAAAGAGATCACTTGTTCCTCAAAACTCTTACAATTCTACATAAAATTTGACACACTTGATCACCTCACTAACTTACTCATCTTAATTGCTTATAGATGGATGTCAACTATAGCATGTTTTACTAGTTGGGCAATGGAGGACATCTTATCTTTGAGAGGGATCTGGATCAGCTTTCAGAGTGTCTTGGGCGCCCGCACCCAGAGTTCTTCGGAGCACAGCTCAATGATCAATCCGGTGGGGAGCTAAAGTGGCTGATAGTTGCCGACCTGTGAGGCAAAATGGAGCCACCTCTTTCTGACAAGATTCAGTTTAGCGTTCGGGAGAACAACTGGCTAGACGGATTAGCCAGGGCTATGCAAGAAGCTCTTGCACATCCGTGTGCACAAAACATCAACCAGATCATTAGCACCCATTTTTCTCACTATGCCAAACTTGACTCTATGGGACTGCCTTTGACCGTGCCTGCCCATCCAGAGCTGAAGCATCACGTGGACCACATGGCCTTCATGCTACACGAGACACAGAAAGAGTTAGACAATGCCCGTGCTTACGCCAACCAGAACCATGCCGAAGCTGTTGAAAGGAAGCAAACCATCGCCATTCTCTCCAAGTATTGCAAGTCACTTTGCAGCCAGCGCAAAAAAAATGATCGCATCATCGCCCGTCTTTGTCAGAAGATAGCCACCTTGGAGGAGACCATCCATGACCAGGAGATCCAGTTGGAAGAGCAGGAGGAGGAGGGTGAAGACATACAGGGGATATTCACTCTTACCTCAGTGATGACAATGACTACCTCGAGGACAAAGCCAGGGAGGACAACACTGATGAGGATGATGCTTACTTCATTGATGATGATGAGCCCGACACCCCGATGATGATTAGTCGCACCTGACCACTATCGTAGGTGTGAGTTGTACCCGGTCCCACTGTATCGTAGCTTCACAGAATGGTTCTTAAAACCATCTGTTTCCTTGTTGTGGTGTGTGTTTGTATCTATCCTTGGAATGAATGAATGAAAAGAAAGTTGCTAGTTATCAAAAACCTGAGTTATACTCAAAGTGAAAGTTTTAAAACAAACCCATAAACCCTAGAAATTTCCCTCTTGTCTCACTATCTATATCAATCTTCAGATGACTCGCGGAAATGCTGGAGGAAGCAGTTCATCCCAAGACCTAATGCTGCAGATTTTGTAGATGCTAGTTTCCGACCGTGAAGTTGGTAGAGCTAAACGTCAAGCCAACTTAGCCACTCTGCAATAGACAACCCAGATGGCCCACAATAATCAAGGCCATGGAAACCAAGATCACCATGGATCCAAACTTAATAACTTCCAGAATACCAACCCACCCATGTTTAGTAAGTCTGAGGAGCCTCTAGATGCTGATGATTGGCTGCAGACCATGGAAAACAATCTAGAAGTAGCCGGAGTGGATGCTAATGAGAAGGTGTTGTTTTCTACCCACTACCTGTCCGGCTATGCCAGATCATGGTGGAATAGTACCCGTACCATGAACAGAGGTCAGATGATGACTTGGGAGGAGTTCAAACTCAAGTTCAGCAGGACCCATGTGCCCCCGGGTCTAATTAAGAGGATGAGGGATGAGTTCAGGGATCTGAAGCAAGGAAGGATGACTATGGTTGAGTACCGTGATAGATTTCTGTCACTAGCTAGGTATGCACCTGATGAGATTGACACAGAAGCAAAGAAGAAAGAGAGATTCTTGAACGAACTGCATGATGAGATGCAAACCGCGTTAGTCAACATTCCCTTTGATGACCTTGAAGCTTTAGTGGATTCCGCCATTTAGATGGAAGGGAAGATAAACCAAGCCAGTGAAAATCGCAAGCGAAGGATGATGCACCAACCAGGACCCACCATACCCCGAAGTATCGCCCCAACCCGTCTGCAAGTTATGCACCCAGAAATAGCAGACCCCCAATGTCTCGCCCGAACTACCCCAACCGTAGCAAAGGAAACCCAAGGTCCGGAGGAAACCACAAAAACAACCATGGCAGCCCCAATAACTTCAACCGCACACCGCCAAAGTCCAACCACACCAACAACAACAATACTGCCCCAAGGACTAGAAGCAATATTGTGCCTGTCATAGGGAAAGACAAGTCAATGATAACTTGCTTTGAATGTAGAGTCACGGGTCACTACTCCAATGAGTGTCCCGATAAACTTTCCACAGCAACCAATGTGACTACACCTTCCCAATAGCAACGCCGTGTCCAGCCTGGAAGAAGATTTGCCCCAGGAAACCCGCACAATCGTAATGGCCGTCTGTTCCACATGAATGCTGAGGAAGCCTAGGAAGCGCCAGATGTCGTGTTGGGTATGTTTTTTGTTAACTCAGTTCTAGCAAGAGTGTTGTTTGATTCTGGAGCATCACACTCGTTTGTTATAGAAGAATTTGCATGCACTAGTAAGATCCAACCAACAAATTTGAAGCATGTCATAATAGTTCAAATACCTGGCTCAACTACAAAAACTAGAAAATTTTGCAAGGCTGTACCTATCAGAATACATGGGATAGATTTTCCAATCTAATAGTACTTGGAACCAAAGGTTTGGAAGTAGTGCTCGGGATGGATTGGATGTCAAAACATCAAGGATTAATCGACTGTGCTAAGAAAGCCATAACCATGACCAGTAGCACCAGAGTATCAGTAGAACATGTATCCGAGACTTTGCCCCATCAATTCAAGTGCAACAAGAGTCTATCCAAAACCACCATTGACCAAGTCAGAGTAGTTTGTGAATACCCTGATGTGTTCCCAGATGAATTGCTCGGTATGCCCTAGATCAGGATATCGAGTTTATCATTGAACTAGTCCCTGGAATCGGACCGATAGCTCAGAGACCCTATAGTATGAACCCATTTGAACTAGTGGAGCTGAAGAAGCAATTTGATGATATGCTGGGAAAAGGACTGATTCAACCAAGTGCATCACCATGGAGATCACCTGTTTTGTTTGTTGATAAGAAGGATGGTGCCAACTGTTTGTGTACGGATTATCGGAAGCTAAATGACGTCACCATCAAGAACAAGTACCCTTTGACGAAGATAGAAGATTTGTTTGATCAACTGACTGGTGCCAGAGTGTTCTCTAAGATTGATCTTAGAACTAGTCATCAATTGAAAATCCACACAACAGATATCCCAAAGACTGTCTTCACCACCAGATATGGATTGTATGAGTACAATGTCATGTATTTTGGATTAACCAATTCCCCCGCTTATTTCATGAACCTCATGAATAAGATTTTTATGAATTTTCTGGATAAGTTTGTCGTTGTTTTTATCGATGAAATTCTGATCTACTCCAAATCAGAAGAGGACCAGGAACAACATCTGAGAACCACCCTTAAAACCCTTAGGGAGCATCAGTTGTATGCAAGGTCTAGCAAATGTGAATTCTGGTTAAAGGAAGTAGGATTCCTTGGCCATATCTTGTCGACAGGAGGAGTCGCTGTCGATCCAGCCAAGATTAAGGATGTTGAAGAATGGAAAGCCCCGACGAACCAAACCGAAGTCCGTGCATTTCTTGGATTAGCCGGATATTATTGCAAGTTTGTTGAAGGATTCTCGAGCATCGCAAGACCGATGACCCAGTTGTTGAAGAAAGATAAGAAGTTTGAGTGGACTGGCAAATTTCAAGCAAGTTTTCAAGATCTCAAGAAGAGATTGATTTCAGCCCCAATTTTGATTATGCCCGATATCAAGAAGCCCTTTGATGTGTATTGTGATGCATCCAAGATTGGTCTCGGATGTGTATTGATGCAAGAAGGCAAAGTCATATCCTATCTGTCTAGACAACTGAAACAACATGAGCAAAACTACCCTACCCATGACCTAGAACTGGCAGCCGTAGTTTTAGCTCTGAAGACATGGCGTCATTACCTTATGGGTAACCGCTGTGAGATTTATTTGGATCACAAGAGTCTGAAGTATATCTTCACCCAGAAGGAGCTGAATACGAGGCAAAAAAGGAGATGGATAGAGTTAATCAAGGATTATGACCTTGACATTCACTATCACCCCGGCAAATCCAATGTGGTAGCGGATGCTCTTAGTAGATTGCCGTGTAGATTAAACACCATGATAAAGGAAGACCAACCAAGTCTGCATGAGGATATGGAGAATTTCAGAGTGGAGCTAGTTAGCGAAGGATTCTTAGCTAGCATAGAACTCCAAACCACTTTGATTAGTCAGATAAAAGAGGCCTAGAAAGGAAACGCAAGTATTGATGGAATCAAGGATCATATCAGAATAGGGAAGGTACCTGGATTTACCAAAGATGAAGAAGGAGTTTTGTGGTACAAAGGACGGATCTGTGTTCCAGCAGATTCGGAGTTGAAGCAAGTCATTATGAAAGAAGCTCATGATACCCTTTATTCTATCCACCCAGGAGGAACGGAGATGTATCAGGATTTGAAAGAGCAATTTTGGTGGCACAAAATGAAGAGAGAAGTTGGAAGCTACATAGCCAAGTGTGATATCTTCCAGAGAGTCAAAGCGGAACATCAGAGACGCGCAGGACTTTTGCAACCATTGCAGATTCTGGAACGGAAATGGGATTCTGTCGGAATGGACTTTATCACAGGTTTGCCTACATCTAGTAGGGGAAATGACTCTATTTGGGTCATAGTAGATAGATTGTCTAAGGTAGCCCATTTCATACCCGTCAAGACAACCTACCAAAGTTCGAAGCTAGCAGAGTTGTATATCGCTAGGATAGTCAATCTGGATGGAACCCCCAAGACCATTGTTTTGGATCGAGGAACCCAGTTTACCTCAAGATTTTGGCAGAAGGTCCAAGAAGGATTAGGAACCAAACTGAATTTCAACATAGCTTATCACCCACAAACCGACGGACAAACTGAAAGAGTCATCCAGATCTTAAAAGATATGTTGAGAGCTTGTGTGTTAGAATATGGATCTAAATGGGCAGATTGTCTGCCTTTCATGGAATTCTCATACAACAATAGTTATCAAGCCAGTTTGCAAATGGACCCATTTGAATTTCTGTATGGAAGAAAGTGACGTACCCCGTTGAATTGGTCGCAAGTAGGAGAGAGTCAGATCTTCGGACCAGACATTCTACGAGAAGCTAAAGAGAAGGTTCACAAAGTCCGTGAGCACCTCAAGACCGCTCAATCCAGACAGAAGAGTTATGCAGATAAAAGACATCAAGACTTGACCTTCAATGTCGGAGATTTTGTGTATCTCAAAGTATCACCCTTTAAGGGAATGCAGCGTTTTTGTATGAAAGGAAAGCTACCCCCAGATATATTGGACCCTTCAAGATTTTGAATCATCGAGGAGAAGTATCCTATCAGTTGGAACTGCCTGGGGAGATGTCAGCAGTGCATGATGTGTTCCATATCTTGTTACTTCGCAAGTGCTTAGAAGTTCCGGAGAAGACCGAAGAAGAACATCGATCATAGAGCCATAGATATCGACAAGGATCTAACTTATCTTGAAGTGCCCATCCGTATATTGGAAGAAGCATTTAGAACCACCCGGACCAGAAGTATCAAGTTTCTCAAGATCCAATGGAGTAACCATACCGAAGAAGAAGCCACCTGGGAACGAGAAGATTACATTAGGATAGAGTTTCCCAATCTCTTTAGTTCCTAGTTTTTCTTGAATCTCGGGATGAGATTCTGTTTAAGGAGGGAAGATTTGTAACATCCCAAAAATATTAATCAATCTTATCAAGCTCTAATCACCCAAGTTTAGGGTTAACAAAAACTTTTATTATTAAACTTAATATGAGTGCATGTGTGTTTTCCATTAATATATGAATGCTTGCAATTGCCATGTTTGATTGCTACAAATGGTAGGGATTAGTTTAAAAAGGTTTACAACCTCATCTAGATCATTTCCAAGCAGAATCAAATGAAAAGAACATCAAATATAAGTCATATGACCAAATGGTCACTTTGGCCAAAATTATCCACTAGACCACTTTGAGTGTTTCTAGTAAAGGATTTCTCAGAGAAACAATTCCCAATCTTTTCACCCCTTGCTAGACTAACCCCAAGTGAATACAAGCAAACTTTACCAAGTGGCAGAAACTATTTTTAAACCCCTTTTAGAGACATTTCAAAATTGAATCAAGTTCATATGTATAGATCACCACTTTTCAAAAACCACTCAAATCAATTCCCCTAGACAGTTTCCAACAACCAGAGACTACTAAGCAAGTACTCAGACCACTCACCAAAAATCTTTCAAAAATTCAAAAGATAAATTCATGCGGCCATTTGGTCGAACACCTGGCAGACACAGTACAATCCCAACCACTATACACTATTTGGAGCTATCAATTGCGCATCTTATGTACTGCAATCAAATCCATATCTAGCCCACGATCATTCTCAGTCCTTAGCCGTGCAGTGGAGAGCCTCTTTCCCACCATTGTACTAGTGCCATGGCTGTACCGAGCCGGCCATGCCGGTCGAGCATGAACCAGTCGTTGCACACCACGCCGCCTACTCCCACGATGTCCAGCAAGTAGCCGTGACCTCACCGCCACCCCCTGTCCACCCCTTGACCAACGGCAAGGTGAGAAGGAGCCAGACCAGCCGCGACCATTTAATCCCTTGCCATGCTGAGAGCACGACGGAGCGCCGCAGCTGCCTCGCACGCATACGCCGTGCCTCGCTCTCTCCACTCGTACCCACGATCGCTGTAATCCAGTGACCTCCCAGACATGATCGTTCGCCGCCGCGCGCCCCGTGACCACCGTACCAAGTGACGAATGCCCGTGTAACTGAACAGAGCACCGACGTCGCCCGACCGATGGAGACTGCCCCTTGTCGTGCCGTCACTCGTGTAACGATCGCCATAGTCCCCCCCCACCGACCCATGCCCTCCACCGTGATGAACACGACCTGTAGCAACATTGCCGGAGAAGCCAGACCATGCTGCCCTGCCTCCACGCTTGGTGTATAAATAGAGGCCACCCCAGACCTCAAACTCCACACCATTCCACTCCACAATAACCCAGGAACCTCACCGTCCCTTCCCCGGAGCAAGGAGAGCACCACCATGTTGGAATTTTGTCGGAGTCCGCCGCTGCAGTCGAGGAAGGAAGCCGTTGATTGCGGCCACCACAGGAACTGCCATGACCGCTAATCGAACCGCCATCATCGACAACCCCATTCACCCCATCACCAACCCTAGCTGGAGCCCCGATAAGTCCCCAGCGACCCCCACCGCTGCGTTAGGGTTAGAATCTCACCGGAGCTATTCGTCGTAGACGATGAACCTCAGCCGTAGGATCCTATTATAATCATAGGGCTAGGATTGCTAGATACCATTTCGATTAAAATGAGTCGCTGACGCGTGGGACCGTTCTGTCAGCAGCCCGCTGCGCTAGCACTGTGCAGATGGGACGGCCCATTTCTTTTCCCGCACAGAGCCCAGTGATTCAAATAGGATTTTTCCAATTTAGCTAAAACCAAATTCTGTCAGTAGATTCAAAATTCAATTCAAAGAGATTCACTAAACCAAAATGCATGATTCCAATTTTGTTGGAAAGGTATTGAAATTATTTACTCACTCCCGTTGGATTAAAACCATTGAGAATTATAGATCACCTATATCAAATATAACAAGACAGAGACTTTTGACACTTCAAACATTTTTCTAAAATAAACTATAAATGTTTTTGAGATGATTCTACCTCTCAAAAATCACATTTTCCATGCTCTACATGAATATGTAAAAAGATTTGGTTTTACAAATATGAAACATGACTTAGTATTAAAAGAGTGTTATATAGGCATTTCTAGTCACTTTAATATTATTAAATAGTAATATTAAATCTTGTAATAAATGATCACCATTTTGAATCACATTCCCAAGTATTGGAATAGATGGTGATGACATGTGTCAACATGATCCATTATTTTAATTGGAGAATATTAAATCTTAAGGAATTAAAATGAGTAGAAATTACTTTTCTAAAATAAGAAGATTAATAAAATATTAATATTCCATATGATGATTGAGAAGATGCTAGATCATATAGTATCAGCCCTTGTGTGCTAAATAGAATTAGTGAATTGTTGTTTGGTGATTGTATACATTGAATGTATTTATAGACGCTAGTACCGACCCGGGATACACTGTGACGAGGGTTTAACTCATCAATGCCCATTGTTATGGACTTGGGTTTTGGAGAAGGAGGGAGCACGAGAGACATCTATCGGCTCGAAGATTTACCCAGGTTCAGGCCTCGTAGAGGTCCCTACTCCTGCTTGTCTGCTCGTGGAATTATCAAAGGAATCGAAGATTACAATGGTGCGTAGATGCAATCTGGCGAGGGTTGTGGAAACTAGGGTTGCGTGTGTCCTCCTCGCCGCCCCTCCTAGCCTTTATATAGATAGGCTAGGTCTCGGGTAGCAGGTCGAGTCGGTTATAGGTTAGGGTTTTCCCCTTTGAACTTTCTATCTTTAGTTTCTTCTTGTTCTTCAAGCAATCGAGAGTCCGTAGGTTACTCGAGTTCTTCATTTGGGCCTTGGCATCACCATGGGCCTCTACGTATTCATGCCGTATATACCAAGATCGAGTACCTGTAGGGTATACCCATGTCAGTATCCCCCGAGTGTCTAGTGGAATCGCAGATTCGACTGGAGACTTTATGAAGCCTTTCGAGTGCATGACTGAGTATGTTTTTCGGCTGTTGTTTATATCATAGGGATTGTTGATGCGCGTGCCTGATTTAACCGATGTACTGGTATCAGTTAAATACCTTAGGGTAAAACAACACCATCTACTCGAACTTGAGTCCCCGGACTCGAATCCAGAAAAGTGCTGGTGTAATTCGACTCAAGCCGCGGAGGTCTTACAAGAGTCGAATTCCAGTATATGGGTGTGAGCACTCGACGCGTCCGTCAAGGCATGTTCATCGTACCTGTAGGCACGGATATATTTCTGGTAGTGCGTAGCAAATGCGTTGCCAGGCCTTATTCAGGTCTTATCTTCACGTTGTAAGCGCGGCATCCGAATTTTTATCATCGCGGAGACGATTCGGGTGACCTAGGAGACGCAGTCTCTTTGTAGGGAAAAGTCATGAAGCGGTGTCGCCATAAGCTTTGAGTGTTGATGTTATCAACACATAATACTTTGTACAAATAATCATAGGGTGCGCGACCAGCGCTCCCTATGGGAGTAACCCCCGAGTGCCTGGTTGAGTCGAAGCCTCAGGCAGGGACTAAAGAACTTTTGCGACTGCTGTCGTCTTTTGTTTGCTTGTTTCAGTCGAATTTGTTTCCAGCGCTCCCTATGGGAGTAACCCATGTCCATAGTCGAACCGTGTTTCGAGTGGTTGGGTTTGCTTTGATTGTCCGTGTTCCTACAAAAGAAGCAAAAAAATCGTAGGGTACGCGACCAGCGCTTCCTATGGGAGTAGCCCCCGAGTGCTTGGTGGAGTCGAAGACTCGAGCAAGCACTAAAGCAGTCGAAGTCTTCTGCTGCGTAGTTTTGATGATGTCAGTGCCGATGATTTCATGACCTCAGTTGCCCACGTGAGCGAGTTTGACGGGACGTGACGAGCGGTGGGTCCCATTCCCTGACTCTGATTTGACCGGGCGTGTGTAATCTATATTTTAACTGCGCCTCCTCGATTTCCGCGTGTAATGGGAGTAGTGGGGGACGGTTCGCACTTCATCTCCTCCACGTGTCGAGCGCGATGAATGCCACGCGTCTGGTAGGGTTTTCTGAGCCGTTGGATTGCATCTTCCAGGGGGTTAAGTAACGATGCGGCGACGGTAAAATTCACATCTACTTCCACTCATCGTTTGCTTCCATCGCCATTGTCGCTGCTCCTCTGCTTCTCTGCGCTCCTTGTTCCTCCGCGGTGCTGGACCAGCTCCGCGTATTTCCGAGCTACTTCCTCCGGTCACATCGCCGCCGTGGAATGGGGAAGAAAAAGGGAGGTGCTGTGGCCGATTCCGTTGTTTCCGCTGTTGTGATGAAGAAGAAAGGCGGTTCCGCCACTGTGGGGCACCAGCACCGCCGCCGGTGGAAAGAAAAGGGCACGGGCACTCGCGTCACGAATGGCGCGTGGCGTCCATCTGTGATCAAGTCCTCTGATCTTCGTCTTCTTCGCCAAGACGGAATTTTGTCCTCCGTAGTCGCCGACGCGCGTGTCCCCGGCGGCAAGGGAATCCCCTCTCCTCCTGCCGGTTTTCGGGTGATGTTCCTAGCGTTCATCATTCGCGGCCTCTCGTTGCCCCTGCATCCTTTCTTCAGGGGCCTTCTTTGTTTTTACGGGCTCCAGCTCCATCAGATGTCCCCCAATTCCATCCTCCATGTAGCTTGTTACATTACCCTCTACGAGTGCTGGCTCGGAATCGAGCCGCATTTCGTCCTCTTCAAGTGCCTCTTCAAGTTGAAGCGCCAATCGGCATCTGGCTCCGTAGTCTATGATGTAGGCGCCTGCGGAATCCACGTCGATCCATCCGCCACATACTTCGACATCAAGCTGGCGATGTCCGTCCAAGGATGGAGGGACAAGTGGTTCTACGTCCGTGACGAGAAGGCTGACGGAGACCACTTTGGACTCGCGCCCTTCGACCCCGCGACGCCGTGCAAGAGGAAGCGCTCCTGGAAGAATGTGATCATGCCCGGCGAGTCCGTGGAGACAGATGAGCTGTACGAGCACGTCTGCGACCTTGAGAGTCGCATGGGCAAAGAGGAGGGAGGCTGCGCCCTCATTCGCACATGGCTGCGCCGTCGCGTCCAGCCCCTGTAGGCCAGAGTCCATCCCATGTTTCAGTGGGCTGGCGCTGACGATGTCACTCGCGTGTCTGCTGATGGCATGTCCACCAGTGAAGTAAATAAAAGGGTTCGACTGGTCACCAAATACACCGTCAAGGATGTGCTCCCTAGTGAACCAGTCGTTCCTCCGTTCGATACTGCTAACCCTCCTCCTGAGGTATAGTTGTGCTACGCAGTAGCTTAGTTTGTTGATTGCTTCTTTGCTGTTTCCTAACTTTGTGCTGAATTGTGGTCTGTATGCAGGATTGGGCGGTGTCACCCTATATGCCCCCTCTTCCTGAGGGGGTTATTCCCCGTGAAGCCTTGCAAGAGGATGAGTCGAAGTCGACTATCCCATCTGACGTGGAGGAGGAAGCCCCCGAGTCGGGTAGTCCGGATACTCGCAAGCGTTCGCGTAGCAAGGATTCTGATGCGTCGTCTCCTTCGACTCCAGAAGGTGTAGGTGTTGGTGCAGAGTCGCCGATCCCTGCCATTCCTGTGAGTGCCGTGGCGCCATCTTCTCGCAAGAAGATGCGACTGCCGAAGGAGTCATCGTTAGAGTCGGGGGAGCCAACCTTCGACTTTGATAAGTTTGATTGGTAAGTATTCGAGTTATCCTTTTTGTTTCTTCTCTGGATTTGCCCTTTCTTGATGTTGGTTTTGTCTTGCAGTCAGCAAGCGTCGTCATCTTCTGGCGACGTCCAATTTTTGAAAGAATCGGGAGTCGCAACCTTGAGGGCCAAGAAAGAGGTTGAGCGTGCTCCTTCCCCTCCATTGGCGGCCCACTCCGGGCACAACTCATCTAGCTCTCCACATGATGGGGAGCATCGGATGGTTGCCCGGATGACTTCACACCAATCGACTTCGGAGTCATTTGAGGATCATGTAAGTGTAGTATCTCTTCTTCTAATGTTGCAGTCGATTTTATCTCTGCCTCTGGCTAATCCTTTGTTGTTTTTCTTTTTGCGATAACTCCTTGTGAAGGAAGCCGCTCACCTGGCGGAGCAGGTGCTTGTGATGGGTCGCCAGCATGCAATGCTAGATACACGCCATCGCGTGGCAGAAAGTAAGTGCTCTTTACTTCTTCTTCTTCTGCATCATTGTTATGTAGTCGACTGATAGTCAATCCCTTTTGTTTTGTTTTTATAGCTGAACATAATGCCCTTCTGCGCAATGCCGCCACCATGGAAAAGACACTCGCCACGGCTGTGAAGAGCCGCGATGAGGCAATCGCGGCGCGTGACGAGGCACAAAAGCGCGAAGAGGATCTGCGTGCCTCCATCGCAGCTAGGGAGAAGTTGTTCAAAGAACAGCTTTTCTTGATTGCCAAGGCCCTCTCAGGTACCTTGCTTGGATATGATTATCATTCTGTGTTTGAATTTGTCGTTGGCGCTGACTTTCATACCCATGTGTGCGTTTATGTATAGATGCTGGCGATTTGAGCTTCGACCCTCAGGCCCTCCGTCGTGACGACGCCTTGGCGGGTGCTCTTTCAGCAGTCGAGGACCGTAGGACCGCCATTCAAGATATGCTCTCCAAGGCCAAGGGCGTGCTCAGTCGCCTCCGGGAAGAGATGATGCCCAAGGCTGAGCTGATCGAGAACATGGACGAGCTGGTGGAGTTGTTCGCCGGGGGTGTCCCTGCAAGCTTCAAGAACTCGCTCCGTGCGGCTGGTGCGTCAATGTCACTTGCTATGGTGCATGCGCACGGAGTCGAAGTTGATCCTGCAGCGATCTCAAGGGCGATGCCCGTTAGCGCGGACGGCCAGCAGGTAGTCTTTGCTCCCTTCGCGATTGCCTGTGGCAAGTATGGGCCGACGCTGATTAACACAGTTGCAAAGTACTCTGAGGAGCTGCAACGGGCCAAGAAGGCGGCAAAGGCTGCGGCTTCAGGGGCCGGCAGAAAGTCAGTGGCATCTGATACCGCCACTGACTCGATGAGGCCCCCAAAGCCATCCAAGTCGAAGAAACCAGTTGCTCCTCAATAGCTTTGTAATAGTTGAAGTAGCTAATGTCTTTTGTCTAGAACATGCCTTTTTGGCGAGTGTATCTGTTGATACTTTTGCTAATCTTTGAATACATTTGAATCTTTTGTCTGTGCATCGATTTGGTATTCTTATTGCTTCTCGCCTGGCTTGTGATAGGGCACATTGGGTGATCCTTTGAGGGAACCTCAAGATTTGCCACCCCTTGATGAAACTTTGGCGCCGCTGCGCTCAAGGGTGGATGAGCTGTCTCTGCTTTCGGGACTTCATGATCGCGTGAAGCAGTTGGAGCATGAATTGCCCGTACTCCGCGGTAATGCGGATGTATGGAAATCGAAGGCAGAGAAAGTCGCCACCCGAGAGCAATATCTGTTGGGAGAGATGACGCAGCTGGGCGACCAATTTAAATGTTAGTTTGCTTACTCTTATATTTTCTTTGTAGTCACTCGCAATGGTGTGCTGTCCTCACACTTACGTTGTTGCTTTGTATAGTTGTCAGCGCACGCCATCCGCAGGATGAGAAAGATAGGATTGCCATTCACATGCATGAACTGACCCAAGAGAAACTTCAGGAGAGTGGATACTTCTGGGTAGATCATGATCGTGCAATCGCACTGGCGACCCTGCAAGATCGTGCATCGCGAGTGCTGCACTTTCTGAAGAAGTCGCAGTCATGCTTGAAGAACATTTATCGGACAATGTTTCCGCTGGATGTTGCTCCATCGAGCCTGTTGGCTCTCCTTGCCAAGTTCCAAGACCTGGCTGCGGTTCGCGAGTGTGTAAGGCAGCAGTTGGTGACTGGTGCCAAGGCCGCTCTATCGCTGGTGTGACTACATAGGCCTGATGTAGACGTTGCGGCAATTGCGGCTGGGCCACCCGCGCCATCAGCGGGTTCTGCTTGGAATATGGTGCCACGCTATCAGGCGGTGAATCGCCTAGCAGAGGATATCGTCGACTTCTTCGAGGAGCAAACCAACGTTCTTTTGTTGCAGTAGTAGCTTAGTTTGTATCCTGCACATAAGTGTACCAATGTTGTAAAGTTCGTATATACGTTGTGTATAATTGATTGTCGATGATGTATAAAGAGCTTGTTAGCGTGTATGTTTTGTGAGTGCGTTGCACTGTGCGACTCCTTTTCGTTAGCCTGGCCATGCGCTTATCTCAGTCCCTTGTCAACCTATCAGGTGCGTTGCAACTAGGTTGATGTGTGTCAAGGGTTTCGATTGATGTGCTAGCTACTCAGGATATCGTGTTTGAGTTCGTAGAACAGATGTGTACAGGGTGGCGCAGCCCCCGAGTGGATAAGTTGCAAAAAATAGAGGAGAACACAGAGTTTGGGGGTACTTAGCTTTATTTATTCGCGGGACAGTACGAAGTACAATGTGTGGCTAAGTAGCCTTGGTTGAGTGGCCTTATTTGCAATGTAAAATTAAAAACGACTAAGGGTAGAAGCGTCGCAGTTGCGCGACGTTCTAGGGGTTGGAGTATGCGATTCCTGTCTCTAAATCTTGAAGGCGATAGGCGCCACCTGGGATTACTTATGTAATCACATATGGTCCCTCCCAGGGAGACTCGAGTTTGAAATGTCCTTGCTGCTTCAGTCGCAGGACCAGGTCGCCTTCGACGAAGGATCTAGGGCGTAGCCTCCTGCTGTGGTAGTTGCGCAGGTTCTGCTGGTAGATCGTTGATCTTTTCGCGGAGATTTCCCTTGCCTCGTCGAGGAGGTCGACGGAGTCTTCGAGTGCAAGGGTGGACTCCTGCTCGTTGTAAGCAACCACGCGCGACGCTTTGTACCGTACCTCGGCGGGTAGCACCGTTTCATCCCCATGCACCATAAAGAACGGGGTGTAGCCTATAGCACTATTTGGAGTTGTGCGTAGGCTCCAGAGTACTGATTGTAGTTCGTCTGGCCAGCAACCCGCGGCTTGTTCGAGTGGCCGGAGGAGTCGCTTCTTGATGCCGCCGCAGACGAGCCCGTTCGCCTTTTCGACCTGACCGTTGGTATGTGGATGCGCTACCAAGGCGTAGCTGATGTTGATTCCCAGATTCTCGCAGAATTCTTGGAACTCCTTGGATGTGAAGTTCGTCCCATTGTCTGTGCTGATGCTGTGTGGCACTCCGAAGCGGAGGACGATGGATTCGAAGAACTTTTAATGCGCTGTGCCCTGATTGATTGGTCGCTAGCATGGCCTCTATCCACTTGGTGAACTTGTCGACTCCGACCAGGAGGTAGACATAGCCTCCTCGTGAGGACTTGGGGAGCTTGCCGACCATGTCAAGTCCCCACTGCGTGAAGGGCCAGGCTAATGGGATTGGTCGAAGCTCTGCTCCAGGTGCGTGCGGCTTGTCCGTGAATCGCTGGCACGCGTTGCACTTCTGGACGATGTCCTTGGCGTCGCGCATGGCAGAGGTCAAGAGAATCCAGCTCAGAGAGCTTTGGCCCTGGGCGACTACCAGCGTGGTGTCCGCAGGTTCCCTCATGGATGTCGAGGAGAACAACTCTTCCATCGGTCGTGGAGACGCATCGCTGGAGCACTCCTGCGATGCTAACAACGAATGCCTTGGATCTCCGCGCGATGTGCCGTGCATTAGTCGGATCGTTCGATAGCCTTTTGCTGAGGAGGTACGTGATGTACGGCTGAGTCCAGGATGATTCGATCATCATGACGCTCATTGGTCCTTCGAGTCCTGTGTCCAGCTCTAGGTCATCGAGTGCCATTGGCTCATTAGGTGGCGTAGCCCTCGAGTCTATTGCTGCGCTTGTTTTCTTCTCTGCAGCCTTTGGCTTGATGGAGCGTTCGCAGATGCGCTCGAGAAATACCCCAGGTGGTATGGGGGCGCAGGTAGAGCCTATGTTGGCGAGTGCGTCCGCTTCTTCATTGCTTTCATGACCTACGTGTCACAGCTCGCAGCCGTCAAAGTCCCCTTCGAGTGTGTCGTAGAGGTCGCGGTACACAATCATGTTGTCGTTCAGTGCGTCGCACTCATGCATTGTTTGGTTGACGACCAGCTTAGAGTCGCCGTATATAATGAGCCTCTTGGCGCCGCAGGCTTTTGCCATCCGCATCCCGTGTAGTAGTGCCTCGTATTCAGCTTCGAAGTTGGAGGCAGTGAACTGCATTCGCAGGATATATTTCAGCTTGTCCCCTTGGGGCGATGTCAGTATGACACCTGCACCTGCTTCGTCCTTCCGCTTGGATCCATCAAAGTGCATTGTCCAGAGGTAGGACATATCTAGTTTTTCGGGGAGCTGGTTCTCCATCCAGTGCACGAGGAAGTCAGGGAGAACTTGCGATTTGATTGCGTCGCGCTTTTCGTATGTGATGTCTCGTGGAGACAATTCGATTCCCCAAAGCGCGACCCGCCCCGTGGCGTCGGGGTTATTGAGGATGTAACCCAGGGGGGGGCGTTGACCACCACGATTGGGTATTCCTGGAAGTAGTGGCGCCGTCGCCGGGCAGTCATGAAGATGCCGTACGCCAGCTTCTGGTAGTGCGGGTACCGCTGTTTTGTTGGCGTGAGGACCTCACTGAGGTAGTAGACTAGGCGTTGTACCCCATGGACCTTGTTTTCCTCGGCTCGTTCGATCACGAGCACTGTGCTGACCACCTGGTTGGTGGCGGAGATATACAGCAACAGCGGTTCCCTTTCTTGTGGGGTCACCAGTACTGGCAAGGTGGATAGCAGGCGCTTGAGGTCTTCGAATGCTTCCTGCGCTTCGTTGGTCCACTCGAACTTTTCAGCTTTGCGGAGGAGTTCGTAGAAGGGTAGTGCCTTTTCACCCATCCGACTAATGAAACGACTGAGGGCCACGATTCGCCCGACTAGCTGCTGGACGCCCCTTATGTTTTTCGGCTTCTCCATGGCCAGTATGGCTTTTATTTTCTTCGGGTTTGCCTCGATTCCTCTTGCGGAGATGAGATACCCGAGTAGTTGCCCAGATGGTACGCCAAAGGCGCATTTGTCCAGATTGAGCTTGATCCGGTAGCGGTCGAGGTTGGCGAAGGTTTCACGTAAATCATCGATTAGGGAGGCTTCCTCCTTGGTCTTGATTACTATGTCGTCGACATAGACTTGAATGTTGCAACCAAGTTGATTCTTGAGGCAAGCCTGCATGCACCGCTGGTAGGTGGCTCCTGCGTTTTTATCCCGAAGGGCATTATGTTGTAGCAGAACACACTGAAGGGCGTTGTAAACGTTGTTTTTTCTTGATCTTCCTCCTTCATTCGAATCTGATTATAGCCTGAGTAGGCGTCGAGGAAGCAGAGGCGCTCGCATCCCGCGGTGGAGTCGATGATCTGGTCGATTCGCGGTAACAGGAAGTGATCCTTTGGACAGTGCTTATTCAAAGAGGTGAAGTCCACGCACATCCGCAGGATATCCGTGTCCTTTTTTGGTACTAGCACCGTGTTGGCGAGCCAAGTGCTTTCCTTAATCTCGCGTATGAATTTGGCGTCGAGGAGTCTGTTGATCTCCATTCTGACTGCCTTTTCTCTTGGCTCAGATAATTGCCAGATTGTTTGCTTGACTGGCCATGCGTCTGGGTTGACCTTGAGTGCGTGCTCGGCAAATTCCCTGGGAACTCCTGGCATGTCCGCTGGACACCAGGCGAAGATTTCCCAGTGCTCACGGAGGAATTCGACGAGCGCGAGTTCCTATGTGGGACTCAAGTTGTTGGCGATGAGGGCCATCTTGGCGGGATCCGATGGGTGGACCTGCACTTTCTTTGTGTGCACCGATGAGTCGAAAGATAGATCGGGCGAACTTGGCCGGCTTAGGGGAGGCAGACTATTGTCTGCCGACTTCTTTAGTCTCGTGAGTTCTTCTTGCATGCCGAAGGACTGGGAAATTTTGTTGAATTCCCTATCACAACTGTCAGATCTCTCGAAGCTCCTGTTGACTGTGATGACGCCATTGGGACCTGGCATTTTCATCTGCAGGTAGGCGTAGTGTGGCACTACCATGAACCTAGCGAACACGACACGTCCGAGGATGTAGTGGTACTGTGAGGGCCAGTCGACGACCTCAAAGTCGATGCGCTCGCGCCGAAAGTTTTTCGGCGTCCCGAAGATGACGTCGAGGTTGATTTTTCCTAGGGGATACACGCCTTTTCCTGGGATGATGCCGTGGAATGTTGTGTTCGAGGCTTCTAAGCAAGTCAGAGGGATCCTCATTGCTCGCAAGGTACTCGCGAATATAGGGTTGATGCCGCTTCCGCCTTCCATGAAGATGTGGCTCATGTCGAAACCTTCGATTTGCACCTCGAGTACGAGGGGGCAATGGCCTGGAATAGGTACTTGAGGCGGATGATCATGTTTGTTGAAGGTGATGCAGGACTCGCTTCCGCTGAGGTACTCAGTGGTAGATGGTGGCGAGTTTGTGGCCAAGTTGACTTGGCGAGTGATGGCCTTCTGCACCCTATTCGAGGGGCGTCCCTTTTGGATCATCATGGTACCCATGGCCCGTGGGTATGGCTCGCCTCCCTGGTGCTGGTCCGGCGCAACTGCGTTTGGGGGTATTCCAGGTGGTGGTGGCGGAGCGCCATGTGCCATGGCGCCTGGAGCGGCTCCATAGCCTCTTTCGACTGCGTTTCGATTCATCCAAACCAATCCCTCATGTAGTTTGAGGAACTCGCGGCAGTCCTTGAGGAGGTGGCTGCACTTCTTCTTTCCATCAGGCTTGTCGATGTAGAAGTGCACCGTACATGGCCCGGATAGTTTGTCTTCAATGGATGTCACAGGTGCCTCATCACGATTGCGGTGTTTCCACACTTGTGTGGTTTTCCCGGAGTCGCGGTATCCACCACTGCGGTATCCACCGCTGCGGTATCCGCTGTTGCGGTTATCGTCGCGTCTGTCGGTGTAGCCAACTGTGACCATGTTGACGTCGTTGCGGTCATCGTAGATGCACATGCGGCGTTTGCCTCGGCGGTCACGTCTGTGCTCGAGTTCTGCCTCCTCGTCAGAGTGAACGTGATTCTTCACCGAATCTTCTCCATCGACCCACCGATTCGCAATTTCCATCAGGTGGTCGGTGGTCTTGGGATTTGAGTGGCCCAGCTCCTCCCTGAGCTCTATGCGGCGGACGCCGCCTTTGAATGCGTCAATCGCGCTATCCTCCGAGATGTTCTCTGTGGAATTCTTAATGATGGACCACCTTTGGATGTAGGAGCGTAGTGATTCGCCCGATCTCTGCTGGCAGCATCTCAGCTCTTGTATGTGCCCGATTGATGCAGGCTGCTTGTATGTGCCCTTGAAGTTGCGCACAAAGCTCTAAACCAGGTCATCCCAACTGCGAATGAATCCGCGTGGGAGGTTGTTGAGCCATGCTCAGGCGGCGCCTTGTAGTTGTAGCCGTAAGCATTGCATGCCCGTGCTTCGACTGCCGCCATGGAGCCTGACAGAGGGGATGTGGTCCTCCAGCCAGATCTTTGGGTCTTGTAGGCCGTCAAACTTCGGGTTCTCTGACGGGAGTTTAAACCCCTTGGGCATTCGCTTTTGCCTGATGGCCCTGCTGAAGCATCTGGCGCCACAGAGCTCCACATCTTCCTCTTCCGAGTCAGTCGACCGAGCACGTCATGCCCTTGACTTGTCGATCTTGCGCTGCGTGAGGTCATCGCGCGCATCATAGTCGTGGTCGTGTCGCCGTGAGCAGCGGTGTCGAGAAAGGTCGTGACTATCAACGCTGGATGAGGGCGAGGAGTAGCGCTTTGTTAGCACTTTGCCTTTTTTCGGCTCCGGTGTTGGTTCTTTGTCAAGGGCAGCCTCGACTAGTCCTAAGCCCGCGATCGTAGATTGGTGCATGGCGGCTCGGGGATCTCCAGCTGGCGGCTGGTTGTTGAGGAGGTACATGGTGGCTGTTGTCACCGCCGCCTATGGCGTCTTTGGGACCACGTTGCCCCGTGTATCGACTGTCATAGAGCTGAAGTCGAGGACCTTTGCAGCTTCTATGCATTCTTTCTCGATGAGATGGGCCATCCGAGATCACCTCTTCTTTGTGAGGTACTCGTTGCCCTTTGAAGAGGATCCTCCGTGGGAGGAGAGCCCAGCACGTCGAAGGCTCGACTCGTCTGCCGCCTTTTTGCACGCCTCGAGTTGCACGATTGTTTGCACTTGGCGCTTGAATTCTTCCTTCAGGAGCCAATGGTAGCCCATTAGCAGTTCTTGCGGAGATCCGAAGGGTAGAGGGTTTCCTCGTAAGGCATCACCACAGCAAGCCCACTCTTGTTCGTTCAGCTTGATCACGACGCGTTTGCCGGTTTGCTCGTTTATTATGGTTGGAGGTTCGATTGCTCCTCCGTTGTTAACGGGGGTGCCGTTGCCACCGTTGCCGCCATTAGGCGGGTCGGTCTCGTTGCCACGGTTACCCGTGTTGTCGCGATTGGCGGAGGTGTCGCCCGTGTTAATGATGGCGCACATGAAGTGGTTGGGGAAGCTGTTGCTCCCACAACTTTCAGATTCGGAACTGTACGCTCCATCTTCAGTTGCTAGATCGCTCAGATCGGAGTCGCGACTGCTGTCGCTGACTGTGTTCTTGACTGTTGTCGGGGCGCTGAGCTCACTGAGGGTGCCGATCGATGGAGGGAACCACGATGATGGGGCAATCGACGGCACCGTCGGCTGGTCAGGCATATGAAGCGTGCCCATCTGACCAACTTGGAAGCGGAAGCTCCCGATCGCCAGGCTGATTCCGTCACCCATGGACTCGAAAGCCGGGCGAGTGGCCGGCATGTGGACAGTGAAGTCGAATGCGCCGAAGAGCTGGCGAATCTCCGTTGTTGCGGAGTTATAGATCACGGTTGATGGGGCCAAAGAAGCCGCAACATCAGCACTCCCAATTCCCACAGACCGCGCCAATTCACGAGGGTTGAACTCATCAATGCCCATTGTTATGGACTTGGGTTTTGGAGAAGGAGGGAGCGCTGGAGATATCTATCGGCTAGCAAACAAGCACACAGGGGACTCGAAGATTTACCCAGGTTTAGGCCTCAGAGAGGTCCCTACTCCTGCTTGTCTGCTCGTGGAATTATCAAAGGAATCGAAGATTAGAATGGTGCGCAGATGCAATCTGGCGAGGGTTGTGGAAACTAGGGTTTCGTGTGTCCTCCTCGCTGCCCCCTCCTAGCCTTTATATAGATAGGCTAGGTCTCGGGTAGCAGGTCAAGTCGGTTACAGGTTAGGGTTTTCCCCTTTGAACTTTCTATCTTTAGCTTCTTCTTGTTCTTCAAGCAATTGAGAGTCCGTAGGTTACTCGAGTTCTTTATTTGGGCCTTGGCGACACCGTGGGCCTCTACGTATTCAGGCTGTTTATACCAAGCTCGAGTACCTGTAGGGTATACCCATGTCACACTGAGGAGGAGTACTTCAAGGAAGAAGAAGAAAACTTCAACGATTGCAACCAGCAAGGCAAGCCCACTATGCAAGCTATCCATGCAAGTTTAGCTATGCAAGCTAACTTGTATAGATACCATATGCAAACCTTTTAGATACAGCTTTACCAATTCCCAGTTTTGCTCCAAGCTTTGCTTTCCTCTTTGCTCTAGTTGTAGTTAGTTAATAAATTGTGATTAGTGGAAAATAGGATGAATACCATTAGATCATAGAACTAGACTTGGATACTTATACTTGATTAGCGCCCCCAATAGTGATACCCTCAATACTAGTGGCTAGTGCTAAGCATAGAACTGGATTACTTTAGATGGGAGTACTTGGTGAAAATGATTATGAAAACCTTGGAATGATAGTTCATTCTATTGAAATGTTTTGACATGTGTTATGATACACCATGATTGATGATGAACATGTTGAAGCATGAGCCTTGACTTTGATAAAAACTGATGGTTGGGTTCAGATGCGATACCATTGCAATTTCACCGTACAACCACAATACCTGAGTTGGGTAGGGCTTGACTGGAAGTTTATATGTCTTAGTATGGGTTCCCTTGCGGAAGAGGTTGATCTTAGGCTACCTCGTGATGAATGTCCACCTATGCATTGCCTAGGATGGCAGATGGCCATGGCTAGGAGGCCAAACTCATAGGGGAGGTGCCTATACTAGGGTGTGTAATTGAAATGTTAGGATTGATTATCCGCATACTAAGTATGATGATTCAGGGTTATCCTTGACAGATGTATCAAATTTTGTGGTGAAAGTGTACCACCTCTACAGTGTGTCAAACTATTCGAATAGCCGCGTCCGCGGTTATGGACAGTTGGAGTGTCCATACTGTTCCGTTGTCAGATGTTTTCAAAATGATTTGTGACTTGAAGGATGACCTTGACTTGACCACAACAGAGTTGTGGACATGAAATCTAAGTTCCCACTTAAGTAATGTAGAGAACTAAACTTAGGTCTTTACTCTTAAGGCTTTATGAAATAAACCTGCCTTTTTGCAAACAAACCTAGAGCTTATGACTCCTACTAGTTTTATCTTACTTATGCTAGTGTTAGTTTGCGAGTACTTAAAGAGTACTCATGGCTTTGCCCTGGCTATTCTCATGGCTAGACTATGAGGAGGATTTCCTGGAAGATGGATAGCAGGAGGTCTACGACAACTAGGATCATCTCCCATCGTCAGCATTGCTTGTGACCCTGAAGATGAAGCCCCACTATGCTTACTTTCCGCTGCTTTGATTGTATTAAGACTGGATCATGAGATCCTTTATTTGTAAGACCTTTAATTTGGTTTGTAATGGATGATGTACTGTGGTACCACTTCTGGTATGTCTCGCAAAAATGGTTATCCTGGATTGCGATGTACGACATAACATGCATCTGGACTTAAAAATCCGGGTGTTGACACTAAGGCATCGATCTTCATCATCTCCATCCATCCCATCTACATCTTGTCCAGATCTTGTTGTAATTTCCGTACTCATTGTGGATTTATACAAGTACTATTCATCTATCATAGATTCCATTGTTATTTCCATGATGTTGATTGCCTCCATGTCTGAGTAGATCGCTAGTTCTTGGGGAGATGGAGAAAACCTAGTATGAGATTGAAATAAGATAAAGTTTATTCTGATATTCATCACTGTGACCTTGTGTTATATTGTCTTCATCTTGATGTTGAGAGAAGTCGACGTCTCAATATTTGCCTCCTCTCATGGGGACTTGATGGAGGGAACTACTTGTTGGTAGACGGAGGTGTGTTAGCACTTACAGTGACTATAAAGCTGTTGGCACTCCTTACGTATCAACTTGGGAACCGAGGAAACTCACAGAACACTATCCATGCCATGGGATACGTCCTACAGGATTACGTCCCTTAATAGCACAGTAATTCGATTCATGTCGATTGATGACTGCTGTGGTTATGAGGATGATGTGAGCAGTGATTGCTGCCTATTTGTCCAAATACGGAGTTCCTCCTACACATACATAGTTGAGAATGCTCATGATAATAATCTTTACCTTAACTCCTTATAATGCTAGTGGTGTATCCGCTACTCCCTGAGAACGCTTTTTCCGTATTGCAGTTCCAATCTCTTTTACATACGCGATACTTACTTTCTGTGTTCAGCTGTTTTACTTTACTTATTGTTGCTCTTATACCAAAAACCCCAAAACACCTTTCTATGCAATACTCGCATTTTATCTTGTCACTTAGAACTTTATTTAGCATTTCTATTGTAATATTTATTTCAAGAGTTATTAGACTTCAGACTCCTTCTCCCTTTGGGATCGATATCTTTATTTCAAAACTATCTACAAATGATATGTGCACTTGCAGTCATCAAGCTAATTTCTGGTTCTGTTGCCGAGGAGCTAAGCACTTTAGGTCTTTTAGTTTTTGCTTATTTTTTTGTCTTGCTAAGTTTTGTTTTGAGTTACAGGTTTCCACCAACATGATGGAGTTTGAGCATATGACTAGAGCTAACCCACTCAATCACTTTGGGAAGCCCTATGATATTTATAAAAGATACAACTCCAATGAAGACAAGGGGGTTTGAAATAAATCATCTATTACTTGGTATTCTACACAAGAAGCAATTTACTAGGGATGAAGAAGATCCTAATCCATATGATCATATTGCATGTTTTAAAGATATATGTGACACTTTTCAATTGACAGGATATACTGCTAATGAGGTAAGGGTTAAACTTTTTAGTCAGACTTTGACTTTTACAGCTCTCTCGTGGTATAGATCTCTACCCCAAGAAGCCACTACTACTTGGGATAACTTAGCCTGTGAGTTTCTAGCAAAATATTATCCATTATCGAAATCTTTTGGAATCAAGCGTCTTATAATGACTTGGAGGAACCATCCTAATGAAGGACTACTAAGAGATTATATTTGATTTAAAGATTTACTACGCCTATGTCCTCATCATGATTTTCCTGAATGGTATTTATTGCATATCTTTTATGGCGGTTTAATTGAACCTAATAAAATTGAACTAGACTCTTTCGCGGAAGGAGCCTTTATGAATCTTCCTATAACTAAAGCTTGGGCTTTACTTAATAGAATTCACAATCATAGAGTTTCATGGAATTTTGGTCTAGGAAGTGAAGGAGGCGTAGAAATAGATCATGATTGTATTCATGACTATAATAAAAAGGGCCATGTTAAAGAATTATCTAAAGAACTTTATTTGGATTCAGATCTTGTGTTGCAAGTTGTTAAAGCTTTTACAGAACACATCAAAGCTCCAAAAGAGGGTTTGGTCAAGTATGATCCACCACCCGAATATGAGAAGAAAAGAGAAGTTAAAGCAACACTGGCCTCCCTAGAACCAACATATGAGATACCTTTCCCTAACACTGCACATAAGCATATTTTTGAATATGAACAGGAAAAAGTAGTATAGGAGAAGAAGGAACAGGAAAGTATGCCAGAAGTCGTGAAACATCTGGAAGAAACCAAAGATGAAGAGGTAACCAAGGAAGCAATTATGGATATGTATGCACATTGTAACATAGTTGAACTTGATGAAGAGACTTCCATATTGGTTGAAGGTAAAGCAAAGGTAAAAGATGTGGGTAAGCCTATTCTTGCCTGCATATTTAAGGAAACCTTGCATTATGGTTTATGTGATCTTGGCACCAAGTTAATGTTATATCTTATGATTTGTATTTAGAAATAAAAGAAGAAATATAACCAGCTACAATTGAAAATACTGATATGACAATCATGTTAGCCAATAAAACTCTTAGAATTCCAATGGGAGTAGTTGAAGATGCATCTGTCACAATTGGCACAAAAATTTCCTATCGATTTTGTAGTTGTTGATATGCCAGCTGACACCCTTTGCCCAATTATATTTGGAAGAAACTTTTTGAGTGATATAGGTGCCTATGTTGATTTCAGAAAGGATATTGTGTCTCTTAATCTTGGGGGAGCGGAAAAAGAATTCCACTTTCCAAATTTAAAGACAGGCCTCCACAAATACAAGAAGAAGAGAAAGAGAAAACTATTGAGGAAATGGCAGCTCTCTTCTTTAGTGATCAAAAAGAAGAAACAAATGAAGACTTAAATTATGAAGAAATAGTTATGGAGGACAAGTCCAAAGAAGAACTAGAAGATGAATTCGATTCACTTCCCATTATAGGGCCTCCAACTAATGAGGCTTTCTAAGAGCTAGAAAAGAGAGGGTACAAGGAATTACCACCCCCAGAATTGAAGACTCTACCAGATAATCTTAAATACAGATTTTTAGATGATACAAATAAATTCCCTGTTATTATTAGTGCTAAACTTTCAGGAGAAGAAGAAGAAGAACGCATGAAAATACTTAAGGAGCATCAAAAGGCCTTTGGGTACTTAATGGATGATTTGAAGGGCATTAGTCCTATGATAACCGTCCATCGAATATTCATGGAAGAAGGTGCTAAACTAGTTGCGGAATTTAATAGAAGATTGAAGCTTGAAATGAAGGAAGTGGTAAGAAAGGAAATTGTACGCCTACTGGACGAATGTATAATTTATCCTATAAAATAAAGTAAATGGGTAAGTCATGTTCATTGTGTCCCTAAGAAGGGCGGTTTTACTATTGTTCCTAATGAAAACAATGAATTGATACCTACTAGAACTATTGTTGGACACAGGATGTGCATAGACTTCAGGAAATTGAATAAAGAAACTAGGAAATATCACTATACTTTACCGTTCATAGATCAAACTTTAGAAAGGTTAGCAAACCACACTCATTTTTTACACTTCGACGAATACTCTGGTTTTTCTCAAATAGTTGTATTGGAAATATGCCCTAGAGACAAATAGTAATAAGGACTATTATCATATTTCATAAAGTTTATGATTAAGTTTTATATCATGCTATAACTGTATTGAGAAGAGACATCAATACACGTGTGATATATAAACAACCAGGGGTTCCCAGTGAAACTCTAGTCACTGGTTCATTGGTCAACAAATGATCAAGTTTCCTGATCATGTGGCATTTATCCCAGTTGGAAATGGAGTCAACTCATTCTGAGAATGAGATGATGAACCAATACCCAACCTAAACATCGTTACCCGATCATGTCACAAAGTTCAAGTTACGATGATTAGAAATGGATCCTTGTAGACTATTCCTTGGACCGTGAGGCTATATCAATCATCGTCTCCCGAGAGTTTTTAGATAGCATCAAGCGCCACTTGGTAATATAGTGGTTATAAAGGTGTGTTTAGGTATTCGGAGGAAACCGTGGAGGCAATATATGTCTAGAGCAGGATTTGTCCGTCCACGTGATGGAAAGATACTCAAGGGCCCACTCGGAGAAGTTATATCCAATAGCTGCGGAACGTGTGATTTGATCACAGGGATATCACTTGTCGGAACGAGTCAAGTAGCATTGTTCGGTAACAAGATCGAACACGACATGGTGATATCATTGATCAGATCTCGGGCAATGCGAGTGTTGAGAGACAAAGGGAATAAGACACGACTGTCCCGGTTCAAACGATGAAAGATCTTCGTGCAACGCACAGGGGTCACATGGCCATCCAGGTCCCTCTGTCGATCATTGGTCCGGGAGTGTCCCGACCATCTCTAGAGTGTTCCTAAACCATAGGGTATCACGATTAAGGGTTTTATAATGCTTAGAGAGTGTTTATAGGATCGGTAGAATCGCCGAAGAATAGTAGAGAGAAAACCGGAAGGGTTTCGGTAAGTCCGGAGGATGTCCGGAGTGGAGGTGGAAGGTGTTCCATAACCACGGAGATTGAATAATATATGAACGAATGTTAAATATTGATCTAATCATTTATTCATAATTATTTAATAAAATAGAAAATCAATTTAAAGGTCAAAAGGCTTAATGGGCCAATTTCGGAGGGAAGAGGGCCCATTAGGGAAAGGCAAGAGGGAGAAGGGCCAAAAGGGGTGGCCGGTGCCCTAGTGGGCCAGCCCCCCCTCCCCCGCGTGGGGCCCATGGTGGTGGCCGGCGGCGCCACCCCTCCCCCTCTTTTCTCCTTTAGTCCCACCCCGGGACTTTGAGGGAGGTAGTACCACCTCTCCCCCTATAAATAGTGGGGGGTATTTAGCTAGATAAATACACACAATATTCAATAAAGGTTTCCTCTCTTTTGGGGAGGCCTCCAATTAATATTCTCTCTCTCTCTCTTGACCGTGGTCCCAAGTTCGGACTGCGTGAGCGAGAGACATCTTCACCGCGGAGCGCCATCGCGCTGCGGGATTTGGATCCAGGAGCTCTACTTCCGCAACTGCTGCTAGATCGGGGAAGCGGGAGTCATCGTCAGGCACCGGACATGTGTAACTCCCCACGAGGTGTCACACTTGAGGCACTCAAGTCGTTGGAGCCACAGGAGCGCAAGGATTTCATCACGACCTTGAGATTGGCTTCGGCTCGTCTACATCAACCACGCTCTCCTGAGTGTTGACAACGCTTTTCGGTCTTCAAGGGTAAGTTCATGAAAAGCCCCTCCTGTTACTGCATTACTAATAGATAGCTCCTGGCAACATCAGGGGTTTAGGGGCGTATGGTAAAATTTTATTGTTTTCATACGCGGAACCCCTACAGTGGTATCAGAGCTAGGTCTATGCGTAGTAATGCTAGTACGGGTAGAACACACGAGATGTACCGTGTGGGTGTTGATCTTTTAGTTGTTACCCTCCCACGTGTACTTGTGTATACCACAATAATGCTTGATGAAGCGGCCCCCAACCGAATTTATGCGTTCATTTGCAAGACTGGTCCACGCTTCACATATGGCTTGTACCGTATAAAGTGGCTTAGGGGGTGTCTGTCTATCTCACATTAGTTGGTATGCCATTTGCAATGGAGGGCCCCGAAAGGGGTGTAGTAGAGATAACTACTTGATCAGTGTTGTGCTGAAAGTTTGTAGGTAAGAACGATTCTTGTGCGAAAGCCCAGTCAGCCACGTAAAACATACAAAGATAAAGTAGAGGCGTCTAACTTTGTTTTGCAGGGGGCGTTGCTTTGTGATATGGTTGTGGCAAAAGGTAAAGTGATTACCTTATGTTACGTAGTAGTAGTTAGTCATGGAGGTGACAGACTACCACGTCGGAAAGACATCGGTACCCTGGTGTCTACGGCGCCAGAACTCTAGCGCCGAAATCCGGTGACGGCGGATGGAGATCACGACATGAAGGACCATATCACATCGCATTTACATTCAATGTTATTGTTTGTATATCTTATTGTGTGCTAGTATTAGATACTCGATGGTAGCCTAATAAGATGATCCCTGTTAAAATTACCAATGATTGTGTTCCCCCTTAGTGTTCACCACCAAGAAAGTTCTTCGGTATGAGGCGACCCGCGGTGAGCGGGTGTTAGACATATCTATGTTCGCATACAGTGGGTGTAAGCCATTTTGCACAAGGAATACACTAAGGTTGAGTTGGCGAGCCTAGCATGTGTAGACATGTCCTCGGAACATAGATGGTCGAAAGATCGAGCACGAGTCGCATGAATGATGTGACCGACGTTTAGCGTCCACCCTAGAACCCACAATTATGGCCGTGATGATCGGGGGAGATGTGGGGAAAAGGGGTCATGTTATCACTAGGAACCCTTCATGGGATAGGTGTTTCTGAGTGGAGTTATTATTAACTCATTTAATTATAAACTTAGTCTAATTTTCTTTTGCAATTATAAATGTAGAAAAGGTTCTCCCCGATGCCAACTTTCCTATTAACGATTGATTGGTTAGAAGGAGAGAAGCTCAGGCTAGACAGATCAAACTTCTCTATGTGGGTTGCACGTCTCCACGTTCTCCTTAGAGAGAATGACGTGGTCGACTACATACTCGACGAGATGGATTTGGATCAGCCCATTGACCTAGAGACCCTAGAGCAGCGAGAAGACCGCCATCACCGTCGAGAGATGGCCTCCTTCATTTCAGTTACAATGCATTTTGGAATGGTGGACGAGTTGTGGCCCATCGTGGGTCATGTCAACCCTCGTATGGTAATGCTATAGCTTAGGACACATTTCGTGGAATAAGCACACATATGGGAGCATGAGCTGATGGGAGACTTCCTCTCCATTAAGATGGAGGAGAACTCATCACTTGACGACCACTTGGAGCACGTGCATGATGCGTACATGAGGCCTGCATACTTCTTGGATAGCTAGACGACAGGATCATTTGCAAATGGTGTTGTGCTGTGGTCGCTGCCACCAAGCTACCAAGCACAAGTCAGGACTTGCATTATGAGAGGCCACGCGGAAACACTGGATTTCCATAGGTTCATATCGCATCTCAGGAATGTGATGGTTGAACCTGTTGTTGCTGAGGTCATCAATGATAAAGGTATATATTTGATATACAATTTTATAAATGTTATAATCTTGCAAACACATTTGTAGTGTTAAGTATATTTGATACTTGTTCTGTTTTGCTGAAAACGGGTCCTACTGCATGAGAGGTGCTCGCTGGACAGGAGGTGACGTTGCGTGTTGATGGCGAGCATGATGATGGCCAACGACACTCTCCCTCAACATTTATCATTTAGTTTATGTTTTGGATAGTTATTGTAATCAAAATATTATGAACTTGTTTAGTGTGTCTCACACTTAGTGATACGGTTATTCATATGAGCTTGTAACAAACAGTTGTTCCACTTTTATGAATGTTTTCTATTCGCGTTCATATCTTGTTTGATTATATGTAAATTATCATGGTTGTTTGAAACTAATTGATAATACATGAACATTTGTAAAATATTGAAATGCCTTAGAATACCCAACTTAATGATATGTTCATTAATGAATGAAACCATTGTTTAAATTCAAAGTTATGTGATAATATGTGAAAGACATTCGATTTCTTGTCACATATAAATCATGCCTAAGTTGAGCAAAATAACTTGAACACCATGTATTATTTGAATACAAAGTGTTTTAATGAATTGCTAAAAGTAAATACATATTCGATGTATTATGTTTTAACAAAATGGTAATTATCATTATATGATTGTTTAAATGAGTAAAGAAGTTTACCAAAGGAAACATGAATATGAAACTATTTGATATGATCAAATTATTTCATCAAACAAAGGGTATTAAAGATAAAAGAGAATCTAATCACTATGATTTGATCAATAGTAATGGAATTCGATTTTATGGCATAAAAGAAATTGTGGAATGCAATGCGTTTGAAATGTCAAAATGCAAAGCATCACAATGTGATATTAGATATCAAAGAGGGTGAATAGATGGCGCCAAATAAATCGTTGTAGTGTATATGTAGACACCATTAGTTAAAATAGTTAGCACGCAATTAGAATATATAGTGAACCATTTGAATTCGTGAAAGCGGCTCCATATCTGGTATGGATCGTCGTGAAAGTTTTGGGGTTATTCGATATAACCAAAACAATAGCGAATAAGTCCTTGTAGAGTATTCATTGGAAACTTTGAATATGAAATCCATAGCTGAAACCAAAAGAAAAGCAAAATTCGTATTGCTCGGATTTTGGTACATTTTTGAGAAAGTTTGCATTCAGTGATATTTCTCAATTATGAAGCAAATGGAAGATAGTGAAAAACATGATGAGGATTCAAATCCCTGCATTAGAGTGTTGAGAAGCTCAACGGACAACGTTCCTGAATGATTCTCTTCACAAAGGAAAGAATCAATGTTAATGATCATTGTGTTTTCCCCACTGGTGTTTTCACTACATGAAGTACGATTCAAAATGTAACCCTTATCTTGTATGGAGACATTTATGAATCATTTGTCATGATTCTTGGAATATGACATACCTACGAACTACTAAGGAAATAATGGTAAGCTAAAATTATGAGAAATCCTAAAAACAAAATTCACTTGAGATTAGAAAGCAATTCGTTGCTGAATCTCGCAAGTAAAAGGGGTTACTTGGATTTTCCCAAATGACTGCAAAGCCATAGTGGAAAATGTTGGAGATATGCCCAAGAGGCAATAATAAAGTAGGTTATTATCATATCTTCATACTTATGATAAATGTTTACATTCATGCTATAATAGTATTAACAAGGAAACCATTAATACTTGTGTGATTTGTAAACTTAATTTGAAGTCCCTAGTATAGCCTCTATACTTCACTAGCTTGTTGGTTGATTGATGATTGTGGTTTCCATATCATGAACATTGAGATGTTATCAACAACAAGATCATATCGTTAGAAGAATGACATGGTGGACATACTCCTATAGATAAGCGTAGCATAAAGATCAAGTCATTTCAATAGTTCAATTGCTATATGCTTTCTGATACATAGTAACCTAATTCCTTCGACCATGAGATCATGCATATCACCTTTACCGGATGGATGCTTTGATGTCATCAAACACCACACCGTAACAGGGTGGCTATAAAAGTGGCATTGAGTGTTCGGAAAGTATTGGTTGAAACACATGGATCAAGAGTGGGATTTGTACATCCATATGACGGACAGATCTACTCGGGGCGGTATCGGTGGAATGTCATCCTTTTAGCTTGCAAGGATGTGAATGGCTCACAAGGGATCTCATACCACGGGATCGAGAAAAGAGTACTTATCAAGAACGAGGTTGAACTAGGTATGCGTAGATACCGACGATCATAACCTCGGATAAGTAACATATCGTGAGACAAAGGGAAATTGGTATCGTATGTAAGTGGTTCATTCGATCGCAAAGTAATCATAGAAATATGTAGAGCCATATGAATTTCCAGATTCCTCTATTGGTTATTGATCGGAGAAGTGTCTCGATCATGTCCGCATAATTCACGAACCGTAGGGAGACACACTTAAGGATTCGACGTTGTTTGAGTAGTTATGGTATTATGAGAAAGAGACCGAATGTTGTTCGGAGTCTCGGATGGGATCCGGGATATCACGAGGTGATCCGGAATGGTCCGGAGAATAAGATTCATATAAGGAAAGTCCTTTGAGTTGGGGAATGGTTCCGGTGTTTTCATCGGGAACATTCTAGAAGGTCCCGGAATGTCCGGCACTCCGGAAGGGGGAAGGGTACATGAATGTGTCATTGTAAGTTGGAATGATTGCATCATGTACTAGGTGTCTTCGCTGTCCAAAATAAAGGATTTATTTAAATCCTAAATTGAAAAGTCAAACGGCTAGTTTGAAAGTCAAACGGCAATTTTGGGAAGTGGGAAGAGAGGAGGATTGGTGGAGGCCGAATTGGAGGAGGGTTCCTCCCTTGGCCGGCGCCCACCTGTCCGACTTGGGAGGACTCTCCCTTGGCCGGCCAGCCCTCCCACCTATATAAGGAGGGGCAGGGCTCCCTCCTAACACACATAAGTTCCTATCTTCTACCTCCGGTTTAGAGCCGTTTTGGTTTAGAGCTTCTAATTGCTTTAGCCAGCGGTTTAGAGCCTTCTAATTGATTTAGAGCCTTCTAATTGGTGTGTCTAATTACTAGATCACTAATAGCCTCTCTCATAAGCTCCACCATACTCGCACCGGCTTAAGGCGAAGCCCTGCGGGATCTCCCCTCTACTTCCGGTACCACGCCACAGGCCGGAATTGCGAGGAGAGTGCTACAACCTCCGCTGCCTGCTGAACAAGGGAGAGGAAGGTCTTCGAGTACCGAACGTGTGATCAAGGGAGCGCTGCCGAACGTGGCCGAAGGATCGCTCACGCGATCTTGAGATCGGAAAGAGTACGACTACATCACCCACGAGAATCTGCTCTCGTTAACCGCTTTGGAATCTTCGAGGGTGAGTTCCTCCATCGACTCGTTGCTACAATCTAGTAGATAGATCTTGGCTTGTTTGTTTGTATGCGGTAGAAATTTTTTGTTTTCCATGCTACGAAACCCTACAAAGGGTATCGAGCCGTGTCTATATGTAGATCTGTTGCAAGTAGAACACAATGGTCATTGTGGGCGTTGATGCTTTTATTGTAGATTGCTTTTGTGTACTTTGCATCTTGCGGTATGTTGGGATGAAGCCGGCTAACCTTACATGACATCGTTCATGAGACTTGCTCCACGCTTGACATGCAACTTGTATTGCATAAGTGGCTTTGCGGGTGCCTGTTTCTCCTAGCATAGTAAAGATCCAATTTACAACGGGTAATCAACAATGCTAGTATCAATGTTGTGGTTCTTGTTCGTAAGTTAGAACGACACTTATTGAAAGCCCCAAACCACGTAAAATATGCAAAGAAAGTAGAAGCGTCTAACTTTGTTTTGCAGGGGTGTGCAGTGATGTGATATGGCCATGATTGTGATTATATTTGATGTATGCAATGTTCCTTATTGTAAGTTGGCAACGCAGAGCCATATGGTTGTCTTTAATTTCTGTTAAGACCTGCGTTCTATTCAAAATAGTTGTAATAGTTGAAGCTGGTGGACGACAACCATGAAGAAGCGTCATTGACCTTGATGCTATGCCGGTGATGATGGAGATCATGTTCGTGCTTGAAGATGGAGATCGGAAGCACAAAGAGAAAGGCCATATCATATCACATATTATGAATTGCATGTGATGTTAATCCTTTATGCATCTTGTATTGCTTGGTAGACGACGGTAGCATTATAAGATGATCCCTCATGCACATAAATTTCAAGTTCTAAAGTGTTCACCCTTAGTATGCACAGTTGACAAAGCTTGATGATTCGAAGAACCACGTGATGATCGGGTGTCTTTGATTCCGGTGAATACAACGTAAGCAAGCCAGATTTGCTTGTGCGGTAGCTAAGGTTTGATCTTGACGAGCCTAGCATGTACGCATGGCCTCGTGAACACGGATTACCGAAAGGTAGAGCATGAGTCATATAGTAGATATGATGAACATGTTGATTGTTCGCCATTGAAGCTATATCAACTCTCGTGATGATCGGTTTTGATGTGGTGGATTTGGTTCGTGTGATCACTAAAACAATGTGAGGGATATTGTTTTGAGTGGGAGTTCACCTAGATTAATTTAATTATTAATTAGAACTCAATTTATCATAAACTAAATCAAAGTGAATTTGCATAGTTGTTGTAGTCATTGTCATCCGCTTACCACCTTGCGCTTAGTTATAATTGAGATGATAGAACTATAGAATTCTGGTTAGTTACTTCAACTGGTATCGTATTGTATTGAAGTGTTAATCTAAAGTTTAAAAGTCCTATTGCAAACTTTCAAGAAGTTCCTACTCCATGAAGTTTAATAATTAGTATTAAATCAAGAGTAACAATTCCAAATGTTATTATATAAGTATCATGTTTGTCTCCATGATTCTTGATATTCAAAGATTGTCTTAATATCAAGGTTATCTAGGATCTGAAAGAGTTGTTTCAGAAACCATGATGTGTGGAAGATATTGTGATATCTGAAACAAAGTTTTGGTTACAACATGATAGAGTATAATATGGCAAAGTTCATGTTCTCATATTTTGATGAGAATTTGCAAAAGGTTGGAGACACTAGTTGTCCTAATCTTCCAAAAGGTTTTGGAGAGCAACATTATACTCGCGATTCACGTTACAAGTTAAAGTAGCTAGATCATGGATAAGTCCATGATGAGGGTGAATATTTGATGTAGGTAAAATGTTTACTACACCAAGAGATTACTAAAGAAAGGAATTTGAAAGAACACCAAATATTTGATAATGGTGATCTACTTCAAAGTGCAAGTTCAAAGACATTGGTATTTAACTATACACGCTTTGGACTATGTGTCATATGTATGACTCCACTATTGATGTTGATAGATTCTTTCAAATGTAAAATCGAAAGCGACTCTCATAAATATGTGGCAGAAAAGAAAAGACTAGAATTGTTCAGCTTAAAGTATATAGATGATATACATGTTATGGCTATATTCTTTGCTTATTAAACAATGTGGTTCTTAAGTACTTGATACTGAATTTGTTGGTATGAATCGTCATACAAACAACACAATTCATGAACTACAATGGCCTAAGTAACTAGCAAAGAATATGTGATGATGTTCATCGAGAACAAAATAAAGGGTTATTGTGTTGCTCGTTAAACATCAAAGCTTGCCTTCAAGATTTGTTTTATCAGGTATTATGAGAACAAAAGGGTTGTTCAAATAATTGCCGTAATCCATAGAAGATGGATGATTCGCAAATCTCATTGGAGACATCACATCCATAAAACTAGTGCTAAAAATGTCGAAAGACAAATTGATTGAAAGATCACTTAGGAAGTGACATCGCTTAAATTATTGGAAAGAAAACATGAAGAAAATCCATATGGATGGAATTTTGGAGTCTATTTGATTTTGATCAAATGACGTTTGTGAAACTTTCCTAGAGATAATTAAAACTTCGTTCATAGGCCAAAAGGGAACGATGGACTAGCTTATTGGAACTTGTACATATTGTTGTACGAAATCCATTATGTGTAGTCAAGAGCGATGGATTTCAACTTCATATGCTTTCTCCGAAAATTTGAGTGAATATATGAATATTTACTTAATAAGGATGAAGTGTGAAATATTTGAAAAGTTCAAAGAATTTTAAGATGAAGTGCAAAATCATTGTAACAAGAATATAAATAGTTTATGATAAGATCATAAAGGAAGATATTTGAGTTACAAAGTTTAGCATAATACCTAAGATTTAAGGAATCGTTTCGTGGATTTGCATTTCCCGAAACACCATAAGAGTATGGAGCATTCGAGATATGTAATTAAACCTTGTTTGACATGGTAAGATCAAAGGTGTAATATATAGAACTGCCATTATATTTTAAAGATTAAAAGCTTTAGAGACTACCGTTTTCCACTAAAAAGAGCTCCATCATAATCCGCTGAAATGACACCATATAAAGTTATGGTTTGGGATAAAACCCAAGTAGTCCTTTCTTAAACATTGGTATGCTTTGCATAAGAAAGATGTTTGCAACCAAAGTCGGATAAACCTGTCTTTGTATTACTATTAAGTATTCCTCCATAAACACCGGAGACAAAAGTGTTTGTCACTTAGAACGTCAAGTTTCTTTGAGAAGGAATTTTTCGTGAAAAGATGAGTGGGAGGACAATAGAACGTTGATAAGGTTAAAGGAACCTTAGCTATATGTGCAGAGTTGCGCAGCGCCGAAAAGTGTTCCGGAGGCAGCAAAAGTGCTCATGGCTCACGTGCCTCAAAGGTTGTGGTCACGGAGATCTAAAGTTCCTATTGAAACAAGTAGGTCGGATGAACAATCAAATACCAAGATTTGAGAGTTAAATCATTATTTGACTATAATAATCCGACTAAATGCAAAGAAGCGATGATGGGCCCTGACTCCGTCAAATGGCTTGAAACCATAAAATCCGTGATAGTTCCATACACGAGAAATCAAGTTTTGAACTTGAAAGACCCTCTGGGAAGATACAAGACCTTACAGTCGTATTTGGATCTATAAAGAAATAGACATGGATGTTTCACATCTATGAAATAGTCGACATGTTGGGAAAAAGTTCTCAACAATGTTCAAAGGTTGACTGTGACAAGATTTGATCTGTCATAGTGATATTTAGTCTAGATGGATTAATGTAGCAACCACTACATATAATTTTGTTATATGGTAGTTGAATAAACAAAACAAGTTCTTCTAATAGAATCGTTACCTAGGACATGTGCATAACACGGTCCATAGGGTTTTGTTAATTCAAAGGATGTTAAGAGCATATGCAAACTTCAATGGTTAAAGTGAGCATCGCGGAGTTGGAATCTTCACTGTGATGAAACTGTTAAAGGAGTTTAAAAGTTCATTAGAGACAATGAAGATGCTTGCATTTGCAAGAAATTAAGTGGGAGCGCTAAAGACATATTTCTAATACATTATGTGGAGTACATATTGTTGATTAGAAATGATGTATCTTTTATTAACACATATTAAGAATTTCATCCTGATGAAAGACTTAGGCAAAACCCAAATATTTGGCATCAATAGACGCTAATATGGTTGTGCCAGAAGTACATAGACAAGATATTGAATGAGTTCAATATAGAAACTACAAGAGAGGTTCTTGTCGCACAGAAAGGATTGAATGAGTTCAATGTTGATGATATATTCAAGTGTATTGACATTTGGTAAAGTGAAACAAATAATCAAGTATAGATTGATACTTGATGTATGAAATCACAAAGAATATTTATATCAATCATACTGTGATATGTACAAATCCAGATATGTCCTATGCTCTAAATGTTGTGAGCATATACCAGAATGATTCGTAAGATGATCATTGGACAATAGTAAGGATATTCTTATGATCTTTTGGAAGAACTAAGAGTATAATATTTGTAGAAGTGACAAATAGATGGTTAGTTCATTGTAAAAGTACTACATTGATACTAGCTTTGTCACAAAATACAAATTAAGTTTATCTCAATCTAAAACTAAAGGTGGCACAATATAATGGAAAGTGAGTTCCATAATGGATTTGGATGAGTTCCAAAGTTAAGACATTGTGACAGATACTACAACAAAAGGCTAAGTATATGACTGCTATAATAGCATCTAAAGAGGGCATTTGTGTCAAGTAGTTTGTTATCAAACTAGGTGTAGTTCACAGTGGGATAATACTATGAAGATATATTGTGCGATAATATTATCAACATGTTTTAACCCCAAAGAGCTAAAGGTCACACCGAAAGACCAAATTTATACAAAGCCATCTCATTAGAGAATGAGTGATGCGTAGAGACGCAAATACATGCAATTACACACGGACCTGGAAGTGTCAGATCCGGAGATCAGTTGACCACTAGCAATCGTGTACATACAACACCGGAAAGCCATAGGTGTTGAATACACAAAGGTTTGAAACTAGATTATTGACTAGTGCAAGTGGGAGACTGTTGGAGATATGCCCAAGAGGCAATAATAAAGTAGGTTATTATCATATCTTCATACTTATGATAAATGTTTACATTCATGCTATAATAGTATTAACAAGGAAACCATTAATACTTGTGTGATTTGTAAACTTAATTTGAAGTCCCTAGTATAGCCTCTATACTTCACTAGCTTGTTGGTTGATTGATGATTGTGGTTTCCATATCATGAACATTGAGATGTTATCAACAACAAGATCATATCGTTAGAAGAATGACATGGTGGACATACTCCTATAGATAAGCGTAGCATAAAGATCAAGTCATTTCAATAGTTCAATTGCTATATGCTTTCTGATACATAGTAACCTAATTCCTTCGACCATGAGATCATGCATATCACCTTACCGGATGGATGCTTTGATGTCATCAAACACCACACCGTAACAGGGTGGCTATAAAAGTGGCATTGAGTGTTCGGAAAGTATTGGTTGAAACACATGGATCAAGAGTGGGATTTGTCCATCCATATGACGGATAGATATACTGGCCCTCTCGGTGGAATGTCATCCAATTAGCTTGCAAGCATGTGACTGGCTCACAAGGGATCACATACCACGGAACGAGAAAAGAGTACTTATCAAGAAAGGTTGAACTAGGTATGCGTAGATACCGACGATCATAACCTCGGATAAGTAACATATCGTGAGACAAAGGGAAATTGGTATCGTATGTAAGTGGTTCATTCGATCGCAAAGTAATCGTAGAAATATGTGGAGCCATATGAATTTCCAGATTCCTCTATTGGTTATTGATCGAGAAGTGTCTCGATCATGTCCGCATAATTCACGAACCGTAGGGAGACACACTTAAGGATTCACGTTGTTTGAGTAGTTATGGTATTATGAGAAAGAGACCGAATGTTGTTCGGAGTCTCGATGGGATCCGGATATCACGAGGTGATCCGGAATGGTCCGGAGAATAAGATTCATATAAGGAAAGTCCGCTTTGAGTTGGGGAATGGTTCCGTGTTTTCATCGGAACATTCTAGAAGGTCCCGAATGTCCGCACCGAGGGGGAAGGGTACATGAATGTGTCATTGTAAGTTGGAATGATTGCATCATGTACTAGGTGTCTTCGCTGTCCAAAATAAAGGATTTATTTAAATCCTAAATTGAAAAGTCAAACGGCTAGTTTGAAAGTCAAACGGCAATTTTGGGAAGTGGAAGAGGAGGATTGGTGGAGGCCGAATTGGAGGAGGGTTCCTCCTTGGCCGGCGCCCACCAAGCCGACTTGGGAGGGACTCTCTCCCTTGGCCGGCCAGCCCCACCTATATAAGGAGGCAGGGCCCTCCTTACACACAAAAGTTCCTATCTTCTACCTCCGGTTTAGAGCCGTTTTGGTTTAGAGCTTCTAATTGCTTTATCCAGCGGTTTATAGCCTTCTAATTGATTTAGAGCCTTCTAATTGGTGTGTCTAATTACTAGATCACTAATAGCCTCTCTCATAAGCTCCACCATACTGCACCGCTTAAGGCGAAGCCTGCATGATCTCCCTCTACTTCCTGCAGACCACGCCACAGTGCCGGCAATTCGAGGAGAGTGCTACAACCACCGCTGCCTGCTGGAACAAGGGAGATGAAGGTCTTCGTCGAGTACCGAAAGTGTGACCGATCATGGAGCGCTTTTAACGTGGCGCGGAAGGATCGTCTACGCGATCTTGAGATCGGAAAGAGTACGACTACATCACCCACGAGAATCTGCTCTCGTTAACCGCTTTGGAATCTTCGAGGGTGAGTTCCTCCATCGACTCGTTGCTACAATCTAGTAGATAGATCTTGGCTTGTTTGTTTGTATGCGGTAGAAAATTTTTGTTTTCCATGCTGCGAAACCCTACAGAAAAGCGGGTGAATGACAAAAGCACAATTTGTCAAGTATTGGACGAATTCAAATGAATTTGATTCAAGTGTGCTAAATGTCTAGTGGATTTAAAACTAGTAAAAGTACTAGTATCTCATAGTAAATCTCCAAGTTTGATATTTGATCAAAGGATTTTGAAGTTGTTCAAAATAGTGAGTAGATATGCAATTTGCATAAAATTGAGTGGGAGCTATAAAAGTCTTCCTAAAACAATATGTGAATGATATATTTTTGAGTGGGAGCAATGTAAGTCTCAAATTCAAATATGTAGGAACATAGTTTGAGTAAGAGTAGTGACTCATACCACAATATGTTAGGAACATATTTTGAGTGGGAGCTTATAGGAGTGATTCTTAAGTGTGTTAAGAATAAAAGTGCAAGTACCGATAAATAATGATTTATAAGGTGTAGAATTTGATAATAAGTGTATTATGATATTATGTAGTATTTCTTAAGGGATTCTGAAAAGGGTTTCAGAATAGAAGTTAATTAAGGAACCAGTCCTTAATAACTCAAGTTAGGAATAGTGTTAAGTTTAACATCAATGGTTGAAAGAAAGAAAAGGATGATCATCATCCAATATATTGAGACATAGGTTCTATCTTAGAAAAGCATGATGATAAATTAACATAATATATGATCCAATAAGGAACGTTTAAAAATTGATTAAGTTTGAATCATGAAATGTTGAGATAAGTTTGTCCGCAGTATCTAATAGAGAACTGTAGACATGTTTTCCAAATCCATAAAAGGATGACATATCTTAAAGCATAAAGGGTTATGTTATAAGGGAATATATTGGAAACTCCTGTAATACCGACTAACGTCAAGTATGAAGTGAGGTGAACAAAACATTGAAAGTTGCACAGAATGCACTCGTGTTTCGATGATTACATTTATAATAATAGATAAGGGTACCATCTAAAGTGTTGTATAATGTTATGGCGGGGCTAGTTCACTTTTAACATAGAATGATGTGTCCCTGGGCATAGTGTCCATGAGAAAGCCCTCGAGGTTGATCTAAAGTCACTGTAGGCTCCTGGAATCAGGCCTCGTTCTGCTACCATAGCGACGATGCATACACACAGATGTTATCATGTGATGATAAAGTATTAATGTCAATCAAGGTGACATTAGTAAGTTGCAAAGGATTTGGGACTGTAAAGTACAGACCCAAGACTCAACCTCTTCCATGAGCAAACATTTTTAGGGCACCGGATATATAGTGCCAACGATTAAGAACAAATGCAGCTAGTTTATTTGTACTCTAGTGCAAGTGGGAGACTGTTGGAAATATGCCCTAGAGACAAATAGTAATAAGGACAATTATCATATTTCATAAAATTTATGATTAAGTTTTGTATCATTCTATAACTATATTGAGAGGAAACATCAATACACGTGTGATATATAAACAACCAGGGGTTCCCAGTGAAACTCTAGTCACTGGTTCCTTGGTCAACAGATGATCAAGTTTCCTAATCATGTGGCATTTATGCAAGTTGGAAATGGAGTCAACTCATTCTAAGAATGAGATGATGAACCAATACCCAACCTAAACATCGTGACCCGATCATGTCATGAAGTTCAAGTTATGATGATTAGAAATGGATCCTCGTAGACTATTCCTTAGACCGTGAGGCTATATCAATCACTGTCTCCCAAGAGTGGTTAGATAGCATCAAGCGCTACTTGGTAATATAGTGGTTATAAAGGTGTGTTCCGGTATTCGGAGGAAACCGTAGAGGCAATATATGTCAAGAGCGGGATTTGTCCGTCCACATGACAGAAAGATACTCAAGGGCCCACTCGGAGAAGTTATATCCAATAGTTGCGCAGCATGTGATTTGATCACAGGGATATCACTTGTCGGAACGAGTCAAGTAGCATTGTTCAGTAACGAGATCGAAGATGACATGGTGATGTCATTGATCAGATCTCGGGCAATGCGAGTGTCGAGAGACAAAGGGAACATGACTGTCCCAGTTCAAACGACGAAAGATCTTCGTGGAACGCACAGGGGTCACATGGCCATCTAGGTCCCTCTTGTTGGGTTCGCAACATAGAAAACAAAAATATTCCTACGATGAGAACTATACGCCAAGATCTATCTACTAGATACAGAGCAACGGGTGGATATACATCCATAGAGAACTTACCCTCGAAGACAATAGAGTTTTGTTAACAAGTTGGAACTCGTGGATGATGTAGTCGTACGCTTGCCGATCTCAAGATAGTGTGGAAGTCCTAGCGCCGCAAATCAGCAGCGCATCCGTCCTCGAACACACGTTCAAGCCACCGGACAACCTCCACCTCCTCGCTCCAGCGAATCAGCTGAAGCAGCAACTCCTTCTAGACGCAAGGCCACCGGGAACATGTATCTCGCTAATCCGAGACCATGGGGAATATATCTAGAGGGGGAGAGAGATCCTTCATGAGGAGGTGTACTTTGTGAGGGAGGAGAGGGGGGGCTCCTCCCCTCCCATGGTTGGTGGCCAAGGGGGGGTGCCTCCACCTCTTCCTCATTCATGTGGTGGAAGCTCCACTCATCAATTCAAGCTCCACCCAAAATTCCACTCACATGCATTAAATTTCCACCAAATTTAATGCAACTCTCAATTAATAAAACTCTTTTATTTATTTTATTCAGAATTTTGTTAATTACTTTAATTAACAAACATTCACATAAAACCCCTTGCAACATTTCAATATCACATGCAGAACCACTTTCTGCAATTTCACCCGAAACAATTCCGGTTTCTATCGAAACAATTCCTGCGCTTTGAAATTCTTTCATCTGAAACATATGTGCTCCAAAATGGTGTCTGCCAACCCTTAAGTGTGTCACCCTATGGTTCGCGAATAATGCAGACATGATTGAGACTCCTCTCAGATCAATAATCAGAAGCGGGATCTAGAGATCCATACTGACTCATGCACATTCAACGATGCCTTCTATGATCGTGAGAACCTTTAACGCTAGTAACTTAATCCTTGTCTCATGATATAATACATGTCTGAGATTCGATCATCGGTATCCAAATACCTAGTTTGATCTCGTTACCGACATGCACTCTTTTCTCGTTCCCATGATATAACATTCTAGTGATCACATCACTTGCTTGCAAGCTATCTTAATGTGATATCACCGAGAGGGCCCAAAGTATATCTATCCGTCATCGGGATTGACAAATTCCACTCTTGATCCATGAGCCTCAACATAACACCTTCAGTAATCGAACCCACCTTTATAGTCACCCTGTTACGGTGTGACGTTTGATGTTATCAAGATACTCTTCCGGTGTTAGCAATTAACATGATCTCATGGTCTAAGGACTAAGATTACTTCATATGATGTTATAGCAATGTAAACATAATGACTTTGATCGTAATGCTATACTTCAGATGAATGTTCATCACATCATTTCACAAATGCTGTGACCTCGTTATTAACAACATCCAATGTCCATGATCAGGAAACTTTGATCATCTTGTTAATCAACGAGCTAGTCTATAAGAGAGGCATAACTAGTAACCCTTTTTGTTTATTAAACACACATGTATTGACGTTTCCTATCAATACAATTATAACATGCAAAATAAACATCTATCATATACAAGGAATACATAATAACAACTTTATTATTGCCTCTCAGGGCATATTTCCTTCACCTCCATCGATCATTGGTACGGGAGTGTCCTGACCATGTATGGAGTGTTCCCGAACCATAGGGTATCAAGCTTAAGGGTTTGATGATGCTTAGAGAGTGTTTATAGGATTGGTAGAATTGCCGAAGAATAGTAGAGAGAAAACCGGAAGGGTTTCGGTAAGTCCGGAGGATGTCCGGAGTGGAGGTGGAAGGTTTTCCATAACCATGGAGATTGAATAATATATGAATGAATGTTAAATATTGATTTAATCATTTATTCATAATTATTTAATAAAAGAGAAAATCAATTTAAAGGTCAAAAGGCTTAATGGGCCAATTCTCGAGGGAAGAGGGCCCATTAGGGAAAGGCAAGAGGGAGAAGGGCCAGAAGGGGTGGCCGACGCCCTAGTGGGCTAGCCCCCCCTCCCACGTGCGAGGCCCATGGTGGTGGCCAGCGGCGCCACCCCTCCCCCTCTCCTCTCCTTTAGTCCCACCCCGAGACTTTGAGGGAGGTAGTACCTCCCCTCCCCTGTAAATAGTGGGGGTATTTGGCCAGATAAATACACACAATATTCAATAAATGTTTCCTCTCTTTTGGGGAGACCTCCAATTGATATTCTCTCTCTTGTGACCGTGGTCCCAAGTTCGGACTACGCGAGCGAGAGACATCTTCACCGCAGAGCGCCGTCATGCTGCGAGATTCGGATCTAGGAGCTCTACTTCCGGAACTGTTGTTGGATCGGGGAAGCACGAGTCATCATCAGGCACCGGACGTGTGTAACTCCCTGCGAGGTGTCACACTTGAGGCACTCAAGTCGTTGGAGCCACAGGAGCGCAAGGACTTCATCATGACCTTGAGGTCGGCTTCAGCTCGTCTACATCAACCACGCTCTCCTGAGCGTTGACAACGCTTTTCGGTCTTCAAGGGTAAGTTCGCGAAAAGCCCCTCCCATTACTACATTACTAATAGATAGGTCCTGGTAACATCAGGGGTTCAGGGGCGTAGGTTAAAATTTTATTGTTTTCATATGCGGAACCCCTACAAGTTGTTCATCCTAATGACCAACTTGAAACAACTTTCATTAGTCCTTATGGTTTACATGCTTACTGACGTATGCCTTTTGGTTTATGTAATGCTCCAGCTACTTTTCAAAGATGCATGACTGCTATTTGTGCGGATTTTATAGAACAGATAATGGAAGTATTTATGGATGACATTTCTGTCTATGGAACTTCGTTTACTAGTTGCTTGGATAATCTTAAAAGAGTTTTGTAGCATTGCGAAGAAACCAATCTTGTTCTAAATTATGAGAAGTGCCATTTTATGGTGAAAGAAGGTATAGTCCTTGGACATAAGGTATCAGGTAAGGGAATTGAAGTGGATAGAGCTATGGTTGAAGCCATAGAAATAATGCCACAACCTAGGGATATAAAAGTTATAAGAAGTTTCCTTGGTCATGTGGGTTTTTATAGAAGGTTCATTAGAAATTTCTCTGGAATATCTAAACCTTTGACTAACCTTCCGCAAAAGGGAGTAAGATTTAAATTTGATGATAAATGTCTTGTAGCCTTTGATAAATTTAAAAATGCTTTATCCCATGCTCCTATCATTAAACCACCTATATCGGATATGACTTTTGACTTAATATGTGAAGCTAGTGATGATATTGTAGGAGTAACTCTGGGGAAACACATTGGTCGTAGATTTAATATTATACATCATGCTAGTAGAACTCTCAATGGTGCTCAAAAGAATTATCCTAAGGAAGAAAGGGAACTTTTTGCTGTATTTTTCTCTTGGGATAAATTTCGTTCTTATATAGTTGATGCAAAAGTAAGAGTTCATACATATCATGATGGTTTAAAAGAACTCCTTGAGAGGAAAGACCATAAGCCAAGACTGATCTGTTGCATTATTTTACTTCAAGAATTTGAGTTGCAGATTATGCAGAGACAAGAAATAAAGATGTTGGATGCGGTGTCTATATTTGCCCAGCAAGACACCAATCTTATTGAGAGGAACTTTAGTCCTGGTGATTTTCGCTTGCGAGAATTATTCAATGAAATAAGGTCAATTCCTCCAAAAGAGAAGAAGTCTTTGTTGTTGGAGGAGCTTGTCATTCCCGAATAAGTAAACGGTAAGTCAAGGTAAGAGTTCTTACTCAAATAAGTGATTTGTTTTCATAGATTTTACTTCTGAAAATTTTACCTTTGAATTCCTCATGTTTTTCTGAAGTTTCTGGAGGTTTTTACCAATTATACGGTCGCAACTATACGACCGGAGAAAAATCTCCCGCCGTATATTTGGTCGTTAAATCCTCTGTATCTTCTTCGAGATTTTTTTTGATGTCTAGACTTATACGGGCGCAACTATACGACCGGAGATAAAAATCCGGCTGTATAGTTGGTTGTTGAACTCTCAGATAATTTCGATTTTTGATGTCTATATCTATACGATCACAACTATACGACCGGAGATAAAAAATCGGCCGTATATTTGGTCGTTGAACTCTCAGACACTTTCGATTTTTGATGTCTGTATCTATACGGTGGCAACTATACGACCGGAGATGATATTCCAGCTGTATAGTTGGTCGTTAAACTCTCAGACATTTTCGTTTACTTTTACATTTTTTGCCATAAAAAACATTATTGTCAGTTCCGAGTCGTAACTTAACTGACCTGGACTTGAGATATTTGGAAATATCTGCCCGGAACCAACTATACGGCCGGAGCTATACGGGTCGCGCCCGTATAGTTGGACGTTACGCGGTAGGACTCCTCCAAATCCGCAATTTCTTTTCCTATTTCGTTAAGGTTCTTTTCTTGGTCAAGAATTTGTTTTTTCTCGCGAGTTTTATCGACCTCTGACCCCCCTTATATACTGTCATTGTCTCTCTCTCTAATCATAATCTCCAGAAACCAATCCACCTATTATTCACATGTGAGGACATGCAACCAAGGGACAGAACCCAAGAAGAAAGGTTCCTATGGAGATCAGGAGCAATAGCGAGCAAGGCAAGGAGATCAAGATCGTCCCTATGGAGTTCCTCGATGCAGACAATGCACGCCGGAAGAGGGAGTTGAAGGCCCTCGAGCTAAAGATTGAAGAGATGGACAGGGAGACACCAGGGACACCCAAGCATCTTCGGTTGCTACGACTTTATCTTGACAAACTTGATAAAGATATTAAGCAGACAACTGAACCAGGTTTTTCTATAAGTCTTAAAGCTCTACAAACCCTTCAGGATAACAATGAGTTCATTAAAGAACAAGTGAAAGTGCTGGAGAGTAATAATCTTTTCTACAAGCTGCGTGTTAAAGAACTAGAAGCTGTCAATCAATCCCTCCGTCTCAGGCTGGCCTGTGAAGAGAAGATACAGCATGCCATGGCGCCACAGTGATCTACAATAATCACAGTATCAAATAATCGCAAGGGATTATTTGATCCCGCCTGGCTTGATTTCAAGCTTGGGGAGATCTTTAAGACCTTGTAATATATCTTATAAGTTTTACATTACTATTTTAGTTTTGCATTAGTTCAAACTAGAAATAAAGTTTGCATCATTAGAATTCCCTTCAGGAATAGTCGATCCCTTTTATGAAATTCCAAGTTTATTATTATATATGGAGCAATATTGAGTTTGTGCTTGTCTTATTGGATATATGAATGGCTTGAGTATAATTTTACTTGCACTTGATGATAGCAATAGAAGTCTTCCACACCATTGGTATTAATGGGACATACAAAGATAATTTGGTCAATATGTTGTAATTACATGGTTTGATTTACAAAGAAAGAAAAAAATTATCTAATCAGTTAAGTTGAAAAAGAAACCTTGGACAAAAGAAAAAGTGCTATCAAATTCTAGTGAGAAGAAGATGAGGTGGAATATTCAAGCTACAAGGAGTGCTTCATATACAATTGGAATTTGGTAATTGAGATCGTTAAGCTTTGAATTCCTACATGAAGTGGAATGTATGGCTAGCTTCTTTGCACAACACTTAAACAAAAGTGTGAGCATATACACAAAAGAAAAGAAAAGAAAGAAGAAAAAGAGCGAATGTGCAAAGAGCAAATAGGCATACACCACTATATTGTAGTATGACAAAGAGACGCTTTGAGATTTTGAATCCCGAGTGAATATGTTAATCCTAAGACACTTGGGACTACTTTGCTAACTCTTTCGGTTGAATCAGATACTTTTACATGATGTTGAAATTCATCTTTTGTGAACTGTTGATCACTAAGTTGTGGAAGCCTACTAATATTATTCGGATGGTTCGAGTAAGGTCTATTCATGTACTAATTCCTATATATCATATATGATAAACAGATGCTACAACTGCCTCATTTATTTTATCGACTCGGCTTCATGAATACGAGGATCACATCCATTAAGCTCAACTTGCTCGGGACGAGCAAGAGTCTAAGCTTGGGGAAGTTGATGAGTGCATATTTGCATCATGTTTTATGTCTATTTTCACCAGGATCAGGACAGATGATGGATATAATGGACATAATTCCTGGAGCAGTTGTACTAAGGAGAAAAGGAGTAAAAAACAACGTAAATCGCTTATTTGGTAAATATCAATAATACCAGAAGAAAACCCAAAGCGATCAGGGCACACAGAAGGTTTAACGACCAACTATACATCGAGAATAAATTTTTCGGTCATATAGTTGGCACCGCCACCGCCTCCACAAATAGTTTCACCCCATGCAACTGGATCGGAGATACGACATATAGAACAACCAGAAATCACCGAAACCTCACATCTGGAAGGCATCTGGAGGGGGAACTCGTCCATCGGAGATCCATCTTCGCCCTGCGCAGATCCGGGAGGCTAAGACATCGATCTTCATCATCAACCGCTGCATCACCACCATCTCCATCCATCCCATCTACATCTTGTCTAGATCTTGTTGTAATTTATGTACTCGTTGTGGATTTATATAAGTACTATTCATCTATGATAGATTCGATTGTTATTGCCATGATGTTGATTGCCTCCATGTCTAGGTAGATCGCTAGTTCTTGGGGAGATGGAGAAACCCTAGTATGAGATTGAAATAAGATAAAGTTTATTACGATATTCATCGCTGTGACCATGTTTTAGATTGTCTTCATCTTGATATTGAGAGAAGTCGACCTCTCAATATTTGCCTCTCATGGGGACTTGATGGAGGGAACTACTTGTTGGTAGACGGAGGTGTGTTAGCACTTACAGTGACCATAAAGCTGTTGGCACTCCTTACATATCAACTTGGAAATAGAGGAAACTCACGGAACACTATCCATGCAATGGGATACGTCCTACAAGATTACGTCCCTTAATAGCGCAGTAATTCGATTGATGTCGATTGCTGACTGTTGTGGTTATGAGGATGATGTGAGCAGTGGTTGCTGCCTATTTGTCCAAATACGGAGTTCCTCCCACACATACATAGTTGAGAATGTTCATGATAATAATCTTTACCTTAACTCCTTATAATGCTAGTGGTGTATCCGCTACTCCCTGAGGATGTTTTTCCCTATTGTAGTCCCAATCTCTTTTACATACGCGATACTTACTTTCTACGTTCAGCTGTTTTACTTTACTTATTGTTGCTCTTATACCAAAAAACCCCAAAACACCTTTCTACACAATACTCGTATTTTATCTTGTCACTTAGAACTTTATTTAGCATTTCTATTGTAATATTTATTTCAAGAGTTATTAGACTTCAGACTCCTGCTCCCTATGGGATCGATATATTTATTTTGAAACTAGCTACAAACGATATCTACACTTGCAGTCATCGGGCCTCCACGTGGCTCTACGGAGTGTGCTAGGGTGGAGGACCTTTAGGCCCAGTTGGTATCACCAACCTGGACTAAAGGTGTTCTTCCGTGGAAGCATTTTGAGGCAATCGGTTGTCGTGGCAGGAGATGGGTTTTAGGGTTTTGTGTTTTCCTTTTCATTTAGTATTTTGTGTTTTCCTTTTCACTTACACTACTACATACTATACACGTAGATGCATATATAATATAATTTCTCTTACAAGCATACATACATATATATAACTCAGTATTCGAGTCCCAACTGGGGCTAGAGCCCATCTATTTGGTTACATGGAGATTATTGGATTATATGGATGCTTTAGACTCTATTTATCTAGATTGTATTCTCCAATTGGGGCTATGACCTCGTCAAGCAAAAATCTTGCAAATTCCTCTTGAATTGCTAATAGGCGGTCCCGTGGTAGGAGGTGATCAGGCATCCCATCCAACTATAAAGAAAGAGATAAATATGAATATATAAATCATCATAACAAAAATTATGAATAGAACTCAACACACGTTTGGCTAATAAAATAAATTGTGAATATATTGTTTATGTACGTGCAAAAATGTCAGACCCTGCTCACTAGTCTACATGCGAATGAACTCGCAGACGTAGTATCAAAATAAATTAGTCCTCTGAGGCTGCCTCACGTATTTTACGAGAATAGAATTAAATCAAATAATAATCAAGCATGATGACTGTATTGAAACTAGAATTAAAGTTATGCGTGGACCTAGCTAGTACTACTTATTGGGACCATATTAAAACACAGCTCCTCACGCCATTCACCGACAACCTCCTCCTTAAACTATTTGCAAACACTTCCTGGCAAAAAAGAAATGAATGAATGAATGAGTTATTAATTACTTGATATCTTAGAGAATAAATGAAAGAGTCCGATATAGTGCGATAATGAATGAAATTACTTCTAGAGAATATTAAGCATGTCACAGTACTCTTCCATACTTTTATTTAATGAGTCCACGATTTCAACTCTTCCACGGTCAACGTTGATGCTTAGTAGAATCCAGTGAAAGCTACGAACGTCTATATACACCAGTAACTCATAAATTACACTTAAAATCGTGTAAGCAAAAGTGAATATGTACAAGACAGTAACACTCTCACCTGAAGTTGTAAGGAAATCGTATCTACTTAGTGAAATCTTGCTCCTTAAAAAACGTTAGCAAGTTACGCTCCATTTTCGCGGGCTGCATCTTTAGCATAGGTTCATTAACTCGATATGGGTCAATGAACCCAATGGAATAGATTCTATTTCTTTTACATTCCAGAATCTTTATTCTACATAATAGCGTACAAAAGGATATAGTAAGGATAATTACAGACAATCAATTGAATGAGCTGAGCTAGAGACTTAATTATAGAAATAAATTCACTTATAGACAATAGCAACTGATGTGGGACTTGTCGAGGGAATCTTGGTTAAATAACTGAAAATTTCAGGAAAATCAATATGAATCTCGTCTTTATGGAAGTAATGCTCCTCTCAAACTTTCTCTATGAGTGCCCTTCCTTTGCGGCTTTCAAGGACCATTCATGCAAATTTCACATTTGTGTTGGAAGATGCCAGATTATCTCATGGGTGACCAGAGGCTCCCTGTGGACATATTTCCATGCTACATCAGCCTTGGAGATATCTACACCACCTAGAATTCCATAAAGACTCATATTACATTCCCTGGCTAATTGCTTAGCTGTTTCCATATCTATTTGCGGTTCGAGCTCGGGTAACACTTTGAGCAGGGGGGTCGATTGTTTTGCCTATTTTTCGAGCCGGGGAATATCTCTTTTCCCTCTTGCACTACTGCTGCTTGATCTCTTCTCTTTCAATTTCCTCGTAAGATAGCGTGTATAGTCATCTTTCTTATTTAACTCATATTGGGATGGTTATGCAAGAAGATCCTGAAAGTGCTTCTTGACTTTCGAAGGTATTGGCTCCATTGACTCAGGTCGTTTCCGTGCAAAATGGTCCTTCACTTCGGCATCTACAATCACCCTGTTTTCCTCATCAGTCCGATGGTAAGCTAACTTGGGAAGAGCCGACAATACTCTTGGGAGGGGCGACTGTCTCTTTCCGCATTGGTTATCCATCGATGAAGCGGTGGTACTCCTACGATTTTGGCCCTTTGCTGGAGATCGAGATGAACTCACGATGTGGTCCCTCTCGGGGAGGAGTGGACTATTGCTTCTCGGAGGAGAGTGTGGCCTTGGAGGTGATGGATTTCTTCTCGGAGGAGATGGTGGTCTTGGAGGTGATGGATTATTTCTCGGAGGAGACGGTGGCCTTGGAGGTGATGGATTGCTTCTCGGAGGAGATGGTGGCCTTGGCGCCGATCCTAGAAACACGATGGTTTCCTTTCTCCATAGAATGAAGCCACTCGTGACTTCTCCAGTGTCGTCTCCCCTTCACCTCCATGGATGTCAAGCTCCAGTTACTGAAATGTTGGGTGAACTTCATCCACACTGACACAAGCATAGCTAGCTAGAATCAGACGACAATGGTAGGTCACTCCAGGTGTAGAAGGTATAGCATAGACGACCACCACCTTCATGGATATGCTCTTCAGTTCCACATGTAGCTCACAACTTGTCTTCTCCTTGATAGCATCCACGGGGTGGCCATCCATCATTTTATTCTCGATCAGTAGTGTATCATTAGCCTGGACCTCTGTGGAAGCCATGCTGCTTTTCCGCTGAGATGGGCCGCCCGTACTGTCGATCGCCGAATCTTGCTATCGGCTCACTCCTCTAAGTTCACTAATATTCTCCTGTTGCCTCTCCAACATGGCTTGAAATTCCTCGTTCTTTCTTTCAACCTTCGCCAAACTCTATGCCTCCTACACCTGCTACCGCTTCGTTTTTCTTGATCGGCTTCTATAAGTGTCAATGTCCTGGGGAAACCCAATATTCCATGGAAAAGAAGGTCCAAAGCCTCGTGTTCGTCCTTCCTTATAAGGATTCCCGGGGGCCTTTGTCAACTCATCGTTCTCTCTCTCGAGATGGAACTTTCCCTCTTGAACCTCTTTCATCACTTTAACAAGTGCATCCTTGGGTCCAACAATTTTTTTTTTGCAATAATGTCCCCTATTTGTAGGTCATACGATGCCCCATGCCTAAGTACCTAATTTCTTGACCTCAAGGGCCAATCCTATGTAACTGTAGTGATCCCTTTAGCACATAGGGAGGCCTCAGTTTTTGCCCACTTAGGCGTGGCACTCTTGTAGCCACCTGTCCTTATATTGTGGTGATATTTTTTCGAAGTATTTAACTTATACTTTTTTGACCTTTCCTTAGCTTCTTCTGAATCCTTGTACTCCACAAATGCGACCCAGTTATCCCGCTGCTTCTCTAGTGCGCCAGTGAATTATGGAGCTTTTTTTCTTGACATAATCTCGGTATAATCTTTTTTCCAGGTATGGAATTGTGTGGCCATCTTCTTAAGAGCCCACACCTTGACTTTCAATGTATGTGCCTGTGTGAGCTCGTCAGTTTTGCAGACTGGTAGGGTGAAATATGTGATGAGAGAATTCCAAAGATAATCTTTGGCTCTGCCATCAACAAAACTAGCTCCAACTTGATTCCTTTTCCCCTGGCTTATTCCAATCTTGAGTGGTGATCGGGATGGCGTCCCTAAAAATCACTCCGCATTGATGTACAAATGCAAATGCTTTATCTTTGGGCTCCAACGATTGACCCATTTTAGAGACTGATTCAATTGTGAGATGCACACTGCCGGCCATCTTTCTGGTCAGGCCTGATTTCCTATTAGAAGATTGGCCTTATGCGGAGGTCTAAGAGAAGAAACATTCATTAATATATATACACAAATAAATTAAGATTGGCCCAATGCAGAGGCTTTATGTACATCGCCGAACTTTTAAGGCGTCGTCGCAATCTTCGTCTCCACCATCATCTCCACCTTCGTCTCCACCATCGTCTGCTCCATCACCAGACAAGTTAAGATATTGGGATCCATCATCTCCACCATCGTCTTATCCAACGTAATAACCTCCACCCTCATTTATCATATCAAACAATTGTTGTTCACCATCTCTACTGTCCATAGCTTAACTAATACATAAGAAATATAAAACAATTTTGCATTAAAATAAAAGAATAACAAGTTTATACATTTTCTTAAACTAAAACTAAAATTATTACATCATACAATATTACAATGTCTTCACACTTTTGAATTCAAGAAATTACAAGTATAATTAAATACAAGTCTCAAATCACAATTAGATTGCAAACCCTAAAATCCTAAACCCTCCTTGAGGTTGCTGGCAGCGGTGGTTGCAAGCCCTAAAACCCTAAACCCTCAAACCATTTATTTTATTAATTAGATCCATTAAATAGGCTTTATTCATAGAATTAAAATACTAAAATATGCTTTATGATGAGTATTGCAATTATTTTTATAATATGCTACAATATAATGATGAGTATTCATATAATTAAAATACTACAACTGAAGGGTTCGCAGCATAAAAAACAAAAAAATTCCTACGATGAGAACTATACGCCAAGATCTATCTACTAGATACAAGCAACGGGTGGATATACATCCATGGAGAACTTACCCTCGAATACAACAAGGTTTTGTTAACAAGTAGGAACTCGTGGATGATGTAGTCGTACGCTTGCTGATCTCAAGATCGTGTGGAAGTCTTAGCGCCGCAAACCAGCAGCGCATCCGCACTCGCACAAACGTTCAGGCCACTGATCAACCTCCGCCTCCTCGCTCCAGCGATGCAGCGGAAGCAGCAACTCCTTCTAGACGAAATGCCACCAGGAACATGTATCTCGCTAATCTGAGACCGTGGAGGAATAATTCTAGAGGTTGAGAGAGATCCTTCACGAGGAGGTGTGAGCAAGAAGGGTGAGAGGGGTGGCCTTTTATAGGAGGAGGGGGGTACCCCTCCCCATGGCCGGTGCCCCATGGGGGTGACCCCTCACCTCCCCCATTCATGTGGTGGTAACCCCCTCCACATAAAAGTGTCCCTTAACATTCCTCTTTAAAGTCTTTACTTTAAATGCATTAAATTTCTCCAAATTTAATGCTCTCTCATTTAATAAAACTATTTTATTAAATTTATTCAGAATTTTGTTAATTACTTTAATTAACAAACATTCACATAAAACCCCCCTACAACATTTCAATATTACATGCAGAACCAATTTCAGCAATTTCACCCGGAACAGTTTCGGTGTCTATTGAAATAATTCTAGTGCTTTGCAATTCATTCGTCTGAAACACATTTGCTCCAAATGGTGTTGGTGTCCCTTAAGTGTGTCACCCTACGGTTCGTGAATAATGAAGACATGATCCATACCCCTCTCAGATCAATAATCAGACGCGGGACCTGGAGATCCATACTGATTCCTACACATTCTATGACGACTTCTGTGATCATGAGAACCTTACATTAGTAACTAAATCCCTCTGTCTCGTGATATATTACATGTCCGAGATTCGATCATCGGTATCTCCATACCTAGTTTGATCTTGTTACCGGCATGTACTCTTTTCTCGTTCCCGTGATATAACATTCTAGTGATCTTATCACTTGCTTGCAAGCTAACCAATGTGATATCACCGAGAGGGCCCAGAGTATATCTATACATCATCGGGATGGACAAATCCCACTCTTGATCCATGAGCTTCTACATAACACTTTCGTAGCACTAAACCCACCTTTATAATCACCCTTTCACGGTGTGACGTTTGATGTTATCAAGATACTCTTCCAGTGTTAGTGATTAACATGATCTCACGGTCTAAGGACTAGGATCACTTTGTTAGATGTTATAGCAATATAAGCACAATGACCTTGATCATAATGCTATACTTCGGATGAATGTTCATCACATCATTCCAGTAATGTTGTGACCTCGTTATTAACAACATCCAATGTCCATGATCAGGAAACCTTGATCATCTTGTTAATCAACGAGCTAGTTTATAAGAGAGGCATAACTAGGAACTTTCCTTTTGTTTATTAAACACACATGTATTAACGTTTCCAAATTAATAAAATTATAGCATGCAAAATAAACATCTATCATATACTTGGAATATGTATAATAACAACTTTATTATTGCCTCTCAGGGCATATTCCCTTCAGTCTCCCACTTGCACTAGAGATAATAATCTAGTTACATGGTGATAAATCTAACACCCATGGAGTTCTGGTGTTGATCATGTTTTGCTCTAGGGAGATTTTTAGTCAACGGATCTGCTACATTGAGATCTGTATGTACTTTACAAATCTTTATATCTCCATCCTTGACATGCTCACGGATGGATTGAAACCGGCGCTTAATATGTTTGGAATTCTTGTGAGAGATTGGTTCCTTTGCGTTGGCTATGGATCCATTGTTGTCACAATAGATCACCATTGGATCCAACGCACTAGGAACCACACCCAGTTCGGTAATGAACTCCTTCATCCAAACCTCTTCCTGTGTTGCTTCTGAAGCAGCAATATGTTCCGCCTCCGTTGTTGACCTTGTTACCACGGGTTGTTTGGAGATCCTCCAACTAACTGCTCCTCCATTCATAAGAAATACATATCCGGATTGAGACTTAGAGTCGTTCGGATCAGTGTCAAAGCTAGCGTCGACATAAAAATTAGCGACCAGCTCTTCTTCACCTCCGTATATAAGAAACATTTCCTTAGTTCTTCTCAAGTACTTAAGGATATTCTTGACCACTATCCAGTGTTCCAAACCTGGATCAGATTGGTACCTACTAGTCAAACTAATAGCATGTGCCACATCCGGTCTTGTACATAGCATGGTGTACATTATAGAGCCTATGGCTAAAGCAGAGGGGATCTTATCCATTATCTCTGTTTCTTCCGCCGTAGCCAGACTTTGAGTCTTACTCAATGTCTTGCCTTGCAACATAGGTAAGAACCCCTTCTTACTTTCGACCATTTTAAACTTCTTTAAAATCTTATCAAGGTATGTACTTTGCGATAGCCCTATTAGGCGTCTTGATCTATCTCTATAGATCTTTATGCCTAATATATATGACGCTTCACCAAGGTCTTTCATAGAAAATTTGATGTTTAGATAAATTTTAACACTATTTAAAAGATCTATATCATTTCCAATCAATAATATGTCATCCACATATAATATCAGAATTGCCACATTGCTCCCACTTACTTTCTTGTAAATACAAGCCTCTCCATAAGTTTGGACAAATCCAAACTCTTTGATCACCTCATCAAAGCAGAGATCCAACTCCGTGATGCTTGCTTTAGTCCATAGATGGATCGTTGAAGCTTGCACACCTTGTTAGCATCCTTAGGATCGACAAAACCCTTTGGTTGTATCATATACAACTCTTCTTCAATGTAACCATTGAGGAACGCAGTTTTGACATCCATCTTCCATATTTCATAATCGAAATATGCAACAATTGCTAACATAATCCTAACTAATTTTGGCATCGCTACGGGAGAGAATGTCTTATTGTAGTCAACTCCTTGAATTTGTCGAAACCCTTTTGCGACAAGTCGAGCTTTATAGACGGTTACATTACCATTAGCATCAGTTTTTCTATTGAAAATCCATTTATTCTCAACGGCCTTTTGGTCATGAGGTAAGTCCACCAAGGTCCAAACCTGGTTTTCGTACATGGATTCCATCTCGGATTTCATGGCTTCTAGCCATTTGTTGGAATCTGGGCTCATCATCGCTTCTTCATACGTCGCAGGGTCATCTATTTCATCAACCATGAAATTTACAACAGGATTCCCGTACAGTTCAGGAGCTGCACGTGTCTTTCTTGAACTATGAGGTTCAGTAGTGTCCTCTTTCAGAGTTTCATGATCATTATCATTAGTTCCTTCTTCATTTGGTGAAGTCAACTCCAGAACGACTTCTGGTGTTGTGCCACTCGCCATTTCATGAAGACAAGGTTCAATAACCTCTTCGAGTTCTACCTTTCGACTACTCACACCTTTCGCGAGAAACTCTTTCTCTAGAAAGGATCCATTCTTGGCAACGAAAACCTTGCCCTCGGATCTATGATAGAAGGAATACCCGATTTAAAGTGAATGCAGTGGTCTCTATTGCATAACCCCAAAATGACAGTGGCAAGTCAGTTAGAGACATCATAGATCGAACCATATCCAATAGAGTACGATTGCGACATTTTGATACACCATTATGTTGTGGTGTTCCGGCGGGCGTGAGTTGTGAAACTATTCCACACTCTTTCATGTGTGTGCTAAACTCGTAACTTAGATACTCACCTCCATGGTCGGACCACAGAAATTTGATCTTTCTATTAGATGAGTTTCCACTTCATTCTAAAATTCCTTGAACTTTCCAAAGGTTTCAGACTTATGTTTCATCAAATAGATATACCCGTATATACTCATATCATTCGTGAAAGTAACAAAATAATGATATCCACCTCACGCCGACACACTCATTGGACCACATACATCCGTATGTATGATTTCCAATAAATCTGTCGCCCGTTCCATTGAACTGGAAAATGGCGTTCTAGTCATCTTGCCCATAAGGCATGGCTCACATGTATCAAATGATTCAAAATCAAATGATTCCAAAAGTCCATCAGAATGGAGTTTCTTCATGCGTTTAACACCAATATGACCTAGACGGCAGTGCCACATATATGCAGATATATCATTATTAAGTTTAATTCTTTTAGCATCAACATTATGGATGTGCGTATGAGTATTATCGAGGTTCAAAAGAAATAAACCATTCATCACTGGTGCATGACCATAAAAGATATTGTCCATAAAAATCGAACAACCATTGTTTTCAGATTTAAACGAATAACCACATCGCATCAAACAAGGTCCAGATATAATGTTCATGCTCAGTGCAGGCACCAAATAACAATTATTTAGGTTTATAACTAATCCCGATGGTAGGTGGAGAGGCAGCGTTCCGACGGTGATCTCATCAACTCTTCATCCATTGCCGACACGCATCTTGACCTCACCCCTTGCTAGTGGTCGCTTGTTCCACAGCCCCTGATTCGAGTTACATATGTTAGCAACCGATCCGGTATCAAATACCCAGGTGCTACTGTGAGTACTAGTCAAGTACACATCAATAACATGTATATCATATATACCTTTGTTTGCCTTGCTGGCTTTCTTGTCCGCCAAAAACTTGGGGCAGTTGCACTTCCAATGGCCAGTCCCCTTATAATAGTAGCACTCGGTATCAGACTTAGGGCCAGCCCAGGATTTGTTTTCAGGCGCAGCAACAGATTTGCCGCCCTTCTTTCCCTTCTGTTTACCCTTCTTATCTTTCTTGAAAACGGTGGTCCTATTAACCATCAACACTTGATGTTATTTCCTAATCTCCACTTCTCCAGTCTTAAGCATTGATAGAAGCTCGGGGAGAGTCTTCTTCATGCCCTGCATGTTATAGTTCATCACGAAGCTCTTGTAGCTAGGTGACAGAGATTGGAGAACACGATGTATGCCTAAATCAATGGGAATCGTTATTCCCAAGGACACAAGCTTATCGGTGTACCTAGACATTTTGAGTACATGCTCACTTACAGAGTTGTTCTCTTCCATCATGCAGCTAAAGAACTTTTCTGAAGCATTATAACTCTCTACGGAAGCATGGGTATCAAAAATCATTTTCAATTCACCCATGGTATCAAAGGCATTGCCATTTTCGAAACGCTTTAGAAGTTCTGGCTCTAGCCCATACAGTATGCCGCAATGAACTAAGTTGTGGTCCTCCTGACGAGTCACATAGACATTCTTTTCCTTGTCAGGGGTGTCAGGAGCTGGTGGGGGGCCTAGCGGCGCTTCTAGCACATATTGCTTTTGTGCAGCAAAGAGGAGAATCCTCAAATCCATAGCCCAGTTGGTGAAGTTGCTACCATTCGCAACAAGTTTCTCTTTCTCCATGAACACATTAAAATTAAAAGCAGGTGGTGCCATCTACAACAGAATTTGTAAAGTTTATTTAGACTAAGTTTATGATAGATTGAGTTCAACTAAACTCCCACTCAAAAACAACATCCCTCGTGACTTTTTGGTGATTACATGAACCAAATCCACTACACCAAGTCCGATCATCACGTGAGTCAGTGTAGCTTCAAATGCGAGCATCTATATGGGAATCATATCAACTATATGACTCATGCTTAACCTTTCGGTCCGTGTTCCGAGGCCATGTATGTACATGCTAGGCTCGCCAAGTAAGAACCTTAGTACTCGCGTGTGTAAAACTGTCTTACACCCAAAATATGATCGTGGATTCAAGTACATCCGATCATCACGTGATGTCTTGAAGCGGCGAGACATAAACGGTGCATACTTAAGGAAGAACACATTTTTATCTTGATATTTAAATGAGGGATCATCTTATAACGCTACTAAAATGCCAAACTAGCAATATAAGATGCAAACATCATATGTGTAAAGTGAAATGATATGGTTCTTGCATTTGATCACTATCATATGCATCGTGGTATGATCTCTATCATTCCTTTGTGTGTAAGGCCAAGGTCTATGGAACTTACACGTTAAGTGTGTTGTAAGTGTATCAACTATACAGCAACTCACAACAATACCATACCAAGACACAAGCCCAGCAACGATCTAAACTAGACGCCTCTATTTCATCAATTGTAAGTTTTATGTGGCTTAGGGCTTTTGAAGATAGAACCGTTCTTACCTACGAACATGGAACCACAACGATGATAACCAAATTATTAGCAACTCGTTGTAAATCAGATATTGACTATAGTAGGTGACATGGGTATACCCTATAGGTACTCGAGCTTGGTATATATGGCATGAATACAGCGGAAGCCCACGGTGTCGCCAAGGCCCAAATAGAGAACTCGAGTAACCTACAGACTCTCGATTGCTTGAGGAACAAGAAGAAGTTAAAGATAGAAAGTTCAAAGGGGAAAACCCTAACCTGTAACCGACTCGACCTGCTACCCGAGACCTAGCCTATCTATATAAAGGCTAGGAGGGGGCGGCGAGGAGGACACATGCAACCCTAGTTTCCACAAACCTCGCCAGATTGCATCTGTGCACCATTGTAATCTTCGATTCCTCTATTAATTCCACGAGCAGACAAGCAGGAGTAGGGACCTCTACGAGGCCTGAACCTGGGTAAATCTTTGAGTCCCCTATGTGCTTGTTTGCTAGCCGATTGATGCTTCCAGCGCTCCCTTCTTCTCCAAAACCCAAGTCCATAACAATGGGCATTGATGAGTTAAACCCTCGTCAATTGGCGCCGTCTGTGGGAATTGGGAGTGCTGATATTGCGGCTTCTTCGGCCCCATCAACTGCGATCTACAACTCCGCAACAGCAGAGATTCGCCAGCTCTTCGGCGTGTTCGATTTCACCGTCCAGACGCCAGCCACTCGCACGGCTTTCGAGTCCGTGGGCGACGGAATTAGCCTGGCGATCGGGAGCTTCTGCTTCCAAGTTGGCCAGATGGACACGCTTCACATGCCTGACCAGCCGACAACACCATCAATTGCTCTAGCATCGTGGTTCCCTCCGCCGATCGGCACCCTCAGTGAGCTCAATGCCTCGACAACAGTCGAGAATACGGTCAGCGACAGCAGTCGCGAATCCGATCTGGGCGATCTGGCAACTGAAGATGGAGCCTACGGTTCCGGATCTAAAAGTTGTGGGAGCAGCAGTTTCCCCAACCACTTCATGTGCGTCGTCATCAACGCGGGCGATTCCTCCGCCAATCGCGACAACACGGGCAAAAGTGGCCATGGAGCCAACCCGCCAAACGGCGGCATACCCAATGGCAGACCACCCAATGGCGGACCAACCAATGGCGGCCCTACCAACGGCGCCCCCGTCAATAACGGAGGGGCAGCCGAACCCCCCACCATGGTGAATGAGCAAACCGGCGAACGCGCGTGATCAGGCTCAACGATCTCAAGTGGGCCCGCTGCCGATAAGCCCTACGAGGCCACCCTCTACCTTTCGGCTCCCCACAAGAACCACTGATGGGCTACCATTGGCTCCTAAAAGAGGAATACAAACGCCAATAGCAAACAATCACGCAACTCGAGGCGCGTAAAAAGGCGGCAGACGAGTCGAGCCTCCGACGAAGCCTAGCAGGATCATGCAAAGAAGCCTACAAGGATCATGTATTCCCATTTATCCCGTGCTTCTGGTGTATCTTTATTCTTCCCATACACACCCAAGAAGCCTAGCAGGATCATGCAAAGATTCTTCGCTAGGTGCATCAAGTCGATTGCAGAGCAGACCTCTAGGACTTTCCAATAGGGTAGCTCTCAAAATATAGATTTCTTCTTCCACATGGGTGCGTGTCTGCTAGAATCATTCGGAACAAATTATCTACCAGGAACCTTTCCAGAGATTACTTTTAATTCCTTCACCATATCAAATACATCATCACCAGTACGGCGGATAGGCTTACTTCGGTGATCTGCCTCACCATTGAAATGCTTACCTTTATTTCTTAAGGGATGCCTAGGTGGAAGAAATTGATGATTCCCCAAGCACACATTCTTCTTACATTTATCCAAATATATACTTTCAGTTTCACCTAAATAGTGCATGCATGCATTGTATCCCTTGTTTGTCTATCCTGAAATGTTACTAAGAGTAGACTAATCATCGATGGCTACGAACAACAACACTCGTAGGTCAAATTCCTCCTGTTTGTGCTCATCCCACACACGTACACCTTATCCATGCCACAACTGTAAAAGTTCTTCAACTAATGGTCTTAGGTACACATCAATGTCGTTGCTGGGTTGCTTCGGTCCTTGGATGAGCATTGGCATCATAATGAACTTCTGCTTCATGCACAACCAAGGAGAAAGGTTATAGATACACAGAGTCATATGCCATGTGCTATGACGGTAGCTCTGCTCCCCAAAAGGATTCATGCCATATGTATTTAGACCAAACCTTAAGTTCCTCGCGTCACCTGCAAAGTCCAGGAACTCTCTCTCGATTTTTCTCCACTACGACCCATCAGCAGAATGTCTCAATATCTCATCTTTCTTACAGTCTTCCATGTGTCATCGCGATAACTTGGCATGCTCTTTGTTTCTGAAAAAACATTTCAAACATGGTATTATAGGAGCATACCACATCACCTTGGTAGGAATCCTCTTCCTGGGGCGCTCGCCCTCAACATCACTAGGGTCATCTCGTCTAATCTTATACCGCAATGCAGTGCATACAAGGCAGGCATCCAAATTCTCGTACTCCTAACTGCGGTAGAGGATGCAGTCATTAATGCATGTATGTATCTTCTGCACCTCTAATCCTAGAGGGCAGGCAATCTTCTTTGCTTCATACATACTAGCGGGCAATTTGTTATCCTTTGGAAGCAGCTTCTTCATATTTTTCAGCAACTTTTCAAATCCCTTGTCAGATAGATCATTCTCTACCTTCCATTGCAGCAATTATAGTGTGCTACCCAACATTTTTGGCCATCCTTGCAATTTGGGTACAACAATTTTTTGTGATCCTCTAACATCTACTTGAACTTCAACCTCTCCTTTTCACTTTCACAATCTCTCTTTGCATCAGCAATGGCCCGACCAAGATCATCAGCAAGCTCATCTGATGCCGGTTCTTTAGCTTCTTCTTCATTGTCTTACATTGCAGTATCACCGTATTTAGGGAACATAGGATAGTTGACATCATCCTCTTCTTTTTCGTTGTTTTCCATAATAACCCCTCTTTCTCCGTGCTTGGTCCAACAAATATAGCTAGACATGAAACCGAACCGAAAAAGGTGGGTGTGAAGGATTTTTGAGGAAGAGTAATCCTTTTGATTCTGACAGTCAACACATGGACAACACATAAAACCGTTCCGCTTGTTTACCTCAGCCACATCAAGAAAAGAATGCACGCCTTTAATGAACTTGCTAGAGCGTCGGTCAGTGTACATCCATGGTCGACTCATCTGCATTATATAAGTATATCAAACGCAATCACGATGCTAAAATTAGTACTGGTCTAATTATATGCACACAACAATACTTCGGCTCCGAATGTGACGACATACTACATACTGCAATGATTTAAAACTTTCTACTCCATCTTTAGTCCCGGTTGGAGACACCAACCAGGACTTAAGAGGTTGCGGCAGGCTGGGGTTGGCGCGAGCCCGTTTTGTTCTGGATGGTGTCTCCAACCGGAACTAAAGATGAACCTTTAGTCTCCGGTTGGAGACACCAACCGGGACTAAATGTTTAGATTTATTTAATCATGGGTGGCTACAGTATTCGGTGGGTGGCGGCACTATGTTATGGGTGATTGTCGACACTATGTCATGAGTGGCGGTACTATGCCAGTGAGTGGAGACACTATTTCGGTGGGTAGTAGCACTATGGCAGGGGTGAATGTCGACACTATGTTGTGACGCTTAATTTATAAATAGGCAATATGCATCCCTGTGAAGTTATAAACTGCAAGATGGTGTGTGAGAGGGACACCACTACATCGGATCTTCTTGAATATGTCTTAGGATCCCGTCCTCAGACATCTTCGAGAAGCTCGCCATAGAGGCACTCCCATATATTGATCTCGAGGAGCTTCTCGAAGATGTACTGAGCTAGTGTGTCTTCTTATGAAGCTTTTGTGAATTAACCCTATTTTATTACAATTCGTGAGTATTATTGTTTACTATGGTACGTATATATGTCTATGCATAATGATGATGTTATTTTGTTTATATCCATCCGGAATTTGAAGATGAAGTGGTTACAAATCTCTCTACTTCGAGAGCATGATGTTGAAGAAGAAGGTGAAATTTGCTGAAGGCGGGTAGAAGAAGAAGGGTATTTTGTTGTTGTTGGATGGCATGATGCATCTGTGAGTGTGTGCACTAACAGATGTAGTAGTTGTAGTAGGATGAACTCGTGTATCTCTCTGCTGTAGTAGTTGTAGTAGCTAGCTAGGATGAACTCATGTATCTCTATGCTTCTATGAATAAAATGCATTTTGAGACTATATGCCAAAACAAGATATAGATAGAATCCAAATTGAAAATGATATTGAGCTTGGAGTTCATCACATTAATACAAGTTCATCACATGTTAAATTTCATCCCAAACTAAACCCACAAATCCCTCTACTTCTAGAGCATGAAATGAGATAAACTAGTAATGAAATATGAAAGGATGAATTTGCTAACCTTTTAGAAACCCTTGGAAGATGGGGCACCGCCAAATCTTGACAAATGTTGTGAAAAAATGGGGATGAACTCGAGCAGGGAGCAAACAGAGAGAGGAGAAGAAGCTCCAAAATGGAGTGTGGCTTGGGGTAGGGAGGAAGAAGACAAAGGAAGGACACTAGTCCTGGTTGGTGTCTCAAACCGGGACTATTGGTCCATCTCTAGTCCCGGTTTGACACACCAACCGGGACTAAAGGTGTTGACGCCAGCCCCAACCTGTCGGAAACCCTTTAGTCCCGGTTCATGTCTCAAACTAGGACTTCGAACCGGGACTAGTGGATGTCGTAACCTACGCCCGTTTCGAGCCGTTGGAACCGGAGCATTAGTCCCAGTTCGTAGCAAAACCGGGACTAATGCTCCGAACTAAAGACCTGTTTTCTACTAGTGGTAGGTAATAGTTGGGAGTAGAGATGTTAAGTGGATTTCACCTAAATTCTACTTATAGCTTATTTTGTTAATTTTAATTTAAAACTTTAGCCAAAATGTTGAACTAGAAATGAAAAAATAAATTATAAGTGGATCTAGATGGATCCCACTTGACATTGGAATTCAGATAGCTTGCTAAAATAGTCAGGTCTAAGCGCCCAGGAGACCCAGAGATCGATAGCTAGCACGAGAGACGATCGGGAACCACTGCACCGCACGCCTTAGCAAAGTAAGTCCGAGACTCCGAGTCCATTCATGTCGGTGCAATTTTTTATGCTATTTGTGCAAGTTGTCCAGATGATCGAAGATCTACATGTGGTTTTTCTTTGGGTCTAATTTAATCTCTTTTAGAGCTACATATCTCTCTATTAAATCTGTATTTCATGCAAGAGCAAAACATATAATGGTGAATTATTATTTTATTCATGAAAGAGTAGTTGAACATGCGGTTTATATCTTCAAGAGATCAACTAGCTAGTGGATGTTTACTAAGGCACTCTCTACATATCGCTCTACTAATATCGGTTAGAAGCTTTTTAACCGCAGTCTTAATTTACAAATAAGTTACGATTAACATCGACATTTGTTAGGCACAAACACACGTGGTCGATCGATCGATCCAGGCCACGGTGATTAAGCCGGCCACTAATGGTGTTGTTGTACGGCGTTTGGTGGCAGGTACTAGTTGGGAGTTCAGCTGGCGCCCACGAGACCAGGAGATCGACAACTACCAGGAGAGGCGATCGAGACCCGTCGCAGTCCGCAGGGCGGATTTGGCTTATCTTTTCTTCTCTACCAGGGCGTTTGGTTCACCGCTTTTCCATTTCTCTCATGGCGTCAGAAAAATTTGATCCGTTTATGTAGCTGGGTTACATGGATTTCTTGCATAACACAGATTTTAAAGTAGTTTAAAACTTAACCCGTCGGTAACGCCCAAATCGAGAGTTTCGCGGGAACAGGCTAAGGCCGTGCAAAAGGCGGGTAAGCAACAAACTGCCCATGCAAGCTCGGGGATGGTGCGAGCAAAAGTGGGCGAGAGAAATTTCGTCGCCGAAACCCCACGCTATGTTTCACTGCTCACTGTCTGTTGCCATGACACCATTTTCTCTCTCTTCGAGCTCGAAAGCCTATCAAGATCTTCATCGACGAGCAGGTAAGCGGTGACAACGACGTGGGTGGCTGTAGGACAGCTCTGGCACGCGTTCTTCTCTGGGCTCTTTGGCGTCAACGTGCTCCGTTCCTCCGATGCCGGTGAGTTTTCTTTAACCCCCACCCTAGTAGGTCCGATTTGTTAGCACATGGTAGATCCGAGTGTAGTTTTCGGTAGATCCATGGTATTACTCCCAATCTATTACAAGATGTAGTCATAGATCGATGATTTTGTGGCCTTATTGCATATTCAGGTAGCTTATTTTGTCTACGTCCTATATGTTTGTATTCATGTCTAGGTTCTCATATGTGTGTCGATGATACATGTAGGGCATGACCCCTAATGAGTTCAGCCAAACCCTCATGGATTCTTAGGAGACCTTTGTCGCTAAGACCCAACCCGAGCTCCCACCTTTGAGACTCACCTATCTGCAGCGTATTGAGATCTTGTCTCCTCCTCCTATGACTGCATACACGGTTGAGCAGATTATAGAGCAAGTTGCCGCCATCCTGACCAAGAAGAAGGCTGTCAAGGCTAGCAAAGCCAATAGCAGAGGCCACGATAAGGGGCGAAGGCCGGCATGAAGTGGGAGCCGTTCCTCTCCATGTTCGTGCTGAACACGTACGATATGTGAGATCATCAAGAGTGGCGTGAGGAGGAGAAGGGGTTCAATGAGGTGCACCTGAACGCTTGTGCCTGCAAGGTGTTTGAGTTGTATGGCATTGAGGTGTCCTCATAGCAGGTGTACAACCACATGCGTAAGTGGAGGTCCAGGTGGATCCATGTGTCCAAACTCAGAGACCTTAGCGGAGCTAGCTAGGATGAGGAGACCTGTACCATCATCTTGGAGGATTCCCACTACAAAGGCCACATCTCGATAGTGACTAATTTCAATTCTTCCACTAACCTCCCTTTTGTTCGAACTTGCACTAACGTCCCTGCAATTCCCTATGTCTGGATCATACCAAGGATGCCGAGTATCTCAACAAGCCAATCACTAACTATAGGCAGATGGAGATAATCTTCTCATTCGGCCTTGCCATTGGTAGGTTTGCTAGTTTGAACAGAGGCCAAATAAATATTTTTGTCACACATACACAAATGGAACAAAGAAATGTTGATCATTGTCGGCCATGCCTCGCCCAGTGGTGGTCGATCAGATCTTGTTGGAGCTGCCTATGGGTGCCTTTGTGTTCAATAATCTTGTATGAATCAAGAAAAGCTTGAATGCGACCGGGGTTCCTTTGTGGCTTCACTCGGCTTCCAACATTGTCATTGAAGCACTTCAAGTCTAAATCTCTATCATCCTCGATGATCATGTTGTGAAGAATGACACAACATGTCATGATATTCTTGAGGGTTTTGATGTCGCAATAACGAGTAGGGCCTCGCACAAATGCAAATCTCTCCCAATATCCTTTCGGGCTACCTCTTGTGATTTGCAAAATTCAGCTTCTTTCCTTGATTGAGGATCATGAATGGTCTTCATAAAAGTTGCCCAATCAAGATATATGCCATCAGCTAGATAGTAGCCTATGGTGTAGTCATTCTTCATAACTTTGTAATTGCAAGCACATGCATCTCCTTTGGCAAGTCTTGAAAATAGCTGCGATCGATGCAAGACATTGATATCATTCAGTCATCCCGACAACCCAAAAAAACAATGCCAAATCTATAGGTCTTTCGATGCTACGGCTTCAAGCACAATTGCTGGAACGTGGATTTTACCGCAATATTGTCCTTGCCAAGCTTTTGGGATATTCTTCCACTTTCAGTGAATACAATCCACACTCTCAAGCATGCCCAGCCAAACCCTCCTTTCATTCATCTATATCAACCTTTTTGTTTCTTCTTCGTTGGGAGCTCGAAGATACACCTCGCCAAACAGCTGGATCACAACCTTGGAAAACCGTTGGACAGATGCAATGGTTGTGTCTTCACCAATACGAAGGTACTCATCACAATAATCTATGGGCACGTCGATGTTCGAGTCGTCCGACGAGGAGGAATCTTTGAAAAACAACTTCTCGCTCTTACTCATGGTCGAGCTCATCTGAATCGAACAGAAACAACCGTCAAAATCCGCGGAGGGGAGATATCGAACGAGGCATACCGTGGCTGGAAACCGCAGTGGGGTTACCGGATCTATCAGCCCAGGTGTAGCGCGCCAGCAAATCGCGCCAGAAATGACGTGCGACGTGGCGGGGAATGGCGGCAGCGGCGGGCGAAAGGAGGTGAGAGGATGAGAAATTTCAGCACGCCAAGACTAGCGCGGGGAGTGGGGGTAGGGTTCTCGCTCGGTTCGGCCCCTCGCAACGCGAATGTACTGGCAGCGGGGGGAATTCACGGTCGCCCTCAAAAAAAAGTAAGGACCGACACCTTTTTCGGGCACGGCTAGAGCGACGAATTTTTCGGAAAACAGTAAACTGTTGGTTAATTTACATTTTTCGGCCTTTTATAGGCACGGTCAGAGCTAGAGCGGGCAGCGAGCTAGAATAATCCTCACTGTCAGTCCTTCACTGGATCTATCGGCGCGTTGTTATTACATTGAGGTAAAGCCGTCCGCATCAAACGTAGTAGCAGGACGTACGCTGGTACTCCTATTGATGGATCGTCGACGGGACAACCACCCCCGGCCCGTACGTAGAAATGATGAGCAACCCAACGGCGACCCCGACCAATGCAACTCTGCGCGGAAAGTCCCTTTCGTCGATCGCCCAACTTAGGAGACGAACTCTGGAACGTGCTATGTCGACGGAAAGCAACGGCCCCGTCCGGTGTGGCAGCTAGCGCTGCGCCGTGTCAAGCACACGGTATCGGCCATCAAGACTTTCCGAGCCACCGATACAGGTCTTCGCTCCAGGCACTGCACGAGCACGGCGTTGCCGTGTTTGGTGGTACTAGGTGGTTGGAGGTTGCTCAGCTGGGACACCGTCCCGTTGGAGCATCGTTCTCAGAGCGTTTTTTGTTCAGACGACCGAAAATTAGCTTAGTCGTATTCTCAGCACACTGATTTTATTTGGATTTGGCCTAAAATATGTCCGGAGATCTCAGGCCATTCCCGGGCGACAGAAAAGCGCTGGGGACGCCGGACGAAGCGATTTCGTCGGGGAAAAACGATTTGGGCGTGTGAACCGCCCAGTCAGCGACCGAAGGCTGTTCGTCGTCATCCTTCTGCCTCGGCTCCCACGAAGGACCATCGAACCGACCGCCGGGCATTAACTGCCCGTCTGGTCGACCACGTGTCGGCGTAATGGTGCGCCACCGTTGTCTCGTCTTCCCGCCGTTTCCCCTTTTCCCGCCACGCTGCTACACCCCTCCCGCCTTCGCTGCCCGCGCTCGGCCTATAAAATACGGCCACATCGCCGGTTCGCAGCACACTGCCCCTCCACCCCACACCACCACGAACTCCGGCGAAAAGAAGCACTCGGCGAAAAAGAAGATGGTGGAGAGGATCCCCGGCGACCCCGCGACGGCGAACGGCTTCGGCCGGCGGACGCTCTAGCCGTGGGAGGCGAGGATGCTCCACGACGCCGGGTATATGGCGCCGCCGGATTTCCGCTGCGCGCCCGGCTAAAAGCTCAGCGCCGGCGGCATATCGGTGCCGCCGGTGCCGGCGGATGACGAGATGGTGGAGGAGATCCAGGCCTCCATTGCGGCGATGCCGGATCCCGAACTCACCGAGGATCCCGGTAACTTTGCGTACTGGGAACAGTTCTTCGCCGAGCGCCGCCTCGCCGCCCACCAGGGACCTCCGGGCGAGCCGCCGAAGCGCAACAACGCGGTGAGCCGCCGCCGATGGTGGAGCGTGCCAAGGCGTACCCTCAGCTACGTCCTTGAGCACATCCACGCCGGCAACAACTCGCGGATGGGCTTCCCCCGTTCGCCTACAACGGCGGCGAGACCTAGGAGTCACCCGGCAAACTGGGCGCCCTCACCTCCTCCTCCTCCGCGGCGTCGCGCTCGTCCGGGACGGCGCCGACGCAGTCCCCGCGAAGCAGCGGCGAGTTCTTTCAGCCTGCCAAACGGGAGACCGATACACCCAGGAGCTCGCCCCGACACGTGCGTGGGGGATCGTCATCAACGAGCCCCGCACGGCGCCGGCCCCACTGGCTAGCCGGCTTCGCCTGCGCCGACCGAAGATGGAGCCCGCCGACGCCGATGAGGACGCCTTCGCCATCAGAATGGCGATCGAGCGTTCTCTGCACGAGGCCACGCCGCCACCGCCGATGAAGGACCCGAACATCCTCGCCTGGTACAGGGGACTGGGAGCAGGAAGAGGCGCGACGCGTCCAACGCCAGCAGGAGGAAGCCGAACGCCAGGCCAGGGCGTGCCGCGGACCAGCCTACCAGGGTGTGCCTCTGGTCACGATGACGACGCCGAGCTTTCCAGCCAACTGTGGAGGTACGGCGACGCTGGCTAGGGAAGCTCGCGCCCCCGCAGCCACCGATCGACGACGACGGCATGGCGGACCCGGACTACACCAACTTCTACCGTAACTTCGGTATGTGAGACGGCGTCCGGCGGCATCGGCGAACGGCACCATCATCGGCATCGACATCGGCCTTTTCCAAGTTTTTTTAGTTTTTTTTCGCCTAAATGGTGTAATAGTATGAATCTGCCTCGTTATTAATAAAATTCGTCTATATTCGCCCAAAGTTTATCGAGTTTTATTAAAATTTGTCCAGACCTAGAAACTCGGTCTGGGAACACGAGTAGAAAATCGGTCATTTCTAGACAAAAACTTCTTCCGTCCGGCACTATTTAGCTTCGAATTTCGCCTAAGAACGGCCAACGAGCAGAGATGCTCTTAGAGGGCCTCTATGCCTCTATGCGGTTGCTGTGCTGCCCCTGCCCGTGGAGTGATCACGGTGCTAGCTCGCCCGGCGTGTCTAGCATATACTACGTACTTACCCATGATGGCATGCCAGTAGGTGCCGTACGTGACACTGATCGATCATAAGACGATCGAATTCCCACTGTAACCCTGTCTCTCACCACCAACATCCAGCATGCGCCAGATCTAGAGACGTAGTAGTACGGCCGGGTAGGCACCGAACGCATGATCCGTCGCTGACTTGTCATGTGCAATGAATAGTAGGTCTAGGCGATTAGCGGTCCCGGTCAGGTTATGGACCCCGAGCAAACCAAGCTGTCCATGATGATCACGCGTATTCATGGAGACGAAAGCGGCGTTATCCATCCTTCAAACCATCACCGGGAAACAAGAGAGAAAAAGCGAGGGATATATCCATCCACGTTACAGTATTGTTATTTTTTATTTTATTGTAAGACACCGACAAAAGTGTCCATACGTTGCACCGGAAAGACCGATCCAATTCGCATGGACAGTCTTGAGCTGAACATTTTCCTTATCTTACCCGAACGTCATTTACACCAATTATGGAGCTAGACCGCAACTTAATTGACAATGTGTGAAAAGTGGAACTCGTAAGGCGCCATGTGAAAAGTGGAACTCGTAAGGCGCCAAGTGAGACCATTCAATCAATATACAAAATATCCATGCCCAGACAACATCTATTTGCAAGATTTTTTTACTTTGATAATTCTAAAAAGACCAGTCTGATTGTCTAAGGAAAAGAAAAAATTAAATTGAGAAGGCCCAGCTGATACACATGAACGCTCCAATGCAACCAAAGGAGCGTTTGGTAGCCTACTGATGGTGCAGCCAGGCCGGGCGGGGACGAAAATGGACCGATTGGTTGTCCGCATGCCCTTTTGGCCCACATTAGTCCGAACCTCAAAGCACCCTCAGCCAGACTCGGGGACAACGGCCGATTCGGCCGTTTCCCCGGAGCCAGTCTCGCTGTGTGCAAATGAGGGAACACGGCATCGAAGCTCGTGCAGGCAGGGAGATGGCGGGAGGTCGCATGTGACCGCAAAATTCCGGCGGGAGGAATTCGCTCACCGCCCTCCTGCTCCCCACCCTATTTAGAGACGGCGGTGTTCTGCCCCCAAAATCCAAATCCACCATTCCACCTCCCCGTCGAGTTTTTTGCCCATCAGATCTAGATCGATGTCGTTCGAATCTTCTGCGTCCAGCACGAAGACTGTGGTCCTGCCAAATTCACCGGCGAGAACGACGTCAGTTGGCCGTCCTACTTCACCCCGGAGCCAGTCTTCGACTGTCCTTCTGGCTACTCTGGCGAAGGCGGCCACACTAAGCTTGTCGTCAACAAAGCCGGCTGAGGCGACAGTCGGCGTCGCGGCAACTCCATGGACCATGACCACGGTTGGCATACCGGCAGCTCCTTCTTCCCCTACCTATGTGATGCATCCTCTCAAAGCTGCAGTAAGAAACCTCTCACAGTGGGCTAGCTGTACATAGATGGCAGGACCAGCGTTTGTGATGTAGTGTTATATGTGATTCTCATATATCTTAGATGTAGTGTGATGTAGTGTTATCTCTACATAGATAGCTCTCAGATATGTTAATGTTGTGTGATGTAGTGTTATCTGTGATGCTCATATAATCTGTTCATGTTGTGTGATATAGTGTTATCTGTTGTGCTCGGTTCATGTTGTATGATGTAGTTTTAGCCGTACATAGATGCTCTTAGATCTGTTAATGTTGTGTGATGTAGTGTTATCTGTCATGCTCATGGATCTGTTCATGTTGTGTGAGTTAGTGTGATGATGTTCTTCTCTGTGTGAGTTATTGTGATCATGTTCTTCTCTGCAAATTGTTTGTAGACCATGATGCTAATGTCTCGTTCATCACTGTCGATGGACAAGACACCAGAACTGCCAATTGAGATTGCTGAGAATGTTATCCCCATTCGAGCTTTGTACATGTACACACCGAAACCAATGGTGTGGGAGGCTTCTCTATCTCTGTTTGTTATGAACAGGCTTTGTGAGTTCGTCAAAGAAGGGATTTGGTGTGACCAGGGATTCAAGGAGGTTTACCTGCAGCGTATATGCAACGATGTGCTTGACTTCACTACAAAGCATGTCCCCCAACTCAGGTGTACAACCATATGAGGAAAAGTGGAAGAGGAAGTGGGCTGTTGTGCTCAAGCTGCAGGGTTTGGATAGCGTCGAATGGTGTCCGGACACCTCGTCTTTCAGGATGGAGAACGGTGGGCGGATGGAGTTGTCGAAGGTTGTGACGCATTGCTCAATTCATGTTTGCATTTTTGAAGATTTTTCTGTGCTTCTTAAGTAACAGAATTTTGTTTTGTTACCCGATAGATCTCCTTTCCAATCCAGTGGAGAACTACACTCAGATGAAGCTCATATTCATCCCCAAGCCTATCAGTGAGAAGCATCTGTACACCTCGCACGCGCTTATCCTGGCCATGGACCACCTTGCTGATAACCCGATCCAAGGTTGGTTGTACACTTCCATGTGTGTTTGTGATAGGAGGGAATGGCTCAAGTGCTTGCTGCACAAGAACTACATCTGAGACGGGAATGGCTATCCAACGTAAGTCTTACTACTTACCTATCTTAGCTCTATGATGGTGCAGATGATCTGCGTGAACAAGAACTGTATATTTTTGGGAGGTGGTGAAAGATCCCCTCGATTAGCTAGGGTTGATGATATTGTGGTCAGAGGTGCTACACAGTAGCAACTCCAATGATGAACTTGGTGATGAACTACTTCTGTGTTATGCTCTCTTGTCTGTCATCTGTGTGTTGTGATTGTGATTGTGTTGTGACTGTGATGAACTGCAATTGTGTGTGTGATGTGATTCTGATGAACTACTTGTGGGTATGCTCACCACTACAATGTGGGAGGTTACCGCAGCGAGTGCATAGGCTGCAACCAAACATATGTGTTCCTGTTCTTATTGGTCCAATGCATCCCACCAAACAGATGGACCTGTGTTCTCCACTCATGCAAAAAAAAAGTATATGCAGGCTACCAAACGGGATGCAACTGGCCCAGAGGCTGTCTCAGCCTGGCACTGCCCATCTCAGCACTGTCGGACTGGGCCGAGAAACCCATGCAGGCAACCAAACGTGCCCTAATTGATTCCAACGATAGCACGCTACATGTAATCGGTTGCTTCATGTGATCAAGGTGAACGAACCCGTACCTACACATTGGTATGTATGGTAACATTGCACTGTATTAATTATTTCAATGAGAGAGCAATTCTGTTTAAAAAATGCGGGAGCCGAAGAAACACTGCAATGCCTATGAGATATATCCACTTAGATTGGTTGAGGTGTCTTGCTTGATCCACTTAAGTCATGTACAACAGTAGAGAATGTGGGTCTTCTCTTAGCGCTCCACATAATCGAAAGAAGGTAATAAAAATAAGGCAATGATTCTTCTCTTATTGTCATTTCTAATAATTAATGTGAATTGAATAATTATAATGAAAAGTTGTGTTGATAAAGAAAGACACAAGGTACATTGGAGAAATTAGTATTTTCTTATTTTTAAGGGATCATCCCTTTTGCTAAGGGAAGACAACTATCTCTTACTTAATTCTCTCTCCTTCATCTAAGAGAAAATCCAACGTTGCAACACTAAGGAAAGTCTGACGTCACCCCATTGTATATGCTCTCATTAACCAACGAACCAGCTAGGTAAGGATTATTGGTGTGAGTGAACTTTTTTATTTAGCCCCATTTTTTTTTACCAGATGGTGTGAGTTAGAGCATCTTCACCGGCGCCTCCAAACCCGGCCCCCAACCGAGTTGGCTGTAGAGGCCAACATTCGGTCCGCACCGACGGCCCCAACCGTGTTGGCAGTTTTGGTCGCCAACTAAATTGTCCGGCATCCTCTTGCCGCCTTCAACAACCAGGGGTCGGAATAGGGATGCCGGCAACATGCGCCACGTCTGACGCGCCGCACCCGTTCGCAAAGGGCCTAGTTGGTAGCCACTCAACGGGGGCGGTCAAACTTATTTACAACTCTGCGTCGTTCCCATACACGCATGTGTGGTTCTTTGTCGGTTTTAGACGACACCGCACGTGACGGCTCGCCTTCCGACCAGCCGAAGTAAATGGCGTGATGGCCATTCGGTCTACCCACGGTGCCCATAAAAAGGCTCTTCCTCACCAGCACACACGCATCGATTCCCCATCCGCTCTCTCCTCCTCATGCACCCTTCACCGGTGACGGAACCATGTCCCGCAACGACCATGAGCCAGCGACAGCAGAATCGTGTTGGGGTTCCGCGTATGAAAACAATAAATTTTACTCTACGCCCCTAAACCCCTTAAGCTGCCAGGACCTATCTATTAGTAATACAGTAACGGGAGGGGTTTTTCGCGAACTTACCCTTGAAGACCAAAAAGCGTTGTCAACGCTCAGGAGAGCGTGGTTGATGTAGATGAGCCGAAGCCGACCTCAAGGTCGTGATGAAGTCCTTGCGCTCCCGTGGCTCCAACGACTTGAGTGCCTCAAGTGTGACACCTCGCGGGGAGTTACACACGTCCGGTGCCTGACGATGACTCCCGCTTCCCCGATCCAGCAGCAGTTGTGGAAGTAGAGCTCCCGGATCCGAATCCCGCAGCGCGACGGCGCTCCGCGGTGAAGATGTCTCTCGTTCGCGCAGTCCTGACTTGGGACCACGGTCACGAGAGATAGGGGGAGAGAGAAAATATCAATTAGAGGTCCTCCCAAAAGTGAGAAGACCTTTATTGATTATTGGTATATTTTATTTGGCCAAATTCCCCCACTATATATAGGGGGAGGGGAGGTACTACCTCCCTCAAAGTCTCGGGGTGGGACTAAATGAGAGGAGGGGGAGGGAAGGCCGTCGTCCACCTAGTGGGACCTGCGGGGGAGCTAGGCCTAGCCGGCCACCCCCTTGCCCCTTCTCCCTCTCTCCTTTCCCTAATGGGCCCTCTCCCCTCCGGGAATTGGCCCATAAGCCTTTGACCATTTAAATTGATTTTTATATTTATTAAATAATTATGAATAAAGGATTAAATCAATATTTAACATTCATTCACATATTATTCAACCTCCATGGTTGTGGAACACTTCCACCTCCACTCCGGACATCCTCTGGACTTACCGAAACCCTTCCGGTTTTCTCTCTACTAATCTTTGGTGATTCTACCGATCCTATAAACACTCTCTAAGCATCATCAAGCCCTTAAGCGTGATACGCCACAGTTAGGGAACACTCCAGACATGGTCGGGACACTCCCGCACCAATGATCGACAGAGGGACCTGTATGGCCATGTGACCCCTGTGTGTTCCACGAAGATCTTTCGTCGTTTGAACCGGGACAGTCGTGTCTTATTCCCGTTGTCACTCGATACTTGCATTGCCCGAGATCTGATCAATGACATCACCATGTCGTGTTCAATCTCGTTACCGAACAATGCTACTTGACTCGTTCCGACAAGCGATATCCCCGTGATCAAATCACATGTTGCGCAGCTATTGGATATAACTTCTCCGAGTGGGCCCTTTGAGTATCTTCCCGTCACATGGACGGACAAATCCCGCTCTCGACATATATTGCCTCTACGGTTTCCTCCGAGTACCTGAACACAGCTTTATAACCAATGTATTACCAAGTGGCGCTTGATGCTATCTAAGCACTCTCGGGAGACAGTGATTGATATAGCCTCACGGTCTAAGGAATAGTCTACGAGGATCCATTTCTAATCATCGTAACTTGAACTTCGTGACATGATCGGGTCATGATGTTTAGGTTGGGTATTGGTTCATCATCTCATTCTCGGAATGAGATGACTCCATTTCCAACTGGCATAAATACCACATGATCAGAAAACATGATCATATGTTGACCAATGAACCAGTGACTAGAGTTTCACTGGTAACCCCTCGTTGTTTGTATATCACACGTGTATTGATGTTTACACTCAATACAGTTATAGAATGATACAAAACTTAAGCATAAACTATATGAAATATGATAATGGTCCGTACTACTATTTGTCTCTAGGGCATATTTCCAACAGTCTCCCACTTGCACTAGAGTACAAATACGCTAGCTGCATTTATTCTCAATCATTAGCACCATATATCCGGTACCCTGAACATGCTTGCTCATGGAAGAGGTTGAGTCTTAGGTCTGTACTTTACAGTCCCAAATCCTTTGCAACTTACTAATGTCACCTTGATTGACATTAATACTTTATCATCACATGATAGCATCTGTGTGTATGCATCGTCGCTATGGCAGCAGAACGAGGCCTGATTCCAGGAGCCTACAGTGACTTTAGATCAACCTCGAGGGCTTTCTCATGGGCACTGTGCCCTGGGACACATCATTATGCATTAAAAGCAAACTAGCCCTGCCATAACATTATACAACACTTTAGATGGTACCCTTATCTATTATTATAAATGTATTTATCGAAACACTAGTGCACTCTGTGCAACTTTCAATGTTTTGTTCACCTCACTTCCTACTTGACTTTAATCGGTATTTACAGGAGATTCCAACATATTCCCTTATAACATAACCTTTTATGTTTTAAGATATGTCATCCTTTATGGATTTAGAAAATATGTCTGCAGTTCTCTACTAGAAACTGTGGACAAACTTAGCTCAACATTCTGTGATTCGGACTTAATCACTTTCAAACGTTCCTTATTTGGATTACATATCATGTTAAGTTACCATCATGGTTTTCTAAGATAGGACCTATGTCTTAGCATAGTGGATGACGATCATCCTTTTCTTTCTTTCAACCATTGATGTTCAACTTAATACTATTCCTAATTTGAGTTATTAAGGACCAGTTCCTTAATTAACTTCTATTCCGAAACCCTTTTCAGAATCCCTTAAGGAATACTACATAATATCATAAAACACCTATTATCAACTTCTACACCTTATAAATCATTATTTATAAGTATTTGCGCTTTCATTCTTAACACACTTAAGAATTACTCCTATAAGCTCCCACTCAAAAATATGTCATTCACATATTGTTTTAGGAAGACTTTCATAGATCCCACTCAATTTTATGCAAATTGCATATCTACTCACTATTTTGAACATCTTCAAATCCTTTGATCAAATATCAAAGTGAGAGATTTACCATGAGACACTAGTACTTTTACTAGTCTTCAATCCACTAGACATTTAGCACACTTGAATCAAATTCATTTGAATACGTCCAAAACTTGACAAATTGTGCTATTGTTATTCACCCCTTTTCCACTATGGCTTTTGCAGTCATTTGGGAAAATTCAAGTAACCCCTTTTACTTGTGAGATTTAGCAACTAGCTGCTTTCTAATCTCAAGGGAATTTTGCTATTAGGATTTCTCATAATTTTAGTTTACCATTATTTCCTTAGTAGTTCGTAGGTATGTCATATTCCAAGAATCATGACAAATGATTCACAAATATATCCATACAAGATATGGGTTACATTTTGAATCCTACTTCATGTAGTGAAAACACTAATGGGGAAAACACAATGATCAATATCATTGATTCTTTCCCTCTGTGAAGAGAATCGTTCAGGAACATTTTCTGTTGCGCTTCTCAACACTCTGATGCAGGGTTTTGAATCCTCATCGTGTTTTTCACTATCTTCCATTTGCTCCATAATCAAGAAATATCACTGAAAATGATCTTTCCCAAGAATGCACCAAAATCCAAGCAATACCAGTTTTGCTTCTCTTTTGGTTTCAGCTATGGATTTCATATTCAAAGTTTCCAATGAATACTCTACAAGTACTTATTCGCTATTGTTTTGGTTATATTGAATAACCCCAAAACTTTCACGAATTCTAATGGTTAACTATATATTCTAATTGAGTGCTAGCTATTTCTAAACTAATGGTCTCTACATCTATACTACAACAATTTATTTGGTGCCATCTATTTACCCATTTTGATATCTAATATGACATTGTGATGCTTTGCATTTTGATGTTTCAAAGCGCTTTGCATTTCACAATTTCTTTTTATGCCATTCTTATAAAGTTGAATTTCATTACTATTGATCAAATCATAGTAATTATATTCTCTTTTATATTTATACCCTTTGTTGATGAAATACTTTGATCAAATCAAATAGTTTCATATTCATGTTTCCTTTGGTAAACTACTTTACACATTTAAACAATCATATAATGATAATTACCATTTTTGTTAAAACACAATACGTCGAATATGTATTTACTTTTAACAATTCATCAAACACTTTGTATTCAGGTAACACACGATGTTCAAGTTATTTTGCTGAACTTAGGCAAGATTTATATGTGATAAGGAATAAAAGGACTTTCACATATTATCAGTATAACTTTGAATTTAAACAATGGTTTCATTCATTAGTGAATATATCATTAAGTTGGGTATTTTAAGGCATTTCAATATTTTACAAATGTTCATGCATTATCAATTAGTTTCAAACAACAAGGATAATTCAACATAATCAAAAAAGATATGAACACAAATAGAAATCATTCATAAAAGTGGAACAACTGTTTGTTACAAATTCATATGAATAACCGTCTCACAAAGTGTGAGACACACTAAAGAAGTTCACATTCTCTTGATTACAATAATCATCCTAAAACATAAACTAAATGACAAATGTTGAGGGAGAGTGTCGTCGGCCATCATCATCATGCTCACCATCAACACGCAACGTCACCTCCTCTCCAGCAAGCACCTCTCATGCAGAAGGACCTGTTTTTAGCAAAACAGAACAAGTATCAAATATACTTAACACTGCAAATGTGTTTGCAAGATTATAACATTTATAAAACTGTATATCAAATATATACCTTTTTCATCGATGACCTCTCCGGTGATTGGTTCAACCTTTACATTCCTGAAACGTAATATGAATTCTTGGAAATCTAATGTTTCTGTATCACCACTCATGATGCTACTCCGGACATGTCCTTCGTAGCTGGGAGGCAACGATCGAAGCAGTATGCCTATCGCAAAGGGATCAGCCATCCAGTAATCCACGAAGTGAACCAGTCTCATGTATGCATCAAGCATGCACTCCAAGTGACCCTTCAGACATGTATGCTCCTCCATTTGTATGGAAAGGAAGTCTCCAAGCAGCTCGTTCTTCCACATGCGCACATGGCCTATGAACTCTGCTCTCAGCTGATCCACCATTGAATATGGATCAAGATCACCCATGAGCGGATAGAGTTCATCCACCATCCCGTAACGCCTTATTATCTGAATGTAGGTGGACATCACTTGATGATAGTAGCGGTCTGCCAGCTCTTGTGGGGTCTCATAGTGGTTTGGCTCAGTCAAATCCATCGTGCGACGTATGTAGTCTACCACATGATTCCTAGTAAGGAGATCATTCAGGCACACAAGCCAACTAGGGAAGTTGGATCCATCAAGTCTAAGTTTCTCACCCTTTACCCATTCCTCAATGACAAAGTAAGCTTCACGATGAGCCATCTCTATATTTATAATTGCAAACGGAATTTAGACTAAGTTTATAATTAAATGAGTTAATAATAACTCCACTCAGAAACACCTATCCCCATAAGGGTTCCTAGTGATAACACGACCCCTATCAGCCACATCTCCCCCGATCGTCACGGCCATCGATGTGGGTTCAAGGGTGGACGCTAAACGTCGGTCACATCATTCATGTGACTCGTGCTCGATCTTTCGACCATCCATGTGCCGAGGCCATGTCTGCACATGCTAGGCTCGCCAACTCAACCCTTAGTGTATTCGCTGTGCAACATGGCTTACACTCACTGTATGCGAACGTAGATATGTCTAACACCCATGCATGTACCATGGATTGCCTCATACCGAAGAACTTTCTTGGTGGTGCACACTAAGGGGGAACACAATCATTGGTAATTTTAACAGGGATCATCTTATTAGGCTACCGTCGAGTATCTAATACTAGCACACAATAAGATATACAAACAATAACATTGAATGTAAATGCGATGTGATATGTGATGGCTCAATACACGGCGCCTAGAAAAGTGCTTGGTGCGTGGTGTTGATGTAGAGCTTGTTGGGAACCCCAAGAGGAAGGTATGATGAGCACAGCAGCAAGTTTCCCTCAGTTATGAAACCAAGGTTTAATCGAACCAGTAGGAGCAAGGAAACACCTCAAAGGTGTTACTAGCCGAGCTTTGGCAAGGCGCACTACCGGTGCTAGTAGCAACGTGGAGACCTGCACAACACAACCACAAAACTTTGTTCCCAACTTGCGATGAGTTTGTCAATCTCACCGTGTTTTGCAGAAAACAAAGGATTAAACGTATCGAATGGAAAGAAGTAAAAGTTTGCAGAAAGTAAACACAAAAAAGTAAACAGTTTATAGATTGTATGTAAAGAAAGGACCGGGATCAATAGTTCACTAGAGGTGGCTCTCCTTAGATAGATAACATGCTAGGTGAACAAATTACAGCGGGGCAATTGACAAACACCGAGAAAGCAATACATGCATATACTAATCATCTTGACTCCTTTGAGACTTGATTGGGCAATACAACATAATACATAGACCGCCATCCAACTGCATCTATGACTAAGAATCCACCTTCAGGTTATCATCCGAACCCCCTCCAATATTAAGTTGCAAGCAACAGATTATTGCTTTACGAACTGCGTGTAAGGTAAACAATACGATTGTTCTATGAACAAAGGATTGTTGTTTTCTCCCTAGTAGCAACAGCACATCTAGTACCTTAGAGATTTACCACTTCCCAGTTACGAGGCATGAACCCACTATCGAGCATAAATACTAACTCTTGGAGTTGCTAGCATCTACTTGGCCAAGATAGCTACTAACAACGGAAAGCATGCAAGATCTCAAATAACAAAGACATGATAGAATCAATAATCAATCTGAAATAGCATCTCAATATCCATCGGATCCCCGCAAACACAACATGTATGGATTACAAATAGATGATCTTAATCATGAACGGAGCTCACAAGATCTAAACATGAAAGCACAAAGGAGGAGAAACCAGCCATCTAGCTACTACATGGATCCGTAGTCCAAGGATGAACTACTCACGCATCACACCGGAGGCTTGCATGGTGATGAAGAAGGCCTCCAGGGTGAATTCCCCTCTCTGGCAGGGTGCCGGGAAGAGCTTCAGATCCCTCCCAATCTAGGGATGGAGATGACGGCGGCTACAAACACTTTTGTGGATTTTTGATCGGGTACCTAGGGTTTTCGTCCCGAGGGCAACTTCTAGGCAGAAGGAGAGGCCGAGGGGGTGCTATGGGCGGCCAGACCACCCCCTGGCACGGGCCAGGCCTGGCCGCGCGGCCAGGTGGTGTGGCCAGCCCCCAGCCCTTCTTTGTCTCGTATTCTGGCACTTGATCCCTTTCGGAAAAATAGGCACTTTGGCTTTTGTCCTGTCCAATTCCGAGAATATTCATTTTCTGACTTTCCTGGAACCAAAAACAGCAGAAAACAGGCAGCTGGCACTATGGCTCTTATTAATAGGTTAGTCCAAGAAATCATAATAAAAGTACTCCAAAGTTGGAACAAAACACAAGAAAGTGGATAAAACCAAGCATGGAACATCAAAAATTATAGATACATTTGCAATGTATCAACATCCCCAAGCTTAACTCCTGCTTCTCCTCTAGTAGGTAAGTGATAAAAAGAAAGAATTTTTGAGGTGACATGCACCATCAAAGACTTGATCAAAGTATTTGCAAAACATTCAAGGCTGGGATCATAGTACTTCAATCATAACATGAAAGACAAAGTTCTAGCAATAAGCAAAGAAACTAAGATGCAACATGAAAAGTCACAAACAAAAGATTCATGAATAACAATGCTTTGCAAGACGTTTGTTTGTTTCACATAAAGAAAACAAAGCATAATAGTATTCAGCTTGTCCCTCAATAGAGTAGCAAATATAAAAGCATAGGACACCTTCAAAGTTCATAAGAGTGACTAGATACAATAGTTTAAAACAAGCAATAACAAGTTATGCATCAATCAACTAGTCTTGGGACAATGCACATAGAACTAAGAATGGCCACTATGCTCTCAAAGTAGTGCATAAAGATAGAAGGTGGAGACTCAATATAATGGTGGAAGAAAGGTCTTTTTTGTAAAAGGAAGTAGGGATTCAAGTCTCATAAAGAGCTTCCAAAAATTATGGTACTTATAGCTTTCAGCTCTCATTGCCCCTATCATAAGCATCTTGAAGGTGATTAAGGTTAAAGTGACACAACTAAGAGGATATGCTTGACAAGTTATAAACCGAAATCTCATGCCCCTTACTTACGAAGACCGATCCTCATGCTACTCAACTTCAGTCACGAGTAAGCTCTTGTCATTGTAAGTATATGTGTATCATTAAGAACCGCCAACGGGGTACCCCTTGCACATGATACGGGAGCTTTCCCATAATCAAAATGACAAGGCAAGCAGACAATGAACATCTCAGCGATCTTTTTATTTGCTATTTGCATAGGTTTTTATTGAGGATGCTTCATAGAGTGCTCATTATGGTGATGCTGCAAGTTTCCACCATGATTAGGCATGGCTTAGGCTAGCGTCCCAGGCGTTTCTCTAACACACATACAAACTCCATGATCATACAAGTTCCACATTTATTTCACACCGCCGGGATGCGTAAGCAAAAGAACATAATATCAACGGGGTACAAAGTACAAGTGCAATGTTGAAAGCGTTCCCCATGAAACATGGCTCTGCTAATTTCAACTTATAAAGCGCAAGAATATACGCAACAAAGAAGGACCCAATGGTTCAAGTTTATTAGAGGCAATAAAGTAAAAGTGTGCCATCAAGTTCCTGAGAGCTTTAATCACTAGTTTTCTCATAACAAGTGAAAGGTAAACAAAAGCATGAATATACTTGGAATAGCATAAGCTAGTAGGTAGGTATGGTGGACTCTTTGGAAAAACTTGGTTTAGGGAGTTGGATGCATGAGTGGAACTCATACTTTGTTGTGGAGGCTAGCAAAAGACTGGGAGCGACAAACTAAGAGAGCAATAATGGCCATAATCATGCAGAGCGATAAAACATCATTGATCAAAGCATAAAGTGATACTGCAAGTTGAAAACTAAAGGATCATAAAGGCTATGGTGACTTGAGATAGTCATAACATGTTTTGAGCATGTGCCAAGTCAACCCAAATAAAGCATCAAAGGAGAATACCACTATACTATGCTTTAATATGCTAAAACAACGCATGATTCATCCAAGGTACATTAAGAAATCTCAATTGTTTATAACAAGTCATGCTACAACAAATAATACTAAGCATAAAGCCAAAACAATATCAAGCATGGCATGACAAAGCATAGCCACAGTCAAAAACGAGCTCTTTTTACCACATAAGTATGAACGTTCCTACTCTTTTCTAAACCAAACCAAACTATTTGCAAACCAATGTATGAAAGAGGGGGTCCAACCAACTTATTCAGAAAACTAAGCAAACCAAGCAAACTAAAAACCAAAACGAAAACAAAAAGGAAGATGCTCCAAGAACAACACAACTGTTCATGAAACAATAAAAATGAAGCGTTTGGAAGAAACCTGGAATTTTTATTGATGAAGAAGGGGGTGCCTTGGGCATCCCCAAGATTTGACGTTTGTACTTCTTGGATATTTCTTGGGGTGATACGCGTGGAATCCCCAAGCTTAAGCTTTAGTCCATCCTTCATCTCATTACTCATTCCTTCCATACACCTGAAAATTTTCCTTCATACAAAACTTCACACAATCTCATTAGCAACATTAGTGCACTTAAGATAAACAAGTCTCAAGGTTCAGTTCTAACACCAAATAAACTTCCATTAGAACACTAGGTACTGTAGCACTTCCCTCAAAAAGCTCAATTCCCCAAAGGAATTCAAGAAGGAACTAACAAGAAGCAAATGCAGAAAATGGCAGAAATCTATCAAAACAGACCAGCAGGTAAAGACGAATTTTTTCGAAGACCTTCTGTTGCTCACATCAAAAAGTGTTGAACTAACGAAAGTTATATAACAACCGGGGGCAGAATAACAAAAAATTACAGCTCAATCCGACGTACAGAGCTCTCTCAGGAATTTTTACGATGAAGCACAGAAATCTGTTTCGGGGCAGCAACTTTCCCAATCATTACTTCTCTCTCATTAGAGGTTACTCTTGGCACAAAAAGCAAATAAAAAGGATAAGGAGCGGTTATTACTGAAGTAAGAACTTTCAAGACTCATCTAAAACTCTTGGGTTATCTCCCAACAAGTACTTTTCTTTAACGCCTTTAAGTTAGGCATAAAAATTTGAGAAGATGCTCTCATAGGAAATATGAATTGAAGTAAAAGAGAGCAACTTCAAAACACATTTAAGTCTAACCCACTTCCTATGCATAGGAATATTGTATGCAAATAAATGCACAAAGAGCAAAGTGACAGGCATAGGAAGATAAAACAAAAGTAACTTCAAAATTTTCAGCATACAGAGAGGTGTTTCATTACCATAAAAACTTCTACAACCATATTTTCCTCTCTCATAATAATTTTCAGTAGCCACATGAATAAACTCAACAATATAACTATCACATAAGGCATGCTTTTCATGATCTACAAGCACTGGAGCTTTATTATAAACATTTTCAAAAGAATCCTTAGGAACATAACATTCACCCTCCTTTGATAAGCATGGGGGACAATCAAATAATGTAAGGGATAAAGAGTTACTCTCATTAGAAGGTAGGCATGGGTAGATCCATTCTTCCTCCTTTTGTCCATCAATCTCCTCCTCTTTTTCATCTAATGAGCTTTCAGGTTCCACAATTTCTTCTTCCATGGAGGTTCTAGCAGGCGGTGGTTCACCTATTACCTTAGCAGTCATAATACTATTCCCAAATAGGAAACTGAGTGAGCTATCCATAATGAAATAGTGATTGGAGCCGAGCTAGTCATAAAGGCAACTTAAGAAAGGAACTAATTTTTTTTGTTTTTCCAATAAGAAAGCAAACTAGTAAAGCTATTTTTTTGTGTTTTCGAAGAACAAAACAAGCAAACAAAGCAAAAAGAAACTAAGCAAAACAAAAACAACAAAGTTAAGAGATTGGTTATGAGCGACTCCCCTTGTGAAGATGTCCTTGACTCCCCGGCAACGGCGACAGAAAAATCTTTATGGCGTGTAGTTGACATGGGAGTTTCTTCTTCTTCGTTCCCCAGCAACGGCGCCAGAAAAAATGCTTGATGGATCAATACACGGCACCCAGAAAAGTGCTTGGTGCGTGGTGTTGATGTAGAGCTCGTTGGGAACCCCAAGAGGAAGCTATGATGAGCACAGCAGCAAGTTTCCCTCAGTTATGAAACCAAGGTTTAATCGAACCAGTAGGAGCAAGGAAACACCTCAAAGGTGTTACTAGCGAGGCGCACTACCGGTGCTAGTAGCAACGTGGAGACCTGCAGAACACAACCACAGAACTTTGTCCCCAACTTGCGATGAGGTTGTCAATCTCACCATGTTTTGCGGAAAACAAAGGATTAAACGTATCGAATGGAAATAAGTAAAAGTTTGCAGAAAGTAAACACAAAGAAGTAAACAGTTTATAGATTGTATGTAAAGAAAGGACCGGGATCCATAGTTCACTAGAGGTGGCTCTCCTTAGATAGATAACATGCTAGGTGAACAAATTACAGCGGGTCAATTGACAAACACCGAGAAAGCAATACATGCATATACTAATCATCTTGACTCCTTTGAGACTTGATTGGGCAATACAACATAATACATAGACCGCCATCCAACTGCATCTATGACTAAGAATCCACCTTCAGGTTATCATATGAACCCCCTCCAGTATTAAGTTGCAAGCAACAGATTATTGCTTCTGAATCATGTAAGGTAAACAATACGATTGTTCTATGAACAAAGGATTGTTGTTTTCCCTAGTAGCAACAAAGACATCTAGCACCTTAGATATTTCGCTACTTCCCAGATTACCAGAGGCATGAACCCACTATCGAGCATAAATACTAACTCTTGGAGTTGCTAGCATCTACTTGGCCAAGATAGCTACTAACAACGGAAAGCATGCAAGATCTCAAATAACAAAGACATGATAGAATCAATAATCAATCTGAAATAGCATCTCAATATCCATCGGATCCCCGCAAACACAACATGTATGGATTACAAATAGATGATCTTGATCATGAACGGAGCTCACAAGATCTAAACATGAAAGCACAAAGGAGGAGAAACCAGCCATCTAGCTACTACATGGATCCGTAGTCCAAGGATGAACTACTCACGCATCACACCGGAGGCTTGCATGGTGATGAAGAAGCCCTCCAGGGTGAATTCCCCTCTCGGGTGGTGCCGGAAGAGCTTCAGATCCTCCCGATCTAGGGATGGAGATGACGGGCGCTCTGCACTCTTTTGTGGATTTTTGATCGGGTACCTAGGGTTTTCATCCTGAGGGCAACTTATAGGCGGAAGGAGAGGCCGAGGGGGTGCTGGGGGCGGCCAGACCACCCCCTGGCGCGGGCCAGGCCTGGCCGTGCAGCCAGGTGGTGTGGCCGGCCCCCAGCCCTTCTCCGTCTCGTATTCTGGCACTTGATCCCTTCCGGAAAAATATGCACTTTGGCTTTTGTCCCATCCAATTCCAAGAATATTCATTTTCTGACTTTCTTGGAACCAAAAACAGCAGAAAACAGGCAGCTGGCACTATGGCTCTTGTTAATAGGTTAGTCCAAGAAATCACAATAAAAGTACTCCAAAGTTGGAACAAAACACAAGAAAGTGGATAAAACCAAGCATGGAACATCAAAAATTATAGATACATTTGCAATGTATCAATATGGTCCTTCACGTCGTGATCTCCATCCGTCGTCACCGGATTCCGGCGCCTTAGACACCGGTACCGGTGTCATTCTGGCGTGGTAGTCCGTCACCTCCGTGACTATCTACTACTACGTAACAAAAGGTAATCACTTTACCTTTGCCACAACCATATCACAAAGCAACGCCCCCCTGCAAAACAAATTTAGACGCCTCTACTTTATCTTTGCATGTTTTACGTGGCTGAATGGGCTTTCGCACAAGAACCGTTCTTACCTACGAACTTTCAGCACAACGCTGATCAAGTAGTTGTCTCTACTACACCCCTTTCGGAGCCCTCCGTTGCAAATGGTATACCAACTAATGCGAGAGAGACAGACACCCCCCTAAGCCACTTTATACGGTACAAGCCATATGCCAAGCGTGGACCAGTCTCGTGAATGAACGCGTAAAGTCGGTTGGGGGCCACTTCATCAAGCATTATTGCTGTATACACAAGTACACGTGGGAGGGTAACAACTAAAATATCAACGCCCACACGCTACATCTCGTGTGTTCTACTAGCATTACTACACATAGATCTAGCTCTGATACCACTATTGGGATTCCGCGTATGAAAACAATAAATTTTACTCTACGCCCCTGAACCCCTGAAGCTGCTAGGACCTATCTACTAGTAATACCGTAACGGGAGGGGCTTTTCGCGAACTTACCCTTGAAGACCGAAAAGCGTTGTCAACGCTCAGGAGAGCGTGGTTGATGTAGACGAGACGAAGCCGACCTCAAGGTCGTGATGAAGTCCTTGCGCTCTCGTGGCTCCAACGACTTGAGTGCCTCAAGTGCGACACCTCACGGGGAGTTACACACGTCTGGTGCCTGACGATGACTCCCTCTTCCCCGATCCAGCAGCAATTGTGGAAGTAGAGCTCCCGGATCCGAATCCCGCAGCACGACGGTGCTCCGCGGTGAAGATGTCTCTCGTTCGCGCAGTCCTGACTTCGGACCATGGCCATGAGAGAGAGGGGGAGAGAGAAAATATCAATTAGAGGTCCTCCCAAAAGTGAGAAGACCTTTATTGATTATTGGTGTATTTTATTTGGCTAAATACCCCCACTATATATAGGGGGAGGGGAGGTACTACCTCCCTCAAAGTCCCGGGGTGGGACTAAAGGAGAGGAGAGGGGAGGGGAGGGGAGGCCTCCGGCCACCTAGTGGGCCCCATGCGGGGGGGGGGGGGCTAGGCCCAGCCGGCCACCCCCTTGCCCCTTCTCCCTCTCTCCTTTCCCTAATGGGCCCTCTCCCCTCTGGGAATTGGCCCATTAAGCCTTTGACCATTTAAATTGATTTTTCTCTTTATTAAATAATTATAAATAAATGATTATATCAATATTTAACATTCATTCACATATTATTCAACCTCCATGGTTGTGGAACACTTCCACCTCCACTCCCGACATCCTCCGGACTTACCAAAACTCTTCCGGTTTTCTCTCTACTAATTTTTGGTGATTCTACCGATCCTATAAACACTCTCTAAGCACCATCAAGCCCTTAAGTGTGATACCCCACGGTTCGGGAACACTCCAGACATGGTCGGGGCACTCCCGCACCAATGATCGACAGAGGGACCTGGATGGCTGATACATTGCAAATGTATCTAAATTTTTTGATGTTCCATGCTTGGTTTTATCTATTTTATTATGTTTTGTCCACACTTTGGAGTACTTTTCATATGATTTATTGGACTAACCTATTAACAAGAGCCACAGTGCCAGCTGCCTGTTTTCTGCTGTTTTTGGTTCCAGGAAAGTCAGAAAATGAATATTCTCGGAATTGGACGGGACAAAAGCCAAAATCAGTATTTCACCGAGGGACACCTGGAGCTAGAATACGAGACGGAGAGGGGCTGGGGCCCGGCCACACCACCTGGCCACGCGGCCAGGCCTGGCCGCGCCAGAGGGTGGTCTGGCCGCCTCAGGCACTCCCTCGGCCTCTCCTTCCACCTATATATTGCCTCTGATACGGAAACCCTAAGGACCCGATCAAAAATCCATGAAAGAGTCTATAGCCGCCGTCATCTCCATCCCTAGATTGGGAGGGATCTGAAGCTCTTCCCGGCACCCTACCGGAGAGGGGAATTCACCCTGGATGCCTTCTTCATCATCATGCAAGCCTCCGGTGTGATGCGTGAGTAGTTCATCTCTGGACTACGGGTCCATGTAGTAGCTAGATGGCTGGTTCTCCTCCTTTGTGCTTTCATGTCTGGATCTTGTGAGCTTCGTTCATGATCAAGATCATCTATTTGTAATTCTGCATGTTGTGTTTGCGGGGATCCGATGGATATTGAGATGCTATTTCAGATTGATTATTGATTCTATCATGTCTTTGTTATTTGTGATCTTTCATGCTTTCCGTTGTTAGTAGCTATCTTGGCCAAGTAGATGCTAGCAACTCCAAGAGTTAGTATTTATGCTCGATAGTGGGTTCATGCCTCTAGTAATCTGGGGAAGTGACAGAAATCTCTAAGATACTAGATGTGTTGTTGCTACTAGGGAGAAAACAACAATCCTTTGTTCATAGAACAATCGTATTGTTTACTTTACACGCAATTCATAACGCAATTATCCGTTGCTTGCAACTTAATACTGGAGGGGGTTCGGATGATAACCTGCAGGTGGATTATTAGTCATAGATGCAGTTGGATGGTGATCTATGTATAATGTTGTAATGCCCAATCGAATCTCAAAGGAGTCAAGATGAGTAGTATATGCTTGTATGCTTTCTCGATGTTTGTCAATTGCCCCGCTGTAATTTGTTCACCCAACATGTCATCTATCTTAAGGAGAGCCACCTCTAGTGAACTATGGACCCCGGTCCTCTCTTTTACTTTCAATCTACAATCAACTGTTTATTGCTTTGTGTTTACTTTCTGCAAACTATTACTTTCTTCCATTCGATACGTTTAATCCTTTGTTTTCAGCAAAACCGTTGAGATCAAGTTGGGGACAGAGTTCTGTGATTGTGTTGTGCAGGTCTCCATGTTGCTGCTGGCACCGGTAGTGCGCCCTGCCAAAGATCAGCTAGCAACACCTTTGGGGTGTTTACTTGCTCCTACTGGTTCGATTAAACCTTGGTTTCGTACTGAGGGAAAACTTGTTGCTGTGCTCATCATACCTTCCTCTTGGGGTTCCCCAACAAGCTCGATATATTTTGGGCCATCAATGGCCATGTGACCCCTGTGCGTTCCACGAAGATGTTTCGTCGTTTGAACCGGGATAGTCATGGCTTATTCCCTTTGTCACTCGATACTTGCATTGCCCGAGATCTGATCAATGACATCACCATGTCGTGTTCAATCTCATTACCGAACAATGCTACTTGACTCGTTCCGACAAGCGATATCTTTGTGATCAAATCACACACTGCGCAGCTATTGGATATAACTTCTCCGAGTGGGCCCTTTGAGTATCTTCCCATCACATGGATGGACAAATCCCGCTCTTGACATATATTGCCTCTACAGTTTCCTCCGAGTAGCTAAACACACCTGTATAACCACTGTATTTCCAAGTGGCGCTTGATGCTATCTAAGCACTCTCAGGAGACAGTGATTGGTATAGCCTCACGGTCTAAGGAATAGTCTACGAGGATCCATTTCTAATCATCATAACTTGAACTTCGTGACATGATCGGGTCACGATGTTTAGGTTGGGTATTGGTTCATCGTCTCATTCTCGGAATGAGATGACTCCATTTCCAACTGGCATAAATGCCACATGATCAGGAAACATGATCATCTGTTGACCAATGAACCAGTGCCTAGAGTTTCACTGGGAACCCCTAGTTGTTTGTATATCACACGTGTATTGATGTTTCGACTCAATACAGTTATAGCATGATACAAAACTTAATAATAAACTATATGAAATATGATAATAGTCCGTACTACTATTTGTCTCTAGGGCATATTTCCAACAAAACGACGGTGTGAGAGCATGAAACCTGAGCCTTGATGATGCGATGGTGATCTACAAGGGGAGCCTCCTCATGCCGCCAGATTGGCGCCTGTCCGACATGTGGAACATCGCCCATGATGGCAACACTATCCTGCCCCTCCCCACCAACGAAAAACTGTGGGAGATGATCGCCTACCGCTCCCTGCTACCGGCAATCAACCAGCTGGACCCTGACTGGCTGGACGAGGGCTACTGGGCTAGGATCCTCTAGCAGGAGCACGAGGACATGGTGTATCGCTAGGTCGTTCCCTACGGATGAGGTGAATATAGATGAGAAACCCCACTATAGTCCTCCTTACCACTTCCCTTTTTGGAAGAGGAGCCCTTACTTTTATCTTCACCCTCCAACTCCTTTTATTTGGAGTTAGCCTTAGCTTTGTCCTTATAAAATAGGAGTTGAAGCCTCAACGGTAGATGGAGGAGAGGTTGTGGGTGGATTGAGACGCGCTATCATTTCATGCATCTCTTGCATTTGGGTCTCCACGGTTTTAATCAAGCTTGTTTCCAAGGTCTTGAGATCATCCATGATGACCTTGTCCATAGCCTCACTACCATCTCCCTTAGTACCCACACTCTCTTAAGCAGTAAATCCCAAATAAAGAGCCGAGGCTCTAATACCAATTGAAATGGATCGTATGGGCACCTAGAGGGGCGGGGGTGGATAGGTGCTACACCAAATTTGTATTCCTTTTTCAATTTTAGGCTTGACACAAAGGTAAGTTCTCTAGATATGCAACTAAGAGGAATTTACCTATATGCAAAACCTAACTACTAAGCGAGTAAAGGCAGAGTGAGTGGAACGAGGTAACCGTGTAGTGGAGCACGCGGAGACACATGATTTGTTTTACCGCAGTTCCTTCCTTGTTAAGAGAAGTACGTATGCGTTGGAGGGATGGGCGGTACTAAGACCACCACGCGACAATAGACCTCATCCCGTTTTCCGATGGATCTCACCACCAAAGGCCTGATCCACCTTCCACTATTTCGCACCCTTCTAGGCGGGAACCAGTGCCTTTATAACTCTAACAGGGCACACATCCACAACTGAATTGCTCCCGTGATGAAAACAATCTGCCACAAGAACAAGTTTATCAATAGCCGAAATTGAGATCTAGATATTTGCCAGAAATACTAGATCAAGAATTGTCCAAGTGAATGGAGGGGAATTGAAAAGCTCGATTGGTGTCAATGTAGATCGAAGCCTCCTCCTTTGATCCCCCAAAGATCGGAGCCTTTAGGTGGTTGAAAGTGGAGATGTCCTTTAGGGATTGGATGAACAGCACATCACTTTTTGAATGAATCAAGAAATCTGACAGGAGGAGCAATTGGGGTATTTATACCCCCTGCCAAAGCCAGCCGTTGGAGAAGTTTGGGGACGGATTATCCGGCCTAAGTGGGGGCCAGATTATCCGGCTGGGGCAAATCTCCGGCCCCGAATCGGATTGTCCGGGCCAAAAATCCGCCCCCATACCGAGTGACGCGCCTTGGATGCCTTTGGAAAAATTCCCCGGGGGTGGATTATCTGCCCCCCTCAGGGGAAGATTATGCAGCCTGGGTAAAAACTCGTGGGAAAATTTGGGCCCCATACAGTGTGATGCACCTTGCCCTGGCTGGACAACTCTGGTTTAGCTGCTTTTTGAGTGAACATTAATCTGCAGCACTAAACACACATTAAATAATCCTTGGTATTGTTATCTAACACCCAAAGCACTAGGGATCATGAAATATTCTTTCACCCTAGCATTATTATGAAATGAAATAAATATGATCTGTAGCTTTGGTCTTTGATGTTTACTTGATCTATGATATTGTGTTAGATCTCTCTCTCTAGTTGGTATGTGAAGTCGATCACATAACATTTGCCTTCACAACTAAAGAGAGGGAACTACACTTTGGACGTGTGTGGGAGTATGTCCGGTGCTACTTTGTGACTGTAAGCATTGGCTTATAACCTACACGGTAGAAGGAGATTAAGAGAGATTCAGTAAGCTCATAACGATATCTATGGGGAAACCTTTAATTATGGTGGTTTGTAGAAGTGACTTGCTCGCAGGCATCATAGTGGTTATTTAGAGGTGACCTCATCACATGACTCGTAGAAGTGGCTTGCTCACTAGACTTGTTGGTGAACATCTTATTATAGAACTCTCTCCACACATATCATGATGAAAGATATAGGTTGTCCCAATCATAAGTAATTATCACATGCTAGTGGTGTATCCTACATCCCCGAGAATATTTAAACCTTATTGAGTTCCAACACCAATCCCAAGGTACTTGTTACTTTATTTTCTTGATTTCATTACTTTCTTGCACACAAACACAACACTCTTCAAACACTCTTTACTTGAAATCAAAGGCAACTTACATGTATCCTTTAGCAAACTTACAAGTATCTTGGCAAACGGTTATGATGCCAAGGCCTTGTACAACGAGGGAGGCACAATGCAAACTCCAATAAGGTGGGGGATAATTGTGCTCCTTTAGCAAAGGAGCATGAGATTAGAAATTAGGGAGATCCACAAGGGTGTCTACTAATTTCAATTATCCAAGTCTGTGTACTACAATGGAGGGTGGGGGCTATTTATAGGCCAGCTACTTAAGCAGGGGTAATTTGGGCAAATAGAAAGTATTAGGGGCGTTACAAGGCCTAAGGGACGAGTTGGTGCGCAGGCACGGTGTCGTCCAGTAGTACCAGACTCAGGTCCGGTAGTATCGTGGTGCCCGGTAGCAGGTCCGGTAGCGCTGGCTTGGACCTGAAGTTGCGCTCCAGGAGCGGTAGTACCGCCGGTGCGGTGCGGTAGTACCGATTGAGGAAGTAGTGCCATTGTCTTGGTACCGGAGCGGTCGAGGGCCGATCGCAGAAGTCTCTATCTCGTGCGGTAGTACCGCTGTCACTGGGCGGTAGTACCGCTTGACCGGTAGTACCACTGATGGTGGCCGGTAGTACTGGTTATTCCAGGCAGCCACTAGGTCCTTCGGTCGTTGCTGCGCCGCTCTGCTGGTTCGAGTCTTCATACCTGAGGATGCATAGTGTCGGGACATGAAGTAGCAAGCCATCCATGGGTGTATCAAACTCACATGAGGCGAGGAGCGAGTTAAACTTATCTTGTAGGAGTTGGGCCCGGCCACGAGTCATTGGTCCACTTGGTGGACTTGGTGGTGTAGATGTAGGTAGGGGAAGAGTGGAGTGGTTTGGGTCAGCCGGGACTAGCTCCAAGTGGTTAACCGTCTAATGAGGGTAGCTCCCCGCTCCATGACACTACCCTAGATGGGGTAGCCCCCCATCACAACACAACCTAAATTGCTTTGGGATCGGCTTTTGCTAGCATGGAAGGGAGGGTAGCACATGTGAGAATGGCGCTACCATGTTAAGTGTAGTGCCCCGGAGATAGGCTCTATCAAGCAGAGTTAGTTTTTGAAATTTTTATGAAGGAGGTTTATTTTATAAATTTCATCCTTGACCAAAGGTTATTTTGTTTTTGACTCCGAACAAGCCTTAGTACTATTTAGTTTGACTCCTCTTACATGTATGAATATATGGCGGTGGATGTGCTTGCTAGAAAGTTTTTTAAATGGGGGCAGAAGATTTTCCTCAATCTATTAAATAAGAAGAGAATTGCCTTGTTAATTGACGGAAAAGCGGATGGAAACCATTAAAAAATCACAAGAGAACCACACCGAAAACATGCAACCTCTAGAACAACAAGCACTCACAACCTATAAAAACCGCGAACTGATGATACTGGAGCACCACGTCGCAAAGAAGACTCACTGAACGTAGTATCCAAAAAGGGTCCAACAATCAAGCAGCTTTCGAAGCTTTCCTCATATGCCCCTCTTTCTTATTTATCTCTTGAGAAATACCTGTCCGAGAGACTTCTCCACCTTCCTCATTAAGTCCTCTGAAGCCTTCCCCGCCAAGATGCGAACAATGTCCTTGCCATATCTAGGGCTAGATGCATCTAAACTCGCGAGTAAGATGCAAAGATTATTCGCAAAAAGAACCTCAGAGTTGTGCGTCAACAGTCCTATGCTACCCACAGAGGTGTGTGACTGCGGCGGTGAGGTCGTCGAGGCCCCAAACGAGCCCAGCTTCAACGGAAGCACCACAGAAGATTCCCCACACAACTCATCAAGATCTGGTGTGATCTATGGCACCAGAACCATGATCCCATCCATTTCCCTCGCTCTTAGAGGTAGCCGACACATCAGGTTGCAGCGACTAGCAGGGACTACCAGGACGAGAGAAACAACCATATAGATATTCTTTCTCAACCACGGATAACTTTTTCTCAGTGGAGTCAAACGGAACCGAAGTCTATGCGAGGGATCCCTAAGCCAACAGAAGTACATGCCTCTATCTACTCCAAAGAATCACCAACACGCGCCAACAACACCTTGAGAGTTGCCACCTCTTCATGAATGGGACGAGACGCCTCCTCGATACGGACTTCGACCAGCTGAAGGAGCACCATGCACGTCAAGGCAACCTGGGACTGAAAGAGAGAGTCCAAATTGGCGTTGACATTGAACTCCTCTCAACATTTAGGAGAGAGTCTTGGCGGCACCGCTGCACGCAACGACTAGTGGCACACGACCTCAACCTAACTCCGGGACGGAGAGAGACAACAAGGCTGAGAAAAAGGAGAGCGGGTCCGCTAACAAGGTGCACGAGCATCCGTAGAACGAGCACGAGTGTCTGGAGAGCAAGAACGAGCGGCAGGAAAGCGCGCACGGTAAAATAGCTCCCGGTTGATAGTTTGGGAGAGAAATAACTTGTATTGATTTAGACAATATTACAACGTTTATATAGAAGAGAGGGAGAGTCGGCCGTCCTAGGGTTGAGCCCTAAACCGACTTAGGCTAGAGTCCTACTCCAATACAAAACAAACTCTAATACCGGTGACCAGGATGATGGCACCAGATGCAAGGCCCATGACATGTGCTGACCTGGTGGCCATGCTCGAGGCACTGGAAGTATCTCCCTAGGGCCTAACGCTTGAAGACGAGACTATGTTCGAGACCTTCCTTCTGAAGCAAAGATGACAGCTCGTGCGCGGGGAGGCCATCCTGACCCACCTGCACCCACCCTTCCTCATCTCCAAGTGCAGCAACTTCAGCAGAGAAGCCACCATAGGGCTCCGCTAGCGCCTTCACATCATGGCGCACATCAGTGGTGCCACGAAACGAGCCGGAAAAATGCCTTTGGTGGAGGCCAACGGTGTCTGCGGAGCCAACTCTTCATCGTTGGAGCTCAAAGAAGCATCCAAAAGCAGGCTCTAAGCCGGCAGAGCATCACCAGCAGGAAGGGACACCTTGGCTTCCGAGGCAGCCGATGGCAACGGCAAGGACCCCAAGCGGCCAAGCCCCTCAACCATCACAACAGGGTCTTGCACTAGTTTGTCGGGAGGGTAGGAAGCGGCAGGAAACACCATCCCAGGCAGCGAGCGAGGGTAGCCGCAGCAAGAACGGCGACAAGCTTCAGTGGCGGAGCGGTCGTGACCATGGCCACGTCGAGCGTGCTGCGAGCGGGCAGCTTGGCGGACAGGGCTACCGGAGGCTGCAGCAGCATGCCGGCCAGCCAAACCTTGGCGCCATGAGATCAACCAGGGCTGCCAATGGCGGCAGAGGCGGGGACAACATCGTCTGGTGTGTCGAAGGCAGGGACATGCCAAGCGGTGGCACGAGGGTAACCAACACTGCGCCAGACTCTGCAACACGAGTCTCCACCAGCCCTAGCACCAGCTTCGCGGGAGAACAACCAGCAAGGAAGCTCCAGCTGAGGAACACAGAAAGAAGAGCTCGGCCGCGGCAACTCTGGCGATGGCAGCGGCGGGCTTCGAGGGGGTGGAGAGTTGACGGGGAGCGGAAACGGATCTGGCCGCGGAGGAAGCTAGGGTAGCCGGTGGCTGGAGATCAGCGCGGCGGCCCCTGCAGCGGCCATGGTCACGAGAGCCCCGTCAAATTTGTACGTGAGTTCCTCCTACTAGTAGAAAGTTTGACAATGGAACTGTACTCAGAAATAAGTTGGGAGTTATAGAGATACTATATAGATATCCATTAAATTTTTCTCGAAAGGAGGCAAAATTGCACACAACCATTTTATTGCAATTTTTGTTAGAGCCATACAGAAAAAGTAAAAAATGGATACACTCAAGTTTATCCTATTTCTAAACCGGTTGAACAACTTTTACAGTCGTTTGGGAATCAAGTTTGTGAGCTAGAGATGCACCGCTCGCCGCTTCCCTCGTGACAGGGGAGTATCTGCAGGCATACCTTGGGCACATCCTGAAACAAAATGATCAAACGAAGTATAAGGCGGCAACCTTGATTCCCATGTGAGCAGACCAGACTCCACTCTCCTCCCAGCCCCAGGTTCCATCAACAGTTGATGAAACGTAACCTTGGACAGTTTCTTCTTCACGAGAACATCGTTTCCGGTACTACTCCAGACGAGGTGCAGCGGGCAAGCCGGATGCAGAACAAAGTCGGTGACGGCGATCTCGTGGCCTCTTTCAAGAAGCGACTTGGGGTGCTCGCCGAACATGGCGATGTTCGTCTCGACCACCCTCCTAAGCCTGCTCAGTACGCAGAGCCAGAAACAGACGTTCAGCTTCCTTCTGATCACGTCGGCGAGCAGATTTGCAGCGACGAGCGACCAATCCGACTGCAGCTCCCTGGCGAACTCGTCCGCGATCCGTACTAGCCGCGGGTGTTCCGCCTGGCTCGCGCTTCCGAACGCGAGCGTCTTGAAGAGGTAGCTGAACTCCTCGTATGACAGCGCGTTCAGAAAAATTGGCTCCACGGTTCCGAACTTCTCGGAACTCTTGTGCCGGCTTAGGATCACCACTCTGCTTCCACTGTCCAAGCTTGTCACAGCCGAGTAGAACCTGGACCAGTCCTTCTCGTCCACGTCTGAAACGAACTCGACGATCAGCAGTGTCTTCTGATCTGCCATGAGCCTCGAGTGGTCTGCCGTGCTCGACAGATCAGCTTCGCGGAGGTGCAGTATCGCGGAGAAGCGCGACCTTACCCTCTCGTCGCTGCACACATGCGCGACCAGAGTCTTCTTCCCGACCCCGAGAGCACCGATGATGGGGAGAACGGCCGGTGCAGCAGAGTGGTGGTCTTGTTGCAGCAGGAACTTGGACAGCAACTGCTTTTCGGTGTGGCGGCCGAACATGAAACTGTCGATGTAAATATAGGCGTCGTATGGCCTACGCACCATGCGGTCGCACCCACACAGAATCAGGACAAACTCCCTCATATTACCAACGGTATTTTCTAGGCTTTCCAGTGCACCCTGTAGCTCGGGAAGGTACCTGGCCTTGTTCCTTCGAGCACCTGCAGCGTGGACCGTGCGGGGACGTTTGGGACGGACGACCGAGTTGGTGACCTCTACCTCCATGGCAGTGTCCTCCTCGAGGGACCTGTACCTGGCGGCCCCTAGCGCCCAGTAGCCTCGGTACATGGCGTCCGCGAGCATCTTGAGCTGCGCGAGCATCCCGGAGTTGGTGATGTAGCGCCCGTCCGCCTCCTCGACGACCGTGCGAGCTCTCAGGAGCAGCTGTTGCAGCCTCTCCAGCTGCTTCTCTTCCGAGCATGCCTGGCTCGAGTGGTAGTACTTGTTAATGAGCAAGGAGATGAATCGGCTCACGAGTTCACCCGCTACTGCAGACATGGCGACCTCCATCTTGAATTCCTCCAATGGAAGAGTGGTGGATATGCTGTGTCGAGGAGAGGGGGAAGAGACTGGTCTTGCCCAGAGATTCTCAATATTCCTGACGCTGCTCTCAAATTTACTCCATTCATTCATAATTGTGAAAGTCACAGACCGAGAAATTAACATTGCCATTTGTGGTGTAAACTGCTCCACCTTATGCTTTACCATTCCACGGTGATTTGGACTGGTTAGACCCGTTGCTCCTCACGTTGTACTTCACCGTGGCAAAACATAAATATTTAGCTATGGCATATACTCTCAAGTAAGCCACTGAATAAACTACTCGGTATTTTCTTACAATCTTAGCCTCTAATTATTCGATTTATTTGAGGCAGAGAGACGGTTGTATCTGTGCTACAGGCGATCCTGTCAGCCTATTCAAATGTAACTTCGGCGGTGATGGCTTCAAGTCAAGTCAAGCGGTAAGCTTGAAGTTGGAAATTTCTTGTTGGCGGATGCACGCCCGCACGGGAGAGTCAAGAAAACATTCAAGCTGATGGGACAGCATGATATTTATTCACACAACACCGAAACGTATCATGTGTGTGAACACCTTGCACGAAAAAGTATTGAAAAAACTATTTACTAGCAAAGAAATCATTCACACATTATAAAACACAAGTTGCGCATTCGAGAATGTGCAACCAACTAATTGTTTCCAACATGTGTATAGGTTACAGTTGGACCTGGATTAGCATATTAGTCATTTAAACATATTGCAAAACTAAACCTATGAATCAAGCTTGGGTGACAAACAAAACCTATAAACCTAACTAGCAAACCCTAGACCACCAGTTGCTACATACAGATTTTAATGTCCAGGAGGAAAGGGAAAAAGTTTACCTCCTCTGCCACCGCATGCTCTAGCACTACATGCTCCGCCAATGCATCCGCCACGGCCGTTGCAACCTTCACCCCGGACTGCTTCACCTCTAGATCCGTCACAGCTACATCGACTCCCACCCTGGTCTTCTACACCTCCTGATCAGCTATGGCCGCGACCAACGCGGCCACTGCTGCCACGGCATATCCCGCTCCCGCACCGCCATGGGATCCGCCTTCTTCCTCCATGCCACCATCGATGATGCGGCCAGCATTCTTCACATCTTATGCATCATCGACTCTTCCACGTGCATCCATCATCACAGACTAAAAGGGGGAGTGCGCGCCGAGAGAGGAATTCGCCTGCGTGTGCCGTGAGTGGTGGTGATGGCTGGGATTGTTTTCCCAATTTGGGGGAGAATGGAGGAAAAAGGCAGGCGACGTGCTCGAGGTTGCTTATATGGGACGGTTCAGTTCGCCGCCCATGTCATCACTATACATACGTACAAAGTAGACAACTAGAGAGCTTCTCTGGTCCTTCACTAACGGGGGCTAAAAGCCCTACACGCGTGCACGGGTCAAGACGGTCCGCACGGGCTTCTCCCTGGGTTTGAAGGGCCATCTCGCCCTGCTGATCGGAGAGGTAAGGGGCAATCTTGCCTGTCCGTTCTTACTAGAACATTGAAGCGCTCGTTGCCACGCCCTCTCATTTTGTGACACGAACAATAAAAATATTTAAAAATGTGTGACCGACATAAATACCTCAAATGATAGTAGTATTATCAAAAAAATATACCATGTAAGATTTCTTATGAACCTTCCACACTTCTACCATTCTCATTATGACACAATGCCTTTACGACAGAACTTTGACGGATTTTTTTCCCTTATAGTTATACCTAGGATATATACAAATAATATTGATATAAGTTACCTACAAAAATCATACTTATTTAGTGTTCTCGTATATATCCTTTTTCTTTATCTAACTTACGTAGATTCATCTTCCATTGTGTGATGATCGTCCAACATCCACCAAAGGGTTTGTGTGATCTACAAACGTAGAGAGGAAAACAAGTCATCTTCATAATATACTGTAATGAATTAGCTAAAACTGTTATATGTTGATCCAAATTCTACAAAGTATAGGCCAACTTCTGACGAGTGGAGCGAGGCCCGTCGCCGGGAGGCTTGGGCCGAGTGTAACGAGTCTGAATTTGGCCCACACCGTGCCCAACGGGGACGCCTGTAAGTTGGCCCACACCGTACGGTACGGATCGTCGAAGACCTAGGTTTCCACCGATATATAAACCCCTTGTAAGCCGCCGGTTGGGAGAGTTGCATCTGTGAAATCCCCGGCGTTTGTAAACACTCCTCGATATAGTGAAGTTTCGCTGGCTGGCGCCCGTGGTTTTTTTCTCTCTTTGTTGGAGAGGTTTTCCACGTTAAATATGTGTCTCCTTGCTGTGTTTTTCGTTTTCGTTCTTCGTTATCTTCTTGTCGCGATTGTAACAAGTGGTATCAGAGCCCCAGTTTCTAATCTAGGGTTTGCGACATGTCGTCATTGAAGTTCGATCTACCACAACTGGACTACACCACAAGATTTTCCTTGTGGCAGGTGAAGATGCGGGCGATTCTCGCCCAAACTTCTGATCTGGATGAAGCGCTGGATGGATTCGGTGAAAAGGATGCTAAGACCTGGTCCGCTGAAGAGAAGCGGAAGGACCGTAAGGCTTTGTCTTTGATTCAACTTCATCTGTCCAATAATATTTTGCAGGAAGTACTGGAGATGAAATCTGCTGCTGCCCTATGGGAAAAACTGGAAACGATCTGCATGTCAAAGGATCTAACCAGTAAGATGCATGTGAAGATGAAGTTGTTCTCGCATAGATTGCAGGAAGGTGGATCGGTAATGAATCACTTATCTCTTTTTAGAGATTATTTCTGATTTGCAATCTATGGAAGTAAAATATGATGATGAGGATCTAGCCCTATTACTCTTATGCTCGCTGCCTAGTTCTTATACACACTTTCGTGATACAATGTTGTTGAGCCGTGAGAAGATAACCCTTGATGAAGTGCAAGATGCCCTCAAACAGAGGGAAAAGATGAAATCTATGGTGCAGGCAGATGGGGCGTCCTCCAAGGCTGAAGCTCTACAGGTTCGTGGCAGGACCGAGCAGAGATTTAACAACCATGGCAACCGAGATAAGAGCAAAGACGGCAGAGGTCGTTCGAAGTCCAAGGGAAAGGACAAGTTCTGCAGGTATTGTAAGAAATCTAATCATGTTATTGATGATTGCTGGAAGCTGCAGAATAAGGAGAAAAGGAACGGTACTTACCAACCGAAAGATAAGGATCAAAGCAATGGTAAGGCTGCTGTTGTTTCTGATAGTTCTGATGGTGAATGCTTAGCTGTTTTTGCTGCTTGTGCTTCTCGTGATGATGAATGGATACTTGATACTGCATGTTCGTTTCATATTTGCTGTAACAAAGATTGGTTCAGTTCATATGAGTCTGTGCGATCGGAGATTTTGTGCGTGTGGGGAATGACAACCCATGCCATATTGTTGGTGTTGGATCTGTTAAGATTAGGACACATGATGGCGTGACACGCACGTTGAGTGAGGTGAAGCACATACCAAGCATGGCCAGAAATTTAATCTCCCTGAGTACCATGGACGTTGATGGATACAAGTATGCTGGTGGGCATCGAGTTTTGAAGGTATCAAAAGGTTCTCTTATTCACATGATAGGTGATATGAATTCTGCTAAATTATATGTTCTTAGAGGTAGCACTTTGCCTGGTATTGCTGCTGCTGTTACTTCTAATGATTCTGATGATTGTGGTAAAACACATCTATGGCATATGCGTCTTGGGCATATGAGCGAACAAGGCATGGCAGAGTTGGTCAAGAGAGAGCTGATTGATGGTTGCAACTTGAGTAAGTTTGAGTTCTGTGAGCACTGCATCTTTGGTAAGCATAAAAGAGTTAAATTCAATGCTTCCGTTCATACCACCAAAGGCATATTAGATTATGTGCATGCTGATGTATGGGGTCCGTCCCGTAAGACTTCTATTGGTGGTGCTAATTATATGCTTACTATTATTGATGATTACTCAAGAAAGGTGTGGCCTTATTTTCTGAAGCATAAATCTGATGTTTTTGATGCTTTTAAGAAGTGGAAAGTTATGGTTGAAAAACAGACTGAGAAGAAGGTAAAGGTACTACGTACTGACAATGGTATGGAATTCTGTTCTAATGAGTTTGAGGAGTTTTGCAGTAACGATGGCATGATCAGGCATCACACCATCCCATATACTCCTCAGCAGAATGGCGTGGCAGAACGCATGAACAGAACCATCATCTCGAGGGCTCGTTGTATGTTGTCTAATGCAGGTATGCATAGGCGTTTCTGGGCTGAAGCGTGTTACCTCATCAACAGGTCACCTTCTATTCCACTTGAGAAGAAAACTCCTATTGAGGTATGGTCAGGTTCACCCTGATTATTCACAGTTGAGAGTTTTTGGTTGCCGCTTATGCTCATGTTGATAATGGAAAGTTAGAGCCTAGAGCTGTCAAGTGCATATTCCTTGGTTATGGTTCAGGAGTTAAGGCATATAAACTATGGAACCCTGAAACAAAAAGGATTTTGTTGAGTAGGAACGTTGTTTTCAATGAATCCGTTATGTATCATGACAGCTTGCCATCAGATCCCTCTCCTGTTGCTATTGGAGAGGAGGGAGTTCGTGTGCAGGTGGAGCACCTACAGAAAACTGTTGATAATAATGCTGTTGTTGATGATACTCATGAGGAAAATATTGATGATGATGTTGTTCAGCACTCACCTACTGTTTTGCAGCAGCCAGAGGAATCTATTGTTGCTGATAGACCGAGACGTAACATAGTTCCACCTCATCGTTTAATTGAAGAGTGTAATCTTGTACATTATGCTTTGAGTTGTGCTGAACAGGTGGAGAACGATTCTGAACCTGCTACATATAATGAAGCCATTGCATCCGTTGACCACGAGAAGTGGGTATCTGCTATGCAAGAAGAGATGCAATCGCTTGAGAAAAATGGCACATGGGATGTTGTGCGCTTGCCTAAACAAAAGAAGGCGGTCCGCTGCAAGTGGATCTTCAAGAAAAAGGAAGGTCTATCTCCCAAAGAGCCTTCAAGGTACAAGGCAAGGTTAGTAGCAAAAGGGTTCAGCCAGATTCCAGGTATTGATTACAATGATGTGTTCTCTCCAGTTGTGAAGCATAGTTCCATTCGTACTTTCTTTAGTATTGTGGCTATGCGTGATCTTGAGCTTGAGCAGTTAGATGTCAAGACTGCTTTTACGCATGGAGAGCTTGATGAGGAAATATACATGGACCAACCAGAAGGGTTCATAGTGCACAGTAAAGAGGATTTTGTGTGCAAATTAAAGAAGTCTCTTTATGGCTTAAAGCAATCTCCAAGACAGTGGTATAAAAGGTTTGATTCATTTATGATCTCACATGGTTTTGAGAGGTCTAAATATGATAGTTGTGTTTATATCAAGTTTGTTGATGGGTCACCTATATACTTGCTACTATATGTTGATGATATGTTAATTGCTGCCAAGGGCATGAAAGAAATCACTACTTTGAAGGCACACCTAAGTAGTGAGTTTGAGATGAAGGATCTTGGTGCTGCTAAGAAGATCTTAGGTATGGAGATTACCCGAGATAGAAAATCTGGTTTGTTATTTCTTAGTCAGCAAAGTTACATTAAGAAAGTTCTTCATCGTTTTAATATGGATGGTGCCAACTCAGTTAGTACTCCTATTGCTCCTCATTTTAAATTGTCAGTTTCTCAATGTCCTACTACTGATGAAGAGTTTGAGTACATGTCAAAGGTGCCGTATTCTAGTGCTGTTGGTTCTTTGATGTATGCCATGGTTTGTTCTCGTCCTGATTTATCATATGCTATGAGTTTGATAAGTAGATACATGGCTAATCCTGGTAAAGAACATTGGAAGGCTGTTCAGTGGGTTTTCAGGTACCTTCTTGGCACTTCCAATGCTTGTTTGAAGTTTGGCAGGACCGGTGAGGGACTCGTTGGCTATGTGGATTCAGATTTTGCTGCCAATTTGGATAAGAGAAGATCCCTCACAGGTTATGTGTTTAATGTTGGAGGTTGTGCTGTTAGCTGGAAGGCTACATTGCAGGCTGTTGTTGCACAATCTACTACTGAAGCTGAATACATGGCTATTGCTGAAGCTTGCAAAGAATCTGTTTGGTTGAAAGGTTTGTTTGCTGAGCTTTGTGGAGATGATTCTTGCATTAATTTGTTTTGTGACAGTCAAAGTGCCATATACCTTACAAAAGATCAGATGTTCCATGAGAGAACTAAGCACATTGATGTCAAGTACCATTTTGTTAGAGACATTGTTGCTCAAGGTAAATTAAAGGTATGCAAGATCAGCACTCATGATAATCCTGCTGATATGATGACTAAACCTATTCCTGTTGCTAAGTTTGAGCTTTGCTCGAACTTAGTTGGTTTAACTGATTAGCCCAAGTGGCTATTGGCGCCGAAAGTATTTGCTTTGTTTGTTCAGGGAGATGGTTGCTGTTGATGCTACAAGGAGGAATTTGTCTTAAGGTGGAGTTTGTTATATGTTGATCCAAATTCTACAAAGTATAGGCCAACTTCTGACGAGTGGAGCGAGGCCCGTCGCCGGGAGGCTTGGGCCGAGTGTAACGAGTCTGAGGTTGGCCCACACCGTGCCCAACGGGGACGCCTGCGGGGGGTACGGTACGGATCGTCGAAGACCTAGGTTTCCACCGATATATAAACCCCTTGTAAGCCGTCGGTTGGGAGAGTTGCATCTGTGAAATCCCCGGCGTTTGTAAACACTCCTCGATATAGTGAAGTTTCGCTGGCTGGCGCCCATGGTTTTTTCCTCTATTTGTTGGAGAGGTTTTCCACGTTAAATCTGTGTCTCCTTGCTGTGTTTTTCGTTTTCGTTCTTCGTTATCTTCTTGTCGCGATTGTAACAAAAACCATAACTCTATTGTTATATTGGGATCAGTGCCAAGGATTGTAGCCTCATTTATATTTTTTCTTGGCCAAATTGCTCGATCATTGACCATGTTTTAGTTTCTGCGTTGTGCTGTTTATATAGTGAGTAAATATCAAAGACAAAAGGAAAGCAAGAGTTGTCCTTAGGCCGATGTACCATGCAAGTCACTTGATTAACTTACCTTGGAGGAGTTGAATTTCCACAAAGGAAACGTATGGCTTATATATGTACCACACATGACCCATCTCCCTGCAGATAGAAAGTAGCACCACCCGTCATCATACAGTGAATATCCGCTCAGAGTGAGCACGGAGTATTACAAATCTTGTCAAATTAAGCAACTCAAATTCCAGTATACATCTAAAAAAATCAAATTTCGCAAGAAAAAAATCAAAACATGAATGGCAATTGACACTACCTGAATGTCATGTTGGAACCAACAATTATATGATACTCCAAATGCATATTCAGCTCCTTAAATTTGCGTGTATGACTACTAATATCTAACATATCCAAGTATCTTCCCCAAAGTTCATAGTAAAACTCTCTATTCCACATATGAACTGGAAATCGAGGATCAACCCAATATTAATAGTAACAAATAGCATGTCATCGAGCTGGACAGCTGGTACACACACTACGGAGACAGTTAAAAAAAAGACAGTGCACGGAGAGTGTAGCAACGTCATACTTGTCCACGAAAAGATCCACATGGTCTACCGGGGAATCTTATCAACCAAGGGCGATTCATATGCCACAAAACGATCCTCTATGGGGCGCTGTGTGGAGATTGAGAGCCCGAACATGTTTTCCTCTTGCATGTGCACAATCTACCTCTCACCCGACCCTACAATTCTAAACTGTCCTTCCCATGTGTGCCTCTACAATGATCGGTGCTAGCTTTACCTCATCGTGGCCAGACAGACCGATTGGATTCTACACAGCCAAGAGAAAGGAAATCAGAAAGGTCGCAATTGATCGGACTTAGGAGACAGATTGAGATGGAGATTGGTATAATTTTTAAACGAGAACAACAAGTAGCTTCCTGCAAGACGGGTCAACTGGAAAAACAATCCGAAACCTGCTATCTAGCGGAGCAACAGCCCATTAGCAAACCAGCATCCATCGATCAAATCTGCCTGACTCACAAGAAAACTCCCAGTTCAATTTTCGGAGAAGCAGCCCTGTAATGCGTGGGCCATCCGAGATGGAGTACACAAGACGCGGCCAGACAATCTAGGACGTTAAGAAGTACTCCCTCCGTTTCAAAATATAAGATGTTTTAGCTTTGTGAAATGAGTGTATCCAAACCCCTTTTAGTGTGTAGGTTCATGTAGGTTTGGAATGAATCTACACACTAAAAGGGGTCTAGATACAGTCCTTTCACAAAGCTAAAACATCTTATATTTTGAAACGGAGGGAGTAGGATCAAACTGCTGCGGACGGCAAAACGCTGTGGTTACTCCCAGGTAGACCAGTTTTACTGTTTCTTAATTAATGATGCCAAAGTTTGCTGCGAGGAGAGGGAGATACCGAAGCAAAAGTGAAATGTTATCGACGGCATGGCATTGCCAAGACTTGAAGTCTTATTGATATGTGTGACATCCTCTGGTTTGGTTAACACGATACTCTATGCCGGTGGTGTAAGGGTAGGCGTTGCTGAATCAATACAGAGCAATCTATACAATTCCGACCACAACAGTTAGGGGCGGAGACAAGGGGGGTGAGAAGGGGTTGCCCCCCCCCCCCCACCCCCCACCCCCCAAAGAATATTGGGCATGTGGTACTAGGAAAATCTAAACTACTATAGTTGTAAACAAATCTAAACTACTATATAGATGTGCTAATGGCTAGAAGTAATCACTTGATTAGCCAGTTATTAATTAATTAGTCTGTCTCACACGGAAGAAAGAAGCCCAAACACCGAATGACCCATGTACATGTGTAGTTTTACTGATTTAGGCCATCTTGGCTACAGTTTCTTCCTATGATCCAATGATCTAAACTGCATGTGTGCCTCGCCGGCTGCCGCCTATGTCTCTTAATCTATCTACTAAGGTCGTAGGGTTGCCGTTGCCACCGCTAGCCATGCAGTTTTGCCGGTCGCCTTGCAATTCCACCTCACGCCGATGCCTACGCGCGGCTATTCCAACTATATTTTGTCCTGATTACAGTTAAATTTTCGATTGATTTTCATCGCACAGCTTCACCAATATAGGGCATGGCAGACGCACGGTCAAAATTGCCCCTAAGATTCTGGGATCCTTCGTCCAACTTCAGTGACCAGAAAATAGCGACCGGCTAGCCGATCTCCTTGAACCTTTAACTCTACTAGGTTTGGCAAGAGACAAGCATGGCCTGAATTTAATTCTTTCTAGGTATGTATACCGACAACATGGATCACCACTCTTATACATATATTAATTAATTAGTTAATATTGTTTGATTGTGTATGTACATGTGATGACCCACAAGTATAGGGGGTGTATCGCAGTATTTTCGATAAGTAAGAGTGTCGAACCCAACGAGGAGTAGAAGGTGCTGGCTAGTGGTATGGATCAGGAATTCTCTGAAATACTTAGCAAACGGATTTTAGGGGTTTTTGATATAGCAAGTAAACAAAGTACGAGTAAATAAAAGATAGTAGGAATAAATGTAGCAAGTGGCCCAATCCTTTATGCAGCAAAGGACAAGCCGGTTGTATTACTTAAGATGACCAAACGTTTTCGAGGACACATAGGAGGACTGTCAAGTGCTTTCGCTTTATATAGTTGATTAATCTTCTTTAGCTTGCTAAGTGTTGTGTGGGTGAACCTGTGCAAATGTACCGACCTTTTTAGGACTAATACATACTTGTGATTATACCCCTTGCAAACATTCGTAAGTACAAGAAAGTAATTAAGGTAGAAACCTAACCACAGTTTTAAACTCTAAGTCCCTTACGTCCCTTGTGCAATGGTTTCCTAACGGAGGTTCAGGTTTCTGTCATTCCGGCAACCCCTACGATTAGTAGCCAAATACACAATGCATTCCCCTAGGCTCATATAGGTGAAGTGTCATGTAGTCGACGTTCACATGACACCACTAGAAGAAGTACACCACAACTTAAATATCAAACTATTGAATCTTTCTCAACACAACTCCACTACTAAAAACATGACTTATCCCATGTCCTCAAGAACAAAACGAACTACTCACAAGACATCATATGGATCATGATCAGGGATGGAATAATGATGTATAACAATCTGAACATAAACAATAATTCAACGGTTCACTCAATAGCATCAACTACAAAGAGTAATCAACTCCGGGAAAGTTTCCCCTAAGAACTATGCAAGATTCAACTCAATTGTTACAGCAATATGGAGATGGTGATGAGGGTGTTGATGGTGATGATGGTGGTGATGATGATGATGATGATGATCCCGACGAAGTCCAGCTTGATGGTGGTGTTGATGGCGACGATCTCCCCTCTCCGGGAAGGAATTCCCCCGGCAGAAATCTGTCTGCTGGAGAGATCTTTCTCTCTCGGTGTTTTCCATCCCGTAGAGGCGGCGGAATCTTTCTGTGGTCGCTCCCTGAGTCTTAGGGTTTTGGGAGGATAATATACGTCAGAGGGGAGAGCCAGGGGTGGACCAGGGCAGCCACACCACCTGGTGGCGCGGCCTAGGGTGGCCCGCGCCAGGGGGTGGTGTGGGCCCCCTGTGGCCCATCTCCAGCCCCCCTTCTGGCTTCCTTCGTCTTCTGGAAAAATAGGATTTTTCGTATATTTTCCCGGATTTTCTAATCTTCGCGAATTTTGCCTCCAAACAGCACATTTTCCATTAGAATCCTGACTGCAGCGGTCCATGCTCCAAAAGTCATCAACCATGCAAAAACAGATGAAATAACATAAGTATCATCTCTAAATATGAAATATATCAATGAATAACAGTGAATTATGACATAGAATAGTGATGCAAAATGTACGTATCAACTCCCCCCAAGCTTAGACTTCGCTTGTCCCCAAGCGAAACTGAGCTCAATAAACATGGCCTCAGGTTTATGGAGTGAATATTCGATAAAAGAATACGGACAAGAAGCATCACATTCATCAATACACAGATCATATAGAAGACAACTCACTATTATACAACTTAACTTGCAATAAGTAAAGGAAACACAATAAAGATACATAAAGTAAATCATAATCGGTAATGGCAAACTTAGCTCTTGGTCAAGGAATAGTTGATAATTTGCTGAAGTTCACAAATAACTGGTTTTCAATGAAAGCTTTCAAAGTAGTAGACACCAAAATAAGAGCAATGTGCAAAACAAGGAACATAAGAAACATGATTGAATAAATCATCATATGAATGAATGAAACACAACAACTCAAAATACTTGCTGAGATAGAAGGGAATAGGTTTACTGACTCAACTACAAAGTAAAAGAAAGGCCCTTTGTAGAGGGAAGCAGGGATTGCAAGTTTCATAAAGAGCTCCCAAAAATTATGATAATTATTAGCTTTCAGCTCTCATTGCCCCTATCATAGGCATCTTTAGGTGATTAAGGTTAAAGTGACACAACTAAGAGGATATGCTTGACAAGTTATAAATTGAAGTCCCATGCCCCTTACTTACGAGTACCGAACCTCATGCTACTCAACTTCAGTCACGAGTAAGCTCTTGTCATTGTAAATACATGTGTATCATTGAGAACCACCAACGGGGTACCCCTTGCACATGATACAGGAGCTATCCCATAATCAAAATGATAAGGCAAGCAGACAATGAGCATCTCAGTGATCTTTTTATTTGCTATTTGCATAGGTTTTTATTGAGGATGCTTCATAGAATGCTCACTATAGTTATGCTGCAAGTTTCCACCATGATTAGGCATGGCTTAGGCTAGCGGCCCAGGAGTTTCTCTAACACACATATAAACTCCATGATCTTACAAGTTCCACTTTTATTTCACACCGCCGGGATCCATAAGCAAAAGAACATGATATCAACTAGGAACAAAGTACCAATGCAGTGTTGAAAGCGGTCCCCGTGATACATGGTTCTGCTAACTTCAACTCATAAAGCGCAAGCATATACGCAACAAAGAAGGACCCAATGGTTCAAGTTTATTAGATGCAAGAAAAGTAAAGTGTGCCATCAAGTTCGTGAGAGCTTTAATCACTAATTTTCACATAACAAGTTTAATTTGGAAGGTAGATAAAAACAAGAATTTACTTGAAATAGCAGTAGTGCTAATAGGTAGGTATGGTGGACACAAATGGCATGGTTTTTGGCTTAAGGAAGTGGATGCACGAGAAGAATTCCCTCTCAGTACAGGTTTTTGGCTAGCAAGGCTAGGTAGCAAGTATAAGAGTTGAAGGAAACATGCAAACATACAAGCGATAAAAACAAACATGCAATCTTCCTTGGAAGCACAAAAGATCTTAACTAGAGAATACTAACTCATGAGCAAATCAAGAAAGAAAGATGATGAAATTATTTTTCTTTAGAGTACTTTTATCTTTTCATTAAACTCTCAAAAATAGTGTTGCTACTGACCGAGCCAGGTTTGCCAAATCCAACTAAATTAACTCAATGATCCCAAAGTGATACCAATACTAACGACAAGATCAATCATATAACCACGAATTGAAAACTAATATAAGCTATGCAAAAGAGTAAATGATAGAACTTCTCATTAAAATTCCATAACGGCAACTCACACCAAGGGATACATATCTAACGAAAGAGGGGACACTTCCATAGTACAAACCATCCTACATAATAACTTCTTTATTCATGATATGACTCTACTAAAAAGGTAAAAAGATAGAAGATAGTGATGTGATACTGATACATTGCAAATGTATCTATAATTTTTGATGTTCCATGCTTGGTTTTATCCACTTTCTTGTGTTTTGTCCACACTTTGGAGTACTTTTCATATGATTTCTTGGACTAACCTATTAACAAGAGCCACAGTGACAGCTGCATGTTTTCTGCTGTTTTTGGTTCTAGGAAAGTCAGAAAATGAATATTCTCGGAATTGGACAGGACAAAAGCCAAAGTGCCTATTTTTCTAGAAGTCATCAGATGCCAGAATACGAGACGGAGAGGGGCCAGAGGCCGGCCACACCACCTGGCCACGCGGCCAGGCTTGGCCCGCACTAGGGGGTGGTGAGGTGGCCCCTGGCACCCCCTCGACCACCCCTTCCGACTATAAGATGCCCTCGAGACGAAAACCCTAAGTGCCCGATCAAAAATCCACGAAAGAGTCAGTAGCCGCCGTCATCTCCATCCCTAGATCGGGAGGGATCTGAAGCTCTTCTCGGCACCCTCGGAGAGAATTCACCACAGAGGCCTTCTTCATCACCATGCAAGCCTCCTATGTGATGCGTGAGTAGTTCATCCTTGGACTACGGATCCATGTAGTAGCTAGATGTCTGGTTCTCCTCCTTTGTGCTTTCATGTCTAGATCGTGTAAGATCCGTTCATGATCAAGATCATCTATTTGTAATTCTACATGTTCTGTTTGCGGGGATCCGATGGATATTGAGATGCTATTTCAGATTGATTATTGATTCTATCATGTCTTTGTTATTTGTGATCTTGCATGCTTTTCGTTGTTAGTAGCTATCTTGGCCAAGTAGATGCTAGCAACTCCAAGAGTTAGTATTTATGCTCGATAGTGGGTTCATGCCTCTAGTAATCTGGGGAAGTGAAAGAAATCCCTAAGGTACTAGATGTGTTGTTGCTACTAGGGAGAAAACAACAATCCTTTGTTCATAGAACAATCGTATTGTTTACTTTACACGTAGTTCGTAAAGCAATAATCTATTGCTTGCAACTTAATACTGGAGGGGGTTCGGATGATAACCTGAAGGTGGATTATTAGTCATAGATGCAGTTGGATGGCGGTCTATGTATAATGTTGTAATGCCCAATCAAGTCTCAAAGGAGTCAAGATGATTAGTATATGCATGTATTTCTTTCTTGATGTTTGTCAATTGCCCCGTTGTAATTTGTTCACCTAGCATGTTATCTATCTTAAGGAGAGCCACCTCTAGTGAACTATGGATCCCGGTCCTTTTCTATTACATACAATCTACAATCTTTTACTTCTTTGTGTTTGCTTTCTGCAAACTATTACTTCTTTCCATTCGATACGTTTAATTCTTTGTTTTCCGCAAAACACGGTGAGATTGACAACCTCATCGCAAGTTGGGGACAAAGTTCTGTGGTTGTGTTGTGCAGGTCTCCACGTTGCTACTAGCACCGGTAGTGCGCCCTACCAAAGCTCAGCTAGTAACACCTTTGGGGTGTTTCCTTGCTCCTACTGGTTCGATTAAACCTTGGTTTCATAACTGAGGGAAACTTGCTGCTGTGCTCATCATACCTTCCTCTTGGGGTTCCCAACAAGCTCTACATCAACACCGCTCCAGCATTTTTCTAGCGCCATACACAGAGCCATCAAGCATTTTTCTAGCACTGTTGTCGGGGAGTCAAGGACATCTTCACAAGGGGAGTCCCTCATAACCAATCTCTTTACTTTGTTATTTTTGTTTTGCTTAGTTTCTTTTTGCTTTGTTTGCTTGCTTTGTTATCAAAAACATTCAAAAATAATCTTACTAGTTTGCTTTCTTATTTGAAAACACAAAAAAATGACTACTCTTGAAAACACTAAGTTGTGTGACTTCACTAGCACCAACAACAATGATTTTATGAGCACACCTATTGCTCCCCCTGTGCCTGAAGATACTTTCTTTGAGATAAAACCTGCTTTACTCAATCTTGTTATGAGAGAACAATTTTCTGGTATTGGTAATAAAGATGATGCTTCCCATCTAAATAACTTTGTTGAACTTTGTGAGATGCAAAAGCTTAGGGATATAGATGGTGATATTATTAAGCTGAAATTGTTTCCTTTCTCTTTGAGAAGAAAAGCTAAAGAATGGTTGAATTCCTTAACTAGGAATAATATTGATTCTTGGACTAAATGCAAAGATGCTTTCATTGGAAAATACTATCCTCCTGCTAAGATTATATCTATGAGAAGTGAAATAATGAAGTTTAAACAACTTGATAATGAGCATGTTGCTCAAGCTTGGGAAAGAATGAAATCTTGGGTAAATAATTGTCCCACTCATGGACTGACTGCTTGGATGATCATCCAAACTTTTTATGCAGGATTGAACTATTCTTCAAGGAAATTATTGGACTCTGTTGTTGGAGGTACCTTTATGACCATCACTTTGGGTGCTGCAACAAAACTTCTGGACAATATGATGGTTAATTATTCTGAATGGCATACTGAGAGAGCTCCACGAGGTAAGAAGGTAAATTATGTTAAGGAAACCTCCTCCTTGAGTGATAAGATTGATATTATTATGTCTATGCTCGTTAATGGGAAAGCCCATATTGATCCAAATAATGTTCCTTTGGTTTCTTTGGTTGCTCAAGAAGAGCAAGTTGATGTGAACTTCATAAGAAATAACAACTTTGGCAATAATGCTTATAGGAGTAATTTTGGTAACAACAATTATAAGCCATATCCTCCCAACAATGGTAATGCTTATGGAAATTCTTATAACAATAATAGGAGTGCTCCCTGTGAACTTGAAGTTATGCTTAAAGAGTTTATTAGTAAACAAACTGCTTTCAATAAAACTATTGAGGAAAAACTCTCTAATGCTGAAAGAAATATAACATCTTTGAGTGAAGCTCAATCTTCTTTGAATAAAATGGCTGCTAAACCTAAAACTAATGATAATCTCTTTGCAGCTACTAATGCTATACAAGTAAGAATTGATGAAAATGTTAGACTATTAGCTGAATTACATGCTAAGTGGGAGAGAGAAGATGAAATTGCTAGAAACATTAGTGTTTCTACTATCACCACCACTACTGTTGAGGCTAGTAATAGTTCTACTACTTTAGATGATAAATTTGATTTTGATCTTGATGGTTGCAATATCTCTGAAGTTATTAAGTTCCTATAAAATCTTGCTAAAAGTCCTAATGCTACTGCTATGAACATGGCCTTTACAAAACACATTACTGATGCTCTCATAAAGATTAAAGAAGAAAAGATGAAACATAAAGCTTCTATTCCTATAAAACAAGAAGATGGTTGGGAACCCATCATTGATATGAAAGTGAATGACTTTGATTTCAAAGCTTTATGTGATCTTGATAGTAGTGTTTCTATTATGCCTAGAAGGATTTATGATATGCTTGATTTGCCTCCACTTGAAGATTGTTATTTGAATGTCCCACTTGATGATAATGCTAAAAAGAAACTCATGGGGAGTCTTAATGATGTTCTTATTATGGTTAACAATGCCTATGTCCCTGTTGATTTCTATGTTTTGGATGTTGAATGCAATGATTTTTGTCCTATTAGTTTGGGAAGACCTTTTCTTAGAACTGTTGGTGTCATCATTGATATGAAAGAAGGCACCATTAAATATCAACTCCCACTCAAGAAAGGTATAGAACACTTCCATAAGAAGAGAGAGAAGATTTCTTTTGCTTCTCCTATGAAAACAAAATTTGGTTTTAATGCTTCTTCATTTGAGAATACTTGATTCTTTCTTGCTTCTTATGCCTAACTTAAAGGCGTTAAAGAAAAGTACTTATTGGGAGATAAACCAAAAGTTTTAGATGAGTCTTAGAAGTTATTACTTCAGTAATAACCGCTCCTTATCCTTTTTATTTGCTTTTTGTGCCAAGAGTAACCTCTAATGAGAGAGAAGTAATGATTGGGAAAGTTGCTGTCCCGAAACAGATTTTCGTGCTTCACCATAAAAATTCGTGTAAAATCTCTGAACATCTTTTTGAGGCATGAATTTTTTTGCTTCGGCCCCAGGTTGTTATCTAACTTTCGTTAGTTCAACACTTTTTGATTTGAGCAACAGAAGGTCTTCGAAAAAATTCGTCTTTACCTGCTGGTCTGTTTTGACAGATTTCTGCCATTTTCTGCATTTGCTTCTTGTTGGTTCCTTTTTGAGTTCTTTTGAGGAATTGAGCTTTTTGATGGAAGTGCTATAGTAGCTAGTTTTCTAATGGAAGTTTATTTGGTGTTATAACTGAACCTTAAGACTTATTTATCTTGAGTGCACTAAGGTTGCTAATAAAGATTGTGTAAAGTTTTGTATGAAGGAAAAATTTCAGGTGTATGGAAGGAATGAGTAATGAGATGAAGGATGGACTAAGGCTCAAGCTTGGGGATGCCATGTGTGTCACCCCAAGAAATATCCAAGAAGTACAAGCGTCAAAGCTTGGGGATGCCCAAGGGATCCCCTTCTTCATCAATAAAAATCCCAGGTTTCTTCCAAACGGTTCATTTTTATTGTTTCATGCACAGTTGTGTTGTTCTTGGAGCGTCTTCTTTTTCATTTTCGTTTTGGTTTTTAGTTTGCTTGGTTTTCTTAGTTTTCTGAATAAATTGGTTGGACCCCCTCTTTCATACATTGGTTTGCAAATAGTTTGGTTTGGTTTGGAAAAGAGTAGGAAAGTTCATACTTGTGTGGTAAAAAGAGCTCGTTTTTTACTGTGGCCTATACTTTGTCATGCCATGCTTGATATTATTTTGGCTTTATGCTTAGTATTATTTGCTGTAGCATGACTTGTTATAAACAATTGAGATTGCTTAATGTACCTTGGATGAATCATGCGTTGTTTTAGCATATTAAAGCATAGTATAGTGGTATTCTCCTTTGATGCTTTATTTGGGTTGACTTGGCGCATGCTCACACCATGTTATGACTATCTCAAGTCACCATAGCCTCTATGATACTTTAGTTTTCAACTTGTAGTATCACTTTATGCTTTGATCAATGACGTTTTGTCGCTCTGCATGATTATGGCCATTATTGCTCTCTTAGTTTGTCGCTCCCAGTCTTTTGCTAGCCTCCACAACCAAGTATGAGTTCCACTCATGCATCCAACTCCCTAAACCAAGTTATTCCAAAGAGTACATCATACCTACCTACTAGCTTATGCTATTCCAAGTATATTCATGCTTTTGTTTACCTTCCAAATTAAACTTGTTATGAGAAAACTAGTGATTAAAGCTCTCACGAACTTGATGGCACACTTTACTTTTTTTGCATCTAATAAACTTGAACCATTGGGTCCTTCTTTGTTGTGTATATGCTTGCACTTTATAAGTTGAAATTAGCAGAACCATGTTTCATGGGGAACGATTTCAACATTGCACTTGTACTTTGTACCCCGTTGATATCATGTTCTTTTGCTTACGGATCCCGGCGGTGTGAAATAAAAGTGGAAATGTAAGATCATGGAGTTTGTATGTGTGTTAGAGAAACGCCTGGGCCGCTAGCCTAATCCATGCCTAATCATGGTGGAAACTTGCAGCATCACCATAATGAGCATTCTATGAAGCATCCTCAATAAAAACCTATGCAAATAGCAAATAAAAAGATCGCTGAGATGCTCATTATGCCTTGCTTTGTCATTTTGATTATGGGAAAGCTCCCGTATCATGTGCAAGGGGTACCCCATTGGCGGTTCTTAATGATACACATGTACTTACAATGACAAGAGCTTACTTGTGACTAAAGTTGAGTAGCATGAGGATCGGTCTTTGTAAGTAAGGGGCATGAGATTTCGGTTTATAACTTGTCAAGCATATCCTATTAGTTGTGTCACTTTACCCTTAATCACCTTCAAGATGCTTATGATAGGGACAATGAGAGCTGCAAGCTATAAGTACCATAATTTTTGGAAGCTCTTTATGAGACTTGAATCCCTACTTCCTTTTATGAAGGCCTTTATTCCACTATTATATTGAGTCTCCATCTTCTACCTTTATGCACCTACTTTCAGAGCATAGTGGCCATTCTTAGTTCTATGTGCATTGTCCCAAGACTAGTTGATTGATGCATAACTTGATATTGCTTGTTTTAAACTATTGTATCTAGTCACTCTTATAAACTTTGAAGATGTCCTATGCATTTATATTTGCTACTCTATTGAGGGACAAGCTGAATACTAGTATGCTATGTTTTCTTTATGTGAAATAAACAAACTTCTTGCAAAGCATTGATTATTCATGAATCTTTTGTTTGTGCCTTTTCATGTTGCATCATAATTTCTCTGTCTTATTGCTAGAACTTTATCTTTCATGTTATGATTGAAGTACTATGATCCCAGCTTTGAATGTTTTACAAATACTTTGATCAAGTCTTTGATGGTGCATGTCACCTCAAAAATTATTCTTTCTTTTTATCACTTACCTACTCGAGGACAAGCAGGACTTAATCTTGGGGATGTTGATACATTGCAAATGTATCTATAATTTTTGAGGTTCCATGCTTGGTTTTATCCACTTTCATGTGTTTTGTCCACACTTTGGAGTACTTTTCATATGATTTATTGGACTAACCTATTAACAAGAGCCACAATGCCAGATGCCTGTTTTCTGCTGTTTCTGGTTCCAGGAAAGTCAGAAAATGAATATTCTCGGAATTGGATGGGACAAAAGCTAAAGTGCCTATTTTTCGGAAGTCATCAGATGCCAGAATACGAGACGGAGAGGGGCCAGAGGCTGGCCACACCACACAGACAGCGGCCAGGCTTGGCCAGGGGAGGTGCTGTGGCCCCAGCACCCCTCGACTTGCCTTACTATAAGATTCCCTCAGGCGAAAATCCTAAGTGCCGATCAAAAATCCATGAAAGAGTGCATGGCCGTGATCTCCATCCCTAGATCGGGAGGATCTGAAGCTCTTCCCGGCACCTACTTGGAGAGAATTCACCACAGGCCTTCTTCATCACCATGCAAGCCTCCGGTGTGATGCGTGAGTAGTTCATCCTTGGACTACGGATCCATGTAGTAGCTAGATGGCTGGTTCTCCTCCTTTGTGCTTTCATGTCTAGATCTTGTGAGCTCCGTTCATGATCAAGATCGTCTATTTGTAATTCTACATGTTGTGTTTGCGGGGATCCGATGGATATTGAGATGCTATTTCAGATTGATTATTGATTCTATCATGTCTTTGTTATTTGTGATCTTGCATGCTTTTCGTTGTTAGTAGCTATCTTGGCCAAGTAGATGCCAACAACTCCAAGAGATAATGTTATGCTCGATGGTGGGTTCATGCCTCGGTAATGCAGGAAGTGTGAAATCTCTAAGGTACTAGATGTTGTTGCTACTAGGAGAAAACAACAATCCTTTATTCATAGAACAATCGTATTATTTACTTTACCGCGATTAAATAGAGCAATAATCTGTTGCTTGCAACTTAATCTTTGGAGGGTTAGGATGATAACCTGAAGGTGGATTATTAGTCATAGATGCGATTGGATGGCGATCTATGTATAATGTTGTAATACTTAATCAAGTCTCAAAGGAGTCAAGATGATTAGTATATGCATGTATTGCTTTCTCGATGTTTGTCAATTTCCCCGCTGTAATTTGTTCACCCAGCATGTTATCTATCTTAAGGAGAGCCACCTCTAGTGAACTATGGATCCCGATCCTTTTCTTTTACATACTATCTACAATCTTTTACTTCTTTGTGTTTATTTTCTGCAAACTATTACTTCTTTCCATTCGATACGTTTAATCCTGTGTTTTCCATAAAACCACGATTGAGATTAACAACCTCGCCATGAAGTTGGGGACAAAGTTCTATGGTTGTGTTGTGCAGGTCTCACGTTGCTACTAGTATCGGTAGTCATACACTTAAGCTCATTAGTAACACCTTTGGGGTGTTTCCTTTCTCCTCTTGGTTCGATTAAACCTTAGTTTCATAAGCGGGAAACTTCTGCTTTGTGCTCATCATACCTTCCTCTTGGGGTTCCCAACAAGCTCTACATCAACAACGCTCGGCATTTTACGGCGCCATACAGAGCCATGAGATACGCGGCACTCCATGGCTTGGAACAAACCAAGGGATGTGATGGCTCGGTGTGTGATTGAAACTCAAGATTCCGTCTCGTGTTCTGGCATCTGATGAATTTCAGAAAAATAGGCACTTTGGCTTTTGTCCCGTCCAATTCCGAGAATATTCATTTTCTGACTTTCCTGGAACCAAAAACGGCAGAAAACAGGCAGCTAGCACTATAGCTCGTGTTAATAGGTTAGTCCAAGAAATCATATGAAAAGTACTCCAAAGTGTGGACAAAACACAAGAAAGTGGATAAAACCAAGCATGGAACATCAAAAATTATAGATACATTTGCAATGTATCAACATCCCCAAGCTTAACTCCTGCTCGTCCTCGAGTAGGTAAGTGATAAAAAGAAAGAATAATTTTGGAGGTGACATGCACCATCAAAGACTTGATCAAAGTATTTGTAAAACATTCAAAGTTGGGATCAGAGTACTTCAATCATAACATGAAAGACAAAGTTCTAGCAATAAGACAAAGAAACTATGATGCAACATGAAAAGGCACAAACAAAAGATTCATGAATAACAATGCTTTGCAAGACGTTTGTTTGTTTCACATAAAGAAAACATAGCATAATAGCATTCAGCTTGTCCCTCATAGAGTAGCAAATATAAATGCATAGGACACCTTCAAAGTTTATAAGAGTGACTAGATACAAAGAGTTTAAAACAAGCAATATCAAGTTATGCATCAATCAACTAGTCTTGGGACAATGCACATAGAACTAAGAATGGCCACTATGCTCTCAAAGTAAGTGCATAAAGATACAAGGTGGAGACTCAACATAATGGTAGAAGAAAGTCCTTCATAGAAGGAAGCAGGGATTCAAGTCTCATATAGAGCTTCCAAAAATTATGGTAGTTATAGCTTTCAGCTCTCATTGCCCCTATCATAAGCATCTTGAAGTGATTAAGGTTAAAGTGAACAAACTATGGTGTACATGCTTGACGAAGTATAAGTTAGAAATCTCATGTCCCTTGAATACGAGGCCGCTCCTCATGCTACTCAAGTTTAGTCACTAAGTTCTTGTCATTGTAAGTACATGTGTATCATAGAGAACCGCCAACGGGGTACCCCTTGCCCCATGATACGGAAGAATCCCCATATCAAAATGACAAGGCAAGCAGACAACGAGCATCTCAGCAATCTTCTTATTTACCATGGGAATATGGTTCTTTTTTCTCTCTTTCCTCTTTTCATAATCTCTTTTTTTCTCTTTTTTTCTCAATATAGGACTCTTTTTTTATAAGAAGAATGCTTCATAGACAGCTCATTATGGTTACGCTGCAGGTTTCCACCATGTCAGCATGGATTAGACCAATGACCAGGCGTTTCTCTAACACATATACATAACTCCATGGACTTACAAGCTCCCTTTCATTTCACACAATCGACATCCATATACAAAAGAGCATGATATCAACTAGGTACAAGTACCAAGTGCAATGTTGAAAGCGTTCCCCATGAAAGCATGGTTCTGCTAATCCCCAACAAATAAGTGCAAGCATATACAACATAGACGACACAATGGTTCAAGTTTATTAAGGGCAAGAAATGTAAAGTGTGCCATCAAGTTCGTCAGAGCTTTAATCACTAGTTTTCTCATAACAAGTTTAATTTGGAAGGTAAACAAAAGCATGAATATGCGTGGAATAGCATAAGCTAGTAGGTAGGTATGATGTACTCTTTGGAATAACTTGGTTTAGGGAGTTGGATGCATGAGTGGAACTCATACTTGGTTGTGGAGGCTAGCAAAAGACTGGGAGCGACAAACTAAGAGAGTAATAATGGCCATAATCATGCAGAGCGACAAAACATCATTGATCAAAGCATAAAGTGATACTACAAGTTGAAAACTAAAGTATCATAGAGGCTATGGTGACTTGAGATAGTCATAACTTGGTGTGAGCATGCGCCAAGTCAACCCAAATAAAGCATCAAAGGAGAATACCACTATACTATGCTTTAATAACTTCCAAGACTCATCTAAAACTTTCGGGTTATCTCCCAACAAGTACTTTTCTTTAACGCCTTTAAGTTAGGCATAAGAAGCAAGAAAAGAATCAAGTGTTCTCAAATGAAGAAGCATTGAAACCAAATTTTGTTTTCATAGGAGAGGCAAAAGAAATCTTCTCTCTCTTCTTAGGGAAGTGTTCTATACCTTTCTTAAATGGGAGTTGATATTTAATGGTGCCTTCTTTCATATCAATAATGGCACCAACAGTTCTAAGAAAAGGTCTTCCCAAAGTAATAGGACGAGAAGCATTGCATTCAACATTCAAAACATAGAACTCAATGGGGACATAGGAATTGTTAACCATAATAAGAACATCATTAAGACTCCCCATGAGTTTATTTTTAGCATTATCATCAAGTGGGACATCAAATAACAATCTTCAAGTGGAGGCAAATCAAGCATATCATAAATCCTTCTAGGCATAATAGAAACACTAATATCAAGATCACATAAAGCTTTAAAATCAAAGTCATTCACTTTCATATTAATGATGGGTTCCCAACCATCTTCTTGTTTTATAGGAATAGAAGCTTTATGTTTCATCGTTTCTTCTTTAATCTTTATGAGAGCATCAGTAATGTGTTTTGTAAAGGCCATGTTCATAGCACTAGCATTAGGACTTTTAGCAAGCTTTTGTAAGAACTTAATAACTTCAGAGATATTGCAACCATCAAGATCTAAATCAAATTTATCATCTAAAGTAGTAGAACTATTACTAGCCTCAACACTAGTGGTGGTGATAGTAGAAACACTAATGTTTCTAGCAATTTCATCTTCTCTTTCCCACTTAGCATGTAATTCAGCTAATAGTATAACATTTTCATCAATTCTTACTTGTATAACATTAGTAGCTACAAAGGGATTATCGTTAGTTTCAGGTTTAGCAGCCATTTTATTCAAAGAAGATAGATCTTCAGCCAAAGATGCTATATTTCTTTCAGCATTTGAGAGTTTTTCCTCAATTGTTTTATTGAAAGCAGTTTGTTTACTAATAAAGTCTTTAAGCATAACTTCAAGTTTAGAGGGTGAATTCCTATTGTTGTTGTAGGAACTTCCATAAGCATTACCATTGTTGGCAGGATATGGCTTATAATTGTTGTTACCAAAATTATTCCTATAAGCATTATTGCCAAAATAGTTATTTCTTATGAAGTTCACATCAACTTGCTCTTCTTGAGCAACCAAAGAGGCTAAAGGAACATTATTTGGATCAATATGGGCTTTCCCATTCACAAGCATGGACATAATAATATCAGTTTTATCACTCAAGGAGGAGGTTTCCTCAACAGAATTTACCTTCCTACCTTGTGGAGCTCTCTCAGTATGACATTCAGAATAATTAACCATCATATTGTCCAGAAGTTTTATTGCAGCACCCAAAGTGATGGCCATAAAGGTACCTCCAGCAGCAGAATCCAATAGGTTCCTTGAAGAATAGTTCAATCCTGCATAAAAAGTTTGGATGATCATCCAAGCAGTCAGTCCATGAGTGGGACAATTCTTTACCAAAGATTTCATCCTTTCCCAATCTTGAGCAACATGTTCATTATCAGATTGTTTAAACTTCATTATTTCACTTCTCATAGATATATTCTTAGCAGGATGATAGTATTTTCCAATGAAAGCATCTTTGCATTTAGTCCAAGAATCAATAATATTCCTAGTTAAGGAATTCAACCACTCTTTAGCTTTTCCTCTCAAAGAGAAAGGAAACAATTTCAGCTTAATAATATCACCATCTATATCCCTATGCTTTTGCATCTCACAAAGTTCAACAAAGTTATTTAGATGGGCAGCAGCATCTTCATTACCAATATCAGAGAATTGTTCTCTCATAACAAGATTGAGTAAAGCAAGTTTTATCTCAAAGAAAGTATCTTCAGGCATAGGTGGAGCAATAGGTGTGCTCATAAAATCATTGTTGTTGGTGCTAGTGAAGTCACACAACTTAGGGTTTTCAAGAGTAGTCCTTTTTTTGTGTTTTCAAATAAGAAAGCAAACTAGTAAAACTATTTTTTTTGTTTTTGTTAAAAAAACAAGCAAACAAAGCAAAACGAAACTAAGCAAAACAAAAAAAGAAAGTAAAGAGATTGGTTATGAGGGACTCCCCTTGTGAAGATGTCCTTGACTCCCCGGCAACGACGCCAGAAAAATGCTTGATGGCTCAATGTTGATGTAGAGCTCGTTGGGAACCCCAAGAGGAAGGTATGATGAGCACATCAACAAGTTTCCCTCAGTTATGAAACCAAGGTTTAATCGAACCAGTAGGAGCAAGGAAACACCCCAAAGGTGTTACTAGCTGAGCCTTGGCAGGGCGCACTACCGGTGCTAGTAGCAACGTGGAGACCTGCACAACACAACCACAGAACTCTGTCCCCAACTTGCGATGATGTTGTCAATCTCACCGTATTTTGCTGAAAACAAAGGATTAAATGTATCAAATGGAAGGAAGTAATAGTTTCCAGAAAGTAAACACAAAGCAGTAAACAGTTTATAGATTGTATGAAAAAGAAAAAGGATCGGGATCCATAGTTCACTAGAGGTGGCTCTCCTTAAGATAGATAACATGCTGGGTGAACAAATTAGAGGGGCAATTGACAAACATCGACAAAGCATACAAGCATATACTCATCATCTTGACTCCTTTGAGACTTGATTGGGCATTACAACATTATACATAGACCGCCATCCAACTACATCTATGACTAATAATCCACCTTCAAGTTATCATCCAAACCCCTCTAGTGTTAAGTTGCAAGCAACAGATTATTGCTTTATGAACTGCGTGTAAAGTAAACAATACGATTGTTCTATGAACAAAGGATTGTTGTTTTCTCCCTAGTAGCAACAGCACATCTAGTACCTTAGAGATTTATGTCATTTCCCCAGATTACCAGAGGCATGAACCCACTATCGAGCATAAATACTAACTCTTGGAGTTGCTAGCATCTACTTGGCCAAGATAGCTACTAACAACGGAAAGCATGCAAGATCACAAATAACAAAGACATGATAGAATCAATAATCAATCTGAAATAGCATCTCAATATCCATCGGATCCCTACAAACACAACATGTATGATTACAAATAGATGATCTTGATCATGAACGGAGCTCACAAGATCTAAACATGAAAGCACAAAGGAGGAGAACCAGCCATCTAGCTACTACATGGATCTGTAGTCCAAGGATGAACTACTCACGCCTCACACCGGAGGCTTGCATGATGATGAAGAAGGCCTCTAGGGTGAATTCCCCTCTCCTGCAGGGTGCCGGGAAGAGCTTCATATCCGTCCCGATCTAGGGATGGAGATGACGGCGGCTACAGACTGTTTCGTGGATTTTTGATCGGGTACTTAGGGTTTTCGTCCCGAAGGCATCTTATAGGCAGAAGGAGAGGCCGAGGGTCTTGGTCGGCCAGACCACCTGGCATGGTCAGCCTGGCGCGGCCAGGTGGTGTGGCTGGCCCCCAGCCCTTCTCCGTCTCATATTTTGGCATCTGGTGGCTTTCGGAAAAATAGGCACTTTGGCTTTTGTCCCGTCCAATTCCGAGAATATTCATTTTCTGACTTTCCCGGAACCAAAAACAGCAGAAAACAGGCAGCTGGCACTGTGGCTCTTGTTAATAGGTTAGTCCAAGAAATCATATGAAAAGTACTCCAAAGTGTGGACAAAACACAAGAAAGTGGATAAAACCAAGCATGGAACATCAAAAATTATAGATACATTTGCAATGTATCACGTGGAGACCTGCACAACACAACCATAGAACTTTGTCCCCAACTTGCGATGAGGTTGTCAATCTCACCGGTTTTGCTGAAAACAAAGGATTAAATGTATCGAATGGAAGGGAGTAATAGTTTGCAGAAAGTAAATACAAAGCAGTAAACAGTTTATAGATTGTATGTAAAAGAAAGGGACCGGGATCCATAGTTCACTAGAGGTGGCTCTCCTTAAGATAGATAACATGCTGGGTGAACAAATTACAGCGGGGCAATTGACAAACATCGAGAAAGCATACAAGCATATACTAATCATCTTGACTCCTTTGAGACTTGATTGGGCATTACAACATTATACATAGACCGCCATCCAACTGCATCTATGACTAATAATCCACCTTCAGGTTATCATCCGAACCCCTCCAAGATTAAGTTGCAAGCAACATATTATTGCTTTCAATTGCGTAATGTAAACAATACGATTGTTCTATGAACAAAGGATTGTTGTTTTCTCCCTAGTAGCAACAGCACATCTAGTACCTTAGAGATTACATCACTTCCCCAGATTACCAGAGGCATGAACCCACTATCGAGCATAAATACTAACTCTTGGAGTTGCTAGCATCTACTTGGCCAAGATAGCTACTAACAATGGAAAGCATGCAAGGTCACAAATAACAAAGACATGATAGAATCAATAATCAATCTGAAATAGCATCTCAATATCCATCGGATCCCTGCAAATACAACATGCAGAATTTACAAATAGATGATCTTGATCATGAACGGATCTCACAACATCTAGACATGAAAGCACAAAGGAGGAGAACCAGCCATCTAGCTACTACACGGATCCGTAGTCCAAGGATGAACTACTCACGCATTACAGGGAGTCTTGAATGGTGATGAAGAAGGCCTCCAGGGTGAATTCCCTCTCCTCAGTGGTCTTTGGGAAGAGCTTCAGATCCCTCCCGATCTAGGGATGGAGATGACGGCGGCTACAGACTCTTTCGTGGATTTTTGATCGGGCACTTAGGGTTTTGATCTCGAGGGCATCTTATAGTCGGAAGGGGAGGCCGAGGGGGTGCCAGGGGCCACCACACCACCCCCTGGCATGGGCCAAGCCTGGACGCGTGGCCAGGTGGTGTGGCCGGCCTCTGGCCCCTCTCCGTCTCGTATTCTGGCATCTGATGACTTCCGGAAAAATAGGCACTTTGGCTTTTTTCCCGTCCAATTCCGAGAATATTCATTTTCTGACTTTCCTGGAACCAAAACCAGCAAAAAACAGGCAGCTAGCACTATAGCTCATGTTAATAGGTTAGTCCAAGAAATCATATGAAAAGTACTCCAAAGTGTGGACAAAACACAAGAAAGTGGATAAAACCAAGCATGGAACATCAAAAATTATAGATACATTTGCAATGTATCAACATCCCCAAGCTTAACTCCTGCTCGTCCTCGAGTAGGTAAGTGATAAAAAGAAAGAATAATTTTTGAGGTGACATGCACCATCAAAGACTTGATCAAAGTATTTGTAAAACATTTAAAGCTGGGATCATAGTACTTCAATCATAACATGAAAGACAAAGTTCTAGCAATAAGACAAAGAAACTATGATGCAACATGAAAAGGCACAAACAAAAGATTCATGAATAACAATGCTTTGCAAGACGTTTGTTTGTTTCACATAAAGAAAACATAGCATAATAGTATTCAGCTTGTCCCTCATAGAGTAGCAAATATAAATGCATAGGACACCTTCAAAGTTCATAAGAGTGACTACGTACAAATAGTTTAAAACAAGCAATATCAAGTTATACATCAATCAACTAGTCTTTGGACAATGCACATAGAACTAAGAATGGCCATTATGCTCTCAAAGTAGGTGCATAAAGGTAGAAGGTGGAGACTCAATATAATGGTGGAAGCTAGGCCTTAATAGAAGGAAGTAGGGATTCAAGTCTCATAAAGAGCTTCCAAAAATTATGGTACTTATAGCTTTCAGCTCTCATTGCCCCTATCATAAGCATCTTGAAGTGATTAAGGTTAAAGTGAACAAACTATGGTGTACATGCTTGATGAAGTATAAGTTAGGAATCTCATGTCCCTTGTATACGAGGGCCACTCCTCATGCTACTCAAGTTTAGTCACCGGTAAGTTCTTGTCATCGTAAGTACATGTGTATCATAGAGAACCGCCAACGGGGTACCCCTTGCCCGATGATACGGAAGAATCCCCATATCAAAATGACAAGGCAAGCAGACAACAAGCATCTTAGCAATCTTCTTATTTACCATGGGAATATGGTGCTTTTTTCTCTCTTTCCTCTTTTCATAATCTCTTTTTTTCTTCTTCTCTTTTTTCTCAATATAGGACTCTTTTTTATAAGAAGAATGCTTCATAGACAACTCATTATGGTTACGCTGCAGGTTTCCACCATGTCAGCATGGATTGAACCACAGCTCCAGGCGTTTCTCTAACACATATACATAACTCCATGGACTTACAATCTCCCCTTTCATTTCACACCAACGACATCCATATACAAAAGAGCATGATATCGACTAGGTACAAGTACCAAGCGCAATGTTGAAAGTGTTCCCCATGACAGCATGGTTCTGCTAATCCCCAATAGATAAGTGCAAGCATATACAACATAGATGACACAATGGTTCAAGTTTATTAAGGGCAAGAAAAGTAAAGTGTGCCATCAATTTCGTGAGAGATTTAACACTACTAGGAAACAGCCTATAGATAGACAAGATATTCAGTGGCGCATATGAGAAATCATGCGCCACAGACAAAGTTCAGTGGTACACCAGAAAGCATGCACCACAGAAGATTAGAAGTTCTATGGCTCATTTTCCATAGTATGCGCCACAGAAGATTGGTGGGACCCGCCAGCCGGGGTGGGTTGATCCAAGTTATGTGGCGCATATCGAGATATGCGCCACAGAAGTTGCCTCTTCTATGGCGCATATTTTCTTATGTGCCACAGAACATGGCGGGGGGCCCACCATGGAATCTAGTTCACCCAAGTTCTGTGGCGCATGTTAGGATATGTGCCACAGATGTGTTTCACTTATGTGGCGCATATACCAACATGTGCCACAGAACTTTGATGTGGGCCCCATAGAGGGAATCTAGTTCACCCCACTTCTGTGGCGTATATGGACTTATGCGCCACAGAAGATTCAGCATTTGTGGCGCATTTTCTCCATATGCGCCACAGATGAGGGCATCTAGATCCATGTTAAAAAGGTGACAAAAGCTAGCTCTCTTATCTATCTATCCACCACCACCCATTTCACATCTCTACCTCCTCCCAACTCGTCTTCCTCCTCCCTCACACCCCATCTTGCCCATAGTTTCTCCATTTTCTTGTAACTAAACCTACTTTAATCCATAGATTGGTAAGTGGAAGCTTCGCTCCAACTTCTAGATCTAAAAGTTCCATACTTTTCTCTCTCACATCTCTATTTGTTTACTAATTTCCTCTCCATCAACTTGTAGATCTATTTGTCCACACTCTCTCATCGCACGGTCTCGTCTCGCTATTATTGTGTCTACTAGGGGAGTACTTGGCCATGAACATGTAGGTGAAGCTTGTCGCGCGGGCGGTGTGTGTGTTCGATCCATGGCGAGACGATGCTTGTGTGGTGCATGGATGTTTGCAATGGGAGGAAGTTTTTTGTTGTTTGCTTATTATTATCGGGCCCGACCGGTGTGGTTGCATGGATGTTTGCTGAAATGTTGGTTCATTTCCATTTTGGCAAATTTTTGCCCTACCCATATGTCCAAATTTTAGGGAAGGTCATGCCAAATTTTTTCCGGCTAGCATTCATGCATGTGTGTGTTCATATGGTGTGGTTCTCACCTATACTCTCTGTTTTGACCGCTCAGGCAACCATGGTCCTCACGATGAGTGAAGGCCGAATTGCTAGGTACAAGAAAGGCGCGAAGGAGGACATGATTCTGAACAACAAGACCATGATAAGATGTCCATGTCGAACATGCAAACTGCAGCGCTGGATCGACCCTGAATCTGGACAATTGGAGGGTCACCACCGTAGCGGTTTCATGCGCGACCCCAATGAGGCGCCGGCAGGACATGGTGGTGGTCATGAAGACGTGGGCGGGCGAGAAGACGAAGAGTCTACCGGGCATGATCATCATGACGAAGGAGATGCCAGCGGGCATGATCATTATGACGAAGGAGATGCCGGCGGGCATGATCAGCATGGAGAAGGAGATGGCGACAGGCATGATCATCATGAAGAAGGAGAAGACGCGAACACACAGATGCTACTAAATTCGGTCTTGCGGGGCCCTCATGTTCGAGAACTACTCCTCAAGGAGACGAGCAACGACAAAGCTGCAGCTAGCGAGAAAGCCAAGCTGGCCCAAATGGAGGTAGACGGGATGACTCCATTGTATCCTGGATGTCGCCCTGAGGATACACGTTTGAGTGTAACGCTCAAGGCTCTGGAGATGAAGGACGAACACAAATGGACCGATGTGAGCTTCAACACGAACATGGAATACTAGCACGACCGACTTCCTAAGGGGAACACATTGCCAACAAGTATCGAGGAGGCCAAGAAAATCGTGTGCCCTCTCGACCTACCACACATTAAATACTATGCATGCATTAATGATTGCGCACTTTATTGGAACGAGTACGCAGATAGAACCACATGTCCGGTGTGTGGCCAAGGACGGTACAAGAGAGGGAACAAGAAAGTTCTTTGAAAAGTGGTATGGTACTTTCCTATCACCCCCCGTCTGCAGGGATATTTCGTAGATCCTAAGGAAGAAAAGCTCATGCAATGGCACGCGGAAAGAGAGAAACCCAAAGATGATCCAGAGAAGGGCAAGATCCTGACACACCCTTCAGACGCTAGCCAGTGGAATGCATTAGACATCGAGTTCGAAGAGTTCGGGGGCGATGCAAGGAATGTCAGGCTGGGTATGAGCACTGATGGACTCAATCCTTTTGGAAACCAGAGTAGCACGCATAGCACCTGGCCCATGTTTGTATGGTCGTACAACCTCCCCCCGTGGCTATGCATGAAGCAAAGGTATGTACACATGAGCATTCTTATTCAGGGGCCGAAACAACCAGGTATCGATATGCATCTGTATCTCGGGCTATTGAGAGAGGAGTTAGCCAGCTTGTGGGAGACGCCGGCCCGTACATGGGACGCCTACACTAAAGAATATCCTGGTTATGCATATGTATCGGCCCAGGTGAACCACGGACACAATGCATGCGTCAAGTGCATGGATGAGACACCACATCTCCAGCTACCAAGGGATCCCGGGTCTTTGAAAACCGTGTTCCAAGGTACTCGAAAGTGGCTCCGCATGGATCACCCGTGGAGAAAACATGGTGACCTGTTCAATGGTAAGGACGAGCTTGAAAGATCCCTGCGTTCGAGGAGCGGCGAAGAAATCGAGGAGCTTTTGAATAATTGGGTAGATTGCCCTGCGCTTGGAAAAAACCGACCGAGGACAAAGCCGCTGCTGGGTGTATGGAAAGCAAGGTCTGTTTCGGGACCTGCGTATTGGAAGGTCCTTCACACTCCCCATAGCCTCGATGTAATGCACATCATGAAGAACGCGTTGAGAGTCCGCTTGGCACTCTCATGAACATACCGGAGAGGACCAAGGATGGGCCGAAGCAAGGAAGGACCTTAAATTGCTTGGCATCAAGAAAGATCTTCAGATGCGTGATGATGATGATGATGATCGACGGAAGGACTCAAGGTCGCCGCAAAGAGTTAAGAAGAATGAGGTGGTGCTTCGCGCTGCCTGCTTCACTCTGAGTCTGGAGGAGCTCGAGCAGTTCTTCAGGTGCCTCTTAGGAGTGAAATTTCCTCACGGTTACTCGGGGAAGATAAGCAGATATCTAGACGTGGCGAAGAAGAGGTTCAGCGGTATGAAGTCTCATGACTATCACGTGCTGATGACGCAGATACTCCCCGTTGCGATCCGTGGGATAATGGACGAGCATGTCCGTGAGATGTTGTTTGGCCTTTGTAACTTTTTCGACGTCATATCTAGGAAGTTGATCGGTGTGAAGCAGCTCGACAGGCTACAGGAAGAGATCGTGATGATACTATGCGAGCTTGAGATTTACTTCCCGCCCGCATTCTTCGACATCATGGTGCATCTGCTTGTACATGTCGTGGACGACATCATCCAGCTCGTGCCGACATTCCTGCACAAGATGATGTTGTTTGAAAGGCTAAACGGTGTCATCAAAGGATTCGTTCGCAACAGGTCTCGTCTAGATGGAAGCATAGCCAAGGGCTTTCTGATCTACGAGTGCATCTCCTTCTGCCAGAATTATCTAACCACTGAGAACGAGGATGTTGGAATACCCACAAAGAAGCACCTCGGCAGGCTCGGTGGATATGGTCACCGAGAGGGCTGCTGCTCACTGCATGTCGGCATTGATGGTCGATGCACTGATTTTGAAAGGGCACACCGAGTCGCACTACAACACATTGAAGTGGTCGGCCCTTAGGTCTAAGAGCACAGAAGCTTAATCGAGCAGGAGTACGTCGACCAGGGCCGGCCGAGGAAGAAGGGAGACATAACCAGAGAGCACAACTCCAGCTTCACGGGTTGGTTCAAGAAAAGGCAACTGGACAATCCCCCACAGACGCCTTCTACGGAAGATCAAAAACTCATATTCTCCTTGTCGCAGGGCCCAGGGCACAACCTAAGGACCTATCAGTCATACGACATAAACGGTTACAGATTCTACACCGAGGAAAAGGACAAGAATAGTGAATATCAAAACTCAGGAGTAACTATGTTATCCTTTGCTGATGACGAGACTACTGTGATGGAAAGATTCTATGGAAGGATCAAGGAGATATGGGAGCTCGACTACTATGGAGAGATCGTACCGATGTTTCATGTCAGATGGGCCAAGAACATGGAAAAAGAAGGCCGCTATTTCACCACAATGGTTATACCAGATGCCAAATCAATGAAGAACGCCTCCGTAAAAAATGAGCCTTGGGTACTCGCTAGCCAAGTTGATCAATGCTTTTTTATTACTGACCCGTCAAAACCCAATCGTGTTGTAGTTAGGAGGGGCAAGAGGAGCATCATCGGAATGGAAGGAGCCGCCAACGAGCAAAACTTCAACAAAAACGGCGACCCGAAGATCGAAGAGGAATTCGACAAGTACTTAGACATGCCTACTACTACTAAAGTAAGAAGGAAGACCACACTGCCTACTAAAGGTTGTCCATACACAAGAAGAAATCTCAAAGTGCACGGGCTAAAGTATTCAACCGCGACAAAAAAGGGCAAGAAGATTGTGAAGAGACCCATCACATGATTGTATATGTTCGGAGAGAGAGTTTTCTGAATAAATATGAATGTTTGTATATGTTCTTGCTTTATTTTAGACATATATATAGTTAAAAACACATCACATGATTGTATATGTTCGGGGAGAGAGTTTTTTGAATAAATATGAATGTTTGTATATGTTCTTGCTTTATTTTAAACAGATCTATAAGTAAAAATATATTTTTAAAAAATAAAAAAGTGTGAGATAGCCAGGATTCGAACCTGGCTGCCCCAGGTTTAGAATGGCACAAGCAAGTAGCAGAGACCACTAAGGCAAGTGTGTGATCTTGTCATACTACCACGCGCGCCATGAACTTCTATGGCGCATATTGCCGAAATGAGCCACAGAACCTGTGGACTTAGCGAAATAAACGGTTTGGCCTTCATTCCCCTTCTCCCCATTCAATCTCCATTCGATTCACTCACCGCCATGCTAGCCCTAGACGTAGACCTTGCTGCCAGAGCCGCCACCGCCGCGCTAGCCCTTGCTGCCGGAGCCGCCACCGCCATGCCGCCGGGCGAACCAGTGGAGAAGGAGCCGCCCGACAAACCCGTGGAGGAGGAGCCGCCGGAGGAGGAGCCACCCTGCAGCCCTGCAGCCCGTGGAGGAGAAGCCGTCGGAGGAGGAGCCGCCGCGTCGGAGCCCTCCACCCTCGTCGTCGTCAACCACCGCAGCAAGTTCTCGCACGGTTCGTCCCCCCACCCCCCTCTGATGCTCTTCCCATTTCTCTCCCATTTGTGTTTTGTCAATACTCTGCTTGGCTTGTTTCCTAGTAGTATAGGCAATAGTGATGATCTAGTTAACTTTCCTAATCTGGTCCATGTGTACAAGTAATAGTTCACAAAGAGAAGTTGCTTTGCTGTAATATAATTGGATACAACTAGTCTATATGTACCCCTCTATCCCATAAGTAATTCTCAAAAAAGATGTATGTGATACGATAGAATATGCATAAAGGAATGCTTGCTGAAACCATTTGTTAGCATCACACAAGTGTGCTAGATCAATAGCTTGACCAAGTGCAAGCAAATAAGTGATTTATTATTGTTATACTTGCTGTGATTTAATCATGATGGGGTGTTCTGGAGTTTCTTAGTGATCATATGATCACCTAGATCAATGTAGGATGGCTCCAGATCAAGTAGATGCTTTTCTAGATGGTTTGGTACTGTTTGAGTGCTCTATGATTGATTTATTTGCTCCTGGATAGATCTGGTTGCTATCCAGCAACACTACTTATTTCTGCAGGATCCTTTCCTTATCTTTTCCTCTCAAACTGATAAGAATAGAGGTTACATGATCTATTTTATGCTCCTAAGTAATTTCTACTTGCTACTCTTAGTAGCTTATTACCTTATCCTTCTAGTGATCTGAATATCCTTTGGATCTTGTTTCTTTTCTAGAGGTTGTCCTTCTGGATTCTGAATAATCTCCTAGTGGTTCACTTGATCAACAGCTGGCGCAATCCTTCTCCTCCCAACTCCTAGTTTGATCTACTTGATTTTCTCCTGCTATTCTTCTGGTAGGCCTTCTCCTTGCTTCTTGGTGATTCCAAAAATCTTGTTGTAGATTTGTGGCTATCCTAGTAGATAAACCTGTATGCTTGTTGATAGATCGTGTATGTAGTTGATAGATAGGTACTGGTGTGATCTTTCTGAGGAGAGGGAAATGTGGTGCAACGGAGAGTTGGGTGTGTTTCTATACAGCTGCTGTGTTTTCTTCTTTTATATTGATGTACTATAGCTCCCTTTATGCATGTAATCCTGTTTTGTTACAGCTCCCTTTATGCATGTAATCCTGTTTTGTTACAGCTCCCTTTATGCATGTAATCCTGTGGTTACAATTATTTGCCCATTTCTTTGTGCATTCTAGAGTTCTATATGTGACAGGGTGAACCTATATTTCCTTTTGGGAGCTTTCCTTTTTAGTTAACATGTTTGCCAATTTGTAGCATATAGATATATAATGTGTAAACTGCTTTGCTGATCTGCTTAGTGTGACTATATGGGTCTGCTTATTGCCAATTTAATCCCTTGGCTGGGGAATTAGGTAAGAACAGATTGTTTAATGTCCTTTATAGTTTATATGTTCTCTGTTTTGTGTAGTATTAATTCTGATATTATATGTTAACATGCTGTTGACAGCTGTTCCATCAATTTGAGTACAGTAGTAACTTTGCACCAAAGTGATCACAATCCTACATATATGTGTTGTCATAAGAAATGGTGATGTCATAAGAAATGGTGTTGTCATATATGTGTTGTCATATATGGTGCTGTCATAAGAAATGGTGTTGTCATATATGGTGTTGTCATATATGTGCCACTAGTGCTACTAGCAAATTGATGATTTGGGTTGTCAATGGGGATGGGGCTGTCAATATGGGGATGGGGTGTTTTGTCTTGCAGGGATTTCATTTGAGTTGCCCATTTCTCCCGAAGTGTCGATTCACTTCCGTTTTGGTTGAGAAATGGGCACTCCTAGGTCAAAAAATTAGCAAAGGTCATGCCGAATTTTTCGGCCGAGATTTGTGCTAGCTTTTTGCCTCTTTTAAATAGAGTAGTGCAAACATGTTGGGCAACAAGGAGTCTGGCCCTTCTAAGCACATGATCAGCGTCAAAGAACAAGCTAGACAAAGCCAACAGTCATTGGCAGGGTCCCACAGAGGAGGAGGAGGCGATCAGGATGACACCACCACCGGAGGAGGAGGCGACCGTGCCAGAGCTGTTGTGGCCAATGAGGGCGGAGATCCTGATTACGAGGGGGACGAAGACGACTACGATGGAACTAGTGAAGGTGGTGGTGAAGAGGATGACACCACCGATGGCGGCGCCCGCACCGATGGCAGCGAGCGCACGGATGGCGGTAGCGGCAACCCGACCGCTTCTCAGAAGAAGAAGAAGAAGAAGAAGAAGAAGAAGGAACAGAAGGAGCGGAAGGTGCCAAGTGCTGCACCGATGAGTTCACTGAGGTCACAGAAAGTGGCCTACCCATTGTGCCAGAGGCGATTGCTAAAGGGTACGGCCTGCAACTCGGGTGCATCGTCCAGGAAAGCATGTCGATCAACACGAAGTACATCAGACATGCTGATAATGCAGCTTTGGTCGATAACCTCCTTAAGAAGCTTCACAAGCGATACAGATTCCCAGAGCGGTTTAGAAATCTCGAGAGAAAGAACCCGGTGAACAAACTAGCCCTCACGAAGATGAGCAACGCCTTGAGTAGCTGGAAAGCCCGGGTGAAGACTAGCATTGACAAAGGTGAAAGCTAGGAGGTTATTAGTAAGAAAAATCCGATGCTCGGCGAACAGGAGTTTAAGATATTCAAGGCGGATATAGCTACCGCTGACGCTATAAAATGGACTAAATGGGGAAGGAGTATGCGGGAACAGAACATAGGTAACCACCGCCTTGGAAGCGGCGGTTATAGGGGGAAATAGGCCATTTGGGACAAGGAGGATGCCGAGCTTGAACGCCTTGGCAAAGACAACCCTTGGCTTAAAATCACGGACTTGCATCTTAGGCAATTTATTCGGGCCCCCTACTACCTAGACAAGGAAATAGGGGAGTTCATCACTGACGATCCGGAGGTGAAGGACTTCAAGAAGAATCTGGTAAGGAATTTATCGCTGATCTCAAGTCTATTGCGTTCTAATTAAAATAATGAAGCCAAGAATTAAAATATTGCAGGAGGAGGAGGAATTGAACGCTACTGCCACAGAGTTGTCCCAGGATTCGACGGAGCCGTGGGACACGGTTTTCAATAGGGCGACCAATGCTTACAAGAAGAGGGACAAGGGGTTGCCGCCGTGCTCAGCTGGCCATGTGTCTGGCTTCGGTACGAGCATGAAGTTCAAGGAGTACTACAAAGAGGACGCCAAGAAAAGAAGGGATAGGAAGAACCAGGATAAAGCCGCTGTTGCAGAGCTGAAGATGAAGGTGCGAACCTTTGGAGGAGAAAGGCGGTGGACGAGAAAAGCGGTGGACAAGTTAGTGGAAGAGAAGCTCCGCTCGATGATCCCCTGAGTTTTTCGAGGGCTTACTGCTGGAATGCGGAGGTCGGACGGGCCGATACATCTGCCTAGCTTAAGCGACAGCAACTCAGGCATCAATGTTACCGTGTCGCCGGACCTGGTGACCCTGCCAGCCGTCAACGTCAGGATGCAGCCGCTCGTTTTGGTCACACCGACGCCCCCTCCCACCAAAGATACCAATAAGGCGCAGCCGACGGCGGTGGTGCTTCGTGAGGCACCCGAGTGGGAGATTACAAATGATGATAGGCCGGCCGCCGGCATCGGCCGTGTCTCTACATTAGCCGAGATCCACGCCATCACCAAGGTAACTAACTAGTTAGTGCACGTCATCTCCTTTATGCCTTTGATGCATGACTGCTGCCATCTCATGACGCCCAACAACATGTTTTTGCCTCAAGACACTTCTTGCGTACTCCTGCTTAAAGATGTCGGCGGTGAGTTGAAGGATGTTGCCAAGGGCACTCTTATACAACCGGCGAGTCGCACGATGCACAACAATCCAATGGATGATGACGTGATGAGGGTCAGGTTGGCTCGGATGTTGCCAGGGTGCGATGACATGGACCCCCCTTTCAACCTTAGGGAGCCGACGAACACAAGACCCTTGGGGAATGCTACAACTGGCCCTTGACATGGCCGAAGACCCAGATTCGTCTTGCGGGGGGGAGCACCGGTGCGACCTCTCGACCGATCGCCCGCCACCACCTCGGAAGCCAGTAGCCACCGTCGCCGCCACCACCAGCCGTCACCATCAACTCTTGGCAGCGTGTGCACCGCCACATGGCAAAGACGTTGTGCCGCAACCGCCGACACCCCCGCTACCACAACCACATGATGGCACCCATGAAGATGATGATGAATTGGTCAACATTGACGACTTCATCAACACCGGCGCCGCCAAAGGATTGTATATGCCTTCTATGGATGAAGAACCCTTCATAGCTCGCGACGACCATCAAGCTGGTCGGCCCAATATATGCATGCAGCGCCTGGTCTTCCATGGTCTTTCTCAAGAGACGCCTCCGGCCGCCGATCCACCACAAGAGAAACCGGGATTGGTTTTCAGCCCCAACACACTCCGAAAGGCGACTGATGAGCAGATGGCAGTGGCTGACACTGTTGTGAAGAAGAAGCACTACAGGAAGAAAGGTAATAATAATAAGAAGGGTGCGAGCCAGCCTCTTCCGAAGAGGATCCGGGGTCAGGACACCGTTGTCGTACCATCCACACAATATGGCTTGCCCCGAGTGCATGTAGCTGGTGATCCGATATTGACTCCGGATATGATCCACATTGCGGTTGGAGCCATGTTAACTTTGCACGAGGGTGTCAAGGCACTAGAGGGCCTCCTTCTTAAAGACGAAGATCCAAATTACCCGGTTTTCACGGCCAAGGTGCCATTGGACGTGGGCTTCGTCGATGAACCCCCCGCGGATATATTCTTCATAGCGTTCGAGGACATATTCAAGCTGTTTCTCATGAAACGGCTGGACTATAACTTGGTCTGCCTATACGCGCTCAATCCGGCGATCACGATCAAGAGAGAAAGTACCCCGGAAATCGCGATAGTGGATCCCTACTACATGCGGGACAGCCAGTTGGTCGAAGGATCAGAGACACGGACCAAGGCGATGGCGTACCTCGAGAAGTTCATGGTGGGTAACAAGAGGAAGGGCACACTTCTTTTGCCTTTCTTTCCCGAGTAAGTACACACACTCGCTCATCACCACCGTAACTTATGCATTTCTTATAGATTTCTTCCTTTGCTCTTTTTCCAACATTTTGTTCCAATTGCGTTGCGTAGAGACAAATACTGCACACTCATCGTCCTTGCCCCGAGGTATTCGCTAGCCGCGTATTTCGACTCGGTGAGTTTGACGAAGAAGAAAGACTACACCAGAATAAGGGGTGTTCTCAATGAGGCTCTCGAGGGCTACACCAAGAAGGGATGCACCTTCGTAGATAGGGGAATGTATCAAGGATGGAAAACACGTGTTCAAGCACGTGCTCGAGTTCCCCTGCGTCAAGCAGTCGATTACTGGTGCCAAGGAGGCCTTCTACATCCTCCATCACCTTAAAGGCTATGTTCGGGATTGCCAGAACCTAACGCTGCCATCTAGTCTCTGAGGATGGGCCGAAACTTTGGCCAAAATCGACGATTCTGATCTTAGAGAAGACTTCCATCGCATTCAGATGAAGTTGTCGCAAATCATCATTGAAGATGTCAACACAAGGGGGGGTGCCCTACAACAAGGAAGAGGGTTGAGTAAGAGGGAGATCGAAGAACACCTCCGTAAGCAGGGTGACACAAGGACGTGGACGAGGAAAGAGGGCTATCTACCGTTCCCAAAGCCGAGCAAGAAGAGGAAGTCTTCATCATGATCGATGTGTGCCTCTAGCATGATCCAGTGTGTGTATATTCTTGATGGACTGATACATTGCAAATGTATCTATAATTTTTGATGTTCCATGCTTGGTTTTATCCACTTTCTTGTGTTTTGTTCCAACTTTGGAGTACTTTTCATATGATTTCTTGGACTAACCTATTAACAAAAGCCACAGTGCCAGCTGCCTGTTACCTGCTGTTTTTGGTTCCAGGAAAGTCATAAAATGAATATTCTTGGAATTGGACGGGACAAAAGCCAAAGTGCCTATTTTTCGGATGTCATCAAGTGCCAGAATACGAGACGGAGAGGGGCCAGGGGGCCACCACACCACCTGGCCGCACGGCCAGGCCTGGCCCGCGCCAGGGGGTGGTGTGGCTGCTCTCGGCACCCCCTCGGCCTCTCCTTCCGCCTATATATTTCCCTCGGGACGAAAACCCTAAGTACCCGATCAAAAATTCATGAAAGAGTCTATAGCCGCCATCATCTCCATCCCTAGATCGGGAGGGATCTGAAGCTCTTCCTGGCACCCCGCCAGAGAGGGGAATTCACCCTGGAGGCCTTCTTCATCACCATGCAAGCCTCCGGTGTCATGCGTGAGTAGTTCATCCTTGGACTACGGATCCATGTAGTAGCTAGATGGCTGGTTCTCCTCCTTTGCGCTTTCATGTTTAGATCTTGTGAGCTCCGTTCATGATCAAGATCATCTATTTGTAATTTTGTTGGAATTATGCCCTAGAGGCAATAATAAAGATGTTATTATTATAATTCTTGTTCATGATAAAGTTTATATTCCATGCTAGAATTGTATTAAGCGGAAACTTTAATACTTGTGTGGTTTGTGAACAACACCGTGTCCCTAGTATGCCTCTATGGACTAGCTCATTGATCAATGATGGTTAAGGTTTCCTAACCATAGACATGAGTTGTCAATTGATAATGAGATCATATCATTGGAGAATGATATGGTGGATAGACCCAAACTAAGCGAAGCAATTAGATCGTGTCATCGTGTTCGTCTTTGCGAAGTTTTTCTTATGTCAAATATTGTATTCCTTAGACCATGAGATAATACAACTCCCTGGTATCTGAAGAAAGCTTTGAGGTCATCAAACGTCATCCTATGAGAGGGTGATCATAAAGGTGTCTCTCGGTGTCGGAAAGTATCATTGGGTTGTATGTATCGAGATGGGATTGTCCCTCCCAAGTCGGAGAGATATACTTGGGCCCACTCGTGTCGATATCAACACCGCTTGCAAGCATGTGGTTAAGGAGTTAATCACAAAGTGATATCGGATTACGAACGATTAAAGTACTTGCTGTGAGCGAGATTGAACTAGGTATGACGATACCGGCGATCGAATCTCGGGCAAGTAAAATATCGCGAGACGAAGGGAATATATATATGGGATTGATTGAATCCTGGCATCGTGGTTCATCCGATATGATCATCGATGAATGTGTGGGAGTCAATATGGGTGCCCGCACCCGTTGTTGATTATTGATAGAAGATCATATGCATATTCTCGAACCCGCAGGTCACACATAACGTGTCTCGGCGCTAGGATAGATTGGATAATTGGTTTATGAATTTTTGTTGAGTCTCGGATGGGATCCGGGACATCACGAGATTTTCGGAATGGTCAGGAGAATAAGATTCATATAAGGCGGTGCAGTTTTGGAGTTGAATTGTTCCGGATTAATCGGTATTGTACCTAAGCTTCTAGAACCTTCCGGAAGGGGCCAACGTGGTCCCACCTTCCGGGAGGGGCATGGGCCTATGAGGGAGTGTCCTGGCGCATTGTGCCAGGGGCACAAGGCCCCATAGGGCCCAGCCGATTCTAGATAAGTTTAAACTCGTTTAAACTAGAGATAGAATTTCTAGATAAGGGAGAGTTTAAATCGTTTAAACTAGAGATAGGCTTGGAGGAGAGGCAAGGGCTAGCCGCACCCCCCCTCTATATATAGAGGGCTGGTGCGCCCCCTCTCCCACACACACACCTTCCTCCAAACCCTAGTTGCCCTGCTGCCTTCCTCTCTCCCTCCCGACTGTTTGCAGGCGAAGCCCTGCTGCAGAAATTCTCCACCAAATACACCACGCCGTCATGTTGTAGATCCAATCCATCTCTCCACCATACTTGCTGGTCCAAGGAAGGAGGATACGTCGAGGTGCTGCACGTGTGCATCTCACGGAGGCACCGCCACTTGTGGTGCTAGATCGGATCGGATCGCGAGGAGGAGAAGCGAAATCGACTACATCACCCACGTTCCGGCGAGCGTTCGCTGTCTTGAATCTTCAAGGGTATGAAGATCTAATCCAATATCTCTCGTTGTTTGCATATCCTAGATTAGATCTTGGCTTTCCCTCTGTTAAGCTTAGTAGAAAATTTTGATTTACTATGCTGCGAATCCCTTGATGGTATCGAGCTAGATCTATGCATAGATGTGATTCACGAGTAGAGCATAACATGGTTGTTGCGAGCGTTGATGTTTTCTGTTGCAAGCCTCTTGTTTGTGTTCTTCTTATGGCGGATAGTGAGATTGAAGCGGTCCAGGCCAACCTTACGCGACGTCGTTTGAGACCGGCTCCGCACTTGACGTGTGGCTTGTTCCACACATGCGGTGGTGGATGTCGTTTCTCTCACTATAGTTGTCATGGGATTAACACAGGAGTTTGGCAACCATAATATCACCGTTGTGGCTTTCCGTAGGTAAGAAACTTTCTTAGCATATACTCCCATAAGCCACGTAAAACATGAAACACAAAAGTAGAGGCGGCTAACTTGTTTTTGCAGGGAGTTTTCTGTGATATGGTATGGCCCAAGATGTGATGTGTATATTGTATGCGATGATCATGTTTTGTAATGTTTCACGACTTGCATGTCGATGAGTACACAACCGGCAGGAGCCATATGGTTGTCTTTATAATTGTGTATGACCTGCGAGTCAACTTCTTATACGCCATGCAATAGCTTTACTTTATCGCTAAGTAGTTAGCAATAGTTGTAGTTGCTATTCGTGGTGGAGGCAATCATGGTGAAGTGATGGAGATCATGCCGGAACGCACAAGATGGAGATCATTGCACGAAGATTGGCTATACCATGTCACATAAAGTTATATGCATGTGATGTTTATCCTTTTATGTATCTTATTATGCTTAGATCTGACGGTAGCATTATAAGATGATTCCTCACTTAAAGATCAAGATAAAACTATGTTCTCCCCAAAGTATGCACTGCGAAAGTTAAAGGTCCAAGCATCACGTGATGATCGGGTGCTATAGACTCTCGCTCACATACAACGGGTGCAAGCCAGTTTGCACCGGAAATACTTGGGTCTAACTTGACGAGCCTAGCATGTACAGACATGGCCTCGGAACGCAAGAACCGAAAGGTTAAGCATGAGTCATATGAATGATATGATCAACACTTCGTTGTCCACCATTGAAACCACATCTCTTCTCGTGATGATCGGATTAGGTGTGGTGAATTTGGATCGTGTTCACTAAACAACTTGAGGGATGTTGAATTTAGTGGGAGTTCATCTAATAATTTGATTAAGTTGAACTATTTATCATGAACATAGTCTAAATTGTACTTGCAAATCTGTAGATCCAATGGCCAAGTCCAACTTCAACTTCAACGTTTTGCTGAGAAAGAAAAGCTTAGAAACAATGGGTCTAACTTCACCAACTGGTTCCACAATCTAAGAATCATTCATCTGGCGGACAAAGGACTATGTCCTTGAGAAAGCGTTAGGTAACCCCTCTGCAAGCTGCATGGCTGATGAGAAAGCTGTCTATCGATCGGCGCAAAGATGATTATTGTGTGATTAAGAGCACCATGTTGTTTGCTATGGAACCGAACTTCAAAATCGTTTTGAAAACTATCCGGGCCCTTTGAGATTCTCGAGGAGCTGAAAACCATGTTTGACTCAGCCCGCTCGAGAGATATGAGATCTCGAAGTTCTTTAAGCGCAAGATGGAGGAAGGAGTTTCGTTAGTGAGCACGCCATTAAGATGTCGGGCTACACTCAGCATATGAGCAAGCTGGACTGCAAGATTCCAGAGGAGCTCAAGATTGACAGGGTTCTGCAATCACTCCTCCCGCCTACAAAAGTTTTGTAGTGACTCATAATCAGATTGGTTCCATCGATCACGATCACCGAGCTCTTCGCAAAGCTGAAGGCTGCGGAGGTGGACATCAAGAAGGATAATCATGTGTTGATGGTCAACAAGCCCTCCTTTAAGAAAGTTAAAGGTGCAAAGAAGAACTTCAAGAAAAGCGGCGGCAAGAGCGTTGCCCCTGCTGAGAAGAAGCTCAAGTCTGGACCTAAGCCGGACACTGAGTGCTTCTATTGCAAGGACAAGGGTCATCGAAGCATCGTCCAGTACTTAGCGGACAAGAAGGCTGGCACCATCAAAGGTATATTTGATATACATGTTATTGATGTTTTCCTTGCTAGCCCTCGTTGTAGTGCACAGGTATTTGATCTTGGTTCGGTTGCTAATATTTGTAACTTCGAAGCAGGAGCTACGGAATGAGCGGCGACTGCGAGGATAAGGTGACGATGCGTTGGCAACGGATCAAGAGTTGATGTGATGGCCGTCGACACGCTCTCCTTAGTTTTACCTTCGGGATTAGTTTTAAACCTTAATAAATGTTATTATGTGCCTGCGTTGAGCATGAACATTATTTCTGGATCGTGTTTATTGCAAGACGGTTATTCATTTAAATTGGAGAATAATGGTTGTTCTATTTATATGAGTAACATCTTTTATGGTCATGCACCCCTTGTAAATGGTTTATTTCTTCTAAATCTCGAAAGGGATGAAACACACATCCATAACATTGAGGCTAAGAGATGCAAAGTAGATAGTGATAATACTACTTATTTGTGGCACTGTCGTCTAGGTCATATTGGTGTAAAGCGCATGAAGAAACTCCATTCTGATGGACTTTTGGAGTCTCTTGATTTTGAATCATTTGACACATGCGAACCATGCCTCATGGGCAAGATGATCAAAAACCCGTTCTCCGGTATGATGGAGCGAGCAACGGACTTGTTGGAAATCATACATACCGATGTATGCGGACCGATGAGTGTTTCGACGCGCGGTGGATATTGCTATTTTCTCACTTTTACCGATGACTTAAGTAGATATGGGTATATCTATTTAATGAAACATAAATCTGAAACGTTTGAAAAGTTTAAAGAATTTCAGAATGAAGTGGAGAACCATCGTAACAAAAAGATTAAGTTTCTACGATCCGATCGTGGGGGCGAGTATCTGAGTTATGATTTTCTCACGCATCTTAAAGCAAGTGGAATCGTTTCACAACTCACGCCACCCGGAACACCACAGCGCAATGGTGTGTCTGCGAGCATGAGAATGGAACCATATTAGTTATGGTCCGATCGATTATGTGTCTTACTGTTTTTCCGTTATCATTTTGTGGTTATGCATTAGAATACGCTGCATTCACTTTAAAGTGGGCTCCATATTAATCCGCTGAGACGACCGTATGAGCGTGGTTTGGTGCTAAACCTAAGTTATCGTTTCTTAAAGTTTGGGGATCTGAAGCTTATGTCAAGAAGTTGATGCGGACAAGCTCGAACCCAAAGCGGAGAAATGCGTCTTCATAGGATACCCTAAGGAAACTATTGGGTATACCTTCTATCACAGAACCGAAGGCAAAGTGTTTATGCAAGAACGGTTCCTTTCTTGAGAAGGAGTTTCTCTCGAAAGAGGTGAGTGGGAGGAAAGTAGAGCTAGACGAGGTTATTGAACCTTCTCTTGAATTGGAGAGTAGCGCAGCACCTGAAATTGTTCTAGTCGCTGCACCAACAATAGAGGAAGCTAATGACAAGGATCATGAAGCTTGGACGATCTCTGCTCTTGAGCGTCGCAGTCGACAAGGTCGCGTGCCCCTCCTGAGTGGTACGGAAACCCTGTCTTGACTATCTTATTAGTAGAAGACAGCGAACCTACGAACTATGAGGAAGCGATGATGAGCCCAGACTCTGAGAAATGGCTAGAAGCCATGAAATCCGAATTGGGATCCATGAGCGAAAACCAAGTATGGACTTTGGTGGACCCTCCTAGCGACGAAAGGCCGTTGAGTGCAAATGGAGCTTCAAGAAGAAAACGGACGCGGATGGTAATGTTACCGTCTATAAAGCACGGCTTGTTGCGAAAGGTTTTCGACAAGTTCAAGGTGTTGACTACGATGAGACTTTCTCTCCCGTAGCGATGTTTAATTCCATTCGGATTTTATTAGCAATTGCTGCGTTTCATGATTATGAAATATGGCAGATGGATGTCAAGACTGCTTTCCTCAATGTCAACATTGATGAAGAGTTGTATATGATGCAACCCGAAGGTTTTGTCGATCCTAAGGATCGATAAAGTATGCAAACTTCAGCGTTCCATTTATGGATGAAGCAAGCGTCTCGGAGTTGGAACCTTTGTTTTGATCAAGTGATCAAGAGCTTTGGATTTGTTCCAAATTGCTCTGAAGCTTGCATCTACAAGAAAGTGAGTGGGAGCTCGGTGACGTTTCTGGTACTATAAGAGGATGACATATTGATTATTGGACATGACATCAACATGCTTAACGATGTGAAGAGTTATTTGACCAAGTGTTTTTCAATGAAAGACCTAGGTGAAGCTGCTTATATATTGGGCATCAAAATCTATAGAGATAGACAAAGACACTGATAGCTTTAAGCGGTACATACCTAGACAAAGTTCTGAAAAGGTTCGAATGGATAAGGCATTGAAAGGTTCAAAGGCCTATGTTGTCGAGTAAGATATTGAGCAAGGCTCGGTGTCCGCTATGGTAAATGATAGGAAGCTATGAGCAAAGTGCCTTATGCCTCGGCCATAGGTTCCATCATGTATGCCATCTTTGTGTACTAGACGGATGTGTCCAATGCTCTTAGTTTGTGACGAGATATCAAAGTGATCCGAGTGGAACCTTTGGACAGCCGTGAAGAACATCCTAAGGTACCTAAATAGGACTAAAGAAATGTTCTTGGTCTATGGGGGTGATGAACAGCTCATCGTAAAAGGTTATGTCGATGCTAGTTTCGACACCAACAAGGATGATTCTAAATCTCAGACAGGATACGTGTATATTTTGAATGGAGGAGCTGTGAGCTGGAGAAGCTGCAAGCAAAGCGTGGTCGCGGGATCTGATGAGAAGCGGAATACATGGCTGCCGCAGGCGTCAAGTGAAGGAGTTTGGATCAGAAACTTCATCACTGAGCTTGGCGTGGTTCCAAGTGCATTGGACCCACTGGAGATATTGTGTGACAACACTGGCGCCATAGCACTCGCTAAGGAACCAAGATATCATCCAAAGACCAAGCATATCAACCGCAAGTTTCATATAATCCGAGATTATATAGCAGATGGAGATCTGAAGATCAGCAAAGTACATACAGATCTGAATGTCGCAGATCCATTGACTAAACCTCTTCCACGTGTAAAACATGATCAGCACCTCAGTGCCATGGGTGTAAGATTGTTGCCAAATGTAAACTAGATTATTGACTCTAGTGCAAGTGGGAGACTGTTGGAATTATGCCCTAGAGGCAATAATAAAGATGTTATTATTATAATTCTTGTTCATGATAAAGTTTATATTCCATGCTAGAATTGTATTAAGCGGAAACTTTAATACTTGTGTGGTTTGTGAACAACACCGTGTCCCTAGTACGCCTCTATGGACTAGCTCATTGATCAATGATGGTTAAGGTTTCCTAACCATAGACATGAGTTGTCAATTGATAATGAGATCATATCATTGGAGAGTGATATGGTGGATAGACCCAAACTAAGCAAAGCAATTAGATCGTGTCATTGTGTTCGTCTTTGCGAAGTTTTTCTTATGTCAAATATTGTATTCCTTAGACCATGAGATAATACAACTCCCTGGTATCGGAAGAAAGCTTTGAGGTCATCAAACGTCATCCTATGAGAGGGTGATCATAAAGGTGTCTCTCGGTAATCGGAAAGTATCATTGGGTTGTATGTATCGAGATGGGATTTGTCCCTCCCAAGTCGGAGATATACTTCAGGCCCACTCGTGTCGATATCAACACCGCTTGCAAGCATGTGGTTAAGGATTTAATCACAAAGTGATATCGGATTACGGAACGAGTAAAGTACTTGTTGTGAACGAGATTGAACTAGGTATGACGATACCGACGATCGAATCTCGAGCAAGTAAAATATCGCGAGACGAAGGGAATATATATATGGGATTGATTGAATCCTGGCATCGTGGTTCATCCAATATGATCATCGATGAATGTGTGGGAGTCAATATGGGTGCCCAGACCCCGTTGTTGATTATTGATAGAAGATCATGTCTGCATATTCTCGAACCCATAGGTCACACATAACGTGTCTCGACGCTAGGATAGATTGGATAATTGGTTTATGAATTTTGTTCGAGTCTCGTATGGGATCCGAGACATCACGAGAGGTTCGGAATGGTCAGAGAATAAGATTCATATAAGGAAGTGCAGTTTTGGAGTTCGAATTGTTCGGATTAATCGGTATTATGTAGGAAGCTTCTAGAACCTTCGGAAGGGGGCCAACGTGTTCCCACCTTCCGGGAGGGGCATGGGCCTATGAGGGAGTGTCCTGGCGCGTGGGCCAGGGCACAAGGCCCCATAGGGCCCAGCCGATTCTAGATAAGTTTAAACTCGTTTAAACTAGAGATAGAATTTCTAGATAAGGGAGAGTTTAAATCGTTTAAACTAGAGATAGGCTTGGAGGAGAGGCAAGGGCTGGCCGCACCCCCCCTCTATATATAGAGGGCTGGTGCGCCCCCTCTCCCACACACACACACCTTCCTCCAAACCCTAGTTGCCCTGCTGCCTTCCTCTCTCCATCCCGACTGTTTGCAGGCGAAGCCCTGCTGCAGAAATTCTCCACCAAATACACCACGCCGTCGTGTTGTAGATCCAATCCATCTCTCCACCATACTTGCTGGTCCAAGGAAGGAGGAGACGTCGAGGTGCTGCACGTGTGCATCTCACGGAGGCACCGCCACTTGTGGTGCTAGATCGGATCGGATCGCGAGGAGGAGAAGCGAGTACGACTACATCACCCACATTCCGACGAACGTTCCGCTGTGCGAATCTTCAAGGGTATGAAGATCTAATCCAATCTCTCTCGTTGTTTGCATCTCCTAGATTAGATCTTGGCTTTCCCTCTATTCGCTTCCGTAGAAAATTTTGATTTACTATGCTGCGAATCCCTTCAAATTCTGCATGTTGTGTTTGCGGGGATCCGATGGATATTGAGATGCTATTTCAGATTGATTATTGATTCTATCATGTCTTTGTTATTTGTGATCTTGCATGCTTTCCATTGTTAGTAGCTATCTTGGCCGAGTAGATGCTAGCAACTCCAAGAGTTAGTATTTATGCTCGATAGTGGGTTCATGCCTCTGGTAATCTGGGGAAGTGACAGAAATCTCTAAGGTACTAGTTATGCTGTTGCTACTAGGGAGAAAACAACAATCCTTTGTTCATAGAACAATCGTATTGTTTACTTTACACGCAGTTCGTAAAGCAATAATTTGTTGCTTGCAACTTAATACTGGAGGGGGTTCGGATGATAACCTAAAGGTGGATTATTAGTCATAAATGCAGTTGGATGGCAGTCTATGTATAATGTTGTAATGCCCAATCAAGTCTCAAAGGAGTCAAGATGATTAGTATTTGCATGTATTGCTTTCTCGATGTTTGTCAATTGCCCCGCTGTAATTTGTTCACCCAGCATGTTATCTATCTAAGGAGAGCCACCTCTAGTGAACTATGGATCCCGGTCCTTATCTTTTACATTCAATCTACAAACTGTTACTGCTTTGTGTTTATTTCTGCAAACTTTTACTTCTTTCCATTCGATACGTTTAATCCTTTGTTTTCCGCAAAACACAGTGAGATTGACAACCTCATCGCAAGTTGGGGACAAAGTTTTGTGGTTTTGTTGTGCAGGTCTCCACGTTGCTACTAGCACCGGTAGTGCGCCATGCCAAAGCTCAGCTAGTAACACCTTTGGGGTGTTTCCTTGCTCCTACTGGTTCGATTAAACCTTGGTAGGGAAACTCTACTGCTGTTGTGCTCATCATACCTTCCTCTTGGGGTTCCCAACAAGCTCTACATCAACACCGCCATCAAGCATTTTTCTGGGCATCGTGCACTGAGCCATCATGGACGCCTACTGTATTAGTGTGTGTGTCATAAACTTTACTATCTCGTGGTCGAAATGGTCATTGTTGTTAGACTTAAACTACCTTGTGGTCGTGTTTTCGTTGAACTTATTGCTTCTATGATGATCTATCTTTTAGGTTTATGGATCCTTTGTTTTATATTCTGTGAACATATATATATATATATGGATGTGAACCCTTTATTCATTCTTTTCATTGTATTTTTACTAATATGCCTTGTCGTCTATAGAGATGGCGACGAGGTGGTATGTGGTGTACATGGGTAGGGTTCCAGGAGTCTACGACGAGTGGGAGGATTGTCACAAAAAAGTGAACAAGTTCAGCGGAAACATCTACAAAGGATACGCGACTAGACAGGAGGCGATAGCCAAGTGGAGGAACCACTTGTGCAAGAAGAACCGGATGAAGATATTGGTCGGGCTAATGCTCTTACTCACCATTATCACAGTTGTATTCTATTTGATCCTAGTGTAGGCGGCGGTGGCCACTTCATATTTGTAATGTGAGATGATATGAACTTTGTATTCGGTGCTTGTGTAAAAAATTGGCACTTGACACTATATATGTATCTCGATCGGGCTCTAAGTGTTTGTATTATACATATGTCGGTTTTCATGCATCTACTACTTGTGCAATGTATTTTATACTCATCTGGATAAATACTGTATAAATCCTGTATAAATACCTAATTATACACCAGGAAAGTATTTTACTTCGAATACGTGTTACGCAATCAGTGGCGCATATAATTATATAGTCAGTGGCGCATGTGCTTTCTGTGGCGCATATATGTAAATGCGCCACAGAAGTTCTTCCTGTGGCGCATATGAAGAAATGCGCCACAGGAAGTAGTTATCAGTGGCGACTAGGATATGCGCCACAGAAGTCCCATTTCCATGCGCCACAGATGAGTTGTTTCCTAGTAGTGTAATCACTAGTTTTCTCATAACAAGTTTAATTTGGAAGGTAAACAAAAACATGAATATACTTGGAATAGCATAAGCTAGTAGGTAGGTATGGTGGACTCTTTGGAATAACTTGGTTTAGGGAGTTGGATGTATGAGTGGAACTCATACTTGGTTGTGGAGGCTAGCAAAAGACTGGGAGCGACAAACTAAGAGAGCAATAATGGCCATAATCATGCAGAGCGACAAAACATCATTGATCAAAGCATAAAGTGATACTACAAGTTGAAAACTAAAGGATCATAAAGGCTATGGTGACTTGAGATAGTCATAACATGGTGTGAGCATGTGCCAAGTCAACCCAAATAAAGCATCAAAAGAGAATACCACTATACTATGCTTTAATATGCTAAAACAACACATGATTCATCCAAGGCACATTAAGCAATCTCAATTGTTTATAAAAATTCATGCTACAGCAAAGAATACTAAGCATAAAGCCAAAACAATATCAAGCATGGCATGACGGAGCATAGGCCACAGTCAGAAACGAGCTCTTTTTACCACATAAGTATGAACTTTCCTACTCTTTTCCAAACCAAACCAAACTATTTGAAAACCAATGTATGAAAGAGGGGGTCCAACCAATTTATTCAGAAAAATAATCAAACAAAAGCAAACAAAAACCAAAACAAAAACGAAAAAGAAGACGCTCCAAGAACAACACAACTGTGCATGAAATAATAAAAATGAAGCGTTTGGAAGAAACCTGGGATTTTTATTGATCAAGAAGGGCATCCCCAAGCTTTGACGCTTGTAATTCTTGGATATTTCTTGGGGTGACACGTGTGGCATCTCAAGGTTGAGCTTTAGTCCATCCTTCATCTCATTACTCATTCCTTCCATACACCTGAAAATTTTCTTCATACAAAACTTCACACAATCTTTATTAGCAACATTAGTGCACTCAATATAAATAAGTCTTAAGGTTCTGTTCTAACACAAAATAAACTTCCATTAGAACACTAGCTACTGAAGCACTTCCCTCAAGAATCTCAATTCCCCAAAAGAACTCAAAAAGGAACCAACAAGAAGCAAATGCAGAAAATGGCAGAAATCTGTCAAAACAGACCAGCAGGTAAATACGAATTTTTTCGAAGACCTTCTGTTGCATAAATCAAAAAGTGTTGAGCTAACGAAAGTTAGATAACAACCTGGGGCATAAGCACAAAAATTCATGCCTCAAAAAGACGTTCATAGATTTTACACAAAATTTTACGATGAAGCACAGAAATTTGTTTCGGGCAGCAACTTTCCCAATCATTACTTCTCTCTCATTAGAGGTTACTCTTGGCACAAAAAGCAAATAAAAAGGATAAGGATCGGTTATTACTAAAGTAATAACTTCCAAGACTCGTCTAAAACTTTTGGGTTATCTCCCAATAAGTACTTTTCTTTAACGCCTTTAAGTTAGGCATAAGAAGCAAGAAAAAGAATCAAGTGTTCTCGAATGAAGAAGCATTAAGACCAAATTTTGTTTTCATAGGAGAAGCAAAAGAAATCTTCTCTCTCTTCTTAGGGAAGTGTTCTATACCTTTCTTGAGTGGGAGTTGATATTTAATGGTGCCTTCTTTCATATCAATAATGGCACCAACAGTTCTAAGAAAAGGTCCTCCCAAAGTAATAGGACAAGAAGCATTGCATTCATCATCCAAAACATAGAAATCAACCGGGACATAGGCATTGTTAACCATAATAAGAACATCATTAATACTCCCCATGAGTTTCTTTTTAGCATTATCATTAAGTGGGACATTCAAATAACAATCTTCAAGTGGAGGCAAATAAAGCATATCATAAATCCTTCTAGGCATAATAGAAACACTACTATCAAGATCACATAAAGCTTTGAAATCAAAGTCATTCACTTTCATATTAATGATGGGTTCCCAACCATCTTCTTGTTTTATAGGAATAAAAGCTTTATGTTTCATCTTTTCTTCTTTAATCTTTATGAGAGCATCAGTAATGTGTTTTGTAAAGGCCATGTTCATAGCACTAGCATTAGGACTTTTAGCAAGCTTTTGTAGGAACTTAATAACTTCAAAGATATTGCAACCATCAAGATCAAAATAAAATTCATCATCTAAAGTAGTAGAACTATTACTAGCCTCAATACTAGTGGTGGTAATAGTAGAAACACTAATGTTTCTAGCAATTTCATCTTCTCTTTCCCACTTAGCATGTAATTCAACTAATAGTCTAACATTTTCATCAATTCTTAATTGTATAGCATTAGTAGCTGCAAAGGGATTATCATTAGTTTTAGGTTTAGCAGCCATTTTATTCAAAGAAGATTGAGCTTCAGCCAAAGATGCTATATTTCTTTCAGCATTAGAGATTTTTTCCTCAATAGTTTTATTGAAAGCAGTTTGTTTACTAATAAACTCTTTAAGCATAACTTCAAGTTCAGAGGGAGTACTCCTATTATTGTTGTAAGAATTTCCATAAGCATTACCACTGTTGGAAGGATATGGCTTATAAGAATTTACCTTCTTACCTTGTGGAGCTCTCTCAGTATGCCATTCAGAATAGTTAACCATCATATTATCCAGAAGCTTTGTTGCAGCACCCAAAGTGATGGTCATAAAGGTACCTCCAGCAGCATAATCCAATAGGTTCCTTGAAGAATAGTCCAATCATGCATAAAAAGTTTGGATGATCATCCAAGCAGTCAGTCCATGAGTGGGACAATTCCTTACCAAAGATTTCATTATTTCCCAAGCTTGAGCAACATGCTCATTATCAGATTGTTTAAACTTCATTATTTCACTTCTCATAGATATAATCTTAGCAGGAGGATAGTACTTTCCAATGAAAGCATCTTTGCACTTAGTCCAAGAATCAATACTATTCCTAGTTAAGGAATTCAACCATTCTTTAGCTTTTCCTCTCAAAGAGAAAGGAAACAATTTCAGCTTAATAATATCACCATCTACATCCCTATGCTTTTGCATCTCATAAAGTTCAACAAAGTTATTTAGATGGGCAGCAGCATCTTCATTACCAATACCAGAAAATTGTTCTCTCATAACAAGATTGAGTAAAGCAGGTTTTATCTCAAAGAAAGTATCTTCTGGCACAAGTGGAGCAATAGGTGTGCTCATAAAATCGTTGTTATTGGTGCTAGTGAAGTCACACAACTTAGTGTTTTCAAGAGTAGTCATTTTTTTGTGTTTTTGATAAAGAAAGCAAACTTGTAAACCTATTTTTTGTGTGTTTTTGATAAAGAAACAAGCAAACAAAGCAAAAAGAAACTAAGCAAAACAAAAATAACAATTTAAAGAGATTGGTTATGAGGGACTCCCCTTCTGAAGATGTCCTTGACTCCCCGGCAACGGCGCCAGAAAAATGCTTGATGGCTCAGTGTTGATGTAGAGCTTGTTGGGAACCCCAAGAGGAAGGTATGATGAGCACAGCAGCAAGTTTCCCTCAGTTATGAAACCAAGGTTTAATCAAACCAGTAGGAGCAAGGAAACACCCCAAATGTGTTGCTAGCTAAGCCTTGGCAGGGCGCACTACCGGTGCTAGTAGCAACGTGGAGACATGCACAACACAACCACAGAACTTTGTCCCCAACTTGCGATGAGGTTATCAATCTCACCGGTTTTGCTGAAAACAAAGGATTAAACGTATCGAATGGAAGGGAGTAATAGTTTGCAGAAAGTAAACACAAACCAGTAAACAGTTTATAGATTGTATGTAAAAGAAAGGGACCGGGATCCATAGTTCACTAGAGGTGGCTCTCCTTAAGATAGATAACATGTTGGGTGAACAAATTACAGCGGGGCAATTGACAAACATCGAGAAAGCATACAAGCATATACTAATCATCTTGACTCCTTTGAGACTTGATTGGGCATTACAACATTATACATAGACCGCCATCCAACTGCATCTATGACTAATAATCCACCTTCAGGTTATCATCCGAACCCTCTCCAGTATTAAGTTGCAAGCAACAGATTATTGCTTTACGAATTGTGTGTAATGTAAACAATACGATTGTTCTATGAACAAAGGATTGTTGTTTTCTCCCTAGTAGCAACAACACATCTAGTACCTTAGAGATTTCTGTCACTTCCCCAGATTACCAGAGGCATGAACCCACTATCGAGCATAAATACTAACTCTTGGAGTTGCTAGCATCTACTTGGCCAAGATAGCTACTAACAACGGAAAGCATGCAAGATCACAAATAGCAAAGATATGATAGAATCAATAATCAATCTGAAATAGCATCTCAATATCCATCGGATCCCCGCAAACACAACATGCAGAATTACAAATAGATGATCTTGATCATGAACGGAGCTCACAAGATCTAGACATGAAAGCACAAAGGAGGAGAACCAGCCATCTAGCTACTACATGGATCCTTAGCCCAAGGATGAACTATTCACGCATCACACCGGAGGCTTGCATGGTGATGAAGAAGGCCTGCAGGGTGAATTCCCCTCTCCGACAGGGTGCCGGGAAGAGCTTCAGATACCTCCCCATCTAGGGATGGAGATGACGGCGGCTACAGACTCTTTCGTGGATTTTGATCGGGTACTTGGGGTTTTCGTCCCGAGGGCATCTTATAGGCGGAAGGAGAGGCCGAGGGGGTGCTGGGTCGGCCAGACCACCCCCTGGTGCGGGCTAGGCCTGGTCGCACGGCCAGGTGGTGTGGCCGGCCCCCAGCCCTTCTCCGTCTCGTATTCTGGCATCTGATGACTTCCGGAAAAATAGGCACTTTGGCTTTTGTCCCGTCCAATTCTAAGAATATTCATTTTCTGACTTTCCTGGAACCAAAAACAGTAGACAATAGGCAGCTGGCACTGTGGCTCTTGTTAATAGGTTAGTCCAAGAAATCATATGAAAAGTACTTCAAAGTGTGGACAAAACACAAGAAAGTGGATAAAATCAAGCATGGAACATCAAAAATTATAGATACATTTGCAATGTATGAGGATGCCAAACCTGATGACGAATTACTCGTTTGGTGGTGGTGGTATCCTCTCGATGAGCTCTTTGATCAGTTCCCCAAGTCCTCAATCTCGAAGGTGAGATTACGAATAAGCTGCGAGTTTTGCTCAATGCGGCTCATGATCATGTCGGGTTGAGAATCCCAGCTCTTGCGATTCTTTCCCCACTCTAACTCCTTGAAGTCTTCTTTTCCTGCATGGCTAGAACGAGGCAAATCCCAATTGGAGGGTAATTTCCCCTTGGGTATATTCTGGTATTGATGCCCATGGATAAGAGTATGAAAAGGATCCTTGGTGCTTCGAGAAGGTGTCCGTGGTGCCAAGCAGTGACGCGGAGGCTTCCCTCCAGTTGACATCCGTGCAGTCCTTCTGATCCTGGGTGGTTTCGCCACCACTCCAATGCTTGCAACGGTAGTGCCGGTGTGCTTTGCCTCCTCTTCACCTTCACTCTTGATCTCCTTCTCCTGCCCGGGGTCTTGGAGATCTTCCTCCATAGGCTCCTTTCCTCTATCCTTGGCGGACACCATTGTGCTTCAAAGCTTTCAAAGATAGTTCCTGGCAGAAATAGATCGAAACGAAAACACGATGAAAACACGATATACGAACCTCGGGAGATCCGGGGGATTATATATTATGAAGTTTCACAACAAAAGGAAGGTACTGGGAGAAAACGAGTCGGAGGCGGAGTCTGGGGTGGACTCACCACCTGGTGGCGCGGCCAGGGGAGGGCCCGCGCCACAGGGTGGTGTGAGCCACCCTGGCTCCGTTTCCGTCTCTCTTTCGCTTCGTAGCTTTCCTTATTTTCTAAAAACTGCAAAAATATAGTTGGATAGTATTTTCGTGGAACTTTTCTTACCAGAACTGTTACCTATTTGAAAACGGACTCTGCAGGTCTCTGAATTTGGTATCTAGTAGATACTTCTAGAGTGACGACTTGAATAACATCAATATCTTCATCTTCATACACTTATTACTTGAGTCATGAAACCTTTCACTTTCTCATTACACCATTATCTCCACTACCTAGAAATTTCTTTCACACAAAACTTCACACAGTTCTCATTAGCAACATTAGTATAAGTGAAGTGATAAAACCTTTTGTGTCCAAATTCAACTGAAAACCACCAAAACATAAGCTACTATAGCAACTCCTTCCGAAGACCCAAAAAGAATTCAAAAAGGAAATCGAATAAAGAAGCAAATGCAAGATTGGCAAAATCTGTCAAAACAGACCAGCAGGTAAAGATCAATTTTTTCAAAAATCTTCTGTTGCTCAAATAAAAAGTGCAAAACTAACGAAAGTTAAATAACAACCTGGGGCAGAAGCACAAAAAATTACAGCTCAATCCGACAAACAAAGATCTCTCACGAATTTTTACGGTGAAGCACAAAAATCTATTTCGGGACAGCAACTTCCCCAAATCTTACTTCTCTCTCATTAGAGGTTGATCTTGACAAAAAAAACCAAAAAAAAGGATAAGAAGAGGTTATTACCGAAGTAATAACTTCCAAGACTCAAAGAAACACAAACAAACTGAAAGCAAAAACAAATTGGGTTGTCTCCCAAAGAGCTCTTTCTTTATAGCCAATAAGATGGGCATGATAATTTTGAAGATGCTCACATAGAAATATGAATTGAAGTGAAAGAGAGAATTAAGAAGCAAAAATACACATTTTTAAGTCTAACCCACTTCCTATGCAAGGGAATTTTGTAAACAAACAATTTGTTCAAACTAGAGGCTGCAAGCATAAGAAGGCAAAAGAAGTGCAACATAAAAACTTTCAGCATAAAACGAGGAAACTTGATATTATTGAGATGCATAAGAACACTTTTCCCTCTCTCATAGTAACTTTCAGTATCATGCATAAACTTAACAATATAACTATCACAAGGGCCATCGTAACAATGATCACTTATCCTAACAGAAAACATAGGAATACTAGCTCTCATAATACTACTTTGTGAAACAATATTAGAGGTATCCTTACAAAGGATAGTGTGTCCCTCTTCTTCATATTTAGTAACAAAGTCTTTCACATTTGCTATTATAGGTTCATCAACCATTTGTTTATCAAGTTCAACAACTTCACTTGTACTTTTATTAACCATACTAGATATCATAGAATGTTCCTTTATCTTAACTAGGAAAGGCATTTTCTCAATATAAGGTTCAAGTAAAACATGATTAGCGGTATAAACTTCAGTATTTCTTGCAGGAACACTCTTAGCAACATCTTTATATGGTTCATGATACTTATCCCACTTCTTTTTAGGCACTTCAATGTAGGAAGCAAAAGCCTTAAAATAAGAAGCAATAACTTGAGAGTCTAGACCATAAGCATTTTTAATATTTTGAAAGCCATCAGTTCCCATAAAAGATTCAATGCATTCATAATCATAATTTATACCTGACTTTCTTCCTTTTTCATTCTCCCAAGCTTCAACATTGTCTTGAATACGGTCCAGAAGATCCCATTTAGCTTCTTCTTCCATGCGAGTGAATGATCCAGCACAAGAAGCATCCAATAACTCCTTATCATGTAGAGGGAGCCTTGTATAAAAGTTATTGATAATAATATTGTTGGGGAGCTCATGAATGGGACATTTGAGCATTAGTAACTTCAGTCTCCCCCAAGCTTGAGCTGTACTCTCTCCATCAAGAGGCCAAAAGTTGTATATTTGATTCCGATCTTTATGAATCTCACTAGGAGGATAAAACTTTGAATAAAAGAGAGGCACTATTTCCTCCCATTCCAGAGCTTGACCATTCTTCAGCAGCTTATACCATTCCTCAGCTCTTCCTTTCAGTGATAATGAGAATAACTTCTTCTTAACTTGATCTGCAGTAATACCTGCACACTTGAACAACCCGCATAATTTGTGTATAAAGAGTAAATGATCACCGGGATGAACAGTTCCATCCCCAACATAGTAGTTATCCATAACACGATCAATAATTCTTGTAGGTATTTTAAAAACATCATTCTCAGCAGGTGGTGGCTTATCTACTATCTTAGAAGTGGTAGTAGCATTACCAAATAAGAAACTCAGCGAATTATCCATAACAAAAATAAAGCAACTAGCAGAAGTAAAAAATACTCACAGTAGAAGTTTCCTTTACCAGTTCCACTCTCCAATAGCGCTTCACTCCAGAAAATAGTCTTGATGACCCACAAGTATAGGGGGTGTATCGCAGTATTTTCGATAAGTAAGAGTGTCGAACCCAACGAGGAGCAGAAGGTGCTGGCTAGTGGTATGGATCAGGAATTCTCAGCAAATACTTAGCACACGGATTTTTAGGGGTTTTTGATAATGCAAGTAAATAAAGTACGAGTAAATAAAAGACAATAAGAATAAATGCAGCAAGTGGCCCAATCCTTTATTCAGCAAAGGACAAGCCGGTTGTATTACTTAAGATGACCAAACGTTCTCGAGGACACATAGGAGGACTGTCAAGTGCTTTCGCTTCATATAGTTGATTAATCTTCTTTAGCTTGCTAAGTGTTGTGTGGGTGAACCTGTGCTAATGTACCGACCTTCCTATGACTAATACATACTTGTGATTATACCCCTTGCAAACATCCGTAAGTACAAGAAAGTAATTAAGGTAGAAACCTAACCACAGCTTTAAACTCTAAGACCCTTACGTCCCTTGTGCAATGGTTTCCTAACGAGGGTTCAGGTTTCTGTCACTCCGGCAACCCCTACGATTAGTAGCCAAATACACAATGCATTCCCCTAGGCCCATATAGGTGAAGTGTCATGTAGTCGACGTTCACATGACACCACTAGAAGAAGAACACCACAACTTAAATATCAAACTATTGAATCTTTCTCAACACAACTCCACTACTAACAACATGACTTCTCCCATGTCCTCAAGAACAAAACGAACTACTCACAAGACATCATATGGATCATGATCAGAGATAGAATAATGATGTATAACAATCTGAACATAAACAATAATTCAACGGTTCACTCAATAGCATTAACTACAAAGAGTAATCAACACCGAGAAAGTTTCCCCTAAGAACTATGCAAGATTCAACTCAATTGTTATAGCAATATGGAGATGGTGATGAGGGTGCTGATGGTGATGATGGTGGTGATGATGATGATGATGATCCTGATGAAGTCCAGCTTGATGGTGGTGTTGATGGCGACGATCTCCCCTCTCCAGGAAGGAATTCCCCCGGCAGAAATCATGCACGAGAGATCTTTCTCTCGGTGTTTTCCGCCCCAGAGGCGGAATCTTTCTGTGATCGCTCCCAGTCTTAGGGTTTCGGGATAATATCGCCCGGAGGAGAGCTGGGTGGACCAGGCGGCCACACCACGGTGGCGCTACCCGGTGGTGGCCGCCAGGTGGTGTGGGCCCCCTGTGGCCCATCTCCAGCCCCCCTTCTGGCTTCCTTCGTCTTTTGGAAAAATAGGATTTTCCGTATATTTTTCCGTATTTTCTGATCTTCGCGAATTTTGTCTCCAAACAGCACATTTTCCATCAGAATCCTGACTGCAGCGGTCCATGCTCCAAAAGTCATCAACCATGCAAAAATAGATGAAATAACATAAGTATCATCTCTAAATATGAAATATATCAATGAATAATAATGAATGATGACATAGAATAGTGATGCAAAATGGACGTATCAACATGTATTTGCAGCTATGGAGCCTAATTTGTGTGCTGGTTCAACCAATGATTTGACACCCAAACCTATGTAAATATAAATTCAACAATTTAGTTAAAATGATTAATTTCATTAGTACATCTTAAACTTTGATATGACATGTTTTTATGACAAGGTACTTCGTGCGTATATGGATTTTACCATAGTTAACTATGCTAGATAACCTTGTAATTATATTTTTATATAGTGGCAAAATTAAATGAAAACAATACATGGATATATAAGTTCTTGCTTAGTTTGGAGAGGCAAAAAATTTAGTTTCATTTTCATCTCGCCCCCGCTATATCCAAATCCTGGCTCCGCCCCTGACAACATTATATTACTTTAGTTGAAGAAACAAACCCACGGCCTTTGATTTCTAATTGTCTAAGGTCTAAGAGCATCTCCATTGGTCCCTCTTTTTTTCTCGTCCCCTCCTCTAAAGGCCCCTAAGTGAATGTCGGGTGCCGGTGAGAAAAACACGCTCAGCCATCCCCTATAGCCCCTTTAAATTAAAAAAAAATCTCGCGCCTCCGATGAAAACCCAGACCTTAGGAGGCTGCTGGGACGACGATGTGCATGCAAATGATTGTTTAGAGCATGCACGAATCTTTCCTTTCACCTTTTATTCTCTCTCCTCACATGACTCGTCTACTGTAGCCTCACGTACGGGAATCTTTCCCCCCTCTCTCTTCTCACATGCGCATGCAATTATATGGGGCTAGACTGGGCGGTGACATCAAATTTTTTAGCCGGCTACTGTCAATAGCCCCCAAAGACCATCAACCAGATGTGAAATGGGCGGACGAGCGGAGATGTTCTAACGTTCGAAACAGGACCACATACCATACACATGTCGATGAATCAAACGCCCACACCTTAAGCTCGGGTCATATGACATGAGTCAATCAGGGAAATCCACCCCCAAAACAATCATTTCTGCTCCGGTGCCCCCCCCCCCCCCCCAAAATTAAACACATCAACGGCTCAAATTACTCGATAGCCTTTCATAACTAAGGGCATGATCGTCTTTAATAATTCTTTAGTTATAATTAACGAATAATTAAGTTGTATTCAGCTTTGTACAAACTTTATGGGCCAATTAAATGTGTACATATATGTATGCAGGAAAATTGTACTCCCTCCGTCTCAAAATAAGTGACTTAGGTTTGTCTAAATTTAAATGTATCTAGACATGTTTTAGTATATAGATACATTTGAATCTAAATAAATCCAAATCACTTATTTTGGGACGGAGGGAGTACATCATGACGGGCCGTCCTTCTCGCTCACAGTTCACGGTGGCTCCCTGTGGTGATGCCATGCCGAGGCAGTGGTGGCTGGCACAGGTACAGCGAGTGGTGATGGCTGTCACAAGTGGCGACGTCTAGGCATATCGGTGGCACCTTGGATCAACATAGTCGACTGGCTGTGGTGGACCACTCTTCGTCGACGCTTTTTGGGCAGCCAGTTTCTTCGGCAGGGAGCAATGGCTAGAATGACCATGTGATTTTTTCACCAGGAGTGACAACGGTGAATTCATCACATCAGCGGCGCGCTGAACCTAGAGCAGATAAAAAGGAGACGCTCAAACCATTAATCTCGGGCGAAGAGTTACAGCTGGCAAAAATTTATAAAATTATAATTGGTTTAAAGCCATACAATTAGTTGTGCTTTGTATCGTGCATACTAAAGTACTAGACCATGATAGCGTGCATTGCCACACCCATCCATTTCATGATGAAGTGTTAAGAATAGTGGAAATACTCGAAGCCATAGAACATGTAAATTTCTAATCGTCTAAGGTCTAAGAAATACTCATATACTGATCAACAATCAAAGAGAAAATATTTGAAATAATTAGACGATAATTTTTTTGAGGAACCTTGGGAATTTTAATACGATATATTGATGTAGATAGTAGACTGGGTATATGTTCAAAGCTTCAGGTGTAAGATCACAAAAGGTGAAATGAAACCATCCAAATCATAGATGGATGGATATAGCATTGCATAAAAAATAATGGAGCAGGTGGTATTATTTCTACATTGAGATTTTTCGCACTATCAGCCAGATGGTTTCATGTGATCATAATGTACAATTTCTTGGGAGAGTTGGAGATTTCACTGAAATATTTCATATACAGAAAAACAACTTAAGATGAGATTAAGGAATAAAATTTAAATAGCTAGTAGCATAGTACTATCCAAAATAATACACCAAGGAATAGTAATATGTAATAGATTTGATCACATGCATACAAATAATGTGAAGTGAGCAGATCTCTATACCACAATAGATGGCAGGACAACACAACACATGTCAGCCTTAATGGGCACTAATTTTGATAACAACCACGCTAAGTATAGGCATAACTTTGCCTCCTAGTTTCTATCAAAAAAAAAACTTTGCCTCCTAGTTTTCCAACAAAATAGGAAAGCATGCTTGTGAATGTCGAATAAAGTAAAACCACAGAGTTTAGACCCAAGAAGCTATTCTTGCAATTGGTAAAATTTTCCTACTTATAAAAATAGATATCCATATAACCTTCAAAATATCTTTTGTAAAACATTAGCAGAACATGGCTTGATGTACATACCAAATCTGTGACTATTATAATGCTAGAACAACTTATCCAACAGTCAAATATGCATGTTGACAACAATATATCAGTATACTTAATTCCAAAAATATTGTTTACAGAACATGGCACATTATTCCTTATCCTACGTATTCTATCTCAATGCAAATGCTATCTTGCGGGAATGGAAAGGAAAAAGAAATAACAGAAGCTCTGGAAAGTTGACTAAAATCAGCTCTCATTTTCAATTAATTCCAATGCAAACAAAGCCTAAATTCTCACTTTTCACGGTGGTGATTAATTGGAGACAACAAATGTTGTAGGGAAGTTTTTATGGAACTTGGCTAGAGAGAGCACAATTTATATGGGAAATGTATGAGGTCACCTATAGGAGAATAATTACGAGCTACTGCTTGATATATGCACTTATAGGACTTCTGATTTATTTTGACCTTGCACCATTTTGGTTTGTGTTTGATATAATGCCTCGTAGACCATGATGGCATGCATTAGATTCTCATACTTATTTAAGAGATTGTCCAATATTTATGTAGCATGAAGAGGTCAAGATGCAAATTTTTCTGCAAGAGATACATAACAGAGACATAAGCCAGTGAAATTTTCCTTCATTTCCCTGCATAAGTCAAATGAAAAAATTGAGTTAATTAACAAGTACATCTTATTCCTAGCTAGTGATTTAGATAATTTCTACTAGGATTGTAGAATTTCCTACAGAAAAATAGTTGTGTGTATGACCTGCTTTTATCCTAAGTCATAATATCATGCATATTATTGTAGAGATGACAAAACAAGTAGGCGTTGTATTCTTCCATAGAAACAACCAACAAAAGATCATCTCTAAGAGAAAGAGGTTTGCTTGCTATATAATGAGGTTAAAGTATAGGCTCTAAATTGACATTCTCAGCCCGAACCTATTTCTTATTCTGGAAACAAGTTAAAATTGCATAGTATTATCTCCATTCGGAGCCTAAAAAATCTAAAATAAAACTGTAGGATGCTTGACAAAAAAACCTACTCTTGTCGATTATTTATATCATTCCAATTTATCGGGCGTATATGAACATGAGGCTATGGTAGAAAAAGCAAAGAGTATAATGTTAATATATAACATCATATGAATTTCTGATCTGATAAAAAAATCAAGCTAGGTTGCTAAAAACAACCACAAACTAACATACCCTAGAAGCATTAGACATATCTATACAAATGAAACAGTAAATCCGTCATTTGATCATATAGAAAATGAAAGATGGCCGTGTGGAAACAACTACAGCAAGATGAGTTACCTCTGCATAACCCATTTTCTTGAGAGGTGAACTTGATCAGTAAATTGAATTTTAAATGATTAGTGTTTTGAATTGGCTAACTAAATCAATATCTATTGCTGGGTAGTATAGCATTTCATAAGAGTGTGAACAGAAAGGACAATCAGTGGTTCAGATTGACCAATTTTGTATAGTTCAATTCCATCAAAGCTGATTGCGTGGGTACCCCACAATGCAACATCCAAAGTCCTTCCACCGTTTTGTGTGTCAGATGCAGGAGGCGAAAGGTTTTCAAAGACAGAAGAAATTAATATTGTAAAAAATAAGAGACCTATCACACAAAAGATTATAAACTAGAATAGTTTGATCCATATCCATTAGTTGCAGCTTTCTCTTTTGAGATTCCGTTGAGAAGCCAGGTATGCGCACTGTTAAGATATCTAAAATTCTAGAGATACCAAGTACATCTGTATATGGTGACATAACAGACAAATACTGGCATTAGAGTGAGTCAAATTCTGAAATATTGGAAGCGGGTATATGATCATGATACAAATTGCATTGAATTGACCTATAAATGATTCTGTCTTCCCAAGGCCAGGTAGTTGCCCAAATCCACCATGATTAGGGCGAAGACAGTTTCAGTTTGCGAGCCTCAATTACGACATGTGACGCAGATGTATCGAAGAGTTGAGTAATGTAAGAATCTCAGGGATCCCAGTCCGCCGCCTGTCAGCCATTCGAACCTCGCCGGCGCCGTGACCTGAGAAGAAAGCAAAGAGCTATGAGGTTTGTTCTGAATGACGTGAAATAAAGGAAAGTCGATAACCCGCAGACCTTGGTTGCCTCGCCTCCCTCCTTACGTGGTACAAATCGCATCCCAGCGGCGCTTCATCGTTCGTCCCTTGCCGATTTCGTCAGCAGTGCTGGCATCAGAAGACCGAACAGCGATAAGGCAGAGGAACGAAAAGGGTATTTTTACCCATATTTTTTTAGGGCGACCCATATATGTCCTACCGGGATGTGAGAAGGAAAAGTATAAAAATGGCCAATCCGTTAGGCCCATATGGGAGGTTGCGGCCCGTCAAACGAGGTGTGGGATAACTTGTTTTGTGGAGTAGAAGCCCAGCTACAAATGCTGGAATCGTTTGGACCATCGACGGAAACAAAAAACACAACCAATGATGGTTCGGGAACAAAAAATTTAATGCAGGCCATTAGATTAGCATATCGGACGGCTGAGGGATCAAAATCGTTGTGGAGGCTCCTAGCTAGGTGAGTTATTCTGAAATATTGGAAGCGGGTATATGATCATGATACAAATTGCATTGAACTGACCTATAAATGATTATGTCTTCCCAAGGCCAGGTAGTTACCCAAATCCACCATGATTAGGGCGAAGACAGTTTCAGTTTGCGCACCTCAATTACGACATGCGACGCAGATATATCGAAGAGTTGAGTAATGTAAGAATCTCAGGGATCCCAGTCCGCCGCCTGTCAGCCATCCGAACCTCGTTGGCACCGTGACCTGAGAAGAAAGCAAAGAGCTATGAGGTTTGTTCTGAATGACGTGAAATAAAGGGAAGTCGATAACCCGCAAACCTTGGTTGCCTCGCCTCCCTCCTTCCGTGGTACAAATAGCATCCCAGTGGAGCTTCATCGTTCGTCCCTTGCCGATTTCGTCAGCAGCGCTGGCATCAGAAGACCGAACAGCGATAAGGCAAAGGAACGGAAAGGGTATTTTTACCCATATTTTTTTAGGGCGACCCATATATGTCCTACCGGTATGTGAGAAGGAAAAGTATAAAAATGGCCAATCCGTTAGGCCCATATGGGAGGTTGTGGCCCGACAAACGAGGTGTGGGATAACTTGTTTTGTGGAGTAGAAGCCCAGCTACAAATGCTAGAATCGTTTGGACCATCGACGGAAACAAAAAACACAACTAACGATGGTTCGGGAACAAAAAAGTTAATGCAGGCCATTAGATTAGCATATCGAACGGCTGAGGGATCAAAATTGTTGTGGAGGCTCCTATCTAGGTGAGCTATTCTAAAATATTGGAAGCGGGTATATGATCATGATACAAATTGCATTGAACTGACCTATAAATGATTCTGTCTTCCCAAGGCCAGGTAGTTGTCCAAATCCACCATGATTAGGGCGAAGACAGTTTCAGTTTGCGCACCTCAATTACGACATGCGACGCAGATGTATCGAAGAGTTGGGTAATGTAAGAATCTCAGGGATCCCAGTCCGCCGCCTGTCAGCCATCCGAACCTCGACGGCGCCGTGACCTGAGAAGAAAGCAAAGAGCTATGAGGTTTGTTCCGAATGACGCGAAATAAAGGGAAGTCGATAACCCGTAGACCTTGGTTGCCTCGCCTCCCTCCTTCCGTGGTACAAATCGCATCCCAGTGGCGCTTCATCGTTCGTCCCTTGCCGATTTCGTCAGCAGCGCTGGCATCAGAAGACCGAACAGCGATAAGGCAGAGGAACGGAAAGGGTATTTTTTACCCATATTTTTTTAGGGCGACCCATATATGTCCTACCGGTATGTGAGAAGGAAAAGTATAAAAATGGCCAATCCGTTAGGCCCATATGGGAGGTTGCGGCCCGACAAACGAGGTGTGGGATAACTTGTTTTGTGGAGTAGAAGCCCAGCTACAAATTCTGGAATCGTTTGGACCATCGACGGAAACAACAAACACAACTAATGATGGTTCGGGAACAAAAAAAGTTAATGCAGGCCATTAGATTAGCATATCGGACGGCTGAGGGATCAAAATCGTTGTGGAGGCTCCTAGCTAGGTGAGCTATTCTGAAATATTGGAAGCGGGTATATGATCATGATACAAATTGCATTGAACTGACCTATAAATGATGTTGGGTCCGCAGCATAGAAAACAAAAAAATTCCTACGGTGTGAACTACACGCCAAGATCTATCTACTAGGTACAAAGCAAACGGGTGGACATACATCCATAGAGAACTTACCCTCGAAGACAACGAGCTTTGTTAACGAGTAGAAACTCGTGGTTGATGTAGTCGTACACTTGCCGATCTCAAGATCGTGAGGAAGTCCGAAGCCTTAACTCAGCAGCGCATCACTTCACACACGTTCAAGCCATCGGACAACCTCCACCTCCTCGCTCCATCGATCCAGCCGAAGCGAACTCCTTCGCATTTAAATGCCACCGGGAACATGTATCTCGCTAATCCGAGACCATGGGGAAATAATTCTAGAGGGGGAGAGAGATCCTTCACAAGAAGGTGTGAGGATGAAGGAGGGAATGGGTGGCCTTTTATAGGAGGAGGGGGTGCCCCCTCTCTCCATGGTCGCATGGGGGTGACCTCACCTCCCCATTCATGTGGTGGTAACTCCTCCACATTAAAATGCCTCTTCACATTCCCTTTTAAAGTCTCCACTTTAAATGCATTAAGTTTCTCCAAATTTAATGCTCTCTCATTTAATAAAAACTCTTTTATTAAATTTATTCAGAATTTTGTTAATTACTTTAATTAACAAACATTTACATATAGCCCCTTGCAATATTTCAATATCACATGCAGAACCATACGCAATTTCACCGAAACAATTTCGGTTTCTATTGAAACAATTCCTGCGCTTTGCAATTCTTTCGTCTAAACATATGTGCTCCAAAATGGTGTCCGTAACTCTTAAGTGTGCCACCCTACGGTTCACGAATAATGCAGACATGATCGAGACCCTTCTCCGATCAATAATCAGCAGGACACGGAGATCCGTACTGACTCCTACACATTCAACGATGACTCCTGTGATCTTGAGAACCTTTAACGCTTGTAACTAAATCCCTTTGTCTCTCGATATATTACATGTCCGAGATTCGATCATCGGTATCTCCATACCTAGTTTGATCTCGCTTCGACATGCACTCTTTTCTCGTTCCCGTGATATAACATTCTAGTGATCACATCACTTGCTTGCAAGCTATCCTAATGTGATATCACCGAGAGGGCCCAGAGTATATCTATCCGTCATCTGGATTGACAAATTCCACTCTTGATCCATGAGCCTCAACTTAACACCTTCGTAGCACTGAACCCATCTTTATAGTCACCCTGTTACGGTGTGACGTTTGATGTTATCAAGATACTCTTCCGGTGTTAGCAATTAACATGATCTCATGGTCTAAGAATAAAGATTACTTCGTATGATGTTATAGCAATATAAACACAATGACTTGATCTTAATGCTATACTTTGGATGAATGTTCATCACATCATTCCACCAATGGTGTGACCTTGTTATTAACAACATCCAATGTCCATGATCAGGAAACCTTGATCATCTTGTTAATCAACAAGCTAGTCTATAAGAGAGGCATGACTAGGAACCCTTTTTGTTTATTAAACACACATGTATTGATGTTTCCTATCAATACAATTATAGCATGTAAAATAAACATCTATCATATATAAGGAATACATAATAACAACTTTATTATTGCCTCTCAGGGCATATTTCCTTCAGTCTCCCACTTGCACTAGAGACAATAATCTAGTTCACATAGTGATAAATCTAACACCCAAGGAGTTCTGGTGTTGATCATGTTTTGCCCTAGGGAGTACTTTAGTCAACGGATCTGCTACATTCAGGTCCGTGTGCACTTTACAAATCTTTATATCTCCATCCTTGACATGTTCGCGGATGGAGTGAAACCGGCGCTTAATATGCTTGGAATCCTTGTGAGACCTTGGTTCCTTGGCGTTGGCTATGGCTCCATTGTTGTCATAATAGATCACCATCGGGTCCAACGCACTGGGAACCACACCCAGTTCCGTAATGAACTCTTTCATCCAAACCGCTTCCTGTGCCGCTTCTGAAGCAGCAACATATTCCGCCTCCGTTGTTGATCTAGCCACCACAGGTTGTTTGGAGCTCCTCCAACTAACTGCTGCTCCGTTCAAGAGAAATACGTATCCGGATTGAGACTTAGAGTCATACGGATCAGTGTCAAAGCTAGCATCGACATAACACTTAGCGACTAGCTCTTCTTCACCTCCGTATACAAGAAACATATCCTTAGTTCTTCTCAAGTACTTAAGGATATTCTTGACCGCTATCCAGTGTTCCGAACCTAGATCAAATTGGTACCTACTATTCAAACTAATAGCATGTGCCACATCCGGTCTTGTACATAGCATGGCATACATTATAGAGCATATGGCTGAGGCATAGGGGATCCTATCCATTATCTCTCTTTCTTCCATTGAGTTAGGACTTTGAGTCTTACTCAATGTCTTGCCTTGCAACATAGGTAAGAACCCCTTCATACTTCCGTCCATATTAAACTTCTTTAATATATTATCAAGGTATGTACTCTGCGATAGCCCAATTAGGCGTCTTGATCTATCTCTATAGATTTTAATGCCTAATATATATGAAGCTTCACCAAGGTCCTTCATCGAAAATTTGCTGTTTAGATAACTTTTAACACTTTTTAAAAGATCTAAATCATTTCCAATCAATAATATGTCATCCACATATAATATCAGAAATGCCACATTGCTCCCACTCACTTTCTTGTAAATACAAGCCTCTCCATAAGTTTGGACAAATCCAAACTCTTTGATCACCTCATCAAAGCGGAGATTCCAACTTCGTGATGCGTGCTTCAGTCCATAGATGGATCACTGAAGTTTGCACACCTTATTAGCATCCTTAGGATCGATAAAACCCTTAGGTTGTATCATATACAACTCTTCTTCAATCTTACCATTGAGGAACGCAGTTTTGACATCCATCTGCCATATTTCATAATCGAAATATGCAGCAATTGCTAACATAATCCTAACCGACTTAAGCATCGCTGCGGGAGAAAATGTCTCATCATAGTCAACTCCTTGAATTTGTCGAAACCCCTTCGTGACAAGTCGAGCCTTATAGATGGTCATATTACCATCAGCATCAGTTTTCCTTTTGAAAATCCATTTATTCTCAACGGCCTTTCGGTCGTGAGGTAAGTCCACCAAGTTCCAAACTTCGTTCTCGTACATGGATTCCATCTCGGATTTCATGGCTTCTAGCCATTTGTTGGAATCCGGGCTCATCATCGCTTCTTCATATGTCGCAGGGTCATCTATTTCATCAATCATGAAATTCATAACAGGATTGCCGTACAGTTCAGGAGTTGCACGTGTCCTGCTTGACCTGCGAGGTTGAGTGTCCTCTTCGGAGTTTCATGATCAATATCATTAGCTCTCTCTTCATCAGGTGAAGTCAACTCCGAAACAACTTCTGGAGCTGCGCTACTCGCCATTTCATGAAGAGAAGGTTCAATAACCTCTTCGAGTTCTACATTTCGACTACTCACACCTTTCGCGAGAAACTCCTTCTCAAGAAAGGATCCATTCTTGGCAACAAAGACCTTGCCCTCGGATCTGTGATAGAAGGTATACCCAATCGTTTCCTTAGGATATCCTATGAAGACGCATTTTTCCGCTTTGGGTTCGAGTTTATCCGGTTGAAGTTTCTTCACATAAACATCGCATCCCCAAACTTTAAGAAATGACAGCTTAGGTTTGTTTCCAAACCATAATTCATACGGTGTCTTTTCAACGGATTTAGATGGTGCCCTATTTAAAGTGAATGTAGCGGTTTCCAGTACATAACCCCAAAATGACAGTGGCAAGTCAGTCAGAGACATCATAGATCGAACCATATCCAATAAAGTACGATTACGACGTTCTGACACACCATTACGTTGTGGTGTTCCGGCAGGCGTGAGTTGTGAAACTATTCCACAGTCTTTCATATGTGTGCTAAACTTGTAACTAAGATACTCTCCTCCATGGTCGGACCGCAGCAATTTGATCTTTTTGTTATGATGATTTTCCACTTCATTCTGAAATTCTTTGAACTTTTCAAAAGTTTCAGACTTGTGTTTCATCAAATAGATATACCCATATCTACTTAAATCATCCATGAAAGTAACAAAATAACGATATCCACCTCGCGCCGACATACTCATTGGTCCACACACATCAGTATGTATGATTTCCAATAGATCATGCCGTTCCATTGAACCGAAAAGCGGCGTTCTAGTCATCTTGCCCGGAAGGCATGGCTCACATGTATCAAATGATTCAAAATCAAGTGATTCCAAAGTCCATCGAATGGAGTTTCTTCATGCGTTTAACGCCAATATGACCTGACGGCAGTACACATATATGTAGATATATCATTATCAAGTTTAATCCTTTTAGCATCAACATTATGAATATGCGTAATACTACTATCGAGATCCAACAGAAATAAACCATTCAACATAGGTGCATGACCATAAAAGATATTATTCATATAAATCGAACAACCATTGTTTTCAGACTTAAATGAATAACCACTTTGCATCAAACACGATCCGGATACAATGTTCATGCTCAGTGCAGGCACCAAATAACAATTATTTAGGTTTATAACTAATCCCGATGGCATATGGAGAGGTAGTGTTCCGACGGCGATCACATCAACTCTTGATCCATTGCCGACCCGCATCGAGACCTCATCCCTTGCTAGTTGTCGCTTGTTCCGCAGCCCCTGAACCGAGTTACATATATTAGCAACCGATCCCGTATCAAATACCCAGGTTCTATTGCGAGTACTAGTCAAGTACACATCAATAACATGTATATCACATATACCTTTGTTTGCCTTGCCGGACTTCTTATCCGCCAAATACTTGGGGCAGTTGCGCTTCCAATGGCCAGTCCCCTTGTAATAGTAGCACTCGGTGTCAGACTTAGGGCCAGCTCGGGGTTTCTTTTTAGGCGTCGCAACAGACTTGCCACCCTTCTTTCCCTTGTGCTTGCCTTTCTTGTCCTTCTTGAAACCGGTGGTCCTACTGATCATCAACACTTGATGTTCTTTCCTAATCTCCACTTTTGCTGTCTTAAGCATTGACAGAAGCTCGGGAAGAGACTTCTTCATGCCCTGCATATTATAGTTCATCACGAAGCTCTTGTAGCTAGGTGGCAGAGATTGGAGAACACGATGTATGCCTAAGTCAATGTGAATCGTTATTCCCAAGGACACAAGTTTATCGGCGTACCCAGACATTTTGAGTACGTGCTCACTAACAGAGCTGTTTTCCTCCATCATGTAGCTAAAGAACTTTTCTGTAACATTATAACTCTCTACGGCAGCATGGGTATCGAAAATCATTTTCAATTCTCCCATGGTATCAAAGGCATTGCCATTTTCGAAACGTTTTCGAAGTTCTGGCTCTAGCCCATACGACGCCCAATGAACTAAGTTGTGGTCCTCTGACGAGTTATATAGGCGTTCTTTTCCTCGTCGGGGCATCGAGCTGGTGGGGGGCCTAGCGCATCTAGCACATATTGCTTTTGCAAGTGAGGAGAATCCTCAAATTCATAGCCATTGGTGAAGTTGCTACCATTCGCAGCAAGTTTCTCTTTCTCCATGAACACATTGAAATTAAAAGCAGGTGGTGCCATCTACAACAGAATTTGTAAAGTATATTTAGACTAAGTTTATGATAGATTGAGTTCGACTAATCCAAATTACTAATGAAATCCCACTCAAAAATGACATCCCTCGTGTCCTTTTGGTGATTACATGAACCAAATCCACTACACCAAGTCCGATCATCACGTGAGTCAGTGTAGCTTCAAAGGCGAGCATCTATATGGGCATCATATCAACTATATGACTCATGCTTAACCTTTCGGTCCGTATTCCGAGGCCATGTCTGTACATGCTAGGCTCGTCAAGTAAGAACTTTAGTATTTGCGTGTGTAAAACTGTCTTACACCCGTTGTATGAAAGCGTAGAGTTGAAAACACCCGATCATCACGTGATGCCTCAAAACACGATCCACAAAATGGTGCATACTTAAGGAAGAACACATTTTATCTTGATATCTAAATGAGGGATCATCTTATAATGCTACCAAACGCGCCAAACTAGCAATATAAGATGCTAACATCTAATGTGTGAAGTGAGGTGATATGGTCCATGCATTTGATCTCTATCATTTGCATCGTGATATGATCTCTATCATTCCTTTGTGTGAAAGGCCAAGGTCTATGGAACTTACATGTTAAGTGAGTTGTAAGAGTATCTATTATACATCTACTTACAACAATACCATATCAAAACACTAGCCCAGCAACGATCTAAACTAGACGCCTCTAATTTATCAATTGCAAGTTTTACGTGGCTTAGGGCTTTCGGAGATAGAAGCTGTCTAACCTACGAACATGAACCACAACGAGGATAACCAAGTTATTAGCAACTCGTTGTAAATCAGATATTGACTATAGTAGGAGAGACAGACACCCGCCAGCCACTTATGCAAAACAAGTTGCATGTCAGTCGTGGAACCGGTCTCATGTACGATGACATGTAAGGTTGGTCTGGGCCGCTTCATCCCACTATGCCACCAATATCCAAGTACATAGAAGATGCAATAACATGATCATCATCGCCCACATATAAACATATGTGTACTACCCGTGCAAAGCACCTACGCATAGATCAGGCTCTGATACCACTGTTGGGTCCGCAGCATAGAAAACAAAAAAATTCCTACGGTGTGAACTACACGCCAAGATCTATCTACTAGGTACAAAGCAAACAGGTAGACATACATCCATAGAGAACTTACCCTCGAAGACAACGAGCTTTGTTAACGAGTAGGAACTCGTGGTTGATGTAGTCGTACACTTGCCGATCTCAAGATCGTGAGGAAGTCCGGCCTTAACTCAGCGGCGCATCCTTTTCGCACACGTTCAAGCCATCGGACAACCTCCACCTCCTCGCTCCATCGATCCAGCGGAAGCAGCAACTCCTTCCAGACGAAATGCCACCGGGAACATGTATCTCGCTAATCCGAGACCATGGGGAAATAATTCTAGAGGGGGAGAGAGATCCTTCACAAGGAGGTGTGAGGATGAAGGAGGGAATGGGTGGCCTTTTATAGGAGGAGGGGTGCCCCCTCTCTCCATGGCCGGCGCATGGGGGGGTGACCCCTCACCTCCCCCATTCATGTGGTGGTAACTCCTCCACATTAAAATGCCTCTTCACATTCCCTTTTAAAGTCTCCACTTTAAATGCATTAAGTTTCTCCAAATTTAATGCTCTCTCATTTAATAAAAACTCTTTTATTAAATTTATTCAGAATTTTGTTAATTACTTTAATTAACAAACATTTACATATAGCCCCTTGCAATATTTCAATATCACATGCAGAACCACCTTCTGCAATTTCACCCGAAACAATTTTCGGTTTCTATTGAAACAATTCCTGCGCTTTGCAATTCTTTCGTCTGAAAAATATGTGCTCCAAAATTGTGTCCGGTAACTCTTAAGTGTGCCACCCTACGGTTCACGAATAATGCAGACATGATCGAGACCCTTCTCCGATCAATAATCAGCAGCGGGACCTGGAGATCCGTATTGACTCCTACACATTCAATGATGACTCATGTGATCGTGAGAACCTTTAACGCTTGTAACTAAATCCCTTTGTCTCTCGATATATTACATGTCCGAGATTCGATCATCGGTATCTCCAAACCTAGTTTGATCTCGTTACCGACATGCACTCTTTTCTCGTTCCCGTGATATAACATTCTAGTGATCACATCACTTGCTTGCAAGCTATCCTAATGTGATATCACCGAGAGGGCCCAGAGTATATCTATCCGTCATCTGGATTGACAAATTCCACTCTTGATCCATGAGCCTCAACTTAACACCTTCGTAGCACTGAACCCATCTTTATAGTCACCCTGTTACGGTGTGACGTTTGATGTTATCAAGATACTCTTCCGGTGTTAGCAATTAACATGATCTCATGGTCTAAGGATAAAGATTACTTCGTATGATGTTATAGCAATATAAACACAATAACTTGATCGTAATGCTATACTTCGGATGAATGTTCATCACATCATTCCACCAATGGTGTGACCTTGTTATTAACAACATCCAATATCCATGATCAGGAAACCTTGATCATCTTGTTAATCAACAAGCTAGTCTATATGAGAGGCATGACTAGGAACCCTTTTTGTTTATTAAACACACATGTATTGATGTTTCCTATCAATACAATTATAGCATGTAAAATAAACATCTATCATATATAAGGAATACATAATAACAACTTCATTATTGCCTCTCAGGGCATATTTCCTTCAGTTTCTGTCTTCCCAAGGCCAGGTAGTTACCCAAATCCACCATGATTAGGGCGAAGACAGTTTCAGTTTGCGCACCTCAATTACGACATGCGAAGCAGATGTATCGAAGAGTTGAGTAATATAAGAATCTCAGGGATCCCAGTCCGCCGCCTGTCAGCCATCCAAACCTCGCTGGCGCCGTGACCTGAGAAGAAAGCAAAGAGCTATGAGGTTTGTTCTGAATGACGCGAAATAAAGGGAAGTCGATAACCCGCAGACCTTGGTTGCCTCGCCTCCCTCCTTCCATGGTACAAATCGCATCCCAGTGGCGCTTCATCGTTCGTCCCTTGCCGATTTCGTCAGCAGCGCTGGCATTAGAAGACCGAACAGCGATAAGGCAGAGGAACGGAAAGGGTATTTTTACCCATATTTTTTTAGGGCGACCCATAAATGTCCTACCGGTATGTGAGAAGGAAAAGTATAAAAATGGCCAATCCGTTAGGCCCATATGGGAGGTTGCGGCCCGACAAACGAGGTGTGGGATAACTTGTTTTGTGGAGTATAAGCCCAGCTAAAAATGCTAGAATCATTTGGACCATCGACGGAAACAAAAAACACAACTAACGATGGTTCGGGAACAAAAAAAGTTAATGCAGGCCATTAGATTAGCATATCGGACGGCTGAGGGATCAAAATCGTTGTGGAGGCTCCTAGCTAGGTGAGTTATTCTGAAATATTGGAAGCGGGTATATGATCATGATACAAATTGCATTGAACTGACCTATAAATGATGTTGGGTCCGCAGCATAGAAAACAAAAAATTTCCTACGGTGTGAATTACACGCCAAGATCTATCTACTAGGTACAAAGCAAACGGGTAGACATACATCCATAGAGAACTTACCCTCGAAGACAACGAGCTTTGTTAACGAGTAGGAACTCGTGGTTGATGTAGTCGTACACTTGCCGATCTCAAGATCGTGAGGAAGTCCGGCGCAACTCAAGCGCATCCGCTTTTCGCACACATGTTCAAGCCACCGGACAACCTCCACCTCCTCGCTCCATCGATCCAGTGGAAGCAAGAACTCCTTCGGATGAAATGCCACTGAACATGTATCTCGCTAATCCGAGACCATGGGAAATAATTCTAGAGGGAGAGATCCTTCACAAGGAGGTGTGAGGATGAAGGAGGGAATGGGTGGCCTTTATAGGAGGAGGGTGCCCCTCTCTCCATGGTCATGCATGGGGGTGACCCTCACCTCCCCATTCATGGTGGTAACTCCTCCACATTAAAATGCCTCTTCACATTCCCTTTAAAGTCTCCACTTTAAATGCATTAAGTTTCTCCAAATTTAATGCTCTCTCATTTAATAAAACTCTTTTATTAAATTTATTCAGAATTTTGTTAATTACTTTAATTAACAAACATTCACATATAGCCCCTTGCAATATTTCAATATCACATGCAGAACCACCTTCTGCAATTTCACCCGAAACAATTTCCGGTTTCTATTGAAACAATTCCTGCGCTTTGCAATTCTTTCGTCTGAAACATATGTGCTCCAAAATGGTGTCCGGTAACTCTTAAGTGTGCCACCCTACGGTTTTACGAATAATGCGTACATGATCGAGACCCTTCTCCGATCAATAATCAGCAAGGACACGGAGATCCGTCTTGACTCCTACACATTCAACGATGACTCCTGTGATCGTGAGAACCTTTAACGCTTGTAACTAAATCCCTTTGTCTCTCGATATATTACATGTCCGAGATTCGATCATCGGTATCTCCATACCTAGTTTGATCTCGTTACCGACATGCACTCTTTTCTCGTTCCCGTGATATAACATTCTAGTGATCACATCACTTGCTTGCAAGCTATCCTAATGTGATATCACCGAGAGGGCCCAGAGTATATCTATCTGTCATCTGGATTGACAAATTCCACTCTTGATCCATGAGCCTCAACTTAACACCTTCGTAAATCGAACCCATCTTTATAGTCACCTATTACGGTGTGACGTTTGATGTTATCAAGATACTCTTCCGGTGTTAGCAATTAACATGATCTCATGGTCTAAGGATAAAGATTACTTCGTATGATGTTATAGCAATATAAACACAATGACTTGATCGTAATGCTATACTTCAGATGAATGTTCATCACATCATTCCACCAATGGTGTGACCTTGTTATTAACAACATCCAATGTCCATGATCAGGAAACCTTGATCATCTTGTTAATCAACAAGCTAGTCTATAAGAGAGGCATGACTAGGAACCCTTTTTGTTTATTAAACACACATGTATTGATGTTTCCTATCAATACAATTATAGCATGTAAAATAAACATCTATCATATATAAGGAATACATAATAACAACTTTATTATTGCCTCTCAGGGCATATTTCCTTCAGTTTCTGTCTTCCCAAGGCCAGGTAGTTACCCAAATCCACCATGATTAGGGCGAAGACAGTTTCAGTTTGCGCACCTCAATTACGACATGCGAAGCAGATGTATCGAAGAGTTGAGTAATGTAAGAATCTCAGGGATCCCAGTCCGCCGCCTGTCAGCCATCCGAACCTCGCTGGCGCCGTGACCTGAGAAGAAAGCAAAGAGCTATGAGGTTTGTTCTGAATGACGCGAAATAAAGGGAAGTCGATAACCCGCAGACCTTGGTTGCCTCGCCTCCCTCCTTCCATGGTACAAATCGCATCCCAGTGGCGCTTCATCGTTCGTCCCTTGCCGATTTCGGCAATGAACATCGGCATCAAGACCGAACAGCGATAAGGCAGAGGAACGGAAAGGGTATTTTTACCCATATTTTTTTAGGGCGACCCATAAATGTCCTACCGGTATGTGAGAAGGAAAAGTATAAAAATGGCCAATCTGTTAGGCCCATATGGGAGGTTGCGGCCCGACAAACGAGGTGTGGGATAACTTGTTTTGTGGAGTAGAAGCCCAGCTACAAATGCTAGAATCGTTTGGACCATCGACAGAAACAAAAAACACAACTAACGATGGTTCGGGAACAAAAAAAGTTAATGCAGGCCATTAGATTAGCATATCGGACGGCTGAGGGATCAAAATCGTTGTGGAGGCTCCTAGATAGGTGAGTTATTCTGAAATATTGGAAACGGGTATATGATCATGATACAATAAATGATTCTGTCTTCCCAAGGCCAGGTAGTTGCCCAAATCTACCATGATTAGGGCGAAGACAGTTTCAGTTTGCGCACCTCAATTACGACATGCGAGGCAGATGTATCGAAGAGTTGAGTAATGTAAGAATCTCAGGGATCCAGTCTGCCGCCTGTCAGCCATCCGAACCTCGCCGGCGCCGTGACCTGAGAAGAAAGCAAAGAGCTATGAGGTTTCTTCTGAATGACGCGAAATAAAGGGAAGTCGATAACCCGCAGACCTTGGTTGCCTCGCCTCCCTCCTTCCGTGGTACAAATCACATCCCAGCGGCGCTTCATCATTCGTCCCTTGCCGATTTTGTCAGCAGCGCTGGCATCAGAAGACCGAACAGCGATAAGGCAGAGGAACGGAAAGGGTATTTTTACCCATATTTTTTTAGGGCGACCCATATATGTCCTACGGGTATGTGAGAAGGAAAAGTATAAAAATGTCCAATCCGTTAGGCCCATATGGGAGGTTGCGGCCCGACAAACGAGGTGTGGGATAACTTGTTTTGTGGAGTAGAAGCCCAGCTACAAATGCTGGAATCGTTTGGACCATCGACGGAAACAAAAACACAACTAACGATGGTTCGGAAACAAAAAAGTTAATGCAGGCCATTAGATTAGCATATCGGACGGCTGACGGATCAAAATCGTTGTGGAGGCTCCTAGCTAGGTGAGTTTTATTGTTTTTTAATGTGCTTTGGATCAAGGTGGGCCAGCGGTGTTTAATCTAGAATACTACATCTATTTGAGATTATAAGACCGAAGAGGTTTTTATATTGTTTGAGATTATAAGGGTTATCTCATTTATTAGTCTCTCTCGTCCAATGCGTGCTCTCCTTTTTCCTCTCGCTTTTTCCATGCATATAAAACTATTGGTGCATGCATAGATTAACACTAGCCCCAATGGGGATATCATAGGTAGTATCATGCAAGCCATATTGGCAAAATTCTAACGTGGCATGCTAATTAATGATAAAAGAGATTGTGTTGGTATCATAGGTAGATACGGTATCATAGCACGTAGAACTAGAAAAACTAATCTTCAATGAATCTTGTACACAATATTAAATAGAGATCCTACAAAACAATAAATATACTAAGACTACGATATTACTATATGATTCTATGTATTGTGAAGATAGTATCATATATATGATATTACTATATGATACTCCCCATTGTGACTAGTCTAATGAGAGAGAGTAATGAAGTGTCTTGGTATTAGCAACTTGGCTCTTAGACTAGCCCCAATGAAAGTATCATAGATGGTATCATGCATTACATGCATGCAAAATGCTTATGTGTCACTGCAATTAATGATGAAAGAGATTGTGTTGATATCATAAGTAGATATAGTATCATAACACATGGAACTAGAAAAATCATCACACATGTACCATCGGGCACTGTGACCATAATCCTCAATCTTCACAACAGAAAGTATTTTAAAGCAAAATAGGGAAAATTGTCCTTATCAGAGTCAATCTTCACAAATGAATCTAGCAAAATTGAGGAAATCAATCTTGTGAGTGAAAAGTCGTGAAACGATTGGTTCTTACCAACTCCATCGAGGCCACCTACGAGAGGGTGGAGAGCAAAAGCCTATGTACACTCGTTGGAGGGCCCAGGCCGAAATCCGGTGTTTTTTTTCGCTGGATTGGGCGAATGTTCGGTATGGGGGACCGCCAACTCTCAGCCACCCCCCAAGGTCCCGTCCTCGGAGATCAGAAAACAGTGAATTTTTTTTTAATTTGTTCTTCCCGCTAGCAAAACACGATCAAGTCCAAGAGTTCGGCAACACTAAACAGGCACAATCCGACAGCACAAAACAAAGTTTAGCGATCAAACTACGACAGGCTCCTCGTCATTGGCCGTAGGCTCCTCCAAGGCGGGTGTAGGCTCCTCCACGGCGGATGCAGGACTCGGCGATGTCCTAGGCGTGGAGCTCGGCTGGGATGCATAAGAGGAGGTTGGGGCAGAGCTCGGCGCCGGCGTTGGCACTACGTGGTACACCGACGCTTACGCCTGAGATTCCTTCTCCGCCGGCGCCAGGGCCTCCTGCTTCGCCTTGAGCTTCCTCTCCCTCTCTCGGCAACTGTCATTTTCCACCTTCCTCCGGTTCACAAGCTTCGCCCAATCGACATTGCTCATGCCTTTGGGCTTTTCCTTGGGTTTCGTCGGCTTTCTCGCTTCTTCAGCTTGGCGGCGGCATTGGCGGCGTCAGCGGGTCTTGGGCCGTTGAATTTGTTCGGTGGCATGACGGTGCAAGTATGGGGAGGCGACGGGAGGAGGTGGGGGAAATGGAGGGAAGTGGAGAGATGGTTGGAGTTGGTGGAAGCTCGCCGTCGTGTTGGGAGAAAAAGGAGGGAAATTAAATAAAAAAGGGGGAATTGGCTTCTCTCGCCGACAACCTGGGCCCGCCCCACTTTTTTCTCCATCCGACGCCCCCAGGACAACCGGGGTGCTGAGTTCGGCCTGAGTTCGCCGAATGGATTTTTGGCCCAATCTGGCAAATTTGGGACTCCTGGGGGCGTGGCTGGGGGAATTTTTGCCGGATGGAGCCGAAAATGGGCCTGGAGGGGCGTCCGAGGGTGGGTGAGTGGAGATGCTCTAAGAGCATGTACAATAGGAGGTGCTTACCAAAAAACCAACCATTTTATTAAGCATTGTTGCTTATTTATTTCTACAACCCGATAGTTCAGGACGTGGGGAACCTTATCAGGTCTACCCATGCGAGGATGGTGTTCTTATGTGAAACAAGACATAACAGAAAAGGTTAGAAAATTGAGGGGCGGATTCGGCCTCAAGGTTTTGAGGGGGTCGATAGTGAGGGCCTTAGCGGTGGCCTGGCTTTCTTCTGGTGCGATCGTTTGAAAGTCAAAGTTCAATCAATATGTGAGAGATATATTGATGTACACATCCGTGAGTCCGATCAAGAACCGCTATGGAGATTAACTTGTGTATACGGTGAGCCACGTACTGAAAATAGACATCATATGTGGTCTATTATGCGAGAACTGAAGAATCAATCCGATCTCCGGTGGTGTGTGCTCGGAGACTTTAATGGGGGCTATGTGGGGTTTTGAGCATTTTTGGGTTATCCCACGACCTGAGGCACAGATGATTGCCTTCAGAGATGTGCTTGAAACTTGTGAGTTAGTCGACCTGGGGTTTGCTGGAGTACCCTTTACGTATGATAACAAGAGACGTGGCCCTGCGGAATGTGCGTGTGAGGCTAGACAGTGTTGTGGCTGATAACTAGTGGAGGAGCATTTTCACTGATGCCAGAGTAGTACATAAAGTTCTGATCATACACCTATAGTTCTCTTTTGCGCGAAGGAACAAGAACAAGTGCCAAAACCTTGTAGAAGGCAATATGAGATGATGTGGGAGGCGAGAACCTAGTCTACCTTTTTTTTAGGGAGAACCGCCTTTATTAAATTTCAACAAGTACTGGAATACACTAGCTAAATGCCCGTACGTTGCCACGGAAAAATATACAAACGCAACGATAAGCATCAACTCTACCTCGCAAGATAACATAGATAACATGGTGTTTTACTTTCACCATCACACAACTCTACTTTCTCAAACTTTGTCATCCTAACCGTCGGAGCCGAGCCGGCGGGAATACGGATTGTGCGGTCGCACGGTGCCCCAAATTTTGGGGGGCCCAAGTCCCAATGATCCACGGCACAGAGGAGCTTTCTACCCCGACCTCATTAGATCATAAATGAGTTTTCTAGTACGATTACAGAGGCAGGACGACGAACAGTTAGGCTGCTTCCTAGCGGGCTGCATCTGGGCCTCCTTTTTCTACTTGGTAGGCATTGGCATTTTTGTTAGGCATGGGCCCATACATTTTTTCCATTAGATAGCTACTAAAAAATGAGTGAGATTGTCTGAAACGAAATATGAGTGGGATGGAGCCGGTGGATGATGGATGGCAAAAGCTGATAACGCACAATCGACACACGATTCTTCTCGGTCACGTGCCAATTCATGTAAAAATGAGGCAATAATTTCTCAGATCGTTTGCTAAGATGAAACTTTAAGTGATGGAAAATACAAGTCTAAATCACATTATGCATCTCCTCCATGCGTTATGCATCGCTCACCCTTACCTCGAAGAAGAGTTGTAGACGACCCATTGCTGGCGCTCAATAGGAACACCAACAGACGAGAGGGCGAGTTGATGTGAGGAGACCACACTACACCCATGGCCACCGCTATCATGCAGTTCCAACACTACCAAATATCACATGGATATGTCCTTGCTCGACACTACAATAGTTCGACAATGGCCATAACACAAACATGAGGTGATTTCCACGGTTCGTCACCTGTATATTTGGAATATACATTATAATTGACCATTACTTTATTTTTTTCTAGTGAGATAGGGTCCTATTTTAGAGTTTTGTACAGGGCCCCATATTTTGCCGGCTCAGCCCTCCTAACCGTTGGTGACGACAGTAGAAAGTTGCTCACTGTGCATGCAACATGCTTGGTGAAGCCGGCACTATCAAGCCAGAAGTGGCTGTGGCACTTTTCAAGGGACACCGCGTCGTATGTGTTGTAGCCGCACCTGGCCTTGAGTTGCCCTGCAATAGAAGGTGGTACTCGGGTCGAGATTCGGGGCCAACAAAAAACACGGTTGGCACAACAAGTGGTTTGAGAAACATGATATGGAGAAAATATATCATACTTCGAAGCGGATGGGGCTTGAAAATTGTAATTTTTGGGCAGTACCAAAGTAATTTTATTTACAACGATATCTCAAGCCATGGATGAATTCCTTTCTAGTCAGTTAGCTCAGGCAGGAGGATGCAAGCACAAATCAACACAAGATTAAAACATATTATATCCTACTACATCTTTGTCTAGTAGAATAAGCATGAAATACCTATATCACCAGGTAGAAGAAAGCCACCTACATCGCTTATGGCCTAGAAGCATACTATGTGCATCCTCATCTTCAATAGAAAATGCAGCAATTTAATCATCTGATTCCAGCTCCATGACAAACTAAAACAAAAAATTAAACTTTTAAATGCAGTTCATTGTGCAAGGAATTTGTGAAATGGTTATTACAATAGTCTTGGCATATGTAATGTTGTACTCCCTCCTAGTGACTTCGATTTTTCTAGGTTCGATGTATCTACACACCAAAACGTGTCTAGATACATATAAATTTAGACAAATCCAAGTCAATTATTTTGGGACCGAGGAAGTATGAGTTGCTCCACGGACATCAAAATTCATAGCAATTCAGATTGGAGTTAGGCATGCCCTACATGTTACAGAATTTCATCCCAGTAGGGCCTTTGTTAAACTAATTCTTAAAATGTTGAAGTTTACATTACCGGATTGGCTGTATCCAGGCTTCACCATTTAACTACTAAACCCCACGCCCTGATTATATTTGGCCCAAATAGTGCATCGGAGTAGCAAATGGTACTATATCTCTAGCCAAGCAATACATGAAACGTAATTTAAGTTTGCCAACAGCTCGAGAATTAGCGACATCGCGGTCGCAATAATGCTCCCGGGTGTCGTCCAGGTACTCGGACCACTCCCTCTGCCTCTTCTCCCTAGGAGGTTCCTCTTGCTGATCCCCGGCCTCCCGAAGCTCCAAGTCGAGCACGGCACGGGTGCGCGGCGTGCGCCACGGGCTCGTGCGCGGTTAGCCTCCTGGACGAAGCGACGGAGGTCGGCGGCGCGGATGGGGAGTCGACCGAATCGGCGGCGGCAGCTCTCCGATCCCGGCCGGAACCAGCGGCACGGTGGCTGCAATTCGGCCTCCCGCGGTGACGCTCCAGTGGCGCTGAAATCCGGCCGGCAGCGGCGGCGCTCCAATCCTAGCAGGCAGCGGCGGCGCTCGAGTTCAGCCGGCCGCAGCGACACGGATGGGGAATCGACGAACTGTTTCTCCTCAGTCTGGCCTCCTCCGCGTCGTGATTGGCAATAAAATAACAGGACGAACCGTTTTTTCCAGAGTGGCAGTGTGGGTAGTTAACCTGTTGGTGGGAGGGCAAAACAGGAAAGAAAAAAGGAACGAAAATTCTGGCAGACCAACCTACCGCAAGACAAATTATAGTATATAATAATAGATAGATAGATAGATAAGCCTATAGGTGGATCAATTAACCAAACTTGACGGTTCAGGCCATCGCTCACTACACTTCTAGTTAGGGATTAAGCTTCCTTATTTGAAACCCTTCGTTCGTGGCGGAAGGTCATCTGTTCAAACTCCCGTGGCGATTCCTTAATCTCTCGAACAACATGAGCATAAGCTCCCATCGTTCCCTCTTCAATGCTCTTGATCACCTGCTGACAGACACACGTGACATAGAGCTTTCGAGCATTGATATCGTATGCCAAGGCAAAGGCTTCACGGCATACCATAGCTTCCAAAGTCTCTGGATCAGTTTTGCCCGAGAAAACAACATATGAAGCTCCCATGAATAATCCATCCTTTGATCGTGCTACAGCTACGATCGTGCCACGCCTCGTGTTTTTTAACCGTCTCCTAACACCTAGAGTAGGTTCGTTGTAGAAACTGACTCCAACCTTGTAGGAGCGTCTGTAGAAATACGGATGCTCGGCCTACTAGAGTCGGTTCATATGGGTGACCGTCTCCCAGGCCGCCGACGGTTCATTATTTAAACCGTCCACGTAAATCATATTAACAGAGGTGACCCTTTATATGAACCGTCTGATGTATACTTCAAAAACGGTTCGGCCAACCGTTTCGAAAAAAGATGATTTATAGACAACTGTCGCCGGGAGTTGGATGCCAAAACCGTCGCCCGTCCATGGTGAAGAACCGTCATTGAAAGCTGATTCTGGAGTAGTGCACGTGTTCTACAGGTGTACGATGGCAAAGAATCTATGGGGAGCGATGAAGGAGGTGTGGCCGCTCTATGCTCTGGACGACATCACCAATACGGGCATGGAGTGGCTACTACACACGCTGGAGAAGGAGAAGGAATAAGGACGACTGATGATAATGATGACCTTCTGGCGCATATGGCATGTGCGGAATCAAGTCATCCATGATAAGCCCGCGCTGGCGATCGAGGCTTCAAGGAGGTTCTTGTGCAGCTATGTCGATTCGCTGATAGGCATCAAGCAATCGTCAAATGCAGACTTAGCTAAAGGAAAAAATGTGGCCGTATATGATCACATGACTTCTTCCCATGACCAAACAAAGGGGAAGAAAATGAATGTGAGTCGGGGCCTGAAGAAGTGGTCAAAACCGCCACAAGGATGGATGAAACTCAACGTAGATGGGTCTTGCGTAGAAGCTGAAGGAAGAGGAGGAGCTAGTATGGTGCTAAGACATGACGGTAGTGAAATTATCTTCTCTGTCTGTCGTTACTTGTTCTCCTGCACTAGCCCAATCGAAGCTGAGCTGCTCGCTTGTAAGGAAGTCCTGAACCTTGCCTTACAATGGACAGATAAACCAACAATTCTGGAGAGTGACTGCCTGGAGGCAACAAGGATGTTGAATTGTGATGATATCAACAGATCGCCGCCAGATGCAGCAGTAGTGGTGGAAACTGGCAGTTATGCAGGCAAGGGAGAGAATGTCGTGTGTTGCATATTCCTAGGGAGCTGAACTGCGTAAGCCATTCCCTTGCTAAGCTAGGTCGTACAGATCGTGTGTACTAAAGTCTGAAAGTCTGGTTACATTCAGGTCCGAAGGTGATCTGGCCTGCTTGTATTCAGGATGAAACCCCAATTCTTTGAGTAATAGAATTCTACATTCGCAGAAAAAAAATAGAAGAGGTGCCTAGTTAGGCATCTATCTAGTATAAATAAGCATCAGTGTTTAAAGAAAATCGGTTTATTTTTGTAAGCACTCTTCTAAGCACCTTATATTGTACATGCTCTAAGGAGAAGGCTGGCGCTTGTTTGCAAAACAGATGAAAAAAAAGAGCTTCTAGCGCAGATTCTTTTGTATTCCTGGATCTCAACTCCTTAAGCGCCTATGCAAGTCCCTTCGGCGTTGTACATGCCCTTATGCTATCTAACATGGCACCCCTGATCTTGACTTTATGCAAAAGTGTTATTTCGTGGTATTCTTTCGCCGGGGTTTATTATTTAGAGATAATTTCATCTTTTTTACTTGTTCACACGACCCTAAATCATATAATATGAGCAACTTTCGTTTATGTGGACAAACGTCATCCCTCCTCTTGCCTCTTATATAAATCCTATAGGTACTGAACTAAAACCCCAACTTGTGAATGGTCGCGCACGGCTCCCCGGTATAGTTAGCACGAGGGGTTCTGACAGAGCAAATGCGCTGACAATTTGTGGTTTTGCACAGAGTGGTTGTGCCATCTGTCTAACATAACTGTGGAAAATTTTAAATTATAATGTCTGTCATTGTTATACTTGTGTGTGATTCGATTTAATTCTCGCAAACTAAGTTTGCAGAATTTTAGCTGTGCGCTTTTAATCGGACTCCATTTAGTCATAAACTAGATTTTCGTCGTCGAAATTGAGTTGACGTGGATGACACATGGACGTTGGTCCCACTTGCAGTAGTATGTCACTTAACAAAACTAATGTCTCAAGTGACCCGCCGACGAAACTATTTCGGAATCTAACCCTGGATTCAGCATCGACAAGTATGGAGTCGAAATAATGCAGGTTGGCATGAAACATCTTTGGCCAAAGCAAGGTCAGCGCCTAGCTGGCGCTAATGAGTTTGGCACCGAACACATTGAGTCATTTCTACCATTTTTTTGGCGCCGAACTAACTTTGAGTCATTTCTACAGATTTTTTTTGGCGTCGTTTGGCGCCAAACTAACTTCGAGTCATTTCTACCGATTTTTTTTTGCGTCGACCCAACTTAGGCTATATCCTTGTTGTAGGGAACTCGAGGGTCTGATTCCAATAGTTTGGCCAAAGGGACAGATAAAGCATCAGTTTCACCAAGAGGTCATTTGTCAAAAAAAAAACTTAAATCTCAGTATATAACCTGGCTTTGGCACATGGTCCAATCAAGTCACCGGCCGGCGGCTCACGAGCGCGCTCATAAAAAGCGAAACCGAACCCCACCTCTGCCCTCGTTGAGAGTCGTCTCTCCTCCTCCCCCGCTGCCCCTGGTCTTCTCCCTCTCCGGCGGCGATTTTGGCCGGCGAGTGGATGGACTAGGTGGTTTGGCCTCTTTCGTTCTTAGTAGAATAGGTTGTAGTGCTGAGTTGCCGCCATGGCGTCTGGGCTATATGCCTGATTGGAGTAGAACATCAGATCTTGCCGGCCAGATCTGTTGTGTTCTAGATGTTCTTGTTGCAGCCATACTCCTTTAGTGGCAGGAGGTGTTGCTGGCGGTGGTGAGAACACTGGAGATCTCCGGGAATAAGGCCAGCTGCTGGAGCTACGTCTCGGTGTCTGGGCGCGACGCCGACGGTCTACTGCAAGCGGCCCTCGCCGAGCTTCCATGGTGGAAGCGGACGGCGGTGGTCCTTGCCGTGGGCTCCTTCAATAAGCGCTTGGCTGCTCGTCACCATCGCCATCATCTACGCCCGCCTCCCCAAGTCCGTGGCAGGCTCTTTAGGTTTGACGGCGAGCCGCATCTCAGGGAGTGGTGTTGGCGTGCTTTTTCTGCTCTGGCTATGCTCTCCTCTCTGTCTTTCTTCTTCTCCTCGAGCTCCATGGTGGGGATGGGGAAATAAGTTCTCAGAGCTGAAGCACATCTGGGGTGGAACTGGAGTCCAAGAACCTTTTCTTCTAGGAGCTCATCCTCTGCGTCTGATTGGAAGACACCGAAAACTTTGGCCAAGATGGCCTTATCCATGTCGGTATGCTCCGACGATTTTCCAACCTCCATTGGGAGGCTCTCTTCGAGCTCAGACGCTGAGAGCTTCACCGGGCCGGAGGCAAGTGGTCTAGTCCCCGTCTTCGTCCATGGTTGCAGCGATCTGTGCTCTCTGCTCCACAGTGGGGAAGAGAAGGGACTAGATTGTAGTTTCCAATCTTTTAGCAAGGTCCTTTCTACAAATGCTAGGGTCTATGTGTTATTTTCTTATTTTATGGGATCCTTTGTAATAAACTTGTTCCTCCACTGCTATATTAATGAAAGGTTCTAGCCTCTTCCGAGGCACTCCGCGCTTAAAAAAGAAGTCATTGGCCGGCCAGGTAAGCGCCAACGGCTCGTGGCAGTTGTCACGGTGTCCACATCAGATGGTCGGCAATGCGATGGCAACACAGCGTGAGGTAACCGTCACACTGTTGTTGACTCTGAACCCTCCAACGTCACCGCAGTGACCGCACCCACAGGCCCCGCCAGGCCAAAAACGCTTGGAACACATACCTGTATACAGTACACACTACACACTCTGAATAACGAGCCGGGCACTAGCTGCCCTAGTTGCTGGCTTAACGCGTCGCAGACCAGAGTTCCTGCCGCAACTTTGAAAATTTTAAAACTTTATATTTGAAGCTAATTTTAAAAAAAAAACACCAGCATGTAGACGTTTTATTCTACCTGTGTGTAAAATTTTAATACAAAATACCATATATTTTACCCTCATCAAAAAAGACAAATGTACATATCCCGGACTTGAACGGTGCAAAATTCGAATCTCCTAAAATTTGTCCGATTTCTATTTTTTATCAAGCCAAAAAAATACAACATATTTTACACTGAAAATTTGCAAGCTCGTAGTGTAGATATTTTAGTACATCCCGATATTTTTTTTGGATGCTTTTTGAAACTTCGAAATAAAGTTTTCAGGGCACGTACAATACGGTGATATCAGCCTTCCCTTATGGTTGTCACGTTGGATTTTTGTTTAGTTGGAGAAGAGAGAAATAAGAAAGAGAAGATTGTCTTCCCTTAGCTAAGGGATAATCTCTTAGAAATAAGAGAAGGCTGTTTTCTCCATTGTACCACATGTCTTCTCTTAGAAAAACAATTTCTTACTAAAAATAGTTAGTTCTAATTAATTACTAGAGATGGCAATAAGAGAGAATGTATTGTACAACTTGTATATAGGTCTTCTCTAGATGATGTGGAGGACTAAGGGAAGACATAACTTTTCCAGCATTGTACATGCCCTCAGAATATTCCGGGTTCTACAGCGAGTTGGCCTGCCCGCCTTCGAGGCTTGCATGCGCGGTGTGCACGCTCATATTCGCTTGGGTCAGAAATCCATCGGTGTGCACCGAGAAAAGAATTACGATATGTTTGGATCCTAGGCGAAATTAGTTACAGCCTTGTCTAGCTAGGATATACGATTGGTAGAGGGAAAAAAATATTGCTTTTGAGGGCCAGCTAGCCTCATGGAGCCAAGGAAAAGCTCCCCATGGCAGGAGAGCCGATTCGGCTCGCTCGCGACGCCAAACTGTTTCACGCGGGAAAAAAATCCCACGATGGCACACGTTCTGCTGATTAACGTGTTAGTTTTGCCTTTGTAGCATTCCATCCAAACGTCTAGCTTACTTGAACTTGCCAGCAAAAGCAATCCGCTGAACCAAACGCATAACCTAAGCAGACTAGCCAAGCGGAGCTGAGCAAAGCTGGCTAGCTCAGCTATGGCCTGCCTAGCGACGAAACCAAACATACTCGAGCAAGCTTGTATAGTGCAGATACTTGTCTCTACTTCCTCCGACCCAAATTAATTGACTCGAATTTGTCTAGATTCGGATGTATCTAGCACTAAAACATGTCTAGGTACGTCTGAATCTGGACAAATCCGAGTCAATTAATTTGGATCGGAGGGAGTACCATCTTCTTGAGAGCAATCACATAAAAACTAAAAGACAAATCAAGATAAAGTGATTATCCTGAATTTGTAGATAAAATTCTAAGAGATCCAGAAATACAAAACAATTCATAGGATTTTCTGCAACCATTGAAGCCAACAGTTGTCGCGCAGATTCAGCACCGCCGAGACACACACTAGAAGAGATGTCGAGTCTCCACCAATGCAAGATCCAAAAATAACCATCACCAATAAGGCTTTGTGATTCGATGAACATGCCTGCTTCACTCAACGAGGCACATGTTGTTGCGGTACGTTGATCGGGGACGTCCTCATGCTATGTTGAACTAAGATTCGTCGTCTCCCATTGATAAAGTCAGATAAGAACGACATATCCACCATCTCCAGACCAACAACCTCGCTTCAGAGGAACCACCTCGCCCCGGTCACCTGCGTCGTTGCAGATAACACAGTGATACACCAAAAACTAATCTCGCTAGATTTGATAACAACGAGAAGACCAAGTTGCTGATTTGAAGGACCAAGCATCATATGTCGCCATCAACTTCGAGACACTGCCATGAAGGTCGCCACCGGTGTGAAAGTAGAGTTGAGGCGCTCCCACCACCCTAACAATGCATCACAACAGACAAGTCCTAACCTATCTACTAGACCAAAACAGAGGAGCGAGATCCCTCTCCCTTCTCCTGCTGGAGCGGCAAGAAGAGGGAGAGGGGACCAACGACTTGGACGGTGGAGATCTGGAGGGAAGAGGGTTGTCGCCTCTTCACCTGTGAGAGGAGGAAGATGCGAAACATTTCTCTCTACCCTATTATGTTAGAGTTCTGTACTACAAAATAAGAGTATCTTGTAAATCAGATCGTGTAAAAAAAGGACGCAACGGGTGTCAGGTATCCTAAATAAGTATGTTATGAACTTAGGATAATCAATCATATTTTTCTATGCAAACTGAGCTTAGCCAGTTGCGGATGTAGGAAAAAACTGCAGGACAAACACCCATAAAAAAGGACCTACCAGACATAATTCTAAACAATAAATTAGGATAGTAAAATATTCTCAAATCCAGGGTAGGCCACGGAAAACCCAACCCACCCTTTGCGTTCGCCACTGAGCTTAGCTCTAGTGTTTAGGTTCCTTGTGGTAGAACCACTTTACCTAGATTCAAATCCTAGACGTTGCAAGGGTGTTTGAATTACCTAGATTTATTTCAAGTTTTAACCCACATTGTTCTTTTATTGGTAGGTGGCATGCTCGTCAACCGTGAGACGCTTATGTTGACTTCATCAACCTTAAGATCTATTGGCATCGTTTTTCGAAGGTGCTCATAGAGATAGTGTATGCGTGTATACAGGGTGAGTGTACTTTGTATATGTGAGCATTTGCATTTGGTGTTTCTAGATTTTTTTTTCCTATTTTGTACATATAGAATTGTTGGGGGATCCCATCGGGTGCACGCACCACGCCTCTTTGGATAATCAAACCCCGTTGTACCCGACCGACCAGAACACGGTCCGAGAACCGCGTCGACCGAGACGCGGATGGACAGAGAGAGAAAGTTTTGAGGACAGCCAAAAATAGATTTGATACCGTTCACTTCAAGCGTTCCGGTGAGGATCAATCAAGAAGAACACCGCCCCACCCCCACTTCTCCAACCAGGCCCGCAATTCCTCGCACAGTTGCGCTCCCAGAAGAATCTTTCGCGAAGCCTCTCCGGTCTCTCTCCCCCACTCTCCGCCCCCGCCCCCGCCGCCACCCGCGCCGCCCGCGACTCCTCTTCCGCGTCGTTCGTCAGGTGCAGTTCTTCTCTCTTCTCCCCCGTTTATTAGTTTCTTTTTTCTTCTGCTCCTTCTGGTTGTATGCGTGAGATCATCCGTGGGCGCATCCGTGCTTCCGTTGGAACCGACTGGATTGGGGAGTTAGATTTGGTTGTCTAGTAGTTTTGCGGTTTCGTACTATGTTTGAACGAAAGGCGAGATTCGTTCTGAAAATACCCCTCTTTTCCCTCATTTATTAAAAGACCTTGGAAAGGTTTCTTGATCCCGAATTCATGATATCGAAAAGTGAAAGGTCGTTATATTTCACAATGGAAGGCAGTTGATTCACATCATATGATCGTGGCAAACGCGTTTGGTGATTTTCCCTGTGCTAGGAGTTTGTACCGAGATGCAGATACTCTGGTCAGTATATGTAGTATCGTCTAATGAATGAATCAATCGATGAAGAGTAAAAGATGTGCACATATGAAATGGCCAATTCCTTGTTTTCTGACCCTGAATGTTGTGCGCCTTTAAGCATGTGTTTGTTTGTGCTGTCTCCTTAATGCAATTATCTGAAAATACATCTACTGCTCAATTTCCATGATCAACCATCCTCTTTTCCATCTGTCATTTTGATGGCAACTTTTATGTTGACTCTCAACTGCCCGTTTTTCCACCATACTCCATGCACACTGCAAGACTCATCAGGATACTAATCACATGGTTCTTTGCTGCTAATGTAGCAATGCAGCTGTATCACCATCCGTATTCGCTGGACAGTCAGAAAGTAAGGATAGCTCTTGAAGAGAAGGGCATTGACTACACCTCGTATCGTGTCAATCCACTAACTGGGAAAAACATGAATGTGGCCTTCTTCCGCATGAACCCTTCCGCCAAGCTCCCTGTCTTCCAAAATGGTGCTCATGTCATTTTCCGCGCCATCGATATCATTCAGTAGGTTCTTCATTCCCTTTGACAATGTCTGAATCCTAAGACACATCCAATACTGCTGATCAAGCAACATTGTTCACTTATCTTCTCTATAATTTCGTAGGTACATAGACAGACTTGCAGTGCATTTAAGCGGTGAGATCCAGCCTGTAAATACAGAGGTTCACCAGTGGATGCAGAAAGTTGATGGTTGGAATCCTAAGATGTTCACACTCACTCACACCCCAGTAAAGTACCGCGCATTTGTCTCCAAGTTCATACGCCGGGTGCTGATTGCTCGGATGTCTGAAGCCCCTGATTTAGCTAGCATGTACCACGTCAAGCTCCGTGATGCTTATGAGACTGAAGACAGGCTGAAGGACCCTGACACTATGCAGCAATGTGAGGAAGAGCTGAGCAAACTCCTGGATGATGTTGAGGCGCAGCTCAACAAGACCAAATATCTCGCTGGCGACGAATTCTCACCGGCTGATTCGATGTTCATTCCCATTCTTGCACGCATAACCCTTCTCAACCTGCATGAGGAATACATCAGCTCCAGGCCCAGGATCTTGGAATACCACACATTGGTCAAGCAGAGGAACAGCTACAAGGTTGTAATTGGGAAGTACTTCAACGGGTGGAAGAAGTACCACACTCTCTTCAAGACCTCGTTCTTCCTTTGTGTCCGAACCTTGTTCCGAAAATACTAGGTGGTTCATCCTGTTGCGTAGCCGATTCCATGCAACCAATTTGTACAGTAAGGTTAGGCTGAATATATGACTGGCATACCTTCATGTGTTTTTCCTCAAAGGCCTGGTGATAGTTCCTGAGTTTTTTTTAATACATTTCTCTGCTCCAATGTTGCTGTGTACAGCCTACAGAATCTAGATGTTGAGTTACTTACAGAATAATAGGCCTATATATACAGTTTGAGTTTCTAATACGATATGTCTATTCATGGGCAAGTCTCATTTCTATATCCTGTTTTTTCAATCGTACCTCATGTCTGAAGTACCTTGTGCACCAACTGTCACTGCAATTTTCTTTTGCATTTGTTTCTAAGTTCTCCAAATTTGTTAGAGGGCTTAAATTTTCCAAATTCATATTATTTTGAACACATATAGGTTCTGATTACTCTCAGCTTGCAGCACAATATTTTTCTAATGTATTAATGCCCAGCTTTCTGGATGTGTGTGAGCTGGAGATCTTCACGCATGGGCTCTATGCCTCTACATTAATGGTACATGACAATGGGTCCCATTGTCATTGACTGCATAGTGATTCTAGATGTACTCTGTGTCTTCATTACTCTATCCACCAAGGTTCTCCAATTGCCACAGAATGCACATCACTCCTATAGTCCTATTTATACATCAAAGCTGAAACTCTTTGTCCAGCAATTCAACATTGTTGTTTGATGCCTTTTAGCTTCAGATTTTGTAGGCTCCGACAGTAAGCAGAGAAGAGGAAGAAAGAGAGAGCCTAAGAGCACTAAGAATGGGAACATAGAGGAAAGCTTAATTCTTATGTTTTCACCTCTAGTGTTGGAAGTGTAAATATTTAGTTTGGTGCTTTCCTGATGTCTCCCATTCCTATGGTTCTTGAGCCCTCCTTCCTCTTCCTTTTGGCTTGCGCAATTGCTTACTGGAGAAACTGTAGACATGTGTGCACATACTTAGATATTGTGAGATTTGAAAGGCTAGTCGAGAAGAGGAAGACAAGAGAGCCTGAGAGCAGTGGGAATGGGAACATGGAGGAAAGCCTAACTCGCTTTATTTTCACCTCTAGTGCTGGAGGTGAGAACTCAGTTTGGTATTTCCCGATGCCTCCTATTCCTATTGTTCTCAAGCACTCCTTCCTCTTCTTTGGCTTGCTAAAGCAACTTTTAGCATAGAAACCAAATATATGTATGCACATACGATGCGAAATATCAAAATCAAGGTAGGAAGGGGAAGAGAGAGAGGGCCTAAGAGCAGTGGGAATGAGAACATAGAGGAAAACTTAGCTTATTTGTTTTTCACCTCTTTTTTTGAGGTTGAAACATGGTCTGGTATTTTCTGATGCCTCTCATTCCTATTGTTCTTAAGCGCTCCTTCCTCTTCCATTTTGTTTCCTAAATCAAATTAGCAGAAAAAAGTAAAAAACTACCGTATATTGCATATATTCAGATGATATGAGGTATCTGTTGTGAAATAGGAAGAGGAAGAAAAGAGGACCTAGAGGGGTGGGCATGGGAATATGATGTAAGGCTAAAGACCACAGTTCCTTGTCCAACACTAGAGGAGGCTTTGATTTGAGTTTTCCTAATGCCTCCCATGACTATTGTTCTTTGGTGCTCCTTCCTCTTTGTTTTGGATCGCACAACACTCGACATAAAAAATATTTCTAGTATAACATGGTCTAGTTCAAGTTCATACACCCTACATAGTTGGAGTGCTATTTTATCTGTTTTTTCTTTGGCATGCCTTAATCCGTATGCAAGACAAGATAGTGGCTTAGATAGCTACTTTATAATTTTATTGTAGTTTGTTTTTTAGATTATACTAACAAAACGAAACTAATGGTTAGCTCCATATTATTCTATGCGTGAAATCACGCCAAGAAATTTAATTTACCAGGTTGTATATATATGTCGTATACATCTCTGTATCTGAAAAAGGGCTGGTAGTCATGGCGACCTAAACAAGATTTTTTATAAACTTAACAAGAAAAGACACAGAAATTTAACACATCGAATGGTGCATATTCTTCACTAGTTCCCTTATGTTGAACTCATGCTGTAGACATAAATCAGGTCAATCACACACCACTGCTTAATAGGCCCGAAAAATCGGAGTGAGAAAGGTGGAGTATTGTTTTCAGCTCATAACTCGGATTACTATCAAGGCCTCGTTCTTTCTTTGTGTCCGAACCTTGTTCCAAAAATACTAGGTGGTTAAGCATGTTGCGTAGCCAATCCATGCCGTGTACATTGAGTTTAGGCTGAATATATGACAAGTATACCTTCATTTGTTTTTCCTCCAAGGCCTGGCTGATGGTTCCTCAGAGTTTTGTTTTCCATACATTTCTCTGCTCCAATGTCGCTGTGTACAGCCTACAGAATCTAGTTATTGAATTACTTACAGAATAATAGGCCTATATATACAGTTTGGGTTTTCTAATCTGATATGTCTCCATTCATGTCTGAAGTACCTTGTGTACCAACTGCCACTGCAATCTTATTTTGCCTTTATTTGTAAGTTTCCCAAGTTTGTGAATTTTCTGAAACTCATAGCTTCTAATTGCTCTTGCATTACACTATTTTCCTACTTTATGAATGCACAGCTATCTAAATGTGTGTGAGCTGAAGATCTTCATGCACGTGGTGTACATTAACAGTACATGACAATGGGCCCCATAGTCATTGACTGTACAGCGATTCTGGATGCAGTGTGTGCCTTCATTACTTGATCCCCAAAGTTTCTCCTGAGAGTGCATAAGACGCCTATTTATACATCAAAGCTGAAACACTCCGCCCAGCAATTCAAGAAGATTGCTGCTTGATACCTTTTGTTTCTTCAGATTCTGTAGGCTCCAAGAGCAAGCAGGGAAGGGGAAGAAAGAGAGAGCTTAAGAGCAGTAGGAATGGGAACATGGAGGAAAGCTTAAATCTTTTGTTTTCACCTCTAGTGTTGGAGGTGTAAATGTTTAGTTTGGTGCTTTCCTGATGCCTCCCATTCCTATTGTTCTTGAGCCTTCCTTCCTCTTCCTTTTAGCATGCACAATAGCTTACCAGAGAAACCGTATATATGAGACCTTGAAAGCTAGTCGAGAAAAGGAAGAAAAGAGATCCTGGGAGCAGTGGGAATGGGAACATGGAGGAAAGCCTAACTTGCTTTGTTTTCACAAGTGTTCGAGTCATTTGGTGTTTCCCAATGCCTCCCATTCCTATTGTTCTCAAGCCCTCCTTCCTCTTTTTTTTTGCTTCACCGGTTGCTTTAGCGTAGAAACCATATATATTTGTGCACATATTCGATGTGAAATCTCAATAGAAAGACTGGAAGAGGAAGAAAGAAAGGGCCTAAGAGCAGTGGGGATGAGAACATACAGGAAAGCCTAACTTATTTGTTCTTCATCTCTTGTTTTGAGGTGGAAACATGCTCTGGTTTTCCCGATACCTCTCATTCCTATTGTTCTTAAGCACTCCTTCCTCTTCCTTTTTGTTCGCTAAATCGCTTTAGCAGATTTTTTTCCCCATAAGATGATATGAGATGTCCATTGCGATACATAAAGAGTACGAAATGAGGGCCTAATAGCGGTGGGCATGGGAACATGATGGAAGGCTAAAGCCCTCAGTTCATCCAACACTGGAGGAGGCTCTGATTTGAACTTTCCTGATGCCTCCCATGCCTATTGTTCTTTGGTGCTCCTTCCTCTTCCTTTTGGACTGCACACCATAAAATAGATCCATTGCATATCATGATCTGGTTCAAGTTCATACACTCAGCATAGTTGGAGTGCTATTTTCTGTGTTATTTTATTTTCTTATGCATGCTCTAATCCATACACAAGACAATGTTGTTGCATAGCTGAAAAACTGGTTTATACTTTATACTTTATAATTTCCTGTTTGATCCTTCAACGAATGGTGGCCTAGCTATCAGATTCTGGACATGTAATTTGGAAGTAATTCAATGGGTGGAAGAAGTATCTAAATCTCTTCAGAATCTCATTCTTCCTTTGTGTCCGAAACCTCTTTCCGAAGTTCAGCGTGTTGCCTAGGGGATCCATGCGGAATCGATATGTATAGTGAGTTTAGACTGATATATGACCACCAAGGGATTGTGGTAGAAGGTTTCCTTCGTTCTGTTTTTCTATATTTCCCTCCTATGTTGCTGTGCACGCCCTACAGAATTCAGATATTAAGTTTCTTAAAGAACAATAGACCTATTTATAGATTTTGTTCATCGAGAAAATGGCCTATATATATGATGTTTTAGCTTTTCTGATAATAGATTCCCGTAAATCATTCGCTAACTGCATTCTGTCATCTTTTCTGGTACCTTCTTTTGGTTGTTGATGTCTAAAGTACCTTGTGTACCAATTGTCACTGCAATGTTATTTTCCTTTGTTTTGAATTTTCCAAGTTTATTTTAAGGTCTTAATTTGTCTAAGTTCATATTATTTTTTGGCTCATATCTCGGATTGCTACCACTTTTTGTACTGTATAAACGAAAAGGTTGCTACTGATATAGCTTTGTGGATACGAGTAAGTAGAAGATCTCCATGCATGTGCTCTAAATTAACAGTACAAAATAATAGGAAATGCCTAGTCATTACCATGATTTTAAAGGCGTTAAGGCGTCTTAAGGCGATCAGGGGGCGCTCTGACGCCTAGGCAGGCGCTTTGGACGCATAGGCGCCTAAAGCGGGCGTTTTTCCAAGACGGAGGAGGGGCGCCTGGACGCCTAGGCGACGCTTAGGCGACGCCTTTAAAACCATGGTCATTACGTGCCCCTACTGTCATTGAATGTACAGTGGTGCCAGATACACTGGTTGTCTTCATTACTTTGCTGTCCCTAAGGTTGTCTATAATGTGCCGTGCACGTCCTATTTATACCACAAAGCTGAAATACCTTTCCCAGCAATTCTAGCTTGCTATCTGAGAGTTTTGTTTCCTTATATTTGTAGGCACAAAGAGTAAGCCAGGAAGAGGAAGAAAGAGAGAGCTCAAGAGCACTGGGACTGGGAACATGTAGGTACGCCAAACTTGTTTGTTTCACCTCTAGTGTTGGAGGTGCAAATATTATTTTTTTCGGGAAAACGCAATGACATTGCGTTTCTTTTCATTGCAAAGAAGAGTTTGAGTTTTACAGAGTTACATGTCTATGCCGCATGCATAGAACAGGCCACCGAGAAGGTGGGAAGCACAGAATTACATACAAAAAAATCAGTGCACATCCCAGTCCGTGGGGATGATGACTCTCAGGCCTTTGGCCCCAGCTCTAGCCCAGAGCGCCGCCTCTTCTCGAATGTTTGCAGTCAGCTGGGGGACGGATGGGCGAGCGCCGTCGAAGACGCAGGAGTTGCGTTCCTTCCAGATCATCCAGGCGACAAGGTGTGTGGCGGTAGCCAGTCCTTTGCGCATGGGCTTAGGTGTTAATTGTCTTGCGGCGGACCACCAGTCTTGAAGATCAGTTTCGTCCTCCGATGAGAAGGTGCTGCATGGTCTCGAACTCCTGGTCGCAGAGTAGGCATCGCGGGAGGAACTGTAGTCGGTGTCGTCATCGTCTCTCAGCGGTCCAGCACTTGTCCTTGTCAGCCAACCATAGGAAAAACTTGACCCGAGCAGGAGCCCATGTTTTCCATAGTAGCTTCCACGCCCTGCTGTTTGTGGATCCTTGGAAGGATGCCAGGTAGCAAGATTTTGCTGTGTAGGTGCCCCCAGCATTCCACTTCCAAACCAGCTGGTCTTGTTGGTCGTTGAGCACCGTGCGCTCGACCTGCCGCCAAATGCTTAGGTACTGTCCCAGTTCCTCTATGCCAATGACGCCATGGATGTCACGCGCCCAGCTGTGGTCATGGAGTCCCTCCGCAATCGTTCGCTGTTTTCTCCGGCGCTTGGGGATGCAGGCGTATAGCTGAGGGGCTAGCTCACCGATGGATCTGCCATTGATCCACCGGTCTTCCCAGAATAAGCCAGTGCGTCCGTTGCCGACGATCAATGTCGTAGATGCGAAGAACATGTGGCGCTCCTGGATGGTGGTCTGTAGGTCAAGCCCACTCCATGCTCGCCCATCGTCAGTTTTGCTATACCAAAGCCACCGTAGGCGAAGGGCAAGTCCGGCCCTCTCCATGTCCTGAATGCCGAGGCCACCAAGAGATAGTGGCCGGCATACTGCACCCCAGCTAACATGGCAGTGGCCACCGCGGGCTTCAGCACGCCCTTCCCAGAGAAAATTCCTCTGAACCTTCTGAAACCTCTTGATGGTCTTCTTGGTAGGGCTGATTACCATAATCTGATGGATCGACATTGCGCTGAGGACGGACTTTACCAGAGCGAGTCTCCCAGCCTTGTTCATGAGCTGAGATTTCCACGTCGGAAGCTTTGCAGCGGCTCTGTTGACAAGCGGCTGCATCTGTGCGCTAGTTGGCCTCCTGAGCGTCAACGGTATCCCAAGGTAGGTGAGTGGTAGTTCCGCAATCCGACATCCAAGTCTCTCCGTGATCATCGCCTCATCGCCCGGCGCACAATTAAGCATCGTGGCCGAGCTTTTGTCATAGTTTACCTCCAATCCCGATGCTTCACCGAACAGATCAAGGATCGCCCTGATGGCTTCAATGTCTTGGGCACTCGGGTGGCAGAACAAAGCCACGTCATCAGCGTAGAGAGAGATCGCTGGTATCGATCGTCGAGGATGAAGGGGTTGTACGATCCCAAGGTCGATGGCTCGCTTGATTAGGCGCCCAAGCATGTCCACCGCGAGCACAAAGAGTTGCGGGGATAGGGGGTCACCTTGCCGAAGGCCACGCCTGTGCCAAATTGGCGGCCCGGGTTCGCCATTCATCATCACACGTGTATTTGCCGATGAGAGCAAGATGGCAAGCCAATCAAGGAATTTGTCACTGAATCCATAGCGGCGCAGCACCTCAAACAAGAATGACCAGGAGATGGTGTCGAAGGCCTTGGCGAGATCCAGTTTGAGTAGAACTCTCGGCGCCCGCAGCTGATGTAGAAGGCGCATCGATTGCCGTACCAGCAGGAAGTTGTCGTGTAAGCTTCTGCCGCTGATGAACGCATTCTGGTTCTTGCTCACCAGGTTGTCGAGCTTGGGCGCGAGCCGAAGAGACAGAACCTTGGTGACCACCTTCCCAACCAGGTGTACCAAGCTAATAGGCCGTTGCCGATCGTGTGCGCATCTGGCTGTTTTGGGAGCAAGGTGAGCACCGCCTGATTGAGTTTATGAAATCCTCTTCCTCGTAGGTCGTCGAGTGGACGGAAGACGGCGAGGAAGTTGCTCTTCACCAGGGGCCAACATGCCTGGAGGAACTCGGCGGTGAATCCGTTGGGGCCAGGAGCTTTGCGAGCCGGGAGTCTCCGGATTGCGGCCCAGATCTCCTCTTCGGAGAATGCAGCGTCAAGGCCTAGGAGGTCCTCAGAAGGCTCGATGAGGTCGTCGAGGTGGAGGGTGCATTCTCGCTCGGTGTCCTTCCCAAGCATAGCTTCAAAATGGTCAAACGCAGCCTCAGCCATGTCCTTTTGCTCTACCAGAACACGGTCCCCAACGGTGATGCTATGGATACGGTTCTTTTGCCGACGGTATGAGCATTGTTGGTGAAAGAACGTGGTGTTTGCATCGCCGTCCTTGAGATTAGCAATTCGTGCGCGTTGGCGTTCAATAGTACGCTCCAAGGACGCATCGCCAAGGTAGGACCGTTTCAGCGTTTTGTGCAGCCATGTTTCATGGGCCGTCAGCACCCGATCCTCCTGGGCCTTGTCGAATTTGAGAATAATTTCTCTAGAGATGGCCATCCTTTGCCGAATGTTGCCAGTGGTCTTAGCGCTCCAGCTTGTTAGCTTTCTAGCGGTGGCCTGCATTTTCAGCGACAGGCGGAGGAAAGGGTCCGCGTTGTTCACCGAATGCCAAGCTTCAGCCACCGTGTCATGGAATCCATCAAGGCGCAGCCAGTAATCTTCGAAGTGGAATCTTCGGTATGTGGGTGGTGATGGTGAGCAATCCAGCAGCAAGGGGCTGTGATCGGAGATTACGGATGCCTAGATGGCATGCACTGATGAGCTCCTCCCAGTCAACCGTGCATAGCACGCGATCGAGATGGACCAGCGTCGGATATTTGGTCTGATGCTTTCCATTCCTACTGTTCTTGTGCACACCTTGCTCTTCCTTTAGGCTTGCAAACTTGCTTTGATGGAGAAACTATAGGCATGTTTCATGCACATATTTAGATAATTTTGAGATCTCGAAGGTGAGTCGGGAAGAGGAAGAAAAGAGGGCATAAGAGCAGTTGGAGTGGGAACATGGAGGAAATCCGAACTTGCTTTGTTTTCACCTCTAGTGTTACTAGAGGCGAGAACTGGTTTGGAGTTTCCCAATGCCTCCCATTCCTATTGTTCTTAAGCACTCCTTCCCCTTCCGTTTGGGCTTGCTTAGTATGTTTAGCCTACAAAATATATATATATGTATGTCCGCATAGTTAATACACCCTTCGTAGTTGGATTGCTATTTTCTGTGTTTGATCTTTCTTTCTTTGTCTTGGACTAATTCATACATAAAATAAGGTGATGGCTTAATAGGCTAACTGATTTACACTTCATAATTTAGTTACATAGATTCCTTTACAGATTCTACTAGCACAGAGAAACAAATGTCCAGCTCCAGATTATTCTGTTCTGCACATGAATCCATATTGTGCCAATACGTTGAATTTTTTTTGAGAAAACGCAAAGGACCTTTGCGTTTCATTCATTGAAAAGGTAGGATAGTTACAAGCCTCCTAGGAGGTCTACGTTGAATTGACCCGTCAGATAGTGTATATGTATACGTTGAATTGACCCGTCAGATAGTGTATATGTATGAAGCATGCATACGTACATCGTTTTGGAAGAGCTCTAGGGAGATCAGTGTTTAAAAAAAGGGAAAATAGTATTTGGAAGTTTGAAAAAAGACTGAATTTTTTGTAGAGACATGATGATAATTTCTATGAACCTTTAAATTTTGTTATCAAATATGTTGTATTTTTTGAGAGAAAATACGTTGTATTCCGGGCTATACAAAATCACAAAATGTGGCCCTAAATTGGTATTCAAAATTCGATTTTGGTCTTCCTATTTATGTTTTTTGTGTAGCTCAGATGAAAACATAATTCGATTAAAATTTATACATATATACATACTAGACATCTATATGTACTTGTGTATATATTTTTTGAATTATTTGATATGTACTATAAAATTCTTGAGTTTCTTTCTTGAAATCAGGCTCCTAGACCCTGAGTTCCAATTGGAGTTTCTGGCCTATATACATCTCTCGATCTGACAAAGGGCAGGTACTCATACTGACATAAATACGACATTTTAAAACTTAACAAAAAAAATTGACCAATGGGGGAAGATTTCCCTTCATTGGCTATGCGTTGTTAGATAGATGAGACTCTCTCAGCGCATTACCTCTGTGGATAATAGCCTGTTTAGTCCGCCCCTCCCAGCGCGTTACCGCTGTGGAGGGGATTCGAACCCGTGTGGGCTTGGCTCCACACCTAGAGCACAAGCCACCAAGCTAGCACTTGGTTCTCTTAAAACTTATAACAAGATAGGAGACACAGCTTTTACACACAAATGGTAGAAAGTCTTCACTTGCTCCCCTATGTTGAACTCAAGCTCGAGGCATAATCAGATCTTGATACACTACGGCTGACCACTGACCACACTGTCCAAAATCTCCGGTCATGTCTATAGAATTTAGATACTAAGTTACTTAATGAACGGTATGTACACATTTTGTTCCTCAAGAAAATGTTCCACATATAAGATATGGTTTTGCTGATAAATGATAACAGATCCTATAATCGTTGGCTAATGACATCTGTTCTAGTGCCACTCATGCTTGAAGTACCTTTTTTTGGTTGTCGATGTCTGAAGTACATTGTGTACCAATTGTCACTGCAATGTTCTTTCCCTGTGTTTCTTTATCTTTCTTACTAGCTTATTTAGAGGGCATAACTTGTCTAGGTTCATATTATTTTTAGCTCATAATTCTGACTGTTACCTATTTTCTTACTGTATAAATTCGCAAGTGGGCACTGTTACTATACACAATATTTTAGATATGGGTGATCAAGCATAAAATGTCCATGCACGTGCTTTAAATTAAATGTTCAGGATAATAGGTAGGCCCGGTGATTGATGTCACCACTTCTATTGATTGTACAATGGTGCTACATGCACTGGTTGTCTTCATTGCTTGCTCTCCCTAAGGTTCTCTACAAAGTGGTCTGCACGTCCTATATATACCACAAAACTGAAACACTTCCTCCAGCAATTCCAGTTCGTTGTTTGAGAGTTTTGCTTCCCTGGATTTGTAGGCACTAAGAGTAAGCCGGGAAGAGGAAGAAAGAGAGCTCAGGAGTACTAGGAATGGGAACATGCAGGAACGTACAACTTGTTTGTTTCCACCCCCAGTATTGGAGGTGCAAATGTTAGTTTTGATGCTTTCCTTATGCCTCCCATTCCTACCGTTCTTGTGTACTCCTTCCTCTTCCTTTTTGCTTATGCGCAAGCTTTGATGGAGAAACCATAGACATTTGTGCACATATTTAGGTAAACTTGAGATCTCGAAGGCGAGTCGGGAAGAGGAAGAAAAGAGGGTATAAGAGCAATTGGACTGGGAACATGGAGGAAGCCTGACTTTCTTAGTTTTTCACCTATTAATTGAGATGCGAACTTAGTTTGGTGTTTCCTGATGCCTTCCATCCCTATGGATCTTAAGCACTCCTTCCTCTTCCTTTTTGGCTTGCTCGACTGCTTTAGCATGGAAACCAAATGTATGCGCAGTGTGCACGTATCTGATGTGAGACCACAAAAACGATCTAGGAAGAGGAAGAAAGAGAGGGCCCAAGAACAGTGGGAAGAGAACATAGAGGAAAGCCTAACTATTTGGTCTTCACCTATTGTGTTGAGGTGGAAGCATGGTTTGGTATCTCCCAATGCCTCTCATTCCTATCATTCTTAAGCTCTCCTTCCTTTTTGAGCTGAAAATTGTAGGGGAGGCCCTGACAGTAAATTTTATTAAGAGAAAAAATATGTACAAGGAGGGCAAAAGAATATACAAGAGGGCTTAGCCCAGAAAAAACTACAGAGCGTCTAGCCAAGTGACTAGGGAGGTTTTTAGATCATCCTTCATTCTATAAGAAAGAAGGAAAAGGTCCCTCTTAAACGAGTAGGACCAAGTGCTAAAGGAAGGAGTTACTGATAGGATCTGTGATCCTACCAGGCCGGTTACGTAGATTGTAGGGGTGGAAGAGGAGAGGAAGGCGCCGACGCGCTGCTGGCCGTCAGCGAGGTTGGAGGAAGGCGGCGCAAGGGAAGGAGCGGCGGCTAGGGCAGGGAAGACCGACTCCTCAAGGAGTCGGCAATAACGATCTGTACGATCTGTTTATTGCTTCCCTTCTCACGTACGTTTATAGCAGTATAAATAAGCTAATGAAAAGGATAAATGGGCTAAGCCCCTAATTTAGGCCCACTAATGGGCTTCCTCCTGCTATAGGCCAAACTGGTCATAACAGTTACATTGTCAAAAACTAGAGCATTCCTGAGCTCCCAAATATTCCAGCATGATGTGGCAAATGCCTCGAAGAAAAAAGGTCTTCTAAAGTTACTTCTTGCAGCGATGATCATTTGAGAGAGTTCTAGAGTGTCATCGAGTGTTATATTGATAGAATGCCAGCACTGCCTACTAAAACTGCAGCTCCAGAAGAGGTGGTCTCTAGTTTCAAGTGACCCATTATCACAAATTTTGCAGAGGCCATTGTCATCTAGATTGAAACTTTTCCTTAGGAGCATGTCCTTTGTGTTAAGGCGATCATTCGCGAGGAGCCAGAAGAAGGATTTTATCTTAGCTGTGCATTTTGAACGCCAGATACATGGGGGGAAAGTTGGGGCCTCGATATTGTCAAAGTTCATCTTGTACCACTTGCTCGCCGAGTAATGGTTGCCCCAATTATATGACCATAGGTCGTTGTCCTCCGTGTTTCTAGTAGATCTGGTTTGAACTATGAGTTGGTTGAATTCATGGAACTCAAAAGCTTGGGTGGATAGAGGAAGATGAAAAGCATCGATGGGGTCATCCAAATCGAGGATATTTTTCACTGAGGCAAGCTTGTCAATAGCAAAAGAGTGCAGTCTTGGGAATTTAATCATTGGAAGATCAGTAGCCCAATTATCACTCCAAAAGAGGGCAGTATCCCCTGAAGCAATCGAGCAGGATGCAGTTCTTTTAAATTTCGCGCATAGTTTGACAATGTCCCTCCACCAAAAGGAGCTGGAGATGTTGGTGGCTTGTGGTGAAGAATTTTTGTAAATCCTCCAAACCAAATGAACCCAAGGGATGTTCTCCTTGTTGAAGAATTTATGTAAGAACTTGATGAGAAGGGTCTCATTGTGAGCAGCGAGATTAGTGATGCCTAAACCACCCTTAGATTTTGGCCTACAGACTAGGTCCCAAGCCACCAAGGATTTAGGCCTGTTAGAGTTCTCCTGCTTTCCCCACATGCCAATTCTCCTAGATTTATCCACAATCTCAATGGCTCCATCAGCAAGCTTAAGGGTGCATAAGTAGAAAGTGGGTAGCGAACTAGGATGGCCTTAGTCACCAGGATTCTTCCATCAAACGAGAGGAAGGATGAAGTAATCGCAAGACGATGATTTATTCTAGAATAGAGAGGGCTAAGGTCTCTAATGCGAGGTCTAATGCTTAGACCTACTGGGAGACCAAGGTAAGTGAAAGGGAAGGTTTCAAGCTTGCAACCCAAAAAACCCGCCAGGAGGGTCGCTTTCTCATTAGAGAGATTAATTGGAAGTAGGCAAGATTTTGCAAAATTGACCCTGAGACCTGTAGATTGAGCAAAGGTTTCGAGGATGCCCTTAAGGCAGAGGAGTTGACGAGGACAAGCTTGCATAATAAGAAGGGTATCATCCGCATATTGTATGATCAGGAAATCGCCATTGATTGGTGGGATGGGGTGGTGAAGGAGGTTCAACTGGCAGGCTTTGTTAATAACAGATTGTAGAAGATCCGCCGTCGAGACATAAAGAAGAGGTGAGAGGGGGTCGCCTTGTCTTAGGCCCCTACGGCAGTGGAAAGATTTCCCCGGGACACCATTCAGAAGGACCGAAGAGGTGCCAGACGCGAGGATAGCCTTGATCCAACCAATGAAACGATCATCAAAACCATAATGATGCAACATAGAAAGGATCGCAGAGTGCTCAATCATGTCAAAAGCTTTGGTGAAGTCAAGTTTAAGGATAATGATCTCCCTTTTGGTCTAGTTTTCCTGATGTCTCCCATGCCTACTATTCTTTGGTGCACCTTCCTCTTCCTTTTGAATCAAGCAACAATGTTCACTTATCTTCTCTATAAGTTCGTACGTACATACAGACTTGCAGTGCATTTAAGCGGTGAAATCCAGCCTGTAAATACCGACGTTCACCAATGGATACAGAAAGTTGATGGTTGGAATCCTAAGATGTTCACACTCACTAACACCCCTGTAAAGTACCGCACATTTGTCTCCAGGTTCATACGTCGGGTGCTGATTGCTCGGATGGCTGAAGCCCCAGATTTAGCTAGCATGTACCACGTCAAGCTCCGTGATGCTTATGAGACTGAAGACAGGCTGAAGGACCCTGACACTATGCAGCAACGTGAGGAAGAGCTGAGCAAACTCCTGGATGATGTTGATGCGCAGCTCAACAAGACCAAATGTCTCGCTGGCGACGAATTCTCACCGGCTGATTCGATGTTCATTCCCGTTCTTGCACACATAACCCTTCTCAATCTACACGAGGAATACATCAGCTCCAGGCCCAGGATCTTGGAATACCACACATTGGTCAAGCAGAGGAACAGCTACAAGGTTGTAGTTGGGAAGTACTTCAACGGGTGGAAGAAGTACCACACTCTCTTCAAGACCTCGTTCTTCCTTTGTGTCGGAATGTTGTTCCGAAAATACTAGGTGGTTCAGCCTGTTGCGTAGCCGATCCATGCAACCAATTTGTACAGTAAGGTTAGGACGAATATCTGACCAGCATACCTTCATGTGTTTTTCCTCCAAGTCCTGGCCATATATAGTCTGTGAGAGTTTTTTTCCATGCGTCTCTCTGCTCCAATGTTGCTGTGTACAGCCTACAGAATCTAGACGTTGAGTTACTTATACAGAATAATAGGCCTAGATATACAGTTTGAGTTCACGATATGTCTATTCATGGGCAAATCTCATTTCTACCTCGTTTTTTAAAGCACACCTCATGTCTAAAGTACCTTGTGTACAAACTGTCACTGCAATTTTCTTCTGCCCTTATTTCTAAGTTTTCCAAAATTTTAGGGCTTAAATTTTCCAAATTCTTATTATTTTGAACTCATATAGTTTCTGATTACTCTCAGATTGCAGTACAATATTTTCCTACTGTATAAATGCCCACCTTTGCACGGGCTCTACATTAACGGTACAGGACATTGGGCCCCATCATCATTGACTGCATAGTGATTCTGGATGTACTCGGTGTCTTCATTACTCTATCCACCAAGGTTCTCCAATCTCCACAGAGTGCACATCACGCCCCTATTTATACATCAAAGCTGAAACTCTTTGTCCAGCAATTAAACATTGTTGTTTGATGCCTTTTAGTTTAAGATTTTGTAGGCTCCAACAGTAAGCAGAGAAGAGGAAGAAAGAGAGCCTAAGAGCACTAGGAATGGGAATATAGAGGAAAGCTTAATTCTTTTGTTTCCACCTCTAGTGTTGGAAGTGTAAATATTTAGTTTGGTGCTTTCCTGATGTATCCCATTCCTATGGTTCTTGAGCCCTCCTTCCTCTTCCTTTTGGCTTGCGCAATTGCTTACTGGAGAAACTGGAGACATGTGTGGACATACTTAGATATTGTGAGATTTTGAAGGCTAGTCGAGAAGAGGAAGAAAAGAGAGCCTGAGAGCAGTGGGAATGGGAACATGGAGGAAAGACTAACTCGCTTTGTTTTCACCTCTAGTGCTGGAGGTGAGAATTCAGTTTGGTATTTTCCGATGCCTCCCATTCCTATTGTTGTCAAGCACTCCTTCCTCTTCTTTGGCTTGCTAAAGAGATCTTTAGCGTAGAAACCAAATATACATATGCACATATTCGATGCGAAATATCAAAATCGAGGTAGGAAGGGGAAGATAGAGAGGGCCTAAGAGCAGTGGGAATGAGAACATAGAGGAAAACATTGCTTATTTGTTCTTCACCTCTTTTTTTGAGGTGGAAACATGGTCTGGTATTTCCTGATGCCTCTCATTCCTATCGTTCTTAAGCGCTCCTTCCTCTTCCATTTTGTTTCCTAAATCAAATTAGTAGAAAAAAAGTAAAAAACTACCGTATATTGCATATATTCAGATGATACGAGATATATGTTGTAAAATAGGAAGAGGAAGAAAAGAGGACCTAGAGGAGTGGGCATGGTAATATGATGTAAGGCTAAAGACCACAGTTCCTTGTCCAACACTAGAGGAGGCTTTGATTTGCGTTTTCCTAATGCCTCCCATCACAATTGTTCTTTGGTACTCCTTCCTCTTCGTTTTGGATCGCACAACACTCAACATAAACATATTTGTAGTATAACATGGTTTAGTTCAAGTTCATACACCCTACATAGTTGGAGTGCTATTTTATCTTTTTTTCTTCGGCATGCCTTAATCTGTACGCAAGACAAGATAGTGGCTTACTTAGCTACTTTATAATTTTATTGTAGTTTTTTTTAGATTCTACTAGGAAAACGAAACAAATGGTTAGCTCCATATTTTTCTATGCATGAAATCATACCAAGAAATTTAGTTTACCAGGTTGTATATATATGCCGTATAGATCTCTCTATCTGAAAAAGGGCAGGTAGTCATGGCGACCTAAACAAGAATGTTTATAAATTTTACAAGAAAAGACACAGAAATTTAACACATCGAATGGTGCATATTCTGCACACACCACTGCTTAATAGGACCGGAAAATCGGAGTTAGAAAGTTGGTAATTAGCACATATAACATGTAACAGTACAAGCATTGCTGATTATTTTTAGCATCGGTTACCATCTATACTGTAGAAGGATCTGAACTGGATAAAGTGCTCCTACAGAGTTCACAACCATGACTGACTAGATTTATATATCTGCAGCTTCGTAAACTATACTCACAGTGGAATCTGTAGACTTGACAAAAAACCGGTGGTGTTTTTGATATTTTTGTAGACACACAGTATGAAGCTTATGTCCCTTACTCTTGAACCTTGTTTGGTGCATGCATCTCAACCTGAGTGATTTGATCCTTAGGGATTGTGGCCAAGCTATAAGATTCTTAACATGTTATTTGGAAGTAATTCAGTGGATGGAAAGTATTGAGCTCTCTTCAGGACCTCATTCTTACTTTGTGTCCCAAACCTTGTGCTGGAAATACTAGGTAGTTCAGCGTGTTGCCTAGCTGATCCATGCTGACCCGGTGTGTATAGTGAGTTTAGACTTATATATGACCAGTACACCTTCATGTGTTCTCTGAGGTATTGTGGATGATGGTTTTGTTGTTCTGTTTTTATACATTTGTCTCCTTCCATGTAGCTGTGTACACCCTAGAAAATACAGATATTATGTTTCTTATATACCAATAGACCTCTATATAAATCTTGTTCATCAAGAAAATGTCCTGTATATACGATGTTTTAGTTTTTTTGATAATAGATCCATGTAATCATGGGCTAATCGCATTCTGTCATCTTTTGTGGTGCAGCTCATGTCTGAAGTAACTGTTAATAGTTGTTTGTTGTCTGAAGTACCTTGTGTACCAATTCAAGTTTATTTCAAGATCTTAATCTGTCCAAGTTTATACTCTGTCCCGAATTAGACGTTATAGATTTGTCTAGATTCACACGTATCTATAAAACGCGTTTAGATACATGTCGTATCTAGACAAATCTGCGACAAGTAATTCGGGACAGAGGGAGTATTATTTTTAGCTCATAACTCGGATTACTATCAACGACTCATTCTTCCTTTGTATCCGAATGTTGTTCCGAAAATACTAGATGGTTCAGCATGTTGCGTAGCCAATCCATGCTGTACATTGAATTTAGGCTGAATATATGACAAGTATACCTTCATTAATTTTTCCTCCAAGGCCTGGCTGATGGTTCCTCAGAGTTTTGTTTTCCATACATTTCTCTGCTCCAATGTCGCTGTGTACACCTACAGAATATAGTTGCTTTATTACTTGCAGCATAATAGTCCTATATATACAGTTTGGGTTTTCTAATCTGATATATCTCTATTCATGTCTGAAGTACCTTGTGTACCAACTGCCACTGCAATCTTATTTTTCCTTTATTTTTAAAGTGTTCCAAGTTTGTTATATGCCTTAATTTTCTGAAACTTATAGCTTCTGATTGCTCTTGCATTACACTACTTTCCTAGCGTATGAATGCACATCTTTCTGGATGTGTGTGAGCTGAAGATCTTCATGCACGTGGTGTACATTAACAGTACAAGACAATGGGCCCCATGGTCATTGAATGTACAACGATGCTGGATGCACTGTGTGTCTTCATTACTTGATGCCACAAGGTTCTCCTCAGAGTGCATATCACGCCTATTTATACATGAGAGCTGAAACACTTCGTCCAGCAATTCAAGAAGATTGGTGTTTGATACCTTTTGTTTCTTTAGATTCTGTAGGCTCCAAGAGCATGCAGGGAAGAGGAAGAAAGAGAGAGCTTAAGAGCAGTAGGAATGGGAACATGGAGGAAAGCTTAAATCTTTTGTTTTCACCTCTAGTGGTGTAAATGATTAGTTTGGTGCTTTCCCGATGCCTCCCATTCCTATGGTTCTTGAGCCTTCCTTCCTCTTCCTATTAGCATGCACAATAGCTTACCAGAGAAACCATAGATATGTGTTTACATACTTAGATATGTCAGACCTTGAAAGCTGGTCGAGAAGAGGAAGAAAAGAGACCTTGGGAGCAGTGGGAATGGGAACATGGAGGAAAGCCTAACTTGCTTTGTTTTCACCTCAAGTGTTGGAGGCATTTGGTGTTTCCCAATGCCTCCCATTCCTATTGTTCTCTAGCCCTCCTTCCTCTTCTTTTTTTTACTTGACCGGTTGCTTTAGCGTAGAAACTATATATATTTGTTCACATATTCGACGTGAAATCTCAAAAGCAAGCCTAGAAGAGGAAGAAAGAGAGGGCCTAAGAGCAGTGGGAAAGAGAACATGGAGGAAGGCCTAACTTATTTGTTCTTCACCTCTTGTTTTGAGGTGGAAACATGGTCTGGTTTTCCCGATGCCTCTCATTCCTATCGTTCTTAAGTTCTCCTTCCTCTCCTTTTTGTTTGCTAAATCGCTTTAGCAGAAAAACAAACATATATTCCATATAGTCAGATGGTATGGGATGTCCATTGCGATACATGAAGAGGACGAAAAGAGGGCCTAAGAGCGGTGGGCATGGGAACATGATGGAAGGCTAAAGCCCTCAGTTCCTCGTCCAACACTGGAGGAGGCTTTGATTTGAACTTCCCTGATGCCTCCCATGCCTATTGTTCTTTGGCGCTCCTTCCTCTTCTGTTTGGACTGCACACCATAAATTAGATCCATAGCATAACATGATTTGGTTCATGTTCATACACCTAGCATAGTTGGAGTGCTATTTTCTGTGTTAGTTTTTTTCTTAGGCATGCTTTAATCCATACAGAAGACAAGGTTGTGGCATAACAGAAAAACTGGTTTATACTTTGTAGTTTATAATTTCGTATTTGATCCTTCGACGGATGGTGGCCAAGATATCAGATTTTGAACATGTAATTTGGAAGTAATTCTATGGGTGGAAGAAGTACTAAACTCTCTTCAGGATCTCATTCTTCCTTTGTGTCCGAAACCTCGTTCTGAAGTCAGCGTCTTGCCTAGGGGTTCCATGCTGAATCGATGTGTATAGTGAGTTTAGACTGATATATGACGAGTACACTTTCATCTGTTTTCCACCAAGGGATTGTGGATGAAGGTTTCCTTGGAGTTTTGTTTTTCTATATTTCTCTTCTTCTGTGTTGCTGTGCATGTCCTACAGAATTCGATATTAAGTTTCTTACAGTAGTTTGTTTTTTAGATTCTACTGGTGGAACGAAACAAATGGTTACCTCCATATTATTCTATGCATGAAATCATGCCAAGAAATTTAATTTACTAGGTTTTATATATATGTCGTATACATCACTGTATCTGAAAAATGGCAGATAGTCATAGCGACCTAAACAAGAATGTTTATAAACTTAACAAGAAAAGACACAGAAATTTAACACATCGAATGGTGCATATTCTTCACTTGTTCCCTTATGTTGAACTCATGCTTTAGACATAAAGCAGATCAATCACACATTACTGCTTAATAGGACCGGAAAATCGGAGTGAGAAAACCTAGTAAATTAGACATAAAGCAGATCAATCACACAACACTGCTTAAAAGGACCGGAAAATCAGAGTGAGAAAGGTGGTAATTAGTACATATAACATGTAACAGTACATGCATTGCAGATTATTTTAAGCATCGGTTACCATCTACACTGTAAAAGGATCTGAACTGGATAAAGTGCTCCTACAGAGTTCACACATGAACATAGAGAACTGCAGATTAGCAAGCAACGACCATGACTGACTAGGTTTATCTGCAGCTTCGTAAACTATACTCACAGTGGAATCTGTACGCTTGACGAAAAACCGGTGGTGTTTTTGATATATTTGTAGATGCACAGCATGAGGCTTATGTCCCTAACTCTTGAACCTAGTTTGGTGCATGCATCCTAACATGAGTGATTTGATCCTTAGAGGGATGGTGGCCAAGTTATATAATATTCTAAACATGTAATTATGAAGTAATTCAGTGGATGGAAAAAGTACTGAACTCTCTTCAGGATGTCATTCTTCCTTTGTGTCCCAAACCTTGTGCTGGAAATACTAGGTGGTTCAGCATGTTGCCTAGCTGATCCATGCTGACCCAGTCTGTATAGTGAGTTTAGGCTGATATACGACCAGTACACCTTCATGTGTTCTCTGCCAAGGTATTGTGGATGATGGTTTTGTTGGAGTTCTATTTTTCTACATATCTCTCCTTCCATGTAGCTGTGTACACCCTACAAAAATCGGATATTAAGTTTATTATATACCAATATACCTATATAAAAATCTTGTTCATTGAGAAAATGTCCTGTATATACGATGCTTTAGTTTTTCTGATAATGGATCCATGTAAGCATGGGCTAATCGCATTCTGTCATCTTTTGTAGTGCAACTCATGTCTGAAGTAACTTTTAATAGTTGTTTGATGTCTAAAGTACCTTGTGTAGCAATTGTCATTGTAATGTTATTTTCCTTTTATTTAAATTTTCAAGTTTATTTAAAGATCTTAATCTGTCCAAGTTTATAGTACTCTCTCTGTCCCGAATTAGACGTCACAGATTTGTCTAGATTCGCGCGTATATATACACACTAAAATGCGTTGCGTATCTAGGAAAATTCGCGACAAGTAATTTGGGATAGATGGAGTATTATTTTCAGCTCATAACTCGGATTACTATCAACGCCTCGTTCTTCCTTTGTGTCCGAACCTTGTTCTGAAAATACTTTGTGGTTAGGGATGTTGCGTAGCCAATCCATGCTGTGTGCATTGAGTTTAGGCTGAATATATGACAAATATACCTTCATTTGTTCTTCCTCTGAGGCCTGGCTGATGGTTCCTCAGAGTTTTGTTTTCCATACATTTTTCCGCTCCAATGTCGCTGCGTACAGCCTACAGAATCTACTTGTTGAATTATTTACACACTAATAGGCCTATATATACAGTTTGGGTTTCTAATCTGATATGCCTATTCATGTCTAAAGTACCTTGTGTACGAACTTCCACTGCAATTTTATTTTGCCTTTATTTTTAAGTTCTCCAAATTTGTTAGAGGGCTTAATTTTTCTGAAATTCATAGCTTCTGATTGCTCTTGCATTACACTACTTTCCTACCGTATGAATGCACAGCTTTCTGCACGTGGTGTACATTAACAGTACATGACAATGGGTCTATGGTCATTGACTGTACAGCGATGCTGGATGCAGTGTGTGTCTTCATTAGTTGATCCCCCAAAGGTTCTCCTGAGAGTGCATATCACGCCTATTTATACATCAGAGCTGAAACACTTAGTCCAGCAATTCAAGAAGGCTCCAAGAGCAAGCAGGGAAGAGGAAGAGTGAGCGTAAGAGCACTAGGAATGGGAACATGGAGGAAACCTTAAATCTTTTGTTTTCACCTCGAGTGTCAGAGGTGCAAGTGTTCAGTTTGGTGCTTTCCTGATGCCTCCCATTCCTATGGCTCTTGAGCCCTCCTTCCTCTTCCTTTTGGCATGCACATTAGCTTACCGGAGAAACTGTGGATATGTGTGCACATACTTAGATAAGTGAGATCTTGAAAGCTGGTCGAGAAGAGGAAGAAAAGAGAGCGTGGGAGCAGTGGGTATGGGAACATAGAGGAAAGCCTAACTTGCTTACCTCAAGTGTTGGAGGCATTTGGTGTTTCCCAATGCCTCCCATTCCTATTGTTCTCAAGCCCTCCTTCCTCTTCTTTTTTTGCTTGACCGGTTGCTTTAGCGTAGAAACCATATATCTATGTGCACATATTCAATGTGAAATCTCAAAAGCAAGCTAGGAAGAGGAAGAAAGAGAGGGCCTAAGAGCAGTGGGAATGAGAACATAGAGGAAAGCCTAACTTATTTGTTCTTCACCTCTTGTTTTGAGGTGGAAACATGGGCTGGTTTTCCCGATGCCTCTCATTCCTACCGTTCTTAAGCGCTCCTTCCTCTTCCTTTTTGTTTGCTAAATCGCTTTAGCAGAAAATCAAACATATATTCCATATAGTCATATGATATGGGATGTCCATTGAGATACGTGAAGAGGACGAAAAGAGGGCCTAAGAGCGGTGGGCATGGGAACATGATGGAAGGCTAAAGCCCTTAGTTCCTCTTCCAACACTGGAGGAGGCTTTGATTTGAACTTTCCTGATGCCTCCCATGCCTATTGTTCTTTGGTGCTCCTTCCTCTTCCTTTTGGACTGCACACCATAAAATAGATCCATAGCATAACATGATTTGATTCATGTTCATACACCTAGCATAGTTGGAGTGCTATTTTCTGTGTTAGTTTTTTTTTCTTAGGCATGCCTTAATCCATACAGAAGACAAGGTTGTGCCATAACAAAAAATTGGTTTATACTTTATAGTTTATAATTTCATATTTGATCCTTCAACAGATGGTGGCCAAGCTATCAGATTCTGAACATGTAATTGGAAGTAATTCTATGGGTGGAAGAAGTACTGAACTCTCTTCAGGACCTTATTCTTCCTCTGTGTCCGAAACCTCGTTCCGAAGTTCTGCATGTTGCCTATGGGATCCATGCTGAATCGATATGTATAGTGAGTTTAGAATGATATATGACCGGTACACCTTCATCTGTTTTCTTCCAAGGGATTATGGCTGAAGGTTTCCTTGAAGTTCTGTTTTTCTATATTTCTTTCCTTCCATGTTCCTGTGCACGCCCTACAGAATTCGATATTAATTAAGTTTCTTAAATAAAAATAGACCTATATATAAATTTTGTTCATCGAGAAAATGGCCTAATATACGATGTTTCAGCTTTTTCTGATAGTAGATCCCCATAATCATGGGCTAACTGCATTCTGTCATCTTTTCTACCCTCTTTTAGTTGTTGATGTCTAAAGTACCTTGTGCACCAATGTCACTGCAATGTTATTTTCATTTGTTTTGAATTTCCAATTTTATTTTAAGGTCTTAATTTGTCCAAGTTCATATTATTTTTTCACTCATAACTCGGATTGCTACCACTTGTCGTACAGTATAAACGTATAAAGGTTGTGACTGATATAGCTTTGTGGATATGAGTAAGTAGAAGATCTCCATGCACGTGCTCTAAATTAATAGTACAAAATAATAGGACATGCCTAGTCATTACGTGGCCCTACTGTCATTGATTGTGCAATGCGGCAAGATACACTGGTTGTCTTCATTACTTTGTTGTCCCTAAGGCTCTCTATAAAGTTCCATGCACGTCCTATTTATACCACAAAGCTGAAATACCTTTCCTGCAATTCAAGCTTGTTGTATGAGGGTTTTGTTTCCTTTTATTTGTAGGCACAGAGAGTAAGCCAGGAAGAGGAAGAAAGAGAGAGATCAAGAGCACTGGGAGTGAACATGTAGGTACGCCAAACTTGTTTGTTTTCACCTCTAGTGTTGGAGGTGCAAATATTTGGTCTAATGCTTTCCTGATGCCTTCCGTTCCTACTGTTTTTGTGGACACCTTCCTCTTCCTTTAGGCTTGCACACTTGCTTTGATGGATAAACTATAGGCATGTTTTATGCACATATTTAGATAATTATGAGATCTCGAAGGCGAGTCGGGAAGAGGAAGAAAAGAGCGCCTAAGAGCGGTTGGAGTGGGAACATGGAGAAAATCCGAACTTGCTTTGTTTTCACCTCTAGTGTTACCTAGAGGTGAGAACTGGTTTGGTGTTTCCCAATGCAAACTAGTGTTACCTAGTGTTACCTCTAGTGTTACCATGGAAAATAGTATTTGAAAGTTTGAGAAAAGACTGAACTTTTTGTAGAGACATGATGATAATTTTTATGAACCTTTAAATTTTGTTAACAGATATGTTGTATTTTTTGAGAGAGAATACGTTGTATTCCTAGCTATTACAAAATCACAAAATCTGGGTCTAAATAGGTATTCAAAATTCGATTTGGTGTTCCTATTTATGTTTTTGTGTATCACAGATGAAAGCATATTTCGATTAAAATTTATACATACATACTAGACATCTATATGTAATTGTGTATATATTTTGAATTATTTGAAATGTACTATAAAATTATTGAGTCCCTTTCTTAAAATCAGGCTCCCAGAACCTGAGCTCCATGAGTTTCTGGCCTGTATACATCTGTCGATCTGAAAAAGGGCAGGTATTCATATAGACATAAATAAGCACATTTTAAAACTTAAAAAGATAAGAGACACAGCTTTTACACACAAATGGTACAAAGTCTTCACTTGCTCCCCTATGTTGAACTCAAGCTCGAGGCATAATCAGATCAATGACACACTACGGCTGACCACACTGTCCAAAATCTTCGGTCAATGTCTATAGAATTTAGAATTTAGATACTAAGGTACTTAAAAGAACGGTATGTATATATTTTGTTCTTCAAGAAAATGTTCCACATATAAGATATAATTTTGCTGATAAATGATAGTAGATCCTATAATCGTTGGCTAATCATATTCTATCGTCTGTTCTAGTGCAACTCATGCTTGAAGTACCTTTTTTTGATTGTTGATGTCTAAAGTACATTGTGTACCAGTTACCACTGCAATGTTCTTTCCCTTTGTTTCTTAATCTTTCTTAGCTTATTTAGAGGGCTAAAGTTGTCTAGGTTCATGTTATTTTAGCACATAATTCCGACTGTTACCTATTCTCGTACTGTATAAATGCGCAAGTGGGCACTGTTACTATACACAATATTTCAGATATGGGTGATGAAGCACGAAATATCCATGCACGTGCTTTAAATTAAATGTTCAGGATAATAGGTAGGGCCCGATGATTGATGTCACCACTTTTATTGATTGTACAACGGTGCTACATGCACTGGTTGTCTTCATTGCTTGCTCTCTCTAAGGTTCTCTACAGAGTGGTCTGCACATCCTATATATACCACAAAGCTGAAACAGTTCCTCCAACAATTCCAGCTTGTTGTTTGAGAGTTTTGCTTCCCCGGATTTGTAGGCACTAAGAGTAAGCCGGGAAGAGGAAGAAAGAGAGCTCAGGAGCACTATGAATGGGAACATGGAGGAACGCAAAACTTGTTTGTTTCCACCTCCGGTGTCGGAGGTGCAAATGTTAGTTTTGATGCTTTCCTGATGCCTCCCATTCCTACCATTCTTGTGCACTCCTTCCTCTTCCTTTTTGCTTATGCGCAAGCTTTGATGCAGAAACCATAGAAATTTGTGCACATATTTATGTAAAGTTGAGATCTCGAAGGCGAGTCAGGAAGAGGAAGAAAAGAGGGCATAAGAGCAATTGGATTGGGAACATGGAGGAAGCCTGACTTCCTTAGTTTTCACCAATAATTGAGGTGCAAACTTAGTTTGGTGCTTCCTGATGCCCAGGCCCGAGCGGCCAGGTGTGCGCTCTGTGCCGCCGCACAGGGCCCAAAATTTTAGGGGGCCTAAAAAAATTGTATAACACTATATAGGTATAAATTCCTGGCAGTAAAAAAAGAAGTATTGCAGTTGCAGCCCAACGCTGGGGCCTGGGAGTTTCACTGCTGGAAAATGATTAAATAAGCATTGAGCGTGATCGATCGGGATGGGCCGGACTTGAACGACGTGGTCTCTTGGATCGGAGACAATGAGTAGCGAGCGAGGCCATCCTTCGATCGAGTTAGACCTAACTGCTGGTCGCGAGACCTCGAGGCGTCAGTTCCTCTTCTACGGTTCTGCCCGACACAACGACGCCGACGCAGGTTACGGTTCCTAATCTCATCCATCGCTGTCACATGCGATAGTGCGATCAGCCGGTCAATTCTGATTCCTGAATTCTCGATTAGCAACTCTGCAGGTGCGTGGCTCTAGTCCTCATTTCTTTTCTTCTCCATTGCAGGTGTACTTCAATTCTGATCTATTTCCAACATCGTCTCCTTTGCTGGTACTTCGATTGATTGTATTTTTCATCTTTTCTATAACTATTATTTCAATAATTAAGATCTACATCCGTGTCATCATGGGATAGCAAAAAATTCCGTGTCCTCCGATAATCAGTCATGGACAGGTTATGGACAGGTTTATTATAGAAGAATCATAAGTGCCCTCGGATAATCAGTCAATTGATCTTTCTAACATAATCTCGGCATATATTATAATTGTTGAATAATTAAAATAATAGCACCAAAGAGTCCTATTTTAGAGTTTTGCACAGGGCCTCGGATTTTACCCGCTCGGCCCTGCTGATGCCTCCCATTCCTATTGTTCTTAAGCACTCCTTCCTCTTCCTTTTTTGGCTTGCTCGATTGCTTTAGCATGGAAGTATGTGCAGTGTGCATGTATCCGATGTGAGATCACAAAAACGAGCTAGGAAGAGGAAGAAAGAGAGGGCCCAAGAGTAGTGGGAATGAGAACATAGAGGAAATCCTAACTATTTGTTCTTCACCTCTTGTCTTGATGTGGAAGCATGGTTTGGTATCTCCCAATGCCTCTCATTCTTATCTTTCTTGAGCTCTCCTTCCCCATCCTTCTTGTTTGCTACATCGCTTTAGCAGTAAAAAAACATATATTGCCGACAATCAGATGATACAAGATGCCCATTGTGAGACTGGAAGATGATCTAAGCATGACATAAGAGCGGTGGGGATGGGAACATGCTGGATGACTAGAGCCCTCAGTTCCTCGTCTAACACCAGAAGATGCTTTGGTCTGGTTTTCCTGATGCCTCCCCATGCCTACCATTCTTTGGTGCTCCTTCCTCTTCCTTTTGAATCAAGCAACAATGTTCACTTATCTTCTCTATAATTTCATTGGTACATAGACAGACTTGCAGTGCATTTAAGCGGTGAGATCCAGCCTGTAAATACCGAGGTTCACCAATGGATGCAGAAAGTTGATGGTTGGAATCCTAAGATGTTCACACTCACTCACACCCTAGTAAAGCACCACACATTTATCTCCAAGTTCATACACGGGGTGCTGATTGCTCAGATGGCAGCCCCGGATTTAGCTAGCATGTACCACGTCAAGCTCTGTGATGCTTAGGAGACTGAAGACAGTCTAAAGGACCCTGCTACAATGCAGCCAATTGTGTAGCTGATCCATTGGACCAGTTTCTACAGAAAGTTTAGGCTGAATATATGACCAGCATACCTTCATGTGTTTTTCCTCCAAGGCCTGGGATAGTTCCTAAGAGTTCTTTTTTCATACGTTTCTCTGCTCCAATGTTGCTGTGTGCAGCCTACATAATCTAGATGTTGAGTTACTTACAGAATAATAGGCCTATATATACAGTTTGTGTTTACGATATGTGTAACACCCCCTGATCGATATGTGTAACACCCCCGGGAGCAGGGTTAAACAAATCCAGACCTTAGCCTGACATAAGATTAACCTAGAGCTCGAGGATATTCAGTGAGAAATCGGTAACATAACAGTAACCCTGCGACACAAAAATTATTACAGCAAGCTCATAACTGAGCGAAGAACCAAAATATTACATGTAGAGGTCACTAACCACAAACATCAAACAACGGAAGGCAAGTTATGCTATTAAATATAGCAAACTTAACAAATGGCCTAAGAGGCCTGAAGCATAATGATGACGTCCCAGCCCATAGATTCTAGGCTGCCGGCCGGGAACCCCAAGCTACTCATCGGTGTCGATATCGTACGGAACTCATCTTCAAGGAACACTTACTCTGAAAGTATCAACAAAGCAAGGGTGAGTACAAGGTGTACTCCGCAAGACTTATGGCTATTGGGGTTATTTTGCATAAAGCCATATTTGTTTATAAAACCAAGGGGAGAAGAACTCGTCTAAACAGAATATTTTAAAAGGAGATAAGAGAGCGACATCTTCGAAGAATTGATCATCATCTTGGTATCCACCAAAGTAATCCTCATCTCACAACTAGGATCACCCCCTCGTACCCATGAGGAAGCATCCTTAAGCACACATTGAACTTCCAAGTTTTACGATTAGGTTAATGTTCTCTATGATCTTAGAATTCGGTCACCAAGCGTTCATAACCGTGAACACGGCTTTTCGAAAAGATTTAACCCTGCAGGGGTGTACAACTTTACCCACACGTACTAACCGACTCTTAATGCTAGTACATTAGCCCTCTTCCTTGGAAGGCCGACAGAGGGTGGTTAGACACGACCTTTACCTTGCTTTCGCCGAGACCATGAGTCACGCCCTAAGGATGGTTCCGTCGTAACGAGTCAAATCCCGAAGCCGGTCCCTAGAGATATGAGTCGGGGTTGGTTTACCAGGGGCGCCATCTACCCCAAGCAACCCCGGCCACGCTTACCTACCTGTTATGATGCACCTTCACCCGCCAAATCTTTCATAACGTTTTCTATGCATATGTCAAATGGAATGCCCGAACTATGTGACTCATGGAATCTACTAGGCAAGTTAGTCGGCGGAGGGGTCCCCATAAACCCCGTGTGGCTGTACGCTCGTCTTGGTCCAAAGGCAAGAACTCGGTTCCTAGTGGTGGCGAGCATGGGACTACAAAAACCACATCCCACCGTGGCCTCCCATACAAGCCTTAGCATGTTTAACCTTTACCACTGATCTTACCTCATCAGTATACCTCGTTCTCCTGTCATACTAGATTCTCTGCATCTGATACATCATCTGGATGAACTAGCACTGACAGCTAAGCATGGCTAAGCAAGACACGGATATAAGCTCTAGCAATGCACACAAGCCAAACCTAGTTATGCTAGGAGCAGAGGATCAGGTAATATAAGCTCAAGGGAGTGATGCAACAGATAGGATACTCTATCTATCGATAAAAGACCACAGAAGAATCGTATGTATCATGGCAGTAATTGAAATACTTTCAAAACCATAGGATTGTATAATGGTGGGGCTATGCTTGCCTTGTTTGTTGATACCTAGATATAGATCTTCGGAAGCCTTGTACTTGACTTGGTTACGGTTGGTCAAGTATTGTTCATCGATCTTCGATTGTGTTGATCTCGGTCTTCGATCTCGATCTCGATATCGTATTCTACCGGGAAGAAGCAAACACCGGAAAGAAAGAGAAACAATCAACACATGGCATCGATGCAATGCTCAAGCAAGGATTATGATATGACAAGTTAATTTGTATTGAAATGAAACCCTATAGCATGCTTGGCAATTTAAGAGGCGTCCGAGGGGTCCAAACCCTAATACAGGAGAGATTTCGGAATCACCTGTGAGGGTTCGTATGTTCTTCTAATTAAACTTGTAATGAAAGTTGTTGAACAATGCATGATTTTGATGCTAATAGATAGATCTCAATTTTCTGAACATTTTGATATATTATACACATTTTTCTGACTTATAAATAATTAGTTATTGAATTTATAAGATTAAAACCCGTTTCTGTAATTATTAAAACGATTTGGATATGTTTATCGCATCAGCATGACGTAAGGCTGACGTCAGCGGGGCGTTATTCCTTTTTATACAGGATCTACCTCTAGCTACGGTGGCTGACCTGTGGGGCAGGAGCCACGTCGACAACCACGCTGGCAAGGGCAGGACCCACCGTGGGTTTGACCCGGGCTGACCGCTCCTGCTGACATCGCCATGACGTCAGCATGACGTCCTGCCGGCGGCCACCTCCCAGGTGATGCACGGGGACGGCGCTAGGCGGCTCAAGGGAAAGAGTGGGTGGCCTAGTTCGACGCGGAGCGACGTGGGCTTCCTAAAGGTGGTGGCGCCGCCATTTATTGGCCACCAGAGCATGGCCGACGACGGTGTACAGCGGCGGCGGCGGCAGACTCGCGATGCGGGGATGATTCGGGAGGCGAGGAAGAGAGAGGGGAGCACCAAGATGCTCAGGGGCTCATCGTGATCGCGATAGAGGGGATGGATGGCCGAGGCGAGGTCGGACAACGTCGGATTCGATGGTGGTGACTGCGGCGGCCAACGGAGAGGTCTGGCTCGATTAGCTCGAGTAAGAGCTCCACTGCAAGCGTGGATTGGCGGAGGAGAACAAGCACTCGGAGGCGCTTCCAGCGACAGCTTTATCTCGGCTTAGGGTGGCCGGAGACGGCGGGGAAAAGCAAAGTCTGGTGAGCTAGGGCTTCGGGAGCTCGCGCGGAAGGGAGGGAAGAAGCGCGAGAGAGGGAAATGAGAGGATAAGGAGGGAGAGGGCAGCGCAACGGTCTTATCCTTCTCCTCCAGGCGGCGGCGGGGATCTTGGCGTGTAGGAGATCGACGGCCGGCGTACGGGCACGCAGCAGCTTCGGCGCTGTCCTTCTGTCGGAGGAAGAAGAGAAGGAGACGGTGAAGGGGTATGTGGGCCGGGCCTTGGCGGGCTGCTGATGGGCCAGCTGCGGGCGCTCTGTGCGGCAGGTAGAGGGAGGAGAGACGAAAAGGGCCGGCCTGGAGCTGCCGGTTCTCTATTTTTTTTTAGCAAAACATTTTTCCAAAACTGTTTTGTGTTTTCTCTTTTGTATTTCCAATTCAAATCTGTTTTGAATACTTTTAAAATACCAAAGACTTTTATAAAATATATAAGATATTGTGGGGCCCTTTTATTCAGTTTGGGCTCCAACAATTTTGGGTTTTCGAAATTCAAAACCATTTTGAATTGCTTTTTGAAAGAGGGAGGGTATTAGGGTGTTAGGGTTTTTAGTTTCTTTTTCTTGCATGCATTTTAATGGATGATGCTCGTGATGCACAAACAGACCCTAATATAAGATTAACTAAAACTGGAGTGTTACAATATGTCTATTCTAACTTGTTTTTCATAGCGCACCTCATGTCTGAAGTACCTTGTGTACCAACTGTCACTGCAATTTTCTTCTGCCTTTGTTTCTAAGTTTTCCAATTTTGTTAGGGCTTAAATTTTCCAAATTCTTATTATTTTAACTCATATTTTCTGATTACTCTCAGATTGCAGTACAATATTTTCCTGCCGTATGTATAAATGTCCAGCTTTGCGCGGGCTCAACATTAACAGTATAGGACCACGTTCCCCATCGTCATTGACTGCATAGTGATTCTGGATGTACTCGGTGTCTTCATTACTCTATCAACCAAGGTTCTCCAATCTCCACAGAGTGCACATCACGATTGCCTATTTATACATCAAAGCTGAATCTCTCTGTCCAGCAGTTAAACATTGTTGTTTGATGCCTTTTAGCTTCAGATTTTGTAGGCTCCAACAGTAAGCAGAGAAGAGGAAGAAAGAGAGAGCCTAACAGTACTAGGAATGGGAACATAGAGGAAAGCCTAATTCTTTTGTTTTCACCTCTAGTTTTGGAAGTGTAAATATTTAGTTTGGTGCTTTCCTGATGTCTCCCATTCCTATGGTTCTAGAGCCCTCCTTCCTATTCCTTTTGGTTTGTGCTGTTACTTACTGGAGAAACTGTAGACATGTGTGCACATACTTAGATATTGTGAGATTTTGAAGGCTAGTCAAGAAGAGGAAGAAAAGAGAGCCTGAGAGCAGTGGGAATGGAAACATGGAGCTTTGTTTTCACCTCTAGTGTTGGAGGTGAGAATTCAGTTTGGTATTTCCCGGTGCCTCCCATTCCTATTGTTCTCAGGCACTCCTTCCTCTTCCTTTTTGTCTTGCCTGGTTTCTTTAGCGTAGAAACCAAATATACATATCCATATATTCGTTGCGAAATATTAAAATCAAGGTAGGAAGGGGAAGAGACAGAGGGCCTAAGAGCAGTGGGAATGAGAACATAGAGGAAACATTGCTTATTTGTTCTTCACCTCTTCTTTTGAGGTGGAAACATGGTCTGGTATTTCCTGATGCCTCTCATTCCAATCATTCTTAAGCGCTCCTTCCTCTTCCATTTTGTTTCCTAAGTCAAATTAGCAGAAAAAAGTAACGTATAACTACATATATGAAAGCAGAGCATTTCAGCGCTCGCTTAGGGCTGCCAAATCAGAATTGTAGATGTGCATCTACAGTAACCTTGGACGGTTGGACCTACGGTGTACGTACGGAAAGATTAGGTGTTATGCGCGTGGGCAGCGTACCCGGCACCCCCACCCATTTTTTTCTCCCTCTCCTTTTTCGTGGCCTCTCTGGAAGCATCTCCCAATTTTTTCCTCCAAATCCGCCTCTTTTTGCTACCTCTCATCTTCTCTTTCAATCAAGCCTGCCCGACGCAGGTGTGGAGGCGGCGGACCGGCGAAGGCCGTGATTTGATGAGGGTGGTGGGGCAAGGTGGCCGCTAGTGGCGGTGGCATGCGGGTCCGGCCGGCGGGGACGGACCTCATCCGGAGGCGGCGGTCCTCTCTTATCCCTCGACTCCGACGGCTTGCCGTTCTTGACGGGCCTCCTCAACGACTAAGGCATCGGAGTCGTCGCTCTCAGGTCTGCTCAGCCGACGTGCGTGAGGTTTCTTTGCTTCTATTGCTATTTCATTTTCTTCCTTATATTGATTTGTTACGGTTGCTTCTAGTCTGAGCGGCGTACCTCATGGCGGTTGGCTGGACGGACAAGGGAGCAATTTTTTGCGGCTAAGTCGTGGACGAGCAGGGCAGGGAGGCGATGACCGCAGGAGCCCTCTGTGCCCTGCTTTACTGTAGGCTGTAGCCCCCGACCTTCAAATCGGTTACTCCTAGGTTTTGTTGGAAGCGGCCGCAGTCTAGCAGACGTTAGGAGTTCCCACAAGAAGGGTTTGGGCAGCGGTGCAGTGAGGATTGATGAACGAGGACAGCCAAAAGATATAGCAGGAGCCTCTGATGGAAGGTAATTCACATGTTCCAGCCTACCTTAATACTTCTCAATTTTGTTGTGATATGATGCATACGACGGACAGTGGAATTCAAGATGGTTGTTTAAGCCACCCAATCATGCAATTGTTTCTTTTTTAATTCTTAGCAATCTCTTAATTGTTTCAGGGGTGATTATTTCGAGTCTGTGTGCCACTGTAGTTATTGTGAATATGGCAATAGAAAAAGCAAGAAATAATTAGTAGTAAGAAGGTGTCTCCCTTTAGTTGCTAATACATATAGGACATGTTTTCACGATTCTAATAATTTTATTTGAAATTTAGTATCATGGATGGAGAGTTGGTCTTGCAATTTGTCTGAATAAGTGCACAATAATTTGCAATTTCTCAGAAAACAATACACAGGGAGTCTAATTGGAGCCGGTTGTAAAATTGGCTCCACAATTTCGAGTGGAATGTTAAGGTATCTTTTTTCCTTGCTAGATATTGGTTTCACTTTGCATTTAGTTACGAAGGTGATTGAGTGATGCTGCTGCCTCGAATTCAGAAGGTAGGACGAAGAGAAGGTTCAGTATTAACACCATTCGTACTATTTTGCTATAGCTAACTTTGGTTCATGTGCACTGCTGGAATTCAACCAATGGAGTTTCAGCAAACTTCCGAATCTGGTTGGCCTCCACCAAGCTATTACTTCTACACCACTGCATTATGAACTGGATCTCAAGGGAGGTGGATGTGCTCTTCCTACAGGTATTTCTGTATCTTTATATACAATTTTTGTGTATTAGTTCTTATACAGATGTTCATAGGCGACAAAAAAATAGAGGTCTATCCATCCTTTGGGTAAAATTTCTCTTTTCTGAGACATAGATGGATTTGGTTCTGCACGCATGTATATTTCACCGGGATGTTCTTTATTTTCTTATTGATTAGTAATTGAATGAATCTCCGTGTCTTAATGGAGTGTTAAGTAAGGACCCGTCGGCCTGCGAGACGAAGTTTGTCACTAATGATTCTAAGAATATTGGCTATTTGTAATATAGTGGTTTAAAGAAAGGATTACGGGTGTTGAAGTCCACTTTCCATTTTGTTGAATCCTTCCATTCAGGTAGAAAATAATAATGCTGAAAAAAGTTCAAATTAATGTGCAAGCAGTAGTAAGTTGAGAAGATAAAAGGATGGATGGCATGGATTATTTTTTATGGACGGGGTGTCTCTAATGCCTCCATATAGTAGTGGAATATGTGACTAATAACATATGGGAAGGACCACATGTAACTTTCAGAGAGAAAGTTCAGGTGTGTCATGACTCAGAAGCGAGAAAATTAGCAAATAGGAATTTCTAGCATATGATTTAGGACAACAGTAATTTTGGTTTTGTGTTTACATTGTTTCTTGAATAATAGAAAAGAGCATTTTACACTTATTTAATTCTACACCGCTTGCTTACATGAAATCCTTCCATAGGAGTTTGCTGCCACCTTTAATCTATTTACTGCTGAACACTCATGATAACTACCCAGCCAGTATGTTTTATGGGCCCGCTTATTTATGATGTGTGTTTTTTCATGTCTTAACTACCTAGCTTATTGAAGTTTCAGTGAACCTGAACACCTTTTCTTCTTATTCTGTGCATAAAGCATCAACAGAGCACCTTTGCTTTTGCGTACTGGTGGTCTTGCACTTGGTAGCTTTTCTTTCTGTGCATCAAGCATCGAGATAACATATCTGCTTTTCTGTGCTCATAATCTAGCATTACTCCAAGCAGGCTCGCATGGGAGCGATAGAAGGAACACTGTTGAAGGTTGAGTGGTATATATGTTAAGATTGTCAATTACTTTTCCTATAGGTTGGATGAATGGTCCAGGATTTTCCCATGTCTATGTCCTCTAATTTCCCTGCTCAAGTTGTTTTCGATCAGAGGAACTCCTGATGTGGAGCTGTGTATGAAAGTCTAGAGAGGGATGGAAAGGTGATCAACGAAGGAGTGGACTACTACAGCACAACAGGCTCATTGATTGCATGCTTCAGCAAGGTAACCAAACTTACTTTCTACACCTAGACAAGAGGCTCTTGGCATCAGAGTCCAGACTTCTGATTTAATTAACCTTCTCATGGTGAATTAGGCATCACTCCGTACACAAACCTGTATCAGTACCCAAAGATTGAGAAGCATTATAGACAGTGATTTTCTCCACATTTCCAAGTTGAATTTAAGCAAGTTTGTGAGGCGGTTTTTTCTATAAAGGGGGGCGTTTGCGGACTATGCCGATTCCTGGTTCAAGGTGTTCGGAGATAGAGTGAAGAACTGGTCTACCTTCAACGAATGCGTTGCTGTTCTGGGTATGACAATGGTATCCATGCACCAGGGAGGTGTTCCAAGTGCCCTGAAGGAGGCAACTCAAGGACATAGCCAAACATAGTTGCGCACCATCTCATCCTGTGGCGGTGCATCGATACCACCTCAGGTAAATATGAAGCGTCAAGTAATTTTTGTGTTTTACTTTACTTTGTGTATATTGTTGTGCATTTTGTAGGCCACGAACTTCGCGCGTGAACGCATGTTGCACTCTATCAGCTCCTAGCTACTCAGACATGGCGTCTACCAAGTCCTCAAATATATTCCCCGTCCCTCCAACTCGAACAACAACACTACAATCTTCTACTCCCTCTACACCACCAGCCAGTCACATTCAGAAGAGAAGAATGAAGAATGGCATGCTGTCTCTACTCTATTCCAACATTGCTGAAAAGAACTGTGACCCATGTGCTCTGGTCACCTCTAACGACGAACCGCTGCTTCTAGCTGCCGCTCTTATCCTCCAGCACTCCGGGCCAAAAAAATACACACCCAACTCCTGCTGCTCCGTCCAAGGGGGACCCAAGCTATCTCCTACGGAATGGCTCAGCCGTAGATCCTAGCCGATGACCACGTCCGAGAGGATCCCGAAGCGAAGTCTCTTTCATCACCAGAACCATCCTCACCATCCTAGCGCCAAGGAAAAGGTTTATCTTCTACTGAAGCAATGAAGAACACCTAATTCTGAATGCTACAAATATCATATGTACCAGCACATACCTCCTACCGTGTACATCACCAGCCAGGTATGCTAGAATCAGTATGTCCTATCTTATGAAAGACAATGGCATCTGTATGCGCTCACCGCCTGGCTATGACCAGCAAAGAAATATGCCTTGACACCGCCATTGTAACCTACTGTACATACTTGTGTAAATACTATATGAACTACTACTCTTAAATCAACAGCTATGCCTAACACCTAAAAACTGCTTGAACTCGTGTTAACACCAAAGCTTCCGGTATACATATATGAATCAACGCACGGTCGCGGCATGTTGCCGCGCCAGCTTACCTTGTATTGCATATATTCAAATGATACGAGATATCTGTTGTGAAATAGGAAGAGGAAGAAAAGAGGACCTAGAGGGTTGGGCATGGGAATATGATGTAAGGCTAATGACCACAGTTCCTTGTCCAACACTAGAGGAGGCTTTGATTTGAGTTTTCCTAATGCCTCCCATGACTATTGTCCTTTGGTGTTATATATGTAGTATAACATGGTTTAGTTCAAGTTCATACACCCTACATAGTTGGAGTGCTATTTTATCTGTTTTTCTTCGGCATGCCTTAGTCCATACGCATGACAAGATAGTGGCTTACTTAGCTAATTTATAATTTTATTGTAGTTTGTTTTTTAGATTCTACTGGCAAAATGAAACAAGTAGTTAGCTCCATATTATTCTATGCCGCCATGAATTTTAATTTACCAGGTTGTATATATGTCGTATACATCTCTGTATCTGAAAAAGGGCAAGGGCAAGTGGTCATGGCGACCGAAACAAGAATGTTTATAAACTTAAGAAGAAAAGACACAGAAATTTAACACATCGGGTGGTGCATATTCTTCACTAGTTCCCTCATGTTGAACTCATGCTGTAGACATAAATCAGATCAACCACACACACCACTGATTAATAGGATTGGAAAATAGGAGTGAGAAAGATGGTTAGCGGCGCATGGATCCAGCTCTGGGCTTTCCTTCTCCCAGAGCATCAGCGGCAACCCATGGTTACTGGGTGCACCCGTCTTGTGACAGTTACCTCGGATTTTTTCAGTCAGGCTTCATGGCGTCATTCTAGTAGATTGACAGATGCCTAGTTGTTTTCGAGTATCTCGTGTGAGATTTCTTGCTTTTTTCAGATGGTTGGTGTTTGTATCAACCATGTCTGATCCATGATCTGTAATACTCTTTAAACACGTTTAGTACTTTTAATAAATAGGCTGTGTGCATCCCAGGATGCAGAGGCCGGGGCAATCCCCATTTCAAAAAAAGGAGTGAGAAAGATGGTAATTAGCACATATAACAAGATGTAAAGGTACATGCAACGATGTCTCATGGCTCTCAACTTCCAACCGAGACAGTTCCCGGATCACAGGACAGTCGGGAGGCTCGGAGCAGAAGGCTGTCCGTAACCTCATGCGGAAACTAGGGCTCATTTCAGGTGACGAGGCGCCCTCGGAGGCTGCCTTGGAAGCATACCACAAGATGTTTGAGACGCCCCTCACGGATGATCTCATCGAGGCGGTGGGCGAGCTCTGTGGGTGGACCTTGTCTGCGATTAGAGGATGTACCACGCCTCTATCGGAGATGATGGGTGGTCGCCTCATGGTGGCTTGACCCAGTGATCTCCACCCGGGTGAAAACCTGTTCCGATGTCGTACGAACCTATGGTGCTAGTGTGTAACGTGCGTGGTCTTAATGATCGTGCGCGTCGCACGGTTGTGAGGAGTGTTGTAGGCATAACATGTGCATCCATTGTATGCATGCAGGAAACCAAGCTGGTTGTTGTAACACCTAACATTGTTATGGAAACCTTAGGCGCGGATTTTGATGCTTATTTCTGCTTGCCGGTGACCGGTACGAGGGGAGGTATTATAGTAGCTTGGAAGAGCAGGGTGGTGCAGCTTGACAACGCACATGTGGACATCAATAGAGTTACAACTAGGGTGACCCCTCCGAGTGGGATACCCTGGTGGATAACTTGCGTTTATGGCCCACAGGAGGATGCGGACAAGACCGCCTTCCTCTCGGAGCTACGAGAGGTTAGGAGGATCCACACAGGACCATGGTTCCTCTGCGGAGACTTTAACATGATCTACCGCGACGAGGACAAGAACAACAATAACCTTCATAGACGCATGATGGGTCGCTTCAGGAGATTCCTGAACGAGTGCACACTGAAGGAAATCTACCTCCACGGCAGGAGATACACTTGGTCGAATGAGCAAGATCCACCGACGCTTGTGAGACTAGATAGGGTGTTCTGTACGGCTGATTGGGACGACCTGCACAACAGCTTCTCATTGCATTGTTTCTCGCCGGTCATCTCGGACCACTGTCCCTTGCCCCTGGATTGCACACCTGTGGCGGCAGGTCGGAAGCGCTTCCAGTTTGAGCAATTTTGGATGAAGCTGGACGGCTTCCAAGACATGGTGGAATCTGCATGGACAACCATCGATGGAGACCCCGACCCCTACCGTCGCCTAGTCGCTAAGATGAAGCGCACAGCACACCAACTCATGAGTTGGGCGGACAAGAAGGTAGGGACGGTGAAGCTGCAACTGATGATAGCACAGGAAGTGGTGTACCGCTTGGATATCGCTATGAAATCTAGACATCTCACCGTGGATGAGCGTGCGTTTTGCGCTAAGCTGAAGCACACATACCTTGGTCTAGCCTCCCTGGAGCGCACGATGGCGCGACAACACACTAAGGTGGCATGGTTAAAGGAAGGGGACGCGAACATATCATTCTTTCACCAGCACGCTTCCTACCAGAGACAAAAGAATGTGATCCATAGCCTCCAGGTTGATGGCGTGGTCGTAGTTGACCATGCAGCCATGGCAGAAGCTACATACGGACACTTCCAGGAGCTATTAGGAACTGCGGTAGACCGTGACTTCTCGCTGGACCTAGACTTTCTAGGCACACATGCGGAGGACTTGTCGGAACTGGATGCGCCCTTCACAGAGGAAGAGGTGTGGGATGTGATCAGGTGACTACCTCACAGTAAGGCGCCGGGTCCGGATGGCTTCATGGCAAAATTCCTCCAATCTTGCTGGCAAACAATCAAGGTCGACTTTATGTCAGCCTTCGACAAGTTCCATTCCATGAGTGGGCGCAGATTTCAAGGCCTCAACCAAGCTTTGATAATTCTAATGCCCAAGAGGAGTGATGCAGCAGCCCTGGGAGATTACCGTCCGATTAGCTTGATCTATATCTTCGCCAAACTGGCGGCGAAGGTGTTGGCATCACGGCTTGCCCCTAGACTGGGCGCTCTGGTTGACTTGAACCAATGCGCCTTCATTCAGAGGAGATGCATTCATGATAATTTCATATTGGTTTAGTAGATGGCACGCTTACACCATAGGCTCAAGGAGCCACGAGTCATGCTCAAGCTAGACATTGCTCGAGCTTTCAATTTGATATCATGGGCGCTGCTGTTCAAGGTACTACAGAGAGTAGGGTTTAGCCCTAGATTTAGGGAACTAGTGCCTATCCTCCTCTCGACGGCGAGCACACGGGTGATGCTCAATGGCGAGCCAGGCCCGCCGATTTGGCATCGACGGGGCTTGAGACAGGGGGACCCCCTGTCGTCGATGCTGTTTATGTTGTTCATCAACTCGCTCAACAAGCTATTGGCTAAGGCCAGGGAGATGGGGTGCTAAAGCACATCACGCCACGAGAGTTGGTGACGTCGGTTTCCCTCTACGCTGACGATGTAGTCATCTTCTGCCATCCAGATGAGGCGGAGCTGCGCACGGTTCGCGCAATGCTTGCGCTCTTTGGGGAGGTGTCGGCACTACATACCAACTTTTCCAAGTGCTCGGTTACCCCGATTGCCTGCACCGAGGAAGAAGCCTAGATTGCGGCAGGAATTATGGAATGTCAGCTGGCACACTTCCCTGTCAAGTACCTCGACATCCTACTATCGGTCCGACGTCTCTTAGCATCGGCACTCCAACCTTTGGTGGACAGCATAGCAAACCGCCTCCCATTATGTAAAGCTTCCATGATGACGAAGGCTAGGCGCTTGGCCCTCGTTAAGTCTGTGTTGATGGCGACCCCCCTGCACCAGATTATCGCACTCGGACTTAACAAGAAGACCCTCAAACAAACTCAGAGGATTTGTAGGGGATTCCTTTGGGCTGGCAGGAAGGAAGCGAATGGAGGACATTGTCATGTAAACTGGGAGAGAGTGTGCAGACCCCTCAAGCTGGGCGGCTTGGGGGTACCTGACCTAGCTCGCACGACCATCAACTCCGGACTCGCTGGATCTAGAAGATGCGTACCGACCCGCTGCGACCCTGGCATGGTCTCGATATGCACTTCTCCAAAACCGAGCTTGAGGTCTTCGACGCCTCCGCCACAATGATGGTGGGAGAAGAGAACACAACTCTGTTTTGGGTGGACAGATGGCTTGATGGGAAGACCATCGAGGAGACAGCGCCAGACCTACTAGCGCTAATCCCAAAACGCACCCATACGATACGCACGGTGAGAAGGTGCTCCTTCAGCGCTGGTGGATCGCGGACATCCAGGGTGCACTGAGCTCGCTTGCCCTTTGGCAGTACATCCAGCTATGGATCAAAGTGCGGGAATTCCACCTGTCGGAGGGGACAGACACACTCCTTGGGAGGTGGACGCCAGATGCCCAATACACCTCCAAGTCTTGCTACGACTTCCTCTTTCAAGGGGCCATCCTATCAAGCTCTTGGAGGCTAAACTGGCGCACTTGGGCCCTGCCACGGGTCAAGTTCTTAGTCTGGCTGGCCTGCCAAGACCGATGCTGGACGGGTGAGAGGCTGGCGCGGCGGGGTCTTCCACACCCTCCTCGCTGCCCCTTGTGCGACCAATCGACTGAGACCACGAAACACCTCCTTGTAGGTTGCTCATTCTCATGATCGGTTTGGCATGAGGTGCTGTCCTAGATCCGGTCCACTGCTGCTCCCAGAGGAGGACGAGGTGGACTTCGTTGACCGATGGTTGAAGGTGTGCCACTCCACCCCCCGCGCATTGCGTAAGGGTACTTCGTCGTTGGTCATGCTGATAGCCTGGTGGATTTGGAAGCAACGGAACGCCGTCGTCTTCGACAACATCTCGCCAAGCCTAGGAGGGCTGCTGGACATGATTCGATCCGAGGCTCGATCTTGGGCAGATGCTGGGGCGAAGGGCCTGCGTGGCCTGATACCCGCCGCTTAGATCTAGTGGGTTGAGTTCTCCGGGATGTCCGCTTGTCATGAGCGTGTATATATGTTTGTACCAAACTCTCTTTTCCTATCAATGAATCGAAACGCAAGCCTTTTCGCGTTTTCGCGAAAAAATAAAGGTACATGCATTGCAGATTATTTTTATTATCGGTTACCATCTATACTGTAAAAGGATCTGAACTGGATAAAGTGCTCCTACAGAGTTCACACATGGCCATAGAGAACTGCAGATTAACAAGAAACAACCATGACTGACTAGATTTATCTGCAGTTTTGTCAACAATACGCACAGTGGAATCTGTACACTTGACAAAAAAAACGATGGTGTTTTTGATATTTTTGTAGACGCACAGCATGAGGCTTATGTCCCTAACTCTTGAATCTTGTTTGGTGCATGCATCGCAACCTCAGTTGTTTGATCCTTAGAGGGATGGTGGCCCAGCTATATAAGATTCTAAACATGTAATTTGGAAGTAATTCAGTGGGTGGAAGAAGTACTGAACTGTCTTCAGGACGTCATTCTTCCTTTGTGTCCCAAACCTTGTGCTGGAAATACTAGGTGGTTCAGGGTGTTCCCTAGCCGATCCATGCTGACCCAGTGTGTATAGTGAGTTTAGACTGATGATGGTTTTGTTGGAGTTCTGTTTTTCTACATTTCTCGCCTTCCATGTACTTCCTCCGTTCGGAAATATAAGACATTCTAGCTTTGTGAAACGAATGTATCTAGACACCTTGTAGTGTATAGGTTCACTTCAAACCTCTACGAACCTATACACAAAAGACGGCTAAATACATTCAATTCACAAAGTAAAACGTCTTATATTTTTCTGAACGGAGGGAGTAGCTGTGTACACCCTACAAAATCCGGATATTAAGTTTCTTATACTGTATACCAATAGACCTATATATAAATCTTGTTCATCGAGAAAATGTCCTGTATATACACGATGTTTTAGTTTTTTTCCGCGAAAACGCAAAAGACTGTTGCGTTTCATTTCATTGCCCAGGTAGAAAGGTTCAGGTACAGCTGCTGCCTAAGCGGAGGTTACATGGTTAAAGCAAAAAACATCAATGGACGTCCCAGGTCGTGGGGACGATGACGCGGAGCCCTTTGGCCCCCTCGGTCACCCAAAGTGTGGCCTCATCCTTGATATTGGCGAGCAGCAGTCGTGGGGAGGGCTGGGTGTGGTCGAACACTCAACTGTTCCAGTGTTTCCAAATCATCCATGGTGTCAGGAGGGTGATGGAGGCTAGCCCGCGCATGGGCTTGGGTAGGCTGCGGGTGTGGCCTGCCACCAGTCAAACAGCGTAGGTTCGTCGCTAGGCGCTTGGCATGGGAGTCGGAGCCATGACAAGACCTCGTGCCAGATTTGTCACGAGAACGGGCAGGCCATGATCAGATGGTGCATCGTCTCGGGAAGCTGATCACGGAGCAAGAACTTGGCGTGGTGTGGTAGGCCTCGGCGCTGATGCCATTCCGTGGTCCAGCACCGGTTCTGTGCTGCCAACCAGTGGAAGAATCAGAAGCGCGGCGGAGCGTAGGTCTTCCAGATCAATCTCCAGCACTGGGAGAGGAAAGATCCCTGGAACAAGGCCGTGTAGCATGATTGGGCATTGTAGATGCCGTCGGTGGTCCATTTCTAGACTAGGCGGTCTGCGTCCTGGTTCAGCACCGTGCCGAAGATGGTTTGCCACAGGCCCAGGTATTGGCCGATCTGGTGGACGCCGACAATGCCCTGGCTAGCCCAACTATTGGCTTGCAGTCCGCCAACCACCGTCCTCTGCTTCCTCCGCCACGCAGGGATGCATGCGTATAGCTGTGGTGCGAATTCACGGACGACGCGACCATCGATCCAGCGGTCTTCCCAGAATAGGGCGGTCTGGCCATTGCCGATCTGCATTGTGGTGGAGGCGAAGAAAACGGCGTGGGAGAACCAGAGCCATCTCAGCCTCAGTGAGAGGCATGTTCTCTCAAGATCATGCACGCCTAGGCCCCCGAGCGATAGCGGGCGGCAAACGCGGCTTCAATTGACGTGACAGCTTCCGATGTTTGCCTCTTTACGCCCTTCCTAGAGAAAGCCGCGCTCGATCCTTTGGAGCTGCTTGAAAACCGATTTGGGTGGATTGAGCACAATAAGTTGGTGAAGGAGTATTGTGCACAAACACATCCTTGAGGTAGGCCAGCCGTCCAGCCTTGTTCATGAGTTTGGCTTTCCAGGTGGGCAGGGCCATGGCAACCTTCTCAACTAGCTGCTGCAGCTGAGCTGCCGTGGGGCGCCTAATGGTCAAGGGTATCCGCAGGTATGTTAGGGGAAGCTCGACGATGGGGCAACCCAGGTGCTAGATGGCCTGTGTGGTGGCTTCTAGGTCGCAATCGAGCAGGGACGCGAAACTCTTGGCGAAGTTGACTTGGAGGCCAGATGCATGCCCGAACAGTCTTTGGATCTCTCTAACTGCAATGGCTTCTTCCGCCGTGGGGTGGCAGAACAGGATGATGTCATCCGCGTATAGGGAGCAAGCGGGGATGGGGCACCGTGGGTGCAGTGGCTGCAGGATGCCATGGTCGACCGCGTACTGAAGTAGTCGTCCCAGACTCCCAGTGCGTCCATGGCTAGCATGAACAATTGTGGTGACAAGGGATCGCCTTGCCGTAGCCCGTGTCGGTGCCAGATTGGCGGCCTTGGGTCTCCATTGATGAGTACTCTAGTGCTGGCGGTGGAGAGCAGGATCATCAGCCAGTCGATGAAGCGGTCGCTGAAGCCATAGCGCCGTAGCACCTCGAAAAGGAATGCCTATGTGACTGTCGAATGCTTGCGCTAGCTCTAGCTTGAGAAGGATGCATGGCGCGCGCAGTTGGTGTAGGAGCCTGGCCGATTGCTTGACCAAGACATAGTTGTCGTGGAGGCTTCTCCCTGGGATGAAGGCGTTCTGGTTCGTGCTGATAAGGCGATCGAGCTTCGGGGCGAGACACAACGATAGCAGTTTGACGAAAATTTTGGCTATCAAGTGGATCAAGCTAATAGGCTGGTAGTCGCCAAGGGTTGTCGCGCCGGCTCGCTTTGGAAGCAGCGTGAGCAGTGCCTGGTTCAGGTGATGGAAGCCGCATCCCCGCAGCTTGTAGAGCTGCTGGAATATGTCGACGATGTTGCTTCACCGTGCCCAGTAGGCGCGGAGAAATTCCACCGAGAACCCGTCAGGCCAGGCGCCTTGTGCGCCGGCATTCTCTTGATTGTGTCCCAGATTTCTTCAGTGGAGAACGGCGTTTCCAAGTCGTGTAGCTCAGTGTCGGGCATGATAAGGTGGTCAAGGTGAAGCGTGTGCTCGCGCTCGGTGGCAGTGCCCATCAGTCCGTTGTAGTGGCTGAACGCGGCCTCAGCCATGTCAGTCTGGTCCATGAGCACGACGCCATCGACCTGGAGTGCGTGGATTCTGTTCTTTTGCTGGCGATATGCGCTGGCGGTGGAAGAACACTGTGTTTGCATCTCCATCTTTGAGCCAAGTGATCCTAGCGCGCTGGCGGTTACCAAGGATGCGAGGCCTAGGTAAGTGACATTGAGCTGCTTGTGGAGCCAGGTCTTGTGGGGACCAGAAGATGATCTCACGGGCGATCTCGAGCTTTAGTTTGATGCACCCCACCGATTTGGCGCTCCAAGAGCGCGCGAGCCGTGGTTTGTAGGTGCAGTGTGAGCTGATGGAACGGGTCCGGGTCGTGCACCGAAGCCAAGGCGCTCGTGACAGTGTCATGGAATCCGTCGTTGCGCAGCCAAAACTCCTCGAAGTGGAATCTCCGTCGGCTGGGAGGTAATAGCACCCAGTCCAGCAGTAGGGGGCAATGGTCAGAGACCAGACCATTGAAGCCAAGAAGCGTAGGTGGCATGCGTCGTGTGTGTCCTCCCAGTCTGAGGTACAGAAGAAGCGGTCGAGGAGAACCAGCGTGGGTGGGGTCTGCCCATTAGACCGTGCATATATCTGCGTCCGTTGAGGTAGATTTCTTTGAGCGCGAGGTCGTTGAGAAGCCGCCGGAACTGCCCCATCATCCTCCGGTTAAGGTTGTTGTTACTCTTGTCGGTATCCCGGTAAATCAGGTTGAAATCACCGCACAGCAGCCATGGCCCTTGGCAGTTGGCGCGTACGTCTCTGAGTTCCTGTAGCCATGTTTTAGTTTTTCTGATAATAGATCCATGTAATCATGGGCTAATCGCATTCTGTCATCTTTTGTAGTGCAGCTCATGTCTGAAGTAACTTTTAATATTGTTTGATGTCTAAAGTACCTTGTGTACCAACTGTCATTGTAATGTTATTTTTCTTTTATTTAAAATTTCAAGTTTATTTAAAGATCTTAATCGGTCCAAGTTCATATTCCCTCTGTCCTGAATGAGATGTCACAATTTTGTCTAGATCCGCACGTATCTATACACTAAAACGCGTTTAGATACATATATATATATCTAGGAAAATCTGTGATAAGTAATTCGGGAGCCCATAACTGGGATTACTCAACGCCTCGTTCTTCCTTTGTTTCCGAACCTTGTTCCGGAAATACTAGGTGGTTCAGCATGTTGCGTAGCCAATCCATGCTGTGTACATTGAGTTTAGGCTGAATATATGACAAGTATACCTTCATTTGTTTCTCCTGCAAGGCCTGGCTGATGGTTCGTCAGAGTTTTGTTTTTCATACATTTTTCTGCTCCAATGTTGCTGTGTTACAACCTATAGAATCTAGTTGGTGAATTACTTACAGAATAATAGGCCTATATATACGGTTTGGGTTTTCTAAACTCATATGTCTCTATTCATATCTGAAGTACCTTGTGTACCAACTGCCACTGCAATCTTATTTTGCCTTTATTTGTAAGTTTTCCAAGTTTGTTAGAGGGCTTAATTTTCTGAAACTCATAGTTTCTGATTGCTCTTGCATTACATTACTGTCTGGTTTTCTCGATGCCTCTCATTCCTACCGTTCTTAAGCGCTCCTTCCTCTTCCTTTTTGTTTGCTAAATTGATTTATTCCATACAATCAGATGATATGAGATGTCCATTGCAATCCATGAAGAGGGGGCAAAGAGGGCCTAAGAACGGTGGGTATGGTAACATGATGGAAGGCTGAAGCCCCCAGTTCCTCGTCCAACACTGGAAGAGGCTTTGATTTGAAATTTCCTGATGCCTCCCATGCCTATTGTTCTTCAGTGCTCCTTCCTCTTCCTTTTGGACTGCACACCATACAATAGATTCATATCATGGTATAACATGATGGTTCAAGTTCATACACCTAGCATAGTTGGAGTGCTATTTTCCGTATTAGTTGTTTTCTTAGGCACGGTTTAATCCATACATAAGACAAGGTTGTGGCTTAATTGAAAAACTAGTTCATACTTTATACTTTATAATTTGGTATATGATCCTTCAACAGAAGGTGGCGAAGCTATCAGATTCTGAACATGTAATTTGGAAGTAATTCTATGGGTTGAAGAAGTACTGAACTCTCTCCAGGACCTTATTCTTGCTTTGTGTCCGAAACCTCGTTCCGAAGTTCAGCGTGTTGCCTAGGGGATCCATGCCGAATCGATGTGTATAGTGAGTTTAGACTGATATATGACCGGTACACCTTCATCTGTTTTCCTCCAAGGGATTGTAGCTGAAAGTTTCCTTGGAGTTCTGTTTTTGTATATCTCTCTCCTTCCATGTCTCTGTGCATGACCTACAGAATTCAATACTAAGTTTCTTACCGAACAATAGACCTATATATAAATTTTGTTCATTGAGAAAATGGCCTAATATACGATGTTTCAGCTTTTCTGATAATAGATCCCGATAATCATGGCCTAACTGCATTCTGTCATTTTTTCTACCTTCTTTTAGTTGTTGATGTCTAAAGTACCTTGTGAACCAATTGTCACTGCAATGTTATTTTCATTTGTTTTGAATTTTTCAAGTTTATTTTAAGGCCTTAATTTGTCCAAGTTCATATTATTTTTTTGCTCATAAGTTGAATTGCTACCACTTTTCGTACTGTATAAACATAAAGGTTGTGACTGATATAGCTTTTTGGATATGAGTAAGTAGAAGATCTCCATGCACGTGCTCTAAATTAATAGTACAAAATAATAGGACATGCCTAGTCATGACGTGGCCCTACTGTTATTGATTGTGCAATGGGGCCAAATACACTGGTTGTCTTCATTACTTTGCTGTCCCTAAGGCTCTCTATAAAGTGTCATGCGCGTCCTATTTATACCACAAAGCTGAAATATCTTTTCCAGCAATTCAAGTTTGTTGTCTGAGGGTTTTGTTTCCTTATATTTGTAGGCACAGAGAGTAAGCCAGGAAGAGGAAGAAAGAGAGAGCTCAAGAGCACCGGGAATGGGAACATGTAGGTACACCAAACTTTTAGTGTTGGAGGTGCAAATATTTGGTCTAATGCTTTCCTGATGCCTTCCGTTCCTACCGTTCTTGTGGACACCTTCCTCTTCCTTTAGGCTTGCACACTAGCTTTGATGGAGAAACTATAGGCATGTTTTATGAACATATTTAGGTAATTATGAGATCTCGAAGGCGAGTCGGGAAGAGGAAAAAAAGAGCGCCTAAGAGCGGTTGGAGTGGGAACATGGAGGAAAGCCGAACTTTCTTTGTTTTCACCTCTAGTGTTACCTAGAAGTGAGAACCGGTTTGGTGTTTCCCAATGCCTCCCATTCCTATTGTTCTTAAGCAGTCCTTCCCCTTCCTTTTGGTCTTGCTTAGTAGGTTTAGCCTACAACACAAATATATATGTGTGCATAGTTAATGTAAGATTCCGAAGATGAACTAGGGAGAGGAAGAAAGAGAGGGCCTAAGAACAATGGGAATGAAAACATAGAGGAGAGCCTATCTTATTTGTTCTTCGCCTTTTGTGTCCAGGTGAAAACATAGTTTGGTATTTCCTGATGCCTCTCATTCCTATTGGTCTTAAGCGATCCCTCCCCATCCTATTTATTTGCTAAATTGCTCTCGTAGAATAACGAAATATATGTGCATATATTTAGATGACATGAGATGTCCATTGTGAGACACAAAGAGGAAGGAAAGAGGCCCTAAGAGCAGTGGGCGTGGGAACATGATGGAAGGATAAATCCATCAGTTCCTTATCTGTCATCGGAGGAGGCTTTGGTCTGAGTTCTGTTGATGCCTGTCATGCCTATTGTTCTTTGGTGCTCCTTCCTCTTCCTTTTGGATCACGCAACATAAAAAGGACTCATGGTATAACATTATTTGGTTCAAGTTCATACACTCTTCATTGTTGGATTGCTATTTTTTGTGTTTGGTCTTTCTTTCTTTGTCTTGGACTAATTCGTACATAAAATAAGGTGATGGCTTAATAGGCTATAACTGATTTACACTTTATAATTGAGTTACATAGATTCCTTTACAAATTCTACTAGCACAGAGAAACAAATGTCCAGCTCCAGATTATTATGTTCTGCGCATGAATCCATATTGTGCCAATACCGTCAGATAGTGTATATATATGAAGCATGCATAAGTATGTCGTTTTGGAACCCGAGCTCTAGAGAGATCAGTGTTCTAAAAAAATGGAAATAGCATTTGAAAGTTTGAGAAAAGACTGAATTTTTTGTAGAGACATGATGGTAATTTCTATGAACCTTTAAATTTTGTTAACAAATGTGTTCTATTTCTTGAGAGAGAATACGTTGTATTCCTAGCTATTACAAAATCACAAAATCTGGCTCTAAATAGGTATTCAAAATTCGATTTGGTGTTCCTATTTATGTTTTTGTATATTACAGATGAAAACATATTTTGACTAAAATTTATACATACATACTAGACATCTATATGTAATTATTTATATTTTTTGAATTATTTGAAATGTACTATAAAATTATTGAGTTCCTTTCTTAAAATCAGGCTCCCGGAACCTGAGCTCCATTTGGAGTTTCTGGCCTGTATACATCTCTCGATCTGAAAAAGGGCAGGTACTTATACAAACATAAATAAGCACATTTTAAAACTTAAAAAGATAAGAGACACAACTTTTACATTTTCGATAAAGAGTATATATTAATATCGCGAAGATACAAATTACATCCATCCTCTGCAACAACACATCACCCTAGCGGCAATAAGGATGCACACAACTAAAAAAAGAAAGAGAAATTACAAAAAAAGAAAGGTCCCACTACAACGATCTATTCGTTGTTAGAGCACCACTAAAACCATCAGGAAAGCACCAGAAGTCCAGCTTCTCCAAAAGCGAGGCCTCCAATAAGGGAACAGTGCACAAGCATTGTCGTCGTCCAATTATAGATCTTAGGTTTTCACCGTGAAGAAAGTCCTCGCTCTCAAAACAATGCCTTCAGCAAGACCAATGCTAGACACAACCAATGAAGGCCATACCTTGGATTTTCACCCTGAAAGTCAAGACTTTGAACTTCTCATGTGCAATCGCCCCCACTTGCATGACTTTGAACTTCTCATGTGCAATCGCCCCCACTTGCATGCCGCTCCTCCAAGTCAAGAAACGCCAAGCCAATTCCTCATCACCACCGAGCTTCGAATCACCATTGCTAATCCTTAGATCTCGGCCTCCATGACCTTCTCCGCCAGCACCATGGAACGAGAACATGCCCCATGATATTAACAACCAACAGAGCTTTGCAGCGCTTCCTCTGAAACCAAACGGCCAGAGTAAAACATGGGTGTGCACGACCGAATCTCCCGATCAAGCAAACTCCAGGCATGGGTCACCCAGTGGAGCTCGCTGGCGGAGCCTTCCGAAACACGCCGCTGCAGCCGAATCAAAAAGGACATGCATCCGGCCAGTCTTCGTCTCGACAGAAGGAAGAACCCTAGGACCACCACCATTATTCAAGAAAACCGGACGACTCCCTCGTCGCTGGTTAGAACAACATAGTTGAAGGCAAGACGACGTCAACAGCCCTAGCAGGCCCAGATCGGACCGAAGTCTAGATCAAACCCGCCGTCTCCGAAGCTTCAGCCGCAGCCGCCACCCGCCTCCTCCTCACCACTCTGGCTCGCGCCAAGGCTGCGGTAGAAGGCCATGACCCCCGCCGACGCAGGGGCGCCGCCCTGAACGCCGCACCATGACAACCGCCACCACGACCCCAACAGCGTCCGCGCTCGCCCTAGATGCACCACTAGACCAAGCCGCCTTCGGCAACTAGGCTTGCCGCCAACCACGGTGAGGGCCAGTGGCAGCGGCGGCGAGGGGAGACAGAGAAGGGGGGGCTCCCGGTGGCGCTAGGGTTCCGCCCCTGGTGTCGCCCTGGGGTTGCGACACGGGGGGTATGGGGGGGAGGGAGTAAATGTAAACGAATATGTTTGTATTCTTACCACACAACTTTTACATACAAATGATACAAAGTCTTCACTTGCTCTCCTATGTTGAACTCAAGCTCGAGGCATAATCAGATCAATGACACACTATGGCTGACCACACTATCCAAAATCTTTGGTCAATATGTATAGAATTTAGATACTAAGGTACTTAAAAGAACGATATGTATACATTTTGTTCCTCAAGAAAATGTTCCACATAGAAGATATAATTTTGCTGATAAATGATAATAGGTCCTATAATCGTTGGCTAATCACATTCTATCATCTTTTCTAGCGCAACTCATGCTTGAAGTACCTTTTTTGGTTTTTTTTCCGCGAAAACACAAAAAACTTTGCCTTTCGAATTCATTGATGGAAAAGTAGTTCAATTTATAAGCCTAAGAAAAGGCCGAAAGACCCACATTTACACACCCAACACTCAAAACAAGACTACAGCTAAATGGCCGAAATCCGTCGAGCGCTTTTCCAAGACATCACAGAGTGAGATTCTCCGCTAAACAGAACCCTTGCCAATAAAAGTCGCAGTACTTGTGCATCATCGAAATTATTAAGAACCCGCCAGCCGCAACCAAGACGCGTTCTGCCTGAATTCCGCTAGCCAACGACGACTCAGCAGGGAGCATTGCTGCTCCAGCCTCAGCACAAATCCGGGGTATGTCGTTGCGGTAATTTTCCCATCTACCCTTTCTCTGCTTGTGCTTCCATCGCCATTGCCGCTGCTCTCTGCTTCCTAGAACTCGTCCTATTCGTGGCGCTGGACCAACTCCGTGTGTTCCTGAGCTACTTCCTTTGCTCGCACCGCCATCGCAAGATGGGGAAAAGAAGGGAGGCGCCACCGCTGAGTCCACTGCCGCCATTGCTGCTGCCAAGAAGAAGGGCGGCTCCACCACTGTGGGCACCAGCGCTGCCGGAGCTGGGAAGAAGAAGGGCGCGGGTACCCGCGTCACCAATGGTGCGTGGCGCGCATCCATCATCAAATCCTCCGAGCTCCGCCTCCTGCGTCAAGATGGAGTTCTGTCACCCGTGGATGATGACTCACGAGTGCTAGGTGGCGAGGTAACTCCCTGTCCTCCTGCTGGTTTCCGGGTGATGTTCCTAGCGTTCATCATCCACGGTCTTTCTCTGCCCCTGTATCCTTTCTTAAGGGCCCTCCTTTGCTTCTACGGTCTCTAGCTGCATCAGCTGTCCCCAAACTCTATTCTCCACATCGCCTGCTATATTACTCTTTGCGAGTGGCGGCTTGGAATCGAGCCACACTTTGGCCTCTTTAAGAGGATTTTCAAGCTGAAGCGCCAATCAGCATCTGGTTCCGTAGTCTACGACGTAGGAGGCTGCGAAATCCATGTCGACTCCTCCGCCACATATTTCGATATCAAGCTCATGGCGTCTGTCCAAGGGTGGAGAGACAAGTGGTTCTACATCCGCGACTAGAAGGCCGGCGGAGAGCACTACGGACTCGCGCCCTTCGATCCCGCGATGTCGTGCAAGAGGAGGCATTCTTGGAAGAACGTGGTGATGCCTGGTGAGTCCGAGGAGACGGAAGTGTTATACAAGCGTGTCTGCGACCTCGAGAGCCACATGGGTAAAGAAGAGGGAGGCGCCGCCCTCATTCGCACATGGTTGCGCCATCGCATCTAGCCTCTGCAGGCCAGAGTTCACCCCATGTTCCAATGGGCTGGTGCGGACGATGCCACTCGCTTATCTGCCGATGGCATTTTCGTGGGTGAAGTAGATAAGAGGTTGCGACTGGTGACAAAGTACACCACCAAGGAGGTTCTCCCAGGCGAACCAGTCGTGCCTCCCTTCGATGCCTCTAACCCTCCTCCTGAGGTAGAATTGTGCTACGAAGTAGCTTGATTTGTCGATTGCTTCTGGTTTCTTGATGTATACTGAATTGTTTTCTGAATGCAGGATTGGAAGGTGTCTCCCAGTTTGCCCCCTCTTCCTGAGGGGGTTATTCCCCGCGAAGTAGATGAAGAGGACGAGTCGGAATCGACCGTCCCACTTGAAGAGGAGGAGGTAGCCCCCAAATCTAGCGATCCGGACACTCACAAGCGTTCTCGCAGCAAGGATTCGGATGCTTCGTCTCCTTCGACTCCAGAGGGACCATCTATCGGTGCGGAGGAGCCGATTCCCACCGTTCCCGTGTGCTCTATGGCTCCTCCTGCCCAGAAGAAGCTTCGACTGCCAAAGGAATCGTCGGAGTCGGAGGAGCAGTCCTTCGATCTTGATAGATTGGACTGTGTTGGGGATATACTTTCCGGGTATCCTCACAGTTCCTCACTAACCAGGGTGGCCCACTTCGGGTTAGAGCTTTGCTTCACGGGCGGCCCAATCAGGGAGAAAGACGGAGTCCAATCTGGCTACGAGAAGGCCCAAAAGACTTACCGACTTAGGCCCATAATGATTACTTGTAGTTCAAGATGTACTCTGTAACCGACTCTAAACGTAGCCGGATAAATCTCTCCTGTAAACCCTAGGCCGGATATCTATATAAGCCGTCCTAGGGAGAGCCTTTAGGGCACCCAATACTTTAGACCCTCAAGTCGCACAGGCGAAACCCTTGTAACCCATATTCCGGCTCTGCCATATTACTGGATTGCTAGCAGGAGTAGGATCCGTCCAAAGACGGCAGATTCAAACCTGGGTAAACTTGTGTGCTCACTGTCCCGGAATACCGTACGTCTCACCCTCCTCTCTTCCGCACGCCTCGAGGACCCCCTCATGGCGTACTTGTCATCAATCCGATGACAGTTGGCGCCCACCGTGGGGCAAGTGAGCTTCGGATCTGCGTTCCGAGCGGAATCTGCAAGAATCGGAATCGGCGAGACTATCACCGTCGGTTGCATCCTCTACGCCAGCGACGTCCCTCTCATCGTTCTCGACAAGACTTGGATTCCGGCAAGGGAGGCCGTGACTGCCTACACAATCATGTCTTTTGGCGAGATCAATGTTTACATCGGTTTCGCTGAACCTGCCCAACCCACCCCAGCGGTGATGATAGAGGCAGAAGAATTTTATGGGGCCCCTTTGTCCGCGGAGGTGGCAGAGTTCCGGATCTCAGAAAACCCTAATCCCACCCAGCCCGCACCAGTTGCGGAGATAGTGGAGAAACCCGAACCTGAAGAAGACCTAGCGGTCAATGTCGAATCTAGAGTGGATATCCCTGGAGGAGCCGAATCCTAGATCAACCCACCCGTGGAAGTCGAAATCCAGGAGGAGCATATCAACGACACTGATTCCGGCTCTGATGATGCCGGAACAGACAGGCCTTTCCTAAGGTACACACTACGACGTATGATACTGCAAGGCAAAAGCGCAGATGCAATCCTCGAGACCATCAAAAGTTTCGATATGGTTGATCGCGAAAGCCGCAGGTACCTTAGGAAGCACGCGTCGCACTTCGTCGGATACGTGGGATCCGGATCCGGCTCTGCCGATGCTGGCGAAAACACCGACTCGGTGCTGGAGGCAGTCGGAACAAACGCCGACGTACCCACATCCTCGGATGACTCGATGACGTCAGCAGATTTTCGAAAGTTCTCCACGGAATATGAAGAGGAGTATAACTCCAAAGCTGCAGAAGAAGGAGAAGCCATGGATGAAGGATCCGGGGAACACTCTCCCAAAACGCAGGATGACATGGACGTCAGAGATAATCCCAAGGACCAGATGTCCAAAAGTACCGATCAGAGCTTGACTCCGGGAAACGGACCTAAAGCCATCTTTGCTACCGGCGCTGCCAAGAAGGCAAAGAAGAACAAGAAAAACAAGACCCCGGCAAAAGACCCTCTGGTAGAGGAGGTGATTGCCGAGGAATACGAAGAAGACTCGGATGGAGCACTTATCCCAAACAAGTTGAAAAAAGAAGCATCGGTGGATGCACACGTGATCACTGAAGGTGCGCGTAAACCCATCGATGCCGCATTAACCACACCTATCCCTACAGCTGCAGAACTTACTGCAGATGAGCTGGATGAAAGGGCACAAGCCCTAGAAGCGCGTTGACAAAAACTCCTCGATGAAGCCAAAAACATCGAGGTGGAGAAGAAACGCATGTCGAACAAGGAGTACATGTCTAAATGCGCATCGAAGACAGGCGTCACATAGATGACAACCAATTCCCACGTGTCCGTGCCGTCCTTTTTGGAGATGAGATGGGGAAGCCACGGAAAGATAGCAACGGAGATTGGGTATACCCAACACTAGTACAAAATACCGTGGCAGCCCGAGAAATTCTATCAGCTAATCCAGGGCCAGAGGAGATCCGTTTGGGTATCAAGCTACTCAACAAGGGACTAGAGTAGTAAAAGGTCGCCCTGTCTGGAAGTCAAAAACTGGTCTCAGATGCTGACCAATGTCGCACAGATCCGGCATGGGCTGGCGTAAGATCCCATTACGTCCGGGCGTAGTATCATGACCCCGAACGCAGGGAAGACAACTATTCAAGAACCGGATCTTCAGGACAGCATCACAAAACTTCACGTAACTGGAGCAACGTCGCCCCAGCGGCCGAGAAAGACGCCATCGCTGCCCTGAATCCGACGAACCCTCCCCGACGAGAATCTAAGGATCGAAGGGGAGAAGATAAAGAGAAACATCAGGAGGAGGATCGTCAGAGAATGCCACCTCCTAGACATGAGAACCATCCGGCTGAGCCTCACCATGGTGGGAACAACGGACGAAGAAACGACGGTAACCATGCCGGTACAAGCCGGCAGGGGGCTCGTCGTAGTCAAGCTGCTCCACCCTCTCCACCACACAGTCATCACAACGGCTCCCATGGAGGGCAAGGAGGACGACATGGAGGAGGAGGTGGTGGCAGAAGCCGAAGTCCGGCTCCATGGCACCGTAGCCACAGCCGACATTCGGGACGATCTCTATCCCCGAACGATGCAAGGCACAGGATCAACTCCAACATAGAGGCTCGGCGCTATGAAAACGATGACGTGTACGTGGGCCCAAAGTGCTTCGGTCCATGCATCAGAACTACAAAATTCCCGGAAGGATTTGCTATCTCAAGACATATCCAAGCCTACGACGACATTGCTCGGCCAGACACCTGGTTACAGGATTTCTTCCAAGCTTGCTGCATCGCCAAAAGCGGAAACAGCCTGGTCGCAACCCGATATCTCCCACTTATGTTGCGGAAGACGGCACAATCATGGCTCAATGAACTTCCGGCAAAACACCATCCATAACTGGTATGATTTACAAAGCGCGTTCTTTCGGAATTTCGAAGGCACATATCGGAGGCCCTGTACGGTTGGATACCTATAGCGTTGCACCCAGAAAGCCGGAGAAACTTGCCAGAATTACCTCGGACGATGGATCGACACCAAGAACTCCTGCGAAGGAGTAAATGATCAAACTGTGATTGAAGCTTTCATTGCAGGTCTCCCTATTGGTTTACTATGCCATCGCTTGAAGTGTGACAAGGTTACCGATTTGGGAGAGATGATAGAAACAGCGAGCAAGTATGCAGATGCTGACGATGATGCAGAAGGACTACTCAATGCCCTAGCTGTGCCTCAGTCGACAAAACAACCAAAGCAACAAGATCAGAAGCGCAAAAACACCTCGGAAGAAAAACCCAACGCGGAAACAGCGGTAGTCACCACTGTTTCTGGGTCTGGAGGACGAGGAGGACGTGGCGGAGGCCGCGGGCGTGGCCATGGGACATCAAGGGTCCAAGGTAGAGGAGAACAACAACCAGGAAAAACCTTCTCTTGGGCCGACATTGCTAATAACCCATGTGTGCATCACCTAGACGCCAATGGGGGCTCGTCCCACACCAACGCTGAATGTCGTTTCAATGACGACATCAAAAGAGATGACACCGCAGGCTACAAAGCCAAGTGGAAGAAGGGAAAGAAAAATCCCGAAAAAGACAAGGACACCAAGGAAGATTCCGACATGGAGGAAGCTGATGCTTCAAATCCCAAGTCGGAAGGGAAGAAGACTTTTCCCACCAAGAAGGACACTTATGTCACCTTCCTCGGATCTCAACCAGCAAAGGTCAAGAAAGCAGTTCTACACGATCTCAATGCAACAGTTCCGGCTGTCCCCCAGTATTTGGACTGGTCGGAAGTGGCAATCACGTTTGACCGCGATGATCATTCGCCTAAGTTACACAGGCGAGGAAAATACGCCTTAATCGTCAACCCAGTTATTGACGGTTATGGTTTCTCCAAGACCCTCATGGACGGCGGTAGCAGCATCAATATTCTCTATGTTGAAACGCTACGCCGGATGAAGATCTCGGAGACCCAGCTAAACCATAGTTCTATGATTTTTCACGGAGTTGTCCCAGGAAGACAAGCTAATTCCCTAGGAGAGATCACTTTGGATGTTACCTTTGGAACTCCAAAGAATTATCGGACGGAGGCACTATCCTTCGAAGCGGTCCCGTTCAAGAGCGCATACCACGCTATATTCGGACGTCTGGCTTACTGGGCTTTTATGGCTCGTCCGTGTTACATTTACAATATGATGAAAATTCCAGGTCCCAATGGCATGATCACCATCAGGGGAGACCCGAAGAAAGCGCGAGAGTGCGAGGATGGAAATGCCGCCTTTGCTGAAGCCGTGCTGCACGCCCAGGAGTACTAGGAGATCAAGAAGAGCATAGATCCGTCCGAGATGCCCGCAACGAAGAAGGAGGTTACCAAGCCAAATCCGGAGTTCAAGGCATCAGAAGAGACGAAGAAAGCGCCATTGAAGGATGATGACCCCTCCAAGGTGACCCAGATAGGTGTAGGCCTAGATAGCGCATAGGAAAGCGCGCTCGTCAAGTTCCTCCAAGCAAATCAAGATATCTTCGCATGGCAGCCATCTGACATGACCGGAGTACCTAGGGAACTTGCCGAGCACTCTCTAAATGTAAACCCGAATGCTAAACCCGTCAAGCAGTCCTTACGACGGGTTGGCGACGAAAAGCGCAAGGCAATAGCTAAGGAACTAGCACGGCTCGAGTTAGCCGGATTCATAGAAGAGGTCATCCACACTGAGTGGTCGGCCAATCCTGTAATGGTCCCTAAAAAGGATACCACTGATTTAAGGATGTGTGTTGATTATACTGCCTTGAACAAGGCTTGTCCAAAAGATCCGTTCGCTCTGCCTAGAATTGATCAAGTTATCGATTCTACGGCAGGCTCAGAACTCCTCTGTTTTCTCGACGCATATTTCGGTTATCACCAAATCCGGATGAAGGAATCTGACAAAGTCAAAACTTCATTCATAACCCCCTTCGGAACCTTCTGTTTTGTTATGATGCCCTTTGGGCTGAAGAACACAGGAGCTACGTATCAGCGCACGATGCAGCGTTGCCTCCATGACCAACTCGGACGCAATGTACATGCATACGTGGATGATATCACGGTGATGTCCAAAAAGAAGGAAACACTCATTTCCGACTTGGAGAAAACATTCGCCAATCTACAAAAATACAACATCATGCTTAACCCGAAGAAATGCTTCTTTGGAATACCAGCCGGAAAATTGTTAGGTTTCATCGTGTCTCAAAGAGGCATAGAGGTAAACCGCGATAAAATCAAGGCTATACTCAACATTTCCAGGCCAACTCGCCTGAAGGACGTACAAAGATTAACTGGTTGCATTGTTGCGGTCAGTCGATTTGTAAGCCGGCTTGGTGAAAGAGCCGCACCATTATACAAACTCCTGAAGAAAACCAAGGATTTTGTCTGGACTGACGAAGCTGAAGCTGCACTACAAGACCTAAAGAAAGTACTCTCATCTGCTCCTATCCTTCCAGCGCCGGAACCTCAGGAACCGATGTTGCTTTATATTGCTGCGACAAATAAGGTCGTTAGTATCGTCATGGTGGTGGAGAGACCAGAGGAAAATCAGGAATACTTGGTGCAGCGTCCGACGTACTTTGTCAGCGAGGTCTTGACAGAATCAAAACAGCGATATCCGCACTATCAAAAGTTGGCTTATGGTGTTTTCCTAGCATCTCGTAAGTTACGACACTATTTTCAGGAGCATCCAATTACCGTGGTGAGCAAAGCTCCCATGAGAGACATAATCAACAACAGTGACGCCACAGCACGTGTCGCCAAATGGGGCATAGAGCTCTCAGCTTTCGATATTGAGTATAAACCTCGGACATCAATCAAATCCCAGATCCTTGCTGACTTTGTCGCTGATTGGACAAAGACGAAGGAGAACATGGTCCTCCCTGAGTCGGAATACTGGACCCTCTTTTTCGATGGGTCTAAGGCTCGAGGGGGCTCGGGGGCTGGCGTGGTGCTCAAATCACCCCAAGGAGATAAACTATTATACGTGTTGCAGATCCACTTCACAGCGACAAACAATATTGCTGAATATGAAGCACTGCTGCATGGAATCCGGATTGCCAAGGATATTGGCATCCGACGTTTGATGTGTTACGGAGATTCGGATCTTGTTGCTCAGCAAGTCTCGGATATTTGTAATGCAAATAAGCACATGACAACATATAAAGTTATCGTGGATGATCTATCTAAATCGTTCGAAGGGTTTGAAGTTCAACACATCCCTCGAGCAGAAAATGAGGAAGCAGATGCACTATCTCGAATAGGCTCTGCGCGGAAAGAGGTTCCGGATGGCGCATTTTTAGAGCACCTCAAAGTTCCCTCGATAAAGGGAGTAGATGAGGAATATCCGACCAAATCCGACTGACCTTTAATAGCAGTTCTGGTTGTAATTCCCAGCTGGACTCAACCGTACCTCGATTATTTGGTAGATGGCAAATTACCCGAAGACGAGGTGCTGAGCCGGCAGATTATCCGACGAGCAAAAGCCTATACTATTGTTAAGGGTGAGCTCCATACACGGAGTATTTCTGGGGTTTTTCAGCGCTGTGTATCTCCGGAAGAAGGAGTGGAAATCTTAAGGGAAATCCACGAAGGCGAGTGTGGTCACCACGCTGCAGCCAAATCTTTAGTGGCAAAAGCTTTTCGACGTGGATTTTTCTGGCTTACAGCTCAGGCAGATGCCGAACGGTTAGTCAAGACATGCAAAGGCTGCCAAAAGTACGCCACGCAAGCTCATGTTCTGGCTGATCAGCTGCGAACAATAACTATAACATGGCCTTTTGCGGTTTAGGGGCTTGACATGGTAGGACCCTTTAAACGAGCTCCAAGTGGATTTACCCACCTCTTAGTGATGGTGGATAAATTCACCAAGTGGATCGAGGCTAAACCTGTCACTAGTTGTGATGGAGCAATAGCCAAAAGATTTGTCGAGGATGTTATAATCCGGTATGGTTATCCGCATAGCATTATCACGGACAACGGGAGTAACTTCTCTATGGGAGAACTGGCTGAATTCTGTGATGAGCAAAATATCCGGCTTGACATTGCGTCAGTCGCACATCCACAGGCTAACGGACAAGTCGAAAGAGCAAATGGTTTAATTCTACAAGGCTTGAAACCAAGACTCGAAGCACCACTACGATGTGCTGCGGGGTCTTGGGCAGAGGAACTACCCTCTGTAATTTGGAGTTTACGAACAACTCCGAACAGGTCAACAGGATACACACCTTTCTTCTTGGTCTATGGCGCAGAAGTAGTTCTTCCTAGTGATTTAATTCATACTTCTCCTAGAGTGGCCGCGTATATCGAAGAGGATGCCGAGATTTCTCGACAAAATGATCTCGACTTAGTCGAAGAAGTTCGCGTCGTTGCTGAAATGAGATCTACAGCCTATCAGGAGAAGTTACGCAAGTATCATAGCCAGAGAGTCCGAAATAGATCTTTCAATAAAGGTGATTTGGTTCTCCGGCTTGTGCAACAAAGAAAGCACAAACTTTCCCCAGTATGGGAAGGGCCCTTTTTAGTTAGTCGAGTATTGCACAATGGATCGTACTACTTAACTAACATGAGGCCAGTCAAAGAAAGACCTGCTACTAAGAAGAGAAAGAGAGCTGGAGGCAGTACAAATCCGGATGAGTTAGACAGACCATGGAATATTGCTCAGCTACGTCCCTTTTATTCTTAGTTTATCCTTCTTTGTAATCATACATATGTACATGTTCTGTGAGAAATAAAAGTTTTGGTTGCCTCAAGTTTTTTCTGAGAAGTTCTTAGACCATCTTATTTCCGAATGATCATGTCATAGTCAAAAATCCCAGAATGCTTGAAAGTACTTTATGCTCATGTTCGTTCTGGTCTAGATTTCTGATTCTAAAAAACTGCTACCTTCGGGTATAACTCTAAAAATTTCTAGTCTTTACTTTGGTTATTTATCTGATTGTCGGATGCGGGCATTTTTCGAGTAGTGAATTGTTGGTACTGGAAGCCGGCTTTGTTACCGAGTTTAAACTGGTTTAGCAATTGAGCTCCGTTGCTCGGCAAAGTTTCCGGCTAAAGGTTTAGCTGGCTCACGAAAGGGACGAGGCGGAAAGCCAGATAAACGATAAGTCAAGACGAAAAATATAAGTGCTTATGTAAACATTTCAGGCACGCAAAAATTTCAAAAGTCAAAAGTGCTGAATAGATCAAAAGCTTAGCACTTGCAAAAGATAAATAGTACTTATATTTATAATCGCATCAGTTTTTCTGGAATAATACATGAATTTCTGGTCTTTGATGCAGGAGGAGATGAAGGATCTACTGGCTCGTTGGTACTCCGCCTTGATATCGTTCCGAGATATCCGTATCCGAGTTGGTGCGTTCATCGTCGGAAACTTCTTCGGCTTCTTCTGCAGGAGGAGGCGGAGTATCCACGCGGGTGAAGAAGGGGATCTCGTAGCTAGTCAGATCAGCTACGTGGCACCCGTATCCGGCGCAGGAGTGCATGATGGCTTGAATGTCCTGCTCCTGGCCGTCTTCGTCTACCTTGCAGTACCCTTTAGTCACTTGTCATATTTCCATGTTTCCATGGTGGCTCCTGACCATGGAGAGAGCGTTCTGCGCAGTAGTCCGCACGTAGGACATGTTCCAGTCCCGAACAAGCTGCGACATCTCCTTGGCCTGTCCCGCACCTCGAAATCCGACATGCTTGGCATGTCCGGAATCCTGAGAGACTCGCCAATGTCCTCAAGGGCCTGGCGGTAATCATGAAGAAGATCACCGACTTGGGTAAGCCGGTGGGTGCGGGGCTCGGACGAGGAAGAGTCCGTCAACTTCAGAGGACCTATACATCAAAATAAAGTTAAGAAAAAACCGACATTTCTAAAAGTCGAAGAAAAGATAAGTCAGAGAGGTGGAACGTACCAAAAATGACGTCGTCAATCTTGGTCTTCTCCTCCCGGAGACTCTGGAGTTCAGCCCGGAGCGCCTGGGATATGTCCTTCTCTCTGCCAAGCTCATTCTTGAGGTCCGAGATTACTTTATCTTGAGCGGCAATCTTGCGATCGCGCTCTTTAGTGGCCATGGAGGAGGATTCCAGGACTTGAGCTATGCTCGTTTCATGATCCGCCTTGAGCTTATCCAGCTCTTGGCGAAGTCCCTTGTTTTCCACCACCAGGGTTTTGAGGTTCTCGGCCTCTTCAATCATAGCGATGGATTGTTTCACCAACGCTGTAAGACAAAAAGAACAACAGTTCAGGAAAATTCGACATAGAAAAAGCAAAAGACAAGGTTTGAATCTCGAAATGTTTACCTTCGGCTTCATCCTTGGCTACCTTGAGCTCAGCATTTTTAAGCCGAAGAGCTTTGATTTCTCTCCGCTTATCACAGACATTGGACAATAATTCCTGGTTATAGGAACATACTTTCTGTAAGTCAGAATACCCAAAGTCAGAAAGCTACTTAAGACTCGGGCTAATATTTTTTGCTAAATATCAGCACGAGCCTTGGGGGCTACACTAGTTCGTTCTTTGGCATCCTAATAAAAGCATAAACTCGGATTCTATATCCTACTTCATGCTTGGAGGCTAGAAGATATGATATAACATAATGTAAAAACAAGAGTTGGAATTCCGACTTACATATTGCTCGCGGGTGAGTTTGTCTAAACCCGCGTTCACTTCAGCTGCCACCTTCTCGGCGAGAGTAAGAGGGATCACTGGGGCTGTTGGAAGCTCGCCAGTCCTGATCCTCTCGTCGCGAAGGTGGACTTGAGCGAGAAGGTCAGAGAACTTGACGTCCTCTGCTTCTTACGCCTCCTCTTCGGGGGATAGATGGCTTTTGTCCAGGACTAGCCTGGCTAGCCGCTGGATCTCCTCTGCAGATTTCCGGGTCAGGCCAAACTTGGCAAGACCCGGATTGTTGAGGAGGTTTTCGTGAGACTTCAGCGAGGATCATTACCCGAAGAGGGTTCACCCTTATCTTGACCTGACGCACCCACAGTGGCGTCAGTTTGCGACCCAAGGATCGCAGGCTCCGTTTGAGGAGCCGGATCTTCTGCATCATCCGACGAGATAACCAGAGTTGCAAAAGGTTGAGGGGCCGGAGTCGGAGGAGCTATGGCAGGCGAAGCTATGGTAAGCTTCGTCTGGCGTAAGGGCTTCGAAGAAATCCCTTTCCCCTTGCCCTTGATGATCGATTTTGCTCTGAGAAGGTAACAAAGTCGGAAACGTTACATCTCGGAAAGAAGTTTAAGTAAAGCATAAAGACGGAAAAGTTGTGACGGAAAGGATACCTCTTCACGACAGGCACCTCCTTTGTGCCAACCGCTACTGTCAGAGCTTTACGCTTCTTGAGCGCAAGATCCGACAGTGGAACTACTTCCACCTCCTGAGAGAACTCTGGAGGGTATCCTTTGAGCGGAGCAAGTTCCGACTCGGGGATGTCAACAAGCTGAAAATAAGAAAACATATCAGTATTGCAATATAACTCAAATATAGAAACACATAAAAGATGTGATGATAAAAGCTTACCGGCACCACAGGGTTTTCCGCCGTGTGCATGTCCAGAGAAACCTCTGGAATCCGCCTTTCGATCCGCTCCTTGATCAGCCACTTGATTTGGCTTATGTAGCCTTGAGTGGTGTAGGCCTTGGGGCTGATGCGGAGGGAGTCGGTTAGAGAAGACGTGACAGAGTGCATCAGTCTATCCCCGTGGTACTGAAGTGGCTGGATCCGGCGTGAGACCCAACACTAGACCAAGTCGGATCCCTTCAGACCATTGTGCTTGATCAGATATTCAATCCGCCTCTTAGCGAGGATCAGATCATCTGTGAGAGTCGGAGCAGCCTCATCCCAGGAAGGTTGGGCCATGGCGGCTCCGTCAACAAAAGACGGCAAAGCAGTATCTTTGCCGGGAGCCGGAATATCCCTATGGTAGAAAAAAATGGCTGGCCATTGTTTGACCGAGTCACTGGCAGAAGTTTTGGGATATGCCCGGTCTCGTCTAAGAGAAAAACTAATGGTGCCGGTGATGTAAGGAACACCGGCAGTGATGGAATTCCTCCGGACATGAAAATAAAACCGGAAGAGAAGCAAACTCGGCCTAATGCCGAGAAAGCCCTCGCAAAGCGCAGCATATGCGCTCATTTCTAGAAGAGAATTGGGAGGAAGATTGTGGAGTTGAACTCCATAGTGATTTATCACCTCGGAGAAGAACTCTGAGGGAGGAAAAGACAGACCTCGGTCCAGATGAGTGCCAAAGTGGACTCGCTCGCCCTCGTGTGGGTTGGGGACGGTTTTGCCAGAGCCGCTCCGCCAGTCGCCGGCAACGAGCAGCCCCTCCTTCTCTATGTTCTTGAGGCCTGCTTCGTCGAGGGCGCAAGGGATCCAGATTCCCCTGTAGCTTTCCTTCTCCACTGCAGCTTCCGCCTTTGCCGCTGCTGCCAAACTAGAGGAAGAAGATGATGAAGCCATTTTTCTCTGGTGAGAAAGTGACCTTAAAGGGGCGGCGCTGGGAGTTTCTGTGGGGGAAGGACGAGGAGGCTCTGTGCACGCAGGAGGATTGGGAAGGAAGGAAACGACAGAGGACTGGTGGAAAGGAGAAGAAGAAATCTGAACCCCTTATATCCACCTACCTGCGCCAAGATTCATGCAAACGCTACAGTACAACCGCCACGCGTCGTGGAAAGAACTGGGAAGGACCCGTGCGATGATTGTGTCGCCTCGATCTCCACGCACGCATTGAAACGTCGCCTCGGTTCCGACCGGACCCTGTGATCGTCTTGTGGAACACCTTTCAGATGACGTGACTTGACCATGCTTGTGTCAGGTGGCGTTAGAGACCAAGTTCTGACTTAGTTTAAAAACGAGCTGGAAAATCCGAGTAACCAACTGAAAGGTCCGACTTATTTTTTAAGACCCGGATCGTATCTTTTGTTGTGAAGTTTCTGGAACCCTTCAAGATTCTGCAAGCCGAAGATCAAGCTAGACGATGATAAATCCGACTCTGGATCTTGGAGGCCTCCGGGCTGTTGAGATATACTTTACGGGTATCCTCACAGTTCCTCTTGACTGTGGTGGCCCACTTCGGGTTAGAGCTTTGCTTCACGGGCGGCCCAGTCAGGGAGAAAGACGGAGTCCAATCCGGCTACAGGAAGGCCCAGAAGACTTACCGACTTAGGCCCATAATGATTACTTGTAGTTCAAGATGTACTCTATAACCGACTCTTAAACGTAGCCGGATAGATCTCTCCTGTAAACTCTAGGCCGGATATCTATATAAGCCGTCCTAGGGAGAGCCTTTAGGGCACCCAATACTTTAGACCCTCAACTCGCACAGGCGAAACCCTTGTAACCCATATTCTCAGCTCTGCCCGTTCTTTGATTGCTAGCAGGAGTAGGATCCGTCCAAAGCCGACGGATTCGAACCTGGGTAAACTTGTGTGCTCACCGTCCCGGAATACCGTACGTCTCACCCCCCTCTCTTCCGCACGCCTCGAGGACCCCCTCATGGCGTACTTGTCATCAATCCGACGACATACTGGTAAGTTCTGTATTCACGAATTCGTTTTGGTTTCTTCTTTGAGTGGTCATCTGTCTTGAAACTCTTGTTTGATTTTGTGTTTCAGTCAAGTGGCGACGTCGTCTTCTGACGATGTCCAATTTTTGAAGGAGTCCGGAGTCGCGGACTCCAAGTCCAAGAAGGTGGCTTCACGGTCTCCTTCTCCTCCATTGGCGGCCCACTCTGGGCATAACTCATCGAGTTCCCCGCATGCTGGGGAGCATCAGATGGTTACCGGATGGTAATGCAGCGGCCTTCTTGAGTGCATGGAGGATCATGTAAGTATCTTGTAGTTGGCAGTCGAATTTATTCTTGGCGTGCTTTACTTGAACTTGAAATGTCTCTGATGCAGCTCATCGTGAAGGAAGCCGCCCGCCTGGTGGAGCAGGTCCTTAACATGGGTCGACAGCATGCGCGACTGGATAATCGCCATCGCATTGTCGAAAGTAAATTTTGACTTCATCATTGTCTTTTGCGAATATTATTGATTCGATTTGGTAACACTCTCTGTATGTTGCAGCTGAGCACAATGAATTACTTTGCCATGCTGCTGCATTGGAGAAGACATTGGCCGCGGCGACGAAGAATCGCGATGAGGCAGTCGCAGCCTTGGAGTCACGGAAGCGGGAGCAGGATCTCCTTGCCTCCACTGCTGAGAGGGAGAAGATGTTCGAGGAGCAGCCTCTCTCGATTGCCAAGTCCCTCTCAGGTATGACTTTTTTATCTGGATATGCCTTTCTCTTCTACACTTTGACGTGCGATTGTTGTACTAATGCTTTTGTGTATGCAGATTCCAGCGGCTTGAGTTTTGATGCCCAATCTCTGCGCCGCGCGGATTCTTTGGCTGGTGCCATCGCCGTAGTCGAGGACCGCAGCGTTTCCCTCCAGGAGACACTGGGGAAGGCCAAGGATGTGCTCAGTCACATCCGTGAGAACTTGACTCCCAAGGTTGGGATGATCGACAACCTGGGCGACTTGGTGGAATCCCTGGCTGGAGGAATCCTCGCGGACTTCAAAGATTCACAGCGCTCCGTCGGTGCCACCATGGCACTCACAATGGTGCAGGCCCATGGTGTGGAGATGGATCCTGCAGCTATCTATGAGGCGATGCCTATCGATGCTGGAGGCCAGCATGTAGTTTTTTCTCCCTACGCTGGTAAATGCAAAAATTACGGTCCCTAGCTTATTGAGACACTCGCCAAGTACTCTGAGGAGCGGCGTCGAGCGAAGGCTGCGGCTTCTAGGGGTACTACCGGCAAGTCCGTGGCGTCGGAGACTGCCACGGTGTGATGAAGCCCCTGAGGCCTAAGTCCAAGTCAAAGAAACATGCTGCACCTTAGTCTTCATCTGTAATAGCTGTTGTGGTTTAGCCTTTTTCTTTATGGAACAATGGTTTTGTGGGGGGGTCCCAATCAAAACTTTTCCTGTGCCTGGATGCATATATGCCCTTCGCCAAATGTATTCTTGGTCTCTTATTTGCTTTTTTGCTTGATTCGTGGTAGGGTACATTGAGTGCTCCTTTGAGTGATCCTTGTGATCCTCCCTCTGCCGATGAGAACTTGACGCAGCCTCGTTCAAAGGTGGAGGAGTTGTCATTGCTTTCGCGACTACGCGATCGTATTAAACAACTGGAGCGTGAGTTTCCCATCCTCCGCGGTAGCGCTGATGTATGGAAGTCGAAGGCGGAGAAAGCCTCTGCTCACGAGAAGTACCTATTGGAGGAGGTGGCCCAGCTGAGTGAGCAGTTCAAATGTTAGCCTTCTATCCTCTTATCTTTTCCTTTAGTCAGTCGTGGCGATGCCTATCTTTCACACTTTGCTTTTTGTGTGGTGTAGTTGTCAGTGCTCGCCATCCGCAGGATGAAAAAGACTGGATCATTGTTCAAATGCATGATTTGACCTAGGAGTAGCTGCAGGCGAGTGGGTACTTCTGGGTGGATCATGACCGTGCAATTACACTTGCGACCCTATAGGACCGTGCTTCTCGAGTGCTTCATTTTCTGAAGAAGGCACAGTTGTGCCTCAGGCACATCTATCAGACGATGTTTCCGCTGGACGCTGTCCCTTCAAGCATATTGGCCCTTCTGGCAAGATTCCAGGATTTGAGTGCAGTTCACGAGTGCGTGTGGCAACAGTTAGTGGCTGGTGCCAAGGCTTCTTTGTCCCTGGTGCGACTGCATAGGCCTGATGTAGACGTTGTGGTTGTTGCTGCTACGCCGCCGACTCCACCAGCAGGTTCGACCTGGAACATGGTTCCGCATTACCAGGTGGTGGATCATCCAACAGAAGAAATTGTCGACTTTTTTGAGGAACAAACGAACGTTCTGATGCTGCAGTAGTAGTTTGATTTGTATCCTGCACATAAATATACCAGTGTTGTAAAAGTTCGTGTGGATATATGTAATTAATTTATATTGATATGCAAAGAGCTTGCTAGCTTATGTGTTTTGCGAGTGTATTTGTACTCGGCAGTTCCTTTTCGTTAGCCTGACTTGTTTTTATCCCAACACCTTGCCAACTTGTCAGGTGCGTTGCAACTGGGTTGGTGTTTTATCAAGGGTTCGATTGATGTTGTGTCAGCTACTCGGGATACTGCGACTTGTTCGTAGAACGAATATGTAAAGGGTGGCGTAGCCCCCGAGTGAAAATATTGTGAGAAAAATAAAGAAGAACACAGAGTTTTGGGGAACTTAGCTTTATTTATTCGCAGAACAGTACGAGGTACAATGTGTGGCTAAGTAGCCTGGCTGAATAGCCTTATTGGTAGTGTAAGAAAAAAACGACTAGGGGTAGAAGCACCGCAGCTGCGCGACGTTCCAAGGGTTGGAGTATGCGGCTCCTGTCTCAAAATCTTTGAGGCGATAGGCGCCACCTGGGATTACTTCTGTAATCACGTATGGTCCTTCCCAAGGGGACTCGAGCTTGAGGTGCCCTTGCTGGTTTAGTCGCAGGACCAGGTCTCCTTCGACGAAGGATTTGGGGCGTAGCCTTCTGATGTGGTAGTTGCGCAGGTTCTGCTAGTAGATCGTCGATCTTTCTGCTGCGATATCCCGTGCCTTGTCAAGGAGATCGACAGAGTCTTCGAGTGCAAGTGTTGACTCCTGCTCGCCGTATGTGACTACCCATGGGGCTTTAAAGCGTACTTCTGCAGGTAGCACTGCTTCGGCGCCGTGCACCATGAAGAACGGGGTATATCCCATGGCGCTATTTGGGGTTGTCTTGCGAGCTCAAAGTACCGAAGCTATGCTCGTCTGGCCAACATCCAATGGCTTGCTCGAGTGGCCGGAGGAGTCTCTTCTTGATTCCACCGCAGACGAGGTCGTTGTCCTTTTTGACTTGACCGTTGGTCTGTGGATGAGCTACAGAGGCATAGCTTACGTTGATTCCCAGGTTTTCGCAGAAACCCTAGAACTCCTTAGAGGTGAAGTTTGTTCCATTGTCCGTGATGATGTTGTGTGGCACTCCAAAGCGATAGACAATGGACTCAAAGAACTTGACGGTGCTGGCTCCTGACTGGTTTGTCACCGGCATGGCCTCTATCCACTTGGTGAATTTGTCGACTGCGACCAGGAGGTAAACATAGCCCCCTCGCGAGGACTTTGGGAGCTTGCCGACCATGTCGATTCCCCATTGTGCAAAGGGCCAAGGCAATGGTATTGGCCGGAGTTCCACACCAGGTGCGTGCGGTTTGTCCGCGAATCGCTGACAACCGTTGCATCGCTGGACGATGTCCTTGGCGTCGCGCATGGCCGTGGGCTAGTAGAATCCAGCTCATAGAGCTTTGGCGACGAGGGCACGACTGTCGACATGGTGCCCGCAAGTCCCTTCATGGATGTCAAGGAGGACGGCCCTTCCGTCCGCATTGGAGACGCACCGTTGGAGTACTCCTGTGATGCCGCGCTTGTATAGTTCGCCATTGATGACGGCGAATGCCTTGGATCGCCGCGCAATGTGTCGCGCGTCAGTCGGGTCGTCCGACAGCCTCTTGTGAGAAGATATGTGATGTAGGGTTGAGTCCAAGATGGTTCGATCATCATGACACCCATTGGTCCTTCGAGTCCTGTGTCAAGCTCCAGGTCATCGAGTGCCATTAGCTCATTGGGTGGCATAGCCCCTGAGTCCGTTGTTGCGCTTGTTTTCTTCTCTGTGGCTTTTGGCTTAATGGAGCGTTCGCAGATACGCTCGAGAAATACCCTAGGTGGTATGGGGCACAGGTGGAGCCAATGTTGGCGAGTGCATATGCTTCTTCATTACTTTCACGGCCTACGTGTCGCAGATCACAGCCGTCGAAGTCCCCTTCGAGTGTGTCGTAGAGGTCGCGGTAGGTGATCATATTGTCGTTCAGCGCGTCGCACTCGTGCATCGTTTGGTTGACGACCAGTTTGGAGTCACTGTAGATGATGAGCCTCTTGGCGCCACATGCTTTCGTCATCCGCATCCCGTGCAGCAGGGCCTCGTATTCAGCTTCGTTGTTGGAGGCAGTGAACTGCATTCATAGAATGTATTTCAGCTTGTCTTTCTAGGGCGATGTCAGTATGACACCTGCGCCAGCCCCGTCCTTTTGTTTGGATCCATCGAAGTGTATTGTCCAGAGATAGGACATATCTGGCTTTCAGGGAGTTGGTTCTCCATCCAGTGCACGAGGAAATCAGGAAGGACTTGCGAGTTGATCGCGTCACGCTTCTCGTATGTAATGTCTCGTGGAGACAACTCGATTCCCCAAAGCGCGACTCGTCCGGTGGCATCGGGGTTGTTGAGGATATGCCCAAGCGGGGCATCGTTGACCACCACGATTGGGTGCTCCTAGAAGTAGTGGCGCAGTCGCCTGGCTGTCATGAAGACGCCGTATGCCAGCTTCTGGTAGTGCGAGTACCGCTGCTTTGTTGGCGTGAGCATCTCACTGAGATAGTAAACTGGACGCTGCACCCCGTGGACCTTGTTTTCCTCGGCACGTTTCACCACGAGCACCGTGCTGACCACCTGGTTGGTGGCGGAGATGTAGAGCAACAGTGGTTCTTTTTCGCATGGAGTCACTAGTACTAGCGAGGTAGAAGTAGACGCTTGAGGTCTTCGAATGCTTCCTGCGCCTCGTCGGTCCACTCAAACTTTTCAGTTTTATGGAGAAGTTGGTAGAAGGGCAGTGCCTTTTCGCCCATTCGACTGATGAATTGACTGAGCACAACGATTCGCCTAGCCAGTTTTTGGACGCCTCTTACGTTTTTCGGCTTCTCCATGGCTAGTATGGCTTTTATTTTCTTCGGGTTCGCCTCAATCCCTCTCGCGGAGATGAGATACCCGAGTAGTTTCCCAGATGGTACGCCGAAGGCGCATTTGTCCGGATTGAGCTTGATCCGGTAGCGGTCGAGGTTGGCGAAGGTCTCGCATAAATCATCGATTAGCGAGGCTTTCTCTTTGGTTTTGATGACGATGTCGTCAACATAGACTTGGATGTTGCGACCGAGTTGATTCTTGAGGCAAGCCTGCATGCACCGCTGATAGGTGGCTCCTGTGTTTTTGAACCCGAAGGGCATTGTGTTGTAGCAGAACACACCAAAAGGCGTAGTAAACGCCGTTTTCTCTTGATCCTCCTCCTTCATTCGAATCCGATTATAGCCTGAGTAGGCATCGAGGAAGCAAATATGCCCGCATCCCGCGGTGGAGTCGATGATTTGGTCGATTCGTGGCAGCGGGAAGTGATCCTTTGGGTAGTGCTTAGTCAGGGAGGTGAAGTCCACGCACATCCGCAGGATGTCCGTGTCTTTTTTAGGTACCAGCACTGTGTTGGCGAGCCAAGTGCTTTCCTTGATCTCGCGTATGAATTTGGCATCGAGGAGTCCGTTGATCTCCATTCCGACCGCCTTTGCTCTTGGTTCAGACAGTCGTCGAATTGTCTGCTTGACTGGCCTTGTGTCTAGGTTGACGTTGAGTGCATGCTCGGCGAATTCCCTAGGAACCCCTGGCATGTCCGCTGGACACCAGACGAAGATTTCCCAGTGCTCACGGAGGAATTCAACGAGCACGAGTTCCTATGCGAAACTCAAGTTGTTGGCGATGAGGGCCGTCTTGGTCGGGTCCGTTGGGTGAACCTGGACTTTCTTCGTATGCACCGACGAGTTGAAGGACAGGTCGGGTGAACTTGGCCGGCTCAGAGGAGGCATATTGTTGTCTGTCGACTCATTTAATCTTGCGAGTTCCTCCTGCATACCGAAGGACTGGGAGATTCTATTGAATTCCCTGTCGCAACTATCAGACCTCTCGAAGTTGCCGTTGATTGTGATTACGCCGTTTGGGCCCGACATCTTCATCTGCAGGTAGGCATAGTGTGGCACCACCATGAACCTTGCGAACACGACACGTCCGAGGATGCAGTAATATTGTGAAGGCCAGTCGACGACCTCGAAATCGATCCTCTCTCGCCGAAAATTTTGCGACGTACCGAAGATGACGTCGAGGTTGATTTTGCCCAGGGGATATACACCTTTCCCTGGGATGATGCCGTGGAACATTGTGTCTGAAACTTCCAGACATGTTAGATGGATCCTCATTGCACGCAAGGTACTCGCGAACATTAAGTTGATGCCGCTGCCACCGTCCATGAAGACGCGGCTCATGTCGAAGCCCCCAATCCGTGCCTCGAGTACGAGGGGACAGTGGCCTGGACGAGGAACTTGGCACGGATGGTCACGTCGGTCGAATGTGATGCAGGAGTCGCTTCCACTGAGGTACTCAGTGGTGGAAGGTGGAGAGTTGGTCGCCAAGTTGACTTGGCGAGTGATGGCCTTCTACACTCGATTTGAGGGATGCCCCTTTTGGATCATCCCCATGTTGCCCACGGGTCGTGGGTATGGTTCGCCAACGTGATTCTGGACCGGTGCGACCGCGGGTGGTGGTATTCCGGGCAGTGGTGGAGGAGCTCCATGTGCCACGACGCTTGGGGCGACTCCATAGCCCCTGTTGACTGCGTCATGATTCCTCTGAGCTAGACCCTCGTGGAGCTTGAGAAACTCACGGTAGTCTTTGAGAGGGTGGCTGGATTTTTTCTTGCCGTCGTGCTTGTCGATGTAGAAGTGCACGTTGCATGGCCCGGACAATTTGTTCTCGATGGTTGTTGCGGGTGCCTCTTCGCGAGTGCGGCGTTGCCACACCTATGTGGTTTCGCGGATTCACGGTATCCACCGCTGCGATATCCGCTGTTGCGGTTGTCGTCGCGTTTGTCGGCGTAGCCGGCTGCGACCATGTTGACGTCATTGCGGTCATCGTAGACGTGCATTCGCCGCTTGCCTCGACGGTCGCGTCTGCGCCCGAGGTCGTCGTCGTTGTCGGAGTAAGTACGGTTTTTCACTGAATCCTCTCCATCGGCCCACCGATTTGCAATTTGCATTAGGTGGTCAATTGTTTTGGGCTTCGAGTGGCCCAACTCCTCCCTGAGCTCTATGTGGCGGACACTGCCATTGAATGCGTCGATTGCTCGATCTTCCGAGATGTTTTCTGCGGAGTTCTTGATGATGGACCACCTCTGGATGTACGAGCGTAGCGATTCGCCCGATCTTTGCTGGCACCTCCTCAGCTTTTCGATTGATGTGGGCCTTTTGTAAGTGCCCTTGAAGTTGCGTAAAAGCTGTAGACCAGCTCTTCCCAGCTGCAAATGGATCCATGCGGGAGGTTGTTGAGCCATGCGCGGGCGGCGCCCTACAGTTGTAGCTACAGGCATTGCATGGCCGTGCTTCAACTCCCGCCATGTAGCCTGATGGAGATGTGGTCCTCCAACCAGATCTTTAGGTCTTGTAGGCCGTCGAACTTTGGGTTCTCCAACGAGAGTTTGAACCCTTTAGGCATTCACTTCTGCCTGATGGCCCTGCTGAAGCATCTGGCGCCGCAGAGTTCAGTCTCGTCCTCTTCGGAGTCAGTCGAACGAGCGCGTCTTGCCCTCGATTTGTCGATTTTGCACTGTGTGAGGTCATCAGCAGCGCGCCATCATGCGATCATGCTTTGCCGTGGCGGCGAGAAGACGGTCGTGGACTGCGTCGCTGGATGAAGGTGAGGAATTATCGTTTTGCCAGAGCTTTGCCCTTCTTTGGCTCCGGCGTTGGCTCTTTGTCGAGAGCGGCCTCGACTAATCCCAAGCCCGCGATCGTAGATCGGTGCATGGCAGCTCGCGGATCTCCGGCTGGTGGCTGGTTGTTGAGGAGGTACATGGTGGCCACTGTCACCGCGGCTTGTGGTGTCTTTGGGACCACGTTGCCCCGCGTGTCGACTATCATAGAGCCGAAGTCGAGGACTTTCGTGGCTTCTATGTGTTCTTGCTCGGTGAGATGGTCCATCCAAGATCGCCTCTTGTTGGCCACGTAATCGTTACCCTTGGAGGAGGATCCTCCATGGGAGGAGAGCCCAGCTCGACGAAGGCTCGACTCATCTGCCGCCTTTTTACGCGCTTCGAGTTGCGCGATTGCGTGTTGCTGGCGTCTGTACTCCTCCTTTAGTAGCCAATGGTAGCCCATCAGCATGTCCTGCGGCGTGCCGGGGGGCAGAGGATTGCCTCGCAGAGCTTCTCGTCACCGGGCCCACTCGTTGTCGTTGAGTCTAATCACGACACGTTCACCAGTGTGCTCGTTCACCATGGTTGGAGGTTCGACTTCCCCTCCATTGTTGGGGCCGTCGTTGGGTGGTCCGCCATTAGGTATGCCACTGTTAGGCGGATAGGTGCCAGATCCATTGCCACCGTTTTCGCGATTGGTAGCGGTGTCGCCAGCATTGATGACAACACACATGAAGTGGTTGGGGAAGCTGTTGCTTCCGCAACTTTTGGATCCTGAGCCGCAGACTCCATCTTCCGTTGCTAGGTCACCCAGATCGGATCCGCGACTATTGTCGCTATCCGTGCTCCCAGCTGCTGCTGAGGTGTTGAGCCCACTGAGGGTGCCGATTGGTGGTCAGGCATGCGAAGCGTGCCTATCTAACCAACCTATAAGCGGAAGCTCCCAATCGCCAGGCTGATTCCATCGCCCACGGACTCGAAAGCCGGGCGAGTGGCCGGCGTGTGGACGGTGAAGTCGAACGCGCCGAAGAGCTGGCGAATCTCCGCTATTGCGGAGTTGTAGATCACGGTTGATGGGGCCAAAGAAGCCGCGACATCAGCACTCCCAATTCCCACAAACGGCGCCAATTGACGAGGGTTTAACTCATCAATGCCCATTGTTATGGACTTGGGTTTTGGAGAAGGAGGAAGCGCTGGAGGCATCAGTCGGCTAGCAAACAAGCACACAGGGACGCAAGGTTTACCCAGGTTCAGGCCTCATAGAGGTCCCTACTCCTGCTTGTCTGCTCTTGGAATTAATGAAGGAATCAAAGATTACAGGGGCGCGCAGATGCAATCTGGCGAGAGTTATGGAAACTAGGGTTGCGTGTGTCCTCCTCACTACCCCCTCCTAGCCTTTATATAGATATGCTAGGTCTCGGATAGCAGGTCGAGTCGGTTACAGATTAGGGTTTTCCTTTAAACTTTCTATCTTTAAGCTTCTTCTTGTTTCGCAAGTAATCGAGAGTCCGTGGGCCACTCGAAGTCTCCATCGGGCCTTGGCAACGCCATGGGCTTCCGCCATATCTGGACCGTATATACCAAACTCGAGTACCTGCAGGGTATACCCATGTCAGGTGGTATCCTGAGTAAGCATCCAGGAAAGAAATACGTTCACATCCTGTGGTTGCATCGATTATTTGGTCGATTCGCTGCAATGGGAAGTGATCTTTTGGACAATGTTTGTTCAGTGTAGTAAACTCAATGCACATCCGAAGTTCTGTAGTATTTTTCTTCAGAACACATACTGGGTTTGCGACCCACTCTACTTTTGTTAGTTCCTTGATAAAATTGGCATCAGTAAGGCGATGGAGCTCTTTTCCAATGGCTTTATGCTTTGGTTCTACAAAGCGACAAAGAGGTTGCTTTACTGGCTTCGCCTTTGGATCTAGATTTAATGCATGCTCAGCGAGTTCCCTGGGAATCCCTGGCATGTTAGAAGGTAGCCATGCGAAGATCTCCCAGTGCTTACAGAGGAACTCGATGATTACGCTTTCCTATGCGGGGTCAAGGTCGGAAGCCACAAATGTTGTTTTTGTCGGGTCGACAGGGTGGATCTGTACTTCTTTTGTGTCCTTTGCAGTGTCAAAAGCCTGATTAGGATTGACACGCGCTACTTCTAATGGTCGTGCGTCTGCTGAAGTTTTGAGTTGTTCAAACTCCATTGCCATCCCGAAAGATTCAGAATTTTTTTTGAACTCTCGATCACAACTGTCGGCACGTGTGAAGCTTCCTCTTACTGTGATGATTCCCTTTGGTGCCGCATTTTCATTACTAGGTACGCATAATGCGGTACTGCCATAAACCGTGCGAAGGCTGGCCGTCCCAGGATCGCATGATATTGTGATGGCCAGTCCATGACTTCGAATTCAACTTTTTCTCGCCTGAAATTTACTTTGGAACCAAAAACAATGTCAAGAAGTACTTTGCCTAAAGGAATTTCAGCTTTAGCTGGTACTATTCCATGGAAAGATATTTCTGTTCGCGCGAGATTGTCCAGAGGGTAGCCTATTATTCTCAGTGTTTTTGCGTAGGTCAGATTTATGCTGCTTCCTGCGTCCATGAATACCTTGCTCATATCGAAACCGCCAATTTCTGCTTCTACTATGAAGGCTGAATGGCCTGGTCGTGGGACCCAAAGTGGGTGATCAGCTCTGCTGAATGTGATTTCTTGCTCGGACCAGTGAAGATATTCGAGTGTGGTTGATGTTGCTGTTTTCGCCATATTGATTTGTCTTGTGATGAGCTTCTGAATTCTGTTGGATGGACGTCCTTTCTGAATCATGGAGATTGCTCCTTTTGACCTAGGGTACTCAATGTTTTGATCATTTGTGTTTTGTGGTGGTGCCGCTAGTGGTGGTGGTGGTGCGCCAATGGCTAATGCGCCAGGTGTAGATGGATATCCTCGGTTTGCCGCTTCGGTTGCCTTTGCGTTACAAAGCTCCTGCATCTTCAGGAATGTTCGACAGTCTTTCATGAGGTAGTTAGATTGTCGTCTGTCTGCTGAGTCGACGTAAAAATGCATATTACAGGGTCCTTCTAGCATTTGCATCGCGGACATAGGTGGGTCTCGTGCTCTCGGCTGATATCGCTGTGCGGACTAGCTTCCTCCGACGTCGTCCCTATTCTGGCGGTATCCGCCATTGTGGTCATTGCTTCTGTTATTACCTTCACCCGAAAAACCTGCTGCGACGTAACTTGATCACGTGTTTCCATCGTTATTCCTTCTTCTTCTATCATTGCCGCTCTTATCCCTGTCTTTTTCGGGTGATCGCGTGCGCTTATTATGCAGCGCGTCCTCCCCATCATCCCAACGATTTGTTATTTCCATTAGATGTGAGATTCTTTTGGGTTTAACCCGTCCCAGTTCTTCTATGAATTCTCGGCGACGGAGGCCGTCGTTGAAGGCGTTGATGGCCCTTTCTTCGGATATGGACTCACCTGAGTTTTTGATGATATTCCATCGCTAGATGAATGCTCTTATTGATTCCCTAGATTTTTGCTTCCATGGTCGCAACTGCTCTAAGGATGCTAGTCGTTTAAACGTGGATTGGAAGTGCTGGATGAACTTATCTTCCAGGTTGTTCCAGCTACCAATGGAATCTTCGGGTAACTGCCTGAGCCATGACCTTACGGCACCGATAAGATGTAGTTGCAGGATTTGCATTGCGGTAGTTGTGGAGCCACCCTGTAATTTGATAGTGGCCAGATAAACTGCTAACCAAGCTTCGGGTTCCTGGATCCCATCGTACTTGTGGTGGTCGTGTGGAAGTTTGAAGTCCTTGGGTACTAATGTCTTGCGAATCCGCTGCGTGAAACAGCTGGCCCCGCATAGCTCATGATCGTCTTTGTCGTATCCATCTTGATATTGTCGGGTGCGGTTTTCATCCCTTGATCCCTCGCTCATGTGTTGCGTGTTGTCGTTTCTCGTGTTACTTCGCGGCTTGGGTCCTACGAGATGCGCCTGGTGTGGCGATCGAGATCGTCGGGTGTGTCCCACTTGCCAAGGACTGCTGTGATGGCGTGGGGATCTATCGGGTTGTCGCGTGATTCCTTGCTCTGCTTCCGCGAGAGAGGCTCCCACCATGCCAAGGTTCATCAGGGCAGAGCAGTGGAGGGATGCTCAGGGATCGTCGAGTGCAGGCTGAGTGGTGATTAGATATGTTTGTGCGGCCATAATGGCTGCCTGAGCTATTTTCGCCTTGATGTTTCCTGCTTGGTCAATTAACATGAATGATAGGTCGAGATCTGGGATGAGTCCACTTCTTTCTACTTCAGGGATATGCTGCAGTCGAGATGTTGCCCTTCTTGGTGGTGCTCCTCCTGTTATGCTCCTTGATCCCCGAGTAGAGCTTAACTGTTCCTGTCATAAGCTGGATTCATCGGATAACCTTTTCCTTTCGTCGAGTTGCCTCTCCATCCTAAGTAGGTCTCTCTTCTTGTAGTGAAGCAAGTACTAGTATGCTAGTAGATCCTCATGTGAAGCATCCGTTGTCATTGGAACTGCTCCCAAAATTGCCTCCCTTTCTTTTTGCCATGCCGATGCTGGTAGCCGAAGTCCTTGTCTCTCTACTCCGTGCGGTTATCCGCCTCTTCCTCGGACTATGCTATTATCTGCCGTTTCTCCTCCATTTTCGTGGTCTCCTTCATTGCCGTGATTTCCTACATTGTCATCTGATAAAATATCGTCGGGGTTGAGGATAGGATTACCGTTTTCGTCACGTGGTGTTGAGGTATCCCCGATGATCATGTACACTTGGTGGTGTGTTATGCGCGGTATGATGGCATCATCTTCTACTTCAAAGGATGTGCTGATAATATTCCGAGATTGTATTTCCAGATAGATCTTCGCCATCCTTTCTTCGAAGTCGATGTTTTTGCTGATTTCTTCGGGTTCTAAATTTGTCAGGTGTGCTTCGCGTGGTGGGGTTGGCTGATGACCTGACCCAAGAGAGAGATTACCATGAAGGCCATCAAGATCCCCCAGATCCATCTCGATTCGGTCGCCTTCTTCGCTTGCTTCGATCTGTGCTATGACATCCGTGGAGGATTCGATGGAAGATGTCGGTGCCGATGTAGGCACTGGTTTTTGCACTGACGGTTCTGATGTGATCAGGGCCGAAGGGTGCGATTCTTGCGGGTCGTCTACTTGGAAGTGGAAGCTTCCGATGATTAGATCGGATCCGCCGTTGAAATCGGCGGGTACCAATACAGGGGTGGGCAGGCGTGGATCTGCTTTCATCGAGTTGATGCTTGGTGGAGAGCGGTCCGCCGAATCCATGGTTCCAGCGTTCAGGTTTCCCATAGACGACGCCAATTGACGAGGGGTGACCTCGGCAATTCCCATGATAATGGATTTGGGGTTTCATGGAAAAGAGAACGCTGGGGATTTCGTCGGATGTTCAATGAAACAATGGAATCAAAGTCGCATGAATATTGAGTAATCACACTATTACAAGTTGTCCTCTAGATTTCGGTCCCCTCGCTTGGGCTTCTCCCTTCCTATATATAATAGGTCGGGTCTCAAAGCTGTATGCGGATAGGTTTCATACACGCGTAATTATAATACCAACATAATGTTAGTTCATAGTCTTTTTCCTAATACAATCAAAGTCTTCGCCGGTTGTTTCCTTGGGCTGTTATCTGAAACCTTCATGGGCCATAAGCCTTTTACTCAATATAGGGTAGCGAATCATAGTTATCCGAGTAATCGTACCTATGTCATGGACGCTTGGCGACTTCCTAGCTGAGGCAACTAGGGGCCTAGTCGTCGTGCTTCCAACCACAAGCCATCGTCCACGGGGAGCAACACTAAACTTCTCGCCTTGTCGAGGCTGATCATCCACTCCCAGCCAATCCAAAGGTTTGGCACCGCCAACCGCCGAGCACCATGCCCAGGTACAGATACTTCATAGACTAGGATAATCAGGACGAATCATAAGATCAGGACTGTCGAGATGAAGACCTACGGTGATCTTTTCGCCAAGCTGATCCTTCTCTCCATCCTCGCCACCATTGCCAAGTTGGTTGATTGCGAGCTTCCACAAAGTGTCGACGTGCCTACGGTTTATGTGACCTAGCCGGCTAGCCCAATTGGGATCTATACCCTGCTCGTGCCCTAAGTATCAAACTCATTCCCCATGAATCACAACCTTAAGGTCATCTGCTGGAATGTGCATGGGCTCAATGCTCACGCATGCCGCCTCACCATCCGCACCTTGATCAGTTAGTATGGTGCCTCGATTGTATGTTTCCAGGAAATGAAGATGGAGTTCATTTGCTCGTCAATTGTCTTAGAGATGCTCGGCCCTGAATTGACTATGTGTACTTGCCCTGAATTCGATGTCGGCGCTTCCTCAGTGACTTCACGCTCAAGAAAGTATACCTCAACAGGCGTCGATACACGTGGATCGTTTCTTCTGCACCACAGACTGGGAAGATAGCCATGTCTATTTTCATGTGTTTCTTGGCGTTTGTGGTTTCAGACCAGTGCCCGCTACTACTTGACTGTGCACCACTCCTTCTTGCTCTCCGCCGATTCAGTTTCGAGGAGTTCTGACTTTGGCTCGACGGTTTCCATGACACAGTGATGATGGCCTGGAATTCTGTGCACGACTAGGTTCCTTTCAGGCGGCTCACGTTGCGCATGCCAGCCACCGTGCATGCACTCATGAGCTGGAGTGCCAAATCTGTGGGTGTGTCTGCAACAATCTCACGGTCACACACAAACTCATACTCATGTTCGAGGCGGCACAGGAGGACATGATGATTTTGCCGCACGATTCGCGGCTGCACAAGTAGCTCAAGATCACCTACTTGGGGCTTGCCTTGCTGGAGCGAACCATCGCTCGACAACGTATGATAGTTGACACCAACACGATGTTCTTCCACCGACAATGAAGATATAGAAGGCATAAGAATCAGATCCACACGCTGCAATGTGGTGACTCCCTGCTCATAGAGCAAGCAGCCATGGCTGACGACGCGTTCACCCACTTTGATGGGCTGCTGGTCACGACTATCGATCGTGACTGCACACTCAACATTGAGCACCTCATCGTGCTGGATGCCAACCTGCATGACCTCGACGGCCCCTTCTTCACTAACGAGATATGGGCGATGATGAAGCAGTTGCCGGCACACAAGGCCCCCCGCCCGGACGGATTCACCGTAGAGTTCATGCGCACATGGTAGCGCATGGCCAAGCAAGACATTGTCGATGCTTTCTGTAGACAGGTAGAGGAGAGTTGGAGTAATGCATCGCAGCGTTGATCGTTGTATTCCTCTGTTTATATACAGTTTGGGTATAAGACGGAGTGCACTCGTGTACGAGTGGAGATCGTGTGATCGTGTGGGACGTGCGCCTAGTGCGCGGGTGAGGGCAGAGAGGAGCTGGTCAGCTGTCAGGTCTCTGCTGACACCCCGCCGCAGTTTGAGCGTCCGGAGGTCGGATGCACAAGCTGGAACGAAATTCTTCGAACGCTGCTGTCGGGAGGCCCTTGGTCATCACGTCAGCAAATTGTTGAGTCGTGGGGACATGAAGTACCCGGAGTTGTCTAGGTTCTTTTGGTCGGCAAGGGATGGCCATCAGAAATACCACATGGTCAAATGGGCGGACGTCTGCGCCCCCAAGAGCTTAGGGGGCATAGGTATCCTTGACTCTCGCCGCTTTAATGTGGCGCTGATGTTGAAGTGGGTTTGGCGCATTCTTAGGGACGACGGCGGGCTCTGGCTTCAACTTATCAAAGCCAAGTATCTCCGGGGCCGGCCCCTGTTAGCTTGCGAGCGGCGGGAGGGCTCTCAGTTCTGGAGAGCCCTCCAGGAGATTAAGCATTTCATCGGGCTGGGCCTCTCCTTTGAGGTTGGTTGCGGTCAGGGGATTAGACTTTGGCTTGATCCCTGGCTGCTCCCGATCCCGTTGGGAGTCCTGTACCCCAGCCTGTTTGCTATCTCCGCCTCCCCAGAGATTCTTGTGCAGGAGGCCTTCCGGGAGGGCCACTGGAACGTCTTGTTCCGGCGGCATCTTAGTGCGGCGGAGGAAGTGGACCGCCAGCGGCTGCTTCGCTCCCTCCCTGGGGCCTTATCTGAGGCCCCTGACTCGGCAGCGTGGCATCTACACCCCTCGGGCGAGTTCACGGTGAACTCGGCTTATCGCGCCCTCTTCCAGGGCCCTGAGTTAGGGTGGTCGGCTCCTCTGTGGAAGGCCCCCCTGCCGCTTAGTATCCGCATCTTCGTGTGGCAGCTTCCGCGGGACCGGCTACCCTCGGGGGTGGAGGTGGCCAAGCGTAACAGCCCGGGCAATGGCTTGTGTCCCCTATGTGGGACGCCGGAGACCTGTGCCCATATTATGTTCTCCTGTTTGGCGGCCCAGGCTCTTTGGGGTTTCGTCAGTGAGGCGCTAGGGCCGGCCTGGGAAGTGCAGGAACTTGGGGAATTCCTGCAGTCCCAGGCTAACAGGGCCGGAGGAGGTCGTCGTCTCTTCTGGCTCGTTTTTGCGGCTATCTCGTGGTCCTTGTGGAACATGCGGAATAAGATGGTGATTGAGAAGGTTTATCCTTCCCGTGTCGACCACTGTTTTCCTTTCTTGCCTTTCTCCAAGTGGTCTCCCCTGGTGAGGCAAGCGTGATCGGGCGGCGTTGACGGCTCGTCGTGCCCGAGGGGCCAGCGCGATCCCCTAACTGGCCGCTCCCCCGGGCTCGGCGTCCTGAGTCCTCCCGCATCCTCCTTGCGCATTTTGTTTTTGTTTTTGTTTGGGCGTGCTTGTGCTGTTGCCCCAGCGGCTGTGTGGACTCCCCCCATTTTTTTCCTTTTCGTTTGGCCTAGGCCGTGGTGGATGTTTGCTGCACTTTGTTCCTGGATGTTGCTTTATTTATAAAGCGGGGCTAAAGCCTGTTTCGAGAAGTACCCGGAGTTCACCAAGCGCCACCTTTTCACGGACAAAGTGGATGTCGAGCTCGATGTGCTTGGTTTGCCGGTGATGCACCGGGTTGGACGCCATGTACACGCTGGAGATGTTGTCGCAGTACACGACGGTAGCCTTGGGGATGTCGACGCAGACTCATCGAAAGCAATTGCCGAGCAATGACCGCTACGACATTGGCGACGCTGCGGTACTCAGCCTCCGCGCTGGAGCGGGAGACAGTGGCTTGGCGTTTCGACGACCAGGAGATCAGTGCATCGCCGAGGAAGACGGTGTAGCCCGAGGTTGATCGACGCGTGTCGGGACAGCCAGCCCAGTCTGCGTCGGAGTAAGCCACCAGGTCAAGTGTCGTCGAGCGGTGAAGATGGATCCCATGCCCGGCGGTACCACGTAGGTAGCGGAGGACGCGCTTGACCATGGAGAGGTGGTGCTCGCGCGGGTCGTGCATGTAGAGGCATGCTTGATTCACGGCGTAGGCGAGGTCGGGATGAGTCATCGTGATGTACTGCAGGGCCCCGACGATGCTTCTGTATTCGGAGGGATCATCGACATGAGCACCATTAGTAGCGGAGAGCTTGGCGCGTGTGTCGACGGGTGTAGGGGCCGGCCGGCAAGCCGCCATGTTGGCACGATCGAGAAGCTCTTCTGCATACGCGCGCTGGGACAGGAAGAAGCCCGAGCTGCTGCGCGTGACGCTGATCCCGAGGAAGTAGTGTAGTGGTCCGAGGTCCTTCATAGAGAACTCAGCGAGGAGGCGCTACTGGAGCTGACCGAGAAGCTCACCGGAAGAGGCGGTGAGCACTATATCGTCGACGTAGAGGAGCAGAAACGCGGTGCCGCCCGCGTGATGAAGAGTGAACAGCGAGGGGTCGGAGCGCGCCGCAACGAAGCCAAGGGTGCGCAGGAAGGCGGCGAAGCGCTCGAACCAGGCCCGCGGGGCCTGCTTAAGCCCGTACAACGAGCGATCCAGGAGGCAGACATGATCAGGGTGAGCGGCATCGATGAATCTTGCAGGTTGCTGGCAGTAGACACGTTCCGTCAGAAATCCCTGCAAGAAGGCGTTGTTGACGTCCATTTGGCACACCGGCCAGTCGCGCGAGGCAGCGATGGCCAATACCGCACGGATGGTCGCCGACTTGACCACGGGGCTGAAGGTTTGGTCGAAGTCGATGCCAGGGTGCTGGGAGAAGCCGCGAACGACCCACCACGCCTTGTACCGCTCCAGCGATCCGTCGGCCTTGTATTTGTGACGGAACAACCACTTCCCAGTGACAATGTTGGCGCCCGGCGGCCGGGGGACAAGCGTCCAGGTCTTGTTCGCTGTTAGTGCCCGAAATTCCTCCTGCATAGCTGTTAGCCAAACGGGATCGTGCAATGCCGTGCGCATAGATTTTGGAATAGGTGAGATGGTGGTTGTGGTGGCGATATGAGCGTATTTGGGGTTGGGTCGGAAGATCCCGTGTTTGCCGCGGGTAAGCATGTGGTGGGTAGGTGCGAGCAGTGGTGGCAGAGGTGGGGGAGCAGGACTGGCAGATGGAGGGGAGGACGGTGATGGCATAGGGGAGGAGGGCGTGGAGCTGGGTGAGGGTGGCGAGGATGGTGGTATGGGGTTGAGAGAGCACTGTCGGGACAGGGTGGGTGTGTTGGCCTGGGTGAATGGGCAAGCCCTACGGGAGTGGGATGGCTAGTATGTGGTCGAGAAGGTGCTGCTGGTGGTCTGAATTGGGTGTGTTCAATAGGGTCAGGTTCAGGTTCATGCGAGCACGGAGAGCTGAAGGGGAATGTATTCTCGTCGAAGAAAATGTGCCGAGAGATGAGGACACGCCCTGTGGTTCGGTTGAGACAACGGAATCCTTTGTGATCAGGGGAGTAGCCGAGGAAGACGCAAGCGGCTGACCGCGGCGCGAGCTTATGTGGGGCGGTAGCGGCGGTGTTGGGGAAGCAGAGGCATCCGAAGACACGCATCTGCGAGTAGTCAGGGTGCACACCGTATAGGAGGTAGAATGGTGTGTGGTGGCTACGTGGTCGGCATGGTCTCCGGTTGACTAAGAAGGTGGAGGTGGCGAGAACCTCAGCCTAGAACGCCAATGGCATGGATGCATGAGTGAGAAGGGTGCGGACGGTGTCATTGAGTGTGCGCAATATGCGCTCGGCGCGTCCGTTCTGGGGCAATGTGTAAGGGCAAGACATGCGCAGAGCAATGCCGTGAGAAGAGAAGAATTGGCGTGTGGAGTGATTATCAAACTCACGCCCATTATCGGTTTGAAAAGTTAGGATTGTGAGGTTAAAATGAGTCGTGACAAATTTTTGAAATGAGCTGATATGCGAGAGAGCATCATATTTGTGTCGCAGCGGAAAAGTCCAGACAAAGTGACTGTAGTCGTCTAAGATGACAAGATAATATTTATAACCGGAATTGCTAAGAACAGGGGAGGTCCAAATATCACAGTGAACAAGCTGAAATGGAAAATATGACACATGCGTCGAATCGGGAAAGGGAAATCTATGATGTTTTCCTAGTTGACATGCAGTGCAGGTGTGGGCTGGTGTAGTGGTGGAACTGGGCGATGCTTGCTGGAGAGTAATCTTCAGAGCTTCCCGCCCCTGATGGCCGAGGCGTTGGTGCCAGAGATCGACGGTGGCGGCGGCGAGATTGTGGTGGGTGGTGGGTACCGTTACTGGGTAGAGGTCGCCGTCATTCTCACAGCGGAGGATCACCCTCTTTGTGCTCCGTTCTTTGACAGAAAAACCAAGGTGATCAAACTCGACGTTAATAGGATTGTCACGAGTGAGAGCTTTGACAGAAACTAGATTCTTTATAAGGTTGGGGCTAACGAGAACGGAAGTGAGAGAGAGAGAGGAGTAGACGTGGTGGGAATGGTAGTGTGGCCGGTGTGTGTGACAGGCAGAGACGAGTCGTCGCTGACAACTATACGAGAAGAGATAGCAGGACGAGACGAGGCGAGCATACCTGAGGACGAAGTCATGTGCGCCGTGGCGCCGGTGTCCAGGTACCAGGGGCTGCCGCCGGCGGAGGATGGTAGTGGCGCCATGGCGTTCAGGGCTTGAATGAGTGCCGATTGATCCCATGCCGGTCTGACTGGCTGCGGTGTAGGTGCTGTAGGGACGCCGTAGTAGGCAGGGGTGCCGGGGTGCCCGTAGTTGGGCACCGCTGGGGCGCCGTAGTAGTTGGGCGCCGCTGGTGCACCGTGGTGAGTTGCAGTGCCAGCGAAGGGGTGTGGTGCACCGGGACGCGAGCCGAGAATGCCAGCACTAGGGGCCTGGGGACGCCCGGCATCGCCCAGGCATGGACCATGCCGGTCCATGGAGCAGAGGTGGGTGTGGGCGGGCGTGCTGCAGAGGTGCTGCCGCCCGTGGCAAAGGTGGTGGCAAGGGCTTTGCCTTTGCCCTTGTAGCCGCTGCTCCTGTTTCCTCGGGAGCCACCACCCCCGCCGGAGTGGTGACCGCCCCTGCCGCCAGTGTGGTTGCCCGAGTCGGAGCTGGAGCCGCCCGAGCCACCGGCATGGTGGCGAGCAGCGTGCAGCGCCGTCTCGGCGGAGTTGTCGTGCTGTCCTTGGCGGCTCTCCTCCAGCAGCAGGAAGGCACGACAGGAGAGAAACGACGGGAGGGGACGCTGCATGGTGAGGATCGGGATGGCATACTGAAGGCGAGGCGCGAGGCCGCGGAACATGTTCAGTACCTGGTCGCGGTCAGAGATAGGTTCGCCAAGGTTGGCAAGGCGGTCGACGCAGTCCTTTAGGCGCGCGAAGTAGGAGATGATCGACCCAGCTCCCTGGTCGATGCGCCGGAACTCCGTGGCGAGGAAGACGACCTGGTGCTCGGCGTTGTCCAGGAACAGTGTGGCGATGGAGGCCCAGATCATGGCAGCAGTGGCGTTGCGCTGGTGGACCAGGCCAAAGATCTCCGGACTGACGCGGTTGTAGAGCCACGAGACGATGTGGGCGTCGTCCTGCAGCCAGTACTCGGCAGCGGCGCACGGTGGGTCGACGATGTGGTCGGTGACGCCGCTCTTGGCGAACATGACCTCGAAGAGGGTGCGCCACTGGGTGTAGTTGGGCGGGTTCAGGGTGAGGACGAGCGGGACATGATGGTTGATGTAGATCCCAGCGAGTGGGGATGCCATAGCCGCGGCGGCGGAGGAGGAAGAGCCGCCCGGGGGATGCTGGAGCAGGGCGCAGGAGCAAAGGCGGAGGGGGTAAGGAGAGGGGTGGTGGTGGTGAGGAGGGGGTTGTTGGTGGGGGCTCGAAGGGGGGTAGAGGGACCGGCGCTGGTGGGTGGCGGCGGTGGGTTTGGCGGTGAGGTCATGGCCGCTCAGGGGAATTTGACAGCAAAACTGGAATTGGGGATTCACAGGTAGGAGATAAGTGCGTCTGATACCATGTAAACAGGTAGAGGAGAGTTGGAGTAATGCACCACAGTGCTGATCGTTGTATTCCTCTGTTTATATACAGTTTGGGTACAAGCCGGAGTGCACTCGTGTACGAGTGGAGATCGTGTGATCGTGTGGGACGTGCGCCTAGTGCGCGTACAGGGGGTTTGACCAGGTGAGGGCAGAGAGGAGTTGGTCAGCTGTCAGGTCTCCGCTGACACTTTCCAGCAGCTGTTCGAGCTTCGTGACCACAGATTCCATCGCCTCAATCAAGCTCTGCTAACCCTGCTACCCAAGCGCGCCGACACAAACTGCCTAGGCGACTACTGACCTGTCAGTCTGGTCCACCTAATCGCCAAGATGTTCATGGAGATGCTCTCGCTTCGGCTGGCCTTGAAGCTCGACCGCCTGATCAGCGCTAACCAGAACGAGTTCATCCTTGGGAGGAGCCTGCATGACAACTTTGAGTTGGTCAAGCAATCAACGCTCCTACTGCACCAACCACGCGAGCCGCACGCCTCCTGCTCAAGCTCGACCTCGCGCACACTCGTTCGACATAGTGTCATGGGGCTTCCTATTCGAGATACTGAGGAGATATGGATTCAACGACTTTTTCTTGGACTGGCTTGACATCCTGCTCTCGTCATGGAGAACTACAGTGTTGATGAACGGAGACCTAGGGCCTCCCAGCTAGCACATGCAAGGATTCCGCCGGGGCGACCAGCTGTTGCCCTAGCATTTCATCCTCATCGTCGATGCCCTTAGACGGCTTGTGCAACGTGCCATCGACCTAGCCATCTTAAATCAGCTTCACCCCTACCACCAGATCCCCGTGTTATCGCTCTATGTTGATGATGTTGTCCTAGTCTGCCACCCCACAACGACCGAGGCGGTCGTAGTCAAGGAGATACTGCAACTTTTTGGCCACGCTTCTAGACTGCTTGTCAATTTTCACAAGATCACTTACTCCATCCTCAACTACGACACTACCACCGCCATGCCTGCGATCAAGATCCTAAGAGGCCCTATCATTGAGCTCCACCTAACCTATCTAGGGATTCCACTCACGATTCGCTGCCCCACTGTCGCGCAGTTGTAGCCCCTTGTCAATCACGTCACAGCCGGGCTCCCAACTTGGAAGGCAAAGCTTATGACGATGCATACATGAAGGCAGTTCTGTGAGAAATCCCATTGCACCAACTGCTCGTGTTGGGGCTGCCAAAGAAGATCTTCAAGCAGTTGCGGCAGATACAACGAGGCTTCCACTAGGAGGGGCACAAGGAGGCCAACAACAGTAGCTGCCATGTGAACTGGGACCGAGCCTATCGCCCCATATCACACAATGTCCTGGGCGTGCTAGACTTGGAAAGAACTAGCCTCGCGCTTCACTTCCGGTGGTAGTGGTTCTCCTGCACTAATAACCAACATGCTTGGCATGGGCTCGACCTACACTTCTCACCCAAGGAATGCGAGATCTTCTTTACGTCCACCACGATGATCATCAGTGATGGGTAGATGACCCTTTTCTAGGAGGACCGATGGGTTGGTAGGCGCGCTATCCATGAGACCGCGCCACAACTCTATGCTTGCATTCCCAAGCACCATTGCAAGACTCGCACGATGGTGATAGGGCTCGAAGCAAATTGCTGGGCACGAGATATCCAAGGTGTATTGGGAGTGCATGAGGTCAGTCAGTACCTATGCCTATAGCATGCCATCGTGCACACGATGTGAAGGGGTTCCGTGGTAGAAAACAAAAAAAATCCTACTACGAGAACGCACCATCCCAAGATCTATCTATGGAGAAGTATACTAACGAGCGGGATACGGTGATCACACCTTTGAAGACCGAAAAGTAGGATTACGTTCCCGCAAAAATGTTGTCGATGAAGCCGAGCGTCGCATACCTCAAGGTCTAGAAGGATTCAAGCGTCCAACACCACTAGTGGTGGTGCCTCGTCGAGCTTTACACATGTACGGTGTAAACGATGTCTCCCGGGCCTCCGTCCAGCAAGACAACGAAAGAAGAAGATCCAGACCGATTCTAGCAGCACGACAGCGTGCGCTGGGTGAAGAAACCTCTACCTTGCCGAGAGGGAGAGAGGGAGGGAGAGAGAGAATGGGTATTGCTAATTAATTGATGGATGAAGAAATTGGGGTGAATGCCTCCCCTATATATAGGAAAAACTAGGGCACTCCCACCCTCCAAGTCCCGGGGTGGGACTAAACCCTTGAGAGGGTGGGAGGAGGGGCCGCTGGCGGTGGGGATGTGCCCCACCCACCCACCCAAGCTCACCAAGGGGTCGGTAGGGTGGGAGCCCTCCCACCCTAGCCGCTTGGCCCTTGTGGCCCTTTGGCTTCCCCTCTTGGGCCCTTTTCCCTCCTAGGGAAGGCCCATGTGGGGTTTTTCCTTTTTTACTTTTATTTAAATAATTTTCATATTTAATATTAATTCATAATTAAATATTAAATTCATTATTTAATTTCTCCTTATTCAAAACTCCTTTTGAGCGGATTCCGAACACTTTGGTATTCTCTCCGGAACACTTCCGGTTCTCTCTTCATATTTCTCTATCGGTAGTAGATCAACCCGCAACGTCGATTACCCTCAAGCGTGACACCCATACGGTTTAGGAATGTTTAGGTATGAAGGGGATCTCTCTCTGATCAATGATCATTAGAGGTATCTAGAAACACATGATGATCCCTGCTACTTCCATGAAATTCTGTTGTTTGCTTGAACCTTCTAAACGTCGAGTCTTATTCCCTTTACACAACGATACCTAGTTTTTCCAAGACCTGATCTCACATATCCCATATAGTTCGATCTTGTTACCGACAAATATGTTTACTCGTTCCCGTGATATCACATCCCTGTGACCTAGTCACATGCTTGCAAGCTTCATTGATGTGGTGACACCGAGTGAACCTAGAGTATCTATCCGTCACTCGAATAGGAAAATCCCGATCTTGATCATACGCCTCAACCATTCCTCTGGAATACCTAAAACACACATTTATGGTCACCTACTTACGGTCATGACGGTTGATGTGATCAAAGCAGCCGAGGAAAATAGTGATTAAACATGATCTCATGGTCGAAGGATTAAGTTACTACACTTTGCTAGATATCGCAACATTGAACTTTGTGACTAGATCACATTGCAATTCTACGGTCGGGTGCATCCATCACTTTATTAAGTGACCTCATTGCCAGGTGATTGTTTTGTGTCAAGTCAATGATCGGGAAACCTCAATTATCATTTGTACTAGAGGATACTAGGGACCTGGTCGTTTATATAGAGGATACTAGGGACCTGGTCGTTTATATACCACACCTATAATAATATTTCTGCTTAATACAGTTATAGCATGATAATTGGAATTTGAATGGCAGTTTCTTTTTATGTAGTTTATTGGATCCAGTGTCAAGAAGTAATGGGACATGATCAGAAAGCTTCTCAATATGTGGATGGAACCATTCGGCATCTACAAGTACGCGATCCAATTTCTCATATGTAGGCATCTGGTCTATTATTAGCCCAAGTGTATTGCCTCCCCGTCATACTCACCTGTCTAAGATTCAAACTGTCAATGACGGTGTTGAACAAGAAAGGCCAGTAGCCATCAAAGTGGTCATTGTTCTTATCTTGACGGAACCTTAAGGTATGAAAATCCCCTCCTATAAGTGTAGGTTGTGGATACCGTTGCCCTGTTAACATCCTGGATGCTCTGGAAGCAACGGAATGACTACATGTTCAACGGAGCACAGGCCTCCACGGAGCCCCTGCTTGCCAAGATCAAGGAGCAAGCGGCGCTCTGGGTGACGGCCGGAACCAAGGGCTTGCGTGACATCTGGCCAACAAAATGGGATGTCCACTGAAACCTTTGTTGTTCTTCACCTTGTACCTCTTAGGAGGATTGTAAACTTCAACTCTACCTTTGCAATGAAATGAAACACAATAGTCTATTGTGCTTTCTCCAAAAAAAAGATCCTCTAATCGTTTGGCTGATCACATTATCATCTGTTCTAGTGCAACTCATGCTTGGAGTACCTTTTTTTGGTTGTTGATGTGTGAAGTACATTGTGTACCAATTGCCACTCAATGTTCTTTCCCTTTGTTTCTTAATCTTTCTTAGCTTATTTAGAGGGCTTAACTTGGCTAGGTTCATATTATTTTTAGCTCATAATTCCGACTACTAAAATTTTTCATACTGTATAAATGCGCAAGTGCAGTGTTACTATACACAATATTTCAGATATGGGTGATCAAGCATAAAATGTCCATGCACGTGCTTTAATTAAATGTTTAGGATAATAGGTAGGCCCCGGTGATTGATTTCACCACTTCTATTGATTGTACAATGGTGCTACGTGCACTGGTTGTCTTCATTGCTTGATCTCCCTAAGGTTCTGTACAAAGTGGTCTGCACGTCCTATATATACCACAAAGCTGAAACACTTGCTCTATTAATTCCAGTTTGTTGTTTGAGAGTTTTGCTTCACCAGATTTATAGGCACTAAGAGTAAGCTGTGAAGAGGAAGAAACAGAGCTCAGGAGCACTAGGAATAGGAACATGGAGGAACTCACAACTTGTTTGGTTCCACCTCCAATATTGGAGGTGTGAATGTTAGTTTTGGTGGTTTTCCGATGCCTCCCATTCCTACCGTTCTTGTGTACTTCTTCCTCTTTATTTTTTCTTATGCACAAGATTTGATGGAGAAAGCATAGACACTTGTGCACATATTTAGGTAAACTTGGATCTCGAAGGCGAGTAGGGAAGAGGAAGAAAAGGGGGCATAAGAGCAATTGGATTGGGAACATGGAGGAAGCCTGACTTCCTTAGTTTTCACCTATTAATTGAAGTGCGAACTTAGTTTGGCGTTTCCCGATACCTCCCATTCCTATTGTTCTTAAGCACTCCTTCCTCTTCCTTTTTGGCTTGCTTAGTTGCTATAGCATGGAAACCAGATGTATGTGAAGTGGCACGTATCCGATGTGAGATCACAAAACCGAGCTAGGAAGAGGAAGAAAAAGATCAGTGGGAATGAGAACATAGAGGAAAGCCTAACTATTTGTTCTTCACCTCTTTTGTTCAGGTGGAAGCATAGTTTGGCATCTCCTAATTCCTCTCATTCCTATCGTTCTTAAGCTCTCCTTCCTTATCCTTCTTGTTTGCCACATCACTTTAGCAGTAAAAAAAATATATATTGCAGACAATCAGATGATACAAGTTTCTCATTGCGATACTAGAAGATGATCTAAACATGACATAAGGGCGGTGGGGATGGGAACATGATGGAGACTAAAGACCTCAGTTCCTCGTCTAACACTAGAAGATGCATTGGTCTAGTTTTCCTGAAGCCTCCCATGCCTACCATTCTTTGGTGCACCTTCCTCTTCCTTTTGAATCAAGCAACAATGTTCACTTATCTTCTCTATAAGTTCGTAGGTACATAGACAGACTTGCAGTGCATTTAAGCGGTGAAATCCAGCCTGTAAATACCAAGGTTCACCAATGGATGCAGAAAGTTGATGGTTGGAATCCTAAGATGTTCACACTCACTCACACCCTAGTAAAGCACCACACATTTATCTCCAAGTTCATACACGGGGTGCTGATTGCTCAGATGGCAGCCCCGGATTTAGCTAGCATGTACCACGTCAAGATCCATGATGCTTATGAGACTGAAGACAGGCTGAAGGACCCTGGCACTATGCAGCAACGTGAGGAAGAGCTGAGCAAACTCCTGGATGATGTTTTTTTAGAAAAAGACGGCAGAAGCCGCCCAACTTTAAATTAATAAAGCCCATTACAGATATAAGTTACTGCATAGCAGCCACATACTAACAACGCCACACAGGCGTACAAAACACGAACAAACATAGTTCATGGCACTACCAGCCAGCGCGCGCGCACACACACACACACACCGGAATGACAACACTTGTCAAAACGAAGAAGCGTGAGCAACTAGATCATCTAAACAGCGGTAGTGACCCAAAGCTAGGAGGTGGCGCCTGGTGGAGAGAAGGTGTGACGATGTAAATTCCTCAGGCCCTCCATCAACAAGTTCACTCCTGGGTGATGTTGAGGCGCAGCTCAACAAGACCAAATGTCTTGCTGGCGACGAATTCTCACCAACTGATTCAATGGTTTTTTCGAGAAAACGCAATGGACTATTGCGTTTCATTTCACTGGAAAGACAGAGTTCAGAATTACAGCCCTCCAAGGAGGGGACACTGACCCAAAGGAAAAAAAGACACCTCAATGAACATCCCATGTCGTTGGCCAAACATCACGCAGGCCCTTGGAACCGGCCAGCACGCATGCCGCCGCTTCCTCCTTGATCTTGCCCAGCAGGTTCGGCAGGGAAGGTTGCACTCTGTTGAATGCGCAGTCGTTCCGGTGCTTCCAAATCATCCAGGGCGTCAACAGGGTGATGGTGGCCAGCCCTTTCCGCATCAGTTTGGGCAGGCTCGTATGCGCGTCACTCCACCAGTCAGTGAGGTTGGCCTCGTCGCTCAGAGGTCGGCAAGGCAACTTCAGCCAGGACAGGGCCTCATGCCATACATGCCGAGAGAAGGGGCAAGCGATGGTGAGGTGGTGCATCATCTCGGGCAGCTAATCGCATAACAGGCATTTGGCATGGTGCTGAAGCCCACGACTTGCGAGGCGGTCGGCGGTCCAGCATCGGTTTTGCGCAGCCCGGCTGATTCGATGTTCATTCCTGTTCTTGCACGCATAACCCTTCTCAATCTACACGAGGAATACATCAGCTCCAGGCCCAGGATATTGGAATACCACACATTGGTCAAGCAGAGGAACAGCTACAAGGTTGTAATTGGGAAGTACTTCAACGGGTGGAAGAAGTACCACACTCTCTTCAAGACCACGTTCTTCCTTTGTGTCCGAATGTTGTTCCGAAAATACTAGGTGGTTCACCCTGTTGCGTATCCGATCCATGCAACCAATTTGTACAGAAATTTTAAGTTGAATATATGACCAGCATACCTTCATGTGTTCTTCCTCCAAGGCCTGGCATAGTTCGTGAGAGTTTTTTTCCATGCGTTTCTCTGCTCCAATGTTGCTGTGTACAGCCTACAGAATCTAGATGTTGAGTTACTTATACAGAATAATAGGCCTATATATACAGTTTGAGTTCACAATATGTCTATTCATGGGAAAATCTCATTTCTACCTTGTTTTTTAAAGCGCACCTCATGTCTGAAGTACCTTGTGTACAAAGTGTCACTGCAATTTTCTTCTACCCTTGTTTCTAAGTTTTCCAAAATTTTAGGGCATAAATTTTCCAAATTTTTATTATTTTGAACTCATACAGTTTTTGATTACTCTCAGATTGCAGTACAATATTTTCCTACTGTATAAATGCCCAGCTTTGAACGGGCGCTAAATTAACGGTAGAGGACCATGGGCCCCATCATCATTGACTGCATAGTTATTCTGGATGTACTCGGTGTCTTCATTACTCTATCCACCAAGGTTCTCCAATCTCCACAGAGTGCACATCACGCCCCTATTTATACATCAAAGCTGAAAATCTTTGTCCAGCAATTAAACATTGTTGTTTGATGCCTTTTAGTTTAAGATTTTGTAGGCTCCAACAGTAAGCAGAGAAGAGGAAGAAAGACAGAGCCTAAGAGCACTAGGAATGGGAACATAGAGGAAAGCCTAATTCTTTTGTTTCCACCTCTAGTGTTGGAAGTGTAAATATTTAGTTTGGTGCTTTCCTGATGTCTCCCATTCCTATGGTTCTTGAGCCCTCCTTCCTCTTCCTTTTCGCTTGTGCAATTGCTTACTGGAGAAACTGTAGACATGTATGGACATACTTAGATATTGTGAGATTTTAAAGGCTAGTCGAGAAGAGTAAGAAAAGAGAGCCTGAGAGCAGTGGGAATGGGAACATGGAGGAAAGACTAACTCGCTTTGTTTTCACCTCTAGTGCTGGAGGTGAGAATTCAGTTTGGTATTTTCCGATGCCTCCCATTCCTATTGTTCTCAAGCACTCCTTCCTCTTCTTTGGTTTGCTAAAGAGATCTTTAGCGTAGAAACCAAATATACATATGCACATATTCGATGTGAAATATCAAAATCAAGGTAGGAAGGGGAAGAGAGCGAGGGACTAAGAGCAATGGGAATGAGAACATAGAGGAAAACATTGCTTATTTGTTCTTCACCTCTTTTTTTGAGGTGGAAACATGGTCTGGTATTTCCTAATGCCTCTCATTCCTATTGTTCTTAAGCGCTCCTTCCTCTTCCATTTTGTTTTCTAAATCAAATTAGTAGAAATAAGTAAAAAACTACCGTATATTGCAAACATTCAGATTATACAAGATATATGTTGAAATAGGAAGAGGAAGAAAAGAGGACCTAGAGGAGTGGGCATGCTAATATGATGTAAGGCTAAAGACCACAGTTCCTTGTCCAACACTAGAGGAGGCTTTGATTTGACTTTTCCTAATGCCTCCCATCACAATTGTTCTTTGGTACTCCTTCCTCTTCGTTTCGGATCGCACAACACTCAACATAAACATATGTGTAGTATAACATGGTTTAGTTCAAGTTCATACACCCTAACATAGTTGGAGTGCTATTTTATCTGTTTTTCTTCGGCATGCCTTAATCCGTACGCACACACCACTGCTTAATAGGACCATAAAATCGTAGTGAGAAAGGTGGTAATTAGCACATATAACATGTAAAAGTACAAGCATTGCTGATTATTTTTAGCATCGGTTACCATCTATACTGTAAAAGGATCTGAACTGGATAAAGTGCTCCTACAGAGTTCACACATGGCCATAGAGAATTGGAGATTAGCAAGAAACAACCATGACTTACTAGATTTATCTGCAGCTTCGTAAACTATACTCACAGTTGAATCTGTACACTTGACAAAAAACCGGTGGTGTTTTTGATATTTTTGTAGACACAGTATGAAGCTTATGTCCCTAACTCTTGAACCTTGTTTGGTGCATGCATCTGAACCTGAGTGATTTGATCCTTAGGGATTGTGGCCAAGCTAGAAGATTCTGAACATGTAATTTGGAAGTAATTTAGTGGATGGAAGAAGTATTGAGCTCTCTTCAGGACCTCGTTTTTACTTTGTGTCCCAAACCTTGTGCTAGAAATACTAGGTGGTTCAGCGTTTTGCCTAGCCGATCCATGCTGAACCGGTGGTGAGTTTAGACTTATATATGACCAGTACACCTTCATGTGTTCTCCTCCAAGGTATTGTGGATGATGGTTTTGTTGGAGTTCTGTTTTTCTACATTTCTCTCCTTCCATGTAGCTGTGTACACCCTACAAAATTCGGATATTATGTTTCTTATATACCAATAGACCTATATATAAATCTTGTTCATCGAAAAAATGTCCTTGATGTTTTAGTTTTCTGATAATAGATCCATGTAATCATGGGCTAATCGCATTCTGTCATCTTTTGTGGTGCAGGTCATGTCTGAAGTAATTGTTAATAGTTGTTTGATGTCTGAAGTACCTTGTGTACCAATTCAAGTTTATTTCAAGATCTTAATGTGTCCAAGTTTATACTCTGTCCCGAATTAGATGTCACAGATTTGTGTAGATTCACACGTATCTATAAAACGCATTTAGATACATGTCGTATCTAGACAAATCTGTGACAAGTAATTCGAGACAGAGGGAGTATTATGTTGGATAATAATCTAGTCGTCAGGTTCAATTTAGGTGTCAATAAGTTCAGTAGTTTTCAGTTAGCAGTGTCTGTTTTCGGTTAGGAGTTTCAGCTATAGTTTAGGGTCGGTTTAGATAAGATTCTGATCCTGTAAACTCGGTTCCCTAAACGTGGGATGTCACGTTCGAGAAAAGGGGATCGTGTGACCAGACACGATCGCTCGATTGATGAATAAAAGGAAGGAAAGAAATGCAGAAAAGCTGCACAGTTGCATGGAGGGCAAAAACCATTATCTTCCTCTCTGATCTCCGAATTTCGGTTTTCAGTAGCTAGTTCGAGAGAATTGAGAGGCCACATATTATTTTTAGCTCATAACTCGGATTACTATCAACGACCCGTTCTTCCTTTGTATCCGAACGTTGCTCGCAACCCTGGCCGTGATCTGGCGTGGCGGCGGTGGTGTCCACGCCCGCGCTGTTTTGGCGGGGGCGTCGTAGCTGGCGGCGGCTAGGGGTCCTTCACTAGTAGAAAAAGGGTATTTGGTCCAGCACCCAAATACCATTGGTCTCGGTTCGTTTCCTTAATCGAGACCAATGCCAGAAACCGGTCCCTGTTCATGCCAGGCACCGGTCCCGGTTCATGCCGCCTGGGCATTGGTCCCGGTTCATCTCTAAGCATTGGTCCCGGTTCGTGGCATGAACCGGGACCAACGCCATCGTGACGCACACGTGGCGCTCTGCGGAGCATTGGTCCTGGGTCATGCCACGAACCGGGACCAAAAACCCCGCGACGGTCCGTAATCCGGGACAATCTAAATTAATTCGAGGCAGAAATTGAATCGAGGCAGAATTAATTCGAGACAGAAATTGAATTGATCAGTATTTTTGAAAAAATCTTTCACAAATTAATCGAGACAAAGATCTAAATCGAGACATTTTATTAATTCGACCACAAATTCTTTCTAAACAAAGGTACGATTTTACAAATTCTTCCTAATCGACAATTTTATTTTCGCTGCCGCTGTCCTCCGAGCCGCCGGCTTCCTCGTCATCGTCGGACGAAACCTCCACGATTTCCGCATTGTTCGGGAGACGGAGCTCCTCTACGCGGCTAGCGGCGTCGATAGCGGTGTAGATGGTCGGTCCAGGGACATACCAGAACCTCTCCTGCCCTTCTCGGTTGCGGAGATCCAGATGCACCACGCGTCCGTAAACGATCCGGTTGCCAAGCTTGGCCTTCCGCTCCTTCTTGAACAGCCGGGGCCAGTACGGGCTGGCCGCCGTGTACCGGGGCAACGCCCTCTTCCACGCGGACATCTGGCGGCGACGCTCCGCGATTACGCTCTCCATCTCATATCCGCCGGGGACGAGGAGCGGAGCCACCGGCACACCCGCGTAGCTGATGCGCCATCCGGCGGGCACCGTCGCGCGCGGCGGCGCGAGGATGTCGTAGTACGCGAACATCGCTGCCTCGTAGAAGTTGAGCGTGGGCACCTCCATGGCGGCACGGTGGAGATTGGAGAGGGAGGGGAGGCGAGACGACGGCGCGGTGGAGAGGTGCAGAGGGCGAGGCGATGGGCGCGGTGGAGATTGCAGAGAAGAGGCGATGGCGAAAGTGATGCGCGGTGGCCTCCTATTTGTACACGAGGACGACGAAGCGACAGTGGGCATTGGTCCCGATTCATGCCACGAACCGGGACCAAAGCCCCTCCCCGCGACACGTGGCGGCCCAGCAACGCCCCCCACCCAGGTCATTGGTCTCGGGTCGTGCCCTCAACCGGGACCAATGACCTGGTGGGGGCGTGCTTGGCGCCATTATCGCATGCGGAGGGATTTGGTCTCGGTTCGTGGCATTAACCGGGACCAAAAACCCTCCCTGGCTATGAATAAGCCTAGCCCATCCACTTATTTTTTCTGGAATTTTGTGTGGGAGGTGGATGCTAGGTTTTGTTTCTTCACACTAGACACAAGGTGTTCGACGAAATGTCCGAGCCACGCTTAAGTTCGCACAACACGGTATCCTCGGCCGAGGTTAGCAACATTATCCTCTTTATCTATAATTGATACAAAAATATTGCATGTGTCCATGTAGGGTGGTCATTTCACTATTCACGATATCATTGTCATGGTTAATTATTATGACGCAGATCGATGCGTGGATGCGATAGATGTACGGCGACCGACGCGATTCCGATTTTATTGCAGGCCTGCATAAATTTATCGATTTGGCTAAGGCAAACAAAGTGGATAATTTTATGCCTTGTCCCTGCGTGGACTGTCAGAACGTGGCAGAGCACTCTGCCCCGAGAATCCTTCAAAGCCATCTGCTTCAGAGAGGTTCCATGCTCGGATATTATTGTTGGTCCATGCACGGAGAAAAAGGGGGTAGGCTAGAAGAAAATGAAGAAGAGGAGGATGATGACAGCTATCCTATGTCCCCTCAAGAATATGGTGATACTACAATGGAAGACAATGAAGAAGAGGGAGGCGGCAATGAAGAAGAACAACAGGCATCGGATGAGCCCGCTGATGGTCTTGGTCGGGTAATTTCTGATGCAAAGCAACAATGCGATACAGAAAGAGAGAATCTTAAGTTGGAGGCCATGCAAAAGGATCACAAAAAGTTGTTGTACCCAAATTGCAAAGATGGCAGCATAAAGCTCGGTACCACACTTGAACTGCTGAAATGGAAGGCAGAGACTGTCTTATCTGACAAGGGATTTGAGAAGTTACTGAAAATAATGAAGCCGAAGCTTCCAAAGGATAACAAGCTGCCCGAGACAACGTACGAAGCAAACAAGACTATATGCCCTCTAAGATTAGATGTGGAGAAGATACATGCATGCATTAATGACTGCATCCTGTACCGCGGTGAGAAGTACGAGAATATGGATAAATGCCCGGTATGCACTGCATGTCGATACAAGATCAGACAAGATGACCCTGGTGATGTTGAGGGCGATGACGAGCCCCCCAGGAAGAGGGTTCTTGCTAAGGTTATGTGGTATGCTCCTATAATACCACGGTTGAAACGTCTGTTCAGAAACAAAGAGCATGCCAGGTTGTTGCGATGACACAAAGAAGAGCGTAAGAAAGACGGGAAACTGAGACACCCCACCGATGGGTCACAGTGGAGAAACATCAAGAGAAAGTACTCGAACTTTGGAGGTGACGCGAGGAACTTATGGTTTGGTCTAAGTACGGATGACATGAATCCTTTTGGGGAGCAGAGCTGCAGTCACAACACCTGGCCAGTGACTCTATGTATCTACAACCTTCCTCCTTGGTTGTGCATGAAGCGGAAGTTCATTATGATGCCAGTGCTCATCCAAGGACCGAAGCAACCGGGTAACGACATTGATGTGTACCTAAGGCCATTAGTCGATGAAGTTTTGCAGTTGTGGGCAGAACCATGTGTAAAGGTGTGGGATGAGCACAAACAAGAGCCATTTGACCTACGAGCGTTGTTGTTCGTAACCATCATGTTGGAGATATGCCCAAGAGGCAATAATAAAAGTGGTTATTATTATATCTTTGTGTTTATGATGAATGTTTGCATCCCATGCTATAATTGTATTATAAGGAAACACTAATACATGTGTGTTTTGTAAACATAAAAGAGTCCCTAGTAAGCCTCTTGTTAAACTAGCTTGTTGATTAATTGATGATCATGGTTTCCTGATCATGGACATTGGATGTCATTAATAACAAGGTTATATCATTAGGAGAATGATGTAATGGACACACACACACCCATAGTAAGCGTAGCATAAGATCAAGTCATTAAGTTCATATTGCTACAAGCTTTCAAATACATAGTAACCTAATCCTTCGACCATGAGGTTGTGTTAATCACCATCACCGGATGGGTACTTTGATGACATCAAACACCACTTCGTGAATCGGGTGGTTATAAAGGTGTCATTGGGTATTCTGAAAGTATGTGTTGAAACGCATGGACCAAGATTGGGATTTGTCCATCCATATGACGGATAGATATGCTCTGGGCCCTCTCGGTGGAATGTCATCTAGTTAGCTTGCAAGCATGTGACTAGGTCACAAGGGATGGCATGACACGGAACGAGTAAAGAGTGCTTATCAGTAACAAGGTAGAACTAGGTATGGAGATACCGACGATCAAACCTCAGATAAGTAGAGTATCGCGTGACAAAGAGAATTGGTTTCGTATGTTAATGGTTCTATCGATCACGAAGTCATCGTTGAGTATGTGGGAGCCGTTATGGATCTCCAGATCCCGCTGATGGTTATTGATCGGAGAGGTGTCTTCATCATGTCTACATATTCACGAACCGTAGGGTGACACACTTAAGGTTCGAAGTTGTTTTAAGTAGATATTGAATGTGCGTTGGAGACTGAATGTTGTTTGGAGTCTCGGATTGGATCCGAGACATCACGAGGAGATCCGGAATTGTCCGGAGAATAAGATTCATATAATGGGGATCATTTTCTAAGTTAGGAAATGTTCCAGAGTGTTTGTATGGGGATTCTAGAAGGTTTCGGAATGTTCCGGAAGGTTCTAGAAGATATCTTGGAGTTTATTTGAAAACCGAGATAAGATAAGATAAGGAGTTTAAAGGAAACTTGGGGGGAGGACTCTCCCCCCAAGCTCCCTAGTGCGCCGGCCCTAAGGGGTGGGCCTAGGGGTGGGAACCCTAGGCCGCACCCCTCCCTCTATATATAGAGGGGTGGAGGCGCCACCCCTCCTTGCCCCCTCCCACTCCAAAACCTAGCCGCCTCTCTCTTCCTCCTTCCATCTGCTCCGGCTTAGGCGAAGCCCTACAGAATTCTCTACTCCACCACCACCACCACCACCACGCCGTCGTGCTGCTGGGATTGCGTGGAGAAGATCTACTACCTCCGCTGCTCGCTGGAACGGGGAGAGGAAGGTCTGCTTCGACTCCGCACGTGTGACCGTCTGCGAGCTGCTGGCCACGAAGGATCATCTACTCGATCTTGAGATCGGCAAGTGATCGACTACATCAACCACGAGATCCGATCTCGAACAAGGCTTTGGAAACTACAAGGGTTAGTACAGATCTATCTCGTTGCACTTGTCTAATAGATTAGATCTTGGCTTTTATCTAGATTAGATCTGGGTTTTGTTCGTTCTTGCGGTAGAATTTTTTTGTTTTCCATGCTACGAACCCATCAGTGGTATCAGAGCCTTGTCTATGCGTAGATCTGTTGCACGAGTAGAACACAATGGTGTTGTGGGCGTTGGTGCTCGTGCCATCTTTTGCTATGTGTACTTTGCATCTTGTGGTATGGTGGGATGAAGCGGCTCGGGCTAACATTACATGTCATCGCACATGAGACTTGCTCCACGCTTGACGTGTAACTTGCTTTGCACAAGTGGCTTTGCGGGTGTCTGTCTCTCCCATCATAGTATAGATCCAATCTACACTTTGCACTTGATATCACTTGTATCAACGTTGTGGTTCAGTTTCGTAGGTAAGATCCGTTCTTATTCGAAAGCCCCAAACCACGTAAAACTTGCAAAGAAAATTAGAGGCGTCTAACTTGTTTTTGCAGGGGTTTTGTGATGTGATATGGCCATCATGTGATTGTGATTATATTTGATGTATGCAATGATCCTTGTTGTAATATGGCAACCGGCAGGAGCCTAATGGTTGTCTTTAATTCTGTTAAGACCTGCGTGTCTATTCATCTTGTAATAGCTTTATTCCAAGTAGTTGTAATAGTTGCTTGTGATGATGGACAACCATGAAGCGGCGCCACTGACCTTGACGCAATGCTGGTGATGATGGAGATCATGTCCGTGCTTTGGAGATGGAGATCAAAGGCATAAGAAGAAAGGGCCATATCATATCACACTAATTATGAATTGCCTGTGATGTTAATCCTTTATGCATTTTGTATTGCTTAGATCGCGACGGTAGCATTATAAGATGATCCCTCTCACTAAATATCAAGTAATAAAAGTGTTCGTCCTTAGTTGGCACCGTTGCTAAGACTCGTCGTTTCGAAGCATCTCGTGATGATCGGGTGTGATAGATTCTACGTGTGCATACAACGGGTGTAAGCCAGATTTGCACATGCAAAAACTAAGGTTAATCTTGATGAGCCTAGCATGTACATACATGGTCTCGGGACACGGAATACCGAAAGGTAGAGCACGAGTCATATGAATGATATGATGAACATGAAGATTGTTCGCCGATGAAACTACATCTTCTCTCGTGAAGATCGAACTTGGTGTAGTGGACTTGGTTCGTGTAATCACTAAGACAATGTGAGGGATGTTGTTTTGAGTGGGAGTTCACCTAGTTAATTTAAGAATTAAAATTGAACTCAATTTATCATAAACTTAGTCTAAACTACTTGCAAATTTGTTGTAGATTATGGCGAACCTCTCCATCAATTTCAATGCGTTCCTAGAGAAAGAAAAACTTAAGAACAATGGAAGCAACTTCAAGGACTGGCTCCGTGGTCTGAAGATTGTCCTCAGGGCTGGTCAGATGACCTTTGTGCTCGATGCACCGCTAGGTGACCCACCTGCAGAAGATGCCACCGATGACGTAAAAAATGTTTACGCCACTCGGAAAAATCATTACTCCACAGTTCAGTGTGCCATCCTGTATGGTCTAGAAACGGAGCTTCAGAAGCGCTTTGAGCACCACGACCCGTTCGAGATCATTAAGGAGCTCAAGCTCATTTTTGAGACTCACGCGGCCGTGGAGAGCTATGAGGCCTACGAAAAGTTCTTTACCTGCAAGATGGAAGAGGGAAGCTCATTGCAGCACGTGCTCACCATGTCTGGGCACGCAAACAAGCTCCAAGAGTTGGGGATAACGATTCCTAATGAGTTAGGGATTCACCGTGTCCTCCAATCACTGCCACCGAGTTATAAGAACTTTGTGATGAACTACAATATGCACTGCATGAACAAGACGTTGCCTGAACTATCGTCCATGCTGAAAACTGCTGAAGTGGAGATCAAGAAGGAGCACCAAGTGTTGATGGTCAATAAGACCACCAATTTCAAGAAACAGGGCAAGCCTAAGAACAAGGGCAACTTCAAGAAGGACGGCAAGAAAGCTGCCGCACCTGCTAAGAAGCCCAAGGCTGGTCCTAAGCCTGAAACTGAATGCTTCTACGCAAGGGTGCTGGTCATCGAAGCATAAGCCCCAAGTACCGGGCAGATCAAGAACGGCAACATCAAGAAGAAAGGTATATTCGATATACATGTTATTGATGTGTATCTTACTAGTAATCGTAGTAGTGCACGGGTATTTGATACTGGTTCGGTTGCTCATATTTGTAACTCAAACAGAGCTGCGGAATAAACGAAGACCGGCGAGACGACGCAGGTGATCGCGATGGAAATGTCTCCAAGGTTGATGTGATCGCCGTCGGCACGCTCCCTCTACATCTACCTTCGGGATTAGTTTTAAATTTAAATAATTGTTATTTGGTGCCTGCGTTAAGCATGAACATTATATCTGGATCTTGTTTATTGCGAGACGGTTACTCTTTTCAGTCCGAGAATAAAGGTTGTTCGATTTATATGAGTAATATCTTTTATGGTAATGCACCTGAGATGAATGGTTTATTCTTACTGAATCTCGATAGTAGTGATACACATATTCACAACATAGATGCTAAACGAACAAAATTGAATGATAATTCTACATACATGTGGCACTGTCGTCTTGGTCACATTGGAGTGAAGCGTATGAAGAAACTCCATTCTGATGGACTTCTTGAATCACTTGATTTTGAATCACTTGAAAGATGCGAAGCATGTCTAATGGGAAAAATGACTAAGACTCCATTCTCTGGAATAATGGAGCGAGCTACAGACTTATTGGAAATAATACATACTGATGTGTGCGGTCCAATGAGTGTAGCATCGCGTGGTGGATATCATTATGTTCTCACTTTCATAGATGACTTAAGTAGATATGGGTATGTCTACTTTATGAAACATAAGTCTGAAACTTTCGAGAAGTTTAAGGAATTTCAAAGTGAAGTGGAAAATCAGCGTAACAAGAAGATTAAGTTTCTGCGTTCTGACCACGGAGGTGAATATCTAAGTTATGAGTTTGGCATGCATTTAAAGAAATGTGGAATACTTTTCAGATTGACACCGGGAACACCACAACAGAATGGTGTGTCCGAACGTCATCGAACTTTCTTAGATATGGTTCGGTCTATGATGTCTCTTACAGATTTACCGCTATCTTTTGGGGCTATGCATTAGAGACAGCGCATTCACTTTAAATAGGGCACCATCTAAATCCGCTGAAACGACACTGCATTTAATTGTGGTTTGGAAAGAAACCTAAGTTGTCGCTCCTTAAAGTTTGGGGTTGCGGCGTATGTAAAGAAGTTACAACCTGATAAGCTAGAACCCAAAGCAGAGAAATCAGACTTCATAGCAAACCATAAAGAAACAATTGGGTATACCTTCTATCATAGATCCGAAGGCAAAGTTTTTGTTGCCAAGAATGGATCCTTTCTTGAGAAGGAGTTTCTCTCGAAAGAAGTGACTGGAAGGAAAGTAGAACTCGACAAGGTTATTGAACCTTCTCTCGGGGTTAAGAGTAGCGCAGCACCGGAAGATGTTTTTGTGCCGCCTGCACCAACTGGAGAGGAAGCTAATGATGGTGATCTGAAACTTCGAACGAAGTTGCTGCTGAACCTCGTAGGTCAACAAGGGTTCGTACCACTCCTGAGTGGTATGACTCTGCCTTGAACGTCATGTTGGTGGACAACATTGATGACCCTGCGACGTATGAAGAAGCTATGGTGAGCCCAGATTCCGACAAATGGCTAGAAGCCATGAAATCCAAAATGGGATCCATGTACAAAAACCAAGTATGGACTTTGGTGGACTTACCGGATGGCCGTAAGGCTGTCGAGAACAAATGGATTTTCAAAAGAAAAACATATGCTGATGGTAATGTTACTGTCTATAAAGCTCGACTTTTCGCGAAAGGGTTCCGACAAATTCAAGGTGTTGACTATGATGAGACTTTCTCACCAGTAGCGAAGCTAAAGTCTGTGAGGATTTTGTTAGCAATTGCTGCATATTTCGATTATGAGATGTGGCAGATGGATGTCAAAACGGCGTTCCTTAATGGTGACATTGAGGAAGAGTTGTACATGGTACAACCCAAGGGTTTTGTCGATCCTAGTGAAGCTGACAAGGTATGCAAACTTCAGCTCCATTTATGGACCAAGCAAGCATCCCGAGTTGGAATCAACGTTTTGATAAAGTAATCAAAAACTTTGGATTTATACAAACTTATGGAGAAGCTTGTATTTACAAGAAAGTGAGTGGGAGCTCTGTAGCATTCCTAGTACTATATGTAGATGACATATTGTTGATTGGGAATGATATAGAACTTCTTAATAGCGTCAAAGCCTATTTGAATAATAGTTTTTCAATGAAGGATCTTGGCGAAGCGGCATATATTCTAGGCATCAAGATTTATAGAGATAGATCAAGACGCCTACTAGCGCTTTCACAAAGTACATACTTGGACAAAGTTCTAAAGAAGTTTAGAATGGAAGAGAGCAGGAAAGGGTTCGTGCCCATGTTGTCAGGTAAGACCTTGAGTAAGACTCAAAGTCCAGCTACGCGTAAGATAGAGAAGATGAATAATGTTCCCTATGCCTCAGCCATAGGTTCTATCATGTATGCCATGTTGTGTACAAGACCGGATATAGCACATGCTGTTAGTTTGACTAGCAGATATCAAAGTGATCCTGGAATGGAGCACTGGACAACGGTCAAGAATATCCTTAAGTACCTGAATAGGACTAAGGATATGGTTCTTTCTTATGGAGGTGATGAACAGCTTGTAAACAGTTACACTGATGCTAGTTGGAACACCGATCCAGATGACTCGAAGTCATAGTATAGATACGTATTTATTTTGAATGGTGCTGCAGTGAGCTGGAGGAGTGCCAAGCAAAGTGTTGTGGCGAAATCTTCAACTGAATCGGAATACATAGCTGCTTCGGAGGCTGCACAAGAAGCCATATGGATGAAGGAGTTCATTACTGAACTTGGCGTGGTTCCTAGTGCGTTGGACCCGATGGCCATCTACTGTGACAACACAGGTGCCATAGCTAATGCACATGAGCCAAGGTCACATAGCAAGCTGAAGCACATCAAGCTACGTTTCCATGCTATTCGCGAGTATGTCCGAGATGGTGACATAAAGATTTGCAAAGTACACACTGATCTGAATGTGGCAGATCCGTTGACTAAACCTCTCCCTAGAGTAAAGCATGACCAACACCAGAACGCCATGGGTGTTAGGTATATTACCATGTAATCTAGATTATTGACTCTAGTGCAAGTGGGAGACTGTTGGAGATATGCCTAAGAGGCAATAATAAAAGTGGTTATTATTATATCTTTGTGTTTATGATGAATGTTTGCATCCCATGCTATAATTGTATTATAAGGAAACACTAATACATGTGTGTTTTGTAAACATAAAAGAGTCCCTAGTAAGCCTCTTGTTAAACTAGCTTGTTGATTAATTGATGATCATGGTTTCCTGATCATGGACATTGGATGTCATTAATAACAAGGTTATATCATTAGGAGAATGATGTAATGGACACACACACACCCATAGTAAGCATAGCATAAGATCAAGTCATTAAGTTCATATTGCTACAAGCTTTCAAATACATAGTAACCTAATCCTTCGACCATGAGGTTGTGTTAATCACCATCACCAGATGGGTACTTTGATGACATCAAACACCACTTCGTAACTGGGTGGTTATAAAGGTGTCATTGGGTATTCTAAAAGTATGTGTTGAAACGCATGGACCAAGATTGGGATTTTTCCATCCATATGACGGATAGATATGCTCTGGGCCCTCTCGGTGGAATGTCATCTAGTTAGCTTGCAAGCATGTGACTAGGTCACAAGGGATGGCATGACACGGAACGAGTAAAGAGTTCTTATCAGTAACAAGGTAGAACTACGTATGGAGATACCGACGATCAAACCTCGGATAAGTAGAGTATCGCGTGACAAAGGGAATTGGTTTCGTATGTTAATGGTTCTATCGATCACGAAGTCATCGTTGAGTATGTGGGAGCCGTTATGGATCTCCAGATCCCGCTGATGGTTATTGATCGGAGAGGTGTCTTCATCATGTCTACATATTCACGAACCGTAGGGTGACACACTTAAGGTTCGAAGTTGTTTTAAGTAGATATTGAATGTGCGTTGGAGACCGAATGTTGTTTGGAATCTCGGATTGGATCCGAGACATCACGAGGAGATCCGGAATTGTCCGGAGAATAAGATTCATATAATGGGGATCATTTTCTAAGTTAGGAAATGTTCCAGAGTGTTTGTATGGGGATTCTAGAAGGTTTCGGAATGTTCCGGAAGGTTCTAGAAGATATCTTGGAGTTTATTTGAAAACCGAGATAAGATAAGATAAGATAAGATAAGGGGAGTTTAAAGGGGAAACTTGGGGGGGAAGGACTCTCCTCCCAAGCTCCCTAGTGCACCGGCCCTAAGGGGTGGGCCTAGGGGTGGGAACCCTAGTCCGCACCCCTCCCTCTATATATAGAGGGGTGGAGGCGCCACCCCTCCTTGCCCCCTCCCACTCCAAACCCTAGCCGCCTCTCTCTTCCTCCTTCCATCTGCTCCGACTTAGGCGAAGCCCTGCAGAATTCTCTACTCCACCACCACCACCATGCCGTCGTGCTGCTGGGATTGCGTGGAGAAGATCTACTACCTCCGCTGCTCGCTGGAACAGGGAGAGGAAGGTCTGCTTCGACTCCGCACGTGTGACCGTCTGCGGAAGTGCTGCCGGAACACGGCGCCGGAAGGATCATCTACTCGATCTTGAGATCGGCAAGTGATCTACTACATCAACCACGAGATCCGATCTTGAACAAGGCTTTGGAAACTACAAGGGTTAGTACAGATCTATCTCGTTGCACTTGTCTAATAGATTAGATCTTGGCTTTTATCTAGATTAGATCTGGGTTTTGTTCGTTCTTGCGGTAGAAATTTTTTGTTTTCCATGCTACGAACCCATCACATCAATGATTGGCCTACTCTTAGTAACATTTCAGGACAGTCAAACAAGGGATACAATGCATGCACGCACTGTTTAGATAAGACTAAAGATACATATTTGGATAAATGTAAGAAGGTTGTGTACCTGGGGTGTTGTAAATTTCTTTCGACCAATCATCAAGTAAGAAAGAAAGACAAGCATTTCAACGGTGAGGCAGATTACCAGAAGAAGCCTAAGCTCCCTAAAGGTGCTGATGTATTTGGTATGGTGAAGGACCTAAAAGTAATCTTTGGAAAGGGTCCTGACGGTCAATCTGTTTCGAAAGACCCCATTACCGGACACATGGCCATGTGGAAAAAGAAATCTATATTTTGGGAGCTTGAGTATTGGAAAGACCTAGAGGTCCGTTCTTCAATCGACGTGATGCACGTGATGAAGAATCTTTGCGTGAACCTGCTAGGCTTCCTGGGCGTGTATGGGAAGACAAAAGATACACCAGAAGCACGGGAGTACTGATAAAGGATGTGAATACTTAAGCAGCTACACTCTTACCAAAGCAGAGAAGGAAATCTTTTTTGAAGTCCTTTACAGTATCAAGGTCCCGACTGGCTTCTCGTCAAATATAAAGGGAATAATAAATATGGCAGAGAAAAATTTTCAGAACCTGAAGTCTCATGATTGCCACGTGATTATGACGCAGTTGCTTCCGGTTGCATTGAGGGGGCTTCTACTGGAAAATGTTCGATTAGCCATTGTGAAGCTATGTGCATTCCTCAATGCAATATCTCAGAAGGTAATCGATCGAGAAAGTCTGGAAAGGCTACAGAAGGATGTGGTCCAATGTCTTGTCAGTTTTGAGTTGGTGTTCCCCCCGTCCTTCTTCAATATTATGATGCATCTCTTAGTTCACCTAGTCGAAGAGATTTACATTCTCGGTCCTGTATTCTGCACAATATGTTCCCCTTCGAGAGGTTCATGGGAGTCTTAAAGAAATATGTTCGTAACCGTGCTAGGCCAGAAGGAAGCATCTCCAAGGGCTATGGAACAGAGGAGGTCATTGGGTTATGTGTAGACTTTCTTCCTGACCTTAAGCCGATTGGTGTTCCTGAATCACGGTATGAGGGGAGACTGAGTGGAAAAGGCACTCTAGGAAAGAAAGCAATGATATTTAGGGATGTGCATTCTTTGAATCAAGCACACTACACAGTTGTACAAAGTTCTACCTTCATGGCTCCGTATATCGAGGAACACATGAATGTTGTACGCTCCAAGTTCCCGGCGAAGGATGAATACTGGATTAAAGAAAATCACATGGAGACTTTTGGCACTTGGTTGCAATTACATCTCATGAATGACACAACTATTGGAGATCAGCTCTACTTGTTAGCCGCGACACCATCTACGACTGTATTTACTTTCCAAGGGTACGAGATAAATGGGAATACATTTTACACGATTACCCAAGATAAAAAGAGCACTAACAAAAACAGTGGTGTCCTCCTTGATGCAGCATGCGAGAATGGGAAAAAGGACACATACTATGGTTACATAGAGGAGATATGGGAACTTGACTATGGACCTACTTTTAAGGTCCATTTGTTTCAGTGCAGTTGGGTCAACATGAATGGAGAAGGGGTAAAGGTAGACTAGCTGTATGGAATGACAACAGTGGATCTCAAGAATATTGGTTACAGAGACGAACCATTCGTCCTAGCCAATGATGTGGCTCTGGTTTTTTATGTGAAGGACATGTCCTCTAGACCGAAAAAATAAAAAAATACAGAAGCGAATACATCAGACGATGAGCCCAGGCGTCACATAGTTCTTTTAGGGAAAAGAAACATCGTGGGAGTCGAGGACAAGACAGACATGTCAGCTGATTATGACAAGTTTGATGAAATTCCACCGTTCACCGTGAAAACTGACCAAAGCATCCCGTTAAGCAAAGAAGATGCTCCATGGTTACGGCCTAAGAAGGGATCATAGGTAAGGGATCGACATACGTGACGAAGGATTCATAGCCTAAACCCTAAACCCTATGTAAATCTGTGTAATGTATGGAAACTTTATGTGATGTATGAAGTCATACATATATATAGTGGCACCCTAGCATTTTAATCACCGACCGTTTAAGCAAACCAGAAACATGAACACGCGGGGGAGCTACCCAATTAAATTAGGGAGTGCCTCTATGGCGAGCTCCTCGAAGATGACTAAGGATGGGATCCTAAGACATCTTCGAGAAGCTCTTCCGTAGTGGTGTCCCTGCTCTCGCACACCATCTTTCAGTTTATATCTTCTCTAGCTAGATCAGTATGCTGGTGGAGCTAACTAATTTCACATATTAGAGAGTGCCTCTATAGCGAGCTCCTCGAAGATGTCTGAGGACGGGATCCTACGACATCTTCGAGAAGCTCCGCCGTAGTGGTGTCCCTGGTCTCGCACACCATCTTGCAGTTCTTCACAAGAATGCATACCTATTTATATATTAAGCAGCACAACATATTGTCGGGCACTGATGACATAATGTCGACACACTCACCCCTGGCATAGTGCTGCCACCCACCCAAAATAGTATCGTCATTTACTAGCTTAGTGCTGCCCACTGAGGACATAGTGTCGACATGTTGTCGCCACATCCACATTTAGTCCCGGTTGGTGCCTCCAACCGGGATTAAAGGTTCATCATATCTTTAGTCCTGGTTGTTGGATTTAATTTTGTTTTTTTAGATTAGTACTAATTAATTGACTAACGGCGGGCATGAAGCTTCTTAGCCTGGGGCTAAGCCTCGCTGAACTTGAAGTGGATCTCTGATGAAATAGTATGTTGTGAACCTATAAATGATTTTTAAAAAAATTCACAAGCATTATATCATGTACTTGTAGTTCAAATCTGGGCAACCTCCTACCGATTCGGCAGGAATTTGTCTTTTTTACGAGGGATGGACGGAAAGGTTCCAGATACACCGGTTGGGTAATTGTCCATATAAGGTGGTCTAGTATTTTTGAAAAATGGGTTGGTACCAATGCCAAACTTTAATTTGGTGGTTACTTCACAGAACACCCTGATTTCGGCACCTCAAAATGACAAGGCAAGCAGACCGAGAGCATCTCAGCGATCTTTTTATTTGCTATTTGCATAGGTTTTTATTGAGGATGCTTCATAGAATGCTCACTATAGTTATGCTGCAAGTTTCCACCATGATTAGGCATGGCTTAGGCCAGCGGCCTAGACGTTTCTCTAACACACATATAAACTCCATGATCTTACAAGTTCTATTTTTATTTCACACCGCCGGGATCCATAAGCAAAAGAACATGATATCAACTAGGTACAAGTACCAATGAGGTGTTGAAAGCGGTCCCCATGATACATGGTTCGGCTAACTTCAACTCATAAAGCGCAAGCATATACGCAACAAAGAAGGACCCAATGGTTCAAGTTTATTAAATGCAAGAAAGTAAAGTGTGCCATCAAGTTCGTGAGAGCTTTAATCACTAATTTTCACATAACAAGTTTAATTTGGGAGGTAGATAAAACAAGAATTTACTTGGAATAGCAATAATGCTACTAGGTAGGTATGGTGGACACAAATGGCAAAGGTTTTGGTTTAAAGGAGGTGGATGCACGAGAAGAATACCCTCTCAGTACAGGTTTTTGGCTAGCAAGGCTGGGTAGCAAGTATAAGAGTTGAAGGAAACAACCAAGCATACAAATGATAAAGACAAACATGCAATCTTCCTTGGAAGCACAAAAGATCTTAACTAGAGAATACTAAACTTATGAGCAAATCAAGAAAGAAAGATGATGAAATTACTTTTCTTTAGAGTACTACTATCTTTTTCTTTTCAACTCTCAAAAAGGTGTTGCTACTGACCGAGCCAGGTTTGCCAAAACCAACTAAATTAACTCAATGATCCCAAAGTGATACCAATACTAACAACAAGATCAATCATATAACCACGAATTGAAAACTAATATAAGCTATGCAAAAGGGTGAATGATAGAACTTCTCATTAATATTCCATAACGGAAACTCACACCAAGGGATACAAATCTAACGAGAGAGGGGACACTTCCATAATGCAAACCATACTACATAATAACTCCTCTAATCATGATATGACTCTACTAATAAGGTAAAAAGATAGAAGATAGTTATATGATACCGCGGCACTCCTCCAAGCTTGGAACAAACCAAGGGGATGCCAAACCTGATGACGAATTACTCCTTCGGAGGTGGTGGTAATATTTTCTTAGTTGTTGTGAGGAAATCTTCCAGCATCTTGCGAAGCCTATTATTCTCCCATTGAAGCATGTCCACCTTCCTCTGCAGGTCTCGATACTTATCGCAGAACTCCTTAGTGACTCGTAGGGCTTCCGCAGATGCAGTGCAAGATACTAAAGGTACCAGCCCCTGCTTGGGTTCTTGGAGATCTTCCTCCATAGGCTCCTTCCCTTTATCCTTGGCAGACACCATTGTGCTTCTAAGCTCTCAAAGAGTATGTCCTGACAGAAACAGATCGAAACAAAAACACGACGAAAACACAATATACAAACCTCGGAAGATCCGAGGGGTTATATATTACGAAGTTTCACATCAAAAGGAAGGTACTGGGAGAAAACGAGTCGGAGGCGGAGTCCTGGGTGGACTCACCACCTGGTGGCATGGCCAGGGGAGGGCCCGCACCACAGGGTGGAGCCACCCTGGCTCCGTTTCCGTCCCTTTTTTGCTTCGTAGCTTTCCTTATTGACTGAAAACTGCAAAAATATAGTTGGATTGTATTTTCGCGGAACTTTTCTTACCAGAACTGTTACCTAGTTGGAAACAGACTCTACAGGTCTCTGAATTTGGTATTTAGTGGATTCTTTCGGAGTCACCACTTGAATATCATTGATATCTTCATCTTCATACACTTATTACTTGAGTCATGAAATCCTTCTCTTCCTTATTACACCATTATCTCCACTTCCTAGAAATTTCTTTCACGCAAAACTTCACACAATTCTCATTAGCAACATTAGTATAAGTGAAGTGATAGAACCTTTTGAGTCCAACTTCAACTGAAAACCATCAAAACATAGGCTACTGTAGCAACTCCTTCCGAAAACCCAAAAAGAATTCAAAAAGGAAATCGAATAAAGAAGCAAATGCAAGAGTGGCTAATCTGCCAAAACATACCAGCAGGTAAAGATTAATTTTTTCGAAAATCTTCTGTTGCTCAAATCAAAAAGTGCCAAACTAATGAAAGTTAAATAACAACCTGGGGCAGAAGAACAAAAAATTACAGCTCAATCCGACATACAGAGATCTCTCATGAATTTTTATGGTGAAGCACAAAAATCTGTTTCGGAACAGCAACTTCCCCAAATCTTACTTCTCTCTCATTAGAGGTTGATCTTGACACAAAAACCAAACAAAACGGATAAGGAGTGGTTATTACCGAAGTAATAACTTTCAAGACTCAAAGAAACAAAAACAAACTGAAAGCAAAAACAAATTGGGTTGTCTCCCATAAAGCTCTTTCTTTATAGCCATTAAGATGGACATGATAATTTTGAAGAAGCTCTCATAGGGATATGAATTGAAATGAAAGAGAGCATTAAGAAGCAAAAACACACACGCATTTAAGTCTAACCCACTTCCTATGCAAGGGGATTTTGTAAACAAACAAGTTGTTGAAACCAAAGGCAACTTGCATAAGAAGGCAAAAGAAGTGCAACATAAAAACTTTCAGCGTAAAACGAGGAAACATGATATTATTGAGATACATAAGAACACTTTTCCCTCTCTCATAGTAACTTTCAGTATCATGCATAAACTTAACAATATAGCTATCACAAGGACTACCATAGCAATGATCACTTATTCTAATAGAAAACACAGGAATACTAGCTCTCATAACACTACTATGTGAAACAATATTAGAGGTATCCTTACAATGGATAGTGTGTCCCTCTTCCTCATACTTAGTGACAAAGTCTTTCACATTTGCTATTATAGGTTCATCAACCATTTGTTTATCAGGTTCAACAGCTTTATTTGTACTTTCATTAACCATACTAGCTATCATGGAATGTTCCTTTACCTTGACTAGGAAAGGCATTTTCTCAATGTAAGGCTCAGGTAAGACATGATTAGTAGTATAAACTTCAGTATTTCTTGCAGGAACACTCTTAACAACATCTTTATAGGGTTCATGATACTTATTCCACTTCTTTTTAGGCACTTCAATGTAAGAAACAAAAGCCTTAAAATAAGAAGCAATAGCTTGAGAGTCTAGACCATAAGCATTTTTAATATTTTGAAAGTCATCAGTTCCCATAAAAGATTCAATGCATTCATAATCATAATTTATACCTTACTTTCTACCTTTGTCATTCTCCCAGGCTTCAGCATTGTCTCGAATACGGTCTAGGAGGTCCCATTTGGCTTCTTCTTCCCTGCGAGTGAATGATCCAGCACAAGAAGCATCCAATAAATCCTTATCATGTAGAGGGAGCCTTGCATAAAAGTTATTGATAATAATATTGTTGGGGAGCTCATGAATGGGACATTTGAGCATTAGTAACTTCAATCTCCCCCAAGCTTGAGCTGTACTCTCTCCATCAAGAGGCCAAAAGTTGTATATTTGATTCCGATCTTTATGAATCTCACTAGGAGGATAAAACTTTGAATAGAAGAGAGGCACTATTTCCCATTCCAGAGCTTGACCATTCTTCAGCAGCTTATACCATTCCTCAGCTCTTCCTTGCAGTGATAATGAGAATAACTTCTTCTTAACTTGATCTATAGTAATACCTGCACACTTGAAAAACCTGCATAATTCGTTTATAAAGAGTAAATGATCACCGGGATGGACATTTCCATCCCCAACATAGTAGTTATCCATAACACGATCAATAATTCTTGTAGGTATTTTGAAAACATCTTTCTCAGCAGGTGGTGGCTTATCTACTACCTTAGTAGTGGTAGTAGCATTACCAAATAAGAAACTCAGCGAATTATCCATAACAAAAATAAAGCAACTAGCAGAAGTAAACAATACTCGCAGTAGAAGTTTCCTTTACCAGTTCCACTCTCCAATAGCGCTTCACTCCCTGGCAACGGCGCCAGAAAATAGTCTTGATGACCCACAAGTATAGGGGGTGTATCGCAGTATTTTCGATAAGTAAGAGTGTCGAACCCAACGAGGAGCAGAAGGTGCTAGCTAGTGGTATCATTCAGGAATTCTCTGCAAATACTTAGCAAACGGATTTTTAGGGGTTTTCGATAAAGCAAGTAAGCAAAGTACGAGTAAATAAAAGACAGTAGGAATAAATGCAGTAAGTGGCCCAATCCTTTATGCAGTAAAGGACAAGCTGATTGTATTACTTAAGATGACCAAACGTTCTCGAGGACACATGGGAAGACTGTCAAGTGCTTTCGCTTCATATAGTTGATTAATCTTCTTTAGCGTTCTAAGTGTTGTGTGGGTGAACCTATGCTAATGTACCACCCCATCCAAGACTAATACATACTTGTGATTATACCCCTTGCAAACATCCGTAAGTACAAGAAAGTAATTAAGGTAGAAACCTAACCACAACTTTAAACTCTAAGACCCTTACGTCCCTTGTGTAATGGTTTCCTAACGGGGGTTCAGGTTTCTGTCACTCCGGCAACCCCTACGATTAGTAGCCAAATACACAATGCATTCCCCTAGGCCCATATAGGTGAAGTGTCATGTAGTCGACGTTCACATGACACCACTAGAAGAAGTACACCACAACTTAAATAATAATCTATTGAATCTTTCTCAACACAACTCCACTACTAAGAACAAGACTTCTGCCATGTCCTCAAGAACAAAACGAACTACTCACAAGACATCATATGGATCATGATCAGAGATGGAATAATGATGTATAACAATCTGAACATAAACAATAATTCAATGGTTCACTCAATAGCATCAACTACAAAGAGTAATCAACACCGGGAAAGTTTCCCCTATGAACTATGCAAGATTCAACGCAATTGTTACAGCAATATGGAGATGGTGATGAGGGTGCTGATGATGATAATGGTGGTGATGACGATGATGATCCCGATGAAGTCCAGCTAGATGGTGGTGTTGATGGCGACGATCTCCCCTCTTCGAGAAGGAATTCCCCTGGCAGAAATCTATCTGCCGGAGAGATCTTTCTCTCTCGGTGTTTTCCGCCCCGCAGAGGCGGTGGAATCTTTCTGTGGTCGCCCCCGAGTCTTAGGGTTTTGTGGGGATGATATACGCCAGAGGGGAGAGGCTGGAGTGGGCCAGGGTGGCCACACCACTCCCAGGCGCGGCCTAGGCCTACCCGCGCCATGGGGTGGTGTGGCCCCCCTGTGGCCCACCTCCACTCCATATTCTGGCATCCTGAGTCTTCTAGAAAAATAGGATTTTCCATATATTTTCCCGGGTTTTCTGATCTTCGCGAATTTGCCTCCAAACAGCACCTTTTCCATCAGAATCCTGACTGCAGCGGTCCATCCTACAAAAGTCATCAACCATGCAAAAATAGATGAAATAACATAAGTATCACCTCTCAATATGAAATATATCAATGAATAATAGTGAATTAAGACATAGAATAGTGACGCAAAATGGATGTATCATATATCATGTACATATCCCCGTCGGGCAACAAAATATTCTTCTGCTTCTTCTATCTGCCGTCATAAAATCCATTGCAACAAATATAAGAACGAAAACTATGAAGGCATACATATATATAGTGGCGCCCTAGCATTTTAATCACCGACCGTTTAAGAAAACCAGAAACATGAACACGTCAGGGAGCTACCAAATTAAATTAGGGAGTGCCTCTATGGCGAGCTCCTCAAAGATGTCTGAGGACGGGATCCTAAGACATCTTCGAGAAGCTCTGCCGTAGTGGTGTCCCTGCTCTCGCACACCATCTTTCAGTTTATATCTTCTCTAGCTAGATCAGTATGCTGGTGGAGCTAACTAATTTCACATATTAGAGAGTGCCTCTACGACGAGCTCCTCAAAGATATCTGAGGACGGGATGGTAAGACATCTTCGAGAAGCTCCGCCGTAGTGGTGTCTCTGGTCTCGCACACCATCTTGCAGTTCTTCACAAGAATGCATACCTATTTATAAATTAAGCAGCACCATAGTGTCGGGCACTGATGACATAATGTCGACACACTCACCCTTGGCATAGTGCTGCCATCCACCCAAAATTGTGTCGTCATTTACTGGCTTAGTGCTACCCACTGAGGACAGAGTGTCGACATGTTGTCGCCACATCCAGATTTAGTCCTGGTTGGTGCCTTCAACCGGGACTAAAAGTTTATCATATCTTTAGTCCTGCTTGTTGGCTTTAATTTTGGTTTTTTAGATTAGTACTAATTAATTGACTAACGGTGGGCATGAAGCTTCTTAGCCCGGGGCTAAGCCTCGCTGAACTTGAAGTGGATCTCTGATGAAATAGTACGTTGTGAACCTATAAATGATTTTTAAAAAAGTTCACAAGCATTATATCATGTACTTGTAGTTCAAATCTGGGCAACCTCCTACCGATTCAGCAAGAATTTGTCTTTTTCATGAGGGATGGATGGAAAGGTTCCAGATACACCGGTTGGGAAATTGTCCATATAAGGTGGTCTACTATTTTTAAAAAATGGGTTGGTACCAATGCCAAACTTTAACTTGGTGGTTCCTTCACAGAACACCTTGATTTCGGCACCTCAAAAATGGAAATTGGCTTTTTCGTGCGTCGAAAAGGAAAACTTCCTCCTGCAACATCGTAAGCCATCCCAAGATGCACATGTGTGCATAATATGGGCACATTATCAAAAACTATGCCCTGATTCTAGCCATAACATTGGTGGTTTGACCTAAATGCCATGAAACCTCGAACATGATAGGTCATTTTGTGAAGGATTTTTTATGATGTTTGCAATTTTTCAAGTTCAATATTTTTCCTTGCAACTATGACACATAATATGACACCACGCGAAGGTTTCACATTGTTTGGATCATTTTTGAATTTCTTATGCCCATTTCAAACTATATTCAAAACGGCGGGCATGAAGCTTCTTAGCCCGAGGCTGAGCCTCGCTGAACTTGAAGTGGATCTCTGATGAAATAGCATGTTGTGAACCTATAAATGATATTTAAAAAAATTCACAAGCATTATATCATGTACTTGTAGTTCAAATCTAGGCAACCTCCTACCGATTCGGCAGGAATTTGTCTTTTTCTTGAGGGATGGAAGGAAAGGTTCCAGATACACCGGTTGGGTAATTGTCCATATAAGTTAGTCTAGTATTTTTGAAAAATGGGTTGGTACCAATGCCAAACTTTAATTTGCTGGTTGCTTCACAGAACACCCCGATTTCGGCACCTCAAAAATAGAAATTGGTTTTTTCGTGTGTCGAAAAGGAAAACTTCCTCCTGCAACACCGTAAGCCATCCCAAGATGCACAAGTGTGAACAATATGGGCACATTATCACAAACTATGCCTTGATTCTAGCCATAAAATTGGTGGTTTGACCTAAATGCCATGAAACCTCGAACATGATAGGTCATTTTGTGAAGGATTTTTTATGATGTTTGCAATTTTTCAAGTTCAATATTTTTCCTTGTAGCTATGACACATAATATGACACCACGCGAAGGATTCACATTGTTTGGATCATTTTTGAATTTCTTATGCCTGTTTCAAACTATATTCAAAACGGTGGGCATGAAGCTTCTTAGCCCGGGGCTGAGCCTCGCTGAACTTGAAGTGGATCTCTGACGAAATAGCATGTTGTGAACCTATAAATGATTTAAAAAAAATTCACAAGCATTATAACATGTACTTGTAGTTCAAATCTGGGCAACCTCCCGCCGACTCGGCAGGAATTTGTCTTTTTCTTGAGGGATGGGCGGAAAGGTTCCAGATACACCGGTTGGAAAATTGTCCATATAAGGTGGTCTAGTATTTTTGAAAAATGGGTTGGTACCAATGGCAAACTTTAATTTGGTGGTTGCTTCACAGAACACCCTGATTTCGGCACCTCAAAAATGGAAATTGGCTTTTTCGTGCGTCGAAAAGGAAAACTTCCTCCCGCAACATCGTAAGCCATCCCAAGATGCACATGTGTGCACAATATGGGAACATTATCACAAACTATGCCCTGATTCTAGCCATAACATTGGTTGTTTGACCTAAATGCCATGAAACCTCGAACATGATAGGTCATTTTGTGAAGGATTCTTTATGATGTTTGCATTTTTTCAAGTTCAATATTTTTCCTTGCAACTATAACACATAATATGACACCACGCGAAGGTTTCACATTGTTTGGATCATTTTTGAATTTCTTATGCCCATTTCAAACTATATTCAAAACGGCGGGCATGAAGCTTCTTAGGCAGGCCGAGCCTCGCTGAACTTGAAGTGGATCTCGGATGAAATAGCATGTTGTGAACCTATAAATGATTTTTAAAAAAATTCACAAGCATTATATCATGTACTTGTAGTTCAAATCTGGGCAACCTCCTACCAATTCGGTAGGAATTTGTCTTTTTCTTGAGGGATGGACGGAAATGTTCCAGATACACCGGTTGGAAAATTCTCCATATAAGGTAGTCTGCTATTTTTGAAAAATGGGTTGGTACCAATGCCAAACTTTAATTTGGTGGTTGCTTCACAGAACACCCTGATTTCGGCACCTCGAAAATGGAAATTGGATTTTTCGTGTGTCGAAAAGGAAAACTTCTTCCTGCAACATCGTAAGCCATCCCAAGATGCACATGTGTGCACAATATGGGCACATTATCACAAACTATGCCCTGATTCTAGCCATAACATTGGTGGTTTGACCTAAATGCCAGGAAACCTCGAGCATGATAGGTCATTTTGTGAAGGATTTTTTATGATGTTTGCAATATTTCAAGTTCAATATTTTTCCTTGCAACTATAACACATAATATGACACCACACAAAGGTTTCACATTGTTTGAATCATTTTTGAATTTCTTATGCTTGTTTCAAACTATATTCAAAACGGCGGGCATGAAGCTTCTTAGCCCGGGGCTGAGCCTCGCTGGACTTGAAGTGGAACTCTGATGAAATAGCATGTTGTGAACCTATAAATGATTTTTAAAAAAATTCACAAGCATTATATCATGTACTTGTAGTTCAAATCTGGGCAACCTCCTACCGATTCGGCAGGAATTTGTCTTTTTCATGAGGGATGGACGGAAAGGTTCCAGATACACCGGTTGGGAAATTGTCCATATAAGGTGGTCTACTATTTTTGAAAAATGGGTTGGTACCAATGCCAAACTTTAATTTGGTGGTTGCTTCACAGAACACCTTGATTTCGGCACCTCAAAAATGGAAATTGGCTTTTTCGTGCGTCGAAAAGGAAAACTTCCTCCCGCAACATCGTAAGCCATCCCAAGATGCACATGTGTGCACAATATGGGAACATTATCACAAACTATGCCCTGATTCTAGCCATAACATTGGTGGTTTGACCTAAATGCCATGAAACCTCGAACATGATAGGTCATTTTGTGAAGGATTCTTTATGATGTTTGCATTTTTTCAAGTTCAATATTTTTCCTTGCAACTATAACACATAATATGACGCCACGCGAAGGTTTCACATTGTTTGGATCATTTTTGAATTTCTTATGCCCATTTCAAACTATATTCGAAACGGCGGGCATGAAGCTTCTTAGCCCGGGGCTGAGCCTCGCTGAACTTGAAGTGGATCTCTGATGAAATAGCATGTTTTGAACCTATAAATGATTTTTAAAAAAATTCACAAGCATTATATCATGTACTTATAGTTCAAATCTGGGCAACCTCCTACCGATTCGGCAGGAATTTGTCTTTTTCTTGAGGGATGGACGGAAAGGTTCCAGATACACCGGTTGGAAAATTCTCCATATACGGTAGTCTAGTATTTTTGAAAAATGGGTTGGTAGCAATGCCAAACTTTAATTTGGTGGTTGCTACACAGAACACCCTGATTTCGGCACCTCGAAAATGGAAATTGGCTTTTTCGTGTGTCGAAAAGGAAAACTTCTTCCTGCAACATCGTAAGCCATCCCAAGATGCACATGTGTGCACAATATGGGCACATTATCACAAACTATGCCCTGATTCTAGCCATAACATTGGTGGTTTGACCTAAATGCCAGGAAACCTCGAACATGATAGGTCATTTTGTGAAGGATTTTTTATGATGTTTGCAATATTTCAAGTTCAATATTTTTCCATGCAACTATAACACATAATATGACACCACGCAAAGGTTTCACATTGTTTGAATCATTTTTGAATTTCTTATGCCCGTTTCAAACTATATTCAAAACGGCGGGCATGAAGCTTCTTAGCCCGGGGCTGAGCCTCGCTGGACTTGAAGTGGAACTCTGATGAAATAGCATGTTGTGAACCTATAAATGATTTTTAAAAAAATTCACAAGCATTATATCATGTACTTGTAGTTCAAATCTGGGCAACCTCCTACCGATTCGGCAGGAATTTGTCCTTTTCATGAGGAATGGACGGAAAGGTTCCAGATACACCGGTTGGGAAATTGTCCATATAAGGTGGTCTACTATTTTTGAAAAATGGGTTGGTACCAATGCCAAACTTTAATTTGGTGGTTGCTTCACAGAACACCTTGATTTCGGCACCTCAAAAATGGAAATTGGCTTTTTCGTGCGTCGAAAAGGAAAACTTCCTCCTGCAACATTGTAATCCATCCCAAGATGCACATGTGTGCACAATATGGGCACATTATCACAAACTATGCCCTGATTCTAGCCATAACATTGGTGGTTTGACCTAAATGCCATGAAACCTCGAACATGATAGGTCATTTTGTGAAGGATTTTTTATGATGTTTGCAATTTTTCAAGTTCAATATTTTTCCTTGCAACTATGACACATAATATGACACCACGCGAAGGTTTCACATTGTTTGGATCATCTTTGAATTTCTTATGCCCGTTTCAAACTATATTCAAAACGGCGGGCATGAAGCTTCTTAGCCCGAGGCTGAGCCTCGCTGAACTTGAAGTGGATCTCTGATGAAATAGAATGTTGTGAACCTATAAATGATTTTTAAATAAATTCACAAGCATTATATCATGTACTTGTAGTTCAAATCTGGGCAACCTCCTACCGATTCGGCAGGAATTTGTCTTTTTCTTGACGGATGGACGGAAAGGTTCCAGATACACCGGTTGGGAAATTGTCCATATAAGGTAGTCTAGTATTTTTTAAATATGGGTTGGTACCAATGCCAAACTTTAATTTGGTGGTTGCTTCACAGAACACCCCGATTTCGGCACCTCAAAAATAGAAATTGGTTTTTTCGTGTGTCGAAAAGGAAAACTTCCTCCTGTAACACCGTAAGCCATCCCAAGATGCACAAGTGTGCACAATATGGGTACATTATCACAAACTATGCCCTGATTTTAGCCATAACATTGGTGGTTTGACCTAAATGCCATGAAACCTCGAACATGATTGGTCATTTTGTGAAGGATTTTTTATGATCTTTGCAATTTTTCAAGTTCAATATTTTTCCTTGCAACTATGACACATAATATGACACCACACGAAGGTTTCACATTGTTTGGATCATTTTTGAATTTCTTATGCCCTTTTCAAACTATATTCAAAACGGTGGGCATGAAGCTTCTTAGCCTGGGGATGAGCCTCCCTGAACTTTAAGTGGATCTCTGATGAAATAGCATGTTGTGAACCTATAAATGATTTAAAAAATTCACAAGCATTATAACATGTACTTGTAGTTCAAATCTGGGCAACCTCCCGTCGACTCGGCAGGAATTTGTCTTTTTCTTGAGGGATGGGCGGAAAGGTTCCAGATACACCGGTTGGGAAATTGTCCATATAAGGCGGTCTAGTATTTTTGAAAAATGGGTTGGTACCAATGCCAAACTTTAATTTGGTGGTTGCTTCGCAGAACACCCTGATTTCAGCACCTCCAAAATGGAAATTGGCTTTTTCGTGCGTCAAAAAGGAAAACTTCCTCCCGCAACATCGTAAGCCATCCCAAGATGCACATGTGTGCACAATATGGGAACATTATCACAAACTATGCCCTGATTCTAGCCATAACATTGGTGGTTTGACCTAAATGCCATGAAACCTCGAACATGATAGGTCATTTTGTGAAGGATTTTTTATGATGTTTGCATTTTTTTAAGTTCAATATTTTTACTTGCAACTATGACACATAATATGACACCACGGGAAGGTTTCACATTGTTTGGATCATTTTTGAATTTCTTATGCCCGTTTCAAACTATATTCAAAACGGCGGGCATGAAGCTTCTTAGCCCGAGGCTGAGCCTCGCTGAACTTGAAGTGGATCTCGGATGAAATATCATGTTGTGAACCTATAAATGATATTTAAAAAATTCACAAGCATTATATCATGTACATGTAGTTCCAATCTGGGCAACCTCCTACCGATTCGGCAGGAATTTGTCTTTTTCTTGAGGGATGGACGGAAAGGTTCCAGATACACCGGTTGGGAAATTGTCTATATAAGGCGGTCTAGTATTTTTGAAAAATGGGTTGGTACCAATGCCAAACTTGAATTTGGTGGTTGCTTCATAGAACACCCGATTTCGGCACCTCAAAAATGGAAATTGGATTTTTCGTGTGTCGAAAAGGAAAACTTCCTCCTGCAACATCGTAAGCCATCCCAAGATGCACATGTGTGCACAATATGGGCACATTATCACAAACTATGCCATGGTTCTAGCCATAACATTGGTGGTTTGACCTAAATGCCATGAAACCTCGAATATGATAGGTCATTTTGTGAAGGATTTTTTATGATGTTTGCAATTTTTCAAGTTCAATATTTTTCCTTGCAATTATGACACAAAATATGACACCACGCGAAGGTTTCACATTGTTTGGATCATTTTTGAATTTCTTATGCCCGTTTCAAACTATATTCAAAACGGTGGGCATGAAGCTTCTTAGCCCGGAGCTGAGCCTCACTGAACTTGAAGTGGATCTCTGATGAAATAGCATGTTGTGAACCTATAAATGATTTTAAAAAAAATTCACAAGTATTATATCATGTACTTGTAGTTCATATCTGGGTAACCTCCCGCTGACTCACAAGTATTATATTCACGCCCGCCGCCGCCACGCCACCACGGTAGACGGCCGGAATCAAGAAGCTCTCCTCTGGCCGGAATCGAGCCCGAAGTCATCACCTTCCCGAGCTCCGGCCGCCGTTGATTCGCCGCCATCCGGCGTCCCCCTGCTTCCCGACCCCGGCATCACGCTCGTGGTGAGCCAGCGGTCCTCATGTACCCTCTATCTCGCTTCCTCGCCTCTCGCAGATCACTGCGTCTCACCGCTGCACAGAAGCTTGTCACCGGCGTGGCTCCGGTGACCTATTTCGAGCGGCGCGACCACATATAGGTTCAACACGCACGCCCGCATCTAGCGCCCTTGCTCTCGCTGCCCCGCGCACAAAGGATCAGGAGATCCTTGCTCGACAGAGGAGATCCTCCATTGATGACGTCAGGCTGACGTCATTTCTCTTTTTTTAGTTAATCTTTTCTGTAATTGTTTTATTAATTGAAAATGCTGACAGGTGGGTCTAGCAAGTCAGGTTTTTATTCTTTTTGGAAATGTTTTCTGAAATTAATAAAAGTCTGACATGTGGGGCCAGATGGAAAATATTTTTTAATAATTCCAAAAATGTTTATTTATTTAAAAATGATTTAAAAATGGATTAAAATTGGGAAAAATCATAACTAATTCATTTTAAATCAGAAAAATGTGTATAATATATCAAAATGTTCAGAAAAATGAGCTCTACCATTTAAAAATGTAAGCATTCATATTCATACAACTTTGAACCTTAGTTTACATAGAGGAACACCGACACCCCCTAAGTACCATCGGTTCGATGGTTTGTCCACCTAGGGCATTCCAAACCGATTTAGAAAATAAGTGCATAGTGTTTTGCATTATAGTAACTTGCAAATCTTAATTTGCAGATACTATGGATCCAACACAGCAAGATACTATGATTCTAGAACATTAGGAAAACATCCTCCACGGAATGATCTGCGAAATGAAGATATCAATATCGATGTCACCAGTGAGTTTCTGAACGATTCCGGTCAGGGAGATGAGTCTCTCAACCAAGGAGACGGCTCCAGTGAGGTAGAAGCCGAAGCCTGGGACAGGGTAGAAGCCGATGAGGGAGAAGGCGGCGGCTCCGGTGGAACCTTAAATCTCGCAAACACCGGCGAGGTGTATATATGTATTTTTGTAATTAAAATGCTATTGTCTATATATATACATGCATATATTAACACTCTTTCTTCTTTTAGCCCTCCGGATCAAGAACTTCTTCCGTAAGAACGAAACAAGGCCCAACAAAAGTTGGATGACACTGTGAGGTATAGGATCGAAGTGGTCGGTGTAGATGGCGAACCACAAGCTCCCGTCGATGTCGCAAGAAAATTTGTCAAGCAATGCGGAGTTCTTGTGAGGGACTACATCCTGATCACCGTTCAAGAATGTAATCGGCCAAGCGGCGGTGGAGTCCCATATGTCGGTGACACCGCCAAAGATAAGCTTTTTGACAAGATCATGATTAATTTCCTCCTGCCGATGCCAGATGTGAATCCAGATGAGGAGGAGAGAGCAAGAATGGATCTTGTGCAAAGAGTCAAGAAGTTTTCTCTCATCAAGATGGCCGATGCATTCAAGAACTGGAAGAAGAAACTGTATAATAACTTTGTCAAGGTAGAGAAGACTCCGGATTTCACTCAAGGCAGCTATGCTAAGTTAAGACACCAGTGGGAGGATTTTGTGAAGTACAAGACATCGGAGAAATCTAAGGAAAGGTCTAGAATAAATACGGAGAACGCTGCTAAGAAAGTGTACCATCATAACATGGGGCCTGCTGGCTACGCCGGTTGCATGCCTAAGTGGGATGCACTTGAGGTCAATTACATTGCTGCTGGGATCAGACCAGAGCCCGCAACATGGACACCACGGGAGAGAAACTGGTTTTACGGCCACGGGGGCACGTTGGACAAAGAAGGGAGGGAAATATATAATCATAAATACAAAGATGATCCCCTACTGCCCATCGACGATATTAGAAATGTAGTAGATGATGTTGCAGCAGGACAGTTCGTTCCCGATAGAGAGAACGACGAGGTCACACACGCCCTTAAAAATCCTGAACACGAAGGACGAGCACGAGGCACACCAGGCTCCAAGTCGTGGAAGGTTGCCTTCCCCGCGGAAATGAAGAGATATCCCGATAAAAGCCATCAGCGGAGAAAGGAAAGGGCGGCAGCTGAGAAAGCGGCCACTGCAGACCGGCTGCGTAATGTAGAACAAGCATTAAAGCGGCACCAGGATCAACTCGACAGACTTAGCCAGCAAGGTACTAGCCGCCAATCTCAGCGGCACGTGGTAGAAACTGCATTCGAGGGTACCAGCGCCCTATCGAATAAGAAAAGCAGCGTCGCTTCCACGCAGCTCCATGATGATGCACCGACGACAGCTCCTCCTAAACGCTACCAAGTGGATGATATCACGGAGAGCACAGCTTGTGAGCTAAAGGTGCAGGTTATGAACTTAAGGGTGATGGCGGCGGTCGGCATGGCAGTACCAATTGCGCCTAACCCAACTTGGCATTGCAGAACGGGTCCAAAAGGGTACGCTGTCGTCACGGTGGATGATGTGAAGGAAGATTTTGAGGAGCTGAAGCTAGACCACCCTGCGGGGGAAGATATGGAGCTAACTCAACTAGGACAAGTCAAAGAGGGGACTATTCTATGGCCAAAGGAGCGCATCGTGCTTCCAAATTATGTGCCTCCAAGGCCAACCACTCCTCAGAGCAGCAATCCACCTTCGCCGCCACCTCACCATTCTCTAGCACAACCGTCGTCTTCACCGCCTCACCACTCAGCGCAACCGTCTCCATCGCCGCGTCAGTCGTCTCCGCCGCCACGTCAGCCGTCTCCGTTCCCTGAGCCTCAGAGACAAAAGCGGTAGTATACTAAGAGGGGCAGCACCACCACCAGCAACAAGAGCACGTTCCGATCATCGAAACGTAAGCTATCGCCCCTCCCAAAAGTACCTCATAAGAATATGAAGAAGCTACCTTGCGAGAAGACATATGAGAAAACTGTTGCGGCCGCAGATGCCCATTATGAAAAGTGGAAGATTGACATGGCTAACAAGAAAAAGCCGATAGAGCCATTCTTCCCGGTCACCGCAGAAGATAAAGCCAAAGCAGCCACGGTTAAGATTCAGCTTCACCAACCCATAGCGCTCACATCAGATTATAATCGCTCTATTACCAAGTTGGCTGAGGCAAAAGAGCGGAGAGTTGGGAAAGAAGTTGCCCAGCTCGGACAACAGAAAAATCAATCGATCGAACTGCTCAAAATGTACGATACCAATGAGTGGAGAGCCTAGGAGCGGCATGATCCGAACATTGATCCGGAGTTTGTTCGACTGTATGGAGAAAAGGCCCAATTATATGGACTGTCTATTGTTGAGTACATGAGCCGTATGGATGAGTTCGAGGGGTACCAAGAAACAGCATACGTGTACCAGTACGGGGCTCCTCTCGTCAAACCCGAGTTAGTCAAAGATCTACCAACACAAATGTGAAGATTGTATAACTGGTACATTTAAGCCTGTGCTGAATCCAAAAACTGGATCTATGCTGCATATAAACACCACCATTATGGTCATGGAGATGGCTTCCTACTGATCGAATTTTCAGAATTATTTCAGTTTTACCAATAAGACGTCCTCGACAAAACTATCGTCAGTGCGTATTGTTTGTAAGTATTATTAATTTCTGTAATTAAGTCTTTCTAGCTCAGCTTATTTATTGCTTGTATAATCTTACTCATCACTATACTAATTATATATGCAGAATCAAGATTCTCGAATGCAACAAAGGACAAATCTATGACCTTGGGTTTGTTGACTGCAATTTCGTTCATGAGGTTACTCTAAAAACGAATCCCAAAGAGATAGAGGATAACTTGCTACAAGCGTTGACGCATTTCAGCAACAGAAGGGAAATACTATTTCCTTACAATGTTGGGTGAGTGTTACTATCTTGTACACATTCTATTTTCGCTTACTCGATGTTAAGCATTTAATTGACTCGTGTTATATTTTGTTAGTGTGTCCAGCTTCCACTACATTCTGTTAATCATTATTGTTGACACCGGAGTAGTAAAAGTCCTAGACTCGAAACGCACATCATTAGAAAAGTAGGCGAACATGCAGGAATGCCTCCAGAAGGCTTGGAAACGGTTCACCGCCAAAACTAGGGGTGTTTGGAAGCCAGAGCTTACATTTTAACCATTAACTATAAGTACTACTTGCTAGATCCACGCATCTCTTTGATTCTAGTTTCAATACCACCATTTTCATGCTTGATTATTGTTTTGATTGAACTCCGTTCTCGTAAAGTGCTTGAGGCAGGAAGCCGGGAATAACTTATGTGGATACTATGTCTGCAAGTTCATTCGCCAGACGACCAAAGAGAAGGGCGTAGACCGGAACATCAAAAATTGAAGTACGATAAACAATAATCACAACTTTATTTTATTACCACCAATTGTGTTTAGTTTCATTCATATATATTGATCCCCTTCTTTAAATTAGATCTAACGGATGCGGGATGGTCTTCTATCACAAGAACGCGTGCAAGCAATTCAAGAGGAAATTTTCGGATTCTTGTTAGAACAAATCATAGATCCGAAAGGAGAATACTATTACCTGCTTCATTTGGAAGGGCGAATTGTAAAAAAGAAGATGTAAATTAGATCAAATTTGTGAGTACCGTTTGTAATTAATATGTTTCAACCAAGAAGACGGATGAGATGGTGTATAATATATTTGTGATCATGATGTGTAATATCTATATCGTGGTTTCATTATTGCTGTATATATGTAGTACCATTATATTGAATACAAAACACCAAATAAATAAATAAATAAAACCCTGCTGCGGCACAAAAATAGCCAGAAAATCCTGCTGCGGCACAAAACCCTGCCACGGCACAAAAATAGCCCGAAAATCCTGCCGTGGCACAAAACCCTGCCGCGGCACAGAGGCCAACGATCCCGGTTCGTGCCATGAACCGGGACCAATGATCCACCCCCCTCGTCTCTCGCGCTCCCACGTGGAGACCCATTGGTCCCGGTTTGTACCACGAACCGGGACCAATGATCCACCTCCCCCTCGTCGCGCGCCCGCCCACGTGGAGACCCGTTGGTCCCGGTTCGTGCCCGAACCGGGACTAGCATTAGTCCCGAGTGATTGGTCCCGGTTTCTGACCAATGGCCCTTATGAACCGGGACTAGAGGCCCTTTTTCCACCAGTGCTTGGTCCAGATGGCTGCACATGGCAGCAGAAATCGTGCCTACGGGCCGAGATCTATTCCGTTCGCCACCGACGCCAGCACCCAGGATCTCCAGGCCATGCTCGTGACGCTAGGGAGCTTGGGGCTACTGCCCCTGGCATGGTGGTGGTGACTTCCTTCTCCGTCGGAGTGGTCGGCCGGGTGATCATGCCGTTATGCGGTGGATCCTGCTAGTTTCCGGCAGGTAGTGTGGGGGCTGCTGGCTCGGTTTCAATAAAGGGGCGGTCCTCGGATCTCTCTCGCACCAAGACGAAGATCTACTTGATGTGTGTCTCCATTGATCTGGCCGGAGTGTCTGGTTCCGGAAGGCTCCGCCAGCGAACTCCCATGGGCGCATATGCCTGGAGCTTGCTGGATCGAAAGGAATTCGGTCATACACACCTGTGTTTTTTTGCTAGACGTTTGGTTTCAATGGGAGCACGGTGAAGCTCTGCTACCTGTTACCATCATGCGACATGTCTTTGACGATACACATGGTGAATTCAGATACGGAGAATGTCATGAAGGCAGAGACATGTGGGCGAGCTATGGTGGATTGAGTCTTTATGGCGATGAGGATCTGGCTTGGATATCTGTGACTCGCAGCAGTGTCTGTTAGAGGGGTCGACATCACATGAAGAGTTCACAGTGTTACCTTGCAGGGTGAAAACCCAAAGTCTGGCCTTTATTGGTTGTGCCTGGCAATGGCGTTGCAGAAGGCATTGCTTTGCGAGAGAGGACTTTCTCCAGGGTGAAAACCTAGATCTTTGATGGGGCGATGACAACGCTTGTGCACTGTTTTCTTCTTGGAGGCGTCGCTTTTGGAGGGGTTGGACTTCTGGTGTTGTTTTGGTGGTGGTAGTGTCGCTGCTGCTAAGGATCAGATTCCTGCAGCGGGACTTTTCTTTTTTGTAATTCTTCTTCTTTTTTTCGGCTGTGTGCATCTGTATTGCTATTAGGGTATGCGTTGTTGCAGAGGCTGAGTGTAATTGGTATCCGTGTGATATTAATATATGCTCATTTCCAAAAAAAATGCATGTTGTGTACATTGAATTTATGCTGAATGTATTTTTTTTTGCGGGGGAGGCTGAATGTATGACAAGTATACCTTCACTAATTTTTTTTCCTCCAAGGCCTGGCTGATGGTTCCTCAAATTTTTGTTTTCAATACATTTCTGTGCTCCAATATCGCTGTGTACAGCCTACAGAATATAGTTGCTGTATTACTTACAGAATAATAGTCCTATATATACAGTTTGGGTTTTCTAATTTGATATATCTCTATTCATGTCTGAAGTACCATGTGTACCAACTGCCACTGCAATCTTATTTTGCCTTTATTTGTAAAGTTTTCCAAGTTTGTGGCTTAATTTTCTGAAACTTATAGCTTCTAATTGCTCTTGCATCACACAACTTTTCTACCGTATGAATGCACAGATTTCTGGATGTGTGTGACTTGAAGATCTTCATGCACGTGGTGTACATTAACAGCACCGGACAATGGCCCCATGGTCATTGAATGTACAACGATGTTGGATGCACTCTGTGTCTTCATTACTTGATGTCCCAAGGTTCTCCTCAGAGTGCATATCACGCCTATTTATACATCTGAGCTGAAACACTTCGTCCAGCAATTCAAGAAGATTGGTGTTTGATACCTTTTGTTTCCTCAGATTCTGTAGGCTCCAAGAGCAAGCAGGGAAGAGGAAGAAAGAGAGAGCTTAAGAGCAGTAGGAATGGGAACATGGAGGAAAGCTTAAATCTTTTGTTTTCACCTCTAATGTTGGAGGTGTAAATGTTGGTGCTTTCCTGATGCCTCCCATTCCTATGGTTCTTGAGCCCTTCTTCCTCTTCCTTTTAGCATGCACAATAGCTAATCGGAGAAACCGTAGATATGTGTGCACATACTTAGATATGTGAGACCTTGAAAGCTAGTCGAGAAGAGGAAGAAAAGAGATCCTGGGAGCAGTGGGAATGGGAACATGGAGGAAAGCCTAACTTGCTTTGTTTTCACCTCAAGTGTTGGAGGCATTTGGTGTTTCCCAGTGCCTCCCATTCCTATTGTTCTCAAGCCCTCCTTCCTCTTCTTTTTTTGCTTGACCGGTTGCTTTAGCATAGAAACCATATATATTTCTGCGCATATTCGATGCGAAATCTCAAAAACAAGCCTAGAAGGGGAAGAATGAGTAGGGCCTAAGAGCAGTGGGAGTGAGAACATAGAGGAAAGCCTAACTTATTTGTTCTTCACCTCTTGTTTTGAGGTGGAAACATGGTCTAGTTTTCCCATGCCTCTCATTCCTATCGTTCTTAAGCACTCCTTCCTCTTCTGTTTTGTTTGCTAAATCGCTTTAGCATAAAAAACAAACATATTTTCCATATAGTCAGATGATATGAGATGTCCATTGCGATACATGAAGAGGACGAAAAGAGGGACTAAGAGCGATGGGCATGGGAACATGATGGAAGGCTAAAGCCCTCAGTGCCTCATCCAACACTAGATGAGGCTTTGATTTGAACTTTCCTGATGCCTTCCATGCCTATTGTCCTTTGGTGCTCCTTCCTCTTCCTTTTGGACTGCACATCATAAAATAGATTCATAGCATAACATGATTTGATTCAAGTTCATACACCCAGCATAGCTGGAGTGCTATTTCTGTGTTATTATTTCCTAGGCATGGTTTAATCCATACACGATACAAGGTTGTGGCTTAATTGAAAAACTAGTTTATACTTTATAATTTGGTATTTGATCCTTCAACGGATGGTGGCCAAGCTATCAGATTCTGAACATGTAATTTTGAAGTAATTCACTGGGTGGAAGAAGTACTGAGCTCTCTTCGGGACCTCATTCTTCCTTTGTATCTGAAACCTCATCCCGAAGTTCAGCGTGTTGCCTAGGGGATCCATGCTGAATCGATGTGTATAGTGAGTTTAGACTGATATATGACCACTACACGTTCATCTGTTTTCCTCCAAGGGATTGTGGCTGAAGGTTTCCTTGGAGTTGTGTTTTTCTATATTTCTCTCCTTCCATGTTGCTGTGCACTCCCTATAGAATTTGATATTAAGTTTCTTACAGAACAATAGGCCTATATATAAAGTTTGTCCAGTGAGGAAATGGCCTATATATACTATGTTTTAGCTTTTGTGATAATAAATCCTTGTAATCATGGGCTAACTGCGTCATGTCATCTTTTCTACACTCTTTTAGTTGTTGATGTCTAAAGTACCTTGTGTACCAATTGTCACTGCAATGTTATTTTTATTTGTCTTGAATTTTACAAGTTTATTTTAAGGTCTTAATTTGTCCAAATTCATATTATTTTTGGCTCATAACTCAGATTGCTAGCTTTGCCTGCAATACAACTTCGAACTGAATTAGGTGGAGATATAAAGTAGAAGGTAATTAAGGTGGTCTCATTGTGTTTTCATGGTATGTATCAGATTTGTTTGGCGAGAACTAGCATTGCTATTTGATAGAAACAAGCAGGTAATTAAGGTGCTCTCATTGTGGTCTTTATGGTCTGTACCAGATTTGTTTGACAAGAAATAGCTTTACTATTGGTTTGAAATACTCCAACAATTATTCATCATAACATCCAGGGATTTCTAATCTATTGCAGTACTGTACTGATAAAGCTTTTGATATGAATGACCATCTCAACGGGTTACAATCATGATTGCAGACTGAAAGTGTATGCCTCTTTACCTATTATACCTATCACCGTATCGGGTATATCCTTTGCCTCCAAAATTTGCAAATGATCTCATTGGTACATATTTTGTTTCTGCTGAAAAATGTCTTACACCTAAACTCCAAGATAATAATAACCGTACCAGGTATAGTAGGTATATCCTTTGCCTCCAAAGTTGCAAAAGATCTGATTGATACATGTTTTGTTTCTGCTGAAAAATGTCTTATGCATAAACACCAATATAATAATTACCACGCAATTCTAGCAAGTATATACAATTTATAAAGGTTGAATTTATGCTATTGTGGTGTACTGATTCTACCTTGCTCCTTTCCGCATCTGTTCCTTGCTCTCCCGCACTAGATGTGACATAATATTATCCTAATCGCCTCGCTCTCTGCAGCCAACCGACACAACACGCTCAAGTAGTCGTTCAGGTTAGCGCTGATATGTAAGTTATGGCTGATGTGCTCACATTTCTTAACGTTATTCCCGCAGATACCAACTGATTGATCTTGAAGGCACATTGGTTGTATACTGGACCTGGATCCTCAAACGAGCAGACGATTTCCTTTTCATATACTACTGTTATGACTGCACCCCTGGCCGGCATTTGTTGTGGTTCATACTTACTCCCTCCGTTTCAAAATATAAGATGTTTTAGCTTTTAAAAAAAAGTGTATCTAGACCCATTTTAATGTGTAGGTTCACTTCAAACCTACATAAATCTACACACTTAAAGAGTCTAGATACACTTTTTTCACAAAGCTAAAACATCTTATATTTTAAAACGGAGGGAGTAGTTGCTTAATTGGATTTCTGAAAGGTGTATTCCTTTGCAGTGCCCGACAAACATTCCACAAATTTTGTTCAAATATCGACCCTGGCTGTCATATTTACAACCTCTTAAGGTAGCCATTGTACATGAACGTCTCTTTTTTCTTCAGCTGATGTCACTTATGTGTACACAGGAAATACAAATAGTAGTGATGTTTTCCATGTATTCCACCGGAGAACCAACATGTTTATGATCTTCTTAGGTGACCACACATAATGCTGTTTTAGGATTGGTCCTTTCAGAATGTTTCATGTAGCATGAACCTCTTAAATCTTTTGTTGTTGTTATAAACATTTCATTTCTTGCAAATAACTTATGATCGGCTGGTCTTTTATTCTACCCATATATACTCATGAATACTTATGAAGTCCTGCTTTGAATAATAGTTTCTCAATGTGTTGGTGGTTATTCTAAAGATCTTATTTTCCTTCGAAGGGCATATGTCCTTCCTGTTTTTTAAATTAGATATGAAGTTTATATTATATATACTACTTAGCTTTCGTAAACAATTCTGCAACGCCCACGTGGGGAATTATATAATTCTTTTACTTGTTGATGTCTAATGTACCTCGTGTACCAACTGTCACTATAATGTTATTTTCATTTGTTTTGAATTTCTAATTTTATTTTAAGTTCTTAATTTCTCCAAGTTTGTCGCATCCTGAGACACAGACACCGGGATGTGCAATACCCCCTTTCAGTTCGGCAAAGGGCGCGGGGTGCAACGAAATCAACCCAGCTGTAAAACAAAACAAACACACCGTCATTTTTACCCATGTTCAGGCTGTCATGAGGCTAAAAACCCTACGTCATGTATCTTACTCAGTCTTGGTGTAAAGGTGGCTACATGAGGATGAACTCTCTCTTGCTCTCTTGCCAGGAGGCGGCTGAGCCTAGCTCCTTCGCTTCTTTGGCTGTCTCAACTCACTATACTAGCTCTCATTGGATCTATAAGGAGAGAAGTGACCTAATGGGGTTCTATCCTTGTAACCAATGCTCCAACCAACAACTACAACAACCCCCTCTCTAGGCGGTACACGACCACCTGCACGCATGTGCGCCTCTTATTACGCATGTGCGCCTCCTTTTAATCGTATTACAGGGATTGCTCCAAAGGTAGTTAGACCTACTCAATCTGCGTTTATGCCAGGACGACATATTCTTGAAGGAGTAGTTGTCCTACATGAGACTATTCATGAGTTTCATCGGAAGAAAATGGATGGGGTCCTTTTTAAAATTGATTTTGAAAAGGCATATGATAAAGTTAAATGGTCCTTTCTCCAACAAGCTTTACGCATGAAAGGATTCGCGTCGGAGTGGTGTAATTTGATTGAACAATTTGTCCAGGGAGGGAGTGTCGGCATAAGAGTCAATGATGATATTGGACATTATTTCCAAACTAGAAAGGGTTTACGACAGGGTGATCCACTATCCCCGATGCTTTTTAATATTGTTGTAGATATGCTTGCCATCCTCATTGCACGGGCAAAGGAGGATGGTCAAGTTGGAGGCCTCATTCCACATCTAGTTGATGGAGGGGTTTCAATCCTACAATATGCAGATGATACTATTCTTTGTATGGAACATGACCTACAAAAGGCCGTGAACATGAAATTAATATTATGTATCTTTGAACAAATGTCGGGGCTAAAGATTAACTTTCATAAAAGCGAAATCTTTTGTTTTGGTAAAGCAAAAGAGGACGAGTTACAGTATAAGCAGATATTTGGGTGTGAGGCTGGATCTCTGCCGTTTAGATATCTTGGTGTGCCTATTTATTATAGAAAACTTAAAAATTCAGATTGGTACCCAGTTAAAACTCGTTGTGAAGGAAAATTGAGTTGCTGAAAAGGCAAACTATTATCTTATGGTGATAGATTGGTTCTAATCAATTCTGTATTAACAAGTTTACCTATGTTTATGCTATCTTTTCTTGAAATACCCAAGGGTGTGAGAAAACGTTTGGATTTTTATAGAGCCCGCTTTTTTGGCAAAGTGATGAGAACAAAAGAAAATATAGGCTCACAAAATGGAATATAATTTATAGACCTAAAGATCAAGGGGGACTAGGAATTGAGGTGTTGGAAATTAAAAATAAGTGTCTACTGAGCAAATGGTTGTTCAAATTAATGAATGAGGAGGGTGTGTGGCAGGAACTGCTACAAAATAAGTATCTTAGTCAGAAAACTTTGTCTGAAGTCCAAGCAAAACCGACTGATTCTCCGTTTTGGAAAGGCCTTATGCGGGTAAAGAATGAGTTCTTTACTAGAGGGCATTTCAACATCGGGAATGGTATTACTACTAGGTTTTGGGAGGATATATGGTTAGGTAATACACCTCTAGCACAACAATATCCATCCTTATACAATATTGTGCAGCGATATAATGTTAGTGTGGCACAAGTATTATTCCAGGTACCAATAAACATTGGTTTTAGGAGGGTACTTAGTGGTAATAAGTGGTCTGATGGCCAGATTTATGCCAAAGGCTTATGATGGTACAACTGTCAGATGAACCAGATAAGTTTGTTTGGAATTTAACTTCATCTACGGTGTTTTCTGTAAAATCCATGTATGAGGATCTTATAAATGATCATACGGTTTTCCTTCGGAAATATCTGTGGAAATTAAAAATCCCGCTAAAGATTAAAATTTTTATGTGGTTCCTTCACAAGAAAGTGTTACTTACTAAGGATAATCTGGTCAAAAGGAATTGGGTAGGTTGTACTAAATGTTCTTTTTTTGGGGCGTCAGAAACCATTGAACATTTATTTATATCTTGTCCTTTTGCTCACTTGTTATGGCGTATTATCAATTTTGCCTACGATCTACCTCCCCCAACTAGTGTGACAAATATGTTTGGAAATTGGTTGAACGGAGTTGATAAATCTTCAAAGGCAAGAATTCACATTTGTGTTTCTGCCTTATGTTGGTCTATCTGGAGATGCAGAAATGACATTATCTTTAACAAATCAAAAACTTTTAATTTTTTGCAGGTTATCCATATGGTGGCTCATTGGGTGCAACTATGGGCATTCCTATTGCCCCAAGACCAACGGGATATTATGGCTACTGGGTGCAGCCATTTGCTGATGGCCGCGTACCACTTATTCGACCAGTCGTTCTGGCAGCCGCGTAGTCGACTTCAGGATGCTTAGGACTTGCATGCTTCATGTTTTCTATTGGTTGATATATGTATCAACTTTAATCGACCACTGAGATGTAATTCTTGTCAAATGTTGTTTATTGGATGATTTCTTAATAAAAGCTGTGTGCATCAATCGATGCAGAGGCCGGGGTTTTTCCCCTTTTCAAAAAAAATGTGCGCCTCCTATGGTTCCTGGATCTGACCTCGAGCGCCACGTGGTGTGGACGACGGGGAGGTGATGCGTGGCAATCCACTGTCCCTAGCGGTGCACTGCATTACTTGATGACAAGGGGACATGACAGCCTCATCCCATCTTGTCCCGCCTATTGCGCTATTAAACGGGGGCGCAGAGCCAAAGGGATGAGGATGTCAGGTGCCTTCATGCCGCCCCGCACGCTGCTGCTGTCTTGCCGCTTGTTGACTATGGCTCCCACCCGTACTGGTAGCCCGGGACGCTGGGGTTCCCGGCAACATCGCCCGGGAAGCCCCATGCTTGCGTAGGTGAGACATCTGCCCCACACTGCCATTGTCTTCTCCCTGCTCATGGGTATGCCTTTCGGGGGAGTCCTCGTGGCTCGGGAATGCGTCTAAGGCGTGCTCCTTGAAGATGTCGTAAAGCAGAACTCTAAGATATCTTCGAGAAGCTTCGTCGTAGCAGTTTCCCTAACCAATTATGTCATGGCTGCCTCACAAGATGTGGATCTTTTAGGTCTCTATGCTCTTCTTGGCCTTCTTCCTAAACCTGATCCTTTCCCTGCATATAAAGGAAGAGTATACATACTAGCCTTACCTTGGCTTGCTGTCCACGTGGCTGGTTAGGCGTCTCGCTCCCAGCCATACCCCAGCTGGTTGAGACGTGTTCCCTTTCTTTGTCGTGGCAGGACGTGTGCCATCCCACACGCCAACGACACAATCGTGGGTACCCGGTATCTATTATTTTGAATAAGTTTATATTATTTTTGGCTCATAACTCGGATTTCTACCACTTTTTGTACTGTATAATTGTAAAGGTTGTGTCTGATATAGCTCTGAGGATATGAGTAATTAGAAGATCTCCATGCACGTGCTCTAAATTAGTAGTACAAACTAATAGGACATGCCTAGTCATTACTTGGTCCTACTATCATTGATTGTACAATTATGCGAGATACACTGGTTGTCTTCATTACTTTGTTGTCCCTAAGGCTCTATAAACTTCCATGCATGTCCTATTTATACCACGAAGCTGAAACACCATTTCCAACAATTCAAACTTGTTTTGTGAGGGTTTTGTTTCCTTATATCGTAGGCGCACAAAATAAGCCAGGAAGGGGAAGAAAGAGAGAGAGAGAGCTCAAGAGCACTGGAAAATGAAACATGTAGGAATGCCAAACTTGTTCGTTTTCACCTCTAGTGTTGGAGGTGCAAATATTTTTTTGATGCCTTCCGCTCCTACAATTCTTGTGGAAACCTTCCTCTTCCTTTAGGATTTCATACTAGCTTTGATGGAGAAACTATAGGCATGTTTTATGAACATATTTAGATAATTATGAGATCTCAAAGGAGAGTCAGGAAGAGGAAGAAAAGAGGGCATAAGAGAGGTTGGAGTGGAAACATGAAGGAAATTCGAACTTGCTTTGTTTTCACCTCTAGTGTTAACTAGAGGTGAGAACCTGTTTGGTGTTTCCCAACACCTCCCATTCCTATTATTCTTAAGCACTCCTTCCCCTTCCTTTTGGGCTTGCTTAGTAGGTTTAGCCTACAAAACAGATATATATATGTGCATAGTTAATGTAAGATTCTGAAGACAAACTAGGAAGAGGAAGAAATAAAGGGACTAAGAGTAGTGGGAATGAGAACATAGAGGAAAACTTATCTTATTTGTTCTTCGCCTTTTGTGTCGAGGTGGAAACATGGTTTAGTATTTCCCGGTGCCTCTCATTCCTATTGGTTTTAAGCGCTCCTTCACCATCCTTTTTATTTGTTAAATCGCTCTAGTAGAATAATCAAATATATATGTGCATATATTGAGATGAAATGAGATATCCATTGCGAGACATGAAGAGAAAGAAAAGACAGCCTAAGAGAGGTGGGCGTGGGAACCTGATTGAAGTATAAAACCCTCAGTTCCTTATCCATCATCGGAGGAGGCTTTGGCCTGAGTTCTCCTAATGCCTGTCATGCCCATTTTTCTTTGGTGCTCCTTTCTCTTCCTTTTGGATAACACAACATAAAAATATTCATGGTATGTATAACATTATTTGGTTCAAGTTCATACTCACTTTGGTTTGCTATTTTCTATGTTTGATCTTTTTTTTTTCTTGGACTAAATCGTACATAAAATAAGGTGATCCCTTAATAGGCTAACTGATTTACACTTTATTATTTAGTCACATAGATTACTTTACAGATTCTGCTAGGAGAGAGAAACAAATGTCCAGCTCCAGATTATTCTGTTCTGCACATGTTGAATGGACCCGTCAAATAGTGTATATATGTATGAAGTATGTATACGTACGTCTTTTTGGAACCCGGACTCCTCCTCCTCCTAGAAACAGGCATATGTCCAGCTATAGCAACCACGATTGACACCGCTGCTGGACCAGACAGCACAATGCCCAAAAGAAAAAACACAAAGAAAACGAAAAAGAAAAAGAAGAGAAAACAAAGCCGACGACCGAGGCTCGACGAAACCGAGGGTGACCCACAACCGTTGCACCCACCTGAGAATTTCCACCCCTCTCCTAGCCTCTCTGAAGCGTCGCATATCAACCAGCACCTCCAACAAGGACGTGATGACGACGACTCTGCTGCCCGGACGAGTCCTACGGTTTCCCCTGATATGCTACGGAAGGTGGGGAAGAGATACACCCGACGCCCTTCAAGAAGGATAGTGACACCCGCAGGCATCACCACGTCGGCGTCAAATGCCAAGGATTTCTCCTGACCCCTCAAAAAACCACACCCCTGGACGCTTCGAAGCTCCACCAGCTCGCCGCCCACCAACACACGCCACCACGGTCTTGGAGTCACTCCTGCCGCCTCACCATGACCCACAGTGTGAGGCTGGAACGACCGAGAAGAAGAGACTCCGACGAGGGTCGACGGTACACTGACACGCGGGAGCGGACTACCTCCACCGCTAGAAGGCGATAGCCGACCGGATATAGCAGTAGGAGCAAACCAGACCCTCACTGGTCTGGCCGAGCCTAGATGGACTTGTGAAGCCCCATCGCCACACTGCAGCAAGGGTGTCACCGTCGCAGCCGACCCTAGCACTAGTTCCTACCTCTCCGCCCGCCAGTGGATCCACTACCACCGTAGATCCCCGCCACCAAGCAGCAGCGCTCTCGCCTCCGTGTTCATCCGGGATTACCAGTCCACTGACGGTCTGAGAAACACCACATGGGCCCGCAGGGGCGAGGAGGGACGAACATGGCACCTCCGTGCCGCCCCCGGGCCACACGGGAAGGAATTGTCGGGCGACCATCCAACCTAGGCCCGCCCGGCCCAGATCCGGTGTCCTTGCTGCGCCATAGCCAGGGAGGCCGTCAGCCACCCGCCTTGCTGGTGACTGAGGTCCCTGGACGGGGCCCGCACGGCCCAGATCAGGCCCTACGGAGCGCGCCGCCGAGGGCATCTGCGGCCCCGCTCGTCGCCTGCCTGCCGGGCTGCCAGTCGCGCGCTCGGAAGGTCCAGATTTGTCGCCGCCCGGCTCCTCAACGACCCTGCCGAAACCGCCATGATGCACCGCCGCCAACATCGGTGCCCCGCACACCAGTCACGCGCTCGGAAGGTCCAGATTCGTCGCCACCTGGCTCCTCAACGACCCTGCCGAACCCGCCATGATGCACCGCTGCCCGCCGCCCTGCCCCGCTGAGCTTTGCCCGGCGGTGCGCGCCGACGGCGGCGGGGGAAGGAGGGATGAAGGGGGCCTGTAGGCGAGCGGCGCGGTGAGGCCCGCCCCGTCGCCCGCGGGGAGGAGGAGACGAGACGGGCGAGCGAAGCTCTCCTTGGAACCCGGACTCTAGGGACATCAATGTTTAAAAAATGGAAAATAGTACTATTTGAAAGTTTGAGAAAAGAAGGATTTTTTTTGTAGAAACATGATGATAATTTCTCTGAACCTTTAAATTTTGGTAACAAATATGTTGTATTTTTTGAGAGAAAATACGTTGTATTCCGGGCTATACAAAATCACAAAATGTGGCTCTGAATAGCTATTCAAAATTCGATTTTGGTCTTCCTATTTATGTTTTTTGTGTATCACACATGAAAACATAATTCGATTAAAATTTGTAAATACATACTTACATACATACATACTAGACATCTATATGTATTAATGTATTATTTATTTTGTATTATTTGAAATAAACTATAAAATTCTTGAGTTTGTTTCTTAAAATCAGGTTCCCAGACCTTGAGTTCCATTTGGAGTTTCTGGCATGTATACATCTCTCGATTCGAAAAAGGGCAGGTACTCGTATAGACATAAATAAACACATTTTAAAACTTAAGAAGAAAAGAGACACAGATTTTACACACAAATATTACAAAGTCTTCACTTGCTCCCCTATGTTGAACTCAAGCTCGAGGCAAAATCAGATCACTGATACACTACGGCTGACCACATTGTCCAAAATCTCCAGTCATGTCTATATAATTTAGATACTAAGTTACTTAAAGACTGGTAAATATACATTTTTTCCTCAAGAAAATGTTCTACATATAAGATATATTTTTGCTGATAAATGATAATAGATCCTATAATCGTTGGCTAATCACATTTTATCATATGTTCTAGAGCAACTCATGCTTGAAGTACCTTTTTCTGTCTGAAGTACATTGTGTACAAATTGCTGCTGTAATGTTCTTTCCCTTTGTTTCTTAATCTTTCTTAGCTTATTTAGAGGGCTTAACTTGTCTAGATTCATATTATTTTTAGCTCATAATTCCGACCTTTACCTTTTTTTGTACTGTATAAATGCGCAAGTGTGCACCGTTACTACACACAATATTTAGATATGAGTGATCAAGCATAAAAACTCCATGCACGTGCTTTAAATCAAATGCTCGGGATAATAGGTACGGAACGATGATTTATGTCACCACTTTTATGGATTGTACAATGGTGCTACATGCGCTTGTTGTCTTCATTGCTTGCTCTCCCTAAGGTTTTGTACAAAGTGGTTTGGACGTTCTTATATACCACAAAGCTGAAACACTTCCTCCAGGAATTCCAGTTTGTTGTTTGAGAGTTTTGCTTCCCTGGATTTGTAGGTACTAAGAGTAAGCCAGGAAGAGGAAGAAAGAGAGCTCAGGAGCACTAGGAATGGGAACATGGAGGAAAGCAAAACTTGTTTGTTTCCACCTCCAATGTTGGAGGTGCAAATATTAGTTATGATGTTTTCCTGATGCCTCCCATTTCTACTGTTCTTGTGCACTCCTTCCTCTTCCTTTTTTGCTTATGCGCAAGCTTTGATGGAGAAACCAGACATTTGTGCACATATTTAGGTAAACTTGAGATCTTGAAGACGGAAAGAGAAAGAAAAGAGGACACAAGAGTAATCGGATTAGGAACATGGAGGAAGCCTGACTTCCTTAGTTTTCACCTATTAATTGAGGTGTGAACTTAGTTTGGTGTTTCCTGATGCCTCCCATTCCTAATGTTCTTAAGCACAACTTCCTATTCCATTTTGGCTTGCTCGATTGCTTTAGCAAGGAAACCAAATGTATGTGCAGTGTGCATGTTGTTGAAAATATAAGCAAATTACCATAATATTTAATCCGAAATAAGTAATAATAAATCATGACTATAAGTGCTAGAATTAATCTAATCATGTATACTAGCAGAATAAACGAACAGATCATATTCAACCAGAATAAACAGATCACATCTATTCCAAGAGCTAGTACAAGAAACTGCAACAGAAACTGAACTAGATAGGAACAGATTACGTACGGTGCTGGAGGAGGAATCGGGTTCGCGTTCAGGTTGGGGTTGAGGTTGACACCAGTGTCGTCAGCCATGGCGTCGATGTAGAGGCTGCTGATGTCCGGGAAGAAGTCCTCGTCGGGGAAGGAGTGGTCGGTCGACGTGATGCCGTCAGTAGTCGCGCAGACACGCTCCCCAAAAACCTGATCGCCCCTCACCCGTACAGGTTCACGAGAGGCGGTGGTTCCGGAGGCCTACTGTCCCGTCGTCCGGTGCACGCCGGAAGAGGGGATGGAGAAGGTGTAGCGGCGGCGCAAGGTTCTGGAGGCAGAGAGATGTGTATTTTCTCGTATTAGGGTTTTAGCCTAAGGCCGTCTATATATAGGCGCTGGTCGGGTAAGACGTGGGGCGTAGTCCACGGCTGACAGAAAAATAACTCGCACAATAATTTTCCCGAGCAGCAAAAAGATAAGATCGGCACCGAGGCACAATTCCGCAAACCGCGGCGCGCGCGTCGTGACGAGGCGTGGCGAGGCGGGCGGCGGAGGAGGAGGAGCGCGCGTGTATGCCACTCCTCTTCACTCTCTTTAGGAGGTAGTGAAACACTCCACTATATATATTGGTCCAACTCCCTCTAAACTAGCAAGGTGGGACTAAACTTTGGTGCCACCCCTTGCTAGGCATGAATGGGCCAAGAGAATTTCAGAATTTGTATTAGGCTATGGGCCAAGGCCCACACCCAAATTCCAACAATACCCCACAAATTCTCATAGGCACATATCATCACATCACATCAATCAGTTCCAGAGCATTGTTTATATACCGGTGCGAGGTGGAGACTGTTAAGTTGAACTTCCACTTAGAACTTCATGCTACACTAGATTGCAACTTGAATAGTGGACTATGCCTTGAACTACAAGTTTGGTGCGCACTAGTTTCACATAAGGTCTAGACCGATACAGGGCTGCCGCGAAGCTTCTCCACGGTTTGGAGCTTATGCGTCATACTCCATGGCCTTTCATGAGTTTATTAGAGAGCACCCAACTCTCACGGACTGCGACGTTTGACAGTCAGACTCATATAGGTGTGTTCTTCAAAAGATGTTCTGCAGGACAACATCTTTGCTTAAACAAGCCACTCAGAACACATTAAGGTAAATACCAACCTGCCATGCAGAATAGGAGAGTATTGCATCTATACGGAGTGGTAGTATGCTATAAGGATACTCTCCTCCCAGTTGACCAACAGCTTGTCTCCCAACTCTACTTCACGGGATCTCCGATCACATAGAGCGGGTTACCACTGTGAGCAACTCAAAAAGTGGGTCTCAAACCCATCTCCCTCGATGCATTATCTATCACATTACGTGATAGACCCTTTGTGAAGGGATCTGCCAGATTTTTAGATGTTTGGATATAATCCAATGCAATAACTCCGGAGTTTCTCATTTTCCTGACAGATTTCAATCTCCTCTTCACATGTCTTGATGACTTCATATTGTCCTTAGAACTGTTTATTTTATGATCACAGTTTGATTATCACAGTTCATAAGGATTGCGGGTATTGGTTTTTCAACCACGTAAGTTCATCAAGAGTTCACGGCCACTCTGCTTCAACAAAGGGTCGTGTCTAATGTCGTGAGTTCTGCTTTCATAGTTAACCTCGTTAAGATGGTCTGCTTGCAAGACTTCCAAGAAACAGCGCCACCACCAAGTGTAAACACATAACCACTCGTGGCCTTAGTCTCATCAGCATCAGAAATCCAGTTTGAGTCACTATACCCTTCAAGTACCCTTGGATACCCGGAGTAGTGAATCCCATAGCTCGCAGTGCCTTTCAAATAACGCAAAACCCTTTCAAGGGCCTGCCAATGAATATCTCCAGGATTTGAGACAAATCGACTTAACTTGCTTACAAAGAAAGGAGATGTCAGGCCTCGTAGCGCTGGCTAAATACATAAGCGAGCCAATAATCTGAGAATATCTCAGCTGATCTTTAGCATCCTTAGGATCTCCCTGATTCTTTCGAACCAACACGCTAGGATCATATGGTGTAGGAGAGGATCTACATTCGCTATACCCAAAACGACTCAAGATCTTCTCCACATAGTGAGACTGAAGCGGTTATCCCACCATCATCATCTTTCAGCAGCTTGATGTTCAATATCACATCAGCCACTCCTAGATCTTTCATCTCAAAACAACGAGATAGAAAGTCTTTGACCTCATTGATAACATTAATATTGGTCCCGAATATCAGTATATCATCAACATACAGACATAAGATGACTCCTCGCCCCACCATGGCGATAGTACACACACTTGTCACTTCGTTTACAATAAAACCTTCATCGATTAAAGTCCTTTCAAACTTCTCATGCCACCGCTTAGGTGCTTGCTTAAGACCATCTGAGACTTCAAGAATTGCACACCTTGCCTTGTTGACCATCTATCACGAATCCATCCGCTGATCCATATAAATTTCCTCATCTAACTCTCCATTTAGGAAAGCCGCCTTAACGTCCATTTGATGAACGAGAAGATCATGCGAGGCAGCCAAGGATAGCGATTTCGAATGGTGGTCAATCTAGCCACAGTAAATAAGTATCAAAGAAGTCTTCGCCTTCTTTCGAGTATAACCCTTGGCAACAAGGCGTTTATACTTCTCAATAGTACCATCAGGTCTAAGCTTCTTCTTAAACACCCACTTACATCCTACAGGTTTGCACCCATAAGGACGATCAGTAATTTCCCAAGTTCCGTTTGCTATGATGGAATCCATCTCACTGTGAACGTCTTCTTTCCAGTAGTCAGCATCTTGAGATGCATAAGCTTCTGAAATAGAAGTGGGAGTATCATCCACGAGGTATACAATGAAATCATCACCAAAGGACTTCACAGTCCTTTGTCTCTTACTTCTGGTAGGAGCTTCACTGTTATCCTCCACAGGATTATCATGGTGTTCTATCGAAATGGTGGGTTCAGGAATTGTGATTAATTCTTGACTAGATAAACTAGGCATCTCCTGATTTGATGAACTAGACGAATCTTTCATGGGAAAGATGTCTTCAAAGAAAGTCGCATCATTCGACTCCATGATTGTACCAACATGCATGTCAGATACCTGAGATTTCACTATCAAAAATCTATAGCCAATGCTATGAAATGCATATCCCAGAAAGACACAATCCACGGTTTTTGGTCCAAGCTTGCGCTTCTTGGGTATCGGCACATTCACTTTCACCAAACAACCCCAAGTTCGTAAGTAGGAGAGTTTCAGCCTTTTCCTTTCCCATTCCTCAAATGGAGTAATGGTTTTGTTCTTTTTGGGAACACGGTTTAGGACATGACACGCAGTCTTTATCGCCTCCCCCCACCATTCCTTGGATAGACCCGATGTATCTAACATGGCTAACCAAATCAGTTAGAGTACGGTTCTTTCTTTCGCCACCCCATTTGACTGAGGTGAGTAGGAGGCGTCCTCTCATGGATAATACCATGCTCCGCACAAAAGAATGAAATTCTGGAAAAATACTCTCCACCACGATCGATCAAGTCGCAATCTTTCGATCAAGTTGGTTTTCGATTCAGCTTTATAGATTTTGAAGTGATTAAAAGCTTCATCTTTAGATTTCAGAAGATACACATAACGATCGAATGGAATCATCAATTAAAGTCATGAAATATCGCTTTCCACCTTTTGTCAACTCACCATTCATCTCACAAAGATCTGAATGTATTAGTTCGATGGTGCCAAATCTATTACCTCGGCAGTCTTGTGAGACTTGCGAGGTTGCTTAGCTTGCACACATACTTGACACTTGGAACTTTTGACAAGAGTAAATTTCGAATTAAATTCATATCGGCAAGCGGCCATGCACCCAAAATTAATATGACAAAGTCGTGAATGCCAAATATTGGACTCACTATCATTGCAAACATGATTAATAACTTGAGTACATAAGTCTGACAAAGATAAGCGGAACAAGCCTCCGCACTCATAACCCTTTCCAACAAATTGTCCACACTTAGAAATTACAACTTTATTGGACTCAAAGACTAACTTAAAACCATCTCGACACAGAAGAGATCCGCTGACGAGATTCTTATTGATTGAGGAACGTCTGCACATTCTTCAGTACGATCTTCCCCGAAGTAAACTTCAGATCCACCATACCAACACCTTGAATAGAAGCACGTGAGCCGTTTCCCATCAGCACGGAGCCAGCCCGTTCGACCTGATAAGAAGAGAACATGGAAATATCAGCACATACATGTATATTTGCACCAGTGTCTATCCACCAATCAGGTGAATTACAAACTGAAAGAACAGTGGGAAATATACCGTACCCAGCATCCTTCATCTTAATATCACCAAGGACAACATTAGCGGACTTGCCACTATTTCCATGTGAACGCTTGTCAAAGCGATTGGGGCAGCTAGGAGCCCAATGATTAGGATCACCACAGACATGGCAGGATCCTTTCTTCTTATACTCAGTCTTCTTCTTGAAGTTGGTAGTCTGCGGCCTTGTTTTGCCATCAAACTTTCCTTTGCCATCAGACCTGTTCTTATTCTTGAACTTGTGGGACTGGAAGTTGTTTTTCTGCACTACATGTGCGCTAGAACTTCCATCAAAGCCTCGAGGACGTGTATCTTTTGCTCTCGCCTTTTCTTCAACATGAAGAGATCCGATGAGATCCAACAGAAAACTCCTCTCTTATGTTTCGAGAGGTAGCAAAGTTCCTCCAAGAAGGAGGAAGCTTGGCAATAATGCCTCCGGCCACGAACTTGTCCGGTAAGTTACACTTGAACTGCTCGAGTTCTTTGGCAAGGGACTGTATCTCATGAGCCTGATCCACGATGGGACGGTCACCAGTCATCTTGTAGTCATAGAATTGCTCCATGATATACAGTTCGATTGCCGACATCCGAAACACCAAACTTGGCGTCCGAGGCATCCCACGCATCCTTGCCATTATCAAATGACATATAGGTGTCAACAATGTTGTCACCAAGAATATTGAACAAAGCCCCCATAAACATGGTGTCGACTTTCCAAACGCTTTCTCTTGAGCAGGAGAAAGGTCTCCTCAGTTTGCCAAGAGTGGCGCTATAGCAGCCTAGGTTTTTCAACCATAGAACTGCTCTCGTGCGCCATCTCTTATAATTGACACCGTCAAAAGGAGGCGGCCTTGTAGCCGCGGCTAAACCAGTTGAATTCAGTTGCTTATAATTAGGTTTTTGGATTGTTGAAAATATAAGCAAATTACCATAATATTTAATCCGAAATAAGTAATAATAAATCATGACTATAAGTGCTAGAATTAATCTAATCATGTATACTAGCAGAATAAACGAACAGATCATATTCAACCAGAATAAACAGATCACATCTATTCCAAGAGCTAGTACAAGAAATCGCAATGTAACTGAACTAGATAGGAACAGATTACGTACGGTGCTGAAGGAGGAATCGGGTTCACGTTCAGGTTGGGGTTGAGGTTGACACTAGTGTCGTCAGCCATGGCGTCGATGTAGAGGCTGCTGATGTCCGGGAAGAAGTCCTCGTCGGGGAAGGAGTGGTCGGTCGACGTGATGCCGCCAGTAGTCGCGCAGACGCGCTCCCCAAAAACCTGATCTCCCCTCACCCGTACAGGTTCACGAGAGGCGGTGGTTCCGGAGGCCTACTGTCCCGTCGTCCGGTGCACGCCGGAAGAGGGGATGGAGAAGGTGTAGCGGCGCAAGGTTACGAGGCGAGAGAGATGTATTTTCTCGTATTAGGGTTTTAGCCTAAGGCCGTCTATATATAGGCGCCGGTCGGGTAAGACGTGGGGCGTAGTCCACGTCCGAGTAGTAACAGCCCACGTTTCCGGAAAAACTGGAAACGGCTGACAGAAAAATAACTCGCACAATAATTTTCCCGAGCAGCAAAAAGATAAGATCGGCACCGAGGCACAATTCCGCAAACCGCGGCGCGCGCGCGCGTCGTGACGAGGCTAGGCGAGGTGAGGCGTGGCGAGGAGGAGGAGCGCGCGTGTATGCCACTTCTCTTCACTCTCTTTAGGAGGTAGTGAAACACTCCACTATATATATTGGTCCAACTCCCTCTAAACTAGCAAGGTGGGACTAAACTTTGGTGCCACCCCTTGCTAGGCATGAATGGGCCAAGAGAATTTCAGAATTTGTATTAGGCTATGGGCCAAGGCCCACACCCAAATTCCAACACATGTATCCAACGTGAGATCACAAAAACGAGGTAGGAAGAGGAAGAAAGAGAGGGCCCAAGAGCAGTGGGAATGAGAACATAGAGGAAAGCCTAACTATTTATTCGTCACCTCTTGTGTTGAGGTGGAAGCATGGTTTGGTATCTCCCAATGCCTCTCATTTCTATCGTTCTTAAGCTCTCCTTCCTAATCCTTCTTGTTTACTACATCGTTTTGGTAGTAAAAAACATATACTCTAGACATTCAAATGATACAAGATTCCCATTGCGAGATTGGAAGATGATCTAAACAGGACAGAATAGCAGCGGGGATGGGAACCTGATGGAAGACTAAAGACCCCAGTTCCTCGTCTAACACTAGAAGATGCTTTAGTCTAGTTTTCCTGATGCCTCCCATGCCTATCTTTCTTTGGTACTCCTTCCTCTTCCTTTTGAATCAAGCAATAATGTTCACTTATCTTCTCTATGATTTCATAGGTACATAGACATAGTTACAGTGCATTTAAGCGGTGAAATCTAGCCTATAAATACCGAGGTTCGCCAATGGATGCAGAAAGTTGATGGTTGGAAACTAAGATGTTCACACTCACTCTCACACCCCCGTAAAGTACCACCCATTTGTCTCCAAGTTCATACGCCGGGTGCTGATTGCTCGAATGGCTGAAGCCTCAGCTAGCATGTACCCAATGTGACGAAGAGTTGAGCAAACTCCTGGATGATGTTGAGGCGCAGCTCAACAACCAAATATCTCCCTAGCGACGAATTCTCACCGGATGATTCGATGTTCATTCCCATTCTTGCACGCATAACCCTTCTAAAAAAAATTCCCTTCAATTTTTTTTTAAAGGAAGGCCACATGGACCGGCTTTATAAATAAAGCCCCAACTGGCAGCTTTCGATACAACACATACCCACACACTAACCATCAAGTTTCATACAGCAAAGCCATCCAAACTCTCTGGCAGACACCGCCAAACATACAGAGATCGCAGGAAGCAGAAAAACAGCTTTAGGATCTCGTCGACACGTGTAGCTTCTTAACCTCGCCCAGAGCCTCGTCCACAAACGCTCCGTCCTTCTGTCTGGCAAGAACCCTCTAAGACTGCATATGTGTAGATATTTGAAATAAAGCATCAGCATGTTGGCCTAACACCTTTCCTTCAATAGTTAGCTTGTTTCTAATCAGCCACAGTGTCCAGCACTGAGCCGCAAACGTAAACCAAACTACCCTACGAAAGGCGCCCGACAGATTTTGGGCTAAGGCCAGGAATTCCCCAGCCCCTGCTGGATTTCAATCATAGTGTAGGAGTTCCCTAACTCGTGCCCACCTAAACCAGGCCAGGTGGCAGGTGAAGAAGATGTGGTTGCAATCCTCTACCTCGTTGCACATGGCGCACCTCCCATTGGACGGGCAATTATGTTTAGCCACCTGCTTGTAAGTGGGTAGCCTACCTCGAATCAGCTGCCAAAGGAATACCTTAATCTTTGGCAGGACTCACGTGCTCCAAACATCTTTGAAGTGAGTCACTACCACACCCCGCAACAGACTGAGGTACATGGACCTGGCTGAGTACTCCCCTGAGGCCTCAAGGGACCAAGATACCACATCCTCAAAAGTGGAGACCGTCAGCGCTTGGATTTTCCTAGTCATGTTTTCCCATTCAACCGTCTCCGCCAGTCCAAACTGCCTACAGAAGCGGATCCTCCAGTCCCCAGACGCGGACGCACTCCACATAAATGTTTCCACCGTAATGAAGGGCTTGGCACAACAGCTAAATAGAAGTGGGTACCTCTCCCTCAACGGTGTCGAGCCTCTCCACCAGTCCATCCAGAAGAAGGTGCGCCTCCCATTGTGCACCTCATGCTTGGCGCCAATTTTAAAGGGCTACTTTATTTTCTATAGAGCCTTACAGAACTGTGATCCACTTGTTGGCACATCACTCAAGAAGAGGTCCCTACCCCTTAAATATTTAGCGTGTATGATATCCGCTAAGAGTCCCTCATGGTTTTGGTAGATCTTCCTGATCCATTTGATCATGAGAGCGATGTTCATGCGCTTGGTGTTGAGGATACTCAAACCCCCAGACTCCTTGAGCTTACAGACCATAGCCCACTCTACCATATGATATTTCCGCTTAGGTCCTATTCCCTCCCACAAGAAGTGGGAGCGGGCCTTATCCATCGCCCCGTGTGTGGAATCGAACAGCGTGTCGACATTCATCGCAGACATGGGGAGGCTAGACAGCTAGGAGTTAGTGAGTTCTAGCCTCCCTGTCGCGGTCAGGAATAACCCCTGCCATGGTTCAACTATCTTGCCCACCTTCTCTGGCAGGAAATCCCAGTCTGCCACCGAGAGAAGTTTTTAGCTAACTGGTAGCCCAAGGTATTTGATTCGGAATCCAGTGAGTATGCAGTTAGCATATCGGTAACTCATCTCTTCCCTTCCTCAGCGACCCTTGTAACCACCACTTTGCTTTTGTCAAAGTTAATCTTGAGACCCGACATGTTCTCAAAGCAAAGCAGGAGGAGTTTGAGGTTCGCGATTCCCAAATCACTGGGCTCGATCATAATCATTGTATAGTATGCATATTGCAGATGGGATACCCCTCCTGGGATGAGGTGGGGAACAACCCCTTGGATGTGACATGCCTCCCTAGCCCTGGTCAACATCGCCGCCAACCCGTCGACCATGAAGTCAAAAAGAATTAGGGAAAGTGGGTCTCCCTACCTCACTCCCCAAGCATTCCTAAAATATGGTCCAATCTCTCCGTTCACATTTATCCCAGTTTGGCCACCCTTGACCAACTGCATCATCCTATGCACCATCATAGGAGAGAAGCCCTTGTAAGTTAGAACCTCCCTAAGGAACTCCCAGTTGACCTTGTCATAGGCTTTCTCAAAATCGAGCTTGAGGAAAAGGCCACCGAGCCTTCTAACTCTAAGCTCGTGTGCAATCTCGTGGATTTCAATGTCGTCTGACTCTGATCAATCGTCCTATGTGCAAGAGGTGCAAGCCTAGTAGCATAAGCCTTCGCCACGAACTTAAAAATGACATTGATAAGAGCTATTGGCCTAAATTGTTTGATTGACACTCGAAGAATCTGGACGGTTCATGATGATCTGGTATCATCGTGGACGAGGGTCAAAACATCGTAGATGGCCATCTACGAAGAAAAAATAGGTCACGGACCTCACGTCACAATTCAATTTGTGACATTTTTTCTGTTTGAAAACATCACACCCTATCGCAACGTTCCTGTAATTTCGTCGTGGCGAACTGGATAGGCCCAGCCCAGGCCTGATCATTCATGATGTTTTTATTTCGTCACAACCGAGGCCACGTGGCAGACGACACTACGGGTGGCTGTCAGCGACGTTTGCTGACGTCATGTTCGCCGTCTATGATGTCATCGACTTCCTAACTTTTTTTCCGTCACGGCCTGATTCTGTTGTCTCCATATCCGTAATGTCATCCAACCTATTCATGATGCCATCCATCCTATTTATGACATCACACGGGATGTGATGAATTTTGTTCGTCGCCACCTTTCGACGCCATGCTGACACGTGGACAGTTGGCATGGTCAAGATTGTGCCAATTGGACGAGGCCACATGGGCAAGCTGTAGAATGACACGTTGACAAATCAAAATGGGACAAGTATCACCTACTAACGATGAATTCTGTGTAATGATGTCATCATTGATTGTGATATTTTTGTTTCGTCTAGATAGTTGGCCAGAGAAAGGCGTCCACGTCGGTGTTTACCTGTGACGGAAATGTTTCGTCAAGAACAACTGAGACGATTTTGTTTTCGTTGTGGATGCGTGATGGCGTCACCGTGAGATCAGGGGGCCATTTGTGCACGTAAATTTCTACTAGCCCTAATTGTTTGTGACCCATTTCACACCACATGCATCAAATAATAGAATTTGAAAATAAATTTTAGGACGAGTTTCCACATAAATTTCCACAGCAGTTTCTGAGCCAAAAGCCTCACAAGTTTTCACAGCCAAAAACTTTCCACAATAGTTTATGAGCCAAAAGTCTCACAAGTTTCCTTGCCCAAAATACTCACAAGTTTCCACACCAGTTAAGTTTCCTAGCCCAAGAACTCACAAGTGTTAACCACAAGTTCACTTACCTTGCGACAACTGAAGCTGCTATTGTTGGTGCTGCTTCTGCCGAGTCATCTGAGATAACACTTGCCAAAGTAAGTTGTTTGTATGGTTTTGTTTGTCGTGCATCTCTTCTTGCTTCTTATGCATTTCTGTCATGGCTTTAGCATATCACAGCCTCTCTGCCTCGGCAGCTTCTTTCGCTCTATGCAATTCCTCTATGGTACAACGCAGTTTGTCACTCCCTGCTCTCTCAGCCAAAAGTTCCGCTTCAAGGCTTGACCTACTTCGTATTGATGCACTTGGACAGAGGCTGATGTTCTTCAGGAATGTTGGCTTCCTGTTGTCTAATGAGAGTGCAAAGTGCACAACCTCGGTGGAAGAAAGTGGTTCTTCCCCCTGGACATCTAGAGTCATCTTCTTTTCCATGATTTCCTATAGTATTAGGAATAGAAGCGAACATTAAAAAAATAGCAAGCAGACTACAATCATATCGTATACAATTGAGAGATGAAGATAACATTGAATTTTACAAAGATGAAAAGTATTCAAGTGGACTTACAATTGCTTCCTTCACATTCTGAGTGTAGCCATTTTTCGGGCTGCAATGCGTCTTTTTGAAGAGTTCGAAGGCATCGTCCTCACCGTTGCACACAACCTCATAGCTATGAGAACATGTGGCAGCAGGATACAAGACTTTTCTCCCGTTGAGCTTGTTTTTTACACAAGTACTCTACTTAAGCCAAAACCATACAGTATAAGAGGCAGTTCCAATCAAATAATTCAAACACAAGCAGTAATAGTATAAGAGTAAATGAAAAGTAACATGTTTCCTGGGGTCAGACCAAGTATCAACAAGCTTGCACCACTACTCGTCGGTCATGTGTTTCACTTCATCAACACATTTCCTTGTAACTTGGTTCAAAGGGTAGGGATCAAAATACTTCTTCTACAAAATATGCCGTTGATTCCTTGCATGCCTCATAAACTAATTTGCGCAAGCATTCCGCACGTCAGGGTGATTTGTGTCCATGGCAAACTTTTGCTAAAATAAAACATGGAGCATCAGCAATTGCATGAACACAGAAATAGAAAGGTAAAGGACATCTAAGTCACACACCATACAAAAACTTTGCCTATGAAGTCTGATTGGACATCAACCCTCTTCTTGTACTCTTTCTAGTGGGGTAAGATAGGCATGCTAGTCCTTACTGTGACTACACACTCACTAGCAAACCTGGAAGCAACACCCGACTCGTCTGGTCTAGTTCTTCCTGGAAGAACATTAAGTGAAAGCCTCCCTCCTTTGGACAACTTGTCAAGCCTCTTCCCCATGTTTTCCCCCTCACCACCAGAGCTTGACCATTATGTAGAACTATATCTTCAGAATTTGTGTTTCAGTTTCTTCAGAACAAGGTGCATCAAAGTCTTGAGACATCTGGTAGCCATCATCATCTACAGGAATACAATGTGCTGATTTAGTGTTCCACAGTAATATGATGGGATTAAATGGATTACTGTAGAGCAAGTAGTCGGTTTAACACATTACCATGTTGAGACCAGTCACTCCAGTCTTGGCATGATACTTCATGACTAGGATCAGATTCCCCATATTCGGTAGCTGCCTCGTCGTATTTGTAGCTGACCCCTGACCCTCAAATTGGGTACCAGAGTCCTCACCGTCGGCAACTGAACATAAATGTTTGGTAGCTGATGCAACACCTTGGGTACCTAACCCATCGGTTTGGGATGGTGCACGGTCGCTTCGGGAAGGTGCCCGCAAATAGCTGGGAGGTGGCTTCCAGATTTGGAGAGGTGGCAAGTCACCTTTGGAGGATACCCATGAGCAGAAGGATGCGAACTTCATCACTTGGGAAGGTGGCTTCTTGATTTGTAGAGGTGGCAGGTTGGCTTTGGGAGGTTCCATAGGATGGCAGGATGCGGTTTTGGGTTCCACACCTTGGGTACATGGCTGCTAGCTTTGGGGAGGTGGTTGCTAGCTTTGGGGGGTGCATGCTGGCTTTGGGGAGGTGGCTGCTGGCTTTGGGGAGGTGGCGGACGGCATACCAGCAGGTCGAAGGGAGTGGGCAGCTCGCCTTGGGCAGAGTGCTACTCATGTTGGACAGCTGCCAGCTCGCCTTGGGCAGCTAGTTGCTTGCCTTGGGCTGCTGCCTTCTTGGCTTGGGTAGGTGGTAGATTGACGGCTACTGGCTTCTCGCCTTGGCGGGCATCAGGAACTACAACTTTAGAAACTTGGCCGGCATCAGGAACTGCAGCTTTGGCCACTTGGCCAGCATTAGGAACTACAGCTTTAGCCACTTGGCCGGCATCAGGAACTGCAGCTTTGGCCACTTGGTGGGCATCAGGAACTAAAGGTTTAGCTACTTGTCGGGCATCGGGAACTGCAGATTTGGCCACTAGGTTGCCATCAGGAACTGCATCATCGGTCACCAGGAGGGGAAAATGAAGTGTAGCTGTAGCCACCTCTAGGGCATTAGGAAGTGCAACTTTGGCAGTTTGCCTAGCATCAGGAAGTGCAGCTTTGGTCGTTTGCCGGGCATCAGGAAGTCCAGCTTTGTCAATCTTCTAGGTTGCACTCCGAGTTTCTTGTGAATGGGTCACATGACTTGCCGCTTTTTTTGTTCGCCGTGTGGAACCTGGAGGTGGAAGTCTTGCTTTTAGTGGATTCCCCTTGGACCTCGTGTGTCTCTCATTTTCTGTGTGTGGAGATAGTACTGATGCCACGACGCACTTACGAGATGATCCACCACCAGGAGCCATCCTTCGCTTGGGAGTTGTCTTCTTGAATTTTCTGTACTTAAGCTACACATTTTACATGTAACAGTCAATTGGGGAAAATAAAGAGGAACGAAACATATGGCAAAAAGAGTAAGCAAACAATTCCACACAAGATGATTTGTAGCACCTTAATTGTGGAGAAATCATGATAAGATGGTGAGCTAGTAGGTAAGGGGACTACCTGCAGCCCAGTCTCCTCGGTGCCTAGCGTTTCATCACCTGATAGGTCACCTTCACTGATCCCCCCCTCGGGATCACATCGAGGTCTAGAGGGATCACAATTGCACTTTTTAGGGGAGAATATAGTTGGGGAGGCAGCAACACTGGCTATGAACCTAATACCAAGACGTTGAATCCATGGACTCTTTCTCATGATGGTTTTCATCCAACTTTCTTCCATCAGTAGTATTTGTGGTTCTAACATGAATAAAGATTTGCAATTAATCTAGAAATATAAAACTGGGTGCGATACCAACCTATGTTATATAGTATATAGTACACATCATTTAACAAGTCGCCATGAGCAATTTAAACAAAAAGATCGTAGGCTACCAAACTAATGCAACATGCGGTATAATGTAACCTGGTCTAAAGCCTTCCTTTTTGCTACTTCTAGGGGGGTGAATACACTTGGTGATGCAACAATGTATGCTAAGAACCTAAGAGCATGTACAATGAATACGCTTAGAGAAGTGCTTAGCAAAATAAACCGGTTTTTGGTCAAGCAATGGTGCTTATTTATAACAGGATGATGTCTAAATTGGCACCTCTCAAATACAAATAAACACCGTTTCTTATGAAAAAGCTTGGATTATTTTTCTAACAAACACCCCAAGCACATTCTACTATACATCTATGTTTCTAACATGTATAGGGAACTCCAAATACAGATCAATATATAACATATGGGGTGGAACAGTTCGCTATGACCAATTCATACTCTGATCATAAGACATGCGACAATATAGCAAAACAAATGCAACATGGATTGCATGATAAGTCCTACTATGGGTAGCCTAGCTGGCATTATACACTAGTATCATGCACATAATACTAGTGTGTACAAACTTCCCACTATGACCAACCTAAATGATGGTGTCTATGTTATAAGACCTATGACACTACTCACTATGGAGATAATATTAAGACCAGTCATAGTGGGGAGTAATATAGCCTAGTAACATGCTATGTTATTCCCCACTATGACCAGACTTAGTATTATACATTGCAATAATAAGCAGGGCAGGACAATTAAACATAAGCAGTATAAGCATCTACCGTGCAATTAAATAGGTAATTAAGCAAAATATAACCTATGGTGCTTATTGTCCTATAGTAACCATCATGTAAAATAGTAAACAATGAACTACTTATACGATGAACATAAGACATATCAGTAAGCAACCAAATTAATGCAATAAGCAGGATAATGCAACCTTTATCACACGCAAACTGATCATAAGCCTAATAGTTTACAAACTGGATAATTCACCAATTGGTTGAATAATAAGGAGGGCATGACAATTAAACATGAGCAGTACATGCATCTATATCTTGCCACTAAATAGGCAAGTAGGTAGAATATAACATATGTTGTTGATTGTCCTATAGTAATCATAAGTGTAAAACAGTCCACTTTGAACAATTTGTATTTATACTCTGATCATAATACATATGATGAAGTAGCCAAAATATTGCAACAAACAAGATAATGCAACCTTTATCACACGCAAACTGATCATAAGCCTAATAGTTTACAAGCTAGACAATTCACCAATTGGTTGCAATAATAAGGAGGGCAGGACAATTCAACATGATCAGTATATGCATCTATATCTTGCCACTAAATAGGCAAGTAGGCAGAATATAACATATGTTGTTGATTGTCCAATAGTAATCACAAGTGTAAGACAGTCCACTGTGAAAAAATTGTATTTATACTCTAATCATAAGATGTATTATGAAGAAGCCAAAAATTGCAACAAACAAGATAATGCGGCCTTTATCTGCAACAAACAATATAATCAAACATCAGAAAAGCAAGGTAAGTGTTTCCTTGCCTTCAGGCTATGGGGCCTTTTTATTACTGCTATTCCTGGAGGAACGCTTAAATCGTGGCATCGAGGCTTGTTAGTGGACCTTGATAGAAGACTATGTGGACGAGGTGCACGACGAGTAGGCAGACCTTGTTGATGGTGAGGTGGCAAACCTTGTCAACTAGGTGGACGGCGAGGTGCACGACGAGTAGGCATACCTTGTAGTAGAGGTGCACGTCGAGTGAGCAGACCTTGACCACAAGTTGGCAGATCTTGACGGTGACATGCACGGATAGTGGGAAGACCTTGACGGAGAGGTGGAAGGCCTTGTCAACAAGGTGCACAGCAAGGTGGTGTACCTTGTCGGCGAGGTGCACATCGAGTGAGCAGACCTTGACCGCGGGTGGGCAAACCTTGGCGTCTAGGGAGCAGACCTTGACGGAGAGGTGCACGGTGAGTGGGTAGATCTTGACGGAGAGGTGCACGTAGAGGTGGTAGATCTTGTGTGTGAGGTTGACGGCGAGGTTGCAGACCTATGAGCTTGACAGTTGGCATGGCGTGGTGGGAAACCGTGAAGGTGACGACGGGCTAGGGTTTGGGCTACGGTGACAACTAGCAATCTGCTGGAACAAAGGACGACGACATGGTGAGGAGGCGCATAGGGCTGAGAGAGGCGGAGGGAAGGATGACGGCGAGTGGAGGAGCGACAGACGGCGGCGAGGGTGAGGGCGAGGGAGGAGGCAGAGGATGGCAAGGTGAGGAAAATTGGATCTCGTCCACTTTCGGCAGGGAAGGGGATAAGGTGGGTTTCTTTTAGATTACCTAAATGTCATCTACGCAAATGATGTGTGGCGCTGTGCTGGAGGGCTGATCGGTCTATCCAAGGCACGAAATTTCTAGGCGTGAAATTTAACTCCTATGTGCAAAATTTTAGCAGGGTGTGTTTGTCAAAATTTTTGATGGCGTATCCTGGTCGTTTGTTGCATGATGAGTGGCTCAAATAAATTAATCATATAGGATTCTAGTTAAAAAGGGTACCTTTCAAAGAAATTAGCAATTACTGACCCAAAAAATCAGGAAAAATCGATTATGCTGATTTTTGCCAAATATTGGTATAGGTGAGATCCAAAGTGTGGTATGAAAAATCTCTTTACAGGTGAACTAGATGGGAAAAACATGTGTTATCATCAGGGATCAACATTGGCCAATGCATGTTGCTACCTAAACTAACAAGAATAAGGGTAAAAGTATGGTCAGTCGTTGTTGTGGCAGGTCGAAAGGGGGGTAATACCCCACATGTTTTAGGGGTTTTGTTGCTAGAAACTGAGAGTGCCAGAATCCTTTCCAAATCTTGCATATATGGCATTACCATATTTATTAAAGTGTGGTGGGGTGTTGATATAGGTAGAACCCACCCCTGGGTGAGCCTGTTCTCAAATGCAACTTCCATGTCATGGTGTGGTTGCACATTCCTATGTGTTTTTTGGGCTTTTTGACACTGGAGTAGTGTGTGTGGCCATGTATATATCAATGTGGTTTTGGAAAAGAACACATGCAATGTGGTCATGTGGATCAATGACTCTTGGATATCAATGTGGTTTAGCAAAAGAACACATGCAAATGACTCCACCATGTGTCCAACCATGCATGGTGTACAGAGACCAAAAACACACACATATATATGAGAAAGTAGCTTCCACATTGGATGTTGCACTAGTGTGACAGAAGTCAATCACAGAATCCACTTGAGTGATATCAATGTGGTTTTGGAAAAGAACACAACATATGTGGTCATGTGGATCTCAATGACTCTAGTGGATACAATGTGGTTTAGGAAATTAAAAGAACACATGCAATGACTACTCTAGGGGATAGATCCATGTGTCAAACCATCATGGTCATAGAGACCAAAAACACATAGGAACGTAGCTTCCACATTGCATGTTGCACCAGTGTGACAGAAGTTGCATCATCACAGAATCACTAGTGTGTGTGTGGTCTATATCAATGTGGTTTTGTAAAAGAACACATGCAATGTGGTCATGTGGATCATCAATGACTCTAGTGGAGATATCAATGTGTGGTTTAGGAAAAGAACACATGCAATCACTCTAGGTGATCCATGTGTCAAACCATCATGGTCATAGAGAGCAAAAACACATAGGAAAGCAGCTTCCACATTGCATATTTCACCAGTGGGAAAGAAGTTGCATCACAGAATCCACTGGAGTGATATCAATGTGGTTTTGGAAGAGAACACAACATGTGTGATCATGTGGACATAAATGTGGTTTAGTAAATTAAAAGAACACACATGCAATGACTAGGGGGATAGATCCATGTGTCAAACCATATGGTGTACAGAGACCAACACATAGGGAAAGCATTTTGCACATTGCATATGTTGCACTAGTGTGACAAAATTGCATCACTGAATCCACTGGAGTGGTGTGTGTGGTCATGTACATATATCAATGTGGGTTTGGAAAAGAACACATGCAAATGTGGTCATGTGGATCAATGACTCTAGTGGAGATATCAATGTGTGGTTTAGGGAAAAGAACACATTCAATCACTCTAGGGGATCCATGTGTCAAACCATCATGGTCATATAGACCAAAAACACTTATAGAAAAGCAGCTTCCACATTGCATGTTGCACCAGTGTGATAGAAATTGCATCACAGAATCCACTGGAGTGTGTGTGGTCATGTAGATATCAATGTGGTTTTGGAAAAGAACACATGCAATGACTCTAGGGGGATCCAAGTGGCAAACCATGGTGTAGAAGACTAAAAACATATAGGAAAGCAACTTCTACATTGCATGCACCAGCGTGATAGAAGTTGCATCACAGAATCACTAGAGTAGGCGTGTGTGGTCTATATCAATGTGGTTTTGGAAAAGAACACATGTAATGTGGTCATGTGGATCATCAATGACTCTAGTGGAGATATCAATGATGTGTGGTTTAGGAAAAGAACGCATGTAATCACTCTAGGGGATCCATATGTGTCAAACCATCATGGTCATACAGACCAAAAACACATAGGAAAGCAGCTTTCACATTGCATGTTGCACTAGTGTGACAGAAGTTGCATCATCACAGAACCACTAGTGTGTGTGTGGTCTATATCAATGTGGTTTTGGAAAAGAACACATGTAATGTAGTCATGTGGATCATCAATTACTCTAGTGGAGATAGCAATGTGTGGTTTAGGAAAAAACACATGAAATCACTCTAGGGGATCCATGTGTCAAACCATCATGGTCATAGAGACCAAAAACACATAGGAAAGCAGCTTCCACATTGCATGTTGCACCAGTGTGACAGAAGTTGCATCACAGAAACCACTGGAGTGTACATATGTGTATTCATGTGTAGATATATATATCAATGTGGTTTTGGAAAAGAACAATGCAATGTGGTCATGTGGATCAATGACTAGTGGAGATCAATGTGCAATGACTCTAGGGGATACATGTGTCAAACCATGGTGTACAAATACCAAAAATATATAGGAACGCTTTTTGGTCTGCATGCATGCATGCATGGAGTATCTAGAGTAAAAATGATTTACTAAAAAATTAGAAGAAATCGAGTGGGTTTTGCATTTCCATTGACATGCCTAAAAATCATTAACTACAAAAGAAATTGAGTTGTGTATACACTATTTCCCACTCATGTGTTTTCCATTGACACGGGCGATGTACACGTGTCCCACCCCGTGTGCGCTCCTACCGCCCAACTGCCCATCGTCTCCCAGTCATTTAAAAGACATCAGCCACACGGTCTCACCATCGTCTCCCAGTCATTTCTCCACACTCCATCCCACTCTTCCCTCTACACTCCAAAGAACATAAGGAAACCCTAGCAACATGTACGAGATTGTTTTTGCAAAGATGAAGAGATCAAGACCGGTGGTCGCCAAGGATGCCAAGGTCATCATCGACAAGGAGGCATCCAATGCCATCGTCGATAAGGAAGCAGATAACAAGGCCGAAGAGGAAGTAGTTGCAGATCCAGTGGTGGTGCAGGTGGACTATGATTACTTCAACGACAACGAGGATGAAGAACCTACGGATCCGTTCGTGTTCGAGCAAGAATCCAGCGACGGAGAACCAGAGGTAATTAGATCTGAACTGTGAATGGGGTTTTCTGATTTCACTATTCATATTTTAATTTATAGGGTTTTATGATCTTGTAGAGTTTGATTAATTAATTTGTTCTACGCCTAGTAGTTCTATGCTCATCTTTTGTTGGTCGTTTTGATCTGCCCCTAGTCATTCTAGTCGCACATTTTCTAGTTTGATTTGATCTGCCCCTAGTAGTTCTAGGCTCCTAGTAGTTCTATGCTCATCTTTTGTTGGCCGTTTTGATCGATATTTTCTGGTGATATAGTTTCATGTGGAGTTTAGAACTCTTATCTAGGTTGTGTTCATGCAGTCCAATGTATAGTTTGATTTGTATGATAGAAGTCACATATATATATAGTAATCACATGAGCTCTTGATTACATTAACATAAATTTAATATTCCGTAACTGAAAGCCAATGTCTAATTTATTGAAACCTTGTTAAAATTAACTTAACAAACTATTTAGTAAGTTCATCTCTGTTTCATAGTAAGTTTTGTATGTATATGTACAGATGCATTAAAATGCAGATAAATGTCCATTTCTATTATATTTAGGGAAACAAATTGTTAAATTCCTAATTAACTGAGTATATTTAGGAGAAAGCAAATTCCTATTTATACTATATTATAGTTATAACTTCTTTTTGTTTTGCCAATTTATTGATAAGATGAGTGGAAATAATTACTCTATCTGTCCTAAAAAAGGATGCATCAATTTTGTTATTAAAATTTGGATGTATCTATATATATACTAAAACTTGTATAGATATTCATTCAAATTATTTGAAAGAATAGTATAATTTCAACTTAAGTGGAGTTACATATACATTAATGTATATGTTAAATACTAGATCATGCATGTTATCCAATCTCTGTTATAGTAAGTTCTGTATTTATATGAAGAGATGCATTAAAATAATGCTGATAAATTAAATTTCTCTGTGTAGTCCATCTATGTTATTTGTTAGGGAAACAAATTGTTAAATTCATAATACACTAAGTATATATTTAGGAGAAACAAATTCCTATTTATACCATGTTCAAATTGGATAAAACTAGCTAGTCATAACTTATTTTTGTTTTACCATTTTACTAATAAGATAAAAGGAAAGAATTACTCCATCTGTCCTAAAACGGATGTCTCAGTTTTGTTAAAATTTGGATGTATCTTTATATACTGAAACTTGTATAGATTCATTCAAATTATTTGAAAGAACAGTATAATTTTATATAGCACTTATTTTATCATATATATGTTTGATGGACTAGTTTGCTCAAAAGCTGGTTCAACTTTTGCGCACATGCTAAAATTAATCTCTCAACACAACTCTTTCCTAGTTTGATCTCATGATTTTGGGAGAGTAATGTTTTTCATTCACTAACTTCTTCTCTATACTTGCAAATTCCCAGGAACGAGATAGCAATGTCGGTGGAAGTATGTGGTCTAGGCACGCAAAAATCCGCCACATCCTGAAGCAGATGAGGAATGGGAGGTTCCCCTTCCGTCGAGGTCCAAACAAGTACAGGTGCCCCTTCTGCGTAAGAAGGATTGCGGAAGACCTGAACAACATCGTGCAACATGTCGAGGGCATTTCCTGTGGAGGAAAGCAGCGTGCGAATCATACAAAGGCCAAGCATGTTGCCTTCATGGTTTACCTGAGCAAGTATGCCAACCTCAATCACATTGCTCTGTGGCCCTAATTGCTAGCTCATGTTGCCTGTTGCTGCCTCCTGTTTATGTAATGGGCATACTATTATAGTATATCGTTTGGGTTGTGTAATTAAGTACTACTAGTACTATAACATCCCTGCATTAGATCTTATAAATAAGTTGCGATTAGGTGTGTGCATTGCATTCATGTATAAAAAATCTGGATAATTTTCGCGCTTTTAAATAAAACTTGTCAAAGTGATTAAAGCTTCTCTTAACTTGGTGGAACTGAAGTAGATCATCAAGTTGATTGCGATAAGTTTCAATATGACCTTTGCTAAAATCTTATCTTTGGGTAATATAATTTGATCTAAGGGTAGATCAAATGTAATAAAACTAAGACACAACACCCTACTTAATAAGGAGTACTAGATCTTCTAGAGATCATTACATGGTATTCCATACAACAACTCAAGGATGGATAATTAATCTTTTAAAGATTATATCAAGGTATTATATACCACAAACCTTGAATACCAAGTCAAGTATATAACTTAAGTAAAGAAACTCTATAACTAAATCTTGGTAAGCTTGCTTGCCATAGTTATTCCTACCATGGGTATCATGGTGGTTCTTAATTATGAACTCTTATCACAAATAGAGTAGAAAATGGAAGATAAGCCAAGACCATTCATCACATACCTTTGTTGTCATATTAACATATGGCATTATTAAATAGATAGGTCCTAGTGTCAATTTATCATCAATCTTGGGTGATCAATCCTTGACCTAGTGCTTAATAACCTTTATTTTTGACCTATTAGATTAACCTTCCAAAGACCTTAAGTAAATTAGTAAGAATAAGGAACTAGATATGGTAGAGTGTGCCATCATCAATGGAATGAGATCCTTAGTGGTGATCAAACCATTTGATGTTGGAGGAGTTAACTCACTCCTAAGTTAACTAGAGAAGATATCTAAACCCAAGAGTTAAGCTAGTGATCATGAATCTATGAGAAAGCTAGTAGTATTAGTACATCAAATAATAATCTTGTTAAGTCAAGTGGGTATAAACTTAGAGTAAGTTTCTTTAGCAAGATAAGTCTTATAGAGAGATTAGTACAAGTCTATTACTCAGTTGAGTATAGATCTTGATTAGACAATTAGAAGCCTAAGCTTAGCATGAGAAAAGGATGGTGGTCATTATTCTCAAGTCACTTGATAATAGATGACCAGCGGATGAAGAAGAGTTGTGTGAATACCAAATTAGGAAAAACCTTAGTAAGCCGAATCATATAGCTTGATTATGAAAAGTCAAGCTAGAGTATGATGAAGTATATAACATAAGTTGTATGTAAGTAGATGCAAGGCTAGTATAAAGGAGTTTATAGATGGAGATAGAAAGTTGCATTGATGGATTCACAGAGGTAATTTAAAATAGAAGTTATATGTAGAAGAATGGAGAATGAGAATTATTGAAGTGGCATGACCATGTCATCATATGATGATGGATATGGTGGAGTCAGATGATTGTGTTATTCAGGAAGATGTGATCTTTCTGGATAAGATAAGAGAGATTTAAATAGAGTATAATTAGGAAAGGAATTCCTTATCTCAAGATAAGCTTAGTGAGGTATTAAGGTAGGTGTCAACACCCGGATTTTTAATCCCAGATGCTTGTTATGCCATACCTCGCAATCCCAAGATTACCATTTTTGCGAGACATAACAGAATTGGTACCACAGTACATCATACATTACAAAGCATAATAAGGTCTTGCAAATAAAGGATCTCATGATCTAGTCTTAATACAAATCAAGCAACGGAAAATAAACGTAGTAGGTGGTCCATCTTCAGAGTCACATGCAATGTTGACGATGGGAGATGATCCTAGTTGTCGTAGACCTCTTGTTGTCCATCATCCTAGTAGTCCTCCTCATAGTCTGGCCATGGGAATAGCCAGGGACAAATCCATGAGTACTCTTTAAGTACTCGCAAACTATCACTAATAGGTAAGGTAGTTCTAGTAGGAATCTTAAGCTCTAGGTTTATTTGCAAAAAGCCAGATTTATCTAAAAATGAGTTTAGAAGTAAAGAAAACTAAGTTAATGTTCTAAACCACTTAAGTGGGAACCTAGTTTTCATATCCACAACCCTGTTGTGGTCAAGTCAAAGTCATCGTTCAATTCACGTCATTTTGAAAACATCTGAAGACGGAACAGTATGGCCACTCCAACTGTCCATGACCGCGGACATGGCTATTCGAATAGTTTGACACTCTACAGAGGTGGTACACTTTCACCACAAAATTCGATACATCCGTCAGGGATAACCCTGAATCATCATACTTAGTATGCGGATAATCAATCATAACCTTTCAATTACACACTCTAGTATAGGAACCTCCCCTATGAGCTTGGCCTCCCAGCCATGGCCATCTTCCATCCTGGGACTACATAGGTGGACATTCACACTAACGAGGTAGCCTCAGCTCAACCTCTTCCGTGAGGGAACCCATACTAAGGCATATAAACTTCCAGTTAAGCCCTACCCAATTCAGGTATTGTGGTTGTACGGTAAAATTGGAATGGTATCGCATCCGAACCCAACCATCAGTTTTTATAAAGGGCTAAGGCTCATACCTCAACAATTTCATCATCAAATCCTTTTGTGTTTCTCAACACATGTCAAAACATTTCAATAGAATGAATCATCATTCTAAGGTTATCATAATCATTTTCACCAAGTATTCCCATCTAAAGTGATCAACTTTTATGCTTACCACTAGCCACTAAAGTTGAGGGTATTCACTAATGAGGGGTGCTAATCAAGGGTAACTATCCAACTCTAATCTCATGCCTTGGAATGACATCTAAGTATAACTACTTAGGCCTAGTTTTATATTCTTTATGGTATCTATACTATTTTTCCAATACTCACAAAGCACTAACTAAAAGTAAAGAACTTTGGTAAAATAAAAGAATAAAGCTTGCAAGTAAAACTTGGGATTGGTATAATCAAAGTTATATAACCAAGCATGCCTAATGCATGTTGCACAGGTTATCTTACAACGATGGCTTGCATAGGTATGAGACTTGCAAGTGTTAGCTTACCTTGAGTAGTGTTGTGATTGAAGTTCTCTTCTTCTTCTTCTTCTTGGTAGTACTCCTCCTCCTCGTATCCCGGGTCGGTACTATCGTCTATAAATGAACACGGGGTACACAATCACCAAACAATACTTAACTACTTCTATTTAGCACACTAAGGCTCACGCTTGATGATCTAGCATCATCACAATCATCACATGAAATAAGGACTTAATCTTGTTTGTCTTATTTTAGAAAAGTAATTTCTACTCATTGAAAATACATAAGATTTAATATTCTACAATTAAAATATGGGATCATGTTGACACATGTCATCACCACATATTCTAATACATGGGAATGTTATTTAAAGTGGTGGCCATATTTTATAAAGTTTAAGATTATCCTTTTAATAGAATTAAAGTGACTAGAAATGCCTAAATAGCATTCTTTTGGTACTACTCCAATGCCACTGCATGCAAACCTAGATATTTTTACATATTCAGATAGATCTTGTCAAATGTGATTTTTGAGAGTTGGAATCAACTCAAAAGCATTTATGGTTGATTTTTGAAAAATATTTGAATGTGAAAAAGTCTCTGCCTTGTTATTTTTACTATAGGTGAAATATAATTCCAAATGATTTGAATCCAATAGTCTTGGATAGATAATTTAAATATCTTTCTAAAAAAATTGGAATCATGCAATTTGGTTCAGTGAATCTATTTGAATTGATTTTTGAATCTACTGACAAAATCGGGTTTTAACTAAATTGGAAAATAACTATTTGAATTCACAGGCCTGCGCGGGAAACTAACTGGGCCGGCCCAATCTGCACAGCGCGGTGCAGTGGGCTGCTGACAGGGAGTCCCACTAGTCAGTGACTCTGTCTAACCGAAACGGTATCTTTCAATCTAGGCCCTACGATTAGAATCTGATCTAATGGCTGAGGTTCATCGTCGATGACGAACAGCTCCGGCGAGGTCTGAACCCTAACGCGGCGGTGGGGGTTGTGTGAGGCTCACCAGGGCTCTAGCTAGGGTTAGCGATGGGGGCGAACGACGTTGTAGACAACGGCGGTTTGAATGGTGGTCACGGCGGCTCCCGGAGCGGCTCCAATTGATGACTCCTCTTCTCCTCTGCAGCAGCGGGCTTCGACAAAATTCCGGTGATGCGGCACTCGCCTTGCTCTAAAAAGAAGTGTGGGAGGGTCTGTGAGGAGTGGGGAGTGAGGTGGTGTGGAGAATTGAGGCGAAGAGGGCCACTATTTATACACCGACGAGGGGACCGAGCGGGATGGGCTGGCTTCTCCGGCGATGGCGGTACAACGAGCTAGCGGCATGGCTGAGGGTAGGGGCGACGCAGTGCTCCTTGGCAGTCATCACGGTATTAATGGCACGACACAGGGCGGTCGAGGATGGTCGGGCGCGTGCAATTCTCTACATGGAACTGGCGGTGTTCGAGACGATGAACGGGGGCTATGGGTCACGTGGCGGCGAACGGGGATGTCTAGGAGCTAGCCAGGGTTATGGCGAGTGTGTGCACGCGCGGAGAAGCGGCGTGCGTGCGAGCTGGTCGGCTGACTCAGTGCGCTCTCGCCTTGAAGAACGTGGGTGCGGCTGGTTTCTGGTGGTCCACGACATGGCTGTGGTCAAGGGCCTGATAGGGGGTGGTGGTGGACGGTCGCCTATCTCCTGGTCGTTGTGGGAGAGGGCGGCATGGTCTGTGGCACTCTGTCCATGGTCGGCCGGCGTGGCAAGTCTCGGGTGGAGGCGCACTAGTGAAACAGCAAAGGGGGAGATGCGTGTCTGGTGCTGCTAGATGTTGGGGGAGACAGGGGAGTGCAATAAGGGCAAGTGGTTGAGTGATCACTGCTCCAAATAGTGAAGTTAGGGAGAGGTTAATTAGTGTCTGCAAGGTGTTTGATTAAATGGCTGCTAGAAATTAAGTTTCAAAATTTTGAATGAAATTTGGTGAGTGTTTTGATCTTATGCTTGATAGTCTCTGGTTGCTTGGGTTTGTCCAGGTGAATTGATTTGAGTGGTTTTTGCAAAATGGTGATCTTACCATATGAACTTGATTCAATTTTGAACTATCCTTTAAATATATTTGAAAGTAGTTTTGTGATTTTTTAAAGTGGGCTTGGGTTCACTTTTACTTGGTCTAGCAAGGGGTGAAAAGAAATGGAAATGTTTCTGTTAGAAATTCCATTCTAGGAACACTCAAAGTGGCCTAGTGGTTAACTTTGGTCAAAATGACCATTTGATCATTTTATTCATATTTGATTTCTTTTTTGTTTGTAACTGGCCTAGATGATGTAGTATTCATGTTTAAACCATTTCTTATCATTTGTAGCAATCAACATTGAAATTTCACTCAATCCTATACTAATGCAAATCACACATGCATTCATATTCAATTTTGTAATAAAAGTCTTTGTTAACCCTAAACTTGGGTGATTAGAACTTGATAATCTTGCTTAATATTTTTGGGGTGTTACAAACCTTCCCTCCTTAAAAAAAATCTCATCCCGAGATTTAAGAAAAATTAGGAACTAAAGAGATTTGGAAACTCGGTCCTAATGTAATCTTCTCGCTCCCAAGTAGCTTGTTCTTCTGTATGGTTGCTCCACTGGATCTTGAGAAACTTGATACTCCGGGTCCTGGTGGTTCTGAAGGCTTCTTCCAAAATACAAATGGGTACTTCACGATACGTCAGATCCTTGTTGATATCTATGGCTCGGTGATCGATGTTCTTGAACACTTCTGTCTTCTCCGGAACTTCTAAGCATTTGCGAAGTAACGAGATATGGAACACATTATGTATGGATGGCATCTCCTCTGGCAGTTCTAGTTGATAAGTTACTTCTCCTCGGCGATTCAAAATCTTGAAGGGTCCAATATATCTGGGGGCTAACTTCCCTTTCAGTTGAAAACGTTGCATTCCCTTCAAGGGCGATACTTTGAGATAGACAAAATCTCTGACATTGAAGGCCAGGTCTCGACTTGAGGTGTTCACAGACTTTGTGAACCTTATCTTTGGCTTCTCGTAGGATGTCGGGCCGAAAATCTGACTCTCTCCTACTTGCGACCAATTCAAGGGGGTATGACACTTCCTTCCATACAGAAATTCAAATAGGTCCATTTGCAAACTGGCTTGATAACTGTTGTTGTATGAAAATTCTGCGAAAGGAAGACAATCTTCCCATTTTGATCCATATTCTAGCACACAAGATCTCAACATATCTTCTAAGATTTGCTTGACTCTTTCAGTTTTTCCATCGGTCTGCGGGTGATAAGCTGTGCTGAAGTTCAGCTTGGTTCCTAATCCTTCTTAGACTTTCTGCCAAAATCTTGAGGTAAACTGGGTTCCTCGATCCGACACTATGGTCTTAGGGGTTCCATGCAAACTGACGATTCTAGCAATGTATAGCTCTGCTAGCTTCAAACTCTGGTAGGTAGTCTTGACAGGTATAAAATGGGCTACCTTAGATAGTCTATCAACTATGACCCAAATAGAGTCATTTCCCCTACTAGATGTAGGCAAACCGGTGATGAAATCCATTCCGACAGAATCTCATTTCCATTCTGGAATCTGCAATGGTTGCAAAAGTCCTGCGGGTCTCTGATGTTCCGCTTTGACTCGTTGACAGATATCACACTTGGCTATGTAGCTTCCGATTTCTCTCTTCATCTTGTGCCACCAAAATTGCTCCTTCAAATCCTGATACATCTTCGTTCCTCCAAGGTGGATAGAATAAAGAGTATCATGAGCTTCCTGCATGATAACTTGCTTCAGCTTGGAATCTGCTAGCACACAGATACGTCCTTTGTACCACAAAACTCCTTCTTCATCCTCGGTGAATCCGGGTAGCTTCCCTGTACCAATATGACGTTTGATTCTGTCGATACTTGCATTCCCTTTCTGCGCCTCCTTGATCTGACTGATCAAAGTGGGTTGAAGTTCAATGCTAGCTAAAAATCCTTTTCTAACTAGCTCTGTTGTAAACTGTTCCAACTCTTCATGCAAACTTGGTTGGGATTATTTAATCATGGTGTTTAATCTACACGGCAATCTTCTAAGAGCATCCGCTACCACATTGGCTTTGCCAGGGTGATAGTGAATCTCAAGGTCATAATCCTTGATTAACTCTATCCATCTCCTTTGCCTCATATTCAGCTCCTTCTGGGTGAAAATATACTTTAGACTCTTGTGATCCGAATAAATCTCACAGCGGTTACCCATAAGGTAATGACGCCATGTCTTCAAGGCTAAAACTACGGCTGCTAGTTCAAGGTCATGGGTAGGGTAGTTTTGCTCATGTTGCTTCAGTTGTCGGGACAGATATGCTATAACTTTGCCTTCCTGCATCAACACACATCCGAGACCAATCTTGGATGCATCACAATACACATCAAAAGGCTTCTTGATATCTGGCATAATCAGAATTGGGGCTGAAATCAGTCTCTTCTTGAGCTCTTGAAAACTTGCTTCACATTTATCCGTCCATTCAAACTTCTTATCTTTCTTCAAAAATTGGGTCATTGGTCTTGTGATGCTTGAAAATCCTTCAATGAACATGCGGTAATATCTCGCTAATCCGAGAAATGCACGGACTTGGGTTTGAGTGGTTGGGGCTTTCCAGTCTTGAACATCTCTGATCTTGGCGGGATCGACAGCGACTCCTCCTACTGACACAATATGTCCTAGGAATCCTACTTCCTTCAACTAGAACTCACATTTGCTAAACTTAGCATACAACTGATGTTCTCTAAGGGTTTCAAGGATGGTTCTCAGGTGTAGCTCATGGTCTTCTTCTGACTTGGAATAGATCAGAATATCGTCGATAAAAACAACGACAAACTTATCCAGGAAGTTCATAAAAATATTATTCATGAGATTCATGAAATAAGGGGGGCCATTGGTTAATCCAAAAGACATGACCGTATACTCATACTATTCATATCTGGTGGTAAAGGAGGTCTTTGGAATATCCGTTGCACGAACCTTGAGTTGATGATAACCAGTCCTAAGATCAATCTTAGAAAACACTCTGGCACCAGTCAACTGGTCAAATAGATCCTCGATCTTCGGCAGTGGGTACTTGTTCTTGATGGTGACATCATTCAGCTCCGGTAATCCGTGCACAAACGGTTAACTCCATCTTTCTTATCCACAAACAATACAGGCGATCTCCATGGCAATGCGCTTGGTTGAATCAGACCTTTCTCCAACATAGCATCAAGTTGTTTCTTCAGCTCCACTAATTCAGATGGGTTCATACTATAAGGTCTCTGAGCTATGGGTCCAGTTCCAGGAACTAGTTCAATGATGAACACGATATCCCGATCTGGGGGCATACTAGGCAATTCATCTGGGAATATGTCGGGGTATTCACAGACTACTCTAACTTGGTCTATCGTTTGTTGGACTAGACTCTTATTGCATTTGAATTGATGGGGCAAGGTCTCAGATACATGCTCTACTAATACTCCAGAGCTACTGGTCATGGTTATGGCTTTCTTGGCACAGTCGATTAATCCTTTATGTTTCGACATCCAATCCATTCCTAGTACTACTTCCAAACCTTTGGTTCCAAGTACTATTAGATTCACATAAAAATCTATTCCATGGATTCTGATAGGTACATCCTTGCAAATTTTTCTAGCTTTGGTGGTTGAACCAGGTATTTGAACTATCATAACATGCTTCAATTTGGTTGGTTGAATCTTACTAGTGCATGCAAATTCTTCTGTAACAAACGAGTGCGATGCTCCAGAATCAAACAACACTCTTGCAACTATTGAGTGAACAGAAAACATACCTAGCACGACATCTGGCGCTTCCTGAGCTTCTTCAGCATTCATGTGGAACAAATGGTCGTTGCGGTTGAGCGAGTTCCCTAGGGAAAATCTCCTTCCAGGATGAACACGGCATTGCTGTTGAGCGGGTGCATTCACATTGGTGGCTGTTGCAAGCTTCTTGGGGAACTCATTGGAGTAGTGACCCTTGACTCCACATTCAAAACAAGTAATCTGAGACTTGTCTTTTCCTGTGATAGGCACAACATTCCTTCCAGTCCTTGGGGAAGTATTGTTGTTGTTGGACTTGGGTGGTGCACTGTTGAAGTTGTTGGAGTTGTCGGGGTTGTTGTTGTGGTTTCCTCCAGACTTAAGGTTTCCTCCGCTATGATTGGGATAGTTTGTACATGGCAAAGGGGGTCTGTTGTTTCTTGGGGCATATCCTGCAGACAGGTTGGGGCGATACTTCTGAGTATGGTGGGATCCAGTCTGGTGCATCATCCTGCGCTTGTGATTGTCATTGGCTTGGTTTATCTTCCCTTCCATCTAGATGGCAGAATCTACTAGCTCTTCTAGATCTCCAAAACGGATGTTGACTAACACAGTCTGCATCTCATCATGCAATCCATTCAGGAACCTTTCCTTCTTCTTTGATTTGGTGCTATTCTCATCAGGGGCATTTCTATCTTGGGACAAAAATTTGTCACGGTACTCAACTACCGTCATCCTTCCTTGCTTCAGTTCCCTGAACTCAACCCTCATCCTAGTGACCAAACCTTGGGGCACATGGGTCCGGCTGAACTTCATCTTGAATGCTTCCCAAGTCATCATCTGACCTTCGTTCATGGTACGGGTGCTATTCCACCAGGCTCTTGCATGTCCTGCTAGATAATGGGTGGCAAATAGTACTTTCTCATTGGCTTCAACTCCTGCGACCTCCAGGTTGTTCTCCATGGTTTGCAACCAGTCATCAGCATCTAAGGGATCCTCAGACTTATTAAAGATAGGTGGGTTGGTATTCTGAAAGTTCTTGAGCTTGGATCCATGGTGATCCTAGATTCCGTGACCTTGGTTATTATGGGCCATCTGAGCTATATGTTGAAGAGTGGCTAGGTTGGCTTGGCGTTCGGCTCTACTAGCTTCACGGTTAGAAACTAGCATTTGCAAAATCTGCAACATTGGGTCCTGAGATGAACTGCTTCCTCCGGGATTTCCATGAGTCATCTGAAGATTGAGATAGATAATGAGATAAGAGGGAAATCTCTAAGGTTCATGGTTTTGTTTCAAAAGCTTTAAACTTTGAGTTTGACTCAGATTTTGCAAACTATCAACTTCCTCGCATTCATTCATTCAAAGCACACAATACAAACACACACCACACACAAATAGAAAACAAATGGTTTTAAGAACCTTTCTGTGAAACTACGATATAGTGGGGCCGGTACAACTCACTCCTACGGTAGTGATCAAGTGCATCTAATCATCATCAATGAAGTCGTAATCATCATCATCAGTGTGGAACTCCATGGCATCATCCTCCAGGTAGTCGTTGTCATCACTGAGGTAAGAGTAAAGATCTCCCTGGATATCTTCACCTTACTCCTCCTTCGCTTCAAGTTGGACTTCATTCTCATGGATGGTCTTCTTGAGAGCGGCCACCTTCTTGCGAAGATGATCGATGGTGCGTTCCTTCTTGTCGTGCTGATGATGAAGTGATTGGCGCTCCTTGGCGAGAATGGCGAGGGTCTGGTCCTTCTTGACAGTAATGGCATGGTTGTGGTTGGCGTAGGCACGGGCATTGTCTAACTCCTTCTACCTATCATACAACATGAAGTCAAGATTGTCCACCTGGTGCTTCAGCTCCGGGTGTCCTGGCATCTCCAAGGGCATTCCCATAGAATCACGCCTTGCGAAGTGAGCAAAGGGATTTCCCTGGATCAAGTTGATGTTTTACCCACACAGACGGGCAAGAGCTTCATGCATAGCCCTGGCTAATCCATCTAGCCAGTTGTTCTTACGCAAGGTGAATTGGATCTTCTCTGAAGTGGGTGCTTCCATCTTGCCTCTAAGATCTGCAACTATCAGCCATTGTAGATCTCCTCCTATGTGATCGTTGAGTTGGGCCCCGAAGAATTCCGGATGCGGGTGCTCAAGATACTCTGATAGTGCATCTAGATCCCTCTCAAAGATCAGTTGGCCTCCATTACCCAGCTGGTAGAATTTGCAATACTGGACTTCCATCTATAATAATTTAGGGTGAGTAAGTTAGTGAGGTGATCAAGTGTGTCAAATTTTATGTAGGAATGCAAGAATTTTTGAGGAACTTGATTTTTTTGAAAGAATCTCAAGGATAAGAGTGGGAATAGGTTTTTGTAAATACTCACTTGTTTTGTTTTGAAACTAAGGTTTTGTTCGGACGTCCATTCTAACTAGGGTCTCCTATGGTCATGATGGCTCTGATACCAACTTGTCAACACCCAGATTTTTAATCCCAGATGCCAGTTATGCCATACCTCGCAATCCCAGGATTACCATTTTTGTGAGACATAACAGAATTGGTACCACAGTACATCATCCATTACAAACCATAATAAGGTCTTACAAATAAAGTATCGCATGATCCAGTCTTAATACAAATCAAGCAGCAGAAAATAAACGTAGTAGGGGCTCCATCTTCAGAGTCACAGGCAATGCTGATGATGGGAGATGATCCTAGTTGTCGTAGACGTCTTGTTGTCCATCATCCTGATAGTCCTCCTCATAGTCTGGCCATGGGAATAGCCAGGGACAAATCCATGAGTACTCTTTAAGTACTCGCAAACTATCACTAACAGGTAAGGTAGTTCTAGTAGGAATCTTAAGCTCTAGGTTTATTTGCAAAAAGCCAGATTTATCTAAAACTGAGTTTAGAAGTAAAGAAAACTAAGTTAATGTTCTAAATCACTTAAGTGGGAACCTAGTTTTCATATCCACAACCCTGCTGTGGTCAAGTCAAAGTCATCGTTCAATTCACAAGTCATTTTGAAAACATCTGACGACGGAACAGTATGGCCACTCCAACTGTCCATGACCGCGAACATGGCTATTTGAATAGTTTGACACTCTACAGAGGTGGTACACTTTCACCACAAAATTCGATACATCCGTCAGGGATAACCCTGAATCATCATACTTAGTATGCGGATAATCAATCATAACCTTTCAATTACACACTCTAGTATAGGAACCTCCCCTATGAGCTTGGCCTCCCAGCCATGGCCATCTTCCATCCTGGGACTACATAGGTGGACATTCACACTAATGAGGTAGCCTCAGCTCAACCTCTTCCGTGAGGGAACCCATACTAAGGCATATAAACTTCCAGTTAAGCCCTACCCAATTCAGGTATTGTGGTTGTACGGTAAAATTGGAATTGTATCGCATCCGAACCCAACCATCAGTTTTTATAAAGGGCTAAGGCTCATACCTCAACAATTTCATCATCAAATCCTTTTGTGTTTCTCAACACATGTCAAAACATTTCAATAGAATGAATCATCATTCTAAGGTTATCATAATCATTTTCACCAAGTATTCCCATCTAAAGTGATCAACTTTTATGCTTACCACTAGCCACTAAAGTTGAGGGTATTCACTAATGAGGGGTGCTAATCAAGGGTAACTATCCAACTCTAATCTCATGCCTTGGAATGACATCTAAGTATAACTACTTAGGCCTAGTTTTATATTCTTTATGGTATCTATACTATTTTTCCAATACTCACAAAGCACTAACTAAAAGTAAAGAACTTTGGTAAAATAAAAGAATAAAGCTTGCAAGTAAAACTTGGGATTGGTATAATCAAAGTTATATAACCAAGCATGCCTAATGCATGTTGCATAGGTTATCTTACAACGATGGCTTGCATAGGTATGAGACTTGCAAGTGTTAGCTTACCTTGAATAGTGTTGTGATTGAAGTTCTCTTCTTCTTCTTGGTAGTACTCCTCCTCCTCGTATCCCGGGTCGGTACTATCGTCTATAAATGAACACGGGGTACACAATCACCAAACAAAACTTAACTACTTCTATTTAGCACACTAAGGCTCACGCTTGATGATCTAGCATCATCACAATCATCACATGAAATAAGGACTTAATCTTGTTTGTCTTATTTTAGAAAAGTAATTTCTACTCATTGAAAATACATAAGATTTAATATTCTACAATTAAAATATGGGATCATGTTGACACATGTCATCACCACATATTCTAATACATGGGAATGTTATTTAAAGTGGTGGCCATATTTTATAAAGTTTAAGATTATCCTTTTAATAGAATTAAAGTGACTAGAAATGCCTAAATAGCATTCTTTTGGTACTACTCCAATGCCACTGCATGCAAACCTAGATATTTTTACATATATAGATATATCTTGTCAAATGTGATGTTTGAGATTTGGAATCAACTCAAAAGCATTTATGGTTGATTTTTGGAAAATATTTGAATGTGAAAAAGTCTCTGCCTTGTTATTTTTACTATAGGTGATCTATAATTCCAAATGATTTGAATCCAACGGGCTTGGATATATAATTTAAATACCTTTCTAAAAAATTGGAATCCTGCTATTTGGTTTAGTGAATGTATTTGAATTGATTGTTGAATCTACTAACAGAATCGGGGTTGAACTAAATTGGAAAATAACTATTTGAATTCACAGGCCTGCGCGGGAAACTAACTGGGCCGGCCCAATCTGCACAGCGCAGCACAGCGGGCTGCTGATAGGGGGTCCCACTAGTCAGCAACTCTATCTAACCGAAACGGTATCTTTCAATCTAGGCCCTACGATTAGAATCTGATCTAATGGCGGAGGTTCATCGTCGACGACGAACAGCTCCGGCGAGATCTGAACCCTGACGCAACGGTGGTGGTCGTGTGAGGATCACTAGGGATCCAGCTAGGCTCGGTGATGGGGGCAAACGACGTTGTAGATGATGGTGGTTCGAACGGTGGTCGCGGCGGCTCCCGGGCGGCTCCAATCAACGACTCCTCTTCTCCTCTGCAGCGGCGGGCTCCGGCCAAATTCCAGCGATGCGGCACTCACCTTGCTCCAGGAAGAAGTGTGGGAGGGTCTGTGAGGAGTGGGGAGTGAGGTAGTGTGGAGAATTGAGGCGAAGAGGGCCTATATTTATACACCGACGAGGGGAGTAAACGGGATGGGCTGGCTTCTCCAGCGACAGTGATACAGCGAGCTAGCGGCATGGCTGAGGGTAGGGGCTACGCAGTGCTCCCTGGCGGTCATCACGGTCTTAATGGCATGGCACGGGGCGGTCGAGGATTGTCGGGTGCATGCGGTGCTCTACACGGAACTAGCGGTGTTTGAGACGGCGCACGGGGGCTACGGGTCGCACGGCGGCGAACGGGGATGTCTGGGAGCTAGCTGGGGTTATGGCGAGTGTGTGCACGCGCGGAGAGGGCGAGGTGCGGCGCGTGTGATCTAGTCGGCTGCGGTGCTCTGGCGCGCTCTCGGCAGGGCACAAAGAAAGTGGGCGCGACTAGTTTCTGGTGGTCCATGGCCTGGCTGGGGTCAAGGGCTGGACAGGGGGTGGCGGTGGACGGTCGCCTGTCTCCTGGTCGTCATGGGAGAGTGCGACATGGTCCGTGGTGCTCTGTCCATGGTCGGCCGACATGGCAAATCTCGGTCGGTGGCGCACTGGTGCAACGGCAAAGAGGGAGATGCGTGTCTGGTGCTGCTAGATGCTGGGGGAGACATGGGAGTGCAATGAGGCCAAGTGGTCGAGTGATCACTGCTCCAAATAGTGAAGTTAGGCAGAGGTTAATTAGTGGCTGCAAGGTGTTTGATTAAATGGCCGCAAGAAATTAAGTTTGAAAATTTTGAATGAAATTTGGTGAGTGTTTTGATCTTATGCTTGATAGTCTCTGGTTGCTTGGGTTTGTCAAGGTGAATTGATTTGATTGGTTTTTGCAAAGTGGTGATGTTACCATATGAACTTGATTCAATTTTTAACTATCCTTTAAATATATTTGAAAGTAGTTTTTGTGAGTTTGTAAAGTGGGATTGGGTTCACTTTTACTTGGTCTAGCAAGGGGTGAAAAGAAATGGAAATGTTTCTATTAGAAATTCATTTCTAGGAACACTCAAAGTGTCCTAGTGGTCAACTTTGGTCAAAATGACCATTTGATCATTTTATTCTTTGATTTCTTTTTTGTTTGTAATTGTCCTAGATGATGTAGTATTCATATTTAAACCATTTCTTATCATTTGTAGCAATCAACATGGCAATTTCACTCAATCCTATACTAATGCAAATCACACATGCATTCATATTCAATTTTGTTATAAAAGTTTTTGTTAACCCTAAACTTGGGTGATTAGAACTTGATAATCTTGCTTAATATTTTTGGGGTGTTATAGTAGGAGTACTTGAGAAATCCTTAACCAAGATTATATCAATCCATGACAAAACCCATGTCTACCTCTTTGTTTAAAACCTTAGAATAAAGAGGGTAGTTAAAATCAATTCCTATTTTTAGGCAGCCAATGGATAGTATCTCTTAGTCAAATGAAATGTCAAAGAGATAAGAAGAATATCAGTTGAGAGTGTATTGATGAAAGCCTTGTTTATTTTATTATCTTAACTCCTAATAGAAACCTAGATCCATGAATCATCAAGACCATATTAAGAAGTAAGCTTTATAGCTCACTCTAAGTTGAGATATCATTCAGGATTATAAATTCTGGATCAAACCTTAAACCTTGATCCCTGGCAACATTCATTAATAAACTTGAGGGTAGTGTATCCTCTAGGGTTCATGGTAAGTGTGGTATTAGAAACCCTAAATAGATGTTGCTGGGCATTGAGAGCACTTGTGTCACATGAATGATAATGGTTGTTCACCATTATATAAGAAACTTCTATTAAAACATTAACCACACTTAACAAAGTGGTGAACAACCATCTCAAGAAGTGATCCATGCTTACTTTGGAAAACAGTAGAATGGTTATGAAGAAATTGTAATGGAATTGGAATAAAGGAAATTCCAAACTCTAAAAGAACCTTAAAATAAAAATCACTATATTATGAACACCAGGGTTTAATACCTTGTAATATATTTACATAATTCCTTTATGAGGATAAGTGTGAATGAGATTCTATGTACAACATTAAATCATTACCATTAAAAATTATCCAATGAAAACAAATCATGTTTATAAGGCTTTTGGATAATGAACAAAAATATTAAACCTTAAGGAATAAATAAATCCATCAATGAAATATTCTCCTAATAGTTAAAATTTATGAAAAATCATGAAAAGTATAATAACCACTTAGTCTCAAAAGGTCCCTACAGTATTTTATTTGTCCATAAAATTTTGGAGACTTTAAACATTGAGAAAACCAAATTTGAAATGGTTTTGTAAGAATAGATAATAGAACCATAATTAAGAAAAAGAATAGCCATGCATAGTCCCACGGCCCATTCTCTAACCCAACGATGCGAGTAGAAGTAGTAAAAAAACCGCTCGCTTTGCTAAGCCCCAACAACACCAGCCCAGTTAGGCTCCCTCTCTCTCACTGACAGGTGGGACCACAGATGGACCGCGAGTTCATTCATAGAAATGTTAGGGGGTATTCTGCAAAAACCATCATTGTCATCATCCCCACGCACATAGGCAGCTGCGTGTGCTCGCTGATGACCGTCCGCCGCCGTCAACAAGAATCGACCGCCGGGATGCTTGTCGTTGCCAGGGAGGAGGATAAGAATGCCACGGAGTCCCTCTGCCCATTCTCATCCCTTCACCCTCGCCCTCGCATCTGCTCTTTTCCTTTCTCTACCTCACAAGGCTGAAACCCTAGCTTCGGGTTGCCGTCGATTCCCGCTGTTCTCGACCTCCTCTCGCACATCTGAGGCCATCGCTGGAACCGCCATGCTGTCTTGGTTCTCCTCGTAGAAGGAATCGACAGCGCACAACCGCAATCGAGCATCACGACTCGTCTTCATCAGCTCCGACGAGATTCGCCGCCGTCCATACCAGCGCCTCCGGCCACGTACACCTCTTTCGATGACGCAAGCGTCATCAAGGTGAGTTTCTCAACCCCTAGTCCTCTCCACCCTCTATCTCTTCCTCTAGATCGATCCCGTCACGAGCACCCACCGCCGCCACCGTTGTCCGTCGTCGTGACCATTGTTCCGGTAGCCATTTCGGGGTGGCGCCGCTACTAATAGGTTCCCCTGCATGTGCTTGTTCGTATGGTGTAAACCATGCTTGCTAACTCACGCTAGATCGCCGCCGCCGGTCGCCGTCTGAGCCTCTCCAGTGAGGTGACATCATGCCGACGTTAGGCCCACGTCACCTCAGCCGTTTGACCAGTCCCCACCAATGTGGCATGCGGACGTGGCCCTGACCCCACTGGTCAGTGACCCGGGCTGGATTTAGTTGAGGTGTAAAAAGTATTTTGTAAAGAGTTGACGTCAGCAGTGATGCAATAAATCAATTATTAGTTATTTAAATAAATCCAGAAAATATATAAATCTTGTTAAATCCATATCTTTTGTTTTATAATTTGGAAAAATCCATATAATATATCAAAATGTTCAGAAAAATAAACTCTACAATATAAACCTATAATCATATTTTATTTTCCAACTCAAATAAAATAGTAATTATTTTTAGTAAATAACCTATTAGAGATAAATCTTAAATAAATATATTCTATTATTTAAAATTCATAAAAATAAGTATAATATATAAAAATTCATAAAAAACAAAATATACATTTATAAACTTATTTTGTACATTTTTGTGATACTTAAGTAAGTATTTATTATTTATTTAGTATTTATAAAGTGATAAAACTTATAAAAATCATATCTTATTATTTACAAATCACAAAAATACCTATAATATACCAAATTGATGACAAAAATAAAATCTACACATCAAAAATGTCAACTCTCACTTTTGAAGTAAAATAAAAGGTATAGGTTCAATAAACTAGTTTAAACTTGTTTATGCCTTTAAAATAAGTTATTTAAAATCTAAAAGTATAATAACAAGTTCAATTGATATTTAAGTGAAGTCAAGATAGGTCTAACCATTTTAAGTGTACTTACTAAAACTACCATTAAAATTAAGTAAATATTACTCTCTAAAAATATTCTAATCACTTATAAAATCATCAAGCTCATATTTACTAATTCTTCTACTAGTCCGGAAAACTACTTAAATTTAAATCAAGTTCTTAAGTAATTAAAGTAATGCCTATTTTGTACTTATGAAGCATCACCTTAAGAAAACACCAAAGCAATGCTACTTGTATTCTACCTTTATGAATACTTAAGAAGTAAACTACCTATAGGTGATGCCATATCTAAAATATATAAGTCTCCACTTGCTAGTTGAATAGCTATGCAAATATGCAACCTATTTTTCTTTTAAGATACTAAACCTTAAAAGTATAACTACAAGATTGAAATGCTTTTACTTTGAGAGGTAACCTTTTTCTTAAAAGTTATTATTTTAAGAAACATTAAAAGTAAGCCTTAAGCATTTCTATAAAGGCTCTAACTGATTAATAATCTTACTTAAGAAAATCTTTTAAATAGCCTGCACCATTTGAGTTCTTTGGTATTGCATGCTACTTGTTGTATTTACATATTGTTTCACACACTCTCACAAGCCTTTATAAGAAGCACAAGTGTAAAGCTGGTATAAAATTGAAAAACATTCTAAAGAAACCATTCCCAGTTTCTGAACCCTAGATTAGATACGACTCTTCCTAGGATTCACGTTTATCAAATTGCATTACATTACTTATGCATAATTGCATCTTGCTTCTTTAAACATTAGTCCTTACTAGAAAATGATGCTGTTTACAGAATTTGGATCTTCTAGTGTCTCGAAGACCGTGAGTGCATAATCTTGCAATCACAAAAGGCAAGTTCACACTTGCTCATGTCCTTTGATTATTTTCTATCAAATGCTTGTAACTCAAATGTTGTCATCACCTTTATTTCAAAAAGGTCAGAAAATACTATTTTCATAATAATATGATTATGGATCTTGATTTCAAAGAAGTCAACATATACATCAACCAAAGCAAAGGCGAAGATCTTGATTAGATAGGAGTAGATACTCTAGCCATAACACCTAATTCTGTAGAGCAATGCAATAGCAGCATTTGCAAGCCAGATAGTTTAGATGCTAGTCTTATTAGCCAGATAGCCCTAAGTTGTTATTTTTGGTTCTTCTTTGTAAGAAGTTGATTTTCTCTCTCTTTAACCTAGAGTGTTCTATGGATCTTTTGTAAAGAGTCGAGTTGTAATCTATAGTCATGTCTTGGACCTGCTGTGTTTCTGTTGTACCACTCTGAGGGATGTAATACTAGTGAACGGTGTTTCATTGTTGTATGTCAACGACTATAGTGTACTACATCATGCAGTGGTATGTTGGGTCACTGCAGCTGGTATCAGAGCATATGCTTTGACCTTAGCATTAAAACCCTTTTAGGAAGACCTATAGGTTGGACAGTGACTATAGGAGCCATCTTATCTAAACCAAGACTTGTGATGGTATCCACTTGAGGATAATCTTATCACACTTAAGTTGGATGTTTTTATCATCTTTCTTAAGGAGTAGGTATATGTTTTCTCTAGAGAAATATCATTTTAGTGTAGCTCTGAATAGGTATAACACTAGTAAGATGTCTTAAGTAAGTAATATATCAAAGAAGATTAGGACTAAGAATAGGATATCATGTGGAGTAGTATTGGTGATGGAGTTTATATTTAGAATCCATGTGAAGCAACAGAATCCCACCACTAGTTGATACCACTATACCATATAGGGTAGACCATTAGAGTATGTATAGATACAATTGGAAGTAAATCAGGTGGCATTCACTTGAGAATTCCATGTGATGGAGTAGAATTCTGTTAAGAATCATTAATACTAAGCTAAGAAGAAGAGTTATCATGGTGAGATTATCCCCGAGACCATCATAAGTTTGTAATTAGGACTAGACAAAGTAAATAATCTTGTAACAATAGTAAGAAAGGGATAGTGTAGGTCTATGATAGAAGTCATAGGTGCCATAGCATTATGATAATTTTTGGATTAAGGTAGTAATTACAGTTTTGTTAGTAGTATTTAGAGATCATGTGAGGATAGTTTCGATAGAATGGCAAATTGGTAGTCTTTAGTGGTTCTAAAATAAAGGTAAGGGGTTAGTCAGAACCAAAGTGAGGCCACTTTTCTCCACATTATCCAATTGCAATTGAGCAATTTGGGTAAATATTGAGACAAAGAAAAGTTTGAACCCTAAAGTGCTAAGTATCACAAAGTAAACCTATACTAGGAGGTGTCATATACTACACAGCTAAGCCTGCATTTTTGAGATGTTTTACTCAACTACTATATTACGGGCTTAGAATGATGTGTGTTATATGTACCACATTTGGGTTTCTTGGTTTTTCTTGGATCTTCTTGATTGACTAGATCTGTACATGAAGTTTGACTTGGTGTGCAAATGCATGTTGCATTATCGAGTTATTACTTGATGTTATAGAACCAGATAGATAAGGGAATTCGTGTAAGGGAGTGATGAGTTCCGAAGATCAAGATGAAGACTTGCAGGAAGAAGGAAGCCAAATATAAGGAGTATCAACACTATTTTGAAGAATGGATCAATCCCAACTCACTATGAGCTGGCAATAAGAAGGGATATTAATGCACAAAAGGTGTGGAGCAACATGAAGGAATAAACTTTACTTCACTCAAGATGGGTGATGTTGCTCAGAAGTTAATGAAGTAGTTATGCCTATTCCATATAAGCAACATGAAATCAAGCAAGTTATAAGTCTTGGAACAAAAGTGGTGTTCAAGCTCTGACAACTCAGAGAGAATGCTAGTAGTAAGTGCAGAACCTATAGGGTAATCCATACACCTAGGAGTATCCTCAACTGGTATCTGTAGTGGTATCCATAGTTGGTATCCATAGCTGGTATCCTAGAAGTTTAGCTAATTAGGTCATCTTTGTGTAATTTAAAGAGTATAAAACTTGGCCTAAGTTAAGTGAGACCTAAGGAAGTATGAAATTAAGGTGATCGTTTTTTCGAGACGCATCGCGAATTCGGGTTTATCAGTGAGAAATAATGTCTAAGAAGATAAAAGTAAGACAAATGATGTCGGAAGAATTATTTGGGAGATCCACAATTGTGTGGATATACTGCAGATTCTTTCATGAGACCTTCCATAGGTAAAGTATAAGCTGGACAGAGACCGATATACTAACTATTGAGTTAATGGGTATTACACATGAAGTTTAGAGACCATTAGGAAACCCCAAGGGGGAGAGTAAACAATAAATAATGAAGTGTTGTTATTTGACTTTCTGACAAAAAGTTGAAGAAGAAGTACTAAACAATGTTATGGTTAAGCCTTATTCTCATAAGGTTATAAGAAGTCATCATTATAAAGTATTTCTAATAGTATGTCCGGATGAATGATCGAAGTAGACATAACAGCTTAAACCCAATGGACTAGTTTAAGAACAAAACACTATTAAGTTGTCCTTTAGAGTGAAGAGAGTATTCCAAACTAGACCGGTGTAGTGTAATAGGAAAACCATATTGGAATGGACAAAATGTTTCCACAACCAATTCTAAACAGGACTATAAGGGCATAATCCAAACGATTATAGTAAAATAAACCAAAAGATAAATTAGAAGCGATAGTGGATATTGTCAAGGATGAAGAGGATTCAAGGAAAAAGATCTGGATACGGGATACCACAATAATCCCCACTTGTGATCACAATGGAGTTAGGAAAGGTCGTGATCAATACAAGTCAACTCCTCATTCCAAAACATAAGAGAGTATGAACTTTGGGGATGAAGTTTATTTTAAGGGGGGAGTCTGTAACATCCCAACATTAGAGATTAGAAATAAGCTGAGATTAGGTGTGTGCATTGCATTCATGCATAGAAAATCTGCATAATTTTCGCGCTTTTAAATAAAACATGTCAAAGTGATTGAAGCTTCTCTTAACTTGGTGGAACTGAAGTAGATCATCAAGTTGATTGTGATAAGTTTCAATATGACCTTTGCTAAAACCTTATCTTTGGGTAATATAATTTGATCTAAGGGTAGATCAAATATAATAAAACTAAGTCACAACGCCCTACTTAATAAGGAGTACTAGATCTTCTAGAGATCATTACATGGCATTCCATACAACAACTCAAGGATGAATAATTAATCTTTTAAAGATTATATGGTATTATCTACCACAAACCCTGAATACCAAGTTAAGTATATAACTTAAGTAAAGAAACTCTATAACTAAATCTTGGTAAGCTTGCTTGTCATAGTTATTCCTACCATGGGTAGCATGGTGGTTCTTAAATATGAACTCTTATCACAAATAGAGTAGAAAATGGAAGATAAGCCAAGACCATTCATCACATACCTTTGTTGTCATATTAACATATGGCATTATTAAATAGATAGGTCCTAGTGTCAATTGATCATCAATCTTGGGTGACCAATACTTGACCTAGTGCTTAATAACCTTTATTTTTGACCTATTAGATTAACCTTCCAAAGACCTTAAGTAAATTAGTAAGAAGAAGGAACTAGATATGGTAGAGTGTGCCATCATCAATGGAATGAGATCCTTAGTTGACATAGGTATGATTCCTCGAATAACTATGATTCGCTACCCTATATTGGGTAAAAGGCTTACGGTCCATGAAGGTTTCAGATAATAGCCCAAGGAAGCAACTGACAAAGACTATGATTGTATTAGGAAAAAGACAATAAACTGACATTATGTTGGTATTGTAATTACGCGTGTATGGAACCTATTCGCATACAGCTTTGAGACCTGGCCTATTATATATAGGAAGGGAGAAGCCCAAGTGAGGGGACCGAAATCTAGAGGACAACTTGTAATAGTGTGATTTCTCAATATTTAGGCGACTTTGATTCCATTGTTTCCCTGAACATCTGACGAAATCCCCAGCGTTCTCTTTTCCGTGAAATCCCAAGTCCATTATCATGGGCATTGCCGAGGTCACCCCTCATCAATTGGCACCGTCTGTGGGAAATTTGAACGCTGGAACCACGGATTTGGCGGATCGCTCTCCACCGAGAATCAACTCAACGAAAGCAGATCCACGCCCGCCCACCCTTGTATTGGTACCCGCCGATTTCAATGGTGGGTCCGATCTAATCATCGGAAGATTCCACTTCCAAGTAGACGATCCGCAAGAATCACACCCTTTGGACCTGATCACATCAGAACCGTCGGTGTAAAAACCTGCACCTACGGTGGCACTATCATCTCCGTCGGATCCTCCATGGATGTCATAGCACAGATCGAAGCAGGCGAAGAAGGCGAGCGACTCGAGATGGATCTAGGGGATCTTGGTGGCCTTCACGGTAATCTCTCCCTTGGGTCAGGTCATCAACCAACCCCACCATGCGAAGCACACTCGACAAATTCAGAACCCGAAGAAAGCAGCGAAAACATCGACTTCGAAGAAAGGATGGCGAAGATCTATCTAGAAATAAAATCTCGGAATATTATCAGCACATCCTTTGAAGAAGAAGATGATGCCAAAATACCATCCATAACACGCCACCAAGTGTACATGATCAACGGGGATACCTCAACACCACATCACGAAAACGGTAATCATATCCTCAACCCCGACGATATTTTATCCGGTGACAATGCAAGAAATCACGGCAATGAAGGAGACCACGAAAATGGAGGAGAAACAGAAGATAATTGCATAGTCCGAGGAAGAGGCGGAGAACCGCATGGAGGAGAGAGACAAGGACTTTAGCTACCAGCATCGGCATGGCAAAAACCAAGGGAGGCAATTTCAGGAGCAGTTCCAATGACAACGGATGCTTCACATGAGGATCTACTAGCATACCAGTACCTGCTTCACCACAAGAACAAAGACCTACTTAGGTTGCAGAGGCAACTTGACGAAAGGAAAAGTTTAGCCGATGAATCCATCTTATGACAGGCACAGTTAAGCTCTACTCGGGGATCAGGGAGCATAACAGGAGGAGCACCACCAAGAAGGGCAACATCTCGACTATAGCATATCCCTGAAGCAGAAAGAAGAGGACTCATCCGAGATCTCGACCTATCATTCATGTCAATTGACCAAGTAGGAAACATCAAGGCGAAAACAGCTCAGGCAGCCATTGTGGCCACGCAAACATATCTAATCACCACTCGGCCCGCATCCGACGATCCCCGAGCAGCCCTCCGCCGCTCTACCCTGATGAACCTTGGCATGGTGGGAGCCTCTCTCGTGGAATTACGCGACAACCCGATAGAGCAAGGAATTATGCGACCACCCGATAGATCCCAATGCTGTCACAGCAGTCCTTGGCAAGTGGGACACACCCGATAATCTCGATCGCCACACCAGGCGCATCTCGTTGGACCCGAGATACGAAGTAACACAAGAAATGACAACATGCAACATAGGAGTGAGGGATCAAGGGATGAAAACCGCAGCCGACGATATCAAGATGGATACGACGAAGACGATCACGAGCTATGCGGGGCCAGCTGTTTCACGCAGCAGATTCACAAGACATCGGTACCCAAGGACTTCAAACTTCCACACGACCGCCACAAGTATGATGGGCTCCAGGAATCCGAAGCTTGGTTAGCAGATTATCTGGCCACTGTCAAATCACAGGGCGGCTCCACAACTAACACAATGCAAAGCCTGCAACTTCATCTTACCGGCACCGCAAGGTCATGGATAAGGCAGTTACCAGAAGATTCCATCGGTAGCTGGACATTCCTGAAGATGCAGGAGCTTTGTAACACAAAGGCAACTGAAGCGGCGAACCGAGGATATGCATCTATGCCTGGCGCATTAGCCATTGGCGCACCACCACCACCACCAGAGGCACCACCACAAAACACAAATGATCAAAACAACGAGTACCCTAGGTCAAAAGGAGTAATGTCCATGATTCAGAAAAGGCGTCCATCCAACAGAATTCAGAAGCTCATCACAAGACAAATCAATATGGCGGGAATAGCAACATCAACCACACCCAAATATCTTCACTGGTCCGAGCAATAAATCACCTTCAGCAGAGCTGATCACTCGCTTTCGGTCCCACGACCAGGCCATTTAGCCTTGATAGTAGAAGCACAAATTGGAGGTTTCGATATGAGCAAGGTATTCATGGACGCAGGAAGCAGCATAAATCTGATCTACGCAAAAACGCTGAGAATAATAGGCTACCCACTGGACAATCTCGCGCCAACAGAAACATCTTTCCACGGAATAGTACCAGGTAAAGCCGAAATTCCTTTAGGCAAAGTACTTCTTGACGTTGTTTTTGGTTCCAAAGTAAATTTCAGGCGAGAAAAAACTCGAATTCAAAGTCATGGACTGGCCATCACAATATCATGCAATCCTGGGACGGCCAGCCTTCGCACGGTTTATGGCAGTACCACATTATGCGTACCTAGTAATGAAAATGCCAGCACCAAAGGGAATCATCATAGTAAGAGGAAGCTTCACATGTGCCGACAGTTGTGATCGAGAGTTCAAAAAAATTTCTGAATCTTTCGGGATGGCAACAGATTTTGAACAACTCAAGACTTCAGCAGACGCACGACCATTGGAAGTAGCACGTGTCAATCCCGATCAGGCTTTTAACACGGCAAAGGACACAAAAGAAGTACAGATCCACCACATCGACCCAACAAAAACAACATTTGTGTCTTCCAACCTTGACCCCAGATAGGAAAGCGCGCTCATCGAGTTCCTCCATGAGCTCTGGGAGATCTTCGCATGGCTACCTTCTAGCATGTCGGGGATTCCCAGGGAACTCGCTGAGCACGCATTAAATCTGGATCCAAAGGCGAAGCCAGTAAAGCAACCGCTTCATTGCTTCGCAGAACCAAAGCGTAAGGCCATTGAAAAAGAGCTCCATCGCCTTACTGGTGCCAATTTTATCAAGGAACTAACAAAAGTAGAGTGGGTCGCAAACCCAGTATGTGTTCCAAAGAAAAATACTACAGAACTTCGGATGTTCATCGACTTTACTGCACTGAACAAACATTGTCCAAAAGATCACTTCCCATTGCCGCAAATCCACCAAATAATCGATGCAACCACGGGATGTGAATGTCTTTCTTTCATGGATGCTTACTCAGGATACCACCATATCAGGATGAAGGAAGAAGATTGATTATTGGCTCAACACGTATTGAGCTCGTTGGGGAACCCCAAGAGGAAGGTATGATGAGCACAGCAGAAAGTTTTCCCTCAGTTATGAAACCAAGGTTATCAAACCAGTAGGAGCAAGGAAACACCTCCAAGGTGTTGTTTCCAACTTGGAATCCTACACAACACAACCACAGAAATTTGCCCCCAACTTACAGTGAGGTTTTCAATCTCACCGGTTTTGTTGAAAACAAAGGATTAAATGTATTATGTGGAAGATAGTAATTGCTTGTAGAAAGTAAACAGTAAACAGTGAATAGTAGATTGTAGATTGATGGTAAAAGAATGGACCGGGGTCCATAGTTCACTAGAGGTGATTCTCCTTAAGATAGTTGGCATGTTGGGTGAAAAAATTACAGCGGGGCAATTGACAAACACCGAGAAACCATACATGCATATACTAATCATCTTGACTCCTATGAGATTTGATTGGGCATTACAACATTATACATAGACCATAATCCAACTGCATCTATGACTAATCCACCTTTAGGTTATCAGTCGAACCCCCTCTAGTATTAAGTTGCAAGCAACAGATAATTGTAAAGTAAACAATACGATTGTTCTATGAACAAAGGATTGTTGTTTTCTCCCTAGTAGCAACAACACATCTAGTACCTTAGAGATTTCTATCACTTCCCCAGATTCCTAGAGGCATGAACCCACTATCGAGCATAAATACTCCCTCTTGGAGTTGCTAGCATCTACTCAGCCAAGATAGCTACTAACAACGTAATGCATGCAAGATCACAAATAACATAGACATGGTAGAATCAATAATCAATCTAAAATGGCATCTCAATATCCAACTGATCCCCGCAAACACAACATGTAGGATTACAAATAGATGATCTTGATCATGAACGGAGCTCACAAGATCTAAATAAGGTAGCACAAAGGAGAAGAACCAACCATCTAGCTACTACATGGACCCGTAGTCCAGGGATGAACTACTCACGCATCACACCGGAGGCAGTCATGGTGATGAAGAAGGCCTCCAGGGTGATCTCTCCCCTCTGGCAGGGTGCCAGGAAGAGCTTCAGATCCCTCCCGATCTAGGGATGGAGATGGCGGCGGCTATAGACTCTTTCGTGGAATTTTGATCGGGTACTTAGGGTTTTTGTTCCGAAGGCAATATATAGGCGAAGGGGCAAGGTCGGTGGAGCGCCAGAGGGCCCACACCCCCTGGTGGCGCCCCCTAGGCCATGCCACCACCAGGTGTGGCTGCCCTGGTCTGCCACTTCGTCTCCCCTCCGGACACTGTGTTGCTTCGGGTAAAATATTGACTTTGGCTTTTGTCTGGTCTAATTCCGAGAATATTTCCTTACTAGCTTTTCTGAAACCAAAAACAGCAGAAAACAGGCAACTAGCATTGTGGCATCTTGTTAATAGGTTAGTTCCAGAAAATGTGTAAAAATACTCCAAAGTGTGGACAAAACATAATAAAGTAGATATAAAACAAGCATGGAACATCAAAAATTATAGATACGTTTCCAACGTATCAACATCCCCAAGCTTAACTCCTGCTCGTCCTCGAGTAGGTAAGTGATAAAAAATAATAATTTTTGAGGTGACATGCACCATTATAATCTTGATCAAGGTATTTGTAAAACATTGATAGCTGGGATCATAGTACTTTACCATAGCATGAAAGATATAGTTCTAACAATAAGACATAGAAACTATGTTGTAACATGAAAAGGTACAAACAAAAGATTCATGAATAACAATGCTTTGAAAGACGTTTGTTTGTTTCACATATAGAAAACATAATGAGAATGGTATTTAGCTTGTCCCTCATAGTGTAGCAAAACATAAATGCATAGGTCACCTTCAATGTTCATAAGGGTGACTAGATACAAATAGTTTAAGAACAAGCAATATCAAAGTTATGAATCAATCAACAAGTCTTGGGACAATGCACATTAAACTAAGAATGACCACTATGCTCTCTCAATAGGTGCATAAAGATAGAAGATGGAGACTCAACATAAAACGTAAAGAAAGGCCCTTCATAGAAGGAAGCAGGGATTCAAGTTTCATAAAGAGCTTCCAAAAATTATGGTACTTATTAGCTTTCAGCTCTCATTACCCCTATCATAAGCATATTTAGGTGATTAAGGTTAAAATGAACAAATATGAGGATATGCTTGACAAGTTATAAGTTGAAATCTCATGCCCCTTACTTATGAAGACCGAACCTCATGCTACTCAACTTTAGTCACGATTAAGTTCTTGTCATTGTAAATACATGTGTATCATAGAGAACCGCCAACGGGGTACCCCTTGCCCGATGATACGGAAGAATTCCCATATCAAAATTACAAGGCAAGCAGACAATGAGCATCTCAGTGATCTTTTTATTTGCTATTTACATAGGTTTTTATTAAGGATGCTTCACAGATTGCTCATTATGGTTATGCTGCAAGTTTCCACCATGCTTAGGCTAGCGGCCCAGGCATTTCTCTAACACATATACAAACTCCATGAGCTTACAAGCTCCACTTTTATTTCACACCGCTAGGATCCATAAGCAAAAGAACATGATAGCAACCAAATAAAGTGCAATGTTCAAAGCGTTCCCCATGGTAACATGGTTCTGCTAATTCCCAATTTTTAAGCGCAAGCACATACGCAACATATATGGGCACAATGGTTCAAGTTCATTAAGTGCAAGAAAAGTAAAGTGTGCCATCAAGTTTGTGAGAGCTTTAATCTCTAATTTTCACATAACAAGTTTAATTCGGAAGGTAGATAAAAACATGAATATACTTGGAATAGCAAATGCTAATAGGTAGGTATGGTGGACTCTTTGGAATAACTTGGTTTTATTTGGAGTTGGATGCATGAGTAGAAATCATACTTGGTATGGAGGCTAGCAAAAGACTGGGAGCGACCAACTAAGAGAGCAATAATGGCCATAATCATGCAAAGCGACAAAACATCATTAATCAAAGCATAAAGTGATACTACAAGTCGAAAACTAAATGATCATAGAGGCTATGGTGACTTGGTATAGTCTTAACATGGTGTGAGCATGCGCCAAGTCAACCCAAATAAAGCGTCAAAGGAGAATACCACAATAATATGCTTTTATATGCTAAAACAACGCATGGTTCTTTCAAGGCACATTAAGCAATCTCAATTGTTTATAAAAAGTCATGCTACAACAATAATCACTAAGCATAAAGTTAAAACAATATCAAGCATGACATGATAAAGTCTAAGTCACAGTCAAAAACAAGCTCCTTTTATACCACTTAAGCATGAACTTTCCTACTCTTCTCCAATCCAAATCAACTTATTTGAAAACTAATGTATGAATGCGGGGGTCCAACCAATTTATTCAAGAAAACTAAGCAAACAAAAACTAAAACCAAAAATGAAGATGCTCCAAGAACAACACAATTGTACATGAAACAATAAAAATGAAGTGTTTCGAAGAAACCTGAAATTTTTATTGATGAAGAAGGGGATGCCTTGGGCATCCCCAAGCTTTGACGCTTGTACTTCTTGAATATTTCTTGGGGTGACATGGGTGGCATCCCCAAGCTTGAGATTTTGTCCATATTTCATCTTATCACATTACTCTTCCCTACACTTTAAATTTCCTTCATACAAAACTTCACACAATCTTCATTAGAAACATTAGTGTAAACAAGATGATAAGTCTTTTTGGTTCAGTTCCAACACAAGCAAAACTTCCACTAAAACACAAGATACTGTAGCACTTCCTTTAAAAAGTTCAAATGATCAGAGAGAACTCAAAGAGAAAGAGATTAAGAGGCAAATGCAAATAATGGCAGAAATCTGTCAAAACAGACCAGCAGGTAAAAACCAATTTTTTCGAAGTCCTTCTATTGCTAAAATCGAAAAGTGTTGAACTAACGAAAGTTGGATAACAATCTGGGGCAGAAGCACAAACAATTACAGCTCAAACTGACGTACAGAGATTTTTCACGAATTTTTACAGTGAAGCACAAAAATCTGTTTTGGGACATCAACTTTCCCAAATCTTACTTCTCTCTCATTAGAGGTTACTCTTGGCACAAAAACCACACAAAAATGATAAGGAGTGGTTATTAAAGAGGTAATAACTTCCAAGACTCAACAAAAGATTCCTAACAAAAATTTTGTTATCTCCCAATAAGTGCTTTTCTTTAACGCCTTTGAGCTAGGCATAAGAAGCAAGAAAAGAATCAAGTATTCTCAAATAAAGAAGCATTAATATCAATACCAGAAATATCTTCCACAAGGCAAGGTATCTCATCCAAATAAGTTCTAGAGGATCCTTTTTCAATACACTTGGGTTCACAATTTTCATCAAATGGGTTTTTAGGAACAATCCAATCAAAATTCTTTTCTAAGGCTTCATGCATTCCTACAAGTTTAAAAGGTATCGGTACTTTAATTTCCTCTCCATTCGGTTTGGTTTTATCCATCTTTTATCATGTACCAATAACATCTACACATGAGCCTAGCATATTGAAACAATCAAAGACTTTTCTAGCTTCCTTAACAACATCATAGAATTCTTTAAGCAAAGTCTCCAGAATAAAATCTCTCTTTTTAGTGTCCTCAATATCTTTAAGTTTAAGAAACATTACTTGCATTATGGGGTTAAGGTTAACAAACCTAGCTTCCAACATGTGAATTAAATAAGCTGCAGCAATTTCATAATTTGGAGCAAGTTCTGCTAGGGATCTATCCTCAATATCCTCATGCTTGCTAACATGATTAAAGAATTCTTCAATATTATCTTTCCCAATTATAGAGCCACTACCTATTAAAAGATTTTTCATGGTGAACTTAGGGATCAACATGGTGAGCTAAGAACAAGGTAACAACTATAGAAAGAGCTATTTTTTTGTGTTTTTGATATAAAGAAGCAAACTAGTATAACTAGTTTTTTGTGTTTTTGGTAAAAGAAACAAGCAAACAAAGCAGAAATAGACTAAGCAAAACTAAAAACAAAGTAAATAGATTGGTTATGAGTGACTCCCCTTGTGAATATGTCCTTGACTCCTCGGGAATGGAGCCAGAAAAATCTTGATTATTGGCTCAACACGTATCGAGCTCGTTGGGGAACCCCAAGAGGAAGGTATGAGGAGCACAGCAGCAAGTTTTCCCTCACTTATGAAACCAAGGTTATCGAACCAGTAGGAGCAAGGAAACACCTCCAAGATGTTGTTTCCAACTTGGAATCCTACACAACACAACCACAGAACTTTGCCCCCAACTTACAGTGAGGTTGTCAATCTCACCGGTTTTGCTGAAAACAAAGGATTAAACGTATTGTGTGGAAGATAGTAATTGCTTGCAGAAAGTAAATAGTAAACAGTAAATAGTAGATTGTAGATTGATGGTAAAAGAATGGACCGGGGTCCATAGTTCACTAGAGATGATTCTCCTTAAGATAGTTGACATGTTGGGTGAACAAATTACAGCGGGGCAATTGACAGACACCGAGAAAGCATACATGCATATGCTAATCATCGTGACTCCTATGAGATTTTATTGGGCATTACAACATTATACATAGACTGTAATCTAACTACATCTATGACTAATAATCCACCTTTAGGTTATCATCCGAACCCCCTCCAGTATTAAGTTGCAAGCAACAGATAATTGCATTAAGCAAAGTGTGTAAAGTAAACAATACGTTTATTCTATGAACAAAGGATTGTTGTTTTCTCCCTAGTAGCAACAACACATCTAGTACCTTAGAGATTTCTGTCACTTCCCAAGATTCCTAGAGGCATGAACCCACTATCGAGCATAATTATTCCCTCTTAGAGTTACTAGCATCTACTCAGCCAAGATAGCTACTACCAACAGAAAGCATGCAAGATCACAAATAACATGGACATGATAGAATCAATAATCAATCTGAAATAGCATCTCAATATCCAACCGATCCCCGCAAACACAACATGTAAGATTACAAATAGATGATCTTGATCATGAACGGAGCTCACAAGATCTAAACATGGTAGCACAAAGGAGAAGAACCAACCATCTAGCTACTACATGGACCCGTAGTCCAGGGATGAACTACTCACGCATCACACCGGAGGTAGTCATGGTGATGAAGAAGGCCTCCAGGGTGATCTCTCCCCTCCGGCAGGGTGCCGGGAAGAGCTTCAGATCCCTCCTGATCTAGGGATGAAGATGGCGGCGGCTATAGACTCTTTCGTGGAATTTTGATCGGGTACTTAGGTTTTTAGTCCCGGAGGCAATATATAGGCGAAGGGGCAAGGTCGGTGGAGCGCCAGGGGGCCCACACCCCCTGGTGGCCCCCTAGGCCGCGCCGCCACCAGGTGTGGCCACCCTGGTGCACCACTTTGTCTCCCCTCCGGACTCCGTGTTGCTTTCGGTAAATTATTGACTTTGGATTTTGTCCGGTCCAATTCCGAGAATATTTCCTTACTAGCTTTTCTGAAACCAAAAATAGCAGGAAACAGGCAACTGGCACTATGGCATCTTGTTAATAGGTTAGTTCTAGAAAATGTGTAAAAATACTCCAAAGTGTGGACAAAACATAAGAAAGTAGATATAAAACAAGCATGGAACATCAAAAATTATAGATACGTTGTGTATCAAAGATTAGGAGAAAACAGCATTTATCACGCCTTATGGTGTATTCTGTTACACAACAATGCCTTTTGGCCTCAACAACGCCGGAGCAACATATCAACGGATGATGCAGAAGTGTTTGGGAAGCTAAATATGCAGAGGAATCAAGGCTAAAACCGAGAAAATACAATCAATCTTAACAATGAAGAAGCCAACAAATCTATGTGTCGTACATCAACTGGCAGGGCGAGCAGCGACACTCAGTTGTTTCATTGCAAGGTTAGGAGAAAAAAGCACTTCCATTTTACGCCCTCATGAGGAAATCAGAAAAATTTGAATGGACGGAAGAAGCTCAACGTGCTTTTGAAGATCTTAAAAGGACACTTTTGACATCTCCTGTCGTCGTATTGCCAAGAGATAAAGAGCCTTTACTACTTTATATCGCTGCTATAAATAAAGTGGTCAGCTCGGTCTTGGTTGTGGAGCGACCCGAAGAAGGGAAGACCCACGGTGTGCAAAGTCCATTCTACTTCCTGAGCGAGGTTTTATCGCCATCCAAACAAAGGTACCCACACTACCAAAAACTAGCATACGGGTATTTATGACCGCATGAAAATTACGCCACTATTTTTTGGAGCATCCAATCATAGTGGTCAATGCAGAGCCTTTGCCAAGCATCCTCAACAATCCAGAAGCAACTGGGTGTGTCTTTCTATGGGGCATCGAATTATCCCCTCGGGTTATCACGTATGAGAAGTGCAAAGCAATCAAGTCACAAGTTCTGCCGGATTTCATCACAGAGTGGACAGAGTTACAATGTGCGGGTCCACTAGACCTTTCTTGTTCTTGGACAATGTACTTTGACGGATCAAAAAGAACAGAAGGAGCAGGAGTGGGAGTCATATTAATATCACCTCAAGGCGACAAAATGCGCTATATACTTCGGATGAGCTTTGCAAATGCATCCAATAACGAAGCAGAATACGAGGCCCTGTTGCATGGCATCCGAATGGCCAAAGCTTGCGGTGCAACTCGCCTCAAAATCTACGGAGATTACAATCTTGTGGCACAGCAAGCAATGAACAAGTGCGACACCATCAGCAAAAATATCGTTGCTTATCGCGATCTGTATGGTGTTATGGAAGCTCAATTTGATGGGTGTGAAGTATCACATATAGGGAGAGCAAGCAATGAAGAAGCCGACAATCTAGCAAACATCGGATCCTTGTGCTTACCAATACCACCTGGAGACTTTTGGGAAGAAATAACGGAGCGATCAATCAAAGAAAAAAGAGTCTCCGAGGTTGTAGCACCAAAAAAAGGAAAAAAGAAACATCCGCAAAAAGACTCGGGGGCTCCATCAGAAGCCAAGAACATAGAAGAGGCCATCGAAGAAGAAGAACAAGAAACTGGAGAGGTCATGCTAATTGAGCCTACCTAGATGCAACCGTATATAACATATATGACTAAGGGAGAGTTACCCGAAGATGTGATAGAAGCCCGGCGAATCACCCGAAGATCGAAGGCCTTCAGAATAATCAAAGGAGAGCTATATAAGAGAAGTATTACGGGCATGTTGCATGTTGCGTAACACCCAAAGAAGGAAAAATCATACTCAAAGATATACATGAAGGAGTTTGTGGTCACCATGCTAGTAGTCGAGCAATTGCTGCAAAAGCATTCAGGGCAGGATTTTACTGGCTCACTGTAGTTCAAGATGCAAAAGACATTTTCAAAACATGTGAGGCATGTCAACGATTCGCATCAAAGCCTGGAGCACCTGCCGCTGAGTTGAATCCTATACCTTTGGCTTGGCCTTTTGCTCAATGGGGACTAGATATGGTGGGAAAACTTCATAGATCATCGCTAGGAGGACACGTCCTTCTGCTAGTAGTAGTCGACAAATTCACTAAGTGGATTGAAGCAATGCCTGTCACCACCCAAGATGGAACTTCGGCTGTGAATTTTATTAAATTCATAGTATTTTGGTTTGGCGTACCAAACAACATCATCACGGACAATGGGACCAACTTCACTTCCAATAAGTTCAAGGAGTACTGCCAGGAGATGGGCATCAAAGTAAGCTACGCTTCGGTAGCTCACCCGCAAACAAATGGACAGGTAGAAAAAGCCAATGGACTAGTTACTGCTGGACTCAAGAAAAGACTACTAGAACCACTTGATAGAGAAAAATGAGCATGGGTTGATGAATTGCCATCCGTGTTATGGAGTTTACGTACAGCTCCAAATAATTCAACACAAGAGACACCTTTCTTTTTGGTCCACGATGCAGAAGTCGTGCTTCCTGTTGAGGTGTCACACGAATCCCCAAGAGTAGTTGCATATGATGAAGAGGAATCAAGAGAAGCACTTGAAGATGATGTGGATGCACTTGATGAAGCTCGAGATGAAGCCCTCCAAAGAGCAACTATGTACCAGCAAAATCTACGCAATTACCACAGCAGAAGATTGTGGCCTAGGTCCTTTGCACTAAGGGACCTAGTTCTTCGCCTCAAGCAAGATGGTCACAAGAAGTTAGAATCGCCATGGGAAGGACCATACATCGTCACAGAAGTTATTCCTAGAGGAGCATGTCGACTACAAGACAAGAAGATAGGAGTAAATTACTCAAATCCATGGAACGTAGCACAACTACGGCGATTTTACGCATAAGATTGCTTCCAATATGATAAGAGTTATAGTTCGGCTCCTTAAAGCCAGAATATCCAGGTCAATGGCTAGATGCCATCCGCTCAAAGAATAATGTATCATCGAATTTTTGCCTTATGTATACAAAGATAAGTTTTATGTGCCTTATAGCTGTTTATTATTGTTCAAAAGATCTATGCTTTCAATCAAGCTAACAACAACTATGAGCCTATGTCCAGATATAGGCATCCGAACATAGCCTCGGGGGCTACTCCCATCGGGAGCACTGGCGCACACCCGATAAAAATATAATTGTATATAAAACAAAATATTTATGATTAGAAAGTACCTTTGAATCTTACATCAATGTATCCTAAAAAAGGTATTCACAAAAGAAATATTACTCCCATAGGGAGCCAGTATAAAGCATTAAAACTATTCGGTAAATCGGCCCAGCAGGGCAACCGCCGAAAAAGCCAAAAATCTCGGATCGTGCTCAAACGCTGCGCAAAAATCCGAATGCCGTGTTCAAAAACATGAAGGTAAGTCCCCAGGATTCGTCCTATGTGGCCTGGTAATCGCACAAGAATGCGTTCTGCCAGTAAAATATCCATATCAATGATACGATGAAAAATCCCGACGGACGCGTTGGGTACCCGATAAAATAAGAAGCTGGAATTCAGTATTCGGTAAGACCTCAGCGGACCGAACTGAATTACGCTAGTAACCAATTCCGGATTCGAGCCTAGGGACTTGAATTTGATGTAGGACAATCTTCTTTTTGCCCAGGAGCAATTAACTGATTCCCCATCCGTCGAAAGCATCAGGCTCGTTGTACCAAATCCCTACAAAACACAAAAAGTGATAAAAATAAAGGAAAGGAAACTTTGAGACTCAACCTGAAACTACGATTCAAGTAGAGTCTCGAGGTCTACTGACATAGGTATGATTACTCGGATAACTATGATTCGCTACCCTATATTGGGTAAAAGGCTTACGGCCCATGAAGGTTTCAGATAATAGCCCAAGGAAGCAACCGACGAAGACTTTGATTGTATTAGGAAAAAGACTATGAACCGACATTATGTTGGTATTGTAATTACGCGTGTATGAAACCTATCCGCATACAGCTTTTGCGACCCGACCTATTATATATAGGAAGGGAGAAGCCCAAGCGAGGGGACCGAAATCTAGAGGATAACTTGTAATAGTTCGATTAGAATAACTCAGTTGGGTATAGATCTTGATCAGACAATTAGAAGCCTAAGCTTAGCATGAGAAATCCTTAACCAAGATTATATCAAGCCATGACAAAACCCATGTCTACCTCTTTGTTTAAAACCTTAGAATAAAGAGGGTAGTTAAATCAATTTCTATTTTTAGGTAGCCAATGGATAGTATCTCTTAGTCAGATGAAATGTCTAAGAGACAAGTAGAATATCAGTTGAGAGTGTATTGATGAAAGTCTTGTCTATTTTATTATCTTAACTCCTAATAGAAACCTAGATACATGAATCATCAAGACCACATTAAGAAGTAAGCTTTATAGCTCACTCTAAGTTGAGATATCATTCATGATTATAAATTCTGGATCAATCTTTAAACCTTGATCCCTAGAAACATTCATTAATAAACTTGAGGGTAGTGTATCCTCTAGGGTTTATGGTAAGTGTGGTATTAGAAAACCTAAATAGATGTTGTTGGGCATTGAGAGCACTGGTGTCACATGAATGATAATGGTTCTTCACCATTATATAAGAAACTTCTATTAAAACATTAACCACACTTAAGAAAGTGGTGAACAACCACCTCAAGAAATTATCCACGCCTACTTTGGAAAAGAGTAGAGTGGTTATGAAGAAATTGTAATGGAATTATAATAAAGGAAATTCCAAACTCTAAAAGAACCTTAAAATAAAAATCGCTATATTATGAACACCAGGGTTTAATTCCTTGTAATATATATACATAATTCCTTTATGAGGATAAGTGTGAATGAGATTCTATGTACAAAATTAAATCTTTACCATTAAAAATTATCTAGTGCAAACAAATCATGTTTATAAGGCTTTTGGATAATGAACAAAAATATTAAACCTTAAGGAATAAATATAGCCATCAATGAAATATTCTCCTAATAGTTAAAATTTATGAAAAATCATGAAAAGTATAATAACCACTTAGTCTCAAAAGGTCCGTGCAGTATTTTATTCGACCACAAAATTTTGGAGACTTTAAACATTGAGAAAAGCAAATTTGAAATAGTTCTGTAAGAATAAATAATAGAAACAGAATTAAGAAAAAGAAAAAGAATAGCCAGGCGTAGGCCCACGGCCCATTCTCTAACGCAACGTCGCGAGTAGCAGCAGTAAAAAAACGCTCGGTTTGCTACGGCCCAACAACACTAGCCCAGTTAGGCTCCCTCTCTCTCACTCACAGGTGGGACCACAGATGGACCGCGGGTTCATTCGTAGAAATGTTAGGGGGTTTTCTACAAAAACCATCGCCGTTGTCATCCCATGCACACAGGCAACTACGTGTGCTCGCCGATGACCGTCCACCGCTGTCAGCAAGAATCGACCGCTGGGATGCTCGCTGTTGCGAGGGAGGAGGATAAGAATGCCACGGAGTCCCTCTGCCCATCCTCATCCGTTCACTCTCTCCCTCGCGTCTACTCTTTTCCATTCTCTACCTCACAGGGCTGAAACCCTAGATTTGGGCTACCGTCGATTCCCGCCATTCCCGACCTCCTCTCGCACATCTGAGGCCACCGCTGAAATCGCCGTGTTATCTTGGTTCTCCTTGTAGCAGGACTCGGCAGCGCGCAACCGCAATCGAGCACCGCGACCTCGTCTTCATCAACTGCGACGAGATTCGCCGCTGTCCATACCAGCGCCTCCGGCCATGTACACCTCTTCCGATGACGTGAGCGTCATCAGGGTGAGTTTCTCCACCCCCTAGTCCTCTCCACCCTCTATCTCTTCCTCTAGATCGATCCCATCATGAGCACCCTCCACCGCCACCGTTGTCCGTCATCGTGACCACTGTTCCGGTAGCCATTTTGGGGCGGCACCGCTACTAATAGGTTCCCCTGCGTGCGCTTGTTCATATGGTGTAAACCATGCTTGCTAACTTGCGCTAGATCGCTGCCACCGCTCACTGTCTGAGCCTCTCCGGCGAGGTGGCGTCATGCCGACGTCAGTCCCACGTCACCTCAGCCATTTAACCAGTCCCCGCCAACGTGGCATGCCGACGTGGCCCTGACCCCACTGGTCCGTGACCCGGGCTGGATTTAGTTGAGGTGTAAAAAGTATTTAGTAAAGAGCTGACGTCAGCAGTGATGCAATAAATCAATTATTAGTTATTTAAATAAATCCATAAAATATATAAATCTTGTTAAATCAATATCTTTTGTTTTATAATTCATAAAAATCCATATAATATATCAAAATATTCAGAAAAATAAACTCTACAATATAAACCTATAATCATATTTTATTTTCCAACTCAAATAAAATAGTAATTATTATTAGTAAATAAACTATTAGAGATATATCTTAAATAAATATCACTACTAGGAAATAGCCTATAGGTAGACAAGTTAATCTGTGGCGCATATGTAAATCCATGAGCCACAGAGACTTGGCGCACCATGGAACTATGCGCCACGTAATCTAGAGTTCGTGGCGCATTTTGGACAATATCGCCACGTAAGATTGGGACCGCAGCTGAGGTGGGTTGATCCAAGTTCTCTGGCGCATAATGAGATATGCGCCACGGAAGTTGCCTCTTCTGTGGCGCATGTTTTATTATGCGCCACAGAACATCGAGGGGGGCCCCACCATGGAATCTAATTCACCCACGATCTGTGGCGCATTTGCGATATGCGCCACAGATATGTTTCACTTCTATGGCGCATATCCTCACATGCGCCACAGAACATGGAGGAGGGCCCCACCACGGAATCTAATTCACCCACTTCTGTGGCGCATATGGACTTATGCGCCATAGAAGTTTGAGCATCTGTGGCGCATTTCCTCCATATGCACCACAAATGAGGGCGTCCAGATCCATGGTAAAAAGGTGACAAAGCTCCCACCTTATCTATCCACCACCACCCATTTCACATCTCTTCCTTTCTACCTCCTCCCAACTCGTCTTCCTCCTCCCTCACACCATATTTTGCCCATAGTTTCTCCATTTTCTTATAACTAAACCTACTTTAGTCCATAGATTGGTAAGTGAAAGCTTCCCTCCAACTTGTAGATCTAAAAGTTTCTTACTTTTCTCTCTCACATCTCTATTTGTTTACTAATTTCCTCTCCACCAACTTGTAGATCTATTTTTCCATACTCTCTCATCGCATGGTCTCATCTCGCTATTATTGTGTCTACTAGGTGAGTACTTGGCCATGAACATGTAGGTGAAGCTTGTCGCGCGTGCGGTGTGTGTGTGCGATCCATGGCGAGACGATGCTTGTGTGGTGCATGAATGTTTGCAATGGGAGGAAGTTTTTTGTTGCTTGCTTGTTGTTGTCCCGGCCGGTGTGGTTGCATGGATGTTTGCCGAAATGTTGATTCATTTCCATTTCGGCAAATTTTTGCACTACCCATATGTCCTAATTTTAGGAAAGGTCATGCCGAATTTTTTCCGGCTAGCATTCATGCATGTGTGTGTTCATATGGTGTGGTTCTCACCTATACTCTCTGTTTTGACCGCTCAGGCAACCATGGTCCTCACGATGAGCGAAGGTCGAAGTGCTAGGTACAAGAAAGACATGAAGGAGGACATGATTCTGAACAACAAGACCATGATAAGATGTCCATGTCGAACATGCAAACTGCAGCGCTATATCGACCCTGAATCTGGACAATTGGAGGGTCACCTGCTCAGGCGCGGTTTCATGCATGACTTCAATGAGGCGCCGGCAGGACATGGTGGTCACGAAGACGTGGGCAGGCGAGAAGACGAAGAGTCTACCGGGGATGATCATCATGTTGAAGGAGATGCCGACGAGAATGATCATCATGACGGAGATGCCGGCGGGCATGATTAGCATGGAGAAGGAGATGGCAACGGGCATGATCATCATGAAGAAGGAGAAGACATGAACACATAAACACTGCTAATTTCGGTCTTGCAGGACCCCCATGTTCAAGAACTGCTCCTCAAGGAGACGAGCAACGACAAAGCTACAGCCAGAGAGAAAGCCAAGCTGGCCCAAATGGAGGTAGACGGGATAACTCCATTGTATACTAGGTGTCGCCCCGAGGATACACGTTTGAGTGTAACGCTTAAGGCTCTGGAGATGAAGGCCGAACACAAATGGACCGATGTGAGCTTCAACGCGAACATGGAATACTGGCACGACCGACTTCCTAAGGGGAACACATTGCCAACAAGTATCGACGAGGCCAAGAAAATTGTGTGCCCTCTCGACCTACCACACATTAAATACCACGCATGCATCAATGATTGCGCACTTTATCGGAACGAGTACACGGATAAAACCACATGTCCAGTGTGTGGCCAAGGATGGTACAAGAGAGGGAACAAGAAAGTTCCTCGAAAAGTGGTATGGTACTTTCCTATCACCCCTCGTCTGCAGCGATATTTCGTAGATCCTAAGTAAGCAAAGCTCATGCAATGGCACGCGGAAAGAGAGAAAACCGAAGATGATCCAGAGAAGGCCAAGATCCTGACACAACCTTCAGACGCTAGCCAGTGGAATGCATTAGACATCGAGTTCGAAGAGTTCGTGGGCGATGCAAGGAACGTCTGGCTGGGTATGAGCACCGATGGACTCAATCCTTTTGGAAACTAGAGTAGCACGCATAGCACCTGGCCCGTGTTTGTATGGCCGTACAACCTCCCCCCGTGGCTATGCACGAAGTAAAGGTATGTACACATGAGCATTCTTATTCAGGGGCCGAAACAACCAGGTATCGATATGCATCTGTATCTCGGGCTATTGAGAGAGGAGTTAGCCAGCTTGTGGGAGACGCCGGCCCATACATGGCACGCCTAAACTAAAGAATATTTCCATCTAAGAGCCACGTTGCTCACGACCGTGCAGGACTATCCTGGTTACGCATATGTATCGGCCCAGGTGAACCACGGACACAATGCATGCATCAAGTGCATGGATGAGACATCGCATCTCCAGCTACCAAGGGATCCCAGGTCTTCGAAAACCGTGTTCCAAGGTACTCGAAAGTGGCTCCGCATGGATCACCCGTGGAGAAAACGTGGTGAACTGTTAAATGGTAAGGACGAGCTCGAAAGAGCCCCGCGTTCAAGGAGTGGCAAAGAAATCGAGGAGCTTTTGAATAATTGGGTAGATTGCCCTGCGCCTGGAAAAACTGACCGAGGACAAAGCCACTACTGGGTGTATGGAAAGGAAGGTCTGTTTTCTGAGACCTACCGTATTGGAAGGTCCTTCACACTCCCCATAGCCTCGATGTAATGCACATCACGAAGAACGTTACCGAGAGTCTGCTTGGCACTCTACTGAACATGCCAGAGAGGACCAAGGATGGGCCGAAAGCAAGAAAGGATCTTAAATTGCTTGGCATCAAAAAAGATCTTCATTACCCTGATAGTGACGATGATGATGATGATCAGACAGAAGGGACTCAAGGTCGCCGCAAAAGAGTTAAGAAGAATGAGGTGGTGTTTCGCGCTGCCTGCTTCACTCTGAGTCTGGAGGAGCTCGAGCAGTTTTTCAGGTGCCTCTTAGGAGTGAAAGTTCCTCACGGTTACTCGGGGAAGATAAGTAGATATCTGGACGTGGCGAAGAAGAGGTTCAGTGGTATGAAGTCTCACGACTGTCACGTGCTGATGACGCTGATACTCCCCATTGCGATCTGTGGGATAATGGACGAGCATGTCCGTGAGACGTTGTTTGGCCTCTATAACTTTTTCGACGTCATATCTAGGAAGTCGATCGGTGTGAAGCAGCTCGATAGGCTATAGGAAGAGATCGTGATGATACTATGCGAGCTTGAGATTTACTTCCCCCCCCCCCCCCCCCCGCATTCTTCGACATCATGGTGAATCTTCTTGTACATGTCGTGGACGACATCATCCAGCTCGGGCCGACATTCCTACAGAACATGATGCCGTTTGAAAGGCTAAACAGTGTCATCAAAGGATTCATTCGCAACAGGTCCTATCCAGATGGAAGCATAGCCAAGGGCTTTCTGATCTACGAGTGCATCTCCTTCTGCCGGAATTATCTATCCACCAAGAACGAGGATGTTGGAATACCCACAAAGAAGCACCTCGGCAGGCTCGGTAGATATGGTCACCGCGAGGTCTGCCGCTTACTGCATGTCGGCATTGATGGTCGACACACTGATTTTGAAAGGGCACACCGAGTCGCGCTACAACACATTGAAGTGGTCGGCCCTTGGGTCGAAGAGCATAGAAGCTTAATCGAGCAGGAGTACGTCGACCAGGGCCGGCCGAGGAAGAAGGGAGACGTAACCAGAGAGCACAACTCCAGCTTCACAGGTTGGTTCAAGAAAAGGCAACTGGACAATCCCCCATAGACGCCTTCTATGGAAGATCAAAAACTCATATTCTCCTTGTCGCAGGGCCCAGGGCACAACCTAAGGACCTATCAGTTATACGACATAAACGGTTACAGATTCTACACCGAGGAAAAGGACAGGAATAGTGAATATCAAAACTCAAGAGTAACTATGTTATGCTTTGCTGATAACAAGACTACTGTCATGGAAAGATTCTACGGACGGATCGAGGAGATATGGGAGCTCGACTACTTTGGAGAGATCGTACCGATGTTCCGTGTTAGATGGGCCAAGAACGTGGATAAAGAAGGCCGGTATTTCACCACAATGGTTATACCAGATGCCAAATCGACGAAGAATGCCTCCGCAAAAAATGAGCCTTGGGTACTCGCTAGCCAAGTTGATCAATTCTTTTTTATTACCGACCCGTCAAAGCCCGACCGTGTTGTAGTTAGGAGGGGCAAGAGGAGAATCATCAGAATGGAAGGAGCCGCCAACGAGCAAAACTTCGACAAAAACAGCGACCCGAAGATTGAAGAGGAATTCGACAAGTACTTCGACAAGCCTACTACTACTAAAGTAAGAAGGAAGACCACACTACCTACTAAAGGTTGTCCATTCACAAGAAGAAATCTCAAAGTGCACGGGCTAAAGTATTCAACCGCGACGAAAAAAGGCAAGAAGATTGTGAAGAGACAATAGCAATTGTGTGACTTTTTGGTGTATTAATTCACATGTGTGCTCGCAAATATATATTAGTTAGAGACTAAAGCATACACGTGATATTCGTGTGGGTATACAAATTCACATTTATGTGTGACAAGCACATATATATATATATGATTCAGGAGGGTTTTTTTGATAAGTATGCATGTGTATATGTCTTGCTTTTTTTGAATAAATATGCATATTTGTGTATATGTTCTTGCTTTTTTTGAATAAATAAAATATTTTTTTAAAAAGGAAAAAAGTCTAAGACAGCCAGGATTCGAACCTAGCTGCCCCAAGTTGAAAGCTGGCGAGCAAGACCACTAGGACATGTAGCTGATCTTGTCAAACTACGACGCCGCTTTGTTTTGGACTCCAAAAGTTCTGTGGCGCATATCATAGTAATGCGCCACAGAAGTTGTAAATCCAGTGGCGCATTTTAGAGGAATGCGCCACAGAACTTTCACACTTAGACAAAATAAACGGTTCGGACTCCCCTGCTACCTTCTCCATTTGTTTCCCTCATCTTGCCCACGCGCAAACCCTAGCTAATCGCCCTTGCCGCCGGAGCCGCCGTGGAGGAGAGCCCGTGGAGGAGGAGAGTCGTTGTGGAGATCCCCATCACCGCCGCGCCGGAGCCCATGCAGGAGGAGGCCCGCCTCGCACCGCCCTGCCCCGCCTGCGACCTAGGAGGAGGAGGCCCGCCACCGCCGCTCCAGAGCCTGTGGACGAGGAGGCCTGCCCCGCCCCTCCTACGACCAAGGAGGAGGAGGCCTGCAATGTTCGTAGCAGGAGCACCGCCGCCACCCTCGTCGATGACCACCTCCCCATCCGCAGGTACACTTCCCGCTCTCTTCTTTTCTCCCTCTCTACAAGAATGCTCTGCTCAATTTTTAGATTGCAAGAATGCTTCTATGAATTTTAGTTTAATACTAGGAAGTTTAAGATGGTATGTTGGTATGCATAGGTTGCTGTGGGCTAGCATAAGTTGCAAAGCCCTCCTAAAAACACTGGACCATCAACACTGAACATTATAAGATGAGTTTTTTCTTGCAAATGTCTTATTTCGTAGGTTACAACCTTGGTCGAAATTATCAAAAGTAGGGAAGAAAAATAGTTTTCTTGGATGAGTTTTGTCTTGCAAATCTTTCTGCCTGAGTATGTGCTGCTGAAGGCTTCTCTGGCTTTGGATGCCCTCTATGCACACTGGTTTAAGTACCTTCTAGCTAGTAATGATTGCTTTACCTGGGTACTGAGTCATCAATCTTATGGTACTGATTGCTTGTTGTTGTTGTGTGGCTAGTTGGCTGGGAGATCTCATGGATGGAGCTTGCTCTTTCTTTAATTTTCTAGTCACACAAACGCCAGCAAGGTCACATAGGGGAGGGTTCCTAGGATATTTATTAGGTTTTGTTTATTTTTGTCCAGTTTATTTATTTAAAGATGCTGATCAAATGCCCTTCCCATTAGAGGTATATGCTCTGCGCTGCCCTGGTGGCTGGTGGTAGCATGACAGTGACCTGCTGTAAGTTGACATGTGCATGAGCACAACACACCTACACTAGAATACAACACCATGCAGCCATAGACCATAGCTAGCTTTAACACGTCTCTCTCCCACACTTCACTCCCCACTTGTCTGTTAACTACTTGTCTTTATTTACTCTAGTAAGTACTACCTTTTTCCTAGATGATGATGATGATTGAGTGAGTGAATTGCCCCAAACTGAAACTTGCCGGTTGTCTTTTGGTAAATGATGAACCTGAAACTTTCTATGAGAATTGAACCTGAAATTGTCATGTTCACTTTTTCTTTTTTATTAAGCTATTTAAATGCAAGGCACTAGCATGAAGGTTCAGGTGCTTGCACCTTTCAAGTTTTTTTATTGGACCCGAAACAGGAGGAGCTCCCTTTTGCATTAAATTGAGGGAAAACTGTACAATGGCAAAGGCCAGGAAAACACGAGGGAAACAAGAAAAAAATACTAGTTTCATCAGGGGCAACATGGTAGAATCAGTTTGAATGCCAGCTGACCAGGATTAATATAACTCTTGGACATTATCTAAGAACAAATACTAGTATTAATGCTGGTACTTGATTAAGCAAGAAGAGCACAACCTAAGATAATGTGTAATGCTGGTACTTGTATTAATGCTGTTGTATTTTACTACCTGGTCATATTAATGCTAGTATTAATGTTGGTACTTGATTAATGCTGGTACTTGTATTAATGTTGTTGTATTTTACTACCTGGTCATATTTTGCAAGTATTACACTTCTGTTTCACATAACAGCAAGTACTACACTTCTGTTACACTTCTGCTGTTCAGCAAGTACTTCTATTACACTTCTATAGCAAATACTACTGTTGTTACACTTCTGTTGTTCAGAGAGTACTACTAAATCTGTTATATATATACATGGGGATGTGATGTGATGATGGACTAGTATATCTGTTATATATATACTGCATGTGGATGATGGATATGATGGATGCTGGGGTCAATGCATGGGGCTGTCAATATGGGGATGGGGTGTTTTGTCTTGCAGAGATTTCATTTGAGTTTCCCATTTCTCCCGAAGTGTCGATTCACTTCCGTTTCGGTTGAGAAATGGGCACTCCTAGGTCAAAAAATTAGCAAAGGTCATGCCGAATTTTTCGACCGAGATTTGTGCTAACTTTTTGCCTCTTTTTAATAGAGTAGTGCAGACATGTCGGGCAACAACGAGTCCGGCCCTTCTAAGCACATGATCAGCATCTAAGAACAAGCTAAACAGGCCAACCAGTCATTCTGACGGGGGTCCCAACAGGAGAAGGAGGAGGAGGCGATGAGGATGACACCACCACCGGAGGAGGAGGCGACCGTCGCCAGAGCTGCTGGGGCCAATGAGGGAGGAGATCCTGATTACGAGGGGGACGAAGACGACTACGATGGAACTAGTGAAGGCGGCGGCAAAGAGGATGACACCACCGATGGCGGCGCCTGCACCGATATCAGCGAGCGCACGGATGGCGGTAGAAGCAACCCGACCGCTTCTCAGAAGAAGAAGAAGAAGAAGAAGAAGAAGAAGGCACAGAAGGAGCGGAAGGTGCCAGTGCTCGCCACCGTCTGCGATGAGTTCACTGAGGTCATAGAAAGTGGCCAACTCATTGCGCTAGAGGCGATTGGTAAAGGGTACGGCCTGCAACTCGGGTGCATCGTCCGGGAAAGCATGTCGATCAACACGAAGTACATCAGACATGCTAACAATGCAGCTTCGGTCGATAACCTCCTTAAGAATCTTCACAAGTGATACAGATTCCCAGAGCGGTTTAGAAACCTCGAGAGAAAGAACCCGGTGAACAAACTAGCCCTCACGAAGATGAGGAACGCCTTGAGCAGCTGGAAAACCCGGGTGAAGACTAGCATTGACAAAGGTGAAAGCTGGGAGGTTATTAGTAAGAAAAATCCGATGCTCGATGAAGAGGAGTTTAAGATATTCAAGGCGGATATAGCTACCACTGACGTTATAAAATGGACTAAATGGGGAAGGAGTATGCAGGAACAGAACATAGGTAACCACCACCTTGGAAGCGGCGATTACAGGGGGAAACATGCCATTTGGGACAAGGAGGACGCCGAGCTTGAACGCCTTGGTAAAGACAAACCTTGGCTTAAAATCACGGACTTGCAGCTTAGGCAATTTGTTTGGGCCTGCTACTACCTGGACAAGGAAACAGGGGAGTTCATCACCGATGATCCGGAGGTGAAGGACTTCGAGAAGAATCTGGTAAGGAATTTATCGCCGATCTCAAGTCTATTGTGTTCTAATTAAAATAATGAAGCCAAGAATCTAAATGGGTTCACCTTTCCTTGTCTCTACGGGAGGAGGAACTGAACGCTACTGCCACAGAGTCGTCCCAGGATTCGACGGAACCGTGGGACACGGTTTTCAACAGGGCGACCAATGCTTACAAGAAGAGGGACAAGGGGTTGCCGCCGTCCTCATCTGGCCTTGTGTCCGGCTTCGGTACGAGCATGAAGTTCAAGGAGTACTACAAAGAGGACGCCAAGAAAAGAAGGGAGAGGAAGAACCAGTTGGCGGCTAAGGATAAAGCCGTTGTTGAAGAGATGAAGATGAAGGTGCAGACACTGGAGGAGAAGACGGTGGACGAGAAAATGGTGGACAAGTTAGTGGAAGAGAAGCTCTGCTCGATGATCCCCCCTGAGTTTTTCGAGGGGCTTACTGCTTGGAATGCGGGAGGTTGACAGGGGCCGATACATCTGCCCAGCTTAAGCGGCAGCAACTCGGGCATCAATGTTACCGTGTCGCCGGACCTGGTGACCTCACCGGCCGTCAACGTCGGGACGCAACCACTCGTTTTGGTCACACCAACGCCCCCTCCCGCCAAAGATACCAATAAGGCGCAGCCGACGGCGGTGGTGCTTCGTGAGGCACCCGAGCGGGAGATTGCAGATGATGATAGGCCGACCGCCGGCATCGGCCGTGTCTCTACATTAGCCGAGCTCCATGCCATCACCAAGATAACTAATTAGTTAGTGCACGTCATCACCTTTATGTCTTTGATGCATGACTGCTGCCATCTCATGACGCCCAACAACATGTTTTGCCTCAGGACACTTCTTGCGTACTCCTGCTTAAAGATGTCGGCGGTGAGTTGAAGGATGTTGCCAAGGGCACTCTCATACAACCGGCGATCCGCATGATGCACAACAATCCAATGGATGATGATGTGATGAGGGTCAGGTTGGCTCGGGTGTTGCCAGGGTGCGACGACATGGACCCCCCTTTTAACCCCAGGGAGCCGACGAACACAAGACCCTTGGAGAATGCTACAATTGGCCCTTGACATGGCCAAAGACCCAGATTCGTCTTGCAGGGGAGAGCACCGGCGCCACCTCTCGATCGATCGCCCGGCCACCACCTCGGAAGCCAGCAGCCGCCGTCGTCGCCACCACCAGCTATCACCAACAACTCTTGGCAGCGTGTGCACCGCCACATGGCAAAGACATTGTGCCACAACCGCCGTTGCCCCCGCTACCACCACCACATGATGGAACCCATGAAGATGATGATGAATTGGTCAACATTGATGACTTCATCAACACCGGCGCTGCCAAAGGATTGTATATGCCTTATATGGATGAAGAACCGTTCACAGCTCGCGACGACCATCAAGCTGGTCGGCCCAATACATGCATGCAGCGCCTGGTCTTCCATGGTCTTTCTCAAGAGACTCCTCTGACCACCGATCCACCACAAGATAAATCGGGATTGGTTTTCAGCCCCAACACACTCCAAAAGGCGGCTGATGAGCAGATGGCAGTGGCTGACACTATTGTGAAGAAGAAGCACTACAGGAAGAGAGGTAATAATAATAAGAAGGGTGCAAGCCAGCCTCTTCTGAAGAGGATCCGGGGTCAGGACGTCGTCGTTGTACCATCCACACAATATGACTTGCCCCGAGTGCATGTAGCTGGTGATCCGATATTGACTCCGGATATGATCCACATTGCCGATAGAGCCATGTTAACTTTGCACGAGGGTGTCAAGACACTAGAGGGCCTCCTTCTTAAAGACGAAGATCCAAATTACCCGGTTTTCACGGCCAAGGTGCCATTGGACGTGGGCATCGTCGATGAACCCCCCACGGATATATTCTTCATAGCGTTTGAGGACATATTCAAGTTGTTTCTCATGAAACGGCTGGACTATAACTTGGTCCGCCTATACGCACTCAATCTGGCGATCAAGAGAGAGAGAGTACCCTAGAAGTCGCGATAGTGGATCCCTACTACATGCGGGATAGCCAGTTGGTCGAAGGATCAGAGACACAGACCAAGGCAATGGCGTACCTCGAGAAGTTCATGGTGGACAACAAGAGGAAGGACACACTTCTTTTGCCTTTCTTTCCCGAGTAAGTACACACACCCGCTCATCGCCGCCGTAACTTATGCATTTCTTATAGATTTCTTCCTTTGCTCTATTTCCAACATTCTGTTCCAATTGTGTTGCGCAGAGACAAATACTGCACACTCATCGTCCTTGCCCCGAGGTATTCGCTAGCCACGTATTTCGACTCGGGGAGTTTGACGAAGAAGAAAGACTACACCAAAATAAGGGGTGTTCTCAATGAGGCTCTCGAGGGCTACGCCAAGAAGGATGCACCTTCGTAGATAAGGGGGAATGTATCAAGGATGGCAAACACGTGCTCGAGTTCCCCTACGTCAAGCAGTCGACTACTAGTGCCAAGGAGGCCTTCTACGTCCTCCATCACCTTAAAGGCTATGTTCGGGATTGCCAGAACCTAACGTTGCCATCTAGTCTCCGAGGATGGGCTGAAACTTTGGCGCGAATCGACGATGATGATCTTAGAGAAGACTTCCATCGCATTCAGATGAAGTTGTCGCAAATCATCATTGAAGATGTCAACACAAGGGGGTGCCCTACAACAAGCCAGAGGGTTGAGTAAGAGGGAGATCGAAGAACGCCTCCGTAAGCAGGGTGACACAAGGACGTGGATGACGAAAGAGGGATATCTACCGTTCCCGAAGCCGAGCGAGAAGAAGAAGTCTTCATGATCGATGTGTGTCTCTAGCATGATCTAGTGTGTGTATATTCTTGATGGACGCCTGCTGTATCAGTGTGTGTGTCATAAACTTTACTATCTTGTGGTCGAAATGGTCATTGTTGTTAGACTTAAACTACCTTGTGGTCGTGTTGTCATTGAACTTATTGCTTCTATGATGATCTATCTTTTAGGTTTATGGATCCTTTGTTTATATTCTGTGAACATATATATATATATATATATGGATTTGAACCCTTTATTAATTCTTTTCATTGTATTTTTACTAATATGCCTTGTCGTCTATAGAGATGGCGACGAGGTGGTATGTGGTGTACATGGTTAGGGTTCCAGGAGTCTACGAGGAGTGGGAGGATTGTCACAAACAAGTGAACAAGTTCAGCGGCGACATCTACAAAGGATACGCGACTAGAGAGGAGGCGGTAGCCAAGTGGAGGAACCACCCATGGAAGAAGAACCGGATGAAGATATTGGTCGGGCTCATGCTCTTGCTCACCATTATCACAACTGTATTCTATTTGATCCTAGTGTAGGCGGCGGTGGCCACTTCATATTTGTAATGTGAGATGATATTAACTTTGTATTCGGCACTTGTGTAAAAATTCGGCACTTGACACTATATATGTATCTCGATCGGGCTCTAAGTGTGATGACATTATACTTGTGTTTGTATTATATGTCGGTTTTCATCTACTACATGTGCAATGTACTGTTTATACTGATCTAGATAAATAATGTATAAATCCTGTATAAATACCTGATTATACACCAGGAACATATTTTACTTTGAATACATGTAATATAGTCAGTGGCGCATATAGAAAAGGTATTTGTGGCGCATATACATTATGTGGCGCATTGGAATATATGCGCCACTAAACATATTCCTGTGGCGCATATGCAAAAATGCGCCACAGAAGTCTGAGATTTCTGTGGCACATATCTATATGCGCCACAGAAAGCATATATCAGTGGCGGGGTAACAGTGGCGACACACATATGCGCCACAGAAGATAGATTTACATGCGCCACAGAAGAGGTGTTTCCTAGTAGTGTATATTCTATTATTTAAAATTCATAAAAATAAGTATAATATATAAAATTTCTTAGGAAAACAAAATATACATTTACAAACTTATTTTGTACATTTTTGTGATACTTAACTAAGTATTTATTATTTATTTAGTATTTATAAAGTGATAAAACTTATAAAAATCATATCTTATTATTTAAAAATCACAAAAATACCTATAATATACCAAATTGATCACAAAAATGAAATCTACACATAAAAAATGTCAACTCTCACTTTTGAAGTAAAATAAAAGGTAAAGGTTGAATAAAACTAGTTTAAACCCTTTTCTTTTGTTTTAATGCATACAAATTATATAAAACTTGTTTATGCCTTTAAAATAAGTTATTTAAAATCTAAAAGTATAATAACAAGTTCAATTGATATTTAAGTGAAGTCAAGATAGGTCTAACCATTTTAAGTGTACTTACTAAAACTACCATTTAAAATTAAGTAAATCTTACTCTCCAAAAATATTCTAATCACTTATAAAATCATCAACCTCATATTTACTAATTCTTCTACTAGTCTGGAAAACTACTTAAATTTAAATCAAGTTCTTAAGTAATTAAAGTAATGCCTATTTTGTACTTATGAAGCATCACCTTAAGAAAACACCAAAGCAATGCTACTTGTATTCTACCTTTATGAATACTTAAGAAGTAAACCACCTATAGGGTGATGCCATATCTAAAATATATAAGTCTCCACTTGCTAGTTGAATAGCTAGGCAAAGATGCTACCTATTTTTATTTTAAGATACAAAACCTTAAAAGTATAACTACAATATTGAAATGCTTTTACTTTGAAAGGTAACCTCTTTCTCAAAAGTTATTCTTTTAAGAAACATTAAAAGTAAGCCTTAAGCATTTCTATAAAGGCTCTAATTGATTAATAATCTTACTTAAGAAAATCTTTGAGATACCCTGCACCATTTGAGTGCTTTAGTATTGCATGCTACTTGTTGTATGTACATATTGTTTCACACACTCTCACAAGCCTTAATAAGAAGCACAAGTGTAAAGCTGGTATAAAAGTGAAACACATTCTAAAGAAACCATTCCCAGTTTATGAACCCTAGATTAGATACGACTCTTCCAGGGATTCGCGTTTATCAAACTGCATTACATTACTTATGCATAATTGCATCTTGCTTCTTTAAACATTAGTCCTTACCGGATCAATGATGTTGTTTACATAATTTGGATCTTCTAGTGTCTCAAAGACCGTGAGTGCATAATCTTGCAATCACAAAAGGCAAGTTCACACTTGCTCATGTCCTTTGATTATTTTCTATCAAATGTTTGTAACTCAAATGTTGTCATCACCTGCATTTCAAAAAGGTCAAAAAATACTATTTTCATAATAATATGATTATGGATTAGTTACCAAATGGTAATAATCTATTGATACAGTTCCAGTGGTAAAGGAACATAATATCTAGGTCTTAATCAACCAATGTCGTTAGTGATTCTAGCGCCGTATATTACGCGTTAACCATGAGATTTGGAATGGGATGGAGAAGTCAGCTGGATCTTCTTCCTTTCGCATGGACGGATGACCTTATCGTGGGGTTGTAGCTTCCTTGCGGGGACTCAGCAGATGGGTGGGACTCCTAGTTCCCCGCGATATTGGTGTCTAGACTTTCCGCGAGGGGATGTCGGAGGTATATCTGAATATATGGGGGTTGCTAGGGACATGATCTGCTCACTGGAGTCTCCAAGGGGTTGACAGGGTTATATCTGCCTATATGGGGGTTAACGGAGGTATATCTGCTTGGGGAGGTCATGTCTTCATGTGGGGTCGTGGAGGAGGGCAGTGATTGGCTTGGATCTTAGTCTAGGCCTCATACCAAGGAAGTGTGAACGATCCTGCAACTCGGATGTGCAACAAAGCTAAGGTCTCTCATGGGTAAAGGAATGCACCTCTGCAGAGTGTAAGAACTGTGATATGTTACTCCCTGTTCTGGGAAGGAGCTACGAACGCGGCAGGAAAGGAACCCCACGAAGGTTCTGGTCAACCTATGAAGGTTGTCGGACATAGTCTTCAGAATAAAAGCAATCTTTGAAGAAATGTTTACGAAAACCTGCATTGCCTACGACCTTTGGTCTGTGGCTGTAGAGATAGTGCATCATACACTCCTTTTTAGTGAACTTGCTGAGTATGCTCGTACTCAACCGTACCTTGTTAACCCTTGCTAGGTTCTAAGCCATTGAAGACGATGTCAACACCAACTTCTACTCTAGTTCTTCAATAAAGTCAAAGAAGTCAACATATACATCAACCAAAGCAAAGGCGAAGATCTTGATTCGATAGGAGTAGATACTCTAGCCAGAACACCTACTTTTGTAGAGCAATGCAATAGCAGCATTTGCAAGCCAGATAGTTTAGATGCTAGTCTTATTAGCCATATAGCCCCGAGTTGTTATTTCTAGTTCTTCTTTGTAAGAAGTTGATTTTCTCTCTCTTTAACCTAAAGTGTTATCTAGATCTTTTGTAAAGAGTCGAGTTGTAATCTATAGTCATGTCTTGGACTTGCTGTGTTTCTGTTGTACCACTCTGAGGGATGTAATACTAGTGAATGGTGTTTCATTGGTGTTATGTCAACGACTGTAGTGTACTACATCATAAAGTGGTATGCTGGGTCACCGCAAGTACTATATTATATGCAAGTAGTATGTGGTGGTTGTGATCAAACCTATTTAACTAGTACATGTATATATTGTCAGTACCTTTTAAGTTGTTTGTTATGATTGTTCCTGGTTGCACATATTTCCGACCTTTCAAAAAACATAGTGTGAATCTTTGAAAAAACACACGCGATTGTTCTTGGTTTTGCAACAATATATAAAACCCATGGTTATTGTTCCTGGTTGCACCATGTTTGAAATCAACAAAATATAATACACATTACTTTTGCAACCATGATTTTTCCTAGTTTCAACAAGTTTGGTACAACAAGTTAAAGGCATCTCATGAATACTGAAACAACTGACTAGCTAGCTAGCTAACTAAACATCCAACAAAATCATTTCTCATACTGATTTCTAAAATGTCAAAACCAAGATGAAAAATACATCCATAATTCAATACTTATTTCCACAATTGCCAACAACAAAAAGAAGAAAACACCCTAGAGTCACTGCCACACTAAGCATCATCATGAACCAAACATGCTTGCATTCCATTTATTTTCTCATTTTCTTCAAACTCAGTTTAGATATCTGCAGATCCGTGTCTCTATCTGCCAGCCTCAGCTTAATCATCATCTTATCCTCTACCTTCTTACATAGCTGGGCAAGCATCCTCTGCATCTGTGTTGGCCATGGGTTGTCCATATAGTGCAAGTAATAGCACACCTCATCTAGACAACCTAAAAAAATTCTACCAATGTATGCACAATAGGAGGCAACCTTCCTAGCAGGAACATGGTTGCACTTGCATCTCCAACTAGGATCTAGCTCCTTCCCACCAATCTCTTGATCTAGGATGGAAATTGCAGCTCCCCATCGATTCCAACCCAACTCTATAGAACAAGTCATGGAAACTCTTAAATTCCCCTAACTTCTACTCCCTCCATCCCAAAATAAGTGACTTCGGTTTGTCTAGATTCGTACGTATCTAGACGCGTTTTAGCATCAAGATTCATCCGAATCTAGACAAACTCAAGTCACTTATTTTGGGATGGAGGGAGTAGAACCCTAGCTAGAATAGATTTAGGGATGGAGAAAGACCTAATTTACCTGGTCCATGACGTAGCCTTCTCTTGTCGGCTCGTGCATCCCCATGGCAGCCGAGATGTGGCAGTGACGGTGTCGGAGATGTGATGGCAGCAACAGCGGCTATGTGGTGCCGTGCGGTGCGGTGGGGCGTGGCATAGTGCGGTCTAGTGCGGTGTGGTCAGGGTAATGGCTCGTTATGGGCCACTATTCAGCTCCAGTGTGGGCCCCACCTGTCGTTGGGTATTACGGGTCCCTTCCACACTCACCCAAATCCACTCACCTCCCAGCGCTAGGAAAACCCTCTCTGGTGACGGCCAAATCCCCTCCCCGACCCTCCTTAACAATGCACAAATCCCCTCCCCGGCGACGGACAAATCCCCTCCCCTCTCCCCGGCAACAAACAAATCCCCTCCCCTCTTGTACCCTCCCTGGCGACGACCAAATCCCCTCCCCTTCCCTCCCCTGCGATGGCCAAATCACCTCCCCTCCCCTTCCCGGAAACGACCAACCACCCTTCCCTCCCCGGTGATGACGACTACAACATAAGTGCTCCTCGACCTACTTCCCTTCACCGCGTCACCTCCTCGTTCTAGGTTCACCGCATCAGTGCTCCATCTAGGTCACCAACGATGGATCTTGTCATCAGTGTCACTGCCTTGTTCTAGCGTAGAGCTGCGGCGTTGTTGTCTATGTCACTGGATGATCTTGAAGTAGTCGCCAAATTAATGCCCCAAATTGTTGTTTTTCATAGCTATATGCTAGTGCTGATGGATAATCTTATGATATTAATTGTTTACAACTGGCCAATGACTAATATGTGGCACTTAGCATGTTGATGGGATGATCTCCATCTACTTAGTGTCTTTGTACAACCATTATGGCTCTATATCTCCTTGGTAGATACAGATTCATCTCATTGACTTGTGTGTGCTATCTTACTATGGAGTCCACATTATATATTGATGTAGGTCATTGTCTTCTCTTCACATGCATTTGGCCAATGATTAAAGTGTGGTACTATCTGTGTCCATGGGATAATGTGCATATAGCACGTGTTTTGTACAAACACATTTTTTGTGCATGCTTCTTGCTATATGTTCGATTATCTCATTGATTTATGTGTGCTTTGTTAGTATGAGGCCCAAATTGATGTTTTTCATAGATATGTTAGTGCTAAGGGCTAATCTTATGATTTTCACTGTTTACAACTAGTTAATGATGAAAATGTGGCACTTTGACTGTTGATGGGATGATAGGCATCTACTTACTGTCTTTGCATGTCCACTATGGATGTACATGCTCCTTGGTATTCATCTCATTGGACGATGCTAGTAGTTGTGACCAAACCATATGCTTTTAAATTTGATTTTTATAGTTAAGTAATTATTATTTGATTCTTCCAGTTAACAAGTCTCCAAATGGCTACACTGTCAAGGGAAGAATTAGAAAGAGGCGCCTGTAGAAACTATGAATACTGCAAAATGGAAGGGCTGATGCAGAAGGAGCCTACTATACAACATAGCATCGAAATGTAGGTTTTAAAATTGTTGCTACTGACTCTAAGATAGTAGTTAAACCTATTATACAACATCAAAACAAAACATTCTAGTTACTACCATATCCATTTAGGTTTCTAAAACCAACGCTGGCTTAATCGATGTCACATCCGATGATGATGATGATGATGATTATGATGTGAAGCAACTTGTAGTTAAGAGACCTAAGAAAGCAAGGTCCAGAGCATATGATGATGATGTGAAGCAACCTATAGTCAAGAGACCTAAGAAAGCGAGGTTCGGAGCATCTGATGACGATGTGAAGCAACTAGTCAAGAGACCTAAGAAAGCGAGGTTCAGAGCACCTGATGTTGTTGTTAGAATCGCCAAAGCTAAGAAAACTAGGATCCCAACTTAGGTATTTAAATTATAATACGTTTAATGTATATATAAAGTCTATTTCTTTTGGGAGTTTAGTTCCATATATCATTTAGACATTCATCATTTTTGCCTAACAGGATCTGGCGTCGTGTCTAGTATGCAAGAGCAATTGCGAATCCAGGTTGTCATCGGGCATGTCCTTTTGTATCTACTTGCCAGAGTCAGAGGCCAGAACTCAATGGTACGTGGTAACAAGCAATTTTCTTTCAAACTACACTATAATTCTGTAGCCATTTTTTTTAATTTCTGGTTCTTTAGTTTTTGGTGTACAAATTATGCCATGCAATTCAAGGTTCATGTTCAATCTAGCCACAACCGAATGTGAGAGTGTGCCCTTCAAGGTGCTTGGGCGCACCTACAAGATTGACCTCGAGAAAAGAAAGAACATGACAACCATGGGAGGTGAAGGATGGAAGCAATTTATTACCCAGAACGATCTTACTAGGAAAGATATGTTATGTTTTTCTTTGACAGGACCCGTGCCGAGGATAACTGTTCTCTATATATGTGGTCTTGGTGGCGAGGAAGACGTATATGAATCTACGGTTGTTACCAAAAGATGCCACCTTACCACCAATCAACACCTCCTAGATACCCTACCACCAATCAACACCTTCATCGGGGTTCCATTTGTGACCCGTTTGACAAGGACAAATCTTGTCCAACATAAGATGGTATGCAACTACCTTCTGTTTGTTCCTTGTATGGCTCCATATATAACTTGTGGTGGTCATCTTCTTACATGATTACTTCTTCTTTTTAATCCACGACGCGACATCGCAGAGATTACCTACGAAAGTGGTTTCCTCCAAGGCATCCCTGATGATGGCATGGCTAGAGTACAGGTAGGAGATTTTGAAATCACATCAATTACATACAAGACTGACCTAGATGGTCGTTCCGTCTTCAGCAATCAGAGGTGGAAGAAATTCCACCAGAGTGAAGATGATCTAAAGGTTGGACAAGTCGTGCTAATCACTGGCAGGAAGACCACAGAAGAGATGTTGGACGTGAATTTTGTGTTCGAGACCATCTAGAGTGTAGTTGTGGTTGGGAACTGTTAAGTTTAACTAGTATAACGTAGTCTGGAATAGTTAATTAGTCATTTGAAACCTAATGTATATATAATATATTTGCCTATTTAGTCTACTTTTGGAATACTTTGGCGGGTGTGGTTATGATTGTGTGAAGTAGAAGTTACTACAAAGAATTATGGAAGCTACTAGTACAAAGAATTCTGAAAGCTTTCCTGTCCACATGCATTCCGGTCATTTGGGCTGCTCGCGAGAGGGTCCCTGGTCGTGAGTTCGAGAGATTTCTATGAGACTCTGATCTCTGTTAGATTTTTTGAATCAGTAATTACAACTTGAGTGCTATGAGTAAAAGCTGAAAGATAGTACTTGCACATAATTTTGAAAGCTAACACATAGAATTCTGAAAGAAGCTACTAAAAATAAATACTTTGAATTCTGAAAGTACTAAAATTAAATACATTGCAATTTTATCTGAAAGGTAATATGCATATTGCTGAAATAATATAAACACAATACAAATTTCTACTTCGAAATAGACCTAAAAAATTCTAGCAAATAACCTAGGATGAATATAGGATTCATTCTCCCCTATATTTTTCATTGTCGACGGCTCCCGCGTGCTGCAACACATGTTCAGAGAACTCTCTCCGCCTGCAATATGCTGCCAGTATCTTGTCTAGAGGGTAAGGCCTCGGTGTACGTTCTAGACTTAAGTCATACATTACCATTGTTGGTTCTTCTTCCCAGGCTTGAACCTCATGATCGTACAGTCTGATATAATTCTTGTAGTATATGCAACCGGGTTTGACTGTGGGGAGTAAACATGATGTCATTGGAGATAGACCAATGGTAATCAACAAATAGGGCACGACTTCTAATGTCATCGAGGGCCTCGAGAGAGCGGTTCTCCGTGTCCACCCGGTACAACACCTGTTGCCGTTTAGCGAAATACCCGTTCAACACAAGAAGCAGATCACCATCTGACTCCACAAGGTAAAAATTGTAGGTTCCGCGTACCTGTTCAAAGACTGGGGCTGCAATTATTTTGGCCATCGTGACAGTGCTTGCGCGCTGCTCTAACTGGATGTTGGTCGACATGATGTCTCCATTCTCAAGTAATGCATATACTTCCCCTCGGAATGCCGTCATGCAGACCAGACACATATCAGGTGGTGGCGAATACATTCCTTCTCCAAACGATTCATTGATTTGCCCTGTTGGGGTGCTCTCATCGTCCCATGCAATAATATCGGGATAATCTATGCAAACGAACATCATCGTCGGGGACTTCGTCACGGCGACAGATTGTAGAAGATAAGATGGTATGTGTGCTTGAAACTCAGTGTTAGACTTATGAGTGATTGGTTCATAAGCTGAATCTTGTACGGCTCCACCCTCCAAGCAAGCACGATGACGCCACGAGAAACACCGACGAAGTAGAATCTTTTAGAAGAAGAGGACAGTTAGCACTAGATGTTTACAATAGAAAATACAAATAAATGAATGTTATATATATCGGATGGGAATGTGAACCTGCCATGGACGTCCATTAGATTCGTCATGAAGCAATGACCAGTGGCGAGGTTGAGGAAGGTGAAGTCGCCGACGTCTGGAAGTGTGTGATCTATCATGATCGAGTTGTTGAGATGGAATTTGGGCTCCTTTAAAGTGTGGCGCCAATCGGTGCAGACTTCCTAACAAGCAGCATAGGTGTCGAGTACTCCTCTTTCTCCAGCAAGTAGTCGATGATCTTGCGAAGTGGGTCGGCCGGGAGATCAGACCAGTTCCTCTTCATCCGGCTGCTGGCCATGGCTTACGTGTGGGAATGGTTCCTATTGATCGAGGAAGAAAGAAGAATATGGAGACGAGGAGAAGAAGAAGAGGAGAAGAGATGAGGGAGACGAAGCGAAACTGCCACTGCAAGGAGATGAGGAGATGACGGAGAAGAAGTGGAACTGCCACTTCAAGTTTGGATCAACGGGTTTTTTCGGAACTAGCGTATAAACTAGCCATGCACTGCATGCAAGTTTGGATCAAACAGACTGACATGTGGGGCCGGCTAAAAAACCACCCCCAGATTCCGTGAAGTGCTACCGTGCAGCTAACAGGTGGGGTTAGTTCACTGATGACGCGGTCGTGCGAAAAAATAGATTCAAACATGCGGCGCAACGATATCCATGACGATTATATGCGAGACAAATTGGCTAACTGGACTTCAGGGCCAGGGACGAAATTCGCGACGATTTCACCGTGACGAAATAAGGAAACGTCATGAATGACCGGGCTGGAGGCCCTTCGAGCCCGTCCCGATGAAAAAAACTAGACCGTCACGGATCCGCGACATTTTTAGTTACTGTCATGAAAAAACGTCATGGACCGTCCGGATTCTTGTAGCGTGAGTCGGTGCCTTTAACCTTGGAAATGAGAGAAATAATACCGAAGTTCAGGCGAGTGATGTCGACCCTTCCTAGGACAAAGTCATTCAGCATGTGTAGGATTGGCCTCTTAAGGATTTCCCAGAATCTCTTAAAAAACACCACCGGTAGCCCATCCGGTCCCGGGACGGAGTCCGGCTTCATATTTTGCAGGACCGCGTCCAACTCCTCCGGTGTAAATTTCATTTCCAGCTGCGTGTTCTCCTCCGCTGAAATTTGTTTATCGGCCGGCCAAAGATTGGGATCCATGGAAAAGACCCTGCTTTACCCGGCAGAGCCATCAGGCCCCTGTAGTAGGCATACATGTGCTCCATGAGGCCCCTTTGATCATCGACCACCCTTGGTTGGTGATCAATCTCGGGATAGTACATTTGCGTCTTCTACCATTCGCGATAGCATGGAAGTACATCAGCTCCAGGTCCAGGATCTTGGAATACCACGCATTTATCAAGCAGAGAGGCACAACTACAATGTTGTAATTGGGAAGTATTTCAACGGTTGGAAGAAATAACGCAGTCCCTTCAAAACCTTGTTCTTCCTTTGTGTCCGAAGGTTGTTCCGAAAATATTAGGTACTTCATCCTGCTGCGTAGCCGATTCTATGCAACCAATTTGAACAGAAAGTTTAAGCTGAATATATGACCAGCATACCTTCGTATGTTTTTCCTCCAAGTCCCGGCGATAGTTCCTGAGAGTTTTTTTATACGTTTCTCTGCTCCAATGTTGCTTTGTACGGTCTACAGAATATAGATATTGAGTTACTTACAGAATAATAGGCCTATATATACAACTTGAGTGTACGATATGGCTATTCATGGGCAAATCTCATTTCTATACATTGTTTTTCGAAGCGCAGCTCATATCTGCAGTACTTTGTGTACCAATTGTCACTGCAATTTTTTTCTTCTAGCTTTGTTTTCAGGTTTTCCAAATTTGTTAGGCCTTAAATTTTCCAAACAAATTCTTGTTATTTTAGCTCATAGGTTCTGATTACTATCAGATTGCATTACAATATTTTTCTACCGTATGTATAAATGTCCAGCTTTGGGCAGGCTCTACATTAATAGTACAGGACCATGGGCCCTATCGTCATTGACTGCATAGTGATTCTGGATGTACTTTGTTACTCTATCCACCAAGGTTCTCCCGAATACCTCCCGACTCCCTCGGCCGCCCCCTCCAGGCGATCAGATGTCTACCCTAGATCGCCGCTGTCGGCAACCCTCCTCCTCCTCTCCTCCCTCTCGCCACCTCTGGAGGCGGCCACCGCAAAGCCATGGCCACCGATGAAGGAGGGGCGGGGCTCTTGGTTCGGTTGCTTGGAGATCCCTGTTGCGCACTTCATCGGAGGCGGTGAGGGCGAGCATGGCGGTCGACAACGATGGGCTGCGAGTGGTGGTGGCGGATCCTTGGTTGGCGCAGCGGGATCTCCCCTTGCCGGAGGCGGCTCATCCGGTTTGGTTCGACACATCCCTTACGTCTGCGTTGGTGGGCGCCTCTGACGACCGTCTACGTCAACGAATCTCCTAGTTCACGGGACTACCACCGGGGAGAAATCCTTTACCTGGCTTTTGCCATCACAGATGATGCAGTGACGCATGTGGGCGCCTCTAACCTTCCTGGAGGGCATCGTCACGGTCATGGTTTTGTCGAGCTCCGTGGGAAACCTCAGGCTGGACAGGACAGTGGCGGGGCATGGTGCCTCCTTCCTCCTTGGAGGCACTATTTTGGAGCTCATATCGCTGGCGGGATCTCGAAGGCGTGGAGGCGTTGGGTCACCTCGTAGGCTACGAAGGCTTGTTTTCTCCAGGGAAACCTCAGATCTAGTCAAGAATCTGACAATGATGACACTCAATGTCGCTATCCCTCTTGGGGGCATCGTTTTGGAGCACGTACTATCTGGAGGGGTCTGCTGGCGGAGCGGTGTTTCATCTACCACGTTGGTGGTGGTGGGTCTCGGTGGCATAGCGCCACAGGATCTCGGCGGCATGAGGGATGATGGCCTCGCGCAGGGAATGGGGCGCCGTCTGGCGCCGTGATGGCGTCATCGGCAAGATCGGCGAAGATGATGCTTATCTTAACCTTGAAGATTTTTCGGTGGTTCGATGGCGGTGACAACTTCTTTGGCATGTACATGAGGTACTCGCTAAGAGTTTGCTAAACCGGATATGCACTCTCGTTTCTCCTAGAGAACGTCTCGAGATATGCGATTGTTTCCGGTTCCTAGTTGGTGGAGTGATTTCATTGTTTTCCGAGCATAAGGCCTTGTTGACGTAACTTGCCATTGTCGGGTTTCTAGGTGTTGTGTGGCGACATCAGGTTTTTTTTATATATATTCTTTTTGTTGAATAAATCAATAAAGCAGGTTGTTTGCCTTTTTTTCGATGCAGAGGCCGGGTTCATCCTCTATTTCGAAAAAAATCCACCAAGGTTCTCCAATCTCCACGGAGTGCACATCACGCGTATTTGTACATCATAGCTGAAACTCTTTGTCCAACAGTTAAACAATGTTGTTTGATGCCTTTTAGTTTCAGATTTTGTAGGCTCCGACGGTAAGCAGGTAAGCAGATAATGAGCCTAGGAAAGGTCTAGCAAATCCCGTAAACATGTCTAAACTGTAAAATAACTGCTTGTTTTCAGTTTCAGACGAAAAAAGACGTCGAGCAGCCACCGTAAAGCAGACCGATCCTTAAAAAATTTTAATGGGATGTAGAAACCATCGCCCCAACCTGTACATATGAGGATTCCACGGCCGAACCAAGTGCAGCATGTACTCAATTCGGTAGTTTGACGGGAGGGAAATTTCAGGATGCACCGGTGCCCTTCCAACTTGGGACTCGCCGGACTTTCTTCAGAATCTGTCAAATTCGTCTCCTCCTGTCCTCCCCTGTCGTCTTCAGCCACATGGAACAGCTAGCCATGCCGCCGAGCAGCTTCCCCGCGCCTCAACATCAAAGGTGGAGGCGGCCCGGCGTGGACGGCGGGAGTGGCCGCCTGTCCCTGGCTCTGAGGCAGGAGTCGTGAGGAGGGTGGAGGAGGGGCTATTTTACATGCCGACTTTTATGAGATCTGCTAGAGTTGCTCAATCACATTGGGCAATTTGGACAAAAATAACCCAAGGTTAAAACAAATTCACAAAATGAACTATCGCCAAAAAAAAATCATGAGACTAACCCTTTTTGCAACACCGTGAGCCGTGGCGCCGCACCCTGAAGAGCAACTCCGTAAGTTGTGAAGCCGCATGGTTAGGGGCATGTTGGATCGTGACTGGGACGGTGTTGCACCTCGAGGTCATGACAACCTAGCAAGTTCAAAATCCACCTTAACCGTAGGGTCTGCTTCTTAATAAAATATCTCCCTTCTCTCAACAAGGGTACATCTCGAAAGCTTCCTTGCATGCATCGGCCGGCTTGTTCTCATAAGGTTCTTCCGTTTATTATCCTTATCGAACTGTTCTTTCCCTTATTATCCTTGTCTTGTTCCCATAAGGTTCGATCACATGAACCATGCCCGAGTTAGCATTGGCCATCGCTCCCAACAACCTAGGGATTCGATTATAAGATTCTTCATAATCACCGTACAACATCTTGAATGCAGCTTGCTTTGCCTTCCATGCCTTCCCGTACTTCACCTCGTAGTGAAAGAGGGCTTTCACAAGCTCCATGACCATCTTGATGCTCATTATTGGAAATTACATGATGTCATTGGAAATCCTATAAGCGAGGAACTCGGATATGAGTTGTCGGTGCTCATGCTTTGCATCCTTGCCATCCACCATCAGGCTTCGACACATGTGAGTTGATACCCAACTAGATATGTGTCAATCGGGACCTCCATTGAATGGTCTTGCACGCACAATCCAAGGACATACATCCTCCTCGCGTTTAACTGTGTAACGCTTCTTCACGTCCGAGTACACCACCGTGTAAGGACTATGATGCTTAACTAAGAAGTCATTTATCCATTATTTAAATTCCAACAAGGTCTTGAACCTTGATCCGCGAGAAAAGCCATTATTCTTGTGATTCTCATCCCGGTAAGAACTTGTCCTTGGTACAAGGACTACGCCCTTGCGGCCATCAACCGTGGCTTCATCCGCAAGACTAAGATCATGAAACAAAGGCACCCGATGGTCCCGCCATAATATGGTATCGTGGATTTTGGTCTCTCTAGCCGTGAACCCTCCTCGTCAACATCTTCTTCGGGACTATCATCATCTGAGTCCGATGCATAGCCTCGAGTATATGTGTCACAGTCCTTGTTTTCTTGTGTAATATATTTGTCCAAATCTCCAACATTGTGGTCGTGGAGTTCAACATCATTCTCATCACACCCACAATCATCATTGTCCTCTTCCATTACTTCGTATTGCTCCTTTGAAATCAGGCTCAATGTTTGGGTCAAAGGAGGTTCACTCAATAGCTCTTGGTTTAAGGGTGGAGGACTCCTAGAATCCAACGGGAAGGTATGATGGTTCAAGTCCAACTGCAAATTACTATCAACCTTCTTCGTGGCAAATAACTCAAGAGCCTTGTTTATTGATTCGGCCACCACCTCCTCGAATGCAATCCAACGGGACTTAGAGAAGATACGTATGGTCTTCGAACGTATATGCATTCCCAAATCCACATTATATCTTCCCTCCAACTTAACAACATCATTTGGGTCTATCCATTTCAATTTAATCCTCACTTGTTTCAAAACCTCGGTATAGGTTGGGGTACGCTCAAACACCAAGTCAAACTCGTTCGGGTCCGGTTCTATATTACCTTTCAAAAATGCATCATTGTCTACATGGTGAACATGAACAATTCTTGATATTTCTAAGATAATCAAAAACAATAATACCATGATCAACATACTCAAAAGATATCCATGCTAACATTAACACAATACCTAACTCCTATGCCAATGTAACAATAATCTACCATGCATCTTGCATAACAACCTAGAGTTTTCAAGATATGGATTGAAATAAGAACTCAATGGGTGAAAACAAAGAAATTGAGGAAGAATACCTCTAGGCACTTGCGAGGATCGAAATCCACGGAGAGAAGCTTCCAATTTGGCCAATAAGAGGGAGGACCTTGAGAGAGGAGACCAGCCGTCGTCGCCACTGCTGTGTTCTAGCTCGAGATGGAGAGAAATGAGGGTTGGGTCGGGCTGGCCAGGGTAACCCTAGATGCAAAGTGCGGTGCCACACCTGATGGTTTTACACTACACAGTGCGGCGCCCGTTAGCTGTGGCGCCACACTTACGGAGTCGGGGCCCACGAGGCCACGATGGTAGCTTGTGCGGCGTCATAGCTTACGGCGTTGTGCTTTAGAATGCGGCGCTAGGGCTCACGGCATTGTAAAAAGGATTAGTCCCGTGAATTTTTTCTAGGAAGAGTTCATTTGGGTCCATCACATTGTATTGTACCTTTGCTATACGGTGTCGGTGGTGCCCAGGTCCGTGCCGGCCGGAATATGCCGAAACCGGTTTTGCTCAGGTCCGAATAGCAACGATAACTGAACCGGTTCCCCGTCCATCCCTCGAGCCGAGACCAGCTGAGAATGAGATAAGCTGCCCCGCTTCCTCTGTTTTCCTCGATCCATTCTCTTATCACCACCACCATGCTCTCCCTTTCCCAACCCCACCCGGCCTCCACCGGCCCGCGCCACCGTAAGCCCCTGCTGCCCACCGCCCTCCACCGCCGACGCCGATGCACCTTCACCATCGCCGCACTCATCCTCCCCGGCGGCGGCGGGGCCCCCCGGGGCAGCCCCCCAAATGGCGGCAAGCTCATCCTCCCCGGTAGCAGCGGCGGAGGCGGAGGCAGTGGCGGCGGTGGAAGGCTCCCGCGCACTCCGCCCCCGACGGCACCGGCCCAGCTTTACCAGCCCTTCCACCCGCCGATATCCCCCCTCCCCGCCAACTTCCGCAACCTCGACCTCACCGAGCGCCTGGCCGTGCTCCGCGACCGCATGGGCCGCTGGTACGAGTACGCGCCCCTCATCTCCTCCCTCTTCCGCGAGGGCTTCACCCCGGCCTCCATCGAGGAGGCCACCGGCATGTCAGGCGTCGAGCAGAACCGCCTCGTTGTCGCCTCCCAGGTCCGCGACTCCCTCATCTCCGACGACTTCCCCGCCGATCTCCTCCACCACTTCGACTCCTACGGAGGGCCCGAGCTCCTCTACGAGCTCCGCTTCCTCAACGCTCGCCAGCGCCTCAAAGCCGCCGAGCACGCCATCGCCAGGAACCTCGAGTCCAAGGGCGTGCGCGAGCTCGCGCGCTCCATGAAGGACTTCCCGCAGCGCCGCGGCGACGAAGGCTGGGACGCCTTCGACAGGCACTCCGCCGGGGACTGCCTCGCGTACGCACGCTTCCGGCTCTCGCGGGAGGCCATCGCCAAAGAGGACCGCATCCCCGAGCTGGAGCGCTCGCTCGACGTGGTAGAGACCGAGTCGGCCAGGGCGCGGGTGGAGCTCGAGATGGAGAGAGCCATCAGGAAGGCAGCCGGAGAGGAAGTGGAGGAGCCTGAGGAGGACGTCAACGCGCGGCCTGCGGTGCCGGTGGTGCGGCTCATGTACGGAGAGATCTCTGAAGCCTCCATCGTGCTGCTGCTGCCTGTGGTAAAAGAGACGGACGGCGTCGAGGCCGTGGATCGCGCACCGAGGAGGAGCAAGACGGACGCCGACCTCGGCATCGTGGAGGTGGACAAGGGGTGGGCGCGGTGGGCGGTGCTGCCAGGATGGGCCCCTGTCATGGCGGTGGCCGACGAGGCAGTGGTCATCGAGCTGGCGGACGGGCGGGTTCTGCCGTGGCGGTCCGCGGAGAACGAGAGGGTGTTGGTCGTGGCCAACCGGAAACGGAAGGAGGTGGTGGACGAGGGGATATACGTGCTGGAGAAGGGAGGAAAGCTGGTAGTGGAGAGGGGCAACAAGCTGTTGGAGGAAGGCATCAGCCAGGCCGCAGCTGAGGTGGTGACGGTAGTCCGGCCACCCAAGGATGAGGAAGACATCATCTCCGGCGACGAGTGGGACTGAGAGGGTTTTGGAGAGGGTTTTTGCACATGCTTTGTTTTCGATTGGTAAATTTTGCCCCTTCTCTTCATAGTAGTACATACGATGAATTAGAGAATGCAGGTTCCTTTCTTTGTTTTCCAAATCATAGGAAGATGGCAGGTCCAATGCTTTAGATGCTGCTGTTGCCAGTGCTTATTATTTGGTGAAATAAAGTGATCAGATACACATATTATATAAGTACTTTTGAGTCGACCATCCTCTGTATCTTGACGAGTAATTGAATTGCAGAAGCAGAATGATGTGTCATTATGCACCAGGAATGTTGTAGCGAGCACATAAATCTCACCAGCAATTTCTCAATTGATACTGCACTAGAATGGAAGAAGTGCGTAAAAGAAATTACTTTATACGTATTTTTTACTTCCTCCGATCCAAATTAATTGACTTAGATTTGTCTAGATTCGGATGTATCTAGCAAACTCCGAATCTAGACAAATCCAAGTCAATTAATTTGGGTCGGAGGGAGTAAATAAAAGGCATCTCTCTTTAAATTAATAAAGCCTCAAGAAAACCAAGATTCTAGACTTAGAGCACCTCTACTTGTTGGGCGTTTCCAGGCCGAAATCCGGCGCTATTTTAGCGCCGGACGGAGCTAGTTTTTGGTCTGGAAACATCCAGTTTCCCACACGTGTTTCCAGGCGCGATTCCTAGGCAAGGCAAAAACGACGATATTTCATCCGAATTCGGCTCAAATTCGGCTAAAATTCGGCCTAATTCGGTATAGTTTGGCCTAGTTCGAAATAGTTTGGCCTAATTCGGCATAGTTCGGCCTAGTTTGGCCTAGTTCGCCTAAATTTGTCTCAAATTTGCCCTATTTTGGCCTAGTTTGCCCAAATTCGGCCTAGTTTGGCCTAGTTCGCCCTACTTTGTCCTAAATTCGCCCTATTTTGGCCTAGTTCGCCCAAATTCAGCTAAAATTCGGTCTAATTTGGCCTAGTTCGCCCTTTTCGCCCAAATTCGGCCTAGTCTGGCTAGTTCGCCCAAATTCGGTTTAAGTTCGGCCTAGTTTGGTCTAGTTTGCCCAAATTCGACCTAGTTCGTCCAAATTTGGCCCAAAAATCGGTCTTGTACGACATAGTTTGGCCTAGTTCGCCCAAATTCGGATCAAAATTCGGCGTAGTGGGGCCTGGTTCGCCCAAAATAGCGGTGCCCGGCGTTCCCAGGCGGTTCCCATCATCCAGGGTTCGGCCTGGGAACGCTGGACGTATTTTAGGCCAAATTCGGACGAAACCGACGTCCTAGTAACGCGACTGGCCGAAAAATCACCGTCCGGACAAAAAAAACACCCTGAGAACGGCGTCTTGAGAACCCGAGTGGAGATGCTCTTACAACCACCGAACATTCGATACAACAGGGTAGCGTAAAACAGTACATAACCAACCAAGTTTCACAGGCAACACTTGCCCAAAGGTGACCCACGACACATTGCAGACTACCTACGATTGCTACAACAGACGGACAAAATACTAGAGATAAACTAAGGGTGTGTTTGATTACTCGTTTCCCTGTTTCTCGCGTGGGCGGGAAGAAATAAGGACGTTTGGTTCCACACGGCGGATGGAATCTTTGTATCGCACGAGTTTTAAAGCATCCCTCAGTCTGGTCCTAGAGGAACACCGAAATCGGGCTTTTCCACGGAGCCAAGTTTTCTCGCGCTCGCGGGGGAAGAAGCTGCACGTGCTCGTGCAAAGGAGGGATGGAGCTCGCAAAATCTGGTGGGAGAAATTGGGGTTACCGCCCGCCGATTCATCGCGCCTATTTACACCGCCCCTCCTCCGGCTCCAAAATCTCTGCCTCCATTTCACCCAATTTCGAGCTCTCCCTCCAAATCCTCTTCCTCACCAACGATCAGGTAAGCGGTGCCTCCTACTCCGGTGGGTCTAGCTCATGTCCGGCAAGTCTTCCTCCTCGGCTATGTCGGACATGTCCTCCTTGTCAGGAGAGGTTGAGATCGTGGTAAAAAACACCTAACCCTAGCTCTCACAGCTTAGGTCTGTTGCCATATTCTAGCTCACAGTTCTAAGCTGTGAGCTGGTATTGTAGATCTAGACCTGAGTATTTTCGTAGTCAGTATTCATTTTGTCCTGTGAGGATTGCAATATGCTGTAGGTAGGATTAGTGTTATAAGTATAGTTCAGCCCCTAGAACTGAACATATTATTATCCATGCTGCCGTAGGAGAAGGTTGTGTCCCCTGATCTGCTCGCAACCTCTATGCTGCCTCTGCATTATGTGTCGATGCCTGATACGGTCGTTGAGGTGGACACGAGGAGGTTGGCCATGTCATGGCCAGCATCTCTGTCCACCTTCGTCCCGAATCGGGTTGTCCAGATAATCGAGAAAGGGGGCTCAGTAATGCGGGGATTTAGATAGGCGGGCATATGCCCCTAGATGTCTTAAACTAACAATGATTCTTATGTAGGCTCGGCCATCGGACACTGAGTTGATCAACAAGCCCATTGTCAACTATGCTCAGATGAAGATCATCTACGGTCCTCGCATTACCGTTGCGCCCGTCACCGTGACCGCGATACACCGTGCTCTTAGCCACCTGATGGAGCATAGTGGACAGGCTACCAGGTATCTTGCCATGACCCCTGAGTGCAGGATTAGATGGTTCACGGCTTTCCTGAATAAGCACTACCTCTGAGAAGCTGACTGAGCTGTTCGACGAGGTGCTAGTAGTGATGGTATGGATGTGATGTGTATTTTGGAGTACCTAGGACCGATGATCTATGGTTGCGGTGACCCCTGAACTTTGGTCTGTATATTTTCGGAGGTGGTATTCAGTTATAACCCCTCCGTATGTGAAGAACTAGTGCTGCATCATGGGCAGTTGCTCGTAAACTCGTGCTGCAGCACACATGCCATGACTTATTATGTCGAACCTGTGTTAAGACAAGCTAGTAGTTCTCTGCATTACACTTTTTTCAACTTTGTTTTTTGCCTTGATGAGGTTGGGTAAGCTCACCTCACTAGCCAGGAGGTAAGGTTAGCAGGGACAATGCAGTTAGCCAAACAAGTGCAAATTTGATGAAATCCTAAAATGCATGGAACCAAATGACTAGGGCTTGGCTTCTCAACCCCTAGGAAAATGAGAATACATGGAACCAAACGAATGCCCCTTTGGCACGAGAGCTTGCATCACCGCACGCAGCTTCCGTGGAGCCATGATCTCTAGGTGCGAGTAAATGGCACGAGCAACCAAACAGGCCCTAAGAGGAACGTTGCTGCATCGACGAGGATAGAGGTAAATGAGTCTCTTGATAGATCTTCCTGGTGAGCTCCATCATCACCTCCATCGCCTATGCATCCTTGCTTGTAAGAAGTGGCCACCACTATTGGAGGAACATAGAAATTTTCAAAAAAAATCAGCAGGTTCTCGTGGGAATTTTTCTTCAATCCTAAACCTAAAATCTAAGGAGCAAACATGTTGAATCTCGCGTCGTGGCTTGATGATGCAATCTCTAGCGTCGTAGAGCTTCATCGCTTGTCTGGTATACTAGCGCGTGCCATGTAGGATCCACGTGTCGTGGAACTGCTCAGCGTCGCTCCGCGGAACTCGCACGAGCACGACGTGGGCTAGTCAGACAGTGTCGTTCGCTCGTTAATCCCATTGCACGACGATTCCTAAATTTTTTTCCCAAATCATCATTGTCGTTACTTCCTCCCGCTTACACTCTCTGAGTTCGTCACCTCCCCTGTCCCCTCCTGTTCCGGCGGTCACTGGCATAGTTCCGGGCGTGTTTTTCTTGTGCAGAGGCCCGCCGATCGTCGCAGTTAAGGTATTTCCTCTTCTCCCCCTCTTTCCTCCCCGTATTTTCCCCGCGCGTGTTACTGTTCTGTACGGAATCGGTGGTGAAATCCATCCATTCCTCCAAACTGCGAGACTAATTTGTGTTTCTAGCGATAGTCTACTATGATTCGAACTCCGCTTTGTGTTTCCATGGCTAGATTTCGCACTGGGGTGTTCAGATTTGTGGGTGTTGATTCTGTCCCTGTTTCTAATATCCTTTCGTGCGTGCCCTCCTCGTATTTGTTGATATGTGAATTTGAGCGCCTCGCGGTAGCTATATGATTCGAACTACTAGGTAGTTGTGTAATTGGATTTCTCACTAGGATTTAGGTTCTATCATTTTCCGCAAATCATGCTCATCGTCATAGAGGATTTCATTGGTACATGCTCTGCTTATATCAAATTAATATATTAATGCAGAGGATTTTGTAGTCAGTGTGTTGCATCACATATTTGTATGCATGTAGTGCTATTTGCTACAGGATTTGTCATTCTGCACCTGTTATAGGCGTTATGGTGACGGTCGATTATATTGTCTATTGGCATTTTTTGCCACACATCATGAATTTCTTGTGTTTTCAATTGGTGTTTTCTGTAATTTTGATTTTCTGATTACATGGTAACTTTAATGTATTAATGATGGCACTCTACATTACATGGTTAGTATAACATATTATGGTTGGCATTTTTGTTTGCTTATTGCAATTTCGAAATGTGGTTTCCACGTTTACTTCATAATACAATATATGGCACTTATATGGAAATGTGGTTGGCATTTTTGTTTAATGCATTTATCACTTTTCATCTCGTATAGATTTTCGAACGATGCCTCCAAAAAAACGCAAAGAAGAAGATGGTCCCTTGTCGCGGAAGAGCGGGTAATGCTCTTTTATTTTTCTTCTCTGATGTTTTCTACACATTGCGTAGTATGTTAACTGTTCTTTCAATACATGCATTTTTAATTAAATTGTGCCATCATCTTCTAATTAGTGCCATGTATTTTTCTAGGATATGAAGTGGAATAGGGCATCCACTGCGACCCTATTCTTATTGTACGACAAATTCACCGATGAGCAAAAAAAATGCAATTGTCCAAATGGGTTTCAAATCAATGAATAACATTTCATGTGCCAATCTGGATAACAGTCTTTTTCTCTGGCTTGGTCATCGTTATGACCCCTGTAGCCAAACTTTGGTGATTCCAAGTAGGGGTAGCATTAAGGTTGATGAGGCATTGGTGTTCTGCACCTTAGGTGTCCCGAAAGGCCACATTCATGTACCATATGCCATTGATCGGACGCTTGAGAATACGATCTTTGCATGGTTGTTTCCTGATATTGGCGGACTCCAACCCAAGGTTACTTATCTGTGGGAACAGTTGGCTGAAATGAAGACACATGGGCCTAGGTTCAAGATGATGTATCTTATGTACCTTATTTGCGCTGTGTTAGCCTCGACGACGTCTTACAGAGCAAGTAACAAATGTTATCCTATAATAGTATGTGCCTTTTTGCAATGCCTTTTTATTAACCTTTCTATGTGTATTTCTGTTTATTTTTGCTCCGTATGTTATTTTATATGTAGATGACATGGCATTTTCACTTTTGTGCATGCTAGGTACAAAGAAGCCAGTAAAATGAACTTCTGCAAGTTAGTGTCTAATAAACTTGATGATGCACTTATGTGTAGGAAGTATAATAAGGGCAGCAATTTGCACCTAATGTTGTGTACGCATTGTGACTCACCCTTTCACAATGTTTTCTATTAGCTCATTATTGTTATTTCTTGTTTTATTCGTAATTCATATGTACCCCTCTAACATCTTTTTGTGATTTTCATGGTATCATTTTTACAGCTAGGTTACCTTGACCATGTGTGTCTTGATAGTTTCTCATTTCAAATCCCAAGAGAGAAGTTTGCTTGTGAAGTTTGATCGAATGAGTGGATTAAAAATGTTGTATCTGCTGACTTGAAGGAGGATGCAAAAGATGGGAAAGTGTATGGCAGGCTTGAGGTAGCATCTATTTCTATGTATTTTTTTAATTGTGTGCCCTTAATGATTTTTGAGCTTGGTTGTTTGTATTTAATGTAGTGGGCATTTTAGTTTAATTCAGCTGGCAACTTTATTTTTATGTGTTCTAGTAGGCTTGCTATTTTTTATATGGTAATTTATGATTTATCTTCCTAGCAAATATATTATATTCTTGGTGGAAACTTTACTGTTATGATGTCTGATGGCATTTTATCGTCCAGTACGTATTGCTAAATATGTGTGTTCATTTTTTTATGTCTTAGAGCACCTCCACTCGTTGGGCATTCGCAGGCCGAGATCCGGCGCTATTTAAGACGGACGTAACTTTCAGCCTGGGAGTGGCCATTTTTACACTCGTGTTCCAGGCGTGGTTCCCAGGCGACGTAAAATCGGCGAGTTTTCGTCCAAATTCGGGTCAAATTCAAACAGAGTTTGGTGTAGTTCAACATAAATATGAATACAGAGCAATGTTCGACATAGTTCGGCATTAAATTAAATATAGTTCAACATAAAATTAAACATAGTTCGACATAAGCTGAAATACGACATAGTTTGGCCTAGTTCGGCCTAATCATGCTCGGCATCTACGTGTTGCCCTTGTGTGTCCATATGTGCTTAACCAGATCATCCTGCAACTGTTGATGCACTACCGGGTCTCGGATCTGCATGGCAATGAATGCAGCCCACGATGGCGGCACCTAGTGATGAGGCTCTGTAAGGGGTCCCTATCTGTAGTATGGCTCGTCCTGCTCGACCAAATCCACTAGGTCCTTTCTCTCATCCTCAATGATCATGTTGTGCAAGGTCACACAACAGTTTATCACTTCCCACATCTGATCTTTTGACCAGGTCATAGCAGGGAACCGGACAACTGCAAACATCTGTTGAAGCACACCAAATGCCCGCTCCACGTCCTTCCTGCAAGCTTCATGTTCCTTGGCAAACTGAGAATGTTTGGGGAGCATCGGGCTTGAGATAGTCTTCACAAATGTTGGTCATCTTGGATAGATGACATCTACAAGATAGTTTCCCTCGTCGTCGTCGTCTTCGGCGGCTGCGGCGGTCTCTTCCTCCAGCAACAGGGCGAACATCTCCTCATATTTGGAGTCCATGGCCGAACGGGAAAAACGCCGAACACTTCGCGGGCGAGGTGGCGGGAGCTCGGAATGAAGTAAAGTCGCGGCGAAGGGCGACAGTGAAACAAGGCCTAGGCAAAGGGGAAAGGATGCAGCGGAGGCGACGGACCTATCTACACGCGTGGTTTCGGCTTGGCGTGGTGGGACCTCGCCAGCGACGGCATGGCGTCAATGAAAGCTCTCTACCACGGGAGAGCCGAGTCGGGGAGGCCGAATGTGGTTGTCACGCCGTCAGGGTTGACCCACCTGTTTTTCGTTGCATCCGGTGTTCCCAGACGGTTCCCAGCGCCCTGGGTTTGGCCTCGGAACGTCGGATGAAAGTTGGGCCAAATCCAGACCAATTCGGCATCCTGGGAACGCGACTAAACGAAATTTCGTCGTCCGTACGAAAAAATCGCCTTGGGAACGCCCTCTTGGGAATGCGAGTGTAGATGCTCTTATGTACCTAGCACATGTAGTATAACCATGTGGCAACTTTACTTTGTGCTATGCCTCATGTCATTTCCTTGTCAATATTCATGATTACTCATGTTTTCACTTTGATTTTTCTTCCATACTTGTAGTTAGTCAGTGAGTGTGCAGTGAACTACAACTATTTTGGTGAAATTGAAGGGTTTAATCAGTGGATGGATGTGAATATCCCCTCCACTTATGATCCCAAGGTACGTCATGTTCTACTTTCTGACCTTTTTAAATATTCCATCATTCTTTTCATGTATTTTTTTGTGCTAATAGATAATGCCCTCTTTAATTGTGTATTTTTTTGCGGGTCTGTGCTAAAGTTGAAGTAATGTTAGGTCGGTTTTCCCGAAATGACATTTCTGCTAGGTAGCCTTGTCCAATCTATGACTGGAATGACCCCTGCAGACAGTGAATCTATGTCGCAATAGTTCATCCGTTTCACTAATGGAGCTTCCACACATTCTCATCTTACTCGTGGGAGGTACATGGGTCGTGACTTCAATGAAGGAGTCACTATCGAAGATTTTGATGATAGCAATGAGGAAGACATTTCATGGGATATCTAGTATGATCAAGGCGAAGGTTTTCGTGATTCAAATGACGTGGCTTTTGCTACTAACGATGACAATGAAGAATAAGATGATGAATGCACCGACAAATACGAACTTGTACGTCGTGAGAAGAAGAAAGTTGATGATTAGGTAGCGATGTCTATGGTTGTCAAGAACATCGTTACGAAAGAGCTCAACATTAAGACTACACCGGCTAGTTGTAAATCTGCTAGCGATGGTAGTAGGTACCACTCATATTATCAAGGTATTTATTTACATTATACGGTGGAACTTTTTGTGAGTCATGTGTGGCATTTTAGGTAGATGATGCATCTGTATTTTTTATGTGAGTCACACATTGCATTTCAATTATATATATTGGCATCTTGTGTTTACCTAAATTATTTATTTTAGTTTTTGTATTCTATGCTTTTTTTCCCTTCTAGTGCTATTTCACCCGCTGCTAAGAAGCACCCTTCTTGTGTTAAGATGCACCCGGTGAAGAGCACGAAGTCAGAATCTGTGGTGATTAAAAATCCAAAAATGCCTGCAAATGTTTCTGCTAAGGTGCTTAAGTCTCCGTGTGGGAAGGATCTAGTGCAAGATGCTCCAACAGTTAATCATGTTGATGTTCCACCGCAGGCCAAGAAATCGTATGTTATCTCCTCTTTGGCATTTTTCATACTTTTGATACGTTGTTGCTTAAACTTTTATATTTCTTTGTACTTCATATGGTTGTTTCATTTCAATGTCTATGGCTACTACCATTGCACATATATGGCATTTTTTCATATTATATATCCCTAAAATTTTGATTTTAACCATCCTTACCATTTTTTAAGTTAAATATAGATGGCATTTGGTTTAACCATACATTGCAGTTTATGTTCTCCTTCCATGACATCTTATTCTTCCTCTCTAATAATATTTATTTGTATCCTGCAATCACTTAATTCATGGCTTATTGTTTTGTAAAATCTTGAAAAATTTACATGCTTTCTATGTTTATCATGTCCTCTTTTTTTCTATCATGGCGTAGCCTTTCACCTCGGAAACCATTGGACATTAAAAGTATGGTTGGTTCGTGTTGCTCTCCTCGACTAAACAAGCACACTGGACCTGATGAATCAGATGATGATTTCATGGATCCTCCTAGAGTAGCAAAGAAGAAGCAACGCACTAGTGCGTTCCAGTTTTCTGTCTCGTGGTTAATATTACTGTATGGTGGCAATTTCTGTTTTCATACTTTTTCATTATTTCTGAATGTTTTTTTTGTGTAACTACAGTGAACTATAAAATGTTGTCAATGTGGATAAGCAATACAAGAGCCAAATAAAGGGGGTTGGGAAGAAGGGTGGGATAGTTAAATTTACTAAGGCTGCCAAAGCTACCAACCCCGGCCAACCTGTTCTAGCTACTGGCCCTACCAGTGATGTTGGAGTGGAACCATATTGGCGCTAGGTATGTTGGACCTACCAGAAATGATGTTCCTCCATCAGGAGATGTGGGCGCTGTGAAGGAAACTACCCCTGATGATGTAGAAGGGTTTGCCATGTTGAAAAATGCAGCTGCTGAAGTTAACATCACTGCAACTGCCATCAACACTACAACCAGTGTCTGTGATGGACCTGTTACTGGTGCTGCATCCACTGGTGTACCTGCTCCATCGAGTGTTGATGATGGTAATGTTAGAAAGACAACTGAATGTGATTCAACTCTTCCTAAAAAATCTACTTCAAGGACAAAATCTCCTTTCAGGCTCAGTAGAGATCGCGCAACGCATGCAATGTAAACAATGATTAGGAACTAGGTTTGGCTCATGCAATGTAAACAATGATTAGGAACTAGGTTTTGCTCTCTCAAATGCATGTAATTCAGAGACTTTAGGCTACCTATGCAATAACTGGTTCAGTTTGAGTAGTAGGCAACACCTCATCAGCTGAATTTGGTGGTGGAAGCCCAGCTTTGTACCACTTACAACTAGCTCTATTATGATCTAGGAAACCAAAGTAGGTGCAATGCATGCTTACACCATGCCTTGTCATTATTTTTCCTCCTCCTCTAGCATCTACTCGTATGGTGCCTTCCTTCTACTTTTTGTAGGCCTACCAACTTGTTTCTTGTAGAGAGGTGGAAGTATTGCTGGTCCATTCATTGTTGTCCATTCTGTCATGTCCTTTCAAGGGTACACAACATTGCCATATTCCTTGTCATGCATTTCTAGGGAGTAGCAATGATCAACCAGTGTGACTAATCTATGTCATCATGTCTTAAGCATGCTATGACATGTCGGCATGGGATTCCTGTCTTCTGCCATCTCATGCAACTGCAAGTCTTATGCTTTAAATCAACTACATAATCAACTAGCTGAGAGGATTGAAGTTCTCCCACTACAAACAGTCCATCACCTACTCCATCCGCAAACACATTTTTGGAAAACTCATTGTTCTTGCCTAGTTTCTTTCTGATCTTTGGTCATATAGTACCAGCCCAAGCCATTCTCTCCTTGTTCTTGGTATAGTGCCAAGTCATGATCTAGGATTTTATTGTTGCAAGCATGGAAAGAACAGGCAGTTCTCTTGCTTCTAGGATGTACCTGACAAACATGCAAATACAAACATGTAAATAAAAGCAGTGGGATCCAAATTGGTTAGAAATTTTAAGATTAGTAGGTATCTTACTTGTTGAAAACCTCTGAATTATTGTTGAGCAAGATGTCACATTTGGGTAACTCTGACTGAAATGCTCTAACCCATGTTTTGGGATCCAAATTTTCCAACCAAGCATGAGCATTTGAGTTAAGCACCTTCATTTGTTACATGTGCTTCTCAAAGAGGGTATCTGTGTTACTCCTAGCTATCTTCTAGAGTTGATTTTTTAGGACATTGATACATTGCAAATGTATCTATAATTTTGATGTTCCATGCTTTGTTTTATCTACTTTCTTGTGTTTTGTTCCAACTTTGGAGTACTTTTCATATGATTTCTTGGACTAACCTATTACTTGGTGCCGATTGCCTGTTTTTCTGCTGTTTTTGGTTCCAGGAAGTCAGAAAATGAATATTCTCGGAATTGGATGGGACAAAAGCCAAAGTTACTATTTTCCCGGAAGACTCATGGATCTAGAAGGAGAGTCGGAGAGGGGCCACAGGGTGGCCACACCCCCTTGGTGCGGGCAACCCTAGGTCACGCCAGGGCATGGTGTGGGCCCCCTGGCTGGCCACCGACCTTGCCTCCTTCGCCTATAAGAGCCTCCCGATGCATAAACCCTAAATCGTCAATCAGAAATCCATGAAAAGTTCCGCAGCGCCGCCGCCACCGAAGGGGAGATTCGGGGGATAGAAAGTCTCTGTTCCGGCACCCTGTCGGGACGGGGAAGTGCCCTCGGAGCCATCTCCATCAATCTCCACCGCCATCTCCGTCACCATTGCTGATTCCCATGATGAGGAGGGAGTAGTTCTCTCTCGAGGCTAAGGGTTCTACCGGTAGCTATGTGTTCATCTCTCTCTCTATGCATGATCTTATTGAGATCATGAGCTTGTAAATCTATAGATCTACCTTACTACTGAAGTGCTTTAATAGATCTCTCCTCTCCCCTTGTGTGTGAAAGTGACAGCGTGCACACCATGGTGGCACTTAGGCTAGAGATTACAAATACTTGTTATGAGTTATATTTGGAGTTGGATGTCTTTATGAAATTGTGGTGTTTGTTGGACTTATCTAGTACTCAAGGTGACAGTGTGGGGTTTTCTAGATGGGAAAGGCTTACTTTGAGGTGTGCTGTTATAGCCCTACCATGGATTAGAGTGTCCAACCGGAGAGTAGTTCAACGTAGTATCATAAGAAGAATATATTTATATGAGAGTGTTCACTAGTGAAAGTATGATCTCTAGGCCTTGTTTCTAAGCATTGAAACACCATTTGCAATTAGATCTGTTACATGTTTACTTGCTTCCATCTTTATTTCAGTTTGCCTTTAGTCTCTTCCACGCCATCAAGCTATTTTCTATCACCGTTACCACTTATAATTATCTATACCATTTGTATTTCACTATCTCTTCGCCGAACTAGTGCACCTATACACCTGACAATTGTATTGGGTGTGTTGGGGACACAAGAGACTTCTTGTATCTTGATTGTAGGGTTGCTTGAGAGGGGATACCTTTGACCACTTCCTCCCTGAGTTTGATAAACCTTGGGTGATCCACTTAAGGGAAAACTTGTTGCTGTTCTACAAACCTCTGCACTTGGAGGCCCAACAACTGTCTACAAGAATAGAAGTGCGTAGACATCAAGCTATTTTCTGGCGCTGTTGCCGGGGAGGTAAGGTAAAAGGTACTCACATCCTCCGGTGTGAGTGCTCGAAGTTATTTCCTTTAGATTCTGCAATTTTGTCTTTTTGTTTCTTGTTTTCACTAGTTAGGCTTAATGGAAAACAACAAAAAAATTAGAGAGCTTTATAGTATTTATCTTGAGTTAGGACATGAAGTGTTTGAAGAGAAAAATAAAAACCCTATGGAACTTTATTTGCATGCTAATAGCAATGTTGTTAGTATGAATTATTTGGACACCATTATTGCTAATGCTATGGAAAAGTCTAAGCTTGGGGAAGCTAGTTTTTATGAAAATGATCTTTTTAGTCCCCCATCTTTAGAGGAGAAAATTTGCTTTGATGATACTATACCTCCAATATATGATGATTACAATGATGACTATGATATTTTCAGTCCACCTACTATTGAGGAGGAAATTAATTATGACTACAATATGCCTCCTATATTTGATGATTATGGTGATGAGAATAATAATAGCTATTTTGTTGAATTTGCTCCCACTACAATTAATAAGAATGACTATGCTTATGTGGAGAGTAATAATGCTTATATGCATGTGGCTCATGATAAGAATGTTTTATGTGATAGTTATACTGTTAATTCTATTCACGATGCTACTGAAAGTTATTATGAGAGAGGGAAACATGGTTTTATGCATCTCAATAATATTAGGTTTCCCCTCTTTATGTTGAAAGTCTTGAAGTTGCACTTGTTTTGCTTTCCTATGCTTGTTGCTTTGTGCTTTCATGACTTGTTTCTTTACAAGATTCCTATGCATAGGAAGTGGGTTAGACTTAAATGTGTTTTGAATTTGCTTCTTGATGCTCTCTTTTACTTCAATTCATATTCCTTATGTGAGCATCTTCTCAAACTATCATGCCTAACTTAAAGGCGTTAAAGAAAAGTACTTATTGGGAGATAACCCAAAAGTTTTAGATGAGTCTTGGAAGTTATTACTTCAGTAATAAACTCTCTTTATCCTTTTTATTTGCTTTTTATGCCAAGAGTAACCTCTAATGAGAGAGAAGTAATGATTGGAAAAGTTGCTGTCCTGAAACAGATTTCTGTGCTTCACCGTAACATTTCGTGTACAATATCTGTACGCCCTTTTGAGGCACGAATTTTTGTGCTTCTGCCCCAGGTTGTTATCTAACTTTCTTTAGTTCAACACTTTTTGATTTGAGCAACAGAAGGTCTTCGAAAAAATTCGTCTTTATCTGCTGGTCTGTTTTGACAGATTTCTGCCTTTATTTACATTTGCTTCATGTTGGTTCCTTTTTTAGTTCTTTTGGGGAATTGAGCTTTTTGAGGGAAGTGTTACAGTAGCTTTTGTTTTAATTGAAGTTTTATTGGTGTTGAAACTGAATCCAAAGACTTATTATCTTGAGTGCACTAATGTTGCTAATAAAGATTGTGTGAAGTTTTGTATGAAGGAAAAATTTCAGGTGTATGGAAGGAATGAGTAATGAGATGAAGGATGGACTAAAGCTCAAGCTTGGGGATGTCACGCGTGTCACCCCAAGAAATATCCAAGAAGTACAAGCGTCAAAGCTTGGGGATACCCAAGGCATCCCCTTCTTCATCAATAAAAATCCCAGGTTTGTTCCAAACGCTTCATTTTTATTGTTTCATGCACAGTTGTGTTGTTCTTGGAGCGTCTTCTTTTTCGTTTTCGTTTTGGTTTTTCATTTGCTTGGTTTTCTTAGTTTGCTGAATAAATTGGTTGGACCCTCTCTTTTATACATTGGTTTTCAAATAGTTTGGTTTGGTTTGGAAAAGAGTAGGAAAGTTCATGCTTAAGTGGTAAAGAGAGCTTGTTTTTGACTGTGGCCTATGCTTTGTCATGCCATGCTTGATATTGTTTTGGCTTTATGCTTAGTATTCTTTGCTGTAGCATGACTTGTTATAAACAATTGAGATTGCTTAATGTGCCTTGGATGAATCATGCGTTGTTTTAGCATATTAAAGCATAGTATTATGGTATTCTCCTTTAATGCTTTATTTGGGTTGACTTGGTGCATGCTCACACCATGTTATGACTATCTCAAGTCACCATAGCCTTTATGATCCTTTAGTTTTCAATTTGTAGTATCACTTTATGCTTTGATCAATGATGTTTTGTCACTCTGCATGATTATGGCCATTATTGCTGTCTTAGTTTCTCGCTCCCAGTCTTTTGCTAGCCTCCACAACCAAGTATGAGTTCCACTCATGCATCCAACTCCCTAAACCAAGTTATTCCAAAGAGTCCACCATACCTACCTACTAGCATATGCTATTCCAAGTATATTCATGCTTTTGTTTACCTTCCAAATTAAACTTGTTATGAGAAAACTAGTGATTAAAGCTCTCACGAACTTGATGGCACACTTTACTTTTCTTGCCCTTAATAAACTTGAACCATTGTGTCGTCTATGTTGTATATGCTTGCACTTATTTGTTGGGGATTAGTAGAACCATGCTGTCATGGGGAACGCTTTCAACATTGCACTTGTACTTTGTACCTAGTTGATATCATGCTCTTTTGTCTATGGATGTCGTCAGTGTGAAATGGAAGGGGAGCTTGTAAGTCCATGGAGTTATGTATATGTGTTAGAGAAACGCTTTGGTCATTGGTTCAATCCATGCTGACATGGTGGAAACCTGCAGCGTAACCATAATGAGTTGTCTATGAAGCATTCTTCTTATAAAAAAAGTCCTATATTGAGAAAAAAGAGAAAAAGAAAAGAAAAAAAGAGATTATGAAAAGAGGAAAGAGATAAAAAAAAGCACCATATTCCCATGGTAAATAAGAAGATTGCTGAGATGCTCGTTCTCTACTTGCCTTGTCATTTTGATATGGGGATTCTTCCGTATCATCGGGCAAGGGGTACCCCGTTGGCGGTTCTCTATGATACACATGTACTTACGATGACAAGAACTTACCGGTGACTAAACTTGAGTAGCATGAGGAGCGACCCTCGTATTCAAGGGACATGAGATTTCCAACTTATACTTCGTCAAGCATATACACCATAGTTTGTTCACTTTAACCTTAATCACTTCAAGATGCTTATGATAGGGGCAATGAGAGATGAAAGCTATTGAGTACCATAATTTTTGGAAGCTCTTTATGAAACTTGAATCCATGCTTCCTTCTATGAAGGCCTTTCTTCCACTTTTATATTGAGTCTCCACCTTCTATCTTTATGCACCTACTTTGAGAGCATAGTTGCCATTCTTAGTTCTATGTGCATTGTCCCAAGACTAGTTGATTGATGCATAACTTGATATTGCTTGTTTTAAACTATTTGTATCTAGTCACTCTTATGAACTTTGAAGGTGTCCTATGCATTTATATTTGCTACTCTATGAGGGACAAACTGAATACTATTATGCTATGTTTTCTTTATGTGAAACAAACAAACGTCTTGCAAAACATTGTTATTCATGAATCTTTTATTTGTGCCTTTTCATGTTGCATCTTAGTTTCTTTGTCTTATTGCTAGAACTTTGTCTTTCATGTTATGATTGAAGTACTATGATCCCCGCTATCAATGTTTTACAAATAGTTTGATCAAATTTATGATGGTGCATGTCACCTAAAAAATTATTCTTTCTTTTTATCACTTACCTACTTGAGGACGAGCAGGAGTTAAGCTTGGGGATGTTGATACATTGCAAATGTATCTATAATTTTGATGTTCCATGCTTGGTTTTATCTACTTTCTTGTGTTTTGTTCCAACTTTAGAGTACTTTTCATATGATTTCTTGGACTAACCTATTAACAAGTGTCATAGTGTCAGTTGCCTGTTTTCTGCTGTTTTTGGTTCCAGGAAGTCAGAAAATGAATATTCTCGGAATTGGACGGGACAAAAGCCAAAGTTACTATTTTCCCGGAAGACTCACAGAGCCAGAAGGAGAGTCGGAGAGGGGCCACAGGGTGGCCACACCCCCTTGGCGCGGGCAACCCTAGGCCGTTCCAGGGCATGGTGTGGCCCCCCTGTCTGGCCACCGACCTTGCCTCCTTCGCCTATAAGAGCCTCCCGATGCATAAACCCTAAATCGTCAATCAGAAATCCACGAAAAATTCCACAGCGCCGCCGCCACCGAAGGGGAGATTCGGGGGACAGAAAGTCTCTGTTCCGGCACCCTGCTGGGATGGGGAAGTGCCCCCGGAGCCATCTCCATCGATCTCCACCGCCATCTCCATCACCATTGCTGATTCCCATGATGTGGAGGGAGTAGTTATCTCTCGAGGCTAAGGGTTCTACCGGTAGCTATGTGTTCATCTCTCTCTCTATGCATGATCTTATTGAGATCATGAGCTTGCAATCTATAGATCTACCTTGCTACTCAAGTGCTTTAATAGATCTCTCCTCTCCCCTTGTGTGTGAAAGTGACAGCGTGCACACCATGGTGGCACTTAGGCTAGAGATTACAAATACTTGTTATGAGTTATATTTGGAGTTGGATGTCTTTATGAAATTGTGGTGTTTGTTGGACTCATCTAGTACTCAAGGTGACAGTGTGGGGTTTTCTAGATGGGAAAGGCTTACTTTGAGGTGTGCTGTTATAGCCCTACCATGGATTAGAGTGTCCAACCGGAGAGTAGTTCAGCGTAGTATCATAAGAAGAATATATTTATATGAGAGTGTTCACTAGTGAAAGTATGATCCCTAGGCCTTGTTTCTAAGCATTGAAACACCGTTTGCAATTAGATCTGTTACATGTTTGCTTGCTTCCATCTTTATTTCAGTTTGCCTTTAGTCTCTTCCACGCCATCAAGCTATTTTCTATCACCATTACCACTTATAATTATCTATACCATTTGTATTTCACTATCTCTTCGCCGAACTAGTGCACCTATACACCTGACAAGTGTATTGGGTGTGTTGGGGACACAAGAGACTTCTTGTATCTTGATTGTAGGGTTTCTTGAGAGGGGATACCTTTGACCACTTCCTCCCTGAGTTCGATAAACCTTGGATGATCCACTTAAGGGAAAACTTGCTGTTGTTCTACAAACCTCTGCACTTGGAGGCCCAACAACTGTCTACAATAATAGAAGTGCGTAGACATTAGACATCTCCCTTAAATAACCGTTGGAAATTATGCCACATGTGTCTCACACAGAATCTATGTTCTGATTCTGGGAATACAGCTTTAACAACATTGATTAGTCCCTGCAAGTAAGTAAACATACATTTATACAGAGAAAACATGAATGTATAGTAAGGAAACAAGAATTTACAAAGAGGAAATAAGTATCTAACCTTTTGTTTGTCTGACATAATAGTCCAAGGTGTAGTGTTGGCAATTCCCAAATCACTCTTCAATGTGTCAAGAAACCAAGTCCATGATGTTGTATATTCAACTTCAACAGCTGCCATAGCAATAAGGAAAATACAATCATTGGGATCCATCCCAACTGTTGTGAGCAACTGTCCTCTATATCTTGTTTTTATGAAACATCCATCAATAAATATAAGAGGCCTGCAACCTTGTAGAAAGCCTCTCTTGCATGCTTCAAGACTCATATAGCACTTCTTGAATCTTGCATTCTCATCTACTGCAAGGAAGAAAGAACTTCCTGGATTACTCCTCCTTATTTCATTTGCATAATCCCAGAGAACCTTGTATTGTTCCTCTTCGTCTCCATAGATCCTTGTCATTGCAGTCCTTTTAGCCCTTTGAAGCTTACTCCTGGATGGTGTCATGTTCCATTCCTTCTGAACCACCCTAGAAAAGTTCTTAATACTCATGCCTTGGTCTGCTCTAAAACTCTCTAGGTACTTCTCTGCAATAAATGTGGATGTGAATGCCGCAATTTTCCACTTTCCACCACTACAAGTGTGCTCAGCTGTGTATCTCTTGATCTGGAATGCCTCTGTTCTTGAATCACATGATGCCCCATAGATACCAACTGCATTTACCCTCACACACTGCCCTTACCCTCTTCTTATCATTTATTGGCGGTTTAATGGCCTTTCTATTAATACAACTGTATGCCCTGATTTCTTTCCTAAGAAAATCCACATTAGCAAACACTTGGCCTATTGCAAACTTAGGATTATTCAGATCATCCTCTCTGAAAGTTTTGAACTTCATCCTCACTATTTCATCATCCTTAGAGTCAGGCCCCCATAAATTCTCTTCCTCTAAAATCTCCTCTTTGACTGTACACTTATCTTTTCTTCTAGCAGATGTGATACATCCCTTTACAGTTGATTTAACACTCCTCTTTCCTTTTCCACTCTCAGCATCTGAGTCATCATCAACACATTATCAGCATAAAGGTCATCATCCCCATCACTTAGAGCATAATCAAAATCCACAATCTCAAAGTCAGAGTCATCATCATCCTTAGTGTCAGAGTTTCTATCAATATGTTCTTCTTCTTCAGTACCAATTGGACAGCTGCCTATCTTCCTATTTCTCCACCTTGTTCTACCAACAACAGAATCTTCATTATGGTCTTCATTAGTTGGAGAGACAACTTGAAGTGGCACTGGTTCATTATCTTGGGCACCTTGCATGTCAGTTTGAACTAGCACTGGATCATCAACTGGAATCAAGGGTTCTCTGCTGCTACTTTTCTTACAAGGGATTATGACAGTGGGAAAAGAAGCAACAATAAAGTCAACTACATCATCCCAGTTCTTGAAGGGTAAGCTCTGATCATGATCCAAATATATGCTAAAACAATGGTGACCAATGTCCACAAAGGTGATCATGAATTGTGTGTCATGATCTGATCTAATTTCTCTCAGACCATTGTTGCTGATAGTGAGAGTGGGAATGCAATAATATATCTTCATTCTGCCTTGCATCTCATAACCAATTTCTTCCACTATCCTCTCTAGCATCACAGGAGACCAGGTGAGAGAATCAATTTGATCATACCAGATAACATGATCATCTACATATGTCCTGTTATTACCACTGCCAACAAAAAAACATGATTGATTTCTACATTGAAATATGAAATACGTGAACCTGCAAATAAACAGTACATCGCAAGATTAGAAACATTCTCCAATTCTACTTCAATTAACACTAAAGTTCATGTAGTTCAATCAAAAATTGCAGTTTCAATTAACCATAAAGCACATGAAAATACACAGTACGACGCAGAGTACTCCATAATGCAACCTTATCCTGTCAAATCCAACCGAAATCCCACTAAAATCCAACACTACAGTACCGATCTTCTGAAACCCCACCAAGAATCCCTGCTCAGTTAAGAAAAATCCTACTTTTCCAAAACCCTACCCCAAACCCCACCCAAATCCCCTGCACAAAACCACAAATCATTCGCACCGCCAATGTCCCATAACAAGAAATCGAGGACCACATCACTAATTCTATAGATATTTATGGTGCTTGAACCACCTCATTGTTCGAGGAGATTTGTGGATTATAGTAGCAGGGAGCTGGTGCACCATCCAGGCGCCAACGAGGAAAATCCATGGAGTCCCACCACCTTTCACCTCTTTGTTGCCGCCGACTAGCTCGTCTGCGTCAACCCCTCTCCACCTTCCCATCAATGCTAATCGCTGGCCTCGTAGGGACGGAGGAGTCATGTGGCGTCGCGACGTTCCCTCTCCTTGCCCCTCCTCCTCGGGAAGAACCGAACAAGTGATTAAATGCAGGGGACTGGCTGGACAAAGAAATTGAAGATGTTTGAGGGGTTTTCCGCAATTAATGTGCGCTGGCGACATAACCTCATCCCCTATGGCATTGGCAGCGGGCCCCACCGAGCGCCACGTCGCCTCATACCTCGCTACAGATCGACCAGTGACCACGCGTGATGCTCTGATAAGTATTCGATGACCATAAATTCGTATTCCCTATGTATGGTGACCGTATTGACTTTATTTGGCAGTCAAGTTCAATGATGTCCGATGAATTTAACTCAGAAAAAAACCCTAACGAATGACTTTGGCAGTCATCATTAATGGTGAGGCTTATGCTAACTTCTACAGCTCTATAGGCATTAGACAAGGTTGTCCTCTATCGCCATACTTGTTTATTCTTGCCATCAACGAACTGTCAATTTCCTTCTCAGATGCCTTGTCTGCTTCCTGGCTTATAGGAATCTCGTTGGGGCTAGGATGCCCCCCAATTCGCTCACTGCTCTTCGCCGATGACCTGCTGGTTTGTGGGACTGCATCAGGCCAAGAAGCTCAGGTGATCAAGCAAACCCTCCTCGACTTTTGCGTCCAGTCAGGTCAGACTCCTAACTAGGACAAATCTAGCATTATTTTTAGCAAATATGTGGATGCAGCCACCATTCAAACCATTCAGCAGATTTTGCCAGTGCCACCCATTAATGAAAACTTTATTCACTTGGGTCACCCCTTAATTTTGCCTGGAAAAAATAGAAGAGAAGCTTATAGTTTTATCTTCCAAATATTTAAATATAAGCTCTCCAGTTATAAGGCAAACTCCCTTTCCCATGCTGCAAGACTAGAACTTATCAAATCTATTTTTGCCTTCATCCCGGTGTACTACATGTCAAACATTATTTTTCCCAAGAAGTTTCTAGCCAAGATTCAGGCTATTATTAGAACTTTTTGGTGGACCGGAAGCTCCCCTAAAACAGCTGCCAGACCTCTCTGCTTGGTGTCTTGGAAGAACATTTGCGTGCCAAAAAGCGAAGGTGGGCTAGGTGTTCGAAATCTGCAGGCCATAAACGTGGGACTTATTTTGTCTGCATCCTAGAGAATCGCGGAAAGGCCCAACTCCTTCCTTCATGACATCTTAAAGTCCGAGTAGTTCCCCCAATCCTCAATATGGAGGCCCAACCCAAATACGCCTAAATCAGCCTTCCGGTCCTCGATCCTCAAGGTACTCCCTCTCTTGCATCAAAATTCCTGGCTTCAACTGTGCAATGGATCTTCTTCTGTTTGGAGCTCACCTTGGTTTAATGGTTGGGAGAAATATTTATGATAATTTGATTGTGCAAAACCAAGATTTTATTTACCCAGCTAGAGTCAACCAATTATGGATGCCAAGGAGAAAAGAGTGGAAATGTTCTTTGGTGGACTCACTTTTCTTGTAGCCCATGGCCCAAGCTATTAAGAACACAAATATTGTGCCAACTGATGATGATGACATCCTTTGCTGGAGGCCCACGCCAAATGGTAAATGCAGCTCTAAATCTACCTACAGATCCTGTCTTCAAATGTTGTTTGATGCAGGAAACCCAAGACCGAAGCAGGTTCAGGAATCCACTAAGAACATCATGAAGCGGGTCTGGAAATGCAATAAAATGATCCCTAGGATTAAAACCTTCGCGTGGAGACTGCTAAGGCATGCCCTTGCATCAGGAGATAGGGCCTCGCAGTTCTCTAGACACATAGATAAGGTATGCAGTAGATGTGATCTGTCCGAAACTGATTTGCACATATTCTTTCTCTGTCCTTTCGCTAAGGCTGCTTGGTTTCTCCCTCATGTTCATCAAAACGGAGGTGTTGGTTGCTAATCAACAGGATATTTCTCACATTATTAGTGATTTATTTGCGCAAGGTTACCCTGATTTAAATTTAAATTTTTTGTTCACTTTACTCTGGTGTCTTTGGAAAGCTAGAAATGACAACAGGTTCAACGGGAAGCAGTCACACCACAGCAATTAGCGATTTAGGCCTTCGCTCACATTAATGATATGGAAACAAGCTCTTCGATGCCAACCCCAAGAAAGATCTCTGTGGCAACTAACCCTGGTTTATCTATTCCGTCTGATTCAATTTTACGGGTACAAAACTTTATACGGATGCGGCCTGGAAGGCAAGGAGCTCGTTGAACTCGAACACTCCTGAATTAGGCGTTTACTTTGCAGATTTGTCGGAGCCTGGTCGAACTGATGTTTTCATCATGGCATTGATTGATGGAGTGGAATCGGCACTGCAAGCTGAGGCGCAATCCATTCTCCTTGATGCGCCTCGACACTCAACCTTAAAGAGCCAGTCTTCTTCACCGACTGCCTCAACCTTGCAAGAGCGGCAGTTGCTCTAGGAGCAAACGATCATACTATGCTATGGGAGATTAGAAGTGTGGCATCCCGCAAAACCACTACTAGAAAATCGCGTTATTTTTGTGCATTGCATCATCATGACCGCATGCTCATGTCATCATGCCACCTTGCATTTGAGCATCGTTATGTCATCTGGCATTTGTTTGTCTAAAACAATTTCTAAAAGCCTGGTTTTGTTTTATAAACGCCCCGTCTTTAATTCAAATTAAAACCCGGGTCTGTCCAGATTATTTTGTTTCGCCTACCAACGGTTTTCAAAAGCCCCGTTTTAAATATTAAAATATCTGCTTTATTTTTAGGGGGCAGCCGTTCTGGGCCGATCCGACCCAGTCGGCACCCCCAGTACAAAAACCAGAGCTACCCCAAAACTTTTCCTACCTAATCCTAATCTACCCATCCCCAGCCACCTCACCCCAGCCTATCCCAGGTCGCCACCTCACCCAGCCAGCCAGCCACCCCCTACCGCCCTTCTCTCTGCCCCTGGGCCCCACCGCCAGCTCTCCCCACCCTGGCCACCTTTTCCCGCCTCCCGCGCGCCGTGCCCACACCTGGGCGTGCAGCCCCAGGCGGGCCAGGCACCACCTGCCGCCCACCAAACTCCCCAGCTCAACCTGGTTGTCCCCTGCCCACTCCTGCTCGCCTGGTATGAATCCCACCCACCCCAAGCGGCCGACAGCCCCCTCCACCCTGGCCCCACCCTGGCACCAGCCCCACCACCTGCCGCCCTCACCGCCCATGCATCCCCAGGCCCCGTCCCCGCCGCCACCGAGCTCCGCTTCCGCTCGCCTCGACTCGTCCTCGACCTCCGGCTGGATCCCCCGTGTCGCCCCGCCCCGAGCGCCGTGCAGCCCCGCCGCCGTGGGCAGGCCCGGGAGCCCCGTCCCCGCGCCCCTCTCAGCCGCTGCCAGGCGCCATGGCCACCGCCTGCGCCTCCCATCTTCCCCGCCTCCGACGGCTCGCCTCTGCCGACCCCGGCCCGCCTTCTCCTCGCCAGCTCGCGTGGCCGCCCTCCTTCCGTCTGCGGCGTCCCCGCCGCCCAGCCGTGCCACGCCACCCACCCTCCTCCTCTCCGCCGGCAGCCACCTCGCCCACTCTGTCGACCTCGCGCGGGTCCGTCCTCGCGCCCTGCCTCGCCGGGCTCTGCCACTTCACGGGCCGCGTCTTCCTCCGCCGCCAGTCCGCCCGCCTTCCGCTGCCAGCGACCCGAGCACTGGCGCCAGTAGTGCCCCCGAGCTCTCCTCGTCTCGCGCCGGCCACCATCCTTTGTCTGTCTTCATGTGCTGGTAGGCCAGGAGTTAGCATATCCGTGTCTGTGCATGTATGTGCTAATGCTTCTGTGTTGTATCATTGTAGTGTCCTAGCCCATGTTCTCAGTACCCGGACCTCCGTCTCGATTCTATCGACGCTATCAAGATCCCTACACCGAGAATGAGTGTATCCGAAGACCATGGGTCAAACCAAGTCCGCCTTCATCAAACGAATTCAAAACCGGAGTACCCCGTCATGGACAACAAGATCACCGACAGGGAGCCGAAGGACGCCGCCCCTCAAGATCGTCTTCCTGAGACCAAGATCACCTTCCCGGACGCCAAGACCGTCGACATGACCCGAAGACCACGGTCCCGGAGAATCCCCGGACGACGAGCTCTTCTACCTGAACCGACCGCAGATGCGACAAGTACTTCTTCCCGGATCCGAAGACCCCGGTACCCGATCCACTCAAGTTCGCCATCGACGACAAGATCGACATCGACCAGGGCAAATCCGATGCGCCCCGACGCCAAACCAAGTCCTGCTTCCCGGATGCGACAAGCTCTACTTCCGTTGTTCGAGACCGATCCCGTCGAGCCGTTTCCGCCCCCGTCGAACCCTGTCGAACCCCGAACCCCTCGGGCCCAAGTTCGCCGAACCCTAATGTGATTCCCTATCCGAGACCCCCATTATTTTCATAATATAACAATATCGACTGTCGCATATTAAATTGTTCATCTCGCATGCATATCATAAGCATGCCGGATCTTCTGCCGTAGTATTAAATATTGCATCTGGTGTTTCTTCTAGTGTTTGCTTCTTCACGGATTAGGCCGGTGAGTTAATGCGAGTATCGACAAGTTCTCCGGATATGAACCTTCGGCAGTGTTTTCCCAGGCGAGCACCTCTTCCCCTTCTACCTATTTTGCATTTATAGTCTTTATTTCCTCCTGTTGACCTATTGCTATCCGTGTCGCGATGCTTTAGTTTCCGTACCCCAGTTATATCCTGTGCAGCCTCTATATTGCCTTGGACACTTCCTATTACCTGTGTTTGGTAGATAGCTGGCCTTGCGAGTCGTAGTTGCTTGCTCAGGTGTGATCTCGTGTTGTCAAGTACCACAGTTGTTGGAAGGTTGGCAGATGCTTAATGGTGGAGATGCTTAGTGGTGGAGATGATCATGACTTTAATTACAACTATTAAATTGCTAGATATAACTAATGCAGAGGCATCGGTGGGCAATAGATGTTATTTGGTTCTTCCACGCTCACTTGTGTCCCGTAGGACCCCGAGTACTTGATACCCGTTCCTTGATTTTTTGCACTATCCACATCCGGGAGGCCTTATGGACCCCCCTGAGCCAGAGCTTGATTCATTTCTATTTCTTGGGGCCACAAACTACTTTGGGATTTTATTACTATCATGTACTTATGCCATGTTACTACTTTATTTACGATCGTGCATGGAGCACCTGTACTGTTTAGGATCGTGACACGTTTTCGCTGTATCGACAAGCCCAATCACACTTTCGGGTTCCAAGTCGTTTACAGCCGTCCACACAAATCCTGGGTCCGTTCCGGAGCCGGCCAACTTCGTTGCGGGTAGCTTAGTGGGGTGGCCCCCTGAAATATTTTATGAATCCTGTGATTGCTTTGTCGTGAATGCCTCGTTGGGTTTTGAGTTGGTTTTTCCGAGGTTGATCGAGTGTGTGTTGCTATTTGTGCACCCCTGCAGGGTAAAACTTTCTGAAAGCCGTGTCCGCGGTTATGGACGACTTGGAGCACAGTATCTCGATCATAGACAAGCATAACTAAAGCAGTGCTATAAATTTGACTTAATATATCTGACTAGTAATCAGATTCAACTATAACGGAATGGATATTAAAAATGCCAACATCTGCTGGATCTGGGTTGCTTTGTTATACCTGCCTAGTAAGTATTGCCACTCCAATGGAATGTGATAAAAGTGCCAACAACTGCTGGGTTTTGGGATTCCTCAGGACAATTATATCTGTCTAGTAAATGTTCCAACTATAACGGAATGGTGATTAAAACTGCTCACTACTTATGCTTCAGGATGACTCATGCTATCTATATCTGATTAGCAATTGCTGCAACTATAACGGAATGAGTAAAATTGCCAACTGTGGGAGTTCCTTGGTCTGACTTCCTCATTTGGTCTCGAGGGGGAAATACCAGGATGGGTTTGTTTGGTGCTAGCTTCAGGTTGGATCCGAATAGGTCTTTCTTATCCCTCTCTGATACCCGCCAGTTGTAGCGAGTCTCTATAGGTTGTTTAGTGCCGCTGCGCTGCCGCTTCAGCCCACCATACCTATGTAGGCGAGAGCCGCTGAATTCTAGCCTCGCCATGTGGCCTCGATCGACGCTCCTCTTTTTCCTTTGCCCTTTGTCGGCACCCTTTTTGTTTTAGCAGGTTGAGATCGACGTCGTTAGCAGGGTTACCCTTCCGGCTTGGCCTGGGCAGGGTTATGGACGCCATTGGTTATTCTTCAGGGCTCTTAGCCCCATTTGCATCTTGTCCGTATCCGGACACTCTAACGTTTTCAAGGTGATTTGGATATTTGTATATTATATCCGTATTCTTGACTCGTTGAGTCGCTGATGTATATATATCTGTTCTGTGGGTCCCATCAAGGACTGTTGTGTAATGTTATAACTTCGTTTTCCACCCGCACGAAAGTGCCTGGTGGGCATCCTTGAATCGTTTCTATGCGGGTTTGGCGGAAAGGGCTAAAACTTGCATAGGGCCGATTCGAGGGTGTTACAGAGTGGTATCAGAGCTCAGCAGTTGTGATACCCCACAAGTCCAGCCTATAGGATAACCTAGCTAACGGCCGAAGTAGAGTGTCAAAACTATTTTTGCAAAGACGGTTGGATAGATCTGAGTAGGTCTGTTTTACTCCTTACCCCTCTGTTGTTCTCCTCTTACATCTGCGTGTTTTGAATCTGCTCTCTTCCCTTTCTTCGAGTCCAGGAATTCTCGTGGTTGGGTTTCCGTCGTACCTTCAGGGTTTCGCTTCCTCCTTTGGTAACAGTGCTTCTACATCCGGACTTCATGCTATCTGAGAGATCTTTTATTTGTTGGACTTCTCTTTGTTCCTTGTTATACCTTCCGGTGTTTTCCGACGCGACGGCATCAGCTACTCCAGTTCTGATGCAGAGCCTGCATCACTACTTGGTTCCGAACCTCGATTGTCGAGATCTTCAGTCTGATTCCGAGAAGGGTTGCACGCTTTTCTACTGATTGTGCGGAGTAATAGTTTGGGTGCGTGATGGATTGGCCCCCATGCCGACTACTCAATCTATTTGCTCTCGTACAGTATAGTGGATCAGAATGCATCGTTTCTCTCCTTCTGTCGAAGTTAGAGATGGCTTTATTTGTTGATACCTCTGCCTTCGCCTTTTGTTTCCGGAGTGTTCTCTCGACGATCACAGACAAGGACCTCTTGTTAGTGGTGTCGCGAGGATCTACACGAAGCGAGAAGATTCAGATCGCCGACCTTCTTCCCGGTACCATGAGGCGGATCTCGAGGGCGAGATCCATTGTTAGTGGTGTCGAATTGTGGCATCCCGCAAAACCACTACTAGAAAATCGCGTTATTTTTGTGCATTGCATCATCATGACCGCATGCTCATGTCATCATGCCACCTTGCATTTGAGCATCGTCATGTCATCTGGCATTTGTTTGTCTAAAACTATTTCTAAAAGCCTGGTTTTGTTTTCTAAACGCCTTGTATTTAATTCAAATTAAAACCCGGGTCTGTCCAGATTATTTTGTTTCGCCTACCAACGGTTTTGAAAAGCCCCGTTTTAAATATTAAAATATCTGCTTTATTTTTAGGGGGCAGCCGTTCCGGGCCGATCCGACCTAGTCGGCCACCCCCAGTACAAAAACCAGAGCTACCCCAAAACTTTTCCTACCTAATCCTAATCTACCCATCCCCAGCCACCTCACCCCAGCCTATCCCAGGTCGCCACCTCACCCAGCCAGCCACCACCCCCTACCGCCCTTCTCTCTGCCCCTAGGCCCCACCGCCAGCTCTCCCCACCCTGGCCACCTTTTCCCGCCTCCCTCATGCATTGCACACACTCAAGGCCCGACGGGCTGGCCACCGCCACCACCAAACTCCCCACCTCAACCTGGCTGTCCCCTGCCCACTCCCGCTCGCCTGGTACGAATCCCACCCACCCCAAGCGGCCAACAGCCCCCTCCACCCTGGCCCCACCCAGGCACCAGCCCCACCACCTGCCGCCCTCACTGCCCACGCATCCCCAGGCCCCGTCCCCGCCGCCACCGAGCTCCGCTTCCGCTCGCCCCGGCCCGTCCTCGACCTCATTGGATCCCCCAGCGTCGCTTCCGAGCCGTGTATCCCCGCTGGCCAGGCAGGCCCGGGAGCCCCGTCCCCGCGCCCCCTCTCAGCCGCCGCCAGGTGCCATGGCCACCGCCTGCGCCTCCCATCTTCCTCGCCTCCGACGGCTCGCCTCTGCCGACCCCGGCCCGCCTTCTCCTCGTCCGCATCTGCTCCACCGTGGCCGCCCTCCTGCCTGTCCTGCGGCGTCCCTGCCGCCAGCGAGCACCGTGCCGCGCCACCCCCTCCATGCTGTCTCCTCCGCCCGGCAGCCCTGCTCCACCCGCCCTGTCGACCTCGCGCGGGTCCGTCCTCGCGCCCTGCCTCGCCGGGCTCTGCCACTTCACGGGCCGCGTCTTCCTCCGTCGCCAGTCCGCCCGCCTTCGCAGCTGCGGCGAGCACCACCGGTGTAGTGCCCCAGCTCTCCTCGTCTCGCGCCGGCCACCGTCCTTCGTCTGTCTTCATGTGCTGGTAGGCCAGGAGTTAGCATATCCGTGTCTGTGCATGTATGTGCTAATGCTTCTGTGTTGTATCATCGTAGTGTCCTAGCCCATGTTCTCAGTACCCGGACCTCCATCTCGATTCTATCGACGCTATCAAGATCCCTACATCGAGAATGAGTGCATCCGAAGACCATGGGTCAAACCAAGTCCGCCTTCATCAAATGAATTCAAAATCGGAGTACCCCGTCATGGACAACAAGATCACCGACAGGGAGCCGAAGGACGCCGCCCCTCAAGATCGTCTTCCCGAGACCAAGATCGCCTTCCCGGACGCCAAGACCGTCGACATGACCCGAAGACCACGGTCACGGAGAATCCCCGGACGACGAGCTCTTCTACCTGAACCGACCGCAGATGCGACAAGTACTTCTTCCCGGATCCGAAGACCCCGGTACCCGATCCACTCAAGTTTGCCATCGACGACAAGATCGACATCAACCAGGGCGAATCCGATGCGCCCCGACGCCAAACCAAGTTCGCCGAACCCTAATGTGATTCCCTATCCGAGACCCCCATTATTTTCATAATATAACAATATCGACTGTGGCATATTAAATTGTTCATCTCGCATGCATATCATAAGCATGCCGTATCTTCTGCCGTAGTATTAAATATTACATCTGGTGTTTCTTCTAGTGTTTGCTTCTTCGCGGATTAGGCCGGTGAGTTAATGCGAGTATCGACAAGTTCTCCGGATATGAACCTTCGGCAGTGTTTTCCCAGGAGAGCACCTCTTCCCCTTCTACCTATTTTGCATTTATAGTCTTTATTTCCTCCTGTTGATCTATTGCTATCCGTGTCGCGATGCTTTAGTTTCCGTACCCCAGTTATATCCCGTGCATCCTCTATATTGCCTTGGACACTTCCTATTACCTGTGTTTGGTAGATAGCTGGCCTTGCGAGTCGTAGTTGCTTGCTCAGGTGCGGTCTCGTGTTGTCAAGTACCACAGTTGTTGGAAGGTTGGCAGATGCTTAATGGTGGAGATGCTTAGTGGTGGAGATGATCATGACTTTAATTACAACTATTAAATTGCTAGATATAACTAATGCAGAGGCATCGGTGGGCAATAGACATTATTTGGTTCTTCCACGCTCACTTGTGTCCCGTAGGACCCCGAGTACTTGATACCCGTTCCTTGATTTTTCGCACTATCCACATCTGGGAGGCCTTATGGACCCCCCTGAGCCAGAGCTTGATTCATTTCTATTTCTTGGGGCCACAAACTAGTTTGGGGTTTTATTACTATCCTGTACTTATGCCATGTTATCGCTTTATTTACGATCGTGCATGGAGCACCTGTCGTTTAGGATCGTGACACGTTTTCGCTGTATCGACAAGCCTCCACACTTTCGGTTCCCGGTGTTTATAGCCGTCACACAAACCTGGTCCGTTCGAGCCGCCAACTTTGTTATGGTAGCTTAGTGGGGTGGCCCCCTGAAATATTTTATGAATCCTATGATCGCTTTGTCGTGAATGCCTCGTTGGGTTTTGAGTTGGTTTTTCCGAGGTTGATCGAGTGTGTGTTGCTATTTGTGCACCCCTGCAGGGTAAAACTTTCTGAAAGCCGTGTCCGCGGTTATGGACGACTTGGAGCACAGTATCTCGATCATAGACAAGCATAACTAAAGTAGTACTATAAATTTGACTTAATATATCTGACTAGTAATCAGATTCAACTATAACAAAATGGATATTAAAAATGCCAACAATTGCTGGATCTGGGTTGCTTTGTTATACCTGCCTAGTAAGTATTGCCACTCCAATGGAATGTGATAAAAGTGCCAACAACTGCTGGGTTTTGGGATTTGTCAGGACAATTATATCTGTCTAGTAAATGTTCCAACTATAACGGAATGGTGATTAAAACTGCTCACTACTTATGCTTCAGGATGACTCATGTTATCTATATCTGATTAGCAATTGCTGCAACTATAACGGAATGAGTAAAATTGCCAACTGTGGGAGTTCCTTGGTCCGACTTCCTCGTTTGGTCTCGAGGGGGAAATACCAGGATGGGTTTGTTTGGTGCTAGCTTCAGGTTGGATCCGAATAGGTCTTTCTTATCCCTCTCTGATACCCGCCAGTTGTAGCGAGTCTCTATAGGTTGTTTAGTGCCGCTGACGCTTCAGCCCACCATACCTATGTAGGAGAGAGCCGTGAATTCTAGCCTCGCCATGTCTTGGCCTCGATCTTGACGCCCTTTTTTCTTTGCCCTTTGTCGGCACCCTTTTTGTTTTAGCAGGTTGAGATCGACGTCGTTAGCAGGGTTACCCTTCCGGCTTGGCCTGGGCAGGGCTATGGACGCCATTGGTTATTCTTCAGGGCTCTTAGCCCCATTTGCATCTTGTCCGTAGCCGGACACTCTAACGTTTTCAAGGTGATTTGGATCTTTGTATATTATATCTGTATTCTTGACTCGTTGAGTCGCTGATGTATATATATCTGTTCTGTGGGTCCCATCGAGAACTGTTGTGTAATGTTATAACTTCGTTTTTCACCCGCATGAAAGTGTCTGGTGGGCGTCCTTGAATCGTTTTTATGCGGATTTGGCGGAAAAGCCTAAAACTTGCATAGGGCCGATTCGAGGGTGTTACAAGAAGACAGGCGATTCAATTCTAGAACATCAGCCACCCTTTGCAGGCATCAGTTTTCCACATTCCCAGAAATGCCAACAATGTAGCTCACAACTGTGCGCAACAGGCAAAACGACACTCCAATGCTCTGCCTACCTGTTCTTGTAGGAACACGACTCACATTGCCTAGTGCTGGCCGCTGTTGATGCGATCAGACACTTGAGTTTTGTAATCCTCGGTGTACAATGCTTCTGAGTCTATAAAAATTTAGGGTGTGCTGCAGCCTTGCCCTAAAAAAAAAAAAAACTCAGACAAAACCCCGTAAGCATCGAGAACCCGTCTAAAATCCCCACGCACCCTCTTTTGGTCAAAATCAACTGCGGTGGTCAATATCCCCACTCCGGCCTAACGCTCGCCGGCGCGTCGGCCTAGCTGTCCGCTCACCATCCTCGCCACCGCCGACCGCCTAAGCCATCGTCTTCCTCTCCATCGCAGTCAGCCTCGCCCGTGCAGCACATCCTCCTATCGGCTGACACCACTCCAAAGCTGCGGCTGGCGGTTCACCTCGCTGTAGTCGTCCGCCTCACCGCCCCCGGCCGCCTGCCGCGTGCCACTAAGCCGACGAGGCGGCGGTAGTTCTCCACGTCGTCTTCATCCTCTTACTGGTCTGCAACAAGGCCCTGGTCATACGTGCATGCTAGCAGGCTGATGGCGCAGCTGACGTCCTGTGGATGCACAGCATGCACATGATGTGTTTGTTGATATCTTTTGCTCATAATTTTATTAACAAATAGTTCTGACCGGGATGTAGTGTATGCTGAGATGTACTTGAGATAAAATTTCGTTTGGCCTTATCTCAATGGAAAGTTTGATGGTATTATGTGTTCAGATGTAACTGAGCGTGAATGCTAGCTTAGTCATGTTTCTTGACAACTGAAATTAAACTTGCAGGCTACGGCTGAGAGATGCATTCATATCAGCCATAGATAATTCACATGCTTTCATAAGATACATTGGTACAGAGATTAGATAGCATATGCGTACAAATTAATGTTACATATGAAAGCACACGAAATTCAGTGGAAATGAAGTAGAAGCCATAACAAGTCTGACATCAACAAATGAAGAAAAATGAGTAGCAATTTAGTTGCAACCATAACATGAAAAAAAAAATCTTCTAATATTTAATCTTCTTGTAGCAGCAGCGGCAAAGGCTTCTCCTTAAACTTTTTGGTCGGCTGTAGTACACAGGCTCTTGCACTAACACTACAAGAATTGGTGTTTGTTACAGAAGAAGAAGCTTGTGAGGACTGGTCCTAGGCATTCAAGGTGATAGAAGCAGGGGCAACTTGCACTGGCATATTGACACTAGGTAATGCTCTCTTTCTCTTCTGATGAGTATCCAAATGCTGCAAATTCAATTGTCGAGCATGAAGTGTTAGACAAAGTAAAAAATCTTGGCTAAATAACTTCCATATTTTTCCTTGATTTCCTTTTATTTTAAGCTTACTTTGTCACTAATCTTCTAGGCATATAAACTTTGCAAAATAAAGACATATATAGGAGATGTGTACCATAGCTTTCTCATGCACATTCTGAGATGGTGGTGCAACTTGAGCTGATGGTTGTGCCATAGTAAATGTTGTTGTTGCCATCCTTTTCTCACAAGTCTTCTTGTTGTGCCCGTATTCTTTGCAACGAGAGCACTTTATTTTTGTACCAGCCTTTGACATCTTTGAAGCTTTTGAAATTTTGTTTTTTCATGTGGTTCCCTCCTCCTCTCCCTACCAGGCCTACCAGGCATGACACCATACATTGGTGGAAGTGGCCTTGGCCTAGTAGAGATTGGCCAACTTGGCATGCCCTCAATTGGCTTCAAGCAGTGATCATAAATTTTTCTGAAGCACTCCATAGTATAGTAGTTGGCAATGTATGCGTCAACGCTTTGACCACTATAGTATATGCATGACAATGCATGAGGGCATGGCAACCCTGAAAGTTGCCAATACCTACAACTGCAAGTCTTTTCAGTGAGACTAACAGTGTATCCATGACCAAAGTATTTAACCTCGTAGCCATCTTTCCCTTGTTTTTTGGCCTTTGACTCACTATCACATCCTTAGAGCTTCTAGGTGAACATAACGAGACTTCCATCTTCTGTCTACTGGCTACCATACCCTCACCATCATCTGCATCTTTGCTCTGTCCGTCTTGAGCGGGTGTAATCATCTCATCCTCATAGTTGCTGCCATCTGTGTCTTCAGTCACATACATCATAGGCTCCACAAATATTTCTGCCACACCTCCCTCTCTAATAGTATCTGAATTCCTTGGCAACCCTCATCGTTAATAATAGTCTTCAAACCTTCAAACAATTGTCTCCCTGGATAGAGCCAATAAAGATACTGCACTTCATTAATGTTGGAAGGTGGTTTTTAAGATGGCCAATCAGCTCCAAGTATGACAATTTTGTACGCTCAATGAATGATGATGCTATGACACCACCAACATTGGGTCAAACTATTGTGTCCAGTCAAAAACTGCCCACTGTAATGGTATCTGACATGAAGGAACTTAAGACTATCCATTCCCAAACCCTGTTTCAGAGATAAGATAAAACGAATCAATCACTGATTACAAACCATATGTAAGAATTAGGATTAAACAAAGATTTCCAACAAAGACACACTTTTGATCAACTTAAACAGATGAATGCCGCCACTACATCAACATAAACAAAGAAATATTGGAACTAACCCCTAAATAATTCTGATCTACATCTACTTAGTAAATAAAGCCAACTATGTACCGGGACAAGTTAACAGCCGTATGCACTGCAAAAAAAATTCAAATGCAAAAGGGAGATGTGAAGAGAACCTCTTGCTGATCTCCACGTACATCCATTAAGATGTCAATTCCTCTGCTATCATATGCCTTTACTCACGCGGTCACGCCATGCTCCTTCCTTTTGTTGCTGCGGGTGAGGTTGTGCGGCTGGGCTTGATCTGAGCTAAAGAGAGCAGCGGTGGTGTGTCGCTGCTTCGGCTGTGTGGGCGTGCCGTCGTGCGGCGGCTATAGTCGATCAACAATAAGATAACGGCGGCGCTGCTAGGGCCATGCGGCGCTAATGAGTAGAGAGATCGTTATGGGGAGAGAGACGCAGGACGTGCGCGATTTGTTCGGGATTTTCTGTCCTTTTCTCGTTAATTTCGCCTAGGCCCGTGGGGTGGGACTCGGTTTGAAGGTGTAAATCTGACTCGGTTCGGTTCAGTTGTGATGGGCTTTTTGCCCCTTTTTGTACAGGTCAACACGATTCGGAGGAAACTGTGTTAGTGATCGGTTCCCAGAGTTCAGGGTTATGTTTAGACCAGACAAAACATTTAGGACGAAAAGTGAACTTGTTGAAAAGTTTGAGGACGAAAAATGGACTTCTTTCTTTAGTGGATGGAAGAAGTATTAAGCTCTCTTCAGGACCTCATTCTTACTTTGTGTGCCAAACCTTGTGCTGGAAATACTAGGTGGTTCAGCGTGTTGCCAGGCCAATCCATGCTGATCCGGTGTGTATAGTGAGTTTAGACTTATATATGACCAGTACACCTTCATGTGTTCTCCAAGGTATTGTGGATGATGGTTTTGTTGGAGTTTTTCTTTTCTACATTTCTCTCCTTCCATTTATCTATGTACACCTTGCAAAATTCGGATATTATGTTTCTTATATACCAATAGACCTATATACAAATCTTGTTCATCGAGAAAATGTCATGTATATACGATGTTTTAGTTTTTCTGATAATAGATCCATGTAATCATTGGCTAATCGCATTCTTTCATCTTTTGTGCAGCAGCTCATGTCTGAAGTAACTTTTAATAGCTGTTTGATGTCTAAAATACCTTGTGTACCAATTCAAGTTTATTTAAAGATCTTAATCTGTCCAAGTTTATACTCTGTCCCGAATTAGACGTCACATATTTTTCTAGATTCACATGTATCTATAAAACACGTTTAGATACATGTTGTATCTAGGCAAATCTGCGACGAATAATTCAGGACAGTGGGAGTATTATTTTTAGCTCATAACTCGGATTACTATCAACGACTCGTTCTTCCTTTGTGTCCGAACGATGTTCCGAAAATACTAGGTGGTTCAGCATGTTGCGTAGCCATTCCATGATGTGTACATTGAATTTAGGCTGAATATATGACAAGTTCCACCAAGCCCTGGCTGATGGTTCCTCAGAGTTTTGTTTTCCGTACATTTCTCTGCTCCAGTGTCGCTTTGTACAGGCTACAGAATATAGTTGTTGTATTACTTACAGAATAATAGTCCTATATATACAATCTAGGTTTTCTCATTTGATATATCTCTATTCATGTCTGAAGTACCTAGTGTACCAACTGCCGCTGCAATCTTATTTGCCTTTATTTTAAAAGTTTTCCAAGTTTGTTATATGGCTTCTAATTGCTCTTGCATTACACTACTTTCCCTACCGTCTGAATGCACAACATTCTAGATGTGTGTGAGCTGAAGATCTTCATGCACGTGGTGTACATTAACAATACAGGACAATGGGCCCCATGGTCATGGAATGTACAACGATACTAGATGCACTGTGTGTCTTCATTACTTGATGCCCCAAGGTTCTCCTTAGAGTGCATATCACCCCTATTTATACATCGGAGTTGAAACAATTCGTCCAGCAATTCAAGAAGATTGGTGTTTGATACCTTTTGTTTCTTCAGATTCTGTAGGCTCCAAGAGCAAGCAGGGAAGAGGAAGAAAGAGAGAGCTTAAGAGCAGTAGGAATGAGAACATGGAGGAAAGCTTAAATATTTTGTTTTCACCTCTAGTGTTGCAGGGGTAAATGTTTTGTTTGGTGCTTTCCTGATGCCTCCCATTCCTATGGTTCTTGAGCCCTCCTTCCTCTTCCTTTTAGCATGCATAATAGCTTACCGGAAAAACAGTAAATATATGTGCGCATACTTAGATAAGTGAGACCATGAAAGCTAGTCGAGAATAGGAAGAAAAGAGACCTTGGGAGCAGTGAGAATGGGAACATGGAGGAAAGCCTAATTTTCTTTGTTTTCACCTCAAGTGTTGGAGGCATTTGGTGTTTCCCAATGCCTCCCATTCCTATTGTTCTCAAGCCCTCCTTCCTCTTCTTTTTTGCTTGACCAGTTGCTTTAGCGTAGAAACCATATCTGTGTGCACATATTCGATGTGAAATCTCAAAAGCAAGCTAGGAAGAGGAAGAAAGAGAGGGCCTAAGAGCAGTGGGAATGAGAACATAGAGGAAAGCCTAACTTATTTGTTCTTCACCTCTTGTTTTGAGGTGGAAACATGGTCTGGTTTTCCCGATGCCTCTCATTCCTACCGTTCTTAAGCGCTCCTTCCTCTTCCTTTTTGTTTGCTATATTGCTTTAGCAGAAAAAACAAACATATATTCTATATAGTCATATGATATGAGATGTCCATTGCGATACATGAAGAGGACGAAAAGAGGGCCTCAGAGCGTTGGGCATGGGAACATGATGGAAGGCTAAGCCCTCAGTTTCTCATCCAACACTAGAGGAGGCTTTGACTTTACCTTTCCTGATGACTCCCATGCCTATTGTTCTTTGGTGCTCCTTCCTCATCCTTGTGGATCACACAAAATAAAAAAAAGGTTTCATGGTATAACTTATTTGGTTCAAGTTCATACACCTTGCATAGTTGGATTACTATTTTCTATGTTTGATCTTTCTTTCTTTGTCTTGGACTAACTCATACATAAAATTAGGTGATGGCTTAATAGGTTAACCGATTTACACTTCATAATTTAGTTACAAAGATTCCTTTACAGATTCTACTAGCACAACAAAACAAATGTCCAACTCCAGATTATTCTGTTCTGTACATGAGTCCATATTATGCCAATACATTGAATTGACAGTCAGATAGTGTATGTATTTATATGAAGCATACATAAATATGTCGTTTTGGAATGTTTAAAAAAACCGAAAATAGTAATTGGAAGTTTGAAAAAAACTGAACTTTTTTTAGAGTCATGATGATAATTTCTACGAACCTGAAAATTTTGTGAACAAATATGTTGTATGTTTGAGAGAAAATAAGTTGTATTCTAGGCTATACATAATCGCAAAATGTGGCCATAAATAGGTATTCAAAATTTGATTTTGGTCTTCCTATTTATGTTTTATGCCTATCTCAGATGAAAATATAATTTGATTAAAATGTATATGTACATACTAGACATCTATATGTATTTGTGTATGTATTTTTTTTTGAATTGTTTGAAATGTAATATAAAGTTTTTGAGTTTCTTTCTTAAAATCAGTCTCCCAGACCCAGAGCTCCATTTGGAGTTTCTGGCTGATATACATGTCTCTATCCGAAAAAGGGCATGGCGCTCATACAGACATAAATAAGAACATATTAAAACTTAACAAGATAAGAGAAACAACTTTTACACACGCATGATGGTACAAATTCTTTACTAGTTCCTCTATGCTGAACTCAAGCTCGTGGCATAATCAAATCAATGACACTATGGCTGACCACTGTCCAAAATTTCCGGTCATGTCTATAGAATTTAGATACTAAGTTACTTAAAGAATCGGATGTATACATTGTGTTCCTCAAGAAAATGTTCCATATATAAGATATAGTTTTGCTGATTTCTATCATCTCTTCTAGTGCAACTCATGCTTGAAGTACCTTTTTTGGTTGTTGATGTCTAGTATATTATGTACCAATTGTCACTCCGATGCTCTTTTCCTTTGTTTCTGAATTTTCTTAGCTTATTATGTTCTGCACATGAATCCATATTGTGTCGATATGTTGAATTTACCCGTTAGATAGCGGGTGTGCGTGCACGTGCGTGCGTGTTAGACAATTCTATCATGGTGTATAGAATACGAAAAATGCTCATCTAATCTCGAGCACATATGAGCTCGTTTCCGCTGAGACTGGTGGTACTCAGCTATATTCCTGGTCGTATGTCTATTTTCTAATGTGCAGTCTGCGGCACACAGGTCCCATCTCTGCACATGTATCTACGTCTCTCTGACCGACGGACAATACTGGTATTCTTTCCGATCTAAATTAATTGGCTCAAGTTTTTCTAGATTCGGATGTATCTAGTACTAAAATATGTCTAGATACATCCGAATGTATATAAATCTGAGTCAATTAATTTGGATTGGAGGGACTACATGATTCAGGAACGGCGTGGATCGGGAACTCAACATCCTGTACCAATGCAGACATCCACCTCGCTTCAGCGAGAGCATGGCAGGCTCTTAATCCTAATCCAACGCCATGAGCCCATGACCTGCATGCTCAGCCCGCGATGTCCTTCAGGAATTTGAAACAAATCGAGAAGGAATTTTATTCAAACTGGTTTCTAAACTAATTGGGAATCATCACAGTAAAAAATTCTGCTTCAATTGGGATCATAGCACCTAATTTCACGTACAAGCAGAATTAGTGCAGACTGGGGGTGGAAGCCCAGGCTGATGTACCCGTCAGAGGATGGCGGCTCATAGATTTGCTGTTGTCGAGGACGGTGCGGACGGCAGCACAACGGTGAGTCGACGGAGGCGTGGGCGAATGAGCGGAGGCGCGGATTGACAAAAAAATTTAGAGAGGGGAACCCGTTTGCAAGAAGCACAGTCAGAGGATGAAATCGAGACATGCCCAACACGGCAGCAACTGCTGTACCTTGGGTACAAAACTGCACACCATCATGTACCAAAAGAACATAACTGACCCGGGCCAAACAGACTTGGACGTGCAGCAAACGTTCTGTCAAAGCCTGCTACCGTGTACTCCCTCCGTTTCAAAATATAAAATGTTTTAGCTTTGTGAAATAAGTGTATTTAGATCTCTTTTAGTGTTTAAGTTCACTCTAAACCTAAATAAACCTGGACACTAAAAATAGTCTAGATACACTTCATTCACAATGCTAAAACATCTTATATTTTAAAACAGAGGGAGTAGATATGAACAGGACTCGCCACATATCTTTCACTTTGGTCCGTACCGGACACAAAACTCAGAAATTGTGCAAATCCCTAGGCCACATAGACGGTCCACAAAAAGAGCTCATATGAACAGGAGTATATTCTACACTATGTGGCCTATATAGGAGGCGATGCCACTGTCCAGAAAAAGAAAACCACCGAACTGCATCTTCTGTTTTCTTTCCCCACAACCCTCGCACGATATGTGCTCCCCGACCTTCCAGTCCTCACCTCCGTATGATTGCTAGCTCCGGCTCGCGTCCGGGTAGGGATCGTCTCTACTAGCCACAGGCGGCACGGTCAGGTTCCTTTGTGTCCTCGCGCCGGCCGCCGGTGCCCTCGCGCCGCCGCTGGGCCTTGGTTCCCTTGGTCTGGACCGGTGCTCCACGTAGCTCGGCTGTATCGAGATCTCGGCCGCCAGACACAGGTGGTTCCTCGCTCCCCGGCTGCTGGTTTCCTCCGTGAGGAGGCCGAGGCGACGGGACACGTTCGCCCGCTTGCTCTGCTGCATGGCTGCTGCTCTTGCTCTCGTACACATGCACAAGTCGCTCTTTTATTTGCCCCTTCCTCGGAAACACAGCACACCAGCGCCATTTAATGCAAAAATAGTGGTGCACGCAGAATCGCTCTACAAATAAAGAGCTACTATAAGACAAGCTAACTCGGCCGTCCAATCTGCATTTGCAGTTCCCTTTTTCTTGCTACAGTACATGTTTTGTGTGTTAGCCGTTTCGCCGTTTCGGTTCCTCTTCTCTCTAGTGCATGGTGTTAATTACACAATCTTTTGTTTCCTATTTCACTTCGTGTAATTATAGCCACTTTTTGTAATAGCTACGATGAGGGCTTTTTCCATCTATTTAACATAACCGGACCTCTCAACAGAGGTACCGTTTTCACCCTAATCCACATGGTAACACAGCCCTCCTCTTCCTGGCTCCGATCGGATCTTGGAATCCGGGATTGATTGTCGCTGCTGATTATTGCCTTCCCTCCCTCCCGTCAAACAAGGAAAGAAACCAGAGAGAAAATCCCATCACCACGATTGTTTCCTTCTTCAAACAAGGAAACAACCAGAGAAAATATCCCAGCTCCACGATCGTGGCCTACTCTCTCTCGCGATGGCAACTTCGTCTTCCTCGAGCACGTCTCCAGGGCCGGCGCTGAGGGGCTGCCACCCTGGCATTGGCCAGGGGCCCACGGCCGGAGGAGGCCCAAAAATTTGTATCATGTACTTCCTTTGTATGCAAATAAATGTACTTCTAATCTTGTTCTAAGTCAAAGTTAACAACGTTTGACAAATTTTTATAGAAAATGTAGTGATACTTATGACTCTAAATTATTACCAATAGATGTGTTTTAAATTTAGTTTCATGATATGTTAATCTGATGTACTCTCTCTGATCCATATTAGTTGACTTGGATTTATTAAAATTTGGATGAACCTATATACTAAATAGTATCTAGATTCATCCAAATTTAGACAAAGTTGAGCCAACTAATATGGGTCGAAGGGAGTAATATATGTTGCTATATTATCTATAAAGTTAGTCAAATTTAATAAACTTTAACTTGGCTAAACGCTAGACGTACACTTATTTACGAACGGAAGGTGTATATATATATATATATATATATATATATATATATATATATATATGGGTATACATCTGGTGCCCACGACGCGAGAAACGAGTAGGGCCCTGGAAACCAGACACAACGCGTCGAGCAGGAAATCAAAAAGGCTCACTACGACACGAGGCACAAGGCTTACGAGTTACAATGCGTTACGACGCTGGCCGCATGGGTTACAATGCGTCGCGAACTTATGATCTCCCTTCTCTTCTCTTCTCCTCGACTATTCGAAAATCGGTCGGACTCCGTGCCTCGATCTCTAGGGCCCTACCTCCCTGACTCGATCGACGATCGCAGATTCGCAGGTCATCTATCGTCTATCGGGGATCACCAATTCACCAGCGGCAGGCTCTGATCCTCACTCCTGACTTATTATCATTGGAATTATTTCTTATTTGAGGTAATCAAACCAGCAACAAATACTATTTATTATATTTTGAGAATAAAATGTTTGGTTGGATGTTAACTTTTATTTTAAAAGTGCCAGTAGATACATATATGATAATTTTTTCTAATATGTCTCTATATACGTTAGCCTTAAGGGCCCATGCCGCCGACTTTGCCTAGGGCCCTGAAAAACATAGAGCCGGCCCTGCACGTCTCTGGTGACGCTTCTGGGCTCTCCCCCATCGGAGAAATTTACTCGGGATAATTACCCGTACTGGAAGATTCAGGTTCTTCAGACTTTTTTTTTTTTGAGATTAAATGGCTGCATTCATATCATACACTCAGGTGCCAACAAGTTCACAACAGTCTCTGGTGGGTACTCCAACCAGGTGTTACAAATATTATTTCCGCAGCCTAATTTCGCTAGATGGTGCACCACTTTATTACCAGAATGAAGCACGTGCCTGATCGAATGATCTCCGAAGGCCTTCAGCATTTGCTTGATCTCCTCCACAACCGGTCCATAAACCGATCGATCCAGCTCCTTGTCCTTCAGCTTTGACACAACACCCAAACAGTCCGTCTCAAGACAAATCTTCGCAATACCCTTGTCCTTAGCCAGATCGAGAGCACGCTTGCAAGCAAACAACTCTGCACCTTCCGGGTCGGCGATGGAGGGCAAAAAATGGCTGGTTGCTGCCACAAACCCGCCATGGTGATTCCGCAAAATCACACCACGACCTCCTCGACCCGAAGACGGAAAGAAAGAGCCATCCGCACTAGCCTTATGCCATCCCTCCTCCAGAGCTTGCCAGTGCTCCTCCGGGCTTGGGTCTTTCGATGGTACAGGGGTTTTAAGCCCCGCCCATTCATCGACGAGGTGAACGACCCTCCGGGCAAGCCCACAAGGATCAACGACCTGAGTCTCTTCACGGGCATCATTCCTGGCTAGCCAAATTTGGTACACGGCCATGATCGCCAACGCCACTTCCTTATCATTCAATCTGCCTAACCAATCAAGTAGCCAACTATGCAGGTCAGGGCGAGAGCAGATGTCATTCGGAGGTGCCTGCAGCTGCGCTCCAGTGAGCTCCCTTAGCACCTCCTAGAAATTTATGGAGTGGGGGCATCGCCAGAAGCGGTGCAGCAGTGACTCCGGTCGGTTGCACACCACACAGACCACACCCAACTTGATATTTCTCCGTTGCAGCTTATCACCAACAGCCAACCCATTTTTAATGAGCCTCCAAACATGTATTTTAGCTTTCCCCGGGACGTTCGCTGCCCATAGGCAAAGCCAACCTTTATGCTCATCACAAGAAGATGACGAACCCACACGCCCCTGCCGATTTTGTTTCACTTGCATCCTCAGATGGTACGCCGACTTGACAGTGAATAACCCGTTCTTGGTGTAGTTCCATGCAGAGTAGTCTCCGGTGCCAGCACAACCTACGGGTATCTTCAGGATGTCTTCAATGTCACCCTCATAAAAAAACTCGTGTAACTTTGACACGTTCCACCCCTGACCATTTGGGAGAAGAAGCTCTTTAACTTTGCTCACAGATTTATACGGTCTATGCCCCAGTGGGACCGAGATCCATAGTTCACTAGAGGTGACTCTCCTTAAGATAGATAACATGCTAGGTGAACAAATTACAGCGGGGCAATTGACAAACACCGAGAAAGCAATACATGCATATACTAATCATCTTGACTCCTTTGAGACTTGATTGGGCATTACAACATTATACATAGACCGCCATCCAACTGCATCTATGACTAATAATCCACCTTCAGGTTATCATCCGTACCCCCTCCAGTATTAAGTTGCAAGCAGATTATTGCTTTATGAATCGTGTAAAGTAAACAATACGATTGTTCTATGAACAAAGGATTGTTGTTTTCTCCCTAGTAGCAACAGCACATCTAGTACCTTAGAGATTTCTGTCACTTCCCAGTTACGGAGGCATGAACCCACTATCGAGCATAAATACTAACTCTTGGAGTTGCTAGCATCTACTTGGCCAAGATAGCTACTAACAACGGAAAGCATACAAGATCACAAATAATAAAGACATGATAGAATCAATAATCAATCTGAAATAGCATCTCAATATCCATCGGATCTCCGCAAACACAACATGCAGTATTACAAATAGATGATCTTGATCATGAACGGAGCTCACAAGATCTAAACATGAAAGCACAAAGGAGGAGAACCAGCCATCTAGCTACTACATTGATCCGTAGTCCAAGGATGAACTACTCACGCATCACACCGGAGGCTTGCATGATGATGAAGAAGGCCTGCAGGGTGAATTCCCCTCTCCGGTAGGATGCCGACAAGAGCTTCAGATCCCTCCCGATCTAGGGATGGAGATGACGGTGGCTACAGACTCTTTCGTGGATTTTTGATCGGGCCCTTAGGGTTTTTGTCCCGAGGGCATCTTATAGGCAGAAGGGAAGGCCGATGGGGTGCCAGGGGCCACCACACCACCCCTTGGCGTGGGCCCAGCTTGGCCGCGCGGCCAGGTGGTGTGGCCGGCCTCTGGCCCTTCTCCGTCTCGTATTCTGGCACTTGATGACTTCCGGAAAAATAGGCACTTTGGCTTTTGTCCCGTCCAATTCCGAGAATATTCATTTTCTGACTTTCCTGGAACCAAAAACAGCAGAAAACAGGAAGCTGGCACTGTGGCTCTTGTTAATAGGTTAGTCCAAGAAATCATATGAAAAGTACTCCAAAGTGTGGACAAAACACAAGAAAGTGGATAAAACCAAGCATGAAACATCAAAAATTATAGATACATTTGCAATGTATCAACATACCCAAGCTTAACTCCTGCTCGTCCTCGAGTAGGTAAGTGATAAAAAGAAAGAATAATTTTTGAGGTGACATGCACCATCAAAGACTTGATCAAAGTATTTGTAAAACATTCAAAGCTGGGATCATAGTACTTCAATCATAACATGAAAGACAAAGTTCTAGTAATAAGCAAAGAAACTATGATGCAACATGAAAAGGCACAAACAAAAGATTCATGAATAACAATGTTTTGCAAGACGTTTGTTTGTTTCACATAAAGAAAACATAGCATAATAGTATTCAGTTTGTCCCTCATAGAGTAGAAAATATAAATGCTTAGGACACCTTCAAAGTTCATAAGAGTGACTAGATACAATAGTTTAAAACAAGCAATAACAAGTTATGCATCAATCAACTAGTCTTGGGACAATGCACATAGAACTAAGAATGGCCACTATGCTCTCAAAGTAGGTGCATAAAGATAGAAGGTGGAGACTCAATATTATGGTGGAAGAAAGGCCTTTATAAAAGGAAGTAGGGATTTAGGTCTCATGTAGAGCTTCCAAAAATTATGGTACTTATAGCTTTCATCTCTCATTGCCCCTATCATAAGCATCTTTAAGGTGATTAAGGTTAAAGTGACACAACTAAGAGGATATGCTTGACAAGTTATAAACCAAAATCTCATGCCCCTTACTTACGAAGACCGATCCTCATGCTACTCAACTTCAGTCACGAGTAAGCTCTTGTCATTGTAAGTACATGTGTATCATTAAGAACCGCCAACAGGGTACCCCTTGCACATGATACGGGAGCTTTCCCATAATCAAAATGACAAGGCAAGCAGACAATGAGCATCTCAGCGATCTTTTTATTTGCTATTTGCATAGGTTTTAATTGAGGATGCTTCATAGAGTGCTCATTATGGTGATGCTGCAAGTTTCCACCATGATTAGGCATGGCTTAGGCTAGCGGCCCAGGCGTTTCTCTAACACACATACAAACTCCATGATTTTACAAGTTCCACTTTTATTTCACATCGCTGGGATCCGTAAGCAAAAGAACATGATATCAACGGGGTACAAAGTACAAGTGCAATGTTGAAAGAGTTCCCCATGAAACATGGTTCTGCTAATTTCAACTTATAAAGAGCAAGCATATACACAATAAAGAAGGACCCAATGGTTCAAGTTTATTAGATGCAAAAAAGTAAAGTGTGCCGTCAAGTTCGTGAGAGCTTTAATCACTAGTTTTCTCATAACAAGTTTAATTTGGAAGGTAAACAAAAGCATGAATATACTTGGAATAGCATAAGCTAGTAGGTAGGTATGGTGGACTCTTTGGAATAACTTGGTTTAGGGAGTTGGATGCATGAGTGGAACTCATACTTGGTTGTGGAGGCTAGCAAAACACTGAGAGCGACAAACTAAGAGAGCAATAATGGCCATAATCATGGAGAGCGACAACACATCATTGATCAAAGCATAAAGTGATACTACAAGTTGAAAACTAAAGGATCATAAAGGCTATGGTGACTTGAGATATTCATAACATGGTGTGAGCATTTGCCAAGTCAACCCAAATAAAGCATTAAAGGAGAATACCACAATACTATGCTTTAATATGCTAAAACAACGCATGATTCATCCAAAGTACATTAAGCAATCTCAATTGTTTATAACAAGTCATGCTGCAACAAAGAATACTAAGCATAAAGCCAAAACAATATCAAGCATGGCATGACAATGCATAGGCCACAGTCAAAAACGAGCTCTTTTTACCACATAAGCATGAACTTTCCTACTCTTTTCCAAACCAAACCAAACTATTTGCAAACCAATGTATGAAAGAGGGGGTCCAACCAATTTATTCAGAAAACTAAGCAAACAAAAGCAAACGAAAAACCAAAAAAAAAAACGAAAAACAAGACGCTCTAAGAAAAACACAACTGTGCATGAAACAATAAAAATGAAGCGTTTAGAAGAAACCTGGGATTTTTATTGATGAAGAAGGGGATGCCTTGGGAATCCCCAAGCTTTGACGCTTGTACTTCTTGGATATTACTTGGGTGACACGCGTGGCATCCCCAAGCTTGAGCTTTATTCCATCCTTCATCTCATTACTCATTCCTTCCATACACCTGAATTTTTTTCCTTCATACAAAACTTCACACAATCTTTATTAGCAACATTAGTGCACTCAAGATAAATAAGTCTTAAGGTTCAATTCTAACACCGAATAAACTTCCATTAGAACACTAGCTACTGTATCACTTCCCTCAAAAAGCTCAATTTCCCAAAAGAACTCAAGAAGGAACCAACAAGAAGCAAATGCAGAAAATGGCAGAAATCTGTCAAAATAGACCAGCAGGTAAAGATGAATTTTTTCGAAGATGTTATGTTGCTCAAATCAAAAAGTGTTGAACTAACGAAAGTTAGATAACAACCTGGTGAAGAAGCAAAAAAATTCACGCCTCAAAAATAAGTTCAAAGATTATACACGAATTTTTACGGTGAAGCATAGAAATCTGTTCCGGGACAGCAACTTTCTCAATCATTACTTCTTTCTCATTAGAGATTACTCTTGGCGCAGAAAGCAAATAAAAAGGATAAGGAGAGGTTATTACAGAGGTAATAACTTCCAAGACTCATCTAAAACTTTTGGGTTATCTCCCAATAAGTACTTTTCTTTAACGCCTTTAAGTTAGGCATAAGAAGCAAAGAAAGAATCAAGTGTTCTCAAATGAAGAAGCATTAAAACCAAATTTTGTTTTCATAGGAGAAGCAAAAGAAATCTTTTCTCTCTTTTTAGGGAAGTGTTCTATACCTTTCTTGAGTGGGAGTTGATATTTAATGGTGCCTTCTTTCATATCAATGATGGCACCAACAGTTTTAAGAAAAGGTCTTCCCAAAGTAATAGGACAAGAAGCATTGCATTCAACATCCAAAACATAGATATCAACGGGGACATAGACATTGTTAACCATAATAAGAACATCATTAAGACTCCCCATGAGTTTCTTTTTAGCATTATCATCAAGTGGGACATTCAAATAACAATCTTCAAGAGGAGGCAAATCAAGCATATCATAAATCCTTCTAGGCATAATAGAAACACTACTATCAAGATCACATAAAGCTTTGAAATCAAAGTCATTCACTTTCATATTAATGATGGGTTCCCAACCATCTTCTTGTTTTGTAGGAACAGAAGCTTTATGTTTCATCTTTTCTTCTTTAATCTTTATGAGAGCATCAGTAATGTGTTTTGTAAAAGCCATGTTCATAGCACTAGCATTAGGACTTTTAGCAAGCTTTTGTAGGAACTTAATAACTTTAGAGATATTGCAACCATCAAGATCAAAATCAAATTTATCATCTAAAGTAGTAGAACTATTACTAGCCTCAACACTAGTGGTAGTGATAGTAGAAACACTAATGTTTCTAGCAATTTCATCTTCTCTTTCCCACTTAGCATGTAATTCAGCTAATAGTCTAACATTTTCATCAATTCTTACTTGTATAACATTGGTAGCTGCAAAGGGATTATCATTAGTTTCAGGTTTAGCAGACATTTTATTAATCAATGAAGATTGAGCTTCAGACAAAGATGATATATTTATTTCAGCATTAGAGAGTTTCAATTGTAAACTAGGAATTTCCCTATTTAGACTCTCAAGTTGATGGCTAATGTTCTTCAAGATGGTAGATTGTTCCTCCATAGTTTTAGTAAATAGTTTATTTTGCTCATATTGCATTTGCATGAAGTTTTTAGTGGCTCTTTCAACTTCTAAAATTCTTCGTTCACTAGGTATTCCAGGTTTACCACTATAACCATAAGTATTATTAGGAGGGTAGGGCCTATAATTGTTGTTACCATAAGTATTGTTGCCAAAATTATTATTTCTTATAAAGTTCACATCAACTTGCTCTTCTTGAGCAACTAAAGAAGCCAAAGGAACATTATTTGGATCAATATGGGCTTTCCCATTAACAAGCATAGACATAATAATATCAATCTTATCATTCAAGGAGGAGGTTTCCTCAACAGAATTTACCTTCCTACCTTGTGGAGCTCTCTCAGTATGCCATTTAGAATAATTAACCATCATATTGTCCAGAAGGTTTGTTGCAGCACCCAAAGTGATGGTCATAAAGGTACCTCCAACAGCAGAGTCCAATAGGTTCCTTGAAGAATAGTTCAATCCTGCATAAAAAGTTTGGATGATCATCCAAGCAGTCAGTCCATGAGTGGGACAATTCTTTACCAAAGATTTCATTCTTTCCCAAGCTTGAGCAACATGCTCATTATCAAGTTGTTTAAACTTCATTATTTCACTTCTCATAGATATAATCTTAGTAGGAGGATAGTATTTTCCAATAAAAGCATATTTGCACTTAGTCCAAGAATCAATACTATTCCTAGTTAAGGAATTCAACCATTCTTTAGCTTTTCCTCTCAAAGAGAAAGGAAACAATTTCAGCTTAATAATATCACCATATATATCCCTATGCTTTTGCATCTCACAAAGTTCAACAAAGTTATTTAGATGGGAAGCAGCATCTTCATTACCAATACTAGAAAATTGTTCTCTCATAACAAGATTGAGCAAAGCAGGTTTTATCTCAAAGAAAGTATCTTCAGGCACAGGTGGAGGAATAGGTGTGCTCATAAAATCATTGTTGTTGGTTCTACTGAAGTCACACAACTTAGTGTTTTCAAGAGTAGTCATTTTTTTGGGTTTTCAAATAAGAAAGCAAAACTAGTAAAACTAATTTTTTTGTGTTTTTGATAAAGAAACAAGCAAACAAAGCAAAAAGAAACTAAGCAAAACAAAAATAATAAAGTAAAGAGATTGGTTATGAGGGACTCCCCTTGTGAACATGTCCTTGACTCCCCGGCAACGGCGCCAGAAAAATGCTTGATGACTCAATGCACGGCGCCCAGAAAAGTGTTGGTGCGTGGTTGATGTAGAGCTCGTTGGGAACCCCAAGAGGAAGGTATGATGAGCACAACAGCAAGTTTCCCTCAGTATGAAACCAAGGTTTATCGAACCAGTAGGAGCAAGGAAACACCCCAAAGGTGTTACTAACTGAGCTTTGGCAGGGCGCACTATCGGTGCTAGTAGCAATGTGGAGACCTGCACAACACAACCACAGAACTTTGTCCCCAACTTGCGATGAGGTTGTCAATCTCACCGTGTTTTGCGGAAAACAAAGGATTAAACATATCAAATGGAAGGAAGTAATAGTTTGTAGAAAGTAGACACAAAGTAGTAAAAGATTGTTGATTGTACGTAAAAGAAAAGGACCGGGATCCATAATTCACTAGAGGTGGCTCTCCTTAAGATAGATAACATGCTGGGTGAACAAATTACAGCGGGGCAATTGACAAACACCGAGAAAGCAATACATGCATATACTAATCATCTTGACTCCTTTGAGACTTGATTGGGCATTACAACATTATACATAGACGCCATCCAAGCGCATCTATGACTAATAATCCACCTTGAGGTTATCATCCGAACCCCTCCAAGATTAAGTTGCAAGCAGATTATTGCTTCTGAACTGTGTGCAAAGTAAACAATACGTTTGTTCTATGAACAAAGGATTGTTGTTTTCTCCTAGTAGCAATAGCACATCTAGTACCTTAGAGATTTACATCACTTCCCTAGATTACGGAGGCATGAACCCACTATCGAGCATAAATACTAACTCTTGGAGTTGCTAGCATCTACTTGGCCAAGATAGCTACTAACAACAGAAAGCATGCAAGATCACAAATAACAAAGACATGATAGAATCAATAATCAATCTGAAATAGCATCTCAATATCCATCGGATCCCATAAACACAACATGCAGAATTACAAATAGATGATCTTCATCATGAACGGAGCTCACAAGATCTAAACATGAAAGCACAAAGGAGGAGAACCAGCCATCTAGCTACTACATGGATCCGTAGTCCAAGGATGAACTACTCACGCATCACACCGGAGGCTTGCATGGTGATGAAGAAGGCCTCGGTGAATTCCCTCTCAAGCGTGGTCCCGGGAAGAGCTTCAGATCCCTCCCGATCTAGGGATGGAGATGACGGCGGCTATAGACTCTTTCGTGGATTTTTGATCGGGCCCTTAGGGTTTTCGTCCTGAGGGCATATCATAGGCGGAAGGGGAGGCCGAGGGGTGCCAGCGGCCACCACACCACCCCTTGGTGCGGGCCCAGCCTGGCCGCGCGGCCAGGTGGTGTGGCCGGCTTCTGGCCCTTCTCCGTCTCGTATTCTGGCACTTGATGACTTCCGGAAAAATAGGCACTTTGGCTTTTGTCCCGTCCAATTCCGAGAATATTCCTTTTCTGACTTTCCTGGAACCAAAAACAGCAGAAAACGGGCAGCTGGCACTATGGTTCTTGTTAATAGGTTAGTCCAAGAAATCATGTAAAAAGTACTCCAAAGTGTGGACAAAACACAAGAAAGTGGATAAAACCAAGCATGGAACATCAAAAATTATAGATACATTTGCAATGTATCAGGCCTCAACTTGGACTTGTTGCAAGTAATGCATATCTTTACAAACCTATCCACATCACGCCTCATCTTAGTCCAATAAAAGTGGTCAGCGAGCATGAGTGGTGTGTTCTCACGCCCAAAGTGGCCCATCAAACGTTCAACATATGATTCCTGCAACAATAACAAATATACTGACGACACTGGAACACATAGTTTGTTAGCACGAAACAAGTACCCATCATGGATGTGAAATTTATCCCATGCCCTCCCAATATCACACAAACAATACGGTTCAGCAAAATCATGATCAATTGCATACAAATCACATAAAATCTCTAAACCAGGAACTTTAGTATCCAACTGTGTTAACAACATATTCTTCCTAGATAGAGCATCAACAACAAAATTATCTTTTCCCTTCTTATGTTTTATAATGTATGGAAAAGACTCAGTGAACTCAAGACACTTTGCAAGACGCCTATGCAAGTTAGATTGGGATTTCAAATATTTCAATGCCTCATGATCAGAATGTATGATAAATTCCTTTGGCCACAAATAATGTTGCCAAACCGCAAGAACTCTAACAAGTGCATACAATTCTTTATCATAGATATGATAGTTTAACTTTGCACCAGAAAGTTTTTCAAAAAAATATGCAATGGTACGACCCTCTTGCATCAACACACCACCAATTTCTATGCCACTAGCATCACATTCAATCTGAAATAGCTTATTAAAATCTGGTAGTGCAAGCAATGGTGCATAAGTTAATAACCGTTTCTGTTCATCAAATGCATGTTCTTGGACTATGCCCCACTCAAAAGATACACCTTTATTAGTTAGTTCATTCAAAGGTGCAACAATAGTACTAAAGTATTTCACAAAACGTCTATAGAAACTAGCTAGACCGTGAAAACTCCATACTTGACTTATATTCATGGGAGTAGGCCAATTTTGAATAGCTTCAATTTTAGATGAATCTACCTCAACTCCATGTATAGAGACAACATAACCTAGAAATATGACCTTATCTTTGCAAAATGTACACTTTTCAAGATTACAATATAGCTTAGCATCTTGTAACACTTGCAAGACTTGTCTAATATGATCACTATGCTCATTTTCATCGCGGCTGTAGATTAATGTGTCATCAAAATACACAACCACAAACTTGCCAATAAAGTTCCGTAAGACATGGTTCAGTAATATCATGGAAGTACTATGTGCATTAGTGAAATCAAAAGACATTACTAACCACTCATATAAACCAAACTTAGTCTTAAAGGTAGTTTTCTATTCATCCCCTTCCTTAATCCTAATTTGATGATAACCACTACGCAAATGAATTTTAGAGAAAACATCAGCACCACTCAATTCATCTAGCATATCTTCCAAACGAGGAATATGATGACGATATTGAACAGTGACGTTATTTATAGCTCTAACATCTACACACATGCGCCATGTACCATCTTTCTTAGGAACTAAAATTATAGTAAAAGTAAAAGGGCTTAAACTCACATGAATATACCCTTTGTGGATAAGCGCTTGCACTTGTTTCTGAATTTCCTTCATCTCGTTGGGGTTTGTATGATATGGTGCATAGTTGGGAAACGACGCTCCAGGAATCAAGTCATTTTGATGCTCAGTACCTCACAATGGTGGAAAACCTGCAGGTACTTCCTCTGGAAACACGTCGCTGAATTCTTGTAACACATTAGAAACACCAATAGAAAGAGGGGTCATACCATTATAAACTAAAACTTCACCCTTGTACATCAGCACAAGAGGCACGACTGTAGGATCCTCACTAAATTCTATCATGTCCTCTTTAGTTGCTAATTTGAGTAAATTAGGCACTCTCTCACTTTTGTTATATCACTCACAACTGTTACATTGTCTCGCCTATCTACTAATGTAGGTGCATCTTCGACATTCACTTTAATTTTCTGAAAAGACTCATTAACAATATCTTGTGGTGACATATGTAGTAAATTGATTTTTCTACGCTTGAACTCCAACTGATATGTATTGGCTTAGCCATTATGTTGCACAGAACGATCAAAGATCCAAGACCGACCCAACAGCAAATGACATATAGTCATGGGAACCACATCAAAGTCAATGGAGTCCTTGTATGGACCTATGTCAAAATCAATACGCACCATGTGGGTGACTTTCATCTCACCATTATCACGTAACCACTGAATATAATAGGGACGTGGGTGCGGTAGATACTTCAACTTCAGTTTCACACATAATTCTTTGCTTGATAAATTGCGGCAACTTCCACCATCAATAATAACCTTGCAATATTTGTTTGGACCAACAAGTGCCTTTGTTTGGAACAAATTACCGCGCTGGCTTGCAGCACTAGATTGAGGAGTAACGTTGAGAATCCGCTGTGACACAACAATGGTGGGAGCATGTGAGGGAAACGCATCAACGCCATCACTGGTGTAACCATCATCATCTGAAGAATACAGATAAACATCATCTCTTGTCTCATATTCATTATTCTCATTAATAACCATAACCTTTGTATTAGGACAGTTCCTCTTGAAGTGAACCTTGCCACCACATGTATGGCAATCCATGTCGCGATTACGGGCAATATACATATTGGAACCGGCACCACTAGATGTAGGAGCAGGCTTCTTTGTGTTGGACACACTAGAAGAAGGTTTGGTTGATGTAGAAGGACGATCATCAGGTCGTCTAGTAGATGAAGGTGAATATGGCGCCGACCGAGAAGAAAAAGTCCACCTCTTGTAGAACGAGGTTTAAACCGAGCCTCTTCTGCAAACTGGGCTTCAGCTTATCTAGCATGATGCGACAACTCATTCATATAATTATAATTGTGATGCCTAACAATGCTTTTGATGTTATATTCAAACCATGGAGAAAACGCTATATAGTCATCTCAATAGATTCATGGACCCTTGAACTCCATATCCATATAGTATGCATCAACTGTCATGGCACCTTGTTTCAATTGTGTTAACTTATCATTAAACTGAACGCAAATAGTTGGTTGGAACAAAACGAGCTCGCAACACTTCCTTCATGGCTCTCCAATTGACAATAGGGTCACCATCCTCATATTGTGCTCGATAAACACCATCCCACCAACACAAAGCGTAGCCATCAAATCCTGAGGAAGAAAGTTTAACCTTCCTATCTTCAGTATAGTCATGTAAACTCCACAATTTCTAAATCTTGAGCTCCCAAGGAGATATTATTCAACATCAGTAGAGCCCTCAAATCTAGGAATAGTAAAATTTGGCTTACCCAAACCGTCATCTTGCTGAACTTGGTGCGGAACACGCCGGGCACCAAGTGGAGAAAAACCACGACCAAGATTAGCAACTCCACCTCCATGACTAGTGTCATTTCTAGAAGAATTCTTGCCAAAGACACTATCATCATCAATGACATCAACATGAGGTAGTGGACGTTTCTCTATAGCAAGGCGCAAAGCTATCATGGATTGCGTCAAAGCTCGGACACTGGTTTGAATCTCTATGACTTGTGTCTAGACTGCCTTGATGGTCTTGTTAGAATCTTCCATCTTCAACTACACACCTTGGATAGATTTATCAAGGTCATCAGTTGTTCTTGTAAACACTCCATGTAGATGATCACGCAAAGTTACATACTCTCTCCAAGTAATATTAGTGTTCTCATTGTTTTTCAGCATCACATCAACACCACTAGAAGTCATGATTAGTAGGTTAGTGCACTAAATCGAAAATATTTTGGTGGCTCACTCACAACTCACTCAAAACTGATAAGAAAGGTAGATCTTACTACTCCAAAGTGAATTAGATAAGCTTACCAACTTGGATAGATGAAAATGTGCATAGATGTGATGAAGCGAGTATCGAGGGTAAAAGAACAATCACATGACAAAGCAAGGGTATGTAGTGGGGCTATAGGTATGGATACCTAACTACACCAAAGAAAGTCCTAGTGTTGATCGTGTGACAAAAATCCAAGGAAACACAGTGGAGATAAATGTGGCAAAGCAATTTATGAACATGAATATTGCAATGCACAAGAGAGACGCTAGTAACACCTCAAAATAAACAGGCACAAGATTGCTCAATCTACAAGTTGTATTGAAAATTAGGCCTCTAATAAAGCACACTTTGATATATCTCTTTTCTCATGCTTGTAGCTCTTTTCTCTTCATTTTATATACTTTTTCTCTTTTCTAATTTTTTCAACTATATGACATAATGTAGTAAGAATGCAACAATTCTGAGCAAAAAGGGGTCGGATAATCCGGTGTACTGGCTAGAAATTGCGGTCTGTTTGGCCGAAATTTTTGCACTTCCAAACCCTAATGAGCAGCCTATTCAGATCAAAGAAACTAGTATCGTAGGTACGTTCCTAGGCACAGATGCTATAGATGGGCTGTAGCTAAGTTGAGCAGAAAAAGTACTCTATGTGGACTCGAAAAAGTAGATGGAAAACTTGCGGAAAACAGTGATGAAGGACTTGAAAACAATGAACAAACGATAATGACCAAGGAAAACCTAGACACTATGACTTGTACTGGACGAGGTCAGATCAAAGATACGAAATGACCAGCAACTAAGACTCAACTCCGGTGCAATCTAAGCTATGGCAATGACTAAACACTATTTTTTTTGGCTTTTTCATTATAGGACAAAAAGGAACTAAACCATGGATGGATTTGTGAATGTTTACCGAGAAAACGCTGGAATCTGATACCAAAATGATATGGGGTGACCCGATCTTCTTAGCAAGAGAGAGTAGTAGATGATGATAGTTGGTGATGATAACTTGTACGATGCTCACGAACCTCTCGATCAATCCCAGATGCTAGTGCAACAAATCTCAATCCTACGAATATTCGCAACTTCACACACTTGCGCACGTAGCCGTCGACCACGAAGCGGTGATGCAATTTTCTAATCCCTAATAGAACGGTAGATCACACAAAACTGTTAGTAGTATAACAAACTAGATTAATATGAATTGGTGCGGGAAAATTCAATTATTTGCACTTAGCAACTCAAGAACTAGGGTTTATGTTAAACATGGTCTAAAAGACTCTAGAGGGCGTTTGCAGGCTTATATGGCAGCTAGGGCGGCGGAAGACGGAAACCAGAAACGTGTTTGACTCAAACTGATACAATTGTATTGGACATATCAGTGTGGGGCTAGATTATCCGGTCTGAGTTGGGCCGGATTATCCGGTGCGGCCAAAACATTTGGAGCGAGGCTGGAAATATTTGCCCCTTTCCGAGCGATGCGCCCAAATTCCTTAGCGAAAATTCGCCTAACAAGACGGATTATCCGGTCTTGCTGTGGCCAGATTATCTGGTGTAGCTTTATTTCTCTTGATGATCTCCTCTACTTCTAGTGCGCCTGCCTCTCTTTCCTGATCATCACATCGGGTTCCTCTTGCAGCAGCCCTCCTCGTCCTCCTCGTGCAATGCTCGTTTCCTCAACGAACCTAATCATAGATAAGTGATTAGACTTAGGAACTATAAAATTCTCATCAATATAAACATCCGATTCATTTAGGAGTGAATTCACCCGTTGTTCAAGTAGCTTGGCACGAGCTCGAGTAATGGGTCCAATCCTGATCTTATCGGACTTGGTCTTGGCAGCAACATCGATAACTTCATTAGGAGTTGGAGATAAGTCAGTAGGGATATCCTCATCACATACTGATGCTCCGGATTTGTCGGTACAAAGAAGTGAATGCAAGAATATGAGAGAGAACATAAGGGTAGTGCAAAGGGTAATTAAGAAAGGAAATGAATGGATAAACAATTGAGTACCAATTGGGACACTAGTCATTGCATTTTCTTTAAACAATGAATAGTGTAGGTGTATTGTTTTGTATCAGGACAGCACAAGCGTCTCGCGACATTTGTTTGCCCATTAAAATGGACTGGTTTATATTGAGAATAAACTATATATTTTAATTAGCAAAATATCAAAAAATATTATTCACAACGTTGAGAAGTATACAAACATCAGGGATGGGAAGCATAAATCTCGTTCAAAATGTGACTAATATTATTTTTCGGAAGTACAATTTTTTTATACATGACTAATGACTAGTGAATAGTGATAAAAAGTACAGCGTAGCAAACTAGACTGCAAGAAACTACACGTACACACCAAGACGGGAAGTATGAGTATTCAATATTAAAAAGTATCACTAATGACTGTAGTAGTAATGAGTGCAGTAAATACAAGATAGCAAACTAGATGTGCGCACCACGACGGGAAGTACGATTATTCAATACTAAGCAGTATTACTAATGACTACGGGAAGTATAAGAATACGAGAGAAGAAAAGTACAAGTTTATTACACGGTTAATCAGGAAGTATGATTATAAGAAGTAAAGAAATACAAACTTCAAATGGGTGGCAGTATACATGTTTAAAAAGATAGCAGTAAACAAATAATGCCCTGCAAGTGCACAGGTTCGTCAGAGAATATTTTCGCGGATGTATTAATTCTAGTTTTTATATCCATCCCGATAAGAAGCCTTGGTAAGTGTTTTTATGTGGCGTTTCTATCGCACTTAAGGTATCACAGGTCTTGAGTGAATTGACTACAACTGTTGGTGGTGAAGGTTTTGAGTGAAAGATAGAGAAAACTTGCTTAGGAAATAAATAAAGATTAAATTGCATAAAAATAAAGACGAGAAAGGTGTTTAACACATTAATTAAGGTCTTACAAGTAAAAAGTGATGAAATTTGGAGCTATCAACTTCCCCAAGCTTAGTTACTCACCCTTGAGCGATAAAGCTATAATTAGTAAAAGCGAGGAATTGAATCAAGACGAAAAACTTACAAGTTCGAGGTTGTATCATATTCCATTGTCTCAAATCCAGTAACCTTGAACATGAGCATAATGTATCTGAACAATTTTACTTAAGTTTAATTCCTAAACGCAAGTAACTCGCTAGATACAGTTCTTACAATTCAAACGAGATTGTTAAAAATTTAAAATCAATTTCTTTCAGCACCTCTCTTTTTATGAGAGTGAAAAGGTTTTAAGCGAGGTAGCTTGAGTCAAAATTCAGGGTGCACAAGTAGATATCAAAAGAAGGATAAACTTAGAGCTTTTTCATTAACACCCACTTCGATAATCGTGGCTATCTACCTCTTCTTTTCCTTGTCTTTCAAGAACTCTAATTATTCAATTTAGGTGGTGAGGTGATGCCAAAGTCCTCAAAAATGTTTTTAGCTCATATCTTGGCGGTAGTTCTTCTTTCTCCCCTTTTTATTTTTCTTCCTCTTTCAAGGATTAATGATTGTTTCTTTTTACAAATGCTTACACAACCTTTAAGAGTGCCAATAATTTTCCCATATAGCGACACATATGCCGCTCATGTCATCAACTCATAGCCGAAATCCGGGGTTATACCATAGATCGTTCAAAGGCCAGCGGAGTTGTTGGCATCCCAAAGGTGTGTATGAGAAACATAGAACTGCTTCCTCTCTCCCCCTTTTTAATCTAGGCAAAAAATGTTTTAGTATCAACCTCTCGCACCGTAAAAAGTTCATTCTATCAAACAATTCGTTTTCAGAAGGAATCATCAAGTCAACGATCAGTATGTGGGGTTGAGTACTATTAATATTAAACCGTTAAGACAAAAACATGGCACCAAGGTTGTCGATAGACACTTTCTCTTATTCTTAAAACTTTTGGAATTTAATCCAAGGGGTTGTTTCTCAAAATGATATAAATTGTCGTAAGTCTCAACTAAAGTAGTGACAAAAACCTTTGAGCTCAAGTACTAAGAGATAACGAGTTAAGCGCGGAGTAGAACTCAAGTGCAATAGAACATATATAAAATGTTCAGGAATAAACTTACAGGAAGAGGGAAAAAAATGTGATGGCTCCTCTTACTTGCTCATCTCCTGCTTGAGCCAAATCTTTGCGTTCATCTCCATAGCTTAAATCACTAGAAACAAATAGCTTGTAGAAAAATCAACGAGAGCCAAGAGAAATTTGCACAAATAAAGATAAAAGCTAGTCTATTTTTTGGGTTTAATTTTTATCAATGCAAAACTAGAAGTAAACATGCACTAAAATGAAAACAAAATAAATCAAAAGAAGAACGAAAAATATGAATGAAAAAAGGTAGGAGGAGTTTAACCTCCCCAAGCTTAGGCTCCTGGCCTATCTGGAATCAAAAGTTGCCACCATTAGGTGGCGGCTACTGGTATGGGAAGTTCGGGTATCGGTTTGGGAAGTCGGTTATAAAAGTCGTGAAGTCCTGAGTGAGGTTGACTATGTTGGCGTTCACATCTTGCAACGTATTTTCTAGGTTATCAATGCAATGTACCACTTGGTCAAAATAACTTCTTGGGACATAGTCAAACCCTAGCTGTGGTGGAGGCATAATTTGCTGCTGGTACTGAGGGAAAGGCTGTTGGTGATGGTGCTGCTGACCATAGTCATCCCATCCTGCTGCGTTCCAATCTTCTCCACCTTGTTCCTGCTGTTGTTGTCTAGCTACTCCGTTTTCCCAATTGGGGTGACCTCCTTGCTTCTCAATCCTCTCTGAGAGGATCAGTGCTTGCTAGAGCTCCTCCTCAGTAAGGGCCCAACTCTGTTTACCTGGCAAACCAAAATCTTGGAAAAAATGAAGCAAAACTTGGTGGAGATCATCATTACACTGAAAATAAAGCTGGTAAACACGAAGGGAGCGTTGGGGTCTAAAGACCCCCATGAATTTTTTGCTAGCCATATGGATATCATGCAAAATCTTACTGCCATCCACAACCCGTTCCTGTGGCAGGACAAATCCACTTGCATAAGCGATCTGTGTGATCAAGCCACCACAACAGATGTCCCCATAGGAAGCTGCCCTTTGGCGGCAAAAATGTTGGATGAGTAAGGCACCTAAGTTTACCTTGTGCTCTATCTCGGGGTGCAAATCCATATGAATTACGCTCATCTCGGGGCCTGCCATTGCCCCGACATCTCCTTTCCCAAAAATAGAATTCACTAGGAAGGTGTGAAAATAACGGATAGTGGGGTTCTGAATGGTGGCGCTCTTCTTGCGCGAATAATCAGTGTTCCTGTGGACAACAATCTGCTCCCAAGAATGCATTGCCTCTATGTGCACATTTTCATTAATATCGAGCTCCCCCTAATGGGAGAATCCGAAAGAATCACAAAATTCATAAAAGGAAAGGCTACAGAGTTTCCCATTGAGTACAAAACTTACGGTGCAATTATGCTCATGGGCTTTGAGATCATCGTGGAATGATGATTGGAACTCGAACGTGGCGAGCTTGTAGGCGTCGACGGAGAGGTAGGAGAAGGGGACCATGCTAGCTTGCACATTCATCTACTCGAAGTCCTCCAAAAGACCTTGGCGGGAGAGGAACTCACGGTCTACCCACTTGGTGGGTAAAACCTTGTGGTTTCTCACCCTCTCATATTCTCGGCTCATGGCGGCCCTCAAATTGTCCGCCTCCGAACGCCTCTTCTTCGAACCCAGCGGCTTAGTGGAACCCGAGGCCCTTGCCGTACTCGAGCCCTTGCCCAAGTAGAAAATCTTTCCAATGTTATGCATTGTGCTACAAAATTTTCAAACAAAAATATAGGCATCAAGTTTCTATCACATAAACAAATGATTAAAGGAAGAAATTACAAATCCTAATGTGAGGAATCAAAAATAATCTCAAAATATGATGAACTAATCTAAATACCCAATATGAGGATTCGATGATGGATTTTAGAAAATAGAGCGTGGATCAGATGAGAAACTTACCGATGTGAAGATTCCGCAACTCAAAAACACGAAATCAATGAAGAATCGAAGGTTCTAGGATATTAGGGTTTGAGGTGGAGAGAGAAAGAACAAGAAAGAAAGAGGAAGAAGAAGAAGGGTGACTAGGAGCCAGCCGCCGTCGACCTTTACCTGACGATGTAGTCGGTACGGGCGGGAGGTATGGGCGCATCCCACGCGTATCGGTGGTCGTCACCATTGCATCACGGTTAGGGTTCGAGATCAAACCTGGATGGTTTGGTACGAGCGGATGATACGGGCGCGTTCGGACCGTACTGATGCTCGTTACCGATACTGTGAACTCTGATCATATTCATTGAGGTTTGGTACAGGTGCGTGGTACGGGCGCATCCGGCCATACCACAACTCGTTATTAGTACGGCGACCCCTGGGTGAAATTGTCAAAGTTCAGTACGGGCACGCTGTACGGGCACATCCGACCATACTGATGTCTACGCACACTTCTATTCTTGTAGAGAGTGTTAGGCCTCCAAGTGCAGAGGTTTGTAGAACAGCAGCAAGTTTCCCTTAAGTGGATCACCCAAGGTTTATCGAACTCAGGGAGGAAGTGGTCAAAGGTATCCCTCTCAAGAAACCCTGCAATCAAGATACAAGAAGTCTCTTATGTCCCCAATACACCCAATACACTTGTTAGGTGTATAGGTGCACTAGTTCGGTGAAGAGATAGTGAAATACAAGTAATATGGATGATTATAAGTGGTAATTGCAATCTAAAATAAGAGTGGCAGCAAGCAAACATGTAACAGGGCTGATTGTAAACGGTGTTTCAATGCTTAGAAACAAGGCCTAGGGATCATACTTTCACTAGTGGACACTCTCATATAAATATCTTCTCTTCATGATGCTACCCTGAACTACTATCCGGTTGGACGATGTAGGGCTATAACAACACACCTTAAAGTTCGCATTCCCCATGTAGATAACCCCTCACTGTCACCTTGAGCGCTATATGGTTCCAACAAACACCACAATCTCATAGAGACATCCAACTCAAATTATACTCATGATAAGTATTTCTGTAACCTTAGCCAAAGTGCCACATGGTATGCACACTGTGAACTTCACACACGTGGGGATAAGCAAAGATTAATTAAAGCACTTGAGTAGCAAAATATATCTTCTTATTCAACTAGATTACAAAGCTCATGATCTCAATAAGATCACGCATGGAGAGAGGGAGATGAACATAGAGCTACTGGTAGAGCCCTTAGCCTCGAGAGAGAACTACTCCCTCCTTATCATGGGAGTCAGCAACGGCGATGGAGATGGCGGTGGAGTCGGTGGAGATGGCTCCGGGGGCACATCCCATCCCAGCAGGGTGCCGGAACAGAGACTTCTGTCCCCCGAATCTCCTCTTTGGTGGCGGCGGTGCTGGTGAACTTTTCGTGGAATTCTAATCTGGTGCCTAGGGTTTTTGTCCCGAGAGGCTTTTATAGGCGAAGGGGCAAGGTCGGTGGAGTACCAGGGGGCCCACACCCCTGGTGGCGTGCCCTAGGGATGGCCGCGCCGCCACTAGGTGTGGCCGCCCTGGTGCGCCACTTCGTCTCCCTCCGGACTCCGTGTTCCTTCTGGTAAAATATTGACTTGGGTTTTTGTCTGATCCAATTCCGAGAATATTTCCTTACTAGATTTTCTGAAACCAAAAACAACAGAAAACAAGCAACTGGCACTATGGCATCTTGTTAATAGGTTAGTTCCAGAAAGTGTATAAAAATACCTCAAAGTGTGAACAGAACATAAGAAAGTAGATATAAAACAAGCATGGGACATCAAAAAGTATAGATACGTTTACGACGTATCAAGCATTCCCAAGCTTAACTCCTGCTCGTCCTCGAGTAGGTAAGTGATAAAAGAATAATTTTTGAGGTGACATGCACCATCATAATCTTGATCAAGGTATTTGTAAAACATTGATAGCTGGGATCAAAGTACTCTAGCATGAACACATAGCAACTATGTTGGAACATGAAAAAGGTACAAACAAAAGATTTATGAATAACAATGCATTAAAAGACGTTTGTTTGTTTCACATATAGAAAACATAATAAAATTGGTATTCAGCTTGTCCCTCATGGTATAGCAAAACATAAATGCATAGAACACCTTCAAAGTTCATAAGGGTGATTAGATACAAATAATTTAAGAACAAGCAATATCAAAGTTATGAATCAATTAACAAGTTTTGGGTCAATGCACATTAAACTAAGAATCATCACTATGCTCTCTCAATTGGTGCATAAAGATAGAATATGGAGACTCGACATAAAAGTAAAAAGAAAGGCCCTTCATAAGAGGGAAGCAGGGATTTCAAGTTTCATAAAGAGCTTCCAAAAATTATGGTACTTATTAGCTTTCAGCTCTCATTGCTCCTATCATAAGCATCTTTAGGTGATTAAGGTTAAAGTGAACAAATAGGAGGAAATGCGTGACAAGTTATAAGTCGAAAATATCATGCCCCTTACCTACGAGTACAGAACCTCATGCTACTCCACTTTAGTCACGAGTAAGTTCTTGTCATTGTAAGTACATGTGTATCATGGAGAACCGCCAACGGGGTACCTCTTGCCCCATGACACATGAGCTTTCCCATATCAAAATGACAAGGCAACAGACAATGAGCAGCTCAGTGATCTTTTTATTTGCTATTTGCATAGGTTTTTATTGAGGATGCTTCACAGAATGCTCACTATGGTTATGCTGCAAGTTTCCACCATGATTAGGCATGGCTTAGGCTAGCCGCCCATGCGTTTCTCTAACACACATACAAACTCCATGAGCTTACAAGCTCCCCTTTTATTTCACACCGCCGGGATCCATAAACAAAAGAACATGATATCAACTGAATAATAAGTGCAATGTTGAAAGCGTTCCCCATGGTACATGGTTCTGCTAATTCTCAACTTATAAAGTGCAAGCATATACGCAACATAGATGGGCGCAATGGTTTAAGTTTATTAAGTGCAAGAAAGTAAAGTGTGCCATCAAGTTCGTGAGAGCTTTAATCACTAATTTTCACATAACAAGTTTAATTCGGAAGGTAGATAAAAACATGAATATACTTGGAATAGTGTAAAACACCATGCATAGGAATTTATAGTGGACTCTATGGAATAACTTAGTTTTCTTGGGGGTTGGATGCATGAGTGGAACTCATACTTGGTACATGTGGAGGCTAGCAAAAGACTAGGAGCGACCAACCAAGAGAGCACTAATGGTCATAATCATGCAAAGCGACAAAACATTATTAATTAAAGCATAAAGTGATATTACAAGTCAAAAAACTAAATGATCATAGAGGCTATGGTGAATTTTTCATAGTCTTAACATGGTGTAAGCATGTGCCAAGTCAAACCAAATAAAGCATCGAAGGAGAATACCATAATATTATGCTTTTGTATGCTAAAACAACACATGATTCTTTCAAGGCACATTATGCAATCTCAATTGTTTGGAACAAGTCATTCTACAGCAATAATTACTAAGCATAAGGTCAAAACAATATCAAACATGACATGATAAAGTCTAGGCCACAGTCAAAACAAAACTCCTTTTGTACCACTTATAAGCATGAACTTTCCTACTCTTTTCCAATCACCAATCAACTTATTTGAAATATCATATGAATGCAGGGGTCCAACTAATTTATTTAAGCAAAATAAACAAAAGAAAACTAAAAGAAAAAACAAAGACGCTCCAAGAACAACACAATTGTGCATGAAACAATAAAAATGATGTGTTTTGGAAGAAAACCTGAGATTTTTATTGATGAAGAAGGGGATGCCTTGGGCATCCCCAAGCTTTGACGCTTGTACTTCTTGAATATTTCTTGGGGTGACATGGGTGGCATCCCAAAGCTTGAGCTTTTGTCCATACTTCATCTTATCACATTATTCTTCCCCTACACTTGAAAATTTCCTTCATACAAAACTTCACACAATCTTCATTAGCAACATTAGTGTATTCAAAATAATAATCCTTTGGGTTCAGTTTCAACTCAAGTAAAACTTCCATTAAAACACAAGCTACTGTAGCAATTCCTTCTAAAATCTCAAGTGATCAAAGAGAACTAAAAAAACCGATTAAGAGGCAAATGCAAATAATGGCAGAAATCTGTCAAAACAGACCAGCAGGTAAATACCGATTTTTTCTAAAATCTTCTGTTGCTCAAATCGAAAAGTGCAAAAGTAAATAAAGTTGGGTAATAACCTGGGGCATAAGCACAAAAAATTACAGATTAATCCGATGTACTGAGATTTTTCACGATTGTTTACAGTGACGCATAGAAATCTGTTTCGGGACAATAACTTTCCCATATCTTACTTCCCTCTCATTAGAGGTTATTCTTGGCACAAAAACCAAACAAAAAGGATAAGAATAGGTTATTACAGAGGCAATAACTTCCAATACTCAACAAAACAAAAATAAACTGAAAGTAAAAATATAATGGGTTGTCTCCCAGAAGCTCTTTCTTTATTGCCATTAAGATAGGCATGATAATTTCGATGATGCTCACATAAGAAATATGAATTTAAGTAAAAGAGAGCATCAAGAAGAAAATATGGAACAAATTTAAGTCTAACCCACTTCCTATGAAAAATAATCTTGTAAAGAAACAAGTCATGAAAGCACAAAGCAACAAGCATAGGAAAGCAAAACAAGTGCAACTTAAAAAATTTCAACATAAAGAGGGGAAACTTAATATTGCTGAGATGCATAAAACCATGTTTCCCTCTCTCATAATAAATTTCAGTAGCATCATGAATAAAATTAAAAATATAACTATCACATAAAACATTCTTATCATGAGCCACATGCATAAAATAATTATTACTCTCCCTATAAGCATAGTCATTCTTATTAATCGTAGTGGGAGCAAATTCAACAAAATAGCTATCATTATTATTCTCATCACCATAATCATAAAAAATAGGAGGTATATTGTAATCATAATTAACTTTCTCCTCAATAGTAGGTGGACTGAAAATATCATATTCATCATTGTAATCATCATATATTGGAGGTATAGTATCACCATAAGCAATAGAATAGTTATCTTCCAAAGTGTGTTCATTTGTAAACATATCATCATTGGAAGGAACATGGATAATACTAATAGTACAACAATTATTAACATCATCATTTTCAGAATTGTTACCAAAGAGATTTTCAATAGTAAAACTAGTGTGCTTTTCCCAATCTTGATCACTACTATAAGTAACAGGCATAGGAACATCATCGAGTTCAGACTCATCAAAAACTATAATAGGAGCAACATGCTTAGGGGAAATACCGTTTCCTCCCTCCTTTTACTCATTCTCTTCATCTTTTTCTTCTTCTCTTTAGGAGGGAGAGGTTGGAAAGGAAGCTTCTCCGTATACCCTGGTTTATTGTTAGATACAATAGAAGAAACATTGGAGGATTCCTCCTTTTCATTAATAAGAACAAAACACATATTAGTCCTGTCATATTTTGGTAAAATATCATATTTTATAATATGTTGTATGTAAGTATTTGTGTGGAAATTATCAACACAATAAAGATGACAACCATGTAGGATGCTATTCATATCAAAAGCACTCATGTCTGCCAAAAAAGTTTTTCTTGATAACTCTTCACACCCCAAAAAATGTAAGTTCATCATGCTGATTAGGAGTCATCATGTTATCACAATACAAACTTGCAGTACTCATTGGATTAGAAGGGATATTATTATGGCCTGAGCATTGAAAATTGAAATGACCCACTTCAAAGCAAAGTTCACAAATAAAAGGATAGAGGGCACAAACATTTTTGCTAAGATCATTTAGAGCCCTATACCACATTCTAGTTTTTTCATTCCTGTGGATGATACAATATTCTTCTTCAATTTGATTCTTTTCACAAGGTCTATTGACTCCATAAAAATTAACATGCTTATAATAAATAGTACTTTCAGAGGTTTGAGCATGTTTAATGCTATCATTAATAAGAATTTCATTTTTCATGCAAGTGTCTTTAAAAGGCTCATGATACATGTCCCATTTTTATTTAGGAGCATTAATATGAGAAGCAAAGGCTCTACAACAATCAACAAGAAATTGAGGATCAAGAACATATTTAGCACTAAGCTCTTGAAAATCAGCAGTTTCAGCGAAAGACTTAATGCAATCATACTCATAGTTTATACCTGGTTCTTTCCTTTGTCGTTATCCTAATCTTCGGTATTGCTTTGAATTGTTTCAAGAAGATTCCACTTAGCTTTGACCTCATTCCTTGTGAAGGATCCCTCTAAACAGGTATCTAGGTAGTCCTTGTAATGTCCTGAAAGCCTTGCATAAAAATTATTAACAACAATATTACTGGGGAGCTCATGAATGGGACATTTGAGCATTAATGACTTCAATCTACCCCATGCTTGGGAAATACTTTCTCCATCATGAGGATGAAAATTATAAATATAATTACTATCTTTATGAATTTCATAAGGATAAAATTTAGAGTAAAAGAGAGATTCAAGTTCCTTCCACTCCGAATGATTAGGATAGTCTAGTAGCTCATACCACTCCCTTGCTTTGCCCTTTTGTGATAAAGAGAATAGCTTCCTCTTAACTTGGTTCATTGAAATACTTGCACACTTGAACAACTCGCATAATTCATGTATAAAGAGTAAATGATCACCAGGATGGACAGTTCCATCTCCAAAATAACAGTTATTCATAACTCGTTCAACAATTTCCATAGGTATTTTAAAAGGGACGCTTTCAGTATGTGGATTTAAAATATCACAAGTATCATTAGAATTACCACATATGGGAGATAAAGTATCATCAGAGCAAATTTTCTCCTCTAAAGCTGGGGAACTAAAAAGATCATGTTCATAAAAACTAACTTCCCAAAGCTTAGATGTTTCCATAGCATTAGTAACAAAGGTGTTCGAAAACTTCATACTAATAACATTGCTATTAGCATGAAAATAAAGTTCCATGGTTTTTTAATTTTCTTTTCAAACCATTTGTGTTCTTCCTTAGGAAAAATACTAAAAAGCTCTCTAATTTTGTTGTTGTTTTCCATTAAGCCTAACTAGTGAAAATAAAAACAAGAAATAAAAAGATATAATTGCAGAATCTAAAGGAAATTACTTTGAGCACTCACACACCAACAATAGTACTAGACGATAGCTTAGGAGCCCGAGGATGTGAGTACCTTTTACCTTACCTCCCCGGTAACGGCACCATAAAATAGCTTGATGTCTACACACGCTTCTATTCCTATAGACAGTATTGGGCCTCCAAGTGCCGAGGTTTGTAGAATAACAACAAGTTTCCCTTAAGTGGATCACCCAAGGTTTATCGAACTCAGAGAGGAAGTGGTCAAAGGTATCCCTCTCAAGCAACCCTAAACTCTGTTGGAGATATGCCCAAGAGGCAATAATAAAGTGGTTATTATTATATCTTTATGTTTATGATGAATGTTTACATCCCATGCTATAATTGTATTATAAGGAAACTCTAATACATGTGTGTTTTGTAAACATAAAAGAGTCCCTAGTAAGCCTCTTGTTGAACTAGATTGTTGATTAATTGATGATCATGGTTTCCTGATCATGGACATTGGATGTGATTAATAACAAGGTTATATCATTAGGAGAATGATGTGATGGACACACACCCATAGTAAGCGTAGCATAAGATCAAGTCATTAAGTTCGTATTGCTGTAAGCTTTCAAATACATAGTAACCTAATCCTTCGACCATGAGGTTATGTTAATCACCATCACCGGATGGGTACTTTGATGACATTAAACACCGCTTCGTAACTGGGTGGTTATAAAGGTGTCATTGGGTATTCTGAAAGTATGTGTTGAAGTGCATGAACCAAGATTGGGATTTGTCCATCCATATGACGGATAGATATGCTCTAGGCCCTCTCGGTGGAATGTCATCTAGATAGCTTGCAAGCATATGACTAGGTCACAAGGGATGACATAACATGGAAACGAGTAAAGAGTACTTATCAGTAACGAAGTAGAACTAGGTATGTAGATACCGACGATCAAACCTCGGATAAGTAGAATATCGCGTGACAAAGGGAATTGGTTTCGTATGTAAAATGGTTCAATCGATCACGAAGTCATCGTTGAGTATGTGGGAGCCATTATGGATCTCCAGATCCCGCTAATGGTTATTGATCGGAGAGGTGTCTTCATCATGTCTGCATATTCACGAACCGTAGGGTGACACACTTAAGGTTCGAAGTTGTTTTAAGTAGATATGGAATTTGCGTTGGAGACCGAATGTTGTTCGGAGTCTCGGATTGGATCCGGGACATCACGAGGAGATCTAGAATGGTCCGGAGAATGAGATTCATATATTGGGGATCATTTTCTAAGTTAGGAAATGTTCCGGAGTGTTTATATGGAGATTCTAGAAGGTTTCGGAATGTTCTAGAAGGTTCTAGAAGAGTTCTTGGTGTTTGCTTGAAAACCAAGAAAGGGTCAAAGGAAACCTTGTGGGGCGAGACACGGATTCGTGGGGGAGGAGGACTCCTCCCCCCTTCCCACCGCCGGCCCAAGGAGGGGAGTCCTACTAGGACTCCCCCTCCCCAGGCGCGCCTCCCTCCTTTAAATAGAAGGGAGGGGGCGCCCCCTCTTGCCCCTCTCTCATAACAACCAATCTCAGCCGCCTCTCTCCTCCACCTTTCTTCTGCACAGGCATAGGCGAAGCCCTGCAGAATTCTCATCTCCACCACCATCACCACGCGGTCGTACTGCTGGGATTCCATGGAGAAGATCTACTACCTCCGCTGCTCGCTGGAACGGGGAGAGGAAGGTCTGCTTTGACTCCGCACATGTGACCGTCTGCGGAAGCGCTGCCGGAACGCGGCGCCGGAAGGATCGTCCACACGATCTTGAGATCGACAAGTGATCGACTACATCATCCACGAGATCTAATATCGTAACGCTTTCGGTTCTACGAGGGTTAGTACCGATCTATCTCGTTGCTCATGTCTAATAGATTAGATCTTGGCTTTTATCTAGATTAGATCTGGGTTTTGTTCGTTCTTGCGGTAGAAATTTTTTGTTTTCCATGCTGCGGACCCATCAGTGGTATCAGAGCCGTGTCTATGCGTAGATCTGTTGCACGAGTAGAACACAATGGTTTTGTGGGTGTTGGTGCTCGTGCCGTCTTTAGCTTTGTGTACTTTGCATCTTGCGGTATGGTGGGATGAAGCGGCTCGGGCTAACATTACATGTCATCGCACATGAGACTTGCTCCACGCTTGACGTGCAACTTGCTTTGCACAAGTGGCTTTATGGTGTCTCTCTCCCATCATAGTATAGATCAAATCTACACTTTGCACTTGATAGCACTTGTATCAACGTTGTGGTTCAGTTTCGTAGGTAAGATCCGTTCTTAGTCGAAAGCCCCAAGCCACGTAAAACTTGCAAAGAAAATTAGAGGCGTCTAACTTGTTTTTGCAGGGGTTTTGTGATGTGATATGGCCATCATGTGATTGTGATTGTATTTGATGTATGCAATGATCCTTGTTGTATTATGGCAACCGGCAGGAGCCTAATGGTTGTCTTTAATTCTGTTAAGACCTGCGTGCCTATTCATCTTGTAATAGCTTTGTTCCAAGTAGTTGTAATAGTTGCTAGTGATGATGGACAACCATGAAGCGGCGCCACGGACCTTGACGCAATGCTGGTGATGATGGAGATCATGTCCGTGCTTTGGAGATGGAGATCGAAGGCATAAGAAGAAAGGGCCATATCATATCACACTAATTATGAATTGCCTGTGATGTTAATCTTTTATGCATCTTGTATTGCTTAGATCGTGACGGTAGCATTATAAGATGATCCCTCTCACTAAATATCAAGTAATAAAGTGTTCATCCTTAGTTGGCGCCATTGCTAAGACTCGTCGTTTCGAAGCATATCGTGATGATCGGGTGTGATAGACTCTACGTGTGCATACAATGGGTGCAAGCCAGATTTGCACATGCGGAAACTAAGGTTAATCTTGACGAGCCTAGCATGTACAGACATGGTCTCGGAACACGGAATACCGAAAGGTAGAGCATGAGTCATATGATTGATATGATGAACATGAAGATTGTTCGCCGATGAAGCTACATCATCTCACGTGATGATCGGACTTGGTCTTTCAAATACCACACATGAGTCACGGGACATGCGAGTTTGATGTATCCCATTTGATAGTGGATTTGGTTCGTGTAATCACTAAAACAACTCGAGGGATGTTGTTTTGAGTAGGAGTTCTTTTGTAATTTGGATTAGTCAAACTCAATTTATCATAAACACAATCAAAGTGTATTTGCATAGTTTGTTATAGTCATTGGCATCCGTTCACCACCTTACGCTTAGTTATAGTTGAGATAGTGGAACTATAGAAATTCTGGATATTTGCTTTACGAACTGGTATCGTATTGTTTTGAGTGTCAATCTAAAGTTTAAAAGTCATATTGCAAACTTTCAGCAAACTCCGTTTACTCTGTGAAGTTTAATAAACAGTATTAAATCAAGAGTAACAATTCCAGTGTTAGTATCTAATGTATCATGTTTGCCTCCATGATTCTTGATACTCAAAAGATTGTTTTTAATATCAAGTTTATCTAAGAGCTGAAATCAATGTTTCAGAAACCATCATATGTGAAAGGTATTGCGATATCTAAAGCTGGGGAACTAAAAAGATCATGTTCATAAAAACTAACTTCCCAAAGCTTAGATGTTTCCATAGCATTAGTAACAAAGGTGTTCGAAAAATTCATACTAATAACATTGCTATTAGCATGAAAATAAAGTTCCATGGTTTTTTAATTTTCTTTTCAAACCATTTATGTTCTTCCTTAGGAAAAATGCTAAAAAGCTCTCTAATTTTGTTGTTGTTTTCCATTAAGCCTAACTAGTGAAAATAAAAACAAGAAACAAAAAGATATAATTGCAGAATCTAAAGGAAATTACTTTGAGCACTCACACACCAACAATAGTACTAGAAGATAGCTTAGGAGTCCGAGGATGTGAGTACCTTTTACCTTACCTCCCCGACAACGGCACCATAAAATAGCTTGATGTCTACACACACTTCTATTCCTATAGACAGTATTGGGCCTCCAAGTGCCGAGGTTTGTAGAATAACAGCAAGTTTCCCTTAAGTGGATCACCCAAGGTTTATCGAACTCAGAGAGGAAGTGGCCAAAAGTATCCCTCTCAAGCAACCCTAAACTCAAGATACAAGAAGTCTCTTGTGTCCCCAACACACCCAATACACTTGTCAGGTGTATAGGTTCACTAGTTTGGCGAAGAGATAGTGAAATACAAGTAATATGGATGATTATAAGTGGTAATTGCAATCTGAAATAAGAGTGACAACAAGCAAATATGTAACAGGACTGATTGTAAATGGCGTTTCAATGCTTAGAAACACGGCCTAGGGACCATACTTTCACTAGTGGACACTCTCATATCAATATTTTCTCTTCATGATGCTAATATGAACTACTCTCTGGTTGGACGATGTAGGGCTATAACAACACACCTTAAAGTTCGCATTCCCCATCTAGATAACCCCTCACTATCTCCTTGAGCGCTAGATGACTGCAACAAACACCACAATCTCATAGAGACATCTAACTCAAATTATACTCATGATAAGTATTTCTGTAACCTTAGCCAAAGTGCCACACGGTGTGCACACTGTCAACTTCACACATGTGGGGATAAGCAGAGATTAACTAATGCACTTGAGTAGCAGAATAGATCTACTTATTCAATTAGATTATAAAGCTCATGATCTCAATATGATCATGCATAGAGAGAGAGATGAACACATAGCTACCGGTAGAGCCCTTAGCCTCGAGAGAGAACTACTCCCTCCTCATCATGGGAGTCAGCAACGACGATGGAGATGGCAGTGAAGTAGATTGAGATGGCTCCGGGGGCACTTCCTTGTCCTGGCAGGGTGCCGGAACAGATACTTCTGTCCCTCGAATCTCCTCTTCGGTACTAGCGGCGCTGCGAAACTTTTCGTGGAATTCTGATCTAGTGCCTAGGGTTTTTGTCCCGGGAGGCTTTTATAGGCGAAGGGGCAAGGTCGGTGGAGTACTAGGGGGCCCACACCCCCTGGTGGCATGCCCCAGGGCTGGCTGCGCCGCCACCAGGTGTGGTTGCCCTGGTGTGCCACTTCGTCCCCCCTGCGAACTCCGTGCTCCTTCTGGTAAAATATTGACCGGGGTTTTGTCCGGTCCAATTCCGAGAATATTTCTTTACTAGCTTTTCTGAAATAAAAAACAGCAGAAAACAAGCAACCGACACTGTGGCATCTTGTTAATAGGTTAGTTTCAGAAAGTGTATAAAATACCTCAAAGTGTGAACAAAACATAAGAAAGTAGCTATAAAACAAGCATGAAACATGAAAGATTATAGATACGTTTATAACGTATCACGTACCGACGCTCTTTACGATGTCTGAACCCTATGTTGTTTCTTCCCTTCCTTTTTTCTTGCTTCTTAGCTCCTCTAGGGTAAGTCCTCTGAACGACCCAGGACTTGAAATAAATTTATTAGTACACACAAAATAATAAAATAATAATAAAAAAACTTAAACCTAATTTATTAAGAATAATGGGTTAACTCCCATTAAGTATCTTATTATAGAGTTTAGGTTCTAGCCAAACTCCATACCATTAGCGTTTACCTCAAGCTTCTCTTCATCTTTGGTTCTTGTTGCTTGAACACTCTTAGGCGATGGAACATATTTTCCATTATGTTCCCGTTTCTTTGGAAAGTATCGAACAATCTGATCATCATATATATTAAAGACAATCTTACAGCTAGAGAAGTCTACGTTACCTCCAGTTGTGCTAAGAATAGGTCTTCTAAGGATGATAGAGAGTTTGTCATCCTCGGGAACATCAAGAATAATAAAATCAATGGGTATAACATGTAGGTCTATTGTAAGTAGAACATGTTCGATCATACCGACAAGCTGTTTATTTGTTTTATCTGCCATTTCTAAGGTGATTGAAGTGGGAGGGTACTCTCCAAGGTTCAATTTTTTAAATAGGGAATAAGGCATAACACTAACAATTGTTCCTAAATCACAAAGAGCATTAAATATATTAGTTTTCCCAATTGCGCGGGAGATGGTTTGTATTCCTGGATCCCCAAGCTTAGCAGGCAGCTTATCACCAAAGCTTGTCATTACTGCTACAGTCTTAGTTACCTTCTTCTTTCTATTAAGAATATCTCACATAAACTTTTTATAAGTAGGAAATTGAATAGCATCAGTTAAAGGGAGTTCTAAGCGTAAGCTTTCCAGTGCCTCAACAAAAGAGTCATAAATAGCTTTTTAGTTGGCTATAGCATTTTTACGCTCCTAAGAAAGAACCCGCAGGTACTATTACCACTTGTGGCTTATATCCGATTCATATTGAACTCGATTAGGATAAGGAATTTTCTTTTTGGTGGGTATTACCTTCTCATTTACCTTTGCTACTGGTTTAGCATTCTTTTTGGTTTTTCTTGTGGCTGATTTTTGCTTATCGGGATGTTCTTCACGCGGGATGATAACTTGATCTTCTTGTTCCTTTCTGAGATCGGCTTCTCCTCTTGAATTAATTGTCTCAGAGTCTGAATCATATAGTTTATGTTTATCCCCTGCTCCCTCTTCTTCTCTAGCTTTGGAAGCCTCATGCTCCCTTTTCTGGGTCTCATAATCAACGTCATCTTGAGGATCCACTAAGTCCTCTTCTTCTTGACTCATCTCTTGAGTCTCTCTTGCCTTGTGAGCTTGTTCTTCTTGATACCAAGGTGGTCCTTGTGATTCATGTGTTTTTGTACCACGTCTAGTGACAATGTTAGTAGAAACAATATTGAAATTTCCTTGGTTCAAAATCAAAATTTGGGTTTCGATTATTTGATCACATTGAGTTTTAACCATACTTAGATATCTATCTAAATGTTTTGTAGGATGACCCAAGTCATCAAAGACTTCTGTTAGGTCTCTTATATTCTTTTCTTGTGGCATAAGACGTTTGTCGTTTTTCTCACAGAACTGATTTGGTTGATATCTAAACTTTTGCATTACAAGATTTATATCATCCTCCATTACATAAGTTTGAAGAATGCCGACTTTATTTTCTTTAAGAAGTTCTGAGGCTATACCTTTTCCTCCATGGACTTTTTGACTTCCGGTATAAGATCTAGTGGTATGTGAATCATACCTTTTCATGGTTCAACATCCTCAACTGGATTGTACTGTTCATTATTAAAGGATCTTACCTCGAAAATCTTTACACATTCCGACAGTGTTAAGTTGCCGATAGCTCCTCTTGCTGATAGATCAATCATTTCTTTTGTTTCATCATTAGGCCCATTGTAAAAATATTGAATAATTAAATACTCGTGGAATCCATGATTTGGGACTTTCATAATCATTGCATAAAATCTATTCCATGCTTGATAAAAGTTTTCTCCGACTGTCTGGAGAAAGTTTGTTTTGCTATGTTTAATCTGCATAATTTTAGTGAATGAACAATATTTATGCATAAATTCTCGGATGCAATCTTCCTAGCTTTTTATAGTGTGATTAGGTAATGATTGTAATCAAGTCAAAGCATTATCTTTCAGGGAGCAGCGAAAAAGTTTAAGGAGTACAAACTCTATTAGTAAACTTGCTGGTTTAAGAGTAGCACAAAGGTCATGGACCCTTGTCTAATGGTCACTAGAATCTTCCTATTATTTTCATGTGAAAGAAATTTCTTTCATCATACAAATTAGCTCAGGATATATTTTGAATTCCTGGCCTTCAAGTTCAGGACAAAGAATAGGCATTTTCCTTAAGTGCCTAGGTGGATTCCCATATTCTCTCAATGGTAGCTCAGGTTCAACCACTTGGGTGATGGTCAAGTATGTCATCAGTGGAATCAAACTGTTCACATCTATAGTACATGAGTTAGAAAATCTTTCAATAAATTCTAGGCGTCTCTCGATTGGAACACGATAAATATATGGAGGTAGATAAGTTTTTCCTAATCGAGTGGTACCTCTGTCTTCAACGGAGATCATGAATGGTGTCAACAACTTCTTTTGTCAAGAAACAACACTTAGCGCTTAGCTCCCTGGTAACAGTCCTAGAAAATATCTTGATGCTCTGCAAGTGCACAACTTCGCCAGAGAATGTTTTCGCAGAAGTGAAAGATAGAGGAAACTTGCGGAGTCCTCATTTAATGTTTTCGGTCCCGATAAGGAGCCTTGGTAAGTTTTTTTATGTGGCGTTTCTATCGCACTCAAAGTGTCAAAGGTATTGAGTGAATTGACTATAACTGCTGGAGGTGAAGGTTTTGAGTGAAAGATAGAGGAAACTTGCTTAGGAAATAAATAAGGATTAAATTGCATAAAAGTAAAGACGAGAAAGGAGTTTAGAGGTCCTGCAGATAAGAAGTTAGGCACAGAGAGAAACAGTTCATGGTGATAGTGAAAACGCCAAATAGATAAAGTGGAATAAGTGATAGTGATATTTCTTATCTGTAAGTGAGTAGGAAAGCAACCCATATACCGACTAGGAGTCCTCATGGCCAATTCTACCCATCCCCAATGATCCATCTTCATGTTACGACGACAATGGTCAACACATTAATTAAAGTCTTGCAACCAGATCAAGGATTTCATCTTGATGGTTCCTTTTTTCCTCGAGTAGTGCTAGATCCTCATTGATATCGGCCACGTCACTCGGGGATTGTGGATTCACAGCATACAAGATCATACCTATGAGATCTTTGGATTATGTTACCTGGGCCCTTAAATTAGATAACAAACATTAGGCGAACATAGATAATCATTCTCAATATTTAATAAACACTACAACCATAATAAACAGATGGATTTAAAGGAGGCATGACACATCTCACCAATCCCCTACATCTCCCATGCTTATGGGAATTTACTCAGACATGAGAGGAAGACAAATCAAAAGCATAGCTGTATTGGAAATAGGAATCATCTCAAAGTTATTGTAGCAAACCACAATAGTGATTGAAGATCAAATCAAATACAAACCCTAATCTTACAATTGCCAATCTCTCTCTCTAAGTAACGATGGGGATGATGGTGGAGTATGTGGTTGAGGAGTTGAAAATCGTCAAGGAACAAGGGGATGTTCTTCTCCTCTTCCAGATCTGATCTAACCCTCTCTAGATGAGTTAGCGCCGGATGTGTTATCACTTTCGTTGTCTTTTTTGTCGTCTCCCCTTCATGAAAGTTACTTGTATTGATATAACAGAGCTGGCGGCGTGTAGTACGAGCGGACGGTACAGGCGCACCCCGACCGTACCGCTGGTCGTTAAGCTCTCTGAACGCCTCCAATGAAAGGGGCTCCAACTGGGGATTTACTTCTTTAGGTGCAATTAGCCCATAAATGCTATCAGATCTTTAAGAAATGTTCATTATCTGAAAACCATCACAAGAAACCAAGGATTCGCTAATTGCGACATTAACGTTAGTAGAAAGAAGTAATCTTTAGTGAAATCTAGAAATAAACAAGAGGAAAATCAGTAGTAAAAAATAATGAAATTTGGAGCTATCGACAAACATAACTAAAAGAACAATACATGTTTAAGAAGTAGAATTTTTCAAAAGGTGGAAGTATAGCAATTTAAAGGCATGAAGTATGGAAATTGAAAAATGGAAAGTACAGAAGTTTCAAAATGGAAAGTATAGTGTTCGCTGCCTAGAAAATGAAACCAACAAAGGAAAGTATAGAAATTTGAAAAAGGAAAATATAAAAATTGCACAAAGGGAAGTATAGAACTTGCAAAATAGGAAGTAGATTGTTCGTTGACTAGGAAATGAAAACCATCAAAGGGAAGTATAGAAATTTAAATACAAGAAGTATGAAAGTTGTAAATAGGAAGTATAGAAAATACAAAATGAGAAGTATAATGTTTGCTGCCTAGGGAATGAAACTAGCAAAAAGAAGTATAGAAATTTGAAAAAGGAAAGTATAGAAATTGCATAAAGGGAGGTATATAAGTTGAAAAAAGGAAGTATAATGTTTGCTTCCTAGAAAATAAAACCAGCAAAAAGGAAGTATAGAAACTGAAAAAAGATAAGTATAAAAATCAAAAAAGGGAAGTATAGAAATTTTACAAAAGGAAAGTATTATGTTCCCTACCTAGGAAAATGAAACCACAGGCAGTATTCTTAAATTACTCTTAAACTGTTTCGAATTTAAAAAACTTTTTGACTGCAAAAGTTGCGCTTACTTTATTCCTATCCAATGAGATATCATTTGTATTATTCCGGCAAGCGGTTAAAAAATAATCGACAAATTACTGTCCGTACCTAGTAAATAAAATCGCGGACAGTATTTTTACAATTACTCTTAAACTGTTTTAAATTTGAGAAAATGTTCTGAATAAAAATTTGTGCCTACTCCATAGCTATCAAACGAGATATCATTTGTATCATTCTGACAAGCATTTCAAAAAATAATCGACAAATTACTGTCCATCATTTTTGAAAAATCCAAATCTTAGTATATTCAAAATTACTTTTAAACTATGGAGAAATTGAAAAAAATTCAACATAAAAAAGGTGTGCAATTTCATTATCTTTCCAACACATCATCATTTGCTCCATTCTGACGAGCGGTTCAAAAAATCGATCAAAAGGACGTTTTGTGCATGTTTATGTAATTTTTCGGTTTTTAAAATTAAATTTAAATGGTTTGGAATCTGAAAAAAGTTTTTATACGAAAAAGTTGCAATTTTCCGTAGTTTTCTGAAAATAGTATTTGAAAGTTTGAAAAATCCTAATTTTTTTAGAGACATGACGATAATTTCTGTAAACCTTTATATGTATGTAACAAATATGTTGTATTTTTAAGATAAAATATGTTGTATTCCAGGCTGTACAAAATCACAAAATGTGGCTCTAAATAGGTATTTAAAATTCGATTTTGGTCTTCCTGTTTATGTTTTTTGTATCACATATAAAAGCATAATTCGATTCAAATTTATACATACATAGACATAGATATGTACTTGGGTATATTTTTTGAATTATTTGAAATGTACTATTTTTTTTGAGTTTCTTTCTTAAAATCAGGTCCCAGACGGTGATCTCTATTTGGAGTTTTGGCATGTATAGATCTCTCGATCCGAAAAAGGGTAGGTATTCATACAGACATAAATAAGCACATTTTAAAACTTAATATCAAGATAAGAGACATAGCTTTTACACACAAATGGTAGAAAGTCTTCACTTGCTCCCCTATGTTGAACTGAAGCTCGAGGCATAATTAGATCAAATGACACACGGGCTTGACCACACTGTCCAAAATCTCTGGTCATGTCTATAGAATTTAGATACTAAGTTACTTAAAGCACTACATGTATACATTTTATTCGTCAAGAAAATGTTCCACATATACGATATAGTTTTGCCGATAAATGATAACAGATCATATAATGGTTGGTTAATCCCATTCTACCATTTGTTATAGTTCAAATCGTGAAGGGGTTCGCAATAGAAAATAAAATTTTACTAAATAGCGCAACATCCGATGCTAGGATCTATCTATTAGCACATGCAGCAACGGGTATGGTGTTTCAGATAGTTACCCTTATAGACCGTAAAGCAGTACGTCCCACATGGAAAGTTGGTGATGTAGTTGTACCCGTTCGACGTCAAGGTCGTGAAGCTCCTCGCAGGTCACCCTTGCTCCGGTCCTTGTACGACAGCCCGACGCCACTAGTGCAGCGCCACCGAGATATCGCACATGTACGGTATGCGACGACGACTCCCGTTCTCCTTGATCCAGTCAGTATGCGGAAGTAGACCCTCTAGAACTAGGATTTAGTAGCACAACGTCGTGCCAGTGGTGTTGTCTCCCTGTGCGCAGTACTTCTTGGAACCACACTATCGTGAGATTCAACTAAGAGAGAGGGAAAAATTCTCCAAGGAAAAATCCTTAGGAAATCCTCTTTTTATTTTATTGTGTGTCTTTTCCCTCCACTATAGGCCTTATCATATAGGGGAAAGGGAGGACCCCCTTACCCTAAAGTCCCCATGTGGGACTAAAGGAAAAGAGAAAAGAAGAGAAACCAATGGAAGCCAACAGTGGCTAGGTGGGCTGGCCCGCGCGCCCTAGCCCATGGCCTGGCAAGGTGAGGCGGTGGCCCGGGTGGCCTTCCTCGCGCGCGCACGCGCCAGCCGATGGCCAGGCGAGGCGGTGGCCAGAGGCATCGGCTGGGTGGGCCGCTGGCGGCCCGCCATCACGCTAGCCCGTGTGGGCCCCGCGTGGGCCTAGCTGCTACGGCTGTTTGCTGCCCATTTGGGGTGGCTGTCCTCTGGACCGATTTCCTCTAGGGTTTTTACCCTATAGAGGCAGTTTCCCCATAATATTTATTTAAATATTTATTTAATATATATTAATCCGTAATTAACATATACAAATGCATATTTAAATCTCAATTAATCTGAAAACCCTTTTTGTCTTATTCCTTCTTCCAAACGTAATTCGGATCCTCTTCGTAACTATTCCGGCAATACCTTTTTTGGAATGATTCCGATTCTCTCTTTCTCATCGGTGATCCCTTCGCTTCCATAATGATCTTAGAACGTCATCGGCCTTTAAGTGTGTTACCCTACGGTTCGGGAATGTCATAGTCATGATCTTATCAATAATCAATAGCGGGACAGGGATGCCCATAATGACCCCTATGCATTCCATGAAATTCTGTCGTTTGAATTGCAAAGTTAGTACCCGATTCCCTTTGTTTCTTCAATACATGACTTTTCCAATATTTGATCTAGTATAGAATACTAATCTCGTTACTGAATTCTACTTATCTCGTTACCATGATCTTGTATCCCCATGACCTAGTCATATGCTGCAGCTTATTGGATATAATCTCACCGAGTGGGCTCAGTGCATTTTTCCATCACACGGGTGGACAAATCATGATCTTGATACATAGGCCTCAAACTGTTTCTCTAGAAACCCAGTACACACCGTTATTGTCACCCAGTTACGGACATGAATTTTGATGAGTTCAAAGCTTCCTTAGGAGATAGTTATTAATATGATCTCACGATCGAATGAGAAGGTTACTTCATTTATAATTATTAAACTATAGACCATGTGACTAAATCATGTTGTAATTCTTATATGGGTAATGTCTATCATGTCATTCTCAAAAACATGACTCCGTTGTCAACTGGCATAAATGCACCATGATCAGGAAACTTTGATCATCAGTTGCCCAACGAACTAGTTGAATAGAGGCTACTAGAGACTCTAGGGCATATCTCCTTTAGTCTCCCACTTGCACTAGAGTAAAAATAATCTGACTGCATTTGTTTTTATCACAAACACATGTGTTTAAGATCATGCCTGCTTGTGGAAAACGTCCTGTATTTAGATCTGTTTTACCAGATCCATATGTTTTGCAAATTGTTTAGTGTCTCCTAATATTGACACCATTACCACATAATGTCTCAAAGTATCTGTTTGATGACAAAGTGATAATTTGTTTCTGAGTGAGTATAATGACGGTTGTTTGGTCATGCAATCTGTCACTCTTGTCATGTATACTAGAAATTCACTTAGTTGAAGTATAACTTCATTAATCGACTTGCCATACTTTTCTATCATTGAAGTAGTTTCCTGCCTCAATGCCAATGCAGATCCTATCATATCTCAATGCTTCTGATGACATGCTTAATATCGGTTTAGTAATTAATTCATGGATCACTTCGGAACCTGTTCTTTGACTTAAAGAACTTGGGTCACATTTTAGTCATTGATACAACGTGGTTATGTAGAAGAATCTATGATAAAGGCACAGGAGATGACACTAGAAGAAATGTTTTTATCCGCAACGATTTGGCCCGTTGGTTGTCGTAGAAGGTGCCTCTTCTGTGATGATTTTCTTTGCTCGACCGTGGCCGATGGAATTTTCCCGGTTTCGCGGTCCTCTAATACGACGAAACCGCTAAAAACATGGACGAAATTCAGCTGAGCATGGCAGAAGTAAGATTTTCGGTTCCTCGCGTGATGTTGACTCGACGAAATCTTTTAAGGCATGCGGGTCCCGGATGTCAGTGTCTCTAGCGGACCAAACTTTTTAGTTGTGCCTCCCTGAATAGAATTCGATAACGTTGCTCGATGCATCTGTTCTTTAGTTAGGATGCTGGGTCTCGCATGTCAGCCTCCAATTATAAGAATCATGTGTGTGATGGATTTTTTTTCCTTTGCTTGCGCTACCATGTTCCGAACTTGATAGCGGCGTATCTACCGTTTAGTCAGGGTTATTGGTCCCACATGTCAAACTCTCATTAGAATAATCGTGTGTATGATGGATTTTTTTCTTGACTCGTGCCTCCTGATGTGAACTCGATAACATTGATCAATGCATTAGCCATTTAATTAGGCTGGTGGGTCCCCATGCCGGCCTCTCATTACAAGAATCATGTGTACGAAGGAATTGTTTTTCTTTGCTCGTGCTTCCCTGTTCCATACTTATAACGTTGCTCGACATATCCACCGTTTGGTCACACTACTAGGTCCCACATGTCAGTATCTCATTAGAAGGAACGTGCGCATGCTGGACTTTTTTTTCCCTTCGCACACGCCTCCCTATTTCGAACTTGATAACGTTGATCACTGCATCAGACGTTTATTCAGGATGTTGGGTCGCACATGTCAGCCTTCCATTAGAAGAAACGTGTGTATGGTGGACTTTTTTCTTTAGCTCATGCCTCCTTGATGTGGACTCGATAACATTGCTGGCTGCATCAGCTGTTTATTCAGACTGCTAGGTCCCACATGTCAGCCTCACATTAGAACAAACTTGTGCATGTTAGACTTTTTTTCAGCCACGTCCATTACTTTGATATTCTTAACATATCTCAATGCAACCGTGTATGTCCTGGATGGTGGGTCCCAGATGCCAGCCTCTATGTACAAGTACTTAACGTTTTTTGAAATCCACCCATTAAATTCGAGGGACACATGCTGTCAGCCTCACCGCAAAGTCATATTTCTTCAAAAAATGTAAACCCAAAATATGTACACATAGAGGATTTGAACCAAATACTTTCAATAGATATAAACTGAGTGTGTCGCCACTACGCCAACGATATTTCTAAAAAAAATATCACTAAATATTTATTAGTACATATAACTTATGTATTAGTCTTTTTTAAAATATTTTGTGTGTCCATATTTATCTCTTCTAATATAAAAGGACAGCACTCATGGCATATCAATTTACTAAATGCAACATAATGGAGTAGTTTCTTAAAACATGGGTTGACAGATTTTTTTAAGTCATAGGGCAATGCCCAAAAGGCCGAATTGAAAATATTTTTGGCTATTCTGCATGGGCCATACTCCATCCGTGCTCAGCAGTCTCCTGACCTCAAAAATGCTAAATTAGAAGATTTTGGGTTAAAGAGAGACCAAATGGGCTAGATTTCATCTGCTCGTTAGTAAAAAATGCATTGTGTCGTGGCTCATCCGGATTTGAAAAAAGACATCGCTAAGGGAGGAAAAAAAGCGATACTCCCTCTGTCCACAAATAAGTGAGTCAGATTTATCTAAATTTGAATATATCTAGACAGGTTTTAGTGCATAGATAATATGAATCTAGACAATCCCAAGTCACTTATTTCTGGATCAAGAGAGAAGTTCTTTTGACAGATATTCATGTACTCCCTCTGATCCATATTAATGTTCTGAAGTTTTCATGTACTCCCTCCGGTCCATACTAATGTTCTCAAGTTTGTCTAGATTCATATGTATCTAGTTAAGTATTTAGACTAGATTCATTTGTATCTTGACAAAGTTGAGAACACTAATATGGATCGGAGGGAGTATAAAAACTGTTCAAAGAGAATCAATTGTTTCAGCTCTAAAAACCTTGGTATACGGTCAGTTTGCCCCTGAGAGTTCAATAGTTTTATTCCCCAGTATCCCATGGCTAAAATACAAATTAAGATGAAACACAATTATTGTCATAATAGTTGGTCATATAGGGAACCGTCATATAGATACAGATACACCATACCAGTATGTACTAGTCATAGCTCCAATCCAATAAGAGGTTGTCACGGTTTTACCACCCATATATGAATAGTGAAGATAAGAAAACCACATAACTAATTACAAAAGCATGCAACCAAAGAGCTAGATAGCTAGGAACTTCATAACTAGAGTGTGACATTCAGGGTAGCGAGATACATCGACCTTGACCATTCTTCCAATGGTAAGTTTGCCTGCTTTCCTAAACTTGATCCACCTAGAAGTAGCTGCTAAGCGCCCATCTATCCCGTTAATGGCACATCATCCCTCAATTTGCACTCCTTCGCTCTATGTCTTGAAGACTATTGTTCCCTTTCGTCTGGCATGGAGTTGCTTTGTGGCACTCTTAGGTAATTTCTGATTCAAAGCAAGAAATAAACGCACAATTAATAAGAGGAATGCACTGAATCATGTGAACTTAAGGAGAAGACATTTCGGGCAGTTTATCTGCCGACATACACTCATAAACATTGTACTATGTGACCTGGTGATCGCACATGTGTAGAATAAAATGAGACTAGGTTGTGCCCGGGATGATGCAGGAGTTTGTGCCGGTGCCTGTACTAGGGCTGGTGCCAGTGCCGATGCCGGTATCTGTGTCTGTGCTGGGGCTGGTGCAGTAGCTGGTCCTGGTGCAAGATCAGGGACTGGTGCAGGAGATGATGTCGATGCAGTTATTTGTAAGGGGGCTGGTGCAAGAGCTGGCACCGGTGCCGGCGCCAGCAGCTTGATGTTGGATTTCTTCCAATGTGCAGGTAAGATTATTGAAGGAGTGGTAGAGGCATATGAGATGTGTATAAGAAAAATGATCTCCTATACAATAGTTACTCGCAAGACTGTGATCAGAGGATATGATGAGTATACAAGAAAATTGACCACTACCTCTACTCTTTCCCCTTAGATCAACATGTGCCAGTGCAGGAACTAGGGCAGCTACCAATGTCGGTGCCTGTGCGATAAGCTTGATACTAGTTACCTTCTGGGGATGGGTAAGGGGACTGCAGGAGTGGTTAGAGAGGCATATGAGATGTGCACAAGAAAAATGGTTTCTTATATAACAGTTAGTCCCAAACAGTGATCAAAGGATATGATGAGTGTAGAAGAAAGTTAAGTTACTACCTATATTCTTTCTCCTATTTAGGTCAACATGTGCCGTTGCAGGAATTGGGCCACTGCTAGTGGCAACAACTTGATTTTGGATTTCTTCTAGGGGTACATAAGGGGAAGCGAATTTCAGAAGTTGTTAGAGTCATATGATGAGTTCAAGACAATGGCACATAAAATTTACTCGCAAGAAAGTTATCGGAGGTTGTGATGAGTATAGAAGCAGATTAAGATAGTACCGCCTCTATTCTTGGTCCTTAGGTAGACAGGTGCACAATGACTTGAAAGTATCTGCCCAGGTTTTCTATAATCAAGGGCCACCACATCCCCCTGCTTCAGATCATTCTCACTTACATACTTGAACCAACCTCGTCCACCCAAATAGGCAGTGGCCATCGTCTGGGGGACATCCACATCATATAGTTGCTGCGTGCGTTTAGGTCCCTCTCTATACAGAGTTAGAAACTTGTCATTTCCGCACAACTTGTTTATAATGGGGCGAGCGACACAAGGGACAACCTTCATGAGAAAATTGATAGAAAATTAAGACGACAACAAGAAAAGTGAGAAATAAAATATTACATCAAGTCATTATTAACCACTTGGAAACCATACCTGATAACATGGGTACCCTTCGCGAAGGGTGGCCATGCACCATTTTTCTTCCCTCTTGAAGGGCATACAGGGGGCCCTATCAACCCACAAGCTTGACAAGAGGATGGTAGAACAAAGGGCTGAGCAGCTGGTGCGTCGCACTGAATGAAATTAAGTAGAAATGTTAAATTATGTAAAGAGCATGTAAATCTAATAATATCTGATAGAATTATTGCATGTAAAGCAAACCGGTTTGATGTTTGTGAAGTTCTGATAAGAGTAAAGATAAAGCTGATAATAATAACACAAAAAATCATAACATGTGAAATTATGGATTTCCAAATTATACCCACTTCTTAGAGATGTCACTGCCCACCTGGGTAATGTGTTTGCGCTTCCTCGACGTGTAGACGATGTCCGCTTTTAGTGGGGGCATCAGCAATCTACTAACCTCTACACCATCCTCAACCTCCGCAACATCACCTTCAATCTACATAAATAGCAATAGAACACAACAGTTTAATACAATAGTAGTCATATGACTATATGAGACAGTCAGATAGACAGACAGATCCAGATCTGGATTCACATAAACATAGTGCCATAATTAATAAAATCACACATATGTTTATGAACATCTGATAAGCATGCATGGACCAAGCAAATGATAATTAAATCAAACTACACGCACCATGATAAGTGGATTAAGAAAAAATACCCTTATCTTTAAGATGGGCCCTCCTAGATGGGAAGTGGCATTGGTCTTGTTTAGTGACTAGTGGTACTAGCCAGATCCTGCAGCATGTGGGGGTATCATCCTGTTTGCCGCACCTAGAGGACCACATGTTTGCTGGTATGTACCACCCTTCTAAAGTAAATAAAGAAGAAGATGATGTCACAGAGGTTTCCGCAAAAACATGATGCAGACAGAGACAACTTTTATAACACATCGATACATCTAGGTTGTAGACAACCATTTTCGGCATGGAAAAAAAGAATGTAAGAACGCAAGCAATATACTGCTACATTACCTTTTTCAGGCAACTTTTTAGGGAACTGACGTGACCATCTCTGTCTGTAATGGCCGTGCGCCATTGACCCATAGTTCTCCATATAGAATCTGACGCAACGCCATTGACCCATAGTTCTCCATATAGAATCTGACGCAAAATGCACTGAACATTACTATTAGAAATTAAAGGTTACATTAGTCAGTAGAGAGAAAAGAACACCTAGATAGAACCAGACCAAATGCCCCGATCAGAACAACTGTGACATGCCCCGATCCCTAATCCATACGAAATACCCATGGCCTAATAGATTAGAGCAGATGAGGCAAAATACCCTGATTCGGTGATTCCGAGGTGAGCACTAAACCCCACCACACACACCTATCTGAGAAGCTATAACTTCACAAGCAAAGCATACAAAATAGAACCCCAGATGTCCCAATTAGAAGCAAACAAAGCTGATTTTCGAGGTGAGCAAATACACCCACCTATCCGAGATAAGCAACAACTCCCTAATTTGGAGCAAATTGGGAAAAGAATCATTGCACCAGTTCCGCACTTGCTTCCTTTGCTGGATGGGAGCTAGCTAGTGGTGGTTTCTCTGGTTGATAGAAAGCCATGCTGGGTAGGGGAGATAAAAAGTACTACTTATTTTCTATAGTAAAAGTTTAAGGGTGGCGGCGGGAACTATTTCCCACGTCTGGTCCAAGTTTTCAACACCCAACTTTCACGTGGTGGCATATAGCTGTTTCAAGGGGGTGAGTTAAAGAGGGACCCACATCTAGATGAAAACTTGAACGAGCCAACCTTCTCCATCCCTTCGTGCGATTTCTCACGTGTTCCACTCCCACTCCTAGAACGAGTTATCTTCTTGATTCGGCTCTCGGAGCATTGAGGGAGGGGAAGTGCTAGAAGAGGTCAAGACGGTGGTAGTTGGAGCTCGGGAACCGATAAAATCACACACACACACACGACACTGGATGCCACAAAAACCGTTTGGGTACTGATAAAAGCGCGGGGACACACACATAATAGTTTCAAATTATAGTTCTACTAACAAAGCCCTACAAACCATAAGGTAGCTCCATATTAAAGTACTACAACAGTAGCGAATCAATCATGAGATAGCTTTACATATATTAGAGATATCTTAGGTGCACCCCAAGAGTTTTCCAGTTGGGATAGTGGTCATGAGACTACCCATACGACACAAAAAGTACACCCTTGATTATTAGCTGCCCTACATCAACTCCATCTAGAGGCAGTGTACCCAATCCACACCCTCCTGAAGGATCCATAACCTTAGGTGCAGGCTCATCATTAAATAATAAAGCGACCTTTATCGAAAAAAGTGCAGGCTCTCATCAATGAATGGGTCATCGACATTACTATCAAAGTCCTTTTTGATTGTCCGCTTCTCGATTAGTAGATTAAAAGATAATGTACATTTATAGAGAAACATCTAAGACATAACCTGAACATTCGTCATTCTACATGTATACCTTGCCATCTAGAATAGAGAAAGTACCAAAAATGAAACATGTTTCATGCAGCTTCCTACCTGTCTGTTCTAGCCATAGCCTCCTCCCAAGTTTCTCGGATGGCCGCTATCTATGTTGCCGGTGAAAATGTCGATGTCCAGACGAGTGTTGGTGGGAAGGAGCAGGATCCATGGCAGATGACAGCTAGGTCTCGGGACAGTTGCGCTTGAGGTCGCCGCTCTGGTTTTTATGGAGGACCGAAGGTCGTACGCCCAGGGCGGCACGCACATGCAGGGGAGGCGAGTGGCGGCGGGTACGCTGGAGCAACGTGTGCAACTCTGAGGTGGTTGCGGACGGCACTCTCATTGCGGTGTTCGGGGCAGGGAAGGGTAGTGGCAGCGCCGATATAGGCCAAGGGTGCGCCGACCGGCGTGGAGGAGCCTGTGGATGGCACGCCGATCGCGGGGAAGAATCCCGATACAAGAGGTGACTGGGGACGAGAATGGGGGAGGGGCTGCCGCCGGCAGGACTGGGAGCGGGGCAGCGCACCAACTGGGAGGGGCTGCTCGCCGATAAGAGTTGATTAGGAACGGCGGGCAGCCTGGGATGTCGATGGGTGGTGCTTGGACTATTTTTTTGGTCGTGATTTTGTTTTGGAAAATGATACCGTCCTTCGGGGGATCGATCGAATTGATCCCCCGGGTCAGCTAGCTCGCGTGCGATGCATTGGGCCCGAAAAAACTTATCTCAATCTCGCACGCGCTGCCACCGCGACAATTGCATCTCGCACGCATCTAGCAGCCACGCCGCCACTACTGCAGCTTGCGCCGCCGGGTAGCCGTACCGCCATGCTCCCCAACCCGATCCTTGTGGAAGACGCCACCGCGCCGCTTGCGCGAGCTCCTCCCACCGGAGATGGAGGCCACCGCCATGGTCGCTTCCCAAGGCGTACCGTTGCTCCGCCTCCAGCCCTCACCAGCTCCCGCCAACTGCCGGAGATGGGGGCCGCATGACATGGCCGCCGCCCCCAGGAAGTCTGACTGCTCCTCCACCTCCATCCCATGCCTCTTTGCAAAGCTCTGCCTGCTGTGCTGCTATACGTGAGTGCTTGCCGGGCGTGTCATCGCTGCTGTCAACTACGACGGTCGTCTCCTCATGTGCGGCTGCCGACATTTCTACCAAAGGACACCCTGCCTCAACCCACCATAGTTGCAACTCCTGCGTTCGCCATCAGAGAAGATTCCGTGCATCTCCTTCTCGTTTGGTACGGTGCTACACAGGTAAGATGACGATGCTACTGGAAGTGGTCATCGTTGCTACAAATGAAGGGTCGCGACGCTACCGACCAATGGATGTGTCTTAAGATTTTGCTACAGGGGCGATGTTACAATAGTACTAATATTTTTCTATTTCTGTTCTGTGTTTTTGCTACAATAGCACACAATATTTACTACGACATTTTCAACGAAAATCCCCAGCAAAGTCGGTTTTGCTACGGAAGCCCAACTTTTTTTGCTACCAAGCCACCCGCAAAGGTCATTTTTTTTGCTACATTAGCATTTTTTTTTGCTACCACCGTTTTGTGGTATTTCTACAAAAGCTTAAAGTTTTCGCTAGAAGATCCTCGGCGAGGTCGCCTGGCAATTATCTCTGACGAGCGTTTGGCAAAGTCGGATTTTCTACATTAGCATAATTGTTTTGCTACAAATACTCCGGTGAAGATTCCGACGAGGTCTCCGGTGAGATCTGTCTTTTTAATTTTTGTCTTATGGATGAACCATTTTTTGCTATATTTGGATATTTTGTAGCAAGAGTGGAAGTTTTATAGCAAAAGAGGAATTTATGGTCTTTTGGAGGACACGTGTCACAGGGGAGGCGGGGGATCCGGAGGAAATATCCCCCCGGGACGCCTAACACTCCCTTTGTTTACTGGGAACGGTTGTGGGATTTGTTCCAAGATGGATTTTAAGGAGAAAAAAATGAGTAGGAAGATATAATAAGAAAGCAATGTCTACTAACACGTGTGACTCGACGTCAGCCCGACAAGCAGGCCCTATCAGTCAATTTCACTGTCTACAAAGGGTTAATGTTCAATCAATGTTTTTTGTAACATATTAGTGCTGAAGTGGTGTTTTTTGAAACCATAACAGATAGTGGTGGTTTTTTGAAACTCTAGCCGCAATTGTGGTGATTTTTTGTAATTTAGAAGAGGAAGAAAGAGAGAGCTCAAAAGCGTTGGGAATGGGAGGAGGAACGTCCAACTTTTTTTTCCACCTCTAGTGTTGTGTTGGCCGTGAAATTATTTATTTGGTGCTTTCCTAAGCACGAGATTGCATCAAATCCAAGTTGGAAAGTAGCCAACACCGAACGGAGAGTAGCCGCTGTAGTTGATGACACGTTTGCGCTTGGTTTTGCCCTAACTGGGCGATGGAGAGGGGGCACCGTAGTTGGGGCCGAAGGTGTCGATGCCGCCGTGGGGAGGAGGACTGGGAGAGCCTCGAGGAGGCCCTCTGCCGCCGCCACCGCCGCGGCCGAGGGTGAGGGCGAGAAGGGCGGACTGAGATGCGACGCGCTCAGTGGCACGAGATTGCATCTCGTCCAAGAGGAGCATGTTCCGCGCGTCGTCGAAGGTCGTTTTGACGGGCAAGGAGGATCTTATCGATGACGGAGTGGCGCTCGTTCAGGCCGCACGTGAGGACGGTGACGAGGGTGTCATCGTTCGCCGGCTGGTCGACGTCACGTAGGGCATCGACAATGGGTTTTATGTGGGCACAGTACTGGGCGATGCCGAGGCTGCCTTTCCGCTGGTCATGAAGATCCGAGGTGAGATGAACGGCGCGCGTGCGCTTGTTGTTGATGAAGACCGCTGCGAGCGAGACGTAAAGCTGTTGAGTCGTGCGTGCAGGATCCATGATCATGCCATGCAGCTCCAATGAAATGGAGCCAAGGATCCAGCGGCGCAGCGTGAGGTCGATGAGGCGCTACTCCTGGTCGGGAGCGGTGGCGTAGCGTCAGACGTGAGGTGGTCGAGGACACCGTATTCCTCGTCGGTGATCTCCATCAGGGTGCGCCACTGGGTATAGGACCCGGTGGTCAGCTCCAGCGTGCGGGTGATGATGTTCTTGATTTGTACCCAGCGCATCTGGAAGGAGACAGAGGGAGAAGCAGCAGTGAAGATGGGGGCTGACGGAACCTGAGCGAGGGCAAGGGCATGCTGCAGCGCCGCGATCTGAGAAGCGGCGTTGTCGGAGACAAAGGGAGGGGCGTTGCCGAGGGCGCTGAATCCAGCTGTAGCGGCGGCAGCCGCCCCAGTGGCTACGCTGTTGGCGTGGTCAGCCATAGGACCAGAGAGAAACTGATACCAAGTTAGAGTAAAGACTAGGGCTAGATACAAGGACACACGTTGCACACGCTGTGCATGCATGGATAGGATAAGTGGACTTGGTTCTGTACTGACTTGATCATCACTCTAACACAGATGGCTATATTCGTACTAGATAAATAAAAAGTCTGATACTGATATCAAATTGCCAGCTTGGTGGATATGAGTAAGCAGAGGATCGCCTTGGATTGGGGACACATCATTGGCCTGACAGTACCCGTCTTTATACAATATTGCTAATAGGAAAAATGTTATGGTATCAACTGTCCTTGCACAAACACCTCTTAACATTGGTTTTAGAAGGGGTTTGACTGGTAATAAGTGAACGCAATGGTTATATTTGTGCCAGAAGCTAATGATGGTTCAATTAAACGATAAATTTGTGTGGAAATTAACTACCACAGGAAGTTTTAGTGTTAAATCAATGTACTTAGATCATATGAATGGTCACAAGATTCTTAAAAATACACCTATGGAAACTAAAAATACCACTGAAAGTCAAAGTATTTATGTGGTTTCTCAAATATAAAGTCCTTCTGACTTAAGGATAATCTAGCTAAGCATAAATGGATGGAATGTCAGAAATGTTGTTTTTGTGATTCATTAGAATCTATAGATCATTTGTTTCTTTCATGCCCTTTTGCTCGCATTATTTAGAGAATTATTTATTTTACTTATAATATTCCTCCACCATCCAATATTACAAACATGTTTGGTAATTGGTTTAATGGTGTTGAGAAAATGATAAAGCTAGATTACGCATTGGACTGTCGGCTTTATGTTGGTCCATTTGAACCACTCCAAACAACATAGTTTTTAACAAACGAACGGGCACTAATTTTTTGCAGGTTATTCGACTGGTGGTGTACTGGATACAACTATGGTCCTATCTACTCCCGACGGATCAACGGGAACCTATGGAGGCTGGATGCAACAATCTGCTTATTGTTACACAATACTTCTATTTCTAGGCTACTAGATGGCGGGATGTTAGTAGAATTCAAAATGGATAGTATTCTATTGCTCTACATTTTTAGATGGGTGATACATGTTTCAACTCTTTCTGATCCATGAGTGTAATAACTTGAGTATGCTTTAGAATGATGCAATAAATAAGACTATATGCATCGCTTGATGCAGAGGCCGAGCTATGCTCCCCATTTCGAGAAAAAGGAGGATCGTGCAGTGTTGGACATGCTCTAAATTAATATGCCATGACAATAGGACAAGTCAGGCTGATTACGTGGTACCACTGGCATTGGTTGTACAATAGTGGCCACATGCACCGGTTCTCTTCATGGTTTGCTTTGTATAGAGTTTTCTGCATGTCTATTTCACTACTAGGAAACAACTTATCTATAGCGCATGGAAATGAGACTTCTGTGGCGCATATTCTAGTCACCACGGTTACCTCGCCACCGATAATTGCTTCCTGGGGCACATATAGATATGCGCCACAGAAGTGCGCATTTCTACCTATGTGCCACAGGAGCAAGTTCAGTGGCGCATTCCTTAATATGCGCCACAGAAATCATATGCGCCGCTGACTATATTTATATATGCGCCACTGACTATATAACACGTATTCAAAGTAAAATACGTTCCTGGTGTATAATCATGTATTTATATAGTATTTATCCAGATGAGTATAAACAGTACATTGTATAAGTAGTAGATGCATGAAAACCGACATATATATAATACAAACACTTAGAGCCTAATCGACATACATATATAGTGTCAAGTGCTGAATACAAAGTTCATATCATCTCACATTACAAATATGAAGTGGTCACGCCACTTACACTAGGATAAAATAGAATACAGCCGTGATGATGGTGAGCAAGAGCATGCGCCCGACCAATATCTTCATCCGGTTCTTCTTCCACAGGTGGTTCCTCCACTTGGCTACCGCCTCCTCTCTAGTCGCGTATCCTTTGTAGATGTTTCCACTGAACTTGTTCACTTGTTTGTGACAATCCTCCCACTCCTCGTAGACTCCTGGAACCCTACCCATGTACACCACATACCACCTCGTCGCCATCTCTATAGACGACAAGGCATATTAGTAAAAATACAACAAAAAGAATTAATAAAGGGTTCACATCCATATATATATATATGTTCACAAAATATAAAACAAAGGATCTATAAACCTAAAATATAGCATCTCGCGATCATCATAGAAGCAGTAAGTTCAACGACAACACGACCACAAGGTAGTTTAAGTCTAACAACAATGACCATTTCGACCACAAGATAGTAAAGTTTATGACACACACACTACAACAGGCATCCATCAAGAATATACACACACTGGATCATGCTAGAGGCACACATCGATCATGAAGACTTCTTATCGCTCAACTTCGGGAATGGTAGATAGCCCTCTTTCGTCATCCACGTCCTTGTGTCACCCTGCTTACGGAGGCGTTCTTCGATCTCCCTCTTACTCAACCCTCTGGCTTGTTGTAGCCCCCCTTGTGTTGACATCTTCAATGATGATTCGCAACAACTTCATCTGAATGCGATGGAAGTCTTCTCTAAGATCATCATCGTTGATTCACACCAAAGTTTCGGCCCATCCTCGGAGACTAGATGGCAGCGTTAGGTTCTGGCAATCCCGAACATAGCCTTTAAAGTGATGGAGGACGTAGAAGGCCTCCTTGGCACCAGCAGTCAACTGCTTGATGCAGGGGAACTCGAGCACATGTTTGCCATCCTTGATACATTTCCCCTTGTCTACGAAGGTGCATCCTTTCTTGGCGTAGCCCTCGAGAGCCTCATTGAGAACACCCCTTATTCTGGTGTAGTCTTTCTTCTTCGTCAAACTCCTCGAGTCGAAATACGTGGCTAGCGAATACCTCGGGGCAAGGACGATGAGTGTGCAGTATTTGTCTCTGCGCAACACAATTGGAACAAAATGTTGGAAAAAGAGCAAAGGAAGAAATCTATAAGAAATGCATAAGTTACGGCGGAAATGAGCGAGTGTGTGTACTTACTCAGAAATGAAAGGCATAAGAGGTGTGTCCTTCCCCTTGTTGTCCACCATGAACTTCTCGAGGTACGTCGTCGCCTTGGTCCGTGTCTCTGATCCTTCGACCAACTGGCTGTCCCGCATGTAGTAGGGATCCACTATCGCGATTTTCGGGGTACTCTCTCTTGATCTTGATCGCCAGATTGAGCGCGTATAGACATACCAAGTTATAGTCCAGCCATTTCGTGAGAAACAGCTTGAATATGTCCTCGTATGCTATGAAGAATATATCCGTGGGGGGTTCATCGACAAAGCCCATGTCCAATGGCACCTTGGCCGTGAAAACCGGGTAATTTGGATCTTTGTCTTTAAGAAGGAGGCCCTCTAGTGTCTTGACACCCTCGTGCAAAGTTAACATGGCTCCAACCGCCATGTGGAGTATATCCGGAGTCAATATCGGATCACCAGCTACATGCACTCGGGGCAAGCCATATTGTGTGGATGGTACGACGACGGCATCCTGAGCTCGGATCCTCTTCGGAAGAGGCTGGCTCGCACCCTTCTTATTATTATTACCTCTCTTCCTGTAGTGCTTCTTCTTCACAATAGTGTCAGCCACTGCCATCTGCTCATCAGCCGCCTTTCGGAGTGTGTTGGGGCTGAAAACCAATCCCGGTTTCTCCTGTGGTGGATCAGCGACCAGAGGCGTCTCTTGAGAAAGACCATGGAAGACCAGGCGCTGCGTGCATGTATTGGGCCGACCAGCTTGATGGTCGTGAGCTGTGAAGGGTTCTTCATCCACAGAAGGCATATACAATCCATTGTCGGCGTCGGTGTTGATGAAGTCGTCAACATTGACCAATTCATCATCATCTTCATGGGTGCCATCATGTGGTGGTGGTAGCGGGGGAGACGGTGGTTGTGGCACAACGTCTTTGCCATGTGGCGGTACACATGCTGCCAAGAGTTGCTGGTGACGGCTGGTGGTGGCGACAACAACGGCGGCTGCTGGCTTTCGAGGTGGTGGCCGGGCGATCGATCGAGAGGTGGCGCCGGTTCTCCCTCCCGCAAGACGAATCTGGGTCTTCGGCCATGTAAAGGGCCAGTTGTAGCATTCTCCAAGGGTCTTGTGTTCGTCATCTCCCTGAGGTTGAAAGGGGGGGGTCCATGTCGTCGTACCCTGGCAACACCCGAGCCAACCTGACCCTCATCACGTCATCATCCATTGGATTGTTGTGCATCGTGCGGCTCGTCGGTTGTATGAGAGTGCCCTTGGTAACATCCTTCAACTCACCGCCGACATCTTTAAGGAGGAGTACACAAGAAGTGTCCTGAGGCAAAACATGTTGTTGGGCGTCATGAGATGGCAACAGTCATGCATCAAAGGCATAAAGGAGATGATGTGCCCTAACTAATTAGTTACCTTGGTGATGGCGTGGAGGTCGGCTAATGTAGAGACACGGATGATGCCGGCGGCCGGCCTATCATATCTGCAATCTCCCGCTTGGGTGCCTCACGAAGCACCACCACCGTCGGTTGCACCTTATTGGTATATTTGGCGGGAGGGGGCATCGGTGTGACCAAAACGAGTGGCTACATCCTGATGTTGATGGCCGACAGGGTCACCAGGTCCGGCAACACGGTAAAATTGATGCCCGAGTTGCTGCCGCTTAAGCTGGGCAGATGTATCAGCCCCTTTGACCTCCCGCATTCCAAGTAGTAAGCCCCTCGAAAAACTCAGGGGGATCATCGTGTGGAGCTTCTCTTCCACTAACTTGTCCACCATTTTCTCGTCCACCGCCTTCTCCTCCAGTGTCTGCACCTTCATCTTCAGCTCTTCAACAGCGGCTTTGTCCTTAGCCGCCAACTGGTTCTTCCTCTCCCTTCTTTTCTTGGCGTCCTCTTTGTAGTACTCCTTGAACTTCATGCTCGTACCGAAGCCAGACACATCGCCAGCTGAGGACGGCGGCAACCCCTTGTCCCTCTTCTTGTAACCATTCGTCGCCCTGTTGAAAACTGTGTCCCACAGCTCCGTCGAATCCTGGGACGACTCTATGGTAAGAGCGTTCAGTTCCTCCTCCCGCAGAGACAAGGAAATGTGAACCCATTTAGATTCTTGGCTTCATTATTTTAATTAGAACGCAATAGACTTGAGATCAGCGATAAATTCCTTACCAGCTTCTTCTCGAATTCCTTCACCTCCGGATCATCGGTGATGAACTCCCTTGTTTCCTTGTCCAGGTAGTAGCGGGCCTGGACAAATTGCCTAAGCTGCAAGTCCGTGATTTTAAGCCAAGGGTTGTATTTACCAAGGCATTCAAGCTCGGCGTCCTCCTTGTCCCAAATGGCATGTTTCCCCTGTAACCGTCGCTTCCAAGGCGGTGGTTACATATGTTCTGTTCCCGCGTAGTCTTGCCCCAGTTAGTCCAATGTATAGAGTCAGCGGTAGCTATATCTGCCTTGAATATCTTAAACTCCTCTTCGTCGAGCATCGGATTTTTCTTACTAATAAGCTCCCAGCTTTCACCTTTGTCAATGCTATTCTTCACCCGAGTTTTCCAGCTGCTCAAGGCGTTTCTCATCTTCGTGAGGGATAGTTTGTTCACTGAGTTCTTTCTCTCGAGGTTTCTAAACCGCTCTGGGAATCTGTATCTCTTGTGAAGCTTCTTAAGGAGATTATCGACCAAAGCTACATTGTCAGCATGTCTGATGTACTTCGTGTTGATCGACATGCTTTCCCAGACGATGCACCTGAGTTGCTGGCCGTACCCTTTAGCAATCGCCTCTAGTGCAATGGGTTGGCCACTTTCTGTGACCTCAGTGAACTCATCGCAGACGATGGCGAGCACTAGCACCTTCCGCCCCTTCTTTTCCTTCTTCTTCTTCTGAGAAGCGGCCGGATTGCCGCTACCGCCATCCGTGCGCTCGCCGCCATCGGTGCGGGCGCCGCCATCGGTGGTGTCATCCTCTTCACCGCTGCCTTCACTAGGTCCATCGTAGTCGTCTTCGTCCCCCTCGTAATGAGGATCTCCTCCCTTATTGGCCCCAGCAGCTCTGGCGACGGTCGCCTCCTCCTCCGGTGGTGGTGTCATCCTCATCGCCTCCTCCTCCTCCTCCTGTTGGGACCCCCGCCAGAATGACTCGTTGGCCTGTCTGGCTTGTTCTTCGATGCTGATCATGTGCTTAGAAGGGCCGGCCTCGTTGTTTCCCGACATGTTTGCACTACTCTATTAAAAAGAGGCAAGTTAGCACAAATCTCGGCCGAAAAATTCGGCATGACCTTTGCTAATTTTTTGACCTAGGAGTGCCCATTTCTCAACCGAAACAGAAGTGAATCGACACTTTGGGAGAAATGGGCAACTCAATTGAAACCCTGCAATATTTACACACGCGAAAACAGCTCCAACCCCCATCCACAGCCCCAACAACAGTAATAACCATATAGTACCAATATTTGTAGTAATAGCAGCACCAAATAGTACCAATATTTTAAGTAACAAAAACACCATATAGTAACCATCCTAGGATATGTTTAAACATCCTATATTACATCTTCAAGCAAGGAACCAGGTCCTTATAAAAACATACCGGAATACCATCCTCGAATTGCTCTTTGTCTGTAATCAAGTCATACATGAATATGCAATATATACAGCAGCAAACTTGCACAGTTTAGTACCAAAAAACTTGCAAACTTGCACAGTTCAGTACCAAAAAATAAACTGCTGCTGGTAGAAATAAAAGTACTGTTATAGATGTCTATAGATTTTATAATTAATCTTCCACACTACCTATAAGACCAAAATCTTAATGGATGGATAGTTTATCTGCTGGTAGAAACTATTTGTGATGTGATAATTAACTACACAAGTACTACAAAATAGTTAACATGTGGCTAAAGTTTATTTAGATCACTGGGCAATCATTCAGTAAAATGGAAATTAGCAGGGGAGAAGGATTTCACAGAATAGATTCCCGCATCAACAATTTCGAGCAAGCCAGAGGCATATGATCTCATTTGCACCAACAATCCAATAAATCGGTGTGCAATCAGGAAATAAGATAACACCATAGATACATATGATTGAATCTTTTATTTGCCATTAGCAAAGATTCTATTATGAGACTCTAGTGCTTATATCACAAACTCAAGAAACTAAAGAATCAGGTAGAATCAGCAAGGACTACGAGCATCAATAATTCAACACCACTACTATAATATTTTGAAACTAAATAAACCAGAACATTTTTTGAAGCACTACTCTGTAATTGTGCTACTCTATAATTGTGCACTACCCTTCTGTGGATCAATCCAGACACTACTCTGAATCGAGCTAGAACATTTTTATCTTTATAACATGAATCAAGCCAGGCACTACTCTGTAATTGTGCACTGCCCTTCTCTGAATCAAGCCAGGCACTACTCTAAAATCAAGCACTACTATCTGAATCAAGCCCTTCTCTGAATCATGCACTACTCTTTGAATCAAGCCAGACACTACTCTATCAAAGCCAGAAACAACAATACTAGTAGCACAAGGTGTCCTATTTTTATTCTTATTCTATGAGCTAGCTCTAGCAGCATAGCAAGCAGTTTAATAGTACTCACAATTTAACAGAGAAATGTTTGAGCAGAGAACAGTCTCTGAATCCATGATAACTCTAAATATCCAGCCTGCAAGCAATTTAACAATACTCTGAACATCCAGCCTGCAAGCAATTAATCTCAGTAGTACAACTCTAAATCCATGCATATACTCTGAATCCATGTACTAAAAAATACTACTAAAAACACGCAGTAATATATTCGGTAGAATTTCTTCAGTACTGACAACTAGGAATAATTGGCAATAATGAAGATGGACATGGTGTGGAGGGTACCTGCTGCTGCTGCGGTGGTCGTCAACGACGAGGGTGGCGGCGGGCTTCCTCCTCCACGGTCTCTAGAGCGGCGGTGGCAGGCCTCCTCCTCCACGAGCTCCTCCTCCTGCGTGCTATGATGTCTACGCACTTCTATTCTTGTAGACAATTGTTGGGCCTCCAAGTGCAGAGGTTTGTAGAACAGCAGCAAGTTTCTCTTAAGTGGATTACCCAAGGTTTATCGAACTCAGGGAGGAAGTGGTCAAAGGTATCCCCTCTCAAGCAACCCTACAATCAAGATACAAGAAGTCTCTTGTGTCCCCAACACACCCAATACACTTGTCAGGTGTATAGGTGCACTAGTTCGGCGAAGATATAGTGAAATACAAATGGTATGGATATAAGACAATGGTGACAGAAAATAGCTTGATGGCATGGAAGAGACTAAAGGCAAACTGAAATAAAGATGGCAGCAAGTAAACATGTAATAGATCTAGTTGCAAACGGTGTTTCAATGCTTAGAAACAAGGCCTAGGGATCATTCTTTCACTAGTGAACACTCTCATATAAATATGTTCTCTTTATGATACTACTCTGAACTACTCTCTGGTTGGACACTCTAATCCATGGTAGGGCTATAACAGCACACCTCAAAGTAAGCCTTTCCCATCTAGATAACCCCACACTGTCACCTTGAGCACTAGATGGTTCCAACAAACAGCAATATTTCATAAAGACATCCAACTCCAAATATAACTCATAACAAGTATTTGTAATCTCTAACCTAAGTGCCACCATGGTGTGCACGCTGTCACTTTCACACACATGGGGAGAGCAGAGATCTATTAAAGCACTTGAGTAGCAAAGTAGATCTACTTGATTACAAAGCTCATGATCACAATATGATCATGCATAGAGAGAGAGAGATGGACACATAGCTACCGGTAGGACCCTTAGCCTCGAGACAGATCTACTCCCTCCTCATCATGGGAATCACCAACGGTGATGGAGATGGTGGTGGAGATCGATGGAGATGGCTCTGGGGGCACTTCCCCATCCTGGCAGGGTGCCGGAACAGAGACTTTCTGTCCCTCGAATCTCCCCTTCGATGGCGGCGGCGCTATGGAACTTTTCGTGGATTTCTGATTGGGTCCTTAGGGTTTCTGTATCGGAGGCATCTTATAGGAGAAAGGGGAGGCCGAGGGGGTGCCGGAGGCGACCAGACCACCCCCTATCGCGGGCTAGGCTGGGCCGCGCGGCCAGGTGGTGTGGCGGCCCCCTGGCCCCTCTCCGTCTCGTATTCTGGGTCCAGGTGTCCCTAAGTGAAAAATTGACTTTGGCTTTTGTCCCGTCCAATTCCGAGAATATTCATTTTCTGACTTTCCTGGAACCAAAAACAGTAGAAAACATGCAACTGGCACTGTGGCATCTTGTTAATAGGTTAGTTCCAGAAAATGCATAAAAGTACCTCAAAGTGTGGACAAAGCAAAGCAAAGTAGATACTAAACAAGCATGGAACATCAAAAATTATAAATACGTTAGCAACGTATCATGCTACGGACGGGCTCCTCCTCCACGGGCTCCAGCGATGGGGACCTCCTCCTCCACGGGCTTCAGCACAGCGGTAGTGGGCCTCCTCCTCCACGGGCTGTAGCGCGGTGGTGGCGGGCCTCCTCCTCCACGGGCTTCAGCACGGCGGTGGCGGCTCCGGCAGCAAGGGCTAGCACGGCGGTGGTGGCTCCAGCAGCGAGGGCTAGGGTTTGTGCGCGGCGAGCGAGACTGAATCGAATGAGGAGAAGGGGAATGAAAGGCCGAACCATTTATTTCGCTAATTCCATAGGTTCTGTGGCGCATTTCGGCCATATGCGCCACCGAAGTTGGAACTTGTGTGGCGCATATTGCCGAAATGCACCGCATAACCTGTGGACTTAGTACAAAACGCGGCGCGCGTGGTAGTATGACAAGATCACACACTTGCCTTAGTGCTCTCTGCTTGCTTGTGCCATTCTAAACTTGGGGCAGCCAGGTTCGAATCCTGGCTGTCTCACACTTTTTTTCTTTTTTAAAAACACATTTTTAATTATAGATCTGTTTAAAATAAAGCAAGAACATATACAAACATTCATATTTATTCAAAAAACTCTCTCCCCGAACATATACAATCATGTGATGTGTTTTTAATTATATATGTTTAAAATAAAGCAAGAACATATACAAACATTCATATTTATTCAAAAAACTCTCTCTCCGACATATACAATCATGTGATGTGTCGAGCTAGCTTCTCTTCACAATCTTCTTGCCCTTTTTCGTTGCGGTTGAATACTTTAGCCCGTGCACTTTGAGATTACTTCTTGTGAATGGACAACCTTTAGTAGGTAGTGTGGTCTTCCTTCTTACTTTAGTAGTAGTAGGCATGTCGAAGTACTTGTCGAATTCCTCTTCGATCTTCGGGTCGCCGTTTTTGTCGAAGTTTTGCTCGTTTGCGGCTCCTTCCATTCCGATGATGCTCCTCCTGTCCCTCCTAACTACAACACAGTTGGGCTTTGACGGGTCGATAATAAAAAAACATTGATCAACTTGGCTAGCGAGTACCCAAGGCTCATTTTTTGCGGAGGCGTTCTTCGTCGATTTGGCATCTGGTATAACCATTGTGGTGAAATACTGGCCTTCTTTTTCCACGTTCTTGGCCCATCTAACATGGAACATCGGTACGATCTCTCCACAGTAGTCGAGCTCCCATATCTCCTCAATCCTTCCGTAGAATCTTTCCATGACAGTAGTCTCATCATCAACAAAGGATAACATAGTTACTCCTAAGTTTTGATATTCGCTATTCCTGTCCTTTTACTCAGTGTAGAATCCATAACCGTTTATGTCGTATGACTGATAGGTCCTTAGGTTGTGCACTGGGCCCTGCGACAAGGAGAATATGAGTTTTTGATCTTCCGTAGAAGGCGTCTGTGGGGGATTGTCCAGTTGCCTTTTCTTGAACCAACCCGTGAAGCTGGAGTTGTGCTCTCTCGTTACGTCTCCCTTCTTCCTAGGCCAGCCCTGGTCGACGTACTCCTGCTCGATTAAGCTTCTGTGATCTTCTACCCAAGGGCCGACCACTTCAATGTGTTGTAGCGCGACTCGGTGTGCCCTATCAAAATCGGTGCGTCGACCATCAATGCCGACTTGCAGTGAGCGGAAGCCCTCGCGGTGACCATATCCATTGAGCCTGCCGAGGTGCTTCTTGGTGGGTATTCCAACATCCTCGTTCTTGGTGGTTAGATAATTCTAGCAGAAGGAGATGCACTCGTAGATCAGAAAGCCCTTGGATATGCTTCCATCTAGACGAGACCTGTTGCGAACAAATCCTTTGATGACACCGTTTAGCCTTTTCAAACGGCATCATGCTGTGCAGGAATGTCGGCCCGAGCTGGATGATGTTGTCCACGACATGTACAAGCAGATGCACCATGATGTCAAAGAATGCGGGCGGGAAGTAAATCTCAAGCTCGTATAGTATCATCACAATCTCTTCTTGTAGCCTGTCGAGCTGCTTCACACCGATCGACTTCCTAGATATGACGTCGAAAAAGTTACAGAGGCCAAACAGCGTCTCATGGACATGCTCGTCCATTATCCCATGGATCGCAACAGGGAGTATCTGCGTCATCAGCACGTGACAGTCGTGAGACTTCATACCGCTGAACCTCTTCTTTGCCACGTCCAGATATCTGCTTATCTTCCCCGAGTAACCGTGAGGAACTTTCACTCCTAGGAGGCACCTGAAAAACTGCTCGAGCTCCTCCAGACTCAGAGTGAAGCAGGCAGCGCAAAGCACCACCTCATTCTTCTTAACTCTTTTGCGGCGACCTTGAGTCCCTTCCGTCTGATCATCATCATCATCATCACTATCAGGGTACTGAAGATCTTTCTTGATGCCAATCAATTTAAGGTCCTTTCTTGCTTTCGGCCCATCCTTGATCCTCTCTGGCATGTTCAGTAGAGTGCCAAGCAGACTCTCAGTAACGTTCTTCGTGATGTGCATTACATCGAGGCTATGGGGAGTGTGAAGGACCTTCCAATACGGCAGGTCCCAAAAAACAGACCTTGCTTTCCATACACACAACAGCGGCTTTGTCCTCGGTCGTTTTTTCCCAGTGAAGGGCAATCTACCCAATTATTCAAAAGCTCCTCGATTTCTTCGCCGCTCCTCGGACGCAGGGCTCTTTCGAGCTCGTCCTTACCATTGAACAGGTCACCATGTTTTCTCCACAGGTGATCCATGCGGAGCCACTTTCGAGTACCTTGGAACATGGTTTTCGAAGACCCGGGATCCCTTGGTAGCTGGAGATGTAGTGTCTCATCCATGTACTTGACGCATGCATTGTGTCCGTGGTTCACCTGGCGGATACATATGCGTAACCAGAATAGTCCTGCACCGTCGTGAGCAACGCGGCTCTCAGATGGAAATATTCTTTAGTGTAGGTGTCCCATGTACGGGCCGACGTCTCCCACAAGCTGGCTAACTCCTCTCTCAATAGCCCGAGATACAAATGCATATCGATACCTGGTTGTTTCGGCCCCTGAATAAGAATGCTCATGTGTACGTACCTTTGCTTCGTGCATAGCCAGGGGGGAGGTTCTACGGCCATACAAACACGGGCCAGGTGCTATGCGTGCTACTCTGGTTTCCAAAAGGATTGAGTCCATCGGTGCTCATACCCATCCTGACGTTCTTTGCATCGCCCCCAAACTCTTCGAACTCGATGTCTAATGCATTCCACTGGCTAGCGTCTGAAGGGTGTGTCAGGATCTTGCCCTTCTCTGGTTCATCTTCGGGTTTCTCTCTTTCCACGTGCCATTGCATGAGCTTTGCTTCCTTAGGATCTACGAAATATCGCTGCAGACGGGCGGTGATAGGAAAGTACCATACCACCTTTTGAGGAACTTTCTTGTTCCCTCTCTTGTACCGTCATTGGCCGCACACCGGACATGTGGTTCTATCCGCGTACTCGTTCCAATAAAGTGCGCAATCATTGATGCATGCGTGGTATTTAATGTGTGGTAGGTCGAGAGGGAACACGATTTTCTTGGCCTCCTCGATACTTGTTGGCAATGTGTTCCATTTAGGAAGTTGGTAGTGCCAGTATTCCATGTTCGCGTTGAAGCTCACATCGGTCCATTTGTGTTCGGCCTTCATCTCCAGAGCCTTGAGCGTTACACTCAAACGTGTATCCTCAGGGCGACACCCAGGATACAATGGAGTCATCCCGTCTACCTCCATTTGGGCCAGCTTGGCTTTCTCGCTGGCTGCAGCTTTGTCGTTGCTCGTCTCCTTGAGGAGCAGTTCTCGAACATGAGGGTCCCGCAAGACCGAATTTAGTAGCGTCTGTGTGTTCGCGTCTTCTCCTTCTTCATGATGATCATGCCTGTCGCCATCTCCTTCTCCATGCTGATCATGCCCGCCGGCATCTCCTTCATCATGATGATCATGCCCGCCGGCATCTCCTTCGTCATGATGATCATGCCCGGTAGACTCTTCGTCTTCTCGCCCGCCCACGTCTTCGTGACCACCATGTCCTGCCAGCGCCTCATTGAGGTCGCGCATGAAACCGCGCCTAAGCAAGTGACCCTCCGATTGTCCAGAATCAGGGTCGATCCAGCGCTGGAGTTTGCATGTTCGATATGGACATCTTATCATGGTCTTGTTGTTCAGAATCATGTCCTCCTTCGCGTCTTTCTTGTACCTAGCAATTCGACCTTCGCTCATCGTGAAGACCATGGTTGATTGAGCGGTCAAAACAGAGAGTATAGGTGAGAACCACACCATATGCACACACACATGCATGAATGCTAGCCGGAAAAATTCGGCATGAACTTTCCTAAAATTAGGACATATGGGTAGTGCAAAATTTTTCCGAAATGGAAATGAATCCACATTTCGGCAAACATCCATGCACCACACCGGCCGGGACAACAACAAGCAAGCAACAAAAAACTTCCTCCCAATGCAAACATTCATGCACCACACAAGCATCGTCTCGCCATGGATCGCACACACACCGCCCGTGCGACAAGCTTCACCTACATGTTCATGCCAAGTACTCACCTAGTAGACACAATAGCAAGACGAGACCGCGTGGTGAGAGAGTGTGGACAAATAGATCTACAAGTTGGTGGAGAGGAAATCAGTAAACAAATCGAGATGTGAGAGAGAAAAGTAAGGAACTTTTAGATCTACAAGTTGGAGGGAAGCTTCACTTACCAATCTATGGACTAAACTAGGTTTAGTTACAAGAAAATGGAGAAACTATGGGCAAAATGGGGTGTGAGGGAGGAGGAAGACGAGCTGGGAGGAGGTAGAAAGGAAGAGATGTGAAGTGGGTGGTGGTGGATAGATAGGGTGGGAGCTTGTCACCTTTTTCACAGGGATCTGGACGCCCTCATCTGTGGCGTATATGGCAAAAATGCGCCACTGATGCTCAAACTTCTATGGCGCATATGACCATATACGCCACAGAACATATGGTGCAGGTTAAAGTGGTGGGACCCAGGGTTAGGTTTCTGTGGCGCATGTGTGGATATGCGCCACAGAAGTGAAACATATCTGTGGCGCATACCCACACATGCGCCACGGATCGTGGGTGAAAAAGTATCCATGGTGGAGCCCGCCTCCAAGTTCTGCGGCGCATAGTAAAATATGCGCCACAGAAGAGGCAACTTTTGTGGCGCATATCTCATTATGCGCCACAGAACTTGGATCGCCCCACCCCGGCTGGCGAGTCCCACCAAACATCTGTGGCGCATGTTGTACGAAATGCGCCACAAAACTTCTAAATTTCTGTGGCGCATGTTTCCTAATGCGCCACTGACAAGTCTCTATGGCGCATGGATTTACATATGCGCCACAGAGTAACTTGTCTACCTATAAGTTGTTTTCTAGTAGTGTTTACACCAGAAAGTTGAAACACTTTGTCCATCAATTCAAGCTTGTTGTTTTTGAGTTTTTTGTTTCTTTAGGTTTTAAGATGGTATTTCGTTGATTCCACTCATACATTATCATTACAAAATATTCATCATACTTCACTTATTTCTCGGGAAGTACATTTTCATAGATCCGGGATCTAGATCTCATCTCAGAACTAGAATCCTCATTGCCCGAGTATCCGTTGTAGTTGTCATTCCAATTTGAGCTAGAGTCCCCCATCTCTCTGAAAACTAGACACCAACATTAGATAGTGAATCATCGAGAAATAAGCTGCTTGTTGTTTTTGAGTTTTTTGTTTCTTTAGGTTTTAAGGCATTGAGCGTATGCTGAGAAGAGGAACGAAGAGAGAGCTCAAGAGCGTTGTGATTGGTAACATGGAGGAGAACGTCCAACTTTTTTTTCCACCTCTAGTGTTGTGTTGGCCGAGCAAATATTTATTTGGTGCTTTCCAAAGCCTCTCATTCCTACCGTTCTTGTGTGTTCCTTCCTGTTCCTTTTGGCTTACGCGGTATATTGTGGGCTCTGGAAGGCGAGAGTCGGGGAAAATGAAGAAAAGGGGGCATACGAGAAGTCCATGTGGGATGGAGGAAATCCAAACTTGCTCCTAGACATTATAGTGTATTACCGCACTCAACAATAAAATAGCATACATGGTAACGTGTGACTGTTGAGCACATCAATCCAACGGTAGTTGCATAAGTGCCATGCAAGACGTAAAAAACTAGTACACTGATCAAAATAAACGATTGGTCACATAATTTCGAGAAAATCGGGTAGAAACCAAGCTCTAGTGAGGACTCCATGGAAATATTTATAAGTTTTCAAAAAATCTCACAACTATTTGTGATGTTCTATAAACATGTGAAATTCTAAGTTCAAATCTAGATTCATTTGACAAGTATGTAACACAAATTAGCATGAATAGTGATATGTTATTGTTTGTCACTACTAGCATGGTGGCCCTCGCAAATGCGAGGGCAACATATAAAAATGTCAATAAAATAAAACTATAATTTAAAAAATAGATATATTATCCAGTTAGTATGAATACAAATCTATACTAACCATGATATTTTTTGTTTAAACGTGTCGACTAATTTTATCATGTTATCATAAAATCTCAACCGCAAATCCCAACCACCCAGAAGGACGATATAAATCCAAGTAGCAGAAACATGTTTTCTCAGTTGCGAGGAGTTGGTCGCCCATTTTTTTATTGGATATACAATTTATTTCAGCATGCTTGGACTAATCCCTCTGTTCCAAAATATGTTCCGCATAAATTTTAGTCAAAGTTTTTTTAAAAAAATTGACGAAATATATATGAAAAATTATAAAGGTCTTCAATATCTAACATGTAATATTAGGACCTCATGACATATATTTTCTTGATGTATGCATTAGATATCGCAAAGATTGATAGGTTTCTCTTCAAACATGGTCAAAGTCTACAAAGTTTGACTTTGACTCAAAATTTATATACAAAACATTTTGGGAAGGAGGAGTATCTTTATCCTGGTTTCACTCCTCGAGCATCTAAAAGGGTCAATATTTAAGCCCAAAAGCATATTTTGGATGCTCCTTTCTTCATTACTATTACTATTTTCGTTTCCTAGAGTATTTAGACTTGCCAAGCTGGATTTGAAGGAATCCACACATCCTTTATCACACAGACGAACTTTGAAGGCGATGACTATCCCAAATGTAACATATCAGATGTATATACTAACTACCCGATGTAGCATTTATCCTTTGTCTTATACCATTGGCCAATTGGAGAGGAATCTGAATGGAAGTAAATATACATTTCTCAAAGCTTGCTAAATTTAAGGATCATTTCTCTTATATTAACATGTTTGAATCATGCATAACATGTGCTTATAATTTATAGTCCAACTAATAATTTCAAAAGCTCAATTTTACAACTTTGGATCAAATGTATACTCATTTCTTAATGTGTTTGCTACGGAACGATAATGACTTAGCCATTGGTGTAGGGCTCCCCTTAAAGTGGTTAAAAAACATAGTTCTTTATGTTCTCTTGTCACATCATGCAATGTGCATACCATTTTTGTCCATTTAATGTACTCTGCACATAAGATATTTGCCTCGGCGCCTTGCATTTTGTGCATCCCTTGAAACATAGGTCTAGAGGTTTGACTTTCAATTTTTAGAAAAATCAAGATCTTTTATAACAAAGTGCCGACCAAAATGTCCCTGTGTTAGCATTTACTTCGTGTTATGAGTTTAGTCAAAGTCAAACTTTGCAAAGATTGATCAAGGTATTATAAAAAATATTAGCATCTTTAATATAAAATCTATAGTATTAGATTCCTTATAAAGTATATTTCCATGCTATATGCATTACTTTTTATTTAAATCTGTATAGATCTTCATTTTCCCCACAAAAGCAAAATGTTTATTCCTTTAGGTTACTCCCGCTTTGTGCATTGACATGCCATTTTCCCTTTTCTGGAATAAAATGACTTCATTACATAGGAATTATTTTAAATACAAAGAACCCTTCTCTGAGAATTTGTACCATACCTCGTTCGAAAATAGATGAATTTGATATGATTCATATGTATCTAGACAATAAAACGCGTCTAGTTACATGCGAACCTAGATAAATCCACTCACTTATTTCCGGACAGTATGAGTACATTTTAGTTGATATTCTAATTAGTAACATATGTGTCTATTGATTATTTTCCTATACTCAGTTCGTTACTATACAAAAATAAGCTCAAACCTGCAAGCTGCCTTGCATGTATTTTATTTGCCAGATATCAAACCGACTACCGTTGGAGTACAAGATTGTATTTGTCTGCCAAGTCCTAGCATGATTGCTCTGTGCTCATGTCTTCAAGAGGACATAAAATTTGATCGGTCAACAATGTCATGTGATGGGATTTACTTTTACCGAAATATGTTGTGCTGATCAATCTTAGAACATTCACGTCGGACACACATACTAACCTAGATTGCTAATCGATATTTTTCCTTGACACGCTATCATGTCGATTTGGTATTTATTTGCGCACACTCATCCACATATAGGCACGTATCAGTTTGTAATAATGTGTATGGTATAGGTATATTTTAACGGTTACCGCAGTTTTTTCCTAGAGATACCGGCAGAGATTTTTTCTTTGACCAGCTACCGACAGAGAATTGATTACTCATCAAACTGGTTTTCACGTACGTGTATAGACATATGGTAATATGATACGGACTCTGACCGTGGCAGCTAACGTGACATAAGACATCTTTGGTAGACGTTTATTTTTACGTAACACTACTTATCTTTTAATCTCATAATACATCTTCACCATTAATTATAGATCTAATGGTTAAAGTATTTTTGATGATGTGGATCATTGTGGTGCCTCGAAAAACAACCTTATATTGCTTTTAGTATATAATAGATTCCTCAATGGACTTGTTTTTTCCACTTCTTCTATCGACTTGACTTTGTACTTGAAATTTGACATGTCTATATAAAATTAGTTTCCCCTCCACACACACAAAATTCGTATCCTAACATATTAGAATTCCAAAAAAAAGTTTTAACATGGTTTCACTGGTTTCCATGGCTACTTGGTTTCCACAAGATATTTTCTTCATAATTTTTAGTGCGTAACACATATATGTTACTAGTTATTTTGTACACCAAATCTTTCTCAATGTATATATATACCATGCATCAATAGTATCTGGTATAGAGTGAAGAGAAAATTAAAGAGAACCATATAACCTGAACCTAGCATAACATTTGTCGAAGTAGTTAGCATATTAATTGACTTAACTAATCCTATTGCTACTAAGGTATAACACGGTGTCTTGGAGAACCAGAGGTAACATGGAGAAATACATCAATAAACAATACAATTAGTCATGTTAGGGAGAATACATATGCAGATCTTCTAACATTGGGTGCACATCTAGTGAGAAGATAGTGACTGCTCAATCTCCAATATAATGAGATACATATCATGTCACAGACTCACACAATATTCTCTATATTCTAGTGAATCATAGACCAAGCTAAAACAATCGAGTACCTATCAGTCTTCAAGAAACTTTAGTTAGCTATCCTGCTTATACTGAATTAAACCTGTCCTGGAAATAATAATAGCTTCGGTAGATGCATAAGTAGCAGACTAAGTATGCAACATGTACAATAGAGATAAAATGAACACATGAACAAAAATAATATTCTATTATTTGTTATTCTTCCTAGGAATGGTGGTTATATTTGTTATCCTCTGTACAAATATGAATTAGTTAGCTTGTCTAGATTTGTTCCCCCGGTTGTGATAGAATACTGTTAATTGGGCCTCTCAACCCCGGGGGGGGGGGGGGGGGGGGGGTTAAACAAACATGGTACATGGCTATATGTTTGTTTAATTATTTCATATATGAACTTGATATAATTAGTTAATTGTGCTACTCTGTCGTTAGCTAAAGTTGAAAAAGCATGAGAGATTGATACGTTATGATTCAAAAGTGAACCCAGTAATAATTGTTCAATGTTTCTCAAGCAATTATGCACAAAGTCCATGATTAGATCATGTCATATGTAGCGTGCCATTTTATCCATCTTTTTTCCTCATTCACAATAAGAAAATAAGAGAATATACGAACTTTTTTTCTCTAAAGTTGCACAGAATGGCGTTAAATATTTTACATTAACTATTACATGGACACACTATCGTGTGTCACTAAATGCTATGTCCTATGGTGCGACACATGGTGGGTTCATTTTATTGTTGTCTTTATAGGGTTTAGTTAGGTCTAGAGCACTATGCACTCAAAGACTATATATAACTCGGAACAACACATGCAATGTTCAAAAGTTTGAGCATATTATGGTTAACATTGTGGAGTTTAAGGATTCCATAGTGAGCTAGGAAGAGGAAGAAAGAGAGTCTCTAAGATCAATGGGAATAAGAACATGGAGGAAAATCTAGAGCACAATGTGACCTCCAGTGTTGGAAGTAAATATTTGCTTTCTGTTTTCCCGATGCCTCTTATTCCTATCGTTCTTAGTACTCCTTCCTCTTCCTCATGGCTTGTATAGTTACTTTTAAGGGGGAATATTAATCCAAAAAGTTCAATTGCATAGATTTAGATGATAAAGTGTTGGAAGAGAGTATGAAGAGGAAGAAAAGAGGGTATGAGAGCATTGGGCATGAGAACATGGAGGAAAGTCAAAACTACTCTTTGCCTAGTATTAGGTGCTAAGATTTGTTTTCCATGTTTTCCTGATGTGTCCCATGCCTATTGTTTGCAGATGCTCCTTCCTTTTCCTGTTGACTTGCACAATGCTTTACTATAGCGAATCATTTACTTAAACGGTGAGGCTTTGAGAGTGAATTGAGATGTTGAAAACAAGAAAATATGCGATCAGTGGGCATGTAAACATGGGGGAAATGATAGAGTTTTACATTCTTCAAATTGAGAAACTATTATTCTTTTTAGTACTCTCCCAACACTTCACGTGCCTATTATTCTTTGGTGCTCGTCCTTTTGGGTTTGTTTTACCAAGTCAAAATTGTGATTATTTAGTTACTTACTTTAAATTAGCAATAGTTGGAAGTTTTAGTTTTTTAAGTTTTCTTATTGCAAGCCAATGTAATTTATAGAACTTTTATGCCAAACCATGATTTTCTGGTCAACTCTAATTCAAACTAGACTTCTCTTTTGCCTCGCATGGGCGTGGCTGGTAAAAAAGTGCTCGACTAATAAAGGCAAAAATAAATTTAGTCGAAATTTGTAGAACGGGCTTAGGCGAGTGTGATCTAAAAGAAGACCCTAGGATGCGGCCGGGAGGCATAGCATAAAAACATAGTCCTGGGTTCATCATCATCATAGAACAGCAAACAAAAAAGCATCGGTGAGAAGCCATCAACGATTACTGAGAAGATCATACAACATGTGTAGGAAGTTTAATGCACCACCATTTTCCGTCGATCCAGGTACATCATAGCATCTGCAGCCTTGTTGGTCGCTAGCGATATCAGCATGACAATGGTACAAAATATGCGGTCTAGAGCCAAATCAGGCACATTCTTAATATATATCATGACGCCTAGACTCGTCCTAGCGGCAACTTTAAGAGATGACGATAAGACTGCGAGGCAGAGCCTATACATCGTCTACCATTATACCTTACTAGACTTCTCTCTGTGCCCCTCGGGGTGTGGCCGGCAGACATATTGTGTAATGAGGAAAAACGATTGCCGAGACAGATGGATTAGAGTATCGAGCAATGTGAACATACTGCTTAATGTCGCTATCACGCAGGAAAAACATATCGAAGAGCACATAGAAAAAGATGACAGACCATACACGTCCCTGCATACATGTATAGTTGCATAAAAGTCCGAACCACCAAAAGCAGGCAGATAAACAAATTGTGCTTCTTGGACACACGCTAGAACTAACACTTCTTTCGAATGCTAAAGCCGGACATTTCATATTTTTACACCAAAAGATACAAAATAAGAAGACGAACAAAGGAGTCACAATAAGATTAACAACTATCAGGCTTCGCTACTCTTAGGAATTGCTGCCACGAGAGCGATAGCAATCTCCAAGTCTTCGTCTGAAACTCCACATTATCTAGGCGCTGTTTGTTCTAGGATTGTTATCGTCTCTTCCTGTCTGCTCGCACGGTCGCTAGTATTCCGAGCAAACAGCTCATCCAGAAGGACTGTCGAGGGAGCACGTCGTAGCAGCGAGGTGAAGTATCATACACGTTTCTTCCTCTAAGACAGTACCGTAGTAATGCTAGCAGAGACTATGCATCGCCGCCAACTGTAAACATACCAGGATCTTGGGCTAGATGCGTGCGCAGAGGCACTGAACACAAAAATCTGTATGATGTAGTGGTGAAGGAACGAGCGGACAAAAGAACGGTGCAAACTGTTATGGTCGAATAGTGTTGAGTAGAAAAGTGGACCAAGAAAGAGTACCAACTTTTTTGGATAGAGATGAAATTCAATGGAGAGAGAAAAAACGAATGGAGGGTGAAGGGAAGAGCGAACAGAGGAAAAGCGCCAACTTTTACGGTCGGGCTATGGCGAGGGGAAGAGCAGAAGAGCGAGCAGAGGAAGATGGCCAACGTTTACAATCAGACGATGGCTAGGGGAAGACTAGAAGAGTGGGCAGAGAAAAAGTGCCAATGGTTACGGTCGTAGGATAGTGAGGGTAAGAGTAGACGAAGAAAGAGTGACAATATGAATCATGAGAAGATGCGCCATGCATACATTTCAGTTCGAGGCGAAATGACCTCGTAGAGAGATGACATCACGGACACGACGTAACACGTCCACACTATGTGGGGAGGAGGAGGGTGGTGTTAGCTTTGCGACAAGTAAATAACGAAGAACGAAAATAAAATCGCAGCAAGGAGGACACAGATTTAACGTGAAAAACCCTCTCCAACAAAGAGAGGGGAAAAACCATGAGCGCCAGCCAGCGAAACATCACTATAACGAGGAGTGTTTACACAACACCAGCGATTTCACAGATGCAACTTATCCCAGCCGACGGCTTACATGAGGTTTATATAGCGGTGGTAACCTAGGTCATCAATGATTCCCATCGGCCCAAGCCTCCAGCGACGGGCCTCGCTCCGCTCCGTCAGAAGTTGGCCTCTACTTTGTAGAATTTGGATCAACATATAACAAACTCCACCTTGAGACAAATTCCTTCTTGTAGCATCAATAGTAATCATCCTCCTGAACAAACAAAGAAAACACTTTCGGCACCAGCAGCCACTCGGGCTAAGCAGTTATACCAACTAAGTTGGAGCATAGCTCAAACTTAGCAACAGGAACATGCTTTGTCATCATATCAGCAGGATCATCATGAGTGCTTATCTTGCATACCTTCAGCGTATCTTGTGCAACAATATCACGAACATAATGGTACTTGATATCAATGTGCTTTGTTCTCTCATGGAACATCTAATCCTTAGTAAGGTAAATAACACTTTGACTGTCATAGAACATCTTAATGTAAGAATCATCCTGACAAAGCTCAGCATACAAACCTTTCAACCAAACAGACTCTTTGCAAGCTTCAGCAATAACCATATATTCTGCTTCGGTTGTCGATAAAGCAACAACTGGTTGCAGCATTGCCTTCCAACTCACGACACATCCACTTACCATGAACACATAACCTGTGAGGGACCTCCTCTTATCCAAGTCCGCATCGGCCCAAGCCTCCGGCGACGGGCCTCGCTCCGCTCTGTCAGAAGTTGGTCTCTACTTTGTAGAATTTGGATCAACATATAACAGGTGGGGATAGCCTCGAGGAGGCCTGCTGCCTCCATAGCCACTGCCGCCGCCACTGTCGAGGCCGAGGGCGAGGGCGAGAAGGGTAGACTAAGATGCGACACGCTCAGTGGCACGAGATTGCAGCTCGTCCAAGAGGAGCATGTTCCACGCATAATCGAAGGTTTTCTTCACGGGGATGGCAGGGAGGATGTTGTCAATGACGGAGTGGAGCTCGTTGAGGCTGCGCGTGAGGACGATGACGAGGGTGTCATCGTTCGCCGGATGGTCGATGTCACGCAGGGCATCGACAATGGGTTTTATGCGGGCGCAGTACTAGGTGATGCCGAGGCTGCCTTGCTGCTAGTCATGAAGATCCAAGGTGAGATGAACGGCGCGCGTGCGCTTGTTGTTGATGAAGACTGCCGCGAGCGCGACGTAAAGCTGCTGAGTCGTGCGAGCAGGATCCATGATCATGCCATGCAGCTCCGATAAAATGGAGCCAAGGATCCAGCGACGCAGCGTGAGCTCGATGAGGCGCTACTCCTGGTAAGGAGCGGCTGGCGTAGCATCGGATGTGAGGTGGTCGAGGACACCGTATTCCTCGGCGGTGATCTCCATCAAGGTGCGCCACTGGGTATAGGACCCCGTGGTTAGCTCCAGTGTGTGGGTGATGATGTTCTTGAACTGTACCCAACGCATCTCGAAGGAGATAGAGGGAAAAGCAGCAGTGAAGATGGGGGCTGGGGGAACCTGAGCGAGGGCAAGGGCATGCTGCAGCACCGCGATCTGAGAAGCGGCGTCGTCAGAGACAAAGGGAGGGACGTTGCCGAGGGCGGTGAACGCAGCTGTAGCGGCGGCCGGGGCGGCAGCCACCCCAGCGGCCACGCTGTTGGCCGTGGTCAGCAATAGGACCGGAGAGAAAACTTATACCATGTTAGAATGAATACTAGGGCTAGATACAAGGACACACGTTGCACACGCTGTGCATGCATGGATAGGATAAGTGGACTTGGTTGTACTGACTTGATCATCACTCTAACACATATTGCTATATTCGTACTAGATAAATGCAACGATTGATACTGATATCAAATTTCCAGCTTGGTGGATATGAGTAAGCAGAGGATCGTCTTGGTTAGGGGACACATCATTGGCCCAGCAGTACCCATCTTTATACAATATTGCTAATAGGAAAAATGTTATGGTATCAATTGCCTTGCACAAACACCTCTTAACATTGGTTTTAGAAGGGGTTTGACCGGTAATAAGTGGACACAATGGTTATATTTGTGCCAGAAGCTAATGATGGTTCAATTAAACGATACTCTAGATAAATTTGTGTGGAAATTAACTACCACATGAATTGTTAGTGTTAAATCTATGTACTTAGATCAGATGAATGGTCATACAAGATTCTTACAAAAACACCTATGGGAACTAAATATACCACTGAAAGTCAAAATATTTATATGGTTTCTCAAACATAAAGTCCTTCTGACTATAGATAATCTAGCTAAGCGTAAATGGATGGGTGTCAGAAATATTGTTTTTGTGATTTACTGGAATCTATAGATTATTTGTTTCTTTCATGCCCCTTTGCTCGTATTATTTAGAGAATTGTTTATTTTAGTTATAATATTCCTCCACCATCCAATATTACAAAAATGTTTGGTAATTGGCTTAATGGTGTTGAAAAAATGATAGGGCTAGAATACGCATTGGAGTGTCGACTTTATGTTGGTCCATTTATACCACTCGAAACAACATTGGTTTTAACAAATAAACGGGCACTAATTTTTTGCAGGTTATTTGACTGGCGGTGCACTGAATATAACTATGATCCTACCTATTCCCGGAGGATCAGTGGGAACCTATAGAGGCTGGATGCAACCGTCTTCTTATGGTTACGCATGACTTCTATTTTCAGGCTACTAGGTGGCGACATGTCAGTAGAATTCAAAATGGATAGCGTTCTGTTGCTTTTCATTTTTAGATGGTTGATACATGTTTTAACCCTTTCTGATCCATGAGTGTAATAACTTGAGTACGGTTTGGAATGATGCAATAAACAAGACTGTGTGCATCGATTTGATGCAGAAGCCGGGGCTATGCTCCCCATTTTAAAAAAAAGAGGATCGTGCACCGTTGCACATGCTCTAAATTAATATTCCATGACAATAGGACAAGTCAGGCTGATTACGTGGTACCACTGTCATTGGCTGTACAATAGTGGCCACATGCACTGGGTCTCTTCATGGTTTGCTCTCCGTAAAGTTTTGTATAGAGTTTCCTGCATGTCTATTTACACCAGAAAGCTGAAACACTTTGTCCATTAATTCAAGCTTGTTGTTTTTGAGTATTTTGTTTCTTTAGGTTTTAAGGCATTGGGCGTATGCCGAGAAGAGGAACAAAAAGAGAGCTCAAGAGCGTTGTGATTGGTAACATGGAGGAGAACGTCCAACTTGTTTTTCCACCTCTAGTGTTGTGTTGGCCGAGCAAATATTTATTTCGTGCTTTCCTGAGCCTCTCATTCCTACCGTTCTTGTGCGTTCCTTCCTGTTCCTTTTGGCTTACACGGTACATTTGATGGAAAAACTGAAAAACATTTGTACATACTGTGAGCTCTGGAAGGCGAGTGAGGAAAAATGAAGAAAATGGGGCATGCGAGAAGCCCATGTGGGAATATGGAGGAAATCCAAACTTTCTCCTATACATTAGAGTGTATTACAGCGCTCAACAATAAAATAGCATACATGGTAACGTGTGACTGTTGAGCACATCAATCCAACGGTTAGTTCCATAAGTGCCAGTGCAAGACGTAAGAAATTAGTACACTCCAAGATACAATGATTGGTCACATAATTTCGAGAATATCGGGTAGAAACCAAGCTCTAGTGAGGACTCCATGGAAACATTTATAAGTTTTCAAAAAATCTCACAACTATTTGTGATGTTCTATAAACATGTGAAATTCTAAGTTCGAACCTGGATTCATTTGACAGGTATGTAACACAAATTAGCATGAATAGTGATATGTTATTGTTTGTCACTATTCCTCAATGGACTTGTTTTTTTCACTTCTTGTATCGACTTGACTTTGTACTGGAAATTTGACATGTCTATATAACATTACTTTCTCCTCCACAGACAAAAAATTACTATCCCAACATATTATAATTCCAAAAGGAAAGTTTTAACATGATTTCATTGGTTTCCATGGCAACTTGATTTCCACAACATATTTTCTTCATTTTTTCAGTGCATAACACATCTATGTTACTACTTCTTTTGTACACCAAATCTTTCTCAATATATATACACACCATCCATCAATAACATCTGGAGTATAGAGTGGAGAGAAATAGAAGAGAACCATATAACCTGAACATGGCATAACATTTATCGAAGTAGTTAGCATAGAAATTGACTTAACTAATCCTAGTGCTAGTAAGGTATAGCACGGTGTCTTGGGAAACTGGAGGTAGCATGGAGAAATATGTCGATAAACAAGACAATTAGCAATGTTAGGGAGAATACATATGCAGATCTTATAACATTGGGTGCACTTGTAGTGAGAAGATAGTGATTTCTCAATGTCCAATATGATGAGATACATATCATATCATAGACTCACACAATCTTCTCTATAGTCTAGTGAATCAGAGACCAAGCTAAAACACTTGAGTACCTGTTAGTCTTCAAGAAACTTTAGTTAGCTATTCTACTTATACTGAATTAACCATGTCCTAGAAATAATAATAGCTTCGATAGATGCATCAGTAGTAGACTAAGTATGTCGATGTTAAACCAACATGTACAATAGCGATAAAATGAACACATGAACAAAAATAATCTTCCATTATTTGTTATTCTTCCTAGGAATGGTGGTTATATTTGTAATCCTTTCAACAAAGATGAATTAGTTAGCTTGTCTAGCTTTGTCCCTCCGGTTGTGATAGAATAATTTTAATTGGGCCTCACAACCCTTCGGGGGGGGGGGGGGGGTGTAAACAAACATGGTAAATGACTATATGTTTGTTTAATTATTTCACATATATGAACTTGATATAATTAATTAATTGTGCTATAATAATAGTTTAATGTTTCTCAAGCAATTATGCACAAAGTCCATGATTAGGTCATGGCATATGTAGCGTGCCATCTTATCCATCTTTTGTCCTCATTCACGATAAGAAAATAAGAGAATATACAAACTAATTTTTCTCTAAAAATGTACACAATGGAGTTAAATCTTTTACATTAACTGTTATGTGGACACACTATCGTGTGTCACTGAATGCTATGTCTTTTGGTGCGGCACATGGTGGGTTCATTTGATTGATGTCTTCATAGGATTCAGTGAAGTCTAGAGCACTATGCACTCAAAGACTATATATAACTCGGAACAACACATGCAATGTACAAAAGTTTAAGCATACCATGGTTAACATTATGGAGTTTAAGGATTGCATAGTGAGCTGGGAAGAGGAAGAAAGAGAGTCTCTAAGATCAATGGGAATAAGAACATGGAGGAAAATCTATGGCACAATATGACCTCCAGTATTGGAAGTAAATATTTGCTTTCTGTTTTCCCGATGCCTCTTATTCCTATCGTTCTTAGTACTCCTTCCTCTTCCTCATGGCTTGCATAGTTACTTTTAAGGGAGAATATTAATCCATAAAGTTCAATTGCATAGATTTAGATGATAAAGTGTTGGAAGTGAATCCGAAGAGGAAGAAAAGAGGGTCTGAGAGCATTGGGCATGAGAACATGGAGGAAAGACAAAACTACTCTTTGCCTAGTATTAGTTGCTAAGACTTGTTTTCCATGTTTTCCTGATGCCTCCCATGCCTATTGTTCGTAGATGCTCCTTCCTTTTCCTCTTGACTTGCATAATGCTTTACTATAGAGAATCATTTACTTAAACGGTGAGGCTTTGACAGTGAATTGAGATGTGGAAAACAAGAAAATATACGATCAGTTGGCATGTAAACATGTGGGAAAGGATAGAGTTTTACTTTCTTCAAATTTAGAAACTAGTATTCTTTTTAGTACTTTCCCAACAGCTCACATGCCTATTATTCTTTTGTGCTCTCCTTTTGGGTTTGTCTTACTAAATCAAAATTGTGATTATTTAGTTACTTACTTTAGATTAGCAATAGTTGGAAGTTTTAGTTTTTTAAGTTTTCTTATTGCACGCCAAAGTAATTTATAGAACTTTTATGCCAAACAATGATTTTCTGGTCAACTCTAATTTAAACTAGATTTCTCTTTTGCATCCTGGGGGTATGGCTGGTAAAGAAAACACTCGGCTAATATACACAAAAAATTATTGTAGTCGAACATTTGTAGAACGGGCTTAGGCGAGTGTGATCTAAAAGAAGACCCTGGGATGCGTCTGCGAGGCATAGCATGAAAAAAATAGTCCTGGCTTCATCGACAACACAAAACAGCAAACAAAAAAGGCATTGGCGAGACGCTATCAACGATTACTGAGCAGAACATACAACATGTCTAGGAAGTTAAATCACCACCATTTTCCATCGAGCCAAGTACATCACAGAGTCTACAACCTTGGTGGTCACTAGCGATATCATCATGACAACGGTACAAAATATGCGGTCTAGATTTGACTCAGCACACCCTTAATATATATCATGACGCCTAGACTCGTCCTAGCTGCAACATTACGAGATGACGATAAGACTGCGAGGAATAGCCTATACATCATTTACCATTATACCTTACTAGACTTCTCTATGCCGGCAGACATAACGAGTAACAAGGCAAAACGATTGCCCAGACGAATGGAATTGTACCAAGCAACATGAAAATACTGCTTAGTGTCGCTGTCACACAGGAAAAAAGTATCGAAGAGCACATAGCAAAAGATGATAGACCATACATGTCTCCCCATACACATACAATTGCATAAAAATCAGAACCACCAAAAGCACGCAGATAAACAAATTGTGCTTCTTCGATAGACGTTGGAACTAACACTCCTTTCGAATGCTAAAGCTGAACATTTCACAACTTTACACCAAAATATACAAAATAAGAAGACGAACAAAGGCATAAGAATAAAATTAACAACTATCAGGCTTCGCCACCCTTAGGATTTGCTGCCACGAGAGAGAGCATAGTGATAGCGATCTCCAAGTCCTCGTCCGAAACTACACATTGTTCGGACGCTGTCTCTTCTAGGCCGGTTAGCGTCTCTTCCTGTCTGCTCGCACAATCGCTAGTCTGCCGAGCGAATGGCTCGTCTAGAAGGATCGCCGATGAAACTTGCCGTAGGAGCGAGGTGAAGCATCATATGTGTCTCTTCCTCTAAGAAAACATTGTAGTATTCGACGCTAGCAGTGACTTTGCATCGCCGCCACTTGTAAACATACGGGAACCTTGGGCTAGATGCATGTGCAGAAGCCTGCGAATGTTCTTGTACAACATGACACCTAAGAGACGACCTTAGCACGAGAGCCATTGAACACAAAAAACTAGACACCATCATATAGTGTCGAGGAGAAGAGTGGATGATGAAAGAGTGCAAACTTTTTTAGATAGAGATGAAAATCGATGGCGAGAGAAAGAGAGAATGGAGGGTGAAGGGAAGAGCGGGCAGAGAAAAAACCGCAAACTTTTACTATCGGTCTATGGCAAGGGGAAGAGCTGAAGAGTGAGAAGAGAAAGATGTACAACGTTTATGGTTGGGCGATGGCGAGGGAAAGAGTGGAAGAGTGGGCAGAGGAAAAGTGCCAACGGTTATAGTCGGAGGATAGCGAGGGGAAGATTAGACGGAGAAATAGTGACAATAGCACGCATGAGAAACCGTGTCGCACGTACATCTCACTTCGAGGAGAAATGACCCTGCAGAGAGATTACATCAGGGATACGACATAACACGTCCACACATTGTGTTGACTAAATAAACCAAGTAACACATGTAAGAAGAGAATAAAATAATAGGTAAAGATCATCGTAGGAATTGGAATAGAGTACAACCATAGACACCATCTAATTTGCACACTGAAATACGCTAATTTGAATAATGATATAATTCATATATATGTATTTGATTTTATTTACACATGAACGGCGGATGATGATACAACAATTGGTAAAAATCAAGTCTACTAATCCTAGCCTATGTCATATGTTTGTTACGCTTCTTAGTATCGTTGCTCCTTGGATCGATCCCTCTGTTGTCATTTTCTTATTTGTTGTACGACATCTTAGGTCATCAAACATCTCACCAACATTTACGTGCATAGCCTCCACAATAAACAAACTACTATATATTCGGAAAACACCACCATTGAACTCTAAAAAAACCAACGATTAAACGACGAAATCATTCAGGTGTAATAACCAACTTCAGAAATAAAAATATATATAAACCTATTGAGCGCTTACAAAGCTTAAGAAGCGACACAATGAGGAACCTGTCATCGTCTTGACCGGAAGAAACACGTGGACGCTATAGATGCCGAGCCCGTAGTAGAATCCTGATGAATGCCAAAGAGAAACAAAAAGAAGAACATCATCGTACAAGAAAACATAGTAGTCGATGACTCTAAAAGACAAAACGAAACAAACATACCTCGTCCGAGAACACGCGATGAAGCCCTCGAAATCCAACAAGTTGTCACCTGAAAGCGTAGCAGGCAGAAACATTAGACGTGTACCCCGAATACGACTCATGAAGAAAATAAAACTTACAGCTAGAGATGACGACAACGAACCACAAGACGATAAAAAAGGACGGACACGCGCCGGAAGAGTGACCTCCATGCATTTGTTGGTAGAAACCAAAGAAGCATAGAGGAAACATCAAAACTATTTACACAACAAGGTGTAGACGACAAACAGACGAAAGCGAATAGAACTTACCGCAAAAGAAACATGAGCTAGCTAACGCCGGCGATGACGTGGAGGCGATCAGACCAAACTTTGTTCACGCAAAGCATAACCGAGAAGAGCGAACATGTTTCAGAGCCGAATCAAGAGGCGTAATGGTAAAACAAAATAATGACGTAATCGTAAAAACACAAAAGATGCAAATGCAGGAAAACATGACATACCTGTCGTGCAAGTTGGCCTTACTCATTTCGCATCCGAAACAGATGCACAATCGTTAGAGCTTCCTCATCGAAGCGTGCTAATGGCTCCAAAAATAGCCATCTTCCCCCACGTTTAACCATTGTTTTTGGTCAAGCAATTTACAAGAAGCTCTCAATACTTACCACTAATGACTAATAATTGCAAAGATATGCAAAACCTTGCTTTAAATTGTGTTGTGCAGGAAATCACGCCTTTTTATGCGAAATCAGGAGTCATAATGAAGGTTTTTGAGGAAGTTTGCACGGCCAAGTAATTGGGAAGCCATTCCCATGCGACAACAAGCTTAACGACCACTAGTATGGGCAGGACCCGCCTGTACCGTCCACCTGTACCATGTGGCAACGGCTTTGTCTCGTCAAACCCTACAACTTTCGTGAAGACACCTATATATTTCAAGGCTCCGGCCGCCAGCCAGAGGGCCGCTAGTCTTAGATTAGATCACACCACCATCAAAGGAGATCCATGCCATTGTTCATCCATTATACATCACCTCCATCATCCATCCCCTCCATTATCCAAAGCCATTACTTTGTACTTTAGATCTCCTTGTGATTTGGCAACCATGGTAAGAATATTCGATTTCAATCTATGTATTTGCACAATGTTTTCTATCTCCAATCTATTTGTTATGAGTGAGTAGTCCTCATGGGCTGTGGGCTGGGGAGAAACCTCGCAGCAATTATGTGCATCTAATTCATGGGAGTATTGTGTTTTGTTTGCAAATAGAGATTTGTATCTTTTATTTCTTTGTCTGTTGTCTCGATCTGTGGACTTGTAGGTACCAAAGATCCCATAGATTGATAAAGGCTTGAGGTGAGATAATTGGCTAGTGGCGATCTCATAGGAACCCTAGTGACAGAAAGGGTCGTACGGTCTTCGCTTAGAGACCCATTCGGGATCACAACAACATCACCACTTAATGCTTTGATCTGTGTTTTACACTTAATAATCGTTTGTAGCCCGCTGCTTCGGTGTGCACTCAGTTGGATTAAAAGACTATTGCTATGCCCTCTACATCACGAGGGCTCCAGTATATTAGGATGTGCTTCCCACAAGAGATTATCTCTATTCAACCATTACACATGACTATGCTTATTCTTATCTTTTATCCCATATGATGTGCAGCTCCAGGTGGATCTTCAACCCTGGCCTATCTCCATCCATCGATTCAACCCATTATAAAAGTAAACCAGATTGGTCCGGTAAACTAAGGTAAAATGAACAAAAAAAGTCATGTAGACAGGTCCTTTTTATTTCCTTTTAGCATTGCTTTCCAAGGTTCGATTAAACCTAGGTATTTTATGAAAAAACTATTATACTACATCCATGAATCCGGATCGAAGGTATCATGTGCAATGGCAAAATCTGCATTACGAATAGATAAAAAGTGTGAGAAAGTTGATTCCAAGAAAATGAAAGAGCGTTGTAGGATATATGAAAGAGGATGTATTACAACGGGACGAACAACTCATGAGCTCCGCCACCGAACAAGAAGAAGCATGGGCATGCTACGACGACGACTCTTAGAGAGCATGATGAAAGAGATGCTGAAACCGAATACAGAACTACCCGAGGAGAGAGGAAGAAGAGAGAGTAGGAAAGGATAATGAGTCATATGAGCAGATATATCCCCATCATAAAGAGTTAATATGGCCACCTAGCCGCGAAAAACCATGAACGTCACTAGTAGAAAACAGGACTTCCGTCGGACTACCCGTACCCGTACCATGAACCGGGACTAAAGTGGTTCCGTGCCTGCCTCTACCCCTTTAGTCCCGGTTCGTTTTAAGAACCGAGGCTAAAGGTCCATGTTCCTGTATATATACGCGCCAGCCCCACATGCTTGTGTGTGAGTTGGTTTGTCTTTCCCCTCTCATGCACAAGTGGTGTATGTTGTTTTGTTTTTCCCCTCTATGCACAAGAGGTGCTCGATGAAATGCGTGAGAGCACGATGCCACATGAGTTCACACAAAACAAACATGATATGAAGTGCCTGAGCCACACTTAAGCTTTCTCCTCATTCTTTCCTCCTTGATCAAGGTTAGCAACTTTATCTTTTCATTTGTCATTGATACAATGCATTTGTCGATGTACAATGGTCATTTATCTAGATGTCTTGTAATGATTTTTGATAAACTTAATTATATAATGCAGATGAGTCGGATGCACGATGAATGACGCACTACCGAGTTCATTACGGGCCTGCATAATTTTATCGGTGTGGCCGAGGCAAATAGTGTGAATGGTTTTATGTAGTGTCCATTGATGTCTACGCACTTCTATTCTTGTAGACAGTTGTTGGGCCTCCAAGTGCAGAGGTTTGTAGAACAACAGCAAGTTTTCCCTTAAGTGGATCACCCAAGGTTTATCGAACTCAGGGAGGAAGTGGTCAAAGGTATTCCCTCTCAATCAACTCTGCAATCAAGATACAAGAAGTCTCTTGTGTCCCCAACACACCCAATACACTTGTCAGGTGTATAGGTGGACTAGTTCGGTGAAGAGATAGTGAAATACAAGTGGTATAGATAATTATAAATGGTAACGGTGATAGAAAATAGCTTGATGGCATGAAAAAGACTAAAGTAAAACTGAAATAAAGATAGAAGCAAGCAAACATGTAATAGATCTAATAGCAAATGGTGTTTCAATGTTTAGAAACAAGGCCTAGGGATCATACTTTCACTAGTGAACACTCTAATATAAATATCTTCTCTTTATGATACTACTCTGAACTACTCTCCGGTTGGACACTCTCATCCATGGTAGGGCTATAATAGCACACCTCAAAGTTTGCTTTCCCCATCTAGATAACCCCACACTATCACCTTGAGCTCTAGATGGTTCCAACAAACACCACAATTTCATAGAAACATCCAACTCCAAATATAACTCATAACAAGTATTTGTACTCTCTAGCCTAAGTGCCACCATGGTGTGCACGCTGTCACTTTCACACACATGGGGAGAGCAGAGATCTATTAAAGCACTTGAGTAGCAAAGTAGATCTACTTGATTACAAAGCTCATGATCACAATATGATCATGCATAGAGAGAGAGAGATGGACACATAGCTACCGGTAGAACCCTTAGCCTCGAGAGAGATCTACTCCCTCCTCATCATGGGAATCAGCAACGGTGATGGAGATGGCGGAGATCGATGGAGATGGCTCGAGGGCACTTCCGTCGGCAGGTGCCGAACAGACTTTCTGTCCCCCGAATCTCCCCTTCGGTGAAAGCGGCGCAGCGGAACTTTTTGTGGATTTCTGATGGACGCCCTAGGGTTTTTGCCATGGGACGCTCTTATAGGCGAAAGAGGCAAGGTCGGTGGCCGGCCAGGGGGCCCACACCATGCCCTGGCGCGGCCAAGGGGGACCAGCACCTAGGGGTGGTGTGGCCACCTTGTGGCCCCTCTCCGTCTCGTATTCTGGCTCCGTGAGTCTCCGGGAAAAATAGGCATATTGGCTTTTGTCCCGTCCAATTCCGAGAAAATTCATTTTCTGACTTTCTGGAACCAAAAACAGTAGAAAACAGGCAACTGGCACTGTGGCTCTTGTTAATAGGTAAGTCCAAGAAATCATATGAGAAGTACTCCAAAGTGTGGACAAAACACAAGAAAGTAGATAAAACCAAGCATTGAACATCAAAAATTATAGATACATTTGCAATGTATCAACATCCCCAAGCTTAACTCCTGCTCGTCCTCGAGTAGGTAAGTGATAAAAAGAAAGAATAATTTTGAGGTCACATGCACCATCATAAACTTGATCAAAGTATTTGTAAAACATTGATAGCTGGGATCATAGTACTTTAATCATAGCATGAAAGATAAAGTTCTAGCAATAAGACAAAGAAACTATGTTTGCAATATGAAAAGGCACAAACAAAAGATTCATGAATAACAATGCTTTGCAAGACGTTTGTTTTTTCACATAAAGAAAACATAGCATAGTGGCATTCAACTTGTCCCTCATAGAGTAGCAAACATAAATGCATAGGACACCTTCAAAGTTCATAAGAGTGACTAGATACAAATAGTTTAAAACAAGCAATATCAAAGTTATGCATCAATCAACAAGTCTTGGGACAATGCACATAGAACTAAGAATGGCCACTATGCTCTCAAAGTAGGTGCATAAAGGTAGAAGGTGGAGACTCAATATATAAGTGGAAGAAAGGCCTTCATAAAAGGAAGTAGGGATTCAAGTCTCATAAAGAGCTTCCAAAAATTATGGTACTTATAGCTTTCAGCTCTCATTGCCCCTATCATAAGCATCTTTAAGGTGATTAAGGTTAAAGTGACACAACTAAGAGGATATGCTTGACAAGTTATAAACCGAAATCTCATGCCCCTTACTTACGAAGACCGAACCTCATGCTACTCAACTTCAGTCACGAGTAAGATCTTGTCATTGTAAGTACATGTGTATCATTAAGAACCGCCAACATGGTGATTAAGGTTAAAGTGAACAAACTATGGTGTATATGCTTACCGAAGTATAAGTTGGAAATCTCATGTTCCTTGTATACGAGGGCCACTCCTCATGCTACTCAAGTTTAGTCAAGGGTAAGTTCTTGTCATCGTAAGTACATGTGTATCATAGAGAACGGCCAACGGGGTACCCCTTGACCGATGATACGGAAGAATCCCCATATCAAAATGACAAGGCAAGCAGACATAGGCATCTTAGCAATCTTCTTATTTACCATTGGAATATGGTGCTTTTTCTCTCTTTCCTCTTTTCATAATCTCATTTTTTTCTTTTTCTCTTTTTTCTCAAGATAGGACAATTTTTTTATAAGAAGAATGCTTCATAGACAGCTCATTATGGTTACGCTTCAGGTTTCCACCATGTCAGCATGGATTAGACCAGCGGCCCAGGCGTTTCTCTAACACATATACATAACTCCATGGACTTACAAGCTCCCCTTTCATTTCACACTGACGACATCCATATACAAAAGAGCATGATATCAACTAGGTACAAGTATGATACGTCCATTTTGCATCACTATTCTATGTCTTAATTCACTATTATTCATTCATATATTCCGTATTGAGAGGTGATACTTATGTTATTTCATCTGTTTTTGCATGGTTGATGACTTTTGGAGCATGGACCGCTGCAGTCAGGATTCTGATAGAAAAGGTGCTGTTTGGAGGAAAAATTCGCGAAGATCAGAAAATCCGGGAAAATATACGGAAAATCCTATTTTTCCAGAAGTCTAAGGATGCCAGAAGATGGAGTGGATATGGGCCACAGGGGGCCCACACCACCCCATGGCGCGGGCAGCCCTAGGCCGCGCCTGGAGGTGGGGTGGCCACCCTGGCCCACTCCAGCCTCTCCCCTCTGGCGTATATCATCCTCCCAAAACCATAAGACTCAGGGAGCAACCACAGAAAGATTCCGCCGCCTCTGCGGGGCGGAAAACACCGAGAGAGAAAGATCTCTCCGGCAGACAGATTTCCGCCAGGGGAATTCCTTCCCGGAGAGGGGAGATCGTCGCCATCAACACCACCATCAAGCTAGACTTCATCAGGATCATCATCATCATCATCACCACCATCATCACCATCAACACCCTCATCACTATCTCCATATTGCTGTAACAATTGCGTTGAATCTTGCATAGTTCATAGGGGAAACTTTCTCGGTGTTGATTACTCTTTGTAGTTGATGCTATTGAGTGAACCATTGAATTATTTTTTATGTTCAGATTGTTATACATCATTATTCCATCTCTGATCATGATCCATATGATGTCTTGTGAGTAGTTCGTTTTGTTCTTGAGGACATGGGAGAAGTCTTGTTGTTAGTAGTGGAGTTGCGTTGAGAAAGATTCAATAGATTGTTATTTAAGTTGTGGTGTAATTCTTCTAGTGGTGTCATGTGAACGTCGACTACATCACACGTCACCTATATGGGCCTAGGGGATTGTATTATGTATTTGGATACTAATCGTAGGGGTTGCTGGAGTGACAGAAACCTGAACCCCCGTTAGGAAACCATTGCACAAGGGACGTAAGGGTCTTAGAGTTTAAAGCCGTGGTTAGGTTTCTACCTTAATTACTTTCTGATACTTACGGATGTTTGCAAGGGGTATAATCACAAGTATGTATTAGTCTTGTATGGGGCGGTACATTAGCACAGGTTCACCCACACAACACTTAGCAAGCTAAAGAAGATTAATCAACTATATGAAGCGAAAGCACTTGACAGTCTTCCCATGTGTCCTCGAGAATGTTTGGTCATCTTAAGTAATACAACCGGCTTGTCCTTTGTTGCATAAAGGATTGGGCCACTTGCTACATTTATTCCTACTGTCTTTTATTTACTCGTACTTTATTTACTTGCTTTATCAAAAACCCCTAAAAATCCGTTTGCTAAGTATTTGCAGAGATTTCCTGGTCCATACCACTAGCCAGCACCTTCTGCTCCTTGTTGGGTTCGACACTCTTACTTATCGAAAATACTGCGATACACCCCCTATACTTGTGGGTCATCAAGACTATTTTATAGCGCCGTTGCCGGGGAGTGAAGCGCTATTGGAGAGTGGAACTAGTAAAGGAAACTTCTACTGTGAGTATTGTTTACTTCTGTTAGTTGCTTTATTTTTGTTATGGATAATTCACTGAGTTTCTTATTTGGTAATGCTACTACCACTATAGTAGATAAGCCAGCACCTGCTGAGAATGATGTTTTCAAAATACCTACAAGAATTATTGATCGTGTTATGGATAACTACTATGTTGGGGATGGAACTGTCCATCCCGGTGATCATTTACTCTTTATACACGAATTATGCGGGTTGTTCAAGTGTGCAGGTATTACTATTGATCAAGTTAAGAAGAAGTTATTCTCATTATCGCTGAAAGGAGGAGCTGAGGAATGGTATAAGCTGCTGAAGAATGGTCAAGCTCTGGAATGGGAGTAAATGGTGCCTCTCTTTTATTCAAAGTTTTATCCTCCTAGTGAGATTCATAAAGATTGGAATCAAATATACTACTTTTGGCCCCTTGATGGAGAGAGTACAACTCAAGCTTGGGGGAGATTGAAGTTACTAATGCTCAAATGTCCCATTCATGAGCTCCCCAACAATATTATTATCAATAACTTCTATGCAAGGCTTCCCCTACATGATAAGGATTTATTGGATGCTTCTTGTGCTGGATCATTCACTCGTATGGAAGAAGAAGTTAAATGGGATCTTCTGGACCGTATTCAAGACAATTCTAAAGCTTGGGAGAATGACAAAGGTAGAAAGTCAGGTATAAATTATGATTATGAATGCATTGAATCTTTTATGGGAACCGATGACTTTCAAAATATTAGTAATATTTATGGTCTTGATTTGCAAGTTATTACGAATTTCTTTAGAGCTTTTGCTTCCTATATCGAAATTCCAAAAAGGGGATGGAACAAATACCATGCACCTTACAAAGACATTGTTGACTATGCTCCTATTGGAAGTGCTGAGTATTGCATTATTGACCCCATCTTACCCGAACCTTATATTGAGAAGATTCCCTTCCCCGAAAAGGTAAAGGACCATCCTATGATAACTAATGTAATTACCAAAAGTGAAAAAAGAACTGTAAAACCTGATGAACAAATAAACATTGAACCCGTCGTAGCAATTGTGAAAGACCTTGTCACTAAAAGCATAGAAGATGGGCACATAGTCTTTTGTGAGGATGCTTCTAATATTGTTTCACATCCCAATAGAACTAAAAAGGCTAGTGTTCCTGTGCTTTCTGTTAGAATTGGTGATCATTTCTATTATGGTTTATGTGATATTGGTGCAAGTTCCAGTGCTATTCCTTATGAGCTTTACAGAGAAATTATGCATGAAATCGGTCCTTGTGAGTTGGAAGAGATTGATGTGGTTATTCACCTTGCTAATAGAGAGACCATCTCTACAATTGGTATTGTACGAGACGTGGAAGTTCTTTGTGGTAAGATTAAGTACCCTGCTGATTTTCTAGTACTTGTATCGGCTGCTAGTAAAACCTACCCTATCATTTTTGGTAGAACTTTCTTGAGTACTTGTGGAGCTATTATTGATTGCAAGAGGGAGAAAATCTTGACTAAGTTTGATGGGGAATCTTATGAGTTTAATTTTTTGAAATTTGCTAAAGAACCTTGCGAAGAGGAAACCCATAATGAGGATTTTAGGGTTGAACAACTTGCTTCTATTTCTCTTGCTCCTAACAATGCTTTGCAGCAATTTATGGAAGATCATGAAAGTGAAATCTTCATGGAAGAAAGGAATGAGATTGACAGGATTCTCCGTGACCAACCTATGATGCTTAAGCACGACTTGCCTGTAGAAGACTTGGGTACCATGATGCCACCTAAAAAGGATCCGGTTTTCGATCTAAAACCTCTCACTGATGATCTTAGATATGCTTATATTGATGATAAAATTATATATCCTGTTATTATTAGCGCTAAACTTTCAGGGAAGGAAGAAGAAAGGTTATTGGAGGTTTTAAGGAAACACCGAGGAGCTATGGGCTATACTCTAGATGATTTGAAAGGGATTTCACCTACTATATGTCAGCATTCTATCAACATAGAACCAGATGCGAAGTCAGTAGTGGAGCACCAACGACGTTAAATCCTAGGATGAAGGAAGTGGTAAGGAACGAGGTATTGAAACTCCTTGATGCTAGTATTATTTACCCTATTGCTGATAGTGAATGGGTTAGTCCTGTTCATTGTGTTCCTAAAAAGGGAGGTATTACCGTTGTCCCTAATGATAATGATGAGCTTATTCCTCAAAGAATAGTGGTAGGCTATAGGATGTGCATCGATTTTAGGAAAGTCAATAAAGTTACTAAGAAAGATCACTACCCGCTTCCTTTTATTGATCAAATGTTGGAAAGGTTGTCTAAAAAGACCCATTTTTGTTTTCTTGATGGTTATTCTGGTTTCTCTCAAATTGCTGTTAAACAACAAGATCAAGGAAAAACTACTTTTACTTGCCCTTATGGAACTTATGCTTATAGACGTATGCCTTTTGGTTTATGTAATGCTCCTGCTACTTTCCAAAGGTGCATGTCTGCTATCTTTCATGGTTTTTGTGAGGAAATTGTAGAAGTGTTCATGGATGACTTTTCTGTCTATGGAACTTCTTTTGATAATTGTCTGCACAACCTTGATAAAGTTTTGCAGAGATGTGAGGAAACTAATCTTGTTCTTAATTGGGAGAAATGCCACTTCATGGTTAATGAAGGGATTATTCTTGGGCATAAGGTTTCTGAAAGAGGCATAGAAGTTGATAGAGCTAAGGTTGAGGCAATTGAGAAAATGCCATGTCCAAGAGACATCAAAGGTATTTGTAGTATCCTTGGTCATGCTGGTTTCTATAGGAGGTTTATTAAAGACTTCTCTAGGATATCAAAACCTCTCACCAATCTTCTTCAAAAAGATGTACCCTTCGTTTTTGATGATGATTGTAGGAAGCTTTCGAAACTCTTAAGAAGGCTTTAACTATAGCCCCTATTGTTCAACCACCTGATTGGAGTTTACCCTTTGAAATAATGTGTGATGCTAGTGATTTTGCTGTAGGGGCTGTCCTTGGGCAACGTATTGATAAAAAGTTAAATGTTATCCATTATGCTAGTAAGACCCTAGACGTTACTCAAAGGAATTATGCCACTACTGAAAAGGAATTTCTAGCTATTGTTTTTGCCTGTGATAAGTTTAGGCTCTATATTGTGGACTCAAAAGTAACCATTCATACTGATCATGCTGCTATTAAATATCTTATGACGAAGAAGGATGCTAAGCCTAGGCTTATTAGATGGGTACTGCTTTTACAAGAGTTTGATCTACACATAGTAGATAGGAGGGGTGCTGAAAACCCTGTAGCTGATAATTTATCTCGTTTGGAAAACATCTCTTTTGACCCTATGCCTGTTAATGATAGTTTCCCAAATGAACAGTTAGCCGCAGTAGGGGTGAGCTCGCGAGGAAGCCCTTGGTATGCTGATTATGCTAACTTTATTGTCTCCAAGTATTTGCCTCCAACTTTTACAGCTCAGCAAAGAAGAAAGTTCTTCTATGATTTGAGGCATTATTTTTGGGATGACCCACACTTATACAAAGAAGGAGTTGATGGTATTATGCGAAGATGTGTTCCAGAATATGAACAAAAGGAGATATTGCGTAAATGTCATGGTAGTGCCTATGGAGGACATCATGCAGGAGATAGAACTGCACAAAAGGTACTACAATCAGGTTTCTACCGGCCTACCCTTTTTAAAGATGCAAGAAAATTTGTCCTATCTTGTGATGAATGTCAGCGTGTTGGTAATATTTCTAGACGCAATGAAATGCCTCTGAACTACTCTCTAGTTATTGAACCTTTTGATTGTTGGGGATTTGACTTTATGGGTCCTTTCCCTCCTTTGAAAGGCTACACACATATTCTTGTTGCCGTTGATTATGTTACTAAGTGGGTAGAAGCTATTCCTACAAAGAGTGCTGACAGAGAGACTTCTCTAAAAATGCTTAAGGATGTTATCTTTCCTAGGTTTGGGGTGCCTAGGTATCTCATGACTGATGGGGGTTCTCATTTCATTCATGGTGGTTTTAGGAAGACCCTTGCTAAATATGATGCTAATCATAGAATTGCTTCAGCTTATCACCCCCAAACTAGCGGGCAAGTAGAGTTATCAAATATAGAAATTAAATCTATCTTGCAAAAGACTGTTAATAGGTCTAGGAAAAACTGGGCGAAGAAGTTGAATGATGCTTTATGGGCTTATAGAACTGCTTACAAAAATCCTATGGGAATGTCTCCTTATAAAATGGTTTATGGGAAAGCCTGTCACCTACCCTTAGAATTAGAACACAAAGCTTACTGGGCAGTGAAAGAACTAAATAGAGATTGTAAGATCGCTGGTGAGAAAAGATTATTTGACTTAAGTTCTTTAGATGAATGGAGGAGTGAAGCCTATGAGAATGCTAGGCTCTTTAAGGAAAAAGTTAAAAGATGGCATGATAAGCGAATACTTAAGAGAGAATTCATGTTGGTGAGAAAGTTCTATTGTATAGGTCTCGTCTCAGATTTTTTGCTGGTAAGCTACTATCAAAATCGGAAGGACCTTTCATCATTGAAGAAGTATACCGTTCAGGAGCAATAACAATTTCTTCTCTAAAAGATAATACTACACAAGTAGTGAATGGACAGCGACTCAAACACTATATTGCTAGAGATTCTTACAATGAAGATGTTGATTCCTTTCAAGTTATAACTCCAGAGAAATTCATTGAGGACCAAATTCAGAGACCTCTAGAGTCTGTTTTCATCTAGGCAACAGTTCTGGTAAGAAAAGTTCCGCGAAAATACAATCCAACTATATTTTTGCAGTTTTCAGTCAATAAGGAAAGTTACGAAGTGAAAAAGGGACGGAAACGGAGCCGGGGTGGCCCACACCACCTGATGGCACGAGCCCACCCTGGCCGCGCCACCAGGTGGTGAGGCCACCCAGGACTCCGCCTGCGACTTGTTTTCTCCCAGTACCTTCCTTTTGATACGAAACTTCGTAATATATAACCCCTCAGATCCCCCGAGGTCCGTATATCGATTTTTCGTCGTGTTTTTGTTTCGATCTATTTCTGCCAGGTAAAATCTCAGATTTGTAGTCTCAATGTCTTCCACTGGATCAGTTAAGGGAGATTCCTTGGAAGATATCATCAACCCATACATGAGAGAATTGAAGATTCATCCCAAGGAGTTATTGCTCGAAGGTGGGGAGGTTCGGGTTAAAGAGGTTCAAGGCCCTAAAGGTGAAGGAAGTCTGGAGGACATGATGGTAGCATTGGAACAAGAAGTCTTTAGGTATAAGAAGATGGCGGAGCGCGAAGTGGATATCATCCATAAGATTTGTTCCGAACTCATCACCGAGCACCAAAAGGAGACTGCTAAACTCAAAGACGAAGTCCTCTCACTCCGCCAAACAACCAACAAACTGCAAGCACATTTCTATGACGTTCAAAATCAAAACTGTGAGTATGAGGCTAGATTTAAACTCATAAGTGTTGCTGCAAGTTTCAGGATGTTGGAAACCACGATGTCCTTTGTTGATGGGAAGCCCTTACCTTGGAAGACGGACAAAGATGAGAGGATACCACCACCACCGAAGGAGTAACTCGTCATCAGGTTTGGCATCCCCTTGGTTTGTTCCAAGCTTGGGGGAGTGTCGCGGTATCATATCACTATCTTCTATCTTTTTACCTTATTAGTAGAGTCATATCATGAATAGATGAGTTATTATGTGGTATGGTTTGCATTATGGAAGTGTCCCCTCTCTCGTTAGATACGTATCCCTTGGTGTGAGTTGCCGTTATGGATTATTAATGGGAAGTTCTATCATTTACTCTTTTGCATAGCTTATATTAGTTTTCAATTCATGGTTATATGATTGATCTTGTTGTTAGTATTGGTATCACTTTGGGATCATTGAGTTAATTTAGTTGGTTTTGGCAAACCTGGCTCGGTCAGTAGCAACACTATTTTTGAGAGTTGAATGAAAAAGATAAAAGTACCTTTAAAGAAAAATTATTTCATCATCTTTCTTTCTTGATTTGCTCATAAGTCTAGTATTCTCTAGTTAAGATCTTTTGTGCTTCCAAGGAAGATTGCATGTTTGTCTTTATCACTTGTATGTTTGGTTGTTTCCTTCAACTCTTATACTTGCTACCCAGCCTTGCTAGCCAAAAACCTGTACTGAGAGGGTATTCTTCTCGTGCATCCAACTCCTTTAAACCAAAACCTATGCCATTTGTGTCCACCATACCTACCTAGTAGCATTATTGCTATTCCAAGTAAATTCTTGTTTTATCTACCTCCCAAATTAAACTTGTTATGTGAAAATTAGTGATTAAAGCTCTCACGAACTTGATGGCACACTTTACTTTCTTGCATTTAATAAACTTGAACCATTGGGTCCTTCTTTGTTGCGTATATGCTTGCGCTTTATGAGTTGAAGTTAGCCGAACCATGTATCATGGGGACCGCTTTCAACACTTCATTTGGTACTTTGTACCTAGTTGATATCATGTTCTTTTGCTTATGGATCCCGGCGGTGTGAAATAAAAGTGGAACTTGTAAGATCATGGAGTTTATATGTGTGTTAGAGAAACGCCTGGGCCGCTAGCCTAAGCCATGCCTAATCATGGTGGAAACTTGCAGCATAACTATAGTGAGCATTCTATGAAGCCTCCTCAATAAAAACCTATGCAAGTAGCAAATAAAAAGATCACTGAGATGCTCACTGTCTGCTTGCCTTGTCATTTTGATTATGGGATAGCTCCTGTGTCATGTGCAAGGGGTACCCCGTTGGCGGTTCTCAATGATACGCATATATCTACAATGACAAGAGCTTTCTCGTGACTGAAGTTGAGTAGCATGAGGATCGGTACTCATAAGTAAGGGGCATGAGATTTCAACTTATAACTTGTCAAGCATATCCTCTTAGTTGTGTCACTTTAACCTTAATCACCTAAAGATGCCTATGATAGGAGCAATGAGAGCTAAAAGCTAGTAAGTATCATAATTTTTGGGAGCTCTTTATGAGACTTGCAATCCCTGCTTCCCTTTGCGAAGGGCCCTTTCTTTTAGTTTGTAGTTGAGTCAGTAAACCTACTCCCTTCTATCTCAGCAAGTATTTTGAGCTGTTGTGTTTCATTCATTCATATGATGATTTATTCAATCAGGTTTCTTATGTTCCTTGTTTTGCACGTTGCTCTTATCTTGATGTTTACTACTTTGAAAGCTATCTTTGAAAAACCAGCTATTTGTGAACTCCAGCAAATTATCAACTATTCTTCGACCAAGAGCTAAGTTTGCCATTACCAATTATGATTCACTTTATGTATCTTTATTGTGTTTCCTTTACTCATTGCAAGTTGAGTTGTATAATAGTCAGTTGTCTTCTATTATGATCTATGTATTTGATGAATGTGATGCTTCTTGTCCGTATTCTTTTATCGACTCTTCACTCCATAAACCTGAGGCCATGTTTATTGAGCTCAGTTTCGCTTGGGGACAAGCGAAGTCTACGCTTGGGGGGAGTTGATACGTCAATTTTGCATCACTATTCTATGTCTTAATTCACTATTATTCATTGATATATTCCGTATTGAGAGGTGATACTTATGTTATTTCATCTGTTTTTGCATGGTTGATGACTTTTGGAGCATGGACCGCTGCAGTCAGGATTCTGATGGAAAAGGTGCTGTTTGGAGGCAAAATTCGTGAAGATCAGAAAATCCGGGAAAATATACGGAAAATCCTATTTTTCCAGAAGACTAAGGATGCCAGAAGATGGAGTGGATATGGGCCACAGGGGGACCACACCACCCCATGGCGCGGGCAGCCCTAGGCCGCGCCTGGAGGTGGTGTGGCCACCCTGGCGCACTCCAGCCTCTCCCCTCTGGCATATATCATCCTCCCGAAACCCTAAGACTCGGGGAGCGACCACAGAAAGATTCCGCCGCCTCTGCGGGGCGGAAAACACCGAGACAGAAAGATCTCTCCGGCAGACAGATTTCTGCCGGGGAATTCCTTCCCGGAGAGGGGAGATCGGCACCATCAACACCACCATAAAGCTGGAATTCATCGGGATCATCATCATCATCATCACCACCATCATCACCATCAGCACCCTCATCACCATCTCCATATTGCTGTAACAATTGCGTTGAATCTTGCATAGTTCATAGGGGAAACTTTCCCGCTGTTGATTACTCTTTGTAGTTGATGCTATTGAGTGAACCATTGAATTATTGTTTATGTTCAGATTGTTATACATCATTATTCCATCTCTGATCATGATCCATATGATGTCTTGTGAGTAGTTCCTTTTGTTCTTGAGGACATGGGAGAAGTCTTGTTGTTAGTAGTGGAGTTGCATTGAGAAAGATTCAATAGATTGTTATTTAAGTTGTGGTGTAATTCTTCTAGTGGTGTCATGTGAATGTCGACTACATGACACTTCACCCATATGGGCCTAGGGGATTGCATTGTGTATTTGGCTACTAATCGTAGGGGTTGCCGGAGTGACTGAAACCTGAACCCCCGTTAGGAAACCATTGCACAAAGGATGTAAGGGTCTTAGAGTTTAAAGTTGTGGTTAGGTTTCTACCTTAATTACTTTCTTGTACTTACGGATGTTTGCAAGGGGTATAGTCACAAGTATGTATTAGTCCTGGATAGGGCGGTACATTAGCACAGGTTCACCCACACAACACTTAGCAAGCTAAAGAAGATTAATCAACTATATGAAGCGAAAGCACTTGACAGTCTTCCCATGTGTCCTCGAGAACGTTTGGTCATCTTAAGTAATACCACCGGCTTGTCCTTTGCTGCATAAAGGATTGGGCCACTTGCTGCATTTATTCCTACTGTCTTTTATTTACTCGTACTTTGTTTACTTGCTTTATCAAAAACCCCTAAAAATCCGTTTGCTAAGTATTTGCAGAGAATTCCTGATCCATACCACTAGCCAGCACCTTCTGCTCCTTGTTGGGTTCGACACTCTTACTTATCGAAAATACTGCGATACACCCCCTATTCTTGTGGGTCATCAAAGTACCAAGTGCAATGTTGAAAGCGTTCCCCATGAGAACATGGTTCTGATAATTCCCAAGAAATAAGTGCAAGCATATACAACATAGACGACACAATGGTTCAAGTTTATTAAGGGCAAGAAAAGTAAAGTGTGCCATCAAGTTTGTGAGAGCTTTAATCACTAGTTTTCTCATAACAAGTTTAATTCGGAAGGTAAACAAAAGCATGAATATACTTGGACTAGCATAAGGTAGTAGGTAGGTATGGTGGACTCTTTGGAATAACTTGGTTTAGGGAGTTGGATGCATGAGTGGAACTCATACTTGGTTGTGGAGGCTAGCAAAAGACTGGGAGCGACAAACTAAGAGAGCAATAATGGCCATAATCATGTAGAGCGACGAAACATCATTGAACAAAGCATAAAGTGATACTACAAGTTGAAATCTAAAGGATTATAAAGGCTATGGTGACTTGAGATAGTCATAACATAGTGTGAGCATGCGCCAAGTCAACCAAAATAAAGCATCAAAGGAGAATACCACTATACTATGCTTTAATATGCTAAAACAACACATGATTCATCCAAGGCACATTAAGCAATCTCAATTGTTTATAACAAGTCATGCTACACCAAAGAATACTAAGCATAAAGCCAAAACAATATCAAGCATGGCATGATAGAGCATAGGCCACAGTCAAAAACAAGCTCTCTTTAACACTTAAGCATGAACTTTCCTACTCTTTTCCAAACCAAACCAAACTATTTGAAAACCAATGTATGAAAGAGGGGGTCCAACCAATTTATTCGGAAAACTAAGAAACACAAACAAACGAAAAACCAAAAACAAAAACGAAGACGCTCCAAGAACAACATAACTGTGCATGAAACAATAAAAATGAAGTGTTTGGAAGAAACCTAGGATTTTTATTGATGAAGAAGGGGATGCCTTGGGCATCCCCAAGCTTTGACGCTTGTACTTCTTGGATATTTCTTGCGTGACACGCGTGGCATCCCGAAGCTTGAGCTTTAGTCCATTCTTCATATCATTACTCATTCCTTCCACACACCTGAAATTTTTCCTTCATACAAAACTTGACACAATCTTTATTAGCAACATTAGTGCACTCAAGATAATAAGTCTTTGGGTTCAGTTTCAACACCAATAAAACTTTCATTAAAACACAAGCTACTGTAGCACTTCCCTTGAAAATCTCAATTCCCCAAAGAGAACCCAAAAAGGAACCAACAAGAAGCAAATGCAAATAATGGCAGAAATCTGTCAAAATAGACCAGCAGGTAAAGCCGAATTTTTTCGAAGACCTTCTGTTGCTCAAATCGAAAAGTGTGGATCTAACGAAAGTTATGTAACAACCTGGGGCATATGCACAAAAATTCATGCCTCAAAAGGACGTACAGTGATTTTACACGAATTTTTACGGTGAAGCATAGAAATCTGTATCAGGACAGCAACTTTCTCAATCATAACTTCTCTCTCATTAGAGGTTACTCTTGGCACAAAAAGCAAATAAAAAGGATAAGAAGCAGTTATTACAGATGTAATAACTTCCAAGACTCATCTAAAACTTCTGGGTTATCTCCTAATAATTACTTTTCTTTAACGCCTTTAAGTTAGGCATGATAGGTTGAGAAGATGCTCACATAAGAAATATGAATTGAAGTAAAAGCGGGCATCAAGAAGCAAATTCAGAACACATTTAAGTCTAACCCACTTCCTATGCATAGGAATCTTGTAAAGAAACAAGTCATAAAAGCACAAAGCAACAAGCATAGTAAAGCAAAACAAGTGCAACTTCAAGACTTTCAACATAAAGAGGGGAAACTTAATATTATTGAAATACATAAAACCATGTTTCCCTCTCTCATAATAACTTTCAGTAGCATCATGAATAAAATTAACAATATAACTATCACATAAAACATTCTTATCATGAGCCACATGCATAAAAGAATTAATACTCTCCACATAAACATAGTCATTCTTATTAATTGTAGTGGGAGCAAATTCAACAAAATAGCTATCATTATTATTCTCATCACTATAATTATCAAATATAGGAGGCATATTGTAATTATAATTAATTTTCCCCTCAATAGTAGGTGGACTGAAAATATCATACTCATCATTGTAATCATCATATATTGGAGGCATAGTATCATCAAAGTAAATTTTCTCCTCCATGCTTGGGGGACTAAAAAGATCATTTTCATAAAAACTAGCTTCCCCAAGCTTAGACTTTTCCATAGCATTAGTAATAATGGTGTTCAAAGAATTCATACTAATAACATTGCTATTAGCACGCAAATAAAGTTCCATAGGTTTTTTAATTTTCTCTTCAAACACTTCATGTCCTAAGTCAAGATAAATACTATAAAGCTCTCTAATTTTGTTGTTGTTTTCCGTTAAGCCTAAATAGTGAAAACAAGAAACAAAAAGACAAAATTGCAGAATCTAAAGGAAATAACTTCGAGAACTCACACCGGAGGATGTGAGTACCTTTTACCTTACCTCCCCGGCAACGGCGCCAGAAAATAGCTTGATGTCTACGCACTTCTATTCTTGTAGACAGTTGTTGGGCCTCCAAGTGCAGAGGTTTGTAGAACAGCAGCAAGTTTTCCCTTAAGTGGATCACCCAAGGTTTATCGAAGTCAAGGAGGAAGTGGTCAAAGGTATTCCCTCTCAATCAACTCTGCAATCAAGATACAAGAAGTCTCTTCTGTCCCCAACACACCCAATACACTTGTCAGGTGTATAGGTGCACTAGTTCGGCGAAGAGATAGTGAAATACAGGTGGTATAGATAATTATAAGTGGTAACGGTGATAGAAAATAGCTTGATGGCATGGAAAAGACTAAAGTAAAACTGAAATAAAGAACGAAGCAAGCAAACATGTAATAGATCTAATAGAAAATGGTGTTTCAATGTTTAGAAACAAGGCCTAGGGATCATACTTTCACTAGTGACCACTGTAATATAAATATCTTCTCTTTATGATACTACTCTGAACTAGCCTCCGGTTGGACACTCTAATCCATGGTAGGGCTATAACAGCACACCTCAAAGTTTGCTTTCCCCATCTAGATAACCCCACACTATCACCTTGAGCTCTAGATGGTTCCAACAAACACCACAATTTCATAGAAACATCCGACTCCAAATATAACTCATAACAAGTATTTGTAATCTCTAGCCTAAGTGCCACCATGGTGTGCACGCTGTCACTTTCACACACATGGGGAGAGCAGAGATCTATTAAAGCACTTGAGTAGCAAAGTAGATCTACTTGATTACAAAGCTCATGATCACAATATGATCATGCATAGAGAGAGAGATGGACACATAGCTACCGGTAGAACCTTTAGCCTCGAGAGAGATCTACTCCCTCCTCATCATGGGAATCAGCAATGGTGATGGAGATGGCGGTGGAGATCGATGGAGATGGCTCGAGCACTTCTGTCCGGCAGGTCTTGAACAGACTTTCTATCCCTCGAATCTCCCCTTCGGTGGTGGCGGCGCTGCAGAACTTTTTGTGGATTTCTGATTGACGCCCTAGGGTTTTTGCCTCAGGAGGCTCTTATAGGCGAAAGAGGCAAGGTCGGTGGCCGGCTAGGGGGCCCACACCATGCCCTGGCGCGGCCAAGGGGGACCCGTGCCTAGGGTAGGTGTGGCCACCTTGGGGCCCCTCTCCGTCTCGTATTCTGGCTCCATGAGTCTTCGGGAAAAATATGTATATTGGCTTTTGTCCCGTCCAATTCCGAGAATATTCATTTTCTGACTTTCTGGAACCAAAAACAGCAGAAAATAGGTAACTGTCACTATGGCTCTTGTAAATAGGTTAGTCCAAGAAATCATATGAAAAGTACTCCAAAGTGTGGACAAAACACAAGAAAGTAGATAAAACCAAGCATGGAACATACAAAATTATAGATACATGATGGCTCCGTGTATGGCGCCAGAAAAATGCTAGAGCGTGGTTGACGTAGAGCTCATTGGGAACCCCAAGAGGAAGGTATGATGAGCACAGCAGCAAGTTTCCCTTAGTTATGAAACCAAGGTTTAATCAAACCAGTAGGAGCAAGGAAACACACCAAAGGTGTTACTAGATGAGCTTTGGCAGGGCACACTACCGGTGCTAGTAGCAACGTGGAGACCTGCACAACACAACCACAAAACTTTGTCCCCAACTTGCGATGAGGTTGTCAATCTCACCGTGTTTTGCAGAAAACAAAGGATTAAATGTATTGAATGGAAAGAAGTAATAGTTTGCAGAAAGTAAACACAAAGCAGTAACAGTTTGTAGATTGTATGTAAAGAAAAGGACCGGGATCCATAGTTCACTAGAGGTGGCTCTCCTTAGATAGATAACATGCTGGGTGAACAAATTACAGCGGGGCAATTGACAAACATCGAGAAAGCAATACATGCATATACTAATCATGTTGACTCCTTTGAGACTTGATTGGGCATTACAACATTATACATAGACTGCCATCCAACTGCATCTATGACTAATAATCCACCTTCAGGTTATCATCCGAACCCCCTCCAGTATTAAGTTGCAAGCAACAGATTATTGCTTTACGAACTGCGTGTAAAGTAAATAATACGATTGTTCTATGAACAAAGGATTGTTGTTTTCTCCCTAGTAGCAACAACACATCTAGTACCTTAGAGATTTCTGTCACTTCACCAGATTACTAGAGGCATGAACCCGCTATCAAGCATAAATACTAACTTTTGGAGTTGCTAGCATCTACTTGGCCAAGATAGCTACTAACAACGGAAAGCATGCAAGATCACAAATAACAAAGACATGATAGAATCAATAATCAATCTGAAATAGCATCTCAATATCCATCGAATCCCCGCAAACACAACATGCATAATTACAAATAGATGATCTTGATCATGAACGGAGCTCACAAGATCTAGACATGAAAGCACAAAGGAGAAGAACCAGCCATCTAGCTACTACATGGATCCGTAGTCCAAGGATGAACTACTCATGCATCACACCGGAGGCTTGCATGCTGAGGAAGAAGGCCTCCAGGGTGAATTCCCCTCTCCAGCAGGGTGCCGGGAAGAGCTTCAGATCCCTCCCGATCTAGGGATGGAGATGACGGCGGTTACATACTCTTTCGTGGATTTTTGATCGGGCCCTTAGGGTTTTTGTCCCGAGGGCATCTTATAGTCGGAAGGGGAGGCCGAGGGGGTGCCGGAGGTGGCCACACCACCCCCTGGCACGGGCCAGGCTGGGCCGTGCGGCCAGGTGGTGTGGTGGCCCTTCTCCGTCTCATACTCTGGCATCTGATGACTTCCTAAAAAATAGGCACTTTGGCTTTTGTCCCGTCCAATTCCGAGAATATTCATTTTCAGACTTTCCTGGAACCAAAAACCGCAGAAAACGGGCAGTTGGCACTGTTGCTCTTGTTAATAGGTTAGTCCAAGAAATCATATGAAAAGTACTCCAAAGTGTGGACAAAACACAAGAAAGTGGATAAAACCAAGCATGGGACATCAAAAATTATAGATACATTTGCAATGTATCAACATCTCCAAGCTTAACTCTTGCTCGTCCTCGAGTAGGTAAGTGATGAAAAGAAATAATAATTTTTGAGGTGACATGCACCATCAAAGACTTGATCAAAGTATTTGTAAAACATTCAAAGACGGGATCATAGTACTTCAATCATAACATGAAAGACAAAGTTCTAGCAATAAGACAAAGAAACTATGATGCAACATGAAAAGGCATAAACAAAAGATTCATGAATAACAATGCTTTGCAAGACGTTTCTTTGTTTCACATGAAGAAAAAGCATAATAGTATTCAGCTTGTCCCTCAATAGAGTAGCAAATATAAATGCATAGGACACCTTCAAAGTTCATAAGAGTGACTAGATACAAATGGTTTAAAACAAGAAATATCAAGTTATGCATCAATCAACTAGTCTTGGGACAATGCACATAGAACTAAGAATGGCCACTATGCTCTCAAAGTAGGTGCATAAAGGTAGAAGAATGAGACTTAATATAATGGTGGAAGAAAGGCCTTCATAAAAGGAAGTAGGGATTCAAGTCTCATAAAGAGCTTCCAAAAATTATGGTACTTATAGCTTTCAGCTCACATTGCCCCTATCATAAGCATCTTTAAGGTGATTAAGGTTAAAGTGACACAACTAAGAGGATATGCTTGACAAGTTATAATCTGAAATCTCATGCCCCTTACTTACGAAGACCGAACCTCATGCTACTCAACTTCAGTCACGAGTAAGATCTTGTCATTGTAAGTACATGTGTATCATTAAGAACCGCCAACAGGGTACCCCTTGCACATGATACAGGAGCTTTCCCATAATCAAAATGACAAGGCAAGCAGACAATGAGCATCTCAGCGATCTTTTTATTTGCTATTTGCATAGGTTTTTATTGAGGATGCTTCATAGAGTGCTCATTATGGTGATGCTGCAAGTTTCCACCATGATTAGGCATGGCTTAGGCTAGCGGCCTAGGCGTTTCTCTAACACACATACAAACTCCATGATCTTACAAGTTCCACTTTTATTTCACACCGCCGGGATCCGTAAGCAAAAGAACATGACATCAATGGGGTACAAAGTACAAGTGCAATGTTGAAAGCGTTCCCCATGAAACATGGTTCTGCTAATTCAACTTATAAAGCGCAAGCATATACGCAACAAAGAAGGACCCAATGGTTCAAGTTTATTAGATGCAAAAAAGTAAAGTGTGCCATCAAGTCCGTGAGAGCTTTAATCACTAGTTTTCTCATAACAAGTTTAATTTGGAAGGTAAACAAAAGCATGAATATACTTGGAATAGCATAAGCTAGTAGGTAGGTATGGTGGACTCTTTGGAATAACTTGGTTTAGGGAGTTGGATGCATGAGTGGAACTCATACTTGGTTGTGGAGGCTAGCAAAAGACTGGGACCGATAAACTAAGAGAGCAATAATGGCCATAATCATGCAGAGTGACAAAACATCATTGATCAAAGCATAAAGTGATACTACAAGTTGAAAACTAAAGTATCATAAAGGCTATGGTGACTTGAGATAGTCATAATATGGTGTGAGCATGCGCCAAGTCAACCCAAATAAAGCATCAAAGGAGAATACCACTATACTATGCTTTAATATGCTAAAACAACGCATGATTCATCCACGGCACATTAAGCAATCTCAATTGTTTATAACAAGTCATGCTACAGCAAAGAATACTAAGCATAAAGCCAAAACAATATCAAGCATGGCATGACAAAGCATAGGCTACAGTCAAAAACAAGCTCTTTTTACCACATAAGTATGAACTTTCCTACTCTTTTCCAAACCAAACCAAACTATTTGCAAACCAATGTATGAAAGAGGGGGTCCAACCAATTTATTCAGAAAACTAAGCAAACCAAGCAAACTGAAAACAAAAACGAGAACGAAAACGAAAAAGAAGACGCTCCAAGAACAACACAACTGTGCATGAAACAATAAAAATGAAGCGTTTGGAAGAAACCTGGGATTTTTATTGATGAAGAAGGGGATGCCTTGAGCATCCCCAAGCTTTGACGCTTGTACTTCTTGGATATTTCTTGGGGTGACACGCGTGGCATCCCCAAGCTTGATGTTTAGTCCATCCTTCATCTCATTGCTCATTCCTTCCATACACCTGAAATTCTTCCTTCATACAAAACATCACACAATCTTTATTAGCAACATTGGTGCACTCAAGATAAATAAGTCTTAAGGTTCAGTTCTAACACCAAATAAGCTTCCATTAGAACACTAGCTACGGTACCACTTCCCTCACAAATCTCAATTCCCCAAAAGAACTCAAAAAGGAACCAACAAGAAGCAAATGCAGAAAATGGCAGAAATCTGTCAAAACAGACCAGCAGGTAAAGACGATTTTTTTCGAAGACTTTATGTTGCTCAAATCAAAAAGTGTTGAACTAACAAAAGTTAGATAACAACCTGGGGCAGAAGCACAAATATTCTCGCCTCAAAAAGACGTTCAGAGATTTTACACGAATTGTTACGGTGAAGCACATAAATCTGTTTCGGGACAGCAAATTTCCCAATCATTATTTCTCTCTCATTAGAGGTTACTCTTGGCACAAAAAGCAAATAAAAATGATAAGGAGCGGTTATTACAGAGATAATAACTTCCAAGACTCATCTAGAAATTTTGGGTTATCTCCCAATAAGTACTTTTCTTTAACGCCTTTAAGTTAGGCATAAGAAGCAAGAAAAAGGATCAAGTGTTCTTAAATGAAGAAGCATTAAAACCAAATTTCTTGCCCTTACCTCTCTTACTTTTATTCTTAACTTTGGGGAAAATATGATTGTTTGGTGGAGAAGAAAGGTGCATGGTCCCCTTTCCCACATCTATTATTGCTCCAAGAAGTTCTAATACGGACCTTCTAAGTGTAATTTGTCCTTTTCCTGCACATTCAATAACAAGATAATCAGTAGAAATCATTTTCCCAAGGATCTTTGTAAACACTCCTTCAGCTATTCCAAGAGGTAATATGGTAATATTATTAGCAAGATATATTTCTTTTCCTCCTTCAGTAAGCCCCCAAGTATTCAGAGATTTATAAATATCTTTGGGCATAAGACAAAATTCAGACATGATATCACAACGAGATTGAAAAGTTTTAGTGTTTATCTCAATCTTTACTGTAGGGAGCCACTTTGATGGTTTAGAATTTATTGGAACATAATTGTGATGCTCCCTAAGCGTATTATAGCAATCTTTTAAGCTAGAAGTGCCAGTCTCAAGGGTATTCAATTTAGCAAATATTTTTGCGAAAGAAATATCAGTTTGGCTAGGCAAGTTGTAAGTGAGGATCAATTTCTTTATAGCATTAATAGCATAATCCTCATTACATTGGAGGAAATCTCCTCCCACAACAGCATCTAAAGCATATCTATAGCAAAGAGCAATTCCAAGGTAAAAACTGCTAAGGAACAAGCTTTGAGTCATTTTAGGCTCAGTTTTTTCATGTAGATCAGAGATTCTAGACCAAGCTTCCTTAAAACTTTCCTCAATTCCTTGTTTAAAAGTGAAAATCATTTCCTCGGGTGACATAGTGATTGGACCAAGGCTAGACATAATGGCAACTTAAGAAAGGAACTAATTCTTTTGTGTTTTCAAATAAGAAAGCAAAACTAGTGAAACTATTTTTTTGTGTTTTTGATAACAAAACAAGCAAACAAAGCAAAACGAAACTAAGCAAAACAAAAATAACAAAGTAAAGAGATTGGTTATGAGGGACTCCCCTTCTGAAGATGTCCTTGACTCCCTGGCAACGGCGCCAGAAAAATGCTTGATGGCTCTGTGTATGGCGCCAGAAAAATGCTGGAGCATGGTTGATGTAGAGCTCGTTGGAACCCCAAGAGGAAGGTATGATGAGCATAGCAGCAAGTTTCCCTTAGTTATGAAACCAAGGTTTAATCGAACTAGTAGGAGCAAGGAAACACCCCAAATGTGTTACTAGCTGAGCTTTGGCAGGGCGCACTACCGGTGCTAGTAGCAACGTGGAGACCTGCACAACACTACCACAGAACTTTGTCCCCAACTTGCGATGAGGTTGTCAATCTCACCGTGTTTTTTGGAAAACAAAGGATTAAACGTATCGAATGGAAAGAAGTAATAGTTTGCAGAAAGTAAACACAAAGCAGTAACAGTTTGTAGATTGTATGTAAAGAAAAGGACCGGGATCCATAGTTCACTAGAGGTGGCTCTCCTTAGATAGATAACATGCTAGGTGAACAAATTACAGCGGGGCAATTGACAAACATCGAGAAAGCAATACATGCATATACTAATCATCTTGACTCCTTTGAGACTTGATTGGGCATTACAACATTATACATAGACCGCCATTCAACTGCATCTATGACTAATAATCCACCTTCAGGTTATCATCCGAACCCCCTCCAATATTAAGTTGCAAGCAACAGATTATTGCTTTACGAACTGCGTGTAAAGGAAACAATACGATTGTTCTATGAACAAAGGATTGTTGTTTTCTCCCTAGTAGCAACAGCACATCTAGTACCTTAGAGATTTCTGTCACTTCCCCAGATTACCAGAGGCATGAACCCACTACCGAGCATAAATACTAACTCTTGGAGTTGCTAACATCTACTTGGCCAGGATAGCTACTAACAACGAAAAGCATGCAAGATCACAAATAATAAAGACATGATAGAATCAATAATCAATCTTAAATAGCATCTCAATATCCATCGGATCCCCGCAAACACAAAATGCAGAATTACAAATAGATGATCTTGATCATGAACAGAGCTCACAAGATCTAGACATGAAAGAAGAAAGGAGGAGAACCAGCCATCTAGCTACTACATGGATCCGTAGTCCAAGGATGAACTACTCACGCATCACACTGGAGGCTTTCATGGTGATGAAGAAGGCCTCTAGGGTGAATTCCCCTCTCCGGCAGGGTGCCGGGAAGAGCTTCAAATCGCTCTTGATGTAGGGATGGATATGACGGCGGCTACAGACTCCTTCGTGGGTTTTTGATCGGGACCTTAGGGTTTTTGTCCCGAGGGCATCTTATAGGCGGAAGGGGAGGCCGAGGGGGTGCCGGAGGCGGCCAGACCACCCCCTGGCACGGGCCAGGCTGGGCCGCGCGGCCAGGTGGTGTGGTGGCCCCCTGGCCCCTCTCCGTCTCGTACTCTGGCATCTGATGACTTCCGGAAAAATAGGCACTTTGGCTTTTGTCCCGTCCAATTCTGAGAATATTCATTTTCTAACTTTCCTGGAACCAAAAACAGCAGAAAATAGGCAGCTGGCACTGTGGCTCTTGTTAATAGGTTAGTCCAAGAAATCATATGAAAAGTACTCCAAAGTGTGGACAAAACACAAGAAAGTGGATAAAACCGAGCATGTGACATCAAAAATATAGATACATTTGCAATGTATCAACATCCCCAAGCTTAACTCCTGCTCGTCCTCGAGTAGGTAAGTGATAAAAAGAAAGAATAATTTTTGAGGTCACATGCACCATCATAAACTTGATCAAAGTATTTGTAAAACATTGATAGCTGGGATCATAGTACTTTAATCATAGCATGAAAGATAAAGTTCTAGCAATAAGACAAAGAAACCATGTTTGCAACATGAAAAGGCACAAACAAAAGAGTCATGAATAACAATGCTTTGCAAGACGTTTGTTTGTTTCATATAGAGAAAACATAGCATAGTGGCATTCAGCTTGTCCCTCATAGAGTAGCAAACATAAATGCATAGGACACCTTCAAAGTTCATAAGAGTGACTAGATACAAATAGTTTAAAAAAAGCAATATCAAAGTTATGCATCAATCAACAAGTCTTGGGACAATGCACATAGAACTAAGAATGGCCACTATGCTCTCAAAGTAGGTGCATAATTGTAGAAGGTGGAGACTCAATATATAAGTGGAAGAAAGGCCTTCATAAAAGGAAGCAGGGATTCAAGTCTCTTAATGAGCTTCCAAAAATTATGGTACATATAGCTTTCAGCTCTCATTGCCCCTATCATAAGGATCTTGAAGTGATTAGGGTTAAAGTGAACAAACTATGGTGTATATGCTTGACGAAGTATAACTTGGAAATCTCATGTCCCTTGAATACGAGGACCGCTCCTCATGCTACTCAAGTTTAGTCACCGGCAAGTTCTTGTCATCGTAAGTACATGTGTATCATAGAGAACCGCCAACGGGGTACCCCTTGACCGATGATACAAAAGAATCCCCATATCAAAATGACAAGGCAAGCAGACAACGATCATCTCAGCAATCTTCTTATTTACCATAGAAATATGGTGCTTGTTTCTCTCTTTCCTCTTTTCATAATCTCATTTTTTCTTTTTCTCTTTTTTCTCAAGATAGGACTCTTTTTTTTATAAGAAGAATGCTTCATAGACAGCTCATTATGGTTACGCTTCAGGTTTCCACCATGTCAGCATGGATTAGACCAGCGGCCCAGGCGTTTCTCTAAAACATATACGTAACTCCATGGACTTACAAGCTCCCCTTTCATTTCACACTGACGACATCCATATACAAAAGAGCATGATATCAACTAGGTACAAGTACCAAGTGCAATGTTGAAAGCGTTCCCCATGACAGTATGGTTCTGCTAATTCCCAACAAATAAGTGCAAGCATATACAACATAGACGACACAATGGTTCAAGTTTATTAAGGGCAAGAAAAGTAAAGTGTGCCATCAAGTTCGTGAGAGCTTTAATCACTAGTTTTCTCATAACAAGTTTAATTCGGAAGGTAAACAAAAGCATGAATATACTTGGAATAGCATAAGCTAGTAGGTGGGTATGGTGGACTCTTTGGAATAACTTGGTTTAGGGAGTTGGATGCATGAGTGGAACTCATACTTGGTTTTGGAGGCTAGCAAAAGACTGGGAGCGACAAACTAAGAGAGCAATAATGGCCATAATCATGCAGAGTGACAAACCATCATTGAACAAAGCATAAAGTGATACTACAAGTTGAAAGCTAAAGGATCATAAAGGATATGGTGACTTGAGATAGTCATAACATGGTGTGAGCATGCGCCAAGTCAACCCAAATAAAGCATCAAAGGAGAATACCACTATACTATGCTTTAATATGCTAAAACAACACATGATTCATCCAAGCCACATTAAGCAATCTCAATTGTTTATAACAAGTCATGCTACACAAAAGAATACTAAGCATAAAGCCAAAACAATATCAAGCATGGCATGACAGAGCATAGGCCACAGTCAAAAACAAGCTCTCTTTACCACTTAAGCATGAACTTTCCTACTCTTTTCCAAACCAAACCAAACTATTTGAAAACCAATGTATGAAAGAGGGGGTCCAACCAATTTATTCAGAAAACTAAGAAAACCAAACAAACGAAAAACCAAAAACAAAAACGAAGACGCTCCAAGAACAACACAACTGTGCATGAAACAATAAAAATGAAGTGTTTGGAAGAAACCTGGGATTTTTATTGATGAAGAAGGGGATGCCTTGGGCATCCCCAAGCTTTGACACTTGTACTTCTTGGATATTTCTTGCGTGACATGCATGGCATCCCCAAGCTGTAGCACTTCCCTCAAAAATCTCAATTCCCCAAAAGAACTCAAAAAGGAACGAACAAGAAGCAAATGCAGAAAATAGCAGAAATCTGTCAAAACAGACCAGCAGGTAAAGACGAATTTTTTCGAAGACCTTCTGTTGCTCAAATAGAAAAGTGTTGAACTAACGAAAGTTAGATAACGACCTGGGGAATATGCACAAAACTTCAAGCCTCAAAAGTACGTACAAAGATTTTACACGAATTTTTACGGTGAAGCATAGAAATCTGTTTCGGGACATCAACTTTCCCAATCATAACTTCTCTCTCATTAGAGGTTACTCTTGGCACAAAAAGCAAATAAAAAGGATAATGAGCGGTTATTACAGAGGTAATAACTTCCAAGACTCAACTAAAACTTTTGGGTTATCTCCCAATAAGTACTTTTCTTTAACGCCTTTAAGTTAGGTATGATAGTTTGAGAAGATGCTCACATAAGAAATATGAATTGAAGTAAAAGAGAGCATCAAGAAGCAAATTCAAAACATATTTAAGTCTAACCCACTTCCTATGCATAGGAATCTTGTAAAGAAACAAGTCATGAAAGCACAAAGCAACATGCATAGTAAAGCAAAACAAGTGCAACTTCAAGACTTTCAACATAAAGAGGGGAAACTTAATATTATTGAGATACATAAAACCATGTTTCCCTCTCTCATAATAACTTTCAGTAGCATCATGAATAAAATTAACAATATAACTATCAAATAAAACATTCTTATCATGAGCCACATGCATAAAAGAATTAATGCTCTCCACATAAACATAGTCATTCTTATTAATTGTAGTGGGAACAAATTCAACAAAATAGCTATCATTATTATTCTCATCACCATAATCATCAAATATAGGAGGCATATTGTAATCATAATTAATTTTCTCCTCAATAGTAGGTGGACTGAAAATATCATACTCATCATTGTAATCATCATATATTGTAGGCATAGTGTCATCAAAGTAAATTTTCTCCTCCATGCTTGGAGGACTAAAAAGATCATTTTCATAAAAACTAGATTCCCCAAGTTTAGACTTTTCCATAGCATTAGCAATAATGGTGTTCAAAGAATTCATACTAATAACATTGCTATTAGCACGCAAATAAAGTTCCATAGGTTTTTTAATTTTCTCTTCAAACACTTCATGTCCTAACTCAAGATAATACTATAAAGCTCTCTAATATTTTTTTTGTTTTCCATTAAGCCTAACTAGTGAAAACAAGAAACAAAAAGACAAAATTGCAGAATCTAAAGGAAATAACTTTGAGCACTCACAACGGAGGATGTGAGTACCTTTTACCTTACCTCCCCGGCAACGGCGCCAGAAAATAGCTTGATGTCTACGCACTTCTATTCTTGTAGACAGTTGTTGGGCCTCCAAGTGCAGAGGTTTGTAGAACAGCAGCAAGTTTTCCCTTAAGTGGATCACCCAAGGTTTATTGAACTCAGGGAGGAAGTGGTCAAAGGTATTCCCTCTCAATCAACTCTGCAATCAAGATACAAGAAGTCTCTTGTGTCCCCAACACACCCAATACACTTGTCAGGTGTATAGGTGCACTAGTTCGGCGAAGAGATAGTGAAATACAAGTGGTATAGATAATTATAAGTGGTAACGGTGTTAGAAAATAGCTTGATGGCATGGAAAAGACTAAAGTAAAACTGAAATAAAGATAGAAGCAAGCAAACATGTAATAGATCTAATAGAAAACAGTGTATCAATGTTTAGAAACAAGGCCTAGGGATCATACTTTCACTAGTGAACACTCTAATATAAATATCTTCTCTTTATGATACTACTCTGAACTACTCTCCGGTTGGACACTCTCATCCATGGTAGGGCTATAACAGCACACCTCAAAGTTTGCTTTCCCCATCTAGATAACCCCACACTGTCACCTCATCATGGGAATCAGCAATGGTGATGGAGATGGCGGTGGAGATCGATGGAGATGGCTCCGGGGACACTTCCCCGTCTCGGCACGGTGCCGGAACAGAGACTTTCTGTCCCCCGAATCTCCCCTTCGGTGTGGCGGTGCTGTGGAACTTTTCGTGGATTTCTGATTGGCACCCTAGGGTTTTTTCCTTGGGAGGCTCTTATAGGCAAAAGAGGGAGGGTCGGTGTGGGGCCCACCATGCTGCAAGCGCGCCAAGGGGGACCCGCGCCTAGGGGTGGTGTGGCCACCCTGTGGCCCCTCTCCGTCTCGTATTCTGGCTCCGTGAGTCTCCGGGGAAAAAAGGCATATTGGCTTTTGTCCCGTCCAATTCCGAGAATATTCATTTTCTGACTTTTTGGAACCAAAAATAGCAGAAAACAGGAAACTGGCACTATGGCTCTTGTTAATAGGCTAGTCCAAGAAATCATATGAAAAGTACTCCAAAGTGTGGACAAAACACAAGAAAGTAGATAAAACCAAGCATGGAACATCAAAAATTATAGATACATATGCAATGTATCATCCATGCATTGCGTATCAGAATAAGAAAGATTAATCTTCCTCGAGATCCCTTCACACCCACCTACTTCGGTCCGGTTTCATGCCCATCTATAATTGTTGGGCCAAGAACGGATAAAGAGGGGTTATGATGGAAGACAATGAAGAAGAAGAGGATGATGACAACTATCCTATATTCCCTGAATACGGTGATACTGCAATGGGGGAAGCTGAAGATGAAGAGGCACCAGATGAGCTCATAGATGATCTTCACCAGGCCATTGGGGATGCACAGAGAGAAAGCGAAACTGAAAATGAGAAGTTGAAGTTGAAGAACATGTTAGATGATCACAATACAAGGTTGTACCCAAATTGCGAAGATGGCAACACAAGGATTGGTACCACACTGGAATTGCTGCAATGTAAGGTAGAAAACGGTTTATCTGACAAGGGATTTGAGAATCTACTAAAAATAATGAAGAAGAAGCTTCTAAAGGATATTGTATTGACTACCAGTACGTACGAAGCAAAGAAGGTTGTCTGCCCTCTAGGATTAGAGGTGCATAAGATACATGCATACATTAATGACTGCATCCTCTACCAGGGTGAGGAGTACGAGAATAAGAATGAATACCCGGTATGCGGTGCATTGAGGTATAAGATCAGATGAGATGATCCTGCTGATGTTGATGGCGAGCACCCTAGGAAAAAGGTTCCTACCAAGGTTATGGGGTATGCTCCTATAATACCATTGTTGAAATGGTTTTTCAGAAACAAAGAGCATGCCAAGTTGTTGTGATGGCACAAAGAAGACCGCAAGAAAGACACGATGTTGAGACACCCCGCTAATGAGGGCGCAACCTCCCTCTTCTTTACCCATGCGACTCTCGAGGTCGTAGACACGCTCGTATAGCACATTTGTCTCTGCGGATTTTCCGAGAATCACTATGTTCTTCCAAGAGCGCCTCCTCTTGCACGACGTCGCGGGATCGAAGGGCACGAGTCCGAAGTGGTCTTCATCGGCTTTCTGGTCACAGATGTAGAACCACTTGTCCCTCCACCCTTAGACGGACGCCATGAGCTTGATGTCGAAGTACGTTACGGAGGAGTCGACGTGGATACCGCAGCCGCCTACATCGTAGACTATGGAGCCAGACGCTGACTGGCGCTTCAGCTTGAAGAGACGTTTGAAAAGGCCGAAGTGTGGATCGATTCCGAGCCAGCACTCGCAAAGAGTAATGTAGCAAGCTACATGAAGGATGGAGTTTGGGGACACCTGGTGCAGCTGGAGCCCATAGAAGCAAAGAAGGCCCCTCAAGAAAGGATGGAGGGGCAGCAAGAGACCGCGGATGATGAACGCTAGGAACATCACCCGAAAATTGGCAAGAGGAGAAGGGATTACCTCACTACTGGGGACACGTGCGTCAGCGACTACAGAAGATAGAACTATGTCTTGGCACAGGAGACGGAGCTCAGAAGACTTGATAATGGACGCGCGCCACGCGCCATTGGTGACGCGAGTGCCCGCACCCTTCTTCTTCCCGGCGACGGCGGCGCTGGTGCCCGTAGCGGTGGAGCTGCCTTTCTTCTTGGCAGCAATAGTGGCGGCGGCGGATTTAGCCGCAGCACCTCCCTTTTTCTTCCCCATCCTACGGTGGTGATGCGACCGGAGGAAGTAACTAGGGAATACACGGAGCTGGTCCAGTGCCGCGAGAAATATGAACTCTAGGAAGCAGAGGAAAAGCAGCAATGGCGATGGAGGCAAAGGCAAAGAAAAGAGCAGACAGGAAAATTACCGTCGCAGCACTACTACTTAACCCCCTGGAGATGTAATCCAACGGCCAGCAAAAACCCTATCAGACGCGTGGTGTTCATCGTGATCGACACGTGGAGGACCCGAAGCGCGAACCGTCCCCCACTACACCCATTACGCACCGAAATCGAGTAGGCGCGGTTAAAACAAAGATTATGCATGCCCGGTCAAGTCAGGGTCAGAAAATGGGACCCACCGCTCGTCACGTCCCGTCAAAACCGCTCACGCGGGCAAATGAGATCATCACATCGTCATCACTGATGTCATCAAAAATTGAGTAGCAGAAGATTTTGACTACTTGAGTCCTTGCTCGAGTCTTCGACTCCACCAAGCACTCGGGGGCTACTCCCATAGGGAGCGCTGTCGCGCACCCTACGATTTTTCTTTTTCTCTCTTCTACGGGAACATGGACATTCAAAGCATACCCAATCACTCTAATCTGTGATTCGATTATGGACATGGGTTACTCCCATAGGGAGCGCCGGAAATAAATTCGACTGAAACAAGCAACCAAAAGACGATAGCAGTCGCAAAAGTTTTTCTTTGAGTCCCTGCCTGAGTATTCGACTCAACCAGGCACTCGGGGGCTACTCCCATAGGGAGCGCTGGTCGCGCACCCTATGATTATTTGTACATCATACTGTGTGTCGATAACATCCACACTCCATGTTTATGGTGACACCGCCTTAGGATTTTTCCCTACAAAGAGTTGCATCTCCTGGGTCACCCGAATCATCTCCGCGATGACAAATTTCAGATGCCGCGCTTATAGCGTGAAGATAAGACCTGAATAAGGCCTGGCAACGCATTTGCTGCGCAGTACCAGAAATGTATCCGTGCCTACAAGTACGATGAACATGCCTTGGCGGACGTGTCGAGTGCTCACACCCATATACTGGAATTCGACTCATGTAAGACCTCCGCGGCTTGAGTCGAATTACACCAGCACTTTTCCGAATTCGAGTCCGGGGACTCGAGTTCGAGTAGATTGCGTTGTTTTACTCTAAGTAGTTAACTGATACCGATGCATCGGCTAAATCAGGCACGCACATCAACAATCCCTATGACACAAACAAAATAGTCGAAAAAATACTCAGTCATGCACTCGAAAGGCTTCATAAAGTCCCCAGTCGAATCTGCGATTCCACTGGACACTCGGGGGCTAATGACATGGGTATACCCTATAGGTACTCGAGCTTGGTGTATATGGGCTGAATATGGCGGAAGCCCACGGTGTCGTCAAGGCCCAAATGGAGAACTCGAGTAACCTACGGACTCTCAATTGCTTGCAGAACAAGAAGAAGCTAAAGATAGAAAGTTTAAAGGGAAAACCCTAACTTGTAACCGACTCGACCTGCTCCCTAAGACCTAGCCTATCTATATAAAGGCTAGGAGGGGGCGGCGAGGAGGATACACACAACCCTAGTTTCCATAACCCTCGCCAGATTGCATCTGCGCACCACTGTAATCTTCGATTCCTCTGTTAATTCCACGAGCAGACAAGCAGGAGTAGAGACCTTTATGAGGCCTGAACCTGGGTAAATCTTCGAGTTCCCTATGTGCTTGTTTGCTAGCCGATTGATGCTTCCATCGCTCCCTCCTTCTGCAAAACCCAAGTCCATAACAATGGGCATTGATGAGTTAAACCCTCGTCAGTCACAATGGGGAAAAATTGAGAGAGAGTACCCGGGCTTTGGAGATGACACAAGGAACTTAAGGTTTGGTCGAATTAATATGGAATGAATCCTTTTGGGGAGCAGAGCTGCAGTCATAGCAAATGACATGTAACTCTATGTATCTATAACCTTCCTCCTTGGTTGTGCATGAAGTGGATGTTCATTATGATGCCAGTGCTCATCCAAGGACCAGAACAACCCGGCAATGACAATGATGTGTACCGAAGGCCATTAGTTGAAGAACTTTTATAGTTGTGGCACAGACAAGTGATAGCTGTGAGATTCGACATATTTTGATGGTTTTTATTGATGGTTTTCTTCTGGATTTGATCGTTTTCTAGCTTTACCTAACGCTAATACTTCGGTAGAGAAGAAAACTTGGTTTTCAATGTGTGTTTCAGGTGCTGAACATCAACAGAAGGTTTTAACAAGGGAAACACAATATTCAGGCAAAAACAAGCAAGTCTCTTGTCAGAAGAAATCAAGGGAGGCATATAGAAGCTTTAACGAGCAACTATACGGCAGGAATATTTTTCGGCCGTATAGTTGCCGCCACCTCCGTCTTGTTAAAAGGGATAACTTTTGTGAAGAGAAGGGACGTGAAATCATAACACCGTGAAGAGAAGTCACTATCACCCTGAACTGTATCTCCCCGCGCCTTCTTTGTCATCTGTAGAAAACCACAAAAAATCAAATCGTTCTTTACTTTTATGCTTTTTATTCCTGAAGATTACATTTTAGTTTTATTTAAATACATCTAGTTTAATCCAAATATCATTCTTATTTCCACACTTGCAGTCAATTCACTCGAAGACCTGTGACAACTTTGAGTGTGACAGAGACTTCATTCATAACCACTTACCTTTGGGCTCCTTGTGGGATCGATATCTATACTTCGAAACTAGCTACAAACGATCTGTGCACTTGCATACATCAAGCTATTTTCTGGCGCTGTTCCTAGGGAGCTAAGCGCTAAGTGTTTGTCTCTTGACATTTCAGGTGTTACTACTACAAAATGGTCTCCCTAAGAGACAAAGGGTCTACAGGCTATGGTAGGACCTATTTACCAGATTATATTGAGTGCGTGCCTATTCAAAGGCGCGAGGAAATTATTGAAAAACTTTTAAGATCAAATAAGGTTAAAGTTGAAAACCTGAGTGATTTTATGGAAATCATGTCCATTTACAGGACAACTCCCGAGAAACTTGAGAAAACTCTCAGAGAATACAATGCTCCAAATTCTGCTTTTCTTAAACAACCAATAGAATTTCCTAATCCTGGAGTTAGAGAATATCAATTTCATGGTGGAATCATTAAAATTTTATAGGAAAAACCTTTCAGTGGAAGGGAAGATGAAGACCCAGGAAGACATCTTAGAGAGTACGATGATGTGATAACATCGCTTGGACCAAAATATTTGCCAAGAGACTTCTCTTGTCTAAAATTATTTTGTTGGTCTCTTAAAGGTAAGGCTCTAGACTGGTTATATTCCCTCCCTCCTCGTTACATTAAATGTTGGGAAAACTGTATTGTTAAATTTATAAATAGGTTTAATCCTTAAAAAAAGGTAACTAAAATTAGAAAGAATATAGGCAACTTTCGTCAGAACGTGGGAGAAAACTACCCGCAAGCCTGGGATATATTCTTTAGAATGAACAATAATATTCCTAATCATGGCTATTCGGAATCAATTATTTTCCATTTATTTTACCATGGTATTAATACTCAATGTAGATAGTTGCTTGACCTATCAGCAGGAGGATCGATAAATACTTTAACTAATAAAGAATGTTTGGAATTGATGTCTACTAGGGCTAAGAATGATTCTTTATATAATCCTGATTTCGGCACTAAGCTAGAAAAAGGGATACTTCGTATAACTCCTGATCTTATGCCTGACGTACGCAAAACAATGAAAGAAAAAGGTATACCTTCTGAACTTGTTAAGGAAAACAAAGTAGACTTGTTATAAGTTTTTACTGAAGAAGATGAAACTAGAAAAGTTTTTCGAGAATTAAAACATCGACAAGCAAAATCAAATAATAACCTGCATAAGCAATTTCAAAAACATAAGAAGATTTTGGCAGAACTCATGGAAAATTATGATGAGATTGGCCAAGAAATAAAATTATTTCACAAGTACCTTAGTATGATTGAAACCCAATGTGAACAAATAGCATCTGGCTATAAAATTTTGATATAGATATTCCTGTTTCTACCAATGTTGTTACAAGGGGAGGTGCAGTTGTTATAGGACCATTAGGACCACCAGAATAGTAAGCTAAAAATGATCGAAAATAAAAAGGCTTTCTCAAAGAAAGCCAAGAAGATGATACACTAGTGGATCCTCAAGATGAAACTTCTCAACAAACATAAGATAAAAACATGGAGGAGAAAAATGATGCACAGGATGACCGTTATGACTCTGATGCAGAGACAATTGATCCAAGAGAAGAAAAGAGATAAGCAATGAAAATGAAGTTGTTGTAGTGGAAAGGAAGAAGAGCGATAAGCAACAACAAAAGAAAGCAACAAAAGATCATGATCCCCCACAAAAGGTAAAAGATAAGAATAAGAAAGGTGAGCAAAAGCTTCCTTATCCAGATCGAAAAAAGAAAGCACCGGATCAAGTAATCTATGATTCTTTCAAAAAGGCACTTGGTGATCTTCGTCTAGAAATTCCATTTGCGGATGCAATAAAAGTTCCTACCTATACTAAATTCCTCCGTGATATTCTTAGTAGAAAGAAAGAAATAACTGAAACCGTTGGCATGGTGACTAGTTATCCTGCTAATGGGAAGCTATTGTCTAAATCAGGAAATCTCGGAATACCAACTATTTCATGCTCAATTGGCAAAACTGATATTCACAATTCCTTGTGTGATTTAGGTGCATGAGTTAGTGTAATCCCATATTCCCTATATAAAAGGTTAGGATTAGGGGAGTATTCCCCTACTACTATCACTTTATAGATGGCTGACAAGTCCACAAAGCAACCCAATTGTATGATTGAGGATGTTCTACTTAGAATAGATGAGCATGTTATTCCCACGGATTTTATTATACTTGAAATGGGAGAGGATGAAAAATTGTCCATAACACATCGAAGACCTTTCCTTAGTACTGCAGGAGCATCAGTTGATTTAGGTGAGGGAAAAATAATCTTCAATATTTATGATGCTGAAATCATCCCGTATTTTCCAAAGAAGCTGGAAGCAGGAGAAAGATATATTCCATCGGCAAAACAAGTTCATATGGTAAGTGCCTTTGATAAGGGGCAACCCAAGGTAAGAATTCGAGAATAGAGAAGGAGTTGAATTATTCAACCATTTTTAATAAAATGCTTAATGGGAGTAAACCCATCACATTAATAAAATAAATTAAAAAAATAAAATGTTCATCGCATTCCTACAACTTTTTCATAGACATTCTTGCGGAAGCGCGCCCCTGAAGATGCAGCTGTAAAAAAGTAGTAGAAATATCGATTGAATAAGCATAGGATAAGTATACAAATAAATGGTTGAGTTTTATCTACAAAAACTAGCTTCATCATTTTTTCCAGATTAAAAAGTGAATCTCTGAAAATTTTGGGCGAAAAAGCTTGGTACTGAAGGTTTAACGACCAACTATATGGCGGGAATAAAAAATTCAGCCATATAGTTCGGCCGTATAGTTATCGTTGCCTTTGTAAATTTCTTTTCTGGGACACAGAACGTTTAACGACCAACTAGACGGCGGGAATAAAAAATACAGCCGTATAGTCCGGCCGTTTAGTTAACGTTGCCTTTGTAAATTTGCGTTCCCGGATACTGAAGGTTTAACGACCAACTATACGGCGAGAATAGAAATTCCAGCCGTAAAGTTCCGGCCGTATAGCTGTGATCTGGCATAAAAAACCCTACTAGTCGACGCCACCGCAACCATACAGCGGGAACTACTTATCCCGCACGTATAGTTGCAGCCGTATAGTTCGGCACGACCACTTAATCGCACCGGGGCAGCTAGGGTTCTTTCTCCTCCTCACCTTTTCTCTCTTATTCTCTGTCTAAACCCCTCAAAATCCACCTAGAATTCTTGATTCTCTGCGGATTTCATTCATTTGAGTTGGGGGATCAACATATCGGTATGTTTCTCTCCCTATCCATGCTTTATTTTCATAATTCCATGGTTGAAACTCTCACATTGATCTAGTGGATGAATTCAAGCTTATTTTGTTTTTCCTTTTGATTTCTCACGTTAGGATTAAATTTTTCCATGTAGAATCATTTGTCTATCATGTAGAAACTATATTCCTAAGGTTTTATGGTGAAATTTTTCAGCATCAAGATGAACAAAATTCATAGCATTTTTCGCAAGAGCAAGCGTCAACGTGGTGAGAGCTCGGGGCTCCGGGCCGAGCTCAATAGCAAGTTAGCCATGGTTTCATCAAGGAGGGTGATGCCCACACGTTGGGTCGATGATAGTTTTATCACCATGGCAGGGTTGGGGGCGGACTTTGACCTCATATGTGAAAATGCAGGGCTATCACTACTCGCCTACGCAGGCCACAATACCTACACCGAGCTCACCTATGAGTTCCTCACCTCTTTATACGATGACCACAAGGAGAAAGGTAATGCGTGCGTGGTAAGCTTCACCATAAACCAACAGCCATATGAAATAACTTTCCAACAATTTTGTGATGCTTTTAGCTTCCCTCATGGTGGGGAGTCAACTGTTACAAACTTATATAGCGTCTTAAGTGGAAAAACTTGGGAGGTTATTTCTGTTAACAATGGCAGAGACTTCTACCAGAAGAAGATATCCACCATTCAGAACCCAACAATTCGCTACTTCGCCTTGTTCCTCGCTAATAGACTGTTGGGAAGAGGAGATACCAGTTCCATGGCCAATGCGGACATGGCCATGATCACCAAGGCACTCTTCCCCAATGCACCGCAAAGCCCCAATCCTGCGACTCTACTCCTCCAACACCTTCGCCACCAGAGCAACAAAAAAAGGCGACATTCACATTGGTGGATTAGTAACCCACCTTGCCCGAGCATTGAACATTACATTACCTGTTATGCAACCTGTTGACGGCTCCAAACTTATGGATGTTAAATATAAAACTGCTTGTGGTTTCATCAGTGTTTACCGAGCTGATAAGAGGCTCCGAGCATACAGTTTGGTTATCTTGGTGATGCACAGGTTGAGCAGGTTTAGTTGCCCTGTCCACAAGCCTTCTCGATTGTTACAAAGGACAACTGGATCCTCACGAAGGATCAAGTGGTGAGATCATGGCTAAATTCCAGCCTGATCAAGAAGAAGATGAAGAAGGAGAGCATCGGGATGAGAATGAGGATGAGAAGGAGAAGGAGCAGGAGGGATCCTGGGACCCATGGCCCAATTTGCAGCAGGGGTTCAACAACGTCCCCTATTGTTGGGGATATGCTATATGGGTATCCTCATAGCATGCCACCAATCCGCCTAACCTGGGTGGCCCATAGTTGGTAGCAAGGCCCATGGCCTGCTGGACAACCCAGTTAGACAGATCCTGAAGGGAGGCCCATGCCGGATAAAAGAAGGCTATGCAGGAGTCATCGACATACTCGGAGCCTTGGAGTACAAGACATGGAAGACTAGTTCGTGTAGGTGTAGGACTCTTTACCTTGTCCGGTAAGGACCTTTCCCTGTAAACCCTAGGTCTTGGCGCCTTTATAAACCGGCCTGCCACTACAAGGAATCTGGCTATATATGACGCTCCATTTTTGTAACAGAATCGTCATAGTAGTCCGTTTATGACGATTCTATGACGATTTTGAAATTGTCGAAAGATGGGTGTCGCAGATGAACTATACCGATGTTTTTGGTAAAATTGTCATAACTGTCTATGATGATATTTGATCGTCATAACATTTATGACGATCCAATTCCGTCATAGGCCATCTAGCCTAGCCAAGTCAGATCCTACGTGGCAAAATTGTGACAAAATTAAATCGTCTTAAATCGAAATCAGCCCAGTCCATTTTTATGGTCCATATGGGCTCAGCCCAATAATTTCAGCCATTTATTTATTGTGTTTTTGCCTGTTATGTTCCTTTTCTCTATTATGCCTTAGCCTTTTTACAACCTTTTCTATTTTGGGCCTTGGCCTTTCTAAGGTCGACCTCTTTTTGGGATGGTCCTACCAATCAGATGGGTCCCAATTGTCAGACTATTCAAATAATCTGGTCCCGCATGTCAGTTTCCGTTGTCCAACTAGTCCCACTTGTCATGTTTATTTACCAACAATTTGACAGCAATTAAACAACAAAGAATTTAATCAGAACCGAAGGAACATATGACATCATTCTAATAACAGCAACAATCATGTCTATCACAATATTTCCACAATTTAAATCGCATATACAAAATAATAACCCAGAACGACAGGAGGCTGCAACTGAATTCTAGCCCAAAATTTAAACCCCAGCACACAACTACAGAAGGCTGCATGCAATATCTACATCATGCATCAGTCGATGCTAAGAAATAGAGCATGTCCATCCAGCCGGACTCGGCTCCAACCTCTAGGTTCTCCCACCAGCTACATCAGCACCTATAAACATTGAGTGGGCAATGAAAACCGAGGGAACCTTAAATTTTGTAGAGCAACAGAATACAAAAATAACCATGGGTTACACATATCGAGTAACTCCAGGAAGCTTGTGCTATCATGACAAAAAAGATGCTTATACTAAGCTTAAGTATATATGCAAACATAAAAAAGATTGTTACCATCTACAAACACGAGGTTTTCATACCTCTTAGCTGGCATTTCCATCAATTGTGACAGCTAATAAAATCACATGCAACAACATTAATATTATTTTAGATCATAGTACAGCTAGTTGCAAAATATACGAACAGCTATACAACCAATAATATAGTCATATCCAACTATTGAGTGCTTATAGTTGCAAATTGTACAGACTTTTACCTGTCAATTATAATATTGATTTGCAGACTGAGAAAATTATAATATCTACAGTTCTAGCACAATAGGATGTAAAAAAGATGAGACAAAATAGTAGAACAATAGTACAAGCGAACACATAGTTCTTACTTAGTTCTCACACGAGTCAAGAGATTGGCAAATAGAAAATAGCAGTACATCATGCATAGTTCTATATCGAACATTCAAAAATAGCAAACAACAGAACATCACGCATAGTTCCATCTCAGACATATTGAAATAGCAAAGTTCCATCTCAGAATGCATGACTAAGAGTACTTAAATTTCTATACCTCAAGTGTGTTCTGCTATAGCTTGACCTACAGCAACCACAAACAAACACCCCATATCTAACGACCAACAGCAAGCGTAGATCATCCAATAGCCATTTAGCTTCAAGCAAAGAACAGCATGATCAAACAGTCAAAACACAAACTATTCCAGGTCAATACCATGAGTTCACAACAAGTAGAAAATAAGGTGAAAAAGCATTAGCCATTGTATACAGCCAAGTAATGCACTAATTTGTGCGCATTTCAAGATAACCAAATGCCAGCAGAACATGTCCCATCATCAACCAAGTAAAAAATAGAACATGATATATAGAAGACTTACCTAATCCGTCGGAGGAGAGCAGAAGCAGCAGGTTGCCTTCAACATTGCGGCGGCAACGCATCTGGATGAACATGTCGTCCTTCCGATGCACCTCCGACCATCGTCGGACACGGGATTTCGTGTGGCATGCTTCAATAACCTGTAGAATGACATGAGCAACATTTTTACTAATTTGGTTGTCACACAACAAACATATCTGAGCTAAGGAGCTAAAAAGTTGCACAAATAAGCAATTAACAAACCTAATAAGAAGTTAAGATGTTATTATTCAAGTTCACTGTCAAGTATACAAAATCACAACTTATGCTACTCTGTAAAGAGTACTCCAAAGAATATGCAAAGGTAAAGAGTACTATAAACCATGCCAAGGATCTGAATAAAATGGACTTATCCCCTGTTTTAGCTTGAGTCTCAATTTGTCTCTGCAACCCATGCAAGTGTGTATGTCCAGTACACCACAAACTTGACCCGACACAAGATGTTTTCTCTACATGTAGTCTAGGTACATGTCCAGTACCACACTAGGCCAGTGTAGAATAATCATCAAAAATATAGACACCAGAGAGAGTGGATACATGTACGACATCCTTTGCAATGCATTGCTACCTGCAGCTGTTTACACCTAACCTAGATCACACTTATAACTAACTACAGGTACTGGACAGAGTATTTGTGAGGGGAATCCTGAAGTCTGAACTTTCTCTTAAGTTTGAACACTAGCAGATTCTTCAGACTAGGTTAATTTCTTATGCAAAATTTCCACTAACCTATTCCTGAAGTCTAGATCTTATGCTATGGAAATTTCTAATACTGCTTTGCTACTAATTACTCAAGTAAACTACAAGTAAATGCATATCATGTAGTTCAATCTTATGCTACTAATCGAATATTTTGCATCTGTGCAAGTGGAGGGATCAGAGAGAGGGGAGGAGGCACTTACTCGCTGCTGATGAAGCTGATGAACTTGGAGACGCACTCCTGGATGGACTCGCGAAGACGACCTGATGGCATGTCCTCACCTCACGCAGATGCCCCAATAGCGAGATCCAGGACACTGGCATGTGCCAACCGCCTCCACCCCTGCGTCATGCACGAGCGGTTCCTAGAAACCTGCGAGCATGGGCCAGATGTGTAAGCCGTTAGGACATGGAGGAGGGGAGAGATCTTGACCACCGCCAGACCGTGTATGGGAGAAATACCTTCAAGGGTGAGGGTGAGGGGTGGAGGTGGTGCGGAGGTGGCCGACGGCGGCCTTGATGCACACCTCCCTGGTCATGGCGACGTCGACGGAGTCCAAGTGGTCCTGACTTGTATCTTGCCGTGGCGAGGTTCTGGCTATGGGGGAGAGTAACGGGACGGGATCTTCGGCGATTCATGCGCCACTGGCGAGACAGGCACCCATCTGGCACCCTTCCCTGCAGTTGCTGGGTCAATGCCTGGCCACCGGCGAGGAGAGGCAGGACAACGCGGGTGCTCCCTCGATCTGGATCGGGTCGGGCGTATGGGAGAAATCCCGTCGAGGGTGAGGGTGAGGGGTCGGAGGTGGTGCAGAGGGGAGGAGGGGTGTCGGTGGTTTGGGGTGGCCGGTGATGACCCACAAGTATAGGGGGTGTATCGCAGTATTTTCGATAAGTAAGAGTGTCAAACCCAACGAGGAGCAAGTGGTATGATTCAGGAATTCTCTGCAAATACTTAGCAAACGAATTTTTAGGGGTTTTCGATAAAGCAAGTAAACAAAATACGAGTAAATAAAAGACAGTAGGAATAAATGCAGCAAGTGGCCCAATCCTTTATGCAGCAAAGGACAAGCCGGTTGTATTTCTATAGATGACCAAACGTTCTCGAGGACACATGGGAAGACTGTCAAGTGCTTTCGCTTCATATAGTCGATTAATCTTCTCTAGCTTGCTAAGTGTTGTGTGGGTGAACATGTGCTAATGTACCGCCCCATCCAAGACTAATACATACTTGTAATTATACCCCTTGCAAACATCCATAAGTACAAGAAAGTAATTAAGGTAGAAACCTAACCATGGCTTTAAACTCTAAGACCCTGACGTCCCTTGTGCAATGGTTTCCTAACAGGGGTTCAGGTTTCTGTCACTCCGGCAACCCCTACGATTAGTAGCCAAATACGCAATGCATTCCCCTAGGACCATATAGGTGAAGTGTCATGTAGTCAATGTTCACATGACACCACTAGAATAAGTACACCACAGCTTAAATAACAATCTATTGAATCTTTCTCAACGCAACTCCACTACTAACTCCAAGACTTCTCCCATGTCCTCGAGAACAAAACGAACTACTCACAAGACATCACATGGATCATGATCAGAGATGGAATAATGATGTATAACAATCTGAACATAAACAATAATTCAATGGTTCACTCAATAGCATCAACTACAAAGAGTAATCAACACCAGGAAAGTTTCCCCTATGAACTATGCAAGATTCAACGCAATTGTTACAACAATATGGAGATGATGATGAGGGTGTTGGTGATGATGATGGTGGTGATGATGATGATCCCAATGATGTCCAGCTTGATAGTCGTGTTGATGGCGACGATCTCCCCTCTCCGGGAAGGAATTCCCCCGGCAGAAATCTGTCTGCCGAAGAGATCTTTCTCTCTTGGTGTTTTCCGCCCCGCAGAGGCGGCGGAATCTTTATGTGGTCGCTCCCCGAGTCTTAGGGTTTCGTGGGGATGATATACGCCAGAGGGGAGAGGCTGGAGTGGGCCAGGGCGGCCACACCACCTCCAGGCGCGGCCTAGGCCTGCCCGCGCCATGGGGTGGTGTGGGCCCCCTGTGGCCCACCTCCACTCCATCTTCTGGCATCCTGAGTCTTCTGGAAATATAGGATTTTCCGTATATTTTCCCGGATTTTCTGATCTTCGCGAATTTTGCCTCCAAACAGCACCTTTTCCATCAGAATCCTGACTACAGCGGTCCATGCTCCAAAATTCATCAACCATGCAAAAACAGATGAAATAACATGAGTATCACCTCTCAATACGAAATATATCAATGAATAGTAGTGAATTAAGACATAGAATAGTGATGCAAAATGGACGTATCAACTCCCCCAAGCTTAGACTTCGCTTGTCCCTGCTTAAACTGAGCTCAATAAACATGACCTTAGGTTTATGGAGTGAAGAGTCGATAAAAGAATACGGACAAGAAGCATCACATTCATCAAATACATAGATCATAATAGAAGACAACTCACTATTATATAACTCAAGTTGTAATAAGTAAAAGAATCACAATAAAGATACATAAAGTGAATCATAATTGGTAATGACGAACTTAGCTCTTGGTCGAAGAATAGTTGATAATTTGCTGGAGTTCACAAATAGATGGTTTTTCAATGATAGCTTTCAAAGTAGTAAACATCAAGATAAGAGCAATGTGCAAAGCAAGGAACATAAGAAACATGATTGGATAAATCATCATATGAATGAATGAAACACAACAACTCAAAATATTTGCTGAGATAGAAGGGAATAGGTTTACAGACTCAACTACAAAGTAAAAGAAAGGCCCTTCGCAGAGGGAAGCAGGGATTGCAAGTCTCATAAAGAACTCCCAAAAATTATGATATTAACTAGCTTTCAGCTCTCATTGCCCCTATCATAGGCATATTTAGGTGATTAAGGTTAAAGTGACACAACTAAGAGGATATGCTTGACAAGTTATAAGTTGAAATCTCATGCCCCTTACTTATGAATACCGATCCTCATGCTACTCAACTTCAGTCACGAGCAAGCTCTTGTCATTGTAAATACATGCGTATCATCGAGAACCGCCAACGGGGTACCCCTTGCACATGACACAAGAGCTATCCCATAATCAAAATGACAAGGCAAGTGCATGGAGCATCTCAGCGATCTTTTTATTTGCTATTTGCATAGGTTTTTATTGAGGATGCTTCATAGAGTGCTCACTATAGTTATGCTTCAAGTTTCCACCATGATTAGGCATGTCTTAGGCTAGTGGCTCAGGCATTTCTCTAACACAATATAAACTCCATGATCTTACAAGTTCCACTTTTATTTCACACCGCCGGGATCCATAAGCAAAAGAACATGATATCAACTAGGTACAAGTACCAATGAAGTGTTGAAAGTGGTCCCCATGATACATGGTTCGGCTAACTTCAACTCATAAAGCGCAAGCATATACGCAACAAAGAAGGACCCAATGGTTCAAGTTTATTAAATGCAAGAAAGTAAAGTGTGCCATCAAGTTCGTGAGAGCTTTAATCACTCATTTTCACATAACAAGTTTAATTTGGGAGGTAGATAAAACAAGAATTTACTTGGAATAGCAATAATGCTACTAGGTAGGTATGGTGGACACAAATGGCAAAGGTTTTGGTTTAAAGGAGGTGGATGCACGAGAAGAATACCCTCTCAGTACAGGTTTTTGGCTAGTATGGCTGGGTAGAAAGTATAAGAGTTGAAGGAAACAACCAAGCATACAAATGATAAAGACAAACATGTAATCTTCCTTGGAAGCACAAAAGATCTTAACTAGAGAATACTAAACTTATGAGCAAATGAAGAAAGAAAGACGATGAAATTATTTTTCTTTAGAGTTCTACTATCTTTTTCTTTTCAACAATCAAAAGGGTGTTGCTACTGACCGAGCCAGGTTTGCCAAAACCAACTAAATTAACTCAATGATCCCAAAGTGATACCAATACTAACAACAATATCAATCATATAACCACGAATTGAAAACTAATATAAGCTATGCAAAAGGGTGAATGATAGAACTTCTCATTAATACTCCATAACGGAAACTCACACCAAGGGATACATATCTAACGAGAGAGGGGACACTTCCATAATGCAAACCATACTACATAATAACTCCTCTATTCATGATATGACTCTACTAATAAGGTAAAAAGATAGAAGATAGTGATATGATACCGCGGCACTCCCCCAAGCTTGGAACAAACCAAGGGGATGCCAAACCTGATGACGAGTTACTCCTTCGGTGGTGGTGGTATCCTCTCATCTTTGTCCGTCTTCCAAGGTAAGGGTTTCCCATCAACAAAGGACATCGTGGTTTCCAACATCCTGAAACTTGCAGCAGCACTTATGAGTTTAAATCTATCCTCATACTCACATTTTTGATTTTGAATGTCATAGAACTGTGCTTGCAGTTCGTTGGTTGTTTGGCGGAGTGAGAGGACTTCGTCTTTGAGTTCAGCAGTCTCCTTCTGGTGCTCGGTGATGAGTTCGGAACAAATCTTAAGGATGATATCCACTTCGCGCTCCGCCATCTTCTTATACCTAAAGACTTCTTGTTCCAATGATTCCATCCTGTCCTCCAGACTTCCTTCACCTTAAGGCCTTGAACCTCTTTAATCTGGACCTCCCCACCTTCGAGCAACAACTCCTTGGGATGAATCTTCAATTCTCTCATGTATGGGTTGATGATATCTTCTAAGGAACCCCCTTTTGATGATCCAGAAGAAGACATTGTGGCTCCAAATCTGGGATTCTACCTGGCAGAAACAGATCGAAACAGAAACACGATATACGAACCTCGGAAGATCCGGGCGGTTATATAATACGAAGTTTCATATCAAAAGGAAGGTACTGGGAGAAAACGAGTCGGAGGCGGAGTCCTGGGTGGCCTTGCCACCTGGTGGCGCGGCCAGGGGTGGGCCATGCCATGGGGTGGTGTGGGCCACCCCGGCTCTGTTTCCGTCCCTTTTTTGCTTCGTGGCTTTCCTTATTGACTGAAAACTGCAAAAATATAGTTGGATTGTATTTTCGTGAAACTTTTCTTACCAGAACTGTTACCTAGTTGAAAACGGACTCTGCAGGTCTCTGAATTTGGTATTTAGTGATTCTTTCGGAGTCACCACTTGTATATCATTGACATCTTCATCTTCATACACTTATTACTTGAGTCATGAAACCCTTCTCTTCCTTATTACACCATTGTCTCCACTTCCTGGAAATTTCTTTCACACAAAACTTCACACAATTCTCATTAGCAACATTAGTATAAGTGAAGTGATAGAACCTTATGAGTCCAACTTCAACTGAAAACCATCAAAACATAGGATACTGTAGCAACTCCTTCCGAAAACCCAAAAAGAATTCAAAAAGGAAATGGAATAAAGAAGCAAATGCAAGAATGGCTAAATCTGTCAAAATAGACCAGCAGGTAAAGATCAATTTTTTCGAAAATCTTCTGTTGCTCAAATCAAAAAGTGCAAAACTAACGAAAGTTAAATAACAACCTGGGGCAGAGGTACAAACAATCACAGCTCAATCCGACATCCAGAGATCTCTCATGAATTTTTATGGTGAAGCACAATAATCTGTTTCAGGATAGCAACTTCCCCAAATCTTACTTCTCTCTGATTAGAGGTTGATCTTGACACAAAAACCAAACAAAACGGATAAGGAGCGGTTATTACCGAATTAATAACTTCCAAGACTCAAAGAAACAAAAACAAACTGAAAGCAAAAACAAATTGGGTTGTCTCCCATAAAGCTCTTTCTTTATAGCCATTAAGATGGGCATGATAATTTTGAAGAAGCTCTCATAGGGATATGAATTGAAGTGAAAGAGAGCATTAGGAAGCAAAAAGACATACTCATTTAAGTCTAACCCACTTCCTATGTAAGGGGATTTTGTAAACAAACAAGTTGTTGAAACCAAAGGCAACTTGCATAAGAAGGCAAAAGAAGTGCAACATAAAAACTTTCAGCGTAAAACGGGGAAACTTGATATTATTGAAATACATAAGAACACTTTTCCCTCTCTCATAGTAACTTTCAGTATCATGCATAAACTTAACAATATAGCTATCACAAGGACTATCATAGCAATGATCACTTATTCTAACAGAAAACACAGGAATACTAGCTCTCATAACACTACTATGTGAAACAATATTAGAGGTATCCTTACAAAGGATAGTGTGTCCCTCTTCCTCATACTTAGTGACAAAGTCTTTCACATTTGCTATTATAGGTTCATCAACCATTTGTTTATCAGTTTCAACAGCTTTATTTGTACTTTCATTAACCATACTAGCTATCATGGAATGTTCATTTACCTTTACTAGGAAAGGCATTTTCTCAATGTAAGGCTCAGGTAAGACATGGTTAGTAGTATAAACTTCAGTATTTCTTGCAGGAACACTCTTAACAACATCTTTATAGGGTTCATGATACTTATTCTACTTCTTTTTAGGCACTTCAATGTAAGAAGCAAAAGCCTTAAAATAAGAATCAATAGCTTGAGAGTCTAGACCATAAGCATTTTTAATATTTTGAAAGTCATCAGTTCCCATAAAAGATTCAATGCATTCATAATCATAATTTATACCTGACTTTCTACCTTTGTCATTCTCCCAGGCTTCGGCATTGTCTTGAATACGGTCTAGGAGGTTCCATTTGGCTTCTTCTTCCATACGAGTGAATGATCCAGCACAAGAAGCATCCAATAACTCCTAATCATGTAGAGGGAGCCTTGCATAAAAGTTATTGATAATAATATTGTTGGGGAGCTCATGAATGGGACATTTGAGCATTAATAACTTCAATCTCCCCCAAGCTTGAGTTGTACTCTCTCCATCAAGAGGCCAAAAGTTGTATATTTGATTCTGATCTCTTTATGAATCTCACTAGGAGGATAAAACTTTGAATAAAAGAGAGGCACTATTTCCTCCCATTCCAGAGCTTGACCATTCTTCAACAGCTTATACCAGTCCTCAGCTCTTCCTTTCAGTGATAATGAGAATAGCTTCTTCTTAACTTGATCTGTAGTAATACCTGCACACTTGAACAACCCGCATAATTCGTGTATAAAGAGTAAATGATCACCGGGATGGACAGTTCCATCCCCAACATAGTAGTTATCCATAACATGATCAATAATTCTTGTACGTATTTTGAAAACATCTTTCTCAGCAGGTGGTGGCTTATCTACTGCCTTAGCAGTGGTAGTAGCATTACAAAATAAGAAACTCAGCGAATTATCCATAACAAAAATAAAGCAACTAGCAGAAGTAAACAATACTCACAGTAGAAGTTTCCTTTACCAGTTCCACTCTCCAATAGCGCTTCACTCCCTGGCAACGGTGCCAGAAAATAGTCTTGATGACCCACAAGTATAGGGGGTGTATCGCAGTATTTTTGATAAGTAAGAGTGTCGAACCCAACAAGGAGCAGAAGGTGCTGGCTAGTGGTATGATTCAGGAATTCTCTACAAATACTTAGCAAACGGATTTTTAGGGGTTTTCGATAAAGCAAGTAAACAAAATACGAGTAAATAAAAGACAGTAGGAATAAATGCAGCAAGTGGCCCAATCCTTTATGCAGCAAAGGACAAGCCGGTTGTATTTCTATAGATGACCAAACGTTATCGAGGACACATGGGAAGACTGTCAAGTGCTTTCGCTTCATATAGTCGATTAATCTTCTCTAGCTTGCTAAGTGTTGTGTGGGTGAACCTGTGCTAATGTACCGCCCCATCCAAGACTAATACATACTTGTGATTATACCCCTTGCAAACATTCGTAAGTACAAGAAAGTAATTAAGGTAGAAACCTAACCACAACTTTAAACTCTAAGACCCTTACGTCCCTTGTGCAATGGTTTCCTAACGGGGGTTCAGGTTTCTGTTACTCCGGCAACCCCTACGATTAGTAGCCAAATACACAATGCATTCCCCTAGGACTATATAGGTGAAGTATCATGTAGTCGATGTTCACATGACACCACTAGAAGAAGTACACCACAACTTAAATAACAATCTATTGAATCTTTCTCAACGAAACTCCACTACTAACAACAAGACTTCTCACATGTCCTAAAGAACAAAACGAACTACTCACAAGACATCATATGGATCATGATCAGAGATGGAATAATGATGTATAACAATCTGAACATAAACAATAATTCAATGGTTCACTGAATAGCATCAACTACAAAGAGTAATCAACACCGGGAAAGTTTTCACTATGAACTATGCAAGATTCAACACAATTGTTACAGCAATATCGAGATGGTGATGAGGGTGGTGATGATGATGATGGTGGTGATGATGATGATGATCCCGATGAAGTCCAGCTTGATGGTGGTGTTGATGGCAACGATCTCCCCTCTCCGGGAAGGAATTCCCCCGGGAGAAATCTATCTGCAAGAGAGATCTTTCTCTCTTGGTGTTTTTCACCTCGTAGAGGCGGCGGAATCTTTCTGTGGTTGCTCCCCGAGTCTTAGGGTTTCGTGGGGATGATATACGCTAGAGGGGAGAGGCTGGAGTGGGCCAGGGCGGCCACACCACCTCCAGGAGCGGCCTAGGCCTACCCGCACCATGGGGTGGTGTGGGCCCCCTGTGGCCAACCTCCACTCCATCTTCTGGCATCCTGAGTCTTCTGGAAATATAGTATTTTCCGTATATTTTCCCGGATTTTCTGATCTTCACGAATTTTGCCTCCAAACAGCACCTTTTCCATCAAAATCCTGACTGCAGCGGTCCATGCTCCAAAAGTCATCAACCATGCAAAAACAGATGAAATAACATGAGTATCACCTCTCAATATGAAATATATCAATGAATAATAGTGAATTAAGATATAGAATAGTGATGCAAAATGGATGTATCAGCTGGCGACGTGGCATAGAGAAGGAGGAGATGGTATCGGGATGGAGGCGGTGCCGCGGGTGGATCTGAGGAGAGGAGGAAGGGGTGTGCGCGATGGGGTTGGATGCGGCCTGACCTAGATGAGTTTCGGGCCAAATATTGGTCTCCGCTCCTGCGGCCCAAAATCGAGCGCCGCTTCTCTAAATTGTTGGTGGGTACGCGCTGAATTCTAGAAAATTGGATCTAGCAGTAGTGGACGGCTGAGATCTACTTCGGTGGTTGATCCATGGGTAGCCCTTTTACTGCGTTTTGATTGGCTGGCAAAGACTTTGCATGGAAAATCAAGGCGTTTTGTGAAGCAACACCAAATGTTCAATTTAAAAATGATACCACCCCATTTTTCAAAAATACTAGACCACCTTACATTGAACAATGTCCTAACTGGGGATTTTAAAACCTTTTTGTCCATCCCTGGTGAAAAAGACAAATGTCTGCTGAATCGGAAGGAAGTGGGTCCGGTTTGAACTACAGGTACATGATCTGATGCTCATGATTTTTCGAAAAAATTATTTTTAGGCTCACAATATGATGTTTCTTCAGAGATCCAATGCAATTTTAGCGAGGCTCATCCCCTATCTTCATGCCCGTCGTTTTGACCATAGTTTGAAATAGGAAAGTTTTAAAAAGGGCATAAAAAATTCAAAAACGGTCCGAACAATGTAAATCCTTCATGTGGTGTCATATTATGTGACATAGTTTTAAGGAAAAATACCAAACTTGGTATATTGTAAGTGTCTCAAAAAACCTTCTCAGAAATGACCTCTCATGTTTGAGGTTTCATGACTTTTGGGCCAAACGACCAGTGTTATAGCCAGAATCACGGCATAGTTTGTGATAATGTGCCCATATTGTGCACCCATGTGTATAATGAGATGGAGAACAATGTTTTAGGAGGAAGTTTTTCTTTTCGTCGCATGGAAAATCCATTTTCTATTTTCTGAGCGTAAAAACAGGGCGTTTTGTGAAGCAACCACCAAACGACAATTTTAGAATGCTTCCATCACATTTTTCAAAAATAGTAGACCACCTTAGATGGACAATGTCCCAACCGGGGTATCTCAAACCTTGTTGTCCATCCCTGGCAAAAAAGACAAATTCCTACCGAATCGGTAGGAAGTGGGTCCGATTTGAACTACAGGTATATTATCTGATGCCCATGATTTTTCGAAAAAATCATTTTTATACTCGCAATATGCTATTTTTTTCTCAGATCCAATGCAAGTTTAGCAAGGCTCAGCCCCTAGCTAAGAACCTTCATGCCTGTCGTTTTGACCATAGTTTGAAACGGGCATAAAAAATTAAAAAAGGTCCGATCAATGCAAATCCTTCGGGTGTCGTCTTATTATGTGACATAGTTTTGAGGAAAAATACCAAACTTGGTATATTGTAAGTGTCTCAAAATAACCTTCTCAGAAATGACCTATCATGTATGAGGTTTCATGACTTTCGGGCCAAACGACCAGTGTTATGGCCAGAATCATGGCATAGTTTGTGATAATGTGCCCGTATTGTGCACCCATGTGTATCATGAGATGGAGAACAATGTTGCAGGAGGAAGTTTTTCTTTTCGTCGCACGGAAAATCTATTTTCCATTTTCCGAGCGCAAAAAACGGGGCGTTTTATGAAGCAACCACCAAACGACAGTCTTAGAATGATACGACCACATTTTTAAAAAATATTAGACCACCTTACATGGACAATGTCCCAACCGGGATATCTCAAACCTTGTTGTCCATCCCTGGTAAAAAGACAAATTCCTGCCGAATCGGTAGGAAGTGGGTCCGATTTGAACTACAGGTACATTATCTGATGCCCATGATTTTTCGAAAAAAATCATTTTTAGACTCGCAATATGCTATTTCTTCTCAGATCCAATGCAAGTTTAGCAAGGCTCGGCCCGTAGCTAAGAACCTTCATGCCCACCGTTTTGACCATAGTTTGAAACGGGCATAAAAAATTAAAAAAAAGGTCCGATCAATGCAAATCCTTCACGTGACGTCTTATTATGTGACATAGTTTTAAGTAAAAATACCAAACTTGGTATATTGTAACTGTCTCAAAAAAACCTTCTCAGAAAAGACCTATCATGTCCGAGGTTTCATGGCTTTCGGGCCAAACGACTAGTGTTATGGCCAAAATCACGACATAGTTTGTCATAATGAGCCCATATTGTGCACCCATGTGTATCATGAGATGGAGAATAATGTCACAGGAGGAAGTTTTTATTTTCGTCGCACGGAAAATCCATTTTCCATTTTCCGAGCGCAAAAAACGGGCGTTTTGTGAAGCAACCACCAAACGACAGCTTTAGAATGCTACCACCACATTTTTCAAAAATAATAGACCACCTTGCATGGACAATGTCCCAACCGAGGTATCTCAAACCTTGTTGTCCAGCTCTGGCAAAAAATACAAATTCCTGCCGGATCGGTTGGAAGTGAGTCCGATTTGAACTATAGGTATATTATGTGATGCTCATGATTTTTTGAAAAAATCATTTTTAGAGTCACAATATGTTGTTTTATCAGAGATCCACCGAAAGTTTTTAGTAAGAATCAACCCCTAGATGAGAAAAGTCACTCCCTAGTTCCAAACTCATATTTTGAATTATGATATTGTCCCTACTATGGACTAATGTGGGATTATTAAATCCACTATTTTAATTAATCAAAGTATTGCTAATTAATACCCTAAGATGTTGTACTGAATTTTATAAAAATTTAGAAACAAAAAACAATTATTTTGGACTTACTATAAAAAAGCTACAAAAGAATTAATAAAAAAATGGACTGGCCGAGTTGGCCTGGCCCTAATTTACTGCTTCCTACTAAGTCCCATCATGGCCAAGTCCCTTCCCACCAAGGCCCATCACGGCTAATCCTTCCCACCGAGGCCCATGGCCACAGTCAACTCAGCCCAGCGCAATGTTTGAATAAATATAAGGGAATGTTGTAGTAGTAGGACATAAAAGATTGTTTGGTGTAGTGGTAACCTGCTAGCAGTTCGGTTGGGATGTCTGGGGTTCGAATCCCGGCTCCGATTCTTTTTGCAACCTTATAAGGGAATGCTCTATACTGAATTTGCTAGCTTATATTTGAATCCCTGCAAATTGGGCAATGTGGTAGGGTCCGACGTGGTCCATTTGGGCCTCGTTGAGAAAAGTTTAAAGAAAAAAACGTCAGAATAGGAGGACATGCTCCATTTAAGCCCATGCCAAACAGACAAAATTAAAGTTTATTAAGGCCCGACGCGTTGTTTTCAACAGGAAGGAACCATTGGCTTGTTGGTTAGTGTGCGCGGGAGAGACCAGGAGGGTGCGTGTTCGATTCCCCAAGGGGACATATTTTTATGGAATTTCACAAATTAAGGTGGGGCCTGCCTGTCAGTTCGCTGGTGTGGCCCACTCATCAGGCTGTGCATGTGGCTGCCTGTCAGTTCGCTGGTGGGGCCAACTTGTCGGGCTATTCGTGGGGCCTGTCTATCAGTTCGTTAGTGATTGGTGGTGGGGCCATCTTGTCAGTTTGGTTGTGAAAAGATATTAACACATTAATAAATATTAACACGTGGACAAACCACGTATACAAAAAAATGACACGTAGACATGACACATATGTCTAGTTGCTGATGTGGCCGAACTAGTCATATTAATAAATCTGATTCCCTAAGGGGACATATTTTTATGGAATTTCACAAATTAAGGTGGGGCCTGCCTATCAGTTCGCTGGTGTGGCCCACTCATCAGACTGTGCATGCGGCTGCCTGTCAGTTCGCTGGTGGGGCCAACTCGTCGGGCTATTCGTGGGGCCTATCTATCAGTTCGTTGGTGGTCGGTGGTTGAGCCATCTTGTCATTTTGGTTGTGAAAAGATATTAACACATTAATAAATATTAACACGTGGACAAACCACGTGTGCAAAAAATGACACGTAGACATGACACATATGCCCAGTTGCTGATGTGGCCGAACTAGTCATATTAATAAATCTGAATTTAGACACTATGACGATTTAAATTGGTCATAATCGGCTAAAAGTAAGATCCTAAGCCATATTGTGGAGACTATGGCGATTTCATTTGATAGAATTACGACGATTTTGACACAAAACGTCGTAATTGTACATGGTTTTGACCTCTCTAAATATCCTATGACCAACTTGTGCGAAATCGTCATAGATCTATGACGATTTCATTTCGGGTCACTACGAGAAGGTCACAAGTTAACACATTTCTTGTAGTGTGCGAGAGCCTTTAGAGCACAACTTCTCTGATTGCAGCGTACAACACGCAACACCTCGCACAGCGAACCTATCTCTGTAACTCGGCGTATTGCCATTATAGTGATTTATAGTAGGAGTAGAATTCCACCACCATTGTGGGACTTGAACCTGGGTAAGATGTGTTACCTCGTACCCACCAACTCTCCGCCTTACCCCACTTCTCTAAAAATGCACTGTGAGGACCCCTCCATGGCGTACTCGTCGGCAATACCATGAGAGTTGGCGCCCACATTGGGGCAAGAGGCGCTTCGAGCTCTACACCGGGCGAGGTCCAATCTCTTCGCGGGAATCAGCAACACTGTAGCCATCGGTCGCATTCTCTTCTCCGACAACATCCCGATTGTCCCTCCATATGAGTTCTGGTTGCTGGCGAAGACAAACCCCACGCGTTGCTCCATCATCTCCTTCAGACACATCCACATCTTCATCGGCGAAACTGACTCGGGTCCTAGCTCCCAGGAAGTCGGAAACTCGTCTAGCCCCGCACGGAATACCTTTGAGAAGGACACGTTAGTGGAAGGATCTGGGCCATACCTCTCTTTGGAGTATGCTGGCTCGGATCAGGAAATTTCAAGGCCCACCCAAACCGCCCCTATACATGATATAAAGTTGGAAGGACCCCGCAAATCCACTTGGCTACCCCAAGCGTTAGAGATGTGCAGCTCACTCTTTGTCGGCTTCATCACCATCTTCGATCTGGCCAGATGCGTTCAAAGGGATGGAGAATCTCCCCGCGAATACCTTGCCAGATGGATGAGGTTGAGGGAAACCCTAGAGGGCGACCGCACCGACGAGCTCGTGTACCACTTCATGGAAGGGCTGACGCCTGGAACACTCCCCCGGCATACCCTCCGAAGGCGGCAGTCCGCAGGCACTCTCACCCTTGGTGAGATGGTTGCCATCGTCAATGAATACACGGACGCCAATGAAGAGGCCAAGGCAGCGATCACCATCGAAGCCGTAGGAGGTAACAACAACAACGGCCCGCCTCCATCACCCTCAACATCTGCCATCGCCAACACCGAAGCTAACTCTGACTCTGTCCTTGAACGATAACTCGGAGGAGTACAGCGCTATTATGAGGGAGATCGAGCAGGACATCGAGAAGGAGGAGCGCGCCGAGAATACCAACACTTCCTACCAGGTGCTAGTCACCATTGGGAGCATGGTTCAAGAAGACGGGCATGAACGGGAACATGAGAGAGCTCCGCCCACGCTAGCGGTCACCAAAGCAGCAGTAGCTAAGAAGGCCGCCAAGCCTCTGGCTCCGGCCAAGGCTCCGCCTCCTCCGGTTACCCGCCAGCCACCAGTGCAGGAACTTACCACGGCCCCTAATATGGCCTAACAATCGAATCAACTGCCAGTGCCACCGTCAACGTCAGCAACTGGCAACCCACTTGCCACCCCCGCCGACAAAGCAATCTAAGGCACACTCCTCGTTGAGCCAATCACCATCGCCCATATCCGGAGCGGTACAGAGATTGATGAGAAGCGTGCGGAAATCTTGGCAGAGGCCAAGTGCATCACGGAGCAAGGCGCTAAGCTGGACGAAGACATGGCCAAGGCGCAGCAATCCATCAAGGCGACAAGAGCTATGGAGGCCGAATATAAGCAATTGCTGCTGAAGCATAAGGCAAAGAAGGTACCAGCTCACCTCGTCCAAGATCCAGGCGTTCGGTGAGGATTGGGATTTGACGGGTCTAAGCCGACAAAGGCCATCCCTTACATAGATTCAGAGGGGAGGCAGGTCATGCCAACTCCTGTTCTCAACATCACCGTCGCCAAGACCCTCCTAGAGCAGGATAGGTCGCCAGAAGAAGTTTCTCAGGTGTACAACCTTGTCGCTATGGTATGCAAGCAATAGGAAAAGGCCGCCTCGCAAAGCCTTGAGTCCAACCCGGAGTTGTGCAAGTCAACCCTGAACAGCCGCAGAATGCCAAAATCTCCATGTGATGAAGGATCGCACACAAGCTCTACAGAGCGAAGGCGGAGGGAGGCACGCAACAGGACTGACGCCATCCCCATATCCTCCAACCACGGAGAAAAGGCTTGTCCGCACCGCTCGCCAAATCCACCATCGTCCCGATGTCACGAGGAACCAGTGCCATGCCACCAAACAAGCATGCCACCTCTAAGGCAGTCTCATCCTGGTATCGTTATACGCGATCAGGGCGAATAGCCTCGGCATGCCTAAGAGCGCAGCGGCCACAACAGATACAGGAGCAGGTCCCATAAGGAACCTCCACGTCCGACAAGCAACCGGGATAGGCATGAGGAGTCGCAGGAGGGGCACAGTAAGAGAGCTAGCCCACCGCCTCCACCGCCGCCATCGCCACCTAGCAACCATCATGGTGGAGGGCACAGTGGATCTCATAAATCGTGCCACAACTCACCTCCCCATGACGGAAAAGGGAAGCAGCCAGAGCCATATGATGCACTATCGTGGCTGGACAAGATCCAAGAAGCTCGGGAACTCCCATACCTTGGGCCACGGTGTTTTGGACCAGTCATACGAGCCACAACGTACCCCAAGGGCCTCCAGATAGACAAGACAATCAAGCCATACAACGGCACTCCCAGGCCAGCAACATGGTTGCAAGACTATAGCGAAGCGATCCATATCGCAGGGGGAAACCCCAATGTCACCGTCAAGTATCTCCTACTCATGTTCACTGGCACCGCCCGGCAATGGATCGACGACTTGCCGGAGAAATCAATATGCAATTGGTTGTACATGCATGAAGCGTTCACCAAGAACTTCGAGGGTACGTACAAACGTCCCTGCACTGTCGGAGATATACAGCGGTGTGTAAAACAAAAGTATGAAACCTCCCGTGCCTACCTCTCTCACTGGCTAGATATAAAAATTCCTGCGTAGGGGTGCACGAACAGACCGCTATGCCCGCTTTCATTGATGGACTGGAGAAGGGAACTTTGCTCCGGCATACGTTGAAGCGCAGGCAAGACAACAATGACCTCAACCTCAACGCAATGATCTCCATGGCTAGAGAGTTCACCGCTGCTGATGACGACGCATGTAGAACATTGTCGGGGATAGCAATACCTACCCAGGTCAAGAAGAACAACAATAACAAGCGGAAGAATCCGCTTGAAGAGAAGCATGTAGCCGACATGGTCACCGCAACTTTCACTGGCAGAGGCAATGGCGGACAACGTGGATGTGGTCGGGGAACTAACAGTGGCCAGCAGAGGAGTGACACTACACCCTCAGCGCCCCGCGTTCCCCACACGTACGAAGAGTACCGCGATATGCCGTGTTTCGTCCATCTCGATGCCAATGGAAAATCCACCCACACCAATTTCTAGTGCAAGTTTGTCAATGATCTCAAGGAGGACCCTAAGTCCGGCTACAAGCAAAGTTAGAAGAACATACCCCACGGAAAGGGAAAAGGGAAGAAGAAAAGGAATCAAGTGATATGGATGAGGAAGTGGACCCAAAATCTTCCGACAAGGGAGAGGATAAAGGGAAAAAATCACTTTGAAAAGAAGGCTCCATGTTACCACACCTTCCTTGGTACCCCAACCATCCGGGCCCAAAAAACCTCTCTAAGGATACTGATGGCTACCCTCCCTCCAGTTCCCTAGTATGTCAGGTGGTCGGAAGTTCCAAATACTTGGGACAGGAAGCATCATCCAGAACTTATCCCAACAGATAACCAATATGCCATGGTCATCAACCCTTTGATTGACGGCACTGAGTTCACCAAGTGCCTCGTGGACAGTGGAAGCAGCATCAACATCATGTACCTGGATACACTACATAAGATGAACTTGACGGTGACCCAGCTAAGGAGGAGCAACACCGTGTTCCATGGGGTTGTCCCTGGCCGACAAGAATATTCCCTGGGCTGCATCACCCTCCCGGTCGCTTTTGGGGATGTAAACAATTACCGCCAAGAACGCATGACCTTTGAAGTGGTGCCTTTCAAGAGCGTGTACCACTTCATCTTCGGACGCGACATCTTCCACTCCTTCCTTGCAAGGCCATGCTTGTCTATAACAAACTCAAGATTCCCGGACCAAATGGCGTCATCACCGTTGACGGAAGCTTCACTAAGCCACGGGAGTGCGAGATCAGTAAAGCCGCCTTCACCGAAGCAGTCCTCTATGGTGAGGAGTTCAAGGAGATCCAGAACCAGGTCGATGCCTCAGAGATGCCGGCTCCAAAGAAGCAGATCACTGCTGCCGAACCCGCCTTCAAGGCCGCCATCAAGACTAAGAAGGTGGAGCTTGTTGAAGGTGATTCCTCCAAGACCACCGCCATTGGCATGGACCTGGATCCCAAATAGGACAGCGCGCTCATCGAGTTCCTCTATGAGAATAAGGATATCTTTGCCTGGCAACCTGCCGACATGAAAGGTGTACCTAGGGAACTTGCCGAGCACAGCTGGAATATCGATCCTCATGCAAAACCAGTAAAACAACCTCTACGATGCTTTGGTGATGAAAGACGAAGGGCTATAGGCAACGAAATAGCTAGGTTACTTAAGGCTGGCTATATCCGAGAAGTTATTCACACCCGATGGGTGGAAAATCCTGTACTTGTCCCCAAAAAGGGAACCAATGAATTAAGAATGTGTGTTGATTGCACTGGATTTAACAAAGCATGTCCGAAGGATCCATTTGCTTTGCCTCGCATTGACAAAGTCACTGACTCGACGGCTGGCTCACAACTTCTGTGTTTTCTCGATGCCTATTCAGGATACCACCAGATCCGGATGCGAAGGTCGGACCAATTGGCCGCTTCGTTCACCACACCCTACGACACATATTGCTATGTCACAATGCCCTTTGGGTTGAAAAACGCTGGTGCTACGTCCCAGCGGACGATGCAACGTTGCCTGCACGACCAAATAGGTCGAAAAGTACACACTTACATGGATGACATCGCGGTAATGTCAAAGAAATCAAATGATCTTATCGCTGACTTGCAGGAAACCTTCGAAAATCTCCAGAAATACAACATGATGCTGAACCCAAAGAAGTGTGTCTTCGGGGTACCATCCGGCAACCTGTTGGGCTTCATCGTTTCACATCGCGAAATCAAGGTGAACCTGGGGAAGATCAAGGCCATCCTCGACATCAAATGCCCGACATGCCTGAAGGACATACAAAGGCTCACAGGATGCGTTGCAGCAGTAAGCCGGTTCATCAGCCGACTTGGTGAGAAGGCTATGCTGCTCTACAAGTTGCTCAAGAAGGCAGACAAATTCACATGGACGCATGAGGCTGACGCAGCATTGCAGGAGTTGAAGAGAATACTCTCCTACCCACCTATACTTGTAGCACCGGTGCCAAGGGAGCCTATGTTAGTTTACATGGCGGGGACCAACCGAGTAATCAACATCGTCATCGTGGTGGAGCGCAAGGAACCAACGCACAAATACAGAGTTCAGCGACCTGTTTACTATGTAAGCAAGGTCTTGACGGAATCCAAGCACCGTTACCCGCACTACCAGAAGATAGCTTATGGAGTTTTCCTTGCTTCATGCAAGCTAAGACATTATTTCCAAGAGCACCCCATCATAGTAGTGAGCAAAGCTCCACTGTCCGACATCATCAACAACATCGACGCTACAGGGAGAATGGCAAAGTGGGGCATTGAATTTGCCGCCTTTAACATCACCTACAAGTGACGCGACACTATCAAATCACAAGCATTGGCGGATTTTCTTGCAGATTGGACAGAGCTGCCAGAAGACACTCATGTGCCAGAGCCAGAGTATTGGGTCATGCACTTTGATGGATCCAAGTTACTCAATGGCTCGGGGGCTGGTGTATTATTGCAATAACCAACAAGAGAGAAGTTGCAATACGTCCTGCAGATCCACTTCAACGCTACAAATAACATGGCGGAGTACGAGGCCCTCATTCACGGACTTCACGTAGCCAAGGAAATTGGCATCAAGCGCATAGTTTGCTATGGAGATTCCGACTTGGTTGCCCAGCAAGTAGCTGGCACCTGGAATGCACGAAACCCTATGATGGCGGCATATCAAGACGAAGTAGACGAAATAGCCAAGTGCTTCATTGGCTACGAAGTCAAGTACGTGAAGAGGGAGGATAATGAGGCGGATGATCTGCTGTCAAAGCTTGGATCAACTTGTCGACCAGTTCTGCTAGGCGTTTTTCTAGAGCATTTACAGACTCCATCCGTGAAGGGAGCAGACCCCGACAACCCGGATAGAGTTGACTCATTTGTTAACGCAATAATAGTGACCTCTCCAGCTTGGACGAAGCCATTCATGGATTATCTACAAGACAGAACTTTGCCCGCCGACGAAGTCGAAAGCCGACAAATAGTACGCTGAGAAAAAGGTTACATCATCATTGACAGCCAGCTATACAAAAGAAGTACCACAAGAGTCTTCCTATGGAGTGTCTCCCAGTAGCAAGGTATTGAAATCCTTAGAGAAATACATCTCGGAGATTGCGGGCATCACGCCGCTCCCCGATTGTTGGTGGCCAATGCTTTCCGACAAGGATTCTACTGGATAACTGCCAAGGCGGACGCCGACAAGTTGGTATAAACATGCCTTGGGTGTCAGTTTTATGCAAGACAACCAAATGTTCTAGCTGAAGAATTGCGAACAATACCAATAACTTGATTGTTCGCAGTCTAGGGGCTAGACATGGTGGTACCTATGCAGACATCACCCTGTGGATTCACACACTTGCTAGTAGCAATGGATAAATTCACAAAATGAATTGAAGCTAAACCCATTAGAAAGCTTGATGGGGCAACAATCCTAAAGTTTGTGCGGGATCTAGTGGTGATATTTGGTCTCCCACATAGCATCATCACCGGTAATGGCAGAAATTTATCTCTCGGAGAAGTTGAGGAGTATTGTCATGAGAAAGGCATCCGCCTTGACCTAGCATCTGTGGCACATCCACAGTCAAATGGACAAGTTGAAAGGACCAATGGACTAATTCTGCAAGGAATCAAGCCATGCTTAGAGGCACCGCTGCGTAGAGCAGCAGGAGCCTGGGCGGAGGAACTACCATCTGTTTTGTGGAGTTTACGAACAACACCTAATAGATCTACCGGCTTGACTCCTTTCTTCATGGTGTATGGAGGAGAAGCAGTTCTCCCATCCGACATACGCCACGATGAACCAAGAGTTTCCTCCTACAAGGAAGATGACGCTGAAGAATCCATACGGCTATATGTGGACCTACTTGAAGAAGAGCACGTGCTGGCATGCCAGAGATCTGCCGTCTTCCAGAAAAAGCTGCACGGCTACCATAGTCGCCGTATAAAGCATCGCTCATTTAAAGAAGGGGATCTAGTGCTTAGACTCAAGCAAGAAAAATCACACAAATTATCCCCGCCTTGGGAAGGACCGTCGTCAGAAGCAAAGCATTGCTCAATGGTTCCTGCTACCTTGTCGATATTCGCGAGTTGAAAGATAGGCCAAAAAATCGCAAGCACAAGCAACGTGACTCCGATGATGATTACCCGGAGACAGATCAGCCGTGGAACAGAGCACATCTACGTCCCTTTTACACTTAGCACATTTATATTATGTAATAAGTTTCTTATATGATCAATGAAACAAAGCATTTGGTTCACTCATATTCTCTGAGTCTTTTACCTCCTTTAGTTGTTCATTTTTAGATCATATAAACCCTTTATGCGCAAGGTTGCATTTGCCCTTGTGAAAATTCTGCCTACGGGCGTTAGCTTAAGTTTTCTGGTCTACACATTTTCTGAAGTTTTTATGTGGATTCTGGAGTAGTGACATGTCGAAAGTGATCTTGAAGCCACGCTTCTTGTCCTTCACTCTGGCGATGTCCTTTAGCCGGAGCTTGATGGAGTCAGTAGAGAAGTTATCCTGCGAAATTCGCATGGGATCCCTCCTTTCTTGGCTATACTTGCACATCAGCTGGGTGCGGTGCTGCAAAGGCTGGATCCACCTAATGTACCATCACATGGCAAGATCCAAGCCCGTCAGACCTCCTTCTACGAGCCATTCGATCCGCCTTACAGCACGATTGGCTTCGTCGTTGGAAGGAAGAGAGGTTGGGGTCCGCCATGTGGGCACTTCGGTGGCAGCTCCATCGATGAAGTCGGGGGAGGTCTCAAGATGGTCTGGCAGAGGGACATCTGGCCCGTAGAAATACGTGCACTGCCAGTTCTTGCAAGACTCGTGCCCTACGATGTCGGGGAAGCACCGACTAGGACAGATCTTAAAGCTAATGGTTCCGTAGGTCTGCAGTTCATCCTTGGACTCTATGGACTCTCTCTTGACGGTGAAGAAATATACAAACAGATCTAAGCTAGGTTTGATTCGTAGATATCCTTCGCATAGAGCTACAAAGTTGCTAAGGACTAGAATGCTGTTAGGAGAGAGTACCCGGAAGTATCGGAGGACATCCAAGAAGAAGTCAGAGACTGGTAGGCTAACGCCACGTACCAGCTGAGATTTGAGGTACACCTTCTCTCCGGCTTGAGGAGAAGGGACCACCTCACCAGCCGGCGCCACCTGCCAGACGAACTTCTCCGCTGCAGGGAGATAGCCCTCATCGACCAGCTCTTGGAGATCTTCGGCGAAGGGATCAGAACGTGTCCACACCCTCTTATGGGAATCATTTTCCTCTTCAGCGGCTTAGGGCGCCGCTCGTGCTTGGTCATTGTCGGTGGAATCTGTCACAGCGGAGACAGGGACGACCACCCCCTCCGGCGGAACGATCACTCCCTGGGATGGCTGCGTCATAGCCTCGGGAGTCGCCGACATGGAAGGAGTAGAGCTTCTGGAGGCCATTACGGCGAGGACTATGTGGAGGAAGAAAGGGCTGTGGTTAGGGTTTTCGCAGGAGAGCTTGAACAGTCGTGCAACCGGAGGAACATGAAGACTGGGAAGCTAATGCCGGTAAAAAGAAACAAATTTACCGTGGTGGAAATATATAAGCCTCACGTCAAGATTCGTGTGAAAAGATCTAATGGATGGAACATTGCCGCCGTGGAAGTGAACGTGCGCGGTAATTTCGCCACGTCCTCCATCTTTTGCCGCTTCGCCATTTCGGATTTCGCGCGCGTGAAAATAGCTAATGATTAATGTTGGAGATATGCCCAAGAGGCAATAATAAAAGTGGTTATTATTATATCTTTGTGTTTATGATGAATGTTTACATCCCATGCTATAATTGTATTATAAGGAAACACTGATACATGTGTGTTTTGTAAACATAAAAGATTCCCTAGTAAGCCTCTTGTGGAACTAGTTTGTTGATTAAATGATGATCATGGTTTCCTAATCATGGACATTGGATGTCATTAATAACAAGGCTATATCATTAGGAGAATGATGTGATGGACACACACCCATAGTAAGCATAGCATAAGATCAAGGCATTAAGTTCGTATTGCTGTAAGCTTTCAAATGCATAGTAACCTAATCCTTCGACCATGAGGTTATGTTAATCACCATAACCGGATGGGTACTTTGATGACATCAAACACCGCTTCATAACTGGGTGGTTATAAAGGTGTCATTGGATATTCTGAAAGTATGTGTTGAAGCGCATGAACCAATATTGGGATTTGTCCATCCATATGACATATAGATATGCTCTGGGCCCTCTCGGTGGAATGTCATCTAGTTAGCTTGCAAGCATGTGACTGGGTCACAAGGGATGACATAACATGGAACGAGTAAAGAGTACTTATCAGTAACGAGGTAGAACTAGGTATAGAGATACCGACGATCAAACCTCGGATAAGTAGAATATCGTGTGACAAAGGGAATTGGTTTCGTATGTTAATGGTTCTATCGATCACAAAGTCATCGTTGAGTATGTGGGAGCCGTTATGGATCTCCAGATCCCGCTAATGGTTATTGATTAGAGAGGTGTCTTCATCATGTCTGTATATTCATGAACCGTAGGGTGACACACTTAAGGTTCGAAGTTATTTTAAGTAGATATGGAATGTGCGTTGGAAACCGAATGTTGTTCGGAGTCTCGGATTAGATCCGGGACATCACGAGGAGATCCGGAATGGTCCGGAGAATAAGATTCATATATTGGGGATCATTTTCTAAGTTAGGAAATGTTCCGGAGTGTTTGTATGGAGATTCTAGAAGGTTTCGGAATGTTCTGGAAGGTTCTAGAATAGTTCTTGGTGTTTGCTTGAAAACCAAGAAAGGGTCAAAGGAAACCTTGTGGGGCGAGACACGGATTCGTGGGGGAGGAGGACTCCTCCCCCCTTCCCAACCCGCCGGCCATAGGAGGGGAGTCCTACTAGGACTCCCCCTCCCTAGGCGCGCCTCCCTTCTTTAAATAGAAGGGAGGGGGCGCCCCCTTCTAGCCCCCTCTCATAACAAGCTCTAGCCGCCGCCTCTCTCCTCTACCTTCGCTCTGCTCCGGCTTGTATCAACGTTGTGGTTCAGTTTCGTAGGTAAGATCCGTTCTTATTCGAAAGCCCCAAACCAAGTAAAACTTGCAAAGAAAATTAGAGGCGTCTAACTTGTTTTTGCAGGGGTTTTGTGATGTGATATGGCCATCTTGTGATTGTGATTATATTTGATGTATGCAATGATCCTTGTTGTAATATGGCAACCGGCAGGAGCCTAATGGTTGTCTTTAATTCTGTTAAGACCTGTGTGTCTATTCATCTTGTAATAGCTTTATTCCAAGTAGTTGTAATAGTTGTTAGTGATGATGGACAACCATGAAGTGGCGCCACTGACCTTGACGCAATGCTGGTGATGATGGATATCATGTCCGTGCTTTGGAGATGGAGATCAAAGGCATAAGAAGAAAGGGCCATATCATATCACACTAATTATGAATTGCCTGTGATGTTAATCCTTTATGCATCTTGTATTGCTTAGATCGCGACGGTAGCATTATAAGATGATCCCTCTAACTAAATTTCAAGTAATATAAGTGTTCGTCCTTAGTTGTCACCGTTGCTAAGACTCGTCATCTCGAAGCATCTCGTGATGATCGGATGTGATAGATTCTACGTGTGCATACAACGAGTGCAAGCCAGATTTGCACATGCGGAAACTAAGGTTAATCTTGATGAGCCTAGCATGTACAGATATGGTCTCAGAACACGGAATACCGAAAGGTAGAGCATGAATCATATAAGTGATATGATGACAATGAAGATTGTTCACCGATGAAACTACATCTTCTCTCGTGAAGATCGGACTTGGTGTAGTGGACTTGGTTCGTGTAATCACTAAGACAATGTGAGGGATGTTGTTTTGAGTGGGAGTTCACCTAGTTAATTTAAGAATTAAAGTAGAACTCAATTTATCATAAACTTAGTCTAAACTACTTGCAAATTTGTTGTAGATTATGACGAATCTCTCCATCAATTTCAATGCGTTCCTAGAGAAAGAAAAACTTAAGAACAATGGAAGCAACTTCACGGACTGGCTCCATGGTCTGAAGATTGTCCTCAGGGCTGGTCAGATGACCTATGTGCTCGAAGCACCGCTAGGCGACCCACCTGCAGCTGATGCCACCGATGACGTAAAGAATGTTTACGCCACTCGAAAAAATCATTACTCCATAGTTCAGTGTGCCATCCTGTACGGTTTAGAAACGGAGCTCCAGAAGCGTTTTGAGCACCACGACCTGTTCGAGATCATTAAGGAGCTCAAGCTCATTTTTGAGACTCATGCGGCCGTGGAGAGCTATGAGGCCTCCGAGAAGTTCTTTACCTGCAAGATGGAAGAGGGAAGCTCCGTTAGCGAGCACGTGCTCACCATGTCTGGGCACGCAAACAAACTCCAAGAGTTGGGGATAACAATTCCTAATGAGTTAGGGATTCACCGTGTCCTCCAATCACTGCCACCGAGTTATAAGAACTTTGTGATGAACTACAATATGCACTGCATGAACAAGATGTTGCCTGAACTATCGTCCATGCTGAAAACTGCTGAGTGGAGATCAAGAAGGAGCACCAAGTGTTGATGGTCAATAAGACCACCAATTTCAAGAAACAGGGAAAGCCTAAGAAAAAGGGCAACTTCAAGAAGGACGGTAAGAAAGCTTCCGCACCTGCTAAGAAGCCCAAGGCTGGTCCTAAGCCTGAAACTGAGTGTTTCTACTGCAAGGGTGTTGGTCACTGGAAGCGTAACTGCCCCAAGTACCTGGCAGATCTGAAGAACGGCAACATCAAGAAGAAAGGTATATTCGATATACATGTTATTGATGTGTATCTTACTAGTAGTCATAGTAGTGCCTGGGTATTTGATACTGGTTCGGTTGCTCATATATGTAACTTGAAACAGGAGCTGTGGAATAAATGAAGACTGGCAAGAGACGAGGTGACGATGCGCGTTGGAAATGGCTCCAAGGTTGATGTGATCGCCGTCGGCACGCTCCGTCTACATCTACCTTCGGGATTAGTTTTAAATTTAAATAATTGTTATTTGGTGCCTGCGTTAAGCATGAACATTATATCTGGATCTTGTTTATTGCGAGACGGTTACTCTTTTAAGTCTGAGAATAAAGGTTGTTCGATTTATATGAGTAATATCTTTTATGGTAATGCACCTGAGATAAATGGTTTTATTCTTATTGAATCTCGATATTAGTGATACACATGTTCACAACATAGATGCTAAACGAATAAAATTGAATGATAATTCTACATACATGTGGCACTGTCGTCTTGGTCACATTGGAGTGAAGCGTATGAAGAAACTCCATTCTGATGGACTTCTTGAATCACTTGATTTTGAATCACTTGAAAGATGCGAAGCATGTCTAATGGGAAAAATGGCTAAGACTCCATTCTTTGGGATAATGGAGCGAGCTATAGACTTGTTGGAAATAATACATACCGATGTGTGCGGTCCAATGAGTGTAGCATCATGTGGTGGATATCGTTATGTTCTCACTTTCACGGATGACTTAAGTAGATATGGGTATGTCTACTTTATGAAACATAAGTCCGAAACTTTCGAGAAGTTTAAGGAATTTCAAAGTGAAGTGGAAAATCATCGTAACAAGAAGATTAAGTTTCTGTGTTCTGACCGCGGAGGTTAATATCTGAGTTATGAGTTTGGCATGCATTTAAAGAAATGTGGAATACTTTCGCAGTTGACACCGCCGGGAACACCACAACGTAATGGTGTGTCCGAACGTCGTAATCGAACTCTCTTAGATATGGTTCGGTATATGATGTCTCTTACAGATTTACCGCTATCATTTTGGGGCTATGCATTAGAGACAGCCGCATTCACTTTAAATAGGGCACCATCTAAATCCGTTGAAACGACACCATACGAATTGTGGTTTGGAAAGAAACCTAAGTTGTCGTTCCTTAAAGTTTGGGGTTCTGAAGCATATGTAAAAAAGTTACAACCTGATAAGCTTGAACCCAAAGCGGAGAAATGCGTCTTCATAGGATACCCGAAAGAAACAATTGGGTATACCTTCTATCATAGATCCGAAGGCAAAGTTTTCGTTGCCAAGAATAGATCCTTTCTTGAGAAGGAATTTCTCTCGAAAGAAGTGACTAAAAGGAAAGTAGAACTCGACGAGGTTATTGAACCTTCTCTCGGAGTTGAGAGTAGCACAGCACCGGAAGATGTTTTTGTGCCGCCTGCACCAACTGGAGAGGAAGCTAATGATGTTGATCATGAAACTTCGAACGAAGTTACTGCTGAACCTCGCAGGTCAACGAGAGTTCGTACCACTCCTGATTGGTATGACTCTGCGTTGAACGTCATGTTGGTGGACAACACTGATGACCCTGCGATGTATGAAGAAGCTATGGTGAGCCCAGATTCCGACAAATGGCTAGAAGCCATGAAATCCGAAATGGGATCCATGTACGAAAACCAAGTATGGACTTTGGTGGACTTACCGGATGGCCGTAAGGCTGTCGAGAACAAATGGATTTTCAAAAGAAAAACAGATGCTGATGGTAATGTTACTGTCTATAAAGCTCGACTTGTCGTGAAAGGGTTCCGACAAATTCAAGGAGTTGACTACGATGAGACTTTCTCACCAGTAGCGAAGCTAAAGTCTGTGAGGATTTTGTTAGCAATCGCTGCATATTTTGATTATGAAATTTGGCAGATGGATGTCAAAACGGCGTTCCTTAATGGTGACATTGAGGAATAGTTGTATATGGTACAACCCAAGGGTTTTGTCGATCCTAGTGATGCTGACAAGGTATGCAAACTTCAGCGCTCCATTTATGGACTGAAGCAAGCATCCCAGAGTTGGAATCAACGTTTTGATAAGGTAATCAAAAACTTTGGATTTATACAAACTTATGGAGAAGCTTGTATTTACAAGAAAGTGAGTGGGAGCTCTGTAGCATTCCTAGTACTATATGTAGATGACATATTGTTGATTGGGAATGATATAGAACTTCTTAATAGCGTTAAAACCTATTTGAATAATAGTTTTTCAATGAAGGATCTTGGCGTAGCGGCATATATTCTAGGCATCAAGATTTATAGAGATAGATCAAGACGCCTAATAGCGCTTTCACAAAGTACATACTTAGACAAAGTTCTAAAGAAGTTTAGAATGGAAGAGAGCAAGAAAGGGTTCGTGCCCATGTTGTCAGGTAAGACCTTGAGTAAGACTCAAAGTACGGCTACGGCAGAAGATAGAGAAAAGATGAATAATATTCCCTATGCCTCGACCATAGGTTCTATCATGTATGCCATGCTGTGTACAAGACTGGATATAGCACATGCTATTAGTTTGACTAGCAGATATCAAAGTGATCCTGGAATGGAACACTGGATAGCGGTCAAGAATATCCTAAAGTACCTGAATAGGACTAAGGATATGGTTCTTTCTTATGGAGGTGATGAACAACTTGTTGTAAACGGTTACACTGATGCTAGTTGGAACACCGATCCAGATGACTCCAGGTCACAATCTGGATACGTATTTATTTTGAATAGTGCTGCAGTGAGATGGAGGAGTGCCAAGCAAAGTGTTGTGGCGAAATCTTCAACTGAATCGGAATACATAGCTGCTTCGGAGGCTGCACAAGAAGCCATATGGATGAAGGAGTTCATTACTGAACTTGGCGTGGTTCCCAGTGCGTTGGACCCGATGGCCATCTACTGTGACAACACAGGTGACATAGCTAATGCACAGGAGGCAAGGTCACATAGCAAGATGAAGCACATCAAGCTACGTTTCCATGCTATTCGCGAGTATGTCCGAGATGGTGACATAAAGATTTGCAAAGTACACACTGATCTGAATGTGGCAGATCCGTTGACTAAACCTCTCCCTATAGCAAAGCATGACCAACACCAGAACGCCATGGGTGTTAGGTATATTACCATGTAATCTAGATTATTGACTCTAGTGCAAGTGGGAGACTGTTGGAGATATGCCCAAGAGGCAATAATAAAAGTGGTTATTATTATATCTTTGTGTTTATGATGAATGTTTACATCCCATGCTATAATTGTATTATAAGGAAACACTGATACATGTGTGTTTTGTAAACATAAAAGAGTCCGTAGTAAGCCTCTTGTGGAACTTGTTTGTTGATTAAATGATGATCATGGTTTCCTGATCATGGACATTGGATGTCATTAATAACAAGGTTATATCATTAGGAGAATGATGTGATGGACACACACCCATAGTAAGCGTAGCATAAGATCAAGTCATTAAGTTCGTATTGCTGTAAGCTTTCAAATGCATAGTAACCTAATCCTTCGACCATGAGGTTATGTTAATCACCATCACTGGATGGGTACTTTGATGAAATCAAACACCGCTTCATAACTGGGTGGTTATAAAGGTGTCATTGGGTATTCTGAAAGTATGTGTTGAAGCGCATGAACCAAGATAGGGATTTGTCCATCCATATGACAGATAGATATGCTCTGGGCCCTCTCGGTGGAATGTCATCTAGTTAGCTTGCAAGCATGTGACTGGGTCACAAGGGATGACATAACATGGAACGAGTAAAGAGTACTTATCAGTAACAAGGTAGAACTAGGTATAGAGATACCGACGATCAAACCTCGGATAAGTAGAATATCATGTGACAAAGGGAATTGGTTTCGTATGTTAATGGTTCTATCGATCACGAAGTCATCGTTGAGTATGTGGGAGCCGTTATGGATCTCCAGATCCCGCTAATGGTTATTGATCAGAGAGGTGTCTTCATCATGTCTGTATATTCATGAACCGTAGGGTGACACACTTAAGGTTCGAAGTTGTTTTAAGTAGATATGGAATGTGCGTTGGAAACCGAATGTTGTTCGGAGTCTCGGATTGGATCCGGGACATCACGAGGAGATCCAGAATGGTCCGGAGAATAAGATTCATATATTGGGGATCATTTTCTAAGTTAGGAAATGTTCCGGAGTGTTTGTATGGAGATTCTAGAAGGTTTCAGAATGTTCTGGAAGGTTCTAGAAGAGTTCTTGGTGTTTGCTTGAAAACCAAGAAAGGGTCAAAGGAAACCTTGTGGGGCGAGACACGGATTCGTGGGGGAGGAGGACTCCTCCCCCCTTCCCAACCCGCCGGCCATAGGAGGGGAGTCCTACTAGGACTCCCCCTCCCCAGGCGCGCCTCCCTTCTTTAAATAGAAGGGAGGGGGCGCCCCCTCCTAGCCCTCTCTCATAACAAGCTCTAGCCGCCGCCTCTCTCCTCTACCTTCGCTCTGCTCCGGCTTAGGCGAAGCCCTGCAGAATTCTCTCCTCCACCACCACCACCACACCGTCGTGCTCGCTGGAACAGGGAGAGGAAGGTCTGCTTCGACTCCACACGTGTGACCGACTGCGGAAGCGCTACCGGAACGCGGTGCCGGAAGGATCGTCCACACGATCTTGAGATCGGCAAGTGATCGACTACATCAACCCCGAGATCTAATCTCGTAACGCTTTCGGTTCTACGAGGGTTAGTACAGATCTATCTCGTTGCTCATGTCTAATAGATTAGATATTGGCTTTTATCTAGATTAGATCTGGGTTTTATTTGTTCTTGCGGTAGAATTTTTTTGTTTTCCATGCTACAAACCCATCAATTAATTCTTTGCTTCTATGAGTTTCGAGGTAATGTAGGCTGTACCCTACATCATCCTCCTGACAGTTGCAGTGAAGGGTCACGTCCAAAGATTACATCGAAGACGGAGATCGTCCGACTCTAGAAACGAAGACTCAAGGAATATCCGGCTACATTGCGAAGCCGGAGAGGATTGCAGGGTTCTTTGGGAGACCTTTGAGATACTGCTTGACGGATTGCCAGCATCACTTAGACGGGATATTCAGAGATCAACGAGCAAGCCGGCACTAGATTTCAACGTCCTCCGGGGGTTACTGTTGGGGATATGCTATATTGGTATCCTCATAGCATGTCACCAATCCGCCTAACCCGGGTGGCCATAGTTGGCAACAAGGCCTATGGCCTGCTGGGCGGCCCAGTTAGACGGATCCTGAAGGGAGACCCATGCCGGATAAAGAAAGGCTACGCAGGAGTCACCGACATACTCGGAGCCTTGGATTACAAGACACGGAAGACTAGTTCATGTAGGTGTAGGACTCTTTACCTTGTCCGACAAGGACCTTTCCCTGTAAACCCTAGGTCTTGGCGCCTTTATAAGATGGCATGTGGGAGCCTTTAGGACACAACTTCTCTGATTGCAGCGTACAACGTGCAACACCTCGGACAGCGAACCTATCTCTATAACTCGGCGTATTTCCATTATAGTGATTTATAGCAGGAGTAGAGTTCCACCACCGTTGTGGGACTTGAACCTGGGTAACCTATGTTACCTCGTACCCGCTAACTCTCCGCCTTACCCCACATCTCTAAACATGCAGTGTGAGGACCCCTCCATGGCGTACTCGTCGGCAATACCACGACACACTAGGATTTCATCCTCCATTGTACCCTCGTGAAGCACGCGAGCAATACAACAAAACCAGACTAGGGGCTTTACCTCCTTACGAGGGTCCCGAACCTAGGTAAAAAAACCGTCTCCCCTCCCTGTCGTGAGCTTGCTCCACCGCCATTGCCATCACCGAGATCTCTTGGAGTTGTGTGTTCAGGCCCCTCTCGAACCAAGGGATCGTTAGACAAAAAACACATGTTTAATTTTAGTTTGCATTCCTAAACCAAAAACACAAAAAAATTAGTTGTAACTTTTATTGCAAATTTGTTTCTCTCAGAGATTGCTCAATTTCAGCTGACTTGGCAATAGGGAAATATAGAGGGGGTTCGACTCAAGTACAAGAAAGAACCAAGCAAGAGGATGTATCAGATTCCTTCATCACATTTTCTACAACTTTAAATTGACCCTATAATTATTTACTCGCTTGCACTTGAGCCACTCCCCACTTAGCTTTTTATCCTATAATTTATATTCCTTCGCCAGTGTCTCCTTTTTAGATTTGAAATGATAAGCAATGAACTTGGTTAAAAATATTTCCGACATTTTTACAAGAAAAAGCATCCAAAAGATGACTTGAGTCCATGTTTAGCCCAAAGTATTTTATTTAAGAACTACTCAACCCCATTTGAGCTTAATGTAAATAGACTCGATAGCACTCTTGAATGAAATTGTCTGATAAAATGGATGCTTGAAAGTAGTAGAGATTAGGCCACTGCTTGTTCTAATAATTACAGTAAGATATTGCTTTACGCGTGTCATTACAAGACTGTCAGGCTGTATGAGGAACTATCAACTCTGCTGGCCAATGAACGATCTAAATGTGGGAAACCACTTGATTTCAGCTATTGAGATATGTAAGCGTCTGTAGCTGCAATGCTATGACAGGTAAAATTTTAGTCTCCTCGTGGTTTCACGTTCCAAGTGAAGTTGTAGTACTCCTTTGACTCACTATTGCTCAATAGTTATCTATTGGCATGGCCACGAGTGCGCAACATAGTCCCAGTTAACATGTTAAAAAAGTGGCATGATTTCTCTATGAAAGGGCTGAAGTTTTTGAAAAACAAGGAAAGGAAAAAGGTACTTTGAGAGTCTTGAAATTTTGACGCGGGAATAGATGAGTTGTTCTTAAATTGAATCTTTTTGGTACCAACTTGAGTACTCTTAATTGATTAAAGAAACAAGAGCAAAACATTTTCATCTCTCAACAAAGAGAGACACCAACAGAATTTGTTTCACTTTCTTAGCTAAACTTTTGACACTTGATCGGGCATATGATTTATTTGCTAGCAAGATATACATGGTTAGGAAGTGGACTTAGTGCAATCTTGTGAATACTTGTATGATCATGTTTAATATTGCAGGAATTGTGAAGAAAAGAATTTTACACCAATTCGAGCTTGTAAGTTCTTTTATTTCAGTCTTGAATCTCTGCTATTCTTCCTTATTTTCTTGTCACTCGAGGGCAAGCAACATCTAAGCTCGGGGGAGTTGATAGCTGTGAGATTCAACATATTTTTGATCGTTTTTATTGATGGTTTTCTTGTGGATTTGATCATTTTTTATCTTTACCTAACGCTAATACTTCGGTAGCAAAGAAAACTTGGTTTTTAATGTGTGTTTCAGGTTCTGAACATCAATAAAAGGTTTTAACAAGGGAAACACAATATTCAGGAGAAAACAAGCAAGTCTCTTTTCAGAAGAAATCAAGGGAGGCACATGGAAGCTTTAACAAGCAACTATATGGCGGGATTACTTTTTCGGCCGAATAGTTCCCGCCGTATAGTTTCCGCTGCCTCTGACTTGTCAAAAGGGACAACTTTCATGAAGAGATGGGACGTGAAATCATAATACATCACCCACCATCAAATCCAGAAAGGAGAGATCCGGAGAAGAAGGGGAAGACGTTCTTCATCTCGCTCCACGATCTTCGACCTCCTAGCCATCACACCCTCGTAACCATTACTTGTACTTGAGAGAGAGAGAGAGATCTTCACTTTGCAAGATTAGGGTTTGAGATTGTTTCTTCCTATCTTGAATTGTATTGGATTACTTTTCTATTCTTATTGTGGATCTCTGATACATTGCAAATGTATCTATAATTTTTGATGTTCCATGCTTGGTTTTATCCACTTTCTTGTGTTTTGTTCCAACTTTGGAGTACTTTTCATATGATTTCTTGGACTAACCTATTAAAAAAGAGCCATAGTGCCAGCTGCCTATTTTTTGCTGTTTTTGGTTCCAGGAAAGTCAGAAAATGAATATTCTCGGAATTGGATGGGACAAAAGACAAAGTGCCTATTTTTCCGGAAGTCATCAGATGCCAGGGGGCCACCACACCACCTGGCCGCACGGCCCATCCTGACCCACGCTAGGGGGTGGTGAGGCCAGCCCTGGCACCCCCTCAGCCTCCCCTTCCGACTATAAGATGCCCTCGGGACGAAAACCCTAAGTGCCCGATCAAAAATCCACGAAAGAGTCTCAGAGTCAGCCATCTCCATCCCTAGATCGGGAGGGATCCAAGCTCTTCCCAAGACCACGCCGAGAGGGAATTCACTCTGGAGGGCTTCTTCATCACCATGCAAGCCTCCGGTGTGATGCGTGAGTAGTTCATCCTTGGACTATGGATCCATGTAGTAGCTAGATGGCTGGTTCTCCTCCTTTGTGCTTTCATGTCTAGATCTTGTGAGCTCCATTCATGATCAAGATCATCTATTTGTAATTGTGCATGTTGTGTTTGCGGGGATCCGATGGATATTGAGATGCTATTTCAGATTGATTATTGATTCTATCATGTCTTTGTTATTTGTGATCTTGCATGCTTTCCGTTGTTAGTAGCTATCTTGGCCAAGTATATGCTAGCAACTCCAAGAGTTAGTATTTATGCTCGATAGTGGGTTCATGCCTCCGTAACTGGGAAATGACAGAAATCTCTAAGGTACTAGATGTGTTGTTGCTACTAGGGAGAAAACAACAATCCTTTGTTCATAGAACAATCGTATTGTTTACTTTACACGCAGTTCGTAAAGGAATAATCTGTTGCTTATAACTTAATACTGGAGGGGGTTCGGATGATAACCTAAAGGTAGATTATTAGTCATAGATGCAGTTGGATGGCGGTCTATGTATAATGTTGTAATGCCCAATCAAGTCTCAAAGGAGTCAAGATGATTAGTATATGCATGTTTTGCTTTCTCGATGTTTGTCAATTGCCCCGCTGTAATTTGTTCACCCATCATGTTATCTATCTAAGGAGCGCCACCTCTAGTGAACTATGGATCCCGATCCTTGTCTTTTACATTTAATCTACAATATTTTACTTCTTTTTGTTTACTTTCTACAAACTTTTACTTCTTTACATTCGATACGTTTAATCATTTGTTTTCCGCAAAACACGGTGAGATTGACAACCTCATCGCAAGTTGGGGACAAATTTCTGTGGTTGTGTTGTGCAGGTCTCCATGTTGCTACTAGCACCGGTAGTGCGCCCTACCAAAGCTCAGCTAGTAATACCTTTGGGGTGTTTCCTTGCTCCTACTGGTTCGATTAAACCTTGGTTTCATAACTGAGGGAAACTTGCTGCTGTGCTCATCATACCTTCCTCTTGGGGTTCCCAACGAGCTCTACATCAACCATGCACCAGCAATTTTCTAGACACCGTGCATTGAGCCATCAAGCATTTTTCTGGCGCCGTTGCCGGGGAGTCAAGGACATCTTCACAAGGGGAGTCCCTCATAACCAATCTCTTTACTTTGTTATTTTTGTTTTGCTTAGTTTCTTTTTTCTTTGTTTGCTTGTTTTGTTGTCAAAAACACAAAAAAATTAGTTTTACTAGTTTGCTTTCTTATTTGAAAACCCCCAAAAAATGACCACTCTTGAAAACAGTAAGTTGTGTGACTTCACTAGCACCAACAACAATGATTTTATGAGCACACCTATTGCTCCACCTGTGCCTGAAGATACTTTCTTTGAGATAAAACCTGCTTTGCTCAATCTTGTTATGAGAGAACAATTTTCTGGTATTGGTAATGAAGATGTTGCTTCCCATCTAAATAACTTTGCTGAACTTTGTGAGATGCAAAAGCATAGTGATGTAGATGGTGATATTATTAAGCTGAAATTGTTTCCTTTCTCTTTGAGAGGAAAAGCTAAAGAATGGAAGAATTTCTTAACTAGGAATAGTATTGATTCTTGGACTAAGTGCAAAGATGCTTTTATTGGAAAGTATTATCCTCCTGCTAAGATTATATCTATGAGAAGTGAAATAATGAAGTTTAAACAACTAGATAATGAACATGTTGCTCAAGCTTGGGAAAGAATGAAATCTTTGGTTAAGATTTGTCCCACTCATGGACTGACTGCTTGGACGATCATCCAAACTTTTTATGCAGGATTGAACTATTCTTCAAGGAACTTATTGTATTCTGCTGCTGGAGGTACCTTTATGACCATCACTTTGAGTGCTGCAACAAAACTCCTGGACAATATGATGGTTAATTATTCTGAATGGCATACTAAGAGAGCTCCACAAGGTAAGAAGGTAAATTCTGTTGAGGAAACTTCCTCCTTGAGTGATAAAATTGATATTATTATGTCTATGCTTGTTAATGGGAAAGCCCATATTGATCCAAGTAATGTTCCTTTGGCTTCTTTGGTTGCTCAAGAAGAGCAAGTTGATGTGAACTTCATAAGAAACAACAACTTTGGCAACAATGCTTATGGTAATAACAATTATAGGCCCTACCCTCCTAATAATACTTATGGCTATAATGGTAAACCAGGATTACCTAGTGAAGGAAGAATTTTAGAAGTTGAAAGAGCCACTAAAAACTTCATGGAAATGCAATATGAGAAAAATAAACTATTCACTAAAACTATGGAGGAACAATCTATCATTTTTAAGAACATTAGCCATCAACTTGAGAGTCTAAATATGGAAATTCCTAGTTTACAATTGAAACTCTCTAATGCTGAAAGAAATATATCATCTTTGTCTGAAGCTCAATCTTCATTGATTAATAAAATGGCTTCTAAACCTGAAACTAATGATAATCCTTTTGCAGCTACTAATGCCATACAAGTAAGAATTGATGAAAATGTTAGACTATTAGCTGAATTACATGCTAAGTGGGAAATAGAAGATGAAATTGCTGGAAACATTAGTGTTTCTACTATCACCACCACTAGTGTTGAGGCTAGTAATAGCTCTACTACTTTAGATGATAAGTATGATTTTGGTCTTGATGGTTGCAATATCTCTGAAGTTATTAAGTTCCTACAAAAGCTTGCTAAAAGTCCTAATGCTAGTGCAATGAACATGGCCTTTACAAAACACATTACTGATGCTCTCATAAAGATTAAAGAAGAAAAGATGAAACATAAAGCTTCTATTCCTATAAAACAAGAAGATGGTTGGGAACCCATCATTAATATGAAAGTGAATGACTTTGATCTCAAAGCTTTATGTGATCTTGATAGTAGTGTTTCTACTATGCCTAGAAGGATTTATGATATGCTTGATTTGCCTCCACTTGAAGATTGTTATTTGAATGTCCCACTTGATGATAATGCTAAAAAGAAACTCATGGGGAGTCTTAATGATATTCTTATTATGGTTAACAATGCCTATGTCCCCATTGATTTCTATGTTTTGGATGTTGAATACAATGCTTCTTGTCCTATTACTTTGGGAAGACCTTTTCTTATAATTGTTGGTGCCATCATTGATATGAAAGAAGGCACCATTAAATATCAACTCCCACTCAAGAAAGGTATAGAACACTTCCCTAAGAAGATAGAGAAGATTTCTTTTGCTTCTCCTATGAAAACAAAATTTGGTCTTAATGCTTCTTCATTTGAGAACACTTGATTCTTTCTTTGCTTCTTATGCCTAACTTAAAGGCGTTAAAGAAAAAGTACTTATTGGGAGATAACTCAAAAGTTTTAGATGAGTCTTGGAAGTTATTACCTCTGTAATAACCTCTCCTTATCCTTTTTATTTGCTTTTTGTGCCAAGAGTAACCTATAATGAGAGACAAGTAATGATTGGGAAAGTTGTTGTCCCGAAACAGATTTCTGTGCTTCACCGTAAAAATTCGTGTAAAATCTCTGAACGTCTTTTTGAGGAGTGCATTTTTGTGCTTCTGCCCCAGGTTGTTATCTAACTTTCGTTAGTTCAACACTTTTTTATTTGAGCAACAGAACGTCTTCGAAAAAATTCGTCTTTACCTGCTGGTCTGTTTTGACAGATTTCTGCCATTTTCTGCATTTGCTTCTTGTTGGTTCCTTTTTGAGTTCTTTTGGGGAATTGAGCTTTTTGAGGGAAGTGATACAGTAGGTAGTGCTCTAATGAAAGTTTATTTGGTGTTAGAACTGAACCTTAAAACTTATTTATCTTGAGTGCACTAATGTTGCTAATAAAGATTGTGTGAAGTTTTGTATGAAGGAAAAATTTCAGGTGCATGGAAGGAACGAGTAATGAGATGAAGGATGGACTAAAGCTCAAGCTTGGGGATGCCACGCGTGTCACCCCAAGAAATATCCAAGAATTACAAGCGTAAAAGCTTGGGGATGCCCAAGGCATCCCCTTCTTCATCAATAAAAATTCCAGGTTTCTTCCAAACGCTTCATTTTTATATTTTCATGCACAGTTGTGTTGTTCTTGGAGCGTCTTCTTTTTCGCTTTCGTTTTGGTTTTTCATTTGCTTGGTTTTCTTAGTTTGCTGAATAAATTGGTTGGACCCCCTCTTTCATACATTGATTTGCAAATAGTTTGGTTTGGTTTGTAAAAGAGTAGGAAAGTTCATGCTTATGTGGTAAAAAGAGCTCGTTTTTGACTGTGGCCTGATGTCTACGCACTTCTATTCTTGTAGACAGTTGTTGGGCCTCCAAGTGCAGAGGTTTGTAGAACAGCAGCAAGTTTTCCCATAAGTGGATCACCCAAGGTTTATCGAACTCAGGGAGGAAGTGGTTAAAGGTATCCCTCTCAAGCAACCCTGCAATCAAGATACAAGAAGTCTCCTGTGTCCCCAACACACCCAATACACTTGTCAGCTGTATAGGTGCACTAGTTCGGCGAAGAGATAGTGAAACACAAGTAGTATGGATAATTATAAGTGATAATGGTGATAGTGAATAGCTTGGTGGCGTGGAAAAGACCAAAGTAAAACTGAAATAAAGATGGAAGCAAGCAAACATGTAACAGATCTAATAGCAAACAGTGTTTCAGTGCTTAGAAACAAGGCCTAGGGATCATACACCACAATTTCATAGAGACATCTAACTCCAAATATAACTCATAACAAGTATTTGTAATCTCTAGCCTAAGTGCCACCATGGTGTGCACGCTGTCACTTTCACACACATGGGGAGAGCAGAGATCTATTAAAGGACTTGAGTAGCAAGGTAGATCTATAGATTACAACCTCATGATCTCAATAAGATCATGCATAGAGAAAGATAAACACATAGCTACTGGTAGAAGCCTTAGCCTCGAGAGAGAACTACTCCCTCCTCATCATGGGAATCACCAATGGTGATGGATATGGCGGTGGAGATCGATGGATATGGCTCCGGGGGCACTTCCCTATCCCGGCAGGGTGCCGGAACAGAGACTTTCTGTCCCCCGAATCTCCCCTTCGGTGGCGGCGGCGCTGCGGAACTTTTCGTGGATTTCTGATTGATGATTTAAGGTTTTGGTATTGGGAGGCTCTTATAGGCGAAGGAGGCAAGGTCGGTGGCCGGCCAGGGGGCCCACACCATGCCCTGGCGCGACCTAGGGTTGCCCGCACCTAGGGGTGGTGTGGCCACCCTGTGGCCCCTCTCCGACTCTCCTTCTGGCTCCGTGAGTCTTCCTGGAAAATAGTAACTTTGGCTTTTGTCTTGTCCAATTCCGAGAATATTCATTTTCTGACTTCCTGGAACCAAAAATAGCAAAAAACAGGCAACTGGCACCGTGGCATCTTGTTAATAGGTTAGTCCAAGAAATCATATGAAAAGTACTCCAAAGTTGGAACAAACCACAAGAAAGTAGATAAAACCAAGCATGGAACATCAAAAATTATAGATACATTTGCAATGTATCAACATCCCCAAGCTTAACTCCTGCTCATCCTCGAGTAGGTAAGTGATAAAAAGAAAGAATAATTTTTGAGGTGACATGCACCATCATAAACTTGATCAAAGTATTTGTAAAACATTGATAGCTGGGATCATAGTACTTCAATCATAACATGAAAGACAAAGTTCTAACAATAAGGCAAAGCAACTGTGTTGCAACATGAAAAGGCATAAACAAAAGATTCATGAATAACAATGCTTTGCAAGACGTTTGTTTGTTTCACATAAATAAAACATAGCATAGTAGCATTCAGCTTGTCCCTCATAGAATAGCAAACATAAATGCATAGGACACCTTCAAAGTTCATAAGAGTGACTAGATACAAATAGTTTAAAATAAGCAATATCAAGTTATACATCAATCAACTAGTCTTGGGACAATGCACATAGAACTAAGAATGGCCACTATGCTCTCAAAGTAAGTGCATAAAGGTAGAAGGTGGAGACTCTATATAATGGTGGAAGAAAGGCCTTCATAGAAGGAAGTAGGGACTCAAGTTTCATAAAGAGATTCCAAAAATTATGGTACTTATAGCTTTTATCTCTCATTGCCCTATCATAAGCATCTTTAAGTGATTAAGGTTAAAGTGAACAAACTATGGTGTACATGCTTGACGAAGTATAAGTTAGAAATCTCATGTCCCTTGAATACGAGGGCCTATCCTCATGCTACTCAAGTTTAGTCACCGGTAAGTTCTTGTCATCGTAAGTACATGTGTATCATGGAGAACCGCCAACGGGGTACCCCTTGCCCGATGATACGGAAGAATCCCCATATCAAAATGACAAGGCAAGCAAACAACGAGCATCTCAGCAATCTTCTTATTTACCATGGGAATATGGTGCTTTTTCTCTCTTTCCTCTTTTCATAATCTCTTTTTTTTCTCAATATAGGACTCTTTTTTTTATAAGAAGAATGCTTCATAGACAGCTCATTATGGTTACACTGTAGGTTTCCACAATGTCAGCATGGATTAGACCAGCGGCCCAGGCGTTTCTCTAACACATATACATAACTCCATGGACTTACAAGCTCCCCTTTCATTTCACACCGACGACATCCATATACAAAAAAGCATGATATCCACTAGGTACAAGTACCAAGTGCAAAGTTGAAAGCGTTCCTCATGAAAGCATGGTTCTGCTAATCCCCAACAAATAAGTGCAAGCATATACAACATAGATGACACAATGGTTCAAGTTTATTAAGGGAAAAAAAGTAAAGTGTGCCATCAAGTTCGTGAGAGCTTTAATCACTAGTTTTCTCATAACAAGTTTAATTTGGAAGGTAAACAGAAGCATGGATATACTTGGAATAGCATAAGCTAGTAGGTAGGTATAGTGGACTCTTTGGAAGAACTTGGTTTAGGGAGTTGGATGCATGAGTGGAACTCATACTTGGTTGTGGAGGCTAGCAAAAGACTGGGAGCGACAAACTAAGAGAGCAATAATGGCCATAATCATGCAGAGCGACAAAACATCATTGATCAAAGCATAAAGTGATACTACAAGTTGAAAACTAAAGGATCATAAAGGCTATGGTGACTTGAGATAGTCATAACATGGTGTGAGCATGCTCCAAGTCAACCCAAATAAAGCATCAAAGGAGAATACCACTATACTATGCTTTAATATGCTAAAACAACGCATGATTCATCCAAGGCACATTAAGCAATCTCAATTGTTTATAACAAGTCATGCTACAGCAAAGAATACTAAGCATAAAGCCAAAACAATATCAAGCATGGCATGACAAAGCATAGGCCACAGTCAAAAACAAGCTCTTTTTACCACATAAGCATGAACTTTCCTACTCTTTTCCAATCCAAACCAAACTATTTGCAAACCAATGTATGAAAGAGGGGGTCCAACCAATTTATTCAGAAAACTAAGAAAACCAAGCAAACTAAAAACCAAAACAAAAATGAAAAAGAAGACGCTCCAAGAACAACACAACTGTGCATGAAACAATAAAAATGAAGCGTTTGGAAGAAACCTGGGATTTTTATTGATGAAGAAGGGGATGCCTTGGGCCTCCCCAAGCTTTGACGCTTGTACTTCATGGATATTTCTTGGGGTGACACACGTGGTATCCCCAAACTTGAGCTTTAGTCCATCCTTCATCTCATTACTCATTCCTTCCATACACCTGAAATTTTTCCTTCATACAAAACTTCACACAATCTTTATTAGCAACATTAGTACACTCAATACAATAGGTCTTAAGGTTTAGCTCTAACACCAAATAAATTTCCATTAGAACACTAGCTACTGTAGCACTTCGCTCAAAAAGCTCAATTCCCCAAAAGAACTCAAAAAGGAACCAACAAGAAGCAAATGCAGAAAATGGCAGAAATTTGTCAAAACAGACCAGCAGGTAAAGACGAATTTTTTCGAAGACCTTCTGTTGCTCAAATCAAAAAGTGTTGAACTAACAAAAGTTACATAACAACCTGGGGCAGAAGCACAAAAAGACGTTCAGAGATTTTACACGAATTTTTACGGTGAAGCACAGAAATCTGATTTGGGACAACAACTTTCCCAATCATTACTTCTCTCTCATTAGAGGTTACTCTTGGCACAAAAAGAAAATAAAAAGGATAAGGAGCGGTTATTACTAAAGTAAGGGTTATCTCCCAATAAGTACTTTTATTTAAGGCCTTTAAGTTAGGCATGATAGTTTGAGAAGATGCTCACATAAGAAATATGAATTGAAGTAAAAGAGAGCATCAAGAAGCAAATTCAAAGCACATTTAAGTCTAACCCACTTCCTATGCATAAGAATCTTGTCAATAAACAAGTCATGAAAGCACAAAGCAACAAGCATAGGAAAACAAAACAAGTGCAACTTCAAGACTTTCAACATAAAGTGGGGAAACTTAATATTATTGAGATGCATAAAACCATGGTTCCCTCTTTCATAATAACTTTTAGTAGCATCATGAATAAAATTAACAATATAACTATCACATAAAACATTCTTATCATGAGCCACATGCACAAAATAATTATTACTATCCACATAAGCATAGTCATTCTTATTAATTGTGGTGGGAGCAAATTCAACAAAATAGCTATCATTATTATTCTCATCACCATAATCATCAAATATAGGAGGCATATTGTAATCATAATTAATTTTCTCCTCAATAGTAGGTGGACTGAAAATATCATATTCATCATTGTAATCATCATATATTGGAGGTTTGGTATCATTATAAGCAATAGAATAGCTATCTTCCAAAGCTGGGGAACTAAAAAGATCATTTTCATAAGAACTAGCTTCCCCAAGCTTAGACTTTTCCATAGCATTAGCAATAATGGTGTCCAAAAGAATTGATACTAACAACATTGCTATTAGCATGCAAATAAAGTTCCATAGGTTTTTTAATTTTCTCTTCAAACACTTCATGTCCTAACTCAAGATAAATACTATAAAGCTCTCTAATTTTGTTGTTGTTTTCCATTAAGCCTAACTAGTGAAAACAAGAAACAAAAAGACAAAACTATAGAATCTAAAGGAAATAACTTCGAGCACTCACACTGAAGGATGTGTGTACCTTTTACCTTACCTCCCCGGCAACGGCACCAGAGAATAGGCGTTTGTCGTGGGAGGTTCTTCTTCTTTAATCCTCCAGTCTGAATACCTTTTACCTTACCTCCCCGGCAACGGCACCAGAAAATAGCTTGATGTCTACGTACTTCTATTCTTGTAGACAGTTGTTGGACCTCCAAGTGCAGAGGTTTGTAGAACAGGAGCAAGTTTTCCCTTAAGTGGATCACCCAACGTTTATCGAACTCAGGGAGGAAGTGGTCCAAGGTATCCCTCTCAAGCAACCCTGCAATCAAGATACAAGAAGTCTCTTGTGTCCCCAACACACCCAATACACTTGTCAGGTGTATAGGTGCACTAGTTTGTGGAAGAGATAGTGAAACACAAGTGGTATGGATAATTATGAGTGGTAATGGTGATAGAGAATAGCTTGGTGGCGTGGAAAAGACTAAAGTAAAACTTAAATAAAGATGGAAGCAAGCAAACATGTAACAGATCTAATAGAAAATGGTGTTTCAGTGCTTAGAAACAAGGCCTAGGGATCATACTTTCACTAGTGAACACTCTCATATAAATATATCATCTTCATGATACTACGCTGAACTACTCTCCGGTTGGACACTCTAATCGTTGGTAGGGCTATAACAGCACACCTCAAAGTAAGCCTTTCCCATCTAGAAAACCCCACACTGTCACCTTGAGCACTAGATGGTTCCAACAAACACCACAATTTCATAGAGACATCCAACTCCAAATATAACTCATAACAAGTATTTGCAGTCTCTAGCCTAAGTGCCACCATGGTGTGCACGCTGTCACTTTCACACATATGGGGAGAGCAGACATCTATTAAAGCACTTGAGTAGCAAGGTAGATCTATAGATTACAAGCTCATGATATCAATAAGATCATGCATAGAGAGAGATGAACACATAGCTACCGGTAGAACCCTTAGCCTTGAGAGAGAACTAATCCCTCCTCATCATGGGAATCAGCAATGGTGATGGAGATGGCAGTGGAGATTGATGGAGATGGCTCCGGGGGCACTTCCCCGTCTTACAGGTGCCTAACAGAGACTTTCTGCCCCGAATCTCCCCTTGATTGGCGGTGATCATGAACTTTTCGTGGATTTCTGATTGACGATTTAGGGTTTTGGTATCGGGAGGCTCTTATACGCGACAGAGGCAAGGTCGGTGGCTGGCCAGGGGGCCCACACCATGCCCTGGCACGGCCTAGGGTTGCCCGCGCTAGGGGTGGTGTGGCCACCCTGTGGCCCCTCTCCGACTCTCCTTCTGGCTCCGTGAGTCTTCCGGGAAAATAGTAACTTTGGCTTTTGTCCCGTCCAATTCTGAGAATATTCATTTTCTGACTTCCTAGAACCAAAAACAGTAGAAAACAGGCAACTGGCACTATGGCATCTTGTTAATAGGTTAGTCCAAGAAATCATATGAAAAGTACTCCAAAGTTGGAACAAAACACAAGAAAGTAGATAAAACCAAGCATGGAACATCAAAAATTATAGATACATTTGCAATGTATCATGGCCTATGCTTTATCATGCCATGCTTGATATTGTTTTGGCTTTATGCTTAGTATTCTTTGCTGTAGCATGACTTGTTATAAAAAATTGAGATTGCTTAATGTGCCTTGGATGAATCATGCATTGTTTTAGCATATTAAAGCATAGTCTAGTGGTATTCTCCTTTGATGCTGTATTTGGGTTGACTTGGCGCATGCTCACACCATGTTATGACTATCTCAAGTCACCATAGCCTTTATGATCCTTTAGTTTTCAACTTGTAGTATCACTTTATGCTTTGATCAATGATGTTTTGTTGCTCTACATGATTATGGCCACTATTGCTCTCTTAGTTTGTCGCTCTCGGTCTTTTGCTAGCCTCCACAACCAATTATGAGTTCCACTCATGCATCCAACTCCCTAAACCAAGTTATTCCAAAGAGTCCACCATACCTACCTACTAGCTTATGCTATTCCAAGTATATTCATGCTTTTGTTTACCTTCCAAATTAAACTTGTTATGAGAAAACTAGTGATTAAAGCTCTCACGAACTTGATGGCACACTTTACTTAACTTGCCCTTAATAAACTTGAACCATTGTGTCTTCTATGTTGTATATGCTTGCACTTATTTGTCGGGAATTAGCAGAACCATGCATTCATGGGGTACGCTTTCAACATTGCACTTGGTACTTGTACCTAGTTGATATCATGCTCTTTTGTATATGGATGTCGTCGGTGTGAAATGAAAGGGGACCTTCTAAGTCCATGGAGTTATGTATATGTGTTACAGAAACGCCTGGGCCGCTGGTCTAATCCATGCTAACATGGTGGAAACCAGAAGCGTAACCATAATGAGCTGTCTATGAAGCATTCTTCTTATAAAAAAGAGTCCTATATTGAGAAAAAATAGAAAGGAGAAAAAAAGAGATACTATGAAAAGAGGAAAGAGAGAAAAAAGCACCTTATTCCCATGGTAAATAAGAAGATTGCTGAGATGCTCGTTGTCTGCTTGCCTTGTCATTTTGATATGGGGATTCTTCCGTATCATCGGGCAAGGGGTACCCCGTTGGTGGTTCTCTATGATACACATGTACTTACGATGACAAGAACTTACCGGTGACTAAACTTGAGTAGCATGAGGAGCATTCCTCGTATACAAGGGACATGAGATTTCTGACTTATACTTCGTCAAGCATGTACACCATAGTTTGTTCACTTTAACCTTAATCACTTCAAGATGCTTATGATAGGGGAAATGAGAGCTGAAAGCTATAAGTACCATAATTTTTGGAAGCTCTTTATGAGACTTGAATCCCTACTTCCTTCTATGAAGGCCTTTCTTCCACCATTATATTGAGTCTCCACCTTCTATCTTTATGCACCTACTTTGAGAGCATAGTGGCCATTCTTAGTTCTATGTGCATTGTCCCAAGACTAGTTGATTGATGCATACTTTGATATTGCTTGTTTTAAACTATTGTATCTAGTCACTCTTATGAACTTTGAAGATGTCCTATGCATTTATATTTGTTACTCTATTGAGGGACAAGCTGAATACTATTATACTATGTTTTCTTTATGTGAAACAAACAAACGTCTTGTAAAGCATTGTTATTCATGAATCTTTTGTTTGTGCCTTTTCATGTTGCGTCATAGTTTCTTTGCTTATTGCTAGAACTTTGTCTTTCATGTTATTATTGAAGTACTATGATCCCAGCTTTGAATGTTTTACAAATACTTTGATCAAGTCTTTGATGGTGCATGTCACCTCAAAAATTATTCTTTCTTTTTATCACTTACCTACTCGAGGACGAGCAGGAGTTAAGCTTGGGGATGTTGATACATTGCAAATGTATCTATAATTTTTGATGTTCCATGCTTGGTTTTATCCACTTTCTTGTGTTTTGTTCCAACTTTGAAGTACTTTTCATATGATTTCTTGGACTAACCTATTATCAAAGAGCCATAGTGCCAGCTACCTGTTTTCTGCTATTTTTGGTTCTAGGAAAGTCGGAAAATGAATATTCTCGGAATTGGACGGGACAAAAGCCAAAGTGCCTATTTTTCCGGAAGTCATTAGATGCTAGAGTACGAGACGAATAGGGGCAAGGGGGCCACCACACCACCTGGCCGCACGACCCAGCCTGGCCCGCTCCAGGGGGTGGTGAGGCCAGACCTGGCACCCCCTCGGCCTCCCCTTCCGACTATAAGATGCCCTCAGGACGAAAACCCTAAGTGCCCGATCAAAAATCCACGAAAGAGTTTGTAGCCGCCGTCATCTCCATCCCTAGATCGGGAGGGATCTGAAGCTCTTCCTGGCACCCTGCCGGAGAGGGGAATTCACCCTGGTGGCCTTCTTCATCACCATGCAAGCCTCTGGTGTGATGCATGAGTAGTTCATCCTTGGACTACGGATCCATGTAGTAGCTATATGGCTGGTTCTCCTCCTTTGTGCTTTCATGTCTAGATCTTGTGAGCTCAGTTCATGATCAAGATCATCTATTTGTAATTCTGCATGTTGTGTTTGCGGGGATCCGATGGATATTGAGATGCTATTTCAGATTGATTATTGATTCTATCATGTCTTTGTTATTTGTGATCTTGCATGCTTTCCGTTGTTAGTAGCTATCTTGGCCAAGTAGATGCTAGCAACCCCAAGAGTTAGTATTTATGGTCGATAGTGGGTTCATGCCTCTGGTAATCTAGGGAAGTGACAGAAATCTCTAAGTTACTAGATGTGATGTTGCTACTAGGGAGAAAACAACAATCCTTTGTTCATAGAACAATCGTATTGTTTACTTTACACGTAGTTCGTAAAGCAATAATCTTTTGCTTGCAAGTTAATACTGGAGGGGGTTCAGATGATAACCTGAAGGTGGATTATTAGTCATAGATGCAGTTGGATGGCGGGCTATGTATAATGTTGTAATGCCCAATCAAGTCTCAAAGGAGTCAAGATGATTAGTATATGCATGTATTGCTTTCTCGATGTTTGTCAATTGCCCTGCTGTAATTTGTTCACCCAGCATGTTATCTATCTAAGGAGAGCCACCTCTAGTGAACTATGGATCCCGGTCCTTGTCTTTTACATTCAATCTACAATCTTTTACTTCTTTGTGTTTACTTTCTGCAAACTTTTACTTCTTTCCATTCAATACGTTTAATCCTTTGTTTTCTGCAAAACACGGTGAGATTGACAACCTCATCGCAAGTTGGGGACAAAGTTCTATGGTTGTGTTGTGCAGGTCTCCATGTTAATACTAGCACCGGTAGTGGGCCCTGCCAAAGCTCAGCTAGTAACACCTTTGGGGTGTTTCCTTGTTCCTACTGGTTCGATTAAACCTTGGTTTCATAACTGAGGGAAACTTGCTGCTGTGCTCATCATACCTTCCTCTTGGGGTTCCCAACGAGCTCTACATCAACCACGCACCAGCACTTTTCTGGGCGCCGTGCATTGAGCCATCAATCTCCAAGGTAATATCGACAAGAACTCATTTTATTTAATTATACCGATGATGCTTTCTTCTCTCATGTGTGAGTAAGTTCCTTGGGCGTGGGAGATGTAAGGGATTGGTGAGGTGTGATGTGTCTCCATATATTTTCCATTAGTTTGTGATTGATTTTAATTACTATATTATGTGTGCTTGACTATCTATGTGATGCCTAATGCTTGTTGTCTTAATGGCCCAGACAACATGATGCTTTGTTCTACATAGATAGGATCTTGTTCGCTAGCAGACCGGCGACCCCCGAGTGACATGGGGATATCAATGGGAAACTAGTTTGACTCGACGATCACGAGGAACCACTATGCTTATTGCATTAGTCCGATCCAAGGAGCTTAATTGCTAAACAACCTGAAGGATCTTAATCTTCTAGTGACTGACCATGGTTTTGGTAACAGACTAGTAGGATAATTGAAGTTGGGATGAAATCTACCAAGAGGAGTTCCGGCTAATTATGGTTGCTCGCCTACACATATACTTATAAGATTATAATTGTTACACTCATCATTCATCCACCTGGCACAGTCACTATCACCATGAACTGTATCTCCCCGCTCCTTCTTTGTCATCTGCAGAAAACCACAAACAATCGAATCGTTCTTTACTTTTATGCTTTTTATTCCTGAAGTTTACATATTAGTTTTATTTAAATACATCCAGTTTAATCCAAATTTCATTCTTATTTCCACACTTGCAGTCAATTCACTTGAAGACCTTTGACAACATTCAGTGTGACAGAGCTTTATTCATAAACACTTACCTTTTGGCGTCCTGTGGGATCGATATCTATACTTCAAAACTAACTACAAACGATTTGTGCACTTGCTGACATCAACAAGGTGATGTGTGTGGGATGAGCACAAACAGGAGGAATTTGACCTACGATAATTGCTTTTCCTAACCATCAATGATTGTCCTGCGCTTAGTAACCTTTCAGGATAGTCAAACAAGGGATACAATGCATGCACACACTGTTTTGATGAGAATGAAGGTACATACTTGCATAAATTTAAGAAGGTTGTGTACCTGGGGAGTCATCGATTTCTTATGGCCAAGCATATCATAAGAAAGAAAGGCAAGCATTTCAAAGGTGAGGCAGATCACCGGAATAAGTCTGTCCCCCCCACTGGTCATGATGTATTTGGAAAGGGTCCTAGTAGTCAATCTGTTCCGAATGACGCTACTGGACACATGCCCATGTGGAATAAGAAATCTATATTTTGGGACCTACCCTATTGGGAAGTCCTAGAGGTTCGCTCTTCAATCGACGTGATGCACGTGACGAAGAATCTTTGCATGAGCATGCTAGGATTCTTGGGTGTGTATGGGAAGTCCAGAGATACACCGGAAGCACAACAGGACCATCAATGTATGAACGAACGAGATGACCTCCATCGAGAGAAGTATCAAGGTCCTTCTAGCTACACTCTTACCAATAAATAGAAGGAAATCTTTCTTGAATTCCCGAGCAGTATCAAGTTCCCATGTGGCTTCTCGTCGAATATAAAGGGAATATTAAATAGGATAGAGACAAAATTCTATAACCTAAAGTCTCATGACTGCCACGTAATTATGACGTAATTGCTTACGGGTGCATTAAGGGGGCTTCTCCCAGAAAATGTTCGAGTACCCATTGTGAAGCTATGTGCATTCCTTAATGCATTCTCAGAAGGTAATCAATCCAGATACTCTACCAAGGTTACATACTGATGTGGTCCAATGTCTTGGTAGTTTTGAGTTGGTGTTCCCACCATCCTTCTTCAATATTATGCTGCATCTCCTGGTTCACCTAGTCGAAGAGATTACCATCCTTGGTCATGTATTTCTACACAATATGATCCCCTTTGAGAGGTTCATGGGAGTCCTAAAGAAATATGTTCATAATCATGCTAGGACAGAAGGAAGAATCTCCAAGGGCTATGGAACAAAGGAGGTCATTGAGTTCTATGTTGACTTTATTCCTGACCTTAAGCCAATTGGTGTTCCTAAATCGCGGCATGAGGGGAGACTCAGTGGAAAAGGCACACTAGGAAAGAAAGCAATAATAAGTAGAGACGACCATTCTTTCACTCAAGCACACTAGACAACTCTACAAAGTTCCACCTTGGTGGCTCTGTATATCAATGAACACAAGAATATTCTACGCTCCCAATACCCGGTGTTGGGGATATGCTATATGGGTATCCTTATATCATGTCACCAATCCGCCTAACCCGGGTGGCCCATAGTTGGTAGCAAGGCCTAAGGCCTGCTGGGAGACCCATTTAGATGGATCCTGAAGGCAGGCCCATGCCGGATAAAGGAAGGCTACACAGGAGTCACCGACATACTCAGAGCCTTGGAGTACAAGACACAGAAGACTAGTTCGTGTAGGTGTAGGACTCTTTACCTTGTTCGGCAAGGAACGTTTCCTATAAACCGTAGATCTTGGCACCTTTATAAGTCGGCCTGCGAGAGCCTTTAGGGCACAACTTCTCTGATTGCAGTGTACAATGCGCAACACCTCGCATAGCGAACCTATATTTGTATCTCGGCATATTGCCATTATAGTGATTTATAGCAAGAGTAGAGTTCCGCCACCATTGTGGAACTTGTACCTGGGTAAGCTGTGTTACCTCGTACCCGCCAACTCTCTGCCTTACCCCACATCTATAAACACGCACTATGAGGACCCCTCCAGGGCGTACTTGTCGGCAATACCACGACAGTTGGCACCCACCATGGGGCAAGATGTGCTTCGAGCTCTACACCGAGTGAGGTCCTATCTCTTCGCGGAAATGGGTGACATCGTAGCCATCGGTCGCGTTCTGTTCTCCGGCAACGTCCCGATTGTCCCCCAGATGAGTTCTGGGTGCCGGCGAAGACGAACCCCACGTGCTGCTCCGTCATCCCCATCAGAGACATCCACATCTTCAGCTGCGAAACTGACTCGGGTCCTAGCTCCCAGGAAGTCGGAAACTCGCCAAGCCCCGCATGGACCGCATATGAGCAGGACACATTTGCAGAACGATCTGGGCCATACCTCTCCTTGGAGTATGGTGGCTCGGATCAGGAAATTTCAAGGCCCACCCAAACCGCCCATGTGCAGGATATAAAGGTGGAAGGACCCCACAAATCCGCTTGGCTTCCCCGAGTGTTAGAGATGCGCAGGTCACACTTTGTCTGCGTCATCACCATCTTCTATCTGGCCAGATGTGTTCAAAGGGATGGAGAATCTCGCCGCGAATACCTTGCTAGATGGATGATGGTGAGGGAAACCCTAGAGTGCGACCGCACCGACGAGCTCGTGTACCACTTCGTGGAAGGGCTCACGCCTGGAACACTCCTCCGGCATAACCTACAAAGGCGGCAGGGCGCAGGCACTCTCACCCTTGGTGAGATGGTTCCATCGTCAATGAATACGTGGAGTCCAATGAAGAGGCCAAGGCGGTAATCACCATCGAAGCCGTACGAGGTAAGAACAACAACAACCCGCCTCCATCACCCTCTACATCCGCCATCGCCAACACCGAATCCAACTCCGACTCCGTCCTTGTTGTTCTCTACACCGACATCAATATGGATGCCGGTGGCTCGGACGTTAACTCGGAGGAATAGGACGTTTTTATGACGTTAACTCGGAGGAGCGCGCTGAGAAGACAAACACTTCCTACTAGGTGCTAGTCGCCATTGGGAGCGTGATGGAAGAAGATGGATAGGAACAGGAATGAGAGTGAGATCCGCCCACGCCAGCAGTCACTAGAGCAGCAACAGCTAAAAACGTCGCCGAGCCTCCGGCTCCGGCCAAGGCCCCACCTCCTCCGGTTACCCGCTAGCCACCGGCGCAGGAACTTACCACGACCCCCAATACTGCCCGACAATCAAATCAACCGCCAGTGCCACCATCAACATCTGTAGCTGGCAACCCACTAGCCACCCCCGCCAACAAAGCAATCTACGGTGCACTTCTCGTCAAACCAATCACCATCGCCCATATTCGGAGCGTTACGGAGCTTGATGAGAAGCGTGCGGAAATATTGGCAGAGGCCAAGTGCATCGCGGAGCAAGGCACTAAGCTGGATGACGACATGGCTAAGGTGCAGCAATCCATCAAGGCGGCAAGAGCTATGGAGACCGAATATAAGCAATTGTTGTTGAAGCATAAGGCAAAGAAGGTACCAACTCATGTCATCCAAGATCCCGGCGTTCGACGAGGCTTGGGATTTGAAGGGTCTAAGCCGACAAAGGCCACCCCTTACATAGATTCAAAGGGGAGGCAGGTCATGCCAACTCCCGCTCTCAACATCGCTATCGCCAAGACCCTCCTAGAGAAGGACATGTCGCCAGAAGCAGTTGCTCAGGTGTACGACCTCATCGCTAAGGCATGCAAGCAACATGAAAAGGCCGCCTCGCATAGGCTTGAGTCCAACCCGGAGTTGTGCCAATCAACCTTGAACAGCTGCAGAAGACCAAAATCTCCCCGTGACGACGGATCGCACACAGGCTCTACAAAGCGAAGATGGAGGGAGGCATGTAACATGACTGACGCTATCCTCATATCCTCCGACCACGGAGAAAAGGCTCGTCCCCACCGCTCGCCACCCCCACCACCATCTTGGCATCACGAGGAACCAGTGTCACGCCACCGCACAAGCATGCCACCTCCAAGGCGGTCTCAGCCTGGTATTGTTATACGCGATCAGGGCGGACAACCTCGGCATGCCGGAGAGCATAGAGGCCATGACGGACACAGGAGCAGGTACCATAAGGAACCGCCACGTCTGACAAGAAACCGCGATAGGCATGAGGAGTCGCAGGAGGGGCACAAGAAGAGAGCTAACCCACCGCCTCCACCGCCGCCATTGCCACCTAGCAGCCATCATAGTGGAGAGCATGGCGGGTCTCACAAATCACGCCATAACTCCCCTCCCCATGACGGAAAAGGGAAGCAGCCAGAGCCATATGATGCATGATCGCGGCCGGACAAGGTCCAAGAAGCTCGGAAGCTCCCATACCTTGGGCCATGGTGTTTTGGACCAGTCATATGGGTTACAGCCTACCCCAAGGGCCTCCGGATAGACAAGACCATCAAGCCATACAATGGCACCGCCAGGCCAGCAATGTGGTTGCAGGACTATAGCAAAGTGATCCATTTCGTAGGGCGAAACCCCAATATCGCCGTCAAGTACCTCCCACTCATGTTGACCAGCACCGTCCGACAATGGATCGTTGACTTACCGGAGAAATCAATATGCAATTGGTTGGACATGCATGAAGCATTCACCAAGAACATCGAGGGTACGTACAAACGTCCCTGCACTGTAGGAGACCTACAACGGTGTGTGCAAGAAAAGGATGAAACCTCCTGTGCCTACCTCTCTCGCTGGCTAGATATGAAAAATTCCTGCGCAGGGGTGCATGAACAGACCGCTATGGCCGCCTTCATTGATGGACTGGAGAAGGGTACTTTGCTCTGACATACGTTGAAGCGCAGGCAAGACAACAATGACCTCAACCTCAACACAATGATCGCCATGGCTAGCGAGTTTGCCGCTGCTGATGATGACACGCGTGGATCGTTGGCGGCGATAACAATCCCTACCCAGGACAAAAACAACAACAATAACAAGCGGAAGAATCCGCCCGAAGAGAAGCAATTAGCCGAAATGGTTGCCGCAACATTCACTGGCAGAGGCAATGGCGGACAGTGTGCACGTGGTCGGGGAGCTAGTAGTGGCCAGCAGAGGAGTGACACTACACCCTCAGTGCCCCGCGTTCCCCAAACGTACGAAGAGTACCGCGATATGCCGTGTTTCGTACATCTTGACGCCAATGGCAAGTCCACCCACACCAATCGCCATTGCAAGTTTGTCAATAATCTCAAGGAGGACCCTGAGTTTGGCTACACGCGAGGTCGGAAGAATAGACCCCGTGGAAAGGGTAAAGGGAAGAAGAAGGAGGAAGAACGCAAGGAATCAAGTGATATGGATGAAGACATGGACCCAAAATCTTCCGACAAGGGAGAGGATAAAGGGAAAAATTCCTTCGAAAAGAAGGCTCCATGTTACCATTCTTTCCTTGGCACCCCAACCGTGCAGGCCCACAAAACCTCTCTGAGGATACTGATGGCTACCCTCCCTCCGGTTCCCCAGTACGTCAGGTGGTCAGAAGTTCCAATTACTTGGGATAGGAAGGATCATCCAGAACTCATCCCAGCAGAGAACCAGTATGCCGTGGTCATCAACCCTCCGATTGACGGCACGGAGTTCACCAAGTGCCTCGGGGATAGTGGAAGCAACATCAACATCATGTACCTAGATACACTGCATAAGATGAACTTGATGGAGACCCAACTAAGGAAGAGCAACACCGTGTTCCATGGGGTTGTCCCTGGCTGACAAGCAAATTCCCTAGGCTGCATCACCCTTCCGGTCGCTTTTGGCGATGTAAACAATTACCGCCAAGAACGCATGACCTTTGAAGTGGTGCCTTTCAAGAGCGTGTACCATGTCATATTCGGACGCGACATCTTCCACTCCTTCCTTGCAAGGCCATGCTTTGTCTACAACAAACTCAAGATTCCCGGACCAAATGGCGTCATCACCATTGACGGAAGCTTCACCAAGGCATGGGAGTGCGAACTCAGTGAAGCCGCTTTCGCCGAAGCAGTCCTCTACAGTGAGGAGTTCAAGGAGATCCAGAACCAGGTCGATGCCACGGACATGCCAGCTTCGAAGAAGCAGATTACTGCTGCCGAACCCGCCTTCAAGGCCGCCATCAAGACGAAGCAGGTGGAGCTTGTCGAAGGTAATTCCTCCAAGACCACCGCCATTGGCACGGACCTAGATCCCAAAAAGGAAAGAGGGCTCATCGAGTTCCTCCATGAGAATAGGGACATCTTTTCCTGGCAACCTGCCGACATGAAAGGTGTACCTAGGGAACTTGCCGAGCACAGCTTGAATATTGATCCTAATGCCAAACCGGTGAAACAAACTCTACGAAGCTTTGGTGATGAAAGACGAAGGGCTATAGGGAAAGAAATTGCTAGGTTACTTAAGGCTGTCTTTATCCGAGAAGTTATTCACACCCGACGGGTGGCAAATCCTGTACATGTCCCCAAAAAGGGAACCAATGAATTAAGAATGTGCGTTGATTACACCGGCTTGAACAAAGCGTGTCCGAAGGATCCGTTTGCTTTGCCTCGCATTTGACCAAGTCATTGACTTGACATCTGGCTCAGAACTTCTGTGTTTTCTCGATGCCTATTCAGGATACCACCACATCTGGATGCAAAAGTCGGACCAACTGGCCACTTTGTTCACCACACCCTATGGCAGGTATTGCTATGTCATGATGCCCTTTGGGTTGAAAAACGCTGGTACTACGTAACAGCGGGCGATGCAATGTTGCCTGCACGACCCACTAGGTCGCAACGTACATGCTTACATGGACGACATCGCGGTAATGTCAAAGAAATCAAATGATCTTATCGCTGACTTGCAGGAAACCTTCGACAATCTCCGGAAATACAACATGATGCTAAACCCAAAGAAGTGTGTCTTTGGGGTACCATCCGGCAAACTGTTGGGCTTCATCGTTTCACATCGCAATATCAAGGTGAACCTGGGGAAAATCAAGGCCATCCTCGACATCAAACGCCCGACATGCCTGAAGGACATACAAAGGCTCACAGGCTGCATTATAGCAGTAAGCCGGTTCATCAGCCGACTTGGTGAGAAGGCTATGCCGCTCTACAAGTTGCTCAAGAAGGTGGACAAATTCACATGGATGGACGAGGTTGACGCAACACTATAGGAGTTGAAGAGAATACTCTCCTCCCCACCTATACTTGAAGCACCGGTGCCAAGGGAGCCTATGTTAGTTTACATGGTGGTGACCAACCGAGTAGTCAGCACGTCATCATGGTGGAGCGCAAGGAACCAACGCACAAATACGGAGTTCAGCAACCCGTTTACTATGTAAGCGAGGTCTTGACGGAATCCAAGCAACATTACCCGCACTACCAGAAGATAGCTTATGGAGTTTTCCTTGCTTCACGCAAGCTAAGGCATTATTTCCAGGAGCACCCCATAATAGTAGTGTGCAAAGCTCCACTGTCCGACATCATCAACAACAACGATGCTACAGGGAGAGTGGCAAAGTGGGGCATTGAACTTGCCGCCTTCGACATCACCTACAAGCGACGCGACGCTATCAAATCACAAGCGTTGGCGGATTTCATTATGGATTGGACAGAACTGCCAAAAGACACTCCTGTACCAGAGCCAGAATATTGGGTCATGCACTTTGACGGATCCAAGTTACTCAATGGCTCGGGCTGGTGTATTATTGCAATCACCAACAGGAGAGAAGTTGCAATACGTCCTGCAGATCCACTTCAACGCTACAAATAACATGGCGGAGTATGAGGCCCTCATTCACGGACTTCGCGTGGCCAAGTATATTGGCATAAAGCACATAGTTTGCTGTGGAGATTCTGATATGGTTTCCTAGCAAGTAGCTGGCACCTAGAATGCACGGAACCCTATGATGGCGGCATATGAGACGAAGTAGAAAAAAAGGCCAAGTGCTTCGACGGCTACGAAGTCAAGTACGTTAAAAGGAAGGATAATGAGGTGGCAGATCTGCTGTCAAAGCTTGGATCAGCTGATCGACCAATTCCACCAGGCGTTTTCCTGGAGCATTTACGGACTCCATCCGTGAAGAGAGCGGACCCCGACAACCCGGATAGAGTGGACTCATTTGTTAACATAGTAATAGTGACCTCTCCGGCTTGGACGAAACCATTCATGGATTACCTACAAGACGGAACTTTGCCCGCTGACGAAGTCGAAAGCTGGCAAATAGTACGTAGAGAAAAAGTCTAAGTCATCATTGATGGCCAGCTATACAAAAGAAGTACCACAGGAGTTTTCCTATGGTGCGTTTTGATGTCTACGCACTTATATTCTTGTAGAAAGTTGTTGGGCCTCCAAGTGCAGAGGTTTGTAGAATAGCAGAAAGTTTTCCCTTAAGTGGATAACCCAAGGTTTATCGAACTCAGGGAGGAAGTGGTCAAAGGTATTCCCTCTCAATCAACTCTGCAATCAAGATACAAGAAGTCTCTTGTGTCCCAAACACACCCAATACACTTGTCAGGTGTATAGGTGCACTAGTTCGGCGAAGACATAGTGAAATACGAGTGGTATAGATAATTATAAGTGGTAACGGTGTTAGAAAATAGCTTGATGGCATGGAAAAGACTAAAGTAAAACTAAAATAAAGATAGAAGCAAGCAAACATGTAATATATCTAATAGCAAACAGTGTTTCAATGCTTAGAAACAAGGCCTAGGGATCATACTTTCACTAGTGAATACTCTCATATAAATATATTCTCTTTATGATACTACTCTGAACTACTCTCCGGTTGAACACTCTAATCGATGGTAGGGCTATAACATCACTCCCCAAAGTTCTCTTTCCTCATCTAGATAATCCACACTGTCACCTTGAGCACTAGATGGTTCCAACAAACACCACAATTTCATAAAGACATCCAACTCCAAATATAACTCATAACAAGTATTTGTAATCTCTAGCCTAAGTGCCACCATGGTGTGCACACTGTCAACTTCACACACATGGGGAGAGCAGAGATATATTAAAGCACTTGAGTAGCAAGGTAGATCTACTTGATTACAAAGCTCATGATCACAATATGATCATGCATAGAGAGAGAGAGATGAACACATAGCTACCGGTAGAACCCTTAGCCTCGAGAGAGAACTACTCCCTCCTAATTATGGGAATCAACAGCGGTGATGGAGATGGTGGTGGAGATCGATGGAGATGGCTCCGGGGGCACTTCCTTGCCCTGGCAGGGTGCCGGAATAGAGACTTTCTGTCCCCCGAATCTCCCCTTCGGTGGCGGCGGCGCTGTGAACTTTTTGTGGCTGTAGGCTTGATGATCTAGGGTTTCTGTATCAGGAGGAATATATAGGCGAAGGGACGAGGTCGGTGGCCAGCTAGGGGGACCACACCATGCCCTAGCGCTGCCTGGGGGGACCCACGCCTAGGGGTGGTTTGGCCACCCTGTAGCCCCCCATCGTCTCTCCTTCTGGCTCCGTGAATCTTCCGGGAAAATAACGACTTTGGCTTTTGTCCGGTCCAATTTCGAGAATATTCATTTTCTGACTTTCTGGAACCAAAAACAGTAGAAAACAGGCAAATGGCACTGTGGCTCTTGTTAATAGGTTAGTCCAAAAAATCATATGAAAAGTACCCCAAAGTGTGGACAAAACATAAGAAAGTAGATAAAACAAAGCATGGAACATCAAAAATTATGGATATGTTAGCAATGTATCAATATCACCAAGCTTAACTCCTGCTCGTCGCCGAGTAGGTAAGTGATAAAAAGAAAGAATAATTTTTGAGGTGACATGCACCATCGTAAACTTGATCAAAGTATTTGTAAAGCATTGAAAGCAGGGGTCATAGTACATCAGTCATAACATGAAAGACAAAGTTCTAGCAATAAGGCAAAGCAACTATGTTGCAACATGAAAAGGCACAAACAAAAGATTCATGAATAACAATGCTTTGCAAGACGTTTGTTTGTTTCACATATAGAAAACATAGCATAGTGGCATTCAGCTTGTCCCTCATAGAGTACCAACATAAATGCATAGGACACCTTCAAAGTTCATAAGAGTGACTAGATACAAATATTTGAAAACAAGCAATATCAAAGTTATGCATCAATCAAGAAGTCTTGGGACAATGCACATAGAACTACGAATGGCCACTATGCTCTCAAAGTAGGTGCATAAAGATAGAAGGTGGAGACTCAACATAAAAGTAAAAGAAAGACCTTCATAGAAGGAAGTAGGGATTCAAGTCTCATAAAGAGCTTCCAAAAATTATGATAGTTGTTAGCTTTGAGCTCTCATGGCCCCTATCATAAGCATCTTGAAGTGATTAAAGTTAAAGTGAACAAACTATGGAGTATATGCTTGACAAAATATAAGTTGGAAATCTCATGTCCCTTGAATACGAAGGTCGCTCCTCATGCTACTCAAGTTTAGTTACCTGTAAGTTTTTCTCATAGTAAGTACATGTGTATCATAGAGAACCGCCAACGGGGTACCCTTTGCCCGATGATACGGAAGAATCCCCATATCAAAATGACAAGTCAAGCAGACAACGAGCATCTCAGCAATCTTCTTATTTACCCTGGGAATATGGTGCTTTTTTCTCTCTTTCGTCTTTTTATATATCTCTTTTTTCTTTTTCTCTTTTTTCTCAATATCTGACTCTTTTTTTATAAGAAGAATGCTTCATAGACAGCTCATTATGGTTACGCTGCAGGTTTCCACCATGACAGCATGGATTAGACAAGCGGCCCAGACGTTTCTCTAACACATATTCATAACTCCATGGACTTACAAGCTCCCCTTTTATTTCACACCGACGACATCCATAGTGAAAAGAGCATGATATGAACTAGGTACAAAGTACAAGTGCAATGTTGAAAGCGTTCCCCATGACAACATGGATCTGCTAATCCCCAACAAATAAGTGCAAGCATATACAACACAGACGACACAATGGTTCAAGTTTATTAAGAGCAAGAAAAGTAAAGTGTGCCATCAAGTTCGTGAGATCTTTAATCACTAGTTTTCTCATATCAAGTTTAATTTGGAAGGTAGATAAAAACATGAATATACTTGGAATAGCATACGCTAGTAGGTAGGTATGGTGGACTCTTTGGAATAACTTGGTTTACGAGTTGGATGCATGAGTGGAACTCATACTAGGTTGCGGAGGCTAGCAAAAGACTGGGAGCGACAAACTAAGAGAGCAATAATGGCCATAATCATGTAGAGCAACAAAACATCATTGATCAAAGCATAAAGTGATACTACAATTTGAAAACTAAAGGATCATAAAGGCTTATGGTGACTTGGGATAGTCATAACATGGTGTGATCATGCGCCAAGTTAACCCAAATAAAGCATCAAAGGAGAATACCACTATACTATGCTTTAATATGCTAAAACAACGCATGATCCTTCCAAGGCACATTAAGCAATCTCAATTATTTATAACAAGTCATGCTACATCAAACAATACTAAGCATAAAGCCAAAACAATATCGAGCATGGCATGACAAAGCATAGGCCACAATAAAAACAAACTCTCTTTAACACTTAAGCATGAACTTTCCTACTTTTTTCCAATCCAAACCAAACTATTTGAAAACCAATGTAAGAAAGAGGGGGTCCAACCAATTTATTCAGCAAACTAAACAAACCAAGAAAACGAAAAACCAAAACAAAAACGAAAAATACGACGCTCCAAGAACAATACAACTGTGCATGAAACAATAAAATTGAAGCGTTTGGAAGAAACCTGGGATTTTTATTGATGAAGAGGGGGATGCCTTGGGCATCCCCAAGCTTTAACGCTTGTACTTCTTGGATATTTCTTGGGGTGACACACGTGGCATCCCCAAGCTTGAGCTTTAGTCCATTCTTCATCTCATTACTCATTCCTTCCATACACCTGAAATTTTTCCTTCATACAAAACTTCACACAATCTTTATTGGCAACATTAGTGCACTCAAGATAATATGTCTTTAGGTTTAGTTATAACACCAATAAAACTTCCATTAAAACACAAGCTACTGTAGAACTTTACTCAAAAAGCTCAATTCCCCAAAAGAACTCAAAAAGGAACCAACAAGGAGCAAATGCAAATAATGACAGAAATCTGTCAAAACAGACCAGCATGTAAATACGAATTTTTTCGAAGACCTTCTATTGTTCAAATCGAAAAGTGTTGAACTAACGAAAGGTAGATAACAACCTGGGGCAGAAGCACAAAAATTCACGCCTCAAAAGGACGTACAGATATTTTACATGGATTTTTACGGTGAAGTACAAAAATCTGTTTCGAGACAGGAACTTTCCCAATCATTACTTCTCTCTCATTAGAGGTTACTCTTGGCACAAAAAGAAAATAAAAAGGATAAGGAGAGGTTATTACAGTGGTAGTAACTTTCAAGACTCATCTAAAACTTGGCTTATCTCACAATAAGTACTTTTATTTAACGCCTTTAAGTTAGGCTTGATAGTTTGAGAAGATGCTCACATAAGAAATATGAATTGAAGTAAAAGAGAGCATCAAGAAGCAAATTCAAAACATATTTAAGTATAAACCACTTCCTATGCATAGGAATCTTGTAAAGAAACAAGTCATGGAAGCACAAAGCAACAAGCATAGGAAAGCAAAACAAGTGCAACTTCAAAATTTTCAACATAAAGAGGGGAAAGTTAATATTATTGAGATACATAAAACCATGTTTCCCTCTCTCATAATAACTTTTAGTAGCATCATGAATAAAATTAACAATATAACTATCATATAAAAAATTCTTATCATGAGCCACATGCATATAATCATTATTACTCTCCACATAAGCATAGTTATTCTTATTAATTGTAGTGGGAGAAAATTCAACAAAATAGCTATTATTATATTATCATCACCATAATCATCAAATATAGGAGGCATATTGTAATCATAATTAATTTTCTCCTCAATAGTAGGTGGACTGAAAATATCATATTCATCATTGTAATCATCATACATTGGAGGTTTTCTATCATCATAAGCAATAGAATAGCCATCTTCCAAAGCTGGGGAACTAAAAAGATCATTTTCATAAAAACTAGCTTCCCCAAGCTTAGATGTTTCCATAGCATTAGTAACAAAGGTGTTCAACATATTCATACTAATAACATTTTTATTACCATGCAAAGAAAGTTCCATGGGTTTTTTAATTATCTTTTCAGACAATTCATGTTGTAACTTAGGAAAAATAATATAAAGCTCTCTAATTTTGTTGTTGTTTTCCATTAAGCCTAACTAGTGAAGACAAGAAACAAAAAGACAAAATTGCAGAATCTAAAGGAAATAACTTCAAGCACTCACACCGGAGGATGTGAGTACCTTTTACCATACCTCCCTGGCAACGGCGCCAGAAAATAGCTTGATGTCTACGCACTTCTATTCTTGTAGACAGTTGTTGGGCCTCCAAGTGCAGAGGTTTGTAGAACAGCAGAAAGTTTTCCCTTAAGTGGATCACCCAAGGTTTATCGAACTCAGGGAGGAAGTGGTCAAAGGTATCCCTCTCAAGCAACCCTGCAATCAAGATACAAGAAGTCTCTTGTGTCGCCAACACACCCAATACACTTGTCAGGTGTATAGGTGCACTAGTTTGGCGAAGAGATAGTGAAATACAAGTGGTATAGATAATTATAAGTGGTAACGGTGATATAAAATAGCTTGATGGCGTGGGAAAGACTAAAGTAAAAATGAAATAAAGATAGAAGCAAGCAAACATGTAATAGATCTAATAACAAACGGCGTTTCAATGGTTAGAAACAAGGCCTAGGGATCATACTTTCACTAGTGAACACTCTCATATAAATATATTCTCTTTATGATGCCACTCTTAACTACTCTCCGGTTGAACACTCTAATCGATGGTAGGGCTATAATAGCACTCCTCAAAGTTCTATTTCCTCATCTAGATAACCCCACACTGTCACCTTGAGCACTAGAAGGTTCGAACAAACACCACAATTTCATAAAGACAACCAACTCCAAATATAACTCATAACAAGTATTTATAATCCCTAGCCTAAGTGCCACCATGGTGTGCACACTGTCAACTTCACACACATGGGGAGAGCAGAGATCTATTAAAGCACTTGAGTAGCAAGGTTGATCTACTTGATTACAAAGCTCATGATCACAATATGATCATGCATAGTGAGAGATGAACACATAGCTACCGGTAGAACCCTTAGCCTCGAGAGAGAGAACTACTCCCTCCTCATCATGGGAATCAGCACCGACGATGGAGATGGTGGTGGAGATCGATGGCGATGGCTCCGGGGGCACTTCCTTGTCCCGGCAGGGTGCCGAAATAGAGACTTTCTGTCCTCCGAATCTCCCTTTCGGTGGCGGCGATGCTGTGGAACTTTTCGTGGCTGGAGGCTTGATGATCTAAGGTTTCTGTATCAGGAGGAATATATAGGCGAAGGGGCGAGGTCGGTGGCCAGCCAGGGGGCCCACACCATGCCCTGGTGCGGCCTGGGGGGACCCACGACTAGGGGTGGTTTGGCCACCTTGTGGCCCCCCTTCGTCTCTCCTTCTGGCTACGTGAATCTTCCGAGAAAATAACGACTTTGGCTTTTGTCTAGTCCAATTCCGAGAATATTCATTTTCTGACTTTCTGGAACCAAAAACAGTAGAAAACAGGCAACTGGCACTGTGGCTCTTGTTAATAGGTTAGTCCAAGAAATCATATGAAATGTACTCCAAAGTGTGGACAAAACATAAGAAAGTTGATAAAACCAAGCATGGAACATCAAAAATTATGGATACGTTAGCAACGTAAGACGTCTCCCAGCAGCAAGGTATTGAAATCCTTAGAGAAATACATCTCGGAGATTGCGGGCATCACGCCGCTCCCCGATCGTTGGTAGCCAAGGCCTTCCAACAAGGATTCTACTGGATAACTACCAAGGCGGACACCGACGAGTTGGTACAAACATGCCTGGGTATCAGTTTTATGCAAGACAACCAAGTGTTCCAGCTGAAGAATTGCGAACAATACCAATAACTTGGCCGTTCACAGTCTGGGGGCTAGACATGGTGGGACCTTTGAAGATAGCACCCTATGGATTCACACACTTGCTAGTAGAAGTGGACAAATTCACAAAATGGATTAAAGCTAAACCCATTAGCTCTATGAGGCAACATCCCTCAAGTTTGTCCGGGATCTAGTGGTGAGATTTGGTCTCCCCCATAGCATCATCACCGACAATGGCAGAAATTTATCTCTCAGAGAAGTTGAGGAGTATTGTCATGAGAAAGGCATCCGCCTTGACCTAGCATCTATGGCACATCCGCAATCAAATTGTCAAGTTGAAAGGGCCAATGGACAAATTCTGCACGGAATCAAGCCACGCTTAGAGGCACCGCTACGAAGAGCAGCTGGAGCCTGGGCGGAGGAACTACCATCTGTCTTGTGGAGTTTAAGAACAACACCCAACAGATCCACCGGCTTGACTCCTTTCTTCATGGTTTATGGAGCAGAAGCAGTTCTCCCATCCGACATCCTCCATGATGCACCAATAGTTTCCACCTACAAGGAGGAGGATGCTGAATAATCCAGACGAATATCTGTGGACCTACTTGAAGAAGAGTACATAGTGGCATGCCAGAGATCTGCCATCTATCAGCAGAAGCTACGCGGCTACCATAGTCACTGTGTAAAGCATCGCTCATTTAAAGATGGGGATCTAGTGCTTAGACTCAAGCAGGAGAAATCACACAAATTATCCACACCTTGGGAAGGACCGTTTGTCATAAGAAAAGCATTGCTCAATGGTTCCTATTACCTCATTGACGAGGGTTTAACTCATCAATGCCCATTGTTATGGACTTGGGTTTTGGAGAAGGAGGGAGCACTGGAGACATCTATCGACTAGCAAACAAGCACACAGGGGACAAAGATTTATCCAGGTTCAGGCCTCGTAGAGGTCCCTACTCCTGCTTGTCTACTCGTGGAATTATCGAAGGAAGAGGTTACAATGATGGTCTTGTGAATCACGATCTGGCGACGGTTGTGGAAACTAGGGTTGCGTGTGTGTTCCTCGCCGCCCCCTCCTAGCCCTTATATTTATAGGCTAGGTCTCGGGTAGCAGGTCGAGTCAGTTACAAGTTAGGGTTTTCCCCTTCAAACTTTCTAGCTTTAGCTTCTTCTTGTTCTTCAAGCAATCGAGAGTCCATAGGTTACTCGAGTCCTTCATTTGGGCCTTGGCGACACCGTGGGCCTTTACGTATTTCAACCGTATATACCAAACTTGAGTACCTGTAGGGTATACCCATGTCAGTAGCCCCTGAGTGTCCAATGGAATCGCAGATTCAACTGGGGACTTTTGAAGTCTTTCGAGTGCATGAATGAATATATTTCGACTGCTTTATTTATGTCATAGGGATTGTTGATGTACGTGCCTGATATAACCGAAGTATCGGTATCAGTTAACCACATTAGGGTGAAACAACGCAATCTACTTGAACTCGAGTCCCCGGACTCGAATCCGGAAAAATGCTGATGTAATTCAACTCAAGCCGCGGAGGTCTTACAGGAGTCGAATTCTAGTTATCTAGGTGTGAGCACTCGACACGTCCGTCAAGGCATATCCATCGTACCTGTAGGCACGGATACATTTCTGGTAGTGCGCAGATAATGTGTTGCCAGGCCTTATTCAGGTCTTATCTTCACGCCGTAAGCACGGCATCCGAATTTTATCATCGCGGAGACGATTCGGGTGACCCAGGAGACACAGTCTCTTTGTAGGGAAACGAGGCGGTGTCGCCATAAACTTCGAGTGTGGATGTTATCAACACACAGTACTTAGTACAAATAATCATAGGGTGCGCGACCAGCGCTCCCTATGGGAATAGCCCCCGAGTGCCTGGTTGAGTCAAAGACTCAGGCAGGGACTAAAGAACTTTTGTCGACTGCTGTCGTCTTCTGTTTGCTTGTTTCAGTCGAATTTGTTTCCGGTGCTCCTTATGGGAGTAACCCATGTCCACACTCAGATCGTATTTTCGAGTGGTTGGGTTTGCTTGCGATTGTCCATGTTCCTGTAAAAAGAGAAGAAAAAATCATAGGCTGCGCGACCAGCGCTCCCTGTGGGAGTAGCCCCCGAGTGCTTGGTGGAGTCAAAGACTCGAGCAAGGACTAAAGTAGTCGAAGTCATCTGCTGCGTAGCTTTTGATGACGTCAGTGGTGACGATTTCATGACCTCAGTTGCCCGCGAAGTTTGTGACGTGGCCTGTGGGTCCTACTCTCTGACTTTGATTTGAATGGGCATGCGTAATCTTTTATTTTAACTGCGTCTCCTCGATTTCCGCGCGTAATGGGAGTAGTGGAGGGACGGTTCGCGTGTCCACTCTCCCACGTGTCCAGCACGATGTTTGCCACGCGTCCAATAGGGTTTTTCTGAACCGTTGGATTACATCTTCCAGGGGTTAAGTAGCGGCGCTGTGACTGTAATTTTCTCATCTGTTCTCATTCATCCTTTGCTTCCATCGCCATTTTTTGAGGTGAAACAGTAGGGAAAATCCCCATTGAAATTTTTATTATAATATATGAGTAAGTTACAATGAAAAAAATGATCTAAGGTAGATCAAAATAGTAAAGTAAATCATTCTAAGATGGGTAAAGTCCACCCTATCCCTAATCTAATTGTTGGTTAAGCCAGGCTTTGAATTTCTCCTTGTATTTTCCTTTGATTCTGAATTGTAACCATCTCATTTCTTGATAGAAGATTGCTTTCCATCTTTCAATTGTGGGCCTTTTGTCATTAAAAATCTTCTCATTTATGCATATCCAGATACCCCAGGTAGTCATGATAATGATCTCCATTGCAAATGGAAGGTGTAACTTTTCTTTGATGTCTGAAATAGCTTCCAATCCTGTTAGGTTTGCAGTTCTGTTTCTGTAAATATGGTCCCAACATTTGTTTGCAAATGGACATTCCCAGAATAGATGATTTACTGATTCTTCCAAGTAATAGTTGTAAGTTACACAATTGTAGTCAGGCAGGATGAACAACTTTATTTTCAGAAGATTCCTTGTATTCAATCTGTCAAGAAGCAAAATCTAGAAGAAGAACTTGTGTTTATTTTGGCAGGAGGTTGCCCATACCCAAGAGAAGTGTGGTGGTGATGGTGAATATCCAATCATGGCTGAGTAGGCCTTTTTTACTTCAAATTTATCTGACCCCCAAATATAGGTCCAATTATCATGGGTATCCCCCTAAGTGGTATGCATGAATTCCTGGCATCTTTCTTCCATGTCTATAAACTCAGAGTATGCTTGTTGAGAGAGTGGTAGGTGAAAATTATCCTCTAAGTAGTCAGCCTGTAAGAAGTCATGTACATTGATATTTGAACACTTAGCATAGCACAGAAGGTGAGGGAATTTATTCATCAAGCACTCATCTTGCCAAAGGTCAGACCAGAAATATGAAGACTTTCCTGAATTCAGATTGCACTTAGCCATGCCTTTAAAATTATCAATTAATTTGATATGAGATTTCCACCAGAATGATCCTTCCATGCTTCTTCCAGGTAGTTTTCCATTTTTGTAGTAAGTTTCCCATATGAGATGAACCCAAGGGATGTCATGGTGATTGTAGAATTTGTCCAAGTTTTTTAGAAGGAGGGCAGTATTTTGGATCTGTAGGTTTAGGACCCCTAGACCCCCCTGATTTTTAGGACGGCAGATTTTATCCCAAGACACCAGAGCATGTCCTTTTGCTTGTACATCTTCAGTTCTCTTTCTCCATAGACAATATCTCATGTATTTTATAATTTGATCCTTGATGGCAATTGGTACCTCCAAACAACTCATGAAAAATAAAGGGAGTGAGGACAGAACAAATTTCACCAGTTGCAATTTTCCTCCATAATTCAAGAAATCAGATATACCACATAATCTTCTTTCAACTCTTTGAACCTGTTTTTCTGCTTTTCTCTGCGCTTGTTTCTTCCATGACGCTGGACCAGCTCCGCTCGTTTCCCAGCTATTTCCTTCGCTCGCATCACCGCCACGCAATCGGGAAGAAGAAGGGAGGCGCTGCAGCTGATTCCGCGGCCACCGTTGCTGTGGCGAAGAAGAAAGGCGGCTCCGCCGCTGCGGGCACCAGCACCACCACCGGCGGGAAGAAGAAGGCCGCAGGCACCCGCGTCACGAATGGTGCGTGGCGCCCCTCCATCATCAAGTCATCTGATCTCCATCTTCTTCGCCAAGACGGAGTACTGTCCACCGTAGTCGCCGACACGTGCATCCCCGGTGGTGAGACAATTCCTGCTCCTCCCGCTGGTTTTCAAGTGATGTTTTTAGCATTCATCATTCATGGTCTCTCCTTGCCTCTTCACCCCTTCTTTAGGGGCCTCATTTGTTTCTACGGGCTTCAGCTCCATCAGCTGTCCCCAAATTCTATCCTCCATATCTCTTGCTTCATCACTCTCTGCGAGTGCTGGCTCGGAATCGAGCCGCACTTCGGCCTCTTCAAGCGCCTCTTCAAATTGAAGCGCCAGTCTGCATGTGGCTCTTTAGTCTATGATGTAGGTGGTTGCGGAATCCACGTCGACCCATCCGCCACCTACTTCGAGATCAAGCTCACGGCATCCGTCCAAGGGTGGAGGGACAAATGGTTCTACATCCGTGATGAGAAGGCTAACGGTGAGCACTTCAGACTCGCACCCTTCGATCCCGTGACGCCGTGCAAGAGGATGCGCTCCTGGAAGAATGTAGTCATGCGTGGCGAGTCCACGGAGACAGATGTGATGTACCAGCGCGTCTGTGACCTCGAGAGTCGCATATGCAAAGAGGAGGGAGGCTGCACCCTCATTCGCACTTGGCTGCGCCGTCGCGTCCAGCCCTTGCAGGCCAGAGTCCACCCCATGTTTTAGTGGGCTGGCGCTGATGATGCCACTCGCGTGTCTGCAGACAGCATGTCCGCGAGTGAGGTGGACAAGAGGGTTCGACTGGTCACCAAGTACACCGTCAAGGATGTGCTCCCCAGTGAGCCAGTTGTTCCTCCATTTGATGCTACGAACCCTCCTCCTGAGGTATAGTCGTGCTACGCAGTAGCTAAATTTGTTGATTGCTTCTCTGTTGTTTACTTGCTTTTTGCTGAATGTGTTGTCTGTGTGCAGGATTGGGCGGTGTCACCTTGTATGCCCCCTCTCCCTTAGGGGATTACCCCTCGCGAAGCTTTGGAAGAGGACGAGTCAGAGTCGACCTTCCCCTCTGATGTGGAGGAGGACGCCCCCGAGTCCGGTAGTCCGGATACTCGCAAGAGTTCGTGCAGCGAGGATTCCGATGCGTCGTCTCCTTCGACTCTGGAAGGCGCAGGTGTTGGTGCAGAGTCGCCGATACCTGCTATTCCTGTGAGCGTCGTGGCACCATCTTCTCGCAAGAAGATGCGATTGCCCAAGGAGTCCTCGTCGGAGTCGGGGGAGGCCACTTTTGACTTTGACAAGTTTGACTGGTAAGTTTTCTAGTTTACTTGTTCTTCTCTGTTTTGTCCTTTTTTCTTGATGTGAATTTTGTCTTGTAGTCAAGATGCGTCATCATCTTCTGGCGACGTCCAATTTTTGAAGGAATCGGGAGTCACGACCTCAAGGGCCAAGAAAGAGGTCGATCTCGCTCCTTCCCCTCCATTGGCGGCCCACTCCGGGCACTGTTGCTTCGATTCTCCTCATGCGGGGAGCATCGAATGGTTGCCGGATGGACGGAACATCTTCGGAGTCATTGGAGGACCATGTAAGTGTAGTTTTTCTTCCTTTTAGTGTGGCAGTCGATGTTATCTATTGCCTCTGCTGATTCCTTGTTGTGCGATAGCTCCTTGTGAAGGAAGCCGCGCACTTGGCGGAGCAAGTGCTTGCGATGGGCCGCCAGCATGCGATGTTGGAGACGCGTCATCGCGTGGTTGAAAGTGATTGTCCTGCACTTCCTCTTCTTCCTTGTCTCCTTTTGATATGTTCGACTGATAGTCAATCCCTTTCCGTTTGTAGCTGAACATAACGCCCTCCTGCGCAATGTTGCCACCATGGAGAAAACCCTTGCCACGGCTGTGAAGGGTCGTGATGAGGCAATTGCGGCGCGTGACGAGGCGCAAAGGCGTGAAGAGGAGTTGCGTGCCTCCTTCGCAGCCAGGGAGAATTGTTCGAGTAACAACTTTTCTCAATCGCCAAGGCCCTCTCAGGTATTTTGCGTTGGATATCGTTATCCTTCTTTGCTGGACTTTTTGCCGTTGGCACTGATGTTTTTGTCCATGTGTGGATTTATGCGCAGATGCTGGTGACTTGAGTTTCGACCCGCAGGCCCTTCGTCGCGATGATGCTCTGGCGGGTGCACTGTCGACAGTCGAGGACCGTAGCGCCGCCATCCAGGATACGCTCTCCAAGACCAAGGGTGCCCTCAGTCGACTCCGGGAGGAGCTGATGCCTAAGGCAGAGTTAATCGAAAATATAGGCGAGCTGGTGGAGTCACTCGCCGGGGGTGTGCCTTCCAGCTACAAGAACTCACTCCGTGCGGCTGGTGCGTCCATGTCGCTTGCCATGGTGTAGGCCCACAGAGTCGAGGTTGATCCTGCCATGGTGTCGACGGCGATGCCTGTTAGCGCGGACGGCCAGCAAGTAGTCCTCGCTCCTTTCGCGACTGCCTATGGCAAGTATGGGCCTCAGTTGATAAATACTGTTGCAAAGTATTCTGAGGAGCTGCACCGTGCCAAGAAGGCGGCGAAAGCAGCGGCATCAGGGGCTAGCGGAAAGTCGATGGCATCTGACACTAACACGGACTCGATGAAGCCCCCGAAGCCGTCAAAGTCGAAGAAGAGAGTTGCTCCTTAGTTAGCTTTTGTAATAGTTAATTAGTTTATGTCCTTTTGTTTAAGAACATGCCTGCTGGCGAGTGTATCTGCTGATACTTTTGCTAGTCTTGAATGCATTTGAATCTTTTGTTTTTGTGTTGATTTGCTTCTATCTTGACTTGTGGTAGGGTACATCAAGTGATCCTTTGAGGGAAACTCAGGACTCGCCGACTCTTGATGATACCGTGGTACCGCCACGCTCCAGGGTAGATGAGTTGTCGCTGCTTTCGCGACTGCATGACCGCGTGAAGCAGCTGGAGCGTGAGTTTCCCGTGCTCCGCGCTAACGCGGATGTATGGAAGTCGAAGGCGGAGAAAGCCGCCGCCCTAGAGCAGTATCTGCTTGGTGAGGTGACGCAGCTGGGCGACCAATTCAAGTGTTAGTTTGCTTGCTCTCATCTTTTCCTTATAGTCACTCGCAGTGGTACGTTGTACTTATGCTGTTGTTGCTGCTTCGTGTAGTTGTCAGCACGCGTCATCCGTAGGAGGAGAAGGATAGAATTTCCATTCGCATGCATGATCTTACCCAGGAGCAACTTCAAGAGAGTGGATACTTCTGGGTAGATCATGATCGTCACGGCTGGCGATCTCGAGGATCGTCGTCAAGTCTTTGCACTTTCTGAAGAAGTCGCAGTCATGCTTGAAGAACATTTATCGGGCGATGTTTCCATTGGATGATACTCCATCAAGCCTGCTGGCCCTCCTTGCCAAGTTTCAAGACCTGACCGTGGTTTGCGAGTGCATAAGGCAACAGTTGGTAGCTGGTGCCAAGGCTGCTCTATCAATGGTGCGACTGCGCAGGCCTGACGTAGATGTTGCGGCTATTGCATCTGGGCCGCCTGCACCACCAGCAGGTTCTGCCTAGAATATGGTGCCGTACTACCAGGCGGTGGATCGCCCAGCAGAAGAGATCGTCGACTTCTTTGAGGAACAAACCAACGTTCTTCTGCTGCAGTAGTAGCCTAGTTTGTATCCTGCACATAAGTGTACTTGTGTTGTAAAGTTCGTATAAATGTTATGTATAAGTTATTGTATAAAGAGCTTTGTTAATATGAAGTGTGTTACACTATGCGAGTCCTTTTTGTTAGCCTGGTCATGCTTTTATCTCAGTCCCTTGTCAACCTATCAGGTGCGTTGTAGATGGGTTGATGTTTGTGTCAAGGGTTTCGATTGATGTGCCAGCTACTCGGGATATCGCGTTTCGGTTCGTAGAACAGATGTATATAGGGTGGCGTAGCCCCCGAGTAAATAAATTGGAAAAGTAAAGGAGAACACAGAGTTTTGGGGCACTTAGCTTTATTTATTCGAAGAATAGTGCGAGGTACAATGTGTGGCTAAGTAGCCTTGGCTGAGTAGCCTTATTTGCAATGTAAAAAGTAAAAAGCGACTAGGGGTAGAAGCATCGCAGCTGTGCGACGTTCCAGGGGTTGGAGTATGAGACTCCTGTCTCTAAGTCTTGAAGGCGATAGGCGCCACCTGGGATTACTTCTGTAATCAGGTATGGTCCTTCCCAAGGGGACTCGAGTTTGAGATGGCCCTGCTGTTTCAGTCGTAGGACCAGGTCGCCTTCGACGAAGGATCTGGGGCATAGCCTCCTAATGTGGTAGTTGCGCAAGTTCTGTTGGTAGATCGTTGATCTTTCTGCAGTGATTTCTCGTGCCTCGTGAAGGAGGTCGACAGAGTCTTCGAGTGCAAGGGATGACTCTTGTTTGCTGTAAGCGAAAATGCGCGGCGCCTTGTATCGTACCTCGGCGAGCAGCACTGCTTCGGCTCCGTGCACCATAAAGAATGGCGTGTAGCCCGTGGCACTGTTTGGAGTTGTGCGTAGGCTCTAGAGTATAGATTGCAGTTCGTCTGGCCAGCAACCCGCTGCTTGTTCGAGTGGCCGGAGGAGTCGCTTCTTGATGCCGCTGCAGACGAGCCCGTTTGCTTTTTCCACCTGACCGTTGGTCTGTGGATGCGCTACCGAGGCGTAGCTGATGTTGATCCCCAGGTTCTCGCAGAATTCTTGGAGCTCCTTGGATGTGAAGTTCGTCCCATTGTCGGTGATGATGTTGTGCGGTACGCCGAAGCGGTAGACGATGGATTCGAAGAACTTGACTGCGCTATGTCCTGATTGGTTGGTCATTGGCATGGCCTCGATCCACTTGGTGAATTTGTCGACTGTGACCAAGAGGTAGACGTAGCCTCCTCGTGAGGACCTTGGGAGTTTGGCAACCATGTCGAGTCCCCATTGCACGAAGGGCCAGGCCAATGGAATTGGCCGGAGTTCTGCGCCCGGTGCGTGCGGCTTGTCCGCGAATCATTGGCAAGCGTTGCATTTTTGGAAGATGTCCTTAGCATCGCGCATGGCCGTAGGCCAATAGAATCCGGCTCGTAGAGCTTTGGCGATGAGGGCAAGACTGCCGGGGTGGTGCCCGCAGGTCCCCTCATGGATGTTGAGGAGGACAGCTCTTCCATCGGTTGTGGAGACGCATCGCTGGAGTACTCCTGTGATGCTGCGTTTATACAGTTCACCGTTGATAACAGCGAATGCCTTGGATCACCACGCGATGTGCCGTGCATCAGTCGAATCGTCTAGGAGCCTTTTGCTGAGGAGGTACGTGATGTATGGCTGCGTCCAAGATTGCTCAATCATCATGACGCTCATTGGTCCCTCAAGTCCTGTGTCCAAATCCAGGTCGTCAAGTGCCATTGTCTCATTGGGCGGCGTAGCCCCCGAGTCTGTTGCTGCGCTTGTTTTCTTTTCTATGGCCTTTGGCTTGATGGAGCGTTTGTAGATGCGCTCGAGAAATACCATAGGTGGTATGGGGGCACAGGTGGAGCCTATGTTGGCGAGTGCGTCCTCCTCTTCATTGCTTTCGCGACCTACGTGCCGCAGCTCGCAACCGTCAAAGTCTCCTCCGAGTGTGTCGTAGAGGTCGCGATATGCGATCATGTTGTCGTTCAGTGCGTCGCACTCATGCATAGTTTGGTTGACGACCAACTTGGAGTCGCCATATATGATGAGACTCTTGGCTCCGCAGGCTTTTGCCATCCTCATCCCGTGCAACAGGGCCTCGTATTCAGCCTCGTTGTTGGAGGCTGTGAACTGCATGCGCAGGATATACTTCAGCTTGTCCCCTTGAGGTGATGTCAGTATGACACCTGCGCCTGCTGCGTCCTTTCGCTTGGACCCGTCAAAGTGCATTGTCCATAGGTAGGACATATCTGGTTTGTCCGGGAGCTGGTTCTCCATCCAGTGCACGAGGAAATCAGGGAGAACTTGCGACTTAATTGTGTCACGCTTTTCGTATGTGATGTCTCGTGGAGACAATTCTATTCCCTAAAGCGCGACTCATCCGTAGCGTCGGGGTTGTTGAGGATGTGTCCCAACGGGGCATCGTTGACTACCACGGTTGGGTGTTCCGGAAAGTAATGGCGCAGTCGCCGAGCGGTCACAAAGACACTGTACGCCAGCTTCTGGTAGTGAAGGTACCGCTGTTTTGTTGGCGTGAGGACCTCGCTGAGGTAGTATACTGGGCGTTGTACACCGTGAACCTTGTTTTCTTCAGCTCGCTCAACAACGAGCTTTGTGCTAACCACCTGGTTGGTGGCGAAGATATATAGCAATAGTGGTTCCCTTTCTCTTGGGGTCACCAGCACTGGCGAAGTGGATAGCAGGCGCTTGAGATCTTCGAATGCTTCTTGCGCTTCGTTGGTCCACTCGAATTTTTCAGCTTTGTGGAGGAGCTGGTAGAAGGGCAGCGCTTTTTCACCCATCCGACTGATGAATCGGCTGAGGGCCGCGATTCTCCCAGCTAGCTATTGGACGCCCCTTATGTTTTCCGGCTTCTCCATGGCCAGTATGGCTTTTATTTTCTTCGGGTTTGCCTCGATTCCCCTCGCGGAGATGAGATACCCGAGTAGCTACCCAGATGGTACGCCGAAGGCGCATTTGTCGGGATTGAGCTTGATCCGGTAGCGATTGAGGTTGGCGAAGGTTTCGCGCAAATCATCGATTAGGGAGGCTTCCTCCTTGGTCTTGATTACTATGTCGTCGACATAGACTTGAATGTTGCGACCCGGTTGTTCCTTGAGGCAAGCCTGCATGCACCGCTCGTAGGTGGCTCCCGTGTTCTTCAGCCGAAGGGCATTGTGTTATAGCAGAACCTAGCAAAGGCGTTATGGCGCTGTTTTCTCTTGATCTTCCTCCTTCATTCGAATCTGATTGTAGCCTGAGTAGGCGTCGAGGAAGCAGAGGCGCTCGCATCCCGCAGTGGAGTCGATGATCTGGTCGATGCGTGGCAACGGGAAGTGATCCTTTGGGCAGTGCTTGTTCAGAGAGGTGAAGTCCACGCACATCCGTAGGATATCCGTGTCCTTTTTTGGTACCAACACCGTGTTGGCGAGCCAAGTGCTTTCCTTGATCTCCCGTATGAACTTGGCTTCGAGGAGTCTGTTGATCTCCATTCCAACTGCCTGCGCTCGTGGCTCAGATAGTCGCCAAATTGTTTGCTTGACTGGCCTTGCGTCGGGGTTGACGTTGAGTGCGTGCTCGGCGAATTCCCTGGGAACTCCTTGCATGTCCGCAGGACACCAGGCGAAAATTTCCCAGTGCTCACAGAGGAATTCGACGAGCGCGAATTCCTATGCGGGACTCAAGTTGTTGGCGATGAGAGCCATCTTGGCAGGATCCGATGGGTGGACCTGCACTTTTCTCTGTGTGCACCGATGAGTCGAAGGAGAGATCCGGTGAGCTTGGCTGGCTCAGCAGAGGCAGACTGTTGTCTGTCGACTCCTTTAGTCTCGCGAGTTCTTCCTGCATGCCGAAGGACTAGGAAATTCTGTTGAATTCTTTCTGCCACAATCGAGATCTTCAAGCTCCGTTTATCGTGATGACGCCATTGGGACCTCGCATTTTCATCTGCAGGTAGGCGTAGTGGGGTACTGCCATGAACCTAGCGAACGCGACGCGTCCGAGGATGCAGTGGTACTGTGAGGGCTAGTCGACGAGCTCAAAGTTGATGTGCTCGCGTCGGAAGTTCTTCGGCCTGCCGAAGATGACGTCGAGGTTAATTTTGCCTAGGGGGTATACACCTTTCCCTGGGACAATGCCGTGGAATGTTGTGTCCGAGGCCTCCAGGCAGGTTAGCGGGATTCTCATTGCTCGCAAGGTACTCGCGAATATAAGGTTGATGCCGCTCCCGCCATCCATGAAGACGCGGCTCATGTCAAAACCTCCGATTTGCGCCTCCAGTACGAGGGGGCAATGGCCTAGACGGGGTACCTGAGGCGGATGGTCGCGTTTGTCGAAGGTGATGCATGACTCGCTTCCACTGAGGTACTCAGTGGTAGATGGTGGCGAGTGTGTGGCCAAGTTGACTTGGCGAATGATGGCCTTCTGCACCCGATTGGAGGGGCGTCCCTTTGGATCATCATGGTGCCCATGGCTCATGGGTACGGTTCGCCTCCGTGGTGCTGGTCCGGTGCAGCTCCATTCGGGGGTGGCCCAGGTGGTGGTGGCGGTGCACCATGTGCCACGACACCTGGAGCGGCTCCGTAGCCTCTTTCGACTGCATTGCGGTTCATCCGAACCAATCCCTCATGTAGCTTGAGGAACTCGCGGCAATCCTTGAGGAGGTGGCTGGACTTCTCCTTGCCATCATGCTTGTCGATGTAGAAGTGTACCGTGCATGGCCCGGACAGTTTGTCCTCAATGGAGGTCGCAGGTGCCTCGTCGCGAGTGCGACGTTGCCATTCTTGGGTGGTTTTCCCGGAGTTGCGGTATCCGTCTCTACGGTATCCGCTGTTGCGGTTATCGTCGCGTCTTTCGGCGTAGCCGACCTTGACCATGTTGACGTCATCGTGGTCATCGTAGATGCGCATCCGACGTTTGCCTCGGCGATCGCGTATGCGCTCGAGTTCTGCCTCTTCGTCGGAGTGAACGCGATTCTTTACCGAGTCTTCTCCATCGGCCCACCGATTCGCGATCTCCATCAGGTGGTCGATGGTCTTGGATTTTGAGCGACCCAGCTCCTCCCTAAGTTCTAGGCGGCGGACGCCGCCATTGAACGCATCAATCGCGTGATCCTCCGATATGTTTTCTGCGGAGTTCTTGATGATGGACCATCTTTGGATGTAGGAGCACAGCGATTCGCCAGATCTTTGTTGGCAGCATCTCAGCTCTTCGATTGATGTGGGCCGCTTGTATGTGCCCTTAAAGTTGCGCACGAAGCTATAAACCAGCTCATCCCAACTACGAATGAATCCGCATGTGAGGTTGTCGAGCCATGCCCGGGCGATGCCTTGCAGCTGTAGCTGCAAGCATTGCATGGCCATCCTTCGACTGCCTCCGTGGAGTCTGACGGAGGAGATGTGGTCCTCCAACAAGATTTTTGGGTCCTGTAGACCGTCGAACTTCGGGTTCTCTGACGGGAGTTTGAACCCCTTTGGCATTCACTTCTGCCTGATGGACCTACTGAAGCATCTGGCACCGTAGAGCTCCACGTCTTCCTCTTCTGAGTCAGTCGATCGAGCACATCGTGTCCTTGATTTGTCGATCTTGCGCTGCGTGACGTCATCACGCGCGTCATAGTCGTGGTCGTGTCATGGTGAGCGGCGACACGAAGACAGATCGTGACCGTCATCACTGGATGAGGGCGAGGAGTAACGCTTTGCTAACGCTTTGCCCTTCTTTGTCGAGGGCGGCCTCGATTAATCCTAAGCCCGCGATCGTTGATCGGTGCATGGCGGCTCGAGGATCTCCAGCCGGTGGCTGGTTGTTGAGGAGGTACATGGTGGCCGCTGTTACCGCAGCCTGCGGCGTCTTAGGGACCACGTTGCCCCTAGTGTCGACTGTCATAGAGCCGAAGTCGAGGACCTTTGTGGCTTCTATGCGTTCTTGCTCGGTGAGATGGGCCATCCGAGATTGCCTCTTCTTGGCGAGGTGCTCGTTGCCCTTTGAGGAGGATCCTCCGTAGGAGGAGAGCCCAGCACGACGAATGCTCGACTTGTCTGCCGCCTTTTTACGTGCCTCGAGTTGCGTGATTGTTTGTACTTGGCACTTGAATTCTTCCTTCAGGAGCCAATGGTATCCCATTAGCAGTTCTTGCGGAGATCCGAAGGGTAGAGGAGTGCCTCGTAGGGCCTCGCGGCAACGAGCCCATTCTTGCTCGTTGAGCCTGATCACGACGCGTTCACCGGTTTGCTCGTTTACTATGGTTGGTGGTTCGACTGCTTCTCCGTTGTTGGCGTTGGTGTGATCGCACCGTTGCCGCCGTTGCCGCCATTAGGCGGGTCGGTTCCATTGCCGCGATTGCCACCGTTGTCATGGTTGGCAGAGGTATCGCCTACGTTGATGACGGCGCACATGAAGTGATTGGGGAAGCTGCTTCTTCCACAACTCTCAGATTCGAAACCATAGGTCCCATCTTTAGTGGCCAGATCGCTCAGATCAGAGTCGCGACTGCTGTCGCTGACCGTGTTCTCGACTGTTGTTGGGGCGTCGAGCTCACTGAGGGTGCCGATCGATGGAGGGAACCATGATGCTGGGGCAATCGACGGTGCCATCGGCTGATCAGGCATGCGAAGCGTGCCCATCTGACCGACTTGGAAGCGGAAGCTCCCTATCGCCAGGCTGATTCCATCGCCCACGGACTCGAAGGTCGGGCGAGTGGCCGGCGTGTGGTCGGTGAAGTCGAACGCGCCGAAGAGCTGGCGGATCTCCGCTGTTGCGGAGTTGTAGATCGCGGTTGATGGGGCCAAAGAAGCTGCAACATCAGCACTCCCAATTCCCACAGACGGCGCCAAATGACGGTGTCACGCAGATTGGATCTGGCATATGTGCGAGAGATCGATGTCTAGATCTATTGTCTATTGTGGCGATGTGGGAGATCATAGATCTATCTATTGGGGGAGTCGCGATTGAGAGATTTCCTTCTCGTTGGACCCTCCTAGCCTTTATATATGGGGAGGCTAGGTCTCAGGTACCAATACGAGTTGGTTACAAGTTAGATTCAAACTCTAGTATTGAGACTTCCTTGTCTTCTACGTTTGGGAGTCTGTGTCCATATGTGCTTCATACTACTCGAACCGTCATAGGCGTCATGGACCTTGGCAATTCACCGAGTGGGCCTTCCGTCGAGCCGCACTAGGTAGGTTGTAGTTGGGTGCCTGTTGGGCATACCCATGTCAGTAGCCCCTGAGTGTCCATGCGAATCGTAGATTCGGGTGGAGACTTAGAAGTCTTGCATTAGGATGTCGGAGTCGACAATTGTGTCGAGTGCGAAGCACTCACCCGAAAGTTCATCAGGTTAGTCGAATTTGTAGTAGTTCATAGGTATGATGGTAAACGTGCCATGTGGGCTCGATGGATCGGGACCAGTTAATTGCTCTAGGGCAAAAACAATGCTACCTACTCAAACTCGAGTCCTCGGACTCGAATCTGGAAATTGCTGGCGTAATTCGACTCAGACCGCGGAGGTATTATAGAGTCGAATCCCAGTGTATAAGTGTGAGCACTCGACGCGTCCGTCAAGGCTTATTCATCGTACCTGTAGGTACGGATTATTTCTGGTAGAGCGCAGTAGATGCGTTGCCAGGCCTTATTCAGGTCTAATCTTCACGCTGTAAGCGCGGCATCCAATTTTTTGTCATCGCGGAGATGATTCGGGTGGCCCAGGAGACGTAATCTCTTTGTAGGGAAAATATGAGGCGGAGTCTCCATAGCATTTGAGTGTGGATGTTATCGACACACAGTACAATGTACAAGGAAAAATAATCATAGGATGTGCGGCCAGCGCTCCCTATGGGAGTAGCCCCTGAGTGCCTATTCGAGTCGTAGACTCGAGTGGGGACTAAAAACATTTTGCGACTGCTATCATCTTTTGCTTGTTTCAGTCGAATATGCTTTCAGCGCTCCCTATGGGAGTAACCCGAAGCCCACAATCGAATCGTAGATTTGAGTGAAGGGTTTTCATAATGCTTGGATATCTTCACAAATTTCTTCGGGTGCGCGGCCAGCGCTCCCTATGCGAGTAGCCCCCGAGTCCTTAGTCGAATCGTGGATTCGAGTGAGGATTCGGAGCGAGTCACTCGAGGATCTTGTATATGCGCGTCGATCGCTCCAGTTTGGAGTAGCCCCCGAGTGTCTGGCGGAGTCGTAGACTCGGGCAGAGACTCGAGTCTTGTATCTTGAAGTGGTAGTCGAAAATCATGCTAGGAGAAAACACTGACCCGGAAGTGCATCGAGTCAGTGTGTCACACATAAGAAGCTTGAATCGATGATGTAGTTGGAGTCGCTGTCGGGTGCGTCTCTAGCACCGCATCTTTATAGCATCAAATGATGCAACCATCCGAGGAGGAACTCGACTCGAGTCTTGAGTGTATAGCGTAGTCAGTTGTTTTGTCGACTCGTGTTGGAGGATCCGATAGAATAGCTCGACGTAGTCGACATCCTTGTAAGCTGGAGAAAATGCAAAGAATTGTGAAGTACTTGTATATTGTAAAGAATATTTGCCTGTCGGCTTATGAAGTAAAATTCTGGTGCCAATCGAATCGACACTTTTGCACTGTATACTAGGTCTTTTCGTTAGCCTGATTACCCTTAGTCTCAGTACCTTGCCGAGGTACTCGGAGTTCAAGGATTCGACGATCATGCAGAATCAGCTACTCGGGCTGTCGCGTATGAGGTGCTCGAGTGTGTGTAATCGATGGCACATTAGGTTACTCGAAGAGGGCACAACCCCCGAGGGTTTCGAGTGCGAGTTACAAAAGAAATTAGCTCTAAGTAGAGGAAAAGTTAGCTTTATTGGTAGTTGCCGTGGACGAAGTCGATGCAATCACGGACGTAGTCGACGCGGTAGTGGGTTGTGTGACGGAGTCGAAGACACAACAGGTTGGCGGAGTTGAAGACCGCAGCGGGTCACGTGATGGAGTCAAAGACTCAGTAGGTCTATGGAGTCGAAGACCGCAGTGAGTCACTGTAGCCGAAGGCCGCAGCAAGTCGCGTGATGGAGTCGAAGACTCAGTAGGTCGGCAGAGTCGAAGACCACAGCGTGTCGCCGCAGCCGAAGACCACAACAAGTCGTCTGATGGAGTCGAAGACTCAGTAGGTCGGCTGAGTCGAAGACCACAGGGAGTCATCATAGCCGAAGGCGGTAATGGTCCTCGTGGCGGTGTCGGCGGAGCCCCTCAGTGTAGATTCGATGTGGTCAATGTAGTCGAGGCGACATCCGAGAGCCGGTGCGACGGACGGGATCGACGCGGCAGCAGGTCACCAAAACCGATGGTGGCAGCGGTTTGCCACAACCGAAGATTGTAGCGGGTCACCGCATGCAAGGACTGCAACGGGTTGCTGGAGCCGAACGAGCCCCCGAGTCGCCGAAGCAGAAAACCGCAACAGGTCGCTGGATTTGAAGGACGTGGCGGGTCATCAGACCCGGTGGCGGTAGCGGGTTGACGCATCAGCGGGTTGGTGTAGCCCCTAGGTGCAGAGTCAATGTGAAAGACGGAGTCGACGAAGTAGCGGGTTGGCGTAGCCGATGTTAACAGCGGATTGGCGTAGCACCCGGAGTGTAGTAGCAACGCGATCAGACGGAGTCGCACGGTGAATGCAATGGACCGGAGTTGCGTGGTGGACCGAAGTCGCGCAACGGTGAATGTCGTGGCAGACGAGCCATCAGAACTATCATTGGAGACGAAGTTGATACAGTGGAGTCATCGGATTTTTTTGCAGACTCGACGTGGCGAATAAAATTGATGCAGCATATTTAGTCGACATAGTGGAGTTGATGACTGTTGCCACAAAATTCATGCAACCAGATCTTCACGCGATGTAGCAAAGATGATTTTCTCTTTTTTTTCTAGACCTTGAATAGGCTAATGATCAGGTGCACAGCACATACTTTTGTCAGATTGACTAAGCCAAGCACTATTGTCAGATTGACTCAGCCGAGCCTTCTTACCAAACCTGATCCGTACCGCTGCTCCACAAGGACATGTACTCACAAAATCCCATCGTACTCCCCATCGTGCTCCCTTTTCATTTTTTTGACTGCTCCTTGGGAACTGATTCGATTGAGTCTTGATATTAATTTGCTTCACGTGATGGACACGGGACATCCTCCACAAGGCTTGGTTTTCTAGAACTTTACGAAACTAGATTTTGCTTCAGATTCCCTATCACGTGCACTTCTATCGATCAGCCTTGATGTAAACTGCCGATGTCATAGCTCCGATTGCTCCGTGTGAAAGCTGTCGTGGCCGAATTAGATTTTACGACAGAGCGCACTGCCCGACACAGAGAGCAACACGAAACTGACATCTTGAAGAGCCATGATTTGGATAATGGAAGGTCGCACGCGGAACGTGAAAAACTTCTCAATCTTCTAGATCCGATCAGTTGTATACCGCCAAAGATTTGTTCCTTGAGACCCGGCGAATCGGAGATCGCTGATACTGGGGCCGCCGAGATCGCAACATCAGCGCTCTCAGTTCCCACAGTCGGCGCCAATTGACGAGGATTTAACTCATCAATGCCCATTGTTATAGACTTGGATTTTGGAGAAGGAGGGAGCGCTGGAGACATCTATCGGCTAGCAAACAAGCACACAGGGGACAAAGATTTACCCAGGTTCAGGCCTCGTAGAGGTCTCTACTCCTGCTTGTCTACTCGTGGAATTATCGAAGGAACCGAATGTTACAATGGTGCGCAGATGCGATCTGGCGAGGGTTGTGGAAACTAGGGTTGCGTGTGTGTTCCTCGCCGCCCCCTCCTAGCCCTTATATAGGTAGGCTAGGTCTCGGGTAGCAGGTCGAGTCGGTTACAAGTTAGGGTTTTCCCCTTCAAACTTTCTATCTTTAGCTTCTTCTTGTTCTTCAAGCAATCAAGAGTCCATAGGTTACTCGAGTCCTTCATTTGGGCTTTGGCGACACCGTGGGACTTTACGTATTTGGACCATATATACCAAACTTGAGTACCTGTAGGGTATACCCATGTCACTCGTCGATATTCGCGAGTTGAAAGATAGGCCAAAAAATCGCAAGCGCAAGCAACGTGACTCCGATGATGATTACACGGAGACAGATCGGCCATGAAACATACCACAGCTACGTCCCTTTTAAACTTAGCACATTTATATTATGTAATAAGTTTCTTATATGATCAATGAAACAAAGCATTTGGTTCACTCATATTCTCTAAGTCTTTTACCTCCTTTAGTTGTTCAATTTGGATCATATAAACCCTTTATGCGCAAGGTTGCATTTGCCCTTGTGAAAATTCCGCCTACGGGCGTTAGCTTAAGTTTTCTGTTCTACACATTTTCTGAAGTTTTTATGTGGATTCCGGAGTAGTGACTTTTTGATACTCAAAGCTAGCGATTTTATTCTTAGGTTCTGGATGGTGCTATTAAGCATCATCACCTGAGAACATAGTTTTGTTCTGCGAGTCTTCCATCTCACGAAAGGTCAAGCATATGGACCTGAATAATGGATAAGCCGGCACTTGCTTAAAAAATATATACACATGCTGGAAACAGATAAGTTGCATGAACCTTGAATACAAGTTTTCTGCCTTAGATAAACATAAGTTTTTTCCGCATATATTCTGCAGAGACACATTTAATACAAATATTGTTTTTATGGCTCTGCTGCAGGGGACTTCGTGGTGGCATCATCAGGAGAGCCAAGCCGGGAGAGCTCGTCAAACTCTGAGGGAGAAGGGCTAGACTCGGAGGAAGTCACGTCGTCATCCAGGATCTTGGCAGGCACAAAGACATCCGCCTTAAACATCTTGGCAACTCTGGTGTCGAAGCCGGGGCCGGAATTCAAAATAGCATCAATATCGATCTCTCGACCTTCCTTGTCTATCTTGGGAAAGTCGGAGGTCAACAGGTTGATTTCGGTGTTGTCATAGTGCGCCTTGACCAAGGACAAGGTCATCCTTGCACCAGCCTGGACGCAAGAGGCTTTCCAGTCCTTGACTTTCTCGGGGGCTCGACACAGGATTTCCGCGAACTTGGCTGTTGAGTCTGTCGCCTTGATATTTATACTCAGAGGTTGAGCTATCTCCTTGGCGTGGGCGATGGCGGTGCTGACGAAGTTACCGGAAAGAATCATGCGTTCCTTGGAACTTGGAGCACCCTCACCCAAGTTGGCTAAGGCAATGGGAGTTGTGGTTTGCACAAAACACAAGGACCATGAGTACAAATAAGTAAAATGGTTGTCCAACTTACATAAAAGACCAAGACAGGGAAAGGTTACCAAAGATGCTCGTTTCCTCTTACATGCATGTCTCCGCCAACACATCGTGTTCCTTCTGGACTGATGTGAACATCTCAAGACTCCTAGCATTTTGCTCTTTGGCAGCTTGGTTCTGGTCTTTGAGTTGTGCAATCTCATCCTTCAGGCGCTGCATCTCGATGTCTGCAGACTCTTGCAAAGCCTTCATAGTTGCCTCATGGCCCTTGACGGCCTCGAACAGGTCCTTCTTCAGAATCTTGTTTTCATCATTGAGCTCCTGGATATGCTTGGATTGCTCGATGATGCTCTTGGCCTTAGCAATGGCTTCTGTAAGACGGAAATCAGAAAGTGCTATCAGAAGACAGAAGAAATGACTCAATTGGAAAGCAATGAGCTGTCATAGGAAACAACCTCTGGCTATTTTTGAGCTGGTCCTTTAGGAATTTGGTTTTACCCTATTCAAGGTCCATCCCTTCCGAAGAGCAGCAAATCTCCCAGTGGCGGCTATCCTCCGTTTATTCTCATTCTGCACATGATATAAGCATGCTTAGTTTCTCTAGAGCATCTAGTCGGAGCTATTCAAGTTTCAACTAAACGCTCGGGGGCTACAGTACACGATTTTAAAGTAAGCTAGTTTCTCTAGAGCATCTAGTCGGAACTTTGCAGTTTCAACTAAACGCTCGGGGGCTACACACAAAAGTTCTATGCTTAGTTCTCTGGAGGACTCAGGCCAATAACTATTGATTTATCCTCCTAAGAGCTCGGGGGCTACAGTGGGATATACTACACAAAGTAAAGCAAGTGAAGTTCAAAAATCTTATGATGGCAATGATCCTGAGATTGCTAGCCAGATGAGCATAGGAATCATGAAAGGTCCAAGCATTCTTATAGATTGCGTCGGCCTGCTTGATGAGATCATCTAGGCTCAACATCGGAGGAGTCGCAGCCAATGGAGAGGTCAAAGCCGGAGGCATGGATAAAGCCATAGCTGCCTCCTGCACCTTCAAGACAGTCGATGGCGTGGAGGCTCCCACCTCAATCGTAGCTTCCACGTCCACCTCTTCCACTTCCTTCCCCTTCTCGATGGCATCCTTAGCCGGAGCTTCCACCACTTTAGAGGAGGTACTCTCCTGCGTCGCCTAGCCGCTGGGAGCAACGTCTGCCTCGATAGAGCCTGAGACATCAAGGTTTGGATTGATATCTATCTCCATGGCGGAGGTCTCAGGGATGACGGGAGATGATGGCCCAGCGTAACCAGCAGAAGGAAGGGCGGCAGGAGTAGAGGGAGCGGTGGCGGCAGAGGGCTTGGCAGATGGACCCTCGGTTAACATGTCACGAATGTTTTTTGACCCTCCAACATCTTTGGAGGATCGCTTCAAAATAACACTGACTTTCCTCCTGAAACGTACAAGGTATAAGTACGAGAGTTGAAAAATGGTGCGAGCTAAAAAATACAATCCGAAGAATGAAAGTACTTACTCCACGACAGGAGCCTTGGTGAGGGGAATGCTGGTGGATTTCTTCTTCTTCTCCGCCTCTAAGGAGGTAGTGGAACGTTTGGAGACTCCACTCTCTGATTTCTTCTTCTTGGCCTCAGGATCGGCATTAGAGATGGAGCTCTTCCGCTTTCACGCTGCCGGAGCTGGTTGATCCTTTGAGGCATCGTCGTCGGACACCACCTAGATATCCTTCATCTTAGGATCATAGACCTGGGAGTTCATTTGATCTGCCGCCAAGGTCGCCAGCTGGGATACATGGCAATGTTAGATGCACAACATCAAGTTAGAAAAACCTTAGAGTATATAACAAGCAACAAAGGAAAAAGAAGCTACCTCTGGGCATGTGCTGCAATCAACATGTCGAAGGTGATCTTGAAGCCACGCTTCTTTTCCTTCACCTTGACGATGTCCTTTAGGCGGAGCTTGATGGAGTCAGTAGAGAAGTTATCCTGTGAAATTCGCATGGGATCCCTCTTGTCTTGGCTATACTTGCACATCAGCTCAGCGCGGTGCTGCAGAGGCTGGATCCGCCTAACGTACCAGCACATTGGGAAGATCCAAGCCCGTTAGACCTTCCTCTATGAGCCATTCGATCCGCCTTACAGCACGATTAGCTTCATCGTCGGAGGGAAGAGAGGCTGGTGTCCGCCATGCAGGCACTTCGGCGGCAGCTCCATCAACGAAGTCAGGGTAGGTCTCAAGACGGTCTGGCAGAGGGACATCTGGCATGTAGAATACGTGCGCTGCCAGTTCTTGCAAGACACATGCCCTACGATGTCGGGGAAGCGCCGGCTAGGATGGATCTTAAAGCTAATGGTTCCGCAGATCCGCAGTTCATCCTTGGACTCTACGGACTCTCTCTTGTTGGTGAAGAAATATATAAACATATCTAATCTAGGTTTGATTCCTAGATATCCTTAGCACAAAGCTACAAAATTGCTAAGGACTAGGATACTGTTGGGAGAGAGATTGTGGGGAAGTACCTAGAAGTGCTAGAGGACATCTAAGAAAAAGTCGGATACTGGCAGGCTACCGTCGCGTACTAGCTGATATTTGAGGTACACCTTCTCTCCGGCTTGGGGAGAAGGGACCACCTCGTAGTCAGGAGCCGCCCGCTAGATAAACTTCTCCGCCGTAGGGAGGTACCCCTTGTCGATCAGCTCTTGGAGATCTTCGGCGAAGAGATCAAAACCACTCCACACCCCCTTATGGGAGTCGTTTTCCTCTTCAGTGGCTTCAGGCGCCACTCGTTCTTGGCATCGCCGGCGGATTCTGTCACAGCGGAGACGGGGACGACCACCCCCTCCGGCGAAACAATCACTCCCTCGGATGGCTCCGTCGTAGCCTCGGGAGTCGCTGCCGTGGAAGGAGCAGAGCTACTGGAGGCCATTATGACGCGGAGTGTGTGGAGGAAGAAAGGGCTCTGGTTAGGGTTTTCGTAGAAGAGCTCGAACAGTCGCACGGCTGGAGGAAGACGAAGGCTGGGAAGCGAATGCGGGTAAAAAGAAACAAATGGACCGCGGAGGAAATATATAAGCCTTGCGTCAAGATTCATGCAAAAAGATCTGATGGATGGATCGTTGCTGACGTGCAAGTGAACATGTGCGGTAATTTCTCCACGTCCTCCGTCTTTTGCCGCTCCGCCGTTTTGGATTTCACGTGCGTGAAAATAGCTAATGATTAATTCTTTGCTTCTGTGAGTTTCGAGGTAGCGTAGGCTGTACCCTACGTCATCCTCCTGAGGGTTGCAGTGAATGGTCACTTCTGAAGATTCCATCAAAGACGAAGATCGTCCGACTCTAAAAATGAAGACTCAAGGAATCTCTGGCTACATTGTGAAGCTAGAGAGGATTGTAGGGTTCTCTGGGAGACCTTTGAGATATTGCTTGACAGATTGTCGACATCACTTAGACGGGATATTTAGAGATCAACGAGCAAGACGGTGCAAGATTTCAAAGTCCTCCGGGGGCTACTATTGAGGATATGCTATATGGGTATCCACATAGCATGTCACCAATCCGCCTAACCCGGGTGGCCCATAGTTGGTAGCAAGGCCTATGGCCTGCTGGGCAGCCCAATTAGACGGATCCTGAAGGGAGGCCCATGCCAGATAAAGAAAGGCTACACAGGAATCACCGACATACTCGGAGCCTTGGAGTACAAGACACGAACGACTAGTTCATGTAGGTGTAGGACTCTTTACCTTGTCCGACAAGGACCTTTCCCTGTAAACCTTAGGTCTTGGTGCATTTATAAGCCGTCCTGCGGGAGGGTTTAGGGCACAACTTCTCTGATTGCAGCGTACAATGCACAACACCTTGCACAGTGAACCTATCTCTGTAACTCGACGTATTGCCGTTATAGTGATTTATAGCAGGAGTAGAGTTCCTCCACCGTTGTGTAACTTGAACCTGGGTAAGCTGTATTACCTCGTACCCACCAACTCTCCGCCTTACCCCATGTCTCTAAACACGCACTGTGAAGACCCCTCCATGGCGTACTCGTCGGCAATACCACGACACCCCGGGGAGTCTAACAACTCGATTATACGTGCACACATGGTGACTTTCGGCAGTTGGTTGCAAACACATATCATGAATAATACCACTATTTGAGATCAGATATACTTGTTGGCCAGGACACCATCTTCGAGTATATTGAATTTCCAAGGGTACGAGATAAATGGGAATACATTTTACACGTATGATTGCCCAAGATAAAAAGAGAACCAACTAAAATAGTGGTGTCCGCATTGATGCAATAAACAACAATGGGCAAAATGACACATATCATGGTTACATAGAGGAGATATGGGAACTCAACTATGGACCTTCTTTTAAGGTCCATTTGTTTCGGTGCAAATGGGTCAAGCCGACAGGAGGCGGGGTTCAGGTAGACAAGAAGTACAGAATGACAACAGTGGATCTCAATAATCTTGGGTACATAGACGAACCATTTGTCCTAGGAAATGATGTGGCTCAGGTTTTCTATGTGAAGGACATGTCTACCAAACCGATAAAAAGAAAAAATAAGCAAACAGATACATTATACGATGAGCCAAAGCGCCACATAGTTCTTTTAGGAAAAAGAAACATCATGGGAGTGGAGGAAAAGATAGCCATCACTACTAGAAAATAGCATGTTAGTGGCGCACCTATTTTGGACATCCGTGGCGCACATGGGGTGTGCCACTAAGCGTGAGTCACGACAAAATTTTAGCCGTGGCATACTAGGTGGTGCGCCACGGGTAACAAAAGTTAGTCGTGGCGCACCAGCTAGTGCACCACGGATAAGGGTTCACGGTGCGCCACGACTACAAATTAAAAAAAAGAGGGAGATCTGGATCTCGTCGCCACCATCGTTTTAGTCGTCACTGCCATCATGTCAGTCGCCTCGTCGGAGCGGTCGTCGTCACCGCAGTCATCGTCGTCTCTTTGGACACATGGCTGTTGTCACCACATCGGAGAAGTCGCCGCCCTTGTCTCACCGGAGAGGTAGCCACCGTAGCCGTCGCCTCATCAGAATGATTGCCACCGTCGCCTTGTCAAAGGTGCAGGAGGAGGTCGGAGCAAGGAGGCCAGAGAGAGGAGGAGGTTAGAGCAAGTAGGCCAGAGATAAGAGAAGGAGAGAAGAGGAGAGGAGAGAAGGAAAATGAGAAGGAGAAGAGAGGATAAGGAGAATGTAGGAGAGGAGAGAAGGAAAAGGAGAAGGAGAAGAGAAGAAGAAAGGGAGGAGGAGAAGGAGAAGGAGAAGGAGAAGAAGGGGAATGGGAGGGGAAGGTGGAGGAGAATTTGGAGGGAAGGGAAATGGGAAGGGGGTAGGTGGCCGGGTCAGATTCAAATTTCAAATCCCTCCCAACTTACTCGTAGCGCACTCCTATAGCGTGCGCCACGGGTAAGTGACCTCCTTTTTTTGCAGGAAAAACGATCTTTTGACAATAATTTTTATTATTTTTGAATTTTGGGATTCTCAAAAATCGGTAAACGGTCTTTGACCATTGCCATCGGATTAAAAATTACATGCTCGTCGTTTTAATATATTATATATTTTGTTCGATGTCGTACGCAAAAGCTATGGCCATTTTACCATGCCATGACCTTTTTTTGCAAAAAATGTCAAAATTCATATATGTTAATTTTCCTACAAACTACTCCCTCCGTCCCAAAATGTAAGGCGCCTAAGCTTTAGTCAAAAGTCAACATATTTTAAGTTTGACCAAATTTATACATAAAAATATAAACATTCACAATACTAAATAAATATCAATAGATTCATCGAAAAGTATAGGTTCTCAAAATGTCCATTTGATATTGTAGATATTCATATTTTTTCGTATAAACTTGGTTAAACTTAGAAGATGTTGACTTTTGACTAAAGCTTAGGCGCCTTACATTTTGGGACGGAGGGAGTACATCACATAACCTACTTATATCTGAAAGGATTTTATTTTTTGAAGTGTTTATCACTTTATTTTATTTTTTGCAAACCTAAAAAGACGATCCATGGGGGTTTGTCTGGAGCTTAAAATGGGCAGTGCACTTAGTCGTGGCGCATGACATAGAGGTGCCCCACGGGTAACGTACATAGTTGTGGCGCATGGCATAGAGGTGCGCCACAAACAAGTGGGTTGTGCTCGTAGGCACCCTGGCTCACAGATAGTGGCTATTTGCCCGTGGGTAACCACCTGACATGTGTGCCACGGCTATACGGATTACCTATTGTTGTTTCCTAGTAATGCATGTCAGAATATTATAATAAGTTTGATAAAAATCCGCTCTTCATAGTGAACACTAACCCAAGCATCCTGTTAAATGATGAAGATACTCCATGGTTATGGCTGACGTGTTCGTAAGCAAGAAATTTTAGGAAATAAGTGACTATATGTATTTTGAATTATGCCTTGGTTTTTTAGATGCAATCAATATACCAAGTTTAAAATATTTTCATGAGCTAAAACTTAGATTGGACCTCTGAAGAAACATCATATTGTGAGTCTAAAAATGATTTTTTTTTAAAATCATGAGCATTAGATCATGTACCTGTATTTTAAACTGGACCCACTTTCTACCGATTCGGCAGACATTTATCTTTGTCACCTGAGGTGGACGAAAAGGTTTGAGATACCCTGGTTGGGACATCGTCCATGTATGGTAGTCTAGTATTTTTGAAAATTGGGGTAGTATCATTCGTGGTTGCTTCAGAAAATGCCTTGTTTTTGGCACTTGTAAAATAGAAAATGGTTTCTCTGTGCGATGAAAAGGAAAACTTCCTCCTTCTACATTGTTCGCCATCCCAAGATACACATGTGTGCACAATATGGGCACACTATCACAAAGTATGCCACGATTCTGGCAATAACATTGGTCATTTGATCCGAAAGCCATGAAACCTCGAACATGATAGCTCATTTTGAGAAGGACTTTTCGAGATGCAATCAATATACCATGTTTGGTATTTTCCTTGCAACTATGTCACATAATATGACACCACGCGAAGGATTTATATTGTTTAGATTGTTTTTGAATTTCTTAAGCCCGTTTCCAAATTTTCCCATTTCAAACTATTATCAAAACGGCGTGCATGAAGATAGAGGATGATCCTCGCTAAAACTTGCATTGGATTTCTGAAGAAACATCATATTGTGAGTCTAAAAATGACTTTTTCAAAAAATCATGAGCATTAGATCATGTACCTATAGTTCAAACGAGACCCACTTCCTACTGATTCGGTAGCCATTTGTCTGTTTCACCCGGGGTGGACAAAAAGGTTTAAGATATCCGGTTGGGACATCGTCCATGTTAGGTGGTCTAGTATTTTTGAAAAAATAGGGTGGTGTCATTTTGAATTATCCGTTTGGTGGTTGCTTCACCAAACACCCTGGTTTTGGCACTCATAAAATCGAAAAAGGATTTTCTATGCGACGGAAAGGAAAACTTCCTCCTGCAACATTGTTTGCGATCCCAAGATACACATGCATGCATAATATGGGCACACTATCAAAAACTATGTCACGATTCTGGCCATAACATTTGTCATTTCGTCTGAAAGTCATGAAACCTCAAACATGATAGCTAATTTTGAGGACTTTTCGAGATGCAATCAATATACCAATTTTGGTATTTTTCTTGCAACTATGTCACATAATATGACATCGCATGAAGGATTTACATTATTCAGACCATTTTTGAATTTCTTATGCTCGTTTCCAAATTTTCTCGTTTCAAAATATGGTCAAAACGGTGGGCATGAAGATATGGGATGGGCCTTAATAAAAATTGCATTGGATCTCTGAAGAAACATCATATTGTGAGTGTAAAAATGATATTTAAAAAAAATTATGAGTATTAGATCAAGTACCTATAGTTCACCTAGACCCAATTCCTAGTAAGTTTTCCTTTTTTCAAAAAAATCATGAGCATTAGATCATGTGTATCTCAACATGAAAATTAATGTCTTGGAGGCGAGACATTATTATTATTTATTTCAAAATTATTGATCATCTAAAAACCTTTTATGATTTACCATTTAAAAATTATTTTAAAAATGATTTACCATATTAAATAATTGAATTCTCATATAAAATAAATTATATTTTTATTAGATTGATATTTCTTTTATGAAAATTTTAATATGTTATATATATTTTTATTAGATAGATATTTTTTTATTTCTTTTACTAACATTTTAATATATAATAAGGCGAGAGCCAGAATTTATACATCAAAGTTTAAATATAATTTTCGAAAGGCTCTTTAGTCCCAGGTCATGCCACGAACCGGGACTAAAGGTGGGCGGTTGGCGTGCGCCCTCTAGGCTGCTGCCAAAACCCTTTAGTCCTAGGTCGTGGCATGACCTGAGGCTAAAGTACATAACCAGGGACCAAAGACCCATGACCCAGGGCTAAAGGCCCTTGACATATAACCCACCCCTGCCTCCTCCTTCATAGATCCATCTCCATTCTCGATCGAGCTAGCGCAGGAGGTGCCACCGACCTGACGTCGGCTGGCTGACCAAATCCACTATGGTGATCCTCGCCGTCCGACCAACCGCGCCGTCCACCCTCGCCGTCCGAGCCTGCGCTGCCGCCGCTACAACCACCAACTGCGCGCCGCACCATAGCCTGCATGCATCCTGGCCACCAGCACCACCACTCGCGCCGCCGTCGTCTGCACGCGCCCCAGCCGCCACCACCACCCACCACACCGCCACACCGGAGAAATGATCCTGCTATTTAGAAGCCCACTTCGCTGGTCGTCGCTTGCTGCCGTCGACTGCAGGTTAGTTTCTCCTGTTCTTCCCATCTCCATTAATCCACTTCTCCGGAAATGCTAGATGATCCCCTTGTTTGATCCAATGTACTTTGCTTAATTAATCAGTAGACTCAAATTGTTAGTGATTATTTGGTGTCAAAATTTGCTTATATGCCGTTGCTAGCTTCCGGTGAGAGGGAATACAAGTGTATAGTGATTATTTGATGTCAAAATATATACCCCTCCGTATAAAACTAGATGTTGAAAATTTGTTAAAATTTGGATGTAACTATAACAGAGGGAGTACCTTCATTCCAAATAATAATATGTGTGATATTTCAATATTTGTCTTTGATCAAGAATTATTTGGATGTGCTAGTTATTTTGTCTGTGTCATCTATCTACTAAATCCGTTCTCTTTATTTGCTAATTATGTAACTCTATTGGATGCACTATTGCACTCTTGGGAATTGTTTTCTGAGTTATTAATGTTTATTAGGGTTAATGTGAATTAGAATTAGGGTTAACGAGAGAGTTTTACAATTAGTGTTGGTGCTAACGTGAATAATCATATGGTGCTTTTTATTTATCATAGATGTGCATATTTGAAACTTTGATCCATTCTTATGTAAAATATATAATTACTACTTTCTCCTAGCAAGTTGTTTGTTCTATCATCCAACTCATTCATATTGCAAACATGTCTTTTAGTGCAGTTCCGTGTATTTTTATAAGATAAATGGTGTTAAGTTGCCAAAATATTCTATCACTCACACTCGTCATAGCTTGCTTTTTTCTGATGATATACACATTGTTTTACACTGGACAAGATCCCGCCAGCGTTCGAGGTTAGGGAGGGCGCGGCAACACGCGCCATATAGGGACAATGGACGGGCGCAGCAACCATTTTGCATGGTTTTCTTCACTCCATGGAGGCAACCATTTCACACGGTGTCATTAATTCATTAGCGTTTTGTTGTGTTTATAGCATTGAAATAACTAGCAAGTCTTTGCAGAAACTATGGAGCATGAGGAAGATCAAGAAGAGATATTGCAGGGTATAATAGCTGGTAAAGATATCACCTCGAAGTATCTGAACGACTCCGTGAGGGAGTGGAGGAGGATCTCGAGCCAAGAGACGTCTCCAGTGAGGGAAGATACGACTCCGGTGAGAGAATAGATAGCTCCGGTGAGGGAACCTTGACTACAAAGTCCGGAGATGTATATAAATTAAGCCACTACTGACTAGATGCATTAATTGATTTGTATATATATTAATGATTCTTTCTTCTTTTAGCCCTCCGTATCGAAGTAATCTACTGGAAGCAAACAAGACCGGCCAAAAAGTTGGCCCTCGATGCTAGGTTCACGATCAAAAAATCACGGCAGATGGCGCCCCGATTGCTCCCGCACACAACGCAAGATTAATTGTAAGTAAATGCGGAGTTATTGTTAGGGACACCATCCCGATCACCATTCGAGAATGGAATAAGCCAAAGGAGGATGGAGTTAGTTATGGCAATGATAGATGCAAAGATAATCTTTAGAATACGCTCATGAGAAATTTCAAACTACCGCTAGAGGTGGATCCAGAAAACATAGTTATAGAGCGAAAAGTTAAGGAGTGGGCTCTTAAGAATATGGCCACACAATTCAGAGACCACGAGAAACGATTGCACAAGATGTATGTTCTAGAAGAAAAGACACAGGAGTTCACTGAAGTGAATGAGAAGCTAAGAGATCATTGGGACGAATTTGTGGAGTACAAGACATCGGATGAAGCTATGAAAAGGTCGGAAATAAACAAGGAAAATGATGCGCTAAATAAATATCATCATGTTATGGGGACAGGTGGCTACAAGGTTGCTAGGCCTAAGTGGGAGAAAGATGAGAATGACGTGATTGCTAAAGGTATCAGTCTAGAGACATCGGGGTGGACCGATCGAGCACAATCTTGGTTCTACGGGCATGGGGGAAGTTGAACCCAGAAACAGGGAAGTGTATTTATACAAAAAACATCTTCCAACACCTTTCAAAGCCCTTAAAACTGCAATGAAGGATGTGCTGGAGTGGAAGTTCTATCTCTATAGAGAGAAAGTCGAGCTGACATGCACCCTTGGGAATAAAGAACATAAAGGACAAACGAGAGGCACTGAAGGCTCCATTTTATGGAAGTTTGGGTTTCCCGATGATAGGAAAAAATAACATGATAAAAGCCATCAGAGGAGAAAGGACACGAAGGCAGACCAGATGCAATATATATAAGATACATTATGGATGCAACAGGATCAAATAAACGCACTTAGCCAGCAAGCTACCGGCCCATCTTAGCGGCAAGACGAAGATCCTGCATTCGATACTACCGGCCCATCATCTCAGCGGAAAAGGAGCATGGCTTCCATGAAGCTCCCGACTGATGATGATGCACTGGCGATGGCTCGTCGCTATGCCATGGATGATATCACGGGTACAGAAAATTGGGAGCTGCATGTAATAGTTGTGAACATGTCCATAAAGGTGGCTATCGGCTTTGCCTTACCTTTTGGACGTAGACCAACTTACCATTGATCTCTAGTTCCAGATGGCTATGTTGTTGTCGGGGTGGATGAAGTTATGAAGAGATTTGAGAACCTGAAGCTTGACTTACCTATAGGTGAAGGGAATCTGAGTGAACTGAGAGAATCTAGGAAAGCACCGTTCTATGGCAAAAGGAAAACATCATGCTTCCAAATTGGACGTCAAGGACATCGACTTCTCCCAATTGTAATCCATCTCAACCTATGCCTCCTTAGCCATCTCAGGCTCGTCTACAGACTCCACCACGCCAGCAAATTCCGTCGCCTCAGCCATCTCCGACGCGTCTGCATACTTCACTGTGTCAGCAGACTCCGCCGCCTTAGCCATCTCCAGCGTGTCTGTAGACTCCACCGCATCAGCAGACTCCGTTGCCTCTTCCATGTTAGTAGCCTCCGCCACCTCTGCCCCAGTTGCAAAAGAGGAAGAGCACCGCCGCTTCGACGGCTAGTACTACAACTGTGGTGAAACCCTCAGTAGGTACAAGGAAGAGAGCCAAGCAGACTTCTACAAACTTACCTTACGACTTGACTGATGAGGAACTCAGAAGGGCCATTGATGAAGATGTGAAATGCTAGGTTGCACCGAAACAACCCCCCCAAAACAGTATATAGCACCCAAAAACGGTGAAACGCTTTGTGGAATTTCTTGAGCGACCATGTCCATTAGAACTAGTATTAGACTATGACCGCACTATTATGAGGTCACGTAAGGCGAATGTCGAGCGCTCGAGAAGTACTAGTAGAAGTGGAAAACAATTCCCTGGCTCGGAGAACAATGAAACCAATCATGCCCCCCACTGAATGTGTTTTCCGATGCAGGACTAGTCGCACAAACGGCTAGGGATATTGGTATGAATTTTGGTCAATACTTAGGCAAGAAAGCCCCACCCATGGCTGAATTAGCATACAAATACGAGTACGAGAAGCCTCTCGTCAGAACCTAGGAGGTCCTGCTTCTACAAACACAAATGTGAAACTTGCATGAGTGGTATATGCGAGCCTCACAGAAAGGGGAGATCATGCTCATAGTGGCAATTAGAGAGGAGCATTGCTTCCCTGGAAAGGACAAGTTACACATTGACTTCACGGAATTATTTCAGTTATTTAATCAAGACACCCTCAACAAATATATCATCAGTTGCTATTGTCAGTAAGTGATTTATTTTTGTAATTAAGTCTCTAGCTCAACCTTGTTTATTGCATGTATAATTATCCTCACTATATTATTTTGTACGATATTATGCATAATGAAGATTCTCAAATGCAAAAGAGGTCGAATCTATGATCTTGGGTTCATTGTTCCAAATAACATTCATGAATTTATGGTAAAAAAGAACGCCAAGGAAATAGAGAATTACTTGCTAAAGTTTCTAATGAAACAACAAAATAAAATGGAAATACTATTTCCACACAACTTCGAATGAGTGTTACTGTCTTGTACATATTCGATTTTGTTTACTCGGTGCTAAGTGTAATTGATGAGTTATGCATGCGTAGGTTCCACTTTATTATGCTAATCATTCAAGTTTACTAAGGAAAAGTACTTGTGATGGACTTAAAACATAAAAACCCTCAGAGATGGGTGGACGTGGTTGAAATGTTCTAGAGGTAATTTCAGTCATTATTGCACTATATGGGCATCTTTCATTCATTTCCTGATATCAAATAATTAATAACTCCTTTACTCATTTTCTTTGTCGAGCAGGGTTTGGAAACAGTTCATCAAGAAAGATATGGGTGAATGGAAAGAGGAGCTGCGATTTCAACAACTCAGTGTAAGTAGGACTATAGCTAGGTCCTCGCAGTTCTTTGATTCTTGTTTCAATACCATTACCATGCTTGATTATTATTTTGATTGAACTCTATTCTCATGAAGTGTTTGAGGTAGGAAGCCAGGAATAATTTATATGGATACTACGTTTGCGAGTTCATTCGCTAGACAACCTGTGAGCTCGGCAGAATTCCACAAAAACTTGCAGTACATAAACAATGTTCACGATCTTATTTTGTTACCATCAATTGTGTTGAGTTTTATTCATATATATTTATAATCCCCTTCATTAAATTAGATCGAATGGATGCGGGAGGTTCTCCTACCAAAGCATTGCATACGAGCACTTCAAGAGGAATTGGCGGGATTCGTTCTAAAGGAGGTCATAGATCTAATCGTAGAATACCATCCGGAATTTATATTTAGATATTAGGAATCGTAAGAGAAATTATATTGTATATATGCATGAAAGTGTACTGTATATAATATGTTCGACCAAGAACGAATAAAGAGGTAACTTCGATCTCTATATTCATGACGATGTTCTGTAATGGTTCCTTCATTTATGTAGTTGTATCTATGTATCATCTGTTGGCACGTCACTTATGCCAAACGTCTCCCTCCTGCTGCGGCAGAAAACTGCCCCAATACTCTGATGCGACAGAAAAACGTCCCAAAACTCTACCATGGCAAAAACGCCCCAAAATTCTGCCGCGGCAGAACCTGCTGTCGCACAGCCACTAGCTGTTGTGGCAGAGTTTTGGGGCATTTTTCTACCGCGACAGAGCTCCTTTAGTCCCGGTTCCTGTGACGAACCGGGACTAAAGGTCCTCCACCCCTGCTCTCGGCGGCGGCCATGTGGATTTCCTTTAGTCCTTGGTTCAAAACAGAACCGAGACTTAAGGGGGGCTCTAGTCCCGATTGCTTAGTCCTGGTTGCACAACCAGGACTAAAGGCCCTTACGAACCGGGAATAGAGGCCTGTTTTCCACTAGTGCATCTACATGCTAGGTTGCCAACTCGAATATACGTCACGAGAACCTGCATCGTGTATAGTCTATGCTGCTAGCCGACATGAGTTCCATTGCCACGTCAGCTCTAGATGGACCCATGCCTGCGAGAAACCACGACCGACATGGGCTTACTGCGCCACGTCGGCTCTAGGCATGCCTCAAGTCTGCGAAAGACAGCTCTTGACTAGAGTCTACAATGGCACGTCACCTTCACATAGGTCCCATGTCTACAAGAAACAACAGCCGACATGAGCTTATGGCGCCACATTGGCTTGCGGCTGGCCCCACGACCTTGAGAAACCGCGATCGGCATAGGCTCACGGTGTCATGTCAGTCTTCAGCGAGCCCCATGACCGCAAGAAACCACGGGCGGCATGGTCTCGCGATGCCACGTTGGTCTTTGGAGGGCCCCATGACCGTGAGTAACCATGGCCGGCATGGTCTGAGGGCCCCACTTTGGCTCTCAGAAGGCCCCATGAACGCGAGAAACCACGATCGACTTGGGCTTATGGTGCCAAGGCTCTCGGAGTTCCCCGTAGCCTGCCGGATGTGGAGCGATGTCGGCCCTAGAATGCCTCTCACCGAGCATGGTCCTGCCCTTATCCGCTGACGGCAGGGCCATGGCATGCACGCAGTCCACCGTTAGGTGACGCAGGGTACGATGGCACCCGCAACACACGTCCCAAAAGAGTAAAGCTCCATTGTGATGGTGCCTCGTGTCCTTTTGGGTGTCCATCCTAGGATCGACAAGAATTGGGATGACGTGGATAGCATAATCAGCTGAAACATTCTAGTGCTATTATTTACTCCGATGTTTCGAAATCCCAAATAACATAATGGGTGATTTTTTATTCCTTTTATCTCGAAGAGCCGAAGTTTGATATAACACTCCATGTTTTATGCGTCTTAATCCAGAACCAAGATGAAAAAATAAGATCGATGCGTACGCAAACTTATCATTTATCACTAGTAGAAAACAGGCCTTTGGTTCGGGGGTATTAGTCCCAATTTTTCTACAAACTGGGACTAATGCCCCGGCCCCAATGGCTAGAACTAGCCGCAGGAGGCGGCGACCACTAGTCCCGGTTCACAGATTAATACGCCGGGTAGCTAACAAATTTCACATATTAAGGAGTGCCTCTATGGAGAGCTCCTCGAAGATGTCTGAGGATGGGATCCTAAGACATCTTCGAGAGGCTCCGCCGTAGTGGTGTCCCTGTTCTCTCACACCATCTTGCAGTTTATAACTTCACAAGGATGCATCTTGCCTATTTATAGATTAAGCGGCACTACATAGTGTTGACACTCACGACATAATGTCGACACTCACCCCTATCATAGTGCCGCCACCCACCCAAATAGTGTCGACACTCAGTGGCATAGTGCTACCCACTCATGACATATTGTTGACACTCGCCCATGATGTAGTGTTGTCACCACACCCACGTTTAGTCCCGGTTGGTGCCTCCAACCGGGACTAAAGGTTCATCATATCTTTAGTCCCGATTTTGTGCTTTAATTTTGTTTTTTAGACTAGTACTAATTTTAGCATCATGATTCCATTTGACGTACTTAATTATATAATGCAGATGAGCCGGAAATGGATGTACGCTGACCGACTCTCTGGCAAGTTCATTGAAGGAGTGCATTATTTTATCCTTGTGGTCGAGGCAAACAGGCGGAATGGTTTTTTGTCTTGTCCATGTGGTGTCTGTCGGAATCATAAGGAATACTCTTCCGCAAGAGTCCTTCACGGCCACCTATTTTGGTCCGGTTTCATGACCGGCTATAATTGTTGGACCAAGCACGAAGAAAGAGGGGTTATGATGGAAGACAACAAAGAAGAAGAGAATTATATCCACTACCCTACTATGTCCCCTGAATACGGTGGTACTACAATGGAAGACAATGATGAAGAAGAAGCTAAAGAACGGGCATCAGATGAGCCTGATGATGATCTTGGTCGGGCCATTGCTGATGCAAAGGCAGAATGCAAAAGTGAAAGGGAGAGGTTAAAGCTCGAGCATATGTTAGAGGACCACAACAGCTTGTTGTACCCAAATTGCGAAGATGGCCACAAAAAGCTGGGTAGCGCACTAGAATTTTTGCAATGAAAGGCAGAGACCGGTGTGACTAAAAAGGGATTTGAAAACTTGCTGAAAATAATGACGAAGCTGCTTCCAAAGGATAACTAATTCCTCGCCAGTACATACGAAGCAAAGAAGGTTGTCTTCCCTCTAGGATTAGAGGTGCAGAAGATACATGCATGCATTAATGACTATATCCTCTACCGCGGTGAGGACTACGAGAATTCGGATGCATGCCAGGTATGCACTGCATTGCGGTATAAGGTCAGACGAGATGACCCTGGTGATGTCAAGGGCGAGTGCCCCAGGAAGAGGGTTCCTGCCAAGGTGATGTGGTATGCTCCTATAATACCATAGTTGAAACGTTTGTTTAGAAACAAAGAGCATGCCAAGGTGTTGTGATGGCACATGGAAGACCGTAAGAAAGAAGAGATGTTGAGACACCCCGCTGATGGGTCGAAGTGGAGAAAAATCAAGAGAGTGTTCCTGGACTTTGCAGGTGATGCAAGGAACTTATGGTTTGGTCTAAGTACAGATGGCATGAATCCTTTTGGGGAGCAGAGCTGCAGTGATAGCACATGGCATGTGACTCTCTGTATCTATAACCTTGCTTTTTGGTTGTGCATGAAGAGGAAGTTCATTATGATGACAGTGCTCATCCAAGGCCTAAACCAACCCGGCAACGACATTGATGTGTACCTAAGGCCATTAGTTGAAGAACTTCTACAGTTGCGGCAAGGACAAGGTGTATGTGTGTGGGATGAGAACAAATAGGAGGAATTTGACCTACGAGCGTTGTTTTTCATAAGAATCAATGATTGACCTGTGATACATCCATTTTGCATCACTATTCTAGATCATAAATTACTGTTACGCATTGATATATTTCATATTAAGAGATGCTACTTATGTTATTTCATCTGTTTTTGAATGGTTGATGACTTTTGGAGCATGGACCGCTGTAGTCAGGATTCTGATGGAAAAAGTGGCTGTTTGGAGGCGAAATTCACGAAGATCAGAAAATCCGTAAAAATACATGGAAAATTCTATTTTCCAGAAGACAAAGATTGCCAGAAGGAGGAGTGGAGATGGGCCATAGGGGGCCCACACCACCCCCTGGTGAGGGCATCCCTAGGCCACGCCAGCAGGTGGTGTGGCCACACTGGCCCACTCCAGGCTCTCCCCTCTGGCATATATTATCCCCACGGAACCCTAATATTGGGGAGCGACCACAGAAAGATTCCGTCGCCTCTGCGGGGTGGAAAACTATAGAGAGAGAAAGATCTCTCTAGCAGATAGAATTCTGCCGGGGGCATTCCTTCCCGGAGAGGGGAGATCGTCGCCATCAACACCACCATCAAGCTGGACTTCATCGGGATCATCATCATCATCACCACCATCATCAACACTAGCACCATCATCACCACTCCATACCACTGTAACAATTGGGTTGAATCTTGCATAGTTCTTAGGGGAAACTTTCCCGGTGTTGATTACTCCTTGTAGTTGATGCTATTGAGTGAACCATTGAATTATCGTTTATGTTCAGATTGTTACATATCATTATTTCATCTCTGATCTTGATCCATATGATGTCTTGTGAGTAGTTTGTTTAGTTCTTGAGGACATGGGAGAGTCATGTTGTTAGTAGTGGAATTGTGTTGAGAAAGATTCAATGGTTTGATATTTAAGTTGTGGTGTATTTCTTCTAGTGGTGTCATGTGAACATCGACTACATGACAGTTCACCTATATGGGCCTAGGGGAATGCATTGTGTATTTCTCTACTAATCGTAGGGGTTGCCAGAGTGACAGAAACCTGAACCCCGTTAGGAAATCTTTGCACAGGGGACGTCGGGGTCTTAGAGTTTAAAGATGTGGTTAGGTTTCTACCTTAATTACTTTCTTATACTTGCGGATGCTTGCAAGGGGTATAATCACAAGTATGTATTAGTCGTAGGAAGGTCAGTACATTAGCACAGGTTCACCCACACAACACTTAGCAAACTAAAGAAGATTAATTAACTATATGAAGCGAAAGCACTTGACGATATTCCCATGTGTCCTCGAGAACGTTTGGTCATCTTAAGTAATACAACCAGCTTGTCCATTGCTAAAGAAATGATTGGGCCACTTGATCCATTTTTTATTATTGTCTTTTATTTACTCGCACTTTATTTACCTGCATTATCAAAAAACCCTAAAAATCCGTTTGCTAAGTATTTACAGAGAATTCCTGCTCCAAGACACTCATCAACACCTTATGCTCCTTGTTGGGTTCGACACTCTTACTTATCGAAAATACTGCGATACACCCCCTATACTTGTGGGTCATCAAGACTATTTTCTGGCGCCGTTGCCGGGGGGTGAAGCGCTATTAGAGAGTGGAACTGGTAAAGGAAACTTCTAACGTGAGTATTGTTTACTTCTGTTAGTTGCTTTATTTCAATATGGATAATTCACTTAGTTTCTTATTTTGTAATGCTACTACCACTGCTAAGGTAGTAGATGAACCACCACCTGCTGAGAATGATACTTTTAAAATACCTACAACAATTATTGATCGTGTTATGGATAACTATTATGTTGGGGATGGAACTGTCCATCCCGGTAATCATTTGCTCTTTATACATGAATTATGTGGGTTGTTTAAGTGTGCGGGTATTACAACAGATCAAGTCAAGAAAAAGTTATTCTAATTATCACTAAAAGGAAGAGCTGAGGAATGGTATAAGTAGCTGAAGAATAGTCAAGCTCTTGAATGGGAGGAAATAGTGCCTCTCTTTTATTCAAAATTGTATCCTCCTAGTGAGATTCATAAAGATCAGAATCAAATATTCAACTTTTGGCCTCTTGATGGAGAGAGTACAACTCAAGCTTGGGGGAGATTGAAGTTACTAATGCTCAAATTTCCTATTCATGAGGTCCCCAGCAATATTATTATCAATAACTTTTATGCAAGGTTTTTTCTTCATGATAAGGATCTATTGGATGCTTCTTATGCTGCATCATTTACACGCATGGAAGAAGAAGCTAAATGGGATCTTCTAGACCGTATTCAAGACAATGCTGAAGCATGGGAGAATGATAAAGGAAGAAAGTCAGGTATAAATTATGATTATTAATGCATTGAATATTTTATGGGAACTGATGATTTTCATAATATTAGTACTGCTTATGGTCTTGATTCCCAAGTTATTGCAAATTGTCTTAAGGCTTTTGCCTCTTATATTGAAATTCCAAAAAAGGAATGGAACAAGTATCATGCACCATATAAAGATATTGTTGATTATGTTCCTGTTAGAAGTACTGAATTTTGCACTATTGATCACATCTTACCTGAACCTTATATCGAGAAAATACGCTTCTCGGATAAGGTAAAGGAGCAACCTATGATAACTTGTGTAATTAATTAAAGTACAAAGAGAACTATCAAACCTGATGAACAAATAAACATTGAACCTGCAGTAGCAATTGTGAAAGACCTAGTCACTAAAAGTGTAGAAGATGGACACATTGTCTTCTGTGAGGATGTTTCTAATATCGTCTCACATCCAAATAGAACTAAAAAGGCTAGTGTCCCTGTGCTTTCTATTAGAATTGGTGATCATTGCTATTATGGTTTATGTGATATTGGTGCAAGTTCATGTGCTATTCCTTACGAGCTTTATAAAGAAATTATGCATGAAATTAGTGCTTGCGAACTAGAAGAGATTGATGTGGTTATTCACCTTGCTAATAGAGAGACCATCTCTCCAATTGGTATTGTAAGAGATGTGGAAGTTTTTTGTGGTAAGATTAAATATCCTACTGATTTTCTAGTACTTGGTTCAACTACTAGTAAAACCTATCCAATCATTTTTGGTAGACCTTTCTTGAACACATGTGGAGCCATTATAGACTGTAAAAGGGAGAAAATTTTAACTAAATTTGATGGGGAATCTTATGAGTTTAATTTTTCGAAATTTACTAAAGTTCCTTGTGAAAATGAAGCCCCTAATGAGGATTATAGAGTTGAACAACTTGCTTCTATCTCTCTTGCTCCTAACAATGCATTGCAGCAATTTATGGAAGACCACAAAAGTGAAATCTTCATGGAAGAAAGAAATGAGATTGACGAAATTCTTCGTCTTCAACCAAAGATACTTAAGCATAACTTGCCTATGGAAGATTTGGGTACCACATTGCCACCTAAAACAGATCCGGTTTTCGATCTAAAACCTTTACCTGATGATCTTAAATATGCTTACATTGATGATAATAAAATATATCCTATTATTATTAGTTCTAAACTTTCAGGGAAGGAAGAGGAAAGATTACTGGAGGTTTTGAAGAAACACCGAGGAGCTATGCGTTTTACTCTAGATGATTTAAAGGGGATTTCTCCTACTATATGTCAGCATGCTATCAATATAGAACCAGATGCAAAGCCAGTGGTAGAACATAAACGTTGTTTAAATCCTAAGATGAAGGAAGTGGTAAGAAACGAGGTATTAAAACTCCTAGATGCTGGTATTATTTATCCTATTGCTGATAGTGAATGGGTTAGTCCTGTTCATTGTGTCCGTAAAAAGGGGGGAATTACTGTTGTGCCTAATGATAATGATGAGCTTATTCCCCAAAGAATAGTAGTAGGTTGTAGGATGTGCATTGATTTCAGAAAAGTTAACAAAGTTACTAAGAAAGATCATTACCCACTTCCTTTTATTGATCAAATGTTAGAAAGGTTGTCTAAGAAGACCCGATTTTGTTTTCTTGATGGATACTCTGGGTTTTCTCAAATTGTTGTTAAACAACAAGGTCAAGAAAAAAAACTTTTACATGCCCTTATGGAACCTATGCTTATAGACATATGCCTTTTGGTTTCTGTAATGCTCCTGCTACTTTTCAAATATGCATGTCTGCTATTTGTCATGATTTTTGTGAGGAAATTGTGGAAGTATTCATGGATGATTTTTCCGTCTATGGAACTTATTTTGATAATTGTCTACACAACCTTGATAAAGTTTTGCAGAGATGTGAAGAAACTAATCTTGTTCTTAATTTGGAGAAATGCCACTTCATGGTCAATGAAGGGATTGTCCTTGGACATAATATTTCCGAAAGAGGCATAGAAGTTGATAGAGCTAAAGTTGAGGAAATTGAGAAAATGCCTTGTCCAAGAGACGTCAAAGGTATTCATAGTATTCTTGGTCATGCTGGTTTCTATAGAAGGTTTATTAAAGATTTGTCTAAGATATCAAAACCCCTCACTAATCTTTTTCAAAAAGATGTACCCTTTGTTTTTGATGATGATTGTAAGGAAGCTTTTGAAACTCTAAAGAAGGCTTTAACTACTGCTCCTATTGTTCAACCACCTAATTGGAGCTTACCCTTTGAAATCATGTGTGACGCTAGTGATTTTGCTGTAGGTGCTGTCCTTGGGCAACGAATAGATAAAAAGTTAAATGTTATCCATTATGCTAGTAAGACTCTTGACGCTGCTCAAAAGAATTATGCTACTACTGAAAAGGAATTCTTAGATGTTGTCTTTGCTTGTGATAAGTTTAGACCTTATATTGTTGACTCAAAAGTTACCATTCATACTGATCATGCTGCTATTAAGTACCTTATGATGAAGAAAGATGCTAAGCCTAGGGTTATTAGATGGGTGCTGCTCTTACAAGAGTTTGACCTACATATTGAAGATATGAAAGGTGCTGAAAATCCTGTTGCTGATAATTTATCTCGATTGGAAAACATCTCTTTTGATCCTATGCATGGTAATGATAGTTTCCCAAATGAAGAGTTGGCTGCAGTAGGGGTAAGCTCGCCAGGGAGCCCTTGGTATGATGATTATGCTAACTTTATTGTCTCCAAGTATTTGCCTCCAACTTTTATAGCTAATCAAAGAAGGAAGTTCTTTTACGATTTGAGGCATTATTTTTGGGATGACCCACATTTATATAAAGAAGGAGTAGATGGTATTATGCGAAGATGTGTTCTAGAATATGAACAAAAGGAAATATTGCGAAAATGTCATGGTAGTGCCTATGGAGGACACCATGCGGGAGATAGAACCGCACAGAAGGGGCTACAATCAGGTTTTTACTAGCCTACCCTTTTTAAAGATGCAAGAAAATTTGTCTTATCATGTGATGGGTGCCAATGAGTTGGTAACATTTCTAGACACAATGAGATGCCTATGAATTACTCTCTAGTTATTGAACCATTTGATTGTTAGGGATTCGACTTTATGGGTCCTTTTCTCCCTTCAAAAGGTTATACCGATATTCTTGTTGTTGTTGACAATGTTACTAAGTGGGTAGAAGCCATACCTACAAAAAGTGCTGATGGGGAGCCCTCTTTAAAAATTCTTAAGGATATTATCTTTCCTAGGTTTGGAGTGCCTAGGTATCTTATGACTGATGGAGGGTCTCATTTCATTCATGGTGGTTTAGAAAGACCCTTGCTAAATATGATGTTAATCATAGAATTGCTTCAGCTTATCATCCCCAAACTAGTGGGCAAGTAGAGCTATCAAATAGAGAAATTAAATCCATCTTGCAAAAGACTGTTAATAGATCTAGAAAAAATTGGGCTAAAAAGTTAAACGATGCTTTATGGGCTTATAGGACTGCCTATAAAAATCCTATGGGAATGTCTCCTTACAAAAGGGTTTATGGGAAAGATTGCCACCTGCCTTTAGAATTAGAACACAAAGCTTATTGGGTAGTGAAAGAACTTAATAGAGACTGCAAACTTGCTAGTGAGAAAAGATTTTTTGACTTAAGTTCGTTGGATGAATGGAGGAGTGAAGCATATGAGAATGCTAGACTCTTTAAGGAAAAAGTTAAAAGATGGCATGACAGGAGAATTCTTAAGAGAGAGTTCCATGTTGGTGAAAAAGTTCTATTGTATAAGTATCGTCTCAGATTTTTTGCAGAGAAACTACTTCCAAAATGGGAAGGACCTTTTGTTATCAAACAAGTATATCGTTCAGGTGCAATAAAAATTTCTTCTTTAAATGTAACACTACACGAGTGGTGAATGGTCAGCGACTCAAGCACTATATTGTTGGAGATTCTTACAATGAAGATATTGATGCTATTCAAGTAGTAACTCCGGAAAAATTATCAAAGACCAAATTCAGAGACCTGCAGAGTCCGTTTTCGAATAGGTAACAGTTCTGATAAGAAAAGTTCCACAAAAATTCTGTCCAGTTATATTTTTGCAGTTTTTATCCAACAAGGAAAGCAACAAAGCGAAAGAGGGACAGAAACAGAGCCAAGGTGGCTCACACCACCCCTGGCCGCGCCAGCAGGTGGTGTGGCCACCTCGGACTCTGTCTCCGACCTGTTTTCTTCCAGTACCTTCCTTTTGTTGTAAAAAATTGTAATATATAATCCTCCGGATCCCCTGAGGTTTGTATATCGTGTTCTCGTCATGTTTTCATTTCAATCTGTTTCTAACAGGTAGAATCTCAGTTTTGGAGCCACAATGTCCTCCTCTAGATCATCCAAGGGAGATCCCTCCATGGACATCATCAACCCATACATGCGCGAGTTAAAGATTCATCCCAAGGAGTTGTTGCTCGAAGATGGGAAGGTACAGATAAAAGAGGTTCAGGGCCCTAAAGGTGAAGGAAATCTGGAGGACAGATGGAAGCATTGGAGCAAGAAGTCTTTAGGTACAGGAAGATGGTGGAACACGAAGTGGATATCATCCATAAGATTTGTTCCGAACTCATCGCCGAGAACCAAAAGGAGACTGCTGAGCTTAAGGATGAAATTCTCTCACTCCACCGAACGAACAACCAACTGCAAGCACAACTCTACGACGTGCAAAACAAAAACTATGAGTATGAGGTTCGGTTTAAATGCATAAGTGCTGCTGCTAGTTTTAGGATGATGGAGACCAGGATGTCTTTTGTTGATGGGGAGCCCTTACCTTGGAAGTCGGAAGATGATGAGAGAACACCACCACCATCGAAGGAGTAATTCGTCATCAGGTTTTGGCATCCCCTTGGTTTGTTCCAAGCTTGGGGGAGTGCCGCGGTATCACATCACTATCTTCTATCTTTTTACCTTTTTAAGTAGAGTCATATCATGAATAGAGAAGTTATCATGTAGGATGGTTTGCATTATGGAAGTGTCCCCCCCCCTCGTTATATATCTATGTATCCCTTAGTGTGAGTTGCCATTATGGAATACTAATGAGAAGTTCTTTCATTTACTCTTTTGCATATCTTATATTAGTTTTCAATTCATGTTATATGATTGATATTGTTGTTAGTATTGGTATCACTTTGGGATCATTGAGTAAATTTAGTTGGGTTTGGCAAACCTGGCTCGGTCAGTAGCAACACTATTTTGAGAATTGAATGAAAAGATAAAAGCTACTCTAAAGAAATATAATTTCATCAACTTTCTTCCTTGATTTGCTCATAAGTTTAGTATTCTCTAGTTAAGATCTTTTGTGCTTCCAAGGAATATTGCATGTTTGTTTTTATCACTTGTATGTTTGTTTGTTTCCTTCAACTCTTATGCTTGCTACCCAGCCTTGCTAGCCAAAAACCTGTACTGAGAGGGAATGCTTCTCGTGCATCTAATCCTTAAACCAAAATTTATGCCATTTGTGTCCACCATACCTACCTACTAGCACTATTGCTATTCAAAGTAATTTCATATTTTTATCTACCTTCCAAATTAAACTTGTTATGTGAAAATTAGTGATTAAAGCTCTCACAAACTTGATGGCACACTTTACTTTCTCGCACTTAATAAACTTGAACCATTGTGCCCATCTATGTTGCGTATATGCTTGCGCTTTGTATGTTGTGAATTAGCAGAACCATGCTGTCATGGGGAACGCTTTCAACATTGCACTTGTACATTGTACCTAGTTGATATCATGCTCTTTTGTTTACGGATGTCGTCGGTTTGAAATGAAAGGGGAGCTTGTAAGTCCATGGAGTTATGTATGTGTGTTAGAGAAACGACTGGGCCGCTGGTTTAATCCATGCCTAATCATGGTGGAAACCTACAACGTAACCATAATAAGCAATCTATGAAGCATTATTCTTATAAAAAAGAGATAGATATTGAGAAAAAGAGAAAAAGAAAAAAGATGAGAAAAGAGGAAAGACAGAAAAAAGCACCATTTTCCCATGGTAATAAGAAGATTGCTGAGATGCTCGTTGTCTGCTTGCCTTGTCATTTTGATATGGGGATTCTTCCGTATCATCAGGAAAGGGGTACCCCGTTGGCAGTTCTCTATGATACACATATACTTACTATGACAAGAACTTACCGATAACTAAACTTGAGTAGTAGGAGGAGCAGCCTCGTATCCAAGGGACATGAGATTTTCAACTTACAACTTGTCAAGCATATACTCATATAGGATCAGTTTAACCTTAATCACCTAAAGATGCCTATGATAGGGGCAATAAGAGATGAAATCTAATAAATATCATAATTTTTGGAAGCTCTTTATGAAACTTGAGATCCATGCTTCCCTCTACGAAGGGCCTATCTTTTACTTTTTAGTTGAGTCAGTAAACCTATTCCCTTCTATCTCAAGCAAGTATATTGAGTTGTTGTGTTTCATCCATTCATATGATGATTTATTCAATCATTTTTCTTATGTTCCTTGTTTTGCACATTTCTCTTCTCTTAGTGAATACTACTTTGAAAGCTATCATTGAAAACCCATTATGTGTGAACTCCTGCAAATTATCAACTATTCTTCGACCAAGAGCTAAGTTTGCCATTACCAATTATGATTTACTTTATGTATCTTTATTGTGTTTCCTTTACTTATTGCAAGTTAAGTTATATAATAGTGAGTTGTCTTCTATTATGATTTGTGTATTAATGAATGTGATGCTTCTTGTCCGTATTCTTTTATCGACTGTTCACTCCATAAACCTAAGGTCATGTTTATTGAGCTCAGTTTTCACTTGGGGACAAGCGAAGTCTAAGCATGGGGGGAGTTGATACGTCCATTTTGCATCACTATTCTATATCATAAATTACTGTTATTCATTGATATATTTCATATTAAGAGATGATACTTATGTAATTTATCTGTTTTTGCATGGTTGATGACTTTTGGAGCATGGACCGCCGCAGTCAGGATTCTAATCAAAAAAGGGCTGTTTGGAGGCAAAATTCGCGAAGATCAGAAAATCCGGGAAAATACATGGAAATTTCTATTTTTCTAGAAGACGAAGATTGCTCGAAGGGGGTGTGGACATGGGCCATAGGGGGGCCACACCACCCCCTGGCACGGGCAGCCCTAGGCCACGCCAGCAGGTGGTGTGGCCCCCTGGCCCACTCTAGGCTCTCCCCTCTGGCGTATATTATCCCCACGGAACCATAATACCGGGGAGCGACCACAGAAAGATTCCGCCGCCTCTGCAAGGCGGAAAACTACAGAGAGAGAAAGATCTCTCCGGCAGGCAGAATTCTACTAGGGGAATTCCTTCCCGCAGAGGGGAGATCTTCTCCATCAACACCACCATCAAGCCAGACTTCATCGGGATCAAAATCATCATCACCACCATCATCCCCACTAGCACCATCATCACCACTCCATACCGCTGTAACAATTGGGTTGAATCTTGCATAGTTCTTAGGGGAAATTTCCCGGTGTTGATTACTCCTTGTAGTTGATGCTATTGAGTGAATCATTGAATTATCGTTTATGTTCAGATTGTTACATATCATTATTGCATCTCTGATCTTGATCCATATGATGTCTTGTGAGTAGTTTGTTTAGTTCTTGAGGACATGCGAGAGTCATGTTGTTAGTAGTGGAATTGTGTTGAGAAAGATTCAATGGTTTGATATTTAATTTGTGGTGTATTTCTTCTAGTGGTGTCATGTGAATGTCAACTACATGACACTTCACCTATATGGGCCTAGGGGAATGCATTGTATATTTGGCTACTAATCGTAGGGGTTGCCAGAGTGACAGAAACCTGAACCCCCGTTAGGAAACCTTTGCACAAGGGACGTCAGGGTCTTAGAGTTTAAAGTTGTGGTTAGGTTTCTACCTTAATTACTTTCTTGTACTTGCGGATGCTTGCAAGGGGTATAATCACAAGTATGTATTAGTCCTAGGAAGGTCGGTACATTAGCATAGGTTCACCCACACAACACTTAGAAAACTAAAGAAGATTAATCAACTATATGAAGCGAAAGCACTTGACAATATTCCCATATGTCCTCGAGAACGTTTGGTCATCTTAAGTAATACAACCGGCTTGTACTTTGCTAAAGAAAGGATTGGGCCACTTGCTCCATTTATTATTATTGTCTTTTATTTACTCACACTTTATTTACCTGCATTATCAAAAACCCCTAAAAATCCATTTGCTAAGTCTTTACAGAGAATTCCTGCTCCAAGCCACTCGTCAACAACTTCTACTCCTCGTTGGGTTTGACACTCTTATGTCTTGAAAATACTGCGATACACCCCCTATACTTGTGGGTCATCAACCTTCTCTTAGTAACATTCCAGGATAGACAAATAATGGATACAATGCATGCACGCACTGTTTAGGGGAGACTGAAAGTATATATTTGGATAAATGTAAGAAGAATGTGTAACCGGGGAATCGTCATTTTCTTCCGCTCACTCACTACCTTAGAAAGAAAGGTAAGCATTTCAATGATGAGGAAGATCACCGGAGTAAGCCTATCAACCGTACTGGTGATGATGTATTTGATATGGTGAAGGATTTAAAAGTAATCTTTGGAAAGGGCACTGGTAGACAATCTATTCCGAAGGACAATGGTGGACTACGCACCCATGTGGAAGAAGAAATCTATATTTTGGGAGCTACCCTATTGGAAAGTGTACGCTTTGCAATTAACGTGATGCACCTGACAAAGAATCTTTGTGTGATGCTGCTAGGCTTCTTGGGAGTGTATGGGAGGAATAAAGATACACCGGAAGCACGACAGGTTCAACAACATATGAAAGACCGAGACGGCATGCATCCAGAGCTGTTTCAAGGCACTGCTAGCTACGCTCTTACCAAAGAAGAGTAGGAAACATTTTTTGAAGTCCTTTATAGTATCAAGGTCCCATATGGCTTCTCATCGAATATAAAGGTAATAATAAATATGGAAGAGACAAAATTTCAAAATCTAAAGTCTCATGACTACTACGTGCTTATGATGCAACTGCTTCCGGTTGCATTGAGGGGGCATCTGCCAGAAAATGTTCGAGTACCCATTGTGAAGCTATGTGCATTCCTCAATGCAATTTCTCAGAAGGTAATCAATATAGATAGTTGATGAGTGCATATTTGCATCATGTTTTATAATATTATTTTGCATTGTAGATGTAGGATCTTGGTATTTTACGGTGTTCGCGCGCACATTTTATGTCTATTTTCACTAGGATAAGGACAGATGATGGATACAATGGACACAATTCTTGGAGCAGTTGTACTGAGGAGAAAAGGAGTCAAAAACAACGTAAATTGCTTATTTGGGAAATATCGATAATACCAGATGAAAACCCAAAGTGAACAAAGCACACAGATGGTTTAACGACCAACTATACGGTGGGAATAAATTTTTCGGCCGTATAGTTCCCACCATATAGTTGGCGCTACCACCGCCTCCTCAAATAGTTTCACCCCATGCAACTGGATCGGAGAGACGACATACAGAACAACCATAAATCACCGAAACCTCACCTCTGAAAGGCATCTGGAGGGGGAACTCGTCCACCGGGGATCCATCTTCGCCATGTGGAGATCCGGGAGGCTAAGGCATCGATCTTCATCATCAACCGCTGCATCACCACCATCTCCATCCATCCCATCTACATCTTGTCTAGATCTTGTTGTAATTTCCGTACTCGTTGTGGATTTATACAAGTACTATTGATCTATGATAGATTCCATTGATACGGCCATGATGCTGATTGCCTCCATGTATGAGTAAATCTTTAGTTCTTGGGAGATGGAGAAACCCTAGTATGAGATTGAAATAAGATAAAGTTTATATGATATCCATCGCTGTGACCATGTGTTAGATTGTCTTCATCTTGATGTTGGGAGAAGTCGACCTCTCAATATTTGCCTCTTATGGGAACTTGATGGAGGGAACTACTTGTTGGTAGACGGAGGTGTGTTAACACTTACAGTGACTATAAAGTTGTTGAACTCCTTAAGTATCAACTTGGGAACCGAGGAAACTCATGGAACACTATCCTTGCCATGGGATACGTCCTATGAGATTAAGTCCCTTAATAAGGCAATAATTCGATTGATGTCGACTGCTGACTGCTATGGTTATGAGGATGATGTGAGCAGTGGTTGCTGCCTATTTGTCCAAATACGGAGTTCCTCCCACACATACACAGTTGAGAATATTCATGATAATAATCTTTACCTTATCTCTTTATAATGCTAGTGGTGTATCCGCTAGTCCCTGAGAACACTTTTTCCCTATTGCAGTTCCAATCTCTCTTACTCCCTATTAGACTTTAGACTCCTACTCCCTATGGGATCGATATCTTTATTTCGAAACTAGCTACAAACACTATGTGCACTTGAAGTCATCAAGCTATTTTCTGGCACCGTTGTTGGGGAGCTAAGCGCTGTAGGTCTTTTAGTTTTTGCTTATTTATTTTTTCTTGCTAAGTTTTGTTTTGAGTTATAGGTTTCCACCAACATGATGGAGTTTGAGCATATGACTAGTGCTAACCTACTCAGCCAGTTTGGGAAGCCCTATGATATTTATAAAAGGGACAAATCCAAAAAGAAGACAAGGGGGTTTGAAATAAATCCTCTATTACTTGGTATTCTACATAAGAAGCAATTTACTAGGGATCAAGAAAATCCTGATCAACATGAGCATATTGCATGTTTCAAAGATATATGTGGCACTTTTCAATTGACGGGATATACTGCTAATGAGGTAAGGGTTAAACTTTTTAGTCAGACTTTGATTAGTTCAGCTCTCTCAGGGTATAGATCTCTACCCCAAAAGCCACTACTACTTGGGATAATTTAGCATGTGAATTTCTAGCAAAATGTTACCCATTATCAAAATCTTTTGGAACCAGGCATCTTATAATGACTTGAGGAGCCGTCCTAATGAAGGACTAGTAAGATCTTACATCAGATTTAAAGATTTACTTAATCTATGTGCTCATCATGATTTGCCAGAATGGTATTTATTGCATATCTTTACGACGGTTTAATTGAGCCTAATAAAATTGAACTAGACTCTTTTACGGAAGGAGCCTTTTTGAATCTTCCTATAACTAAAGCTTGGGCTTTGCTTAATAGAATTCACGATCATAGAGTTTCATGGAATTTTGGTCTAGGAAGCGAAGGAGGCATAGAAATAGATCATGATTGTATTCATGACTATAATAAAAAGGGCCATGTTAAATAATTATCTAAGGAACTTTATTTGGATTCAGATCTTGTGTTGCAAGTTGTTAAAGCTTTTACAGAAAACATCAAAGCTCCAAAAGAGGGTTTGGTCAAGTATGATCCACCACCCGAACCTGAGAAGAAAAGAGAAGTTAAAGCAACACTGGCCTCCCTAGAACCAACATATGAGATACTTTTCCCTAACACTACAAAAAAAGCATATTTCTAAATATGAACATGTCAAAGCAGTATAGGAGAAAAAGGAAGAGGAAATTATGCCAGAAATTATCGAACATCTTGAAGAAACCAAAGATTAAGAGGTAACCAATGAAGCAATTATGGATATGTGTGCACATTGTAACATAGTTGAACTTGATAAAGAGACTTCCGCATTGGTTGAAGGTAAAACAAAGGTAAAAGACGTGGGTAAGCCTATCCTTCCCTGCATATTTAAAGAAACCTCGCATTATGGTTTATGCGATCTTGGCACCGAAGTTAATGTTATATCTTATGATTTCTATTTAGAAATAAAAGAAGACATAGAAATGGCTACAATTGAAAATACTGATATGACAATAATGTTAGCCAATAAAACTCTTAGAATTCCAATGGGAGTAGTTGAAGTTGCAACTATGACAATTGGCAACAAAAACTTTCCTATAGATTTTGTAGTTGTTGATATGTCGGCTGACACTCTCTGCCCAATTATATTTGGAAGAAACTTTTTGAGTGATGTAGGTGCCAATGTTGATTTCAAAAAGGAGATTGTGTCTCTTAAGCTTGGGGAAGCGGAAAAAGAATTCCACTTTTCCAAATTTAAAGATAGGCCTCCACAAATACAAGAAGAAGAGAAAGGAAATGGCAGCTCTCTTATTTAGTAATCAAAAAGAAGAAACAAATGAATACTTAAATTATGAAGAAATAGTTATGAAGGACAAGACCCTAGAAGAACTAGAAGATGAATTCGATTCACTTCCCACTATAGGGCCTCCAACTAATGAGGCTTTTGAAGAGACGGAAAAGCGAGGGGACGAGAAATTACCACCCCCAGAATTAAAGACTCTACCAGATAATCTTAAATACAGATTTTTAGATGATACAAACAAATTTCCTGTTATTATTAGTGCTAAACTTTCAGGAGAAGAAGAAGAAGAACTCATGAAAATACTTAAGGAGCATCACAAGGCCTGTGGGTACTCAATGGATGATTTGAAGGGCATTAGTCCCATGATAACCGTATATCGAATATTCATGGAAGAGGGTGCTAGACTAGTTGTGGAATTAAATAGAGGACTGAAGCCCGAAATGAAGGAAGTGGTGAGAAAATAAATTGTACGCCTATTGGAAGCAGGTATAATATATCCTGTTAAAGAAAGCGAATGGGTAAGTCCTAGTCATTGTGTCCCTAAGAAGGGCGGTTTTACTATTGTTCCTAATAAAAAACAATGAATTGATACCTACTAGAACTATTGTTGGACATAGGATGTGCATAGATTTCAGGAAATTGAATAAAGAACCTAGGAAAGATCATTATCCTTTATCGTTCATAGATCAAACTTTAGAAAGGTTAGCAAAACACACTCATTTTTGCTACTTGGACGGATACTCTGGTTTTTCTCAAATAGTTGTTCATCTAGATGACCAACTTAGAACAACTTTCATTAGTCCTTGTGGTTTACATGCTTACCAACATATGCCTTTTGGTTTATGTAATGCTCCAGCTACTTTTCCAAGATGCATGACTGCCATTTTTGTGGATTTTATAGAACTGATAATGGAAGTATTTATGCATGACTTTTATGTCTATGGAACTTTGTTTATTAGTTGCTTGGATAATCTCAAAAGAGTTTTGCAGCATTGTGAAGTAACCAACCTTGTTATAAACTGGGAGAATTGCCATTTTATGGTCAAAGAAGGTATAGTCCTTGGACATAAGGTATCAGGACGGAATTGAAGTGGATAGAGCTAAGGTTGAGGCCATAGAGAGAATACCACAACCTAGGGATATAAAAGGTATAATAAGTTTCCTTGGTCATGTGGGTTTTTATAGAAGGTTCATTAGAAATTTCTCTAGAATATCTAAACCTTTGAATAACCTCATGCAGAAGGGAGTGAGATTTAATTTTGATGATAAATGTTTTATAGCTTTTGATAAACTTAAAAATGCTTTATCCCGTGCTCCTATCATTAAACCACCTATCTGGGATATGACTTTTGACTTAATATGTGAAGCTAGTGACGATGCTATAGGAGTAACTCTGGGACAACACATAGGTCGCAAATTTAATATTATACATCATGCTATTAGAACACTTAATAGTGCTCAAAAGAATTATCCTAAGCAAGAAAGGGAATTTTTTACTGTATTTTTCTCTTGCGATAAATTTTGTTCTTATATAGTTGATGCAAAAGTAAGAGTTCATACGGATCATGATGGTTTAAAATAACTCCTTGAGAGGAAGAATCATAAGCCAAGACTGATCCGTTGGATTCTTTACTTCAAGAATTTGAGTTATAGATCATGCAGAAGCAAGAAATAAAGATGTTGGATGCAATGTCCATATTTGCCTAGCAAGATACAAATTTTATTGAGAGGGACTTTAGTCCTGGTGATTTTCTCTTACGAGAATTATTCAATGAACTAAGGTCAATCCCTCCAAAAGAGAAGAAGTCTATGTTGTTGGAGAAGCTTGTCATCCCCGAAAAGCTAAACGGTAAGTTCGAGGTAAGTGTTCTTACTCAAATAAGTGATTTCTTTTCACAAATTTTACTCCTAATTTTTTTGCCTTTGAATTCCCCTTGTTTTTCTGAAGTTTCTAAGGGTTTTTACCAACTATACGGGTGCAACTATACGACTAGAGAGAAAGCTCCAGCTATATAGTTGGTCGTTAAACTCTCTATACCTTCTTTGCAAAATTGTTTTTGATGCCTGTATCTATATGGTCACAACTATATGACCGGAGATGAAATTCTGGCCATATAGTTGGTCGTTGAACTCTTAGGCACTTTCAATTTTTGATGTCTGTATCTATACGGTCGCAACTATACGACCAGAGACAAAATTCCAGCCGTATAGTTGGTCGTTAAACTCTCAGATACTTTCGTTTACTTTTTTGTTTTTCCAATTTTGCTAAAAAAATGGTATTGTCGGTTCTGAGTCGTACCTTAACCGACCTGGACTCGAGATATTTGGAAATATCTACCCGGAACCAACTATACGGCCGGAACTATACAAGCCACCCCCGTATAGTTGGTCGTTACGCGGCATGTCTCCTCCAAATCCGCGATTTCTTTTCCTATTCTGTTAAGATTCTTTTCTTGGGCGTGAATTTGGTGTTTCTCGCGAGTTTTACCGACCTCTGACCCCCCCCCCTTAATATCTAGGAACCAATCTATCTCTTCTTCATATTTGAGGACACGCAAACCAAGGGATAGAATCTTAGGAGAAGAAGTTCCTATGGAGATCGGGAGCAATGGCGAGCAAGGCAAGGAGATCAAAATCGTCCCAATGGAGTTCCTCAACGCCGACAATGAATGTCGGAAGAGGGAGTTGAAGGCCCTCGAGCGGAAGATTGAAGAGATGGACAAGGATACGCTAGGGACACCCAAACATCTTCGGTTGCTGCGACTTTGTCATGATAAACGTGATGAAGATATTAAACAGACAACCGAATTAGGTTTTTCTATGAGTCTTAAGGCGATCCAAACTCTTCAAGACAATAATGAGCTCATTAAAGAACAAGTGAAAGTGTTGGAGAGGAATAATCTTTTCTACAAGCTGCATGTTAAGGAATTAGAAGCTGTCAATCAATCCCTTCGCCTCAGACTAGCCCTTGAAGAGAAGATACCGCGTGCCATGACACCACGGTGATCTACAATAATCACGGCATCAAATAATCGCAACCGATTATTTGATCCTGCCTGGCTTGATTCCAAGCTTGGGTATATCTTTAAGACCTTGTAATCTATCTTTTAGATTTTACATTACTATTTTAGTTTTGCATTAGTTCAAACTAGAAATAGATTTTGCATCATTAGAATTCCCTTCAGGAATAGTCGATCCCTTTTATGAAATTCTGAGTTTACTATCATATATGGATCAATATTGTGTTTGTGTTTGTCCTATTGCATATATGAATGGCTTGAGTATAATTTTACTTGCACTTGATGATAGCAATAGGAGTCTTCCACACCATTTGTATTAATGGAACATACAAATATAATTTGGTCAATATGTTGTAAGTATGTGGTTTGATTTACAAAGAAAAAATTATCTAACCATTTGAGTTGAAAAAGAAACCTTGAACAAAGGAAAATTAAGAGTGCTATCAAAAATAGAGTGAGAACAAGTTGAGGTAGAACATTCAAGTCATAAAGATTCTTCATATCCAATTAGAATTTGGTAATTGAGATTGTTAAACTTTGAATTCCTACATGAAGTGGAATGTATGGCTAGCTCCTTTACATAGCACTTAAATAAAAGAGTGAGCATATATAAAAAAAGGGGAGAAGAAGAAAAGTATGAATAAAAAGAGCGAATGTGCAAAGAGAAAATAGGCATACACCACTATATTGTAGTATGACAAAGAGACGTTTTGAGATTTTGAATCCCAAGTTAATATGTTAATCCTAAAACACTTGGGACTACCTCGATTTTACTCATTTGATTGAACTTAATAATTTTACATCATATTGAGAGTGATCTTTTGTGAATTGTTAAATGCTAAGGTGTGGAAGCCTACTAATATTATTCAGATGGTTCGAGTAAGGTACTATTCATGAACCTGTTCCTATGTATCATATATGATCAACACATGCTGCAACTGCCTCATTTCTTTTATTGACTCAGCTTCATGAATATGAGGATCACATCCATTAAGCTAACTTGCTCGGGACGAGCAAGAGTCTAAGCTTGGGGAAGTTGATGAGTGCATATTTGCATCATATTTTATATTATTATTTTGCATTGTAGATGTAGGATCTTGGTACTTTATGGCGCTCGCACGCACATTTTATGTCTGTTTTCACCAGGATCAGAACAGACAATGGATACGATGGACACAATTCTTGGAGTAGTTGTATTGAGGAGAAAAGGAGTCAAAAACAATGTAAATCGCTTATTTGGTAAATATCAATAATACCAGATGAAAAACCGAAGTGAACAAAGCACACAGACGGTTTAACGACCAACTATACGACGGGAATAAATTTTTCGGCCGTATAGTTCCCGCCATATTGTTGGCGCTACCACCGCCTCCTCAAATAGTTTCACCCCATGCAACTAGATCGGAGAGACTACATACAGAACAACTAGAAGTCGACAAAACCTCTCCTCCGGAAGGCATCTAGAGGGTGAACTTGTCCACCGGGGATCCATCTTTGCCCTGCGCAGATCCGAGAGGCTAAGGCATCGATCTTCATCATCAACCACTGCATCTCCACCATGTCCATCCATCCCATCTACATCTTGTCTAGATCTTGTTATAATTTCCGTACTCGTTGTGGATTTATAAAAGTACTAGTCATCTATGATAGATTCCATTGATATTGCCATGATGCCGATTGCCTCCATGTCTGAGTAGATCTTTAGTTCTTGGGGAGATGGAGAAACCCTAGTATGAGATTGAAATAAGATAAAGTTTATTATGATATTCATCAATGTGACCATGCGTTAGATTGTCGTCATCTTGATGTTGGAGAAGTCGACCTCTCAATATTTGCCTCTTATGGGGACTTGATGGAGGGAACTACTTGTTGATAGACGGAGGTGTGTTAGCACTTGCAGCGACTATAAAGTTGTTGGCACTCCTTAAGTATGAACTTGGGAACCGAGGTAATTCATGGAACACTATCCATGCCATGGGATACGTCCTACAGGACTAAGTCCCTTAATAGCGCAGTAATTCCATTGATGTCGATTGGTGACTCCTGTGGTTATGAGGATGATGTGAGAACTGGTTGCTGCCTATTTGCCCAAATACGGAGTTCCTCCCACACATACACAATTGAGAATGTTCATGATAATAATCTTTACCTTAGCTCTTTATAATGCTAGTGGTGTATCCTCTACTCCCTGAGAACTCGTTTTCCCTATTGTAGTTACAATCTCTCTTGCATGCGCGATACTTACTTTCTGTGTTTAGTTGTTTTACTTTACTTATATTTGCTCTTATACCAAAAACCCAAAAACACGTTTTTACGCAATACTCGCATTTTATCTTGTCACTTACAACGTTATTTAGCATTTCTATTGTAGTATTTAATTCAAGAGATATTAGACTTCAGACTCCTGATCCCCGTGGGATTGATATCTTTATTTCAAAACTAGCTACAAACGATTCATGCACTTGCAGTCATCAATAGTCTACCAAGGTTACAAAAAGATATGGTCCAATGTCTTGTTAGCTTTGAGTTGGTGTTCCCACCATCCTTCTTCAATATTATGACGCACCTCCTAGTTCACCTAGTCAAAGAGATTAACATTCTCGGTCCTGTATTTCTACACAATATGTCCCCCTTTGAGATGTTCATGGTAGTCTTAAAGAAATATGTTCATAACCGTGCTAGGCCAGAAGGAAGCATCTCCAAGGGATATGGAATAGAGGAGGTTATTGAGTTTTGAGTTGACTTTATTCCTGACCTTAAGCCCATCGGTGTTCCTGAATCATGACATGAGGGTATACTGAGTGGAGAAGGTACGCTAGGAAAGAAAGCAAGGATATGTATGGACGGGAATTCTCTCACTAAAGCACACTACACAGTTCTGTAAAGTTCCACCTTGGTGGCTCCGTATATCGAGGAACACAAGAATATTGTATGCTCCAACAACCCGGCGAAGCCTGACTCCTAGATTAGAGATGAACACATGAAGAATTTCGGCAGTTGGTTGCAAACACACCTCACAAATGATATATCTGTTGGAGAGCTGTACTTTTTGGTCAGGTCACCATATTTGACTATATTGACTTTCCAACGGTACGAGAAAAATGGGAATACATTTTACATGATCGCCCAAGATAAAAAGAGCACCAACCAAAACATTGGTGTCCAATTTGATGCAACAAATGAGAATAGGCGAAAGGATACATATTATGGTTATAGAGGAGATATGGGAACTTGACTATGGAACTTATTTTAAGGTCCCTTTGCTTCAGTGGAAATGGGTCAAACTGATAGGAGGCGGTGTTGAGGTAGATAATAAATACAGAATGACAACAGTGGATCTCAATAATCTTGCATACAGAGACGAACCATTCTTACTAGCCAATGATGTGGCTCAGGTTTTCTATGTGAAGGACATGTCTACCAAACGAAGAAAAAGGAAAGATAAGCAAAAGAATACAACATACGGTGATCCAAAGTGCCACATAGTTCTTTTAGGGAAAAGAAACATCGTGGGAGTGGAGGACAAGATAAACATGTCAGAAGATTATAATAAGTTTCATGAAATTCCGCCATTTACAGTGAATACTGACCCAAGCATCCTGTTAAATAAGGAAGATGCTCCATGGTTACAGACTAGGAGAAAACCCCAACACTAGATGTGTGGATGTTGGTGATGTATAATAATGTATTAAACCTTTATTAGTGATATGCTTATATGGATATGAACTGTCTTGATCTCAATAGGTAGTGTTGCAACTTGTTGTGGCCAACACCCAAGACATTTATTAATATTAAAAATTAAAAATTAGTCATAATCATGTCTAGCCCTATAGTACACAGCTTCAGGGTCGTCTTTGGAATCGGCATCATTGTCGCTAGTAGCATGCTGCTGGATCCTCAACCCTTCCCCGACTTGTGCACGGGGGAACGAGGGAGGGGGCACCTACCACTCTGGCCTCGGATTCACGATGCGGGGGGGAGGGGGCTCTCGGATGACGATGCCATTATGCCCTCGGCCTTGACCACCGCCACCATTCTTGTGGCTCTGTGGCTGGTGAAAGTGCGGGTACCGCATGCGAGGATGATCTCCCATGGGTATGTAGCGCATCACGCCGGCAATAGTCCGGTTCGCCCACCACATGCAACGGCCGGCTTCGTTGTGGTTCACTAGGGGAGGGTCGTCATCCTTGTACCTTGCGAGCTCCCTTTCCCATCGGTTAGTGAAGAAGGAATTCTAGGTGCTGTAGTTTTCGGGATCCCTATGGGGATCCATCCGCTGCTCTGGTGTGAGCTCGAGGTAGTATTGGTTCATGATGGCCACCTGGCGGGCAGAACCTTGAGGCACAGGAGGGACAGGAACTCCCCAGCACTTAGCATCCAGCCAGCGGGCAGCCGGTACCCCGACAGGTATGGGTAGCTGGAGGCGCACAGTGCCTCGATCTCCTCGAGGGTCAGAAAGGCCCAGTAAGTGGTGTCCATTGTTGTGATAGATGAATTTGTGGATGTGTGGATGGCCATGGCGGTCGGGGTTGTTCGTCTGCAGTACCAAAGTTGGCAGGCCAGCGCATGGCGGTACCTAAGTTGCCTGAAATTACGGCGTTTCGAAAAGTTGGGCCGCCAACTACTGAGAGGGGCCATTTCGAGGCAAACTCATCTCACCCCTGCCAAATACAAACATTCCGTTAAACCGCCCTGTGAAGTAGACGGTCAGGACCCACATGTCGGTTATCTGTCCATGGCGCGTATGTGGCGGCAACCTCTTAGGCAAATCGAGAAGCTAAGTGGATTGGATGCGTTGACCAATTTCACAAATCCATTCCCAGCTTTCCCCTAGCACCGGCGGTGTCGGAATCCACCCTCCAGGCAGGACGATCCCTTCGGACATTTGACTTCTGGGGCCAAGTTGATGTGCCCAGTCGCTGATACCGAGCTCCAATGGCGCATGCCGTAGCCGCCGTTGCGAGGCTCTAGCCCCCCTCCGTCGCCGACGAGCCGAGCAGCTCGGAGGATGGTAGATCCTACTATCAGGAAAGAAGAAGTTTTGTCTACAAGCGGGTGATCTACCCTTCTCTTTGCTATTTGCACTAGTTACAACTGCTAGCTGGCTACTGAACCTCAAATTGTTTGTTAGCCCATCGCTGACAAACATATTTTGTCCACAATTTTCTGTCAAGTGGGAACTGTGCGGACCCCCCTTACCTGGTTACTGTAGTCCTCTATAGGTACGACTCTAAGGGCAACAGGTATGGACACCATTGTTTCACGATGGAAGAAGCGCCTGTGCAGATCTGCACTATATCTGGTATGGTTGCTGCTCTGCGTAATCATGTTGAAGTATGGCCTAAGAAGACTGCAAGGTTTAGCTTCATGGATGAACGTGGCATCCATGTTCCTATATCGTGTGACAGTCAGCTAATTGGGTTGATGAAACGGTATGCTTCGGATTGCATGTTTGAGCTAAATTGTGATGTACTGGATGTGGAAGCTGCTGCAACTAGGAGTCGCCCTTCTATTCTTGGACAGGGTGGTTGCTCGAACGCAATTAGCTCCTGGTAAGCAAAGGTCGCTTGGGGTTCGCATGTTTGTGCTGAATTGTAATTTTTGTTTTATTTACTCTGTAGATATTGGGCAGTTATGCAGATCTTGTTTCTTTGACAGAAGCGCCACAAGGTTAGAAACATGATTTGCCGGGTCATCATTTGTTGCGAAGAAATTAAAAAGCAGTGGAAAGATGATCTTTGGACACGATTCTGGTGCCCATTGTCCCGGCGATGCAGAGTACATGAAGCTAAGAAAATTGGCACCAAGGAAGAGGAAGAAGGCAGGAAATGAAGAAGCCATTGGACGTGAAGGCTTGGCACCCAGGCTGCGGAAGAAGGCTGCTGGCAATGAAGATGCATAGTAATGTGTTGAACTTGAACCTATATATGTAATTCTGTTAAATTTTGATCGCTCTATGTGTGGCACGTTGCTGGGGGAAACAATCTACCCATGTTCTCTGAGTAAAATGTACCGCGACTTAGGGTTTGGAAACGCCCGAGTCGGTAGTTGAATCCGAAATTGTGATTGTGCCACTGCTATCTGAAAACAATGATCCACCAGTTCCACGATTGCTGAGGGGCAGGAGCTCTCCAAATACGACGGAATGTAAGTGGCACATAAATAAATTATTTAAGCTGCCACACTCCACGAAGCAGCCACTTATTTCAGATGCTGCACAACGACGTGGCAACATAAACAACAATGTTCTCATGGATAATGCCCAGATGAGGAGGAAATGGGCAGCACTTTCTGGCCTAATCTTGAGCCCGTCTATCTCACTGCCTCTCTGCTCCTGCATCCCCTGCATCTGGCGAAGCTCCTGGATCTCTAGTAACCGGGTGTACGTGCTTCCACTTTATAAATTGTGGTTGTGACATTTGCATGCGGCACAATCCACGTAGATTACGTTTAAACAAACCACCAGTGTCAGAATACACTAGTAGAAAAGGTGTCTTTGGTCCACGGTTACGTTCCCAATCCGGGACAGAGATCTAAATCGAGGCAGAAATTGATCTAAATCACAAATTCTTCCACAAATTAATGCGGGGTCAGAGCAATTTTTTTCCTCCCTGGAATCCAGGACCAATAGTTCAGACCGCTAGGTCAACAAGTACAAATATTACAACTTAAAAAGGCACGAAGCTTAAGCTAAATAGAACTAGTTATCACACATCTCCTTGATCTTCCAAATCTTGGCCCGATGTGCATCTTCCTACGAGAGCAAGGATCGAATTGTCTGCTCCTTCCTTTTAGCATCTGCCTGGCACAACTTCAATTGTTTCTCTACATTTTCCTCATGCACTTGTCAATACTCGTAGTTGTGTACTGCAGGACTTTAGCCTGGTGGAGATCGTTCCTTGCTTGAGTCAGTTCTTGCTCTGCTTTAGCCTTCCGGGCCAACGTCGTGTCCCTCTCCTTATCAACTTTGATAACCTTGTCTTGCACCCACCTGAGATCTCGCTTATGCTTGGTCGTGTCAACTGGTTCCCATAGATTCATCTCAACACTGTCAAGAAGTGAGCTGAATACGGATTCTTTCAACTCGATAGTCATTTCCCATAGTTTTTCCAGCATTTTCTGCATCGATTTGGGCCACTCTGGATCTACCCATTTGACAACACCGCAACTTCCGCCTTGCATCATTGCACGATGTCCTTGACACCGTAGAAACCTCCTGCCTGCGTTTCGTCCTTCGAAGGCTACAAATTTAGCGGGCACATATCCATGTTCACATACCAGAGGACTGTCTTCATCCTCTAAACCGTGATAGTCAGAGTCATACATCGTCTGGTTGGCCTAACACATCATACGCGCATGAATAAACAGATTAGATCTAGCTCAAAAAATAGATAACTGGCCACAGATGATAGAAATAGAGATGAGACGACTCACATCGAAATCACCATCCATGTCGTCACGACGCGTTTCCTCGCTGTCTCCCCTTGAACCCATGGCAAGAGGGGTGGGGGGTGGCTACCGGAGAGGGGATTGGGATGGAGGCGTCATCGGCTAGCGGCTACAGCAGGATGGGAGTGAAGTGGTGAAAGTGGCTTCGAGGGTAAGGAAGACAAGTACAGGGAGGAAGAGAAATAATGGGGACGTGACATTGGGATGTGGCCCACTGAACTCGTGAGACGTGACACTCGAAAAAGGGGAGCGCCCGGTGTTGCCAGTTTGTCCAAAGCAAGCGTGGCTAATCATGCCGCAGAACAGCCTACATGCGAATCGCTCTCACGAAGACCATCCCAATCGTCCAAGCACCCCAATCGAACGATATGTAACAATTGTCAAGCAGGACAACTGTGTTAGGGCGTGCCTTCTAGAAGACTCGGTCTAACAGATACCCATGCAATGACACTGGCGGTGCTTCATGAAAAGAACAGACATGCAATGACACTGGTGGATCCTTATGTGGTTCATGAAAAGAACAGACAGGCAATGACACGGGTGGATCCTTATGTGGTTTGTTTAGAAGAACACACATGCAATGACACTGGGTGTGGTTCATGAGAAGAACACACACGCAATGACACTGGTGGATCCTTATGTGGTTTGTTTAGAGGAACATACATGCAAACCGGTGGATCCACATGTGGTTTATGGAAGTAAAAGACATGCAATGACACTGGTAGATCCTTATGTGGTTCATGAAAAGAACAGACATGCAGTGAAACTAGGTGTGGTTCATGAATAGAACAGACAAGCACTGACACAGGGTGTGGTTCAAGAAAAGAACAGACATGCAATGACACTACTAGGAAAACGGCCTTTAGTGGCGCACCTGAAAAGGCCATCTGTGGCGCACTAGCAAAGGCGCCACGCCTCACGCTGACTATCTCTAGCCGTGGCGCACTACTGTGCGCCACGGTTGTGTCGAATAGGCGTGGCGCATGCCGATCGCCACGGAAAGTAGTCCAGTGCATACGCATATGAAACGATAACCGTGGCGCACTAGGTGTTGTGCGCCACGGATATAAATTTCAAAATTCAAAAAAAAGCAGCAGATCTGGATCTCGTCGTCAGTGTCGTCGTGCGTCGGTGCAGGTCACCGTCGTCGCCTCGTCATCGCCTCCTCGTCGTCACCTCGTCGTCTCGTTGTCGCCTCCTCGTCGTCACCTCGTCGTCATCGTCGGAACTGCAAGGAGGAGGAGGAGAATAGGAGGAAGAGGAGGAGAAGAACAGGAGGAGGAGAAGAAGAATAAGAGGAGGAAGAGGAGGAAGAGGAGGAGAAGAAGAGGAGGAGGAGAAGGAGAAGAAGAGAAGGAGGAGAAGAAGAGGAGGAGAAGAAGAAGAAGAAGAAGAAGAGGAGGAAGAGAAGGAGAAGAGGAGGAGAAGAAGAGGAGGAGGAGGAAGAGGAGAAGAAGAGGAGGAGGAGGAGGAAGAGGAGGAGAAGAAGGAGCCCGCCGTCTCGTCGTCGGAACTGCAAGGAGGAGGCTGCCGCCATCACCGTGTTCACTGCAAGGAGGAGGAAGAGGAGGAGAAGGAGAAAGAGAAGGAGAAGGAGGAGGAGGAGAAGAAGAAGGAAATGAGAAGGGAGGAAAAGGAAAAGGAGAGAAGGGGAGGGAAGGTGGGCGGGGTGGGGATTCGAAATTTGAATCCCGCCCAAGCTTATCCGTGGCGCACTAGGTGGTGGTGCGCTACGGGTAAGCCGCCCTCTATTTTTTTCTGCAGGAAAAAACGGTCTTTTGACCGTAACTTTTTACTCTTTTCGAATTTTGAAAATCTAAAAAATCGCTAAACGACCATAGGTCATTGCGAGCGGATGCGAAATCTCGTTCTCGTCATTTTGGTATATTATACGATTTTTTTCGATATCGCATGCAAAAGTTACGGCCTTTTTACCGTGGCATGACTTTTTTTTGCAAATAAAGTCAAAACTCATGTTTGTTAATTTTACTAGAAGCTATACCACATTACCTACCTAAATATGAAAAGATTTAATTTTTTGAAGTGTTTATCATTTTCTTTTATTTTTTGCAGAACCTAAAAAGGCGACCCAAGGGGGGGTGGAGTTGGTGCAGGATAGTTAGGCGTAGGGCACTAGGGCAAGGTGCCCTACTACTAAGTTTATACATCTGTGGCGCACATGCCATAGTGCGCCACAGATGTGTCCTGCGTTCACAAGAGAGAGGGCATGCTCTTAGGCGTGGCGCACCCCTCCATGTGCGCCACGGTTGACACTAACAACGTAGCACACCTACCCTATGTGCGCTTCTGGATGTTTGGCGTGCGCCAAGGCCTGCCCACACACATCGGTGGCGCACTATGGTCATGTGCGCCACGGTTGTTCTAGTTACTAGTAGGGCACTGCCCATAGGTGAGCCACGCCTGTTTTAGCCGTGGGGCACTTCAACCATGTGAGCCACGGATGTGCTGATTACCTATAGCCATTTTCCTAGTAGTGTGACACTGGTGGGCCCATCCTTATGTGGTTCATGAGAAGAACAGACAGGCAATGCCACTGGTGGATCCTTATGTGGTTTGTTTAGAGGCAGGCATGCAATGACACGGTGGATCCACATGTGGTTTATGGAAGTAAAAGACATGCAATGACACTAGTAGATCCTTATGTGGTTCACGAAAAGAATGCACATGCAGTGGCTGGGTGTGGTTCGTGAATAGAATAGACATGCACTGACACTGGGTGTGGTTCATGAAAAGAACAGACATGCAATGACACTGGTGGGCCCATCCTTATGTGGTTCATGAAAAGAACAGACACGCAATGACACTGGTGGATCCTTATGTGGTTTGTTTAGAAGAACACACATGCAATGACACTGGTGGATCCACATGTGGTTTATGGAAGTAAAAGACATGCAATGACATGGGTAGATCCTTATGTGGTTCATAAAAGAATAGACATGCACTGATACTGGGTGTGGTTCATGAATAGAACAGACATGCACTGATACTGGGTGTGGTTCATGAAAAGAAGAGACATGCAATGACACTGGTGGGCCCATCCTTATGTGGTTCATGAAAAGAACAAACATGCAATGACACTAGTGCATCCTTATGTGGTTTGTTTCGAAGAACACACATGCAATGACACTGGGTCTGGTTCATGAAAAGAACACACACGCAATGACACTGGTGGATCCTTATGTGGTTTGTTTAGAGGAACAGACATGCAATCACACTAGGTGGATCCATATGTGGTTTATGGAAGTAAAAGACATGAAATGACACTGGTGGATCCTTATGTGGTTTATCGAAGGAACAGACATGCAATCACACCGGTGGATCCATATGTGGTTTATGGAAGTAACACACGTGCAATGACACTGGGTGTGGTTCATGAAAATAACAGACATGCAATGACACTGGTAGATCCTTTTGTGGTTCATGAGAAGAACACACACGCAATGACACTGGTGGATCCTTATGTGGTTTGTTTAGAGGAACAGACATGCAATGACACCGGTGGATCCACATGTGGTTTATGGAAGTAAAAGACATGCAATGACACTGGTAGATCCTTATGTGGTTCATGAATAGAACAGACATGCACTAACACTGGGTGTGGTTCATCAAAAGAACAGACACGCAATGACACCGGTGGGCCCATCCTTATGTGGTTCATGAGAAGAACAGACAGGCAATGACACTGGTGGATCCTTATGTGGTTTGTTTAGAGGAACAGACATGCAATGACACCGGTGGATCCACATGTGGTTTATGGAAGTAACACACATGCAATGACACTGGATGTGGTTCATGAAAAGAACAGACATGCAATGACACTGGTAGATCCTTATGTGGTTTATGAAAAGAACAGACATGCAATGACACTGGTGGATCCTTATGTGGTTTGTTTAGAGGAACAGGCATGCAATGACTCTAGCCGTGGTTCATGAAAATAACAGACATGCAATGACTCTAGCCGTGGTTCATGAAAAGAACAGACATGCAATGACACTGGTGGATCCTTATGTGGTTTATGGAAGGAACATACATGCAATCACACCGGTGGATCCATATGTGGTTTATGGAAGTAACACACGTGCAATGACACTGGGTGTGGTTCATGAAAAGAACAGACATGCAATGACACTGGTAGATCCTTATGTGGTTCATGAGAAGAACACACACGCAATGACACTGGTGGATCCTTATGTGGTTTGTTTAGAGGAACAAACATGCAATGACACCGGATCCACATGTGGTTTATGGAAGTGGAAGACATGCAATGACACTGGTAGATCCTTCTATGTTCATGAAAAGAACAGACATGCAGTGAAACTGGGTGTGGTTCATGAATAGAAAAGACATGCATTGACACTGGGTGTGGTTCATGAAAAGAACAGACATGCAATGACACTGGTGGGACCATCCTTATGTGGTTCATGAAAAGAACAGACATGCAGTGACACTGGTGGATCCTTATATGGTTTGTTTAGAGGAACAGACATGCAATGACACCGGTGGATCCACATGTGGTTTATGGAGGCAACACACATGCAATGACACAGGGTGTGGTTCATGAAAAGAACAGACATGCAATGACACTAGTAGATCCTTATATGGTTCATGAAAAGAACAGACATGCAATGACACTGGTGGATCCTTATATGGTTTGTTTAGAGGAACAGCCATGCAATGACTCTAGCCGTGGTTCATGAAAAGAACAGACATGCAATGACACCGGGTGTGGTTCATGAAAAGAACAAACATGCAATGACTTATGTGGTTTGTTTAGAATAACACACATGCAATGACACTGGGTGTGGTTCATGAAATCTCGTTCTCGTCATTTTGGTATATTATACGATTTTTTTCGATATCGTATGCAAAAGTTACGGCCTTTTTACCGTGGCATGACTTTTTTTTGCAAATAAAGTCAAAACTCATGTTTGTTAATTTTACTAGAAGCTATACCATATTACCTACCTAAATATGAAAGGATTTAATTTTTTGAAGTGTTTATCATTTTCTTTTATTTTTTGCAAAACCTAAAAAGGCGATCCACGGGGGGGGGGGGGCTGGAGTTGGTGCAGGATAGTTAGGCGTGGGGCACTAGGGCAAGGTGCCCTACTACTAAGTTTATACATCTGTGGCGCACATGCCATAGTGCGCCACAGATGTCTCTGGCCGTTTCACAGCAGAGAGGGGCATGCGCTTAGGCGTGGCACCTCCATGTGCGCCACAGTTGACACTAACAACCGTGGCGCACCTACCCTTTGTCGCTACGGATGTTTGGCGTCACACCAGCAGGCCCACACACATCTGTGGCGCACTATGGTCATGTGCGCCACGGTTGTTCTAGTTACTAGTAGGGCACTGCCCATAGGTGAGCCACGCCTGTTTTAGTCGTGGGGCACTTCAACCATGTGAGCCACGGATGTGCTGATTACCTATAGCCATTTTCCTAGTAGTGTGACACTGGTGGGCCCATCCTTATGTGGTTCATGAGAATAATAGACAGGCAATGCCACTGGTGGATCCTTATGTGGTTTGTTTAGAGGAACCGACATGCAATGACACCGGTGGATCCACATGTGGTTTATGGAAGTAAAAGACATGCAATGACACTAGTAGATCCTTATGTGGTTCACGAAAAGAACAGACATGCAGTGAAACTGGGTGTGGTTCGTGAATAGAATAGACATGCACTGACACTAGGTGTGGTTCATGAAAAGAACAGACATGCAATGACACTGGTGGGACCATCCTTATGTGGTTCATGAAAAGAACAGACACGCAATGACACTGGTGGATCCTTATGTGGTTTGTTTAGAAGAACACACATGCAATGACACTGGTGGATCCACATGTGGTTTATGGAAGTAAAAGACATGCAATGACATGGGTAGATCCTTATGTGGTTCATAAAAGAATAGACATGCAGTGAAACTAGGTGTGGTTCATGAATAGAACAGACATGCACTGATACTGGGTGTGGTTCATGAAAAGAAGAGACATGCAATGACACTGGTGGGCCCATCCTTATGTGGTTCATGAAAAGAACAAACATGCAATGACACTAGTGCATCCTTATGTGGTTTGTTTCGAAGAACACACATGCAATGACACTGGGTCTGGTTCATGAAAAGAACACACACGCAATGACACTGGTGGATCCTTATGTGGTTTGTTTAGAGGAACAGACATGCAATGGCACCGGTGGATCCACGTGTGGTTCATGAGAAGAACACACATCCAATGACTCTGATAGATCCTTATGTGGTTCACGAAAAGAACTGACATGCAGTGACACTAGGTGTGGTTCATGAAAAGAACAGACATGCACTGACACTAGGAGTGGTCCATGAAAAGAACAGAGTGCAATGACACTTTGGTGGATCCTTATGTGGTTTATGGAAGGAGCAGACATGCGATCACACGGTGGATCCACATGTGGTTTATGGAAGTAACATACATGCAATGACACTTGGTGTGGTTCATGAAAAGAAACGGACATGCAATGACCGGTAGATCCTGATGTGGTTCATGAGAAGAACACACACGCAGCGACGATGGTGGCTCCTTATGTGGTTTTGTTTAGAGGAAGGACATGCAATGACACGGTGGATCCACATGTGGTTATGGAAGTAAAGACATGCAATGACACTGGTAGATCCTTATGTGGTTCATGAATAAAACAGACATGCACTGACACTAGGTGTGGTTCATGAAAAGAACAGACACGCAATGACACTGGTGGGCCCATCCTTATGTGGTTCATGAGAAAACGGACATGCAATGACACTGGTGGATCCTTATGTGGTTTGTTTAGAGGAGCAGACATGCAATAACACGGTGGATCCACATGTGGTTTATGGAAGTAACACACATGCAATGACACTTTGGGTGTGGTTCATGAAAAACAGACATGCAATGACACTGGTAGATCCTTATGTGGTTCATGAAAAGAACAGACATGCAATGACACCTGGTGGATCCTTATGAGGTTTGTTTAGAGGAGGACATATGCAATGACTCTAGCCGTGGTTCATGAAAAGAATAGACATGCATTGACTCTAGCCGTGGTTCATGAAAAGAACAGAGATGCAACGACACTGGTGGATCCTTATGTGGTTTATCGAAGGAACAGACATGCAATCACACCGGTGGATCCATATGTGGTTTATGGAAGTAACACACGTGCAATGACACAGGGTGTGGTTCATGAAAATATGAGACATGCAATGACACTAGTAGATCCTTATGTGGTTCTTGAAAAACGGACATGCAATGACACTGGTGGATCCTTATGTGGTTTGTTTAGAGGAACAGCCATGCAATGACTCTAGCCGTGGTTCATGAAAAGAACAAACATGCAATGACACCGGGTGTGGTTCATGAAAAGAACAGACATGCAATGACTTATGTGGTTTGTTTAGAATAACACACATGCAATGACACGGTGTGGTTCATGAAATCTCATTCTCGTCATTTTGGTATATTATACGATTTTTTCGATATCGTATGCAAAAGTTCTTGCCTTTTTACGTGGCATGACTTTTTTTGCAAATAAAGTCAAAACTCATGTTTGTTAATTTTACTAGAAGCTATACCACATTACCTACCTAAATATGAAAGGATTTAATTTTTGAAGTGTTTATCATTTTCTTTTATTTTTGCAAAACCTCAAAAGGCGATCCACGGGGGCTGGAGTTGGTGCAGGATAGTTAGGCGTAGGGCACTAGGGCAAGGTGCCCTACTACTAAGTTTATACATACATGGCGAACATGCCATAGTGCGCCACAGATGTCTCTCGGCCGTTTCACAGCGAGAGGGCATGCGCTTAGCGTGGCGCACCCCTCCATGTGCGCCACGGTTGACACTAACAATGGCGCACCTACCCTATGTGCGCTACGGATGTTTGGCGTGCGTCAGGAGAGGCCCACACACATACATGGCGCACTATGGTCATGTGCGCCACGGTTGTTCTAGTTACTAGTAGGGCACTGCCCATAGGTGAGCCACGCCTGTTTTAGTCGTGGGGCACTTCAACCATGTGAGCCACGGATGTGTTGATTACCTATAGCCATTTTCCTAGTAGTGTGACACTGGTGGGCCCATCCTTATGTGGTTCATGAGAAGAACAGACAGGCAATGCCACTGGTGGATCCTTATGTGGTTTGTTTAGAGGAACCGACATGCAATGACACCGGTGGATCCACATGTGGTTTATGGAAGTAAAAGACATGCAATGACACTAGTAGATCCTTATGTGGTTCACGAAAAGAACAGACATGCAGTGGCTGGTGTGGTTCATGAATAGAATAGACATGCACTGACACTGGGTGTGGTTCATGAGAAGAACAGACATGCAATGACACTGGTGGGCCCATCCTTATGTGGTTCATGAGAAGAACAGACATGCAATGACACTGGTGGATCCTTATGTGGTTTGTTTAGAGGAACAGACATGCAATAACACCGGTGGATCCACATGTGGTTTATGGAAGTAACACACATGCAATGACACTGGGTGTGGTTCATGAAAAGAACAGACATGCAATGACACTGGTAGATCCTTATGTGGTTCATGAAAAGAACAGACATGCAATGACACTGGTGGATCCTTATGTGGTTTGTTTAGAGGAACAGACATGCAATGACTCTAGCCGTGGTTCATGAAAAGAATAGACATGCATTGACTCTAGCCGTGGTTCATGAAAAGAACAGAGATGCAACGACACTGGTGGATCCTTATGTGGTTTATCGAAGGAACAGACATGCAATCACACCGGTGGATCCATATGTGGTTTATGGAAGTAACACACGTGCAATGACACAGGGTGTGGTTCATGAAAATAACAGACATGCAATGACACTAGTAGATCCTTATGTGGTTCATGAAAAGAACAGACATGCAATGACACTGGTGGATCCTTATGTGGTTTGTTTAGAGGAACAGCCATGCAATGACTCTAGCCGTGGTTCATGAAAAGAACAAACATGCAATGACACCGGGTGTGGTTCATGAAAAGAACAGACATGCAATGACTTATGTGGTTTGTTTAGAATAACACACATGCAATGACACTGGGTGTGGTTCATGAAATCTCATTCTCGTCATTTTGGTATATTATACGATTTTTTTCGATATCGTATGCAAAAGTTACTGCCTTTTTACCGTGGCATGACTTTTTTTTGCAAATAAAGTCAAAACTCATGTTTGTTAATTTTACTAGAAGCTATACCACATTACCTACCTAAATATGAAAGGATTTAATTTTTTGAAGTGTTTATCATTTTCTTTTATTTTTTGCAAAACCTAAAAAGGCGATCCACGGGGGGGGGGGGCTGGAGTTGGTGCAGGATAGTTAGGCGTAGGGCACTAGGGCAAGGTGCCCTACTACTAAGTTTATACATCTGTGGCGAACATGCCATAGTGCGCCACAGATGTCTCTCACGTTCACAGCAGAGAGGGCATGCGCTTAGGCGTGGCGCACCTCCATGTGCGCCACGTTGACACTAACAAGTGGCGCACCTACCTATGTGCGCTACGGATGTTTGCGTGCGTCCAACAGGGCCCTGGCCCACACACATCTGTGGCGCACTATGGTCATGTGCGCCACGGTTGTTCTAGTTACTAGTAGGGCACTGCCCATAGGTGAGCCACGCCTGTTTTAGTCGTGGGGCACTTCAACCATGTGAGCCACGGATGTGTTGATTACCTATAGCCATTTTCCTAGTAGTGTGACACTGGTGGGCCCATCCTTATGTGGTTCATGAGAAGAACAGACAGGCAATGCCACTGGTGGATCCTTATGTGGTTTGTTTAGAGGAACCGACATGCAATGACACCGGTGGATCCACATGTGGTTTATGGAAGTAAAAGACATGCAATGACACTAGTAGATCCTTATGTGGTTCACGAAAAGAACAGACATGCAGTGAAACTGGGTGTGGTTCATGAATAGAATAGACATGCACTGACACTGGGTGTGGTTCATGAGAAGAACAGACATGCAATGACACTGGTGGGCCCATCCTTATGTGGTTCATGAGAAGAACAGACATGCAATGACACTGGTGGATCCTTATGTGGTTTGTTTAGAGGAACAGACATGCAATAACACCGGTGGATCCACATGTGGTTTATGGAAGTAACACACATGCAATGACACTGGGTGTGGTTCATGAAAAGAACAGACATGCAATGACACTGGTAGATCCTTATGTGGTTCATGAAAAGAACAGACATGCAATGACACTGGTGGATCCTTATGTGGTTTGTTTAGAGGAACAGACATGCAATGACTCTAGCCGTGGTTCATGAAAAGAATAGACATGCATTGACTCTAGCCGTGGTTCATGAAAAGAACAGAGATGCAACGACACTGGTGGATCCTTATGTGGTTTATCGAAGGAACAGACATGCAATCACACCGGTGGATCCATATGTGTTTTATGGAAGTAACACACGTGCAATGACACAGGGTGTGGTTCATGAAAATAACAGACATGCAATGACACTAGTAGATCCTTATGTGGTTCATGAAAAGAACAGACATGCAATGACACTGGTGGATCCTTATGTGGTTTGTTTAGAGGAACAGCCATGCAATGACTCTAGCCGTGGTTCATGAAAAGAACAAACATGCAATGACACCGGGTGTGGTTCATGAAAAGAACAGACATGCAATGACTTATGTGGTTTGTTTAGAATAACACACATGCAATGACACTGGGTGTGGTTCATGAAATCTCATTCTCGTCATTTTGGTATATTATCTGATTTTTTCGATATCGTATGCAAAAGTTACGCTTTTTTACCGTGGCATGACTTTTTTTTGCAAATAAAGTCAAAACTCATGTTTGTTAATTTTACTAGAAGCTATACCACATTACCTACCTAAATATGAAAGGATTTAATTTTTTGAAGTGTTTATCATTTTCTTTTATTTTTTGCAAAACCTAAAAAGGCGATCCACGGGGGGGGGGGGGGCTGGAGTTGGTGCAGGATAGTTAGGCGTAGGGCACTAGGGCAAGGTGCCCTACTACTAAGTTTATACATCTGTGGCGAACATGCCATAGTGCGCCACAGATGTCTCTGGCAGCGTCCACGAGAGAGGGCATGCGCTTTGGCGCGCGCCCCTCCTCCATGTGCCGCAGACACTAACAACCGTGCACCTACCTACCTATGTGCGCCTGGATGTTTGGCGTCCAGCGAGGCCTGGCCCACACACATGGTCATGCGCACTATGGTCATGCGCCACGGTTGTTCTAAATTCTAGTTACTAGTAGGCACCCCCCATAGGGTGAGCGCCTTTTTTTTTGAGGGGCACTTCAACCATGTGAGCCACGGATGTGTTGATTACCTATAGCCATTTTCCTAGTAGTGTGACACTGGTGGGCCCATCCTTATGTGGTTCATGAGAAGAACAGACAGGCAATGCCACTGGTGGATCCTTATGTGGTTTGTTTAGAGGAACCGACATGCAATGACACCGGTGGATCCACATGTGGTTTATGGAAGTAAAAGACATGCAATGACACTAGTAGATCCTTATGTGGTTCACGAAAAGAACAGACATGCAGTGAAACTGGGTGTGGTTCATGAATAGAATAGACATGCACTAACACTGGGTGTGGTTCATGAAAAGAACAGACATGCAATGACACTGGTGGGCCCATCCTTATGTGGTTCATGAAAAGAACAGACACGCAATGACACTGGTGGATCCTTATGTGGTTTGTTTAGAAGAACACACATGCAATGACACTGGTGGATCCACATGTGGTTTATGGAAGTAAAAGACATGCAATGACATGGGTAGATCCTTATGTGGTTCATAAAAGAATAGACATGCAGTGAAACTAGGTGTGGTTCATGAATAGAACAGACATGCACTGATACTGGGTGTGGTTCATGAAAAGAAGAGACATGCAATGACACTGGTGGGCCCATCCTTATGTGGTTCATGAAAAGAACAAACATGCAATGACACTAGTGCATCCTTATGTGGTTTGTTTCGAAGAACACACATGCAATGACACTGGGTCTGGTTCATGAAAAGAACACACACGCAATGACACTGGTGGATCCTTATGTGGTTTGTTTAGAGGAACAGACATGCAATGGCACTGGTGGATCCACGTGTGGTTCATGAGAAGAACACACATCCAATGACTCTGGTAGATCCTTATGTGGTTCATGAAAAGAACTGACATGCAGTGACACTAGGTGTGGTTCATGAAAAGAACAGACATGCACTGACACTAGGAGTGGTCCATGAAAAGAACAGAAGGCAATGACACTGGTGGATCCTTATGTGGTTTATGGAAGGAACAGACATGCGATCACACCGGTGGATCCACATGTGGTTTATGGAAGTAACATACATGCAATGACACTTGGTGTGGTTCATGAAAAGAACAGACATGCAATGACACTGGTAGATCCTGATGTGGTTCATGAGAAGAACACACACGCACTGACAGTGGTGGCTCCTTATGTGGTTTTTGTTTAGAGGAACAGACATGCAATGACACCGGTGGATCCACATGTGGTTATGGAAGTAAAAGACATGCAATGACACTGGTAGATCCTTATGTGGTTCATGAATAAAACAGACATGCACTGACACTGGGTGTGGTTCATGAAAAGAACAGACACGCAATGACACTGGTGGGCCCATCCTTATGTGGTTCATGAGAAGAACAGACATGCAATGACATTGGTGGATCCTTATGTGGTTTGTTTAGAGGAACAGACATGCAATAACACCGGTGGATCCACATGTGGTTTATGGAAGTAACACACATGCAATGACACTGGGTGTGGTTCATGAAAAGAACAGACATGCAATGACACTGGTAGATCCTTATGTGGTTCATGAAAAGAACAGACATGCAATGACACTGGTGGATCCTTATGTGGTTTGTTTAGAGGAACAGACATGCAATGACTCTAGCCGTGGTTCATGAAAAGAATAGACATGCATTGACTCTAGCCGTGGTTCATGAAAAGAACAGAGATGCAACGACACTGGTGGATCCTTATGTGGTTTATCGAAGGAACAGACATGCAATCACACCGGTGGATCCATATGTGGTTTATGGAAGTAACACACGTGCAATGACACTGGGTGTGGTTCATGAAAATAACAGACATGCAATGGCGCTGGTAGATCCTTTTGTGGTTCATGAGAAGAACACACACGCAATGACACTGGTGGATCCTTATGTGGTTTGTTTAGAGGAAGAGACATGCAATGACACCGGTGGATCCACATGTGGTTTATGGAAGTAAAAGACATGCAATGACACTGGTAGATCCTTATGTGGTTCATGAATAGAACAGACATGCACTAACACTGGGTGTGGTTCATCAAAAAGAACGGACGCAATGACACCGTGGGCCCATCCTTATGTGGTTCATGAGAAGAAACAGAGCAATGACACTGGTGGATCCTTATGTGGTTTGTTTAGAGGAACAGACATGCAATGACACCGGTGGATCCACATGTGGTTTATGGAAGTAACACACATGCAATGACACTGGGTGTGGTTCATGAAAAGAACAGACATGCAATGACACTGGTAGATCCTTATGTGGTTTATGAAAAGAACAGACATGCAATGACACTGGTGGATCCTTATGTGGTTTGTTTAGAGGAACATGCATGCAATGACTCTAGCCGTGGTTCATGAAAAGAACAGACATGCAATGACTCTAGCCGTGGTTCATGAAAAGAACAGACATGCAATGACACTGGTGGATCCTTATGTGGTTTATGGAAGGAACAGACATGCAATCACACCGGTGGATCCATATGTGGTTTATAGAAGTAGCACACGTGCAATGAAACTGGGTGTGGTTCATGAAAAGAACAGACATGCAATGACACTGGTAGATCCTTATGTGGTTCATGAGAAGAACACACACGCAATGACACTGGTGGATCCTTATGTGGTTTGTTTAGAGGAACAGACATGCAATGACACTGGTGGATCCACATGTGGTTTATGGAAGTAAAAGACATGCAATGACACTGGTAGATCCTTCTATGGTTCATGAAAAGAACAGACATGCAGTGAAACTGGGTGTGGTTCATGAATAGAACAGACATGCATTGACACTGGGTGTGGTTCATGAAAAGAACAGACATGCAATGACACTGGTGGGACCATCCTTATGTGGTTCATGAATAGAACAGACATGCAGTGACACTGGTGGATCCTTATATGGTTTGTTTAGAGGAACAGACATGCAATGACACCGGTGGATCCACATGTGGTTTATGGAGGCAACACACATGCAATGACACAGGGTGTGGTTCATGAAAAGAACAGACATGCAATGACACTAGTAGATCCTTATGTGGTTCATGAAAAGAACAGACATGCAATGACACTGGTGGATCCTTATGTGGTTTGTTTAGAGGAACAGCCATGCAATGACTCTAGCCGTGGTTCATGAAAAGAACAGACATGCAATGACACCGGGTGTGGTTCATGAAAAGAACAAACATGCAATGACTTATGTGGTTTGTTTAGAATAACACACATGCAATGACACTGGGTGTGGTTCATGAAATCTCATTCTCGTCATTTTGGTATATTATACGATTTTTTTCGATATCGTATGCAAAAATTACTGCCTTTTTACCGTGGCATGACTTTTTTTTTGCAAATAAAGTCAAAACTCATGTTTGTTAATTTTACTAGAAGCTATACCACATTACCTACCTAAATATGAAAGGATTTAATTTTTTGAAGTGTTTATCATTTTCTTTTATTTTTTGCAAAACCTAAAAAGCGATCCACAGGGGGGTGTGGAGTTGGTGCGAGATAGTTAGGCGTGGGCACTAGGGCAAGGTGCCCTACTACTAAGTTATACATCATGGCGCACATGCCATAGTCGCCACAGATGTCTGGCCGTTCCAGAGAGAGGGCATGCGCAGGCGTGCGCACCTCCATGTGCGCCACGGTTGACAACTAACGTGGCGCACCTACCCTATGTGCGCTAGGATGTTTGGCGTGCGACCAGCAGCCTGGCCCACACACATCTGTGGCGCACTATGGTCATGTGCGCCACGGTTGTTCTAGTTACTAGTAGGGCACTGCCCATAGGTGAGCCACGCCTGTTTTAGCCGTGGGGCACTTCAACCATGTGAGCCACGGATGTGCTGATTACCTATAGCCATTTTCCTAGTAGTGTGACACTGGTGGGCCCATCCTTATGTGGTTCATGAGAAGAACAGACAGGCAATGCCACTGGTGGATCCTTATGTGGTTTGCTTAGAGGAACCGACATGCAATGACACCGGTGGATCCACATGTGGTTTATGGAAGTAAAATACATGCAATGACACTAGTAGATCCTTATGTGGTTCACGAAAAGAACAGGCATGCAGTGAAACTGGGTGTGGTTCGTGAATAGAATAGACATGCACTGACACTGGGTGTGGTTCATGAAAAGAACAGACATGCAATGACACTGGTGGGCCCATCCTTATGTGGTTCATGAAAAGAACAGACACGCAATGACACTGGTGGATCCTTATGTGGTTTGTTTAGAAGAACACACATGCAATGACACTGGTGGATCCACATATGGTTTATGGAAGTAAAAGACATGCAATGACATGGGTAGATCCTTATGTGGTTCATAAAAGAATAGACATGCAGTGAAACTAGGTGTGGTTCATGAATAGAACAGACATGCACTGATACTGGGTGTGGTTCATGAAAAGAAGAGACATGCAATGACACTGGTGGGCCCATCCTTATGTGGTTCATGAAAAGAACAAACATGCAATGACACTAGTGCATCCTTATGTGGTTTGTTTCGAAGAACACACATGCAATGACACTTGGGTGCAGTTCATGAAAAGAACACACGCAATGACACTGGTGGATCCTTATGTGGTTTGTTTAGAGAACAGGACATGCAATGGCACCGTGGATCCACGTGTGGTTCATGAGAAAACACATCCAATGACTCTGGTAGATCCTTATGTGGTTCATGAAAAGAACTGACATGCAGTGACACTAGGTGTGGTTCATGAAAAGAACAGACATGCACTGACACTAGGAGTGGTCCATGAAAAGAACAGACAGGCAATGACACTGGTGGATCCTTATGTGGTTTATGGAAGGAACAGACATGCGATCACACCGGTGGATCCACATGTGGTTTATGGAAGTAACATACATGCAATGACACTTGGTGTGGTTCATGAAAAGAACAGACATGCAATGACACTGGTAGATCCTGATGTGGTTCATGAGAAGAACACTCACGCACTGACACTGGTGGATCCTTATGTGGTTTTTGTTTAGAGGAACAGACATGCAATGACACCGGTGGATCCACATGTGGTTATGGAAGTAAAAGACATGCAATGACACTGGTAGATCCTTATGTGGTTCATGAATAAAACAGACATGCAATGACACTGGGTGTGGTTCATGAAAAGAACAGACACACAATGACACTGGTGGGCCCATCCTTATGTGGTTCATGAGAAGAACAGACATGCAATGACACTGGTGGATCCTTATGTGGTTTGTTTAGAGGAACAGGCATGCAATAACACCGGTGGATCCACATGTGATTTATGGAAGTAACACACATGCAATGACACTGGGTGTGGTTCATGAAAAGAACAGACATGCAATGACACTGGTAGATCCTTATGTGGTTCATGAAAAGAACAGACATGCAATGACACTGGTGGATCCTTATGTGGTTTGTTTAGAGGACCAGACATGCAATGACTCTAGCCGTGGTTCATGAAAAGAATATACATGCATTGACTCTAGCCGTGGTTCATGAAAAGAACAGAGATGCAACGACACTGGTGGATCCTTATGTGGTTTATCGAAGGAACAGACATGCAATCACACCGGTGGATCCATATGTGGTTTATGGAAGTAACACACGTGCAATGACACTGGGTGTGGTTCATGAAAATAACAGACATGCAATGACGCTGGTAGATCCTTTTGTGGTTCATGAGAAGAACACACACGCAATGACACTTGTGGATCCTTATGTGGTTTGTTTAGAGGAACAGACATGCAATGACACCGGTGGATCCACATGTGTTTTATGGAAGTAAAAGACATGCAATGACACTGGTAGATCCTTATGTGGTTCATGAATAGAACAGACATGCACTAACACTGGGTGTGGTTCATCAAAAGAACAGACACGCAATGACACCGGTGGGCCCATCCTTATGTGGTTCATGAGAAGAACAGACAGGCAATGACACTGGTGGATCCTTATGTGGTTTGTTTAGAGGAACAGACATGCAATGACACCGGTGGATCCACATGTGGTTTATGGAAGTAACACACATGCAATGACACTGGGTGTGGTTCATGAAAAGAACAGACATGCAATGACACTGGTAGATCCTTATGTGGTTTATGAAAAGAACAGACATGCAATGACACTGGTGGATCTTTATGTGGTTTATTTAGAGGAACAGGCATGCAATGACTCTAGCCGTGGTTCATGAAAAGAACAGACATGCAATGACTCTAGCCGTGGTTCATGAAAAGAACAGACATGCAATGACACTGGTGGATCCTTATGTGGTTTATGGAAGGAACAGACATGCAATCACACCGGTGGATCCATATGTGGTTTATGGAAGTAACACACGTGCAATGACACTGGGTGTGGTTCATGAAAAGAACAGACATGCAATGACACTGGTAGATCCTTATGTGGTTCATGAGAAGAACACATAATGACACTGGTGGATCCTTATGTGGTTTGTTTAGAGGAACAGACATGCAATGACACTGGTGGATCCACATGTGGTTTATGGAAGTAAAAGACATGCAATGACACTGGTAGATCCTTCTATGGTTCATGAAAAGAACAGACATGCAGTGAAACTGGGTGTGGTTCATGAATAGAATAGACATGCATTGACACTGGGTGTGGTTCATGAAAAGAACAGACATGCAATGACACTGGTGGGACCATCCTTATGTGGTTCATGAAAAGAACAGACATGCAGTGACACTGGTGGATCCTTATATGGTTTGTTTAGAGGAACAGACATGCAATGACACCGGTGGATCCACATGTGGTTTATGGAGGCAACACACATGCAATGACACAGGGTGTGGTTCATGAAAAGAACAGACATGCAATGACACTAGTAGATCCTTATGTGGTTCATGAAAAGAACAGACATGCAATGACACTCGTGGATCCTTATGTGGTTTGTTTAGAGGAACAGCCATGCAATGACTCTAGCCGTGGTTCATGAAAAGAACAGACATGCAATGACACCGGGTGTGGTTCATGAAAAGAACAAACATGCAATGACTTATGTGGTTTGTTTAGAATAACACACATGCAATGACACAGGTGTGGTTCATGAAAAGAACATATAAACAATGACAACAGTGGATCCTTATGTGGTTTGTTTAGAAGAACACGCATGCAATGACACTGGGTGTGGTTAATGAAAAGAACAGACATGCAATGACACTGGTGGATCCTTATGTGGTTTGTTTAGAGGAACAGACATGCAATCACACTAGGTGGATCCATATGTGGTTTATGGAAGTAAAAGACATGCAATGACACTGGCTGTGATTCATGAAACGAACATACATGCAATGACACTGGTGGATCCTTATGTGGTTCATGAAAACAACAAACATGCAATAACACTGGTTTATCCTTATGTGGTTTATTTAGAAGAACACACATGCAATGACACTGGTGGGCCCATCCTTATGTGGTTCATGAGAAGAATAGACATGCAATGACACTGGTGGATCCTTATGTGGTTTGTTTAGAAGAACACACATGCAATGACACCGGTGGATCCACATGTCGTTTATGGAAGTAAAAGACATGCAATGACACTGGTAGATCCTTATGTGGTTCATGAAAATAACGGACATGCAGTGAAACTGGGTGTGGTTCATGAATAGAACAAACATGCACTGACACTGGATGTGGTTCATGAAAAGAACAGACATGCAATGACACTGGTGGGCCCATCCTTATGTGGTTCATGAAAAGAACAGACATGCAGTGACACTAGTGGATCCTTATGTGGTTTGTTTAGAGGAACAGACATGCAATGACACCGGTGGATCCACATGTGGTTTATGGAAGTAAAAGACATGCAATGACACTGGTAGATCCTTATGTGGTTCATGAAAAGAACAGACATGCAGTGAAACTAGGTGTGGTTCATGAATAGAACATACATGCACTGACACTGGGTGTGTTTCATGAAAAGAACAGACATGCAATGACACTGGTGGATCCACATGTGGTTTATGGAAGTAACACACATGCAATCACACCGGTGGATCCACATGTGGTTTAGGGAAGTAACACACATGCAATGACACTAGGTGTGGTTCATGAAAAGAACAGACATGCAATGACACTGGTATATCCTTATGTGGTTCATGAGAAGAACACACACGCAATGACAGTGGTGGCTCCTTATGTGGTTTGTTTAGAGGAACAAACATGCAATGACACCGGTGGATACACATGTGGTTTATGGAAGTAAAAGACATGCAATGACACTGATAGATCCTTATGTGGTTCATGAATAGAACAGACATGCACTGACACTAGGTGTGGTTCATGAAAAGAACAGACACGCAATGACACTGGTTGGCCCATCCTTAGGTGGTTCATGAGAAGAATAGAAAGGCAATGACACTGGTGGATCCTTATGTGGTTTGTTTAGAGGAATAGACATGCAATCACACCGGTGGATCCATATGTGGTTTATGGAAGTAACACGTGCAATGACACATGTGTGGTTCATGAAAAGAACAGACATGCAATGACACTGGTAGATCCTTATGTGGTTCATGAAAAGAACAGACACGCAATGACACTGGTGGATCCTTATGTGGTTTGTTTAGAGGTACAGACATGCATTGACACCGGTGGATCCACATGTGGTTTATGGAAGTAAAAGACATGCAATGACACTGGTAGATCCTTCTATGGTTCATGAAAAGAATAGACATGCAGTGAAACTAGGTGTGGTTCATGAATAGAACAGGACATGCCGACCTTTGGGTGTGGTTCATGAAAAGAACAGACATGCAATGACACTGGTGGGACCATCCTTATGTGGTTCATGAAAAGAACAGACATGCAGTGACACTAGTGGATCCTTATGTGGTTTGTTTAGAGGAACAGACATGCAATGACACCTGTGGATCCACATGTGGTTTATGGAAGTAACACACATGCAATGACACTTGGTGTGGTTCATGAAAAGAACAGACATGCAATGACACTGGTAGATCCTTATGTGGTTCATGAGAAGAACACACACGCAATGACACCGGTGGATCCTTATGTGGTTTGTTTAGAGGAACAGACATGCAATGACACTGGTGGATCCACATGTGGTTTATGGAAGTAAAAGACATGCAATGACACTGGTAGATCCTTCTATGGTTCATGAAAAGAACAGACATGCAGTGAAACTGGGTGTGGTTCATGAATAGAACAGACATGCATTGACACTGGGTGTGGTTCATGAAAAGAACAGACATGCAGTGACACTGGTGGATCCTTATATGGTTTGTTTAGAGGAACAGACATGCAATGACACCGGTGGATCCACATGTGGTTTATGGAGGCAACACACATGCAATGACACAGGGTGTGGTTCATGAAAAGAACAGACATGCAATGACACTAGTAGATCCTTATGTGGTTCATGAAAAGAACAGACATGCAATGACACTCGTGGATCCTTATGTGGTTTGTTTAGAGGAACAGCCATGCAATGACTCTAGCCATGGTTCATGAAAAGAACAGACATGCAATGACACCGGGTGTGGTTCATGAAAAGAACAAACATGCAATGACTTATGTGGTTTGTTTAGAATAACACACATGCAATGACACTGGGTGTGGTTCATGAAAAGAACATATAGGCAATGACACTGGTGGATCCTTATGTGGTTTGTTTAGAAGAACACGCATGCAATGACACTGGGTGTGGTTAATGAAAAGAACAGACACGCAATGACACTGGTGGATCCTTATGTGGTTTGTTTAGAGGAACAGACATGCAATCACACTAGGTGGATCCATATGTGGTTTATGGAAGTAAAAGACATGCAATGACACTGGCTGTGATTCATGAAACGAACATACATGCAATGACACTGGTGGATCCTTATGTGGTTCATGAAAACAACAGACATGCAATAACACTGGTTTATCCTTATGTGGTTTATTTAGAAGAACACACATGCAATGACACTGGTGGGCCCATCCTTATGTGGTTCATGAGAAGAATAGACATGCAATGACACTGGTGGATCCTTATGTGGTTTGTTTAGAAGAACACACATGCAATGACACCGGTGGATCCACATGTCGTTTATGGAAGTAAAAGACATGCAATGACACTGGTAGATCCTTATGTGGTTCATGAAAATAACGGACATGCAGTGAAACTGGGTGTGGTTCATGAATAGAACAAACATGCACTGACACTGGGTGTGGTTCATGAAAAGAACAGACATGCAATGACACTGGTGGGCCCATCCTTATGTGGTTCATGAAAAGAACAGACATGCAGTGACACTAGTGGATCCTTATGTGGTTTGTTTAGAGGAACAGACATGCAATGACACCGGTGGATCCACATGTGGTTTATGGAAGTAAAAGACATGCAATGACACTGGTAGATCCTTATGTGGTTCATGAAAAGACAGACATGCAGTGAAACTAGGTGTGGTTCATGAATAGAACATACATGCACTGACACTGGGTGTGTTTCATGAAAAGAACAGACATGCAATGACACTGGTGGATCCACATGTGGTTTATGGAAGTAACACACATGCAATCACACCGGTGGATCCACATGTGGTTTAGGGAAGTAACACACATGCAATGACACTAGGTGTGGTTCATGAAAAGAACAGACATGCAATGACACTGGTATATCCTTATGTGGTTCATGAGAAGAACACACACGCAATGACAGTGGTGGCTCCTTATGTGGTTTGTTTAGAGGAACAAACATGCAATGACACCGGTGGATACACATGTGGTTTATGGAAGTAAAAGACATGCAATGACACTGATAGATCCTTATGTGGTTCATGAATAGAACAGACATGCACTGACACTAGGTGTGGTTCATGAAAAGAAACAGACATAATGACCTTTGGTTGGCCCATCCTTAGGTGGTTCATGAGAAGAATAGAAAGGCAATGACACTGGTGGATCCTTATGTGGTTTGTTTAGAGGAATAGACATGCAATCACACCGGTGGATCCATATGTGGTGTATGGAAGTAACACACGTGCAATGACACTGTGTGTGGTTCATGAAAAGAACAGACATGCAATGACACTGGTAGATCCTTATGTGGTTCATGAAAAGAACAGACACGCAATGACACTGGTGGATCCTTATGTGGTTTGTTTAGAGGAACAGACATGCATTGACACCGGTGGATCCACATGTGGTTTATGGAAGTAAAAGACATGCAATGACACTGGTAGATCCTTCTATGGTTCATGAAAAGAATAGACATGCAATGAAACTAGGTGTGGTTCATGAATAGAACAGACATGCACTGACACTGGGTGTGGTTCATGAAAAGAACAGACATGCAATGACACTGGTGGGACCATCCTTATGTGGTTCATGAAAAGAACAGACATGCAGTGACACTAGTGGATCCTTATGTGGTTTGTTTAGAGGAACAGACATGCAATGACACCTGTGGATCCACATGTGGTTTATGGAAGTAACACACATGCAATGACACTTGGTGTGGTTCATGAAAAGAACAGACATGCAATGACACTGGTAGATCCTTATGTGGTTCATGAGAAGAACACACACGCAATGACACTGGTGGATCCTTATGTGGTTTGTTTAGAGGAACAGACATGCAATGACACTGGTGGATCCACATGTGGTTTATGGAAGTAAAAGACATGCAATGACACTGGTAGATCCTTCTATGGTTCATGAAAAGAATAGACATGCAGTGAAACTGGGTGTGGTTCATGAATAGAACAGACATGCATTGACACTGGTGTGGTTCATGAAAAGAACAGACATGCAATGACACTGGTGGGACCATCCTTATGTGGTTCATGAAAAGAACAGACATGCAGTGACACTGGTGGATCCTTATATGGTTTGTTTAGAGAAGCGGACATGCAATGACTGGTGGATCCACATGTGGTTTATGGAGCAACACACATGCAAGGACAGGTGTGGTTCATGAAAAACGGACATGCAATGACACTAGTAGATCCTTATGTGGTTCATGAAAAGAACAGACATGCAATGACACTCGTGGATCCTTATGTGGTTTGTTTAGAACGACCATGCAATGACTCTAAGCCGTGGTTCATGAAAAAACAGGACATGCAATGACACGGTTGTGGATCATGAAAAGAACAAACATGCAATGACTTATGTGGTTTGTTTAGAATAACACACATGCAATGACACTGGGTGTGGTTCATGAAAAGAACATATAGGCAATGACACTGGTGGATCCTTATGTGGTTTGTTTAGAAGAACACGCATGCAATGACACTGGGTGTGGTTAATGAAAAGAACAGAACCTTATGACAACTGGTGGATCCTTATGTGGTTTGTTTAGAGCAGACATGCAATCACACTAGGTGGATCCATATGTGGTTTATGGAAGTAAAAGACATGCAATGACAGGCGTGATTCATGAAACGAACATACATGCAATGACACTGGTGGATCCTTATGTGGTTCATGAAAACAACAGACATGCAATAACACTGGTTTATCCTTATGTGGTTTATTTAGAAGAACACACATGCAATGACACTGGTGGGCCCATCCTTATGTGGTTCATGAGAAGAATAGACATGCAATGACACTGGTGGATCCTTATGTGGTTTGTTTAGAAGAACACACATGCAATGACACCGGTGGATCCACATGTCGTTTATGGAAGTAAAAGACATGCAATGACACTGGTAGATCCTTATGTGGTTCATGAAAATAACGGGCATGCAGTGAAACTGGGTGTGGTTCATGAATAGAACAAACATGCACTGACACTGGGTGTGGTTCATGAAAAGAACAGACATGCAATGACACTGGTGGGCCCATCCTTAGGTGGTTCATGAAAAGAAACGGACACATGCAGTGACACTAGTGGATCCTTATGTGGTTTGTTTAGAGGAGCGGACATGGAATCACACCAGTGGATCCACATGTGGTTTATGGAAGTAAAAGACATGCAATGACACTGGTAGATCCTTATGTGGTTCATGAAAAGAACAGACATGCAGTGAAACTAGGTGTGGTTCATGAATAGAACATACATGCACTGACACTGGGTGTGTTTCATGAAAAGAACAGACATGCAATGACACTGGTGGATCCACATGTGGTTTATGGAAGTAACACACATGCAATCACACCGGTGGATCCACATGTGGTTTAGGGAAGTAACACACATGCAATGACACTAGGTGTGGTTCATGAAAAACAGGACATGCAATGACACTGGTATATCCTTATGTGGTTCATGAGAAGAACACACACGCAATGACAGTGGTGGCTCCTTATGTGGTTTGTTTAGAGGAACAAACATGCAATGACACCGGTGGATACACATGTGGTTTATGGAAGTAAAAGACATGCAATGACACTGATAGATCCTTATGTGGTTCATGAATAGAACAGACATGCACTGACACTAGGTGTGGTTCATGAAAAGAACAGACACGCAATGACACTGGTTGGCCCATCCTTAGGTGGTTCATGAGAAGAATAGAAAGGCAATGACACTGGTGGATCCTTATGTGGTTTGTTTAGAGGAATAGACATGCAATCACACCGGTGGATCCATATGTGGTTTATGGAAGTAACACACGTGCAATGACACTGTGTGTGGTTCATGAAAAGAACAGACATGCAATGACACTGGTAGATCCTTATGTCGTTCATGAAAAGAACAGACACGCAATGACACTGGTGGATCCTTATGTGGTTTGTTTAGAGGAACAGACATGCATTGACACCGGTGGATCCACATGTGGTTTGTGGAAGTAAAAGACATGCAATGACACTGGTAGATCCTTCTATGGTTCATGAAAAGAATAGACATGCAGTGAAACTAGGTGTGGTTCATGAATAGAACAGACATGCACTGACACTGGGTGTGGTTCATGAAAAGAACAGACATGCAATGACACTGGTGGGACCATCCTTATGTGGTTCGTGAAAAGAACAGACATGCAGTGACACTAGTGGATCCTTATGTGGTTTGTTTAGAGGAACAGACATGCAATGACACCTGTGGATCCACATGTGGTTTATGGAAGTAACACACATGCAATGACACTTGGTGTGGTTCATGAAAAGAACAGACATGCAATGACACTGGTAGATCCTTATATGGTTCATGAAAAGAATAGACATGCAATGACACTGGTGGATCCTTATGTGGTTTGTTTAGAGGAACAGATATGCAATGACTCTAGCTGTGGTTCATGAAAAGAACAGACATGCAATGACACCGGGTGTGGTTCATGAAATGAACAGACATGCAATGACTTATGTGGTTTGTTTAGAATGACACAGATGCAATAACACTGGGTGTGGTTCATGAAAAGAACATATAGGCAATGACACTGGTGGATCCTTATGTGGTTTATGGAAGGAACGGATATGCAATCACACTGGTGGATCCATATGTGGTTTATGGAAGTAACACACGTGTAATGATACTAGGTGTGGTTCATGAAAAGAACAGACAGGCAATGACACTGGTGGATCCTTATGTGGTTCGTTTAGAGGAACAGACATGCAATGACACCGGTGGATCCACATGTCGTTTATGGAAGTAATCCACATGCAATGATACTAGGTGTGGTTCACGAAAAGAACAGACATGCAATGACACTGGTGGATCCTTATGTGGTTTGTTTAGAGGAACAGACATGCAATGCCTCTAGCCGTGGTTCATGAAAAGAACAGACATGCAATGACTCTAGCCGTGGTTCATGAAAAGAACAGACATGCAATGACACTGGTGGATCCTTATGTGGTTTATGGAAGGAACAGACATGCAATCACACCAGTGGATCCATATGTGGTTTATGGAAGTAACACACGTGCAATGACACTGGGTGTGGTTCATAAAAAGAATAGACATGCAATGACACTGGTAGATCCTTATGTGGTTCATGAGGAGAACACACACGCAATGACACTAGTGGATCCTTATGTGGTTTATTTAGAGGAACAGACATGCAATGACACCGGTGGATCGACATGTGGTTTATGGAAGTAAAAGACATGCAATGACACTGGTAGATCCTTTTGTGGTTCATGAAAAGAACAGACATGCAATGAAACTGGGTGTGGTTCATGAATAGATCAGACATGGACTGACGCTGGGTGTGGTTCATGAAAAGAACAGACATGCAATGACACCGGTGGATCCACATGTGGTTTATGGAAGTAACACACATGCAATGACACTGGGTGTGGTTCATGAAAAGAACAGACATGCAATGACACTGGTAGATCCTTATGTGGTTCATGAAAAGAACAGACATGCAATGACACTGGTGGATCCTTATGTGGTTTGTCTAGAGGAACAGACATGCAATGACTCTAGCAGTGGTTCATGAAAAGAATAGACATGCAATGACACCGGGTGTGCTTCATGAAAAGAACAGGTATGCAATGACTTATGTGGTTTGTTTAGAATAACACACATGCAATGACACTGGGTGTGGTTCATGAAAAGAACATATAGGCAATGACACTGGTGGATCCTTATGTGGTTTGTTTAGAAGAACACGCATGCAATGACACTGGGTGTGGTTCATGAAAAGAACAGACACGCAATGACACTGGTGGATCCTTATGTGGTTTGTTTAGAGGAACAGACATGCAATCACACTAGGTGGATCCATATGTGGTTTATGGAAGTAGAAGACATGGAACGACACTGGCTATGATTCATGAAAAGAACAGACATGCAATGACACAGGTGGATCCTTATGTGGTTTGTTTAGAGGAACAGACATGCAATGACACCGGTGGATCCACATGTGGTTTATGGAAGTAAAAGACATGCAATGACACTGGTAGATCCTTCTATGGTTCATGTAAAGAATAGACATGCAGTGAAACTAGGTGTGGTTCATGAATAGAACAGACATGCACTGACACTGGGTGTGGTTCATGAAAGAACAGACATGCAATGACACTGGTGGGCCCATCCTTATGTGGTTCATGAAAAGAACAGACATGCAGCGACACTAGTGGTTCCTTATGTGGTTTGTTTAGAGGAACAGAAACGCAATGACACCGGTGGATCCACATGTCGTTTATGGAAGTAACACACATGGAATGACACTGGGTGTGGTTCATGAAAAGAACAGACATGCAATGACACTGGTAGATCCTAATGTGGTTCATGAAAAGAATAGACATGCAATGACACTGGTGGATCCTTATGTGGTTTGTTTAGAGGAATGGACATGCAATGAATCTAGCCGTGGTTCATGAAAAGAACAGACATGCAATGACACCGGGTGTGGTTCATGAAAAGAACAGACATGCAATGACTTATGTGGTTTGTTTAGAATAACACACATGCAATGACACTGGGTGTGGTTCATGAAAAGAACATATAGGCAATGACACTGGTGGATCCTTATGTGGTTTGCTTAGAACAACATGCATGCAATGAAACTGGGTGTGGTTCATGAAAAGAACAGACACGCAATGACACTAGTGGATCCTTATGTGGTTTGTTTAGAGGAACAGACATGCAATCACACTAGGTGGATCCATATGTGGTTTATGGAAGTAGAAGACATGGAACGACACTGGCTATGATTCATGAAAAGAACAGACATGCAATGACACAGGTGGATCCTTATGTGGTTTGTTTAGAGGAACAGACATGCAATGACACCGGTGGATCCTTATGTGGTTTGTTTAGAAGAACACACATGCAATGAAACTAGGTGTGGTTCATGAGAAGAACAGACAGGCAATGACACTGGTGGATCCTTATGTGGTTTGTTTAGAGTAACAGACATGCAATGACACCGGTGGATCCACATGTGGTTTATGGAAGTAAAAGACATGCAATGACACTAGTAGATCCTTATGTGGTTCATGAAAAGAACATACATGCCATCAAACTACGTGTGGTTCGTGAATACAACAGACATGCACTGACACTGGGTGTGGTTCATGAAAAGAACAGACATGTAATGACACAGGTGGGCCCATCCATATGTGGTTCATGAAAAGAACAGACATGCAATGACACTGGTGGATCCTTATGTGGTTTGTTTATAAGAACACACATGCAATGACACTGGTGGATCCACATGTTGTTTATGGAAGTAAAAGACATGCAATGACACGGGTAGATCCTTATGTGGTTTGTTTAGAGGAACAGAAACGCAATGACACCGGTGGATCCACATGTCGTTTATGGAAGTAACACACATGGAATGACACTGGGTGTGGTTCATGAAAAGAACAGACATGCAATGACACTGGTAGATCCTGATGTGGTTCATGAAAAGAATAGACATGCAATGACACTGGTGGATCCTTATGTGGTTTGTTTAGAGGAATAGACATGCAATGAATCTAGCCGTGGTTCATGAAAAGAACAGACATGCAATGACACCGGGTGTGGTTCATGAAAAGAACAGACATGCAATGACTTATGTGGTTTGTTTAGAATAACACACATGCAATGACACTGGGTGTGGTTCATGAAAAGAACATATAGGCAATGACACTGGTGGATCCTTATGTGGTTTGCTTAGAACAACATGCATGCAATGACACTGGGTGTGGTTCATGAAAAGAACAGACACGCAATGACACTAGTGGATCCTTATGTGGTTTGTTTAGAGGAACAGACATGCAATCACACTAGGTGGATCCATATGTGGTTTATGGAAGTAAAAGACATGCAATGACACTGGCTGTGATTCATGAAAAGAACAGACATGCAATGACACTGGTGGATCCTTATGTGGTTTGTTTAGAGGAATAGACAGGCAATGACACTGGTGGATCCTTATGTGGTTTGTTTAGAAGAACACACATGCAATGAAACTAGGTGTGGTTCATGAGAAGAACAGACAGGCAATGACACTGGTGGATCCTTATGTGGTTTGTTTAGAGTAACAGACATGCAATGACACCGGTGGATCCACATGTGGTTTATGGAAGTAAAAGACATGCAATGACACTGGTAGATCCTTATGTGGTTCATGAAAAGAACATACATGCCATCAAACTACGTGTGGTTCGTGAATACAACAGACATGCACTGACACTGGGTGTGGTTCATGAAAAGAACAGACATGTAATGACACAGGTGGGCCCATCCATATGTGGTTCATGAAAAGAACAGACATGCAATGACACTGGTGGATCCTTATGTGGTTTGTTTATAAGAACACACATGCAATGACACTGGTGGATCCACATGTTGTTTATGGAAGTAAGAGACATGCAATGACACGGGTAGATCCTTATGTGGTTCATGAAAAGAATAGACATGCAGTGAAACTGGGTGTGGTTGATGAATAGAACAGACATGCACTGACACTAGGTTTGGTTCATGAAAAGAACAGGCATGCAATGACACTGGTGGGCCCATCCTTATGTGTTTCATGAAAAGAACGGACATGCAATGACACTGGTGGATCCTTATGTGGTTTGTTTCGAAGAACACACATGCAATGACACTGGGTGTGGTTCATGAAAAGAACACACACGCAATGACACTGGTGGATCCTTATGTGGTTTGTTTAGAGGAACAGACATGCAATGGCACCGGTGGATCCACAAGTGGTTCATGAGAAGAACACACATCCAATGACTCTGGTAGATCCTTATGTGGTTCATGAAAAGAACTGACATGAAGTGACACTGGGTGTGGTTCATGAAAAGAATATATATGCACTGACACGAGGAGTGGTTCATGAAAAGAACAGACAGGCAATGACACTGGTGGATCCTTATGTGGTTTATGGAAGGAACAAACATGCAATCACACCGGTGGATCCACATGTGGTTTATGGAAGTAACACACATGCAATGACACTTGGTGTGGTTCATGAAAAGAACAGACATGCAATGACACTGGTAGATCCTTATGTGGTTCATGAGAAGAACACACACGCAATGACACTAGTGGATCCTTATGTGGTTTGTTTAGAGGAACAGACATGCAATGACACCGGTGGATCCACATGTGGTTTATGGAAGTAAAAGAATTGCAATGACACTAGTAGGTCCTTATGTGGATCATGAATAGAACAGACATGCACTGACACTGGGTGTGGTTCATGAAAAGAACAGACACGCAATGACACTGGTGGGCCCATCCTTATGTGGTTCATGAGAAGAGAATGCATGCAATGACACTGGTGGATCCTTATGTGGTTTGTTTAGAGGAACAGACATGCAATGACACCGGTGGATCCACATGTGGTTTATGGAAGTAACACACATGCAATGACACAGGGTGTGGTTCATGAAAAGAACAGACATGCAATGACACTGGTAGATCCTTATGTGGTTCATGAAAACAACAGACATGCAATGACACTGGTGGATCCTTATATGGTTTGTTTAGAGGAACAGACATGCAATGACTCTAGCCGTGGTTCATGAAAAGAAAGACATGCAATGACTCTAGCCGTGGTTCATGAAAAGAATAGACATGCAATGACACTGGTGGATCCTTATGTGGTTTATGGAATGAACAGACATGCAATGACACCGGTGGATCCATATGTGGTTTATGGAAGTAACACACGTGCAATTACACTGGGTGTGGTTCATGAAAAGAATAGACATGCAATGATACTGGTAGATCCTTATGTGGTTCATGAGACGAACACACACGCAATGACACTGGTGGATCCTTATGTGGTTTGTTTAGAGGAACAAACATGCAATGACACTGGTGGATCGACATGTGGTTTATGGAAGTCAAAGACATGCAATGACACTGGTAGATCCTTCTGTGGTTCATGAAAAGAACAGACATGCAGTGAAACTGGGTGTGGTTCATGAATAGAACAGACAGGCACTGACACTGGGTGTGTTTCATGAAAAGAACAGACATGCAATGACACCGGTAGATCCACATGTGGTTTATGGAAGTAAAACACATGCAATGACACTGGGTGTGCTTCATGAAAAGAACAGACATGCAATGACACTCGTAGATCTTTATGTGGTTCATGAAAAGAACAGACATGCAATGACACTGGTGGATCCTTATGTGGTTTGTTTAGAGGAACAGACATGCAATTACTCTAGCCGTGGTTCATGAAAAGAACAGACATGCAATGATACGGGGTGTGCTTCATGAAAAGAACAGGTATGCAATGACTTATGTGGTTTGTTTAGAATAATACACATGCAATGGCACTGGGTGTGGTTCATGAAAAGAACATATAGGCAATGACACTGGTGGATCTTTATGTGGTTTATTTAGAAGAACACGCATGCAATGACACTGGGTGTGGTTCATGAAAAGAACAGACACGCAATGACACTCGTGGATCCTTATGTGGTTTGTTTAGAGGAACAGACAAGCAATCACACTAGGAGGAGCCATATGTGGTTTATGGAAGTAAAAGACATGCAATGACACTGGCTATGATTCATGAAAAGAACAGACATGCAATGACACTGGTGGATCCTTATGTGGTTCATGAAAATAACAGACAGGTAATGACACTGGTGGATCCTTATGTGGTTTGTTTAGAAGAACACACATGCAATGACACTGGGTGGGGTTCATGAGAAGAACAGCCATGCAATGACTCTGGTGGATCCTTATGTGGTTTGTTTAGAAGAACACACATGCAATGACACCGGTGGATCCACATGCTGTTTATGGAAGTAAAAGACATGCAATGACACTGGTAGATCCTTATGTGGTTCATGAAAAGAACAGACATGCAGTGAAACAGGGTGTCGTTCATGAATAGAACAGACATGCACTAACACTGGGTGTGGTTCATGAAAAGAACAAACATGCAATGACACTGGTGGGCCCATCCTTATGTGGTTCATGAAAAGAACAGACATGCAATGACACTGGTGGATCCTTATGTGGTTTGTTCAGAAGAACACACATGCAATGACACTAGTGGATCCACATGTGGTTTATGGAAGTAAAAGACATGCAATGACACTGGTAGATCCTTATGTGGTTCATGAAAAGAACAGACATGCAGTGAAACTAGGTGTGGTTCATGAATAGAACAGACATGCACTGACACTGGGTGTGGTTCATGAAAAGAACAGACATGCAATGACACTGGTGGGCCCATCCTTATGTGGTTCATGAAAAGAACAGACATGCAGTGACACGGGTGGATCCTTATGTGGTTTGTTTAGAAGAACACACATGCAATGACACTAGGTGTGGTTCATAAAAAGAACACACACGCAATGACACTGGTGGATCCTTATGTGGTTTGTTTAGAGGAACAGACTTGCAATGACATCGGTGGATCCACGTGTGGTTCATGAGAAGAACACACATCTAATGACTCTGGTAGATACTTATGTGGTTCATGAAAAGAACTGACATGAAGTGACACTGGGTGTGGTTCATGAAAAGAACATACATGCACTAACACTAGGAGTGGTTCGTGAAAAGAACAGACAGGCAATGACACTGGTAGATCCTTCTGTGGTTCATGAAAAGAACAGACATGCAGTGAAACTAGGTGTGGTTCATGAATAGAACAGACATGCACTGACACTGGGTGTGGTTCATGAAAAGAACAGACATGCAATGACACCGGTGGATCCACATGTGGTTTATGGAAGTAACACACATGCAATGACACTGGGTGTGGTTCATGAAAAGAACAGACATGCAATGTCACTGGTAGATCTTTATGTGGTTCATGAAAAGAACAGACATGCAATGACACTGGTGGATCCTTATGTGGTTTGTTTAGACGAACAAACATGCAATGACTCTAGCCGTGGTTCATGAAAAGAACAGACATGCAATGATACCGGATGTGCTTCATGAAAAGAACAGGTATGCAATGACTTATGTGGTTTGTTTAGAATAATACACATGCAATGGCACTGGGTGTGGTTCATGAAAAGAACATATAGGCAATGACACTGGTGGATCTTTGTGTGGTTTGTTTAGAAGAACACGCATGCAATGACACTGGGTGTGGTTCATGAAAAGAACAGACACGCAATGACACTGGTAGATCCTTATGTGGTTTGTTTAGAGGAACAGACATGCAATCACACTAGGAGGATCCATATGTGGTTTATGGAAGTAAAAGACATGCAATGACACTGGCTATGATTCATAAAAAGAACAGACATGCAATGACACTGGTGGATCCTTATGTGGTTCATGAAAATAACAGACAGGCAATGACACTGGTGGATCCTTATGTGGTTTGTTTAGAAGAACACACATGCAATGACACTGGGTGTGGTTCATGAGAAGAACAGACATGCAATGACTCTGGTGGATCCTTATGTGGTTTGTTTAGAAGAAAACACATGCAATGACACTGGTGGATCCACATGTGGTTTATGGAAGTAAAAGACATGCAATGACACTGGTAGATCCTTATGTGGTTCATGAAAAGAACAGACATGCAGTGAAACTGGGTGTGGTTCATGAATAGAACAGACATGCACTGACACTGGGTGTGGTTCATGAAAAGATTAGACATGCAATGACACTGGTGGGCCCATCCTTATGTGGTTCATGAAAAGAACAGACATGCAATGACAGTGGTGGATCCTTATGTGGTTTGTTTAGAAGAACACACATGCAATGACACTAGTGGATCCACATGTGGTTTATGGAAGTAAAAGACATGCAATGACACTGGTAGATCCTTATGTGGTTCAGGAAAAGAACAGACATGCAGTGAAACTGGGTGTGGTTCATGAATAGAACAGACATGCACTGACACTGGGTGTGGTTCATGAAAAGAACAGACATGCAATGACACTGGTGGGCCCATCCTTATGTGGTTCATGAAAAGAACAGACACGCAATGACACTGGTAGATCCTTATGTGGTTTGTTTAGAGGAACAGACATGCAATCACACTAGGAGGATCCATATGTGGTTTATGGAAGTAAAAGACATGCAATGACACTGGCTATGATTCATAAAAAGAACAGACATGCAATGACACTGGTGGATCCTTATGTGGTTCATGAAAATAACAGACAGGCAATGACACTGGTGGATCCTTATGTGGTTTGTTTAGAAGAACACACATGCAATGACACTGGGTGTGGTTCATGAGAAGAACAGACATGCAATGACTCTGGTGGATCCTTATGTGGTTTGTTTAGAAGAAAACACATGCAATGACACTGGTGGATCCACATGTGGTTTATGGAAGTAAAAGACATGCAATGACACTGGTAGATCCTTATGTGGTTCATGAAAAGAACAGACATGCAGTGAAACTGGGTGTGGTTCATGAATAGAACAGACATGCACTGACACTGGGTGTGGTTCATGAAAAGATTAGACATGCAATGACACTGGTGGGCCCATCCTTATGTGGTTCATGAAAAGAACAGACATGCAATGACAGTGGTGGATCCTTATGTGGTTTGTTTAGAAGAACACACATGCAATGACACTAGTGGATCCACATGTGGTTTATGGAAGTAAAAGACATGCAATGACACTGGTAGATCCTTATGTGGTTCAGGAAAAGAACAGACATGCAGTGAAACTGGGTGTGGTTCATGAATAGAACAGACACATGCCTGACCGGTGTGGTTCATGAAAAGAACAGACATGCAATGACACTGGTGGGCCCATCCTTATGTGGTTCATGAAAAGAACAGACATGCAGTGACACTGGTGGATCCTTATGTGGTTTGTTGAGAAGAACACACATGCAATGACACTAGGTGTGGTTCATAAAAAGAACACACACGCAATGACACTGGTGGATCCTTATGTGGTTTGTTTAGAGGAACAGACATGCAATGACATCGGTGGATCCACGTGTGGTTCATGAGAAGAACACGCATCTAATGACTCTGGTAGATACTTATGTGGTTCATGAAATGAACTGACATGAAGTGACACTGGGTGTGGTTCATGAAAAGAACAGACATGCACTTACACTAGGAGTGGTTCATGAAAAGAACAGACAAGCAATGACACTGGTGGATCCTTATGTGGTTTATGGAAGGAACAGACATGCAATCACACCGGTGGATCCACTTGTGGTTTATGGAAGTAACACACATGCAATGAGACTGGGTGTGGTTCATGAAAAGAACAGACATGGAATGAGACTAGTAGATCCTTATGTGGTTCATGAGAAGAACAGACGTGCAATGACACTGGTGGATCCTTATGTAGTTTTTTAGAGGAACAGACATGCAATGACACTGGTGGATGCACATGTGGTTTATGGAAGTAAAATACATGGAATGACACTGGTAGATCCTTATGTGGTTCATGAATAGAACAGACATGCACTGACACTGCGTGTGGTTCATGAAAAGAACAGACACGCAATGACACTGGTCGATCCTTATGTGGTTTGTTTAGAGGAACATACATGCAATCACACTAGGTGGATCCATATGTGGTTTATGGAAGTAAAAGACATGCAATGACACTTGCTATGATTCATGAAAAGAACAGACATGCAATGACACTGGTGGATCCTTATGTGGTTTGTTTAGAGGAACAGACAGGCAATGACACTGGTGGATCCTTATGTGGTTTGTTTAGAAGAACACACATGCAATGACACTAGGTGTGGTTCATGAGAAGAACAGACAGACAATGACACTGGTGGATCCTTATGTGGTTTGTTTAGAGGAACAGACATGCAATGACACCGATGGATCCACATGTGGTTTATGGAAGTAAAAGACATGCAATGACACTGGTAGATCCTTATGTGGTTCATGAAAAGAACAGACATGTAGTGAAACGGGGTGTGGTTCGGGAATAGAACAGACATGCACTAACACTGGGTGTGTTTCATGAAAAGAACAGACATGCAATGACACTGGTGGGCCCATCCTTATGTGGTTCATGAAAAGAACAGACATGCAATGACAGTGGTGGATCCTTATGTGGTTTGTTTAGAATAACACACATGCAATGACACTGGTGGATCCACATGTGGTTTATGGAAGTAAAAGACATGCAATGACACGGGTAGATCCTTATGTGGTTCATGAAAAGAAAAGACATGCAGTGAAACTAGGTGTGGTTCATGAATAGAACAGACATGCACTGACACTGGGTGTGGTTCATGAAAAGAACAAACATGCAATGACACTGGTGGGCCCATCCTTATGTTCTTCATGAAAAGAACAGACATGCAATGACACTGGTGGATCCTTATGTGGTTTGTTTCGAAGAACACACATGCAATGACACTGGGTGTGGTTCATGAAAAGAACACACATGCAATGACACTGGTGGATCCTTATGTGGTTTGTTTAGAGGAACAGACATGCAATGACACCGGTGGATCCACGTGTGGTTCATGAGAAGAACACACATCCAATGGCTCTGGTAGATCCTTATGTGGTTCATGAAAAGAACTGACATGCAGTGACACTGGGTGTGGTTCATGAAAAGAACAGACATGCACTGACACTAGGAGTGGTTCATGAAAAGAACAGACAGGGAATGACACTGGTGGATCCTTATGTGGTTTATGGAAGGAAAAGACATGCAATCACACTGGTGGATCCACATATGGTTTATGGAAGTAACACACATGCAATGACACTAGGTGTGGTTCATGAAAAGAACAGACATGCAATGACACTGGTAGATCCTTATGTGGTTCATGAGAAGAACACACACGTAATAACACTGGTAGATCCTTATGTGGTTTGTTTAGAGGAACAGACATGCAATGACACCGGTGGATCCACATGTGGTTTATGGATGTAAAAGACATGCAATGACACTGGTAGATCCTTATGTGGTTCATGAATAGAACATACATGCACTGACACTAGGTGTGGTTCATGAAAAGAATAGACACGCAATGACACTGGTGGGCCCATCCTTATGTGGTTCATGAAAAGAATAGACATGCAGTGACACTGGTGGATCCTTATGTGGTTTGTTTAGAGGAACAGACATGCAATGACACCGGTGGATCCACATGTGGTTTATGGAAGTAAAAGACATGCAATGACACTGGTAGATCCTTATGTGGTTCATGAATAGAACAGACATCCACTGACACTGGGTGTGGTTCATGAAAAGAACAAACACGCAATGACACTGGTGGGCCCATCCTTATGTGGTTCATGAGAAGAACAGACATGCAATCACACTGGTGGATCCTTATGTGGTTTGTTTAGAGGAACATACATGCAATGACACCGGTGGATCTACATGGGGTTTATGGAAGTAACACACATGCAATGACACTGGGTGTGGTTCATGAAAAGAACAGTAATCCAATGACACTGGTAGATCCTTATGTGGTTCATGAAAAGAATAGACATGCAATGACACTGGTGGATCTTTATGTGGTTTGTTTAGAGGAACAGACATGCAATGACTCTAGCCGTGGTTGATGAAAAGAACAGACATGCAATGACTCTAGCCGTGGTTCATGAAAAGAATAGACATGCAATGACACTGGTGGATCCTTATGTGGTTTATGGAAGGAACAAACATGCAATCACACCGGTGGATGCATATGTGGTTTATGGAAGTAACACACGTGCAATTACACTGGGTGTGGTTCATTAAAAGAACAGACATGCAATGACACTGGTAGATCCTTATGTGGTTCATGAGAAGAACACACACGCAATGACACTGGTGGATCCTTATGTGGTTTGTTTAGAGAGGACATGCAATGACACCGGTGGATCCACATGTGGTTTATGGAAGTAAAAGACATGCAATGACACTGGTAGATCCTTCTGTGGTTCATGAAAAGAACAGACATGCAGTGGAACTGGGTGTGGTCATGAGTAGAACGGACATGCACTGACACTGGGTGTGGTTCATGAAAAGAACAGACATGCAATGACACTGGTGGGCCCATCCTTATGTAGTTCATGAAAAGAACATACATGCAGTGACACTGGTGGATCCTTATGTGGTTTGTTTAGAGGAACAAACATGCAATGACACCGGTGGATCCACATGGGGTTTATGGAAGTAACACACATGCAATGACACTGGGTGTGGTTCATGAAAAGAACAGACATGCAATGACACTGGTAGATCCTTATGTGGTTCATGAAAAGAATAGGCATGCAGTGACACTGGTGGATCCTTATGTGGTTTGTTTAGAGGAACAGACATGCAATGACTCTAGCCGTGGTTCATGAAAATTCCAAACATGCAATGACACCGGGTGTGGTTCATGAAAAGAACAGACATGCAATGACTTATGTGGTTTGTTTAGAATAACACACATGCAATGACACTAGGTGTGGTTCATGAAAAGAACATATAGGCAATGACACTGGTGGATCCTTATGTGGTTTCTTTAGAAGAACACGCATGCAATGACACTGGGTGTGGTTCATGAAAAAACAGACACGCAATGACACTAGTGGATCCTTATGTGGTTTGTTTAGAGGAACAGACATGCAATCACACTAGGTGGATCCATATGTGGTTTATGGAAGTAAAAGACATGCAATGACACTGGCTGTGATTCATGAAAAGAACAGACATGCAATGGCACTAGTGGATCCTTATGTGGTTTGTTTAGAGGAACAGACAGGCAATGACACTGGTGGATCCTTATGTGGTTTGTTTAGAAGAACACAGATGCAATGACACTGGGTGTGGTTCATGAGAAGAACAGACATGCAATGACACTGATGGATCCTTATGTGGTTTGTTTAGAGGAACAGACATGCAATGACACCGGTGGATCCACATGTGGTTTATGGAAGTAAAAGACATGCAATGACACTGGTAGATCCTTATGTGGTTCATGAAAAGAATAGACATGCAGTGAAACTGGGTGTGGTTCGTGAATAGAACAGACATGCACTGACACTGGGTGTGGTTCATGAAAAGAACAGACATGCAATGACACTGGTGGGCCCATCCTTATGTGGTTCATGAAAAGAACAGACACGCAATGACAGTGGTGGATCCTTATGTGGTTTGTTTAGAAGAACACACATGCAATGACACTGGTGGATCCACATGTGGTTTATGGAAGTAAAAGACATGCAATGACACGGGTAAATCCTTATGTGGTTCATGAAAAGAAAAGACATGCAGTGAAACTGGGTGTGGTTGATGAATAGAACAGACATGCACTAACACTGGGTGTGGTTCATGAAAAGAACAGACATGCAATGACACTGGTGGGCCCATCCTTATGTGCTTCATGAAAACAACAGACATGCAATGACACTGGTGGATCCTTATGTGGTTTGTTTCAAAGAACACACACGCAATGACACTGGGTGTGGTTCATGAAAAGAACACACATGCAATGACACTGGTGGATCCTTATGTGGTTTGTTTAGAGGAACAGACATGCAATCACACTGGTGGATCCACGTGTGGTTCATGAGAAGAACACACATCCAATGGCTCTGGTAGATCCTTATGTGGTTCATGAAAAGAACTGACATGCAGTGACACTGGGTGTGGTTCATGAAAAGAAACAGATGCAATGCCGACACTAGGAGTGGTTCATGAAAAGAACAGACAGGCAATTAAACTGGTGGATCCTTATGTGGTTTATGGAAGGAACAGACATGCAATCACACTGGTGGATCCACATGTGGTTTATGGAAGTAAGATACATGCAATGACACTGGGTGTGGTTCATGAAAAGAACAGACATGCAATGACACTGGTAGATCCTTATGTGGTTCATGAGAAGAACACACACGAAATAACACTCATAGATCCTTATGTGGTTTGTTTAGAGGAACAGACATGCAATGACACCGGTGGATCCACATGTGGTTTATGGAAGTAAAAGACATGCAATGACACTGGTAGATCCTTATGTGGTTCATGAATAGAACATACATGCACTGACACTAGGTGTGGTTCATGAAAAGAATAGACACGCAATGACACTGGTGGGCCCATCCTTATGTGGTTCATGAGAAGAACAGAAAGGCAATGACACCGGTGGATCCTTATGTGGTTTGTTCAGAGGAACAGACATGCAATGACACCGGTGGATCCACATGTGGTTTATGGAAGTAAAAGACATGCAATGACACTGGTAGATCCTTATGTGGTTCATGAATAGAACAGACATCCACTGACACTGGGTGTGGTTCATCAAAAGAACAAAAATGCAATGACACTGGTGGGCCCATCCTTATGTGGTTCATGAGAAGAACAGACATGCAATGACACTGGTGGATCCTTATGTGGTTTGTTTAGAGGAACATACATGCAATGACACCGGTGGATCCACATGGGGTTTATGGAAGTAACACACATGCAATGACACTGGGTGTGGTTCAAGAAAAGAACAGTAATCCAATGACACTGGTAGATCCTTATGTGGTTCATGAAAAGAATAGACATGCAATGACACTGGTGGATCTTTATGTGGTTTGTTTAGAGGAACAGACTTGCAATGACTCTAGCCGTGGTTGATGAAAAGAACAGACATGCAAGGATACTGGTGGATCCATATGTGGTTTATGGAAGGAACAGACATGCAATCACACTGGTGGATCCATATGTGGTTTATGGAAGTAACACACGTGGAATGACACTGGTATGGTTCATGAAAAAAACATACATGCAATGACACTGGTAGATCGTTATGTGGTTCATGAGAAGAACACACACGCAATGACACTGGTGGATCCTTATGTGGTTTGTTTAGAGGAACAGACATGGAATGACACCGGTGGATCCACATGTGGTTTATGGAAGTAAAAGACATGCAATGGCACCGGTAGATCATACGTGGTTGATGAAAAGAACAGACATGCAGTGAAACTAGGTGTCGTTCATGAATAGAACAGACATGCACTAACACTGGGTGTGGTTCATAAAAAGAACAGACATGCAATGACACTGGTGGGCCTATCCTTATGTGGTTCATGAAAAGAACAGACATGCAGTGACACTGGTGGATCCTTATGTGGTTTGTTTAGAGGAAATGGACATGCAATGACACGGTGGATCCACATGGGGTTTATGGAAGTAACACACATGCAATGACACTTGGTGTGGTTCATGAAAAAGAATGTACATGCATGACACTGGTAGATCCTTATGTGGTTCATGAAAAGAATAGACATGCAACGACATTGGTGGATCCTTATGTGGTTTGTTTAGAGGAATGGACATGCAATAACTCTAGCCGTGGTTCATGAAAAGAACGGACATGCAATGACACCGTGTGGTTCATGAAAAGAACATACATGCAATGACTTATGTGGTTTGTTTAGAATAACACACATGCAATGACATTGGGTGTGGTTCATGAACACAACATATAGGCAATGACACTAGAGGATCCTTATGTGGTTTGTTTAGAAGAACACACATGCAATGACACTGGGTGTGGTTCATGAAAAGAACAGACATACAATGACACTGGTGGATCCTTATGTGGTTTGTTTAGAGGAACAGACATGCAATGACACTGGGTGGATCCTTATGTGGTTTGTGAAAATAAAAGACATGCAATGACACTGGTTGTGATTCATGAAAAGAACAGACATGCAATGGCACCGTGGATCCTTATGTGGTTTGTTTAGAGGAAACGCATGTGCAATGACACGGTGGATCCTTATGTGGTTTGTTTAGAAGAACACAGATGCAATGACACCGGGTGCGGTTCATGATAAAACAGGACATGCAATGACGATGGATCCTTATGTGGTTTGTTTAGAACAGACATGCAATGACACCGGTGGATCCACATGTGGTTTATGGAAGTAAAAGACATGCAATGACACTGGTAGATCCTTATGTGGTTCATGAAAAGAACAGACATGCAGTGAAGCTGGCTGTGGTTCGTGAATAGAACAGACATGCACTGACACTGGGTGTGGTTCATGAAAAGAACAGACATGCAATGACACTGGTGGGCCCATCCTTATGTGGTTCATGAAAAGAACAGACACGCAATGATAGTGGTGGATCCTTATGTGGTTTGTTTAGAAGAACACACATGCAATGACACTGGTGGATCCACATGTGGTTTATGGAAGTAAAAGACATGCAATGACACAGGTAGATCCTTATGTGGTTCATGAAAAGAAAAGACATGTAGTGAAACTGGGTGTGGTTCATGAATAGAACACACATGCACTGACACTAGGTGTGGTTCATGAAAAGAATAGACATGCAATGACACTGGTGGGCCCATCCTTATGTGCTTCATGAAAAGAACAGACATGTAATGACACTGGTGGATCCTTATATGGTTTGTTTCGAAGAACACACATGCAATGACACTGGTGGATCCTTATGTGGTTTGTTTAGAGGAACAGACATGCAATCACACCGGTGGATCCACATGTGGTTCATGAGAAGAACACACATCCAATGGCTCTGGTAGATCCTTATGTGGTTCATGAAAAGAACTGACATGCAGTGACACTGGGTGTGGTTCATGAAAAGAACAGACATGCACTGACACTAGGAGTGGTTCATGAAAAGAACAGACAGGCAATGACACTTTTGGATCCTTATGTGGTTTATGGAAGGAACATACATGCAATCAGATTGGTGGATCCACATGTGGTTTATGGAAGTAACACACATGCAATGACACTGGATGTGGTTCATGAAAAGAACAGACATGCAATGACACAGGTAGATCCTTATGTGGTTCATGAGAAGAACACACACGCAATAACACTGGTAGATCCTTATGTGGTTTGCTTAGAGGAATAGACATGCAATGACACCGGTGGATCCACATGTGGTTTATGGAAGTAAAAGACATGCAATGACACTAGTAGATCCTTATGTGGTTCATGAATAGAACATACATGCACTGACACTAGGTGTGGTTCATGAAAAGAATAGACACGCAATGACACTGGTGGGCCCATCCTTATGTGGTTCATGAGAAAAACAGACAGGCAATGAAACCGGTGTATCCTTATGTGGTTTGTTTAGAGGAATAGACATGCAATGACACCGGTGGATCCACATGTGGTTTATGGAAGTAAAATACATGCAATGACACTGGTAGATTCTTATGTGGTTCATGAATAGAACAGACATCCACTGACACTGGGTGTGGTTCATGAAAAGAAAAAACACGCAATAACACTGGTGGGCCCATCCTTATTTTGTTCATGAGAAGAACAGACATGCAATGACACTGGTGGATCCTTATGTGGTTTGTTTAGAGGAACATACATGCAATGACACCGGTGGATCCACATGGGGTTTATGGAAGTAACACACATGCAATGACACTGGGTGTGGTTCATGAAAAGAACAGTAATCCAATGACACTGGTAGATCCTTATGTGGTTCATGAAAAGAATAGACATGCAATGACACCGATGGATCTTTATGTGGTTTGTTTAGAGGAACAGACATGCAATGACTCTAGCCGTGGTTGATGAAAAGAACAGACATGCAATGACTCTAGCCGTGGTTCATGAAAAGAATAGACATGCAATGACACTGGTGGATCCTTATGTGGTTTATGGAAGGAACAGACATGCAATCACACTGGTGGATCCACATGTGGTTTATGGAAGTAACACACATGCAATGATACTGGGTGTGGTTCATGAAAAGAACAGACATGCAATGACACTGGTAGATCCTTATGTGGTTCATGAGAAGAACACACACGCAATAACACTGGTAGATCCTTATGTGGTTTGTTTAGAGGAACAGACATGCAATGACACCGGTGGATCCACATGTGGTTTATGGAAGTAAAAGACATGCAATGACACTGGTAGATCCTTATGTGGTTCATAAATAGAACATACATGCACTGACACTAGGTGTGGTTCATGAAAAGAATAGACACGCAATGACACTGGTGGGCCCATCCTTATGTGGTTCATGAGAAGAACAGACAGGCAATGACACCGGTGGATCCTTATGTCGTTTGTTTAGAGGAACAGACATGCAATGACACCGGTGGATCCACATGTGGTTTATGGAAGTAAAAGACATGCAATGACACTAGTAGATCCTTATGTGGTTCATGAATAGAACAGACATCCACTGACACTGGGTGTGGTTCATGAAAAGAACAAACACGCATTGACACTGGTGGGCCCATCCTTATGTGGTTCATGAGAAGAACAGACATCCAATGACACTGGTGGATCCTTATGTGGTTTGTTTAGAGGAACATACATGCAATGACCCGGTGGATCCACATGGGGTTTATGGAAGTAACACACATGCAATGACACTGGGTGTGGTTCATGAAAAGAACAGTAATCCAATGACACTGGTAGATCCTTATGTGGTTCATGAAAAGAATAGACATGCAATGACACTGGTGGATCTTTATGTGGTTTGTTTAGAGGAACAGACATGCAATGAATCTAGCCGTGGTTGATGAAAAGAACAGACATGCAATGACTCTAGCCGTGGTTCATGAAAAGAATAGACATGCAATGACACTGGTGGATCCTTATGTGGTTTATGGAAGGAATAGACATGCAATCACACCGGTGGATGCATATGTGGTTTATGGAAGTAACACACGTGCAATGACACTGGGTGTGGTTCATGAAAAGAACAGACATGCAATGACACTGGTAGATCCTTATGTGGTTCATGAGAAGAACACACACGCAATGACACTGGTGGATCCTTATGTGGTTTGTTTAGAGGAACAAACATGCAATGACACCGGTGGATCCACATGTGGTTTATGGAAGTAAAAGACATGCAATGACACTGGTAGATCCTTCTGTGGTTCATGAAAAGAACAGACATGCAGTGAAACTGGGTGTGGTTCATGAGTAGAACAGACATTCACTGACACTGGGTGTGGTTGATGAAAAGAACAGACATGCAATGACACTGCTGGGCCCATCCTTATGTGGTTCATGAAAAGAACAGACATGCAGTGACACTGGTGGATCCTTATGTGGTTTGTTTAGAGGAACAAACATGCAATGACACCGGTGGATCCACATGGGGTTTATGGAAGTAACACACATGCAATGACACTGGGTGTGGTTCATGAAAAGAACAAACATGCAATGACACTGGTAGATCCTTATGTGGTTCATGAAAAGAATAGACATGCAGTGACACTGGTGGATCCTTATGTGGTTTGTTTAGAGGAACAGACATGCAATGACTCTAGCCGTGGTTCATGAAAAGACCAAACATGCAATGACACCGGGTGTGGTTCATGAAAAGAACATACATGCAATGACTTATGTGGTTTGTTTAGAATAACACACATGCAATGACACTGGGTGTGGTTCATGAAAAGAACATATAGGCAATGACACTGGTGGATCCCTATGTGGTTTCTTTAGAAGAATGCGCATGCAATGACACTGGGAGTGGTTCATGAAAAGAACAGACACGCAATGACACTAGTGGATCCTTATGTGGTTTGTTTAGAGGAACAGACATGCAATCACACTAGGTGGATCCATATGTGGTTTATGGAAGTAAAAGACATGCAATGACACTGGCTGTGATTCATGAAAAGAACAGACATGCAATGACACTGGTGGATCCTTATGTGGTCTGTTTAGAGGAACAGACAGGCAATGACACTGGTGGATCCTTATGTGGTTTGTTTAGAAGAACACACATGCAATGACACTGGGTGTGGTTCATGAGAAGAACAGACAGACAATGACACTGATGGATCCTTATGTGGTTTGTTTAGAGGAACAGACATGCAATGACACCGGTGGATCCACATGTGGTTTATGGAAGTAAAAGACATGCAATGACACTGGTACATCCTTATGTGGTTCATGAAAAGAACAGACATGCAGTGAAACTGGGTGTGGTTCGTGAATAGAACAGACATGCACTGACACTGGGTGTGGTTCATGAAAAGAACAGACATGCAATGACACTGGTGGGCCCATCCTTATGTGGTTCATGAAAATAACAGACACGCAATGACACTGGTGGATCCTTATGTGGTTTGTTTAGAAGAACACACATGCAATGACACTGGTGGATCCACATGTGGTTTATGGAAGTAAAAGACATGCAATGACACGGGTAAATCCTTATGTGGTTCATGAAAATAACAGACATGAAGTGAAACTGGGTGTGGCTCATGAATAGAACAGACATGCACTGACACTGGGTGTGGTTCATGAAAATAATGGACATGGAATGACACTAGTGGGCCCATCCTTATGTGGTTCATGAAAAGAACATACATGCAATTACACTGGTGGATCCTTATGTGGTTTGTTTCGAAGAACACACATGCAATGACACTGGGTGTTGTTCATGAAAAGAACACACACGCAATGACACTGGTGGATCCTTATGTGGTTTGTTTAGAGGAACAGACATGCAATGACACCGGTGGATCCACGTGTGGTTCATGAGAAGAACACACATCCAATGGCTCTGGTAGATCCTTATGTGGTTCATGAAAAGAACAGACATGCGGTGACACTGGGTGTGGTTCATGAAAAGAACAATCATGCACTGACACTCGGAGTGGTTCATGAAAAGAACAGACAGGCAATGACACTGGTGGATCCTTATGTGGTTTATGGAAGGAACATACATGCAATCACATTGGTCGATCCACATGTGGTTTATGGAAGTAACACACATGCAATGACACTGGGTGTGGTTCACGAAAAGAACAGATATGCAATGACACATGTAGATCCTTATGTGGTTCATGAGAAGAACACACACGCAATGACACTGGTGGATCCTTATGTGGTTTGTTTAGAGGAACAGACATGCAATGACACCGGTGGATCCACATGTGGTTTATGGAAGTAAAAGACATGCAATGACACTGGTAGATCCTTATGTGGTTCATGAATAGAACAGACATGCACTGGCACTGGGTGTGGTTCATCAAAAGAACAGACATGCAATAACACTGGTGGGACCATCCTTATGTGGTTCATGAGAAGATTAGACAGGCAATGACACTGGTGGATCCTTATGTGTTTTTTTAGAGGAACAGACATGCAATGACACCGGTGGATCCACATGTGGTTTATGGAAGTAACACACATGCAATGACACTGGATGTGGTTCATGAAAAGAACAGACATGCAATGACACTGGTAGATCCTTATGTGGTTCATGAGAAGAACACACACGCAATAACACTGGTAGATCCTTATGTGGTTTGTTTAGAGGAACAGACATGCAATGACACCGGTGGATCCACATGTGGTTTATGGAAGTAAAATACATGCAATGACACTGGTAGATCCTTATGTGGTTCATGAATAGAACATACATGCACTGACACTAGGTGTGGTTCATGAAAAGAATAGACACGCAATGACTGTGGGCCCATCCTTATGTGGTTTGTTTAGAGAAGACATGCAATGACACTGGTGGATCCTTATGTGGTTCATGAAAAGAACACATGCAATGACACCGTGGATCCATGTGGTTTATGGAAGAAAAGACATGCAATGACAACGGTAGATCCTTATGTGGTTCATAGAAACACACATACAATGACACTGGGTGTGGTTCATGAAAAGAACAAACATGCAATGACACTGGTGGGCCTATCCTTATGTGGTTCATGAAAAGAACAGACACGCAATGACACTGGTGGATCCTTATGTGGTTTGTTTAGAGGAACATACATGGAATGACACCGGTGGATCCTATTGTGGTTTATTGTAGTATCAGACTTTCAATGACAATGTGTGTGGTTCATTAAAAGAACAGACATGCAATGACACTGGTAGATCCTTATGTGGTTCATGAAAAGAATAGACATGCAATGACACTGGTTGATCTTAATGTGGTTTGTTTAGAAGAACACACATGCAATGACACGGGTTGTTCGTCATGAGAAGAACAGAACGGAAATGACACTGATGGATCCTTATGTGGTTTGTTTAGAGGAACAGACATGCAATGACACCGGTGGATCCACATGTGGTTTATGGAAGTAAAAGACATGCAATGACACTGGTACATGCTTATGTGGTTCATGAAAAGAACAGACATGCAGTGACCGGTGTGGTTCGTGAATAGAACAGACATGCACTGACACTGGGTGTGGTTCATGAAAAGAACAGACATGCAATGACACTGGTGGGCCCATCCTTATGTGGTTCATGAAAAGAACAGACACGCAATGACACTGGTGGATCTTCATGTGGTTTGTTTAGAAGAACACACATGCAATGACACTGGTGGATCCACATGTGGTTTATGGAAGTAAAAGACATGCAATGACACGGGTAAATCCTTATGTGGTTCATGAAAATAACAGACATGAAGTGAAACTGGGTGCGGCTGATGAATAGAACAGACATGCACTAACACTGGGTGTGGTTCATGAAAAGAACAGACATGCAATGACACTAGTGGGCCCATCCTTATATGCTTCATGAAAAGAACATACATGCAATGACACTGGTGGATCCTTATGTGGTTTGTTTCGAAGAACACACACGCAATGACACTGGGTGTGGTTCATGAAAAGAACACACATGCAATGACACTGGTGGATCCTTATGTGGTTTGTTTAGAGGAACAGACATGCAATCACACCGGTGGATCCACGTGTGGTTCATGAGAAGAACACACATCCAATGGCTCTGGTAGATCCTTATGTGGTTCATGAAAAGAACTGACATGCAGTGACACTGGGTGTGGTTCATGAAAAGAACAGACATGCACTGACACTAGGAGTGGTTCATGAAAAGAACGGACAGGCAATTAAACTGGTGGATCCTTATGTGGTTTATGGAAGGAACAGACATGCAATCACACTGGTTGATCCACATGTGTATTATGGAAGTAAGATACATGCAATGACACTGGGTGTGGGTCATGAAAAGAACAGACATGCAATGACACTGGTAGATCCTTATGTGGTTCATGAGAAGAACACACACGCAATAACACTCATAGATCCTTATGTGGTTTGTTTAGAGGAACAGACATGCAATGACACCGGTGGATCCACATGTGGTTTATGGAAGTAAAATACATGCAATGACACTGGTAGATCCTTATGTGGTTCATGAATAGAACATACATGCACTGACACTAGGTGTGGTTCATGAAAAGAATAGACACGCAATGACACTGGTGGGCCCATCCTTATGTGGTTCATGAGAAGAACAGAAAGGCAATGACACCGGTGGATCCTTATGTGGTTTGTTTAGAGGAACAGACATGCAATGACACCGGTGGATCCACATGTGGTTTATGGAAGTAAAAGACATGCAATGACACTGGTAGATCCTTATGTGGTTCATGAATAGAACAGACATCCACTGACACTGGGTGTGGTTCATCAAAAGAACAAAAATGCAATGACACTGGTGGGCCCATCCTTATGTGGTTCATGAGAAGAACAGACATGCAATGACACTGGTGGATCCTTATGTGGTTTGTTTAGAGGAACATACATGCAATGACACCGGTGGATCCACATGGGGTTTATGGAAGTAACACACATGCAATGACACTGGGTGTGGTTCATGAAAAGAACAGTAATCCAATGACACTGGTAGATCCTTATGTGGTTCATGAAAAGAATAGACATGCAATGACACTGGTGGATCTTTATGTGGTTTGTTTAGAGGAACAGACTTGCAATGACTCTAGCCGTGGTTGATGAAAAGAACAGACATGCAAGGATACTGGTGGATCCATATGTGGTTTATGGAAGGAACAGACATGCAATCACACTGGTGGATCCATATGTGGTTTATGGAAGTAACACACGTGGAATGACACTGGTATGGTTCATGAAAAAAACATACATGCAATGACACTGGTAGATCGTTATGTGGTTCATGAGAAGAACACACACGCAATGACACTGGTGGATCCTTATGTGGTTTGTTTAGAGGAACAGACATGGAATGACACCGGTGGATCCACATGTGGTTTATGGAAGTAAAAGACATGCAATGGCACTGGTAGATCCTTCTGTGGTTCATGAAAAGAACAGACATGCAGTGAAACTAGGTGTCGTTCATGAATAGAACAGACATGCACTAACACTGGGTGTGGTTCATAAAAAGAACAGACATGCAATGACACTGGTGGGCCTATCCTTATGTGGTTCATGAAAAGAACAGACATGCAGTGACACTGGTGGATCCTTATGTGGTTTGTTTAGAGGAACAGACATGCAATGACACCGGTGGATCCACATGGGGTTTATGGAAGTAACACACATGCAATGACACTTGGTGTGGTTCATGAAAAGAACAGACATGCAATGACACTGGTAGATCCTTATGTGGTTCATGAAAAGAATAGACATGCAACGACATTGGTGGATCCTTATGTGGTTTGTTTAGAGGAACAGACATGCAATGACTCTAGCCGTGGTTCATGAAAAGAACAGACATGCAATGACACCGGGTGTGGTTCATGAAAAGAACATACATGCAATGACTTATGTGGTTTGTTTAGAATAACACACATGCAATGACATTGGGTGTGGTTCATGAACAGAACATATAGGCAATGACACTAGAGGATCCTTATGTGGTTTGTTTAGAAGAACACGCATGCAATGAAACTGGGTGTGGTTCATGAAAAGAACAAACACGCAATGACACTGGTGGATCCTTATGTGGTTTGTTTAGAGGAACAGACATGCAATCACACTAGGTGGATCCATATGTGGTTTATGGAAGTAAAAGACATGCAATGACACTGGTTGTGATTCATGAAAAGAACAGACATGCAATGGCACTGGTGGATCCTTATGTGGTTTGTTTAGAGGAACAGACAGGCAATGACACTGGTGGATCCTTATGTGGTTTGTTTAGAAGAACACAGATGCAATGACACTGGGTGCGGTTCATGATAAGAACAGACATGCAATGACACTGATGGATCCTTATGTGGTTTGTTTAGAGGAACAGACATGCAATGACACCGGTGGATCCACATGTGGTTTATGGAAGTAAAAGACATGCAATGACACTGGTAGATCCTTATGTGGTTCATGAAAAGAACAGACATGCAGTGAAGCTGGCTGTGGTTCGTGAATAGAACAGACATGCACTGACACTGGGTGTGGTTCATGAAAAGAACAGACATGCAATGACACTGGTGGGCCCATCCTTATGTGGTTCATGAAAAGAACAGACACGCAATGATAGTGGTGGATCCTTATGTGGTTTGTTTAGAAGAACACACATGCAATGACACTGGTGGATCCACATGTGGTTTATGGAAGTAAAAGACATGCAATGACACGGGTAGATCCTTATGTGGTTCATGAAAAGAAAAGACATGCAGTGAAACTGGGTGTGGTTCATGAATAGAACACACATGCACTGACACTAGGTGTGGTTCATGAAAAGAATAGACATGCAATGACACTGGTGGGCCCATCCTTATGTGCTTCATGAAAAGAACAGACATGTAATGACACTGGTGGATCCTTATATGGTTTGTTTCGAAGAACACACATGCAATGACACTGGTGGATCCTTATGTGGTTTGTTTATAGGAATGTATATGCAATCACACCGGTGGATCCACATGTGGTTCATGAGAAGAACACACATCCAATGGCTCTGGTAGATCCTTATGTGGTTCATGAGAAGAACTGACATGCAGTGACACTGGTGGATCCTTATGTGGTTTGTTTAGAGGAACATACATGCAATGACACCGGTGGATCCACATGGGGTTTATGGAAGTAACACACATGCAATGACACTGGGTGTGGTTCATGAAAAGAACAGTAATCCAATGACACTGGTAGATCCTTATGTGGTTCATGAAAAGAATAGACATGCAATGACACTGGTGGATCTTTATGTGGTTTGTTTAGACGAACAGACTTGCAATGACTCTAGCCGTGGTTGATGAAAAGAACAGACATGCAAGGATACTGGTGGATCCATATGTGGTTTATGGAAGGAACAGACATGCAATCACACTGGTGGATCCATATGTGGTTTATGGAAGTAACACACGTGGAATGACACTGGTATGGTTCATGAAAAAACATACATGCAATGACACTGGTAGATCGTTATGTGGTTCATGAGAAGAACACACACGCAATGACACTGGTGGATCCTTATGTGGTTTGTTTAGAGGAACAGACATGGAATGACACCGGTGGATCCACATGTGGTTTATGGAAGTAAAAGACATGCAATGGCACTGGTAGATCCTTCTGTGGTTCATGAAAAGAAATGCACATGCAAAGGAAACTAGGTGTCGCTCATGAATAGAATGTACATGCACTAACACTGGGTGTGGTTCATAAAAAGAACAGACATGCAATGACACCGGTGGGCCTATCCTTATGTGGTTCATGAAAAATGTACATGCAAAGTGACACCGTGGATCCTTATGTGGTTTGTTTAGAGGAAACGGACATGCAATGACACCGTGGATCCTCATGGGGTTTATGGAAGTAACACACATGCAATGACACTTGGTGTGGTTCATGAAAAGAACAGACATGCAATGACACTGGTAGATCCTTATGTGGTTCATGAAAAGAATAGACATGCAATGACACTGGTGGATCCTTATGTGGTTTGTTTAGATGACCTGACATGCAATGACTCTAGCCGTGGTTCATGAAAAGAACAGACATTCAATGACACCAGGTGTGGTTCATGAAAAGAACAGACATGCAATGACTTATGTGGTTTGTTTAGAATAACACACATGCAATGACATTGGGTGTGGTTCATGAACGAACATATATAGGCAATGACACTAGAGGATCCTTATGTGGTTTGTTTAGAAGAACACGAATTCAATGAATCTGTGTGTGGTTTATGAATAGAACAGAAACGCAATGACACTGGTGGATCCTTATGTGGTTTGTTTAGAGGAACAGACATGCAATCACACTAGGTGGATCCATATGTGGTTTATGGAAGTAAAAGACATGCAATGACACTGGTTGTGATTCATGAAAAGAATAGACAGGCAATGACACTGGTGGATCCTTATGTGGTTTGTTTAGAGAGAATGCATGCAATGACACTGGTGGATCCTTATGTGGTTTGTTTAGAAGAACAACACGCAATGACACTGGGTGCAGTTCATGATAAGAATGTATATGCAATGACACTGATGGATCCTTATGTGGTTTGTTTAGAGGAACAGACATGCAATGACACCGGTGGATCCACATGTGGTTTATGGAAGTAAAAGACATGCAATTACACTGGTAGATCCTTATGTGGTTCATGAAAAGAATGACATGCAAAGGAAAGTGCTGTGGTTCGTGAATAGAATAGACATGCACCGACACCGGGTGTGGTTCATGAAAAGAATGTATATGCAATGACACTGGTGGGCCCATCCTTATGTGGTTCATGAAAAGAACAGACACGCAATGATAGTGGTGGATCCTTATGTGGTTTGTTTAGAAGAACACACATGCAATGACACTGGTGGATCCACATGTGGTTTATGGAAGTAAAAGACATGCAATGACACAGGTAGATCCTTATGTGGTTCATGAAAAGAAAAGACATGCAGTGAAACTGGGTGTGGTTCATGAATAGAACACACATGCACTGACACTAGGTGTGGTTCATGAAAAGAATAGACATGCAATGACACTGGTGGGCCCATCCTTATGTGCTTCATGAAAAGAACAGACATGTAATGACACTGGTGGATCCTTATATGGTTTGTTTCGAAGAACACACATGCAATGACACTGGTGGATCCTTATGTGGTTTGTTTAGAGGAACAGACATGCAATCACACCGGTGGATCCACATGTGGTTCATGAGAAGAACACACATCCAATGGCTCTGGTAGATCCTTATGTGGTTCATGAGAAGAACTGACATGCAGTGACACTGGTGGATCCTTATGTGGTTTGTTTAGAGGAACATACATGCAATGACACCGGTGGATCCACATGGGGTTTATGGAAGTAACACACATGCAATGACACTGGGTGTGGTTCATGAAAAGAACAGTAATCCAATGACACTGGTAGATCCTTATGTGGTTCATGAAAAGAATAGACATGCAATGACACTGGTGGATCTTTATGTGGTTTGTTTAGAGGAACAGACTTGCAATGACTCTAGCCGTGGTTGATGAAAAGAACAGACATGCAAGGATACTGGTGGATCCATATGTGGTTTATGGAAGGAACAGACATGCAATCACACTGGTGGATCCATATGTGGTTTATGGAAGTAACACACGTGGAATGACACTGGAATGGTTCATGAAAAAAACATACATGCAATGACACTGGTAGATCGTTATGTGGTTCATGAGAAGAACACACACGCAATGACACTGGTGGATCCTTATGTGGTTTGTTTAGAGGAACAGACATGGAATGACACCGGTGGATCCACATGTGGTTTATGGAAGTAAAAGACATGCAATGGCACCGTAGATCCTTCCGTGGTTCATGAAAAGAATGACATGCAGTGAAACTAGGTGTCGCTCATGAATAGAATGTACATGCACTAACACCGGTGTGGTTCATAAAAGAATGACATGCAATGACACTGTGGGCCTATCCTTATGTGGTTCATGAAAAGAATGCACATGCAAGGACACCTGTGGATCCTTATGTGGTTTGTTTAGAGGAACAGACATGCAATGACACCCGTGGATCCACATGGGGTTTATGGAAGTAACACACATGCAATGACACTTGGTGTGGTTCATGAAAAGAACAGACATGCAATGACACTGGTAGATCCTTATGTGGTTCATGAAAAGAATAGACATGCAACGACATTGGTGGATCCTTATGTGGTTTGTTTAGAGGAACAGACATGCAATGACTCTAGCCGTGGTTCATGAAAAGAACAGACATGCAATGACACCGGGTGTGGTTCATGAAAAGAACATACATGCAATGACTTATGTGGTTTGTTTAGAATAACACACATGCAATGACATTGGGTGTGGTTCATGAACAGAACATATAGGCAATGACACTAGAGGATCCTTATGTGGTTTGTTTAGAAGAACACGCATGCAATGAAACTGGGTGTGGTTCATGAAAAGAACAAACACGCAATGACACTGGTGGATCCTTATGTGGTTTGTTTAGAGGAACAGACATGCAATCACACTAGGTGGATCCATATGTGGTTTATGGAAGTAAAAGACATGCAATGACACTGGTTTTGATTCATGAAAAGAACAGACATGCAATGGCACTGGTGGATCCTTATGTGGTTTGTTTAGAGGAACAGACAGGCAATGACACTGGTGGATCCTTATGTGGTTTGTTTAGAAGAACACAGATGCAATGACACTGGGTGCGGTTCATGATAAGAACAGACATGCAATGACACTGATGGATCCTTATGTGGTTTGTTTAGAGGAACAGACATGCAATGACACCGGTGGATCCACATGTGGTTTATGGAAGTAAAAGACATGCAATGACACTGGTAGATCCTTATGTGGTTCATGAAAAGAATGTACATGCAAAGGAAGCCGGTGTGGTTCGTGAATAGAACAGACATGCACTGACACTGGGTGTGGTTCATGAAAAGAACAGACATGCAATGACACTGGTGGGCCCATCCTTATGTGGTTCATGAAAAGAACAGACACGCAATGATAGTGGTGGATCCTTATGTGGTTTGTTTAGAAGAACACACATGCAATGACACTGGTGGATCCACATGTGGTTTATGGAAGTAAAAGACATGCAATGACACAGGTAGATCCTTATGTGGTTCATGAAAAGAAAAGACATGTAGTGAAACTGGGTGTGGTTCATGAATAGAACACACATGCACTGACACTAGGTGTGGTTCATGAAAAGAATAGACATGCAATGACACTGGTGGGCCCATCCTTATGTGCTTCATGAAAAGAATGTATATGTAATGACACCGTGGATCCGTATTTGGTTTGTTTCGAAGAACACACATGCAATGACACTGGTGGATCCTTATGTGGTTTGTTTAGAGGAACAGACATGCAATCACACCGGTGGATCCACATGTGGTTCATGAGAAGAACACACATCCAATGGCTCTGGTAGATCCTTATGTGGTTCATGAAAAGAACTTACATGCACTGACACCGGTGTGGTTCATGAAAAGAACAGACATGCAATCGACACTAGGAGTGGTTCATGAAAAGAATGCATGTGCAATGACACTTTGGATCCTTATGTGGTTTATGGAAGGAACATACATGCAATCGACGGTGGATCCACATGTGGTTTATGGAAGTAACACACATGCAAAGACACAGGATGGTTCATGAAAAGAATGTACATGCAATGACACAGGTAGATCCTTATGTGGTTCATGAGAAGAACACACACGCAATAACACTGGTAGATCCTTATGTGGTTTGCTTAGAGGAATAGACATGCAATGACACCGGTGGATCCACATGTGGTTTATGGAAGTAAAAGACATGCAATGACACTGGTAGATCCTTATGTGGTTCATGAATAGAACATACATGCACTGACACTAGGTGTGGTTCATGAAAAGAATAGACACGCAATGACACTGGTGGGCCCATCCTTATGTGGTTCATGAGAAGAACAGACAGGCAATGAAACCGGTGGATCCTTATGTGGTTTGTTTAGAGGAATAGACATGCAATGACACCGGTGGATCCACATGTGGTTTATGGAAGTAAAAGACATGCAATGACACTGGTAGATCCTTATGTGGTTCATGAATAGAACAGACATCCACTGACACTGGGTGTGGTTCATGAAAAGAACAAACACGCAATAACACTGGTGGGCCCATCCTTATGTGGTTCATGAGAAGAACAGACATGCAATGACACTGGTGGATCCTTATGTGGTTTGTTTAGAGGAACATACATGCAATGACACCGGTGGATCCACATGGGGTTTATGGAAGTAACACACATGCAATGACACTGGGTGTGGTTCATGAAAAGAACAGTAATCCAATGACACTGGTAGATCCTTATGTGGTTCATGAAAAGAATAGACATGCAATGACACCGATGGATCTTTATGTGGTTTGTTTAGAGGAACAGACATGCAATGACTCTAGACGTGGTTGATGAAAAGAACAGACATGCAATGACTCTAGCCGTGGTTCATGAAAAGAATAGACATGCAATGACACTGGTGGATCCTTATGTGGTTTATGGAAGGAACAGATATGCAATCACACTGGTGGATCCACATGTGGTTTATGGAAGTAACACACATGCAATGATACTGGGTGTGGTTCATGAAAAGAACAGACATGCAATGACACTGGTAGATCCTTATGTGGTTCATGAGAAGAACACACACGCAATAACACTGGTAGATCCTTATGTGGTTTGTTTAGAGGAACAGACATGCAATGACACCGGTGGATCCACATGTGGTTTATGGAAGTAAAAGACATGCAATGACACTGGTAGATCCTTATGTGGTTCATGAATAGAACATACATGCACTGACACTAGGTGTGGTTCATGAAAAGAATAGACACACAATGACACTGGTGGGCCCATCCTTATGTGGTTCATGAGAAGAACAGACAGGCAATGACACCGGTGGATCCTTATGTCGTTTGTTTAGAGGAACAGACATGCAATGACACCGGTGGATCCACATGTGGTTTATGGAAGTAAAAGACATGCAATGACACTAGTAGATCCTTATGTGGTTCATGAATAGAACAGACATCCACTGACACTGGGTGTGGTTCATGAAAAGAACAAACACGCATTGACACTGGTGGGCCCATCCTTATGTGGTTCATGAGAAGAACAGACATGCAATGACACTGGTGGATCCTTATGTGGTTTGTTTAGAGGAACATACATGCAATGACCCGGTGGATCCACATGGGGTTTATGGAAGTAACACACATGCAATGACACTGGGTGTGGTTCATGAAAAGAACAGTAATCCAATGACACTGGTAGATCCTTATGTGGTTCATGAAAAGAATAGACATGCAATGACACTGGTGGATCTTTATGTGCTTTGTTTAGAGGAACAGACATGCAATGACTCTAGCCGTGGTTGATGAAAAGAACAGACATGCAATGACTCTAGCCGTGGTTCATGAAAAGAATAGACATGCAATGACACTGGTGGATCCTTATGTGGTTTAGGGAAGGAATAGACATGCAATCACACCGGTGGATGCATATGTGGTTTATGGAAGTAACACACGTGCAATGACACTGGGTGTGGTTCATGAAAAGAACAGACATGCAATGACACTGGTAGATCCTTATGTGGTTCATGAGAAGAACACACACGCAATGACACTGGTGGATCCTTATGTGGTTTGTTTAGAGGAACAAACATGCAATGACACCGGTGGATCCACATGTGGTTTATGGAAGTAAAAGACATGCAATGACACTGGTAGATCCTTCTGTGGTTCATGAAAAGAATGTACATGCAAAGGAACGGGTGTGGTTCATGAGTAGAACAGACATGCACTGACACTGGGTGTGGTTGATGAAAAGAACAGACATGCAATGACACTGGTGGGCCCATCCTTATGTGGTTCATGAAAAGAACAGACATGCAGTGACACTGGTGGATCCTTATGTGGTTTGTTTAGAGGAACAAACATGCAATGACACCGGTGGATCCACATGGGGTTTATGGAAGTAACACACATGCAATGACACTGGGTGTGGTTCATGAAAAGAACAAACATGCAATGACACTGGTAGATCCTTATGTGGTTCATGAAAAGAATAGACATGCAGTGACACCGTGGATCCTTATGTGGTTTGTTTAGAGGAATGACATGCACTGACTCTAGCCGTGGTTCATGAAAAGACCAAACATGCAATGACACCGGGTGTGGTTCATGAAAAGAACAGACATGGAATGACTTATGTGGTTTGTTTAGAATAACACACATGCAATGACACTGGGTGTGGTTCATGAAAAGAACATATAGGCAATGACACTGGTGGATCCCTATGTGGTTTCTTTAGAAGAACGCGCATGCAATGACACTAGGAGTGGTTCATGAAAAGAATGTATACGCAATGACACTAGTGGATCCTTATGTGGTTTGTTTAGAGGAATACATGCAATCACACTAGGTGGATCCATATGTGGTTTATGGAAGTAAAAGACATGCAATGACACCGGCTGTGATTCATGAAAAGAATGACATGCAATGACACTGGTGGATCCTTATGTGGTCTGCTTAGAGGAATGTATACGCAATGACACCGGTGGATCCTTATGTGGTTTGTTTAGAAGAACACACATGCAATGACACCGGTGTGGTTCATGAGAAGAACAGACATGCACAATGACACTGATGGATCCTTATGTGGTTTGTTTAGAGGAATGTACATGCAATGACACCGTGGATCCACATGTGGTTTATGGAAGTAAAAGACATGCAATGACACCGTACATCCTTATGTGGTTCATGAAAAGAATGCATATGCAAAGGAAACTGGGTGTGGTTCGTGAATAGAATGTACATGCACCGACACCGGGTGTGGTTCATGAAAAGAATGTACATGCAATGACACCGTGGGCCCATCCTTATGTGGTTCATGAAAATAACATACACGCAATGACACTGGTGGATCCTTATGTGGTTTGTTTAGAAGAACACACATGCAATGACACCTGTGGATCCACATGTGGTTTATGGAAGTAAAAGACATGCAATGACACGGGTAAATCCTTATGTGGTTCATGAAAATAACAGACATGAAGTGAAACTGGGTGTGGCTCATGAATAGAACAGACATGCACTGACACTGGGTGTGGTTCATGAAAATAATGGACATGGAATGACACTAGTGGGCCCATCCTTATGTGGTTCATGAAAAGAACATACATGCAATTACACTGGTGGATCCTTATGTGGTTTGTTTTGCAGAACACACATGCAATGACACTGGGTGTTGTTCATGAAAAGAACACACACGCAATGACACCGTGGATCCTTATGTGGTTTGTTTAGAGGAATGACATGCAATGACACCGGTGGATCCACGTGGTTCATGAGAAGAACACACATCCAATGGCTCGTAGATCCTTATGTGGTTCATGAAAAGAATGTACATGCGGTGACACCGGTGTGGTTCATGAAAAGAACAATCATGCATCGACACTGGAGTGGTTCATGAAAAGAATGCATGTGCAATGACACTGGTGGATCCTTATGTGGTTTATGGAAGGAACATACATGCAATCACATTGGTCGATCCACATGTGGTTTATGGAAGTAACACACATGCAATGACACTGGGTGTGGTTCATGAAAAGAACAGATATGCAATGACACATGTAGATCCTTATGTGGTTCATGAGAAGAACACACACGCAATGACACTGGTGGATCCTTATGTGGTTTGTTTAGAGGAACAGACATGCAATGACACCGGTGGATCCACATGTGGTTTATGGAAGTAAAAGACATGCAATGACACTGGTAGATCCTTATGTGGTTCATGAATAGAACAGACATGCACTGGCACTGGGTGTGGTTCATCAAAAGAACAGACACGCAATAACACTGGTGGGACCATCCTTATGTGGTTCATGAGAAGATTAGACAGGCAATGACACTGGTGGATCCTTATGTGTTTTTTTAGAGGAACAGACATGCAATGACACCGGTGGATCCACATGTGGTTTATGGAAGTAACACACATGCAATGACACTGGATGTGGTTCATGAAAAGAACAGACATGCAATGACACTGGTAGATCCTTATGTGGTTCATGATAAGAACAAACATAATAACACCGTAGATCCTTATGTGGTTTGTTTAGAGGAATGTACATGCAATGACACCGTGGATCCACATGTGGTTTATGGAAGTAAAATACATGCAATGACACTGGTAGATCCTTATGTGGTTCATGAATAGAACATACATGCACTGACACTAGGTGTGGTTCATGAAAAGAATAGACACGCAATGACACTGGTGGGCCCATCCTTATGTGGTTCATGAGAAGAACAGACAGGCAATGACACTGGTGGATCCTTATGTGGTTTGTTTAGAGGAACAGACATGCAATGACACCGGTGGATCCACATGTGGTTTATGGAAGTAAAAGACATGCAATGACACTGGTAGATCCTTATGTGGTTCATGAATAGAACAGACATCCACTAACACTGGGTGTGGTTCATGAAAAGAACAAACACGCAATAACACTGGTGGGCCCATCCTTATGTGGTTCATAAGAAGAACAGTAATGCAATGACACTGGTGGATCCTTATGTGGTTTGTTTAGAGGAACATACATGCAATGACACCGGTGGATCCACATGGGGTTTATGGAAGTAACACACATGCAATGACACTGGGTGTGGTTCATGAAAAGAACAGTAATCCAATGACACTGGTAGATCCTTATGTGGTTCATGAAAAGAATAGACATGCAATGACACTGGTGGATCTTTATGTGGTTTGTTTAGAGGAACAGACATGCAATGACTCTAGCCGTGGTTGATGAAAAGAACAGATACGCAATGACTCTAGCCGTGGTTCATGAAAAGAATAGACATGCAATGACACTGGTGGATCCTTATGTGGTTTATGGAAGGAACAGACATGCAATCACACCGGTGGATGCATATGTGGTTTATGGAAGTAACACACGTGCAATGACACTGGGTGTGGTTCATGAAAAGAACAGACATGCAATGACACTGGTAGATCCTTATGTGGTTCATGAGAAGAACACACACGCAATGACACTGGTGGATCCTTATGTGGTTTGTTTAGAGGAACAGACATGCAATGACACCGGTGGATCCACATGTGGTTTATGGAAGTAAAATACATGCAATGACACTGGTAGATCCTTATGTGGTTCATGAATAGAACATACATGCACTGACACTAGGTGTGGTTCATGAAAAGAATAGACACGCAATGACACTGGTGGGCCCATCCTTATGTGGTTCATGAGAAGAACAGATGTGCAATGACACCTGTGGATCCTTATGTGGTTTGTTTAGAGGAACAGACATGCAATGACACCGGTGGATCCACATGTGGTTTATGGAAGTAAAAGACATGCAATGACACTGGTAGATCCTTATGTGGTTCATGAATAGAACAGACATCCACTAACACTGGGTGTGGTTCATGAAAAGAACAAACACGCAATAACACTGGTGGGCCCATCCTTATGTGGTTCATAAGAAGAACAGTAATGCAATGACACTGGTGGATCCTTATGTGGTTTGTTTAGAGGAACATACATGCAATGACACCGGTGGATCCACATGGGGTTTATGGAAGTAACACACATGCAATGACACTGGGTGTGGTTCATGAAAAGAACAGTAATCCAATGACACTGGTAGATCCTTATGTGGTTCATGAAAAGAATAGACATGCAATGACACTGGTGGATCTTTATGTGGTTTGTTTAGAGGAACAAACATGCAATGACTCTAGCCGTGGTTGATGAAAAGAACAGATACGCAATGACTCTAGCCGTGGTTCATGAAAAGAATAGACATGCAATGACACTGGTGGATCCTTATGTGGTTTATGGAAGGAACAGACATGCAATCACACCGGTGGATGCATATGTGGTTTATGGAAGTAACACACGTGCAATGACACTGGGTGTGGTTCATGAAAAGAACAGACATGCAATGACACTGGTAGATCCTTATGTGGTTCATGAGAAGAACACACACGCAATGACACTGGTGGATCCTTATGTGGTTTGTTTAGAGGAACAGACATGCAATGACACCGGTGGATCCACATGTGGTTTATGGAAGTAAAAGACATGCAATGACACTGGTAGATCCTTCTATGGTTCATGAAAAGAACAGACAAGCAGTGATACTGGGTGTGGTTCATGAGTAGAATGCATGCACCGACACCGGTGTGGTTGATGAAAAGAATGTATATGCAATGACACTGGTGGGCCCATCCTTATGTGGTTCATGAAAAGAACAGACATGCAGTGACACTGGTGGATCCTTATGTGGTTTGTTTAGAGGAACAAACATGCAATGACACCGGTGGATCCACATGGGGTTTATGGAAGTAACACACATGCAATGACACTGGGTGTGGTTCATGAAAAGAACAGACATGCAATGACACTGGTAGATCCTTATGTGGTTCATGAAAAGAATAGACATGCAGTGACACTGGTGGATCCTTATGTGGTTTGTTTAGAGGAACAGACATGCAATGACTCTAGGCGTGGTTCATGAAAAGACCAAACATGCAATGACACCGGGTGTGGTTCATGAAAAGAACAGACATGGAATGACTTATGTGGTTTGTTTAGAATAACACACATGCAATGACACTGGGTGTGGTTCATGAAAAGAACATATAGGCAATGACACTGGTGGATCCCTATGTGGTTTCTTTAGAAGAACGCGCATGCAATGACACTAGGAGTGGTTCATGAAAAGAACAGACACGCAATGACACTAGTGGATCCTTATGTGGTTTGTTTAGAGGAACATACATGCAATCACACTAGGTGGATCCATATGTGGTTTATGGAAGTAAAATACATGCAATGACACTGGCTGTGATTCATGAAAAGAACAGACATGCAATGACACTGGTGGATCCTTATGTGGTCTGCTTAGAGAAATGTATGTGCAATGACACTGGTGGATCCTTATGTGGTTTGTTTAGAAGAACACACATGCAATGACACTGGGTGTGGTTCATGAGAAGAACAGACAGGCAATGACACTGATGGATCCTTATGTGGTTTGTTTAGAGGAACAGACATGCAATGACACCGGTGGATCCACATGTGGTTTATGGAAGTAAAAGACATGCAATGACACTGGTACATGCTTATGTGGTTCATGAAAAGAATGCATGCAAAGGAAACTGGGTGTGGTTCGTGAATAGAATGTATATGCACCGACACCGTGTGGTTCATGAAAAGAATGTACATGCAATGACACTGGTGGGCCCATCCTTATGTGGTTCATGAAAACAACAGACACGCAATGACACTGGTGGATCTTTATGTGGTTTGTTTAGAAGAACACACATGCAATGACACTGGTGGATCCACATGTGGTTTATGGAAGTAAAAGACATGCAATGACACGGGTAAATCCTTATGTGGTTCATGAAAATAATAGACATGAAGTGAAACTGGGTGTGGCTCATGAATAGAACAGACATGCACTAACACTGTGTGGGGTTCATGAAAAGAATGGACATGCAATGACACTAGTGGGCCCATCCTTATGTGGTTCATGAAAAGAACATACATGCAATGACACTGGTGGATCCTTATGTGGTTTGTTTCGAAGAACACACATGCAATGACACTGGGTGTTGTTCATGAAAAGAACACACACACAATGACACTAGTGGATCCTTATGTGGTTTGTTTAGAGGAACAGACATGCAATGACACCGGTGGATCCACGTGTGGTTCATGAGAAGAACACACATCCAATGGCTCTGTTAGATCCTTATGTGGTTCATGAAAAGAACAGACATGCAGTGACACTGGGTGTGGTTCATGAAAAGAACAATCATGCACTAACACTCGGAGTGGTTCATGAAAAGAACAGACAGGCAATGACACTGGTGGATCCTTATGTGGTTTATGGAAGGAACATACATGCAATCACATTGGTCGATCCACATGTGGTTTAGGGAAGTAACACACATGCAATGACACTGTGTGTGGTTCATGAAAAGAACAGACATGCAATGACACATGTAGATCCTTATGTGGTTCATGAGAAGAACACACACGCAATGACACTAGTGGATCCTTATGTGGTTTGTTTAGAGGAACAGACATGCAATGACACCGGTGGATCCACATGTGGTTTATGGAAGTAAAAGACATGCAATGACACTGGTAGATCCTTCTGTGGTTCATGAAAAGAACAGACATGCAGTGAAACTGGGTGTGGTTCATGAATAGAATGACATGCAAAGGACACCGGGTGTGGTTCATGAAAAGAAGACATGTAATGACACTGTGGGCCCATCCTTATGTGGTTCATGAAAAGAATGTATGCAAGGACACGATGGATCCTTATGTGGTTTGTTTAGAGGAACAGACATGCAATGACACCGGTGGATCCACATGTGGTTTATGGAAGTAACACACATGCAATGACACTGGGTGTGGTTCATGAAAAGAACAGACATGCAATGACCGTGGTAGATCCGTATGTGGTTCATGAAAAGAACAGACATGCAATGACACTGGTGGATCCTTATGTGGTTTGTTTAGAGGAACAGACATGCAATGACTCTAGTCGTGGTTCATGAAAAGAACAGACATTCAATGACACCGGGTGTGGTTCATCAAAAGAACAGACATGCAATGACTTATGTGGTTTGTTTAGATTAACACACATGCAATGACACTAGGTGTGGTTCATGAAAAGAACATATAGGCAATGACACTGGTGGATCCTTATGTGGTTTGTTTAGAAGAACACACATGCAATGACACTGGGTGTGGTTCATGAAAGAACAGACACGCAATGACACGAGTGGATCCTTATGTGGTTTGTTTAGAGGAACAAACATGCAATCACACTAGGTGGATCCATATGTGGTTTATGAAAGTAAAAGACATGCAATGACACTAGCTGTGATTCATGAAAAGAACAGACATGCAATGACACTGGTGGATCCTTATGTGGTTCATGAAAAGAACAGACAGGCAATGACACTGGTGGATCCTTATGTGGTTTGTTTAGAAGAACACACATGCAATGACACTGGGTGTGGTTCATGAGAAGAACAGACATGCAATGACACTGGTGTATCCTTATGTGGTTTGTTTAGAAGAACACACACGCAATGACACCGGTGGATCCACATGTGGTTTATGGAAGTAAAATACATGCAATGACACTGGTAGATCCTTATGTGGTTCATGAAAAGAAAAGACATGCAGTGAAACTGGGTGTGGTTCATGAATAGAACAGACATGCACTGACACTGGGTGTGTTTCATGAAAAGAACAGACATGCAATGACACTGGTGGATCTTTATGTGGTTTGTTTAGAAGAACACACATGCAATGACACTGGTGGATCCACATGTGGTTTATGGAAGTAAAAGACATGCAATGACACGGGTAAATCCTTATGTGGTTCATGAAAATAACAGACATGAAGTGAAACTGGGTGTGGCTCATGAATAGAACAGACATGCACTAACACTGTGTGTGGTTCATGAAAAGAATGGACATGCAATGACACTAGTGGGCCCATCCTTATGTGGTTCATGAAAAGAACATACATGCAATGACACTGGTGGATCCTTATGTGGTTTGTTTCGAAGAACACACATGCAATGACACTGGGTGTTGTTCATGAAAAGAACACACACGCAATGACACTGGTGGATCCTTATGTGGTTTGTTTAGAGGAACAGACATGCAATGACACCGGTGGATCCACGTGTGGTTCATGAGAAGAACACACATCCAATGGCTCTGTAAGATCCTTATGTGGTTCATGAAAAGAATGTATATGCAAAGGACACTGGGTGTGGTTCATGAAAAGAACAATCATGCACTGACACTCGGAGTGGTTCATGAAAAGAACAGACAGGCAATGACACTGGTGGATCCTTATGTGGTTTATGGAAGGAACATACATGCAATCACATTGGTCGATCCACATGTGGTTTAGGGAAGTAACACACATGCAATGACACTGGGTGTGGTTCATGAAAAGAACAGACATGCAATGACACATGTAGACCTTATGTGGTTCATGAGAAGAACACACACGCAATGACACTGGTGGATCCTTATGTGGTTTGTTTAGAGGAACAGACATGCAATGACACCGGTGGATCCACATGTGGTTTATGGAAGTAAAAGACATGCAATGACACTGGTAGATCCTTATGTGGTTCATGAATATAACAGACATGCACTGGCACTGGGTGTGGTTCATCAAAAGAACAGACACGCAATGACACTGGTGGGCCCATCCTTATGTGGTTCATGAGAAGATTAGACAGGCAATGAAACTGGTGGATCCTTATGTGTTTTTTAGAGGAACAGACATGCAATGACACCGGTGGATCCACATGTGGTTTATGGAAGTAACACACATGCAATGACACTAGGTGTGGTTCATGAAAAGAACAGACATGCAATGACACTGGTAGATCCTTATGTGGTTCATGAAAAGAACAGACATGCAATGACACTGGTAGATCCTTATGTGGTTTGTTTAGTGGAACAGACATGCAATGACTCTAGCCGTGGTTCATAAAAAGAACAGACATGCAATGACTCTATCCGTGGTCCATGAAAAGAACAGACATGCAATGACACTGGTGGATCCTTATGTGGTTTATGGAAGGAACAGACATGCAATCACACCGGTGGATCCATATGTGGTTTATGGAAGTAACACACGTGCAATGACACTGTGTGTGGTTCATGAAAAGAACAGACATGCAATGACACTGGTAGATCCTTATGTTGTTCATGAGAAGAACACACACGCAATGACACTGGTGGATCCTTATGTGGTTTGTTTAGAGGAACAGAGATGCAATGACATCGGTGGATCCACATGTGGTTTATGGAAGTAAAAGACATGCAATGACACTAGTAGATCCTTCTGTGGTTCATGAAAAGAACAGAAATGCAGTGAAACTAGGTGTGGTTCATGAATAGAACAGACATGCAGTGACACTGGGTGTGGTTCATGAAAAGAAGACATGTAATGACACTGGTGGGCCCATCCTTATGTGGTTCATGAAAAGAACAGACATGCAGTGACACTGATGGATCCTTATGTGGTTTGTTTAGAGGAACAGACATGCAATGACACCGGTGGATCCACATGTGGTTTATGGAAGTAACACACATGCAATGACACTGGGTGTGGTTCATGAAAAGAACAGACATGCAATGACCGTGGTAGATCCGTATGTGGTTCATGAAAAGAACAGACATGCAATGACACTGGTGGATCCTTATGTGGTTTGTTTAGAGGAACAGACATGCAATGACTCTAGTCGTGGTTCATGAAAAAACAGTATTCAATGACACCGGGTGTGGTTCATCAAAAGAACAGACATGCAATGACTTATGTGGTTTGTTTAGATTAACACACATGCAATGACACTAGGTGTGGTTCATGAAAAGAACATATAGGCAATGACACTGGTGGATCCTTATGTGGTTTGTTTAGAAGAACACACATGCAATGACACTGGGTGTGGTTCATGAAAGAACAGACACGCAATGACACTAGTGGATCCTTATGTGGTTTGTTTAGAGGAACAAACATGCAATCACACTAGGTGGATCCATATGTGGTTTATGAAAGTAAAAGACATGCAATGACACTAGCTGTGATTCATGAAAAGAACAGACATGCAATGACACTGGTGGATCCTTATGTGGTTCATGAAAAGAACAGACAGGCAATGACACTGGTGGATCCTTATGTGGTTTGTTTAGAAGAACACACATGCAATGACACTAGGTGTGGTTCATGAGAAGAACAGACATGCAATGACACTGGTGTATCCTTATGTGGTTTGTTTAGAAGAACACACACGCAATGACACCGGTGGATCCACATGTGGTTTATGGAAGTAAAAGACATGCAATGACACTGGTAGATCCTTATGTGGTTCATGAAAAGAACAGACATGCAGTGAAACTGGGTGTGGTTCATGAATAGAACAGACATGCACTAAAACTGGGTGTGGTTCATGAAAAGAACAGACATGCAATGACACTAGTGGGCCCATCCTTATGTGGTTCATGAAAAGAACAGACATGCAATTACACTGGTGGACCCTTATGTGGTTTGTTTAGAAGAATACACATGCAATGACACTGGGTGTGGTTTATGAGAAGAACACACATCCAATGAACTCTAGTGGATCTATCTTGGCATAATTTGATGTATTCCACGATGTATTTCATTGTACAAGACACTTTCCATTTTTATACTACTCAGTTTTGCCCTTGGTTTTATGTGGTACTACTTAGTTTTTCCCATCCCCCTCTCTATCTTTCGTAGAAGCCCAAAACGGTGCTCACCTTGTCTGCTACTCCCTGATTGGTTGTCGTAGTGGTCACGCAGATCGTGCGCACCAACCGTTGATTCTGTGCGATCCAACGATGATCGTTGCACACCTCTGGCCCTTCAGAGTACAGCGTGAGACAGCACGGATGTCTCCCTCCGCGAGACTTCTACAGGAAGGAACACGATGCCGTCCATCAAAAAAGTCGTCGAGCGGTTATGTCAAGTTTAATAAAGTCTAAAAAGCCTACTACTGCTACTACATCTCATGCACAGGGCAACGGGGTCATCGAGTGCACGGTTGATGCTGCAATTTATTGTCACTTGATTTTAATCAGACATATCCCATTTATACGCAGCGCTCTCAATCTCACTTCCAACTAGGCCCTACCTCTAGTAAATTCCATGAGTCAAGGGCCCCCCTCGAGTAGATCTAATGTTGCTAGAAATTAGTTCCGCGCCACTTGCATGCAGTGGAATCGAGGTCTGCCATGAGCGTGTTTTCAATGCAGCTCTAAAGTGGAGATCGTGGTTGTTTCAAAAAAAAGGGAACCAGAAAAAAGGGTGGAGATCGTGGTAGCCCCCCGCCCACCACACGTGTCCACTCGAGGACTACGAATGGTCCGGTGTTTATAACCCCCGTTGACCTTCTTCTTCCATGAGCTCGTGTCATTCCCCCCAGTCTGTCTAGTCCCAAGACCCCAATCTACACCTGTCGCGCGCGCCGAATCTCCCGCGTTTGCAATACCTCCTTCCCTTGGTGCGCCATGAAGCGTACGCGTGGAGATGATCCGAAGGTGAAGCCAGTGGAAGGCGAAGCAGCAGATGGCTCGGTCGTCGCCAAGCAGACGGAGGCGTCTTCTCCAGGCACGAACGCAGCTCGTCGCCACGCCGTCGAGGGTGCGAACTCATCCGTCTAGCCAGTAGCCGTCGCCGCTGAGCAGCAGTTGGTAGCCGTCGCTGCCGAGCAGCAAGTGGTAGCCATCGCCGCCGAGCAGCAGGTGACCGACAACGTCGTGGCCGACAACGTCGTGGTGCCAACGGCAAATCTGGATGGGGGGCAGGCGGCAGGCGGAGGCAATCCAGTGATCTACATCGACGACCCCATCCCCGTTCAAGAAATCTTCGACGCAATCATGGAGAATGATGAGTTCGAGGAGGAGGTCCCTGATGAGGAGTCCGAGGTACTACATTGCTAGCTTCTCTAGTCGCAGCCGCAGTTTTCACTGTTCATACATAGGTTTTGCTCAATCGTGTACAGATTCTTTTTCTCTTGAAGTAGGGTAGTATATATATGATTTTATCGGTTGATTGATGCATCTGCCATCTAGTCACAAAACCCCAATCCGTCTAGTCACAAAACCCCAATCTGCTCATCTGCCATCTAGTTGAGTTTGCTAGTTGAGTGTTTATTTCGATACACAGCAGGCCTATAACATTACATTTCTATTCCTTACTGAGCCCAATGATTCAATTTTGCCCCAAAATAGTGCAAGGGCATCTGATGGTCTCGTTTTCTTAGGGATGGTTAGTGGCCCTGAGGCAGCAATGCACATAAACAATATAGGTTGTGCTGTTGGTATTTTAGTTCTCCGACTCCATCGCTGAAAAAATGAGGCCCTAATTTTTTCTCTCATATGGAACCTAAATATATAATATTTGTATTGTTTCTGATCTATGAATGCGTTGTATGATGCATTTGTATATCCCTGAATATTGTTTGGTACAATTACATTTCAATTTCTTATTGTGGCCAATGATTCAAATTTGCCCCAAAGAGAGGCAGCCACATTGGTGTCAAATTTTTACAGGGATGAGTGAGCGAACCTGGGGCCATGTACAAGATCAATATAAGCTGTGCAATTGTTACTTGGTTTGCTTACGCCATCTCTGTAGAAACTTATAAGGCTGCAATCTTTATTCTACATTCATAGAACTATGATATTTGAATTATCTATAACATGCATTCATAGTGTATAAGAATTACATTTTAGTTTGTCACCGAGGCCGATGATTGAAATTTGCCCCAAAAGAGTTCAGGTGGAGACACGTATGATGGTTTCGTGTTTTAGGGATGGGTTGGTGAACCTAAGGCAGCAATGCACACAAACAATATAGGTTGTGCTGTTGGTACTTTGGTTCCCCAACTCCATCTCTGAAACAAATTTTGAGGCCCTAGATTTATTCTCATATGGAACTACATATATGATCCTTGAATTGTTTCTGATATTTTAATGATTGGTATGATACATATGTATATGAATGATTTTGATCATAAGTGTTTTTAACATGCACCTAAAGATAAATTTTTTGGTTTTTTATTTATAATTACAATATTTAGGCTTGTTTTTGTACCCGACTATGTATATCCCTGAATAATGTTTTGTATGATTATATTTCAATTTCTTATTATGGCCAATGATTCAAATTTGCCCCAAAAGAGAGGCAGACACATTGGTGTCAGATTTTTTTAGGGACGAGTTAGTGTACCTGGGGAAATGTACAACAACAATATAGGCTGTGTAATTGTTACTTGGTTCACTCACGCCGTCCCTGAATAAACTTATGAGGCCGCAATCTTTATTCTACATTCATAGAACTATGATATTCAAATTATCTATTCCATGCATTCATAGTGTATAAGAATTACATTTTAGTTTGTCACCGAGGCCGATGATTGAAATTTGCCCCAAAAGAGTTCAAGGGGAGATACGTATGATGGTGTCGTGTTTTAGGGATGGGTTGGTGAACCTGAGGCAGCAATGCACACAAACAATATAGGTTGTGCTGTTGGTACTTTGGTTCGCCTACTCCATCTCTAGAACAAATTATGAGGCCCTAGATTTATTCTCATGTGGAACTACATATATGATCCTTGAATTGTTTCTGATCTTTTAATGATTGGTATGATGCATATGTATATGAATGGTTTTGATCATAAGTATTTTTAACATGCACCTGATGATTAATTGTTTGGTTTTTTATTTATAATTACAATATTTACGCTTGTTTTTGTACCTGACTATGTATATCCCTGAATAATGTTTTGTACGATTACATTTCAATTTCTTATTATGGCCAATGATTCAAATTTGTCCCAAAAGAGAGGCAGACACATTGGTGTCAGAATTTTTTAGGGACGAGTTAGTGAACCTGGGGCGATATACAACAACAAGACAGGCTGTGCAATTGTTACTTGGTTCACTCACGCTGTCCCTGGGTAAACTTATGAGGCCGCAATCTTTATTCTATATTCATAGAACTATGATATTCAAATTATCTATTCCATGCATTCATAGTGTATAAGAATTACATTTTAGTTTGTCACCGAGGCAGATGATTGAAATTTGCCCCAAAATAGTTCAAGGGGAGACACGTATGATGGTGTTGTGTTTTAGGGATGGGTTGGTGAACCTGAGGCAGCAATACACACAAACAATATAGGTTGTGTTGTTGGTACTTTGGTTCGCCTACTCCATCTTTAAAACAAATTATGAGGCCCTAGATTTATTCTCATGTGGAACTACATATATGATCCTTGAATTGTTTCTGATCTTTTAATGATTGGTATGATGTATATGTATATGAATGGTTTTGATCATAAGTATTTTTAACATGCACCTGAGGATTAATTATTTGGTTTTTTATTTATAATTACAATATTTAGGCTTGTTTTTGTACCTGACTATGTATATCCCTGAATAATGTTTTGTACGATTACATTTCAATTTCTTATTGTGGCCAATGATTCAAATTTGTCCCAAAAGAGAGACAGACACATTGGTGTCCGATTTTTTCAGGGACGAGTTAGTGAACCTGGGGCGATGTACAACAACAATACAGGCTGTGCAATTGTTACTTGGTTCACTCACACCGTCCCTGAATAAACTTATGAGGCTGCAATCTGATACAATTATTTGTCATTGTGTTGAGATGAAATGATATATGAACCGATCAAACTATTGCTGAGATACTTTATCTTTGATATCCACGGATATATTGTCTGACATATACACGTTGTCAATTCTTGAGTTGTAATACAATTCAATCATATGTACGAGTTCTAAGTTATGTTCTTAAAAATCAACAGGAGGATGATGATGAAGTGGACGATAGCAAGGAATCCAGGGACAACAAGAGCCACTACGTGCTGAGGCGGTTACGGTGTGGGCTAATCCGTTTCCACCGTAGAGGGAGACTGTTTTGCCCATTCTGTGGAAGAGCAATCAACGTGGACCTCAACAGCATGATCCAGCACGCGGAGGGTGTTGGTAGAGGCAGAGGCAGAAGCCATAGGCTGATTACCTTGGCACGGCACGCAGCCTACGGCAAATTCCTCCGGAAGTATGTCAGGCCTCAGATCCCATCGACTAAGCCGCTGCCTCCCGATAAACCCCGCCTGCTAGGCGCCTCCGTGTCCCGCCTCCTGTAGCCCCCTTTATTTTGTTCTAGTTAATTATTACCTGTGTGTGGCATGTAAGACAATATATCCGTGGTGTCTCTGGTGAACCTTATATATTAATCTACTCCTTTATATGGAGTGCCTTAAAGTTTCTAGTGTTAAATTATATTTACTGATCATGCTCATGCACACTACAAAATATTTCTAGTGCTTGACTTGCCTTATAATTGTCAAGAAATACATCAACAAGTTAAATTGGTTCAAATTTTGTATTGAAGTAACTAAATGTATCACACACATAATAAACTAGAAACTAAAATCTAGTTCAAACACATAATGTATCACCACCACTTGTTGTCGTCCTTGACTTGCTTCCCCTTCAGCCGCTTGATGTCGCCACCGTCCCAAGATCCCTGCTCGTCCTGAAACCACTTTCTGTCCTCCTCCCGCTTCTTCTCCTGGGCTAGCTTGCAACCAGGGCATAGCTCTCTCGTGAAAAACCCCGCCTTAACCATCCCATCTTTCATGGTAATGAGCTTACTGTACAACTCGCATGCCATGTAGGCGTCTCTGGCTGCATACTCGAGGCGCGCCTGGCTCATCGGCTTCCACTCCCAGTAGTCGTGATCGAGTCACTTCAATTTCTTCAGTTTTTCATAGGATTTATTGATGATTTCCGCTACCAGATCACCCATGCCATCCTTCGCTGGGTATGATTTGATCTTGTACAGATTTTGGATGTCGATGTGGTGCCCCTCTAGTATTTTTATCAACGCACGAGAAAGCATAATTGTGTCATTTTGATATCCACGCTAGTGAAAGTTATCCCTTTCCTACACAAGAACTCGACCAGAGTCGGACAACGCATCTCAGTTGGTTTAGTCCTGCACTTAGATGGTTCTAGGGATGTAAGGGAACAAGGGATGCAGAAGTGGTGATCTCAAATTTAAATTTCACATACCTGTAGAAGTGGTAAACGAGGACCTCATCATGTATGCAGATTTGCACGACAGCGATCTCTTGTGGAGGATTTTTTCGCTTATTTGCACGGGTGTACTCCAAGTCTAGCCCCACAAACTTGTGCTTCTCTTTCTCAAGCAATTTCTCAAACCTGGCGAGAGTTGTCTCCACAGTCGCTTTATCATTTGTGTACACCACTGTCAAAGTCATGGTGCCATGGGCAGGGACCAAGTGGGTCTCTATTGTGCGTTTACCATCGTCCATGCCTGCAAGGAAATGGGTGAAAGGAACTGCCTTCGAGAGGAAGAAGAAGATGAACTGACGGTTCCAGAACAGAGGAAGAAGAAGCGCCCAGGAAAAACTGCAGAGGAATGACTGAGAAAGAGGAATGACTGGAGAAGAAACATGGTAACTGCAACTTTCGATTCGAGAACTCACCGTGGTTACATGGAGATCGTGGCAGTGCCGCCGGTTCAACAAGTGGGGCCAGTTCCTGTGAGAATATGAAATTAGCTGTGCATTTTTCTATGCGAGAAATTGAGAGAAGTCATTTATATATTGTCTTTCATAATTAAACACAATGAAGTTGGTACAGCCCAAGAGATTTGAATAAACGAGATTTGCTAGTTTAACATACAACAACACTTACAGGCACAACATGGCAGAACTTCGAGAGCCCTAGAACTTGAGCTACCATAGAGACCTCGGCAGAGGTGGCAGAATTGGTGCGGGTGCAACCACGGCGACGGCGAGCTCGGATTCTAGAGGAGGAAAACAGAACTGAGCATGGTCGATAAGGTGATAGATCTCACCGGGAACCAATTCTCGTCCCCGACCGTGCCATGGGTGCGTCCATGGTGAGGGCGAGCTCTGACTCGGGATGGGGAGGAGAGCGGGGCCGAGCAGCTTCGTCACTTCCCAGCTCTGCCCCCATGGCCGCGACCACAGATTGCCGCTCCAGGAAAGAAGACGAGTAATGGAGGCACCAACGCTGCAAGCCTACAGGAAGGAGAGCTGGGCCAAGCAGGTTTGTCCACGTCCCAGCTCCGTGCCATGGCTGCGACGCCCCACAGATTGCCGCTCCGGTGAAGAAGAAGACGCGTAATGGATGCAGGCGCCAACGCTGCAAGCTTAATTGACACCTAAGCGACAGGAGCGACAGGAGCGACATAACAGCGAGAACTAACAGGGGGGCCCAACTTGACGGCCGTTAGCCTGATTTTTTGTATTGAAACATAAAGTTGAATTCGTGCCGAAAAATACCCTCTGAGTATTTGGCACGCCAACTATGATATCAGGGAACTCGGGTACCACGTTGCCTGGACACCCCAACTTTCGGGCCGCAAAATGATATTCTCATGGCGGTCGGCCTAGATATAGAGGGAAATGGCGGGAAAATATGGCGGGAACGCAAGGCTTAATGGCTTTGAGAATATGGCGGGAAATATATTTTGTCCCGGTTAGTGGCTCCAACCGGAACTAAAGGCCCCCGAAATATCTGTAGTCCCAGTTACTAGTTTTAGTATGAAATATTATATTTCTAATTGGTAGATTATTTTTTGTGAATATTTTGTTATATTATATGTATTTTTCTGTTTTTTAAATAATAAAATAAGTTTTTTCCAAGATTTATACTAAATAGAATATTTGTTAAACAATAAATTATTTCATTTAAGTTGTATAACAGAGTATGATAATAGATTAAATTATAGATCTTCTTTTTCTAAAAATTTTGATATATAATACATAATTTTCTTGAAATTATACATCATTTTCATTTTGGCGCTAAACAAAACCTTTAGCCCCAGATTGTGATGCAAACCGGGTCTAAAGGTAGTCCTAGTTTGTATCTCAAACCGGGGCTAAAGGGGTGTGGCCCGCGCACGAAAAGAGGCGGCCGAAAACACCTTTACCCTGGTTTGAGATACAAACCAGGACTAAAGGGTATAATGGGGGGCTCCGGGTGGTGGCTCAAACCGGGGTGGAGGGGGCGGGTATTTATAACCCCCCACCCTTTAGTCCCTGTTTGTACCACAAACCGGGGCTAAAGGCTAGGGGTTATAAATACCGCCCCCTCCACCGCGGTTCGAGCCACCACCCAGAGCCCCCCATTCATCTTCTTCCCAGACGATCATCGCCACCGCTCGCCGCCGCCCCGTGTTGCGTTGTTCTGCTGCCACATCGAGCCACCGATGGGAGGTGGAGCGCCCCGCGCCGCCTCGCACTACCCTCGTCGTCCGCCGCGCGCCTCCCCCACCGTCCCGGAAGTGCCGCCCCCACAGGTGAGCTCCCCCGAGCCGGTAATCGTTAGATTAATTTAGTTAGTTCTTAGGTTTAGTTTAGTTATTAGGTTTATGGATTTAGTTTATTTTATGTTTTAGTTATAGGGTTTAGGGATTTTGGTTTAATTTAGGTTTAGTTTAGTTAGGTTTAGGGATTTAATTTAGTTTACGTTTTAGTTAGTGTTTAGGGATTTAGGTTTAAGTTAGGTTTAGGGATTTAGGTTAGTTAGTGACCTCACCGGATTTAGTTTAGGTTTAGTTTAGTTAGTGTTTAGGGATTAGTTTCTATCATCGACGGATTTTGGAGATATGTGTATTTGTCATCGACGGATTTCAGAGATATGTGTTTATGTTATATGATTTTTTATGTTATGATTTAGTTATGCTGCATCCTCGTTGTTGACTTGGCGGCAACGACGGAGTACTGGGCTCCACCGAGGATGTCTGAGCCTAGGCTCTGCCATGCTGGCACTAGGAGATGCTACCTGCTGGGACTCGTAGCTTGGTGAGGAATCCGGGTATCATCATCAACCCGAAACTTCTTTGGTGGCGGTCGTGTGGTCCTCTAGCGGTGTAGAGGAAGCCGGCCCCCGAGGAGGTGGTATAGACGCGTGTCAGGAGGAGGCCGAGCACGTCCGCCAATTTATGGCTACTTTGGAGGTCAGGTTCTCCAATACCTAGCAGGTTCTTCCGGGATCTCACCCGAGCTATTCTCCGATGATGGTTCCTTCTCTTTGGATGTTCACCTCCCGTGGCTCAGGACCCAGTAGTCGACATCTAGTTTGATATGAGTGAGAGGTATTGTTATACTTTATCTTATATTATTGTTGCATTATTTGGGTTATCCGAGATGTATTATATTGTTTCATTATTAGTACTTAATCTTTCTTCTGTATCCGAGTCATCGCAATTGTCATATTCTTTAACTTAATGCAAAAATGTTTTATCTTTCTTCTGTATTAGTTAAGCTATGGATGGTAGAGACAATGAAGAGGTGGTACTCGACATGATAGATGTGAAGGGTTCCGCAGCAGAAAACAAAAATTTCCTACGTTGGAACCCCCTAATGCCCAAGATCTATCTATGTAGTAATGCAGTAACGACCGGAGCGTATAGAATACATACCCTTGTAGACCATACGCGGTTAACGTTCCAAGGGGAACGTGGTTGAAGTAGTCGAACCCGTAGCCGACCTCAAGGTCGCGAAGCTCCTCGCAGGTCACCCCTTGCTCCTTCTTCATCGTGCAGCAGCTTTGGCTCACGACATCCAAGGTGCCTCAGGTGAAGCCCCTCATGGTTTCGTACACATACAGTGTACGACGACGACCTCCGGCTCCTTGATCCCTGCAGGGAGGGCGGAAGTAGAGCTCCGGCTTGGAATCTCCAGCAAGAACGTCAGGTCAGTGCGGTGTCTCTTGCATGGACAGTCCTTACTTGGGACCGTGCCAACGCATGGAGACGAGAGAGAGAGGGAAGGAGAAAGTCAACCAAAAGACTTCTCCAAATATTGGTGTGTCTATTCCCACCCATGGGCACCCCTTTATATAGGGGGAGGGGGTGTGCCCTCCCCTTTGGGTTTCCCATGTGGGACTAAACAAGGGAGAGAGGGGGAGGCGTGATACGTTGCTAACGTATCTATATTTTTTTATGTTCCATGCTTAGTTTTATCTACTTTCTTATATTTCGTTCCAACTTTGGAGTACTTTTCCTATACTTCCTTGGACTAACCTATTAACAAGATGCCCCAGTGTCAGTTGCCTGTTTTCTGCTGTTTTTGGTTCCAGTAAAGTCAGAAATGAATATTCTCGGAATTAGACTAGACAAATGCCAAAGTCGATATTTTACTGGAAGACTCATGGAGCCAGAAGACGAGACGGAGAGGGGCCACAGGCAAGCCAGACCATGTGGTGGCGCGGGCTAGCCCTGGCCGCGCCACCGGGTGGTGTGGGCCCCCTGGCCGCCCACCGACCGTCCCTCTTCAGCTATAAGAAGCCTCCCGATGCATAAACCCTAAATAGTCAATCAGAAATCCACAAAAAGTTCTGCAGCGCCGCCGCCACCGAAGGGGAGATTGGGGGACAGAAAGTCTCTGTTTCGGCACCCTTCCGGGATGGAGAAGTGCCCCCGGAGCCATCTCCATCGATCTCCACCACCATCTCTATCACCGTTGCTGATTCACATGATGAGGAGGGAGTAGTTCTTCCTCAAGGCCAAGGGTTCTACCGCTAGCTATGTATTCATCTCTCTCTCTCTATGCATGATCTTATTGTGATCATGAGCTTGTAATCTATAGATCTACCTTGCTACTCAAGTGCTTTAATAGATCTCTGCTCTCCCCATGTGTATGAAGTTGACAGTGTGCACACCATGGTGGCACTTAGGCTAGAGATTACAAATACTCGTTATGAGTTATATTGGGAGTTGGATGTCTTTATGAAATTGTGGTGTTTGTTGGAACCATCTAGTGCTCAAGGTGACAGTGTGGGGTTATCTAGATGTGGAAAGCAAACTTTAGGGTGTGCTGTTATAGCCGTACCATCGATTAGAGTGTCCTACCGGAGAGTAGTTAAGAGTAGTATCATAAAGAGAAGATATTTATATGAGAGTGTTTACTAGTGAAAGTATGATCCCTAGGCCTTGTTTCTAAGCATTGAAACACCATTTGCAACTAGATCTGTTACATGTTTGCTTGCTTCCATCTTTATTTCAGTTTGTCTTTAGTCTCTTTCACGCCATCAAGCTATTTTCTAGCACTGTTGTCTTATATCCATACCACTTGTATTTTACTATCTCTTCGCCGAACTAGTGCACCTATACACCTGGCAAGTGTATTGGGTGTGTTGGGGACACAAGAGACTTCTTGTATCTTGATTGCAGGGTTGCTTGAGAGGGGATACATTTGACCACTTCCTCCCTGAGTTCGATAAACCTTGGGTGATCCACTTAAGGGAAAACATGCTACTGTTCTACAAACCTCTGCACTTGGAGGCCCAACAACTGTCTCCAGGAATAGAAGTGCGTAGACATCAAGCTATTTTCTGGCGCCGTTGCCAGGGAGATAAGATAAAAGGTACTCACATCCTTCGGTGTGAGTGCTCGAAGTTATTTCCTTTTGATTTTGCAATTTTGTCTTTTTGTTTCTTGTTTTCACTAGTTAGGCTTAATGGAAAACAACAAAAAAATTATAGAGCTTTATAGTATTTATATTGAGTTAGGACATAAAGTGTTTGAAGCGAAAATTAAAAAACCTATGGAACTTTATTTGCATGCTAATAGCAATGTTGTTAGTATGAATTCTTTGGACACCATTATTGTTAATGCTATGGAAAAGCCTAAGCTTGGGGAATCTACTTCTTATGAAAATGATCTTTCTAGTTCCCCAGCTTTGGAAGATAGCTATTCTATTGCTTATGATGATACCAAACCTCCAATATATGATGATTACAATGATGAATATGATATTTTCAGTCCACCTACTATTGAGGAGAAAATTAATTATGATTACAATATGCCTCCTATATTTGATGATTATGGTGATGAAAATAATAATGATAGCTATTTTGTTGAATTTGCTCCCACTACAATCAATAAGAATGACTATGTTTATCTGGGGAGTATTAATTCTTTTATGCATATGGCTCATGATAAGAATGTTTCTTGTGATAGTTATATTGTTACTTTTATTAATGATGCTACTGAAAGTTATTATGAGAGAGGGAACCATGGTTTTATGCATCTCAATAATATTAAGTTTCCCCTCTTTATGTTGAAAGTCTTGAAGTTGCACTTGTTTTGTTTTCCTATTCTTGTTGCTTTGTGCTTTCATGACTTGTTTCTTTACAAGATTCCTATGCATAGGAAGTGGGTTAGACTTAAATGTGTTTTGAATTTTCTTCTTGATGCTCTCTTTTACTTCAATTCATATTTCTTATGTGAGCATCTTCTCAAACTATCATGCCTAACTTAAAGGCGTTAAAGAAAAGTACTTATTGGGAGATAACCCAAAAGTTTTAGATGAGTCTTGGAAGTTATTACCTCTGTAATAACCGCTCCTTATCCTTTTTATTTGCTTTTTGTGCCAAGAGTAACCTGTAATGAGAGAGAAGTAATGCTTGGGAAAGTTGTTGTCCCGAAACAGATTTATGTGCTTCACCGTAAAAATTCGTGTAAAATCTCTGTATGTCCTTTTGAGGCGTGACTTTTTGTGCTTCTGCCCCAGGTTGTTATCTAACTTTTGTTAGTTCAACACTTTTTGATTTGAGCAACAGAAGGTCTTTGAAAAAAATTGTCTTTACCTGCTGGTCTGTTTTGACAGATTTCTCCCATTTTCTGCATTTGCTTCTTGTTGGTTCCTTTTTTAGTTCTTTTGGGAAATTGAGCTTTTTGAGGGAATGGATACAGTATCTAGTGTTTTAGTGGAAGTTTATTGGTGTTAGAACTGAACCTAAAGATTTATTATCTTGAGTGCACTAATGTTGCTAATAAAGATTGTGTGAAGTTTTGTATGAAGGAAAAATTTCAGGTGTATGGAAGGAATGAGTAATAAGATCAAGGAAGGACTAAAACTCACGCTTGGGGATGCCACGCGTGTCACCCCAAGAAATATCCAAGAGGTACAAGCACCAAAGCTTGGGAACTCCCAAGGCATCCCGCTCTTCATCAATAAAAATCCCAGGTTTCTTCCAAACGCTTCATTTTTTTGTTTCAAGCACAATTGTGTTGTTCTTGGAGCGTCTTCCTTTTCGTTTTCGTTTTGGTTTTTAGTTTGTTTGGTTTTCTTTGTTTGCTGAATAAATTGGTTGGACCCCCTCTTTCATACATTGGTTCGCAAATAGTTTGGTTTGGTTTGGAAAAGAGTAGGAAAGTTCATGCTTAAGTGGTAAAAGGAGCTTGTTTTTGACCGTGGCCTATGTTTTGTCATGCCATGCTTGATATTGTTTTGTCTTTATGCTTAGTATTCTTTGCTGTAGCATGACATGTTATAAACAATTGAGATTGCTTAATGTGCCTTGGAAGGATCATGCGTTGTTTTAGCATATTAAAGCATATTATTGTGATATTCTCCTTTGATGCTTTATTTGGGTTGACTTGGCGCATGCTCACACCATGTTATGACTATCCCAATTCAAGATAGCTTTTATGATCCTTTAGTTTTCGACTCGTAATATCACTTGATGCTTTAATTAGTGATGTTTTGTCGCTCTGCATGATTATGGCCATTATTGCTCTCTTAGTTGGTCGCTCCCAGTCTTTTGCTAGCCTCCGTAATCAAGTATGAGTCCCACTCATGCATCCAACTCCTAAAACCAAGTTATTCCAAAGAGTCCACCATACCTACCTATTAGCATTTGCTATTCCAAGTATATTCATGTTTTTATCTACCTTCCGAATTAAACTTGTTATGAGAAAACTAGTGATTAAAGCTCTCACGAACTTTACTTTTCTTGCCCTTAATAAACATGAACCATTGTGTCGTCTATGTTGTCTATGCTTGCACTTATATGTTGGGGATTAGCATAACCATGCTGTCATGGGGAACGCTTTCAACATTTCACTTGTACTTTGTACCTAGTTGATATCATGCTCTTTTGTCTATGGATGTCTGATACATTGCAAATGTATCTATAATTTTTGATGTTCCATGCTTAGTTTTATCTACTTTCTTGTGTTTTGTCCACACTTTGGAGTACTTTTTATATGATTTCTTGGACTAACCTATTAACAAGAGCCACACTGCCAGCTGCATGTTTTCTGTTGTTTTTGGTTCTAGGAAGTCAGAAAATGAATATTCTCGGAATTGGACAGGACAAAAGACGATGTTGATATTTTACCGGAAGATTCACGGAGCCAGAAGGAGAGCCGGAGAGGGGCACAGGGTGGCCACACCCCCCCTTGGCACGGGCCAGCCCAGGCCACGCCAGGGCATGGTGTGGGCCCCCTTGCCGGCCACCGACCTTGCCTCCTTCGCCTATAAATTCCCCCCAAGGCAAAAACCCTAGATGGTCAATCAGAAATCCACGAAAAGTTCCGCAGCGCCGCCGCCACCGAAGGGGAGATTGGGGGACAGAAAGTCTCTGTTCCAGCACCCTGCCGGGACGGGGAAGTTCCCCCGGAGCCATCTCCATCGATCTCCACCACCATCTCCATCACCATTGCTGATTCCCATGATAAGGAGGGAGTAGTTCTCTCACGAGGCTAAGGGTTCTATCGGTAGCTATGTGTTCATCTCTCTCTATATATGCATGATCATGTTATGATCATGAGCTTTGTAATCTATAGATCGACCTTGCTACTCAAGTGCTTTAATAGATCTCTGCTCTCCCCATGTGTGTGAAAGTGACAGCGTGCGCACCATGGTGGCACTTAGGCTAGAGATTACAAATACTTGTTATGAGTTATATTTGGAGTTGGATGTCTTTATGAAACTATGGTGTTTGTTTGAACCATCTAGTGCTCAAGGTGACAGTGTGGGGTTATCTAGATGCGGAAAGCAAACTTTGAGGTGTGCTGTTATAGCCCTACCATCGATTAGAGTGTCCAACCAGAGAGTAGTTCAGCGTAGTATCATAAAGAAGAATATATTTATATGAGAGTGTTCACTAGTGAAAGTATGATCCCTAGGCCTTGCTTCTAAGCATTGATACACCGTTTGCTATTAGATTTGTTACATGTTTCCTTGGTTACCTTCTTTATTAAAGTTTGCCTTTAGTATTTTCCCAAGTCAACCACACGCCAGCAAGCTATTTCCTATCACCGTTACCACTTATAATTATCTATACCACTTGTATTTCACTATCTCTTCATCGAACTAGTGCACCTATACACCTGACAAGTGTATTGGGCGTGTTGGGGACACAAGAGACTTCTTGTATCGTGATTGCAGGGTTGCTTGAGAGGGGATACCTTTGACCACTTCCTCCCTGAGTTCGATAAACCTTGGGTGATCCACTTAAGGGAAAACTTGTTGCTGTTCTACAAACCTCTGCACTTGGAGGCCCAACAACTGTCTACAAGAATATAAGTGCGTAGACATCAAGCTATTTTCCGCGCCATGAGGAGGTAAGGTAAAAGGTATTCACACCAGAGGATTAAAGAAGAACCTCCCACGCAAACGCCTATTTTCCGCGCCGCTGCTGGAGAGGTAAGGTAAAAGGTACTCACATCCTCCGGTGTGAGTGCTCGAAGTTATTTCCTTTAGATTCTGTAATTTTGTCTTTTTATTTCTTCTTTTCACTAGTTAGGCTTAATGGAAAACAACAAAACAATTAGAGAGCTTTATAGTATTTATCTTGAGTTAGGACATGAAGTGTTTGAAGAGAAAATTAAAAAACCTATGGAACTTTATTTGCATGCTAATAGCAATGTTGTTAGTATGAATTCTATGGACACCATTATTGCTAATGCTATGGAAAAGTCTAAGCTTGGGGAAGCTAGTTTTTATGAAGATGATCTTTTTAGTTCCCCAGCTTTAGAAGATAGCTATTCTATTGCTTATGATGATACCAAACCTCCAATATATGATCATTACAATGATGAATATGATATTCTCAGTCCACCTAATATTGAGGAGAAAATTAATGATTACAATATGCCTCCTATATTTGATGATCATGGTGATGAGAATAATAATGATTGCTATTTTGTTGACTTTGCTCCCACTACAATTAATAAGAATAACTATGCTTATGTGGAGAGTAATAATGATTATATGCATGTGGCTCATGATAAGAATGTTTTATGTGATAGTTATATTGTTAATTTTATTCATGATGCTACTAAAAGTTATTATGAGAGAGGGAAACATGGCTTTATGCATCTCAATAATATTAAGTTCCCCTCTTTATGTTGAAAGTCTTGAAGTTGCACTTATTTTCCTTTCCTGTGTTTGTTGCTTTCTGCTTTCATGACTTGTTTCTTTACAAGATTCCTATGCATAGGAAGTGGGTTAGACTTAAATGTGTTTTGAATTTTCTTCTTGATGCTCTCTTTTACTTCGATTCATATTTCTTATGTGAGCATATTCTCAAACTATCATGCATAACTTAAAGGCGTTAAAGAAAAGTACTTATTGGTGGATAACCCAAAAGTTTTACATGAGTCTGGGAAGTTATTACCTCAGTAATAACCGCTCCTTATCCTTTTTATTTGCTTTTTGTGCCAAGAGTAACCTCTAATGAGAGAGAAGTAATGCTTGGGAAAGTTGATGTCCCGAAACAGATTTATGTGCTTCACCGTAAAAATTTGTGTAAAATCTCTGTATGTCCTTTTCAGGCGTGCATTTTCGTTCTTCTGCCCCAGGTTGTTATCTAACTTTCGTTAGTTCAACACTTTTTGATTTGAGCAACAGAAGGTCTTAGAAAAAATTCGTCTTTACCTGCTGGTCTGTTTTGATAGATTTCTGCCATTTTCTACATTTTCTTCTTGTTGGTTCCTTTTTGAGTTCTTTTGGGGAATTGAGCTTTTTGAGGGAAGTACTACAGTAGCTTGTGTTTTATTGGGAGTTTTATTGGTGTTGAAACTGAACCCAAAGACTTATTATCTTCAGTGCACTAATGTTGCTAATAAAGATTGTGTGAAGTTTTGTATGAAGGAAAAATTTCAGGTGTATGGAAGGAATGAGTAATGAGATGAAGGATGGACTAAAGCTCAAGCTTGGGGATGCCACGCGTGTCACCCCAAGAAATATCCAAGAAGTACAAGCGTCAAAGCTTGGGGATGCCCAAGGCATCCCCTTGTTCATCAATAAAAATCCCAGGTTTCTTCCAAACACTTCATTTTTATTGTTTCATGGACAGTTGTGTTGTTCTTGGAGCGTCTTTTTTTTCGTTTTTGTTTAGGTTTTTCGTTTGCTTGGTTTTCTTAGTTTGCTGAATAAATTGGTTGGACCCCCTCTTTCATACATTGGTTCGCAAATAGTTTGGTTTAGTTTGGAAAAGAGTAGGAAAGTTCATACTTATGTGGTAAAAAGAGCTTGTTTTTTACTGTGGCCTATGTTTTGTCATGCCATTCTTGATATTGTTTTGGCTTTATGCTTAGTATTCTTTGCTGTAGCATGACTTGTTATAAACAATTGAGATTTCTTAATGTGCCTTGGATGAATCATGCGTTGTTTTAGCATATTAAAGCATAGTATAGTGGTATTCTCTTTTGATGCTTTATTTGGATTGACTTGGCGAATGCTCACACCATGTTATGACTATCTCAAGTCACCATAAGCCTTGAATATCCTTTAGTTTTCAACTTGTACTATCACTTTATGCTTTGATCAATGATGTTTTGTCGCTTTGCATGATTATGGCCATTATTGCTCTCTTAGTTTGTCGCTCCCAGTCTTTTGCTAGCCTCCGCAACCAAGTATGAGTTCCACTCATGCGTCCAACTCCCTAAACCAAGTTATTCCAAAGAGTCCACCATACCTACCTACTATCTTATGCTATTCCAAGTATATTCATGTTTTTGTTTACCTTCCAAATTAAACTTGTTATGAGAAAACTAGTGATTAAAGCTCTCACGAACTTGATGGCACACTTTACTTTTATTGCCCTTAATAAACTTGAACCATTGTGTCATCTATGTTGTATATGCTTGCACTTATTTGTTGGGAATTTGCAGAACCATGCTTTCGTGGGGAACGCTTTCAACATTGCACTTGGTACTTGTACCTAGTTGATATCATGCTCTTTTGTATATGGATGTCGTCGGTGTGAAATGAAAGGGGATCTTGTAAATCCATGGAGTTATGTATATGTGTTAGAGAAACGCCTGGGCCGCTGGTCTAATCCATGCTGACATGGTGGAAACCTGCAGCGTAACCATAATGAGCTGTCTATGAAGCATTCTTCTTATATAAAAAAGGGTCCTATATTGAGAAAAAGAGAAAAAGAAAAAAAAGAGATATTATGAAAAGAGGAAAGAGAGAAAAAAGCACCATATTCCCATGGTAAATAAGAAGATTGCTGAGATGCTCGTTGCCTGCTTGCCTTGTCATTTTGATATGGGGATTCTTCCGTATCATCGGGAAAGGGGTACCCCGTTGGCGGTTCTCTATGATACACATGTACTTACGATGACAAGAACTTATCAGTGACTAAACTTGAGTAGCATGAGGAGCGGCCCTCGTATTCAAGGGACATGAGATTTCTAACTTATACTTCGTCAAGCATGTACACCATAGTTTGTTCACTTTAACCTTAACCACTTAAAGATGCTTATGATAGGGGCAATGAGAACTGAAAGCTAATAAGTATCATAATTTTTGGAAGCTCTTTATGAAACTTGAATCCCTACTTCCTTCTATGAAGGCCTTTCTTCCACTTATATATTGAGTCTCCACCTTCTATCTTTATGCACCTACTTTGAGAGCATATTGGCCATTCTTAGTTCTATGTGCATTGTCCCAAGACTTGTTGATTGATTCATAACTTTGATATTGCTTGTTCTTAAACTATATGTATCTAGTCACTCTTATGAACTTTGAAGGTGTCCTATGCATTTATATTTGCTACTCTATGAGGGACAAGCTGAATGCTATTATGCTATGTTTTCTTTATGTGAAACAAACAAACGTCTTGCAAAGCATTGTTATTCATGAATCTTTTGTTTGTGCCTTTTCATGTTGCAACATAGTTTCTTTGTCTATTACTAGAACTTTGTCTTTCATGTTATGATTGAAGTACTTTGATCCCAGCTTTGAATGTTTTACAAATACTTTGATCAAGTTTATGATGGTGCATGTCACCTCACAAATCATTCTTTCTTTTTATCACTTACCTACTCGAGGACGAGCAGGAGTTAAGCTTGGGGATGTTGATAAATTGCAAATGTATCTATAATTTTTGATGTTCCATGCTTGGATTTATCTACTTTCTTGTGTTTTGTCCAAAATTTGGAGTACTTTTTATATGATTTCTTGGACTAACCTATTAACAAGAGCCATAGTGCCAGCTGCCTGTTTTATGTTGTTTTTGGTTCCAGGAAGTCAGAAAATGAATATTCTTGTAATTGGACGGGACAAAAGCCGAATTTGTATTTTACCGGAAGATTCACAGAGCCAGAAGGAGAGCCGGAGAGGGGCCACAGGGTGGCCACACCCTCCCTTGGCGTGGGCCAGCCCAGGCCGCGCTAGGGCATGGTGTGGGCCCCTGTCCGGCCACCGACATTGCCTCCTTCGCCTATAAATTCCCTCAAGGCAAAAACCCTAGATGGTCAATCAGAAATCCACGAAAAGTTCCACAGCGCCGCCGCCACTGAAGGGGAGATTCGGGGACAGAAAGTCTCCGTTCCGGCACCCTGCCGGGATGGGGAAGTGCCCCCGGAGCCATCTCCATCGATCTCCACCACCATCTCCATCACCATTGCTGATTCCCATGATGAGGAGGGAGGAGTTCTCTCTCGAGGCTAAGGGTTATACCGGTAGCTATGTGTTCATCTCTCTCTCTCTATGCACGATCATGTTGTGATGATGAGCTTTGTAATCTATAGATCTACCTTGCTACTCAAGTGCTTTAATAGATCTCTGCTCTCCCTATGTGTGTGAAACTGACAGCGTGCGCACCATGGTGGCACTAAGGCTAGAGATTACAAATACTTGTTATGAGTTATATTTGGAGTTGGATGTCTTTATGAAATTGTGGTGTTTGTTTGAACCATCTAGTTCTCAAGGTGACAGTGTGGGGTTATCTAGATACGGAAAGCAAACTTTGAGGTGTGTTGTTATAGCCCTACCATCGATTAGAGTGTCCAACCGGAGAGTAGTTCAGCGTAGTATCATAAAGAAGAATATATTTATATGAGAGTGTTCACTAGTGAAAGTATGATCCCTAGGCCTTGTTTCTAAGCATTGATACACCGTTTGCTATTAGATTTGTTACATGTTTGATTGCTTACCTTCTTTATTTCAGTTTTCCTTTAGTCTTTTCCCACGTTAACCACACGCCCGCAAGCTATTTTCTATCACCGTTACCACTTATAATTATCTATACCACTTGTATTTCACTATCTCTTCGCCGAACTAGTGCCCTTATACACCTGACAAGTGTATTGGGTGTGTTGGGGACAGAAGAGACTTCTTGTATCTTGATTGCAGGGTTGCTTGAGAGGGGATACCTTTGACCACTTCCTCCCTGACTTCGATAAACCTTGGTTGATCCACTTAAGGGAAAATTGTTGTTGTTCTACAAACCTCTGCACTTAGAGGCCCAACAACTGTCTACAAGAATAGAAGTGCGTAGACATCAATGTCGTCGGTGTGAAATGAAAGGGGAGCTTGTAAGTCCATGGAGTTATGTATATGTGTTAGAGAAACGCCTGGGCCGCTGGTCTAATCCATGCTGTCATGGTGGAAACCTGCATCATAACCATAATGAGCTGTCTATGAAGCATTCTTCTTATAAAAAAAGAGTCAGATATTGAGAAAAAAGAGAAAAAAAAGAGATTATGAAAAGAGGAAAGAGAGAAAAAAGCACCATATTCCCATGGTAAATAAGAAGATTGCTGAGATGCTTGTTGTCTGCTTGCCTTGTCATTTTGATATGGGGATTCTTCCGTATCATCGGGCAAGGGGTACCCCGTTGGCGGTTCTCTATGATACACATGTACTTACGATGACAAGAACTTACGAGTGACTATACTTGAGTAGCATGAGGAGCGGCCCTCGTATTCAAGGGACATGAGATTTTCAACTTATACTTAGTCAAGCATATACACCATAGTTTGTTCACTTTAACCTTAATAACTTCAAGATGCTTACGATAGGGGCAATGAGAGATGAAAGCTATTAAGTACCATAATTTTTGGAAGCTCTTTATGAAACTTGAATCCCTGCTTCCTTCTATGAAGGCCTTTCTTTTACTTTTTATGTTGACTATCCACCTTCTATCTTTATGCACCTACTTTGAGAGCATAGTGGCCATTCTTAGTTCTATGTGCATTGTCCCAAGACTTGTTGATTGATGCATAGCTTTGATATTGCTTGTTTTAAACTATTTGTATCTAGTCACTCTTATGAACTTTGAAGGTGTCCTATGCATTTATGTTTGCTACTCCATGAGGGACAAGCTGAATGACACTATGCTATGTTTTCTTTATGTGAAACAAACAAACATCTTGCAAAGCATTGTTATTCATGAATCTTTTGTTTGTGCCTTTTCATGTTACAACGTAGTTGCCATGTCATATTGTTAGAACTTTATTTTTCATGCTATGTTGAAATTCTTTGACCCTAGCTATCAATGTTTTACAAATACTTTGATCAAGTTTTTGATGGTGCATGTCACCTCAAAAATTATTCTTTATTTTTATCACTTACCTACTCGAGGACGAGCAGGAGTTAAGCTTGGGGATGTTGATACGTTGCTAACGTATCTATAATTTTTTATGTTCCATGCTTGGTTTTATCTACTTTCTTATGTTTTGTTCCAACTTTGGAGTACTTTTCCTATACTTTCTTGGACTAACCTATTAACAAGATGCCCCAGTGCCAGTTGCCTGTTTTCTGCTGTTTTTGGTTCCAAGAAAGTCAGAAAATAAATATTATCGGAATTGGACTAGACAAAAGCCAAAGTCGATATTTTACCGAAAGACTCACGGAGCCAGAAGACGAGACGGAGAGGGGCCACAGGGCGGTCACACCATGTGGTGGTGCGGGCTAGCTCTGGCCGCGCCACCAGGTGGTGTGGGCCCCCTGGCCGCCTACCGACCTTGCCTCTTCGCCTATAAGAAGCCTCCCGATGCATAAACCCTAAATAGTCAATCAGAAATCCACCAAAAGTTCCGCAGCGCCACCGCCACCGAAGGGGAGATTGGGGGATAGAAAGTCTCTATTTCGGCACCCTTCCGGGACGGGGAAGTGCCCCCGGAGCCATCTCCATCGATCGCCACCACCATCTCCATCACCGTTGCTGATTCCCATGATGAGGAGGGAGTAGTTCTTCCTCAAGGCTAAGGGTTCTACCGGTAGCTATGTGTTCATATCTCTCTCTATGCATGATCTTATTGTGCTCATGAGCTTGTAATCTATAGATCTACCTTGCTACTCAAGTGCTTTAAAAGATCTCTGGTCTCCCCATGTGTATGAAGTTGACAGTGTGCACACCATGGTGGCACTTAGGCTAGAGATTACAAATACTTGTTATGATTTATATTTGGAGTTGGATGTCTTTATGAAATTGTGGTGTTTGTTGGAACCATCTAGTGCTCAAGGTGATAGTGTGGGGATATCTAGATGTGGAAAGCACACTTTGAGGTGTGCTGTTATAGCCCTACCATCGATTAGAGTGTCCAACCGGAGAGTAGTTAAGAGTAGTATCATAAAGAGAAGATATTTACATGAGAGTGTTCACTAGTGAAAGTATGATCCCTAGGCCTTGTTTCTAAGCATTGAAACACCATTTGCAACTAGATCTGTTACATGTTTGCTGGCTTCCATCTTTATTTCAGTTTGCCTTTAATCTCTTTCACGCCATCAAGCTAATTTCTAGCACCGTTGTCTTATATCCATACCACTTGTATATTACTATCTCTTCGCCGAACTAGTGCACATATACACCTGACAAGTGTATTGGGTGTGTTGGGGACACAAGAGACTTCTTGTATCTTGATTGCAAGGTTGCTTGAGAGGGGATACCTTTGACCACTTCCTCCCTGAGTTCGATAAACCTTGGGTGATCCACTTAAGGGAAAACTTGCTACTGTTCTACAAACCTCTGCACTTGGAGGCCCAACAACTGTCTACAAGAATAGAACTACGTAGACATCAAGGCGCCATGGGCCTCATGGGCCAGCCGGCTAGGGGTGGGCCCTACCCTGCGCACAGCCCTAGGCTGGCCGGGTGGGCCCCCTTGAGGCGCATGGGCCTTGGCCCTTCGGCCCTTGGCCCTTCCCTCCTTCGGTTTTCCCTCATGGGCCCTTTTTCCCTAGGAAGTTTGGCCCATTAGTGGAATACCCCTTCAAATTAGATTTTAATATTATATTTAATATTAATTACATTAATTAACATATAAATACATATTACAAAATCCGACAAGACCTGAAACACCTTTCGGTTCCCTTTCGATTTCCTCCGAATGACTTCGGAACTTTCCCGGAACGATTCTGGTTCTCTCACGGAACTTTTCGTGTTTCCTTTTATCTTTCATATGGTGATTCCAACTTACAGAGGAACTCTAGATCATCGTACCCTTAAGTGTATTTCCCCACAGCTCGGGAATGGCACAGACATGATCTCCATCAATGATCAATAGCGGGACCGGGATGCCCATATTGACCCGTGTGCATCCCACGTGACAATGTCGTTTGAACCATAAACAGTCGTTTCCCATTCCCTTTGCCACTTGATACCTAGTTCATCCGAGATTTGATCTACAATATCTCCATACCTTCGTTCGATCTTGTTACCGATGAAATTGTTTTCTCGCTTCCGTGTCATTGCATTCCGTGACCCAGTCACACGCTTGCAAGCTTCGTTGATGCAATGTCACCGAGATGGCCACTAATGTATGTGTCTGTTACATGGATGGGAAAATCCTGGTCTTGATATGTAATCCTCTACACGCCCCTTTGGGAAACCTGAGTGGCACCTTTTCGATCACCCAGTCACGGTGTGATACTTGATAACCATCTAAGCTCCCTCTAGAACGGTGATCTGCATTACCTCACAGTCTAAGGATCAGGTCGCAAGGTTTCCTTAGTTTATCATTAATGGTGAACTTTTTAAAGATCTCATTAAGATAAATGGTTGGGTTGATTGTCTATCACATTATTCAACTAATGACGTGACCTTATTGTCAGTTGGCGTAAATGCCCATGATCTCGAAACCCTAGATCATCCTCATGACCAATGAACTAGTTTGCTAGAGGTAACTAGAGACTTGGTTTGTTTACATACCACACATGTATTAACGTTTCGTATTAATATAGTTATAGCATAGTATGAAACTATAACGAACTAATTGAGATATGACAATAAAAACCTATTTATTATTTGCCTCTAGGGCATATCTCCTTCAGTCTCCCACTTGCAATAGAGTACAAATAATCTAGCTTGAATTTTACTCATCATAAACCATATCACATATGCGTTTATTAATCATGCATGCTTATGGAAAACATCTTGTTCATGTTCTATTTTACCAGATCATTATGTCTTTGCAAATCATTAATGTCTTCCTAACTTTGACATTCACACCATTATCTCATAATGGGTTGAAGTATTCGTTTGGTGACAAAGTGAGACTTTGTTTCTAGTGTTTATAATGACGGTCGTTTTCACTGTTCTCATCTAAACTTCTAAACACACTTTGCAATCCATTATGTATATATGACATTTATGGAAGCAGAACGAGGCCGATTTTCAGGAGCCTACAGTGACTTTAGATCAACCTCGAGGGCTTTCTCATGGGCACTGTGCCCTGGGACACATTATTCTACGTTAAAAGCGAACTAGCCCCGCTATAACAATATACATCACATCAGATGGGGCCTTTATACTTCTATATCTATGTTGATCCTAGTGCATGAAATGCAACTATGCCACTTACTTTGCTTCTTGCTATTTAAGTACAATCTTATTTTTTGGGTTCAGTGATTAACTCAAGAATCACTTCAAGACATGTTCTTACAGTTAAGAGTTTGTCCTTCCAACCAGAACTTCGGGTCACATTACGTCGAGTATACAATATGGTTGTATGGAAGAACCTATGACTAAGGCATAGGAGATGCAACACATCTCTTTCTTCCTTTTTAACCATCGTTGTAATACTAAGACAATGCTTCATATAGTAAGAACTTCTTTCTTACCTTGTTCCATTCCGAACTTCTTCAGAATCTTGCTTAGGACATTCTGAACATCTTCAGAATAAAGTCCAAGGATCATTCGACAATCAATGTTTATTAAACTCACCAATCTATCTCGATAGATCTCATTGTTTAATAACTTCAACTTCATCCCAATTTATCTACTTAAATGTTATTAACACCAATCACATCATTCACATATGTCGTCCACATATCCCAGAATGATTTCACGCTCCCACTCAAATATGGCATCCATATTTGAGATCCAGGGATTTCACTTAGCTCCCACTCAAAATATGTCTGATACATATTATGATTCAGCCAAGCTACTTAGCTCCCACTCAAAATATGTCTCTTACATATTAAGATTTGGCCAAGCTGATTAGCTCCCACTCAAATGCAGGTCCTCTCGATAATCTTGGACAATCCAAATTTTTTTGATCATCATCAAATTGAGAATTCCAGCTACGAGACTTCAATATCCATATATTGCTAGTGTAAATACAATAGAGTCAAGCATCACTACATTTGTAGTCAACTGCTTGAATTTGTCCATACTTTGTGACAAATCGAGCTTTTACATCTCCATTAAGTTTCATTCCCATCTTATGACTTTGAAGTCATTCAGAAATATCAAGTAAACTTTACTTCATAAGATAAAGTAACATATTACTTTGCAATCTTAAATGTAACTTAATATAGGATTTTATGACTCCTAGTCATTTCTCGCACTTAGGTCCATCACGCTTCTTTGTAATTCGTAGGTATGTCTTGTTCATAAACATGACAAGTGAATCAATAATATATTTCCATGAACTTGCAGAGTATATATTGTTGAATTCTACTTTCTTTAGTAAAAGTATTCGCTGAAACTTTTATGATCATTATCATTAGTTTCTCTTCTATTTATAGAGTTCGGTTTCATGAAACAAATTCCGGAGGCAAGGTCAAATACCTTATTTTGATCTTTTACTTTCTCCCACCTGTATATTCATCAAGACACGTCAACTTTGGACAACAACACGTTTGTCCTTTATGGAAGATGCATTCATAACTTTCTAAGAATGCTCTATAGAGACTTGTTTATTCGCCAAGATTTCAACTTATCGAAATCTCTAGAAACTCGAACATGCCATAACACTTATGGTGTTGTTTCCACGATTCTTTAGATGTTCCTTTGTATTTCGACCGAGTGTTCGCTCATTTCAATCTCTAACTCTAAACGATAACCATAACCCCGATAAGAGATAATATTATAACATATGTATCTAATACATAATGATTATGATATTTAGACATTTCAATACACTTTGAAATTCCCCCTATTATCATAATTTGTGAAACCTCTTTCACATGTCCATTTATGCTAAAATTAACTTAAATACTTTAGTCATGTCGATCAAATCGAAGAGACTTTTGTATTCTTGTTAATTCAATATCCTCCTTCACTTTGAAATCTTTTGAACAATTCAACACAGTTTCAAACTTATATTTCATTAAGTAAATATTCACATTCACTTAAATCCACAATGAAGTGTGAAATAATGATTTCCACTATTTGTTGAAAATACGATACATCTCTATGTATAAGATTCAACATTAAGTATAAATAATGATTTCTACTATCTTGTTGAAAATACAATACATCATCTATTATATATTAAAAGTACATGACGGGTTAACCAGAAAATAGAGAAATAGACTAGAAAATTCCACAATAAACAGAAACATCTGGACGTCTATTTTTCACATAACTTAACCACAGCCATCTGATCTTGCCGAATAAATGAGTGCCATTTAATTTTGTATAAATTACCCATCTCTGCCATTATGTAAAAATACCTTTTCGTTTTCTTTTCCGGTGTTTTTTTGTTGGCTCCACCTCGCACGGCAGATGCAGGTGCCGCCGATTTCCAGATCCAGTACGTCGTCATCTACGGCAAAGAAGCCAGCAGCCGCTGTGCATGCCCTGCGTGTTGTCTATGGACCTCAGGCCAGGTCCATACGGACATGGAAATCTTCCCCCATTAAGTTATTCTCTTAGGACTATTCGGCGGCGGCAACAAGGTACAAGGTACATCGAGTAAAAACCTAGATCGATGTATTCATCTTCTTATCAACCTCCTCCTGCATACGCTCGGTTGCTCCTTCCCAGCCCAATCTCACGGGTCATGCACGCGTGAAAGTATCAAGCGACAAGCGCTCGGAATTAGGAAAGCGACCATGGAGATCTCTACTGACTAAAATGCAGGTTTCGTGCATCGGCAAGCCTGATGCCAAAGTTTTTTTAATTCATTACAGCTAGCTTAGTGCAAATAGAATTGTACGTACAAAGATTTTAATAATTACATATACGTCTATCAAATCAACTACTCCCAAATTTATATTTGAACTAAGCATGTGTTTCTCTTTCTATTTATCCGCTGATCATTTTCTAACAAATTTTTTTTGTTAGAACTTGGGAAGATTTTAATAATTACATATACGTCTATATATCAAATCAGCTAACAAATTTATATGTCTTCTGTTAGAACTTGGGATCTACATGATGGAGGTGCCATAGAAACGAGACGGGTATATATCGTATTCTTGGAAGCCACATTTCTAAACTCGAGTTAAGGATTTGACTTTTTTTTTACTTTTGTTGTTAAAACCATTTGCATGACCCCTTGGTAAGTGTTTCCAAGAGACGGACGGAGGTGTACATGAATACATGATGAATTTGCTCTATCGGCGTACGTGTGCCTCCGGTGGTCCGATCGGCGCCGGCGTAAGAAAAGCTTGGCAAAGGGTAAGATTAAGAGCTGGACGTACTTTCCGATCCAGGCGGCATAAAAATACTCCGTACTACGTACTGTTTAGATCAAGAGCTGAACGTGCACTTTCATCAATTACGTCATTTACCCGTTATTTTTATTTTTAACAGTCCCAAAATCATGAGGTGCTTTTTCCAGTAAAGAACTGATCGATTTACGAACCTAGGTGGTGTTTTCCAGTTAAACTCAGCTGTTGGCGTCGTATCCTCTTCTATGTTGATTTCACCTCCCGATTCTGACTCAAGCGCACGGATGTACATATCAGGTATTTTTCTTTGATATTAAGCAACTCAATTTTTTTGTGTCATTAGTATTTTTGAGCGACTGCAATATACTGCCGGATGCTAATTGGAAGAGTGAGAAAAATGTTTTCTTGCCAAACCATGTGATCTTACTAGAAACGTGTATTTTGCAGCCGTACATACTGCTTAGTTAAAAGAATCTCAGGAGGAATAATGAATAAGAATTGCAATACATTAGACACGCCACGGAATAATGTGCACGGCACACCGACGGCCGGTAGCGGATGCATGGATGTAGACATGCATAGGCGGACCCTACCGTCTCTAAGTCTGGGCACCAACCGGTCGACAAGCCTAATTGATGGCAGTTTAACAAAAAGTAGTGTTACTAGCCTTGAAATACACTATTTGTCTAGGTTTTAAATAATTCTTGGATCGATCGTAGATATGTAATCCAACACTAATAGGACATCTGAAAAGAGCCAGACCTATAAACTACTCACCCAATTTTATAATATGACTGACAATATATATAAATGAACAATAAAATTTCAAGCTCGAATTTACTCTAGCTCTATGTATTTAAAATTTTAATTTCTTATGGATTAAACTTGAATTCAAATCAATAAGTAATTATTGTTGTGGTATTACACATATGTAAATGATCACTCATAATTAAGTAGCAGTACAAACTTCAATTCTATGCAGTCTAACCGCAAATAGAATGACCAATTGAACGGTCCATGGTCCAATTGATCTGTTTTCTCACGTAGTCTGCAATTTGGGTGTGCATGCTAAACATTTCACTAAATATGAATATTTCTTTAATTCTAACTAACTTGGTTAATTGTAGGCCTATTTCCTGATCCCAAATCTATATCAACTGCATACTAACTACTACTTCCGTCACAAAATATAAGACGCCTTAGGATTACTTAAAAGTCAATATTTTTAGTTTGACCAAGTTTATATAAAAAATATGAATATTTACAATACCAAATCAATATCAATAGATTTATAATAAAATATATTTTACTAATGTGTCAAAAATAGTAAGATTCGGCTTTTGACTATCCTTAGGCCTCCTATATTTTGGGATGGAAGGAGTATAAAGTTTCTGGACAATATTGTCGTAGCGTATGGAATTTCTTAGAAGAGAGAAAAGTTATTCTGTTAGGCTACTGTTGACCGGTGGAGGCTACACTAGTTTAGTCCCACCTCGCCTACGGAAGGAGGCCACACCCAACTTATAAGGGAGAGATTTTTTTCTCCTTTCAGTCCGGACTTTTGGGATGGAGTGGGCTTTCTTCTTATAGTTGGGCTGTGAGCGTATGAACGTCTAGAACGTAGGTTGAGTGCTGGGCTGGGCCAAGTGGATGCTGACATCTGGTATCAGAGCTAGCGATCGCCATGCCTTCCTGAGGGGCTTCTTAGGGGGATGGGATGTTAGGCTACTGTTGACCAGTGGAGGCTACACTAGTTTAGTCTCACCTCGCCTACGGGAAGAGGCCACACCCAACTTATAAGGGAGAGATTCCTTTCTCCTTTTAGTCAGGGCATTTGGGATGGAGTGGGCTTTCTTCTTATAGTTGGGCTATGATCGCATGAACATCCAGAACGTAGGTTGAGTGCTGGGCTGGGCCAAGTGGATGCTGACATCTGGTATCAGAGCTAGCGATCGCCATGCCTTCCTGAGGGGCTTCTCAGGGGGATGGGATGTTAGGCTACTGTTGACCGGTGGAGGCTATACTAGTTTAGTCCCACCTCGACTACGGGAGGAGGCCACACCCAACTTATAAGGGAGAGATTCCTTTCTCCTTTCAGTCCGGGCTTTTGGGATGGAGTGGGCTCTCTTCTTATAGTTGGGCCGTGAGCGCATGAACGTCCAGAATGTAGGCTGAGTGCTGGGCTGGGCCAAGTGGACGCTAACATATTCCCAGACACCTTGCGTTATCTGATACAAAAAAAACTCATTCCATAGACATAATAACATTATGTGTGTGCCTAAGTAAATTAAACTTGCATTAACAGAATAACTAAATTGCAATTAGTCATACGAAGTACCGAGCAGACATTCACAATGAGATAGAAATATAATGTAGCGATGGTTGTCGACATGATACCCTTTTGAAGTAGTGGGTGCAAATGCACCCGTGAGACAAAAGGGATTTCCGTTTGAAATAGTACTAAATTATGTCAGAGACAAAAGATACACCTTATTGTGATATATGGTGTTGAAGAGAAGTACAGAACAATATATGAAAAATACACATAAGGTTGTGGTCATATATCTTTCGCAAATATAATAGTAACATTTAGGATATTTCTAACTCAACTGGAAAATACTTATTGTAAGGCTTACTATCCGTTGTTGAGCTGCCTTGCATTGATTTATTTTATAATTTAATTTCAAAAATATTCATGAAAATAAGAAACATTGGCTAGCCAAAACTGAAGTAGACATAATTAAATTAAACGAACGAAATTATCCTAACCTCTATATATCACAATGTGAAATGCAGAATAAATGTATGATCGTGACTGTTTAGTCTTTATTCATAAAAAAATAATTTGTAATGAAACGACCTTAAGTAATTTCTGATCAAACATAAAAAAAGGAAAAAAATAGATGGAACATACCCTCTTTTATAGATCAGTGGCCGTGTGAAGCCAATGTCTTTTTTACATTGAAACATTGATTATTAGAGTCATTTCCCACGCACGTGAAGAAAGTCACTCCTAAGTCGACTATCAATGCATCGCACATAACAAACCTTGATCTATACAATTATTGTGTGCGAAGAAACCCCAAACCTGGTCCATACAATTTACCTTTATTTTGGACGTGCATGTCACATATTAACTTCAAAACAACACTAGGAAGTTTTAGAAAATACATGCACGATAGTTCAAATTGGAGATGTGTATACACAGTTTAGTAATCAAATGATATTACCAAAAAACAAGAATAATCATGCATGTTTTGAAAAGAAGCATATGCCACATATTTCAAGGAGTATGACCTAATGATAATTGAGTGCACGGTATCTAGGTCACTGTCATTCCAAAATAGACTGCCAACCACTAAATTTACACAGAACCACAAAGACAACAAAAAAACTAGCTCCATGGATTAAATCAGCAAGCACGCCAAAATTAAGTAAAATATCAAAACATTGTCATCTATGCCAATATAGTTATGCTGATTTCCACATAAAAGAAAAATGAGAAGAGTGTAGAATAGCTAGATTGAGTGGTAGAGTAGCAATGAGAGAGCTAAATAAAATAGATAAAAACAATATTATGTCGAATTTAGAATTGTAGACATTCTAAATTTGCGCAACCTCTATAGCCATGGTCATCGACATTTAAATAGATTTTTTAGATTGTTGAACATTACAACAAAAAGTATATCATTAAATTGTGATGAAATATAATATATATTTTTATTTTACATAGAAAATTTGTCACCACATTGATATATTAGACAATGGTCAATGTTGCATCTTGGAGATTAGCCTTTATATGATGAAATTTATTGTTTAGTCAACCTACCTTTGATTTCTCTTTATTAGACAAATTATTCTTTTGTTTGATTCAGATCTATATGGTTGTTTTCCGTGTAGACCCTAATTATTGTTGGTCCACATACTACATGCTTTCAAATCGTAAACTAATATACTCAATGAGCTATGGTCTAAATGTAAACCTTGTATGTTGAACTAACATCATATAAAAACTACCACCCAACTAACTAAACTAGTAATATACATACAAATTATAATATCATGTATAAATGACACATACGTAGTTACTATTGTGATTTTGGAGACAACCTCACAATTATTTGCCACAAATTGAAGATGACTAATAGTTTTCACCATCTAGCGTATTATTATGGTTGGTATAAAATTTTAATCAATATATAATTTATGATATATAAAATGAATTTTAATCAATATATATATATTTATCGGTCGCTTTCAACAAACCAAAAGACGATGCCCTCGCATTTGCGAGGTCCACTTTGCTAGTTATGTATAAAGTTCAACATTTCTTCGCATATCACCGTTTTATCAGAATGCGGAGTTTTAGTCATTCTGCCCAACGAGGCATGGTTTTGCAAAGTCTCTAGATCAAGCATCTAAGACCCCGATCTTCATTTAGAATGAAGAACATGCAATAACCAAAATGACTTAAACAATAGTGTCATATCATAATCAAACTTTGGATATCTTATAGCATTCTAATCCTTTTATAAATGTTTAAACTATTATCATTAACATAGTGTTGAGAATAACTCATTTTTAATCGTAATGTGACCATAATGGTATTGTTCATAAGAATAGTACAACTATCTTGTAACTCGTTCATATGAAAAATCGTCTCGCCAAAAGCAAGACACACAAACAAGGATTACAAAATTATATTCAAGTCCACTAATCCAAATGATAAACCTTTGAGGAAAGAGGGTGATGTCGGCCATCAACTGTTTTTCTTGTCGTCATCAAGTCACATTGCCTCAATTTCAGCAATTCTCAAGCAGACCATCTTGTTTTCACAGAATGGGACAAGTATCCAATACTTATATAAACTGCAATGAGTTTTGCAAGAATTACATTTATAACTTTGTATATCTAACATATACCCTTTTTCATTCATGGCCTCCATTTCAATCAAGCCCTTCTGAGAGTTCATAACTCTAATGCAAGATTTCTAAGTGTTTCTCCAAATATTCCCTTTTTCATCCATCATGGAAGAAAACTCATCCAACAGCTCATATTTTATGTGCCTGATCTTGCAGAATACAAGATTGTAATCCAACTCTCCATCGAATGGAGAATAACTTATTGGATTATTATGGAGAACACAAAAACATTGAAAAGTCATCAGATTTATCTCCTAATGGTCACTGTATGAAGAAGAGAAGATCACCTTTTACGAGGATATCCCTCAGGCGTGGGTATTAATCTATGAAGTTGGATCCTTTTGCTAAGTTCCATATCAAGAAGTATATTCCCATGGTCATAAAGGACCTCAATGGGATAGGCCATGATCTACTAAGATATTTGCAAAGAGACATTTAGACTAAGTTAATAATATGAGTTCAATCCTAATTGAGCTCCCACTAAAATTGTCATCTCCTGGACGATTTTAGTGATCACATGATCCCAATCCTCTGCACCTCCCCCGATCGTCACGGCCATCAGTGCAACATCAAACGTAGACATTTCCCAATGTCAATCACATCAACCATGTGACTCATGCTCGACCTTTCGGTCTCTTGTGTTCCGAGGCCATGTATACACATGCTAGGCTCGCCAAATCTAACTTGTGTGTATTCACTGTGCAACATGGCTTACACCCACATTATGCGAATGTAGATATGTCTAGCCCCCGATCGTCACGACCGGCTTCATAAGGGCAAACTTTCTTGGTGGTGCACACACAAGGGGAACACAATCATTGGAATTATTTAGGGATTATCTTATTTGCTACCATTGAGTATCTAATACTAGCATATAATAAGATATAAAGCAGGTATCAACATCACATGTGTATTGTGATATGATATGGTCCTTCTTTGCGTCTTGATCTCCATCGAGCGCTCTGGCATGATCTCCATCTTGCCCCTGGTTTGACGCCAAGTCCACGACGCCACCACCCGGTCATCCATCAGAATGATGACTATTACTATGCTACTTAGTAACAGAAAAGTAAACTACTTTACCTTTGTAACGACCAATGCCATATCATAACACAATCCCTCCTGCAAAATAAAGTTAGACGCCTCTACTTTATCGTTTGCAAGTTTTACGTGGTTGTTAGGGCTTTCGCAATAGAACCGTTTCTAAACTACGAACTTTCCAACCACAACATGGATCCAACAGTTGTCTCTACTACACCCCTTTCGGGGCCCTCCGTTGTAAATGCTATATCAACTATTGAATGAGAGACAGACACCCGCTAGCCACTTATACGGAACAAGCCGTATGTCGAGCGTGGAACCAGTCTCGCGTACGAATACTCGTAAGGTCGGTCCGGGCCGCTTCATCAAACAATGCCGCGATATAAACAAGTACACGTTAGAGGGTAACAACTAAGGGATCAATGCCCGTCCAAAACTTGTGCGTACTGGCCGTACATCACTCCTACACATAGATCGGCACCACTGAAGGGTTCCGCATCAGAAAACAAAAAATTTCCTACGTTGGAATCTCCTAACGCCCAAGATCTATCTATGTAGTAATGCAGTAACGACCGGAGCGTATAGAATACATATCCTTATAGACCATACGTGGTTAACGTTCCGAGGCGAACGTGGTTGAAGTAGTCGAACTCGTAGCCGACCTCAAGGTCGTGAAGCTCCTCGCAGGTCACCCCTTGCTCCTTCTTCATTGTGCAGCATCCTCTGGCTCACGACATCCAAGGTGCCTCAGGTGAGGCCCCTCGTGGTTTCGTAGACATATGGTGTACGACGACGACCTCGGGTTCCTTGATCCCTGCCGGGAGTGCGGAAGTAGATCTCCGGCTTGGAATCCCTGCAGCGCAACGGCATGTTGCAGGTGCGGTGTCTCTTGCATGGACAGTCCTTACATGGGACCGTGCCAACGCATGGAGACGAGAGAGAGAGGGAAGGTGAAAATCAACCAAAGGACTTCTCCAAATATTGGTGTGTCTATTCCCATCCATGGGCACCCCTTTATATAGGGGGAGGGGGTGTGCCCTTCCCTTTGGGTTTCCCATGTGGGACTAAACAAGGGAGAGTGGGGAGGCGCCATGGGCATCATGGGACAGCCGGCTAGGGGTGGGCCCCACCCTGCGCACAGCCCTAGGCTGGCCGGGTGGGCCCCCTTGAGGCGCATGGGCCTTGGCCCTTCCCTCCTTCGGTTTTCCCTCATGGGCCCTTTTTCCCTAGGAAGTTTAGCCCATTAGTGGAATACCCCTTCAAATTAGATTTTAATATTATAGTGAATATTAATTACATTAATTAACATATAAATACATATTACAAAATCCGACTTGACCCGAAACACCTTTCGGTTCCCTTTTGATTTCGTCCGAACGACTTTGAAACTTTCCCGGAACGATTCCGGTTCTCTCACGAAACTTTTCCGGTTTCCTTTTCTCTTTCATATGGTGATTCCAACTTACGGAGGATCTCTAGATCATCGTACCCTTAAGTGTATTTCCCCATGGCTCGGGACTGGCATAGACATGATCTCCATCAATGATCAATAGCGGGACCGGGATGCCCATATTGACCCCTGTGCATTCCATGATGACGATGTTGTTTGAACCGTAAACAGTCGTTTCCCATTCCCTTTGCCACTTGATACCTAGTTCATCCGAGATTTGATCTACGGTATCCCCATACCTTCGTTCGATCTCATTACCGATGAACTTATTTTCTTGTTTCTGTGTCATTTCATTCCGTGACCCAGTCACACGCTTGCAAGCTTTGTTAATCCAACGTCACCGAGATGACCACTAATGGATATGTCCGTTACATGGATGGGCAAATCCTGGTCTTGGTATGTACTCCTCTACACGCCCCTTTGGGAAACCTGAGTGGCACCTTTTCGATCACCCAGTCATGGTGTGATACTTGATAACCATCTAAGCTCCCTCCAGAACGGTGATTTGCATTACCTCACAGTCTAAGGATCAGGTCACGAGGTTTCCTTAGTTTATCATTAATGGTGAACTTTGTAACTAGATCTCATTAAGATACATCTTGTTGGGTTGATTGTCTATCACATCATTCAACTAATGACGTGACCTCATTGTCAGTTGGCATAAATGCCCATGATCTCGAAACCCTAGATCATCCTCATGACCAATGAACTAGTTTGCTAGAGGTAACTAGAGACTTGGTTTGTTTACATACCACACGTGTATTAACGTTTCGTATTAATGGAGTTATAGCACAGTATGAAACTATTATGAACTAATTGAGATATGACAATAAAAACCTATTTATTATTTGTCTCTAAGGCATATCTCCTTCAAGATGACGGTACTGGAGGTTGTTATTATGATGGAGCAGATGGCGGTGGATATGATGGCTCCCAGTATCTTAATTTGTCTAGAGGAGACGATTGTGGATACGATTGTGGAGACAACATTGGAGAACATGGTGGAGACACCTTAATAACAAAGTCCGGCGAGGTATATAAACCTATGGCGATCAATAGTATATGCATTAATTGATTCATATATATATACTGACGAATGTTTCTTCTCTTAGACCTTCACATCGGGCCAATCTTCTGCAAAAAAATGAGGTCCGACCAAAAAATTGGCCGCTGATGTCCGTTTCAAAATTGACCTAGTCTCTGAGCTGGGTCAACCGTTGGAGCCCATAGAGAGCATAAATGCATTTGTACATCAATGCGGAGTGATTGTTAGGGACACCATCCCGATCACCACTCGAGAGTGGAATAAGCCAGGAAAGAAAAGGGATCCAGCTGGAGCTAGTTTTGTTGACGACAGAGGCAAAGATTGACTTTGGAATTCTCTGATGACACATTTCATCCTACCAGTCTTGCCGACAGATGATCTCACATAGAATATGAGGTTGAAAGTCAAGGAGTGGGCTCTTAAGAATATGGGAACACAATTCAAGGACTGGAAGAAAAGATTATACCAAAACTATTTGAAGGAGAAAAAACTCCTGAATTCACTAGCGCACTAGAGAAGCTACATGATAACTGGGCCGTAATTGTGGAATACAAGCAATCAGAACTAGCTAAGGCAAGGTCGACAAACAATAAGCTAAATTCTTCCAAAAATAAATATCACCATCATATGGGTACAGGTGGCTACAGGAGTGCCATGCTTAAGTGGGATAAAACTAAGGCCGACCTGGCATCTAAATGGGCCACTCCATCTAAAAGTGGTTGTCCCTTGAGGTCAAGAAATTGGACACTTGGGCATGGGGGATCGTATGACCCAGAAACAGGGGAGATTGTTGCAAACAATGAAAATGTTGAACCCAAGAATGCACTTAATTAAACTGATAAAAGAGGTTCAAGAGGGAAAGTTCGTTCCTGACAAGGAGAACGATGAGCTAACAAAGGCCCTCGGGAATCCTGAAAAGGTCAGAAGAACATGAGGCTTTGGACCTTCTTATCCATGGGTTATTGGGTTTCCCGAGGACATTGACACTTACAGAAACCGATCGAGAAAACAAAGTGGCAGCAAGTGGAGGAGGTAGAGCGTTTGGCGAAGGTTGAAGCCATGTTGCAGAAGAAGCAGGAGAAGATTAATGAACTTAGAGGACATTCCCGACAACAAGATCCTACACTCGACAGTACGGCTGGCCCATCTCAGTGGAAAAGCAGCGTGGCTTCCACGGAGGTCCAAGCTAATGATGCAATAGTGGATGTCTACCCCGTGGATGCAATCACGGAGAAGACTAGTTGTGAGCTGCATGTTGAACTGAAGAACATATCCATAAAGGTGGCGGTCGGCTTGCTTTACCTTCTGCACCGGGAGCAACCTACCATTGCAATCCGATTCCAGCTGTTTATGCTCATGTCGGTGTTGATGAACTTCAACCGTTATTTCAGTCACTGCAGTTTGACATCACTAGAGGTGAAGGGGAGACGACACTGGGAAAATTAATGAGTGTCTTCATTCTTTGGAAAAAGGAATACATCAAGTTTCTAGGCTAGGCGCCAAGGCCACCGTCTCCACCGAGAAGCAATCCATCACCTCCAAGGCCACCATCACCTCCAAGGCCACCATCTCTTCCGAGTGCACCATCTCCTCCGAGTGCACCATCTCCTCCCAGTAGAAGTCCACCACCTCCAAGTCCACCCCTCCTCGAGAAGGACCGCATCACAAGTCCATCTCGATCTATGGTGCCTCAGCTCACGAAGGGCCAAAAGCGGAAGATTACCACCTTGATGGATAACCGACACGGAAAATGATAGTTGTCGCCCCTCCCAAGAGTACCGCCGGCTCCTCCCAAGTTAGCTTACCACCTAACTGATGAGGAGACCAAGGCGGTCGCAGATGCCAAAAAGGCACATTTTGCAAAGAAACAACCCGAGCCAAAGGTCCAAATAGATCCGAAAGTCAAGGATCACTTTAGACGATTTCTGATGCATCCATCACAAGCTCAGATAAATGCACCAGATAACTATACATGTTGTCTTGTGAAGACAGTGAATTCAAAGCAGAAGAAAACAAGTGGTCGAGGAAGCATTAAAAAAGACGTTCCCCAGCTCAGAGAACAAGAAAACAATCGATCTGCCCGCTCAAGGTGTTAGCCGAACATCAACTATTTGGGGGAGAACCTTTGGATATGCAAACAACTATTATAGTGGCCGAGCAATGTAATATGCCTCTTGATGACATACTTGGCAGTGTTGATTTCACCACGCCTCCTGTAGTACGACATTATGTCCATGGGCAGCCTATGGAAAGTTATGAGAGGCTATGGGATCTTCCAACAAAAATGCGACAATTGCATGAATGGTATATTAAAGCCGCAAAAGAAGGGAGAGAATGGATCATAGCGAAAGTTAGAGAGAATCATTAGTTCATTAAAGATGAGGTCCATGTTAAACTTTCAGAAATCTTTCAGCTATTCCATCAAAGGGACCTCGACAAATCTATCCTCAGTTGCTATTGTCTGTAAGTGATTAATTTATTTATATAATTAATAAGTATCAAGCTCAGCTCGTTCAATTCATTTCCAGTAATTATCCTCACTATATTCTTTTGTACGCTCTGATGCAGAATGAAGATTCTCGAATGTAAAAAAAGGGAGAATCCATGGATTTGGGTTCATTGAAACAAATCAAGTTAATGAAGCTATGCTAAATATGAAGCCCGTGGACACGGAGCATAACTTTCTCTGGTTTCTCAAGAAGCAGCATTTCTTGCTCGGGTGAGAGTATTTATGTCTTGTACACATTAACTTTTACTTACTCGATGTTAAGTGTAAATAATGAGTTACTAACGTATATAAACCTTACGCAGCTTTCACTGGATTTTTCTAAGCATTTTCGTTGACTTGGGAAGAGTTCAAATCATGGACTCATTACAAAACGACATGGAAGAGTACCGAAACATGATCGATATGCTCAATAAGTAATTTCAATCATTATCGCACTATATCGGTCTCTTTCATTCAATTTCTGAGATATCAAGTAACTATTAACGCATTCATTCATTTTCTTTGTCGGGCAGTGTTTGGACACGGTTCAAAACTATGATCCACGGTCAATGGCGTGAGGAGCTGATTTTTATACCGATCCCGATAAGTAGTATGAGCTAGGTCTACCCATATCTTTAATTCTAGTTTCAATAAAATTATCATGCTTGAGTTATTATTTGATTGAATTCTATTCTTGTAAAGTACGCGAGGCAGCCACAAGGGACAAATCTATGTGGATACTATGTTTGCGAGTTCATTCGCATTATGACTACTGAGTAAAACTTGGAAACTATTTGAGTATGTAAATAATATATTCACAATTTATTTTTATTACCATAACTTGTGTTGAGTTCCATTCATATATTTTATGATGATTGATATGTTCATATTGATCTCCTTATTTATAGTTGGACGTGATGCGGGAAAATCTCCTACCGCAGGACCGCCTACTCGCAATCCAAGAGGAATTGGCGGGATTTTTGGTTGATGAGGTCATAGACCCATCCGGAGAATACAATCTAGATAGACCCTAAAGCATCCATGTAATAGATCTCCATGTAATGAAATAAACGGTCTCTGGACCCGGTTCGGACTCGTATATCAAATTGTATATATATGTATGTATGCTCATAAGAGAAATTATATTATATATGCATCAATGTGTACAAGTACTATGTAGTAGCATCGTGTATGTATACGAAAACTTGTTTGAAATAAAAACACAGAATGAAAAATAATTGAACACAAAACACAAAATGAAAAGGAAAACACAAAACCCTAAAACCCCATCTCCGACCGTGGCAGCCAAATGGCCCAAAACGCTACCACAACAGGGAACCTTTAGTCCCAGATCGTGTTATGAACCAGGACTAAGTGTCCTTCAGCCTAGTGCACGAAGCGAGGCCACGTGGTAGACCACTAGTCCCGGTTCATAGCAGAACCGGAACTAAAGGTCGGAGCTCTAGTCCCGATTCCGCACTCCCCGTTTGGCAACCGGGTCTAAAGGCCCTTACGAACCGGGACTAGAGGCATGTTTTCTACTAGCGTATAAACAAGATATTACAGAAGGCATCAATGAATATCACATACTTAACCTAGATAAACAAATTAATACTAAAGACTTAACATAGCTAAACTAGTTAGTCCTATTAGTCTTGCTACCTCATTCTTCAGCTCCTGAATACTTGCGACATATCCAATCCACTTGATCTGACTCCTCCTATTATCACTCCACAAAACTTGGCAGGTGGATGTAGTGGCTCAAGGGAAAGAAGTGATCATAGTCGGTGAAGGATTCTGTCCAAGTGATGATCTCACAACCCCAAGATTAGCAGTGCCCATAGAGTAGACACGCGTCAATAGGTTTGACAAAGCGCGCATTCATGACGTTATTTGCCAGCAGCTGCATCTGATACATTGGGTGCGCCTCCGAGTGAAGATAGTTGTAGCCCGCGTCGAGGAAGACATGCGCGGACTCCAAGGGACACCTCCTTCTTAAGATAGCCTAGGTGCAAAGAGAAGTGTCTTCTTCACCCACTCCCTAGGGGCATAGCTCCTCCACAACAGCGGGCGGGACGATGAAGTTTGCCACAGGTGTTGAGAAAAAGTGTAGCTTTTTGCTCAAAGAGGATGGACATATACAACGCAACTAAGACTTAGAGGTCGTTTGGCACCAAGGTATTCATTTCATTTAGCAGAAATGAAATGAATACATGGATTCATTTCATTTATATTATGATTAGAAAAACATCCACGTGTTTGGTTGTCACCGGAATTTGCAAATGACGGGTCTGAGATAGGAATCGGGTTTATACATGGAGGTATTTCGATGAATTTGCCAAATGAAATGATAGCCCAATTCTGTGCCAACCAAACAACATAGGGATGGAATTGCAAAATGAATTGCATGATTCCATGCCCAAATGATGGATACTAAACGACTTCTTAGGTTCTTCATAGACACAAGAACAATCGTTGTTTTCTTTTTTGATATGCACGTTTTTATACGGCTGCTTCTTACTTTAGTTGGACTTTGTATGCTGTCGCTGGGGTTTTTGTATTGCGCCGACGTTATTTTCGGTTTCTATATATCTTCTCTATTCCAACGTTTGTTATATGTTTCACATGTCAATCGCTTTGGTTCATCAGCGATAGTATGAACAAATCTGTATGAAGTTTTTGCGCCACATGGGAGAAGAACATTTGTTATGAACGCTAGAGCTGATTTTTTTCTTTCTAGGTTTTTCTTGTTAGACGTTTAAGTTCATCAACAAGGTGACGAAACATTTCTTCTCGCATCTATTTTTCTAGGGATTCTTTTCTATGTTTGTTGTGAATGGCAGAGCTATTTTATCTTTGTAGTATGTTTATCTCGCCAAATGTTCAAGTTCATCAACAGGGTGATGAAGCATTCCGTTCTCGCAATTATTTTTTTGCTTTGTCTCTTCTTACTTTTCATAAGGTTCTTCTTTCAATCATCTCAATGGTTTGAGTGTAAAAGAACATGATTCAATCTATTTCGTATACTTATGATTATTTCTTCTGTTTTAATGTTTCGCATTCAACGGTTTTATATCAGAGTAAATAATAGTGATAGATGGTTTCCACTCAAACTGCTATGCACATCGTCTCGAGTCTTTTCGGTCGTGGGATGGACGCGGGAGAGGACATGCGACACGCTCGCAACAGAGCCCAACACTCCCGGGAGACAGGCCCTGCTGCGGGCTAGGGCGGCAGATTCGCTCCCACGGACGTGTGTCGCGAGCGTCGTCGTACCCTGCGTCGCTAGAAGGTGGACCGTGCACAATCCATGGGCCTGCTGTCAGCGTACACGGACAGGACTGAGCTCTATGAGAGGCGTTCCCGGCGTGACACGCCTCCGCAACCGCCGGATAGAAGGGCATGCTGACAGCCGACGTGGCACCATGAACCATGCCGGCCACGGCTTGTCGCAGTCATGGGGCCCACGCGGGACCGACGTGGCACCGTGAGCCCATGTCGCCCGTGAGGCCCGTTCAAGGCCAACATGGCTACGTAGAATCTAGCCGTCAGCGGTTTCTCGCGGCACTGGGGCCCACCCATCGCCAACGTAGCGTGATAAGCCCATGCCGGCGGCAGTTTCCAAAGACGGTGTGGCGGCGTAAACCCATGCCATCCATCAGCATACACTATAGACTAAGCAGGTTCTCGCGACCATAGAGCATGGTTGACAATGTTATCGCGTGTGGGGGGAGTATGTCTAGCTGCATGATCATTCTCGCTGGCGATAGAATAGGTGGCAGCTTAGATTCGAGCCATATGAGGGTTCTCGCGGCAAAAAGAGTATAAGACGCTTATTCCTGTACTTTCTTCAAGAAATGCATTAGATAAGCCCGCTCCACTTTCCACCTCTGTCTTCTTTCAGCTGGCTACCATCGTCGTTGGGTGCGTCGAGACGGTGAACACGCCCGGTTCCGGCGACGCGGTTGCCGACGGTCATGAGGTGAAATAGCACGACAGTGCTTTAGAAGCGGCAGGACATGCGGTGAACACTTGAGGTCCTGCGCTTTGGTGCAGACGAGGCCTAGCCCTCACTCAGTGATACTCGAGATCACGATGATCACCTGGCCTCCTAACACTTCAGTGTAGTAGTAGACTCTGTCTCGCTTAGTGATACTTGAGATCACGGCAAGCTTTCTCCTTTTCGTTTTTCGCCTATTTTTCTCTTGATTATATTTTTTTCTCCTCGTTGCATTTTTTGGAGTTCGTTTGGCTCTTCGCGTGTAGGGGGTACCTAACGGCCGTGTCCCATCTACTGAAATCCTCCCAAAATTGTAAAAGGGATAAAAATTGGCACGCATTTTGACTTCTAAATGGAGTAATTATGACAAAAACTTATAAAATGCAGTTATTTACTCAAAAAAATTAGAAGTCAAACTGCATTAACATTGACCATGTTTTTGAGAAAAATACCCATATCTACAATACCTAATATATACCATAAGAAAATATCCATCATGGTGCATCTAATGGAATTGATTTGGTGTTGTAGATGTTGATGTTTTTTCTACATACTTGGTTTTTAGAAAAATCTATATGCACTACATTTTGGCGTTGAGATAGTACTAGAAAGTTAAGTGGCAATTAGAAGATTTCCAACTTGAAGCAACACGTGTGTGCTGAACTGACATGTAAAACGCTTTTAGGCTGAATGTATATAGTGCAAGAAATATGTTTTTCTCTGTATGTTTAAGGTTTTAATCTTCCTGGTTATCAATGGACATCAATGCCATTATGTCTCAGATGCATGTTTTTTCCTTGTGATCAGGTTTAGTTTGGTGTATTTGCTTGCCTGTCTAGTTTTAGCTTCCCACTCATTGTTGGCCAGAGAATGATTGGCCATCAATATCATTATGTGTAGACAAGTATTCATTTACCTCAGGTGTGTCTAACTTGTTCCGTTTCCTTTGTACTCTTACAGGTCCGATCCATGACAATTACCTCCTTTTATTTTCTCTTTCCCTTATAAATGTGCAACCCATGCCTGGACTAAGCATTCACCTTTTGGATGTGCTAATAGCAATGGAGAAGATCACAAATTAACATCAGAGATCATTCACTACTATGTCCTATGGTGCATTGTGGAGTAGGTATGTCCATTGCTCATACATAGAAGTACAACAACGAATCTAAAAGTCTACATATACCCCAACGTTCTTGGGATTTTGGATTTAGCTGTGGAGGGTGAGCAGGGAAGAGGACGAGAGTGTCCAAGAGCAGTGTGAATGGGAACATCAAGAAAAGCATCAATTATCTAGATTTCCTCTCGTAGCATAGGAGAGATATAGTTCTATGTTTTTCTGATGCCTCCCATTCCTATTGTTCTTGGGTGCTCCTTCCCCTTCCTTTTGGCTTGCACGATAATCTTAGTAGGGAGACAGGAAATCTTGGCATACCTTTACATGGTTCGAACTTCTTCATAGTGAGCCTTGGAAGAGGAAGAAAAGAGGTTCTAAGAGTTGTAGGAATGGGAACATGGAGGAAGCATGATTTGATTCTTCCACCCTTAACAATTGAGGTGTAGATTTCGCTTCAGTTTTTCTCAATGCTTCCTATTCTTATGGTTCTTAGGTGCTCCTTCGTCTTCCTTTTTGCTTTCAACAGTTTACTAGCTCCCATGTTGTCTCGTCTCTCGATACAGCTAGAATACTAGATATAGTACCAATAACACATTCTGCTTTCCATTTGTACCTGCTCCAAAGTTAGCCTAATGGCGAACCTTCGCGAAATTTATATCCCAAATTACAATGACAATTATTTTCAGTGTATACAAGAAGGTATGATGCAAATTTGTGAGGCATTAAATGATGTATGAAACTATAAAAATCCCGACAAATCAAGAAAGGGCACAATAATGAGGTTGGTAATAACATTTTATTTTGGCATCTAGGTGATAATAACTTATATATTTCCATGTATCTATTTCTTGTTCTCTCAGTGTGTGACCATGTCAACTCCACGCCAGAAAATATACAGTAATATGAACACCGGCATTGTTATCTCTCTCTGTATCAATAGCTACTAACTTGTACATATCAGGGCATTCCACATATATCATCAACAAGCTAGCAGCTTGTACAAAGTCAGGACATTGCAGATATAACATCAATTAGGTAGCAAGAATGGAGTTAGAACGGAGATGAGGAAACGATTGGAAATTTGATATTATCATGTTAAGTGGGTAGAACAACTTATGTAATTTTTTGGCAGGTTACAACTCCTAACATTTTTTCTTGAAAAAATGAAAAGGACATTTGCGTTTCATTTCATTGAAAAGGTAGAATTTAGGTAAAAATCCTCCTAAGAGGCGAGATAAAAATCTGAAAAGGGGAAACTAATGCACATCCCAGGTCATCGGGTAACACAATGCCAAGTCTTGTTGCCCGGCTTTGGCCAATTGCATTCTACATTTAGTGTGCACACAGTAATTTATGTTGCTCTCTCATTTACAAAAAGATACATAACAAGAACTAAATGGTGTTTGTATTTATAAAAGTGGTGAAGCAAGATTGGACCAACCACCTAGCACGCTAAATTCTCTTGTTCTCCTAATTATTTTGGATTAAGACCATACTCGGATACAACATACTCCAGCAGATGCAGACAGCTGAAAGAAAATTGTTCTTGTCAAACCAACTAACAAGTACAGTAGATTCGTGTCACTAGATTGTAGATGGCTAGAAGGCCGAGAACTTATCGATGCAGAATATCTTAGTATTTCACAGGGTTTTTGGTAAATTTTTGCTAATGCTTCCGCATTTCTAAAATAGAGTTGTTGTTAGGTTGCCCTCCTAGTTTCACTTTTCTATTTTGCGAACAAAAATTGGTTAACTCGTCACTTCTTGGACCAAACATGCTTTGGTATTTTGTAGAATCTAGTGATATTATCGGTTATTTAAAAAGATTTAAGATAAGTTCAAAATGTGCATCTGACACTCAACAATTCCCTATGCAACCAAATCGTGAATTGAGAAATGACTCGCAAGTTCAACCTCTTTGTGCAAAAGATCAAGAAATATAGCCAATTGGGTGTACTTTCTTCCTCCATCATGCATTTTTTTCCTTTTGTAACTACACAACCTAGCGTCAATGACTCACTAGATATGTATAGGTGGAGGATCTCTCAATTCATCTCAAAACATGCATTATATAATTAATTCCTATTGTTCTTAGATGCTCCTTCCTCTTCCTTTTGACATGGACAATTATTTTAACCGAAGAAACAAATATAAACAGGGGGTCTAAGAGCAGTGGGAATGCACTCTAATGTGTTTGTCCATTTCTGACTAGTCACTCATGTAATTCGTTGCAACAAAATCTAAAAAAATAAACATTACATAACTATAGGTCGAAATGTGTGAATATGAAGTATTATGTATAAACAGTTAGGGAGGGGGGAGATGGAGGGAGAGATAGTTGCATACGCTAGTAGAAAACGGACCTTTGGTCCAGGGGTATTAGTCCCGGTTTTGCTACAAACCGGGACTAATGCCCCGGTCCCAACAGCTCTATCTGGCCGCAGGGGGCGGCAGACACTAGTCCCGGTTCGAACGGACCCTTTAGTCCCGTTCGTGTAACAAACCGGGACTAAAGGGTTTCAGGCAGGCTGGGTCCGGCGCTAGACCCTTTAGTCCCGTTTTGTTATACGAACCGGGACTAAAGGTGGACCTTTAGTCCCGGTTCAAGACACAAACCGGGACTAAAGGCCTGGCTATAACTTTTTCCCCCACCTGCCTGAGCCACCATTTCAAGCTTGGCTCCTCTCTCATTCTTGCTTCAAGCTCGAGTTCATGCCCAATTTTTTCTCAAGATTTGTCAACATTTTGTGGTGCCCTATCTATCCAAAGGTTCTAAAAGGTGAGCAACTTCATTCTTTGAACTCTCATTGCTATATTAGCTCATTTCATGCTCTATCTTGTAGATGGATTTGTGGATTTAGTTTGGTAATAATTTTTGCAATGATAACATGAGATTGATGTTTAGATTCTATCTATCTTGTATTAATGTAATGAACTCCAAGGTAAATATCATTTTCAATATGTGGATACTATCTATATCTTGTTTTGGCACATAGTCTAGAAATTTGATTCATAGGAGCACACACATGCATGAGTTCATCATTCTAACTAGCTAGGAAAAATACCCTTCTTCATCTTCTACCTGCCTTCAGCAAACTGAAAAAATTGTAACAAATTAGGGTTAATTCACAAAAGCTTGATAAGAAGACATCACAGTACATCTTCGAGAAGCTCCTCTATGGCGAGCTCCTCGAAGATGTCTGAGGATAGGATCCTAAGACATCTTCGAGAAGCTCTGCCGTAGTGGTGTCCCTCTCGCACCATCTTGAAGTTAATAACTTCTCTAGCTATAGATTAATACGTCGCGTAACTAAAAAATTTCACATATTAGGGAGTGCCTCTATGCCGAGCTCCTCGAAGATGTCTGCGGACGGGATCCTAAGACATCTTCGAGAAGCTCTACCGTAGTGGTGTCCCTGCTCTCGCACACCATCTTGCAGTTCTTCACAAGAATGCATACCTATTTATAAATTAAGCACCACAACATAGTGTCGACACTCAAGACATAATGTCGACACTTACCCCTGTCATAGTGTTGCCACCCACCCAAATAGTGTCGTCATTCACTGGCTTAGTGCTGCCCACTCATGACATAGTGTTGACATGTTGTCGCCACATCCACGTTTAGTCCCGGTTGTTGCCTCCAACCGGGACTAAAGGTTCATCATATCTTTTGTCCTGGATGGGTGCTTTAATTTTGTTTTTTAGACCTGTACTAATTTTAGCATCATGATTCTGTTTGATGTACTTAATTATATAATGCAGATGAGCCGGCAATGGATGTACGCTGACCGACTCTCTGGCGAGTTCATTAAAGGCGTGCATTCTTTTCTCCTTGTGGCCGAGGCAAACAAGAGGAATGGTTTTATGTCTTGTCCATGTGGTGTCTATCGAAATCATAAGGAATACTCTTCCTCAAGAGTCCTTCATAGCCACCTGTTTTGGTTCGGTTTCATGACCGGCTATAATTGTTGGCCCAAGCACAGAGAAAGAGGGGTTATGATGGAAGACAACAAAGAAGAAGATAATGATAACCACTACCCTACTATTTCACCTGAATACGATGGTACTACAATGGAAGACAATGATGATGAAGAAGATGAAGAACGAGCATCAGATCTGCCCGATGATGATCTTAGTTGGGCCATTGCTGATGCAAAGGAAGAATGCGTAACTGAAAGGGAGAGGTTGAAGTTCAAGCAGATGTTAGAGGATCGCAACAAATTGTTGTACCCAAATTGTGAAGATGGGCACAAAAAGCTGGGTGGCACACTGGAATTGCTGCAATGGAAGGTAGAGAACGTTCTGACTGACAAAGGATTTGAAAAGTTGCTGAAAATAATGAAGAAGTTGCTTGCAAAGGATAACGAACTACCCGCCATTACCTACGAAGCAAAGAAGGTTGTCTGCTGATGGCTCTGTGTATGGCGCCAGAAAAATGCTGGAGTGTGGTTGATGTAGAGATCATTGGGAACCCCAAGAAGAAGGTAAGATGAGCACAGCAGCAAGTTTCCCTTAGTTATGAAACCAAGGTTTAATCGAACCAGTAGGAGCAAGGAAACACCCCAAAGGTGTTACTAGCTGAGCTTTGGCGTATGACTACCGTGCTAGTAGCAACGTGGAGACCTGCACAACACAACCACAGAACTTTGTCCCGAACTTGCGATGAGGTTGTCAATCTCACCGTGTTATGCGGAAAACAAAGGATTAAACGTATCGAATGGAAAGAAGTAATAGTTTGCAGAAAGTAAACACAAAGCAGTAAAAGATTGTAGATTGAATGTAAAGAAAAGGACCCGGATCCATAGTTCACTAGAGGTGGCTCTCCTTAAGATAGATAACATATTGGGTGAACAAATTACAGCGGGGCAATTGACAAACATCGAGAACGCAATACATGCATATACTAATCATCTTGTCTCCTTTGAGACTTGATTGGGCATTACAACATTATACATAGACCGTCATCCAACTGCATCTATGACTAATAATCCACCTTCAGATTATCATCCAACCCCTCCAAAGATAAGTTGCAAGCAATGATTATTGCTTACTTAACTGCGTGTAAAGTAAACAATACGATTATTCTATGAACAAAGGATTGTTTTTTCCCTAGTAGCAACAAAGACATCTAGTACCTTAGAGATTTCCACTTCCCAGATTACCAGAGGCATGAACCCACTATCGAGCATAAATACTAACTCTTGGAGTTGCTAGCATCTACTTGGCCAAGATAGCTACTAACAACGGAAAGCTTGCAAGATCACAAATAACAAAGACATGATAGAATCAATAATCAATCTGAAATAGCATCTCAATATCCATCGGATCCCCACAAACACAACATGCAGAATTACAAATAGATGATCTTGATCATGAACGGAGCTCACAACATCTAAACATGAAAGCACAAAGGAGGAGAACCAGCCATCTAGCTACTACATGGATTCGTAGTCCAAGGATGAACTACTCACGCATCAGACCGGAGGCTTGCATGGTGATGAAGAAGGCCTCCAGGGTGAATTCCCCTCTCCGGTAGGGTGCCGGGAAGAGCTTCAGATCCCTCCCGATCTAGGGATGGAGATGACAGCGGCTATAGACTCTTTAGTGGATTTTTGATCAGGCCCTTAGGGTTTTCGTCCTGAGGGCATCTTATAGTCGGAAGGGGAGGCCGAGGGGGTGCCAGGGACCACCACACCACCCCCTAGCATGGGCCAAGCCTGGACGCGCGGCCAGGTGGTGTGGCCGGCCTCTGTCCCCTCTCTGTCTCGTATTCTGGCATCTGATGACTTCCGGAAAAATAGGCACTTTGGCTTTTGTCCCGTCCAATTCCGAGAATATTCATTTTCTGACTTTCCTGGAACCACAGCAGAAAAAAGGCAGCTGGCACTGTGGCTCTTGTTAATAGGTTAGTCCAAGAAATCATATGAAAAGTACTCCAAAGTGTGGACAAAACACAAGAAAGTGGATAAAACCAAGCATGGAACATCAAAAATTATAGATACATTTGCAATGTATCAACATCCCCAAGCTTAACTCCTGCTCGTCCTCGAGTAGGTAAGTGATAAAAAGAAAGAATAATTTTTGAGGTGGCATGCACCATCAAAGACTTGATCAAAGTATTTGTAAAACATTCAGAGCTGGGATCATAGTACTTCAATCATAACATGAAAGACAAAGTTCTAGCAATAAGACAAAGAAACTATGATGCAACATGAAAAGGCACAAACAAAAGATTCATGAATAACAATGCTTTGCAAGACGTTTGTTTGTTTCACATAAAGAAAACATAGCATAATAGTATTCAGCTTGTCCCTCAATAGAGTAGCAAATATAAATGCATAGGACACATTCAAAGTTCATAAGACTGATTAGATACAAATGGTTTAAAACAAGCAATATCAAGTTATGCATCAATCAAGTAGTCTTGGGACAATGCACATAGAACTAAGAATGGCCACTATGCTCTCAAAGTAGGTGCATAAAGGTAGAAGATGGAGACTCAATATAATGGTGGAAGAAAGGCCTTCATAGAAGGAAGCAGGGATTCAAGTCTCATAAAGAGCTTCCAAAAATTATGGTACTTATAGCTTTCAGCTCTCATTGCCCCTATCATAAGCATCTTTAAGGTGATTAAGGTTAAAGTGACAGAACTAAGAGGATATGCTTGACAAGTTATAAACCAAAATCTCATGCCCCTTACTTACAAAGACCGAACCTCATGCTACTCAACTTTAGTCACGAGTAAGCTCTTGTCATTGTAAGTACATGTGTATCATTAAGAACCGCCAATGGGGTACCCCTTGCACATGATACATGAGCTTTCCCATAAGTAAAATGACAAGGCAAGCAGATAATGAGCATCTCAACGATCTTTTTATTTGCTATTTGCATAGATTTTTATTGAGGATGCTTCATAGAGTGCTCATTATGGTGATGCTGCAAGTTTCCACCATGATTAGGCATGGCTTAGGCTAGCGGCCCAGGCGTTTCTCTAACACACATACAAACTCCATGATCTTACAAGTTCCACTTTTATTTCACACCGCCGGGATCCGTAAGCAAAAGAACAAGATATCAACGGGGTATAAAGTACAAGTGCAATGTTGAAAGCGTTCCCCATGAAACACGGTTCTGCTAATTTCAACTTATAAAGCGCAAGCATATACGCAACAAAGAAGGACCCAATGGTTCAAGTTTATTAGATGCAAAAAAGTAAAGTGTGCCATCAAGTTCGTGAGAGCTTTAATCACTAGTTTTCTCATAACAAGTTTAATTTGGAAAGTAAACAAAAGCATGAATATACTTGGAATAGCATAAGCTAATAGGTAGATATGGTGGAATCTTTGGAATAACTTGGTTTAGGGAGTTGGATGCATGAGTGGAACTCATACTTGGTTGTGGAGGCTAGCAAAAGACTGGGAGCGACAAACTAAGAGAGCAATAATGGCCATAATCATGCAGAGCGACAAAACATCATTAATCAAATCATAAAGTTATACTACAAGTTGAAAACTAAAGGATCATAAAGGCTATGGTGACTTGAGATAGTCATAACATGGTGTGAGCATGCGCCAAGTTAACCCAAATAAAGCATCAAAGGAGAATACCACTATACTATGCTTTAATATGCTAAAACAACGCATGATTCATCCAAGGCACATTAAGCAATCTCAATTGTTTATAACAAGTTATGCTATAGCAAAGAATACTAAGCATAAAGCCAAAACAATATCAATCATGGCATGACAAAGCATAGGTCATAGTCAAAAACGAGCTCTTTTTACCACATAAGTATGAACTTTCCTACTCTTTTCCAAACCAAACCAAACTATTTGAAAACCAATGTATGAAAGAGGGGGTCCAACAAATTTATTCAGCAAACTAAGCAAACCAACAAATGAAAAACCAAAATGAAAACGAAAAATAAGACGCTCCAAGAACAACACAACTGTGCATGAAACAATAGAAATGAAGCGTTTGGAAGAAACCTGGGATTTTTATTGATGAAGAAGGGGATGCCTTGGTCATCCCCAAGCTTTAACACTTGTACTTCTTGGATATTTCTTGGGGTGACACGCGTGGCATCCCCAAGCTTGAGCTTTAGTACATCCTTCATCTCATTACTCATTCCTTCCATACACCTGAAATTTTTCCTTCATACAAAACTTCACACAATCTTTATTAGCAACATTAGTGCACTCAAGATAAATAAGTCTTAAATTTTAGTTCTAACACCAAATAAACTTCCATTAGAACAGTAGACACTGTAGCACTTCCCTTAAAAAGCTCAATTCCCCAAAAGAACTCAAAAAGGAACCAACAAGAAGCAAATACAGAAAATGGCAGAAATCTGTCAAAACAGACCAACAGGTAAAAACTAATTTTTTCGAAGACCTTCTGTTGCTGAAATAAACAAGTGTTGAACTAACGAAAGTTAGATAACAACCTGGGGCAGAAGCACAAAAATTCACGCCTCAAAAATATGTTACGAGATTTTACACGAATTTTTACGGTGAAGTACAGAAATCTGTTTCGGGACAGCAACTTTCGCAATCATTACTTCTCTCTCATTAGAGGTTACTCTTGGCACAAAAAGCAAAAAAAAAGATAAGGAGAGGTTATTACATAGGTAATAACTTCCAAGACTCATCTAGAACTTTTGGATTATCTCCCAATAAGTACTTTCTTTAACGCCTTTAAGTTAGGCATAAGAAGCAAGAAAAAGAATCAAGTGTTCTCAAATGAAGAAGCAGTAAGACCAAATTTTGTTTTCATAGGAGAAGCAAAAGAAATATTCTCTCTATTCTTAGGGAAGTGTTCTATATCTTTCTTGAGTGGGAGTTGATATTTAATGGTGTTGGGTCCGCAACACAGAAAACAAAAAAAAAATTCCTACTGTGTGAACTACACGCCAAGATCTATCTACTAGGTACAAAGCAACGGGTGGATATACATCCAACGAGAACTTACCCTCGTAGACAACGAGCTTTGTTAACGAGTAGGAACTCGTGGTTGATGTAGTCGTACACTTGCCGATCTCAAGATCGTGATGAATTCTAGCAGGTCCGGCTCCAGCACCACCAAGTCCAGCACCACAAAGCAGCGGTGCATCCGTGATCGCACACACGTCCGGTACCCCGACAACCTCCTTCCTCGCTCCAGAAAATCAGCGGAAGCAGCAACTCCTTTTCAGATAAAGCCACCGGGAACATGTATCTCGCTAATCCGAGACCATGGGGAAATAATACTAGAGGGGGAGAGAGATCCTTCACAAGGAGGTGTGTGTGAGAAGTGAGGAGGGGGTGACCTTTTATAGGAGGAGGGGGGTGCCCCTCCTTCATGGCCGGTGCATGGAGGGGGTGACCCTTCACCTCCTCCATTCATGTGGTGGTAACCCCTCCACATTAAAATGCCCCTTCACATTCTCTTTTAAAGTCTCCAAATTTAATGCTCTCTCATTTAATAAAACTCTTTTATTATTTTTATTCAGAATTTTGTTAATTACTTTAATTAACAAACATTCACATAAAACCCCCTGCAACATTTCAATATTACATGCAGAACCAATTTCAGCAATTTCACCCAAAACAGTTTCGGTGTCTATTGAAATAATTCCATCGCTTTCTTAAATCTTTATCTGAAACATATTTGCTCCAAATGGTGTCGGTATCCCTTAAGTGTGTCACCCTACGGTTCGCGAATAATGCAGACATGATCGAGACCCCTCTCCGATCAATAATCAGCAGCAGGACCTGGAGATCCATACTGACTCCTACACATTCAACAATGACTTCTGTGATCGTGAGAACCTTTAACGCTAGTAACTAAATCCCTTTGTCCCGCGATATATTACATGTCCGAGATTCGATCATCGGTATCTCCATACCTAGTTTTATCTCGTTACCGACATGCACTCTTTTCTCGTTCCCGTGATATAACATTCTAGTGATCACATCACTTGCTTGCAAGCTATTTCAATGTGATATCACCGAGAGGGCCCAAAGTATATCTATCCGTTATCGGGATGGACAAATCCCACTCTTGATCCATGAGCCTCAACGTAACACCTTCGTAGCACTGAACCCACCTTTATAGTCACCCTGTTACAGTGTGACGTTTGATGTTATCAAGATACTCTTCCGGTGTTAGCAATTAACATGATCTCATGGTCTAAGGATAAAGATTACTTCGTATGATGTTATAGCAATATAAACATAATGACTTTGATCGTAATGCTATACTTTGGATGAATGTTCATCACATCATTCCACCAATGGTGTGACCTTGTTATTAACAACATCCAATGTCCATGATCAGGAAACCTTGATCATCTTGTTAATCAACAAGCTAGTCTATAAGAGAGGCATAACTAGGAACCCTTTTTGTTTATTAAACACACATGTATTGATGTTTCCAATCAATACAATTCTAGCATGTAAAATAAACATTTATCATAAACATGGAATAAGATAATAACCACTTTATTATTGCCTCTCGGGCATATTCCCTTCAGTCTCCCACTTGCACTAGAGTCAATAATCTAGTTTGAAAAACTTTGCGTATTGAACACCTATGGCTTTCTGGTGTTGCATATACGCTATTGCTAGTGGTTAACATAATCTCTGGATCTGACATTTTCAGGTCCGTGTGTATTTGCATGTCTCTGCGTCTCTACGCATCATTCATTCTCAAATGAGATGGCATTGTATAGATTTGGTCCTTTCATGAGACCTTTAGTTCGTTCGGCTCAAAATATGTTGATATTATTGTCATACAATATATCTTCATAGTATTAGCCCACTTTGAACCACACCTAGTTTGATAACAAACTAGTTAACACAAATGCCCTCCTTTGCTACTACTATAGCAGTCATATACTTAGCCTTTTACTGTAGTATCCGTCACAATGTCTCAACTTTGGAACTCATCCAAATCCATCATGGAACATCCTTTCCATTACATTGTGCCACCCATAGTCTAAATTGAGATAAATTTAATTTGTAACTTGTGACAAAACTAGTATCAATGTAACACTTTACAATGAACTACCTTTAACTATTTGTCACTTATATATTATATATTCTCAGTTCTTCCAAAGCTCATAAGAATATCTTTACTATTGTCCAATGATCATATTATGAATCATTCTGGTATATGCTCATAACATTTAGAGCATAGGACATTCTGGATATATACATATCATGGTATAATCGATCAAAATCTTCACGTGATTTTACTCACCAAGTGTTGAAACACTTGAATTTTGATACAATCCTTTCCATGCAGCAAGAACCTTTCTTGTTGTTTCCATATTGAACCCTTTCAATATCTCATATATGTATGTCTGGCACAACCATATTAGCGCCTTAATCTATCCATATAGATATTGATGCCTAATATTCCGGGTTTGCCCAAGTCTTTCATCGAAATCTTATTTTAATGAAATTCTTAACTTATGTCAATACAAGATACATCATTTCCAATCAACAATATGTCCTCTACATAATGTATTAGAAATATGTCTCGGTTCTACTTAATTTCTTGCAAATGCAAGCATCTTCATCATCTCCATGAATTTAAACTCTTTAACAGCTTCATCATGGTGAAGATTCCAACTCCGCTATGCTTACTTCAACTATTGAAGTTTACATGCCCTTTTAGCACCCTTTGAATTAACAAAACCCTTCGGACCATGTCATGTACATGTCCTAGGTTACCGTTCTATTAGAAGAACCTTGTTTTGTTTATTCAACTACCATATACCAAATTATATGTAGTGGTTGCTACATTAATCCGTCAAGACTATATATCGCTATGAAAGATCAAATCTTGTCATAGTCAACTCTTTGAACATTGTCGTAAACTTCTTTCCGACATGTCGACTATTTCATAGATGTTAAACATCCATGTCTTATTTCTTTATAGATCCAAACACGATCGATAGGCTTCACGCCTTTCCGGAGGGTCTTCCAAGTTCAGAAACTTGTTTTCTCGTGTATGGATACTATCACGGATTCTATGGCTTCTAGTCATTTTATGGAGTCAGGGCCCATCATCGCTTCTTTGCATGTAGTCGGTTCATCATTGTCTAAACAATAACATCTTGCTTATCAAATCTTACTATTTGATTCTTACCGACCCACACGGTTCTATAGGGACTCTAATCTCCGAGATCACACCTTTTGTAATCACGAGAGCCATGAGCATTGTGGCTGCCACTCGACACTTTCCTAGCGCCATGCTTACTTAGCACATATAGCTAAGGTTCAACAACCTTATCAAAGTTCTATTGTCCTCCCACTTAACTTTTCACGAAAAATTCCTTCTCAAGAAACTTGACGTTCCAAGTAACAAACTCTTTTGTCCTCGGTGTTATGGAGAAATTCCCAACAAATTCTTTGGGATAACCTACAAAGATGTGCTTATCCGACTTTGGTTGTAAACATTTTACTTATGCATAGCATACCAAAATTTAAGAAAAGACAATTCGGGTTTTATCCCAAACCATAACTCATATGGTGTCATTTCAATGGATCACGATGGTGCTCTTTCAGTGTAAAAGCGGTAGTCTCTAAAGCTTCAATCCTTAAAACATAATGGCAGTTTTATAAATGACACCCTTGATCTTACCAGGTCAAACATGGTTTGATTTCATCTCTCGAATATGCCAAACTCCTATGGTTTATCGAGAAACACAAATCATGGAACAATTCCTCAAGTCTTAGGTGTTTTTGCTAAACATGTAACTCAGATATCTTCCTTTATGATCGAATCATAAACTCTTTATTTTCTTGTACAATGATTTTCCACTTCATCTTGAAAGTCTTTGAACAATTTTTGAATGTTTCATACTTCTTCCTTATTAAGTAAATATATAGATATATTCACTTAAATTTATGGAGAAAGCATATGAAGCAAAAAGATCCATCGCATATGGCTACACATAATGGACTATGCACATCAGCATGCACAATTTCCAATAAGCTAGTCATCTGTTCCTCTCTGGCCTATGGACGGAGTTTCAATTATCTCGAGGAAAGTCTCACATGCGTCAATTGATCAAAATCAAAAGACTCCAAAAATCCATCAAGATGGAGTTTCTTCATGTTTTCTTTCAAATATAATTTAAATAGCGATGTCACTTCATAAGTGATCTTTCAATCATTTGTCTTGCGACATTTTAGCAATAGTGTTTATGGATGTGATTTCTCCAACTAGACTTGTAAAAGTTCATCCATCCTTTATGGAATACGGTAATTATTTGAACAGCCATTGTTCTCATGATACCGGAACAAAATAACAATTATTTAAACAAATCTTGAAGGCTTGGTTTGATGACAACGAAAAACACAATAACACTTTATTTGTTTTTGATGAACATCATCACTCATTCTCTTGCTGGTTACTTAGGCCATTGTAGTTCATGAATTGCGTAGTACTGTATGACAAGTCATACCAACCAATTCGGTATCCAATACCGGTATCCAATACCTAAGAACCACATTGTTTAACAAGCAAGGAATATAGCCATAACATGTATATCTTCTATATACCTAAGTTGGACATCTCCAACCTTTTATTTTCTGCCAAATATTTTATAGATTCCCTTTCAGCAATTCCTTTTCTTTTAAAAGAATCTATCAACATCAATAGTGGTGTCATCGACATGACACATGGTACAAAGCGTATATAGTCAAATACTAATACCTTTGGACTTGCACTTTGAAGTGGATCACCATCATAAAATGTTTGGTGTTCTTTCAATAATCCATTCTTTAGTAATCTATTAGTGTAGTAAACATTTTACTTACATCTTCTATTCATCCTTATCATGACAACTTTCATGATCAAGCTACTATAGCCTATAAGGAAGAATCGCGAGTATAATATCAGTTCCCAAAACCTTTTTGGTAGATTCTGATGCCTAGCATCTCCATCCTTCACAAATTCTCATACAATATGAGAACATGTATTTTGCTAAATTATACTCTATCATAATGCAACCAAAAACATTGTTTCAGATATCACAATATCTTTCACACATGATGGTTTCTGAAACAATTTTCAGCTCCAATATAATCTTGACATTAAAACAAATTTTTGAATATCAATAATCATGGAGGCAAACATGATACTTTAGATACTAACATTGGAATTCTTACTCTTGATTCAAATACTACTTATTAAACTTCATGGAGTAAATAGAGTTTGCTGAAAGTTTGCAATAGGACTTATAAACTTTAAATTGACATTCAAAACAATACGATACTAGTTCATAAAGTAAATATCCAGAATCCTGTAGTTCTATTATCTCAAATAAAAACTAAGTGTAAGGTAGTGAACAGATGCGAATGACTACAACAAATTATGCAAATTCACTTTGATTTAGTTTATGACAAATTGAGTTCGACTAATCCAAATTAGAAATGAACTCCCACTCAAAAACGACATCCCTCGTGTCTTTTTGGTGATTACATGAACCAAATCCACTACACCAAGTCCGATCATCATGTGAGTCGGTGTAGCTTCAAAGGCGAGCATCAATATGGTCATCACATCAACTATATGACTCATGCTTAACCTTTCGGTCCGTGTTCCAAGGCCATGTATGTACATGCTAGGCTCGCCAAGTAAGAACCTTAGTATTCGCGTGTGTAAAACTGTCTTACACCCGTTGCATGAAAGCATAGAGTTGAGAACACCCGATCATCACGTGATGTCTCGAAACACGATCCATAGAACGGTGCATACTTAAGGAAGAACATATTTTATCTTGATATTTAAATGAGGGATCATCTTACAATGCTACAGAAAGCGCCAAACTAGCAGTATAAGATGCTAACATCTAATGTGTAAAGTGAGATGATATGGTCAATGCATTTGATCTCTATCATTTGCATCGTGGTATGATCTCTATCATTCCTTTGTGTGTAAGGCCAAGATCTATGGAATTTACACGTTGAATGTGTTGTAAGAGTATCTATCGTACATCTACTTACAACAATACTATATCAAGACACTAGCCTAGCAACGATCTAAACTAGACGCCTCTAATTTATCAATTGCAAGTTTTACGTGGCTTAGGGCTTTCGGAGATAGAACCATTCTTACCTACGAACATGAACCACAATGAGGATAACTAAGTTATTAGCAACTCGTAAATCAGATATTGATTATAGTAGGAGAGACAGACACCCGCCAGCCACTTATGCAAAACAAGTTGCATGTCAGTCGTGGAACCGGTCTCATGTACGATGACATGTAAGGTTGGTCCGGGCCGCTTCATCCCACTATGCCACCAATATCCAAAATACATGAAAGAAGCAATAACATGATCATCATCGCCCACATATAAACATATGTGTACTACCCGTGCAAAGCACCTATGCATAGACCTGGCTCTGATACCACTATTGGGTCCGCAGCATAGAAAACAAAAAAAAATTCCTACGGTGTGAACTACACGCCAAGATCTATCTACTAGGTACAAAGGAACAGGTGGATATACATCCAACGAGAACTTACCCTCATAGACAACGAGCTTTGTTAACGAGTAGGAACTCGTGGTTGATGTAGTCGTACACTTGCCGATCTCAAGATCGTGATGAAGTCTAGCAGGTCCGGCTCCAGCACCACCAAGTCCAAAGATCAGCAAAGGTGCATCCGTGATCGCACACACATCCGTACTCGACAACCTCCATCCTCGCTCCAAAGAAAGCAGGCAAGCAGCAGCCTTTCCGATAAAGCCACCGGGAACATGTATCTCGCTAATCCGAGACCATGGGGAAATAATACTAGAGGGGAGAGATCCTTCACAAGGAGGTGTGTGTGAGAAGTGAGGAGGTGGCCTTTTATAGGAGGAGGGGGGTGCGGCTCCTTCATGGCCGGCTCATGGAGGGGGTGACCCTTCACCTCCTCCATTCATGTGGTGGTAACCCCTCCACATTAAAATGCCCCTTCACATTCTCTTTTAAAGTCTCCATTTTAAATGCATTAAATTTCTCCAAATTTAATGCTCTCTCATTTAATAAAACTCTTTTATTATTTTTATTCAGAATTTTGTTAATTACATTAATTAAAAAACATTCACATAAAACCCCCTGCAACATTTCAATATTACATGCAGAACCAATTTCAGCAATTTCACCCGAAACAGTTTTGGTGTCTATTGAAATAACTCCAGCGCTTTCTTAAATCTTCATCTGAAACATATTTGCTCCAAATGGTGTCGGTTTCCCTTAAGTGTGTCACCCTACGGTTCGCGAATAATGCAGACATGATCGAGACCCCTCTCCGATCAATAATCAGCAGCGGGACCTGGAGATCCATACTGACACCTACACATTCAACGATGACTTCTGTGATCGTGAAAACCTTTAACGCTAGTAACTAAATCCCTTTGTCCCTCGATATATTACATGTCCGAGACTCGATCATCGGTATCTCCATACCTAGTTTTATCTCGTTACCGACATGCACTCTTTTTTTGTTCCCGTGATATAACATTCTAGTGATCACATCACTTGCTTGCAAGCTATTTCAATGTGATATCACCGAGAGGGCCTAGAGTATATCTATCCATCATCGGGATGGAAAAATCCCACTCTTGATCCATGAGCCTCAACATAACACCTTCATAGCACTGAACCCACCTTTATAGTCACCCTGTTATGGTGTGACGTTTGATGTTATCAAGATACTCTTCCGGTGTTAGCAATTAACATGATATCATGGTCTAAGGATAAAGATTACTTCGTATGATGTTATAGCAATATAAACATAATGACTTTGATCGTAATGCTATACTTCGGATGAATGTTCATCACATCATTCCACCAATGGTGTGACCTTGTTATTAACAACATCCAATGTCCATGATCAGGAAACCTTGATCATCTTGTTAATCAACAAGCTAGTATATAAGAGAGGCATAACTAGGAACCCTTTTTGTTTATTAAACACACGTATTGATGTTTCCGATCAATACAATTCTAGCATGTAAAATAAACATTTATCATAAACATGGAATAAGATAATAACCACTTTATTATTGCCTCTCGGGCATATTCCCTTCAAATGGTGCCTTCTTTCATATCAATAATGGCACCAACAGTTCTAAGAAAAGGTCTTCCCAAAGTTATAGGACAAGAAGCATTGCATTAGACATCCAAAACATAGAAATCAACGGGGACATAGGCATTGTTAACCATAATAATAACATCATTAAGACTCCCCATGAGTTTGTTTTTAGCATTATCATCAAGTGGGACATTCAAATAACAATCTTCAAGTGGAGGCAAATCAAGCATATCATAAATCCTTCTAGGCATAATAGAAACACTACTATCAAGATCACATAAAGCTTTGAAATCAAAGTCATTCACTTTCATATTAATGATGGGTTCCCAACCATCTTCTTGTTTTATAGGAATAGAAGCTTTATGTTTCATATTTTCTTCTTTACTCTTTATGAGAGCATCAGTAATGTGTTTGGTAAAGGCCATGTTCATAGCACTAGCATTAGGACTTTTAGCAAGCTTTTGTAGGAACTTAATAACTTCAGAGATATTGCAACCATCAAGATCAAATTCAAAATTATCATCTAAAGTAGTAGAACTATTACTAGCCTCAACACTAGTGCTGGTAATAGTAGAAACACTAATGTTTCGAGCAATTTCATCTTCTCTTTCCCACTTAGCATGTAATTCAGCTAATAGTCTAACATTTTCATCAATTCTTACTTGTATAGAATTAGTATCTACAAAGAGATTATCATTAGTTTCAGGTTTAGCAGCCATTTTATTCAAAGAAGATTGAGCTTCAGCCAAAGATGCTATATTTCGTTCAGCATTAGAGAGTTTTTCCTCAATAGTTTTATTAAAAGCAGTTTGTTTACTAATAAACTCTTTAAGCATAACTTCAAGTTCAGAGGGAGCACTCCTATTATTGTTGTAAGAATTTCCATAAGCATTACCATTGTTGGGAGGATATGGCTTATAATTGTTGTTACCAAAATTACTCCTACAAGCATTATTGCCAAAGTTGTCATTTCTTATGAAGTTCACATCAACTTGCTCTTCTTGAGCAACCAAAGAGGCTAAAGGAACATTATTTGGATCAATATGGGCTTTCCCATTAACAAGCATAGACATAATAATATCAATCTTATCACTCAAAGAGGAAGTTTCCTCAACAGAATTTACCATCCTACCTTGTGGAGCTCTCTCAGTATGCCATTCAGAATAATTAACCATCATATTGTCCAGAAATTTTGTTGCAGCACCCAAAGTAATGGTCATAAAAGTACCTCCGGCAGCAGAATCCAATAGGTTCCTTGAAGAATAGTTCAATCCTGCATAAAAAGTTTGGATGATCATCCAAGCAGTCAGTCCAGGAGTGGGACAATTCTTTACCAAAGATTTCATTCTTTCCCAAGCTTGAGCAACATGTTGGAGATATTCCCAAGAGGCAATAATAAAAGTGGTTATTATTATATCTTTGTGTTTATGATGAATGTTTGCATACCATGCTATAATTGTATTATAAGGAAACACTAATATATGTGTGTTTTGTAAACATAAAAGAGTCCCTAGTAAGCCTCTTGTTGAACTAGCTTGTTGATTAATTGATGATCATGGTTTCCTGATCATGGACATTGGATGCCATTAATAACAAGGTTGTATCATTAGAAGAATGATGTGATGGACACACACACACCCATAGTAAGCGTAGCATAAGGTCAAGTCATTAAGTTCGTATTGCTACAAGCTTTCAAATGCATAGTAACCTAATCCTTCGACCATGAGGTTATGTTAATCACCATCACCGGATGGGTACTTTGATGACATCAAACACCGCTTCGTAACTGGGTGGTTATAAAGGTGTCATTGGGTATTCTGAAAGTATGTGTTGAAGAGCATGGACCAAGATTGGGATTTGTCCATCCTTATGACGGATAGATATGCTCTGGGCCCTCTCAGTGGAATGTCATCTAGTTAGCTTGCAAGCATGTGACTAGGTCACAGGGGATGACACAACATGGAACGAGTAAAGAGTACTTATCAGTAACGAGGTAGAACTAGGTATGGAGATACCGACGATCAAACCTCGGATAAGTAGAGTATCGCGTGACAAAGGGAATTGGTGTCGTATGTTAATGGTTCTATCGATCACGAAGTCATCGTTGAGTATGTGGGAGTCGTTATGGATCTCCAGATCCCGCTGATGGTTATTGATCGGAGAGGTGTCTCCATCATGTCTACATATTCACGAACCATAGGGTGACACACTTAAGGTTCGAAGTTGTTTTAAGTAGATATTGAATGTGAGTTGGAGACCGAATGTTGTTCGGAGTCTCAGATTGGATCCGGGACATCACGAGGAGATCCGGAATTGTCCGAGGAATAAGATTCATATAATGGGGATCATTTTCTAAGTTAGGAAATGTTCCGGAGTGTTTGTATGGGGATTCTAGAAAGTTTCGGAATGTTCCGGAAGGTTCTAGAAGATATTTTGGAGTTTATTTGAAAACCAAGATAAGATAAGGGAAAACTTAAATGGTAAGTAAAGGAAACTTGGGGGGGAAGGACTCTCCCCCCAAGCCTCCTTGGTGCACCGACCCTAAGGGGTGGGCCTAGGGGTGGGAACCCTAGGCCGCACCCCTCCCTCTATATATAGAGGGGTGGAGGCGCCACCCCCCTTGCCCCTTCCCATTCCAAACCCTAGCCGCCTTTCTCCTCCTCCTTCCATCTGCTCTGGCTTAGGCGAAGCCCTGCAGAATTCTCTACTCCACCACCACCACCACGCCGTCGTGCTGCTGGGATTCTGTGGAGAGATCTACTACCTCCGCTGCTCGCTGGAATGGGGAAAGGAAGGTCTGCTTCGACCAAGACGCAGGACCGATCATGAAGCGTCACGAACACGGCGCTGGAAGGATCGTCTACTCGATCTTGAGATCGGCAAGTGATCGACTACATCAACCACGAGATCCAATCTCGAACAAGGTTTTCGAAACTACAAGGGTTAGTACAGATCTATTTCATTCCACATGTCTAATAGATTAGATTTTGGCTTTTATCTAGATTACATCTGGGTTTTGTTCGTTCTTGTGGTAGAATTTTTTTGTTTTCCATGCTACGAACCCATCAGTGGTATCAGAGCCTTGTCTATGCATAGATCTGTTGCACGAGTAGAACATAATGGTTTTGTGGGCGTTGGTGCTCGTGCCATCTTTTGCTTTGTGTACTTTGCATCTTGCGGTATGGTGGGATGAAGCGGCTCGGGCTAACCTTACATGTCATCGCACATGAGACTTGCTCCACGCTTGACGTGTAACTTGCTTTGCACAAGTGGCTTTGCGGGTGTCTGTCTCTCCCACCATAGTATAGATCCAATCTACACTTTGCACTTGATAGCACTTGTATCAACGTTGTGGTTCAGTTTCGTAAGTAAGATCCGTTCTTATTCGAAAGCCCCAAACCACGTAAAACATGCTAAGAAAATTAGAGGCGTCTAACTTGTTTTTGAAGGGGTTTTGTGATGTGATATGGTCATCATGTGATTGTGATTATATTTGATGTATGCAATGATCCTTGTTGTAATATGGCAACCGGCAGGAGCCTAATGGCTGTCTTTAATTCTGTTAAGACCTGCGTGTCTATTCATCTTGTAATAGCTTTATTCCAAATAGTTGTAATAGTTGCTAGTGATTATGGACAACCATGAAGCGGCGCCACTGACCTTGACGCAATGCTGGTGATGATGGAGATCATGTTCGTGCTTTGGAGATGGAGATCAAAGGCATAAGAAGAAAGGGCCATATCATATCACACTAATTATGAATTGCCTGTGATGTTAATCCTTTATGCATCTTGTATTGCTTAGATCATGACGGTAGCATTATAAGATGATCCCTCTCACTAAATATCAAGTAATAAAGTGTTCGTCCTTAGTTGGCATCGTTGCAAAGACTCATCGTTTCGAAGCATCTCGTGATGATCGGATGTGATAGATTCTACGTGTGCATACAACGGGTGCAAGCCAGATTTGCACATGCGGAAACTAAGGTTAATCTTGACGAGCCTAGCATGTACAGACATGGTCTTGGAACACGGAATACCGAAAGGTAGAGCATGAGTCATATAAATGGTATGATGAACATGAAGATTGTTCGTCGATGAAACTACATCTTCTCTCGTGAAGATCGGACTTGGTGTAGTGGACTTGGTTCGTGTAATCGCTAAGACAATGTGAGGGATGTTGTTTTGAGTGGTAGTTCACCTAGTTAATTTAAGAATTAAAATTGAACTCAATTTATCATAAACTTAGTCTAAACTACTTGCAAATTTGTTATAGATTATGGCGAACCTCTCCATCAATTTCAATGTGTTCCTAGAGAAAGAAAAACTTAAGAACAATGGAAGCAACTTCACGGACTGGCTCCGTGGACTGAAGATTGTCCTCAGGGCTGGTCAGTTGACCTATGTGCTCGAAGCACCGCTAGGTGACCCACCTGCAGAAGATGCCACCGATGACGTAAAGAATGTTTACGCCACTCAAAAAAATCATTACTCCACAGTTCAGTGTGCCATCCTGTATGGTTTAGAAACGGAGCTTCAGAAGCGCTTTGAGCACCACGACCCGTTCGAGATCATTAAGGAGATCAAGCTCATTTTTGAGACTCACGCGGCCGTGGAGAGCTATGAGGCCTCCGAAAAGTTCTTTAACTGTAAGATGGAAGAGGGTAGCTCCGTTAGCGAGCACGTGCTCACCATGTCTGGGCACGCAAACAAGCTCCAAGAGTTGGGGATAACGATTCCTAATGAGTTAGGGATTCACCGTGTCCTCCAATCACTGCCGCCGAGTTATAAGAACTTTGTGATGAACTACAATATGCACTGCATGAACAAGACATTGCCTGAACTATCGTCCATGCTGAAAACTGCTGAAGTGGAGATCAAGAAGGAGCACCAAGTGTTGATGGTCAATAAGACCACCAATTTCAAGAAACAGGGCAAGCCTAAGAACAAGGGCAACTTCAAGAAGGACGGCAAGAAAGCTGCCGCACCTGCTAAGAAGCCCAAGGCTGGTCCTAAGCCTCAAACTGAATGCTTCTACTGCAAGGGTGCTGGTCACTGGAAGCGTAACTGCCCCAAGTACCGGGCGGATCTGAAGAACGGCAACATCAAGAAGAAAGGTATATTCGATATACATGTTATTGATGTGTATCTTACTAGTAATTGTAGTAGTGTCTGGGTATTTGATACTGGTTCAGTTGCTCATATTTGTAACTCGAAACAGGAGCTGCGGAATAAACGAAGACTGGCGAGAGACGAGGTGACGATGCGCGTTAGAAATGGCTACAAGGTTGATGTGATCGCCGTCGGCACGCTCCCTCTACATCTACCCTCGGGATTAGTTTTAAATTTAAATAATTGTTATTTGGTGCCTGCGTTAAGCATGAACATTATATCTGGATCTTGTTTATTACGAGACGGTTACTCTTTTAAGTGTGAGAATAAAGGTTGTTCGATTTATATGAGTAATATCTTTTATGGTAATGCACCTGAGATGAATGGTTGATTCTTATTGAATCTCGATAGTAGTGATACACATGTTCACAACATAGATGCTAAACGAACAAAATTGAATGATAATTCTACATACATGTGGCAATCGCTGCCTTGGTCGATTGAGTGAAGCGTATGAAGAAACTCCATTCTGATGGACTTCTTGAATCACTTGATTTTGAATCACTTGAAATATGCGAAGCATGTCTAATGGAAAAAATGACTAAGACTCCATTCTCTGGAATAATGGAGCGAGCTATAGACTTACTGGAAATAATACATACCGATGTGTGCGGTCCAATGAGTGTAGCATCGCGTGGTGGATATCGTTATGTTCTCACTTTCACGGATGACTTAAGTAGATATGGGTATGTCTACTTTATGAAACATAAGTCCGAAACTTTCGAGAAGTTTAAGGAATTTCAAAGTGAAGTGGAAAATCATCGTAACAAGAAGATTAAGTTTCTGCCTTCTGACCGCGGAGGTGAATATCTAAGTTATGAGCTTGGCATGCATTTAAAGAAATGTGGAATACTTTCGCAGTTGACACCACCGGGAACACCACAGCGTAATGGTGTGTCCGAACATCGTAATCGAACTCTCTTAGATATGGTTCGGTCTATGATGTCTCTTACAGATTTACCGCTATCGTTTTGGGGCTATGCATTAGAGAGCCAGATTCACTTTAAATAGGGCACCATCTAAACCGTTGAAACGACACCGCATTTAATTGTGGTTTAGAAAGAAACCTAAGTTGTCGCTCCTTAAAGTTTGGGGTTGCGGGTTTATGTAAAGAAGTTACAACCTGATAAGCTTGAACCCAAAGCAGAGAAATGCGTCTTCATAGGATACCCTAAAGAAACAATTTGATATACCTTCTATCATAGATCCGAAGGCAAAGTTTTTGTTGCCAAGAATGGATCCTTTCTTGAGAAGGAGTTTCTCTCGAAAGAAGTGACTGGAAGGAAAGTAGAACTCAACGAGGTTATTGAACCTTCTCTCGGAGTTGAGAGTAGCGCAGCACCGGAAGATGTTTTTGTGCCGCCTACACCAATTGGAGAGGAAGCTCATGATGGTGATCATGAAACTTCGAACGAAGTTGCTGCTGAACCTCGTAGGTCAACGAGGGCTCGTACCACTCCTGATTGGTATGACTCTGCCTTGAACGTCATGTTGGTGGACAACACTGATGACCCTGCGACGTATGAAGAAGCTATGGTGAGCCTAGATTCCGACAAATGGCGAGAAGCCATGAAATACGAAATGGGATCCATGTACGAAAACCAAGTATGGACTTTGGTGGACTTACCGGATGGCCGTAAGGCTGTCGAGAACAAATGGATTTTTAAAAGAAAAACAGATGCTGATGGTAATGTTACCGTCTATAAAGCTCGACATGTCGCGAAAGGGTTCCGGCAAATTCAAGGAGTTGACTACGATGAGACATTCTCACCAGTAGTGAAGCTAAAGTCTGTGAGGATTTTGTTAGCAATAGCTGCATATTTCGATTATGAGATTTGGCAGATGGATGTCAAAACGGCGTTCCTTAATGGTGACATTGAGGAAGAGTTGTATATGGTACAACCCAAGGGTTTTGTCGATCCTAAAGATGCTGACAAGGTATGCAAACTTCAGCGCTCCATTTATGGACTGAAGCAAGCATCCCGGAGTTGGAATCAACGTTTTGATAAAGTAATCAAAAACTTTGGATTTATACAAACTTATGGAGAAGCTTGTATTTACAAGAAAGTGAGTGGGAGCTCTGTAGCATTCCTAGTACTATATGTAGATGACATATTGTTGATTGGGAATGATATAGAACTTCTTAATAGTGTCAAAGCCTATTTGAATAATAGTTTTTCAATGAAGGATCTTGGTGAAGCGGCATATATTCTAGGCATCAAGATTTATAGAGATAGATCAAGACTCCTAATAGCGCTTTCACAAAGTACATACTTGGACAAAGTTCTAAAGAAGTTTAGAATGGAAGAGAGCAAGAAAGGGTTCGTGCCCATGTTGTCAGGTAAGACCTTGAGTAAGACTCAAAGTCCAGCTATGGCAGAAGATAGAGAGAAGATGAATAATATTCCCTATGCCTCGGCCATAGGTTCTATCATGTATGCCATGCTATGTACAAGACCGGATATAGCACATGTTGTTAGTTTGACTAGCAGATATCAAAGTGATCCTGGAATGGAGCACTGGACAGCGGTCAAGAATATCCTAAAGTACCTAAATCGGACTAAGGATATGGTTCTTTCTTATGGAGGTAATGAACAGCTTGTTGTAAACAGTTACACTGATGCTAGTTGGAACACCGATCCAGATGACTCGAAGTCACACCGGATAATGATTTATTTTGAATGGTGCTGCAGTGAGCTGGAGGAGTGCCAAGCAAAGCGTTGTGGCGAAATATTCAACTGAATCGGAATACATAGCTGCTTCGGAGGCTGCACAAGAAGCCATATGGATGAAGGAGTTCATTACTGAACTTGGCGTGGTTCCTAGTGCGTTGGACCCGATGGCCATCTACGGTGACAACACAGGTGCCATAGCTAATGCACAGGAGCCAAGGTCACATAGCAAGCTGAAGCACATCAAGCTACGTTTCCATGCTATTCGCGAGTATGTCCGAGATGGTGACATAAAGATTTGCAAAGTACACACTGATCTGAATGTGGCAGATGCGTTGACTAAACCTCTCCCTAGAGCAAAGCATGGCCAACACCAGAACGCCATGTGTGTTACGTATATTACCATGTAATCTAGATTATTGACTCTAGTGCAAGTGGGAGACAGTTGGAGATATGCCCAAGAGGCAATAATAAAAGTGGTTATTATTATATCTTTGTGTTTATGATGAATGTTTGCAGCCCATGCTATAATTGTATTATAAGGAAACACTAATACATGTGTGTTTTGTAAACATAAAAGAGTCCCTAGTAAGCCTCTTGTTGAACTAGCTTGTTGATTAATTGATGATCATGGTTTCCTGATCATGGACATTGGATGTCATTAATAACAAGGTTATACCATTAGGAGAATGATGTGATGGACACACACACACACCCATAGTAAGCATAGCATAAGATCAAGTCATTAAGTTCGTATTGCTACAAGCTTTCAAATGCATAGTAACCTAATCCTTCGACCATGAGGTTATGTTAATCACCATCACCGGATGGGTACTTTGATGACATCAACCACCGCTTCGTAACTGGGTGGTTATAAAGGTGTCATTGGGTATTCTAAAAGTATGTGTTGAAGCGCATGGACCAAGATTGGGATTTGTCCATCCTTATGACGGATAGATATGCTCTGGGCCCTCTCAGTGGAATGTCATCTAGTTAGCTTGCAAGCATGTGACTAGGTCACAGGATATGACACAACATGGAACGAGTAAAGAGTACTTATCAGTAACGAGGTAGAACTAGGTATGGACATACCGACGATCAAACCTCGGATAAGTAGAGTATCGCGTGACAAAGGGAATTGGTGTCGTATGTTAATGGTTCTATCGATCACGAAGTCATCGTTGAGTATGTGGGAGCCATTATGGATCTCCAGATCCCGCTGGTCATTATTGATCGAAGAGGTGTCTCCATCATGTCTACATATTCACAAACCGTAGGGTGACACACTTAAGGTTCGAAGTTGTTTTAAGTAGATATTGAATGTGAGTTGGAGACCGAATGTTGTTCGGAGTCTCGGATTGGATCCGGGACATCACGAGGAGATCCGGAATTGTCCGGGGAATAAGATCCATATAATGGGGATCATTTTCTAAGTTAGGAAATGTTCCGGAGTGTTTGTATGGGGATTCTAGAAAGTATAAGAATGTTCCGGAAGGTTCTAGAAGATATTTTGGAGTTTACTTTCAAAACCAAGATAAGATAAGGGAAAACTTAAAAGGTAAGTAAAGAAAACTTGGGGGGAAGGACTCTTCCCCCAAGCCTCCTTGGTGCGCTGGCCCTAAGGGGTGGGCCTAGGGGTGGGAACCCTAGGCCGCACCCCTCCCTCTATATATAGAGGGGTGGAGGCGCCACCCCCTTGCCCCTTCCCACTCCAAACCCTAGCCGCCTTTCTCCTCCTCCTTCCATCTGCTCTGGCTTAGGCGAAGCCCTGCAGAATTCTCTACTCCACCACCACCACCACGCTGTCGTGCTGCTGGGATTCCGTGGAGAGATCTACTACCTCCGCTTCTCGCTGGAACGGGGAGAGGAAGGTCTGCTTCAACTCCGCACGTGTGACCGACTACGGAAGCGCTACCAGAACGCGGCGCCGGAAGGATCGTCTACTCGATCTTGAGATCGGCAAGTGATCGACTACATCAACCACGAGATCCGATCTCGAACAAGGTTTTCAAAACTACAAGGATTAGACAGATCTATCTCGTTGCACATGTCTAATAGATTAGATCTTGGCTTTTATCTAGATTAGATTTGGGTTTTGTTCGTTCTTGCGTTAGAATTTTTTTGTTTTCCATGCTACGAACCCATCACAACATGCTCATTATCAGATTGTTTAAACTTCATTATTTCACTTCTCATAGATATAATCTTAGCAGGAGGATAGTATTTTCCAATAAAAGCATCTTTGCACTTAGTCCAAGAATCAATACTATTCCTAGTTAAGGAATTCAACCATTCTTTAGCTTTTCCTCTCAAAGAGAAAGGAAACAATTTCAGCTTAATAATATCACCATCTATATCCCTATGCTTTTGCATCTCACAAAGTTCAACAAAGTTATTTAGATGGGAAGCAACATCTTCATTACTAATACCAGAAAATTTTTCTCTCATAACAAGATTGAGCAAAGCAGGTTTTATCTCAAAGAAAGTATCTTTAGGCACAGATGGAGCAATAGGTGTGATCATAAAATCATTGTTGTTGGTGCTAGTGAAGTCACACAACTTAGTGTTTTCAAGAGTAGTCATTTTTTGTGTTTTCAAATAAGAAAGCAAACTAGTAAAACTAATTTCTTTGTGTTTTTGATAAAGAAAGCAAACTAGTAAAACTAATTTTTTTTGTTTTTGATAAAGAAACAAGCAAACAAAGCAAAAAGAAACTAAGAAAAACAAAAATAACAAAGTAAAGAGATTGGTTATGAGGGACTCCCCTTGTGAAGATGTCCTTGACTCCCCGGCAATGGCGCCAGAAAAATGCTTGTTGGCTCCATGTATGGTGCCAGAAAAATGCTGGAGCGTGGTTGATGTAGATCTCGTTAGGAACCCCAAGAGGAAGGTATGATGAGCACAGTAGAAAGTTTCCCTCAGTTATGAAACCAACGTTTAATCGAACTAGTAGGAGCAAGGAAACACCCCAAAGGTATTACTAGCTAAGCTTTGGCAGGGCGCACTACTGGTGCTAGTAGCAACGTGGAGACCTGCACAACACAACCACAGAACTTTGTCCCCAACTTGCGATGAGGTTGTCAATCTCACCATGGTTTGCGGAAAACAAAGGATTAAACGTATCGAATGGAAAGAAGTAATAGTTTGCAGAAAGTAAACACAAAGCAGTAAAAGATTGTAGATTGAATGTAAAGAAAAGGACCGGGATCCATAGGTCACTAGAGGTGGCTCTCCTTAAGATAGATAACATGCTGGGTGAACAAATTACATTGGGGCAATTGACAAACATCGAGAACGCAATACATGCATATACTAATCATCTTGACTCCTTTGAGACTTGATTGGGCATTACAACATTATACATAGACCTCCACCCAACTGCATCTATGACTAATAATCCACCTTCAAAGTTATCATCCAACCCCTCCAAGATTAAGTTGCCAAGAAGAGATTATTACTTCTGATCTGCGTGTAAAGTAAACAATACGATTGTTCTATGAACAAAGGATTGTTGTTTTCTCCCTAGTAGCAACAGCACATCTAGTACCTTAGAGATTTCATCACTTCCCAGTTACGAGGCATGAACCCACTATCGAGCATAAATACTAACTCTTGGAGTTGCTAGCATCTACTTGGCCAAGATAGCTACTAACAACGGAAAGCATACAAGATCACAAATAACCAAGACATGATAGAATCAATAATCAATTTGAAATAGCATCTCAATATCCATCGGATCCCCGCAAACACAACATGCAGAATTACAAATAGATGATCTTGATCATGAACGGAGCTCACAAGATCTAAACATGAAAGCACAAAGGAGGAGAACCATCCATCTAGCTACTACATGGATTCGTAGTCCAAGGATGAACTACTCACGCATCACACCGAAGGTTTGCATGGTGATGAAGAAGGCCTCCATGTTGAATTCCCCTCTCCGGCAGGGTGCCAGGAAGAGCTTCAGATTGCTCCCGGTCTAGGGATGGAGATGACGGCGGCTACAGACTTTTTCGTGGATTTTTGATCGGGCCCTTAGGGTTTTCGTCCCGAGGGCATCTTATAGTCGGAAGCGGAGGCCGAGGGGGTGCTAGGGGCCACCACACCACCCCCTGGCGCGGGCCAAGCCTGGCCGCACGGCCAGGTGGTGTGGCCGTCCTCTGGCCCCTCTCCGTCTCATATTCTGGCATCTGATGACTTCCGAAAAAATAGGCACTTTGGCTTTTGTCCCGTCCAATTCCGAGAATATTCATTTTCTGACTTTCCTAGGACCAAAAATAGCAGAAAACAGATAGCTCGCACTGTGGATCTTGTTAATAGGTTAGTCCAAGAAATCATATGAAAAGTACTCCAAAGTGTGGACAAAACAAAAGAAACTGGATAAAATCAAGCATGGAACATAAAAAAATATAGATACATTTGCAATGTATCATCTTCCGTCTAGGATTAGAGGTGCAGAAGATGCATGCATGCATTAATGACTGCATCCTCTACCGCGGTGAGGAGTACGAGAATTTGGATGCATGCCCAGTATGACTTCATTGTGGTATAAGATAAGACGAGATGACCCTGGTGATGTTGAGAGCGAGCAACACATGAAGAGGGTTCCTACCAAGGTGATGTGGTATGCTCCTATAATACCACGGTTGAAACGTTTGTTCATGAACAAAGAGCATGCCAAGTTGTTGTGATGGCACATGGAAGACCGTAAGAAAGACGAGATGTTGAGACACCCCGCTGATGGGTCGCAGTGGAGAAAAATTGAGAGAGAGTTCTCGAACTTTGTAGGTGACGCGAGGAAATTATGGTTTGGTCTTAGTACAGATGGCATGAATCCTTTTGGGGAGCAGAGCTGCAGTCAAAGCACCTGGCCTGTGACTCTGTGTATCTATAACCTTCCTCCTTGGTTGTGCTGAAGCGGAAGTTTATTATGATGTCAGTTCTCATCCAAGGCCCGAAGCAACCCGGCAACGACATTGATGTGTACCTAAGGCCATTAATTGAAGAACTCTTATAGTTGTGGCACGGACAAGGTGTACATGTGTGGGATGAGCACGAGCAAGAAGAATGTGACCTACGAGCGTTCTTGTTCATAACAATCAATGATTGACCTGCTCTTAGTAACATTTTAGGACAGACAAACAAGGGATACAATGCATGCACACACTGTTTAGGTGAGACTAAAAGTATATATTTGGATAAATGTAACAAGGATGTGTACCCGGGGAATCATCATTTTCTTCCACTGACGCACACCCTAAGAAAGAAAGGTAAGCATTTCAATGGTGAGGCAGACAACCAGTGTAAGCCTGTCCACCATACTGGTGATGATGTATTTTATATGGTGAAGGATTTAAAAGTAATCTTTGGAAAGGGTCCTGGTAGACAATCTGTTCTGAAGGATGATGTCAGACACACACCCATGTGGAAGAAGAAATCTATATTTTGGGAGCTATCCTATTGGAAAGTCCTAGAGGTCCGCTCTACATTTGACATGATGCACCTGATAAAGAATCTTTGCATGATGCTGCTAGGCTTATTGGGCATGTATGGGAAGAATAAAGATACACCGGAAGCACGACAGGAACAACAACGTATGAAAGATCGAGACGGCATGCATCCAGAGTTGTTTGAAGGTACTGCCAGCTACTCTCTTACCAAAGAAGACAAGGAAATCTTTTTGAAGTCCTTTACAGTATCAAGGTCCCGTCTGGCTTCTCGTCAAACATTAAGGGAATAATAAATATGACAGAGACAAAATTTCCCACCATCCTTCTTCAATATTATGACGCACTTCCTAGTTCACCTAGTCGAAGAGATTAATATTCTTGGTCCTGTAATTCTACATAATATGTTCCCCTTTGAGAGGTTCATGGGAGTCTTAAAGAAATATGTTCATAACCATGCTAGGCCAGAAGGAAGCAACTCAAAGGGATATTGAATAGAGGAGGTCATTGAGTTTTGTGTTGACTTTATTCCTGACCTTAAGCTCATCGGTGTTCCTGAATCACGGCATGAGGGTAGACTGAGTGGAAAAGGCACGCTAGGAAAGAAAGCAAGGATATGTATGGACGAACATTCTCTCACTAAAGCACACTACATAGTTCTGCAAAGTTCCACCTTGGTGGCTCTGTATATCGAGGAACACGAGAATATTGTACACTCCAACAACCCGGGGATGCCTAGCTCCTGGATTAGAGATGAACACATGAATACTTTCGGCGGTTGGTTGCAGACACATCTCATGAATGACATCACTATTGGAGAGCAGTTTTACTTGTTGGCCAGGTCACCATCTTCGACTATATTGACTCTCCATGGGTACGAGATAAATGGGAATACATTTTACACAATCTCCCAAGATAAAAAGAGCACCAACCAAAATAGTGGTGTCCGATTTGATGCAATAGACGAGAATGGGCAAAAGGATACATATTATGGTTACATAGATGAGATATGGGAACTTGACTATGGACCTTATTTTAAGGTCCCTTTGTTTCGGTGCAAATGGGTCAAGCTGACAGGAGACGGGGTTGAGGTAGACAAGAAAGATGGAATGACAACAGTGGATCTCAACAACCTTGCGTATAGAGATGAACCATTCGTCCTAGACAATGTTGTGGCTCAGGTTTTTTATGTGAAGGACATGTCTACCAAACCGAGAGAAAGGAAAGATAAGCAAAAGAATACAACATACGATGAGCCAAAGCACCACATAGTTCTTTTAGGGAAAAGAAGCATCGTGGCGGTGGAGGATAAGATAGACATGTCAGAAGATTATGATAAGTTTCATGAAATTCTGCCATTCGCAGTGAAGGATGACCCAAGCATCCCGTTAAGTAAGGAAGATGCTCCATGGTTACGGATTAGAAGAAAAACCCAACAATAGAAATGTGTGGATGTTGGTGATGTATAATATTAAATCTTTATTTATAATGATCTGCTTATATATATATATGGATATGAACTGTCTCGATCTCAATTGGTAGTATTGCAAATTGTTGTGGCCAACACCAAAGACATTTATTAATATTAAAATGTAAAAATTAGTCATAATCATGTGTATCCCTATAGTACACAGCTTCAGGGTCATCTTCAGAATCGTCATCGTCATTGTCGTCGCTCGTAGCACGCGGCTGGATCCCTAGCCCTTCCCCGGTTGTGCACGGGGGAACAGGGGAGGGGGCACCTGCTAGTCCGGCCTTGGATTAACGATGTGCGGGGGAGGGAGCTACCGGATCACGACACCGGTACGCCCTCAGCCTTCACCACCACCACCGTTCTTGTGGCTCTACGGCTGGTCAAAGTACGGTACCTCAGGCGAGGATGGTCTTCCATGGCGATGTAGCGCATCGCACCAACGATAGTCCGGTTCTCCCACCACAGGCGGTGACCAGCCTTGTTGTGGTTCACTGGGGCGGGCCATCACCCTCGTACCTGGTGACCTCCCTTTCCCATCGGTTTGTGAAGAAGGCATTCCAGGTGTTGAGGTTGTCGGGATCCCAATGGGGATCCATCCGTTGCTCCGGCGTGAGCTCGAGGTAGAAGTGGTTCGTGATGGCCGCCTGGAAGGCCGAACCTTGAGGCACATGAGGAACATGAACCCCTCCAGCGCTCAGAATCTAGCCGGCGAGCAGCCGGTACCCCGGCGGGCATGGGTAGCTGAAGGCGCACAACGCCTTGGTCTCCTCGAGCATTAAAAAGGCCCAGTAAGCGGTGTCCATTGTTATGAGAGAGAAGGTGTGGATGTGTAGATGGACATGGCGGTCGGCCTAGATATGGAGGGAAATAGCGGGAAAACATGGTAGGAAGCGGGGTGAAATGGGGGAAAACATGGTGGGAAGCGGGGGGAAATGGCTAAAGCATAACTTGACGGCTCTGAAAATGTGACGGGAAATATCTTTATCCCGGATAGTGGCTCCAACCGGGACTAAAGGCCCCCGAAATATCATTTAAACAATAAATAATTTCATTCAAGTTGTATAATAGAGTATGATAATAGATTTAAATTATAGATCTTTTTTTCTGAAAATTTTGATATATAATACATAATTTTCTGAAGATTATACACCAGTTTTCATTTTGGCACCAAAAATCCCTTTAGCCCCGGTATTACAAACGGGGCTAAAGGGGTATGCGTGCGCGCGAATAGTGGCGGTCGAAAACACCTTTATCCCCGGTTTGTAATACAAACCGGGATTAAAGGGTTTATAATACAAACCGGGATTAAAGGGTTTGTAATACAAACTGGGATTAAAGGGTAACCTTTAATCTTGGTTTGTATTACAAACCGGGGCTAAGGATTGGGGTATAAATACCCACCTCCTCCACCCCGGTTCCAGATACGAACCGGAGAGCCCCAGTCATCTTCTTCCCGACGAGAAGCTCGAGGAGAACCTCGCCTCTGCCCGTGCCCGTGGAGGTGCGTGGCGTCGCCCACGCTGTCCATCCCGCGCGCCGCCGCCCGCGCCGTCCATCCCGCCGCCACCCTAGGAGGAGCTCGCGTCGCCGCCCGCCAAGGAGGAGCTCGCCGCCACCCACGCTGTCTGTCTCGATGTGTCGCGCCCTCCATCGCCCCTACATGTGAGCTCTCTCGATCTAATTAGTTTAGGTTAATTATAGGTTTATTAGTTTAATTAGTTAATTAGGTTTATTAGTTTAGTTAGTGGTAGGTCTAGGGTTTAGTTAGTATAGGTTAATTATTATTAGGTTTATAGTTAGTAGTAGATTAATTTAGTTAGTATTAGGTTTATAGTTAGTATTAGGTTAACTAGTATTAGGTTAATTTATTTTGTATTAGTTGTTTATAGCTAGGTTTATAATATTTGTAAAATAGCTAGTGGTAGGTTTATTAGTTTAGTTAGTGGTAGGTTTAGGGTTTAGTTAGTATTAGTTTTATTAGTATTAGGTTTATAGTTAGTTTTAGATTAATTTAGTTAGTATTAGGTTTGTAGTTAGTATTAGGTTTATAATTAGTATTAGGTTTAATTTAGTGTTTATGTTATGATTTAGTTATGGCGTGTCCTGCTCGTCTGGGCCATGACGTGAGTATCTTGACTGGTCGGGTCCGGGATGTCCGAGCACAGGCTCACGGCTGGCACTGGGAGGTGCTACCTGCTGGGACTCATACCTTGGTGAGGAATTCGGGTATCATCGTCGACCCAGAGCTTCTTTGGTGGCGTCCACGAGGTCCATGAGAGGTGCAGAGGGAGCTGGCCCCTGGGGAGGTGGTACATCGTTGTGTCAGGGAGGAGGACGAGCACGTCCGCCGATATATGTATCTTTTGGAGACCAGGTTCTCCAATCTCTGGCAGGTTCACGGATCTCACCTGAGCTATTCTCCGATCATGGTTCCTGTTCTCTGGGTGTACAGCTCCTGTGGCACAGAACCCGGCAGTCGATGTCGCTAGTTTGATATGAGCGAGATCTATTATTGTACTTTATCTTATATTATGGAACATTATCTTAATGCAAAAATATTTCATTATTAGTACATAATCTTTTTTACTTAATGCAATTCCAATATTCTTTTACTTAATGCAAAATTGTTTTATCTTTTTTCTATATTAGTTAAGCTATGGACGGTAGACATAATGAAGAGGTGATTTTGAACATGATAGATGAGGGTACTAGAGGTTCTTATTACGATGATGGCTCCCAGTATCTTAATTTGTCTAGAGGAGACAATAGTGGAGACCATGGGGGAGACTATGGGGGAGACCATAGTGGAGACACCTTAATAACAAAGTCCGGCGAGGTATATAAAGCCTCTACCGATCGATTACTAGTATGGATGCACTAATTGATTCGTATATATGTACTATCGAATGTGTCTTCTCTTAGACCTCCGCATCGGGCCGATCTTCAACAAGAAAAAGAGGCACGGCCCAAAAGTTGCCTGCTGATGTCCATTTCAGCATTGACTTAGTCTCTACGCTGGGTCAACCGTTGGAGCCCATACAGTCCGTCAATGCATTTGTACATCAATGCAGAGTGATTGCTAGAGACACCGTCCCGATCACCACGCGGGAGTGGAATAATCTAGGAAAGAAAGGGATCTAGCTGGGGCTAGTTTTGTCGACACAGATCGAAAGATGTGATGTTGAATTCTCTCATGACACATTTCACCCTACCAGTCTCGGACACTGATGAGCTCACACAGCAAATGAGGTTGAAAGTCAAGGAGTGGGCTCTTAATAAGATGGGCACACTATTCAAGGACTAGAAGAAAAGATTGTACCACGACTATGTGAAGAAGAAAAAAACTCCTAAATTCACTGGCCCACTAAAGAAACCGCGGGATAACTAGGTCGCATTTGTGCAATACAAGACCTCGGAACCAGCTCTGGCAATGTCAGAAAAGAATAAGCTAAATGCAGCCAAAAATAAATATCACCATCATATGGGCATAGGTGGCTACAAGAGTGCCATGTCTAAGTGGGATAAAGCTGAGGCCGACCTGGCGGCTAAAGGGGTCACTCCAGCTATGTCTAGTTGGCCCTTGAGGTCAAGAAATTGTTTACTCAGGCATGGAGCATCGTATGACCCAGAAACAAGCGAGATTGTTGCAAAAAAAGAAGTTGTTGAACCCAAGGATGATCTTATTAAAGTGATAAAAGAGGTTCAAGAGGGAAAGTTTGTTCCCGACAGAGAGAACGATGAGATGACAAAGGCCCTCGGGAATCCTGAAAAGGTTGGACGAACACGAGGCTTCGGACCTTCTTGTCCATGGGCAATCCGATTCTAGCTAGCTATGCTCGTGTCAGTGTGGATGAAGTTCATCCGCTGTGTTAGTCACTAGAGCTTAACATCCCTAGAGGTGAAGGGGAGACGACACTGGGAGAAGTCATGAGTGGCTTCATTCCTTGGAAAAAGGAATACATCAAGTTTCCAGGCTCGGCACCAAGGCCACCGTATCCACCGAGAAACAATCCATCACCTCCAAGGTGACCTTATCCTGCCAGTAAAAGTCCACCACCTCCAAGTCCACCCCTCCTTGATAATGACCTCAGAACGAGTCCATCTCAACTTATGCAGCCGCCTCCACCCACTAAGGGCCAAAAGCGGAAGAATAGCACCGCTCCGTCGAGGAATAACCGACGCCGAAAGCAACAGTTGTGGCCCCTCCCAAGAGTACTGCCGGTTCCTCCCAAGAGGGCTTACGACCTGCACGATGAGGAGACCGATGCGGTCGTACGTGCCGAAGTGGATGCCCATTTTAAAAAGAAACAACCTGAGCAAGAGGTCCAAATAAAACCGGAAATCAAGGAGCACTTCAGGAGATTACTGACGCAGCCATCCCAAGCTCAGTTAAATGCGGTAGATAACTACGCACGCTGTCTTCAGAAGACACTGAAATATAAGAGATCAAGTGGTACAAGAAGCATCACAAAAGACGTTCCCCAACGGGGGGAACAAGCAAAACAATCAAGTGGTAGCGGAAGCATCACAAAAGATGTTCCCCAACTAGGGAAACAAGCAAAACAATCGACCCCCCCGCTCCAGGTGCTACCAAACCTCAACTATACGGGGGAGAACCTTTGCATATGGAAACGGCTAAGATATTGGTCGAGCAATGTAATATGTCTATTCATGACATTACTGGCGGCACTGATATCACCAGGGCTGATGTAGTACAACGATATGTTTACGGGAGCCTCTAGTCGGTTCTGAGAGGCTCCGGGATATGCCAACAAAAATTTCACAGTTGCATGGATGGTACATGGATGAAGCAAAAACGAGCGACAATGGATCATAGCGAAAGTTCGAGAAGAGCATTACTTCATTGAAGAAGTGGTCCATATTGAATTTCCAGAACTCTTTCAGTTATTCAATCAAAGGGAACTCGACAAATCTATCCTCAGTTGCTATTGTCTGTAAGTGATTACTTTATTTAGGTAATTAAGTCTCTAGCTCAGCTTGTTGAATTCATTGTCGGTAAGTATACTCACTATATTCTTTTGTACGCTATAATAATGCAGAATGAAGATTCTCGAATGTAAAAAAAGGACAATCCATGGATTTGGGTTTGTTGACCCAAATCGAGTTAATGGAGCTATGCTAAAGGAGAAGCCAGTGGAGACCGAGCGTAACTTGCTCCAGTTTTTCACGAGGTAGCATTTCTGTAATGAAATTTTATTTCCTTACCACTACGGGTGAGTGTTATTGTCTTGTACACATTAACTTTTGCTTACTCGATGTTCAGTGTAAATGATGAGTTACTGACGTATGTAAAACTTCTGTAGCTACCACATGATTCTTCTAAGAATTTCTGTTTACTTGGGAAGAGTTCAAATCATGGACTCATTACAAAAACACATGGAAGAGTATCACAATATAATCGATATGCTCCAGAAGTAATTTCAACCATAGAACAAAATTATCAAAGTGTAAACAAAAAGTTTGACTCCTTCATGGTTTAGTATATTACGCTTGGTCTTAGTTTGACAAAATGCAATAGCAACTTAATAACAAATACCAAAATTGTCCTTGGACTGGGTGTACTGATGATTACTATGATAAAAATCTGACCTATGATGATTTCACTAAATTTTATCCCAAGGCGTATATGTGGACACAATGGATGTCATATGAATTTGACAATAAATCATATCATGCACGAAAACCAACACCTTCCATTTTGCAGTACTAGATAGTAGAAGAGGAGGAGGAGGAAGAGGAGGAGATGAAGATAGGACACTCACAGATGAGAGCTAGTTCGCTGCCCTAGCTGCTGCACCCAGTCGAGATGGTACATACACCGAGCATACATCCTCCTTCAAACGCAAGCCGGCCATCACGCCGATCCATAGTTGTACCCGTACTCTGTACCTTCACCTAACACTCGCCTCTTCAGACCGCTCCGAGCACTTGGAGTGGGCGAATGGAGGGAAGGGCGGAGGACGAGTAGTCGGGGTCGCTGCTGGAGCTGAGACGGAGGCGACCCAGGTAGTGCCGGAAAGCGGCGGCGAGCCGTCTTTTTTTATTTTTCATTTTAAGGGAGCAAATTACTTCTTTTTTTCTGCAACCGTGAAGAGCTTCACAATCTCAGGCACCCATTGGGCTGCCCCAGTGGAGCAGCCTATTGCCTAGTTGGGCGACACTTCCGTTGGCCTCTTTTTGTTGGGTTGCCTGAGTTCTTTTAAAATCTTCATATTCATATGTTTCACAATATTTCGGAAAACGAAGAAATATTTAAATTACTAAGTTGTTGTATTGGAATTTTCTTCCCAGAGTATGCCTGAGTTAGAAGATGCGCTCCAATAGTCATATTCACTTTCTTGCCTCTAGGTTCATCCCTGTTTCCAAAAAAAAAAAAATTAGCCGTGTCATTCATAAACAATGCTCTAGCAGTTCAAAAAACTGTGAATGATAAAAAAGGCATTTTGGGATCATAAAAATATAAGCATATTTAATATAAGTAGAACCTAAAAACTTATTCAAATATCAAGACAATCTCTCAAGTCTTCGTTATGCGTAGCTCAAGATTTTCTTGTATATGATTATGCTCGTAGTAAGAGAAATCTCTATGATATCTGCAAGACAAGCAATCCTATTCACATTGAAACTCAAAATTAAGTCTCTTGAGTCAAGTCAAGAAAAATGTAAAGAAGAATAGATTGATACTCAATGATAATAATTGTTACAATTACAAGAGTTTATATAGAGGGACAAGCCGGTTTATCTAGGGCTTCTTGAGCCGCCAGAAATAGTCTAACATCTCCCCTGCAGTGTCAACAGGAGGCTCGACAACATTGAGACTAAAACAAATATCTCGAAACGGTACAGTAGCGAACCTTTTGCTGAAGATGTCGGCAAACTATTTAGTTGAGGGAACGTGTAGCACACGAACATGTTCGAGAGCATCTTTCTCTCGAACAAAATGAATATCTATCTCGATGTGCTTTGTGCGCCGATGCTACACAAGGTTCCCTGACGTGTAGACAACAAACATTTTGTCACAATAAACAATAGTCGCTTGTTTTATAGGTCGAGAAAGCTCCAATAATAACTGACGTAGCCAAATAGTGTCAGCAACAGCATGTGTCATGGCTTGGTACTATGCCTCAGCAACCGTAACCTGTCTTTTCTAGTACCAAGAAAAACACAAAATCTGCATGTGCATCGGCAAGTATCCGGGCACCTAGCCCAGTCTGCATCCGAGGAATTTGGAGAAGATGTGTTGACATGAAGACCATGATCGAGTGTTCTTTTAAGGTAATGAAGAATTCGTTTGACATGGGTATAATGGGGAATGCGCGGATCATGCATGTAGAGACAAACTTGTTGGACAACAAAGGAGATGTCGGGACGGTAATAGTAAGATATTGAAGAGCTCCGGTTAGACTATGATAGAGAGTAGGATCTGAAAAACTTTCTCCAGCAGAAGAGAGTTTGGGGGTGATGTCAATAGGAGTACGAGATGGTTGACAATCACTCATACCATTAGGAGTGAGAAGATGAAGGATGTACTGGCATTGAGAAAGAAAGAGTCCAGATGTGTTAGGAAGAACAACAATGCCCAAAAAATGATGAAGAGAGCCAAGATAAGTCATGGAAAATTCAGCTCCAAGAAGAGAGATAACATGATCGAGAAAGGATTGAGAAGAAGCTGTGAGAATGATGTCATCAATGTAAAGAAGTAAGTAAGCAATATTAGATTTATGATGATAGACAAAGAGGAATGCATCAGAAAGAGATGGGGTAAAGCCAATGGTTTGAATGAAAGATGAAAAACATTGGAACCAGACCCATGGAGCTTTTTGAGACCGTAGAGATATTTTTGCAGAAGGAAAACATGATTGGGATGGGATGGATTTTCAAAGACGAGGGGTTGCTGACATAGACAATCTCCTGAAGGTAACCATTTAGGAAGGCATTTTTGACATCTAATTCATGAATAGGCCATGTATAGGAGACAACAATGTTGAGAACCGTGTGGATAGTACTGGACTTAACAACATGAGAAAATTGTTCATCGTAATCAATGCCTTGTTGTTGAGAATATCCACGACATACCCATCGAGCCTTGTAGCGAGCAAGACTTCCATCAGAGTGAATTTCTCTACGAAAAACCCACTTACTAGAAATAACATTAGTATTAGAAGGACGAGGAACAAGAGTCCAGGTATTATTACCAAGTAAAGCATTGAATTTATCTTGCATCGCTATAGCCTAGTTTGGATCAAGAAGGGCGGATTTATAAGTTTTAGGAATAGGGGAAATAGAGACATCGGCATGCAAGTTGAGACGTTGAGCAGGTAGATGAAAACCGGATTTTCCTCGAGTGCGCATGGTATGGTCGTTATGGGGTGCAGGAATTGGGACGACATTAGGAGGGAGTGGTGTTGGAGGTGGGCAAAGCGAGGCATCTGGCGCAGTGGAAATAACCGACGTCGGGCTAGGTTGGTCTGCTGTGACAAGAGTTGGGGGAGATTTGGCTGTCGCAGTAGGATCAACAATAGGAAAGAGTTCTGCCGCGGCAGGATTTTAGGTTTCCTCGGGCGGGTTTCGGGAGTATTTATCTACCGCGGCAGAGCTGTCGGGTGGTTGAGCAGAGTGATAGAAGGGAAAGCGTGGGAGGGTAGAGGGCTGGGTAGGGGCTAGAGGTGCAGGGTCGTCGCGTTGAGAGAAAGGAAATTTGGTTTCAGCAAACGTGACATGGCGTGAGATATGAACATGGCCAGAAAGAAAGTCGAGGAAATGGTAGCCTTTGTGTTCATCGAAAAACGCAAGGAGGATGCATGGGATTCAGCGAGGAGCAAGTTTGTTTTGGGAGGTGGCGTAGGAATTGGGAAAACAGAGGCAGCCAAAAACATAAATATCCTCATAGTAAGGTTGACTCAGAAAAAGGGAGAAATAGGGGGCCGTGGTAGGATTAGCTTTAGATGGACGAATATTCAGAATATAGGTTTCCATGCGAAGAGCTTCAACCCAAAAGTTTGGAGGCATAGAGACATGTAGCAAGAGAATACGAATGATGTCATTTATAGTATGAAGAGAACGAGAACGCTCAGCTTTACCATTTTGGGGGGAGGTATATGGGCATGAAAAACGAAGGACAACACCGTCGTGAATAAAGAAGTTGTGATTGTTGAAGTTTTCTAATTCCGGACCATTGTCACATTGAATAAAATGAATGGGGAGAAAGAAGTGAACATAGACATAGCACTGAAAGTTAAGAAATATCATATCCACATCAGATTTCTTACGCAAGGGAAAAGTCCAGACATAATGGGTATAATCATCGAGAATAACAAGATAATATTTGAAGCCTGCAATACTTTCAATAGGAGATGTCCATAGATCGCAATGAAGAAGTTCAAACGGAAAGGTACTAGAAGAACTAGAGGAACTACTAGGAAGACACACATGTTTCCCTAATTGAGAAGATTCACACATAGAAGCATTATGGATATCACGATTACAAGGATGGAAAATTCAATAAGGAGAGACGATAAAGAAGCACTATGAAGATGGCCGAGAAGTTGGTGCCAGAGATCAACGGAGGCCACCATGGACGTAGGATTCGTAGCGGTAGGGGCACCATGGAGGGAATATAGATCACTGGAGTTATTGAAGCGTGCGATATCATCCTTGGTCTGGTAATCCTTCATAGACAAACCAAGTGTGTCATATTCGAGAGAAACATGATTATCACGGGTAAACTGGTGAACAGAAATAAGATTTATAATGAGAGATGGGGCAACAAGAACATCAGGGAGAAGTAGAGGTTTGGTTTTAGAAAGAATTTGAGCTTGACCAACACAATGAATAGGAATAGAAGAACCATCGCCAAAGGTAATTAAGGTGTATGGAGAAGATGTGCATAAAGACATCAAATTACTTGAAGCAGACATATGACTGGAAGCAGCAGAATAAAAAATCCAATCAGTACCTGAGGTTCTTTGTGCAGCTAAATTGTTCATGGCCTAGATAAAGGCAGTTTGGTCCTAGCTTGGTGTTGAGGTAGGTGGCAGTGTCGGCAGCAGTGCAGACTGTTGTGGCGGTGTCAACATAAGTTGTGCAGACTGTTGTGGCGATGGGGGGTAGTACGCACCCCGTCAGCGTATGGTTATGGAGGGCTAGCATCGTAAGATGTTCCATAGGGTACACCATAAGGAGCATATGTCAGAGCCACGTGGTATGCGTGCATCTGTTGCCGCGGAAGAAGAGACCTAGGCACACTTGTGTGAGGGTGCACACCAGGCTGCCAGGCACCAGAGTAGGCCGGTGGTGCACTGATAGGAGAAGGGGCGGTCCAGGGCATGGGCCAGGCCTGTACGAGCCTTGTCCACGGGTCATGAGGGTGGCACCAGATAGGCGACGTCGGGGGTGCAGGAGCCGTTGGTGGATCACCACCTGGAGTAACAGGTGTCGATGGAGTTGATGATAGTCATGGTAGCCGATACATGGGTCTATTGCCGCGGTAGTTGGGACTAGGGAGCCAGCTAGGAGGGGGCTGCACCACCGGAGGAGGTGGCGGAGGCGAGGAAGGCACCGGAGGTCGTAGGGTGACCGCAAAGACCTTAGGGCGAGAATCCTTATTGTCGATGGCGCGGTTGGCCCACTACAACATAGATCGAACCTCGGCGAAGGTAGGGCGGGCCGCATCATTGGGATGAGGGAGGATTGCTTCTCTAAACGTTATTTGAGGCTGACAAGGAGAATATTGAGGAGTTGCCAATCGTCGACGAGGTCCCGAAGTTCTTGAAGCTCGTCAACAATGGATTTGAGCCGTTGGCAGTAGACGCCAACTGGATAGTCACCTTGAACGGTGTTACGGAGCTCCGCATGAAGGGTGTTGACACGAGCATCAATGTTGTCTTGAAATAGTTGACAAAGGGCCACCCAGAGAGCAGGAGCGTTGGTGGTGTCGTAGAAGACAAGGTTGAAAATTTCAGTAAACACCCGCCGGTAGATCCACTATATGATGGCGAGATCATCCTTGACCCAGCGAGGATGCGTGGGCCGAGGAACGGGGTTGGTGGCGACATGATCCATAAGGTTGTAGTGGCCAAGATGAACTTCGAAGAGGTGGTGCCAATGGTAGTAATTGTGTTTGGGAAGATCTAAAGTGATTGAAATAAATGGGGTAACATCGGGGATAGTATCGGCATAGTTTATGGTGGTGGAAATTGGAGGAACAAAGGATAGGTTGGAGAATGAGGAGGAGGAGGTAGCTAGGGTTTTGGTAGAGGCGGCCTTCTGCTCGAAGTAGCTAGGAGGAGGTATCCATGCCGAAATGATGGGTACTAAACGACCTCTTAGGTTGTTCACATACACAAGAACAATCGTTGTTTTCTTTTTGGATATGCACATTTTTATATGGCTGCTTCTTACTTTAGTTGGACTTTGTATGCTGTCACTGGGGTTTCCCTATTGTGCCGACATTAGTTTCGGTTTCTATATATCTTCTCTATTCCAACGTTTGTTGTACGTTTCGCATGTCAATCGCTTAGGTTCATCAGCGATAGTACGAACAAATATGTATGAAGTTTTTGCGCCACATAGGAGAAGGACATTTGTTATGAACGCTAGAGCTATTTTTTTTCTTTCTAGGTTTTTCTTGTTAGCCGTTTAAGTTCATCGACAAGGTGACGAAATATTTCTTCTCACATCTATTTTTATAGGGATTCTTTTCTATGTTTGTTGTAAATGGTAGAGCTATTTTATCTTTGTAGTATGTTTATCTCGCCAAATGTTCAAGTTCATCAATAGGGTGATGAAGCATTTCGTTCTAGCAATTATTTTTTTGCTTTGTCTCTTCTTACTTTTCATAAGGTTCTTCTTTCAATAATCTCAATTGTTTCAGTGTAAAAGAACATGATTCAATCCATTTCGTATACTTATGATTAATTCTTCTGTTTTAATGTTTCGCATTCAACGGTTTTATATCAGAGTAAATAATAACGATAGATGGTTTCTGCTCAAACTGCTATGTATGTCGTCTCGATTCTTTTCGGTCGTGGGATGGACGCGGGAGAGGACATGCGACATGCTCGCAATGGAGCCCAGCTCTCCCGGGAGACGGGCCCTGCTGTGGGCCAGGGCGGCAGATTCCCTGCCACGGACGTGTGTCGCGAGCGTCGCTGTACCCTGCGTCGCCGGAAGGTGGACTGTGCGCGATCCATGGGCATGCTGTCAGCATACACGGACAGGACCGGGCTCTATGAGAGACGTTCCCAGCGTGACACGTCTCCGCAACCGTCGGGTAGCAGGGCCCGCTGACAGCCGACGTGGCACCATGAACCCATGCCGGCCACGGCTTCTCGTGGTCATGGGGCCCGCGCGCGACCTACGTGGCACCGTGAGCCCATGCCGCCCGTGGTTTTTCGCAGACGTGAGGCCCGTTTAGGGCCAACATGGCTACGTAGAATCTAGCCATCAGCGGTTTCTCGTGACACATAGCCAACGTAGCGCGATAAGTCCATGCCGGCGGCAGTTTCTAAAGACGGTGTGGCGATGTAAACCCATGCCATCCATCAGCATACACTATAGACTAAGCAGGTTCTCGCGACCATAGAGCTGGGCTGATAATGTTATCGTGTGTGGGGGCAGTATGTCTGGCTGCATGATCATTCTCGCTGGTGATAGAACAGGTAGCAACTTAGATTTGAGCCATGTAAGGGTTCTCGCGGCGAAAAGAGTATAAGACGCTTATTCCTGTACTTTCTTCAAGAAATGCATTAGATAAGACCGCTCTACTGTCCACCTCTGGCTCCTTTCAGCTGGCTACAATCGTCGTCGGGTGCGTCGAGACAGCGAACACGCCCGGTTCCGGCGACGCGGTTGCCGACGGTCATGAGCTGAAATGGCACGGTAGTGCTTTGGAAGCGGCAGGACATGCGGTGAACACTTGAGCTCTTGCGCTTCGGTGCAGATGTGGCCTAGCCCTGGCCAGTGATACTCGAGATCACGATGATCACCTGGCCTCCTAAGACTTCAGTGCAGTAGTAGACTCTGTCTCGCTTAGTGATACTTGAGATCACGGAGAGCTTTCTCCTCTTCGTTTTTTGCCTATTTTTCTCTTGATTATATTGTTTTTTCTCCCCGTTGGATTTTTTGGAGTTCGCTTGGCTCTTTGCGTGCAGGGGGTAATTATGACCGAGTCCCATCTACTGAAACCCTCTCAACATTGTAAAAAGGATAAAAATTGGCACGCATTTTGACTTCTAAATGGGGTAATTATGACAAAAACTTATTAAATGCAGTTATTTACTCAAAAAAAAAAGTCAAACTACATAAACATTGACCATGTTTTTGAGAAAAATACCCATATCTACAATACCTAATATATACCATATGAAAATATACATCATGGTGCATCTAATGGAATTGATTTGGTGTTGTAGATGTTGATGTTTTTTCTACGTACTTGGTTTTTAGAAAAATCTATATGCACTACATTTTGGCGTTGAGATAGTACTAGAAAGTTAAGTGGCAATTAGAAGATTTCCAACTTGAAGCAACACGTGTGTGCTGAACTGACATGTAAAACGCTTTCACTTTCAGGCTGAATGTATATAGTCCAAGAAATATGTTTTTCTCTCTATGTTTAAGTTTTTAATCTTCCTGGTTATCAATGGACATCAATGCCGTTATGTCTCAGATGCATGTTTTTTCCTTTTGATCAGGTTTAGTTTGGTGTATTTGCTTGCCTGTCTAGTTTTAGCTTCCCACTCATGGTTGGCCAGAGAATGATTGGGCATCAATATCATTATGTGTAGACAAGTATTCATTTATCTCAGGTGTGTCTATCTTGTTTTGTTTCCTTTGTACTCTTACAGGTCCGATCCATGATAATTACCTCCTTTTATTTTCTCTTTCCCTTATAAATGTGCAACCCATGCCTGGAATAAGCATTCACTTTTTGGATGTGCTAATAGCAATGGCAGAAGATCACAAATTTATATCAGAGATCATTCACTACTATGTCCTATGGTGCATTGTGGAGTAGGTATGTCCATTACTAATACATAGAAGTACAACAACGAATCTAAAAGTCTACATATACCCCAACGTTCTTGGGATTTTGGACATAGCTGTGGAGGGTGAGCAGGGTAGAGGACGAGAGTGTCCAAGAGCAGTGTGAATGGGAACATCAAGAAAAGCATAAATTATCTAGATTTCCTCTTGTACCATAGGAGAGATCTAGTTCTATGTTTTTCTGATGCCTCCCATTCCTATTGTTCTTGGGTGCTCCTTCCCCTTCCTTTTGGCTTGCACGATAATCTTAGTAGGGAGACAGGAAATCTTGGCATACCTTTACATGGCTCGAACTTCTTCATAGTGAGCCTTGGAAGAGGAAGAAAAGAGGTTCTAAGAGTTGTAGGAATGGGAACATGGAGGAAGCATGATTTGATTCTCCCACCATTAACAATTGAGGTGTAGACTTCGCTTCAGTTTTTCCCAATGCTTCCTATTCTTATGGTTCTTAGGTGCTCCTTCATCTTAATTTTTGCTTTCAAAAGTTTACTAGTTCCCATGTTGTCTCGTCTCTCGATACAACCAAAATACCAGATATAGTACCGATAACATATTCTGCTTTCCATTTGTCCCTGCTCCAAAGTTAGCCTAATGGAGAACCTTCGTGAAATTTATATCCCAAATTACGATGACAATTATTTTCAGTGTATACAAGAAGGTATGATGCAAATTTGCGAGGCATTAAATGATGTATGAGACTATAAAAATCCTGAAAAATCAAAAAGGCCACAATAATGAGGTTGGTAATAACATTTTCTTTTGGCATCTAGGTGATAATAACTTATATATTTCCATGTATCTATTTCTTGTTCTCTCAGTGTGTGACCATGTCAACTCCACGCAAGAAAATAGACAGTAATATGAACATTGACCTTGTTTTCTCTCTCTGTATCAATAGCTACTAACTTGTACATATCAGGACATTCCACATATATCATCAACATGCTAGCAGCTTGTACAAAGTCGGGAGATTGCAGATATAACATCAACTAGGTAGCAAGAATGGAGAGCGGAGATGAGGAAACGATTGGAAATTTGATATTATCATGTTAAGTGGGTAGAACAACTTATGTAATTTTTTGGCAGGTTAAAACTCCTAACATTTTTTCTTGAAAAAACGAAAAGGACGTTTGCGTTTCATTTAATTGAAAAGGTAGAATTTAGGTAAAAATCCTCCTAAGAGGCGAGATAAAAATCTGAAAAGGGGAAACTAGTCCACATCCTAGGTCATCGGGTAACACAATGCCAAGTCTTGTTGCCCTGCTTTGGCCAATTGCATTCTACATTTAGTGTGCACACAGTAATTTCTGTTACTCTCTCATTTACAAAAAGATACATAACAAGAACTAAATGGTGTTTGTATTTATAAAAGTGGTGAAGCAAGACTGGACCAACCACCTAGCACTCTAAATTCTCTTGTTCTCCTAATTAATTTGGATTAAGACCATACTCGGATACAACATGCTCCAGCAGATGCAGACAGCTGACAGAAAATTGTTCTTGTCAAACCAACTAACAAGTACAGTAGATTCGCCTTCACTAGATTGTAGATGGCTAGAAGGCCGATAACTTATCGATGCAGAATATCTTAGTATTTAATAGGGTTTTTGGTTAATTTTTCTAATGCTTCCGCATTTCTAAAATAGAGTTGCTGTTGGTTTGCCCTCCTAGTTTTACTTTTCTATTTTGCGAACAAAAATTGGTTAACTCGTCACTTCTTGGACCAAACATGCTTTGTTTTTTTGTAGAATCTAGTGATATTATCGGTTATTTAAAAAGATTTAAGATAAGTTCAAAATGTGCATCTGACACTCAACAATTCCCTATGCAACCAAATCGTGAATTGAGAAATGACTCGCAAGTTCAACCTCTTTGTGCAAAAGATCAAGAAATATAGCCAATTGGGTGTACTTTCTTCCTCCATCATGCATTTTTTTCCTTTTGTAACTACACAACCTAGCGTCAATGACTCACTAGATATGTATAGGTGGAGGATCTCTCAATTCATCTCAAAACATGGACCCAGCGCATTAAGTGATCTAATTGATCTATGCTACGCCATGTATTTTGTATTTCCAACTACGAGTACCACTAAATCATAGGTTTATAGATCTATATATACACTAGAGCTCCCAAGCAACTACATAGTCAAGCTCCTCCCTCAAGACTTAACGAGTTGTATGCTAAGATGGTGAGCCAGGAAGAGAAAGAAAGAGAGGTTGTCGGAGCAATAGGAGTGAGAACATGAAGGAAACCACACCTATAATATCTCTTATAGCATTAAGTAGAGATTCAGTTTGATGTTTTCCGGATGCCTCCCATTAATTCCTATTGTTCTTAGATGCTCCTTCATCTTCCTTTTGACGTGGACAATTCTTTTAACCGAAGAAACAAATATAAACAGGGGGTCTAAGAGCAGTGGGAACACACTCTAATGTGTTTGTCCATTTCTGAATAGTCACTCATGTAATTCGTTGTAACAAAATCTCAAAAAAATAAGCATTACATAACTATAGGTCGAAATGTGTGAATATGAAGTATTATGTATAAACAGTTAGGGGGAGGGGGAGAGGGAGGGAGAGAGAGTTGCATACACTAGTAGAAAACGGACCTTTGGTTCAGGGGTATTAGTCCCGGTTTTGCTACAAACCGGGACAAATGCCCCGGTCCCAACGGCTCTATCTGGCCGCAGGGGGCGGTAAACACTAGTCCCGGTTCGAACGGACCCTTTAGTCACGGTTCGTGTAACAAACCGGGACTAAAGGGTTTCAGGCAGGCTAGGTCCGGCGCCAGACCCTTTAGTCCCGGTTTGTTATACGAAATGGGACTAAAGGCGGACCTTTAGTCCCGGTTCTAGACACAAACCGGGACTAAAGGCCTGGCTATATCTTCTTCCCCCACCTGCCCGAGCCACCATTTCAAGCTTGCCTCCCTCTCTTTCTTGCTTCAAGCTCGAGTTAATGCCCAATTTTTTCTCAAGATTTGTCAACATTTTGTGGTTCCCCATCTATCCAAAGGTTCTAAAAGGTGAGAAACTTCATCCTTTGAACTCTCGTTGCTATATTAGCTCATTTCATGCTCTATCTTGTAGATGGATTTGTGGATTTAGTTTGGTAGTAATTTTTGCTATGATAACATGAGATCGATGTTTAGATTCGATCTATCTTGGATTAATATAATGAACTCCAAGGTAAATATCATTTTTAATATGTGGATTCTATCTATATCTTGTTTTGGAACATAGTATCGAAATTTGATTCATAGAAGCACACACATGCATGAGTTCATCATTCTAACTAGCTGAGCAAAATACCCTTCTTCGTCTTCTACATGCCTTCAACAAACTCAAAAAATTGTAACAAAATAGGGTTAATTCACAAAAGCTTGATAAGAAGACATCAGAGTACATCTTCAAAAAGCTCCTCTATGGCGAGCTCCTCGAAGATTTCTGAGGATAGGATCCTAAGACATCTTCGAGAAGCTCCGCCATAGTGGTGTCCTTCTTGCACCATGATGACCCACAAGTATAGAGGGTGTATCGCAGTATTTTCGAGGGAAGTGAAACCCAATTTATTGATTCGACGCAAGGCGAGCCAAAGAATATTTATCAGCCTTAACAACTGAGTTGTCAATTCAGCTGCACCTGGAAACAATCTTGCTCACAGCAGTTTATCAGTAGCAACAGTTTTGTAGTAGGAATAGTAAAGTAATAACAGTAGTAAAGCAAAGACAGTAGTAACAAAAGCAGTAAACAGTGGGATTCAAGTGCGGTAGGCATAGGGATGGATGGACTGGCGTTGCATGGACAAGACAATTCACATAGCAATCAGAACATAGGGCGATTGCAGATAAATAAGATAAAGCATCCAAGTACTAGACAATCCTAGGCATGTGTTCCATATATAGTCATACGTGCTCGCAATGAGAACTTGCACAACATCTTTTGTCCTGCTAGCCCGTTTGCAGCGGGGCCTCTAGGGAACTACTGGCAATTAAGGTGCTCCTTTTAATAGAGCACCGGAGCAAAGCATTAACACTCCGTGAACACATGTGATCCTCACATCAAAGCCATTCCCTTCCGGTTATCCCGATTTCTGTCACTTCGGGGCCATAGGTTCCGGACAACAACGTGTGTATACAACTTGCAGATAAGACCAAAAACAATACTATCATAATGAATCATTAACATGTTCAGATCTGAAATCATGGCACTCGGGCCCTAGTGACAAGCATTAAGCACAGCAAGTCGCAACAAAGTCATAAAGTACTAATAAAAGATACTAGGCACCATGCCCTAACAATCTGATGCCATTACATGAACGATCTCATCCAATCCCTACCATCCCCATAGCCTACAGCGGGGGATTACTCACTCATAGATAGGGAAAACATGGATGGTCGATGGAGATGATGGTGGAGATCGATGGAGATGGCTCCGGGGGCACTTCCCCATCCTGGCAGGGTGCCGTAACAGAGACTTTCTGTCCCCCGAATCTCCCCTTCGGTGGTGGCGGCGCTGCGGAACTTTTTCTGGAAAAACGTCGAACACCCCAGAGTTTTTAGGTCAGAAGGCTTCTTATAGGCGAAGAGGGAGACCGAGGGGGTGCCTAGGGGGGGTGTGGCCAGCCCCTGACCCTCCTCCGTCTCGTATTCTGGCTCCTGGTGTCTTCTGGAAAAATAGGCACTTTGGCTTTTGTCCCATCCAATTCTGAGAATATTCATTTTCTGACTTTCCTGGAACCAAAAACAGCAGAAAACAGGCAGCTGGCAGTGTGGCTCTTGTTAATAGGTTAGTCCAAGAAATCATATGAAAAGTACTCCAAAGTGTGGACAAAACACAAGAAAGTGGATAAAACCAAGCATGGAGCATCAAAAATTATAGATACATTTGCAATGTATCAACATCCCCAAGCTTAACGCCTACTCGTCCTCGAGTAGGTAAGTGATAAAAAGAAAGAATAATTTTTGAGGTGACATGCACCATCATAAACTTGATTAAAGTACTTGTAAAACATTCAAAGTTGGGATCATAGTACTTCAATCATAACATGAAAGACAAAGTTCTAACAATAGGACAAAGAAACTATGATGCAACATGAAAAGGCATAAACAAAAGATTCATGAATAACAATGCTTTGCAAGACGTTTATTTGTTTCACATAAAGAAAACATAGCATAGTGGCATTCAGCTTGTCCCTCATAGAGTAGCAAACATAAATGCATAGGACACCTTCAAAGTTTACAAGAGTGACTAGATACAAATAGTTTAAAACAAGCAATATCAAGTTATGCATCAATCAACTAGTCTTGGGACAATGCACATAGAACTAAGAATGGCCACTATGCTCTCAAGAAAGTGCTCATAGAATGTGTGGAGACTCAACAAGGAAATGAACAGGTTTTGAAAAGTTTGAAAGGCTTCCAAATGCTGAAAGTATGGTACTCATTAGCTTTGAGCTCTCATTGCCCCTGTCATAAGCATCTTTAATGTGGTTAAGGTGAAAGTGAGGTCCAATCTGAGTTATATGCTTGACAGACTATAAACTGAAAATCCCAAGTCCCTTGAGTACGAGGGCCGCTCCTCATGCTACTCAACTTTAGTTACCGGTAAATTCTTCTCATCGTAAGTATGAGCGTATCATAGAGAACCGCCAACGGGATACCCCTTGCCCGATGATACGGAAGAATCCCCATATCAAAATGACAAGGCAAGTAGACAATGAGTATCTCAGCAATCTTCTTATTTACCATGAGAAAATGGTGCTTTTTTTCTCTATTTCCTCTTTTCATAAGTCTCTTTTTCTTTTTATTTTTCTCAATAGCTATCTCTCTTTTTTTATAAGAAGAATGCTTCATAGATATCATTATGGTTACGCTGCAGGTTTCCACCATGTCAGCATGGATTAGACCAGCGTCCCAGGCGTATGTCTAACACACATACATAACTCCAGGGACTTACAAGCTCCCCTTTTATTTCACACCGATGACATCCGCAAACAAAAGAGCAAGGTATCAACTGGGTATATATTTACAAGTGTTGAAAGCGTTCCCCGTGACACCACGGTTCTGCTAATCCCCAGCCTATAATTAGTAAGCATATAACTTTCATGGAGAGTTCACAATGGTTCAGGTTTATTAAGTGCAGGAAATAAAGTGTGCCATCAAGTTCGTGAGAGCTTTACTAACTAACTTTCTCAAAACAAGCAAACATTTTATTCGGAAGAAAACAAGGCATATTGAATATGCACGGAAGTAGCAAATGATGCTAATAGGTAGGTATGGTGGACACTTTGGCAATTTGGTTTAAGGGAGTTGGAAACATGAGTAAAACACTTAGTGAATAGTGAAGGCTATCAATAGTAAGGGAGCGACAAACGAGAGAGCAATAATGGCCATAATCATGCAGAGCGACAAAACATCATTGATCAAAGCATAAAGTGATACTACAAGTTGAAAACTAAAGGATCATAAAGGCTTATGGTGACTTGGGATAGTCATAATCATGGTGTGAGCATGTGCCAAGTCAACCCAAATAAAGCGTCAAAGGAGAATACCACTATACTATGCTTTAATATGCTAAAACAATGCATGATTCATCCAAGGCACATTAAGCAATCTCAATTGTTTATAACAAGTCATGCTAAAACAAAAAATACTAAGCATAAAGCCAAAAAAATATCAAGCATGGCATGACAAAGCATAGGCCACAGTCAAAAACAAGCTCTCTTTACCACTTAAGCATGAGCTTTCCTACTCTTTTCCAAACCAAACCAACTATTTGAACACCAACGCATGAAAGAGGAGGTCCAACCAATTTATTCAGAAAACCAAGCAAACTAAAAACCAAAATGAAAACGAAAAAGAAGACGCTCCAAGAACAACACAACTGTGCATGAAACAATAAAAATAAAATGTTTGGAAGAAACCTGGGATTTTTATTGATGAAGAAGGGGATGCCTTGGGCATCCCCAAGCTTTGACGCTTGTACTTCTTGGATATTTCTTGGGGTAACACGCGTGGCATCCCCAAGCTTTAGCTTTAGTCCATCCTTCATCTCATTACTCATTCCTCCCATACACCTAAAATTTTTCCTTCATACAAAACTTCACACAATCTTTATTAGCAACATTAGTGCACTCAAGATAAAATGTCTTTAAGGTTCAGTTCCAACACCAAATAAACTTCCATTAAAACACTAGCTACTATAGCACTTCCCTCAAAAATCTCAATTCCCCAAAATAACTCAAAAAGGAACTAACAAGAAGCAAATGCAGAAAATGGCAGAAATCTGTCAAAACAGACCAGCAGGTAAAGATGAATTTTTTCGAAGAACTTATGTTGCTCAAATCAAAAAGTGTTGAACTAACTAAAGTGAGATAACAACCTGGGGCAGAATCAAAAAAAATCACGCCTCAAAAAGACGTTCAGAGATTTTACACGAATTTTTACGGTGAAGCACAAAAATCTGTTTCGAGACAGCAACTTTCCCAATCATTACTTCTCTCTCATTAGAGGTTACTCTTGGCACAAAAAGCAAATAAAAAGGATAAGGAGCGGTTATTACTGAAGTAATAACTTCCAAGACTCATCTAAAACTTTTGGGTTATCTTCCAATAAGTATTTTTCTTTAACGCCTTTAAGTTAGGCATAAGCAAAAACAAAAATGGATAGAATAGAAGTAAGCGGAGATAATCATGGTGAAAACATTGTTTTGTTCAATGAAATCCTTTCGTTAACAAGGTTGATCAGGTCTTGTTACCAAAACAATTTCATATGAGAAAAAACTTTGTATTCCACTAATGATTATGTTACCTCAACGTTGATAGCAATGGTCCCAATCATAATAGTTTCAAATTTTTCTCTTGGTATGGGACAATATATTTCTCCAACTTGAATGCCCTCAACATGTTCAATTGAATTCAAAACCATAAGTCTATCAATCTTCTTGGGGAAATAGATAGTATGTTCCTTGTCATTGACATTGAAGGTCACCTTCTCTTGATTACAATTAATAACATCTCCTGCAGTATTTAAGAAAAGGTCTCCCAAGAATAGTAGACATATTATCATCTTCAGGCATAAAAGTTTGAGAGGATGCTCTCATAAGAAATATGATTTGAAGTAAAAGAGAGCATCAAGAAGCAAATTCAAAACACATTTAAGTCTAACCCACTTCCTATGCATAGGAATCATGTAAGCAAATAAATTCGCAAAGAACAAAGTGACAGGCATAGGAAGGTAAAACAAGAGTAACTTCAAAACTTTCAGCACATAGAGAGGTGTTTCAATGCCATGAAAACTTCTACAACCATATTTTCCTCTCTCATAATAATTTTCAGTAGCCTCATGAATAAACTCAACAATATAACTATCACATAAAGCGTGCTCTTCATGATCTACAAGCACTAGAGCTTTATTATAAACATTTTCAAAAGAAACCTCGGGAACATAACATTCATCCTCCTTTAGTAAGCATGGAGGACAATCAAATAATGTAAGGGATAAATAGTTACTCTCATTAGAAGGTAGGCATGGGTAGCTAATCCATTCTTCCTCCTTTTGTTCACCACTCTCCTCCTCTTTTTCATCTAATGAGATTTCAGGTTCATCAATTTCTTCTTCCATAGGATCCTGCAAGGCATTACTCTCTTCCATTTGTGGAAAGCATCTATTAAAATATTCAAGGATATAGCCATTTTCATCCTTGTAATTATCAAAGCAGAATTTAAGTATACCATAAACCTCATATTTGTAAGGTGAATCATCAATACTTTCAAGCAAACTAGCAAGTTCAAAAGCACCCTTCCAAGCAATAAATTCTTCAATTTGTTCCCCATCATAAAAGTCATAAATTCCTTTAGCATAGGAAGATATGGTATCATTATCACTATACTCACATTGAAAAAGGAGGTGTTTATACCTCTTTATGCAACAAGACTCATCACAACAATAAGTAACATTATAAGTAGAGCACACGTTTCTAGCAATGGTATACAATCTATCAATTTGTTCCCATAAGTGTTTCCCTTTTTGTGACAAGCGGTGTTCCTTATAATAATATTTTTGATCTTCTGTGAACCCGCTTTGCCAATAAGCTTCAGTTTCAAAGAAACCAACCATTGACAACAAGCATGATAAGGCAAGACAATAACAGACCAACAAAAATAACAACTAGAGTAGGAACTACTTTTTTTGTATTTTTATAAAGAAACAAGCAAACAAGGAGAAAATAAACTTAGCTTGAACAATAGTGATTCCAAGTGGACTTGATAAATAAAGCAATGCTCCCCGGCAACGGGGCCAGAAAATAGTCTTGATGACCCACAAGTATAGGGGGTGTATCGCAGTATTTTCGAGGGAAGTGAAACCCAATTTATTGATTCAACACAAGGGGAGCCAAAGAATATTTATCAGCCTTAACAACTGAGTTGTCAATTCAGCTGCATCTGGAAACAATCTTGCTCACAGCAGTTTATCAGTAGCAACCGTTTTGTAGTAGGAATAGTAAAGTAATAGCAGTAGTAAAGCAAAGACAGTAGTAACAAAAGCAGTAAATAGTGGGATTCGAGTGCGGTAGGCATAGGGATGGATGGACGGGCGTTGCATGGACAAGACAATTCACATAGCAATCAGAACATAGGGCAATTGCAGATAAATAAGATAAAGCATTCAAGTACTAGACAATCCTAGGCATGTGTTCCGTATATAGTCATACGTGCTCACAATGAGAACTTGCACAACATCTTTTGTCCTGCCAGCCCGTTTGTAGCGGGGCCTCTAGGGAACTACTGGCAATTAAGGTGCTCCTTTTAATAGAGCACCGGAGCAAAGCATTAACACTCCGTGAACACATGTGATCCTCACATCAAAGCCATTCCCTTCCGGTTATCCCAATTTCTGTCACTTCGGGGCCATAGGTTTCGGACAACAACGTGTGTATACAACTTGCAGATAAGACCAAAAACAATACTATCATAATGAATCAATAACATGTTCAGATCTGAAATCATGGCACTCGGGCCCTAATGACAAGCATTAAGCACACCAAGTCGCAACAAAGTCATAAAGTACTAATAAAAGATACTAGGCACCATGCCCTAACAATCTGATGCCATCACATGAATGATCTCATCCAATCCCTACCATCCCCATAGCCTACAACGGGGGATTACTCACTCATAGATGGGGGAAACATGGATGGTCGATGGAGATGATGGTGGAGATCGATGGAGATGTCTCCGGGGGCACTTCCCCGTCTCGGCAGGGTGCCGGAACAGAGACTTTCTGTCCCCCGAATCTCCCCTTCGGTGGTGGCGGCGCTGCGGAACTTTTTCTAGAAAAACGTCGAACCCCCTAGAGTTTTTAGGTCAGAAGGCTTCTTATAGGCGAAGACAGAGACCGAGGGGGTGCCTGGGGCCACCACACCATGCCCTAGCGTGGCCAGGTCCAGCCCACGCCTGGGGGGTGTGGCTAGCCCCTGACCCTCCTCCGTCTCGTATTCTGGCTCCTGGAGTCTTCTGGAAAAATAGGCACTTTGGCTTTTGTCCCATCCAATTCCGAGAATATTCATTTTCTGACTTTCCTAGATCCAAAAACAGCAGAAAACAGGCAGCTGGCACTGTGGCTCTTTTTAATAGGTTAGTCCAAGAAATCATATGAAAAGTACTCCAAAGTGTGGACAAAACACAAGAAAGTGGATAAAACCAAGCATGAAGCATCCAAAATTATAGATACATTTGCAATGTATCACACCATCTTGGAGTTAATAACTTCTCTACCTATAGATTAATACGCCGGGTAACTAAAAAATTTCACATATTAGGGAGTGCCTCTATGGCGAGCTCCTCGAAGATGTCCGAGGACGGGATCCTAAGACATCTTCGAGAAGCTCCGTCGTAGTGGTGTCCCTGCTCTCGCATACCATCTTGCAGTTCTTTATAAGAATGCATACCTATTTACAGATTAAGCAGCACACCATAGTGTCAACACTCAGGACATAATGTCGACACTCACCCCTGTCATAGTGTTGTCATTCACTGGCTTAGTGCTACCCACTCACGACATAGTGTTGACATGTTGTCGCCACATCCACGTTTAGTCCTGGTTGGTGCCTCCAACCGGGACTAAAGGTCCATCATATCTTTAGTCCCAGATGTGTGCTTTAATTTTGTTTTTTAGACCAGTACTAATTTTAGCATCATGGTTATGTTTGATGTACTTAATTATATAATGCAGATAAGCCGGCAATGGATGTACGTGACCGACTCTATGGCGAGTTCATTAAAGGCATGCATTCTTTTCTCCTTGTGGCCGAGGAAAACAAGTGTAATGGTTTAATGTCTTGTCCATGTGGTGTCTGTCAGAATCATAAGGAATACTCTTCCTCAAGAGTCCTTCACAACCACCTGTTTTAGTCCAGTTTCATGACCGGCTATAATTGTTGGACTAAGCACGGAGAAAGAGGGGTTATGATGGAAGACAACAAAGAATAAGAGAATGATGACCACTACCCTACTATGTCCCATGAATACGATGGTACTACAATGGAAGACAATGATAAAGAAGAAGATGAAGAACGGGCATCAGATCTGCCCGATGATGATCTTAGTCGGGCCATTGCTGATGCAAAGGAAGAATGCATAACTGAAAGGGAGAGGTTGAAGTTCAAGCATATGTTAGGGATCACAACAAATTGTTGTACCCAAATTGTGAAGATGGGCACAAAAAGCTGGGTAGCACAGTGGAATTGCTGCAATGGAAGGTAGAGAACGGTGTGACTGACAAAGGATTTGAAAAGTTGCTGAAAATAATGAAGAAGTTGCTTCCAAAGGATAACGAACTACCCGTCAGTACCTACGAAGTAAAGAAGCTTGTCTGCCTGATACGTCCAAAACGTATCTACTTTCCCGAACACTTTTTCTATTGTTTCTCCTCTAAGCTTGTGTGATTTGGATGCAACTAATACGAACTGACGTTGTTTTCAGCATAATTGCCTTGGTGTCTAGTTTTTGTGCAGAAAATCAACTATCAGGAAAAATCGCGGAATATATGCCAAAAAACCCATTTCACCAGAAGACTCCCGGAACCAGAATACGAGACGGAGGAGGGCTAGGCCCAAGCCACACCACCTGGCCGCGCGGGGTAGCCCAGGCCACGCCAGGGGGTGGTCTGGCTGCCCCAAACACTCCCTCGGTCTCCCTCTTCGCCTATAAGAAGCCTTCTGACCTAAAAACTCTAGGGGTTTGACGTTTTTCCAGAAGGAGTTGTGCTCCGCCGCCACCACCAGATTCCACGAAACAGCACCAGAAACTCTATTCTGACACCCTACTGGGACGGGGAATTGGAGGAGATCATCGCCATCATCATCACCATTGCTTCTCCATCGACCATCCATGTTTCCCCCATCTATCAGTGAGTAATCCCCAGTTGTAGGCTATGGGGATGGTAGGGATTGGATGAGATCGTTCATGTAATGGCATCGTATTGTTAGGGCATGGTGCCTAGTATCTATTATTAGTGCTTTTTGACTTTGTTGCGACTTGTTATGCTTAATGCTTGTCACTAGGGCCCGAGTGCCATGATTTCAGATCTGAACATGTTATTGATTCATTATGATAGTATTGTTTATGGTCTTACCTGCAAGTTGTATACACACGTTGTTGTCCGGAACCAATGGCCCTGAATTGACAAAAATCGGGATAACCGGAGGGAATGAGTTTGATGCGAGGATCACATGTGTTTACGGAGTGTTAATGCTTTGCTCTGGTGCTCTATTAAAAGAAGCACCTTAATTGCCAGTAGTTCCCTTGGGGCCCCGCTGCAAATGGGCTAGAAGGACAAAAGATGTTGTGCAAGTTCTCATTGCGAGCACGTATGACTATATATGGAACACATGCCTAGGATTATCTAGTACTTGGATGCTTTATCTTATTTATCTGCATTTGCCCTATGTTCTGATTGCGATGTGAATTATCTTGTCCATGCAACGCCTGTCCATCCATCCCTATGCGTACCGCACTCGAATCCTACTGTTTACTGTTATTGTTACTACTGTCTTTACTTTTACTACTGCTATTACTTCACTACTCCTACTACAAAACTATTGCTATTGATAAAATGCTGTGAGCAAGATTGTTTCTAGGTGCAGCTGAATTGACAACTCAGTTGTTAAGGCTTATAAATATTCTTTGGCTCCCCTTATGTCGAATCAATAAATTGGGTTTCACTTCCCTCGAAAATACTGCGATACACCCCCTATACTTGTGGGTCATCAAGACTATTTTCTGGCGCCATTGTCGGGGAGCATAGCTTTATTTATTAAGTTCACTTGGATTCTCTATTGTTCGCTGTTATCCATCCATCATGGGTAAGTCTCGTGATGGCAAGGTTCCTATTTTATCATCCACTACAAGAAGATGTACGGTTCTGAACACCTCTGTTGCTCTTGATTCATCATCTGTTATGAGTAAGCTCGTTACACCACCACATACACATGCTACACACTGCTACTACTACTGAATTTGAAACTTCTCATTCTTATGATGCTGCTTCTACTGTGCTTGATAAGAGTGGTTCATTAGGTCCTTTCCTAGATTCTACAATTGCTAGAACTATATCTAGAAATACTGAAACTCCTAATGAAGACACTACTACACCTGTTAGTTCACCTGAGTCTAGTGAGAGTTATGATATTGAAGATGGTTATGTTGAGATGACCGATGAATTTATTAAAGAATGTAAAATCACCCATGATAGGAGCGCTGCTAAGAGTCTCCTTGAGAGGCGTACTATTAGACCCAAATTGTCTCCTATTGCTAAGTTTGCTGTTTCTCCCATAAACATTAAAGATAAAGATTATAATTTCTCTGTTGATCTATCTTACACAGTTATTGTTGAGAAAGAACCTTCTTGTGGAACTAAGAATGAAAATGCGGTAGCACATATGAATGAGCTTTCTACCATGAGTGGCTTGTTTTCTGATGATATTAAGATGTGTACTTACTTTGTTGCTAAGATTTTCCCCTTTTCACTGAAAGGAGAAGCTAAAACTTGGTTTAGTAATTTACCGTCTGGATCTATTGATAGCCCTGATTGCTTGATTAGTACTTTTCTGAAAAAATATCTTCCTCCTAGTACTAGACATGCTATTTTGCAGGAACTTTTTGATTTTAAACAGGGAGAAAAAGAGATATTGCCCGAATCTTGGGCAAGGTTTTGTGCTTTGATTCATGCACAGGCTAGAAGTCCATTACCTAAGAATGAGCTTCTTGATATATTTTATAATGGACTAACCGAAGAATCTAGAACATACCTAGATAGTTGTGTTGATTGTGTTTTCAGGAATAAGACTCCCAAGGAAGCTGAGAAATTAATGGCTAAAATAAGAAAGAACTATGAGGATTGGAATCCTCCTGAACCAGCTATACCTGAAGTAATTATACCTGAACCAACTATACCGGTACCTATTCCAACATCAAAGAAGAGGAGCATTATTGAATTGAATGATAAAGTAATGAAGGAAGCTAAGAAATGTCTTAAGAAGAAGGGAATTAAAACTGCAGATGTCAACAATGTACCTCCTATAGACGAATTATGTAAGACTATTTCCTACTTATCCACTATTGAGGTACACTTTCTCCAACACATTGATGAAGGTGATATCCCTTACTCTAAACCTTCTGAACTATGCTTAGAAGAATTTAATATTTTTATTGATAATTTTTACTATTAAAGAAGAAGACGACGTGATTGTTGGTACGTCCTACCCCTCATCCCGCAAATCTGCCTCCTAGCTGAATCGCCCGGTCGTTCGCTCTAGTCACGCACGGAAGGAAAAAATCGGCGTCTCCACAACTAAACAATGGCAGGCTAAAAGAACCAGTAAAAAACCAACCAAGAACAACCGCCCCACTACACACGCCCTGGGAAATTCTCCACGCACAGCCTCCAGACCTGCCTTCTCGCCTCCCAGCGCGGCGAGCGTGCCCCCCCTCTTCCCCACGCCTCTACATCCTCATCCACCACGTTTGACGGGTCCAGTTGTGATGCCTCCTCCGCCTCTGCCACCGTCGATGCCGCCCATGTTCAAGTCTGCTCATGCTCGCCATTACAGGTTGATTGCTCTTCGCCGCCGCCGCTGGGATGACGAGTTGAATGGCATCTGGGAGGAATTGGGGAGTAGGAAGAGTGGTGGAGTGGCGACAACGGTTGAGGGTGGAGCCATGGAGGAGCGCGGCCTGCGGCCTGGGCGGCGGCCTCGATGTCAGTCGCGTTCTCTGGTTCAGGTAGGTGGCGCTTGTGTTCTCTGCGTCGCTGGGAGATTCTCTCGAATTTGTTTTTACACATAGTTTTCTGGTCCAGCTTATGCGTAGCAAATTGCTTGAAGATTCTTTTGAGAAATTGAAGTATTTAGTCGTTCCACCAAATTCAGTTACACAATCAAGGTAGTTTTCGTCCTTGCAGTCAAACACATAAAGCAACTTCGTGGCAGTCCTAGGAATCATGGATATTTCTCTCAAAAAAAGGAATCATATATATCGTGACGGGCTTGCGGCTGTAGCAGCGTTATACTCCGGGAGCTCACTGACGCTTCCCACGGCAGTAAGCGGTCTGTGGCTGGGATCTCACGGCTACAGGGAGGATGCCGGAAGGATCACTGACCCATGGTTTCCTAATCTCGGTCGTTGGCATTGGTTTTTTGATCTGGTACGTTTGCATCTCTAGGATACCTCATTATCTTCTTTATTTGTAGATACTACAAAACATGTCTGCGTAATATTCTTTTTTACCTGGAGTCTCGTAAGATACTTTCAGGTGTATGAATGTGAATGAAATTAAGCTATTGTAATGGTAATTTTAGATACATCTCCAAGTATATCATCAGCTTCTTTAACTGTCGATATAACGCATGCGTGGTATGAAATCAAAACTTGGATAAACTTAAGTTGTTTGTACTGGTAATCTTAGATACAAGAGAGGACTGATGGTATTATTAGATAGGGGAACAATGATTTCTTTTTTCTTTCGTGATAACAGTGCTTTCATGTGCTTTCATTCATGTGTCTATCTAAGCATATTTTCTTTTAATTCGGATTTGTTGCATCGCACCGTCTATTTATTAACCTCCATCATTCTCCTCTCAGTTCACTCTGCCAGATCCCTGAAGCAGACTACATGGATCAACCGAAGCATGTGGTCGTGGTCGTCATCGCCTCCCGTCACCACATTCGACTCTGGTGGTCAGAGCTCACAGACCAGCCTTTCCGTTGGCCCAAAGGACATTGATGGTTTAGCTACAGTCAAATTTTCCTTGATAACTTTTTTGATTCTATATATAATTTGTTTAATTTGTGGAATAGAGGTAGGAAACTGAGATGTCGGGAGAAAGGGGTGGCACAAGATATGGAGGAACTCGAGGGAGCAACAAAGTAAGGAGAATGACTCCGTACTTAACTAGAATATTTTGCTACTTCCTATGATAGCTATAATGTCCATCTCTTAACTATTACTTCTTCTGGGTTAGAGGATAGAAAATCAGGTTATTGGGTTAGGCATGGAGAAGAGAGAAAACCTATGAGCCCCACAATTTTCAGGAATCATCGACCCAACACTCCTTTACCATGGTTTCTACTTGTTCTGGTAGGTCTCTAATTAGGCCTTCAAAACTATGAAGCGGGAAAACCTATTTGCCTCGTCTACCAACTTAAATAGGAGACTTTTTTATATGTTGTCTATACGGAAGTATGCCCTACATGACCAACTTCGATAGCATCATCGATGAAGCATCCATAGCATTTTGAAGATCAGTAGTGAAAGTATGGATAGTCCTGTACTTAATCAAAAGAGTTTGATCTTTTCTTGTCCTGGACCCAAAATGAATCTCTTGCCACTAAGAATTCAACATATGCTACTGCTTTAAAAAATAATTTGGCCAAGACTTTTCAGTACACATATGGTAATGAAACTTCAAGATAGTCTTTTAAACGGCGTAATGTTTTGCCTATGAGTAAAGTAATCACAACGTACAAACTTATATCCAAACCAACATAGGACCAAAAGTCCAGAAGGCCAAGTTTATAACATACCTAAATGGCTCTATGAGTAATAATCCTTTGTCTAATTTTCTTGAAGCTAACATATATTCTTTGCCAAGGAACTCTATTCAATCTTTTGATGACCGGTTCTGAAGTTGATGAAGTTTGAAATATGATGGCAAAAGGTGCGTTTTTTTGGGCCTTATTATTTTGCCTAAAATTTTGCTTTGTTGTCGTGCTCAAAAGGTACCATTCTCTATTTGCAGTATCTTGAGCGAAGCAAGGTTTTGATACTCCTCCAAACAGACTTTCGCACCGCTTTATAAATAAAGCCACAACGGCTGAATGGATACAAGGTGATGGAGAGACCCTTTTACGAAGCAAATCAAGAAAAACACGGAATACCAAAACTTGCCACCGAACCGAGACTTAGGAGAAACATGGCTCCACGATGATGCCCCCAAGAAGGTAACAACACACACGCCGTGGCCACCGAGAGCCTTAGCGCGAGAAGGTAACCACAACAACACCCCCAAGAGGGTTACAATGCCCACAAGCATCGCCGAAGTTGGCGCCCAAGCACTGAGCTTTCGCCCAGAAAAACCTTCGCCTCCCTCCCGATCTTAGTCACACACTGACCACCCACTAACCTGGAGTACAACCTCCTACACGTGATCTGGGAGCCGCCAAAGCCGAAGTGATGCCAACACCAAGGTCCCCCACAGCCTGCTCCTTGCCATCCACATGACCAAAGAGAGATACCATCACCACCGCCACGTCGCTCTTCGTAGAGCCATCCGCACAGCCCACCTTCCGGGGGCGTCGCCCCGGCTTCCGTGTACATGAGCCATGGCATGAGGCGAAGCACACCGCATGTGTCGGTGAGGTGGAGGGGTGAGACCTTTCATTGAGCTAGGGTGTAGCAGTGTCGCAGCCACCCGGAGAAGACCTTTCTCCACCATCGAGGGCGGTTTACCAACCAGATGCGGTAGCAAGGTCACACCAGGCCCGGGCATAGGCCTGGTCGGGCTCAAATCGGGCCTGTAAAGACCTTTCCGCTGCACGTGGGTAGAAGAAGGCCACCGCCGCCAGCACCGGTTGGGCTTTGCCCAGCGGCTTCTGCCAGTGGCGGTGGCGAAAGGGAGGATAGATGAGGGGCTGGGGAGGTGCGGTGCTATGGTTTGGCCCTATATTTCCCGCGGGGGGCGAGTGCAGGAGCCCCTGGGTTTTTTTTGGACGGCCGAAACTCCCCACGATTGATTAGGTTTTGATACTTATTTCCTGAAGATATGTAGGCGTGTACTACCAAACTGAATTACAGAGCACTTGCTTGTTTAGTTGGAATTTCTCTCTCTTTGCCTAGAACATGTGGTGTATGGTTGATGTCAATTCCTTTTAGGTGTTTGTGAATGCTGCCAAGTTTAGGTGGCGTTGATGGCATAAAGAATTGCCTATCTATTCTGATCTAATTCTTTAGGTAATGATCAATGTGAATGTTACCTGTCACTGTGATGAGCCTTATGGAATCTTCTACTATTTGATGAGCTTGGATTCGGCCGGATACATTGTTTGCTCATTTGGATGTCTTCCGTGTCATAAGGAACGATATTTCTGTTTGAAAGAACTTATGCCAGACAACTGTAATGACTTTGTTCTATCAAATTTGATATTTACAGTAGCGCACTTAAATTGACCAGAGAATATGTTCTCAACATTTCCATACAATGTGCAAATTGGTTGTAGCATCTATATCTATGCAGATTACAATACAATGTGCATACAGCCTGCGTGTAGCATCTCCACTAATTTATGCTAAGAATGGTTCCTTGGAGAGGGACATGCCTCTTACTACACCAGCCTGTGAGCCCATTATACTAAAAAAGTACTTATAGCGTTTAGCAGTTCTGTATTTCCATTTCGTTCTTTATAATACAAGATTATTTTTTATGATCCAGGGCTCATTGGCAAGGTGTAGATAAAGAGTAGCTGGTTATATTCTTGATATAGTCATCATCTTTTATTTAGGAAGTTACGTGGTTGTAAGTGCGGAAGTTGTCGATTTTGTGGTTGTAAGGAGACAAAATAATAATCGTGTGCAAAAATTATTCTGTAACATTTGTGTTATGTAGTGTGAAAGAACATATTTTTTGTAATATTTGCTTATGTTAGACGTGAACATGCAGAAACCACAATGGTTTATGTAACAGATAATATGTATGAATCAACCCCGCACTCTCATTTTATTCATTACTGCTCTTCAATATTTGATAATTTATTCTTCGGAGTTCTTACGATCTTGCCCTTTGAATTTCATAATAATATGTATTCTGTTGCAGCACATGACACCTTAAGTGAATTTTATATTTACACGTGTGACACATTTGATGGCGGAAAAACTTAAGAGACCGCAGCAGCGCACGGGAATTCAACTAGTTTTATTAAAAGGGTGCAAAATCATCTAATGGAAAACTCTAGAGCTATCGTTGAGTTAAAAGATATTGTGGAAAGAACCTCTAATGATGTTAAAATGATTGTTAAACACTTTCAAATGGTCCAAACTCAAATAGATCAACTCATTAAAGTGCAAAAAGACTTGCTAATTAACGCTGCTAAAGAAAAATATGCTTATGAAATTAGAACTAGAAGTGGTGCTGCTACCCAGGATCCTCTATATCCTGAGGGGCATCCCAAAAGAATTGAGAAGGATTCTCAACAAGCTGAAAATAGTGGCTCTACTCGTAAGAAAAGGAAAAAAGAAACATAAACTATTGTAGAACCCTCTGAACCTGCTATAGATCCTAATAGTATATCTGTCTCTAATGCTGAAACTGAAAGTGGTAATGAAGGAAATGAAGCTCCAAATGAAGAAAAAATTGATGAAGAACCTGAAAAGCACACTAAGAATACTAAATACACTAAAGAAGATTTTATTGCTAAGAAACATGGTAGTGAAAGAGAACCTTGGGTCCAAAAACCTATGCCTTTCCCTGATAAGAAACACAAGTCAAAGGAAGATGAACACTATAATAAGTTTTGTGAGTGGATGAAACCTTTATTCCTGCAAATTCCTTTGACTGATGCTATTAAATTGCCTCCTTACTCAAAGTATATGAAGGATATTGTCTCGAATAAAAGGAAGATCCCTAATGAAGAAATTTCTACTTTGCTTGCTAATTATTCCTTTAATGGTAAGGTTCCAAAGAAACTTGGAGACCCAGGGATTCCAACTATCCCTTGCTCTATTAAGAATAGTTATGTTAGAACTGCTTTGTGTGATTTGGGAGCTGGAGTTAGTGGTATGCCTTTCTCTCTCTATAAGAGACTTCAACTGGAAAAATTAATACCAACTGATATATCTTTGCAAATAGCTGATAAATCTACCACTATTCTTGTTAGTATATGTGAGGATGTACCTGTTCAAGTGGCTCATAATTGCTTGATATTAACTGATTTTGTTGTGCTTGAAATGCCTGAAGATGATAATATGTCTATTATTCTTGGGAGACCTTTTCTTAATACTGCAGGAGCTGTTATTAATTGTAATCAAGGAAATGTGACTTTTAATGTTAATGACAAGGAACATGCTGTCTATTTCCCCAAGAAGACTGATAGGACTTATGGTTTGAATTCAATTGAACATGTTGAGGGCATTAAGTTGGAGAGATATATTGTCCCATACCAAGAGAAAAATTTGAAACTATTATGATAGGGACCATTGCTATCAAAGTTGAGGTAACATAATCATTAGTGGAATACAAATTTTTGTCTCATATAAAATTGTTTTGGTAACAAGACCTGATCAACCTTGTTAACAAAAGGATTTCATTGAGCAAAACAATGTTTTCACCATGATTATCTCTGTTTACTTTTATTCTATCCGTTTTAGTTTTTGCTTCCGTTTAGTTTTCTTTTCTGTTGTTAGTTGCTTGCATGTTAGAGGGTCTTAGAACTTCTGTAGTTCTAGCCTTGTCTTGTCATTGCATCATTCCAGAAAATCTTTTTCTATCAGAAAATCATTCATCTATACCTGAAAATTGCCCAAAAATTAAGTGTCTCGAAAAATTCTAGAAAATTCATATTAAATTTTTATGTGAAAAAAGGGGCAGAGGAGTGCCTGGAAGGTACCAGGGGGACCCACCAGGCAGGCACACCACCTGGTGGTGCGGCCTTCCCTAGGTGGCGCCATGCCATGGTGTGGGCCACCCCTGGCCCTCCACTCACTCTCTCACTTGCTACTTTCTTCTCTCTCCCGAGTAAACTCCAGTTTATTGCTCAAAATCGCGTTCTTGCTGTGCTTGCTCTCGATTTTTCGATCTCCTTGCTCAGCCCATCTTTGCTGCTGAAATTTGGAGCATTTGTTCTCCGGTATGTGACTCCTCCGCTTGTCCAATTAGATTTGTGTTTAGTGGTTTATATCTTGACTATTTTGTTGCTGTAGGTGACAGGTTATGAGATCTTGTAAGCTTGTTTGATGCTTAGAGATATAGTTTTGATGCATGTTTAGGCCTCTTACAAGTCCCTATGAGTAGTGCCCTTTATTATATTCACTTTGCAATCACTTGTTTAATAGGTGTTTAAATTTCAGAATATCAAGCATGAACAACCATACCTTTGGAGAGATATTTGAGAGGGATGCACCTAGGAGGTCGAGGCCCTCAAGATCAGCCTCTCAGTTTAGGCCATCATACAACGAAGATCTCATTGTAACTCGTATTGGTAATGAAGGGGATGATGGGGATGCTCACCCATCTACTCTTCCTTGTTTTACTTTCTTACAAGATGCAGGGATTCTTGATGATTTCTTGCTACTGATTCAGAGGGTTGGTCTGACCTCATATATGCAAGATGAGAGTGAGCAATACGCTATGCTCACCAAAACTTTTGTTGAGAGCTTCGTGTTTACTAACACGCCTTATCAGTCAACTGTCTCTTTCAAAATTTATAATCTGCCCTTCACCATGTCATTGGAAAGATTTTGCAGTGTTGTAGGTGTAAGCATGGCATGGACTATGAAGAAGATTCAAGGGCGACCCGCTGATTTGCTGGAGCTTTACCGAGGGGTGACCAATGATGATGACCGCGTGGCTCAGCACGGAAAGATAAGAAACATCCAACTCCCTGCCCTTAGATACTTTGCATATTATCTTGCTGCTAGGAATGTTCGTTTGCGGTACCAAACTTGGTGGGTGAGCGCACCGCGGTACCCGAGTTGCCATCAATCGCGCGGAGGGGCCATAGTAGATTCGCCAATTGTCTAGAAGGGCCAAATGGGGGTGAATACAAATCTAACGGCCAAACGGTCGTTTGAACCAGATGAAGAATGGTTGAACTCAAATACTGCTGTTAGGTCAACTCTTCTTGGCTCGCCATGTCAGTATTCCCCGTTATCTTTTGCGGTCGTGGACTAGCTTACCCCTGCATGGACCAGATCCCTAAGTGGACGAGATCTATTTCTTTGCTCTGCTCTTGTCTTCTCCCCTGCTCCCCTCCCCATAACATTTCCTCAGCTCCGGTTGTTCGTCTCAGATCAGAACTCGCACTTGCTCTAATTTGCGTCTCCGCCATGTCCGGTCCACTTCCCGCGCCTCTAATCGAAGCTTGCAGCCGTCGATGTTGCATCGTCCGCCGTATCGGAGCTTCGCGTCCTCGGACTAATATCTCGCCTCTGGCTAGTCCTTCTCGCACGGAGGAGCGCGTCCCGTCGGGCGATCCAGGCCTCAGTACGTCCTGACCGGCCTCGGGAAGTTGCGTGCTGCCGCGCAACCCAGGCATGGTAGCCCTAGCACAGCAGTTCAACAACCACGCTCTCATGGCCACGTCTTGGCGTCGAGCCGTGTCGCCCGGCGATTCTTTGTCGGCTTTCAGGTCTCGTTTTGGGATCAGACGAAATGAGGTCAACATTGAGGTATGCGCGCCACCATTCAATTTTTTCTTCCGGTTCGAACACATCTCAGACACCGAGCGCGTTCTGCATTCTTCTCGTTCTTTCGAGTGTTGCGGGGAGAAAATGAGCTTCATGCGTTGGCATCGCGCCTGTGGGTGGGACGATCACTTGGGGCAGCTTCGTTTCTTCTCCAAACTCGGCTTTGACGGCCTCCCATTGGATGCTTGGGAGCCGGAGGCCCTCAAGCAGGTCATCAGTAGCCTTGGCGGCGAGCTGGTGGAAATCGTGCCACCGAGCGACAGATGGGTCATCGAGGTAAAGGCGTGGCTGAAAGATCCTGACGCCGTTCCTAAGATGTACGAGGTGCAGATTCTAAGCAGGGCAGGGCGATAGCTTTGCTGGAAGCACCTGGTCATCATCCACCTGGAGGAGGTTCTGGACTCGGTACATGTAATTCAGGGCCCCGAAGAGGCTGGCAGAAAGCGCCCTCGTCGCCTGCAGTGTTGGCCTGGAAGGATCGATGGCACAGGACCGCCACCGTTTCGCGACGGGGCACACAGTTTCGGTGGGGGGGACCGGGCTTGGACGAGCTGGTGGTTCTGATTTCCCTCGAGTGAAGACAGAGCTCAAGTGAATTGTCGTGGTATGTGTGGCTAATGAATTTGTAGTATGGATAGCGTAGCAGGAAGTTAGCATCGACTAAAAATGTGTAATAGTTTGAATCGATGTAGTACGTGTGTGTAATAGTTTGAAGCAGTATGTGTGTGTAATAGTTTGAATCGATGTAGTATGTGTGGGTAATGAATTTGATGTAGTGTGTGTGTGTGTAATAGTTTGAATCGATGTAGTTGAACACCGTGCTTTATAATTTTTGTGAATAACCAAGGACAACCTCATGAAAAGAGGGTGGTCTGGCAATGAGCAATGTCAATTCTGTGGATGCCAGGAAAATATAGTCCATCTCCTCTTCAAGTACTCCCTCCGTTTCAAAATATAAGATGTTTTAGCTTTGTGAATGGAGCGTATCTAGACATCTTTTAGTGATGGTGCTTTCTAAACCTAGATAAACCTACATACTAAACGGGGACTAGATACACTTCATTCACAAAGCTAAAACATCTTATATTTTAAAACGGAGGGAGTACAAGGTAGCTAAATTTGTAACACGTTGAACTGCAGGACCATTTTGCAGGCAACACAAGACAAAGGAAAAATGGTTTACAGCACAGATAGCAGACGCAAAATCTGTAGTCTGGGATAAAAAGATGCCAGTTAACTAGATTGAACCATGACTAGTAATTGAAGGAAATAGGTACTTGATAGTATTTTCTTACAACAGTAGTACTTCCATACAAAAGGGTCTTATACCTGCACAAAAGTGGGCTAAACTTCCTACTAGTTTATAGAACAATTCGTCAGCATTTCATCTACAAAATCCATTCTTCAGTCTGAACATAACTATTCTACACTGAAGAAACTACAGATCTCCACCAAAAAAGTTGGCTGGCCAATTGCTTTGAGAGGATATAAGTTCTTTGATCATTTAACCCAAACTGATTTATTGCCTTCCCGCCAAACTACAAGAAATCTGCATCGTTCATGCACGAGCGATTTGCGTCCGCCAGTCCCGGTTCAGTTGGACCATCCGTGCTTCCGTAACGATTTCTTCGAAACTGAAATTCGACATCTCCTTCTCGGGATCGTAGGTCCGTGTGAACTCGAACCTGAATTCGGGGGCTGAGCTGATGCCGACCGTCAGCTCCGGCTGTCGAACAATCCAGCATGCTGAGTGTAGACGCTTGGTCGCCGCCACGGTACGGCCTTCAACGGTGCGTAGGATGGAGCGTCTTTGCCGCAGACGGCGTGCTCCCAGCCTACCCCACTGAGGTAAGGTAGTCCGCGCTGAAGCGTTGACGCGAGAGTTTCTAGACCTTGGCGCTGCCCTGTTCGAGGGTGTGTACCCTCGGCGGCGGCATGCTCTCATGAACAATTTGATACGTACCTTGTTCCCACTGCCTAGAGCATGTCGTAATGTCGCCGCGTGATTTCTCCACATCGCTCTCTTAGCCCTGCTTGCCGCATCTAGCGCCGACGATGGCGCAGTCGCCGCCGTGGCCGATTCGGCACATTCGGGGAAATCATCCGCCTGGCAGGGCAATGGGAGACCGGCCTTCAAGTAGAGCTTCATGGCATGCCTTAGAGGGGCTAAATACCCCATTTTTGGCGGCTGTCGCAGCAGCTGCGGCAGCGGCTTAGGCGGAGGAGCTGCGCAAGGTGAACTGTGGTTAGTTGGAGAAGGGGAGTGAAAGACTGACAGTAGGTTTGGACTACGGGCACGCGTGAAAATAAACATTTCCCATTTCCTTAGAGGGTAATAATTTGACACTCGTTGCATTAACAACTCAATCTTTATTTTCCTTCTCAGCATAAGAGTGTGAACGTATTAAAAAGATCGGTTGTGGCTATCCACCTCATCGGGCAATGTACCAGGATAGGTAGGAGACGGGACCGAGTTTCATTTTAGAAATGTTGACGACTGTGCCCTTATGTTTATGCGATATTATTTATATGCCACCATGTACCGTCGAGTGTAGCAACACCATCAGAAACAGGGGATAACGATGTGGCATGTTTTATTTTTTTAAAGGGCATCAGAAACAGGGGATGCTGACGTGGCATGTTTTTTGACTGGCGGGCCCGCCCCCTCCACCTTCAACGGCGCGCATCCCAAGCTCGAGGGGTGGTGCCGCCCACCAACACATTATTGTGCAATTTTCCACGTCTAGAAGTGTGTGATCTATCATGATCCCGTTGTTGAGATGGAATTCGGGCACCTTTAAAGTGCGGCGCCAATCGATGCAGACTTCCCAACAAGCAGCATAGGTTTCGATGTAATCCTCTTTCTCCAGCAAATAGTCGGCGATCTTGCGAAGTGGGTCGGCCGGGAGATCGACCCAGTTCCTCTTCATCCGGCTACTGGCCATGGCTTACGTGCAGGAATGTTTTGATCGAGGAAGAAATAAGAACTACCACTGCGAGGAGAAGAAGAAGAGGATATGAGGGAGACGGCGAAGCGCCCTTTGCGAGGAGACGATGAGACGGGGGAGAAGAAGCGGAACTGCCAATTCAAGTTTGGATCAACGGGCTTTTTTTCGAAACTAGCGCGTGAACAAGCCATGCACTGCATGCAAGTTTTGATCAAAGAGACTGGCATGTGGGGCCTGCTAAAAAATTCCGTGAAGTGCTCCCCGTGCATAAGGCGCTGACAGGTGGCATGTTTTCTGATAGGCGGGCCCGCCTCCTCCTCCTACGACGGCGCGCGTCCCAGGTTCGAGGGTTGGTGCCGCCCACCAACACATTATTGTGCAATTTTCCATGCATTGTCGCAACCAGCTCCGCTCCGCTCCGCTCCTCTCCTCTACTCCTGCCGCCGCCACTCCGCTCAGTCGTGCACCGCTCTCATCGTCCCCTTGGGCCGTCGTCCTCCCGCCCTCCCCTTCCTGCCATCCCCTCACGTCCCGTCCCCTCCCCTTCCTGCCCTGTCTCCTTGCCGCCGCCCATGCGCGTCTAGAAACGAAAACCGAGAGTCGGCAGTTAGGTTAGGGGCCCAACAGCGCTGGTGATCCGGATCCCGCTTAGAGATGGATCCTGCGAGGCTTGAGAGCACGGATATGGGTCCTGCGCGGCTAGAGAGCACGGAATCTCCTTCAAGTCTGGAGAGCACAGAGGACAACGAAACATGGGGAGAGGAAGCGGGGTGCAGAGCTTTGGAGGTATGGAGCCCGGAGAAGGTGCCGTGCATCCACATTGAAGGGTAAGAACTGTAATTCCTTATCTGCATACCCCAATTAGTGTTTCTAGTCCCGTGGTGATGCCAAGTATATGTGTTGGTAACCGCGGGACGTCTATACAGCTTGTCCTTGAGCATGATGCTTTGTCAAGCGAGCATGAAGGCACTGAAATGTGTGGCAGTGCGGATGATGATGAGAAAGCATATCCAGACGTGGCTGTTGACCCTGATAGGATGGAGAGTAGGGAATATTTGGTTGATTCGAACTTTGAGCCTGACTATGGGACTGATGAGGAAGAGGAATGTGAAGATGTGGAAATGGGATGTAGATATGACAACAAAGATGTGGACATGCCAGTGATACACTTTGACAGGGACAATCCTACAATTGATGAGGGGACTGTCTTTGATAATGTGGAGGACTGCAGATATGCAGTTGCAACCTATGCAATCAGAGTTGGGTTCGAATTTATCATTGAAAAGAGCGACCAAAAGAGATTTAGGGTGCACTGTAGGGAAAGTAATGTGTGTAAATGGAGATTACATGCATCTCCAATACGGGGTGGACACCCATTTCAGGTTGCAATAGCTACATTTAGTTTCAGTCTTTCTCATATTTATTCTACTGATAACTAGCTCTGAATTATTTGGATTCTTATCGAATGCAGATCAAAGTAAACACATAGAAACACAACTTCCCTAATACTTCTTTAAGTGGTAAAATTAGACCGGCGACTACCAAGTGGATTGCTGCTACTTTACTTGACTGGGTGAGGCAGGATCATAACATTGGACCAGCTAAACTCAGAGCAAAGATTAGCAAAAAAATTAACGTTCTGATTCTGTATCACAAAGTCTTTGATGGGAAGGAGATGGCTCTAGACTTCATTCAAGGAAGTGGAATGACAGTTTTCATATGTTGTATAGTTTCAAAGCTCAGGTAGAGAAAACATCACCTGGTTGTGTTGTTGACATCGATTACGAGGTTGTGAAAGGGAGAGAAAAGGTCTCGAGGGGGGTCAGGTATAAGCAGGCATATAAGATATGCTTCAGGAGATGTTTTGTCTGCCTGAAGGCATGCTGGAAGGGGTTCCTAGACGGCTGCAGGCCATACTTGGCAATAGGCGCAACTTCTTTAACAGGGAAATTCAGGGGACATGTTTCTTACCTTGTGCTTTGGGCCTTTATAATTGGCTTCTACCCGTAGCTTATGCTGTTCTTGAGGGTGAATCAAATGAAATCTGGACATGGTTCATGCAGAGACTACGGGAAGTAATTGGTCACCTTGAAGGCTTGGTGATACACACCGGTGCATCTGAGGGTCTTGAGAATGCTGTTGATGCTGTGTTTCCTAGGGTTGAGCATAGGGAATGCATGCGGCACCTCGCTACTAACTTCACGAAGAAGTTCAAAGGAAAGATCTTTGAAGAGGACTTGTGGCGATCAGCATACACATACATCCCAAGAACGCATGCTACTTACTTGCAGAACATGTATGTAGTGCCAAAGGTGGAAAAATACCTTGAGGAACATCACACCAAGCTATGGGCCAGAAGCAAGTTTGGTGAGTTAAGCAAGGTGGATTTTGTATGCAATAATTTGGCAGAGATTTTCAATGATAAGATTTCAGGCATGAAGACACTTGGAATTGTTATTTTGTTGGATGCAATAAGACAGTGCATAGTGGTGAAGATAGATTTAAGGCAAAGAATTTGTGCAAGAAATTTTTTAGGCCATAAAATAGTTCCAAAGGTGGTTATGTTACTGAATGCAAGAACCAGGGCAATAAGAACGATAAAGATGAGGGTGGTCAGAAGTTCCAGAACATTGGCTGAGGTTTATGCAGAATACAAGCGTGGAAGTGAACGGAGGTACACTATAGACATTGGAAACAAGACTTGTTCATGCAGGCAGTGGCAGATTACTGGTCTGCCATGTCACCATGCAATTTACTTCATCTTAAATCTTAGAGGTAATGGAGCTGAAATAGAGAACTAAGTCGACAACTATTTCTCCGTGGACAAGTTTGCTGCAACTTATGCAGAAAACGTACCACCTATGGCTGATGAAAATGATTGGGAGATTGTCGATCCAGGGTTCAAACTTCAACCCCAGTTCTTAGGAGGCCACCTGGGAGGCCTATAAAGCTAAGGATCAAAGCCTCCACCGATAAAGGTCCAAGGCTGGGAGCTAGGAAAAGGAAATGCGGACATTGTGGCGGATTCGGCCATATCAAGAGGTTGTGCAAAAACCTAGTTACACATGTTATTGTCCCTGTTCACACCCCGGTGGCAGAAAATAAGGCTTCTAAGCCAGAACTAGCGGAAGAGCAGCGTGAAGACGGTGATGAGCACTCAGAGGAAAACGTACGTAAGCAGCCAATTTATGAAGAAGTGGAGGTGCCGGCGAGAGAAGAGTGTGAAAAGAAACAAAAGGGTAAGCGGAACAGGGAGGAAAGGGCAAATAATGGAGGTGTATTAGAATATGAAGAAGTTGCAGGGGTGATTGAAGATGTTCTTGAGGATCTTGCGGCTAATTGCAGGAGAAATAATAAATCTCTGCCAATTTCATCTTTGTACAATTCTCCGGATGAAAGGTAAGCTTAAAAAATGTTTTATTTGCCATTTTATCTTTTTTTATCCTCATCAACTGATGCTTAATGCAGCGTGGGCTAGCAGACTAATAAGAGGAGCAGAAAGATGCGGGCACAGTAACATCCTATGTTGAATTAAATCATTGAAACTAAACTAGCTATGTCGTCTTTATTTATATCTGACGCGTGCAACGTGTCTGTGATGGGGTCATGTGGACCAGATTACATTTTTTTAAATATTATTACATTAATTTTTTATCTGCGTTTGGACGCGGCTACTAGTTCCCATCTCCCTTGCATTCCCATCTTCTCTGGCGCACTCGAGAATTATGGTTGTGCCATCAAGTAGCAGAGTCATTGTATTGTCCCATCAGGTGTGAACACAATGACTTTGTTTGTTCGGAATTTGACGACTTTTGATTAGTTTGAAAGGCAGAGAAACCTAAAACATGTATCTAGACATGTTTTGGGTATAGACACATTTATTAAATATCTAAAAAAACTAAGTCAGTTATATCTAGACAGGAGTAGTACACTATTACAACACGCTCGATCCCTTCTCCTCAGGCGCACTCCAAATTACGGCTATGCCATCAAGTGCTGGGAGCAGAGTCAGCGTATTGTCCCATCAGATATGCCAGGGAACGCGCGAACTTTATTTTCAGGATCAGACGAGTTTCGATCGACTAGTTTCAAAGACAAAGACAACTAAAACATGGCCAACATATATAGATTATGACGATAATTGACCATGACTCAGGTGACCCAGATCCAAAGAGCACATTAAGATACCGTACATAGATTTAATTTATGCTTAAGTGGCCCTAATCGACTATGACGCTCCCGCAGTCTCCATCATTGACGACGTTGTCCGCGTCGCCGCAGCCTCCTCCATGTCGGAATCGATGTCGACGTTCCCGGCAACGTTCCTCCTCCTCATGGATTCTTCACGGCGCTCTGCATCGATAACGGTGGAGGTCGTTGATGGGTTCGTAGCATGGAAAACAAAAAATTTCTACCGCAAGAACGAACAAAACCCAGATCTAATCTAGATAAAAGCCAAGATCTAATCTATTAGACATGTGCAACGAGATAGATCTTTACTAACCCTTATAGACCCGGAAGCGTTACGAGATTGGATCTCGTGGTTGATGTAGTCGATCACTTGCCGATCTCAAGATCGTGTGGACGATCCTTCCGGCGCCGTGTTCTGGCAGCGCTTCCGCAGTCGGTCACACGTGCGGAGTCGAAGCAGACCTTCCTCTCCCCGTTCCAGCGAGCAGCGGAGGTAGTAGATCTTCTCCACGGAATCCCAGCGACACGACGGTGTGGTGGTGGTGGTGGAGTAGAGATTCTGAGCCGCCTAAGCCGGGCAGGCGAAGGAGGAGGAGAGGCGGCTAGCGTTTGTTATGTGAGAGGTCTTGGGGTTGGCGCCTCCCTCTATTTAAAGGAGGAGGCGCCATGGGAGGAGTCTAGTAGGACTCCCCTCCCTCCTTGGCCGGCGGATTGGGAGGGGGGAGGAATCCTCCTCCCCCACGAATCCGTGTCTTGCCCCACAAAGACTCCTTGATCCTTTCTTGGTTTTCAAGCAAACTCCAAGAAATCTTTTAGAACCTTCCAGAACATTCCGAAACCTTCTAGAATCTCCATACAAACACTCCGAAACATTTCCTAACTTAGAAAATGATCCCCAATATATGAATCTTATTCTCCGGACAATTCCGGATCTCCTCGTGATGTCCCGAATCCAATCCGAGACTCCGAACAACATTCGGTCTCCAACGCATATTCCATATCTACTTAAAAACAACTTCGAACCTTAAGTGTGTCACCCTACGGTTCGTGAATATGCAGACATGATGAAGACACCTCTCCGATTAATAACCATCAGCGGGATCTGGATATCCATAATGGCTCCCACATACTCAACGATGACTTCATGATCGATAGAACCATTAACATATGAAACCAATTCCCTTTGTCACGCGATATTCTACTTATCCGAGGTTTGATCGTCGGTATCTCCATACCTAGTTCTTCCTCGTTACTGATAAGTACTCTTTACTCGTTACATGTTATGTCATCCCTTGTGACCTAGTCACATGCTTGCAAGCTAACTAGATGACATTCCACCGAGAGGGCCCAGAGCATATCTATCCGTCATATGGATGGACAAATCCCAATCTTGGTCCATGCGCTTCAACACATACTTTCAGAATACCCAATGACACCTTTATAACCACCCAGTTACAAAGCGGTATTTGATGTCATCAAAGTACCCATCCAGTGACGGTGATTAACATAACCTCATGGTCGAAGGATTAGGTTACTATGCATTTGAAAGCTTACAGCAATACGAACTTAATGACTTGATCTTATGCTACGCTTACTATGGGTGTGTGTCCATCACATCATTCTCCTAATGATATAACCTTGTTATTAATGACATCCAATGTCCATGATCAGGAAACCATGATCATTATTTAATCAACAAGCTAGTTTAACAAGAGGCTTACTAGGGACTCTTTTTTGTTTACAAAACACATAAGTATTAATGTTTCCGGTTAATACAATTATAGCATGGGATGTAAACATTTATCATAAACATAAAGATATAATAATAACCACTTTATTATTGCCTCTTGGGCGTATCTCCAACAGTCTCCCACTTGCACTAGAGTCAATAATCTAGTTAATAACTTGTGCATTCAACACCTATGGCTTTCTGGTGTTGTATAGACACTATTGCTAGTGGTAAACATAATCTTCAGATCTGACACTTCTAGGTCCGTGTGTATTTGCATGTCCTTGCGTCTCTACGCATTACTCATTCTCCAATGAGATGGCATTGTATAAATTTGGTCCTTTGGTGAGACCTTTAGTTCCTTGGGATTAAATCATGTTGATACAGTTGTCATACAATGTATCTTCATAGTATTATCCCGCTATGAACCACACCTAGTTTGATAACAAACTACTTGACGCAAATGCCCTCATTTGCTGCTACAATAGCAGTCATATACTTAGCCTTTTGTTGTAGTATCTGTCACAATGTTTTAACTTTGGTACTCAACCAAATCCGTTATGGAACTTCCTTTCCATTACATTGTGCCACCCATAGTTTAAATTGAGATAAACTTAATTTGTGACAAAACTAGTATCAATGTAACAATTTACAATGAACTATTTGTCACCACTATATAAATAATATATTCTTAGTTCTTCCAAAGATCATAGGAATATCCCTACTATTGTCCAATGATCATCTTATGAGTCATTCTGGTATATGCTCATAACATTTAGAGCATAGGACATATCTGGATGTGTACATCTCAAAGAATTATTGGTCAAAATATTCTTGTGATTTCACCAAGTGTCAAAACACTTGAATCTCGTGTCAACACACTTGAATCTTGATTCAGTCCTTTCCGTGCGTCAAGAACCTTTCTTGTTGTTTCCATATTTAACTCATTCAACATATTATCTATGTACATTTGGCAAAACCATATTAGCGCCTCAATCTATCTATATAGACATTGATGCCTAATTCTTGGGTTATGCCTAAGTCTTTCATCGAAATGAAATTCTTAACCTGTGTCAATAAAAGATACATCATTTCTAATCAACAATATGTCTTTCACATAATGTATTAGAAATATGTCTTAACTCCTTAATTTCTTGCAAAATGCAAACATCTTCATCGTCTCTGATGAAATTAAACCTTTTAACGGTTTCATCACGGTGAATATTCCAACTCCGCGATGCTCACTTCAACCATTGAAGTTTTGCATACTATTTTAGCATCCTTTGAATTAACAAAACCCTTTGGATCGTGTCATGTACACGTCCTAGGTAACCATTCTATTAGAAGAACTTGTTTTGTTTGTTCAACTACCATATACCAAAATATATGTAGTGGTTGCTACATTAATCCGTCCAGACTAAATATCGCTATGAAAGATCAAATCTTATCATAGTCAATTCCTTGAACATTGTCGTAAACTCTTTCCGACATGTCAACTATTTCATAGATGTGAAACATCCATGTCTATTTCTTTATAGATCCATATACGACTATAAGGTCTTGCACCTTTCCAGAGGGTCTTTCAAATTCAAAGCTTGATTTCTCGTGTATGGAATTATCACGGATTTTATGGCTTCAAGCCACTTAACGAAGTCAGGGCCCATCATTGATTATTTGCATGTAGTCGGTTCATCAATGTCAAACAACAATGATTTAACTCTCAAATCTTGGCATTTGATTACTTACCCGACCTACTTGGTTCAATAGTAACTTAGATCTCCGTGACCACAACCTTTGAGGCACGTGAGCCATGAGCATTGTTGCTGCCTCCGGGACACTTACCGACGCTGCGCAACTCAGCACATATTAGCCAAGGTTCAATAACCTTGTCAAAGTTCTATTGTCCTCCCACTTAACTTTTCACCAAAAATTCCTTCTCAAGAAACTCGACATTCCAAGTGACAAACACTTTTGTCTTCGGTGTTATGGAGGAATACCCAATGGTTATTCAAAATAACCTACAAAGACATGCTCATCCGACTTTGGTTGTAAACATTTTACTTATGCCTAGCATACCAAAAATTTAAGAAAAGACAACCTGGGTTTATCCCAAACCATGACTTATATGGTGTCATTTCAACGGATCACGATGGAGCTCTTTTTAGTGTAAAAGCGGTAGTCACTAAAGCTTTAATTTTTAAAATATAATGGCAGTTTTATAAATGACACCTTTGATCTTACCATGTCAAACAAGGTTTCATTACATATCTCGAACACTCCATACTCCTATGGTGTTTTGGGAAATGCAAATCTATGGAACGATTCCTCAAATCTTAGGTGTTTTGCTAAACTTGTAACTCAAACATCTTTCTTTATGATCCAATCATAAACTTTTTATTTTCTTGTTACAATGATTTTCCACTTCATCTTGAAAGTCTTTGAACATTTTCAAATGTTTCATACTTCTTCCTTATTGAGTAAGTATATACATATACTCACTCAAATCTTCGGAGAAAGCATATGAAGTTGAAATCCATCGTCCACGACTACACATAATGAACTATATACATCAATATGTACAAATTCCAATCAGTTAGTCGTTCGTTCCTCTTTTGGCCTCTGACGGAGTTTTAATTATCTCCAGGAAAGTATCACAAGCGTCATTTGATCAAAATCAAAGACTCCAAAAATCCATCAACATGGAGTTTCTTCATGTATCCCTTTCAATATAATTTAAAACGGCGATGTCACTTTGCAAGTGATCTTTCAATCATTTGTCTTGCGACATTTTAGCATTAGTTTTATGGTCGTTATTTCTCCAACCAGACTTGTATATCATCCATCTATTATGGAATACGGTAATTATTTGAACAACCTTTTGTCGTCATAATACCTGATAAAAATAACAATTATTGAAACAAATCTTGAAGGTAAGCTTTGATGTTAACGAGCAACACAACAACCCTTTGTTTGTTTTCGATGAACATCATCACATATTCTCTTGCTAGTTACTTAGGCCATTGCAGTTCATGAATTGTGTTGTCCTGTATGACACTTCATACCAACCAATTCGGTATCCAATACAGCAGAACTACATTGTTTAACAAGCAAGGAATACAACCATAACATGTATCTTCTATATACCTAAGTTGGACATCTCCAATATTTTCTTTTCTGCCAAATATTTTATAGATTCTCTTTCAACAATTCCTTTTCTTTTAAAAGAATCTATCAACATCAATAGTGGTGTCATTCACATGACACATAGTACAAAGTGTGTATAGTCAAATACTAATACCTTTGGACTTGCACTTTGAAGTGGATCACCTTCATCAAATGTTTGGCATTCTTTCAAAATTCCATTCTTTAGTAATCTTTTAGTGTAGTAAACATTTTACTTACATCTTCTATTCATCCTTATCATGACAACTTTCATGATCAAGCTGCTATAGCTTATAAAGATGAATTGCGAGTATAATGTTTATTTTCCAAAACCTTTTGGAGGATTAGGACGACTAGCGTCTCCAACCTTCACAAATTCTCATCAAATATGAGGACATATACTCTATCATGTTGTAACCAACACATTGTTTTAGATATCGCAATACCTTTCACATATGATGGTTTCTGAAACATTGCTTTCAGCTCTTAGATAAACTTGATATTAAAAACAATCTTTTGAGTATCAAGAATCAAGGAGGCAAACATGATACATTAGATACTAACACTGGAAATGTTACACTTGATTTAATACTGTCTATTAAACTTCATAGAGTAAACGGAGTTTGTTGATGGTTTGCAACAGGACTTTCAAACTTTAGATTGACACTCAAAACAATATCCAGAATTTCTGTAGTTCTACTATCTCAACTATAACTAAGCGTAAGGTGGTGAACGGATGCCAATGACTACAACAAACTATGCAAATTCACTTTGATTGTGTTTATGATGAATTGAGTTTGACTAATCCAAATTACAAATGAACTCCCACTCAAAACAATATCCCTCGAGTTGTTTTAGTGATTACATGAACCAAATCCACTACACCAAGTCCGATCATCACGTGAGATGATGTAGCTTTAAAGGCGAACAATCAACATGTTCATCATATCATCCATATGACTCATGCTTTACCTTTCGGTATTCCGTGTTCCGAGACCATGTCTGTACATGCTAGGCTCGTCAAGGTTAACCTTAGTATCCGCATGTGCAAATCTGGCTTCACCCGTTGTATGCACACGTAGAATCTATCACACCCGATCATCACGAGATGCTTCGAAACGACGAGTCTTAGCAACAGTGCCTACTAAGGACGAACACTTTATTACTTGATATTTAGTGAGAGGGATCATCTTATAATGCTACCGTCGCGATCTAAGCAATACAAGATGCATAAAGGATTAACATCACAGGCAATTCATAATTAGTGTGATATGATATGGCCCTTTCTTCTTATGCCTTTGATCTCCATCTCCAAAGCACGGACATGATCTCCATCATCACCAGCATTGCGTCAAGGTCAGTGGCGCCGCTTCATGGTTGTCCATCATCACTAGCAACTATTACAACTACTTGGAATAAAGCTATTACAAGATGAATAGACACGCAGGTCTTAACAGAATTAAAGACAACCATTAGGCTCCTACCGGTTGCCATATTACAACAAGGATCATTGCATACATCAAATATAATCACAATCACATGATGGCCATATCACATCACAAAACCCTGCAAAAACAAGTTAGACGCCTCTAATTTTCTTTGCATGTTTTACGTGGTTTGGGGCTTTCAAATAAGAACGGATCTTACCTACGAAACTGAACCACAACGTTGATACAAGTACTATCAAGTGCAAAGTGTAGATTGGATCTATACTATGATGGGAGAGACAGACACCCGCAAAGCCACTTGTGCAAAGCAAGTTACACGTCAAGCATGGAGCAAGTCTCATGTGCGATGACATGTAAGGTTAGCCCGAGCCGCTTCATCCCACCATACCGCAAGATGCAAAGTACACAAAGCAAAAGATGGCACGAGCACCAACGCCCACAAAACCATTATGTTCTACTCGTGCAACAGATCTACGCATAGACAAGGCTCTGATACCACTGACGGGTTCGTAGCATGGAAAACAAAAAAATTCTACCGCAAGAACGAACAAAACCTAGATCTAATCTAGATAAAAGCCAAGATTTAACCCTTGTAGACCCGAAAGCGTTACGAGATTGGATCTCGTGGTTGATGTAGTCGATCACTTGCCGATCTCAAGATCGTGTGGACGATCCTTCCGGCGCCGCGTTCCTTCAATGATCGATCCTGCGTCGAGTCGGAGACCTTCCTCTCCTGTTCCGGTGAGCGTGAGGTAGTAGATCTTCTCCACGGAATCCCAGCAGCACGACGGTGTGGTGGTGGTGGTGGTGGAGTAGAGATTTCTGCAGGGCTTCGCCTAAGCCGGAGCAGAGCGAAGGAGGAGGAGAGAGGCGGCGACTAGGGTTTGTTATGTGAGAGGTCTTGGGGTTAGCGCCCCCCCTCTATTTAAAGGAGGGAGGCGCCATGGGAGGGGGAGTCCTAGTAGGACTCCCCTCCCTCCTTGGCCGGCGGATTGGGAGGGGGGGAGGAATCCTCCTCCCCCACGAATCCGTGTCTTGCCCCACAAAGACTCCTTGATCCTTTCTTGGTTTTCAAGCAAACTCCAAGAAATCTTCTAGAACCTTCCAGAACATTCTGAAACCTTCTAGAATCTCCATACAAACACTCTGGAACATTTCCTAACTTAGAAAATGATCCCCAATATATGAATCTTATTCTCCGGACAATTCCGGATCTCCTCGTGATGTCCCGAATCCAATCCGAGACTCCGAACAACATTCGGTCTCCAACGCATATTCCATATCTACTTAAAAACAACTTCGAACCTTAAGTGTGTCACCCTACGGTTCGTGAATATGCAGACATGATGAAGACACCTCTCCGATCAATAACCATCAGCGGGATCTGGAGATCCATAATGGCTCCCACATACTCAACGATGACTTCGTGATCGATAGAACCATTAACATACGAAACCAATTCCCTTTGTCACGCGATATTCTACTTATCCGAGGTTTGATCGTCGGTATCTCCATACCTAGTTCTTCCTTGTTACTGATAAGTACTCTTTACTCGTTCCATGTTATGTCATCCCTTGTGACCTAGTCACATGCTTGCAAGCTAACTAGATGACATTCCACCGAGAGGGCCCAGAGCATATCTATCCGTCATATGGATGGACAAATGCCAATCTTGGTCCATGCGCTTCAAAACATACTTTCAGAATACCCAATGACACCTTTATAACCACCCAGTTATGAAGCGGTGTTTGATGTCATCAAAGTACCCATCCGGTGATGGTGATTAACATAACCTCATGGTCGAAGGATTAGGTTACTATGCAATTGAAAGCTTACAGCAATACGAACTTAATGACTTGATCTTATGCTACGCTTACTATGGGTGTGTGTCCATCACATCATTCTCCTAATGATATAACCTTGTTATTAATGACATCCAATGTCCATGATCAGGAAACCATGATCATCATTTAATCAACAAGCTAGTTTAACAAGAGGCTTACTAGGGACTCTTTTTTGTTTACAAAACACACAAGTATTAATGTTTCCGGTTAATACAATTATAGCATGGGATGTAAACATTTATCATAAACATAAAGATATAATAATAACCACTTTATTATTGCCTCTTGGGCATATCTCCAACAGTCGTACGCCGAGCCTTTACAAAGCCAGCGCCTCCTTTGAGGTTGCGTGATCCGTGGATCTCCGCCCGGTGGGTTCCGCACACTCAATCAACGCAGCCCTCTCCTTCTTGAACAACTTTCGCGATCTGGCGCTCTGCGCAATACCGCGCCATTGCCCTCTTCCGCTCCGACAGCTGGCGGCAGCGCTCCTCGATCTGCCTCGCCAACGCGTTGTCGTGCAAGAGCGGCGCGATTGGAACCCGGGCATAGCTGAGCTCGAAGCCGGCCGGAAGCCTCGCTAACAGCGGCGCGAGTATGTCGTAGTGGGCGAACATCTGAGCCTCGTGCAAGCTGAGTTTGGGCCTCTCCCTCTCCATGGCGATGAAGGAACACGATATAATTTTCGGCCCCGAGGTTAAGGGGATAAGGGCAAGGACGTAGGTCCAGCGTAGTTGCCACGGCCAATCAGTTCGCAGAACAGACTTCTCATGGATCGCCCTCGCGAAGGACATCACTATCGTCCATGCACCCCGATCCAACGGCGCCTAACAATCGGGGATCGGGTCTTCTAGAAGCCCAGAGCGGTTCTTTGGTTAGCAAGCGTCCCGATTGTTTGTGGCCAATGGTGGTAGTTGAAAATAATACACATTTCAATGACACTGGTGGATCCATGTGTGGTCTCTAAAGAGAACACACATCCAATGACTCTGGTTGTTGTTAGTAAAAAGAACACACATGCAATGACACTGGTGGATCCATATGTGGTATGTGAAAATAACACACATGCAATGACTCCAGTTGTTGTTAGTGAAAAGAACACACATGCAATGACACTGGTGGATCCATAGATGGTCTCTGAAGAGAGCACACATGCAATGACTCCAGTTGTTGTTGGTGAAAAGAACACACATGCAATGACACTGGTTGTTGTTACTAAAAAGAACACACATGCAATGACACTGGTGGATCCATATGTGGATTGTGAAAAGAGCACACATGCAATGACTCCAGTTGTTGTTAGTGAAAAGAACATACATGCAATGACACTGGTGGATCCATGTGTGGTCTCTGTAGAGAACACACATTTCAATGACACTGGTGGATCCATATGTGGTATGTGAAAAAACACACATGCAATGACACTGGTTGTTGTTACTAAAAAGAACACACATGCAATGACACTAGTGGATCCATGTGTGGATTGTGAAGAGAACACACATGCAATGACACTGGTGGATCCATAGGTGGAATATGAGAAGAACAGCCATGAAATGAGTCTGGTTGTTCTTAGTAAAAAAAACACATGCAATGACACTGGTGGATCCATAGGTGGTCTCTCAAGAGAGCACACATGCAATGACTCCAGTTGTTGTTAGTGAAAAGAACACACATGCAATGGCACTGGTTGTTGTTACTAAAAAGAACACACATGCAATGACACTGGTGGATCCATATGTGGATTGTGAAAAGAGCACACATGCAATGACTCCAGTTGTTGTTAGTGAAAATAACATACATGCAATGACACTGGTGGATCCATAGGTGGTATCTGTAGAGAACACACATTTCAGTGACACTGGAGGATCCATATGTGGTATGTGAGAAGAACACACATGCAATGACTCTGGTGGATCCGTAGGTGGATTATGAAATGAACACACATGCAATGACACTGGTGGATCCATAGGTGGTATGTGAGAAGAACACACATTGCAATGACACTAGTTGTTGTTACTAAAAAGAACACACATGCAATGACACTGGTGGATCCATGGGTGGATTGTGAAAAGAGCACACATGCAATGACACTGGTGGATCCATATGTGGTATGTGAAAAGAACACACATGCAACGACTCCAGTTGTTGTTAGTGAAAAGAACACACATGCAATGACACCGGTGGATCCATGGGTGGATTGTGAAACGAACATACATGCAATGACACTAGTGGATCCATCTGTGGTATGTGAAAAGAACACACATGCAATGACTCTGGTGGTTGTTAGTGAAAAGAACACACATGGAATGACACTGGTGGATCCATAGGTGGTATGTGAAAAGAACACATATTTCAATGACTCTGGTTGTTGTTACTAAAAAGAACACACATGCAATGACACTGGTGGATCCATGTGTGGTCTCTATAGAGAACACACATTTCAATGACACTGGTGGATCCATATGTGGTATGTGAAAAGAACACACATGCAATGACTCTGGTTGTTGTTAGTGAAAAGAACACACATGCAATGACACTGGTGGATCCATAGGTGGTATGTGAAAAGAACACACATGAAAAATGACTCTAGTTGTTGTTCCTTAAAAGAACACACATGCAATGACACTAGTGGATCCATAGGTGGATTATGAAATGAACACACATGCAATGACACTGGTGGATCCATAGGTGGTATGTGAGAAGAACACACATTTCAATGGCTCTAGTTGTTGTTACTAAAAAGAACACACACGCAATGACACTGGTGGATCCATGGGTGGATTGTGAAAAGAGCACACATGCAATGACACTGGTGGATCCATATGTGGTATGTGAAAAGAACACACATGCAATGACTCTAGTTGTTGTTAGTGAAAAGAACATACATGCAATGACACCGGTGGATCCATGTGTGGTCTCTGAAGGGAGCACACATTTCAATGACTCTGGTTGTTGTTAGTAAAAAAACACACATGCAATGACTCTAGTTGTTAGTGAAAAGAACACACATGTAATGACACTAGTGGATCCATAGGTGGTATGTGAAAACAACACACATTTCAATGACTCTGGTTGTTGTTAGTGAAAAGAACATACATGCAGTGACACCGGTGGATCCATGTGTGGTCTCTAAAGAGAGCACACATTTCAATGACTCTGGTTCTTGTTAGTAAAAAGAACACACATGCAATTACTCTGGTTGTTGTTAGTGAAAAGAACACACATGCAATGACACTAGTGGATCCATAGGTGGTATGTGAAAAGAACACACATTTTAATGACTCTGGTTGTTGTTAGTGAAAAGAACACACATGCAATGACACCGGTGGATCCATGTGTGGTCTCTCGACAGAGCACACATTTCAATGACTCTGGTTCTTGTTAGTAAAAAGAACACACATGCAATTACTCTGGTTGTTGTTAGTGAAAAGAACACACATGCAATGACACTAGTGGATCCATTTGTGGATTGTGAAGAGAACACACATGCAATGACACTAGTGGATCCATAGGTGGTATGTGAGAAGAACAGCCATGAAATGACTCTGGTTGTTCTTAGTAAAAAGAACACACATGCAATGACACTGGTGGATCCATAGGTGGTCTCTGAAGAGAGCACACATGCAATGACTCTAGTTGTTGTTAGTGAAAAGAACATAGATGCAATGGCACTGGTTGTTGTTACTAAAAAGAACACACATGCAATGACACTGGTGGATCCATATGTGGATTGTGAAAAGAGCACACATGCAATGACTCCAGTTGTTGTTAGTGAAAAGAACATACATGCAATGACACTGGTGGATCCATGTGTGGTCTATGTAGAGAACACACATTTCAATGTCATTGGTGGATCCATATATGGTATGTGAAAAAAAACACATGCAATGACACTGGTTGTTGTTACTAAAAAGAACACACATGCAATGACACTGGTGGATCCATGTGTGGATTGTGAAGAGAACACACGTGCAATGACACTGGTTGATCCATAGGTGGTATGTGAGAAGAACAACCATGAAATGACTCTGGTTATTCTTAGTAAAAATAACACACATGCAATGACACTGGTGGATCCATAGGTGGTCTCTAAAGAGAGCACACATGCAATGACTCCAGTTGTTGTTAGTGAAAAGAACACACATGCAATGACACTGGTTGTTGTTACTAAAAAGAACACACATGCAATGACACTGGTGGATCCATATGTGGATTGTGAAAAGAGCACACATGCAATGACTTCAGTTGTTGTTAGTGAAAATAACATACATGCAATGACACTGGTGGATCCATAGGTGGTATCTGTAGAGAACACACATTTCAACGACACTGGTGGATCCATATGTAGTAAGTGAAAAAATACACATGCAATGACACTGGTTGTTGTTACTAAAAAGAACACACATGCAATGGCACTGGTGGATCCATGTGCGGATTGTGAAGAGAACACACATGCAATGACAATGGTGGATCCATAGGTGGTATGTGAGAAGAACAACCATGAAATGACTCTGGTTGTTCTTAGTAAAAAGAACACACATGCAATGACACTGGTGGATCCATAGGTGGTCTCTGAAGAGAGCACACATGCAATGACTCGAGTTATTGTTAGTGAAAAGAACACACATACAATGACACTGGTTGTTGTTACTAAAAAGAACACACATGCAATGACACTGGTGGATCCATATGTGGATTGTGAAAAGAGCACACATGCAATGACTCCAGTTGTTGTTAGTGAAAATAACATACATGCAATGACACTGGTGGATCCATAGGTGGTATCTGTAGAGAACACACATTTCAATGACACTGGTGGATCCATATGTGGTATGTGAAAAAAACACACATGCAATGACTCTGGTTGTTGTTAGTGAAAAGAACACACATGCAATGACACTGGCAGATCCATAGGTGGTATGTGAAAAGAACACACATTTCAATGTCTCTGGTTGTTGTTACTAAAAAGAACACACATGCAATGACACTGGTGGATCCATGGGTGGATTGTGAAAAGAACACACATGTTATGACACAGGTGGATCCATAGGTGGTGTGGGAAAAGAACACACATTTCAATGACTCTCGTTGTTGGTACTAAAAATAACACACATGCAATGATACTGGTGGATCCATGTGTGGTCTCTGTAGAGAACACAAATTTCAATGACACTGGTGGATCCATATGTGGTATGTGAAAAGAACACACATGCAATGACTCTGGTTGTTGTTATTGAAAAGAACACACATGCAATGCCACTCGTCGATCCATAGGTGGTATGTGAAAAGAACACACATGCAAAATGACTATGGTTGTTGTTACTAAAAAGAACACACACACAATGACACTGGTGGATCCATAGGTGGATTATGAAATGAACACACATGCAATGACACTGGTGGATCCATAGGTGGTATGTGAGAAGAACACACATTTCAATGACTCTGGTTGTTGTTACTAAAAAGAACACACATGCAATGACACTGGTGGATCCATGGGTGGATTGTGAAAAGAGAACACATGCAATGACACTGGTGGATCCATATGTGGTATGTGAAAAGAACACACATGCAATGTCTCCGGTTGTTGTTAGTGAAAAGAACATACATGCAATCACACCGGTGGATCCATGTTTGGTCTCTGAAGAGAGCACACATTTCAATGACTCTGGTTGTTGTTAGTAAAAAGAACACATATGCAATGACACTGGTAGATCCATGTGTGGTCTCTGAAGAGAAGACACAAGCAATGACACTAGTTGTTGTTACTAAAAAGAACACACGTGCAATGACACTAGTGGATCCATGTGTGGATTGTGAAGAGAACACACATGCAATGACACTGGTGGGTCCATAGGTGGTATGTGAGAAGAACAACCATGAAATGACTCTGGTTATTCTTAGTAAAAATAACACACATGCAATGACACTGGTGGATCCATAGGTGGTCTCTAAAGAGAGCACACATGCAATGACTCCAGTTGTTGTTAGTGAAAAGAACACACATGCAATGACACTGGTTGTTGTTACTAAAAAGAACACACACGCAATGACACTGGTGGATCCATGGGTGGATTGTGAAAAGAGCACACATGCAATGACACTGGTGGATCCATATGTGGTATGTGAAAAGAACACACATGCAATGACTCTAGTTGTTGTTAGTGAAAAGAACATACATGCAATGACACCGGTGGATCCATGTGTGGTCTCTGAAGGGAGCACACATTTCAATGACTCTGGTTGTTGTTAGTAAAAAAACACACATGCAATGACTCTAGTTGTTAGTGAAAAGAACACACATGTAATGACACTAGTGGATCCATAGGTGGTATGTGAAAACAACACACATTTCAATGACTCTGGTTGTTGTTAGTGAAAAGAACATACATGCAATGACACCGGTGGATCCATGTGTGGTCTCTAAAGAGAGCACACATTTCAATGACTCTGGTTCTTGTTAGTAAAAAGAACACACATGCAATTACTCTGGTTGTTGTTAGTGAAAAGAACACACATGCAATGACACTAGTGGATCCATAGGTGGTATGTGAAAAGAACACACATTTTAATGACTCTGGTTGTTGTTAGTGAAAAGAACACACATGCAATGACACCGGTGGATCCATGTGTGGTCTCTAGACAGAGCACACATTTCAATGACTCTGGTTCTTGTTAGTAAAAAGAACACACATGCAATTACTCTGGTTGTTGTTAGTGAAAAGAACACACATGCAATGACACTAGTGGATCCATTTGTGAAGAGAACACACATGCAATGACACTAGTGGATCCATAGGTGGTATGTGAGAAGAACAGCCATGAAATGACTCTGGTTGTTCTTAGTAAAAAGAACACACATGCAATGACACTGGTGGATCCATAGGTGGTCTCTGAAGAGAGCACACATGCAATGACTCTAGTTGTTGTTAGTGAAAAGAACATAGATGCAATGGCACTGGTTGTTGTTACTAAAAAGAACACACATGCAATGACACTGGTGGATCCATATGTGGATTGTGAAAAGAGCACACATGCAATGACTCCAGTTGTTGTTAGTGAAAATAACATACATGCAATGACACTGGTGGATCCATGTGTGGTCTATGTAGAGAACACACATTTCAATGTCATTGGTGGATCCATATATGGTATGTGAAAAAAAACACATGCAATGACACTGGTTGTTGTTACTAAAAAGAACACACATGCAATGACACTGGTGGATCCATGTGTGGATTGTGAAGAGAACACACGTGCAATGACACTGGTTGATCCATAGGTGGTATGTGAGAAGAACAACCATGAAATGACTCTGGTTATTCTTAGTAAAAATAACACACATGCAATGACACTGGTGGATCCATAGGTGGTCTCTAAAGAGAGCACACATGCAATGACTCCAGTTGTTGTTAGTGAAAAGAACACACATGCAATGACACTGGTTGTTGTTACTAAAAAGAACACACATGCAATGACACTGGTGGATCCATATGTGGATTGTGAAAAGAGCACACATGCAATGACTTCAGTTGTTGTTAGTGAAAATAACATACATGCAATGACACTGGTGGATCCATAGGTGGTATCTGTAGAGAACACACATTTCAACGACACTGGTGGATCCATATGTAGTAAGTGAAAAAATACACATGCAATGACACTGGTTGTTGTTACTAAAAAGAACACGCATGCAATGGCACTGGTGGATCCATGTGCGGATTGTGAAGAGAACACACATGCAATGACAATGGTGGATCCATAGGTGGTATGTGAGAAGAACAACCATGAAATGACTCTGGTTGTTCTTAGTAAAAAGAACACACATGCAATGACACTGGTGGATCCATGGGTGGTCTGAAGAGAGCACACATGCAATGACTCGAGTTATTGTTAGTGAAAAGAACACACATACAATGACACTTTGTTGTTACTAAAAGAACACACATGCAATGACACTGGTGGATCCATATGTGGATTGTGAAAGAGCACACATGCAATGACTCAGTTGTTGTTAGTGAAAATAACATACATGCAATGACACTTTGGTGGATCCATAGGTGGTATCTCAGAGAACACACATTTCAATGACACTGGTGGATCCATATGTGGTATGTGAAAAAAACACACATGCAATGACTCTGGTTGTTGTTAGTGAAAAGAACACACATGCAATGACACTGGCAGATCCATAGGTGGTATGTGAAAAGAACACACATTTCAATGTCTCTGGTTGTTGTTACTAAAAAGAACACACATGCAATGACACTGGTGGATCCATGGGTGGATTGTGAAAAGAACACACATGTTATGACACAGGTGAATCCATAGGTGGTGTGGGAAAAGAACACACATTTCAATGACTCTCGTTGTTGTTACTAAAAATAACACACATGCAATGATACTGGTGGATCCATGTGTGGTCTCTGTAGAGAACACAAATTTCAATGACACTGGTGGATCCATATGTGGTATGTGAAAAGAACACACATGCAATGACTCTGGTTGTTGTTATTGAAAAGAACACACATGCAATGCCACTCGTCGATCCATAGGTGGTATGTGAAAAGAACACACATGCAAAAAGACTATGGTTGTTGTTACTAAAAAGAACACACACACAATGACACTGGTGGATCCATAGGTGGATTATGAAATGAACACACATGCAATGACACTGGTGGATCCATAGGTGGTATGTGAGAAGAACACACATTTCAATGACTCTGGTTGTTGTTACTAAAAAGAACACACATGCAATGACACTGGTGGATCCATGGGTGGATTGTGAAAAGAGAACACATGCAATGACACTGGTGGATCCATATGTGGTATGTGAAAAGAACACACATGCAATGTCTCCGGTTGTTGTTAGTGAAAAGAACATACATGCAATCACACCGGTGGATCCATGTTTGGTCTCTGAAGAGAGCACACATTTCAATGACTCTGGTTGTTGTTAGTAAAAAGAACACATATGCAATGACACTGGTAGATCCATGTGTGGTCTCTGAAGAGAAGACACAAGCAATGACACTAGTTGTTGTTACTAAAAAGAACACACGTGCAATGACACTAGTGGATCCATGTGTGGATTGTGAAGAGAACACACATGCAATGACACTGGTGGGTCCATAGGTGGTATGTGAGAAGAACAACCATGAAATGACTCTGGTTGTTGTTAGTAAAAAGAACACACATGCAATGACACTGGTGGATCCATAGGTGGTATGTGAAAAGAGCAGACATTTCAATGACTCTGGTTGTTGTTAGTGAAAAGAACACACATGCAATGACCCTGGTGGGTCCATAGGTGGATTGTGAAAAGAGCACACATGCAATGACTCTAGTTGTTGTTAGTGAAAAGAACACACCTGCAATGACACTAGTGGATCCATAGGTGGATTGTGAAAAGAGCACACATGCAATGACACTGGTGGATCCATATGTGGTATGTGAAAAGAACACACATGGAAAGACTCTGGTTGTTAGTAAAAAGAACACACATGCAATGACACTGGTGGATCCATAGATGGATTGTGAAAAGAGCACAAATGTAATGACATTTGAATGGTACTGGTGGATCCATAGGCGGATTGTGAAAAGAGATTTTCCCTCTCTCTCTCAGTCACAAATCTCACAAAAGCACAAACGTGTGGAGATCCGAAACATGTGCTCACTCTGGGTGCTATGCCCTGATTGGCTGACACAGATGTCACGCGGATCGTCTCCACCAACCGTTGATCCCATGTGATCCAACAGGCAGGATAACCCCTCCCTTCTCCACTTTTTTTATGCATGGTCAATCCGTGCCACCTCTATATGTGTGCCACCGATACTTTACCCCCATAAACAAGTGAAAATCCATCTATGTAACTAAAATAAATAAAATAAATGATCATATTTCGAAGAAGCCATCGTCTTCGTCTTCCGGTTCGTCCTCGTCTTCGTCAACGCCATGGTCCCTGCCATCGACGCCGTCGGTGCCCTCCTCTGATGACTCGACACCGCCCCCTTCCTCGAATAAGCGTGCTATCTCCTCGTCGAAGTCCTCCTCCTCCTCTTCGTAGTCCCACGGGTCCATGTCACTCTCCTCCGCTTCTGCCTCCAACTGATCGATGAACGCCTCCTCATTGGCCGAGTCAGACTCGTCCAAATAGCTATCTCCTCTCTTCTTCCTGGTCTTCTTCTCGTTCCTCTTCTTGTTCGTACTCTCCGGTGCAACATGCGCCCCCGTCCTGGCTGCTACTTTGCGCTCGTCCGACGCTGCAGGTACCCCACGCTCCTCCTGTGCAGCCGGTACGAGCTTCGACGTCGCGGTGTCCTCGAGTGCCGATGTCAATGGATCCTAGCGCGGTCGGACAGGACGTGCTGCCTCAGCAGGCGACTCGCGAGCGCGGACGATGCAACGAAGAGCCGGGGATGCAGGATGGTCAGTGGACGGCTTGGACCTGCCATTGCCACGGCGAGGGGGCATCGTGCTCGAGGTAGTTGCTCCGAATGGTCGATGGCGGGTACACAGAGTGGGGTGCCGATCTGATCAAGGACGAGCAGCGGTTTCGTGCGTCGTCTCCACGCATGCATTTGTCGATTATCAAAAAAAAAAGTAATATCTCGCATACTAAACATAATTTGGTCACAACAAAAGTGGCACAGCGTATTCTAGACTCGTAAATATCCCGTGCGTGCCTGTCACGTGGAGTTCGACGGAGTTGGATGTGCCGACATGATCGTGCAGCAGTTGCGCGCGTCATTGCCCCATCAACACGTGACACACGCACGCGGGATGTGCGCGCCGATTCCCGTGAAGACCACCCGGCTCGCACTCCCCTTATTATATACTGGATTTTGGGTGGCGCCGAAGACCATTGAAGTGTCCATCGCAATAAAGACAAGTCCCATCGATTCCCTACTCCTGCCTCCCTAGCTTCTTTGAGAAGGTAGACCGTACATGGTGGTCTTGTATAATAGTACTAGTACTACTGGACCACGGCCTGTACTCTTACTCTTCTCCCACACTAATAATCACTATCTCCTTCCTCCTGCCGCCGCCACACTCACCCTGCAAGCCATGGCTCCACTGAGGAGGGGGAGAGGCCGGTCGACGATCCTCGCGGAGAAAAGGGAGAGAAATCGCCGCGAGGCACTTCTTGCTCTACCAGCCGCTCAAGCCTACCCTCTCATCGAGGCCCAATCTCCCCCGACAATGGCGCCGAATGTTCTAGCAGGCGAGGGCTCCCCCCGATACGGTCTCCTTATTCTACTTCTTCTCCATCTCCCTCTCCATCATGATCTTAATCAGCTTCTTCTTGTTTTTCTTCTTCTTCTGGCTCTTCCTCTTCTACATATTACAGGTTGGCCGTGGAGCCTGAATCCACCACGACGGAGGCGTTATAGGAACCGTTCGGCCCTGTTCCATGTCTGAGCGAGGTAGCAAATCTCCACGTTGTTATTTCTCCGAGTTATGATGTGCATTTCTTAGATGTTGTCCGCCCCGCATTGGTTTTTCTTCTTCTTTTGCGAGTTGTATTAGTTTTCATGAATATGACTAGATCACTTGGTCTTTCCTTAATACCGATGTTCATAGATTCACTATGGATTTTTTGTGATTAGGATTAGTTTATCGTGCTCATGAATAGATCTCCAGGTCCATTTTTTAACACTGCGGCCAATAGATTCAATGGGGATTTTTTTGATCTGTATTAGTATTCACCTGGGACCTGGAGTGTAATTGTAGAATTCCTATTTCAATTAACATGAACGATGCAGCGATCGAAGGCCGAGTACCGAGAGAAGGTGGCCGCGATCAGTTCCAAGATTGCCAACCAACATGAGCTTACACGCTCCCTCACCCAAGCTAATGAGAGCCTACGCAAGCAATTATATGTGCAGAAGGAGATTTCGCTAGATTTTGCACGTGACGTCGTTAGGCTGCAGAAAGTGCTCGACCATAACTTGATCAGGAAAGAACAGGCCATCAAGATAATCAATGAGCTCACGGAGGAGAAGAAGAATCTCGTGGAAAGGTGCATTCTCCTGCAGGACGAAGTCAGCGAGGCACTCAGAGGACGCGTCGAGGAAACCAAGGCTACCATCCGAGCCTACCATGACATGAACTGTTGCCTGGATTCAAGGAGATGAAGGCAGACATGAGCAGAGGGATCACCGTACTCGAGGGTGTTTGGAAAGAGAACGAGGAGCTAAGGCATGTATGGAGGCGTATCGGAGCAATGCCCAAGTCTGATTCCCGTTAGCGGGGACACGAATACCAGTTCGTCCTCCTCTCCTTTTGTAATGTTTAGGGTTCAGGGAGCAATGCCCATGTCGTCTTCCCATTAGAGGGTGCAATAAGAATCCTAGGGCAACTCCTTATCTATCTGGACATGTGTTGGTGTTCATGTTCATGAATGGACACCATGTTCTCTTTCCATTATGTATCTGGACATGGGTTTCTGCATTATGAGTTTTCCACTCTCCCACTACTATTTGGTGATATTGGGAAAAACCCACATCACACTAAACTGCTGATAAATCTTATTTGTCTTCGAAATTGAAATTATGACAGTGCCACTAGTCGATTCATAAAATGTTGATTAGTCGTAGATTGCTTCTTCCTTGAAATTATGACAGTGCCACTAGTCGATTCAGTTAATTATGGAAACTAACCAGCTTGTTTTGGTGAACTGAACAAACCATACTATGTATTTTTGTTGCAGGAAAAGAGGCGAAAGATCGACCAGGACCTGGCGACCTGGCTAAATGACAAGATAGCAATCCAAAGGGAGAAGCGGAATTCCCAGAAACTGGCCTTTGACCAACTGCGCGCTGAATTCGTGGTCCTTTCTGACAAGTGCCAGAAACTGAAGGAGTTAAACACTGACTGGGCGAAGCTACACAATGAAGGTCGCGCCTCGGCTAGGAAGCAGACGGAGATCATGAAAGGGATCTTGAAGGAAAATCGTATGGCTACGGACAAAATTCTCCAATCCGTGACGGAGTGCTGGAACCTACAGCTGAAGCACGACATAGTACTGAAGGAGCCGGCAAATCTTAGGGAGGAAAACAGGCAACTCCGGGCCAGGATCGCTTGAACAGAACATATGTCTATTTAGTACTGAACTGCCTTGTTTATCCTCTGCAGTGGTGACTTTGTAAGCGTGAACTTAACTCTGTGCACGATATGTGTGTTCGTCTGAAATTAGTTTGCTCGAGGATTGAGTTTGGCTTAGTTCGGAAAGCGCAACTGCAAGTCTTACAATTAACTAGTTTCAGGCATTGGTACAACATAAATTATTCATCTCTAATTTCCTTTATCCTCTATAGTCTGTCCTTGTTCACCCTCGCATGCCTTCTTCAGTTCCTTCAACAGATCCGCAATGCAGTACTCTAGCTTCTTCTTGTCTTCCCTGAGCTGATCCCTCTCCTTTTCTGCATTATGAATCAGCAACCTGTGACTATCCTAAAGCTTCTTTGCAGTTCCAACAACCAAGCTCCCGTCGATTCCGTCAGTTAGCTTTGACTGCAAATTCTCGATTTCTTGTTCTAGCTCCTTATTTCGTATCGACAGCTTGTAATTTTTTTCAGCCGCATAACTTACATCAGTAAATCTCCCCGACCTTTCCAACTCATACATCTCCCATAACTGTGCCAAACATTTCTTAAGTGCATCTGGCCACTCAAGATCCACCCACTCTACTGCTTTACACACCGGGCCAACCTAAAAACACACACACTATAGTGTTATGAACATGCACGACACATTTTACTTCATGTCACAGTTGCATATAATGTAAACAAACCTAATTTGTACAGCCCAAAAACTTTCTCCCAGTGTTACTGCCTTCGAATGCAACATATCTCCTCAGTTTTAGCCCATGGTCACATGGCACTTCTCCATCGAGATCTAGGCCCTCCCATTCGGAGTCGTAGATCGTCCTTGGTACCTATAGGTAAACACAAAGCTGAAATCGAACACGATTGCATGCACATATGGAGCTCAGATCGAGAGATTTACCATTTCCTAACCCTAGCCCTAGAAAATAGAGGAACTCACATCATGGAAGGAATACTCGATGTCGGAGAGAAGGCTGTCGCTGCTCGACTGGTCGTCCTCGCCGTTCAAGGACAGCATGGCAAATCACGGCAATGACAAGTGTCGGCGAGAGAGAGAGAGAGAGAGAGAGAGAGAGAGAGAGAGAGAGAGAGAGCAGCCCTTCTACCGCTGCAACGATGACTAAATTGGCATGTTACAATAGTTTAATGGATACCATGCCCTTTCCCTAGATTACTGTCTCCTACCTGATATGGATTCTCTTCACACATTCTCATTTCAAATATTAAACCTGCACTCCCTCCATCCCAATTTCATTGCCTAATGAAAACTTACCAGTATATTACATTATCCAAAGAAATAAAATCATGTCAACTACAAGGTACTTATGCATCACTTCTTCAGTCATGGTTTCACAAAACATTACATTATAATCTCCCAACAAACATAACCACAACATGGTTTCACAAAACATCACATTACAATCTCTCAACAAACGTAATCACAGAAACAAGTATATTACATCAACTCAAGAAACAAAATCATGTCGACTACAAGGTACTTACACATCACTTGTGCTGTCATGGTTTCGCAAAACATTACATTACAGTATCTCAACAAACAAAATAACAGAAACAAGTATAGTACATCATCTCAAGAAACATAATCATGTCAACTACAATGTATTTATGCATCACTAGTCCAGTCATGGTTTCAGAAAACATTACATTACAATGTCCCAACAAACATAATAACAGAAACAAGTACGGTACGTCATCTTAAGAAACATAATCATGTCAACTACAATGTACTTATGTATTATTACAACAACGATGGTTTCAGTGAGTGACATGTCCGAAAATCTCAACAGCTCGCACAACATTATATCGCAATCTCTCAATAAACATAATCACAGAAGCATGCTCTAAATGCAACAGCAGTCAATATTACAAATACAGGCAGGGGAACCCCACGGTCCATATGACAAGCCTAGGGTAGCAGCTCTCATCAGATCTCATCAACGTCGACCACCTCATTCTGTTCAGCCACTACAGGGGCACCTACATCCACTATAACCTGTTCAACAACATCAAAAATGGTACCAAGGAAGAACACCTTCCTGGTTCGCTTCTTTCGCCGCATAATCTGCATAAGATCTTCAGTATCCAAAACATCTATGAATTGCTGCTTCTTATGATGCCACCACCGTATTTTTGCCATCTTCTTAGGGCCAATACTGATTTCCTTACCGATCATCTCTCTCATTTCATCAAGAGTTATGTTTTTGGAATCGATAGTAATCTCCACAGTACATGATGAAACTGGCTTATTAACACCCTCATCAAGTTTTGCCATGTATGAATCCACCTCTATGCGTATACTGAACTTATCTAGATCAATATCTATTGGTCCGTATTCTCTAGGAGCAGAAGCTCTGGCGGCAAGATCTCCAGCATCTGCATACATATCACCAATCATCGTTTCAACTTTCACCTTACGATCAGCTGCACAACACTCCCAAACCATCTGAAGCTCATGGGAGTGCTCAATTGGCTGATAGGTATCATTCATGTTGCGCCACACCAATTTTGTCCTCTGTCTAGAACCCCAGGGAATTCTAGCAGCAAGCATATCTACCATCTGCGAAACAGACACAACCTCTTTGCAATTCAAAAGCAGATGCACATCTTGCCTGAACACAACCCTCTCGCAACCAAAATCAAGCTTTGTAGTGTACTGCCGAACATGAACTGTGAACTCATATAGGTCCCTTGTATCAAAGCTGTGCCTAGTTTGATTAAAAAGGGGAACATTTTAGTTCATTCGATTCTATTATGCCTTAACTAATCTACTTGCAAGATAAGGCACAAATAAGAAAAATTCACCTCTCGCTCTTCTCCCGTGTTTTTTTCTTCAAGATCTGAGTGCTGCATCCGCCTACCGAAGCCGAACAATCCGCCGCCAGCCTTGCTTTTCACTTCAACCCGCTGCTCGTAGGTACCTTGGGAGCAGAATCCTTGCTGGCCTCCTCGCTAACCGGGGATGAAGACTTCGCCGCTACTACATGTTGAACCCCAGACTTGGGGCCCGACGGACCCTTTTCAGTCGGCGACGTAGCCACAACCTTCGCATTGCAAGACATGCTGGGCGGCAGCCGCCGGATTCAATGTCGGGGAGGGAGAAAAAAGGTCCTCCGCCGCCGGCAGATTTAGGGTCGGGGGAGGGAAGAAAAGGGACCGCTGCCGCCGCCCCAGCAAGATTCAGTGTCGAGAGTTAGGAAAGTACAGTAATGGATTTGCCCCTATGACACGTGCAGGGTGGCTAAGAAGAGTGACCGGCGAAGGAGGGGCACAACAGGAACTAGTGTAATGGAATATCCTGACTTAACGGCCGCGATTTGAACATATTAGGTTTGGCCATCATTCACTTGAAAGACCCCTCTCAGCAATTGGCGCCCCAACTTTTCGAATCGCGGTGATAAAAATCAACTTGGGTACCGCGTTGCCTAGCCACCCCAACTTTCGGTCCGCAAAATGATATTCTCCTTGCTGCTAGCGTTCTTGGTAGGGAGAATACGAGCAATATCTCCAACTATCATTTAGCCTTCCTTGCTGCTGCGCTTAATAATGACACTCGGTACAACCTTGGCTCGCTTATTGCTCGCCGCCTAGCTGCTAGGGGGCCTATCTATAGGGACATCATTGCCTCATTTATGGTCAATGCATTAGGGCTTTCAGTGGACACCAATGATACTATATTGGCACCACAAAGGCTTAACCTTGTTGCTATGAAAACACATCAATTTGTCACTGCTGATTCTGAGTTGGACAGTTTAGTATATAGGATGCTATTTACTAACGGGGATGAAAGGGAGATCCCTTTGCCGTAGTCTACTTTGTTTAGTGTTCACAAGAGACCGTGGTCGTGCTCCAAGGACGAGGTGGACGAGCAGCTCTGCTTGCTGGGTTTCCACGGGTAGCACTAGGAGGATGTGCCCTCCTACGATTACTCCGCGCACTACGGAGGGACATACTCGAGCTCGCACCAGGACGAGGGTACCTCCTCGTCGTACCACGGAGACACCTCATCTTGGCCAGCCTGGGATTGATACCCACTTAGGCCAAAAGCCTAATCCTTGGGGGAGGTACGCCGACATCGCACTAATCTCTATATCATTTTGTGTCAGTACTTTGTATATTCATGTTTCGTTCTCTTTTTAGTTTTCGTTCTTTCTTTGCTTTTGCTTTCTAAAACACAAAAAAGAACAAAAATATTTCTATTGTTTCTCTTTGGTTTGCTTCTTTTTCTCTTTGCCTTGGTTTGTTTTTCCCTTTTTGCTTTGTTTGAACTATTCGAAAAACCCAAAAATATTTTGCTTTGCTTGTTCTTCCCTTTTGGTTCTTCTTTTAAAAATTGAAAACACCAAAAATATTTGTTGTTCTTCTTTGGTTTTGTGAGTTTGTTGTAGGGTTCAGCAGTCCTCAGTGGGATTTGGTTTCATATTATTATTCAAGCCACACAAGTGAAGGGCAATAATGAGGATTAATGACAACTTGAGGTGTGGTAAGAGGCTGGTAACGAACTCTATTTGTTTTCATTTTTGTACATCTGCTCATCATTATGGGCATGCTTGGTCTGTTCATGTAGGGTGTATGTTATCTTTGGATGCTTAGTAGTTCTTGCTTTCATATGATTAGTTCCAGCTTGCTAATAGTTTGTAGCATGTCATATGAGTGTTTGCTTGCATTGCTCTATTCATAACTTGGTATGACACCGTGATATCCTCCTTTGAATGTTTCATTTGAATTGACTTGGCACATGCTCACACATGCATATGACTGAAATAATCAGTTAAGCCTCGATGAATTATTTTTCCTTGGGGGTCTTGAATCACTTTCATGCCATGATTAGTCCTGTTTTGTTGCAAGCATGATTATGACAACTATTGCTCTCTCATTTGTCGCTCCCTTACTATTGCTAGCCTTCACTTTCACTGAGTATGTTTTACTCATGTTTCCAACTCCCTAAAACCAAATATTGCCAAAGTGTCCACCATACCTACCTATTAGCATCATTTGCTACTTCCGTGCATATTCAATATGCCTTGTTTTCTTACGAATAAAATGTTTGCTTGTTATGAGAAAGTTAGTTAGTAAAGCTCTCACGAACTTGATGGCACACTTTATTTCCTACACTTAATAAACCTAAACCATTGTGACTGTCCATGAAAGTTATATGGTTGCAAATTATAGGCCGGGGATTAGAAGAACTGTGCTGTCATGGTGAACGCTTTCAACACTTGTAAATATATACCCTGTTGATACCATGCTCTTTTGTTTGCGGATGTCGTTGGTGTGAAATAAAAGGGGAGCTTGTAAGTCCATGGAGTTATGTATGTGTGTTAGAGAAACGCCTAGTCCGTCGGTCTAATCCATGCCGTCATGGTGGAAACCTGCAGCGTAACCATAATGATATCTATGAAGCATTCTTCTTATAAAAAAGAGAGAGATAGCTATTGAGAAAAAGAAAAGAAAAAAAGATATTTGAGAAAAGAGGAAAGAGAGAAAAAAGCACCATTTTCCCATGGTAAATAAGAAGATTGCTGAGATAGTCATTGTCTGCTTGCCTTGTCATTTTGATATGGAATTCTTCTGTATCATCAGGCAAGGGGTACCCCGTTGGCGGTTCTCTATGATACGCACGTATTTACGATGACAAGAACTTACTGGTAACTAAAGTTGAGTAGCATGAGGAGCGGCCCTCGTACTCAAGGGACATGGGATTTCCAGTTTATAGTCTGTCAAGCATATAACTTAGATTGGACCTCACTTTCACCTTAACCATATTAAATATGCTTATGATAGGGGAAATGAGAGCTCAAAGAGAATGAGTACAATACTTTCAACATTTGGAAGCCTTTCAAACTATTCAAAACCTTTTCATTTCTTTGTTGAGTCTCCACATATTCTTTGAGCACTTTCTTGAGAGCATAGTTGTCATTCTTTGTGCCTGTCTCATTACTTATTTATTTGTGTTATGACTTTGATGCTTGTATCTTTGACATCTTCACTTCTAGTCTTCACCTGAACTTCAGAGGTGCCTTGGCATTCACAATAAAAAGGCAAGCGAGATACCACTCTATCATACCTTGTTATGAGCATTGTAATGTTGCTTATGTTTATGTTTCATGCTACTTATTACTTGGAATCTCTTCATAGCTTGCAATGCCTATTAAGTAAACTTAGTTGCATACTCTTTATTATGAATTGTTTAAGTAGTTGATCACATGCTGAGAATATATACATCATATGAAGCAAATGTGTTCGTGAAAGTTCTTTTATCGCACTCAGTTTTCAACTGAATTGCTTGAGGACAAGCAATAAGCTAAGCTTGGGGGGAGTTGATACGTCCAAAACGTATCTACTTTCCCGAACACTTTTGCTATTGTTTCTCCTCTAAACTTGTGTGATTTGGATGCAACTAACACAGACTGACGCTGTTTTTAGCAGAATTGCCTTGGTGTCTAGTTTTCGTGCAGAAAATCAACTATCAGGAAAAATCCCGGAAAATATGCCAAAAATCCTATTTCACCAGAAGACTCCCGGAGCCAGAATACGAGACGGAGGAGGGCTGGGACCAGGCCACGCGGGCTAGCCCAGGCCGCACCAGGGAGTGGTCTGGCTGCCCCAGACACCCCCTCGGTCTCCCTCTTCGCCTATAAGAAGCCTTCTGACCTAAAAACTCTGGGCGGTTCGATGTTTTTCCAGAAGGAGTTCCGCTCCGCCGCCACCACCAAATTCCACGAAACAACACCAGAAACTCCGTTCTAGCACCCTGCCGAGACGGGGAATTGGAGGATATCATCGCCATCATCACCACCATCGCTCCTCCATCGACCATCCATGTTTCCCCCATCTATGAGTGAGTAATCCCCCACTGTAGGCTATGGGGATGGTAGGGATTGGATGAGATCATTCATGTAATGGCATTAGATTGTTAGGGCATGGTGCCTAGTATCTATTATTAGTGCTTTTTGACTTTGTTGCGACTTGTTATGCTTAATGCTTATCACTAGGGCCCGAGTGCCATGATTTCAGATCTAAACATGTTATTGATTCATTATGATAGTATTGTTTATGGTCTTACCTGCAAGTTGTATACACACGTTGTTGTCAAAACCGGTGGCCCAGTGGCGAAATCGGGATAACCGGAGGGAATGGCTTTGATGTGAGGATCACATGTGTTCACGGAGCGTTAATGCTTTGCTCCACTGCTCTATTAAAAGGAGCACCTTAATTGCCAGTAGTTCCCTTGAGGCCCCGCTGCAAATGAGCTGGCAGGATAAAAGATGTTGTGCAAGTTCTCATTGCGAGCACGTATGACTATATATGGAACACATGCCTAGGATTATCTAGTACTTGGATGCTTTATCTTATTTATCTGCAGTTGCCCTATGTTCTGATTGCTATGTGAATTGCGTGTCCATGCAACACCCGTCCATCCATCCATATGCCTACCACACTCAAATCCTACTGTTTACTGCTATTGTTACTACTGTCTTTACTTTTACTACTGCTATTACTTCAATACTCCTACTACAAAACTATTGCTACTGATAAACTGTTGTGAGCATGATTGTTTCCAGGTGTAGCTGAATTGACAACTCAGTTGTTAAGGCTTATAAATATTCTTTGGACCCCCTTGTGTCGAATCAATAAATTGGGTTTCACTTCCCTCGAAAATACTGCGATACACCCCCTATACTTGTGGGTCATCACTGTCCTCTAGGATTAGAGGTGCAGAAGATACATGCATCCATTAATGACTGCATCCTCTACCGCGGTGAGGAGCATGAGAATTTGGATGCATGCCCAGTATGCACTTCATTGCGGTATAAGATAAGACGAGATGACCCTAGTGATGTTGAGGGCGAGCACTGCATGAAGAGGGTTCCTGCCAAGGTGATGTGGTATGATCCTATAATACCACGGTTGCCAAGTTGTTGCGATGGCACATGGAAGACCATAAGAAAGACGATATGTTGAGACACCCCGCGGAGGGGTCGCAGTGAAGAAAAATCGAGAGAGAATTCCCGGACTTTGCAGGTGACATGAGGAACTGATACATTGCAAATGTATCTATAATTTTTGATGTTCCGTGCTTGGTTTTATCTACTTTCTTGTGTTTTGTCCACACTTTGGAGTACTTTTCATATGATCTCTTGGACTAACCTATTAACGAGAGCCACAGTGCCAGATGCCTGTTTTCTGCTGTTTTTGGTTCTAGGAAAGTCAGAAAATGAATATTCTCGGAATTGGACGGGACAAAAGCCAAAGTTCCTATTTTTCCGGAAGACATCTAATGCCAGAATACGAGACGGAGAAGGGCTAGGGGCCAGCCACACCACCTGGCCGCGCGGCTAGGCCTGGCCCGCGCCAGGGGGTGGTCTGGCCGACCCTAACACCCCCTCGGCCTCTCCTTCCGCCTATAAGATGCCTCCGATACCAAAACCCTAAGTACCCGATCAAAAATCCACGAAAGAGTCTGTAGCCTCCGTCGTCTCTGTCCCTAGATCGGGAGGGATCTGAAGCTCTTCCCGGCACCCTGCTGGAGAGGGGAATTAATACATTGCAAATGTATCTATAATTTTTGATGTTCCATGCTTGGTTTTATCTACTTTCTTGTGTTTTGTTCCAACTTTGGAGTACTTTTCATATGATTTCTTGGACTAACCTATTAACAAGATGCCACAGTGTCAGTTGCCTGTTTTCTGCTATTTTTGGTTCTAGGAAGTCAGAAAATGAATATTCTAGGAATTGGACGGGACAAAATCCAAAGTTACTATTTTCCCGGAAGACTCACGGAGCCAGAAGGAGAGTCGGAGAGGGGCCATAGGGTGGCCACACACCCCCTTGGCGCGGGCTAGCCCAGGCCGCGCCAGGGCATGGTGTGGGCCCCCTGGCCGGCCACCAACCTTGACTCCTTCGCCTATAAGAGCCTCCCGATACCAAAACCCTAGATGGTCAATCATCTAGCCACTAAAAGTTCTGCAGCGCCGCCGCCACCGAAGGGTAGATTCGGGCGACAAAAAATCTTTGTTCTGGCACCCTGCCGGGACGGGGAAGTGCCCCGGGAGCCATCTCCATCAATCTCCACCGCCATCTCCATCACCATTGTTGATTCCCATGATGAGGAGGGAGTAGTTCTCTCTCGAGGCTAAGGGTTCTACCGGTAGCTATGTGTTCATCTCTCTATCTATGCATGATCTTATTGAGATCATGAGCTTGTAATCTATAGATCTACCTCGCTACTCAAGTTCTTTAATAGATCTTTGCTCTCCCCATGTGTGTGAAAGTGATAGCGTGCACACCATGGTGGCACTTAGGCTAGAGAATACAAATACTTGTTATGAGTTATATTTGGAGTTGGATATCTTTATGAAATTGTGGTGTTTGTTGGACTCATCTAGTACTCAAGGTGACAGTGTGGAGTTTTCTAGATGGGAAAGATGAACTTTGAGGAGTGTTGTTATAGCCCTACCATGGATTAGAGTGTCCAACTGAAGAGTAGTTAAGAGCAATATCATAAAGAGAAGATATTTATATGAGACAGTTCACTAGTGAAAGTATATTCCCTAGGCCTTGTTTTTAAGCATTGAAACACCGTTTGCAACTAGATCTGTTATATGTTTGCTTGCTTCCATCTTTATTTCAGTTTGCCTTTAGTCTCTTCCATGCCATCAAACTATTTTCTATCACCGTTACCACTTATAATTATCCATAGCACTTGTATTTCACTATCTCTTCGCCGAACTAGTGCACCTATAGACCTGACAAGTGTATTGGGTGTGTTGGGGACACAAGAGACTTCTTGTATCTTGATTGTAGGGTTGCTTGAGAGGGAATACCTTTGACCACTTCCTCCCTCAGTTCGATAAACCTTGGGTGATCCACCTAAGGGAAAACTTGCTGCTGTTCTACAAACCTCTGCACTTGGTGGCCCAACAACTGTCTACAAGAATAGAAGTGTGCAGACATCAGGAATTCACCCTGGAGGCCTTCTTCATCATCTTGCAAGCCTCCGGTGTGATGCGTGAGTAGTTCATCTCTGGACTATGGGTCCATGTAGTAGCTAGATGGCTGGTTCTCCTCCTTTGTGCTTTCATGTCTAGATCTTGTGAGCTCTGTTCATGATCAAGATCATCTATTTGTAATTCTGCATGTTGTGTTTGTGGGGATCCGATGGATATTGTGATGCTATTTCAGATTGATTATTGATTCTATCATGTCTTTGTTATTTGTGATCTTGCATGCTTTTCGTTGTTAGTAGCTATCTTGGCCAAGTAGATGCTAGCAACTCTAGGAGTTACTATTTATGCTCGATAGTGCGTTCATGCCTCTAGTAATATGGGGAAGTGACAGAAATCTCAAAGGTACTAGATGTGCTGTTGCTACTAGGGAGAAAACAATAATCCTTTGTTCATAGAACAATCGTATTGTTTACATTACACGCAATTCATAAAGCAATAATCTGTTGCTTGCAACTTAATACTGGAGGGGGTTCGGATGATAACCTGAAGGTGGATTATTAGTCATAAATGCAGTTGGATGGAGGTCTATGTATAATGTTGTAATGCCCAATCAAGTTCCAAAGGAGTCAAGATGATTAGTATATGCTTGTATGCTTTCTCGATGTTTGTCAATTGCCTCGCTGTAATTTGTTCACCCAACATGTTATCTATCTTAAGGAGAGCCACCTCTAGTGAACTATGGACCCCGGTCCTTTCTTTTACATACAATCTACAAACTGTTTACTTCTTTGTGTTTACTTTCTGCAAACTATTACTTCCTTCCATTCGATACGTTTAATCCTTTGTTTTTAGCAAAACCGGTGAGATTGACAACCTCATCGCAAGTTGGGGGTAAAGTTATGTGGTTGTGTTGTGAAGGTCTCCACGTTGCTGCTGGCACCGGTAGTGCGCCCTGCCAACGTTCAGCTAGTTACACCTTTGGGGTGTTTCCTTGCTCCTACTGGATTGATAACCTTGGTTTCTTACTGAGGGAAAACTTGCTGCTGTGCTCATCAAACCTTCCTCTTGGGGTTCCCCAACGAGCTCGATATATTTGGGCCATCAGGAACTTATGGTTTGGTCTAAGTATAGATGGAATGAATCCTTTTGGGGAGCAGAGCTGCAGTCATAGAACCTGGCATGTGACTTTGTGTATCTATAACCTTCCTCCTTGGTTGTGCATGAAGCGGAAGTTCATTATGATGCCAGTGCTCATCCAAGGCCCGAAGCAACCTAGCAACGACATTGATTTGTACCTAAGGCCATTAGATGAAGAAATCTTACAGTTGTGGCACGAACAAGGTGTACGTGTGTGGGATGAGCACAAGCAAGAGGAATTTGACCTACAAGCGTTGTTGGTCATAACAATCAATGATTGGCCTGCTCTTACTAACATTTCAGGACAGACAAACAAGGTATACACTTCATGCACACACTGCTTAGGTGAGACTGAAAGTATATATTTGGATAAATGTAAGAAGAATGTGTACCCGGGGAATCGTCTTTTTCTTCCGCCCACGCACACACTAAGAAAGAAAGGTAAGCATTTCAATGGTGAGGAAGACAACCGGTGTAAGCCTATCCGCCGTACTGGTGATGATGTATTTGATATGGTGAAGGATTTAAAAGTAATCTTAGGAAAGGGTCCTGGTAGACAATCTGTTCCGAAGGACGATGTCGTACACGCACCCATGTGGAAGAAGAAATCTATATTTTGGGAGCTACCCTATTGGAAAGTCCTAGAGGTCCGCTCTGCAATTGAGGTGATGCACCTAACGAAGAATCTTTGCATGATGCTACTAGGCTTCTTGGGCGTGTATGGGAAGAATAAAGATACACTAGAAGCACGGCAGGAACAATAACGTATGAAAGACCGAGACGTCATGCATCCAGAGTTGTTTGAAGGTCCTGCCAGCTACGCTCTTACCAAAGAAGAGAAGGACATAATTTTTGATATCCTTTACAGTATCAAGGTTCCGTCTGGCTTCTCGTCGAACATAAAGGGAATAGAAAATATGGCAGAGAAAAAATTTCAAAACCTAAAGTCTCATGAATGCCATGTGCTTATGACATAGCTGTTTCCGGTTGCATTGAGGGGACTGATGTCTACGCACTTCTATTCTTGTAAAACAGCATCAAGTTTAACTTAAGTGGATCACCCAAGGTGTATCGAACTCAGGGAGGAAGTGGTCAAAGGTATCCCGCTCAAGCAACCCTGCAAACAAGATACAAGAAGTCTCTTGTGTCCCCAACACACCCAATACACTTGTCAGGTGTATAGGCGCACTAGTTCGGCGAAGAGATAGTAAAATACAAGTGGTATGGATATAAGACAATGGTGCCAGAAAAGAGCTTGACGGGAGGAAAATACTAAAGGCAAAAAGATGGAAGCAAGCAAACATGTAACAGATCTAGTTGCAAACGATGTTTCAATGTTTAGAAACAAGGCCTAGGGATCATACTTTCGCTAGTGAACACTCTCATATAACTATCTTCTCTTCATGATACTACTCTGAACTACTCTCCGGTTGGACACTCTAATCCATGGTAGGGCTATAACAGCACTCCTCAAAGTCCGCCTTCCCCATCTAGATAACCCCACACTGTCACCCTGAGTGCTAGATGGTTCCAACAAACACCACAATTTCATAGAGACATCCCAATCGAAATATAACTCATAACAAGTATTTGTAATCTCTAGCCTAAGTGCCACCACGGTGTGCATGCTGTCACTTTCACAGACATGGGGAGAGCAGAGATCTATTGAAGCACTTGAGTAGCAAGGTAGATCTACTTGATTACAAAGCTCATGATCACAATATTATCACGCATAGAGAGAGAGATGAACACATAGCTACCGGTAGAGCCCTTAGCCTCGAGGAAGAACTACCCCTCCTCATCATGGGAATCAGCAACGGCGATGGAGATGGTGGTGGAGATCAATGGAGATGGCTCCAAGGGAAATTCCCTTGTCCCGACAGGATGCCGGATGATGGCTTTGTGTATGGCACCAGAAAAATGCTGGAGCGTGGTTGATGTAGAGATCGTTGGGAACCCCAAGAGGAAGGTATGATGAGCACAGCAGCAAGTTTCCCTCAGTATGAAACCAAGGTTTAATCGAACCAATAGGAGCAAGGAAACACCCCAAAGGTGTTGCTAGCTAAGCCTTGGCAGGGCGCACTACCGGTGCTAGTAGCAAAGTGGAGACCTGCACAACACAACCACAGAACTTTGTCCCCAACTTGCGATGAGGTTGTCAATCTCACCATGTTTTGCGGAAAACAAAGGATTAAACGTATCGAATAGAAAGAAGTAATAGTTTGCAGAAAGTAAACACAAAGCAGTAAAAGATTGTAGATTGTATGTAAAAGACAAGGACCAGGATCAATAGTTCACTAGAGGTGGCTCTCCTTAGGATAGATAACATGCTAGGTGAACAAATTACAGTGGAGCAATTGACAAACATCGAGAAAGCAATACATGCATATACTAATCAACTTGACTCCTTTGAGACTTGATTGGGCATTACAATATTATACATAGACCTCCATCCAACTACATCTATGACTAATAATCCACCTTCAGGTTATCATCTGAACCCCCTCGAGTATTAAGTTGCAAGCAACAGATTATTGCTTTACGAACTGCGTGTAAAGTAAACAATACGATTGTTCTATGAACAAACGATTGTTGTTTTCTCCCTAGTAGCAACAGCACATCTAGTACCTTAGAGATTTCTTTCACTTCCCCAGATTACCGGAGGCATGAACCCACTATCGAGCATAAATACTAACTCTTGGAGTTGCTAGCATCTACTTGGCCAAGATAGCTACTAACAACGGAAAGCATGCAAGATCACAAATAACAAAGACATGATAGAATCAATAATCAATATGAAATAGCATCTCAATATCCATCGGATCCCCGCAAACACAACATGCAGAATTACAAATAGCTGATCTTGATCATGAACGGAGCTCACAAGATCTAGACATGAAAGCACAAAGGAGGAGAACCAGACATCTAGCTACTACATGGATCCGTAGTCCAAGGATGAACTACTCACACATCACACCAGAGGCTTGCATGGTGATGAAGAAGGCCTCCAGGGTGAATTCCCCTCTTCGGCAGGGTGCCAGGAAGAGCTTTAGATCCCTCCCGATCTTGGGATGGAGATGATGGTGGCTACAGACTCTTTCGTGGATTTTTTGATCGGGCCCTTAGGGTTTTCATCCTGAGGGCATCTTATAGGCGGAAGGGGAGGCCGAGGGGGTGCCAGGGGCCACCACACCACCCCTGGCGCAGGCCAAGCCTAGCCGCGCGGCCAGGTGGTGTGGCCGGCCTCTGGCCCCTCTCCGTCTCGTATTCTTGCATCTGATGACTTCCATAAAAATAGGCACTTTGGCTTTTGTCTCGTCCAATTCCGAGAATATTCATTTTCTGACTTTCCTGGAACCAAAAACAGCAGAAAACAGGCAGTTGGCACTAGGCTCTTGTTAATAGGTTAGTCCAAGAAATCATATGAAAAGTACTCCAAAGTGTGGACAAAACACAAGAAAGTGGATAAAACTAAGCATGGAAAATCAGAAATTATAGATACAATTGCAATGTATCAACATCCCCAAGCTTAACTCCTGCTCGTCCTCGAGTAGGTAAGTGATAAAAAGAAAGAATAATTTTTGAGGTGACATGCACCATCAAAGACTTGATCAAAGTATTTATAAAACATTCAAAGCTGTGATCATAGTACATCACTCATAACATGAAAGAAATAGTTCTAGCAATAAGACAAAGAAACTATGATGCAACATGAAAAGGCACAAATAAAAGATTCATGAATAACAATGCTTTGCAAGACGTTTGTTTGTTTCACATAAAGAAAACATGGCATAATAGTATTCAGCTTGTCCCTCAATAGAGTAGCAAATACAAATGCATAGGACACCTTCAAAGTTCATAAGGGTGACTAGATACAAATAGTTTAAAACAAGCAATATCAAGATATGCATCAATCAACTAGTCTTGGGACAATGCACATAGAACTAAGAATGGCCACTATGCTCTCAAAGTAGGTGCATAATGATAGAAGGTGGAGACTCAATATAATGGTGGAAGAAAGGCCTATTTATAAAAGGAAGTAGGGATTCAAGTCTCATAAAGAGCTTCCAAAAATTATGGTACTTATAACTTTCAGCTCTCATTGCCCCTATCATAAGCATCTTGAAGTGATTAAGGTTAAAGTGAACAAATATGGTGTACATGCTTGACGAAGTATAAGTTAGAAATCTCATGTCCCTTGTATACGAGGGTCGCTCCTCATGCTACTCAAGTTTAGTCACCGGTAAGTTCTTGTCATCGTAAGTACATGTGTATCATAGAGAACCGCCAACGGGGTACCCCTTGCCCGATGATACGGAAGAATCCCCATATCAAAATGACAAGGCAAGCAGACAACGAGCATCTCAACAATCTTCTTATTTACCATGGGAATATGGTGCTTTCTTCTCTCTTTCCTCTTTTCATAATCTCTTTTTTTTCTCTTTTCTCTTCTTTCTCAATATAGGACTCTTTTTTTATAAGAAGAATGCTTCATAGACAACTCGTTATGGTTACGCTGCAGGTTTCCACCATGTCAGCATGGATTAGACCAGCGGCCCAGGCATTTCTCTAACACATATACATAACTCCATGGACTTACAAGCTCCCCCTTCATTTCACACCGACGACATCCATATACAAAAGAGCATGATATCAACTAGGTACAAGTACCAAGTGCAATGTTGAAAGCGTTCCCCATGAAAGCATGGTTCTGCTAATTCCCAACAAATAAGTGCAAGCATATACAACATAGACGACACAATGGTTCAAGTTTATTAAGGGCAAGAAAAGTAAAGTGTGCCATCAAGTTCGTGAGAGCTTTAATCACTAGTTTTCTCATAACAAGTTTAATTTGGAAGGTAAACAAAAGTATGAATATACTTGGAATAGCATAAGCTAATAGGTAGGTATGGTGGACTCTTTGGAATAACTTGGTTTAGGGAGTTGGATGCATGAGTGGAACTCATACTTTGTTGTGGAGACTAGCAAAAGACTGGGAGCGACAAACTAAGAGAGCAATAATGACCATAATCATGCAGAGCGACAAAGCATCATTGATCAAAGCATAAAGTGATACTACAAGTTGAAAACTGAAGGATCATAAAGGCTATGGTGACTTGAGATAGTCATAACATGGTGTGAGCATGCGCCAAGTCAACCCAAATAAAGCATCAAAGGAGAATACCAATATACTATGCTTTAATATGCTAAAACAACGCATGATTCATCCAAGGCACATTAAGCAATCTCAATTGTTTATAAAAATTCATGATACAGAAAAGAATACTAAGGATAAATCCAAAACAATATGAAGCATGGCATGACAAAGCATAGGCCACAGTAAAAAACAAGCTCTTTTTACCACATAAGCATGAACTTTCCTACTCTTTTCCAAACCAAACCAAACTATTTGCAAACCAATGTATGAAAGAGGGGGTCCAACCAATTTATTCAGAAAACTAAGCAAACCAAAGGAAATGAAAAACCAACACGAAAACAAAAAGGAAGACGCTCCAAGAAAAACACAATTGTGCATGAAACAATAAAAATGAAGCGTTTGGAAGAAACCTGGGATTTTTATTGATGAAGAAGGGGATGCCTTGGGCATCCCCAAGCTTTGACGCTTGTACTTCTTGGATATTTCTTGGGGTGACACGCGTGGCATCCCCAAGCTTGAGATTTAGTCCATCCTTCATCTCATTACTCATTCCTTCCATACACCTGAAATGTTTCCTTCATACAAAACGTCACACAATCTTTATTAGCAACATTAGTGCACTCAAGATAAATAAGTCTTAAGGTTCAGTTATAACACCAAATAAACTTCCATTGGAACACTAGCTACTGTAGCACTTCTCTCAAAAAGCTCAATTCCCCAAAAGAACTCAAAAAGGAACCAACAAGAAGCAAATGCAGAAAATGGCAGAAATCTGTCAAAACATACCAGCAGGTAAAGACGGATGTTTTCAAAGACCTTCTGTTGCTCAAATCAAAATGTGTTGAACTAACGAAAGTTAGATAACAACCTGGGGCAGAAGCACAAAATTCACGCCTCAAAAATACGTTCATATATTTTACACGAATTTTTACGGTGAAACACAGAAATCTGTTTTGGGGCAACAACTTTCTGAATCATTACTTCTCTCTCATTAGAGGTTACTCTTGGCACAAAAAGAAAATAAAAAGGATAAGGAGAGGTTATTACTGAAGTAATAACTTCCAAGACTCGTCTAAAACTTTTGGGTTATCTCCCAATAAGTACTTTTCTTTAACGCCTTTAAGTTAGGCATAAGAAGCAAGAAAAAGAATCAAGTGTTCGAAGAAGCATTAAAACCAAATTTCTTGCCCTTACCTCTCTTACTTTTATTATTAAACTTGGGGAAAATATGATTGTTTGGTGGAGAAGAAAGGTGCATGGTCCCCTTTCCCACATCTATTATTGCTCCAAGGAGTTCTAATAGGGACCTTCCAAGTGTAATTTGTTCTTTCCTGCACATTCAATAACAAGATAATCAGTAGAAATCATTTTCCCAAGGATCTTTGTAAACACTCCTTCAGCTATTCCAAGAGGTAATATGGTAGCATTATTAGCAAGAGATATTTCTTTTCCTCCTTTAATAATCCCCCAAGTATTTAGAAATTTAAAAATATCCTTGGGCATAAGGCAAAATTCAGACATGATATCACAGCGAGCTTGAAAAGTTTCAGTGTTTATCTCAATATTTACTGTAGGGAGCCACTTTGATGGTTCAGAATTTATTGGAACATAATTGTGATGCTCCATAAGTGTATTATAGCAATCTTTTAAGCTAGTAGTGCTAGTCTCAAGAGTGTTCAATCTAGCAAATATTCTTGCGAAAGAAATATCAGTTTGGCTAGGCAAGTTGTAAGTGAGGATCAATTTCTTTATAGAATTAATAGCATCATCCTCATTACATTGGAGGAAATCTCCTCCCACAACAGCATCTAAAGCATATCTATAACAAAGAAAAATTCCAAGGTAAAAACTGCTAAGGAACAAGCTTTGAGTCATTTTAGGCTCGGTTTTTTCATGTAGATCAGAGATTCTAGACCAAGCTTCCTTAAAACTTTCCTCAATTCCTTGTTTAAAAGTGAAAATCATTTCCTCGAGTGACATAGTGATTGGAGCAAGGCTAGACATAGTGGCAACTTAAGAAAGGAACTAATTTTTTTGTGTTTTTGAAATAAGAAAGCAAACTAGTAAAACTAATTTTTTGTGTTTTTGATAACAAAACAAGCAAACAAAGCAAAAGAAACTAAGCAAAACAAAAATAACAAAGTAAAGAGATTGGTTATGAGGGACTCCCCTTGTGAAGATGTCCTTGACTCCCGACACGCCTTGAGAAAAATGCTTGATGGCTCTGTGTATGGCGCCAGAAAAATGCTGGAGCGTGGTTGATGTAGAGCTCGTTGGGAACCCCAAGAGGAAGGTATGATGAGCACAGCAGCAAGTTTTCCTCAGTATGAAACCAAGGTTTAATCGAACTAGTAGGAGCAAGGAAACACCCCAAAGCTGTTGCTAGCTAAGCCTTGGCAGGGCGCACTACCGGTGCTAGTAGCAAAGTGGAGACCTGCACAACACAACCACAGAACTTTGTCCCCAACTTGCGATGAGGTTGTCAATCTCACCATGTTTTGCGGAAAACAAAGGATTAAACGTATCGAATGGAAAGAAGTAATAGTTTGCAGAAAGTAAACACAAAGCAGTAAAAGATTGTAGAATGTATGTAAAATACAAGGACCAGGATCAATAGTTCACTAGAGGTGGCTCTCCTTAAGATAGATAACATGCTAGGTGAACAAATTACAGCAGAGCAATTGACAAACATCGAGAAAGCAATACATGCATATACTAATCATCTTGACTCCTTTGAGACTTGATTGGGCATTACAACATTATACATAGACCTCCATCCAACTACATCTATGACTAATAATCCACCTTCAGGTTATCATCTGAACCCCCTCCAGTATTAAGTTGCAAGCAACAGATTATTGCTTTACGAACTGCGTGTAAAGTAAACAATACGATTGTTCTATGAACAAAAGATTGTTGTTTTCTCCCTAGTAGCAACAGCACATCTAGTACCTTAGAGATTTCTGTCACTTCCCCAGATTACTAGAGGCATGAACGCACTATCGAGCATAAATAGTAACTCCTGGAGTTGCTAGCATCTACTTGTCCAAGATAGCTACTAACAACGGAAAGCATGCAAGATCACAAATAACAAAGACATGATAGAATCAATAATCAATATGAAATAGCATCTAAATATCCATCGGATCCCCGCAAACACAACATGCAGAATTACAAATAGCTGATCTTGATCATGAACGGAGCTCACAAGATCTAGACATGAAAGCACAAAGGAGGAGAACCAGCCATCTAGCTACTACATGGATTCGTAGTCCAAGGATGAAATACTCACACATCACACCAGAGGCTTTCATGGTGATGAAGAAGACCTCCAGGGTGAATTCCCCTCTCCGGCAGGGTGCCGGGAAGAGCTTCAGATCCCTCCCGATCTAGGGATGGAGATGACAGCGGCTACAGACTCTTTCATGGATTTTTTGATCGGGCTCTTAGGGTTTTCGTCCCGAGGGCATCTTATAGGCGGAAGGGGAGGCCGTGGGGGTGCCAGGCCACCACACCACCCCCTGGCGCGAGCCAAGCCTGGCCGCACGGCCAGGTGGTGTGGCCGGCCTCTGGCCCCTCTCCGTCTCGTATTCTGGCATCTGATGACTTCCGGAAAAATAGGCACTTTGGCTTTTGTCCCGTCCAATTTGGAGAATATTCATTTTCTAACTTTCTTGGAACCAAAAACAGCATAAAACAGGCAGCTGGCACTGTGGCTCTTGTTAATAGGTTAGTCCAAGAAATCATATGAAAAGTACTCCAAAGTGTGGACAAAACACAAGAAAGTGGATAAAACTAAGCATGGAACATAAAAAATTATAGATACATTTGCAATGTATCACCGGAACAGAGACTTTTTGTCCCTCGAATCTCCCTTCGGTGGCGGCGGCGTTGTGGAACTTTTCGTGGCTAGAGGCTGGATTCTTTAGGGTTTTCTCATTGGGAGGCTTCTTATAGGCGAAGAGGCGATGCCAGGGGGTGGACCAGGGGCCCACACCACCTGGTGGCATGGCCAGGAGACCCGCGCCACCACATGGTGTGGCCAGCCCCTGGCCCCTCTCCGTCTCGTCTTCTGGCTCCGTGAGTCTTCCGGTAAAATATCGACTTTGTTTTTTCTCTGGTCCAATTCCGAGAATATTCATTTTCTGACTTTCCGGAACCAAAAACAGCAGAAAATAGGCAATTGGCACTGTGGCATCTTTTTAATATGTTAGTCCAAGAAAGTGTATAAAAATACTCCAAAGTGTGGACAAAACATAAGAAAGTAGATATAAAACAACCATGGAACATCAAAAATTATAGATACGTTTGCAACGTATCAACATCCCCAAGCTTAACTCCTACTCGTCCTCGAGTAGGTAAGTGATAAAAAGAATAATTTTTGAGGTGACATGCACCATCACAATCAAGATCAAACCATTTGCAAGCATTGAAAGATGGGATCAAAGTACTCTAACATAGACATAAAAGATATAGTTCTAACAATAAGACCTAACAATTATGTTGTAACATGAAAATGTACAAACAAAATATTCATGAATAACAATGCATTGAAAGACGTTTGTTTCTTTCACATATAGAAAACATAGCATAGTGGCATTCAGCTTGTCCCTCATGGAGTAGCAAAACAAAAATGCATAGGACACCTTCAAAGTTCATAAGGGTGACTAGATACAAATAGTCAAGAACAAGCAATATCAAAGTTATGGTTCAATCAACAAGTCTTGGGACAATGCACATTAAACTAAGAATGGCCACTATGCTCTATTAATAGGTGCATAAAGATAGAAGATGGAGACTCAACATAAAAGTAAAAGAAAGGCCTTCGTATAAGGAAGCAGGGATTCAAGTCCCATAAAGAGCTTCCAAAAATTATGGTACTTATTAGCGTTCAGCTCTCATTGCCCCTATCATAAACATCTTGATGTGATTAAGGTTAAAGTGAACAAACTATGGAGTATATGCTTGACAAAGTATAAGTTGGAAATCTCATGTCCCTTGAGTATGAGGGCCGCTCCTCATGCTACTCAACTTTAGTTACCGATAAGTTCTTGTCATAGTAAGTACATGTGTATCATAGAGAACCGCTAACGGGGTACCCCTTGCACATGATACAGGAGCCATCCCATAATCAAAATGACAAGGCAAGCAGACAATGAGCATCTCAGCAATCTTCTTATTTACCATGGGAAAATGGTGCTTTTTTCTCTCTTTCCTCTTTTCTCATCTTTTTTTTCTTTTTCTCAATCTCTATCTCTTTTTTTATAAGAAGAATGCTTCATAGATTGCTCACTATGGTGATGCTGCAAGTTTCCACCATGATTAGGCATTGCTTAGGCTAGAGGCCTAGGCGTTTCTCTAACACACATACATAATTCCATGGACTTACAATCTCTCCTTTCATTTCACACCGACAACATCCACAAACAAAAGAGCATGATATCAACTGGGTACAATGTACAAGTGCAATGTTGAAAGCGTTCCCCATGAAAACATGGTTTTGCTAATCCCCAATGTATAAGTGCGAGCATATACAACATATATGACACAATGGTTGAAGTTTATTAGGGGCAAGAAAAGTGAAGTGTGTCATCAAGTTCGTGAGAGCTTTAATCACTAGTTTTTACATAACAAGTTTAATTCGGAAGGTAGATAAAAACATGAATATACTTGGAATAGAAAATTCTAATAGGTAGGTATGGTGGACTCTTTGGAATAACTTGGTTTTATTTGGAGTTGGATGCATGAGTGGAACTCATACTTGGTATGGAGGCTAGCAGATGACTGGGAGCGACCAACTAAGAGAGCAATAATGGTCATAATCATGCAAAGCGATAATACATCATTAAATAAAACATAAAGTGATATTACAAGTTGAAAACTAAAGGATCATAGAGGCTATGGTGACTTGGTATAGTCTTAACATGGTGTGACCATGCGCCAAGTCAACCCAAATAAAGCATCAAAGGAGAATACCACAATACTATGCTTTAATATGCTAAAACAACGCATGATTCTTTCAAGGCACATTACCAAATATCAATTGTTTATAACATGTCATGCTACAGAAAAAATCACTTAGCATAAATCCAAAACAATATCAAGCATGTCATGAAAAAGCATAGGCCACGGTCAAAAACAAGCACTTTTACCACTTAAGCATGAACTTTTCCTACTCTTTTCCAATCCAAACCAATCTTATTTGAAAACTAATGTATGAATGAGGGGGTCCAACCAATTTATTCAAGCAAACTAAGAAAATGAATACTAAAAACAAAAACAAAGACGCTCCAAGAACAACACAATTCTGCATGAAACAATAAAAATGAACTGTTTGGAAGAAACCTGAAATTTTTATTGATGAAGAAGGGGATGCCTTGGGAATCCCCAAGCTTTGATGCTTGTACTTCTTGGATATTTCTTGGGGTGACATGGGTGGCATTCCCAAGCTTGAGCTTTTGTCCATACTACATCTTATCACATTACTCTTCCCTACACTTTAAAATTTCATACAAAACTTCACACAATCTTTATTAGCAACATTAGTGTACTCAAGATAATAAGTCTTTTGGTTTAGTTATAACACAAATAAAACTTCCATTAAAATAAAAGCTACTGTAGCACTTCCTTTAAAAAGTTCAAATGATCAAAGAGAACTCAAAGAGAAAGAGATTAAGAGGCAAATGCAAATAATGGCAGAAATCTGTCAAAACAGACCAGCAGGTAAAAACCAATTTTTTCGAAGACCTTCTATTGCTCAAATCGAAAAGTGTTGAACTAACAAAAGTTGGGTAACAAACTAGGGCAGAAGCACAAAACATTACACCTCAAACCGACATACAGAGATGTTTCATGAATTTTTACAGTGAAGCACAAAAATCTGTTTTGGGACAACAACTTTCCCAAGCATTACTTCTCTCTCGTTAGAGGTTATTCTTGGCACAAAAATCAAATAAAAAAAGGATAAGGAGAAGTTATTACAGAAGCAATAACTTCCAAAACTCAACTAAAACTTTTGGGTTATCTCCCAATAAGTACTTTTCTTTAACGCCTTTAAGTTAGGCATGATAGTTTGAGAAGATGCTCACATAAGAAATATGAGTTGAAGTAAAAGAGAGCATCAAGAAGCAAATTCAAAGCACATTTAAGTCTAACACACTTCCTATGGATAGGAATCTTGTAAAGAAACAAGTCATGAAAGCAGAAAGCAACAAGCATTATAAAGCAAAACAAGTGCAACTTCAATACTTTTAACATAAAGAGGGGAAACTTAATATTATCGAGACACATAAAACCATGTTTCCCTCTCTCATAATAACTTTTAGTAGCATCATGAATAAAATTAACAATATAACTATCACATGAAACATTCTTATCATGAGCCACCTGCATAAAAGAATTAATACTCCCCACATAAACATAGTCATTCTTATTAATTGTAGTGGGAGTAAATTCAACAAAATATCTATCATTATTATCATCACCATAATCATCAAATATAGGAGGCATATTGTAATCATAATTAATTTTCTCCTCAATAGTAGGTGGACTGAAAATATGATATTCATTATTGTAATCATCATATATTGGAGGTATAGTATCATCATAAGCAATAGAATAGTTATCTTCCCAGGTGTGTTCATTTGTAAACATATCATCATTGGAAGGAACATGGATAGTACTAATAGTGCAGCAATTATTAACATCATCATTTTCAGAATTGGCATCGAAGAGATTTTCAATATCAAAAGTAGTGTGCTTTTCCCAATCATGATTACTAATATAGGTAATAGGCATAGGAACATCATCGAGTTCAGACTCATCAAAAACTATAATAGGAGCAATGTGCTTAGGGAAAAATACCGTTTCCTCTCACCTTTTACTCCTCCTTTTCTTCTTTTTCTTCTTCTCTTTAGGAGGGAGAGGCTTGAAAGGAAGCTTCTCCATAAATCCTGGTTTATTGTTAGAGACAATAGAAGAAACTTTGGAGGATTCCTTCTTTTCATTAATAAGATCAAAACACATATTAGTCCTGTCATATTTTGGTAAAATCTCATCTTTCATAATATTTTGTATGTAAGTATTTGTGTGGAAATTATCAACACAATAAAGATTACAACCATGCAGGATGTTATTCATATCAAAAGCACTCATATCTACCAAAGAAGTTTTTCTTGATAATTCTTCACAACCCAAAAATAATGTAAGTTCATCATGCTGATTAGGAGTGATCATGTTATCACAATACAAACTTGCAGTACTCATTGGATTAGAAGGGTTATTATTATGTCCTGAGCATTGAAAATTGAAATGACCCACTTCAAAGCAAAGTTCACAAATAAAAGGATAGAGGGCACAAATGTTTTTACCAAGATAATTTAGAGCCCTATACCACGTTCTAGTTTTTTCATTCCTATGGGTGATACAATATTCTTCTTCAATTTGATTATTCTCACAGGGTCTATGTATTCCACAAAAATTAACATGCTTATAAGAAATACTACTTTCAGAGGTTTGAGCATGTTTATTGCTATCATTAATAACCATTTCATTTTCCATGCAAGTGTCTTTAAAAGGCTCATGATACATGTCCCATTTTTCTTTAGGAGCATTAATATGAGAATCAAATGCTCTACAACAATCAACAAGAATTTGAGGATCAAGAGCATATTTAGCACTAAGCTCTTGAAAATCAGCAGTTTTAGTGAAGGACTTAATGCAATCATACTCATAGTTTATACCTGGTTCTTTACCTATGGCGTTATCCCAATCTTCGGTATTGCTTTGAATTGTTTCAAGAAGATCCCACTTAGCTTTGACCTTCTTACTTGTGAAGGATTCCTCTAAACATGTATCTAGATAGTCCTTGTAATTTCGTGAAAGCCTTGCATAAAAATTATTAATTATAATATTATTGGGGAGCTCATGAATGGGACATTTGAGGATTAGTGACTTCAATCTCCCCCATGCTTGGGAAATACTTTCTCCATCATGAGGATGAAAATTATAAATGTAATTCCTGTCTTTATGAATTTCACGAGGAGGATAAAATTTAGAGTAAAAGAGAGATTCAAGTTCCTACCACTCCAAATGATGAGGATCGTCTAGTAGCTTATACCACTCCCTTGATTTGCCCTTAAGTGATAAAGAGAATAGATTCCTCTTAACTTGGTTCATTTACATACCTACACACTTGAACAACTCGCATTATTCATGTATAAAGAGTAAATGATCACCCGGATGGACAATTCCATCTCCAAAATAGTAGTTATTCATAACACGTTCAACACTTTGCATATGTATTTTAAAAGGGACGCTTGTGGATTTAAATATCACAAGTATCATTAGAATTACCACATATGGGAGATAAAGTATCATCAGAGCAAAATTTCTTCTTTAAAGCTAGGGAACTAAAAAGATCAATTTCATAAAAACTAACTTCCCCAAGCTTAGACGTTTCCATAGCATTAGTAACAAAGGTGTTCAAAAGATTCATACTAATAACATTGCTATTAGCATGCAAAGAAAGTTCCATGGTTTTTTTAATCTTTTCAGACCATTCATGTTCTACCTTAGGAAAAATACTAAAAAGCTCTCTAATTTTTTTTGTTTTCCATTAAGCCTAACTAGTGAAAACAAGAAACAAAAAGACAAAATTGCAGAATCTAAAGGTAATAACTTCGAGCACTAGCACCGGAGGATGTGAGTACCTTTTACCTTACCTCCCCGGCAACGGCGCTAGAAAATAGCTTATGGCGCGTTGTTGATGTGGGAGCTTCTTCTTCTTTATTCCCCGACAACGGCGCTAGAAAATAGCTTGATGTCTACGCACTTCTATTCTTGTAGATAGTTGTTGGGCCTCCAAGTGCAGAGGTTTGTAGAATAGCAACAAGTTTTCCCTTAAGTGGATTGCCCAAGGTTTATCGAACTCAGGGAGGAAGTGGTCAAAGGTATTCCCTCTCAAGCAATCCTGCAATTGAGATACAAGAAGTCTCTTGTGTCCCCAACACACCCCATACACTTGTCAGGTGTATAGGTGCACTAGTTTGGCAAAGAGATAGTGAAATACAACTGGTGTAGATAATTATAAGTAGTAACGGTGTCAGAAAATAGCTTGATGGCGTGGAAGAGACTAAAGGAAAACTGAAATAAAGATGGAAGCAAGCAAACATGTAACATATCTAGTTGCAAATGGTGTTTCAATGCTTAGAGACAAGACCTTGGGATCATACTTTCACCAGTGAACACTCTCGTATAAATATATTATCTTCTTTATACTACCCTGAACTACTCTCTGTTTGGATACTCTAATCCATGGTAGGGCTATAACAGCACACCTCAAAGTTTGCTTTCCCCATCTAGATAACCCCACAATGTCTCCTTGAGCTCTAGATGGTTCCAACAAACACCACAATTTCATAGAAACATCCAACTCCAAATATTACTCATAACAAGTAATTGTAATCTCTAGCCTAAGTGCCAACATGGTGTGGACGCTGTCACTTTCACACACATGGGGAGAGAAGAGATCTATTAAAGCACTTGAGTAGCAAGGTATATCTACTTGATTACAAAGCTCATGGTCACAATATGATCATGCATAGAGAGAGAGATGAACACATAGCTACTGGTAGAACCCTTAGCCTCGAGGAAGAACTACTCCCTCATCATCATGGGAATCAGCAACGGTGATGGAGATGGTGGTGGAGATCGATGCAGATAGCTCCGAGGGCAGTTCCCCATCCCGGCAGGGTGCCGGAATACAGAATTTCTGTCCCCTGAATCTCCTCTTCGGTGGCAGCGGCCCTGTGGAACTTTTCGTGGCTGGAGGCTCGACTATTTAGGGTTTATGCATCGGGAGGCTTCTTATAGGCGAAGAGGCAAGGTCGGTGGAGGCCAGAGGTGCCCACACCACCTAGTGGCGTGGCTAGGGGTGAATCGCGTCACCATATGGTGTGGCCAGGCCCTAGCCCTTCTCCGTCTCGTCTTCTGGCTCCATGTTCCCCTCGGTGAAATATTGACTTTGGCTTTTGTCCCGTCCAATTCCGAGAATATTGAGTTTCTTCCTTTTTTTGGAACCAAAAAACAGAAGAAAACAGGTAACTGGCACTATGGCATCTTGTTAATAGGTTAGTCCAAGAAAGTGTATAAAAATACTCCAAAGTGTGGGCAAAACATAAGAAAGTAGATAAAAACCAAGCATGCAGCATCAAAAATTATAGATACGTTAGCAACGTATCAGTGGCGGCGGCACTGCAGAACTTTTCGTGGCTGGAGGATGGATTCTTTAGGGTTTTCTCATCAAGAGGCTTCTTATAGGCTAAGAGGCGATGTCAGGGGGTGGACCAGGGGCCCTCACCATCTGGTGGCGTAGCCAGGGGGACCCGCGCCACCACATGGTGTGGCCAGCCCCTGGCTCCTCTCTGTCTCGTCTTCTGGCTTCATGAGTCTTCCGGTAAAATATTGACTTTGGTTTTTGTTCGGTCCAATTCCAAAAATATTCATTTTCTGACTTTCTAGAACCAAAAACAGCAGAAAATAGGCAAATGGCATTATGGCATCTTGTTAATAGGTTAGTCCAAGAAAGTGTATAAAAATACTCCAAAGTGTGGTCAAAACATAAGAAAGTAGATATAAAACAAGCATGGAACATCAAAAATTATAGATACGTTTGCAACGTATCAGGGCCTCCTGCCGGAAAATGTTTGAGTACCCATTGTGAAGCTATGTGCGTTTCTCAATGCAATTTCTCAAAAGGTAATCAATCTAGATAGTCTACCAAGGTTACAGAAAGATGTGGTCCAATGTCTTGTTAGCTTCGAGTTGGTGTTCCCACCATCCTTCTTCAATATTATGACGCACCTCCTAGTTCAACTAGTCGAAGAGATTAACATTCTCGGTCTTGTATTTCTACACAATATGTTCCCCTTTGAGTGGTTCATGGGAGTCTTAAAGAAATATGTTCATAACCGTGCTAGGCCAGAAGGAAGCATCTCATAGGGATACGAAACAGAGGAGGTCATTGAATTTTGTGTTGACTTTATTCCTGACCTTAAGCCCATCGGTGTTCCGGAATCATGGCATGAGGGTAGACTAAGTGGAAAAGGCACGCTAGGAAAGAAATCAAGGATATGTATGGACGGACATTCTCTCACTAAAGCACACTACACAGTTATGCAAAGTTCCACCTTGGTGGCTCCGTATATCAAGGAACACAAGAATATTGTACACTCCAACAACCCAGGGAAGCTTGGCTCCTGGATTAGAGATGAACACATGAAGACTTTCAGCGGTTGGTTGCAGACACATCTCATGAATGACATCACTGTTGGAGAGCAGCTATACTTGTTGGCCAGGTCACCATCTTTGACTATATTGACTTTCCAAGGGTACGAGATAAATGGGAATACATTTTACACGATCGCCCAAGATAAAAAGAGCACAACCAAAATAGTGGTGTCCGATTTGATGCAACAGATGAGAATGGGAAAAAGGATACATATTATGGTTACATAGAGAAGATATGGGAACTTGACTATGGACCTTATTTTATGGTCCCTTTGTTTCGGTGCAAATGGGTCAAGCTGACAGGAGGCAGGGTTGAGGTAGTCAAGAAATACGGAATGACAAAAGTGGATCTCAACAACCTTGCGTATAGATATGAACCATTTGTCCTAGCCAATGATGTGGCTCAGGTTTTTTATGTGAAGGACATGTCTACCAAACCAAGAAAAAGGAAAGATAAGCAAATGAATACATCATACGACGAGTCAAAGCGCCACATAGTTCTTTCAAGGAAAAGAAACATCGTGGGAGTAGAGGATAAGACAATCATGTCAGAAGATTATGATAAGTTTCATGAAATTCCACCATTCGTAGTGAAGGATGACTCAAGCATCCCGTTAAGTAAGGAAGATTCTCCATGGTTACGGATTAGAGGAAAACCCCAACAATAGAGATGTGTGGATGTTGGTGATGTACAATATTAAACCTTTATTTTTAATGATCTGCTTATATATATATGGATATGAACTGTCTCGATCTCAATAGGTAGTATTGCAACTTGTTGTGGCCAACACCAAAGACATTTATTAATATTAAAACGTAAAAACTAGTCATAATCATGTCTAACCCTATAGTACATAGCTTCAAGGTCGTCTTCGGAATCGTCATCATCATCGTCGTCGCACGTAGCACGCGGCTGGATCCTCATCCCTTCCCGGGCTTGTTCACGGGGAACAGGGGAGGGGGCACCTGCCACTCCGGCCTCGGATTCACGATGCAGGGGAGGGGGCTCCCGGATGACGACACCAGTACGCCCTTGGCCTTCACCACTGTCACCATTCTTGTGGCTCTGCGGCTTGTCAAAGTGCGGGTACCTCAGGCGAGGATAGTCTCCCATGGCGATGTAGCGCATCATGCCGACGATAGTCCGGTTCGCCTACCACAGGCGGCGACCGGCCTCATTGTGGTTCAGTGGGGGCAGGACGTCACCCTCGTACCTGACGACCTCCCTTTCCCACTTGTTTGCAAAGAAGGCATTCCAGGTGTCGGGGTTGTTTGGATCCCAATGGGGATCCATCCGCTGCACTGGCGTGAGCTCGAGGTATAAAGGTAACCTTTAGTCCTGGTTTGTATTACAAATCGGGGCTAAAGGTTGGGGGTATAAATACCCACCTCCTCCACCCCGGTTCCAGATACGAACCGGAGAGCCCCACTCATCTTCTTCCCGACGAACTGCGCCACACCCGAGGAGAAGCTCGTTGCCTCCTGCGCCTGTGGAGGAGCGCGCCGCCGCCCGCGCCGTCCATCCCGCGCGCTGCCGCCCGAGGAGGAGCTCGCGTCGCCGCCTCCCGCGCTGTCCGTACCGCCGCGTCGCTCCCTCCGTCGCCCCTGCAGGTGAGCTCTCTCGATCTAATTAGTGTAGGTTAATTATAGGTTTATTAGTTTAATTAGTTAATTAGGTTTATTAGTTTAGTTAGTGGTAGGTTTAGGGTCTAGTTAGTATAGGTTAATTAGTATTAGGTTTATAGTTAGTAGTAGATTAATTTAGTTAGTATTAGGTTTATAGTTAGTATTAGGTTAACTAGTATTAGGTTAATTTAGTTAGTATTCGTTGTTTATAGCTAGGTTTATAATATTTGTAAAATAGCTAGTTGTAGGTTTATTAGTTTAGTTAGTGGTAGGTTTAGGATTTAGTTAGTATTAGGTTTATAGTTAGTATTAGATTTATTTAGTTAGTATTAGGTTTATAGTTAGTATTAGGTTTATAATTAGTATTAGGTTTAATTTAGTGTTTATGTTTTCTGATTGTTTATGTTATGATTTAGTTATGCCGCATCGTCGTCGTCCACTCGGCGGCAACGGCGGAGTACTGGACTCTGTTGGGTCCGGGGATGTCCGAGCCTGGGCTCCGCCGGGCTAGCACTGGGACTGGCTACCTGCCGAGACTCGTACCTTGTTGAGGAATCCGGGTATCGTCGTCAACCCGGAGCTTCTTTGGTGGCGTCCACGAGGTTCAGGAGCGGTGTAGAGAGAGCCGACGCCCGAGGAGGTGGTACGTCGTTGTTTTAGGGAGGAGGACGAGCACGTCCACCGGTATATGTATCTTTTGGAGGCCAGGTTCTCCAATCTCTGGCAGGTTCACGGATCTCACTCGAGCTATTCTTCGGTGATGGTTCCTGTTCTCTGGGTGTACAGCTCCAGTGGCACAGAACCTGGCAGTCGACATCGCTACTTTGATATGAGCGAAATATGAGCGAGATGTATTATTGTACTTTATCTTATATTATTGAACATTATCTTAATGCAATGTTTTTTCATTATTAGTACGTAATGTTTTTACTTAATGCAATTTTAATATTCTTTTACTTAATGAAAAATTGTTTTATCTTTTTCTATATTAGTTAAGATATGGACGGTAGACACAATGAAGAGGTGGTTTTGAACATGATAGATGAGGGTACTGGAGGTTCTTATTACGATGATGGCTCCCACTATCTTAATTTGTCTGGAGAAGACGATAGTGGAGACCATGGTGGAGACTATGGTGGAGACGATGGGGGAGACCGTAGTGGAGACGATGCTGGAGACACCTTAATAACAAAGTCCGATGAGGTATATAAAGCCTCTACCGATCGTTCACTAGTATATATGCACTAATTGATTCGTATATATGTACTGACGAATGTTTCTTCTCTTAGACCTCCGCATCGGGCCAATCTTCTACAAGAAAAAGAGGCCCGACCCAAAAGTTTCCCACTGATGTCCGTTTTAGCATTGACTTAGTCTCTGTGCTGGGTCAACCGTTGGAGCCCATACAGTCCGCCAATGCATTTGTACATCAATATGGAGTGATTGCTAGAGACACTGTCCTGATCACCACGGGAGAGTGGAATAAGACAGGAAAGAAAAGGGATCTATCTAGGGCTAGTTTTGTCGACGACAGAGTGAAATATGCGATGTTGGATTCTCTCATGACATATTTCAGCCTACCAGTCTTGGAGACTAATGAGCTCACACAACAAATGAGGTTGAAAGTCAAGGAGTGGACTCTTAATAAGATGGGCAAACTATTCAAGGACTGGAAGAAAAGATTGTACCACGACTATGTGAAGAACAAAAAAACTCCTATCCACTCGCCCACTAGAAAAGCAGCGGGATAACTGGGCCGCATTTGTGCAATACAAGACCTCAGAACCAGCTCTAGCAATGTCAGAAAAGAATAAGCTAAATGCAGCCAAAAAGAAATATCACCATCATATGGGCACATGTGGCTAAACGAGTGTCATGCCTAAGTGGGATAAAGCTGAGGCCGACCTGGCTGCTAAAGGGGTCACTCCAGCTATGTCTGGTTGGCCCTTGAGGTCAAGAAATTGGTTACTCGGGCATGGGGCATCATATGACCCAGAAACAGGCGAGATTGTTGCAAAACAATAAGTTGTTGGACCCAAGGATGATCTTATTAAAGTGATAAAAGAGGTTCAAGAGGGAAAGTTTGTTCCTGACGGAGAGAACGATGAGCTGACAAAGGCCCTCGGGAATCCTAAAAAGGTTGGACGAACACAAGGCTTCAGACCTTGTTGTCCATGGGCTATCGGGTTTCTCGAGGACTTTGACACCTACAGAAGCCGATCGAGAAAAACAAAGCAACGAGAACAGGAGGATGCAGAGCGGTTCACAAGGGTTAAATCCATGTTGCAGCAGCATGGGGAGGAGCTTAATGAACTTAGAGGACTCTGATAGCAAGATCCTCCACTAGAGAGTATTGTCACCAATCTCAACGGAAAAGCAACGTGGCTTCCACAGAGGTCCACGCTAATGATGCAACGATGGATGTGTACCCCGTGGATGCAATCAAGGAGAAAACTAGTTGTGAGCTGCATGTTGAACTGAAGAACATATCCATGAAGGTGGCGGTCGGCTTTGCTTTACCTTCTGCACCGGGAGTGACCTACCATTGCAATGTGATTCTAGCTAGCTATGCTCGTCTCAGTGTGGATGAAGTTCAACCACTGTGTCAGTCACTACATCTTGACATCCCTGGAGGTGAAGGGGAGACGGCACTGGGAGAAGTCACGAATGGCTTCATTCTTTGGAAAAAGTAATACATCAAGTTTCCAGGCTCGGCACCAAGGCCACCGTCTCCACCGAGAAACAATCCATCACCTCCAAGGACACCGTCTCCTCCCAGCAAAAGTCGACCACCTCCAAGTCCACCCCTCCTTTGATAATGACCTCAGCACGAGTCCATCTCAATCTACACAGCCGCCTCCACTCACTAAGGGCCAAAAGTGGAAGAATAGCACCGCTCTGTCGAGGGATAACGGACACCGAAAGCGACAGTTTTCGCCCCTCCCAAGAGTACCGCTGGTTCCTCCCAAGAGGGATTACGACCTAAACGATGAGGAGACCGATGCGGTCGTACGTGCCGGAGTGGATGCCCATTTTAAAAAGAAACAACCTGAGGCAGAGTTCCAAATAAAATCGGAAATCAAGGAGCACTTCAGGAGATTACTGACGTAGCCATCCCAACCTCAGTTAAATGCGCCAGATAACTATGCACGCTGTTATCAGAAGACACTGAAACAGAAGAGATCAAGTGGTAGAGGAAGCATCAGAAAAGATGTTCCCTGGCGAGGGGAACAAGCAAAACTATCAAGTGGTAGCGGAAGCATCAGAAAAGACGTTCCCTAGCTGGGAAAACAAGCAAAACAATCTATCGCCCCGCTCCAGGTGTTTCCTGAACCTCAACTATATAGGGGAGAACCTTTGCATATGGAAATGGCTAAGATATTGGCCGAGCAATGTAATATGTCTATTCATGACATTATTGGCGGCGCTGATATCACCAGGGCTGATCTAGCACAACGATATGTTTACAGGGAGCCTCTGGTCAGTTCTAAGAGGCTCCGGGATATGCCAACAAAAATGCGACAATTGCATGCATGGTACATGGAAGAAGCAAAAGAGCGACAATGGATCATAGCAAAAGTTCGAGAAGAGCATTACTTCATTGAAGACGACGTCCATATTGAATTTCCAGAACTCTTTCAGTTATTCAATCAAAGGGAACTCGACAAATCTATCCTCAGTTGCTATTGTCTGTAAGTAATTACTTTATTTATGTAATTAAGTCTCTAGCTCAGCTTGTTCAATTTATTGCCGGTAAGTATACTCAATATATTCTTTTGTACGCTATAATAATGCTGAATGAAGATTCTCGGATGTAAAAAAATGAAAATCCATGGATTTGGGTTCGTTGACCCAAATCGAGTTAATGGAGCTATGCTAAAGGAGAAGCCAGTGGAGACCGAGCGTAAATTGCTCCGGTTTTTCACGAGGTAGCATTTCTGTAATGAAAGTTTATTTCCTTACCACTACGGGTGAGTGTTATTGTCTTGTACACATTAACTTTTGCTTACTCGATGTTCAGTGTAAATGATGAGTTACTGACGTATGTAAACCTTGCGTAGCTACCACTGGATTCTTCTAAGCATTTTTGTTGACTTGGGAAGAGTTCAAATCATGGATTCATTACAAAAAGACATGGAAGATTACTGCAGCATGATCGATATGCTCCAGAAGTAATTTCAACCATTATCGCACTATATCGGTTTCTTTCGTTCATTTTCTGAGATATCAAGTAGTTATTAACGCATTCATTCATTTTCTTTGTCACGTACTGTTTGGACACGGTTCAAGAACAAGGTCTGCGGACAATGAAGTGAGCAGCTGAGTTTCAAACAGATCCTGGTAAGTAGTACGAGCAAGGTCTGCACATCTATTTAATTCTAGTTTCTGTACATTTAACATGCTAGAGTTATTATTTGATTGAATTCTGTTCTTGTAAAGTGCACGAGGCAGCCACGAGGGACTAATCTATGTGGATTCTACATTTGCGAGTTCATTCGCATCACTACTGAGAAGCCCTTGAAACTGTTTGAGTAAGTAAATAATATATTCACCCTTTATTTTTATTACAATAAGTTGTGTTGAGTCTAATTCATATGATCTCCTTCTTTATAGTTGAACACGATGCCGGAAAAGCTCCTACCACAGGGGCGCCTACTAGCAATCCAAGAGGAATTGGATGGATTTTTGTTCGAAGAGGTCATAGACCCATGGGGAGAATACTCTCTAGATAGACCCTAAAGCATCCATGTAATGATCTCCATGTAATCAAATAGACAGGCTCTGGACCAGGTTGGGACTCCATGTAATGACCTCCATGTGTGCTTGTAAAAGAAATTATATTATATATGCATCAACGTGTACAAGTACTATGTAGTAGCGTTGTGTATGTATACGAAAACTTGTTTGTAATGAAAACACAGAATGAAAAATAATTGAACACAGAACACAAAATGAAAACAAAATCCTAAACCCCCATCTCCTGCCGCAGCAACCAAATACCTCGAAACACTGCCGCGGCAGCGACCCTTACGAACCGGGACTAAATGTTCTCCAGCCTAACGCGGCTCATGGGGCCACCTGGTGGACCTGTAGTGCCGGTTCGTAACGGAACCGGGACTAAAGGCTGGACCTTTAGTCCCGATCTGTCAGTCCTGATTTGCAATCCGGGACTAAAGGTCTTTACGAACCGGGTCTAAAGGCCTACTTTCTACTAGTGATATGACATGAACTTGGGTATCATATCCGAAATTATTAACAATTACTCTTTAAAGAAAACACTGGAATACCATGTTACAAGAGAAATTACATGGAATATCGAGTAAATTTTGGATTGAAGTAAAGTACTAACTGACACTGGGAACTAATAAGATATATTTGTTGATCTGGTTACCTCCAGTGTCAGAAACTAGCAATATTGCAAAGATCAATCTGTAAATAGTGGATCATCAGCTTGTAGAAAGTGCACATGTTGAGAGAGTGCAGTCTGTACTATGTGTCTATGCTAGAAAATATTAATGATTTTCTTACAAGGGATTGTGCATGAGTTTTCCTTCTAGATTCTTCAATTTCTAAAGAGAAATTGTGCACTCACAAAGACTATGACTGGAAAATTGTTTTACTGCAGCTAAATGTGTCTTCGTCTTTTGTAAATATTTTTCATCCTCTTTGCCCGTAATCTAATAATACGGAGCATCACTACAGATATGTCATGTGTATATCTCATTCTCATCTTCCTCTGTTGCCCTCTGTCTTGCAGAATCCAAATGAGCCTCCCTCCCAATATGTTTCCCTTGCAAATGCAAGTCTATGATCAGGAGTGCACTTTAGCTTTTTGGATATGGTGAATGCATACGCATTTGAATAAGATTAAGTACAAGTATTGATATATTTTCACACCTAGGTCTCGTGTGTCCACTATCATTATTCAATATCATGTCCTAATTTTGTGCAACATTTAGAATGTGTGTTTATTGCTCATACGCCTCAGTAGTGCACCAAAGAGGTTTATACCTAACACACAACTCGGAAAGGATTTTGCAAGTGTTGAAACATCTTACAACGGAGTTGTGAAGTCCCTTGGAGTGTTAGCTGGGAAGAGGATCAAACTTTAAGTACACCAAACAAGAGATCTAAGCAGAGATCAAGATGATGTATCCTTGAGATTGAGTTTATGAAGAGGAAGAAAAGAAGGCCTAGATGCATTAGGAAAATTTTAGCTCACTATATCTTCCACCTAAATACAGCTTGGGAGTTCTGCCAGTGACGTCCCATTTTCATTAATTTGTGAGAGCTCTGTCCTCTTCCTCTTGCTCCTGGGCTCTCTATAGTATAGATGGAAGGGCTTGGTAGGTTTTTTATGCACCGAATATCTCCCTTAGCACGTTCAGTATACTTGCACGACCAAAAGTTTTTCCCAGTGATGGCTTGGCCCTAGCTACTAACTTCCATAAAAGATGGAATAGAAAGTGCAGAAAAAACCGAAGAGAACAATCGTTTAACATGAATATTGGATAGCATATGTGAATGTAGTTAGCAAAGAGCACACCCTCCTTGATTCTGCTTACCCTGTGACGGCTATGCAGATTGTGAAACGACGTCATATTTGACTCTACTATTATGACATCGCCCCGCTGGTTGAGAAGATCATAATCGAAACCAAGCTCTGGATGCTCAGTGAAGCAAAAGCGTTCTGCCGGCTGCCGTTGCACGCATGCCCACCTGATGTATGATCCTTTGCATGTAGGGTAACCATATAGGTTTTCCCTTTTTTACACGTCTTGTCTTGTTTTCAGTCTAGCTTTTAAATTCATTTCACCTTTTCGTTTTTTGGCTGTAAGACCCGCGCCATGCAGGTGATTTCTTCTAATACAAAACGAAGCACATTGTAATGCGTGTTTGACAAAAGAACATACTACCAGAATTCCTTAATATAAGACATTTTGGCAGTTCCAATTGAAACTGCCACAACCTCGTACATTTGGGAACATAGGTTACTATGTAGTTAGTACTATATGTAGTTAAAACTTCATTCAAACTGACTTAACTTCTCCTATTTCTGGTCAACTATAACATGGAACGTGTATATTAGCAACAAACCTAGTAAGAATACAACGTTACTATGTTAGAGAATGCATAAGACATTCACACAATCTCATCTACTGCTTGGTGAATCCGAGACCTGACAATCTACAACGCAATAAGCTACTTTTGCGTACCTGATAATCTTCAATACCCATAGTTATACTGATTATTTTGAATTAAGTGTGTCCTAGAAATAACAGGTGCTTTAGCAGATGTATTCACAGTGGAAATAAATATGTTTATGTTGAACCTGTGTGTACACTGTACAATAACTTTACAATGAATACATGAACATAAGATAGTAACCCATCAGTTTGTTATTCTTGGAAGGACTTGTTGTTCTATTTTTCTCCTACATATTGATGGATTGTTTTGCTTATCTATCTTTGCTTTCAAGTTGTAACAGAACACAATGTTTGCTGGGCCTCTGGCACCCTGGGTAATCATTCATGGCACATGTTTTAATATAGGAACTTAACGGTATTAATTAATTATGCTACTTTGTGGTTAACTGAAGTTGAAAATGCATGAGAAATTGACACTCGATGATTCACCAGTAAACAAGTAATGAATAGTGCAATGCTTGTCAAACAATTGTGCATAGGTTCCACGATTAGATCATGACACGTGTAATGTGCCATCTACTCCATCTTCTGTGCTCTCAATATTAATAATATACCGAGAGAATGTGTGCTTTTCTTTTCCTTTCTTAGTTTAAATGCACATTATGGAGTTAAAATGTTTATATCAAATGTCATGTGGGCCACTGTGGTGTGTTGTTGACTGCTAATTCCTATGGTGCAACGTAGGGCACATCCATTCCTTTTGATTTTATCACATGGGTTCAATGAAATCTTGAGCATTGCACTAGAAGCCTATATCTACCTTGCAACACTACATCCATTATTCAGAAGTTTGAGCCTCCTATTGTTAAAATTTCGGAGATTATGGGCTAGAGAGTGAGCCAGGAATAGGAAGAAAGAGATTCTCTAATATCAGTGGGAATAGGAACATGGAGGAAAACCTAGAGCTCAATTTTTACTCCAATATTGGAGGTAACAATTTGCTTTGTATTTTCCTGATGCCTCCTATTCCTATCGTTCTTAGTACTCCTTCCTCTTCCTTTTGGTTTGCACATTTACTTTTAGGGAAGAAACAAGAAAGTTCCAGTGCATACGTTTAAGTGATGAAGTGTTGGAAGTGAGTCGTGAAGAGGATGAAAAGAGGGTCTGAGAGCATTGTGGGCAAGGGAACATGGAGGAAAGCCAAAAAATTCTTGCCTCTAAAATTTGGGGCTGAGATTCACATGTTTTCCTAATACCTCCCATGCCTATTGTTCTCAGATGCTCCTTCCTCTTCCTTTTGGCTTGCATATGAGTATACATTCCATTTAGCAGCTTATGGGTGAAAGTTCTATGATTAGGATGGTTTTATTTGAAATCTTTATAACTAGCCATCATCTTGAGAGTAATGAATTACAAAAAAGATAAAAAAGAAAACATGTTTTAGTAAAGGAACTTAGAGGATGAATTATTAACATCCCTTAGAAAATTGTACTTAATCCAGTGTGTTCAAATACTTTCATTTTACTACTGTTTCATTAGCAATGACAAAACACTCCGGTCATTTTCTTATCTAATGAGGTTTTGAGGGTGAATTGGGCATGCAGATGACGAAACACGGCTATAAGCAGTGTGCATGGGAACAAGGAGGAAAGAAGAATTAATTTCTTCTAGTTTTAGATATATGATTTCTTTTTTTCCTTTCCCAAATGGATCGCATGTCTTCCTCTCCTTTTGGACTTGCACAACTTACGTGCCAACTCATAGTTACCTGGTCAACTCAAATTCAGATTAAACTTGCCAATCAGTATATAATGCAATGTCTCGGGGAGAAATCCGTCGAGCTTTTTGCGTTTTCTCAAAAAATCTGTCGAGAATTCATAACAGCCCTCGGTCTAATGAGTAAACAAGCCTGTCAAAAACAACTTTTGTGATTCTTTGCAGAACCAGTAGCATGGAGTGTGTCACGAAACTTTTACGATTTTACAAATTATAAGGCTAACCAAGCTTGGAGTCCCTCCGTTCCTCATACATCGCCCATTTTAATTTAGTATGTGACTATTCTTTAAACATGCTAGTGACTGCATAAAACCATTCACATGATTTCCTATCCGAAGATATGTCAATAATATCTTATAATGTAATAGGATCTATCATCGAACTAACATCTCCCATGGAGGCCAACATTAGTATCTTCACTACTAGTCCACACCTAAGATTGTGATTTTGTAGTGTATGTTCTCAAAAGAAGACAGCTAAGTGTTAAGATACAAAGCTTCTATCCAGTTCTTAGCTCATTTCACCCATTAGAAGGACTAATTTTCAAAGAAACTGCACCAATATGATGCAATCTCAATTAAGATGAGCACCCGAGAATTGTTGTTTGATATGTATCAATGCATGACAAATAGAGAAATGACCCGACAAAAAAATCTCTAGAGGATTGCGCTAGTGTGTAACAAAAAAAATTCAACCCACATGTATCCATGTGTAATGGTTGGGATCAATCATCATTAAATCATGTGTGCAACTGTAGCCAATGAATATTGTTCCCAAATTTAAAGGACCACATCAAATTAGTTGGTTAAGCACAAAAGTATCATGCGATAGACCATACGAAGTTATGTGAAATCTTGTAAGAATTGGAGCTACAATAATTTAAATTAGAACTATAGTAGGGCTATAGTTTTTAACTAGCTTCAAAGTATATTACGCACTTAAGATTGATTGAATAACTTTATCATTCAAGAAATATGCGCGAAATGACACTTTCTCACAGACAAGTGCGTACATCGCATAAATAACACATTAGTGCAATATAGACAGAGTTTAACAAGAGTGCCTAAAGTGAAGTTAATATAGGCAAAGTTCTGAGACAAAACACCTTCTCAAAAAACGAGGCAAAGCACATTACATGTATTTTGTCCAACAATTACTTTATATATCTTGATCAGTTTGTTGATTTGACGCATTCCCTAACACAAGAATATTTTATGTTGTCTGTCGCAATTTTAGACACACTTTCAGATAAATATGGTACATAATTAGGAAGTCAAAATATGAGGGGAAAATCTTAGAAGTTTATGGAATATGATAATGCACTTTATTGAACCATTCATAGAGGCAAGGTTAGTTATTAACTAATTTCCCTAAAAGAAGTTGGGCACCTCAATTACAAATTGCAAGTTATAGAGAAGTAAAAGCTCTTAGTATGGACTCCACACAAGAAAATTTCATTAGCTCTAGTAAAAAAGAAACCTCTAATATTCAGGTGTTAAAAGGATCATATTGTAATTCTGAATTTTCATGGGTCGTAGACAGGCTATCTTTATCCTGAGATATTATTTTCCTAATTCTAGTGATCCTCCTCACATGCACTATTATCTCTTCATCCACCTAGTTCCTTATACAGAAATTGAAGATTGCATGCCTTATTGTCCTTTATATTTTCAATAAATGCACATTCATAACCAGGGACAAATCTTTTCCTTTTTTAGATGAGCATTAAAAAAGATTCATGATCTCCCGTGAGTGTTCCAGTCATTAAGTGATATGCAATATGGTGCACCATACACTTCATAAGAAGAGTATTCCAAGAACACTGCAGGCATCATTCAACAATTCAAGCTTCTAACTATGGAACTTTTGGAAGCATAGAAAAATGCCTTAAAGGTGAGCCAGGAAGAGGAAGAAAGAGATTGTCTAAGAACAATGTGAACAGGAACATGGCGGAAACCTTGAGCTATCCATTTACACCTCTAGAAAGGTGGTGGTTTCACAAGTGTTTCCCGATGCCTCCCATTTTTATCGTTCTTAGGTGCTCCTTTCTCTCCCTTTTAACTTGCATAGTTGTCTTTGCAAATAATATAAAAATTTAGATGCTAAGAAAGTAAAGTCGAGACAGGAAGAGGAAGAAAAGAAGACCTAAGAGCATTGGGCATGGAACATGGATGAAAGCCTAAACTACTACTGTTTCCCTCGGCATTTGGGGGTCAGTATCTGTTTCAGAGTTTTCCCAATGCCTCTCATGACTATTGTTCTTAGGTGTTCCTTCCCCTTCCTTTTGACTTGTAGAACAAAATTATCAAAGTGTAAACAAAAAGTTTGACTCCTTCATGGTTTAGTATACTACGCTTGGTCTTAGTGTGACAAAATGCAACAACAGCTCAATAACAAATACCAAAATTGTCCTTGGACTGGGTCTATTGATGATTACTATGATAAAAATCTGACCTATGACGATTTCACTGAATTTTATCCCAAGGTGTATATGTGGACACAATAGATATCATATGAATTTGACAACAAATTATATCATGCACGAAAACCAACACCTTCCATTTTGCAGTACGTAGTAGAAGAGGAGGAGGAGATGAAGATAGGGCACTCACAGATGAGAGCTAGTTCGCTGCCCAAGCTGGTGCACCGAGGCGAGATAGTACATACACGGAGCATATATCCTCCTTCAAACGCACGCTGGCCCGCCGCGCCGATCCATAGTTGTACCCGTACTCCGTACCTTCGTCTAGCACTCGCCTCTTCAGACCGCTTCGGGCACTTGGAGTGGGCGACTGGAGGGAAGGGCGGAGGACGAGTACTCGGGGTCGCTGCTGGAGCTGAGACGGAGGCAACCCAGGTACCGCCGGAAAGCGGTGGCGAGCTATCTTTTTTTATTTTTCATGTTAAGGGAGTAAATTACTTCTTTTTTCTGCAACCGTGAAGAGCTTCATAATCTCAAGCACGCATTGGGCTAGCCCAGTGGAGCAGCCTATTGCCTAGTTGGGCGACACTTCCGTTGGCCTCTTTTTGTTGGGTTGGCTGAGTTCTTTTAAAATCTTCATATTCATATGTATGACAATATTTCGGAAAAAGAAGAAATATTTAAATTACTAAATTGTTGTATTGGAATTTTCTTCCCAGAGTATGCCTGAGTTAGAAGATGTGCTCCAATAGTCATATTCACTTTCTTGCCTCTAGGGTCATCCCTGTTTCCAAAAATAATAAAATTTAGCCGTGTCATTCATAAACAATGCTCTAGTAGTTCAAAAAACAGTGAATGAAAAAAAGGCATTTTAGGATCATAAAAATATAAGCATATTTAATATTAGTAGAACCTGAAAACTTATTCAAATATCAAGACAATCTCTCAAGTCTTCACTATCCGTAGCTCAAGATTTTCTTGTATATGATTATGCTCGCAATAAGAGAAATCTCTATGATATCTGCAAGACAAGCAATCCTATTCACATTGAACCTCAAAATTAAGTCTCTTGAGTCAAGTCAAGAAAAGTGTAAAGAATAATAGATTGATACTCAATGATAATAATTGTTACAATTACAAGAGTTTATATAGAGGGACAAGCCGATTCAGCTAGGGTTTCTTGAGCCGCCAGAAATAGTCTAACATCTCCCCTGCAGTGTCAACAGGAGGCTCGACAACGTTGAGACTAAAACGAATATCTTAAAACGGTGTAGTAGCGAGCCCTTTGGTGAAGATGTCGGCAAACTATGTAGTTGAGGGAACGTGTAGCACACAAACATGTTCGAGACCATCCTTCTCTCGAACAAAATGAATATCTATCTCGATGTGCTTTGTGCGCCGATGCTACACAGGGTTCCCTGACATGTAGACAACAAAGATTTTGTCACAATAAATAATAGTCGCTTGTTAGATTGGTCGATGAAGCTCCAATAATAACTAACGTAGCCAAATAGTGTCAGCAACAACATGTGTCATGGCTTGGTACTATGCCTCGGCAGACGAGCGGGAGACCGTAACCTGTCTTTTCTAGGACCAAGAAACCAAATTGATACCAAGAAAAATACAAAATCCGCATGTGCATCGGCAAGTGTCCGGGCACCTAGCCCAGTCTGCATCCGAGGAATTTGGAGAAGAGGTGTTGACATAAAGTGTTGGAGATATGCCCTAGAGGCAATAATAAATATAGTTATTATTATATCTTTGTGTTTATGATAAATGTTTATATTCATGCTATAATAGTATTAACAAGGAAACATTAATACTTGTGTGAATTGTAAACTTAATTTGAAGTCCCTAGTATAGCCTCTATACTTCACTAGCTTGTTGGTTGATTGATGATTGTGGTTTCCCTATCATGAACATTGAAGATGTTATCAACAACAAGATCATATCGTTAGGAGAATGATATGGTGGACATACTCCTATAGACAAGCGTAGCATAAAGATCAAGTCATTTCAATAGTTCAATTGCTATATGCTTTCTGATACATAGTAACCTAATTCCTTCGACCATGAGATCATGCATATCACCTTTACTGGATGGATGCTTTGATGTCATCAAACACCACACCGTAACAGGGTGGCTATAAAGGTGGCATTGAGTGTTCGGAAAGTATTGGTTGAAACACATGGATCAAGAGTGGGATTTGTCCATCCACATGATGACGGATAGATATTCTGGCCTCTCGGTGAAATGTCATCCAATTAGCTTGCAAGCATGTGACTGGCTCACAAGGGATCACATATCACGGAACGAGAAAAGAGTACTTATCGATGTGAGGTTGAACTAGGTATGCAGATACCGACGATCATAACCTCGGATAAGTAACATATCGTGAGACAAAGGGAAATTGGTATCGTATGTAAGTGGTTCATTCGATCGCAAAGTAATCGAGAAATATGTAGAGCCATATGAATTTCCAGATTCCTCTATTGGTTATTGTTCGGAGAAGTGTCTCGATCATGTCCGCATAATTCACGAACCGTAGGGAGACACACTTAAGGATTCGACGTTGTTTGAGTAGTTATGGTATTATGAGAAAGAGACCGAATGTTGTTCGGAGTCTCGGATGGGATCCGGGATATCACGAGGAGATCCGGAATGGTCCGGAGAATAAGATTCATATAAGGAAAGTCCCGTTTCGGAGTAGCGGAATGGTTCCGGTGTTTTCATCGGGAACATTCTAGAAGGTCCCGAAATGTCCGGCACTCCGGAGGGGGAAGGGTACATGAATGTGTCATTACATATTGGAATGATTGCATCATGTACTAGGTGTTCTTGCTGTCCAAAATAAAGGGTTTATTTAAATCCTAAATTGAAAAGTCAAACGGCTAGTTTGAAAGTCAAACGGCAATTTTGGAAAGTGGGAAAAGAGGAGGATTGGTGGAGGCCGAGTTGGAGGGGAATTCCTCCCCTTGGCCGGCGCACCTCCCAAGGCCGACTTGGGGAGGAACTCCTCCCCTTGGCCGGCCAGCCCTCCCACCTATATAAGGAGGGGCAGGGCTCCCCTCCTAGAACACACAAGTTCCTATCTTCTACCTCCGGTTTAGAGCCGTTTTGGTTTAGAGCTTCTAATTGCTTTAGCCAGCGGTTTAGAGCCTTCTAATTGGTGTGTCTAATTACTAGACCACTAATAGCCTCTCTCATAAGCTCCACCATACTCGCACCGCTTAAGGCGGAGCTGGATCTCCCCTCTACTTCTCCCCCCACGTACAGCGCCGGAATCGCGGCTCGAGGAGAGTGCTACAACCTCCACTGCCTGGAACAAGGAGAGGAAGGTCTTCGTCGAGTACCCAACGTGTGACCGATCATGGGAGCTAACTTTGAACGCGCTGGAAGGATCGTCTACGCGATCTTGAGATCGGAAGAAGTCTGACTACATCACCACCCACGAGAATCTGCTCTCGTTAACCGCTGGAATCTTCGAGGGTGAGTTATTCCATCGACTCGTTGCTGCAATCTAGTAGATAGATCTTGGCTTGTTTGTTTGTATGATAGAAAATTTTGTTTTCCATGCTACGAACCCTACAGTGGTGCAGTATCTATATGTAGATCTCTTGCTGTTAGACGAAAGAACACAATGGTCATTGTGGGCGTTGATGCTTTATTGTAGATTGCTTTTGTGTACTTTGCATCTTGCGGTATGTTGGGATGAAGCGGCCCGGTAACCTTACATGACATCGTTCATGATACTTGCTCCACGCTTGACATGCAACTTGTATTGCATAAGTGGCTTTATGGGTGCTGTTTCTCCTAGCATAGTAAAGATCCAATTTACAACGGGTGATCAACAATGCTAGTATCAATGTTGTGGTTCTTGTTAGAACGACAAAACGACCTTATTGAAAGCCCCAAACCACGTAAAATATGCAAAGAAAGTAGAGGTCTAACTTTGTTTGTTTGGGTGTCTTGATGATGTGATATGGCCATGATTGTGATTATATTTGATGTATGCAATGTTCCTTATTGTAAGTTGGCAGCCGCAGAGCCATATATGTTGTCTTTAATTTCTGTTAAGACCTGCGTGTCTATTCAAAATAGTTGTAATAGTTGAAGCTGGTGGGCGACAACCATGAAGAAGCATCATTGACCTTGATGTCGCACGGTGATGATGGAGATCATGTTCGTGCTTGAAGATGGAGATCGGAAGCACAAAGAAGAAAGGCCATATCATATCACATATTATGAATTGCATGTGATGTTAATCCTTTATGCATCTTGTATTGCTTAGTAGACGGTAGCATTATAAGATGATCCCTCATGCACATAAATTTCAAGTTCTAAAGTGTTCACCCTTAGTATGCACTGCTTGCCAAAGCACCTTTGCTTGATCACAGGGTGTCTTTGATTCCGCGTGTGAAATACAAGCGTAGCAAGCCAGATTTGCTTATGCGGTAGCTAAGGTTTGATCTTGACGAGCCTAGCATGTACGGACATGGCCTCGGGAACACGGATCGCGAAAGGTAAAGCATGAATCATATAGTAGATATGATGAACATGATGATTGTTCGCCATTGAAACTATATCAACTCTCGTGATGATCGGTGTTGATGTAGTGGATTTGGTTCTGTGATCACTAAAACAATGTGAGGGATGTTGTTTTGAGTGGGAGTTCACCTAGTTTAATTTCATTAATTAATTTGAACTCAATTTGTCATAAACTTAGTCTAAACTATTGCAAATATGTTGTAGATCAATGGCAGCCCTACCATCAATTTTAATGCGTTCCTAGAGAAAGAAAAGTTGAAAACAATGGAAGCAACTTGGATTGGTTCGCAATTTGAGGATTGTCCTCACAGTGGTAATTTGACCTATGTGCTTTGGATGCACCACCGGCTAGGGTGATGATGCTACCGATGAAGTAAAGAATGTTTACCTCGCTCGGAAGAATCAGTACTCCATAGTTCAGTGTGCTATCTTGTATGGTTTAGAATCGAGCTTGAAAAGGTTTGAAGAGTCGATCCATATGATATTGTCGAGGATCTCAAATTAATCTTTGAGACTCATGCGGCAATTGAAAGTTATGAAGCTTCAAAAGTTCTTTAAGCGCAAGATGGAAGAGGGTAGCTCCGTCGGTGAGCATGTGCTTAAGATGTGCAGGCACGCAAATAAACTTCAAAGTTTGGGTATAGTGATTCCTAATACTTTGGGGTTTACCGCATCCTCAATCACTACCACCAAGTTACAAGAACTTTGTGATGAACTACAACATGCGTAACATGAACAAAGAGTTGCGAACTATTTGCTATGTTAAAATCTGCGTAAGTGGAGATCAAGAAAGAGAAACAAGTGATGATGGTCAATAAGACAACCAAATTCAAGAAAGGCAAGTATAAGCAAAAGTGACACTTAAATAACGGTGTTAAGAAAGTTACCACTCCTATGAAGAAGACCAATGCTGGACCTAAGCCTGGCGAAGGTGCTTTTCTTGCAAGGGAGAAGGTCCTTTGAGCGGAATTGCCCAAAGTACTTGGCGGATTTGAAGAACGGCAACATCAAGAAGAAAGGTATATCTGATATACATGTTATTGATGTGTATCTCACTAGTATTCGTAGTAGTGCACAGGTATTTGATCTGGTTGGTTGCTCATATTTGTAACTCAAGCAGGAGCCGCTTAAATAAACGGAAGCTAGTGAAGAACGAGGTGACGATGCGGCGTGAGAAGCGGATCAAAGGTTGATGTGATGCTGATGCGACGCTCGCGGCGCACCTCTTCATCTACCATCGGGATTAGTTTTATACTTAAATAATTGTTATTTGGTGCCTGCGTTGAGCATGAACATTATATCGGGATCTTGTTTATTGCGAGACGGTTACTTGTTTAAATCCGAGAATAATGGTTGTTCGATTTATATGAGTAATATGTTTTATGCACATGCACCTTTGATAGATGGTCTATTCTTGTTGAATCTCGATAGTAGAAATACACATATTAATAACATTGAAGCTAAACGCTTGAAATCAAGCGATAATTCGACCTATATGTAATCGTGTCTTGGTCACATTGGGTGAAGCGTATGAAGAAACTCCATTCGATGGACTTCTTGAATCACTTGATTTTGAATCACTTGAAAGATGCGAGGCATGTCTGATGGGTAAAATGACTAAGACTCCATTTACTCAGGTATAATGGGAGCTATGTACTTATTGGAAATCATACATACCGATGTGTGTGGTCCAATGAGTGTAGCATCGCGATGGTTATCGTTATGCTCTTACCTTCACGGATGATTTGAGTAGATATAGGTATATCTATTTCATGAAACATAAGTCCGAAACTTTCGAGAAGTTTAAGGAGTTTCAAAGTGAGGTAGAGAATCAACGTAACAAGAAGATTAAATTTCGATGCTCTCGATCGTGGAGGTGAATATCTAAGTTACGAGTTTGGCGAGCATTTGAAGAAATGTGGAATACTTTCAGCAGATTGACCGGGGAACACCACAAATGTAATGGTGTGTCCGGACGTCGTAATGTCGAACTCTCTTAGATATGGTTCGTTCTATGATGTCACTTACAGATTTACCGCTATCATTTTGGGGTTATGCATTAGAAACAGTCGCATTCACTTTAAATAGGGCACCATCTAAATCCGTTGAAACGACACCGTATGAATTATGGTTTGGGAAGAAACCTAGATTGTCGTTCTTAAAGTTTGGGGTTGCGAAGCCTATGTAAAGAAGTTACAGCCGGACAAGCTTGAACCCAAAGCGGAAAAATGCGTCTTCATAGGATACCCAAAGGAAACTATTGGGTATACCTTCTATCATAGATCCGAAGGCAAAAAATTTGTTGCCAAGAATGGATCCTTTCTAGAGAAGGAATTTATCTCGAAAGAAGTGACCGGAAGGAAAGTAGAACTCGACGAGGTTGTCGTAACCTCGAATTATTATGTAGAAAGACACGCAAAGAGAAGTTCAGTTGGTGTGCATGCACGATAAGAGAGGAAGCTAATGATGGTGATCATGAAACTTGGTTGTAGTTGCTCAGAGCCTCGGAGGTCAACGAGAACTCGTACCACTCCAGTTGGTATGATTCCGTTATGAATGTCATGTTGGTGGACAACACCGATGACCCGAGACATATGAGGAAGCGATGATGAGCCCGATTCCAATAAATGGCAAGAAGCCATGAAATCCGAGATTGGATCCATGTACGAAAACCAAGTATGGACTTTGGTGGACTTACCGGATGGCGGAAGGTCGAGAACAAATGGATTTTCAAGAAGAAAACAGATGCTGATGGTAATGTTCACATTTATAAAGCTCGACTTGTCGCAAAAGGTTTCGACAAATTCAAGGAGTTGACTACAATGAGACTTTCTCACACGATGGCGAAGCTAAAGTCTGTGAGGATTATGTTAGCAATGCATATTATGATTATGAGATATGGCGGATGGATGTCAAAACAGCATTCCTCAATGGTGACATTGATGAAGAGTTGTATATGATGCAACCCAAAGGTTTTGTCGATCCTAAAGATGTTAACAAGGTATGCAAGCTTCAACGGTCCATCTATGGATTGAAGCAAGCATCCAGTTGGAATCAACGTTTGATAAGGTAATCAAAGTTTTGGTTTTATACAAACTTATGGAGAAGCTTGTATTTACAAGAAAGTGAGTGGGAGCTGTAGCATTCTTAATACTGTATGTGGATGACATATTGTTGATTGGGAATGATGTAGACCTTCTTAATAGTGTCAAGGAGTATTTGAATAATAGTTTTTCAATGAAGGATCTTGCGAAGCAGCTTAAATATTAGGCATAAAGATTTATAGAGATAGATCGAACGCCAAATATCATTGTCACAAAGTACATATTTGGACAAAGTTCTAAAGAGGTTTGGAATGGAAGATAGCAAGAAAGGGTTCTTGCCCATGTTGCTTTATAACGACTTTGAGTAAAACTCAAAGTCCCACACATCGAAGATAGAGAAAGGATGAGTAAGACTCCCTATGCCTCAGCCATAGGATCTCTAATGTATGCCATGCTATGTACTAGACCGACATCGCATATCTGTTAGTCTAACTAGCAGATATCAAAGTGATCCGAGTGGATCATTGGACATGATCAAAACATCCTTAAGTACTTGAGAAGAACTAAGGATATGGTTCTTTCTTATGGAGGTGATGAACAGCTCGTTGTTAATGGTTACACCGATGCTAGTTGGAACACCGATCCGGATGATTCTAAATCACAATGCTGATACGTATTTATTTTGAATGGTGCAGCGATTAGCTGGAGTGCAAAGCAAAGCGTTGTGGCGAGATCTTCAACTGAATCGGAATACATGGTTGCTTCGGAGGCTTCACAAGAAGCGATATGGATGAAAGAGTTCATTACAGCTGGGTGTGGTTCCTAGTGCGCTGGACCCAATGTCTATCTCTTGTGATAACATGGGCGCCATAGCCAATGCGCAAGAACCAAGGTCACACAAGAAGCTGAAGCATATCAAGCTCTGCGTTTCCACGCTATTCGAGAACATATCCAGGATGGGGATATAAAGATTTGCAAAGTACACACAGATCTGAATGTGGCGGATCCGTTGACTAAACCTCTCCCGAGGGCAAAACATGACCAACACCAAACTGCCATGGGTGTTCGGTATATTACCATGTGATCTAGATTAGATGACTCTAGTGCAAGTGGGAGACTGTTGGAGATATGCCCTAGAGGCAATAATAAATATAGTTATTATTATATCTTTGTGTTTATGATAAATGTTTATATTCATGCTATAATAGTATTAACAAGGAAACATTAATACTTGTGTGAATTGTAAACTTAATTTGAAGTCCCTAGTATAGCCTCTATACTTCACTAGCTTGTTGGTTGATTGATGATTGTGGTTTCCCTATCATGAACATTGAAGATGTTATCAACAACAAGATCATATCGTTAGGAGAATGATATGGTGGACATACTCCTATAGACAAGCGTAGCATAAAGATCAAGTCATTTCAATAGTTCAATTGCTATATGCTTTCTGATACATAGTAACCTAATTCCTTCGACCATGAGATCATGCATATCACCTTTACTGGATGGATGCTTTGATGTCATCAAACACCACACCGTAATAGGGTGGCTATAAAGGTGGCATTGAGTGTTCGGAAAGTATTGGTTGAAACACATGGATCAAGAGTGGGATTTGTCCATCCACATGACGGATAGATATTCTCTGGGCCCTCTCGGTGAAATGTCATCCAATTAGCTTGCAAGCATGTGACTGGCTCACAATGGATCACATATCACGGGAACGAGAAAAGAGTACTTATCAGTAACGAGGTTGAACTAGGTATGCAGAGATACCGACGATCATAACCTCAGATAAGTAACATATCGTGAGACAAAGGGAAATTGGTATCGTATGTAAGTGGTTCATTCGATCGCAAAGTAATCGTAGAAATATGTGGGAGCCATATGAATTTCCAGATTCCTCTATTGGTTATTGTTCGGAGAAGTGTCTCGATCATGTCCGCATAATTTCACTTAACCGAGGGAGACACTTAAGGATTCGACGTTGTTTGAGTAGTTATGGTATTATGAGAAAGAGACCGAATGTTGTTGAGTCTCGGATGGGATCCGGATATCACGAGGAGATCCGGAATGGTCCGGAGAATAAGATTCATATAAGGAAAGTCCGTTTGAGTGAAGCGGAATGGTTCCGTGTTTTCATCGGGAACATTCTAGAAGGTTCGGAATGTCCTGGCACTCAGGAGGAAGGGTACATGAATGTGTCATTACATATTGGAATGATTGCATCATGTACTAGGTGTTCTTGCTGTCCAAAATAAAGGGTTTATTTAAATCCTAAATTGAAAAGTCAAACGGCTAGTTTGAAAGTCAAACGGCAATTTTGGAAAGTGGGAAAAGAGGAGGATTGGTGGAGGCCGAGTTGGAGGGGAATTCCTCCCCTTGGCTTGGCACCTCCCAAGGCCGACTTGGGGAGGAACTCCTCCCCTTGGCCGGCCAGCCCTCCCACCTATATAAGGAGGGGCAGGGCTCCCCTCCTAGAACACACAAGTTCCTATCTTCTACCTCCGGTTTAGAGCCGTTTTGGTTTAGAGCTTCTAATTGCTTTAGCCAGCGGTTTAGAGCCTTCTAATTGATTTAGAGCCTTCTAATTTGTGTGTCTAATTACTAGACCACTAATAGCCTCTCTCATAAGCTCCACCATACTACTTTTGCAAGGCGAAGCCCTGGGATCTCCCTCTACTTACGCCGTACCATGTGCTGCGGAATCGCGATGAGAGTGCTACAACCTCATTTTCTTTGGAACAAGGGAGAGAAGGTCTTCGTCAGAGCGATGTGACCGATTGCATGGAGCGCTGCTGGAACGTGGCGCTGGAAGGATCGTCTACGCGATCTTGAGATCGGAAAGAGTACGACTACATCACCCACGAGAATCTGCTCTCGTTAACCGCTTTGGAATCTTCGAGGGTGAGTTATTCCATCGAATCGTTGCTGCAATCTAGTAGATAGATCTTGGCTTGTTTGTTTGTATGCGATAGAAAATTTTTGTTTTCCATGCTACGAACCCCTACATAAAGACCATGATTGAGTGTGCCTTTAAGATAACGAAGAATTCGTTTGACATGGGTATAATGGGGAAATGCATGTAGAGACAAACTTGTTGGACAACAAAGGAGATGTCGGGATGGTAATATTAGGATATTGAAGAGCTCCGGTTGGACTATGATAGAGAGTAGGATGTGAAAAACTTTCGGCAGCAGAAGAGAGTTTGTGGGTGATGTCAATAGGAGTACGAGATGGTTGACAATCAATCATACCATCAGGAGTGAGAAGATGAAGGATGTACTGGCGTTGAGAAACAAAGAGTCCAGATGTGTCAGGAAGAACAACAATGCCCAAAAAATGATGAAGAGAGCCAGTATAAGTCATGGAAAATTCAGCTCGAAGAAGAGAGATAACATGATCGATAAAGGATTGAGAAGAAGCTGTGAGAATGATGTCATCAATGTAAAGAAGTAAGTAAGCAATATTAGAATTATGATGATAGACAAAAAGGAATGCATCAGAAAGAGATGGGGTAAAGACAATGGTTTGAATGAAAGATTAAAAACGTTGGAACCAAGCCCATGGAGCTTGTTTGAGACCGTAGAGAGTTTTTTGCAGAAGGAAAACATGATTGGGATGGGATAGATCTTCAAAGACAAGGGGGTGCTGACATAGACAATTTCCTGAGGGGAACCATTTAGGAAGCCATTTTTGACATCTAATTCATGAATAGGCCATGTATAGGAGACAACAATGTTGAGAACCGTGTGGATAGTGCTGGACTTAACAACATGAGAAAATTGTTCATCGTAATCAATGCCTTGTTGTTGAGAATATCCACGACATACCCATCGAGCCTTGTAGCGAGCAAGACTTCCATCAGAGTGAATTTGTTTATGAAAACCCCACTTGCTAGAAACAACATTAGTATTAGAAGGACGAGGAACAAGAGTCCAGGTATTATTACCAAGTAAAGCACTGAATTTATCTTGCATCGCTATAGCCTAGTTTGGATTAAGAAGGGCGTCTTTATAAGTTTTAGGAATAGGGGAAATAGAGACATCGACATGCAATTTGAGACGTTGAGCAGGTAGACGAAAACCAGATTTTCCTCGAGTGTGCATGGTATGGTCATTATGGGGCACAGGAATTGGGACGGCATTAGGAGGGAGTGGTGTTGGAGGTGGGCAAAGCGAGGCGTCTGGCGCAGCGGAAATAACCGACACCGGGCTAGGTTGGTCTGTTGTGGAAGGAGTTGGGGAAGATTTGGCTGCCACGGTAGGATCAGCAGTAGGAAAGAGTTCTGCCGTGGCAGGATTTTAGGCTACCGCGGGCAGGTTTTGGGAATATTTACCTACCACGGCAGAGCCTGTGGCAGAGCTGTCTGGTGGTTGAGCAGAGGGATAGAAGGGAAAGTGTGGGAGGGTAGAGGGCTGGGTAGGGGCTAGAGGTGCAGGGTCGTCGTGTTGAGAGAAAGGAAATATGGTTTCAGCAAACGTGACATGGCGTGAGATATGAACATGGCCAGAAAGAAAGTCGAGGAAATGATAGCCTTTGTGTTCATCGGAAAACCCAAGGAGGATGCATGGGATTCAGCAAGGAGAAAGTTTGTTTTGGGAGGTGGCGTAGGAATTGGGAAAACGGAGGCATCCAAAAACACAAAGATCCTCATAGTTAGGATGACTCAGAAAAAGGGAGAAATAGGGGGCCGTGGTAGGCTTAGCTTTAGATGGACGAATATTCAGAATATAGGTGGCCATGCGAAGAGCTTCAACCCAAAAGTTTGGAGGCATAGAGACGTGTAGCAAGAGAATACGAATGACGTCATTTATTGTATGAAGAGAACGCTTATCTTTACCATTTTTGTGGGAGGTATATGGGCATGAAAAACGAAGGACAACACCGTCGTGAATAAAGAAGTTGTGATTGTTGAAGTTTTCAAATTCCGGACCATTGTCACATTGAATAAAATGCATGGGGAGAAAGAAGTGAACATACACATAGCGCTGAAAGTTAAGAAATATCGTATCCACATCAGATTTGTTACGCAAGGGAAAAGTCCAGGCATAATGGTTATAATCATCGAGAATAATAAGATAATATTTGAAGCCTGGAATACTTTCAATAGGAGATGTCCATAGGTCGCAATGAAGAAGTTCAAATGGAAAGGTACTAGCAGAACTAGAGGAACTACAAGGAATACGCACATGTTTCCCTATTTGACAAGATTCACACATAGAAGCATTATGGGTATCACGATTACAAGGGATGGAAAATTCAATAAGGAGAGATCATAAAGCAGCACTATGAAGATGGCCAAGAGCGTTGGTGCCAGAGATCAACGGAGGCCACCATGGACGTAGGATTCGCATCGGTAGGGGCACCATGGAGGGACTATAGATCACTAGAGCTATTGAAGCGTCCGATATCGGCCTTGGTCTGGTAATCCTTCACAGATAAACCAAGTGTGTCATATTCGAGAAAAACATGATTATCACGGGTAAACTGGCGAACAGAAATAAGATTTATAATGAGAGATGGGGCAACAAGAACATCAGGAAGAAGTAGAGGTTTGGTTTTAGAAAGAACTTGAGCTTGACCAACACAATGAATAGGAATACAAGAACCATCACCAAGGGTAATTGAGGTGTATGGATAAGATGTGCATAAAGACATCAAATTACTTGAAGCAGACATATGACTGGAAGCACCAGAAAAAAAAATCCAATCAGTACCTGAGATTCTTTGTGCAGCAAAATTGTTCATGGCCTGGATAAAGGTAGTTTGGTCCCAGCTTGGTGTTGAGGTAGGTGGCGGCGTCGGCAGCAGTGCGGACTGCTGTGGCGGTGTCAACAGAAGTTGTGTGGACTGTTGTGGCAGTGGGGGGTAGTAGGCACCCCGTCAGCATACGGTTATGGAGGGCTAGCATCGTAAGATGCTCCATAGGGTACACCATAAGGAGCATATGTCAGAGCCACGTGGTATGCGTGCATCGGTTGGTGCGGAAGAAGAGACCCAGGCGCACTGGTGTGAGGGTGCAGACCAGGGTGCCAGGCGCCAGAGTAGGCCGGTGGTGCATCGAGAGGAGAAGGGGCGATCCAGGGCATGGGCCAGGCCTGTACGAGCCTTGTCCATAGGTCATGAGGGTGGCACCAGATGGGCGACGTCAGGGGTGTAGGAGCCGGTGGTGGATCGCCACCTGGAGTAACAGGTGTCGATGGAGTTGATGACGGTCGTGGCAACCGATACATAGGTCTATTGCCGTAGTATCTGGGACTAGGGAGCCAGCTAGGAGGGGGCTGCACTGACGAAGAAGGTGGCACAGGCGATGAAGGCACGGGAGGTCGTAGGATGACCGCAAAGACCCGAGGGCGAGAATCCTTATTGTCGATGGCGCGGTTGGCCCACTACAACATAGATCGGACCTCGGCAAAGGTAGGGTGGGCCGCATCATTGGGATGAAGGAGGCTTGCTTCTCTAAGCGTTATTTGAGGTTGACAAGGAGAATATTGAGGAGTTGCCAATCGTCGACGAGGTCCCCAAGTTCTTGAAGCTCGTCAACAATGGATTTGAGCCGTTGGCAGTAGATGCCAACTGGATAGTCATCTTGAACGGTGTTACGGAGCTCCGCATGAAGGGTGTTGACACGAGCATCGACGTTGTCTTGAAACAGTTGACAAAGGGCCACCCAGAGAGCAGCAGCGTTGGTGGTGTCGTAGAAGACAAGGTTGAAAATTTCAGTAAACACCCGCTGGTAGATCCACTATATGATGGTGAGATCATCCTTGACCCAGCGAGGATGTGTGGACCGAGGAACGGGGTTGGTGGCGACATGATCCATATGGTTGTAGTGGCCAAGATGAACTTCGAAGAGATGGTTCCAATGGTAGTAATTGTGTTTGGGAAGATCTAAAGTGATTGAAATAAATGGGGTAACATCGGAGATAGTATCGGCATAGTTTATGGTGGTGGAAATTGGAGGAACAAGGGATAGGTTGGAGAAGGAGGAGGAGGAGGTAGCTAGGGTTTTGGTAGAGGCGGGCTTCTGCTCAAAGTAGCCGGGCGGCGGTGGCGGCGGTGGGGCAGGTATTGTGATACCCTTGGATTGTATTAGGCTGATACCGTGTAAATTAGAAAAGATTGATACTCAATGCTAATATATATAGAGGGACAAGCTGGTTCGGCTAGGGCTTCATGATCTGCAAGAAATAGTCTAACAAAAAGTTCTAAAACAACTCAAAAATAGCTCACTGAAGCGATGGTCAAAATCATTGGTAATAGAGTTTGTAGAAATATAGATAGAGTACACAATGTAAAAACAATCAAGGGTGATCTAACATCTTCCTCCTTTTATTAATGTCCCTATTTTGTTATTATTTTGTGCATACATAGGACTCTGATGTCATTTTCTGTGGAAATTGACATTTTTCAAGAGGACTATCAACCATCATTTCTCCAATTGAGCAAACATGTCCTCACATCCTTAACGAAATATATTTACTGAATTAATACAATAACAATTTTAGACCAATAAAATCTGCAAACAAAAATATAACCATAAATGTAACTCATATCCGTACGATATTTCTCTATATTATCCTTGTCCGGCAGGTGATCCACCAGTGTCCTATAAATTTCTTTTGCATATGGATGCTATATGTCAGCATCATACAAGAAGTTTCGTACGTGTAGCACCTCTCAACCATAAAGCATAATTCATTGCATACTTACAAAGAGTTAGTTTCATCCACACCCCATAAGATGGAAAAAAGTACTCTTTTAACTTCTCCTTGAATATCCCACTAAGGACATAGTTTAGTGTCATGTTTTGGTAAATTGAGAATTAGATATTGGAAAGAGAATCTGAGTTAATTTTTGACTAGATTAGATATACTGCATGTTAGCCCATAATCGGTTATTCATAGTGTTCATTAAATAATCATAACTTCCTCATACCGAGTCCTATGTCCTATGTATAGTCACTCAAATTCTAAATAAAAAGCATGCGCATCTAAATCTTTTGACCAAAAATCAAGGTCGCTTACCTACCGGAAGCTCTGCCCCTAACTAGCTTGGTTCATCAGATAACGAACAAGATGCCTATCTCTCTCTCTGTGCATGGTGAAATGCGCACTTATAACATTTATTTTTCATGTTCTGCTTTCTGGGAGAGAGGGTAGCCTTGCCATGGAATTTTGTTATGCACATGTCGGTAGACTAGTTCCTTCCATCACCATGAAAGCGAGTGTTGTTGTGTCCGTCCATCTTAGTAAAAACCAAAAGAAGTACATAAAAGTTTGACCACTGTAAACATAGCTCAATCCAGTAAAAAATTAGCATACTAAACAAAACATTCTATGTCAAAGAGCCATGGTGTTTCTGAGGTTCATTCATCTATAGATATTAGCTTTAAATGGAAAGATTATGTCAATTTACGACGGCGAGTCCACGAATGTTTTGAAGCCAAAGTGTGACTAAATGTTTTCAGATACACGTAACCGAATATAAACATCACATTGGGAAAATACACTTTCCACAAGAGTTTTCATGTATAAAGATGGGAGACAGTACAAAAAAAACATAATAGCACATATAAATGTTCATTGATACAAAATATGAGATGTTAACATTTAACAACGGTGGCCCAAAATCTCAAATGTTCATCGGTACTAGACCCTATTGAATCTAACACTCAACCACAAATACGCATGTCCAATTACACCCAAAAGATTCTACACAATAAGATAAATTTGAGTTAGCAAATTATAAGATGGTACCTCCAAAAGAAAACCATGACGAGATAATAAACATAGCATCAATCATGTCCTAACTAGGCTTAGGAATTTTAGATAAATGTCCTTTCCTTGTATTCATGGGTTAAAACCTTTTAGCAAAACCATCACTATCAAGTGCTCTAAATATCTCCTGCTTGTTATACCATATCATCATGTCACTGAATCAACCATTCTTCATATTTTTACATAATTTTGACTTGATAATCTTCCTAAATATTATCCTTATTCATAGAATGTAGTGTAACAGAACAATATAACAACACCAACAAATACAAAGGATACTAAACCAACATGGTTATGAAACTTGATTACATAACATTGGATAAATTTACTTCCTAAAATCTATAAATTAAACTTGAGTATTTCCAAAAGGAACCACATGCCTCTTAAGATGATATCATCAAATTAATAGTATGCTAGTATTAATCTAGGAAGTCATTAGTCTTCCTAAATATTATCCATACTAGACTCTCTCTATGCCCCTAGGGCGCGGCAGGAAAGCAGAACGCTTTATGATATGTACGCGAAGAAGACGGAAAAATTGTATCATCCTGGAGATATCCGCAAAGCGAACACATCAAATATGCTGCAGTTGTCAATAAGGAAGATTGCAAGTAATAGAAAAATACAACTTTTGATGATAGCATAGGTAACATACACTGGTAGATCATTGTTTGCCACAAAACAATGTTATAAGAAACAGGTGCATCATTCATGTCTCGGAGTTGGCGGATGAGTGCATTTAAACACTTTTTGTAACATCGAACAGTCGAAAGCCACCACCTTGAACACCGAAGGCTTCACCATCTTGAAAGCGAGAAAACATCCTGTCTGAAGAACAAGAGCTACAATAAATCCTCTCCAGCCATCGTCCATCACCACTTCGTTGTCTTCACGCATCTTGCTCTTCACGTACTAGGCACAACCGTTGCCTAACTTCAGCTTGATACTCCTTGGGATGGGAGGTCCCAGACGTCGAACGAAAGAAGGTGGAATGCATAGAACCCTTAACCCATCGCTGTTCTGACCAATATCATAGAGAACTTTTGCGAACTTCTCCGTTGTCTCGTCTTCATGAAAATGTTCGATCTTGAGTGGCCTCCTACACTTGGTAGGACCGGTGACTCCAGATTTATTCGTATTCACATTGTTCTCTACACCCATGGTAAGGGAATCAACACGGGGCGCCATCTTTTCTCCTTCCGAAATGCTTTCCAAAATTTGCACCACATCAACTCTTTTCTTCGCTTTTCGGAATTTTTTGGTGTTAGGCGTGACACTTTCGTCTCCAATAGCTTCATTGTCTGCATTGAGCACGCTACGAAATCCATCTTCAATCTCCACTTGTGGGACACCGTACAAATCAGTCTCCACCTATATATTCTTCAGCGTCCCTCCTTTTCTCTCCTTCGGCACACTTAAGAACAAAACTTTCTGTGTGATCTTCTTGGCTCGAATAGAAAGTGTGTTTGCTTTGTCCAGCCTCGTGAGTGGCTGAAATATAAAATATAAAATAATTATGCAACACTATGAAATGAGCGTCATATGCATCATAAGCAACAGGAGGCGCACACAAAAATCGAACAACTTTTGAAGTAAGCACGAACGCGTACGGAGCACTTTCGCGGACAACACACATAGGATGAGCCTGCGTCGGTCCTATCGCCGAACTACTCCTTCCTATGGAAAAGAATAACAGACATGCGAGGCACGCGATAACCTGCGCAAGTCCATGGTCGTGCTAATCACGTCACTAATCGCATAAGCGTTGAGCATATTCTCATAAGTTGGGAGCTTCCAAAAAATGGATGAACAATGTCTGATGCGAGTAAGACGACGATAAACCAACCAGAATAACATGCGAAACAACTCACCACCATCGAAGGGAGCAAAGGGCGCCGTATGCATGATGGACGAAGAAAGGGATCACTAAGGAGGAGCGTTAGTTAAAGAGAAGACACCGAGACTCGAGAGCTTTCGGTCGAAGATATGAAGTGCATGATGTTTTATAGGCCAGGATAGAAATATAATGAAAGTCGATGACTTTATACCGACTCGTGGCGGAACTACCTCGCGGGGCCCACCACTAGACATGTGATCATTCCGACGAACGTGTTTGCCTAAATTTCAGGAAATCGCCTAAATAGGCTAAGGCATAGGATGTACAAATCACACCGGTACACGATTCATGTCGTTCACACTTGATCGTAGATTTCACTTAGTTTGAGTTTAAATTTTATAAAGTGGACTACAAATAGTCAAAGGTAAATAATTTACACACCGCATCGTTACACAACTCATGCCATTCATAACAAACTCGTATATCTTATTAGACTTCAAAATGAGGATGAGATTAGCAGGCTAAATAAAGCACGATGAGATAAGTATCTTATTCTTATTTATTCACAATCCATGTACAGTAACTAAAGGTACACACAAACTGTCATTCCACTTAACAAAATACTGTCAAGTCGGCTATCTAGGTTCTAAGTCTCATGTCCCTATCTGCGAGATGACGAAAAAGGTATCTCAAAACACTCGCCCACGATTATCCGCATCGACGGTAGGCTCCATGGAGGGGAAGAGCAAGAAGCCATATGCAACGTGATGATGACGCTTCACACATGGATCATTGCACCAGTCGCACCATTGTACCCATGTAGTGCCACCCCGCACGTTTTCTTAATTCTCGGCATCCACGCCGGCACCAGGAACAAAGTCGTGGGCGTCGTAGAAGCAGAAACCTATTTCAGGCGCTGTTGTGTAGAGTACTCGTCCAAAGTTAGCGGCAGGAGCATCACTGACAGATATCGACGATTTTCTAGCGGAAACCACAGGCAACGTGGCCTGACGGTCCTCTCGATCCCATGTCATGCACATCCGTGTAGGAAAATAGCTGAATCTATAGAAATGGTGAAGAACACATTAAACGAAAGGTAGAGAGGGAAAGGAAAAAGAAACTAAAAAAGATGAAGACCGACGGCAGGAACGTACCTTTACAAAAAAGTCGTGACCGAATACGTAGGACGAAGAACGTCCTTGAACCACATGGTCTCGTGCTACCTAGGCGTCGAAACCTGGACAAAAATCTGCTCTGATGGTAAAGAACACATCAATCATAAGAACTGGAGGAAAACAAAAAGAAGACAAGAAATAAATGAAGAGAGACGGAAAGGGAGCATACCTTAACGAAGCCTAGAAGACAAACATCGCTTGAGGACTACGAAGCACGAAGAATATCGACAAACTGCACGGTCTTTCGAGACCTAGGCATTCAAACCAGGAAAAAGAATCAATAAGATAAGTTAGCGTCGGAAATATAAATAGGAACCAAGCGAGAAAATTAAAACCAAGAGAACAATGGAAGAGTAACAAAGAAAAGGAACATACCACATGTAAACGCGAGGCCGTGCTCAAGGAAAGGATCTCACAACAACCTCGATGAGCTGCCGAAAAATAAAAGGAAAATCATTAGGAAACAAACATATGAATAGAAAGACCAAAACCAAAACGCCGCGAAGGAAATGAAACGTACCAGGCATGAGAACAGAAGAGACGAAAGAGCACAGGAAGCCCTGCTATAGCCCGTCGCCAGCAAAGAAGACCATCTCGCAGCGACACCATGAGCTGCAAAATAAAAATATAGGAATATGTCAATAAACATGAACATGAACAAACAAAAAAGTAATAGAAAAGGAAGGAAGCAAACATACCGAGCGTAAGTTAGAGGACGATTGGGAACATCACGAAGAAGCAGAGAGGTAAGAGATGCACCGACGTTACCGACGCTCCCCACCGGTTCATCGACCATCGACGACAGCCGGATAATCCCATCGCAGCCATCGCAGTCAAGCCAGCGATGATCAAAGAAAGAACATCGGTATTGTGTAGAAGGGAGTACGGACGGGGAAGATGAAAGCTAGGGTAAAGGAGTTTTACATGCGTACTATCTCTAGTGCCAGCTCATCTGGCAGAGGAACCCACCAAATGCGACAACCCGCGGACAGAGACAGATAACACTGGCCGCTCGTCTCTCGCCCGCGAGAATCCTCCACCACCTAGAGTCTACGGTTCCAGGTGTGCTCATGTCCACGAGAATCTGCCGCCACATAGAGTCTGCGCTGCCAGCTCGGCTCTACGATTGCGATAACCCGCGTAGTCTATGGTCTATGCTTACAGAAAACACGAGTCCACATCGGTGTTGGACGGCCCCACGTCCGTGAGAATGCGTGCTCAGCATGGGTCGTGCCACGTCCGTGAGAAAGTGTGGTCGACATGAGGAACTACTCACGGGTAGAGTCTACTTTGCCATGTCGGCCCTGGACAAGCCCCACATCCGCGGTAAACTGCGGTCGGCATGGGCTTACGGAACCACGTAAGCTCCGTGCGGGCCCCATGGTTGCACGAAGTCACTGTGTGCATGGGCTCATAGTTCCACATCATCTTTTGATAGACCCTGCCTCTCGGCGGGTGTGGAGGCGTGTCATGGCAGGAATGCCTCCCACAGAGCGCGTTTTGGCCCATGTACGCTGACAGTGGGCCCATGTTGCGCGCGTGTTATACCATCCAGCGATGTCAGTTATGATGTCGCGTGTGACACCCGTCTGCGATCTGGAATCTCTCGTCCTGGACCACATCGGGTCCCGCCTCCTGGAAGAGCAGGGATCCGTTGCGAACGCGCCATGTATCCTCTCTGGTGTCCATCCCACGATCGAAAAGAATAGAGATGACGTGGATAGCAGTTTCGGCCAAAACAAATCTAGCGCCATTATGTACTATGATTCATAGAATGTAGCGTAATTGAACAATTTAACAGCACCGGAAAATACGACGGATACAAAATTAACTCAGTTATGAAACTTAATTATGCAACATTGGGTAAATTTACTTCCTAAAATCTATAAACTCAAATTGAGTATTTACAAGAGGAACCACATGCCTCTTAAGATGACTAGATCTCTCTCTCCGCCCCCGGGCCGCGGTTGGTAAATGTAACGTTCCATGAAACCTCACATACAGAGAAAATTCATTTGATAAAAAGTAAGCACTCAAGGTTATATACCATGTAGGTATAAACATGCACACGCCACACGGTCATATTTTTTAATGCATTCGCGTGTGAAGGAAACATCTCGCTTGCGCCTTCGTCGTATGGCGAACATGCTTCTCTTGCCGCCAGGCAGAGTGCAACTAGTAGACAAAACATCTCACAATCAAATGCCCATGTTTAGTGTAGTCAATTCATAAGCGCTCTAGAAAGAACGTTTTTGTTTAGCATTGGAGTTGTACCATTTTAGTTTCTTGTCGCGTGTACGTGTCATTAAGAAACAGTAAGACTCACCAAGCTAGGAGCCTCTACAGCACTTTTGATCTCTAAGCCATCGGATCTGCTAATGTAATGGTCTGTAGCAGCTGATTACTCCCGAAACGTCATGGACATTAGTCACTTCATCCTAACGCCTGAGGACTCTTGGGCTCATTGCTGGGCATATACTCCACAAAACGAGCTAGGCCACATCTGATTTGTCGGGCCGCAATATTACTCATATGGGCTTAATTGTTGGGTCTCTAGACAGTTTTGCTCCTCACAATTGTTATCGGTAGGAGGTGAGAGCCGAACTGAAAAAACTGATTATTTTCTTTATTTTGCTCTCTGTTATCGCTGTGCCGCCGACACGTACTAGGTGGAATGAACAAGAAGCAAGGAGGTAAGGCTACCGATTCCTACTGGTACGAGAATCAGGGAGGCGAGGCAACCGACACCTGTGGGATATCAATTCTCCTTGTATTTCGTGTCATTTAACAGAATGCCACACGGTTCTTCGTTTCTTGTCCAGTGACGATGCCGGCGAGGTTCGGATGGCGGACTGTCAGCGTCGTGAGTCCCTCCATACGAGCCTAGGATTATTCAATCCTCCGGTGGTCCGGGCTCATCATCCGACGAAACGCCTATCGTTCCCTTCATGTGGGTGGTGTCATAATGACATTGCCAAAACTGAAGCCAATCAAGGTGGTAAATTTCGATCCACTCCTCTTCCTATAGTTATGGAGTTTAATCTATCGTTATTGTCAGTTCTCCTCTCTCGCTGATATAAATATGTGCATCGAGCAATTTTTTTTTCCATACCCCTTCCAACTCGCCTTCCACATACCATTGTTCCTCGTAGATGCTTGTTGTTTAGGGTTGGTTTTCTGTTTGCCCACCATCCTGGTTTTTCCGTTTGCTTAACATCCTGGTGTGTCCTGTAATTTCACTAACGCGGACATTAAATAGCAAAATGACCTACTTGTTTCAGCGATTTTCCTACTTGTTTGAGGCGCCTGGTGGTTGATACTCTGGATGCGGAGGCCAGTCCGACTGGATTCGAGTCCTAGCTATGGCATACTCAGAAAATTTGAGTCCAAGCTGAGGCATGCTCAATGTTTTTTTATTGTCCTCCTTGTTTGTCTGCTCAGTGGAACTATGTAACCATCATTTGCGAGCATGGCTGCTGGACAGCTACACTTATTCATCCCTGCTTCGTTTAATATTTCTTGTCTATAGTGTCTCCTTTAAATTTGTTCTATCCGAAAGTTGTTTGGTTTTGAATCCCAGAAAATACATGCATTTGGATGCTCTCTTTTTTTAATCGCGCCTTTTTGTTTACAATGATATGCACTTGCGACCTTCTTGTCCCTCTCTGTATATCGTAACTGTCTACGTCACACGACAGATAACTCTATCGGAAAAATGACAAAGCGTTGACAAGTACGAGCCCAGGGTACCGATGCAATTTGACATGATCATGACCATTTGATTAGGTGTGTTTCTCTACTTTCAAATTACTATATCTTTATCATCTTATTATTTGCTTCGGTCTGTAGCTCAAGTGTTGTAGACCCGTAACTGATGTTCAAAAAACAAGTTCTTTGGCCTGGTTAGAAGATGCAACAAATAATATTAAATAGCTTGGTGCATATGAGGTGTTCACAGATAGCTAGATATAAAATAATGTCAATAGCTTGCTGGTACTATTCTGAACATGCATTTCACAGATTATAATCCTACAAATAATCTTTTGAATCACCAATCTGTCATTAAAAAGTATTTGTGTTGTATTCCTTATGCCGGTTCTATTTTGGTTTCTACCATCTTGGGGTGCTTTACCAGAACCTGTGTTAGGACTTAACTGCGTTGGAGGAAACGATTCATCATCGATCCTACAGTTCTTAATAAGGGACATAATATCCTTCTTATTACTTTGCGCATATCTCGAGTTGCAACAATATAATTTTCTTTATAAGAATGAATATGTGTTCATATATGGTTCATGATAACACTTTTTCCTTCAGTATTGTCGACCTTCTGAACAAAAAACCATGACTGAATTGGAACCTAAAGTGCATTTCTGGTTCATTGTTAAACAACTATTGCTGCCAAACAGTCTCTAGACTGCATTTCTTAATATAAATTTGGCTCCCTATATACAAAAGGTATGAAAGGTCAGTTCGTGCTACAAAGTGTCCTGGAGGATGTGGCTGTGATGGTAAGCTAATCAGATGTAATGTTGATCATTTAAAGTTAACATATAGCAATACAGATTTATATAGTGACTCTGTTGATGCAGCCTGGTAATGTAAACTGAGATGACACCAAAAGCCCTTCTTTCAAGAATCCCGGCTGAGATTCTCCAAAGGGTACACATTAACCAAATCAGTTTCCTTTCGAATGCCTGACAAGCTTTCCTCGGGTACACTCACAGTTGACAAAGGACACACCAGCTATGTGTGTGCTCCCAGTGGGAAGTTCTACAATGGGTTATTTATTTTTATGTAGAGGTAAGTATTTTATGTTGTCCTCATGTTTTCAGTTTTTATATGTGTTCAAAAAAATTAGATCATCAGTGGAGCTGGACATGGGATGGCTTGGTACATAACATCATATACTAGAACCCTTTGTTACAGTCAGTTTTTGAAACAACATATAGATTGAGGCATTAGTATAGTGTTGGTATCATAAGAGGCTATTGATAGTTTTGCTTTATCATTATATAATTTCTTGTCTACGATCATCAGAGGTGGGATAAAATTCCGAAGGATGGCATATCAATGAAATCTCAAATAGGTTATCAGAGAATTGAAGACTCCACTCAAAGTTTTGAGATAAAAGAGAAGGAGATAGCATTGAACCAAGCTAAGAGCAAGTCTAGCAGATCCCGTAAAAGCATCAAACCTATAAAATAACCGTTTGTTTACGGTTTTGGATAAAAAAAACCCAAACAAACACCATAAAAATGCCCAAACTATTAAAAAATTAAGGTGGGAACGAAAAACTAACACCCTGACCTGTATATTCCAGGTTTTCCTACCCGAACCGAGTGTAGCCTGTATACCCAGATTGGATTTGGCGCGAGAGATATTTTAGTAAGCTTCGATGTCATTCCGCCACGGGACTCATCAGAACCCGGCCAACTTCGGCCGCACCGTCCCAAATTCTGTCGAACCGCCCAAAATTCTAAAGAATTAGACACCGATGGAGTAGATTTTGACGATTTTTGACCGATTCCGTGGTCAAGCAGCATGTCTTGTGGCTCCGGCAACCATGGTGCGGGGGCCAAGCAACTAACTGGAGAGGGGCCACCAGGCGGGCTTAGGGAGGCGCGGGAAGGATGAGCCAAGACAAGGAAGAAAAGTAGGAGAAAAAGATAATAGTGGTCGAGCGGTGGGCCCTGCGAAATGCAGGCCGGGATATGCGGTATCTGTTTTTTGGCTATGTTTCAGAATGTAAAATGTGTTTCAAGTCAGCTGTATACCTATTTTAAGGGCCATCTTGTTAGGAGATCCGCTAGGGATGCTCTAAGTAACCTACCCAACCGAGTGAACCGAAGGAATTAAAATCCCTCTCTTTTCCTACTACGAGTAAATATGTGGGGAGGGTCACAGTTTATGATCACTTTCTGGCCTCCTATATATTAGCATTTTGCCTCCCACCTGTACATGTATATATCATCACTTTTGGCTTTCTGGGAATACTAAGTTGCTATATCCAACATGTTATGAGAGCAAATAATCTATGTACAAATTACTTTTATTTACAACAGGACTTGTGTAGTAATAATATTTTTGAATGATTTGGATGGTAATAGTGCTTTCTGAAGCTACAAACGAGAAAATATAATTAAAATCTGATAGACAAACATTTCGTCAAATTTATACTACATCCATACGTCTTCAATCTTTCATGAACATTGACGGGCGCGGCAACGCGCACTTTCATGGTCTAGTAACACATATAAGCGAGTTCAGGAAATTGATACATCTATTTTGCATCACTATTCTATGTCTTAATTCACTATTATTCATTGATATATTTCGTATTGAGAGGTGATACTTATGTTATTTCATCTGTTTTTGCATGGTTGATGACTTTTGGAGCATGGACCGCTGCAGTCAGGATTCTGATGGAAAAGGTGCTGTTTGGAGGCAAAATTCGCGAAGATCAGAAAATCCGGGAAAATATACGAAAAATCCTATTTTTTCAGAAGACTAAGGATGCCAGAAGATGGAGTGGAGATGGGCCACAGGGGGACCACACCACCCCATGGCGTGGGCAGCCCTAGGTCGCGCCTGGAGGTGGTGTGGCCGCCCTGGCCCACTCCAGCCTCTCCTCTCTGGCGTATATCATCCTCGCAAAACCCTAAGACTCGGAGAGCGACCATAAAAAGATTCCGCCGCCTCTGCGGGGCGAAAAACACCGAGAGAGAAAGATCTCTCCGGCAAACAGATTTCTGCTAGGGGAATTCCTTCCCGGAGAGGGGAGATCATCGCCATCAACACCACCATCAAGCTGGACTTCATCGGGATCATCATCATCATCATCACCACCATCAGCACCATTAGCACCCTCATCACCATCTCCATATTGCTGTAACAATTGAGTTGAATCTTGCATTAGTTCATAGGGGAAACTTTCCTGGTGTTGATTACTCTTTGTAGTTGATGTTATTGAGTGAACCATTGAATTATTGTTCATGTTCAGATTGTTATACATCATTATTCCATCTCTGATCATTATCCATATGATGTCTTGTGAGTAGTTCATTTTGTTCTTGAGGACATGGGAGAAGTCTTGTTGTTAGTAGTGGAGTTGCATTGAGAAAGATTCAATAGATTGTTATTTAGGTTGTGGTGTACTTCTTCTAGTGGTGCCATGTGAACGTCGACTACATGACACTTCACCTATATGGGCCTAGGGGAATGCCTTGTGTATTTGGCTACTAATCGTAGGGGTTGCCGGAGTGACAGAAACCTGAACCCCCGTTAGGAAACCATTGCACAAGGGACGTAAGGGTCTTAGAGTTTAAAGCTGTGGTTAGGTTTCTAACTTAATTACTTTCTTGTACTTACGGATGTTTGCAAGGGGTATAATCACAAGTATGTATTAGTCTTGGATGGGGCGGTACATTAGCACAGGTTCACCCACACAACACTTAGCAAGTGATACATTGCAAATGTATCTATAATTTTTGATGTTCCATGCTTGGTTTTATCCACTTTCTTGTGTTTTGTTCCAACTTTGGAGTACTTTTATTATGATTTCTTGGACTAACCTATTAACAAGAGCCACAAAGTGCGGTACTGCATTTTCTGTTGTTTTGGTTCTAGAAAAGTCGAAAATAAATATTCTCGAATTGACGGGACAAAAGCCAAAGTGCCTATTTTCCGGAAGGATAAAGTGCCGAATCTGAGGAGAGAGGGCTGGGGGCCAGCCACCACCTGGCCACAGCGGCCAGGCTGGCCTGGCAGCCGAGGTGGTCTGCCGCCCCAAAGATCCTCGGCCTCCTTCCGCCTATAAGTTGCCCTCGGGACGAAAACCCTAGGTACCCGATCAAAAAATCCACGAAAGAGTCTGTAGCCGCCATAATCTCCATCCCTAGATCGGGAGGGATCTGAAGCTCTTCCCGGCACCCTGCCGGAGAGGGGAAATTCACCCTGGAGGCCTTCTTCATCACCATGCAACCCTCCAGTGTGATGCGTGAGTAGTTCATCCTTGGACTACGGATCCATGTAGTATCTAGATGGTTGGTTTCTCCTCCTTTGTGCTTTCATGTTTAGATCTTGTGAGCTCCGTTCATGATCAAGATCATATATTTGTAATTCATACATGTTGTGTTTACGGGGATCCGATGGATATTGAGATGCTATTTCAGATTGATTATTGATTCTATCATGTCTTTGTTATTTGAGATCTTGCATGCTTTCCGTTGTTAGTAGCTATCTTGGCCAAGTAGATGCTAGCAACTCCAAGAGTTAGTATTTATGCTCGATAGTGGGTTCATGCCTCCGTAACTGGGAAGTGACAAAAATCTCTAAGGTACTAGATGTGTTGTTGCTACTAGGGAGAAAACAACGATCTTTTGTTCATAGAACAATCGTATTGTTTACTTTACACGCAGTTCGTAAAGCAATAATCTGTTGCTTGCAACTTAATACTGGAGGGGGTTCGGATGATAACCTGAAGGTGGATTATTAGTCATAAATGCAGTTGGATGGCGGACTATGTATTGTGTTGTATTGCCCAATCAAGTCTCAAAGGAGTCAAGATGATTAGTATATGCATGTATTGATTTCTCGGTGTTTGTCAATTGCCCCTCTGTAATTTGTTCACCCAGCATGTTATCTATCTTAAGGAGAGCCACCTCTAGTGAACTATGGATCCCGGTCCTTGTCTTTTATATTCAATCTACAATCTTTTACTGCTTTGTGTTTACTTTCTGCAAACTTTTACTTCTTTCCATTCGATACGTTTAATCCTTTGCTTTCCGCAAAACACGGTGAGATTGACAACCTCATCGCAAGTTGGGGACAAAGTTCTATGGTTGTGTTGTGCAGGTCTCCACGTTGCTACTAGCACCGGTAGTGCGCCCTGCCAAAGCTCAGCTAGTAACACCTTTGAGGTGTTTCCTTGCTCCTACTGGTTCGATTAAACCTTGGTTTCATAACTGAGGGAAACTTGCTGCTGTGCTCATCATACCTTCCTCTTGGGGTTCCCAACGAGCTCTACATCAACACCGCCATCAAGCATTTTTCTGGGCGCCGTGCATTGAGCCATCAAGCATTTTTCTGGCGCCGTTGCCGGGGAGTCAAGGACATCTTCACAAGGGGAGTCCCTCATAACCAATCTCTTTACTTTGTTTTTTTTGCTTTGCTTCTTTTTGCTTTGTTTGCTTGTTTTGTTCTTCAAAAAAACACAAAAAAATTAGTTCTACTTGTTTGCTTTCTTATTTGAAAACCCAAAAAATGACTACTCTTGAAAACACTAAGTTGTGTGACTTCACTAGCACCAACAACAATGATTTTATGAGAAATCCTATTGCTCCACCTATGGCTGAAAATACTTTCTTTGAGATAAAACCTGCTTTGCTCAATCTTGTTATGAGAGAACAATTTTCTGGTATTGGTAATGAAGATGATGCTTCCCATGTAAATAACTTTGTTGAACTTTGTGAGATGCAAAAGCATAGGGATATAGATGGTGATATTATTAAGCTGAAATTGTTTCCTTTCTCTTTGAGAGGAAAAGCTAAAGAGTGGTTGAATTCCTTAACTAGGAATAGTATTGATTCTTGGACTAAGTGCAAAGATGCTTTTATTGGAAAATACTATCCTCCTGCTAAGATTATATCCATGAGAAGTGAAATAATGAAGTTTAAACAACTTGATAATGAGCATGTTGCTCAAGCTTGGGAAAGAATGAAATCTTTGGTAAAGAATTGTCCCACTCATGGACTGACTGCTTGGATGATCATCCAAACTTTTTATGCAGGATTAAACTATTCTTCAAGGAACTTATTGGATTCAGCTGCGGGAGGTACCATTATGACCATCACTTTGGGTGCTGCAACAAAACTTTTGGACAATATGATGGTTAATTATTCTGAATGACATACTGAGAGAGCTCCACAAGGTAAAAATGTAAATTCTGTTGAAGAAACCTCCTCCTTGAGTGATAAGATTGATATTATTATGTCTATGTTTGTTAATGGGAAAGCCCATATTGATCCAAATAATGTTCCTTTAGCCTCTTTGGTTGCTCAAGAAGAGCAAGTTGATGTGAACTTCATAAGAAATAACAACTTTGGCAACAATGCTTATGGTAATAATGCTTATAGGAACAATTTTGGTAACAACAATTATAAGCCATATCCTCCCAACAATGGTAATGCTTATGGAAATTCTTACAACAATAATAAGAGTGCTCCCTCTGAACTTGAAGTTATGCTTAAAGAGTTTATTAGTAAACAAACTGCTTCCAATAAAACTATTGAGGAAAAACTCTCTAATGCTGAAAGAAATATAGCATCTTTGGCTGAAGCTCAATATACTTTGAATAAAATGGCTGCTAAACCTGAAACTGATGAGAATCCCTTTGCAGCTACTAATGCCATACAAGTAAGAATTGATGAAAATGTTAGACTATTATCTGAATTACATGCTAAGTGGGAAAGAGAAGATGAAATTGCTAGAAACATTAGTGTTTCTACTATCACCACCACTAGTGTTGAGGCTAGTAATAGTTCTACTACTTTAGATGATAAAGTTGATTTTGATCTTGATGGTTGCAATATCTCTGAAGTTATTTAGTTCCTACAAAAGCTTGCTAAAAGTCCTAATGCTAGTGCTATGAACATGGCTTTTACAAAAAACATTACTGATGCTCTCATAAAGATTAAAGAAGAAAAGATGAAACATAAAGCTTCTATTCCTATAAAGCAAGAAGATGGTTGGGAACCCATCATTAATATGAAAGTGAATGACTTTGATTTCAAAGCTTTGTGTGATCTTGATAGTAGTGTTTCATTTATGCCTAGAAGGATTTATGATATGCTTGATTTGCCTCCACTTGAAGATTGTTATTTGAATGTCCCACTTTATGCTAATGCTAAAAAGAAACTCATGGGGAGTCTTAATGATGTTCTTATTATGGTTAATGATTCCTATATCCCCGTTGATTTCTATGTTTTGGATGTTGAATAGAATGCTTCTTGTCCTATTGCTTTGGGAAGACCTTTTCTTAGAACTGTTGGTGCCATCGTTGATATGAAAGAAGGCACCATTAAATATCAACTCCCACTCAAGAAAGGTATATAACACTTCCCTAAAAAGAGAGAAAAGATTTCTTTTGCTTCTCCTATGAAAACAACTTCTTCATTTGAGAACACTTGATTCTTTCTTTGCTTCTTATGCCTAACTTAAAGGCGTTAAAGAAAAGTACTTGTTGGGAGATAACCCAAGAGTTTTAGTTGAGTCTTGGAAGTTATTACCTCAGTAATAACCGCTCCTTATCCTTTTTATTTGCTTTTTGTGCCAAGACTAACCTCTAATGAGAGTGAAGTAATGATTGGGAAAGTTGCTGTCCCGAAACAGATTTCTGTGCTTCACCGTAAAAATTCCTGAGAGAGCTCTGTATGTCGTATTGCGCTGTAATTGTTTGTGCTTCTGCCCCAGGTTGTTATCTAACTTTCGTTAGTTCAACACTTTTTGATTTGAGCAACAGAAGGTCTTTTAAAAAATTCGTCTTTACCTGCTGGTCTGTTTTGACAGATTTTTGTCATTTTCTGCATTTGCTTCTTGTGGGTTCCTTTTTGAGTTCTTTTGGGGAATTGAGCTTTTTGAGGGAAGTGCTACAGTAGCTAGTGTTCTAATGGAAGTTTATTTGGTGTTCGAACTGAACCTTAAGACTTATTTATCTTAAGTGCACTAATGTTGCTAATGAGATTGTGTGAAGTTTTGTATGAAGGAAAATTTTCAGGTGTATGGAAGGAATGAGTAATGAGATGAAGGATGGACTAAAGCTCAAGCTTGGGGATGCCACGCATGTCACCCCAAGAAATATCCAAGAAGTACAAGTGTCAAAGCTTGGGGATGCCCAAGGCATCCCCTTCTTCATCAATAAAAATTCCAGGTTTCTTCCAGACGCTTCATTTTTATTGTTTCGTGCACAGTTGTGTTTTTCTTGGAGCATCTTCTTTTTCATTTTCGTTTTTGTTTTTAGTTTTCTTGGTTTTCTTAGTATTCTGAATAAGTTGGTTGGACCCCCTCTTTCACACTTTGGTTTGCAAATAGTTTGGTTTGGTTTGGAAAAGAGTAGGAAAGTTCATGCTTATGTGGTAAAAAGAGCTCGTTTTTGACTGTGGCTATGCTTCGTCATGCCATGCTTGATATTGTTTTGGCTTTATGCTTAGTATTCTTTGCTGTAACATGACTTGTTATAAACAATTGATATTGCTTAATGTGCCTTGGATGAATCATGTGTTGTTTTAGCATATTAAAGCATAGTATAGTGGTATTCTCCTTTGATGCTTTATTTGGGTTGACTTGGCACATGCTCACACCATGTTATGACTATCTCAAGTCACCATAGCCTTTATGATGCTTTAGTTTTCAACTTGTAGTATCACTTTATGCTTTGATCAATGATGTTTTGTCGCTCTGCATGATTATGGCCATTATTGCTCTCTTAGTTTGTCGCTCCCAGTCTTTTGCTAGCCTCCACAACCAAGTATGAGTTCCACTCATGCATCCAACTCCCTAAACCAAGTTTTTCCAAAGAGTCCACCATACCTACCTACTAGATTATGCTATTCCAAGTATATTCATGCTTTTGTTTACCTTCCACCTGTTATGAGAAAACTAGTGATTAAAGCTCTCACGAACTTGATGGCACACTTTACTTTATTGCCTCTAATATACTTGAACCATTGGGTCCTTCTTTGTTGCGTATATGCTTGCGCTTTATAAGTTGAAGTTAGTAGAACCATGTTTCATGGGGAACGCTTTCAACATTGCACTTGTACTTTGTACCCCGTTGATATCATGTTCTTTTGCTTACGGATCCCGGCGGTGTGAAATAAAAGTGGAACTTGTAAGATCATGGAGTTTGTATGTGTGTTAGAGAAACGCCTGGGCCGCTATCCTAAGCCATGCCTAATCATGGTGGAAACTTGCAGCATCACCATAATGAGCATTCTATGAAGCATCCTCAATAAAAACCTATGCAAATAGCAAATAAAAAGATCGCTGAGATGCTCATTGTCTGCTTGCCTTGTCATTTTGATTATGGGAAAGCTCCCATATCATGTGCATGGGGTACCCCATTGGCGGTTCTTAATGATACACATATACTTACAATGACAAGAGCTTACTCATGACTGAAGTTGAGTAGCATGAGGATCGGTCTTCGTAAGTAAGGGGCATGAGATTTCGGTTTATAACTTGTCAAGCATATCCTCTTAGTTGTGTCACTTTAACCTTAACCACCTTCAAGATGCTTATGATAGGGGCAATGAGAGCTGAAAGCTATAAGTACCATAATTTTTGGAAGCTCTTTATGAGACTTAAATCCCTACTTCCTTTTTACAAAAAGGCCTTTCTTCCACCATTATTTTGAGACTCCACCTTCTATCTTTATGCACTACTTTGAGAGCATAGTGGCCATTCTTAGTTCTATGTGCATTGTCCCAAGACTAGTTGATTGATGCATAACTTGTTATTGCTTGTTTGAAACTATTGTATCTAGTCACTCTTATGAACTTTGAAAGTGTCCTATGCATTTATATTTGCTACTCTATTGAGGGACAAGCTGAATACTATTGTGCTGTGTTTTCTTTATGTGAAACAAACAAACGTCTTGCAAAGCATTGTTATTCATGAATCTTTTGTTTGTGCCTTTTCATGTTGCATCATAGTCTCCTTGCTTATTGCTAGAACTTTGTCTTTCATGTTATGATTGAAGTACTATGATCCCAGCTTTGAGTGTTTTGCAAATACTTTGATCAAGTCTTTGATGGTGCATGTCACCTTAAATTTTTTTTATCACTTACCTACTTGAGGACGAGCAGGAGTTAAGCTTGGGGATGTTGATACATTGCAAATGTATCTATAATTTTTGATATTCCATGCTTGGTTTTATCCACTTTCTTGTGTTTTGTTCCAACTTTGGAGTACTTTTATTATGATTTCTTGGACTAACCTATTAACAGGAGCCACAGTGCCAGCTGCCTGTTTTCTGTTGTTTTTGGTTCCAGAAAAGTCAGAAAATGAATATTCTCGGAATTGGACAGGACAAAAGCCAAAGTGCCTATTTTTTCGGAAGGGATCAAGTGCCAAAATACGAGACGGAGAAGGGCTGGGGCAGCCACACCATCAGCCACGCTGCCAGCCTGCCCACGCCAGTGGTGGTCTGCCACCCCAGACTCGACCTCTCCTTCCGCCTATAAGTTGCCCTCGGGACGAAAACCCTAGGTACCTGATCAAAAAATCCACGAAAGAGTCTGTAGCCACCGTCATCTCCATCCCTAGATCGGGAGGGATCTGAAGCTCTTCCCGGCACCCTGCCGGAGAGGGGAATTCACCCTAGAGGCCTTCTTCATCACCATGCAAGCCTCCGGTGTGATGCGTGAGTAGTTCATCCTTGGACTACGGATCCATGTAGTAGCTAGATGGCTGGTTTCTCCTCGTTTGTGCTTTCATGTTTAGATCTTGTGAGCTCCGTTCATGATCAAGATCATCTATTTGTAATTCATACATGTTGTGTTTGCGGAGATCCGATGGATATTGAGATGCTATTTCAGATTTGTTTATTGATTCTATCATGTCTTTGTTATTTGAGATCTTGCATGCTTTCCGTTGTTACTAGCTATCTTGGCCAAGTAGATGCTAGCAACTCCAAGAGTTAGTATTTATGCTCGATAGTGGGTTCATGCCTCTGGTAATCTGGGGAAGTGACAGAAATCTCTAAGGTACTAGATGTGTTTTGGCTACTAGGGAGAAAACAACGATCTTTTGTTCATAGAACAATCGTATTGTTTACTTTACATGCAGTTTGTAAAGCAATAATCTGTTGCTTGCAACTTAATACTGGAGGGGGTTCGGATGATAACCTGAAGGTGTATTATTAGTCATAGATGCAGTTGGATGGCGGTCTATGTATTATGTTGTATTTCCCAATCAAGTCTCAAAGGAGTCAAGATGATTAGTATACGCATGTATTGCTTTCTCGGTGTTTGTCAATTGCCCCTCTATAATTTGTTCACCCAACATGTTATCTATCTTAAGGAGAGCCACCTCTAGTGAACTATGGATCCCGGTCCTTGTCTTTTATATTCAATCTACAATCTTTAACTTCTTTGTGTTTACTTTCTGCAAACTTTTACTTCTTTCCATTCGATACGTTTAATCCTTTGTTTTCCGCAAAACACGGTGAGATTGACAACCTCATCGCAAGTTGGGGACAAAGTTCTGTGGTTGTGTTGTGCAGGTCTCCACGTTGCTACTAGCACCGGTAGTGCGCCCTGCCAAAGCTCAGCTAGTAACATCTTTGAGGTGTTTCCTTGCTCCTACTGGTTCGATTAAACCTTGGTTTCATAACTGAGGGAAACTTACTGCTGTGCTCATCATACCTTCCTCTTGGGGTTCCCAACGAGCTCTACATGAACACCAGTGTTTCCTCTGGGGTACAAGTATTATGTCAGCTTTGTGGATGATTATTCTTGTTTTTGCTGGATATATCTTCTAAAGCACAAGTCTGAGTTTGAGCAAGTCTTTTATGCATTCTAGGATCATGTTGAACGTCAAGATCAAGGCAGTTCAGTCTAATTGGGGTAGGGAATATCATCGACTACATCACTATTTTGAGCGCACATGCATAGTTCATCGTGTCTCGTGTCCCCACACCTCTCACCAAAACAGGATTGCTGAGCGCAAACACCGTCACTTGGTCAAGACAGGTCTTACCCTTCTTGCACACTCACAGCTTCCCCTACATTATTGGGATGAAGATTTTCTTACTGTGTGTTTTCTTATTAACCGTAGGCCTACTCCTGTCATCAACAAGGAAACACCTCTTTATAGGCTCATGCATATTTAGCCCGACTACTCCTTCATTCATATTTTTGGATGTGCTTGTTGGCCTACCCTTCATAAATATAACTCTCACAAATTAGAATGCTGTTCTAAGATGTTGTGTTTGATGAGTTCGCATTTCTGTTTGCCACTTCCGGCATCTCTGTTGCTGTGTCCACTCTTGAACAAGCTATTCGTTTTCTGTCTGATGAAACAGTTACTAGTGAGCATGTGTTAAGTTATGACCTGTCCTATTTGTCTACCGATCCACCTGTGCAAGGTAATTGTGTTACTGTTGATGGCTCAGTGTTGATGTAGAGCTCGTTGGGAACCCCAAGAGGAAGGTATGATGAGCACAGCAGCAAGTTTCCCTCAGTTATGAAACAAAGGTTTAATCGAACCAGTAGGAGCAAGTAAAAACCCCCAAAGGTGTTGCTAGCTAAGCCTTGGCAGGGTGCACTACCGGTGCTAGTAGCAACATGGAGACCTGCACAACACAACCATAGAACTTTGTCCCCAACTTGCGATGAGGTTGTCAACCTCACCGGTTTTGCTGAAAACAAAGGATTAAACGTATCGAATGGAAGGAAGTAATAGTTTGTAGAAAGTAAACACAAAGCAGTAAACAGTTTGTAGATTGTATGTAAAAGAAAAGGACCGGGATCCATAGTTCACTAGAGGTGGCTCTCCTTGAGATAGATAACATGTTGGGTGAACAAATTACAGCGGGGCAATTGACAAACATCGAGAAATCAATACATGCATATACTAATCATCTTGATCCTTTGAAACTTGATTGGGCATTATAACATTATACATAGACCGCCATCTAACTAGATCTATGACTAATAATCCACCTTCAGGTTATCATCCGAACCCCCTCCAGTATTAAGTTGCAAGCAACAAATTATTGCTTTACGAATTGCGTGTAATGTAAACAATATGATTGTTCCATGAACAAAGGATTGTTGTTTTCTCCCTAGTAGCAATAGCACATCTAGTACCTTAAAGATTTCTTTCACTTCCCCAGATTACCAGAGGCATGAACCCACTATCGAGCATAAATACTAACTCTTGGAGTTGCTAGCATCTACTTGGCCAAGATAGCTACTAACAACGGAAAGCATGCAAGATCACAAATAACAAAAACATGATAGAATCAATAATCAATCTGAAATAGCATCTCAATATCCATCGGATCTCCGCAAACACAACATGCAGAATTACAAATAGATGATCTTGATCATGAACGGAGCTCACAAGATCTAGACATGAAAGCACAAAGGAGGAGAACCAACCATATAGGTACTACATGGACCTGTGGTCCAGAGATGAACTACTCACGGATCACACCGGAGGCTTACATGATGATGAAGAAGGACTCCAGGGTGAATTCCCCTCTCCAGCAGGGTGCCGGGAAGAGCTTCAGATCCCTCGCGATCTAGGGATGGAGATGAAAGTGGCTACGGACTCTTTCATGGATTTTTGATCGGGTACTTAGGATTTTCGTCCGGAGGGCAATATATAGGCAGAAGGAGAGGCCGAGGGGGTGCTGGGGTCAGCCAGACCACCCCAGACGGCCAGCCAGCTGCTGCCAGGTGGTGTGGCCGGCCCCCAGCCCTACTTCGTCTCGTATTCTGGCATCAGATGTCTTCCGGAAAAATAGGCACTTTGGCTTTTGTCCCGTCCAATTCGGAGAATATTCATTTTCTGACTTCCTGGAACCAAAAACAGCAAAAACAGTAGGCATCGTGGCTCTTGTTAATAGGTTAGTCCAAGAAATCATATGAAAAGTACTCCAAAGTGTGGACAAAACACAAGAAAGTAGATAAAACCAAGCATGGAACATCAAAAATTATAGATACATTTGCAATGTATCAACATCCCCAAGCTTAACTCCTGATCGTCCTCGAGTAGGTAAGTGATAAAAACAAAGAATAATTTTTGAGGTGACATGCACCATCAAAGACTTGATCAAAGTATTTGTAAAACATTCAAAGCTGGGATCATAGTCCTTCAATCATAACATGAAAGACAAAGTTCTAGCAATAAGACAAAGAAACTATGATGCAACTTGAAAAGGCACAAACAAAAGATTCGTGAATAACAATGCTTTGCAAGACGTTTGTTTGTTTCACATAAAGAAAACATAGCATAATAGTATTCAGCTTGTCCCTCATAGAGTAGCAAATATAAATGCATAGGACACCTTCAAAGTTCATAAGAGTGACTAGATACAAATAGTTTAAAACAAGAAATATCAAGATATGCATCAATCAACTAGTCTTGGGACAATGCACATAGAACTAAGAATGGCCACTATGCTCTCAAAGTAGGTGCATAAAGGTAGAAGGTGGAGACTCAATATAATGGTGGAAGAAATGCCTTCATAAAAGGAAGTACGGATTCAAGTCTCATAAAGAGCTTCCAAAAATTATGGTACTTATAGCTTTCAGCTCTCATTGCCCCTATCATAAGCATCTTGAAGTGATTAAGATTAAAGTGAACAAACTATGGTGTACATGCTTGAAGAAGTATAAGTTAGAAATCTAATGTCCCTTGAATACGAGGGCCGCTCCTCATGCTACTCAAGTTTAGTCATCGGTAAGTTCTTATCATTGTAAGTACATGTGTATCATAGAGAACCGCCAACGGGGTACCCCTTGCCCGATGATACGGAAGAATCCACATATCAAAATGCCAAGGCAAGCAGACAACGAGCATCTCAGCAAACTTCTTATTTACCATGGGAATATGGTGCTTTTTTCTCTCTTTTCATAATCTCTTTTTTTCTCTTTTTCTCTTTTTTCTCAATATAGGACACTTTTTTTATAAGAAGAATGCTTCATAGACAGCTCATTATGGTTACGCTGCAGGTTTCCACCATGTCAGCATGGATTAGACCAGCGGCTCAGGCGTTTCTCTAACACATATACATAACTCCATGGACTTACAAGCTCCCCTTTCATTTCACACCGACGACATCCATAGACAAAAGAGCATGATATCAACTAGGTACAAAGTACCAAGTGCAATGTTGAAAGCATTCCCCATGACATCATAGTTCTGCTAATCCTCAACAAATAAGTGCAAGCATATACAACATAGACGACACAATGGTTCAAGTTTATTAAGGGAAAGAAAAGTAAAGTGTGCCATCAAGTTCGTGAGAGCTTTAATCACTAGTTTTCTCATAACAAGTTTAATTTGGAAGGTAAACAAAAACATGAATATACTTGGAATAGCATAAGCTAGTAGGTAGGTATGGTGGACTCTTTGGAATAACTTGGTTTAGGGAGTTGGATGCATGAGTGGAACTCATACTTGGTTGTGGAGGCTAGCAAAAGACTGGGAGCGACAAACCAAGAGAGAAATAATGGCCATAATCATGCAGAGGGACAAAACATCATTGATCAAAGCATAAAGTGATACTACAAGTTGAAAACTAAAGGATCATAAAGGCTATGGTGACTTTGTATAGTCATAACATGGTGTGAGCATGTGCCAAGTCAATCCAAATAAAGCATCAAAGGAGAATACCACTATACTATGCTTTAATATGCTAAAACAATGCATGATTCATCCAAGGCACATTAAGCAATATCAATTGTTTATAACAAGTAATGCTACAGCAAAGAATACTAAGCATAAAGCCAAAACAATATCAAGCATGGCATGACAAAGCATAGGCCACAGTCAAAAACAAGCTCTTTTTACCACTTAAGCATGAGCTTTCCTACTCTTTTCCAAACCAAAACAAACTATTTGAAAACCAATGTATGAAAGAGGGGGTCCAAACAATTTATTTAGCAAACTAGGAAAACAAAAGCAAACGAAAAAACAAAACAAAAACGAAAAAGAAGACGCTCCAAGAACAACACAACTATGCATGAAACAATAAAAATGAAGCATTTGGAAGAAACCTAGGATTTTTATTGATCAAGAAGGGATGCACTTCCCTCAAAAAGCTCAATTCCCCAAAAGAACTCAAAAAGGAACCAACAAGAAGCAAATGCAGAAAATGGCAAAAATCTGTCCAAACTGACCAGCAGGTAAAGACGAATTTTTTCTAACACCTTCTATTGCTCAAATCAAAAAGTGTTGAACTAAAGAAAGTTAGATAACAACCTTGGGCAGAAGCACAAAAATTCACGCTGCAAAAGGACGTACAGATATTTTATACAAATTTTTACGGTGAAGCATAGAAATCTATTTAGGGACAGCAAGTTTTCCAATCATTACTTCTCTCTCATCAGAGGTTACTCTTGGCACAAAAAGCAAATAAAAAGGATAAGGAGCGGTTATTACTGAATTAATAACTTGCAAGAATCATCTAAAACTTTTGGGTTATCTCCCAATAAGTAGTTTTCTTTAGCGCCTTTAAGTTAGGCATAAGAAGCAAAAAGAAGAATCAAGTGTTCTCAAATGAAGAAGCATTAATACCAAATTTTGTTTTCATAGGAGAGGCAAAATAAATCTTCTCTCTCTTCTTGGTGAAGTGGTCTATACCTTTCTTGAGTGGGAGTTTATATTTAATGGTGCCTTCTTTCATATCAATAATGGCACCAACAGTTCTAAGAAAAGGTATTCTCAAAGTAATAGGACAAGAAGCATTGTATTCAATATCCAAAACATAGAAATTAACGAGGACATAGGCATTGTTAACCATAATAAGAACATCATTAATACTCCCCATGAGTTTCTTTTTAGCATTATCATCAAGTGGGACATTCAAATAACAATCTTCAAGTGGAGGCAAATCAAGCATATCATAAACCCTTCTAGGCATAATAGAAACACTACTATCAAGATCACATAAAGCTTTGAAATCAAAATCATTCACTTTCATATTAATGATGGGTTCCCAACCATCTTCTTGTTTTATAGGAATAGAAGCTTTATGTTTCATCTTTTCCTCTTTAATCTTTATGAGAGCATCAGTAATGTGTTTTGTATAGGCCATGTTCATATCACTAGCATTAGGACTTTTAGCAATCTTTTGTAGGAACTTAATAACTTCAGAGATATTACGACCATCAAGATCAAAATCAAAATTATCATCTAAAGTAGTAGAACTATTACGAGCGTCAACACTAGTGGTAGTGATAGTAGAAACTCTAATGTTTCTAGCAATTTCATCTTCTCTTTCCCACTTAGCATGTAATTCAGCTAATAGTCTAACATTTTTCATCAATTCTTACTTGTATAGCATTAGTAGCTGCAAAGGGATTATCATTAGTTTCAGGTTTAGTAGCCATTTTATTAATCAATGAAGATTGAGCTTCAGACAAGGATGATGTATTCCTTTCAGCATTAGAGAGTTTCAATTGTAAACTAGGAATTTCCCTATTTAGACTTTCAAGTTGATGGCTAATGTTCTTCAATATGCTAGATTGTTCATCCATAGTTTTAGTAAATAGTTTATTTTCCTCATATTGCATTTGCATGAAATTTTTAGTGGCTCTTTCAACTTCTAAAGTTCTTCCTTCACTAGGTAATCCAGTTTTACCATTATAACCATAAGTATTATTAGGAGGGTAGGGCCTATAATTGTTATTACCATAAGCATTATTGCCAAAATTGTTATTTCTTATGAAGTTCACATCAACTTGCTCTTCTTGAGCAACCAAAGAAGCTAAAATACATTATTTGGATCAATATGGGCTTTCCCATTAACAACCATAGACATAGTAATGACAATCTTATCACTCAAGGAGGAGGTTTCCTCAATAGAATTTACCTTCCTACCTTGTGGAGCTCTCTCAGTATGCCATTCAGAATAGTTAACCATCATATTATCCAGAAGCTTTGTTGCAGCACCCAAAGTAATGGTCATAAAGGTACCTCCAGCACCAGAATCCAATAGGTTCCTTGAAGAGTAGTTCAATCCTTGTGAAGATGTCCTTGACTCCCCGGCAACGGCGCCAGCAAAATGCTTGATGGCTCAGTGTTGACGTAGAGCTCGTTGGGAACCCCAAGAGGAAGGTATGATGAGCACAACAGCAAGTTTCCCTCAGTTATGAAACCAAGGTTTAATCGAACTAGTAGGAGCAAGGACACACCCCAAAGGTGTTGCTAGATAAGCTTTGGTAGGGCGCACTACCGGTGCTAGTAGCAACGTGGAGACCTGCACAACACAACCATAGAACTTTGTCCCCAACTTGCGATGAGGTTGTCAATCTCACCGTGTTTTGCGGAAAACAAAGGATTAAACGTATCGAATGGAAAGAAGTAAAAGTTTGCAGAAAGTAAACACAAAGAAGTTAAAGATTGTAGATTGAATATAAAATACAAGGACCGGGATCCATAGTTCACTAGAGGTGGCTCTCCTTAAGATAGATAACATGCTGGGTGAACAAATTACAGAGGGGCAATTGACAAACACCGAGAAATCAATACATGCATATACTAATCATCTTGACTCCTTTGAAACTTTATTGGGAATTACATCATTATACATAGACCGCCATCCAACTGCATCTATGACTAATAATCCACCTTCAGGTTATCATCCGAACCCCTTCCAGTATTAAATTGCAAGCAACAGATTATTGCTTTACGAATTGCGTGTAATGTAAAGAATACAATTGTTCCATGAACAAAGGATTGTTGTTTTCTCCCTAGTAGCAACAACACATCTAGTACCTTAGAAATTTCTGTCACTTCCCAGATTACCAGAGGCATGAACCCACTATCGAGCATAAATATTAACTATTGGAGTTGCTAGCATCTACTTGGCCAAGATAGCTACTAACAATGGAAAGCATGCAAGATCACAAATAACAAAGACATGATAGAATCAATAATCAATCTGAAATAGCATCTCAATATCCATCGGATCCCTGCAAACACAACATGCATAATTACAAATAGATGGTCTTGATCATGAACGGAGCTCACAAGATCTAGACATGAAAGCACAAAGGAGGAGAACCAGCCATCTAGCTACTACATGGACCCGTAGTCCAGAGATGAACTACTCACGAATCACACCAGAGGCTTGCATGATGATGAAGAAGGCCTCCAGGTTGAATTCCCCTCTCCGGCAGGGTGCCGGGAAGAGCTTCAGATCCCTCACGATCTAGGGATGGAGATGACGGCGGCTACAGACTCTTTCGTGGATTTTTGATCGGGTACTTAGGGTTTTCGTCCCGAGGGCAATATATAGGAGGAAGGAGAGGCCGAGGGGGTGCTGGGGTCGGCCAGACCACCCCCTGGCACGGGCCAGGCCTGGCCACGTGGCCAGGTGGTGTGGCCGGCTCCCAGCCCTTCTCCGTATTGTATTCTGGCATCAGATGTCTTCCGGAAAAATAGGCACTTTGGGTTTTGTCCTGTCCAATTCCGAGAATATTCATTTTCTGACTGCCTGGAACCAAAAACAGCAGAAAACAGACAGCTGGCACTATGGATCTTGTTAATAGGTTAGTCCAAGAAATCATATGAAAAGTACTCCAAAATGTGCACAAAACACAAGAAAGTAGATAAAACCAAGCATGGAACATCAAAAATTATAGATACATTTGAATGTATCAACTGTGTAGATGTCGACGCCTCCTTCCGATTGCTCCCTGGACCATGCGGTCGACGTACATGGGGAGCATGTGATTGATGTGCATGAGTTGCCGTAGTCTCCTGTGGCTTCCCCGGTTCCGCCTGCGCCAGCCCATGGGCTGGTTTTGTCCGCTCCTAACCAGCTCGTGTCGCCCACTGACGTGCTATCAGTTGCGATGCCCCCGCCTGCGCCACCTGCCGAGCCTCGCCATACAATAATCACTCGTCATCATGACCATACACATCACGAGAAGGTATACACCGACGTCACAGTCCGTTATGATTCGCGTCGCCACACTTTCTTTGCTGCTCCAACATCACACTGAGAGGTGCTTCTCGATCCGGCATGGCATGCGCTATGTCGGATGAATTTGCTACTTTGTAGTAGATTGTTACATGGACTCTGGTTCCTCGACCACCTGGCATCAATATCGTTGGTAGCAAGTGGATCTTCAAAACCAAGCACCATCCTGATGGGTCTATCGATAAGCACAAAGTGTGGTTAGTAGCTCGTGGTTTTACTTAGTAGCATCAGATTGACCATGGTGATACTTTTAGTCCTGTCATGAAGCCAGCCACAGTTCGCCTGATATTTTCTCTCATAGTCTCTCGCGATTGGAGTCTTCGACAGGTTGATGTAAACAATGCTTTCTTGCATGGGTTCCTGGTTGAGGATGTCTACATGCAACAACCGCCAGGCTTTAAAGATGTGAGGTATCCTTCTCATGTCTGTAAGCTTTAGAGGTCTATTTATGGCCTGAAACAGTCTCCACGGGCTTGGTATGCGCGACTGAGTCCGCTTCTCCATCAGCTTGGGTTTGTTTCCTCTAAGACTAATACGTCACTCTTCATTTTCTCATGTGATGGAATGCGGGTATTCATGCTCGTATATGTGGATGATATTTTCATTGCTGGCTCTACTCAGGAGGTTGTGGATCATCTGGTTTGTTCTCTCTGACAGTTTTCCTATTAACGACTTGGGATGACTGGATTACTTCCTTGGATTGGAGGCATCATACAATTTAGGGGGGATGACGCTGACTCAACGGAAGTATGCTCTTGATCTTCTCCATCGAGTCAACATGGAGAATTGTAATCCTGCCACCACTCCTATTGTAGTGCCCAAGGCCTTGGCTCGGGATTCAGGCACATTGCTAATTGTAGATGATTCATTCAGGTATCGCAGTGTTGTCGGTGGACTGTAGTATTTGACTCTCACTTGTCCTGATATTTCTTTTGCGGTGAACAAGGTTTGCCAGTTTCTATCATAGACCACTAATGTACACTGCGAGTCGGTGAAGCGAATTCTACAATATGTTAAAGGAACTATGCAGACTGGCTTGAGTATTCGCAAGTCATCATCATCTGTTATCAATATTTTTACGGATGCGGATTGTGCCGGATGTGTGGATGACAGACGGTCCACGAGTGGGTTTGCCGTGTTTGTTGGTCCGAACCTCATCTCTTGGAGTTCGAAGAAGCAACCCACAGTCTTGAGATCCAGTACTGAGGCTGACTATAAGGCATTGGCTAATGGTGCTGCTGAAGCTATATGTGTAGACTCTCTACTTAAAGAGCTTGGTGTGACTCGACAGCGTACCCAGATTATGGTGTGATAATCTTGGGGCTACTTACCTGATGGCGAAACCAGTCTTGCATGCTCGAACTAAGAACATTGAGATCGATTTCCATTTTGTGCGAGAACGATATCTCCATTCATGACCAGATGGCTGATGTATTCATGAAACTAGCCACACCATAGATGTTACATAGACTTAAGTACAATCTTAACCTTGTATATAGCGGTTTAGATTGAGGAGGAGTGTTTGAATTGTATTCAGACTAACCCTCCTGTTCGTGTATCTACGTGGTGTATACGTATGTAACTTGTATGTGGTCATGACTATATAAGTGGAACACGTACAAGGCTTTTGTCCACGCACGAAACCCTAAATCCTCTTTTCAATCTGGTACGACGTCGTGCGCGACGGAATATTTTGCACTGGCCCGCAGCGGGAGAGCAGGGCTTCGTTGCGACACCCATCCGTGCGTCTTCTAGGAGAGCAGGGCTCCGTTGCGACCACACCGTGGGTCTTTTCTGGTGTCCATCCCATGCCCGAAAAGAATCTGGACGATATGGATAGTAGTTTGAGCCGAAACAATATAGCTATTTTTTTCTTTGATATCATCAAAGTAACAGTATGCAAGGAAAGTAGTTATGCCCAAAATAATTAACCTCCATACAAATTTCCCGGGACAAGATACCACATGGTATGTGCCAGTTTCAGTTTCGAGCTGCAGTTGGGAAAATAGCTAGCTCAAAGCTCAGTTTGCGATTTGTTGAATTGTGTTGTTCTAAGCTTATTTTATAACATGCTATTCAGATTAGCTAGAAAAGTAGATAAAGTACGCCAAAGAAAACACTAAAACAAATAGGAGTATTGGTTGTTGAGCAAACAGGGATGTGATAGACCACCGACATGCCAAATGAAATCTACTTTTTTTACGTATATAAACACAAGAAATGCTAGACTCCGACATATTCGAACAGAGGAAGAGAAGCTCTAGAAATCGGTGTGGGTGATTCCGGCTCCGACAACGATGAAGATTGTACTCTGGCGTATAATCCACGATTTCCTTCCCACAGGGCATCATCAGTTGGTCACTCGCCATATACCTGCCTATGGTCATTGTCTGTTTTGCGTCCAGGTGGAACGTGTTGAACACCTATTCCTGCTCTGCCCTTATGCACATGCTATCTGGCACACTGTCCAGTAGAAGTACTGCCTCAGGTTGTGCCGAAGAGACATGGTCAACTTTAAACAGTCGTGCTCTGTTTTCCTGCAGAGGGAGAGTGTCGTCAATGCTACAGTCCTGGTGGTAACCTATTGGCATGTGTGGGAAGCTAGGAACGATCTCAGTCTCAGGAACAGTGGATTCGCATGGATCCCATTAGAGTCGCCTCCAAGATCCTAGCCTACGTTGATATGATCATGGCATACTTGTTCGGAGCTAAAGCGAAGAAACATCGGTCCATGTCGAATATGGTGCAGCGCTGGGTTCCTCCTCCATACGGTTATGTGTGCATACGGAAGGCAGCAGATACGCCCTGCCACTAGGCGCTGTCACATCAGTCCGACATGGCCGTTGATGACCTCAGCCATGGTCGACCACTGAGTGTCAACAGCCGCGGTCGATGCCTTCGCGACGAACCGCGGGAGAGTCTCGGCTGTCGCCCCCAGCGCGCTGGCCACCTGCGAGGACGCCTCCAATGGTGGATCGGCCTTCGCAGGATTCCCCTCCTCCTCCTCGAGCAAGCCGTCCTTTGGAGGGGATGCGACGTCGCCCTTCTCCTTGGTCCCCATGTCCGCCTCGGCGGGATCGGTCTTCTTCTTCTTGGCACCCGCGTCGGGCTCCTCGGAGGTCTTCCCTTTGCTCTTCTTGGAAGGATACTGCCCAACCTCGATGCAGATCGTCGGGACTTTCGCCACCGTGGCACGCTTGATCTTCTTGGGGCCACTCCTTCAAACACATGACGATCAGCGACTCGGAAATTCTGTGACAAGCAACAAAATAAAACAAGCAAAGAACCAAAAGGACTTACTTGGAGATTGGGAGAGTTCATAGCCCCGTGCTGACATGCGTGAGTTTCTCCAGTTTGGACCAGATCGGCCGCGACAAGCCCCTACTTCGGTCAGGCTTTCTTGTCGCCACGGCTTCGGGGAGCCCTTGGCTCGGAAGTGGTCTTGGATGGCGTCGGGGATCACTTGGAGCTTTCTTCCATGACGATCTTCAGGTCGTCGTCCCCCTCTTCGAGGCTGCGACTGGCTTCGCCCTCACGACTCTTCTGGCCGCGGGTCTTCCGATCCGCCTAGGGAGGCTCCTGCTCCTCCTCAGCCTCTTCCGCCTTCTCCTCTTCTTCGTTGGAGGCATCTCCCTCATCTTCGTCGAGGAGCTCCTCCCGCATCTTCTCGTCCAGTGGGGGTAGCCAGTGCTCCAGGATCTGGAATTTCTACAAACGATTACAATGCGCGAGTCAAATAAGCGACTTAGAAATGCAATTAAAAAAGGAAATGACTTCGAATAAATGAAAACACTTACTGTGGGGGACGGCCTGCTGTTCGGCTTATACGGACTCGGCCCTTCCTGGAGGTCGGTGAAGGTCGCCTCCGTGATCTTCTTCAAGGCCGCGACGTAATCTTCCGCGACCCAAAAATCTGGACTCGCCCTGTTAGGGTCGGATCGCCCAGTGTATTCATATATCTAGTGGGCTCGGGTAGCGAGTGGCACCAGTCGCCGCCCGAGCCAGCAGTTGAAGAGGTTGATCATCTTCAACCCCTCCTCTTCAAGCTTGGTCATCCGAGCGCACATTTCACCGATGACCGTCCTATGGGCATTGGGGAGCTTCTTCACCGATAACCGGCGTGGATTTCTCTACTCCGTGGTGTATGCCGGGATCGCCACCTCCCCGGTTGGGGTCGACTCCTTGGCATAGAACCAGAATTTCTTCCACTCACTGGTCGCCTTCTTAGGCCGCATCAGCTTGTAGAAACTGGTGTGGGGCTTCACCTGGAAGGTAACGCCGCCCGCCGCCAGGAAGGGCCCGCATTTCCCCTCACGGCTAGCTCGGCCATGAAACATCCCGATCCAGAACGCTAAGTGCAAGCAACAACCCAGGTAGCTCTCGCAGAAAGCGATGAAGACTGCCAGCTGCTCGATGCTATGTGGCCCTAAATCGGAGGGCTTGATATGGTAGAAATGAAGGAACAGTCTGAAGAAAATGGAGGTGGGAAACCCTATCCTGCGCTCCAGATGACTAACGAAGGAGATAGACTCTCTAGATCACTTCTTGGGTTCGCTCTTGCCTGCCTGTGGAACTCACCACTGACCCTTTATGAGAATACCTATGTCCTACAAGGACTGCATTATCACCGTGGTGCATTTGGACTTGGTCCTGGTGGGCGCCATGGGAAACTATCTCGCATGGTCTAGGATCTAGATCGGATGCTGGTGCAGAGAGGAAGAAGGAGGAAGAATGGGAAACGCGGGTGAATATCCATACCTTCCTGCACCACTCTCCTTATATAGTGGCGCTACCCTATGACCACGGGTTAGCCATTACTTCGCGGTAATTTCACCAAATTTACCGTTAGAAATTACCTAACGGCTAGTTCTACTGTGTTGACGGTCCAACTTTGATCAAATTGATCACTCGACTCGAGCACCAACCGACTCGCCTAGCTGCGAATGAGAACATACTAGGTCTTCTCCCTTCTTTGGAGGAGTTCTTCACTGATTCGACTAGGCGCCCACTTGGACTTGCCTACTCTGGCTGCTAAGTTAACACCTTCGCCGAACCCCTGACGCACTCGGGGACTACTCATGGGGATATACCAATCGGTGTATGCACAGAAGGCCGATTCGACTGGCCTAGGACCATGATGAGTGGGCATGCTTGTTAAGGGGCAACCTTGGGGATGGCCTGATCTTTCATGACTCCCTTGAAAATCGAGGTGGAGTGAGTGTGGGGATGAGGGAGAGAGTGAAAACCGCGAACTCACACACGATGAACACTATGAACACACACCATGAAGACACGATATAAGCCAATTTCTCACGTTGGCGACGACCTGTCCAGCGCAATCCCTAGGAATGGGCGTCGGTCGGGGATCTCTCTCTCGAACCAGCACGGCAAGAAGGGATACTCAGTGATATCTTGATGTCATGGCAATGGATCTCCGTTGCCAAGGCCTTGTACAATGCAGAGGCACGATGCAAACTCCAACGAGGTTTGTGATATTTGGTGCTCCTCTATCAAAGGAGCATGAGGTAAGAACTAGACACATCCACAAGGGGTTTCTACTAATTCCAAATATCAATCCTAGGGCTTACAATAAAGGTGGGGACTAAAATAGGCCATCCACAAGTTCAGGGGTACTTTATGCAACTAACAGCATCAAAGGGGTTTGTTACAAGGCCAAAGGCCAAGCTGGGACGCACAGGCCCTGGGACGACCAGGAGTACCGGAACCTGTGACCGGTAGTACCGGTTGAAGGTGGTAGTACCGCTTGCAGGTACCGGAGCAGGCCAAAGCGCTGGCATGGGTCTTCAGGCATGCACGTTAATACCGCATGACGAATGCAGTAGTACCAGTCGATGCGGTAGTGCTGCCGTCTTAGTACCGCAGAGGTCTAGGACTGCTAGCGGAATCTCTCTATCCTGGGCGGTAGAATCGCGTGCTCTAGGCAGTAGTACCGCTTGACCGGTAGTACCGCTTCTAGGGGGCGGTGGTACCGCTGGCTCCTGGCAGCTGTTGGCTGTAGCATCGGTCCTCTAGCTCGCGTCTTCATACTTGATGATGCATATTGTCGGGGCATGAAGTAGCAAGCCATCCAGGGGTGTATCGAAGTCACATGAGTACAAGAGTGAATTCACCTTATCTTGGAGGAGCTTGGCTCGCGCGTGAGTCATAGGTCCACTTGGGGGACTTGGAGACATAGAGGCGTCCGTAGGATGGGATACATCATCTCCCCCCTTGGGATAGAGTCGTCATCGACTCTTCATGGTTGTCATCTTGATCATCTCCATGGTATGGTGAAAGGTCCTTGACGTTGAATGTATTGCTCACAAGGTACTTGGAGGTCGGGATGTCGATGATGTAGGCGTTGTTGTTGATTCGCTTGAGGACCTTGAAGGGACCATCTGCTCTTGGTTTAATCTTGGAATCATGTTCCTTGGGGAAGCGGTCCTTGCTCAAGTGTATCCACACAAGGTTACCTTATTCGAAGATTATTTCTTTCTTTTCCTTGTTTAATCTTGACGCTTAACGAAGGACTTGTTGCTCAATCATAGATCTTGTTTCTTCTTAAAGCTTCTTCATAGCTTGAGCACGCTTGTCGATGTCCATGTTGGTAAGCTCATGAAGAGGTAGTGGTAGGATGTCGAGAGGGTGAGGGGCTCGAAGCCATAAACGATCATGAAGGGACTCATCTTGGTTGTTGAGGGCTTGGCACGGTTGTAGGTGAACTCGCCTTGTGGAATGCATTTCTCCCAATCCTTCAAATTTTTCTTGATCAATACACAAAGGAGATTGTCGAGGCTTCGGTTGACGAGCTTAGTTTGGCCATCGGTTTGAGGATGCGATGCAGATGAAAAGAGGAGCTTGACGCCGATCTTGGCCATGAGGATATTCCATAAGTAGCTCAAGAATTTGACGTCGCGGTCGGAGACGATTGTTCTTGGCACACCGTGAAGACGGACAATTTCTTTGAAAAACAAATTTGCAACATGTGAAGCATCGTCGGTCTTATGGCACGGTATGAAGTGTGCCATTTTGGAAAAGCAATCCACCACAACAATTATAGAATCATGTCCATGCTTAGACCTAGACAATCCTAACACAAAATCCATGCTAATTTTAGACTACGATGCATAAGGAATAGGCAATGGCATATAAAGACCATAAGGGTTACCTTGCGACTTAGCTTGACCACATGTTGTGCATCATTGAACATAGAGCTCCATGTCTCGCTTCATCTTGGGCCAAAAGTAGCGAGTGGAGAGCATATCCAATGTCTTGTCACAGCCAAAGTGACCCATGAGGCCTCCACCATGAGATTCTTGGAAAAGCAAAAGTTGGAGGGACGACTTTGGAATGCAAAGCTTGTTTTGTTTAAAGAAAAAGCTCTTATGCAAATAGAAATTATCAACTCCTTTGTCAACGGATCACTTTGCGAAAATTGGTTCAAAGAACGGGTCGAAAGAATACAAAGTTTTGATTTCATCAAGACCCAACACGTTGATTTCAAGTCGAGTAAGAAGGCTTGTGTGCATGCGAGACAAAGCGTTCACGACTACGTTATCTTTGCCCTTCTTATACTTGACTATGTACGGAAAAGACTCCATAAACTCAACCCACTTAGCGTGTCTCTTGCTCAAGTTTGCTTGGCCTTTGAGGTATTTCAACGACTCATGGTCAGAATGTATGATAAATCCTTTAGGCCATAGGTAGTGTTGCCAAACTTGAAGAACACGAACTAACGCAAAAAGATCTTTGTCATAAATTGGATAGTTAAGGCGAGCACCATCAAGTTTCTCGCTATGGTAGGCTATAGGACGTCCGTTTGGCATAAGGACTCCTCCAATGCCAATACCACTAGCGTCACACTCTATCTCAAAAGTTTTTGTGAAATCCGGTAACGCAAGGAGAGGTGCTTTGGTGACCCTCTTTTTAAGTTCATCAAAAGCTTTTTGTTGTGCCTTGCCCCAGACGAAGGTGACATTCTTTTTCGTCAACTCGTTGAGAGGATAAGCAATGGTAGAAAAGTCTTTCACAAAGCGACGATGGAAACCGGCCAACCCATGAAAACTTCAAAGTTCACTCACATTGGTGGGAATGGGCCAATCTCGTATGTCCTTTATCTTGGAAACATCAACTTCAATGCCCTTCGAAGAAACGACAAATCCAAGAAAAAATAACTTGTCTTTAGCAAAAGTGCACTTGGTAAGATTAGCATATAGCTTTTCATGTCGAAGGATTTGCAAAACTTCCTTGACATGTGTAACATGGTCCTCAAGTGACTTGCTATAAACAAGTATATCATCGAAATAGACAACAACACTTTTCCCAATGAGAGAACGCAAGATATGATTCATAAGGCACATGAAGGTGGATGGGGCATTATATAAGCCAAAGGGCATGACCAACCATTCATAGAGACCAAGTTTGGTCTTGAAGGCACTTTTCCACTCATCACCTTTCGCCATGCGTATTGATGGTAGCCACTACGAAGATAAATTTTCAAGAAAACTGTGGCTCGACACAACTCATTGATACCTTCGATCCGGATTACAGATGTAGTATAGCTCTTTTCCCTAGTAGACCTAGCTTATCGAATCCTCGGGAAGCATAAAGCATAGTGAAGTTACTTTAATGGACATTCGGGAGTTTTAAAATTCTTTTTGTGTTTTACCGGACCAAGAGTTTGCTGTCTTTTGTTGTTGTCAATGATGGAGATAGAGGGCCTAGGGCTTTCGGTTTCACCTATAGCTGCTGATGGGAATAAAAGATAATAATAATAAATGCATGTAATTGTTAGAGAGAGATAATTATATGTGGGTAGTGCATCCATAATTGTTATTGCCTCTGCAATCGCTTGTAGCAATAACCTACTAGTCTCATCCATAGAAGAAAGAGAACTAATGATATGCATAGTGACGTCACCGTTAATCCCAAGTAAATCCCTCACATATAGCCGTACTACCCCTTCTATCACCGGGGTTCCCAACCTGCAGATTAGTCATTACTCATACTTGATGGCTCATGAATGATGAGCTCGTTGGGGAACCCCAAGAGGAAGGTATGATGAGCATAGAAGTAAGTTTCCCTCAGTTATGAAACCAAGGTTTAATCGAACCAGTAGAAGCAAGGAAACAGCCCAAAGGTGTTGCTAGCTGAGCCTTGGCAGGACTCACTACTGGTGCTAGTAGCAACGTGGAGACCTGCACAACACAACCACAGAACTTTGTCCCCAACTTGCGATGAGGTTGTCCATCTCACCGGTTTTGCTGAAAACAAAGGATTAAATGTATCGAATGGAAGGAAGTAATAGTTTGCAGAAAGTAAACACAAAGTAGTAAACAATTTGTAGATTGTATGTAAAAGAAAGAACCGGGGTCCATAGTTCACTAGAGGTGGCTCTCCTTAAGATAGATAACATGCTGGGTGAACAAATTACAGCGGGCAATTGACAAACATCGAGAAAGCAATACATGCATATACTAATCATCTTGACTCCTTTGAGACTTGATTGGGCATTACAACATTATAGATAGACCACCATCCAACTGCATCTATGACTAATAATCCACCTTCAGGTTATCATCCGAACCCACTCTAGTATTAAGTTGCAAGCAACAGATTATTGCTTTACGAATTGCGTGTAATGTAAACAATACGATTGTTCTATGAACAAAGGATTGTTGTTTTCTCCCTAGTACCAACAGCACATCTAGTACCTTAGAGATTTCTGTCACTTCCCCAGATTACCAGAGGCATGAACCCACTATCGAGCATAAATACTAACTCTTGGAGTTGCTAGCATCTACTTGGCCCTGATATCTACTAACAACGGAAAGCATGCAAGATCACAAATAACAAAGACATGATAGAATCAATAATCAATCTGAAATAGCATCTCAATATCCATCGGATCCCCGCAAACACAACATGCAGAATTACAAATAGATGATCTTGATCATGAACAGAGCTCACAAGATCTAAACATGAAAGCACAAAGGTGGAGAAACAGCCATCTAGCTACTACATGGACCCGTAGTCCAGAGATGAACTACTCACGCATCACACCGAATGCTTGCATGATGTTGAAGAAGGCCTCCAGGGTGAATTCCTCTCTCCGGCAGGGTGCCGGGAAGAGCTTCAGATGCCTCTTGATCTAGGGATGGAGATGACAGCGGCTACAGACTCTCTCATGGATTTTTGATTGGGTACTTAGGATTTTGGTCCCGAAGGCAATATATAGGCGGAAGGAGAGGCCGACGGGTGCTTGGGCTGGCCACACGACCCCTTAGCACGGCCAGGCCTGGCCTGCGCGGCCATGTGGTGTGGTGGCCCCCTATCTCCTCTCCGTATCGTATTCTGGCTCCAGATGACTTCCGGTAAAATAGCGACTTTGGCTTTTGTCCCGTCCAATTCTGAGAATATTCATTTTCTGACTTTCCTGGAACCAAAAATAGCAGAAAACAGGCAATGCATCGTGGCTCTTGTTAATAGGTTAGTCCAAGAAATCATATGAAAAGTACTCCAAAGTATGGACAAAACACAAGAAAGTAGATAAAAACAAGCATGGAACATCAAAAATTATAGATACATGATGACCCACAAGTATAGGGGGTGTATCGCAGTATTTTCGAGGGAAGTGAAACCCAATTTATTGATTTGACACAAAGGGAGCCAAAGAATATTTATAAGCCTTAACAACTGAGTTGTCAATTCAGCCGCACCTGGAAACAATCTTGCGCACAGCAGTTTATCAGTAGCAACAATTTTGTAGTAGGAATAGTAAAGTAATGTATAGCAAAGCAAAGACATGAGTAACAAAAGCAAAGAAATTGGGATTAGAGTGCGGTAGGCATAGGGATGGATGGACGGGCGTTGCATGGATAAGACAAATCACATAGCAATCAGAACATAGGGCAATTGCAGATAAATAAGATAAAGCATCCAAGTACTAGACAATCCTAGGCATGTGTTCCATATATAGTCATACGTGCTCGCAATGAGAACTTGCACAACATCTTTTGTCCTGCCAGCCCGTTTGCAGCATGGCCTCTAGGGAACTACTAGCAATTAAGGTGCTCCTTTTAATAGAGCACCGGAGCAAAGCATTAACACTCCGTGAACACATGTGATCCTCACATCAAAGCCTTTCCCTTCCGGCTACCCCGATTTACATCGCCGGGACCATAGGTTCCGGACAACGACGTGTGTATACAACTTGTAGATAAGACCAAGAACAATACTATCATAATGAATCAATAACATGTTCAGATCTGAAATCATGACACTCTGGCCCTAGTGACAAGCATTAAGCATGACAAGTTGCAACAAAGTCATAAAGCACTAATAAAAGATACTAGGCACCATGCCCTAACAATTTGATGCCATTACATGAACGATCTCATCCAATCCCTACCATCCCCATAGCCTACAGAAGGGGATTACTCACTCATAGGTGGGAGAAACATGGATGGTCGATGGAGAAGTGATGGTGATGATGATGGCGATGATCTCCTCCAATTCCCCGTGTCGGCAGAGTGCCAGAACAGAGTTTCTGGTGCTGTTTCGTGGAATCTGGTGGTGGCGGCGGAGCGGAACTCCTTCTGGAAAAACGTCAAACCCCCCGAAGTTTTTAGGTCAGAAGGCTCCTTATAGGCGAAGAGAGAGGCCGAGGGGGTGCCTGGGGGGCCCACACCACCCCCTGGCACGGCTTGGCCTAGCCCGCGCCAGCAGGTGGTGTGGCCACCCTAGGGCTCTTCTCCATCTCGTATTCTGGCTCCTGGAGTCTTCGGGTGAAATAGGATTTTTGCCATATTTTCTGGGATTTTTCCTGATAGTTGATTTGCTGCACAAAAAGTAGACACCAAGGCAATTCTGCTGAAAATAGCGTCAGTTCGCATTAGTTGCATCCAAATCACACAAGTATAGAGGAGAAACAATAGCAAAAGTGTTCGGGAAAGTAGATACGTTTTGGACGTATCAACTCCCCCCAAGCTTAGCTTATTGCTTGTCCTCAAGCAATTCAGTTGAAAACTGAGTGCGATAAAAGAACTTTCACAAACACATTTGCTTCATATGATGTAAATATTCCCAACAATGTGATCAACTACTTAGACAATTTATAATAAAGAGTATGCAACTGAGTCTACTTAGTAGTCATTGCAAGCTATAAAGAGATTCCAACTCAAGAATAATAAGTAGCACAAAGCACAAACATAAGCAACATTACAATGCTCATAGAAAGGTATGATAGAGTGGTACCTCGCTTGCCTTTGATTATGAATGTCAAGGCACCTCTGAAGTTCAAGTGATGACTAGAAGTAAAGATATCAAGGATAGAAGCATCAAAGTCATAACACAAATAATCAAGTAATGAAACAAACATAAGGAATGACAACTATGCTCTCAAGAAGGTGATCAAAGAATATGTGGAGACTCAACAAGTAGAAGAAAAAGGTTTTGAGAAATTTGAAAGGCTTCCAAATGCTGAAAGTATGGTACTTGTTAGCATTGAGCTCTCATTGCCCCTATCATAGGCATCTTTAATGTGGTTAAGGTGAAAGTGAGGTCCAATCTGAGTTATATGCTTGATAGACTATAAACTGGAAATCCCAAGTCCCTTGAGTACGAGGGCCGCTCCTCATGCTACTCAACTTTAGTTACCGGTAAGTTCTTGTCATCGTAAGTATGTGCATATCATTGAGAACCGCCAACGGGGTACCCCTTCCCTGATGATACGGAAGAATCCCCATATCAAAATGACAAGGCAAGCAGACAATGAGTATCTCAGCAATCTTCTTATTTACCATGGGAAAATGGTGCCTTTTTTCCTCTCTTTCCTCTTTTCATAAAACTCTCTTTTTTAGTCTTTTTCTCAATAGCTATAACTCTCTTTTTTATAAGAAGAATGCTTCATAGATATCATTATGGTTACGCTGCAGGTTTCCACCATGTCAGCATGGATTAGACCTGCGGCCCAGGCGTTTCTCTAACACACATACATAACTCCATGGACTTACAAGCTCCCCTTTTATTTCACACCGACGACATCCGCAAATAAAAGAGCAAGGTATTAACTGGGTATATATTTACAAGTGTTGAAAGCGTTCCCCGTGACAGCACGGTTCTGCTAATCCCCAGCCTATAATTTGCAAGCATATAACTTTCATGGAGAGTTCACAATGGTTCAGGTTTATTAAGTGCGGGGAATAAAGTGTGCCATCAAGTTCGTGAGAGCTTTACTAACTAATTTTCCCATAACAAGCAAACATTTTATTCGGAAGAAAACAAGGCATATTGAATATGCACGGGAGTAGCAAATGATGCTAATAGGTAGGTATGGTGGACACTTTGGAAATATTTGGTTTAGGGAGTTGGAAACATGAGTAAAACACTTAGTGGAAGTGAAGGCTAGCAATAGTAAGGGAGCGACAAACGAGAGAGCAATAGCTGTCATTATCATGCTTGCAACAAAACTGGACTACTCATGGCATGAAAGTGATTCAAGATCCTCAAGTCAAAATAATTCATCGAGGCTCAAGTGATTATTATAGTCATGTGCATGCGTGAGCATGTGCCAAGTCAATTCAAATGAAACATTCAGAGGAGGATACCACGATGTCATACCAATTTATGAATAGAGCAATGCAAGCAAACATTCATAAGACATGCTACAAACTATTAGCAAGCTGGAGCTAATCATAAGAGAGCAAGAACTACTAAGCATCCAAAGATAACATACACCCTACTCGAATGGACTAAGTAAGCCCACAGTGATGAGTATATGTACAAAAATGAAAACAAATAGAGTTCGTTACCAGCCTCTTACCACGCCTCAAGTTGTCATTGATCCTCATTATTGCTCTTAACTTGTGTGGCTTGAATAATAATATGAAACCAATATCCACTAAGGACTGCCGAACCCTGTAGCAGACTCGCAAAAACCAAAGAAGAACGGCAAATATTTTTGGTGTTTTCGATTTTTAAACAAAAACCAAAAGAGAAAAACAAGCAAAGCAAAATCTTTTTGGGTTTTTTCGAATAGTTCAAACAAAGCAAAAAGGAACAAGCAAACCAAAGTAAAAAGAAGAAGCAAACCAAAGAGAAACAACAAAAATATTTTTGGTCTTTTTGTGTTTTAGAAAACAAAAGCAAAGAAGAACGAAAACTAAAAAGAGAACGAAAGCATGAATATACAAAGAACCGACGCAACATGATATGGAGATGAGTGCGGTGTCGGCGTACCTTCCCCCAAGCTTAGGCTTTTGGCCTAAGTGGGTATCAGTCCTAGGCTGGCCAAGATGAAGTGTCACCGGGGTATGACGAGGAGGTACCCTCATCCTGGTGCGAGCCAGAGTACATCCCTCCGTAATGTACAGAATAATCATAGGAGGGCACATCCTCCTGGTGCTGCTCATGGAAACCCAAAAAGCGAAGCTACTCGTCCACCTCCTCCTTGGAGCGCGACCACGGTCTCCTGTCAACACTAAACAAAGCAGGCTGGGCAAAAGGATCTCCCTTTCATCCCCGTCAGTGAAAAGCATCCTATATACTAGATTGTTCAAATCAGAGGTAGCAGTGACAAATTGATGAGTTTTCATGGCAACAAGGTCGAGCCTCTATGGTTCTAGCATAACATCATCAGGAGCCACAGAAAGATCTAATGCATCAACTACACGCGAAGCAATGATGCCCCCATAGATAGGCCCCCTAGCAGCTAGGCGGCGAGCAATAAGAGAGCCAAGATTGTACCGAGTATCATTGTTGAGCGTAGCAGCAAGGAAAGCTAAGTGATAGTTGGAGATATTACTAGTGGTCTCCCTACCCAAAACACAAGTGGCAAGATAGTATGTAAAGTATCTAAGAGCAGGGAGTTGGATATTTCTTATCTTTCCGCGCTGCGCCACGCGGTCATCATCATTGGTCACCCCTCGGTAAAGCTCCAACAAATCAGCGGGCTGCCCTTGAATTTTCTTCACGGTCCTTGTCATACGCACACCTAGAATACTGCAAAATCTCTCCAAAGGCATGGTGAAGGGCATATCATAGATTTTAAATGAGACAGTAGAATGATAGGATGTGTTAGTAAATGAGAAGCTCTCAACAAAAGTTTTGGTGAGCATAGCGTATTGTGCACTCTCATCTTGCATATAAGAGGTCAAACCAACCCTCTCAATCAGTAGCAAGAAATCATCAAGAATACCTGCAGCTTGCAAGAAAGTAAAACAAGGGAAAGAGGATGGGTGAGCATCTCCATCATCTCTTTCACTGCCAATACGTGATGCAATGAGGTCTTCATTATATGATGGCCTAGCTTGAGAGGTTGTTCTTGAGGTCCTTGACCTCCTAGGTGCATCACTCTCAAATATCTCTCCAAAAGTGTGGTTGTTCATGCTTGGTGTTCTGAAATTTAAACACCTATTAAACAAGTGATTGCAAAGTAATTATAATGAAGGATTCTACTCATAGGGACTAGCAAGAGGCCTAAACATGCATCAAAACTATATCTCTAAGCATCAAACAAGCTTACAAGCTCTCATAACCAGTCACCTACAGTAGCAAAATACTCAACATACAATCCACTAAACACAAATCTACTTGGACAAGGGGATGAGTCACATACCAAGGAACAATTGCTCCAAATTTCAGCAAGAAAGATGGGCTGAGCAAAGAGATCGAAGAAATCGAGGGAAGCATAGAGAGAACGCGATTTTGAGCTATGAACTAGAGCTTACTCGGGAGAGAGAAGAAAGTGGCAGGAGAGAGAGGTAGTGGGGGGCCAGGGGTGGCCCACACCAAGGCATGGCGCCACCCAGGGCTGGCCGTGCCACCACATGGTGTGCCTGCCTGGTGGGCCCCCCTGGTACCTACCAGGTACTCCTCTGCCCCTTTTTTCACGTAAAAATTTAATATGAATTTTCTGGAATTTGTCGAGACACTTTATTTTTTGGCATTTTTCAGAAATAGAAGAATGATTTTTCTGACAGACAGATTTTTATTTTATTTTTGGAAACATGATGCAAGGACAAAACAAGGCTAGAACTACATAAGTTCTAGCATGCAAGCAAACTAACAACACAAAGAAAACTAGACGAAAGCAAAAACTAAAATACAAAGGATAGAAATAAACAGAGATAATCATAATGAAAACATTGTTTTGTTCAATGGAATCCTTTTGTTAGCAAGGTTGATCAAGTCTTGCTACCAAAACAATTGCATATGAGACAAAACTCTGTACTCCACTAATGATTATGTTACCTCAATCTTGATAGCAATGGTCCCAATCATAATAGTTTCAAATTTTTCTCTTGGTATGGGACAATATATTTCTCCAACTTGAATGCCTTCAACATGTTCAATTGAATTCAATCCATAAGTCCTTTCAATCTTCTTGGGGAAATAGACAGTATGTTCCTTGTCATTAACATTTAAGGTCACCTTTCCTTGATTACAATTAATAACAGCGCCTGCAGTATTAAGAAAAGGTCTCCCAAGAATAATAGACATATTATCATCTTCAGGCATTTCAAGCACAACAAAATCAGTTAATATCAAGCAATCATGAGCCACCTGAACAGGTACATCCTCACATATACCCACAGGAATAGTGGTAGATTTATCAGCCATTTGCAAAGATATATTAGTTGCTATCAATTTTTCAAGATGAAGCCTCTTATAGAGAGAGAAAGGCATAACACTAACTCCGGCTCCCAAATCACACAAAACAGTTCTAACATAACTATTCTTAATAGACCAAGGGATAGTTGGAATCCCTGAGTCTCCAAGTTTCTTAGGAACCTTACCATTGAAGGATTAATTAGCAAGCAAAGTAGAGATTTCTTTGTTAGGGATCTTCCTTTTATTCGAGACAATGTCCTTCATATACTTTGAGTAAGGAGGCAATTTAATAGCATCAGTCAAAGGAATTTGCAAGAATAAAGGTTTCATCCACTCACAAAACTTATTATAGTGTTCATCTTCCTTTGACTTGTGTTTCTTATCAGGGAAAGGCATAGGTTTTTGGACCCAAGGTTCTCTTTCACTACCATGTTTCTTAGCAATAAAATCTTATTTAGTGTATTTAGTATTCTTAGTGTGGTTTTCAGGTTCTTCTTCAACTTTTTCTTCATTAGGAACTTCATTTTCTTCATTACCACTTTCAGTTTCAGCATCAGAGATAGATATACTATTAGGATCTATAGCAGGTTCTACAACAGTTTTATGTTTCTTTTTCCTTTTCTTACGAGTAGAACCACTATTTTCAGCTTGTTGAGAATCCTTCTCAATTCTTTTGGGATGCCCCTCGGGATATAGAGGATCCTGGGTAGTAGCACCACTTCTAGTTCTAATTTCATAAGCATGTTTTTCTTTAGCAGCATTAACTAGCAAGTCATTTTGCACTTTAACGAGTTGATCTATTTGAGTTTGAACCATTTGAAAGTGTTTAATAATCATTTTAACATCATTAGAGGTTCTTTCCACAATATCTTTCAACTCAACAATAGCTCTAGTGTTTTCCATAAGATGATTTTGCACCCTTTTATTAAAGTTATCTTTCTTAACAATAAAGATATCAAATTCTTCTAACAATTGATCAGGAGGTTTAGAGTAAGGGATATCACCTTCATCAAAGTGTTGGAGAGAGTGTACCTCAATAGTGGGTGAGTAGGGAATAGGCTTACATAATTCTTCTATAGGAGGTAAATTCTTGACATCTGCAGCTTTAATTCCCTTCTCCTTAAGACATTTCTTAGCTTCCTTCATCACTTCATCATTTGATTCAATAACTCCCCTCTTCTTTGATGTTGGAATAGGCACAGGAATAGATGGTTCAGGTACAATTACTTCAGGTATAGCTTGTTTAGGAGGAGTCTAATCTTCATAATTCTTGCTTATTTTAGCCATTAATTCCTCAGCTTCCTTCGGAGTCCTATTCCTGAAAACACAATCTGCACAACTATCTAGGTATGTCCTAGATTCCTCGGTTAGTCCATTATAAAATATATCAAGAAGCTCATTCTTAGGTACTGGACTTCCAGCCTGTGCATGAATCAAAGCACAAAACCTTGCCCAAGATTCGGGCAATACCTCTTTTTCTCCCCGTTTAAAATCAAAAAGTTCCTGCAAAACAGCATGTCTAGCACTAGGAGGAAAATATTTCTGCAGGAAAGTATTAAACAAGCACTCAGGGCTATCAATAGATCCAGGAGGTAAATTACCAAACCAAGTTTTAGCTTCTCCTTTCAGTGAAAAAGGGAAAATCTTAGCAACAAAGTAAGTACGCATTTTAATATCATTAGAAAACAAGCCACTCATGGTAGAAAGTTCATTCATATGTGCTACCACACTTTCATTCTTAGTCCCACAAAAAGGTTCTTTCTCGAAAATAGCTATGTAGGATAGATCGAGAGAGAAATCATAATCTTCATCTATAATGTTTATGGGAGAAGCAGCAAACTTAGCATCAGGAGACAATTTGGGTCTAATAGTACGCCTCTCAACGAGATTCTGAGTAGCGCTCCTATCATGGGTGTTCCTACATTCTTCAATAAACTCATCAGTCATCTCAACACAATCTTCTTCAGCATCATAATTCTCAGTAGACTCAGGTGAGCTAACAGGTGTGGTAGTGTCTTCATTAGGAGTTTCGGTATTTCCAGCTAAAGTTCTAGCAATTGTAGCATATAGGAAAGGACCTAATGAACCACTCTTATCAAGAACAATAGAAGCAGCATCATAAGCATCAGATGTTTCAGATTTAGCAGTAGTAGCAGTGTGTGTAGCATGTGTATGTGGTGGTGTAACGAGCTTACTTATAACAGACGGTGAATCAAGAGCAACAGAGGTGTTCAGAACCGTACCTCTTCTTGTAGTGGATGGTAAAATAGGAACCTTGCCATCACGAGACTTACCCATGATGGATGGATAGCAGCAAACAATAGAGAATCCAAGTGAACTTGATAAATAAAGCTATGCTCCCCGGCAACGGCGCCAGAAAATAGTCTTGATGACCCACAAGTATAGGGGGTGTATCGCAGTATTTTCGAGGGAAGTGAAACCCAATTTATTGATTCGACACAAAGGGAGCCAAAGAATATTTATAAGCCTTAATAACTGAGTTGTCAATTCAGCTGCACCTGGAAACAATCTTGCTCACAGCAGTTTATGAGTAGCAACAGTTTTTTAGTAGGAATAGTAAAGTAACAGAAGTAGCAAAGCAAAGACAGTAGTAACAAAAGCAGTAAACAGTGGGATTCGAGTGCGGTAGGCATAGGGATGGATGGACAGCCGTTGCATGGATAAGACAAATCACATAGCAATCAGAACATAGGGCAATTGCAGATAAATAAGATAAAGCATCCAAGTACTAGACAATCCTAGGCATGTGTTCCGTATATAGTCATACGTGCTCACAATGAGAACTTGCACAACATCTTTTGTCCTGCCAGCCCGTTTGAAGCCGGGCCTCTAGGAAACTACTGGCAATAAAGGTGCTCCTTTTAATAGAGCACCGGAGCAAAGCATTAACACTCCATGAACACATGTGATCCTCACATCAAAGCCTTTCCCTTCCGGCTACCCCGATTTCTGTCACTTCGGGACCATAGGTTCCGGACAACGGCGTGTGTATACAACTTGTAGATAAGACCAAGAACAATACTATCATAATGAATCAATAACATGTTCAGATCTGAAATCATGGCACTCGGGCCCTAGTGACAAGCATTAAGCACGACAAGTCGCAACAAAGTCATAAAGCAATAATAAAAGATACTAGGCACCATGCCCTAACAATCTGATGCCATTACATGAACGATCTCATCCAATCCCTACCATCCCCATAGCCTACAGCGGGGGATTACTCACTCATAGATGGGAGAAACATGGATGGTCGATGGAGAAGCGATGGGATGATGATGGCGATGATCTCCTCCAATTCCCCGTCCCGGCAGAGTGCCAGAACGGAGTTTCTGGTGCTGTTTCATGGAATCTGGTGGTGGCGGCAGAGCGGAACTCCTTCTGGAAAAACGTCGACCCCCCCGAAGTTTTTAGGTCAGAAGGATCCTTATAGGCGAAGAGAGAGGCCGAGGGTGCACAGGCCCACACCCACACACGCTTGGCACAGCCCGCCTGCCAGTGGTGTGGCCACCCCAGGGCTCTTCTCGGTCTCGTATTCTGGCTCCTGGAGTATTCGGGTGAAATAGGATTTTTGGCATATTTTTCGGGATTTTTCCTGATAGTTGATTTTCTGCACAAAAAGTAGACACCAAGGCAATTCTGCTGAAAACAGCGTCAGTTTGCATTAGTTGCATCCAAATCACACAAGTATAGAGGAGAAACAATAGCAAAAGTGTTCGGGAAAGTAGATACGTTTTGGACGTATCAATACATTTGCAATGTATCAACATCCCCAAGCTTAACTCCTGCTCGTCCTCGAGTAGGTAAGTGATAAAAAGAAAGAATAATTTTTGAGGTGACATGCACCATCATAAACTTGATCAAAGTATTTGTAAAACATTCGAAGCTGGGATCATAGTACTTCAATCATAACATGAAAGACAAAGTTCTAGCAATAAGACAAAGAAACTATGATGCAACATGAAAAGGCACAAACAAAAGATTCATGAATAACGATGCTTTGCAAGAAGTTTGTTTGTTTCACATAAAGAAAACATAGCATAATAGTATTCAGCTTGTCCCTCATAGAGTAGCAAAAATAAATGCATAGGACACCTTCAAAGTTCATAAGAGTGACTAGATACAAATAGTTTAAAACAAGCAATATCAAGTTATTCATCAATCAACTATTCTTGGGACAATGTACATAGAACTAAGAATGGCCACTATGCTCTCAAAGTAGGTGCATAAAGATAGAAGGTGGAGACTTAATGTAATGGTGGAAGAAAGGCCTTCATAGAAGGAAGTAGGTATTCAAGTCTCATATAGAGCTTCAAAAAATTATGGTACTTGTTAGCTTTCAGCTCTCATTGCCACTATCATAAGCATCTTGAAGGTGATTAAGGTTAAAGTGACACAACTAAGAGGATATGCTTGACAAGTTATAAACCGAAATCTCATGCCCCTTACTTACGAAGACCGAACCTCATGCTACTCAACTTTACTCACAAGTAAGCTCTTGTCATTGTAAGTACATGTGTATCATAAAGAACCGCCAACAGGGTACCCCTTGCACATGATACAGGAGCTATCCCATAATCAAAATGACAAGGCAAGCAGACAACGAGCATCTCAGCGATCTTTTTATTTGCTATCTGCATAGGTTTTTATTGAGGATGCTTCATAGAGTGCTCATTATGGTGATGCTGCAAGTTTCCACCATGATTAGGCATGGCTTAGGATAGCGGCCCAGGCGTTTCTCTAACACACATACAAACTCCAGGATCTTACAAGTTCCACTTTTATTTCCCACAGTCGGGATCCATAAGCAAAAGAACATGATATCAACGGGGTACAAAGTACAAGTGAAATGTTGAAAGCGTTCCCCATGATACATGGTTCTTCTAATTCCAACTTATAAAGCGCAAGCATATACGCAACAAAGAAGGACCCAATGGTTCAAGTTTATTAAATGCAGAAATTAAAGTGTGCCATCAAGTTCATGAGAGCTTTCATCACTAGTTTTCTCATAACAAGTTTAATTTGGAAGGTAAACAAAAACATGAATATACATGGAATAGCATATGCTAGTAGGTTGGTATGGTGGAGTCTTTGGAATAACTTGGTTTAGGGAGTTGGATGCATGAGTGGAACTCATACTTGGATGTGGAGGCTAGCAAAAGACTAGGAGCGACAAACTAAGAGAGCAATAATGGCCATAATCATGCAGAGCGACAAAACATCATTGATCAAAGCATAAAGTGATACTACAAGTTGAAAACTAAAGGATCATAAAGGTTATGGTGACTTGAGATAGTCATAACATGGTGTGAGCATGCGCCAAGTCAACCCAAATAAAGCATGAAAGGAGAATACCACTATACTATGCTTTAATATGCTAAAACAATGCATGATTCATCCAAGGCACATTAAGCAATATCAATTGTTTATAACAAGTCATGCTACAGAAAATAATACTAAGCATAAAGCCAAAACAATATCAAGCATGGCATGACAAAGCATAGGCCACAGTCAAAAACAAGTTCTCTTTACCACTTAAGCATGAGCTTTCCTACTCTTTTCCAAACCAAACCAAACTATTTGAAAACCAATGTATGAAAGAGGGGGTCCAACCAATTTATTCAGCAAACAAAGCAAACGAAAAACCAAAATGAAAGAGAAAAAGAAGAAGACGCTCCAAGAACAACACAACTGTGCATGAAACAATAAAAATGAAGCGTTTGGAAGAAACCTGAGATTTTTATTGATGAACAAGGGGATGCCTTGGGCATCCCCAAGCTTTGACGCTTTTACTTCTTGGATATTTCTTGGGGTGCCACGCGTGGCATCCCCAAGCTTGAGCTTAAGTCCATCCTTCATCTCATTACTCATTCCTTCCATACACCTGAAATTTTTCCTTCATACAAAACTTCACACAATCTTTATTAGCAACATTAGTGCACTCAAGATAATAAGTCTTTAGGTTCAGTTCTAACACCAATAAAACTTCCATTAGAACACTAGATACTGTAGCACTTCCCTGAAAAAGCTCAATTCCCCAAAAGAACTCAAAAAGGAACCAACAAGAAGCAAATGTAGAAAATGGCAGAAACCTGTCAAAATAGACCAGCAGGTAAAGACGAATTTTTTCGAAGACCTTATGTTGCTCAAATCAAAAAGTGTTGAACTAACAAAAGTTAGATAACAACCTGGGGCAGAAGCACAAATATTCACGCCTCAAAAGGACGTTCAAAGATTTTACACGAATTTTTATGGTAAAGCACATAAATCTGTTTCGGGACAGCAACTTTCCCAATCATTACTTCTTTCTCATTAGAGGTTATTCTTGGCACAAAAAGCAAATAAAACGGATAAGGAGTGGTTATTACTGAAGTAATAACTTCCAAAACTCATCCAAAACTTTGGGTTATCTCCCAATAAGTACTTTTCTTTAACGCCTTTAAGTTAGGCATAAGAAGCAAAAAGAAGAATCAAGTGTTCTCAAATGAAGAAGCATAAAGATTAAAAGCAGAAATATCTTCAACAAGGCAAGGTATATCATCCAAATAAGTTCTAGAGGATCTTCTATCAATGCTATTAGGTTCACTATTTTCATCAAAAGGGTTTTTAGGAACAATGTAATCAAGATTCTTTTCTATGGCTTCATGTATTGCTACCAGTTTAAAGGGTATTGGTATCTTAGTTTCCTCCCCATTAGGTTCAGTTTTGTTCATCTTCTCTCGTGTACCAACAACATCTACGCAAGAGCCTAGCATATTGAAACGTTCAAAGACTTTTCTAGTTCCTTGGCAACATCATAGAATTCCTTAAACAATGTTTCTAGAATAAAATCCCTCTTTTCAGGGTCCTCAATTTCTTTAAGTTTAAGAAACATTACTTGCATTAAGGGGTTGAGGTTAACAAACCTAGCTTCCAACATGTGAACTAAAGAAGCTGCAGCAATCTCATAATTTGGAGCAAGTTCTACAAGGGTTCTATCCTCAATATCCTCATATTTACTAACATGATTAAAGAATTCTTCAATATTATCTTTCCCAATTATAGAACCACTACCTATTGAAAGGTCTTTCAGGGTGAATTTAGGGATCAACATGGTGAGCTAAGGAAGAGGTAACAACTAAAGGAGACTTAATTTTTTGTGTGTTTTTGATAAAGAAAGCAAACTTGTAAAACTATTTTTTTGTGTTTTTGATAAAGAAACAAGCAAACAAAGCAAAAAGTAAACTAAGCAAAACAAAAATAACAAAGTAAAGAGATTGGTTATGAGGGACTCCCATTGTGAAGATGTCCTTGACTCCACGGCAATGGCGCCAGAAAAATACTTTGATGGCTCGTGAATGATGAGCTCGTTCGGGAACCCCAAGAGGAAGGTATGATGAGCACAGAAGTAAGTTTCCCTCAGTTATGAAACCAAGGTTTAATCGAACCAGTAGGAGCAAGGAAACACCCCAAAGGTGTTGCTAGCTGAGCCATGGCAGGGCGCACTACCGTTGCTAGTAGCAACATGGAGACCTACACAACACAACCATAGAACTTTGTCCCCAACTTGCGATGAGGTTGTCAATCTCACCGGTTTTGCTGAAAACAAAGGATTAAATGTATCGAATGGAAGGAAGTAATAGTTTGCAGAAAGTAAACACAAAGTAGTAAACAATTTGTAGATTGTATGTAAAAGAAAGGACCGGGGTCCATAGTTCATTACAGGTGGCTCTCCTTAAGATAGATCACATGTTGGGTGAACAAATTACAGCGGGGCAATTGACAAACATCGAGAAAGCAATACATGCATATACTAATCATCTTGACTCCTTTGAGACTTTATTGGGCATTACAACATTATACATATACCGCCATCCAACTACATCTATGACTAATAATCCACCTTCAGGTTATCATCCGAACCCCCTCCAGTATTAAGTTGCAAGCAACAGATTATTGCTTTACAAATTGCGTGTAATGTAAACAATACGATTGATCTATGAACAAAGGATTGTTGTTTTCTCCCTAGTAGCAACAGCACATCTAGTACCTTAGAGATTTTTGTCACTTCCTCAGATTACCAGAGGCATGAACCCACTATCGACCATAAATACTAACTCTTGGAGTTGCTAGCATGTACTTGGACAAGATAGCTACTAACAACGGAAAGCATGCAAGATCACAAATCACAAAGACATGATAGAATCAATAATCAATCTAAAATAGCATCTCAATATCCATCAGATCCCTGCAAACACAACATGCAGAATTACAAATAGATGATCTTGATCATGAATGGAGCTCACAAGATCTAAACATGAAAGCACAAAGGAGGAGAACCAGCCATCTAGATACTACATGGACCCGTAGTCCAGAGATGAACTACTCACGCATCACACCGGAGGCTTGCATGATGATGAAGAAGGCCTCCAGGGTGAATTACCCTCTCCGGCAGGGTGCCGGGAAGAGCTTCAGATCCCTCCCGGTCTAGGGATGGAGATGACGGTGGCTACAGACTCTTTTGTGGATTTTTGATCGGGTACTTAGGGTTTTGGTCCCGAAGGCAATATATAGGCGGAAGGAGATGTCGAGAGGGTGCCTAGGCTGGCCACACCACCCCCTAGCGCGGCCAAGCCTGGCCCGCACAGCTAGGTGGTGTGGTGGCCCCCTGGCTCCTCTCCGTCTCGTATTCTGGCTCCAGATGACTTCCGGTATAATAGTGACTTTGGCTTTTGTCTCGTCCAATTCTGAGAATATTCATATTCTGACTTTCCTGGAACCAAAAACAGTAGAAAACAGGCAGCTGGCACTGTGACTCTTGTTAATAGGTTAGTCCAAGAAATCATATGAAAAGTACTCCAAAGTGTGGACAAAACACAAGAAAGTAGATAAAACCAAGCATGGAACATCAAAAATTATAGATACATTTGCAATGTATCAATACTCCCTATACCTGGCTCAATCCTCGGGGTCTTGGGTACCTGACAAGTCCTTGGATGGAGGCAAGAGAGGATACAATAATCATGATGTCATACAACTAATACATCATCCCATCTATGATAAATAATATGCACAAAAGCTACATGGCTAGGCCGAAGCCCTTAGCCCAAGGAGAATTACTCACACATAGAAATGAAATCAACGATCATAAACATTGCAATGGAAATCATGAGATTGATAGCAAATTGTCTTACAAATGTCGCCAGTCGAAGATGAGATCTACTATTACAAGTGGTGGAACATGGCTATGGTGGTGGAGAAGGGTTTGGAGATTAGATCTAAGTCTATTCCTCCGGCGGCTCTTCGGTGTTGTGGATGCAGGGTTTTGTTGGCGGCTTGACTCTGGTGGGCACCTTGTCACGTCGCCCGAGGCCTCTTTATATAGGGGTCCCTTTACGAAAGTTGTTCTTATTGACCTAGCGGTGGCGGCGACAACTATGCGACCACAACTATATGGCCGGAATTTTAGCCCCGCCGTATAGTTGGTCGTTAAAGCGTCTGTCTCCACTTCACGACTCCTGGTTTCTTTGGGTCATTGTAAATCTCGTATCTTTGACTTTAATGTAGTGATTCCCATCATCAAACGTTATTGTTTGTGCATGGAAAAATAGAAAGAAAGGATTGCATACCCCTTTGATCATTAGGCATTAGTTTCAGGGTTTAGAGAGATATTTCATCAAAAATATGAATAATATCCAGTTTAGATGTGGACGTAGATGGCTATATTTCAGAGCCATCAACCTCCCCAAGTTGAAACTTGATTTTCCTCGAGCAAGAAAACCAAAATCAAAAAGGAACTCAGCATTTAAACTGAAATAACGAGATGATGATATTACTCATGATTAGTTAGTCTCATGTTTCCTCCACTTTATAATTCTGAAAAACTTTAGCATAGATAGAGTAATGGCAAGCATATCATACGGGTTTTACGCATCTTTATAGCGCAGCAAAATTATTATTAACATGGATGATTCAAATGAGTAAACTTTATTCCATGTCATGTAATCAACTCATAGGCTTGCCTTTGAACAATAAAATATAATCATGAAAAATTGAGAGTGTGAGGGTTTTCATGAAGAGCATATATACTAGAGTATCTCAATTCTCCCACATTAATAAGTCAAGACTTTTCAAGCGCTACTTTTCTATTCATTGTCCTTCAAGAATTTCAGTTCTTAAGTAATTGAGAGCATGCCAAAAAAATTATTTAGTTTATTAGGCTATGATGGACACTCGTGGCATCACTAAGGTTTTTGTTCCTTTTGCACAATGATTACTCATATCAGCCAGAGGAGTGATTCCATCATGAACACAGCTACCCGGGAGTGCCAAGAATCTTACCCATTATAGCTTTGGTGCTACATATGTTTAATCAACTCATAGCCAAAATCTAGGAGTTTCCTCCGTAAAGATCGTTTGTAGGCCAGCGGAGTTGTCGGCATCCCATGAAGTTTGACACGCATAAAGCTATATCATTCTTGTGATTAACAAGTCAAACTTTGGCATGCTCACAAAAACCTCTAAACATTAATTTAATTGAACAAATCCTTTTAAATAGAGCTATAAAGTCAATCATTATTTTCTGTGGTGTTGAGTGTCTCTAGAAATAAGCCTTCAAGACTAAACACTAAAACACCCAAGCCTTCAATTGGGAGACTTTTTCATATTACAACTGTTTAGCAAATTTTTAGCCAAGACTTGGTTAACTACAAGAGCTAGAACAAAACATACCCAACTAAATCTAGAAAATCTCGAAAACAAATAGAAATAACTAAAGATAAAGTGTTGGAAACCAACACGAGTGCTTATAAAGTCGAATTAAAAATATAACCTTGAAATAAATAAAAGTAAATGAATGCCAAATTAAGATAAATGAGGAAACTTCCCTAAGCTTAGGATTTTGCAAGCCCTTCAAATCATTGTGGTGGTGAGAAAAAGTCATTACTCCAGTTCGCCAATTGAGTTAAGAAATTACTAGTTGTTCCTCGGAGGTTTAAGGAGAGGCTATGCATCCTCTCCACATTCCCTCCAAGTTCTTGGAAGTCTTGGTATGTAGCGAACCGGGTTGGTGGCTGCTCCTCTTGATAAGGAACTTCTTGCTCCTCTTCTTGGTTCGCATCCTCATCCGAAATCTCCTCCTCAGGTTGGTGTTGCTCAACCTGCAAGTCATATAGCAAACGTCCTTCCTCGATAGAGAAAAGACCATTAGGCAAAGGAGCAGGGTGGAGGCGCCCAGCTCTAGCAATGTGCAAGTAATAAACACACCTCTCCTAGTGATCATTACACAAGCCTTTAAGGTAGAGAAACAAACACTTCGCTCACCTTGCACAGGTTGCAACTCACCTAGGTCGATGCCTAGGGCAATGGCAAGCACTGTGATGATGCCTCCACCTGTGATTGGTCCTTGGCTTTGGGAGGATTGGTGCTCCAGGTAACGCACAAGGATTGCGCCCAAGTTGAGCGATAAGTCGCAGTTGTTGTAAGCAGCTTTTGCAAGGACTAAGATGTCCTCCTCATTGATCCTCGTTATCTCATTTCGTGCCTCCAAGGTGTTAGCAATAACATAAAACAAATAGCGAATTCCAGTATGTTGAATATTCTCCCCCTTGCTTACTCTAGAAGTGAAACTGATTCCATTATAATAAAGTTTAGGCGAAGGGTCTAAGACAGTAAAGGATGCATGTAGGGCATTAGCATCATTGTTTGGGAAATTAAAACATGTGCACCATTCATCTAGTGATAAAGTGTAATTGTTGTTCATAAGTCGGAAAGAAATCGTGTCCTCTCCATGCCATAGTTTAAAGGTGCTTTGCAAAGAATTTAAAATTTCAAGAGTTAACCGGTGATAAGTAGGCATATCATTGAATACAAAGTTTTGCAGGCCAACCCTATTGCAAAGTAAATTGAAGTCATCATAAATACCGAGTTGGTTCAATATAATGGGGCAAGCCCATTTGGTTGCCTTCACTTCTCGGTTCTTGATGTTGTTGAAGCGATCATGTTGGAGCTCATTCATGAATCGTATCCCCATGTGTTCTTGAGTGACAGCCCAAGAAGCGCTAGCGGCGATACGAGCACGAGTTTTTCTCCTTGTGTTCATCATCTAAAATACTAAATAAAGACAAAAATAAAACTTTTTGACCCAACAATAATAAGTATAACATATTCCTCATCATAGCACACTAAAGAATCCCCTCAAACTAATAATCTAGGCAAGAGAATCATGGCAATTAGTTCATAGTAGGTCTCACCCTAGCTAGATTGATAATGACAATAGATCGGAGATGAATTTGCAAAAAGTAATTCAAGGATTGGAGGAGAAACATACCGTAGGTCACTTGTGTACGAGGAAATCGAATGAAATTGAGTAGAGATGAAGATCTCTTAAGGTTTTGAGAGAGTTTGGAGGTAGAAGAGAGAAAAAGGATTGAAGTTTTGGCATTGGAGGTACCTCCCATGCCGTTTTTGTGGTCGAACGCAACTATACGGGCAAACTATATGGTCGGAACAATGTGTTCCCGCCGTATAGTTGGTCTGCTGTCAAAATTTTAGGGTTTCTACCTAGTGGTGCAGCTATACCACCAGAACTATACGGCCAGGACAATTTGTTCCTGCTGTAAAGTTGGTCAACAAACCTTCTCTACCTGGAAAATAAATTGTACGAAATCATCGATATCTATATGACCAGAACTATATGGCCGGAATTTTTATTCCCGCCGTATAGTTGGTCGTTAAACATGTCAATGGAAAAATATCTATGCGGCCGGGAATATACGGCCGGAATTTTTATTCCCGCCGTATAGTTGGTCGTTAAACCTTCTATAAACATCAAAAAAATTCCATTTCTTCGAGAATTCTTTCTTATCCTGAAACTTAGCGAAACACCTTGTTTTTGACAAAAAAATGACAGTAAATCTTCTAGACCAACATCAGCATGTATAAAGCAGGATTTTTAGTACTACCAAACTTCTTCTCCTCAATTGGAGCTTTCTAGCACTCTTTATTAAACATAAACTTAAAATAAAACTTAAAGACTTTACTCAAACCTTTATTTCACATGGGTTGCCTCCCATGAAGCATTCTTTTATGGTTAATAGCTTGACCTCAATGTTGCTCACTTAGGCCAAATGAGTGGAACACCCACTACAAAATAGTTGGCCTTCAAAGTGATGGTCTCCTTTTCATCATGTTTGGCTTTCTTCTTCCTGGGAAAATGAATAACAAAAGGATCCCGCGGAGGCAATTGAAGCTTCACATTCCCTTCATGTAGATTGATCAAATCCTTAATAGTTCTTAAAAATGGATGGCCTAATATAATAGGAGCAGTAGCATGTTCAGACATGTCAACAATAACAAAATCAATAAGAGTAGGACAGCCTTTAATGTATACTAAAGTATTCTCCTTAATACCTACAGCTTGTTTCTAGGTAGAATCTGTTAGATGCAATTTTAACTCGGTGATTTTAAAAGAGCCAAGATATAACTTATTAAAAAGACTTTTTGGAATTGTTGAAACGCTTGCACCTAAATCACAAAGTGCAGATTTCACATTGGTCCCAATTTTAATCTTAACAGTAGGCTCGAATATATCATCAAGCTTCACAGGTAATTTTTCAGCAATTTTCTTATATTCTTCTTCAAGCTCACGTACCTTTATTGCTACCTGATTAACGAAGTGTTGGTACATGGCTTCTTCATTTCCTTCACTTATCGGAATCTTGATATTGATCCTTTTTAAAGATCTTCCATGGTGTAATTTGGTGAAGGAGCATTACTATAATCAAGTTCTTCAGGCTCCTCCCTTTGGATTCTTATCATCTTGAGGTCTTCAACATGATTGGGCTCAGCTTTACCTGCAAATTTAGCTATAATGATAGTTTGACTCTTGGTTATCTTACCTAGATGTGCCTCAACAATCCTCGTTCTTTCTTGGAGGTCCTGCAAATCATTCCTCAAACTAACAACTTGGTTAGATAATTTACCAAGCATAGCATCATGGTTCTCCATTATTTTAACAAGGATATTGTTTTGCTCATTTTGTGATTCTATGAAAGACTTAAGTGTTTCTTGGAGACTACCATTACTAGTTCCCATATTATTATGGGATTTCTATTTTCGTGCCCCTGGTTCATTAGTTGTACTCAGTTTCCCCAGCCGCTTAGTTTTTCCTCACTTTTTCCCTCCCTCTATTCTCAAACCCTACAGGCGCTCGGACGGGGGGATGCCGTCAGGTTAAAGGCTTGACCGTTACATACTGAGTGGTGGAACCGCGTTGGGGCGGGTCGTGTGTTGAGCGTTATGTCACGTCGCCTCGACCGTTACATGCGGACAGGTGGGTCCATGATACACGTAGGACCAGCCATCCTTCTCTCGCTAACTTGTGGGCCCCATTTTTCCTGATTGTGTGGCTGGTGCAGCCAATGACAAATGGGGCCGTCGAAGCCAATGAACGATGGGGCCACCATGTGGGGCCGATATGTGGGGCCGTCGAAGCCAATGACCGGTGGGGCCGTCATGTGGGGTTGGAGGGAGGATTTGCATATTTGCCACGTTTTACTTTGGAATTTGCATATTTTCCATTTTGTGTATCACTAACATGTGGTGGTCATGTGGCAAATATGCAAATATCAAAGAAAAAGTTTGGCATCCATGCAAAATTGGAAATATGCAAAAAACCTGGAGCAGCTACTCCCCCAAACATTGATAGGTGGGGTCGTGTATGACACATCGTCTCTCTCTCATCCTTCCCTAGCCCGTAGCCCCGAGCAGCTCCTATCCCACCAGTGGACAGAGCAGCCATCATCGGTGCATCGCCGGATCGGTCCTATGGCCGTATCGGACAGACTGCCGCGTTACACCTCAACCATGGCTCCAGCACATGTTTCGTCCACACACATTGTATGTTGAGGAATACCGACCGTAGGCAGGTCCGCTTCCCACGATGACCGGGATTTGGTTCCATCGCCATAGCTCGAAGAACAGTCGCAAAAATTTCTAGTAGTGCTTGGTAAGACCTTCGTTCCTGCTCCGCCCACCCTAATCGATTCGGTTCCCGTAATTTCCTCGATATTGCAGGTGCAAATTAGTCCTCAATTTCAGGTTGTAGCGGGTACACCGGCGAGGGTGGGGAATCGATCATGTCGTGGCCAAATTCTCCTTCTCCTACCAAGTCGGAAGTGCATGTAGCTCCTTCTCTTTGTACTACCATTGGATTTGAAGTGCTGCCATGGCCTATGAGAATGATTTCAATCGGGTTTGTTTTGGGATTGTTACAGTGTGATATGCATGCCGATGATCCATGGTACATTGCATACCAAGATGAATCAACCTAGTGGTCTAGCTAGACGATGGATTTGGAGGAGATGGTTGCCAAGTTAGGTGATGAATTGGCCCGTAAAAACCTATTGATATTCAAGCTGAAGCGTATTGCCGAGGAAGAATTCAGAGCTTATTCGCAAAGAGAAGTTGACACTTGAGTATGACCTTGTCGTATCTAATCAAGTGGTAGAAAATCTAAAACATGAAGTTCAAGTGAAGGGGGGGATAATAGTAGATTCATGTGGCAGTTTTAGTAGTTGTCATCTGCGTCCTATCAGTTATAGTATGCGGTTGTGGTGAAGGGTGGCACGTGTAATGATTAGTTGAATAGATAGCTAATTTAGATAGTAGAATTGTTATTCAATGGATGGTTGTGACTTCCTACTAATTTAGTCACTTTGCGGTCCCAAAGTTGCCGAGAGAATACATTGTGGGGCCCGAGTGGCTTGCCATTGGATCTAGAGGTCCCAAAGTGGTCGATAGAATGCATTGCGGGGCCCGAATTGCTTGCCATTAGATCTAGCGGTCACAAAGTTGTCGAGAGAATGCATTGCGGGGCCTGAGTTGCTTGCCATTGGATCTAGCGGTCCCAAAGTTGGTGTGCCAAATGCCTAGAGGGTCAAGTTGGGGCCCGAGTTGCTTGCCATTGGATCTAGCTGCCCATAGTTGGTGTGTCGAATGGCTAGAGGGTCAAGTTGGGGCCCGAGTTGCTTGCCATTGGATCTAGATGCCCATAGTTGGCGTGCCAAATGCCTAGAGGTTCAAGTTGGGGCCCTGTCAGTTTTGACTATTCTATCGATGCCATGTGGCTGCCATGTAGACTTGCAGCGTTGGCGGCAGTATCCATTCCCCGTCCTCACAGCTCAAATACATACCCCCTCCGTTTCAAAATATAAGTTGTTTTGCTTTGTGAAGAAAATGTATCTAGACTTTTTTATTATGTAGGTTCACTTAGGTTCAGAGTTAATATACACACTAAAATAAGTCTAGATACATTTTTCACAAACCTAAAACATCTAATATTTTGAAATGTAGGGAGTATCAATTTTGATTCAAATCATACATATTTCGATCAAATTTATACAAGCTCACCGGAGACTGTCAAAGCAGGTGCTACTACTTATGAATTGGTTTTAGAGCATATCCACTAGTATCACGGCTCAAATACATATCAAATTTATTCAAATCATACATATATTTTAAGTCATAGAATTATGGTTCAAATTGGGCTCAAATTTGTCCCAAATTTAAGTGGACGGTGAGCTAACCTCCCTCCCTGCCGTATGTGTACTCCAAGAAGTACGGGCAACGTGCTCCCATCTAGCCACGAGGTACATCCGGCCTTCACCGTTGACGTGCACGAGGGCTTGATCTGCACCGTCGCAGTAATGTTGCGGATGATGGCTTTAATCGTCTTCGCTTCAATGACCACAGTCGGCACCACCGCCGTCGCACTGATGTTGCGGATGATGATTTCCATCGGTGTCTTTCATTAGCAACGGATCTGGGGATGTCAACAGAAGAGAGACAGACAAAGACAGGAATTTCAGACAGTTAGATCCTCACCACCGCACGCTGTTCCAGCCGCCATGCTCAGATCCGCGCCGGCGCAAGACGTTCCCACCCCCACGCTTAAGTCCACGCCACCGCACTCCGTTCGGACCACCACACTTAGATTAGCGCCGCTGCACGCCATTCGGATCGCCATGCTTAGATCCGCGTCGCCGCACGCCGTTCGGACTGTCGGGCCACCGTACGTCGATAGGAGGTGAGGAAGATGCGGCTGGTATACTGATACGTCCAAAACGTATCTACTTTCCCGAACACTTTTTCTATTGTTTCTCCTCTAAACTTGTGTGATTTGGATGCAACTAACATGGACTGACGTTGTTTTTAGCAGAATTTCCTTGGTGTCTAGTTTTTATGCAGAAAATCAACTATTAGGAAAAATCCTAGAGAATATGCCAAAAATCCTATTTCACCAGAAGACTCACGGGCAGAATCTGAGGCGGAGGGGCTGGGCCCACCACACCACCGGCAGCTGGCTAACTGGCCGCCAGGTGGTCTGGCCAGACACCCCTCGGTCTCCCTCTTCGCCAGAAGTTGCCTTTTGACCTAAAAACTCGGGGGGTTCGACATTTTTCCGAAGAGTTCCGCGCCACCACCAGATTCGCGATTCGAACCGAAACTCCGTTCGAACCTGCGGACGGGAATTGGAGGAGATCATCGCCATCATCATCACCATCGCTTCTCCATCGACCATCCATGTTTCCCCCATCTATGAGTGAGTAAGCCCCTGCTGTAGGCTATGGGAATGGTAGGGATTGGATGAGATCGTTCATGTAATGGCATCAGATTGTTAGGGCATGGCGCCTAGCATCTATTATTAGTGCTTTTTGACTTTATTGCGACTTGTTATGCTTAATGCTTGTCACTAGGGCCCGGGTGCCATGATTTCAGATCTGAACATGTTATTGATTCATTATGATAGTATTGTTTATGATCTTACCTGCAAGTTGTATACACACGTTGTTGTCCGGAACCAATGGCCCTGAAGTGACAGAAATCGGGATAACCAGATGGAATGGCTTTGATGTGAGGATCACATGTGTTCACGGAGTGTTAAATCTTTGCTCTGGTGCTCTATTCAAAGGAGCACCTTAATTTCCAGTAGTTCCCTTGAGGCCCCACTGCAAACGGGCTGGCAGGACAAAAGATGTTGTGCAAGTTCTCATTACAAGAACATATGACTATATATGGAACACATGCCTAGTATTATTTAGTACTTGGATGCTTTATCTTATTTATCTGCAATTGCCCTATGCTCTGATTGCCATGTGAATTGTCTTGTCCATGCAACGCCCGTCCATCCATCCCTATGCCTACCGCGCTCGAATCCTACTGTTTGCTGCAATTGTTACTACTGTCTTTACTTTTACTACTGCTATTACTTTGCTATTCCTACTACAAAATTGTTGCTACTGATAAACTGATGTGAGCAAGATTGTTTCCAGGTGCAGCTGAATTGACAACTTAGTTGTTAAGGCTTATAAATATTCTTTGGCTCCCCTTGTGTCGAATCAATAAATTGGGTTTCACTTCCCACGAAAATACTGCGATACACCCCCTATACTTGTGGGTCATCATATACGTGCGTCAGAGAGAGGAGGGGGCGAGAGGGAGAGACATCCAGCCCGTCAGGCTCTCCTCTCCGTAGCCAACAAGAGAGAGAGACCTGCATCCCATCGGATCATGATGTATCCAACGGTGGTTGGTCAAGATCCGTGTGACATACATCTCGACCAATTAGAGCGGAGCCAAACTGAGCGATAGGGAAAGGGAGGGAGAGACATCCAGCCTATCGGGATCTCCTCGTCATACAAGGCTAGGTGCACCCAATGGGGGAGAGAGACCTCCAGCCCATCGGATCATGATGTATCCAATGGTGGTTGGCCAGGATCCGTTTGACATGCATCCCGACCAATCAGAGCGCAGCAAACCTGAGACGTGAGAGAGGGAAAAGTGAGGAAAACTTTAGCGGGAGGGAAAAGTGAGGAAAACTTTAATGGGAGGGGAAAACTGAGGAAAACTATAGCGAGAGGGGAAAACTGAGTAGAGTTAAGGAAAACAAGGGCACTTAGATAAAAAATGACTAAGGGAAATTCAAGCTTTAGGCATCATAAATGGAAAATGTGTTATTTGAACAAAATAATCCATCTTGGCCAACATTATATTGTTTGCAACTCAAAGATACACAAGTGTTCCAAATTTGGCCTCATTTAGACAAAGTATGTTTTGGGATGCGTTCTTTTGGAGGTTGGTTGAGTAGAAAGCCATGCATCTTCATAGCTAGTAGCTCATTCCAAGAAGGGTTTAAGAAGTGGTTTAGGGGATAAGTCCATTTCTCTTTATTTCCTTTTCCTTCATTATTGATGCTAGGTTGTAGGTAACATAACAAGACTCCATGCGAAGGTTGCACTATGTTTTGACCTTTTTTGAATTAAATTAACCCTAAAACCATTTTTTTGAATTTAATAACTTAGAAAAAGAAAAATGTGGCTGATTACATGTAAATCCAAAATTTCCAAATTCATAAGGTAAACCAATCCAAGGTACACAGGTGTGCCAAATTTTGGATCAGTTGGTCAACGTTTGCTATGGTTTAAGCCATGAACTAGCTAAACCCCAACATGTCGAGGGCAAAACTGAGTAGTGCTAATCAACTAGGTGGATGGCCATAGAAACTTGCAATAACACATATATTATGGGATTATCCAACATACAAACTTGAGAGCATCACAATAGTTTAAATTCAATACAAACATGGTACTTCCAATTCATCATACAAATTCAAATTAATAACTCAAATTCATTTTTTTCTTGCTCCTAGTGTTTTTTGCTGGGTTCACCACCTTGCTCAGGGTGATCCTAGCTGGAATATTTGTGGAGTCCACCATTAGCCTCTTATGTTTGTTCCCTTTGTTCTTTTTCTCTAAATCCAATGAATCAAGTGCTTCAGTCTGTCGTACAATTGGCAGCATTTCTTCTAGATCCTCCTGTGTAATTCCTTTACGTTTGAACTCTACTTCCAATGAATAATCTGCTTTATTCTCCTCTCGATCCATTTGTTCATACGGTTCAAAATGCATTGGCAGCATTTCTTCTAGATCCTCTTGTGTAATTCCTTTATGTTTGAACTCTGCTTCCAATGAATAAACTGCTTTATTCTCCTCTCGATCCATTGGTTTAATCTCCTCTAGATCAATTGGTTCAATCTCCCCTACATTTGGTTCAATCTCCCCTGTATTTGGTTCAATCTCCTCAAGATCCATTGGTTCAATCTCCCCTGCATTTTGTTCAATCTCATCTGCATTTGGTTCAATCTCCTCTCGATCTGTTGGTTCAATCTACAATGTATCCATTGCTTCATTCTCCTCTCGTTTGAATACTTCATTCTCATCTGCATTTTGCTCCCGCCTGATCATCCATTCCATAAGCTAGGTGCACTACATTTTTACAAAGCCTAGCAATATGCATTGGGATCCCACAACGTTTGCACTTACGTCATCGAGGTGGTGCACCACCCTCTGCACTAGCTCTGATCCTATTCTTCCTTGTCCTACCTGCTGGTCTAGTAAAAACTGGAGGGTATAGCTTGAAGCCTAGATCCACTTCCATCCATTGGTCTTTTCCCAACAAGGCTGGAACATTCTGAGCATATGCTGCCCTAAATTTGGCAACGGAGAAATACTCCAACACGTACTGATCAACTTCACCCTCTTCACCTCCTAGAACACCCATGAAAAACAATGCATGTATGCAGGGTTTCCCATGGAGTTGCCATTGCCTGCAACGGCATGTCCTATCAACCAAACTCATTGGATACCTCCATTGCATATCTTTACTGTTAGTGTACGTTACCTCAGCCTCCATTCCTCTTCTAATGCATTTCATCTTCAATTGTTTTGCCCTGGCATGCAAAGCCTTAATCAAAGATGGGAGGATGAGATGTCCAACATATACTGTTGATGCAATTATTTGATGCAAATCGATCTTTATCATGATCATCTGCCTAATTTTATCAAATATTTGCCACAACATAATCCCTTTCAATGACTTGACCTTTGCATTGAAACTCTCTGCAAAGGTTACTTGTTACATAGTCTACCTTGCAAATTTTATTGAATTTGCTTCTTGACCACACCATTCCATGATGTTCATCCAAGTTCTCCTTCCCCTCAGGTTTTTGTTTATACAACACCTCCAAATGATACATATGCTTCCTCAAACTGCATGTGTATGAAGCTGGCCATAGGTTGTCAGTATAAACTTTACCTTCGAATTTCTTTGTAAAATTCTACACTAAGTGTCGCATACATTCACTATGCTCCACTCTGGGGAATACTGCTTCTACAGCTTTCTCCAAACCTTTCCAAGCATCCGTGTGGATAGTAAGTCCTAGTGGATGACCTATAAGGTTGCGCAAATTCTCCAGGAACCAAGTCGAACTTTCCTCTAACTCAATCTACAAAACTCCAAAAGCAACAGGGAACATCCAATTGTGGCCATCAACTGTAGTAGCAGCTACTAGTTGTCCTTTAAATCTGCCATGAAGAGTTGTTGCATCCACGGCCAAATAAGGCCTGCAACCATCCTGAAACCCTTATCAGCAAGCTTTGAAACAAAGGAAAGCCCTTATAAAGCACTCCTTCTCCTTTGTCTTCACTCTTATTTTGTACTGAACTTTATGCATGTTTATCTGTACAACACTACCTAGACTAGCCATCTCCACTTCAGCTTTGAAGCTGTAAAGCAACTGGAAACTTTCATTCCATGGACCATTGATCCTATCAAGAGCCATTTCCTTTGCATAGAACATCCTCATGTAAGGTACTGTAATATTCAACTTTTGAGAAACTTATTTTATGAGCATTGTTGCACCAACTGATGGATTCGCTCTCAGCCAATCCATGATTGCATCTGCCAACCACCTAGAGTTTTGTTTTGTCCTTTGGCTTCCCTCCTTGAGGTGGACAAGAATGTTCGAACCGATTACTTTTTATCTGAAACGTAATGAAATGTTAGGTGCAGTTAACAACCTCTACACAATGATCTAAAATACACAACTGGTTGTAATACCTAAACCAAACTGCTCCTGAGCATAGTGGATGCATGCATCCTCCACCTACACCTCTTGTATGAGCACTTCACTATGAACCTTGCTGGCTCACTCTTAATAACATCATAACCATTATTGGTGTGAATGCGATATGTAGTGAGGGCATTACGACAGTCCCGCATCGTTTCAAATACGGTGCCTTCTGAAATCTTAGGATCGTTCCTGTCCCACTCAATTACTGGCAAGTCCTCACCATTGTACTAGGCTAAAATGAGACTGTCATCGTTCTCTTTGTCATCAGTGTCATCAAATCTGGCACCGTGATGGCTCAAAATATATTCGAGCTTGATGGGAACCCCAAGAGGAAGGTATGATGAGCATAGCAACAAGTTTTCCCTCAGTCATGAAACCAAGGTTATCAAACTAGTAGGAGCAAGGAAACACCTCGAAGGTGTTGTTTCCAACTTGGTATCCTGCACAACACAACCACAGAACTTTCCCCAACTTACAGTGAGGTTGTCAATCTCACCGGTTTTGTTGAAAACAAAGGATTAAACGTATTGTGTGGAAGATAGTAATTACTTGTAGAAAGTAAATATTAAACAGTAAATAGATTGTAGATTGATGGTAAAAGAATGGACCAGGGTCCATAGTTCCCTAGAGGTTATTCTCCTTAAGATAAATAACATGTTGCGTGAACAAATTATAGCGAGGCAATTGACAGACACCGAGAAAGCATAGATGCATATACTAATCATCTTGACTCCTACGAGATTTGATTGGGCATTACAACATTATACATAGACTGTAATCCAACTGCACTATGACTAATAATCCACCTTCAGGTTATCATCCGAACCCCCTCTAGTATTAAGTTCCAAGCAATAGATAATTGCATTAAGAAAAGTGTGTAAACTAAACAATACGATTGTCCCATGGACAAAGGATTGTTGTTTTCTCCCTAGTAGCAACAAGACATCTAGTACCTTAGAGATTCCTGTCACTTCCCCAGATTACTAGAGGCATGAACCCACTATCGAGCATAAATACTCCCTCTTGGAGTTGCTTGTATCTACTTGGCCAAGATAGCTACTAACAACGGAAAGCATGCAAGACCACAAATAACATAGACATGATAGAATCAATAATCAATCTGAAATAGCATCTCAATATCCATCGGATCCCCGCAAACACAACATGTAGGGTTACAAATAGATGATCTTGATAATGAACGGAGCTCATAAGATCTAAACATGGTAGAAGAAAGGAGGAGAACCAACCATCTAGCTACTACATGGACTAGTAGTCCAGGGATGAACTACTCACGCATCACACCGGAGGCAGGCATGGTGATGAAGAAGGCCTCCAGGGTGATATCTCCCCTCTAGCAGGGTGCCGAGAAGAGCTTCAGATCCCTCCCGATCTAGGGATAGATATGGCGGCGGCTACAGACTCTTTCGTGGAATTTTGATCGGGTCCTTAGGGTTTTTGTCCCGGGAGGCTTTAATAGGCGAAGGGGCAAGGTCGGTGGAGCACCAGGGGGCCCACATCCCCTGGTGGCGCGCCCCCCAGGCCGCACCGCCACTAGGTGTGGCCGCCCTGGTGGGCCACTTCGTCTCCCCTCTGGACTCCGTGTTGCTTCGGGTAAAATATTCACTTTGCCTTTTGTTCGGTCCAATTCCGAGAATATTTCCTTACTAGCTTTTCTGAAACCAAAAATAGCAAAAAATAGGCAACTGGCACTGTGGCATCTTGTTAATAGGTTAGTTCCAGAAAATGTGTAAAAATACTCCAAAGTATGGACAAACATAATAAAGTAGATATAAAACAAACATGGAACATAAAAAATTATAGATACGTTTACAACGTCTCAACGTCCCCAAGCTTAACTCCTGCTCGTCCTCGAGTAGGTAAGTGATAAAAAAGAATAATTTTTGAGGTGACATGCACCATCATAATCTTGATCAAGGTATTTGTAAAACATTGATAGTTGGGATCATAGTACTTTAACATAGTATGAAAGATATAGTTCTAACAAAAAGACATAGCAACTATGTTGTAACATGAAGAGGTACAAAACAAAAGATTCATGAATAACAATGCTTTGAAAGACGTTTGTTTGTTTCACATATAGAAAACATAATGAGAATGGTATTCAGCTTGTCCCTCATAGTGTAGCAAAACATAAATGCATAGGACACCTTTAAAGTTCATAAGGGTGACTAGATACAAATAGTTTAAGAACAGGCAATATCAAAGTTATGAATCAATCAACAAGTTTTGGACAATGCAGATTATGTAACATCCCAATTTCAGCAACCCTTGACTGAAAATCCCCTAACCTTACTCTCCTGAATCTCGGGACAAGATTATTTTAAGGGGGGAGGTCTGTAACATCCCAATTTCAGCAACCCTGATTAGTTGTCCAGAATGCAACAATCAGGGGGAACAAAAACTTTTTTTTGTTTATGGATGAAGTGTTTGCCTGTTGTTTGATCATGCTTATGCTTATGATTGTGTATTAGAAGATATACGCCTTACCTCAACACAGTTGACAAAAGCAACTTCCCAAAACTGTCTTGGCTTAATCTCCATATTCTCAAATGTTCTGGCAATTCAAAACCTGAGCCAAGAATCCTTTGCAAACCAACTATTTTAGTAGCTTCTATTGATCAAACTATGGAGAGCTATAGAATACTATCTCCTTATGTCTTCAAGACAGAACCTTCAACTACTCTCATCTCTAGTTTTCCCAAAACTTCTTTTTAAAGCTTTTGAATTATACTCTTGGTAGAGATACCAAGGACTCTCATCTTATCCAAACCACAACCTTTTCAAAATACCCAGCCTTACCTCGAGCTAGGCTTGATGGTAACCCTAGTAGTAGTTGACTTGTTTGTAAGATGAGTTGTCTTGATCTACTGTTTGACTTGATTGTTCAGAAGTAGTATGAGCTACTCTAGGAGCTCATCCACTAGGATCAAGATACTTCAAGATCACCAAATCCTAAGAAATAATACAAGATGGATCTAATCCGTAGCCACCAGTTGATCATCTAAAACCATTAACCAGATCAATTCTGAAGATATCCCTTCTAGAAGCTTCCAAGTCAATGAAGATCAATATCAAGCATGGATCCCTTCTAATCAATCTACTCTTCAAACTTATCCACTTGGTGATGCTTTGGTACCTTGCAACCCATCAAAATCATCACCACCCACATTGTAGTCAAAAACCCTAAATCTGCCAAATTTGGCTAAGTCTGAAATTTGTTTCAACATCACCTTTTTGAATGCCTCCCTTTCTCAACCCTTGTGCATTTTTGGAAATGCATATTAACCAGGTTGTTAACCATCCTAAGGACTACCAAGGAGCACTCTTTCCCTTGGTTAGATCATCCTCCTATCCACTTGTTCAACAAAGATATGTAGATGCTATATCTACAAGAGAAACTAATTAAGAAAAGAACCTCTCTTGGAGCCTTCCTACTACCACAGCCATAATGCATATCCTCTTGTTATTAATGTTATCTTAAGGTCGTTTGCGAGTACATTCAAAGTACTCACTGGCATTGTCCCTAGCTATTATCTTGATCAGATATCAAGAAGAAGATGATGTTGGTGACTATGTGAGCTAGGACGTTCTCCCAGTCAGTTGCCTGTAGGTTAAGGCATGGCTCGGGCTCTATGCTTGATGAAGTTCCGCTGATGATTATTGATGTAGCCATAACAGCATTTATGTAAGTCTTGTAATTCGGTATATTCTCGGATGTTGTAATGAACTTGTCGGTTATGTGCCACGACTAACTGATCATGGGATCGTGGTTGTATGCATAACAGGGATTCTCGGAGGATTAATCCGGGGGGCCCACAAACTTGGTATCAAAGCCATCCTGACTATGGGAGAACCTTAGTTAGCATGGTCGCTAGACAGGAACCTTATTTTGAAAACCCTAGCTTTCGAAAACTAGTTTCTCAATGATTTTCAAAAGGTTCTACTTCTTCTCTTACTCTAAGTAAATGCTTTCGAAATGGTTTCCTCTATCCCTCATCCAAAGTTCAAACCTACAGATTTTAAATAACTAGGATCTAGAACCCGGTGAGGACAATGAGAACAAGATGAAGACAAGCAACTACCAGCAAACACAAGGAGACTACAATATCGCTCTATCAGCGGAATCCTCACAATCAGAAGAAATCGGGTGTTGCACTATCAAGAAACGACTAGGATATGATGAAGAATTCATCTGCAAGATAGTGACTCTGACCTGAAGAAAGACGGTTATCTAGGATCAATAGTCCTAAGAATAGGATTCCCGTACATCGCGAGTAGTTAACTCCTTGGTCCCTAGCATTGACCGTGTTTGCTTGCCTAAGTGCATTCTGTGTTGCTTGGTGTGTGTTCTTTGCCAAGGACATTGCGATCCCCTCGCTCTGTTCGCCTTGTTTGTATGCTCTGGTTTGCTTTGACCTCCTTAAAAATGTGACTCGGGGAGTGATAACCCCACCTAGTAACTCAGGAAACCCCTGTGTTAGATGCCGGTAATGAGACTCAGACTAACCTCGAGAGTATATGAAAAGCATCGCAAGAACCAGAAGTTCGACATCGTCAAGTCAGAATCAACTCGAAGATTTCACCTCAGCAGGACGGCATACCTCGTCAAACTCACCCTCCAAGACTCATCAACAGCACCACACTCCCTTGTTCCTCGGTCTACTACAGTAAGATTTCCGTTGGAGCTGGAAGTCGATCATCGAAGGATCCTCAATATCCACAAGAAACCACCTGATAAGTCAACCAAGACAATAAGTGAGGACCTAACCACACTAACCTCTAGTGTACTAGAGCTTCTGACTGCCTCAAGAGACTACCTACTATAGCCGAATCTACCCAAACCGACGGGAAGTTCCTCCCTAGAAGGTCAGAACTACCCCTGAAGTCAGATGATTAGGAGGTGTAAAGACAACGAGTCCACTCCGCCATCAAGCAGAAGCAACGCAAGAAATGCCAATGAAGACAGTTTACCCGACGTTGACTGCTTCAACCCTGTCTAACTACTAGCAAGAAGAGTCATAAACTGCCAATTTACCCTAAGCTAACCCCTTAAAGGCTACGTTAGGAAACCACCCCACCAAGGCTGATACAGTAGGGCCTCGCTCGAAGACCTCAGCTCAAGTTTCAGGAAAGCTATATCCTTCCGCTAACAGCAAGTCAGCCTTCCAAGACTGAAGATCCCAAACCCTTCCTGATGAACCTTAGTGAAGCTCTAAGGTGGAAAGACTGCGTCTTTCCAACTCAATCTCCAGGGGACTGTCTACCGAAAGATACTTTAGAAAGGATCCCCAGATTCGACGTCTTTTCACCAAGTAGCAACTCGCGGTTCATCATAGGACAAAACAACCCAATATTCTACAAGGTCCCTCCGCTACTTCAGCTGAAGACTCACCAGAATGACCGCTGAATTGCTAACCGCTCAATTCAAATCGCTTAGAGGACGTGAGACTCCGATGGCTCCAACAGGCTAAGTACGAATAATCATAGTACATAAGCCCCATAGGACCTCCCTTCGCGGACGTCTTCGGAAGATTCCAACTCTAGGAGAAAGAGTGACGATAGTCTTCAAAACATCCATCTGTGACTCCAAGAAGGAAGGATTACTTCCACTCCTAGAATTCTACCCTAGTTTAATCCTAAGGGGGAAATACTGCGTCTTTCCCACCAAAATAGAATAACCCTCCACTAGAAGCAAACCCAGGAGTATCGACCACAAAATCTCTAATTAGGATATGCTACGCCCCTAAAGAAGAGTCGTGGACCCTCAGAGAAAGGTACTCCTAGTTGTAGATTCTATCCTCCGCTGAGTACTCCGTGAAGTCTAGAATCGAGGTAGTCTGCCTAGCCTAAGCCCTCGCGGTATCGAGCCCTGAAGTGGATATAAGATCTTTCCTCGCAATCAAGGTTGGACTCTGCTCAACTCTTCGTGCCTCCCCGGAAGACTGAAGCTCAACTTCATCGACAGAGTAGTCACTTTCAAAGACGGAGTCCGTAAGATAGCATGCTTGAAACCAGTAACGCTAACCTTGACTGAAAATCCACTAACCTTACTCTCCTGAATCTCGGGACGGGATTATTTTAAGGGGGAAGGTCTGTAACATCCCAATTTCAGCAACCCTGATTAGTTGTCCAGAATTTAAAAATCAGGGGGAACAAAAAAAAATTTGTTTATGGATGAAGTGTTTGCCTGTTGTTTGATCATGCTTATGCTTATGATTGTGTATTAGAAGATATACGCCTTACCTCAACACAGTTGACAAAAGCGACTTCCCAAAACTGTCTTGGCTTAATCTCCATATTCTCAAATGTTCTAGCAATTCAAAACCTGAGCCAAGAAGCCTTTGCAAACCAACTATTTTAGTAGCTTCTATTGATCAAACTATGGAGAGCTATAGAATACTATCTCCTTATGTCTTCAAGACAGAACCTTCAACTACTCTCATCTCTAGTTTTCCCAAAACTTCTTTTTAAAGCTTTTGAATTATACTCTTGGTAGAGATACCAAGGACTCTCATCTTATACAAACCACAACCTTTTCAAAATACCCAGCCTTACCTCGAGCTAGGCTTGATGATAACCCTAGTAGTAGTTGACTTGTTTGTAAGATGAGTTGTCTTGATCTGCTGTTTGACTTGATTATTCAGAAGTAGTATGAGCTACTCTAGGAGCTCATCCACTAGTATCAAGATACTTCAAGATCACCAAATCCTAAGAAAGAATACAAGATGGATCTAATCCGTAGCCACCAGGTGATCATCTAAAACCCTTAAACAGATCAAGTCTGAAGATAGCCCTTCTAGAAGCTTCCAAGTCAATGAAGATCAATATCAAGCATGGATCCCTTCTACTCAATATACTCTTCAAACTTATCCACTTGATGAGGCTTTGGTACCTTGCAACCCATCAAAATCATCACCACCCACATTCTAGTCAAAAACAATAAATCTGCCAAATTTGAATGCCTCCCTTTTAAGTCTGAAATCTGTTTCAACATCACCTTTTTGAATGCCTCCCTTTCTCAACCCTTGTGCATTTTTGTAAATGCATATGAACCATCTTGTTAACCATCCTAAGGACTACCAAGGACCACTATTTCCCAAGGTTATATCATCCTCCTATCCACTTGTTAATGATGGTTTTGCAGGCAAGAAAATAACTTTTCCTGCAAATCTAGTCAGGATGCCTACTTTGGTAGAAGCTCACACCACCATCAAACCTTAATTGGACGAACTATTTACATGGTTGTGTTCTACTCATATAGTTCTATCATTACCTACTTCACTTGTTCCAGTTGGATCCTTGAGATGTTTAAACCCACAAGGTTTTGAAGGCTAGTTGATAATCTGCTTTCGCAGGCTTATTTTATTCAAAGTTTGAAAGCTTGTCTTGGTGAACTCAAGCAGGATCAAGCTCAAACCCCTACACCATTGAAATATAAATCACTTGGTATATCCATCCATATATCCGATGCCCCAAGGGGAGCCTTGAGCCCCAAGATCCAACAAGGTTTTGGTGGCATGATAACAACCTTACCCAAGATCCTTAAATCTCTAGTTTTCACCAAAATCAACTTGAATTCCCAAATCCCAAGGTTGCAAATGCTTGTTACACCTTGTATACATCATATACCTTGATCATCAAGATTTATCAATAATTATCCTTATTTATTATGGACCAAAACTATTTAATTCCCTTAATAGGCAAAACCTCTTCCATAAAGGAAAGTTTGGTTTTTGCCAAAACACCTCTCCAACTTTCGACTCAATTGAGGTCCACATATCATATCCCATCTTCCCACTTCAAGAATAAATATTTTTGAAGAGCTCTATTATTTCTTTTTGTCCATTTCCCTAAATGGCAGAAATGGAATAATAATAGTTTTAAATACTTTTAAGCCTCAATAAATCTTGGGAAAATTTCCCTAAGTGTGTATTCACATTTGGGACCATCTCAAATCAAAAACCCACCTTGACCAATGTAAATATATCAAATAAACTCCAAGATTTCACTTCTACAGTTTTTGAATAAATGGAATTAAGTGGACTTCTAATATTCTGAAAAAAATCCCAAATAAATCCTAGAGAGGCATATTAACCCTACCATGTACTAGAATCCTTATCTCAATTGGTCAAGATCAAAAATCAAGACATAACTCTTGAGCATCCTTTATGGCAGAATTGAACTTTTATCCTTTTTGTACCAAACACCAAATGAAAATCTCATCAATCTTCACCAGCAAGCCTCCACCACCACACACCTCAGTCTTAGTCGTGTGTACTGTAGCCCTAGCACTGTAGCACCCCCTTCCCATTGTCCTTTAGTGCTTGGAAGATGAGAGAAACACATGGTTATGTCACATCTTGCCTTGTATTAACTCACAACTGCTACCACTCCTCCTCTCTGACCTCCAGCTTGACCAGAAACCACTCTCCCCGCCCACAACATCCTCCCCCTGGTTTCACACCTCCCTTCCTTCCCCTCAAATGGACCTAGCCCCCCATTGACTACTCCCTCTCGGTATAAATGGCCAGAGGCCACCCCAGCTCCCCTCTCTGGATCATTTGCCCCCAGCAACTACCACTTCCCTCCCCCAAAGCCCCCTCTCCCTCTCCACTGCCATGTGCTGCTCGAGAGAGAGAGAGAGAACAGAGCCTCGGGCTCCTCATCGAAAATGAGCTAAGCTCCCTCCTCCGTCCCTCTCCTCCCCTGCATTTCACTCCCTCATGCTCCCCTCCCCTCTCTTACTCCTGCCCTTCTGTTTTCCTTGCCCAGGAGCAGCTCCTCGTGCAGCACCAGCGAGCCCCGGCGAGGGCCTCTCTGTCGTCTTCGCGCGAGCCTAGATCTGGGCGAAAATCATCGATGTCGCCCATCGTCGAGGTCGTCGTCGTGCATCGCTTCCCCCTGTCACTGCCCTGGCCACCCCCGAGCCCTTTGGTAAGCGCCCCGTCCTCCTCCGACGACCTAGGGTTCTGTTGCCGCCGTGGTGGTGTTCCCCGGAGGGAGATGAACCCACACCATCAATCCCTCTTTTCGCCAACGGCCCAGATCCTCCCGTACCGGTTCGGCCTCCCCTGGTCACTAACCGCTGGGTCCCGCTTGCCGGGTTCGAAACCGCCTCCTCCCACGCGTGTTGTCGCCCAGGTGGGCCGAAATCCCAGACCCAACTCTCTCTGGCGATCCGCCCATCGCATTTTTTTTTTTTTCTTTTTAGCAGATCTAGTAATTCCAGAAACTACCTATTCAGATTAAATCCAAATAGAAATGGAAATCCCAATATTTTGTCCAGATCCAAATTTCTAAGGGTTCCTTCATGTTTTATGTAACATGCAGAACTAGTCCCTTGCCAAAAATAATTTTTATTATTTTTTGGCATTTAATCTTCCAAAGAGTATATTCTACCCTAAATAATTTCTCGAGAGAGTTTTACATATCCATTTGGGATGAATCCAAGTTCTCCTGGAAGGTAATTTATATACACATCAATTAGCATAAGTCTCATGCCAGGGTGAACAGTAGTCTGTCTATAGAAAAAAGAACAAATACTAGTAGTATCTGACTTGAGGATTTTCTCTAGGTCAAACCAAATGAGGTATTGGCCTGATCTCACCTCCCAATACACCCTAGTTTCAGAATCTATCAAAACCCGGCAGCTCAGATTTTATTGAGCTCTGGATGAATTGTAATGAATTAAATACTTCTATAAGTGGTATTATCACTAGATAAATAATTCCAGGAGTTTGACAACTCCAAAAAGGTTGATTCCGATTTATATAGAAAGGTAGTCTAAATACCTACAATGTGCTCTTGGAACCAACTCAAAATCTTCTGTAGATTTAGTCTGGTGAAAAAGACAAGGTGTGTATAGAATTTCCTTTGGGAATTTCCTGAGGGCATTCTGCTAATTATCTTGACTTGATTCCAACTCTCAGTGAACAAGTACATCACTCCTTAGCTAACCACCCAAGGAAATAATTTTTGGACCTCCAGAACTTTTCTGGTGAATTATTCCCTAAAACTAGAAGTTATTTCACTAGAAAAATCATAACTAAATAAAGAAAATTGATAAAATAGTGAAACCACTTTTGTTGGTTTCATTTTATCAAATACTATCTGTTGGTATCACTTTTACCCAATGGTATCCTGTAGAGTATGTCCTTGGTCCAAAAACCCCTCTTAGGTAGTTCCTCGACAATAAACCCTAAGGGGTGTTCATCCCCTTCTCCAAGGCCATCTCAATCTCCTAAATCCAATCCTCTCAAAACCATCTGAATCGTGATTCGGTATTATTAATTTGCTTATTGTATTGTATTGGTTCTTGTATTCCTTGTGTTGATTGTGGTTTGGTTTGTTTGCATGTGTTGTCTTGACAACGATAGTTGCGCTCGTATTGACGCCGAGAAGAAGAGATCTTATTATTATTGGTATTGGTATTCTTGGTTATCTAAAGAAGAAGTCCAGGGACATATTGCCATATTGATAATCATCAGGTAAGCCACCTTCTTGCTCATAAGCCTCGTCCTACTGTTTTACTTATGCATGTTTTATCTTTTGTTTATTAAAACTGCATTGTTTTACTATATGTTGATGTATCTATATGGTAATGGTTAGGCCCCTCCGAACTATTACACGTTTGTACTACTAAGTACAACCCCCTTGATGACACCTACTTGGAGACCCTGATTTAGCCGAAGTAAAGCTATAGGATGGGAAGACCCCGAAAAAGTTTTACCAAATGTTTTACGATAAAACCTTGGTGAGGTGGGACCTCCCAAGAGATGTTGAGAAAGAGAAAAGGTTTTGTTTTACCAAATGCTGGAGGAAAACCGGAGGAAAAAGGTTTACAAAAACGCACCTGGTTCTTTGCAGTTTAGCTATAACAACTTAACCCTGTGCAACCACATTACTCTGGAATGGGACAGGGCTAGATTTGATGTTTGTTTACTCTGGTATAAGCTGTCTCGCAACAACTACAGGGGATAAAAATCCCTGGAGGGTGGGCCTTCTCACATAAGGGTCCATGTGGGACATCGACCTGGAGAAGGAACGAAGGGTCTGCTGGCCTCCACGCGTTACTATGAGCCCCTCATTGAAAGCGCACACTTGGGAAGTGGAAAAATGCGCTCCGGTTGGTCATCGGTACCCGACGTCCCGGTGTTGAGGGGAACAACACTCATAGGGTAGGCACTTATATTGGAGTGGGCATCCGAAGAGTCTTGATCGGTTACTCGACCCATGATCGGTGAAGATCAGGGTAGTGTACCCGGATGGTGTGGGTAAAGTGTACAACCTCTGCAGAGTGTAAATCTATTCGAATAGCCGTGTCCGCGGTTAAGGACGGGTTGGACAAACTTCTGTAGAGTGGTGCTAGTTTTGTTTTCAAAAAGGATTTCCGGAAAATAAATGGCTTTGGAAATTTTTGATCATGTGATGGTCGTAAAGGAGAATGGTTTTAACCATGGGATGGTCGGAAGGAGGATAAAAGAGTTTGGTCGTGGGACGACCTGCAGACGGGAACAAATGGGTGACCCAGTCCTGATGTTTCCAAAACTTTTCAAAAAGGTTTCCAAAATGTTTACAAAGGTTTTCAACAAAGATATGTAGATGCTATATCTACAAGAGAAACTAATTGAGAAAAGAACCTCTCTTGGAGCCTTCCTACTACCACAGCCATAATGCATATCCTCTTGTTATTAGTGTTATCTTAAGGTGGTTTGCGAGTACATTCAAAGTACTCACTGGCATTGTCCCTGGCTATTAACTTGATCAGATATCAAGAAGAAGATGATGTTGGCGATTATGCGAGCTAGGACGTTCTCCCAGTCAGTTGCCTGTAGGTTAAGGCATGGCTCGGGCTCTATGCTTGATGAAGTTCCGCTGATGATTATTGATGTAGCCATAACGGCATTTATGTAAGTCTTGTAATTCGGTATATTCTCGGATGTTGTAATGAACTTGTCGGTTATGTGCCACCACTAACTGATCACGGGATCGTGGTTGTATGCATAACAGGGATTCTCGGAGGATTAATCCGGGGGCCCCACAAACTTGGTATCAAAGCCATCCTGACTATGGGAGAACCTTAGTTAGCATGGTCGCTAGACAGGAACCTTATTTTGAAAACCCTGGCTTTCAAAAACTAGTTTCTCAATGATTTTCAAAAGGTTCTACTTCTTCTCTTACTCTAAGTAAATGCTTTCGAAATGGTTTCCTCTATCCCTCATCCAAACTTCAAACCTACAGATTTTAAATAACTAGGATCTAGAACCCGGTGAGGACAATGAGAACAAGATGAAGACAAGCAACTACCAGCAAACACAAGGAGACTAAAATATCGCTCTATTAGCGGAATCCTCATAATCAGAAGAACTCGGGTGTTGCACTATCAAGAAATGACTAGGATATGACGAAGACTTCATCTGCAAGATAGTGACTCTGACCTGAAGAAAGACGATTATCTAGGATCAATAGTCCTAAGAATAGGATTCCCCTACATCGCGAGTAGTTAACTCCTTGGTCCCTAGCATTGAACGTGTTTGCTTGCCTAAGTGCATTCTGTGTTGCTTGGTGTGTGTTGTTTGCCAAGGACATTGCGATCCCCTCGCTCTGTTCGCCTTGTTTGTATGCTCTGGTTTGCTTTGACCTCCTTAAAAATGTGACTCGGGGAGTGATAACCCCACCTAGTAACTCAAGAAACCCCTGTGTTAGATGCCGGTAATGAGACCCAGACTAACCTCGAGAGTATATGAGAGGAAAAGCATCGCAAGAACCAGGAGTTCGACATCGTCAAGTCAGAATCAACTCGAAGATTTCACCTCAGCAGGACGGCATACCTCGTCAAACTCACCCTGCAAGACTCATCAACAGCACCACACTCCCTTGTTCCTTAGTCTACTACAGTAAGATTTCTGTTGGAGCTGGAAGTCGATCACCGAAGGATCCTCAATATCCACAAGAAACCACCTGATAAGTCAACCAAGACAAGAAGTGAGGACCTAACCACACTAACCTCTAGTGTACTAGAGCTTCTGACCGCCTCAAGAGACTACCTACTATAGCCGAATCTACCCAAACCGACGGGAAGTTCCTCCCTAGAAGGTCAAAACTACCCCTGAAGTCAGATGATTAGGAAGTGTAAAGACAACGAGTCCACTCAGCCATCAAGCAGAAGCAACGCAAGAAATGCCAATGAAGACAATTTACCCGACGTTGACTGCTTCAACCCTGTCTAACTACTAGCAAGAAGAGTCATAAACTGCCAATTTACCCTAAGCTAACCCCTTAAAGGCTACGTTAGGAAACCACCCCACCAAGGCTGATACAGTAGGGCCTCGCTCAAAGACCTCAGCTCAAGTTTCAGGAAAGCTATATCCTTCCGCTAACAGCAAGTCAGCCTTCCAAGACTGAAGATCCCAAACCCTTCCTAATGAACCTTAGTGAAGCTCTAAAGTGGAAAGACTGCGTCTTTCCAACTCAATCTCCAGGGGACTGTCTACCGAAAGATACTTTAGAAAGGATCCCCAGATTCGACGTCTTTTCACCAAGTAGCAACTCGCGGTTCATCATAGGACAAAACAACCGAAGATTCTACAAGGTCCCTCCGCTACTTCAGCTGAAGACTCACCAGAATGACCGCTGAATTGCTAACCGCTCAATTCAAATCACTTAGAGGACGTGAGAATCCGATGGCTCCAACAGGCTAAGTACGAATAATCATAGTACATAAGCCCCATAGGACCTCCCTTCGCGGACGTCTTCGGAAGATTCCAACTCTAGGAGAAAGAGTGACGATAGTCTTCAAAACATCCATCTGTGACTCCAAGAAGGAAGGATTACTTCCACTCCTAGAATTCTACCCTAGTTAAATCCTAAGGGGGAAAGACTGCGTCTTTCCCACCAAAATAGAATAACCCTCCACTAGAAGCAAACCCAGGAGTATCGACCACAAAATCTCTAATTAGGATATGTTACGCCCCTAAAGAAGAGTCGTGGACCCTCAGAGAAAGGTACTCCTAGCTGTAGATTCTATCCTCCGCTGAGTACTCCGTGAAGTCTAGAATCGAGGTAGTCTGCCTAGCCTAAGCCCTCGTGGTATCGAGCCCTGAAGTGGATATAAGATCTTTCCTCGCAATCAAGGTTGGACTCTGCTCAACTCTTCGTGCCTCCCCGGAAGACTGAAGCTCAACTTCATCGATAGAGTAGTCACTTTCAAAGACGGAGTCCGTAAGATAGCATGCTTGAAACCAGTAACGCTAACCTTGACTGAAAATCCACTACCCTTACTCTCCTGAATCTCGGGACGAGATTATTTTAAGGGGGAGGTCTATAACATCCCAATTTCAGCAACCTGATTAGTTGTCCAGAATTTAAAAATCAGGGGGAACAAAAACTTTTTTTGTTTATGGATGAAGTGTTTGCCTGTTGTTTGATCATGCTTATGCTTATGATTGTGTATTAGAAGATATACGCCTTACCTCAACACAGTTGACAAAAGCTACTTCCCAAAACTGTCTTGGCTTAATCTCCATATTCTCAAATGTTCTGGCAATTCAAAACCTGAGCCAAGAAGCCTTTGCAAACCAACTATTTTAGTAGCTTCTATTGATCAAACTATGGAGAGCTATAGAATACTATCTCCTTATGTCTTCAAGGCAGAACCTTCAACTACTCTCATCTCTAGTTTCCCAAAACTTCTTTTTAAAGCTTTTGAATTATACTCTTGGTAGAGATACCAAGGACTCTCATCTTATCCAAACCACAACCTTTTCAAAATACCCAGCCTTACCTCGAGCTAGGCTTGATGGTCACCCTAGTAGTAGTTGACTTGTTTGTAAGATGAGTTGTCTTGATCTGCTGTTTGACTTGATTGTTCAGAAGTAGTATGAGCTACTCTATTAGCTCATCCACTAGGATCAAGATACTTCAAGATCACCAAATCCTAAGAAAGAATACAAGATGGATCTAATCCGTAGCCACCAGGTGATCACCTAAAACCCTTAACCAGATCAAGTCTGAAGATAGCCCTTCTAGAAGCTTCCAAGTCAATGAAGATCAATATCAAGCATGGATCCCTTCTACTCAATATACTCTTCAAACTTATCCACTTGATGAGGCTTTGGTACCTTGCAACCCATCAAAATCATCACCACCCACATTCTAGTCAAAAACCCTAAATCTGCCAAATTTGGCCAAGTCTGAAATCTGTTTCAACATCACCTTTTTGAATGCCTCCCTTTCTCAACCCTTGTGCATTTCTGTAAATGCATATGAACCAACTTGTTAACCATCCTAAGGAATACCAAGGACCACTATTTCCCATGGTTATATCATCCTCCTATCCACTTGTTAATGATGGTTTTGCAGGCAAGAAAATAACTTTTCCTGCAAATCTAGTCAGGATGCCTACTTTGGTAGAAGCTCACACCACCATCCAACCTTATTTGGACGAACTATTTACATGGTTGTGTTCTACTCATATATTTCTATCATTACCTACTTCACTTGTTCCAATTGGATCCTTGAGATGTTTAAACCCACAAGGTTTTGAAGGTTAGTTGATAATCTGCTTTGGCAGGCTTATTTTATTCAAAGTTTGAAAGCTTGTCTTGGTGAACTCAAGCAGGATCAAGCTCAAACCCCTACACCATTGAAATATAAATCAATTGGTCTATCCATCCATATATCCCATGCCCCAAGGGGAGCCTTGAGCCCCAAGATCCAACAAGGTTTTCGTGGCATGATAACAACCTTACCCAAGATCCTTAAATCTCTAGTTTTCACCAAAATCAACTTGAATTCCCAAATCCCAAGGTTGCAAATGCTTGTTACACCTTGTATACATCATATACCTTGATCATCAAGATTTATCAATAATTATCCATATTTATTATGGACCAAAACTATTTAATTCCCTTAATAGGCAAAACCTCTTCCATAAAGGAAAGTTTGGTTTTTGCCAAAACACCTCTCCAACTTTCGACTCAATTGAGGTCCACATATCATATCCCATCTTCCCACTTCAAGAATAAATATTTTTGAAGAGCTCTATTATTTCTTTTTGTCCATTTCCCTAAATGGCAGAAATGGAATAATAATAGTTTTAAATACTTTTAAGCCTCAATAAATCTTGGGAAAATTTCCCTAAGTGTGTATTCACATTTGGGACCATCTCAAATTAAAAACCCACCTTGACCAATGTAAATATATCAAATGAACTCCAAGATTTCACTTCTGCAGTTTTTGAATAAATGGAATTAAGTGGACTTCTAATATTCTGAAAAAAATCCCAAATAAATCCTAGAGAGGCATATTAACCCTACCCATGTACTAGAATCCTTACCTCAATTGGTCAAGATAAAAAATCAAGACATAACTCTTGATCATCCTTTATGGCAGAATTGAACTTTTATCCTTTTTGTACCAAACACCAAATGAAAATCTCATCAATCTTCACCAGCAATCCTCCACCACCACACACCTCAGTCTTAGTCGTGTGTACTGTATCCCTAGCACTATAGCACCCCCTTCCCCTTGTCCTTTAGTGCTTGGAAGAGGAGAGAAACACATGCTTATGTCACATCTTGCCTTGTATTAACTCACAGCTGCTACCACTCCTCCTCTCTGACCTGCAGCCCGACCAGAAACCACTCTCCCCGCCCACAACATCCTCCCCCTGGTTTCACACCTCCCTTCCTTCCCCTCAAATGGACCTAGCCCCCCATTGACTACTCCCTCTCGGTATAAATGGCCAGAGGCCACCCCAGCTCCCCTCTCTGGATCATTTGCCCCCAGCAACTACCACTTTCCTCCCCCAGAGCCCCCTCTCCCTCTCCACTGCCATGTGCTGCTCGAGAGAGAGAGAGAGAGAGAGAGAGAACAGAGCCTCGGGCTCCTCGTCGAAAACGAGCTAAGCTCCCTCCTCCGCCCCTCTCCTCCCCTGCATTTCACTCCCTCGTGCTCCCCTCCCCTCTCTTACTCCTCCCCTTCTGTTTTCCTTGCCCAGGAGCAGCTCCCGGTGCAGCACCAGCGAGCCCCGGCGAGGACCTCTCTGTCGTCTTCGCGCGAGCCTAGATCTGGGCGAAAATCATCGATGTCGCCCATCGTCGAGGTCGTCGGCGTGCATCGCTTCCCCCTGTCGCCTCCCCGTCCACCCCAGATCCCTCTGGTAAGCGCCCCGTCCTCCTTCGACGACCTAGGGTTCCGCTGCCGCCGTGGTGGTGTTTCCCGGAGGGAGATGAACCCACACCATCAATCCCTCTTTTCGCCAACGGCCCAGATCCTCCTGTACCGGTTCGGCCTCCCCTGGTCACTGACCGCTGAGTCCCACTTGCCGGGTTCAAAACCGCCTACTCCCACGCGTGTTGTCGCCCAGGTGGGCCGAAATCCCCGGCACGGCCCAACTCCCTGGCAGATCCGGCCCACTGCAGCATTTTCCCTTTTTTTCTTTTTAGCAGATCTAGTAATTCTAGAAACTACCTATTAGGATTAAATCCAAATAAAAATGGAAATCACAATATTTTGTCTAGATCCAAATTTCTAAGGGTTCCTTCAAGTTTTATGTAACATGAAGAACCAGTCCCTTGCCAAAAATAATTTTTATTATTTTCTGGCATTTAATGTTCCAAAGAGTATATTCTACCCTAAATAATTTGTCCAGAGAGTTTTACATATCCATTTTGGATGAATCAAAGTTCTCCTAGAAGGTAATTTCTATACCCATTAATTAGCATAAGCCTCATGCCAAGGTGAACACTAGTCTGTCTATGGCAAAAATAACAAAAAATAGTAGTATCTTACTTTAGTATTTTCTCTAGGTCAAACCAAATGAGGTATTGGCCTGATTTCACCTCCCAGTACACCCTAGTTTCAGAATCTATCAAACCCCATCAGCTCAGATTTTATTGAGTTCTGGATGAATTGTAATGAATTAAATACTTCTGTAAGTGGTATTATCATTAGATAAATCATTCCAGGAGGTTGACAACTCCAAAAAGGTTGATTACAATTTCTAAAGAAAGGTATTCTAAGTACCTATAATGTGCCCTTGGAACCAACTCAAAAGCTTCTGTAGATTTAATCTGGTTAAAAAGACAAGTTGTGTACTGAACCGCCTTTGTGAATTTCCTGAGGGCATTCTGTTAACTATATTGACTTGATTCCAACTCTCAGTGAACAAGTACATAAAGCCTTACCTAACCACCTAAGGAAATAATTTTTGGAGCTCCATAACTTTTCTGGTGAATTATTCCCTAAAACTAGAAGTTATTTCACTAGAAAAATCATAACTAAATAAAGAAAAGTGATAAAATAGTGAAACAACTTTTGTTGGTTTCATTTTATCAAATCCTATATGTTGGTACAATTTTTACCCAATGGTATCTAGCAGAGTATGTCTATGGTCCAAAAAACCCTCTTAGGTAGTTCCTCGACAATAAACTCTAAGGGGTGTTCATCCCCTTCTCCAAGGCCATCTCAATATCCTAAATCCAATCCTCTCAAAACCATCTAAATCGTAATTCGGTATTATTTATTTTCTTGTTGTATTGTATTGGTGCTTGTATTCCTTGTGTTGATTGTGGTTTGGTTTGTTTGCATGTGTTGTCTTGATGACGATAGTTGCGCTCGTATTGACGCCGAGAAGAAGAGATCTTATTATTATTGGTATTGGTATTCTTGGTTATCTAAAGAAGAAGTCCAGGGACACATTGCCATATTGCTAATCATCAGGCAAATCACCTTCTTGCTCACCAGCCTCATCCTACTGTTTTACTTATGCATGTTCTATCTTCTGTTTATTCAAACTGCATTGTTTTACTATATGTTGATGTATATATATGGTAATGGTTCGGCCCCTCTGAACTATTACACTTTTGTACTACTAAGTACAACCCCCTTGACGACACCTACTGTAGCATCCCAATTGTCTAACAATTGCAATGCTACTAGCCTAGTCTATATTTATGCTACTTCATATATATAGTTGTTGCATCATCATTATATCATGCTCATGTCATCATGCCACCTTGCATTTGAGCATCATATAAAACCCTTTTCAATTTGGTTCTTCTCTCATATGCATTGTAAATTGTATTTGCCTCTTGAAATTGTATTTGGTTCTTGATATATTGTTTAATGCCCAAGTTGAGTTGGGGGCATATCTTTTATTCAACTCCACCACCTTTTCTTTCACCACCTTATAATTCCACCATCCAACTAAATGTGAGCTTTGCACTTTATTTGAGTTTACCTCTAGCTCATGTGGGTTGGGATGGATCCAATTCTTTTCCACATGCTCTCATCTTAGCATCATGTTGTTTTCACATTATTGATATATGAGAGCCACATGGCCACCTTTGCATGCCTTGTGAATGGAACCCTTTTTCCTAACTCCCATATGGATTATTATGGATTATGCCATGTTGGGATATTTTTGGGACTATTGAGCATCTAGTGGCACATACACACTAGCAAGTCCCATTTCTATTCAAACATGGTCATCTCCATCTACTCCACATGGGGCATCCTTTTAATCCTTTTTGCTTGGCTATATTCCAATTTTTGGGAATGCAAAATAATAATGCCATGTAATAATATTGTTTCCACAAGAATCAACATGGCAATAAATATTTTGCATGGGCCATGCAAGTGCCACCTTTTCTAGTATTTGGTTTTTATTTGAATCTTGAGTGGATCATCATTTCTCTCTCTCTATCTCTATCCTTTCTTTTGGCTTGATCTATTTTGATCTTGCTTAAACCCTAGCTTCACATCCCTCTCTTTTTCTTGACTTGATCTTGTTGGAGCTTGTCTAGAGCATGCTTGATCTTGTCATAAAGGACCACTCCATCTATCTCTCTCTCTAAACCCTAAACCATCACCTACCCATCTAACCATACCCCATCCTCTCTAACCATACCCCCCATCTAAGCTAAACCCTAACCCTAGCATGTTACACCACCTCTCTCTCTCTCTCTCGGCCTCTCTCTCCTCTCTCACCACATGGTCCCCTGGCCCCACCCAGCTAGCCCACCTGACCACCCCAACCCTAGCTACCCCAAACCAAACCCTACCCGAGCCATACCCCCTCTCTCTCCTACCCTAGCTCCAACCCTAGCTACACCCGAGCCACCTCTCTCTCTCTAGCTCTCTCTGCCTAGAGGACCCCAGCCCGAGCACCACCTCTCTGGCCTCACCCTGACCCCACCTGGAAGCCACCACCTGCCCTGCCCTGGTCCTGCCCGGCCACAAGCACGTGAGGAGGAGGAGAGAAAGGTGGCACCGAGCCACCTTTAACCCTACCTGCTCCCACGGCACCTCCCCCTCTCTCTGCTACCTACCACTATCCCCTGGCTCTCCTCTGTCCCCCAGATCCGCCAGCACCTCGCCCTCTTCTCTCCTTCCTCTCCCCACCGTCTACCCCCCCATCGCCGGCAAAACCTCGGTCTCCACCGATTCCCCTCTTCCAGCCGTTGGCGCGGTGATCATTGGTGTCGAGGAAGGCCACGCAGTGCTCCTGCATCACCCTGTACCCGCCGTCGAGGAGGAGAAGGACCGGAGCCGAAGGACCTCGCGACGCCGACCCTGAAACCCTAGTTCGCTCGGCCTCTGCATCATCGTCGCCCTGCTGCTCGCCTGCCCGATCCATCACCACCGAGACACCCGCGGTGAGCTTCTGCGCCTCTCTGACATCCTCTCCTCGCGCTTCGCTCCCTGTGCTCGTCGGACCCTTCGTCGAACGGCCTCTGTGCGGCGGCGTGCACGCGCGTCTGCTCGATGCGCGCCGCGGAAGATACACCTAGTCGTGCCCCTCTTAACCTACATCAACCCCTCCCTAGCCCAGCGGGAATCTGGGCTCTTCTATCTTCGACTTATTTTTTTTGCTTTATTCTTTATTTATTTCATTTCGATTTTTCCCTCTTCCTCTATCCCTATCCTCTAGGTACAGCGTTTGCATCAATAGAGAACCTTTTCCAATGTTCTATTCCGTTTTTTCTACAAATTTCGAGTCCAATGCGCTAACGCTTTCTTGCTCTTTCTCCGGGCTTTGACCATGTCTCCCGAACAATTTCAGTACATATGGCGCAAGACGATTCCACATATATATCGAGGTCGGAATGGGATCGGGTGTTTTCATTCGCTTGACTACCCCAAACCCCTAGCAAGGGGCTTCCCTAAAGACAAAAGACGAGAAGAGAAAGGAAAAGAAAACACTAGAACAAGAGGAACAAGGGAAGGAAGAGACTGTCCTCCATTAGTGCGAAAAAGAATGAATCCCTTGAGTCCGCCCCCCCCCCCCGGGTATCGATCGACACGCGGCTTAATCCCGATCACATCCTGAGGCAATAATAGAGCGAATAATTCATAGAGTACTCCACCACGAGCAGCGAAAGCACGCTCAGCCAATCCTCACTCGACGGCTCCGTCCTTGCTTAGGAAAAAGCCGAACCACTCGCAGATGGATCTTTTAGCCGCCGCTGCCGCGCGCTGCCAGGTCCCCAGTTCGATTCCCCCCCGCGCGCTGCGCTCCGCGCGTCGGCATCGATCTGTCGTCAGACGGTTTCAGAGAAGAGAAACAGTGCTCGATCCCCTTTTTGCAGATAACCCCCTGAACTTTTGTTTTCACAACCCGCACTCCGCTCGGGCCCGCATGTCATCGGCTGAGGTAGTTTTATAAAAAGGCTCCTCCAAAACCCTACGCTCAACCCGCGCTCCCTGGGCTTGGACTCGTGGCTGTGTCCACTTTGCCGCTCGCGTGGACCGCGTGGTCTCGCCCCACCCGATTGATGATCACGGTTGGGTAAGCTTCATGAAGAAAAGCTTTTGCGCGCCGTGAGCGCCCAGTCAGTAGTTGGTCCCACCTGGCTGTGTCTGTGGCTAGGTTAGAGCGAGTAACAAAAGTATTTTCTGCTTTTCTGTTGTAATTCAAATCTTTTTCAAATTAAATCAAATTCAAATTTAAATCTGTTTTTAAATAACTTTTGAAATATAAATCCAAATAATACAAATAATATATGTTTTCAAATCAGAAAAATGTGAGGATTTCAAATATGCCATTCAAAATATATTTTGAACATGTAAAATTCCAAGTTGATTTAAATTACATCAAAATGCCCTTTTGTCTTAATTAATTAATAACTTTTGTTTTATAACTCCAAATTTAACAAATAATATGTCTAAAATGATTAGCTCGACGAGACCTTTCTGTTTATGCATTCCATGTTCTGTTTTGCAGCATGCATCATATAAATATAATGTGTACAGCAACTAATTTGAGTATAAAATATGATTAAAGCCCCATAAAATGATTTCATCTTGTACTTCACGCCTCACCAATGCCATGCTACTTTAATGCCATGCAAATTGTGCATCATTCATCATGGCATGATTGTTTGCTTGATGCATTTTATTCATATGCTTGTGCACTTTATTTATGTTGGCCCTTGTTTGTTTGGTTATTCTCCGAATAGACGCTGAGCAGGGGATATATCAAGAGAACCAGGAGCACTACCTAGATCCATCCCTTGCTTCAACTGAGCTGCCAGGCAAGCACTACCACATGCTTGCATACATATAGTACCTATTGCCTCTATCTTACTCTTGCATCATTGAGTCGCGATTGCATTAACTGAATCCCAAGTATTGCATAGCCTTTACTTTTAAACCCCACCGAAGCTTGTTCCTCCATCCCATGAGCCCTTACTACAGAGTTGTTTGAGCCATGCAGTCGAGAACAGCATGTGTAGGGTATGTGAGAGTCCGATGGATAACGAGGTACCCAAACAACTTAACCGAGTAGTAATGGGATAACTAATGAAAGAGGCACCGTGAGCCATATCTGTTATTTGGTTTTCAGGCTCACTTGTGTCCCGTGGGACCCCGAGTACTTGATTCCTGTTCCTTGAATATTCGCTATCCACATCCGGAGGCTTATGAACCCCCGAGCTGAGCTTGATTCATTATTATTTCTTGGGGCCACAAACTAGTTTGGGGTTTTATTTACTATCCTGTACTTATGCCATGCTTTACTGCTTTAATTTAAATTGTGCGAGATAATGCACATCGTCGCTTTAGGTCCGTGACCGTTTGCTGTATCGACAAGCCCAGTCACACTTTCGGGTTCCCAGTCGTTTACAGCCGGCTCCACAAACCTTGAGGCCGTCTCGGAGTCAGCTAACTTCGTTGCGGGTAGCTCAATGGGGTGGCCCCCTGAAATATTTCTGAATCCTGTGATCACTTTGTCGTGACTGCCTCGTTGGGTTTTGATTTGGTTTTTCCAAGGCATATCGAGTGTGTGTTGCTATTTGTGCACCCCTGCAGGGTAAAACTTTCTGAAAGCCGTGTCCGCGGTTATGGACGACTTGGAGCACAGTTTCTCGATCATAGACAAGCATAACTAAAGTACCGCTTTTAATTTGACTAAGTAACTGACTAGTAAATAGTGCAACACTCATGGAATGGATAATAAAACTGCCAACGGATGGGGGGGTTGTTCGTCCGCTTCCTCGTCGGTAAGCGAGGAGGAGGATGGATCTGTGGATATTACCGTTTTAACCATTATACCTGTTGTTATTAATTCACGGACATCCGTCTATCTCTGGTTAGGCGGATGGTTAGCGAGTATCTATAGAATTGCTAGGGTTTATCTTTTGCTGCAATTGCGTCACCCCAGGTTGTGTCCCCTTTAGAGGCATAAAGACTTGCTGAGTACCCCTAGGGTCTCACACGATAAATTATTGGTTCAGATGGACAGGTACACTCACAAGATGGATACTGGGTGGAGGAGACGGACGATGTGGGCAACGATCATTCGGTGTAGAGATTCCGGGAACGGGGATCCGTGAGATCTGTGGGCGGGATGTGCTTATTTATGGGGCATCTTATGCCGATTTGCTTCTTATCCGTACTCGGATTTTGTCTTCCGCTTCCGCCTGATACTCTGATGTGTGATGTATGAGGAGATATCTTAAACTATTATATCTATCTAGGATATTTGGATCTTGCCGTATGGCGTTGCTATATTTCCTTTCTTTTTAGATGGAATGGCTCTGATGTACTGTTGTATGGTGGCTTGCATACATACTCATTTGTGTATGTAGTTGATCCTTCGCCGATTACGCCTGCTCTTGTCCCGATGTTTGGAAATGGTTAGGACGGCCGAAAGGTCTACCTGTGAGTGGCATTTGGGCCCCACCGTACTATTTTAACCATTCCCGCTCATCCAGGCTTGTAACTAGGAGCGTAATTCACCGAGGTAGTTACAATTGGTATCAGAGCCATCCCGCCCTTCAGGGTCTCAGCCAAATGGTCGTTGTCTGTCTAGCAAATATTTTTGGTAGTTATGTATAATAGGGAAAAACAAAACGCGAGAGTAGGACTACTTCCACTTTTCTTCTTACCCACCCACCACCCTTTTCTGGTAAGGAAGTGTAACGTTTTCAATCCTCTTCTTAAAATTCAAATTAGGATTCACGTGTTCTGGGATTCCGTAGTACCATAGGTTGTGTGTGTGAGTGTGTGTGTGCGTGTAATTCCTTGTCTATCTGTTGCATCCAACATGTTATCTTTATCGGCCTTTTGGTTATCAACTGTTGGTACATTCCATACTGACAGGCTTTTGAAAACCGGTGCGATCTACCTGACTCCTTATTAACCGGTGCCATCTTCTTAAGGGTGTCCTTCATTCTCGCAACTCCTCATCCTGTGCAACCATCTGTTGCTAATCTCTACCTGATAAGTGATTTTGCGCATCCATTGGTATTTTTAATGCCGAAAAATGCGGAAAATTTTTCTTTGATACATCTGTGTTTCCACACTCGTTTCCAGTTGTGTGTGAAACATTATCTATCTCCCTTTTATCAGCATGTTCATGCTAACTCATTCTTTTGTCACCGGCGCTTAATCCTGGAGTTTCTTTTCATCTCCAATTCTCTTGGGCTAATTACATAACAGGTGTCGATCCGATGCTGGTGATTGTAATTGGGTTCTCGGCATAGCTATATTCCACTCATGATAAGTGACGATTGGAATATGGAAAATGCTATCAACGCTATCCTCAAAATGGTGACGGTTATCTCCTGTGATTTTGAGTACACCGTGATCATATCTATGCTTTTTCAAGCATCTTTGGCAACCCGGAGTTTCTCAAAGCACTACGGCGGTCTATCATCTGTCCATCAAGCTGCACATCTTTTTGAACCCCATGTCTGCAAAATTCTCTTTGAGACGAGGGAATTGCACCTTTTCGTCTCTGGTAGCTTTGCTTGAGGTATGATCTATTATCTTTTTCTTTCTCCAAGATCTCTTTATTTTTGTAACCGGTGATCCGATCGACAATGTGAATCATGTGACATCTCTTTTCTTCCGAAGGACCAGATAATCTATTCTTCCAGTGCATCTTCTTCAACACGAACCCGTGCTCTTAATATTGATCTTTCTTAGAGCGTTGAGCTCAGAAAGTGTTTCGAGCATTTGTTTGTTTCTCCCGCCTCTTGAACTTGATATTCTGGGAATATCCTGTTAATCCATGCTGGTATATGTTGATAATATGCTTGCCTTTTCGATATCAATGGAAGGACATGGAAGATCATCTGTGTCTCTTTCTCTCAAGCTTCGTGAGCACTGCCTGTGTGCAAAGTCTCAAAGTGAGAATTCTGACTTTTTGAAGTCACCTATCTCGGCCACGTCCTTCTACTAAATAGATCGCTTCAATTCTGGAATCAGCAAGTCCGTTGTTAATTCCATCCTCATCTTCTACCAATCCGGAGTTCTTCCTTGTTGGCAAGTTATCATCATCGTTCCGCTAAAGTTTTCCTCAAAACTGCTACATCTCTCTCAATCATTTCAAGAAGAACATGGAGTTCTTTCACCTCAATCTCGTTAAGTAATCTCTTGAAACCCTCTCGCTCTATCGTCTATGCTCAATCCACCGGAGGCCATGAAGACCTTCCAGATCTTGTATTCCTTCTGTTAAAGTTGGTGCTATCTTTTCTGTAGCTGTTGAATCTTGCAGTTGTTCTCCGTAATCTTCCTTCATATCTTTCCGGTGGCTTGGTACTTCAGACATGACGACAACATCATCACCTTTATCTATCTATGAATCCGGTGAATCGTTTGCATCTATCCTTGTTTTCTAGCGAAGTTCCATGAGTTATCCTTCTCAACACCTTCAGTCTATTTCGGTAGTTGGGTGGCATGGTTTTCTTATTCATGTGCGGAGTAATGCTTTGAGTGCGGGATGGAGTAGCTACCATGCCACTACTCTTATCATTCGCTCTTGTACATTGAATTGGTGAATTAATGTGATTTCACTCATTCCACGGAAGTAAGAAGTGGCCTTTATCCCTTGATACTTTTACTTCCGTCCTTGTTTTTCCAGAGTGCTCTCTCGAAGGAAGTAATCAATAATCTCTTGTTGGTGGTCTGTCTATTCTAGCTGGAGCAAAATCTTCAATTATCTGGTGGAAACAAACGCAAACTCTTTTCTGTCCTCGTCATTCTACCGGTGCTCGACATCCCCAAACAAGATGGAAGGAAACTATCTCTCTCTTTGTTTCATCAATTCTTTTGCTATGGTAAAGCCAACTATGGTTGAGGCCATCAGCCGCAAATCTATTGCGTTAGCCTCAAGGCTAAAGAAAGCAATAAGTGTCCCTACAATAAACTCCAGATCTTCCATATTCTTTGTTTCTCGGGATTCCACCATGATCTGGCTTCACATCCGTCTCTAGAAGTTGTATCCGCGCACCTCAATTGCGTGATCCTTTGGTTCTTACCGGCGCAAGAAGAATCTAATCCGACGGTGTCTAGCTAAATCTTTCTGTTGATATCAAGGGACTCTATTGTTTGAAGACAATATTGTTTCCGAACTTCATTTCTCAATCCGAGAGAAGATACGATGCTATTGTCATAGTGGTTCAAACCTCTCTAATCTAGCTCTTTTCTTCCGGCGAGACAAAGTTTTCATCCTCTCTAGTATCGGTAAATCATTAATCTTAACGGTGTGTCTTTCTTTATCCATGATACATCATCTTGTCCTTTCTTTCACAAGTGGTTCTATTCTTGTATCATGTTCTTGAGAAAACCGAAGCTATGTCCATCCTATCCTTCTTGTCTCACGACAATCCTTCAGCTCTTCTGACTGTTGTTTCTCAAGCAAAACGCAAGACTCGCAACAAGTCTAGCAAGTTTTGCAAGGTGTAGTGGTCGCACCATTCCGTCGTTCATCAACTTGGGAACGTGAGGGTCACCTTCGTTCGAACACCCGCCTCTTCTTGTGTTGTTCTCTTTTTCCTAGGAATCTCGGGGCGAGATTCTTGTTTAGTGGGGGAGAGTTGTAGCATCCCAATTGTCTAACAATTGCAATGCTACTAGCCTAGTCTATATTTATGCTACTTCATATATATAGTTGTTGCATCATCATTATATCATGCTCATGTCATCATGCCACCTTGCATTTGAGAATCATATAAAACCCTTTTCAATTTGGTTCTTCTCTCATATGCATTGTAAATTGTATTTGCCTCTTGATATTGTATTTGGTTCTTGATATATTGTTTAATGCCCAAGTTGAGTTGGGGGCATATCTTTTATTCAACTCCGCCACCTTTTCTTTCACCACCTTATAATTCCACCATCCAACTAAATGTGAGCTTTGCACTTTATTTGAGTTTACCTCTAGCTCATGTGGGTTGGGATGGATCCAATTCTTTTCCACATGCTCTCATCTTAGCATCATGTTGTTTTCACATTATTGATATATGAGAGCCACATGGCCACCTTTGCATGCCTTGTGAATGGAACCCTTTTTCCTAACTCCCATATGGATTATTATGGATTATGCCATGTTGGGATATTTTTGGGACTATTGAGCATCTAGTGGCACATACACACTAGCAAGTCCCATTTCTATTCAAACATGGTAATCTCCATCTACTCCACATGGGGCATCCTTTTAATCCTTTTTGCTTGGCTATATTCCAATTTTTGGGAATGCAAAATAATAATGCCATGTAATAATATTGTTTCCACAAGAATCAACATGGCAATAAATATTTTGCATGGGCCATGCAAGTGCCACCTTTTCTAGTATTTGGTTTTTATTTGAATCTTGAGTGGATCATCATTTGTCTCTCTCTCTATCTCTATCCTTTCTTTTGGCTTGATCTATTTTGATCTTGCTTAAACCCTAGCTTCACATCCCTCTCTTTTTCTTGACTTGATCTTGTTGGAGCTTGTCTAGAGCATGCTTGATCTTGTCATAAAGGACCACTCCATCTATCTCTCTCTAAACCCTAAACCATCACCTACCCATCTAACCATACCCCATCCTCTCTAACCATACCCCCCATCTAAGCGAAACCCAAACCCTAGCATGTTACACCACCTCTCTCTCTCTCTCGGCCTCTCTCCTCTCTCACCACATGGTCCCCTGGCCCCACCCAGCAAGCCCACCTGACCACCCCAACCCAAGCTAACCCAAACCAAACCCAACCCGAGCCAAACCCCCACTCTCTCCTACCCAAGCTCCAACCCTAGCAACACCCGAGCCACCTCTCTCTCTAGCTCTCTCTCTCTGCCTAGAGGACCCCAGCCCGAGCACCACCTCTCTGGCCTCACCCTGACCCCACCTGGAAGCCACCACCCTACCTGCCTGCCCTTGCCCACAAGCACGTGAGGAGGAGGAGAGAAAGGTGGCACCGAGCCACCTTTAACCCTACCTGCTCCCACGGCACCTCCCCCTCTCTCTGCTACCTACCACTATCCCCTGGCTCTCCTCTGTCCCCCAGATCCGCCAGCACCTCGCCCTCTTCTCTCCTTCCTCTCCCCACCGTCTACCCCCCCATCGCCGGCAAAACCTCGGTCTCCACCGATTCCCCTCTTCCAGCCGTTGGCGCGGTGATCATTGGTGTCGAGGACGGCCACGCGGCTCCCTGCATCACCTGCACTACCCGCCGAGGAGGAGAAGGACCGGAGCCGAAAGACCTCGCGACGCCGACCTCGAAACCCTAGTTCGCTCGGCCTCTGCATCATCGTCGCCCTGCTTGCTTGCCGATCCATCACCACCGAGACACCGCGGTGAGCCTGCGCCTCTCGACATCCTCTCCTCGCCGCTCCTCATGCTCGCGGACCCTTCGTCGAGCGGCCTGCATGCGGCGTGCCTGGCAGCGCCAAGGAAAGATACACCTAGTCGTGCCCCGCTTAACCTACATCAACCCCTCCCTAGCCCAGCGGTAGCCACCGCTGCCAGCAGCTGCCAGTCCCTCGATTCCCCCAGCCGCGCACTCGGCATCGATCTGTCGTCAGACGGTTTTAGAGAAGAGAAACAGTGCTCGATCCCCTTTTTGCAGATAACCCCCTGATCTTTTGTTTTCGCAACCCGCACTCCGCTCGGGGCCGCATGTCATCGGCTGAGGTAGTTTTATAAAAAGGCTCCTCCAAAACCCTACGCTCAACCCGCGCTCCCTGGGCTTGGACTCGTGGCTGTGTCCACTTCGCCGCCTGCACGTGGACCCGCCGTGGTCTCGGCCCCATTCGGTGATCATGTTGGGTAAGCTCTTGATAAGAAAAGCTTTATACCGTGGCGCCAGTCAGCAGTTGGTCCCACTGCTGCTGTGGCTAGGTTAGAGCGAGTAACAAAAGTATTTTACCTTTTACATTTTAATTCAAATCTTTTTCAAATTAAATGAAATTCAAATTTAAATCTGTTTTTAAATAACTTTTGAAATATAAATCCAAATAATACAAATAATATATGTTTTCAAATCAGAAAAATGTGAGGATTTCAAATATGCCATTCAAAATATATTTTGAACATGTAAAATTCCAAGTTGATTTAAATTACATCAAAATGCCCTTTTGTTTTAATTAATTAATAACTTTTGTTTTATAACTCCAAATTTAACAAATAATATGTCTAAAATGATTAGCTCGACGAGACCTTTCTGTTTATGCATTCCATGTTCTGTTTTGCAGCATGCATCATATAAATATAATGTGTACAGCAACTAATTTGAGTATAAAATATGATTAAAGCCCCATAAAATGATTTAATCTTGTACTTCACGCCTCACCCATGCCATGCTACTTTAATGCCATGCAAATTGTGCATCATTCATCATGGCATGATTGTTTGCTTGATGCATTTTATTCATATGCTTGTGCACTTTATTTATGTTGGCCCTTGTTTGTTTGGTTCTTCTCCGAATAGACGCTGAGCAGGGGATATATCAAGAGAACCAGGAGCACTACCCAGATCCATCCCTTGCTTCAACTGAGCTGCCATGAAAGCACTACCACATGCTTGCATACATATAGTACCTATTGCCTCTATCTTACTCTTGCATCATTGAGTCGCGATTGCATTAACTGAATCCCAAGTATTGCATAGCCTTTACTTTTAAACCCCACCGAAGCTTGTTCCTCCATCCCATGAGCCCTTACTACAGGAGTTGTTTGAGCCATGCGAGTCGTAGAACAGCATGTGTAGGGTATGTGAGAGTCTGATGGATAACGTGGTACCCAAACAACTTAACCTGAGTAGTAATGGGATAACTAATGAAAGAGGCACCGGTGAGCCATATCTGTTATTTGGTTTTTCAGGCTCACTTGTGTCCCGTAGGACCCCGAGTACTTGATTCCTGTTCCTTGAATATTCGCGCTATCCACATCCGGGAGGCTTATGAACCTCCCTGAGCCAGAGCTTGATTCATTCTTATTTCTTGGGGCCACAAACTAGTTTGGGGTTTTATTTACTATCCTGTACTTATGCCATGCTTTACTGCTTTAATTTAAATTGTGCGAGATAATGCACACTGTACTGTTTAGGTCCGTGACCCGTTTTCGCTGTATCGACAAGCCCAGTCACACTTTCGGGTTCCCGATCGTTCTGACACCGGCTCCACAAACCTTGAGGGCCGTCGAGTCAGCTAACCGTTGCGGGTAGCTCAATGGGTGGCCCCCTGAAATATTTCTGAATCCTGTGATCGCTTTGTCGTGGGCCTCGTTGGGTTTTGATTTGGTTTTTCGAGGCATATCGGTATGTGTTGCTATTTGTGCACCCTGCATGTAAAACTTTCTGAAGCCGTGTCATGATTATGGATGACTTAGACACGGTTTCTCGATCATAGACAAGCATAACTAAAGTACCGCTTTTAATTTGACTAAATGGCGACTAGTAAATAGTGCAACACTCATGGAATGGATAATAAAACTGCCAACGGATGGGGGGGTTGTTCGTCCGCTTCCTCGTCGGTAAGCGAGGAGGAGGATGGATCTGTGGATATTACCGTTTTAACCATTATACCTGTTGTTATTAATTCACAGACATCCGTCTATCTCTGGTTAGGCGGATGGTTAGCGAGTATCTATAGAATTGCTAGGGTTTATCTTTTGCTGCAATTGCGTCACCCCAGGTTGTGTCCCCTTTAGAGGCATAAAGACTTGCTGAGTACCCCTAGGGTCTCACACGATAAATTATTGGTTCAGATGGACAGGTACACTCACAAGATGGATACTGGGTGGAGGAGACGGACGATGTGGGCAACGATCATTCGGTGTAGAGATTCCGGGAATGGGGATCCGTGAGATCTATGGGCGGGATGTGCTTATTTATGGGGCATCTTATGCCGATTTGCTTCTTATCCGTACTCGGATTTTGTCTTCCGCTTCCGCCTGATACTCTGATGTGTGATGTATGAGGAGATATCCTAAACTATTATATCTATCTAGGATATTTGGATCTTGCCGTATGGCGTTGCTATATTTCCTTTCTTTTTAGATGGAATGGCTCACGATGTCTTTGTTGTATGGTGGCTTGCATACATACTCATTTGTGTATGTAGTTGATCCCTTCTCCTGCCGATTCGCCGTTCTTGTCCCGATGTTTGGAAATGGTTAGGACGGCCGAAAGGTCTACCTGTGAGTGGCATTTGGGCCCCACCGTACTATTTTAACCATTCCCGCTCATCCAGGCTTGTAACTAGGAGCGTAATTCACCGAGGTAGTTACACCTACTTATCCCTAGTATGGTAGATTGTGTAATACACCATACCCTTTGGAGACCCCGATTTAGCCGAAGTAAAGCTATAGGATGGGAAGACCCCGGAAAAGTTTTACCAAATGTTTTACGATAAAACCTCGGTGAGGTGGGACCTCCCAAGAGATGTTGAGAAAGAGAAAAGGTTTTTTTTACAAAATGCTAGAGGAAAACCGTTGGAAAAAGGTTTACAAAAATGCACCCGGTTCTTTGCAGTTTAGCTATAACAACTTAACCCTGTGTAACCACATTACTCTGGAATGGGACATGGCTAGATATGATGTTTGTTTACTCTGGTATAAGCTGCCTCGCAACAACTACAGGGGATAAAAATCCCTGGAGCGTGGGCCTTCTCACATAAGGGTGCATGTGGGACATCGACCTGGAGAAGGAACGAAGGGTCTGCTGGCCTCCACGCGTTACTATGAGCCCCTCATTGAAAGCGCACACTTGGGAAGTGGAAAAATGCGCTTAGGTTGGTCCTCGGTACCCGACGTCCCGGTGTTGAGGGGAACAACACTCATAGGGTAGGCACTTATATTGGAGTGGGCATCCGGAGAGTCTTGATCGGTTACTCGACCCACGATTGGTGAAGATCAGGGTAGTGTACCCAGATGGTGTGGGTAAAGTGTATAACCTCTGCAGAGTGAAAATCTATTCAAATAGCCGTGTCCGCGGTTAAGGACGGGTTGGACAAACTTCTGTAGAGCGGTGGTGGTTTTGTTTTCAAAAAGGATTTCTGGAAAAGAAATGGCTTTGGAAATGTTTTGACCATGGGATGGTCATCAAGGAGAATGGTTTTGACCATGGGATGGTCGGAAGGAGGATAAAAGAGTTTGGTTGTGGGACGACCTAAAGACGGGAACAAATGGGTGACCCAGTCCTGATGTTTCCAAAACTTTTCAAAAAGGTTTCCAAAATGTTTACAAAGGTTTTCAACAAAGATATGTAGATGCTATATCTACAAGAGAAACTAATTGAGAAAAGAACCTCTCTTGGAGCCTTCCTACTACCACATCCATAATGCATATCCTCTTGTTATTACTGTTATCTTAAGGTGTTTTGTGAGTACATTCAAAGTACTCACTGGCATTGTCCCTGGCTATTAACTTGGTCAGATATCAAGAAGAAGATGATGTTGGCGACTATGCGAGCTAGGACGTTCTCCCAGTCAGTTGCCTATAGGTTAAGGCATGGCTTGGGCTCTACGCTTGATGAAGTTCCGCTGATGATTATTGATGTAGCCATAACGGCATTTATGTAAGTCTTGTAATTCGGTATATTCTCGGATGTTGTAATGATACTTGTCGGTTATGTGCCACGACTAGCTGATCATGGGATCGTGGTTGTATGCATAACAGGGATTCTCGAAGGATTAATCTGGAGGCCCCACACATTAAACAAAGAATGGCCACTATGCTCTCTCAGTAGGTGCATAAAGATAGAAGATGGAGACTCAACATAAAATTAAAAGAAAGGCCCTTCATAGAAGGAAGCAGGGATTCAAGTATCATAAAGAGCTTCCAAAAATTATGGTACTTATTAGCTTTCAGCTCTCATTGCACCTATCATAAGAAGCTTTAGGTGATTAAGGTTAAAGTGAACAAATATGAGGATATGCTTGAAAAGTTATAAGATGAAAATCTCATGCCCCTTACTTACAAGTATTGTTCCTCATGCTACTCAACTTTAGTCACAGGTAAGTTCTTGTCATTGTAAGTACATGTGTATCATAGAGAACCGCCAACGGGGTACCCTTTGCCCGATGATACGGAAGATTCCCCATATAAAAATGACAAGGCAAGCAGACAATGAGCATCTTAGCGATCCTTTTATTTCCTATTTGCATAGGCTCTTTTTTTCATTTTTTTCTTTCCTATTTGCATAGGTTTTTTTATAGAGGATGCTTCATAGATTGCTCACTATTGTTATGCTGCAGGTTTCCACCATGATTAGGCATGGCTTAGACCAGCCGCCCAGGCGTTTCTCTAACACATATACGAACTCCATGAGCCTTACAAGCTCCCCTTTCATTTCACACCGTCGGGATCCATAAGAAAAAGAACATGATATCAACTAAATAAAGTGCAATGTTGAAAGTGTTCCCCATGGTAAGACGGTTCTGCAAATTCACAACTTACAAAACGCAAGCATATACGCAACATAGATGGGCACAATGGTTCAAGTTTATGAAGTGCAAGAAATGTAAAGTGTGGCATCAAGTTCGTGAGAACTTTAATAACTAATTTTCACATAACAAGTTTAATTCGGAAGGTAGATAAAAACATGAATATACTTGGAATAGGTATGGTGGACTCTTTGGAATAACTTGGTTTTATTTGGAGTTGGATGCATGAGTGGAACTCATACTTGGTATGGAGGCTAGCAAAAGACTGGGAGCGACCAACTAAGAGAGGAATAATGGCCATAATCATGCAAAGCGACAAAACATTATTAATTAAAGCATAAAGTGATATTACAAGACAAAAACTAAATGATCATAGAGGCTATGGTGACTTAGTATAGTTTTAACATGGTGTGAGCATGCGCCAAGTCAACCCAAATAAAGCATCAAAGAAGAATACCACAATATTATGCTTTTATATGCTAAAACAACACATGATTCTTTCAAGGCACATTAAGCAATCTCAATTGTTTGTAACAAGTCATGCTACAGCAATAATCACTAAGCATAAAGTCAAAGCAATATCAAGAATGACATGATAAATTCTAAGTCACAGTCAAAAACAAGCTCCTTTTATACCACTTATAAGCATGAACTTTCCTACTATTTTCCAATCCAAATCAACCTATTTGAAACTATGTATGAATGCGGGGGTCCAACCAATTTATTAAAGCAAACTAAGCAAACGAAAACTAAAAACAAAAACGAAGACGCTCCAAGAACAACACAATTGTGCATGAAATAATAAAAATGAAGTGTTTGGAAGAAAACCTGAGATTTTTATTAATGGAGAAGGGGATGCCTTGAGCATCCCCAAGCATTGACGCTTGTACTTCTTGAATATTTCTTGGTGTGACACGGGTGGCATCCCCAAGCTTGAGCTTTTGTCCATACTTCATCTTATCACATTATTCTTTCCTACACTTTAAAATTTCCTTCATACAAAACTTCACACAATCTTCATTAGCAACATTTGTGTACTTAAGATAATAAGTCTTTAGGTTCAGTTTCAACACAAGTAAAACTTTCATTAAAACAGAAGCTACTGTAGCAATTTCTTTTAAAAGTTCAAATGATCAAATAGAACTCAAAGAGAAAGAGATTAAGAGGCAAATGCAAATAATGGTAGAAATCTATCAAAGCAGACCAGTAGGTAAAAACCGATTTTTTCGAAGACATTCTGTTGCTCAAATAAAAAAGTGTTGAACTAACGAAAGTTAGATAACAACCTGGGGCAGAAGCACAAAACATTATAGCTCAATCCCACATACAGAGATTTTTCACGAATTTTTACAGCAAAGCACAAAAATCTACTTCGGGACAGCAACTTTCCCAAGTATTATTTCTCTCTTATTAGAGGTTATTCTTGGCACAAAAACCACACAAAAAGGATAAGGAGAGGTTATTACCGAAGCAATAACTTCCAATACTCAACAAAATATTCCTAAAGAAATTTGGGCTATCTCCCAATAAGTGCTTTTCTTTAACGCCTTTAAGCTAGGCATAAGAAGCAAGAATCAAGTATTCTCATATGAAGAAGCATGAAGATCAATACCAGAAATATCTTCAACAAGGCAAGGTATCTCATACAAATAAGTTCTAAAGGATCCTCTCTCAGTTCTCTTGGGTTCACAATTTTCATCAAACGGGTTTTCAGGAACAATCCAATCAAAATTCTTTTCTAAGGCTTCATGTATTCCTACAAGTTTAAAATGTATTGGTTTCTTAATTTCCTCCCCATATTTAGGTTTGGTTTTGTCCATCTTTTCTCGCGTACCAATAACATCTACACATGAGCCTAGCATATTAAACCGATCAAAGAATTTTCTAGCTTCCTTAACAACATCATAGAATTCTTTAGACAAAGTTTCTAGAATAAAATCTATCTTTTCAGTGTCCTCAATATCTTTAAGTTTAAGAAACATTACTTGCATTATGGGGTTAAGGTTAACAAACCTAGCTTCCAACATGTGAACTAAAGAAGCTATAGTAATTTCATAATTTGGAGCGAGTTCTACTAGGGATATATCCTCAATATCCTCATGGTTGCTAACATGATTAAAGAATTCTTCAACATTATCTTTCCCAATTATAGAGCCACTCCCTATTGAAAGATCTTTCAGGGTGAACTTAGGGATCAACATGGTGAGCAAAGAACAAGGTGACAACTACATAAAAGGACTAAAAAATTGTGTTTTTGATATAAAGAAGCAAACTAGTACAACTAATTTTTTGTGTGTTTTTGATAAAGAAACAAGCAAACAAAGCAGAAATAAACTAAGCAAAACAAAAAACAAAGTAAAGAGATTGGTTATGAGGGACTCCCCTTGTGAAGATGTCCTTGACTCCCCGGCAATGGCGCCAAAAAAAAGGCTTGATGGCTCAAAATATATTCGAGCTCCTTGGGAACCCCAAGTGGAAGGTATGATGAGCACAGCAGCAAGTTTTCCCTTAGTTATGAAACCAAGGTTATCGAACCAGTAGGAGCAAGGAAACACCTCCAAGGTGTTGTTTCCAACTTGGAATCCTGCACAACACAACCACGGAACTTTGCCCCAACTGACAGTGAGGTTGTCAACCTCACCGGTTTGCTGAAAACAAAGGATTAAACGTATTGTGTGGAAGATAGTAATTGCTTGTAGAAAGTAAACAGTAAATAGATTGTAGATTGATGGTAAAAGAGTGGACCGGGGTCCATAGTTCACTAGAGGTGATTCTCCTTAAGATAAATAACATGTTGGGTGAACAAATTACAGTGGGGCAATTGATAGACGCCGAGAAAGCAAGCATGCATATACTAATCATCTTGACTCCTACGAGATTTGATTGGGCATTACAACATTATACATAGACCGTAATCCAACTACATCTATGACTAATAATCCACCTTCAGGTTATCATCCGAACCCCCTCCAGTATTAAGTTGCAACCAACAGATAATTGCATTAAGCAAAGTGTGTAAACTAAACAATACGATTGTCCCATGGACAAAGGATTGATGTTTTCTCCCTAGTTGCAACAGCACATCTAGTACCTTAGATATTCCTATCACTTCCCCAGATTACTAGAGGCATGAACCCACTATCGAGCATAAATACTCCCTCTTGGAGTTGCTAGCAACTACTTGGCCAAGATAGCTACTAACAACGGAAAGCATGCAAGATCACAAATAACATAGACATGATAGAATCAATAATCAATCTGAAATAGCATCATAATATCCATCGGATCACCTCAAACACAACATGTAGGATTACAAATAGATGATCTTGATCATGAACAGAACTCACAAGATCTAAACATGGTAGCACAAAGGAGGAGAACCAACCATCTAGCTACTATATGGACCTGTAGTCCATGGATGAACTACTCACGTATCACACCGAAGGCAGGCATGGTGATGAAGAAGGCCTCCAGGGTGATCTCACCCCTCCGGCAGGGTGCCGGGAAGAGGTTTAGATCCCTCCCGATCTAGGGATGGAGATGGCGGCGGCTACAGAATCTTTCGTGGAATTTTGATCGGGTTCGTCCTGGGAGGCTTTTATAGGCGAAGGGGCAAGGTTGGTGGAGCACCAGGGGCCCCACACCCCATGATGGTGCCCCGCAGGCCGCGCCGCCACCAGGTGTGGCCGCCCTGGTGTGCCACTTCATCTCCCCTCCGGACTCCGTGTTGTTTTGGGTAAAATATTGACTTTGGCTTTTGTCCGGTCCAATTCCGATAATATTTCCTTACTAGCTTTTCTGAAACCAAAAACAGCAGAAAATAGGAAACTAGAACTATGGAATCTTGTTAATAGGTTAGTTCTAGAAAATGTGTAAAAATACTCCAAAGTGTGGAAAAAACATAAGAAAGTAGATATAAAACAAGCATGGAACATCAAAAATTATAGATACGTTTACAACGTATCACACCGTGGGCCATTTCCTCTGTGTACTGATCCTCTAGTGCATGTTTACTAAATCTATCTACCAATTCAGGAAACATCAACTCATCCTCATAATCTAGTGGAGGTTCTCCCTCGTCAGGCTCTGCTTCATCCTCCACATCGGCTGCACGAGCTATTTGTCTTACACTCATAGTACGAATAGATGGTACTGCTGTGGACCTACAAGGAGCACGGGGGTGCACACTATTAGCAGCTACAACAGAGACACATGATGCCCAACCACCTGATGATGCTTTAACCCTCTTTCCCGTATGTTCAACTTTAGGTTGCACATGGAGACGAATTCGACCAAAACGTTTGACAGCATACAAAGAGAAAAACATTACCAGATCAGCTTCGCTAGTCAGTGGGAGCAATCTTTGCTCGCTAATGTTGAAATATTGCAAATCAGCTGAATCGACATTGCTCCGGAGGAATTTAGAATAGATTTTATCTTTCAAATCTCTGAGAATTATGGAGGTTTCAACCACCGCTGGGAAGTAAAATCCAGAGAGATACTGTTCACAACCATGAATTATACTAGTATCTAGACTAACCGCCAGCCGAAATGCCAGCACTGGATCAATCCTATTCGAAAAGCAACGTAGTTAGCTGAGCACCAGTGATTCGTGCTCAATTACCACCCATAATCAATCCACAAATGGAAATGATGCTTACCCAGATGGAATCCATGCGTTAGATCCCTTTGATTCCACCCAATCTTCTCCGCGATCGATTGGGAGGACCGGTACACTAGCCGGCATTGCATACTGTCCTGCGAAAGGGGTAGATCTAGAGGGGGCGGGAGCAGAGCCGGAGGTGGAGTGGGCTCCGCGGCTAGGGGGACAGGGCGGCTCGGTGGCCGAGGACGACATAAGGTAGGAGGGCACGACGGCGGGCGAGCGGAGGGGCAGTGTGGGAGCTATTCCAGGCTCGGGGGAAGCGAATGGTTTGGGTGAGCGAGAATGGCTGGTCTGACGTGTCTCCATGCGGCCCCACCCTTCACCACGTATGCAAGACCCATCCCAACACGACCCGACCCTTCACCACGTATGCAAGTCCCATCCCAACGCGGCCCCACCTGTCAGTCCCGTCCCAACGCGGCCCCACCTATCAGTCACGTCCCAACGCGGCCCCACCTGTCAGCATGTAACAGTCGAGACGACATAATGTAATGCTCAACGCACGATCCGCCCCAATGTGGTCCCGCCGGTCAGCATGTAACGGTCAAGCCTTTGACCTGACGGCATCCCCCCATCCGAGCACCTATGAGGGTTTTAGAATAGAGGGTAGGGAAAAGTAAGGAAAAACTAAGCGGCTAGGGAAAACCGATTACAACTAATGAACCGAGGGTACGAAAATAGAAATCCCTATTATTATTAGAGCTACCTGCAGGACTAGAATAATGTTTCTGAAAATTAGTATTATAATTCTTCTTCCAAGCAGGTTTATAATCATTACATGCTATGAAGTCTATTTCTTCAATATTTGATTTTGGGATAGCTCTTACCTGGCTTTCCTTATCTTTTGCGGCTAATATGATCTCATCCAGCTTAGCATTGAGTTCTTCATTTTCTTGTGGTCAGACGGAGTTCACGTTCTTTGTGTTTTATTTATCCACATGCCATTAGGCATGGTTGTCTTGCATATTTTCTAGCAGCTACTTTTATTTGGTAATATGTTTACCCATAAATGTTCCTCTAGCTGCAGTATCAAGCATAGACTTAGACACAGGGTTAAGAGCATTATAAAATAAATGTAGAATTAACCAATCTTCCATCCAGTTTCTCATGTATTCTTTCATCCTCTCCCATGCAAGCGCTAGTGGCTCACGCTCTTCCTGTCTAAAACAAGTAATATTAGATCTTAGTTGCATAGTCTTTGCAGGTGGGGAAAATTTAGTCATAAATAAAGAAGTGCATTCCACCCATGATGTAATAGTATTTCTAGGCAAAGATAGCAACCATTCTTTTGCTCTTGCTCTAAGAGAGAAAGGAAATAAATGCAATTTGACCGCATCAGGGTCAAGATCTTTTATGCGCATCATATCACACATTTTAGTGAAAGTGTTCAAGTGCATACCTGCATCCTCAACAGTAGAGCCTCCAAATTGATTTTGTTGAACCAAACTTAAATAGTGGGGCTTAATTTCATAATCATCAGCAGTAATTGTTGGCTGGGTAATAGGAGTACGCAAATAATCATTGTTGGGAGTTGCAAACTCCCCAAGCTTCTTTTCAGCCATATTTCCTATGTTTTTGGGTTTTCTTAAACAGAGATTATAATAGTAAAAACAAGAATTTAAAGACTAACTTTTTTTGGTTTTTCAAATAAAGACTAAAAGCAAATTAAATATTAAAAACAAGAATTAAAACTAGCAAGGTTTCTACTAACCTCACTAGGGTAGCTATTGATTCCTTGGCAACGGCGCCAGAAAAAGGGTTGATACCTTCGATCTGGATTACGGATGTAGTATAGCTATTTTTCCCTAGTAAACCTAGGTTATCGAATCCTCGGGAAACAGAAAGCATAGTGAAGTTACTTTAACGGACCTTCGGGGGTTTTAGAATTCTTTTTGTGTTTTACCCGACCAAGAGTTTGCTAACTTTTGTTGTTGTCGATGATGGAGATAGAGGGCCTAGGGCTTTTGGTTTCACCTGTAGCTATGCAAAACATCTGATGGGAATAAAAGATAATAATAAAGTATGCATGTAATTGTTAGAGCAAGATAATTATATGCAGTGCATCCATAATTGCTATTGCCTCTACAACCGCTTATAACAATAACCTACTAGTCTCATCCATAGAAGAAAGAGAACTAATTATATGCATAGTGACGTCACTATTAATCCCAAGTAAATCCCTCACATACAGCCATACTACCCCTTCTATCACCGGGGTTCCCAACCTGTAGATTAGTCATTACTCATACTCCCTATACCTGGCTCAATCCTCGGGGTCTTGGGTACCTGACAAGTCCTTGGATTGAGGCAAGAGAGGATACAATAATCATCATGTCATACAAACTAATACATCATCCCATCTATGATAAATAACATGCACAAAAGCTACATGGCTAGGCCGAAGCCCTTAGCCCAAGGAGAATTACTCATACATAGAGATGAAATCAACGATCAAAAACATTGCAATAGAAATCATGAGATTGATAGCAAATAGTCTTACAAATGTCGCCAGTCAAAGACGAGATCTACTATTACAAGTGGTGGAATATGGCTATGGTGGTGGACAAGGGTTTGGAGATTAGATCGAAGTCTATTCCTCTGGCGGCTCTTCGGTGCTGTGGATGCAGGGTTCTGGGGGCAACTTGACTCTGGTGGGCGCCTTTTCTCGTTGCCCGAGGCCTTTTTATATAGGGGTCCCTTCACGAAAGGTGTTCTGTTTGACCTAGCAGTGGCAGTGGCAACTATACGACCACAACTATACAGCCAGAATTTTATTCCCGCCGTATAGTTGGTCATTAAAGCATTTGTCTCCCCTTCACGACTCCTGGTTACTTTGGGTCATTGGAAATCTCGTATCTTTGACTTTAATATAGTGATTCCCATCATCAAACATCATTATCTGCGCAGGGAAAAATAGAAAGAAAGGATTGCATACCCCTTTGATCATTAGGCATTAGTGGTAGGGTTTAGAGAGATATTTCATCAAAAATATGAATAATATTAAGTTTAAATGTGGACGTAGATGGCTATATTTCTGAGCCACCACTCATCAAGCATGTCATCGAGATGTGGAATGGGATGTCAATAACGCACGGTGATAGCATTGATTGGACGGCAGTCCATGCATAACCCCAACGTATCATCCAATTTTGGAACAAGAATCACGGGTACGGCACTTGGACTACTACTTACTTGTATCAAACCTTTGGAGACGAGTTGGTTCATTTGACGTTTGATCTCCTTTGTCTCCTCCGGGTTCGTGTGGTAGGCGACACGGTTTGGAAGTGGTGCGCCAGGGATGAGATCAATGCGATTGTCGATGCCGTGAAGAGGAGGTATTCCATGTGGGAGCTCTTCCAGAAATATGTCCTTGAATTCCTGCAAGACAATCATCAAAGAAGGGGGAATGTTTGTCAAGTCATTAGTTCCTTGCCCTAGGCCCTTGCAAATGAGGATGAAGTGCAAAATGGATGGGTTATCCCGCACTTCTCTCATCTCACTTTTGGTGGCAAGGAGAACACTCTTAGTTTTTCACTCCAGTTAGGCTTGTGGCTCTCGCTCACTATGAGGTGGTTCTCTCGCTCACCACTCTTCACACAAGAAGGTGTTGTGTTTTGCACCCTCGCTAAAGCCTTTGCATTGTCAGCAATTATTTGGATAGGAGTCATTGGTTGCAAAACACATGTTTTGTTTAGCCATTTGAAGGTGTGCACGTTGGTTCGACCATAATGTAGAGAAGCTTTGTCAAATTTCCATGGTCGACCAAGTAGCATATTGCAAACCGTCATGGGAACAACATCGCTCTCCATCGTGTCTTTGTAAGGGACAATGGGGAAGGTTACCGATATGGTATGCTTGATCTTCACGGACCCTTGGTCACTTAGCCATTGCACGTGGTAGGGGTGCTTGTGAGGATGGAGGGTGAGGTTGATCTTCTCACACAACTTGGTGCTAGCAAGGTTGTGGCAACTCCCTCCATCGATGATCACCCTGATAGATTTCCCATTGATGTCGACACGTGTTTGAAAGATGTTAGATCTTTGATCTTCATGTTCTTGGGCTTGAGTGGTCAATATCCTTGTGACAACAAGAGATGGACTTGCGTCATGTTCACACATGAGGAGTTCTTGGTCATCTTCCACTTGTTGTCTTGCCATTACTTCCTTGACACGAGCATCAAATTCATCTTCACACAAGTACTCTTCGTCGCCATTGTCATGAATGAACAAAACTTCTTTGTTTCCACATTCGGCCGACTTGTGTCCTTTTCATCCACACTTGTAGCATTCACCGTTGAAAGGTGTATCACTCTTTGCTTGTTTGCCACTTGGGGCAGTTTTCCTTGAGGAAGTGTGGGCTTGAAGGAAGGCTTGGAGGTACTTGAGGAGCTTCCATTGAAGGTGGTTGGTGTAGTGGTTGAAGCTGCTTGTAGGTGAAGTACGTCTTGGGCTTGTTGTACTTGATGTCCTCTTGCACTTGACCCTCGGCCTTTGTTGCGATGTGCACAAGCTCAACCATGTCATTGTATTTTCAGAACTCGACGATGCGCTTGCTTTAGTGGTTCAAGCCAATGAGAAAATGTGTCGTTGTTTTCTCCTTGCGCTCTTCAATATTGGCGCGGATCATGTTGAGATCCATTTCCTTGAAGTACTCTTCCACGGTCTTTGTCCCTTGACGAAGCTATTGAAAGTTGTTGAACAGGTCACGCGTGTAGTGCGAAGGAACAAAGCGGGATCTCATATGAGCCTTCATGTCATGCCAGGCTGTGATTGGTGGCTCTTGTCTTGTGTCATGAGCAACTTGAACTTGTTCCCACCAAAGGTTTGTGTAATCATCAAACTCTAGAGAAGCCATGGCGACCATCTTTTCATTGCTATAGTTGTGCATGCGGAAGATCTTGTTGACTTTGAGTGCCCATGAGAGGTATTCTTCGGGGTCATTGGATCCAGTAAACTTGGGCATTGTGAACTTGAGCTTGCCAAAAGTTTCTTCATCCTTGCTGTCATTGTGAAGAGCTTGGTGACCTTGATGATGTGCTTGCGGTTGAGGAGGTGGAACTTGATTCTCACGATCTTGTTGAGGAGCTTGCTCTTGCTCTTGGCGCGGTCATTTACGAGGTTGAGGCGCTTGGGCCTCATGATGGTGTTGAGTATGTGGAGCCTCATAACGCGGTTGATGACGAAGGGGAGGCTCGTTCCTCTTTTGGTGATGTGGATTAGGCACATGGGCCTCGCGGCGAAGATCATGGTCTTGAGCCTCATGACGTGGTGGGTGTCGCTCAATATGTACCACTTGACGCTCCAAGTCTTGTTGTTACGGAGGAGGCTCGTCATGGTGACCATGGTATTGGTGTGGACGTTCATGACGGTGATGACTCGGAGAGCTTCATGTTGACAGCGAGCTTGATCCTTCAAGTTGGAGTCATCAGTTGTAGTTACAAGAACGCCATGGTGACGATGGCGACGTAGTTGAAGTTGGACACGAGGTTCCACTCGCGGTTCTTCATGTGGTTGTTCTTGTTGGATCACTAGTGCCCTTGCGTGATGATGTTGTGCTTCTTGCCTTGCTTGTGGCCTTGAAGAGAAATCACCATCATATCTTGACGTTGTCGCATGCCATGGGGAAGGTACATAGTTCAAAGAGCTTCCATCTTCAACCAAGGGAGAATCATTGCATCTTGGAGCACTTGGATGAAAATCGTGTTGAATAGGAGCATGATGACGCGAAGAGCTTGAAGAGCTTGATGCGCGTGAACACGGTCTTGCCATTCCGTTGATGAGGAAACGAAGCTTGTCATTTGTTTCGGCGAAGGAGCATTGGAGCGCTTCATTTTGATGGCCAAAGTTGTGATGCATCGCATGCATTTTCCTTTCGAGGTTGTCAAAGAGGTTGTTGATGCTCTTGAAATCGGCTTGTGTCTCGCCAAATTGTTCTTCTTGTCGTATCTCTAGAGCTTGGCAACGTTCACAGAACTCTTGTCAGACGATGAAGTGGCTCGCACGCGTCATGTACAGTCCATGTTCTTCTTCTTGTGGAGGTGATTGTCTCGACTCATCGTTCCTATCCATCATGCAAAACACAAAGGGTTGTATATGGGGAGCAATATGTGGTGGGGCAACCTTCAACCTCACCTTGGGGATTTAACCACACTAGAAACCACAAGTGAGAGCCATTAGCTTGCAAAGTGAAATCGCAAAGAAAACTCACACTAAAGAAAGAACTGTACTCTCAAAATCTTTTGGTGAAAGGTTAGGGTTGTGGAAAACCAAACGAAACAATCCAAAGAAAAGGTTATTGTTAAGGGTGGTAGAGAACCAAAGATCAAAAGCAAATAGGAAACGATCTACAAAACACAAAAGATACACACACGTGCAGACGGATGTGGTTAGCACGACTATCAAAATGAGCACAAAATGTCCTAACGGCGACTAAGCTTGGTGTTGTGCCAACGCAAGGAGAGACCACAACTCGTTCACCAAAAGAGGATACGCAACGGATTTGTGCACTTGCCTTGGTCGTGCTCTATCTCTCTCTTTGCTTACCAGCTTGAGACTCTCTTTGTATTGGGAGACTTTGTATCTTTCTATTTTTCTTTTTGTTTTTCTCTATTTTTTTATTCTTTTCTCCCTTTCTATACTACTATGTCACTTTTGTATTTCCTTCAACACTCTCACTTCTCCAAGAGAAAGTGCACAATGCTTAGGCAAACACAAAATGAGTTGCTCTCATAGGATAGATACACACAGGAAGAAGGGTTAACAAGGTGGAGCAAGTAATACCTTTGGTATTGTTGATGACTTGCTACCGATGTTGGGGATGGTGTTTGGATGTCGTGGTGTCGATGAGCGCTTGGTATAAGGTAGATGTGGAAGCTTGTTGTTAGTAAGGTGACACACACGTGAAACACGAAAAAACCAAAGGGAAAAGTCAGCGAATAAAATTGGGGGTGAACCGGCATGAAAAAATTTGTCTGATAGGGGCGGTAGTACCATCGAAATTGGCCGGTAGTACCAGTAGTACCACTTTGTGGAATCCTGGGCACAGAGATCTCAAACTTGGGCGCGAAATCGGCCCAAAAATCCTCAAATCTGAGAAAATCTGACAAAAATTGGGGCTAGGAACATATAAGGAAGGTAGATCGATACCCCAAGCAACCAATCTATGGACCAAAACCACGAAAAACACACCAAATCTAGGGATCGATCCGAAGGCAAATTTGGAGCTCTTTTTTGGTAATTTTCGAATATTTGGTGGATCAAAGAAAAATTTGTGGGGCAATTCATGAGCAACGAAGCTCTTGATACCAATTTGTTGAGGGGCAACCTCGGGGATGGCCCGATCCTTCAGGAATCCTTGAAAATCAAGGTGGAGTGAGTGTGCGGATGAGGGAGAGAGCGAAAATCGCGAACTCACACAAGATGAACACACACCACGAAGACACGATACAAGCCAATTGTTCACGCAGGCGGCTACTGGTCCAGCGCAATCCCTAGGATCGACGTCGGTCGGGGATCTCTCTCTCGAACCGGCATGGCGAGAAGGGAGACTTGGTGAGATCTTGACATCTTGGCAATGGATCTCCGTTGCCAAGGCCTTGTACAACGTGGAGGCACGATGCAAACTCCAAAGAGGTTTGTGATATTTGGTGCTCCTCTATCAAAGGAGCATGAGGCAAGAACTAGATACATCCACAAGGGGTTTCCACTAATTCGAAATATCAAGCCTAGGGCTTACAATAGAGGTGGGGGACTATATATAGGCCAGCCACAAGTTTATGGGTACTTTAGGCAACTAAAAGTATCAAAGGGGTTCATTACAAGGCCAAAGGCCGAGCTGGGACGCGCAGGCCCTGGGACGACCGGTAGTACCGGAACCTATGACCGGTAGTACCAGTTGAAGGCGGTAGTACCGCTCTCAGGTACCGGAGCGGGTCGAAGCGCTGGCGTGGGTCTTCAAATGCGGGCGGTAGTACCGCACGCCGAATGCGGTAGTACCGGTCGATGCAGTAGTGTCGCTGCCTTAGTACCGGGGAGGTCTGGGACTGCTGGCGGAAGCTTTCTGTCCTGGGCGGTAGTACCGTGAGCTCCAAGCGGTAGTACCGCTTGACCGGTTGTACCGCTTCTAGGGGCTGGTGGTACCACTGACTCCTAGCAGATGTTGGTTGCAACGTCGCTCCTCTGGCTCGCGTCTTCATACCTGATGATGCATAGTGTCGGGGCATGAAGTAGCAAGCCATCCATAGTGTCCTGGCTAGGGGTGTATCGAAGTCACATGAGGACAAGAGCGAATTCACCTTAGCTTGGAGGATCTTGGCTCGAGCGCGAGTCATCGGTCCACTTGGGGGACTTGGTGGTGTAGATGTAAAGGCGTCCGTAGGACGGGCTGCATCATTGCTGGCGCGTTGACTGGAAGAGACTTCAATGAAGCCTGGCGACTGGAATCTGAAGGCCCAAGACCTTAGTTAGCCCCAGTCGGATTAGGTCAAACCCTCCGAGACCTAAACTGATTCGGTTGTAATCTTGTAAAACATAGCAAGGTGACCCTATATAAACCTCCCTAGGGCACCCATTGTACTTATGTTCTATTAGCTACACCATCCAATCGACTCGCTGCCTAGTCGCCGAGCTCGCCCACCTTGTAATTCAGTCGTAATCAATACAATCAAGCAGGAAGTAGCTCTTTACCCTACGGGTGCCCGAACCTTGCTACACACCTATGTCTACCCTCAATCTCGATCCGTAGATGGCAACTCTCTCTTTCCCTCAATCGACTCAATCTCTAGCGACTGTCGTGACCATTCCCATGACAACTTCCATGAAGGGCCCTATATTATTCGAGACTCCTAGCCGTCATAGAGAGAGACACCATTCGCGGATTGCATCTGAAAACACACCGAGTAAGATCCACCACTTCACCACCACCGTAGTTCAACATTTACATCTCCATCTACATCCATGGCCATAGCCATAACTTGTATATTCAAGATCTTCTCACGGTTGGCGCCTCAGTATTTTTCTGTCCTTCATGCCGGAAGGAAACACCACCTTGTCTCCTTGCCATGTCCTTGATCTCTCGCGAAACATTGCTGAATCTCCCCAGGTTCCTTCATATAAACTCAGAACCACTTCCATGCAATGAGAGGCCACCGCAACTACTCCAGCATGCACTTCAGTCACCAGAGCTAGCCCTTCCCGATAGGCCATCGTCTCCAGGCAGCCTAGATCCATAATCTCATCGAAAACAACCGCCAAAGATCCAAGATAAATCCCCTTTCTCGAGTGGCAGATAGCACCAACAGTCCCGCGACGCTCCGTTTTGGTCACAGCGCCATCAACGCTAACCTTGGAAGAGCTAGATTGTGGAGCGATCCATTTCACCGCAGGTGTAAACTGATGCTTGTTCTTTTGTTTCTCCTGCTTACTTTGGCTTGTTTCAAGCTCACATAGGAAAAAATGGACGAATTGTTGGATAGCCATTGGACTCTAAAAGATGTCTTCATGGATGACTTTACACCTCGCATGCCAAATGACCCACATAGTAACCACTGGCTTCCTAAAATCCGCATGCTCCAAAGAATCAATGGTGCCAAATACCCCCTGCTTAGCTCCCCCCCATATGGGGGGCGCCGGCGTAGGTACCTCCTATCGGGGGTCACCGCCTCCCAAACGTCACCCCTAAATAGCCCCTCCCCTCAAATGGCAATTTCAAATTCCAACATTCAAAAGGTCACTGGAAAATAAACATAGTTTTGCTGCCACCGAGCACAACCTAGTTCAGGTGATGCAATCGCCGCAAGTCACTGGAATACAAGTCCATCGGCGATGAAAATAAACATAAGAGAACATGAAAGTAAAATGGGGAGGGGATCATGTGCCGAGGTTGGAGGCACCTCTGGGGTCGCTGGAGGTGGAACGGTGGTGTTGGCCTAGGTGAGGATAGGGGTCGGAGTCGTAGTCGCTGGTGTCAGGCTACTTTTCTGGTTGGCGGTCGCTCAGTTCCCAGAGAGGATCAGGGCACACTGATCAACACACCATTCCCTCACCTTGGCTTCTATGTCCTTCGTGTTGACCATCACGATCACCAAGTCCTCCCTCCTCTTCTTTGCCACCATGTTGGCCTTGATGAGGCCGAGCTGATATCCTGTTGCTCGATGACCGATGCCCACCTTGCCACAACGATCTCCTTCAACCTGGAGGCCTGCTCCGCCCTGATGGCGGCGTGCATGGCGGCGTCAGCCATGCCAGCTAGGATGGACGAGTGTAGTTTCTCGATGGAGGGTGTCACGTCCCTCATGGCCTTCCTTTGGCCGATGGGTCGGCCCTTCGATGCCGCTGATGGCGCCCCCCTGGGTCGTAGGTGCTAGACTTGGCCTTGGCGAGAGAGCTCTGCGTCTCCATCCACTTGTCACAACCATCGATCTATGCAAAGACGTGGATGAACTTAAACTGATTGTCATCGTTGTCCTCATGGTAGGCGGAGATCTTGTCGTGCATCCTACAAAAAACACAAGTCGGACACAAGTCTGAAATGGGTGGGAGCGGGCAGCGACGAGGGTTGTTTACCTGATTGTCGTAGTTGGTGCCGCTGACATGGAAGTGGCACAGCTCCTCCATGATGTTGTGCCACTTGTTGCAGGCGTGCTGTAACATGGACCAACGGTGATACATACCGGAGTCGTTGTAGTCGTGGTGCAAGCCCTTGAAGTAGGGATCCAACAACTGCCGCTCATCGTACGCCACGTTCACCCTCTTACAATAGCAATCAGAGTTCTGGTTGGTGCCGATGAAGGGGTCTATGCTGACAGTCTTCCAAGCCTCGGCAAGGCACTCATCCTCCCTCGAGCTCCACTTGGGGCCGTGTTCGACGCCTCCTTTCTTCTTTTTCTCCCCCTCCGTCTCCACGTCCTTATTCTTCCCTTTCAAGTCGACCGTTATGGTCATCAGTACCACCACCACCTCATCCTCATCCTTGGCTACATCCACGTTCACATAGACCCCGTCCTCCCATGCGCCGCTGTCGTCCTCCCCGTATGCAGCGGCTTCCTCTTACGTGAAAGCCTGGGCGAAGCTACCGTTTAATCATGTCAGCTAAGATGCACTCGTCCGTGGCGCGATCGCCGTAGTGCAATCCTCCGAACAGGTTGGGGGGACGCTCTAGCTGCTACCGGCGCCGAATAGGTTGGGGCGCTCTGGCTGCTGCTCGTGGCAAACTTAGCGAAGCCAGGCCTCTGCGTGAAAGCAGGGAGCCGACTATGGGTCGGTGAGGTGTCGTTAGCGAGGGAGTTAGGTTCGAAGTCACCGAGCGGGTGGAAGTCATTGTTGCCCGGCGAGAAACGAGGAAGGTGCGACACCGTGTTCGGGTGGCCGGACGGCGACGTGCTAGACAGAGACGGGGAGGATATGTTGTCCTGGCTCCCGAGGATGTGGAGCCCAGCGTTGTAGTCCGACGCCACCATTCCCGCCATGGCGGCCGCATGATGTGCCGCAACAGTGCCCGCACGAGCCTGCTCCGCCTGCGCCTCCGCCGCGTTGTGCAACCTCAAGTTCTTCTCCCTCAGACGGTGGCTGGCGTTCTCCACCTGCGGCATTGGATGTCAAACGCCCACTTCGTGTTGGTCATCCCCTCCAGTCGCTGCTTGTCGTCCTTCCCTTTCTTAGCTGGCGCCGATGCTCGGGGAGCTTGGTACCTCTTTGGCGGCATGGTGGTGGTGGCGGCGGTGCACGGGAGGGGAGAGGTGGGGCAGGGAAATGGTGGGAATGGGCGGCGACGGAGGGGGAAAATGGCGGGACTGGGCGGCCTGGAGGGGAAAAGAAGGGGAAATGAGAGGGAAAAGGGAGGGGAAAGGGGGCAAATTTTGGTGTCCCGTCGATAGGGCTAGCCCGCCAACTTTTTCAAGTTGCGCCTGCGCCTCAATTGACCCCCTCGTGTTGGGGTTCGGTCTGGGAGCACCGGATGTTTCGATGAGCCGCGCCGACGCTATTTCAAGTTGGACGGGTTTTTCTGCGCCGGTGCCCACATTTCAGCCCTAGTAGGCTTTAGGGGTGGCTTTTTTTTTTTTATCAAATTTAGGGATGGCTTGTGGAGATGTTCTTATGCCCGCACTGTCGAACGCGAAAAATTCTAGAAACTGACCGCACAAGCCCACTTTGATCTGCCATGTGTATTACTTGTGTGGGCCATATGGCAAAATGAACAAAAGGCCGGGCCATAAACTTCTGCTACTCCCCCACGCGATGCATATATCCAGGTCCAGGGAGTATCCTTCGACGGCTCCACTTCTTTCTCTTCCGTTTCACCTTCCTATAATCCCGTGTAGTGTAAATCCCCAATCATTTTCTTTTAAATTGACTAGTAAAATGCCTGTGCGCTGCCACGGGTCTTAGTTTGTTTCACGTATGTAAACACAATGCATATGAAAAATTCACGTGTATAGAAAAGACAAACAAGATAATTCACCAAAATCTAAATGTCCTAATATTCATGCGAAAAGATGTGTCAAAATTGGATCTCTAGCACACATATCCAGCAATTCCTCACCAACTCGCACAAAAGAGTTTTTTCGCAGCCGTACAAATGCGTCGGCTGGAACGATGGGCAGATGCATCGGCGATGGTGATCTGCGGGAATATGCGGCGGCGACACTCTGAGGCAAACTCTTTCTTTCTAGGGGTGTGCACCATCGCTGTGGCGCCGACGCTGGGACGCAAAGAAGAAACTGAGGATGATCTAGAGTGGGTCGAGAAAAAAGTGAATACGACACGGACCGTAGGTTGACGGTTGAAAAGCTCGATGACGGTTGAAAAGCTCGATGTGGTTTGAATAAGCGAGGAGCGGGCGTACCAGTACTAAGGGCACGTACAATGGTCTTATCTTAGCAATGCCACATAGGATGATTGTTGAGTTGGAGGAGAGAGAAACGAAAAAAAGACGTCTGCCTTCTCTTGGCTAAGAGATCATCTCTTAGCTACAATATGTCTCACCACATATTTAGAAACATCTAGTGATAGAGATAAGACTAAAAAAGAAACTCATTGTATGTTATATTTTGTTATCATATCAAATGATATGGCATATATAAGATAAGACTGTCTTATCAACCATTGTACATGTTCTAAGGACATATACAGTAGGGTATAATTAGCTGTCTAGAAGAGAAGCCGGAAGAGAGAGAACGGGGTGAGAGAAGGAGGTCGTCTGCAATTCGGCAGACGGTCGATTCCCATAAATGCGTTCACTATAGACGCCTGTTTTCCCATTGTATGATCCTGGTCTAGTGTAGATAATTCGTAGTCACGACCCCGTTAAGCGCCGGAAATCCCGCAAAAACATTCTTTTTCTGTCCCGCCGATGCAAGCGTCAGTTACTTCCCTCGACACTTGATAAGGCATGCCACTGTATAAGCCGTATGCACTGCAGTCTACAGATGACATGTATCAACGCTATAGACAGTAGCTATCTGAACTACTGTTCATGCCCTAACACCGAGTCCAAGAGCTGACCCCGCCGTCGAATTTCCCTTTTCAGACCACCCCAGATCAGGCGCGCGGCCATCTCAGCGGTCGCCGGTCACGGACGGCCGCAATAGGCGATCGCCCAACCGACGCGCCATCGTGAGTTCGTCCGTCCACATCTACTTCAGCACCACGACGAGGCATTTCCCCTTTTACTGTAAAGTTCTGTTTTCCTTCTATTCAAAATTTCAGAATATTAGTTCAGTTTAGAAATCTAGAATTGTTGCTTTTTACTGCCAGGTCTAAAGTTTGGCAAATGGATAAATTTGTGAAGAAGTGGAAGTCAGGCTCCAATTGTTGCAGATTCTTCACGGGGATCAGCTGAAAACGTGGATTTGCTTTTCTTATACCCATAGCGTTTCATTGCTAGGTCTAAAGGTTCATAAATGGATAAATTTGTGAAGAAGTGTGTTCTAAAAAAATGTTACCGTGACATCACATTGTTTGAATCCTTGAATCCTGACTCTGCCACTGGGTACAGAGAACAATGGCTCGTGAGGAGTAAAGTTGACTTTGTATCTAGATAAGTGTCGGCCTTGTAGCGTCATTTTCTCACTTTTATAAGCAAACAGAACAGAGCAGCTACAAGAGAGGACTAAGAAAGGAGCTCTTATATGGAGATTAATTACGATGTAGCTGTCACGCTTGTCGTTATATATTCATAGGTGTTACGTACGCTGAACAGCTGACCAAGAGAAAACAAATGATCAGTTGTCATTAAAAATGAACCATAGGTAGTAAAATAGTTCGAACTAATAGTACGGAGTACTTACTAATCTTGGGCGTTTTCTGACGCATTCACAGCTAGCTGGCCTTTACAGAAAACTAATTTACAACTGGAGTAATCAGACATAGATCGTGGGTTTGTAAGTTATTAGTTGGTCACTAATCATATTTTTATTTTGCAAGTATCATAGGGTGAGGAGATGACATGCCATTACAATTAAGGAGAGAGTAGTATTCCATAACATATGATATGGAGTATGACATTATGATACATTACTATAGGTACCAAATGAAAAAATTAATATCAGATGGAACATGTCCATAACATATACGGAGTATATTGGGTTCTCCGAATATAACAATAAAATTCTCTGCAAAAAAAAATATAACAATAAATGTGAGATAGAGATCTTACATGGAGATTAGTTACAATATAGCTGTTACGCTTGTCGTTATGTTCATAGTGTTATGTACGGTGAACAGATGACCACAAGAAAACAAATGATCAGCTGTCGTTAAAAAAGAAATGTACGGTGAACAGATGACCACAAGAAAACAAATGATCAGCTGTCGTTAAAAAAGAAAATTATAGCTAGTAAAATAGTTCGAACTAATACTAGTGCTTACGAATCTTGCGTGATTTCCGACGCATTCACAGCACGCCGAAATAGAAAATTAATGCACAGCTGGAGTAATCAGACTGACAAATCGTGGGTATGGAAGTAATCACATTTTTCTTTGGCTAGTATCATGGGGTGAGAACATGATATGACATTACAATTAAGCTGAGAGTAGTACTCCTTAACATCTTTTTTTTTCGAAATAGTACTCCATGACATCTGCATCAAGCCATGCACACAACCTTTATTTATTATTAGAGTAATAGAGTAACAAAGTGTGGCAAAAACCATTACAAAGATCATACCGGAACCGTCAAACTAAAACACCGAGCAAAACAATAACCATATCGCTAGCTTCTCGACGAGATCTAGCAAATACCTAGCTTCCTCATGCACTCCAGGACACTAGATTCGCCCAGCCTATCCACGAAACGGCGCCCACGCACACGCTCCGGATGTCGTCGCCTCCACTATCTTCTGCCAAACCATCATCAACATGTATATCGATGTGCAGACTCTCTCTACACCAGCCACGACACCACCACTGTGCAAAGTAGCACCACCTCCCTGCGCTGTTGGGGGGATACCCCGGGTAGGGTCACGCCGGGATATAAAGGCCGAGTTAGCCGAGGTACGGCAAGGTCAAAGCAGGTGCTGGCCGAGTCACCTCAAGGCAGGCCAAATCAAGGGGTAACCCGGACCAGGGGATGCCCACCTAACTGGGTCTCAGCCGACTTATATCGTAAGTCGGTGAGATATATCTAACTTGTATGCAGGTACAGGTATGGCCGGATCAACTAGGTACGATCCGGGTTATATCAACCTTGTAAGAGAATGAAGGTATCTCACTGGTCAAAGGGTGACCACTATACGCAGAGCGTGAGCGAAGCGGACAGAGGCCAGGACCACCGAGGCGTGACCGACAAAGGTGACGATGCCTGTGTCGGATGACGCGGGCGCCGCAGAGGCTCACCTAGCCTCTGCATGGATGACGCTGGGTTAAAGTGACCCGGTCGGCTTACTATTTTGGGAGGAGGCATATTCCTTGAAATATGCCTCCACGTATGTCCTAATTGGAGACCTAGCCACCCCTATATAAGGAGGGCTAGGGCCTCTGTCGAACGGGTTGGTCTTTGACTAGTTGTTCTCTAGAGGCTTGGGTTTTATTAGTATGTTCATGAGGGCTGGCTAGTGGTGAGAGTAAGAGAGTTCCTTCTTCCTCCTCTTCCCAATACAGCTCAAGGAGCACTTGTAAACTGTGGAGGTGAATCAAATACAAAGCAATTGTGTGTGGAATCACCACACTATCCCTCCCCGGATTCCTCTAGTGCATCTTGTCCCCACCTTTAGCCTATCCATGGCATCTGCCGTGACACCACCACGACAGTTGGCGCCCACCATGGGGCTAGCGGCGCTAGCAGGAGTGAAGATCCGGACGAGAAACTTCATCGGCACCGGCGAACGCATCGTCTCCGGGCTCATTCAGCGCTTTGGAGCGCTGGACTTCGTCAGCGACAACGCTGACTGCTTCGACAAGCGTCCTCTTCCGCGCAACGGCCTCTTCGTCAAGCTCGGCGCGCACAAGATCTACGTTGCTGTTGATGTGTCGTGCGTTCACCCACGGCACGTCGTCGAAGGAGGCGAGCCACCCCTTAGCACGGTTCGTGGGGCGCATATCACTCGCTCCCCAGACCGCGCCGAGGTGATGATGACTACGCCAGGTGCAGGCGCAGGCAAAGATCCGGCACCAGATCCGAAGGTAACGCCAAAGGCACCAAGGAAAAGTAGAGGTCCTCCTCTAGAGAGGCCAGAAAATGTGCTGCAGCAGGCGATGGATAGCTTGGCGAACCCAATAGCAGCAGTAGTAGATCCAGCTTAGGCACAGGCCGAGCTAGAAGAGACTAGGCAAAAAATACTAGAGGGTGCAAAAAAGATAGCCGCCGCTCAGCAGTTGTTGAACATGGCACTGCGTGAATACGCAGAGGCAAATAAGGTAGATGCTGTAAAAGTAAAGGGAAGAAACCTCATGAGTGAAATGAACAAAGAGGGTGATACTAGGATTGAGGAATCAGAGAACTGTTTGTCTGTGGGGCTGCCGAAGTATAGTACCCCGGCAAAAAACCTCAGAGCAGCAGATGCAGCTGCGTCCGAGTTAGAGGGTCTGACGGGTAAAGCCTGTCAGAGACAGCAAGATAGGGTCAATGAGTTGGTTCGGATCACGAACAGGCAAAATGAGGAATTACTCAGGGCTAACCCGGAGAGGGCTGGGGCCTCCAAGATCGTTCATTCGGCGGTGGGTAACCCGGAGAAATCCACTGGAGCTGCATTGTCTCCTCATGGTGGTCCTAGAAGAGAAGAGGTGGTAACCTCGGCCAGGAGGAACAAACAGATAGTCCTGTATGACCCGGCAAGGGCAGGGAAAGGAAAAGAAGTGCAGAGAAATGAGGATCGACGAAGTGTGAGCCGAGGTGAAGCTGGCCGAGGTAACCGCGACCAAGGCAATGCCGGTCAAGGGAACAATGTAAACGGCAATGCCTGACAGCGTAATTCGGTAGGTGCAGGGCAACCGCAGCAGCGGAATATACCACGGCAAGAGTGCAGTGCCGGCCAAGGTATGCAACAGAGAGCAGCTTCACAGGAGCAAGATAGATACAATGATGGTGATTCGGAAATGGTAAACGCTAGGTATCCCAGGCCATACTATCACGTGATAGGGTCAAGATTGGGAAGTAGGAATTTGATGCCTGATGACGCCAGGTTAAAACTGGATCGGCTGTATAGGTCGGAGCAAATCGAATGCCAAGGTCCTCCGGGTCCTGCATGTTTTGGGCCCCAGATCATGAAGGAGCCTCCGGTACCTAACTTCCAGTTACCTAGAGGCACAAAAACGTATGACGACAGCACTAAGCCAGAGGATTGGTTGATTAACTATGCTACAGTTGTAAAAATTGCTACAGGTAACTTGAGATGGGCAAAGAGATATGTACCCCAGATGTTGGAGGGGCCAGCGAGGGTATGGCTAAACAATTTGCCGCCCAGAAGTATTAACTGTTAGATCGATTTTTGGGAAATGTTTGGCATCAATTTCTCAAGTACGTATCAGACGCCGAATAGGCCACAGACCCTAGCAATGTGTAAGCAGAAACCGAATGAGATAGATCAGGAATTCCTGACCTGGTGGTGTATAGTGCGAAACTCCTGTGAGGGTGTAATTGAGTCACAGGCCATAGCATGGTTTGCGCAAGGGTGCAGATATGCAAGCATGTTGTGGCAAAGATTGCAAAGGGATATGCCAACTACATTGGCAGAGACAATCCGGATCACTGATTCGTATGCCTTGGGTGACCCGACTCAACCTAGGTTAATGCCAAGTGAGTCAAACGAGGAATACTACCAGAGAGATGGAGTCGAGTCATCCCGGAGGAATGATTACCGAGGTAAAAGAAGAGATGACAGACCGGATTACCGGTACAGTTTGCAACAAGTTGCTGCTATGAATCAAGAACAATCTGGTGTAGGAACTAACCAATGTCAGAAAACTGGAGGACAGCAGTGGACCCCAAGAAATGATGGCAAGAAAACTTGGACGCCAGAGCAGAATAAACAGTGGCAGGAAAAGAAGGACCGTCCGAGGTATACCTATGAGTCAATGCTGGATCAGCCATGTAAATTTCACACGCCAAATCCGAGTAACCCAGCGGGTCATACAACCAGGAAGTGTGAGTGGATGTGCAAGATAGAACAAGGTGGTTCGGGAAATGCTCAGGCGCCTCGGAATGATCAACCTCGGCAAGAGTTACCCCAGCAGCAATTGCTCTCCAGAGCAAACACGCAATAGTTAATGTTGCCTCCCCCTCCGCCGAGGTATGACAACCATGAGAGAAGGGATGCAGTGCATCAAGTGGAAGACCAGCGTCAACCGGATTAGAGGTACCCCGGAAACAAGGGGAGGAATGAGTATAGAGAACATCATCAGAGCTAATGTGTGTTTACCACAGAAGAGACATACAAAAAGAGTTTGCAGCGCCGACACATGGAAGTAAATGCGGTAATGCCAGCTGTGACGAGGTATATGCCTTGGTCGGACCAGGAAATTACCTGGAGCATCAAAGGTCATCCCAAGCTTATGCCAAGTCCTGGTTCGTATGCGCTAGTGTTGGACCCAACATTCATTGGGCCAAACATCAATGTGAGGTTCTCAAAGGTGCTGATTGACAATGGCAGCAGCATAAATATCATGTACTTGGACACCATGCGCAAATTGGGTATCTCGGAGAACATGCTCCAAGCTACAAGGACAACTTTCCATGGCATTGTGCCAGGCATTTCTTGCGAGCCCATAGGCAAGGTCCGGGTTGACGTATTGTTCGACACAAGAGATAACTGGCGGACTGAGAATTTGGAGTTCGAGGTTGTCAATTTGGAGAGCGCATATCACGCGTTACTCGGCAGGCCAGCTCTGAACAAGTTTATGGCAAGTAGTCATATCAGTTACTTGAAGATGAAGCTGCCCGGGACAAATGGTGTGATTACCATAACTGGTGATTTCCGACGTTCTATTGAGTGCGCGTCAGCTGGGTCTAACCTGGCCGAGTCACTTGTGATTGCGCAAGAAAAAAAAAATCCAAGAAGTGGCAGCGCTGGCTCAAGCCGCGCAGCAGTATATGTCGGCACTGAGTAATCCGCATGGTAGTGTCTCGTTCCAAGCGACAAAGGATACCAAGAAAGTGCCTGTTGATGATACGTTCCCAAAGCGCATCGTAACAATTGGTGCCGGGTTAAATGACAAATAGGAAAGCGAGCTCGTCAACTTCCTCCGTGAGAATCAGGATATTTTTGCTTGGTCCACACAGGACTTGCAAGGTGTTCCGAGGGAGTTGGACGAGCACTCTTTGAACATGAGACCCGGAGCAAAGCCGGTGAAGCAACCTCTTCGCCGCTTCGCCGAAGATAGGAGAAAAGTCATAGGAGATGAGACAGCCCGGTTGCTAGCAGCTGGATTTATCATGGAAGTACTTTATCCGGATTGGTTGTCTAATCCGGTGCTGGTGGAGAAGAAGAAGGACGATCCGAATGTGGCAGTGGTTTGGCGCATGCGTATCGATTACACGAACCTGAATAAGGCGTGTCCAAAGGATCCATTCCCACTGCCAAGGATAGACCAGGTCATAGATTCCACTGCTGGGTGTGAATTGTTGTCGTTCATTGATGCATATTCTGGTTTCCACCAGATACCTCTGAACCCAAGTGATCAAATAAAGACCGCATTTATCACCCCGTATGGGGATTATTGCTATCGCACCATGCCATTTGGCTTACGTAATGCAGGGGCAACGTACCAAAGATGTATGCAGAAATATTTGCACGACCAAATTGGTCAAAATGTGCAGGTATATGTGGATGATGTTGTTATCAAGACCAAGGAAAGCAAAACACTCCTTGACGATATTAGGCAGACATTCGCGAACCTGAGGAGTTTCCGAATGAGGCTTAATCCGGAAAAATGCACCTTTGGTGTCCCGGCTAGAAAATTACTCGGATTTCTTGTCTCCAGCCGAGGTATCGAAGTCAATCCAACTAAAATCCGGGCCATAGAGCGAATGGAACTGCCGAAGTTCCTTAACGATGTCCAGAAGTTCACTGGTTGCCTGGCATCCTTAAGTCGGTTTGTATGTCGGTTGGGAGAAAAGGCACTGCCTCTCTATCAACTCATTAAAAGGTCGGACAAGTTCATTTGGACGCTACAGGCCAATGGAGCCTTTATCCAATTAAAGAAAATGTTAGCCACTGCACCAGTGTTAGCCTCTCCACTATCAAAGGAGCCAATGTTGGTCTATATAGCCGCAACCAACCGAGTTGGAAGTGCAGTAATTGTGGTAGAGCGCGACGAAGAGGGTAAGTCAGTGCAAAGGCCAGTATATTACCTAAGTGAAGTGTTATCCGCGTCAAAGCAAAATTATCCGCACTATCAGAAAGTGGCATATGGTGTGTACATGTCGGCTAAGAAGATAAAACACTATTTTGAGGAGCATCCCATCAAAGTAATAGGTGAAGCTCCCATATGAAATAATGAGTAACAAGGATGCAAGTGGCAGGATTGCAAAATGGGAAATGGAGCTAGCTCCTTATGCGCCACAATATGACAGAAGAGAAGCAATCAAGTCTCAGGTTGTGGCTGACTTTTTTGTGGACTGGGCCGAGGTGCAATACGAACCACCATTACCAGATCCGAACTATTGGAGAATGCACTTTGACGGGTCAAAAACAAAAACCGGGTTAGGCGCCAGAGTTGTGCTTACCTCGCCAAAAAATGACCAGCTGAAGTATGTGCTGCAGATCCATTTCGCAACATCAAACAATGTGGCCGAATATGAGGCACTTGTACATGGGCTCAAAGTGGCAAAATAAATTGGGATACGTTGGATCCAATGCTTTGGCGACTCAGATTTAGTAGTTCAGCAAGTGTCGGGGCTGTGGGACGCTCTTGATCCAAACATGGCATTATACAGATTCCATGTGTAGAAGATATCTGGTTATTTTGAGGGATGCGAATTTCGCCATGTACCCCGGGTAGAAAATGAGGCTACCGACGTATTGTCGAAGCTCGGATCAACCCGACAAGCAATTGCACCGGGTGTAGCATTAGAACACCTCAGAAAACCATCTATCAGGCCGTCCCCAGAAACCGACTCAATCTACATCCCGGAGGATCCGGAGTCCGGAGCTGTACCCATGGACATTGACATGGGAGGTGGTACGCGTAACCCGAGGACTGCCTCGGCGAACCCGGGGACTGCCTCGGTGAACCCGGGGACTGCTTCACAAGACCCGAGGACTATTCAGCATGATCCGGCAGAGGTTATACCGGAGGATCAGATGGAAATTGATGAGGATGTGTTCCCAATACGAGCTGTACCAGCTTGGGCATCACCCATATTCCAATTCCTGAAAGATGAAACCTTACCCGCTGAGGAGGTGCTTTCTAGGAAAACTCAGAGGAGAGTAAAAGCATACAAAATCATCAATTCCGAGCTATACAAAAGGAGTGTGACCAATGTCCTCCAGTGATGTGTTGACTGATGTCTACGCACTTCTGTTCTTGTAGACAGTTGTTGGGCCTCCAAGTGCAGATGTTTGTAGAACAGCAGCAAGTTTTCCCTTAAGTGGATCACCCAAGGTTTATCGAACTCAGGGAGTAAGTGGTCAAAGGTATTCCCTCTCAAGCAACCCTGCAATCAAGATACAAGAAGTCTCTTGTGTCCCCAACACACCCAATACACTTGTCAGGTGTATAGGTGCACTAGTTCGGCGAAGAGATAGTGAAATACAAGTGGTATGGATAATTATAAGTGGTAACGGTGATAGGAAATAGCTTGAAGGCGTGAAAAAGACTAAAGGAAAACTGAAATAAAGATGGAAGCAAGCAAGAGATCTAATTGCAAACGGTGTTTCAATGCTAAGAAACAAGGCCTAGGGATCATACTTTCACTAGTGAACACTCTCATACAAATATCTTCTCTTTATGATACTACTCTTAACTACTCTTTGGTTGGACACTCTAATCGATGGTAGGGCTATAACAGCACACCTCAAAGTTCAGCTTTCCCATCTAGAAAACCCCACACTGTCACCTTGAGCTCTAGATGGTTCCAATAAACACCACAATTTCATAGAAACATCCAACTCCAAATATAACTCATAACAAGTATTTGTAATCTCTAGCCTAAGTGCCACCATGGTGTGCACGCTGTCACTTTCACACACATGGGGAGAGCAGAGATCTATTAAAGAACTTGAGTAGCAAGGTAGATCTACTTGATTACAAAGCTCATGATCTCAATAAGATCATGCATAGAGAGAGAGATGAACACATAGCTACTGGTAGAACCCTTAGCCTCGAGAGAGAACTACTCCCTCCTCATCATGGGAATTAGTAATGGTGATGGATATGGCGGTGAAGATCGATGGAGATGGCTCCGAGGGCACTTCCCTGTCCCGGCAGGGTGCCGGAACAGAGACTTTCTGTCCCCCGAATCTCCCCTTCGGTGGCGGCGGCACTGCGGAACTTTTCGTGGATTTTTTATTGACGATTTAGGGTTTTGGTATCGGGAGGCTCTTATAGGAAAAGGAGGCAAGGTCGGTGGCCATCCAGGGGGCCCACACCATGCCCTGGCGCGACCTAGGTGGACCCGTGCCTAGGGGTGGTGTGGCCACCCTGTGGCCCCTCTCTGACTCTCCTTGTGGCTCCGTGAGTCTTCCGGGGAAATAGTAACTTTGGCTTTTGTCCCGTCCAATTCCAAGAATATTCATTTTCTGACTTCCTAGAACCAAAAACAGCAGAAAACAGGCAATTGGCACTGTGGCATCTTGTTAATAGGTTAGTCCAGGAAAGTGTATAAAATGTACTCCAAAGTTGGAACAAAACATAAGAAAGTAGATAAAACCAAGCATGGAACATCAAAAATTATAGATACATTTGCAATGTATCAACATCCCCAAGCTTAACTCCTGCTCGTCCTCGAGTAGGTAAGTGATAAAAAGAAAGAATAATTTTTGAGGTGACATGCACCATCAAAGACTTGATCAAAGTATTTGTAAAACATTCAAAGTTGGGATCATAGTACTTCAATCATAACATGAAAGACAAAAGTTCTAGCAATAAGGCAAAGAAACTATGATGCAACATGAAAAGGCACAAACAAAAGATTCATGAATAACAATGCTTTGCAAGATGTTTGTTTGTTTCACATAAAGAACACATAGCATAGTGGCATTTAGCTTGTCCCTCATAGAATAGCAAACATAAATGCATAGGACACCTTCAAAGTTCATAAGAGTGACTAGATACAAATAGTTTAAAACAAGCAATATCAAAGTTATGCATCAATCAACAAGTCTTGGGACAATGCACATAGAACTAAGAATGGCCACTATGCTCTCAAAGTAGGTGCATAAAGATAGAAGGTGGAGACTCAATATAAAAGTGGAAGAAAGGCCTTCATAGAAGGAAGTAGGGATTCAAGTCTCATAAAGAGCTTCCAAAAATTATGGTACTTATAGCTTTCAGCTCTCATTGCCCCCATCATAAGCATATTGAAGTGAATAAGGTTAAAGTGAACAAACTATGGTGTACATGCTTGACGAAGTATAAGTTAGAAATCTCATGTCCCTTGAATACGAGGGCCGCTCCTCATGCTACTCAAGTTTAGTCACCGGTAAGTTCTTGTCATCGTAAGTACATGTGTATCATAGAGAACCACCAACGAGGTACCCCTTGCTCGATGATACGGAAGACTCCCCATATCAAAATGACAAGGCAAGCAGACAACGAGCATCTCAGCATTCTTCTTATTTACCATGGGAATATGGTGCTTTTTTCTCTCTTTTCTCTTTTCATAGTATCTCTTTTTTTTCTTTTCTCTTTTTTCTCAATATAGGACTCTCTTTTTTTTATAAGAAGAATGCTTCATAGACAGCTCATTATGGTTACACTGCAGGTTTCCACCATGTCAGCATGGATTAGACCAGCGGCCCAGGTGTTTCTCTAACACATTTACATAACTCCATGGTCTTACAAGCTCCCCTTTCATTTCACACCGACGACATCCATATACAAAAGAGCATGATATCAACTAGGTACAAGTACCAAGTGCAATGTTGAAAGCGTTCCCCATGAAAGCATGGTTTTGCTAATTCCCGACAAATAAGTGCAAGCATATACAACATAGACGACACAATGGTTCAAGTTTATTAAGGGCAAGTAAAGTAAAGTGTGCCATCAAGTTCGTGAGAGCTTTAATCACTAGTTTTCTCATAACAAGTTTAATTTGGAAGGTAAACAAAAGTATGAATATACTTGGAATAGCATAAGCTAGTAGGTAGGTATGGTGGACTCTTTGGAATAACTTGGTTTAGGGAGTTGGATGCATGAGTGGAACTCATAATTTTTTGTGGAGGCTAGCAAAAGACTGGGAGCGACAAACTAAGAGAGCAATAATGGCCATAATCATGTAGAGCGATAAAACATCATTGATCAAAGCATAAAGTGATACTACAAGTTGAAAACTAAAGGATCATAAAGGCTTATGGTGACTTGGGATAGTCATAACATGGTGTGAGCATGCGCCAAGTCAACCCAAATAAAGCATCAAAGGAGAATACCAATATACTATGCTTTAATATGCTAAAACAACGCATAATTCATCCAAGGTACATTAAGCAATCTCAATTGTTTATAACAAGTCATGCTACAGCAAAGAATACTAAGCATAAAGCCAAAACAATATCAAGCATGGCATGACAAAGCATAGGCCACAGTCAAAAACAAGCTCTTTTTACCACATAAGCATGAACTTTCCTACTCTTTTCCAATCCAAACCAAACTAATTGAAAACCAATGCATGAAAGAGGGGGTCCAACCAATTTATTCAGCAAACTAAGAAAACCAAGCAAACGAAAAACCAAAAAAAATGAAAAAGAAGATGCTCCAAGAACAACATAACTGTGCATGAAACAATAAAAATGAAGCGTTTGGAAGAAACCTGGGATTTTTATTGATGAAGAGGGGGATGCCTTGGGCATCCCCAAGCTTTGACGCTTGTACTTCTTGGATATTTCTTGGGGTGACACGCATGGCACCCCCAAGCTTGAGCTTTAGTCCATCCTTCATCTCATTACTCATTCCTTCTATACACCTGAAATTTTTCCTTCATACAAAACTTCACACAATCTTTATTAGCAACATTAGTGCACTCAAGATAATAAGTCTTTAGGTTCAGTTCCAACACCAATAAAACTTCCATTAAAACACTAGCTACTATAGCGCTTCCCTCAAAAAGCTCAATTCCCCAAAAGAATTAAAAAAGGAACCAACAAGAAGCAAATGCAAATAATGGCAGAAATCTGTCAAAACAGACCAACAGGTAAAGAAGAATTTTTTCGAAGATCTAGTGTTGCTCAAATCGAAAAGTGTTGAACTAACAAAAGTTATATAACAACCTGGGGCAGAAGCACAAAAATTCACTCCTCAAAAAGACGTTTAGAGATTTTAAACGAATTTTTACGGTGAAGCACAGAAATCTGTTTCAGGACAGCAACTTTCCCAATCATTACTTCTCTCTCATTAGAGGTTACTCTTGGCACAAAAAGAAAATAAAAAGGATAAGGAGCGGTTATTACTGAAGTCTCATTGCTCCTTCCTAGGACTAATGGCTTGGTAGTAATAACTTCCAAGACTCATCTAAAACTTTTGGGTTATCTCCCAATAAGTACCTTTTTAACGCCTTTAAGTTAGGCATTTTGTTTAAGAAGATGCTCGCATAAGAAATATGAATTGAAGTAAAAGAGAGCATCGAGAAGCAAATTTAAAGCACATTTAAGTCTAACCCACTTCCTATGCATAGGAATCTTGTAAAGAAACAAGTCATAAAAGTACAAAGCAACAAGCATAGGAAAGCAAAACAAGTGCAACTTCAAGACTTTCAACATAAAGGGGGGAAACTTAATATTGTTGTGGTGCATAAAACCATGTTTCCCTCTCTCATAATAACTTTCAGTAGCATCATGAATAAAATTAACAATATAACTATCACAAGAAACATTCTTATCATGATGCACATGCATAAAAGAATTGTTACTCTCCACATAAACATAGTCATTCTTATTAATTGTAGTAGGAACAAATTCAACAAAATAGCTATCATTATTATTCTCATCACCATGATCATCAAATATAGGAGGCATATTGTAATCATAATTAATTTTCTCCTCAATAGTAGGTGGACTAAAAATATCATATTCATCATTGTAATCATCATATATTGGAGGTTTGGTATTATCATAAGCAATATAATAGCTATCTTCCAAAGCCGGGGAACTAAAAAGATCATTTTCATAAAAACTAGCTTCCCCAAGCTTAGACTTTTCCATAGCATTATCAATAATGGTGTCTAGAGAATTCATACTAACAACATTGCTATTAGCATGCAAATAAAGTTCCATAGGTTTTTTAATTTTCTCTTCAAACACTTCATGTCCTAACTCAAGATAAATACTATAAAGCTATCTAATTTTTTTGTTGTTTTCCATTAAGCCTAACTAGTGAAAACAAGAAACAAAAAGACAAAATTGCAGAATCTAAAGGAAATAACTTCGAGCACTCACACCGGAGGATGTGAGTACCTTTTACCTTACCTCCCCGGCAACGGCGCCAGAAAATAGGCGTTTGACGTGGGAGGTTCTTCTTTTTTAATCCTCTGGTGTGAATACCTTTTACCTTACCTCCCCGGCAACGGTGCTAGAAAATAGCTTGATGTCTACGCACTTCTATTCTTGTAGACAGTTGTTGGGCCTCGAAGTGCAGAGGTTTGTAGAACAGCAGCAAGTTTTCCCTTAAGTGGATCACCCAAGGTTTATCGAACTCAGGGAGGGAGTGGTCAAAGGTATTCCCTCTCAAGCAACCTTGCAATCAAGATACAAGAAGTCTCTTGTGTCCCCAACACACCCAATACACTTGTCAGGTGTATAGGTGCACTAGTTTGGCGAAGAGATAGTGAAATACAAGTGGTATGGATAATTATAAGTGGTAACGGTGATAGGAAATAGCTTTAAGGCGTGAAAAAGACTAAAGGAAAACTGAAATAAAGATGGAAGCAAGTAAGAGATCTAATTGCAAACGGTGTTTCAATGCTAAGAAACAAGGCCTAGGGATCATACTTTCACTAGTGAACACTCTCATACAAATATCTTCTCTTTATGATACTACTCTTAACTACTCTCTCCAGTTGGACACTCTAATTGATGGTAGGGCTATAACAGCACACCTCAAAGTTCATCTTTCCCATCTAGAAAACCCCACACTGTCACCTTGAGATCTAGATGGTTCCAACAAACACCACAATTTCATAGAAACATCCAACTCCAAATATAACTCATAACAAGTATTTGTAATCTCTAGCCTAAGTGCCACCATGGTGTGCACGCTGTCACTTTCACACTCATGGGGAGAGCAGAGATCTATTAAAGCACTTGAGTAGCAAGGTAGATCTACTTGATTACAAAGCTCATGATCTCAATAAGATCATGCATAGAGAGAGAGATGAACATATAGCTACCGGTAGAACCCTTAGCCTCGAGAGAGAACTACTCCCTCCTCATCATGAGAATCAGCAATGGTGATGGAGATGGCGGTGGAGATCGATGGAGATGGCTCCGGGGGCACTTCCCGTCGGCCGTCTTAGGTGCCTAAGAGACTTTCTGTCCCTCGAATCTCCCCTTCGGTGGCGGCGGCGCTGCGGAACTTTTCGTGGATTTTTGATTGACGATTTAGGGTTTTGGTATCGGGAGGCTCTTATAGGAGAAGGAGGCAAGGTCGGTGGCCATCCAGAGGGCCCACACCATGCCCTGGCGCGGCCTAGGTGGACCCACGCCTAGGGGTGGTGTGGCCCTGTGGCCCCTCTACGACTCTCCTTGTGGCTCCGTGAGTCTTCCGGGAAAATAGTAACTTTGGCTTTTGTCCCGTCCAATTCCGAGAATATTCATTTTCTGACTTCCTGGAACCAAAATCAGCAAAAAACAAGCAACTGGCACGGCGGCATCTTGTTAATAGGTTAGTCTAGGAAAGTGTATAAAAAATACTCCAAAGTTGAAACAAAACATAAGAAAGTAGATAAAACCAAGCATGGAACATCAAAAATTATAGATACATTTACAATGTATCATTGACCCTGAAGAAGGTCTTGACATCCTCCGAGATATACATCAAGGGGAATGTGGGCATCATGCCTCGTCCAGAGCATTGGTGGCAAAAGCTTTCCGACATGGGTTCTACTGGCCAAGTGCCTTAGAACAAGCAGAGGACTTGGTAAGAAAATGCAATGGTTGTCAGAGGTATGCTACCAAGACATATATGCCAATGTCTGAGCTCAAGACCATACCAATTACTTGGCCATTTGCTATATGGTGTTTGGACATGGTTGGCCCATTCAAACCTGCGAGGGGGAACATGACCCACATCTTGGTCATGGTGGACAAGTTCACAAAATGGATTGAGGTGAAGCCAATAAGGAAATGTGATGGAGCTACGACCGTGACATTCCTCAAAGATATCATCTTGAGATACGGTTATCCTCACAGTATCAAACAGATAATAGCACGATTTTTGCTGAAGGAGCATTTGCGCAATTCTGCCAGGATAAGAAGATCCGGCTAGACGTAGCTTCGGTATCTCACCCCGCATCGAACGGACAAGTGGAAAGATCCAACGAATTAGTATTATCCGGGATAAAACCCCGGCTCATTGAGCCGCTGCAAAGATCAGCGGGGTGCTGGATAGAAGAACTACCAGCGGTACTGTGGAGTTTAAGAACAACTCCGAATCGATCAACAGGCTATACGCCATTCTTTCTGGTATATGGGGCAGAAGCTGTATTACCAACCGACATAGAGCATGACTCGCCTAGGGTCACCCAATACACATAAGCCGAAGTGCAAGAAGCCCGGCAAAATAATGTTGATCTGCTGGAAGAAGCGAGAGAATTGGCATTGTCCAGATCCGCCATATATCAGCAAAATCTCCAACGCTATCATAGCCGAAAAATAAACCCCCGAGTCTTCCGGGAAGGTGATCTGGTACTCCGGTTGGTACAACGTACTGCTGGCATGCATAAGTTATCCCCTCCATGGGAAGGGCCATTCATCGTGAGCAAAGCATTGCACAATGACTCATATTATCTCATCGATGCAAAACCACAGGAGAAGAACAAGGCGGACAGGTCCGGCGAGGAATCTAAGCGTCCATGGAATGTAGCTCTACTTCGTCCTTTCTACACTTAGCAGAGAAGTGTGTGTATCCGAGTCATTCATATGTCGGTGTGTATGCCGACAATGATCTTATCAATGGAATGTCGGCACCTCGAGCAGTAACTCGGGGACTGCCTTAATAATATTTGTTTTATTTGGTGTTTATTATTTATACGCCGGCTAGCATAAGTTGTTTCTACCTAACCTAGATAAGTAGTGTGTGAGCACCAAAACCCTAACTCTTTGACTTGTTGCTGTCCAACAAGATTTGGCTTCATGGCAAGCAAGAGAACAAGTTTGGAATTGCGTAACACATGAAAAACGACCAAGGGAAGGAACTTAATCGAGCCGACGTTTGTTTTTCGGACTAACCTTATGCATATTTCATATCTATTATGCTGAATTATTTTGGGATAATCCTAAAGTTTCCAAGTATTGTTAAGTCAATTTTTGAAGCTCGGACTCGTAAGTCATAAAACCGAACCAAGGTAGACACGAGCCGAGCCAAGAAATTGGAAGAACACGAAAATGAAACTCGGGGACTACGCCCAAGTCAATCTAGCATAAAAACTTAGTAGCAAAATATCACTTGTGTGCTTGATACAATTGCACCCGGCATATACAGGGGATCTGATAAAATTTAAAGTGTTTATAATCAAGGAGCAGCAGGAGGAGGTAATTCGGCGCCAGCAGGTGCAGCCCCAGCCTCGGCTTCAGAGTCATCTGCGTCTTGCTCGACGTCCGAAGCTTCATCCTCTTCATCCTCATCCAAATCATCTTCAACGTTTTCAGCATTTTCATCATCGGCGGCATCTAGGAAGCTTGGTCCCTCGTTCCATTGATGAATGGGGGCGTATTGGATGAAGCTATGGGCGCAAGCCTTGCACCGAGCTACCCAATCCGGGTCAGTGGACTACCTTGATCCGGTGCGCATGCGCTCAAGGAGTTTGAGGTCAATCTTCTCGTACCATGTAAGCACGTAGTGAAGAACAATCTCAGCTCCGGTGCGTCCAGCGGATTCTCTCCGGAGATCGAGCTGAGTCTCGCACTCCATAAGCCTGGCGAAAAGAGCAGGGGCACCCTCCGGAGTATCTTCTTCAGGCCAAAAGGCATTGAAGATCCGTATTGCTACATCTAGGATTTCCTTGCCGTAGTTCTTCACAATCTCGACACGAGAGGACAAGTTGACCAGCAAATCCTCCATGTCATATGGAATTTCTCTAGCGCCAGGGGTAATTGGGGTACCCCTCTTCTGGCGGAACTTGGCGACAGCGGTAGTTGCAACAGCATTGCCCTCTGGAAATTTGTCTGAAAACGAGACATGCGAAATAAGTAAGGAAAGTTGACCCAGAGAGATTCATGACAACTGAAGAGAAAAGGAACTTACGAGAAATGTGGCTGTGGATCCGGTTAACTCCTTGGTACACTTGTCACGCCTCTCCCGAAGTTGCACAAGCTTAGCATTCGCCGACTCAAGTTTAGAGTCGGCCTCCTTCAACAATTCTTGGTCCTTGGTGATCTGGAGGTTGAGGCGCTCGCGCTCTTCAGTAAAGTCCTAGCCAGCTTTTTGAAGTTCGGATTGGTGCTGCGCCTTCAGTTTCTTCATGTCCACCTTAAGCTTAGCGATTTCATCATCTTTGGTTCGGAGGACGGCGAGCTCATCGTCTTTCTTCTTGAGTTCAGCTTGGTGCTGCCCTGCTTGTTCGAGAAAATGCAGCATCATATTAGGCACGGGCACACTATCTTCAAGAGAGGCTGAAATAGTTTGTTGACCCGGCAAATCCGAGGTATGAATATTTGCCGAGCCAGGGAAAAAAGGAGATAGAGAGCATAGCAAGGTTGAGAAAGAATGACTTAGCCTTGATCTGCTCCAAGTTTTTCCTCATGATGGTATTCTCAGACTCCACCCCAGCTGCGAAATCCGAATGATGAATTAGCTCAGCGGAAAAAGATGAAGAAGAATGGAAAAATGCCAAGGAAGAAACTTACCCCTTTTCTCGTGTTCAGCGAGAAGTGCACTATGTTTTGCGCGCAACATCTTGTGAGTATCCAGGAGACACTGAAACTCAGTGCTCCGACGATTGGTGGTCACCTGAAAAGAGTACAAAAGGATAGCTTAGTCTTGTGCATATTCGAAGTGTACAAAATCCGGGCCAAGTGGAACTTAACCCGGCTCTAGGTGTGTGCATATTCGAAGTGTACAAAATCCAGGCCAAGTGGAACTTAACCCGGCTCTAGATGTGTGCATATTCGAAGTGTACAAGATCCGGGCCAAGTGGAACTTAACCCGGCTCTAGGTGTATGCATATTCGAAGTGTACAAGATCCGGGCCAAGTGGAACTTAACCTGACTCTAGGTGTGTGCATATTCGAAGTGTACAAGATACGGGCCAAGTGTAACTTAACCCGGCTCTAGGTGTGTGCATATTCAAAGTGTACAAGATCCGGGCCAAGTGGAACTTAACCTGGCTCTAGGTGTGTGCATATTCGAAGTGTACAAGATCCGGGCCAAGTGGAACTTAACCCGGCTCTAGGTGTGTGCATATTCAAAGTGTACAAGATCTGGGCCAAGTGGAACTTAACCCGGCTCTAGGTGTGTGCATATTCGAAGTGTACAAGATCCGGTCCAAGTGGAACTTAACCCGGCTCTAGGTGTGTGCATATTCGAAGTGTATAAGATCCGGGCCAAGTGGAACTTAACCCGGCTCTAGGTGTGTGCATATTCGAAGTTATTAAGGAGTTACGTTAGTTCTCTAAGGAGCATCCGGCCGAGTAACAAGTTACTCCCCCGGAGGCTCGGGGACTAATGGCTATATTAATAATATCTACTACATGTTAAGGAAAAGAAGAAGTAACGTACCTCCGTCATCCGACCCGCAAGGTTAATTGCCTTGGCAGATTCATCTCAAGGCAAATTAACGGGACCGAACTTCTCCGGCAGATCGTCATTATGGACGAACTCTGCCTTGTTCTAGTTATTTACAAACTCGATCAAGTTCGGAGGATATCGTTCGCCGCTGAGCATGTGGGGCGCCACTAGACCCTTGGCATGCGCTTCCTTCCTCTCAACCTGGGCAACAGCGGGGCTGGTGTGCAAAACGAGTTGCGCATCAGCTGGCTCGGCAGGGGCGTCCTTCGGCGGTGGAGTTTTCTTCGGGAGCATGGACGCAAGTGTACACTGTCCAGCCTCGATTGACGCTGCCCTGTTGGCGTCAGGGGCCTTTTTGCCCTTGGGCTGCTGCTGAGAAGTTGAGGTTGCCGCAGCTGATTTTCCCTTGGGAGCCGCCTTGGTGCTAGCCTTGGTACTGCTGGTGTCTTCTCGCCGAGCCTTGGAAGACTCGGACGAGGCAGAAGGACTTGGGGCTGCTGCTGGTGCTTTTGTTGTTGCTGCTGGTGCTGGGGCTGATGATGATGCTGGGTTTTTGTTTTGGCGGAGGTGATGTGGGTAACTCGGATGAAGCTGGTTGCAGCGGAGCCGAAGTGGTGGTTGCTGCTACCTCGGCAGAGCCAGTTTCCCCCGCTCCGAGGTTGCCCTCCTCTTGACGAGGTGGGCTAGAACCCGGAGCAGCTGCTGAACCCTCCAGAATGGGGCTCAATGGGCGTGAATCGTCACCACGGGGGGGGGGGGAGAAGGACTGTGTCGGAGCGGCGAGGCAATGCCGGATCCACTCTATGGGACCTCCACCGCGGCCCTGCCGAATCAAATCATGTATGATGAGAAACTATAACAAAACAAAAACAAGTAAATAGCAAAGGGAGAAATGACTTACTCATCCGAAGTCAAGGGCACCTTGGGCTTGCGAGCTCTCCGGGCCACAGCCTTAGTTGTGGACTTGGTGGCGGCTTTGTCCGCAGACTTCTTTCGCCTTTTAGCTGGCTGAGAAGGTCCGGAGGAAGAAGCAGATGCGACCCCCTCTTCTTCGGTACGACCGGGACAGGCTCACCCGTGGCAAGGGGAGGATCTTCATGGATTCGCCCACCGGGGTTAGCTGATGTCGGAAAAGCATAAGAAAGGGGGACAGCGTCAAATGCCTCCATCACGTCAACGTCCGAATCATCTTCATCGTCGGGCCAATCTCTAATGGAAGAGAGTTTACTGGTGGGTCGCTTGGTCGCGTCCTCCATCGGCAGGAACATATCCTGATCCGGCTCCTCCTCATCCGAGGTGTCTCGGTCAGGTGCCCATTTCAGAGAAGGCTCGGTGAAATCCTCAATGGTTTGCTAAGGAAACATCTAAGGGAAAGAAAAGGCAAAGGGATTAAACCTACAACAGAAACCAACCTATGATTTAATTCGGAAAAGGTTTGGGGAACGGGACTTACCGCAGGGGGAAGCCTATCTCGGCAGAAGTGTTCAATCTCCCATGTCCACTCAGCAGAGAAGTCCTTCTTAGTGGTGAAGAGGGACTTGACCCAGCGGAAGATCTCGGTGTTGCTCAACTCAAATGAGGAGGTCCGGTTGGGGTCACGGCCCCAGCTCATGTGGCAAACTTTATGTGTATGTTTCTGGAGGGGAGTGATCCAGTTGCGGACGAATGTGATCATCGCGTCCTTGTTACGCAATCTCAGGTCCTTCAGCTCCTGGAACCTTTTGTTGACTTGGTTCGCCAGGACGGTGGGCTTCTTGGAGACATTTGTCCCATAGATCCGGGTTAGGAGGACCCGGAACGTACGGGCGCAGCTGGATCAGATCCTCAGTTGTGTTGTTCCGGACATAGAAAAAGGTCCGGGCCCATCCCTTGCAAGAGTCAAGCCCCGTGACTCGGGGGAAGATTGACTATTTCCTAGGAGAGATGGAGGCTGCGCCGAACTACGTGAGCTGCTTGTCCTCCGGATCCAGAGCTATATTCGGAATCACATTCCGACGAAGGCCAAAGAACCGGATCCAGAGCTCCTTCGTGGGACACAGTCTGGCGTAGACCTCAATGGTGGAAGCGAAGACAGAGAGAGAGGTGATGGCATTAGCCGGAAGATGATGCGGCTGAAGCTCATACGTGTTGAGCCAGTCGTTGAAGAAATCGCTTGCTGGCAGCCCGAATCCACGTTGGAAGTGGGAGAGGAATACCACATACTCACCCGGATTGGGTGAGGGGGCAAGCTCCGCAGCGGGAAGACGCGCGATGATGCCCTCCGGGATGCGTCGGGTGCGGTATAGCCAGTCGATATCGTCCTGGCAAACCCAGGACCCAGCCCAGGCGCCACGGTCGGCGTTCACCGTGTCCTCCTCCATTTCTTGCTCAGCGATGATGAGCTCCTCTTCAGTCATCTCAAGATCACTGTCCTCACCGGCGCTAGCAGCGGTGGGTGAGAGTGGCCTGGATAGGCGAGGACCCATGGCGGAAGAGATGCGGGGAGGTGGCGGTGATGCTTGGTGGAGAAGCAGTCTTGGCAAGCTACGCAAGTGCGGTGGCGGCGGCGCTGTCGCTGGAGAGGAAGAGGAAGAAGAAGAGGCAAAGGAGGCGCGAGAGTGGGGAAAAGACCCAAGGGGCGCCCCCACCCCTATTTAACCACGCCCTTAAGGGGTAGTGGGATCGCGCTATGCGGGCGGGCCACACGGTGTGGCCGTGTATAACCCGGATCAACCAATCAGCAGCGAGCCACAGGAAGGGCCACATGGCGCAAGAGATCCCATGATGTGACATTATGATGCAGTTAACGAGGAGGCAGGCACGATGTGACGTGTGCTACAGTAATAACTGACAATTACTGTGGCAGTTACTCGCGCAGACCCTTAAAATGAGGCAAAGTAATGATTAACCTCCATGTGGGGAAGCGTACAAGAGAAGGAAGAATGATCCGGATGAGTATGAGGTGACCCGGCCAGCGAGTGAAAACTCGAAATGTGCCAAGGGAAAGTAAACCTATGAAACTCGGAAAGGGAGCGAGAGGCTCGATAAAATTGAACCTGCTGTGGCCTTAGCGGCTAAGGCAGCTAAGACCACACCAGCTTCGGGGACTAATGTTAGGGGGATACCCCCGGGTAGGGTCACGCCGGGGTATAAAGGCCGAGTTAGCCGATGTACGGCAAGGTCAAAGCAGGTGCTGGCCGAGTCACCTCAAGGCAGGCCGAATTACGGGGTAACCCGGACCAGGGGATGCCCACCTAACTGGGTCTCAGCCAACTTATATCGTAAGTCGGTGAGATATATCTAACTTGTATGCATGTACATGTATGGCCGGACCAACTAGGTACGATCCGAGTTATATCAAGCTTGTAAGAAAAGGAAGGTATCTCACTGGTCAAAGGGTGACCACTATACGCAGAGCGTGAGCGAAGCGGACAGAGGCCAGGACCACCGAGGCGTGGCCGACAAAGGTGACGATGCATGTGTCAGATGACGCGGGCGCCGCAGAGGCTCACGTAGCCTCTGCATGGATAACGCTAGGTTAAAGTGACCCGGTCGGCTTACTATTTTGGGAGGAGGCATATTCCTTGTAATATGTCTCCACGTATGCCCTAATTGGAGACCTAGCCACCCCTATATAAGGAGGGCTAGGGGCTCTGTAGAAGGGGTTGGTCTTTGACTAGTTGTTCTCTAGAGGCTTGGGTTTTATTAGTATGTTCATGAGGGCTGGCTAGTGGTGAGAGTAAGAGAGTTCCTTCTTCCTCCTCTCCCCAATACAGCTCAAGGAGCACTTCTAAACTGTGGAGGTGAATCAAATACAAAGAAACTGTATGTGGAATCACCACACTATCCATCCCCGGATTCCTCTAGTGCATCTTGTCCCTACCTTTAGCCTATCCATGGCATCTGTCGTGACACCACCACGACATGCGCACTATCTCCAAGGAACGCCGCGGTTGCCACCGGTACCTCGTAGCACCATGCCGCCAAGTACCACCAGCAAACACAGCTTGAAGTCTCTATAGGATCTGCCGTGCGTAGCACCTGCCGAACAGGCATGACTCAGCGTAGCACCTGTCGGTCCAGCATGACTTGGGATCACCTCCGAAGCTCTGTGCAAGACAAAGCCTCTCAACCTCTCATGGCTCTTCCATCCAGGGTGGTCTGGGGTGACAAATACCAAGCTCATGAATATCGTGCTTATGGTTCAATGGATTTGGAGGCTGTATTCAGACACCTCGCAAGACAACATTAGGCTTAACGTCCTCAAAGCCAAGACCCTAGTGTTGAGGACATCTTTAGCTCGAATCCAGTTGGTGGCTCCCCTTTCTAGCTTAGTATTCACGTCAAGGAGTACTTCAAGTTGGTTCGTCGAATGGGCAGTGTGCCCTTTGCGGTCTAGCTGAAAACGTCGACCACATTTTCTTTGCTTGCCCTTTGGCTCAATTTATGTGGAGTGTGGTTCGTTCTATTTTAGCTGTTTCCTGAAACCCTTCATGTTTTGCTGAGGTTTTTGCTATTTCGAATAACTTTTCGGGCAAAACCAATAGAGTTATTTAAATTCTTTTCGCTGTCATTAGCTGGGTGCTATGGACAATGAGGAACAAGTTTATGATTGAAGCTAAGTTTCCTTACCAAACTTTGATCCTTATGCAGCAGAGGAAGCCGCTTATCAAGCCTGACGTTCTTCCCCGCTCGAAGAATTGATCAAGATGCTGAAGAAATCTTACGAGGAGACGGCCATCCCTTCTGCGTAGTGGTCCGTCCTGTTGTTTAGGGCCTAGACTCTTCTCTTGTGGCTGTGGTGTGGTTAGAACTCTTGTGTCAAGTATTGAGCCCGAGGCTGTGTTGTAAAACTTAAGCTAGTCTTCCTAGCGGTCTGTGTGCTACCATCTGAGCCGTGTGGTTTTATTAATTTAAAGCCAGACACGTGGTGTGCCTTCCGTCTAAAAATACTTATACTTTCTCCGGGACATATTAATGGACTCAGAGTTTTGTCTAGATTCATATGTATCTAGTTAATTTTTTTTGTGTGAAATTCCACCGATCTATTAATAATCATCAACAGCAGTATAAAGAGTCCTAAAAGTAATAAAAATTACAAATAGGTCAATGGACCACCTAGCGACAACTACAAACACTGGCACGAGCCGAAGGCGCGCCGCCGTCCTCACCCCTCCATCACCGGAGCCGGGCAAAGCTTGTCGTAGTAGACCTTGTTGTAGTAGACAAACGGGAAGTCGTCGTGCTAAGGTCCCAAAGGACCAGCATACCAGAGCAGCAATCATCGCCGAAGACGACAAACGTAGATTGAAAGAGACTGGCCTCAAACCATACCAACGGATACAAAAAACGACCGAATCCCAAGGAATCCGTCGGACACATGACTCCACGCGCCCTCCGCCGATGCTAGATACACCAACAGAGCGAGGATAGGACGGGGAGGACCTTATTCTGACGTCAGGACGTAGCCGCCGCCTCAACATCCTGAAAAGACACTGAAAACAGTCTAGACGAAACACTGAGACCTTCTGCCGGTGAGAGGCCGTGGTCCGCCACGTCTCCAAGGCCCTAAGGCCACCGGAGACGGGACGAACCGGTGGCGTCGCCTGTGGAGGGGAAGAAACCCTAGATGGGTTGTAGCCGCCGCCTTCTCTCCTATGTACGGCTGTACCGGTTGGCCTTGGAGACGTGGCGGACCACGGCCTGTCGCCGGCGGAAGGTCTCAGTGTTTCGTCTAGACTGTTTTCAGTGTCTTTTTCAGGATGTTGAGGCGGCGGCTACGTCCTGAAGTCAGAATAAGGTCCTTCCCGTCCTATCCTCGCTCTGTTGGTATATCTAGCATCGGCGGAGGGCGCGTGGAGTCAACTAGTTGTATTCGTATCTAGACAAAGCTGAGTTTATTAGGGAGTAGGAGTATTAAATCCGGTCAAAGCTACTGGTGTCCAATCCATATGTAGATCTGCGCACTACCATGTGCACAACTCATATCTTAGCAAGTCATTGTGCAAGTCCTTATCTTTAAATGTAAATGCAAGGGGCTTCCTTTTCTCCTTAAAGTTCAGCTCAGCTTGTTGCTTCCCCATAGTTCTCCTGAGCTACGGAGCTCCTGATCCTCTCCTCTCCTCTCCTCTCTCTCTGACCCATCAAGAATCGCACAACTCACCATTGATCAGCTAGCTTACAACCCGGCCGGCCTTCTGAAGGTTAGTTCTGAATGCATTTACTTCTTAAATTCCCCCCCTTCATGTAGAAGGTCTCATAGATGTTGGTTTCCCCAATATGTTAATATTTTCCTAAGTTTTATCGAATAACGAATCTGTATGGATATCTTCCAATTCGTGAAACATTAGAGTCATATAGTATATGTTTAGTCTTTCAGGATTATGAACTATACACTCTATCTGTCATCTTCATAAACTGAAGAAAGAACACATCCCGGGCACTGGAAGTTAAAATTTAGTCCTAGTCTGCTTTCTTACAGTAGAAAGCTGGTGCTTGGTCGGTAACTCCATTAGTTTTATCCTTTAGTGTATTACACCGATTTTTTTTATACTTCTGTGAAATACTCATTTCGTTCAGAAATATAAGACGTTTTAGCTTTGTGAATCGAATGTATCTAGACGTCTTTTAGTATATAGGTTCGTAGAGATTTGGAGTGAACCTATACACTTAAAAGCGTCTAGATACATTCATTTCATAAATCTAAAATATCTTATATTTCTGAACGGAGGGAGTAGCATCCAAACTAGGCTGGAGCAAACTCATGTGCTATGCTTTTTGTTTGTGTGTAGTGAACTGCGATAACAGAAATGGACGTTCGGGAGACCAAGTTAGAACATCAGACGTCAATGCCGACCAAAATAGAGTTACAATATCTGAAGACAATCACAAATCAGTTCTCTAAAGATCTTATACTTGGAAGAGGTAGGTTTGGAACAGTCTATAAGGTATGTCATTCTTATAGTTTTTAGTATGTTTTGAATAAATTCCACTTTGAAGCACGTACATATTAACGGAGTAATAACAGATTGGATCATACTTAATTTGCATGATACATTTGAGCCATATCCAAACATAAAAATTTCAGTTTAATCATATAGATCATGTGCACGCGTCAGGCTGGAGCGGTTCAGACCAGAATACCGTGCGAGCTGACGGTGGGTCCTTGCTCTCCCCTTTATTAGTCTTTTTTTTTAGAGCAACACACGTATTTTATTAATAGAAAATCAAGTTACATGACGCAACATACGTGGGAACTAAAAGACAGACCGGGATAAACTGATTATCCTGAATTTGCAGATAAAATCCTAAGAAATCGAAAACAAGACGATCTCTAGAATTTCCCGCAACCACCATAGCCAGCGGTCGCCGCCCAACACCAGCGCCACCAAGGCGGACGCTACGAGAGACGCCAAACCTCCACCATTGCAAGATACAAAACCGCACCATCGCCAACGAGGCTTTGTGAGTCGATGAACAGGCTTGCTGCATGCAGCGAGACACATGTCGTTGTGGCACGTCGACCGGGGGAAGTCCCCGTGCTGTCTTGGACCAAGATCCGCCGCCTCCCATCGACGAGATCGGAGAAGAACGACAAATCCATCACCTCCGGACCAACATCCTCGCTCCAAAAGAACCACCTCACCCTGGCCGCCAGCGCCATCGCGGATAATAATGAACGTCGGCGACACACCGAGAAACTATTCTCGCTAGATCTGAAGAACGGCGAGAAGACCAAACTGTCGATCTGAAGGACCGATCAGCACACGTTGCCATCAACTCCGAGGTGCCACCTCGAAGGTCATCGCCGGTGTGGGAGTAGAGTTGAGACAGATTTATTCGACTGGGCGCCGCTCCCACCACCCCAACGGCGCACCAAAGAAGACAAAACCTAACCCTAACTACTAGGCCAGAACGGAGAAACGAGACCCCCCTCCCTCCTGCCGCCGGCGGAGCGGCAGACGGAGGGAGAGAGGACCAAGGCCAACACCCTGGCCGGATGAGATCGGGAGGACTTTTTTTCCCGTCGCCGCTGCTTGCGAGAGAGATCTATGTTCTGTTCCTTTATTAGTCATTTTGGGTGAACTGGCTTCTCCAGGATCTGTCTATATCTCGGCAAACACCATTGGAGCCATCATGGTCTTTGCTCACCCAAGAGCAAGATCGCGCTCACTCTCGCAGCTGTCTTTTTTTTTAGGGACACTTTCGGTGCCGTTTTTGTCCTTAGCCGGCACAGCGACAGCTCTATTGAAGACGCCATTACTTGGCAGCCAGCATAACGCTTTTTAATGCGAATCGAACCTAATAGTTGTTAGGGCAGGTACAACGTGGCGCTTAAATGAGAGGAGCTAGGGAAAAATTCCAGGCTGTTTCACCAGTTCCCACGGAGTTCCAGGTTGTTGTTTTTTTTCATCGATGCGTAAGGAGGAGTCTATCGCTTAGAAAACACGTACTCTTTACGCATCTTAGTCCTCGACGCTCGTGCACTGTCCGGGGTTGACTTTTTTATCGCATGGCCAAACGTTCTGCAATATACATATACCCTTAGGCCTCGTTTGGCACACAAGTTTTGGCAGGTTTTTAGAGTATTTTCCCAGCCTAATCCAAAACACCCATAATTACTCCGTAGGCTGTTTGGTAGGCCGGGTTTGGACGGAGTGAAACTGAACAACCAGCTGAAAACTCCTCGGATTGAAGAGTATGTGAGACACGCGGCCTACCTCGCGTTTTGGCTTCTCAAGGCGTCCCACAGCTCCGGCAGCTCAACCTTCCTTCCAAACAGATAAATCCCTGCACATTGACAGTTGCAGACCCCGGGCACCATGCGTAAGATTTTTTGCCCATCACTACGTGTACTTTGGCTCGTGGCGTCAAAATTTGAGCCTAGTCGCTCGCCGGAGTTATTTTCTTTGAAAGGAGAGGAGTTTAGTTAGTCCCTCGATAAAAAAAATGCTCCTGTGCACCCGGGGGATCAACATCTGGGTCTGCTGCACGGAGCTGCTCGTTCAGGATGTGGGGAGACAACGGGGTTTGGGGGCCCACCCACGAGCACTCTCCTCTATCGGGGCCCCCACCCGGACGCCGCCGTCCTCCACTAGATTCTTGCTTCCATAGCCATGGCCGGCCTCCTTGACTGCGCGCAACGCGCTACTTTTTTCTTGTCGCCTGCTCCTACTCCCGCTACTTAGGAGCCTCACCCTCACCGTTTCTCGCATCCCCACCCGTGGGCTACCTCCACTAGCACCCCGTTTCCAAACGCACCTCCCCCATGGACTCGAGATCCTCTAGCCGCCGCTCCAGTAGGATGTGCTCGTTGGCCTTCTCCAACACCTCTAGCAATGCTCCCGACTAGTGGTTGGTGATGCTACAAGTGGTGGTTAGTGTTGCTGCCAACGCTGGTGGGGGTTGCTACCAACGGTGCTTTGCTATGGGACAGTGGAGATTTTCTACACACTCATATTTTCTTTGTACATCGGTGTACTTGAAATACTGCAGTGTTTTTTGCATGTTTTAACCCACTACGAAAAAGCTACAACAATGCTACAATAGCATAGATATTTTGCTATGAGGTCTCTGGCAAGGTTTTAGGCGATGTCCATGTCCGATGGGTCTTTTTCTTTTGTTTGTGCTGGATTTTTTTGCTAGAATGAACCAAAAAAGGTATTTTGTTTTGCTAGATGAAACAAAAGTGAGATTGAAGTCCGGGATAGACATGTGTTTATCAGAGGAGGTAGGAATCCGAGGGAAATATACGGGGACTTATAGCACTTGCCCTCAATAAAATACCAACATTGTGATGGATGAGATTCCTACCTATTCTATGTGTTCTAATTATTTTTATTACCTATGTTTCTAAATATAAGATGTTTTGGTAAACTGTTTTAGCCTACTAAAACATATTATATCTAGAGTGGTACTATTACTGAAGTGTTCCGGTAATACTTCTCCATTGTGGTGCTCTAAGGCGTAGATTTTTGTTACCAGCTGGTTAGTCTTTCTGATGATGTTGATCTGGTAGCTCATAACAGATAGTCAGTGCTACTCCAACGCGGCCTCCAATTTAGATAGGAAATTAATGTGTTCATTTTGATCCGTTCAAGGATGCATCGGACATGCGTCTAGCAATGTCCGCCTTCTAGTATACGTGTACTCTAGTCTTACCATACTCGTATGTCTTCGATTTACTATAATTGTGCTTCCCATGTTGATTTTCTGTGCCCATTTAGTAGTACTAGTGCACACTTTCCATGGTGTGTGGGTTGATGTAGGTGCATGTTCTTTGGGATTCAAATCTCAAAATGAAACATTCCTACAAATAATGATTACTTTTAATCAAAATCTGTTTAACTGTATCTCGTCTTGATAGATTATAAAAAAAGGATACACAAAGTGTATTTATCCTATATTTTTTTTGTACTTTCCTCAGTAAAATGCATGTACTTTCTCAGAAGTGTGGGTGTGTATTTCTCATGTGTTCTTTCTGGTGCCTTTACTTTCCATCTTTCTGTGTGTGTACTCTTTGGTTGTGTGTACTTCTTGTGTTTGTGTGTCTAGTCCTACCATGTTTATGTGTAGACATCTTTTCTATTTTACCTTTAGTGCGAGTGTGTTTCTATCATGTTTGTGTCTAGTAGTCCCTTGTTTGTAAGTGTGCATACTTCCCGGTATTTGTGTTTTTCTTGATTTATTTTTACACTTCCTAAATAGTGTGTGTAGTTCCTTGCTTAATGTGTACTTTTGATATTGGTATGTGTATTTCTCGTGCTAGTGTGTGCCTACCTCATGTTAGTGTACTTATTAATTTTTAGTATGTTTTAATGTGTACTTAGTATGTATGATATGCGTTATCATGCATTTTTATTTTTAGTACATGTGTACTTTCTATGTTAAAATAAAAAATTTAAAGGAAAAACTGAAAGAAAAATAGAAGTGAAACATTAAAAGGAGGAAGACATGGAAGAACATGAGGAAACCGAAAAAGTTGTCATTCCACCTAGTGTGATGCATCTTGATGGCACGCTTCAGGGTGTGTTTGGTTACATGAGTCTATTACTTGCATGCGTGTAACATGGCCCGCTGAAGCCTGCTTGCGCGCATGTAGCGGTGTTTAATTATGTGCAAGAGGAAGGATTGGGTAACGTCTCTTCTGAGTGGTGAGGTTACCACAAATTGTGCACTCCAGCTACCTTTTTTTGAGATTATGCACTCCAGCTAACTAAAAACTAACCATGTATGGATTTCCATTACAAAGGAAAACATAGATAATCAGTCCCAGATTACTACATTAATAAGTATTAGCAATAATAGTTGACCAACCACACACATTAACCACCCAAAAAAGTTTGGTACCAAGACAAGTTCAGGTAACATCAGCTAACATAACCCATGAAGTCGATTACGGCAAGGTCTGCATGGTGTTCTTCGCATTTGGTAACCACCTTAGCGCAAGAGTAGTCGAATATGACCACTCTCAAGATATTTGACGCCGCCCGCTTGAAGGATGGTAAAATAGCCTTACATGAACTTGTGAGCAATGGAAAACCCTGTCCACCCTGATCCATGACCACTATCGTGTTGACATCCTTCGGTGTAATCATCCATTTGTTACCAAAGTTGGTCGCCTGCTAGTCTTCGGGATTAGACCATCTAGCCTACCCTAGGGAAGCATCCTTAACCCAGGTGTTAATAGTACCTTGAGGAAATGGGTAGGGGATACTTGCTCATGGTAGTGGCCAATCCTTGTCGACCTCCCCCTTGTCCTCTTCTCTAGGATGCCTTTTCCAACATACTATGTGGAGCTTCCATTCCCAATATTAGCCGAGCAATACAAAAAAAATAAAGGAGATAGTAGCAACTCATCAATGATCCAATATGATACTAGCAAAATAGTGAACCAATATAACACAATTCACTTTCGGGGGATGGTCCAATCATACCAGAGAGGAGGAAGAAATAATACATTTATTGCATATCACTAAGTACAATTGTCCATCCCTTGAACAAAGGGTACCATTATATAATCATTAGTAATGCATTGTAGTAAACACACTTCCTCATACTTACAAACCACAGACAATATATATTTCCAATAATTATAACTAAAGTAGAGGGAAAATGACAAAGTAGTGTATTTGTATATAGCACTAGGTGCTGTAGACCATCCCTTGAAAAGAGTGTGGCATTGTTTAATCATCGGTAGTGTCAAACCAGTTAACTAGTAGGTGAACAAACTACCTCACAATAAAATTCCATAAATAATCGATACTTCCAAGAGACGATCCTTGGTAGTAGGGAGAATTCATAATTAATGTAATTGTATATAACACTAGGTACAACATGTCATCCATTGAACACAATTTGACAATGTTTAGTCATTGACAGTGCAATCCATAGTGTCAAGAGAGAGACATTGCCTCATATAGGTGCAATGTATGTGGGAAAAAATTCCTAATGGGCATGCATATTGTTTATGCAACCCACTAGGGCTATTCCACGCATACATGGCAAGGTAATCATGGTCCTAAGCAAAGTAATCATCAAACACATACATGGAAGGAAAACATTTTACATTAAACCCCCTAGATCTGTAGTGAATCACCCTAAACAATACAATCCCACCAAACCTGGAGCACATGCAACTCATACAACTAAGGGAAAATCATAATTAGTAACCATTGCCCCAAATTGGAAGCAAATAAAACCCATACATGGAAAAATCAAAATCCTAAGAAATACAATATGCCAAAATCCGGAGCACATCCAACGCATGCATGTCAAAGAAAACAACAATACTAGTGTCCTATGTATTGATCGGCAAGCGAAAGTGCTTACTAAGGTACGGTTAAGGCATAGCCGTCATTGATGCCAAGCCAACGGAGGTTGAGCGTGATGGTCGTAGGAAGATCTCATGTCGAGGGATTGAGAGCTCATGCCAATGGATCAAGAGGACACATACCCGTTCAGATCTTCCACCACTAATGTGTGTGGCAGCACTTTGGCTAGTTCTCGGGGGAGTGGAGTGGCAAGGAAGCCGAGAGAGGAGAGTGAGAGTGATAGTGGATGGTGAGGGGAGTAATGACGCATCTTCCTGAAGCGACGCACCATCTCCCGCTCTTCCAAGCGTGGGCGATCATGTGCACACTTGCGTTCCGTTGGTCTAGCTCCAGTTGATTCAGACATTCACTTGGGCTTGGTTGCGAGCTGCACAAACAAGCATCCAAATAGCCCAAATTTGACCCCCACGGGCCTGATTGGGGGACCAGATGGCAACCAAAAATTTCCTCAATTGCTCGTAACTTCTTCCCCACGCACTTGGGAGTAATCTTCTGAAAGAAGAAATATAATATAGGGGATCATATATGTTGGTCTGATTTTTTAGGACTTAGGGCAATGCAAAACATTAAATCTTTTTCAGCGTTATATAATATAAATTGTGAATTGTACCCAAAAACTTAAGTTTATTGAAATTATGAAACAGGGCGTAAAAGAAAACGGTGAGGTAGTTGCAGTGAAAAAGCTTAATGATATGCAAGGAATGGATGACAAGCAATTCTTGAACGAGGTTAAAGTTGTTATGGACATCTCTCATCCAAATATAGTAAGGGCCGCAGGCTATTGTTACCAAATAGAACGGGAATTGATGCCCTACAATGCTTCACATATTCTTGTTGATAAAGTATATAGATTGCTCTGCTTTGAGTATCTACCAAATGGAAGCCTCGATAAACATCTTACAGGTATGTAGTGTTTCCCTTTTGGTTTCTTATTCAGGTTTATGAATCAAGTTCAGCTATACTTTATTGAATTTATTTTAAAGTAGTATACCATTGTGATGAAACAAATTATAGTACTACCAAATATGAGTACTAGTAATGAACGAAATATGACAAACTATATACTCCCTCCTTGCCAAAATGTAGTGCATATAAGATTTTTTTAAAATTAAACAATGTAAAGTTTGACCATGTATATAGAGAAACATATCAACATCTAGAATACCAAGAAAATACTACTAGATCTATCACGATAAATATAATTTTTTCAATAAACTTAGTCAAAGTTGATGAAGTTGGACTTTTAAAAAACTTAGATACAATATATTATGGCAATAAGGGAGTACTATATATCATTTCTATGGAAGGGTAGGTGGATTTTATAATATGGCTGTCACTGTTTTTTTCTCTCTACAGATGAATCTTCTGGACTTGACTGGCATGTTTGTTACAATATAATTCAGGGAATATGCAATGGTCTATATTGCCTTCATGAGGGTAGACCAGGTGAACCAATTCTTCATTTGGATCTGAAGCCTCCGAATGTGTTGTTGGATAAACACATGATACCCAAAATTGCCGACTTTGGTCAGTCAAGGCTATTTGGAGAGGGGAAAACTCACTGTAGCACTATGAATATAGTAGGCACACGGTGAGACAAAACTCATCAGAATTTAATTCCCTCTTTCATTATGTATAAGATAAGTGGTTTTCTTCCCTCTTTAAACACTCACGTTGTCATATATGCAGTGGATACATGGCACCTGAATACATAGATCGAGGCATGCTGACAAAAGAGTCAGATATATATAGTCTGGGAGTTATACTCATGGAGATATTGACAGGACATAGGAAACACCCTGAAAATACAACTGCCCGAGAATTTAGTGAGGTCGTAAGGCATGCATTACAGTTGTGAGATTATTTTGAGTAATTAAATTTGTAACCGTATGCATGTAACAATTGTATCACTATTTTTAAATGAAATAGGTAAAAGATAAGTGGAGGACAAGGTTGCAGGCAACATTGAATAGGATGTCACTAGAAGAGGAATGCGGACAAGTAAACCTGTGTATTAAAATAGGGCTGAAATGCATGGGGAGAGATCCAAAAAGAAGACCCAACATAAAAGAAATAATCGAGATTCTTGGTCTATCTGAAAATATGAGTTCACATTCAGTCCAGGAGAATAGGTTTGTTCTTTGTTCCTAGATCAGAGTTTGTTTTACATTTCTATATTTTCTGCTATATAGGTTCAGTGCTATATCTTATTAGTAGATTCTTGACATCCTTGCCAGAAGTGAGGGCCAAAATTATGACAACATTTTTTTTGTCTTTATGAGAATGCCCACTTTGTCATTCACTAAATGCCAATATTTGTTATAAATTTATGCAAGAATCGCTACCTTAATTACTTGTTCTCCTCGTACCAATTTGGCACTAGCTAATTAAGTTTATGTTTGGTCTTAGCCTAGCTTTTCCTGGCAAGCCTAAATTTTGGTGGGGCCTTTGGTTGCCCAGGAATTTACCAACATAACTGATGAAATAATAGCGCTAGATTATTTCAGCTCAAACTGCTATCCATGTCGTCCCGATTCTTTTCGGCCGTGAGATGGAGGCCGAGAAGGACACACGGCGACATCGCAACAAAACCCTGCTATCCCGTGAGGCAGGCCCCGCTGCGGGTCAGGGCGAAAAATTCCATACCGCGGATGGGTGTAACGCGCGACATTGTATTACCACAATGGCAAGGAAATTAAACCTGTAGGTAAAGAAGCATTGGCATGCCAAAAAATTGGTAACCATCAAAACAAATACTAAGGGTGTATTTGGTAGGTCGTGTGGCCTTTCTTAACTCATACAAGCTGAGTCTAGCTATCTTGGACGTCATACAAGTGTGCATTATTGTGTTTTGTTTGGTAGATCAGGTGAGTTGAGCTGAGCTCAGTTGAGATTATGTTTGGTAGATAGGTTGAGTTTGAGCTGAGCCACACGAAAATAAAAAAGCAATCGGGCCCCTAGATACAAAACAAAAAAGCAATCGGGTCACTAGGAGGTCCGGCTTGGGCTCCAGCGCCATTGCCAGCGAGAAGAGCCGCTTGCGGAGAGAGGAGCCGCGCCGACGCGCTAGGAGGCCGAGCCCCTCCAACCAGGCGATAGGTCACGGTCGAGCTCCTCCTCAACGGCCTGCCGCCAGGAGGTTCGCGGTTAAGCTTCTCGTCAACGCGTGTTGGACGATCCTAGGAGAGGAGAGACGGAGCGGGAGCAGGCGAGGTAGAGGAGCGACGGGGCGAGAACTGGCGAGGGGAGCCTGCCACGCGCCGCCGCTATGGAGCCACAGGTACGAGACGGCGCCAGGACGACGACGAGTCGCAGCTCCGCGCGCGGTAAACGAGGCCAGGACAACAACAACGAGCAGTCGGATTCGTCGTGGAGCTCATGCTTGGCCGCAAGGAGTTCCTGGAAAGGGTGGACGGGGAGGATCTCGCTGGCCGGTTCGGTGTTGGGGCACTGACCCCTAGCGCTAGACCGTTTTTGCGGGATGGACTGGGCAAGTGCCCAGTAGTGAAGCTCGATTCGAGTCTCCCAGTCACGATGGTTTTCGCACGACGTGGGCAGTGCCAGATAGAGCCGAGCCAACCTAACAAACAGAAAAACGTGGGACGAGATGAGAATATCTGGGTTGAGGCTACCCACACACGCCCTAAGCTTTTGGTCATGACCAAAAGTTGGTATTGGTAAGGTGGGATTTGGCCTCCATCCAAACGTGCCCTAGCTAAGAAATTCCAGTACGCCTAGACATGACTAGAAGATAGAAAGCTGATTGTAGAACGTAGCATTATTTTATTTATTTCTGCAATCTCAAACTTTCATCCAAGTTCTCCTTTCATTGATTTTTCTTTGTGTAATACTCTCTCATTTCTATAATGAAGTTCTGACGTAGAAGAACAAACTTGGGAAGTGGTACCTCTAGAATGGCGTGAAGCGCTTGATATTCTTGCATTCCGTTCACCGGAGCAGGTCTGATGTTTTCCACTTGTATAAATCCCCCATCCACACAAAAAAGAACTTCGTTTCTCTCTTTTTTGTTAACCGGATTGTACTTTTTATTCTAGACTGTTGAATGTACTTGTACATCCATCTGATTGTTTAACATGCCTTATATTTTCCTATGGTTTATACAGTCTATTAAAGGAATGGAAGTTATATTCCATGAGCTATTACGGATCTTTGAAACTGAAAGTACCGTACCTCAATATATCATCAAGGACGCTGACAGATTAGTTTCATACTTGAGTGCTATGGTAAATTGGTGATGTTGCGTCCGAGCCAGGGTTATGCATGTTTGACATCGTGCTCACTGATTATTATTCTTTCAGGCTGAGAAGACGAGTAGACTAATTTTTTCTGGTGCTTCTTCGATGTCTGTAGTTTATTTTGCCGGGAGGTACACTATAACTACCCTGACGCAGGTATGTTAATGATATAGACCATACATTATCTTGCATTAGCAATACGTCACTGCTGTTTATATGTTTCGAGGACGAGCCACTGCCGCCACTACCACCACCAAGCGTATCTTCTTAAGCTAGTAAAACTGAAGACAAATACAGTATATTGTTAAAGGAAATTTTGTTTCTGTTCCAGGCATTCAATATCAGACATCTGGCTCTTGCAGTGAAGGCGAGTACTGTAGAAATCCTATTCAGGGATTTACTTATTTGGTCAACAGTTAACAAGGATGGTGAACTATCAAATCTGCTAAAGACGTTGATGCGAAAAATCCAGGTTTGTAAAATCCTCTTCATGATCTCCTTTTGTTTACTAGACACCCATTGGTTAACGATCATATTTCGAGTAGGGGAACGCAGAGACAATATGAATGCTGTTAGCACTCATGAGTTTACTAAGGCCCTTAGACCCTGCAAGATGGCCGTCATGTGCAACGCACATGTCCCTTGAAGAGAAAAGTCATATATATTCAGAGTTGGTTGCTGAGTGTTTAGATGAAGTGGCCAAGGTATGTAACTATGTATGAGTTTGTTTTCGCTTAAGCGAGTCTCTGCAGTGTGAAATTTACCTCTACATCATGTCCTATTTTTTAGGATTTACCCGAGACAATTGGAGAGTTGGACCTTGACCGCATTCTTTCAAGCATCCAAGTTTATTTGGAAGAATTAGGAGTTGAAGAGATAAATAGAAGGTTTGCCATGTTTACTTACACATCATTGTTTTACTTGCTTCTCTTTGTTTTAGACTGAACTTTTTTTTACGGCTTGCTTAATCCACAGAGAGGAAACCAGGGACTGTGGACTTGTAGCGGTTATGGATGTGTTGTCAGAACTTGTATATATTCGAGGTACACAAATAAAAGATCATCATTCGATGGTTCGTGTGGATTCTGATCCACAGCCAATCATTATGGGCTATATTGATTCCTTTCTTGAGGTAAGGCTCACTGTAACATATCGTCTACGCAATGTTGATTCGTGTCTTATCATGGAGTATAGCATTTACACCAAAAGCTTTTATACGCAATGTTGCATTCGCAACCCTATCAGTGGGCCATTTGATAACTAGTCTAAGATGCTTTTGAATTTAGATGACCAAGAAAAGTGGGAATTGGTTGCACGAAAAGGCTTGATAAGGTCAAAAATTTGTTAATTAAGAAAGTAAGTAAGTTGATAACTTTCTAAGTTAAATTTACCACCCATCTAATTTTAGAAGGAATTGGGTAGTCCCTTGAACAAAGCTTAGTCTATTGTAACACCCTCAGAATCGGCCCTATGCAAGTTTTAGCGAAACCCGCCAAACCCGCATAGAAACGATTCGAAGGTGCCCACCAGGCACTTTCGTGCGGGTGGAAAACGAAGTAATAACATTACTCAGCAGTCCTCGATGGGACCCACAGAACAGATATATACAACAGCGACTCAACGAGTCAAGAATACAGATATACAGTACAAAGATCCAAATCACCTTGAAAACGATAGAGCGTCCAGCTATGGACAAGATGCAAATGGGGCTAAGAGCCCTGAAGAATAACCAATGGCGTCCATAACCCTGCCCAGGCCAAGCCGGAAGGGTAACCCTGCTAACGGCGTCGATCTCAAAACCTGTTTAAACAAAAGGGGTGCCGACAGAGGGCAAAGGAAAAAGAGGAGCGTCAGTACTGAGGCCAGTACACGGCGAGACTAGAATTCGGCGGTCCTCGCCTACATAGGTATGGTGGACTGAAGCGGCAGCGGCAGCATGCACTAAACAACCTATAGAGACTCGATACAAACTGGCGACTATCAGAGAGGGGTAAGAAAGACCTATCCGGAACCAGCCTGATACTAACACCAAACAAAACCCATCCTGGTGTTTCCCCCTCGAGACCAAACGAGGAAGTCAACCGAGGAACTCACACAGTTGGCAGTTTTATTTATTCGGTTATCGTTGCAGCAATTACTAGTCAGGTATAGATAATCATCCTGATAAAATAAGCAGTGGGCCATTTTAGTTATCCATTCCGTTGTAGTTGCGACACTTACTAGTCAAATACAATTAGCATGAGATAACCCCAAAACCCAGCAGTTGTTGGTACTTTCACTTAGCCATTCCGTTGTAGTGAAACTGATTACTAGTCATATCGGATACAAGTCAATTTATAACAATAAACTTTAGTTATAGTTGTCTATGATCAAGCACTGTGCTCCAAGTCGTCCATAACCGCGGACACGGCTTCTCGAAAAGATTTAACCCTGCAGGGGTGCACCAAAGTATCCACAAGCACTTCGACCCTTTTGCCGATCGTTAACATACACCCATCGGTATGTCGGGGGCCTAAGTCACGGCGTTCCAGCAAAAGCAAACGTGAGGCCACCCCACCAAGTCGACACCCGCAACGAAGTCGGCCGGTCTCCGAGACGGACTGGGGTTTGGGCAAACGGCTGTGAACGACAGCAAATCCCCAAACGGGGACTGTCGACACCGCGAAACGTGGCCCGATCCTAAACAGTACAGTGTGCTCCTCGCACAAACGTAATAAAGCAGTAAACATGGCATAAGTACAGGATAGTAAATAAAACCTCAAACTAGTTTGTGGCCCCCAGTACAATACTTTGAAATCAGGTAATAATCAATGGGGGGCCCATATCTCCCCACCTGTGGTTAGCGCGCTCGATCTCGGAACAGGTGTCAAGAACTCGGGTCCTACGGGACACAAGTGGGCGGTCGGAAACCAAATCTTACCTATCACCCACCGATGCCTCTGCTTAATTCAATTTTAGTTGTTAAACAGTAATTAAAGTGGACCATAAGTAAAGCCATGATCATCTCCAACAACATGCGGCAATTCTCCAACTACTGTGGTACTTAACGACACACAACAACACTTGAGCAAGCGACTACGACGCGCGGGTCCAACTATCTACCAAACAACAGGTAATAGGATGTGTCCAAGGCTATATAGGGCTGCAAGAGATATCACGGGTACGAAAACTAGAAACAGCAACACGGACAGCAATAGATCAATAGGAGGGAATAAATACTATAAAAGTAAGATAGGTAGAAAGGGGGAGATGCTCGCCTGAAAACATTGTCGAAGGTTCAACCGAAGATTGGGGCGAAGCTCACATCAACTCAACGGCATTATCATCGAAGAAGCAAAACACTAGAATAAACACCGGATGCACTATTTAATACACGGCAGAAGATCGGCATGATGCATGTATGATGTATGACATGGCAAGATGCGATGCACTTAGGTCACATTAAGCGGAACCGGGGTCCCGACAATTAATTAAATGGTTCAAGTTATTTAGATTCCCCGCAAATTAAATGTTGTTTTAACAAGGCCAGATAGTACCGGGTTCGCTACACCAATTTAAATGAGGCCAATATAAGGCTAGATTTGCCCGCATATGGGCCCCATATTTAATTAGAGGTGAATCGGCATAAGGCCCCCAAACCACACAAATATGCATGCGAGATGAATGATTAATATGCAACAGGTTTTATATTTAGTGTTTATAAAATAGGGCTCGAAAAAGGTTCACACATTAGGGTTCGCGAGCTTGGGGTTCCGGGTTCGGGTCGGTCTCGGGGTTCGTCAGATCGACTGGACGAAACGAGGTTCGGACTCGGGATCGGCCTCGGATAACGGAAGTAGATCTTGTCATCCGGAAGGAGAACTTGTCGCCCGTGGTCTCGTGTCCGGTGAAGTACTCAGCGTCCTCGAGGGAGTACTTGGCGTTCCGGGTGGGCGACCTTGGCGTGCCGAGGGTTCGGTCTTCAAATCCCGGGAAGGATGTCTTGCGGTTTCCCGTGTAGGCGATCTTGACGCTCGGTGCCCATGAAGTAGAACTTGTCGTCCGTCTTTGTCGGTGGTGATCTCGACCGATGGTCTTCGGGTCCGGGAAGGAGCACTTGGCGTGGCGCCGGTTACGGAATCGGCCTTCGGGTTCGGGGGTCTCGGCGTCCGTGTCCGAGGATCTTCGGCTCGGTAGGTCTTGGTGACGATCTTGCCGACTTCAAGAAGATTGTAGTAGTCTTCAGGCCATCGTGTAGCGAAGCGCCACGGTACTATCACCAACAGACACGAGTCACTGCACCACCTCATAGCACACCACATGCACGAGGCCGACGAGGGCGCCCGGACGGCAACGGCCAGAGACGAGGAGCACCAGGGCCAAAGGCGGGCGACGCTAGGCGGGCTCGACGGAAGGTGGCGGCCACGGGGAGGCGCGAGCGATGGGAGGCAGAGCACCGCTAGGACGCTGACAGCCGTCGGTGGCGGCCTCGAACACCATGAGGAGGCGAGAGGAGGCCGGCAGGAGGAAGACGAAGCAGGGCGCGAGGTCGAAAGTCCATGGCGAAGCGGAGGCTGGCGGTGTCGAGCATGTGGCGCCATGGAGAGCGAAACAGGGACCGAGGAAGGCAGGTGGCAGCGGAGGTCGCGACAGCAGCTACGGAATCGGTGAAAGGCGAGGCGGGCCGGAGGAGAGCAATGAGGCGGGCGGGACCGACCGACGCAGAGGCCGGTGGGGGCGGCGACAAGACAGAGGGCGGAGAAGGGGCGACGGGGTGGGGCCGGGGCGAGGAAGGAGGGCGCGGGCAGCCGGCGGTGCTCGCGTGGAGGCGGCCGGGAAGCGTGGTGAGCAGCGGAAGCAGAGGGTCAGGCAAGTCGCGAGGTTATTCTGAGGGCATGGTGGAGAGCCGTCGGGTGGTGGCAGGCAGTGAAAGAGGGAGGCCGAGCGGGGGAGGCGGTGGCGAGGGGGGTCGCCGGTGGAGGCAGAGGGAGGAAGAGGACGGGTGGGGAACGGGGCTCGCGAGCGGGGGGGAAAGGGGGGACGCGGAGCGCGTGCGGGTTGGTGGGGCAGAGTGGGGCCCGGGGGTGGGTGAGTGGCTGCGTGTGGTGTGCGTCACGGGGCAGGCGGTCAGTGGTTGACCAGGTCGGGTGGGGGGCCGGGCCAGGCGAGGTGTGGGTCCCATGAGAGGGGAGAGAGGTGAGAGGGTCGGCGGGTGAGAAAGAGAGAGAGGGGGAGGGTTGGGGTGATGTGGCATGGTGGGATTGGTAGAGGGGAGAGGCAGGGTGACGTGGCAGCCTGTGATAGGATGGGGTGATGTGGAGGGAAGGGTTGGGTAGGTTAGTTGGGTGAGTTTAGGATTTAGAGGGGCCGGTTTGGGGGGGACCGATTAGAAAATGGGGGTGGTCGTTCGTCGATTACGTTCGACTGCCCCCGCTAAAACAATTAAACTTTTTATTTGTTTTAAACGGGCCGTTTGCAAACCGATAGCGGCCAAAATAATTAATCCGGAGAACCGGGCTTTGCGTTTGAATAAAGATGGGGCGTTTTAGAAAACAAAACGGGCTTTGCGAAAATAGTTTTATGCGAACAATGCATGATGATGACGATGCAATGCACAAATTCAACGCGATTTTCTAGTAGTGGTTTTGCGGGATGCCACAATTCGACACCACTAACAATGGATCTCGCCCTCGAGATCCGCCTCATGGTACCGGAAGGAAGGTCGGCGATCTGAATCTTCTCGCATCGTGTAGATCCTCGCGACACCACTAACAAGGATGCTTTCTTCGTCTTGAAATCGGCGACACCACCAACAAAGGTCGGTTCTCACGTTCGTCAAGAGAGCACTCCGGATAAACAACGGACGAAGTTAAAGGTAAGGCCACCTCTAACTTCCATGGAAGGAGTAGAATTGCATCGATCCACCATTCGACATACAAAGCAAATGATAAGAGTAGTGGTATGGTCGCGACTCCATCCCGCACTCAAAGCATTACTATGTACACGAATAGACAGATTATGCAACCAACCCTCAGGATTCAGACTGAAGATCTCGACAAACGAGGTTCAGGAACAAAGGAGTGATCTGACGCATCGGATCTGGCATAGAGGATGTCGTCGCGTCGGAAAACACCGGAAGGCACAAACAAGGAACAAAGGATGATACCACAGTAGACGGATTCCTCAGGCAGCATGAACACCGGATGGTAGAACGCCGTTATCAAAGGTGGAAGCGAAACCCTGAAGGTACGACGGAAACCCAACCACGAGAATTCCTGGACTCGAAGAAAGAGAAGAGAGCGGATTCAAAACACGTTGAGGTAAGAGGAGAACAGCAGAGGGGTAAGGAGTAAAATCAGACCTAATCAGAACTATCCAACCGATTTTGCAAAATTAGTTTTGACACTCTACTTCGGCCGTTAGCTAGGTTATCCTACAGGCTGGACTTGTGGGGTATGTCATAGCTGAGCTCGATACCACTCTGTAACACCCTCGAATCGGCCCTATGCAAGTTTTAGCGAAACCGCCAAACCCGCATAGAAGCGATTGAAGGTGCCACCGAGCACTTTCGCGGGTGGAAAGCGGTAATAACATTACTCAGCAGTCCTCGATGGGACCCACGTAGCAGATATATACAACAGCGACTCAACGAGTCAAGAATACTGAATATACAAGACAAAGATCCAAATCACCTTGAAAGCGATAGAGCGTCAGCTACGAACAAGATGCAAATGGGGCTAAGAGCCACGAAGAATAACCAATGGCGTCCATAACCCTGCCCAGCCAAGCGGAAGGGTAACCACGCTAACGGCGTCGATCTCAAAACCTGTTTAAACAAAAGGTGCCGACAGAGGGCAAAGGAAAAAGAGGCGTCGATCGAGGCCGATGCACGGCGAGACTAGAATTGGCGGTCCTCGCCTACATAGGTATGGTGGATCAAGCGGCAGCGGCAAGATGCACTAAACAACCTATAGAGACTCGATACAATGGCGACTATCGAGAGAGGGTAAGAAAGACCTATCCGGAACCAGCCTGATACTAACACCAAACAAAACCCATCTGGTGTTCCCCTCGAGACCAAACGAGGAAGTCACCGAGGAACTCACACGGTTGGCGTTTTATTTATTCGGTTATCGTTGCAGCAATTACTAGTCGTATAGATAATCATCCGATAAAATAAGCGATGGGCCATTTTAGTTATCCATTCCGTTGTAGTTGCGACACTTACTAGTCAAATACAATTAGCATGAGATAACCCCAAAACCCAGCGGTTGTTGGTACTTTCACTTAGCCATTCCGTTGTAGTGAAACCGATTACTAGTCATATCGGATACAAGTCAATTTATAACAATAAACTTTAGTTATAGTTGTCTATGATCAACCTTTGTGCTCCAAGTCGTCCATAACCACGGACACGGCTTCTCGAAAAGATTTAACCTCAGGGTGCACCAAAGTATCCACAAGCACTTGACCCTTTTGCGGATCGCTAACATACACCCATCGGTATGTCGGCGGGGCCTAAGTCACGACGTTCCAGACAAAGCAAAGCAAGTGGGGCCACCCCACCAAGTCGACACCATGAAGTCGGCCGGTCTCGAGACGGATGAGGTTTGGGCAAACGGCTGTGAACGACAGCAAATCCCCAAACGGGGACTGTCGACACCGCGAAACGTGGCCCGATCCTAAACAGTACAGTGTGCTCCTCGCACAAACGTAATAAAGCAGTAAACATGGCATAAGTACAGGATAGTAAATAAAACCTCAAACTAGTTTGTGGCCCCCAGTACAATACTTTGAAATCAGGTAATAATCAATGGGGGGCCCATATCTCCCCACCTGTGGTTAGCGCTCGATCTCGGAACAGTGTCAAGAACTGGTCCTACGGGACACAAGTGGGCGGTCGGAAACCAAATCTTACCTATCACCCACCGATGCCTCTGCTTAATTCAATTTTAGTTGTTAAACAGTAATTAAAGTGGACCATAAGTAAAGCCATGATCATCTCCAACAACATGCGGCAATTCTCCAACTACTGTGGTACTTAACGACACGCAACAACACTTGAGCAAGCGACTACGACGTGCGGGTCCAACTATCTACCAAACAACAGGTAATAGGATGTGTCCAAGGCTATATAGGGCTGCAAGAGATATCACGGGTACGAAAACTAGAGCAACGCAACACGGACAGCAATAGATCAACAGGAGGGAATAAATACTATAAAAGTAAGATAGGTAGAAAGGGGGAGATGCTCGCCTGAAAACATTGTCGAAGGTTCAACCGAAGATTGGGGCGAAGCTCACATCAACTCAACGGCCTTATCCGCGAAGAAGCAAAACACTAGAATAAACACCGGATGCACTATTTAATACACGGCAGAAGATCGGCATGATGCATGTATGATGTATGACATGGCAAGATGCGATGCACTTAGGTCACATTAAGCGGAACCGGGGTCCCGACAATTAATTAAATGGTTCAAGTTATTTAGATTCCCCGCAAATTAAATGTTGTTTTAACAAGGCCAGATAGTACCGGGTTCGCTACACCAATTTAAATGAGGCCAATATAAGGCTAGATTTGCCCGCATATGGGCCCCATATTTAATTAGAGGTGAATCGGCATAAGGCCCCCAAACCACACAAATATGCATGCGAGATGAATGATTAATATGCAACAGGTTTTATATTTAGTGTTTATAAAATAGGGGCTCGGGAAAAAGGTTCACACATTAGGGTTCGGCGAGCTTGGGGTTCCGGGGTTCGGGGTCGGTCTCAGGGTTCGTCGGGGATCAGTTCGACGGGAAACGAGGTTCGGACTCCGGGATCGGCCTCGGATAACGGAAGTAGATCTTGTCGCATCCGGGAAGGAGAACTTGTCGTCCAGGGTCTCGGTGTCCGGGGTGAAGTACTCGGCGTCCTCGAGGGAGTACTTGGCGTTCCGGGTGGGCGACCTTGGCGTGCCGAGGGTTCGGTCTTCAAATCCCGGGAAGGATGTCTTGCGGTTTCCCGTGTAGGCGATCTTGACGCTCGGTGCCCATGAAGTAGAACTTGTCGTCCGTCTTTGTCGGTGGTGATCTCGACCGATGGTCTTCGGGTCCGGGAAGGAGCACTTGGCGTGGCGCCGGTTACGGAATCGGCCTTCGGGTTCGGGGGTCTCGGCGTCCGTGTCCGAGGATCTTCGGCTCGGTAGGTCTTGGTGACGATCTTGCCGACTTCAAGAAGATTGTAGTAGTCTTCAGGCCATCGTGTAGCAGAAACGTCACGGTACTATCACCAAAAGACACGAGTCACTGCACCACCTCATAGCACACCACATGCACGAGGCCGACGAGGGCGCCCGGACGGCAACGGCCAGAGACGAGGAGCACCAGGGCCAAAGGCGGGTGACGCTAGGCGGGCGACGCTAGGCGGGCTCGACGGACGGTGGCGGCCACGGGGAGGCGCGAGCGATGGGAGGCAGAGCACCGCTAGGACGCGCACAGGGCGGCCGTCGGTGGCGGCTCGGAACACGACCGCGGGGAGGCGAGAGGAGGCCGGCAGGAGGAAGACGAGCGGCAGGGCGCGAGGTCGAGAAGTCCATGGCGGGGCGGAGGGCCTGGCGGTGTCGGGGACGCGCGCGGCGGCGCCATGGAGAGGGCAGAACAGGGGACCGAGGAAGGCAGGTGGCCGGCGGAGGTCGCGACGCGGCGGCTGCGCCGGATGCGGCTGAAGGCGAGGCGGCGAGGCCGGCCGGAGGAGAGCGCGGCGGTGCAGAGGCGGGCGGGACCGACCGACGCAGAGGCCGGTGGGGGCGGCGACAAGACAGAGGGCGGAGAAGGGGCGACGGGGTGGGGCCGGGGCGAGGAAGGAGGGCGCGGGCAGCCGTGGCGCGCGTGGAGGCGGCCAAGGAGCGTGCGGAAGCGACAGGCAGAGGGGTCCAAGGCGGGTCGCGAGGTTGTTGCAGGGGCCGCGGTGGAGAGCCGCCGGGGCGGTGGCGGCAGGCCGGTGAAAGAGGGAGGCCGAGCGGGGGAGGCGGTGGCGAGGGGGGTCGCCGGTGGAGGCAGAGGGAGGAAGAGGACGGGTGGGGAACGGGGCTCATGGCTGGGGAAAGGGGGATGGGCCAGACGTGGGGCAGAGTAGGGCCCGGGGGTGGGTGAGTGGCTGCGTGTGGTGTGCGTGCGGGGCCCGCAGAGAGGTCAGTTGACCAGGTCGGGTGGGGGGCCGGGCCAGGCGAGGTGTGGGTCCCAAGCAGGAGAGGGGGAGAGAGAGAGAGAGGAGGTGGTGAGGAGAGAGAGAGGGGGAGGGTTGGGGTGATGTGGCATGGTGGGATTGGTAGAGGGGAGAGGCAGGGTGACGTGGCAGCCTGTGATAGGATGGGGTGATGTGGAGGGAAGGGTTGGGTAGGTTAGTTGGGTGAGTTTAGGATTTAGAGGGGCCGGTTTGGGGGGGACCGATTAGAAAATGGGGGTGGTCGTTGAATTCGATTGCCGTTCGACCCTTCACAATTAAACTTTTTATTTGTTTTAAACGGGCCGTTTGCAAACCGATAGCGGCCAAAATAATTAATCCGGAGAACCGGGCTTTGCGTTTGAATAAAGATGGGGCGTTTTAGAAAACAAAACAGGCTTTGCGAAAATAGTTTTATGCGAACAATGCATGATGATGACGATGCAATGCACAAATTCAACGCGATTTTCTAGTAGTGGTTTTGCGGGATGCCACATCTATCTATGCCCTCGATGGATGTTTTCTCCAACTTAACATGATCACATCATAGAGCATGCTCGACAAAGTAAAAGTTGGTATCTATGCCCAAACATTACTATTTCGAGATTTATCACTATAGCCAATATCAGACACACTATTGTTCGTGCGCCAGACATGGGCCATTTTCGGTATGTTAGATAACATAGATGACAGTTCGGACTAATACTCACGACCACCACCTGTCGATTGAAGACACGTGCCCACGAACTGTGTAAAGAAACGGACATTTGTATGGGATCCTGAGTTCCATATTGCAATCTCATATACACATACATCTTTTCCACCATATTGTGTAGGGTACTAAAAACATTATTCATCGCAATTATCAGTAAGGTTGGCTGTGGGCATCATCGTTATATTGTTGTTAGAGTGGTTCATAGAAATGTTTGTCAATAAATTCCCCGCAAATTAGACCATGGTGTAGTAATTAGATCCGGTTTCCATTTTTACTAACGTCCAATAATAGCCGTTGCATAATAGAAAATGGATGACTCGACATGGCCTTTGGCTCTTTTATTCCGCATTGCAAAACCATCAACAATTAGATGAAACAACAAAGGGGAGAGAGGATCAACCTATCTCACTCATTTATATGTTGGAAAGTACCGGCCAATTTGATCATTTACTTCTAATGCAAGTCTTCCACCTCTGACTGGCTTCATGATCCAGTTGCACCACTGGTCTCCAAATCCCTTACATTGTATTTTTTTTAGATCCCCGTAGCTTGCATCATAAGGAAGGACCAACTCATTTTGTCATAAGCCTTCTCAAAATAAAATTTTAGAAGAAAACCAGATCCTTTTTAGTAATGTATATCTCATGTATTGCCTCATGACACAACACAATACCCTCCAAGATTTTCCATCAATAATAATTGTGTTCTATATTTGCCAGAACTTTATAGTAGAATATGCCTATAGAAGGTTATCATCTTGATAGTTGGCATGTAGTATTTCTGAACCGGATATACTCAAAATAATACATATCCTAAATTGGGGTTTTTGTTGGCTCAGCTACTCTGCATGTGTCTTGCATCTTCTAGTTCCACACAACAGTTTCTCCATTCCATCGAACTATTATCCGTGCAAATATAGAAAATCCCATGACATTTGTTCACGTACAATTTTGTTCTTCATTCATGTTGGTTTGCTATATGCTTAATACAAGAATTATCACTTTTAATGTCTAGTAACACCATATATTGGTCCACGCCTAAGGTGTTGCAGGCTTACAGCTGTAAAATTTGTACTAAAAGTTAAATATATAATCTAAGGAAAAATACGTTCAAGGGATTGTTGAATATTCACTGATCTCCCCCATCTTAGTTCTCCTGTGGCATTCACTACAGAACTTTACTCGCCTTCGTTTGAACCTGCCAAAATTAAAAAATGTCCCTCTTATGTAAATACTTATCGTAACTAGATCTTGCCATGTGTTTGTGACAGTTTTTTCAGTTGTAAATAGAAATTATGTATTAATATTTTTAAGTGCTTGTGTCTAAACCACATTATGTATAATGCTGGTCGACGGGCTATGCAGGACATAGGTGGAACCTCAAGCTCCAACCCAATGGTAGAAGGTGGCGCAAAGGTATGGTATAAAGTACACCCTCAATTCTGATCTATAAAAAGTTCTGACATTTTTCTTAATTGTATGTATATAGGATATCAAAAACATTTTATAATTCAGATCGGAGGCACTAACTTGTTTGTGGTGAAATATCTATCCTATGCTATCTATCATCCAAATTTTCTCAGGGGTGTGGGGAGCCGGGAGGGGGGGGGGGGTTGAGGGTACATTAACGAAGAATAAATATCCAACATTCGGTCTATGTAATTTTCTCACAATAGATAGACTACTTTTTTTTTGTGAGAAAACGCAAACCTTGCCGATGAATTGGTGGAAAGAAAAGGTTCATACGTGTACAAACTTAAAAATTAGACCAAAGACACCAAGTACTCAAGACAATGAGACGCCCAACAACTGCTCGAAAATAATTAAATAGAAACCACCAAACAAACCTGCCTAGATCCCATACACATAGGTTCATAAGACCCAACCCTTCCCATGAAGAGAGAATCTAACTCCAAAAAGGAGGTGGAATTGGGTCACATTCGCTTTGGAGAAGAATGGGGTCATGGAACGCGGATCTCACACAGCCTCCGGTGTCGGGCCCAGAACTTCCACTCGCATTCTAAACACCGCACCACCATGCATTGCCGCAATCATCGGCTGTCACGACATATGCCGCAAACCTAGGGTCAGAATCACCAATAGTAATGCCTCAAGAAAAGGAGTGACATCATAGACGGTGTTTGACCTAGTAAGTTAGATCTCAGTTTTCACTCAGAGACTAGAGAACGAGTGATGGAAACCAATATGTGTCCTTAGTGATATTGACGCCGCCAAGACACAAATAAAGCTCAAGCGCATTGGCATCTCCGGCACGAACAAAGCTCTTGTGTGGCTTCCGCCCGAAGCTCCACGATCATAACTCATGCATCAGCACCAGCCACGCGAGTACACAATAACCAGAACCTAAACAACATATGTTATCACACGAGTTCGGTAACCTAGATGAACCGCACCCCCACAACAAAGACCACCACACGTCGTATATCAGTACCCAGACCAACCATGATGACACCTCCAAGGAGCAGACATCTGGCTTAGAGGGCCCGTGCACCATCCAACCCAAATATGCGACAAGGATACCTAAATCTTTGGTATGATACCGACACACACGAGAACACCCATGGACGCAGCTCCTCGTAGACCACACTAGAAGATGAAATCTAGCCGTGTGTAACCGGGAGCATCCGCTACACACGTGACACACTCGCAGAGAGTAATATATGCACCAGCCAAGACGTCATTGCCCTTCCCATACATAAAAATATATCGCTAGGTACACATAGGAGAAAGAAATGAAAATGCTATACGCAATAAGAAGACACAGAAAGTGAATCATCGTGTTAGAAATAGACAATCCAAATTGTGTGCCGGATTCATGATCTATTTTCAATTTGTATTGGTGAGTACAAACTGATGGATAGGGGTAAGCAATATATTTAAACACTTTACCTAGGCTACATCATGCACCAGGCCTTAGCCGTGTGATCCATGAAGGATGCAACTATTAGGCATGCTTCGTTGCTCCTCCCTTCCCAAAATAAAAAGTGCAAAATAGTCTTTTATCCTTAAATAATGGTTAGTCTGAATTAAACATCGGCCCACCATGATTCAAATCAAGCCCAGCCATTCGAATGCACGGACATAGCATAGCTACTCCTATGGCTACGAACCGATTGTAATTCTAAAAAAAGAACTTTGGCAGCTGGACCGTCCGCCCGATATTTATGCATTGAGTGGCTCCTTTTCAATCTGCTCTAGATTCAGTGCGCCGTCGACCTGATGAATTTGTTGTCATCGCTAATGGTTGAAGAAACGATGTTGTTGTTCAAGCCATTGCTTCCCGTCGAAAAAACTAGCTGCCCAAGAAGTGTTGACGAGAGTGGTCCCTCACAACCAGGCGACCGCATCGATCCGTACTTGTGTAGGCGCAAAAGGTTCAAGGCGGCGCTGCACAGCTGCCATTAACATCACGACCACCCCGCCTGATCTGAGGATCCATCGACGTGCCTAGAAGCCGTAGTCGGCGTGCGCCCTCCGAGGGATTCCCACTACTCGTGCCAGCCACCACTGCTCGTCGTACCTGCGCTGGCCACCACCGCCTCGGCAATGGCACCGCCGCTGGGAGCCACCAATGAACGTGAGTGACAAGGACATGCCCACCACAATGTACAACTTTCTTAGATATATGGATATATACTCGTATAGACAAGTATATATTTAATTGAACCACGCGATTTCTATAGGGATAAATAATTAACTTAATCATTCATCGTTGGAGACCATCATACCCTTAGTAATGAAGAGGTATCGAGAAATCTCAGCCGTTGTTTGCGTCTAAGTTTGAAAAGGGAGGAGCACCGAAGCAGAAGTATGCAACTATATTTTATTAATAGTGTTGGTCGGGTATTGAATTTAGGATTTCTTAGTTCTGATCCCATACTGAATTCATGCACCAAATATTTCACCAAAAACCTGAACTGATGGAGAAGGGGGGCAACATATTCAACATAGATCACACCTGGTTTTGATTTGACAAACTTGGACAGTAACACATGAGTTGCCAACATATTATGTGACAACTTCAACTAATGCAAACACAACGACAACTTTATAAGTCACCGGATGTTAATTTCGAAGTCGAAAAAATCACGGTAACTTACTAATTAACATGGGGAGATGGTTCCAGTTTCGATGTTCTTATTGAGACAGAGCTAACAGTGAAATCATATGGTGAGTAGATCTCTGGTTTGAAGTTTCAAGTTAGAAATTTTGTTTGTTGGTGTCACCCTAGCTATAGTGCTATTGTGCACTGTATCATTCATGAAATTTTTATCCATACTGAACCACACACTCTCTGCTTCAAAGGTCGAACCTATACAAGTTTTGGATCCCTTGGTTTACAATTTTTATATAGTTGCTCCTAATAGTTTGAACTGGCAGAGGGTTACCAGGATTGGGCCGTGGGGTGCTAGAGGTGGTATGCCTAGAGACATCAACGCAAAGCCCCGATATCTGACCAGCATCACAATTCGTAGTGATACAGTCATAATTTCACTCGCGTTTTCATATATTGACTGGGATGGAAAGCCACAGCATGGAGGTACATGGGGTTCCAACGGAGGTCGTCTTATCGGTACCATCAAAACAGTAAGTGTGAATTGATAAGAAAGCATCTTTTAAAAGTATGTGTGCTTACCTTCCCATGCATGCATCTCTTGCAGATTCAGCTTGGCCCATCAGAGTTTCTGATAGAAATATCTGGAACAACTGGTCTGTGCATGGAACTCTCGTCTGATGTTCTAACGTCACTTAGGTTTACCACCAATAAAAAAACGTATGGACCTTTTGGGAAATGCGAAGGAGTTCCTTTCAGAAGTCCAGTGCTGACGAATAAAAACATTGTTGGCTTCTTTGTCCGTTCCGAGACGTATGTTGACGCAATTGGTGTCTATGTCACACATGGGAGGGAAACAATGAAACAGGAGGTTCTTCCAATTTACTTGCCATGAGTTATATTTGTGAACTTCTTTGTTGTCATTTTTTCCCTCATCATTGTTTGATCTGTTTGTACACTCAGGTTTCGATTAAGAAAATGGGGCCTTGGGGTGGACATTCAGGGGTGGCTCATGACATGGAGGTGTTACCCCAACGCCTGCTAAGTGTGGTAGTTTGTACTGATGGCCTGGTAGTTTATTCAATCGAGTTTGCATACATCGATTGCGATGGACAGCGGCGCACTGCTGGTCCATGGGGAGGAGAGGGCCCGGTTCGTGGAAGCCCTCATAGAGTGAGTGTTGTTGGTCTTACTAGTACTGAAATTGCTTTCCTAGGATAAGCAAGCATAAAAATAAATAATAAATGGCTAGGTTGATATATATAACAATCCCTTTTCTTGTCCTGCAGATTACGCTTGGGCCTTCGGAGTTTCTCGAGCAAATTGATGGAACAATCGATCGGATTGTTCAAAGTGACATCCTAACGTCCATTCGGTTTGTCACCAGCACCGATAGCTACGGCCCTTTTGGAAGAGCAGTTGGGATCCCTTTTCACAGTCCGGCGCCAGGCAACGGTAGCATTATTGGCTTCTTTGCCGCCGCGGCGTACAAAGTTGACTCAATTGGTGTCTACGTTGCTAGGAAGAAGAACAGAAACTAGCTTCCACACTGTTGCTCACTTGTTCTTGTGATGAAACTTTTGTTTCGCAAAAAGGCCAAGGCCAGAAAATACAGTGGTGGCCAGAAAAAGGTCGGCTTCACTGGACTGTGCATGACGCTTTGAGATCCGATCCCCGTACGATGCACGATCTGGTGGTCTGCTGCACTTGGCTGCCACCACGGGTGGTTCGATCGTAGGTGCCGTACAAGAATCGGAGTGTCGTGTGTATAACAAGGTTCTTGAGCCTAAAATCCTACCGTTCACTACTTTTGGGATTTGTGTCCGATTGTGTATTTGTGCAAAGTATACATTTACAACCGTTCCAGTGCTTCCACCTTTGACTGCTTTTGGGAAATATGTCGTATCTTATGGAGTTACGGCAGGCCCAGATAAATAGCAAATACGATAATATACTTTACTAACTAGAGTCCACTACCGCAACACGTACGCTACTGCACTAACTAGAGTGAATGTTAATGGATTTGTCCAAGAATCAACCCACACGTACGGTGGCAAAGAACACGTTGAGAGTTTTGTGGCACCGCATGCTTGTGCCTTTTTCTCTTTGTGGGCGGCGGCGCGGACAGACCATAGGACCATTTGGTTCGGGCATGTCCTCTTTTCATATTTTTAGTATTTTGGCCGTAGTGATCAGTCAGCCACCATTAAAACTATACAAATACTAGTTCACACGACAATACTTAAAAACATAATTCAAACAATAGTCCACATTACAATAATTTAAATATATAGTCCAAAATAATCAAATAACGTGAGATTAGAGGGCTGCTGGTTTCCTGCGTGCTTCCACATATGCTTAACCAAATAACTTTGGACTTGATTCTAAGTTGCTCGATCACGAATTTCATGATACACATGGGGAAACCATCGAAAGGTTGTCATCCACCCTCGGGCTCAACCAAATCCCACCGAAAGTCCCACCCATGATTGTAGATAAAATCATCACGCTCATCCTCAATAATCATGTTCTGCATGATCACACAAACTGGTACCATCCTATACATAGTATCCACCTTTCATGTTCTACGAGGATGTCAAACAATAGCTCAACGAGATTTTAGCACACCAATTATCTGCTCCACATCCTTCCTATCACTCTCTTGTTCTTTAGCAAATCTATAGCCCCTTTCTTATCTTGTGGCTTAGGGATTGTGTTCAAGAAATGTAGACCATGGTGGATAGATACCATCATAGGCATTTTATAATTTCTCATGATGATATCTAATTCACCTGTTTTATTTCTGTTACTCCACTTGGACATGGATTGGTTGTGTGCATCCTAGTTATTGAGGTAATAAAATCACCCGGTTATCGAAAAATATACCATCCGACAATAGTACCTCCTTTTGTATTGGTGACCATTGATCTCATAGTTTATCACTAGGACATTTCCTCCCGCAAGACTAGTAGTATACCATGGACCAAATACGGGGTACATTTTCTGCCAGGGAAAGGTCAGTTAACAGGGTAATGGAACTGCCGGAAAGGTTTTTCCCGGTAGATTCACCTACTCGGTATAACACCACCGGAAAAACTCTTTGCTGATTGTTTTTTCTTTTTCAGCGGTTAGCCTGCTCAGCTAGCTCAAGTTTTATCGCCATTCAAGTTTCTATCTTAGCAGACAGATTGACCTGCCAACAAAGATCTTTCTCGACTATTTGATGTATTGTGGCTATTGATGTGCCCTTAAATGCAATTATGCTTCTTTTGGATGTACGTATTCAAACTTGAAATTGAATCCAAGTGGGAATACAAAAACTGAGTTGGAAATGAGTTGGCCTCCAATTTCAAATATGTTGTTTGGATGTGCATGGTATTTCGTGTTGGAATCAAAGTGTGGCATTCAAATTCAAATATGCAGTTCAGATGTGCATGGTATTTACTGTTGAAATCAGTGTGGCATCCAATTCCGATTCGTATTTGGATGCACAAACCGTGGACCTGTATGTTTTGTTGAGTTCAGACAATATATGGTTGAGTAAATGTATGGAAAATAGTTGTGTGTATATTAATGTTTATTCTGATAAAATGAATGAATTATTGTACCGAGAGGAGATGATGTGGATGCAACGCTCCCGCTTGAACTGGTTAAAAGAAGGGGACAGAAATACAAAATATTTTCATAATAAAGCAATTTGGAGGGCGCGGAAAAATAAAATAAGGAAACTGACGGATGATCTTGGTGTGGTACATGATGATATGGAGACGATATATACTATGGCTAATGATTATTTTAAGAATCTTTTCACTGCTGATACTACTCTCAATCCGCAACCTATTGTTGATCTTTTTGAGAGATGTATTTCTGATGATGATAATGATCGACTGTGCTTGGATTTCTCGGAGAAGGAAATTTCTGATGCTTTGTTTCAAATTGGTCCACTAAAAGCCTCATGCCCTGATGGTTTTCCTGCTAGATTTTTTCAGCGTAATTGGGGAGTGCTGAAAGAAAAAATTGTCGGTGCGGTGCAGGAGTTTTTTAGAACAGGAGTTATGCCGGATGGGGCAAATGCTACTTCTATCGTTCTTATTCCTAAGGTGACTAATCCTAGTAAACTGTCTGAGTACCGACCGATAAGTTTATGTAACGTGGTCTATAAAGTGGTTTCAAAGTGCTTAGTGAATAGATTGCGGCCTCTTTTGGATGATATTATTTCTCCATCTCAAAGTGCTTTTGTCCCTGGTTGGATGATTACCGATAACGCGCTGCTCGCCTTTGAGTGTATCCATCATATTAAGCAACAGAAGGACCCTACAAAGAGCTTCTGTGCTTATAAAGTTGATCTATCAAAGGCATATGACCGGATAGATTGGAATTTCTTGAGACAAGTGATGCAAAAGCTAGGTTTCTCTCACCATTTCATCGATTGGATAATGACATATGTGATTCAGTGAGGTATTCTGTAAAATTCAACGGGACCCCCTTGGATTCATTTGCACCATCGCGTGGGCTTCGGCAAGGTGATCCTCTTTCCCCGTTCTCGTTCCTTTTTGTAGCTGATGGTCTCTCGGCTCTCTTGAATAAAGGAATAGTTACCAATGTGATATCTCCAATCAAAGTTTGTTGTCAGGCTCCGGGAGTGTCTCACCTGTTATTTGCGGATGATACTTTATTGTTCTTTCAAGCAAAAAAAGAGCAAGCCGAAACTATGAAACAAGTCCTGAATGTTTATGCTTATGCTACGGGCCAATTAATCAATTCTTCAAAATGCTCCTTGCTGATCGGAGAATCTTGTACTTAGGTTGTTAAGGAGGAGATCAGATCTATTCTTAATGTTACTTCCTTGTCTTTTGATGAGAAGTATCTGGGATTACCAACTCCAGACGGAAGGATGTCTAGAGGGAAACTTCAAAACCTGCAAGCCCAACTCACTAAACAACTTCTTATTTGGGGAGATGGCTTTCTTGCCCAGGCTGTCCGGGAAGTATTCATTAAATCAATTGCACAAGCACTGCCAACATATTTAATGAGTGTATTTAAATTACCCTTCTCAGTTTGTGATGATCTAACAAAGTTGATTAGACACTTTTATTGGGGTTCAAAAGAAGGGAAGAGGAAAACACATTGGCGAGCATGAGAAAAACTACAGAGACCGAAGAGTCAGGGAGGTTTGGGCTTCCGTGATTATCATGCTTTTAATCAGGCACTCTTAGCTCGCCAAGCATGGAGACTTATTGTTAAGCCAGATTCTCTGTGTGCTCGGGTTTTGAAAGCAAAGTATTATCCAAATGGCAGATTGGAGGATACTGTTTTTTAGTGGGAATGCCTCATCTACTTGGCAGGCGATATCCTATGGTCTAGAACTTCTAAAGAAAGGCCTAATTTGGAGGGTTGGCAATGAACAATGCATCAAAATCTGGAGAGATCCTTGGATACCCAGACCAACAACTTATAGGCCTTTTTTCGGAAAAGGAAGATGTCGGCTCCATCTCGTTTCTGAGTTGATTGATCATCATGGTTCCTGGAAAAGGGATTTGCTGCAGCAGTATTTTGTACCGATGGATGTTTTGGAAATCTTGAAAATTACACCATCAGCCCGTCTTGGTAACGATCAGCTTGCATGGGCTCCCGTCAAAAATGGCTTGTTTACAGTCCGTTCAGCCTATTTTCTGGCTATGGATGAAAAGTGGTGGGATTCAACGGAGTCGTCCAGCTCTGCGCCCGATGGGACAAGGAAAATCTGGGAACTTGTCTGGAAATCGGACGTTCCTCCCAAAGTGCAGCATTTTGCATGACGGTTGGCCACTGACTCACTTTCTACATGGAGGAATAAATTCATTCGCACACTAGAACTAATGATCATTGCTTGGTTTGTGGCTCAGGAACGGAAGACAATTTCCATCCCTTTTTCAAATGCACACGAGCGGTTCAGCTTTGGAACTATATGAGTGAGAAGTGGACTCTTCCGAAGATTGATGATATTGTCAATACGGGTACATAGTGGCTCTTAAATTTTCTGAATAATTTGCCAAGGGACAGCAGAGACAAGATTCTTATGATCTTATGGAGGGCCTAGTATGTACGTAATGAAATTGTGCATGGAAAAATTCCACCACCCCTGGAAGTATCAAGACGCTTCTTGACCGGCTATATGGAGTCGTTGCTGCACATTAAAAATCATCCTTGTGAAGATGCTATCAAAGGCAAATTTATTCTTGATATTGAAGAGCAGGATTTTCACAAGCCTCAAGCACCTGTCATTAAGCATACGAGGCCTTGGACTCCTCCACCTGCAGGTTGGCTTAAGGTAAATACAAATGGGTGTTTCGGTTCTTTGGGTGATGCTGGTGCAGGTATCGTTGTCAGGGATGAAAACGGCAACATCATTCTATCGTCATGTCGACAACTCTTCTCCTGTCGCGATGCTTTAGATGCAGAGCTCAGAGCAGTACAAGAGGGTTTATCACTTGCTCTACAGTGGAGCTATAAACTTCTGATCATCGAGACTGATTGCATGAAGATTGTCAAGATTATAAACAATAAGGAGAAGGACCGCTCAGCTTATATGTCGCTTATAGAGGAGATCAAGTCTTTAGTGGGTTCACGTCAGATTTGCATTAATCATATTCCTAGATGCCAAAACATAAGTAGTCATTTTATGGCAAATTTTGCTAGATTGAATGCTCGTACCGCAGTGTGGCTTGCCTCTGGTCCAGAGGGTCTGATGAGCACATGCGATCGAGAGTGTAATAACTGTTTTATTTGAGTAATGCATTATGTTTTCGCAAAAAAAATGTTTATTCCCTCCATGTTTTAATATAAGATGTTCTAGCATGCAACGTTCAAATTTTGTTAGGCATAAAAATTTCATGTGTTTACTATTTTACCCTGATGTATACAGTGTCGTCCTCCATGTCTCGCTTGCATGTCGCGCATTGCACACCGCTCACTCTCACATCTCACGTCGCACCCTTCCTATCCACCACCTCTCATGATCCCTTCCTCTATGACGCCGCCCCTCCATGGCCCGCATCGCTGCCGCCCCTACCTTCCCTCTCTCTCTACAATACTATTTGTCCCTGTTCCGGGAAGGAGCTACGAACATGGCGGGAAAGGATCTCCACGAAGTTCTAATCAACATACGAAGACTGAAGGTCATAACTTTTCAGAATAAAAGCAACCTTTGAATAAATGGTTACAAAAACTTGCATAGCCTACAACCTATGGTCTGTGACTGTAGTTATTGCATCAAACAATCCATTTTAGTAAACTTGCTGAGCACGCTCGTACTCAACTGTACCTTCTTAACCCTTGCTAGATTCGAAAGACTTGGAAGACCAAGAAGAGACAACACACTACCCAGCTGAATACCAAACAGAATTCTACTATGATGAGTCAGAGATGTCCTGAAACGTCAACAAAATAAACTACAAAAGCATCTATGAAGTTGAAGCCGAAGAATTGAAAACTTAGATGTGTCAGAATAGATAGTAGACTAGGGTATCATATATCTCTATCTTCTAGTAATTTATCTCGTATTATACGAAGGTATATTTTGTTTCTTTAAGTTGTTCTTAAAGTTGTATAATCTTGCTTAGATTCATCGAGATACTTCTATGGACCTAGAAGGATCTCGAAGTCGTCGTGTAATTTCTGGTTGTAATAATATTGTATGTTTGTGGACCCGCTTTATTTCTGTTGTACCACTCCGAGAGATATAATATTTGCAGAATAGTGTTCCATGAGTGTTATGTCAATGACTATAGTATACTACATCATGCAGTGGTATGCTGGGTCACCGCATGTCAACGCTTGCTTTGCCGTGATTATGACGTCGTCGATGTAGACTTGGACGTTTCTGCTAATTAGGCTTCCGAGGCAATTTTGCATCATCCGCCGGTACGTAGCACCCGTGTTTTTACCACGAAGGGCATTATAGTATAGAAGAACACACCATAAGGTGTGTTAAATGTTGTTTATCCAGGTCCTCCTCCTTCATACAAATTTGGTGATATACAAAATATGCATCCAAAGGAAAGATGCTCGCACCCGGTAGTTACGTCGATGATTTGATCGATTCGCGAGAGCGGGAAGTGATCCTTTAGACAATCCTTGTTTAGCACGGTGAAGTTGATACACATGGGGAGGGCGTCCATGTTTTTCTTCGGGACACACACCGGATTTGCAACCCAGGTTGCTTTCTTGATTTCCTTGATGAATTTGGCATCCATTAGGCGGTGGAGTTACTTTCCAATGGCCTGGTGACATAGGTATGACTACTTAGGTTCTTATGATTAGTTACCATGCTTACATGTTGGCTCATGGCCCACGAAGACCAAGAAGAAGGCCTAGTAAGCATCCGACAGAAGGCATAGTTTGTTAGATAAGAAAATAGAAACCGACATCGTATTAGTGTTGTAATTGTAAGGTTGTAACCTATTCGTATACGACCTCAGGATCCAGCCTATTATATATAGGCTGGGAAGAGCCAACGGAGAGGCACCGAAAAAAGCCTTGAGCGATCTGTAATCGATTTGATCATAAGTAATCAGACGACTTTGACTTCCTTGTTTGTCTGATCAGCCGATGAAATCCCCAACGTTCTCTTTTCCATGAAATCCTAAGTCCATAACCATGGGCATTGCTGAGATTACCCCTCATCAATTGGCGCTGTCTGTGGAAAATCTAGATGCTTGGGTCATGGATTCGGTGGCCCCTGTCCATCAAAGAACAATCCAATGGTAGCGGATCCACACCCGCCCACCCCTATCTTGGTTCCTGCCGACTTCAATGGCAGATATGATCTCATCGTCGGAACTTTCCACTTTCGCGTGGAGGAACCTGAAGAGCCTGCCCTATCGGCCCCGATCTTATCGGGACCATCAGACCCAACAGCAGCATCCATAGCGGTACAGAAAACTTATGTCGGCTCATCTAAAGAAGCTACACTCCAACCGATAAACAGCACAACAAACTCTAGAACTCAGCAGATCTAGGGGATTTGGCCAATCTATATGATGGTCTCTCCTTCAGGTGAGATGCCCAGGTAACAGCACCACGTGGCTCAAGTCTAACCAATAACAATCCCAAGGAAAGCGACAAAGACATCGACTTCAGAATCAGGATGGCTGAAATTTATCTAGAGAAAAACTCATAGGACGTCATGGATAGTAAAAATAGAAGTAGCCCGTATCTCACGCTTCACCAAGTATGCGTGATCATTGGTGAACCAATAGCGACACCGCGCTACTCCAACGGTAACCCACTCCTTGACCCTAATGATATTTTGTCAGATGATAATGAAGAAAACCACGGAGACGGAGGAGACCCACCCAATAATCTAGTCGTACCAAGAAGAGAAGAACCACGTGAAGGCGAGTGCCAAACTCTTCAGCTATCCACCGAAGCTTGGCAAAGAGCAAGGGATGCAATATCGGGTGTAGTCCCGATGACAGCAGAAGCAACGCGCGTGGACCTAATGGCCTACCAATACTTACTACATCACAAGAAAAGGGACCTACTCATAATGCAGAGGCAACTCGATGAAAGGAAAATACTAGCCGACGAATCCAGCCTCCGACGGGTGCAGCTAAGCTCCACCCGAGGATCATGAAGCGTGATTGGAAGCGTGCCACCCAGGAGAAGTACTTCGTGGCTGTAGAATATCCCTGAAGCAAAAAGAAACAAGATGGCCCGAAACCTTGATCTATCGTTTATGACGGTAGACCAAGAGGGAGACATAAGAGCAAAAACAACGCAGGCTGCAATTGTCGCTGCCTAGACCTACCTAATCACAACTCCACCAGCATCCGATGATCCAGGGAGATGACATCGGGTTCACTTTTCAAATGCTGAATCACGAGATGACGGTAGCTACACATAGGGTTCACTTTTCAAATGCTGAATCACGAGATGACACAAGAAACAACATCACACAATGCATGATTGATAGATCTAGGGAGGAGCGCAACAGCCGAAGATATTACAACAGCGAAAGTGAGGACGAGTACAACCTATATGGAGCTAGTTGCTTTACCCAACGGGTTCGCAAAACACCGGTGTCCAAAGATTTCAAACTTCCTCACGATCACCAAAAATATGACGGTTAGTAGGAACCCGGAGCTTGGCTAGCAGACTATCTGGCAACCATCAAACTACAGGGTGGCTCCAAGGCTACCACAAGGAAAATCATATAGCTACACTTAAGTGGCGCTGCACGGTCATGGCTCAGGCAGTTACCCGAAGAATTCATCTATAGATGGAATGACCTCGAAGATAAGTTCATTTGAAACTTCACATCCACGTTCAAGCGACCCGCATCATTGGAGTAGTTACGGGCATGCAAACAAAAACCTGGAGAATCGATACGAGTGATTATCTAGCAGTGGAACATCATCAAGAATTCAGCCGAAACTAGATCTGATGAGAGGGCAATCGACGCATTCAACGACGGCCTCCGCCGAACAGATTTCAACGAGGAACTAGGGTAGGTGAAGCCTAAAACAATATCACAGCTAATGGACATGGCTAATCGCTGGGAAGATGGCAAAGATGTGGTATACAACAAGTGAGGGCGCTCACCCGAAGAAGATCGGGACATGCACAATAATGACAGGAGGAGACGTACCAATGACAGATACGGTGGGCCAAGCTACATCGTGGCTGGTTTTTCAGGGGAGAGCAGCCGAAGAAATGACGATTGTGGCAGCAAAGAGCACGCCGAAGGAAGTAATTCCGCACAATGGTAAAAACCAAGGGCACGGGAGCCGCCAACGTCATGACTACAGATGTTGGAAGGACCCTGCAATATGCACTTCTACGTCGACTCCACGGGAAGGAGGCGATTGAACCATCTCATGAAGGATTGCCGCACTTTTCTAGAGATGTAGAAGGTATGCAAAACAAAAGCAGTCGACACAGTAAACCAAGGATACGCCAACGCACCGGGAACCCTAGCTCTCGGCGCACCATCGCAACCTCCAGTACAACCGCCAGCAGGACAATCACAACCACAAACAGAAACTAGGAGGACGAATATCCATGATCCAGAGGAGCAATGTCTATGATCTATAAAGGGCGCCTATCCAATAGGGTTGAAAAGATGATCACAAGACAAGTTAACATGACGGAGACAGCGCCACCACCCACACCAGAATATCTTCACTGGTCAGAGCAAGAAATTACATTCAGCAGGGCTGATCTCATCCACTTCAGGTCCCCTGACCGGGCCATTCAGCTCTGATCGTGGAAGCCCACATTGGCAGATTTGACATGAGCAAAGTTTTCTTGGACGCAGGCAGTAACATCAATCTAATTTATGCCAAGACCCTGCGAGCAATGAACTGGTCCTTAGCAAACCTAGAACCCACGGATACAACCTTCCCCGGGATAGTCCCAGGAAAAGCCAAAATTCCTCTAGGCAAAGTCTATCTCGACGTAGTCTTTAGATCAAGGAATAATTTCAGGCGTGAAAAAGTTGAGTTCGAAGTCATGGACTAGCCATCACAGTACTAGTACTACGCGATCCTGCGATGCCTAGCTTTCGCTAGATTTATGGCAGTACCTCACTACGCATATCTAGTATTAAAAATACCAGTACCCAATAGAATCATAACCGTAAGGGGATGTTTTACTCGCTCGGATAATTGCGATCAATAATTCAACAAAATAACATAATCTTTCTGGATGGACATAGAATTCGCCCAGCTAAAATTGCAGATACAGAGCTACTACCCGAAGGACACGTCCGCATTGACCAAACTCAAGAAAATCAAGTCCACCGTACAAACCCAAAGACAATCTATCTGGCCTCCAACAATGGTCCTAATAACCCACAATTATAGGGAATCATGTGTAGCCTTTTCGATAAGTAAGAGTGTCGAATCCAACGAGGAGCTAAAGGTAGGATAAATATTCTCTCAAGTTCTATCAACCACTGATACAACTCTACGCACACTAGCCGTTTGCATTATCTAGGAAATAAAACTAGAGCCACAATACGAGTAATAGAGATAGCTTTGCATGATAATAAATGACAAGAAAGTAAAGCTAGTTGTAGTAGTAATAAAATACACTAAACTAACAGAACCATGAGTGTGGAATAGTGGTGGTAATTGTGGTGGATTTGTTCAAGTTTAAATAGCGAATAGATCGGGTTCATTGTCTTCGATACAGTTTTCTATGTGGGAGAGGCTAAAAATACATGCGCTTCACTACTATATGATTGGATTGTTAGCAAACATCCGTAAGTACTAATCAATGCATTAAGGTTTCCCAACCATAGCCTTAAGTTTAATGGTCCTCTTACTCCCATACGTGCAACGTTCCGGTTCGCGTCCTCAGGTTTTTGTCACTCCGGCAGAACTCCCCCTTCCTTTTACACATAATACAAACCCTATGATATTTAATCCATGCACGCACAAATATAATGGACACCAAATGACTATACCATATTAACATACAACTCTAATGAACCAAAGACGTTCAACCATTCAATCTAAGAACAAAGAAACTATACAAACATGACATAGACCATAGGATTATAACTTATAGCATCAAATACCATGTTTACATAGGACGGTACAGAGGTGTATGGGAGGATGAACCGCTGCATACTAGGAGGACTAGATGATAGAGATGGCGGTGAAGATGGTGAAGAGGGTGGCGGCGACGCCGGCAGCGATGCGGGGGACTCCTTCCCCGCCGCCGGTATCATGGTGGAGCACCGCCCCTTAGCCCCCCCTCCTGCATGGCTTATTGGGAGCCCTCCCCCATGGAGATGGGATCCATGGGGGAGGCAAAAACGTGGGTTTGGCGGGTGCAAATTCGTGGGTGGAGGTGCCCTGGGCGAATTAGGTTTCCTCCCTTTATATAGCTTCTCGGATTCCCGTCACCCCATCTTGGGCTGCAGTAAATCGGGCTTAAAAGGCCCGTCCGGACTCAGAATTAGCTAAATTTTATGTTCAGAACGTTCGCCGCGAAATCTTCAACAACTTTGTATTTGAAGAGTTTTCCGTTTGACGCTGTCTTCGACCCGAATTGTGACCATCTTCAAAAAGAGTTTTGAGACAGATTTCTGGAAAATCCCAATTTGACTCCAACAAGGTTTCCACTTATATTCTTGGTAATTCCTACACATCAAAGTGTAAAACAAGAACATTGTGCACTTTTGCAACTATTAGTAGGTTAGTCCAAATAAATCGTAAACTTTATACAAAAAGGAGCATCAAAAGCATATTATTAGTATAAAACCATCAAAAATTATAGATACGTTATGGACGGATCAACATCCCCAAGCTTAGTTCCTGCTCGTCCTCGAGTAGGTAAACGATCAAAACAATATAATTTTTGAGGTGACATGCAGACAACACAATCGTGATCATCATTATTATAAAAGCATTGATAGCTGGGATTAAGGTACTCTAAACATGAATCATGAAAGATAGAGTTCTAACAATAAGAGATAGCAACTATGTTGTAACATGAAAAGGCACAAATAAAAGATTCATGAATAACAATGCTTTGCAACTCGTTTGTTTGTTTCACATAAAAAAGCATAATGAGAATGGTATTCAGCTTGTCCCTTATAGAGTAGAAAACATAAATGCATAGGACACCTTCAAAGTTCATAATGGTGACTAGATACAAATAGTTTAAGAACAAGCAATATCAAAGTTATGCATCAATCAACAAGTCTTGGGACAATGCACATTAAACTAAGAATGACCACTGTGCTCTCTTAATAGGTGCATAAAGATAGAAGATGGAGACTAAACATAAAAGTAAAAGAAAGTCCTTCTTAGAAGGAAGCAGGGATTCAAGTCTCATAAAGAGCTTCCAAAAATTATGGTACTTATTAGCTTTCAGCTCTCATTTCCCCTATCATAATCATCTTTAGGTGATTAAGGTTAAAGTGACTCAACTAAGAGGATATGCTTGACAAGTTATAAGTTGAAATCTCATGCCCCTTATTTACGAGTACCGAACCTCATGCTACTCAACTTCAGTCGTAAGTAAGCTCTTGTCATTGTAAGTACATATGTATCATAGAGAACCGCCAACGGGGTACCCCTTGCACATGATATAGGAGCTATCCCATAATCAAAATGACAAGGCAAGCAGACAATGAGCATCTCAGCAATCTTTTTATTTGCTATTTGCATAGATTTTTATTGAGGATGCTTCATAGAGTGCTCATTTTGGTTATGATGCAAGTTTCCACCATGATTAGGCATGGCTTAGGCTAGCGGACCAGGCATTTCTCTAACACACATACAAACTCCATGATCTTACAAGTTCCCCTTTTATTTCACACCGCCGGGATCCATAAGCAAAAGAATCATGATATCAACGGAATATAAGTGCAATGTTGAATGCGTTCCCCATGATACATGGTTCTGCTAACTTCAACTTATAAAGTGCAAGCATATACGCAACAAAGATGGACACAATGGTCCAAGTTTATTAAGTGCACGAAAATAAAGTGTGCCATCAAGTTCGTGAGATCTTTAATCACTAATTTTCACATAACAAGTTTAATTTGGAAGGTAGATAAAAGCATGAATATACTTGGAATAGCAATTGCTAATAGGTAGGTATGGTGGACTCTTTGGAATAAATTGGTTTTAGGAGTTGGATGCATGAGTGGAACTCATACTTGGTTATGGAGGCTAGCAAAAGACTAGGAGCGACCAACTAAAAGAGCAATAATGGTCATAATCATGCAAAGCGACAAAACATCATTAATTAAAGCACAAAGTGATATTACAAGTCGAAAACTAAAGGATCATAAAGGCTATGGTGACTTGGGATAGTCATAACATGGTGTGAGCATGCTCCAAGTTAACCCAAATAAAGCATCAAAGGAGAATACCACAATACTATGCTTTAATATGCTAAAACAACGCATGATTCTTTCAAGGAACAATAAACAATCTCAATTGTTTATAACATGTCATGCTACAACAAAAATCACTAAGCATAAAGACAAATAGTATCAAGCATGACATGACAAAGCATAGGCCACCATAAAAAACGAGCTCCTTTTACCACTTAAGCATGAACTTTTCCTACTCTTTTCCAATCCAAACCACACTTATTTGAAAACTAATGTATGAAAGAGGGGGTCCAACCAATTTATTCAAGCAAACTAAGAAAACCAAGCAAACGAAAACGAAAACAAAGACGCTCCAAGAACAACACAATTGTTCATGAAACAATAAAAATGAAGTGTTCGAAAGAAACCTGTGATTTTTATTGATGAAGAAGGGGATGCCTTGGGCATCCCCAAGCTTTGATGCTTGTACTTCTTGAATATTTCTTGGGGTGACACACGTGGCATCCCCAAGCTTGAGATTTAGTCCATTCTTCATCTCATTACATCACTCTTTCCATACACTTGAAATTTTTCCTTCATACAAAACTTCACACAATCTTTATTAGCAGCACTAGTACACTCAAGATAATAAGTCTTTGGGTTCAGTTCCAAAACCAATAAAACTTCTATTAAAAAACAATCTTCTGTAGCACTTCCCTCAAAAAGCTCAATTCCCCAAAAAGAACCCAAAAAGGAATCAACAAGAAGCAACTGCAAATAATGGCAGAAATCTGTCAAAACAGACTAGTAGGTAAAGACCAATTTTTTCGAAGACCTTCTGTTTCTCAAATAGAAAAGTGTTGAACTAAAGAAAGTTAGATAACAACCTGGGGCAGAAGAACAAAAATTCACAGCTCAAACCTATGTACAGAGATTTTACACGAAATTTTATAGCGAAGCACAAAAATCTGTTTCAGGACAGCAACTTTCCCAAGCATTACTACTCTCTCATTAGAGGTTACTCTTGGTACAAAAAGAAAATAAAAAGGATAAGGAGTGGTTATTACAGAGGTAATAACTTCCAAGACTCATCTAAAACTTTTGGGTTATCTCCCAGTAAGTACTTTTCTTTAACGCCTTTAAGTTAGGCATAGGAGCAAGATTCAAGTACTTTCGAATGAATAAGCATTAAGATCAATACCAAAAATATCTTTATTTTTCAAGGCTACATGCATTCCTACAAGTTTTTAACTAAAAAGCTTCCATGAAAAGGTTTGTTTTGTTTTCATAGGCATGAACACAAGTGTTCAAGGTCGACCCCCACTTAACCATTACTCATCTCTCCAATCACTTTCCTTTTTGAAAATGTTTTTAGGTAACAAGTACAACTGATTTTTTTTAATTCGCATTCCCTATCCATACTAAGATAGAGAACAACTTAAAACTGAAAGTAAAACCTACTTAGAGATAAAGCAAACAAGTGCACACAAGAATATTCACCCACACCCTATTGCTCCCTGGCAACGGTGCCAGAAAAGGTCTTGATAACCCACAAGTATAGAGGATCGTGTGTAGACTTTTAGATAACTAAAAGTGTCAAACCCAACTAGGAGCTAAAGGTAGGATAAATATGAAGGGAATATGCCTGAGAAGCAATAATAAAGTGGTTATTATCTTATTCCATGTTTATGATAAATGTTTATTTTGCATGCTATAATTGTATTAATTGGAAACATTAATACATGTGTGTTTAATAAACAAAATACAAAGTTCCTAGTAATGCCTCTCATATGAACTACTTCGTTGATTAACAAGATGATCAAGGTTACCTGATCATGGACATTGGATGTTGTTAATAACGATGTCACAACATTGGTGGAATGATGTGATGAACAATCATCCGAAGTATAGCATTACGATCAAATTCATTATGTTTATATTGCTATAACATCATACGAAGTAATCTCAGTCCTTAGACCATGAGATCATGTTAATCACTAACACCGGAAGAGTATGTTGATAACATCAAACGTCACATCGTAACAGGGTGACTATAAAGGTGGGTTCAGTGCTATGAAGGTGTTATGTTGAGGCTCATGGATCAAGAGTGGGATTTGTCCATCCCGATGATGGATAGATATACTTTGGGCCCTCTCGGTGATATCACATTGAAATAGCTCGCAAGCAAGTGATGTGATCACTAGAATGTTATATCACGGGAACGAGAAAAGAGTGCGTGTCGGTAATGAGATCAAACTAGGTATTTGGATACCGATGATCGAATCTTGGACATGTAATATATCACGATACAAAGGGATTTAGTTATGACGTTAAAGGTTCACATGATCACAAGAGTCATCGTTGAATATGTAGAGTCGATCTGGATCTCTAGGTCCATTGCTGATTATTGATCGGAGAGGGTCTCGATCATGTCTGCATTATTCACGAACCGTAGGGTGACACACTTAAGGGATACCGACACCATTTGGAGCAAATATGTTTCAGATAAATATTTAAGAAAGCGCTAGAATTATTTCAATAGACACTGAAACTGTTTTGGGTGAAATTGCTGAAATTGGTTCTGCATGTGATATTGAAATGTTGAGGGGGTTTTATGTGAATGTTTGTTAATTAATGTAATTAACAAAATTCTGAATAAAATAAATAAAATAGTTTTATTTAATGAGAGGTTGCATTAAATTTGGTGGAAATTTAATGCATGTGTGAGTGGAATTTTGAGTGGAGGCTTTTTATGGGAGTGGGAGCTCCACCCACATGAATGTTGAAGAGGTGGGGGCACCACCATGGCTGCCAAGCAATGGCCCTTGGGTGCCCCCTCTTCCCTATAAAAGGCCCCCCTCTCCTCCTCACAACACACTCCTCCTCGTGAAGGATCTCTCTCCCTCTCTAATTATTCCCCATGGTCTCAGATTAGCGAGATACATGTTCCCGGTGGCTTTATCTAGAAAGAAGTTGCTGATTCCGCTGCTTTGATAGAGCGAGGGACAGAGGTTGTCAGGGTATCGGACGTGTGTGCGATCACGGATGCAGCGCTGCTTTGTGGTGCTGGACTTGGTGGTGCTGGACTTGCTGGAGCTGGATCTGATGGACGTGTTAGAGCCGGACCTGCTGGACTTCATCACGATCTTGAGATCGGCAAGTGTACGACTATATCATCCACGAGTTCCATCTCGTTAACAAAGCTTTGTTGTCTTCAAGGGTAAGTTCTGTATGGATGTATATCCACCCGTTGCTTGTATCTAGTAGATATATATTGGCGTATAGTTCCCATCGTAGGAAAATGTTTGTTTTCTATGTTGCGAACCCAACAGCGGTATCAGAGCCTGATCTATGCGTAGGTGCTTTGCACGGGTAGTACACATATGTTTATATGTGGGCGATGATGATCATGTTATTTCATCTTCTATGTATTTTGGATATTGGTGGCATAGTGGGATGAAGCGGCTCGGACCAACCTTACATGTCATCGCGCATGAGTCCGGTTCCACGACTGACATGCAACTAGTTTTGCATAAGTGGCTGGCGGGTGTCTGTCTCTCCTACTATAGTCAATATCTGATTTACAACGAGTTGCTAATAACTTGGTTATCCTCGTTGTTGTTCCATGTTCGTAGGTAAGACCGGTTCTATCTCCGAAAGCCCAAAGCCACGTAAAACTTGCAATGGATAAATTAGAGGCGTCTAGTTTAGATCGTTGCTGGGCTAGTGTCATGATATGGTAATGTTGTAAGTAGATGTATGATAGATACTCTTACAACACACCTAACGTGTAAGTTCCATAGACTTTGTCCTTACACACAAACGAATGATAGAGATCATACCATGATGCATATGATAGAGATCAAATGCATGGACCATATCATCCCACTTTACACATTAGATGTTTGCATCTTATATTGCTAGTTTGGCGCTTTTAGTAGCATTCTAAGATGATCCCTCATTTAAATATCAAGATAAAATGTGTTCTTCCTTAAGTATGCACCATTCTATGGATCGTGTTTCGAGACATCACGTGATGTTCGGGTGTACTGGACTCTACGCTTTCATACAAAGTTGTGTAAGACAGTTTTACACACGCGAATACTAAGTTTCTTACTTGGCAAGCCTAGCATGTACAGACATGGCCTCGAAACACGGACCGAAAGGTTAAGCATGAGTCATATAGTTGATGTGATGCCCATATTGATGCTCGCCTTTGAAGCTACACCGACTCACGTGATGATCGGACTTGGTGTAGTGGATTTGGTTCATGTAATTGATACGTCCAAAACGTATCTACTTTCCTGAACACTTTTGCTATAGTTTCTCCTCTAAACTTGTGTGATTTGGATGCAACTAATGCGGACTGATGCTGTTTTTAAAAGAATTGCCTTGGTGTCTACTTTTTGTGCAGAAAACCAACTATCAGGAAAAATCCCGGAAAATATGCCAAAAATCCTATTTCACCCGAAGACTCCAGGAGCCAGAATACGAGACGGAGAAGAGCCAGGGGGTGGCCACACCACACAGTGGCGTGAGCCAGGCAGTGCGCCGAGGTGGTGTGGGCCCCCCAGGCACCCCCTCGGCCTCTCTCTTCGCCTATAAGGAGCCTTCTGACCTAAAAACTTCGGGGGGTTCGACATTTTTCCAGAAGGAGTTCCGCTCCACCGCCACCACTAGATTCCACGAAACAGCACTAGAAACTCTGTTCTGGCACCCTGCCGGGATGGGGAATTGGAGGATATTATCGCCATCATTATCACCATCGCTTCTCCATCGAACATCCATGTTTCCCCCATCTATGAGTGAGTAATCCCCCGCTGTAGGCTATGGGGATGGTAGGGATTGGATGAGATCGTTCATGTAATGGCATCAGATTGTTAGGGCATGGTGCCTAGTATCTTTTATTAGTGCTTTATGACTTTGTTGTGACTTGTTGTGCTTAATGCTTGTCACTAGGGCCCGAGTGCCATGATTTCAGATCTGAACATGTTATTGATTCATTATGATAGTATTTTTTTGGTCTTATCTGCAAGTTGTACACACACGTTGATGTCCGGAACCTATGGCCCCAGTGGCGGAATCGGGATAACCGAAGGAATGGCTTTGATGTGAGGATCACATGTGTTCATGGAGTGTTAATGCTTTGCTCCGGTGCTCTATTAAAAGGAGCACCTTAATTGCCAGTAGTTCCCTAGAGGCCCCGTTGCAAACGGGCTGGCAGGACAAAAGATGTGCAAGTTCTCATTACGAGCACGTATGACTATATATGGAACACATGCCTAGGATTGTCTAGTACTTGGATGCTTTATCTTATTTATCTGCAATTGCCCTGTGTTCTGATTGCTATGTGAACTGTCTTGTCCATGCAACACCCGTCCATCCATCCCTATGCCTACCTTTTCGAATCCCATTTCTTTGCTTTTGTTACTACCTTTGCTTTAAATGCTACTTTACTATTCCTACTACAAAACTGTTGCTACTGTTAAACTGCTGTGAGCAAGATTTGTTTCTAGGTCCAGCTGAATTGACAACTCAGTTGTTAAGGCTGATAAATATTCTTTGGCTCCCCTTGTGTCAAATCAATAAATTGGGTTTCACTTCCCTCGAAAATACCACGATACACCCCCTATACTTGTGGGTCATCAAGACTATTTTCTGGCGCCGTTGTCGGGGAGGATAGCTTTATTTATCAAGTTCACTTGGATTCTCTATTGTCCGCTGCTATCCATCCATCATGGGTAAGTCTCGTGATGGCAAAGTTCCTATTTTACCATCCACTACAAGAAGAGGTACAGTTCTGAACACCTCTGCTGCTCTTGATTCACCGTCTGTTATGAGTAAGTTCCTTACACCACCACATACACATGCTACACACACTGCCACTACTGCTGAATCTGAAACTTCTGATGCTTATGATCTTTCTTCTCGTGCTTGATAAGAGTGGTTCATTAGGTCCTTTCCTAGATGCTACGATTGCTAGAACTATAGTTGGAAATACCGAACTCCTAATGAAGACACTACCACACCTGTTAGCTCACCTGAGTCTAGTGAGAGTTATGATATTGAAGATGGTTATGTTGAGATGACCGATGAATTTATTAAAGAATGTAAAAACACCCATGATAGGAGCGCTGCTAAGAGTCTCCTTGAGAGGCGTACTATTAGACCCAAATTGTCTCCTGATGCTAATTTTGCTGCTTCTCCCATAAACATTATAGATGAAGATTATGATTTCTCTCTCGATCTATCTTACATAGCTATTGTCGAGAAAGAACCTTTTTGTGGGACTAAGAATGAAAGTGCAGTAGCACATATGAATGAACTTTCTACCATGAGTGGCTTGTTTTCTGATGATATTAAGATGCGTACTTACTTTGTTGCTAAGATTTTCTCCCTTTCGCTAAAAGGAGAAGCTAAAAGTTGGTTTAGTAATTTACCTCCTAGATCTATTGATAGCCCTGAGTGCTTGATTAGTACTTTCCTGTAGAAATATTTTCCTCCCAGTGCTAGACATGCTATTTTGCAGGAACTTTTTTATTTTAAACAGGGAGAAAAAGAGGTATTGCCTGAATCTTGGGCAAGGTTTTGTGCTTTGATTCATGCACAAGCTGGAAGTCCATTACCTAAGAATGAGCTTCTTGATATATTTTATAATGGACTAATAAAGGAATCTATGACATACCTAGATAGTTGTGCTGATTGTGTTTTCAGGAATAGGACTCCTAAGGAAGTTGAGGAATTAATGGCTAAAATAAGTAAGAACTATGAAGATTGGACTCCTCCTAACCAAGCTATACCTGAAGTAATTGTACCTGAACCATCTATTCCGGTGCCTATTCCAACATCAAAGAAGAGGGGAGTTATTTAATTAAATTATGAAGTGATGAAGGAAGCTAAGAAATGTCTTAAGGAGAAGGGAATTAAAGCTGCAGATGTCAAGAATTTACCTCCTATTGAAGAATTATGTAAGCCTATTCCCTACTCATCCACTATTGAGGTACACTCTCTCCAACACTTTGATGAAGGTGATATCCCTTACTCTAAACCTCCTGATCAATGCTTAGAAGAATTCGATATCTTTATTGTTAAGCAAGATAACTTTAATAAAAGGGTGCAAAATCATCTAATGGAAAACACTAGAGCTATTGTTGAGTTGAAAGATATCGTGGAAAGAACCTCTAATGATGTTAAAATGATTGTTAAACACTTTCAAATGGTTCAAACTCAAATAGATCAACTCGTTAAAGTGCAAAACGACTTGCTAGTTAATGCTGGTAAAGAAAAACATGCTTATGAAATTAGAACTAGAAGTGGTGCTGCTACCCAGGATCCTCTATATCCTGAGGGGCATCCCAAAAGAATTGAGCAGGACTCTCAACAAGATGAAAATAGTGGTTCTACTCGTAAGAAAAGGAAAAAGAAACATAAAGCTGTTGTAGAACCCTCTGAACCTACTAAAGATCCTAATAGTATATCTATCTCTAATGCCGAAACTGAAAGTGGTAATGAAGAAATTGTTGTTACTAATGAAGAAAAAGTTGAAGAAGAACCTGAAAACCACACTAATAATACTCAATACACCAAAGAAAATTTTATTGCTAAGAAACATGGTAGTGAAAGAGAACCTTGGGTCCAAAAACCTATGCCTTTCCCTGATAAGAAACACAAGTCAAAGGAAGATGAACATTATAATAAGTTTTGTGAGTGGATGAAGCCTTTATTCCTGCAAATTCCTTTGACTGATGCTATTAAATTGCCTCCTTACTCACAGTATATGAAGGATATTGTCTCGAATAAAAGGAAGATCCCTAATGAAGAAATCTCTACTTTGCTTGCTAATTATTCCTTCAATGGTAAGGTTCCTAAGAAACTTGGAGACCCAGGGATTCCAATTATCCCTTGCTCTATTAAGAATAGTTATGTTAGAACTGCTTTGTGTGATTTGGGAGCTGGAGTTAGTGTTATGCCTTTCTCTCTCTATAAGAGGCTTCAACTTGAAAAATTAATACCAACTGATATATCTTTGCAAATGGATGATAAATCTACCACTATTCCTGTGGGTATATGTGAGGATGTACCTGTTCAGGTGGCTCACAATTGCTTGATATTAACTGATTTTGTTGTGCTTGAAATCCCTAAAGATGATAATATGTCTATTATTCTTGGGAGACCTTTTCTTAATACTGCAGGACCTGTTATTAATTGTAATCAAGGAAAGGTGACTTTCAATGTTAATGACAAGGAACATACTGTCTATTTCCCCAAGAAGATTGAAAGGACTTATGGTTTGAATTCAATTGAACATGTTGAAGGCATTCAAGTTGGAGAAATATATTGTCCCATACCAAGAGAAAATTTTGAAACTATTATGATTGGGACCATTGCTATCAAGGTTGAGGTAACATAATCATTAGTGGAATACAAAGTTTTGTCTCATATGCAATTGTTTTGGTAGCAAGTCTTGATTAACCTTGTTAACAAAAGGATTCCATTGAATAAAACAATGTTTTCATTATGATTATCTCCGTTTATTTCTATCCTTTGCATTTTAGTTTTTGCTTTCGGTTAGTTTTATTTTTGTTGTTAGTTGCTTGCATGTTAGAACTTCTGTAGTTCTAGCCTTGTTTTGTCCTTGCATCATGTTTCCAAAAAAGAAAAAAAAATCAGTCTGTCAGAAAAATTATTCTTCTATCTCTGAAAAATGCCCAAAAATAAAGTGTGTCGAAAAATTCCAGAAAATTCATATTAAATTTTTACATCAAAAAAGGGGAAGAGGAGTATCTGGGAGGTACCAGGGGGGCCCACCAGGAAGGCACACCACATGGTGGCGCGGCCAGCCTTGGGTGGCGCCATGCCCTAGTGTGGGCCACCCCTGCCCTCCCACTAACTCTCTCACCTGCCACTTTCTTCTCTCTCCCGAGTAAGCTCCAGTTCATTGCTCAAAATCGCGTTCATGCTGTGCTTGCTCTTGATTTTTTCTCCTTGCTCAGCCCATCTTTCTTTCTGAAATTTGGAGCATTTGTTCCCTGGTATGTGACTCCTCCCCTTGTCCAAGTAGATTTGTGTTTAGTGGATTATATGTTGAGTATTTTGCTGCTCTAGGTGACTGGTTATGAGAGCTTGTAAGCTTATTTTATGCTTAGAGATATAGTTTTGATGCATGTTTAGGCCTTTTGCAAGTCCCTATGAGTAGAATCCTTCATTATATTTACTTTGCAATCACTTGTTTAATAGGCGTTTAAATTTCAGAATACCAAGCATGAACAACCATACTTTTGGAGAGATATTTGAGAGTGATGCACCTAGGAGGTCGAGGCCCTCGAGGACAGCCTCTCAAGCTAGGCCATCATACAATGAAGATCTCATTGCAACTCGTATTGGTAGTGAAAGGGATGATGGGGATGCTCACCCATCCTCTTTTCCTTGTTTTACTTTCTTACAAGCTGTAGGTATTCTTGATGATTTCTTGCTACTGATTGAGAGGGTTGGTTTGACCTCATATATGCAAGATGAGAGTGCGCAATACACTATGCTCACCAAAACTTTTGTTGAGAGCTTCATGTTTACTAACACACCCTATCAGTCTACTGACTCTTTCAAAATCTATAATTTGCCCTTCACCATGCCTTTGGAGAGATTTTGCAGTATTGTAGGTGTGCACATGACAGGGACCGTGAAGAAAATTCAAGGGCGACCCGCTGATTTGTTGGAACTTTACCGAGGAGTGACCAATGATGATGACCGCGTGGCGCAATGCGGAAAGATAAGAAATATCCAACTCCCTGCTCTTAGATACTTTGCATATTATCTTGCTACTAGTGTACTTGGTAGGGAGAACACAGGTAATATCTCCAACTATCATTTAGCATTCCTTGCTGCTGCGCTGAACAATGATACTAGGTACAATCTTGGCTCGCTTATTGCTCGCCGCCTAGCTGCTAGGGGGCCTATCTATGGGGGCATCATTGCCTTGCGTATAGTCAATGCATTAGGTCTTTCAGTGGATCCCTATGATGCTATGCTGGAACCACAGAGGCTTGACCTTGTTGCCATGAAAACTCATCACTTTGTCACTGCTACCTCTGATTTGAACAATCTAGTATATAGGATGCTTTTCACTGACGGGGATGAAAGGGAGATCCTTTTGCCATAGCCTGCTTTGTTTAGTGTTCACAGGAGACCGTGGTCGCGCTCTAAGGAGGAGGTGGACGAGCAGCTTCGCTTGCTGGGTTTCCATGAGCAGCACCAGGAGGATGTGCCCTCCTATGATTACTCCGCGCATTACGGAGGGACGTACTCGAGCTTGCACCAGGATGAGGGGACCTCTTCGTCGTACCAGGGTGACACTTCATCCTGGCCAGCTTGGGATAGATACCCACTTAGGCCAAAAGCCTAAGCTTGGGGGGAGGTACGTCGACACCGCACTCATCTCCATATCATGTTGTGTCGGTACTTTGTATATTCATGTTTTCGTTCTCTTTTTAGTTTTCGTTTTTCTTTTGCTTTTGCTTTCTATAACACAAAAAGACCAAAAATATTTGTTGTTCTCTTTGGTTTGATTCTTCTTTTTGCCTTGGTTTGTTTTTCCCTTTTTGCTTCATTTGAACTATTCGAAAAACCCTAAAAGATTTTGCTTTGCTTGTTTTTCCCTTTTGGTTCTTGTTTAAAAATCGAAAACACCAAAAATATTTGTCGTTCTTCTTTGGTTTTGTGAGTTTGCTATAGGGTTCAGCAGTCCTCAGTGGAATATTGGTTTCATATTATTATTCAAGCCACACAAATGAAGAGCAATAATGAGGATTAATGACAACTTGAGGCGTGGTAAGAGGTTGGTAACGAACTCTATTTGTCTTCATTTTTGTACATATACTCATCATTGTGAGCATGCTTAGTCCGTTCATGTAGAGTGTATGTTTTCTTTGGATGCTTAGTAGTTCTTGCTTTCTTATGATTAGCTCCAACTCGCTAATAGATTGTAGCATGTCTTATAAATGTTTGCTTGCATTGCTCTATTCATAAATTGGTATGACACCGTGGTATCCTCCTCTGAATGTTTCATTTGAATTGACATGGCACATGCTCACGCATGCACATGACTGTAATAATCAGTTGAGCCTCGATGAATTATTTTGCCTTGAGGATCTTGAATCACTTTCATGCCATGAGTAGTCCTGTTTTGTTGCAAGCATGATAATGACAGCTATTGCTCTCTCGTTTGTCGCTCCCCCACTATTGCTAGCCTTCACTCCCACTGAGTGTTTTACTCATGTTTCCAACTCCCTTAAACCAAATATTTCCAAAGTGTCCACCATATCTACCCATTAGCATCATTTTCTACTTCCGTGCATATTCACTATGCTTCCAAATAGAATGTTTGCTTGTTATGAGAAAGTTAGTTAGTAAATCTCTCACGAACTTGATGGCACACTTTATTTCCTGCACTTAATAAACCTAAACCATTCTGAACTCTCCATGAAAGTTATATGCTTGCAAATTATAGGCTAGGGATTAGCAGAACCGTGTTGTCACGGGGAACGCTTTCAACACTTGTAAATATATACCCAGTTGATACCTTGCTCTTTTGTTTGTGGATGTCGTCGGTGTGAAATAAAAGGGGAGCTTGTAAGTCCATGGAGTTATGTATGTGTGTTAGAGAAACACCTGGGTCGCTGGTCTAATCCATGTTGACATGGTGGAAACCTGCAGCGTAACCATAATGATATCTATGAAGCATTCTTCTTATAAAACAAGAGAGAGATAGCTATTGAGAAAAAGAAAAAAAGGAGTTTTATGAAAAGAGGAAAGAGAGAAAAAGTACCATTTTCCCATGGTAAATAAGAAGATTGTTGAGATACTCATTGTCTGCTTGCCTTGTCATTTTGATATGGGGATTCTTCCGTATCATTGGGAAAGGGGTACCCCGTTGGCGGTTCTCAATGATACGCACATACTTACGATGACAAGAACTTATCGGTAACTAAAGTTGATTAGCATGAGGAGCGGCCCTCGTACTCAAGGGACTTGGGATTTTCAGTCTATAGTCTGTCAAGCATATAACTTAGATTGGACCTTACTTTCACCTTAACCACATTAAAGATGCTTATGACAGGGGCAATGAGAGCTCAAAGCTAATGAGTACCATACTTTCAGCATTTGGAAGCCTTTCAAATTATTCAAAACCTTTTCTTTTACTTGTTGAGTCTCCACATATTCTTTGAGCACCTTCTTGAGAGCATAGTTGTCATTCTTTGTGTTTGTTCCATTACTTGATTATTTGTGTTATGACTATGATGCTTGTATCCTTGATATCTTTACTTCTAGTCATCACTTGAACTTCAGAGGTGCCTTGACATTCATAATCAAAGGCAAGCGAGATACCACTCTATCATACCTTTCTATGAGCATTGTAATGTTGCTTATGTTTGTGCCTCATGCTACTTATTATTCTTGAGTTGGAATCTCTTCATAGCTTGCAATAACTATTGAGTAGACTCAGTTGCATACTCTTTATTATGAATTATCCAAGTAGTTGATCACATTGCTGATAATATTTACATCATATGAAGCAAATGTGTTCGTGAAATTTCTTTTATCGCACTCAGTTTTCAACTGAATTGCTTGAAGACAAGCAATAAGCTAAGCTTGGGGGGAGTTGATACGTCCAAAACATATCTACTTTCCCGAACACTTTTGCTATTGTTTCTCCTCTAAACTTGTGTGATTAGGGTGCAACTAATGCAGACTGACGCTGTTTTCAGCAGAATTGCCTTGGTGTCTACTTTTTGTGCAGAAAACCAACTATCACGAAAAATCCCAAAAAATATGCCACAAATCCTATTTCACCCGAAGACTCTGGGAGAATCTGAGGCGGAGAAGAGCGAGGTGGCCACGCCACTGGTGGCCAAGCCGCGCCAGGGGGTGGTGTGGGCCCCCCAGGCACCCCCTCGGCCTCTCTCTTCGCCTATAAGGAGCCTTCTGACCTAAAAACTTCGGGGGGTTCGATGTTTTGCCAGAAGGAGTTCCGCTCCGCCGCTAGCACCAGATTCCACGAAACAACACCAGAAACTCTATTCTAGCATGCTGCCGCGACAGGGAATTGGAGGAGATCATCGCCATCATCATCACCATCGCTTCTCCATCGACCATCCATGTTTCCCCCATCTATGAGTGAGTAATCCCCCGTTGTAGGCTATGGGGATGGTAGGGATTGGATGAGATCGTTCATGTAATGGCATCAGATTGTTAGGGCATGGGGCCTAGAATCTTTTATTAGTGCTTTATGACTTTGTTGCGACTTGTTGTGCTTAATGCTTGTCACTAGGGCCCGAGTGCCATGATTTCAGATCTGAACATGTTATTGATTCATTATGATAGTATTGTTTTTGGTCTTATCTGCAAGTTGTATAGACACGTTGATGTCAGGAACCTATGGCCCCGAAGTGACAGAAATCGAGATAACCGGAAGGGAATGGCTTTGATGTGAGGATCACATGTGTTCGCGGAGTGTTAATGCTTTGCTCCGGTGCTCTATTAAAAGGAGCACCTTAATTGCCAGTAGTTCCCTAGAGGCCCCGCTGCAAACGGGCTGGCAGGACAAAAGATGTTGTGCAAGTTCTCATTGCGAGCACGTATGACTATATATGGAACACATGCCTAGGATTGTCTAGTACTTGGATGCTTTATGTTACTTATCTGCAATTGCCCTATGTTCTGATTGCTATGTGAATTGTCTTGTCCATGCAAGGCCCGTCCATCCATCCCTATGCCTACCCCACTCGAATCCCACTGTTTACTGCTTTTGTTACTACTGTCTTTGCTTTACTAATGCTGCTACTTTACTATTCCTACGACAAAACTATTGCTACTAATAAACTGCCGTGAGCAAGATTTGTTTCTAGGTGCAGCTGAATTGACAACTCAGTTGTTAAGGCTAATAAATATTCTTTGGCTCCCCTTGTGTCGAATCAATAAATTGGGTTACACTTCCCTCGAAAATACTGCGATACACCCCCTATACTTGTGGGTCATCTCTCATCACCAAAAAGGCACGAGGGATGTTGTTTTTGAGTGGGAGTTCATTTCTGATTTGGATTAGTCGAACTCAATTTGTCTTAAACTAAATCAAATTGAATTTGCATAATTTGTTGGAGTGATTGGCATTTGTTCACTACCTTATGCTTAGTTTTAATTCAGATAATAGAACTATAGAATTCTAGATATTTACTTTACGAACTGGTATCGTATTGTTTTGAGTGTCAATTTAAAGTTTATAAGTCATATTGCAAACTTTCAGCAAACTCTATATACTCCATGAAGTTTAATAAGTATTATTAAATCAAGATTAAGAATTCCAATGGTAGTATCTAAAGTATCATGTTTGCCTCCATGATTATTGGTATTTAAAAGTTGTTTTAATATCAAGATTATCTAGGAGCTCAAAATTGTTTCAGAAACCATCATGTGTGAAAGATATTGTGATATCTGAAACAATGTTTTTGGTTGCATTATGATAGAGTATAATTTAGCAAAATACATGTTCTCATATTGTATGAGAATTTTTGAAGGATGGAGATACTAGGCAACCAGATCTCCCAAAAAGGTTTTGGGAACTAACATTATACTCGCGATTCTTCCATATAGGCTATAGTAGCTTGATCATGAAAGTTGCCATGATAAGGATGAATAGAAGATGTAAGTAAAATGTTTACTACACAAATAGATTACTAAAGAATGGATTTTTGAAAGAACACCAAACATTTAATGATGGTGATCCACTTCAAAGTGCAAGTCCAAAGGTATTAGTATTTGACTATGTACACTTTGTACTATGTGTCATGTGAATGACACAACTATTGATGTTGATAGATTCTTTTAAAAGAAAAGGAATTGTTGAAAAAGAATCTATAAAATATTTGGCAGAAAAGAAAAGGTTGGAGATGTCCAAATTAGGTATATAGAAGATATACATCTTATGGCTGTATTCCTTGCTTGTTAAACAATGTGGTTCTTAGGTATTGAATATCGGTATTGGATACCGAATTGGTTGGTGTGAAGTGTCATACAGAACAACATAATTCATGAATTGCGACGGCCTAAGTAACTGGCAAGAGAATAAGTGATGTTGTTCATCAAAAACAAATAAAGTGTTATTGTGGTTTTCGTTGTCGTCAAACCTAGCCTTCAAGATTTGTTTTAATAATTGTTGTTTTGTTCCAGTATTACGAGAACAATGGTTGTTCAAATAATTACCGGTTTCCATAATGGATAATTGAACTTTTATAAGTCTAGTTGGAGAAATCACATCCATAAACATTATTGGTAAAATGTCGTAAGACAAATGATTGGAAGATCAGTTATGAAGTGACATCACTGTTTGAATTATATTGGAAAGTAAACATGAAGAAACTCCATGTTGATGGATTTTTGGAGTCTTTTGATTTTGATCAATTGACGCTTGTGAAACTTTCCTCGAGGTAACTGAAACTCCGTCCATAGGCCAAAGAGGAACTGATGACTAACTTATTGGATATTATGCATGTTGATGTATATAGTCCATTATGTGTAGCCATATGCGATGGATCTTTTTGCTTCATATGCTTTCTCTAGATATTTAAGTTAATATATCTATATATCTACTTAATAAGGAAGAAGGATGAAACATTTGAAAAATGTTCAAAGACTTTCAAGATGAAGTGAAAAATCATTGTAACAAGAAAATAAAATAGTTTATGATTTGATCGTAAAGGAAGATATTTGAGCTACAGGTTTAGCAAAACACCTAAGATTTTAGGAATTATTCCATGAATTTTCATTTCCCGATACACCACAGGAGTATGGTATGTTCGAGAGATCAAATCAAACCTTGTTTGACATGGTAAGATCAAAGGTGTCATTTATAAAACTGCCATTATGTTTTAAGGATTAAAGCTTTAGAGACTACCGCTTTTACACTGAAAAGAGCACCATCGTGATCCGTTGAAATGATACCATATGAGTTATGGTTTGGGATAAAACCCGAATTGTCTGTTCTTAAATTTTGGTATGCTATGCATAAGTAAAATGTTTACAACAAAAGTCGGATAAGCACGTCTTTGTAGGTTATCCCAAAGAATTTGTTGGGAATTCTTCCATAACACCGAGGACAAAAGAGTTTGTCGCTTGGAACGTCAAGTTTCTTGAGAAGGAATTTTTCGTGAAAAGTTAAGTGGGAGGACAATAGAACTTTGATAAGGTTGTTGAACCTTAGCTATATGTGCTAAGTAGCGCAGCACAGGAAAGTGTCCCGGTGGCGGCCACAATGCTCATGGCTCCCGTGATTACAAAGGGTGTGATCTTGGAGATTAGAGTTCCTATTGAACCATGTGGGTCGGTAAGAATCAAATAGTAAGATTTGAAATAGAAGTCGTTAATGTTTTGACAATGATGAATCGACTGCATGCAAAGAAGCGATGATGGGCCCTGACTCCATAAAATGACTAGAAGTCATAGAATCCGTGATAGTATCCATACACGAGAAATCAAGTTTCTGAACTTGGAAGACCCTCCGGAAAGGCGTGAAGCCTATCGGTCGTGTTTGGATCTATAAAGAAATAGACATGGATGTTTAACATCTATGAAATAGTCGACATGTCAGAAATAAGTTTACGTCAATGTTCAAGGAGTTGACTATGACAAGATTTGATCTTTCATAGCGATATTTAGTCTTGACGGATTAATGTAGCAACCACTACATATAATTTGGTATATGCTAGTTGAATAAACAAAACAAGGTTCTTCTAATAGAATGGTTACCTAGGACGTGTACATGACACGGTCCGAAGGGTTTTGTTAATTCAAAGGGTGCTAAAAGGGGATGCAAACTTCAATAGTTGAAGTGAGCATACGGAGTTGGAATCTTCACCATGATGAAAATGTGAAAGGAGTTTAATTTCATTAGAGATGATGAAGATGCTTGCATTTGCAAGAAATTAAGTGGGAGCGCTGAGTACATATTGTTGATTGGAAATGATGTATCTTTTATTGACACAAGTTAAGAATTTCATTAAAATAGGATTTTGATGAAAGACTTGGGCAAAACCGGAATATTTGGCATCAATGTCTATATGGATAGATTGAGGCGCTAATATGGTTATGCCAGACATACATATATGAGATATTGAAAGGGTTCAATATGGAAACAACAAGAAAGGTTCTTGCTGCATGGAAAGGATTGTATCAAGATTCAAGTGCTTCAACACTTGGTGAGTAAAATCACATGAATATTTTGATCGATTATACCATGATATGTATATATCCAGATATGTCTTATACTCTAAATGTTATGAGCACATACCAGAATGATTCATAAGATGATCATTGTACGATAGTAAAGATATTCTTATGAGCTTTGGAAGAACTAAGAATATATCATGTATAAGTGACAAATAGTTAAAGGTAGTTCATTGTAAAGTGTTACATTAATACTAGTTTTGTCACAAGATACAAATTAAATTTATCTCAATTTAGACTATGGGTTGCACAATGTAATGGAAAGGATGATCCATGATGGATTTGGATGAGTTCCAAAGTTGAGGCATTGTGACAGATACTACAACAAAAGGCTAAGTATATGACTGCTATAGTAGCAACAGAGGAGGGCATTTGTGTTAAATAGTTTGTTATCAAACTAGGTGTGGTTCGAAGTGGGCTAATACTATGAAGATATATTGTATGACAATAATATCAACATATTTTAACCTGAACGAACTGAAGGTCTAACCAAAGGACCAAATTTATACAATGCCATCTCATTTGAGAATGAGTGATGTGTAGAGACGCAAAGACATGCAAATACACACAGACCTGAAAGTGCCAGATCCGGAGATTATGTTAACCACTAGCAAACACATATAGGTGTTGTATATACAAGTTTACAAACTAGATTATTGACTCTAGTGCAAGTGGGAGACTGAAGGGAATATGCTCGAGAGGCAATAATAAAGTGGTTATTATCTTATTCTATGTTTATGATAAATGTTTATTTTGCATGCTATAATTGTATTAATTGGAAACGTTAATACATGTGTCTTTAATAAACAAAATACAAAGTTCCTAAGTAATGCCTCTCATATAAACTAGCTCGTTGATTAACTAGATGATCAAGGTTACCTGATCATGGACATTGGATGTTGTTAATAACGAGGTCACAACATTGGTGGAATGATGTGATGAACAATCATCCGAAGTATAGCATTACGATCAAAGTCATTATTTTTATATTGCTATAACATCATACGAAGTAATCTTAGTCCTTGGACCATGAGATCATGTTAATCACTAACACCAGAAGAGTATCTTGATAACATCAAACGTCACACCGTAACAGGGTGACTATAAAGGTGGGTTTAGTGCTATGAAGGTGCTATATTGAGGCTCATGGATCAAGAGTGGGATTTGTCCATCCCGATGATGGATAGATATACTCTGGGCCCTCTTGGTGATATCACATTGAAATAGCTTGTAAGCAAGTGATGTGATCACTAGAATGTTATATCACGGGAATAAGAAAAGAGTGCATGTCGTGTTGGGGGGATACCCCCGGGTAGGGTCACTCTAGGGTATAAGGGCCGAGTTAGCCGAGGTTCGGCAAGGTCAAAGCGGATGCTGGCTTGGTCACCTAAAGGCAGGCCGGATCACGGCATAACCCGGACCAGGGGGGTCGCCTAACATTGTCTCATCCGACTTAAGGAGTAAGTCGGAAGTGCTTGTCTAACTTATATGCAGGAACATGTGCGGCCGGATCTACTATGATCCGGGTCCTCGCTTAGCTTCTGGGAGAAAGAAGGAATCTCTCTGGTCAAAAAGAAGGTCCGGTATGCACTGCATGAGCGGAGAAAGCAAGGGCAGGACCACCGGGTCATGGCCGACAAGGGTGACGACGCCCATGTTGGCTGACGCGGGCGCCGCAGAGGCTTACATCGCTAAAGCAGTGTGACGCGGGGGAAAAGCACCCCGGTCGGGTTACCACTTTGGGAGGGGGCATATTCTTAGGAATATGCCTCCACGTATGCCCTAGGCAGGGACCGAACTTCCTCTATATAAGGGGGGCAAGGTTTCTGGTAGAGGGGGTTGAGTTTTCTTTGATACTAGTTGAGTTCTTTGGGGCCATAGGGTTCTGGTTAAGGTTCTAGGGGTGTACTGTGGGCAAGAGTAAGAGAGCTCCTTCTTCCTCCTCTCGCCAATACAGCTCCAGGAGCACTTGTAATCTTGAAATGAAATCAATACAAACTTCTGTGTGGAGAATCAATCCACTATCCCTCCCTGGATTCCCCTAGCGTGTATTAGTCCCCACCTTTAGCCTATCCATGGCATCTGCCGTGACCCCACCACGACAGTTGGCGCCCACCGTGGGGCTAGCAGCGCTAGCAGGGGTGAAGATCCGGACGGGAAACCTCATCGGCACCGGCGAACGCGTCGTCTCCGGGCTCGTTCAGCGCTTTGGAGCGCTGGACTTCGTCAGCGACAACGCTGGCTGCTTCCACACGCGCCCACTTCCGCGCAACGGCCTCTTCATCAAGCTCGGTGCGCACAAGGTCTACGTTGTGGTGGACGTATCAGGCGTTCATCCGCGCCGCGTCGTCGACGCGGGGGAACCACCCCTCACTTTGGCTCGCGGGGTGCGTATCGCTCGCTCCCCGGACTATGCGGAGGTGATGATGACTGCGCCAGGTGCTGGCGCGAGCAAGGATCCGGCACCGGACCCGGAGGTAACACCTAAGGCACCAAGGAAAGGTAGAGGACCTCCACTAGAGAGGCCTGAGAACGTACTGAGAGAAGCTATGGATAGCTTGGATAACCCAGTAGCGGTAGTGATAGATCTGGCTCAGGCACAGGCCGAGCTAGAGGAAACTAGGCAAAAGATACTAGAGGGCGCAAAGAAAATAGCTGCGGCTCAGCAGTCGCTAAACATGACGCTGCGTGAGTATGCAAAGGAAAACAAAGTTGATACGGTAAAAGTAAAAGGGAGAAATCTCATAAGCAAAATGAATAGAGAAGGTGATGATGGAGCCAAGGGGTCGGACAACTATCTGTCTGTGGGGTTGCCGAAGTATAGTACCCTGGTGAAGAACCTCAGAGCAGCAGATGCGGCTGCGTCCGAGTTAGAGGGTCTGACGGGTGAGGCCCATCAGAGACAGCAAGATAGGGTTAACGAGTTGGTTCGGATCGCGAACAGACAGAATGAAGAGCTACTGAGAGCTAACCCGGAGAGAGCCGGAGCTTCCAAAATCGTCCATTCGGTGATGGGTAACCCGGAGAAATCCGCTGGAGCCGCATCATCGCCTCATGGTGGTCCAAGGAGAGAAGAGGTAGTAACCTCGGCCAGACGGAACAAACAGATCGTCCCGTACGACCCGACGCGTGCGGGAAAAGAAAAAGAAATGCGGAAAAATGATGATCGACGGAGTGTGAGCCGAGGTGAAGCTGGCCGAGGTAATCACGACCAAGGCAATGCCGGTCAAGGGAACACTGCCAACGGCAATGCCGGACAGCGAAACTCCGCAGGAGCAGGACAACCGCAGCAGCGGAATATACCAAGGCAAGAGCAAAGCACCGGCCGAGGTATGCAACAGAAAGATGCGCAACGAGAGCAGAACCGATACAACGACGGTGATTCAGTGATGGTGAACGCAGGGTACCCCAGACCGGACTATCATGTGATAGGGTCAAGATTGGGAAGCAGGGACTTGACGCCGGATGGCCTTGAGTTAAAAGCTGGATCGCTGTATAGGTGAACAGATCGAATGTCGGTCCCCGGGTCCGGCGTGCTTTGGACCCGGATCATGAAGAGCCACGGTACCCAACTTCCGGCTGCCGGCACGAAGACGAGCGTGTGGCAGTACCAAGCCGGAGGATTGGCTGATAAACTATGCTACGGCTGTGAAAATTTCCACTGGCAACTTGAGATGGGTTGTACGATACGTACCCCAGATGTTGGAAGGACCGGCCAGAGTATGGATGAATAATTTACCACCCGGAAGCATCAACTGCTAGATAGATTTTGAATAAATGTTTATCAGCAACTTCTCAAGTACATATCAGAGGCCGAATAGACCGTAGACCCTAGCAATGTGCAAGCAAAGACCTAACGGGACGGATCGTGAATTCTTGACCCGGTGGTGTACCGTGAGAAACTCGTGTGAGGGTGTCATAGAGTCACATGCCATAGCGTGGTTTGCGCAAGGGTGCAGATATGGCAGGGAGCTATGGATGAAGTTGCAAAGGAAAATGCCAATTACGCTGGCAGAGATGATCCGGATTGCTGATTCGTATGCTTTGGGCGATCCGACTCAACCTAGGCTCGCGTCAAATGAGTCAAACGAGGAATACTATTAGAGGGATGGAGCTGGGTCATCCCGGAGGAACGATTACAAAGGAAAAAGGAGAGATGATAGACTGGATCATTGCTACGGTTCGCAACAAGTTGCAGCCGTGAATCAAGATCAACCCGGAGCAGGGAGCAACCAACGCCAGAGAACGGGAGGGCAATGGACCCCAAGAAACGATGGCAAGAAAACATGGACTCCGGAGCAAAAGAGACAGTGGCATCAAAAGAAAGACCGTCCGAGGTATACCTATGAGTCGATGCTGGACCAGCCGTGTAAATTTCACACGCCAAATCCTAATAGCCCGGCGGGTCACACAACGAGGCAATGTGAGTGGATGCGTAAGATAGAACAAGGTGGTTCGGGGAATGCTCAGGCACCCCGGAATGATCAACCTCGGTAGGAGTTACCTCGGCAGCAATTGCTCTCCGGGGCAAACACGCAACAGCTAATGTTGCCTCCCCCTCCGCCGAGGTATGGCAACAATGAGAGAAGGGATGCATTGCATCAGGTGGAAAATCAGCAACAACCGGATCAGAGGTACCCTGGAAACGAGGGAAGAAATAAGTACAGGGAACATCACCAGAGTTATTGTGTGTTCACGACTGAGGAAACAGATAGAAAGAGCTTGCAGCGCCGACATATGAAGGTCAATGCGGTCATGCCAGCAGTGACGAGGTACATGCCTTGGTCGGACCAGGAAATCACCTGGAACATCAAAGATCATCATAAACTTATGCCGAGTCCAGGTTCATATGCGCTAGTGCTAGATCCGACATTCATTGGACCAAACATCAATGTGAGGTTCTCCAAGGTACTAATTGATAATGGCAGTAGCATTAACATAATGTATGCGGATACGATGCGCAAGTTGGGCATCTCGGAGAACATGCTCCAGGCTACAAGAACAACTTTCCATGGCATTGTACCAGGCATTTCTTGTGAGCCCATAGGCAAAGTCCGGGTCGACGTGCTATTCGGCACAAGCGATAACTGCCGAACTGAAAATCTGGAGTTTGAGGTGGTGAACTTGGAAAGTGCATATCACGCATTACTCGGAAGACCAGCATTGAACAAGTTCATGGCAAGCTGCCGCATCAGTTATCTGAAGATGAAGTTGCCCGGGCCAAATGGAGTGATTACCATTGCTGGAGATTTCCGACGTTCCATTGAGTGTGCTTCAGTCGGGTCTAACCTAGCCGAGTCACTCGTGATTGCGCAAGAGAAAAGAAAAAATCCAAGAGGTGGCGGCATTAGCTCAGTCCGCGCAGCAATATATGCCGGCGTTGAGTAACCCGCACGGCAGCATTTCATTTCAAGACGCAAAGGACACCAAGAAGGTTCCAGTTGATAACATGTTCCCGGAGCGCACCGTAACAATTGGTGCCGGGTTAACTGACAAATATGAAAGCGAGCTCGTCAACTTCCTCCGTGAGAATCGGGATATTTTTGCTTGGTCTACACAGGACTTGCAAGGTGTTCCCAGGGAGTTGGCCGAGCACTCTTTGAACGTAAGACCCGGAGCAAGTCCGGTGAAGCAACCTCTCCGCCGCTTCGCCGAGGATAGGAGAAAAGTCATTGGAGACGAGATAGCTCGGTTACTAGCAGCAGGATTTATCATGGAGGTACTATATCCGGATTGGCTCTCTAATCCGGTGCTGGTAGAAAAGAAGAAGGACGATCCGAACGTGGCAGTGGTTTGGCGTATGTGTGTCAATTACACGAACCTGAACACGGCGTGTCCAAAAGATCCATTTCCACTGCCGAGGATAGATCAGGTCATAGACTCGACCACGGGATGTGAACTGTTGTCATTCGTTGATGCATATTCTGGCTTCCACCAGATACCTCTGAACCCGGATGATCAAATAAAGACTGCGTTTATTACCCCGTACGGGGCTTACTGCTATCGCACTATGTCGTTCGGTTTACGTAATGCAGGTGCAACGTACCAAAGATGTATGCAAAAATGTTTGCACGACCAAATAGGTCAAAACATACAAGTATACATCGATGATGTGGTTATCAAGACCAAGGAAAGCACAACGCTCCTTGACGACATAAGGCAAACATTCGCGAACTTGAGAAGGTTCCGGATGAAGCTTAACCCAGAAAAATGTACCTTCGGTGTCCCGGCTAGAAAATTACTCGGATTTCTCGTCTCCAGCCGAGGTATCGAAGTTAATCCAACTAAGATCTGAGCCATCGAACGAATGGAGCTGCCTAAGTGTCTTAACGACGTCTAGAAGTTCACTGGATGCCTGGCATCGTTGAGTCGGTTTGTATGTCGATTGGGAGAAAAGGCACTGCCTCTCTACCAACTCATGAAAAAGTCGGATAAATTTGTTTGGACGCCACAGGCTGATGAAGCCTTTGCCCACTTAAAAAATATGTTGGCCACTGCACCAGCGTTAGCCTCTCCACTATCAAAGGAGCCAATGTTGCTCTACATAGCCGCAACCAATCGGGTTGTAAGTGCAGTGATTATAGTGGAACGCAATGAAGAGGGTAAGTCGGTGTAGAGGCCAGTATATTACTTGAGCGAGGTGTTGTCTGCCTCAAAACAGAACTACCCGCACTTTCAAAAGGTGGCATATGGTGTCTATATGGAGGCTAAGAAGTTAAAGCATTACTTTGAGGAGCACCCCATCAAAGTAATATGTGAAGCCCCCATATCCGAGATAATGGGTAACAAGGATGCGAGTGGCAGAATTGCAAAATGGGCAATTGAGTTAGCCCCTTATGCGCCCCAATATGACAGAAGGGAAGCGATCAAGTCCCAGGCTGTGGCGGACTTTTTTGTGGATTGGGTCGAGGTACAATACGAACCACCGCCACCAGATCCGAACTACTGGAGGATGCACTTTGATGGGTCGAAAACCAAAACCGGATTAGGCGCCGGGGTTGTGCTTACCTCGCCAAAGAAGGACCAGCTAAAGTACGTATTGCAGATCCATTTCGCAGCATCGAACAATGTCGTTGAGTATGAGGCTCTTGTGCATGGGCTCAAAGTGGCAAAGGAGATTGGCATACGTCGGATAATATGCTTTGGCGACTCGGATCTAGTGGTGCAGCAGGTGTCCGGAGTGTGGGACGCCCTGGATCCAAACATGGCACTATACAAATTTCACGTGCAGAAGATATCTGGTTACTTCGAGGGGTGTGAATTTCACCATGTACCCCGAGTGGAAAACAAGGCTGCCGACATGTTGTCGAAGCTCGGATCGACCAGATAGGCAATTCCACCGGGTGTAGCATTGGAACACCTCAGAAAACCATGTATCAGGCAGTCCCCAGGAACAGACTCGATCTATGTCCCAGAAAATACGGAATCCAGAGCTGAGCCCATGGACATTGACCCGGGAGGTAGTACGCGAGACCCGGGGACTGCATCAGCAAACCCGAGAACTGCCTCGGCAAACCCGGGGACTACCTCGCTAGACCCGGGGACTGCTCAGCGTGATCCGGCTGAAGTTATGCAGGTGGATCAGATGGAAATTGATGAGGAGATGTTCCCTCCACGAGTGATACCAGCTTGGGCACTGCCTATATTCCAATTCCTGAAAGACGGAACGTTACCCGCTGAGGAGGTGTTAGCCAGGCAAACTCAGAGGAGAGAAAAGGCATACACGATCATCAATTCCGAGCTGTACAAACAGAGTGTAACCAACATCCTCCAGCGATGTGTTGACCCGGAAGAAGGACTTGACATCCTCCGAGATATTCACCAAGGAGAATGCGGGCATCATGCCTCATCCTGAGCCTTGGTGGCAAAGGCATTCCAGCATGGATTCTACTGGCCAAGTGCCTTAGAACAAGCAGAAGATCTGGTGAGAAAATGCAATGGTTGTCAGAGGTACGCTACCAAGACACATATTCCTATGTCGGAACTCAAGACCATACCAATTACGTGGCCATTTGCTGTATGGTGCTTGGATATGGTTGGCCCGTTCAAACCAGCAAGAGGAAACATGACACACATTTTGGTCATGGTGGACAAGTTTACAAAATGGATTGAAGTGAAACCTATAAGAAAATGTGATGGAGCTACGGCCGTGACATTTCTCAAAGACATCATCTTGAGATACGGTTATCCACACAGTATTATAACTGATAATGGAACAAATTTTGCGGAAGGAGCATTTGCGCACTTCTGCCGAGATAAGAAGATCCGACTCGATGTCACCTCGGTGGCCCACCCCGCACCGAACGGACAAGTGGAAAGATCCAATAGATTAGTATTATCCGGGATAAAACCCCGGCTCATTGAACCGCTGCAAAGATCAGCGGGGTGCTGGATAGAAGAACTACCAGCAGTACTGTGGAGTTTAAGAACAACTCTGAATCGATCAATAGGCTATACGCCGTTTTTTCTGGTATATGGGGCAGAAGCTGTATTACCAGCCGACATAGAGCATGATTCCCCTAGGGTCACCCAATACACAGAAGCCGAAGTGCAAGAAGCCCGGCAAAATGATGTTGATCTGCTGGAAGAAGCGAGAGAACTGACATTGTCCAGATCCACCATATATCAGCAAAATCTCCGACGCTATCATAGCCGGAAAGTGTGCCTCCGAGTCTTTCGGGAAGGCGATATGGTGCTCCGGTTGGTACAACGTACTACTGGCATGCATAAATTATCCCCCCCATGGGAAGGGCCATTCATTGTGAGCAAAGCATTACACAATGATTCTTACTATCTTATAGATGCAAAGCCACAAGAAAAGAACAAGGCGGACAGGTCCGGAGAGGAATCTAAGCGACCGTGGAATGTAGCACTACTTCGTACCTTCTACACTTAGCTAATAAGTGTATGTATCTGAGTCGTCTCATATGTTGGTATGTATGTCGGCAATGAGCTTATCAATGAAATAGCAGCGCCTCGAGCAGTAACTCGAGGACTGCCTTAATAATGTTTGTTGTTACTTCTTATGCAGTAGCTGGAATAAGTTATTCTACTTAACCCGGATTAGTAATGTGTGAGCACCAAAAACCCAACTCTTCGACTTGCTGCTGTCCAACAAGAATTGGCTTCATGGCAAGCAAGAGAACAAGTTTGGAATTGCGTAGCACATGAAAAACGACTAAGGAAACGAGTTTATTCGAGCTAACGTTTGTTTTTCCGACTAACCCTGTATTTATTTTCAAGTTATTACGCTGAATTATTTTGCGCTAAGCCTAAAAGTTTCTAAGTATTGTTAAAACAATTTTTGAAGCTCGGGTTCGTAAGTCGTAAAACCGAATCAAGGTAGACACGGACCGAGCCAGAGAATTGGATGAACAAGAAAATGAAACTCGGGGACTGTTCCCAAGTTAATCCGGCATAGAAATGTAGTAGCAAAATATCACATATCCAACATACAATTGCACCCGGCATACCGGGGATCTGATAAATTTTCAAGTTTTTTGGAACTAAGGAGCAGCAGGAGGAGGAAGTTCGGCGTCGTCGTTGCTGTCTTCAATATCTGAAGCATCATCTTCTCCGCCCTCATCCGACCCATCTTCAACGTTCTCATTGTGCTCGTCCCCAGCGGATTCCAGGAAGCTCGGTCCTTCAACCCAGTCATGAATAGGAGAATATTCGACGAGGCTGTAGGCGCAAGCCTGGCGCCGAGCTACCCACTCCGGATCATCGGTCCATCTGGATCCGGTGCGCCAGCATGTAAGGAGGCTGAGGTCGATCTTCTCGTACCATGTGAGAATATGGTGAAGGATGGTATCGGCTGTGGCACGCCCAGCGGACTCTCTCCAGAGGTCAAGCTGGGTCTCAATCTCCATTAACTTCTCGACGAGAATCGTGATGGTCTCCGGGCCAAAACGTATTGAAAATGCGAACTGCAACGTCGAGGATATCCTTGCCATAATTCTTGATGGTTTCCACGCGAGCTGACAGGCTGACCAATAGGTCCTCCATGTCTAAGGGAATGCTCTGACCGTCAGGAACGACAAGAGTACCCCTCTCTCGGCGAAATTTGGCAACAGCAGCGCTTGCAATAGAAGTACCCTCTGGAAAGTGGTCTGGAAACAAGGCAAAGGAAGAAGATAAAGAAAAGACATATGAGGTAACCCGGAGAATTATGTCGGATAAGGGAAAGGAACTTACGAGAAATATGGCTATGGATCCGGGTTAACTCCTTGATGCAGTCATCGCGTCTTTTGTGAAGTTGCTCAAGCTCAGCGTTTGCCGACCCAAGCTGGAGGTCGGATTCTCTGAGTAGGTCCTGGTCCTTGGAGATCTGGAGAGTAAGGCGCTCATGCTCTTCTGTGAAGTTCTGGCCAACCTTTTGGAGCTCGGTTTGGTGCTGAGCCTTCATCTTCTCCATCTCAGCCTTGAGCTTGGCAATCTCGTCGTCCTTAGTCTGGAGGAGAGCGAGCTCATCATCCTTTTTCTTCAGCTTGGCTTGATGCTGCCCCGCTTGTTCGAGAAAATGCAGCATCATATCAGGCACGGGCACACTATCCTCAAGAGATGCTGAAATAGTATGTTGACCCGGCAGAGCCGAGGAGTGAATGGTTGCCGAGCCAAGGAGAAGAAGAAATGGAAAACACTACGAGGTCGAACAAAAGAGGACATACCCTGGATTTCCTCCAAGTTCTTCCGCATGATCTTGTTCTCAGCCTCCACCCCAGCTGCAGAAACCGAATGAGGAGATTAGTTCGGCGGAAGAAAGTGAAGAAAAACGGAGAGGTGCCGAGGGAGAAAATTACCCCTCTTTTCGTGTTCTGCACTAAGTGCAACATGTTTTGCGCGTAGCATCTTGTGGGTATCCAGCAGGCGTTGGAATTCAGCGCTCCGACGATTGATGGTTACCTGAAAAAAGGTACAGAAGTGTAAAATTAGCTTGGTACATATTCGAAGTGTACAAGATCTGGGCCAAGTGGAACTTAAGCCGGCTCTAGGTGTGTGCATATTCGAAGTGTACAAGATCCGGGCCAAGTGGAACTTAACCCGGCTCTAGGTGTGTGCATATTCGAAGTGTACAAGATCCGGGCCAAGTGGAACTTAACCCGGCTCTAGGTGTGTGCATATTCGAAGTGTACAAGATCTAGGCCAAGTGGAACTTAACCCGGCTCTAGGTGTGTGCATATTCGAAGTGTACAAGATCCGGGCCAAGTGGAACTTAACCCGGCTCTAGGTGTGTGCAGATTCGAAGTTTACATGCAGCTACGTTAGTTTTCTAATGAGCATCCGGCCGAGTAACAAGCTACTCCGCCGGAGGCTCGGGGACTAATGGTTATTATCTACAGCATGTAAAGGAGAAACGACATACCTCCATCATTCGCCCCGCGAGGTTAATTGCCTTCCTGGCGGTATTCATCTAGGCGGAAAATTCTGCGGGGCCGAACTTTTCCGGGAGATCGTCGTTGTGGACGAACTCCGCCTTGTTCCAGTTCATGACGAACTCGATAAGGCTCGGAGGGTACCGCTCGCCGGTGGGCATATGGGGTGCCACCAAGCCCTTCGCGTGAGCTTCTTTCCTCTCAACTAGGGCAAGAGCTGGGCTGGTATGCAGAACCATCTGCTGCGCATCAGTTGGCTCGGCAGGAACATCCTTCGCTGCTGGAGTTTTCTTGGGAAGCATTGATGCTAGGGTTCTCTGCCCAGCCTCGACAGATGCAGACTTGGTGGCATCCGGAGCCTTTTTGCCCTTAGCTTGCTGGGAAGAAGTAACTGCGGTGGATTTCCCCTTAGAGGCTATTGGAGTAGTTCCTCGCCGAGGCTGAGATGACTCGGACGAGGCGGAAGAACTTGGCACTGGAGCTCATGTAGCTGGATTTGGAGTTGTGGTTGGTTTTCTTGGTGCCAGAACAGATGTTGGAGCCGGTTCAGTCGCTGATACTAGAACTGCTGCTGGTGCTGGTGTTGAGATAGACTCAGTGGTTGCTGGTTGTGGCGATGCCGAAGTGGTGGATGTCGTCGCCTCTGCTGGACCGACCCCTCCCGTTCCGAGGTCGCGTTCCTCTCGATGAGGTACTGCGGAACCCGGAGCAACCGCAGAACCCTCCGGAATAGGGCTCAGCGGGCGTGACTCGTCGTCACGAGGAGGACAAGGGCCAGACCGAAGGGGTGAAGAGATGCTTGACCCGCTCTGAGGGACCTCCACCAGAGGCCTGAAAAAGAGGATAATGTCAGAAGAGAAATTACCACGATGCAAGGAAAAGTGAGTTACGCAACGAAAAATGACTTACGCATCCGAGGTTTTGGCCTCCTTGGGTTTCCGAGCCCTCCGTGCCGGGGCTTTGCCTGCCCGCTTGGAGGCAGTCTTGTCTCCGGCCTTCTTTTGCCTTTTTGTGGGCTGAGAAGGTTCGGAGGAAGAACTTGATGCGGCTCCGCGCTTCTTCTTCGACGCCACCGGAACCGGCTCGCCCGTAGCAAGTGGAGGATCCTCGTGGATATGCCCACCGGGTTAGCTGATGTCGGAAAGGCAAAATAAAGAGGGACAGCCTCAACAGGTTCAATCACGTCGACATCCGAGTCATCCTCATCATCGGGCCAATCTCTAAGAGAAGAGAATTTACCGCTGGGTCGTTTGGTAGCGTCGGTCATAGGGAGGAACATCTCCTGGTCCGGCTCCTCCTCATCCGGGATTTCTCAGTCCGGCGCCCACTTAAGGGTCGGATCCATACCATCCTCGAGAGTTTGCTGAAGGAACAGCTGAGAAAAAGCATGAAGAACAGAGTCAAAAATACAACAAAAACCGACACATATTTGATCCAAAATAAGTTTGCCCCGTGAAGCTTACCGCGGGAGGGAGCCCGTCACGACAGTAGTGCTCAATTCCCCACGTCCATTCGACGGAGAAATCCTTGTGGGTGGTGAAAAGAGCCTTAACCCGGCGAAAGATCTCCGTGTTGCTCAACTCGAAGGAGGAGGTTCGGTTGGGGTCGCGGCTGAAACTCATGTGGCACAACTTGTGGGTGCGCTTCTGGAGGGGAGAGATTCGGTTGCGCACGAACGTGATCATAGCATCCTCCTTGCACAATCCAAGTCTCTTCAGCTCCGCGAACCTCTTGTTAACTTGGTTGGCCAGAGCTGTAGGCTTCTTGGGGACCTCCTCCTAGAATTCCGTGTCAGGTAGACCCGGAGCATAGGGCAGCAACCGAATCAAGTCTTCAGTGCCCTCATTCCAGACATAGAAGAAGGTCCGGGCCCATCCTTTGCAGGAGTCAAGCCGGTAACCCGGGGGAAAACAGAAAGTCTCCGGGGTGAGATGGAGGCAGCTCCGAATTGGGTGAGCTGCTTATCCTCCGACTCTACTTGGATGTTGGGGATGACGTTGCGACGAAGGCCGAAACACCGGATCCATAGCTCCTTCGTGGGCCATAGTCCGGTGTAGCCTTCGATCGTAGAGGCAAAGGCGGAGAGAGAGGTGATAGCGTTGGCTGGGAGATGGTGCGGCTGCAAGTGGTAGGTCCTAACCCAATCCCGGAAGAAATCGCTCACCGGCACCAAATCCCGCTGGAAGTGGGACAGAATGACAACAAACTCACCCAATTGGGTGAGGGGCGATCGGCGGTGGGGATACGGCGGCAACGCGGTAGGAATGCACTGGTCCGGTAGAGCGGTCAAGGTCATCTTGACAGACCCATGATCCGCCCACGCATCATGCTGTCCGCCAAGGCGTCCTCTCGATCTCCGCTCGGCGACGAGCTCCTCCTCCGCCATCTCAGATCCACTATCTCGCTGGACCTAGCGGCGGAGATCTGGCCTGGATTGGCGTGGACCCATGGCAAAGAAGCTGCAGCGGGTGGCTGCGATGCATGTGCGGGAAGGTGCGGCGGCGCTGCTGCTAGAAGCACTGGCGGCTGCGCGGTCGCTAGGAAGACGAAGGAGAAAGGCAATGGGCAGAGGGGCGCAGAAGTGGAAAAAGGCTAAGGGGTGCACCCCTCCGCTACTTAACCGCCCCCTGAGATGGGTGAGTGGGATCGCGCTGCGCCAACAAGCCACACGGTGTGGCCGTGTATCACCTGCATCAACCAATCGGAGAAAAGCCACACAGGGGGCCACAGAGTAGAAGCAATCCCATGATGTGACGTGCTGATGCGGTAAACGAGGAGGCAAGCGTGACGTGACCCACGCAGGATAATCGATAATTATGCGGCGATTCTTGTGCAGGCCCTTAAAATAAGACGAGGTAATGATTAGCCTCCACGTGGGTTGGCGTATGAGAGAAGGAAACGGGGCCCGGATCAAACCATGATAACCATGGGATCCGAGCCAAAGTGGTAACCCAGCCGGCAAGTGAAAACTTGGAACGTGCGAAGGGAATGTAAATCCATATAATCCGAGATAAGGAGCTAACCCGGAATTAAACGTCCAAGGCTCGAACATAAATGAACCTGATGTGGCCTTAGCGGCCAAGGCAGCTAAGACCGCACCAGCTTCGGGGACTAATGTTGGGGGGATACCCCCGGGTAGGGTCACTCTGGGGTATAAGGGCCAAGTTAGCCGAGGTTCGGCAAGGTCAAAGCGGATGCTGGCCGGGTCACCTCAAGGAAGGCCGGATCACTGAGTAACCCGGATCAGGGGGGTCACCTAACATTGTCTCATCCAACTTAAGGAGTAAGTCGGAAGTGCTTGTCTAACTTATATGCAGGAACAGGTGTGGCCGGATCTAGTATGATCCGGGTCCTCGCTTAGCTTCTGGGAGAAGGAAGGAATCTCTCTGGTCAAAAAGAAGGTCCGGTACACACTGCATGAGCGGAGAAAGCAAGGGCAGGACCACCGGGTCGTGGCTGACAAGGGTGACGACGCCCATGTCGGCTGACGCGGGCGCCGCAGAGGCTTACGTCGCTAAAGCATGTGTGACGCGGGGGAAAAGCACCCCGGTCGGGTTACCACTTTGGGAGGGGGCATATTCTTAGGAATATGCCTCCACGTAAGCCCTAGGCAGGGACCGAACTTCCTCTATATAAGGGGGGCTAGGTTTCTGGTAGAGGGGGTTGAGTTTTCTTTGATACTAGTTGAGTTCTTTGGGGCCATAGGGTTCTGGTCAAGGTTCTAGGGGTGTACTGTGGGCAAGATCAAGAGAGCTCCTTCTTCCTCCTCTCGCCAATACAGCTCCAGGAGCACTTGTAATCTTGAAAGGAAATCAATACAAACTTCTGTGTGGAGAATCACTCCACTATCCCTCCCTGGATTCCCCTAGCGTGTATTAGTCCTCACCTTTAGCCTATCCATGGCATCTGCCGTGACCCCACCACGACATGTCGGTAACGAGATCAAACTAGGTATTTGGATACCGATGATCGAATCTCGGACATGTAATATATCACGAGACAAAGGGATTTAGTTATGATGTTAAAGGTTCACACGATCACAAGAGTCATCGTTGAATATGTGGGAGTCAGTACGGATCTCCAGGTCCCGCTGCTGATTATTGATCGGAGAGGGGTCTCGATCATGTCTGCATTATTTACGAACCATAGGGTGACACACTTAAGGTATACCGACACTATTGGGAGCAAATATGTTTCAGATAAAGATTTAAGAAAGTGCTAGAATTATTTCAATAGACACTGAAACTGTTTCGGGTGAAATTGGTTCTGCATGTGATATTGAAATGTTGTAGGGGGTTTTATGTGAATGTTTGTTAATTAATGTAATTAACAAAATTCTGAATAAAATAAATAAAATAGTTTTATTTAATGAGATCTTGCATTAAATTTGGTGGAAATTTAATGCATGTGTGAGTGGAATTTTGTGTGGAGGCTTTTTATGGGAGTGGCAGCTCCACCCACATGAATGTGGAAGAGGTGGGGGCACCACCATGGCTGCTAGGCCCTGGCCCTTGGGTGCCCCCCTCTTCCCCATAAAAGGCCCCCCTCTCCTCCTCACAACACACACCTCCTCGTGAAGGATCTCTCTCCCCTCTAGTTATTCCCCATGGTCTCGGATTAGCGAGATACATGTTCCCTGTGGCTTTATCTGGAAAAAAGATGCTGATTCCGCTACTTTGCTGGAGCGAGGGATGGAGTTTGTCGGGGTATCGGACGTGTGTGAAATCACGGATGCACCGTTGCTTTGCAGTGCTGGACTTGGTGGTACTGGACTTGCTGGAGCTGGATCTGATGGAAGTGCTGGAGCTGGACCTGCTGGACTTCATCACGATCTTGAGATCGGCAAGTGTACGACTACATCATCCACGAGTTCCATCTCGTTAACAAAGCTTTCTTGTCTTCGAGGGTAAGTTCTCTATGGATGTATATCCACCCGTTGCTTGTATCTAGTAGATAGATCTTGGCGTATAGTTCCCATCGTAGGAATTTTTTTGTTTTCTATGCTGCGAACCCAACAAAATATTCACTGAAGTTCTATCAACCACTGATACAACTCTACACACACTAGGCGTTTGCATTATCTAGTAAATAAAACTAGAGCAACAATATGAGTAATAGAGATAACTTTGCATGATAATAAATAACAAGAATGTAAAGCTAGTTGCTGCAGTAATAAAATACACTAACTAATAGAACCATGAGTGTGGAATAGTGGTGGTAATTGTGGTGGCTTTGTCCAAGTTTAAATAGCGAATAGATCGGGTTCATTGTCTCGATGCAGTTTTCTATGTGGGAGAAGCTAAATATACATGTGCTTCACTACTTGGAATTACATGTACTATATGATTGGATTGTTAGCAAACATCTGTAAGTACTAATCAATGCATTAAGGTTTCCCCAACCATAGCCTTAAGTTTAATGATTCTCTTACTCCCATACGTGTAATGTTCCGGTTCACGTCCTTAGGTTTTTGTCACACCGGTAGAAGTCCCCCTTCCTTTTACACATACTACAAACCCTATAATGTTTAATCTATGCGCGCACAAATATAATGGACACCAAAGGACTGTACCATATCAACATACAATTCTAATGAACCAAAGATGTTCAACCATTCAATCTAAGAACAAAGAAACTACACAAACATGACATAGATCATAGGATTAGAACTTATAGCATCAAATACCATGTTTACATAGGACGGTACAGAGGTGTGTGGGAGGATGAACCGCTGCATACTAGGAGGATTAGATGATGGAGATGGCGGTGAAGATTGTGAACAGGGTGGCGGCGGCACTAGCGGCAGCGCGGGGGACTCCTTCCCCGCTGCTGGTATCATGGGGGAGCACCGCCCTTAGCCCCCTTCCTTCATGGCTTATTGGGAGCCCTCCCCCATGGAGATGGGATCCATGAGGGAGGCAAAAACGTGGCTTTGGCGCCTGCAAATTCATGGGTGGAGGTGCCCTGGGCGAATTAGGTTTCCTCCCTTTATCATAAGGACAGCTCCTAACGTTTTGATTCAGGAGTTCATTAGTCTCCATGTTGAACTCCAGGTCTGTCATAAACTTAGTCCCATAAACTTTACAAATTCTGTTGTAAAATGGCTAGGTGCTTTTAATTTCTAGGTTTCATGGAGAAGGGTCCTAAAAGGTCAAAAATTGATTACAGCCTGAAACAGTTCTGTACAAGCAGAATTTATAGATACAAAGTTTAAAAATGGATATTCCCTGGAGAATCCCCAAAATCGACCTATACGGAAACATGATTATAACATCTTATATGACTTAAGTCTGAGGAGGGGGCAGTGAGAGGACATAACACAACCCTAAACTACAAACTCATGCTTGCATTTCGTGCGTCAGCATCCAGAACTAACTTGATGCTTATCCTCGAAATTCCAAGATGCAAACTAAGCATGAGTAGGGTTTACCTCAATAAGTACCAATACCTATATAACTTGCTGTCCCCTGATCGTTTGCTAGCCGGTGATGACCTCCAGCGTCCTCATTGATAAGTAAATAACAATGAAGCAAGCATGTATAGTGAAAGAGAAACGCAAACTTCAAATATGGTGCCCAGTCCCCCATGCATAATAGTCTTGATGTACTATGGACAATTAAGCAAAGCCCCTTGTATCAGCCGCAAGATATACAATTATTCATGGTGCCAACTCTTATGGCCGATTCGACTTCCCACCCATCCACCATGACCCTCCATCTTCAGTTTGGTCTTGAATAGAGAATCTTTTAAACTTTTCTTTGGCGAAAAGTGAGCTTTCCGCATACATAGAGAAAACAGATTAAGCTTATGCATGTGCGATATTTAGTTTCAAATCCTTATTGCTCCGGCATGCTTTAGATCCCGCCTTTATCATTAGTGTCTCTTCCATTGATCCTATCATACACCTCGGTAGCAATTTAATAGCTTCTATGGCGACATCAATTCCGCGATGTACCATATGCTATGGATTTATGCTTTAGCCATATTTGAAAGATGGATTGATCCTGGCATGAATATTTAGAGTATATATTCCCCTATTTCATACATTTAACTGTGATTGCACCATCAACACTACCGTTTATTTTGCGGCAGCTGTCCGGATACTCCCAATGACAATATAATTACGGCTGAAGTTGGAAATGTGGCTACCTGCTTGATAGGCAGTGGCCTGGGTTCAATATTTAAAATCATGTTAAACTTCCAGTAAACCGTGAATGATCATAGACCAACTTGCATCATAAAGCATCATGACAATATATTTTTGTTTCTCTTTTCATTTTTCTTTCTTTCTTTTACACATCGCGGTTTTTGGATGAGGTTACCATTAGGCATCAAGGGATTATCTCGTCACTATACAAGCAGACTTCGTGCTATACAAGCATAGACGCAAAGGCGTGGGAACATGTCTTTGGAATATAAATAAAGTAGCACGGAGGAAATTTGCTTGGCAGCATAGTCATTGGAAAGCTATATATATGGATGGCACATCTAGAATAAGAGCGTTTAAGATTATTGGATGTGTAGGGACTAGCATGCTCGATACGTGCCGGCTAACGAATAGGGAGAATGTTGATCCACTAAGAATAACGCATAGCGCAAAATGTCCATATTACTACTCATTTATTAACATGAACATATCAAATTAGCTACACATACTATGAGGTAGGTAAATGCACTAATACTACGATCGTGACACTTGCAAGATATCATAAACTCAAGAATAAAACCCGATCACACAAAGGCAAGGCTGGAATAGTTATTCCGTCACTTATCGGTGACAGCATATTCGATCCTGTCACCTTTTTTTTTTTTTTTTTTTTTTAACCGCTTTGAACTATGAACTTAGCGATGACTCACGTGGTATCTAAATTATAAAAATCAAGGCATATTCATGCTGGTGGTATTTTAGTAAAATAAGAAGGGCTAAACAAAACTCAAAAACTAAAACTAGATAAAAGAGGGCACTTCAAGTTTTGCGAATACAATATGTTGCTCAAAAAACTCCGTCCGGGCAAAGTTTAGGGTGACCTGCAAGACCAAGAGATCTGGTTGGAGGACCACAGTGGTGTGCCTCCAGCATGCACCCATAAAGCTTATAATTTCTGACATTCTTGGCCATAGCGATGGTATGACTATCTACAATTCTGTCCAAAACTGCCGTGCATGACATCAAAACTTTCTCGCGATGGATCCTTTTTTTCTATGGGGTTAGGACATTTGCTGGTATAAATATAACTTTGTCAAGCTGCTCTCCAGGCCTCAAATAAATGGAATCAATCAAAATGTTCAGAGAGGAGTTTACTGACAACATACCCAAAATGAATTTCAAATGCTCGGACAAAATACTCAAAGAAACACTATCAAGAAAATTGCCATCGGAAAACATCTTGGTTCCATAGGAAATTGTAGTGAAACGCGTGCACCTTGGCCATAAACTATTGTGCCATTGGTAGATGGAGGAGGCCGGGCATCTACTATACAGAATCATCGAAACGTAAGCGGAGAATTGTTAGACCCATAGTAGATGGAGATTTTCGGTGAAAAATCACTACATGATTCCGACCTGGCGGTGATGGCCACCTCAGAAGTCTTTTGAAGCCCATAGGCCCACGATGTAAAGATGTCTCGGTAGAACAATGTTTTCGGTCATGACCTCCCTATTTTGAACATAATATGCGAACATCCCAATTCAGCAACCTTGATTAGTGAAGCGGCTGGAACATTAGGGGCCAGTTGCGTAGTGCGATCGAATGTTTGCTTGTTGGTTGTTTGATAACCATGCAGGGTATGAATGTATAGCATATGATATACTCCTTACCTCACCCATCGATTGGACAAACTGCTATTCACAAAACCGTGCTTACTTCTATATTCTCAAATGTTCTGAAACAAAACTGAGCCAAGATGCCTTTTGCAACTAACTATTTTAGTAGATCGAGTTCTGCGAAAGCTGGAATCTCTATATTATAATATCCCTAGGTACACCATAAACCCTTCAGCTTCTCTCACCTAGGTTTCCAGCGAGCTGTTTGGATTCTAGCCCCTAGCTGGCAAGAAATAGCACGATGGATGCTCACCTTATTCAAACTACCACCACCGTTTCCAGCATACCCGGCCAGAATCTAGGTTGATGGTAACCATACCTAGTAGTAGTTTGAATTGACTTGGAAGATGAATTGCCTTGATACATTTATTACGATGAAATTGCTTGATGCGCGGTGTTGATCTGGACTTGTTTGCTACTTAGAAGGTATGATATGAGCTACAACAACTAGGAGATCTCGCATAGGATCAACAAAGGTTGAATTACAAACCCAGTAGGAGCAGGAAATCTTGCCCCAAAGGTTGGATCATCTGAGTCCTTTAAGGTGAGGCGCAATACGGTAAACCCTTAAGTGGAGATCACGCACAAAACTAATTGCTAGAAGTTGTCCAAGCCAATGAAGACCTTGCAAGCATGGACCCTTCTGCCCAATCTACACTTCAAGATCATTTCACGGATGATGCTTTTGGATTAAGCTTGTCACCCAATGGAAAGAAGTAAAAGGATCCTCTTACATTCAGTCAAACACCCTAAATCTGCCAAAATATGTATGAAGTCTATGTAAATGTTATCAAAGATGCCATCTTTGAAGGTCTCCTGTTCAATCCTTCTGCATAGATAATGCACTTCTTATGGCTAGATCATAATAAGCCGAGGAATGCAGGACCACTTCGAGAAAACCTTAGCTAGATGCATATCCAAACCATCTTAAGTTCTTGATGGTTTTCCATTGGAGGCCAATACAACATTTCTGCAAATCTTATCAACTAGCCATCCAAGCTCACTTCTCCATGACTAATCTTAATCCACCTTGAGCTCACTTGCATCAAACCCTTTTCTATCTTATTAAAGGTACATCATCCTACTTATTGTTTCAATTGGAACTCCTTGTGCTTCCTAAAACCCAATATGGTTTCTATGAAGAAGGATTTTACTTACGATAATCTAGCTATGGCATCTAGGCCTTAGAATTTTACATTCACTTGGCAGTTACGGATCCTAGAGCTCAATCTAATCCAGCCTCAAACTACTATGTACTCATGGTGATCTAGAATCTAACTTGTAAACATATCCATACTAACCCAATAGAAACCCAGGGCGTTGGCTCACAGATCAACAAAGGTTTTGATAGGATAAATTAATCAATGCCTAGGATTCTCTTTTCACACTTCTACCATAATCTGTCAAATTCTCAAAACCCAAGAATTATCACATGGTGAATACATATGGTGGATGAATGGACTAACATGGGTATATAAACATAAAAGGTCATCCATAATTAAATTGGCCCCTGAAACCATCTAGCTACCATTGGATTCCTTTATTGGACAAAAACTCCAAAATTCCCCCTATCAAAGGAAAGTTTGCTATTTATGAAAGACACCTCCAACTTTAGCATTCATTTGAGGCCTATGTGTCATACCCTATATTACCCACCGACCTCAAAATGGGCAGCAATGATTTCTGAAGAGTTCTTTAATTGATTTTTAAATATTTTGAGCTTAAAGGGTTTCGTCAGAAATTGAATAATAAATGAGGAAATAGTTTTAATCTCCAGGGGTAATGGGCCAAAATTCTCAATGTGTGAACTGGCCATATTTGGGACCAGGTAGTGTAGAGCACAGGCCCTCCTTTAACTCTCAACTCACAAATCTCAAATGACAAATCCGGAATACAATAGGCACATTCGGCACACTTTTGGAGTCAATTCATTAAATATTCATTTTTGACTCTAGAAAATATGGCAAATAAATCCAAGTAATTTGGTATATGTGAAGCTCTATGATATGCATCCAGTTGAGTCAGATAAGATGCTAGAATTTAGAGCTTTCCATGACTGGACATCAAAATGGTAGAAATTTAAATATTAAACCACTAAAAGATCAAAAATTAAAATACATTGTAGTTATACCATCAAAAGCATAACTACACCTCGAGTAGGTACTCAAAACAGAATAGCACTATAGTGATTAGTCCCATCCCTCTTGATCCCTTATTTGCAAAACATTGGTTGTGGTGAGAGAGTACTTCAATCATAACATGGAGAAGACAGTTCTACAAATAAGCTTATGGTTCAATGCCACAACAATGAAAGGCCACGAACAAGGGTCATGAGCATAGCTCATGCTTGGCACCGAGCGTCTTGATCTTATTTCTTGACATAAAGCCACCTAATAATAGCCCTCTTGCCCCTCCATTTAATTTTTGAAATATAAATGCATTGTAAGACTTAACCTTGCTATGTAAGCCATCTCACCATCCCTCATTGCCAATAGTTTGACACAAGGAATAATCACAGCCCCCTTATGAAAATCCTAACCTCCTCCTTTTCCTTGGGACAAAATGGACTAAGGAATGTGAACTATATCCTCGGTTAAATGGGATGAGAGGATAATCCAGCCTCTTGGAAAGGACTCTCCTTTCATTTATAAAGAAAAGGAGCACAAAGTTCAGCCGTTAGATAAGTACGGAGGAACAACAAAACATATAGGATGAAGACACGTGGCAATGATTTGCAAAAGGGATAAAAATCATGGGCAGTTATTGCCATGGTAAACATGGAAGAAATCTGCACGCCGCCTAGATTCTCGCAAATAAAGGGATCGTGCGGTCAAAAATCTCCGCTGACACGCCTCTCAAGGGTCATCATTACTGCAGCACGGACCCACCATTGTAACGTCCCATCGGGTCATGTTTTTCGGGAGCCACGACGCATCAGCTTCGGTAGCGATGATGTCATGGAAAGCAATGGAAAAAACTTTGGGTAAAGTGAACAAGGGGTCCAAGAAAGTAATTACCAGACATGAGTCGGACTAAATTCTTTAGGTAAAGACTTGAGCCTATAATCAAATACAAATATTCGACTATAGCCTCAGGGGCTACTCCCACCGAGAGCACTGGCCATGCACCCAATAAATACATCTTGATGATTCTAGAAAAAGAAGGCCTGAGTTGAAATTTTCCTTGGATGACTATAGATGTGAGCCTACAATTGAATACAAATATTTGATTGTATCCCCGGGAGCTACTCCTATCGGGACCGCAGTCGTGCACTTGATAGAAAAGCTTCGATTTACATAAAAGTCCAAAGAATAGTTCGAAGCAATATTATCCTCATGTGTCAAAAGTACACCCGGTAAAATTAAAACTTCGACATAGTCAAAACTATATGAACTTATGAGCATTACATGATCGTATCCTCAAACATTCTCTCCCGTCGGGAGTATTTATGAACATCACTCAAAGAAAATAAGAAGCTGATAACTTTAGCAACTCTAGTAGCCAAATAAGGCAGTCGACAAAATCTCGGACCGCGCCTAATGCGACAATAAGTTTGAATGACGTGTCCATGGCATAAAGGTACGACCCCAGGATTTATCCTGTGTGTCCTGGTAATTTCACATGAATGCGCTTTGCCAGTAAATTATCCGTATCAATGATACGATGAAAACTCCCGACGGACGTATTGGGTACCTGAAATAATAGAACTGGAATTCAGTATTCGATAAGACCTCAATGGTCCGAACTGAATTAGGCCAGCAAACTTGAAGTTTGAGCCTATGGACTTGAATTTGATGTAGGTTCATAGTGTTTTTTTTCCTAGAGCAATTAACTGATTTCTGACCCATCAGATGCAACAGGTCTGTTGTACCAAATCCCTATAATATTTAAAGAAAGGAAAAACTAGTTTATGAAAAAATTGTCCTTTGAGACTTGATGCACTCGACGATCGATGTAGAGCTCGTTGGAAACCCCAAGAGGAAGGTATGATGAGTACAGCAGAAAGTTTGCCCTCAGTTATGAAACCAAGGTTTAATCGAACCAGTAGGAGCAAGGAAACACCCCAAAGGTGTTACTAGATGAGCTTTGGCAGGGCGCACTACCGGTGCTAGTAGCAACATGGAGACCGGTACAACACAACCATAGAACTTTGTCCCCAACTTGCGATGAGGTTGTCAATCTCACCGTGTTTTGCAGAAAACAAAGGATTAAACGTATCGAATGGAAGGAAGTAAAAGTTTGCAGGAAGTAAACACAAAGCAGAAACAGTTTATAAATTGTATGTAAAAAACAAGGACCGGGATCCATAGTTCACTAGAGGTGGCTCTCCTTAGATAGATAACATGCTAGGTGAACAAATTACAGCGGGGCAATTGACAAACATCGAAAAAGAAATACATGCATATACTAATCATCTTGACTCCTTTGAGACTTGATTGGGCAATACCACATAATACATAGACCGCCATCCAACTGCATCTATGACTAATAATCCACCTTCAGGTTATCATCCGAACCCCCTTCAGTATTAAGTTGCAAGCAACAGATTATTGCTTTATGAACTGCATGTAAGGTAAACAATACAATTGTTCTATGAACAAAACATCGTTGTTTTCTCCCTAGTAGCAATAACACATCTAGTAACTTAGAGATTTCTGTCACTTCCCCAGATTACCGGAGGCATGAACCCACTATCGAGCATAAATACTAACTCTTGGAGTTGCTAGCATCTACTTGGCCAAGATAGCTACTAACAACGGAAAGCATGCAAGATATCAAATAACAAAGACATGATAGAATCAATAATCAATCTGAAATAGCTTCTCAATATCCATCGGATCCCCGCAAACACAACATGTATGAATTACAAATAGATGATCTTGATCATGAACGGAGCTCACAATATCTAAACATGAAAGCACAAAGGAGGAGAAACCAGCCATCTAGCTACTACATGGATCCGTAGTCCAAGGATGAACAACTCACGCATCACACCGAAGGCTTGCATGGTGATGAAGAAGGCCTCCAGGGTGTATTCCCCTCTTCGGCAGGGTGCCGGGAAGAGCTTCAGATCCCTCCCGATCAAGGGATGGAGATGATGACGGCTACAGACTCTTTCGTGGATTTTTGATCGGGTACCTAGGGTTTTCGTCCCGAGGGCAACTTATAGGCGGAAGGAGAGACCGAGGGGGTGCTAGGGTCGGCTAGACCACCCCCTGGCGCAGGCCAAGCCTGGCCGCGCGACCAGGTGGTGTGGCCGGCCCCTGGCCCCTCTCCATCTCGTATTCTGGCACTTGATCCCTTCCGGAAAAATAGGCACTTTGGCTTTTGTCCCGTCCAATTCCGAGAATATTCATTTTCTGACTTTCCTAGAACCAAAAACAGCAGAAAACAGGCAGCTGGCACTATGGCTCTTGTTAATAGGTTAGTCCAAGAAATCATATAAAAAGTACTCCAAATTCATAACAAAACACAAGAAAGTGGATAAAACAAAGCATGGAACGTCAAAAATTATAGATACATTTGCAATGTATCAACATCCCCAAGCTTAACTCCTGCTCGTCCTCGAGTAGGTAAGTGATAAAAAGAAATAATTTTTGAGATGACATGCACCATCAGAGACTTGATCAAAGTATTTGCAAAACATCAAAGCTGGGATCAAAGTACTTCAATCATAACATGAAAGACAAAGTTCTAGCAATAAGCAAAGAAACTATGATGCAACATGAAAAGGCACAAACAAAAGATTCATGAATAACAATGCTTTGTAAGACGTTTGTTTGTTTCACATAAATAAAACATAGCATAATAGTATTCAGCTTGTCCCTCAATAGAGTAGCAAATATAAATGCATGGGACACCTTCAAAGTTCATAAGAGTGACTAGATACAATAGTTTCAACCAAGCAATAACAAGTTATGCATCAATCAACTAGTCTTGGGACAATGCACATAGAACTAAGAATGGCCACTATGCTCTCAAAGTAGGTGCATAAAGGAAGAAGGTGGAGACTCAATATAATGGTGGAAGAAAGGCCTTTTGTAAAAGGAAGTAGGGATTCAAGTCTCATAAAGAGCTTTCAAAAATTATGGTACTTATAGCTTTCAGCTCTCATTGCCCCTATCATAAGCATCTTGAAGGTGATTAAGGTTAAAGTGACACAACTAAGAGGATATGCTTGACAAGTTATAAACCGAAATCTCATGCCCTTTACTTACGAAGACCGATCCTCATGCTACTCAACTTCAGTCACGAGTAAGCTCTTGTAATTGTAAGTATATGTGTATCATTAAGAACCGCCAACGGGGTACCCCTTGCACATGATACGGGAGCTTTCCCATAATCAAAATGACAAGGCAAGCAGACAATGAGCATCTCAGCGATCTTTTTATTTGCTATTTGCATAGGTTTTTATTGAGGATGCTTCATAGTGTGTTCATTATGGTGATGCTGCAAGTTTCCACCATGATTAGGAATGGCTTAGGCTAGTGGCCCAGGCGTTTCTCTAACACACATACAAACTCCATGATCTTACAAGTTCCACTTTTATTTCACACCGCCGGGATATGTAAGCAAAAGAACATAATATCAACGGGGTACAAAGTACAAGTGCAATGTTGAAAGCGTTCCCCATGAAACATGGTTTTGCTAACTTCAACTTATAAAGCGCAAGCATATATGCAACAAAGAAGGACCCAATGGTTCAAGTTTATTAGCGGCAATAAAGTAAAGTGTGCCATCAAGTTCGTGAGAGCTTTAATCACTAGTTTTCTCATAACAAGTGAAAGGTAGACAAAAGCATGAATATACTTGGAATAGCATAAGCTAGTAGGTAGGTATGGTGGACTCTTTGGAAAAACTTGGTTTAGGGAGTTGGCTGCATGAGTGGAACTCATACTTTGTTGTGGAGGCTAGCAAAAGACTCGCAGCGACAAACTAAGAGAGCAATAATGGCCATAATCATGCAGAGCGACAAAACATCATTGATCAAAGCATAAAGTGATACTACAAGTTGAAAAGTAAAGGATCATAAAGGCTATGGTGACTTGTGAAAGTCATAACATGGTGTGAGCATGCGCCAAGTCAACCCAAATAAAGCATCAAAGGAGAATACCACTATACTATGCTTTAATATGCTAAAACAACGCATGATTCATCCAAGGCACATTAAGCAATCTCAATTGTTTATAACAAGTCATGCTACAGCAAAAAATACTAAGCATAAAGCCAAAACAATATCAAGCATGGCAAGACAAAGCACATGACATAGTCAAAAACAAGCTCTTTTTACCACATAAGTATGAACTTTCCTAGTCTTTTGCAAACTAAACCAAACTATTTGCAAACCAATGTATGAAAGAGGCGGTCCAACCAACTTATTCAGAAAACTAAGCAAACCAAGCAAACTAAAAACCAAAACAAAATTGAAAAGGAAGATTCTCCAATAAAAACACAACTGTGCATGAAACAATAAAAATGAAGCGTTTGGAAGAAACCTGGAATTTTTATTGATGAAGAAGGGGATGCCTTGGGCATCCCCAGGCTTTGACTCTTGTACTTCTTGGATATTTCTTGGGGTGACACGCGTGGCATCCCCAAGCTTGAGCTTTAGTCCATCCTTCATCTCATTACTCATTCCTTCCATACACCTGAAAATTTTCCTTCATACAAAACTTCACACAATCTCATCAGCAACATTAGTGCGCTTAAGATAAATAAGTCTCAAGGTTCAGTTCTAACACCAAATAAACTTCCATTAGAACACTAGCTACTGTAGCACTTCCCTCAAAAAGCTCAATTCCCCAAAGGAACTCAAGAAGGAACTAACAAGAAGCAAATGCAGAAAATGGCAGAAATCTGTCAAAACAGACCAGAAGGTAAAGACGAATTTTTTCTAAGACCTTCTATTGCTCAAATCAAAAAGTGTTGAACTAACGAAAGTTAGATAACAACCTGGGTCAGAACCACAAAACATTACAGCTCAATCCGACGTACAGAACTCTCTCAGGAATTTTTATGGTGAAGCACAGAAATCTGTTTCGCGACAGCAACTTTCCCAATCATTACTTCACTCTCATTAGAGGTTACTCTTGGCACAAAAAGCAAATAAAAAGGATAAGGAGAGGTTATTACAGAGGTAATAACTTCCAAGACTCATCTAAAACTCTTGGGTTATCTCCCAACAAGTATTTTTCTTTAACGCCTTTAAGTTAGGCATAAGAAGCAAAGAAAGAATCAAGTGTTCTCAAATGAAGAAGCATTAAGACCAAATTTTGTTTTCATAGGAGAAGCAAAAGAAATCTTTTCTATATTTTTAGGGTAGTGTTCTATACCTTTCTTGAGAGGGAGTTGATATTTAATGGTGCCTTCTTTCATATCAATGATGGCACCAACAGTTCTAAGAAAAGGTCTTCCCAAAGTAATAGGGCAAGAAACATTGTATTTAACATCCAAAACATAGAAATCAACAGGGACATAGGAATCATTAACCATAATAAGAACATCATTAATACTCCCCATGAGTTTATTTTTAGCATTATAATCAAGTGGGACATTCAAATAGCAATCTTCAACAGGAGGCAAATCAAGCATATCATAAATCCTTCTAGGCATAATAGAAACACTACTATCAAGATCACACAAAGCTTTGAAATCAAAGTCATTCACTTTCATATTAATGATGGGTTCCACACCATCCTCTTTTTTATAGGAATAGAAGCTTTGTGTTTCATCTTTTCTTCCTTAATCTTTATGAGAGCATCGGTAATGTGTTTTGTAAAGGCCATGTTCATAGCACTAGCATTAGGACTTTTAGCAAGCTTTTGTAGGAACTTAATAACTTCAGAGATATTGCAACCATCAAGATCAAAATCAACTTTATCATCTAAAGTAGTAGAACTATTACTAGCCTCAACACTAGTGATGGTGATAGTAGAAACACTAATGTTTCTAGCAATTTCATCTTCTCTTTCCCACTTAGCATGTAATTCAGCTAATAGTCTAACATTTTCATCAATTCTTACTTGTATGGCATTAGTAGCTGCAAAGGAATTCTCATTAGTTTCAGGTTTAGCAGCCATTTTATTAATCAATGAAGATTGAGCTTCAGACAAAGATGATATATTTCTTTCAGCATTAGAGAGTTTCAATTGTAAACTAGGTATTTCCCTATTTAGACTCTCAAGTTGATGGCTAATGTTCTTTAAGATGGTGGATTGTTCCTCCATAGTTTTAGTAAATAGTTTATTTTGCTCATATTGCATTTGCATGAAGTTTTTAGTGGCTCTTTCAACTTCTAAAATTCATCCTTCACTAGGTAATTCAGATTTACCATTAAAGCCATAAGTTGTATTAGGAGGATAAGGCTTATAATTGTTGTTACCAAAATTGTTCCTATAAGCATTATTACCATAAGCATTGTTGCCAAAGTTATTATTTCTTATGAAGTTCACACCAACTTTCTCTTCTTGAGCAACCAAAGAGGCTAAAGGAACATTATTTGGATCAATATGGGCTTTCCCATTAACAAACATAGACATAATAATATCAATCTTATCACTCAAGGAGGAGATTTCTTCAACAGAATTTACCTTCTTACCTTGTGGAGCTCTCTCAGAATGCCATTCAGAATAATTAACCATCATATTATCCAATAGTTTTGATGCAGCACCCAATGTGATGGTCATAAAGGTACCTCCAGCAGCTGAATCCAATAGGTTCCTTGAAGAATAGTTCAATCCTGCATAAAAAGTTTGGATGATCATCCAAGAAGTCAGTCCATGAGTGGGACAATTCTTTACCAAAGATTTCATTCTTTCCCAAGCTTGAGCAACATGCTTATTATCAAGTGGTTTAAACTTCATTATTTCACTTCTCATGGATATAATCGTAGCAGGAGGATAGTATTTTCCAATAAAAGCATCTTTGCACTTAGTCCAAGAATCAATACTATTCCTAGTTAAGGAATTCAACCATTCTCTAGCTTTTCCTCTCAAAGAGAAAGGAAACAATTTCAGTTTAATAATATCACCATCTATATCCCTATGCTTTTGCATCTCACAAAGTTCAACAAAGTTATTTAGATGGGAAGCAGCATCTTCATTACCAATACCAAAAAATTGTTCTCTCATAACAAGATTGAGAAAAGCAGGTTTTATCTCAAAGAAAGTATTTTCAGCCACAGGTGGAGCAATAGGAGTCCTCATAAAATCATTGTTGTTGGTGCTAGTGAAGTCACACAACTTAGTGTTTTCAAGGGTAGTCATTTTTTTGGATTTTGCAACAGCCTCCACCGCTCTCTTCCTATCTCCCTGTCTGACTCAGAGACCCACCACACCCCTCCACCTCCTACCTCGACAAATCCCCTGCCAGCACGCCCACTTCCATGTCCAAAATAGACATTTTCCCTCTAGAGCTCCCACCTCGGTATAAATAGTCCAGAAGCCCTCCCAGCACGCCCCTGCCCCCTCATTTGCTTCCTCTCCCTTCCCGTCACCACCCCTAGCTCCACTCCTCCTCCCCTGCTCTGCTCTACCTAGAGGAAGGAGAGAATGGCCTTTCGGCCATCACTCTAGATCTGAGCATAGCTCACTCCCTCCTGCTCCTCTCCCCATGCATGCAAGATTTCTGAGACCCCTAGGGAATTCTGAACCTAACCCTACCTTCCTCTTGCTCAGGATGGCCTCCACTAACCGCCACCGTCGAGCTCCGACGAGGTTGCTCTCGGGCATCCTCGCATGAGCTCCTCCCCGACGCGGAAACCGCCCGTGCCGCCCATCCCTCGAGTCACCATCGTCGACCGCGTCTCCCTGTCGCCTCCCCAACCGCCCCCGAGCCTCAGTTGAGCTGCTCCGCCGCTCCCCGAGCCCTGCTAGGGTTTCAGCCCGCCAGCACCGTCGTGAGGTGAACGACGAACACATGACGTCCATCGCGACTAGATCCAATGGCCACCACTCGCCGATACTGCTTTGGCGCCCCTCTGCCGCTGACTGGTAGGCCCCGCCAGTCAGGTTCAAACTCCCCCCTCCCGCGCACGGCGTCGCCCCACCTGGGCCGAATCCGCCTCCCTCGGCTCATCTCCGGCGAGATCTAGCCCATGTCCCTCCCCTGCCCCTTTTTTCTTTTTATTTCAAACCCTAGATCTGTTTATTAAGCAGTTTGGTTTAATTAGCAAATAAAAGAAAAACTACCTTGTTTTGCCCAGATAAAAATATATACATGTAACCCCATGCTTTGTCCAACATGCAGAGCCAATCCCTCTCTAGAAATAAATTCCTTTAAATTTAGAAAATATATTTACTAGAATGTATCCACTATAGTAATTAAATTCCTCACTGAGTTGTCTAGATTCAAATGGGAAAAATCCAATTCCCTCTGGTGCCCAATGGTCATACCTACAATCTAAACTTGGTCCTAGGTAAAATGGAACCTTGGTTCATCTGTAGCAAAAATAACAAAATACATGCAGTTAAGATTTAGAAAATTCCCTAGGCATATCTACAGCATCTATTAGGCTCATTCCAACTCCCAGAGAAGTTGACCATAAATACCTATCTAAAACCAGGAGATAAGGATTTATTGACCCTCTGTTGAATTTTAGTGAATTAAATACTTCTATAAGTGGTTTTATCACTAGATAAATCATTCTAGGAGTTTGACAACTCCAAAAAGAGTGACTCAATTTTCTTCTGAAAGGTATCCTAAATACCTACCATGTTCCCTTGGAATCAACTCCAAAGATTCTGTAGAATTAATCTGGTGAAAAAGACAAAATAGCTACAGATCTGCCTTTGGGAATTTCCTGAGGGCATTCTGGTAAGTATTTTCGAGTGATTCCAACTCTCAGTGGTTCAGTACATAAAACTCTACAAAATCCTCCAAGGAAATAATTTTCGGACCTCCAGAACCTTTCAGGTGATTTATTACCTAAAACTAGAAGTTATTTCACTAGGAAAATCATAACTATTTAAAGAAAAGTGATAATTTAATGAAACCACTTTTGTTGGTTTCATTTTATCAACATCTACCTGTAGGTATCATTTTTATACAATGTTATCATACATAATATGTCCTTGATCCCAAAACCCCCTCCTAGGTAGTTCCTCGACAATAAACCCTAAGGGGTGTTCATTCCCTTCTCCAAGGCCATTTCAATCTCCTAAATCCAATCCTATCAAAACCTACTGATTTGAGTAATGTGTGGTATGTTTGTTTGCTGTATTGTAATAATGCTTGTATGCCTTCTTTTGATTGTGGTCTTGCTTGTTTGCATGTATACTCGATGACGGCGATAGTTGCGCTTGTATTGATGCTGAGAAGAAGAGTCTTATTATTATTGGTTATTATGGGTATTCTAAGAAGAAGTCCAGGGACAATCATGCCATAATAATGATCTGGGCAAGCCACCTTCTTGCTCATAAGCCTTGTCCTACTATTTTACTTATGCATGTTTTATCTACTATTTATGAAACTGCATTGTTTTATTATATGTTGATGTATATATGGTAGTGGTTTGGCTCCTCCGAACTATTACACTTTTGTACTATTAAGTACAACCCCCTTGGTGATACCTACTTGTCCCTAGTATGGTAGATGGTGTAACACACCATACCCCTTTGGATACCCTGATTTAGCTGAAGCAAAGCTAGAGGATGGGAAGACCCCGAAAAAAGTTTTACCAAATATTTTATGATAAAACCTTGGAGAGGTGGGACCTCCCAAGAGAATGTTGAGAAAGAAAAAGGTTTTTGTTTTACAAAATGCTGAAGGAAAGCTGGAGGAAAAAGGTTTACGAAAATGCACCGGGATCTTTGCAGTTTAGCTATAACAACTTAACCCTGTGCAACCACATTACTCTGGAATGGGACATGGCTGGATTTGATGTTTGTCTATTCTGGTATAAGCTGCCTCGCAACTACTATAGGGGATGAAACTCCCTGGAGGGTGGGCCTTCTCCTGAAGGGTCCATGTGGGACATCGACCTGGAGAAGGAACGAAGGGTCTACGAGCCTCCACGCGTTACTATGAGCCCCTCATTGAAAGCGCCCACTGTGTAAAGTGTAAAATGCGCTCCGGTTGGTCCTCGGTACCCGACGTCCCGGTTTTGAGGGGAGTAACACTCATAGGATAGGCACTTATATTGGAGTGGGCATCCGGAGAGTCTTGATCGGTTACTCGACCCACGATCGGTGAAGATCAGGGTAGTGTACCCGGATGGTGTGGGTAAAGTGTACAACCTCTGCAGAAGGTAAATCTATTCGAATAGCCGTGTCCGCGGTCATGGACGGGTTGGACAAACTTCTGTAGAGCGGTGCTGATTTTGTTTTCAAAAAGGTTTTTGGAAACGAAATGGCTTTGGAAATGTTTTGACCATGGGATGGTCGGAAAGGAGAAAGGTTTTGACCATGGGATGGTCGGACGGGAAAGAAAGGAGTTTGGTCGTGGGACGACCGGAAGAAAGGAACAAATGGGTGACCCAATCCTAGTGTTTACAAAACTTTTCAAAAGGTTTCCAAAATGTTTTACAAAAGTTTTCAACAAAGATATGTAGATGTTATATCTACAAGAGAAACTATTTGAGAAAAGAACCTCCATTGGGGCCCATCTATTGCCACAACCATATTGCATATCCTCTTGTTTTATTATTCTATTAAGGTGGTTTGCGAGTACATTCAAAGTACTCACTGGCATTGTCCCTGGCTATTAACTTGGTCAGATATCGAGAAGAAGGTGAAGTGGAAGACTATGCGAGCTAGGACTTTCTCCCAGTCAGTTGCCTGTAGGTTAAGGCACGACTCGGGCCCTACGCTTAATGAAGTTCCGCTGATGTTTATTGATGTAGCCATAATGGTATGTAAGGTATGACATGTATCCGCTTAAGTAATGGATGTTTTATTTTGATACTTGTCGGTTATGTGCCACGACTAACTGATCATGGGATCATGGTGTATGCATAACAGGGATTCTCGGAGGACTAATCTAGGGGCCCCACAGACTTGGTATCTTCAGAAACGAAATGGCTTTGGAAATGTTTTGACCATGGGATGGTCGAAAAGGAGGAAGGTTTTGACCATGGGATGGTCGGACGGGAAAGAAAGGAGTTTGCTTGTGGGACGACCGGAAGAAAGGAACAAATGGGTGACCCAATCCTAGTGTTTACAAAACTTTTCAAAAGGTTTCCAAAATGTTTTAAAAAAGTTTTCAACAAAGATATGTAGATGCTATATCTACAAGAGAAACTATTTGAGAAAAGAACCTCCATTAGGGCCCACCTACTGCCACAACCATATTGCATATCCTCTTGTTTTATTATTCTATTAAGGTGGTTTGCGAGTACATTCAAAGTACTCACTGGCATTGTCCCTGGCTATTAACTTGATCAGATATCGAGAAGAAGGTGAAGTGGATGACTATGCGAGCTAGGACGTTCTCCCAGTCAGTTGCCTGTAGGTTAAGGCACGACTCGGGCCCTACGCTTAATGAAGTTCCACTGATGTTTATTGATGTAGCCATAATGGCATGTAAGGTATGACATGTATCTGCTTAAGTAATGGATGTTTTATTTTGATACTTGTCGGTTATGTGCCACGACTAACTTATCATGTGATCGTGGTGTATGCATAATAGGGATTCTCGAAGGACTAATCCGGGGCCCCACAATTATGTTTGGTGCTAACATCTTCATCATGAGGTATGCGTAATGTGGCACCACCATAAATCGTGCGAAAAGTGGGGCATCCTAGGATCATGTCGTACTATGATGGACAATCCATGACTTCTAACTCAAGCTTATCACGTCTGAAGTTATCCTGCATCCTGAAGACAACATCCAGGTAGACCTTGCCTTAGGGGATTTTGGCTTTGCCAGGGACTATGTCATGGAAAGATATTTCTATTGGAGCCAGATTGTTCAAGGAGCGGTTCATTGCTCGCAGGGTCTTGGCATAGATGAGTTTAATGCTACTTCCTGCATCCATGAACACTTTGCTCATGTCAAACCTACCGTTTTGGGCCTATACTATCAGCATCGAATGACCCAAACATGGGATCCAAAGTAGATGATCGGCTCCGCTGAACGTAATCTCTTGTGCTGACTAGTGGAAACATTCGGGTGTTGGTGTTGGTTCCATCACTTCCATGTTAACTTGTCGGGGGATCAGCTTCTGGATTCTGTTGGATGGACATCCCTTTTGTATCATCGACATTGCCCCTAGACCTTAGGTACTCATGATCTTGGTTCATGTTTGTCGTGGGTTGCTGCTAGCCCGCCGAAGGTGGATCTGGCGGTGGTGGTGGTGCGGTGAGTGCTAGGGTCCCTGGTGCAGCGGTGTATCCTTAGTTTGCTGCTTGGGACACCTTGGTGCCACAAGCTGGTTGCAGAACCAAGAAAGTGCAGTAATCATTCATGAGGTGATTTGAACGCCTTAGTCCTTCTGAGTTGATGTAATAATGCATGTGGCATTGTCCCTCAACCATCTGCATGGGAGACATTGGAGGCTCCTGAGCCCTTGGACGATATTGTTGGATTGTCGTGCTGCTCCCGACATCATCTCGGTTGCCTCGATATCCGCTGCTGCGGGTCTCATTTCTTCGGTTGTCCTTGCCGACAAATCTGACGAGACATAGCTAGGTACGCCATTAACGCCATAGTTGCACCTCCTCCTGTTATCATTATTGCAACTATCCCGGTCTTCCTCGGGTGAGCGTCCCCGCTTGTTATGTACCACATCTTCACCATCAGCTGGGAAATTATTTTGGGCTTGACCCGACCTAATTCCTTAATGAATTCTTTCTGGCACATGCCATCATTGAAGGCATCGATTGCCCTTTCGTCGGAGATACTCTCGGCTGATGTTTCACCTTTGGATAAATACTCATATTGTCTCCCTAGGCTTCTTCTTGCACGTTCACAATTCCTCAATGGATATGGGTGTCTTGAACGTGGACTTGAAGTTTCGAATTACTTGTCCTTCAGGTCACTCCATATGTTGATGAATTTGTCGGGTAGCTTCCTGGGCCATGACCGTGTGGCGCCGTTTACACTACTAGGAAAAACCTTATCAGTGGCACACCTTTTTCCACTTTCAGTGGCGCATATCTGATACGTCGCCATTGATATTTATTTCTGTGGCGCATATTGAAATGCGCCACAGAAATCTCAAATTTCTATGGCGCATATTGCCAATATGCCCCATACAATTTTTTTCCAAAATTCAAAAAAAGGTGGGCCAGATCTCAAATTTCTATGGCGCATATGGCCAATATGCGCCACAGATTTTTTTTTCAAATTTCAGAAAAAAGCAGGCCAGATCTAGATCTGGCCGGAGGTGTTGGTGGTGGCGGTGGCTGAAGGAGGGATAGGAGGAGTGGGTCGTCGGAGGTGGTGGCCAGAGGAGAATGAGGAGGAGGCTGCCGCCGGAGGTGGTCGGAGTAGGAGGAGGAGGAGGAGTCCACCAGAGGTGGAGGAAGGTGTCGCCAGAGTTGGGGGAGGAGGACACTGGAGTTGGAGGAGGAGGCCACCAGAGGTGGTGGTGGAGGAGGAGGAGAAAGAGGAGGAGGATGTTGCCGGACGTGGTGGAGGAAGAGATTGACGGAGGTGGTGGAGAAGGAGAAGGTCACCGTGGTGGAGGAGGAGGAGGTCACTGGGGTGGAGGTGGAGGAGGTCGCCGGAGAGTGGAGAAGGAGGACGGAGGAGAAGGGGAGAAGTGTGGAGGGGAGGATAAGTAGGAAGGGGAGAAGAAGTGGGGGAGAAAAGGAAAAAGAGAGGGAGAAGGGTGCCGACAGGATTCAAATTTCGAATTCTGCCCAAGACTTCTGTTGCGCATATGGGAGAAATGTGTCACAAAAGTTTCTCCCCCTTTTTTATTTTTTTGCAGGAAAAAATCTTTTTTCTGCCATAACTCTTTACTCTTTTAGAATTTGGGGAATCTGTAAAATCTTCAACGGCCATAACTTTTTTTTCCGACATAGTATGCAAAAGTTATTCCCATTTTACCGTGCCATGACCTATTTTTGCAAAATACATCGAAATTCATGTATTTCAATTTTCCCTACAACTACACCCCAAAATATAACTACATCTCAAAGAAATTATTTTTTTGAAGTTTTTATCATTTTCATTTATTTTTTACAAAAATGAAAAGGTGATCCATAGGGAGGGTGGGATCTATTTTTCCATATTATATGGCGCATACATCGATATGTGCCACAGAAACATCACTTTCTGTGGCGCATATAGACATATGCGCCACAGAATTGTCTCCCCCTCTTTTTTGTGCTGGGTCCCATCAACTTTTTGTGGCGCATATAGACATATGCGCCACAGAATCATCACTTTCTATGACGCACACGAAAATATGTGCCACAGAAATGTGGATTTCTATGGTGCATATTAGTTCCGTGCGCCACTGAATTGCGAAATTTTAGTGGCTTTTTTTCTGTATGCGCCACTGATATTTTCTATGGCGCATGGTTCTGTATATGCGCCAAAGAATAGCTTGTCTATCTATAGCTGTTTTCCTAGTAGTGTTAGGTGCAATTGTAGGCTCTACATGGCCATGGCTTTCGAACCACCTTGGAGTTTGACGGTTTGCACGTAATCAGCCAACCAAATTTCAGGCTCCTGGAGGCCATCATACTTTTGCGATCATGGGGTAGTTTAAAATCCTTGAGTAACAGAGTTTTGTGAACCCGATGGGTAGAGCAACTAGCCCTGCAAGGTTCGCACTCATCTTTGCTTTCAGCATCTAAATATCTTTGGTTGCTACATTCCTCCCTTGATTTATCAACCATATGCTGTTTCTGGCATCATGCCCATGCGAAGATTGTGTGAGCGCACATGATGTGGCGAGTTGGACCTCCGAGTGTTTCTCACATGTCGAGGGTTGTTGCGACGGTGTGGTGACTTGTCGGGCTGCTGGACAACTTCCTATTCCCCTTGCATGAGTGATGCCCCCACCATATCTAGGCCCATGAGAGCAGGGTGATGGTTGGCTGCCCGCGGGTTGTCGTCCACTGGCTGAGTCGTTAGGAGGTAGGTTTGGGCAGCGATGAGGGCGGCTTGACCTGATTTGGCTTTGATAATCCCCGCCTAATCGACCGACATGAATGATAGGTCTAGATCTTGGGACAGCTCGCGCCTTTTGGCTTCAGGTATGCTCTGCATCCGTGAGGTACTCCTCTTTGGTTGCGGTCCTCCTGTGATGCTGCCAGAACCGCGGGTGGAACTTAGCTACGCCCACCGAAGACTTGATTCGTTGGCTAGCCTCTTCCTTTCATCTAGTTGCCTCTGCATCTTGAGAAGGTCCCTCCTTTTATGGTGGAGAAGATATTAGTAAGCCATCAGTTCTTCACGCGTAGCGTCTCCCATCATTGGTACTTCACCTAAAACAACATCTTTTGCCTTCTGCCATATCTGTAGCGCTAATTGAAGTGTTATCCGCTGACCATCGCGTGCTCTTTCCCTTCCTTGCACGACACAATTGTTTGTGGGTGCCTCTTCCCCGTTCTCACGATGTCCTGCATTATCATCCGAGAGAATATCATTGGGTCGAGGATTGGGTTACCATTGGAATCTCGTAGTGTTAACGGTCCTTCTCCATCAATCACGCATACTTGGTGACGCGCCATGTACATGATGCTTCCATCACTGTGGGATCCGTGTGAGACATTGTCTTGAAAACTTGTAAAATCCAACGGGTTCTGTTCTAGATATGAGTCAGACTACCTGATTCCAGAGTCGATACTTTCTTCAGATTCATCGAGGACAATGTTTGTTCAGTTTGAGCCGCGTGATAGCACTGATTGATAATTTGATATGAAGGAGAGGCCATCATACAGATTGGCCAGATCCCCTAGATCCGTGGTGTTTTCGTGGCTTTCTTCGACGTTCGTCGGCTGAGACACGACTTTTCCAGTGGAGCTGATAAAAGATGTAGGTGTCGGCATGGGCGCTGCAGTTATGGCCGAAGGACCCGAATAGATCGCGACCGAGAGGCAGAGGTTCTCGGCTTCTCTGATGTGGAAGTGGAAGCACCAGATCATGAGACTTGTCTCCCGGTAGAAGTCGACGGAGGCCGGGATAGGGGTGTGAGGTTGTGGATTAACATCGATTAGATCATAGCGGATCTCACCGACCTCGATCGTCGGGTTGTTGCTTGGTGAAGAGGGAGCTGTCGAATCCATGGCTCCAGCACTCAGATTTTCCACAGACGGCGCCAATTGACGAGGGGTAACCTCTGCAATGCCCATGTTTATGGACTTAGCGTTTTGTGGAAAAGAGAGCGGTGGTGATTTCTCCGGCTTCTCAGAGAAACAAGAAAGTCGATGTCCTCTGATTATGGTGGAGATGATGATTACAAAGTTGCCGATTCACTAGTTGCGATCTTGCTCACATTGGATTGTGTATTGCTGGAAAACTAAGGTGCCCTCTTCGTCGTCTCCTTCCCATCCTTTATAAGATAGGCTGGGTCCTAGACCGTATAAGGATAGGTAACAAGTTACTATTACAACACTAAGACTATGTCGTTTGCACTTCTATTTTGACCGCCAAGCCAAACTTCTATCCCTCAGATGCTTCCTGGAATCTTTACTCTCCATGGGCCATATCTCTGTTACACCCAGGGTAATCTATCACGGGACCCGATAAGTCATATCCATGTCACCACTAAACAAAGAAAAACCACAACATGGCACATCATCTGTACCTGACGGTCAAGACGCATCTGCTGAAACCCCCTCAAAATTGTAAATGGGGACAAAAATTAGATCAACTTTTCCTAAATGAGGGTAATTATGAAGAAAACTTATTAAATGTTGTTATTTTACTCCAAAAACTATTTCTCCACCACAATTTTAGAACAAAAACGTTCTTAGACGCTCTTTACTTTTCTTTTGGCTCTTCTCAACTAGCACATTGTACCACTGCCCACATAACTTTCTGATATTCATCAGCTTGATATTAGGTTTTACAAATTGAAATTTACACTAGTTTGCCCACTTTGGGGGAAAATTATGCTTGTGCTATCCATACATGGCGATCACACGAGATATTATGAACTTTTTTTAGCCAGAAGGCATATTGTAATTTGGTTAGAAACTAGCTAGAATATGTTCAAACTTCACAGAAAATACAAAACAATTGGTTAAGATCAAACTTTATTTAACTCTTTTACCGTTTCTTCAAGCTATGTGATGTGGAAATTTTGGTTTTGGTTCTTTGGATGAAAATGGGCATGGCCAGGTTTGAAAAAGTTCTTCAATTATGCAATGAGATAAATTTATAAGTCCTAGGAATCATGGAATCCAATTTTTCATGTGCAACTGTTACCAACTCAGGAAGACTAACCACGAGACATTTAATGTAAGTTCAGGTAGGGCCAATCCAATGATATATCGGACTCATACTTCATCCACAAGAGGATAAGTACATGACAATAGTTGGCTTAGCTAGAAAATAGGTTTAGGGTCGCGTGGGTCTAAACCTCTACCTCTCCTCTATTTATATACTTCGACAAGGTACAACACAATTATAATCCGTACGGATACAGAACCTTACGTACATGTGCGAGACGGTTTATAACACACCCCCTCAACCTAAGCTATTACAAACTAGATTTAGATTGGACTTGGAACGGTCTAGCATTTATCGAGAGGCTGGCATTGTAAACACATCAGCCAGCTGATCATTGGAAGAGATAAACCGAACCTCGAGTGCACCTGCAGCAACTCGCTCTCGCACGAAGTGGAAGTCGGTCTCAATGTGCTTGGTATGAGCATGAAAAAAGGATTTGCCGTGAGGTAAGTGGACCCTAGATTATCACACCAAAGTATAGGTCTGCGCTGCTAGATCACGCCAAGCTCCTTGAGAAGTGAATCCACCCAGATTGCTTCAAGCGCGCCGCTCGCCAGTGCTTTATACTCAGCCTCGGTACTCAATCTCGAGATAGTAAGTTGTTTCTTCGAACTCAAAGAAATCAGGTTCGGTCCAACACATTAACACAACGAAGCCACTTGTGGATCAACGATCATCCACACAGCCCTCCCAGTCAGCATCTGTAAATATGGTAATACCAGTGGAGGGTGACTTGCGAAAACACAAGCTTGTATGCAGCGTTCCTTTGACATATCGCAGAATACGCTTAACTGCCTCCCAATGGATATCAGTGGACTGTGAAAGAAACTGACATACCTTGTTCACAGCAAACGAGATATCTGTTCTTTTAAGTGTCAAATACTGTAGACACCCCACAACACTGTGTTACCTGAATGAGTCCTTGGTGCCAAGCAGTGTACTAGTGCTCTTATACAGAATCTCGGATGTCGGCAATGGAGTGAAAGTAGACTTAAAATTCTCCATGTTAACTCTATGAAGAAGATCTAGCGCATAAATCCGTTGAGTAACAATCATCTCCCTGAATTGTACGACGTTTCCAATCTGAGGAAATACTCTAGGGAGATGATCAACCGCATCCGTCCTCGAGCCAGCAATGACTATGTCATTCACATAGACCAACATATAAATCTGAACACCCTCTCGAGCGAAAATGAATAAGGACGTATCAGCTTTGGAGGCCACAAAACCAAGCTAAAGGAGGAGCTGACTTAGGCGCGCATACCAAGCGCGAGGTGACTGATTCTGACTGTACAAGGACCGCTGGAGCTTGCACACATAAGAGGGGAACCGATCATCCTCGAACCCCGGTGGTTGCTGCATGTAAACATCCTCAGACAAGAAACCATGGAGAGAGGCATTACTAACGTGTATCTAACGAAGACACCAATCTCGAGACACTGCCAAAGAGAGAACCAGATGCATAGTGGCAGGCTTCACCACTGGACTGAGCATGTCTCCGTAATGTATGCCATGTTGCTAGGTAAAACCTCGAGCAACCAAACGCGCCTTTTTTTGTCGATGCTACCATCAGGCTGATGTTTAGTCTTGAAGATCCACTTGCTGCGAACAATGTTCACCCCGGGAGGACGAGGAATAAGATCCCATATCTGTGTCGCACGAAGGGCAGCGATCTCATCCTCCATGGTTGCGCACCACGCAGGCTCGTGAAGGGCGTCACGATGAGATGACAATGCAGCAAAGAACGCTCGACGACGAGGATCATAATGGATCGTACCGTATGTGTACTCCTTCTCCTTCCGAGTAGCGTCACGATGACGTGTCACCATCGGGTGACCATCCGACGAGGCGGGGACGTCGAGTGACCCAGCCGGAGGTGCCGGGGCCGGTGAAGACACGGCAGGAGGTGACACGGGCTAGGCCAAAACCACGGGCGGCGCGGAAGAAGTAAGCACGGGCGGCGACGCAGGCGCAGTAGATGTCGTGGGCCGGCCCAGCTCGAGCGAGGCCGCAGCACCAGGGGCGCGGGAGCTGGCGACGCGGTAGCTGGCACGTGCCCTGAGGCATGCACGCCATGCATATCGATCGGCCCAGGTCTGGCCGCGCCAAGAACATCGATCACCTGTACAAGAGGAACTTCACCTACCACAGGCGGATCAGTAGACAGGTAAGTCAAGTCATAATTTCGCATAGGTACACTCATAACCGGTTCATTAGAAGGAAACTTGATAGAGTATGTAAGAGTGGACACATCGACTGAGACACCGGGTGTAGCACAAGGGAACATGGACTCATCGAAAACGACATCACGTGAGATGTAAATTCTACCCGTAGTACGATCTAAACACTTGTACCCCTTATGCATGGGGCTATAGCCGAGAAAAACACACATCTTAGAACCAAAGTCTAATTTGTGAGAGTTATATTTACGAAGACTCGGCCAACACGCGCATCCAAAGACGCGAAGAAAATCGTAGTTCGCCTGAACACGAAGCAAGCGAGAGATTGGTGTTTCCTTATCAAGAATAGGAGTGGGCATGCGATTTATCAAATAACAAGCCATCAAGAACGCTTCGTCCCAATAGTGAAGGGGAAATGAGGAGTGAGCAAGAAGGACAAGCCCTGACTCAACCAAATGACTATGTTTACGCTCAGGGATCCTATTCTGCTGAGACGTATGTGGACACGAAACACGGTGAACAACACATATTGAGATGATAATACTCACCCCCAATCACACTGAACGGCCTTGATTTTAGTGTCGAGAAGGTATTCAACATAATCCTAGAAAGCATAAAATATTTGTTCAATATTATACTTGTTCTTACGAAGATAAATCCAAGTGAAACAAGAATAATCATCTATAAAAATAACATAGTATTGATACCCCCAGAGGATGTACGTGCTTTACCCAAACATCAGAATGAACAAGTTTAAGAGGGGCATTAGAAACATAAAAAGAAGCACTATAAGATAATTGACGACTCTTGGCACGCTGACAGGCATCATAAACTAAGGACAAATTGTCTAAAGTTTATGAAAACTCATGATTTTTAATTATAAACCAAACTACATTATTTGTAGGATGACCAAGATACTGATGCCATTGAGATCACGTGACAGCACTAGCGGAGGCATGACGCGATGACGACGACGCGCGAGCAAACGTGATAGGGTAGAGACCACCCCGAGTTCTACCATCCAGAAGGATTCTCCTTGTTACCATGTCCTTAACAAAGAAAAAATAACAGTGAAACTCAATAAACACGTCATTATCCTAGACAAGATGATAAATGGAGAGGAGATTTTTGCTGAGATTAGGAACATGTAGAATATTGTTCAATTTGAGAGAAGAACAAGTTAAAGTCGAATGATCAATATGCGAAATAGACAAACATGCACCATTGGCCATAGAGACCTGGTCTTTGGCTCCATAACGCTCATGGAAGTGGAGGCGATCGAGGTCGCTCGTCAGATGATCCGTAGCTCTGGAGTCTATGATCCAGGGAGGAATCAAGTTGGAGGTCGTGGTGGCGGTGATACCCGCGCGTGAGTTATCTAGTAGTCCTGGTCAAAGCGGTTGTGGCACTCATACGCTTCGTGACCCTAGTAGCCACATATCTGACAGCGAGGCCTCCATTTTCTGCCGTTACCGCCACCGTTGTTGCGGCCGTTGCTGCTGTTCCGGGCATCTTGGCGACCTCCTCCATCGTTGTTGCCTCCATAGTTGCCGCCATTGGGGCGGTCCTACCCTTGCTAGCTACCATTGCCAGGAGGATGATTGGCTCCCCTAATACAGAGGAGGATACTCTAGCACACGCTGGCGGCCAGGGTTGCCGTATGAGGCGCCGTAAGGGGCACCGTAGCCACGATGCGCCACGTTTGCCGAAGAGGACCACCCGCCCTCGGCCTGGGCCTACTGAGCCTGGAGGGAATCGTACGAGAGGATGGCGGAGTAGAACTCGTCGTACGGAATCGATATGTTGCCGAAGGTGAGCATGGTAGCGATGGAGTACGCAGACCCGAGGCCGATGACGATGTAATCGACGAGCTCGTCGTTGCCAACAGGGGACCCGACAACGGACATGGAATCGGCGAAAGACTTCATCTTGTGCATGTACGCGGCAGTGAAGACATCCTCCTTACGAGTGGAGGATACTTGACAGCGAATGTGGCGCACATTAGCGTGACTCTGGGCACCGTTCATGGTGTGGATGTTGTTCCACACTGTAGCGGTCTTGCAACCGAGGAGCTGGTTGGCGATGTCAGGCTCCATGGAGCGGAGGAGATAGCCGATGACCTTCTGATCGGCAGATCACCGGCGGGCGTACTCCAAGTTTGCGACGGTGATACCCTTGTCCCTCTCTCCCTAGGTGATGGTCTTCTCAGGCGTCGTGACGTTCTCATCGAGATGATGGTGAAGGCCGGCGCCGACGAGGTTGGGGAGGAGGAGTCCCTTCCATAGGGCAAAGTTGCCCGCCTCCAGGCGGACGGAGACCGCCGGGAACACCACCCGTGACCCGACGAAGGCGGATGAGGTTGACAATGAGGTGATCGCCCCGGCGAACTCCGAGAGGGAGAGAGCGGAAGGCGTCATCACGGTGGCGGCGGAGAGGACTCCCGGCGGCGGCGGTATTGGATCTTATACCAAGTTAGAAAATAGGTTTAGAGTTTTGTGGGGTCTAAACCTCCACCTCTTCTCTATTTATATACTTCGATAGGGTACAACACAATTACAATCCGTACGGGTACAGAACCTCCCGTACGTGTTCGAGAGGGTGTCTAACAGGCTTAACCTTCAATTACCTCATGATGGTGTCTCGTACACTTGAATGCATATACAGGAGTTACACGCAATTCAAACTGAGATATAATAACTTCACAGAAGAGAGGCACACACCAAGATGGATGATAAAAAAGTTGGAGAAGGCAGTGGTGGGAGAAAAGAATGGACAGAAGCTGCCGCGCATGCAATGAAAGTGGGATATACAAAAATAAGAACCAAAACAGTGTTCACATCCGATGAAAACTAACTATGATGATAGTTTTTACATGAGATAAAAAACCAAAATATCAGGAGACAGCGGAATAGCTGTTGAACACGCAAAGTAAATTATAGGCTTGATTGACTTCATCACATGGTCCTTGAGCTGCAGAATCCACTCTCGAGCGTTTTTTAATCTCCTTGGAAATAGACATACATGTAATAAGAACCCCTCCCCCTCGCTGCCGCCGGAGGGCGACCCCGGGCGAAGCCCCCGGGCCGTCGGCGGTGGGAGGGCCTCCCCTTCTCCCTCGGGCGTCAGTTGCGGCGCGGGCGGCTGCGGGCGGCGAGGGCGCGTCGTTCGTCGGGGGCGTGGCGGCGCGGCCTCTCTCAGGCGGTGTAGCGGCCCGGCGGTTCTGGCGTGCGGGCGTCCGCTGTGGCCTGGCGGCGGTGGCGTCCTGTGGCGCGAGCGGCGACTTGACTGGCTGTCGGAGGCGGTCTGGGTGCGCTGGCGCGTGGCGCTCCTGGCCATGTCCGCGGCGGTGGCCTGCGGCCCCGATTTGTGTCCTGGAGGGGATGGGCGGCTCGGTGGTCGGGGTTGCCCCTTTTGGGTTGCAGGGACCCCGCCCCTGGATCTCGTTCCCCTCCCCAGATCTCATGGTGAAGGCGGCCAGGGGGGCCTCGGGCGCTGATCTGGAGTTTGGACCTGGCCTCGGCGGCTCTGCGGGCTTCGTGGACCTCGTGTTGGTCCTTCTCGGCAACCTCCTATTCTCTCGATCGGTTGGGCGCGGCTTGGTTCTCGGGGTAGTGGCCCCGGACGGTGGTGAGCCCTGTGGTTGGTAGGCGTGCCAGGGGCTCTGGTGCTGGCCGGCTTCCATGGTTGTGGGGCGATGTGGTGCCGGCGAGCCGTACGACGTGGGGTTTGGACCACGAAGTGTCTTTGCCGGGGGAAACCCTTGCCCTCTAGGCCTCGACCGCGGTGTCCGAGGACGTTGTCCCCTGCCTGCAGGCGTCGTTGTGGCGGTGCTCGGTGTGTCTTGGTTGGAGGAAGAATGCTTTGCCGAGGGGAAACCCTGCCCTCTGTGCTATGAGGTGGCGTCTACGGACGTCGTTCCCTTGGTGAAGGCATCGCCGCGGTGCTTTCGGTCTCCCTCGTGCTCGGGGTGAAAACCCTGATCCTCGAATCGGGCGGTGGCGGCACCCTGGCGTCGTGCTATTCTTGAAGACGCCGAGTTGGAGCCCTCGTCGTTTGGCTCTCCGTCGGAGGTTTGGCGGAGCTGCGGTGTCTTCAGACGGTTGGAGTTGCGGCGTGTCTCCCTCGGCAAGGCAGGTTGCAGATCTACATCCCCTCTCCTTGGGGCTCCCTCGACGCGTCCTAGGGCATGCGGTCTTCCTGGTTTGGTTCCTGGAGATGGCCGGCTTCCGGTGGCGTTGCTGCAGCGGTGGCGGGATCTCGACGGCGCGCGTGAAAATGTCTCGTCCTCTGAAGGAGCTCCGGCCCGACACTGTAGACGTCTTGAGCTCGCCTTCCTCTTTTGTGGTAACTATAATGGCCTCGCGCTTCCGAGTGTAGCTTCGTGGTTGCTTTCTTGTGGGTGGGTTGCTCTTTCATGTATGTTGTGTGCAGTACCTTGTATCCTTTTGCCGTTTGGTTATATTAATTTAACATCGGGCCTTTGGCCTTTTATCTAAAAAAAGTTAAGTGGCACTCAGAAGAAATTTGGCTTTTCAGTTCTCGCAAGGGTAGACTTGTCATCAGAAGATGCCCAGATTGAAGCAACACTTGTGTGCTGAACCTACATGTAAAACAATTTCAGGCTGAATGTAGATCGTGGAAGAAAATCTTAATCTTCCTAGTTATCAATGGGCAGCAACATATCAGGCATCATTGTCGTTATGGCTACATGAATATTTGTCTTCAATGCGCACTTTTTACCCATTTGATCGGTTTTAGTTTGTCGTGTTTGCTTGCTTGTCTAGTTTTAGCTTCCCAATGGTTGTTGGTCAGAAAATGATTGGGCATCACTTTCATTATGTCTTGACAAATATTCATCTACCTCCTCAGATATGTATATCTTGTTCGTTTCCTTTGTACTCTTACATGTCCATGATCATTACCTCCATTTATTTTCACTTTCCCATATAAATGTGCAACCCATGCCTGAACTAAGCAGTCACTTTTTGGATATGCTATAATAGCAATGGCAGAAGATCAGAAATTAACACCAGAGATCATTCGCTGCTATGTCCTATGGTGCATTGTGAAGTTGGTATGTCCATTACTCATTCATAATAGCAGTAAAACAACAAATCGACAAGTCTACATATACCCCAATGTTCTCAGGATTCTGGACTTAGCTGTGGAGGGTGAGAAGGGAAGAGGACAATAGTGTCCAAGAGCAGTGTGAATGGGAACATCAAGAAAAGCATCAACTCTCTAGATTCCCTCTCGTAGAATAGGAGAGATCTAGTTCTATGTTTTTCTGGTGCCTCCCATTCTTATTGTTCTTGGGTGCTCCCTCCCCTTCCTTTTTGGCTTGCACAATTATCTTAGTAGGGAGACATGAAATCTTGGTATACATTTAGATGGCTCGGACTTCTTCAGAGTGAGCCTATGAAGAGGAAGAAAAGAGGGTCTGGGAGTTGTAGGAATAGGAACATGGAGGAAGAGTGCTTTGATTCTTCACCGATTAACAGTTGAGGCATAGACTTGGCTTTAGTTTTTCCCAATGCCTCCTATTCCTATGGTTCTTAGGTGCTCCTTCCTCTTCCTTTTGGCTTTCAACAGTTTACTAGTTCCCATGTTGCTTTGGCGCTTGATGCAACCAAAATACTAGATATAGTACTGATAACACATTTTGCTTTCCGTTTGTCCCTGATCCAAAGTTAGCATAATGGCAGACCTTCGTGAAGTTTCTATCCTAGATTACGATGACAATTATTTTTTATAGTGTATATAACAAGGTATGATGCAAATTTACAAGGCACTAAATGATGTATGAAACTATATAAATCCTGACAAAACAAGAAAGGGCACAACATTGAGGTTCGTAATGACATTTTCTTGTGGAAACTAGGTTGATAATAACTTACTTATTGGCGTGTATCTGTTTCTTGTTCTCTTACCGTGTGACCATGTCAACTCCACGCAAGAAAATAGACAGTAATATGAATGCCGATCTTGTTTTCTCTCTTGTATAAGTAGCTACTAACTTGTACAAATCGGGACATTCCACATATACCATCAAGCTAGCAGCTTGTACAAAGTCAGGACATGGCAGATATATCATCAACTAGGTAGCAAGAATGGAGTTAGAATGGAGATTGGGAAAAGATTGGAAATTTCATATTATCATGTAAAGTGGGTAGAACAACTTATGTGATTTTGTGGCAGGTTGCAGCTCCTAACATTCTACATTCAGTGTGTACACAGTAATTTCTATTACTATCTCATTTAAAAAGTGATACATGACAAGAACCAAATGGTTTTTATCCTTTTTAGTTTAAAGTGGTGAAGCAAGATTGGATCAACCACCTAGTGCTCTGAAATTCCTTGTTCTCCTAATTATTTTGGATTAAGACTATCCTGGGATACTAGATGCTCTAGCAGATGCACACACTTGAAAGAAAAATGTTCTTGCTGAACCAACAAATACGGTAGATTCATGTTTACTACTCCCTCTGTCTCAAAATATAAGATATTTTAGCTTTGCGAAGGGAGTGTATCTAGACCACTTTTAATATGTAGATTCAGATTTGAACTGAAGAAAGAAATATAAACAGAGGGTCTAATAAGAGCAGTTGGGAACGCACTCGAGGCCTCCTAACACACTTGCCACTTCAAAAGTTAACAAAAAAAATATTAACTTGCTACACGCTTAGTTCTTCCAGTGTGCAAAAACTGGTTCATTTTGTGCTGAAATGATTTAGGTCAAATTGATCTATTTTCAGACAGAGACCATCTTATATCTTATACATTTACTAATTGGAGGTTGATTCTAGAGGTTAGGAAGTATAGTCCATCCGATCAAAGTTTGATTCGTCAACGTCTTCATCGGCTTCGACAACGTCTTCTTCGCCATCAACCTCTTTACGACTGCCTCGACCGCGTCACCGACGAGTTCTTTGCATACTCGGTTCTGGCAAAACCGGAGCGTACGTTCGTCGCCGACGTGCGACTAGTTCTGGCAAAACTATGACAGCATCTCATCCTCGACGGCTCGGACTGCATCGGCTTCGGCATCGACACCCTCGACGACTGCCTCGACGCGTCTACGTCATCCTTCTCGCGCACTATACGCATGCCGCTTCACGTGCGTCTACCTCGACACCGGCATCCCCGACCACGACATCGTCCACAGCGACCCCTCGCACGGCTACCTTGACCATGGCACCACCTCACGCTCTCGGCTCCCTCGACATCGGCACAAGGGCTACCACCTCGCTTGAGCATCATCAGCTTCCTCTGCAGTCCAAGCTACCGTGATGTGACACCGTCCACGATGTTCTCGCTCCTACTGTGGGGGATGTCATCCCACTGGTTCTACTTCGGTTTATCTCTAGTCTGACCGTCCGTGATGTTCTAGTTGTTCACGACGCTACCGCTACGACTGCGGGAGGATGTTAGAGTATATGTGTACGGTTCGGTTAGTCTATGATAGAGATAGATCTTATGTCTTGTCTTGCACTCCAAGATGATCCTTGTACGTCTATATATATACTCGTCCATGAGGCTCAATAATACATTCATCATATTCCACCAATCTCTCTCCCTCTCTATGGTTCTACAGTCAACGACCATTAGATGATGTCCGGTGCTCTCTTTTCATCCTGATCTGTAATCGTAAAAAAAAAACCAACGAAAAACACATCTAATGTTGCCTCCTCCCTCACGACACCTTCCACCGGAAAAATTGGATCTTTACCGGGCCTCCGACGCTGGTCTCGATTCTTGGCGACGCTCCATGGTATGGCCTAGACTTTGAGCGAAGCTAGACCTGTAGTCACGTGTCTGAATTCGTAAGGGCAAGAGCCGGCCGACCGGATGGCATGGTGTACCATGTATCCATGGTACATCACGGTGGCAGCTTGCAGCCCACATGCATGGAGGAAACTGTATATCTCATTCTCATGTTCCTCTGTTGCCCTCACTCTTACAAAATCTAAATGAACCTCCCTCCCATTTTGTTTCCCTTGAAAATGCAAGTCTGAGATCAGGAGTACACTAGCTTTTTTGGATATGGTGAATAGCGATACACATTTGAATAAGGTTGACTCCCTATAAGTACAAGTGTTGATCTATTTGAACAGCCAGGCACCAAGTGTCCATTATCATCATTGAGTGTCATGTCCTAATTTCGTGCAAAATTTAGAATATGTGTTTATTAGGCCATAATAGTGCACCAAAGAGGTTTATACCTAACACACAACTTGGAAAGGATTTTCCAAGTGTTGAAACATCTTACATGGAGTTCTTAAGTCTTTTCGAGTGTCAGCTGGGAAGGGGATGAAAGTTTAAGTGCACCAAACAAGAGATCTAAGTAGAGATAGAGATGATGTATCCTTGATATTGTGTTTAGGAAGAGAAAGAACAGAAGGCCTAAATGCAGTAGAGATGGGAAACATATTGAGGAAATTTGAGCTCACCATATCTTCCACCTGAAGGCAAGGGTTGGGAGTTATGCTAGTGACATCCCCTTTTCATTAATTTCGTGGGAGATCTTTCCTCTTCCTCTTGGGCTCTATGTAGTATAGTCTGGAAGGGTTGTCCGTTTTTCTATCCACTGAATATCTCATTTAGCACGTTCGGTATACTTCCACGGCCATAGATTTGTCTAAAATTATGGTGATAGCTTGCCCCTCGTCAGTAGACTACATTATCAGATTCTACGAAAAAAAGGCATACATGTTAACTTTTGACTACTAAGCACATGAATCCAACTTTGAATAAAATCTAGCCTATGTGAAAGTCCTTAGCAAAGGGCACACCCTCCTTTATTCTGCTGACCCTATGACGACTTTGGAGATTGAGAAACGATGCCATATTTGACTCTGCTAATCATGACATTGCCCCGCTGGTTGAGGAGATCCTAGTCGAGACCAAACTCTGAATGCTCGCTGATACAAAAGTGTTGCCAGCTGTCGCTACACGGACGTGTACCTCATGTCTGATCCTCTCCGTTTTTCACTTAGGGCAACCATATATGTTTTTCATTTTTGCATGTCTTGCCTTGTTTTTGGTCTAGCTTTATAGTTCTTTTCACTTTTTCATTCGGGCGATAGCTTCTAATACAAAAAGTAGTGCATTGTGATGCGTGCTTGAGGAAAAAGATACTACCTCAATTCCCTAATACACGGTGCAAATAAATATGTTCATGTTCAACTAGTGTGTACACTGTACAATTACTTTATGATGAATACATGAACAATCCATCAGTTTGGTATTTTTCTAAGGAGTGGTGATTCTATTTTTTATCCTACATAATCAAATTCATGGATTGGTTTGCTTGACTATCTTTGCTTTGTAGTTGTAACAAGACAAAGTGTTTGTTGGGCCTATGGCACCCTCGGGTAATCATGCATGGCACATGTTTCCTATAGGAATTTAACCGTATTAATTAATTGTGCTACTTTGTGGTTAACTGAAGTTAAAAATGCATGAGAAGTTGACACTCAACGATTCACTAGTAAACCAAGTAATTAATAGTGCAATGCGTGTCAATCAATTGTGCACAACATCCACGATTAGGTCATGAGACATGTGATGTGCCATCTACTCCATCCTCCGTTCTCTCTCTCACTCTTAATAATATACCGAGACTCCGAGAGAATGTGTGTGTTTCATTTATATTTTTTCCTTTGAATGCACATCATAGAGTTAAATTGTTTACATCAACTTCCATGTGGGCCACTGCCATGTGTCATTGATTGGTAGTTCCTATGATGCAGCACATTCATTTTGTTGCTTTTATCACAAGGGTTCAATGAAGCCTAGAGTAGTGCACTAGAAGCCTATATATACCTTGGAGAACTACATACATTATTCAATAGTTTGAGCCTCGTATTGTTGAAATTTTGGAGAGTGAGCCGGGAAGAGGAAGAAAGAGACTCTCTAAGATCAGTGGGAATAGGAACATGGAGGAAAAACTAGAGCTGATCAATTTGTCCTCCAATATTGGAGGTAACAATTTGCTTTGTGTTTTCCTGATGCCTCCTATTCCTATCGTTCTTAGTACTCCTTCCTCTTCCTTTTGGCTTGCACATTTACTTTTACTAGAAAGTTCAAGTGCATAAGTTTAGGTGATGAAGTGTTGGAAGTGAGTCGGGAAGAGGATGAAAACAGGGTCTGAGAGCATTGGGCATGGGAACATGGAGGAAAGCCAAAAACTCCTTGCCTCTAAAACAAGGGGTTGAGATTCACATGTTTTCATGATGCCTCCCATGCCTATTGCTCTGAGATGCTCCTTCCTCTTCCTTTTGGCTTGCATATGAGAATGCATTTTGTTTAGCGGTTTGTTGGTGAATGTTGTATGATTAGGATAGTTTTATTTGCAATCTTTCTAACTAGCCCATCATCTGGAGACTAATAAGTTATAAAAAAATGGAAAAAACTAAAAGGAAAAGACATGTTTTAGTAAAGGAACTTTGAGAGATGAATTATTAACATCCCTCAGAAAACTTGACTTGATCCAATGTGTTCAAATACTTCCATTTTACTAATGTTTTATTATGGACAACAAAACACTCCGACCATTTGCTTACCTAATGAGGTTTCGAGGGTGAATTGGGAAGATAAAGAAATATGACCTATAAGTAGTGTGCATGGGATCAAGGAGGAGAGCACAATTAATTCCTTCTAATTTTAGATGTTTGATTTATTCGCCTTTTCCCACTGCCTCACATGCCTATTGTTCTTGGGTACTCCTTTCTTATCTTCTTGGACTTGCACAACTTCTGTGCCAACTCATAGTTCCATGGTCAACTCCAATTCATATTAAACTGACCAAAATCAGCATATAACGCAATAGCTCGGGGAGGAAATACGTCGAGAGTTCTATAACAGCCCTTGGCCTAATTAGTAAACAAGATTGTCAACAACATCTTTTCTAATTATTTACAGCACCAGTAGCATGGACTGTGTTATGGAACTTTTACGATTTTACAACTTAACAACCCAATTATACAATTATAAGGCATGCCAAACTTGAGTCCATCTTTTCCTCATACATCGCCAATTTCAAATTACTCCGTGACTGTTGTTTAAAGCATGTTATGCACACAATTTACTACCCAAAAATGCGTCAATATTATCTTATAAAGTGCCCCTGAGCTCCTTGTCGGCACAATGGCCGAGGCTTTCCTCGAGCTCTCCAATAGGATCCTTACTCCCTTGGATAAGGCAGCATTGGGCTTGAACCCAGAATTAAGATGAGCACCCAGAATTGTTGTTTGATCTGTATCAATGCTTGACAAATAGCGAAATGACTAGGCAAACAAAAATCTAGAGGGGATTGAGCTAGTGTGTAACAAACAAATATCTACCCACATTTAGCCATGTGCTATGGTTTGGGCTCAAATCATTATTATGTCATGAATGCAACTGAAGTCAATGAACACATTGTTCCCAAATTTAAAAGACCATGCTAAATTAGATAGTTATAAAATAGCACAAAAGTATAATGAGGTACACCATATGAATTTATGAGAAATCATGTAAGTAATAGAGCTACAACAATTGAAAGTAGAACTATAATAGGCCATAGTTTTTAACTAGCTTCAAAGTATTCTTAAGTATATTAGGCACCAAAGATTGCTTGAGGAACTTTGTCAATCCAAAATATACGTGAATAACACTTTCTCACTACCAAGTGATGTGTACATTGCATAAATAACACATTAGTGCAATATAGGCAAAGTTTACAAGATTGCTGAAGCTGAAGTCAATATAGGCAAAGTTATGAGAGAAAATACTTGCTCAAAAAAAATGTGACAAAACGCATTACATGTAATTTTTCTACAATTACTTTATACATGGATTAGTTTGTTGATCCGACGCATTCCCTAACACAAGAACACTTTTTGTTATCTGTTGTAACTTTAGACACACCTTCAAATGAATAAGATATATAATTAGGAAGTGAAAATATGACAGAACTCAAAACTTTACATGTTTACAGGATATAATAATATACTTTGCACTTTATTGCACAGTTCATAGAGGCTAGGATAGTTATTATCTCATTTCACTAAAAGAATTTGGGTACCTCAATTACAAACCGCAAGTTATAGAGAAGTAAAAGCTCTTAGTATGGACTCCGCACGAACTTCCATTAGCTCCAGAAAAGAACTGCAGTACAGTTTAAGCATACATGATACAAATTTTGCTTATAGGAAACCTCTAATATTCATGTGTTAAATGGATAATATTTTTATTTCGAATGTTCATCTGTCCATAGGCAGGCTGTCTTTATCTTGAGATATTATTTGATTGATCGCCTTGTGATCTTCCTCACATGCGCTATTCTCTCTTCATCCACCTAGTTCTTTAAACAGAAACTGAAGAATGCATGCTTTATTGCCCTTTCTATTTTCAATAAATGCACATTCATTACAAGGAAAAAATCTTTTCCTTTTTTATGAGCATGAGAAAAGATGTCATGATCTCCCATAAGTGTTCCAGTCATTAAATGATTTGCAATATGATGCACCATCCACTTCATAAGAAGAGTATATAAACCCAAGAACACTGTAGGCATCATTCACCTATTCAATCTTCCAACGCTGGAACTTTTGGAAGCATAGACGGAGACCTTAATGGTGAGCCAGGAAGAGGAAGAAAGAGATTGTCTAAGAGCAATGGGAAAGGGAACATGGAGGAAACCTTGAGTTATCCATTTACACCTCTAGACAGGTGGTGGTTTCGCAAGTGCTTCCCGATGCCTCCTATTCCTATTGTTGTTAGGTGCTCCTTTCTCTTCCTTTTAGCTTGCATAATTATCTTTGCAAATAATATGCAAATTTAGATGTTGAGAAAGTGAAGGCGAGACCGGAAGAGGAAGAAAAGATGACCTAAGAGCATTGGGCATGGAAACATGGAGGAAAGCCTAAACTATTGTTGTTTCCCTCTACAATTGGGGTTCAGTATCTGTTTCAGAGTTTTCCCAATGCCTCCCATGCCTACTGTTCTTAGGTGTTCCTTCCCCTTCCTTATGACTGGCAGAACAAAGTTATCAAAGTGTAAACAGAAAGCTTGACCCCTTGATTGTTTAGTATGCTATGATTGGTCACAACATGCCGAAATGCAATAGACAGGTCAATAGTACACACACCAAAATCGATGATTTTACTGAATTTTATCCCAAGCCTTATACATGAACACAATGGATATCATGTGGATTCGACAACAAATCATATCATGTACGGAAACGAACTCCTTACACGGTACTAGGTAGTAGAAGAAGAGGAGGATTTGATGAAGAAAGGGTACTCACATATGAGATCCGGCCGGTTCACCGCCTTATTTGGCCGCACCAAGTCAAGACAATGGTACATACACGGAGCATACATCATCCTTTACACGCACGCCGGCCGCAACGCCTAGCCATCGCCGTACCCGTACACCATACCTCCTTCTAGCACTCGCTGCTTTGGACCGTTCCGCGCACTTGGAGTAGGCGATTGGAGGGAAGGGCGGAGGAGTAATCGGGGTTGCTACCCGCTGCTAGAGATGAGCCAGAGGCGACCCAGGCGGTGGCGGAAAGAAATGATGAGCTATCATTTTTTTTTTCATTTTAGGGAGAGCAAATTATTTCTGTTTTTGCAACCGTTAAAGGCTGGCTTGGGATGGGATCTCAGGTACGCACTGGGCTGCCGCTGCCCTAGTGGAGCAGCCTATGGCCTCATCGGGCGTGTGACTCTTCGAGCGGCCTCTTTTTGTCAGGTTGGCTAGTTCTTTTAAAATATTTTTACTATAGAGTTTGCTCGGTTTATTAACAGGAAATTGGCTGAAAAAGGTACAACCACCTTCGACAACTATCGTGGAACACAACTGTCACGAGGGCACACACATAGCCACCTTGGCTACCCACCAAAGCTGCACAAACACCACCGGAGCGAGGATCGCCAATGAGATTGCCCACCAGTATCATTGTCATCACTCTGCAGTGAGTCCGACTTCCCCAAGAAGCGCCCATCAAGGAGACCTCGCTGGAGCGCACTATGGAGCTCAAACTGGCCTATGCCCAACAGGTGACTCATGCATAGTGATAGGTAGCTTTGACACTGATGATGGGCTCCGGAGAGGAGATGCGCAAGAGCCACGCCGAAAAGATTTTCACCCCACCCGCCCCTTGCAGGTCATTGTACACTACTCAAATGAGGAGGATCAAAGAAGATAGAAGCTCCGACTTCATAGAAAAGGGAAGACCACAACAAAGAAACCCGGACACGCCGGGACAATGGCGACTACCAAAGTCTTGTTGGGACCAAACCATCACACAAAAATGCCATTGTTGCCGCACAAACCACTGAACAGAACTCTCGCATCGCCAGTCGGACACCTACCGACCGCAATGTTGAGTGCCTCCAGCCCTCAAAAAGAGTTGACGGAAGCAAGTTCTTCAAGCCAAAGGAGGAAGAACACGTGAGAGCGTCGCCCATCGCCCGACCCATCCCGGTCTAGGCATTCAACCTTCTTGCTTCGAGGTATGAAGAGGTCAATGAAGCTCGACAACAGTGCCTACAAGAAGGGGAGAGATGCCCACGGATGCCACCACCGTCGACCAGAAAAACCTCGCGTACTTTCACTCAGACCTTCATGGCCAACAACCTCGTGTAGCCATCCAAAGACAGCTAGCACCCAGAATTGTTGTTTGATCTGTATCAATGCTTGAATAATAGTGAAATGACTCGGCAAACAAAAATCTAGAGGAGATTGAGCTAGTGTGTAACAAAAAAATATCTACCCACATGTAGCCATGTGTTATGGTTTGGGCTCAAATCATCCTTATATCATGAATGCAACTGATGTCAGTGAACACATTGTTCCCAAATTTAAAAGACCATGCAAGATTAGATAGTTATAAATTACCACAAAAGTATCATGAGGTACACCGTATGAATTTATGAGAAATCATTTAATTATTAGAGCTACAACAATTTAAATTAGAACTGTAGTAGGGCATAGTTTTTAACTAGCTTCAAAGTATTCTTAAGTATATTAGGCACCGAAGATTGCTTGAGGAACTTTGTCAATCCAAAAATATACGTGAATAACACTTTCTCACTACCAAGTGATGTGTACATTGCATAAATAACACATTAGTGAAATATAGGCAAAGTTTACAAGATTGCTGAAGCTGAAGTCAATATAGGCAAAGTTACGAGAGAAAATACTTGCTCAAGACAAATGTGACAAAATGCATTACATGTATTTTGTCTACAATTACTTTATACCTGGATTAGTTTGTTGATCCGACGCATTCCCTAACACAAGAATACTTTTTGTTATCTGCCGTAACTTTAGACACACCTTCAAATGAATAAGGTATATAATTAGGAAGTCAAAATATGACAGAACTCAAAACTTTACATGATTACAGGATATAATAATGTACTATGCACTTTATTGCACAGTTCATAGAGGCTAGGTTAGTTATTATCTCATTTCCCTAAAAGAATTTGGGCACCTCAATTACGAACCGCAAGTTATAGAGAAGTAAATGCTCTTAGTATGGACTCCGCACGAACTTTCATTAGCTCCAGAAAAGAACTGCAGTACATTTTAAGGATACATGATACAAATTTTGGTTATAGGAAACCACTAATATCATGTATTAAATGGATAATATTTTTAATTGGAATGTTCATGTGGGCATAGGCAGGCTGTCTTTATCTTGAGATATTATTTGCTTGATCGCCTTGTGATCCTCCTCACATGCGCTATTCTCTCTTCATCCACCTAGTTCTTTAAACAGAAACTGAAGAATGCATGCTTTATTGCCCTTTCTATTTTCAATAAATGCACATTCATTACAAGGAAAAAATCTTTTCCTTTTTTATGAGCATGAGAAAAGATGTCATGATCTCCCATAAGTGTTCCAGTCATTAAATGATATGCAATATGGTGCACCATCAACTTCAGAAGAAGAGTATATAAATCCAAGAACACTGTAGGCATCATTCACCTATTCAATCTTCCAACGCAGGAACTTTTGGAAGCATAGACGGATACCTTAATGTTGAGCCAGGAAGAGGAAGAAAGAGATTGTCTAAGAGCAATGGGAAAGCGAACATGGAGGAAACCTTGAGCTATCCATTTATACCTCTAGACAGGTGGTGGTTTTGCAAGTGCTTCCTGATGTCTCCCATTCCTATTGTTGTTAGGTGCTCCTTTCTCTTCCTTTTAGCTTGCATAATTTTTCTTTGCAAATAGTATGCAAATTTAGATGCTGAGAAAGCGAAGGCGAGATTGGAAGAGGAAGAAAAGACGACCTAAGAGCATTGGGTATGGGAACATGGAGGAAAGCCTAAACTACTGTCGTTTCCCTCTACAATTGGGGGTCAGTATATGTTTCAGAGTTTTCCCAATGCCTCCCATGCCTACTGTTCTTAGGTGTTCCTTCCCCTTCCTTATGACTTGCAGAACAAAGTTATCAAAGTGTAAACAGAAAGCTTGACCCCTTCATTGTTTAGTATGCTATGATTGGTCACAACATGCCGAAATGCAATAGACAGCTCAATAGTACACACACCAAAATCGTCCCTGGACTGGGTCAATTGATGATTACTGTGACAAGAATCTGACCTATGACGATTTTACTGAATTTTATCCCAAGCCTTATACATGAACACATTGGATATCATGTGGATTCGACAACGAATCATATCATGTACGAAAATGAACTCCTTACACAGTACTAGGTAGTAGAAGAAGAGGAGGATTTGATGAAGAAAGGGCACTCACGGATGAGATCCGGCCGGTTCGCCGCCTTATTTGGCCGCACCAAGTCAAGACAATGGTACATACATGGAGCATACATCATCCTTCACACGCGCGCCGGCCGCAACGCCTAGCCATCGCCGTACCCGTACACCATACCTCCGCCTAGCACTCGCCGCTTTGGACCGCTCCGTGCACTTGTAATAGGCGATTGGAGGGAAGGGTGGAGGAGTAAGGGGGCTTACTACGCGCTGCTAGAGATGAGCCAGAGACGACCTAGGCGGTGGCGGAAAGAAACGATGAGCTATCATTTTTTCTTTTTATTTTAGAGAGAGCAAATTATTTCTTTTTTGCAACCGTTAAGGGCTGGGCTTCGGATGGGATCTCAGGTATGCACTGGGCTGCCGCTGCCCTAGTGGAGCAGCCTATGGCCTCATTGGGCATGTGACTCTTCGAGCGGCCTCTTTTTGTCAGGTTGGCTAGTTCTTTTAAAATATTTTTACTATAGAGTTTGCCCGGATTATTACGGGAAATTGGGCGAAAAAGGTACAACCACCTTCGACGACTATCATGGAACACGACCGTCACGAGGGCACACACAGCCACCTTGGCTACCCACCAAAGCTGCACAAACACCACGGAGCGTGGATCGCCGATGAGGTTGCCCACCAGTATCATTATCATCACTCCGCAGTGAGTCCGACTTCCCCAAGAAGCGACCATCAAGGAGACCTCGCTGGAGCGCACTATGGAGCTCAGAGTGGCCTATGCCCAACAGGTGACGCATGCATAGTGATAGGCAGCTTTGACACTGATGATGGGCTCCGGAGAAGAGATGCGCAAGAGCCACGCCGAAAAGATTTTCACCCCAACCGCCCCTTGCAGGTCATTGTACACTACTCAAATCAGGAGGATCAAAGAAGATAGGAGCTCCGACTTCATAGCAAAGGGAAGACCACAACAAAGAAACTCGGACACTCCGGGACAATGTCGACTACCAAAGTCTTGCTGGGACCAAACCATCACACAAAAATGCCATCGTTGCCGCACAAACCACTGAACGGAACTCTCGCATCGCCAGTTGGACACCTACCGACCGCAATGTTGAGTGCCTCCAGCCCTCAAAAAGCGTTGACGGAAGCAAGTTCTTCAAGCCAAAGGAGTAAGAACACGTGAGAGCGTCGCCCATCGCCCGACCGATCCCGGTCTAGGCATTCAACCTTCTTGCTTCGAGGTATGAAGAGGTCAATGAAGCTCGACAACTGTGCCTACAAGAAGGGGAGAGATGCCCACGGATGCCACCACCGTCAACCAGAAAAACCACGCGTACTTTCACTCAGACCTTCATGGCCAGCAACCTCGTGTAGCCATCCAAAGCCAGCTAGCACCCATAATTGTTGTTTGATCTGTATCAGTGCTTGAAAAATAGAGAAATGACCCGGCAAACAAAAATCTAGAGGAGATTGAGCTAGTGTGTAACAAAAAAATATCTACCCACATGTAGCCATGTGTTATGGTTTGGGCTCAAATCATCATTATATCATGAATGCAACTGAAGTCAGTGAACACATTGTTCCCAAATTTAAAAGAGCATGCAAAATTAGATAGTTATAAATTAGCACAAAAGTATCATGAGGTACACCGTATGAATTTATGAGAAATCATAAGTATTAGAGCTACAACAATTTAAATTAGAATTGTAGTAGGGCATAGTTTTTAAATAGCTTCGAAGTATTCTTAAGTATATGAGGCACTGGAGATTGATTGAGGAACATTGTCATTCAAAAAATATATGTGAATAACCCTTTCTCACTACCAAGTGATGTGTACATTGCATAAATAACACATGAGTGCAATATAGGCAAAGTTTAACAAGATTGCCAAAGCTGAAGTCAATATAGACAAAGTTATGAGAGAAAACACATCCTCAAAACAAATGTGACAAAACACATTACATGGATTTTTTCTAGAATTACTTTATACCTGGATTAGTTTGTTGATTCGACGCATTCCCTAACACAAGAATATTTTTTGTTATCTGTCGTAACTTTAGACACACCTTCAAATGAATAAGGTATATAATTAGGAAGTCAAAATATGACGGAACTCAAAATTTACAAGTTTACAGAATATAATAATGTACTATGTACTTTATTGCACCGTTCATAGAGGCTAGATTAGGTGTTATCTCATTTCGCTAAAAGAATTTGGGCACCTCAATTACAAACCGCAAGTTATAGAGAAGTAAAAACTACCTCTGCACAAGAAAACTTTTGTTAGCTCCAGAAAAAACTACAGTACAGTTTAAGCATACATGATGCAAATTTTGCTTATAGCAAACCTCTAATATTCATGTGTTAAATGGATAAAAATTTTAATTCAAATTTTCATGTGGCTATTGGCAGGCTGTCTTTATCTTGAGATATTATTTGCTTGATCGCCTTGTAATCTTTCTCACATGCGCTATTCTCTCTTCACCCACCTAGTTCTTTAAACAGAAACTCAAGAATGCATGCTTTATTGCCCTTTATATTTTCAATAAATGTGCATTCATTACCAGGGATAAATCTTTTACTTTATTATGAGCATGAAAAAAGATGTCATGATCTGCCATAAGTGTTCCCGTCATTAAATCATATGCAATATGGTGCACCATCAACTTCAGAAGAAGAGTACAAAAACCCAAGAACACTACAGGCATCATTCACATGTTCAATCTTCCAACTCTGGAACTTTTGGAAGCATAGACGGATACCTTAATGGTGATCCAGGAAGAGGAAGAAAGAGATTGTCTAAGAGCAATGGGAAAGCGAACATGGAGGAAACCTTGAGCTATCCATTTATACCTCTAGACAGGTGGTGGTTTTGCAAGTGCTTCCTGATGTCTCCCATTCCTATTGTTGTTAGGTGCTCCTTTCTCTTCCTTTTAGCTTGCATAATTTTTCTTTGCAAATAGTATGCAAATTTAGATGCTGAGAAAGCGAAGGCGAGATTGGAAGAGGAAGAAAAGACGACCTAAGAGCATTGGGTATGGGAACATGGAGGAAAGCCTAAACTACTGTCGTTTCCCTCTACAATTGGGGGTCAGTATATGTTTCAGAGTTTTCCCAATGCCTCTCATGCCTACTGTTCTTAGGTGTTCCTTCCCCTTCCTTATGACTTGCAGAACAAAGTTATCAAAGTGTAAACAGAAAGCTTGCCCCTTTCATGGTTTAGTATGCTATATTCTTGGTCACAACAAGCCAAAATGCGCTATTTTTTTAATAATACAAATTATTTATTAAATTCCATGAATAATACACAAATTTGAGAAATGTCAAATCTAGAGTGGCCTCGGGAGATTAACTCCCGACCAGTACTTTTTGGTGGTTGAACTCCCGACCAGTCCAGTCGGGCGGGGCATAACTGGTCGGGAGTGGAACTCCCGACTGGACTGGTCGGTAGTTCAACTACCGAAAGGTAATGGTCGGGAGTTAATACCCCGAGGCCATGCTAGATTTCAAAATTACCAATTTCATGTATTATTCGTGAAATTGATATAAAAACATATTATTTAAAAAAATAGGGAAATGGAATAGACAACTCAATAATACACACACCAAAATCGTTCGTGGACTCGATCAGTTGATGATTATTGTGACAAGAATCTGACCTATGACGATTTCACTGAATTTTATCCCAAGGCTTATATATGGACCCAATGGAAATCATGTGGATTCAGCAACAAATCATATCATGTGCGAAAACCAACTCCTTACACAGTACTAGGTAGTAGAAGAACAGGAGGATAATGAAGCCCCGAGCCATACATCATCCTTCACACGCGACGCCGGCCACAACACCGAGCCATCGCCATACCCGTACTTCATACCTCCGCCTAGCACTCGCCGCTCCGGACCGCTCTGAGCACTTGGAGTAGGTGATTGGAGGGAAGGCCGGAGGAGTACTCGGGGTTGCTGCACGCCGCTGGAGATGAGCCGGAGGCAACCTGGGGCGGTGGCGGCGGAAAGCGACGATGAGCTATCATTTTTTTCTTTTTATTTTAGGGAGAGAAAATTATTTCCTTTTTTGCAACCGTTAAGGGGTCGGCTTGGGATGGGATCTCAGGTACGCACTGGGCTCATCAGGCGCCCTATTTTTGTTGGGTTGGCGAGTTCTTTTAAAATATTTTTTAGTATAGAGTTTGGCTAGTTTATTAACGGGACATTGGCCAAAAAAATGTACAACCACCTCCGGTGATTGTCATGGAACACGACCATCGTGAGGGGACACGTGGCCACCCTGATGGCCACCAAAGCTGCACAAACATCACCGGCGCGAGGATCGCTGGCGAAGTCTACCACCAGCGTCATTATCATCACTCTGCAGTGAGTCTGACTTCCCCAAGAAGCGACCATCAAGGAGACCTCGCTGGAGCGCACTATGGAGCTCAAACCGGCCTTTGCCAAACAGGTGACTCATGCATAGTGATATGCAGCTATGACACTGATGATGGGCTCCGGAGAGGAGTTGTGCAATACCCACGCCCAAAAGTTTTTCACCCCAACCGCCCCTTGTACGTCATTGTACACTACTGAAATGAGGAGGATAAAAGAAGATTGCAGCTCCGACTTCATAGCAAAGGGAAGACCAAAATGAATAAACTTGGACACACCGGGACAATGGCGACTACCAAAGTCTTGTTGCGACCAAATCATCACACAAAAATGCCATCATTGCCGCACAAACCACTGAACGGAACTCTAGCATCGCCGGTCAGACACCTAACGACCGAAATGTTGAGTGCGTCCAGCCCTGAAGAAGCGCTGATGGAAGCAAGTTCTTCAAGACGATGCCCCATAGGAGGAAGGGCACGTGAGAGTATTGCCCATCGCCCGACCCATCCGGGTCTAGGCTTTCAACTAGCTTGCTTCGAGGTATGAGGTGATCGATGAAGCTCCACAACGGTGCCTACAAGAAGGGGAGAGATGCCCACGGATGCCACCACCGTCGACTAGAAAAACCAAGCGTACTTTCACTCGAGGCTTCATGGCCAGCAACCTCGTGTAGCCATCCAAAGCCAGCTAGCACCTCCACTGGCCTGCACACCATCGACGTCCTAGCCACCCCACCGCGACATAGAGGCCACCACTTTCCTTGCCATCATTGTCGGCGAGCCAAACCTAGCCAGATCTGGCAACCCACCGTCACGATGCAAACCACTAGAGCCTCGTCCATAAAGAATGCAATAGCCTCAAATGCTGGAAGTCGAAGCCCCTCCGTCAGAGGCCCAAGCCTCTTCGCACTAGAGGCCAAGCCATGGTACGCGCCGGTGCAGGATCCGCCTACCGTAGGGGGGCGACGCAGGAACCATCGCATCACATTGGTGGCCCAATCCTCCCCTACCAAGGGCACCAACGCAGGGGCTCACCACCATCGTCTGCCTGCCAAACTTTTGTCCGAAGGTCTTGGAAGGACGGGACCTGCGACGGCAGATCTAGGGCTATCGCCATGGGAGAGCGACGTGGGGGGTCGGGGTGTGTTGGGGATGGGTTTTGGATTGAAGAAATTGTTGTTTTAAACTCTTCATATTCATATGTTTGATAATATCTCAAAAAACGAAATAATACTTAAATTACTAAGTTGATGTATTGGAATTTTCTTACCAGATAGTACGCCTGAGTTAGAACATGTGCTTCAGTAGTCATATCCACCATGGGCAATGTTGCTCTGGATATGTAATTGGTCGTATCTTTTCACAAACAATGCTCTAGTAGTTCAAAAAATAATGTGTGAATGGAAGAAAGTATGTTCTGCCATACCAGGCTGGGAACTTATTTTAAAAAAGAACGAATTTTGAAGATCATAAAAAATAAAGGTTGGTGGATACTTGTCGTTTGGCGATGGAACAAGGGATCGAACGAGCCCTAGATTTGTTGGGGGGGGGGGATGAACACGTGTTCGGATCTTCTCAACGAAGAAAGTAGTTACAGTACTAGCACACGATAGAGAGTTGACACAGGATTTTTTACCCAGGTTCAGGACCCTCGTGAGGAAGTAAAAGCCCTACTCCTGCTTGGTTGTACTACTCGCGGTGCTTTGTGAGGGTACAGTGGTGGTGATGAACTTAGGGTTTCAGATTGCAAGAATCAATCCCCTTCTAAGGTAGGTGTGGCACCCCTTTTATAGTGGCACCGGGTCTCTTCCCCCAATCTTTGGGCAGGAAGGGCTACCACATTGCCGTCCAAGGAAGACTAGCCTACAAGACTACTTTACATGAGATAGGTCCAGGGCCTTTGGTTGCGTCGGTCTTCCATGGGACTACGGTCATGGATGACGTCCTTCCATGGGGGGCGCGCCGTCCACTGGCCCCTTTACTAGTAGGGAAAACCTTATAGCCGAATTCCTTGCCACCAGTAAAGAGGTCACGGGGGTCGCCGACAGTAAGGCTATCTAGGGGATTGTTTGTTTGCAGCCCGAAAGTTCCTGGGCTAGGGCATCGCGGTACCCAAGTTCCCTGTAATTGTCGTGTTTCGTAAAGTTGGGCTGCCAACTACTGAGAGGGGCCATTTCGAGGCAAACTTATCTCACCCCTACCAAATTCATGCATTCCGTTAAACTGTCTCGTGAAGTAGACGGTCAGGACCCACATGTCGGTCATCTGTCCATAACGCGAGCGCCAACGTAGAAACCTCTTAGGAAAATCAAGGAACTAAGTGAATTGGATGCGTTGACCAATTTCACAAATCCATTCCCTCCTTTCCCCTAGCACCTGCGGCGTCGAAATCCACCCTCCAGGCAGAAGGATTCCTTCGGACATTTGACTTCCGGCGCCAAGTTGTTGTGCCCCTTCGCTGATCCCGAGCTCCAATGGCGCATGCCGTTGCCACTGTTGCGAGGCTCTAGCCCGCCTCCGACACCGACGAGTTGAGCAGCTCGATGGATGGAGATCCTACTACCAAGGAAGAAGAAGTTCTGGCTACATGTGGGTGAGTTATCCTTCTCTTTGGTATTCGCACTAATTATAACTGCTAGCTGGCTACTGAACCTAAAATTGTTTTTTTGTCCAACGCTGACAAACATATTTTGTCCACAGTTTTCTGTCAAGTGGGATCTCCGCGGACCACCCTTACTTGGTTACGGTAACCCTCTTCAGGTACGACTCTAAATCAACAAGGGTGAAGGGCAAGTGGTATGAACACCATTGTATCATGATGGAAGAAGCACCTACGCAGATCTGCACTATCCCTGATATGGTTGCTGCTTTGCGTAATCCTGATGAAATATGGCCGTAGCAGACTGTAAAGTTATGCTTCATGGATGAACGAGTCATCGTGGTTCCTCTAGCTTGCATGTTTGAGCTGAATTGTGATGTACTGGATGTGGAAGCTGCTGCAACTGGGAGTCGCACTTTTATTTTTGGATAGGGTGGTCACTCGAACCCAATTAGCTCTTGGTAAGCAAAAGTCTCTTAGGGTTCGCATGTTTGTGCTGAATTGTAATTTTTGTTTTATTTACTTTGTAGATATTTGGCAGTTATGCAACAGTCCTGTTTCTTTGACAGGAAGCGCCGCAAGGTTAGAAACATGACTGCTGGGTTAGTCATTTTGTTGCCGGAAGAAAATAAAAACGAGCGGAAAGATGATGCTAGACACGATTCTGGTGCTGATTGTCCCGGTGATGCAGAGTACGTGAAGCTAAAAAAATTGACACCGAGGAAGAGGAAGAAGGCAGGAAATAAAAAAGCCAGTGGACGTGAAGGCTTGGCACCCAGGCTAGGGTAGAAGGCTACTGGCAATGAAGATTGATAGTAATGTGTTGAACTTAAACCTGTATATGTAATTCGGTTAAATTCTGGAGCTCTGTGTGTGGAACTTTGCGGGGTGAAACAATATACCCATGTTCTCAAAATAAAATGTACCGTGACTTAGGGTTTTGGAAACGCCCGAGTCAGTAGTTGAATCCGAAATTGTGATTGTGCCACTACTATCTGAAAACACGCAACACCAGTTCCACGATTGCTGAGGGGCAGGAGGTCTCCAAATTCGATAGAATGTAAGTGGCACAGAGATAAATTATTTAAGTTGCTACACTCCACGAAGCAGCAACTTATTTCAGCTGTTGCACAACGACATGGCAAGATAAACAACAATGGCAACCGATAATGCCCAGATAATGACGAAATCGGTACCACTTTTTGGCCTAAGCTTGAGCCCGTCTATCTCACCGCCTCCCTGCTTCTGCATTCCCTGCATCTGGCGAAGCTCCCGGATCTCCAGTAACCGGGTGTACATGTTTCCACTTTATAAATTGTGGTTGTGCCATTTGCATATGGCACAATCCACATAGATTACGTTTAAACAAACCACCAATGTCAGAATACCGCCATGATCAGATAAAAGGAGGTAATGCAGGGTTAAGACAGATTAACAGGTGACCAATTTTTTTTCTCGCAGGACTCCGGGACCACTAGTTCAGACCTCTAGGTCAACAAGTACTACTATTACAACTTAAAAAAGCACGGAGCTCAAGCTAAATAAAACTAGTTATCACACATCTACTTGATCTTCCTAATCTTAGCCCGATGCGCATCTTCCTACGAGAGCAAGGATCGAATCGTCTGCTCCTTCCTTTTAGCATCTTCCTTGCACAACATCAATTGTTTCTCTATATTTATCCTCATGCACTTGTCAATACTCGTAGTTATGAACTGCAGGACTTTGGCCTGGTGAAGATCATTCCTTGCTTGAGTCAGTTCTTACTCTACTTTAGCCTTCAGGAGCCAACGCCACGTATCTCTCCTTCTCAACTTTGCTAACTTTGTCTTGCACCCTCCTAAGATCTCGGTTAAGCTTCATTATGTCAACTGGGTCCCATAGCTTCATCTCAGCATTGTCAAGAAGTGAGCTGACTATGGATACTTTCAACTTGACAATCATATCCTATAGTTTGTCTAGCGTTTTCTGCATCGATTTGGGCCACTCTAGATCTACCCATTTTCTGCCTTTACCGCCACCGTTATTGCCGTTCCGGGCATCTTGGAAGCCTCCTCCACCGATGTTGCCTCCACAGTTGCCGACGTTGGGGCGGTCCTGCCCTTGCTGGCTACCATTGCCAAGAGGATGGTTGCCTCCCCCTAATACGGAGGAGGATACTCTAGCACACGCTGGCGGCCAGGGTTGCCGTATGAGACGCCGTAAGGGGCATCGTAGCCACGCCGCGCCGCGTTTGCCGAAGAGGACCACCCGCCCTCGGCCTGGGCCTACTGAGCCTGAAGGGACTCGTACGAGAGGATGGCGGAGTAGAACTCGTCGTACGGAATCGATATGTTGCTGAAGGTGAGCGTGGCAGCGATGGAGTACGCAGACCCGAGCCCGATGATGATGTAATCTACGAGCTCGTCGTTGCCAATGGGGGACCCGACAGCGGCCAAGGAATCGGCGAAAGACTTCATCTTTTGCATGTACGCGGCAGCGAAGAGATCCTCCTTACGAGTGGAGGATACTTGACAACGAATGTGGCACACATTAGGGTGACTCTGGGCACCGTTCATGGTGTGGATGTCGTTCCACACTGCAGCAGCGGTCTTGCAACCGAGGAGGTGATTGGCGATGTTAGGCTCCATGGAGCAGAGGAGATAGCCGATGACCTTCTGATCGGCAGATCACCGGCGCACGTACTCCAGGTTTGCGACGGTGATAGCCTTGTCCCTCTCTCCCTGGGTGATGGTCTTCTCAGGCGTCGCGACGATGAGGTGATCGCCCCGGCAAACTCCGAGAGGGAGAGAGCGGAAGGCTTCATCACGGTGGCGGTAGAGAGAACTCGCGGCAGCGGCGGAGCGGACTCGCGGCGGTGGTATTGGCTCTGATACCAAGTTGAAAATAGGTTTAGGGTTTTGTGGGGTCTAAGCATGCACCTCTCCTCTATTTATATACTTCGACATGGTACAACACAATTACAATCCGTACGGGTACAGAACCTCACGTACGTGTTGGAGACGGTGTCTAACAGGCTTAACCTTCAATTACCTCATGATGGTGTCTCGGTACACTTGAATCCATATACAGGAGTTACACGGAGTTCAAACTGAGATATAATAACTTCTAGAGAAAGAGAGGCACACATCAAGATGGATGATAAAAAAGTTGGAGAAGGCAGTGGTGTGAGAAAGCAATGGACAGAAGCTGCCGCGCATAAAATGAAAGTGGGATATACAAAAATAAGAACCAAAACAGTGTTCACATCCGATGAAAACTAACTATGATGATAGTTTTTACATGAGATAAAAGACCAAAATATCAGGAGACAGCGGAATAGGTGTTGAACACGCAAAGTAAATTATAGGCTTGATTGACTTCGTCACATGGTCCTTGAGCTGCAGAATCCACTCTCGAGCGTTTTTTAATCTCCCTGGAAATAGACATACATGTAATAAGAACCCCTCCCCCTTGCCGCCGCTGGAGGACGACCCCGGGCGAAGCCCCTGGGCCGTCGGCGGTGGCAGGGCCTCCCCTTCTCCCTCAGGTGTCAGTGGCAGCCCGGCGGTTCTGGCGTGCGGGTGTCCTCTGGGGCCTAACGGCGGTGGCGTCCTGCGGCGCGAGCGGCGGATTGACTGGCGGTCGGAGGTGGGCTGGGTGCGCTGGCGCGTGGCGCTCCTAGCCATGGCCGTGGCGGTGGCCTGCGGCCCCGATTCGGGTCCTGGAGGGGATGTGCGGCTTGGTGGTCGGGGTTGCCCCTTTTGGGTTGCAGAGACCCCGCCACTGGACCTCGTTCCCCTCCCCAGATCCCATGGCGATGGCGGCCAGGGGGGCCTCGGGCGCTGATCTGGAGTTTGGACCTGGCCTCGGCGGCTCTGCGGGCTTCGTGGACCTCGTGTTGGTCCTTCTCGGCGACCTCCTCTTCTCTCGGTTGGGCACGGCTTGGTTCCCAGGGTAGTGGCCCCGGACGGTGGTGAGCCATGTGGTTGGCGGGCGTGCCAGGGGCTCTGGTGCTGGCCGGCTTCCATGGTCATGGGGACGACGGGGTGCCGGCGAGCCGTGCGACGTGGAGTTTGGACCATGGAGTTTCTTCGCCGGGGGAAACCCTTGCCCTCTGGGCCTCGACGACGGTGTGTGAGCACATCGTCCCCTGCCTGCAGGCGTCGTTGTGGTGGTGCTCGGTGTGTCTTGGTTGGAGGAAGAAGGCTTTGCCGAGGAGAAACCCTACTCTCTGTGCCGCGGGGCGGCGTCTACGGACGTCGTTCCCTTGGTGAAGGCGTCGCCGTGGTGCTTTCGGTCTCCCTCATGCTCCGGGTGAAAACCCTGATCCTCGGATCGGGCGGTGGCGGCGCCCTGGCGTCGTGCTATTCTTGAAGACGTCGCCTTGGAGCCCTCGTCGTTTGGCTCTCCGTCAGAGGTTTTGCGGAGCTGCGGTGTCTTCGGACGGTTGGAGTTGCGGCGTGTCTCCCTCGGCATGGCAGGTTGCGGATCTACATCCCCTCTCCTTGGGGATCCCTCGACGCGGCCTAGGGCCTGCGTGCTTTCCTGGTTTGGTTCCTGAAGGTGGTCGGCTTCTGGTGGCTTTGCTGCAGCGGTGGCGGGATCTCGACGGCGCGCGTGAAAATAGCTCATAATCTGGAGGAGCTCCGGCCTGACACTATAGACGTCTTGAGCTCGCCTTCCACTTTTGTAGTAACTATAATGGCCTTGCGCTTCCGAGTGTAGCTTCGTGGTTTCCTTCTTATGTGGGTGGGTTGCTCTTCCATGTATGATGTGTGCAGTACCTTGTAACCTTTCGCCGTTTGGCGTTATTAATTTAACATCGCGCCTTTAGCCTTTTATCTAAAAAAAGTTAAGTGGCACTCAGAAGACATTCGGCTTTTCAGTTCTCGCAAGGGTAGACTTGTCATGAGAAGATGCCCAGATTGAGGCAACACGTGTGTGCTGAACCTACATGTAAAACAATTTCAGGCTGAATGTAGATCGTGGAAGAAAATCTTAATCTTCCTAGTTATCAATGGGCAGCAACAGATCAGGCATCATTGTCGTTATGGCTACATGAATATTTGTCTTCAATGCACACTTTTTACCCTTTTGATCGGTTTTAGTTTGGTGTGTTTGCTTGCTTGTCTAGTTTTAGCTTCCCAATGGTTGTTGGGCAGAGAATGATTGGGCATCACTTTCATTATGTCTTGACAAATATTCATCTACCTCCTCGGATATGTATATCTTGTTCGTATCCTTTGTACTCTTACATGTCCATGATCATTACCTCCATTTATTTCCACTTTCCCATATAAATGTGCAACCCATGCCTGAACTAAGCAGTCACTTTTTGGATATGCTATAATAGCAATGGCAGAAGATCAGAAATTAACACCAGAGATCATTCGCTGCTATGTCCTATGGTGCATTGTGAAGTTGGTATGTCCATTACTCATTCATAATAGCAGTAAAACAACAAATCGACAAGTCTACATGTACCCCAATGTTCTCAGGATTCTGGACTTAGATGTGGAGGGTGAGCAGGGAAGAGGACAAGAGTGTCCAAGAGCAGTGTGAATGGGAACATCAAGAAAAGCATTAACTCTCTAGATTCCCTCTCGTAGAATAGGAGAGATCTGTTGAGAAATAGAGCAATTTTTCAAGAGATTTAACCATAATAAAAGACAGAGAAAACACATGTAGAATAATAGAAAAAGACCAGAAGATGATATACATCACGGTAGAGGAACCGCCGGTGTCCCCGTTAGCGTTGGCACCGTCGTTAGCCATGTTGTCGAGGAAAAGGTTATTGATGTCGGGGAAGAAGTCATCGTTGGGGAAGACGTCGGTGCAGTCGCTATCCGTGGAGGAGTCCGTGATGAAGCCAGTAGTCGCGCTGGTAGCGCTCCCCAAAAACCTTATCGCCCTTCTCCCGTACATGACTCAAAGCAGCGGGGTCTCGGAGGACTACTGTCCCAGCTCGTGGTGCACGCCGCAAGACGGGTTGGAAAGATATAAGCAGCGCAATGCTCTGGAATTGGAGGCGCACCCGTGCGTTGGTTTATCAGACGAGAGGAGCGACCTATCACTCTTATAGGCATGGGTAGGCAGGCGAACAGTCGATGTCGGGAGAGGAAACGAACAGACATCGACTGAAGCCGAACAACCTCCACCACTTGAATTGAATTAAATTTCCACTGAGTTCGTATTAAAAATACACTCACGCAGACTATTCAAATTATTATCCATTTATGCGTTCTCGGCTCGAGGCATTCCTGCAACCCGCGGCGCGCGCGTCGTGACGAGGCGAGGCGAGGCATGGTGAGGCGGGCGGCGGAGGAGGAGGAGCGCACGCGTATATGTCTTCTCTTCTCAAGCTCGTACAAGTGGTGGAAGAGATCTCCTTATAAGCTGGTCCAACTTCCACTCAACTAGCAATGTGGGACTAAACTCTTGTCCCACCTCTTTGCCTTGCATGAATGGGCCAAGTGGGCCTCTAGGATTTCAGGAATTGTTGAATAGTATAAATGGGCTGGGCCTTTATTAGGAAAAAATTCCAACAATCTCCCACCAGATCCCAGAGGCGCACATAAATTTTCCTATGATTCCAAAATATTGTTTATATATTGGTACTAGTGGAGACTGTTAAGTTGAACTTCCACCTAGAACTCTATGCTACACTAGTTTGCAACTTGTAACGTGGACTATGCCTTGAACTGCAAGTTTGCTGCATTCTAGCTTGACACAAAGCCTTGACCAATACTGGGCTGCCGTGGGACTTCCCATCGGGTGGAGCTTATGCGTCATACTCCATAGCCTTTCATGAGTTTATTAGAGAGCACCCAACTCTCATAGACTGCGACGTTTAACAGTCGAACTCATATAGGTGTGTTATTCAAAAAATATGTTCTGCAGGACAACATCTCTGCTTAAACTAAGCCACTTAGAACACATTAAGATAAATCAACCTGCTATGCAGAATAGGAAAGTATTGCATCTTCATGGAGTGGTGATTAAAGTAGGGATACTTTCCTCTCAGTTCACCAACAGCTTGTCTCCCAATTCTAATTCACGGGACCTCCGATCACATAGAGTGGTTTACCACTGTGGAAAACTTATATTGTGGGTCTCATTCCCATCTCCTTTGATGCATTTTCTATCACGTTTCGTGATAAACCCTTTGTGAAGGGATCTGCCAGGTTCTTAGATGTTTGGATATAATCCAACGCAATAACTCCGGAGTTCCTCATTTTCCTGATAGATTTCAATCTCCTCTTCACATGTCTTGAGGACTTCATGTTATCCTTAGAACTGTTCACTTTAACAATCACAGTTTGATTATCACAGTTCATTGGGATTGCGGGTATAGGTTTCTCAACCATAGGTAAGCCCATCAAGAGTTCTCGAAGCCACTCTGCTTCAACAGTGGTTGTGTCTAATGCTGCGAGTTCTGCTTCCATATTTGAGCTCGTTAAGATGGTCTGCTTGTAAGACTTCCAAGAAACAGCACCACCACCAAGTGTAAATATATATCCACTCGTGGCCTTTATCTCATCAGCATCAGATATCCACTTTGAATCACTATATCCCTCTAGCACCCTTGGGTACCCAGTATAGTGATTGTCGTAGCTCGCAGTGCCATTGAGATAGCGCATGACTCTCTCAAGAGCTTGCCAATGATCATCTCCAGGATTTGAAACAAACCTACTAAGTTTGCTTGCATCAAAAGTGATGTCAGGCCTCGTAGCGCTAGCTAAATACATAAGCGACCCAATAATCTGAGAATATGTCAATTGATCTCTAGTAGTGCCTCTATTCTTTCGAAGTAACACACTAGGATCATACGGTGTTGGAGAAGACTTGTAGTTGCTATACCCAAAGCGACTCAAGATCTTTTCAACATAGTGAGACTGAAGCAGTGTGATCCCACCATTATCATCTCTCAATATCTTGATGTTCAAAATAACATCAGCTACTCCTAGATCCTTCATCTCAAAAGACCGAGATAAGAAATCCTTGACTTCCTTAATCACATTAAGATTGGTCCCAAAAATCAGTATGTCATCAACATACAAACAAAGAATTACTCCCTCGCCCCCACGGTAGCGATAATACACACATTTGTCCGCTTCGTTTACAGCAAAACCTGCAGTGGTTAGGGTTCTCTCAAACTTCTTGTGCCACTGCTTAGGTGCTTGTTTAAGGCCATATAAAGACTTCAACAACTTACACACTTTTCCTTCTTGGCCACTCACTACAAATCCATCTAGCTGATCCATATATATTTCCTCGCCCAACTCTCCATTTAGGAAAGCTATCTTAACGTCCATTTGATGAATGAGAAGACCATGTGAGGCAGCCAAAGATAGTAGTACGCAAATGGTGGTCAATCTGGCTACATGTGAGTAAGTATAAAAGAAGTCCTCACCTTCTTTTTGGATATAACCCTTGGCTACAAGTCTTGCATTGTACTTCTCAATAGTACCATCAGGCCTAAGTTTCATCTTAAACACCCATTTGCATCCTATAGGTTTGCACCCATAAGGACAATCGGTGATCTCCCATGTTCCATTCGCTAAGATGTAATCCATCTCACTACGAACGGCTTCCTTCCAGTAGTCAGCATTAGGAGATGCATAGGCTTCTGAAATAGAAGTAGGAGTATCATCCACAAGGTACACAATGAAATCATTACCAAAGGACTTTGCTGTCCTCTGTCTCTTACTCCTCTTAGGAATTTCATTATCATCCTCCTCAGGTTTTTCCGAGTGTTCAATAGGAATGGTATGTTCAGGAATTGTGGGTATTTCCTAATTCAACGAGTCAGGTATCTCCTGATTTGATGAGCTAGGTATATCCTTCATGGGAAAGATATCCTCAAAGAAATTCACATCATTTGACTCCATGATTGTACCAACATGCATGTCTGGTACTCCAGATTTTACTATCAAGAATCTATAGCCAATGCTATGAAAAGCATATCCCAGAACACAGTCCACGGTTTTTGTTCCAAGTTTGCGCTTCTTTAGGATTGGCACATGAACCTTTTCCATACAGCCCCAAGTTCGCAAGTAAGAAAGATTTAATCTTTTCTTTTCCCATTCTTCAAATGGAGTAATCTCTTTGTTCTTAGTGGGAACTTGGTTTAGGACATGACATGCAGTCAGTAATGCCTCCCCCCACCATTCCTTGGAGAGACCTGATGTGTCTAACATGGCGTTAACCAAATCTGTTAGAGTATGGTTCTTTCTTTCGGCTACCCTGTTTGACTGGGGCGAGTAGGGAGGCGTCCTCTCATGGATTATACCATGTTCTACACAAAAAGAATCAAACTCGTTGGAAAAGTACTCTCCCGCACGATCAGACCTAAGCCTCTTAATCTTTCGATCAAGTTGGTTTCCCACTTCAGCTTTATAGATTTTGAAGTAACTCAAAGCCTCATCTTTTGATTTCAGAAGATACACATGACAATATCTTGTAGAGTCATCGATCAATGTCATAAAATATTTTTTCCACCTTTTGTCAACACACCATTCATCTCACAAAGATCTGAATGTATGAGATCTAGTGGTGCCAAATCTCTCACATCTACAATCGTATGTGACTTGCGAGGTTGCTTCGCTTGCACACAAGTTTGGCATTTAGATCCCTTCGCAGTAGTGAATTTTGGGATTACATTCATTTTAGCTAACCGCGTCATGCAACAAAAATTAACATGACAAAGACGTGAATGCCATACATTTGATACAAGATCAGATGAAACATGATTCACGACTTTATTACACAGATCTGATAGTGATAGGCGGAACAAACCTCCACACTCATAGCCTTTACCAATAAATGTTCCAAACTTAGACAGTAAAAATTTATTGGACTCAAACACAATCTTGTAGCCATCACGACATAGAAGTGATCCACTAACAAGATTCTTATTTATTGAGGGAACATGATGCACGTTCTTCAGGCGCACGGTCTTTCCCGAAGTGAACTTCAGATCGACCGTACCAACACCATGAACAAAAGCATGTGAGCCATTCCCCATCAGCACGGACTAAGTCCCTCTGACCTGATATGAAGAAAACATGGAAACATTAGAGAAAACATGTACATTAGCGCCTGTGTCAATCCACCAATCAAGAGAATGACATAATGAAAGAACAGTAGGTACTATACCATACCCAACATCTTTCATCTCAACGTCGCCCATGACAACATTAGCAGCCTTGCTGCCTTTTCCATGCTGGCGTTTGTCAAAGCGGTTAGGGCAAGCAGGAGCCCAATGATCAGGATCACCGCACACATGACAACCACCTTTCTTCTTATCAGTCTTCTTCTTGAAACTAGTAGACTGTGAGGCTTTGTTCTTTCCATCGAACTATCCTTTTCCATCAAACTTTCCCTTGTTCTTCGACTCGTGAGCCTGGAAGTTATTTTTCTGTACCAGATTGGCACTTGAACCTCCCTCAGCACCTCGAGCACGTGTGACTTTTGCTCTCTCCTTCTCTTCCACATCAAGAGTTCCAATGAGATCCCATACGGAAAACTCTTGTCTCTTGTGTTTCAGGGAAGTAGCAAAGTTCCTCCATGAAGGGGGAAGTTTGGCAATAATGCCCCTGGCAATGAACTTGTCCGGTAACACGCAATGGAAGTGCTCAAGATCCTTGGCCAGTGACTGTATGTCATGAGCCTGCTCAACCACGAAGCGGTCATCAGTCATCTTGTAGTCATAGAGTTGTTCCATGACATACAGTTCACTGCCAGCGTCCGAGACCCTAAACTTGGCCTCGAGCACAACCCACGTGTCCTTGCCATTATAAAATGACATATATGGTTCAACAATGTTCTCCCCGAGAATGGACAACAAAGCATCCTTGAACAGGGTATCCGTTTTTTGGAAAACTTGTTCCTAAGCAGGAGTAAGCTCTCCCTCAGGCTTGCCAAGAGTGGCGTCATAGCAGTTCATGTCTGAAACCATAGAACTTCTCTCACGCGCCACCTCTTATAATGCATACCCTCAAAGACATGTGGCTTCATAGAAGCAACAAAACCACTTGGAGCAAATTTCCTATAATAAGGTTTTTGGATTGTTGAGAAATAGAGAAATTTTCCAAGAGATTTAACCATAATAAAATAAAGAGAAAACACAGGCAGAATAATAGAAAAGACCATAAGATGATATACATCATGGTAGAGGAACCGCCGGTGTTCCCGTTAGCGTTGGCACTGTCGTCAGCCATGTTGTCGAGGAAAAGGTTGTTGATGTCGGGGAAGAAGTCGTCGTTGGGGAAGACGTCGGTGCAGTCGCTATTCATGAAGTAGTTCATGATGAAGCCAGTAGTCGCGCTGGTAGCGCTCCCCAAAAACCTTCTCGCCCTTTTCCCGTATAGGACTCGAAGCAGCGGGATCTCGGAGGCTAATTGTCCTAGCTCGCGGTGCACGCCGCAAGACGGGATGGGGAAGATCTAAGCAGCACAATGCTCTAGAATTGGAGGCGCAAGGTGTGTGCGTTGGTTTATAAGAGGAGAGGAGCGACCTCTGATGTCTACGCACTTCTATTCTTGTAGACAGTTGTTGGGCCTCCAAGTGCAGAGGTTTGTAGAACAGCAGCAAGTTTTCCCTTAAATGGATCACCCAAGGTTTATCGAACTCAGGGAGGAAGTGGTCAAAGGTATCCCCTCTCAAGCAACCCTGCAATCAAGATACAAGAAGTCTCTTGTGTCCCCAACACACCCAATACACTTGTCAGGTATATAGGTGCACTAGTTCGGCGAAGAGATAGTGAAATACAAGTGGTATGGATAATTATAAGTGGTAATGATGATAGAAAATAACTTGATGGCGTGGAAGAGACTAAAAGCAAACTGAAATAAATATGGAAGCAAGCAAACATGTAACAGATCTAATAGCAAACGGTGTATCAATGCTTAGAAACAAGGCCTAGGGATCATACTTTCACTAGTGAACACTCTCTCATATAAATATATCATCTTCATGATACTACGCTGAACTACTCTCCGGTTGGACACTCTAATCAACGGTAGGGCTATAACAGCACACCTCAAAGTAAGCCTTTCCCATCTAGAAAACCCCACACTGTCACCTTGAGCACTAGATGAGTCCAACAAACACCACAATTTCATAAAGACATCCAACTCAAAATATAACTCATAACAAGTATTTGTAACCTCTAGCCTAAGTACCACCATGGTGTGCACGCTGTCACTTTCACACACATGGGGAGAGCAGAGATCTATTAAAGCACTTGAGTAGCAAGGTAGATCTATAGATTACAAGATCATGATCTCAATAAGATCATGCATAGAGAGAGAGATGAACACATAGCTACCGGTAGAACCCTTAGCCTCGAGAGAGAACTACTCCCTCCTCATCATGGTAATAAGAAATGGTGATGGAGATGGTGGTGGAGATCGATGGAGATGGCTCAGGGCACTTCCCGTCGGCAGGTGCTTAACAGACTTTCTGTCCCCCGAATCTCCTTTTCGGTGGCGGCGGCGCTGCGGAACTTTTCGTGGCTAGAGGCTTGATTATCTAGGGTTTCTGCCTCGGGAGGCTTCTTATAGGCCAGAGGGCAAGGTCGGTGGGTGGCCAGGGGGCCCACACCATGCCCTGGCGCGGCCTAGGTGGACTCGTGCCTAGGGGTGGTCTGGCCACCCTGTGGCCCCCCTCCAGCTCTCCTTCTGGCTCCGTGAATCTTCTAGGAAAATAGTAACTTTGGCTTTTGTCCCGTCCAATTCTAAGAATATTCATTTTCTGACTTCCTGGAACCAAAAATAGCAGAAAACAGGCAACTGGCACTGTGAATCTTGTTAATAGGTTAGTCCAAGAAATCATATGAAAAGTACTCCAAAGTTGGAACAAAACACAAGGAAGTAGATAAAACCAAGCATGGAACATCAAAAATTACAGATACATTTGCAATGTATCAACCTCTCACTCTTATAGGAACGGGTAGGCAGGTGAACAGTCGGTGTCGGGAGAGGAAACGAACAGGCATCGACCAAAGCCGAACAGCCTCTACTAAGCTCGAATTAAATCTCCATTAAATTTCCACTGAGTTCGTATTATAAATACACTCAAGTAGATTGTTCAAATTATTATCCATTTATGTGTGGCAAAAAGAAAGAGAAGCTCTCGGCTCGAGGCATTCTCACAACCCGCAACCCGGGCCGTGCGAGGCGTGGCGAGGCGGGCGGAGGAGGAGCGCGCGTGTATTTGTCTTCTCTTCTCAAGCTCGTACAAGTGGTGGAAGAGATCTCCTTATAAGCTGGTCCAACTTCCACTCAACTAGCAATGTGGGACTAAACTCTTGTCCCACCTCTGTGATGGGTTCGTAGCATGGAAAACAAAAAATTTCTACCACAAGAACGAACAAAACCCAGATCTAATCTAGATAAAAGCCAAGATCTAATCTATTAGACATGTGCAATGAGATAGATTTGTACTAACCCTTGTAGATCCGAAAGCCTTGTGTGAGATCGGATCTCGTGGTTGATATAGACGATCACTTGCCGATCTCAAGATCGAGTAGACGATCCTTCCGGCGCCACGTTCGGCGGTGCCTGATCGGTCCTGCGTCTTGGTCGATCTGAGACCTTCCTCTCCCGTTCAGCGAAAGCGGAGGTAGTAGATCTCTCCACGGAATCCCAGCAGCACGACAGCGTGGTGGTGGTGGTGGAGTAGAGAATTCTGCAGGGCTTCGCCTAAGCCTGAGCAGAAGGAAGGAGGAGGAGAGAGGCGTCTAGGGCAAGAGTGGAGGGGCAAGGCGGGTGGCGCCTCCACCCCTCTATATATAGAGGGAGGGGTGCGGCCTAGGGTTCCCACCCCTAGGCCCACCTCCTAGGGTCGGCGCACAAGGGGGGCTTGGGGGGAGTTTCCTTCCCCCCGCCCAAGTTTCCCCTTTTTCTTTCTTGGTTTTCAAGTAAACTCCATAGAAATTTTTAGAACCTTCTGGAACATTCCGAAACCTTCGAGAACCCCCATATAAACACTCCGGGACATTTCCGAACCTAGAAAATGATCTCCATTATATGAATCTTATTCTCCGGACAATTCTGGATCTCCTCGTAATGTCTCAGATCCAATCCGAGACTCCGAACAACATTCGGTCTCCAACGCACATTCCATATCTACCTAAATAGCATCGAACCTTAAGTGTGTCACCCTACGGTTCGTGAATATGCAGACATGATGGAGACACCTCTCCGATCAATAACCATCAGCGGGATCTGGAGATCCATAACAGCTCCCACATACTCAACGATGACTTCGTGATCGATAGAACCATTAACATACGAAACCAATTCCCTTTGTCACGCGATACTCTACTTATCCGAGGTTTGATCGTTGGTATCTCCATACCTAGTTCTACCTCGTAACTGATAAGTACTCTTTACTCGTTCCATGTTATGCCATCCCTTGTGAACCAGTCACATGCTTGCAAGCTAACTAGATGACATTCCACCGAGAGGGCCCAGAGCATATCTATCCGTCTTATGGATGGACAAATCCCAATCTTGGTCCATGCGCTTCAACACATACTTTCAGAATACCCAATGACACCTTTATAACCACCCAGTTACGAAGCGGTGTTTGATGTCATCAAAGTACCCATCCGGTGATGGTGATTAACATAACCTCATGGTCGAAGGATTAGGTTACTATGCATTTGAAATCCTGTAGCAATACGAACTAAATGACTTGATCTTATGCTACACTTACTATGGGTGTGTGTGCATCACATCATTCTCCTAATGATACAACCTTGTTATTAATGACATCCAATGCCCATGATCAGGAAACCATGATCATCTATTAATCAACAAGCTAGTTCAACAAGTGGCTTACTAGGGACTCTTTTACGTTTACAAAACATACATGTATTAGTGTTTCCTTATAATACAATTATAGCATGGGATGTAAACATTCATCATAAACACAAAAATATAATAATAACCACTTTTATTATTGCCTCTTGGGCATATCTCCAACAGTCTCCCACTTGCCTAGAGTCAATAATCTAGATTACATGGTAATATACCTAACACCCATGGCGTTCAGGTGTTGGTCATGCTTTGCTCTAGGGAGAGGTTTAGTCAACGGATCTGCCACATTCAGATCAGTGTGTACTTTGCAAATCTTTATGTCACCATCTCGGACATACTCGCAAATAGCATGGAAACGTAGCTTGATGTGCTTCAGCTTGCTATGTGACCTTGGCTCCTGTGCATTAGCTATGGCACCTGTGTTGTCACAGTAGATGGCCATCGGGTCCAACGCACTAGGAACCACGCCAAGTTCAGTAATGAACTCCTTCATCCATATGGCTTCTTGTGCAGCCTCCGAAGCAGCTATGTATTCCGATTCAGTTGAACATTTCGCCACAACGCTTTGCTTGGCACTCCTCCAGCTCACTGCAGCACCATTCAAAATAAATACGTATCCAGATTGTGACTTCGAGTCATCTGGATCGGTGTTCCAACTAGCATCAGTGTAACTGTTTACAACAAGCTGTTCATCACCTCCATAAGAAAGAACCATATCCTTAGTCCTATTCAGGTACTTTAGGATATTCTTAACCGCTTTCCAGTGCTCCAAACCAGGATCACTTTGATATCTGCTAGTCAAACTAACAACATGTGCTATATCCGGTCTTGTACATAGCATGGCATACATGATAGAACCTATGGCCGAGGCATAGGGTATATTATTCATCTTCTCTCTATCTTCTGCCGTAGCTGGACTTTGAGTCTTACTCAAGGTATTACCTGACAACATGGGCACGAACCCTTTCTTGCTCTCTTCCATTCTAAACTTCTTTAGAACTTTGTCCAAGTATGTACTTTGTGAAAGCGCTATTAGGCGTCTTGATCTATCTCTATAAATCTTGATGCCTAGAATATATGCCGCTTCGCCAAGATCCTTCATCAAAATACTATTATTCAAATAGGCTTTGACTCTATTAAGAAGTTCTATATCATTCCCAATCAACAATATGTCATCTACATATAGTACTAGGAATGCTACAGAGCTCCCACTCACTTTCTTGTAAATACAAGCTTCTCCATAAGTTTGTATAAATCCAAAGTTTTTGATTACTTTATCAAAACATTGATTCCAACTCCGGGATGCTTGCTTCAGTCCATAAATGTAGCGCTGAAGTTTGCATACCTTGTCAGCATCTTTAGGATCGACAAAACCCTTGGGTTGTACCATATACAACTCTTCCTCAATGTCACCATTAAGGAACGCCGTTTTGACATCCATCTGCCAAATCTCATAATCGAAATATGCAGCAATTGCTAACAAAATCCTCACAGACTTTAAGCTCTTGGTGAGAATGTCTCATCGTAGTCAACTCCTTGAATTTGTCGGAACCCTTTCGGGACAAGTCGAGCTTTATAGACGGTAACATTACCATCAGCATCTATTTTTCTTTTGAAAATCCATTTGTTCTTGACAGCCTTACGGCCATCCGGTAAGTCCATACTTGGTTTTCGTACATGGATCCCATTTTAGATTTCATGGCTTCTAGCCATTTGTCAGAATCTGGGCTCACCATAGCTTCTTCATACGTCGCAGGGTCATCAGTGTTGTCCACCAACATGACGTTCAAGGCAGGGTCATACCAATCAGGAGTGGTACGAACCCTCGTTGACCTGCGAGGTTTAGTGGCAACTTCGTTCGAAGTTTCATGATCACCATCATTAGCTTCCTCTCCAATTGGTGCAGGCGGCACAAAAACATCTTCCGGTGCTGCGCTACTCTCAACTCTGAGAGAAGGTTCAATAACCTCGTCGAGTTCTACTTTCCTTCCAGTCACTTCCTTCGAGAGAAACTCCTTCTCAAGAAAGGATCCATTCTTGGCAATGAAAACTTTGCCTTCGGATCTATGATAGAAGGTATACCCAATTGTTTCTTTAGGGTATCCTATGAAGACGCATTTCTCCGCTTTGGGTTCAAGCTTATCAGGTTGTAACTTCTTTACATACGCTTCACAACCCCAAACTTTAAGGAACGACAACTTAGGTTTCTTTCCAAACCACAATTCATACGGTGTCATTTCAACGGATTTAGATGGTGCCCTATTTAAAGTGAATGCGGCTGTCTCTAATGCATAGCCCCAAAACGATAGCGGTAAATCTGTAAGAGACATCATAGACCGAACCATATCTAAGAGAGTTCAATTACAATGTTCAGACACACCATTATGCTGTGGTGTTCCCGGCAGTGTCAATTGCGAAAGTATTCGACATTTCTTTAAATGCATGCCAAACTCATAACTTAGATATTCACCTCCGCGGTCAGAACGCAGAAACTTAATCTTCTTGTTACGATGATTTTCCACTTCACTTTGAAATTCCTTAAACTTCTCGAAAGTTTCAGACTTATGTTTCATAAAGTAGACATTCCCATATCTACTTAAGTCATCCGTGAAAGTGAGAACATAACGATATCCACCACGCGATGCTACACTCATTGGACCGCACACATCGGTATGTATTATTTCCAATAAGTCTGTAGCTCGCTCCATTATTCCAGAGAATGGAGTCTTAGTCATTTTTCCCATTAGACATGCTTCGCATCTTTCAAGTGATTCAAAATCAAGTGATTCAATAAGTCCATCGGAATGGAGTTTCTTCATACTCTTCACTCCAATGTGACCAAGACGACAGTGCCACATGTATGTAGAATTATCATTCAATTTTGTTCGTTTAGCATCTATGTTGTGAACATGTGTATCACTACTATCGAGATTTAGTAAGAATAAACCATTCATCTTAGGTGCATTACCATAAAAGATATTACTCATATAAATCGAACAACCTTTATTCTCGGACTTAAAAGAGTAACCATCCCGCAATAAACAAGATCCAGATATAATGTTCATGCTTAACGCAGGCACCAAATAACAATTATTCAAATTTAAAACTAATCCCGAAGGTAAATGTAGAGGGAGCGTGCCGACGGCGATCACATCAACCTTGGAGCCATTTCCAACGCGCATCATCACCTCGTCTCTCGCCAGTCTTCGCTTATTCCGCAGCTCCTGTTTCGAGTTACAAATATGAGCAACTGAACCAGTATAAAATACCCAGGCACTACTACGATTACTAGTAAGATACATATCAATAACATGTATATCGAATATACCTTTCTTCTTGATGTTGCTGTTCTTCAGATCCGCCAGGTACTTGGGGCAGTTACGCTTCTAGTGACTGGCACCCTTGCAGTAGAAGCATTCAGTTTCAGGCTTAGGACCAGCCTTGGGCTTCTTAGCAGGTGCGACAGCTTTCTTGCCGTCCTTCTTGAAGTTGCCCTTGTTCTTAGGCTTGCCCTGTTTCTTGAAATTGGTGGTCTTATTGACCATCAACACTTGGTGCTCCTTTTTGATCTCCACTTCAGTAGTTTTCAGCATGGACGATAGTTCAGGCAACGTCTTGTTCATGCAGTGCATATTTTAGTTCATCACAAGTTCTTATAACTCGGTGGCAGTGATTGGAGGACACGGTGAATCCCTAACTCATTAGGAATCATTATCCCCAACTCTTGGAGCTTGTTTGCGTGCCCAGACATGGTGAGCACATGCTCGCTAACGGAGCTACCCTCTTCCATCTTACAGTTAAAAAACTTTTCGGAGGCCTCATAGCTCTCCACGGCCGCGTGAGTCTCAAAAATGAGCTTGAGCTCCTTAATGATCTCGAACGGGTCGTGGTGCTCAAAGCGCTTCTAAAGCTCCGTTTCTAAACCGTACAGGATGGCACACTGAACTATGGAGTAATGATTTTTCCGAGTGGCGTAAACATTCTTTACGACATCGGTGGCATCTTCTGCAGGTGGGTCACCTAGCGGTGCTTCGAGCACATAGGTCAACTGACCAGCCCTAAGGACAATCTTCAGTCCATGGAGCCAGTCCGTGAAGTTTCTTCCATTGTTCTTAAGCTTTTCTTTCTCTAGGAACGCATTGAAATTGATGGAGAGGTTCGCCATAATCTACAACAAATTTGCAAGTAGTTTAGACTAAGTTTATGATAAATTGAGTTCAATTTTAATTCTTAAATTAACTAGGTGAACTCCCACTCAAAACAACATCCCTCACATTGTCTTAGTGATTACACGAACCAAGTCCACTACACCAAGTTCGATCTTCACGAGAGAAGATGTAGTTTCATCGGCGAACAATCTTAATGTTAATCATATCATTTATATGATTCATGCTCTACCTTTCTGTATTCCGTGTTCCGAGACCATGTCTATACATGCTAGGCTCGTCAAGATTAACCTTAGTTTCCGCATGTGCAAATCTGGCTTGCACCCGTTGTATGCACACATAGAATCTATCACATCCGATCATCACGAGATGCTTCGAAACGACGAGTCTTAGCAATGGTGCCAACTAAGGACGAACACTTTATTACTTGATATTTAGTGAGAGGGATCATATTATAATGCTACCTTCGCGATCTAAGCAATACAAGATGCATAAAGGATTAACATCACAGGAAATTCATAATTAGTGTGATATGATATGGCCCATTCTTCTTATGCCTTTGATCTCCATCTCCAAAGCACGGACATGATCTCCATCATCACCAGCATTGCGTCAAGGTCAGTGGCGCTGCTTCATGGTTGTCCATCATCACTAGCAACTATACAACTACTTGGAATAAAGCTATTACAACATGAATAGACTCGCAGGTCTTAACATAATTAAAGGCAACCATTAGGCTCCTGCCGGTTGCCATATTACAACAAGGATCATTGCATACATAAAATATAATCACAATCACATGATGGCCATATCACATCATAAAACCCCTGCAAAAACAAGTTAGACGGATCTAATTTTCTTTGCATGTTTTACGTGGTTTGGGGCTTTCGAATAAGAATGGATCTTACCTACGAAACTGAACCACAACGTTGATACAACTGCTATCAAGTGCAAAGTGTAAATTGGATCTATACTATGGTGAGAGAGACAGACACCCGCAAAGCCACTTGTGCAAAGCAAGTTACACGTCAAGCATGGAGCAAGTCTCATGTGCGATGACATGTAAGGTTAGCCCGAGCCGCTTCATCCCACCATACCGCAAGATGCAAAGTACACAAAACAAAAGACGGCACGAGCACCAACACCCACAAAACCATTATGTTATACTCGTGCAATAGATCTACGCATAAACATGGCTCTGATACCACTGATGGGTTCGTAGCATGGAAAACAAAAAAATTCTACCGCAAGAACGAACAAAACCCAGATCTAATCTAGATAAAAGCCAAGATCTAATCTATTAGACATGTGCAACGAGATAGATCTGTACTAACCCTTGTAGATCCGAAAGCCTTGTGCGAGATCGGATCTCGTGGTTGATGTAGACGATCACTTCCCGATCTCAATATCGAGTAGATGATACTTCCAGCGCCGTGTTCCGGCAGAGCTTCCGTAGTCGGTCACACGTGCGGAGTCAATGCATACCTTCCTCTCCCCGTTCCAGCGAGCAGCGGAGGTAGTAGATCTCTCCACGGAATCCCAGCAGCACGACGGTGTGGTGGTGGTGGTGGAGTAGAGAATTCTGTAGGGCTTCGCCTAAGCCTGAGCAGAAGGAAGGAGGAGGAGAGAGGCGGCTAGGGCAAGAGTGGAGGGGCAAGGGGGGTGGCGCCTCCACCCCTCTATATATAGAGGGAGGGGTGCAGCCTAGGGTTCCCACACCTAGGCCCACCTCCTAGGGCCGGCGCACAAGGGGGGCTTGGGGGGAGTTTCCTTCTCCCCCAAGTTTCCCCTTTTTCTTTCTTGGTTTTCAAGTAAACTCCATAGAAATTTCTAGAACCTTCCGGAACATTCCGAAACCTTCTAGAACCCCCATATAAACACTCCGGGACATTTCCGAACCTAGAAAATGATCTCCATTATATGAATCTTATTCTCTAGACAATTCCGGATCTCCTTGTGATGTCTCAGATCCAATCCGAGACTCTGAACAACATTCGGTCTCCAACGCACATTCCATATCTACCTAAACAGCATCGAACCTTAAGTGTGTCACCCCACGGTTCGTGAATATGCAGACATGATGGAGACACCTCTCCGATCAATAACCATCAGCGGGATCTGGAGATCCATAACGGCTCCCACATACTCAACGATGACTTCGTGATCGATAGAACCATTAACATACGAAACCAATTCCCTTTGTCACGTGATACTCTACTTATCCGAGGTTTGATCGTCGGTATCTCCATACCTAGTTCTACCTAGGTACTGATAAGTACTCTTTACTCGTTCCATGTTATGTCATCCCTTGTGACCCAGTCACATGCTTGCAAGCTAACTAGATGACATTCCACCGAGAGGGCCCAGAGCATATCTATCTGTCATATGGATGGAAAAATCCCAATCTTGGTCCATGCGCTTCAACACATACTTTTAGAATATCCAATGACACCTTTATAACCACCCAGTTAGGGAGCGGTGTTTGATGTCATCAAAGTACCCATCCGGTGATGGTGATTAACATAACCTCATGGTCGAAGGATTAGGTTACTATGCATTTGAAAGCTTGTAGCAATACGAACTAAATGACTAGATCTTATGCTACACTTACTATGGGTGTGTGTCCATCACATCATTCTCCTAATGATACAACCTTGTTATTAATGACATCCAATGTCCATGATCAGGAAACCATGATCATCTATTAATCAACAAGCTAGTTCAACAAGAGGCTTACTAGGGACTCCTTTACGTTTACAAAACACACATGTATTAGTGTTTCCTTATAATACAATTATATCATGGGATGTAAACATTCATCATAAACACAAAGATATAATAATAACCACTTTTATTATTGCCTCTTGGGCATATCTCCAACACTCTTTGCCTTGCATGAATCAGCCAAGTGGGCCTCTAGGATTTCAGGAATTGTCGAATAGTATAAATGGGTTGGGCCTTTATTAGGCAAAAATTCCAACAAGATCTAGTTCTATGTTTTTCTGATGCCTCCCATTCTTATTGTTCTTGGGTACTCCCTCCCCTTCCTTTTTGGCTTGCACAATTATCTTAGTAGAGAGACATGAAATCTTGGCATACATTTAGATGGCTCGGACTTCTTCAGAGTGAGCCTATGAAGAGGAAAAGAGGTCAGGAGTTGTAGGAATAGGAACATGGAGGAAGAGTGCTTTGATTCTTCACCGATTAACAGTTGAGGCATAGAATTGGCTTTAGTTTTTCCCAATGCCTCCTATTCCTATGGTTCTTAGGTGCTCCTTCCTCTTCCTTTTGGCTTTCAACAGTTTAGTAGTCCCCATGTTGTTTTGGCGCTTGATGCAACCAAAATACTAGATATAGTACTGATAACACATTTTGCTTTCCGTTTGTCCCTGATCCAAAGTTAGCATAATGGCAGACCTTCGTGAAGTTTCTATCCTAGATTACGATGACAATTATTTTTTATAGTGTATATAGCAAGGTATGATGCAAATTTACAAGGCACTAAATGATGTATGAAACTATATAAATCCTGAAAAAACAAGAAAGGGCACGACATTGAGGCTCAATAATACATCCATCATATTCCGCCAATCTCTCTCCCTCTCTATCGTTCTACATGGTATCAGAGGGGCAAGATCCTTGACCTAGCCGGCGCACACGCTTTTGCGCTGCACCGCCCCCGGGGAGGTCGATCTCCATGATCACCGCCGGGGGCCGCGCAACCCGCACGCAGGATTCGTCCGCCGATCCGTGATAGGCTGCCGTGTAAGTCTTTTTTTTCCGATCCCTTGATCGGTTTTCTTTTTTGGTTTACCGATCTTAGATCGGATTGAGTCACCCATCGTTGTCGTCATCGCCGTGCCTCTACTCCAAACAACGGCATTGAGGATCTACACCGCGCCCGTCTTTGCCCTCTCCCGTTGCCTACAGGCCTCGGCGGCTCCTTAAGTGTCTTTTACAGGCTGCCATGCACCACAGACGGTTGCTATGCCTTCCTTGGAAGGCTTCCACGGCCGCCCTCCCTCGGATCGTCTTTGTCGTCATCGTCCGGGACTTCACCAAGAACACCGCCATCGAATCCGATCTACGCGTAGTCTACGCCGTGGCGCATACGGTGCATCGTCGGTCTGATCAACCGATTCCACGCCTATCTACGCCAAGAACGTCACCGAGCACGCGCGTACCACCGTTCGAGCTACGGGCTGCCGCTGTGTCACCCCGTCGGGCCACAACGCCGCCGCCTTTGGTCCACGCAACTGGCTTCCAACGCGCCTTTTTTAGCATGTACGTCGCTGGTGGTCTCCCAGCCGCTGCACTGACTTGTGCCCTGCAGCTATGCCGTCCCCTCGGGTCGTAGCGTGGCTGCACGTAGTCTACTTCGCCGTCCTCGTGCATCAACGGACTCGGCTTTCCCCGCGCCATCTCCTACGATGCGGATCGCCGCCGTCTGCACATGGTCTTCGTCACGAAGACGGGTCTTCCTCGCCTACTTCGAGCACCGCCACCGCGCTTCACAAGGTAACCTGCAGGGCGCCCTTGAAGGGAATATGCCCGAGAGGCAATAATAAAGTGGTTATTATCTTATTCCATGTTTATGATAAATGTTTATTTTACATGCTAGAATTGTATTGACCGGAAACATCAATACATGTGTGTTTAATAAACAAAAAGGGTTCCTAGTTATGCCTCTCTTATAGACTAGCTTGTTGATTAACAAGATGATCATGGTTTCCTAATCATGGACATTGGATGTTGTTACTAACAAGGTCACACCATTGGTGGAATGATGTGATGAACATTCTTCCGAAGTATAGCATTACGATCAAAGTCATTATGTTTATATTGCTATAACATCATACGAAGTAATCTTTATCCTTAGACCATGAGATCATGTTAATTGCTAACACCGGAAGAGTATCTTGATAACATCAAACATCACACCGTAACAGGGTGACTATAAAGGTGGGTTCAGTGCTACGAAGGTGTTATGTTGAGGCTCATGGATCAAGAGTGGGATTTGTCCATCCTGAGGACGGATAGATATTCTCTGGGCCCTCTCGGTGATATCACATTGAAATAGCTTGCAAGCAAGTGATGTGATCACTAGAATGTTATATCACGGGAACAAGAAAAGAGTGCATGTCGGTAACGAGATCAAACTAGGTATGGAGATACCGATGATCGAATCTCGGACATGTAGTATATCACGGGACAAAGGGATTTAGTTACAAGCGTTAAAGGTTCTCACGATCACAGAAGTCATCGTTGAATGTGTAGGAGTCGACGGATCTCGTGTCCCGCTGCTGATTATTGATCGGAGAGGGGTCTCGATCATGTCTGTATTATTCGCGAACCGTAGGGTGACACACTTAAGGGATACCGACACCATTTGGAGCAAATATGTTTCAGATAAAGATTTAAGAAAGCGCTGGAATTATTTCAATAGACACCGAAACTGTTTTGGGTGAAATTGCTAAAATTGGTTCTACATGTAATATTGAAATGTTGCAGGAGGTTTTATGTGAATGTTTGTTAATTAAAGTAATTAACAAAATTCTGAATAAAAATAATAAAAGAGTTTTATTAAATGCGAGAGCATTAAATTTGGAGAAATTTAATGCATTTAAAGTGGAGACTTTAAAAGAGAATGTGAAGGGGCATTTTAATGTGGAGGGGTTACCACCACATGAATGGAGGAGGTGAAGGGTCACCTCCCCCATGCGCCGGCCATGAAGGAGGGGTACTCTCCCCTCCTCCTATAAAAGGCCCCCCTCTCCTCACTTCTCACTCACACCTCCTTGTGAAAGATCTCTCTCCCCCTCTAGTATTATTCCCCCATGGTCTCGGATTAGCGAGATACATGTTCCCGGTGGCTTTATCTGGAAAGGAGTTGCTGCTTCGCTGCTGCTTTTTGGAGCGAGGGATGGAGGTTGTCGGGGTACCGAACGTGTGTGCGATCACGGATGCACCGCTGCTTTGCGGTGCTGGACTTGGTGGTGCCGGAGCTGGATCTGATGGACGTGCTGGAGCCGGACCTGCTGGACTTCCTCACGATCTTGAGATCGGCAAGTGTACGACTACATCAACCACGAGTTCCTACTCGTTAACAAAGCTCGTTGTCTACGAGGGTAAGTTCTCGTTGGATGTATGTCCACCCGTTGCTTTGTACCTAATAGATAGATCTTGGCGTGTAGTTCACACCGTAGGAAATTTTTTGTTTTCTATGCTGCGGACCCAACAGCCCTCTCGTCGTCGCAGGTCTCGCCGACTACCCCATCGCCACTCGAGGCATCCAACATGACTACCCCAAGTCGCCAATGTTTTTGCCGCCTTCTACGTCTTCGTCCACTACAACTTCGCCGCTAGCGTCATCGCCTCATCCCCGACTACGCCGACAACCACGGACAGCGCTGGCATCTCTCTCTTAGCCCCTCTGCGCGTCGCAACCTCTCTAGAGGCTTCCTCTGCTAGTCTTTCTGACATAGCGACAAGTTCATGATGGTCCCTGCCCCCGCACGGCTGGTACTGGCAACACTGGGAGTGCCTTCGTCCCCGACGCGTCCCGAGTCTGGCAATCTCGGATTGGCGCCTCGTCTTCATCGCTTCGACAATGTCTTCTTCGGCATCAAACTCTCTACGACTGCCTCGACCGCGTCACCGACGAGTTCTTCTTTGCATACTCGGTTCTGGCAAAACCGGAATGTGCGTTCGTCCCTAACGTACGACTAGTTCTGGCAAAACTATGGTCACACCTCGTCCTCGACGGCTCGGACTGCATCGGCTTCGGCATCGACATCCACGATGATTGCCCTGACGCATCTCCGTCATCCTCCTCGCGCACTATATGCATGCGGCTTCACGTGCGGCTAGCTCGACACCGGCATCCCCGACCACGACATCGACGATGGCGACCCCTCACACGGCTACCTCGACCATGGCACCACCTCAGGCTCTCGGCTCCCTCGACATCGACACAAGGGCTACCACCTCGCTTGAGCATCATCAGCTTCCTCTGCAGTCCAAGCTACCGCGACGCGACACTGTGCACGATGTTCCCGCTCCTACTGCGGGGGGATGTCAGCCCACTGGTTCTACTTCGGTTTATCTCCAATCTGACCATCCGCGATGTTCCAGTTGTTCATTACGCTACCACTACGACTGCGGGGGGATGTTAGAGTATATGTGTACGGTTTAGTTAGTGTAGCATAGAGATAGAGCTTGTGTCTTGTCTTGCACTCCAAGATGATCCTTGTACTCCTATATATACTCGGCCATGAGGCTCAATAATATATCCATCATATTCTGCCAACCTCTCTCCCTCTATCGTTCTACAGTCAACAACCAATAGATGATGTCCGGTGCTCTCTTTTCATCCCGATATGTAATCCTAAAAAAAACCAAACGAAAAACACATCTAATGTTGCCTCCTTCCTCACGACACCTTCCACCGGAAAAATTGGATCTTCACAGGGCCTCGGACGCTGGTCTCGATTCTTGGCGGCGCTGCATGGTATGGCCTAGACTTTGAGCGAAGGTAGACCTGTAGTCACGTCTCTAAATTCCTAAGGGCAAGAGCCGGCCGGCCGGAAGGCATGGTGTACGATGTATCCATGGTACATCACGGTGGCAGCTTGCAGCCCACATGCATGGAGGAAACTGTATATCTCATTCTCATGTTCCACTGTTGCCCTCACTCTTACAATATCCAAATGACCACCCTCTGATAATTTGGGAGAGAAATAACTTGTATTGATTTAGACAATATTACAACGTTTATGTAGAAGAGAGGGAGAGTCGGGCCCTAAACCGACTTAGGCTAGAGTTCTACTCCAATACAAAAAAACTCTAATACCCCTCCGCAGTGTCAACGTCGGGTCCACGATGTTGAGACTGGAACGAATGTCGATGAAGGACGAAGGATGTAGTCCTTTGGTAAAAATATCTACAAACTGTGCACTCGTTGGAACATGTAGAACACGAACTTCTCCAAGAGCAACTTTTTTCCAAACAAAATGAATGTCGATCTCGATGTGCTTGGTACGACGATGTTGCAGGGGGTTGGAGGCCATATAGACAGCTGATATGTTGTCACAGTAGACAATAGTGGCGTGCTGGACGGGATGCTGAAGTTCCACAAGTAGTTGGCGAATCCAAACTGCTTCAGCAACAGCATGTGCAACCGCCCTGTATTCCGCTTCAGCCGAAGACCGGGAGACCGTAACCTGCCTTTTCGATGACTAAGAAACAAGATTATCACCCAAATAAACACAAAATCCATATATGGATCGTCAAGTATCTAGACATCCTGCCTAGTCTGCATCAGAATAAACTGTCAATCTTGTTGGGGAGGATGAATTAAGTAGACCATGATCAAGAGTGCCTTTTAAGTACCAAAGAATCTTTTTGACATGAGCTAGATGGGGTAAACAAGGATCATGCATATAGAGACATGCTTGCTGAACAGAATAAGAAATGTCGGGTCTGATTAGAGTGGCGTATTGCAAAGCACCAACAAGACTATGATATAGAGTTGGATCGGGGACAGAATCACCTTCAGCTGAAAGTTTTGAGCCAACATCTGCTGGTGTACGACAAGGTTGACAGTCTATCATGCCTGCTCAGTTTAAGAGATCAAGAATGTATTGACGTTGAGAAATAAATAGAGTAGAAGATGTTCTAGTGGCGGTAACACCGAGAAAATGATGAAGTGATCCCAAATCAGTCATAGAAAATTCTTTGTTGAGAAGAGTAATGATATGTTTAAGAAAAGAATCAGAAGAAGCTGTAAGAAAAATGTCGTCTACGTATCAAAGAAGATATGCTGTGTGAGAGGAAGAATGAAAGATAAAAAGAGATGTATCAGATTTGGAAGGAAGAAAGCCAATAGTTTGAATAAATGTAGCAAAACGTTGAAACCAGGCACGGGGAGCTTGTTTGAGACCATACAAAGATTTCTTGAGAAGACAGACAAGATTGGGATTAGAGGAATCTTCAAAACCAGATGGTTGTTGGCAATATACAGTTTCATTGAGAGTTCCATTAAGAAAATCATTTTTTACATCAAGTTGATGAATAGACCAGGAAGAGGAGACCGCAAGACTAAGAATAATACGAATAGTGCTGGGCTTAACAACAGGGGAGAAAGTTTCATCAAAGTCAATTCCTTATTGTTGAGAAAAACCTCTGCAAACCCAATGAGCCTTGTACCGAGCCAAAGACCCATCGGAGTTATACTTATGATGAAAAATCTACTTTCCCGAGACAATATTGGCACCAGATGGTTTAGGAACGAGTGTCCATGTATTATTTTGAATAAGAGCATTGAACTCATCTCGCATGGCAGAGTGCCATAATGGATCGAGAAGGGCTCGTTTGTAGGAACTTGGGATAGGAGAAATCAAAGGAGTAGCCGAAAGATTGAGAAAATGTCGGGGAATATGGAAGCCCTATTTGCCACGAGTACACATAATATGATCATTTGTAGGAATGGGTATTGGAACGACATGAGAAGGAATGTGAGTAGTTGGGGAAGGAGATGATTGAGTAGGGGGTGTGTTCCAGGCAGGAGAGACGGAGTTGGATGATGTGCTAACGGGAGACTCTGCCGCGGCAGGAGAAGGAGACACGACAGGGGTTTGGGCAGATTCAGCTACCGCGGCAGGGTTTTGGCTGCCGCAACAGGGTTTTTGGGGGTTTTGGCTGTCGCGGCAGGGGGATCGACAGGAACAAAAACATGACGCGATATAGGGGCAGTATATGTGGATAGAGGGGTAGGGACAGTCGGTGACTGAATGGTCGAAAAGGGAAAAGTGTTTTCATCGAAAGTGACATGACAAGATATAAGAACACGACCGAAGGAGGGATCAAAACATCGTGATCCTTTGTGATCATCGGATGGACCTAAATATATACATGGCAATAATCTTGGAGCGAGTTTATTGGTAGCAGTAGATGAAGTGTTAGGAAAGCAAAGGCAGCCAAAAACACGTAAATCAGAATAATCGGGGTGAGATAGAAAAAGATATTGAAAGGGGGAATAAAGAGGACATGTTTTGGTTGGTCGTATATTTAGAAGATAGGTGGCCGTCCGGAGAGCCTCAGCCCAAAAACACGGTGGAAGAGATTCTTGAATGAGGAGAGTTCCTAAGATGTCGTTGATAGAACGAAGAGAGCATTCAGCCTTGCCGTTTTGAGGAGAAGTGTAAGTACACGAAAAACTAAATAGGATGCCTTGGGAGAGAAAGAAAGATCTGTTTTGGTTGTTATCAAATTCTTTTCCGTTGTCACATTGGATGAAACGAATAGGGAGGCCAAAGTGTGTTAGAACATATTGTCGAAAATTAAGAAAAAGTTGATGAACATCAGATTTAGCACGAAGAGGAAAGGTCCAAACATAATGAGAATAATCATCTAAAATAACGAGATAATATTTGAAACCAGAAACACTTGGTATTGGAGAGGTCCATAGATCACAATGTAACAATTCAAACGGAAAAGAACTATAGGTTGAAGAAGTGCCGAAAGGTAATCTAATATGTTTGCTGCATTGACAGGCATTACAAACTGAGGAATCATGTAAAGAACTATCACTAGATATGCGAAACTCTTGAAGCAGGGAGGACATGGTATGTTTATTGGGGTGACCAAGACGACGGTGCCAAAGGGTGACGGAGGCAATCATGGCTTGAGGTGTGGAGGTCGGTGCGCCATGGAGAGGATAGCGATCGCCCGAACTATTGTAATGAGCGAGGACCGCCGCCGTTTTCAGATCCTTCACAAACAAACCAAAGGGATCAAATTCGATGGAAACATTATTATCAATAGTAAATTGTCAAACAGATATTAGATTTTTAATTAATGAGGGAGGAACTAGGATATTTCGTAGAATAAAATTGGTGTTTAGATTAATGATGTAAGATTGGCTGGTGCAAGAGATGGGGATAGAAGATCTATCGCCAATGGTGATAGAAGAAAAAGGAGAGGAAGAACAAGCTGACAAAAAATCCATATTTGAAGACATATGCGAGGAAGCACCAGAATCAAAAATCCAATCCATACCTTCGTGATTGTTGAGTGTAAAATTGTTCATGGCAGCGATGAAGGTGGCTTGGTCCCAGCTTGGTGGAGCGGTTGACGGAGCGGGAGATGTAGGCATGTAGTGAGGAGCTGGAGTAGCATTATACATGTAGGGCAGCGACGTCGGCGAGGCCACGTGTTGAGGTGACGCCATCTGGGCCATGTAGGGAGGGTCTGGCGCCTGCGCAGTGTAGACTTGCTGAGGCTGTCGTCTAAGGAGCCTGGGGGAACTGATTGCAGGATGGAGCCCGGGACTCCCGGTTCCGGTGTAGGCGGGAGGGGCCCCGTAGGGAGACGGAGCGGACCAAGGCATGGACCATGCCTGAACAAGTCCAATCCACGGGTCGTGCGGGGGTCGCCATGTCGGAGCCGATGGTGGTGCTGTCGGGGGCGCCGTAGGTGGAGCAGGAGCAGGTGGTCGAGGTTGAGGCGGTCTATACGTGGGATTCTTCCCGCGATAATTTGGACTTGGACGCCATCTAGGTGGGCGCTGCGGGGCAGCGTGGGGAGGGCCGGCGGAGGGGGCTGGAGGGGGAGGCCGAGCCGCCGTGTGGAACACCTAAGCTTGATTGGGGCGCGATGCTTTGCGAGCTTGTGTCGTGGCCTCTAGTTGGAGGAGAGATCGGACTTCAGGGAAAGTGGGACGCGGGCTCATCATCAGAATAAAGGCCACCTTCTTGTCGAATTGCTCGCCGAGGCTGACAAGGAGAGCATTGATGAGTGTGCGATCTTCAACAGGGTCGCCGAGCTCACGTAATTCGTCGCCGATAGCCTTGATCTTCTGGCATAGAACGGTGACAGAGGCTTCTTCTTGAGACATGGTACGGAGCTCGGTATGTAGGGCATTGATGCGGGCGTCACTATTATCCTGGAAAAGCGATTGAAGAGAGGCCCATAGATGTGCAGCGGTGGCATCGTCGTTGGAGACAAGATTGAAAATCTCGGTGGATATGCAGTTGTAGATCCATTGTATAATTGCTAGATCATCTTGGACCCAGCGAGGATCGGCAGGACAAGGCATCGAGTTCGGATCGACGTGATCACGAAGACCAAATCAGCCGAGATGAACATGAAATAAGTGGTGCCAATGGTAGTAGTTGTGGAGTGCAATATCTTGGGTAATAGGTATGAACGGAGAGACGTCGGAGATTGTATCGGCTAAAGAAATTGGGGCTATTTGGATAGGATTTTGTTGGGTAAGAGGGGTAGAGGTGGAGATAGAGGAGGTGGAGGACACTAGTAGAAAACAGACCTTTGGTCCAGGGGTATTAGCCCTGGTTTTGCTACAAACCGGGACTAATGCCCTGGTCCAACGGCTAGAACTGGCTCCAGGGGGTGGCAGGCACTAGCCCCAGTTTGAACGGGACCTTTAGCCCCGGGTCGTGTAACAAACCGGGTTTCAGGCAGGCCAGGTCAGGCGCCAGACCCTTTAGTCCCGGTTTGTTATACGACCCGGGGCTAAAGGTGGACCTTTAGCCTCGGTTCTAGACACGAACCGAGGCTAAAGGTCTGGCTATATCTTCTTCCCCTGCCCGAGCCACCATTCAAGCTGGTGGCTCTCCTCTCTCTCTCTCTCTCTCTCTCTCTCTCTTTCTTGCTTCAAGCTCGAGTTCATGCCCTTTTTTTCTCAAGATTTGTCTATATTTTGTGGTGCCCCATCTATCAAAAGGTTCTAAAAGGTGAGCAACTTCATCCTTTGAATTCTCATTGCTATATTAGCTCATTTCATGCTCTATCTTATAGATGGATTTGTGGATTTAGTTTGGTAGTAATTTTTGCAATGATAGCATGAGATCGATGTTTAGATTCTATCTATCTTGTATTAATGTAAGGAACTCTAAGGTAAGTATCACAATATGTGGATTCTATCTATATACATCTTGTTTTGGCACATAGTCTCGAAATTTGATTTTAGAAGCACACACATGCGTGAGTTCATCATTCTAACTAGCCAGCTGGGCAAAATATCCTTCTTCGTCTACCTGCGTTCAACAAACTGAAAAAATTGTAACAAAGATAGGGTTAATTCATAAAATCTTGATAAGAAGACATCACAATTCACATATTAGGGAGTGCCTCTATAGCGAGCTCCTCGAAGATGTCTGAGGACGGGATCCTAAGACATCTTCGAGAACCTCTGCCGTAGTGGTGTCCCTGCTCTCTCCCACACCATCTTTTGGTTTATATCTTCTCTAGCTAAATCAGTATGCTGGTGGAGCTAACTAATTTCACATATTAGAGTGCCTCTCTGGAAGCTCTCAAGATGTCTGAGGACGAGGTCCTAAGACATCTTCGAGAAGCTCCGCCGTAGTGGTGTCCCTGGTCTCGTACACCAGCTTGCAGTTCTTCACAAGAATGCATACCTATTTATAGATTAAGCAACACAACATAGTGTCGGGCATTGATGACATAATGTCGACACACTCACCCTGGCATAGTGCTGCCACCCACCCAAAATAGTGTCGACATTTAATTTACTGGCTTAGTGCTACCCACTGAGGACATAGTGTCGACATGTTGTCTCCACATCCACATTTAGTCCCGGTTGGTGCCTCCAACCGGGACTAAAGGTTCATCATATCTTTAGTCCCGGTTGCTGGTTTTAATTTTGTTTTCTAGATTAGTACTAATTAATTATGATTATGCTGCCACCCACCCAAAATAGTAGAGTCATTTAATTTACTGGCTTAGTGCTGCCCACTGGGGACATAATGTCGACATGTTTTCTCCACATCCACATTTAGGCCTAGTTGGTGCCTCCAACCGGGACTAAAGGTTCACCATATCTTTAGTCCCGGTTGCTGGCTTTAATTATGTTTGATGTACTTAATTAATTATATAATGCAGATGAGCCGGCAATGGATGTACGCTGACCGACTCTCTGTTCATTAAAGGCGTGCATTCTTTTCTTCTTGTGGCTGAGGGAAACAAGCGGAATGGTTTTATGTCTTGTCCATGTGGTGTCTGTCGGAATCATAAAGAATACTCTTCCTCAAGAGTCCTTCACAGCCACCTGTTTCGGTCCGGTTTCATGACCGGCTATAATTGTTGGACCAAGCACGGAGAAAGAGGGGTTATGATGGAAGACAACGAAGAAGAAGAGAATGACAACGACTACCCTGAATACGATGGTACTACAATGGAAGACAATGATGAAGAAGAAGATGAAGAACGGACATCAGATCTGCCCGATGATGATCTTAGTAGGGCCATTGCTGATGCCTAGGAAGAATGCGTAAGTGAAAGGGAGAGGTTGAAGTTCAAGAAGATGTTAGAGGATCACAACAAATTGTTGTACCCAAATTGTGAAGATGAGCACAAAAAACTGGGTAGCACACTGGAATTGCTGCAATGGAAGGCAAAGAACGGTGTGACTGACAAAGGATTTGAAAAGTTGTTGAAAATAATGAAGAAGTTGCTTCCAAAGGATAACGAACTGCCCGCCAGTACCTATGAAGCAAAGAAGGTTGTCTACCCTGTAGGATTAGAGGTGTAGAAGATACATGCATGCATTAATGACTTATTAAAGTGATAAAAGAGGTTGAAGAGGGAACGTTTGTTCCCGACAGAGAGAACGATGAGCTGACAAAGACTCTCGGGAATCCTGAAAAGGCTGGACGAACAAGAGGGTTCAGACCTTCTTATCCATAGGTTATCGGGTTTCCCGAGTACCGTGACACGTACAGAAGCCGATCGAGAAGAACAAAGCGGCAAAAAGAGGAGGATACGGAGCGATTCGCGAGGTTTGAAGCCATGCTGCAGGAGCATCGCCAGGAGCTTAATGAACTTAAAGGACTCCGACAGCAAGATCCTACACCGGATAGTACGGTCGGCCCATTGCAACGGAAAAGCAGCGTGGCTTCCACGGAGGGCCACGGTAATGATGCAACGATGGATGTGTACCCCGTGGATGCAATTAAGGAGAAGACTAGTTGTGAGCTGCATGTTGAACTGAAGAATATTTCCATGAAGGTGGCGGTCGGCTTTGCTTTACCTTCTGCACCGGGAGCGACCTACCATTGCAATCCGATTCTAGTTGGCTATGCTCGTGTCGGTGCCGATGAAATTCTACCTATGTGTCAGTCACTACAGCTTGACATCCCTGGAGGTGAAGGGGAGACGACACTGGGAGAAGTCACGAGTGGCTTCATTCTTTGGAAAAAAGAATACATCAAGTTTCTAGGCTCGACACCAAGGCCACCTTCTCCACCGAGAAACAATCCATCACCTCCAAGGCAACCGTCTCCTCCCAGTGCACCGTCTCCTCCAAGTCCACCTCCAAGTGCACCATCTCCTCCCAGTAATAGTCCAATCCAGGACCCCAACACGAGTCCATCTCAATCTACACAGCCGCCTCCACCCACTAAGGGCCAAAAGTGGAAGAATACCACCGCTCCGTCGAGCGATAACCGACGCCCAAAGCGATAGTTGTCGCCCCTCCCAAGAGTACCGCCGATTCCTCCCAAGAGGGCTTACGACCTGACCGATGAGGAGACCGATGCGGTCGTATGGGCCGAAGTGGATGCTCATTTTAAAAAGAAACAACCTGAGCCAGAGGTCCAAATAAAACCGGAAACCAAGGAGCACTTTAGGAAATTACTGACGCAGCCATCCCAAGCTCAGGTAAATGCGCCGGATGACTATACTCGATGTCTTCAGAGGACACTGAAACAGAAGAGATCAAGCGGTAGAGGAAGCATCACAAAAGAGGTTCCCCAGCAGGGGGAACAAGCAAAACAATCGAGTGGTAGCGGAAGATCGAATGCACGTCCCCAATTGGGGAAACAAGCAAAACAATCGAGTGGTAGCCGAAGAACCAAAAGAGATGTTCCCCAGCTGGGGAAACAAGCAAACCAATCGCTCCTCCACTCTAGGTGAACATACCCGAACCTCAACTATATGAGGAACCTATGGATCCGGAAACGGCTAGGATATTGGCCGAGCAATGTGGTATGCGTATTCATGAAATTATTCATGGCGATATGCCCAAGGCTGAGTTAGCACCCAAATTTGTTAACGGGGAGCCTCTGGTCAGTTCTGAGAGGCTTCAGGATATGCCAACACAAATACGACAATTCCATGAATGGTACATGAAAGCATCAAAAGAACAGCGAAATTGGCTCTTACTGAAAGTTCGAAAATCGCATTACTTCACTGAAGACGAGGTCCCTATTGAATTTATAGAATTATTTCAGTTATTCAATCTAAAGGAACTCGACAAAACTATCCACAGTTCGTATTGTCTGTAAGTGATTACTTTATTTATGTAATTAGGTCTCTATCTCAGCTTGTTCAATTCATTGCCGGTATGTATACTCACTATATTATTTTGTACGCTATATATAATGATGCATAATGAAGATGCTCTATTGTAAAAGAAAGGCTATCAATGGATTTGGGTTCATTGACCCACATCGAGTTCATGGAGCTATACTAAAGGATAAACTACTGGAGACCGAGCACAACTTGTTGCGGTTTCTCACGAAACAGCATTTCTGTAATGAAATACTATTTCTTTACCACGCCGGCAAGTGAGTTTTTATACACATTAACTTTTGCTTACTCGATGTTCAGTGTAAATGATGAGTTACTGACGTATGTAAACCTTGCGTAGGTACCACTGGATTCTTCTAAGCATTTCACTTAACTTGGGAAGAGTTCACATCATGGACTCAGTAAACAAAGACAATGAAAACTACCGCAGCATTTTCGATGCGCTCCAGAGGTAATTTCAACCATTATTGCACTATATCAGTTTCTTTCGTTCATTTTCTGGGATATCAAATAGTTATTAACTCATACATTAATTTTCTTTGTCCGGTAGGGTTTGGACACAGTTCAAGAACCATGTCCGCGGTCAATGGCGTGAGGAGCTATTTTTTAAATCACTCTCGGTAAGTAGTACGAGCTAAGTCCACGCATCTATTTAGTTCTAGTTTATGTGCATTTATCATGCTAGCGTTATTATTTGATTGAATTCTATTCTTGTAAAGTGCGTGAGGCAGCCACAGGGAACTAATCTATGTGGATTCTACGTGTGCGAGTTCATTCGCATCAGTATTAAGAAGCCCTCGGAAAATGTTCGAGTAAGTAAACAATATATTCACCCTTTATTTTTATTACAAAATGTTGTGTTGAGTCTAATTCATACGATCTCCTTTTTATATAGTTGGACGCGATGCGGGACAAGCTCCTACCAGAGGACCGCCTAATAGCAATCCAAGAGGAATTTGCTGCATTTTTTGTCGACGAGGTCATAGACCCACACGGAGAATACTCTATACGTAGACCCTAAAGCATCTATGTAATGATCTCCATGTAATCAAATAGACATGCTCTGGATCCGGTTGGGACTCCATGTATGCTTGTAAGAGAAATTATATTATATATTGCGTCAATGTGTACAAGTACTATGTAGTAACGTTCTGTATGTATACGAAAACTTATTTCTAATGAAAACACAGAATGAAAAATAATTGAACACAAAACACAAAATGAAAAGAAAAACACAAAACCCTAAAACCGCATCTCCTGCCGCGACAACCAAATGGCCCAAAATGTTGCCGCAGCAGGGAACCTTTAGTCCCGGTTCGTAACACGACCCGGGGCTAAAGGTCCTGCCGCCCAGCGCGCCTTGCAGGCCACGTGGTTGGACCTCTAGCCCCAGTTCGTAACAGAACCGGGGCTAAAGCTTGGACCTTTAGTTCCGCTTTTGCAGTCCCGGTTCGCAATCCGGGGCTAAAGGCCTTTACGAACCGGGGCAAATGGCCTGGTTTCTTCTAGTGGGAGGAGGGTTTCACGCTAGCGGCACGAGCTTCCGCCGCGGTCTAGAGAGGACCTTTCGGCGGCGGCGGTGGAGTAGGCGGAGCCATCAAGGTGCGGAAAAACCTAGGCGTCTGATACCATGATAGTTTGGGAGAGAAATAACTTGTATTGATTTAGACAATATTACAACGTTCATATAGAAGAGAGGGAGAGTCGGGCCATAAACCGACTTAGGCTAGAGTTCTACTCCAATACAAAACAAACTGTAATACCCTCCCTCTCATTTTTTTCCCTTGAAAATGCAAGTCTAAGATCAGGAATACACTAGCTTTTTGGATATGGTGAATAGCGATACGCATTTGAATAAGGTTGACTCCCTATAGGTACAAGTGTTGATCTATTTGAACAGCCAGTCACCAAGTGTCCATTATCATCATTGAGTGTCATGTCCTAATTTGGTGCAAAATTTAGAATATGTGTTTATTAGGCCATAGTAGTGCACAAAAGAGGTTTATACCTAACACACAACTTGGATAGGATTTTCCAAGTGTTGAAAATTCTTACATGGAGTTCTTAAGTCTTTTGGAGTGTCAGCTGGGAAGGGGATGAGAGTTTAAGTACACCAAACAAGAGATCTAAGTAGAGATAGAGATGATGTATCCTTGATATTGTGTTTAGGAAGAGAAAGAACAGAAGGCCTAAATGTAGTAGGGATGGGAAACATTGAGGAAATTTGAGCTCACCATATCTTCTACCTGAAGGCAAGGGTTGGGAGTTATACTAGTGACATCCCCTTTTCATTAATTTCGTGGGAGATCTTTCCTCTTCCTCTTGGGCTCTATGTAGTATAGTCTGGAAGGGTTGTCCGTTTTTCTATCCACTGAATATCTCATTTAGCATGTTCAATATACTTCCACGGCCATAGATTTGTCTAAAATTATGGTGATGGCTTGCCCCTAGTCAGTAGACTACATTGTCAGATTCTACTAAAAAAAGGCATACATGTTAACTTTTGACTACTAAGCACATCAATCCAACTTTTAATAAAATCTAGCCTATGTGAAAGTCCTTAGCAAAGGGCACACTCTCCTTTATTCTGCTGACCCTATGACGACCTTGGAGATTGCGAAACGATGCCATATTTGATTCTGCTAATCATGACATTGCCCTGCTGGTTGAGGAGATCCTAGTCGAGACCAAACTCTGGATGCTCGCTGACACAAAAGTGTTGCTAGCTGTCGCTGCACGCACGCCCACCTCATGTCTGATCCTCTCCGTTTTTCATTTAGGGCAACCATATATGTTTTTATTTTTGCATGTCTTGCCTTGTTTTTGGTCTAGCTTTATAGTTCTTTTCGCTTTTTCATTCTTTTTGGCTATAATTACCGTGCGATGCAGGCGATAGCTTCTAATACAAAAAGAAGCGCATTGTGATGCGTGCTTGAGGAAAAAGATACGACCTCAATTCCTTATTACATAGTGCAAATAAATATGTTCATGTTCAACTAGTGTGTACACTGTACAATTACTTTATGATGAATACATGAACAATTCATCAGTTTGGTATTCTTCTAAGGAGTGGTGGTTCTATTTTTTATCCTACATAATCAAATTCATGGATTGGTTTGCTTGACTATCTTTGCTTTCAAGTTGTAACAAGAAAAACTTTTGGTTGGGCCTCTGGCACCTAGGGTAATCATGCATGGCACATGTTTTCCTGTAGGAATTTAAACGTATTAATTAATTGTGCTTTTTTGTGGTTAACTGAAGTTAAAAATGTATGAGAAGTTGACACTCGACGATTCACCAGTAAACCAAGTAATTAATTGTTCAATGTGTGTCAATCAATTGTGCACCACATCCACGATTAGGTCATGAGACATGTGATGTGCCATCTACTCCATCCTCAGTTCTCTCACTCTTAATAATATACCGAGACTCCGAGAGAATGTGTGTGTTTCATTTATCTTTTTTCCTTTGAATGCACATCATAGAGTTAATTTTTTTACATCAACTTCCATGTGGGCCACTGACATGTGTCAATGATTGGTAGTTCCTATGATGCAGCACATGGCACATTCATTTTGTTGCTTTTATCACAAGGGTTCAATGAAGTCTAGAGTAGTGCACTAGAAGCCTATATATACATTGGAGAACTACATACATTATTCAATAGTTTGAGCCTCGTATTGTTGAAATTTTGGAGAGTGAGCCGGGAAGAGGAAGAAAGAGACTCTCTAAGATCAGTGGGAACAGGAACATGGAGGAAAACCTAGAGCTGATCAATTTGTCCTCCAATATTGGAGGTAACAATTTGCTTTGTGTTTTCCTAATGCCTCCTATTCCTATCGTTCTTAGTACTCCTTCCTCTTCCTTTTGGCTTGCACATTTACTTTTACCAGAAAGTTCAAGTGCATAAGTTTAGGTGATGAAGTGTTGGAAGTGAGTCGGGAAGAGGATGAAAAGAGGGTCCAAGAGCATTGGGCATGGGAACATGGAGGAAAGCCAAAAAATCCTTGCCTCTAAAACTAGGGGTTGAGATTCACATGTTTTCCTGATGCCTCCCATCCCTATTGTTCTGAGATGCTCCTTCCTCTTCCTTTTGGCTTGCATATGAGAATGCATTTTGTTTAGCAGTTTGTTGGTGAATGTTGTATGATTAGGATACTTTTTTGCAATCTTTCTAACTAGCCCATCATCTTGAGACTAATAAATTATAAAAAGGGAAAAAGCTAAAAGGAAAGGACATGTTTTAGTAAAGGAACTTTGAGAGATGAATTATTAACATCCCTCATAAAACATGACTTGATCCAGTGTGTTCAAATACTTCCATTTTACTAATATTTTATTATCAACAACAAAACACTCTGATCATTTGCTTACCTAATGAGGTTTCGAGGGTGAACTGAGAAGATAAAGAAACATGACCTATAAGTAGTGTGCATGGGAACAAGGAGGAGAGCACAATTAATTCCTTCTAATTTTAGATGTTTGATTTATTCGCCTTTTTCCCACTACCTCATATTCCTATTTTTCTTGGGTACTCCTTTCTTATCTTCTTGGACTTGCACAACTTCTGTGGCAACTCATAGTTCCGTGGTCAACTCCAATTCATATTAAACTGACCAAAATCAGCATATAACGCAATAGCTCGGGGAGGAAATCCGTCGACAATTCTATAACAGACCTTGGCCTAATTAGTAAACAAGATTGTCAACAACATCTTTTCTAATTCTTTACAGCACCAGTAGCATGGAGTGTGTCATAGAACTTTTACGATTATACAACTTAACAGCCCAATCATACAAGTATAAGGCTTACCAAACTTGAGTCCATCTTTTCCTCATACATCGCCAATTTCAAATTACTATGTGACTGTTGTTTAAAACATGTTATGAACCACATAAAACCATTCACACAATTTCCTACCCAAAAATGCGTCAATAATATGTTATAAAGTGCCCCTGAGCTCCTTGCCAGCAGCAAGGCCGAGGCTTTCTTCGAGCTCTCCAATAGGATCCTTACTCCCTTGGATAAGGCAGAGTTGGGCTTGAACCAAGAATTAAGATGAGCACCCAGAATTGTTGTTTGATCTGTATCAATGCTTGACAAATAGAGAAATGACTCGGCAAACAAAAATCTGGAGGAGATTGAGCTAGTGTGTAACAAATAAATATCTACCCACATGTAGCCGTGTGTTATGGTTGGGCTCAAATCATCATTATATCATGAATGCAACTGAAGTCAGTGAACACAATGTTCCCATATTTAAAATACCATGCTAAATTACGTAGTTATAAATTAGCACAAAAGTATCATGAGGTACACCATATAAATTTATGAGAAATCATGTAAGTATTAGAGCTACAACAATTGTAATTAGAACTGTAGTAGGCCATAGTTTTTAACTAGCTTCAAAGTATTCTTAAGTATATTAGGCACCGAAGATTGCTTGAGGAACTTTGTCAATCAAAAAATATACGTGAATAACACTTTCTCACTACCAAGTGATGTGTACATTGCATAAATAACACATTAGTGCAATATAGGCAAAGTTTACAAGATCTCTGAAGCTGAAGTCAAGTTATGAGAGAAAATACTTGCTCAAAACAAATGTGACAAAACGCATTACATGTATTTTTTCTACAATTACTTTATACCTGGATTAGTTTGTTGATCCAACGCATTCCTAACACAAGAATACATTTTGTTATCTGTCGTAACTTTAGACACACCTTCAAATGAATAAGTTATATAATTAGGAAGTCAAAATATGACAGAACTCAAAACTTTACATGTTTACAGGATATAATAATGTACTATGCACTTTATTGCACAGTTCATAGCGGCTAGGTTAGTTATTATCTCATTTCCCTAAAAGAAATTGGTCACCTCAATTACGAACCGCAAGTTATAGAGAAGTAAAAGCTCTTAGTATGGACTCCGCACGAACTTTCATTAGCTCCAGAAAAGAAATGCATTACAGTTTAAGCATACATGATACAAATTTTGCTTATAGGAAACCTCTAATATTCATGTGTTAAATGGATAATATTTTTAATTTGAATTTTCATGTGGCCATAGGCAGGCTGTCTTTATCTTGAGATATTATTTGCTTGATCGCCTTGTGATCTTCCCCACATGCGCTATTCTCTCTTCATCCACCTAGTTCTTTAAACATAAACTAAAGAATGCATGCTTTATTGCCCTTTCTATTTTCAATAAATGCGCATTCATTACCAGGGATAAATCTTTTCCTTTTTTATGAGCATAAATAAAGATGTCATGATCTCCCATAAGTGTTCCAATCATTAAATGATATTCAATATGGTGCACCATCAACTTTAGAAGAAGAGTATATTAACCCAAGAACACTGCAGGCATCATTAACCTATTCAATCTTCCAACTCTGGAACTTTTGGAAGCATAGATAGAGACCTTAATGGTGAGCCAGGAAGAGGAAGAAAGAGATTGTCTAAGAGCAATGTGAAGGGGAACATGGAGGAATCCTTGAGCTATCCATTTACACCTCTAGACAGGTGGTGGTTTCGCAAGTGCTTCCTGATGCCTCCTATTCCAATTGTTGTTCGGTGCTCCTTTCTCTTCCTTTTAGCTTGTAGCATTATCTTTGCAAATAATATGCAAATTTAGATGTTGATAAAGTGAAGGCGAGACCGGAAGAGGAAGAAAAGACGACCTAAGAGCATTGGGCATGGGAACATGGAGGAAACCCTAAACTACTGTTGTTTCCATCTACAATTGGTGGTCAGTATCTGTTTTCGAGTTTTCCCAATGCCTCCCATGCCTACTTTTCTTAGGTGTTCCTTCCCCTTCCTTATGAATTGCAGAACAAAGTTATCAAAGTTTAAACAGAAAGCTTGACCCCTTCATGGTTTAGTATGCTATGATTGGTCACAACATGCCAAAATGCAATAGACAACTCAATAGTACACACACCAAACTCGTCCCTAGACTAGGTCAATTGATGATTACTGTGACAAGAATCTGACCTATGATGATTTTACTGAATTTTATCCCAAGGATTATACACAATGGGTATCATGTGGATTTGACAACAAATCATATCATATACGAAAACCAACTCCTTACATAGTACTAGGTAGTAGAAGAAGAGGAGGATTTGATGAAGAAAGGGCACTCAGAGATGAGATCCGGTCGGTTCGCCGCGTTATTTGGCCGCACCAAGTCAAGACGATGGTACATACATGGAGCATACATCATACTTCACACGTGGGTCGGCCACAACGCCGAGCCATCGCCATAACTGTACACCATACCTCCGCCTAGCATTCGCCGCTTTGGATCGCTCCACGCACTTGGAGTAGGCGATTGGAGGGAAGGGCGGAGGAGTACTCGGGGTTGCTTCGCGCTGCTAGAGATGAGTTGGAGGCGATTGACACGTTGCTAACGTATCCATAATTTTTGATGTTCCATGCTTGGTTTTATCAACTTTATTATGTTTTGTCCACACTTTGGAGTACTTTTCATATGATTTCTTGGACTAACCTATTAACAAGAGTCATAGTGCCAGTTGCCTGTTTTCTGCTGTTTTTGGTTCCAGAAAGTCAGAAAATGAATATTATCGGAATTGGACCGGACAAAAGCCAAAGTCGTTATTTTTCCGGAAGATTCACGGAGCCAGAAGGAGAGTCGAAGGGGGGCCACATGGTGGCCAAACCACCCCTAGGCGCAGGTCCCCCTAGGCCGTGCCAGGGCATGGTGTGGCCCCCCTGGCTGCCCACCGACCTCGCCCCTTCACCTATATATTCCTCTCGATGCAGAAACCCTAAATAGTCAAGCCTCCAGCCACGAAAAGTTCCGCAGCGCCGCCGCCACCGAAGGGGAGATTCGGGGGACAGAAAGTCTTTGTTGTGGCACCCTGCCGGGACGGGGAAGTGCCCCCAAAGCCATCTCCATCGATCTCCACCACCATCTCCATCACCGTTGCTGATTCCCATGATGAGGAGGGAGTAGTTCTCTCTCGAGGGCTAAGGGTTCTACCGGTAGCTATGTGTTCATCTCTCTCTCTATGCATGATCTTATTGAGATCATGAGCTTGTAATCTATAGATCTACCTTGCTACTCAAGTGCTTTAATAGATCTCTGTTCTCCCCATGTGTGTGAAGTTGACAGTGTGCACACCATGATGGCACTTAGGCTAGATATTACAAATACTTATTATGAGTTATATTTGGAGTTGAATGTCTTTATAAAATTGTGGTGTTTTTTGAACCATCTAGTGCTTAAGGTGACAGTGTGGGGTTATCTAGATGGGGAAAGCAGATTTTGAGGTGTGCTGTTATAGCCCTACCATGGATTAGAGTGTCCAACCGGAGAGTAGTTCAGCGTAGTATTATGAAGAGATGATATTTATATGAGAGTGTTCACTAGTGAAAGTATGATCCCTAGGCCTTGTTTCTAAGCACTGAAACACCGTTTGCTATTAGATCAATTACATGTTTGCCTGCTTCTATCTTTATTTCGGTTTTACTTTAGTCTTTTCCATGCCATCAAGCTATTTTCTATCACCGTTGCCACTTATAATTATCTATACCACTTGTATTTCACTATCTCTTCGCCGAACTAGTGCACCTATACACCTGACAAGTGTATTGGGTGTGTTGGGGATACAAGAGACTTCTTATATCTTGATTGCAGGGTTGCTTGAGAGGGGATACCTTTGACCACTTCCTCCCTGAGTTCGATAAACCTTGGGTGATCCATTTAAGAGAAAACTTGTTGTTGTTCTACAAACCTCTGCACTTGGAGGCCCAACAACTGTCTACAAGAATAGAAGTGCGCATACATCAGCGATCCAGGCGGTGGCGGAAAGAAACGATGAGCTATCATTTATTCTTTTTCATTTTAGGGACAACAAATTATTTCTTTTTTTTGTAACCATTAAGGGTTGGGCTTGGGATGGGACCTTAGGTACGCACTGGGCTGCCGAGGCCCTAGTGGAGCAGCCTATGGCCTCATCGGGCGTGTCACTCTTCGGGCGGCCTCTTTTTTTTGGGTTGGCAAGTTATTTTAAAATATTTTTACTATAGAGTTTGGCCGGTTTATTAACGGGAAATTGGCCGAAAAAGGTACAACCACCTCCAACGACTATCATGGAACATGACCGTCACGAGGGCACACACATCCACCTTGGTTACCCACCAAAGCTGCACAAACACCACCGGAGCGAGGACCGGTGATGAGGTTGCGCACCAACATCATTGTCATCCCTCTGCAGTGAGTCTGACTTCCCCAAGAACCGACAATCAAGGAGACCTCGCTGGAGTGCACTATGGAGCTCGAACTGGCCTATGCCAAACAGTTGACTCATGCATAGTGATACGTAGCTTTAACACTGATGATGGGCTCCGGAGAGGAGATGTGCAAGAGCCACGCCAAAAAGATTTTCACCCCAACCTCCCCATGCAGGTCATTGTACACTACTCACATGAGAAGGATCGAAGAAGATAGCATCTCCGACTTAATAGCAAAGGTAAAACCAAAACGAAGAAACTCGGACACGCCGGGACAATGGCGACTACCAAACTCTTTCTGCGACCAAACCATCACACAAAAATGCCATCGTTGCCGCACCAACCACCGAACGAAACTCTCGCATGGCCACTCAGACACCTACCGACCGCAATGTTGAGTGCATCCAGCCCTCAAGAAGTGTTGACGGAAGCAAGTTCTTCAAGACGATGCCCCAAAGGAGGAAGAACACGTGAGAGGTTTGCCCATCGCCTGACCCATCCGGGTCTAGGATTTCAACCTTTTTGCTTCGAGGTATGAAGAGGTCAATGAAGCTCCACAATAGTGCCTACAAGAAGGGGAGAGATGCCCACGGATGCCACCACCGTCGACCAGAAAAACCACGCGTACTTTCACTCAGACCTTCATGGCATGCAACGTCGTGTAGCCATACAAAGCCAGCTAGCACCTAGAATTGTTGCTTGAAAAATAGAGAAATGACTCGGCAAACAAAAATATAGAGGAGATTGAGCTAGTGTGTAACAAACAAATATCTACCCACATTTAGCCATGTGTTATGGTTTGGGCTCGAATAATTATTATATCATGAATGCAACTGAAGTCACTGAACACATTGTTCCCAAATTTAAAAGACCATGCTAAATTAGATTGTTATAAATTAGTGCAAAAGTATCATGAGGTACACCGTATGAATTTATGAGAAATCATGTAAGTATTAGAGCTACAACAATTGAAATTAGAACTGTAGTAGGGCATTGTTTTTAACTATCTTCAAAGTATTCTTAAGTATATTAGGCACCGAAGATTGCTTGAGGAACTTTGTCAATCCAAAAATATACGTGAATAACACTTTCTCACTACCAATTGATGTGTACATTGCATAAATAACACATTAGTGCAATATAGGCAAAGTTTAACAAGATTGCTGAAGCTGAAGTCAATATAGGCAAAGTTATGAGAGAAAATACTTTATCTAAACAAATGTGACAAAATGCATTACATGTATTTTTTCTACAATTACTTTATACATGGATTAGTTTGTTGATCCGACGCATTCCTTAACACAAGAATATTTTTTGTTATCTGTCGTAACTTTAGACACACCTTCACATGAATAAGGTATATAATTAGGAAGTCAAAATATGACAGAACTCAAAACTTTACATGTTTATTGTCGTGGTGGTGTCACGGCAGATGCCGTGGATAGGCCAAAGGTGGGGACTAATATGCGCTAGGGGCATCCAGGGAGGGATAGTAGAGTGATTCTCCACACAGAAGTTTGTATTGCTGTATCTTCAAGATTACAAGTGCTCCTTGAGCTTTATTGGCGAGAGGAGGAAGAAGGAGCTCTCTTACTCTTGCCTAGATCTACTGGCCCTAAGGAATCACCTAACCAACTAGTGCTCAACCAACCCCCTCTACCAGAACCCTAACCCCCCTTATATAGAGGAGGTTCGGTCCTGGTCTAGGCCATACATGGAGGCATATTCCTAAGAATATGCCCCCTCCCAAAGTGGTAACCCGACCGGGTTGCTTTTCCCCCGCGTCACACATGCTTTAGCGACGTAGCCTCTGCGGCGCCCGCGTCAGCCGACGTGAGCGTCTTCACCCTTGTCGGCCATGACCCGGTGGTCCTGCCCTTGCTTTATTCGCTCATGCAGTGCGTATCAGACCTTCTTCTTTGACTAGAGAGATTCCTTCCTTCTCCCAGAAGCTAAGCGAGGATCTAGATCATGGTAGATCCGGCCCACCTGTTCCTGCATATAAGTTAGACAAGTACTTCCGACTTACTCCTTAAGCCAGATAAGACAATGTTAGGCGACTCCCCTGGTCCGGGTTACTCCGTGATCCGGCCTGCCTTGAGGTGACTCGGCCAGCATCCGCTTTGACCTTGCCGAACCTCGGCTAACTCGGCCCTTATACCCTGGAGTGACCCTATCCGGGGGTATCCCCCCAACATTAGTCCCTGAAGCTGGTGCGGTCTTAGCTGCCTTGGCCGCTAAGGCCACATCAGGTTCATTTATGTCCGAGCCTCGGACGTTTAATTCCGGGTTAGCTCCTTATCTCGGACTATATGGATTTACGTTTCCTTTGCACATTCCAAGTTTTCACTTGCCGGCCGGGTCACCACTTTGGCTCGGATCCCATAGTTATCATGGTTTGATCCGGGCCCCGTTTCCTTCTCTCATACGCCAACCCACGTGGAGGCTAATCATTGCCTCGTCTTATTTTAAGGGTCTGCACAGTAACCGCCACAGTAATTGTCAGTTATCACTGTGCGTGGGTCACGTCATGCCTGCCTCCTCGTTTACCGCAACAGCGTGTGGCGTCATGGGATTGTTTCTACTCTGTGGCCCCCTGTGTGGCTTTTCTCTGATTGGCTGATGCCGGCGAGACACGGCCACACCGTGTGGCTCGTCGGCGCAGCGCGATCCCATTCATCGATCACTGGGGGTGGTTAAATAGGGGAGGGGCGCGTCCCTTAGCGTTTTTCCACCTCTGCGCCCCTCTGCCCGTTGCGTTTTCTCCTTCGTCTTCCCTGTGACCATGCCGCCGCCGGTGCTTTCTAGCAGCAGCGTCGCTGCCGCACCTCCCCGTGCCTCCGCACCGCAGCCAACGCTGTGCTGCTTCTTCGCCACGGGTCCACGCCAATCTAGGCCTCAGATCCCCGCCGCCGCTAGCTCTAGCGAGGATAGTGGATACGAGATGACGGAGGAGGAGCTCGTCGTTGCTGAGCAGGAGATGGAGGAGGACGCCGGCGCGGCGGACCGTGGCGCGTGGGCCGGGTCATGGGTCTGTCAAGATGATCTTGACTGGATCTACCGGACCAGGCGCATTCCCGCCGGCGTCGCCGCTCGTCTCCCCTCCGCCGAACTAGCCCCCTCACCCAATCCGGATGAGTTCGTTGTATTCCTGTCCCACTTCCAACGGGGATTTGGCCTCCCGGTGAGCGATTTCTTCCGGGATTGGGTTAGGACGTATCACCTGCAGCCGCACCATCTCCCAGCGAACGCAATCACCTCTCTTTCTGCCTTTGCCTCTACGATTGAGGGCTACACCGGACTATGGCCCACGAAGGAGCTGTGGATCCGGTTCTTCGGTCTTCGTCGCAACGTCATCCCCAATATCCATGTAGAGTCGGAGGATAAGCAGCTCACCCAGTTCGGAGCTGCCTCCATCTCGCCCCGGAGATTTCAGTCTTTCCCCGGGTCACCGGGCTTGACTCCTGCAAAGGATGGGCCTGGACCTTCTTCTACGTCTGGAACGAGGGTACCGAAGATTTGATTCGGTTGCTGCCCTACGCTCCGGGCCCACCTGACACGGATTTCTGGGAGGAGGTCCCCAAGAAACCTACAGCTCTGGCCAACCAAGTTAACAAGAGGTTCGTGGAGCTGAAGAAGCTCGGATTGCGCAACGAGGATGCTATGATCACGTTCGTGCGCAACCGAATCTCTCCCCTCTAGAAGCACTCCCACAAGTTGTGCCACATGAGCTTCGGCCGTGACCCCAACCGAACCTCCTCCTTCGAGTTGATCAACACGGAGATCTTTCGCCGGGTTAAAGCTCTTTTCTCCGTCGAATGGACGTGGGGAATCGAGCACTACTGCCGCGACAGGCTCCCTCCCGCGGTAAGCTTCGCGGGGCAAACTCATTTCGGATCAAGTATGTGTCGGTTTTTGTTATATTTCTCACTCTGTTCTTCATGCTTTTTCTCAGCTGTTCCTTCAGCAAACTCTTGAGGATGGTATGGACCCGAACCTTAAGTGGGCGCCGGACCGAGAAATCCCGAATGAGGAGGAGCCGGACCAGGAGATGTTCCTCCCTATGACCGACGCCACCAAACGACCCAGCGGTAAATTCTCTTCTCTTAGAGATTGGCCCGATGATGAGGATGACTCGGATATCGACGTGATTGAACCCGTTGAGGCTTTCCCTCTTTCTTTTGCCTTTCCGGCATCCGCTAACCCTGGTGGGCATATCCACGAGGATCCTCCACTTGCCACGGGCGAGCCGGTTCCGGTGGCGTCAAAGAAGAAGCGCGGAGCCGCATCGAGTTCTTCCTCCGGACCTTCTCAGCCCACAAAAAGGCAAAAGAAGGCCGGAGACAAGACTGCCTCCAAGCGAGCAGGCAAAGCCCCGGCACGGAGGGCCCGGAAACCCAAGGAGGCTGAAACCTCGGATGCGTAAGTCATTTTTCATTGCGCAACTCACTTTTCCTTGCATCGCGGTAATTTCACACCTGACATTATTCTCTTTTTCAGGCCTCCTGTGGAGGTCCCTCAGAGCGGATCGAGCATCTCTTCTCCTCTTCGGTCTGGCCCTTCTCCTCCTCGTGACGACGAGTCACGCCCGCTGAGCCCTATTCCGGAGGGCTCTGCGGCTGCTCCGGGTTCCGCAGTACCTCATCGAGAGGAACGCGGCCTCGGAGCAGGAGGGGTCGGTTCGGCCAAGGCAACGGCGTCCACCACTTCGGAATTGCCGCAAACAGCAACCACCGAGTCTATCACAACACCAGCACCAGCAATAGCTCCAGTACGAGATACCGAGCCAGCACCTGTCCCGGCACCAATGAAACCCACAGCAGCTCCAGTGCCAAGTTCTTCTGCCTCGTCCGAGTCATCTCAGCCTCGGCGAGGAACTATTCCAGCAGCTTATAAAGGGAAGTCCACCACAGTTACTTCTTCCGAGCAAGTTAAAGGCGGGAAGGCCCCGGATACTACCAAATCTGCATCCATCGAGGCCGGGCAGCGAACTCTATCATCAATGCTTCCGAAGAAATCACCAGCAGCGAAGGATCTTCGTGCCGAGCCAACCGATGCGCAGCAGATGGTTCTGCACACCAGCCCAGCTCTTGACCTAATTGAGAGGAAGGAAGCTCATGCGAAGGGCTTGGTGGCACCCCACATGCCCACTGGCGAACGGTACCCTCTGAGCCTTATCGAGTTCGTCATGAACTGGAACAAGGCGGAGTTCGTCTACAACGATGATCTCCCGGAAAAGTTCGGCCCCGCAGAATTTTCTGCCCAGATGAATACTGCCGCCAAGGCAATTAACCTCACGGGGCGAATGATGGAGGTATGTCGTTTCTCCTTTACATGTTGTAGATAATAACCATTAGTCCCCGAGCCTCCGGTGGAGTAGCTTGTTACTCGGCTGGATGCTCATTAGGAAACTAACATAGCTGCATGTAAACTTCAAATGTGCACACACCTAGAGCCGGGTTAAGTTCCACTTGGCCCGGATCTTGCACACTTCGAATATGCACACACCTAGAGCCAGGTTAAGTTCCACTTGGCCCGGATCTTACACACTTCGAATATGCACACACCTAGAGCCGGGTTAAGTTCCACTTGGCCCGGATCTTGTACACTTCGAATATGCACACACCTAGAGCCGGGTTAAGTTCCACTTAGCCCGGATCTTACACACTTCGAATATGCACACATCTAGAGCCGGGTTAAGTTCCACTTGGCCCGGATCTTACACACTTCGAATATGCACACACCTAGAGCCGGGTTAAGTTCCACTTGGCCCGGATCTTACACACTTCAAATATGCACACACCTAGAGCCGGGTTAAGTTCCACTTGGCCCGGATCTTGTACACTTCGAATATGCACCGAGCTAATTTTACACTTCTGTACCTTTTTTCAGGTAACCACCAATCGCCGGAGCGCTGAATTCCAACGCCTGCTAGATACCCACAAGATGCTACGTGCAAAACATGTTGCACTTAGTGCAGAACACGAAAAGAGGGGTAATTTTCTCCCTCGGCACCTCTCCGTTTTTCTTCGCTTTCTTCCGCCGAACTAATCTCCTCATTCGGTTTCTGCAGCTGGGGTGGAGGCTGAAAACAAGATCATGCGGAAGAACTTGGAGGAAATCCGGGGTATGTCTTCTTTTGTTCGACCTTGTAGTGTTTTCCATTTCTTCTTCTCCTTGGCTCGGCAAACATTCACTCCTCGGCTTTGCCGGGTCAACATACTATTTCAGCATCGCTTGAGGATAGTGTGCCCGTGCCTGATATGATGCTGCATTTTCTCGAACAAGCAGGGCAGCATCAGGCCGAGCTGAAGAAGAAGAATGATGAGCTTGCTCTCCTCCGGACTAAGGACGACGAGATTGCCAAGCTCAAGGCCGAGATAGAGAAGATGAAGACCCAGCACCGAACCGAGCTCCAAAAGGTTGGCTAGGACTTCACAGAAGAGCATGAGCGCCTTACTCTCCAGATCTCCAAGGGCCAGGACCTACTCAGAGAATCCGACCTCCAGCTTGGGTCGGCTAACGTTGAGCTTGAGCAACTTCGTAAAAGACGCGATGCCTTCATCAAGGAGTTAACCCGGATCCATAGACACAGTTCTCGTAAGTTCCTTTCCCTTGTTCGACATAACTCTCCGGGTTACCTCATATGTTTTTTCTTTACCTTCTTCTTTTGCCTTGTTTCCCAGACCACTTTCCAGAGGGTACTACGATTGCCAGCGCTGCTGTTGCCAAATTTCGCCGAGAGAGGGGTACCCCCATTGCTCCTGATGGTGAGAACATTCCCTTGGACATGGAGGACCTATTGGTCAGCTTGTCCTCTCGCGTGGAGACCATCAAGAATTATGGCAAGGATATCCTCGACGTCGCAGTGCGCATCTTCAATACGTTCTGGCCCGGAGAGAGTAGCCCGGAGACCATCGCAACTCTCGTCGAGAAATTAATGGAAGTTGAGACCCAGCTTGACCTCTAGAGAGAGTCTGTTGGTCGTGCCCCAGCTGACACCATCCTTCATCATATTCTCACATGGTACGAGAAGATCGACCTCAGCCTCCTCACACACCGGCGCACCAGATACAGATGGACCGATGATCCGGAGTGGGTAGCTCGGCGCCAGGCCTGCGCCTACAGCCTCGTCGAATATTCTCCTATTCATGACTGGGTTGAAGGACCGAGCTTCCTGGAGTCCGCTGGGGACAAGAAGAATGAGAATGTTGAAGATGGGTCGGATGAGGATGGGGAAGATGATGCTTCAGATATTGAAGACATTGACGACGACGCCGAACCTGCTCCTCCTGCTGCTCCTTAGTTCTAAAGAAACTTGAAAAATTATCAGATCCCCGGTATGCCGGGTGCAATTGTATGCCGGATATATGATATTTTGCTACTATATTTTTATGCCGGATTAACTTGGGCGTAGTCCCCGAGTTTCATTTTCTTGTTCGTCCAATTCTTTGGCTCGGTTCGTGTCTACCTTGATTCGGTTTTACGACTTACGAATCCGAGCTTCAAAAATTGTCTTAACAATACTTAGAAACTTTTGGGGCTTGGCTCAAAATAATTCAGCATAATAACTTGAAAATAAAAACAGGGTTAGTCCGAAAAAGACAAACGTTAGCTCGAATAAATTCGTTTCCTTAGCCGTTTTTTATGTGCTACGCAATTCCAAACTTGTTCCCTTACTTTCCATGAAGCCAATTATTGTTGGACAGCAGCAAGTCGAAGGGTTGGGTTTTTGGTGCTCACACATTACTAATCCTGGTTAAGTAAAACGACTCATTCCAGCTACCGCATAAGAAATTACGACAAACATTATTAAGGCAGTCCCCGAGTTACTGCTCGTGGCGCTGCTATTTCATTGATAAGCTCATTGCCGACATACATACCGACATATGAGATGGCTCGGATACATACACTTCTTAGCTAAGTGTAGAAGGGACGAAGTAGTGCTACATTCCATGGTCGCTTGGATTCGTCTCCGGACCTGTCCGCCTTGTTCTTTTTCTGTGGCTTTGCATCTATAAGATAGTAAGAATCATGGTGCCATGCTTTGCTCACACTGAAGGGCCCTTCCCATGGGGGGATAATTTATGCATGCCAGGAGTACGTTGTACCAACCGAGCACCAGATCGCCTTCCCCAAGACTCGGGGCACACTTTCCCTATGATAGCGTTAGAGATTTTGCTGATATATGGCGGGCCGGATTGCCTTCTCTCGCTTCTTCCAGCAGATCAACATCATTTTGCCGGGCTTCTTGCACTTCGGCTTCTGTGTATTGGGTGACCCTAGGCGAATCATGCTCTATGTCGGCTGGTAATACAGGTTCTGCCCCATATACCAAAAAAATGGCGTATAGCCTGTTGATCGATTCGGAGTTGTTCTTAAGCTCCACAGTACCGCTGGTAGTTCTTCTATCCAGCACCCCGCTGATCTTTGCAGCGGCTCAATGAGTCGGGGTTTTATCCCGGATAATACTAATCCGTTGGATCTTTCCACTTGTCCGTTCGATGCGGGGTGCGCTACCGAGGCGACATCGAGTTGGATCTTCTTATCTCGGCAGAAGCGCGCAAATGCTCCTTCCACAAAATTTGTTCCATTATCAGTTATAATACTGTGTGGATAACTGTATATCAAGATGATGTCTTTGAGAAATGTCACGGCCGTAGCTCCATCACATTTTCTTATAGGTTTCACTTCAATCCATTTTGTAAACTTGTCCACCATTACCAAAATGTGCGTCATGTTTCCTCTCGCCGGTTTGAACGGGCCAACCATATCCAAGCATCATACCGCAAATGGCCACGTAATTGGTATGGTCTTGAGTTCCGACATAGGCATATGTGTCTTGGTGGCGTACCTCTGACAACCATTGCATTTTCTCACCAGATCTTCTGCTTGTTCCAAGGCGCTTGGCCAGTAGAATCCATGCCGGAACGCCTTTGCCACCAAGGCTCGGGATGAGGCATGATGCCCGCATTCTCCTTGGTGTATATCTCGGAGGATGTCAAGCCCTTCTTCCGGGTCAACGCATCTTTGGAGAACATTGGTTACACTCCGTTTGTATAACTCGGAATTGATGATTGTGTATGCTTTTGCTGTCCTCTGAGTTTGCCTGGCTAACACCTCCTCAGCGGGTAACGTTCCGTTTTTCAGGAATTGAAATATAGGCAGTGCCCAAGCTGGTATCGCTCGTGGAGTGAACATCTCCTCATCAATTTCCATCTGATCCAACGGCGTAACTTCAGCCGGATCACGCTGAGCAGTCCCCGGGTCTAGCGAGGTAGTCCCCGGGTTTGCCGAGGCAGTCCTCGGGTTTGCTGACGCAGTCCCCGGGTTTCGCGTACTACCTCCCGTGTCAATGTCCATGGGCTCAGCTCCAGATTCCGTATTTTCCGGGACATAGATTGAGTCGGTTCCTGGGGACGGCCTGATAGATGGTTTTCTGAGGTGTTCCAATGCTACACCCGGTCGAATTGCCTGTCTGGTCGATCCGAGCTTCGACAACATGTCGGCAGCCTCGTTTTCCGCCCGGGGTACATGGTGAAATTCACACCCCTCGAAGTAACCAGATATCTTCTGCACGTGAAGTTTGTATAGTGCCATGTTTGGATCCAGGGCGTCCCACACTCCGGACACCTGCTGCACCACCAGGTCCGAGTCTCCAAAGCATATTATCCGACGTATGCCAATCTCCTTTGCCACTTTGAGCCCATGCACAAGAGCCTCATACTCAGCGACATTGTTCGATGCCGCGAAATGGATCTGCAATACGTACTTTAGCTGATCCTTCTTTGGCGAGGTAAGCACAACCCCGGCGCCTAATCCGGTTTTGGTTTTCGACCCATCAAAGTGCATCCTCCAGTAATTCGGATCTGGTGGCGGTGGTTCGTATTGTACCTCGGCCCAATCCACTAAAAAGTCCGCCACAGCCTGAGATTTGATAGCTTCTCTTCTGTCGTATTGGGGCGCATAAGGGGATAGCTCAATTGCCCATTTTGCGATTCTGCCACTCGCATCCTTGTTACCCATTATCTCGGATATGGGAGCTTCACATATTACTTTGATGGGGTGCTCCTCAAAGTAATGCTTTAACTTCTTCGCCGCCATATAGACACTGTATGCCACCTTTTGAAAGTGCGGGTAGTTCTCTTTTGAGGCGCATAATACTGGCCAGTAATACACTGGCCTCTGCACCGACTTACCCTCTTCATTGCGTTCCACTATGATTACTGCACTTACAAATCGGTTGGTTGCGGCTATAGAGCAACATTGGCTCCTTTGATAGTGGAGAGGCTAACACTGGCGCAGTGGCCAACATCTTTTTCAAGTGGGCAAAGGCTTCATCGGCCTGTGGCGTCCAAACAAATTTATCCGACTTTTTCATGAGTTGGTAGAGAGGCAGTGCCTTTTCTCCCAACCGACTCAACGATGCTAGGCATCCAGTGAACTTCTGGACATCATTGAGACACTTCGGCAGCTCCGTCCGTTCGATGGCTCGGATCTTAGTTGGATTAACTTCAATACCTCGGCTAGAGACGAGAAATCCGAGTAATTTTCCAGCCGGGACACCGAAGATACATTTTTCCGGGTTAAGCTTCATCCGGAACCTTCTAAAGTTCGCGAATGTTTGCCTTATGTCGCCAAGGAGCGTTGTGCTTTCCTTGGTCTTGATAACCACATCATCCACGTATACTTGTACGTTTTGACCTATTTGGTCGTGCAAACATTTTTCCATACATCTTTGGTACGTTGCACCTGCATTACGTAAACCGAACGGCATAGTGCGATAGCAGTAAGCCCCGTATGGGGTAATAAACGCCGTCTTTATTTGATCATCCGGGTTTAGAGGTATCTGGTGGAAGCCAGAATATGCATCAATGAATGACAACAGTTCGCATCCCGCGGTCGAGTCTATGACCTGATCTATCCTCGGCAGTGGAAATGGATCTTTTGGACACGCCTTGTTCAGGTTCGTGTAATCGATACACATACGCCACACCACTGCCACGTTCGGATCGTTCTTCTTCTTTCCCACTAGCACCGGATTAGAGAGCCAATCCGGATATAGTACTTCCATGATAAATCCTGCTGCTACTAATGAGCTATCTCGCGTCCAATGACTTTTCTCCTATCCTCGGCGAAGCGGCGGAGAGGTTGCTTCACCGGCCTTGCTCCGGGTCTTACGTTCAAAGAGTGCTCGGCCAACTCCCTCGGAACACCTTGCAAGTCCTGTGTAGACCAAGCAAAAATATCCCGATTCTCATGGAGGAAGTTGACGAGCTCGCTTTCCTATTTGTCAGTTAATCCAGCACCAATTGTTATAGTGCGCTCCGGGAACATGTTATTAACTAGAATCTTCTTGGTATCCTTCGCGGCTTGAAATGAAACGCTTCCATGCGGGTTACTTAACGCCGGCATATACTGCTGCGCGGACTGAGCTAATGCCGCCACCTCTTGGATTTTTTTTTCTCTTGGGCAATTACTGTAGGGGTTCGTAGCATGGAAAACAAAAATTTTCTATCGCATACAAACAAACAAGCCAAGATCTATCTACTAGATTGTAGCAACGAGTCGATAGAGGAACTCACCCTCGAAGATTCCAAAGCGGTTAACGAGAGCAGATTCTCGTGGGTGATGTAGTCGTACTCTTTCCGATCTCAAGATCGCGTAGACGATCCTTCCAGCGCCACGTTCCAGCAGCGCTCCCGCAGTCGGTCACACGTTCGGTACTCGACGAAGACCTTCCTCTCCCTTGTTCCAGCAGGCAGCGGAGGTTGTAGCACTCTCCTCGCGATTCCGGTAGCACAACGGCGTGGTACCGGAAGTAGAGGGGAGATCCCGCAGGGCTTCGCCTTAAGCCGGTGCGAGTATGGTGGAGCTTATGAGAGAGGCTATTAGTGGTCTAGTAATTAGACACACCAATTAGAAGGCTCTAAATCAATTAGAAGGCTCTAAACCGCTGGCTAAAGCAATTAGAAGCTCTAAACCAAAACGGCTCTAAACCGGAGGTAGAAGATAGGAACTTGTGTGTACTAGGAGGGAGCCCTGCCCCTCCTTATATAGGTGGGAGGGCTGGCCGGCCAAGGGGAGGAGAGTCCCTCCCCAAGTCGGCTTGGTGGGGCGCCGGCCAAGGGAGGAACCCTCCTCCAATTCGGCCTCCACCAATCCTCCTCTCTTCCCACTTCCCAAAATTGCCGTTTGACTTTCAAACTAGCCGTTTGACTTTTCAATTTAGGATTTAAATAAATCCTTTATTTTGGACAGCGAAGACACCTAGTACATGATGCAATCATTCCAACTTACAATGACACATTCATGTACCCTTCCCCCCTCCGGAGTGCCGGACATTCCGGGACCTTCTAGAATGTTCCCGATGAAAACACCGGAACCATTCCCCAACTCTGAAACGGGACTTTCCTTATATGAATCTTATTCTCCGGACCATTCCGGATCACCTCGTGATATCCCGGATCCCATCCGAGACTCCGAACAACATTCGGTCTCTTTCTCATAATACCATAACTACTCAAACAACGTCGAATCCTTATGTGTCTCCCTACGGTTCGTGAATTATGCGGACATGATCGAGACACTTCTCCGAACAATAACCAATAGAGGAATCTGGAAATTCATATGGCTCCCACATATTTCTACGATTACTTTGCGATCGAATGAACCACTTACATACGATACCAATTTCCCTTTGTCTCACGATAGTTTACTTATCCGAGGTTATGATCGCGGTATCTCCGCATACCTAGTTCAACCTCGTTATCGATAAGTACTCTTTCTCGCTCCGTGATATGTGATCCCTTGTGAGCCAGTCACATGCTTGCAAGCTAATTGGATGACATTTCACCGAGAGGGCCCAGAGTATATCTATCTGTCATATGGATGGACAAATCCCACTCTTGATCCATGTGTTTCAACCAACACTTTCCGAACACTCAATGCCACCTTTATAGCCACCCTGTTACGGTGTGGTGTTTGATGACATCAAAGCATCCATCCGGTAAAGGTGATATGCATGATCTCATGGTCGAAGGAATTAGGTTACTATGTATCAGAAAGCATATAGCAATTGAACTATTGAAATGACTTGATCTTTATGCTACGCTTGTCTATAGGAGTATGTCCACCATATCATTCTCCTAACGATATGATCTTGTTGTTAATAACATCTCAATGTTCATGATAAGGAAACCACAATCATCTATTAACCAACAAGCTAGTGAAGTATAGAGGCTATACTAGGGACTTCAAATTAAGTTTACAAATCACACAAGTATTAATGTTTCCGGTTAATACAATTATAGCATGGTATGTAAACATTTATCATAAGTGTGAAGATATGATAATAACCACTTTATTATTGCCTCTTGGGCATATCTCCAACAATTACGAGTGACTCGGCTAGGTTAGACCCGGCTGAAGCGCACTCAATAGAACGTCGGAAATCCCCAGTGATGGTAATTGCACCATTTGGCCCGGGCAACTTCATCTTCAGATAGCCAACGTGGCAACTTGCCATGAATTTGCTTAGTGCTGGTATCCCGAGTAATGCATGATACGCGCTCTCCAAGTTTACCACCTCAAACTCCAGATTTTCGGTTCGGCGGTTATCCCTCGTACCGAATAGCACGTCGACCCAGACTTTGCCTATGGGTTCACAGGATATGTCGGGCACGATACCGTGAAAAGTTGTTCTTGTAGCCTGGAGCATGTTCTCCGAGATGCCCAACTTGCGCATCGTATCCGCATACATGATGTTAATGCTACTGCCATTGTCGATCAGTACCTTGGAGAACCTCACATTAATGTTTGGTCCAATGAACGTCGGATCTAACACTAGTGCATACGAGCCCGGACTTGGCATAAGCTTGGGATGATCTTTGACGCTCCAGGTAATTTCCTGGTACGACCAAGACATGTACCTCGTCACTGTAGGCATAACCGCGTTAACCTCCATATGTCGGCGCTGCAAGCTTTTTCTATATGTTTCCTCTGTTGTGAACACACAATAGCTCTGGGGATGTTCCCTGTACTCATTTCTTCCCTCGTTTCCGGAGTACCTCTGATCCGGTTGTTGCTGGTTTTCCACCTGATGCACTGCATCCCTTCTTTCACTATTGTCATACCTCGGCGGAGGGGGAGGCAACATCAGTTGCTGCGTGTTTGCTCCGGGGTAACTCCTGCCGAGGTTGATCATTCCGAGGTGCCTAAGCATTCCCCGAACCACCTTGTTCTATCTTGCGCATCCACTCACACTGTCTCGTCGTGTGACCCGCCGGGCTGTTCGGATTTGGCGTGTGAAACTTGCACGGCTGGTCCAACATTGACTCGTAGGTATATCTCGGACGATCTTTCTTTTCTTTCCATTGCTTCTTCTGCTCCAGAGTCCACGTTTTCTTGCCATCGTTTCGAGGAGTCCACTGCCCTCCCGTTCTCTAGCGTTGGTTGCTCCCTGCCCCGGGATGATCTTGATTCACGGCCGCAACTTGCTTCGAACCATATCGATGGTCCGGTCTATCGTCTCTCCTCTTTCCCCTGTAATCGTTCCTCCGGGATGACCCGGATCCGTCCCTCGGATAGTACTCCTCATTTGACTCGTTCGACACGATCCTAGGTTGAATCGGCGATCCGGATCATCTCTGCCAATGTGACTAGCATTTTCCTTTGCAATTTCATCCACAACTCGCTGCCATATCTACATCCTTGTGCGAACCATGCTATAGCCTGTGACTCTATGACTCCCTCACACGAGTTCCTCACGGTACACCAGCGGGTCAAGAATTCACGGTCCGTTTCGTTAGATCTCTGCTTGCATATTGCCAGGGTCTGCGGTCTATTCGGTTTCTGGTATGTACTTGAGAAGATAAACATTTCTTCAAAGTATATCCAGCAATTGATGCTTCCAGGTGGCAAATTGTTCAGCCACACCCTAGCCGGACCTTCCAACACTTGGGGTACATATCGTACAGCCCACATCAAGTTGCCAGTTGCAATTTTCATAGTTGTTGTGTAGTTTATCAGCCAATCCTCCGGCTCTGTACTGTCGTCATACGTCTTCGTGCCTCTGGGTAATTGGAAATTGGGTACTGGCGGTTCCTTCATGATCCGGGGTCCGAAGCACGCTGGACCCGGAGGACCTCGACATTCGATATGTTCCAACCTATACAGGCGATCCAGTTTTAGTCTGGCGTCATCCGGCATCAAATCTCTGCTTCCTAATCTCGACCCTATCACATGATAGTCCAGTCTTGCGTATCCCGCGTTCATCATATCCGAGTCTCCATCATTGTACCGGTCTTGTTCTCGTTGTGCTCCTCTCTGTTGCATTCCACGGCCGGCACTTTGCTCTTGCCTTGGTGCATTCCATTTGCTGTTGACCTGCTCTCGCCGAAGTTTCGTTGTCCGCATTGTTGTTGGCAGCATTCCTTGACCGACATTGCCTTGGTCGTTACCTCGGCTCACACTTCGCCGATCGTCGCTTTTTCCAGATCTCTCTTTCTTTTCCCGCACGCGTTGGGTCGTACGGAACGATCTGCTTGTTCTGTCTGGCCGAGGTTACTACCTCTTCTCTTCTAGGGCCACCATGAGGCGATGATGCGGCTCCAGCGGATTTCTCCGGGTTACCCATCACCGAATGGACGATTTTAGATGCTCCAACTCGCTCCGGGTTACCCCTCAACAGCTCCTCATTCTGCTTGTTCGCGATCCGAACCAGCTCGTTAACCCGGTCTTGCTGTCTTTGGCGGGCTTCACCCGTCAGACCCTCTAGCTCGGACGCCGCGGCATTTGTTGCTCTGAGGTTCTTCGCAGGGGTACGATACTTCAGCAACCCCACGCATGCATAGTTTTCCGACCCTTCCGTCCATCATCACCTTCTGTTCACCTCGCTTATGAGGTTTTTCCTTTACCCTCACGCATCAACCTTGTTCGCTGCATTTCACGCAACGCCATGTTCAACGACCGCTGAGCCGCTGCTATTTTCTTTTGCGCCTCTAGTATCTTTCGCGGGTCTCCTCTAGCTCGGCCTCGAGCCGGATCTACCATCGCTGCCATCGGGTTAGCCAAGCTATCCATAGCTTCCTCAAGACGTTTCGAGCCACTCTAGCGGAGGACCCCTAGCTTTCCTTGGTGCCTTTGGTGTTACCTCCGGTCCGCACCGATCCTGCTGTGCCAGCGCTACCGCGCTGTCATCATCACCTCTGCATGGTCCGGGGAGCGAGCGATACGTGCCCCGCGAGCCACTTTGAGGGGTGGTTCCCCGCATCGACGATGCGACGCGGATGAACGCAAGACACGTCCACAACAACATAGACCTTGTGCGCGCCGAGCTTGACGAAGACGCCGTTGAGCGGAAGGGGGCGCGTGCCAAAGCAGCCAACGTTGTTGCTGTCGTAGTCCAGCGCACCGAAGTGCTGAACGTGCCCGGAGACGATGCGTTCACCGGTGCCGATGAAATTTCACGATGGTGCAGAACTATCCTGGTTATGGATATGTAGTGTGTCAGGTGAACCACGGATTCTGTGCATGTGTCAGGTGCATAGATAAGACCCCGCATCTGCAGCTACCGAGGGATCCTGGGTCTTCGAAAACCGTGTTCCAAAGGACTCGAATGTGGCTCCGCAAGGATCACCCGTGGAGAAAACGCAGAGATATGTTCAATGGCAAAGACGAGCTTGATAATGCCCCACGTCGACCGTTGAGCGGCGAAGAAATCAAGGAGCTTCTGGACAATTGGGAAGAGTGCCCTGCGCCAGGAAAGAAGCGGACGAGGGAACAACCATCACCGCTGCATGGAGTATGGAAGGCGAGGTCCGTTTTCTGGGACCTTCCTTACTAGAAGGTCCTCCACATGCCCCATAGCCTCGATATGATGCACATCACGAAGAACGTTACCGAGAGCCTGCTCGGCACTCTGATGAACATGCCGGATAGGACCAAGGATGGGCCGAAAGCAAGAAGCGACCTAAAATTGCTTGGCATTAAGAAGGAACTTCAGTACCCCAATAGTGATGATGCCGACGATGACGATGAACAGACAGAAGGGACCCGGGGTCGCTGCAAAAGGGCTAAGAAGAATGAGGTGGTGCTTAAAGCTGCATCCTTCACTCTAAGCGAGGAGGAGCTCGAGAGGTTTTTCCGTTGCCTCCTAGGAGTCAAGGTTACGCACGGCTACTCTGGGAAGATAAGCAGATATCTGGACGTAGCGAAGAAGAGGTTTAGTGGGATGAAGTCTCACGACTGTCACGTGCTGATGACGCAGATACTCCCCATTGTGATCCGAGGAATAATGGACGAGCACGTTCGTGAGACGCTATTTGGCCTCTGCAACTTCTTCGATGTCATATCTAGGAAGTCTATCGGCGTGAAGCATCTTGGCAAGATACAGGAAGAGATCGTCGAGATACTATGCGAGCTCGAGATTTACTTCCCTCCCGCGTTCTTTGACATCATGGTGCATCTGCTTGTCCATGTCGTGGATGACATCATCCATCTCGGGCCGGCGTTCCTGCACAACATGATGCCGTTCGAAAGGCTAAACGGTGTCATCAAAGGATTCGTTCGCAACAGGTCCCATCCAGATGGAAGCATAGCCAAGGGCTTTTTGACCTACGAGTGCATCTCCTTCTGCCAGAACTACCTAAGCACCGAGAACCAGGATGTCGGTCTGCCCACCAGGAAGCACCTCGGGAGGCTCGCTGGATTTGGTCACCGCGAGGGCTACCGCGCACTCGACGTCGGCATCGAACTCGAACACGTCGACTTTGATAGGGCAAACCGAGTCGCGCTACAACACATACAGTTGGTCGGCCCCTGGGTGGATGAGCACAAAACCTTAATTGAGCAAAAGCTCGCCAACATGGGCAAGCCGAGGAAGAAGGGAGACGTAACCAGAGAGCACAACGCCAGCTTCACGGGGTGGTTCAAGAAAAGGCTACTGGAAAGTCCCATGCCGACGCCTTATACTGAAGATCAGAAACTCATATTCTCACTCTCCCAGGGCCCCGGGTGCAACGTTAGGACCTATCAGACGTACGACATCAACAGCTACAGATTCTACACCGAGGAGATGGACAAGAATAGCGAATACCAAAACTCAGGAGTAACTATGCTATCATACGCTGATGACGAGACTGATGTCAAGGAAAGATTCTACGGAAGGATCGAGGAGATATGGGAACTCGACTACTGCGGAGTGACGGTGCCGATGTTTCGTGTCAGATGGGCCAAGAGCGTCGAAAAAGATGGCTGGTTTTTCACCACCATAGTTATACCTGATGCCAAATCGAAGAACGCCTCCACGAAAAATGAGCCATGGGTGCTCGCTAGCCAAGTTGACCAATGCTTCTTCATTACTGACCCGGCAAAGCCAAGCCATGTTGCCGTGAGGAGGGGCAAGAGGAGCATCATCGGGATGATCTTTGACGCTCCAGGTAATTTCCTGGTACAACCAAGACATGTACCTCGTCACTGTAGGCATAACCGCGTTAACCTCCATATGTCGGCGCTGCAAGCTTTTTCTATATGTTTCCTCTGTTGTGAACACACAATAGCTCTGGGGATGTTCCCTGTACTCATTTCTTCCCTCGTTTCCGGAGTACCTCTGATCCGGTTGTTGCTGGTTTTCCACCTGATGCACTGCATCCCTTCTTTCACTATTGTCATACCTCGGCGGAGGGGGAGGCAACATCAGTTGCTGCGTGTTTGCTCCGGAGAGCAATTGCTGCCGGGGTAACTCCTGCCGAGGTTGATCATTCCGAGGTGCCTGAGCATTCCCCGAACCACCTTGTTCTATCTTGCGCATCCACTCACACTGTCTCGTCGTGTGACCCGCCGGGCTGTTCGGATTTGGCGTGTGAAACTTGCACGGCTGGTCCAACATTGACTCGTAGGTATATCTCGAACGATCTTTCTTTTCTTTCCATTGCTTCTTCTGCTCCGGAGTCCACGTTTTCTTGCCATCGTTTCGAGGAGTCCACTGCCCTCCCGTTCTCTAGCGTTGGTTGCTCCCTGCCCCGGGCTGATCTTGATTCACGGCCGCAACTTGCTGCGAACCATATCGATGGTCCGGTCTATCGTCTCTCCTCTTTCCCCTGTAATCGTTCCTCCGGGATGACCCGGATCCGTCCCTCGTATAGTACTCCTCATTTGACTCGTTCGACACGATCCTAGGTTGAATCGGATCACCCAAGGCATAAGAATCCGCGATCCGGATCATCTCTACCAATGTGACTAGCATTTTCCTTTGCAATTTCATCCACAACTCGCTGCCATATCTACATCCTTGTGCGAACCATGCTATAGCCTGTGACTCTATGACTCCCTCACACGAGTTCCTCACGGTACACCAGCTGGTCAAGAATTCACGGTCCGTTTCGTTAGATCTCTGCTTGCACATTGCTAGGGTCTGCGGTCTATTCGGTCTCTGGTATGTACTTGAGAAGATAAACATTTCTTCAAAGTATATCCAGCAATTGATGCTTCCACGTGGCAAATTGTTCAGCCACACCCTAGCCGGACCTTCCAACACTTGGGGTACATATCGTACAGCCCACCTCAAGTTGCCAGTTGCAATTTTCACAGCTGTTGCGTAGTTTATCAGCCAATCCTCCGGCTTTGTACTGCCGTCATACGTCTTCGTGCCTCTGGGTAATTGGAAATTGGGTACTGGCGGTTCCTTCATGATCCGGGGTCCAAAGCACGCTGGACCCGGAGGACCTCGACATTCGATCTGTTCCAACCTATACAGGCGATCCAGTTTTAGTCTGGCGTCATCCGGCATCAAATCTCTGCTTCCCAATCTCGACCCTATCACATGATAGTACAGTCTTGCGTATCCCGCGTTCATCATATCCGAGTCTCCATCATTGTACCGGTCTTGTTCTCGTTGTGCTCCTCTCTGTTGCATTCCACGGCCGGCACTTTGCTCTTGCCTTGGTGCATTCCGCTGCTGCGGTTGACCTGCTCCTGCCGAGTTTCGTTGTCCGGCATTGCTGTTGGCAGCATTCCCTTGACCGACATTGCCTTGGTCGTCGTTACCTCGGCTCACACTTCGTCGATCGTCGTTTTTCCGTATCTCTTTTTCTTTTCCCGCACGCGTTGGGTCGTACGGAACGATCTGCTTGTTCTGTCTGGCCGAGGTTACTACCTCTTCTCTTCTAGGGCCACCATGAGGCGATGATGTGGCTCCAGCGGATTTCTCCGGGTTACCCATCACCGAATGGACGATTTTAGATGCTCCAACTCGCTCCGGGTTACCCCTCAACAGCTCCTCATTCTGCCTGTTCGCGATCCGAACCAGCTCGTTAACCCGGTCTTGCTGTCTTTGGCGGGCTTCACCCGTCAGACCCTCTAGCTCGGACGCCGCGGCATTTGTTGCTCTGAGGTTCTTCGCAGGGGTACGATACTTCAGCAACCCCACAGACAGATAGTTTTCCGACCCTTCCTGTCCATCATCACCTTCTCTGTTCACCTCGCTTATGAGGTTTTTCCCTTTTACCCTCACTGCATCAACCTTGTTCGCTTTCGCGTACTCACGCAACGTCATGTTCAACGACTGCTGAGTCGCTGCTATTTTCTTTGCGCCCTCCAGTATCTTTCGCCGGGTCTCCTCTAGCTCGGCCTGTGCCTGAGCCGGATCTACCACTTCTGCCACTGGGTTAGCCAAGCTATCCATAGCTTCCCTCAGCACGTTCTCAGGCCTCTCTAGCGGAGGACCCCTAGCTTTCCTTGGTGCCTTTGGTGTTACCTCCGGGTCTGGCGCCGGATCCTTGCTTGTGCCCGCGCCTGGCGCGGTCATCATCACCTCTGCATGGTCCGGGGAGCGAGCGATACGTGCCCCGCGAGCCACTGTGAGGGGTGGTTCCCCCGCATCGACGATGCGGCGCGGATGAACGCAAGACACGTCCACAACAACATAGACCTTGTGCGCGCCGAGCTTGACGAAGACGCCGTTGAGCGGAAGGGGGCGCGTGCCGAAGCAGCCAACGTTGTTGCTGACATAGTCCAGCGCACCGAAGCGCTGAACGAGCCCGGAGACGATGCGTTCACCGGTGCCGATGAAATTTCATGATGGTGCAGAACTATCCTGGTTATGGATATGTAGTGTGTCAGGTGAACCACGGATTCTGTGCATGTGTCAGGTGCATAGATAAGACCCCGCATCTGCAGCTACCGAGGGATCCTGGGTCTTCGAAAACCGTGTTCCAAAGGACTCGAATGTGGCTCCGCAAGGATCACCCATGGAGAAAACGCAGAGATATGTTCAATGGCAAAGACGAGCTTGATAATGCCCCACATCAACCGTTGAGCGGCGAAGAAATCAAGGAGCTTCTGGACAATTGGGAAGAGTGCCCTGCGCCAGGAAAGAAGCGGACGAGGGAACAACCATCACCGCTGCATGGAGTATGGAAGGCGAGGTCCGTTTTCTGGGACCTTCCTTACTAGAAGGTCCTCCACATGCCCCATAGCCTCGATATGATGCACATCACGAAGAACGTTACCGAGAGCCTGCTCGGCACTCTGATGAACATGCCGGATAGGACCAAGGATGGGCCGAAAGCAATAAGCGACCTAAAATTGCTTGGCATTAAGAAGGAACTTCAGTACCCCAATAGTGATGATGCCGACGATGACGATGAACAGACAGAAGGGACCCGGGGTCGCTGCAAAAGGGCTAAGAAGAATGAGGTGGTGCTTAAAGTTGCATCCTTCACTCTAAGCGAGGAGGAGCTCGAGAGGTTTTTCCGTTGCCTCCTAGGAGTCAAGGTTACGCACGGCTACTCTGGGAAGATAAGCAGATATCTGGACGTAGCGAAGAAGAGGTTTAGTGGGATGAAGTCTCATGACTGTCACGTGCTGATGACGCAGATACTCCCCATTGCGATCCGAGTAATAATGGACGAGCACGTTCGTGAGACGCTATTTGGCCTCTGCAACTTCTTCGATGTCATATCTAGGAAGTCTATCGGCGTGAAGCATCTTGGCAAGCTACAGGAAGAGATCGTTGAGATACTATGCGAGCTCGAGATTTACTTCCCTCCCGCGTTCTTTGACATCATGGTGCATCTGCTTGTCCATGTCGTGGATGACATCATCCATCTCGGGCCGGCGTTCCTGCACAACATGATGCCGTTCGAAAGGCTAAACGGTGTCATCAAAGGATTCGTTCCCAACAGGTCCCGTCCAGATGGAAGTATAGCCAAGGGCTTTTTGACCTACGAGTGCATCTCCTTCTGCCAGAACTACCTAAGCACCGAGAACCAGGATGTCGGTCTGCCCACCAGGAAGCACCTCGGGAGGCTCGCTGGATTTGGTCACCGCGAGGGCTACCGCGCACTCGACGTCGGCATCAAACTGGAACACGTCAACTTTGATAGGGCAAACCGAGTCGCGCTACAACACATACAGTTGGTCGGCCCCTGGGTGGATGAGCACAAAACCTTAATTGAGCAAAAGCTCGCCAACATGGGCAAGCCGAGGAAGAAGGGAGACGTAACCATAGAGCACAACACCAGCTTCACGGGGTGGTTCAAGAAAAGGCTACTGGAAAGTCCCATGCCGACGCCTTATACTGAAGATCAGAAACTCATATTCTCACTCTCCCAGGGCCCCGGGTGCAACGTTAGGACCTATCAGACGTACGACATCAACGGCTACAGATTCTACACCGAGGAGATGGACAAGAATAGCGAATACCAAAACTCAGGAGTAACTATGCTATCATACGCTGATGACGAGACTGATGTAGAGGAAAGATTCTACGGAAGGATCGAGGAGATATGGGAACTCGACTACTGCAGAGTGACGGTGCCGATGTTTCGTGTCAGATGGGCCAAGAGCGTCGAAAAAGATGGCCGGTTTTTCACCACCATGGTTATACCCGATGCCAAATCGAAGAACGCCTCCACGAAAAATGAGCCATGGGTGCTCGCTAGCCAAGTTGACCAATGCTTCTTCATTACTGTCCCGGCAAAGCCAAGCCATGTTGTCGTGAGGAGGGGCAAGAGGAGCATCATCGGAATGGAAGGACCCTCCAACAAGCAAGACATCGACAAGAACGGCGATCCCAAGATCAAAGAGGAATTCGACAAGTACTTCGACAAGCCAACTACTTATGCTAAAGTAAGAAGGAAGACTACCCTACCGGCTAAAGGTTGCCCGTACAGGAGAAGAAATCTCAAGGTGGCCGGCCTAAAGTATTCTACCGCGAAGAAGAAGGGCAAGAAAGTTGTTGTGAAAAGACAGTAGCTACCTCGGAGCCGACTTAGCGGTTTTTGACGCCTTTTTTGTACTAATTAATGCACATGTGTGCTCGAGCGCCTGCATATATGTATTACTTTCACAAACTAATGTATGCAGATATTGATGTGGGTGTGACACAAGCATATATATAATATAATATCCAGGCAAATATATTAATTCTTGTTTTTAATAGGCAAATATATTAGTTGTTTTTTTAATATATTATTACCATCCTGAAAATAATTTTAAAAAAGTCAACAAAAAAGATGTGGCAGCCAGCAATCAAACCTGGCCACCCCAGGTTCAGAACAAAGGAGCAAGCGCTGAACCAGTGTGGTAAGCAAGTGTTTATATCAAACAACAGCGCAACGCGCCTTTTGTACCATCTCCAACAATTCTGTGGCACATATCTGTACAGATGCGCCACAGAATTCTTTGACTTAGTGTTTTCAATCTCACTGCCCCTTTTCCCCAAATCGAGTCAATCCCACAGAACCCTAGCTAGCACGCCTCCGCTCTCGCCGCTGCGCCCGCCCCTTTTTCCCCCGCTCTCACCCGCCCCGCCGCGCCGCACCAGCCTTGCCTCGTCGTGGCCTCGCCATGGCCTCGCAGACCACCAGGAGGAGGAGGCCCGCTCCAGTGTCCAGGACCACCGCCACCACCACCCTGCAGAGCACCAGGAGGAGGAGGCCCGCTCCGGCGTCCAGGACCACCGCCACCACCACCGCCACCACCACCCCGCAGAGCACTGGAGGAGGAGGCCCGCTCCAGCGTCCAGGACCACCGCCACCACCACCCCGCAGAGCACCAGGAGGAGGAGGCCCGCTCCAGCCTCCAGGACCACCGCCACCACCACCCCGCAGAGCACCAAGAGAAGGAGGCCCGCTCCGGCGTCCAGGACCACTGCCACCACCACCCCGCAGGTGACCCCCTCTGATTGCGTGCATAAATGATGAAAATGTGAATATGGAACTATCCCAGTTCGATAGCTATTTTTTGCATGTGAATATGGAACTATCCCAGTTTGATCTAGCTTTATACAGAGAATTTCTTCACCAATATTACAGGCAAACACAATGGAAGACTATGTACCCAGTAACTGTGTATTTCGTAAATCTTATAAGAACTTGCAGAATCTAAGTATGCCTACTAGAATTGAGGTCGTCCTCTAGCTACTAAGGTAAATATAATTGCAGAGAATGACAGCTGAAGTAGCACGGAGCATGCATATGTATATTTCTTCTTCTGTGTGGAACATTAGATTTGTTATAAACTACCGGTGTGGATTATTCGTATTAACACACTAATTTTCAAACTAGCCAGTCCTATCCAATAGGTAAAGCCACGGGTGCGGCGTGTCGCCGCGCCTAATTTTCTAGTACTGTGTTTATGTGACATGAAACTGATGACACTAGGTTAGTTCTCAGAAGTATTTTCTTGTGATTTTGATTTTGTATCACATGAACCTGTAAACGCAGAGAGTAGTTGAACTAGCATTACACCTGGGCTTTGTTTTTGTGGGTCTTGTGAACGTAAAGAAAATCTCTAGCAGGCAGGGTCTCAATTTTAATTTCCCAAGTTTCTGCTTCGCTGGCACTCTACCAAAACCAAGATTCCATTACTTCTTGGCCGATCCCATTTGGTTGAATTCTTGAGTCCTTGTCTTTGGTTCTTGACATCATAGTATATCATCATCCAGTACCACCATATTTGCTCTGGCCAATCAGGTGTAGTACTACTACTTAGCTGCACCAAAAAGGAAAAAAAATCTGTGGTTAACTTTGCAATGAATTTGGAGTGAATAATCCATGTGTTCCTTGCAGTGAATTTCCTTACAGTGAGGGTTCCTTTAAGTGAATTTCCTTGCATTGTGTATATATACAGTGTGTATATATACGATGACAGAAATCTCTGTACCCTGTTGGATTATCTGGTGTTGGAGCACCATATATGTGGCTGTGGAGCACAATTTGTGCATTTTTGTATGTGAAATGTTTGCAGGGAAATCACCCGAGCTGCCCATTTCTCCTGAAATGTTGATTTCGATCCATTTCGGTCGAGAAATGGGGCTCATATGTCAAAAAATTAGTTTTCGGTCGACACTTAGTAATTTTTTGACATATGAGCCCCATTTCTCGACTGAAGTGGAAGTGAATTGACACTTCGGGAGAAATGGACAGCTCATTTTAAATATTGTCAACAATAATTAATACTAACTTCCTTATTTTAATTTGTTTACAAGTGTGCAAACATGTCGGCCGCTGATGGGGCCGACACTTCTAAGGCCGCCATGAGCGTCGAAGACCAAGCCAGAGCGGCGAACCTCACTTTCTGGGAGGCGGTGGCGCAGCATGATGCGACGGAGTCTCAGCATGAGGACGTGGCAGCTACTGCGGGCCACGATGGGGATGATGAGCAAGAGGGGGACGAGGACTACCGGATAGATGAAGCCGATGAGGAGGATGCGACCACCTCCGATGGTGGAGGCCGCACGACCGATGGCGGAGGCTGCACGACCGATGGCGGGGACCGCACGGATGGCGGTAGCAGCAACCCGTCCGTTAAGAAGAATAAGAAGCCGAGGAAGGATCGGAAGCCGCAAAAGCTCGCCGACACCACCGACGAGATCACTCTGGTCTCGGAAAGTGGCCTTTCGTTGGAGCCTCTAGATGTTGCCGCCGGGTAAGGCATGCAACTCGGGTGCATCATCTGGGAAAGCATGTCGATCAACACGAAGCACCTGAGAAGTGAAGCGAATGAGCGGTTCGTGGCAAACTGCCTTAAGAAGCTTCACCGACGGTACAAGTTCCTAGCACCGTACACTGACAAACTGGAAAAAACCAATAAGGTGAACATGTTAGCCATCAGAAAGATGGCCAATGCCTTGAGCAGTTGGAGAACCCGGGTGAAGAACAAGATCGCGAAAAAGGAAAGCTGGGAGAAGATCAAGAAGGGTGAGCCCATGATCGACGAAGACGAGTTCAAGATATTCAAGGAGGAGATGGAGACTGATGAAGCGAAGGCATGGACGGAGTGGGGTCGGGAAATGCGGGAACATAACAGAGGTAACCAACGATGTGGAAGCGGCGGTTACAGCGGAAAGAAGGCCATATGGGCAAGGGAGGATGCCGAGGTTGAGCGTCTCGGGAAAGAAAACCCGTTTTTAAAAATCACGGACGAGCAGACCCGGAACTTTGTCCGGGCCCGCTACTATCTGGACAAGGATTCCAAGGAATTCGTCACCGATGATGGCGATGTGAGGAAGTTTGAGAGTAAGATGGTAAGGAATTTTCCCGCGGTCCATTTGCTTTCATTTTTAATAATGAAGGCAAGTTCCTATCTGCAGGATGCTGAAATCAAGGCTACACGTGAGGCGCCGGACTCGTCGTCCCAGGGCTCGACGGAGCCGTGGGACACGATTTTCAATAGGGCGACCAACGCCTTCAAGGGGAGGCCACAGTCCGAGCCGCCCACATCATTTGGCTGTATATCCGGCTTTGGTACGAGCACAAAGTTCCGCGAGTACTATAGCGAGGAAGCCAAGAAGAGAAAGGAGAGGCGGACCCAGTCGGCGGCTCAGGATCAAGCCGAAAAGGAAGAGCTGAAGCGGAAGATCTCGCATCTGGAGGCCAGTAAGGTGGACCAGGACGAGGTGAACGCGATAGTGCAGCAGAAGATCCTCGAGATGCTACCCCCTCGGCTGATGGAGGGGATAGCAAAATGGAATGCGGATGGTCAGGTGGGGCTGATACAAGTTCCCAGCGCCGGCGGAGCACCTCAAGCCACCAAGTGTCGCCAGACATGGTTACCCCGCCGCCCTCCATCCCCGCGGCACAGCCGATGGAGTTGGATGCGCCGGATCTGCCCCCTCCTGCCGAGACTACCAAGGCGCAGCAGCCGGCGGCGGCGGTGCTTCCTAATGCACCCGAGACGGACAAGAAGAAGGATCAGCCACCGGCCGGCCGTGTCTCGACATTAGCCGAGCTCGGCGCCCTCACCAAGGTAAAATAAGTAGTTAGTCAGCGTGCTCTACTTAATGCCTTTGATTAGCTGCCATCTCATGATGCATATCTGTATGCCTCAGGACACTCCGTGCGTGCTCCTGCACAAGGTGTCCGGCGGAGAGTTGAAGGATGTTTCCACGGGCAAGCTAATACAAGCGAACCGCATGATGCACTACAAGCCCATGGACGATGCCGTGATGCGCGTCGAGTTGGGTCGGGTGTTGGGGGGTGCAAAGACATGGACCATCCCATGCATCCTCCGGGAGCTGACGAGCACCTGATCCTGGAAGGTTCCCATGATTTGGCCAAAGACCCATATTCGTATTGGGTCTCGCTCCACCGATGCCACCTCGGTCGTCCGGCCGCCAAGGACGAAGCCTCCTGCTGCACCGGTCGTCGTCGCCTCCACCACAAGCCGTCACCAGAGACTCTTGGGAGCGTCTGCACCGGCGCCACAAGCAGCCAAGGGCGTGGTTGCTCCTCGACCGCCATCGCCCCCACCTAAAGGCAAGGCCATGGCACCGCAACAACCATCGCCACCACCCCAGGATGACATGGACATGGTGGCCTTCGATGCCAACATCGAGGTGGATGATGATGATGATGCACCGGTCGACGTCAATGCCTTCGTCAACACCGGCGCCAGCAAAGGACCGTTCATGCCTCCTCTCGTTGAAGAACCATCATCCCATGATCAAACTAGCCATCCCAAGAAGCGCCTGGTCTTCCGTGGGTTTTCTCAGGAGACGCCTCCGACCACCGAGACACAACCTCCATCGACCGGAATCATTTTCAGCCCTGACACACTCTATAGGACGGCCGGTGATGGGTTAGCATCGCCAGTGGAGGCTGCTGATGCGAAGAGGAAGAGGGTGAGGAAGAGGCCGAACAGGAACAACGACAAGGCTGCGAGCCAACCCGCTCGGATCCGTTAACGAGACGACGTTGTACCACCCCGCGAGGATGGCTTGACCAGAGTGCACAAAGCTGGTCAGCCCATATTGCCTCCGGAACTACGCCCCTGGCTTCGGGAGCTATGATGAGTTTGCATGAAGGTGTCCTGATACTGGAGGGCCTCCTTCTCAAGGACAAGGACCCGAGTTACCCGGTGTTCACCGCCAAGGTGCCGAAGGACGTGGGCTTCATCACTGATGCCCCCGCGGATGTGTTCTTCATAGCCTACGAGGACATTTTCAAGCTGTTCCACTCGAGACGGCTGGACTATAACTTGGTCCGCCTATTCGCGCTCAATCTGGCGATGAAGGTCAAGAGAGAGGACACCCCGTTCGTCGCGATAGCGGATCCCTACTACATGCGGGATAGCCAGCTGGAAGAAGGAACAAGGACCCAGGCCCGGGCAAAGTCCTACCTTAAGAAGATATTGATGGACAACAAGAGGAAGGAAAACATCCTTGTGCCTTTCTTTCCCGAGTAAGTGTACACATCCTCCTACCACCGTCGTAACACATAAGTATTTCTTTCCATTGCTCTTTCCCAACATCCCATTCCACATTGTGTGTTGCGCAGAGACAAGTACTGCACGCTCATCGTCCTCTCCACGAGGTATTCGCTTGCCACCTACTTTGACTCGGGGAGTGCGAGGAGGAAGAACTACGCCAGAGTAAGGAGCATTCTAGATGATGCTATCGAGGGCTATGCCAATTAGGGAGGCCCCTTCAACTATAAGGGGGAGGCTTACAGGGACGATGGCTGACACAAGTTCAAGCACGTGTTCGAGTTCCCCTGTGTCAAGCAGCTGTCTGATAGTGTGAAGGAGGCCTTCTACGTTTGCCATCACCTCAAAGGGTTTGTCCGGGATTGCGAGATGCTAACACTTCCATCTTCTCTCCAAGGATGGGCCCAAAAGTTGCATGGGATCAGTGACCCCGATCTCAAGGAAGACTTCCATGATACGCAGGTGAAGCTGTCACATATCATCATGGAACAGGTCAACACACGTGGTGCGCTCTTACACCAGCCCAGGTCGTTCACCAAGAGGGAGATCGAAGCCCGCCTCAAGGCGCAGGGTGACTTTAGGACGTGGACGACGAAAGACATGTACAAGCCGTTCCTGGCACCCTGCAAGGAGAAGGCTACTTGACCGAGAGAGCGTGTGTATCGATGGACATGTAGTGTGTGTGTCAAAAAACTTAACTTGCCTAGCTTGAAACCGTCGTTGTTATTGTGTCGGACATGATGTCGTGTTTCTTTCATTGTCATCGACGCATTGTTTTAAGTTTATGAATGCCTTGCTCTAATATTTGTCAACATATATATTTGCATGATGTAGTAATATGCCTTGTCAATAGAAATGCCGACCTACGTTGTGTACAAGGGTCGGGTTCCAGGTGTCTACGAGGAGTGGGTGGACTGCCACCAACAAGTGGACAAGTTCAGCGGCAACAGCTACAAGGGATACGCGACTAGAGAGGAGGCGTTGGCCAAGTGGAGGAGACACGTGTGGAAGAAGAACCGGACGAAGATCTTGGTGCCGCTCCTCCTCACCGGCATCGCGGTTATGGTGTACTACATTCTGTCCTAAGGTATAGGCGGTGACAACATTGCGCAGTTGTAAGTTATGTGAGTGAGATGAACACTTGTGAAATATACTTGTACACTTATTCGGCTCTAAGTGATGTGATTGATGAACACTTGTGAACATTCGTTCTTGTTGATGTATTATATGTGAACTGGAACATTTGTACTGCTGTGTGCAGCTTTTCTGTGAATTTCTGTTAATTTTTGTGTATTTCCTGTGATATACCTGTATTTGTACCAAATTCTGAAAATTTCAAAATTATGAAAAAAGGATTCTGTGGCGCATATTCTGTGGCGCATATAGCTATATGCGCCATATAATCTAGGACAGAATTCTGTGGCGCATATAGCTATATCCGCCACAGAATTTGGAGAATTCTGTGGCGCATATGCATATGCGCCACAAAAAAATAATTTTAGTGGCGAGAATTTAGTGGCGACTGCTAGATGCGCCACACAAAGTGGTTTTGGTGCGCCACTGATAACGTTTTTCCTAGTAGTGTAACAACCGAAATGTTGAGTGTGTCCATCCCTCAAGAAGCATTGATGGAAGCAAGTTGTTCAAGACGATGCCCTAGAGGAGGAAGGACACGTGAGAGAGTCGCCCATCACTCGACCCATCCAGGTCTAGGCTTTCAACTAGCTTGCTTCGAGGTATGAGGAGATCTATGAAGCTCCACAACGGTGCCTACAAGAAGGGGAGAGATGCCCATGGATGCCACCACAGTCGACCAGAAAAACCAAGCGTACTTTCACTCGGAGCTTCATGGCCACCAAACTCGTGTAGCCATCCAAAGCCAGCTAGCACCTCCACTGTCCCACACACCATCGATGTCCTAGCCACCCCACCGCGACATAGAGGACACCACTTCCCTTGCCATCATTGTCGGGAAGCCAAACCTAGCTAGATCTGGCAACCCACCATCACGATTCAAACCACTAGAGCCTCGTCCATAAAGAATGTAATAGCCTCAAATGCCGGAAGTCGAAGCCCCTCCGTCGGAGGCCCAAGCCTCGCCGCACCATAGGCCGAGCCATGGTGCGCGCTGGTGAGGGATCCGCCTACCACAGGGGGGCGGCGCAGGAGCCACCGCATCGCATTGGTGGCCTCTTGTCGTGGTGGTGTCACGGCAGATGCCATGGATAGGCTAAAGGTGGGGACTAATACACGCTAGGGGAATCCAGGGACGGATAGTGAAGTGATTCTCCACACAGAAGTTTATATTTGCTTTTCCTCCAAGGTTACAAGTGCTCCTAGAGCTGTATTGGCGAGAGGAGGAAGAAGGAGCTCTCTTACTCTCGCTCACAGATCACACTTAAAACCTTAGCCAAACTAGAAAAATCGGAACCCCCTCTACAGAAGTCCTAGCCCTCCTTATATAGGGAGGGCTAGGTCTCCACTTAGGGCATACGTGGAGGCATATTCCTAAGAATATGCCATCTCCCAACGTAGTAAGCCGACCGAGTTACTTTTCCCTCGCGTCACACGTGCAGAGGCTACGTGAGCCTCTGCGGCGCCCGCGTCATCGTCACCCTTGTCGGCCACGCCTCGGTGGTCCTGCCTTGTTCCGCTTCGGCCAGCAAAGGCGCATCGGGCTTATTTTGACCAGCGAGATTCCTTCCTTCTCCTAGAAGCTAGATGTGACCCGGATCATAGTTGATCCGGCCACACCCGTTCCTGCATACAAGTTAAACATGCATTTCCGACTTACTGCTTAAGTCGGTTGAGACTTAGTTAGGCGAACACCCCCTAGTCCGGGTTACCCCGTGATTCGGCCTGCCTTGAGGTGACCCGGCCAGCATCCGCTTTGGCCTTGCCGAACCTCGGCTAACTCGGCCTTTATACCCCGGCGTGACCCTACCCGGGGGTATCCCCCCAATATTAGTCCCCGAAGCTGGTGCGGTCTTAGCTGCCTCGGCCGCTAAGGCCACATCAGGTTCAATTATGTTTGAGCTTTGGAAGTTATTTCCGAGTTACCTCCTTGTCTCGGATTATATGGATTTACGTTCCCCTTGCACGTTCCAAGTTTTCATTTGCCGGCCGGGTTACCACTTCAACTCGGACCTCATGGTGTTACTTTCCCTCTACACATTCCAAGTTTTCACTTGCTGGCCGGGTTACCACAGTCCTATCCGGGTCTTGCTTATTTCTCTTGTACGCCAACCCACGTGGAGGCTAATCATTACATTGTCTCATTTGAAGGGCCAGCACAGTAACCGCCACAGTAATTGTCAGTCATCACTGTGTGTGGGTCACGTCACGCCTGCCGCCTCGTTTACCGCATCAAGGTGTCACGTCATGGGACCAACTCCACTTTGTGGCCTTCCATGTGGCTCCTTGCTGATTGGTCGATGCGGGTGGTACACGGCCACTGCGTGTGGCGTACCCGCAGGACGCGATCCCACTTTCTCCTCGTGGGAGAGGTTAAATAGGGCAGGGGCGCATCACTTAGGCTTTTCCCCTTACCGCGCCCCTCTGCCCTTTGCTCTTCTTCTTCGTCTTCCTCGCGACCGCGCCGCCGCCAGTGCTCCCAAGCAGCGGTGCCGACGACGTAGAGGGCTTTGCCCCCCGCTGCCGCTAGCGCCAGCGAGGGCAGTGATTATCATATGACGGAGGAGGAGCTCGTCGTTGCGGAGCAAGAGATGGAGGAGGACTCCGCCGCCGCGGACCGTGGTGGGTGGGCCGGGTCATGGGTCTGCCAAGATGACTTGGACTGCTCTACTGCATCGACCATTGGCGTCATCGCGCGCCTTGCCTCCGCCGAACTCGCCCCCTCACCCAATCCGGGTGAGTATGTTGTGTTCTTGTCGCACTTCCAATGGGGGTTCGGTTTGCCGGTCAGCGATTTCTTCCATGACTGGTTAAGCACAAACGAACTCCAGCCACACCACCTTCCTGCCAACGCAATCACTTCTCTTTCTGCTTTTGCCTCTACGATCGAGGGACACACCAGATTATGGCCCACGAAGGAGCTATGGATCCGTTTTTCGGCCTTCGTCGTAATGTCATTCCGAATATTCAACTCGATCCGAAGGACAAGCAGCTCACTCAATTCGGAGCTGCATCCATCTCACCCCGGAGGCTATCCGTCTTCCCTCGAGTCACCGGGCTGGAGTCCTGCAAAGGATGGGCCCGGACATTCTTTTATGTCCAGAACGAGGGCACTGAAGACTTGATCCGGCTGCTTCCCTATGCTCCAAGTCCACCTAACCCGGAATCGTGGGACGTTGTCCCCAAGAAGCCCACAACCTTGGCCAACCAGGTCAACAACAGGTTTGCGGAGCTGAAGAAGCTCGGGTTGCGCAACGAGGATTCTATGATCACGTTCGTGCGCAACCGAATCTCCCCCCTCCAGAGGCGCACCCACAAGGTGTGCCACATGAGCTTCGGCCGTGACCCCAACCGTACCTCGTCCTTTGAGTTGAGCAACTCGGAGATCTATCGCCGGGTCAAGGCTCTCTTCACCACCCACAAGGACTTCTCCACTGAATGGACGTGGGGAATTGAGCATTTCTGCTGGGATAGGCTTCCTCCCTTGTTAAGATTTGTGGCGCAAATTTACTCCGGGTTAATTATATGTCGGTCATTGTTCCGTTTTTGACTCCGTTGTTCATTCTTTTCGTCGGCTATTCCTTCAGCGGACCCTCGAGGACGACACTGATCCGACCCTTAAATGGGCGTCTGACCGAGAGACCCCGGACAAGGAAGAGCCGGACCAGGAGATGTTCCTCCCGATGACCGACGCTACAAAATGACCCGCCGGTAAACCGTCTTCTATTAGAGATTGGCCCGATGATGAAGGTGACTCGGATATCGAGGTGACTGAACCTATTGATGCTGTCCCCCTTTCTTTTGCCTTTCTGGCATCAGCTAACCCCGGTGGGCCGATCCACGAGGACCCCCCTTGCCACGGGTGAACCTGTTTCGGCAGCGCCAAAGAAGAGGCGTGGAGCTGCATCAAGTTCCTCCTCTGGACCTTCTCAGCCCTCCAAAAGGCGAAAGAAGTCCGTAGACAAAACTGCTTCCAAGCCTGCAGGCAAGGCCCTAGCACGAAGGGCTCGGAAACCGAAGGAGCCCCAAACCTCGGACGCGTAATCCTCTTTTCCCTCTGCAACTTATTCTTCGTTGCATTGTTTTAGTCTCTCTTCTGACATTGTTTGGTTTGACAGTGCTGCGCAAGATGTTCCCCAGAGTGGATCTAGCATCTCTTCACTACTCCGACCTAGCCCTTCTCCCCCTCATGACGACGAGTCACACCCGCTAAGCCCTATTCCAGAGGGTTCTGCGGCTGCTCCAGGTTCCAGCCCGTCTCGTCAAGAGGGGGGTGACCCTAGAGCGGGGGAGACGGATCCAGCCGAGGCAGCGGCATCCACCACTTCGGCTCCGCCGCAACCAGTAACTACTGAGACTACCTCCGTACCAGCACCGACACCAGCACCAACACCAGCACCGATTCTGGCACCAGCAACAAGGGCACCAGTGCCAAGCTCCTCCGCCTCGTCCGAGTCTTCTCATTCTTGGCGAGGAAGTACCCAGGCAGCTCCTAAGGGGAAATCGGCCGCAACCACTTCATCCTCTCAGCAAGCCAAAGGCAAGAAAGCCCCTGACTTCACCAGGGCAGCATCCACCGGGTCTGGATAGCGCACCCTCGCGTCCATGCTTGCCCAGAAGGCTCCAGCACCGAAGGACGCCCCTGCCGAGCCAACTAGTGCGCAGAAACTTGTTCTGCACACCAGTCCGGCCCTTGCTCAGGTTGAGAGGAGAGAGGCACATGTGAGGGGCTTGGTGGTGCCCCACATGCTCAGCGGTGAGCGATATCCTCCGACCTTGATCGAGTTTATGAATAACTGGAGCAAGGCGGAGTTCGTCTATAACGACGATCTCCCGGAGAAGTTCGGTCCCGCCGAATTCGCTGCCCAAGTGAACACAGCCTCCAAGGTGATTAACCTTGTGGGTTGGATGATGGAGGTACGTTACTTCACCTTTCCCTTAGCATGCACTAGTAATATAACCATTAGTCCCCGAGCCTCCGGGGGAGTAACTTGTTACTCGGCAGGACACTCCTTAGAAAACTAATGTAGCTCCCTGACAATTTGAAATATGCACACACCAAGAGCCGGGTTAAGTTCCACTTTGCTTGAATCTTGTACACTTCGAATATGAACACACCAAGAGCCGGGTTAAGTTCCACTTGGCTTGAATCTTGTACACTTCGAATATGCACACACCAAGAGCCGGGTTAAGTTCCACTTGGCCTGGATCTTGTACACTTCGAATATGCACACACCTAGATCCGAGTTAAGTTCCACTTGGCCCGGATCTTGTACACTTCGAATATGCACACACCTAGAGCCGGGTTAAGTTCCATTTGGCCCGGATCTTGTACCCTTCGAATATGCACACACTTAGAGCCGGGTTAAGTTCCACTTGGCCCGGATCTTGTACACTTCGAATATGCACACACCTAGAGCCGGGTTAAGTTCCACTTGGGCCGGATCTTGTACACTTCGAATATGCACACACCTAGAGCCGGGTTAAGTTCTTGGCCCGGATTTTGTACACTTCGAATATGCACACACCTAGAGCCGGGTTAAGTTCCACTTGGCCCAGATCTTGTACACTTCGAATATGCACAAGGTTTAAGCTAAATTTTTGTATTCTCTTCAGGTGACCACCAACCGCCAGAGTGCTGAGTTCCAGCGTCTTCTGGATACCCACAAGATGCTGCTCGCAAAGCACAATGCACATCTCGCTGAGCATGAGAAAAGGGGTAAGTTTCTCCCTTGGCGCTTCTCCGTTTTCCTTCATCTTCCTCTGCCGAACTAATCTCATTATTTGGTTTCCGCAGCTAGGGTGGAGGCTGAGAACAAGATTATGCGAAAGAACCTAGAGCAGATCAAGGGTAAGTTCTTTTTGTCCGACCCTGCTTTGCTTTCCATCTCCTTTTCTTCTTGGCTCAGTAAACATTCATACCTCGGCTCTGCCGGGTCAACACGCTATTTCAGCATCTCTTGAAGATAGTGTGCCCGTGCCTGACATGATGCTGCATTTTATCGAACAAGCAGGGCAGCATCAGGCCGAGCTCAAAAAGAAAAATGATGAGCTCGCCCTCCTCCGAACCAAGAACGACGAGATTGCCAAGCTAAAGGTAGAAATAAAGAAGATGAAGGCACAGCACCAAACCGAGCTTGAAAAGGCTGGCCAGGACTACACCGAAGAGCGTGAGCGCCTCAACCTCCAAATTGCTAAGGACCGCGAACTTCTCTAGGAGGCCGACGTCAAATTTGAGTCGGCGAACGCTGAACTGGTGCAGCTCCGCCAAAGACGCGATAATTGCATCAAGGAATTGACCCGGATCCACAGCCACATTTCACGTAAGTTCCTTTCCCTTATTCGACATACTTCTCCGGGTTACTTCATATGTCTTTTCTTCAGCTTCTTCCTTTGCCTTGTTTTCAGGCCACTTTCTAGAGGGTACTCCTATTGCGAGCGCTGCTGTTGCCAATTTCCGCCGAGAGAGGGGTACTCCCGTCGCTCCTGACGGTGAGAGCATTCCCTTTGACATGGAGGACCTATTGGTCAGCCTGTCATCTCGCGTGGAAATCATCAAGAACTACGGCAAGGATCTCCTCAACGTTTCAGTCCGAGTCTTCAACACGTTCTGTCCTGGTGAGAGCCCTCCGAAGAGAATCACACTTCTTGCTGAAAAGCGTTCGGAGATCGAGACCCAGCTCGACCTCAAGAGGGAGTTCGCTGGACGTGCTACAGATGAGACCGTTCTTCACCACATACTCACGTGGTATGAGAAGATCGATCTCAGCCTCCTGACACACGTGAGCACTAGAACCAAGTGGACCGATGACCCGGAATGGGTAGCTCGGCGCCAGGCTTGCGCCCATAGCCTCATTGAATATTCTCCCATTCACGAATGGACTGAGGGTCCGAGCTTCCTGGAAGCCGCTGGCGACGAAGAGGTCAAGAATGTTGAAGATGATTCAGACGAGGATGGGGAGGATGATGCCTCGAATATCGAAGAAAGCGAAGATGACACCTAACTTCCTCCTCCTGCTGCTCCTTAAGTAAAAACACTTGAAAACTTATTAGATCCCCGGTATGCCAGGTGGAAATGTGTCCCGTACTTATGTAATATTTTGCTACTAAGTTTGTATGCCGGATTAACTTGGGCGTAGTCCCCGAGTTTCATTTTCTTGTTCGTCCAATCTTCTGGCCCGGTTCGTGTCTACCTTGATTCGGTTTTACGACTTACGAATCCGAGCTTCAAAAATTGTTTTAACAATACTTAGAAACTTTTAGGCTTAGCTCAAACTAATTTAGCATAATAGTTTGCAAGTGAATACAGGGTTAGTCCGAAAAACAAACGTCGACTCGATTAAGTTCTTTTTCCTTAGTCGTTTTTCATGTGCTACGCAATTCCAAACTTGTTCTCTTGCTTGCCATGAAGCCAATTCTTGTTGGACAGCAGCAAGTCTAAGAGTTGGGTTTTTGGTGCTCACACACTACTAATCCGAGTTAAGTAGAACAACTTACTCCAGTTGATGTAAAAATAAAAAACAACAAATATTATTAAGGCAGTCCCCGAGTTACTGCTCGAGGTGCCAATATTTCATTCATAAGCTCATTGCCGGCATACATACCGACATATGAGAAGACTCGGATACATACACTTCTCTGCTAAGTGTAGAAAGGACGAAGTAGAGCTACATTCCATGGGCTCTTAGATTCCTCGCCGGACCTGTCCGCCTTGTTCTTTTCCTGTGGCTTTGCATCTATAAGATAATAAGAGTCATTGTGCAATGCTTTGCTCACGATGAACGGCCCTTCCCATGGGGGGGATAATTTATGCATGCCGGCAGTACGATGTACCAACCAGAGCACCAGATCGCCTTCCCGAAAGACTCGGGGTCTTACTTTCCAGCTATGATAGCGTCGGAGATTTTGCTGATATATGGCGGATCTGGACAAGGCCAGTTCTCTCGCTTCTTCCAGCAGATCAACATTATTTTGCCGGGCTTCTTGCACTTCGGCTTCTGTGTATTGGGTGACCCTAGGCGAATCATGCTCTATGTCGGCTGGTAATACAGCTTCTGTCCCATATACCAGAAAAAACGGCGTATAGCCTGTTGATCGATTTGGAGTTGTTTTTAAACTCCACAGTACCGCTGGTATTTCTTCTATCCAGCACCCCGCTGATCTTTGCAGCGGGTTAATGAGTCGGGGTTTTCTCCCGGATAGTACTAATCCGTTGGATCTTTCCACTTGTCCGTTCGATGCGGGGTGGGCTACCGAGGCTACGTCGAGTCGGATCTTCTTGTCCCGGCAGAAGCGCGCAAATGCTCCTTCCGCAAAATTTGTTCCATTATCCGTTATGATACTATGTGGGTAGCCGTACCTCAAGATTATATCCCTGAGAAACATTACAGCCGTAGCCCCGTCACATTTCCTTATAGGCTTTACTTCGATCCACTTCGTAAACTTGTCTAGCATGACCAAAATGTGAGTCATGTTTCCCCTTGCTGGTTTAAACGGGCCAACCATGTCCAAGCACCATACGGCAAATGGCCATGTAATTGGTATGGTCTTGAGTTCCAACATTGGCATATGTGTCTTGGTAGCGTACCTCTGACAACCATTGCATTTTCTCACCAGATCTTTTGCTTGTTCTAAGGCACTTGGCCAGTAGAATACATGCCGGAACGCTTTTGCCACAAAGGCTCGGGATGAGGCATGATGCCCGCACTCTCCTTGGTGTATATCTCGGAGGATGTCAAGCCCTTCTTCCGGGTCAACGCATCGCTGGAGGACATTGGTCACACTCCGCTTGTACAGCTCGGAATTGATAATTGTGTATGCCTTTGCTCTCCTCTGAGTTTGCCTGGATAACACCTCCTCAGTGGGTAACGTTCCATCTTTCAGGAATTGAAATAAAGGCAGTGCCCAAGCTGGTATTGCTCGTGCGGGGAACACATCCTCATCAATTTCCATCTGATCCACCGGCATAACTTTAACCGGATCATGCTGAGCAGTCCCAGGGTCCCGCGAGATAGTCCCCGGGTTCGCTGAGGCAGTCCCCGGGTTTCGCGCACCACCTCCCATGTCAATGTCCATGGGCTCAGCTCCGGATTCTGTGTCTTCCGGGACATAGATTGAGTCGGTTCCTGGGGATGGCCTGATAGATGGTTTTCTAAGGTGTTCCAATGCTACACCCGGTGGAATTGCTTGTCGGGTTGATCCGAGCTTCGATAGCATGTCGGCAGCCTCATTTTCCACCCGGGGTACATGGTGAAATTCACACCCCTCAAAGTAACCAAATACCTTCTGTACATGAAATCTGTACAATGGCATGTTTGGATCAAGGGCGTCCCACAGTCCTGATACTTGCTATACCACCAAATCCGAGTCGCCAAAGCATATGATCCGACGTGTACCAATCTATTTTGCTACCTTGAGCCCAGGCACAAGTGCTTCATAGTCTGCGACATTATTCGATGCCGCGAAATGAATTTGGAGCACATATTTTAGCTGGTCCTTCTTTGGCGAGGTAAGCACAACTCCGGTGCCTAGCCCGTTTTTTTTTTGACCCGTCAAAGTGCATCCTCCAGTAGTTCGAATCCGGTGGTGGTGGTTCGTATTGTACCTCGTCCCATTCCACAAAAAAGTTCGCCACAGCCTGAGACTTGATTGCTTCTCTTCTGTCATATTGTGGCGCATAAGGAGCTAGTTCGATTGCCCATTTTGTGATTCGACCACTTGCATCCTTGTTACCCATTATCTAGGATATGGGAGCCTCACATATTACTTTGATGGGGTGCTCCTCAAAGTAATGCTTTAACTTCTTTGCCGCCATATAGACACCATATGCCACCTTTTGAAAGTGCGGGTAGTTCTGCTTTGAGGCAGATAATACCTCGCTCAAGTAATACACTAGCCTCTGCACCGACTTACCCTCTTCGTCGCGCTCTACTACAATCACTGCACTTACAACTCGGTTGGTTGCGGCTATGTAGAGCAACCTAGGCTCCTTTGATAGTGGAGAGGCTAACACTGGTGCAGTGGCTAACATCTTTTTTAAGTGGGCAAAGGCTTCATCGGCCTGTGGCGTCCAAACGAACTTATCCGACTTTTTCATGAGTTGGTAGAGAGGCAATGCCTTTTCTCCCAACCGACATACAAACCGACTCAACGATGCTAGGCACCCAGTGAACTTCTGGACATCGTTAAGACACTTCAGCAGCTCCATTCGTTCAATGGCCCGGATCTTAGTTGGATTAACGTCGATACCTCGGCTGGACACGCGAAATCCGAGTAATTTTCCAGCCGGGACACCGAAGGTACATTTTTCCGGGTTAAGCTTCATTCAGAACCTTCTTAAGTTCCCGAATGTCTGCCTGATGTCTTCAAGGAGCGTTTTGCTTTCCTTGGTCTTGATAACCACATCATCCACATACACTTGTACATTTTGACCTATTTGGTCGTGCAAACATTTTTGCATACATCTTTGGTAGGTTGCACCTGCATTATGTAAACCAAACGGCATGGTGCGATAGCAATAAGCCCCGTACGGGGTGATAAATGCGGTCTTTATTTGATCATCCGGATTCAGATGTATCTGGTGGAAACCAGAATATGCATCAATGAATGACAATAGTTCACATCCCGCGGTTGAGTCTATGACCTGATCTATCATCGGTAGTGGAAATGGATCTTTTGGACACGCCTTGTTCAGGGTCGTGTAATCGATAGACATAGGCCAAACCACTGCCACGTTCGGATCATCCTTCTTCTTCTCTACCAGCACTATATTAGAGAGCCAATCCGGATATAGTACTTCCATGTTAAATCCTGCTGCTAGCAACCAAGCTATCTCGTCTCCAATGACTTTTCTCCTATCCTCGGCGAAGCGGCGGAGAGGTTGCTTCACCGGCCTTGCTCCGGCTCTCATGTTCAAAGAGTGCTCGGCCAACTCCCTCGGAACACCTTGCAAGTCCTGTGTAGACTAAGCAAAAATATCCCGATTCTGACGGAGGAAGTTGATGAGCTCGCTTTCCTATTTATCATTCAACTCGGCCCCAATGGTTACGGTGCGCTCTGGGAACATATCATCAATGGGAATCTTCTTGGTATCTTTCGCGGCAAGGTCGGGTTACTCGGCGCGATATCTTGCTACGGACTGAGCTAATGCCGCCACCTCTTGGATTTTTCTTTTCTCTTGCACAATCACGAGTGACTCGGCTAGGTTAGACCCGGATGAGGCACACTCAATGGAACGTCGGAAATCTCCAGCAATGGTAATCACTCCATTTGGCCCGGGCAACTTCATCTTCAGATAACTGATGTGGCAGCTTGCCATGAACTTGTTCAATGATGGTCTTCCAAGTAACGCGTGATACGCACTTTCCAAGTTTACCACCTCAAACTCCAGATTCTTAGTTCGGCAGTTATCTCTCGTGCCAAACAATACATCAACCCGGACCTTGCCTATTGGCTCACAAGAAATGCCGGGCACAATGCCATGGAAAGTTGTCCTTGTAGCCTGGAGCATGTTCTCCGAGATACCCAACTTGCGCATTGTATCCGCATACATGATGTTAATGCTACTACCATTGTCAATCAGTACCTTTGAGAACCTCACATTGATGTTAGGCCTAATGAATGTCGGGTCCAGCACTAACGCATACGAACCAGGACTCGACATAAGCTTGGGATGATCTTTGATGTTCCAGGTGATTTCCTGGTCCGACCAAGGCATGTACCTCGTCACCGCTGGCATTACCGCATTGACCTCCATATGTCGGTGTTGCAAGCTCTTTCTATCTGTTTCCTCAGTTGTGAACACACAATAGCTCTGGTGATGCTCTCTGTACTCATTTCTTCCCTCATTTCCGGGGTACCTCTGATCCGGCTGGTGTTGATTTTCCACCTGATGCACTGCATCCCTTCTCTCATTGTTGTCATACCTCGGCAGAGGGGGAGGCAACATTAGCTGTTGCGTGTTCGCTCCGGAGAGAAATTGCTGCCGGGGTAACTCCTACCGAGGTTGATCATTCTGGGGTGCCTGAACATTCCCCGAACCGCCTTGTTCTATCTTGGGCATCCACTCACATTGCCTCGTTGTATGACTCGGATTTGGCGTGTGAAATTTGCACGGCTGATCCAACATCGACTCATAGGTGTACCTCGGACGGTCCTTCCTTTCTTGCCACTGCTTCTTTTGCTCTAGCGTCCAAGTTTTCTTGCCATCATTTCTTGGTGTCCATTGTTGCCCTCCAGTTTTCTGACGTTGATTGCTTCCTGCTCCGGGCTGATCTTGATTCACCGCTGCAACTTGTTGCGAACTGTACCGGTGATCCGGTCTATCATCCCTCATTTTACCTCTGTAATCATTCCTCCGGGATGATCCGGCTCCATCTCTCTAGTAGTACTCCTCATTCGACTCGTTAGACACGAGCCTAGGTCGAGTTGGATCGCCCAAGGCATACGAATCAGCAATCCGGATCATCTCTGCCAACATAGTTGGCATCTTCCTTTGTAACTTTTGCCACAGTTCGCTTGCATATCTGCATCCCTGTGCAAACCATGCTATGGCCTGTGATTCTATCACGCCCTCACATGAGTTTCTCACGGTACACCACCGGGTTAAAAACTCCCGATCTGTCTCATTCGGTCTTTGCTTGCACATAGCTAGGGTCTGTGGCCTATTCGGCCTCTGATACGTACTCGAGAAATTGCTGATGAACATCTCTTCAAAATCTATCCAACAATTAATGCTTCCGGGCGGCAGATTGTTCAGCCATACCCTTGCCGGTCCCTCCAACATCTGGGGCACGTATTGTACAGCCCACCTCAAGTTGCCTGTGGCAATTTTCATAGCCGTAGCATAATTTATCAACCAATCCTCCGGCTTAGTGCTGCCGTCATACGTCTTAGTGCCTCTGGGTAATTGGAAGTTAGGTACTCGTGGCTCTTTCATGATCCGGGGTCCAAAACACGCAGGGCTCGGAGGACCTTGACTTTCAATCTGCTCCGACCTATACAGTCGATCCAGTTTCAACCTGGCATCATCCAGCATCAAATCCCTGCTTCCCAATCTCGACCCTATCACATGATAGTCCAGCCTTGGGTATCCTGCATTTACCATTTCCGAATCTCCATCGTTGTACCGGTCTCGCTCTCGTGGCGCATCTCTCTGTTGCATACCTCGGTCGGCACTTTGCTCTTGCCTTGGTATATTCCGCTGCTGCGGTTGTCCTGTAGAGTTGCGCCGTACGACATTGCCGTTAACAACGTTTCCTTGACCGGCATTGCCTTGGTCACGGTTACCTCGGCCAGCTTCACCTCGGCTTACACTCCGTCGATCGTTGTTTCTTTGTACTTCTTTTGCCTTTCCTGCCCTTGTTGGGTCATACGGAACAATCTGCTTGTTTCTCCTGGCCGAGGTTACTACCTCCTCTCTCCTTGGACCACCATGAGGAGACGATGTGGCTCCAGCGGATTTCTCCGGGTTACCCACCGCCGAATGAACGATCTTGGAGGCCCCAGCTCTCTCCGTGTTTTCCCTGAGCATTTACTCATTTTGCCTGTTCGCGATCCGAACCAACTCATTGACCCGATCTTGCTGTCTCTGACGGGCTTCACCCGTCAGACCCTCTAGCTCGGATGCCGCTGCATCCGCTGCTCTGAGGTTTTTCGCCGGGGTACTGTACTTCGGCAGCCCTACGGACAAACAGTTTTTAGACTCCTCAATTCGAGTATCCCCTTCTTTGTTCATTTCACTCATGAGATTTCTCCCCTTCACTTTTACAGTATCTACTTTGTTTGCCTTTGCGTACTCACGCAGCATCATGTTCAATAATTTTCTGCCTAGTTTCCTCTAGCTCGGTCTGTGTCTAAGCCGGATCTACCACTGCTGCTACCGGGTTTGCCAAGATATCCATAGCTTCCCTCAGCACATTTTCTGGCCTCTCTAGTGGAGGACCTCTACCTTTCCTCGGTGCCTTAGGCGTTACCTCCGGATCTGGCGCCGGATCCTTACTTGCGCCCGCACCAGGCGCAGTCATCATCACCTCTACACGGTCCGGGGAGCGAGTGATACGCGCCCCGCGAACCACGGTGAGGGGGGGCTCCCCTGCCTCAACGACGTGCCACGGATGAACACATGACATGTCCACAGCAACGTAGACCTTGTGTGCGCCGAGCTTGACGAAGAGGCCGTTGCGCGGAAGTGGTCGCGTGCCGAAGCAGCCAGCGTTGTCGCTGACGAAGTCCAGCGCTCCAAAGCTGGGCGAGCGTAGACGATGCGTGCTCGGTGGCTATGAAGTTTCCCGTCAGATCTTGACCCTGCCGCTAGCTCCAGTGGGCGCCAACTGTCGTGGTGGTGTCACGGCAGATGCCATGGATAGGCTAAAGGTGGGGACTAATACATGCTAGGGGAATCCAGGGAGGGATAGTGAAGTGATTCTCCACACAGAAGTTTATATTTGCTTTTCCTCCAAGGTTACAAGTGCTCCTAGAGCTGTATTAGCGAGAGGAGGAAGAAGGAGATATCTTACTCTCGCTCACAGATCACACTTAAAACCTTAGCCAAACTAGAAAAATCGGAACCCCCTCTATAGAAGCCCTAGCCGTCCTTATATAGGGGGGCTAGGTCTCCACTTAGGGCATACGTGGAGGCATATTCCTAAGAATATGCCATCTCCCAAATTAGTAAGCCGACCGGGTTACTTTTCCCTCGCGTCACACATGCAGAGGCTACGTGAGCCTCTGCGGCACCCGCGTCAGCCGACATGGGCATCGTCACCCTTGTCGGCCACACCTCGGTGGTCCTGCCCTTGTCTGCTTTGCTCAGGCAGGGCGTACCGGGGCTTCTTTTGACCAGCAAGATTCCTTCCTTCTCCTAGAAGCTAGATGTGACCCGGATCATAGTTGATCCGGCCACACCCGTTCCTGCATACAAGTTAAACATGCATTTCCGACTTACTTCTTAAGTCGGTTGAGACTTAGTTAGGCGAACACCCCCTGGTCCGGGTTACCCCGTGATTCGGCCTGCCTTGAGGTGACCCGGCCAGCATCCGCTTTGGCTTGCCGAACCTCGGCTAACTCGGCCTTTATACCCCGGCATGACCCTACCCGGGGGTATCCCCCAACACCCCTCCCCTACCAAGGGCACCAATGCAGGGGCTCACAACCATCGTCTGCCTGCCAAACTTTGCCCAGAGGCTTCCTCCGGTGGAGAAGAGAAGGTCTTGGAAGGAGGGGACCTGCGACGATGGATCTAGGTCTATCGCCACAGGAGGGCGACGTGGGGGGTCGGGGTTTGTTGGGGATGTGGTTTTGGATCTAAGAAATTGTTCTTTTAAAATCTTCATATTCATATGTTTGATAATATCTCAAAAAACGAAATAACATTTAAATTACTAAGTTTCTGTATTGGATTTTTCTTACCAGATAGTACGCCTGAGTTAAAAGATGTGCTTAAGTAGTCATATTCCACCATGGATAATGTTGCTCTGGATATGTAATTGGTCGTATCTTTTCACCAACAATGCTCTAGTAGTTCAAAAGAATTTGTAAATGGAAGAAAGTATGTTCTGCCGTACCAGGCTGGGAACTTATTTTTAAAAAAGAAATAATTTTGAAGATCATAAAAAATAAAGGTTGTTGGATACTTGCCGTTTGGCGATGGAACAAGGGGTCGAACGAGCCCTGGATTGGTGAGGGGGGATGAACACGTGTTTGGATTTTCTCAACGAAGAAAGTAGTGACAGAACTAGCACACGACAGAGAGTTGACACATGGTTTTTTACCCAGGTTTAGGACCCTCTTGAGGAAGTAAAGCCCCTACTACTGCTTGGTTGTACTGCTCGTGGTGCTTTGTGAGGGCACAATGGTGGTGATGAACTTAGGGTTTCAGATCGCAAGGATCGGTCCCCTTCTAAGGTAGGTGTGGCTCCTCTTTTATAGTGGCACCGGGCCCCTTCCCCCAATCTATGGGAGAGAAGGGCTACCACATTGCCGCCCAAGGAAGACTAGCCTACAATACTACTTTACATGAGATAGGTCCAGGACCTGTGGTTGCGCCGGTCTTCCGTGGGACTACAGTCATGGGTGACGTCCTTCCGTGGGGGGCGCGCCGTCCACTGGCCCCTTGCACCAAAATGGGGGGAAATGACCTCTGTTGTTGGGGCTTCGTTAGCCCCGCCTTGAGCCAAAGGGAAGAGCACGTGGTCATACCTGGGTAGCATCCAATGCTCCAGTTGGGGTTGTCTCTTTGCTCCTGGGTGTACAAATTACCTATTTTCCCTCAGTGGGGATGGAGAGGTCCACCATCCCTCCTAGAGGAGAATTATGGTCGAGAACCCCTCTCGAGAGGTCCTTCAATAGAAATTTCCTCGCCGGGCTCCTGCAGATCTGGTGCTATCCTCGCGAGGTGATTTGCTATGCCGGCCAGCAGCCCAGCCTCTAGTGGGACAGGATACCCCTAAGCTCCTAGCACAATAGTGACCTGCATGCACCGGTTAATGAGGACGAAAGGGCAAGGGCCCAAATGGTGGATCACGCCGCTGAAGGCGCGTGGTGTGCTGGTCTTAACAGGGAGTCCAACTTCACTGATCGTGCGAAGCAGCCAACTGTTGAGGCACGTCGGATCTTGGACCGTCGTGGTGATGACCGTGCCTTAGAGGCTGCACCTCCCCTTGCCTTTAAGAGCAGAACCTTTCTCGGGGTGGTTTCACCTTTCTCCCTGTATCTTTTGGGACATCTTCCCCAATCTCTCCCCTTCCTTCGCTAGATGCAAGTCCTTGATACCCGAGATGCCTCGCCGGAGCTTCCACAGCACGGAAAAGGAAACAAGTGGCTGCCAAATCCCCTCAAGCGATGGGGGAAGAGGTGAGCCCGGGGGAGTGTTGCTACCTTCCACCATCCGTCTCGACTCCAACAACGATAGGTTCTGCTCTCTACTGGCATAAGACTGGAATGAATGGGGCAACCAATGTGTGGCCTGGCTTGGCGGAGCAGACTAACCTTGGTGGCTTGGTATACCCCTTCTTCTACCACATCATCATAGCGGGGCTGGTGCCTCCCTTCTCACCCTTTTCCTCGTGATTCTGGTGCATTACCAAATCTTGGCTCTGCACCTCTATCCCAATTCTATCACTACCTTATCCATTTTTCCTTTCATGTGAGGCGTTCGTCAGGGTAAAACCCTCTGTGGAGCTATTCCTTCAGCTCTACGCCCTCCGCCTCACCTCCACAGTGTACAGCACCAGCTGCGTCTCCTTCGAGATTAGAGACGGAGTGTCACGGGTCTTCATGGAATGGATGAAGCGAGTGGAGGACTTCCGGAAGCACTCAAACTATATGGATGGCCTGGATGAGAGATGCTTCCTTAGCCTCCCACGATGTTGGGAGTGAAAGTTCGGGGACTATGGTCTAGTGCGATGTTGGATGGGAAGAAAGTCAACACCCTCCACACAGACATTGCGTCACTAGGCACGACCGAGTTAACTAGGCCGCTAGTAGCCATTGAATTTCTCCACCGCCACATCGCTCCGCTACAGATACACAACAAGGATTTGTGGGACCTGGACAGACATGACCATGTGCCCCTAGGAGAGGGAGTTATTGATGACGTGGTTGTGTAGGGATTCCTCCACGAGCTCCTCCTCAAGTCCAACGCACTTGAGATTCTCGTCGGGGTCCTACCGCTCTATGTCGATGTGCGGAAGACGGAGATCCACGCGGTGCTTCCCCAGTTTGAAGTGTGGGGAATTATTCCTCCTCATCATGTGGGGAAATAGGAGAATCCTCTAGGCACCGGCTCACATCCCAGGCGCAACGCCCAGGGTGGGGGCTAAATAGTGGCTTCTTCCTAGGAGATCACGACCATGGGAAGTGGAGTTGGAGAAAGTGATCCCTGGGTTGTACCCGGGGAAGAGCATGTTAGCACCCTGGTCCTTACGGAGTCTACCGAGAAAGGGAACACTTCCGCTGGAGTTGCTTCTGGAGGGGGTGAATCCCAAGGCTCCGACGTGGATTTCCTCCCTCCAGGCATGAAGATAGGGCACTGAGGTCTTAGCCACGGGCCTCAGGGGCCACAGGGTGAGCCCTTGCTTTCCTTTTGCTGATAGCCGTTGCCGCTCTTACTTACTTGTTTTAATTCTCCGTGGCAAGGGTCCCCTTAATAAGAAAAGGAAGCTGAAGAGGAGCTCCATGAAGGAGATCCCGATGGTGCGCCTCATCCCCTCTTCTCTGCCACTAGTGGGGCCTCTTTCCGTAGAGGTCGGACTAGGGGCAATAGATGATGCCGCGCCGATGGACTTAGCTCCCCTATCGGCCACCTCGGCTCGGGATATCGTGGAGGGTGAGGGCACTTCCCAGGCCCCCTTCAAGGGAAATGGGCCCTCTAGCAAGGGGCAGGGCCCAGATCTGGACTGCCTTGGGTAGGGACCTCTACTCGTTGATGGCTCCTTGGCTGAAGACTCGATAGTTGGAGAAGTTCCCGATGGTGCCCCGGTGGCGACCATTACTTCTGCGGTGAGTAAGGTTGGCTTCCACATCGACTCTCAGCGTCCTACCACTTTAGAGATTCTCTCGGGGCCTGTTGACCATGGCGCTGCTAGAGGACATAATTCTTATCCTTTGCCTATCTTGGCGATGGACCGCATCGAGACGCATATGACAACTCTAGCGATGCGGGTTTCTCCCGGACTTGGCCAGGCTAAGTGTGGGGTGCGCTCGTCGCAAGTGTCTAGGAAGGACTTGACTGGCTCATGGTGGAGACCATCATGAAAGATCAATAGTTGGCCATAGATTGGGGCTAGGTCCACAAGTACAAGAGGCTAGTGAAGGCGGAGCAGGAGGAGGCGCGTCTCAAGGCCAAGGAGGTGCTCTAGCGTGCTTCAAAGGAGGCGGAAAAGGTTATCTCCAACAAGCAAGCCTAATTCTCTTTGCATGAGGAGTCTTTATTTGCTCGCGAAGGAGAGATCTCTACCTGCAAGGTGGACATGGCCGGTGAAAGGAGGAGCTTGATTCCAAGTCCCATGAACTAGAGATCGAACGTCCGCATGTCAACATGTAGTCCTACGAGACCAACTTGAAGCTCGAGAGTATCCAGCTTTCTCTTTCCAAAGAGGAGGAGGAGGCCTCTCGCCTTTGCAAAGCTCTTCAAGTCAAGGAGGTATCCTGTGATTCCTCGACCCGTGAAGTTGAGCGGCTTAAGGGCGAGGTCAACTTGCGGAAGGAGCATGATGTGGCCACTGCGGAGGCACTTAGGCAGGATGAGCAACATGCACAGGAGCTAATGGAGCAGTAGAGGAAAGCCTTCTGTGTCCTTGCAAGGTTTAGTGCCGATCTCCTTCCTGCTTTCGGGCCTAGATGTTTCAGTGCCCGTGACCTCCTTGCCGGCAGCAAGGTCGATGCCTTCCTCGAGCTCTCCAATAGGATCCTTACTCCCTTGGATAAGGCAGCGCTGGAATTGAACCACTTTGTTGAGGTAAGTGTCAGAAGATGTTGAGCGCTGTTGGGACGATTCTCTTTTTGAACCTCCTTTAGTAGGCCCCCGAGCTTGACAATGCCCCAGTCCTGAAGCTGGTGAAACCTCTACGAGGTGGCACTCTAGAGTCCATTGCTGAGCTCAAGGCGAAGTTCACAAGGCTCATGAAGGCACTCGTCCTAGCATTTCCCCGCAAGGTGGATGACAAGGAAGATCCCTAACTAGGAAGCTCGAGGAGCTCTGCTGCCGATGGCGAGGATGCCAATGCCTTTGCTAGTGAGGTTTGAACTTTGGTTGCATGGTGTCTATGGAGGTATTTTAAACTCACTGTTCCTAGAGAGACTGTAAGGAAACGGTTCTTGGCGTGAAGCTTGTTTATCTATGTCAATATTGTGCATTTTGTTTGGTGTCCCCTCAGGGAAGTGACCTTAGGCTTAGCATATTTTGGGTCACGTGAGGGAAAGACATCCTCGTGGGACGCCCTACTTTTCCCTCGTGGAGGGGATAGCGGGACTTGTACTTGTCCTGTAAGATCCTCGAGGAGGTGACCTATAGGATATATGTGTTTTGTTCCGTCCCATAAGCTCCTCGTGGAGGCAGCTGTAGGACTTGTACTTCCCTTGTTTAGTTCCTCAGAGAGGTAACTATAGGTTCTGTATAGAGTGTGCTTTGTTGTTTCCTGTGTGTACCATGCAATAATATCAAGCACCAAGAACCATGGGTGAGGTGAATTTATCGCTGGAGCTAGTCCGCAAGTCAGAGCTCGACGCTTTAGGCCTCAGAGTTGCTTTAGTGATAGACACCATGCCTAGCCCCCGCTCGTATGATACACAAAAGGGAACAACACAAGAGAAAGAAAGCAACACCAAAAAGTAACACCGGAGAAGCATCAAAACGGGGGTCTTCTCATGAGTTCTTAACGTACCCGAGAGTGGGGTTGTTTGTTACAGCCACTGTTGTAGGCAGGGATCATGGGTGGAATTTGCGAAGGTGTTGGATGTTCCATGCATTTGGTATTGCCACCATGTATTCTATTTCCAGTCGTACTACTCATGTTCTTGCAACATCCACGACCCTAAAGGGGTCGTCCCACATCTAGGAGAGCTTGTGGAGGCCTTCATGGGAGAGGACTCGTCAGAGGACAAGGTCCCCTTCTTCTAGGGTGCAGGCGTGTATGCTGCGCCAGTGGTAGCGGCGTAGCGCTTGCTGGTATTTGGCCGCCCGAACGGTGACCCTGTGGCGAGCTTCCTCGATGAGGGTGATGTCATCCTGGTGCACCTCATCTTGTGACATCTCGTTGAAGGCCAGGACTCGTGTGGATCCATGCTTGAGTTCTGCAGGAATGACTGCCTAATCTCCGTAAACTAGGAAGAAGGGGTCTCACCAGTTGGCTTGGTTGCGGTGGTGTAGATGGACCATAGTACGCCCAGGAGCATGTCGGGCCACCCTCTGCCACATGCTTTGTGCTTGTGGCAGCAACTCCTTGCCATGAGCCCTTTGAGGACCTCAATGTTGGCTCATTCCTCTTGACCGTTTCTCTATAGATGGGCGATAGGGGCATGGTAGATCTTAGTGCCAATACCAGCGCCGTAAGATTTGAACAATCCACTAGTGAATTGGACTAACCTATTAACAAGAGCCACAGTGCCAACTGCCTGTTTTTTGTTGTTTTTCGTTCCAGGAAAGTCAGAAAATGAATATTCTCGGAATTGGACGGGACAAAAGCCAAAGTCCCTATTTTTCTGGAAGGGATCAAGTGCCAGAATATGAGACGGAGAGGGTCCAGGGGCCGGCCACACCACCTGGCCGCGCGGCTAGGCTTGGCCCGCGCCAGGGGGTGGTCTGGCCGACCCCAGCACCCCCTCGGCCTCTCCTTCCGCCTATAAGTTGCCCTCGGGACGAAAACCCTAGGGACCTGATAAAAAATCCACAAAAGAGTCTGTAGACGCTGTCATCTCCATCCCTAGATCGGGAGGGATCTGAAGCTCTTCCCGGCACCCTTCCAGAGAGGGGCATTCACCCTGGAGGCCTTCTTCATCACCATGCAAGCCTCCGGTGTGATGCGTGAGTAGTTCATCCTTGGACTACGGATCCATGTAGTAGCTAGATGGCTGGTTTCTCCTCCTTTGTGCTTTCATGTTTAGATCTTGTGAGCTCCGTTCATGATCAAGATCATCTATTTGTAATCCATACATGTTGTGTTTGCGGGGATCCGATGGATATTGAGATGCTATTTCAGATTGATTATTGATTCTATCATATCTTTGTTATTTGAGATCTTGCATGCTTTCCGTTGTTAGTAGCTATCTTGGCCAAGTAGATGCTAGCAACTCCAAGAGTTAGTATTTATGCTCGATAGTGGGTTCATGCCTCTGGTAATCTGGGGAAGTGACAGAAATATCTAAGGTACTAGATGTGCTGCTGCTACTAGGGAGAAAACAACGATCCTTTGTTCATAGAACAATTGTATTGTTTACCTTACACGCAGTTCGTAAAGCAATAATCTGTTGCTTGCAACTTAATACTGGAGGGGGTTCGGATGATAACCTGAAGGTGGATTATTAGTCATAGATGCAGTTGGATGACGGTCTATGTATTATGTTGTATTGCCCAATCAAGTCTCAAAGGAGTCAAGATGATTAGTATATGCATGTATTGCTTTCTCGGTGTTTGTCAATTGCCCCGCTGTAATTTGTTCACCCAGCATGTTATCTAAGGAGAGCCACCTCTAGTGAACTATGGATACCGGTCCTTGTCTTTTACAAACAATCTACAATCTGTTTCTGCTTTGTGTTTACTTTCTGCAAACTTTTACTTCTTTCCATACGATACGTTTAATCCTTTGTTTTCCGCAAAACACGGTGAGATTGACAACCTCATCGCAAGTTGGGGACAAAGTTCTGTGGTTGTGTTGTGCAGGTCTCCACGTTGCTACTAGCACCGGTAGTGCGCCCTGACAAAGCTCAGCTAGTAACACCTTTGGGGTGTTTCCTTGCTCCTACTGGTTCGATTAAACTTTGGTTTCATAACTAAGGGAAAACTTTCTATTGTACTCATCATGCCTTCCTCTTGGGGTTCCCAACAAGCTCTACGTCGATCGTCGAGTGCATCAAGATCTTTTCTGGCGCCGTTGCCGGGGACTCAAGGACATCTTCACAAGGGGAGTCCCTCATAACCAATCTCTTTACTTTGTTGTTTTTGTTTTGCTTAGTTTCTTTTTGCTTTGTTTGCTTGTTTTGTTCTTCAAAAAAGCACAAAAAAATTAGTTTTACTAGTTTGCTTTCTTATTTGAAAATCCAAAAAAATGACTACCCTTGAAAACACTAAGTTGTGTGACTTCACTAGCACCAACAACAATGATTTTATGAGCACACCTATTGCTCCACCTGTGGCTGAAAATACTTACTTTGAGATAAAACCTGCTTTGCTCAATCTTGTTATGAGAGAACAATTTTCTGGTATTGGTAATGAAGATGTTGCTTCCCATCTAAATAACTTTGTTGAACTTTGTGAGATGCAAAAGCATAGGGATATAGATGGTGATATTATTAAACTGAAATTGTTTCCTTTCTCTTTGAGAGGAAAAGCTAAAGAATGGTTGAATTCCTTAACTAGGAATAGTATTGATTCTTGGACTAAGTGCAAAGATGCTTTTATTAGAAAATACTATCCTCCTACTAAGATTATATCCATGAGAAGTGAAATAATGAAGTTTAAACAACTTGATAATGAGCTTGTTGCTCAAGCTTGGGAAAGAATGAAATCTTTGGTAAAGAATTGTCCCACTCATGGACTGACTGGTTGGATGATCATCCAAACTTTTTATGCAGGATTGAACTGTTATTCAAGGAACCTATTGGATTCAGCTACTGGAGGTACCTTTATGACCATCACTTTGGGTGCTGCAACAAAACTATTGGATAATATGATGGTTAATTATTCTGAATGGCATACTGAGAGAGCTCCACAAGGTAAGAAGGTAAATTCTGTTGAAGAAACCTCCTCCTTGAGTGATAAGATTGATATTATTATGTCTATGCTCGTTAATGGGAAAGCCCATATTGATCCAAATAATGTTCCTTTAGCCTCTTTGGTTTCTCAAGAAGAGCAAGTTGATGTGAACTTCATAAGAAATAACAACTTTGGCAATAATGCTTATGGTAATAATGCTTATAGGAAAATTTTTGGTAACAACAATTATAAACCTTATCCTCCCAACAATGGTAATGCTTATGGAAATTTTTACAACAATAATAAGAGTGCTCCTTCTGAACTTGAAGTTATGCGTAAAGAGTTTATTAGTAAACAAACTGCTTTCAATAAAACTATTGAGGAAAAACTCTCTAATGCTGAAAGAAATATAGCATCTTTGGCTGAAGCTCAATCTTATTTGAATAAAATGGCTGCTAAACCTGAAACTAATGAGAATACCTTTGCAGCTACTAATGCCATACAAGTAAGAATTGATGAAAATGTTAGACTATTAGCTGAATTACATGCTAAGTGGGAAAGAGAAGATGAAATTTCTAGAAACATTAGTGTTTCTACTATCACCACCACTAGTGTTGAGGCTAGTAATAGTTCTACTACTTTAGATGATAAAGTTGATTTTGATCTTGATGGTTGCAATATCTCTGAAGTTATTAAGTTCCTACAAAAGCTTGCTAAAAGTCCTAATGCTAGTGCTATGAACATGGCCTTTACAAAACACATTACCGATGCTCTCATAAAGATTAAGGAAGAAAACATGAAACACAAAGCTTCTATTCCTATAAAACAAGAGGATGGTTGGGAACCCATCATTAATATGAAAGTGAATGACTTTGATTTTAAAGCTTTGTGTGATCTTGATAGTAGTGTTTCTATTATGCCTAGAAGGATTTATGATATGCATGATTTGCCTCCTCTTGAAGATTGCTATTTGAATGTCCCACTTGAGGATAATGCTAAAAAGAAACTCATGGGGAGTCTTAATGATGTTCTTATTATGGTTAATGATTCCTATGTCCCCGTTGATTTCTATGTTTTGGATGTTGAATACAATGCTTCTTGTCCTATTACTTTGGGAAGACCTTTTCTTAGAACTGTTGGTGCCATCATTGATATGAAAGAAGGCACCATTAAATATCAACACCCACTCAAGAAAGGTATATAACACTTCCCCAAAAAGAGAGAAAAGATTTCTTTTGCTTCTCCTATCAAAACAAAATTTGGTCTTAATGCTTCTTCATTTGAGAACACTTGATTCTTTCTTTGCTTCTTATGCCTAACTTAAAGGCGTTAAAGAAATGTACTTGTTGGGAGATAACCCAAGAGTTTTAGATGAGTCTTGGAAGTTATTAACTCTGTAATAACCTCTCCTTATCCTTTTTATTTGCTTTTTGTGCCAAGAGTAACCTCTAATGAGAGTGAAGTAATGATTGGGAAAGTTGCTGTCCCGAAACAGATTTCTGTGCTTCACCGTAAAAATTCCTGAGAGAGTTATGTACGTCGGATTGAGCTGTAATTTTTTGTGCTTCTGCCCCGTGTTGTTATCTAGCTTTCGTTAGTTCAACACTTTTTTATTTGAGCAACAGAAGGTCTTCGAACAAATTCGTCTTTACCTGCTGGTCTGTTTTGACAGATTTATGCCATTTTCTGCATTTGCTTCTTGTTAGTTCCTTCTTGAGTTCCTTTGGGGAATTGAGAGAAGAAAGTGCTACAGTATCTAGTGTTCTAATGGAAGTTTATTTGGTGTTATAACTGAACCTTGAGACTTATTTATCTTAAGTGCACTAATGTTGCTAATGAGATTGTGTGAAGTTTTGTATGAAGGAAAATTTTCAGGTGTATGGAAGGAATGAGTAATGAGATGAAGGATGGTATAAAGCTCAAGCTTGGGGATGACAAGCGTGTAACCCCAAGAAATATCCAAGAAGTGCAAGCGTCAAAGCTTGGGGATGCCCAAGGCATCCCCTTCTTCATCAAGAAAAATTTCAGGTTTCTTCCAAACGCTTCATTTTTATTGTTTCATGCACAGTTGTGTTTTTCTTAGAGCGTCTTCCTTTTAATTTTTGTTTTGGTTTTTAGTTTTCTTGGTTTGCTTAGTTTTCTGAATAAGTTGGTTGGACCCCCTCTTTCATACATTGGTTTGCAAATAGTTTGGTTTGGTTTGGGAAAGAGTAGGAAAGTTCATACTTATGTGGTAAAAAGAGCTTGTTTTTGACTATCGCCTGTGCTTTGTCATGCCTTGCTTGATATTGTTTTGGCTTTATGCTTAGTATTCTTTGTTGTAGCATGACTTGTTATAAACAATTGAGATTGCTTAATGTTCCTTGGATGAATCATGCGTTGTTTTAGCATATTAAAGCATAGTATGGTGGTATTCTCCTTTGATGCTTTATTTGGGTTGACTTGGCGCATGCTTACACCATGTTATGACTTTCACAAGTCACCATAGCCTTTATGATCCTTTAGTTTTCAACTTGTAGTATCACTTTATGCTTTGATCAATGATGTTTTGTCGCTCTGCATGATTATGGCCATTATTGCTCTCTTAGTTTGTCGCTCCCAGTCTTTTGCTAGCCTCCACAACAAAGTATGAGTTCCACTCATGCATCCAACTCCCTAAACCAAGTTTTTCCAAAGAGTCCACCATACCTACCTACTAGCTTATGCTATTCCAAGTATATTCATGCTATTCCAAGTATTTCCCTAAACCAAGTTTTGTCTACCTTTCACTTGTTATGAGAAAACTAGTGATTAAAGCTCTCACGAACTTGATGGCACACTTTACTTTATTGCCTCTAATAAACTGGAACCATTGGGTCCTTCTTTGCTGCGTATATGCTTGCGCTTTATAAGTTGAAGTTAGCAGAACCATGTTTCATGGGGAACGCTTTCAACATTGCACTTGTACTTTGTACCCCGTTGATATTATGTTCTTTTGCTTACGGATCCCGGCGGTGTGAAATAAAAGTGGAACTTGTAAGATCATGGAGTTTGTATGTGAAATAAAAGAGAAATGCCTAGGCCGCTAGCCTAAGCCATGCCTAATAATGGTGGAAACTTGCAGCATCACCATAACGAGCACTCTATGAAGCATCCTCAATAAAAACCTATGCAAATAGCAAATAAAAAGATCGCTGAGATGCTCATTGTCTGCTTGCCTTGTCATTTTGATTATGGGAAAGCTCCCGTATCATGTGCAAGGGGTACCTGTTAAGCGGTTCTTAATGATACACATATACTTACAATGACAAGAGCTTACTTGTGACTGAAGTTGAGTAGCATGAGGATCGGTCTTCGTAAGTAAAGGGCATGAGATTTCGGTTTATAACTTGTCAAGCATATCCTCTTAGTTGTGTCACTTTAACCTTAATCACATTCAAGATGCTTATGATAGGGGCAATGAGAGCTGAAAGCTATAACTACCATAATTTTTGGAAGCTCTTTATGAGACTTGAATCCCTACTTCCTTTTACAAAAAGCCTTTCTTCCACCATTATATTGAGTCTCCACCTTCTACCTTTATGCACCTACTTTGAGAGCATAGTGGCCATTCTTAGTTCTATGTGCATTGTCCCAAGACTAGTTGATTGACGCATAACTTGTTATTGCTTGTTTGAAACTATTGTATCTAGTCACTCTTATGAACTTTGAAGGTGTCCCATGCATTTATATTTGCTACTCTATTGAGGGACAAGCTGAATACTATTATGCTATGTTTTCTTTATGTGAAACAAACAAACGTCTTGCAAAGCATTATTATTCATGAATCTTTTGTTTGTGCCTTTTCATGTTGCATCATAGTTTCTTTGCTTATTGCTAGAACTTTGTCTTTCATGTTATGATTGAAGTACTTTGATCCCAGCTTTGATGTTTTGCATATACTTTGGTCAAGTCTTTGATGGTGCATGTCACCTCAAAAATTATTTCTTTTTATCACTTACCTACTCGAGGACGAGCAGGAGTTAAGCTTGGGGATGTTGATACATTGCAAATGTATCTATAATTTTTGATGTTCCATGCTTGGTTTTATCCACTTTCTTGTGTTTTGTTCCAACTTTGGAGTACTTTTCATATGATTTCTTGGACTAACCTATTAACAAGAGCCACAGTGCGGTACTGCTTTTCTGCTGTTTTTGGTTCCAGGAAAGTCAGAAAATGAATATTCTCGGAATTGGACGGGACAAAAGCCAAAGTGCCTATTTTTCTAGAAGGGATCAAGTGCCAGAATACAAGACGAAAAGAGGCCAGGGGCTGGCCACACCACCTGGCCACGCTGCTGCTTGGCCTCAAGGCCAGGTGGTCCGCCGACCCCAAGACCCTCGGCCTCTCCTTCCGCCTATAAGTTGCCCTCGACGAAAACCCTAGGACCCATCAAAATCCACGAAAGAGTCTCAGAGTGCTGCCATCTCCATCCCTAGATCGGAGGGATCTGGCTCTTCCGCACCACGCCGGAAAGGGAATTCACCACAGGCCTTCTTCATCACCATGCAAGCCTTCGGTGTGATGCGTGAGTAGTTCATCCTTGGACTAGGGATCCATGTAGTAGCTAGATGGCTGGTTTCTCCTCCTTTGTGCTTTCATGTTTAGATCTTGTGAGCTCCGTTCATGATCAAGATCATCTATTTGTAATCCATACATGTTGTGTTTGCAGGGATCCGATGGATATTGAGATGCTATTTCAGATTGATTATTGATTCTATCATATCGTTGTTATTTGAGATCTTGCATGTTTTCCGTTGTTGGTAGCTATCTTGGCCAAGTAGATGCTAGCAACTCCAAGAGTTAGTATTTATGCTCGATAGTGGGTTCATGCCTCTAGTAATCTGGGAAGTGAGAAATCTAAGGTACTAGATGTGTTGTTGCTACTAGGGAGAAAACAATGATCCTTTGTTCATAGAACAATTGTATTGTTTACCTTACATGCAGTTCGTAAAGCAATAATCTGTTGCTTGCAACTTAATATCGGAGGGGTTCGATGATAACCTGAAGGTGGATTATTAGTCATAGATGCAGTTGGATGGCGGTCTATGTATTATGTTGTATTGCCCAATCAAGTCTCAAAGGAGTCAAGATGATTAGTATATGCATGTATTGCTTTCTCGGTGTTTGTCAATTGCCCCGCTGTAATTTGTTCACCCAGCATGTTATCTATCTAAGGAGAGCCACCTCTAGTGAACTATGGATCCCGGTCCTTGTCTTTTACATACAATCTAGAATCTGTTTTTGCTTTGTGTTTACTTTCTGCAAACTTTTACTTCTTTCCATACGATACGTTTAATCCTTTGTTTTCCGCAAAACACGGTGAGATTGACAACCTCATCGCAAGTTGGGGACAAAGTTCTGTGGTTGTGTTGTGCAGGTCTCCACGTTGCTACTAGCACCGGTAGTGCGCCCTGCCAAAGCTCAGCTAGTAACACCTTTGGGGTGTTTCCTTGCTCCTACTGGTTCGATGAAACCTTGGTTTCATAACTGAGGGAAAACTTTCTGCTGTACTCATCATACCTTCCTCTTAGGGTTCCCAACGAGCTCTACGTCGATCGTCGAGTGCATCAGACGCCATCAGGACAACGACAGTAGAGGTTTCCATCCACTAGGCAATAGTTCTTGGCGCAGCGAAGGAATCTCTTTGTGGCTATGTCATCATCCTCGAGGAGATTACCTTATATGAAAGTCGAATTTATTCCACTCTCATTTGAGAGTGCAAATACAAGGAGGTATTTTGTGTTTGGGAAAGTCTGAAGAAAAAAGATTTAGAATCTGCCTTTTCCTTATTTCCCTTATATTTCAGGTACTCCTTGATCTGGGTGATCTAGAATGTCTCCTAAGACGTCAGTGCCAGGACGAGGCGGTTGCCTGAAGGTGGCCCATAATCTAGGGCGCCTGTTGAGGGCAGGGGAGGCAAGTCCACAGGAAGAGAACTATCGCTACTATCCGATGGTGCGGCAGATGGTTTGAATAACCTCTGCTCGAAGACTTCTTGCTGCTGGGGCTCTCGGAGAGATGCACACTTGCTGATTTTGTTTGCTTCATGGTTGTCTCCTCGAGGAATGTGGAGCAGCTCCATGCCCAGAAAATGCTTTTCCAGCTTTTGCACCTCTTCAAGGTAAGCCGCCATGCGCTCGTCCTTTGGCTTGTAGCTTTTGTTGGAGAAGTTGATGAGGAGCAAGGAATCTCCTTGAACTGTGATACACTTGATGCCGAGAGTGATCTCCACTTTGAGGCTCGCGATGAGGCCTTTGTATTCGGCGATGTTGTTGGAGTGCTTGACCTCATCCTTGAAGCGCAGTTGCACGCGATAGAATATGTTATCACTGGTGGGTGATGTGAGTACAACTGTTGCCCCTGCTCCGTTGTCATTAAATGCGCCATCGAAGGACACGGATATCCTGCGGATGTGCGTGGAATTCACTTCCCTAAACAAGTATTGCCTGAAGGACCATTTTCCAGTATCGCAGATCGACTAGATAATTAACTCCACCATGGGATGTGAACGCCTCTCCTTCCTCGATGCCTACTCGGGCTATCATGAGATCCGAATGAAGGAATAGGATCAGGAGAAGACGTCCTTCATCATGCCCTTCGGCATCTGCTGCTACACCACGATGCCCTTCAGGCTGAAGAACACAGGAGCCACCTACCAACGGTGCATGCTGGCCTACCTCAAGAACCAGCTTGGTTGAAACATCCAGGTCTATGTCGACAACATAGTGGTCTAGACCAAAGAGGAAGCTACACTCATCGATGATCTCGGAGAGAACTTGGATAACCTCGACTACTACCGAATGAAGCTGAATCCGGAGAAGTGCGCCTTCGGCATCCCATCCGGGCAATTACTCGGGTACCTTATCTTCGCCAGGGGAATAGAGGCTAACCCAAAGAAGATAAGGGCCATACTTTCCATGAAGAAGCCGAAGAACGTCATGGCCGTCCAGTAGCTAACTGGGAAAATCGCAGCGCTCTATCGATTTATCAGTCAAATGGGTGAGAAGGCACTACCATTCTACCAGCTCCTCCACAAGACCGACAAGTTCGAGTGCACGAATGAGACACAAGATGCATTCGAAGATTTCAAGCGCCTTCTTTCCACCTCGCCCATTATGGTGACCCCCAGGGAAAAGGAGCCAATGTTGCTATACATATCCGCCACCAACCAGGTGGTCAGTACTACACTGGTGGTCGAATGAGCCGAAGAGAACAAAATCCATGAGGTGCAACGCCTAGTGTACTACGTTAGCGTGGTACGGACACCCACAAAGCAGCGGTCCCCGCATTACCAGAGGCTAGCCTACGACGTCTTCATGACATCACGAGGACTGCGCCACTACTTCCAGGAGCACAAGATAATTGTGGTAAACGATGCCCCGTTGAACCACATCCTGAACAACCCCGATGCAACAGGGTGGGTCGCCCTCTGGGGCATCGAAATATCCCCACGGAACATCACCTACTAGTGGCGAACAACGATCAAGTCGCATGTCTTGCCGGACTTCCTTGTCCACTAGATGGAGAATCAGATCCCAGACACACCGAACATGTCCAACCTATGGACCATGAACTTCGACGGATCCAAACGTAAAGAAGGAGTTGGCGCCGATGTCATCCTGACATCTCCTCAAGGTGATAAGATGCGGTATATCCTGCGGATGAAGTTCCATGCATCCAACAATGGGGTGGAGTACGAGGCACTAATCCATGGAATGCAAATAGCCAAGGCTTGCGGCGCCACACGACTCATCATCTACGGCGACTTCAACCCTGTGGTCCAACAAACCATGAACATGTGTGATGCATTGAGCGATAACATGGTCGCGTACCACGACCTCTACAACACACTTGAATGGGACTTCGATAGCTGTGAACTATGGTATGTCAGCCGCAAAAGTAACTATGAGGCCGACACGCTCGCCAACATAAGCTCCACCTGCGCCTCGGCGCCGCCGACTCTATTCTTGGAGCAAATCTGCGAACGATCCATCAAACTGAAGGCTACCGCAAGGCCATCAGACGCAGCAGCTCACTCGGAGGATACGCCACCTGAAGAAGACGAAGGATCCACCGAGGTAGAACAAGGATGTGCACCCGAAGGTCCCATGGAGGTCATGCTCATTGAGCCATCCTGGACACAGCCGTACATCCCGTACCTGCTCACCAAGAAACTGCCAGATGACCCAACAGATGCGCGACACATCGCTCGATAGTCCAAGACCTTCACAATAATCAACAGCGGGTTGTACAAGTGAAGTATCACAGGAGTCCTCCAACGATGCGTCACCAATCGCGACAATAGAGGAATCCTCCTCGAAATACACGAGGGCACCTGCGGACATCACGCAGGCAGTCGCGCCCTCGTCGCTAAAGCTCTATGAGCTGGCTTCTACTAGCCCACCGCGATGCGCGACGCCAAGGACACTGTCGAGAGGTGAAACGGCTTTCAGAGATTCTTGGATAAGCCGCACGCACCAGGTGCGGAACTCAGGCCAATACATGTGGATTTTCCCTTCACGCACTGGGGACTCGACATGGTCGGTAATCTGCAGAAGTCATCGCCCGGAGGATACGTTTTCCTCCTTGTGGTAGTCGACAAGTTCACAAACCGGATCGGGGCATGCTAGTGACAAAACAAACTGGAGCCACCACCGTCAAGTTCTTCGAATCCATCATCCTCAGGTTTGGGGTACCACATAGGAACATCACCGACAACGGGACGAACTTCACCTCGAAAGAGTTCTAGAATTTCTGTGAAAACCTAGGCATCAAGATCAGCTACGCTTCTATGGAACACCCTCAGACCAATGGTCAAGTCGAGAAGGCCAACAACATAGTCTGCAATGGCATCAAGAAGCACCTCCTTCGGCCCCTCGAACGAGCGACAAGATGCTAGGCAGAGGAGCTACCCTCCTTACTATGGAGCCTACGGACAACCTCGTTACTCGGCGTTTATAATCGTCGAGGCCCGTCGGTGTAGTTGTAGTGATTTCTTCTTAACATCACATACACTAGGGACATCCCCATTCTTCAACCGGAAATGGTCTACTTACTTTATTCCAAAAACTTGGACAAATTTGGCATCAAAAGAATGAAGGTAATCACCTTTTATCTATCCTTTGAATGACTTTTTTCTTGCCACAAACTTTATTCTAGAGTTAAAGATGTGATGCAGATTTATTTTCGGGACTCCAACTATCTTAAACGCATGGAAGACTATAAAAAGTACTCCCTCTGTTCCACAATATAATTCTTTTTAGCAAGCTATTTTAGTTTTCTGAAAAGGCTTATATTGTGGAACTGAGGTTGTAGGATACATGTGTAGTAATCACATGCTTCACCTGTCAATAATTTTGGCATGAGAAGTGTGGTGGTTTGTAAGCTCATACTCTCCATAGCTACTTAACTTCATAGTGCGCCCTATGTTATAAAGAATATAACTTTTTATACAAAATTAACAAAATCTTTGCTTACCTTTGAAATCAGTGGATTGGGTTCCTCCATTTTTATAGTCTTGCATTCTGCAAGTTGATGGAAAGATACATTATCTATTGTTCTTGAAAAAGTGATAAGAATAGGCGTAAAACTTTTAGAATCCATGATGACCAATCGCAGGCTCGCTTATGGGAGATTAGTTAATGAGCATTACAAGAGCTCAAGGTTTTGCAAAAAATCTGCAAGATCCAACACAAGTCTTCACTTATGATCTAATTTGAAATTCGTACATGGATTCAATGAATGTATAATATATTTTACTTCCTCTCTCTCAATATAAATTCGAATGTCGTGTGAACTTGGTGACGTTTCTATATGTGCATAGCCAAAACATGCATCCCACAAGGTTCAGGTTTCATGGCCTCAATTGTTAAAGGTTGTCCAATAACCTGTCAGGACATGTACAACATAGCTGTTTGGACATGTGTGTGGTAAAACATATAAGTTTTTATGCCATGTAGAGTACCTAAGGCCCTCATTTGATAGCATGGGTGCTTCATTAGGCACACGTGCTTATGTGTATAGCAACACTTCATTATATTAAGTAATGAATATATACACATGGGGAGCTTCCATCAAACAAAGCTTGGATTGATGCGAGGTTGTACTCTCTTCTCTTAGGCACCTCCATATATATAAGTATAACCATCTTGCATTCTGCATGCCCTCAATGCACCACCCACGTGTACAATGTCTATATATAGTACTCCACATGTTGATATAAATAGTTCGATACTCCAAGATTCTAACTCAAAATATCTTGTAGTCAATAACCCAACAATGCGAGCATGGAAAAGGAAGAAAGAACCTAAGAGGTGTAGGAATGGGAACATGGAGAAAAGTCAACTCTAACGCCCTCCTCCGATATTGGAGGTGGACATGTGCTCTGATGTTTTTCTGATGTCTCTCATTCCTATAGATCTTAGGTTTGGCTCCCTCTTACTTTTTGCTCGTATAATTTCTTTTGTGGAGAAAAAGCATCTGACTAATAACAAAATGAAATTCCTATCACCAACAACACGGGAAGGGAAGAGGAAGAAGAGATCCTAAGAGGTGTAGGAATGGGAACTTGAAGATAATTTAAACCTAACACCTCCTCCAGACTTGGAAGTAGACATATGTTTGATGTTTTTCTAATGCCTCTAATTCCTATGGATCTTAGGTTCACCTTCCTCTAATTCCTATGGATCTTAGGGAACTTGAAGAGAATTTAAACCAAAATTATTTCCTACCTACATGGATTATGGGTCTCACATGGGTCGATGAGAGGGAAATTGGGAACCAACGGGCACGTGGAATACGAATGAGAGCATGGGAAAATCCACAATTCTCTCTTCTCCACTACAATTGGGGCTTAAAATATATGACTTCCCACTTTTCTTATATGATCTTCTATTCTTTTTGCCTTACATATATACATGCACAACTACTTCAGTTGTGGAGGGTGCGCCGGGAAGAGGAAGAATGAGAGGGTCCAAGAGCAACACAGATGGGAACATCGAGGAAAGCATAAACTCTCTAGACCACTCTCCTAACTTTAGAGAGACCTAATGTTATGTTTTTTCTGATGCCTTCCATTTCTATCATTCTTGGGTGTTCCTTTCCCGTCCTTTTTGTTGCAGACTTCTATTAATACCGAGGGAAGAACAAGTGTATATGTACATATTTTGACGACAGGACATTTACAGTAAGCATGGGAAGAGGAACAAAAGAGGGTCTAAGAGCTATAGCCTATAGGAATGGAACACTGAGGAAAGAGCATGCGATTTGTTTCTTTCCTCTTAACACTACAGCTGGATAGTTGGGTTCATTTTTCTCCCAGTGTCTCCCATACCTTTTGTTCTTTGGAGCTCCTGCCTCTTCCTTTCAGTTTGCAACAATCTACGAGTACCAGAGTTGCTTTTTTTAGATACACATGCTCACCCCTATGAACGCACGCATGCACACCCTACCCCTATGAGCACCTCCAAGAGACTAAGCCGGTAGGTCTTGAAATTAACGAAGTCACCACAGACGCCTGAACGTCGCCTCTCACTGAAATAATATTACACCTTTATGAGACACCAAAACGTCAAACCTAAGGTTTGATCCCTGGCGGAGGTAGCACGGCAGCACCAGAGATGGTAGCGGCGCAAGAATGGGAGGTGACAGTGAGTGCAGGAAGGAGGTGGCATAGCAAGCTCGCAGAGGGAGGCAGCGACGCACAAGCTTGTAAGAAGGTGGCGGCCATAGAAAGCTCGCGAGGGGAAGGAGGCAGCCACACAAGATGGGAGGTAGCCATGTGTCGGGGTTTGTGGCGTTGTGGCGCTGGGGAATAGGGAGGGGTATGTGGGTCATGGATGCGTGCATCCCGCGTTCATGTGCGTGGCGATGGGGAGGCGTGGGTACGTGAGTGCGTGTTGTCGGGCGGTCAGGGCTTCAGGGGTTAGTTAGTAACTTAGGATTTAGGAAAAATTAAAATTAGGGGTCTCCTCTGCGGGTACGGGTTTGACACCCCCATACCCGTACCTGGAAGCAGCCCCATGGTTTTTTTCTTACCAAACCCTTTTCATTTAAGGCGGGTACCTGTCGGGTTAGTGGGTATCTGGTATCCATTGCCATCTGTAACTACAGGTTGGTTCTCAAGGACCAGGGCTGCTTTAGATCTTCATGCACTAGAAATGGTAACGATAGTGTGTTTTTGTTTTGGTGGTGTGCTTGATCCAAAGGTAAGATGACGGCATAACTTTAATAAGTTTCTGGCATGTCGCAATGACATAAATGTTAACGTTTGAAAGTGTATATGTGAATCCGGACAAGGCATGAGCATAATTCAGTTCAAAAAGAATATAGCATAATTTTTTGGACATTATAATGATGTATGCAATAGACAAATCCAGACCAAACAAAGATTTAGTCATGCTATAATATCTATCTCTTGTTCTTTTACTGTGAAATAAATGATGATCAAACTGTTAAAAAACGCTCTTGCCAAGGATTAACAGTTTGCGCAAGAGGATGGGGAGACGAGCGGCGGCGGCGGCGCGCAGGAAAGCCAGCGCGGCGGCGCGGCAGTTTTCTGTGATGCTCAGAGGAGCAGAGCAGTTTTAGGAAGAATTGGTTTGGAGTGGGCCCGCAAGAGGAGTGCGTGGTCCCACGACCCGGGGATGCGACGATGCGATCCCCGGCTGATGTGTATCATTTACCTTTCTTAAACGTCTTATATTTCGGTATGGAGAGAGTTTTACCTTTCTTAAACGTCTTATATTTCGGTACGGAGAGAGTTTAAGAAAGTTAATTCTTATGGTAAATGATACAGATCAAGCCGGGGGATCGCATCGTCGCATCCCCCAGGTCGTGCGACCACGCACTCCTCTTGCGGGCACACTCCAAACCAATTCTTCCTAAAACTGCTCTGCTCTTCTGAGCATCACGGAAAACTGCCGCGCCGCCATGCTGGCTTTCCTGCGCGCCGCTGCCGCCAGTTCCTGAGCGCGTCGCCGCACCTAGATCCTACGAGCTCCGGCTCCTCTCGTACGCGGAGGTCGAGCTCTGCCATGGCCGCGAGCATGACGTCGCCCCTGCCCCATCCCGCCATGGCCAGGACATCGCTCACGTCGCCCCGCGCCACCGTCACCGGAGATAGTGGCCACGACCGAGGCGCTGTCCGCTGGAGCTCGCTGGTCCCTCCTCTCTTAAGCAGGCACGCCCGCCGCCTTTCCGCTGGAGATAGTGTGCCGGCGTCGAGGATGACGTGGCCGTCTTCCCACCATGGCCTCGCTCCGGCGGACTTGCTACAAGCGTATGGCGCCAGCGGCGCCGTTGCTACTGTCGAGCCCTACGTTGTTGCCCTCCTCTGCTGGTATTATTTTTGGATTTTGCTACCGACGACAGGTGGATTTGCTATCGACGGTATGGGTCATTGCTACCGAAGGCGTGTGGATTTGCTACGAGGTGTTCGTCGATGTTTGCGGGCGGGAGTCTCCGACGATGTCTCCGGCGAAGCTAGTTTTTTGCTACATTAGAAGAACTTTGTTACTATAACCGTCTTATGATTTTGCTACAACAGTGTCAACCTTTTGTTACAACGTCTCCGGCGAGAGTCACCGACGAGTTTTTCCGATGATGTTTCCGGCGAAGTCATTTTGCTACATTAGTATAATTTTTTTGCTGCATGGTCTTCGGGAGGTCTCCGGCGAGATGTTCTATTTCTAGAACGAACCGTGTTTTTACTTCAAAAGCAAAAACGGAAATATATGTAGCAAAAACAGGGTGTTCTGCAGAAAAAACCGGGATTTGGAAGACACGTGACGCGCGGGGAGAAGGACGATGGGAAGCCCCCGTCGTTCGGGGAACGCCTAGCGGCCCTTAATGAAACCGTTCCCACTAGGTGAAAAACCTGTGAAAATACATCGATAAACCTGTCTGAAATTTGAATCTACATCTCGGTTGTGTTCGCCCCAACATCGTCCCAGCAGGAATCGATCCTCCCAATCCGATCTATCTACACGCGCGTGGCCCAGCTCACCAGAGTCGGCGGAGTCGATCCGCACAAGTCGCCAAGCACCATCCGCGCGCGTCGCCCAGCTCGCCATCAGCTGCACGTCGCCCAGCTGCATCTCCAAGAAGCCGGCCGCCGGCCCCAAGCAGCAGCAACATGCCAGCCCCTAGCGGCCTAGCCAGTAGCTCGCCGGCGTCTATACGCGCCCACACCCACCCAACAGAGCAACGGCCAGCACCTCGACTCTTAGGGCTAGTTTGGTTGTCAGGGAAGAAAAAACAAGGGAAAGGAAAATCAAGGGTGTATACGGGATCCCCTCCTCCCATGGGGGAGACCTCCCCTTCCCTTTGGTAGTATGGCAACAGAACAAGAAACCCAGGCACACACGGAAGAACAAGAATTCATTAGCAAGGAAGAAGATGATGTTAAAACAACTGTACCATATATGTTCTCATTTCATTGTAAATTAAAGTGTGGTCTGAACTGTTTTTTCTATTACAATTAATATCGCTGCATAATTGATAAAAACTTTTGAATTTTAGAACTGCATCATTAGATCTAACGATCTAGCAGAAACACTATCTCAATAGAATAGTCTGAATTCTCAAGCTGCCTTGTCGGATGAGGTGACACTTCTGAAGAGGTGACCTAAGGGCATCCCAAACGGAGACCACAAACCACACACGGAAAATGTTCTATTCGGTCCATTTGCGGGTCCGAGAGAACAAAATCGGACCAATTGTCCTTCCTTTGTCAGATTTGCACGTGTCATGCAGCCAACGCTTGAATCTTGGAGCAGCGCGCACATCGCCTAGAGCTGCCTCGCTTGCGTGTGTCGACCGCTATCGCCTGGATCCCCCGCCGCCTCGACGACGCACGTATACGATCGGCTAGCACCTCCGCCCCGTAGCCTGGCCAACACCACCGCCCCGACCGTCGCTGGAGCCACCTCGGTTGCGTGCGTCGACCACCGTCGCCTGGAGCCCCCGCCGCCTCGCTCGCGCGCATATACGACCAGCCAGCACCGCCGCCCCGTAGCCCAGCTAGAGTCCTGCTCTGGTCGCTTCTCTACTCTATCGCAGCTCGATGTTCACTGAATTACGAGAAACAGTGAGAAAGTTAGCATCTGTCGCAATATAATTTAAGTAAATTGTTTTTGGGCTACCACGACTAACCACAATGAAGTCACAAAACATAAAGATCAAAATAACAATGGAAGTAGTTCCGGGCAGGCTGCTTTATTTTATCTTTTCGGTTTTGTGATTTATGGGAGTTTCGGATTAACATGGAATCAATGGTCTTATTCTTATAAAATATAGACTGTAGATCCTTATGAGTAATAAAGAAGAGAGCCCATTTTTTCAAGCTAGGTTTAACAAGTTGTAGCTACGAGACAGTGCCTAACAAACTAGTGCATACTCCTTTCCTTTAAGCAATACCGATACAAATAGACACATGTACAAACAATGGTAAGACATAGAGCAATAGAATCATTACCAGGTCTCCCTAGATTTCAAATGCATGTGAACAGTAATTATAGCAACCGCGTGAAAGAATCAAAAAAAGTATGTATGTCGTGGTGTGGAACACGGCGGTGCCATCGGGATGGCATGAGAGCGGACAATCAGGATGCTATCGGTGGATACTCGCAAAGGGTTAGACACAAATACTGCGAACACAACGATGTACCTAGGTTCGGAGCCCTCTTGCCGAGGTAACACTCTTAGTCCTGCAATGATCTACTGTATGGGGAGCGAATGCTCAGTACAGGTGCTCCTTGAGCTGTTTCCCTAGCTGCTATCGAGAGCTAGAGGAAGATGAACTACCAACTGGTGGAGTCTGGCTAACTTGTAACTTGAAGTGTCTACCTAGAACCCTAGCACTATCCCTCCTTATATACTGGTGGCGGGGTAGGTTACAATGTGGGCTCTAGGGTTTACTATTTGGCTTTGGGTTTACAAAGCGGGCCGGCTGAACGGGTGGGCTAGGACCCGGTCAAGCCTCTAGTACAGGAGGGGACAACGCTACAGTGTCCTAGCGCCGTTAATTTGGGCATCACCCGGTGCTTTATTCATCAACTTGGTGCTTTACTCGTCAGCTAGCGCTTTACTCGTCAGCCGGAGCTTTACTTGCCAGTCGGAGCTTTACTCGTCAGCTTTCAGCCTTGGCGCTTTAGCACCCTCGTCTTGTAGCGCCGGCGGGGCGGCGTGCCAGCCTTTCCTGTCAGGGGTGTGCTCAACAAGGAGCGTCATCCCCTTCGTACCTTTGGCCAGCGGATCCGAGGCGAACGGGTAGAGGTGACCACCCAGCCGGCTCTTCTGGTCACCCGGCTAGACGGGCCAGTTGGGGAATCTTGGGGGCAGACCGGATGGAACGGTCCACCCGGTTGTGGTTCTTTGTCTTGCGGCCATCCAGCTAGGTCTCCCTAGAGCCAGCCAGTTGATCCTGGCTTGGCCTACCCGGGGGTCATCCCCCTGAAACTAGTCCCCTAGCGCGTTGGAACTTCGCCTTATAGAGAGGTTCCTGCGAGCTCATTGGCTATGCTTGAAATGATTGCTGATGAAGACAGTATCACAAGTTTGTTTTGTAGTGCTTGTGTTTTAGTGCTTGTCTAGTAGTGCTTGTAGTTTTTTAGCTCGAGATGCTTGTTATTCCTCGGCTGGAGTTTACCGGCTACAGAACCGGTGGCCCACCCACAGGGTGCGAGCATCGATTGAATCTATCGGCTACCGCAACCGGCTGGGGAGATGAATCGCTTGGTTGATGACGTCAGCGCCTACATTGGCCACGCCTGGCACTTCTAGCGTGCGTCGCGTCAGATTGACTCTTGGCCTGCCACGGCAGTTTTGGTAACCGTGCATACGTCTTCATCATTGCAGTTTCTTGGAGATCGTGCACACGCCTCGCCTCCCGCGGTAACACCTGTGGGATCTTCTATGGGAGTTACATTGGCTCACGCGATCCGCAACTGAAGCGTCATGGGGGAGCAGGGCAGTTGTCCGCCATGTGGCAGAGGGGAGCGCAGGCGACGGGCACGCTCTGCTTTGATAAATAGGGGCGTGAGGAAGGGGGCGTCACCACTTCATCTTCTTCCTTCGTCCGCTGCTTCTGCCCCTTTTGCGCTATGCCTCCTCTTTGCTCCTTTGCACCTCCGCTTCTTGTTCGGCGGTGCCGCCGCATCTCCTTTGCGACGACAGGACCTAGATTCTTTAACACGGCTGCCATGCCCGACGAGATGCTGCCTAAATAAGGTGGGGGATGGTGCGGTTCGTACGTCACAGAGGCCCTCATCCAGAAGTACCGGCAGGGGAGGCTCATCCCGTCGGAGCGGGTGGTGGCGCATCGCCTCGCGCCGGAGGGGGAGCGGGTCCTGTTGGGAATATGCCCTAGAGGCAATCATGTAAGATGTTATTTCCAATATATTCATAAAGTTATTGTCCATGTATGAACTACTGATATATATATATCATTGAATATGTGATTCGATTGTGGAACTATATATTCATGTTGTTTATACTGATTGTCCTTAGTCGTTGAGGTTGCGCTGGACACACAACTTAGACTAATGTGAAAGGCGGCTGATGACTTGGTTCCACTTGTCATGGGCATAGAGATGCTATTCCGACTTACACAGATTTGGCTAAAGAGTCTAGCGAGTCGGACTGACCCATATTGAGATGCAATGAACAAGTCGTCATTTACATGTCTCCATCAATGTAATCCTTAGACCTGAGGTTATAGCATAGTCCGAGTTGAGGATCACCGAATTAGGTTCTGTCAAACATTCTTCCGTCACTGGGCAGTTATAAAGGCGGAGTTCGGGTCGACTGAGAATCAAGATGCGTGATGTGAATAACCGAGATGGGATTTTGCCCCTCCATCTAGAGAGATATTCTCTGGGCCCTCTCGGAAGATGTGATTCGGAAAGCATGGCCATGCGTGACTCGGTTAAGTGTTAACCGAGGCAACCGACTAAGAGTTAGTCGAATGAATCACTTATCTCAGATCGAGAAAGAGAGTCAGACTATTTAAGGGATGACGATCATTCACCTATAGTCCGATAAGGTATATCGCGAGGCAAAAGGGACTCAGACGAAAGTCGTATTGGAAGGTATGTCGTCATGACTCTTTGGTACTTGGGAGTTGACACGTTCTGCTAGGAGCCGCTACCAACTGATCGGTCACGAGTGAGACTCGGATCGTGTCCGGGTCACCATGAGCCTGTCGGGTCACACACTTAAGAGCGGGAGCATATTTGGGTTGGACCCAAAAAGGAAACTGACAGAGTCAGTGAGTTGGACTCGCAGTGACTAATATAGGCCTTTTAGTGAATGGGCCACAAGTGAGTGGAGCCCACTTTCACACCCTATATAAGCTGGGGCGCGGGTGCTTAGAGCACACGGTTAGGTCACTCCATGTGTTGGAAACCCTAGCTCCAGTCCAGTCCAGTCATGTCGCCGCCATACCGGACCTAGCAGTCCATCGCTGGCGCTCCTCCTCGTACGTGTGGATACTGGCGGAGGTGATGTACGTTCAGCACTTCGACGATCGTGGATCGGAACGGATCGTGAGGACTGCACTGCATCAAGCGACGTGCTTCATCGATTCCACAACCACGCGTCTAGTGGTAATTCTCGTGGCCTACTACCTCAGCTAGATCTTGGGATCACCGCGTAGGAAAAAGTTTTGTTTTTCTCTGCGTGGCCCACAGTGGTATCAGAGCGTTAGCTTCTGGTTTTAGGCTCGAGATCGTGCATATGTGATATGCGGTTGGCGTTAGATTGGATCTAATTGCAGTTTTGGTGGTTGATCTATGAGATAGATCGGTTTTGTACAAAGTTGATTGGATCAACTATACTCGGGGGAATGGATGATCTGGTTTTCGTGATCTAACTGCTAAGGTCGTGGAACGACATACCCTTACCCGTCGTCTTCCGCCATCGGGGTAGACTGTGACACGTAAACCCAGATGTGGTGATCGAAGATCAAAGATTTTTGGTCGAATCGGAGTCCGGATCGGATTTGGGTAAAATTCTTTTATCCGATGACGAAATCCATGTCCGGAATGCAGTTGAGATCTGCGTTTTTTGGAAAAATCATGGCGCCTTAGATGTCGTTGCGAGTTTCACATCGTCGGTAGATATCGTATGTATGCATAACTTGTTTTTGCAGGATGATGTTGTGAATGGTATGGCTTATGTGCATGTGATGTGTGTAATCCATACGTGATCTGCGTATCACGGTTTTTTGTCAGCCGGCTGGAGCCTAGGTGCTGTCACTTTATTGTATAACGACCTGCGTGTCGGATTCTCTATGCAATTTTCTTTACAAGCTAGTGTAGCTGTTTGGAGAACCCGGATGGCATGCAAGTCGATGTACAAGTCGTCTACATGGTGTAAGGCGACACGTGACAAGAGTTGACACGAGTCGAATTACAAGCTTTGTGGAGATGGAGATCGCCATGAAGAGAGCCATACCATTTCACATAATAATTGCTTTGTTTTGTGTTATTGTTATGTCTCTATTTTACCTCTATTAGATAGTTGGTAGAAAGTATTCCCTCAAAGAAGGTCTAGTCGGTTTCTCCGCCAGTGCTGCACCATCACAAGTCGGACATTTTTGGTAGTGGGCTCATAAAATTGAGGTGCTATCAATTTATTCCGACTAGGTGGGTTCGAGTCAGACTCTTACAGCGAAAGCACTTGGTAATCTAGACGGGTCTATCACAACGGTTGTGGGACTCGGGGAAAAGTCGGATGGGAGCCGGGGCATGTGATGCCACCCATCCAACAGGAGTCGTATGAGATACGATTGACAAGGAGTTGTCTACCTAGATCACTTGACGGCTAGCGGTGATGCTAAAGCTCACTAGTCGACTTGCTTATTTAGGGTCGTGAATCACTAAGCAACCATTGGAGGGGTGTTGGTTCTAGTGGGAGCATAAGTATTAAAGTGTTTAATATGCTTGCTCTTTTATGGATACATGTCTTAAATGTTTTGCATATTTTCTGTTGTAGATCAATGGCACCTAGCAGTCTCCCTCAGATTTCCAGTTTTGCTTTGAGAACCATCTTAGAGAAAGATAAGCTAAATGGAACTAACTTCACTAACTGGTATCGTAATCTGAGAATTGATCTCAAGCAAGAAAAGAGGGACCATTTCCTAGACAACCCACTTCTAGATGAGCCAAATGAGAATGCGACTGTCGCAACCACCAATGCCTATCGTCGGATTTGTGATGAATCCAAGGAGATTAGCTATCTTATGCTTGCTCACATGGAACCAGACTTGCAGCAGCAGTTCGAGAATGTTGAGGCCTACGATATGATCGAAAGCCTCAAAAGTATGTTCCAGGCTCAGGCAAAGACTAAGAGGTATCAAGTCTCTCAGGCTTTGTTGACCTGCAAGCTTAAGGATGGTGATCCACTGAGTCCGCGTGTGATCAAGATGGTTGGTTACGTGCAGTCTCTGGAAAGGCTGGGCTACCCCATTAGCGAAGAGTTCGCTACGGACATAATTCTGAACTCTCTTCCTAGTGTGTATGGTCAGTTCATATCGAACTACCACATGCATGGTATGGATAAGAATCTCACTAAATTACATGGGATGCTCAAGCAGGCTGAGGCGGATCTCAAGAAAGGTGCCAGTCAAGTGTTGATGGTATAGAATAAGGCTAAGTTCAAGAAGAGTTCTTGGACTAAGAAGAATAAGACTAAGTCGGTAGGTACGGCTGAGGACCCGGTCCAAAGCGCTTCCTTAGGGACTAAGCCATCTCCTGCAGCCGGATCCACTTGCTTCTACTGCAAGGCGGATGGCCACTGGAAGAGGAATTGCAGTAAGTATCTGGCTGATAAAGCCAAGAGTGGAGGTGTGACTTCCGGCTCAGGTACGCTTGTTTGCAATGTTATAGACATTTATCTTGCTGATGCACCTGGTAGTTCTTGGGTATATGATACCGGATCAGTTATTCACATCTGCAACTCGTTGCAGGAACTGGTAAGAACTAGGAGCGTGGCGAGAGGCGAGGTTGACATTCGAGTCGGCAACAAAGCGAGAGTCGTTGCGTTGGAAGTTGGCACGATGCAACTTCATTTACCTTCCGGATTCTTAATGGAGCTGAATAATTGTTATTATGTTCCAGTGCTTAGTCGAAACATTATTTCTACCTGATGTTTGATGAGACAAGGCTATGAGTCGAATATTAAGAATAATGGTTGTTCTTTATATTTGAATGATATGTTTCACGGCTTTGCACCCGTCCAGGACGGGTTATTTATTTTGAATCTTGATAGTGAATCTGTCTATAACATCAATGTGAAAAGGTTGAAACCAAATGATCTGAATATGACTTACTTTTGGCATTGTCGGCTTGGTCATATAAGTTGGAAACACATGAAGAAGCTCCATGATGATGGACTCCTAACTTCGTTCGACTTGGAGTCGTTCGAGGCATGTGAATCCTGCCTACTCGGCAAGATGACCAAGACACCTTTTGCAAAGAGTTGTGAAAGGGCGTCCGACTTATTGGGACTAGTACATAGTGATGTATGTGGCCCAATGAGCACGACAGCTAGAGGTGGTTATGAGTACTTCATTACCTTCACTGATGATTTGAGTAGGTATGGATATATCTACTTGATGAAACATAAATCAGATGCCTTTGAAAAGTTCAAGGAATTCTAGAATGAAGTACAAAATCAATTCGGCAAGAAAATAAAGTTTCTTCGGTCGGATCGAGGAGGCGAGTACATGAGCCATGAGTTTGATGACCATCTGAAGAGTTGTGGAATAGTTCCCCAACTCACTCCTCCAGGAACACCGCAGAGAAACGGTGTGTCGGAAAGGATAAATCGGACCTTGTTGGACATGGTACGATCAATGATGAGTCGGACAGATCTGCCTTTATCATTTTGGGGTTATTGTCCAGAAACTACAGCATTCACACTAAACAGAGTACCATCAAAGTCGGTAGAGAAGACACCGCATGAGATGTGGACTGGCAAGAAGCCGAGTTTATCTTTTCTTAAGATTTGGGGTTGTGAAGCTTTTGTCAAGCGACTTCAGTCGGACAAGCTTACAGCTAAGTCGGATAAGTGTATTTTCGTAGGATATCCAAGGGAAACCTTGGGTTACTACTTCTACAACCGAGAAGAGGGCAAAGTGTTTGTCGCTCGGAACGGTGTCTTCCTTGAGAAAGAGTTTCTCGGGAGTCGGGAGCACGGTGCAACTCAAGAAATTCGAGAGGTACCGCCAAGAGCGAATCGGCAAAGGCCTTGGAGGTTGAGCCGGTCGTGGTACCGAGCCGGAAATAGCAAAACCAATCAAGATCGGCCAGATTGCGAAGTGTTCGTGATGTGTTACTGTTAGATAGTGATGAGCCGGCAACTTATTCGGAAGCGATGGTGGGTTCTGATTCTGAGTCATAGCTTGGAGCCATGAGATCCGAGTTAAAATCCATGGATGAAAATCAAGTTTGGAACTTGGTTGATCTGCCAGACGGTGCAAGACCCATCGAGTGCAAATGGGTCTTTAAGAGGAAAACTGATATGGATGGAAATGTTTCTATCTATAAGTCACGGCTTGTCGCGAAGGGGTTCCGACAAGTTCAAGTAGTTGACTACGATGAGACTTTCTTTCCCGTGGTGATGCTTAAATCAATTCGGATCATGTTAGCTATAGCAGCCTATTTCGACTATGAGATATGGCAGATGGATGTCAAGACGGCTTTCCTTAATGGAAATTTAACCGAGGACGTGTATATGATACAGCCCGAGGGTTTTGTCGATCCGGCTAATGCTGACAAGGTATGCAAACTTCGGAAATCCATTTATGGATTGAAGCAAGCATCTCGGAGTTAGAACATTCGCTTTGATGAGGTAGTCAAATCATTTGGCTTCATCAAGAGTGATCATGATTCTTGTTTATACAAGAAGTTTAGTGGGAGCAAAGTAAACTTTCTGATCTTATATGTGGATGACATATTACTGATTGGAAATGATGTCCAGATGTTGCAAGAGACCAAGGAATCATTAGAAAAGAGTTTTTCGATGAAAGACTTGGGTGAGGCGACTTACATACTAGGAATCCGGATCTATAGAGATAGATCAAGGCGGCTCATTGGATTGAGTCAGAGTACATACTTGGACAAAGTGTTGAAGAATTTCAACATGGAATCGTCTAAGAAGGGGTTCTTACCGATGTCCCATGGTGTAAAACTTAGCAAGACTCAGTGTCCTTCGACAACTGATGAGCGAAGTCGGATGAGTGCGATTCCGTATGCTTCTGCAGTCGGATCCATCATGTACGCTATGATTTGTACTAGGCCGGATGTTTCCTATGCTCTAAGTGTTGTGAGCAGGTACCAGGCTGACCCTAGAGAAATCCACTGGCCAGCGGCTAAAAATATCCTCAAGTACTTGAGAAGGACTAAGGATATGTTCCTGGTTTATGGAGGTGAGGTTGAACTCAAAGTAAGGGGTTACACGGATGCGAGTTATCTCACTGACTCGGATTATTCTCGTTCGCAATCCGGATATGTGTTTGTAATAAACGGAGGGGTTGTGAGCTGGAAGAGTTCCAAGCAAAAGACGGTGTCTGTGTCTACGACAGAGGCTCAGTATATTGCTGCCTCAGAGGCGGCAAAAGAAGCCCTTTGGATGAGGAATTTCCTCATGGATCTTGGTGTGGTTCAGGGCTCGTCCAATCCGTTAGACGTGTATTGTGACAAAAATGGTGCTATACCACAAGCCAAGGAACCTAGACAACACCAGAAGAACAAACATATACTCATGCGGTACCACCTTATTCGCCAGTTCATGGATTAAGGTGATATCAAGTTATGCAAGGTACACACGGATGCAAACATTGCGGATCCATTGACAAAGCCACTTCCACAGCCGAAGCATGAGGCGCACCTGAGAGCTATGGGCATTAGATGCCTAGACATGTGATGTTGGATGATTGATTCTAGTGCAAGTGGGAGACTGTTGGGAATATGCCCTAGAGGCAATCATGTATGTTGTTATTTCCAATGTATTCATAAAGTTATTGGCCATGTATGAACTACTGATATATATATCATTGAATATGTGATTCGATTGTGGAACTATATATTCATGTTGTTTATACTGATTATCCTTGGTCGTTGAGGTTGTGCTAGACACACAACTTAGACTAATGTGAAAGTCGGCTGATGACTTGGTTCCACTTGTCATGGGCATAGAGATGCTATTGCGACTTACACGGATTCAGCTAAAGAGTCTAGCGAGTCGGACTGACCCACATTGAGATGCAACGAACAAGTCATCATTTGCATGTCTCAATCAATGTAATCCTTAGACCTGAGGTTATTGCACAGTCCGAGTTGAGGATCACCGACTTAGGTTCTGTCAAACGCTGTTCCGTCACTGGGCAGTTATAAAGGCGGAGTTCGGGTTGACGGAGAACCAAGCTGCATGATGTTAATAACCGAGATGGGATTTTTCCCCTCCATCTGGAGAGATATTCTCTGTGCCCTCTCGGAAGATATGATTCAGAAAGCATGGCCATGCGTGACTCGGTTAAGTGTTAACCGAGGCAACCGACTAAGAGTTAGTCGGATGAATCACTTATCTCGGATCGAGAAAGAGAGTCGGACTATTTAAGGGATGACGATCATTCGCCTATAGTCCGACAAGGTATATCGCGAGGCAAAAGGGACTCTGACGAAAGTCGCATTGGAAGGTATGTCGTCATGACTCTTTGGTACTTGGGAGTTGGCACGTTCTGCTAGGAGCCGCTACCAACTGATCGGTCACGAGTGAGACTCGAATCGTGTCCGGGTCACCATGAGCCTGTCGGGTCACACACTTAAGAGCGGGAGCATATTTGGGTTGGACCCAAAAAGGAAAGCAGACGAGTCGATGAGTTGGACTCGCAGTGACTAATATAGGCCTTTTAGTGAATGGGCCACAAGTGAGTGGAGCCCACTTTCACTCCCTATATAAGCTGGGGCGCAGGTGCTTAGAGCACACGGTTATGTCACTCCATGTGTTGGAAACCCTAGCTCCAGTCCAGTCCTGTCGCCGCCGTACCGGACCTAGCAGTCCATCACTGGCGCTCCTCCTCGTACGTGTGGATACTGGCGGAGGTGCTGTACGTTCAGCACTTCGATGATCGTTGATCGGAATGGATCGTGAGGATTGCACTGCATCAAGCGACGTGCTTCATCGATTCCGCAACCGCGCGTCTAGTGGTAATTCTCGTGGCCTACTACCTCAGCTAGATCTTGGGATCACCGTGTAGGAAAAGGTTTTGTTTTTCTCTGCGTGGCCCAACAGGTCCCAGACCCTCAGCCCGGCTAGTCGGCTGTCTTCCTCACGCACTTTGCCTGTGGGTTTGGCTTGCCAGCGAGCAAGTTCCTCCTCGAGCTCTTCGTCACCTTCAACCTTCAATTCCATCTTCTGGGGGCGAATGCGGTGGCACAGCTGTCGCACCATGTGGCTTCCTGTGAGGATTACTTGGGGGTTCTCCTTGATACGGCGAACTTCCTCTAGTTCTTCAACTTCAAAGTCTAGGTTGTGGGGTAGGACGGGCCATTGACGGAGACGGGTTGCTGCGCCATCTACCCGTGACCGTCGGCGGTGATGCCATGGCTCACCATGCCCGACATGGTGAAGTTGTGGCAGTGCTCGTGCTTCTACGTGCGGTACGCCTCCGAGGTGGACTGGATCTAGCTGCCGCCGTTCACCAATGTCCCATCAACCTAGAAGGCCTGGTTCGTCAAGGGCATGGGCGACACGGCGGACATGGACCGGATGGCGACCCGGCTAGAGGTCATGGTGGAGAGGGACGGGCTCACCCCTAGGACATCTTGCTATCCTGGATGACGAGTCACGTGCTTCCGCTGATGGCATGGTCGCACAAGATGTGCCACCTCTCTGGCTTCAATGACCCCACCCGGGTGTCCCGGCAGGAGGTGCCTTCGGGGCTCTCAGATAGTGGCGTGCCATGATCTCTAAGGAGGATCTGGCGGATGACTGGACCTTCTCCTGCGCGCCGTACCATCGGGGCTGGCTGCCACCCATGGTTTTTTTTGCCCTGTTCCTTCTAGTTGATATTTCTGGAGGAGCCCTTTGCTTGCTTCTTATTTGCCCCCTTTGAGTAGCTCTTTACGGCACAGCTTGCGGAGGATGGCATGGGCGACCATAAGCTGCCCATCTTCTCCGGGGACTTCAAGCCGTCGAAGTACCTGCAGACAAAGGCGAAGAGCTTCCCCACCCGGGCCGATGAGGGTTGCAAGGACCCGCCCAGTGAGTGTGCCCCTTCTCCCAGCATTTCCTTCCTCGGCTGACTTCTACAGCCGGATTTTTGACGATCTTGTTCGTATTGCTGTAGCCGTGCATAGTGAGGATGCCGCTCTCACCTCGGCCACCTCGGGGAGGTCGAGGGGGAAGCGGGCTGCCTCGGCCAGTGCCGCCCCAATTGGCAGCGGCATGAAGAGGAGTCGCCGGCCAAGGGCCCCCATTGTCGCACCAAGCATCGCTGGGTGGATGTTTTTGCTCTTCCTTCTTCGTGTTGGTGTAGACCTTGACTTTTTCTTATCATGCTATTGTCCTCTTCACGCAGTGAGGCGATGTCGCTAGGTGGCTCCGCGACCATCGCTGCTGCGTCCGCCCCTCCTTCGGCTGGAGCAGAGGGGCCTGCCCAACCGGATGAGCCCTTCGTGGCCATGCCGGTTGAGGCTAAGGCGAGCATGGCGGAGACGTCCCCACCGGCTGCACCCGTGACCCTGCATCGCGCCTCCGCCGCCTCCAAGCTTGCTGAGGCTCTCTTGGCCGGGCATGGCACTGTGGCTGCTCACCACCCCTTGCTTACAGAAGGTACGGACCCGGTAACAAGTGATGGTCAGCCCGTTTCCATCGCTTTCCAGGTGTAGGAGCCCGTGGAGGAGGCGTCCGTGCCACCGGTTGGGGGAGATGGTGGGCGCGTCGAGCCCTAGGCGGAGGCGCCACGCGCGGCACCCGGGAGCGATGATGACCTCCAAGTGACCGGCTGGAGAGTGTCCCGGGTTGCATCGTCGCCGGATGATCTCCTGGCGCAACTCTCCACGTCTTCTCCCGCCGCTCTTGGCGAGGCACGCCACCTGGTTGAGGCAATGGAGCAGGAGCTTGGCCGGGCCAAGGAGTTGGAGGCTTCGTTGGAGGTAAACTTCTCCTTGCCCTTGTTTCTATTCTTCTTGCCGGCTGGCTTTGTCGTTCTGCTTTTCATTGTTTCTCTTCCATAGAGGGCTTTTGCTGAGGCGGCTAAGACCACATAGGACCTAGGCGGTAAGATTGTTTGCTCTGCCATGTCCTCCCAATTGCTTTTCATTGTTTCTATTCTTCTTGCCGGCTGGCTTTGTCGTTCTGCTTTTCATGTTTTTTGTTGACCATTAGGTGCCCTCCTGTATCTCTGTTAGCGGACAGGGACCGAGAGGTGGAGAGGTTGAAAGTGCAAGTGCACCGGCTGGAGGAGTCCAACACGGCTCGCCAATCCCAGATTGGTGAGCTGGTGGAGTACCAGAAACGGATGGACACCAAGGCCGGTCAGGCCAAGAAGACCGCCGACATCCGCGCCGAAGACCTCAAGCAGCTCAAGGCCATGTACCAAAAAAAGGAGGACGCCCTGAAGGGAGCCCGGTCAGAGGAGAAGGCTGTGCTGGCTGAGCTCTTTCAGATTGCAGAAATTGTCATTAGTAAGTTGTCTCTCAACTGCTGGACTCGCTTTTCATCTGTTGCAGCCGGTTTTGACATTTGCCGGGTGCACCTCAGTATCCTGAGGTGACAGACCAAGCTCTTGCCCGTATTCCCGAGGCAGACGCTGGGCGCGACCTTCACCCGGAGGAGCTGGTGGTGGTCATCAGCGAGGGGCTATCCAGATGTGCAGCAGGGCTCTTGATATTTTTACCTATGTCTAGACGGACACCACCTTCCCAGCCACCATGCAAGCCCTGGCTGCCAAGCTCGCTAGTGCCCCTGATATGATGGACGCGCTACGGGAGTGGGCGGCGTGCGACGGCATGGAGATGGTGCTACCGCTGCTGAAGTCTTGGTACCCTGATGTGGATCTTCAGAGCCTTTCATGAGGATTACAGCAGGGGACCAGCTACGACCATCTCCGTGTCGAGGTTGCTGACATCCGTTCTTGCGGTGTCAACATCGGGAGCTTCATCCAGCTGGATCGGGACTTCAGCCATCCGCGGCTACCTCCGATCGTGACGATGTCGCCTCCAGCAACCATGGCTCGGTGGACACCTCCGGTCCTTCTGCCGATCCCCAAGCCTAATCCCTAGTATGCCAGTCGTATTTGTACCGGTTTCCAGCTTGTCCTTTTGTGATGTTGTCTTGCCCTTTGTGAACAATTTGATTTTTTTCTGTATTGAACTCTGGCAGGAGCTTCGTCTACCCTTTCTTGTACTTGCTGTTTGTTTTCTTTTCTTGTGTTGTAAGCTTGCTGCTATGTGGGGGCGCACAAGCACATGCATAGGGTGTAGTCTTCGAGGTTCATGCCGACTGGAGCATCCAGCCAGGTCGAAGATCCTTTTTGTTGTTTCCATTTGTAGGTCCTTGTGTGGGGGCGCGTGAGCGCACCCACAGGGTGTAGTCCCCAAGGTTCGAGCCGGCTGGAGCATCCAGCCAGGTCGAAGCTCCCTTCTACCTTCTGTCGTTTGGTGGTAACTGGCCTCCTGCTGTGGTACTTGGCTTGGGTTTTGGCTCATGCAAAAAAAAGACACAAGTAATGGTTTATGCGTTAGATATGCATAGTAGGAATATAGTCTGTAGCTCATTCATTTGGTTGGAAACTTTGCCGTTTTGCATGAAGCTGATAACTTCGTCCTTTTCTTAGTGAGCATTGGCTATTCAAGTTGTTCCCTTGCCAGTCGTTAGGCAGGATCAAAGGGTTGGCTAGTTGGCGTACTGCACAATACTTCGGATTTTGGTTATCGGCTTCGAGCTAGCGAGCACAACCGGAGGATCCAGTCATTTTTTCCCTCTGACTTTTCCTGTATGGTTCTTCGAGTTTTCTGCTCTTGCCGTGTCTGTCAGCCGGCATGCGGTCTGCAACAGGAATCAAAGAGGAAACCCTTAGAGCCTCATACAGTACTTCGTCTTCTAGAATGCACGGTTGTCTAGGCCATCCGGCGAGTCCCCGGGAGAGACTATCGGATCCGGGGTTAAACATAATGCAGCCAGAAAACATCAAGGTATGCAGCAGAAAATGCTGAATGATTACGGAGTCCCCGAGACTGTGTCGACACTCCACAACTTGTTCATTACATGAAAGTAAGATACATGCGCTTCTTATTCAAACGTAGAACGGGTGAAGCAGGTTCGTGTTTCATGGACGCTTAGTTTCTTCATCGGAGCGGTCCATTTTGTTCTTTGCTGGCTGGCAGGTGTCGATGAGGTAGTATGGGTTGTTCTGCAGCGCCCGATTGATGATGAATGGCCCCTCCCAGGGTGGAGATAGCTTGTGCATCCCCTTGGTGTCTTGTACCAGCCACAGGACTAGGTCGCCCTCTCGAAATGAGACGTTGCGGATCTAGCTGGCGTGGTAGCGATGAAGGTTCTGCTGGTAGATGGCGGATCTGGACAGGGCCAGCTCGTGTGCTTCTTTGTGTAGGTCGACACTATCCTCACGCGCCTCATTGGCTTACTGCTCCTTGTATAACAACTTGCAGGGAGCGTCAAACTAGATGTCCGTTGGTAGTACCGCCTCCGCTCCATAGACAAGGAAGAATGGAGTGTAGCCGATTGAGTGGTTCGGCATGGTGCGTACTCTCCACAGCATAGCCATATGCTCTTCTATCCAGCATCCAGGAGACATCATCAGTGCCTCGATCAGCCGTGGCTTAATTCCAGATAGGACCAGACCGCTTTCTCGCTCGCACTACACATTGGACTGGGGGTGCGCGACGAAGGCGAGGTCCAGGCAGATACCCTTGTCTCCACAGAAGCATGCAAAAGCCCCTTTGGCGAAGTTTGTACCGTTGTTGGTGATGATGTTGTTGGGGTAGCCAAAGCGTGTGATGATGTCGGTGAAGAACTTCACCACTATCGGCCCATCCAGCTTCTTGATTGGTTTTGCCTCAATCTATTTGGTGAACTTGTCTACCGCCACCAGTAGGTGTGTCATGCCGGACTGCGCCATTTTGAAGAGGCCCACCATGTCCAAGCCCTAGATGGCAAATGTGCAGGTGATGGGGTTCGTCTTGAGCGCCATCGATGGAGTGTGTTTCTGCTGGGTGAATCGCTAGCATCCATTACATGCCTTTACCAGCTGCTCGGCGTCCTCCAGCACTATGGGCTAGTAAAACCCAATGCAGAATGCTTTTGCCACTATGGCTCGTGACGATGCGTGGTGACCGCATTCTCCTTGGTGAATGTCCACCAGCAGCAGGATTACCTCTTCTTGGCTCACGCAACGCTAGTAGATTCCTCTAACACTGCGCTTGTATAGCTCATTGTTGATGATGGTGTATGCACTTGCCATGCGCTTCACTTGCCTTGACTCAACCTCTTCATCAGGCAGCTCTCCTTTAGCTAGGAAGTTCAAGAATGGCTTGCCCCATGGAGGCGTTTCCTGGATGGCCCACACAGTATCCATGATCAGCTTGATTTCCTCGCTCCCGGCTGGCTCGGGCTCGTCGGGCGGCCTGCTGGGTGGGATTCCGGAGCCGACAGTCCCCGGGCTACTGGAGTTGGCTAGGAGTGTTGTGGCCTTTTGCCAGGCAGTCCTCGGGATGGAGGCGGTAGTCCCCGGGTGCAGCACGGTAGTCCCCAGGTGCGGCGCGGCAGTCCTCGAGGCCTTGGCTACCGCTTCTGGTTGCTTGGAGCCGGCAGTCCCCGGGTCCGCAGCCATCATGATAGAATCGGACTCTGGAGACGGCATGATGGAGTGCTTGCGTAAATGTTGGAGGCTGAATCCAGCCGGAATTGCCGCTGTTGTTGACCCAACGTGGGTGAGTGCATCCGTGGCTTCGATGTTTGCTCGGGGTACATGGTGAAACTCGCATCCTTCGAAGCAGGCACATAGCTACTGTACGAAGAAGCAGTATAGTTCCATGTTTGCGTCCTTGGCGTCCCAATCACCTGATACTTGCTGCACCACCAAGTCCGAGTCAACATAGTAGAGGATGTGCCTAATGCCGATTTCTTTTGCTATCTTGAGGCCATGGACGGGCTCTTCATACTCGGTGACATTGTTGGATGCGTGGAAGTGGATCTACAACATGTACTCCAGCCGGCCTCCTTTTGGAGAGGTGATGACGACACCGGCTCTGAGTCCCTCGTACATCTTGGAGCCATCAAAGTGTAGCTTCCAGTGCATGGAGTCAAGGAATGGAGGCAGGTACTACGTCTCTGCCCCAATCAACGAGGAAGTGCGCCATGGCCTGAGACTTGATCGCCGTTTTTGGCTCATACCGGATGCAGTGTGCAGTAAGCTCTATTGCCTATTTTGCCAACCAGCCGGTGGCGTCCTTGTTGCTGATGATCTCCAAAAGGGGGGCTAACAACACTACCCGAATGGAGTGCTCTTGGAAGTAGTGCTTCAGTTTCTTGGCGGCCATGTATACGCCATACACCAGCTTATGATAGTGTGGGTAGTTCTTCTTTGATAGCGAGAGTACCTCACTCAGGTAGTACACTGGGCGCTGGACCGGCTGGACCTTTCCTTCTTCTGTCCTTTCAACTACCAGCATGACACTGATGACCCAATTGGTAGCTGCAATGTACAACAGCATTGGCTCCTTTGCGGTGAGGGACGCCAGTATTGGTGGAGAGGATAACATGCGTTTGAGGTCATAGAAGGCCTCGTCCGCCTACACCGTCCAGACGAACTGGTATGTTTTCTTCATTAGCTGGTACAGGGGGAGTGCCTTCTCGCCTAGCCGGTTGACGAACCAGCCGAGGGAGGCTAGGCACCCTGTGAACTTCTGCACGTCGCGCAGATTCTGCGGTGGTGCATGCGCTCGATTGCGCCGATCTTCTCTGGGTTGGCCTCGATTCCACATTCTGAGACGAGGAATCCGAGGAGTTGGCCTACTAGGACACCGAACATGCACTTCTCCGGGTTCAGCTTCATCTGGAACCGGCAAAGATTTCCTTCAGGTCTTCAAGGAGGATCCACCTCTCATTTGTCTCACCACGTCATCGACGTAGGCATGCATGTTTCTGCCAATCTGCGATTGCAAGCACTTCTGCATGCAGCGCTGGTACGTGGCACCTGCATTTTTCAGTCCAAATGGCATGGCAGTGTAGTAGTAAGCCCCATACGAGGTGATGAATGTTGTCCTTATTTGATCAGCGGGGTTCAGCCGGATCTGGTGGTAGCTGGAATACGCGTCCAGAAACGACAAGAACTCGTAGCCGGCAGTGGAGTCGACCACTTGATCTATCCTTGGCAGGGCAAATGGATCTTTGGGGCATGACTTTTTGAGGCTGGTGTAGTCAACACACATGTGCCAAGTCTTGTTCTTTTTCAGCACCAGCACCGGGTTCGCCAACCATTCCGGGTGGAAAACCTCCATGATGAATCCGGCTGCAAGCAGTCAGGTGATTTCTTCACCAATGGTTCTTCTCTTCTCCTCAGTGAAGCGACGTAGTGATTGTTTGACCAGCTTTGCATTTGGCCTGACGTGTAAAGATTGCTCGACGAGCTCCCTCGGAACACCAGGCATGTCCTTGGGCGACCATGCGAAGATATCTCGATTCTCACGGAGGAAGTCGACGAGCGCGCTTTCCTATTTGCTATCGAGGCCGTCTCCGACCAGGACAAACTTATCCAGCTCAGCCTTATTGAGGAGGATCTTCTTGGTGCCCTTTGATGGCTTGAACTGCGCCTCTCCGGCTGGCTTTGGCTCGCCAACCGGCATGTCCGCCTACAGGGCTGCCACGTTCTGCATGATGATGCGCTTCTCTTCCATGAGGATCATGGAGTCGGCGATCTTGGAGCCGTCAGTGGCGCATTCCGCCGACCACCTGCAGTCGCCTACGACTATGATTACTCCCTTTTGCCTAGGGAGCTTCATCTTGAGGTAGGCATAGTGCGGCACCGCCATGAACTTGGTGAGCGCTAGGCATCCCAGGATGGCGTGGTATGTGATGGCCCAAAATATATGGAGCTTGTTGGGGAACCCCAAGAGGAAGGTATGATGAGCACAATAGCAAGTTTTCCCTCAGTTATGAAACCAAGGTTATCGAACCAGTAGGAGCAAGGAAACACCTCCAAGGTGTTGTTTCCAACTTGGAGTCCTACACAACACAACCACAGAACATTGCCCCCAACTTACAGTGAGGTTGTCAATCTCACTAGTTTTACTGAAAACAAAGGATTAAACGTATTGTGTGGAAGAAAGTAAAAGCTTGCATAAAGTAAACAGAAAACAGTAAACAATTGTAGATTGATGATAAAAGAAAGGAGCAGGGTCCATAGTTCACTAGTGGTGATTCTCCTTAAGATAGATGACATGTTGGGTGAACAAATTACAGCGAGGCAATTAACAAACATCGAGAAATCATACATGCATATACTAATCATCTTTACTCCTGTGAGATTTGATTGGGCATTACAACATTATACATAGACCATAATCAAACTGCATCTATGACTAATAATCCACCTTCAGGTTATCAATCCGAACCCCCTCTAGTATTAAGTTGCAAGCAACAGATAATTGCATTACGCATTGCATGTAAAGTAAACAATATGATTGTTCTATTAACAAAGGATTGTTGTTTTCTCCCTAGTAGCAACAACACATCTAGTACCTTAGAGATTTCTGTCACTTCCCCAGATTACTAGAGGCATGAACCCACTATCGAGTATAAATACTCCCTCTTGGAGTTGCTAGCATCTACTTGGCCAAGATATCTACTAACAACAGAGAGCATGCAAGATCACAAATAACAAAGACATGATAGAATCAATAATCAATCTAAAATAGCATCTCAATATCCATCGGATCCCGGCAAACACAACATGTATGATTACAAATAGATGATCTTGATCATGAACGAAGCTCACAATATCTAGACATGGTAGCACAAAGAGGAAGAACCAACCATCTAGCTACTACATGGACCCGTAGTCCAAGGATGAACTACTCATGCATCACACCAGAGGCTTGCATGGTGATGAAGAAGTCCTCCAGGGTGAATTCTCCCCTCAGACAGGGTGCCGGGAAGAGCTTCAGATCCCTCCCGATCTAGCGATGGAGATGACGGCGGCTACAGACTCTTTCGTGGAATTTTGATCGGGTGCTTAGGGTTTCTATATCGGAGGCATCTTATAGGCGAAAGGGAAGGCCGAGGAGGTGCACTAGGCGGCCACACCACCCCCTGGCGCGGACCAGGCCTGGCCGCATGGCCAGGTGGTGTGGGCCCCCCCTCTCCGCCTCGTGTCGCCCGTGTCCCCTCGGTGAAATATTGACTTTGGCTTTTGTCCGTCCAATTCGAGAATATTCATTTTCACTTTCCGGAACCAAAAATAGCAGAAAAAGCACCGCAATGTGGCATCTTGTTAATAGGTTAGTCCAAGAAAGTGTATAAAAAGTACTCCAAAGTGTGGACAAAACATAAGAAAGTAGATATAAAACAAGCATGGAACATCAAAAATTATAGATATGTTTGCAATGTATCAACATCCCCAAGCTTAACTCCTGCTCGTCCTCGAGTAGGTAAGTGATAAAAAGTAAGAATAATTTTTTAGGTGACATGCACCATCATAAACTTGATCAAAGTATTTGTAAAACATTGATAGCTGGGATCATAGTACTTCAACATAACATGAAAGATAAAGTTCTAACAATAAGACATAGCAACTATGTTGTAACATGAAAAGGCACAAACAAAAGATTCATGAAAAACAATGCTTTGTAAGACGTTTGTTTGTTTCACATAAAGAAAACATAGCATAGCGGCATTTAGCTTGTCGCTCATAATGTAGCAAATCATAATTGCATCAGACACCTTCAAAGTTTATAAGGGTGACTAGATACAAATAGTTTAAGAACAAGCAATATCAAAGTTATGCATCAATCAACAAGTCTTGGGACAATGCACATTAAACTAAGAATGGCCACTATGCTCTCTCAATAGGTGCATAAAGATAGAAGGTGGAGACTCAATATAAAAGTGGAAGAAAGGCCTTCATAGAAGGAAGCAGGAATTCAAGTTTCATAAAGAGCTTCCAAAAAATATGGTACTTATTAGCTTTCAGCTCTCATTGCCCCTATCATAAGCATCTTGAAGTGATTAAGGGTAAAGTGAAGAAACTATGGAGTATATGCTTGACAAAGTATAAGTTGGAAATCTCATGTCCCTTGAATACGGACATGTTCGTCTGCGGTACCAAAGTTCGCAGGCCAGCGCATGGCGGTACCTAAGTTGCCTGAAATTACCGCGTTTCGAAAAGTTGGGATGCCAACTACGGAGAGGGGCCATTTCGAGGAAAACTCATCTCATCCCTGCCAAATTCAAACATTTCGTTAAACCGCCCCGTGAAGTAGACGGTCGGGACCCTCATGTCGGTCATCTGTCCATGACACGGGCGCCAACGCGGCAACCTCTTAGGCAAATCGAGCAGCTAAGTGGATTAGATGTGTTGACAAATTTCACAAATCCATTCACAGCTTTCCCCTAGCACCGGCGGTGTCGGAATCCACCCACCAGGTAGGACGATCCCTTCGAACATTTGACTTTTGGGGCCAAGTTGTTGCGCCCAGTTGCTGCGCCTAGTCGCTGATCCCAATCTCCAATGGCGCATGCGGTAGCCGCTGTTGCGCGGCTCTACCCCACCTCCGCCCTCGATGAGCCGAGCAGTTCAGAGGATGGCAGATCCTACTATCAAGGAAGAAGAAGTTCTGGCTACAAGCGAGTGAGCTACCCTTCTCTTTGCTATTCGCACTAATTATAACTGCTAGCTGGCTACTGAACCTCAAATTGTTTGTTAGCCCAACGCTGACAAACATATTTTGTCCATAGTTTTCTATCAAGTGGGATCTGCACGGACCCCCCTTACCTGGTTACGGTAGTACTCTACAAGTACGACTCTAAGGGAAAGTGGTATGGACACCATTGTTTCACGATGGAAGAAGCGCCTGCACAGAGCTGCACTATATCTGGTATGGTTGTTGCTCTGCGTAATCATGTTGAATTATGGCCTAAGCAGACTGCAAAGTTCAGCTTCATGGATGAACGTGGCATCATGGTTCCTATAACGTGTGACAGTCAGCTAATTGGGTTGATGAAAAGGTATGCTTCGGCTGCCATGTTTGAGCTGAAATGTGATGTACTTGATGTAGAAGCTGCTGCAACTGGGAGTCGCCCTTCTATTCTTGGACAGGGTGGTTGCACAAACCCAATTAGCTCCTGGTAAGCAAAGGTCGCTTGGGGTTCGCATGTTTGTGCTAAATTGTAATTTTTGTTTTATTTACTCTGTAGATATTGGGAAGTTATGCAACAGTCTTGTTTCTTTGACAGGAAGCGCCGCAAGGTTAGAAACATGACTGCTGGGTCAGTCATTTTGCTGCCCAAAGAAATTAAAAACAAGTGGAAAGATGATGCTAGACACGATTCTGGTGCCCATTGTCCCGGCGATGCAGAGTACGTGAAGCTAAGAAAATTGTCACCGAGGAAGAGGAAGAAGGCAGGAAATGAAGAAGCTAGTGGACGTGAAGGCTTGGCACCCAGGCTGCGGAAGAAGGTTGCTGACAATGAAGATGCATATTAATGTGTTGAACTTGAACCTATATATGTAATTCTATTAAATTTTGGAGCTATGTGTATGGCACGTTGCTGGGCGAAACAATCTACCCACGTTCTCTGAGTAACATGTACCGCGACTTATGGTTTGGAAATGCCCGAGTCAGTAGTTGAATCCGAAATTGTGATTGTTTGAACCTATATATGTAATTCTGTTAAATTTTGGAGCTATGTGTATTACACGTTGCTGGGCGAAACAATCTATCCACGTTCTCTGAGTAACATGTACCGCGACTTATGGTTTGGAAATGCCCGAGTCAGTAGTTGAATCCGAAATTGTGATTGCGCCACTTCTATCTGAAAACAAGGATCCACCGGTTCCACGATTGCTGAGGGGCAGGAGGTCTCCAAATACGACGGAATATAAGTCGCACAGAAATAAATTATTTAAGCTGCCACACTCCATGAAGCAGCAACTTATTTCAGATGCTGCACAATGACGTGGCAACATAAACAGTAATGTTCTCACCGATAATGCCCAGATGAGGAGAAAATCGGTACCACTTTCTGGCCCAATATTGAGTCCGTCTATCTCACCGCCTCTCTGCTCCTACATCCCCTGCATCTGGCGAAGCTCCCGGATCTCCAGTAACCGGGCGTACGTGCTTCCACTTTATAAATTGTGGTTGTGCCATTTCCATGCAGCCAAATCCACGTAGATTACGTTTAAACAAACCACCAATGTCAGAATACACTAGTAGAAAAGGGGTCTTTGGTCCACAGTCACGTTCCCAATCCAGGACAGAGATCTAAATCGAGGCGGAAATTAATCTAAATCACAAATTCTTCCACAAATTAATCGAGATAGAGATCTAAATCGAGGCATTTCATTAATTCAACCACAAATTCTTCTAAACCAAGGTGTTATTTCACATCCTATATTAATTCAACCACTAGTCAACAATTTCACTTCCGCTGCCGCTGTCCTTCGAGCCGCCGGCTTCCTCGTCGTCGTTGGACGGAACCTCCATGATTTCCGCATTGTTCGCGAGATGGAGCACCTCTTCATGGCGAGCGGCGGCGATGACGGTGTACTTGGTCCGTCCAGGGACAGACCAGAACCTCTCTCGTCCTTCTCGGTTGCGGAGATCCCGGCGCACCACGCGCCGATAAACGATGTTGATGCCAATCTTGGCCTTCCGCTCCTTCTTGAACAGCACCGTCCAGTACGGACTGGCCGCCGCATACTGGGGCAGCGCTCTCTTCCACGCGGGCATCTGGCGGCGGTGCGCCGCGATTTGGCTCTCCATCACGGCTCCGCCGGGGACGAGGAGCGGAGCCACCGACACCCCCGCATAGGTGATGCGCCATCTGTGGGGCACCGTCGCGGACGGAGGCGCGAGGATGTCGAAGTGCACGAACATCAACGCCTCATAGAAGTTCAGCGAGGGCATCTCCATGGCGGTGCGGTGGAGATTGGAGAGGGAGCGAGGGGGTGGACGACGAAGGGACGGCGCGGTGGAGATTGGAGAGGGCGAGAGGATGGGCGACGAAGCGATGCGCTGTGGCGCCTCCTATTTGTACACGAGGACGACGAAGCGACGGGCAGAATATCCAAGGGGCATTGGTCAGACAAAAGGAAGTAATGCAGGGTTAAGACAGATTAACGGGCGACCAATTTTTTTACTCCCAGGACTCCGGGGCCAATAGTTTAGACCGCTAGGTCAACAAGTACAACTATTAGAACTTAAAAAAGGCACGGAGCTTAAGCTCAATAGAACTAGTTATCACATATCTCCTTGATCTTCCTAATCTTAGCGCGATGCGCATCTTCCTGCGAGAGCAAGGATCGAATCGTCTGCTCCTTCCTTTTAGCATCTTCCTTGCACAGCTTCAATTGTTTCTCTCAATTTTTCCTCACGCACTTGTCGATACTCGTAGTTGTGAACTACAGGACTTTGGCCTGGTGAAGATCCTTCCTTGCTTGAGTCAGTTCTTGCTCTATTTTAGCCTTCAGGGCCAACGCCGTGTCCCTCTCCCTCTCGACTTTGCTAACCTTGTCTTCCACCCACTTGAGATCTCGCTTATACTTGGTCGTGTCAACTAGTTCCCATAGCTTCATCTCAACACTGTCAAGAAGTGAGCTGAATGCGGATTCTTTCAACTCAACAGTCATTTCCCATAGTTTGTCCAGCGTTTTCTGCATCGATTTGGGCCACTCTGGATCTACCCATTTAACAACACCGCAACTTCCTCCTCACATCATTGCATGATGTCCTTGACACCTTAGAAACCTCCTACCTGCGTTTCGTCCTTCGAATGCTACAAATTTAGTAGGCACATATCCATGTTTACATACTAGAGGATTGTCTTCATCCACTAAACCGTGATAGTCGGCGTCATACATCGTCTGGTTGGCCTAACACATCATATGCGCATGAGTAAATGGAGTAGATCTGGCTCAAAAAATAGATAACTGGCCACGGATGATAGAGATAGAGATGAGACGACTCACATCGAAATCACCGTCCCTGTTGTCACGACGCGTTTCCTCGCTATCTCCCCTTGAACCCATGGCGAGAGGGGAGGGGGTGGCTGCCAGAGAGGGGATTGGGAAGGAGGCGACGTCGGCTTGCGGCTACAGCAGGATGGGAGTGAAGTGGGGAAAGTGGCTTCGAGGGGAAGGAAGAGAAGTACGGGGAGGAAGAGAAGTAATGGGGACGTGACACTAGGATATGGCCCACTCAACTGGTGAGTCGTGACACTCGCAACAGGGGAGTCCCCGGTGTTGCCAGTTTGTCCAGAGCAAGCGTGGCCAATCATGCCACAGAATAGACTACTCGCAGATCGATCTCACGAATACCATCCCAATCATCCAAGCGCCCCGATCAAACAGTATGCAATGACACTGGTGGATCCATGTGTGGTCTGTGAGAAGAACACACATGCAATGACTCTAGATGTGGTTCATGAAAAGAGCAGACAGGCGATGACACCGGTGGATCCATGTGTGGTCTATGAGAGGAACACACATCCAATGACACTGGTGGATCCTTACGTGGTTTGTGAGAAGAACACACATGGAATGACACTAGTTATATGTGGTCTGTGAAAAGAACACACATGCAATGACACTGGAGGATCCATATGTGGTTTGTGAGAAGGACACACATGCAATGACACTGGTGGATCCATGTGTGGTCTGTGGGAAGAACACACATGCAATGACACTGGTGATATGTGGTTTGTGAAAAGAACAAACATGCAATGACACTAGGTGTGGTTAATGAAAAGAGCAGACATGCAATGACACTGGTGGATCCATGTGTGGTTAATGAGAAGAACACACATGCAATGATACTGGGTGTGGTTCATGATATGGTTTGTGAGAACAACACACATGCAATGACTCTAGCTGTGGTTCATGAGAAGAACACACATGCAATGACTCTAACTGTGGTTCATGAAAAGAGGAGACATGCGATGACACCGGTGGATCCATGTATGGTCTATGATAAGAACACACATCCAATGACACCGGTGGATCCTTACGTGGTTTCTGAGAAGAACACACATGCAATGACACCGGTGATATGTCGTTCATCAAAAAGAGCATGAATGCGATGACACCGGTGGATCCATGTGTGGTCTATGAGAGGAACACACATCCAATGACACCGGTGGATCCTTACGTGGTTTGTGAGAAGAACACACATGGAATGACACTAGTGATATGTGGTCTGTGAAAAGAACACACATGCAATGACACTGGTGGATCCATATGTGGTTTGTGAGGAGGACACACATGCAATGACACTGGTGGATCCATGTGTGGTTCATAGGAAGAACACACATGTAATGACACTGGTGATATGTGGTTTGTGAAAAGAACAGACATGCAATGACTCTAACTGTGGTTCATGGAAAGAGCAAACATGTAATGACACTGGTGGATCCATGTGTGGTTAATGAGAAGAACACACATGCAATGACACTGGGTGTGGTTCATGATATGGTTTGTGAGAAGAACACACATGCAATGACTCTAGATGTGGTTAATGAGAAGAACACGCATGCAATGACACTGGGTGTGGTTCATGATATGGTTTGTGAGAAGAACAGACATGCAAGGACTCTAGTTGTGGTTCATGGAAAGAACACACATCCAATGACTCTAGCTGTGGTTCATGAGAAGAACACACATCCAATGACACTGGTGGATCCATGTATGGTCTATGAGAGGATCACACATTCGATGACTCTAACTGTGGTTCATGAAAAGAGCAGACATGCAATGACACCGGTGGATCCATGTGTGGTCTGTGGGAGGAACACACATGCAATGACACTGGTGGATCCATATGTGGTTTGTGAGAAGAACACACATGCAATGACACTGGTGGATCCATGTGTGGTCTGTGGGAAGAACACACATGCAATGACTCTAGATGTGGTTCATGAAAAGGGCAAACATGCGATGACACCGGTGGATCGATGTGTCGTCTATGAGAGGAACACACATCCAATGACACCGGTGGATCCTTACGTGGTTTGTGAGAAGAACACACATGCAATGACACTGGTGATATGTGGTCTGTGAAAAGAACACACATGCAATGACACTGGAGGATCCATATGTGGTTTGTGAGAAGGACACACATGCAATGACACTGGTGGATCCATGTGTGGTCTGTGGGAAGAACACACATGTAATGACACTGGTGATATGTGGTTTGTGAAAAGAACAAACATGCAATGACACTAGGTGTGGTTAATGAAAAGAGCAGACATGCAATGACACTGGTGGATCCATGTGTGGTTAATGAGAAGAACACACATGCAATGATACTGGGTATGGTTCATGATATGGTTTGTGAGAACAACACACATGCAATGACTCTAGCTGTGGTTCATGAGAAGAACACACATGCAATGACTCTAACTGTGGTTCATGAAAAGAGGAGACATGCAATGACACCGGTGGATCCATGTATGGTCTATGAGAAGGACACACATCCAATGACACCGGTGGATCCTTACGTGGTTTGTGAGAAGAACACACATGCAATGACACCGGTGACATGTTGTTCATGAAAATAGCATGAATGCGATGACACCGGTGGATCCATGTGTGGTCTGTGAGAGGAACACACATCCAATGACACCGGTGGATCCTTACGTGGTTGGTGAGAAGAACACACATGTAATGACACTGGTGATATGTGGTCTGTGAAAAGAACACACATGCAATGACACTGGTGGATCCATGTGTGGTTCCTGGGAAGAACACACATGCAATGACACTGGTGATATGTGGTTTGTGAAAAGAACAGACATGCAATGACACTGGTGATATGTGGTTTGTGAAAGGAACAGACATGCAATGACACTAGGTGTGGTTAATGAAAAGAGCAGACATGCAATGACACTGGTGGATCCATGTGTGGTTCATGAGAAGAACACACATGCAATGATACTGGGTGTGGTTCATGATATGGTTTGTGAGAACAACACACATGCAATGACTCTAGCTGTGGTTCATGAGAAGAACACACATGCAATGACTCTAACTGTGGTTCATGAAAAGAGGAGTCATGCGATGACACCGGTGGATCCATGTGTGGTCTATGAGAGGAACACACATCCAATGACACCGGTGGATCTTTACGTGGTTTGTGAGAAGAACACACATGCAATGACTCTACATGTGGTTCATGAAAAGAGCAGACATGCGATGACACTGGTGGATCCATGTGTGGTCTATGAGAGGAACACACATCCAATGACACCGGTGGATCCTTAAGTGGTTTGTGAGAAGAAGACACATGCAATGACACTGGTGATATGTGGTCTATGAAAAGAACACATATGCATTGACACTGGTGGATCCATATGTGGTTTGCGAGAAGGACACATATGCAATGACACTGGTGGATCCATGTGTGGTTCATGGGAAGAACACACATGCAATGACACTGGTGATATGTGGTTTGTGAAAAGAACAGACATGCAATGACTCTAACTGTGGTTCATGAAAAGAGCAGACATGCAATGACACTGGTGGATGCATGTGTGGTTAATGAGAAGAACACACATGCAATGACACTGGGTGTGGTTCATGATATGGTTTGTGAGAAGAACAGACATGCAAGGACTCTAGCTGTGGTTCATGGAAAGAACACACATCCAATGACTCTAGCTGTGGTTCATGAGAAGAACACACATCCAATGACACTAGTGGATCCATGTATGGTCTATGAGAGGATCACACATTCGATGACTCTAACTGTGGTTCATGAAAAGAGCAGACATGCAATGACACCGGTGGATCCATGTGTGGTCTGTGGGAAGAACACACATGCAATGACACTGGTGGATCCATATGTGGTTTGTGAGAAGAACACACATGCAATGACACTGGTGGATCCATGTGTGGTCTGTGGGAAGAACACACATGCAATGACTCTAGATGTGGTTCATGAAAAGAGCAGACATGCGATGACACCGGTGGATCCATGTGTGGTCTATGAGAGGAACACACATCCAATGAAACTGGTGGATCCTTACGTGGTTTGTGAGAAGAACACACATGCAATGACACTGGTGATATGTGGTCTGTGAAAAGAACACACATGCAATGACACTGGAGGATCCATATGTGGTTTGTGAGAAGGACACACATGCAATGACACTGGTGGATCCATGTGTGGTCTGTGGGAAGAACACACATGCAATGACACTGGTGATATGTGGTTTGTGAAAAGAACAAACATGCAATGACACTAGGTGTGGTTAATGAAAAGAGCAGACATGCAATGACACTGGTGGATCCATGTGTGGTTAATGAGAAGAACACACATGCAATGATACTGGGTGTGGTTCATGATATGGTTTGTGAGAACAACACACATGCAATGACTCTAGCTGTGGTTCATGAGAAGAACACAGATGCAATGACTCTAACTGTGGTTCATGAAAAGAGGAGTCATGCGATGACACCGGTGGATCCATGTGTGGTCTATGAGAGGAACACACATCCAATGACACCGGTGGATCTTTACGTGGTTTGTGAGAAGAACACACATGCAATGACTCTACATGTGGTTCATGAAAAGAGCAGACATGCGATGACACTGGTGGATCCATGTGTGGTCTATGAGAGGAATACACATCCAATGACACCGGTGGATCCTTAAGTGGTTTGTGAGAAGAAGACACATGCAATGACACTGGTGATATGTGGTCTGTGAAAAGAACACATATGCATTGACACTGGTGGATCCATATGTGGTTTGCGAGAAGGACACATATGCAATGACACTGGTGGATCCATGTGTGGTTCATGGGAAGAACACACATGCAATGACACTGGTGATATGTGGTTTGTGAAAAGAACAGACATGCAATGACTCTAACTGTGGTTCATGAAAAGAGCAGACATGCAATGACACTGGTGGATGCATGTGTGGTTAATGAGAAGAACACACATGCAATGACACTGGGTGTGGTTCATGATATGGTTTGTGAGAAGAACAGACATGCAAGGACTCTAGCTGTGGTTCATGGAAAGAACACACATCCAATGACTCTAGCTGTGGTTCATGAGAAGAACACACATCCAATGACACTAGTGGATCCATGTATGGTCTATGAGAGGATCACACATTCGATGACTCTAACTGTGGTTCATGAAAAGAGCAGACATGCAATGACACCGGTGGATCCATGTGTGGTCTGTGGGAAGAACACACATGCAATGACACTGGTGGATCCATATGTGGTTTGTGAGAAGAACACACATGCAATGACACTGGTGGATCCATGTGTGGTCTGTGGGAAGAACACACATGCAATGACTCTAGATGTGGTTCATGAAAAGGGCAAACATGCGATGACACCGGTGGATCCATGTGTCGTCTATGAGAGGAACACACATCCAATGACACCGGTGGATCCTTACGTGGTTTGTGAGAAGAACACACATGCAATGACACTGGTGATATGTGGTCTGTGAAAAGAACACACATGCAATGACACTGGAGGATCCATATGTGGTTTGTGAGAAGGACACACATGCAATGACACTGGTGGATCCATGTGTGGTCTGTGGGAAGAACACACATGTAATGACACTGGTGATATGTGGTTTGTGAAAAGAACAAACATGCAATGACACTAGGTGTGGTTAATGAAAAGAGCAGACATGCAATGACACTGGTGGATCCATGTGTGGTTAATGAGAAGAACACACATGCAATGATACTGGGTGTGGTTCATGATATGGTTTGTGAGAACAACACACATGCAATGACTCTAGCTGTGGTTCATGAGAAGAACACACATGCAATGACTCTAACTGTGGTTCATGAAAAGGGAAGACATGCAATGACACTGGTGGATCCATGTATGGTCTATGAGAAGAACACACATCCAATGACATAGGTGGATCCTTATGTGGTTTGTGAGAAGAACACACATGCAATGACACTGGTGACATGTTGTTCACGAAAAGAGCATGAATGCAATGACACCGGTGGATCCATGTGTGGTCTGTGAGAGGAACACACATCCAATGACACCGGTGGATCCTTACGTGGTTGGTTAGAAGAACACACATGTAATGACACTGGTGATATGTGGTCTGTGAAAAGAACACACATGCAATGACACTGGTGGTTCCATATGTGATTTGTGAGGAGGACACACATGCAATGACACTGGTGGATCCATGTGTGGTTCCTGGGAAGAACACACATGCAATGACACTGGTGATATGTGGTTTGTGAAAAGAACAGACATGCAATGACTCTAACTGTGGTTCATGGAAAGAGCAAACATGTAATGACACTGGTGGATCCATGTGTGGTTAATGAGAAGAACACACATGCAATGACACTGGTTGTGGTTCATGATATGGTTTGTGAGAAGAACACAGATGCAATGACTCTAGCTGTGGTTCATGAGAAGAACACACATGCAATGACACTGGGTGTGGTTCATGATATGGTTTGTGAGAAAAACACACATGCAAGGACTCTAGCTGTGGTTCTTGGAAAGAACACACATCCAATGACTCTAGCTGTGGTTCATGAGAAGAACACACATCCAATGACACTGGTGGATCCATGTGTGGTATGTGAGAGGATCACACATGCAATGACTCTAACTGTGGTTCATGAAAAGAGCAGACATGCAATGACACTGGTAGATCGATGTGTGGTCTGTGGAAGGAACACACATCCAATGACACTACTGGATCCATATGTGGTTTGTGAGAAGAACACACATGCAATGACACTGGTGGATCCATGTGTGGTCCGTGGGAAGAACACACATGCAATGACTCTAGATGTGGTTCATGAAAAGAGCAGACATGCGATGACACCGGTGGATCCATGTGTGGTCTATGAGAGGAACACACATCCAATGACACCGGTGGATCCTTAAGTGGTTTGTGAGAAGAACACACATGCAATGACACTGCTGATATGTGGTCCGTGAAAACAACACACATGCAATGACACTGGTGGATCCATATGTGGTTTGTGAGAAGGACACACATGCAATGACACTGGTGGATCCATGTGTGGTCTGTGGGAAGAACACACATGCAATGACACTGGTGATATGTGGTTTGTGAAAAGAACAGACATGCAATGACACTAGGTGTGGTTAATGAAAAGAGCAGACATGCAATGACAATGGTGGATCCATGTGTGATTAATGAGAATAACACACATGCAATGACACTGGGTGTGGTTCATGATATGGTTTGTGAGAAGAACACACATGCAATAACTCTAGATGTGGTTCATGAGAAGAACACACATGCAATGACTCTAACCGTGGTTCATGAAAAGAGGAGTCATGCGATGACACCGGTGGATCCATGTGTGGTCTATGAGAGGAACACACATCCAATGACACCGGTGGATCCTTACGTGGTTTGTGAGAAGAACACACATGCAATGACTCTACATGTGGTTCATGAAAAGAGCAGACATGCGTTGACACCGGTGGATCCATGTGTGGTCCATGAGAGGAACACACATCCAATGACACGGGTGGATCCTTAAGTGGTTTGTGAGAAGAAGACACATGCAATGACACTGGTGATATGTGGTATGTGAAAACAACACATATGCATTGACACCGGTGGATCCATGTGTCGTCTATGAGAGGAACACACATCCAATGACACCGGTGGATCCTTACGTGGTTTGTGAGAAGAACACACATGCAATGACACTGGTGATATGTGGTTTGTGAAAACAACAGACATGCAATGACTCTAACTGTGGTTCATGAAAAGAGCAGACATGCAATGACACTAGTGGATCCATGTGTGGTTAATGAGAATAACACACATGCAATGACACTAGGTGTGGTTCATGATATGGTTTGTGAGAATAACACACATGCAATGACTCTAGTTGTGGTTCATGAGAAGAACACACATGCAATGACACTAGGTGTGGTTCATGATATGGATTGTGAGGAGAACACACATGTAAGGACTCTAGATGTGGTTCATGGGAAGAACACACATCCAAAGACTCTAGCTGTGGTTCATGAGAAGAAAACACATCCAATGACACTAGTGGATCCATTTATGGTCTATGAGAGGCTCACACATTCGATGACTCTAACTGTGGTCATGAAAAGAGCAGACATGCAATGACACCGGTGGATCCATGTGTGGTATGTGGGAGGAACACACATGCAATGACAATAGTGGATCCATATGTGGTTTGTGAGAAGAACACACATGCAATGACACTGGTGGATCCATGTGTGGTCTGTGGGAAGAATACACATGTAATGACTCTAGATGTGGTTCATGAAAAGAGCAGACATGCGATGACACCGGTGGATCCATGTGTCGTCTATAAGAGGAACACACATCCAATGACACCGGTGGATCCTTACGTGGTTTGTGAGAAGAACACACATGCAATGACACTGGTGATATGTGGTCTGTGAAAAGAACACACATGCAATGACACTGGTGGATCCATATGTGGTTTGTGAGAAGGTCACACATGTAATGACACTGGTGGATCCATGTGTGGTTCATGGGAATAACACACATGCAATGACACTGGTGATATGTAGTTTGTGAAAAGAACAGACATGCAATGACTCTAACTATGGTTCATGAAAAGAGCAGACATGCAATGACACTGGTGGATCCATGTGTGGTTAATGAGAAGAACACACATGCAATGACACTGGTTGTGGTTCATGATATGGTTTGTGAGAAGAACACACATGCAATGACTCTAGTCATGGTTCATGAGAAGAACACACATGCAATGACACTAGGTGTGGTTCATGATATGGATTGTGAGAAGAACACACATGTAAGGACTCTAGATGTGGTTCATGGGAAGAACACACATAAAATGACTCTAGCTGTGGTTCATGAGAAGAACACACATGGAATGACACTGGTGGATCCATGTGTGGTCTGTGGGAAGAACACACATGCAATGACACTGGTGATATGTGGTTTGTGAAAAGAACAGACATGCAATGACACTAGGTGTGGTTAATGAAAAGAGCAGACATGCAATGACACTGGTGGATCCATGTGTGGTTAATGAGAAGAACACACATGCAATGACAGTGGGTGTGGTTCATGATATGGTTTGTGAGAAGAACACACATGTAATGACTCTAGATGTGGTTCATGAGAAGAACACACATGCAATGACTCTAACTGTGGTTCATGAAAAGACGAGACATGCGATGACACCGGTGGATCCATGTGTTGTCTATGAGAGGAACACACATCCAATGACACTGGTGGATCCATGTGTGGTCTGTGAGAAGAACACACATGCAATGACTATAGATGTGTTTCATGAAAAGAGCAGACATGCGATGACACCGGTGGATCCATGTGTGGTCTATGAGAGGAACACACATCCAATGACACCGGTGGATCCTTAAGTGGTTTGTGAGAAGAAGACACATGCAATGACACTGGTGGAATGTGGTCTGTGAAAAGAACACATATGCAATGACACTGGTGGATCCATATGTGGTTTGCGAGAAGGACACACATGCAATGACACTGGTGGATCCATGTGTGGTTCATGGGAAGAACACACATGCAGTGACACTGGTGATATGTGGTTTGTGAAAAGAACAGACATGCAATGACTCTAACTGTGGTTCATGAAAAGAGCAGACATGCAATGACAAGAGTGGATCCATGTGTGGTTAATGAGAAGAACACACATGCAATGACACTGGGTGTGGTTCATGATATGGTTTGTGAGAATAACACACATGCAATGACTCTAGTTGTGGTTCATGAGAAGAACACACATGCAATGACACTGGGTGTGGTTCATGATATGGTTTGTGAGAAGAACAGACATGCAAGGACTCTAGATGTGGTTCATGGAAAGAACACACATCCAATGACTCTAGCTGTGGTTCATGAGAAGAACACACATCAAATGACACTAGTGGATCCATGTGTGGTCTGTGAGAGGATCACATATGTGATGACTCTAACTGTGGTTCATGAAAAGTGCAGACATGCAATGACAGCGATGGATCCATGTGTGGTCTGTGGGAGGAACACACATGCAATGACACTGGTGGATCCATATGTGGTTTGTGAGAAGAACACACATGCAATGACACTAGTGGATCCATGTGTGGTCTGTGGGAAGAACACACGTGCAATGACTCTAGATGTGGTTCATGAAAAGAGCAGACAAGCGATGACACCGGTAGATCCATGTGTCTTCTATGAGAGGAACACACATCCAATGACACTGGTGGATCTATATGTGGTTTGTGAGAAGGACACACATGTAGTGACACTAGTGGATCCATGTGTGGTTCATGGGAAGAACACACATGCAATGACACTGGTGATATGTGGTTTGTGAACAGAACATACATGCAATGACTATAACTGTGGTTCATGAAAAGAGCAGACATGCAATGACACTGGTGGATCCATGTGTGGTTAATGAGAAGAACACACATGCAATGACACTGGTTGTGGTTCATGATATGGTTTGTGAGAAGAACACACATGCAATGACTCTAGCCGTGGTTGATGAAAAGAGCAGACATGCAATGACACTGGTGGATCCATGTGTGTTTAATGAGAAGAACACACATGCCATGACACTGGTTGTGGTTCATGATATGGTTTGTGATAAAAACACACATGCAATGACTCTAGCCGTGGTTCATGAGAAGAACACACATGCAATGACACTAGCTGTGGTTCATGATATGGATTGTGAGAAGAACACACATGCAAGGACTGTAGATGTGGTTCATGGGAAGAACACACATCCAATGACTCTACCTGTGGTTCATGAGAAGAACACACATCCAATGACACTAGTGGATCCATGTGTGGTCTGTGAGAGGATCACACCTGCAATGACTCTAACTGTGGTTCATGAAAAGAGCAGACATGCAATGACACCGGTGGATCCATGTGTGGTCTGTGGGAGGAACACACATGCAATGACACTGGTGGATCAATATGTGGTTTGTGAGAAGAACACACATGCAATGACACTAGTGGATCCATATGTGGTTTGTGGGAATAACACACATGCAATGACTCTAGATGTGGTTCATGAAAAGAGCAGACATGCGATGACACCGGTGGATCCATGTGTGGTCTATGAGAGGAAAACACATCCAATGAAACTGGTGGATCCTTACGTGGTTTGTGAGAAGAACACGCAAGCAATGACATTGGTGGATCCATATGTGGTTTGTGAGAAGGACACACATGCAATGATATTGGTGGATCCATGTGTGGTTCATGGGAAGAACACACATGCAATGACATTGGTGATATGTGGTTTGTGAAAAGAACAGACATGCAATGACTCTAACTGTGGTTCATGGAAAGAGGAGACATGCAATGACACTGGTGGATCCATGTGTGGTTAATGAGAAGAACACACATGCAATGACACTGGGTGTGGTTCATGATATGGTTTGTGAGAAGAACACACATGCAATGACTCTAGCTATGGTTCATGAGAAGAACACACATGCAATGACACCGGGTGTGGTTCATGATATAGTTTGTGAGAAGAACACACATGCAAGGACTCTAGTTGTGGTTCATGGAAAGAACACACATCCAATGACTCTAGCTGTGGTTCATGAGAAGAACACATATCCAATGACACTGGTGGATCCATGTGTGGTCTGTGAGAGAATCACACATGCAATGACTCTAACTGTGGTTCATGAAAAGTGCAGACATGCAATGACACCAGTGGATCCATGTGTGGTCTGTGGGAGGAACACACATGCAATGACACTGGTGGATCCATATGTGGTTTGTGAGAAGAACACACATGCAATGACACTAGTGGATCCATGTGTGGTCTGTGGGAAGAACACACGTGCAATGACTCTAGATGTGGTTCATGAAAAGAGCAGACATGCGATGACACCGGTGGATCCATGTGTCTTCTATGAGAGGAACACACATCCAATGACACTAGTGGATCCTTACGTGCTTTGTGAGGAGAACACACATGCAATGACACTAGTGATATGTGGTCTGCGAAAAGAACACACATGCAATGACACTGGTGGATCTATATGTGGTTTGTGAGAAGGACACACATGTAGTGACACTAGTGGATCCATGTGTGGTTCATGGGAAGAACACACATGCAATGACACTGGTGATATGTGGTTTGTGAACAGAACAGACATGCAATGACTATAACTATGGTTCATGAAAAGAGCAGACATGCAATGACACTGGTGGATCCATGTGTGGTTAATGAGAAGAACACACATGCAATGACACTGGTTGTGGTTCATGATATGGTTTGTGAGAAGAACACACATGCAATGACTCTAGCCGTGGTTGATGAAAAGAGCAGACATGCAATGACACTGTGGATCCATGTGTTTAATGAGAAGAACACACATGCCATGACACTGGTTGTGGTTCATGATATGGTTTGTGATAAAAACACACATGCAATGACTCTAGCCGTGGTTCATGAGAAGAACACACATGCAATGACACTAGTTGTGGTTCATGATATGGATTGTGAGAAGAACACACATGCAAGGACTGTAGATGTGGTTCATGGGAAGAACACACATCCAATGACTCTACCTGTGGTTCATGAGAAGAACACACATCCAATGACACTAGTGGATCCATGTGTGGTCTGTGAGAGGATCACACCTGCAATGACTCTAACTGTGGTTCATGAAAAGAGCAGACATGCAATGACACCGGTGGATCCATGTGGTCTGTGGGAGGAACACACATGCAATGACACTGGTGGATCAATATGTGGTTTGTGAGAAGAACACACATGCAATGACACTAGTGGATCCATATGTGGTTTGTGGGAATAACACACATGCAATGACTCTAGATGTGGTTCATGAAAAGAGCAGACATGCGATGACACCGGTGGATCCATGTGTGGTCTATGAGAGGAACACACATCCAATGAAACTGGTGGATCCTTACGTGGTTTGTGAGAAGAACACGCAAGCAATGACATTGGTGGATCCATATGTGGTTTGTGAGAAGGACACACATGCAATGATATTGGTGGATCCATGTGTGGTTCATGGGAAGAACACACATGCAATGACATTGGTGATATGTGGTTTGTGAAAAGAACAGACATGCAGTGACTCTGACTGTGGTTCATGGAAAGAGGAGACATGCAATGACACTGGTGGATCCATGTGTGGTTAATGAGAAGAACACACATGCAATGACACTGGGTGTGGTTCATGATATGGTTTGTGAGAAGAACACACATGCAATGACTCTAGCTATGGTTCATGAGAAGAACACACATGCAATGACACCGGGTGTGGTTCATGATATAGTTAATGAGAAGAACACACATGCAAGGACTCTAGCTGTGGTTCATGGAAAGAACACACATCCAATGACTCTAGCTGTGGTTCATGAGAAGAACACATATCCAATGACACTGGTGGATCCATGTGTGGTCTGTGAGAGAATCACACATGCAATGACTCTAACTATGGTTCATGAAAAGAGCAGACATGCAATGACACCGGTGGATCCATGTGTGGTCTGTGGGAGGAACACATATACAATAAAACTGCTGGATCCATATGTGGTTTATGAGAAGAACACACATGCAATGACACTGGTGGATCCATGTGTAGTCTGCGGGAAGAACACACATGCAATGACTCTAGATGTGGTTCCTGAAAAGATCAGACACGCAATGACACCGGTGGATCCATGTGTAGTCTATGAGAGGAACACACATGCAATGACACTAGTGATATGTGGTCTGTGAAAAGAACACACATGCAATGACACAGGTGGATCCATATGTGGTTTGTGAGAAGGACACACATGCAATAACACTGGTGGATCCATGTATGGTCTGTGGGAAGAACACACATGCAATGACACTGGTGTCATGTGGTTTGTGAGAAGAACAGACATACAATGACTCTAACTGTTTTTCATGGAAAGAGCAGACATGCATTGACACTGGTGGATGCATGTTTGGTTAATGAGAAGAACACACATGCAATGCCACTAGGTGTGTTTCATGATATGGTTTGTGAGAAGAACACACATGAAATGACTCTAGATGTGGTTCATGAGAAGAACACACATCCAATGACACTGGTGGATCCATGTGTGGTCTATGAAAGGATCACACATGCAATGAATCTAACTGTGGTTCATGAAAAGATCAGACATGCAATGACACCGGTGAATCCATGTGTGGTCTGTGGGAGGAACACACATGAAATGACACTGGTGGATCCATATGTGGTTTGTGAGAAGAACACACATGCAATGACACTGGTGGATCCATGTGTGGTCTGTGGGAAGAACACACATGCAATGACTCTAGATGTGGTTCATGAAAAGAGCATACATGCGATGACACCGACGGATCCATGTGTGGCCTATGAGAGAAACAGACATCCAATGACACCGGTGGATCCTTATGTGGTTTGTGAGAAGAAGACACATGCAATGACACTGGTGATATGTGGTTTGTGAAAAGAACAGACATGCAATGACACTAGGTGTGGTTAATGAAAAGAGCAGACATGCAATGACACTGGTGGATCCACGTGTGGTTAATGAGAAGCACACATGCAATGACACTGGGTGTGGTTCATGATATGGTTTGTGAGAAGAACACACATGCAAGGACTCTAGCTGTGGTTCATGGAAAGAACACACATCCAATGACTCTAGCTGTGGTTCATGAGAAGAACACATATCCAATGACACTGGTGGATCCATGTGTGGTCTGTGAGAGAATCACACATGCAATGACTCTAACTATGGTTCATGAAAAGAGCAGACATGCAATGACACCGGTGGATCCATGTGTGGTCTGTGGGAGGAACACATATCCAATAAAACTGCTGGATCCATATGTGGTTTATGAGAAGAACACACATGCAATGACACTGGTGGATCCATGTGTAGTCTGCGGGAAGAACACACATGCAATGACTCTAGATGTGGTTCCTGAAAAGATCAGACACGCAATGACACCGGTGGATCCATGTGTAGTCTATGAGAGGAACACACATGCAATGACACTAGTGATATGTGGTCTGTGAAAATAACACACATGCAATGACACAGGTGGATCCATATGTGGTTTGTGAGAAGGACACACATGCAATAACACTGGTGGATCCATGTGTGGTCTGTGGGAAGAACACACATGCAATGACACTGGTGACATGTGGTTTGTGAGAAGAACAGACATACAATGACTCTAACTGTTTTTCATGGAAAGAGCAGACATGCAATGACACTGGTGGATGCATGTGTGGTTAATGAGAAGAACACACATGCAATGCCACTGGGTGTGTTTCATGATATGGTTTGTGAGAAGAACACACATGCAATGACTCTAGATGTGGTTCATGAGAAGAACACACATCCAATGACACTGGTGGATCCATGTGTGGTCTATGAAAGGATCACACATGCAATGAATCTAACTGTGGTTCATGAAAAGATCAGACATGCAATGACACCGGTGGATCCATGTGTGGTCTGTGGGAGGAACACACATGAAATGACACTGGTGGATCCATATGTGGTTTGTGAGAAGAACACACATGCAATGACACTGGTGGATCCATGTGTGGTCTGTGGGAAGAACACACATGCAATGACTCTAGATGTGGTTCATGAAAAGAGCATACATGCGATGACACCGACGGATCCATGTGTGGCCTATGAGAGAAACACACATCCAATGACACCGGTGGATCCTTATGTGGTTTGTGAGAAGAAGACACATGCAATGACACTGGTGATATGTGGTTTGTGAAAAGAACAGACATGCAATGACACTAGGTGTGGTGAATGAAAAGAGCAGACATGCAATGACACTGGTGGATCCACGTGTGGTTAATGAGAAGCACACATGCAATGACACTGGGTGTGGTTCATGATATGGTTTGTGAGAAGAACAGACATGCAATGACTCTAGCTGTGGTTCATGAGAACAACACACATGCAATGATACTGGGTGTGGTTCATGATATGGTTTGTGAGAAGAACACACATGCAAGGACTCTAGCTGTGGTTCATGAGAAGAACACACATACAATTACACTGGTGGATCCATGTGTGGTCTGTGAGAGGATCACACATGCAATGACTTTAACTGTGGTTAACGAAAAGAGCAGACATGCAATGACACCGGTGGATCCATGTGTGGTCTGTGGGAGGAACACACATCCAATGACACTGCTAGATCCATATGTGGATTGTGAGAAGAACACACATGCAATGACACTGGTGGATCCATGCGTGGTCTATGGGAAGAACACACATGCAATGACTCTAGATGTGGTTCATGAAAAGAGCAGACATGCGATGACACCGGTGGATCCATGTGTGGTCTATGAGAGGAACACACATCCAATGACACTAGTGGATCCTTACGTGGTTTGTGAGAAGAACACACATGCAATGACACTGGTGATATGTAGTATGTGAAAAGAACACACATGCAATGACACTGGTGGATCCATATGTGGTTTGTGAGAAGGACACACATGCAATGACACTAGTGGATCAATGTGTGGTTCATGGGAAGAACACACATGCAATGACACTGGTGATATGTGGTATGTGAAAAGAACATACATGCAATGACTCTATCTATGGTTCATGAAAAGAGCAGACATGCAATGACACTGGTGGATCCATGTGTGGTTAATGAGAAGAACACGCATGCAATGACACTGGGTGTGGTTCATGATATGGTTTGTGTGAAGAACACATATGCAATGACTCTAGCTATGGTTCATGAGAAGAACACACATGCAATGACACTGGGTGTGGTTCATGATATGGTTTGTGAGAAGAACACACATGCAAGGACTCTAGCTGTGGTTCATGGAAAGAACACACATCCAATGACTCTACTTGTCGTTCATGAGAAGAACACACATGCAATGTCACTGGTGTATCCTTATGTGGTTTGTGAGAAGAACACACATGCGAGGACTCTAGCTGTGGTTTATGGAAAGAACACACGTCCAATGGCTCTAGTTGTGGTTCATGAGAAGAACACACATCCAATGACACTGGTGGATCCATGTGTGGTCTGTGAAAGGATCACACATGCAATGAATCTAACTGTCGTTCATGAAAAGAGCAGACATGCAATGACACCGGTGGATCCATATGTGGTCTGTGGGAAGAACACACATGCAATCACTCTAGATGTGGTTCATGAAAAGAGCATACATGCGATGACACCGGTGGATCCATGTGTGGTCTATGAGAGGAACACACATCCAATGACACCGGTGGATCCTTACGTGGTTTGTGAGAAGAACACGCATGCAATGACACTTGTGATATGTGGTCTGTGAAAAGAACACACATGCAATGACACTGGTGGATCCATATGTGGTTTGTGAGAAGGTCACACATGTAATGACACTGGTGGATCCATGTGTGGTTCATGGGAAGAACACACATGCAATGACACTGGTGATATGTGGTTTGTGAAAAGAACAGACATGCAATGACTCTAACTGTGGTTGATGAAAAGAGCAGACATGCCATGACACTGGTGGATCCATGTGTGGTTAATGAGAAGAACACACATGCAATGACACTGGTTGTGGTTCATGATATGGTTTGTGAGAAGAACACACATGCAATGACTCTAGTCATGGTTCATGAGAAGAACACACATGCAATGACACTAGGTGTGGTTCATGATATGGATTGTGAGAAGAACACACATGTAAGGATTCTAGATGTGGTTCATGGAAAGAACACACATAAAATGACTCTAGCTGTGGTTCATGAGAAGAACACACATGGAATGACACTGGTGGATCCATGTGTGGTCTGTGGGAAGAACACACATGCAATGACACTGGTGATATGTGGTTTGTGAAAAGAACAGACATGCAATGACACTAGGTGTGGTTAATGAAAAGAGCAGACATGCAATGACACTGGTGGATCCATGTGTGGTTAATGAGAAGAACACACATGCAATGACAGTGGGTGTGGTTCATGATATGGTTTGTGAGAAGAACACACATGTAATGACTCTAGCTGTGGTTCATGAGAAGAACAAACATGCAATGACTCTAACTGTGGTTCATGAAAAGAGGAGACATGCGATGACACCGGTGGGTCAATGTGTTGTCTATGAGAGGAACACACATCCAATGACACTGGTGGATCCATGTGTGGTCTATGAGAAGAACACACATGCAATGACTCTAGATGTGTTTCATGAAAAGAGCAGACATGCGATGACACCGGTGGATCCATGTGTGGTCTATGAGAGGAACACACATCCAATGACACCGGTGGATCCTTAAGTGGTTTGTGAGAAGAAGACACATGCATTGACACTGGTGCTATGTGGTCTGTGAAAAGAACACATATGCAATGACACTGTTGGATCCATATGTGGTTTGCGAGAAGGACACACATGCAATGACACTGGTGGATCCATGTGTGGTTCATGGGAAGAACACACATGCAGTGACACTGGTGATATGTGGTTTGTGAAAAGAACAGACATGCAATGACTCTAACTGTGGTTCATGAAAAGAGCAGACATGCAATGACACTAGTGGATCCATGTGTGGTTAATGAGAAGAACACACATGCAATGACACTGGGTGTGGTTCATGATATGGTTTGTGAGAATAACACACATGCAATGACTCTAGTTGTGGTTCATGAGAAGAACACACATGCAATGACACTGGGTGTGGTTCATGATATGGTTTGTGAGAAGAACAGACATGCGAGGACTCTAGATGTGGTTCATGGAAAGAACACACATCCAATGACTCTAGCTATGGTTCATGAGAAGAACACACATCCAATGACACTAGTGGATCCATGTGTGGTCTGTGAGAGGATCACACATGTGATGACTCTAACTGTGGTTCATGAAAAGTGCAGACATGCAATGACAGCGATGGATCCATGTGTGGTCTGTGGGAGGAACACACATCCAATGACACTATTGGATCCATATGTGGTTTGTGAGAAGAACACACATGCAATGACACTAGTGGATCCATGTGTGGTCTGCGGGAAGAACACACATGTAATGACTCTAGATGTGGTTCATGAAAAGAGGAGACATGCGATGACACCGGTGGATCCATGTGTGGTCTATGAGAGGAACACACATCCAATGACACCGGTGGATCCTTACATGGTTTATGAGAAGAACACACATGCAATGCCGCTGGTGATATGTGGTCTGTGAATAGAACACACATGCAATGACACTGGTGGATCCATATGTGGTTTGCGAGAAGGACACACATGCAATGACATTGGTGGATCCATGTGTGGTTCATGGGATGATCACACATGCAATGACACTGGTGATATGTGGTTTGTGAAAAGAACAGACATGCAATCACTCTAACTGTGGTTCATGAAAAGAGCAGACATGCAATGACACTGGTGGATCCATGTGTGGTTAATGAGGAGAACACACATGCAATGACACTGGGTGTGGTTCATGATATGTATTGTGAGAAGAACAGTGATGACCCACAAGTATAGGGGGTGTATCGCAGTATTTTCGAGGGAAGTGAACCCCAATTTATTTATTCGACACAATGGGAGCCAAAGAATATTTACAAGCCTTAACAACTGAGTTGTCAATTCAGCTGCACCTGGAAACAATCTTGCTCACAGCAGTTTATCAGTAGCAACAGTTTTGTAGTAGGAATAGCAAAGTAACAGCAGTAGTAAAGTAGAGACAGTAGTCATAATAGCAGTAAACAGTCGGATTCGAGTGCGGTAGGCATAGGGATGGATGGACGGGCGTTGCATGGACAAGACAATTCACATAGCAATCAGAACATAGGGAAATTGCAGATAAATAAGATAAAGCATCCAAGTACTAGATAATCCTAGGCATGTGTTCCATATATAGTCATACGTGCTCGCAATGAGAACTTACACAACATCTTTTGTCCTGCCAGCCCGTTTGCAGCGGGTCCTCAAGGGAACTACTGGCAATTAAGGTGCTCCTTTTAATAGAGCACCGGTGCAAAGCATTAACACTCCATGAACACATGTGATCCTCACATCAAAGCCATTCCCTCCGGTTATCCCAATTTCTGTCACTTCGGGGCCATTAGTTTTGGACAACAACGTGTGTATACAACTTGCAGATAAGACCATAAACAATACTATCATAATGAATCAATAACATGTCCAGATCTGAAATCATGGAACTCGGGCCCTAGTGACAAGCATTAAGCATAAAAAGTCGCAACAAAGTCATAAATTACTAATAAAAGATACTAGGCACCATGCCCTAACAATCTGATGCCATTACATGAACGATCTCATCCAATCCCTACCATCCCCATAGCCTATAGCGGGGGATTACTCACTCATAGATGGGGAAACATGGATGGTCGATGGAGAAGCGATGGTGATGATGATAGCGATGATCTCCTCCAATTCCCTGTCCCGGCAGGGTGCCAGAACGGAGTTTCTGGTTCTGTTTCGTGGAATCTGATGGTGGTGGCGGAGCGGAACTCCTTCTGGAAAAACATCGAACCCCCCTGAGTTTTTAGGTCAGAAGGCAACTTATAGGCGAAGAGAGAGAGACCGAGGGGCAGTCTGGGGCGGCCAGACCACCCCCTGGCGTTGCCTGGGCTTGCCCGCACGGCCAGGTGGTGTGGCCTGGGCCCAGCCCCCCTCCGTCTCTTATTCTGGCTCCGAGAGTCTTCTGGTGAAATAGGATTTTTGGCATATTTTCCGGGATTTTTCCTGATAGTTGATTTTCTGCACAAAAAGTAGACACCAATGCAATTCTGCTGAAAACAGCGTCAGTCCGCGTTAGTTGCATCCAAATCACACAAGTTTAGAGGAGAAACAATAACAAAAGTGTTCGGGAAAGTAGATACGTTTTGGACGTATCAAGTCCCCCAAGCTTAGCTTATTGCTTGTCCTCAAGCAATTCAGTTGAAAACTGAGTGCGATAAAAGAACTTTCACGAACACATTTGCTTCATATGATGTATATATTCTCAGCATGTGATCAACTACTTAGTCAATTCATAATAAGGAGTATGCAACTAAGTTTACTTAATAGGCAATGCAATCTATGAAAAGATTCCAACTCAAAAATAATAAGTAGCATGAAGCACAAACATAAGCAACATTACAATGCTCATAACAAGGTATGATAGAGTGGTATATCGCTTGCCTTTGTGCCAAGGCACCTCTGAAGTTCAGATGAAGACTAGAAGTAAAGATGTCAAAGATACAAGCATCAAAGTCATAACACAAATAGTCAAGTAATGGGACAAGCACAAAGAATGACAACTATGCTCTCAAGAAGGTGCTCAAGGAATATGTGGAGACTCAACAAGTAAAAGAAAAAGGTTTTGAATAGTTTGAAAGGCTTCCAAATGCTGAAAGTATGGTACTCATTAGCTTTGAGCTCTCATTGCCCCTATCATAAGCATCTTTAATGTGGTTAAGGTGAAAGTGACACAACTAAGAGGATATGCTTGACAAGTTATAAATCGAAGCCTCATGCCCCTTACTTACGAAGACCGATCCTCATGCTACTCAACTTCAGTCACAAGTAAGCTCCTGTCATTTGTGAGACCAGGCACATGGCTTAATAGGATTGATAGAATATTCATAGCAACAAGTTGCAACTTCTTTTTTCTAGAAGCTCATTCAAAAAGAACTCTAAGATTAACGGTGCTTGGCCTAGAGAAATTATAGGATGGGTGACCGGCCGAGAAGTGGGTAACCGGGTGCGCACGAGTGAGGACAAAGTGCGCAGAAAAGACTAGTGTTGGTATGTGGGGCCAGTCTAGATATCCTATTAAGCTGCTAGGAGTGACACCCCCCGGGCCCAGGAGTGGACAGGGTGTTACAAAGTGGTATCAGAGCCGACCCTTGCGATTACACGGGTGTGTGCGGGTTAGTGGCGGGACATGTGGAGCATGGCGCGTGTGGCCCAGAGTGGACACGGCATGGCACATGTGCCGACACTGACGCACAGACGCGTGCCAAGAGGGAACGTTCCTGGGGTCTGCTTGATCGATGAGGGCATCGATCTTCTAAATGGTGGGTGTATGTGAGACCAGGCACATGGCTTAATAGGATTGATAGAATACTCATACCAACAAGTTGCAACTTCTTTTCTGGAAGCTCATTCGAAAAGAATCTAAGGTTAAGCGTGCTTGGCCTAGAGAAATTCTAGGATGGGTGACCGTCGAAGTAGAACTCAAGGTGCACGCAGTGAGGACAAAGTGCGCAGAAAAGACTAGTGTTGGTCTGTGGGGCCAGTCTAGATATCCTATTAAGCTGCCAGGAGTGACACCCCCGGGCCCAGGAGTGGAAGGGGTGTTACATCATTGTAAGTATATATGTATCATAGAGAACCGCCAACGGGGTACCCCTTGCACATGATACAAGAGCTATGCCATAATCAAAATGACAAGGCAAGTAGACAATGAGCATCTCAGTGATCTTTTTATTTACTATGTGCATAGATTTTTATTGAGGATGCTTCATAGAATGCTCATTATGGTTATGCTGCAAGTTTCCACCATGATTAGGCATGGCTTAGGCTAGCGGCCCAGGCGTTTCTCTAACATACATACAAAATCCATGATCTTACAAGTTCCACTTTTATTTCACACCGCCGGGATCCATAAGCAAAAAACATGATATCAACGAGTTACTAAGTACCAATGAAATGTTGAAAACGTTCCCCATGAAACATGGTTCTGCTAACTTCAACTTACAAAGCACAAGCATATACGCAACAAAGAAGGACACAATGGTTCAGGTTTATTAAATGCAAGAAAATAAAGTGTTCCATCAAGTTTGTGAGAGCTTTACTAACTAACTTTCTCATAAAAAGCAAACATTTTATTCGGAAGAAAACAAGGCATATTGAATATGCACGGAAGTAGAAAATGATGCTAATAGGTAGGTATGGTGGACACTTTGGAAATATTTGGTTTAGGGAGTTGGAAACTTGAGTAAAACATACTCAGTGTAGGTGAAGGCTAGCAATAGTAAGGGAGCGGCAAACGAGAGAGCAATAGCTGTCATAATCATGCTTGCAACAAAACAGGACTAGTCATGGCATGACAGTGATTCAAGATACTCAAGGCAAAATAATTCATCAAGGCTTAACTGATTATTACAGTCATGTGCATGCGTGAGCATGTGCCAAGTCAATTCAAATGAAACATTCAGAGGAGGATACCACGATGTCATACCAAGTTATGAATAGAGTAATGCAAGCAAACATTCATATGACATGCTACAAACTATTAGCAAGCTGGAACTAATCATACGAAAGCAAAAACTACTAAGCATCCATAAATAACATACACCCTACACGAGCAGACTAAGCATGCCCACAATGGTGACTATGTGTACAAAAATGAAAACAAATAGAGTTCGTTACCAGCCTCACACCTCAAGTTGTCATTAATCCTCATTATTGCTCTTCACTTGTGTGGCTTTAATAATAATATGAGACCAATATCCACTGAGGACTGATGAACCCTGCAACAAACTCACAAAGCCAAAGAAGAACAACAAATATTTTTGGTGTTTTCGATTTTTAAACAAGAACCAAAAAGGGAAAAACAAGCAAAGCAAAATCTTTTTGGGTTTTTCGAATAGTTCAAACAAAGCAAAAAGGGGAAAACAAACCAAGGAAAAAAGAAAAAGAAGCAAACCAAAGAGAAACAACAGAAATATTTTTGGTCTTTTTGTGTTTTAGAAAGCAAAAGCAAAGAAAGAACGAAAACTAAAAAAAGAAAACAAAACATGAATATACAAAGTACCGACGCAACATGATATGGAGATGAGTGTGGTGTCGGCGTACCTCCCCCCAAGCTTAGGCTTTTGGCCTAAGTGGGTATCAATCCTGATAGGGATAAGGGTTCCAAGCAGGAGGATGATGATAAGAATGGTCGTAGTTGGGCCCGTGGGAAGAAGAAGAAGCTCCCCAATCATAAGCAGGCTGCTGATATGAAGACTCTCCCTCATTCGAGGGCTGGACCAAATCATCTGTGACCTTCCTTCTAGTATCCTGCTCCTGTTGGGAGAGCTCTCCCAAGTACGTGTCAAGCTCCTCCTCAGTGAGGGACCATCCTTCCCTGTTATCAAGGTTAAACAAAATAGGTGCAGGCAAAAGAACAACACGCTCGGACTTGCTCTTTCTCCAACCAGCTTTGAGAAAGGTTATTTCATAAGATAACTCATTCAAACTAGCCCACGAGGAAACAAATTTATGCTGTATCATGGAATTAAAATCAAGACTTTCTATGGGGAACTGTAGGTCTAGATGATGAGGCACTAAACTATGTAATTCTAGTAAACGAGAAGCAATGAGGCCTCCACAAATTCCACCTTTCTCACGGTTAGCAGAAAGACGAAAAGCTATCAAAGCACCTAAGTTGTAAGACCTATCTCGTTTAAGAGTAGTAGAGATAAATGCTAGATCATATGAAGATAACTTATTGGCAGTTTTCCTAGCAAGAACACACTTGGCAACAAAGTAGGCAAAGTAACGAATGGAGGGAAGATGAATGTTACCGATTTTTCCATTCTCCTTCGAGAAGCTGCTCCCTTGGAAAATTTCTGCGTATAAATCCATGAGTGGTTCAGGTCTCTTAATAATCCTTCTACGTGATCCCCATTGAGGTACCTTAATAGCTGCACAAAAGTCATTGAGAGAAAGGTCGACAGCAATATTGTAAATTTTGTAGTGGACCATGGGGTTAGGTAAAGAGTGACTAAACTGAAAGTCCTGCACCACAGACATGGTTAGCTTCACAAATTGACAAGGTTCATCTTCCAAAAAGTGCTCCAACCCTGCATTAGAAACTAAAGTGTGGAAATCTTGGAGAATTCCTGCAGCTCTCATGAACTCAGATCATGGATAAATGGAAGGAAAAACTTCCTCGTCCCGGTGGACCTTCATGACCTCAGGCACCCATAGTTCATGTTGGTTTAGTTGATGCTCATTCATCTTCTATTCTGAAATTTAAACACCTATTAAACAAGTGATGGCAAAGTGAATATAATGAAAGGTACTACTCATAGGGACTTGTAAGAGGCCTAAACATGCATCAAAACTATATCTCTAAGCATCAAACAAGATTACAAGCCCACATAACCTGTCACCTACAACAGAAAAATACTCAAGATATAATCGACTAAACACAAATCTACTTGGACAAGGGGAGGAGTCACATACCAAAGAACAAGTGCTCCAAATTTCACCAACAAAGATGGGCTGCGCAAGGAGATCGAAAAAAACAAGAGCAAGCACAGCAAGAACGCGATTTTGAGCAATGAACTAGATCTTACTCGGGAGAGAGAAGAAAGTGGCAGGTGAGAGAGTTAGTGGAGGGCCAGGGGTGGCCCACACCATGGCATGGCGCCACCCAGGGCAGGCCGCGCCACCAGGTGGTGAGCCTGCCTGGTGGGTCCCCCTGGTACCCTCCAGGCACTCCTCTGCCCTTTTTTCATGCAAAAATTTAATATGAATTTTCTGGAATTTTTCGAGACACTTTATTTTTGGGCATTTTTCAGGTATAGCAGAATGATTATCTAACAGACAGATTTTTTTGGAAATGATGCAATGAAAAAACAAGGCTAGAACTACAGAAGTTCTAAGACACTCTAACATGCAAGCAACTAACAACAAAGAAAACTAAACGAAAAAAAAACTAAAATGGATAGCAATAGAAGTAAACGGAGATAATCATAGTGAAAACATTGTTTTGTTCAACGAAATCCTTTTGTTAACAAGGTTGATCGGTTCTTGTTACCAAAACAATTTCATATGAGACAAAACATTGTATTCCACTAATGATTATGTTACCTCAACCTTGATAGCAATGGTCCCAATCATAATAGTTTCGAATTTTTCTCTTGGTATGGGACAATATATTTCTCCAACTTGAATGCCCTCAACATGTTCAATTGAATTCAAACCATAAGTCCTTTCAATCTTCTTGGGGAAATAGATAGTATGTTCCTTGTCATTAACATTGAAAGTCACCTTTCCTTGATTACAATTAATAACAGCTCCTACAGTATTAAGAAAAGGTCTCCCAAGAATAATAGACATATTATCATCTTCAGGCATTTCGAGCACAACAAAATCAGTTAATATCAAGTAATTATGAGCCACTTGAACAGGTATATCCTCACATATACCAACAGGAATAGTGGTAATTATCAGCCATTTGCAAAGATATATCAGTTGGTATCAGTTTTTCTAGTTGAAACCTCTTATAGAGAGAAAAAGGCATAACACTAACTCCAGCTCCCAAATCACACAAAGTAGTTCTAACATAACTATTCTTAATAGAGCAAGGGATAGTTGGAATACCTAGGTCTCCAAGTTTCTTTGGAACCTTACCATTGAAGGAATAATTAGCAAGCAAAGTAGAAATTTCTTCATTAGGGATCTTCCTTTTATTCGATACAATATCCTTCATATACTTTGAGTAAGGAGGCAATTTAATAGCATCAGTCAAAGGAATTTGCAAGAATAAAGGTTTCATCCACTCACAAAACTTATTATAGTGTTCATCTTCCTTTGACTTGTGTTTCTTATCAAGGAATGGCATAGGTTTTTGGACCCAAGGTTCTCTTTCACTACCATGTTTCTTAGCAATAAAATCTTCTTTAGTGTATTTAGTATTCTTAGTGTGGTTTTCAGGTTCTTCTTCAAGTTTTTCTTCATTAGGAACTTCATTTTCTTCATTACCACTTCCAGTTTCAGCATCAGAGATAAATATACTATTAGGATCTATAGTAGGTTCAAAGGGTTCTACAATAGTTTTATGTTTCTTTTTCCTTTTCTTACGAGTAGAGCCACTATTTTCAGCTTGTTGAGAATCCTGCTCAATTCTTTTAGGATGCCCCTCAGGATATAGAGGATCCTGAGTAACAGCTCCACTTCTAGTTCTAATTTCATAAGCATGTTTTTCTTTAGCGGCATTAATAAGCAAGTCTTTTTGCACTTTAATGAGTTGATCTATTTGAGTTTGAACCATTTGAAAGTGTTTAACAATCATTTTAATATCATTAGAGGTTCTTTCCACAATATCTTTCAATTCAACAATAGCTCTAGTGTTTTCCATTAGATGATTTTGCACCCTTTTATTAAAATTATCTTTCTTAACAATAAAGATATCAAATTCTTCTAAGCATTGATTAGGAGGTTTAGAGTAAGGGATATCACCTTCATCAAAGTGTTGGAGAGAGTGTACCTCAATAGTGGGTGAGTAGGGAATAGGCTTACATAATTCTTCTATAGGAGGTAAATTCTTAACATCTGCAGCTTTAATTCCCTTCTTCTTAAGACATTTCTTAGCTTCCTTCATCACTTCATCATTTAATTCAATAACTCCCCTCTTCTTTGATGTTAGAATAGGCACCAAAATAGTAGGTTCAGGTACAATTACTTCAGATATAGCTTGTTTAGGAGGAGTCCAATCTTCATAGTTCTTACTTATTTTAGCCATTAATTCCTCAGCTTCCTTAGGAGTCCTATTCCTAAAAACACAATCAGCACAACTATCTAGGTATGTCCTAGATTCTTCAGTTAGTCCATTATAAAATATATCAAGAAGCTCATTCTTAGGTAATGGACTTCCAGCTTGTGCATGAACCAAAGCACAAAACCTTGCCCAAGATTCGGGCAATACCTCTTTTTCTCCCTGTTTAAAATCAAAAAGTTCCTGCAAAATAGCATGTCTAGCACTAGGAGGAAAATATTTCTGCAGGAAAGTACCAATCAAGCAATCGGGGCTATCAATAGATCCAGGAGGTAAATTACTAAACCAAGTTTTAGCTTCTCCTTTTAGTGAAAAAGGGAAAATCTTAGCAACAAAGTAAGTACACATCTTAATATCATCAGAAAACAAGCCACTCATGGTAGAAAGTTCATTCATATGTGCTACCACACTTTCATTCTTAGTCCCACAAAAAGGTTCTTTCTCAACAATAGCTATGTAAGATAGATCGAGAGAGAAATCATAATCTTTATCTATAATGTTTATGGGAGAAGCAGCAAACTTAGCAATAGGAGACAATTTGGGTCTAATAGTACGCCTCTCAAGGAGACTCTTAGCAGTGCTCCTATCATGGGTGTTTTTACACTCTTTAATAAATTCATCGGTCATCTCAACATAACCATCTTCAATATCATAACTTTCACTAGACTCAGGTGAACTAACAGGTGTAGTAGTAGTGTCTTCATTAGGAGTTTCAGTATTTCTAGCTATAGTTCTAGCAATCGTAGCATCTAGGAAAGGACCTAATGAACCACTCTTATCAAGCACAGTAGAAGCAGCATCATAAGCATCAGAAGTTTCAGATTCAACAGTAGTAGCAGTGTGTGTAGCATGTGTATGTGGTGGTGTAACGAGCTTACTCATAATAGATGGTGAATCAAGAGCAATAGAGGTGTTCAGAACCGTACCTCTTCTTGTAGTGGATGGTAAAATAGGAACCTTGCCATCACGAGACTTACCCATGATGGATGGATAGCAGCGAACAATAGAGAATCCAAGTGAACTTGATAAATAAAGCTATGCTCCCCGGCAACGGTGCCAGAAAATAGTCTTGATGACCCATAAGTATAGGGGGTGTATCGCAGTATTTTCGAGGGAAGTGAAGCCCAATTTATTGAATCGACACAAGGGGAGCCAAAGAATATTTATAAGTCTTAACAACTGAGTTATCAATTCAGCTGCACCTAGAAACAATCTTGCTCACAACAGTTTATCAGTAGCAACAGTTTTGTAGTAGGAATAGCAAAGTAACAACAGTAGTAAAGTAGAGACAGTAGTAACAATAGCAGTAAACAGTGGGATTCGAGTGTGGTAGGCATAGGGATGGATGGACGGGCGTTGCATGGACAAGACAATTCACATAGCAATCAGAACATAGGGAAATTGCAGATAAATAAGATAAAGCATCCATGTACTAGATAATCCTAGGCATGTGTTCCATATATAGTCATACGTACTCGCAATGAGAACTTGCACAACATCTTTTGTCCCGCCAAATTGCTTGCGCGGGGCCTCAAGGGAACTACTGGCAATTAAGGTGCTCCTTTTAATAGAGCACCGGAGCAAAGCATTAACACTCCGTGAACACATGTGATCCTCACATCAAAGCCATTCCCTCCGGTTATCCCAATTTCTATCACTTCGGGGCCATTGCTTCTGGACAACAACGTGTGTATACAACTTGCAGATAAGACCATAAACAATACTATCATAATGAATCAATAACATGTTCAGATCTGAAATCATGGCACTCGGGCCCTAGTGACAAGCATTAAGCATAACAAGTCGCAACAAAGTCATAAAGTACTAATAAAAGATACTAGGCACCATGCCCTAACATCTGATGCCATTACATGAACGATCTCATCCAACCCCTACCATCCCCAAAGCCTACAGCGGGGGATTACTCACTCATAGATGGAGGAAACATGGATGGTCGATGGAGAAGCGATGGTGATGATGATGGCGATGATCTCCTCCAATTCCCCGTCCCGGCAGGGTGCCAGAACGGAGTTTCTAGTGCTGTTTCGTGGAATCTAGTGGTGGCGGCGGAGAGGAACTCCTTCTGGAAAAACGTCGAACCCCCCTGAGTTTTTAGGTTAGAAGGCAACTTATAGGTGAAGAGGGAGACCAAGGGGCGATGCGGCCAGACCACCTGGCGTGGCTCGAGCTTGCCATGTGCCAGGTGGTGGCTGGCCAACCCCCTTCGTCTCGTATTCTGGCTCCGGGAGTCTTCTGCTGAAATAGGATTTTTGGCATATTTTCCGAGATTTTTCCTGATAGTTGATTTTCTGCACAAAAAGTAGGCACCAATGCAATTCTCCTTAAAACAACGTCAGTCCGCGTTAGATGCATCCAAATCACACAAGTTTAGAGGAGAAACAATAACAAAAGTGTTCGGGAAAGTAGATACGTTTTGGACGTATCAAACACACATGCAATGACTCTAGCTATGGTTAATGAGAAGAACACACATGCAATGACACTAGGTGTGATTCATGATATGGTTTGTGAGAAGAACACACATGCAAGGACTCTAGGTGTGGTTCATGGGAAGAACACACATCCAATGACTCTAGCTGTGGTTCATGAGAAGAACACACATCCAATGACACTGGTGGATCCATGTGTGGTCTGTGAGAGGATCACACATGCAATGACTCTAACTGTGGTTCATGAAAAGAGCAGACATGCAATGACACCGGTTGATCCATGTGTGGTCTGTGGGAGGAACACACATGCAATGACACTGGTGGATCCATACGTGGTTTGTGAGAAGAACACACATGCAATGACACTGGTGGATCCACGTGTGGTCTGTGGGAAGAACACACATGCAATGACTCTAGATGTGGTTCATGAAAAGAGCAGACATGCGATGACACCTGTGGATCCATGTGTGGTCTATGAGAGGAACACACATCCAATGACACCGGTGAATCCTTACGTGGTTTCTGCGAAGAACACACATGCAATGACACTGGTGATATGTGGTCTGTGAAAAGAACACACATGCAATGACACTAGTGGATCCATATGTGGTTTTTGAGAAGGACACACATGCAATGATACTGGTGGATCCATGTGTGGTTCATGGGAAGAACACACATGCAATGACACTGGTGATATGTGGTTTGTGGAAAGAACAGACATGCAGTGACTCTAACTGTGGTTCATTAAAAGATTAGACATGCAATGACACTGGTGGATCCATGTGTGGTTAATGAGAAGAACACACATGCAATGACATTGGGTGTGGTTCATGATATGGTTTGTGAGAATAACACACATTCAATGACTCTAGCTGTGGTTCATGAGAAGAACACACATGCAATGACACTGGTGTATCCTTATGTGGTTTGTGAGAAGAACACACATGCAAGGACTATAGCAGTGGTTCATGGAAAGAACATGTCCAATGACTCTAGCTGTGGTTCATGAAAAGAGCAGACATGCAATGACACCGGTGGATCCATGTGTGGTCTGAGGGAGGAACACACATGCAATGACACTGGTGGATCCATATGTGGTTTGTGAGAAGGACACACATGAAGTGATACTGGTGAATCCATGTGTGGTTCATGGAAAGAACACACATGCAATGACACTGGTGATACGTGGTTTGTGAAAAGAATAGACATGCAGTGACTCTAACTGTGGTTCATGGAAAGAGTAGACATGCAATGACACTGGTGGATACATGTGTGGTTAATGAGAAGAACACACATGCAATGACCCTCGGTGTGGTTCATGATATGGTTTGTGAGAAGAACACACATGCAATGACTCTAGTTGTGGTTCATGAGAAGAACACACATGCAATGACACTGGGTTTGCTTCATGATATGGTTTGTGAGAAGAACACACATGCAAGGACTCTAGTTGTGGTTCATGGAAAGAACACACATCCAATGACTCTAGCTGTGGTTCATGAGAAGAACACACATCCAATGACACTGGTGGATCCATGTGTGGTCTATGAGAGGATCACACATGCAATGACTCTAACTGTGGTTCATGAAAAGAGCAGACATGCAATGACACCGGTGGATCCATGTGTGCTTTGTGGGAGGAACACAAATCCAATGACACTGGTGGATCCATATGTGGTTTGTGAGAAGAACACACATGCAATGACACTGGTGGATCCATGTGTGGTCTGTGGGAAGAACACACATGCAATGACTCTAGATGTGGTTCCTGAAAAGAGCAAACATGCAATGACACTGGTGGATCCATGTGTGGTCTATGAGAGGAACACACATGCAATGACACTGGTGATATGTGGTCTGTGAAACGAACACACATGCAATGACACTGGTGGATCCATATGTGGTTTGTGAGAAGGACACACATGCAATGACACTGGTGGATCCTTGTGTGGTCTGTGGGAAGAACACACATGTAATGCAACTGGTGATATGTGGTTTGTGAAAAGAACAGACATGTAATGACTCTAATTGTATGTCATGGAAAGAGCAAACATGCAATGACACTAGTGATATGTGGTTTGTGAAAAGAACAGACATGCATTGACACTAGGTGTGGTTAATGAAAAGAGCAGACATGCAATGACAATGGTGGATCCATGTGTGGTTAATGAGAAGAACACACATACAATGACACTGGGTGTGGTTCATGATATGGTTTGTGATAAGAACACACATGCAATGACTCTAGCTGTGGTTCATGAGAAGAACACACATGCAATGACTCCAACGGTGGTTCATGAAAAGAGGAGACATGCGATGACACCGGTGGATCCATGTGTGGTCTATGAGAGGAACACACATCCAATGACACCGGTGGATCCTTACGTGGTTTGTGAAAATAACACACACGCAATGACACTGGTGATATGTGGTTCATGAAAAGAGCAGACATGCGATGACATCGCGGCATCCATGTGTGGTCTATGAGAGGAACAAACATCCAATGATACCGTTGGATCCTTACGTGGTTTGTGAGAAGAACACACATGCAATGACACTGGTGATACATGGTCTGTGAAAAGAACACACATGCAATGACACTGGTGGATCAATATGTGGTTTACGAGAAGGACACACATGCAATGACACTGGTGGATCCATGTGTGGTCTGTGGGAAGAACACACATGCAATGACACTGGTGATATGTGGTTTGTGAAAAGAACAGACATGTAATGACTCTAACTGTGGTTCATGGAAAGAGCAGACATGCAATGACACTGGTGGATCCATGTGTTGTTAATGAGAAGATACCACATGCAATGACACTGGGTGTGGTTCATGATATGGTTTTGTGAGAAGAACACACATGCAATGACTCTAGCTATGGTTCCTAAGAAGAACACACATGCAATGACTCCAACTGTGGTTCATGAAAAGAGGAGACATGCGATGACACCGCTGGATCCATGTGTGGTCTATGAGAGGAACACACATCCAATGACACCGGTGGATCCTTACGTGGTTTGTGAGAATAACACACATGCAATGACACTGGTGATATGTGGTTCATGAAAAGAGCAGACATGCGATGACATCGCTGCATCCATGTGTGGTCTATGAGAGGAATACACATCCAATGACACCGTTGGATCCTTACGTGGTTTGTGAGAAGAACACACATGCAATGACACTGGTGATATGTGGTCTGTGAAAAGAACACACATGCAACGACACTGGTGGATCCATATGTGGTTTACGAGAAGGACACACATGCAATGACAGTGGTGGATCCATCTGTGGTCTGTGGGAACAACACACATGCAATGACACTGGTGATATGTGGTTTGTGAAAAGAACAGACATGTAATGACTCTAACTGTGGTTCATGGAAAGAGCAGACATGCAATGACACTGGTGGATCCATGTGTGGTTAATGAGAAGAACACACATGCAATGACACTGGGTGTGGTTCATGATATGGTTTGTGAGAAGAACACACATGCAATGACTCTAGCTATGGTTCCTGGGAAGAACACACATGCAATGACTCCAACTATGGTTCATGAAAAGAGGAGACATGCGATGACACCGGTGGATCCATGTGTGGTCTATGAGAGGAACACACATCTAATGACACCGGTGGATCCTTACGTGGTTTGGGAGAATAACACACATGCAATGACACTGGTGATATATGGTTCACGAAAAGAGAAGACATGCAATGACATCGCTGCATCTATGTGTGGTCTATGAGAGGAACACACGTCCAATGAAACCGTTGGATCCTTACGTGGTTTGTGAGAAGAACACACATGCAATGACACTAGTGATATGTGGTCTGTGGAAAGAACACACATGCAATGACACTGGTGGATCCATATGTGGTTTACGAGAAGGACACACATGCAATGACACTGGTGGATCCATGTGTGGTCTGTGGGAAGAACACACATGCAATGACACTGGTGATATGTGGTTTGTGAAAAGAAGAGACATGTAATGACTCTAACTGTGGTTCATGGAAAGAGCAGACATGCAATGACACTGGTGGATCCATGTGTGGTTAATGAGAAGAACACACATGGAATGAAACTTGGTGTGGTTCATGATATGGTTTGTGAGAAGAACACACATGCAATGACTCTAGCTGTGGTTCATGAGAAGAACACACATGCAATGACTCCAACTGTGGTCCATGAAAAGAGGACACATGCGATGACACCGGTGGATCCATGTGTGGTATATGAGAGTAACACACATCCAATGACACCGGTGGATCCTTACGTGGTTTGTGAGAATAACACACATGCAATGACACTGGTGATATGTGGTTCATGAAAAGATCAGTCATGCAATGACATCGCTGCATCCATGTGTGGTCTATGAGAGGAACACACATCCAATGACACCGTTGGATCCTTACGTGGTTTGTGAGAAGAACACACATGCAATGACACTGGTGATATGTGGTCTGTGAAAAGAACACACATGCAATGACACTGGTGGATCCATATGTGGTTTACGAGAAGGACACACATGCAATGACACTGGTGGATCCATGTGTGGTCTGTGGGAAGAACACACATGCAATGACACTGGTGATATGTGGTTTGTGAAAAGAACAGACATGTAATGACTCTAACTGTGGTTCATGGAAAGAGCAGACATGCAATGACACTGGTGGATCCATGTGTGGTTAATGAGAAGAACACACATGCAATGACACTGGGTGTGGTTCATGATATGGTTTGTGAGAAGAACACACATGCAATGACTCTAGCTGTGGTTCATGAGAAGAACACACATGCAATGACACTTGGTGTGGTTCATGATATGGTTTGTGAGAAGAACACACATGCAAGGACTCTAGCTGTGGTTCATGAAAAGAACACACATCCAATGACACTGGTGGATCCATGTGTGGTATGTGGGAAGAACACACATGCAATGACACTGGTGATATGTGGTTTGTGAAAAGAATAGACATGTTATGACTCTAACTGTGGTTCATGGAAAGAGCAGACATGCAATGACACTGGTGGATCCATGTGTGGTTTATGAGAAGAACACACATGCAATGACACTGGGTGTGGTTCATGATATGGTTTATGAGAAGAACACACATGCAATGACTCTAGCTGTGGTTCATGAGAAGAACACACGTGAAATGACTCCAACTGTGGTTCATGAAAAGAGGAGACATGCGATGACACCGGTGGATCCATGTGTGGTCTATGAGAGGAACACACATCCAATGACACCGGTGGATCCTTACGTGGTTTGTGAGAATAAGACACATGCAATGACACTGGTGATATGTGGTTTATGAAAAGAGCAGACATGCGATGACATCGCTGCATCCATGTATGGTCTATGAGAGGAACACACATCCAATGAAACTGTTGGATCCTTACGTGGTTTGTGAGAACACACATGCAATGACACTAGTGATATGTGGTCTGTGAAAAGAACACACATGCAATGACACTGGTGGATCCATATGTGGTTTACGAGAAGGACACACAGGTAATGACACTGGTGGATCCATGTGTGGTCTGTGGGGAGAACACACATGCAATGCCACTGGTGATATGTGGTTTGTGAAAAGAACAGACATGTAATGATTCTAACTATGGTTCATGGAAAGAGCAGACATGCAATGACACTGGTGGATCTATGTGTGGTTAATGAGAAGAACACACATGCAATGCACCGGGTGTGGTTCATGATATGGTTTGTGAGAAGAAAACACATGCAATGACTCTAGATGTGGTTCATGAGAAGAACACACATGCAATGACTCTAACTATGGTTCATGAAAAGAACAGACATGCGATGGCACCGGTGGATCCATGTGTGGGCTATGTGAGGAACACACATCCAATGAGGGTCATCCTTACGTGGTTTGTGAGAATAACACACATCCAATGGCACTGGTGGATCCATGTGTGGTCTGTGAGAGGATCACACATGCAATGAATCTAACTGTTGTTCATGAAAAGAGCAGACATACAATGACACTGGTGGATCCATGTGTGGTCTGTGGGAGGAACACACATGCAATGACACTGGTGGATCCATATGTGGTTTGTGAGAAGAACACACATGCACTAACACTGGTGGATCCATGTGTGGTCTGTGGGAAGAACACACATGCAAGGACTCTAGCTGTGGTTCATGAAAAGAACACACATCCAATGACACTGGTGGATCCATGTGTGGTCTGTGGGAAGAACACACATGCAATGACACTGGTGATATGTGGTTTGTGAAAAGAATAGACATGTTATGACTCTACCAGTGGTTCATGGAAAGAGCAGACATGCAATGACACTGGTGGATCCATGTGTGGTTTATGAGAAGAACACACATGCAATGACACTGGGTGTGGTTCATGATATGGTTTGTGAGAAGAACACACATGCAATGACTCTAGCTGTGGTTCATGAGAAGAACACACATGCAATGACTCCAACCGTGGTTCATGAAAAGAGGAGACATGCGATGACACCGGTGGATCCATGTGTGGTCTATGAGAGGAACACACATCCATCGACACCGGTGGATCCTTACGTGGTTTGTGAGAATAACACACATGCAATGACACTGGTGATATGTGGTTCATGAAAAGAGCAGACATGCGATGACATCGCTGCATCCATGTGTGGTCTATGAGAGGAACACACATCCAATGAAACCGTTGGATCCTTACGTGGTTTGTGAGAAGAACACACATGCAATGACACTGGTGATATGTGGTCTGTGAAAAGAACACACATGCAATGACACTGGTGGATCCATATGTGGTTTACGAGAAGGACACACATGCAATGACACTGGTGGATCCATGTGTGGTCTGTGGGAAGAACACACATGCAATGCCACTGGTGATATGTGGTTTGTGAAAAGAACAGACATGTAATGACTCTAACTGTGGTTCATGGAAAGAGCAGACATGCAATGACACTGGTGGATCCATGTGTGGTTAATGAGAAGAACACACATGCAATTACATCGGGTGTGGTTCATGATATGGTTTGTGAGAAGAACACACATGCAATGACTCTAGCTGTGGTTCATGAGAAGAACACACATGCAATGACTCCAACTGTGGTTCATGAAAAGAGGAGACATGCGATGACACCGGTGGATCCATGTGTGGTCTATGTGAGGAACACACATCCAATGACACCGGTGGATCCTTACGTGGTTTGTGAGAATAACACACATCCAATGGCACTGGTGGATCCATGTGTGGTCTGTGAGAGGATCACACATGCAATGAATCTAACTGTTGTTCATGAAAAGAGCAGACATGCAATGACACTGGTGGATCCATGTGTGGTCTGTGGGAGGAACACACATGCAATGACACTGGTGGATCCATGTGGTCAGGAAGAACACACATGCAATGACTCTAGATGTGGTTCATGAAAAGAGCAGACATGCGATGACACCGGTGGATCCATGTGTGGTCTATGAGAGGAACACACATCCAATGACACCGGTGGATCCTTACATGGTTTGTGAGAATAACACACATCCAATGGCACTGGTGGATCCATGTGTGGTCTGTGAGAGGATCACACATGCAATGAATCTAACTGTTGTTCATGAAAAGAGCAGACATGCAATGACACTGGTGGATCCATGTGTGGTCTGTGGGAGGAACACACATGCACTAACACTGGTGGATCCATGTGTGGTCTGTGGGAAGAACACACATGCAATGACTCTAGATGTGGTTCATGAAAAGAGCAGACATGCAATGACACCGGTGGATCCATGTGTGGTCTATGAGAGGAACACACATCGAATGACATCGGTGGATCCTTACGTGGTTTGTGAGAAGAACACACATGCAATCACACTGGTGATATGTGGTCTGTGAAAAGAACACACATGCAATGACACTGGTGGATCCATATGTGGTTTACGAGAAGGACACACATGCAATGACACTGGTGGATCCATGTGTGCTCTGTGGGAAGAACACACATGCAATGACACTAGTGATATGTGGTTTGTGAAAAGAAAAGAGATGCAATGACTCTAACTGTGGTTCATGAAAAGAGCAGACATGCAATGACACTGGTGGATCCATGTGTGGTTAATGAGAAGAACTCACATGCAATGACACCGGGTGTGGTTCATGATATGGTTTGTGAGATGAACACACATGCAATGACTCTAGCTGTGGTTCATGACAAGAATACACATGCAATGACACTGGGTGTGGTTCATGATATGGTTTGTGAGAAGAACACACATGCAAGGACTCTAGTTGTGGTTCATGGAAAGAACACACATCCAATGACTCTAGTTGTGGTTCATGAGAAGAACACACATCCAATGACACTGGTGGATCCATGTGTGGTTTGTCAGAGGATCACACATGCAATGACTCTAACTATGGTTCATGAAAAGAGCAGACATGCAATGACACCGGTGGATCCATGTGTGGTCTGTGGGAGGAACACACATTCAATGACACTGGTGGATCCATGTGTGGTTTCTGAGAAGAACACACATGCAATTACACTAGGTGTGGTTCATGATATGGTTTGTGAGAAGAACACACATGCAATGACTCTAGCTGTGGCTCATGAGAAGAACACACATGCAATGACACTGGGTGTGGTTCATGATATGGTTTGCGAGAAGAACACACATGCAAGGTCTCTAGGTGTGGTTCATGGAAAGAACACACATCCAATGACTCTAGCTATGGTTCATGAGAAGAAAACACATCCAATGACATTGGTGGATCCATGTGTGGTCTGTGAGAAGATCACACATGCAATGACTCTAACTGTGGTTCATGAAAAGAGCAGACATGCAATGACACCGGTGGATCCATGTGTGGTCTATGGGAGGAACACACATCCAATGACACTGCTGGATCCATATGTGGTTTGGGAGAAGAACACACATGCAATGACACAGGTGGATCCATGTGTGGTCTGCGGGAAGAACACACATGCAATGACTCTAGATGTGGTTCATGAAAAGAGCAGACATGTGATGACACCGGTGGATTCATGTGTGGTCCATGAGAGGAACACACATCCAATGACACCGGTGGATCCTTACGTGGTTTGTGAGAAGAACACACATGAATGACACTGGTGATATGTGGTTTGTGAAAAGAACACACATGCAATAACACTGGTGGATCCATATGTGGTTTGCGAGAAGGACACACATGCAATGACACTGGTGGATCCATGTGTGGTTCATGGGAAGAACACACATGCAATGACACTAGTGATATGTGGTTTGTGAAAATAATATACATGCAATGACTCTAACTGTGGTTCATGGAAAGAGCAGACATGCAATGACACTGGTGGATCCATGTGTGGTTAATGAGAAGAACACACATGCAATGACACTTGGTGTGGTTCATGATATGGTTTGCGAGAAGAACACACATGCAATGACTCTAGATGTGGTTCATGAGAAGAACACACATGCAATGACACTGGGTGTGGTTCATGATATGGTTTGTGAGAAGAACACACATGCAAGGACTCTAGCTGTGGTTCATGGAAAGAACACACATCCAATGACTCTAGCTGTGGTTTATGAGAAGAACACACATCCAATGACACTAGTGGATCCATGTGTGGTCTGTGAGAGGATAACACATGCAATGACTCTAACTGTTGTTCATGAAAAGAGCAGACATGCAATGACACCGGTGAATCCATGTGTGGTCTGTGGGAGGAACACACATCCAATGACACTGCTGGATCCATATGTGGTTTGTGAGAAGAACACACATGCAATGACACTTGTTGATCCATGTGTGGTCTGTGGGAAGAACAAACATGCAATGACTCTAGATGTGGTTCATGAAAAGAGCAGACATGCGATGACACCGGTGGATCCATGTGTGGTCTATGAGAGGAACACACATCCAATGACACCGGTGGATCCTTATGTGGTTTGTGAGAAGAACACACATGCAATGACACTGGTGATATGTGGTCTGTGAAAAGAAGACACATGCAATGACACTGGTGGATCCATATGTGGTTTGCGAGAAGGACACACATGCAATGACACTAGTGGATCCATGTGTGGTCTGTGGGAAGGACAGACATGCAATGACACTGGTGATATGTGGTTTGTGAAAAGACAGAAATGCAATGACTCTAACTGTGGTTCATGGAAAGAGCAGACATGCAATGTCACTAGTGGATCCATGTGTGGTTCATGGGATGAACACACATGCAATGACACTAGTGATATGTGGTTTGTGAAAAGAACAGACATGCAATGACGCTAACTGTGGTACATGGAAAGAGCAGACATGCAATGACACTGGTGGATCCATGTGTGGTTAATGAGAAGAACACACATGCAATGACACTGGGTGTGGTTCATGACATGGTTTGTGAGAAGAACACACATGCAATGACTCTAACTATGGTTGATGACAAGAATACACATGCAATGACACTAGGTGTGGTTCATGATATGGTTTGTGAGAAGAACACACATGCAAGGACTCTAGTTGTGGTTCATGGAAAGAACACACATCCAATGACTCTAGCTGTGGTTCATGAGAAGAACACACATCCAATGACACTGGTGGATCCATGTGTGGTTTGTCAGAGGATCACACATGCAATGACTGTGACTGTGGTTCATGAAAAGAGCAGACATGCAATGACACCGGTGGATCCATGTGTGGTCTGTGGGAGGAACACACATCCAATGACACTGGTGGATCCCTGTGTGGTTTCTGAGAAGAACACACATGCAATTACACTGGGTGTGGTTCATGATATGGTTTGTGAGAAGAACACACATGCAATGACTCTAGCTGTGGCTCATGAGAAGAACACACATGCAATGACACTGGGTGTGGTTCATAATATGGTTTGCGAGAAGAACACACATGCATGGTCTCTAGCTGTGGTTCGTGGAAAGAACACACATCCAATGACTCTAGCTATGGTTCATGAGAAGAACACACATCCAATGACATTGGTGGATCCATGTGTGGTCTGTGGGAAGAACACACATGCAATGACTCTAGATGTGGTTCATGAAAGGAGCAGACATGCGATGACACCGGTGGATCCATGTGTGGTCTATGAGAGGAACACACATCCAATGACACCGGTGGATCGTTATGTGGTTTGTGAGAAGAACACACCTGCAATGACACTAATGATATGTGGTATATGAAAAGAAGACACATGCAATGACACTGGTGGATCCATATGTGGTTTGCGAGAAGGACACACATGCAATGACACTAGTGGATCCATGTGTGGTCTGTGGGAAGAACAGACATGCAATGACACTGGTGATATGTGGTTTTTGAAAAGAACAGACATGCAATGACTCTAACTGTGGTTCATGGAAAGAGCAGACATGCAATGTCACTGGTGGATCCATGTGTGGTTCATGGGAAGAAAACACATGCAATGACACTATTGATATGTGGTTTGTGAAAAGAACAGACATGCAATGACTCTAACTGTGGTACATGGAAAGAGCAATGCAATGACACTTGTGGCTCCATGTGTGGTTAATGAGAAGAACACACATGCAATGACACTAGGTGTGGTTCATGATATGGATTGTGAGAAGAACACACATGCAATGACTCTAGCTGTGGTTCATGAGAAGAACACACATGCAATGACACTAGGTGTGGTTCATGATATGGTTTATGAGAAGAACACTCATGCAAAGACTCTAGCTATGGTTCATGGAAAGAACACACATCCAATAACTCTAACTGTGGTTCATGAGATGAACACACATCCAATAACACTGGTCGATCCATGTGTGGTTTATGAGAGGATCACACATGCAATGACTCTAACTGTGGTTCATGAAAAGAGCAGACATGCAATGACACTGGTGGATCCCTGTGTAGTCTGTGGGAGGAACATAGATCCAATGACACTGGTGGATCCATGTGTGGTTTGTGAGAAGAACACACATGAAATTACACTGGGTGTGGTTCATGATATGGTTTGTGCGAAGAACATGCATGCAATGACTCAAGTTGTGGCTCACGAGAAGAACACACATGGAATGACACTGGGTATGGTTCATGATATGGTTTGTGAGAAGAACACACATGCAAGGACTCTTGCTGTGGTTCATGGAAAGAACACACATCCAATGACTCTAGCTGTGGTTCATGAGAAAACACACATCCAATGACACTGGTGATATGTGGTTTGTGAAAAGAACATACATGTAATGAATCTAACTGTGGTTCATGGAAAGAGCAGACATGCAATGACACTAGTGGATCCATGTGTGGTTAATGAGAAGAACACACATGCAATGACACTGGGTGTGGTTCATGATATGGTTTGTGAGAAGAACACACATGCAATGACTCTAGCTGTGATTCATGAGAAGAACACACATGCAATGACTCCAACTGTGGTTCATGAAAAGAGGAGACATGCGATGACACCGGTGGATCCATGTGTGGTCTATGAGAGGAACACACATCCAATGACACCGGTGGATCCTTACGTGGTTTGTGATAATAACACAAATGCAATGACACTAGTGATATGTGGTTCATGAAAAGAGAAGACATGCGATGACATTGCTGCATCCATGTGTGGTCTATGAGAGGAACACAAATGCAATGACACCGTTGGATCCTTACGTGGTTTGTGAGAAGAACACACATGCAATGAAACTGGTGATATGTGGTCTGTGAAAAGAACACAGATGCAATGACACTGGTGGATCCATATGTGGTTTACGAGAAGGACACAGATGCAATGACACTGGTGGATCCATGTGTGCTCTGTGGGAAGAACACACATGCAATGACACTGGTGATATGTGGTTTGTGAGAAGACCACACATGCAATGACTCTAGCTGTGGTTCATGAGAAGAACACACATGGAATGACTCCAACTGTGGTTCATGAAAAGAGGATACATGCGATGACACCGGTGGATCCATGTGTGGTCTATGAGAGGAACACACATCCAATGACATCGGTGGATCCTTACGTGGTTTGTGAGAATAACACACATGCAATGACACTGGTGATATGTGGTTCATGAAAAGAGCAGACATGCGATGACATCGCTGCATCCATGTGTGGTCTATGAGAGGAACACACATCCAATGACACCGTTGGATCCTTACGTGGTTCGTGAGAAGAACACACATGCAATGACACTGGTGATATGTGGTCTATGAAAAGAACACACATGCAATGACACTGGTGGATCCATATGTGGTTTACGAGAAGGACACACATGCAATGATACTGGTGGATCCATGTGTGGTCTGTGGGAAGAACACACATGCAATGACACTGGTGATATGTGGTTTGTGAAAAGAACAGACATGTAATGACTCTAACTGTGGTTCATGGAAAGAGCAAACATGCAATGACACTGGTGGATCCATGTGTGGTTAATGAGAAGAACACACATGCAATGACACTGGGTGTGGTTCATGATATGGTTTGTGAGAAGAACACACATGCAATGACTCTAGCTGTGGTTCATGAGAAGAACACACATGCAATGACACTGGTGTATCCTTATGTGGTTTGTGAGAAGAACACACATGCAAGGACTCTAGCTATGGTTCATGGAAAGAACACACGTCCAATGACTCTAGCTGTGGTTCATGAGAAGAACACACATCCAATGACACTGGTGGATCCATGTGTGGTCTGTGAGAGGATCACACATGCAATGAATCTAACTGTGGTTCATGAAAAGAGCAGACATGCAATGACACTGGTGGATCCATGCATGGTCTGTGGGAGGAACACACATGCAATGACACTGGTGGATCCATATGTGGTTTGTGAGAAGAACACACATGCACTAACACTGGTGGATCCATGTGTGGTTTGTGGGAAGAACACACATGCAATGACTCTAGATGTGGTTCATGAAAAGAGCAGACATGCGATGACACTGGTGGATCCATGTGTGGTCTATGAGAGGAACACACATCGAATGACATCGGTGGATCCTTACGTGGTTTGTGAGAAGAACACACATGCAATCACACTGGTGATATGTGGTCTGTGAAAAGAACACACATGCAATGACACTGGTCGATCCATATGTGGTTTGTGAGAAGGACACACATGCAATGACACTGGTGGATCCATGTGTGGTATGTGGGAAGAACACACATGCAATGACACTGGTCGATCCATATGTGGTTTGTGAAAAGAACAGACATGCAATGACACTAGTGATATGTGGTTTGTGAAAAGAACAGACATGCAATGACTCTAACTGTGATACATGGAAAGAGCAGACATGCAATGACACTGGTGGATCCATGTGTGGTTAATGAGAAGAACACACATGCAATGACACTTGGTGTGGTTCATGATATGGTTTGTGAGAAGAACACACATGCAATGACTAGCTGTGGTTCATGAGAAGAACACACATGCAATGACACTGGTTGTGGTTCATGATATGGTTTGTGAGAAGAACACACATGCAATGACTCTAGCTGTGGTTCATGAGAAGAACACACATCCACTGAGACTGGTGGATCCATGTGTGGTCTGTGGGAAGAACACACATGCAATGACACTAGTGATATGTGGTTTGTGAAAAGAATAGACATGCAATGACTCTAACTGTGGTTCATGGAAAGAGCAGACATGCAATGACACTGGTGGATCCATGTGTGGTTAATGAGAAGAACACACATGCAATGACACTGGGTGTGGTTCATGATATGGTTTGTGAGAAGAATAAACATGCAGTGACTCTAGTTGTGGTTCATGAGAAGAACACACATGCAATGACTCCAACCGTGGTTCATGAAAAGAGGAGACATGTGATGACACCGGTGGATCCATGTGTGGTCTATGAGAGGAACACACATCCAATGACACCGTTGGATCCTTATGTGGTTTGTGAGAAGAACACACATGCAATGACACTGGTGATATGTGGTCTGTGAAAAGAACACACATGCGATGACACTGGTGGATCCATATGTGGTTTACGAGAAGGACACACATGCAATGACACTGGTGGATCCATGTGTGGTCTGTGGGAAGAACACACATGCAATGACACTGGTGATATGTGGTTTGTGAAAAGAACAGACATGTAATGACTCTAACTGTGGTTCATGGAAAGAGCAGACATGCAATAACACTGGTGGATCCATGTGTGGTTAATGAGAAGAACACACATGCAATGCCACTGGGTGTGGTTCATGATATGGTTTGTGAGAAGAACACACATGCAATGACTCTAGCTGTGGTTCATGAAAACACACATGCAATGACACTGGTGGATCCATGTGTGGTCTGTGAGAGGATCACACATGCAATGACTCTAACTATGGTTCATGAAAAGAGCAGACATACAATGACACCGGTGAATCCATGTGTGGTCTGTGGGAGGAACACACATCCAATGACACTGCTGGATCCATATGTGGTTTGTGAGAAGAACACACATTCAATGACACTGGTTGATCCATGTGTGGTCTGTGGGAAGAACACACATGCAATGACTCTAGATGTAGTTCATGAAAAGAGCAGACATGCGATGACACCGGTGGATCCATGTGTGGTCTATGAGAGGAACACACATCGAATGACATCGGTGGATCCTTACGTGGTTTGTGAGAAGAACACACATGCAATCACACTGGTGATATGTGGTCTGTGAAAAGAACACACATGCAATGACACTGGTGGATCCATATGTGGTTTACGAGAAGGATACACATGCAATGACACTGGTGGGTCCATGTGTGGTCTGTGGGAAGAACACACATGCAATGACACTGGTGATATGTGGTTTGTGAAAAGAACAGTGATGCAATGACTCTAACTGTGGTTCGTGAAAAGAGCAGACATGCAATGACACTGGTGGATCCATGTGTGGTTAATGGGAAGAACCCACATGCAATGACACTGGGTGTGGTTCATGATATGGTTTGCGAGAAGAACACACATGCAAGGTCTCTAGCTGTGGTTTATGGATAGAACACACATCCAATGACTCTAGCTATGGTTCATGAGAAGAATACACATCCAATGACATTGGTGCATCCATGTGTGGTCTGTGAGAGGATCACACATGCAATGACTCTAACTGTGGTTCATGAAAAGAGCAGACATGCAATGACACCGGTGGATCCATGTGTGGTCAATGGGAGGAACACACATCCAATGACACTGCTGGATCCATATGTGGTTTGGGAGAAGAACACACATGCAATGACACTGGTGGATGCATGTGTGGTCTGTGGGAAGAACACACATGCAATGACTCTAGATGTGGTTCATGAAAAGAGCAGACATGTGATGACATCGGTGGATTCATGTGTGGTCCATGAGAGGAACACACATCCAATGAAACCGGTGGATCTTTACGTGGTTTGTGAAAAGAACACACATGAATGACACTGGTGATCTGTGGTCTGTGAAAAGAACACACATGCAATGACACTGGTGGATCCATATGTGGTTTGCGAGAAGGACACACATGCAATGACACTGGTGGATCCATGTGTGGTTCATGGGAAGAACACACATGCAATGACACTAGTGATATGTGGTTTGTGAAAAGAACATACATGCAATGACTCTAACTGTGGTTCATGGAAAGAGCAGACATGCAATGACATTGGTGGATCCATGTGTGGTTAATGAGAAGAACACACATGCAATGACACTGGGTGTGGTTCATGATATGGTTTGCGAGAAGAACACAGATGCAATGACTCTAGATGTGGTTCATGAGAAGAACACACATGCAATGACACTGGGTGTGGTTCATGATATGGTTTGTGAGAAGAACACAGATGCAAGGACTCTAGCTGTGGTTCATGGAAAGAACACACATCCAATGACTCTAGCTGTGGTTTTTGAGAAGAACACACATCCAATGACACTGGAGGATCCATGTGTGGTCTGTGAGAGGATCACACGTGCAATGACTCTAACTGTGCTTCATGAAAAGAGCAGACATGCAATGACACCGGTGAATCCATGTGTGGTCTGTGGGAGGAACACACATCCAATGACACTGCTGGATCCATATGTGGTTTGTGAGAAGAACACACATGCAATGACACTAGTTGATCCATGTGTGGTCTGTGGGAATAACACATATGCAATGACTCTAGATGTGGTTCATGAAAAGAGCAGACATGCGATGACACCGGTGGATCCATGTGTGGTCTATGAGAGGAACACACATCCAATGACACCGGTGGATCCTTATGTGGTTTGTGAGAAGAACACACATGCAATGACACTGGTGATATGTGGTCTGTGAAAAGAAGACACATGCAATGACACTGGTGGATCCATATGTGGTTTGCGAGAAGGACACACATGCAATGACACTAGTGGATCCATGTGTGGTCTGTGGGAAGAACAGACATGCAATGACACTGGTGATATGTGGTTTGTGAAAAGAACACACATGTAATGACTCTAACTGTGGTTCATGGAAAGAGCAGACATGCAATGACACTGGTGGATCCATGTGTGGTTAATGAGAAGAACACACATGCAATTACATCAGGTGTGGTTCATGATATGGTTTGTGAGAAGAACACACATGCAATGACTCTAGCTGTGGTTCATGAGAAGAACACACATGCAATGACACTGGTGTATCCTTATGTGGTTTGTGAGAAGAACACACATCCAATGACACTGGTGGATCCATGTGTGGTCTTTGAGAGGATCACACATGCAATGATCTAACTATGGTTCATGAAAAGAGCAGACATGCAATGACACTGGTGGATCCATGTGTGGTCTGTGGGAGGAACACACGTACAATGTCACTGGTGGATCCATGTGTGGTTCATGGGAAGAACACACATGCAATGACACTAGTGATATGTGGTTTGTGAAAAGAACAGACATGCAATGACTCTAACTGTGGTACATGGAAAGAGGAGACATGCAATGACACTGGTGGATCCATGTGTGGTTAATGAGAAGAACACACACGTAATGACAGTGGGTGTGGTTCATGATATGGTTTGTGAGAAGAACACACATGCAATGACTCTAGCTGTGGTTCATGACAAGAATACACATGCAATGACACTGGGTGTGGTTCATGATATGGTTTGTGAGAAGAACACACATGCAAGGACTCTAGTTGTGGTTCATGGAAAGAACACACATCCAATGACTCTAGCTGTGGTTCATGAGAAGAACACACATCCAATGACACTGGTGGATCCATGTGTGGTTTGTCAGAGGATCACACATGCAATGACTCTAACTGTGGTTCATGAAAAGAGAAGACATGCAATGACACCGGTGGATCCATGTGTGGTCTGTTGGAGGAACACACATCCAATGACACTGGTGGATCCATGTGTGGTTTCTGAGAAGAACACACATGCAATTACACTGGGTGTGGTTCATGATATGGTTTGTGAGAAGAACACACATGCAATGACTCTAGCTGTGGCTCATGAGAAGAACACACATGCAATGACACTAGGTGTGGTTCATGATATGGTTTGCGAGAAGAACACACATGCAAGGTCTCTAGCTGTGGTTCATGGAAACAACACACATGCAATGACACTGGGTGTGGTTCATGATATGGTTTGTGAGAAGAACACACATGCAAGGACTCTAGTTGTGGTTCATGGAAATAACACACACCCAATGACTCTAGCTGTGGTTTATGAGAAGAACACACATCCAATAACACTGGTGGATCCATGTGTGGTCTGTGAGAGGATCACACATGCAATGACTCTAACTGTGGTTCATGAAAAGAGCAGACATGCAATTACACCGGTGAATCCATGTGTGGTCTGTGGGAGGAACACACATCCAATGACACTGCTGGATCCATATGTGGTTTGTGAGAAGAACACACATGCAATGACACTTGTTGATCCATGTGTGGTCTGTGGGAAGAACACACATGCAATGACTCTAGATGTGGTTCATGAAAAGAGCAGACATGCGATGACACCGGTGGATCCATGTGTGGTCTATGAGAGGAACACACATCCAATGACACCGGTGGATCCTTATGTGGTTTGTGAGAAGAACACACATGCAATGACACTGGTGATATATGGTCTGTGAAAAGAAGACACATGCAATGACACTGGTGGATCCATATGTGGTTTGCGAGAAGGACACACATGCAATGACACTAGTGGATCCATGTGTGGTCTGTGGGAAGAACAGACATGCAATGACACTAGTGATATGTGGTTTGTGAAAAGAACAGACATGCAATGACTCTAACTGTGGTACATGGAAAGAGCAGACATGCAATGACACTGGTGGATCCATGTGTGGTTAATGAGAAGAACGCAGATGGAATGACACTGGGTGTGGTTCATGATATGGTTTGTGAGAAGAACACACATGCAATGACTCTAGCTGTGGTTCATGACAAGAATACACATGCAATGACACTGGGTGTGGTTCATGATATGGTTTGTGAGAAGAACACACATGCAAGGACTCTAGTTGTGGTTCATGGAAAGAACACACATCCAATGACTCTAGCTGTGGTTCATGAGAAGAACACACATCCAATGACACTGGTGGATCCATGTGTGGTTTGTCAGAGGATCACACATGCAATGACTCTAACTGTTGTTCATGAAAAGAGCAGACATGCAATGACACCGGTGGATCCATGTGTGGTCTGTGGGAGGAACACACATCCAATGACACTCGTGGATCCATGTATGGTTTCTGAGAAGAACACACATGCAATTACATTGGGTGTGGTTCATGATATGGTTTGTGAGAAGAACACACATGCAATGACTCTAGCTATGGCTCATGAGAAGAACACACATGCAATGACACTTGGTGTGGTTCATGATATGGTTTTCGAGAAGAACACACATGCAAGGTCTCTAGCTGTGGTTCATGGAAAGAACACACATCCAATGACTCTAGCTATGGTTCATGAGAAGAACACACATCCAATGACATTGGTGAATCCATGTGTGGTCTGTGAGAGGATCACACATGCAATGACTCTAACTGTGGTTCATGAAAAGAGCAGCCATGCAATGACACCGGTGGATCCATGTGTGGTCTATGGGAGGAACACACATCCAATGACACTGTTGGATCCATATGTTGTTTGGGAGAAGAACACACATGCAATGACACTGGTGGATCCATGTGTGGTCTGTCGGAAGAACACACATGCAATGACTCTAGATGTGGTTCATGAAAAGAGCAGACATGTGATGACACCGGTGGATTCATGTGTTGTCCATGAGAGGAACACACATCCAATGACACCGGTGGATCCTTACGTGGTTTGTGAGAAGAACACACATGAATGACACTGGTGATATGTGGTCTGTGAAAAGAACACACATGCAATGACACTGATGGATCCATATGTGGTTTGCGAGAAGGACACACATGCAATGACACTGGTGGATCCATGTGTGGTTCATGGGAAGAACACACATGCAATGACACTTGTGATATGTGGTTTGTGAAAAGAACATACATGCAATGACTCTAGCTGTGGTTCATGGAAAGAGCAGACATGCAATGACACTCGTGGATCCATGTGTGGTTAATGAGAAGAACACACATGCAATGACACTGGGTGTGGTTCATGATATGGTTTGCGAGAAGAACACACATGCAATGACTCTAGATGTGGTTCATGAGAAGAACACACATGCAATGACACTGGGTGTGGTTCATGATATGGTTTGTGAGAAGAACACACATGCAAGGACTCTAGCTGTGGTTCATGGAAAGAACACACATCCAATGACTCTAGCTGTGGTTTATGAGAAGAACACACATCCAATGACACTGGTGGATCCATGTGTGGTCTGTGAGAGGATCACACATGCAATGACTCTAACTGTGGTTCATGAAAAGAGCAGACATGCAATGACACCGGTGAATCCATGTGTGGTCTGTGGGAGGAACACACATCCAATGACACTGCTGGATCCATATGTGGTTTGTGAGAAGAACACACATGCAATCACACTGGTTGATCCATGTGTGGTCTGTCGGAAGAACACACATGCAATGACTCTAGATGTGGTTCATGAAAAGAGCAGACATGCGATGACACTGGTGGATCCATGTGTGGTCTATGAGAGGAACACACATCCAATGACACTGGTGGATCCTTATGTGGTTTGTGAGAAGAACACACATGCAATGACACTGGTGATATGTGGTTTGTGAAAAGAAAACACATGCAATGACACTGGTGGATCCATATGTGGTTTAAGTAGAAGGACACATCCAATGACACTAGTGGATCCATGTGTGGTCTGTGGGAAGAACAGACATGCAATGACACGGGTGATATGTTGTTTGTGAAAAAAGACATGCATGCAATGACTCTAACTGTGGTTCATGGAAAGAGCAGACATGCAATGTCACTGGTGGATCCATGTGTGGTTCATGGGAAGAACACACATGCAATGACACTAGCGATATGTGGTTTGTGAAAAGAACAGACATGCAATGACTCTAACTGTGGTACATGGAAAGAGCAGACATGCAATGACACTGGTGGATCCATGTGTGGTTAATGAGAAGAACACACATGCAATGACACTAGGTGTGGTTCATGATATGGTTTGCGAGAAGAACACACATGCAAGGTCTCTAGCTGTGGTTCATGGAAAGAACACACATGCAATGACACTGGGTGTGGTTCATGATATGGTTTGTGAGAAGAACACACATGCAAGGACTCTAGTTGTGGTTCATGGAAAGAACACACATCCAATGACTCTAGCTATGGTTTATGAGAAGAACACACATCCAATAACACTGGTGGATCCATGTGTGGTCTGTGAGAGGATCACACATGCAATGACTCTAACTGTGGTTCATGAAAAGAGCAGACATGCAATGACACCGGTGAATCCATGTGTGGTCTGTGGGAGGAACACACATCCAATGACACTGCTGGATCCATATGTGGTTTGTGAGAAGAACACACATGCAATGACACTGGTTGATCCATGTGTGGTCTGTGGGAAGAACACACATGCAATGACTCTAGATGTGGTTCATGAAAAGAGCATACATGCGATGACACTGGTGGATCCATGTGTGGTCTATGAGAGGAACACACATCGAATGAAATCGGTGGATCCTTACGTGGTTTGTGAGAAGAACACACATGCAATCACACTGGTGATATGTGGTCTGTGAAAAGAACACACATGCAATGACACTGGTGGATCCATATGTGGTTTACGAGAAGGATACACATGCAATGACACTGGTGGATCCATGTGTGGTCTGTGGGAAGAACACACATGCAATGACACTGGTGATATGTGGTTTGTGAAAAGAACAGTGATGCAATGAATCTAACTGTGGTTCATGAAAAGAGCAGACATGCAATGACACTGGTGGATCCATGTGTGGTTAATGGGAAGAACCCACATGCAATGACACTAGGTGTGGTTCATGATATGGTTTGTGAGATGAACACACATGCAATGACTCTAGCTGTGGTTCATGATAAGAATACACATGCAATGACACTGGTTGTGGTTCATGATATGGTTTGTGAGAAGAACACACATGCAAGGACTCTAGTTGTGGTTCATGGAAAGAACACACATCCAATGACTCTAGTTGTGGTTCATGAGAAGAACACACATCCAATGACACTGGTGGATCCACGTGTGGTTTGTCAGAGGATCACACATGCAATGACTCTAACTGTGGTTCATGAAAAGAGCAGACATGCAATAACACCGGTGGATCCATGTGTGGTCTGTGGGAGGAACACACATCCAATGACACTGGTGGATCCATGTGTGGTTTCTGAGAAGAACACACATGCAATTACACTAGTTGTGGTTCATGATATGTTTTGTGAGAAGAACACACATGCAATGACTCTAGCTGTGGCTCATGAGAAGAACACACATGCAATGACACTGGGTGTGGTTCATCATATGGTTTGCGAGAAGAACACACATGCAAGGTCTCTAGCTGTGGTTTATGGATAGAACACACATCCAATGACTCTAGCTATGGTTCATGGGAAGAACACACATCCAATGACATTGGTGGATCCATGTGTGGTCTGTGAGAGGATCACACATGCAATGACTCTAACTATGGTTCATGAAAAGAGCAGACATGCAATGACATCGGTGGATCCATGTGTGGTCTATTGGAGGAACACACATCCAATGACACTGCTGGATCCATATGTGGTTTGGGAGAAGAACACACATGCAATGACACAAGTGGATCCATGTGTGGTCTGTGGGAAGAACACACATGCAATGACTCTAGATGTGGTTCATGAAAAGAGCAGACATGTGATGACACCGGTGGATTCATGTGTGGTCCATGAGAGGAACACACATCCAATGACACCGGTGGATCCTTACGTGGTTTGTGAGAAGAACACACATGAATGACACTAGTGATATGTGGTCTGTGAAAAGAACACACATGCAATGACACTGGTGGATCCATATGTGGTTTGCGAGAAGGACACACATGCAATGACACTGGTGGATCCATGTGTGGTTCATGGGAAGAACACACATGCAATGACACTAGTGATATGTGGTTTGTGAAAAGAACATACATGCAATGACTCTAACTGTGGTTCATGGAAAGAGCAGACATGCAATGACACTGGTGGATCCATGTGTGGTTAATGAGAAGAACACACATGCAATGACACTGGGTGTGGTTCATGATATGGTTTGCGAGAAGAACACAGATGCAATGACTCTAGATGTGGTTCATGAGAAGAACACACATGCAATGACACTGGGTGTGGTTCATGATATGGTTTGTGAGAAGAACACAGATGCAAGGACTCTAGCTGTGGTTCATGGAAAGAACACACATCCAATGACTCTAGCTGTGGTTTATGAGAAGAACACACATCCAATGACACTGGTGGATCCATGTGTGGTCTGTGAGAGGATCACACATGCAATGACTCTAACAGTGGTTCATGAAAAGAGCAGACATGCAATGACACCGGTGAATCCATGTGTGGTCTGTGGGAGGAACACACATCCAATGACACTGCTGGATCCATATGTGGTTAGTGAGAAGAACACACATGCAATGACACTGGTTGATCCATGTGTGGTCTGTGGGAAGAACACATATGCAATGACTCTAGATGTGGTTCATGAAAAGAGTAGACATGCGATGACACCGGTGGATCCATGTGTGTTCTATGAGAGGAACACACATCCAATGACACCGGTGGATCCTTACGTGGTTTGTGAGAAGAACACACATGCAATGACACTGGTGATATGTGGTCTGTGAAAATAAGACACATGCAATGACACTGGTGGATCCATATGTGGTTTGCGAGAAGGACACACATGCAATGACACTAGTGGATCCATGTGTGGTCTGTGGGAAGAAATGTATATGCAATGACACTGGTGATATGTGGTTTGTGAAAAGAACAGACATGCAATGACTCTAACTGTGGTTCATGGAAAGAGCAGACATGCAATGTCACTGGTGGATCCATGTGTGGTTCATGGGAAGAACACACATGCAATGACACAAGTGATATGTGGTTTGTGAAAAGAACAGACATGCAATGACTCTAACTGTGGTACATGGAAAGAGGAGACATGCAATGACACTGGTGGATCCATGTGTGGTTAATGAGAAGAACACACATGCAATGATAGTGGGTGTGGTTCAATGTTATGGTTTGTGAGAAGAACACACATGCAATGACTCTAGCTGTGGTTCATGACAAGAATACACATGAAATGACACTGGGTGTGGTTCATGATATGGTTTGTGAGAAGAACACACATGCAAGGACTCTAGTTGTGGTTCATGGAAAGAACACACATCCAATGACTCTAGCTGTGGTTCATGAGAAGAACACACATCCAATGACACTGGTGGATCCATGTGTGGTTTGTCAGAGGATCACACATGCAATGACTCTAACTGTGGTTCATGAAAAGAGAAGACATGCAATGACACCGGTGGATCCATGTGTGGTCTGTGGGAGGAACACACATCCAATGACACTGGTGGATCCATGTGTGGTTTCTGAGAAGAACACACATGCAATTACACTGGGTGTGGTTCATGATATGGTTTGTGAGAAGAACACACATGCAATGAATCTAGCTGTGGCTCATGAGAAGAACACACATGCAATGACACTAGGTGTGGTTCATGATATGGTTTGCGAGAAGAACACACATGCAAGGTCTCTAGCTGTGGTTCATGGAAAGAACACACATGCAATGACACTGGGTGTGGTTCATGATATGGTTTGTGAGAAGAACACACATGCAAGGACTCTAGTTGTGGTTCATGGAAAGAACACACATCTAATGACTCTAGCTGTGGTTCATGAGAAGAACACACATCCAATGACACTGGTGGATCCATGTGTGGTTTGTCAGAGGATCACACATGCAATGACTCTAACTGTGGTTCATGAAAAGAGCAGACATGCAATGACACCAGTGGATACATGTGTGGTCTGTGGGAAGAACACACATCCAATGACACTGGTGGATCCATGTGTGGTTTCTGAGAAGAACACACATGCAATTACACTGGGTGTGGTTCATGATATGGTTGGTGAGAAGAACACACATGCAATGACTCTAGCTGTGGCTCATGAGAAGAACACACATGCAATGACACTAGGTGTGGTTCATCATATGGTTTGCGAGAACACACATGCAAGGTCTCTAGCTGTCGTTCATGGAAAGAACACACATGCAATGACACTGGGTGTGGTTCATGATATGGTTTGTGAGAAGAACACACATGCAAGGACTCTAGTTGTGGTTCATGAAAGAACACACATGCAATGACTCTAGCTGTGGTTTATGAGAAGAACACACATCCAATAACACTGGTGGATCCAGGTGTGGTCTGTGAGAGGATCACACATGCAATGACTCTAACTGTGGTTCATGAAAAGAGCAGACATGCAATGACACCGGTGAATCCATGTGTGGTCTGTGGGAGGAACACACATCCAATGACACTGCTGGATCCATATGTGGTTTGTGAGAAGAACACACATGCAATGACACTGGTTGATCCATGTGTGGTCTGTGGGAGGAACACACAGCCAATGACACTGGTGGATCCATGTGTGGTTTCTGAGAAGAACACACATGCAATTACACTAGTTGTGGTTCATGATATGGTTTGTGAGAAGAACACACATGCAATGACTCTAGCTGTGGCTCATGAGAAGAACACACATGCAATGACACTGGGTGTGGTTCATGATATGGTTTGCGAGAAGAACACACATGCAAGGTCTCTAGCTGTGGTTTATGGATAGAACACACATCCAATGACTCTAGCTATGGTTCATGAGAAGAACACACATCCAATGACATTGGTGGATCCATGTGTGGTCTGTGAGAGGATCACACATGCAATGACTTTAACTGTGGTTCATGAAAAGAGCAGACATGCAATGACACCGGTGGATCCATGTGTGGTCTATGGGAGGAACACACATCCAATGACACTGCTGGATCCATATGTGGTTTGGGAGAAGAACACACATGCAATGACACTGGTGGATCCATGTGTGGTCTGTGGGAAGAACACACATGCAATGACTCTAGATGTGGTTCATGAAAAGAGCAGACATGTGATGACACCGGTGGATTCATGTGTGGTCCATGAGAGGAACACACATCCAATGACACCGGTGGATCCTTACGTGGTTTGTGAGAATAACACACATGAATGACACTGGTGATATGTGGTCTGTGAAAAGAACACACATGCAATGACACTGGTGGATCCATATGTGGTTTGCGAGAAGGACACACATGCAATGACACTGGTGGATCCATGTGTGGTTCATGGGAAGAACACACATGCAATGACACTAGTGATATGTGGTTTGTCAAAAGAACATACATGCAATGACTCTAACTGTGGTTCATGGAAAGAGCAGACATGCAATGACACTGGTGGATCCATGTGTGGTTAATGAGAAGAACACACATGCAATGACACTTGGTGTGGTTCATGATATTGTTTGCGAGAAGAACACAGATGCAATGACTCTAGATGTGGTTCATGAGAAGAACACACATGCAATGACACTGGGTGTGGTTCATGATATGGTTTGTGAGAAGAACACAGATGCAAGGACTCTAGCTGTGGTTCATGGAAAGAACACACATCCAATGACTCTAGATGTGGTTTATGAGAAGAACACACATCCAATGACACTGGTGGATCCATGTGTGGTCTGTGAGAGGATCACACATGCAATGACTCTAACAGTGGTTCATGAAAAGAGCAGACATGCAATGACACCGGTGAATCCATGTGTAGTCTGTGGGAGGAACACACATCCAATGACACTGCTGGATCCATATGTGGTTAGTGAGAAGAACACACATGCAATGACACTGGTTGATCCATGTGTGGTCTGTGGGAAGAACACATATGCAATGACTCTAGATGTGGTTCATGAAAAGAGTAGACATGCGATGACACCGGTGGATCCATGTGTGTTCTATGAGAGGAACACACATCCAATGACACCGGTGCATCCTTACGTGGTTTGTGAGAAGAACACACATGCAATGACACTGGTGATATGTGGTCTGTGAAATGAAGACACATGCAATGACACTGGTGGATCCATATGTGGTTTGCGAGAAGGACACACATGCAATGACACTAGTGGATCCATGTGTGGTCTATGGGAAGAACAGACATGCAATGACACTGGTGATATGTTGTTTGTGAAAAGATCAGACATGCAATGACTCTAACTGTGGTTCATGGAAAGAGCAGACATGCAATGTCACTGGTGGATCCATGTGTGGTTCATGGGAAGAACACACATGCAATGACACAAGTGATATGTGGTTTGTGAAAAGAACAGACATGCAATGACTCTAACTGTGGTACATGGAAAGAGGAGACATACAATGACACTGGTGGATCCATGTGTGGTTAATGAGAAGAACACACATGCAATGATAGTGGGTGTGGTTCATGATATGGTTTGTGAGAAGAACACACATGCAATGACTCTAGCTGTGGTTCATGACAAGAATACACATGCCATGACACTGGGTGTGGTTCATGATATGGTTTGTGAGAAGAACACACATGCAAGGACTCTAGTTGTGGTTCATGGAAAGAACACACATCCAATGACTCTAGCTGTGGTTCATGAGAAGAACACACATCCAATGACACTGGTGGATCCATGTGTGGTTTGTCAGAGGATCACACATGCAATGACTCTAACTGTGGTTCATGAAAAGAGAAGACATGCAATGACACCGGTGGATCCATGTGTGGTCTGTGGGAGGAACACACATCCAATGACACTGGTGGATCCATGTGTGGTTTCTGAGAAGAACACACATGCAATTACACTGGGTGTGGTTCATGATATGGTTTGTGAGAAGAACACACATGCAATGACTCTAGCTGTGGCTCATGAGAAGAACACACATGCAATGACACTAGGTGTGGTTCATGATATGGTTTGCGAGAAGAACACACATGCAAGGTTTCTAGCTGTGGCTCATGAGAAGAACACACATGCAATGACACTAGGTGTGGTTCATGATATGGTTTGCGAGAAGAACACACATGCAAGGTCTCTAACTGTGGTTCATGGAAAGAACACACATGCAATGACACTGGGTGTGGTTCATGATATGGTTTGTGAGAAGAACACACATGCAAGGACTCTAGTTGTGGTTCATGGAAAGAACACACATCTAATGACTCTAGCTGTGGTTCATGAGAAGAACACACATCCAATGACACTGGTGGATCCATGTGTGGTCTGTCAGAGGATCACACATGCAATGACTCTAACTGTGGTTCATGAAAAGAGCAGACATGCAATGACCCCAGTGGATACATGTGTGGTCTTTGGGAAGAACACACATCCAATGACACTGGTGGATCCATGTGTGGTTTCTGAGAAGAACACACATGCAATTACACTGGGTGTGGTTCATGATATGGTTGGTGAGAAGAACACACATGCAATGACTCTAGCTGTGGCTCATGAGAAGAACACACATGCAATGACTCTAGCTGTGGCTCATGAGAAGAACACACATGCAATGACACTAGGTGTGGTTCATGATATGGTTTGCGAGAACACACATGCAAGGTCTCTAGCTGTCGTTCATGGAAAGAACACACATGCAATGACACTGGGTGTGGTTCATGATATGGTTTGTGAGAAGAACACACATGCAAGGACTCTAGTTGTGGTTCATGGAAAGAACACACATCCAATGACTCTAGCTGTGGTTTATGAGAAGAACACACATCCAATAACACTGGTGGATCCATGTGTGGTCTGTGAGAGGATCACACATGCAATGACTCTAACTGTGGTTCATGAAAAGAGCAGACATGCAATGACACCGGTGAATCCATGTGTGGTCTGTGGGAGGAACACACATCCAATGACACTGCTGGATCCATATGTGGTTTGTGAGAAGAACACACATGCAATGACACTGGTTGATCCATGTGTGGTCTGTGGGAAGAACACACATGCAATGACTCTAGATGTGGTTCATGAAAAGAGCAGACATGCGATGACACCGGTGGATCCATGTGTGGTCTATGAGAGGAACACACATCCAATGACACCGGTGGATCCTTACGTGGTTTGTGAGAAGAACACACATGCAATGACACTGGTGATATGTGGTCTGTGAAAAGAAGACACATGCAATGACACTGGTGGATCCATATGTGGTTTGCGAGAAGGACACACATGCAATGACACTAGTGGATCCATGTGTGGTCTGTGGGAAGAACAGACATGCAATGACACTGGTGATATGTTGTTTGTGAAAAGAACAGACATGCAATGACTCTAACTGTGGTTCATGGAAAGAGCAGACATGCAATGTCACTGGTGGATCCATGTGTGGTTCATGGGAAGAACACACATGCAATGACACAAGTAATATGTGGTTTGTGAAAAGAACAGACATGCAATGACTCTAACTGTGGTACATGGAAAGAGGAGACATGCAATGACACTGGTGGATCCATGTGTGGTTAATGAGAAGAACACACATGCAATGATAGTGGGTGTGGTTCATGATATGGTTTGTGAGAAGAACACACATGCAATGACTCTAGCTGTGGTTCATGACAAGAATACACATGCAATGACACTGGGTGTGGTTCATGATATGGTTTGTGAGAAGAACACACATGCAAGGACTCTAGTTGTGGTTCATGGAAAGAACACACATCCAATGACTCTAGCTGTGGTTCATGAGAAGAACACACATCCAATGACACTGGTGGATCCATGTGTGGTTTGTGAGAGGATCACACATGCAATGACTCTAACTGTGGTTCATGAAAAGAGAAGACATGCAATGACACCGGTGGATCCATGTGTGGTCTGTGGGAGGAACACACATCCAATGACACTGGTGGATCCATGCGTGGTTTCTGAGAAGAACACACATGCAATTACACTGGGTGTGGTTCATGATATGGTTTGTGAGAAGAACACACATGCAATGACGCTAGCTGTGGCTCATGAGAAGAACACACATGCAATGACACTAGGTGTGGTTCATGATATGGTTTGCGAGAAGAACACACATGCAAGGTCTCTAGCTGTGGTTCATGGAAAGAACACACATGCAATGACACTAGGTGTGGTTCATGATATGGTTTGTGAGAAGAACACACATGCAAGGACTCTAGTTGTGGTTCATGGAAAGAACACACATCTAATGACTCTAGCTGTGGTTCATGAGAAGAACACACATCCAATGACACTGTGGATCCATGTGGTTTGTCAGAGGATCACACATGCAATGACTCTAACTGTGGTTCATGAAAAGAGCAGACATGCAATGACACCAGTGGATACATGTGTGGTCTGTGGGAAGAACACACATCCAATGACACTGGTGGAACCATGTGTGGTTTCTGAGAAGAACACACATGCAATTACACTGGGTGTGGTTCATGATATGGTTTGTGAGAAGAACACACATGCAATGACTCTAGCTGTGGCTCATGAGAAGAACACACATGTAATAACACTAGGTGTGGTTCATGATATGGTTTGCGAGAACACACATGCAAGGTCTCTAGCTGTCGTTCATGGAAAGAACACACATGCAATGACACTGGGTGTGGTTCATGATATGGTTTGTGAGAAGAACACACATGCAAGGACTCTAGTTGTGGTTCATGGAAAGAACACACATCCAATGACTCTAGCTGTGGTTTATGAGAAGAACACACATCCAATAACACTGGTGGATCCATGTGTGGTCTGTGAGAGGATCACACATGCAATGACTCTAACTGTGGTTCATGAAAAGAGCAGACATGCAATGACACCGGTGAATCCATGTGTGGTCTGTGGGAGGAACACACATCCAATGACACTGCTGGATCCATATGTGGTTTGTGAGAAGAACACACATGCAATGACATTGGTTGATCCATGTGTGGTCTGTGGGAAGAACACACATGCAATGACTCTAGATGTGGTTCATGAAAAGAGCAGACATGCGTTGACACCGGTGGATCCATGTGTGGTCTATGAGAGGAACACACATCCAATGACACCGGTGGATCCTTATGTGGTTTGTGAGAAGAACACACATGCATTGACACTGGTGTTACGTGGTCTGTGAAAAGAAGACACATGCAATGACACTAGTGGATCCATATGTGGTTTGCGAGAAGGACACAATGCAATGACACTAGTGGATCCATGTGTGGTCTGTGGGAAGAACAGACATGCAATGACACTGGTGATATGTGGTTTGTGAAAAGAACAGACATGCAATGACTCTAACATGGTTCATGGAAAGAGCAGACATGCAATGTCACTGGTGGATCCATGTGTGGTTCATGGGAAGAACACACATGCAATGACACTAGTGATATGTGGTTTGTGAAAAGAACAGACATGCAATGACTCTAACTGTGGTACATCGAAAGAGCAGACATGCAATGACACTGGTGGATCCATGTGTGGTTAATGAGAAGAACACACATGCAATGACACTGGGTGTGGTTCATGATATGGTTTGTGAGAAGAACACACATGCAATGACTCTAGCTGTGGTTCATGACAAGAATACACATGCAATGACACTGGGTGTGGTTCATGATATGGTTTGTGAGAAGAACACACATGCAAGGACTCTAGTTGTGGTTCATGGAAAGAACACACATCCAATGACTCTAGCTGTGGTTCATGAGAAGAACACACATCCAATGGCACTGGTGGATCCATGTGTGGTTTGTCAGAGGATCACACATGCAATGAATCTAACTGTGGTTCATGAAAAGAGCAGACATGCAATGACACCGGTGGATCCATGTGTGGTCTGTGGGAGGAACACACATCCAATGACACTGGTGGATCCATGTGTGGTTTCTGAGAAGAACACACATGCAATTACACTGGGTGTGGTTCATGATATGGTTTGTGAGAAGAACACACATGCAATGACTCTAGCTATGGCTAATGAGAAGAACACACATGCAATGACACTTGGTGTGGTTCATGATATGGTTTGCGAGAAGAACACACGTGCAAGGTCTCTAGCTGTGGTTCATGGAAAGAACACACATCCAATGACTCTAGCTATGGTTCATGAGAAGAACACACATCCAATGACATTGGTGGATCCATGTGTGGTCTGTGAGAGGATCACACATGCAATGACTCTAACTCTGGTTCATGAAAAGAGCAGCCATGCAATGACACCGGTGGATCCATGTGTGGTATATGGGAGGAACACACATCCAATGACACTGTTGGATCCATATGTGGTTTGGGAGAAGAACACACATGCAATGACACTGGTGGATCCATGTGTGGTCTGTCGGAAGAACACACATGCAATGACTCTAGATGTGGTTCATGAAAAGAGCAGACATGTGATGACACCGGTGGATTCATGTGTGGTCCCTGAGAGGAACACACATCCAATGACACCGGTGGATCCTTACGTGGTTTGTGAGAAGAACACACATGAATGAAACTGGTGATATGTGGTCTGTGAAAAGAACACACATGCAATGACACTGATGGATCCATATGTGGTTTGCGAGAAGGACACACATGCAATGACACTGGTGGATCCATGTGTGGTTCATGGGAAGAACACACATGCAATGACACTAGTGATATGTGGTTTGTGAAAAGAACATACATGCAATGACTCTAACTGTGGTTCATGGAAAGAGCAGACATGCAATGACACTAGTGGATCCATGTGTGGTTAATGAGAAGAACACACATGCAATGACACTGGGTGTGGTTCATGATATGGTTTGCGAGAAGAACACACATGCAATGACTCTAGATGTGGTTCATGAGAAGAACACACATGCAATGACACTGGGTGTGGTTCATGATATGGTTTGTGAGAAGAACACACATGCAAGGACTCTAGCTGTGGTTCATGGAAACAACACACATCCAATGACTCTAGCTGTGGTTTATGAGAAGAACACACATCCAATGACACTGGTGGATCCATGTGTGGTCTGTGAGAGGATCACACATGCAATGACTCTAACTGTGGTTCATGAAAAGAGCAGACATGCAATGACACCGGTGAATCCATGTGTGGTCTTTGGGATGAACACACATCCAATGACACTGCTGGATCCATATGTGGTTTGTGAGAAGAACACACATGCAATGACACTGGTTGATCCATGTGTGGTCTGTGGGAAGAACACACATGCAATGACTCTAGATGTGGTTCATGAAAAGAGCAGACATGCGATGACACCGGTGGATCCATGTGTGGTCTATGAGAGGAACACACATCCAATGACACTGGTGGATCCTTATGTGGTTTGTGACAAGAACACACATGCAATGACACTGGTGATATGTGGTTTGTGAAAAGAACACACATGCAATGACACTGGTGGATCCATGTGTGGTCTCTAGGAAGAACAGACATGCAATGACACTGGTGATATGTGGTTTGTGAAAAGTACAGACATGCAATGACTCTAACTGCGGTTCATGGAAAGAGCAGACATGCAATGTCACTGGTGGATCCATGTGTGGTTCATGGGAAGAACACGCATGCAATGACACTAGTGATATGTGGTTTGTGAAAAGAATAGACATGCAATGACTCTAACTGTGGTACATGGAAAGAGCAGACATGCAATGACACTGGTGGATCCATGTGTGGTTAATGAGAAGAACACACATGCAATGACAGTGGGTGTGGTTCATGATATGGTTTGTGAGAAGAACACACATGCAATGACTCTAGTTGTGGTTCATGACAAGAATACACAGGCAATGACACTAGGTGTGGTTCATGATATGGTTTGTGAGAAGAACACACATGCAAGGACTCTAGTTGTGGTTCATGGAAAGAACACACATCCAATGACTCTAGCTGTGGTTCATGAGAAGAACACACATCCAATGACACTGGTGGATCCATGTGTGGTTTGTCAGAGGATCACACATGCAATGACTCTAACTATGGTTAATGAAAAGAGCAGACATGCGATGACACCGGTGGATCCATATGTGGTCTATGAGAGGAACACACATCCAATGACACCGGTGGATCCTTATGTGGTTTGTGAGAAGAACACACATTCAATGACACTGGTGATATGTGGTCTGTGAAAAGAAGACACATGCAATGACACTGGTGGATCCATATGTGGTTTGCGAGAAGGACACACATGCAATGACACTAGTGGATCCATGTGTGGTCTGTGGGAAGAACAGACATGCAATGACACTGGTGATATGTGGTTTGTGAAAAGAACAGACATGCAATGACTCTAACTGTGGTTCATGGAAAGAGCAGACATGCAATGTCACTGGTGGATCCATGTGTGGTTCATGGGAAGAACACACATGCAATGACACTAGTGATATGTGGTTTGTGAAAAGAACAGACATGCAATGACTCTAACTGTGATACATGGAAAGAGCAGACATGCAATGACACTGGTGGATCCATGTGTGGTTAATGAGAAGAATACACATGCAATGACACTGGGTGTGGTTCATGATATGGTTTGTGAGAAGAACACACATGCAATGACTCTAGCTGTGGTTCATGAGAAGAACACACATGCAATGACACTAGGTGTGGTTCATGATATGGTTTGGGAGAAGAACACACATGCAAGGACTCTAGCTGTGGTTCATGGAAAGAACACACATCCAATGACTCTAGCTATGGTTCATGAGATGAACACACATCCAATGACACTGGTGGATCCATGTGTGGTTTATGAGAGTATCACTCATGCAATGACTCTAACTGTGGTTCATGAAAAGAGCAGACATGCAATGACACCGGTGGATCCATGTGTAGTCTGTGGGAGGAACACAGATCCAATGACACTGGTGGATCCATGTGTGGTTTGTGAGAAGAACACACATGCAATTACACTGGGTGTGGTTCATGATATGGTTTGTGTGAAGAACACACATGCAATGACTCAAGCTGTGGCTCACGAGAAGAACACACATGCAATGACACTGGGTGTGGTTCATGATATGGTTTGTGAGAAGAACACACATGCAAGGTCTCTAGCTATGGATCATGGAAAGAACACACATCCAATGACTCTAGCTGTGGTTCATGAGAAGAACACACATCTAATGACACTGGTGGATCCATGTGTGGTCTGTGAGAGGATGACACATGCAATGACTCTAACCGTGGTTCATGAAAAGAGCAGACATGCAATGACACCGGTGGATCCATGTGTGGTCTATGGGAGGAACACACATCCAATGACACTGCTGGATCCATATGTGGTTCGTGAGAAGAACACACATGCAATGACACTGGTGGATCCATGTGTGGTCTGTGGGAAGAACACACATGCAATGAATCTAGATGTGGTTCATGAAAAGTGCATACATGCGATGACACCGGTGGATCCATGTGTGGTCTATGAGAGGAACATACATCCAATGACACCTGTGGATCCTTACGTGGTTTGTGAGAAAAACACACATGCAATGACATTGGTGATATGTGGTCTGTGAAAAGAACACACATGCAATGACAATGGTGGATCCATATGTGTTCTCTGGGAAGAACAGACATGCAATGACACTGGTGATATGTGGTTTGTGAAAAGAACAGACATGCAATGACTCTAACTGCGGTTCATGGAAATCGCAGACATGCAATGACACTGGTGGATCCATGTGTGGTTCATCGGAAGAACACACATGCAATGACACTAGTGATATGTGGTTTGTGAAAAGAACAGACATGCAATGACTCTAACTGTGGTTCATGGAAAGAGCAGACATGCAATGACACTGGTGGATCCATGTGTGGTTAATGAGAAGAACACACATGCAATGACACTGGGTGTGGTTCATGATATGGTTTGTGAGAAGAACACACATGCAATGACTCTAGCTGTGGTTAATGAGAAGAACACACATGCAATGACACCGGGTGTGGTTCATGATATGGTTTGTGAGAAGAACACACATGCAATGACACTGGTGGATCCATGTGTGGTCTGTGGGAAGAAGACACATGCAATGATTCTAGATATGGTTCATGAAAAGAGCAGACATATGCGATGACACCGGTGGATCCATGTGTGGTCTATGAGAGGAACACACATCCAATGACAACGGTGGATCCTTACATGGTTTGTGAGAAGAACACACATGCAATGACACTGGTGATATGTGGTCTGTGAAAAGAACACACATGCAATGACACTGGTGGATCCATATGTGGTGTGCGACAAGGACACACATGCAATGACACTGCTGGATCCATGTGTGGTCTGTTGGAAGAACAGACATGCAATGACACTGGTGATATGTGGTTTGTGAAAAGAACAGACATGCAATGACGCTAACTATGGTTCATGGAAAGAGCAGACATGCAATGCCACTGGTGGATCCATGTGTGGTTAATGAGAAGAACACACATGCAATGACAGTGGGTGTGGTTCATGATATGGTATGTGAGAAGAACACACATCCAATGACTCTAGTTGTGGTTCATGAGAAGAACACACATCCAATGACATTGGTGGATCCATGTGTGGTCTGTAAGAGGATCACACATGCAATGACTCTAACTGTGGTTCATAAAAAGAGCAGACATGCAATGACACCGGTGGATCCATGTGTGGTCTGTGGGAGGAACACACATCCAATGACACTGCTGGATCCATATGTGGTTTGGGAGAAGAACACACATGCAATGACACTGGTGGATCCATGTGTGGTCTGTGGGAAGAACACACATGCAATGACTCTAGATGTGGTTCATGAAAAGAGCAGACATGTGATGACACCGGTGGATTCATGTGTGGTCCATGAGAGGAACACACATCCAATGACACCGGTGGATCCTTACGTGGTTTGTGAGAAGAACACAACTGAATGACACTGGTGATATGTGGTATATGAAAAGAACACACATGCAATGACACTGGTGGATCCATATGTGGTTTGCGAGAAGGACACACATGCAATGACACTGGTGGATCCATGTGTTGTTCATTGGAAGAACACACATGCAATGACACTAGTGATATGTGGTTTGTGAAAAGAACATACATGCAATGACTCTAACTGTGGTTCATGGAAAGAGCAGACATGCAATGACACTGGTGGATCCATGTGTGGTTAATGAGAAGAACACACATGCAATGACACTTGGTGTGGTTCATGATATGGTTTGCGAGAAGAACACAGATGCAATGACTCTAGATGTGGTTCATGAGAAGAACACACATGCAATGACACTGGGTGTGGTTCATGATATGGTTTGTGAGAAGAACACAGATGCAAGGACTCTAGCTGTGGTTCATGGAAAGAACACACATCCAATGACTCGAGCTGTGGTTTATGAGAAGAACACACATCCAATGACACTTGTGGATCCATGTGTGGTCTGTGAGAGGACCACACATGCAATGACTCTAACTGTGGTTCATGAAAATAGCAGACATGCAATGACACCGGTGAATCCATGTGTGGTCTGTGGGAGGAACACACATCCAATGACACTGCTGGATCCATATGTGGTTTGTGAGAACAACACACATGCAATGACACTGGTTGATCCATGTGTGGTCTGTGGGAAGAACACATATGCAATGACTCTAGATGTGGTTCATGAAAAGAGCAGACATGCGATTACACCGGTGGATCCATGTGTGGTCTCTGAGAGGAACACACATCCAATGACACCGGTGGATCCTTATGTGGTTTGTGAGAAGAACACACATGCAATGACACTGGTGATATGTGGTCTGTGAAAAGAAGACACATGCAATGACACTGGTGGATCCATATGTGGTTTGCGAGAAGGACACACATGCAATGACACTAGTGGAACCATGTGTGGTCTGTGAGAAGAACAGACATGCAATGACACTGGTGATATGTGGTTTGTGAAAAGAACAGACATGCAATGACTCTAACTGTGGTTCATGGAAAGAGCAGACATGCAATGTCATCAGGATCCATGTGTGGTTCATGGGAAGAACACACATGCAATGACACTAGTGATATGTGGTTTGTGAAAAGAACAGACATGCAATGACTCTAACTGTGGTACATGGAAAGAGCAGACATGCAATGACACTGGGTGTGGTTCATGATATGGTTTGTGAGAAGAACACACATGCAATGACTCTAGCTGTGGTTCATGACAAGAATACACATGCAATGACACTGGGTGTGGTTCATGATATGGTTTGTGAGAAGAACACACATGCAAGGACTCTAGTTGTGGTTCATGGAAAGAACACACATCCAATGACTCTAGCTGTGGTTCATGAGAAGAACACACATCCAATGACACTGGTGGATCCATGAGTGGTTTGTCAGAGGATCACACATGCGATGACTCTAACTATGGTTCATGAAAAGAGCAGACATGCAATGACACCGGTGGATCCATGTGTGGTCTGTGGGAGGAACACACATCCAATGACACTGGTGGATCCATGTGTGGTTTCTGAGAAGAACACACATGCAATTACACTGGGTGTGGTTCATGATATGGTTTGTGAGAAGAACACACATGCAATGACTCTAACTATGGCTCATGAGAAGAACACACATGCAATGACACTTGGTGTGGGTCATGATATGGTTTGCGAGAAGAACACACATGCAAGGTCTCTAGCTGTGGTTCATGGAAAGAACACACATCCAATGACTCTAGCTATGGTTCATGAGAATAACACACATCCAATGACATTGGTGGATCCATGTGTGGTCTGTGAGAGGATCACACATGCAATGACACTAACTGTGGTTCATGAAAAGAGCAGACATGCAATGACACCGGTGGATCCATGTGTGGTCTATGGGAGGAACACACATCCAATGACACTGTTGGATCCATATGTGGTTTGGGAGAAGAACACACATGCAATGACACTGGTGGATCCATGCGTGGTCTGTCGGAAGAACACACATGCCATGACTCTAGATGTGGTTCATGAAAAGAGCAGACATGTGATGACACCGGTGGATTCATGTGTGGTCCATGAGAGGAACACACATCCAATGACACCGGTGGATCCTTACGTGGTTTGTGAGAAGAACACACATGAATGACACTGGTGATATGTGGTCTGTGAAAAGAACACACATGCAATGACACTGGTGGATCCATGTGTGGTCTGTGAGTGGATCACACATGCAATGACTCTAACTGTGGTTCATTAAAAGAGCAGACATGCAATGACACCGGTGGATCCATGTGTGGTCTGTGGGAGGAACACACATCCAATAAAACTGCTCGATCCATATGTGGTTTGTGAGAAGAACACACATGCAATGACACTGGTGGATCCATGTGTGGTCTGTGGGAAGAACACACATGCAATGACTCTAGATATGGTTCATGAAAAGAGCAGACATGCGATGACACCGGTGGATCCATGTGTGGTCTATGAGAGGAACACACATCCAATGACACCGGTGGATCCTTACGTGGTTTGTGAGAAGAACACACATGCAATGACACTGGTGATATGTGGTCTGTGAAAAGAACACACATGCAATGACACTGGTGGATCCATATCTGGTGTGCGAGAAGGACACACATGCAATGACACTGCTGGATCCATGTGTGGTCTGTTGGAAGAACAGACATGCAATGACACTGGTGATATGTGGTGTGTGAAAAGAACAGACATGCAATGACTCTAACTATGGTTCATGGAAAGAGCAGACATGCAATGCTACTGGTGGATCCATGTGTGGTTAATGAGAAGAACACACATGCAATGACAATGGGTGTGGTTCATGAAATGGTTTGTGAGAAGAACACACATGCAATGACTCTAGTTGTGGTTCATGGAAAGAACACACATCCAATGACTCTAGCTGTGGTTCATGAGAAGAACACACATCCAATGACACTGGTGGATCCACGTGGTTTGTCGTGAGGATCACACATGCAATGACTCTAACTGTGGTTCATAAAAAGAGCAGACATGCAATGACACCGGTGGATCCATGTGTGGTCTGTGGGAGGAACACACATCCAATGACACTGGTGGAGCCATGTGTGGTTTCTGAGAAGAACACACATGCAATTACACTGGGTGTGGTTCATGATATGGTTTGTGAGAAGAACACACATGCAATGACTCTAGCTGTGGCTCATGAGAAGAACACACATGCAATGACACTGGGTGTGGTTCATGATATGGTTTGCGAGAAGAACACACATGCAAGGTCTCTAGCTGTGGTTTATGGATAGAACACACATCCAATGACTCTACCTATGGTTCATGAGAAGAACACACATCCAATGACATTGGTGGATCCATGTGTGGTCTGTGAGAGGATCACACATGCAATGACTCTAACTGTGGTTCATGAAAAGAGCAGACATGCAATGACACCGGTGGATCCATGTGTGGTCTATGGGAGGAACACACATCCAATGACCCTGCTGGATCCATATGTGGTTTGGGAGAAGAACACACATGCAATGACACTGGTGGATCCATGTGTGGTCTGTGGGAAGAACACACATGCAATGACTCTAGATGTGGTTCATGAAAAGAGCAGACATGTGATGACACCGGTGGATTCATGTGTGGTCCATGAGAGGAACACACATCCAATGACACCGGTGGATCCTTACGTGGTTTGTGAGAAGAACACACATGAATGACACTGGTGATATGTGGTATGTTAAAAGAACACACATGCAATGACACTGGTGGATCCATATGTGGTTTGCGAGAAGGAAATACATGCAATGACACTGGTGGATCCATGTGTTGTTCAAGGGAAGAACACACATGCAATGACACTAGTGATATGTGGTTTGTGAAAAGAACATACATGCAATGACTCTAACTGTGGTTCATGGAAAGAGCAGACATGCAATGACACTGGTGGATCCATGTGTGGTTAATGAGAAGAACACACATGCAATGACACTGGGTGTGGTTCATGATATGGTTTGCGAGAAGAACACATATGCAATGACTCTAGATGTGGTTCATGAGAAGAACACAGATGCAATGACACTGGGTGTGGTTCATGATATGGTTTGTGAGAAGAACACAGATGCAAGGACTCTAGCTGTGGTTCATAGAAAGAACACACATCCAATGACTCTAGCTGTGGTTTATGAGAAGAACACACATCCAATGACACGGGTGGATCCATGTGTGGTCTGTGAGAGGATCACACATGCAATGACTCTAACTGTGGTTCATGAAAAGAGCAGACATGCAATGACACCGGTGAATCCATGTGTGGTCTGTGGGAGGAACACACATCCAATGACACTGCTGGATCCATATGTGGTTTGTGAGAAGAACACACATGCAATGACACTGGTTGATCCATGTGTGGTCTGTGGGAAGAACACATATGCAATGACTCTAGATGTGGTTCATGAAAAGAGCAGACATGCGATGACACCGGTGGATCCATGTGTGGTCTATGAGAGGAACACACATCCAATGACACCGGTGGATCCTTATGTGGTTTGTGAGAATAACACACATGCAATGACACTGGTGACATGTGGTCTGTGAAAAGAAGACACATGCAATGAAACTGGTGGATCCATATGTGGTTTGCGAGAAGGACACACATGCAATGACACTAGTGGATCCATGTGTGGTCTGTGGGAAGAACAGACATGCAATGACACTGGTGATATGTGGTTTGTGAAAAGAACAGACATGCAATGACTCTAACTATGGTTCATGGAAAGAGCAGACATGCAATGTCACTGGTGGATCCATGTGTGGTTCATGGGAAGAACACACATGCAATGACACTAGTGATATGTGGTTTGTGAAAAGAACAGACATGCAATGACTCTAACTATGGTACATGGTAAGAGGAGACATGCAATGACACTGGTGGATCCATGTGTGGTTAATGAGAAGAACACACATGCAATGACAGTTGGTGTGGTTCATGATATGGTTTGTGAGAAGAACACACATGCAATGACTCTAGCTGTGGTTCATGACAAGAATACACATGCAATGACACTGGGTGTGGTTCATGATATGGTTTGTGAGAAGAACACACATGCAAGGACTCTAGTTGTGGTTCATGGAAAGAACACACATCCAATGACTCTAGCTGTGGTTCATGAGAAGAACAAACATCCAATGACACTGGTGGATCCATGTGTGGTTTGTCAGAGGATCACACATGCAATGACTCTAACTGTGGTTCATGAAAAGAGCAGACATGCAATGACACCGGTGGATCCATGTGTGGTCTGTGGGAGGAACACACATCCAATGACACTGGTGGATCCATGTGTGGTTTCTGAGAAGAACACACATGCAATTACACTGGTGTGGTTCATGATATGGTTTGTGAGAAGAACACACATGCAATGACTCTAGCTGTGGCTCATGAGAAGAACACACATGCAATGACACTGGGTGTGGTTCATGATATGGTTTGCGAGAAGAACACACATGCAAGGTCTCTAGCTGTGGTTCATGGAAAGAACACACATGCAATGACACTGGGTGTGGTTCATGATATGGTTTGTGAGAAGAACACACATGCAAGGACTCTAGTTGTGGTTCATGGAAAGAACACACATCCAATGACTCTAGCTGTGGTTTATGAGAAGAACACACATCCAATAACACTGGTGGATCCATCTGTGGTCTGTGAGAGGATCACACATGCAATGACTCTAACTGTGGTTCATGAAAAGAGCAGACATGCAATGACACCGGTGAATCCATGTGTGGTCTGTGGGAGGAACACACATCCAATGACACTGGTGGATCCATGTGTGGTTTCTGAGAAGAACACACATGCAATTACACTGGGTGTGGTTCATGATATGGTTTGTGAGAAGAACACACATGCAATGACTCTAGCTATGGCTCATGAGAAGAACACACATGCAATGACACTTGGTGTGGTTCATGATATGGTTTGCGAGAAGAACACACATGCAAGGTCTCTAGCTATGGTTCATGAGAAGAACACACATGAAATGACACTGGTTGATCCATGTGTGGTCTGTGGGAAGAACACACATGCAATGACTCTAGATGTCGTTCATGAAAAGAGCAGACATGCGAAGACACCGGTGGATCCATGTGTGGTCTATGAGAGGAACACACATCCAATGACACCGGTGGATCTTTATGTGGTTTGTGAGAAGAACACACATGCAATGACACTGGTGATATGTGGTCTGTGAAAAGATAACACATGCAATGACACTGGTGGATCCATATGTGGTTTGCGAGAAGGACACACATGCAATGACACTAGTGGATCCATGTGCGGTCTGTGGGAAGAACAGACATGCAATGACACTGGTGATATGTGATTTGTGAAAAGAACAGACATGCAATGACTCTAACTGTGGTTCATGGAAAGAGCAGACATGCAATGTCACTGGTGGATCCATCTGTGGTTCATGGGAAGAACACACATGCAATGACACTAGTGATATGTGGTTTGTGAAAAGAACAGACATGCAATGACTCTAACTGTGGTACATGGAAAGAGCAGACATGCAATGACACTGGTGGATCCATGTGTGGTTAATGAGAAGAACACACATGCAATGACAGTGGTGTGGTTCATGATATGGTTTGTGAGAAGAACACACATGCAATGACTCTAGGTGTTGTTCATGACAAGAATACACATACAATGACACTGGGTGTAGTTCATGATATGGTTTGTGAGAAGAACACACATGCAAGGACTCTAGTTGTGGTTCATGGAAAGAACACACATCCAATGACTCTAGCTGTGGTTCATGAGAATAACACACATCCAATGACACTGGTGGATCCATGTGTGGTTTGTCAGAGGATCACACATACAATGACTCTAACTGTGGTTCATGAAAAGAGCAGACATGCAATGACACCGGTGGATCCATGTGTGGTCTGTGGGAGGAACACACATCCAATGACACTGCTGGATCCATTTGTGGTTTCTGAGAAGAACACACATGCAATTACACTGGTGTGGTTCATGATATAGTTTGCGAGAAGAACACACATGCAAGGTCTCTAGCTGTGGTTCATGGACAGAACACACATGCAATGACACTGGGTGAGGTTCATGATATGGTTTGTGAGAAGAACACACATGCAAGGACTCTAGTTGTGGTTCATGGAAAGAACACACATCCAATGACTCTAGCTGTGGTTTATGAGAAGAACACACATCCAATAACACTGGTGGATCCATGTGTGGTCTGTGAGAGGATCACACATGCAATGACTCTAACTGTGGTTCATGAAAAGAGCAGACATGCAATGACACCGGTGAATCCATGTGTGGTCTGTGGGAGGAACACACATCCAATGACACTGCTGGATCCATATGTGGTTTGTGAGAAGAACACACATGCAATGACACTGGTTGATCCATGTGTGGTCTGTGGGAAGAACACACATGCAATGACTCTAGATGTGGTTCATGAAAAGAGCAGACATGCGATGACACCGGTGGATCCATGCGTGGTCTATGAGAGGAACACACATCCAATGACACCGGTGGATCCTTATGTGGTTTGTGAGAAGAACACATATGCAATGACACTGGTGATATGTGGTCTGTGAAAAGATAACACATGCAATGACACTGGTGGATCCATATGTGGTTTGCGAGAAGGACACACATGCAATGACACTAGTGGATCCATGTGTGGTCTGTAGGAAGAACATACATGCAATGACACTGGTGATATGTGGTTTGTGAAAAGAATGTATGCAATGACTCTAATCGTGGTTCATGCAAAGAGCAGACATGCAATGTCACTGGTGGATCCATGTGTGGTTCATGGGAAGAACACACATGCAATGACACTAGTGATATGTGGTTTGTGAAAATAACAGACATGCAATGACTCTAACTATGGTACATGGAAAGAGCAGACATGCAATGACACTGGTGGATCCATGTGTGGTTAATGAGAAGAACACACATGCAATGACACTGTGTGTGGTTTATGATATGGTTTGTGAGAAGAACACACATGCAATGACTCTAGCTGTGGTTCATGACAAGAATACACATGCAATGACACTGGGTGTGGTTCATGATATGGTTTGTGAGAAGAACACACATGCAAGGACTCTAGTTGTGGTTCATGAAAAGAACACACATCCAATGACTCTAGCTGTGGTTCATGAGAAGAACACACATCCAATGACATTGGTGGATCCATGTGTGGTTTGTCAGAGGATCACACATGCAATGACTCTAACTGTGGTTCATGAAAAGAGCAGACATGCAATGACACCAGTGGATCCATGTGTGGTCTATGGGTGGAACACACATCCAATGACACTGGTTGATCCATGTGTGGTTTCTGAGAAGAACACACATGCAATTACACTGGGTGTGGTTCATGATATGGTTTGTGAGAAGAACACACATGCAATGACTCTAGCTATGGCTCATGAGAAGAACACACATACAATGACACTTGGTGTGGTTCATGATATGGTTTGCGAGAAGAACACACATGCAAGGTCTCTAGCTGTGGTTCATGGAAAGAACACACATCCAATGACTCTAGCTATGGTTCATGAGAAGAACACACATCCAATGACATTGGTGGATCCATGTGTGGTCTGTGAGAGGATCACACATGCAATGACTCTAACTGTGGTTCATGAAAAGAGCAGACATGCAATGACACTGGTGGATCCATGTGTGGTCTATGGGAGGAACACACATCCAATGACACTGTTGGATCCATATGTGGTTTGGGAGAAGAACACACATGCAATGACACTGGTGGATCCATGCGTGGTCTGTCGGAAGAACACACATGCAATGACTCTAGATGTGGTTCATGAAAAGAGCAGACATGTGATGAAACCGGTGGATTCATGTGTGGTCCATGAGAGGAACACACATCCAATGACACCGGTGGATCCTTACGTGGTTTGTGAGAAGGACACACATGAATGACACTGGTGATATGTGGTCTGTGAAAAGAACACACATGCAATGACACTGATGGATCCATATGTGGTTTGCGAGAAGGACACACATGCAATGACACTAGTGGATCCATGTGTGGTTCATGGGAAGAACACACATGCAATGACACTAGTGATATGTGGTTTGTGAAAAGAACATACATGCAATGACTCTAACTGTGGTTCATGGAAAGAGCAGACATGCAATGACACTAGTGGATCCATGTGTGGTTAATGAGAAGAACACACATGCAATGACACTGGGTGTGGTTCATGATATGGTTTGCGAGAACAACACACATGCAATGACTCTAGATGTGGTTCATGAGAAGAACACACATGCAATGACACTGGGTGTGGTTCATGATATGGTTTGTGAGAAGAACACACATGCAAGGACTCTAGCTGTGGTTCATGGAAAGAACACACATCCAATGACTCTAGCTGTGGTTCATGAGAAGAACACACATCCAATGACATTGGTGGATCCATGTGTGGTTTTTCAGAGGATCACACATGCAATGACTCTAACTGTGGTTCATGAAAAGAGCAGACATGCAATGACACCAGTGGATCCATGTGTGGTCTGTGGGTGGAACACACATCCAATGACACTGGTGGATCCATGTGTGGTTTCTGAGAAGAACACACATGCAATTACACTGGGTGTGGTTCATGATATGGTTTGTGAGAAGAACACACATGCAATGACTCTAGCTATGGCTCATGAGAAGAACACACATGCAATGACACTTGGTGTGGTTCATGATATGGTTTGCGAGAAGAACACACATGCAAGGTCTCTAGCTGTGGTTCATGGAAAGAACACACATCCAATGACTCTAGCTATGGTTCATGAGAAGAACACACATCCAATGACATTGGTGGATCCATGTGTGGTCTGTGAGAGGATCACACATGCAATGACTCTAACTGTGGTTCATGAAAAGAGCAGACATGCAATGACACCGGTGGATCCATGTGTGGTCTATGGGAGGAACACACATCCAATGACACTGTTGGATCCATATGTGGTTTGGGAGAAGAACACACATGCAATGACACTGGTGGATCCATGCATCCGTTTGAAGAACACACATGCAATGACTCTAGATGTGGTTCATGAAAAGAGCAGACATGTGATGACACCGGTGGATTCATGTGTGGTCCATGAGAGGAACACACATCCAATGACACCGGTGGATCCTTACGTGGTTTGTGAGAAGGACACACATGAATGACACTGGTGATATGTGGTCTGTGAAAAGAACACACATGCAATGACACTGATGGATCCATATGTGGTTTGCGAGAAGGACACACATGCAATGACACTGGTGGATCCATGTGTGGTTCATGGGAAGAACACACATGCAATGACACTAGTGATATGTGGTTTGTGAAAAGAACATACATGCAATGACTCTAACTGTGGTTCATGGAAAGAGCAGACATGCAATGACACTAGTGGATCCATGTGTGGTTAATGAGAAGAACACACATGCAATGACACTGGGTGTGGTTCATGATATGGTTTGCGAGAACAACACACATGCAATGACTCTAGATGTGGTTCATGAGAAGAACACACATGCAATGACACTGGGTGTGGTTCATGATATGGTTTGTGAGAAGAACACACATGCAAGGACTCTAGCTGTGGTTCATGGAAAGAACACACATCCAATGACTCTAGCTGTGGTTTATGAGAAGAACACACATCCAATGACACTGGTGGATCCATGTGTGGTCTGTGAGAGGATCACACATGCAATGACTCTAACTGTGGTTCATGAAAAGAGCAGACATGCAATGACACCGGTGAATCCATGTGTGGTCTGTGGGAGGAACACACATCCAATGACACTGCTGGATCCATATGTGGTTTGTGAGAAGAACACACATGCAATGACACTGGTTGATCCATGTGTGGTCTGTGGGAAGAACACGCATGCAATGACTCTAGATGTGGTTCATGAAAGAGCAGACATGCGATGACACCGGTGGATCCATGTGTGGTCTATGAGAGGAACACACATCCAATGACACTAGTGGATCCATGTGTGGTCTGTGGGAAGAACAGACATGCAATGACACTGGTGATATGTGGTTTGTGAAAAGAACACACATGCAATGACAATGGTGGATCCATATGTGGTTTGCGAGAAGGACACATGCAATGACAATGGTGGATCCATATCTGGTTTGCGAGAAGGACACACATGCAATGACACTAGTGGATCCATGTGTGGTCTGTGGGAAGAACAGACATGCAATGACACTGGTGATATGTGGTTTGTGAAAAGAACAGACATGCAATGACTCTAACTGTGGTTCATGGAAAGAGCAGACATGCAAGGTCACAGGTGGATCCATGTGTGGTTCATGGGAAGAACACACATGCAATGACACTAGTGATATGTGGTTTGTGAAAAGAACAGACATGCAATGACTCTAACTGTGGTACATGGAAAGAGCAGACATGCAATGACACTGGTGGATCCATGTGTGGTTAATGAGAAGAATAGACATGCAATGACAGTGGATGTGGTTCATGATATGGTTTGTGAGAAGAACACACATGCAATGACTCTAGCTGTGGTTCATGACAAGAATACACAGGCAATGAAACTGGGTGTGGTTCATGATATGGTTTGTGAGAATAACACACATGCAAGGACTCTAGTTGTGGTTCATGGAAAGAACACACATCCAATGACTCTAGCTGTGGTTCATGAGAAGAACACACATCCAATGACACTGGTGGATCCATGTGTGGTTTGTCAGAGGATCACACATGCAATGACTCTAACTGTGGTTCATGAAAAGAGAAGACATGCGATGACACCGGTGGATCCATGTGTGGTCTATGAGAGGAACACACATCCAATGACACCGGTGGATCCTTATGTGGTTTATGAGAAGAACACACATGCAATGACACTGGTGATATGTGGTCTGTGAAAAGAAGACACATGCAATGACACTGGTGGATCCATATGTGGTTTGCGAGAAGGACACACATGCAATGACACTAGTGTATCCATGTGTGGTCTGTGGGAAGAACAAACATGCAATGACACTGGTGATATGTGGTTTGTGAAAAGAACAGACATGCAATGACTCTAACTGTGGTTCATGGAAAGAGCAGACATGCAATGTCACTGGTGGATCCATGTGTGGTTCATGGGAAGAACACACATGCAATGACACTAGTGATATGTGGTTTGTGAAAAGAACAGACATGCAATGACTCTAACTGTGATACATGGAAAGAGCAGACATGCAATGACACTGGTGGATCCATGTGTGGTTAATGAGAAGAACACACATGCAATGACACTGGGTGTGGTTCATGATATGGTTTGTGAGAAGAACACACATGCAATGACTCTAGCTGTGGTTCATGAGAAGAACACACATGCAATGACACTAGGTGTGGTTCATGATATGGTTTGTGAGAAGAACACACATGTAAGGTCTCTAGCTGTGGATCATGGAAAGAACACAGATCCAATGTCTCTAGCTATGGTTCATGAGAAGAACACACATCTAATGACACTGGTGGATCCATGTGTGGTCTGTGAGAGGATGACACATGCAATGACTCTAACCGTGGTTCATGAAAAGAGCAGACATGCAATGACACCGGTGGATCCATGTGTGGTCTGTGGGAGGAACACACATCCAATGACACTGCTGGATCCATATGTGGTTTGTGAGAAGAACACACATGCAATGACACTGGTGGATCCATGTGTGGTCTGTGGGAAGAACACACATGCAATGACTCTAGATATGGTTCATGAAAAGAGCAGACATGCGATGACACCGGTGGATCCATGTGTGGTCTATGAGAGGAACACACATCCAATGACACCGGTGGATCCTTACGTGGTTTGTGAGAAGAACACACATGCAATGACACTGGTGATATGTGGTCTGTGAAAAGAACACACATGCAATGACACTGATGGATCCATATGTGGTTTGCGAGAAGGACACACATGCAATGACACTGGTGGATCCATGTGTGGTCTGTTGGAAGAACAGACATGCAATGACACTGGTGATATGTGGTTTGTGAAAAGAACAGACATGCAATGACTCTAACTATGGTTCATGGAAAGAGCAGACATGCAATGCCACTGGTGGATCCATGTGTGGTTAATGAGAAGAACACACATGCAATGACAGTGGGTGTGGTTCATGATATGGTTTGTGAGAAGAACACACATGCAATGACTCTAGTTGTGGTTCATGGAAAGAACACACATCCAATGACTCTAGTTGTGGTTCATGAGAAGAACACACATCCAATGACACTGGTGGATCCACGTGTGGTTTGTCAGAGGATCACACATGCAATGACTCTAAGTGTGGTTCATAAAAAGAGCAGACATGCAATGACACCGGTGGATCCATGTGTGGTCTGTGGGAGGAACACACATCCAATGACACTGGTGGATCCATGTGTGGTTTCTGAGAAGAACACACATGCAATTACACTGGGTGTGGTTCATGATATGGTTTGTGAGAAGAAAACACATGCAATGACTCTAGCTGTGGCTCATGAGAAGAACACACATGCAATGACACTGGGTGTGGTTCATGATATGGTTTGCGAGAAGAACACACATGCAAGGTCTCTAGCTGTGGTTGATGGATAGGACACACATCCAATGACTCTACCTATGGTTCATGAGAAGAACACACATCCAATGACATTGGTGGATCCATGTGTGGTCTGTGAGAGGATCACACATGCAATGACTCTAACTGTGGTTCATGAAAAGAGCAGACATGCAATGACACCGGTGGATCCATGTGTGGTCTATGGGAGGAACACACATCCAATGACACTGCTGGATCCATATGTGGTTTGGGAGAAGAACACACATGCAATGACACTGGTGGATCCATGTGTGTTCTGTGGGAAGAACACACATGCAATGACTCTAGATGTGGTTCATGAAAAGAGCAGACATGTGATGACACCGGTGGATTCATGTGTGGTCCATGAGAGGAACACACATCCAATGACACCGGTGGATCCTTACGTGGTTTTTGAGAAGAACACACATGAATGACACTGGTGATATGTGGTATGTGAAAAGAACACACATGCAATGACAGTGGTGGATCCATATGTGGTTTGCGAGAAGGACACACATGCAATGACACTGGTGGATCCATGTGTTGTTCATGGGAAGAACACAGATGCAATGACACTAGTGATATGTGGTTTGTGAAAAGAACATACATGCAATGAATCTAACTGTGGTTCATGGAAAGAGCAGACATGCAATGACACTGGTGGATCCATGTGTGGTTAATGAGAAGAATAGACATGCAATGACAGTGGATGTGGTTCATGATATGGTTTGTGAGAAGAACACACATGCAATGACTCTAGCTGTGGTTCATGACAAGAATACACAGGCAATGAAACTGGGTGTGGTTCATTATATGGTTTGTGAGAATAACACACATGCAAGGACTCTAGTTGTGGTTCATGGAAAGAACACACATCCAATGACTCTAGCTGTGGTTCATGAGAAGAACACACATCCAATGACACTGGTGGATCCATGTGTGGTTTGTCAGAGGATCACACATGCAATGACTCTAACTGTGGTTCATGAAAAGAGCAGACATGCGATGACACCGGTGGATCCATGTGTGGTCTATGAGAGGAACACACATCCAATGACACCGGTGGATCCTTATGTGGTTTGTGAGAAGAACACACATGCAATGACACTGGTGATATGTGGTCTGTGAAAAGAAGACACATGCAATGACACTGGTGGATCCATATGTGGTTTGCGAGAAGGACACACATGCAATGACACTAGTGTATCCATGTGTGGTCTGTGGGAAGAACAAACATGCAATGACACTGGTGATATGTGGTTTGTGAAAAGAACAGACATGCAATGACTCTAACTGTGGTTCATGGAAAGAGCAGACATGCAATGTCACTGGTGGATCCATGTGTGGTTCATGGGAAGAACACACATGCAATGACACTAGTGATATGTGGTTTGTGAAAAGAACAGACATGCAATGACTCTAACTGTGATACATGGAAAGAGCAGACATGCAATGACACTGGTGGATCCATGTGTGGTTAATGAGAAGAACACACATGCAATGACACTGGGTGTGGTTCATGATATGGTTTGTGAGAAGAACACACATGCAATGACTCTAGCTGTGGTTCATGAGAAGAACACACATGCAATGACACTAGGTGTGGTTCATGATATGGTTTGTGAGAAGAACACACATGTAAGGTCTCTAGCTGTGGATCATGGAAAGAACACAGATCCAATGTCTCTAGCTATGGTTCATGAGAAGAACACACATCTAATGACACTGGTGGATCCATGTGTGGTCTGTGAGAGGATGACACATGCAATGACTCTAACCGTGGTTCATGAAAAGAGCAGACATGCAATGACACCGGTGGATCCATGTGTGGTCTGTGGGAGGAACACACATCCAATGACACTGCTGGATCCATATGTGGTTTGTGAGAAGAACACACATGCAATGACACTGGGGGATCCATGTGTGGTATGTGGGAAGAACACACATGCAATGACTCTAGATATGGTTCATGAAAAGAGCAGACATGCGATGACACCGGTGGATCCATGTGTGGTCTATGAGAGGAACACACATCCAATGACACCGGTGGATCCTTACGTGGTTTGTGCGAAGAACACACATGCAATGACACTGGTGATATGTGGTCTGTGAAAAGAACACACATGCAATGACACTGGTGGATCCATATGTGGTGTGGAGAAGGACACACATGCAATGACACTGCTGGATCCATGTGTGGTCTGTTGGAAGGACAGACATGCAATGACACTGGTGATATGTGGTTTGTGAAAAGAACAGACATGCAATGACTCTAACTATGGTTCATGGAAAGAGCAGACATGCAATGCCACTGGTGGATCCATGTGTGGTTAATGATAAGAACACACATGCAATGACAGTGGGTGTGGTTCATGGTATGGTTTGTGAGAAGAACACACATGCAATGACTCTAGTTGTGGTTCATGGAAAGAACACACATCCAATGACTCTAGCTGTGGTTCATGAGAAGAACACACATCCAATGACACTGGTGGATCCACGTGTGGTTTGTCAGAGGATCACACATGCAATGACTCTAACTGTGGTTCATAAAAAGAGCAGACATGCAATGACACCGGTGGATCCATGTGTGGTCTGTGGGAGGAACACACATCCAATGACACTGGTGGATCCATGTGTGGTTTCTGAGAAGAACACACATGCAATTACACTGGGTGTGGTTCATGATATGGTTTGTGAGAAGAAAACACATGCAATGACTCTAGCTGTGGCTCATGAGAAGAACACACATGCAATGACACTGGGTGTGGTTCATGATATGGTTTGCGAGAAGAACACACATGCAAGGTCTCTAGCTGTGGTTGATGGATAGGACACACATCCAATGACTCTAGCTATGTTTCATGAGAAGAACACACATCCAATGACATTGGTGGATCCATGTGTGGTCTGTGAGAGGATCACACATGCAATGACTCTAACTGTTGTTCATGAAAAGAGCAGACATGCAATGACACCGGTGGATCCATGTGTGGTCTATGGGAGGAACACACATCCAATGACACTGCTGGATCCATATGTGGTTTGGGAGAAGAACACACATGCAATGACACTGGTGGATCCATGCGTTACGTGGAAGAACACACATGCAATGACTCTAGATGTGGTTCATGAAAAGAGCAGACATGTGATGACACCGGTGGATTCATGTGTGGTCCATGAGAGGAACACACATCCAATGACACCGGTGGATCCTTACGTGGTTTGTGAGAAGAACACACATGAATGACACTGGTGATATGTGGTATGTGAAAAGAACACACATGCAATGACACTGGTGATATGTGGTTTGTGAAAAGAATAGACATGCAATGACTCTAACTGTGGTTCATGGAAAGAGCAGACATGCAATGTCACTGGTGGATCCATGTGTGGTTCATGGGAAGAACACACATGCAATGACACTAGTGATATGTGGTTTGTGAAAAGAACAGACATGCAATGACTCTAACAGTGGTACATGGAAAGAGGAGACATGCAATGACACTGGTGGATCCATCTGTGGTTAATGAGAAGAACACACATGCAATGACAGTGGGTGTGGTTCATGATATGGTTTGTGAGAAGAACACACATGCAATGACTCTAGCTGTGGTTCATGACAAGAATACACATGCAATGACACTGGGTGTGGTTCATGATATGGTTTGTGAGAAGAACACACATGCAAGGACTCTAGTTGTGGTTCATGGAAAGAACACACATCCAATGACTCTAGCTGTGGTTCATGAGAAGAACACACATCCAATGACACTGGTGGATCCATGTGTGGTTTGTCAGAGGATCACACATGCAATGACTCTAACTGTGGTTCATGAAAAGAGCATACATGCAATGACACCGGTGGATACATGTGTGGTCTGTGGGAGGAACACACATCCAATGACACTGGTGGATCCATGTGTGGTTTCTGAGAAGAACACACGTGCAATTACACTGGTGTGGTTCATGATATGGTTTGTGAGAAGAACACACATGCAATGACTCTAGCTGTGGCTCATGAGAAGAACACACATGCAATGACACTAGGTGTGGTTCATGATATGGTTTGCGAGAAGAACACACATGCAAGGTCTATAACTGTGGTTCATGGAAAGAACACACATGCAATGACACTGGGTGTGGTTCATGATATGGTTTGTGAGAAGAACACACATGCAAGGACTCTAGTTGTGGTTCATGGAAAGAACACACATCCAATGACTCTAGCTGTGGTTTATGAGAAGAACACACATCCAATAACACTGGTGGATCCATGTGTGGTCTGTGAGAGGATCACACATGCAATGACTCTAACGTGGTTCATGAAAAGAGCAGACATGCAATGACACCGGTGAATCCATGTGTGGTCTGTGGGAGGAACACACGTCCAATGACACTGGTGGATCCATGTGTGGTTTCTGAGAAGAACACACATGCAATTACACTGGGTGTGGTTCATGATATGGTTTGTGAGAAGAACACACATGCAATGACTCTAGCTATGGCTCATGAGAAGAACACACATGCAATGACACTTGGTGTGGTTCATGATATGGTTTGCGAGAAGAACACACATGCAAGGTCTCTAGCTATGGTTCATGGAAAGAACACACATCCAATGACTCTAGCTATGTTTCATGAGAAGAACACACATCCAATGACATTGGTGGATCCATGTGTCGTCTGTGAGAGGATCACACATGCAATGACTCTAACTGTGGTTCATGAAAAGAGCAGACATGCAATGACACCGGTGGATCCATGTGTGGTCTATGGGAGGAACACACATCCAATGACACTTTTGGATCCATATGTGGTTTGGGAGAATAACACACATGCAATGACACTGGTGGATCCATGCGTGGTCTGTCGGAAGAACACACATGCAATGACTCTAGATGTGGTTCATGAAAAGAGCAGACATGTGATGACACCGGTGGATTCATGTGTGGTCCATGAGAGGAACACACATCCAATGACACCGATGGATCCTTACGTGGTTTGTGAGAAGAACACACATGAATGACACTGGTGATATGTGGTCTGTGAAAAGAACACACATGCAATGACACTGATGGATCCATATGTGGTTTGCGAGAAGGACACACATGCAATGACACTGGTGGATCCATGTGTTGTTCATGGGAAGAACACACATGCAATGACACTAGTGATATGTGGTTTGTGAAAAGAACATACATGCAATGACTCTAACTGTGGTTCATGGAAAGAGTAGACATGCAATGACACTAGTGGATCCATGTGTGGTTAATGAGAAGAACACACATGCAATGACACTGGGTGTGGTTCATGATATGGTTTGCGAGAAGAACACACATGCAATGACTCTATATGTGGTTCATGAGAAGAACACACATGCAATGACACTGGGTGTGGTTCATGATATGGTTTGTGAGAAGAACACACATGCAAGGACTCTAGCTGTGGTTCATGGAAAGAACACACATCCAATGACTCTAGCTGTGGTTTATGAGAAGAACACACATCCAATGACACTGGTGGATCCATGTGTGGTCTGTGAGAGGATCACACATGCAATCACTCTAACTGTGGTTCATGAAAAGAGCAGACATGCAATGACACCGGTGAATCCATGTGTGGTTTGTGGGAGGAACACACATCCAATGACACTGCTGGATCCATATGTGGTTTGTGAGAAGAACACACATGCAATGACACTGGTTGATCCATGTGTGGTCTGTGGGAAGAACACACATGCAATGACTCTAGATGTGGTTCATGAAAAGAGCAGACATGCGATGACACCGGTGGATCCATGTGTGGTCTATGAGAGGAACACACATCCAATGACACTGGTGGATCCATGTGTGGTCTGTGGGAAGAACAGACATGCAATGACACTGGTGATATGTGGTTTGTGAAAAGAACACACATGCAATGACAATGGTGGATCCATATGTGGTTTGCGAGAAGGACACATGCAATGACAATGGTGGATCCATATGTGGTTTGCGAGAAGGACACACATGCAATGACACTAGTGGATCCATGTGTGGTCTGTGGGAAGAACAGACATGCAATGACACTGGTGATATGTGGTTTGTGAAATGAACAGACATGCAATGACTCTAACCGTGGTTCATGGAAAGAGCAGAGATGCAATGTCACTGGTGGATCCATGTGTGGTTCATGGGAAGAACACAAATGCAATGACACCAGTGATATGTGGTTTGTGAAAAGAACAGACATGCAATGACTCTAACTGTGGTACATGGAAAGAGCAGACATGCAATGACACTGGTGGATCCATGTGTGGTTAATGAGAAGAACAGACATGCAATGACAGTGGGTGTGGTTCATGATATGGTTTGTGAGAAGAACACACATGCAATGACTCTAGCTGTGGTTCATTACAGGAATACACAGGCAATGACACTGGGTGTGGTTCATGATATGGTTTGTGAGAAGAACACACATGCAAGGACTCTAGTTGTGGTTCATGGAAAGAACACATATCCAATGACTCTAGCTGTGGTTCATGAGAAGAACACACATCCAATGACACTGGTGGATCCATGTGTGGTTTGTCAGAGGATCACACATGCAATGACTCTAACTGTGGTTCATGAAAAGAGCAGACATGCGATGACACCGGTGTTTCCATGTGTGGTCTATGAGAGGAACACACATCCAATGACACCGGTGGATCCTTATGTGGTTTGTGAGAAGAACACACATGCAATGACACTGGTGATATGTGGTCTGTGAAAAGAAGACACATGCAATGACACTGGTGGATCCATATGTGGTTTGCGAGAAGGACACACATGCAATGACACTAGTGGATCCATGGAAAGAGCAGACATGCAATGACACTGGTGGATCCATGTGTTGTTAATGAGAAGAACACACATGCAATGACACTGGGTGTGGTTCATGATATGGTTTGTGAGAAGAACACACATGCAATGACTCTAGCTGTGGTTCATGAGAAGAACACACATGCAATGACACTAGGTGTGGTTCATGATATGGTTTGTGAGAAGAACACACATGCAAGGACTCTAGCTGTGGTTCATGGAAAGAACACACATCCAATGACTCTAGTTGTGGTTCATGAGATGAACACACATCCAATGACACTGGTGGATCCATGTGTGGTTTATGAGAGGATCACACATGCAATGACTCTAACTGTGGTTCATGAAAAGAGCAGACATGCAATGACACCGGTGGATCCATGTATCGTCTGTGGGAGGAACACAGATCCAATGACACTGGTGGATCCATGAGTGGTTTGTGAGAAGAACACACATGCAATTACACTGGGTGTGGTTCATGATATGGTTTGTGCGAAGAACACAGATGCAATGACTCAAGCTGTGGCTCACGAGAAGAACACACATGCAATGACACTGGGTGTGGTTCATGATATGGTTTGTGAGAAGAACACACATGCAAGGTCTCTAGCTGTGGATCATGGAAAGAACACAGATCCAATGACTCTAGTTGTGGTTCATGAGAAGAACACACATCTAATGACACTGGTGGATCCATGTGTGGTCTGTGAGAGGATGACACATGCAATGACTCTAACCGTGGTTCATGAAAAGAGCAGACATGCAATGACACCGGTGGATCCATGTGTTGTCTGTTGGAGGAACACACATCCAATGACACTGCTGGATCCATATGTGGTTTGTGAGAAAAACACACATGCAATGACACTGGTGGATCCATGTGTGGTCTGTGGGAAGAACACACATGCAATGACTCTAGATGTGGTTCATGAAAAGTGCATACATGCGATGACACCGGTGGATCCATGTGTGGTCTGTGAGAGGAACACACATCCAATGAAACCGGTGGATCCTTACGTGGTTTGTGAGAAAAACACACATGCAATGACATTGGTGATATGTGGTCTGTGAAAAGAACACACATGCAATGACAATGGTGGATCCATATGTGGTTTGCGAGAAGGACACAGGCAATGACACTGGTGGATCCATGTGTGTTCTCTGGGAAGAACAGACATGCAATGACACTGGTGATATGTGGTTTGTGAAATGAACAGACATGCAATGACTCTAACCGTGGTTCATGGAAAGAGCAGAGATGCAATGTCACTGGTGGATCCATGTGTGGTTCATGGGAAGAACACAAATGCAATGACACCAGTGATATGTGGTTTGTGAAAAGAACAGACATGCAATGACTCTAACTGTGGTACATGGAAAGAGCAGACATGCAATGACACTGGTGGATCCATGTGTGGTTAATGAGAAGAACAGACATGCAATGACAGTGGGTGTGGTTCATGATATGGTTTGTGAGAAGAACACACATGCAATGACTCTAGCTGTGGTTCATGACAGGAATACACAGGCAATGACACTGGGTGTGGTTCATGATATGGTTTGTGAGAAGAACACACATGCAAGGACTCTAGTTGTGGTTCATGGAAAGAACACATATCCAATGACTCTAGCTGTGGTTCATGAGAAGAACACACATCCAATGACACTGGTGGATCCATGTGTGGTTTGTCAGAGGATCACACATGCAATGACTCTAACTGTGGTTCATGAAAAGAGCAGACATGCGATGACACCGGTGTTTCCATGTGTGGTCTATGAGAGGAACACACATCCAATGACACCGGTGGATCCTTATGTGGTTTGTGAGAAGAACACACATGCAATGACACTGGTGATATGTGGTCTGTGAAAAGAAGACCCATGCAATGACACTGGTGGATCCATATGTGGTTTGCGAGAAGGACACACATGCAATGACACTAGTGGATCCATGGAAAGAGCAGACATGCAATGACACTGGTGGATCCATGTGTGGTTAATGAGAAGAACACACATGCAATGACACTGGGTGTGGTTCATGATATGGTTTGTGAGAAGAACACACATGCAATGACTCTAGCTGTGGTTCATGAGAAGAACACACATGCAATGACACTAGGTGTGGTTCATGATATGGTTTGTGAGAAGAACACACATGCAAGGACTCTAGCTGTGGTTCATGGAAAGAACACACATCCAATGACTCTAGCTGTGGTTCATGAGATGAACACACATCCAATGACACTGGTGGATCCATGTGTGGTTTATGAGAGGATCACACATGCAATGACTCTAACTGTGGTTCATGAAAAGAGCAGACATGCAATGACACCGGTGGATCCATGTATCGTCTGTGGGAGGAACACAGATCCAATGACACTGGTGGATCCATGAGTGGTTTGTGAGAAGAACACACATGCAATTACACTGGGTGTGGTTCATGATATGGTTTGTGCGAAGAACACAGATGCAATGACTCAAGCTGTGGCTCACGAGAAGAACACACATGCAATGACACTGGGTGTGGTTCATGATATGGTTTGTGAGAAGAACACATGCAAGGTCTCTAGTCAGGATCATGGAAAGAACACAGATCCAATGACTCTAGTTGTGGTTCATGAGAAGAACACACATCTAATGACATTGGTGGATCCATGTGTGGTCTGTGAGAGGATGACACATGCAATGACTCTAACCGTGGTTCATGAAAAGAGCAGACATGCAATGACACCGGTGGATCCATGTGTTGTCTGTGGGAGGAACACACATCCAATGACACTGCTGGATCCATATGTGGTTTGTGAGAAAAACACACATGCAATGACACTGGTGGATCCATGTGTGGTCTGTGGGAAGAACACACATGCAATGACTCTAGATGTGGTTCATGAAAAGTGCATACATGCGATGACACCGGTGGATCCATGTGTGGTCTGTGAGAGGAACACACATCCAATGAAACCGGTGGATCCTTACGTGGTTTGTGAGAAAAACACACATGCAATGACATTGGTGATATGTGGTCTGTGAAAAGAACACACATGCAATGACAATGGTGGATCCATATGTGGTTTGCGAGAAGGACACAGGCAATGACACTGGTGGATCCATGTGTGTTCTCTGGGAAGAACAGACATGCAATGACACTGGTGATATGTGGTTTGTGAAAAGAACAGACATGCAATGACTCTAACTGCGGTTCATGGAAATCGCAGACATGCAATGACACTGGTGGATCCATGTGTGGTTCATCGGAAGAACACACATGCAATGACACTAGTGATATGTGGTTTGTGAAAAGAACAAACATGCAATGACTCTAACTATGGTTCATGGAAAGAGCAGACATGCAATGACACTGGTGGATCCACGTGTGGTTAATGAGAAGAACACACATGCAATGACACTGGGTGTGGTTCATGATATGGTTTGTGAGAAGAACACACATGCAATGACTCTAGCTGTGGTTCATGAGAAGAACACACATGCAATGACACTGGGTGTGGTTCATGATATGGTTTGTGAGAAGAACACACATGAAGGACTCTTGCTGTGGTTCATGGAAAGAACACACATCCAATGACTCTAGTTGTGGTTCATGAGAAGAACACACATCCAATGACACTGGTGGATCCATGTGTGGTCTGTGAGAGGATCGCACATGCAATGACTCTAACTGTGGTTCATGAAAAGAGCAGACATGCAATGACACCGGTGGATCCATGTGTGGTCTGTGCGAGGAACACACATCCAATAAAATTGCTGGATCCATATGTGGTTTGTGAGAACAACACACATGCAATGACCCTGGTGGATCCATGTGTGGTCTGTGGGAAGAACACACATGCAATGACTCTAGATATGGTTCATGAAAAGAGCAGACATGCGATGACACCTGTGGATCCATGTGTGGTCTATGAGAGGAACACACATCCAGTGACACCGGTGGTTCCTTACGTGGTTTGTGAGAAGAACACACATGCAATGACACTGGTGATATGTGGTCTGTGAAAAGAACACACATGCAATGACACTGGTGGATCCATATGTGGTGTGCGAGAAGGACACACATGCAATGACACTGCTGGATCCATGTGTGGTCTGTTGGAAGAACAGATATGCAATGACACTGGTGATATGTGGTTTGTGAAAAGAACAGACATGCAATGACTCTAACTATGGTTCATGGAAAGAGCAGACATGCAATGCCACTGGTGGATCCATGTGTGGTTAATGAGAAGAACACACATGCAATGACAGTGGGTGTGGTTCATGATATGGTTTGTGAGAAGAACACACATGCAATGACTCTAGCCGTGGTTCATGAGAAGAACACACATGCAATTGATACTGGTGTATCCTTATGTGGTTTGTGAGAAGAACACACATGCACAGACTTTAGCTGTGTGCATGGAAAGAACACACATCTAATGACTCTAGCTGTGGTTCATGAGAAGAACACACATTCAATGACACTGGTGGACCCATGTGTGGTCTATGAGAGGACCACACATGCAATGAATCTAACTATGGTTCATGAAAAGAGCAGACATGCAATGACACCGGTGGATCCATGTGTTGTCTATGGGAGGAACATACATCCAATGACACTGCTGGATCCATATGTGGTTTGTGAGAAGAACACACATGCAATGACACTGGTGGATCCATGTGTGGTCTGTGGGAAGAACACACATGCAATGACTCTAGATGTGGTTCATGAAAAGAGCAGACATGCAATGACACCGGTGGATCCATGTGTGGTCTATGAGAGGAACACACATACAATGACACCGGTGGATCCTTATGTGGTTTGTGAGAAGAACACACATGCAATGGCACTGGTGATATGTGGTCTGTGAAAAGGAGACACATGCAATGACACTGGTAGATCCATATGTGGTTTGTGATAGGGACACACATGCAATGACACTGGTGGATCCATGTGTGGTATGTGGGAAGAACACACATGCAATGACACTGGTGATATGTGGTTTGTGAAAAGAACAGAAATGCAATGACTCTAACTGTGGTTAATGAAAAGAGCAGACATGCAATGACACTGGTGGATCAATGTGTGGTTAATGAGAAGAACATAGATGCAATGAACTCTAGGGGGTCCATGTGGTTTATGAGAAGAACACACATCCAATGAACTCTAGTGGATCTATCTTGGCATAATTTGATGTATGCCACGATGTATTTCATTGTACAAGACACTCACTTTCCATTTGTATACTACTCAGTTTTGCCCTTGGTTTTACGTGGTACTACTTAGTTTTGCTCCCCCTCTCTATCTTTCGTAGAAGCAGAAACCTGTGCTCACCCTGTTTGCTACTGCCTGATTGGTTGTCACAGTTGTCACGCGGATCGTGCGCACGAACCGTTGATTCTGTGCGATCCAACGATGATCATTGCACACGTCGTGCCCTTCGCAGTACAGCGTGAGACAACACGGACTTCTCCCTCAGCGAGACTTCTACAAGAAGGAACACGATGCCATCCATGGAAAAAGTCGTCGAGAGGTGATGTCATGTTTAATCAAGTCTGAAAAGCCTACTACTGCTACTACTATGCCACAACGCATGCACCATCGAGTGCACGGTCGTCGATGGATAGCTGAAATTTATTGCCACTTGATTTTAATAAGACATCTCCCAGTTTTTACGCAGCGGCTCTCAATCGCCAATTTTAGGGCCGTGTCAAACATCGTACATAGAAATTGTGTGTGCGCCCTTTGCATGCGGCTCAATATAGAACTGCCATGCATGCCCCGGGAAAAAAACGTGACGCGTCTGGTCACGGTGTCACGGCAGTGTAGACGCGTTGCTGCAACGGTGCAACAAAGCGTGCCTTGCTTCCATCCACCTTAACTATATAGCCCCTCTTCGCACACCTACTCTCACTCTCGCTCACTGTCCTCACGCAACCCTCTCTACTGTCCCACCAGCATCCACAAACTCCCGAGAATACCCCGTCCGTGCCGGCGATCGCCGAGGAGGATAAGGTGGCCATCGTCGCCTCCGTGGCCGCTGGCGAGGAGGCCCCCGTCTCCTCATCGGTCCCCCTCGACGCGTTGAAAGCAGCCGCTGTCCCTATCCAGGCCCTAGTCGAGGCATCCTGTCCAGGCCCCCGTCCCCGCTACTGACGGAGCCGCCGAGGAGGAGCCCCCCGTCGGCGAGGAGCCCCCCACCGGTCACAATCAGATCAAGCACTTCTTGGGCACCTACGATCCAGATAAGTACATCGCTCCGCTGAACCCCTATGACACCGGCATCGATGACCCATGGTCGGAGGTAACTAGGGTTTGCTCCCCTCCCCTGGTTCTTCTACCGTTCCCATTGTTGGATGCTAGATCTTGGTTTATTAGGATTCGCTCGTTTGCATTTCGATTGCTTGATCTTCTTACATCATCTACTCCCCCATTTTCCTTTTCTTCCAATAGGTTTCCGGCAGCGACGTCTGCAACGATGACGAGTCCATTCACACCAAGGCTCGTCAGGTGCTGAGGAGGCTGTGGGCCGGCTAGTACGACGCCTTCCTTAGGCATGGCGACTATAGCTGCCCCTTCCGCAAGGGGATCACCTACTTCTTGACAAGTCACGCTAGTGGCACCGACTTGAACACCTTACTGAAGCATGCAGAGGACACGGGCTCCGGCATCCACAAAGGCGGCAAGCGCGAGACCGTGAACATCAACGCCTACATCGCTGAACATCGGGCTCTTGGCATTAACCTCTGAAACCTCCAGCGGGTGGTCATCAAAGAGGGTCACATGCCTCCAATCAGTCCCAAGGCCCCCAAGATCAAGGGACTGGGCAGCAAGAAGTGGAGGAAGCACCGGAGGGAGGAGGCGGAGGCACGGGCGCTTGCAGGATGTGCCTGTAGATGCGCGGCTACTGCTGCTGCTAAGCAGCTTCTTTCTAACTATATTCTATTTCTAGCTGAATGCATCGAACCTCGTTAAGCAACCTACTTTCTATCGATATATCCTATTTAGCTGCGCACAGCTATATCTACATTTGTTTTGTTTTCTAAATAAATGTATTCTGCCTGGTGTGATTTGCTGCTCTAGATTTGCTACCTGGTCGGAGGCAAAAAGAGGTCCAAAAGGGAAAGAATTATCGAAGTGAGAATCTTCTCTAGATTTGCTACCTATTTGGGAAAAATGAAACATATCTGTTTAGCGAGAGAGGAAAAGGGCACTCTTTCAAACTGCCAGTTAACAAGCTACCATCTTGACAAGCTACAAGACACATACATAAACATAACACAACGAGAGTTAAATTTATTTTACTAGTATCACTTGAGGCGCTAGAAATCTTGACAAGCTAACTGAGTTCCAAAAAGCAGAAACATAACACTGACAAGTAAAATTTAATTCACTTCTCATCAGACCACTTGAGGCGCTTGCCATCATTCCTAGGCGACAAACTGCGACCATTCCAGGTACTCCACAGCTCACGAAATGCTTCGTCCCACCTGGGATCTGACTTGGCTTCCCTATCTTCAGCGTCCTGCTGCACAATTAGTGGTGCATCACAGGCCTGATTGTTGCCGCTAGAAGATGCTGCATCTCTGTTTGCTGCTTTAGCTGCAGCCTCTCTATCAGCTGCTTCTGCTTCAGCTGCAAGCTCTCTTTTAGCTGCTTCTGCAGCCTCTCTGTCAGCTGCTTCAGATGCAGCCATTTTATTTGCATATGCCGCTTCAAACTCAGCTATTCTGCATTTTCTACAAAGGGCTCCCCTAAGCCCGTCTTCCCTCATGCAAATAGGGCAAAACATTAGGTAACATAGAAAAAATAGATCTTCGTGTACAACTGGTAGGTCACGTAAGCATCTATGGCTGCATACTTTAGGTTTATATCAGACAACGGCCACTCGTCCCAGAAATCATGCCTATCCATAGGGAAATCTTCCTTCATTTTGTCGTACGACTCATCGAGGATTCTAGTTGCGAGTGATGCCATTCCATCCTTCCTCGAGCCACCTAGGATCTTGACAAGACTCTGAATATCGATCCAGTTGTGCGTAGGAATTATAATTTCCTCTTGATAAAATTTCGAAAAATTAGTTGTTGTGTCGACAGTGCAGAAAACAATTCCCTTTTCTACAAGGAACTGGCGCAGCGCTGCACATTTCCTGTCAGTCCTGAAAGTATGTAGTTTGTCATCACCAAAATTTGTAACTATAAATATTTTGTCAATGCAAGATCATCATCTTAATATAATTTTGAAAAGTTTAGTAAATGCAAGATCAAGACTCTCAACATTGTATTGTCATAATTTATTCGGTTTTGCTATTTCTCAGTCGACTGAACGAGTTACACATTTCTTTTAACTACGGTTGCACTTTTCTTAGGTGATTGAGACTAGAGAAAATCTCAGTCGATTGAGACATAGGCAAACCCTAATTTATATAGTCCTAAATAAAATCTAGTAGTTGCAAGATGAGAAAGTAGATAAAGAACAAGAGGAGAAAACCCTAAAAGCGGTTAGCTAAAGAGAGCAGATCTACAAACCGGGAGAGGTGGTAGACGAGGACGTGTTTCTGCATGGCCAGTTGAACGACGACGACTTCACTCCCTTCATATGGGTGCTTCGGGGTGTACTCGAGGTCCAATCCCACAAACTTGTCCTCGTCTATCCCAAACCAACCCTCGTACATCCTCAGGACACGCACCACTGTCTCCTCCTCGTTGGTGTAGACAACGTCTATCTTCTTATTGTCATGGGCAGTGAAGCTTGTCTCTAGAGTGCGTAGATTTTCCATGGCGGCAAGGAGAAGACGGGAAGAAGATATATGACAGGAAGAAGAAGAGTGGTTTCTGCGAGGCAGGGGAACGGTGGAACCGTCAATGCGCTTTTAAGGTAGTGGTTAACGATTGGGACGGAAGTCCAAAGAGAGACGCGTGGCGGTGGCCGTTCCAGCTTCTGAGTAAACAAAAAAAATTATAACGCCGATACATGTGCCCTGTTTTGTCACGTCAATACACTAGGTAGGGGGTGGGCAGGGGGTCTTGTCCTGTCCACTATGCCAACACTGCAAGCCTACGTGACAGCCATCCCGCCTAAGCGACGGGATCGACATAATGGCGAGAACTGACAGGGGGGCAACTTGACGGCCGTTAGCCTGGTTTTTTGTATTGAAACGTAAAGTTGAATTCGTGCCGAAAAAGACCCTCTGAGTATTTGGCACACCAACTGTAGTCATCCCGGCTAATTTCAGGGAACTTGGGTACCGCGTTGCCTGTACACCCCAACTTCCGGGCCGCAAATGATATTCTCCTTGAATACGAGGGCCGCTCCTCATGCTACTCAAGTTTAGTTATTGGTAAGATCTTGTCATAGTAAGTACATGTGTATCATAGAGAACCGCCAACAGGGTACCCTTTGCCCGATGATACGGAAGAATCCCCATATCAAAATGAAAAGGCAAGCTGACAACGAGCATCTCAGCAATCTTCTTATTTACCATGGGAAATGGTGCTTTTTTCTCTCTTTCCTCTTTTTCTCATATCTTTTTTTTCTTTTTCTCTTTTTCTCAATCTCTATCTCTTTTTTATAAGAAGAATGCTTCATAGATTGCTCATTATGGTTACGCTGCAGGTTTCCACCATGATTAGGCATGGATTAGACTGGCGGCCTAGGCGTTTCTCTAACACACATACATAACTCCATGTACTTACAAGCTCCCCTTTCATTTCACACCGACGACATCCATAGACAAAAGAGCATGATATCAACTAGGTACAATGTACAAGTGCAATGTTGAAAGCATTCCCCATGACAGCATGGTTCTGCTAATCCCCAACATATAAGTGCAAGCATATACAACATAGACGACACAATGGTTCAAGTTTATTAAGGCAAGAAAAGTAAAGTGTGCCATCAAGTTCATGAGAGCTTTAATCACTAGTTTTCTCATAATAAGTTTAATTCGGAAGGTAGATAAAAACATGAATATACTTGGAATAGCAAATGCTAATAGGTAGGTATGGTGGACTCTTTGGAATAACTTGGTTTTATTTGGAGTTGGATTCATGAGTGGAACTCATACTTGGTTATGGAGGCTAGCAAAAGACTAGGAGCGACCAACTAAGAGAGCAATAATGGCCATAATCATGCAAAGCGACAAAACATTATTAATTAAAGCATAAAGTGATATTACAAGTCGAAAACTAAAGGATCATAGAAGCTATGGTGACTTGGTATAGTCTTAACATGGTGTGAGCATGCGCCAAGTCAACCCAAATAAAGCATCAAAGGAGAATACCACAATACTATGCTTTAATATGCTAAAACAACGCACGATTTTTTCAAGGCACATTAAGAAATCTCAATTGTTTATAACATGTCATGCTACAACAAAGACCACTAAGCATAAAGCTAAAACAATATCAAGCATGACATGACAAAGCATAAGCCACAGTCAAAAACAAGCTCTCTTTACCACTAAAGCATGAACCTTCCTACTCTTTTCCAATCCAAACCAAACTATTTGAAAACTAATGTATGAAAGAGGGGGTCCAACCAATTTATTCAAGCAAACTAAGAAAAGCAAGCAAACGAAAACCAAAAACAAAAACAAAGACGCTCCAAGAACAACACAACTGTGTACGAAACAATAAAAATGAAGTGTTTGGAAGAACCTGAGATTTTTTATTGATGAAGAAGGGGATGCCTTGGGCATCCCCAAGCTTTGATGCTTTTACTTCTTGGATATTTCTTGGGGTGACACGGGGTGGCATCCCCAGACTTGAGCTTTAGTCCATTCTTCATCTCATTACATCATTCTCTCCATACACCTGAAATTTTTCCTCCATACAAAAGTTCACACAATCTTTATTAGCAACATTAGTGTACTCAAGATAATAAGTCTTTGGGTTCAGTTTCAACACCAATAAAAATTCCATTAAAACACAAGATACTGTAACACTTCCCTTGAAAAGCTCAATTCCCCAAAGAGAACCCAAAAAGGAACCAACAAGAAGCAAATGCAAATAATGGCAGAAATCTGTCAAAACAGACCAGCAGGTAAAAACCAATTTTTTCGAAGACCTTCTGTTGCTCAAATCGAAAAGTGTTGAACTAACGAAAGTTAGAGAACAACCTGGGGCAGAAGCATAAAAATTCATGCCTCACAACGACGTACAGAGGTTTTACACGAATTTGTACAGTGAAGCACAAAAATCTGTTTCGGGAGAACAACTTTCCCAAGCATTACTTCTCTCTCATTAGAGGTTACTCTTTGCACAAAAAGCAAAGAAAAAGGATAAGGAGAGGTTATTATAGAGGTAATAACTTCCAAGACTCATCTAAAACTTTTGGGTTATCTCCCAATAAATACTTTTCTTTAACGGCTTTAAGTTAGGCATAAGAAGCAAGAAAAAGAATCAAGTGTTCTCAAATGAAGAAGCATTAAGAGCAAATTTTGTTTTCATAGGAGAGGCAAAAGGAATCTTCTCTCTCTTCTTAGGGAAGTGTTATATACCTTTCTTGAGTGGGAGTTGATATTTACTGGTGCCTTCTTTCATATCAATAATGGCACCAACAGTTCTAAGAAAAGGTCTTCCCAAAGTAATAGGACAAGAAGCATTGCATTCAACATCCAAAACATAGAAATTAATGGGGACATAGGCATTGTTAACCATAATAAGAACATCATTAATACTCCCCATGAGTTTTTCTTTTTAGCATTATCATCAAGTGGGACATTTAAATAACAATCTTCCAATGGTGGCAAATCAAGTATATCATAAATCCTTCTAGGCATAACAGAAACACTACTATCAAGATCACATAAAGCTTTGAAATCAAAATCATTCACTTTCATATTAATGATGGGTTCCCAACCATCTTCTAGTTTCATAGGAATAGAAGCTTTATGTTTCATCTTTTCTTCTTTAATTTTTATGAGAGGAACAGTAATGTGTTTTATAAAGGCCATATTAATAGCAATAGCATTAGGACTTTTAGCAAGATTTTGTAGGAACTTAATTACTTCGGAGATATTGCAACCATCAAGATGAAAATAATAATTATCATCTAAAGTAGTAGAGCTATTACTAGCTTCAACACTAGTGGTAGTGATAGTAGAAATACTAATATTTCTAGCAATTTCATCTTCTCTTTCCCACTTAGCATGCAATTCAGCTAATAGTCTAACATTCTCATCAATTCTAAATTGTATGGCATTAGTAGAAGCAAAGGGATTTTCAATAGTTTCAGGTTTAGCAGCCATTTTATTGAAAGAAGATTGTGCTTCAGCCAATGATGCTATATTTCTTTTAGCATTAGAGAGTATTTCCTCAATAGTTTTATTGAAAGCAGTTTGTTTACTAATAAAATCTTTAAGCATAACTTCAAGTTCAGAGGGAGCACTCCTATTATTGTTGTAGGAATTTCCATAAGCATTACCATTATTGGGAGGATATGGCCTATAGTTATTATTACCAAAATTATTCCTGTAGGCATTGTTGCTAAAATTATTATTTCTTATAAAGTTCACATCAACTTGCTCTTCTTGAGCAACCAAAGAGGCTAAGGGAACATGATTTGGATCAATATGAGCTTTCCCATTAACATAATAACATCAATTTTATCACTCAAGGAGGAGGTTTCTTCAACAGAATTTACCTTCTTACCTTGTGGAGCTCTCTCGGTATGACATTCAGAATAGTTAACCATCATATTTTCCAGAAGCTTTGTTGCAGCACCCAAAGTAATGGTCATAAAGGTACCTCTAGCAGCAGAATCCAGTAGATTTGTTGAAGAATAGTTCAATCCTGCATAAAAGGTTTGGATAATCATCCAAGCAGTCAGTCCATGAGTGGGACAATTCTTTACCAAAGATTTCATTCTTTCCCAAGCTTGAGCAACATGTTCGTTATCAGATTGTTTAAACTTCATTATTTCACTTCTCATAGATATAATCTTAGCAGGAGGATAGTATTTTCCAATGAAAGCATCTTTGCATTTAGTCCAAGAATCAATACTATTTCTAGTCAGGGATTGCAACCATTCTTTAGCTTTTCCTCTCAAAGAGAAAGGAAACAATTTAAGCTTAATAATATCCTCATCTATATCCCTATGCTTTTGCATCTTACAAAGTTCAACAAAGTTATTAAGATGAGCAGCAGCATCTTCAGTACCAATAGCAGAAAATTGTTCTCTCATAACAAGGTTGAGTAAAGCAGGTTTAATTTCAAAGAAAGTAGCTTCAAGAACAGGTGGAGCAATATGTGTGCACATGAAATCATTGTTGTTGGTGCTAGTGAAGTCACACAATTTAGTGTTTTGAAGAGTAGTCATTTTTTTGTGTTTTTAATAAAGAAAGCAAACTAGTACAACTAATTTTTTTGTGTTTTTGATAAAGAAACAAGCAAACAAAGAAAAAATAAACTAAGAAAAACAAAAATAACAAAGTAAAGAGATTGGTTATGAGGGACTACCCTTGTGAAGATGTCCTTGACTCCCCGGCAACGGCGCCAGAAAAAGTGCTTGATGGCCCGAAATATATCGAGCTTGTTGGGAACCCCAAGAGGAAGGTATGATGAGTATAGTAGCAAGTTTTCCCTTAGTTCTGAAACCAAGGTTATCAAACCAGTAGGAGCAAGGAAACACCTCCAAGGTGTTGTTTCCAACTTGGAGTCCTGCACAACACAACCACAAAACTTTGCCCCCAACTTACAGTAAGGTTGTCAATCTCACCGGTTTTGCTGAAAACAAAGGATTAAACGTATTGTGTGGAAGAAAGTAAAAGCTTTCATAAAGTAAACAGAAAACAGTAAACAGTTGTAGATTGATGGTAAAAGAAAGGACAGCGGTCCATAGTTCATTAGTGGTGATTCTCCTTAAGATAGATTACATGTTGGGTGAACAAATTACAGCGGGGCAATTGACAAACATCGAGAAAGCATACATGCATATACTAATCATCTTGACTCCTATGAGATTTGATTGGGCATTACAACATTATACATAGACCGTAATCCAACTGCATCTATGACTAATAATCCACCTTCAGGTTATCAATCAACCCCTCCGATATTAAGTTGCAAGCAGAGATAATTGCATTACGCATTGCTGTAAAGTAAACAATACGATTGTTCTATGAAAAAGGATTGTTGTTTTCTCCTAGTAGCAACATCACATCTAGTACCTTAGAGATTTGTCACTTCCCAGTTACTAGAGGCATGAACCCACTATCGAGCATAAATACTCCCTCTTGGAGTTGCTAGCATCTACTCGACCAAGATATCTACTAACAACGGAGAGCATGCAAGATCACAAATAACAAAGACATGATAGAATCAATAATCAATCTGAAATAGCATTTCAATATCCATCGGATCCCTGCAAACACAATAGGTATGATTACAAATAGATGATCTTGATCATGAACGGAGCTCACAAGATCTAGACATGGTAGCACAAAGGAGAAGAACCAACCATCTAGCTACTACATGGACTCGTAGTCCAAGGATGAACTACTCACGCAACACACCAGAGGCTTGCATGGTGATGAAGAAGTCCTACAGGGTGAATTCTCCCCTCCAGCAGGGTGCCGGGAAGAGCTTCAGATCCCTCCCGATAGGGATGGAGATGACGGCGGCTACAGACTCTTTCGTGGAATTTTGATCGGGTGCTTAGGGTTTCTGTATTGGAGGTATCTTATAGGCAAAAGGGGAGGCCGAGGGGGTGCCCTAGGCGGCCACACCACCCTTGGCGTGGGCCAGGCCTGGCCGCGCGGCCAGGTGGTGTGGGTGGCCCCTGGCCCCTCTCTGTCTCATATTCTGGCTCCGTGTCCCCCTCGGTGAAATATTGACTTTGTCTTTTGTCCCGTCCAATTCCGAGAATATTCATTTTCTGACTTTCCTGGAACCAAAAACAGGAGAAAATAGGCAACTGGCACTGTGGCATCTTGTTAATAGGTTAGTCCAAGAAAGTGTATAAAAAGTACTCCAAAGTGTGGACAAAACATAAGAAAGTAGATATAAAACAAGCATGGAACATCAAAAATTATAGATACGTTTGTAACATATCAGTATGCGCTGTAGAGGTTGACCACCTCAAACCAGATAGGCTCGCGGCGGAAGTTGTCTTCCATGCCAAATATGATGTCGAGCTAGATCCTTCCGATGGGTGAGTGCGACGAGCCCAGAACGGCTCCGTGGAAGAAGGTACTCGTTGGGCCCAGCTGGAGAGCTGCGGTACAGGAGGTTGATGTTGCCGCCTCCATCAACAAGGACGCGAGAGAACCTGCATGAATGCTTCTTGGAGATGATGATCGGATCTAGGACCATGGCGTATGTGCCCGGGTGTGGCAGGACGTCATGCTGGTCCTGCCGGCTCCACATGACTTCTTGCTCAAATCAGTTAAGGTACTAAGGGATAGGGAGAACGATTGCGTTCACCTCTGCCTCGTGGTGCCTCTTGCTATGCTTGGTCTCCGGCTCGGTGGTAAAGATGTGGTAGTTCCCTACCCGGCGAGGATAGTCTCCTCCATCCTCATCCTGGCGGTTATGGCGCTCTCGGTTGTCCTGCTGGCCGCCAGCTGGTGGAGGTGGGGGTGGCGGTGGTAGTCCACAAACCTCGTCCATCTTATTCATCCAGGTGCACTGGCGATTTGTATGTGTAGCCGGCTTGTTACCGCCACTTTGGAACTTGCACGGGCTATCAAGCATTGATTCGATGGTGTACTTGGGCCAAGGCGGACGGTCATCGGCCTTCTGCCTCCGACTGACGCCTGCAGCCAGGTCCTCCTGGTTGGTTGCCACCTTCTTGGAACTGTATTGGTTATCCGGCTAGTCATCCTTCCTCTTGCTGTGGCTGTTGTCATGACGCCTAGAGTTTTTGTTGTTTCCGTCCGGCTAGCATCGGTCTATGGGGACATCCACAACGATCTGACCCTGATCATCCAGCCGGATGGATATTTTCATTGCTGCGTCAGTGGTGATGTACTTGTCCGCTATCTCCATGGTCTGCGCCATGGTGGTAGGTTCCACCCGGCGAAGCTTATGCTTAAGCATGGTGCCGTCTCTGCAGACTTTGGTGAAGAAGTCAACTGCCTGGTGCTCGCGCACCCCTTCACAGGAGTTGTGCATGCTTGTCCACCGGGTGATGTAGGAGCAGTCGGTTTTGTCCTTGCCCTAGACGCACAGGGCGAGCTCGCCGGGGTGACCTGGGAATTTGTAGGTGCTGATGAAGTTGCGGAAGAACACCTGCTCAAAGTCCACCCAAGCGTTGATGATGTTGTCGGGGAGGCTATTGACCCATGTTCGGGCTGAGTCGAGGAGCATGAGGGGGGCGTAGCGCACGGCTACCTGGCGGTTGCTGTTTGCGATGCCCACCGCGGTGGTGTAGTCCACCAGCCGGTCTTCCGGCTTCACCGGGATATTGTACTTCGGCGTGTCCCTTGGGAGAGAAAATCCCTTTGGAAAAGGATCGTTCCGGATGTGCGGTCTGAAACATCTTGGGCCAGTTGGGCTTTCCTCCTCCAGCGTGCGTGCCTGCATCAAGATGTCAATACATGCGACCATGTCTTGAGTTTCCGTCTCGCACAGACCAAGTCACCCCGTTAGGCGGGACTTGGTGGGCACGAGGCTTGTTTCACCTACGTTAACCGACTGGCGACGTGGCTCTTGTCCGGCTCCGTCAGCCGGGGCGCGGTTTCTGCTGGTTCCCATGGCTGGCTGACCCTCCACGCGGACGGTTGTTTTGCTTCGTCCCATTTGGAGAGGAGGCCTTGCTTCCAACAGCCGCCGGATCGACCGTCCAGCAAGGCTATTGGCTCTTGCTGTTTCCCCCGAGGCTTGCTCCCGCCTCAACTTGTTGTTTGTTGGCCGTTGCAATGGGGATCTGAATGCGCGCTTGCTGGCGGCGCAGCTCGTCACCCTCCAATTGGCTTAGCTCAGCGGAGGCTGCCTCTGCAGCCCTCGTTTTCTTGGCCAGGATACTGTAGACCAACTGAGCCGTGTGGACACGGGAGTCAGCAGCGCGGTCCAGCTTCGTGCCCAAGTTGCGGCCCTGGGGAGGAATCTGTCGGTTGGCACGGGCAAGCAGGTGAAGCCGTGCGTGGTGTTGTACTCACACATGGTCATGTCCAGGCGGTGTTGGCGGGCGCCGACGTTGTCGGTCTCCTCCATGATGTTTTTGCGCGTGGCCTCCCGTGCGGCCGTGGCTATCGCCGGCTCCACCTCAGGAGCCATGGGGATGCGAAGGTTCTAGATGGAGTCAACTAGTGGATCTGCGTCTTGCTCGTGTGGAGCAGCGTTGCTGGCTCCTGCGTTGCTCTCTACGGGTGGGCAGCGGCCTTCGCCTGAACCGGCCATCATGACCTCGATGCTACCGCAGGCGAGGCGCAGGGTGGAGAAGCCAGGTGGTGCGCCGAAGACGGTGGTTACTCTGTGAGGGTACTCGTTGGTAATGGTGGCGACATAGATGCGGTGCTCGCCGAAGTGCATGACAGAGCAGTCCCTTGGGAAGGATCCCCGCTGAAGCAGGATGCATTGTCGAAGACACGATCGAAGGTGACGATGGTGAGTACTACGCCAGAGGCGACTCGCTCACTGGCGACGAGTGGAGGTCCCGTGCGAAAGATGACCCTAGCCGAAGCACTGTGCCCCACGGTGGGTGCCAACTGTCGTGTTGTGGAACACGGTAGTGCCATCTAGATGGCATGATAGGGGACAATCAGGATGCTATCGGTGGATACTTGCAACGGTTTGGGCACAAATATTGCAAACACAGTGATGTACCCAGGTTCGGAGCCCTCATGTCGAGGTAACACTCCTACTCCTGCAATGATCTACTGTATGGGGAGCGAATGCTTAGTACAGGTGCTCCTTTAGCTCTTTCCATACCTGCTATCGAGAGCTAGAGGAAGATGAACTACCAACTAGTGGAATCTGACTATACTTGTAACTTGAAGTATCTACCTAGAACCCTAGCACTATCCCTCCTTATATACTAGTGGTAGGGTAGGTTACAATGTGGGCTCTAGAGTTTACTGTTTGGGCTTCAGGTTTACTAAGCAGGCTAGCTGAACGGGCCTAGCCGGTGGTCCAGGACCCGGTCAAGCCTCTACTACAGGGTGACAGCGCTACAGTGTCCCATCGTTGTTGCTTTGGGCATCACCCAACGCTTTATTCATCATCTTGGCGCTTTAGTCGTCAATTGGCACTTTACTCGTCAGTCGGAGCTTTACTTGTCAGCTTACAGCATTGGCGCTTTGGCACCCTCGTCTTGTAGCACCGATAGGGTGGCGTGCCATCCTGTCCGGTCAGGGGTATCCTCAGCAAGGAGTGTCATCCCCTGCGTACCTTTGGCCAGCGGATCCGAGTCAGCCGGGTAGAGGTGGCCACCCAGCCGGCTCTTCTGGTAACCTGGCTAGACGGGCCAGCCGGGGAATCTTGGGGGCGGACCGGATGGAGCGTTCCACCCAGTTGTGGTTCTTTGTGTTGGGGCCATCTGACTAGCTCTCCCTGGAGCTGGCCAGTTGATCCTGGCTTGGCCTACCCGGGGGTCAACCCCCCACAATTTAAGAATAGTTCAAACCCATCATTATGCAGGAAACAAGCATAATAATTGCTATAAAAATTTATGTCCTTGCACAACAGTCTACAAGGGCAAGAACAAAATATATACACTACATCGATCAATCGATTATTTGCATGTTAACTCTACACTAATTCTTTAGATTGTATGGTTGGTTGCATCTTACAACCTAAAGAAAAAGTTAATGAAAAAGGAAAAGAAAAAAGAAGAGCCCTCGCCACAAAAATTGATCATGAACAAAAGAAAGAGCTACATTCCAGATTTTTTGTTAACTAATTGCAACATGTTGAGAAAGATAACAATTAACTAATCTTGAGAAACATAACAATTATTTGTTAACTAATTGACACAAACCAGATGTTTCATTATGAAGCTCAGCGTCTGCAAGATCAAACCATCAAATTCGACTAAAAGGAACAAGGAAGAGCAGGACTTTTTTACAAACTGGGGTGCTAAACAAAGAATTGAAAATTTCCGTGTACTCATAATTTATCTAGATAATTATATACGAGGCAAACTATTTCTAAAAAGTAATACAGAAGATACTGCATATTATTCATCTCTAGCATCCGTTGGAAATTCAGACTATGATAATTCATGTAATCTTGCAAATAACTTGTTCTTTTAAACAATCGTCAATGGTCTTTGTACTACCACATGATACACTAGCGACAAGTATCACAGAGATACATAAATACACAGAAATTGTACTACAATAAGTATACCTCCTGGAGATCAATCTTGCACCTAGCTGGAACGGGAATAGCCTCAAATTGTGCCCTCGCTCACGAGCTGCATCCACCACTGAACCCTACTAGCCCAGATCTGAAGGAATAGGGAAAGGGATGAACAAGATCATGACATGTATGAAATCAAGTAGGATATTCTCACCATTTGAACAGAAGAAACTGGTGTAGTAGCCTGAGCATAAGCGGTTGCCAGAGGGATACGAACTGCCGGTGGACATTGGCTGTAGTTAGGAGAGGTGTAACATGCCGGGATGCGGACTAGTTCCTGAGGCAGCTAAGATCGTGAGGAAGTGGTGGAGCATGGCGAGGCGAAGGGTGGATGTGGAAGAACGGAGGTGGGGCAGGAAGCAAAGGAGGATGAAATGGCAGAGCTCCTGTCGTTGCAAGAGAGACGGGGAGTGACGAGGGGTAACCTCGGCAATGCCCATGATGATGGACTTGGGGTTTCGCGGAAAATATAATGCTGGACGAAATAGGGGATTTTCGTCTTATGTCAGGGAGAACAATGAAGACAAAGTCGCCTGAATATTGGGGAAACACTCTATTACAAGTTGTCTACTAGATTTCGGTACCCTCGCTTGGCCTTCTCCCGCCCTATATACAATAGGTCGGGTCTCAAAGCTATACGCGGATAGGTTTCATACACGCGTGATTACAATACCAACATAATGTCGGTTCATGATTTCTTTCCTAATACAATAAGAAGTTTCTGTCGGTTGCTTCCTTGGGATTTTATCTGGAATCTCTATGGGTCGTAGGCCTTTTACCCAATGTAGGGTAGCGAATAGTGAGCATCCGAGTAATCATACCCATGTCAGTATCCTCCGAGACTCTATCTGACTCCAAAGTTTTCAGGTTGAATCTCAAAGTTTTCTTTCTTCTTTCTTTTTCTGTTTGATTTTATTTTTTGTAGGAATTTTGGTACAACGAATCTGATGCTTCCGACGGATCGGGATTCAGTTAATTGCTCCTAGGCAAAAACAAGGTTGACCTACATCAAACTCAAGTCCCTAGGCTTGAATCCGGAATTTGTAACTGGTGTAATTCAGTTCGAGCCGCTGAGGTCTTTCCGAATACTGAATTCCAATTTTCTATTTTTTATCGAGTACCCAACGCGTCTGTCAGGATTTTTCATCGTATCACTGGCAGAGCGCATTCTTGTGCGATTACCAAGCCACACAGGACGAATCCTGGGGTCTTACCTTCATGTTTCTGAACATGGCATTCGGATTTTTCCCGCGTCTGAGCGTGATCCGAGAGTTTTGTTTTACTTTCCGTATCCTGCTCCCGATAGGAGTATTTATAGTTGGATGATTCTATGATTTTTCTTTCTCAAGTGCGCGCCAGCGCTCCTTATAAAAGTAGCCCCCGAGGCTATCTTTGGATATGTGTATCAAGACATAGGCTCGAAAAAATGGGCCATTGTTTTCTATAAATTTTTATCGGGTGCATGACTAGTGCTCCCGATAGGAGTAGCCCCCGAGGCTACAGTCGTAATATTGTATATTTTGAGTGTAGTATCAAATCTTCTCCTGGAGGAATTTACTTCGACTCCAATTAAAATTTCTTCGGGTCATACCCTGAGAAAGCTGCAATTACTGTTGTAGTGCTTTTTTTGTGACATCAGTGGTGACATATCTGATGCTGTTAGTTTTCAGAAAAACACACCATGATGGGACGTGTCGAACGTGGGCCCATGCGCAACAACGATGACGCTTGATGGCGTTTTTAGCGGAGATTCTTGACTACACGTCCCTTCGCTGCACGAGAATCGAGGCGTTACGCGTTGTTCTCTGTTTTTATCACAGTCATAACTTCTTTTATATTTTTCCTTTTTGAGATCTTTGTAAACACGTGTCATCATCGTGCAATCCTCTGTCGCTTCGATTTTGCATTGAACGGTTAGGTCCTTGCGTTGTTGATCTTTATAAGGGAAGGCATGTGCTTTTTATTGTTTCACCTATCCTCCCTCTGGTCCTTCTTCCTCCTTGCGCTCTTGCCTCTTGCGAACTTTGCATTTCGTGCCCTACTTTCTTTGCTCTGCTGCCATGGGCAAAATCAAAGACGTTGGGACTCCCGCTGCCACCGCAAAGGCCACTAGAAAAAGGGCCGTCGGGTGGGCTCCTATCAAGTGTACGACGCGGGAGCTCCACGAGGTGCGGAACTCCAGCCTTCTGACGGAGGGCTCCTTGAAGCTCCCAGTGATGAAGCTGCTCCCATCCCCGAGCCTGGCTGGAGGGTAATGTTCCTCTCCTTCCTCTTCCATGGTCTTTCTCTCCCCATCCATGAATTTCTCCGAGGCCTTCTATTCGTTTATGGCATGCAGCTTTATCAGCTCACGCCCAATTCCATCCTCCATGTTGCTTGTTTTGTCACTCTTTGCGAGTGTTTCCTTGGAATTCATCCCCATTGGGGCCTATGGAAATACTTTGTCTATGTTCGCCGCAACGCCACTAACACCATTGTCCATGATGTTGGTGGCGCCATTTTTTATGTCCGCTCTAACGTTGATTACTTAGACTTCAAACTCACGGATTCTGTCCAATGTCGGAAGTCTAAGTGGTTCTGTGTCAAGGACCATCCACTCGAAGGCCAATCTTTCGGGTTAGCCCCCTTTGAACCAAAAAAAGTCTATTGTAAACTCGACTCCTAGGATCAGCGTCCCTCTGCCAAGGAAATGGTCGAAATCTAGCCCTTTGTTGATCGTATTTCCGAGCTGCGGCATGAGGTTGGCAAATAGTTGTCGGGTCTCCAGGTCCTGGCATATTTTTTGCGGATACGTGTCCAGCCGCTCCAAGCCCGGTTGTCCGGTATGTCGGCGTATATTGGGAAGAAGGACCCAATGAGGATTTCCTTGGAGGACCTTACCCTTAAGCTGTATGAGAAGCGAGTCCGGAGCTTCACAACTTTAACGGCGAAGAAACCGGTTCCTTTGTCTTGCCTTGTAGAGCCTTATGGCAAGAAGAAACGTCTTCTCGAGGTGCATTTTCTTTGCTTTTGTCTTTTCCTTCTCTTATGTTTTATATATGCATTTTTTCAATTCTTCCGCTTTCTGTAGGCCTTTGATACCCTGAGCTCACTTCCTCCCCTTCCTGAAAGTGGTGAGCCCCCTGTCCACCCCTCTGCATCCGACGATCTCCCTATGACTGGGACTGCCGCGGATGTGGAGGGGGATATTTCTGCGTCTGACTCATTGTCGAAGACGCAATCTCTTCCTTCAGCTGGCTCCGAGGATTTCCGCATGGAGCGGGCCGACGAAAAGAGGAAAAACCCTTGTGTTGTCGAAAGGGTCGAAGATTCGGATGACTCGACTGCTTCTAAGCCCTTTGGTACATCTCCGATCGCAGTTGCTCCTTCCCAGATGAATTTGTTTCGTCGTGCACATGATGTGTCTTCGTAAGTATTTGCCTTTTCCTTTTCCTGTTTTCACCGAGTGTGTTTTTTACTGTTGAGTGCTCACTCTTGGTCGTGTTGTTTGTAGTGATGACGAAGATCTTCCTGCTTCTCATCTTCCCATATCTGTGGGCTACTCCACAAGGAAGATCCTTCCGCCAACGGTGGAGCCAAAAGAGAAAATTTTGTCTCTTGTGGAGAAAGAGGTCCAGAAGGATGTCGCCGCTTCATCCAAGCCACCGCCGCAGAAAAGAAGAAAAATGGCGGGTAAAGGGGTGGTGATATCTGAAGCACCCGTTGATGTGGACATGAAGGGTGTAAGTTACTTTTGACGCCATAAATTTTTCTTCCTCATATATTTAGTCTGGCTTTATATCCTTTTGCTATACTTTTCCCTTGCTCAGCCTTTGATGCGTGAGATGGTTGGTATGGCCACTCGTTTTATAAGGATCCGTGACGCTACCGAAGAGCTGAAATGTATGTACAGATTGCTTGTGTGATTTCCTTGTAAATATGTTCATCCTCATTTTTTGTGTTTCGCCTCTTCAGCCGCTGCCAAGCAATCCGCGATTATCCGGGATGAGGCGATAAAGCGTGCCGATGAGCTGGAAAACAAGCTCCGAGTAGCCGAAGAGGCCAATCAGACGGCGAGAGCTGATGCTGATGAAGTGGCCAGGCAAGTCGCTGCTCGAGATGCAAATCTGCGGCAGTGCCTTGAGGCCTTAAATAACTCGCTGACCCGTAAGTTTCTACTTGTGCGTGTATTTGTTGTTTCATTTCTTTCTTTTGATTGTTGACCTCTTCTTTAGTTTTTCTTTGTCAGAGCTGACTGGCCAGAACCTGACGCTGGAGGACGATAAGGAGGTTGATCCTTTATTGGATGATGTTAGCACTTTGGAGGCTAACAACATTTGTGGGCGCAATCTGCTTGTGCGTTCGCACCGTGCCTTCAAGAAACTCCATGCCAAAGTATTTCCAACCACGGATGTGCCGGAGGACCTGAATGATCTTGTCGCCATTTTTGGTGCTGATCCCTCCCTTGTTAATTATAGTCTGACGCAATCAAGGAGCGGTGCCGAAAATTCGATGGCTCTAGCGATGGCGCATGGCGAGAAGGTTGACTGGGAGAAGGTTAGCTCCTCTGTCCCGGTCACCACCAGTGGCAAAGCAGTTGACCTGAAGCCGCATATTAAAAGGGCCAGAAAATATTCTCGGCTGCTCCTAGGTCTGGTCTCGGGTTCAGGAGATTGGCTGCCCCTTCCTCGACTCCTCTTACTGCGTCCAGCGCTCCTTCTTCGGCTACCCCTACCACTGTTGTAGCCAGTGCTCCTTCGGCTAGTGCCACTTTATCTTTGAAGGATGCAGCCCCATAGGCCCTTATTTTGTAATCGTTTGTCGTGTCTTCCTTTATTGTAATGGATTATGAACTTGACCAGCTTCCTTTTGCTTTGAAACAGCTTGTGAATATATGCGTGTGATCTTGCCTTTGTATGTTGAGTGTTTCATATACTTCTTTTGTCTTGCCAGATCTTGAGTGATTCTTCGACTCCTTCTGTTTCCGTGAAACCGTCAAATGTTGTTGCACCCTCTGATGTAGCGGGTGCGATCGGTCCTATCGTTGTGCATACGGTGGACCCGCCGCTATATGCTGAAAAGATAGAACAAGTGAAGAAACTTGAAGGAAAACTGCGGGTTGTTCAATTGATGGTGGATGTTTACCAGTCGAAAGCACGCCAAGCTCTCAATCGTGAGGCTTTTTTCTTGGAGGAGATATCCAGGGCGAGTGAGAGGCTGTTGTGTAAGTACTTGTGCTCTTTCTTTTTTCTTTGGTTGCCTCTTTCTTCTTGCGGGAGATTGATTTTTTGGTCTTCTTGATTCCTAGGCATCCAATTGTGCGAGAGGGACGAGACCCAACGCCTGCGCAACCGAATGTAGGCTCTTGTGTCTGCTTCCCAAAGTTCTAAGACGGATCAGCGCCGCCCCTACACCGTAGCATTGCTTTAGGACCGCCTGTCGGAGTTGGAGCAATTCGTTGAGTGCTGCCGCAAATCTCCGGCCGTTACTTATAATGCCATGTTTCCTCGGGATCCTCAACCTCAAACCTTGGCGGATTTGATTGCAAAATTTCAACAGGGTGAGAAGATCCATCATTTTGTGAAGCTTCAGCTTGTGGCGGGTGCTAAACTCGCACTTTCCTGGGTGCATGTGCATCATCCAACGCTAGACTTGATGATGTGTATTCATGGCTACCTTCTCCTTCTGATGGTGGTCTTATTGATATGGTTCCTCATTATGCCGCTACTCGTAGACGTGCAATTAGGATCATTCGAAATGTTTGAAGGTAGAGGAAGAATTTTTTGTAAATTTCCCTATCTAATTATTTACTTGCTTCGCCTTTGTACTTTGTGTAGAAACACTTTATACTTTTCAAAAAGGTCGTAGGTTTTATACGAGATTTTGATTATATGTTGTATTCTCATACAAGGAAAACTGGCAAGCTACTGTGCCGTGGAAGTTTGTCGCAAAATACTTTCTTTAGTTATTCATATCAATGTGTGAGAGTACATTGTGGTGGCGCGATTGCCTGGCCGCTGGCCTTTATTGAAAACAAGGTGTATCTAGGTAGAAACTATCTCGAAGAGACTTCGGCTTCAATCAGTGGGTCTTCTTATGCGGGACCGTTTATTGGAGGCCACGTGCGTTGTTTTTTGCGAGGCTGTCGCGTGCTTGCTCTTTTGATACTTTCTTCTTGCGGGTGTGTCCTTCGTGCGTTGATCCTTCATCCTCCAACTTTAGCTGTCCAAGCTCCTCCTCCATCCCGAAAGATTCCGAGATTTTATTGAGTTCTCGATCAAAGTTGTCTACGCGGCTGAAGCTGCCTTTGACTGTGATGACCCCGTTGGGGGCTGGCATTTTCAGCACTAGGTATGCGTAGTGGGGTACTGCCATGAACCTGGCGAAAGTTGCTCACCCCAGGATCACATGGTATTGAGATGGCTAGTCCATAACTTCGAATTCCAGCTTTTCTCGTCTGAAGTTTTTATTGGACCCGAAAACGACGTCAAGGTGGACTTTTCCCAATGGAATTTTGGCTTTTCCAGGAACTATCCCGTGGAAGGTTGTGTCAGTTGGGGTTAGGTTCGCCATAGACCAATTCATGGCCCGCAAAGTTTTGGCATAAATCAGGTTGATGCTACTTCCCGCATCTAAGAAAACTTTGCTCATGTCGAACCCGCCGATTTGCGCTTCCACTATCAGTGCTGACTGGCCTAGCTGAGGGACCCGTAACGGATGGTCAGCTCTGCTAAAAGTGATTTCTTGCTCTAACCAATGTAGATACTCTGGTGTAGGATGTGGCTTTGTTACCGCCAAATTTACTTGCCTAGTGATCATCTTTTGTGTTCTATTGGAGGGTGGCCCCTTCTAGATCATTGACATTGCCCCTTTGATCTGGGGTACTCGTTGTCTTGGTATACTGTGCTTTGTGCCTGTCCCACTGGTGGAGGCCCCTGCGGTGGAGGTGGAGCGCCGATGGCCAGAGTGCCAGGTGCAGGGGCGTAGTTTCTGTTTGTTGCTTCGGTTGCCTTTGCGTTGCATAATTCTTGCATCTTTAGAAATGTCCGACAGTCCTTTAGGAGGTGGTTTGATTGCCTTTTACCTATTGATTCAACGTAGTAGTGCATATTGCAGGGTCCTTCCAACATTTGTCCTGCTGACATTGGTGGGTCTCGGTTTGTCGGCTGGTATCGTTGTCGCGGCTGGCTTTTGTTGATGTTATCCCTACTGCCACGATATCCGCTGTTGTATTCGTCGCTTTGTTGGCTGTCTGTTCCAGAAAAACTCGCTGCAACATAAGTGGGTGTGTGGTATCCATCATTTTTTCTTTGCCTCCGGTCATTGTTACGCTAGTCTCTTTCGTCTGGTGAACGAGCCCTTTTGTTGTGTACTGCATCCTCTCCATCAGCCCAATAGTTCGCTATTTCCATCAGGTGTGAAATTGTTTTTGTCTTTGACCATCCTAGTTCTTCAATGAATTCTTGTCGACGGAGACCATCATTGAAGGCGTCGATCGCTCTTTCGTCCGATATTGCTCCAGCAAAATTTTTGGTAATGTTCCATCGTTGGATGAAGGCTCGTATTGATTCTCCTAACTTTTGCTTGTAGGCACGTAATTTCTCTAAAGACGCGGGTCGCTTGAATGTGGATTGAAAATTTCTGATGAATTTGTCGTCAAGATCATTCCAACTGCTGATGGAGTCTTCTGGTAGCTGCTTTAGCAGGAGCGTGCCGCACTGGTTAGGTGGAGCTGCGGGCTTTTCATTGTCATGGCTTTGGATCCTCCTTGTAATCTTACCGTCGCTAGATAGTCTGTCAGCCAAGCTTCGGGTTCTTGGAGGCCGTCGTATTTTTGTCGATCTTGGGGTAGCTTAAAATCTTTTGGTACCGAAGTTTTGCGAACCCGTCGGTAAAGCAGCTGGCCCGGCATAATTCTTGTTCATCCTCGCTTTCGCAGTCACGGTATCTTCGGGTACTACGCTCTTCTCGTGATTGATCAGTCCTTCGCTGGGTGATGTCGTTTCTTGCGTCGTTGCACGGTTTTTGTTCGGAAAAGTGGACCCGATGTGGCGACCGCGATCGTCGGGTGTGACCTCCTTGCCGAGGGCTATTGCAATGGTGTGAGGATTGGTCACGTTGCCTCGTGGTTTCTTTATCTGCTTGCACAAGAGTTTCTCCCACTAAACTGAGGTTCATCAGGGCAGATCGGTGGAGGGCTGCACGGGGATCGTCGGGTGCAGGTTGTGTCGTGATTAGATATGTTTGTGCAACCACAATAGCTGCATGGGCTGTCTTTGCTTTGCTGTTTCCATCTTGATCTATCGACATAAACAAGAGATCAAGGTCCTGAATTAATCCACTTCTCTCTTCTTCCGGTATAGTTCTTAATCTAGACGTTCCTCTTCTTGGCGATGCTCCTCCTGTGATGCTTCTTGATCCCCAGGTGGGGCTTAGCTAGATTCGTTGGCTACCCTCTTCCTTTAATCAAGCTGCCTTTGCATCCTGAGGATTTTTATCTTTTTGCAGTGCAGCAGATACTGGTAGGCCAATAGATCATCGTGAGTGGCATCTGTTACCATTGGGGTTGCACCCGAAATTATTGCTCTCGCTTTCTCCCATGCACTGGCTGGTAAGCCGAGGGTTCGCCTCTCATCTTTGCGTGGCTGCTCTTCTTCTCTGTTTTCTCGGTCGACTGTTGGACCTGCTTCGTTTCCTTGACTTCCTTCTTTGTCATTGCTTCCTACACTATGGCTTGGAAGGATGTCATCGGAGTTAAGAATTGGGTTACCGTTGGAGTCTTGCTGGGTCGTGGCGTCTCCGATGATCACGCATACTTGGTGCTGAGTGGCGTACGGACTAGTAACGTCGTAGTTTTCGCTGATGGAGATACTATCGGATGAGCCAGTGAAGTCCATCAGCTTTTGCTCTGGATAAATTTCCGCCATCTGAATTCCAAAGTCGATGCTTTTGCTACTTTCTTCAGGTTCTGAATTAGCTGGGTTTACTTCACGTGGTGGCGTGGATGGTGGGTCGGATCTTAAGGATAGATTGTCATAGAGACCATCAAGATCCCCCATATTCGTCTCGACTTGCCCACCTTCGTTGCCTTATTCGATTTGTGCCTCGACTTCCATTGACGATTCAGTGGGAGGTTCCTGTACTTCTGTTGATTTTCGGGTAACTTTACAGGTAGGTGGGCATGGTTTGCTTTCATCGAGTTGATGCTTGGTGGAGAGCGTTCCACCGAATCCGTGTTTCTAGCGTTCAAGTTTCCCACACATGGCGCCAATTGCCGAGGAGTAACCTCGGCAATGCCCATGATGATGGACTTGGGGTTTCGCGGAAAAGAGAGCACTGGGGATTTCGTCGGATGTCAGGGAGAACAATGAAGACAAAGTCGCCTGAATATTGGGGAAACACTCTATTACAAGTTGTCTATTAGATTTCGTTACCCTCGCTTGGGCTTCTCCCGCCCTATATATTATAGGCCGGGTCTGAAAGCTGTATGCGGATATGTTTCATACACGCGTGATTACAATACCAACATAATGTCGGTTCATGATTTATTTCCTAATACAATAAGAAGTTTCTGTCGGTTGCTTCCTTGGGCTTTTATCTAGAATATCTATGGGTCGTAGGCCTTTTACCCAATGTAAGGTAGCGAATAGCGAGCATCCGAGTAATCATGCCCATGTCAGGGAGAATCCTGCCAATGTGCAGAGGTGGGGGAGGCCTAGGGATTTCGTAGGGATAGCACCGAGAATTCCATGTCCGACGGAATCAAATTGGTCTCTAAAAGAAAACAGGGTGAAGTCTCCACATGGGCCTCTCACCCTTGGAAAGGACGGGTATCTCGGGGGGGTTCCCGTGTATACAAATGAGCCCTTAGGGCTAGTTTGGTTGTCAGGAAAGAAAAAACAAGGGAAACATACCCCTGGGAGGGGAATTCAGTGTGCATACAGGATCCCCTCCTCCAATGGGGGAGATCTCCCCATCTCCTGTGGTAGTTTGGCAACATGGCAAGAAACCCGAGCACACACGGAAGAACAAGAATTCATTAGTAGGGGAGAAGATAATGTTAGAATAATTGTACCATATCTGTTCTCATTTCAGTGCAAATTAAAGTGTGGTCTGAACTATTTTTTCTTTTATAATAAGAGTAATCATTAAAATTAATATCGCTGCATAATTGATAAAAACTTCTGAATTTTAGAAATGCACCATTAGAACTAACGATCTAGGAGAAACACTATCTGAATAGAAGAGTCCAAATTCTCAAGCTGCCTTGTCCAATGAGGCGACACTTCTGAAGAGGTGAGCTAAGGGCATCCCCAACGGAGACCCCCAAATCACACACAGAAAATGTTGGGAATATGCCCTAGAGGCAATCATGTATGATGTTATTTCCAATGTATTCATCAAGTTATTGTCCATGTATGAACTACTGATATATATCATTGAATATGTGATTCGATTGTGGAACTATATATTCATGTTGTTTATACTGATTGTCCTTGGTCGTTGAGGTTGTGCTGGACACACAACTTAGACTAATGTGAAAGTCTGCTGATGACTCGGTTCCACTTGTCATGGACATAGAGATGCTATTCCGACTTACACGGATTCGGCTAAAGAGTTTAGCGAGTCAGACTGACCTATATTGAGATACAACGAATAAGTCGTCATTTGTATACCTCAATCAATGTAATCCTTAGACCTGAGGTTATTGCACAATCTGAGTTGAGAATCACCGACTTAGGTTCTATCAAACGTTGTTCCATCACTGGGTAGTTATAAAGGCGGAGTTTGGGTCGACTGAGAATCAAGCTGCGTGATGTGAATAACCGAGATGGAATTTTGCCCCTTCGTTTGGAGAGATATTCTCTGGGCCCTCTCAGAAGATATGATTTGGAAAGCATGGCCATGCGTGATTCGGTTAAGTCTTAACCGAGGTGACCGACTAAGAGTTAGTCGGATGAATCACTTATCTCGGATCGAGAAAGAGAGTCGAACTATTTAAGGGATGATGATTATTCGCCTATAGTTCGACAAGGTATATCGTGAGGCAAAATGGACTCAGACGAAAGTCGTATTGGAAGGTATGTCGTCATGACTCTTTGGTACTTGGGAGTTGCCACGTTCTGCCAGGAGCCGCTACCAACTGATCGGTCACGAGTGAGACTCAGATCGTGTCCGGGTCACCATGAGCCTATCGGGTCACACACTTAAGAGAGGGAGCATATTTAGGTTGGACCCAAAAAGGAAACGGACAGAGTTAGTGAGTTGGACTCGCAGTGACTAATATAGGCCTTTTAGTGAATGGGCCACAAGTGAGTGGATCCCACTTTCACTCCCTAAATAAGCTGGGGCACAGGTGCTTAGAGCACACGGTTAGGTCACTCCATGTGTTGGAAACCCTAGCTCCAGTACAGTCTTGTTGCCGCCGTACCGGACATAGCAGTCCATCGCCGGTGCTCCTCCTTGTACGTGTGGATACTGGCGGAGGTGTTGTACGTTCAGTAATTCGACGATCGTGGATCGGAACGGACCGTGAGTACTGCACTGCATCAAGCGACGTGCTTCATCGATTCCGCAACCGCGCGTCTAGTGGTAATTCTCGTGGTCTACTACCTCAGCTAGATCTTGGGTTCACCGCGTAGGAAAAGTTTTGTTTTCTCTGCGTGGCCCAACAGAAAATGTCCTATTTGGTTCATTTGTGGGTCTAGGAGAACAAAATCGGACCAATTGTCCTCCCCTTGTCCGATTTGCGCGTGTCATGCAACCAATGCTTGAATCTGGGAGCAGCGCGCACATCCTTTGGAGCATCCTCGCTTGCGCACGTCGACCGCTATCACCCGGAGCCACCGCCGCCTCGCTCACACACGTATACGATCGGCCTGCACCTTCGCCCCGTAGCCTGGCCAACACCGCCGCCCCGACCGTCGCAAGAGCCGTAGCCTGGAGTCGCCTCGCTTGCGCGTGTCGACCACCATCGCCTGGAGACACCGCCGCCTCGATCGTGCGCGTATATGACCGGCCAGCACCACCACCCCGTAGCCCAGCTGGGAGTCCTGCTCTGGTCGCTTCTCTACACTATCGCAGCTCGATGTTTGCTGAATTACAAGAAACGGTGAGAAAGTTAGCACCTGTTTCACAATACAATTTAAGTAAATTGTTTTTCGGACTACCACCACTAACCACAATGAAGTCACAAAACATAAAGATCAATATAACTATAGAAGTAGCTCCAGGCAGGCTGCTCTATTTTATCTTTTCGGTTTTGTGACTTATAGGAGTTTCGGATTAACATGGAATCAATGGTCTTATTCTTATAGAAATGTAGACTGTAGATCCTTATCAGCAATAAACAAGAAAGCCCATTTTTTCAAGCTAGGTTTAACAAGTTGCAGCTCTGAGATACTGTATAACAAACTAGTGCATACTCCTTTTCTTTAATCAAAACTGATACAAATAGACACATGTGAAAACAATGGTAAGGCATATAGCAATAGAATCATTACCAGGTCTCCCTAGATTTTAAATGCATGTGAATAGTAATTATAGTAACTGCCTGAAAGAATCAACAAAAGTATGTAAGGATAGTTCAAAGCCATCATCATGTAGGCAAGAAGGAATAATTGCTACAAAAAATTATGTCCTTAGACAACAATCTACAAGGGCAACAACAGAATATATACACTACAGTAGATCAATCGATTATAGATCAATCGATTATTTGCAAGTTAACTCAACACTAATTATTTAGATTGTATGGTTGGTTGCATCCAACAACCGAAAGAAAAAGTTAATGAAAAAAGAAAATAAAAAGGAGGAACCCTCACCACAAAAAAATGATCATGAACAAAAGAAAGACCTACATTCCAGATTTTTTGTTAACTAATTGCAGCATGTTGAGAAACATAAAAATTAACTAATCTTGAGAAACATAACCATTATTTGTTAACTAATTGACACAAACCAGATGTTTCATTATGAAGATCAAACCATCAAATTCAACTATAAGGAACTAAACAACAAGGAAGAGCAGGGCTTTTACAAACTAGTGTGCTAAAACAAAGAATTGACAATTGTCGTGTACTCATAATCTATCTAGCTAATTGTATATGATGACACTATTTATAAAAAGTAATACAGAAGATACTGCATATTATTCATCTATAGCTTCGGTTGGAAATTTAGACTATGATAATTCATGTAATCTTGTAGATAACTTGTTCTTTTAAACAATCGTCAATGGTCTTTGTACTACCACATGATACACAAGAGACAAGTATCACGGAGATACATAAATACACAAGAATTATACTGCAAGAAGTATACCCCCTGGAGATCAATCTTACACCTAGCTGGAACGGGAATAGCCTCACATTGTGCCCTCCCTCACGAGCTGTAGCCACCACTGAACCCTACTAGCCAAGATCTGAGGGAATAGAGTAATGGATAAATAAGATCAGGACATGTACGAAATCAAGTAGGGTATTCTCACCAAGTGCATAGAAGCAACTGGTACAGTAGCCTGAGCATAAGCGGTTGCCGAGGGATACGAACTGTCGGAGGACATTGGCCATCGTTGGGAGAGGTGCAATAGGCCACGATGCGGAGTAGTTCCCGAGGCAGCTAAGGTCGTGAGGAAGTGATGGAGCAGGGTGAGGCGAGGGGTGGATGTGGAAGAACGGAGGCGGGAAAGGAAGCGGAGGAGGATGAGATGGCAGAGCTACTGTCGTCGCGAGCGAGACAGGGAGAATCCTCCTCGTACTTATGGATACTGGCGGAGGTGCTGTACGTTTGGAAACCCTAGCTCCAGTCCAGTCCTGTCGTCGCCGTACCGGACCTAGAAGTCCATCGCCGGCGCTCCTCCTCGTACGTGTGGATACTGGCGGAGGTGCTGTACGTTCAGCATTTCGACGATCGTGGATCAGAACGGGTCGCGAGGACTGCACTGCATCAAGCGACGTGCTTCATCGATTTTGCAACCACGCGTCTAGTGGTAATTCTCGTGGCCTACTACCCCAGCTAGATCTTGGGTTCACCGTGTAGAAAAAGTTTTGTTTTCTCTGCGTGGCCCAACGGCTTAGCCCTATCGTAGCGCCTTAGATATCGTTGGGAGTTTCACAATACCGGTAGATATCGTATCTATGCATAACTTGTTTTTGCAGGATGATGTTGTGAATGGTATGGCTTATGTGCATGTGATGTGTCTAATCCATACGTGATCTGCGTCTCACGGTTTTTGTCAGCCGGCTGGAGCCTAGGTGTTGTCATTTTATTATATAACAACCTGCTTGTCGGATTCTCTATGTAATTTACATTACAAGCTAGTGTAGCTGTTTGGAGAACAAGGATGGCATGCAAGTCGGTGTACAAGTCGGCTACATGGAGTAAGATGGCACGTGACAAGAGTTGACACGAGTTGGATTACATGTTTTGTGGAGATGGAGATCGCCATGAAGAGAGCCATACCATTTCATGTTATAATTGCTTTATTTTGTGTTATTGTTATGTCTCTGTTTTACCTCTATTAGATAGTTGGTAGAAAGTAATCCCTCAAAGAAGGTCTAGTCGTTTTCCTCGCCAGTGGTGCACCATCATAAGTCGGACATTTTTGGTAGTGGGCTCATAAAATTGAGGTACTATTAATTCTTTCCGACCAGGTGGGTTCGAGTCGGACTCTTATAGCGGAAGCACTCGGTAATCTAGACGGGTCTATCACAACGGTTGTGGGACTCGGGGAAAAGTCGGATGGTAGCCGGGGCATGTGATGCCACCCATCCAACAGGAGTCGTATGAGATACGATTGACAAGGAGTTGTCTACCTAGATCACTTGACGGCTAGCGGTGATGCTAAAGCTCACTAGTCCACTTGCTTATTTAGGGTCCTGAATCAGTAAGTAACCATCAGAGGGGTGTTGGTTATAGTGGGAGCATAAGTATTAAAGTGTTTAATATGCTTGCTCTTTTATGGATACATATCTTAAGTGTTTTGCATATTTTTCTATTGTAGATCAATGGCACCTAGCAGTCTCCCTCAGATTTCCAGTTTTGCTTTGAGAAGCATCTTAGAGAAAGATAAGCTAAATGGAACTAACTTCACCAACTGGCATCATAATCTGAGAATTATTCTCAAGCAAGAAAAGAGGGACCATGTCCTAGACAACCCACTTCTAGATGAGCCGAATCAGAATGCGACTGTCGTAGCCACCAATGCCTACCGTCGGATTTGTGATGAATCCATGGAGATTAGCTGTCTTATGCTTGCTCACATGGAACCGGACTTGCAACAACAGTTCGAGAATGTTGAGGCCTACGATATGATCGTAAGCCTCAAAAGTATGTTCCAGGCTCAGGCAAAGACTGAGAGGTATCAAGTCTCTCATGACTTGTTGAGCTGCAAGCTTAAGGATGGTGATCCACTGAGTCCACATATGATCAAGATGGTTGGTTATGTGCAGTCTCTGGAAAGGCTGGGCTACCCCATTAGCGAAGAGTTCGCTACGGACATAATTATGAACTCTCTTCCTAGTGCGTATGGTCAGTTCATATTAAAGTACCACATGCATGGTATGGATAAGAAGCTCACCGAATTACATGGGATGCTCAAGCAGGCTGAGGCGGATCTCAAGAAAGGTGCCAGTCAAGTGTTGATGGTACAGAATAAAGATAAGTTCAAGAAGAGTTCTTGGACTAAGAAGAGGAAGGCTAAGTCGGGAGGTAAGGCTGAGGACCCGGTCCAAAGCGCTTCCTCAGGGATCCACTTTCTTCTACTACAAGGCGGATGGCCACTGGAAGAGGAATTACAGCAAGTATCTGGCTGATAAAGCCAAGAGTGGAGGTGTGACTTCTGGCTCAGGTACGCTTGTTTGCAATGTTATAGAAATTTATCTTGCTGATGCACCTGGTAGTTCTTGGGTATATGATACCGGATCAGTTATTCACATCTGCAACTCGTTGCAGGGACTGGTAAGAACTAGGAGCGTGGCGAGAGGCGAGGTTGACATTTGAGTCGGCAACAAAGCGAGAGTCGCTGTGTTGGAAGTCAGCACAATGCAACTTCATTTACCTTCTGTATTCTTAATGGAGCTGAATAATTGTTATTATGTTCCAGTGCTTAGTTGAAACATTATTTCTACCTCATGTTTGATGAGACAAGGCTATGAGTCGAATATTAAGAATAATGGTTGTTCTTTGTATTTGAATGATATGTTTCACGGCTTTGCACCTGTCTAGGACGGGTTATTTATTTTGAATTTTGAAGGTGAATCTGTCTATAACATAAATGTGAAAAGGTTGAAACCAAATGATCTGAATATGACTTACTTTTGACATTGTCGGCTTGGTCATATAAGCTGGTAATGCATGAAGAAGCTCCATGATGATGGACTCCTAACTTCGTTCGACTTGGAGTCATTCGAGACATGTGAATCCTGCCTACTCGGCAAGATGACCAAGACACCTTTTGCAAAGAGTTATTAAAGGGCGTCCGACTTATTGGGACTAGTACATAGTGATGTATGTGGCCCAATGAGCACGACAACCAGAGGTGGTTATGAGTACTTCATTACATTCACTGATGATTTGAGTAGGTATGGATATATCTACTTGATGAAACATAAGTCGGATGCCTTTGAAAAGTTCAAGGAATTCCAGAATGAGGTACAGAATCAACTCGGCAAGAAAATAAAGTTTCTTCGGTCGGACCGAGGAGGCGAGTACATGAGCCATGAGTTTGATGACCATTCGAAGAGTTGTGGAATAGTTCCCCAGCTCACTCCTCCAGGAACGCCGTAGAGAAACAGTGTGTCGGAAAGGAGAAATCGGACCTTGTTGGACATGGTACGATTAATGATGAGTCAGATAGATTTGCCTTTATCATTTTGGGGTTATTGTCTAGAAACTACAGCGTTCACACTAAACAGAGTACCATCAAAGTCGGTAGAGAAGACACCGCATGAGATGTGGACTGGCAAGAAGCCGAGTTTACCTTTTCTTAAGATTTGGGGTTGTGAAACTTTTGTCAAGCGACTTCAGTTGGACAAGCTTACAGCTAAGTCGAATAAGTGTATTTTCGTAGGATATCCGAGGGAAACCTTGGGATACTACTTCTACAACCGAGAAGAGGGCAAAGTGTTTATCGCTCGGAACGATGTCTTCCTTGAGAAAGAGTTTCTCAGTCAGGGAAATTTGAGAGGTACCGGCCAGTAGCGAGTCGGCAAAAGCCTTGGAGGTTGAGCCGGTCGTGGTACCTGAGCCGGAAATAGCACCAAGACTGCGAAGATCGGCAAGATTGCGAAGTGTTCGTGATGTGTTGCTGTTAGACAGTGATGAGCCGACAACTTATTCAGAAGCGATGGTGGGTTCCGATTCTGAGTCATGGCTTGGAGCCATGATATACAAGTTAAAGTCCATGGATGAAAATCAAGTTTGGAACTTGGTTGATCTGCCAGACGATGCAAGACCCATCGAGTGCAAATGGGTCTTTAAGAAGAAAACTGATATGGATGGAAATGTTTCTATCTATAAGGCACGGCTTGTCGCGAAGGGGTTCCGACAAGTTCAAGGAGTTGACTACGATGATACTTTCTCTCCCGTGGCGATGCTTAAATCAGTTCGGATCATGTTAGCTATAGCAGCCTATTTCGACTATGAGATACGACAGATGGATGTCAAGACGGCTTTCCTTAATGGAAACTTAACAGAGGACGTGTATATGATACAGCCCGAGGGTTTGTCGATCCGGCTAATGCTGACAAGGTATGCAAACTTCAGAAATCCATTTATGGGTTGAAGCAAGCATCTCGGAGTTGGAACATTCGCTTTGATGAGGTAGTCAAATCGTTTGGATTCATCAAGAGTGATCATGATTCTTGTTTATACAAGAAGTTTAGTGGGAGCAAAGTAAACTTTCTGATCTTATATGTGGATGACATATTACTGATTGGAAATGATGTCCAGATGTTGCAAGAGACCAAGGAATCAGTGGAAAAGGGTTTTTTCGATGAAAGACTTGGGTGAGGCGACTTACATACTAGGAATCCGGATCTATAGAGATAGATCAAAGTGGCTCATTGGATTGAGTCAAAGTACATATTTGGACAAAGTATTAAAGAAGTTCAACATGGAATCGTCTAAGAAGGGGTTCTTACCGATGTCCCATGGCGTGAAACTTAGCAAGACTCAGTGTCCTTCGACAACTGATGAGCGAAGTCGTATGAGTGCGATTACGTATGCTTCTCCAGTCGGATCCATCATGTACGCTATGATTTGTACTAGGCCGGATGTTTCCTATGATGACCCTTGAGAAATCCACTGGGTAGCAGCTAAAAATATCCTCAGGTACTTGAGAAGGACTAAGGATATGTTCCTGGTTTATGGAGGTCAGGATGAACTCAGTGTAAGGGGTTACACGGATTCCAGTTATCTCACTGACTCGAATGATTCTTGTTCGCAATCCGGATATGTGTTTGTAATAAATGGAGGGGCTGTGAGCTAGAAGAGTTCCAAGCAAGAGACGGTGTCTGCGTCTACAATAGAGGCTGAGTATATTGCTGCCTCAAAGGTGGCAAAGGAAGCCGTTTGGATGAGGAATTTCCTCATGGATCTTGGTGTGGTTCAGGGCTCGTCCAATCTGGTAGACGTGTATTGTGACAACAATGGTGCTATTGCACAAGCCAAGGAACCTAGACAACACCAGAAGAACAAACATATACTCATGCAATACCACCTTATTCGCCAGTTCTTGGATCAAGGTGATATAAAGTTATGCAAGGTACACACGGATGCAAACATTGCGGATCCATTGACAAAGCCACTTCCACAGCCGAAGCATGAGGCGCACCTGAGAGCTATCGGCATTAGATGACTAGACATGTGATGTCGGATGATTAACTCTAGTGCAAGTGGGAGACTGTTGGGAATATGCCCTAGAGGCAATCATGTATGATGTTATTTCCAATATATTCATAAAGTTATTGTCCATGTATGAACTACTGATATATATCATTGAATATGTGATTCGATTGTGGATCTATATATTCATGTTCTTAATACTGATTGTCCTTGGTCGTTGAGATTGTTCTAGACACACAACTTAGACTAATGTGAAAGTCAGCTGATGACTCGGTTTCACTTGTCATGGGCATAGAGATGCTATTCTGACTTACATGGATTCGGCTAAAGAGTTTAGCGAGTCGGACTGACCCATATTGAGATACAACGAATAAGTCATCATTTGTATGTCAATCAATGTAATCCTTAGACCTGAGGTCATTGCACAATCCGAGTTGAGGATCACCGACTTAGGTTCTGTCAAACGTTGTTCCGTCACTGGGCAGTTACAAAGGCGGAGTTTGGGTCGACTGAGAATCAAGCTGTGTGATGTGAATAACCGAGATGGAATTTTGCCCCTTCGTTTGGAGAGATATTCTCTGGGCCCTCTCGGAATATATGATTCGGAAAGCATAGCCATGCGTGACTCGGTTAAGTGTTAACCGAGGCGACCGACTAAGAGTTAGTCGGATGAATCACTTATCTCGGATCGAGAAAGAGAGTCGAACTATTTAAGGGATGACGATTATTTGCCTATAGTTCGACAAGGTATACCGTGAGGCAAAAGGGACTCAGACGAAAGTCGCATTGGAAGGTATGTCATCATGACTCTTTGATACTTGGGAGTTGGCACGTTCTGCTAGGAGCCGCTACCAACTAATCGGTCACGAGTGAGACTCGGATCGTGTCCGGGTCACCATGAGCCTGTCGGGTCACACACTTAAGTGGGGGATCATATTTAGGTTGGACCCAAAAAGGAAACGGACAGAGTCAGTGAGTTGGACTCACAGTGACTAATATAGGCCTTTTAGTGAATGGGCCAACAGTGAGTGGAGCCCACTTTCACTCCCTATATAAGCTGGGGCCCAGGTGCTTAGAGCACACGATTAGGTCACTCCATGTGTTGGAAACCCTAGCTCCAGTCCAATCATGTCGCCGCTGTACCGGACCTAGCAGTTCATCACCAGTGCTCCTTCTCGTACGTGTGGATACTGGCGGAGGTGTTGCAAGTTCAGTAATTCGACGATCGTGGATTGGAACGGATCGTGAGGACTGCACTTCATCAAGAGACGTGCTTCATCGATTCCACAACCGCGTGTCTAGTGGTAATTCTCCTGGCCTACTACCTCAGCTAGATCTTGGCTTCACTCCGTAGGAAAAGTTTTCTTTTCTCTGCGTGGCCCAACAGAAAATGTCCTATTTGGTTCATTTGTGGGTCGAGGAGAACAAAATCAGACCAATTGTCCTCCCCTTGTCCGATTTGCGCCTGTCATGCAACCAATGCTTGAATCTGGGAGCAGCGCGCACATCCCTTTGGAGCATCCTCGCTTGCGCGCGTCGACCGCTATCGCCCGGAGCCACCGCCACCTCGTTCACGCACGTATACGATCGGCCTGCACCTTCGCCCCGTAGCCTGGCTAACACCGCTGCCCCGACCGTCGCAAGAGCCGTAGCCTGGAGTCGCCTCGCTTGCGCGTGTCGACCATCGTCGCCTAGAGACACCGCCGCCTCGATCGTGCGTGTATACGACCGGCCAGCACCACCACCCCGTAGCCTAGGTGGGAGTCCTGCCCTGGTCGCTTCTCTACACTATCACAGCTCGATGTTTGCTGAATTACAAGAAACGGTGAGAAAGTTAGCACCTGTTTCACAATACAATTTAAGTAAATTGTTTTTCAGACTACCACCACTAACCACAAAGAAGTCACAAAACATAATGATCAATATAACAATGGAAGTAGTTCCAGGCTGCTCTATTTTAACTTTTCGGTTTTGTGACTTATAGGAGTTTCGGATTAACATGGAAACAATGGTCTTGTTCTTATAGAAATGTAGACTGTAGATCCTTATCAGCAATAAACAAGAGAGCCCATTTTTTCAAGCTAGGTTTAACAAGTTGCAGCTCTGAGATAGTTCCTAACAAACTAGTGCATACTCCCTTTCTTTAAGCAAACATGATACAAATAGACACATGTGCAAACAATGGTAAGACATATAGCAATAGAATCATTACCATGTCTCCCTAGATTTTAAATGCATGTGAACAGTAAGGATAGTTCAAAGCCATCATTATGTAGGCAAGAAGGAATAATTGCTACAAAAAATTATGTCCTTGCACAACGGTCTACAAGGGAAACAACAGAATATATACACTACAGTAGATCAATCGATTATAGATCAATCGATTATTTGCAAGTTAACTCAACACTAATTCTTTAGATTGTATGGTTGGTTGCATCCTACAACCGAAAGAAAAAGTTAATGAAAAAATAAAATAAAAAGGAGGACCCTCACCACAAAAAAATGATCATGAACAAAAGAAAGACCTACATTCAAGATTTTTTGTTAACTAATTGCAGCATGTTGAGAAACATAAAAATTAACTAATCTTGAGAAACATAACCATTATTTTTTAACTAATTGACACAAACCAGATGTTTCATTATGAAGCTCAACGTCTCCAAGATCAAACCATCAAATTCGACTATAAGGAACTAAACAACAAGGAAGAGCAGGGCTTTTACAAACTAGTGTGCTAAAACAAAGAATTGACAATTGTCGTGTACTCATAATCTATCTAGCTAATTATATATGATGACACTATTTCTAAAAAGTAATACAGAAGATACTGCATATTATTCATCTATAGCATCGGTTGGAAATTCAGACTATAATAATTCATGTAATCTTGCAGACTAACTTGTTCTTTTAAACAATCGTCAATGGTCTTTGTACTACCACATGATACACGAGCGACAGGTATCACGGAGATACATAAATACACAAGAATTATACTGCAAGAAGTATACCCCCTGGAGATCAATCTTGCACCTAGCTGGAACGGGAATAGCCTCACATTGTGCCCTCCCTCACGAGCTGTAGCCACCACTGAACCCTACTAGCCAAGATCCGAGGGAATAGAGGAATGGATGAACAAGATCAGGACATGTACGAAATCAAGTAGGGTATTCTCACCAAGTGCATAGAAGCAACTGGTGCAGTAGCCTGAGCATAAGCGGTTGCCGAGGGATACGAACTGTCGGAGGACATTGGCCGTCGTTGGGAGAGGTGTAATAGGCCACGATGCAGAGTAGTTCCTGGGGCAGCTAAGGTCATGAGGAAGTGATGGAGCAGGGTGAGGCGAGGGGTGGATGTGGAAGAACGGATGTGGAGAAGGAAGCGGAGGAGGATGAGACGGCAGAGCTACTGTCGTCGCGAGCGAGACAGGGAGAATCCTCCCGATGTGCGGATGTGGGGGAAAGCGGCCCGGGGATTTCGTAGGGATAGCACCGAGAATTCCATGCCTGATCCAACCAAATGGGTCTCTGAAGGAAAACGGGTTGAAGTTTCCACGTGGGCCTCTCACCGTGGGAAAGGACGGGGTCCCGTGGGGTTCCAGTGCATCCAAATGAGCCCTTAGGGCTAGTTTGGTTGTCTGGGAAGGAAAAACAAGGAAAACATACTCCGGGAGGGAAAATCAGGGTGCATACGGGATCCCCTCCTCCCATGGGGGGGGGATCTCCCCCTCCCCTGTGGTAGTTTGGCAACATGGCAAGAAACCCATGCACACACGGAAGAACAAGAAATCATTATCAAGGAAGAAGATAATGTTAAAACAACTGTACCATATTTGTTCTCATTACATTGCGAATTAAAGTGTGGTATGGACTGTTTTTTCTATTATAATAAGAGTAACCATTACAATTAATATCGCAGCATAATTGATAAAAACTTCTAAATTTTAGAATTGCACCATTAGAATTAATGATCTAGAAGAAACACTATCTTAATAGAATAGTCTGAATTCTCAAGCTGCCTTGTCCGATGAGGCGACACTTTTGAAGAGGTGAGCTAAGGGCATCCCCAACGGAGACCCCGAAAATCAGACACGGAAAATGACCTACTATGTCCATTTGCGGGCATGGGAGAACAAAATCGGACCATTTGTCATCCCCTTGTCTGATTTGCGTGTGTCATGCACCCAACACTTGAATCTGGGAGCAGCACGCACATCGCCTAGAGCAGCCTTGCTTGTGCGCGTCGACCGTTATCGCCTGGAGCCACCGCCACCTCGCTCATGCATGTATACGATTGGCCAGTACCTCCACCTCGTAGCATGACCAACACCGCCACCCCACCCATCGCTAGAGCCATAGCCTGGAGCCGCCTCGCTTGCGCGTGTCGACCATCGTCACCTGGAGCCATCGCCGCCTTGCTCATGCGCGTATACGTCCGGCCAGCATCGCCGCCCCGTATCCCAGCCAGGAGTCCTGCTCTGTCACTTCTCTACTCTATCGTAACTCGATGTTCACTCAATTACAAGAAAAACTAAGAAAGTTAGCATGTATTTCACAATACAATTTAAGTAAATTGTTTTTCGGACTACCACCACTAACCACAATGAAGTCACAAAACATAAAGATTAAAATAACCATGGAAGTAGTTCCATGCAAACTGCTCTATTTTATCTTTGGGATTTCTATTTTCGTTCCCCTAGTTTGTTAGTTGTACTCAGTTTTTCCCAGGCGCTTTACTTTTCCTCACTATTACCCTCCCTCTATTCTGTAACCCTCACAGGCGCACGGACGAAGGGATGTTGTCAGGTCAAAGGCTTAACCATTACATGCGGAACGATGGGACCGTGTTGGGGCGGGTCGTGCATTGAGCATTACGTTATGCACTACTAGGGAACACCCTACCCAAGACGCACCAAAAACCCTATCTGAGGCGCATATGATATGCGCCTCTAGCGTCGCGCCTCTAGTATTTGTTATGCGAGGCGCATATCATATGCGCCTCCTATATCCTAGATATGCGAGGCGCATAATGATCATATGCGCCTCCCATACTCGGAATATGCGAAGGCGTATATGTAACATCCAAGCATTAGGATCCAATGAAGGGTAGAAATAGGAATAGAAGTTTGTGCATGCATGCATCTGTAAAATCAGGGTAAATTTTTCGCCAAACAAAACACTAAAGGGATCAGAGTTTCTTTCACTAACTAGAGGTAGGAATAGTTCTTGTTAGTGATTGCTATGAATTTTGACATGACCTTTAGGCAGTATTAAGAATTTGGGGAAATTGCTTTGAATTCAAATTTGAAATTCAAATAAAATTAAAATTATCTAAATATTAGAAGTTATTAGTGTTGAAGGGTTTTCCAAAACAAAACCTTATTAACATTGTTTGGTTTTAATAAATAAATAGTAATCAACAATAAGAATTAATGACAAGGAAAATTAAATAAGAAATAATTCTTATTTCTCTATTTTATAATAAGGTCACAACTGATGACAAATACATCAAAGGTATGAGGTTACCAAGAACAGAAATTTAACTTTATTAACTTGTAATAATATCTTTACAAGATACTTTACAAAAGGATTACAAAGAAGGTTACAAGAAGAACCTATACTAACTATCTACTCCTATACTAATCTCGTGAGTCCAGATCTTGTTCCTGCAAATAAGATAAACAACTAGAAAGGAAAATTAGGGGTTAGTTAGATAATTTTTACTCTCAATGTTGAACAGTGAAGTGCACTGTTCATGGTACATCATTGAGTAAATAAAAGGGTAAGTTTCACCAAAAGTGAAGTATCTGTTCTTCTTAGTAAATAGTTAAGATTATAGTAAAAGCCAAGTAGATAAAAGTAAGTTTCACCATGCTATCAATCAGTAAATAGGTAAAAATAAAAGCCAAGTTACTTGAGCTGATCCACATGCACAGCACACACACATACATCTTAGTCGGCTAACTTCATGGTGTGTGCTGTCAAGCTAACAACAGCAGTACAAACTACCATACAGAGCACACGTCGAAGGAGAACAAAGGAGCTCATTTCTCCTTCTCAGGCACACACTCACAGCTATAGAGCTTGATGAAACCATAGCCAAATACTCCACCACTTAACCCAAATCAACCATTAGATTTCCACTTGATGGTAACATAAGGAGGGGGTGGAGCAGGTGGAAAGAAAGTTCAAGCACAAAGTCACAAGAGCAGCACCAGGTGATGCAGAGCTAGAGTAGGCAGCAAGCAACACCACAACATCATCAACCAACAAATAATCTGGTGAGTTCAAATAACATCACCACATGATCAGATTATCATAGAGTCAAATAAGCATATGTTGTTTACCTAATCTTCTCAGAAAAACACCCAAGTGGGGTGTATATTAATCCCAAAAGTATTTAGATGAAAGCCAATAACACATCCTTACAAACAAATTCAAGATCTCAGCCTATGCATCATAGATCTTGGATATAAATTTAAATCTCCACATTCATATAAAGCAACAGCCTTAGAACAAGATTCAGGGCACATCTCTTATGGAGTAGCAACTCTGAAATTGTCACATCCCAAGATTTTCCAAATCTTGTAATGTGAAAAATAAAATAAACAAAATAAATTTTTGTTGAAAATCAGGGTGAAAAGAAACTTTTGTTTCTAAAAGGAAACTTAAAATCCCATCCTGAACAAACTTTGGTTAAAGTTTGAGTTCAACAAATCCAAATCAAGAGAAATGCATTCCTCAATCAATGTATCTGGAAATTTGAACACTTGGAAAATAAATTCAAAATCCCTAAGCCCTAATGGAAGGAAATCATTTTCCAAAGTATCTCCCAATCTATGGATTTGATCCATACCCAAATTTGATCAACAGATTTTCACAAAGGATCAAGAAAGACCTTAGAAGTTGGTTTCACTTAGTTTGGAACCATGGACAAAATCTTATGAATATAATAAGATAAGGAAATTGAAGTTCCAAAGCTAATAAACCCCATACCAATTGGTGAACAAATAATCCTAAAGGGATTTATAAGGATAAACATTTATCAAAGGAAAATAAATTGTTTTGGAAACACTAATTTAGATCTTTTAATAAAAGACTTTGTTTCCAAATGAAAAGGTGAGCCAAATTAATTTTGGCCAAGCTTTTGTAATAAAATATTTTTGTTTTGATAAAATGAGTAAATGTTTATTTAAATAAAATAATAAGGATTTAAATATCCAATTTTATTTAAGTAAAGGCTTTTTCCTATTTTAAATGAACACCAAGTATTTTATTACTACTTTGAAATCTTTTATTAAAAGGTTTTGATTAAAATGAGTAAAGAATTATTTAAATAAAATAATAAGGATTTAAATATCCAAATTTTATTTAAGTAAAGGCTTTCCCATTTTAATTAAACACCAAAACTTATTTATTTATTTAAATAAGTTTCCAAGTATTCTTTTATTTTTCAAATAAAACCTTCTGGTTTGGTTTTGAAAATAATTGGATTTCAAATGGAAATTTTATTAAATAAATCAAACACTATTTATAAACTAAAGATCCATTTTATTTAATTAATAAATGGATCCTAAAATAAATAAGAATATTATTTCATTTTGGATTTGGACTATGTTGATAAACAGAACCAAATTCAAATGAAAAGTTTGTTGATTGTTTGAATTGATTGAGTGTTGTTTGATTGTTTGAATAATTGTTTGAATTGCAAAACAGGAAAATAGATTTAGAAAAAGAAAAATGGATCAGGCAGAAAAAAAATAGTGCAAAGGCCCAGCCCACTAAGCCATTCTAGCCTAGCTTCCTTTCCCCGAAGCATTCCTTTTCTCACTCAGAAACCTACCCGCTAAGTCAATGACCAGTGGACCCTCTTTCCCTCCCTCACTCCACTGACCAACCGACCCCACGCAGCCCAGCTCTCCCTCCCGAAGAAAACGGTCTGCACCGACTACTTGACCCACACAGTTACAGACAACCGGGACCCACTCCCACTCTCTCTCTTTCGCTGACATACGGGTCCCACACCACTGTGCATCGTCCTCACCCGCGCCAGCCGTTTCTTCCTCCTACCCTCAACGGCGCTCTGCCTATTTACTCCGGCGTTAAATTCGCGTTAACCACGTCCTTTACTCCCCCTGCGATCACGCCCATTTAAGCGCCAGCGCCTTCTCCTCCATTTCCCCCAGACACCGCCTTCCCTCTGCCTCCAGGCCGCCCCAATTTCTCTCTGTACCACTGCTACTCCGACGACCTTCCTCGCCGATTCCGGCTAGCCGACGTTACCCCGAGCCTCCTCGACCATACTCACATGTTCCCCAGCTCCTAGCGCATCTTCCTGTGCCAGACGTTCAACCGCGGGCGCCCCAGAGCAACGCCTGCAACAAGCTTTGAGCAACACCGCCGTCCGCTCCAACTCTGGCGAACTCCACAGGTAGCTCCCAGCCACCCCTCTTCTTTTAGATGATGCGCCTAAGACCAGTGACTTCTTCCGCAACTAATGCCATCGTTCTCGTGTCCTAGCTCACACCGTAGCGTCGCCTCCGTCGTCGACAGTGAGCACCACCGTCTGTCTCGCCTCCGACGAGATTCCCCGGTAAGTAAAGACCGCCCCGCGCCTTCTTGTTCATGCACACGACTTCGCCTTGACCCTGTGAACCTAACCGCGTCGTTTTTTTCCCTCGGGGAGAGCCACAGCTCCACCCTCGACGAGCACCCGGACCACCCGACGCCGTCCTCCACTCCGGCGAGCAATCGCAGCTGCCCCCGAGCGCCCCTCGCCCGACCAACACCTCCCCGAGCATCGCCGTGACCCCCTGAGCCCGGTGAGCATCTCCTCTTTCCCCCTCACCTCCTGTAGCGTCGCCTCCGTCGTCGACCGACCGCTCCGCCGCCACTAGCCACCGCAGCGCCGCCGACTTTAGGTCAAACTCGCCAACACCGTTCGATCTAGATCTGGCGCTCACGATTAGTTCACTTAACACCGAAGGGGTATGTCCTCTGGACCGCACGATTTAACTTAGATCCAACGCACCGCAGCACGCGATCCACACCGAACCGGTACGGGCGAATAAGATAGTGACGCGTGGCACTAGATCTGTTTAAAAGAAATTTGAAAAAAGTTTTTTTTGCCATTTTCAAACCCTTGTATCTTTGGATCCACACGTCCAAAAATTACAAATTTGATGTCGTTGGAATCAGCAAGACAAGCTCTAACCAACCCTATCCTTAGTTTAGCAAATAGTATCTGTTAGCTTGTTTGATTTTGCAGATTCTTTTGTGTGCTTGCTAACATTAGAAAAATTGTTTAAAATTGTTTTTAAGGTTAAAACCTTTGCAAATTGGTTTGTTGTGACCTTACTGACCCTAGGAACCAACCCATAGTTTGGAAAATGATTTTTGTAAAGGTTTAGAATGGATTAATTATTTTAGTCCATTTCTAGCCAAACAAAACTATTGTTTTGTTTATGAAAATGTTTTTGAGTAAAAACTTGGAGAAAATGGTTTAGACCAAACCTACTGACCCAAACACCAAGTTTTGCAATATCAACTCATTTGGTGAACCCTATAGGTTAGTGACTTAGTAAAAATATTTCTACACCACATAGAATGACACTTTGTTTTGAAAATGGTTCTATAGTGAAACCTTTTGCAAATGACTTAGCCACTTCACAAAATGACCAATAGGTGTGCCCAAATGTCTATGACCCATTAGGAACCCCTTTTTCAAACAAAACAGGGCTTGGCATGCTTGCATGCATTACTTTAACTTTGCCACTTTGGTAAATGACCATTTTGGATCTTACAAAGTTTAGGAATCTAATAGAGACCCTCTTTGCAAATGACTTTGCCGTTTTGGTAAATGACCAAATTAGAACTTACAAAGTTAGAAGCCTAGTGAAGACCATCATTACAATAGAACCAACCTTTGCATGCTTATGCATGACTTAGATCCCATTACTTTGTGTGTGAAAAATTGTTTGTTTGACTTTGTCATTTTATGTGTGTAGTTTTGCTTGATTGGTAGATTGAGTTTGTGCCTTGCTTGATTGAATTGTAGTGACTTGAAGAGTGTGATTGTTGCAAGGACAAGGAGTGAACCTATACCCTCTACCAAAAAGGCAAGTGATGCTTCATATCTTTTGTCCCATTATTTTCACTATGCATTAGTGTTTTTGCTAAGTAAAACTTGCATGGTTTTTATTTTGCTAAAGTATAGACCTTGCTATAGTAGCACCTAGTAGATGAAACCTTAGTGGAAATCTTCCTAAGTTAAGAATCCTATTACTATCAAGCTTAGCCTAGCTAATAGAAAACAAGGGTGGTTTATATATTCACACTATGGAAAAATATTCTTAGTCTGAGGACTTGTGTTTTATTTAACAAAACAACTAAGTTAATGAATCTCCTGGGTGGAATGGGACTTGCTTGGTGGTTTTTGGTTGAGTGGTTCACAAGGCCCATGTTTATGGTTTACCTTAGTGTATCTCACTTGTGGATGGCCACCCAGGAAACAAAGAGATTTGAGATGTCAAATGTTGAGAAGCTTCAAGTGCAACCACTTGGAAATATGGGCTCTGCCATGATCATATAGGTTGCAAGAACTTAGCCATATGGACAGTGGGTGGTAGTGTTTGATAGGTTGGAGCGCGTCCATGATGGTCTAAGGAAAAGCTTCTGAAAGATCTTGTCTTGGGAAACCAAGTCTTGTGGGAAAAGTGCACCACCTCTGCAGAGTGTAAAATCTAAGTACTTAGCCATGTCCCTGGTAAAGGACAATTTGAGCATCAAGACATGGAAGCAATCAACAATCTCATCATTCAATTTCTAAATTAAAACTTGTGGGTGAACAAGGGTTGTGTGAAATTCCTCAATCTTTGATGGAGAGATGGCTTGGTACAAGGATCTTGAAATCTTAGATTGGGAAAAATGATTTTGCCAAGCACTTCAGTCAATGATTGGTCGATGCCTCGAGAAGGATCTTCAGTCTTTGATTGGTAGATGCCTTGGGAAAGTTTTTGCAATGATTTTGCCAAGCACTTCAGTCAATGATTGGTAGATGCCTCAAGAAGGATCTTCAGTCTTTGATTGGTAGATGCCTTGGGAAAGTTTTTGCCAAACAAAAACTTAGTATTTTCAAAATGATATTGAAAAAAATCTATTTTGAGCAATGCAAGCCTCAACTCCACTTAGCCAAATGCATATAGATGTTAGACTCCACTATACTACCAAAGTATCACTTGCCAATACAATTCAAATGTATTGACCCTTGTGGCTGTAACTTGTAATGTTGCAGGTTTGATTGATTTTAGTGAAGATTGATTGATTAGGATTACAAAGTCTACAACCAACATCTGCCTGTGGCACTTTGAAGATGAAGGACCCATGACTATAGTTATTCCGCTGCAATGTAATGTAAATAGCCAATGAGCTATGTTTGATGTAATAAATTATTTTATTCCTGGTTATAAAGTTGTATTATGACCTTTGTTTCTTGATATTACATCTAAACTGTGGATGCTAGCTATTGATCCAGGGACTAGCATTGTAAACACAGGGGGCTCAATCTTATTAAAGGTTGGGGACCTTACAGAAATCTATTGATCTTAAGGATCTATATTTAATAGTGAAGATGACAATCATTTTCTTCAAGAATTTAAGAATCATTAGCTGATATCATGCATCAGAGCACATCTATGAGGGACATCTAGTAACAACTTAATTTTACCTAGCTATGCCTCAGACCAGCATCATAGGCTAATAGACTGTAGCATCTTAGGATAATAAAGCCAGCAGAAGCTTTCCATTCATTTAGCCAGCCATACTTGGAGATAGGTAGAATTTGGACAATAGAAGCATGAACACTTGTGTACCATTCTAAAGAAGGTGTCACAAGTACCACTTCTAAAACCAAGCAAATGCTTTACTTATATTCCATTAGTAAACTTGTAGTTAGCTAACAAATCATTTTCCTCAAATAAACACTCAGGAATCATAACCATGGTTGTTTTTACACAATCAGAGAATCATAGGAGTATCATATTAACTCCAATCTGAAAGATCAACACAAACTAGTGTATAAAGATCAAGTGAACATTATTGATAGAACCATTGTCAGTATTAAGATCATGAAACAACAGTTAAATCCACATCACTAGCATCAGTGGGAAAACATCCAGGACAGTATAACCACTACAACCAGTTCTAACAGTCATCATAATCAAACCAGAGGGTTAAACCTAATCAAACCTTGAACCCCAATTAGGGATTGATCACTAGAGGCACACAGAGGTTATCGAGCAAGGCAGAGAGGAGCACAGAAGGGGAATAGTTGATACATTGCAAATGTATCTATAATTTTTGATGTTCCATGCTTGGTTTTATCCACTTTCTTGTGTTTTGTTCCAACTTTGGAGTACTTTTCATATGATTTCTTGGACTAACCTATTAACAAGAGCCACAGTGCCAGCTGCCTGTTTTCTACTGTTTTTGGTTCCAGGAAAGTCAAAAAATATATATTCTCGGAATTGGACGGGACAAAAGCCAAAGTGCCTATTTTTCCGGAAGGGATCAAGTGCCAGAATACGAGACAAAGAGGGGCCAGGGGACGGCCACACCACCTGGCCGCGCGGCCAGGCCTGGCCCATGCCAGGGGTGATGTGGTGGCTCCCAGCACCCTCTCGGCCTCTCCTTCCGCCTATAAGTTTCCCTCAGGACGAAAACCCTAAGTACCCGATCAAAAATCCACGAAAGAGTCTGTAGCCGCCATCATCTCCATCCCTAGATCAGGAGGATCCAAGCTCTTCCACCACTGTCGGAGGGAATTCACCCTGGAGGCCTCCTTCATCACCATGCAAGCCTCCGGAGTGATGCGTGAGTAGTTCATCCTTGGACTCCGGATCCATGTAGTAGCTAGATGGCTGGTTTCTCCTCCTGTGCTTTCATGTTTAGATATTGTGAGCTCCGTTCATGATCAAGATCATCTATTTGTAATTCATACATGTTGTGTTTGCGGGGATCCGATGGATATTGAGATGCTATTTTAGATTGATTATTGATTCTATCATGTCTTTGTTATTTGAGATCTTGCATGCTTTCCGTTGTTAGTAGCTATCTTGGCCAAGTAGATGCTAGCAACTCCAAGAGTTAGTATTTATGCTTGATAGTGGGTTCATGCCTCTGGTAATCTGGGGAAGTGACAGAAATCTCTAAGGTACTAGATGTGTTGTTGCTACTAGGGAGAAAACAACAATCCTTTGTTCATAGAACAATCGTATTGTTTACTTTACACGCAGTTCATAAAACAATAATCTGTTGCTTGCAACTTAATACTGGAGGGGGTTCAAATGATAACCTGAAGGTGGATTATTAGTCATAGATGTAGTTGGATGGCGGTCTATGTATTATGTTGTAATGCCCAATCAAGTCTAAAAGGAGTCAAGATGATTAGTATATGCATGTATTTCTTTCTCGGTGTTTGTCAATTGCCCCGCTGTAATTTGTTCACCCAGCATGTTATCTATCTTAAGGAGAGCCACCTCTAGTGAACTATGGATCCCGGTCCTTTACTTTACATACAATCTACAATCTTTTACTTCTTTGTATTTACTTTCTGCAAACTATTACTTCTTTCCATTTGATACGTTTAATCCTTTGTTTTCCACAAAACACGGTGAGATTGACAACTTCATCGCAAGTTGGCGACAAAGTTCTGTGGTTGTGTTGTGCAGGTCTCCATGTTGCTACTAGCACCGGCAGTGCGCCCTGCTAAAGCTCAGCTAGTAACACCTTTGAGGTGTTTCCTTGCTCCTACTGGTTCGATTAAATCTTGGTTTCATAACTGAGGGAAACTTGCTACTGTGCTCATCACACCTTCCTCTTGGGGTTCCCAACGAGCTCTACATCAACACCGCCATCAAGCATTTTTCTGGGCGCCGTGCATTGAGCCATCAAGCATTTTTCTGGTGCCGTTGCCGGGGAGTCAAGGACATCTTCACAAGGGGAGTCCCTCATAACCAATCTCTTTACTTTGTTGTTTTTGTTTTGCTTAGTTTCTTTTTGCTTTGTTTGCTTGTTTTGTTCTTCAAAAAACACAAAAAAATTAGTTTTGCTAGTTTGCTTTCTTATTTGAAAACCCAAAAAATGACTACTCTTGAAAACACTAAGTTGTGTGACTTCACTAGCACCAACAACAATGATTTTATGAGCACACCTATTGCTCCACTTGTGGCTGAAAATACTTTCTTTGAGATAAAACCTGCTTTGCTCAATCTTGTTATGAGAGAGCAATTTTCTGGTATTGGTAATGAAGATGCTGCTTTCCATCTAAATAACTTTGTTGAACTTTGTGAGATGCAAAAGCATAGGGATATAGATGGTGATATTATTGAACTGAAATTGTTTCCTTTCTCTTTGAGAGGAAAAGCTAAAGAAAGGTTGAATTACTTAACTAGGAATAGTATTGATTCTTGGACTAAGTGCAAAGATGCTTTTATTGGAAAATTCTATCCTCCTACTAAGATTATATCCATGAGAAGTGAAATAATGAAGTTTAAACAACTTGATAATGAGCATGTTGCTCAAGCTTGGGAAAGAATGAAATCTTTGGTAAAGAATTGTCCCACTCATGGACTGACTGCTTGGATGATCATCCAAAAATTTTATGCAGGATTGAACTATTCTTTAAGGAACCTATTGGATTCAGCTGCCGGAGGTACCTTTATGACCATCACATTAGGTGCTGCAACAAAACTTCTGGACAATATGATGTTTAATTATTCTGAATGTCATACTGAGAGAGCTCCACAAGGTAAGAAGGTAAATTTTGTCGAGGAAACTTCCTCCTTGAGTGATAAGATTGATATTATTATGTCTATGCTTGTTAATGGGAAAGCCCATATTGATCCAAATAATGTTCCTTTAGCCTCTTTGGTTGCTCAAGAAGAGCAAGTTGATGTGAACTTCATAAGAAATAACAATTTTGGCAACAATGCTTATGGTAATAATGCTTATAGGAACAATTTTGGTAACAACAATTATAAGCCATATCCTCCCAACAATGGTAATGCTTATGGAAATTCTTACAACAATAATAAGAGTGCTCCCTCTAAACTTGAAGTTATGCTTAAAGAGTTTATTAGTAAACAAACTGCTTTCAATAAAACTATTGAGGAAAAACTCTCTAATGCTGAAAAAAAGATAGCATCTTTAGCTGAACCTCAATCTACTTTGAATAAAATGGCTGCTAAACCTGAAATTAATGATAATCCCTTTGTATCTACTAATGCTATACAAGTAATAATTGATGAAAATGTTAGACTATTAGCTGAATTACATGCTAAGTGGGAAAGAGAAGATGAAATTGCTAGAAACATTAGTGTTTCTACTATCACTACCACTAGTGTTGAGGCTAGTAATAGCTCTACTACTTTAGATGATAAATTTGATTTTGATCTTGATGGTTGCAATATCTCTTAAGTTATCAAGTTCCTACAAAAGCTTGCTAAAAGTCCTAATGCTAGTGCTATGAACATGGCCTTTACAAAACACATTACTGATGCTCTCATAAAGATTAAAGAAGAAAAGATGAAACATAAAGCTTCTATTCCTATAAAACAAGAGGATGGTTGGGAACCCATCATTAATATGAAAGTGAATGACTTTGATTTCAAAGCTTTATGTGATCTTGATAGTAGTGTTTCTATTATGCATAGAAGGATTTATGATATGCTTGATTTGCCTCCTCTTGAAGATTGCTATTTGAATGTCCCACTTGATGATAATGCTAAAAAGAAACTCATGGGGAGTCTTAATGGTGTTCTTATTATGGTTAACGATTCCTATTCCCCGTTTATTTCTATGTTTTGGATGTTGAATACAATGCTTCTTGTCCTATTACTTTGGGAAGACCTTTTCTTAGAACTGTTGGTGCCATCATTGATATGAAAGAAGGCACCATTAAATATCAACTCCCACTCAAGAAAGGTATAGAGCACTTCCCTAAAAAGAGAGAAAAGATTTCTTTTGCTTCTCCTATGAAAACAAAATTTGGTTTTAATGCTTCTTCATTTGAGAACACTTGATTCTTTCTTTGCTTCTTATGCCTAACTTTAAGGCGTTAAAGAAAAGTACTTATTGGGAGATAACCCAAGAGTTTTAGATGAGCCTTGGAAGTTATTACCTCTGTAATAACCTATCCTTATCCTTTTTATTTGCTTTTTGTGTCAAGAGTAACCTCTAATGAGAGTGAAGTAATGATTGGGAAAGTTGCTGTCCTGAAACAGATTTCTATGCTTCACCGTAAAAATTCCTGAGAGAGCTCTGTATGTCGGATTGAGCTGTAATTTTTTGTTCTTCTGCCCCAGGTTGTTATCTAACTTTCGTTAGTTCAACACGTTTTGATTTTAGCAACAGAAGGTCTTAGAAAAATTCGTCTTTACCCGCTGGTCTGTTTTGACAGATTTCTGCCATTTTCTGCATTTGCTTCTTGTTAGTTCCTTTTTGAGTTCCTTTGGGGAATTGAGATTTTTGAGGGAAGTACTACAGTAGCTTGTGTTTTAATGGAAGTTTATTTGGTGTTATAACTGAACCTTAAGACCTTTTATCTTGAGTGCACTAATGTTGCTAATGAGAGTGTGTGAAGTTTTGTATGAAGGAAAAATTTTAGGTGTATGGAAGGAATGAGTAGTGAGATGAAGGATGGACTAAATCTCAATCTTGGGGAGGCCACGCGTGTCACCCCAAGAAATATCCAAGAAGTACAAGCGTCAAAGCTTGGGGATGCCCAAGGCATCCCCTTCTTCATCAATAAAAATTCCAGGTTTCTTCCAAACGCTTCATTTTTATTGTTTCATGCACAGTTGTGTTTTTCTTGGAGCGTCTTCTTTTTCGTTTCTGTTTTGGTTTTTAGTTTGCTTGGTTTGCTTAGTTTTCTAAATAAGTTGGTTGGACCCCCTATTTCATACTTTGGTTTGCAAATAGTTTGGTTTGGTTTGGAAAAGAGTAGGAAAAGCTCATGCTTATGTGGTAAAAAGAGCTCGTTTTTGACTGTGGCTATGCTTTGTCATGCCATGCTTGATATTGTTTTGGCTTTATGCTTAGTATTCCTTGCTGTAGCATGACCTGTTATAAACAATCGAGATTGTTTAATGTGCCTTGGATGAATCATGCGTTGTTTTAGCATATTAAAGCATAGTATAGTGGTATTCTCCTTTGATGCTTTATTTGGGTTGACTTGGCACATGCTCACACCATGTTATGACTATCCAAAGTCACCATAGCCTTTATGATCATTTAGTTTTCAACTTGTAGTATCACTTTATGCTTTGATCAATGATGTTTTGTCGCTCTTCATGATTATGGCCATTATTGCTCTCTTAATTTGTCGCTCCCAGTCTTTTGCTAGCCTCCACCACCAAGCATGAGTTCCACTCATGCATCCAACTCCCTAAACCAAGTTATTCCAAAGAGTCCACCATACCTACCTACTAGCTTATGCTATTCCAAGTATATTCATGCTTTTGTTTACCTTCCACTTGTTATGAGAAAACTAGAGATTAAAGCTCTCGCGAACTTGATGGCACACTTTACTTTATTGCCTCTAATAAACTTGAACCATTGTGTCTTCTATGTTGTATATGCTTGCACTTATTTGTTGGGAATTAGTAGAACCATGCTTTCATGGGGAACGCTTTCAACATTGCACTTGGTACTTCTACCTAGTTGATATCATGCTCTTTTGTATATGGATGTCGTCGGTGTGAAATGAAAGGGGAGCTTGTAAGTCCATGGAGTTATGTATATGTGTTATAGAAACGCCTGAGCCGCTGGTCTAATCCATGCTGACATGGTGGAAACCTGCAGCATAACCATAATGAGCTGTCTATGAAGCATTCTTCTTATAAAAAAGAGTCCTATGATGAGAAAAAAGAGAAAAAGGAAAAAAAAGAGATACTTGTTGGGGGGATACCCCTGGGTAGGGTCACGCCGGGTATAAAGGCCGAGTTAGCCGAGGTACGGCAAGGTCAAAGCGTGTGCTGGCCGAGTTACCTCAAGGCAGGGCAAATCTCGGGGTAACCCGGACCAGGGGATGTCCACCTAACTGAGTATCATCCGACTTAATCCGTAAGCCGGATAGATGAATCTAACTTGTATGCAGGAACATGTGTGACCGGATCAACTACGATCCGGGTCATAGCAAGCTTCTAGGAGAAGGAAGGTATCTTGCTGGTCAAAAGTAGCCCCAGTACGCACAGCATGAGCGAAGCGCACAGGGGCAGGACCACCGAGGCGTGGCCGACAGAGGTGACGACGCCGATGTCGGCTGACGCAGGCGCCGCAGAGGCTCACGTAGCCTCTGCATGGATGACGCGGGGGAAAAGCGACCCGGTCGGCTTACTATTTTGGGAGGAGGCATATTCCCTGGAATATGCCTCCACGTATGCCCTAAGTGGAGACCTAGCCACTCCTATATAAGGGGGGCTAGGGCCTCTGTAGAAGGGGTTGGTCTCATTTGGATAGAGCTTTACTGGATTGATCTCTATAGGCTAGTTTTACTTGGTTCCTGAGGGTTGGCTAGTGGGGAGAGTAAGAAGGAACCTTCTTCCTCCTCTCTCTAATACAGCTCGAGGAGCACTTGTAATCTGTGAAGTGAATCGAATACAAACCTTCTGTGTGAGGAATCACCTCACTATCCCTCCCTAGATTCCCCTAGTGCTATTAGTCCCCACCTTTAGCCTATCCATGGCATCTGCCATGACACCACCATGACAGTTGGCGCCCACCATGGGGCTAGCTGCGCTAGCAGGGGTCAAGATCCGGACAGGAAACCTCATCGGCACCAGCGAACACATCGTCTCCGGGCTCGTTCAGCGCTTTGGAGCGCTGGACTTTGTCAGCAACAACGCTGGCTGCTTCGGCACGCGCCCACTTCCGTGCAACAGCCTATTCGTCAAGTTCGGTGCTCACAAAGTCTATGTTGCTGTCGATGTGTCGTGCGTTCATCCATAACACGTTGTCGAGGCAGGGGAGCCACCCCTTAGCGTGGTTCACGGGGCACGTATCACTCGCTCCCCAGACCGTGCTGAGGTGATGATGACTGCGCCAGGCGCAAGTGCAAGCAAGGATCCGACACCAGATCCGGAGGTAACACCTAAAGCACCGAGGAAAGGTAGAGGTCCTCCACTAGAGAGGCCTGAGAATGTACTGAGAGAAGCTATGGATAGCTTGGCAAACCCAGTAGCAGCAGTGGCAGATCCGGCTCAGGCGCAGGCCGAGCTAGAGGAAACTAGGCAAAAAATTCTAGAGGGAGCAAAAAAGATAGGTGCGGCTCAGCAGTCGTTGAACATGACGCTGCGTGAGTACGCAAAGGCAAATAAAGTAGATGTTGTAAAAGTGAAGGGGAGAAATCTCATGAGTGAAATGAACAAAGAGGGTGATACTAGGATTGAGAAGTCAGAGAATTGTTTGTCCGTGGGGCTGCCGAAGTATAGTACCCCGGCAAAAAACATCAGAGCAGCGGATGCAGCTGGGTCCGAGTTAGAGGGTCTAACGGGTGAAGCCCGACAGAGACAGCAAGATAGGGTCAATGAGTTGGTTCGGATCGCGAACAGGAAAAATGAGGAATTGCTCAGGGCTAACCCGAAGAGAGCTGGGGCCTCCAAGATCACTCATTCGGCGGTGGATAACCCAGAGAAATCCGCTAGAGCCACATCGTCTCCTCGTGGTGGTCCTAGGATAGAAGAGGTAGTAACCTCGGCCAGGAGAAACAAACAGATCATTCCGTATGACCCGGCAAGGGCAAGAAAAGCAAAAGAGGTATAGAGAAACGATGATCGATGAAGCGTGAGCCGAGATGAAGCTTGCCGAGGTAACCGCGACCAAGGCAATGCCGGTCAAGGAAACACTGTAAATGGCAATGTCGGACAGCGCAACTCGGCAGGACAACCGCAGCAGCGGAATATACCAAGGCAAGAGCAAAGTGTCGGCCGAGGTATGCAACAGAGAGGTGCACCATGAGAGCAAGACCGGTATAACAATGGAGATTCGGAAATGGTGAATGCAGGATACCCAAGGCCGGACTATCATGTGATAGGGTCAAGATTGGGAAGCAGGGATCTGATGCCTGATGACGCCAGGTTGAAACTGGATCGACTGTATAGGTCGGAGCAGATTGAAAGTCAGGGTCCTCCGGGTCCTGCGTGTTTTGGGCCCCGGATCATGAAGGAGCCACCGGTACCTAACTTCCAGTTACCCAGAGGCACAAAGACGTATGACGGTAGTACTAAGCCGGAGGACTGGTTGATAAACTATGCTACAGCTTTGAAAATTGCTACAGGCAACTTGAGATGGGCTATGATATACACACCCCAGATGTTGTAGGGGCCAGCAAGGGTATGGTTAAACAATTTGCCGCCCGGAAGTATTAACTGCTAGATCGATTTTGAGGAAATGTTCATCAGCAATTTCTCAAGTAAGTATCAGAGGCCAAATAGGCCACATACCCTAGCTATGTGTAAGCAGAGACCGAACGAGACAGACCGGGAGTTTTTAACCCGGTGGTGTACCGTGCGAAACTCGTGTGAGGGTGTGATAGAGTCACAGGCCATAGCATGGTTTGCACAAGGATGTAGATATGCAAGCGAGCTGTGGCAGAAGTTGCAAAGGAAAATGCCAACCACTTTGGCAGAAATGATCCGGATTGCTGATTCGTATGCTTTGGGTGGTCCGGCTCAACCTAGGCTCGTGTCAAACGAGTCGAATGAGGAGTACTACTAGAGAGATGGAGCCGGATCATCCCAGAGGAATGATTACAGAGGTAAAAGAAGAGATGACAGACCGGATCACCTGTACAGTTTGCAACAAGTTGCAGCTGTGAATCAAGATCAGCGCGGAGCAGGGAGCAATCAACGTCAGAAAACTGGAGGGCAACAATGGACACCAAGGAATGATGGCAAGAAAACTTGGACGCCAGAGCAGAAGAAATAGTGGCAAGAAAAGAAGGACCGTCCGAGGTATACTTATGAGTCGATGTTGGACCAGCCGTGTAAATTTCACACGCCAAATCCGAGTAACCCAGCGAGTCATACAACGAGGCAATGTGAGTGGATGCGTAAGATAGAACAAGGTGGCTCGGGGAATTCTCAGGCACCCCGGAATGATCAACCTCGGCAGGAGTTACCCCGGCAGCAACTGCTCTCCAGAGCGAACACGCAATAGCTAATGTTGCCTCCCCCTCCGCCGAGGTATGATAACCATGAGAGAAGGGATGCAGTGATCAAGTGGAAAACCAGCATCAGCTGGATCAGAGGTACCCCGGAAATGAGGGGAGGAATGAGTACAGGGAGCATCATCAGAGTTACTGTGTGTTTACCACTTAGGAAACAGATAGAAAGAGCTTGCAGCGCCGACATATGGAGGTCAATGCGGTAATGCCAGCGGTGACGAGGTATATGCCTTGGTCGAACCAGGAAATTACCTGGAACATCAAAGATCATCCCAAGCTTATGCCGAGTCCTGGTTCATATGTGTTAGTGTTGGATCCGACATTCATCGGGCCTAACATCAATGTTAGGTTCTCCAAGGTACTGATTGACAATGGCAGTAGCATTAACATTATGTATGCGGATACAATGCGCAAGTTGGGTATCTCGGAGAACATGCTCCAAGCTACAAGAACAACTTTCCATGGCATTGTGCCAGGCATCTCTTGTGAGCCAATAGGCAAGGTTCGGGTTGACGTGTTGTTCGGCGCAAGAGATAACTGCCAAACTGAGAATTTGGAGTTCGAAGTGGTGAACTTGGAAAGTGCGTATCACGCGTTACTCGGAAGACCAGCATTGAACAAGTTCATGGCGAGCTGTCACATTAGTTACCTGAAGATGAAGTTACCCGGGCCAAATGGAGTGATTACCATTGCTGGGGATTTCCGACGTTCCATTGAGTGTGCCTCAGCCGGGTCTAACCTAGCCGAGTCACTCGTGATTGCGCAAGAGAAAAGAAAAATCCAGGAGGTGGCGGCATTGGCTTAGTCCACGTAGCAGTATATGCCGGCACTGAGTAACCCGCATGGAACTGTCTCATTCCAAGCCACGAAAGGTACCAAGAAGGTGCCTGTTGATGATATGTTCCCGGAGCGCACCGTAACAATTGGTGCCGGGTTAAATGATAAATAGGAAAGCGAGCTTGTCAACTTCCTCCGTGAGAATCGGGATATCTTTGCTTGGTCCACAAAGGACTTGCAAGGTGTTCCGAGGGAGTTGGTCGAGCACTCTTTGAACGTGATACCTGGAGCAAGGACGGTAAAGCAACCTCTTCGCCGCTTCTCCGAAGATAGGAGAAAATTCATTGAAAATGAGATAGCTCAGTTACTAGCAGCAGGATTTATCATGGAAGTACTTTATCCGGATTGGCTATCTAATCCGGTGCTGGTGGAGAAGAAGAAAGATGATCCGAACGTGGTAGTGGTTTGGCGTATGTGTATCGATTACACGAACCTGAACAAGGCGTGTCAAAAGATCCATTTCCACTGCCAAGGATAGATCAGGTCATAGACTCAACTACTGGATGTGAACTGTTGTCATTCATTGATGCATATTCTGGTTTCCACCAGATACCTCTGAATCCGAATGATCAAATAAAGACTGCATTTATCACCCCGTATGGGGCTTATTGCTATCGCACCATGCCGTTTGGTTTACGTAATGCAGGGGCAACGTATGAAAGATGTATGCAGAAATGTCTGCACGACCAAATAGGTCAAAATGTACATATGTGGATGATGTGGTTATCAAGACCAAGGAAAGCAAAACGCTCCTTGACGATATCAGGCAGACATTCGCGAACCTAAGAAGGTTCCGGATGAAGCTTAACTCGGAAAAATGTACCTTCGGTGACCCGGCTGGAAAATTACTCGGATTTCTTGTATCCAGCCGAGGTATCGAAGTTAATCCAACTAGGATCCAGGCCATTGAGCAAATGGAACTGCCGAAGTGTCTTAATGATGTCCAGAAGTTCACTGGTTGCCTGGCATCGTTAAGTCGGTTTGTATGTCGGTTGGGAGAAAAGGCGTTGCCTCTCTACCAACTCATGAAAAAGTCGGATAAGTTCGTTTGGACGCCGCAGGCCAATGAAGCCTTTGCCCACTTAAAAAAGATGTTAGCCACCGCACCAGTGTTAGCCTCTCCACTATCAAAGGAGCCAATGTTGCTCTACATAGCCGCAGCCAACCGAGTTGTAAGTGTAGTGATTGTGGTAGAGCGTGACGAAGAGGGTAAGTCGGTGCAAAGGCCAGTGTATTATCTGAGCGAGGTATTGTCAGCTTCAAAGCAAAATTATCCGCACTATCAGAAGGTGGCGTATGGTGTCTATATGGCAGCTATGAAGTTGAAGCATTACTTTGAGGAGCACCCCATCAAAGTAATTTGGGAAGCTCCCATATCCGAGATAATGAGTAACAAGGATGCGAGTGGCAGGATTGCAAAATGGGCAATTGAGTTAGCTCCCTATGCACCACAATATGACAAAAGAGAAGCAATCAAGTCTCAGGCTGTGGCTGACTTTTTTGTGGACTAGGATGAGGTGCAATACGAACCACCGCTACCAGATCCGAACTATTGGAGGATGCACTTTGACGGGTCAAAGACAAAAACTAGGTTAGGCGCCGGAGTGGTGCTTACCTCGCCAAAGAAGGACCAGCTGAAATATGTGCTGCAGATCCATTTCGCGGCATCAAACAATGTCGCTGAATATGAGGCACTTGTGCATGGGCTCAAAGTGGCAAAAGAAATTGGGATACGTCGGATCCAATGCTTTGGCGACTCGGATTTGGTAATTCAGCAAGTATCGGGGCTGTGGGACGCTGTTGATCCAAACATGGCATTATACAGATTCCATGTGCAGAAAATATCTGGTTACTTTGAGGGATGCGAATTTCGTCATGTACCCCGGGTGGAAAATGAGGCTGCCGACATGCTGTCTAAGCTCGGATCAACCCGACAAGCAATTCCATCGGGTGTAGCATTAGAGCACCTCAGAAAATCATCTATCAGACCATCCCCAGAAACCGACTCAATCTACGTCCCGGAGTATACAGAATCCGAAGCTGTGCCCATGGAAGTTGACATGGGAGGTGGTGCGCGAAACCCGGGGACTACCTCAGCGAACCCGGGGACTGCCTCGCAGGACCCGGGGACTGCTCATCATGATCCGGTTGAGGTTATGCCGGTGGATCAGATGGAAATTGATGAGGATGTGTTCCCTGTGCGAGCAATACCGGCTTGGGCACTGCCTATATTTCAGTTCCTGAAAGATGGAACATTACCCACTGAGGAGGTGCTATCCAGGCAAACTCAGAGGAGAGCAAAGGCATACACAATCATCAATTCCGAGCAATACAAAAGGAGTGTGACCAATGTCCTCCAGCAATGTGTTGACCCGAAAGAAGGGCTTGACATCCTCCGAGATATACATCAAGGGGAGTGCGGGCATCATGCCTCGTCCTAAGACTTGGTGGCAAAAGCTTTCCGGCATGGATTCTACTGTCCAAGTGCCTTAGAACAAGCAGAAGATCTGGTGAGAAAATGCAATGATTGTTAGAGGTATGCTACCAAGACACATATGCCAATGTCGGAACTCAAGACCATACCAATCACATGGCCATTTACTGTATGGTGTTTGGATATGGTTGGCCCGTTCAAACCAGCAAGGGGGAATATGACTCACATTTTGGTCATGGTGGATAAGTTTACAAAATGGATTGAAGTGAAGCCAATAAGAAAGTGTGATGGAGATACGGCCGTAACATTTCTCAAAGACATCATCTTGAGATACGGTTATCCTCACAGTATCAAAACTGATAATGGCACAAATTTTGCTGAAGGAGCATTTGCGCGATTCTGCCGGGATAAGAAGATCCGGCTAGACGTTGCCTCGGTAGCTCATCCCGCATCGAACGGACAAGTGGAAAGATCCAACAGATTAGTATTATCCGGGATAAAACCCCGGCTCATTGAGCCGCTGCAAAGATCAGCGGGGTGCAAGATAGAAGAACTACCAACGGTAATGTGGAGTTTAAGAACAACTCTGAATCGATCAACAGGCTATACACCATTTTTTTGGTATATGGGGCAGAAGCTGTATTACCAGCCGACATAGAGCATGACTCGCCTAGGGTCACCCAATAAACAGAAGCCGAAGTGCAAGAAGCCCGGCAAAATGATGTTGATCTGCTGGAAGAAGCGAGAGAATTGGCATTGTCCAGATCCGCCATATATCAGCAAAATCTCCGACGCTATCATAGCCGGAAAGTAAGCCCCCGAGTTTTCTGGGAAGGCGATCTGGTGCTCCGGTTGGTACAACGTACTGCTGGCATGCATAAATTATCCCCCCATGGGAAGGGCCATTCATTGTGAGCAAAGCGTTGCACAATGATTCTTATTATCTTATCGATGCAAAGCCACAGGAAAAGAACAAGGCGGACAGGTCCGGCGAGGAATCTAAGCGTCCATGGAATGTAGCTCTACTTCGTCCTTTCTACACTTAGCAGAGAAGTGTATGTATCCGAGTCTTCTCATATGTCGGTATGTATGCCGGCAATGAGCTTATCAATGGAATGTTGGCACCTCGAGCAGTAACTCGGGGACTGCCTTAATAATATTTGTTGTCTTTTATTATGTATACGTCAGCTGGAGTAAGTTGTTCTACTTAACTCGGATTAGTAGTGTGTGAGCACCAAAAACCTAACTCTTCGACTTGCTGCTGTCCAACAAGATTTGGCTTCATGGCAAGCAAGAGAACAAGTTTGGAATTGCCTAGCACATGAAAAACGACTAAGGAAAAGAACTTAATCGAGCCGACGTTTGTTTTTCGGACTAACCTTGTATTTACTTTCAAATTATTATGCTGAATTATTTTGAGCTAAGCCTAAAGTTTCCAAGTATTGTTAAGACAATTTTTGAAGCTCGGATTCGTAAGTCGTAAAACCGAATCAAGGTAGACACGAACCGAGCCAGAAGATTGGACGAACAAGAAAATGAAACTCGGGGACTACGCCCAAGTTAATCCGGCATAAAAAACTTAGTAGCAAAATATCACATGTGTACTGATAAATTTTAAAGTGTTTTCACTCAAGGAGCAGCAGGAGGAGGAAGTTCGGCATCATCTTCGCTGTCTTTGATGTCGGAGGCATCGCCCTCTTCATCCTCATCTGAGCCATCTTCAACATTCTCAGCATTTTCGTCACCATCGGCTTCCAGGAAGCTCGGACCCTCAGTCCATTCATGAATGGGAGCATATTTGATGAGGCTATGGGCGCAAGCCTAGCGCCGAGCTACCCACTCCGGTTCACTGGTCCATTTGGATCCAGTGCGCATGCGCGGTAAGAGGTTGAGGTCGATCTTCTCGTACCACGTAAGTACGTAATGGAGAACGGTCTCGGCTGTGGCATGTCCAGCGGACTCCCTCCAAAGGTCGAGTTGTGTCTTGATTTCCATCAACTTTTCAGCAAGAGCGGCGGTACCCTCCGGAGTGTCTTTGGCAGGCCAAAACGTGTTGAAAATTCGGACTGCAATGCCAAGGAGATCCTTGCCATAGTTCTTGATGATTTCCACGCGAGATGACAGGCTGACCAACAGGTCCTCCATGTCATAGGGAATGTCTTCACCGTCAGGAGCAACGGGAGTACCCCTATCTCGGCGGAAACTAGCAACAACAACGCTCGCAATAGCAGTGCTCTCTAGAAATTTGCCTAAAAACGAGATAAGAGAAGAAAGTAAAGAAAACACATGTGAAGTAACCCGGGGAAATATGCCGGATAAGGGAAAGGAACTTACGTAAAATGTGGCTGTGGATCCCGCTGTCATCGGTCAAGTTCACGCAAGTTCAGCGTTCGCTGACTCAAGCTTGACGTCAGCCTCCTGGAGAAGTTCCTGGTCCTTGGCAATTTGGAGATTGAGGCGCTCATGCTCTTCAGTATAGTCCTGGCCAGCCTTTTCAAGCTCGGATTGGTGCTGTGCTTTCAGCTTCTTCATTTCTGCCTTTAGCTTGGCAATCTCGTCATCCTTGGTTCAGAGGAGGGCAAGCTCATCGTCTTTCTTTTTGAGCTCGGCCTGATGCTGCCCTGCTTGTTCGAGAAAATGCAGCATCATATCAGGCACGGGCACACTATCTTCCAGCGATATTGAAATAGTTTGATAACCCGGCAAAGCCAAGGTATGAATTTTTACCGAGCCAAGGAAGAAGGGAGATGGAAAGCATAGCAAGGTCGGACAAAAGTAACTTACCCTTAATATGATCCAGATTCTTCCTCATAAGCTTGTTCTCAGCCTCCACCCCAGCTGCGAAAACCGAATGATGGATTAGTTCAGCAGAAAAAGATGAAGGAAAACAGAAAAATGTGAAGAAGAGAACTTACCCCTTTTCTCGTGCTCAGCGAGATGTGCATTATGCTTTGCGAGTAGCATTTTGTGAGTGTCCAGGAGACGCTGAAACTCAGCGCTCCAGCGGTTGGTGGTCACCTGAAAAGAGTACAAAAATATAGCTTAAGCCTTGTGCATATTCGAAGTGTATAAGATCCGGGCTAAGTGGAACTTAACCCGGTTCTAGGTGTGTGCATATTCGAAGTGTACAAGATCTGGGCCAAGTGGAACTTAACCCGTCTCTAGGTGTGTGCATATTCGAAGTGTACAAGATCTGGGCCAAGTGGAACTTAACCCGGCTCTAGGTGTGTGCATATTCGAAGTGTACAAGATCCGGGCCAAGTGGAACTTAACCCGGATCTAGGTGTGTGCATATTTGAAATTGTCAAGGAGCTACGTTAGTTTTCTAAGGAGCATCCGGCCGAGTAACAAATTACTCCCCCGGAGGCTCGGGGACTAACGGTTATACCACTAATATATACAGCATGCTAAGGAAAAGGTGAAGTAACGTACCTCCATCATCCGACCCGCGAGGTTAATTGCCTTAGAGGTTGTGTTCATTTGAGCGGAAAACTCGGCGGGACCGAACTTCTCCGGAGATCGTTAGATTTAACTCCGCCTTGTTCCAGTTGTTCATAAACTCGATCAAGGTCGGAGGATATCGTTCACCGCTGAGCATGTGGGGTGCCACCAAGCCCTTGGAATGTGCTTCCCTCCTCTCAACCTGAGCAAGGGCCGGGCTGGTGTGCAGAACAAGTTGCTGCGCATTAGCTGGATCGGCAGGGGCATCCTTCGGTGTTGGAGGCTTCTTGGAAAGCATGGACGCGAGAGTGCACTATCCAGCCTCGATGGACGCTGCCCTGGTGGTGTCAGGGGCCTTTTTGCCTTTGGGCTGCTGAGAGGAGGAAGTGGTTGCAGCAGATTTACCCTTGGGAGCTGCCCGGGTACTTTCTCGCCGAGACTGAGAAGACTCGGACGAGGCAGAGGGGCTTGGCGTTGCTGTCGTTGCTCTCGGTGTTGCTGGTGCTGGAGTTGGTGCTGGTGCTGGTGCTGTTTTCTTCTTCGTAGGAGGTACTGAAGTAGACTCGGTAGTAGCTGGTTGCGGTGGAGACGAAGTGGTGGATGTCGTTGCCTCGGCTGCGCTAGTCTCCCCCGCTCCAAGGTTGCCCCGTCTTGACGAGGTGGGATGGAACCCGGAGCAGCCGCTGAACCCTCCGGAATCGGGCTCAGCGGGCGTGAATCATCGCCACGAGGGGGAGAAGGGCTGAGTCGGAGCGGCGAAGTGATGCTAGATCCACTCTGGGGGACCTCCACCGCAGCCCTGCCGAATCATATAATGTCAGATGAGAAACTATAACAATGCAAGAACAAGTAAATGACAAAGGGAAAAAGAGGCTTACGCATCCGAGGTCAGCGGCTCCTTAGGCTTTCGAGCCCTTCGTGTTGGGGCCTTGGTTGCAGGCTTGGAGGCAGTCTTATCCCCGGACTTCTTTCGCCTCTTGGCTGGATGAGAAGGTCCGGAGGATGAAGTCGATGCGGATTCCCTTCTTTTCTTCGGCGCAACCGGAACAGGATCACCCATGGCAAGGGGAGGGTCCTCATGGATCTGCCCACCGGGGTTAGATGATGCCGGAAAAGCATAAGAAAGGGGGACAGCGTCAAATGCTTCCATCACCTCAACATCCGAGTCATCTTCATCGTCCGGCCAATCTCTAATAGAAGAGAATTTACCGGTGGGTTGCTTGGTCACGTCGGCCATTGGGAGGAACATCTTATGATCTGATTCTTCGTCGTCCGAGGTCTCCCGGTCAGGCGCACATTTGAGGGTGGGATCGGTGCCATCCTCAATAGTTTGCTGAAGGAATTGCTAAAGGAAAGAAAAGATGATAGAGTTAAAGATACAGCAGCAACTGACCTAAGATTTAATTCGAAGAAAGTTTGTAGCACAAAGCTTACCACGGGAGGAAGCCTATCCCGGCAATAGTGCTCAATTCCCCACGTCCACTCAGAGGAGAAGTCCTTGTGGGTGGTGAAGAGGGCCTTGACCCGGCGATAGATTTCTGTGTTGCTCAGCTCAAAAGATGAGGTCCAGTTGGGGTCGTGGCCCCAGCTCATGTGGCACACCTTGTGAGTGCGTTTCTAGAGAGGGGAGATCCGGTTGCGGACGAATGTGATCATGGCGTCCTTGTTGCGCAACCCGAGATCCTTCAGCTCCGTGAACCTTTTGTTGACCTGGTTGGCCAATACTGTGGGTTTCTTAGGGACAATGTCCCACAACTCTGGGTTAGGAGGACCCGAAGAATAGGGGCGAAGCCGGATCAGGTCTTCAGTGCCGTCGTTCCGAACATAAAAGAAGGTCCGGGCCCATCCCTTGCAGGAGTCCAGCCCGGTAACCCGGGGAAAGACAGAGAGCCTCCGGGGTGAAATGGACGCAGCGCCGAACTGTGTAAGTTGCTTGTCCTCCGGGTCAAGCTGGATGTTCGGAATTACATTATGACGGAGGCCAAAGAACCGGATCCATAGCTCCTTTGTGGGCCATAATCCGGCGTAGCCTTCGATTGTGGAGGCAAAGGCAGAGAGAGATGTGATAGCATTGGCAGGAAGGTGGTGCGGCTAGAGTTCATAGGTGTTCAACCAATCATGGAAAAAATCGCTAACTGGCAAACCGAATCCCCACTGGAAGTGTGACAAGAACACCACAAACTCACCCAGATTGGGTGAGGGGGCGAGTTCGGCTCAGTGACGCCTGCGGGGATGCGCCTAGTGTGGTAGAGCCAATCCAGGTCATCCTGGCAGACCCAGGATCCAGCCCACGCACCGCGGTCCGCCGTCACGGCGTCCTCCTCCATCTCCTGCTCGGCGACGACAAGCTCCTCTTCTGTCATCTCAAGTTTGCTGCCCTCGCTGGCGCTAGCGGCGGTGGGGGGCAGCGGCCTAGATTGACAGCAACCCGTGGCGGAGGAGGTGCACAGCAGCGACGGCAACGCAGATGCATGTGGAAGCAGTGCGGCGGCGGCGCTGCTACTCAGACGCGGTGGCGGCAGCGCTATCGCGGGAGAAGGTGAAGAAGAAGAACTAGAGGCAGAGGGGCGCAGAAGTGGGAAAAAATCCAAGGGGCGCACCCCTCCCCTATTTAACCGCTCCATCAAGGAGGAAGTGGGATCGTGTTGTGCAGATATGCCACACGGTGTTGCCGTGTATAGGCCATATGGACCAATCAGCGAAGATCCACACGGAAGACCATAGGGTGTAGCAGATCCCATGATGTGACGCATTGATGAAGTTAACGAGGAGGCAGGCCAGACGTGACGTGCGCTACAGTGATAACTGACAATTACTGCAGCGGTTACTGTGGCTGGCCCTTAAAATGAGGCAACCTAATGATTAGCCTCCACGTGGGAAAGCGTACGAGAGAAGGAAAGATAACCCGGATGAGATTATGGTAACCCAGCCAGCAAGTGAAAACTTGAAATGTGCCAAGGGAAAGTAAACCCATGAGATCTGAGATAAGAGGTAACTCGGAGAAGGAGCACAAAGCTCGGTAAAATTTAACCTGTTGTGGCCTTAGCGGCTAAAGCAACTAAGACCGCACCAGCTTCGGGGACTAATGTTCGGGGGATACCCCCGGGTAGGGTCACGCCGGGGTATAAAGGACGAGTTAGCCGAGGTACGACAAGGTCAAAGCGTGTGCTGGCCGAGTTACCTCAAGGCAGGCCGAATCTCGGGGTAACCCGGACCAGGGGATGTCCACCTAACTGAGTCTCATCCAACTTAATCCGTAAGCCGGATAGATGAATCTAACTTGTATGCAGGAACAGGTGTGACCGGGTCAACTACGATCCAGGTCATAGCAAGCTTCTAGGAGAAGGAAGGTATCTCGCTGGTCAAAAGTAGCCCCGGTACGCACAGCATGAGCGAAGCGCACAGGGACAGGACCACCGAGGCGTGGCTGAGGCTCACGTAGCCTCTGCATGGATGACGCGGGGGAAAAGCGACCCGGTCGGCTTACTATTTTGGGAGGAGGCATATTCCCTGGAATATGCCTCCACGTATGCCCTAAGTGGAGACCTAGCCACTCCTATATAAGGGGGGCTAGGGCCACTGTAGAAGGGGTTGGTCTCATTTGGATAGAGCTTTACTGGATTGATCTTTATAGGCTAGTTTTACTTGGTTCCTGAGGGCTGGCTAACGGGGAGAGTAAGAGAGTACCTTCTTCCTCCTCTCTCCAATATAGCTCGAGGAGCACTTGTAATCTGTGAAGTGAATCGAATACAAACCTTTTGTGTGAGGAATCACCTCACTATCCCTCCCTGGATTCCCCTAGTGCTATTAGTCCCCACCTTTAGCCTATCCATGGCATCTGCCGTGACACCACCACGACAATACTATGAAAAGAGGAAAGAGAGAAAAAAGCACCATATTCCCATGGTAAATAAGAAGAATGTTGAGATGCTTGTTGTGTTCTTGCCTTGTCATTTTGATATGGGGATTCTTCCGTATCATTGGGCAAGGGGTACCCTGCTGGCGGTTCTCAATGATACACATGTACTTATGATGACAAGAACTTACCGGTGACTAAACTTGAGTAGCATGAGGATCAGCCCTCGTATACAAGGGACATGAGATTTCTGACTTATACTTCGTCAAGCATGTACACCATAGTTTGTTCACTTTAACCTTAATCACTTCAAGATGCTTATGATAGGGGCAATGAGAGCTGAAAGCTATAAGTACCATAATTTTTGGAAGCTCTTTATGAGACTTGAATCCCTACTTCCTTTTACAAAAGGCCTTACTTCCACCATTATATTGAGTTTCCACCTTCTATCTTTATGCACTTACTTTGAGAGCATAGTGGCCATTCTTAGTTCTATGTGCATTGTCCAAAGACTAGTTGATTGATGCATAACTTGTTATTGCTTGTTTTAAACTATTGTATCTAGTCACTCTTATGAACTTTGAAGGTGTCCTATGCATTTATATTTGCTACTCTATTGAGGGGCAAGCTGAATACTATTATGCTATGTTTTCTTTATGTGAAACAAACAAACGTCTTGCAAAGCATTGTTATTCATGAATCTTTTGTTTGTGCCTTTTCATGTTGCATCATAGTTTTCTTAGATTATTGCTAGAACTTTGTCTTTCATGTTATGATTGAAGTCATATGATCCCAGCTTTGAATGTTTGCAAATACTTTGATCAAGTCTTTGATGGTGCATGTCACCTCAAAAATTATTCTTTCTTTTTATCACTTACCTACTCGAGGACGAGCAGGAGTTAAGCTTGGGGATGTTGATACATTGCAAATGTATCTATAATTTTTGATGTTCCATGCTTGGTTTTATCCACTTTCTTGTGTTTTGTTCCAACTTTGGAGTACTTTTCATATGATTTCTTGGACTAACCTATTAACAAGAGCCACAGTGCCAGCTGCATGTTTTCTGCTGTTTTTGGTTCCAGGAAAGTCAGAAAATGAATATTCTCAGAATTGGACGGGACAAAAGCCAAAGTGCCTATTTTTCCGGAAGGGATCAAGTGCCGGAATACGAGACGGAGAGGGGACAGGGGCCGGACACACCACCTGGCTACGCGGCCAGGCCTGGCCCGTGCCAGGGGGGGTGGTGTGGTGGCTCCCGGCACCTCTCGGCTTCTCCTTCCGCCTATAAGTTTCCCTCAGTACAAAAACCCTAAGTACCCGATCAAAAATCCACGAAAGAGTCTATAGCCGCCGTCATCTCCATCCCTAGATCGGGAGGGATCTGAAACTCTTCCCCAAGACCCTGGAGAGGGAATTCACCCTGGAGGCCTTCTTCATCACCATGCAAGCCTCCGGTGTGATGCGTGAGTAGTTCATCCTTGGACTACGGATCCATGTAGTAGCTAGATGGCTGGTTTCTCCTCCTTTGTGCTTTCATGTTTAGATCTTGTGAACTCCGTTCATGATCAAGATCATCTATTTGGAATTCATACATGTTGTGTTTGCAGGGATCCAATGGATATTGAGATGCTATTTAAGATTGATTATTGATTCTATCATGTCTTTGTTATTTGAGATCTTGCATGCTTTCCGTTGTTAGTAGCTATCTTGGCCAAGTAGATGCTAGCAACTCCAAGAGTTAGTATTTATGCTCGATAGTGGGTTCATGCCTCTGGTAATCTGGGGAAGTGACATAAATCTCTAAGGTACTAGATGTGCTATTGCTACTAGGGAGAAAACAACAATCCTTTGTTCATAGAACAATCGTATTGTTTACTTTACTCGCAGTTCGTAAAGCAATAATTTGTTTCTTGCAACTTAATACTGGAGGGGGTTCCGATGATAACCTGAAGGTGGATTATTAGTCATAGATGCAGTTGGATGGCGGTCTATGTATTATGTTGTAATGCCCAATCAAGTCTCAAAGGAGTCAAGATGATTAGTATATGCATGTATTGCTTTCTCGGTGTTTATCAATTGCCCCGCTGTAATTTGTTCACCCAGCAAGTTATCTATCTTAAGGAGAGCCACCTCTAGTGAACTATGGATCCTGGTCCTTGTCTTTTACATACAATCTACAATCTATTTCTGCTTTGTGTTTACTTTCTGCAAACTATTACTTCTTTCCATTCGATACGTTTAATCCTTTGTTTTCAGCGAAACACGGTGAGATTGACAACCTCATCGCAAGTTGGGGACAAAGTTCTGTGGTTGTGTTGTGCAGGTCTCCATGTTGCTACTAGCACCGGTAGTGCGCCCTGCCAAAGCTCAGCTAGTAACACCTTTGAGGTGTTTCCGTGTTCCTACTGGTTCGATTAAACCTTGGTTTCATAACTGAGGGAAACTTGCTGCTGTGCTCATCATACCTTCCTCTTGGGGTTCCCAACGAGCTCTACATCAACACTGCCATCAAGCATTTTTCTGGGCGCCGTGCATTGAGCCATCAATAGTCAAACTTACACAAAGTCCTCGCAAAAAGAACATAAGAGGAAGCAGAGGATGGCCGCCGGCAAAGCAGAAATGGCAGCACGGGGAGCACCCCGACGGGGCGCTTTAACCCACACCGACCGCACATCAGATCCACCGGAGAAGGGAGGCGTACGCCATGCGAAACCGGCGCACCATCGCCGATGCTCCAGGGTGGCTAACCCTAACCCTAGTTTCGAGCAGGGGTCAGCGCGGCCATGAGAGAGACCTAGCGGCGAATCTGCTCGAATAGAAGGAAGCAGCGTCATCGACTTAGTCACCCTGCGCCATGGCGGCGGCAACGACGGCCGGATTCGGCCGAAATCGTGTGCGGCGGCGACAACAGACGGAGGAGGTGACCGCGTGCGCGAGAGAGTGAGAGAGGGGAGAGGAGTGTGCGTACATGGGGGTACTAGGCCTATGGGCAGCCTAGTACTACCCTAGTGGGCGTAACCAGGCCAAGTGGGCCGGACCAGCCCAGTGGGCCAGGCCCGTATATTAATAAGGTTATTTAAAAGAGGAATAATTAGAAATATACCCCTGAAATAAAATCAACTCTAGATAAATATATAAAAATCTTAAAAATACAAATAATATCTCCATGAACTCACAAAGATATTTTCTATTGAGTAAACTTAATCAATAGAATTTTTGGCAATTAAAAATTAAGGTTATTAGTAAAAGGACGCTAATTCCTTTTGAATTTTACAAAAAATATAGGAAACATCTAAAATTGAATAAAATTCACTTTTAAGATCCTAAATGAATATATTATTATAGAAAAAAGACTAATTTGTATTTTTGAAAAGTGAATTTGGTGTGATGGAAATAAATCCTATTTCCTTAAAGGAATTTCAGAAAATATTTAAATAAAATAGTAAGCTTTTACTAAAAGGGTAAAACATTCAAAGAAGCAAATAATAAATCATTGCATGACATTACTATGCATTTCATATTGCTTCTTTAAATATTGTCCTTATCGGGCAATAATAGTTCTCTGTAGAAACTGGAGCTCAAGGTCAGGTGGAAGCATCCGACTTCACTACCTTGCAGTTACAAGGCAAGTTCATAACTTGCTCATGTCCTTTGAAGAGTCTTTATCAAAGATAATGCAAATGTTGTGTTATCGTCTATGATCTAGAAAAGAAAATGATATCTTCTCTAATAAATAAGATGTAGCATCATCCTAAGTGATGATAAAGATCAGCAATGGAACTTAGGGTTCCAATTGCATAAGTCACATAGGCTTAACAACCCATGACAATTCTAGTGCCGTATAATACGCATTAACCATGAGATTTGGAATGGGACAGAGAAGTCAGTTGTATCTTCTTCCTTTCATATGGAGGCAAGATGACCTTATCGTGACGTTGGGATTCCTTGTATGGATCCAACATATGGGTGGGCACCCTTAGGACAGACGATTTTGGTATCTAGATTATTTATGAGTGGCTGCTGGAGGTATAGTCGGGCCTTTTATGGAGCTTACCAGGGGCATCACTACTTCATAGAGTCTTCGGGAACTCACTAGGGTTATAGCTTGCCCTAGTTGGAGGCTTAACGGAGGTGTAGTCAGCCCCGAAGGATCGTGCAGACATATGGGGTCGCGGAGAGGGCAGTGATTAGCTTGGATCACCTACTAGGCCCCACATCATAGAATTGTGGATGGGAAAGTACGCCCGGTTGTGCAATAAGGAGATAGTCTCTCATGGGTAAAGCAACGCATCCCATGGGTAAAGCTACGAACGCGGCAGGAAAGGAACTCCATGAAGTTTTGGTCAACCTGTGAAAGCTGGTGGGCATAGTTTTGATAATAAAATCAATCTTTGAAGAAATGTTTATGAAAATTGCATAGTACCAAGGACATATTATCCGAGGTGGTAGATAGAGCATCAAACTTCCCACATTGCATATAATGAACTTTCTAGGTAACGCTGTTACTCACTCTTTCCTTTGAACCCCTGCTTAGACTCTGAGAATCCAGAAGACACTTCGATGTACGTAGCTGATGGACAAGAGGACGTCTGCTACGAGGAACCCGACCTGTCCAGAGGAGTTGAAGGGGTGGACTATGAGATACACTATGGAGTGGAGGGCAACGAGTCCGAGTAGTTGCCTTAGTTATTAGTAAACCAATTTAGCCGAGCAACAGGAACTATATAGAATAAGTCATTGAGCTCAATTCGAAGTATGAGTTTGAATTTTTATATCTTCCGCTGAAACTACTTAAGTTTGGTTTGTATTTTCATAACATTTGAAGTTTGAGAACTCTTGGTTTGTAATAATGAAGTGTGTATGTTTGTAATATGGACCCACAATGTTTCTATTGTACCACTTTGGGGGGTGTGATATTTACAGAACGATGTTCTGTGAATATCATATCAACGACTATAGTGTACTACATATGTAGTGGTATGCTGGGTCACCGCAGCTGGTATCAGAGCAATTTCTTTGACCTTAGGTTGGAAACCTAGTAAAGGGAAATAACTGTAGGAGTCTAGGAGCCACAGTAAGGAGTTCTATAGATCATATGATGAATATTCAACTGGGAATATTTCGTTATATTTTTTAGTGCGATAATTCTTTATTGTGATGCATCATTATAATTAATGTATACTAATTATATTTATATCTACACAGTGGAAATGGCACCAACTTTCCAAAACAGACTTTGGCAAGGAAAGAAGAGACTCTCGATGATTATCAGGGGGCTTTAACTAAATAGCTCCGAGAACTTCTGAAGGTTTTTGGTTGCATAACTAATGTCCCAGTAAATACCATTACCTATCATGATGGGCAAATGTTAGTCAGATATCGTGTTAGCATCCAACTACCAAAGAAGCTTGGTTTATATCACAACTTACCTATGGGAGAAGGTAGAAGTCACCTAGCAGCATATCATGTTGCTATTGTGGAGGCAATAGCCAATGTTCGGGAACATAAGGCAGAAGAGTTAGCTGGAAGCACATATTCTATGATTCCTCATGACTCTATAGACGAGGAACCGGAACCGGATCATCTTACTTTAGTAAGGAAACATCCAAAATAAGCCTCTAAGTTTATGGATCTGTATCGATTGCTGGTTGGGTCTTTGTATAAGACACATCAGGTTATCGTAGAAGATCGGGTTTATATGCTAGAGGATCTAACAAATCCTAAAAGAAGGGAGAAGTTAGCATCTAAACTAGAAAATGAAGCAGTTGATAGGGTTAACCCAGTTTTCAAGGATATACCTATAGATCCAGCATCTTTTACACCATATCCCTATTCACCAATACCAGAACCTATTAGATATCCTGATGAGAGCACTAGTTATCTAGTACCACAGAGTTCTTGGGGAACTGAAGACTCGGAATTACCTATTGGAAATTCTGAAGGATGGAGGTACGGATCAATGGATGGATCTGCCAGGAATCCTATTCATGTGGAAGATTCAGTTGGAAATACCGGGCAGACTAGTCGCATGGGCGTATGATCTTATTCCGTTGATGGAAGAGATGTCCATGTGGAAGATGTAGAGTCCGAGGAGGAAGATCCTGAAGAAAGGGTGTTTAAGCCAATAGAAAATTATCCTACTCCAGATAATGTGCACTATCCAATCATAGATGAGGACTATCATAACTAGTAGAGTACTTGGGGCGCACCATAAGGGGAATATTCTGTAGATTCCTCTAGAAATGAGATGTAGGAGATGGATGAAGAAGAAATGATGAGGATGATTCAGTAGATACTTCAGATGAGTTGGAAGGTATGGATACACTTCAGTTGAATGATGTGTCATGTCCGGAGACTTATGATACTAAATATCGTCTGTCGAAGATGCAAGTCGTTTCACAGTTGGTGCGTCATACTTCACGTCAGCACGGTTGTACTCCGGGTATGTACGACGAACGACACAACTTTTGGGGAGTGTGACTCTGATTAGGAGCATCTCTGCAGGAGATGAGAGTTGGAGTTGGAAGACTTGATGTAAATAAATAAGTGAGATAGTACCACATGAGTTTGTAATGTTTAATGAGTAAGGGCTTGTAATCACGTTGTATAAATTATATTGCTTGTAATGTAGAATATGTGTGTAATGCATATTTGGTTCTTATTTGGATCTTGTTTTCCATTGTGTGACTAGTTCTGTGCATGAAGTTGAGCTCAGAAAACATATGCATAATGTAATTATGAGTATTTGCTTATGTTACAGGACTAGGGGTTATGGAAACGGGTGTAGAAAACGAGACTGAGCAGCAACGCATGGAGCGTGAAGCCAAAGAAAAGGCGGATGAAGACGCCAGAATGCAAGAAAATTTACCACCACAACCACCAATGAGGCCACTGATGGATCAGAACTTTATGCAGTACATGCAAATGATGCAAGAGTCACAAAACAAATTCATGGAGGGGTTAGCAGACCGTGTGGGATAGCCGAGGGTACCTCAAGGACGTGGTGTTAGTCTTTCAGATTTCCAGGATACCAGACCTTTACCTTTCGCATCCGCTCCAAGACCAATGGATGCAGAGGACTGGTTAACGGATACCGAAAGAAAGTTGAGAACTATAGGATGCAATGAGGAAGAGAAGTTGAGGTATGCAACACATTTATTAACCGGACCCGCCGCGTCATGGTGGGAGAGTCAGCTCGCAATGCAACCTCTAGGAAGAGAGTATAATTGGGAGGGGTTCAAACAAAGATTCCGTGAATATCATGTTCCGGAAAGTATCACAGAGTTGAAGCGTAGGGAGTTTGAAGAACTGCAACAAGGATACTCCAATGTCATGAAGTATATTCGAGAGTTTAGTGATTTATCTCGTTATGCTGCTGAAGAAGTTAACACGTAGGCGAGTAGGAAGAAGAGGTTCATGCGTGGACTAAATCCATTTGTGAAGATCCAGTTGAGGCTTGCCAACACTCAAACTTTTTAACAGTTGCTTGATGCAGCTATCACCTTTGAAGATGATTACAAAAATGTCCAAGAGGATCATAGGAAGAGGACAAAGAAGGAGACAAAGAGGATTCAGGCAAGTAAACCCAAAACCAATCTGGAGTTTCAACCCAGAAACCGACCCTACAACAACAACAGGAGTATCAACAACACTGGAGGACAATTCAACCCCAGAAGGAATGTCATATGTCATAATTGCAAACTTCCGGGACATATCAACAAGGATTTTCATAAACGAGTGATAATTTGGTATGGATGTGGGTTAAAGGGTCATATCAAGCCTGATTGCCCAAACATACCACTCGGTGGTTGGCCCACAAAAGGTGGAGGACAAGCCAGTGGAGGCGGAGGTGGACAGTCTAACAGAGGTGGAAGCTATACCAAATATAATAAAGGCAAGAGGGGTAGACCTACGGGAAAGCTGAATTGCGCAATCTTGGAGGAGGTGGATAACTCAAATCAGGCGGTGATAGGTACGCTCAATATTCTCACAAATCCCGGAGAGGTTTTATTTGATACTGGTGCAAATAATTCTTTCATATCTGAAGAGTTTTGTGATAAATTCGGGATTAGAAGGGCACCATTAGAAAAACCTATGACCGTAGTTACCGCCGGAGGGATCATGGTAGTTAGACATATTAAACTAAACCAAGTCATCTAAATTTGTGGTCAAACCTATTATGCGGATCTTTATGTGATCCCATTAAAAGGAATAGCAGTAGTGCTGGGAATGGATTGGATGACAGACTATGGAGATCAGATCAATTGTGAAGAGAAAACCGTTTCAATCAGGTCTCCAAGTGGAGGAAGGATAGTCTATCAGGCGGATAAACATAGTCATATCATGGTAGATTTGTAGTTGAACTCAATGAAGGAGGTCAAATTAGAAGATATTCAAGTGGTGAAGGAGTTTCAAGATGTTTTTCCAGCAGAATTACCAGGAATGCCACCTGATCGGGAGATTGAGTTCACTATTAACCTGATACCTGGTACAGCACCAATAGCTCAAGCACCATATAAGATGGGGCCCAAGGAATTAAAATAGCTTAAGGAGCAAATTGATGAATTAGCCTAGAAAGGATTCTTACAGGAAAGTGTATCTCCGTGGGGAACTCCAGTGATCATGTGGATAAACGAGATGGTGGACGGAGAATGTGTGGGGATTATAGAAATCTCAACAATGTCACTATCAAGAACAAGTACCCATTACCAAGGATACAAGATTTATTTGACCAAGTCAAAGGAGCAGGAGTATTCTCCAGAATTGATCTAAGATCAGGATACCACCAGATAAAAATTAAACCTGAAGATGTTCCTAAAACAACATTTGTGTCAAGGTATGGACATCATGAGTATTTAGTTGTACCTTTTGGTCTGACTAATGCACCAACAATATTCATGAATTTGATGAACAAAATCTTCATGCCGTATTTGGACAAGTTTGTCATAGTATTCATCGATGATATTCTGATATACTCCAAAGATACAGAAGAGCATGCAGAACATTTGAGAGTAGCATTACAAATCTTAAGAGAACATAAGCGTTATGCTAAGTTCAGTAAGTGTGAATTTTGGGTGGACGAAGTAGAGTTTCTTGGTCATGTGATTAGTAAGGATGGAATTGCTGTAAATCCATCCAAGGTTCAATCAGTACTGGACTGGAAGGCACCAACCAATGTGAAGAAAATCTGAGGTTTCCTAGGTATGGCCGAATATTATCGGAGGTTCATTGAAGGTTTTTCCAAAATAGCTGGACCAATGACCAAATTGTTAAGAAAGAACACACTGTTCATATGGGATGAGAAGTGCGAGGCAAGTTTTCAGGAGTTGAAAACCAGATTAACTACCGCACCAATCCTAGCCATTCCAGAACCGGGAAGGGATTACATAGTATATTGTGATGCATCCAAAGAAGGATTAGGTTGTGTTCGTATGCAAGATCGTAAGGTAATTGCTTATGGATCTAGGCAATTGAAACCACATGAAGTGAACTATCCAACCCATGATTTAGAATTATCAGCAGTAGTGTTTGCTTTAAAAGGATGGAGACATTTTATCTATGGGGCAAGATGTGAGTTATATACTGACCACAAAAGTCTCAAATATTTCTTCACTCAAAAGGAATTGAATATGAGGCAGAAGCGGTGGCTGGAGTTGATTAAAGATTATGATCTAGCAATCAATTATACTCCTGGAAAAGCAAATGTTGTGACAGAGGCTTTAAGTCGGAAAAGCACAGATATACAACCTTTGAATAGAGAACTGCCAAAATAATTACAAATGGATTTGGAAAGGATGGAGATATAATTTATACGCACAACAGTTCTTGGAGGATTAGCTACCATGCGGGTAATTGAAGAGCGAAGTAGTGAAATTTGACATGAAATCTTTAGACATCAATATGAAGATCCTTTTATTACTGAAGAACTTCGAAGAATCTGTCAAGGTCAAACATCAGTTTTTCACCTAGGAGATTGTGGGGCTTTATGGTTTCAAAACCTTCTTTGTGTACCCGATGTGCCAGAGATTCGAGAAGTGATACTTTGAGAAGCCCATGAAACATCATATTTCATACATCCGGGTAGTACAAAGATGTACATGGATTTAAAGGAATTGTTCTAGTGGAATAATATGAAAAGAGATATTGCAAAATATGTATCGGAATGCCATACTTTCCAAAGGGTTAAGGAAGAACATCAAAGTCCAACAGGACCATTACAGCCTTTGGAAATTCTAGAATGGAAGTGGGAAGAAATTGGTATGGATTTTATCACAGGACTACCCATGACATCTAAGCGAAAAGATATGATATGGGGAATCGTGGATAGACTCACAAAAAGTGCACATTTTATTCCAGTGAACCAAAAGGATACTGCTAAGAAATTAGTGGAAATTTATGTCAAGGAGATTGTAAGTAAGCACGGTGTACCCAAAAAAATTGTGTCTGATAGAGGATCTATGTTTACATCAGCATTTTGGAAACAATTACATGCAGCACTGGGTTCAAAGTTGGATTTTAGCACAACTTATCATCCAGAAACTGGAGGTCAGACAGAGAGGACCAATCAAATCTTAGAAGACATGCTTAGAGCTTGTGCATTAGATATTGGAGGTTCGTGGTAAGATCATCTACCATTGGCAGAATTTTCCTATAACAATAGCTACCCGAGTAGTCTGAAGGCAGCACCTTATCAAGTACTATATGGAAGAAGGTGTAGATCACCTATATGCTGGTATGAGCCTGGTAGTAGCAAAGAATTTGCACCAGATTATATCAAGGAAAGACAAGATATCATCGATATCATTAGAGATTGGTTGAAGATAGCTCAGAGTCGACTAAAGTGTTATGCTGATCAAAGTCGTAGATCATGGCATCCAGAAGTAGGAGATATGGTATATCTCAGAGTAAGTCCGATGAAGGGAGTGAAGAGGTTCGGAGTCAAAGGAAAATTAAGTCCAAGGTACATTGGACCATTCAAGATATTAAGTCAGAACAGAACAATAGCTTATGCTCTAAAGTTACCAAAGAGGTTAGCTCAGGTTCACAATGTGTTCCATGTTTCACAACTGCGGATATGTCTAAAAGTTCCCGACAATGCTATCACTTATCAAGAGATTGAGTTACAAGCATATTTGACTTATGTTGAGAAACCCTGTAAGATTCTAGAGGAAAACTGGAAAAGGTTGAGAAATAGAGAAATCAAATATTGCAAGGTACAGTGGGAACATCACCCAGAACGAGAAGCTACCTGGGAGAAAGAAGATGACTTGAGGGAAGCATATCCGGAATTATTCAGGTACCCATCTGCAAACTTCGGGACCAAGTTTAATCTAAGGGGGGAAGTCTGTAACATCCCGGCATTAGGATCCAATGAAGGGTAGAAATAGGAATATAAGTTTGTGCATGCACGCATCTGTAAAATCAGGGTAAATTTTTCGCCAAACAAAACACTAAAGGGATCACAGTTTCTTTCACTAACTAGAGGTGGAATAGCTCTTGTTAGTGATTGCTATGAATTTTGACATGACCTTTAAGCAGTATTAAGAATTTGGGGAAATTACTTTGAATTCAAATTTGAAATTCAAATAAAATTAAAAGTATCTAAATATTAGAAGTTATTAGTGTTGAAGGGTTTTCCAAGAGAAAACCTTATTAACATTGTTTGGTTTTAATAAAGAAATAGTAATCAACAATAAGAATTAATGAGAAGGAAAATTAAATAAGAAATAATTCTTATTTCTCTATTTTATAATAAGGTCACAACTGATGACAAATACATCAAAGGTATAAGGTTACCAAGAACAGAAATTTAACTTTATTAACTTGTAATGATATCTTTACAAGATCCTTTACAAAAAGATTAAAAAGAAGGTTACAAGAAGAACCTATACTAACTATCTATTTCTATACTAATCCTGTGAGTCCAGATCTTGTTCCTGCAAATAAGATAAACAACTAGAAAGGAAAATTAGGGGTTAGTTAGATAATTTTTACTCTCTGTGTTGAACAGTGAAGTGCACTGTTCATGGTACATCATTGAGTAAATAAAAGGGTAAGTTTCACCAAAAGTGAAGTATCTGTTCTTGTAAATAGTTAAGGTTACAGTAAAAGACAAGTAGATAAAAGTAAGTTTCACCAGGCTGTCAATCAGTAAACAGGTAAGAGTAAAAGGCCAAGTTACTTGAGCTGATCCACATGCACATCACACACACATACAACTTAGTCAACTAACTGCATGGTGTGTGTTGTCAAGCTAACAGCAGCAGTACAAGCTACCATACATAGCACTAGTCGAAGGAGAACAAAGGAGCTCATTTCTCCTTCTCAGGCACACACTCACAGCTATAGAGCTTGTTGAAACCATAGCCAAATACTCCACCAACTTAACCCAAATCAACCATCATATTTCCACTTGATGGTAACATAAGGAGGAGGTGGAGTAGGTGGAAAGAAAGGTCAAGCACAAAGTCACAAGAGCAGCACCAGGTGATGCAGAGCTAGAGCAGGCAGCAAGCAACACCATAACATCATCAACCAACAAATAATCTGGTGAGTTCAAATAACATCACCACATGATCAGATTATCATAGAGTTAAATAAGAATATGTTGTTTACCTAATCCTCTCAGAAAAACACCCAAGTGGGTGTATATTCATCCCAGAAGTATTTAGATGAAAGCCAATAACACATCCTTACAAACAAATTCAAGATCTCAGCCTATGCATCATAGATCTTGGATATAAATTTAAATCTCCACATTCATATATAATAGCAGCCTTAGAACAAGATTCAGGGCACATCTCTTATGGAGTAGCACCTCTAAAATCTATTGATCTTAAGGATCTATATTTAATAGTGAAGATGACAATCATTTTCTTCAAGAATTTAAGAATCATTAGCTGATATCATGCATCAGAGCACATCTATGAGGGACAGCTAGTAACAACTTAATTTTACCTAGCTATGCCTCAGACCAGCATCATAGGCTAATAGACTATAGCATCTTAGGATAATAAAGCCAGCAGAAGCTTTCCATTCATTTAGCCAGCCATACTTGGAGATGGGTATAATTTGGACAATAGAAGAATGAACACTTGTGTATCATTCTAAAGAAGGTGTCACAAGTACCACTTCTAAAACCAAGCAAATGCTTTACTTATATTCCATCAGTAAACTTGTAGTTAGCTAACTAATGATTTTCCTGAAATAAACACTCAGGAATCATAACCACGGTTGTTTTTACAAAATTAGAGAATCATAGGAGTATCATATTAACTCCAATCTGAAAGATCAACACAAACTAGTGTATAAAGATCAAGTGAACATTACTGACAGAACCATTGTCGGTATTAAACCTTGAACCCCAATTAGGGATAGATCACTGGAGGCACACAGAGGTTATCGAGCAAGGCAGAGAGGAGCACAGAAGGGGAATAGTCAAACTTACACAAAGTCCTCGCAAAAAGAACCGACGAGGAAGCAGTGGATGGCCGCGGGCAAAAAAAAGCAGCGGGGAGCACCCACGGGCGCCGAACCCACACCGACCGCACGTCAGATCCACCGGAGAAGGGAGGCGTACGTCGTGCGAAACCGGCACACCATCACCGATGCTCCAGGGCGGCTAACCCTAACCCTAGTTTCGGGCAGGGGTCAGCGCGGCCATGAGAGAGCCCCAATGGCGAATCTGCTCAGATAGAAGGAAGCGGCATCATGGACTTAGTCACCCTGTGCCGTGGCGGTGGCAACGGCGGCCGGATCCTATTTCCTTAAAGGAATTTTAGAAAATATTTAAATAAAATAGTTAGCTTTTACTAAAAGGGTAGAACATGCAAAGAAGCAAATAATAAATCATTGCATGACATTACTATGCATTTCATATTGCTTCTTTAAATATTGTCCTTATCGGGCAATAATGATTCTCTGTAGAAACCGGAGATCAAGGTCATGTGGAAGCATCCGACTTCACTACCTTGCAGTCACAAGGCAAGTTCATAACTTGCTCATTGATACATTGCAAATGTATCTATAATTTTTGATGTTCCATGGTTGGTTTTATCCACTTTCTTGTGTTTTGTTCCAACTTTGGAGTACTTTTCATATGATTTCTTGGACTAACCTATTAACAAGAGCCACAGTGCCAGCTGCCTGTTTTCTGCTGTTTTTGGTTCCAGGAAAGTCAGAAAATGAATATTCTCAGAATTGGACGGGACAAAAGCTAAAGTGCCTATTTTTCCGGAAGGGATCAAGTGCCAGAATACGAGACGGAGAGGGGCCAGGGGCCGGCCACACCACCTGGCCGCGTGACCAGGCTTGGCCCGCGCCAGGGGGTGGTCTGGCCGACCCCAGTACCCCCTCAGCCTCTCCTTCCTCCTATAAGTTGCCCTCGGGACGAAAACACTAGCTACCCGATCAAAAAATCCACGAAAGAGTTTGTAGCCGCCGTCATCTCCATCCCTAGATCGGGAGGGATCTGAAGCTCTTCGCGGCACCATGCCAGAGAGGGGAATTCACCCTGGAGGCCTTCTTCATCACCATGCAAGCCTCTAGTGTGATGCGTGAGTAGTTCATCCTTGGACTACGGATCCATGTAGTAGCTAGATGGCTGGTTTCTCCTCCTTTGTGCTTTCATGTTTAGATCTTGTGAGCTCCGTTCACGATCAAGATCATCTATTTGTAATTCATACATGTTGTGTTTGCGGGGATCTGATGGATATTGAGATGCTATTTCAGATTCATTATTGATTCTATCATGTCTTTGTTATTTGAGATCTTGCATGCTTTCCGTTGTTAGTAGCTATGTTGGCCAAGTAGATGCTAGCAACTCCAAGAGCTAGTATTTATGCTCGATAGTGGGTTCATGCCTCACAGTAATGGGGAAGTGACAGAAATCTCTAAGGTACTAGATGTGCTATTGCTACTAGGAGAAAACAACAATCCTTTGTTCATAAAACAATTGTATTGTTTACCTTACACGCAGTTAGTAAAGCAATAATCTGTTGCTTACAACTTAATACTGGAGGGGGTTCGGATGATAACCTGAAGGTGGATTATTAGTCATAGATGCAGTTGGATGGCGGTCTATGTATTATGTTGTATTGCCCAATCAAGTCTCAAAGGAGTCAAGATGATTAGTATATGCATGTATTGCTTTCTCGGTGTTTGTCAATTGCCCCGCTGTAATTTGTCCACCCAGCATGTTATCTATCTAAGGAGAGCCACCTCTAGTGAACTATGGATCCTGGTCCTTGTCTTTTACATACAATCTACAATATGTTTCTGCTTTGTGTTTACTTTCTGCAAACTTTTACTTCTTTCCATTCGATACGTTTAATCCTTTGTTTTCCGCAAAACACGGTGAGATTGACAACTTCATCGCAAGTTGGGGACAAAGTTCTGTGGTTGTGTTGTGCAGGTCTCCACGTTGCTACTAGCACCGGTAGTTCGCCCTGCCAAAGGTTAGCTAGTAACACCTTTGGGGTGTTTCCTTGCTCCTACTGGTTCGATGAAACCTTGGTTTCATAACTGAGGGAAAACTTTCTGCTGTACCCATCATACCTTCCTCTTGGGGTTCCTAACGAGCTCTACGTCGATTGTCGAGTGCATCAAGATCTTTTCTGGCGCCGTTGCCGGGGAGTCAAGGACATCTTCACAAGGGGAGTCCCTCATAACCAATCTCTTTACTATGTTGTTTTTGTTTTGCTTAGTTTCTTTTTGCTTTGTTTGCTTGTTTTGTTCTTCAAAAAACACAAAAAAAATAGTTTTACTAGTTTGCTTTCTTATTGGAAAAACACAAAAAAAATTAGTTCCTATCTTGAGTGCCACTATGTCTAGCCTTGCTCCAATCGCTATGTCACCCGAGGAAATGATTTTCACTTTTAAACAAGGAATTGAGGAAAGTTTTAAGGAAGCTTGGTCTAGAATCTCTGATCTACATGAAAAAACTGAGCCTAAAATGACTCAAAGCTTGTTCCTTAGCAGTTTTTACCTTGGGATTGCTCTTTGCTATAGATATGCTCTAGATGCTGTTGTGGGAGGAGATTTCCTCCAATGTAATGAGGATGATGCTACTAATGCTATAAAGAAATTGATCCTCACTTACAACATGCCTAGCCAAACTGATACTTCCATCGCAAACATATTTGCTAGGTTGGATACTCTTGAGGCTAGCACTACTAGATTAGAAGGGTGCTATAATACGCTTAGGGAGAATCACAAGTATGTTCCAATAAATTCTGAACCATCAAAGTGGCTCTCTACAGTAAAGATTGAGATAAAAACTGAAACTTTCCAAGCCCGCTGCGATATCATGTCTGAATTTTGTCTTATGCACAAAGATATTTATGAATCTTTGAATCTTTGGGGGCTTACTGAAGGAGGAAAATAAATATCTCTTGATAATAATGCTACCTTATTTCCTATTGGAATAGCTGAAGGAGTGTTTACAAAGATCCTTGGGAAAATGATTTCTACTGATTATCTTGTTATTGAATGTGCAGGAAAAGGACAAATTAGACTTGGAAGATCCCTACTAGAACTCCTTGGAGCAATAATAGATGTGGGAAAGGGGACCATGTAACTTTCTTCTCCACCAAACAATCACATTTTCCCAAAGTTTAAGAATAAAAATAAGAGAGGTAAGGGCAAGAAAGTTGGTTTTAATGCTTCTTCACTTGAGAACACTTGATTCTTTCTTTGCTTCTTATGCCTAACTTAAAGGCGTTAAAGAAAAGTACTTGTTGGGAGATAACCCAACAGTTTTAGATGAGTCTTAAAAGTTATTACCTCTGTAATAACCTCTCCTTATCCTTTTTATTTTCTTTTTGTTGCAAGAGTAACCTCTAATGAGAGTGAAGTAATGATTCGGAAAGTTGCTGTCCCGAAACAGATTTTTGTGCTTCACCATAAAAATTCGTGAGAGATTTCTGTATGTCGAATTGATCTGTAATTTCTTGTGCTTCTGACCCAGGTTATTATCTAACTTTAGTTAGTTCAACACTTTTTGATTTGAGCAACAGAAGGTCTTCGCAAAAATTCGTCTTTACCTGCTGGTCTGTTTTGACAGATTTCTGCCATTTTCTGCATTTGCTTCTTGTGGGTTCCTTTTTGAGTTCTTTTGGGGAATGGAGCTTTTTGAGGGAAGTGCTACAGTAGCTAGTGTTCTAATGGAAGTTTATTTGGTGTTATAACTGAACCTTGAGACTTATTTATCTTAAGTGCACTAATGTTGCTAATGAGATTTGTGTGAAGTTTTGTATGAAGAAAATTTTTCAGGTGTATAGAAGGAATGAGTAATGAGATGCAGGATGGACTAAAACTCAAGCTTGAGGATGCCACGCGTGTCACCCCAAGAAATATCCAAGAAGTGCAAGCGTCAAAGCTTGGGGATGCCCAAGGCATCCCCTTCTTCATCAATAAAAATTCCAGGTTTCTTCCAAACGCTTCATTTTTATTGTTTCATGCACAGTTGTGTTTTTCTTGGAGCGTCTTCCTTTTCATTTTCGTTTTGGTTTTTAGTTTGCTTGGTTTTATTAGTTTTCTGAATAAGTTGGCTGTACCCCCTCTTTCATACATTGGTTTGCAAATAGTTTGGTTTGGTTTGGAAAAGAGTAGGAAAGTTCATGCTTATGTGGTAAAAAGAGCTCGTTTTTGACTGTGGCTATGCTTTGTCATGCCATGCTTGATATTGTTTTGGCTTTATGCTTAGTATTCTTTGCTGTAGCATGACTTGTTATAAACAATTGAGATTTCTTAATGTGCCTTGGATGAATCATGCGTTGTTTTAGCATATTAAAGCATAGTATAGTGTTATTCTCCTTTGGTTCTTTAGGGTTGACTTGGCACATACTCACACCATGTTATGACTTTCACAAGTCACCATAGCCTTTATGATCCTTTAGTTTTCAACTTGTAGTATCACTTTATGCTTTGATCAATGATGTTTTTTCGCTCTGCATGATTATGGCCATTATTGCTCTCTTAGTTTGTCGCTCCCAGTCTTTTGCTAGCCTCCACAACAAAATATGAGTTCCACTCATGCATCCAACTCCCTAAACCAAGTTTTTCCAAAGATTCCACCATACCTACCTACTAGCTTATGCTATTCCAAGTATATTCATGCTTTTGTCTACCCTTCACTTGTTATGAGAAAACTAGTGATTAAAGCTCTCACGAACTTGATGGCACACTTTACTTTATTGCCTCTAAATAAAGTTGAACCATTGGGTCCTTCTTTGTTGCGTATATGCTTACTCTTTATAAGTTGAAGTTAGCAGAACCATGTTTCATGGGGAACACTTTCAACATTGCACTTGTACTTTGTACCCCGTTGATATTATGCTCTTTTGCTTACGGATCCCGGCGGTGTGAAATAAAAGTGGAACTTGTAATATCATGGAGTTTGTATGTGTGTTAGAGAAACGCCTGGGCCGCTAGGCTAAGCCATGCCTAATCATGGTGGAAACTTGCAGCATCACCATAATGAGCACTCTATGAAGCATCCTCAATAAAAACCTATGCAAATAGCAAATAAAAAGATCGCTGAGATGCTCATTGTCTGCTTGCCTTGTCATTTTGATTATGGGAAAGCTCCGTATCATGTGCAAGGGTACCTGCTAGCGGTTCTTAATGATACACATATACTTACAATGACAAGAGCTTACTCGTGACTGAAGTTGAGTCGCATGAGGATCGGTCTTCGTAAGTAAGGGGCATGAGATTTCGGTTTATAACTTGTCAAGCATATCCTCTTAGTTGTGTCACTTTAACCTTAATCACCTTCAAGATGCTTTTGATAGGGGCAATGAGAGCTGAAAGCTACAAGTACCATAATTTTTTGGAAGCTCTTTATGAGACTTGAATCCCTACTTCCTTTTACAAAAGGTCTTTCTTCCACCATTATATTGAGTCTCCAACTTCTATCTTTATGCACCTACTTTGAGAGCATAGTGGCCATTCTTAGTTCTATGTGCATTGTCCCAAGACTAGTTGATTGATGCATAACTTGTTATTGCTTGTTTGAAACTATTGTATCTAGTCACTCTTATGAACTTTGAAGGTGTCCCATGCATTTATATTTGCTACTCTATTAAGGGACAAGTTGAATACTATTATGCTATGTTTTCTTTATGTGAAACAAACAAACGTCTTGCAAAGCATGTTATTCATGAATCTTTTGTTTGTGCCTTTTCAAGTTGCATCATAGTTTCTTTGCTTATTGCTAGAACTTTGTCTTTCATGTTATGATTGAAGTACTTTGATCCCAGCTTTGATGTTTTGCAAATACTTTGATCAAGTCTTTGATGGTGCATGTCACCTCAAAAATTATTTCTTTTTATCACTTACCTACTCGAGGACAAGTAGGAGTTAAGCTTGGGGATATTGATACATTGCAAATGTATCTATAATTTTTGATGTTCCATGCTTGGTTTTATCCACTTTCTTGTGTTTTGTTCCAACTTTGGAGTACTTTTCATATGATTTCTTGGACTAACCTATTAACAAGAGACACAATGCCAGCTACCTGTTTTCTGCTGTTTTTGGTTCCAGGAAAGTCAGAAAATGAATATTCTCGGAATTGGACGGGACAAAAGCCAAAGTGCCTATTTTTTCGGAAGGGATCAAGTGCCACAATACGAGACGGAGGGTCCAGGGGACGGTCACACCACCTGGCCGCGTGGCCAGGCTTGGCCCGCGCCAGGGGGTGGTCTGGCCGACCCCAGCACCCCCTCGGCCTCTCCTTCCGCCTATAAGTTGCCCTCTGGACAAAAACCCTAGGTACCCGATCAAAAAATCCACGAAAGAGTCAGAGTCATCATCTCCATCCCTAGATCGGGAGGGATCAAGTTTTCCTGCACCACGGAGAGGGGAATTCACCCTGGAGGCCTTCTTCATCACCATGCAAGCCTCCGGTGTGATGCGTGAGTAGTTCATCCTTGGACTATGGATCCATGTAGTAGCTAGATGGCTGGTTTCTCGTCCTTTGTGCTTTCATGTTTAGATCTTGTGAGCTCCGTTCATGATCAAGATCATCTATTTGTAATTCATACATGTTGTGTTTGCGAGGATCCAATGGATATTGAGATGCTATTTCAGATTAATTATTGATTCTATCATGTCTTTGTTATTTGAGATATTGGATGCTTTCCGTTGTTAGTAGCTATCTTGGACAAGTAGATGCTAGCAACTCCAAGAGTTAGTATTTATGCTCGATAGTGGGTTCATGCCTCCGTAATGGGAAGTGAGAAATCTCTAAGGTACTAGATGTGTTGTTGCTACTAGGGAGAAAACAACGATCCTTTGTTCATAAATCAATTGTATTGTTTACCTTACACGCAGTTCGTAAAGCAATAATATGTTGCTTGCAACTTAATACTGGAGGGGGTTCGGATGATAACCTGAAGGTGGATTATTAGTCATAGATGCAGTTGGATGGCGGTCTATGTATTATGTTGTTGCCCAATCAAGTCTCAAAGGAGTCAAGATGATTAGTATATGCATGTATTGCTTTCTCGGTGTTTGTCAATTGCCCCGCTGTAATTTGTTCACCCAGCATGTTATCTATCTCAGCAGAGCCACCTCTAGTGAACTATGGATCCCGGTCCTTCTCTTTTACATACAATCTACAATCTGTTTCTGATTTGTGTTTACTTTCTGCAAACATTTACTTCTTTCCATTCGATACGTTTAATCCTTTGTTTTCCGCAAAACACGGTGAGATTGACAACCACATCGCAAGTTGGGGACACAGTTCTGTGGTTGTCTTGTGCAGGTCTCCACGTTGCTACTAGCACCCGTAGTCCGCCCTGCCAAAGCTCAGCTAGTAACACCTTTGGGGTGTTTCCTTGCTCCTACTGGTTCGATTAAACCTTGGTTTCATAACTGAGGGAAAACTTTGTGCTGTACTCATCATACCTTCCTCTTGGGGTTCCCAACGAGCTCTACGTCGATCATCGAGTGCATCACTCATGTCCTTTGAAGAGTCTTTATCAAATATATTGCAAATGTTGTGTTATGAACTATGATCTGGAAAAAGAAAATGATATCTTCTCTAATAAATAAGATGTAGTATCATCCTAAGTGATGATAAAGATCAGCAATGGGACTTAGGGTTCCAATTGCATATGTCACATAGGCTTAACAACCCATGACATCAGTGATTCTAGCACCGTATAATACGCGTTAACCATGAGATTTCGAATGGGACAGAGAAGTCAGTTGTATCTTCTTCCTTTCATATGGAGGAAATATGACCTTATCATGACGTTGGGATTCCCGGTATGGATCCAACATATGGGTGGGCACCCTTAGGCCCCATGATTTTGGTATCTAGATTATTTATGAGTGGCTGCTGGAGGTATAGTCGGGCCTTTTATGGACCTTACCAGGGGCATCACCACTTCATAGAGTCTTCGGGAACTCACTAGGGTTATAGCTTGCCCTAGTTGGAGGCTTAACGGAGGTGTAGTCAGCCCCGGAGGATCGTGCAGACATATGGGGTCACGAAGAGGGTACTGATTGGCTTGGATCACCTACTAGGCCCCACATCATGGAATTGTGGATGGGAAAGTACGCCCGGTTTTGCAACAAGGAGTTGGTCTCTCATGGGTAAAGCAACGCACCTCTATAGAGTGTAGGAATTGTGACATGTTACTCCCTGTTCCGGGAAGGAGCTACGAATGCGGCAGGAAAGGAACTCCATGAAGTTCTGATCAACCTGTGAAGGCTGGTGGGCATAGTTTTGATAATAAAATCAATCTTTGAAGAAATGTTTACGAAAATTGCATAGTAAAAAGGACATATTGTCCGAGGTGGTAGATAGAGCATCAAACTTCCCACATTGCATATAATGAACTTGCTGGGTAACGTTGTTACTCACTCTCTCCTTTGAACCCCTGCTTAGACCCTGAGAATCCAAAAGACACTTTGATGTACGTAGCTGATGGACAAGAGGATGTCTGCTACGAGGAACCCGACCTGTCCAGAGGAGTTGAAGGGGTGGACTACGAGATATGCTATGGAGTGGAGGGAACGAGTCCGAGTAGTTCCCTTAGTTATTAGTAATCCAATTGAGCCGAGCAACAGGAACTATATAGAATAAGTTGTTGAGCTCAATTTGAAGTATGAGTTTGAATTTTATACCTTCCGCTGAAACTACTTAAGTTTGGTTTGTATTTTCATAATATTTGAAGTTTGAGAACTCTTGGTTTGTAATAATGAAGTGTGTATGTTTGTAATATGGACCTGCAATGTTTCTGTTGTACCACTCTGAGGGGTGTGATATTTACGGAACGGTGTTCTATGAATATCATATCAATGACTATAGTGTACTACATATGCAGTGGTATGCTAGGTCACCGCAATATTGATCCGAATGCGCCTCCTATATTCTTCATATGCGAGGCGCATATTGATCCGAATGCGCCTCGGATATTATTTTTGAATTTCAAAAAAAAATGGCGGCCAGATCTGGATCTGGCCAGAATTTCATCGAAGGCCGTCCCCGTGGCCACTACCACCACAGGCAAGTGCGGGAGGCCATCGCCATGGGGGTTGCTGGAGATGGTGGAGGAGGATGAGGCCACCGGAGGTGGAGGAGGAGGAGGAGGTGGTCGGTTTGGTTGTGGAGGCCATGGCCGAAGTGATCGCCAGAGGAGGAGGAGGTCTGATGACCCACAAGTATAGGGGGTGTATCGCAGTATTTTCTATAAGTAAGAGTGTCGAACCCAACGAGGAGCAGAAGGTGCTAGCTAGTGGTATGGATCAGGAATTCTCTACAAATACTTAGCAAACGGATTTTTAGGGTTTTTTTATAAAGCAGGTAAATAAAGTATGAGTAAATAAAAGACATTAGGAATAAATGCAGCAAGTGGCCCAATCCTTTATGCCGCAAAGGACAAGCCAGTTGCATTACTTAAGATGACCAAACATTCTCAAGGACACATGGGAAGGCTGTCAAGTGCTTTCGCTTCGTATAGTTGATTAATCTTCTTTAGCTTGCTAAGTGTTGTGTGGGTGAACCTATGCTAATGTACCGACCTTCCTAGGACTAATACATACTTGTGATTATACCCCTTGCAAACATCCGTAAGTACAAGAAAGTAATTAAGGTAGAAACCTAACCACAGCTTTAAACTCTAAGACGCTTACGTCCCTTGTGCAATGGTTTCCTAATGGGGGTTCAAGTTTCTGTCACTCCGACAACCCCTACGATTAGTAGCAAAATACACAATGCATTCCCCTAGGCCCATATAGGTGAAGTGTCATGTAGTCGACGTTCACATGACACCACTAGAAGAAGTACACCACAACTTAAATACGAAACTATTGAATCTTTCTCAACACAACTCCACTACTAACAACGTGACTTCTCCCATGTCCTCAAGAACAAAACGAACTACTCACAAGACATCATATGGATCATGATCAGAGATGGAATAATTATGTATAACAATCTGAACATAAACAATAATTCAATGGTTTACTCAATAGCATCAACTACAGAGAGTAATCAACACCGGGAAAGTTTCCCCTAAGAACTATGCAAGATTCAACCCAATTGTTACAGCAATATGGAGATGGTGATGAGGGTGCTAATGGTGATGATGGTGGTGATGATGATGATGATCCCGATGAAGTCCAGCTTGATGGTGGTGTTGATGGCGATGATCTCCCCTCTTCGGGAAGGAATTCCCCTGGCAGAAATCTGTCTGCCAGAGAGATCTTTCTCTCTCAGTGTTTTCCGCCCCGTAGAGGCGGCGGAATCTTTCTGTGGTCTCCCCCCGAGTATTAGGGTTTCAGGAGGAATATATACACCAGAGGGGAGAGCCAGAGGTGGGCCAGGGCGGCCAGACCACCTGGTGGCGCGGCCTAGGGTGGCCCGCGCCAGGGGGTGGTTTTGGCCCCCTGTGGCACATCTCCACTCCCTCTTCTGGCAGCCTTCGTCTTATGGAAAAATAGGATTTTCCATATATTTTCCTGGATTTTCTGATCTTTGCGAATTTTGCCTCCAAACAACACCTTTTCCATCAGAATCCTGACTGCAGCGGTCCATGCTCCAAAAGTCATCAACCATGCAAAAACAGATGAAATAACATAAGTATCATCTCTTAATATGAAATATATCAATGAATAACAGTGAATTATGACATAGAATAGTGATGCAAAATGGACGTATCAACTCCCCCCGATCTTAGACTTCGCTTGTCCCCAAGCGAAACTGAGCTCAATAAACATGACCTCGGGTTTATGGAGTGAAGAGTCGATAAAAAATATGGACAAGAAGCATCACATTCATCAATACATAGATCATAATAGAAGACAACTCACTATTATATAACTTAACTTGTAATAAGTAAAGGAAACACAATAAAGATACATAAAGTGAATCATAATTGGTAATGGCAAACTTAGCTCTTGGTCGAAGAATAGTTGATAATTTGCTGGAGTTTCACAAATAATTGGTTTTCAATGATAGCTTTCAAAGTAGTAATCACCAAGATAAGAACAATGTGCAAAACAAGGAACATAAGAAACACGATTGAATAAATCATCATATGAATGAATGAAACACAACAACTCAAAATACTTGCTGAGATAGAAAGGAATAGGTTTACTGACTCAACTAAAAATTAAAAGAAAGGCCCTTCGCAGAGGGAAGCAGGGATTACAAGCTTCATAAAGAGCTCACAAAAATTATGATACCTGTTAGCTTTCAGCTCTCATTGCCCCTATCATAGGCATCTTTAGGTGGTTAAGGTTAAAGTGATCAAATATGATGATATGCATTGACAAGTTGTAAATTGAGAATCTCATGTCCCTTGAATACGAGGGCCACTCCTCATGCTACTCAAGTTTAGTCACCGGCAAGTTCTTCTCATTGTAAGCACATGTGTATCATAGAGAACCACTAACGGGGTACCCCTTGCCCGATGATACGGAAGACTCCCCATATCAAAATGCAAGGCAAGCAGACAACAAGTATCTCAGCAATCTTCTTATTTACCATGGGAATATGGTGCTTTTTTCTGTCTTCCTCTTTTCATAATATCTCTTTTTTTCCTTTTCTCTTTTTTTCCTCAATATCGGGCTCTTTTTTATAAGAAGAATGCTTCATAGATACTCGTTATGGTTACGCTGCAGGTTTCCACCATGTCAGCATGGATTAGACCAGCGGCCCACGCGTTTCTCTAACACACATGCATAACTCCATGGACTTACAAGCTCCCCTTTCATTTCACACCGACGACATCCATCGACAAAAGAACATGATATCAACTAGGTACAAAGTACCCGTGCAATGTTGAAAGCGTTCCCCATGACAACATGGTTTTGCTAATTCACAACTTACAGAGCGCAAGCATATACGCAACATAGATGGGCACAATGGTTCAAGTTTATTAAGTGCAAGTAAGTAACGTGTGCCATCAAGTTCGTGAGAGCTTTAATCACTAATTTTCACATAACAAGTTTAATTTGGAAGGTAGATAAAAACATGAATTTACGTGGAATAGCAATAATGCTACTAGGTAGGTATGGTGGACACAAATGGCATGGGTTTGGTTTAAAGGAAGTGGATGCACGAGAAAAATTCCCTCTTAGTACATGTTTTTGGCTAGAAAGGCTAGGTAGCAAGTATAAGAGTTGAAGGAAACAAACAAACATACAAGTGATAAAAACAAACATGCAATCTTCCTTGGAAGCACAAAAGATCTTAACTAGAGAATACTAAACTTATGAGCAAATCAAGAAAGAAATATGATGAAATTATTTTTCTTTAGAATACTTTTATCTTTTCATTCAACTCTCAAAAATAGTGTTGCTACTGACCGAGCCAGGTTTGCCAAAACCAACTAAATTAACTCAATGATCCCAAAGTGATACCAATACTAACAACAAGATCAATCATATAACCATGAATTGAAAACTAATATAAGCTATGCTAAAGAGTAAATGATAGAACTTCTCATTAATAATCCATAACGACAACTCACACTAAGGGATACATATCTAACGAGAGAGGGGACACTTCCATAATGCAAACCATCCTACATGATAACTTCTCTATTCATGATATGACTCTACTAAAAAGGTAAAAAGATAGAAGATAGTGATGTGATACCGCGGCACTCCCCCAAGCTTGGAACAAACCAAGGGGATGCCAAACCTGATGACGAATTATTCCTTTGGTGGTGGTGGTATCCCCTCAATGAGCTTTTTGATCAGTTTCCCCAAGTCCTCGATCTCAAAGGTGAGATTGCGAATAAGCTACGAGTTTTGCTCAATGCGGCTCATGATCACGTCGGGTTGCGAATTCCAGCTCTTGTGATTCTTTACCCACTCTTCCTCCTTGAAGTCTTCTTTTCCTGCATGGCTAGAACGAGGAAAATCCCAATTGGAGGGTAATTTCTCCTTGGGCATATTCTGGTATTGATACTCATGGATAAGGGTATGGAAAGGATTCTCGGCGCGTGGGGGAAGGGACCAGGGATCTGAACGGTGATGAGGATGCTTCCCTCCAATTGACATAGTCCTGGCAGGGTTTGCCACCACTCCAGTTCTTGCAATGGTAGTGTCGGTGTGCTTTGCCTCCTCTTCATCTTCACTCTTGATCTCCTTCTCCTGCCCGAGGTCTTGGAGATCCTCCTCCATAGGCTCCTTTCCTTTATCCTTGGCAGACACCATTGTGCTTCAAAGCTTTCATAGATAGCTCCTGGCAGAAAAAAAGATCGACACAAAAACTTGACGAGAACACGATATACAAACCTCAGGAGATCCGGGGGATTATATATTAAGAAGTTTCACAACAAAAGGAAGGTACTTGGAGAAATCGGGTCGGAAACAGAGTCCGGGGTGGCCACACCACCTAGTGGCGCAGCCAGGGGTGGGCCCGTGCCACAGGGTGGTGTGAGCCACCCTGGCTCCGTTTCCGTCCCTCTTTCGCTTCGTAGCTTTCCTTATTGTCTAAAAACTGCAAAAATATAGTTGGATAGTATTTTCGTGGAACTTTTCTTACCAGGACTGTTACTTATTTGAAAATGGACTCAGCGGGTCTCTGAATTTGGTATGTAGTAGATTCTTCCGGAGTCACCACTTGAATAACATCGATATCTTCATATTAATACACTTATTACTTGAGTCATAAAACCTTTCACTTCCTTACTACACCATTATCTCCACTAACCTGGAAATTTCTTTCTCACAAAACTTCACACAGTTCTCATTAGCAACATTAGTATAAGTGAAGTGATAAAACCTTTTGAGTTCAACTTCAACTAAAAACCATCAAAACATAAGCTACTGTATTAAATCCTTCTGAAAACCCAAAAAGAATTCAAAAAGGAAATCGAATAAAGAAGCAAATGCAAGAGTGGCAAAATCTGTCAAAACAGACCAGCGGGTAAAGATAAATTTTTCCGAAAATCTTCTGTCGCTCAAATCAAAAAGTGCAAAACTAACGAAAGTTAAATAACAACCTGGGGCAGAAGCACAAAAAATTACAGCTCAATCCGACATACATAGATCTCACGAATTTTTACGGTGAAGCACAAAAATCTGTTTCGGGACAGCAACTTCCCCAAATCTTACTTCTCTCTCATTAGAGGTTGATCTTGACACAAAAACCAAACAAAACGGGATAAGGAGAGGTTATTACCGAATTAATAACTTCCAGGACTCAAAGAAACAAAAACAAACTGAAAGCAAAAATAAACCGGGGTGTCTCCCAAAAAGCTCTTTGTTTATAGCCATTAAGATGGGCATGATAATTTTGATGATGCTCACATAGGAATATGAATTGAAATGAAAGAGAGCATTAAGAAGCAAAAACACACACGTTTAAGTCTAACCCACTTCCTATGCAAGGGAATTTTGTAAACAAACAAGTTGTTGAAACCAGAGGCTACTTGCATAAGAAGGCAAAACAAGTGCAACATAAAAACTTTCAGCATAAAACGAGGAAACTTGATATTATTGAGATACATAAGAACACTTTTCCCACTCTCATAGTAACTTTCAGTATCATGCATAAACTTAACAATATAACTATCACAAGGACCATCGTAACACTAATCACTTATTCTAACAGAAAACACAGGAATACTAGCTCTCATAACACTACTTTGTGAAACAACATTAGAGGTATCCTTACAAAGGATAGTGTGTCCCTTTTCTTCATTGTTAGTAACAAAGTCTTTCACATTTGCTATTATAGTTTCATCAACCATTTGTTTATCAGGTTCAACAACTTTATGTGTACTTTCATTAAACATACTAGCTATCATAGAATGTTCCTTTATTTTAACTGGGAAAGGCATTTTCTCAATATAAGGATCATGTAAAACATGATTAGCAGTATAAACTTCAGTATTTCTTGTAGGAACACTCTTAGCAATATCTTTATTAGGTTCATGATACTTATTCCACTTCTTTTTAGGCACTTCAATATAGGAAGCAAAAGCCTTAAAATAAGAAGCAATAGCTTGAGAGTCTAGACCATAAGCATTTTTAATATTTTGAAAGTCATCAATTCCCATAAAAGATTCAATGCATTCATAATCATAATTTAACCTGACTTTCTACCTTTGTCATTCTCCCAAGCTTCAGCCTTGTCTTGAATACGGTCCAGAAGATCCCATTTAGCTTCTTCTTCCATGCGAGTGAATGATCCAGCACAAGAAGCATCCAATAAATCCTTATCTTGTAGAGGGAGCCTTGCATAAAAGTTATTGATAATAATATTGTTGGGGAGCTCATGAATGGGACATTTGAGCATTAGTAACTTCAATCTCCCCAAGCTTGAGTTGTACTCTCTCCATCAAGAGGCCAAAAGTTGTATATTTGATTCCGATCTTTATGAATCTCACTAGAAGGATAAAACTTTTAATAAAAGAGAGGTACTATTTCCTCCCATTCAAGATCTTGACCATTCTTCAGCAGCTTATACCATTCCACAGCTCTTCCTTTTAGTGATAATGAGAATAACTTCTTCTTAACTTGATCTGTAGTAATACCTGCACACTTGAACAACCCGAATAATTCGTGTATAAAGAGTAAATGATCACCAGGATGGACAGTTCCATCCCCAACATAGTAGTTATCCATAACACGATCAATAATTCTTCTAGGTATTTTAAAAGCATCATTCTCAGCAGGTGGTGGTTCATCTACTACCTTAGCAGTGGTAGTAGCATTACCAAATAAGAAACTCAGAGAAATATCCATAACGAAAATAAAGCAACTAACAGAAGTAAACAATACTCACAGTAGAGGTTTCTTTTACCAGTTCCACTTTCCAATAGCGCTTCACTCCCCGGCAACGGCGCCAGAAAATAGTCTTGAAGACTCACTAGTATAGGGGGTGTACCGCAGTATTTTCTATAAGTAAGAGTGTCGAACCCAACAAGGTGTTGGCTAGTGGTATGGATCAGGAATTCTCTGCAAATACTTAGCAAACGGATTTTTAGGGTTTTTTGATAAAGCAAGTAAATAAAGTACGAGTAAATAAAAGACAGTAGGAATAAATGCAGCAAGTGGCCCAATCCTTTATGCAGCAAAGGACAATCCGGTTATATTACTTAAGATGACCAAACTTTCTCGAGGACACATGGGAAGACTGTCAAGTGCTTTCGCTTCATATAGTTGATTAATCTTCTTTAGCTTGCTAAGTGTTGTGTGGGTGAACCTGTGCTAATGTACCGACCTTCCTAGGACTAATACATACTTGTGATTATACCCCTTGCAAACATCCGTAAGTACAAGAAAGTAATTAAGGTAGAAACGTAACCACAGCTTTAAACTCTAAGACCCTTACGTCCCTTGTTCAATGGTTTCCTAACGAGGGTTTAGGTTTCTGTCACTCCAGCAACCCCTACAATTAGTAGCCAAATACACAATGCATTCCCCTAGGCCCATATAGGTGAAGTGTCATGTAGTCGATGTTCACATGACACCACTAGAAGAAGTACACCACAACTTAAATATCAAACTATTGAATCTTTCTCAACACAAATCCACTACTAGCAACATGACTTCTCCCATGTCCTCAAGAACAAAATGAACTACTCACAAGACATCATATGGATCATGATCAGAGATGGAATAATGATGTATAACAATCTGAACATAAACAATAATTTAATGGTTCACTCAATAGCATCAACTACAAAGAGTAATCAATACCGCGAAAGTTTCCCCTAAGAACTATACAAGATTCAACCTAATTGTTACAGCAATATGGAGATGGTGATGAGGGTGCTGATGGTGATGATGGTGGTGATGATGATGATGATCCTGATGAAGTCCAGCTTGATGGTGGTGTTGATGGCGACGATCTCCCCTCTCCGGGAAGGAATTCCCCTGAAATCATCTCCGGAGATCTTTCTCTCTCGGTGTTTTCCGCCCTGTAGAGGCGGCGAAATCTTTCTGTGGTCGCCCCCCGAGTCTTAGGGTTTCGGGAGGAATATATACGCCAGAGGGGAGAGCCAGAGGTGGGCTAGGACGGCCACACCACCTGGTGGCACGACCTAGGGTGCCCCGCGCCAGGGTGTGGTTTGGGCCCCCTGTGGCCCATCTCCACTCCCTCTTCTGGCAGCCTTCGTCTTCTGGAAAAATAGGATTTTCCATATATTTTCCTAGATTTTCTGATCTTCACGAATTTTGCCTCCAAACAGCACCTTTTCCATCAGAATCCTGACTGCAGCGGTCCATGCTCCAAAAGTCATCAACCATGCAAAAAATATGAAATAACATAAGTATCATCTCTTAATATGAAATATATCAATGAATAAAAGTGAATTATGACATAGAATAGTGATGCAAAATGGACGTATCAAGGTCGCCAGAGGAAGAGGAGGAGAAGGTCGCCGAAGAAAGAGGAGGAGGATGCCACCGGAGTTGGAGGAGGAGGATGAGGAGGAGAAGGGGAGAAGGAGGAGAGGTGGAGGAGACGGAGAAGGAGAGGTGGAGGGAAGGAGGGGAGGTGGAGGAGAAGGAGAAGGAGGAGAGGTGGTAGGTGGCTATTTTGAATTTGAATCCGGCTCTACTTATGCGAGGCGCATATCATATGATATGCGCTATGATATGCGCCTCAAATAGTTTTTTTATTTTTTTGCAGGAAAAATCTTCTTTCGGCCACAACTTTTTACTCTTTTTGAATTTAGGGATTCTGTAAAATTCATAATGACCATAGGTCATCGAATTCGAAAAGGAAAATTCGAGACGATCGTTTTGATAGGTTAAAGATTTTTTTTGACAACGTATGCAAAAGTTATAGCCGTTTTACCGTGCCATGACCTATTTTTGCAAAATACATCGAAATTCATGTTTTTCAATTTTGTCTAGATCTATACCCTAAAATCTAACTACAACTCAATGGAATTATTTTTTTGAAGTTTCTATCATTTTTGTTTATTTTTTACAAAACTTAAAATACGTTCCCGGGGGGTGGGATCTACCAGGTTATAGGAGGCACATATGAGAATATGCGCCTCGCATATTATCAAGTATAGGAGGCGCATATTGCCATATGCGCCTCGCATATTCGACCACAGATCTCCTCCCGGGCCCCTGCAACTTATGCGAGGCGCATTCTTCCCATATGCGCCTCGCCTATCTAATATATTGGAAGCGCATATTATCAAAATGCATCACATAATATGGGGGTGCCATATTTCGTCCGTACAGATACTAGAGGAGGCGCATCCTACAAATATGCGCCTCGCCTACTTTAATACTAGAGGCACATGTAAGTGCAGTGCGCCTCGACTATTTTACCAGAGGTGCATATAGTATAAATGCGCCTCAGATGAGCATGTCTCCTATACCCTTTTCTCTAGTAGTGACGTGGCCTCGACCGTTATATGCTGATGGGTGGGGCCATGTTGGGATGGGTCTTGCATACGTGGTGAAGGGTAGGGCCTCGTTGGGACAGGCCTTGCATACGTGGTGAAGGGTGGGTCCGCATGGAGACACATCGGACCGTCCATTCTCGCTCACCCAAAGCATTCGCTTCCCCCGAGCCTGGAACAGCTCCCACACCGCTCCTCCTCTCCCCCGCCGTTGTGCCCTCCTACCTTATGTCGTCCTCAGCCCCCCGAGCCGCCCCCTCCCCTAGCCACGGAGCCCACTCCACCTCCAGCTCCGCTCCCGCCCCTGCTAGATCTACCCCTTTCACAGAACAATATGCAACATTGGTTGCTGTACTGGTCCTCCCTATTGAGCGTGGAGAAGATAGGGCGGAATCAGAGGATCAAACGCATGGATTCCATCTGGGTAAGTATAATTTCCATTTGTAGATTGATGATATGAAGTAATTGAGTGTGAATCGCTGGTTCTCAACTAACTACCTTGCTTTTCGAATAGGATTGATCCATCGGTGGCATTTTGGCTAGCGGTTAAACTAGATACTAACATAATTCATGGTTGTGAACAGTATCTCTCTGGATTTTACTTCCCAGTGGTGGTTGCAACCTCCATAACTCTCAAGATTTGAAAGATAAAATCTATTCTAAACTCCCTTGGAGCAATGGCGATTCAGTTGATTTGCAATATTTCAACATTAGCGAGCAAATACTTCTCCCACTAACTAGCGAAGCTGATCTAGTAATGCTTTTCTCTTTCAATGATGCTGAATGTTTTGGTCGAATTCCTCTCCTAAAGTTGAACACATGGGAAAGAGGGTTAAAGCATCATTTGGTGCTCATGCACCATCAGGTGGTCAGGCATTATGTGTCTCTGCTATCTCTGCTAATAGTGTACACCCCCGCTCTCCTTGTAGGTCTACCATAGTACCATCTGTTCGCACTGCGAGTGTAATCCAAAGCGCGTGTGCGGCCGATGTGGAGGACGAAGTAGAGCCTGATGAGGGAGCGCCTCCACAAGATGATGAGGATGGGTTGATGTTTCCTGAATTGGTAGATGGATTCAGTAAACAGGTACTAGAGGATCAATACACGGAGGAAATGGCCCACGGTGCCAGATTTGATGACACTGATGACAAAGAGAATGAGGAGAACAATGGCAGTCTTGTTTTAGCCGAGTACGATGGTGAGGACTTGCGAGTAATTGAGCGGGATAGGAACGATCTTAAGATTTCAGAAGACACCGTATTTGAAACTATGCGGGACTATCGTAATGCCCTTACTACATCTTGCATCCGCACCAATAATGATTATGATGATATTAAGAGTGAGCCAGCAAGGTTCATAGTGAAGTTCCCATAGAAGAGGTGCAGGTGGAGGATGCATGCATCCACTTTGCTCAGGAGCTGTTTGGTTCAGGTATTACAACCAGTTGTGTATTTTAGATCATTATGTAGAGTTTGTTAACTGTACCTGACATTTTCATTATGTTTTAGATAAAAAGTAATCGGTTTAAACATTATTGTCCACCTCAAGGGGGACAGCCAAAGGACAAAACAAAACTAGCAAAGACTAGGTGGTTGGTAGATGCAATCATGGATTGGATGAGAGCGAACCCATGACTTCATGCAACAATGCTGATAAAAGAAGTTTCTAAAACGTTTAATATTATAGTACCTTACATTAGGATGTTCTATACAAAGGAAATGGCTCTTGATAGGATCAATGGTCCATGGAATGAAAGTTTTCAGTTGCTTTACAGATTCAAAGCTGAAGTGGAGATGGCTTGTCCAGGTACCGTTGTATAGATAGATAGGCATACAGTTCAGTACAAAATAAGAGGGAAGATAATGGAGAATGAGTGCTTTAGAAGGGATTTTGTTTGTTTCAAAGCTTTCTGGGAAGGATTTCTGAATGGTTTCATGCCTTATTTGGTCGTGGATGCAACAACTCTTCATGGCAGATTTAAAGGACAGCTAGTAGCTGATACTGTAGTTGATGTCCACAATTGGATGTTCCCTGTTGATTTTGGAGTTTTTGATATTGAGTCAGAGGAAAGTTGGAATTGGTTTCTAGAGAACTTGCGCGACCTTATAGGTCATCCACTAGGACTTACTATCCACACGGATGCTTGCAAAGGTTTGGAGAAAGCTATAGAAGCAGTATTCCCCGGAGTGGAGCATAGGGAATGTATGCGTCACTTAGTGCAGAATTTTACAAAGAAATTCAAGGGTAAAGTTTATACTGACAACCTATGGACAACTTCATACACATGTAGTTTGAGGAAGCGTCTGTATCATTTGGAAGTGTTGTATAAACAAAAACCTGCGGTGAAGGAGTACTTGGATGCACATCATGGAATGCTGTGGTCAAGAAGCCAATTCAATGAAATTTGTAAGGTATACTTTGTAACAAGTAACCTTGTAGAGAGTTTCAATGCAAAGGTAAATTCATTGAAAGGTCTTATGATGTGGAAAATATTTGATAAGATTAGGCAGATGATCATGATAAAGGTCGATTTGCGTCAAAGAGTTGCATCAACAGTATATGCTGGCCATCTCATCCTCCCATCTTTGATTAAGGCTTTGCATGCCAGGGCAAAACAATTGAAGATGAAATGCATTAGAAGAGGAATGGAGGCTGACGTAACATACACTGATAGTAAAGATAGACAATGGAGGTATCCAGTGAGTCTGGTTGATAGGACATGCCATTGCAGGCAATGGCAGCTCCGTCGGAAACCCTGGATACATTCATTATTTTTCATGGGTGTTCTAGGAGGTGAAGAGGGTGAAGTTGATCAGTACATGTCGGAGTATTTCTCTGTTGCCAAATTTAGGGAAGCATATGCTCAGAATGTTCTATCTTTGTTGGGAAAAGACCAATGGATGGAAGTGGATCTAGGCTTCAAGCTATACCCTCCAGTTTTTACTAGACCAACAGGTATGCCAAGGAAGAATAGGACAAAAGATAGTGCAAAGGGTGGTGCACCACCTCGACGATGTAAGTGCAAACATTGTGGGATCCTAGGTCACATTTCTAGGCTTTGTACAAATGCAGTGGACCCAACTTATGGAATGGATGATCAGGAGGGAGCAGCAAATGCAGATAAGAATGAAGTATTTGAACGAGAGGACAATGAAGCAATGGATACATTGCAGATTGAACAAACGGACCAAGAGGATATTGAACCAAATGTAGAGGAGATTGAACCAAATACCGGGGAGATTGAACCAATGGATCGAGAGGAGATTGAACCAAATGCAGGGGATATTGAACCAATGGATCAAGAGGATATTGAACCAAATGCATGGGAGATTGAAGCAATTGATTCATTGGATGCAGAGAATAAAGCAATTTATTCATTGGAAGAAGAGTTCAAAAGTAAAGGAATTACACAAGAGGATATTTAAGAAATGATGCCAATGCATTTTGAACTATATGAACCAATGAGTTGAAACATGATTGAACCAATTGTACGAAAGACTGAATCACTTGATTCATTGGATGTAGAGAAAAATAATAAAGGGAAACAAAAGGAAGAAGCTGATGGTGGACTCCGAGAATATTCCATCTAGGATCACCCGAAGAAAGGTGGTGAACTCCAAGAATATTCCACCGAAAATACTCGGAGCAAGAAAAAATGAATTTGAATTATTAATTTGAATTTGTATGATGAATTTGAACTACTATCAATGTTTGTATTGAATTTCAACTAGTGTGACACTCCCAAGTATGTATGTTGGATAATGCCAAGTTTATATGGTCATCCACCTAGTTGCTTAGCACTGCTCAGTTTTGCCCTCGACATGTGATCAACACATGTGGTTTAGCTAGTTCATGGCTTAAACCATAGCAAATGTTGACCAATTGACCCAAAATTTGGCACACTTTTGTATCTTGGATTGATTTACCATATGAAATTGGAAATTTTGGATTTACTTGTAATCAGCCACATTTTTCTTTTTCTAGGTGATTAAATTCAAAAAATGGTTTTAGGGTTAGTTTAATTCAAAAAGAAGTCAAAACACAGTGCAACCTTCGCATGGGGTCTTGTTATGTTACCTATAACCTAGCATGAATTATAAAAGAAAAGGAAATAAAGAGAAATGGACTTATCCCCTAAACCACTTCTTAAACCCTTCTTGGAATGCGCTACTAGCTATGAAGATGCATGGCTTTCTACTCATTCAACCTCCAAAATAACCCATCCCAAAACATACTTTGTCTAAATGAGGCAAAATTTGGAACACTTGTGTATCTTTGAGTTGCAAACAATATAATATCAGCCAATATGGATTATTTTGTTTGAATAACATATTTTCCATTTTATGCCAAAAGCTTGAATTTCCCTTACTCATTTTTTATCTGAGTGCCCTTGTTTTCCTTAGCTCTACTCAGTTCCCCCCCACGCTAAAGTTTTCCTCACTTTTCCCCTCTCTCATGTCTCAGTTTGGCTGTGCTATGATTGGTCGAGACACTACTAGGAAACAACCTATAGATAGACAAGATGTTTAGTGGCGCATAGGCCAATTTGTGCGCCACAGGAAGACATCAGTGGCGCACTGGAAAGAATGCGCCACAGAAGTTTGGAAGTTCTGTGGCGCATTTTCCAGAGCATGCGCCACAGAAGATTGGTGGGACCCGCCGGCGGGGGGAGGGATGATCCAAGTTCTATGGCGCATTCTGTAATATGCGCCACAGAACATGGAGGAGGGCCCCACCAATCTTGTTCACCCAAGTTCTATGGCGCACGTTGACATATGCGCCACAGAAGGTTTCACTTCTGTGGCGCATATGTCAACGTGCGCCACAAAACTTGGGGGTGGGCCCCACAGAGGGAATCTTATTCGCCCACTTCCGTGGCGCACATGGTAGAAATGCGCCACAGAAGTTTCAGCATATGTGGCGCATTTCCTCCATATGCGCCACATATGAGGGCGTCCAGATCCATATGTTAAAAAGGTGACATGAGCTAGCTTTCTTATCTATCTATCCCACCACCACCCATTTCACATCTCTACCTTCTCCCAACTCGTCATCCTCCTCCCTCACACCCCATCTTGCCCATAGTTTCTCCATTTTCTTATATCTAAACCTACTTTAATCCATAGATTGGTAAGTAGAAGCTTCGCTCCAACTTCTAGATCTAAAAGTTCCTTACTTTTCCCTCTCACGTCTCTCTATTTGTTTACTAATTTCCTCTCCACCAACTTGCATTGTAGATCTATTTTTCCATACTCTCTCATCGCGCGGTCTCGTCTCGCTATTATTGTGTCTACCATAGCTAGGTGAGTACTTGGCCATCATGAACATGTAGGTGAAGCTTGTCACGCGGGCGGTGTGTGTGTGCAATCCATGGCGAGACGATGCTTGTGTGTGGTGCATGAATGTTTGCAATGGGAGGAAGTTTTTTGTTGTTTGCTTGTTGTTGTCGGGCTCGGCCGGTGTGGTTGCATCGATGTTCGCCAAAATGCTGATTCATTTCCATTTCGGCAAATTTTTGCACTACCCATATGTCCTAATTTTAGGAAAGGTCATGCCGAATTTTTTCTGGCTAGCATTTATGCATGTGTGTGTTCATATGGTGTGGTTCTCACCTATATTCTCTGTTTTGACCGCTCAGGCAACCATGGTCCTCACGATGAGCGAAGGTCGAATTGCTAGGTACAAGAAAGGCGCGAAGGAGGACATGATTCTGAACAACAAGACCATGATAAGATGTCCATGTCGAATATGCAAACTGCAGCGCTGGATCGACCCTGAATCTGGACAATTAGAGGGTCACCTGCTTAGGCGCGGTTTCATGCGCGACCTCAATGAGGCGCTGGCAGGACATGGTGGTGGTCACGAAGACGTGGTCGGGCAAGAAGACGAAGAGTCTACCGGGCATGATCATCATGACGAAGGAGATGCCAGCAGGCATGATCATCATGACGAAGGAGATGCCGGTGGGCATGATCAGCATGGAGAAGGAGATGACGACGGGCATGATCATGAAGAAGGAGAAGACGTGAACACACAGACGCTGCTAACTTCGATCTTGCAGGACCCTCATGTTCAAGAACTGCTCCTCAAGGAGACGAGCAACGACAAAGCTGCAGTCAGAGAGAAAGCCAAGCTAGCCCAAATGGAGGTAGACGGGATGACTCCATTGTATCCTGGGTGTCGCTCCGAGGATACACGTTTGAGTGTAACGCTCAAGGCTCTAGAGATGAAGGCCAAACACAAATGGACCGATGTGAGCTTCAACGCGAACATGGAATACTGGCACGACCGACTTCCTAAGGGGAACACATTGCCAACAAGTATCGAGGAGGCCAAGAAAATCGTGTGCCCTCTCGACCTACCACACATTAAATACCACGCATGCATCAATGATTGCGCACTTTATCGGAACGAGTACGCGGATAGAACCACTTGTACGGTGTGTGGCCAAGGACGGTACATGAGAGGGAACTAGAAAGTTCCTCGAAAAGTGGTATGGTACTTTCCTATCACCCCTCGTCTGCAGCGATATTTCGTAGATCCTAAGGAAGCAAAGCTCATGCAATGGCACGTGGAAAGAGAGAAACCCGAAGATGATCCAGAGAAGGGCAAGATCCTGACACACCCTTCAGACGCTAGCCACTGGAACGCATTAGACATCGAGTTCGAAGAGTTCGGGGGCGATGCAAGGAACGTCAGGCTGGGTATGAGCACCGATGGACTCAATCCTTTTGGAAACCAGAGTAGCATGCATAGCACCTGACCCGTGTTTGTATGGCCATACAACCTCCCCCCTGGCTATGCACGAAGCAAAGGTATGTACACATGAGCATTCTTATTCAGGGGCCGAAATAACCAGGTATCGATATGCATCTGTATCTCGGTCTATTGAGAGAGGAGTTAGCCAGCTTGTGGGAGACGCCGGCCTGTACATGGGACGCCTACACTAAAGAATATTTCCATCTGAGAGCCGCGTTGCTCACGACCGTGCAGAACTATCCTGGTTATGCATATGTATCGGCCCAGGTGAACCACGGACACAATGCATGCGTCAAGTGCATGGATGAGACACCACATCTCCAGCTACCAAGGGATCCCGGGTCTTCGAAAACCATGTTCCAAGGTACTCAAAAGTGGCTCCGCATGGATCACCCGTGGAGAAAACATGGTGACCTGTTCAATGGTAAGGACGAGCTCGAAAGAGCCCCACGTCCGAGGAGCGGCGAAGAAATCGAGGAGCTTTTGAATAATTGGGTAGATTGCCCTGCGCCTGGAAAAAAACGACCGAGGACAAAGCCGCTGCTAGGTGTATGGAAAGCAAGGTCTGTTTTCTGGGACCTGCCGTATTGGAAGGTCCTTCACACTCCCCATAGCCTCGATGTAATGCACATCACAAAGAACGTTACCGAGAGTCTGCTTGGCACTCTACTGAACATGCCAGAGAGGACCAAGGATGGGCCGAAAGCAAGAAAGGACCTTAAATTGCTTGGCATAAAGAAAGATCTTCAGTACCCTAATAGTGATGATGATAATGATGATGATCATCATCATCATTAGGAAGGGACTCAAGGTTGTCACAAAAGAGTTAAGAAGAATGAGGTGGTGCTTTGCGCTGCCTGCTTCACTCTGAGTCTGGAGGAGCTCGAGCAGTTTTTCAGGTGCCTCTTAGGAGTGAAAGTTCCTCACGGTTACTCGGGGAAGATAAGCAGATATCTAGACGTGGCGAAGAAGAGGTTCAGCGGTATGAAGTCTCACGGTATCACGCGTGATGACGCAGATACTCCCTGTTGCGATCTGTGGGATAATGGACGAGCATGTCCGTGAGACGTTGTTTGGCCTCTGTAACTTTTTCGACGTCATATCTAGGAAGTCGATCGGTGTGAAGGAGCTCGACATGCTATAGGAAGAGATCGTGATGATACTATGTGAGCTTGAGATTTACTTCCCGCCCGCATTCTTCGACATCATGGTGCATCTGCTTGTACATGTCGTGGACGACATCTTCCAGCTCGGGCCGACATTCCTACACAACATGATGCCGTTTGAAAGGCTAAACGGTGTCATAAAAGGATTCGTTCGCAACAGTTCTCGTCCAGATGGAAGCATAGCCAAGGGCTTTCTGATCTACGAGTGCATCTCCTTCTGCTAGAATTACGGTGAGGGCTCAGTGGATATGGTCACGGTGAGGGATGCCGCTCACTACATGTCGGCATTGATGGTCGACGCACTGATTGTGAAAGGGCACACCGAGTCGCGCTACAACACATTGAAGTGGTCAGCCCTTGGGTCGAAGATCACAGAAGCTTAATCGAGCAGGAGTACGTCGACCAGGGCTGGCCGAGGAAGAAGGGAGACGTAACCAGAGAGCACAACTCCAACTTCACGGGTTGGTTCAAGAAAAGGCAACTGGACAATCCCCCACAGACGCCTTCTACGGAAGATCAAAAACTCATATTCAACTTGTCGCAGGGCCGAGGGCACAACCTAAGGACCTATCAGTCATACGACATAAACGGTTAAAGATTCTACACCGAGGAAAAGGACAAGAATAGTGAATATCAAACCTCAGGAGTAACTATGTTATCCTTTGCTGATGACGAGACTACTGTGATGGAAAGATTCTAAAGAAGGATCGAGGAGATATGGGAGCTCGACTACTATGGAGAGATCGTACCGATGTTCCGTGTTAGATGGGCCAAGAACGTGGAAAAAGAAGGCCGCTATTTCACCACAATGGTTATACCAGATGCCAAATCAACAAAGAACGCCTCCGCAAAAAATGAGCCTTGGGTACTCGCTAGCCAAGTTGATCAATACTTTTTTATTACCGACCCGTCAAAGCCCAACCGTGTTGTAGTTAGGAGGGGCAAGAGGAGCTTCATCGGAATGGAAGGAGCCGCCAACGAGCAAAACTTCGACAAAAACAGCGACCCGAAGATCGAAGAGGAATTCGACAAGTACTTCGACATGCCTACTACTACTAAAGTAAGAAGGAAGACCACACTACCTACTAAAGGTTGTCCATTCACAAGAAGAAATCTCAAAGTGCATGGGCTAAAGTATTCAACCACGACGAAAAAGGGCAAGAAGATTGTGAAGAGACACTAGCAATTGTGTGACTTTTTGGTGTATTAATTCGTGTGGGTATAATGTGATATTATTAGTGTGGGGGTATTAGTTAGAGACAAAAACATATAATGTGATATTTGACAAATTCACATTTATGTGTGACAAGCACACACATATATATGATTCAGGAGGTTTTTTTGATAAGTTGCATGTGTATATGTTCTTGCTTTTTTGAATAAATATGCATATGTGTGTATAGGTTCTTGATTTTTTAAATAAATAAAATATTTTTTTAAAAAGGAAAAAAAGTCTGAGATAGCCAGGATTCGAACCTGGCTGCCTTAGGTTTAGAATGGCACAAGCAAGTAGCAGAGACCACTAAGGCAAGTGTGTGATCTTGTCATACTACCACGCGCGCCGCGTTTTGCGCCACAGAACCTCAGGACTTAGCGAAATAAACGGTTCGGTCTGCTTCACCCCTTCTCCCCATTCTTAGTCACACTGCCGCGCGCTGGCCCTAGATCGACGAACCGCTGCTGCCGGAGCCGCCACCGCCCTAGCCACCGCCGCGCCGCCCGGTGAACCAGTGGAGGAGGAGCCGCCTAACGAACTAGTGGAGGAGGAGCCGCCGCGCCCGCCTGGCGAACTAGTGGAGGAGGAGCCGCCCGACGAACTAGTGGAGGAGGAGCCGTCGCCTTGCCCGAACAGTGGAGGAGGAGCACCCAGCCCGCCACCCTCTCGTACCCTCGTGAGTCAGCCGACCGCCAGCAGCAGGCGCCCCCACCACCCCACCCTCCCTCTGAACCCTAGTTCTCACTATATGCAATTTCTTAAATAGATCAAAATATATGTTTCTCAAATAGATCAAAATTCTATTTCTCCACAGACATATTTGTTTCTAGACATATCTGTTTCTAGACATATCTGTTTCTCAAATAGATCAAAATAGATCAAAATATTTGTACACAGGCTCCCTAGACATATGTGTTTCTCAAATAGATCAAAATATGCAATTTCTTAAAATTGCATCTTCCAAACATTGACTTTTTATAAAGTTTTCCATAAACCTATAGCCTGTGTACAAACTTAAACTTGTGGAGTAAATTCTACAGTGTGTTATTTCTATCTTTACTGCCTGTTATTTTGAGTGGAGTAAATTCTACAGTGGAGTAAATTCTACAGTGTGTTATTTTCCATAAACCTATAGCCTGTTACTCCCTTGACATAAGTTTTACTGCCTGTTATTTCTTACTGATTTCTTCTAGCAAATGTTGTTTGACTGTAGACGACTAGTGTTGTGCTTAGCGAATTAAGGGTCGGCATGTGCTTAATTGGTTTAGGGTTATTTCACCTTGTCAGATCAAAACATGGGAAACTGAATTAATATATCGGTGCACATTGCTTGTTGTACGGCCATTCTATTTATGTACACATGATAGTATGTATCCTATGCTTCCTTTGATATTTAGGTGGAGGCGTCCTCTGTCAAATACATGTAGAAGTTCCAGGCATACACATTGTTAGCACATACTATCAGTAGCATATCGCAACCCTCACCAGTGTGTGTGTGCCAGCATCACCGAGGAGGATACTACACATATGCATCTAGATACTAAACTAGAGTGGGTATTGTTGCGCAAGTTACTTCGCAAGGACAGATTCAGAGTAGATACTACACATATGCATCTAGACAACATCAAAATTAACTAGCCAATTAATTATACACTTGATCAGATCCACTTGGCATAATTATACATAGGTACTTAATATATTAGCTCTGGGCCATTCATGCATCTTTCTGCTCATGTAATATTAAGTATTAGCTTTAAAGAAGAATACTGACCTTTTCGTTAGTAACTTATACAAGATTTCAGTTTCAGTAATTGGAAGCATGTGTCCATAAATAATCATCTTTGAGATTTCTGTTGTTTATAGTCTTATTATCTGAGAAGCAATATATTTGCATGAAGTTTTCTCAAGTTAATTACCAAGCTTATCCTCGTATTCTGCTGTCACCACTCTTGGTATTGGTTCTGCTAATACCAGGTGCAACATAAGAAGTTTTATTGGCATTTTTCCTCTGCCAATAATGTTTCAGGTTATATATTATGTTCTGTATGTTTCAGGTTTGGCTGAAATTTCCCTATAGCATCAATTATTTGATACTATTGGTATATATGGTGCTGGGATTATTTGGTACTATATGGTGCTGGGATTATTTGGTACTATATGATGCTGGGATTATATGGTGGGATTATTTAGTACTATATGGTGCTATTTGATTCGATGGGGCTGTGGATGGGGGCTGTGAATGGGGCTGTGGATGGGGCTATTTTCTTGTGTGTGAATGTTGCAGGGATTTCATTTGAGTTGCCCATTTCTCCCGAAGTGTCGATTCACTTCTGTTTCGGTTGAGAAATGGGCACTCCTAGGTCAAAAAATTAGCAAAGGTCATGCCGAATTTTTCGGCCGAGATTTGTGCTAACATTTTGCCTCTTTTAAATAGTGTAGTGCAAACATGTCGGGCAACAAGGAGTCTGGCCCTTCTAAGCACATGATCAGCATCGAAGAACAAGCTAGACAGGCCAACCAGTCATCCTGGCAGGGGTACCAACAGGAGGAGGAGGAGGAGGCGATGAGGATGACACCACCACCGGAGGAGGAGGCGACCGTCGCCAGAGCTGCTGGGGCCAATGAGGGCGGAGATCCTGATTACGAGGGGGATGAAGACGACTACGATGGAACTAGTGAAGGCGGCAGCAAAGAGGATGACACCACCGATGGCGGCGCCTGCACCGATGGCGGCGAGAGGACGGATGGCGGTAGCGGCAACCCGACCGCTTCTCAGAAGAAGAAGAAGAAGAAGGAACAAAAGGAGCAGAAGTTGCCAGTGCTTGCCACTATCTGTGATGAGTTCACTGAGGTCACAGAAAGTGGCCAACCCATTGCGCCAGAGGCGATTGCTAAAGGGTACGGCCTGCAACTCGGGTGCATCTCCCGGGAAAGCCTGTCGATCAACACGAAGTACATCAGACATGCTGACCATGCAGCTTTGGTCGATAACCTCCTTAAGAAGCTTCACAAGCGATACAGATTCCCAGAGCAGTTTAGAAACCTCGAGATAAATAAGAACCCGGTGAACAGACTAGCCCTCACGAAGATGATCAACGCCTTGAGTAGCTGGAAAACCCGGGTGAAGAATAGCATTGACAAAGGTGAAATCTGGGAGGTTATTAGTAAGAAAAATCTGATGCTCGACAAAGAGGAGTTTAGGATATTCAAGGCGGATATATCTACCGCTGACGCTATAAAATGGACTCAATGGGGAAGGAGTATGCGGGAACAGAACATAGGTAACCACCACCTTGGAAGCGGCGATTCTGAGAAACATGCCATTTGGGACAAGGAGGACACCGAGCTCGAACGCCTTGGTAAAGACAACCCTTGGCTTAAAATCACGGACTTGCAGCTTAGGCAATTTGTTCGGGCCCGCTACTACCTGGACAAGGAAACAGGGGAGTTCATCACCGACGATCCGTAGGTGAAGGAATTCGAGAAGAATCTGGTAAGGAATTTATTGCCGATCTCAAGTCTATTGCGTTCTAATTAAGATAATGAAGCCAAGAATCTAAATGGGTTCACCTTTCCTTGTCTCTGCAGGAGGAGGAACTGAACGCTACTGCCATAGAGTCGTCCCAGGATTCGACGGAGCCGTGGGAAACGGTTTTCAACAGGGCGAGCAATGCTTACAAGAAGAGGGACAAGGGGTTGCCGCCGTCCTCAGCTGGCCGTGTGTCCGGCTTTGGTACGAGCATGAAGTTCAAGGAGTTCTACAAAGAGGACGCCAGGAAAAGAAGGGATAGGAAGAACCAGGATAAAGCCGCTATTGCAGAGATGAAGATGAAGGTGCAGACACTGGAGGAGAAGGCGGTGGACCAGAAAAGGGTGGACAAGTTAGTGGAAGAGAAGCTCCGCTCGATGATCCCCCCTGAGTTTTTCGAGGGGCTTACTGCTTGGAATGTGGGAGGTCGACGGGGACCGATACATCTGCCCAGCTTAAGCGGCAGCAACTCGGGCATCAATGTTACCGTGTCGCCGGACCTGGTGACCCCGCCGGGCGTCAACGTCAGGACGCAGCCCCTCTTTTTGGTCACACCAACGCCCCCTCCCGCCAAAGATACCAATAAGGCGCACCCAACGGCGGCGGTGCTTCGTGAGGAACCCGAGCGGGAGATTGCAGATGATGATAGGCTGGCCGCCGGCATCCGCCGTGTCTCTACATTAGCCGAGATCCACGCCATCACGAAGGTAACTAATTAGTTAGTGCACGTCATCTCCTTTATGTCTTTGATGCATGACTGTTGCCATCTCATGACGCCCAACAACATGTTTTTGCCTCAGGACACTTCTTGCGTACTCCTTCTTAAAGATGTCGGCGGTGAGTTGAAGGATGTTGCCAAGGGCAATCTTATACAACCGGCGAGCCGCACGATGCACAACAATCCAATGGATGATGACGTGATGAATGTCAGGTTGGCTTGGGTGTTGCCAGGGTGCGATGACATGGACCCCCCCCATTCAACCTCAGGGAGCCGACGAACACAAGACCCGTGGGGAATGCTACAACTGGCCCTTGACATGGCCGAAGACCCAGATTCGTCTTGCGGGGGGGAGCACCGGCACCACCTCTTGACCGATCATCGCCCGACCACCACCTCGGAAGCCAGTAGCCGCCGTTGTCGCCACCACCAGCCGTCACCATCAACTCTTGGCAGCATGTGCACCGCCACATGGCAAAGACGTTGTCTTTACTGCCGTCACCCCGCTACCACCACCACATAATGGCACCCATGAAGATGATGATGAATTGGTCAGCGTTGGCGACTTCATCAACACCGTGCCGCCAAAGGATTGTATATGCCTTACGTGGATGAAGAACCTTCGCACCGCGGACGACCATCAAGCTGATCGGCCCAATACATGCGCAGCGCCTGGTCTTCCATGGTCTTTCTCAAGAGCGCCTCCGACCGCGATCCACCACAAGAGAAACGGGATTGTTTTCAGCCCCAACACACTCCGAAAGGCGATGAGAAGATGGCGATGGTAATGACACCATTGTGAAGAAGAAGCACTATAGGAAGAGGTAATAATAATAAGAAGGGTGCGAGCCAGCCTCTTCCGAAGAGGATCGAGGTCACGCCGTCGTCGTACCATCCACACAATTTGGCTTGCCCAGTGCATGTAGCTGGTGATCCGATATTGACTCGGATATGATCCACATTGCGGTTGGAGCCATGTTAACTTTGCGAGGGTGTCAAGACACTAGAGGCCCTCCTTCTTAAAGAGGACGATCCAAATTACCGGTTTCACGGCCAAGGTGCCATTGGACGTGGGCTTCATCGATGACCCCCCGGATATATTCTTCATAGCGTTAGGACATGTTCAAGCTGTTTATCACGAAAGCGGCTGGACTATAACTTAATCCGCCTATCTGGCGCTCAATCTGGCGCTCACGATCAAGAGAAAGTACCCCGGAAATCGCGATAGTGGATCCCTACTACATGCGGGACAGCTAGTTGGTCGAAGGATCAGAGACACGGACCAAGGAGACGGCGTACCTCGAGAAGTTCATGGTGGACAACAAGAGGAAGGGCACACATCTTTTGCCTTTCTTTCCCGAGTAAGTAGACACACTCGCTCATCGTCACCGTAACTTATGCATTTCTTATAGATTTCTTTCCTTTGCTCTTTTTCCAACATTCCGTTCCAATTGTGTTGCGTAGAGACAAATACTGCACGCTCATCGTCCTTGCCTCGAGGTATTCGCTATCCACGTATTTCGACTCGGGGAGTTTGACGAAGAAGAAAGACTACACTAGAATAAGGGGTGTTCTCAATGAGGCTCTCGAGGGCTACACCAAGAAGGGATGCACCTTCGTAGATAGGGGGAATGTATCAAGGATGGCAAACACATGTTCAAGCACATGCTCGACTTCCCCTGCGTCAAGCAGTCGACTGCTGGTGCCAAGGAGGCCTTCTACGTCCTCCATCACCTTAAAGGCTATGTCCGGGATTGCCATAACCTAACGCTGCCATCTAGTCTCCGAGGATGGGCCGAAACTTTGGCGAAAATCGATGATGCTGATCTTAGAGAAGACTTCCATCGCATTCAGATGAAGTTGTCGCAAATCATCATTGAAGATGTCAACACAAGGGGCGGTGCCCTACAACAAGCCAGAGGGTTGAGTAAGAGGGAGATCGAAGAACGCCTCCGTAAGTAGGGTGACACAAGGACGTGGATGACGAAAGAGGGCTATCTACCGTTCGAAGCCATGCCGAAGAGGAAGTCTTCATCGTGATCGATGTGTGCCTCTAGCATGATCCGGTGTGTATATTCTTGATGGGCCTTTCTGTATTAGTGTGTGTGTCATAAACTTTACTATCTCGTGGTCGAAATGGTCATTTTAGTTAGACTTAAACTACCTTGTGGTCGTGCTGTCGTTGAACTTATTGCTTCTATGATGATCTAACTTTTAGGTTTATGGATCCTTTGTTTTATATTCTATGAACATATATATATATGGATGTGAACCCTTTATTCATTCTTTTCGTTGTATTTTTACTAATATGCCTTGTCGTCTATAGAGATTGCGACGAGGTGGTATGTGGTGTACATGGGTGGGGTTCCGGTGAGTCTATGAGGTGGGAGGATTGCCACAAACAAGTGAACAAGTTCAGCGGCAACATCTACAAAGCATACACGACTAGAGAGGCGATAGCCAAGTGGAGGAACCACTTGTGGAAGAAGAACGGATGAAGATATTGGTCGGCTAATGCTCTTGCTCACCATTATCACAGTTGTATTCTATTTGATCCTAGTGTAGGCGGTGGCCACTTCATATTTGTAATGTGAGATGATATGAACTTTGTATTCGTAACTTGTGTAAAAATTTGGCACTTGACACTATATATGTATCTCGATCGGGCTCTAAGTGTTTCTATTATATATATGTCGGTTTTCATGCATCTACTACTTGTGCAATGTATTTTATACTCATCTGGATCAATACTGTATAAATCCTGTATAAATACCTGATTATACACCAGGAAAGTATTTTACTTCGAATACATGTTACACAATCAGTGGCGCATATAATTATATAGTTAGTGGCGCATGGCATATCTGCGGCATACGTAAATGCGCCACGAAGTTCTTCTGTGGGCGCATATGAAGGAATGCGCCACGAGTCTAGAACACGTGGCGCATATCCATATGCGCCATAGGAAGTAGTTATCAGTGGCGAGGTAACAGTGGCGACAAAGATATGCGCCACAGAAGTCCCCTTTTCATGCGCCATAGATAGGCTATTTCCTAGTAGTGAGATGTATGTCACACGGATCATGGCCAACCACCGTTGGATACATCATGATCCGACGGGTTGGAGGTCTCTCTCTTCTCATGGGGACACCTACCTTGTACGACGAGGAGAGCCCAACAGGCTGGATGTCTCTCCCTCCCTTTCCATGTTGCACATATACCAGCCGCATCAACTAGCACCTAGTTTGGCTGCACTCTGATTGGTCGAGATGTATTTCACACGGATCTTGGCCAACCACCGTTAGATACATCATGATCCGATAGTCTGGAGGTCTCTCTCTCCCGTTTGGTTGCGCTTCATCTTCCTCCCCTCCTATTGATGTACGGCGGCGCGGCAGTCCGAACGGCGAGCGGCAACGTGAATCTAAGCGTGGCGGATAGAACATCGTGCGTTAGCGCGGATCAAAGCATGGCGGTCGGAACAACGTGCAATGGCATAGATCTAAGCGTGGCAGTCGGAAAAGCATGCGACGGCGCGGACCAAAGTGTGGCGGTCGGAACGGCATGCGGCAGTGCGGACCTAAGCGTGGGGGTTGGAACAGCTTGCTGTGGCGCGAATCTAAGCATGGCGGCCGAAATGGCATGTGGCGACGAGGATCTATGTGTCTGAAATTTCTGTCTCTATCTGTCTCACTTCCGTTCACCTCCTCAGATCCATTGCTGATGAAAGATACCCAGGCGGTGGCGGTGCCGATAGTGGTCATCGATGCAACGATGATCGAAGCCATCATCTACATCATCAGTGCGAGAGCGGTGGTGCCGATAGTGGTCATCGATGCGACAACGATTGAAGCCATCATGCGTAACATCAGTGCGATGGTGGTGGTGCCAACAGTGGTCATCGATGCGACGATGATTGACGCCATCATCCGCAACATCAGTGTGGCAGCGGTGGTGCCGATAGTGGTCATCGATGCGATGGCGATTAAAGCCATCATCCGCAACATCAGTGCGATAACGGTGGTGCCGACAGTGGACATCGATGGGAAAAATTTGAGCCCAATTTGAACCAAAATTCTATGACTTAAAATATATGTATGATTTGAATAAATTTGATATGTATTTGCTAAAGGATACCGTGGATATGATCTAAAGTTGACTCATAAGTAGTACTACTTGCTTTGCCAATCTCCAGTGGGCTTGTATAAATTTTAGAGAAATATGTATGATTTGAATCAAAAATAATATGTACTTGAACTTGAATATGGTGGATATGCTCAAAAGCTGATTCATAAGTAGTACTCCCTCTGACCCAAATTAGTAGATTTAGATTTGTGTAGATTTGATTGTATCTAGACATGAATTCGTATTAGATTCATTCGTATCTTGACGAATTTGAGTAAACTAATTTGGGTCGAACAGAGTAGTACTTTCTTTGACAATCTCAGCGACAAATTTGGAATGGGGAATGGATGATGCCACTGATGATGTAAGCCTACATCGCAGCCACGATGGCAGCGACAGAACGATCAAAACTGATAGGACCCCAACTTGACCCTCTAGGCATTTGGCACACCAACTTTGGGCAGCTAGATCTAATGGCAAGCAACTTGGGCCCAGCAATACATTCTCTCGACAACTTTGGGACCGCTAGATCCAATGGCAAGCAACTCGGGCTTCACAATGCATTCTCTCGACAACTTTGGGACCGCAAAGTGACTAAATTAGCAGGAACTCACAACCATCCATTGAATAACAATTCTACTATCTAATTTAGCTATCTATTCAACTAATCCTTACACGTGCCACTCTCAACCACAATCGCATATTGTAACTGCTAGGACAGGGATGACAACTACTAAAACTTCCCACATGAATCTACTATTCTCCTCCCCTTCACTTGAAGTTCATGTTTTAGATTTTCTACCACTTGATCAGATACGATAAGATCAGCCTGAAGTGTCAACTTCTCTTTGCGAATAAGCTCTGAATTCTTCTTTTCTTCCTCGATAGTATGCTTCAGCTTGAATATCAACAGGTTTTACGGTCCAATTCATCACCTACATTGGCAACCATCTCCTCCAAATCCATCCTCTGGCTAGACCACTTGGTTGATTCATCTTGGTATGCAATGTACCATGGATCATCGGCCTGCATAGCACACTGTAACAATCCCAAAACAAACCCAATTGAAATCAGTCCGACAGGCCATGGCGGCACTTCAAATTCAACGGTAGCACAAAGAGAAGGAGCTACCTGCACTTCCGACATGGTAGGAGAACGAGAATGTGCCCACGACATGATCGATTCCCCCACCCTCGTTGGTGTACCCGTTACGACAAGACATTAAGGACTAATTTGCACCTGCAATATCGAGGAAATTACAGAAACCGAATCGATTAGGGTGGGAGGAGCAGGAGCAAAGGTCTTACCAAACACTAATAGCAATTGCTGCGACTGTTCGTCGAGCTATGGAGGCGGAACAAAATCCCGGCCGTCGTGGGCGGCAGACCTGCCTACGGTCGTTACTGCCTCAACGTGCAATGCGTGTGGATGAAATAGGTGCTGGATCCGTGGTTGAGGTGCAGCACGGCAGTCCGTCCGACACTGCCGTAGGACAGATCCGACGACGTGCCAACGCACTGCGATGGCTGCTCTATCTGCCGGTGGGATAGGAGCTGCTCGGGGCTGGGAGCTGGGAGAGGATGAGAGAGAGATGACCTCATATGCCATACACGAGCCCACTTGTCAATATTTGGGGGAGTATCTACTCTGGGATTTTTATATATTGCCAATTTTGCATATCTGCCAAACTTTTTCTTTGAAATTTGCATATTTTCCGCATGACCACCACACGTCAGTGACACACAAAATGGCAAATATGCAACTTGCAAAGTAAAATGTGGCAAATATGCAAATCCCCCCTCCGGCCCCACATGACGGATCCATCGGTCATTGGATTCGACGACCCCATAGAACAGCTCCACATGGCCGCCCCATCATACATTGGCTTCGATGGCCCACAGAAGGGCCCCATTTGTCATTGGCTGCACCGGCCACACAATCACGAAAAAAAGCCACCCATAAGTCAGCGAGAGATGGATGGCTAGTCCGATGTGTATCCTGGCCCCACACGTCAGTATGTAACGGCCACGGCAGGACCTACCCCAATGCCCCCACCGGCCAGAATTTAACGTTCAAGCCTTTGACCTGACGGCATCCCTCCGTATGAGCGCCTGCGAGGGTTTTAGAATAGGGGGAGGGGAAAAGTGAGGAAAAATTAAGAGGCTGGGAAAACTGAGTACAACTAACGAACTAGGGGCATGAAAATATAAATCCCTTTATCTTTTCGGTTTTGTGACTTATAGGAGTTTTGTATTAACATGGAATCAATGGTCTTATTCTTATAGAAATGTAGACTATAGATCCTTATCAGTAATAAACAAGAAAGCCCATTTTCAAGCTAGGTTTAACAAGTTGCACCTATGAGATAGTGCCTAACAAATTAGTGCATACTCTTTTCTTTAAGCAAAACCGATACAAATAGACACATGTGCAAACAATGGTAAGACATAGAGCAATAGAATCTTTACCAGGTCTCCCTATATTTCAAATGCATGTGAACTGTAGTTACAGAAACTGCCTGAAAGAATCAACAAAAGTATTTAAGAATAGTTCAAATCCATCATAATGCAGGCAACAAGCAGAATAATTGCTACAAAAATTTATGTCCTTGCACAATAGTCTACAAGGGCAAGAACAGAATATATACACTACCGTAGATCAATCGATTATTTGCAAGTTAACTCTACACTAATTCTTTAGATTGTATGGTTGGTTGCATCTTACAACCTAAAGAAAAATTTAATGAAAAAATAAAAGAAAAAGGAGGATCCCTCACCATAAAAAAATGATCATGAACAAAAGAAAAAGCTACATTCTAGTTTTTTTGATAAGTAGCACTTCAACATGTTGAGAAACATAACAATTGCTAATATTGAGAAACATAACAATTATTTATTAACTAATTGACACAAACCAGATGTTTCATTATGAAGCTCATCGTCACCAAGATCAAACAATCAAATTCAACTAAAAGGAACTGAACAACAAGGAAGAAGAGTGCTTTTACAAACTAGTGTGGTAAAACAAACAATTGACAATTGTCGCATACTCAGAATCTATCTAGCTAATTACATATGATGCACACTATTTCTGAAAAGTAAAACAGAAGATGCTGCATATTATTCAGTTCTAGCATCGGTTGGAAATTCAGACTATGATAATTCATGTAATCTTGCAAATAACTTGTTCTTTTAAACAATCGTCAATGATCTTTGTACTACCACATGATACACTAGCGACAAGTATCACGGAGATACATAAATACACAAGAATTGAACTGCAAGAAGTATACCTCCCGGAGATCAATCTTGCACCTAGCTGGAACGGGAATAGCCTCACATTTTGCCCTCCCTCACGAGCTGCAGCGACCACTGAACCCTACTATCCCAGATATGAGGGAATAGAGGAAGGGATGAACAAGATCAGGACATGTACGACATCAAGTTGGGTATTCTCACCAAGTGGACAGAAGAAACTAGGGTAGTAGCTGATAGTTGTGAGATTCAACACATTTTTGATGGTTTTTATTGATGGTTTTCTCTCGGATTTGATTGTTTTCTAGATTTGCCTAATGCTAATACTTCGGTAGCGAATAAAACTTGGTTTTAATGTGTGTTTTAGGTTCTGAATGTCAATAAAAAGTTTTAACTGGAAAAACACAATATTCTGGAGAAAACAAGCAAGTATCTCTTTGGAAGCACTTGAGGGGAGCATACAGAGGCTTTAACGAGCAATTCTAAGGCAGGATTATTTTTCTGGCCGTATAGTTGCCGCCGCCTCTGTCTTGTCAAAAGGGACAACTTCCATGAAGGAACCATACGCGAAAACACAACACAGAAGCCGCCATACCATCTAGAAGGAAGAAAGATGAGATCCGGAGAAGAAGGGGAAGACGTTCTTCATCTCTCTCCATGATCTTCGACCTCCTAGCCAATACACCCCCATAGCCACTACTTTTACTTGAGAGAGAGAGGGATCTTCACCTTGCAAGACTAGGGTTTGAGATTGTTTCTTCCCATCTTGAATTGTGTTGGATATTTTCCTATTCTTATTGTGGATCTCCACGGTAGTATAAAGATGAATTCCCTTTATTTGATTATATTGATGATACGTTCTTCTCTCATGTGTGACTAATTTCCTTGGGCGTGGGAGATGTAGGGGATTGGTGAGATGTGATGTGCCTTCTTATAGTTTCCATTAGTTTGTGATTAATTCGAATTACTATATTATGTGTGCTTGACTATCTGTGGGATGCCTAATGCTTGTTGTCCAATTAAGGGCCCGGACAACATGATGCTTTGTTCTACATAGATCAGATCTTGTTTGCTAGCGGACCGGCGACCCTCGGGTGACACGGGGATATCAATGGAAAACTAGTAAACTCTAGGATAACAAGGAACCACTATGCTTATTGCATTAGTCCGATCCAAGGAGCTTAATCGCTAAGCAACCTGAAGGGTCTTAATCGTTTAGTGTGTGACCATGGTTTTGGTAACAGGCTAGTAGGATTATTGAAGTTGTGATGAAATATACCAAGAGGAGTTCCGACTAATTAGGATTGCTCGGCTACACATATACTTATAAGATTACAGTTGTTACATTTATCATTCATCCACCTGGCACAGTCACTCACCATGAACTAAATCTCCGCGCACCTTATTTTGCCATCTGCAGGAAACAACAAACAACCAAGTCGTTCTTTACTTTTATGCTTTATATTTCTGAAGTATAGATTTTGGTTCTATTTAAATACATCTCATTTAATCAAAACCCCATTCTTATTTCAACACTTGCAGTTAATTTATTCGAAGACCTGTGACAACTTGGGTGTGATAGAGACTTCACCCATAAACACTTTCTTTTGGGCTCCCTGTGGGATCGATATCTATACTTCGAAACTAGCTACAAACGATTTATGCACTTGCAGACATCAAGCTATTTTCTGGCACCGTTGCCGGGGACCTAAGCGTTAAGTGTTAATCATTTGACATTTTAGGTGTTGCTACTACAAAATGTTCTCCCTAGGAGACAAAGGGTCTACACACTCTGCTAGGACCTATCTGCCGGATTATATTGAGCACGTGCCTGCTCAAAGGCGCGAAGAAATTATTCAAAAACTTTTAAGATGAAATAAAGTTGAAGTTGAAAACCTAAGTGATACTATGGAAATCATGTCTATTTAAAGGACAACTCCCATGAAACCTGAGAAAATTCTCAAAGAATATAGTGCTCCAAGTTCTGAATTTCTTAAACAACCAATAGAATTCCCTAATCCTAGAGTTGGAGAATATCGTTTTGATGGTGGAATTACTAAAATTTTGCAGGAAAGAGCTTTCAGTAGAAGGGAAGATGAAGACCCAGGAAGACATATTAGAGAGTTCGGAGATGTGATAACATCTCTTGGACCAAAAGGTTTTCCAAGAGACTTCTCTCGTCTAAAATTATTTTGATGGTCTCTTAAAGGTAAAGCTCTAGACTAGTTATATTCTCTCCCTCGCCATTACATTAAATGTTGGGAAAACTGCATTGTTAAATTCATAAACAGGTTTAATCCTTTTAAAAAGGTAACTAAACTAAAAAATAATATAGGCAACTTTAGTCAGAACATGGGAGAAAACTACCCACAAGCCTGGGATAGATTTTTTGGAATGATCAATAGCATTTCCAATCATGGCTACTCTGAATCGACTATCTGTCATTTGTTTTACCACGTTCTTAATACTCAATGTAGAGAGTTGCTCGATTTCTCAGCAAGAGGATCGATAAATACTTTAAATATTAAAGAATGTTTGGAATTGATGTCTACTAGGGCTAAGAATGATTCTTTATATAATCCTGATTTTGGCACTAAGCTAGAAAAAGGGATACTTCATATAACTCCTGATCTAATGCCTTAGGTACGCAAAACAATGAAGGAAAAAGGTACACCTTCTGAACATGTTAAGGGAAACAAAGTAGATTTGTTACAAGTTTTAACTGAATAAGATGAAACTAGAAAAGTTTTTCAAGAATTAAAACATCGACAAGTAAAATCTCATAATAACCTGCATAATCACTTTCAAAAAACAAAAATATTTTGGCAGAACTCAGGGAAAACTATGATGAGATTGGCCAAGAAATAAATATAGTTCACAACTATCTTAGTATAACTAAAACCCAGTGTGAACAAGTAGCATCTAGTTTCAAATTTTTCTTTGTAATGATAAAGATATTCCTGTTTCTACTAATATTGTCACAAGAAGAGGTGCAGTTGTTAGAGGACCATTAGGACCACCGGAATATGAAGCTGAAAAAGAGCGAAAAGAAAAAGCCTTTTTCGAAGCAAGCCAAGAATATGATACATTGGTGGATCCTCAAGATGAAACTGAAACACAAGATCAAACCAAGGAGGACCAAAATGATACATAAGATGACCATTATAACTCTGATGTGGAAATGGTTGATCCAAGAGAAGAAAAAGAGATAAGCAGGGAAGTTGAAGTTGTTGTAGTAGATAATAAGAAAAGTGATAAGCAATAACAAAAGAAAGCAACAAAAGAGCTTGATCCCCCACAAAAGGTAAAAGACAAGAGTAAGTCAGGTGAGAAAAAGTTTCCTTACCCAGATTGAAAAAAGAAAGCACCAGATCATGTAATACATAATTCTTTTACAAATGCACTTAGTGACCTTCGTATGGAAATTCCGTTTTTGGATGCAATCAAAGTACCTACCTATTCTAAATTCCTCTATGATATTCTTAGTAGAAAGAAAGAAATAACTAAAACTGTTGCCATGGTAACTAGTTATACTGGTAATGGGAAGCTGTTGTGTAAGTCTAGAGATCCCGAAATACCAACTATTTCAAGCTCAATAGGTAAAACTGATATTCACAATGCCTTGTGTGATCTAGGAGCAGGAGTTAGTGTAATGCCATACTCCCTCTATAAAAGTTTAGGGTTAGGGGAGTATTCTCCTACTACTATCCCTTTACAAATGGATGACAAGTCCACTAAACAACCCATTGATATGATTGAGGATGTTCTACTTAGAATAGATGAGCATGTTATTCCCACTGATTTTATTATTCTTGAGATGCCTGAAGATGAAAAATTATCCATAATACTTGGAAGACCTTTCCTTAGTACTACACGGTCATCAGTGGATTGTGCTGAAGGAAAGATAATCTTCAATGTTTATGATGCTGAAATCATCCGGTATTTTCCAAAGAAGCTAGAAGCAGAAGAGAGATATATTCCACCGGCAAAACGAGTTCATGTGGTAAGTGCCTTTTATAAGGGGAAACCCAAGGTAAGAATTCAAGAACAAAAAAGAGGTTGCGTTACTCAACCATTCTTAATAAAATGCTTAATGGGAGTCAACCCATCTCGTCAATAAAGTAGATTAGAGAATAAAAATTTCATCGCATTCCTACCACTTTTTCATAGACATTCTTGCGGAAGCGCGCCCGTGAAGATGCAGTTGTCAAAAATTAGTATAAACATCGATTCAATAAGTTTGGAATAAGAATAAAAATAAAAGTTAGAGTTTTTCATATACAGAAGCTAAAATTTTGCTCTTAATACGCTAATGTTGGTCGACAGTTTCTAGTATCAATTTTCTGTCAAAAATAAGGTATTCTCAAAGAAATAGAAATTTTTTGATGACAACTGATGGTTTAACGCCTAACTATACGGCGGGAATTAAAATTCCAGCCGTATAGTTCCGGTCATATAGATATCTTTGCCATCAACAAATTTTCTTCAAAGATACAGAGAGTTTAACGACCAACTATATGGTAGGAATAAAAAATCTGGCCGTATAGCTCCAGCCGTATAGATATTGATGCCTTCGTACAAATTTTTCTGAAAGGTACTGAGAGTTTAACGACCAACTATACGGCGGGAATAAAAATTCCAGCCGTATAGCTCCGGTCGTATAGATATCGATGCCTTCGTACGAAATTTATCCCAAAGGTACTGAGAGTTTAACGACTAACTATACGGCGGGAATAAAAATTCTGGCCGTATAGTTCTGGTCGTATAAATATCGATGCTTGTTTTTAGAAATTTATCTCGAGGGACAGACGGTTTAACGACCAACTATATGGCGGGATCATTACGATCGGGCCGTATAGTTGCGTCCGCATAGCTGTTTTCTGTATTAAAAAACCCTAGTTGGCGGCACTGCCGCTATACGGGAGGAACAACATCACCCGGCCATATTGTTCTGACCATATAGTTTGGTGCGACCATAAAATCGCACCGGGACGGCTAGGTCTTTCACCCCTCCTCATTATTTCTCTCATATTCTCTCTCCAAACATCTCAAAATCCACCTAGAACTCTTGATTGTTCGCGGATTTTGTTCGTTTGAGTGGGGGATTCAACATATCGGTATGTTTCTCTCCCTATCCATGTTTTATTTTCAGATTTCCATGGTTGAAACTCTCACATTGATCTAGTGGATGAACTCAAGCTTATTTTGTTTTCCCTATTGATTTCTCATGTTAGGATTGAATATTTCCACATAGGAGCGTTCATATATCATATAGAAACTATATGCTGAAGGTTTTATGGTGGAATTTTTCAGCGCATTGATGCACTCGACGATCGACGTAGAGCTCGTTGGGAACCCCAAGAGGAAGGTATGATGAGCACAGCAGCAAGTTTTCCCTCAGTTATGAGACCAAGGTTTAATCGAACCAGTAGGAGCAAGGAAACACCCCAAAGGTGTTACTAGCTGAGCTTTGGCAGGGCGCACTACCGGTGCTAATAGCAACATGGATACCTGCACAACACAACCACAGAACTTTGTCCCGAACTTGCGATGAGGTTGTCAATGTCACCGTGTTTTGCAGAAAACAAAGGATTAAACGTATCGAATGGAAAGAAGTAAAAGTTTGCAGAAAGTAAACACAAAGCCGTAAAAGATTGTAGATTGTATGTAAAGAAAAAGGACCGGGATCCATAGTTCACTAGAGGTGGCTCTCCTTAGATAGATAACATGCTGGGTGAACAAATTACAGCGGGGCAATTGACAAACACCGAGAAAGCAATACATGCATATACTAATCATCTTGACTCCTTTGAGACTTGATTGGGCATTACAACATAATACATAGACCGCCATCCAACTGCATCTATGACTAATAATCCACCTTCAGGTTATCGTCCGAACCCCCTCCAGTATTAAGTTGCAAGCAACAGATTATTGCTTCTGAACTGCGTGTAAAGTAAACAATACGATTGTTCTATGAACAAAGGATTGTTGTTTTCTCCTAGTAGCAACACATCTAGTACCTTAGAGATTTACTGTCACTTCCCAGTTACGAGGCATGAACCCACTATCGAGCATAAATACTAACTCTTGGAGTTACTAGCATCTACTTGGCCAAGATAGCTACTAACAACGGCAAGCATGCAAGATCTCAAATAATAAAGACATGATAGAATCAATAATCAATCTGAAATAGCATCTCAATATCCATCGGATCACTGCAAACACAACATGTATGAATTACAAATAGATGATATTGATCATGAACGGAGCTCACAAGATCTAAACATGAGAGCACAAAGGAGGAGAAACCAGCCTTCTAGCTACTACATGGATCCGTAGTCCAAGGATGAACTACTCACGCATCACGCGGGGAGGCTTGCATGGTGATGAAGAAGGCCTCGTGGTGAATTCCCTCTCCGGTAGAGTGCGGAAGAGCTTCAGATCCCTCCCGATCTAGGGATGGAGATGGCGACTCTGAGACTCTTTCGTGGATTTTTGATCGGGTACTTAGGGTTTTCGTCCCGAGGGCAACTTATAGGCGGAAGGAGAGGCCGAGGGGGTGTTGGGGTCAGCCAAACCACCCCCTGGCGCGGGCCAGGCCTGGCCGCGTGGCCAGGTGGTGTGGTCGGACCCCAGCCCTTCTCCATCTCATATTCTGGCACTCGATCCCTTCTGGAAAAACAGGCACTTTGGCTTTTGTTCTGTCTAATTCCGAGAATATTCATTTTCTGACTTTCCTGGAACCAAAAACAGCAGAAAATAGGCAGCTGGCACTGTGACTCTTGTTAATAGGTTAGTCCAAGAAATCATAATAAAAGTACTCCAAAGTTGGAACAAAACACAAGAAAGTGGATAAAACCAAGCATGGAACATCAAAAATTATAGATACATTTGCAATGTATCACGCATAGATGAACAAAATCGGTAACCTCTTTCGTTCGAGCAAGCACCAATAGGGTGAGGTCTCGGGCTCGAGTTCCCGAGCCGGGAGCAACCCCAAGTTGGACATGGTTTCATCGAGGAGGGTGATGCCTACACATTGGGCCGACCACAGCTTTCACACCATAGCAGGGTTGAAGGCGGACTTCGACCTCATGTGTAACAAGTCCGAATGGTACTTGGCTTTGCAAGCCACGACACCTACATCGAGCTTAGCTACGAGTCCCTTGCCTCCTTCTACGACAACCACAGGGAGAAAGTTAATATGTGCATGGTAAGCTTCACCATGAACCGACAGCACTATGAAATAACTTTCGAGTAATTTTGTGATGCTTTTGGCTTCCCCCACGTTGGGGAGCCAACTATTACTAACCTCTATGGCCAATGCAGATATGTCAATGATCACCAAGGCTCTCTTTCCCACTATGCCACAAATCCCCAATCCCGCAGCTCTACTCATCCAGCACTTTCGCCACCAAAGCAACAAGACTAAAGGTGATATTCGCATTGGTGGATTGGTAAACCACCTTGCCCATGCATTAAATATTATGCTACTTGTTATGCAACCTGTTGACGGTTCCAAGCTTATGGACGTCAAATATTTAACTGCTTGTGGCTTCCTTGGTGTTTACCAAGTTAACCGGATGCTCCGAGCCTATCAGTTCAGTTATCTTGATGATGCACAGGGTGAGAAGGTTCCATTGCCCTGTCCCTAGGCCTTCTCTATTGTGGAGAAGGACACTTGGACCCTCACCAAGGACCAAGTGATGCACATCATGGCTGAACTTCAGCCTAATGAGGAGGAAGATGAAGAAGGAGGGTAGCAGGATGAGGATGAGCAGCAGCATGAGGACGAGCAGGGGCACAACCCTGCTTGGGAGGGACAACAACAACAGCAACGGGGAGCTTGGGACCCATGGCCCAACCAGCCACAACAGGGGTACAGCTACATCCCCTATCAGGAATTCTAGAAACTCAACCAGCACGTTGGGGAGATCTACCACACTCTTCAAGGAGTGAATGAAGATGTGTGTACTTTGACTCACAACTTCAGCCACTTCATGACCCACTTCCCCAACTACTACCAGCAGTATCCACTTTTGTACCAAATGATGGCAACAAGTGATCCTGGCAATAGCCTAAGCTTGGGGAAGGTTTGAAAACCTCCAAACTTTGCATTCATGTTTTTATTTTATTCTTTCGATTTATTTTATTTCTTCAGATTTACATGTTTATTTTCAATTTTGCATTCCTAAACCAAAATACAAAAAATTAGTTGTAACTTTATTTGCAAGTTCATTTCTTTGTTTCTCTTGGAGATTGCTGAATTTCAGGTGACTTGGCAATATGGAAATACAAAAGGGGCTCGACTCAAATACTGTAACGAAGCAAGCAAGAGGAGGTATCACATTCTTTTCATCACCCTCTCTGCAACCTTAAATTGATCCTACAATTATTTACTCGCTTGCACCGGAGTCACTGCCCACTTAGCTTGCTATCCTATCAATTTGATTCCTTTGCTAGTGTATCGTTTTTAGCTTTGAAACAATGAGCAATGAACTTGGTTAAAAATACTTCCTACATTTTTACAACAATAAAAAGCATCCGAAAGATGACTTGAGTCCATGTTTAGCTCAAAGAATTTGATTTTAGAATTACTCCATCCCATTTGAGCTTAATATAAATAGACTCGATAGTACCTTTGAATGAAATTGTTTGATAAAATGGAAGCTTTGAAGTAGTAGAGATTATGCCACTACTTTTTCTAATAATTACCATAAGATATTGATTTACACGTGTCATTATAACTCTGTCGTGCTCCATGGGGAACTATTAACTCTACTGGCCAACGAACGATCTAAATGTGGGAAACCACTTGATTTCGGCTATTGAGTTATGTAAACGTCTGTAGAAGCAATGCTATGATGGGTAAAAAATTTAGTCTCCTCATGGTTTCACGTTCCAAGTGAAGTTGTAGTACTCCTCTGACCCATTATTGCTCAACAATTATTTATTGGCATGGTCACGAGTGCACAACATAGTCCCAATTAACATGTTAAAAATAGTGGCATGGTTTCTCTATGAAAGAGCTGAAGTTTTTGAAAGACAAAAGAAAGAAAAAGGTGCTTTGAGAGTCTTGAAATTTTGACATTGGAGTAGATGAGTTGTTCTTAAATTAAATGTTTTAGTGCCAACTGGAGTACTCTTAGTTGATTAAACAAACAAGAACAAAATGTTTTCATCTCTCAACAAAGAGAGATACCAAAAGAATTTGTCTCACTTTCCTAGCTAAACTTTTGACACCTGCTCGGGCATATGATTTATTTGCTAACAAGATATACGTGGTTAGGAAGTGGACTTAGTGCAATCTTGTGAATACTCATATGGTCATATTTACGATTGAACGGATTGTGAAGAAAAGAATCTAACACCAATTTGAGCTTCTGAGTTCTTTTATTTTTAGTCTCGAATCTCTGCTATTCTTCCTTATTTGCTTGTCACTCGAGGGGAGCAACATCTAAGGTTGGGGGAGTTGATAGCTGTGAGATTCGACAAATTTTTTATGGCTTTTATTGATGGTTTTCTCTCAGATTTGATCATTTTCTAGCTTTACCTAACGCTAATACTTCAGTAGCAAAGAAAACTTGGTTTTTAATGTGTGTTTCAGGTTCTGAATGTCAACATAAGGTTTTAACTGGAAAAACACAATATTCTGGAGAAAACAAGCAAGTCTCCCTTTGGAAGCACTCCAAGGGAGCATATAGAGGCTTTAACGAGCAACTATCTGGCGGAATATTTTTCCGCCATATAGTTCCCGCCATATAGGTGCCACCTACTGTCTTGTCAAAGGACAACTTCCATGAAGGAACCATACACCAAAACACAACACAACAGCCGCCATACCATCTAGAAGGGAGAAAGAGGAGATCCAGAGAAGAAGGGGAAGACGTTCTTCATCTCGCTCCATGATCTTCAACCTCCTAGCGAATACACCCCCATAGCCACTACTTGTACTTGAGAGAGAGAGGGATCTTCACCTTGCAAGACTAGGGTTTGAGATTGTTTCTTCCCATCTTGAATTGTGTTGGATATTTTTCTATTCTTATTGTGGATCTCCACGGTAATATAAAAGGCAATTCCCTTTATTTGATTATATCGATGATCCGTTCTTCTCTCATGTGTGAGTAATTTCGTTGGGCGTGGGAGATGTAGGGGATTGGTGAGATGTTATGTGCCTTCTTATTTTTTCCATTAGTTTGTGATTGATTCTAATCACTACATCTGTTTGGGATTATTAGTCCTAAGAGATTTTTTATATTATTTGAGATTATAAGGATTATCTCATTTATTAGTCTGTCTTGTCCAATGCATGTTCTCCTTTGTCTCTCACTTCTCTCATGCATGTAAAACTATTGGTGCATGCATATATTAATGAGAGAGAGTTATGGAGTATTGGTATTAGCAACTTAGCCCTTAGGAATTATAATTCCAAACAGAGGTAGTACTATATTATGTATGCTTGACTATCTGTGGAATGCCTAATGCTTGTTGTCCAATTAAGCGCCAGACAACATAATGTTTTGTTCTACATAAATGAGATCTTCTTCGCTAGCGGACCGGCCACCCTCGGGTTACATGGGGATATCAATGGAAAACTAGTAGACTCGAGGATAACGAGGAACCACTGTTCTTATTGCATTAGTCCGATCCAAGGAGCTTAATCGCTAAGCAACTGATGACCCACAAGTATAGGGGGTGTATCACAGTATTTTCGAGGGAAGTGAAACCCAATTTATTGATTCGACACAAGGGGAGCCAAAGAATATTTATCAGCCTTAACAACTGAGTTGTCAATTTAGCTGCACCTGGAAACAAATCTTACTCACAACAGTTTATCAGTAGCAACAGTTTTGTAGTAGGAATAGTAAAGTAGCAGTAGTAGTAAAGCAAAGACAGTAGTAACAAAAGCAGTAAATAGTGGTATTCGAGTGCGGTAGGCATAGGGATGGATAGACGGGCGTTGCATGGACAAGACAATTCACATAGCAATGGTGATGATGATGGCGATGATCTCCTCCAAATCCCCGTCCGGCCAATGCCGAACGAGTTTACGGTGTTGTTTAAATGGAATTTGGTGATGGCGGCGGAACTCCTTACGGAAAAACATCGACCCCAGAACTTTTAGGTCGAAGGCTTCTTTACATGAAGAGGCGAGGGGTGCAGGGCCACACACCATGCTCAGCACGGCCAGGCCTAGCCCGCGCCTGGGGGTGGTGTGGCCAACCCTTGGCTCTTCTCGGTCTCGTATTCTGGCTCCTGGAGTCTTCTGGAAAAATAGGCACTTTTGCTTTTGTCCCGTCCAATTCCGAGAATATTCATTTTCTGACTTTCCTAGAACCAAAAACAGCAGAAAATAGGCAGCTGGCACTGTGGCTCTTGTTAATAGGTTAGTCCAAGAAATCATATGAAAAGTACTCCAAAGTGTGGACAAAACACAAGAAAGTAGATAAAACAAAGCATGGAACATCAAAAATTATGGATAGACTTGCAATGTATCAACATCCCCAAGCTTAACTCCTTCTCATCCTCGAGTAGGTAAGTGATAAAAAGAAAGAATAATTTTTGAGGTGACATGCACCATCATAAACTTGATCAAAGTATTTGTAAAACATTCAAAGTTGGGATCATAGTACTTCAATCATAACATGAAAGACAAAGTTCTAGCAATAAGACATAGCAACTATGTTGCAACATGAAAAGGCACAAACAAAAGATTCATGAATAACAATGCTTTGCAAGACGTTTGTTTGTTTCACATAAAGAAAACATAGCATAGTGGCATTCATCTTGTCCCTCATAGAGTAGCAAACATAAATGCATAGGACACCTACAAAGTTTACAAGAGTGACTAGATACAAATATTTTAAAACAAGCAATATCAAGGTATGCATCAATCAACAAGTCTTGGGACAATGCACATAGAACTAAGAATGGCCACTATGCTCTCAAGAAAGTGCTCATAGAATGTGTGAAGACTCAACAAGGAAAACAAAAAAGGTTTTGAAAAGTTTGAAAGGCTTCCAAATGCTGAAAGTATGGTACTCATTAGCTTTGAGCTCTCATTGCCCCTGTCATCAGCATATTTAATGTGGTTAAGGTAAAAGTGAGGTCCAATCTGAGTTATATGCTTGACAGACTATAAACTGAAAATCCCAAGTCCCTTGAGTACGATGGCCGCTCCTCATGCTACTCAACTTTAGTTACTGGTAAGTTCTTGTCATCGTAAGTATGTGCGTATCATTGAGAACCGCCAACGGGGTACCCCTTGCCCGATGATACGGAAGAGTCCCCATATCAAAATGACAAGGCAAGCAGACAATGAGTATCTCAGCAATCTTCTTATTTACCATGGAAAAATGGTGCTTTTTTCTCTCTTTCCTCTTTTCATAAATCTCTCTTTTTTTCTTTTTCTCAATAGCTATCTATCTTTTTTTATAAGAAGAATGCTTCATAGATATCATTATGGTTACACTGCAGGTTTCCACCATGTCAGCATGGATTAGACTAGCGGCCCAAGCGTTTCTCTAACATACATACATAACTCCATGGACTTACAAGCTCCCCTTTTATTTCACACCGACGACATCCACAAACAAAAGAGCGGTATCAACTGGGTATATATTTACAAGTGTTGAAAGCGTTCCCCGTGACAGCACGGTTCTGCTAATCCCCAGCCTATAATTTGCAAGCATATAACTTTTCATGGAGAGTTCACAATGGTTCAGGTTTATTAAGTGCAGGAAATAAAGTGTGCCATCAAGTTCGTGAGAGCTTTACTAACTAACTTTCTCATAACAAGCAAACATTTTATTCGAAAGAAAACAAGGCATGTTGAATATGCACGGAAGTAGCAAATGATGCTAATAGGTAGGTATGGTGGACACTTTGGCAATATTTGGTTTAAGGGAGTTGGAAACATGAGTAAAACATACTCAGTGAAAGTGAATGCTAGCAATAATAAGGGAGCGACAAACGAGAGAGCAACAATGGCCATAATCAAGCAGAGCGACAAAACATCATTGATAAAAGCATAAAGTGATACTACAAGTTGAAAACTAAATGATCAAAAAGGCTTATGGTGACTTGGGATAGTCATAACATGGTGTGAGCATGTGCCAAGTCAACCCAAATAAAGCATCAAAGGAGAATACCACTATACTATGCTTTAATATGCTAAAACAACGCATGATTCATCCAAGGCACATTAAGCAATCTCAATTGTTTATAACAAGTCATGCTACAACAAAGAATACTAAGAATAAAGCCAAAACAATATCAAGCATGTCATGATAGAGCATAGGCCATAGTCAAAAACAAGCTCTCTTTACCACTTAAGCATGAGCTTTCCTACTCTTTTCAAAACCAAACCAAAACCAAACTATTTGAACACCAATATATGAAAGAGGAGGTCCAACCAATTTATTCAGCAAACTAAGCAAACCAAGAAAACGAAAACCAAAACGAAAAACGAAAAAGAAGACGCTCCAAGAACAACACAACTGTGCATGAAACAATAAAAATGAAGTGGTTGGAAGAAACCTGGGATTTTTATTGATAAAGAAGGGGATGCCTTGGGCATCCCCAATCTTTGACGCTTGTACTTCTTGGATATTTCTTGGGGTGACACGCGTGGCATCCATAATCTTGAGCTTTAGTCCATCCTTCATCTCATTACTCGTTCCTTCCATACACCTGAAATGTTTCCTTCATACAAAACTTCACACAATCTTTATTAGCAACATTAGTGTACTCAAGATAAATAAGTCTTAAGGTTCAGTTCTAACACCAAATAAACTTCCATTAGAACATTAGCTACTGTATCACTTCCCTCAAAAATCTCAATTCCCCAAAAGAACTCAAAAAGGAACCAACAAGAAGCAAATGCAGAAAATGGCAGAAATCTGTCAAAACAGACCAGCAGGTAAAGACGATTTTTTTTGAAGACCTTATGTTGCTCAAATCGAAAAGTGTTGAACTAATGAAAGTTAGATAACAACCTGGGGAAGAAGCACAAAAATTCACGCCTCAAAAAGACGTTCAGAGATTTTACACGTATTTTTATAGTGAAGCACAGAAATCTGTTTCGGGACAGCAACTTTCCCAATCATTACTTCTCTCTCATTAGAGGTTACTCTTGGCACAAAAAGCAAATAAAAAGGATAAGGAGCGGTTATTACGGAAGTGATAACTTCCAAGACTCATCTAAAACTTTTGGGTTATCTCCCAATAAGTACTTTTCTTTAACGCCTTTAAGTTAGGCATAAGGAAAAACTAAAATGGATAGAATAGAAGTAAGCGGAGATAATCATGGTGAAAACATTGTTTTGTTCAATGAAATCCTTTTGTTAACAAGGTTGATCAGGTCTTGTTACCAAAACAATTTCATATGAGACAAAACTTTGTATTCCACTAATGATTTTGTTACCTCAACCTTGATAGCAATGGTCCCAATCATAATAGTTTCACAATTTTCTCTTGCTATGGGACAATATATTTCTCCAACTTGAATGCCCTCAACATGTTCAATTGAATTCAAAACCATAAGTCCTATCAATCTTCTTGGAGAAATAGGTAGTATGTTCCTTGTCATTGACATTGAAGGTCACCTTTCCTTGATTACAATTGATAACAGCTCCTGCAGTATTAAGAAAAGGTCTCCCAAGAATAATAGACATATTATCATCTTCAGGCATAATAGTTTGAGAGGATGCTCACATAAGAAATATGAGTTGAAGTAAAAGAGAGCATCAAGAAGCAAATCCAAAACACATTTAAGTCTAACCGACTTCCTATGCATAGGAATCGTGTACGCAAATAAATTCGCAAAGAACAAAGTGAAAGGCATAGGAAGGTAAAACAAGAGTAACTTCAAAACTTTCAGCACATAGAGAGGTGTTTCAATGCCATGAAAACTTCTACAACCATATTTTCCTCTCTCATAATAACTTTCAGTAGCCTCATGAATAAACTCAACAATATAACTATCACATAAAGCATGATTTTCATGATCTACAAGCACTAGAGCTTTATTATAAACATTTTCAAAAGAAACCTTAGGAACATAACATTCATTCTCCTTTAGTAAGCATGGGGACAATCAAATAATGTAAGGGATAAAGAGTTACTCTCATTAGAAGGTAGGCATGGGTAGCTAATCCATTCTTCCTCCTTTTGTTCATCACTCTCCTCCTCTTTTTCATCTAATGAGATTTCAGGTTCATCAATTTCTTCTTCCATAGTATCCTGCAAGGTATTAGTCTCTTCCATTTGTGGAAAGCATCTATTAAAATATTCAAGAATATAGCCATTTTCGTCCTTGTAATTATCAAAGCAAAATTTAAGTATACCATAAACCTCATATTTGTAAGGTGAATCATCAATATTTTCAAGCAAACTAGCAAGTTCAAAAGCACCCTTCCAAGCAATAAATTCTTCAATTTGTTCCGCGTCATAAAAGTCATAAATTCCTTTTGGACTCAATCCTTTTGGAAACCAGAGTAGCATGCATAGCACCTGGCCCGTGTTTGTATGGCCATACAACCTCCCCCCGTGGCTATGCACGAAGCAAAGGTATGTACACATGAGCATTCTTATTCAGGGGCCGAAATAACCAGGTATCGATATGCATCTGTATCTCGGTCTATTGAGAGAGGAGTTAGCCAGCTTGTGGGAGACGCCGACCTGTACATGGGACGCCTACACTAAAGAATATTTCCATCTGAGAGCCGCGTTGCTCACGACCGTGCAGGACTATCCTGGTTATGCATATGTATCGGCCCAGGTGAACCACGGACACAATGCATGCGTCAAGTGCATGGATGAGACACCGCATCTCCAGCTACCAAGGGATCTCGGGTCTTCGAAAACCATGTTCCAAGGTACTCGAAAGTGGCTCCGCATGGATCACCCGTGGAGAAAACATGGTGACTTGTTCAATGGTAAGGACGAGCTCGAAAGAGCCCCGCGTCCGAGGAGCGGCGAAGAAATCGAGGAGCTTTTGAATAATTGGGTAGATTGCCCTGCGCCTGGAAAAAAACGACCGAGGACAAAGCCGCTGCTGGGTGTATGGAAAGCAAGGTCTGTTTTCTGGAACCTGCCGTATTGGAAGGTCCTTCACACTCCCCATAGCCTCGATGTAATGCACATCACAAAGAACGTTACCGAGAGTCTGCTTGGCACTCTACTGAACATGCCGGAGAGGACCAAGGATGGGCCGAAAGCAAGAAAGGACCTTAAATTGCTTGGCATAAAGAAAGATCTTCAGTACCCTGATAGTGATGATGATAATGATGATGATCATCATCATCATTAGGAAGGGACTCAAGGTTGCCGCAAAAGAGTTAAGAAGAATGAGGTGGTGCTTTGCGCTGCCTGCTTCACTCTGAGTCTGGAGGAGCTCAAGCAGTTTTTCAGGTGCCTCTTAGGAGTGAAAGTTCCTCACGGTTACTCGGGGAAGATAAGCAGATATCTAGACGTGGCGAAGAAGAGGTTCAGCGGTATGAAGTCTCACGACTGTCACCTGCTGATGACGCAGATACTCCCTGTTGCGATCTGTGGGATAATGGACGAGCATGTCCGTGAGACGTTGTTTGGCCTATGTAACTTTTTCGACGTCATATCTAGGAAGTCGATCGGTGTGAAGCAGCTCGACATGCTACAGGAAGAGATCGTGATGATACTATGTGAGCTTGAGATTTACTTCTCGCCCGCATTCTTCGACATCATGGTGCATCTGCTTGTACATGTCGTGGACGACATCATCCAGCTCGGGCCGACATTCCTACACAACATGATGCCGTTTGAAAGGCTAAACGGTGTCATCAAAGGATTCGTTCGCAACAGGTCTCGTCCAGATGGAAGCATAGCCAAGGGCTTTCTGATCTACGAGTGCATCTCCTTCTGCTAGAATTATCTAACCACCGAGAACGAGGATGTGGTCACGGTGAGGGCTCGGTGGATATGGTCACGGTGAGGGCTGCCGCTCACTACATGTCGGCATTGATGGTCGACGCACTGATTTTGAAAGGGCACACCGAGTCGCGCTACAACACATTGAAGTGGTCGGCCCTTGGGTCGAAGATCACAGAAGCTTAATCGAGTAGGAGTACGTCGACCAGGGCCGGCCGAGGAAGAAGGGAGACGTAACCAGAGAGCACAACTCCAACTTCACGGGTTGGTTCAAGAAAAGGCAACTGGACAATCCCCCACAGACGCCTTCTACGGAAGATCAAAAACTCATATTCAACTTGTCGCAGGGCCGAGGGCACAACCTAAGGACCTATCAGTCATACGACATAAACGGTTAAAGATTCTACACCGAGGAAAAGGACAAGAATAGTGAATATCAAACCTTAGGAGTAACTATGTTATCCTTTGCTAATGACAAGACTACTATGATGGAAAGATTCTACAGAAGGATTGAGGAGATATGGGAGCTCGACTACTATGGAGAGATCGTACCGATGTTCCGTGTTAGATGGGCTAAGAACATGGAAAAAGAATGCCGCTATTTCACCATAATGGTTATACCAGATGCCAAATCAACAAAGAACGCCTCCGCAAAAAATGAGCCTTGGGTACTCGCTAGCCAAGTTGATCAATGCTTTTTTATTATCGACCCGTCAAAGCCCAACCATATTGTAGTTAGGAGGGGCAAGAGGAGCTTCATCGGAATGGAAGGAGCCGCCAACGAGCAAAACTTCGACAAAAACAGCGACCCGAAGATCGAAGAGGAATTCGACAAGTTCTTCGACATGCCTACTACTACTAAAGTAAGAAGGAAGACCACACTACCTACTAAAGGTTGTCCATTCACAAGAAGAAATCTCAAAGTGCACGGGCTAAAGTATTCAACCACGACGAAAAAGGGCAAGAAGATTGTGAAGAGACACTAGCAATTGTGTGACTTTTTGGTGTATTAATTCGTGTGGGTATAATGTGATATTATTAGTGTGGGGGTATTAGTTAGAGACAAAAACATATAATGTGATATTTGACAAATTCACATTTATGTGTGACAAGCACACACATATATATGATTCAGGAGGTTTTTTTTGATAAGTTGCATGTGTATATGTTCTTGCTTTTTTGAATAAATATGCATATGTGTGTAAAGGTTCTTGATTTTTTTAAATAAATAAAATATTTTTTTAAAAAGGGTAAAAAGTCTGAGACAGCCAGGATTCGAACCTGGCTGCCTTAGGTTTAGAATGGCACAAGCAAGCAGCAGAGACCACTAAGGCAAGTGCGTGATCTTGTCATACTACCACGCGCGCAGCGTTTTGCGCCACAGAACCTCAGGACTTAGCGAAATGAACGGTTCGGTCTGCTTCACCCCTTCTCCCCATTCTTAGTCACACTGTCGCGCGCTAGCCCTAGATCGACGAACCGCTGTTGCCGGAGCCGCCACCGCCCTAGCCACCGCCGCGCCGCCCGGTGAACCAGTGGAGGAGGAGCCGCCTGACGAACTAGTGGAGGAGGAGCCGCCGCGCCCGCCCGGCGAACAAGTGGAGGAGGAGCCGCCACACCGTAGCCCGCCACCCTCGTAGTCGTCGACCACCGCAGCAGCAGCGCACACGGTTCGTCCCCCCACCCCCACCCTCCCTCTGAACCCTAGTTCTCACTATATGCAATTTCTTAAATAGATCAAAATATCTGTTTCTCAAATAGATCAAAATTCTATTTCTCCACAGACATATTTGTTTCTAGACATATCTGTTTCTAGACATATCTGTTTCTCAAATAGATCAAAATAGATCAAAATATTTGTACACAGGCTCCCTAGACATATGTGTTTCTCAAATAGATCAAAATATGCAATTTCTTAAAATTGCATCTTCCAAACATTGACTTTTTATAAAGTTTTTCATAAACCTATAGCCTGTGTACAAACTTAAACTTATGGAGTAAATTCTACAGTGTGTTATTTCTATCTTTACTGCCTGTTATTTTGAGTGGAGTAAATTCTACAGTGGAGTAAATTATACAGTGTGTTATTTTCCATAAACCTATAGCCTGTTACTCCCTAGACATAAGTTTTACTGCCTGTTATTTCTTACTGATTTCTTCTAGCAAATGTTGTTTGACTGTAGACGACTAGTGTTGTGCTTAGCGAATTAAGGATCGGCATGTGCTTAATTGGTTTAGGGTTATTTCACCTTGTCAGATCAAAACATGGGAAACTGAATTAATATATCGGTGCACATTGCTTGTTGTACGGCCATTCTATTTATGTACACATGATAGTATGTATCCTGTGCTTCCTTTGATATTTAGGTGGAGGCGTCCTCTGTCAAACACATGTAGAAGTTCCAGACATACACATTGTTAGCACATACTATCAGTAGCATATCGCAACCCTCACCAGTGTGTGTGTGCCAGCATCACCGAGGAGGATACTACACATATGCATCTAGATACTAAACTAGAGTGGGTATTGTTGCGCAAGTTACTTCGCAAGGACAGATTCAGAGTAGATACTACACATATGCATCTAGACAACATTAAAATTAACTAGCCAATTAATTATACACTTGATCAGATCCACTTGGCATAATTATACATAGGTACTTAATATATTAGCTCTGGGCCATTCATGCATCTTTCTGCTCATGTAATATTAAGTATTAGCTTTAAAGAAGAATACTGACCTTTTCGTTAGTAACTTATACAAGATTTCAGTTTCAGTAATTGGAAGCATGTGTCCATAAATAATCATCTTTGAGATTTCTGTTGTTTATAGTCTTATTATCTGAGAAGCAATATATTTGCATGAAGTTTTCTCAAGTTAATTACCAAGCTTATCCTCGTATTCTGCTGTCACCACTCTTGGTATTGGTTCTGCTAATACCAGGTGCAACATAAGAAGTTTTATTGGCATTTTTCCTCTGCCAATAATGTTTCAGGTTATATATTATGTTCTGTATGTTTCAGGTTTGGCTGAAATTTCCCTATAGCATCAATTATTTGGTACTATTGGTATATATGGTGCTGGGATTATTTGGTACTATATGGTGCTGGGATTATTTGGTACTATATGGTGGTGGGATTATATGGTGGGATTATTTAGTACTATATGGTGCTATTTGATTCGATGGGGCTGTGGATGGGGGCTGTGAATGGGGCTGTGGATGGGGCTATTTTCTTGTGTGTGAATGTTGAAGGGATTTCATTTGAGTTGCCCATTTCTCCCGAAGTGTCGATTCACTTCCGTTTCGGTTGAGAAATGGGCACTCCTAGGTCAAAAAATTAGCAAAGGTCATGCCGAATTTTTCGGCCGAGATTTGTGCTAACATTTTGCCTCTTTTAAATAGTGTAGTGCAAACATGTCGGGCAACAAGGAGTCTGGCCCTTCTAAGCACATGATCCGCGTCGAAGAACAAGCTAGACAGGCCAACCAGTCATCCTAGCAGGGGTCCCAACAGGAGGAGGAGGAGGAGGAGGAGGCGATGAGGATGACACCACCACCGGAGGAGGAGGCGACCGTCGCCAGAGCTGCTGGGGCCAATGAGGGCGGAGATCCTGATTACGAGGGGGATGAAGACGACTACGATGGAACTAGTGAAGGCGGCGTCAAAGAGGATGACACCACCGATGGCGGCGCCCGCACCGATGGCGGCGAGAGGACGGATGGCGGTAGAGGCAACCCGACCGCTTCTCAGAAGAAGAAGAAGAAGGAACAGAAGGAGCGGAAGGTGCCAGTGCTTGCCACTATCTGTGATGAGTTCACTGAGGTCACAGAAAGTGGCCAACCCATTGCGCCAGAGGCGATTGCTAAAGGGTACGGCCTGCAACTCGGGTGCATCGTCCGGGAAAGCCTGTCGATCAACACGAAGTACATCAGACATGCTGACCATGCAGCTTTGGTCGATAACCTCCTTAAGAAGCTTCACAAGCGTCTGATTCCCAGAGAGCAGTTTAGAAACCTCGAGAGAAATAAGAACCCGGTGAACAGACTAGCTCTCACGAAGATGATCAACGCCTTGAGCAGCTGGAAAACCCGGGTGAAGAATAGCATTGACAAAGGTGAAAGCTGGGAGGTTATTAGTAAGAAAAATCTGATGCTCGACAAAGAGGAGTTTAGGATATTCAAGGCGGATATAGCTACTGCTGACGCTATAAAATGGACTCAATGGGGAAGGAGTATGCGGGAACAGAACATAGGTAACCACCACCTTGGAAGCGGCGGTTACGGGGGGAAACATGCCATTTGGGACAAGGAGGACGCCGAGCTCGAACGCCTTGGTAAAGACAACCCTTGGCTTAAAATCACGGACTTGCAGCTTAGGCAATTTGTTCGGGCCCGCTACTACCTGGACAAGGAAACAGGGGAGTTCATCACCGATGATCCGGAGGTGAAGGAATTCGAGAAGAATCTGGTAAGGAATTTATTGCCGATCTCAAGTCTATTGCGTTCTAATTAAGATAATGAAGCCAAGAATCTAAATGGGTTCACCTTTCCTTGTCTCTACAGGAGGAGGAACTGAACGCTACTGCCATAGAGTCACCCCAGGATTCGACGGAGCCGTGGGACACGGTTTTCAACAGGGCGACCAATGCTTACAAGAAGAGGGACAAGGGGTTGCCGCCGTCCTCAGCTGGCCGTGTGTCCGGCTTTGGTACGAGCATGAAGTTCAAGGAGTTCTACAAAGAGGACGCCTGGAAAAGAAGGGACAGGAAGAACCAGGATAAAGCCGCTGTTGCAGAGCTGAAGATGAAGGTGCAGACACTGGAGGAGAAGGCGGTGGACCAGAAAAGGGTGGACAAGTTAGTGGAAGAGAAGCTCCGCTCGATGATCCCCCCTGAGTTTTTCGAGGGGCTTACTGCTTGGAATGCGGGAGGTCGACAGGGGCCGATACATCTGCCCAGCTTAAGCGGCAGCAACTCGGGCATCAATGTTACCGTGTCACCGTACCTGGTGACCCCGCCGCCAACGCCGAGACGCAGCCCCTCGTTTTGGTCACACCAACGCCCCCTCCCGCCAAAGATACCAATAAGGCGCAGCCGACGGCGGCGGTGCTTCGTGAGGCACCCGAGCGGGAGATTGCAGATGATGATAGGCTGGCCGCCGGCATCCGCCGTGTCTCTACATTAGCCGAGATCCACGCCATCACCAAGGTAACTAATTAGTTAGTGCATGTCATCTCCTTTATGTCTTTGATGCATGACTGTTGCCATCTCATGACGCCCAACAACATGTTTTTGCCTCAGGACACTTCTTGCATACTCCTGCTTAAAGATGTCGGCGGTGAGTTGAAGGATGTTGCCAAGGGCAATCTTATACAACCGGCGAGCCGCACGATGCACAACAATCCAATGGATGATGACGTGATGAAGGTCAGGTTGGCTCGGGTGTTGCCAGGGTGCGATGACAAGGACCCCCCCATTCAACCTCAGGGAGCCGACGAACACAAGACCCTTGGGGAATGCAACAACTGGCCCTTGACATGGCCGAAGACCCAGATTCGTCTTGCGGGGGGGAGCACCGGCACACCTCTTGACCGATCATCGCCCGGCCACCACCTCGGAAGCCAGTAGCCGCCATTATCGCCACCACCAGCCGTCACCATCAACTCTTGGCAGCGTGTGCACCGCCACATGGCAAAGACGTTGTGCTGCAACTGCCGTCGCCCCCGCTACCACCACCACATGATGGCACCCATGAAGATGGTGTTGAATTGGTCAACGTTGACGACTTCATCAACACCGGCGCCGCCAAAGGATTGTATATGCCTTCTGTGGATGAAGAACCCTTCGCAGCTCGCGACGACCATCAAGCTGATCGGCCCAATACATGCATGCAGCGCCTGGTCTTCCATGGTCTTTCTCAAGAGACGCCTCCGGCCGCCGATCCACCACAAGAGAAACCGGGATTGGTTTTCAGCCCCAACACACTCAAAAGGCGTGATGAGCGGATGGCGATGGTACACATTGTGAAGAAGAAGCACTATAGGAAGAGAGGTAATAATAATAAGAAGGGTGCGAGCCAGCCTCTTCCGAAGAGGATCCAGGGTCGACGCCGTGCATTATCCACACAATTTGGCTTGCCCCGAGTGCATGTAGCTGGTGATCCGATATTGACTCCGGATATGATCCACATTGCGGTTGGAGCCATGTTAACTTTGCACGAGGGTGTCAAGACACTAGAGGCCCTCCTTCTTAAAGAGGACGATCCAAATTACCCGGTTTTCACGGCCAAGGTGCCATTGGACGTGGGCTTCGTCGATGAACCCCCCGCGGATATATTCTTCATAGCGTTCGAGGACATGTTCAAGCTGTTTATCACGAAACGGCTGGACTATAACTTGGTCCGCCTATACGCGCTCAATCTGGCGCTCACGATCAAGAGAGAAAGTACCCCGGAAATCGCGATAGTGGATCCCTACTACATGCGGGACAGCTAGTTGGTCGAAGGATCAGAGACACGGACCAAGGAGACGGCGTACCTCGAGAAGTTCATGGTGGACAACAAGAGGAAGGGCACACATCTTTTGCCTTTCTTTCCCGAGTAAGTACACACACTCGCTCATCGTCACCGTAACTTATGCATTTCTTATAGATTTCTTTCCTTTGCTCTTTTTCCAACATTCCGTTCCAATTGTGTTGCGTAGAGACAAATACTGCACGCTCATCGTCCTTGCCTCGAGGTATTCGCTATCCACGTATTTCGACTCGGGGAGTTTGACGAAGAAGAAAGACTACACTAGAATAAGGGGTGTTCTCAATGAGGCTCTCGAGGGCTACACCAAGAAGGGATGCACCTTCGTAGATAGGGGGAATGTATCAAGGATGGCAAACACATGTTCAAGCACATGCTCGACTTCCCTCGTCAAGCGATCATCGCTGGTGCCAAGGAGGCCTTCTACGTCCTCCATCACCTTAAAGGCTATGTTCGGGATTGCCATAACCTAACGCTGCCATCTAGTCTCCGAGGATGGGCCGAAACTTTGGTGAAAATCGATGATGCTTATCTTAGAGAAGACTTCCATCGCATTCAGATGAAGTTGTGGCAAATCATCATTGAAGATGTCAACACAAGTGGCGGTGCCCTACAACAAGCCAGAGGGTTGAGTAAGAGGGAGATCGAAGAACGCCTTCGTAAGCAGGGTGACACAAGGACGTGATGACGAAAGAGGGCTATCTACCATTCCCGAAGCCATGCTAGAAGAGGAAGTCTTCATCGTGATCGATGTGTGCCTCTAGCATGATCCAGTGTGTGTATATTCTTGATGGACGCCTGCTGTATTAGTGTGTGTGTGTCATAAACTTTACTATCTCGTGGTCGAAATGGTCATTGTTGTTAGACTTAAACTACCTTGTGGTAGTGCTGTCATTGAACTTATTGCTTCTATGATGATCTAACTTTTAGGTTTATGGATCCTTTGTTTTATATTCTATGAACATATATATATGGATGTGAACCCTTTATTCATTCTTTTCGTTGTATTTTTACTAATATGCCTTGTCGTCTATAGAGATTGCGACGAGGTGGTATGTGGTGTACATGGGTGGGGTTCCAGGAGTCTATGAGGAGTGGGAGGATTGCCACAAACAAGTGAACAAGTTCAGCGGCAACATCTAGAAAGGATACGCGACTAGAGAGGAGGCGATAGCCAAGTGGAGGAACCACTTGTGGAAGAAGAACCGGATGAAGATATTGGTCGGGCTAATGCTCTTGCTCACCATTATCACAGTTGTATTCTATTTGATCCTAGTGTAGGCGGCGGTGGCCACTTCATATTTGTAATGTGAGATGATATGAACTTTGTATTCGGCGCTTGTGTAAAAATTTGGCACTTGACACTATATATGTATCTTGATCGGGCTCTAAGTGTTTGTATTATATATATGTCGGTTTTCATGCATCTACTACTTGTGCAATGTATTTTATACTCATATGGATCAATACTGTATAAATCCTGTATAAATACCTGATTATACACCAGGAAAGTATTTTACTTCGAATACATGTTACACAATCAGTGGCGCATATAATTATATAGTTAGTGGCGCATGGCATATCTGTGGCGCATACACGTAAATGCGCCACAGAAGTTCTTCCTGTGGCGCATATGAAGGAATGCGCCACAGAAGTCTGGAACTTCTGTGGCGCATATCCATATGCGCCATAGGAAGTAGTTATCAGTGGCAAGGTAACAGTGGCGACAAAGATATGGGCCACAGAAGTCCCCTTTTCATGCGCCACAGATAGGCTATTTTCTAGTAGTGAGATGTATGTCACACGGATCATGGCCAACCACCGTTGGATACATCATGATCCGACGGGTTGGAGGTCTCTCTCTTCTGATGGGGACACCTACCTTGTACGACGAGGAGAGCCCAACAGGCTGGATGTCTCTCCCTCCCTTTCCATGTTGCACATATACCAGCCGCATCAACTAGCACCTAGTTTGGCTGCACTCTGATTGGTCGAGATGTATGTCACACGGATCTTGGCCAACCACCGTTAGATACATCATGATCCGACAGTCTGGAGGTCTCTCTCTCCCGTTTGGTTGCGCATCATCTTCCTCCCCTCCTATTGATGTACGGCGGCGCGGCAGTCCGAACGGCGAGCGGGAACGCGAATCTAAGCGTGGCGGATAGAACATCGTGCGTTAGCGCGGATCAAAGCGTGGCGGTCGCAACAACGTGCAATGGCATAGATCTAAGCGTGGTAGTCGGAAAAGCATGCGACGGCACGGACCAAAGTGTGGCGGTGGGAACGGCATGCAGCAGTGCGGACCTAAGCGTGGGGGTTGGAACAGCTTGCTGTGGAGCGAATCTAAGCATGGCGGCCGAAATGGCATATGGCAGCGAGGATCTATGTGTCTGAAATTTCTGTCTCTATCTGTCTCACTTCCGTTCACCTCCTCAGATCCATTGCTGATGAAAGATACCCAGGCGATGGCGGTGCCGATAGTGGTCATCGATGCAACGATGATCGAAGCCATCATCTACAACATCAGTGCGAGAGCGGTGGTGCCGATAGTGGTCATCGATGCGACGACGATTTAAGCCATCATGCGTAACATCAGTGCGATGGTGGTGGTGCCGACAGTGGTCATCGATGCGACGATGATTGACGCCATCATCCGCAACATCAGTGTGGCAGCGGTGGTGCCGATAGTGGTCATCGATGCGATGGCGATTGAAGCCATCATCCGCAACATCAGTGCGATAACGGTGGTGCCGACAGTGGACATCGATGGGAAAAATTTGAGCCCAATTTGAACCAAAATTCTATGACTTAAAATATATGTATGATTTGAATAAATTTGATATGTATTTGAGCAGTGATACCGGTGGATATGATCTAAAGTTGACTCATAAGTAGTACTACTTGCTTTGCCAATCTCCAGTGGGCTTGTATAAATTTTAGAGAAATATGTATGATTTGAATCAAAAATAATATGTACTTGAACTTGAATATGGTGGATATGCTCAAAAGCTGATTCATAAATAGTACTCCCTCTTACCCAAATTAGTAGATATAGATTTGTGTAGATTTGATTGTATCTAGACATGAATTCGTATACGTTCATCCGTATCTTGACGAATTTGAGTAAACTAATTTGGGTCGAATAGAGTAGTACTTTCTTTGACAATCTCAGCGACAAATTTGGAATGGGGAATGGATGATGCCACTGATGATGTAAGCCTACATCGCAGCCACGATGGCAGCGACAGAACGATCAAAACTGATAGGGCCCCAACTTGACCCTCTAGGCATTTGGCACACCAACTTTGGGCAGCTAGATCTAATGGCAAGCAACTTGGGCCCAGCAATACATTCTCTCGACAACTTTGGGACCGCTAGATCCAAAGGCAAGCAACTCGGGCTTCACAATGCATTCTCTCGACAACTTTGGGACCGCAAAGTGACTAAATTAGCAGGAACTCACAACCATCCATTGAATAACAATTCTACTATCTAATTTAGCTATCTATTCAACTAATCCTTACACGTGCCACTCTTCACCACAATCGCATATTGTAACTGCTAGGACAGGGATGACAACTACTAAAACTTCCCACATGAATCTACTATTCTCCTCCCCTTCACTTGAAGTTCATGTTTTAGATTTTCTACCACTTGATCAGATACGATAAGATCAGCCTGAAGTGTCAACTTCTCTTTGCGAATAAGCTCTGAATTCTTCTTTTCTTCCTCGATAGTATGCTTCAGCTTGAATATCAACAGGTTTTACGGTCCAATTCATCACCTACATTGGCAACCATCTCCTCCAAATCCATCCTCTGGCTAGACCACTTGGTTGATTCATCTTGGTATGCAATGTACCATGGATCATCGGCCTGCATAGCACACTGTAACAATCCCAAAACAAACCCAATTGAAATCAGTCCGACAGGCCATGGAGGCACTTCAAATTCAACGGTAGCACAAAGAGAAGGAGCTACCTGCACTTCCGACATGGTAGGAGAACGAGAATGTGCCCACGACATGATCGATTCCCCCACCCTCGTTGGTGTACTCGTTACGACAAGACATTAAGGACTAATTTGCACCTGCAATATCGAGGAAATTACAGAAACCGAATCGATTAGGGTGGGCGGAGCAGGAGCAAACGTCTTACCAAAAACTAATAGCAATTGCTGCGACTGTTCGTCGAGCTATGGAGGCGGAACAAAATCCCGGCCGTCGTGGGCGGCAGACCTGCCTGCGGTTGTTACTGCCTCAACGTGCAATGCGTGTGGATGAAATAGGTGCTGGATCCGTGGTTGAGGTGCAGCACGGCAGTCCGTCCGACACTGCCGTAGGACGGATCCGACGACGTGCCAACACACCATGATGGCTGCTCTATCTGCCGGTGGGATAGGAGCTGCTCGGGGCTAGGAGCTGGGAGAGGATGAGAGAGAGATGACCTCATGTGCCATACACGAGCCCACTTGTCAATATTTGGGGGAGTATCTACTCTGGGATTTTTATATATTGCCAATTTTGCATATCTGCCAAACTTTTTCTTTGAAATTTGCATATTTTCCGCATGACCACCACACGTCAGTGACACACAAAATGGCAAATATGCAACTTGCAAAGTAAAATGTTGCAAATATGCAAATCCCCCCTCCAGCCCCACATGACGGATCCATCGGTCATTGGATTCGACGACCCCACAGAACAGCTCCACATGGCCGCCCCATCATACATTGGCTTTGATGGCCCACAGAAGGGCCCCATTTGTCATTGGCTGAACCGGCCACACAATCACGAAAAAAAGCCACCCATAAGTCAGCGAGAGATGGATGGCTAGTCCGATGTGTATCCTAGCCCCACACGTCAGTATGTAACGGCCACGGCAGGACCTACCCCAATGCCCCCACCGGCCAGAATTTAACGTTCAAGCCTTTGACCTGACGGCATCCCTCCGTATGAGCGCCTGCGAGGGTTTTAGAATAGGGGGATGGGAAAAGTGAGGAAAAATTAAGAGGCTGGGAAAACTGAGTACAACTAACGAACTAGGGGCATGAAAATATAAATCCCTTTATCTTTTCGGTTTTGTGACTTATAGGAGTTTTGTATTAACATGGAATCAATGGTCTTATTCTTATAGAAATGTAGACTATAGATCCTTATCAGTAATAAACAAGAAAGCCCATTTTCAAGCTAGGTTTAACAAGTTGCACCTATGAGATAGTGCCTAACAAATTAGTGCATACTCTTTTCTTTAAGCAAAACCGATACAAATAGACACATGTGCAAACAATGGTAAGACATAGAGCAATAGAATCTTTACCAGGTCTCCCTATATTTCAAATGCATGTGAACTGTAGTTACAGAAACTGCCTGAAAGAATCAACAAAAGTATTTAAGAATAGTTCAAATCCATCATAATGCAGGCAACAAGCAGAATAATTGCTACAAAAATTTATGTCCTTGCACAATAGTCTACAAGGGCAAGAACAGAATATATACACTACCGTAGATCAATCGATTATTTGCAAGTTAACTCTACACTAATTCTTTAGATTGTATGGTTGGTTGCATCTTACAACCTAAAGAAAAATTTAATGAAAAAATAAAAGAAAAAGGAGGATCCCTCACCATAAAGAAATGATCATGAACAAAAGAAAAAGCTACATTCTAGTTTTTTTGATAAGTAGCACTTCAACATGTTGAGAAACATAACAATTGCTAATCTTGAGAAACATAACAATTATTTATTAACTAATTGACACAAACCAGATGTTTCATTATGAAGCTCATCATCTCCAAGATCAAACAATCAAATTCAACTAAAAGGAACTGAACAACAAGGAAGAACAGTGCTTTTACAAACTAGTGTGGTAAAACAAACAATTGACAATTGTCGCGTACTTAGAATCTATCTAGCTAATTACATATGATGCACACTATTTCTGAAAAGTAAAACAGAAGATGCTGCATATTATTCAGTTCTAGCATCGGTTGGAAATTCAGACTATGATAATTCATGTAATCTTGCAAATAACTTGTTCTTTTAAACAATCGTCAATGATCTTTGTACTACCACATGATACACTAGCGACAAGTATCACGGAGATACATAAATACACAAGAATTGTACTGCAAGAAGTATACCTCCCGGAGATCAATCTTGCACCTAGCTGGAATGGGAATAGCCTCACATTTTGCCCTCCCTCACGAGCTGCAGCGACCCCTACTATCCCAGATATGAGGGAATAGAGGAAGGGATGAACAAGATCAGGACATGTACGAAATCAAGTTGGGTATTCTCACCAAGTGGACAGAAGAAACTGGGGTAGTAGTTGATAGTTATGAGATTCAACACATTTTTGATGATTTTCTCTCGGATTTGATTGTTTTCTAGATTTGCCTAATGCTAATACTTCGGTAGCGAATAAAACTTGGTTTTAATTTGTGTTTTAGGTTCTGAATGTCAATAGAAAGTTTTAACTGGAAAAACACAATATTCTGGAGAAAACAAGCAAGTATCTCTTTGGAAGCACTTGAGGGGAGCATACAGAGGCTTTAACGAGCAATTCTAAGGCAGGATTATTTTTCTGGCCGTATAGTTGCCGCCGCCTCTGTCTTGTCAAAAGGGACAACTTCCATGAAGGAACCATACGCAAAAACACAACACAGAAGCCGCCATACCATCTAGAAGGGAGAAAGATGAGATCCGGAGAAGAAGGGGAAGACGTTCTTCATCTCTCTCCATGATCTTCGACCTCCTAGCCAATACACCCCCATAGCCACTACTTTTACTTGAGAGAGAGAGGGATCTTCACCTTGCAAGACTAGGGTTTGAGATTGTTTCTTCCCATCTTGAATTGTGTTGGATATTTTCCTATTCTTATTGTGGATCTCCACGGTAGTATAAAGATGAATTCCCTTTATTTGATTATATTGATGATACGTTCTTCTCTCATGTGTGACTAATTTCCTTGGGCGTGGGAGATGTAGGGGATTGGTGAGATGTGATGTGCGTTCTTATAGTTTCCATTAGTTTGTGATTAATTCGAATTACTATATTATGTGTGCTTGACTATCTGTGGGATGCCTAATGCTTGTTGTCCAATTAAGGGCCCGGACAACATGATGCTTTGTTCTACATAGATCAGATCTTGTTTGCTAGCGGACCGGCGACCCTCGGGTGACACGGGGATATCAATGGAAAACTAGTAAACTCTAGGATAACAAGGAACCACTATGCTTATTGCATTAGTCCAATCCAAGGAGCTTAATCGCTAAGCAACCTGAAGGGTCTTAATCGTTTAGTGTGTGACCATGGTTTTGGTAACAGGCTAGTAGGATTATTGAAGTTGTGATGAAATATACCAAGAGGAGTTCCGACTAATTATGGATTGCTCGGCTACACATATACTTATAAGATTATAGTTGTTACTTTTATCATTCATCCACCTGGCACAGTCACTCACCATGAACTAAATCTCCGCGCACCTTCTTTTGCCATCTGTAGGAAACAACAAACAACCAAGTCGTTCTTTACTTTTATGCTTTATATTTCTGAAGTATACATTTTGGTTCTATTTAAATACATCTCATTTAATCAAAACCCCATTCTTATTTCAACACTAGCAGTTAATTCATTCGAAGACCTGTGACAACTTCGGGTGTGATAGAGACTTCACCCATAAACACTTTCCTTTGGGCTCCCTGTGGGATCAATATCTATACTTCGAAACTAGCTACAAACGATCTATGCACTTGCAGACATCAAGCTATTTTCTGGCACCGTTTCCGGGGACCTAAGCATTAAGTGTTTATCAGTTGACATTTTAGGTGTTGCTACTACAAAATGTTCTCCCTAGGAGACAAAGGGTCTACACACTCTGCTAGGACCTATCTGCCGGATTATATTGAGCACGTGCCTGCTCAAGGGCGCGAAGAAATTATTCAAAAACTTTTAAGATGAAATAAAGTTGAAGTTGAAAACCTGAGTGATACTATGGAAATCATGTCTATTTAAAGGACAACTCCCATGAAACCTGAGAAAATTCTCAAAGAATATAGTGCTCCAAGTTCTGAATTTCTTAAACAACCAATAGAATTCCCTAATCCTAGAGTTGGAGAATATCGTTTTGATGGTGGAATTACTAAAATTTTGCAGGAAAGAGCTTTCAGTAGAAGGGAAGATGAAGACCCAGGAAGACATATTAGAGAGTTCGGAGATGTGATAACATCGCTTGGACCAAAAGGTTTTCCAAGAGACTTCTCTCGTCTAAAATTATTTTGATGGTCTCTTAAAGGTAAAGGTCTAGACTAGTTATATTCTCTCCCTCGCCATTACATTAAATGTTGGGAAAACTGCATTGTTAAATTCATAAACAGGTTTAATCCTTTTAAAAAGGTAACTGAACTAAAAAATAATATAGGCAACTTTAGTCAGAACATGGGAGAAAACTACCCACAAGCCTGGGATAGATTTTTTGGAATGATCAATAGCATTCCCAATCATGGCTACTCTGAATCGACTATCTATCATTTGTTTTACCACGTTCTTAATACTCAATGTAGAGAGTTGCTCGATTTCTCAGCAAGAGGATCGATAAATACATTAAATATTAAAGAATGTTTGGAATTGATGTCTACTAGGGCTAAGAATGATTCTTTATATAATCCTGATTTTGGCACTAAGCTAGAAAAAGGGATACTTCAGATAACTCCTGATCTAATGCCTGAGGTACGCAAAACAATGAAGGAAAAAGGTATACCTTCTGAACCTGTTAAGGGAAACAAAGTAGATTTGTTACAAGTTTTAACTGAATAAGATGAAACTAGAAAAGTTTTTCAAGAATTAAAACATCGACAAGTAAAATCTCATAATAACTTGCATAATCACTTTCAAAAAACAAAAATATTTTGGCAGAACTCAGGGAAAACTATGATGAGATTGGCCAAGAAATAAATATAGTTCACAAGTATCTTAGTATAACTAAAACCCAGTGTGAACAAGTAGCATCTAGTTTCAAATTTTTCTTTGTAATGATAAAGATATTCCTGTTTCTACTAATATTGTCACAAGAAGAGGTGCAGTTGTTAGAAGACCATTAGGACCACCGGAATATGAAGCTGAAAAAGAGCGAAAAGAAAAAGCCTTTTTCGAAGCAAGCCAAGAATATGATACATTGGTAGATCCTCAAGATGAAACTGAAACACAAGATCAAACCAAGGAGGACCAAAATGATACACAAGATGACCATTATAACTCTGATGTGGAAATGGTTGATCCAAGAGAAGAAAAAGAGATAAGCAGGGAAGTTGAAGTTGTTGTAGTAGATAATAAGAAAAGTGATAAGCAATAACAAAAGAAAGCAACAAAATAGCTTGATCCCCCACAAAAGGTAAAAGACAAGAGTAAGTCAGGTGAGAAAAAGTTTCCTTACCCAGATTGAAAAAAGAAAGCACCAGATCATGTAATACATAATTCTTTTACAAATGCACTTAGTGACCTTCGTATGGAAATTCCGTTTGCGGATGCAATCAAAGTACCTACCTATTCTAAATTCCTCCGTGATATTCTTAGTAGAAAGAAAGAAATAACTGAAACTGTTGCCATGGTAACTAGTTATACTGGTAATGGGAAGCTGTTGTGTAAGTCTAGAGATCCCGAAATACCAACTATTTCAAGCTCAATAGGTAAAACTGATATTCACAATGCCTTGGGTGATCTAGGAGCAGGAGTTAGTGTAATGCCATACTCCCTCTATAAAAGTTTAGGGTTAGGGGAGTATTCTCCTACTACTATCCCTTTACAAATGGATGACAAGTCCACTAAACAACCCATTGCTATGATTGAGGATGTTCTACTTAGAATAGATGAGCATGTTATTCCCACTGATATTATTATTCTTGAGATGCCTGAAGATGAAAAATTATCCATAATACTTGGAAGACCTTTCCTTAGTACTACAGGGGCATCAGTGGATTGTGCTGAAGGAAAGATAATCTTCAATGTTTATGATGCTGAAATCAGCCGGTATTTTCCAAAGAAGCTAGAAGCAGAAGAGAGATATATTCCACCGGCAAAACGAGTTCATGTGGTAAGTGCCTTTTATAAGGGGCAACCCAAGGTAAGAATTCGAGAACAAAAAAGAGGTTGCGTTACTCAACCATTCTTAATAAAATGCTTAATGGGAGTCAACCCATCTCGTCAATAAAGTAGATTAGAGAATAAAAATTTCATCGCATTCCTACCACTTTTTCATAGACATTCTTGCGGAAGCGCGCCCGTGAAGATGCAGCTGTCAAAAAGTAGTATAAACATCGATTCAATAAGTTTGGAATAAGAATAAAAATAAAAGTTAGAGTTTTTCATATACAGAAGCTAAAATTTTGCTCTTAATACGCTAATGTTGGTCGACAGTTTCTAGTATCAATTTTCTGTCAAAAATAAGGTATTCTCAAAGAAATAGAAATTTTTTGATGACTACTGATGGTTTAACGCCTAACTATACGGCGGGAATTAAAATTCCAGCCGTATAGTTCCGGTCGTATAGATATCTTTGCCATCAACAAATTTTCTTCAAAGATACAGAGAGTTTAACGACCAACTATATAGTAGGAATAAAAATTCTAGCCGTATAGCTCCAGCCGTATAGATATCGATGCCTTCGTACAAATTTTTCTGAAAAGGTACAGAGAGTTTAACGACCAACTATACGGCGGGAATAAAAATTCCAGCCGTATAGCTCCGGTCGTATAGATATCGATGCCTTCGTACGAAATTTATCCCAAAGGTACTGAGAGTTTAACGACTAACTATACGGCGGGAATAAAAATTCTGGCCGTATAGTTCTGGTCGTATAAATATCGATGCTTGTTTTTAGAAATTTATCTCGAGGGACAGACGGTTTAACGACCAACTATATGGCGGGATCATTGCGATCGGGCCATATAGTTGCGTCCGCATAGCTGTTTTCTGTATTAAAAAACCCTAGTTGGCGGCACTGCCGCTATACGGGAGGAACAACATCACCCGCCCATATTGTTCTGACCATATAGTTTGGTGCGACCATAAAATCGCACAGGGACGGCTAGGTCTTTCACCCCTCCTCATTATTTCTCTCATATTCTCTCTCCAAACATCTCAAAATCCACCTAGAACTCTTGATTGTTCGCGGATTTTGTTCGTTTGAGTGGGGGATTCAACATATCAGTATGTTTCTCTCCCTATCCATGTTTTATTTTCAGATTTCCATGGTTGAAACTCTCACATTGATCTAGTGGATGAACTCAAGCTTATTTTGTTTTCCCTATTGATTTCACATGTTAGGATTGAATTTTTCCACATAGGAGCGTTCATGTATCATATAGAAACTATATGCTGAAGGTTTTATGGTGAAATTTTTCAGCGCATTGATGCACTCGACGATCGACGTAGAGCTCGTTGGGAACCCCAAGAGGAAGGTATGATGAGCACAGCAGCAAGTTTTCCCTCAGTTATGAGACCAATGTTTAATCGAACCAGTAGGAGCAAGGAAACACCCCAAAGGTGTTACTAGCTGAGCTTTGGCAGGGCGCACTACCGGTGCTAATAGCAACATGGATACCTGCACAACAGAACCACAGAACTTTGTCCCGAACTTGCGATGAGGTTGTCAATGTCACCGTGTTTTGCAGAAAACAAAGGATTAAACGTATCGAATGGAAAGAAGTAAAAGTTTGCAGAAAGTAAACACAAAGCAGTAAAGATTGTAGATTGTATGTAAAGAAAAAGCAGATAGGCTCTCCTTAGATAGATAACATGCTGGGTGAACAAATTACAGCGGGGCAATTGACAAACACCGAGAAAGCAATACATGCATATACTAATCATCTTGACTCCTTTGAGACTTGATTGGGCATTACAACATAATACATAGACCGCCATCCAACTGCATCTATGACTAATAATCCACCTTCAGGTTATCATCCGAACCCCTCCAAAGATTAAGTTGCAAGCAACAGATTATTGCTTTACGAACTGCATGTAAAGTAAACAATACGATTGTTCTATGAACAAAGGATTGTTGTTTTCTCCCTAGTAGCAACAACACATCTAGTACCTTAGAGATTTCTGTCACTTCCCCAGATTACCAGAGGCATGAACCCACTATCGAGCATAAATACTAACTCTTGGAGTTACTAGCATCTACTTGGCCAAGATAGCTACTAACAACGGCAAGCATGCAAGATCTCAAATAATAAAGACATGGTAGAATCAATAATCAATCCGAAATAGCATCTCAATATCCATCGGATCCCCGCAAACACAACATGTATGAATTATAAATAGATGATATTGATCATGAACGGAGCTCACAAGATCTAAACATGAAAGCACAAAGGAGGAGAAACCAGCCATCTAGCTACTACATGGATCCGTAGTCCAAGGATGAACTACTCACGCATCACACCGGAGGCTTGCATGGTGATGAAGAAGGCCTCCAGGGTGAATTCCCCTCTCCGGAAGGGTGCCGGGAAGAGCTTCAGATCCCTCCCGATCTAGGGATGGAGATGCGGCGGCTACAGACTCTTTTGTGGATTTTTGATCGGGTACTTAGGGTTTTCGTGCTGAGGGCAACTTATAGGCGGAAGGAGATGCCGAGGGGTTGGCAGACCACCCCTGGCCTGGCCGCGCGTCCAGGTGGTGTGGCCGGCCCCTAGCCCTTCTCCATCTCGTATTCTGGCACTTGATCCCTTCCAGAAAAATAGGCACTTTGGCTTTTGTCCCGTCCAATTCTGAGAATATTCATTTTTGACTTTCCTAGAACCAAAAACAGCAAAAAACAGGCAGTTGGCACTGTGGCTCTTGTTAATAGGTTAGTCCAAGAAATCATAATAAAAGTACTCCAAAGTTGGAACAAAACACAAGAAAGTGGATAAAACCAAGCATGGAACATCAAAAATTATACATACATTTGCAATGTATCAACATCCCCAAGCTTAACTCCTGCTCGTCCTCGAGTAGGTAAGTGATAAAAAGAATAATGTTTGAGGTCACATGCACCATCAAAGACTTGATCAAAGTATTTGCAAAACATTCAAAGCTGGGATCATAGTACTTCAATCATAACATCAAAGACAAAGTTCTAGAAATAAGCAAAGAAACTAAGATGCAACATGAAAAGGCACAAACAAAAGATTCATGAATAACAATGCTTTGCAAGACGTTTGTTTGTTTCACATAAAGAAAACATAGCATAAAAGTATTCAGCTTGTCCCTCAATAGAGTAGCAAATATAAATGCATAGGAGACCTTCAAAGTTCATAAGAGTGACTAGATACAACAGTTTCAAACAAGCAATAACAAGTTATGCATCAATCAACTAGTCTTGGGACAATGCACATAGAGCTAAGAATGGCCACTATGCTCTCAAAGTAGTGCATCAAGATAGAACGTGGAGACTCAATATAATGGTGGAAGAAAGGCCTTTTGTAAAAGGAAGTAGGGATTCGAGTCTCATAAAGAGCTTCCAAAAATTATGGTACTTGTAGCTTTCAGCTCTCATTTCCCCTATCATAAGCATCTTGAAGGTGATTAAGGTTAAAGTGACACAACTAAGAGGATATGCTTCAATTTATAAACCAAAATCTCATGCCCCTTACTTATGAAGACCGGTCCTCATGCTACTCAACTTCAGTCACGAGTAAGCTCTTGTCATTGTAAGTATATGTGTATCATTAAGAACCGCCAACGGGGTACCCCTTGCACATGATACGGGAGCTTTCCCATAATCAAAATGACAAGGCAAGCAGACAATGAGCATCTCAGCGATCTTTTTATTTGCTATTTGCATAGGTTTTTATTGAGGATTCTTCATAGAGTACTCATTATGGTGATGCTGCAAGTTTCCACCATGATTATGCATGGCTTAGGCTAGCGGCCCAGGCGTTTCTCTAACACACATACAAACTCCATGATCTTACAAGTTCCACATTTATTTCACACCGCCGGGATCCGTAAGCAAAAGAACATAATATCAACGGGGTACAAAGTACAAGTGCAATGTTGAAAGCGTTCCCCATGAAACATGGTTCTGCTAATTTCAACTTATAAAGCGCAAGCATATACGCAACAAAGAAGGACCCAATGATTCAAGTTTATTAGAGGCAATAAAGTAAAGTGTGCCATCAAGTTCGTGAGAGCTTTAATCACTAGTTTTTCATAACAAGTGGAAGGTAAACAAAAGCATGAATATACTTGTAATAGCATAAGCTAGTAGGTAGGTATGGTGGACTCTTTGGAATAACTTGGTTTAGGGAGTTGGATGCATGAGTGGAACTCATACTTTGTTGTGGAGGCTAGCAAAAGACTGGGAGTGACAAACTAAGAGAGCAATAATGGCCATAATCATGCAGAGCGATAAAAAATCATTGATCAAAGCATAAAGTGATACTACAAGTTGAAAACTAAAGGATCATAAAGGCTATGGTGACTTGAGATAGTCATAACATGGTGTGAGCATGTGCCAAGTCAACCCAACTAAAGCATCAAAGGAGAATACCACTATACTATGCTTTAATATGCTAAAACAACGCATGATTCATCCAAGGCACATTAAGCAATCTCAATTGTTTATAACAAGTCATGCTACAGCAAAGAATACTAAGCTTAAAGCCAAAACAATATCAAGCATGGCATGACAAAGCAGAGGCCACCGTCAAAAACGAGCTCTTTTTACCACAAAAGTATGAACTTTCTTACTCTTTTCCAAACCAAACCAAACTATTTGCAAACCAAAGTATGAAAGAGGGGGTCCAAACAACTTATTCAGAAAACTAAACAAACCAAGCAAACTAAAAACCAAAACGAAAACGAAAAATAAGACGCTCCAAGAACAACACAACTGTGCATGAAACAATAAAAATGAAGCGTTTGGAAGAAACCTGGAATTTTTATTGATGAAGAAGGGGAATGCCTTGGGCATCTCCAAGCTTTGACGCTTGTACTTCTTGGATATTTATTGGGGTGACACACGTGGCATCCCCAAGCTTGAGCTTTAGTCCATCCTTCATCTCGTTACTCATTCCTTCCATACACCTAAAATTTTTCCTTCATACAAAACTTCACACAATCTCATTAGCAACATTAGTGCACTTAAGATAAATAAGTCTCAAGGTTCACTTCTAACACCAAATAAAATTCCATTAGAACACTAGATACTGTAGCACTTCCTTCAAAAAGCTCATTTCCCCAAAGGAACTCAAGAAGGAACTAACAAGAAGCAAATGCAGAAAATGGCAGAAATCTGTCAAAACAGACCAGCAGGTAAAGACGAATTTTTTCGAAGACCTTCTATTGCTAAAATCAAAAAGTGTTGAACTAACTAAAGTTAGATAACAACCTGGGTCAGAAGCACAAAATATTACAGCTCAATCCGACATACAGAGCTCTGTCAGGAATTTTTATGGTGAAGCACAGAAATCTGTTTCGGGACAGCAACTTTCCCAATCATTACTTCACTCTTATTAGAGGTTACTCTTGGCACAAAAAGAAAATAAAAAGGATAAGGAGAGGTTATTAAAGAGGTAATAACTTCCAATACTCAACTAAAACTCTTGGGTTATCTCCCAACAAGTACTTTTCTTTAATGCCTTTAAGTTAGGCATAAGAAGCAAAGAAAGAATCAAGTGTTCTCAAATGAAGAAGCATTAAGACCAACTTTCTTGCTCTTACCTCTCTTACTTTTATTCTTAACCTTGGGGAAAATATGATTTTTTGGTGGAGAAGAAAGGTGCATGGTTCCCTTTCCCACATCTATTATTGCTCCAAGAAGTTCCAATAGGGACCTTCCAAGTGTAATTTGTCCTTTTCCTGCTCATTCAATAACAAGATAATCAATAGAGATCGTTTTCCCAAGGATCTTTGTAAACACTCCTTCAGCTATTCCAAGAGGTAAAATGGTAGTATTATTAGTAAGAGATATTTCTTTTACTCCCTCAATGAGCCCCCAAGTATTCAGAGATTTATAAATATCTTTGGGCATAAGGCAAGATTCAGACATGATATCACAGCGAGCATGAAAAGTTTCAGCGTTTATCTCAATCTTTACTGTAGAGAACCACCTTGATGGTTCAGAGCTTATTGGAACATAATCATGCTGCTCCCTAAGCGTATTATAGCACCCTTCTAATCTAGTAGTGATAGCCTCAAGAGTATCCAACGTAGCAAATATTTTCGCGAAAGAAGTATCAGTTTGACTAGGCATGTTGTAAGTGAGGATCAATTTCTTTATAGCATTAATAGCATCATCCTCATTACATTGGAGGAAATCTCCTCCCACAATAGCATCTAAAGCATATCGATAGAAAAGAGCAATCCCAAGGTAAAAATTGCTAAGGAACAAGCCTTGAATCATTTTAGGCTCAGTCTTTTCATGTAGATCAGAGATTCTAGACCAAGCTTCCTTAAAACTTTCCTCAATTCCTTGTTTAAAAGTGAGAATCATTTCCTCGGGTGACATAGTGATTGGAGCAAGGCTAGACATAGTGGCAACTCAAGATAGGAACAAATTTTTTTGTGTTTTCAAATAAAGAAAGCAAATAAGTAAAACTAATTTTTTTTGGATTTTTTAAGAACAAAACAAGCAAACAAAGCAAAAAGAAAACTAAGCAAAACAAAAACAACAAAGTAAAGAGATTGGCTACGAGGGACTCCCCTTGTGAAGATGTCCTTAACTCCCTGGCAACGGCGCCAGAAAATGGCTTGATGCACTCGACGATCGACGTAGAGCTCGTTGGGAACCCCAAGAGGAAGGTATGGTGAGAACAACAGCAAGTTTTCCCTCAGTTATGAGACCAAGGTTTAATCGAACCAGTAGGAGCAAGGAAACACCCCAAAGGTGTTACTAGCGGATCTTTGGCATGGCGCACTACCGGTGCTAGTAGCAACATGGAGACCTGCACAACACAACCACAGAACTTTGTCCCCAACTTGCGATGAGGTTGTCAATCTCACCGTGTTTTGCGGAAAACAAAGGATTAAACGTATCGAATGGAAAGAAGTAAAAGATTGCAGAAAGTAAACACAAAGCAGTAAAAGATTGTAGATTGTATGTAAAGAAAAAGGACCGGGATCCATAGTTCACTAGAGGTGGCTCTCCTTAGATAGATAACATGCTGGGTGAACAAATTACAGCGGGGAAATTGACAAACACCGAGAAAGCAATACATGCATATACTAATCATCTTGACTCCTTTGAGACTTGATTGAGCATTAAAACATAATACATAGACCGCCATCCAACTGCATCTATGACTAATAATCCACCTTCAGGTTATCATCCGAACCCCCTCCAGTATTAAGTTGCAAGCAATAGATTATTGCTTTACTTAATCATGTAAAGTAAACAATACGATTGTTCTATGAACAAAGGATTGTTGTTTTCTCCCTAGTAGCAACAGCACATCTAGTACCTTAGAGATTTCTGTCACTTCCCCAGATTACCAGAGGCATGAACCCACTATCGAGCATAAATACTAACTCATGGAGTTACTAGCATCTACTTGGCCAAGATAGCTACTAACAACGTCAAGCATGCAAGATCTCAAATAATAAAGACATGATAGAATCAATAATCAATCTGAAATAGCATCTCAATATCCATCGGATCCCCACAAACACAACATGTATGAATTACAAATAGATGATATTGATCATGAACGGAGCTCACAAGATCTAAACATGAGAGCACAAAGGAGGAGAAACCAGCCTTCTAGCTACTACATGGATCCGTAGTCCAAGGATGAACTACTCACGCATCACGCGGGGAGGCTTGCATGGTGATGAAGAAGGCCTCCAGGGTGAATTCCCCTCTCCGGTAGGGTGCCGGGAAGAGCTTCAGATCCCTCCCAATCTAGGGTTGGAGATGACGGTGGCTCTGCACTCTTTCAGAGATTTTGATCGGCATTTAGGGTTTTCGTCCCGAGGGCAACTTATAGGCGGAAGGAGAGGCCGAGGGGGTGTTGGGGTCGGCCAAACCACCCCCTGGCGCGGGCCAGGCCTGGCCGCGTGGCCAGGTGGTGTGGTCGGCCCCCAGCCCTTCTCCATCTCGTATTCTGGCACTTGATCCCTTCTGGAAAAACAGGCACTTTGGCTTTTGTCCCGTCTAATTCCGAGAATATTCATTTTCTGACTTTCCTGGAACCAAAAACAGCAAAAAATAGGCAGCTAGAACTGTGACTCTTGTTAATAGGTTAGTCCAAGAAATCATAATAAAAGTACTCCAAAGTTGGAACAAAACACAAGAAAGTGGATAAAACCAAGCATGGAACATCAAAATTATAGATACATTTGCAATGTATCACGCATCACGATGAACAAAATCGGTAACCTCTTTCGTTCGAGCAAGCGCCAACGGGATGAGGTCTCGGGCTCGAGTTCCCGAGCCGGGAGCAACCCCAAGTTGGACATGGTTTCATCGAGGAGGGTGATGCCTACACATTGGGCCGACCACAGCTTTCACACCATAGTAGGGTTGAAGGCGGACTTCGACCTCATGTGTAACAAGTCCGAATGGTACTTGGCTTTGCAAGCCACGACACCTACATCGAGCTTAGCTACGAGTCCCTTGCCTCCTTCTACGACAACCACAGGGAGAAAGTTAATATGTGCATGGTAAGATTCACCATGAACCGACAGCACTATGAAATAACTTTCGAGTAATTTTGTGATGCTTTTGGCTTCCCCCACGTTGGGGAGCCAACTATTACTAACCTCTATGGCCAATGCAGATATGTCAATGCACCAAGGCTCTCTTTCCCACTATGCCACAAAGACCCAATCCCGCAGCTCTACTCATCCAGCACTTTCGCCACCAAAGCAACAAGACTAAAGGTGATATTCGCATTGGTGGATTGGTAAACCACCTTGCCCATGCATTAAATATTATGCTACCTATTATGCAACCTGTTGACGGTTCCAAGTTTATGGACGTCAAATATTTAACTGCTTGTGGCTTCCTTGGTGTTTACCAAGTTAACCGGATGCTCCGAGCCTATCAGTTCAGTTATCTTGATGATGCACAGGGTGAGAAGGTTCCATTGCCCTGTCCCCAGGCCTTCTCTATTGTGGAGAAGGACACTTGGACCCTCACCAAGGACCAAGTGATGCACATCATGGCTGAACTTCAGCCTAATGAGGAGGAAGATGAAGAAGGAGGGTAGCAGGATGAGGATGAGCAGCAGCATGAGGACGAGCAGGGGCACAACCCTGCTTGGGAGGGACAACAACAACAGCAACGGGGAGCTTGGGACCCATGGCCCAACCAGCCACAGCAGGGGTACAGCTACATCCCCTATCAGGAATTCTAGCAACTCAACCAGCACGTTGGGGAGATCTACCACACTCTTCAAGGAGTGAATGAAGATGTGTGTACTTTGACTCACAACTTTAGCCACTTCATGACCCACTTCCCCAACTACTACCAGCAGTATCCGCACCAGCCGCCAAATGATGGCAACAAGTGATCCTGGCAATAGCCTAAGCTTGGGGAAGGTTTCAAAACCTCCAAACTTTGCATTCATGTTTTTATTTTATTCTTTCGATTTATTTTATTTCTTTAGATTTGCATGTTTATTTTCAATTTTGCATTCCTAAACCAAAATACAAAAAATTAGTTGTAACTTTATTTGCAAGTTCATTTCTTTGTTTCTCTTGGAGATTGCTGAATTTCAGGTGACTTGGTAATATGGAAATACAAAAGGGGCTCGACTCAAATACTATAACGAAGCAAGCAAAAGGAGGTATCACATTCTTTTCATCACCCTCTCTGCAACCTTAAATTGATCCTACAATTATTTACTCGCTTGCACCGGAGTCACTGCCTACTTAGCTTGTTATCCTATAAATTTGATTCCTTTGCTAGTGTATCGTTTTTAGCTTTGAAACAATGAGCAATGAACTTGGTTAAAAATACTTCCTACATTTTTACAACAACAAAAAGCATCCAAAAGATGACTTGAGTCCATGTTTAGCTCAAAGAATTTGATTTTAGAACTACTCCATCCCATTTGAGCTTAATATAAATAGACTCGATAGTACCTTTGAATGAAATTGTTTGATAAAATGGAAGCTTCGAAGTAGTAGAGATTATGCCACTACTTTTTCTAATAATTACCATAAGATATTGATTTACACGTGTCATTACAACTCTGTCGTACTCCATGGGGAACTATTAACTCTGCTGGCCAACGAACGATCTAAATGTGGGAAACCACTTGATTTCGGCTATTGAGTTATGTAAACGTCTGTAGAAGCAATGCTATGACGGGTAAAAAATTTAGTCTCCTCATGGTTTCACGTTCCAAGTGAAGTTGTAGTACTCCTCTGACCCATTATTGCTCAACAATTATTTATTGGCATGGTCACGAGTGCACAACATAGTCCCAATTAACATGTTAAAAATAGTGGCATGGTTTCTCTATGAAAGAGCTGAAGTTTTTGAAAGACAAAAGAAAGAAAAAGGTGCTTTGAGAGTCTTGAAATTTTGACATTGGAGTAGATGAGTTATTCTTAAATTTAATGTTTTAGTGCCAACTGGAGTACTCTTAATTGATTAAACAAACAAGAACAAAATGTTTTCATCTCTCAACAAAGAGAGATACCAAAAGAATTTGTCTCACTTTCCTAGCTAAACTTTTGACACCTGCTCGGGCATATGATTTATTTGCTAACAAGATATACGTGGTTAGGAAGTGGACTTAGTGCAGTCTTGTGAATACTCATATGGTCATATTTACGATTGCACGGATTGTGAAGAAAAGAATCTAACACCAATTTGAGCTTCTGAGTTCTTTTATTTTTAGTCTCGAATCTCCGCTATTCTTCCTTATTTGCTTGTCACTCGAGGGGAGCAACATCTAAGGTTGGGGGAGTTGATAGCTGTGAGATTCGACAAATTTTTTATGGCTTTTATTGATGGTTTTTTCTCGGATTTGATCGTTTTCTAGCTTTACCTAACGCTAATACTTCAGTAGCAAAGAAAACTTGGTTTTTAATGTGTGTTTCAGGTTCTGAATGTCAACATAAGGTTTTAACTGGAAAAACACAATATTCTGGAGAAAACAAGCAAGTCTCCCTTTGGAAGCACTCCAAGGGAGCATATAGAGGCTTTAACGAGCAACTATACGGCGGGAATATTTTTCCGGCCATATAATTCCCGCCATATAGGTGCCACCGCCTCTGTCTTGTCAAAAGGGACAACTTCCATGAAGGAACCATACACCAAAAACAACACAACAGCCGCCATACCATCTAGAAGGGAGAAAGAGGAGATCCAGAGAAGAAGGGGAAGACGTTCTTCATCTCGCTCCATGATCTTCAACCTCCTAGCCAATACACCCCCATAGCCACTACTTGTACTTGAGAGAGAGAGGGATCTTCACCTTGCAAGACTAGGGTTTGAGATTGTTTCTTCCCATCTTGAATTGTGTTGGATATTTTTCTATTCTTATTGTGGATCTCCACGGTAATATAAAGACGAATTCCCTTTATTTGATTATATTGATGATCCGTTCTTCTCTCATGTGTGAGTAATTTCGTTGGGCGTGGGAGATGTAGGGGATTGGTGAGATGTTATGTGCCTTCTTATTTTTTCCATTAGTTTGTGATTGATTCTAATCACTACATCTGTTTGGGATTATTAGTCCTAAGAGATTTTTTATATTATTTGAGATTATAAGGATTATCTCATTTATTAGTCTGTCTCGTCCAATGCATGTTCTCCTTTGTCTCTCACTTCTCTCATGCATGTAAAACTATTGGTGCATGCATATATTAATGAGAGAGAGTTATGGAGTATTGGTATTAGCAACTTAGCCCTTAGGACTTATAATTCCAAACAGAGGTAGTACTATATTATGTATGCTTGACTATCTGTGGAATGCCTAATGCTTGTTGTCCAATTAAGCGCCAGACAACATAATGTTTTGTTCTACATAAATGAGATCTTGTTCGCTAGCGGACCGGCCACCCTCGGGTTACATGGGGATATCAATGGAAAACTAGTAGACTCGAGGATAACGAGGAACCACTATTCTTATTGCATTAGTCCGATCCAAGGAGCTTAATCGCTAAGCAACTGATGACCCACAAGTATAGGGGGTGTATCGCAGTATTTTCGAGGGAAGTGAAACCCAATTTATTGATTCGACACAAGGGGAGCCAAAGAATATTTATCAGCCTTAACAACTGACTTGTCAATTCAGCTGCACCTGGAAACAAATCTTACTCACAACAGTTTATCAGTAGCAACATTTTGTAGTAGGAATAGTAAAGTAGCAGTAGTAGTAAAGCAAAGACAGTAGTAACAAAAGCAGTAAATAGTAGTATTCGAGTGCGGTAGGCATAGGGATGGATAGACGGGCGTTGCATGGACAAGAGAATTCACATAGCAATCAGAACATAGGGCAAATGCAGATTAATAAGATAAAGCATCCAAGTACTAGACAATCCTAGGCATGTGTTCCATATATAGTCATACGTGCTCGCAATGAGAACTTGCACAACATCTTTTGTCCTGCCAGCCCGTTTGCAACGGGCCTCTAGGGAACTACTGGAAATTAAGGTGCTCCTTTTAATAGAGCACCGGAGCAAAGCATTAACACTCCATGAACACATGTGATCCTCACATCAAAGCCATTCCCTTCCGGTTATCCCGATTTCTGTCACTTCGGGGCCATAGGTTCCGGACAATAATGTGTGTATACAACATGCAGATAGTACCAAAAACAATACTATCATAATGAATCAATAACATGTTCAGATCTGAAATCATGGCACTCGGGCCCTAGTGACAAGCATTAAGCACAACAAGTCGCAACAAAGTCATAAATCACTAATAAAAGATACTAGGCACCATGCCCTAACAATCTGATGCCATTACATGAACGATCTCATCCAATCCCTACCATCCCCATAGCCTACAGTAGGGGATTACTCACTCATAGATGGGAGAACCATGGATGGTCGATGGAGAAGCGATGGTGATGATGATGGCGATGATCTCCTCCAAATCCCCGTCCCGGCAGGGTGCCAGAACAGAGTTTCTGGTGCTGTTTCGTGGAATTTGGTGATGGCGGCAGAGCGGAACTCCTTCTGGAAAAACATCGACCCCCCCGAACTTTTTAGGTCAGAAGGCTTCTTCTGGCGAAGAGGGAGACTGAGGGGGTGCCTGGGGCCACCACACCATGCCCTGGCACGGCCAGGCCTAGACCGCGCCTGGGGGTGGTGTGGCCAACCCTTGGCTCTTCTCGGTCTTGTATTCTGGCTCCTGGAGTCTTCTGGAAAAATAGGCACTTTTGCTTTTGTCCCGTCCAATTCTGAGAATATTCATTTTTTGACTTTCCTAGAACCAAAAACAGCAGAAAACAGGCAGCTGGCACTGTGGCTCTTGTTAATAGGTTAGTCCAAGAAATCATATGAAAAGTACTCCAAAGTGTGGACAAAACACAAGAAAGTAGATAAAACAAAGCATGGAACATCAAAAATTATGGATAGACTTGCAATGTATCAACATCCCCAAGCTTAACTCCTTCTCATCCTCGAGTAGGTAAGTGATAAAAAGAAAGAATAATTTTTGAGGTGACATGCACCATCATAAACTTGATCAAAGTATTTGTAAAACATTCAAAGTTGGGATCATAGTACTTCAATCATAACATGAAAGACAAAGTTCTAGCAATAAGACATAGCAACTATGTTGCAACATGAAAAGGCACAAACAAAAGATTCATGAATAACAATGCTTTGCAAGACGTTTGTTTGTTTCACATAAAGAAAACATAGCATAGTGGCATTCAGCTTGTCCCTCATAGAGTAGCAAACATAAATGCATAGGACACCTACAAAGTTTACAAGAGTGACTAGATACTAATAGTTTAAAACAAGCAATATCAAGGTATGCATCAATCAACAAGTCTTGGGACAATGCACATAGAACTAAGAATGGCCACTATGCTCTCAAGAAAGTGCTCATAGAATGTGTGAAGACTCAACAAGGAAAACAAAAAGGGTTTTGAAAAGTTTGAAAGGCTTCCAAATGCTGAAAGTATGGTACTCATTAGCTTTGAGCTCTCATTGCCCCTGTCATAAGCATATTTAATGTGGTTAAGGTAAAAGTGAGGTCCAATCTGAGTTATATGCTTGACAGACTATAAACTGAAAATCCCAAGTCCCTTGAGTACGATGGCCGCTCCTCATGCTACTCAACTTTAGTTACTGGTAAGTTCTTGTCATCGTAAGTATGTGCGTATCATTGAGAATCGCCAACGGGGTACCCCTTGCCCGATGATACAGAAGAGTCCCCATATCAAAATGACAAGGCAAGCAGACAATGAGTATCTCAGCAATCTTCTTATTTACCATGGAAAAATGGTGCTTTTTTCTCTCTTTCCTCTTTTCATAAATCTCTCTTTTTTTCTTTTTCTCAATAGCTATCTCTCTTTTTTTATAAGAAGAATGCTTCATAGATATCATTATGGTTACACTGCAGGTTTCCACCATGTCAGCATGGATTAGACTAGCGGCCCAAGCGTTTCTCTAACACACATACATAACTCCATGGACTTACAAGCTCCCCTTTTATTTCACACCGACGACATCCACAAACAAAAGAGCAAGGTATCAACTGGGTATATATTTACAAGTGTTGAAAGCATTCCCCGTGACAGCACGGTTCTGCTAATCCCCAGCCTATAATTTGCAAGCATATAACTTTTCATGGAGAGTTCACAATGGTTCAGGTTTATTAAGTGCAGGAAATAAAGTGTGCCATCAAGTTCGTGAGAGCTTTACTAACTAACTTTCTCATAACAAGCAAACATTTTATTCGAAAGAAAACAAGGCATGTTGAATATGCACGCAAGTAGCAAATGATGCTAATAGGTAGGTATGGTGGACACTTTGGCAATATTTGGTTTAAGGGAGTTGGAAACATGAGTAAAACATACTCAGTGAAAGTGAAGGCTAGCAATAATAAGGGAGGGACAAACGAGAGAGCAACAATGGCCATAATCAAGCAGAGCGACAAAACATCATTGATAAAAGCATAAAGTGATACTACAAGTTGAAAACTAAATGATCAAAAAGGCTTATGGTGACTTGGGATAGTCATAACATGTTGTGAGCATGTGTCAAGTCAACCCAAATAAAGCATCAAAGGAGAATACCACTATACTATGCTTTAATATGCTAAAACAACGCATGATTCATCCAAGGCACATTAAGCAATCTCAATTGTTTATAACAAGTCATGCTACAACAATGAATGCTAAGAATAAAGCCAAAACAATATCAAGCATGTCATGATAGAGCATAGGCCATAGTCAAAAACAAGCTCTCTTTACCACTTAAGCATGAGCTTTCCTACTCTTTTCAAAACCAAACCAAAACCAAACTATTTGAACACCAATATATGAAAGAGGAGGTCCAACCAATTTATTCAGCAAACTAAGCAAACCAAGCAAACGAAAACCAAAACGAAAAACGAAAAAGAAGACGCTCCAAGAACAACACAACTGTGCATGAAACAATAAAAATGAAGTGGTTGGAAGAAACCTGGGATTTTTATTGATAAAGAAGGGGATGCCTTGGGCATCCCCAATCTTTGACGCTTGTACTTCTTGGATATTTCTTGGGGTGACATGCGTGGCATCCCCAATCTTGAGCTTTAGTCCATCCTTCATCTCATTACTCGTTCCTTCCATACACCTGAAATGTTTCCTTCATACAAAACTTCACACAATCTTTATTAGCAACATTAGTGTACTCAAGATAAATAAGTCTTAAGGTTCAGTTCTAACACCAAATAAACTTCCATTAGAACATTAGATACTGTATCACTTCGCTCAAAAATCTCAATTCCCCAAAAGAACTCAAAAAGGAACCAACAAGAAGCAAATGCAGAAAATGGCAGAAATCTGTCAAAACAGACCAGCAGGTAAAGACGATTTTTTTTGAAGACCTTATGTTGCTCAAATCGACAAGTGTTGAACTAATGAAAGTTAGATAACAACCTGGGGAAGAAGCACAAAAATTCACGCCTCAAAAAGACGTTCAGAGATTTTACACGAATTTTTACAGTGAAGCACAGAAATCTGTTTCGGGACAGCAACTTTCCCAATCATTACTTCTCTCTCATTAGAGGTTACTCTTGGCACAAAAAGCAAATAAAAAGGATAAGGAGCGGTTATTATGGAAGTGATAACTTCCAAGACTTATCTAAAACTTTTGGGTTATCTCCCAATAAGTACTTTTCTTTAACGCCTTTAAGTTAGGCATAAGGAAAAACTAAAATGGATAGAATAGAAGTAAGCGGAGATAATCATGGTGAAAACATTGTTTTGTTCAATGAAATCCTTTTGTTAACAAGGTTGATCAGGTCTTGTTACCAAAACAATTTCATATGAGACAAAACTTTGTATTCCACTAATGATTTTGTTACCTCAACCTTGATAGCAATGGTCCCAATCATAATAGTTTCACAATTTTCTCTTGGTATGGGACAATATATTTCTCCAACTTGAATGCCCTCAACATGTTCAATTGAATTCAAAACCATAAGTCCTATCAATCTTCTTGGAGAAATAGGTAGTATGTTCCTTGTCATTGACATTGAAGGTCACCTTTCCTTGATTACAATTGATAACAGCTCCTGCAGTATTAAGAAAAGGTCTCCCAAGAATAATAGACATATTATCATCTTCGGGCATAATAGTTTGAGAGGATGCTCACATAAGAAATATGAGTTGAAGTAAAAGAGAGCATCAAGAAGCAAATCCAAAACACATTTAAGTCTAACCGACTTCCTATGCATAGGAATCGTGTATGCAAATAAATTCGCAAAGAACAAAGTGACAGGCATAGGAAGGTAAAACAAGAGTAACTTCAAAAATTTCAGCACATAGAGAGGTGTTTCAATGCCATGAAAACTTATACAATCATATTTTCCTCTCTCATAATAATTTTCAGTAGCCTCATGAATAAACTCAACAATATAACTATCACATAAAGCATGATTTTCATGATCTACAAGCACTAGAGCTTTATTATAAACATTTTCAAAAGAAACCTTAGGAACATAACATTCATTCTCCTTTAGTAAGCATGGGGACAATCAAATAATGTAAGGGATAAAGAGTTACTCTCATTAGAAGGTAGGCATGGGTAGCTAATCCATTCTTCCTCCTTTTGTTCATCACTCTCCTCCTCTTTTTCATCTAATGAGATTTTAGGTTCATCAATTTCTTCTTTCATAGTATCCTGCAAGGTATTAGTCTCTTCCATTTGTGGAAATCATCTATTAAAATATTCAAGAATATAGCCATTTTCGTCCTTGTAATTATCAAAGCAAAATTTAAGTATACCATAAACCTCATATTTGTAAGGTGAATCATCAATATTTTCAAGCAAACTAGCAAGTTCAAAAGCACCCTTCCAAGCAATAAATTCTTCAATTTGTTCCGCATCATAAAAGTCATAAATTCCTTTTGGACTCAATCCTTTTGGAAACCAGAGTAGCATGCATAGCACCTGGCCCGTGTTTGTATGGCCATACAACCTCCCCCCGTGGCTATGCACGAAGCAAAGGAATGTACACATGAGCATTCTTATTCAGGGGCCGAAATAACCAGGTATCGATATGCATCTGTATCTCGGTCTATTAAGAGAGGAGTTAGCCAGCTTGTGGGAGACGCCGGCCTGTACATGGGACGCCTACACTAAAGAATATTTCCATCTGAGAGCCACGTTGCTCACGACCGTGCAGGACTATCCTGGTTATGCATATGTATCGGCCCAGGTGAACCACAGACACAATGCATGCGTCAAGTGCATGGATGAGACACCGCATCTCCAGCTACCAAGGGATCCCGGGTCTTCGAAAACCATGTTCCAAGGTACTCGAAAGTGGCTCCTCATGGATCACCCATGGAGAAAACATGGTGACCTGTTCAATGGTAAGGACGAGCTCGAAAGAGCCCCGCGTCCGAGGAGCGGCGAAGAAATCGAGGAGCTTTTGAATAATTGGGTAGATTGCCCTGCGCCTGGAAAAAAACGACCGAGGACAAAGCCGCTGCTGGGTGTATGGAAAGCAAGGTCTGTTTTCTGGAACCTGCCGTATTGGAAGGTCCTTCACACTCCCCATAGCCTCGATGTAATGCACATCACAAAGAACGTTACCGAGAGTCTGCTTGGTACTCTACTGAACATGCCGGAGAGGACCAAGGATGGGCCGAAAGCAAGAAAGGACCTTAAATTGCTTGGCATAAAGAAAGATCTTTAGTACCCTGATAGTGATGATGATAATGATGATGATCATCATCATCATTAGGAAGGGACTCAAGGTTGCTGCAAAAGAGTTAAGAAGAATGAGGTGGTGCTTTGCGCTGCCTGCTTCACTCTGAGTCTGGAGGAGCTCGAGCAGTTTTTCAGGTGCCTCTTAGGAGTGAAAGTTCCTCACGGTTACTCAGGGAAGATAAGCAGATATCTAGACGTGGCGAAGAAGAGGTTCAGCGGTATGAAGTCTCACGACTGTCACGTGCTGATGACGCAGATACTCCCTGTTGCGATCTGTGGGATAATGGACGAGCATGTCCGTGAGACGTTGTTTGGCCTCTGTAACTTTTTCGACGTCATATCTAGGAAGTCGATCGGTGTGAAGCAGCTCGACATGCTATAGGAAGAGATCGTGATGATACTATGTGAGCTTGAGATTTACTTCCCGCCCGCATTCTTCGACATCATGGTGCATCTGCTTGTACATGTCGTGGACGACATCATCCAGCTCGGGCCAACATTCCTGCACACCATGATGCCGTTTGAAAGGCTAAACGGTGTCATCAAAGGATTCGTTCGCAATAGGTCTCGTCCAGATGGAAGCATAGCCAAGGGCTTTCTGATCTACGAGTGCATCTCCTTCTGCTAGAATTATCTAACCACCGAGAACGAGGATGTGGTCACGGTGAGGGCTGCCGCTCACTACATGTCGGCATTGATGGTCGACGCACTGATTTTGAAAGGGCACACCGAGTCGCGCTACAACACATTGAAGTGGTCGGCCCTTGGGTCGAAGATCACAGAAGCTTAATCGAGCAGGAGTACGTCGACCAGGGCCGGCCGAGGAAGAAGGAAGACGTAACCAGAGAGCACAACTCCAACTTCACGGGTTGGTTCAAGAAAAGGCAACTGGACAATCCCCCACAGACGCCTTCTACGGAAGATCAAAAACTCATATTCAACTTGTCGCAGGGCCGAGGGCACAACCTAAGGACCTATCAGTCATACGACATAAACGGTTAAAGATTCTACACCGAGGAAAAGGACAAGAATAGTGAATATCAAACCTCAGGAGTAACTATGTTATCCTTTGCTAATGACGAGACTACTACGATGGAAAGATTCTACAGAAGGATCGAGGAGATATGGGAGCTCGACTACTATGGAGAGATCGTACCGATGTTCCGTGTTAGATGGGCCAAGAACGTGGAAAAAGAAGGCCGCTATTTCACCACAATGGTTATACCAGATGCCAAATCAACAAAGAACGCCTCCGCAAAAAATGAGCCTTGGGTACTCGCTAGCCAAGTTGATCAATGCTTTTTTATTACCGACCCATCAAAGCCCAACCGTGTTGTAGTTAGGAGGGGCAAGAGGAGCATCATCGGAATGGAAAGAGCCGCCAACGAGCAAAACTTCGACAAAAAACAGCAACCCGAAGATCGAAGAGGAATTCGACAAGTACTTCGACATGCCTACTACTACTAAAGTAAGAAGGAAGACCACACTACCTACTAAAGGTTGTCCATTCACAAGAAGAAATCTCAAAGTGCACGGGCTAAAGTATTCAACCACGACGGAAAAGGGCAAGAAGATTGTGAAGAGACACTAGCAATTGTGTGACTTTTTGGTGTATTAATTCGTGTGGGTATAATGTGATATTATTAGTGTGGGGGTATTATTTAGATTCAAAAACAGATAATGTGATATTTGACAAATTCACATTTATGTGTGACAAGCACACACATATATATGATTCAGGAGGTTTTTTTTGATAAGTTGCATGTGTATATGTTCTTGCTTTTTTGAATAAATATGCATATGTGTGTATAGGTTCTTGATTTTTTTAAATAAATAAAATATTTTTTTAAAAAGGAAAAAAAGTCTGAGACAGCCAGGATTCGAACCTGGCTGCCTTAGGTTTAGAATGGCACAAGCAAGCAGCAGAGACCACTAAGGAAAGTGTGTGATCTTGTCATACTACCACGCGCGCCGCGTTTTGCGCCACAGAACCTCAGGACTTAGCGAAATAAACGGTTCGGTCTGCTTCACCCCTTCTCCCCATTCTTAGTCACACTGCCGCGCGCTAGCCCTAGATCGACGAACCGCTGCTGCCGGAGCCGCCACAGCCCTAGCCACCGCCGCGCCGCCCGATGAACCAGTGGAGGAGGAGCCGCCTGACGAACTAGTGGAGGAGGAGCCGCCGCGCCCGCCCGGCGAACTAGTGGAGGAGGAGCCGCCCGACGAACTAGTGGAGGAGGAGCCGCCGCGCCCGCTCGGCGAACCAGTGGAGGAGGAGCCGCCGCACCGTAGCCCGCCACCCTCGTAGTCGTCAACCACCGCAGCAGCAGTTAATGCCCCCCACCCCCACCCTCCCTCTGAACCCTAGTTCTCACTATATGCAATTTCTTAAATAGATCAAAATATCTGTTTCTCAAATAGATCAAAATTCTATTTCTCCACATACATATCTGTTTCTAGACATATCTGTTTCTAGACATATATGTTTCTCAAATAGATCAAAATAGATCAAAATATTTGTACACAGGCTCCCTAGACATATGTGTTTCTCAAATAGATCAAAATATGCAATTTCTTAAAATTGCATCTTCCAAACATTGACTTTTTATAAACTTTTCCATAAACCTATAGCCTGTGTACAAACTTAAACTTGTGGAGTAAATTCTACAGTGTGTTATTTCTATCTTTACTGCCTGTTATTTTGAGTGGAGTAAATTCTACAGTGTGTTATTTTCCATAAACCTATAGCCTGTTACTCCCTAGACATAAGTTTTACTGCCTGTTATTTCTTACTGATTTCTTCTAGCAAATGTTGTTTGACTGTAGACGACTAGTGTTGTGCTTAGCGAATTAAGGATCGGCATGTGCTTAATTGGTTTAGGGTTATTTCACCTTGTTAGATCAAAACATGGGAAACTGAATTAATATATCGGTGCACATTGCTTGTTGTACGGCCATTCTATTTATGTACACATGATAGTATGTATCCTGTGCTTCCTTTGATATTTAGGTGGAGGCGTCCTCTGTCAAATACATGTAGAAGTTCCAGGCATACACATTGTTAGCACATACTATCAGTAGCATATCGCAACCCTCACCAGTGTGTGTGTGCCAGCATCACCGAGGAGGATACTACACATATGCATCTAGATACTAAACTAGAGTGGGTATTGTTGCGCAAGTTACTTCGCAAGGACAGATTCAGAGTAGATACTACACATATGCATCTAGACAACATCAAAATTAACTAGCCAATTAATTATACACTTGATCAGATCCACTTGGCATAATTATACATAGGTACTTAATATATTAGCTCTGGGCCATTCATGCATCTTTCTGCTCATGTAATATTAAGTATTAGCTTTAAAGAAAAATACTGACCTTTTCGTTAGTAACTTATACAAGATTTCAGTTTCAGTAATTGGAAGCATGTGTCCATAAATAATCATCTTTGAGATTTCTGTTGTTTATAGTCTTATTATCTGAGAAGCAATATATTTGCATGAAGTTTTCTCAAGTTAATTACCAAGCTTATCCTCGTATTCTGATGTCACCACTCTTGGTATTGGTTCTGCTAATACCAGGTGCAACATAAGAAGTTTTATTGGCATTTTTCCTCTGCCAATAATGTTTCAGGTTATATATTATGTTCTGTATGTTTCAGGTTTGGCTGAAATTTCCCTATAGCATCAATTATTTGGTACTATTGGTATATATGGTGCTGGGATTATTTGGTACTATATGGTGCTGGGATTATTTGGTACTATATGGTGCTAGGATTATATGGTGGGATTATTTAGTACTATATGGTGCTATTTGATTCGATGGGGCTGTGGATGGGGGCTGTGAATGGGGCTGTGGATGGGGCTATTTTCTTGTGTGTGAATGTTGCAGGGATTTCATTTGAGTTGCCCATTTCTCCCGAAGTGTCGATTCACTTCTGTTTCGGTTGAGAAATGGGCACTCCTAGGTCAAAAAATTAGCAAAGGTCATGCCGAATTTTTCGGCCGAGATTTGTGCTAACATTTTGCCTCTTTTAAATAGTGTAGTGCAAACATGTCAGGCAACAAGGAGTCTGGCCCTTCTAAGCACATGATCAGCGTCGAAGAACAAGCTAGACAGGCCAACCAGTCATTCTGGCAGGGGTCCCAACAGGAGGAGGAGGAGGAGGAGGCGATGAGGATGACACCACCACCGGAGGAGGAGGCGACCATCGCCAGAGCTGCTGGGGCCAATGAGGGCGGAGATCCTGATTACGAGGGGAATGAAGACGACTACGATGGAACTAGTGAAGGCGGCGGCAAAGAGGATGACACCACCGATGGCGGCGCCCGCACCGATGGCGGCGAGAGGACGGATGGCGGTAGCGGCAACCCGACCGCTTCTCAGAAGAAGAAGAAGAAGAAGAAGAAGGAACAGAAGGAGCGTAAGGTGCCAGTGCTTGCCACTACCTGTGATGAGTTCACTGAGGTCACATAAAGTGGCCAACCCATTGCGCCAGAGGCGATTGATAAAGGGTACGGCCTGCAACTCGGGTGCATCGTCCGGGAAAGCCTGTCGATCAACACGAAGTACATCAGACATGCTGACCATGCAGCTTTGGTTGATAACCTCCTTAAGAAGCTTCACAAGCGATACAGATTCCCAGAGCAGTTTAGAAACCTCGAGAGAAATAAGAACCCGGTGAACAGACTAGCCCTCACGAAGATGATCAACGCCTTGAGTAGCTGGAAAACCCGGGTGAAGAATAGCATTGACAAAGGTGAAAGCTGGGAGGTTATTAGTAAGAAAAATCTGATGCTCGACAAAGAGGAGTTTAGGATATTCAAGGCGGATATAGCTACCGCTGACGCTATAAAATGGACTCAATGGGGAAGGAGTATGCGGGAACAGAACATAGGTAACCACCACCTTGGAAGCGGCGGTTACAGGGGGAAACATGCCATTTGGGACAAGGAGGACGCCGAGCTTGAACGCCTTGGTAAAGACAACACTTGGCTTAAAATCACAGACTTGCAGCTTAGGCAATTTGTTCGGGCCCACTACTACCTGGACAAGGAAACAGGGGAGTTCATCACCGACGATCCGGAGGTGAAGGAATTCGAGAAGAATCTGGTAAGGAATTTATTGCCGATCTCAAGTCTATTGCGTTCTAATTAAGATAATGAAGCCAAGAATCTAAATGGGTTCACCTTTCCTTGTCTCTGCAGGAGGAGGAACTGAACGCTACTACCATAGAGTCGTCCCAGGATTCGACGGAGCCGTGGGACACGGTTTTCAACAGGGCGACCAATGCTTACAATAAGAGGGACAAGGGGTTGCCGCCGTCCTCAGCTGGCCGTGTGTCCGGCTTTGGTACGAGCATGAAGTTCAAGGAGTTCTACAAAGAGGACGCCAGGAAAAGAAGGGACAGGAAGAACCAGGATAAAGCCGCTGTTGTAGAGCTGAAAATGAAGGTGCAGACACTGGAGGAGAAGGCGGTGGACAAGAAAACGGTGGACAAGTTAGTGGAAGAGAAGCTCCGCTCGATGATCCCCTTGAGTTTTTCAAGGGGCTTACTCCTTGGAATGCGGGAGGTCGACAGGGGCCGATACATCTGCCCAGCTTAAGCGGCAGTAACTCGGGCATCAATGTTACCGTGTCGCCGGACCTGGTGACCCCGTCGGGCGTCAACGTCAGGACGCAGCCCCTCTTTTTGGTCACACCAACGCCCCCTCCCGCCAAAGATACCAATAAGGCGCAGCCGACGGTGGCGGTGCTTCGTGAGGCACCCGAGCGGGAGATTGCAGATGATGATAGGCCGGCCGCCGGCATCCGCCGTGTCTCTACATTAGCCGAGATCCACGCCATCACCAAGGTAACTAATTAGTTAGTGCACGTCATCTCCTTTATGTCTTTTATGCATGACTGTTGCCATCTCATGATGCCCAACAACATGTTTTTGCCTCAGGACACTTCTTGCGTACTCCTGCTTAAAGATGTCGGCGGTGAGTTGAAGGATGTTGCCAAGGGCAATCTTATACAACCGGCGAGCCGCACGATGCACAACAATCCAATGGATGATGACGTGATGAAGGTCAGGTTGGCTCGGGTGTTGCCAGGGTGCGATGACATGGACCCCCCCATTCAACCTCAGGGAGCCAACGAACACAAGACCCTTGGGGAATGCTACAACTGGCCCTTGACATGGCCGAAGACCCAGATTCGTCATGCGGGGGGGAGCACCGGCACCACCTCTTGACCGATCATCGCCCGGCCACCACCTCGGAAGCCAGTAGCCGCCGTTGTCGCCACCACCAGCCGTCACCATCAACTCTTGGCAGCGTGTGCACCGCCACATGGCAAAGACGTTGTGCTGCAACTGCCGTCGCCCCCGCTACCACCACCACATGATGGCACCCATGAAGATGATGATGAATTGGTCAACGTTGACGACTTCATCAAAACCGGCGCCGCTAAAGGATTGTATATGCCTTCTGTGGATGAAGAACCCTTCGCAGCTCGCGACGACCATCAAGCTGATCGGCCCAATACATGCATGTAGCGCCTGGTCTTCCATGGTCTTTCTCAAGAGACGCCTCCGGCCACCACAAGAGAAACCGGGATTGGTTTTCAGCCCCAACACACTCCGAAAGGCGACTGATGAGCAGATGGCAGTGGCTGACACTATTGTGAAGAAGAAGCACTATAGGAAGAGATGTAATAATAATAAGAAGGGTGCGAGGCAGCCTCTTCCGAAGAGGATCCAGGGTCAGGACGCCGTCGTCGTACCATCCACACAATTTGGCTTGCCCCGAGTGCATGTAGCTGGTGATCCGATATTGACTCCGGATATAATCCACATTGCGGTTGGAGCCATGTTAACTTTGCACGAGGGTGTCAAGACACTAGAGAACCTCCTTCTTAAAGAGGACGATCCAAATTACCCGGTTTTCATGGCCAAGGTGCCATTGGACGTGGGCTTCGTCGATGAACCCCCCGCGGATATATTCTTCATAGCGTTCGAGGACATGTTCAAGCTGTTTATCACGAAACGGCTGGACTATAACTTGGTCCGCCTATACGCGCTCAATCTGGCGCTCACGATCAAGAGAGAAAGTACCCCGGAAATCGCGATAGTGGATCCCTACTACATGCGGGACAGCTAGTTGGTCGAAGGATCAGAGACACGGACTAAGGAGACGGCGTACCTCGAGAAGTTCATGGTGGACAACAAGAGGAAGGGCACACATCTTTTGCCTTTCTTTCCCGAGTAAGTACACACACTCGCTCATCGTCACCGTAACTTATGCATTTCTTATAGATTTCTTTCCTTTGCTCTTTTTCCAACATTCTGTTCCAATTGTGTTGCGTAGAGACAAATACTGCACGCTCATCGTCCTTGCCTCGAGGTATTCGCTATCCACGTATTTCGAATCGAGGAGTTTGACGAAGAAGAAAGACTACACTAGAATAAGGGGTGTTCTCAATGAGGCTCTCGAGGGCTACACCAAGAAGGGATGCACCTTCGTAGATAGGGGGAATGTATCAAGGATGGCAAACACATGTTCAAGCACGTGCTCGACTTCCCCTGGGTCAAGCAGTCGACTGTTGGTGCCAAGGAGGCCTTCTACATCCTCCATCACCTTAAAGGCTATGTTCGGGATTGCCATAACCTAACGCTGACATCTAGTCTCCGAGGATGGGCCGAAACTTTGGCAAAAATCGATGATGCTGATCTTAGAGAAGACTTCCATCGCATTCAGATGAAGTTGTCGCAAATCATCATTGAAGATGTCAACACAATGGGCGGTGCCCTACAACAAGCCAGAGGGTTGAGTAAGAGGGAGATCGAAGAACGCCTCCGTAAGCAGGGTGACCCAAGGACGTGGATGACGAAAGAGGGCTATCTACCATTCCCGAAGCCATGCCAGAAGAGGAAGTCTTCATCGTGATCGATGTGTGCCTCTAGCATGATCCAGTGTGTGTATATTCTTGATGGACGCCTGCTGTATTACTATGTGTGTGTCATAAACTTTACTATCTCATGGTCGAAATGGTCATTGTTGTTAGACTTAAACTACCTTGTCGTCGTGCTGTCGTTGAACTCATTGCTTCTATGATGATCTAACTTTTAGGTTTATGGATCCTTTGTTTTATATTCTATGAACATATATATATATATATGGATGTGAACCCTTTATTCATTCTTTTCGTTGTATTTTTACTAATATGCCTTGTCGTCTATAGAGATTGCGACGAGGTGGTATGTGGTGTACATGGGTGGGGTTCCAGGAGTCTATGAGGAGTGGGAGGATTGCCACAAACAAGTGAACAAGTTCAGCGGCAACATCTACAAAGGATACGCGACTAGAGAGGAGGCGATAGCCAAGTGGAGGAACCACTTGTGGAAGAAGAACCGGATGAAGATATTGGTCGGGCTAATGCTCTTGCTCACCATTATCACAGTTGTATTCTATTTGATCCTAGTGTAGGCGGTGGTGGCCACTTCATATTTGTAATGTGAGATGATATGAACTTTGTATTCGGCGCTTGTGTAAAAATTTGGCACTTGACACTATATATGTATCTCGATCGGGCTCTAAGTGTTTGTATTATATATATGTCGGTTTTCATGCATCTACTACTTGTGCAATGTATTTTATACTCATCTGGATCAATACTGTATAAATCCTGTATAAATACCTGATTATACACCAGGAAAGTATTTTACTTCGAATACATGTTACACAATCAGTGGCGCATATAATTATATAGTTAGTGGCGCATGGCATATCGTGGCATACACGTAAATGCGCCACAGAAGTTCTTCCTGTGGCGCATATGAAGGAATGCGCCACAGAAGTCTGGAACTTCTGTGGCGCATATCCATATGTGCCATAGGAAGTAGTTATCAGTGGCGAGGTAACAGTGGTGACAAAGATATGCGCCACAGAAGTCCCCTTTTCATGCGCCACAGATAGGCTATTTCCTAGTAGTGAGATGTATGTCATACGGATCATGGCCAACCACCGTTGGATACATCATGATCCGACGGGTTGGAGGTCTCTCTCTTCTGATGGGGACACCTACCTTGTACGACGAGGAGAGCCCAACAGGCTGGATGTCTCTCCCTCCCTTTCCATGTTGCACATATACCAGCCGCATCAACTAGCACCTAGTTTGGCTGCACTCTGATTGGTCGAGATGTATGTCACACGGATCTTGGCCAACCACCGTTAGATACATCATGATCCGACAGTATGGAGGTCTCTCTCTCCCGTTTGGTTGCACCATCTTCCTCCCCTCCTATTGATGTACGGCGGCGCAGCAGTCCGAACGGCGAGCGGCAACGCGAATCTAAGCGTGGCGGATAGAACATCGCACGTTAGCGCGGATCAAAGCGTGGCGGTCGGAACAACGTGCAATGGCATAGATCTAAGCGTGGCAGTCGGAAAAGCATGCGACGGCGCGGACCAAAGTGTGGCGGTCGGAACGGCATGCGGCAGTGCGGACCTAAGCGTGGGGGTTGGAACAGCTTGCTGTGGCGCGAATCTAAGCATGGCGGCCGAAATGGCATGTGGCGGCGAGGATCTATGTGTCTGAAATTTCTGTCTCTATCTGTCTCACTTCCGTTCACCTCCTCAGATCCATTGCTGATGAAAGATACCCAGGCGGTGGCGGTGCCGATAGTGGTCATCGATGCAACGATGATCGAAGCCATCATCTACAACATCAGTGCGAGAGCGGTGGTGCCGATAGTGGTCATCGATGCGACAACGATTGAAGCCATCATGCCTAACATCAGTGCGATGGTGGTGGTGCCGACAGTGGTCATCGATGCGACGATGATTGACGCCATCATCCGCAACATCAGTGTGGCAGCGGTGGTGCCGATAGTGGTCATCGATGCGATGGCGATTGAAGCCATCATCCGCAACATCAGTGCGATAACGGTGGTGCCGACAGTGGACATCGATGGGAAAAATTTGAGCCCAATTTGAACCAAAATTCTATGACTTAAAATATATGTATGATTTGAATAAATTTGATATGTATTTGAGCAGTGATACCGGTGGATATGATCTAAAGTTGACTCATAAGTAGTACTACTTGCTTTGCCAATCTCCAGTGGGCTTGTATAAATTTTAGAGAAATATGTATGATTTGAATCAAAAATAATATGTACTTGAACTATGAATATGGTGGATATGCTCAAAAGCTGATTCATAAGTAGTACTCCCTCTGACCCAAATTAGTAGATTTAGATTTGTGTAGATTTGATTGTATCTAGACATGAATTCGTATTAGATTCATCCGTATGTTGACGAATTTGAGTAAACTAATTTGGGTCGAACAGAGTAGTACTTTCTTTGACAATCTCAGCGACAAATTTGGAATGGGGAATGGATGATGCCACTTATGATGTAAGCCTACATCGCAGCCACGATGGCAGCGACAGAACGATCAAAACTGATAGGGCCCCAACTTGACCCTCTAGGCATTTGGCACACCAACTTTGGGCAGCTAGATCTAATGGAAAGCAACTTGGGCCCAGCAATACATTCTCTCGACAACTTTGGGACCGCTAGATCCAATGGCAAGCAACTCGGGCTTCACAATGCATTCTCTCGATAACTTTGGGACCGCAAAGTGACTAAATTAGCAGGAACTCACAACCATCCATTGAATAACAATTCTACTATCTAATTTAGCTATCTATTCAACTAATCCTTACACGTGCCACTCTTCACCACAATCGCATACTGTAACTGCTAGGACAGGGATGACAACTACTAAAACTTCCCACATGAATCTACTATTCTCCTCCCCTTCACTTGAAGTTCATGTTTTAGATTTTCTACCACTTGATCAGATACGATAAGATCAGCCTGAAGTGTCAACTTCTCTTTGCGAATAAGCTCTGAATTCTTCTTTTCTTCCTCGATAGTATGCTTCAGCTTGAATATCAACAGGTTTTACGGTCCAATTCATCACCTACATTGGCAACCATCTCCTCCAAATCCATCCTCTGGCTAGACCACTTGGTTGATTCATCTTGGTATGCAATGTACCATGGATCATCGGCCTGCATAGCACACTGTAACAATCCCAAAACAAACCCAATTGAAATCAGTCCGACAGGCCATGGCGGCACTTCAAATTCAACGGTAGCACAAAGAGAAGGAGCTACCTGCACTTCCGACATGGTAGGAGAACGAGAATGTGCCCACGACATGATCGATTCCCCCACCCTCGTTGGTGTACCCGTTACGACAAGACATTAAGGACTAATTTGGACCTGCAATATCGAGGAAATTACAGAAACCGAATCGATTAGGGTGGGCGGAGCAGGAGCAAAGGTCTTACCAAACACTAATAGCAATTGCTGCGACTGTTCGTCGAGCTATGGAGGCGGAACAAAATCCCGGCCGTCGTGGGCGGTAGACCTGCCTGCGGTCGTTACTGCCTCAACGTGCAATGCGTGTGGATGAAATAGGTGCTGGATCCGTGGTTGAGGTGCAGCACGGCAGTCCGTCCGACACTGCCATAGGACGGATCCGACGACGTGCCAACGCACCGCGATGGCTGCTCTATCTGCCGGTGGGATAGGAGCTGCTCGGGGCTGGGAGCTGGGAGAGGATGAGAGAGAGATGACCTCATGTGCCATACACGAACCCACTTGTCAATATTTGGGGGAGTATCTACTCTGGGATTTTTATATATTGCCAATTTTGCATATCTGCCAAACTTTTTCTTTGAAATTTGCATATTTTCCGCATGACCACCACACGTCAGTGACACACAAAATGGCAAATATGCAACTTGCAAAGTAAAACGTGGCAAATATGCAAATCCCCCCTCCGGCCCCACATGACGGATCCATCGGTCATTGGATTCGACGACCCCACAGAACAGCTCCACATGGCCGCCCCATCATACATTGGCTTCGATGGCCCATAGAAGGGCCCCATTTGTCATTGGCTGCACCGGCCACACAATCACGAAAAAAAGCCACCCATAAGTCAGCGGGAGATGGATGGCTAGTCCGATGTGTATCCTGGCCCCACATGTCAGTATGTAACGGCCACCGGCCAGAATTTAACGTTCAAGCCTTTGACCTGACGGCATCCCTCCGTATGAGCGCCTGCGAGGGTTTTAGAATAGGGGAAGGGGAAAAGTGAGGAAAAATTAAGAGGCTGGGAAAACTGAGTACAACTAACGAACTAGGGGCATGAAAATATAAATCCCTTTATCTTTTCGGTTTTGTGACTTATAGGAGTTTTGTATTAACATGGAATCAATGGTCTTATTCTTATAGAAATGTAGACTATAGATCCTTATCAGTAATAAACAAGAAAGCCCATTTTCAAGCTAGGTTTAACAAGTTGCACCTATGAGATAGTGCCTAACAAATTAGTGCATACTCTTTTCTTTAAGCAAAACCGATACAAATAGACACATGTGCAAACAATGGTAAGACATAGAGCAATAGAATCTTTACCAGGTCTCCCTATATTTCAAATGCATGTGAACTGTAGTTACAGCAACTTCCTGAAAGAATCAACAAAAGTATTTAAGAATAGTTCAAATCCATCATAATGCAGGCAACAAGCAGAATAATTGCTACAAAAATTTATGTCCTTGCACAATAGTCTACAAGGGCAAGAACAGAATATATACACTACCATAGATCAATCGATTATTTGCAAGTTAACTCTACACTAATTCTTTAGATTGTATGGTTGGTTGCATCTTACAAACTAAAGAAAAATTTAATGAAAAAATAAAAGAAAAAGGAGGATCCCTCACCATAAAGAAATGATCATGAACAAAAGAAAAAGCTACATTCTAGTTTTTTTGATAAGTAGCACTTCAACATGTTGAGAAACATAACAATTGCTAATCTTGAGAAACATAACAATTATTTATTAACTAATTGACACAAACGAGATGTTTCATTATGAAGCTCATCGTCTCCAAGATCAAACAATCAAATTCAACTAAAAGGAACTGAACAACAAGGAAGAACAGTGCTTTTACATACTAGTGTGGTAAAACAAACAATTGACAATTGTCGCGTACTCAGAATCTATCTAGCTAATTACATATGATGCACACTATTTCTGAAAAGTAAAACAGAAGATGCTGCATATTATTCAGTTCTAGCATCGGTTGGAAATTCAGACTATGATAATTCATGTAATCTTGCAAATAACTTGTTCTTTTAAACAATCGTCAATGATCTTTGTACTACCACATGATACACTAGCGACAAGTATCACGGAGATACATAAATACACAAGAATTGTACTGCAAGAAGTATACCTCCCGGAGATCAATCTTGCACCTAGCTGGAATGGGAATAGCCTCACATTTTGCCCTCCCTCACGAGCTGCAGCGACCACTGAACCCTACTATCCCAGATATGAGGGAATAGAGGAAGGGATGAACAAGATCAGGACATGTACGAAATCAAGTTGGGTATTCTCACCAAGTGGACAGAAGAAACTAAGGTAGTAGCTGATAGTTGTGAGATTCAACACATTTTTGATGGTTTTCTCTCGGATTTGATTGTTTTCTAGATTTGCCTAATGCTAATACTTCGGTAGCGAATAAAACTTGGTTTTAATGTGTGTTTTAGGTTCTGAATGTCAATAGAAAGTTTTAACTGGAAAAACACAATATTCTGGAGAAAACAAGCAAGTATCTCTTTGGAAGCACTTGAGGGGAGCATACAGAGGCTTTAACGAGCAATTCTAAGGCAGGATTATTTTTCTGGCCGTATAGTTGCCGCCGCCTCTGTCTTGTCAAAAGGGACAACTTCCATGAAGGAACCATACGCGAAAACACAACACAGAAGCCGCCATACCATCTAGAAGGGAGAAAGATGAGATCCGGAGAAGAAGGGAAAGACGTTCTTCATCTCTCTCCATGATCTTCGACCTCCTAGCCAATACACCCCCATAGCCACTACTTTTACTTGAGAGAGAGAGGGATCTTCACCTTGCAAGACTAGGGTTTGAGATTGTTTCTTCCCATCTTGAATTGTGTTGGATATTTTCCTATTCTTATTGTGGATCTCCACGGTAGTATAAAGATGAATTCCCTTTATTTGATTATATTGATGATACGTTCTTCTCTCATGTGTGACTAATTTCCTTGGGCGTGGGAGATGTAGGGGATTGGTGAGATGTGATGTGCCTTCTTATAGTTTCCATTAGTTTGTGATTAATTCGAATTACTATATTATGTGTGCTTGACTATCTGTGGGATGCCTAATGCTTGTTGTCCAATTAAGGGCCCGGACAACATGATGCTTTGTTCTACATAGATCAGATCTTGTTTGCTAGCGGACCGGCGACCCTCGGGTGACACGGGGATATCAATGGAAAACTAGTAAACTCTAGGATAACAAGGAACCACTATGCTTATTGCATTAGTCCGATCCAAGGAGCTTAATCGCTAAGCAACCTGAAGGGTCTTAATCGTTTAGTGTGTGACCATGGTTTTGGTAACAGGCTAGTAGGATTATTGAAGTTGTGATGAAATATACCAAGAGGAGTTCCAACTAATTATGGATTGCTCGGCTACACATATACTTATAAGATTATAGTTGTTACATTTATCATTCATCCACCTGGCACAGTCACTCACCATGAACTAAATCTCCGTGCACCTTCTTTTGCCATCTGCAGGAAACAACAAACAACCAAGTCGTTCTTTACTTTTATGCTTTATATTTCTGAAGTATACATTTTGGTTCTATTTAAATACATCTCATTTAATCAAAACCCCATTCTTATTTCAACACTTGCAGTTAATTCATTCGAAGACCTGTGACAACTTCGGGTGTGATAGAGACTTCACTCATAAACACTTTCCTTTGGGCTCCCTGTGGGATCGATATCTATACTTCGAAACTAGCTACAAACGATCTATGCACTTGCAGACATCAAGCTATTTTCTGGCACCGTTGCCGGGGACCTAAGCGTTAAGTGTTTATCATTTGACATTTTAGGTGTTGCTACTACAAAATGTTCTCCCTAGGAGACAAAGGGTCTACACACTCTGCTAGGACCTATCTGCCGGATTATATTGAGCACGTGCCTGCTCAAAGGCGCGAAGAAATTATTCAAAAACTTTTAAGATGAAATAAAGTTGAAGTTGAAAACCTGAGTGATACTATGGAAATCATGTCTATTTAAAGGACAACTCCCATGAAACCTGAGAAAATTCTCAAAGAATATAGTGCTCCAAGTTCTGAATTTCTTAAACAACCAATAGAATTCCCTAATCCTAGAGTTGGAGAATATCGTTTTGATGGTGGAATTACTAAAATTTTGCAGGAAAGAGCTTTCAGTAGAAGGGAAGATGAAGACCCAGGAAGACATATTAGAGAGTTCGGAGATGTGATAACATCGCTTGGACCAAAAGGTTTTCCAAGAGACTTCTCGTCTAAAATTATATTGATGGTCTCTTAAAGGTAAAGCTCTAGACTAGTTATATTCTCTCCCTCGCCATTACATTAAATGTTGGGAAAACTGCATTGTTAAATTCATAAACAGGTTTAATCCTTTTAAAAAGGTAACTAAACTAAAAAATAATATAGGCAACTTTAGTCAGAACATGGGAGAAAAGTACCCACAAGCCTGGGATAGATTTTTTGGAATGATCAATAGCATTCCCAATCATGGCTACTCTGAATCGACTATCTGTCATTTGTTTTACCACGTTCTTAATACTCAATGTAGAGAGTTGCTCGATTTCTCAGCAAGAGGATCGATAAATACTTTAAATATTAAAGAATGTTTGGAATTGATGTCTACTAGGGCTAAGAATGATTCTTTATATAATCCTGATTTTGGCACTAAGCTAGAAAAAGGGATACTTCAGATAACTCCTGATCTAATGCCTGAGGTACGCAAAACAATGAAGGAAAAAGGTATACCTTCTGAACCTGTTAAGGGAAACAAAGTAGATTTGTTACATGTTTTAACTGAATAAGATAAAACTAGAAAAGTTTTTCAAGAATTAAAACATCGACAAGTAAAATCTCATAATAACTTGCATAATCACTTTCAAAAAACAAAAATATTTTGGCAGAACTCAGGGAAAACTATGATGAGATTGGCCAAGAAATAAATATAGTTCACAAGTATCTTAGTATAACTAAAACCCAGTGTGAACAAGTAGCATCTAGTTTCAAATTTTTCTTTGTAATGATAAAGATATTCCTGTTTCTACTAATATTGTCACAAGAAGAGGTGCAGTTGTTAGAGGACCATTAGGACCACCGAAATATGAAGCTGAAAAAGAGCGAAAAGAAAAAGCCTTTTTCGAAGCAAGCCAAGAATATGATACATTGGTAGATCCTCAAGATGAAACTGAAACACAAGATCAAACCAAGGAGGACCAAAATGATACACAAGATGACCATTATAACTCTGATGTGGAAATGGTTGATCCAAGAGAAGAAAAAGAGATAAGCAGGGAAGTTGAAGTTGTTGTAGTAGATAATAAGAAAAGTGATAAGCAATAACAAAAGAAAGCAACAAAAGAGCTTGATCCCCCACAAAAGGTAAAAGACAAGAGTAAGTCAGGTGAGAAAAAGTTTCCTTACCTAGATTGAAAAAAGAAAGCACCAGATCATGTAATACATAATTCTTTTACAAATGCACTTAGTGACCTTCGTATGGAAATTCCGTTTGCGGATGCAATCAAAGTACCTACCTATTCTAAATTCCTCCGTGATATTCTTAGTAGAAAGAAAGAAATAACTGAAACTGTTGCCATGGTAACTAGTTATACTAGTAATGGGAAGCTGTTGTGTAAGTCTAGAGATCCCGAAATACCAACTATTTCAAGCTCAATAGGTAAAACTGATATTCACAATGCCTTGTGTGATCTAGGAGCAGGAGTTAGTGTAATGCCATACTCCCTCTATAAAAGTTTAGGGTTAGGGGAGTATTCTCCTACTACTATCCCTTTACAAATGGATGACAAGTCCACTAAACAACCCATTGATATGATTGAGGATGTTCTACTTAGAATAGATGAGCATGTTATTCCCACTGATTTTATTATTCTTGAGATGCCTGAAGATGAAAAATTATCCATAATACTTGGAAGACCTTTCCTTAGTACTACAGGGGCATCAGTGGATTGTGTTGAAGGAAAGATAATCTTCAATGTTTATGATGCTGAAATCATCCGGTATTTTCCAAAGAAGCTAGAAGCAGAAGAGAGATATATTCCACCGGCAAAACGAGTTCATGTGGTAAGTGCCTTTTATAAGGGGCAACCCAAGGTAAGAATTCGAGAACAAAAAAGAGGTTGCGTTACTCAACCATTCTTAATAAAATGCTTAATGGGAGTCAACCCATCTCGTCAATAAAGTAGATTAGAGAATAAAAATTTCATCGCATTCCTACCACTTTTTCATAGACATTCTTGCGGAAGCGCGCCCGTGAAGATGCAGCTGTCAAAAAGTAGTATAAACATCGATTCAATAAGTTTGGAATAAGAATAAAAATAAAAGTTAGAGTTTTTCATATAAAGAAGCTAAAATTTTGCTCTTAATACGCTAATGTTGGTCGACAGTTTCTACTATCAATTTTCTATCAAAAATAAGGTATTCTCAAAGAAATACAAATTTTTTGATGACTACTGATGGTTTAACGCCTAACTATACGGTGGGAATTAAAATTCCAGCCGTATTGTTCCGGTCGTATATATATCTTTGCCATCAACAAATTTTCTTCAAAGATACAGAGAGTTTAATGACCAACTATATGGTAGGAATAAAAATTCTGGCCGTATAGCTCCAGCCGTATAGATATCGATGCCTTCGTACAAATTTTTCTGAAAGGTACTGAGAGTTTAACGACCAACTATACGGCGGGAATAAAAATTCCAGCCGTATAGCTCCGGTCATATAGATATCGATGCCTTCGTACGAAATTTATCCCAAAGGTACTGAGAGTTTAACGACTAACTATACGGCGGGAATAAAAATTCTGGCCGTATAGTTCTGGTCGTATAGATATCGATGCTTGTTTTTAGAAATTTATCTCGAGGGACAGACGGTTTAACGACCAACTATATGGCGGGATCATTGCGATCGGGCCGTATAGTTGCGTCCGCATAGCTGTTTTCTGTATTAAAAAACCCTAGTTGGCGGCACTGCCGCTATACGGGAGGAACAACATCACCCGCCCATATTGTTCTGACCATATAGTTTGGTGCGACCATAAAATCGCACCGGGACGGCTAGGTCTTTCACCCCTCCTCATTATTTCTCTCATATTCTCTCTCCAAACATCTCAAAATCCACCTAGAACTCTTGATTGTTCGCGGATTTTGTTCGTTTGAGTGGGGGATTCAACATATCGGTATGTTTCTCTCCCTATCCATGTTTTATTTTCAGATTTCCATGGTTGAAACTCTCACATTGATCTAGTGGATGAACTCAAGCTTATTTTGTTTTCCCTATTGATTTCTCATGTTAGGATTGAATATTTCCACATAGGAGCGTTCATATATCATATAGAAACTATATGCTGAAGGTTTTATGGTGAAATTTTTCAGCGCATTGATGCACTCGACGATCGACGTAGAGCTCGTTGGGAACCCCAAGAGGAAGGTATGATGAGCACAGCAGCAAGTTTTCCCTCAGTTATGAGACCAAGGTTTAATCGAACCAGTAGGAGCAAGGAAACACCCCAAAGGTGTTACTAGCTGAGCTTTGGCAGGGCGCACTACCGGTGCTAATAGCAACATGGATACCTGCACAACACAACCATAGAACTTTGTCCCGAACTTGTGATGAGGTTGTCAATGTCACCGTGTTTTGCAGAAAACAAAGGATTAAACGTATCGAATGGAAAGAAGTAAAAGTTTGCAGAAAGTAAACACAAAGCAGTAAAAGATTGTAGATTGTATGTAAAGAAAAAGGACCGGGATCCATAGTTCACTAGAGGTGGCTCTCCTTAGATAGATAACATGCTGGGTGAATAAATTACAGCGGGGCAATTGACAAACACCGAGAAAGCAATACATGCATATACTAATCATCTTGACTCCTTTGAGACTTGATTGGGCATTACAACATAATACATAGACCGCCATCCAACTGCATCTATGACTAATAATCCACCTTCAGGTTATCATCCAACCCCTCCAGATTAAGTTGCAAGCAACAGATTATTGCTTCTGAACTGCGTGTAAAGTAAACAATACGATTGTTCTATGAATAAAGGATTGTTGTTTTCTCCCTAGTAGCAACAACACATCTAGTACCTTAGAGATTTCTGTCACTTCCCCAGATTACCAGAGGCATGAACCCACTATCGAGCATAAATACTAACTCTTGGAGTTACTAGCATCTACTTGGCCAAGATAGCTACTAACAACGGCAAGCGTGCAAGATCTCAAATAATAAAGACATGGTAGAATCAATAATCAATCTGAAATAGCATCTCAATATCCATCGGATCCCCGCAAACACAACATGTATGAATTATAAATAGATGATATTGATCATGAACGGAGCTCACAAGATCTAAACATGAAAGCACAAAGGAGGAGAAACCAGCCATCTAGCTACTACATGGATCCGTAGTCCAAGGATGAACTACTCACGCATCACACCGGAGGCTTGCATGGTGATGAAGAAGGCCTCCAGGGTGAATTCCCCTCTCCGGAAGGGTGCCGGGAAGAGCTTCAGATCCCTCCCGATCTAGGGATGGAGATGCGGCGGCTACAGACTCTTTTGTGGATTTTTTATCGGGTACTTAGGGTTTTCGTGCTGAGGGCAACTTATAGGCGGAAGGAGATGCCGAGGGGGTGCTGGGGTTGGCCAGACCACCCCCTGGCACGGGCCAGGCCTGGCCGCGCGGCCAGGTGGTGTGGCCGGCCCCTAGCCCTTCTCCATCTCGTATTCTAGCACTTGATCCCTTCCGGAAAAATAGGCACTTTGGCTTTTGTCCCGTCCAATTCCGAGAATATTCATTTTTGACTTTCCTAGAACCAAAAACAGCAGAAAAAGGGCAGTTGGCACTGTGGCTCTTGTTAATAGGTTAGTCCAAGAAATCATAATAAAAGTACTCCAAAGTTGGAACAAAACACAAGAAAGTGGATAAAACCAAGCATGGAACATCAAAAATTATACATACATTAGCAATGTATCAACATCCCCAAGCTTAACTCCTGCTCGTCCTCGAGTAGGTAAGTGATAAAAAGAATAATGTTTGAGGTCACATGCACCATCAAAGACTTGATCAAAGTATTTGCAAAACATTCAAAGCTGGGATCATAGTACTTCAATCATAACATCAAAGACAAAGTTCTAGAAATAAGCAAAGAAACTAAGATCCAACATGAAAAGGCATAAACAAAAGATTCATGAATAACAATGCTTTGCAAGACGTTTGTTTGTTTCACATAAAGAAAACATAGCATAAAAGTATTCAGCTTGTCCCTCAATAGAGTAGCAAATATAAATGCATAGGACACCTTCAAAGTTCATAAGAGTGACTAGATACAACAGTTTCAAACAAGCAATAACAAGTTATGCACCAATCAACTAGTCTTGGGACAATGCACATAGAGCTAAGAATGGCCACTATGCTCTCAAAGTAGTGCATCAAGATAGAAGGTGGAGACTCAATATAATGGTGGAAGAAAGGCCTTTTGTAAAAGGAAGTAGGGATTCAAGTCTCATAAAGAGCTTCCAAAAATTATGGTACTTGTAGCTTTCAGCTCTCATTGCCCCTATCATAAGCATCTTGAAGGTGATTAAGGTTAAAGTGACACAACTAAGAGGATATGCTTCAATTTATAAACCGAAATCTCATGCCCCTTACTTATGAAGACCGGTCCTCATGCTACTCAACTTCATTCACGAGTAAGCTCTTGTCATTGTAAGTATATGTGTATCATTAAGAACCGCCAACGGGGTACCCCTTGCACATGATACGGGAGCTTTCCCATAATCAAAATGACAAGGCAAGCAGACAATGAGCATCTCAGCGATCTTTTTATTTGCTATTTGCATAGGTTTTTATTGAGGATGCTTCATAGAGTGCTCATTATGGTGATGCTACAAGTTTCCACCATGATTATGCATGGCTTAGGCTAGCGGCCCAGGCGTTTCTCTAACACACATACAAACTCCATGATCTTACAAGTTCCACATTTATTTCACACCGCCGGGATCCGTAAGCAAAAGAACATAATATCAACGGGGTACAAAGTACAAGTGCAATGTTGAAAGCGTTCCCCATGAAACATGGTTCTGCTAATTTCAACTTATAAAGCGCAAGCATATATGCAACAAAGAAGGACCCAATGGTTCAAGTTTATTAGAGGCAATAAAGTAAAGTGTGCCATCAAGTTCGTGAGAGCTTTAATCACTAGTTTTTTCATAACAAGTGGAAGGTAAACAAAAGCATGAATATACTTGTAATAGCATAAGCTAGTAGGTAGGTATGGTGGACTCTTTGGAATAACTTGGTTTAGGGAGTTGGATGCATGAGTGGAACTCATACTTTGTTGTGGAGGCTAGCAAAAGACTAGGAGTGACAAACTAAGAGAGCAATAATGGCCATAATCATGCAGAGCGATAAAAAATCATTGATCAAAGCATAAAGTGATACTACAAGTTGAAAACTAAAGGATCATAAAGGCTATGGTGACTTGATATAGTCATAACATGGTGTGAGCATGTGCCAAGTCAACCCAACTAAAGCATCAAAGGAGAATACCACTATACTATCCTTTAATATGCTAAACAACGCATGATTCATCCAAGGCACATTAAGAAATCTCAATTGTTTATAACAATTCATGCTATAGCAAAGAATACTAAGCATAAATCCAAAACAATATCAAGCATGGCATGACAAAGCAGAGGCCACAGTCAAAAACGAGCTCTTTTTACCACAAAAGTATGAACTTTCTTACTCTTTTCCAAACCAAACCAAACTATTTGCAAACCAAAGTATGAAAGAGGGGGTCCAAACAACTTATTCAGAAAACTAAACAAACCAAGCAAACTAAAAACCAAAACGAAAACGAAAAATAAGACGCTCCAAGAACAACACAACTGTGCATGAAACAATAAAAATGAAGCGTTTGGAAGAAACCTGGAATTTTTATTGATGAAGAAGGGGAATGCCTTGGGCATCCCCAAGCTTTGACGCTTGTACTTCTTGGATATTTATTGGGGTGACACGCGTGGCATCCCCAATCTTGAGCTTTAGTCCATCCTTCATCTCGTTACTCATTCCTTCCATACACCTGAAATTTTTCCTTCATACAAAACTTCACACAATCTCATTAGTAACATTAGTGCACTTATGATAAATAAGTCTCAAGGTTCAGTTCTAACACCAAATAAACTTCCATTAGAACACTAGATACTATAGCACTTCCTTCAAAAAGCTCATTTCCCCAAAGGAACTCAAGAAGGAACTAACAAGAAGCAAATGCAGAAAATGGCAGAAATCTGTCAAAACAGACCAGCAGGTAAAGACGAATTTTTTCGAAGACCTTCTATTGCTAAAATCAAAAAGTGTTGAACTAACGAAAGTTAGATAACAACCTGGGGCAGAAGCAAAAAATATTACAGCTCAATCCGACATACAGAGCTCTCTCAGGAATTTTTATGGTGAAGCACAGAAATCTGTTTCGGGACAGCAACTTTCCCAATCATTACTTCACTCTTATTAGAGGTTACTCTTGGCACAAAAAGCAAATAAAAAGGATAAGGAGAGGTTATTACAGAGGTAATAACTTCCAAGACTCAACTAAAACTCTTGGGTTATCTCCCAACAAGTACTTTTCTTTAATGCCTTTAAGTTAGGCATAAGAAGCAAAGAAAGAATCAAGTGTTCTCAAATGAAGAAGCATTAAGACCAACTTTCTTGCTATTACCCCTCTTACTTTTGTTCTTAACCTTGGGGAAAATATGATTTTTTGGTGGAGAAGAAAGGTGCATGGTTCCCTTTCCCACATCTATTATTGCTCCAAGAAGTTCCAATAGGGACCTTCCAAGTGTAATTTGTCCTTTTCCTGCACATTCAATAACAAGATAATCAATAGAGATCGTTTTCCCAAGGATCTTTGTAAACACTCCTTCAGCTATTCCAAGAGGTAAAATGGTAGTATTATTAGTAAGAGATATTTCTTTTACTCCCTCAATGATCCCCCAAGTATTCAAAGATTTATAAATATCTTTGGGCATAAGGCAAGATTCAGACATGATATCACAGCGAGCATGAAAAGTTTCAGCGTTTATCTCAATCTTTACTGTAGAGAACCACCTTGATGGTTCAGATCTTATTGGAACATAATCATGCTGCTCCCTAAGCGTATTATAGCACCCTTCTAATCTAGTAGTGATAGCCTCAAGAGTATCCAACGTAGCAAATATTTTCGCGAAAGAAGTATCAGTTTGACTAGGCATGTTGTAAGTGAGGATCAATTTCTTTATAGAATTAATAGCATCATCCTCATTACATTGGAGGAAATCTCCTCCCACAATAGCATCTAAAGCATATCTATAGAAAAGAGCAATCCCAAGGTAAAAACTGCTAAGGAACAAGCCTTGAATCATTTTAGGCTCAGTCTTTTCATGTAGATCAGAGATTCTAGACCAAGCTTCCTTAAAACTTTCCTCAATTCCTTGTTTAAAAGTGAGAATCATTTCCTCGGGTGACATAGTGATTGGAGCAAGGCTAGACATAGTGGCAACTCAAGATAGGAACAATTTTTTTTGTGTTTTCAAATAAAGAAAGCAAATAAGTAAAACTAATTTTTTTTGGATTTTTTAAGAACAAAACAAGCAAACAAAGCAAAAAGAAAACTAAGCAAAACAAAAACAACAAAGTAAAGAGATTGGTTATGAGGGACTCCCCTTGTGAAGATGTCCTTAACTCCCCGGCAAGAGCGCCAGAAAATGGCTTGATGCACTCGACGATCGACGTAGAGCTCGTTGGGAACCCCAAGAGGAAGGTATGGTGAGAACAACAGCAAGTTTTCCCTCAGTTATGAGACCAAGGTTTAATCGAACCAGTAGGAGCAAGGAAACACCCCAAAGGTGTTACTAGCTGAGCTTTGGAATGGCGCACTACCGGTGCTAGTAGCAACATGGAGACCTGCACAAGACAACCACAGAACTTTGTCCCCAACTTGCGATGAGGTTGTCAATCTCACCGTGTTTTGCGGAAAACAAAGGATTAAACATATCGAATGGAAAGAAGTAAAAGATTGCAGAAAGTAAACACAAAGCAGTAAAAGATTGTAGATTGTATGTAAAGAAAAAGGACCGGGATCCATAGTTCACTAGAGGTGGCTCTCCTTAGATAGATAACATGCTGGGTGAACAAATTATAGCGGGGAAATTGACAAACACCGAGAAAGCAATACATGCATATACTAATCATCTTGACTCCTTTGAGACTTGATTGAGCATTACAACATAATACATAGACCGCCATCCAACTGCATCTATGACTAATAATCCACCTTCAGGTTATCATCCGAACCCCCTCCAGTATTAAGTTGCAAGCAATAGATTATTGCTTTACGAACTGTGTGTAAAGTAAACAATACGATTGTTCTATGAACAAAGGATTGTTGTTTTCTCCCTAGTAGCAACAGCACATCTAGTACCTTAGAGATTTCTGTCACTTCCCCAGATTACCAGAGGCATGAACCCACTATCGAGCATAAATACTAACTCTTGGAGTTACTAGCATCTACTTGGCCAAGATAGCTACTAACAACGGCAAGCATGCAAGATCTCAAATAATAAAGACATGATAGAATCAATAATCAATCTGAAATAGCATCTCAATATCCATCGGATCCCCGCAAACACAACATGTATGAATTACAAATAGATGATATTGATCATGAACGGAGCTCACAAGATCTAAACATGAGAGCACAAAGGAGGAGAAACCAGCCTTCTAGCTACTACATGGATCCGTAGTCCAAGGATGAACTACTCACGCATCACGCGGGGAGGCTTGCATGGTGATGAAGAAGGCCTCCAGGGTGAATTCCCCTCTCCGGTAGGGTGCCGGGAAGAGCTTCAGATCCCTCCCGATCTAGGGATGGAGATGACGGCGGCTACAGACTCTTTCATGGATTTTTGATCGGGTACTTAGGGTTTTCGTCCCGAGGGCAACTTATAGGCGGAAGGAGAGGCCGAGGGGGTGTTGGGGTTGGCCAAACCACCCCCTGGCGCGGGCCAGGCCTGGCCACGTGGCCAGGTGGTGTGGTCGGCCCCCAGCCCTTCTCCATCTCGTATTCTGGCACTTGATCCCTTCTGGAAAAACTGGCACTTTGGCTTTTGTCCCATCTAATTCTGAGAATATTCATTTTCTGACTTTCCTGGAACCAAAAACAGCAGAAAACAGGCAGCTGGCACTGTGACTCTTGTTAATAGGTTAGTCCAAGAAATCATAATAAAAGTACTCCAAAGTTGGAACAAAACACAAGAAAGTGGATAAAACCAAGCATGGAACATCAAAAATTATAGATACATTTGCAATGTATCACGCATCACGATGAACAAAATCGGTAACCTCTTTCGTTCGATCAAGCGCCAACGGGGTGAGGGCTCGGGCTCGAGTTCCCGAGCCGGGAGCAACCCCAAGTTGGACATGGTTTCATCGAGGAGGGTGATGCCAACACATTGGGCTGACCACAGCTTTCACACCATAGCGGGGTTGAAGGCGGACTTCGACCTCATGTGTAACAAGTCCGAATGGTACTTGGCTTTGCAAGCCACGACACCTACATCGAGCTTAGCTACGAGTCCCTTGCCTCCTTCTATGACAACCACAGGGAGAAAGTTAATATGTGCATGGTAAGCTTCACCATGAACCGACAGCACTATGAAATAACTTTCGAGTAATTTTGTGATGCTTTTGGCTTCCCCCACGTTGGGGAGCCAACTATTACTAACCTCTATGGCCAATGCAGATATGTCAATGATCACCAAGGCTCTCTTTCCCACTACGCCACAAAGCCCCAATCCTGCAGCTCTACTCATCCAGGACTTTCGCCACCAAAGCAACAAGACTAAAGGTGATATTCGCATTGGTGGATTGGTAAACCACCTTGCCCATGCATTAAATATTATGCTACCTGTTATGCAACCTGTTGACGGTTCCAAGCTTATGGACGTCAAATATTTAACTGCTTGTGGCTTCCTTGGTGTTTACCAAGTTAACCGGATGCTCCGAGCCTATCAGTTCAGTTATCTTGATGATGCACAGGGTGAGAAGGTTCCATTGCCCTGTCCCCAGGCCTTCTCTATTGTGGAGAAGGACACTTGGACCCTCACCAAGGACCAAGTGATGCACATCATGGCTGAACTTCAGCCTAATGAGGAGGAAGATGAAGAAGGAGGGTAGCAGGATGAGGATGAGCAGCAGCATGAGGACGAGCAGGGGCACAACCCTGCTTGGGAGGGACAGCAACGGGGAGCTTGGGACCCATGGCCCAACCAGCCACAGCAGGGGTACAGCTACATCCCCTATCAGGAATTCTAGCAACTCAACCAGCACGTTGGGGAGATCTACCACACTCTTCAAGGAGTAAATGAAGATGTGTGTACTTTGACTCACAACTTCAGCCACTTCATGACCCACTTCCCAACTACTACCAGCAGTATCCGCACCAGCCGCCAAATGATGGCAACAAGTGATCCTGGCAATAGCCTAAGCTTGGGGGAGGTTTGAAAACCTCCAAACTTTGCATTCATGTTTTTATTTTATTCTTTCGATTTATTTTATTTCTTCAGATTTGCATGTTTATTTTCAATTTTGCATTCGTAAACCAAAATACAAAAAATTAGTTGTAACTTTATTTGCAAGTTCATTTCTTTGTTTCTCTTGGAGATTGCTGAATTTCAGGTGACTTGGCAATATGGAAATACAAAAGGGGCTCGACTCAAATACTATAACGAAGCAAGCAAGAGGAGGTATCACATTCTTTTCATCACCCTCTCTGCAACCTTAAATTGATCCTACAATTATTTACTCGCTTGCACCGGAGTCACTGCCCACTTAGCTTGTTATCCTATAAATTTGATTCCTTTGCTAGTGTATCGTTTTTAGCTTTGAAACAATGAGCAATGAACTTGGTTAAAAATACTTCCTACATTTTTACAACAACAAAAAGCATCCAAAAGATGACTTGAGTCCATGTTTAGCTCAAAGAATTTGATTTTAGAACTACTCCATCCCATTTGAGCTTAATATAAATAGACTCGATAGTACCTTTGAATGAAATTGTTTGATAAAATGGAAGCTTCGAAGTAGTAGAGATTATGCCACTACTTTTTCTAATAATTACCATAAGATATTGATTTACACGTGTCATTACAACTCTGTCGTGCTCCATGGGGAACTATTAACTCTGCTCGCCATCGAACGATCTAAATGTGGGAAACCACTTGATTTCGGCTATTGAGTTATGTAAACGTCTGTAGAAGCAATGCTATGACGGGTAAAAAATTTAGTCTCCTCATGGTTTCACGTTCCAAGTGAAGTTGTAGTACTCCTCTGACCCATTATTGCTCAACAATTATTTATTGGCATGGCCACGAGTGCACAACATAGTCCCAATTAACATGTTAAAAATAGTGGCATGGTTTCTCCATGAAAGAGCTGAAGTTTTTGAAAGACAAAAGAAAGAAAAAGGTGCTTTGAGAGTCTTGAAATTTTGACATTGGAGTAGATGAGTTGTTCTTAAATTAAATGTTTTAGTGCCAACTGGAGTACTCTTAATTGATTAAACAAACAAGAACAAAATGTTTTCATCTCTCAATAAAGAGAGATACCAAAAGAATTTGTCTCACTTTCCTAGCTAAACTTTTGACACCTGCTCGGGCATATGATTTATTTGCTAACAAGATATACGTGGTTAGGAAGTGGACTTAGTGCAATCTTGTGAATACTCATATGGTCATATTTACGATTGCACGGATTATGAAGAAAAGAATCTAACACCAATTTGAGCTTCTGAGTTCTTTTATTTTTAGTCTCGAATCTTCGCTATTCTTCCTTATTTGCTTGTCACTCGAGGGGAGCAACATCTAAGGTTGGGGGAGTTGATAGCTGTGAGATTCGACAAATTTTTTATGGCTTTTATTGATGGGTTTCTCTCGGATTTGATTGTTTTCTAGATTTACCTAACGCTAATACTTCAGTAGCAAAGAAAACTTGGTTTTTAATGTGTGTTTCAGGTTCTGAATGTCAACATAAGGTTTTTACTAGAAAAACACAATATTCTGGAGAAAACAAGCAAGTCTCCCTTTGGAAGCACTCCAAGGGAGCATATAGAGGCTTTAACGAGCAACTATACGGCGGGAATATTTTTCGGCCATATAGTTCCCGCCATATAGGTGCCACCGCCTCTGTCTTGTCAAAAGGGACAACTTCCATGAAGGAACCATACACCAAAACACAACACAACAGCCTCCATACCATCTAGAAGGGAGAAAGAGGAGATCCAGAGAAGAAGGGGAAGACGTTCTTCATCTCGCTCCATGATCTTCAACCTCCTAGCCAATACACCCCCATAGCCACTACTTGTACTTGAGAGAGAGAGGGATCTTCACCTTGCAAGACTAGGGTTTGAGATTGTTTCTTCCCATCTTGAATTGTGTTGGATATTTTTCTATCCTTATTGTGGATATCCACGGTAATATAAAGACGAATTCCCTTTATTTGATTATATCGATGATCCGTTCTTCTCTCATGTGTGAGTAATTTCGTTGGGCGTGGGAGATGTAGGGGATTGGTGAGATGTTATGTGCCTTCTTATTTTTTCCATTAGTTTGTGATTGATTCTAATCACTACATCTGTTTGGGATTATTAGTCCTAAGAGATTTTTTATATTATTTGAGATTATAAGGATTATCTCATTTATTAGTCTGTCTTGTCCAATGCATGTTCTCCTTTGTCTCTCACTTCTCTCATGCATGTAAAACTATTGGTGCATGCATATATTAATGAGAGAGAGTTATGGAGTATTGGTATTAGCAACTTAGCCCTTAGGACTTATAATTCCAAACAGAGGTAGTACTATATTATGTATGCTTGACTATCTGTGGAATGCCTAATGCTTGTTGTCCAATTAAGCGCCAGACAACATAATGTTTTGTTCTACATAAATGAGATCTTGTTCGCTAGCGGACCGGCCACCCTCGGGTTACATGGGGATATCAATGGAAAACTAGTAGACTCGAGGATAACGAGGAACCACTGTTCTTATTGCATTAGTCCGATCCAAGGAGCTTAATCGCTAAGCAACTGATGACCCACAAGTATAGGGGGTGTATCGCAGTATTTTCGAGGGAAGTCTAACCCAATTTATTAATTCGACACAAGGGGAGCCAAAGAATATTTATCAGCCTTAACAACTGAGTTGTCAATTCAGCTGCACCTGGAAACAAATCTTACTCACAACAGTTTATCAGTAGCAACAGTTTTGTAGTAGGAATAGTAAAGTAGCAGTAGTAGTAAAGCAAAGACAGTAGTAACAAAACCAGTAAATAGTGGTATTCGAGTGCGGTAGGAATAGGGATGGATAGACGGGCGTTGCATGGACAAGACAATTCACATAGCAATCAGAATATAGGGCAAATGCAGATTAATAAGATAAAGCATCCAAGTACTAGACAATCCTAGGCATGTGTTCCATATATAGTCATACGTGCTCGCAATGAGAACTTGCACAACATCTTTTGTCCTGCCAGCCCGTTTGCAACGGGCCTCTAGGGAACTACTGGCAATTAAGGTGCTCCTTTTAATAGAGCACCGGAGCAAAGCATTAATACTCCGTGAACACATGTGATCCTCACATCAAAGTCATTCCCTTCCGGTTATCCCGATTTCTGTCACTTCGGGGCCATAGGTTCCGGACAACAATGTGTGTATACAACATGTAGATAAGACCAAAAACAATACTATCATAATGAATCAATAACATGTTCAGATCTGAAATCATGGCACTCGGGCCCTAGTGACAAGCATTAAGCACAACAAGTCGCAACAAAGTCATAAATCACTAATAAAAGATACTAGGCACCATGCCCTAACAATCTGATGCCATTACATGAACGATCTCATTCAATCCCTACCATCCCCATAGCCTACAGTAGGGGATTACTCACTCATAGATGGGAGAACCGTGGATGGTCGATGGAGAAGCGATGGTGATGATGATGGCGATGATCTCCTCCAAATCCCCATCCCGGCAGGGTGCCAAAATAGAGTTTCTGGTGCTGTTTCGTGGAATCTGGTGATGGCGGCGGAGCGGAACTCCTTCTGGAAAAACATCGACCCCCCCGGACTTTTTAGGTCAGAAGGCTTCTTATAGGCGAAGAGGGAGACCGAGGGGGTGCCTGGGGCCACCACACCATGCCCTGGCATGGCCAGGCCTAGCCCGCGCCTGGGGGTGGTGTGGCCAACCCTTGGCTCTTCTCGGTCTCGTATTCTGGCTCCTGGAGTCTTCTGGAAAAATAGGCACTTTTGCTTTTGTCCCGTCCAATTCCGAGAATATTCATTTTCTGACTTTCCTAGAACCAAAAACAGCAGAAAACAGGCAGCTGGCACTGTGGCTCTTGTTAATAGGTTAGTCCAAGAAATCATATGAAAAGTACTCCAAAGTGTGGACAAAACACAAGAAAGTAGATAAAACAAAGCATGGAACATCAAAAATTATGGATAGATTTGCAATGTATCAACATCCCCAAGCTTAACTCCTTCTCATCTTCGAGTAGGTAAGTGATAAAAAGAAAGAATAATTTTTGAGGTGACATGCACCATCATAAACTTGATCAAAGTATTTGTAAAATATTCAAAGTTGGGATCATAGTACTTCAATCATAACATGAAAGACAAAGTTCTAGCAATAAGACATAGCAACTATGTTGCAACATGAAAAGGCACAAACAAAAGATTCATGAATAATGATGCTTTGCAAGACGTTTGTTTGTTTCACATAAAGAAAACATAGCATATTGGCATTCAGCTTGTCCCTCATAGAGTAGCAAACATAAATGCATAGGACACCTACAAAGTTTACAAGAGTGACTAGATACAAATAGTTTAAAACAAGCAATATCAAGGTATGCATCAATCAACAAGTCTTGGGACAATGCACATAGAACTAAGAATGGCCACTATGCTCTCAAGAAAGTGCTCATAGAATGTGTGAAGACTCAACAAGGAAAACAAAAAAGGTTTTGAAAAGTTTGAAAGGCTTCCAAATGCTGAAAGTATGGTACTCATTAGCTTTGAGCTCTCATTGCCCCTGTCATAAGAATCTTTAATGTGGTTAAGGTAAAAGTGAGGTCCAATCTGAGTTATATGCTTGACAGACTATAAACTGAAAATCCCAAGTCCCTTGAGTACGATGGCCGCTCCTCATGCTACTCAACTTTAGTTACTGGTAAGTTCTTGTCATCGTAAGTATGTGCGTATCATTGAGAACCGCCAACAGGGTACCCCTTGCCCGATGATATGGAAGAGTCCCCATATCAAAATGACAAGGCAAGCAGACAATGAGTATCTCAGTAATCTTCTTATTTACCATGGGAAAATGGTGCTTTTTTCTCTCTTTCCTCTTTTCATAAATCTCTCTTTTTTTCTTTTTCTCAATAGCTATCTCTCTTTTTTTATAAGAAGAATGCTTCATAGATATCATTATGGTTACACTGCAGGTTTCCACCATGTCAGCATGGATTAGACTAGCGGCCCAAGCGTTTCTCTAACACACATACATAACTCCATGGACTTACAAGCTCCCCTTTTATTTCACACCGACGACATCTGCAAACAAAAGAGCAAGGTATCAACTGGGTATATATTTACAAGTGTTGAAAGCGTTCCCCATGACAGCACGGTTCTGCTAATCCGCAGCCTATAATTTGCAAGCATATAAATTTTCATGGAGAGTTCACAATGGTTCAGGTTTATTAAGTGCAGGAAATAAAGTGTTCCATCAAGTTCATGAGAGCTTTACTAACTAACTTTCTCATAACAAGCAAACATTTTATTCGAAAGAAAACAAGGCATGTTGAATATGCACGGAAGTAGCAAATGATGCTAATAGGTAGGTATGGTGGACACTTTGGCAATATTTGGTTTAAGGGAGTTGGAAACATGAGTAAAACATACTCAGTGAAAGTGAAGGCTAGCAATAATAAGGGAGCGACAAACGAGAGAGCAACAATGGCCATAATCAAGCAGAGCGACAAAACATCATTGATAAAAGCATAAAGTGATACTACAAGTTGAAAACTAAATGATCAAAAAGGCTTATGGTGACTTGGGATAGTCATAACATGGTGTGAGCATGTGCCAAGTCAACCCAAATAAAGCATCAAAGGAGAATACCACTATACTATGCTTTAATATGCTAAAACAACGCATGATTCATCCAAAGCACATTAAGCAATCTCAATTGTTTATAACAAGTCATTCTACAACAAAGAATACTAAGAATAAAGCCAAAACAATATCAAGCATGTCATGATAGAGCATAGGCCATAGTCAAAAACAAGCTCTCTTTACCACTTAAGCATGAGCTTTCCTACTCTTTTCCAAACCAAACCAAAACCAAACTATTTGAACACCAATATATGAAAGAGGAGGTCCAACCAATTTATTCAGCAAACTAAGCAAACCAATCAAACGAAAACCAAAATGAAAAACGAAAAAGAAGACGCTCCAAGAACAACACAACTGTGCATGAAACAATAAAAATGAAGTGGTTGGAAGAAACCTGGGATTTTTATTGATAAAGAAGGGGATGCCTTGGGCATCCCCAATCTTTGACGCTTGTACTTCTTGGATATTTCTTGGGGTGACATGCGTGGCATCCCCAATCTTGAGCTTTAGTCCATCCTTCATCTCATTACTCGTTCCTTCCATACACCTGAAATGTTTCCTTCATACAAAACTTCACACAATCTTTATTAGCAACATTAGTGTACTCAAGATAAATAAGTCTTAAGGTTCAGTTCTAACACCAAATAAACTTCCATTAGAACATTAGCTACTGTATCACTTCGCTCAAAAATCTCAATTCCCCAAAAGAACTCAAAAAGGAACCAACAAGAAGCAAATGCAGAAAATGGCAGAAATCTGTCAAAACAGACCAGCAGGTAAAGACGAATTTTTTTGAAGACCTTATGTTGCTCAAATCGAAAAGTGTTGAACTAATGAAAGTTAGATAACAACCTGGGGAAGAAGCACAAAAATTCACGCCTCAAAAAGACGTTCAGAGATTTTACACGAATTTTTAAAGTGAAGCACAGAAATCTGTTTCGGGACAGCAACTTTCCCAATCATTACTTCTCTCTCATTAGAGGTTACTCTTGGCACAAAAAGCAAATAAAAGGATAAGGAGCGGTTATTACGGAAGTGATAACTTCCAAGACTCATCTAAAACTTTTGGGTTATCTCCCAATAAGTACTTTTCTTTAACGCCTTTAAGTTAGGCATAAGGAAAAACTAAAATGGATAGAATAGAAGTAAGCGGAGATAATCATGGTGAAAACATTGTTTTGTTCAATGAAATCCTTTTGTTAACAAGGTTGATCAGGTCTTGTTACCAAAACAATTTCATATGAGACAAAACTTTGTATTCCACTAATGATTTTGTTACCTCAACCTTGATAGCAATGGTCCCAATCATAATAGTTTCACAATTTTCTCTTGGTATGGGACAATATATTTCTCCAACTTGAATGCCCTCAACATGTTCAATTGAATTCAAAACCATAAGTCCTATCAATCTTCTTGGAGAAATAGGTAGTATGTTCCTTGTCATTGACATTGAAGGTCACCTTTCCTTGATTACAATTGATAACAGCTCCTACAGTATTAAGAAAAGGTCTCCCAAGAATAATAGACATATTATCATCTTCAGGCATAATAGTTTGAGAGGATGCTCACATAAGAAATATGAGTTGAAGTAAAAGAGAGCATCAAGAAGCAAATCCAAAACACATTTAAGTCTAACCGACTTCCTATGCATAGGAATCGTGTACGCAAATAAATTCGCAAAGAACAAAGTGACAGGCATAGGAAGGTAAAACAAGAGTAACTTCAAAACTTTCAGCACATAGAGAGGTGTTTCAATGCCATGAAAACTTCTACAACCATATTTTCCTCTCTCATAATAATTTTCAGTAGCCTCATGAATAAACTCAACAATATAACTATCACATAAAGCATGATTTTCATGATCTACAAGCACTAGAGCTTTATTATAAACATTTTCAAAAGAAACCTTAGGAACATAACATTCATTCTCCTTTAGTAAGCATGGGGACAATCAAATAATGTAAGGGATAAAGAGTTACTCTCATTAGAAGGTAGGCATGGGTAGCTAATCCATTCTTCCTCCTTTTGTTCATCACTCTCCTCCTCTTTTTCATCTAATGAGATTTCAGGTTCATCAATTTCTTCTTCCATAGTATCCTGCAAGGTATTAGTCTCTTCCATTTGTGGAAAGCATCTATTAAAATATTCAAGAATATAGCCATTTTCGTCCTTGTAATTATCAAAGCAAAATTTAAGTATACCATAAACCTCATATTTGTAAGGTGAATCATCAATATTTTCAAGCAAACTAGCAAGTTCAAAAGCACCCTTCCAAGCAATAAATTCTTCAATTTGTTCCGCATCATAAAAGTCATAAATTCCTTTAGCATAGGAAGATATGGTATCATTATCATTATACTCACATTGAAAAGGGAGGTGTTTATACCTCTTTCTGCAACAAGATTCATCACAACAATAAGTAACATTATAAGTAGAGCAAACGTTTCTAGCAATGGTATACAATTTATCAATTTGTTCCCATAAGTGTTTCCCTTTTTGTGACAAGCGGTGTTCCCTATAATAATATTTTTGATCTTCCGTGAACCCACCTTGCCAATAAGCTTCAGTTTCAAAGAAACCAACCATTGACAACAAGCATGATAAAGCAAGACAATAACAGACCAACAAAAATAACAACTAGAGTAGGAACCGATTTTTTTGTATTTTTGATAAAGAAACAAGCAAACAAGGAGAAAATAAACTTAGCTTGAACAATAGTGATTCCAAGTGGACTTGACAAATAAAGCTATGCTCCCCGGCAACAGCGCCAGAAAATAGTCTTGATGACCCACAAGTATAGGGGGTGTATCGCAGTATTTTCGAGGGAAGTGAAACCCAATTTATTGATTCGACGCAAGGAGAGCCAAAGAATATTTATCAGCCTTAACAACTGAGTTGTCAATTTAGCTGCACCTGGAAACAAATCTTGCTCACAGCAGGTTATCAGTAGCAACAGTTTTGTAGTAGGGATAGTAAAGTAGCAGCAGTAGTAAAGCAAAGACAGTAGTAAAAAAAGCAGTAAACATTGGGATTCCAGTGCGGTAGGCATAGGGATGGATAGACGGGCATTGCATGGACAAGACAATTCACATAGCAATCAGAACATAGGGCAATTGCAGATAAATAAGATAAAGCATCCAAGTACTAGACAATCCTAGGCATGTGTTCCATATATAGTCATATGTGCTCGCAATGAGAACTTGCACAACATCTTTTGTCTTGCCAGCCCGTTTGCAGCGGGGCCTCTAGGGAACTACTGGCAATTAAGGTGCTCCTTTTAATAGAGCACCGGAGCAAAGCATTAACACTCCGTGAACACATGTGATCCTCACATCAAAGCCATTCCCTTCCGGTTATCCTGATTTTCGTCACTTCGGGGCCATAGGTTCTGGACAACAACGTGTGTATACAACTTGCAGATAAGACCAAAAACAGTACTATCATAATGAATCAATAACATGTTCAGATCTGAAATCATGGCACTCGGGACCTAGTGACAAGAATTAAGCACAACAAGTCACAACAAAGTCATAAAGCACTAATAAAAGATACTAGGCACCATGCCCTAACAATCTGATGCCATGACATGAACGATCTCATCCAATCCCTAACATCCCCATAGCCTACAGCGGGGGATTACTCACTCATAGATGGGGGAAACATGGATAGTCGATGGAGAAGCGATGGTAATGATGATGGCGATGATCTCCTCCAATTCCTCGTCCCGGCAGGGTGCCAGAACGGAGTTTCTGGTGCTGTTTCGTGGAATCTGGTGGTGGCGGTGGAGCGGAACTCCTTCTAGAAAAACGTCGACCCCCCCGAAGTTTTTAGGTCAGAAGGCTTCTTATAGGCGAAGAGGGAGACCGAGGGGGTGCCTGGGGCCACCACACCATGCCCTGGAGCGGCCAGGCCCAGCCCGCGCCTGGGGTGGTGTGGCCAGCCCCTGGCTCTTCTCCGTCTCGTATTCTGGCTCCTGGAGTCTTCTGGAAAAATAGGCACTTTTTCTTTTGTCCTATCCAATTCTGAGAATATTCATTTTCTGACTTTCCTGGAACCAAAAACAGCAGAAAACAGGCAGCTGCCACTGTGGCTCTTGTTAATAGGTTAGTCCAAGAAATCATATGAAAAGTACTCCAAAGTGTGGACAAAACACAAGAAAGTGGATAAAACCAAGCATGGAGCATCAAAAATTATAGATACATTTGCAATGTATCAGCAACCTGAAGGGTCTTAATCTTCTAGTGCATGACCATTGTTTTAGTAACAAGCTAGTAGGATTATTGAAGTTGGGATGATTATTAAAGTATAGGCTACCAAGAGGAGTTCCAACTAATTATGGTTTGCTCGCCTACACATATACTTATAAGATTATAATTATTACATTTATCATTTATCCACCTGGCACAGTCACTATCACCATGAACTGAATCTCCCAGCGCCTTCTTTTGCCATCTGCAGGAAACAACAAACAACCAAGTCGTTCTTTACTTTTATGCTTTATATTTCTAAAGTTTACATTCTAGTTCTATTTAAATAATACATCTCATTTAATCAAAACCCCATTCTTATTTCAACACTTGCAGTCAATTCACTCGAAGACCTGTGACAACTTCGGGTGTGACAGAGACTTCACCCATAAACACTTACCTTTGCGCTCCCAGTGGGATCGATATCTATACTTCAAAACTAGCTACAAACGATATGTGCACTTGCAAACATCAGTAGCCTGAGCATAAGCGGTTGCCGGAGGGATATGAACTATCGGAGGACATTGGCCGTCGTTGAGAGCGGTGCAACAGGCCGCTATGCGGAGTAGTTCCTGAGGTAGCTAAGGTCATGAGGAAGTGGTGGAGCAGGGCGAGGCGAGGGGTGGATGTGGAAGAACGGAGGTGGGGCAAGAAGCGGAGGAGGACGAGACGGCAGAGCTCCTGCCATCGCGAGAGAGACGGGGAGAATCCTCCCGATGTGCGGAGGTGGGGGAAAGCGGCCCGGGGATTTCGCAGGGATCGTGCCGAGAATTCCATGCCCTATGCAACTTAATGGGTCTCTGGAAGAAAATAGGGTGAAGTTTCCATGTGGGCCTCTCACCCTGGGAAAGGACGAGGATCCCGGGGGAGGGGGGGGGGGGGGGGGTTCCCGTGCATCCAAATGAGCCTTTATGGGTACATGCTCCATGTGAGGTCATATTGGTGCTCGGGGGTTGCGGTAAGTTGCTTTGGAAAGGTATAGGTGGGTTTGGTCGTCACCTTCTCGGCCTGCTCCAGTCATTGATGTAGCGTGTCGAAGGCTCTTGCATGTGCAGACGGCTCGGCTTGTAGCTCTTCTATCACTTGTTTGGATAACTGGGGGGATGTGTCTCCTTTGGTATATCTATGGTGGTACCCGGATTGCTTCCCTTCCTTCTGCAATCCATAGGAACGTGCGAGCATGGCCAGGGATTAGAGGTTGTCACTGGTAGGTACGTACTTCCGCCGACGACGTGTATGGAATAATGCGGCACGTTCGGCTGCGTGTTGTCCGGAGGCGTGTCTAGTGCTGGATTCGTGGCGGGTGGGGTGGATGGTCTTTGGACGCACGTGTATGAGTCTTAGATGAGGCAGATCTACTAGTGCACTGGAGGTAAACAATAAGTCGGATGTTTGCCAATGTCAAAGTACAAGAAAGGGATGGGACGGTGCTACTTACACATGGGCGACTTGGACATCTAGCTTGGTGGAGTCGAGTGTGTCTACAGAGAAGATGTCAGCATGCAAAGTAAGTGGTAGGTGTCCCTCTTGAAGAAATCCCGTGATGCAGGCATGTGGCTTTTCCGACATGGTACACGTTGTAGGGCGTGCAGGTGTGTGTTCCTCAACATCATCGGACTACAGGATCGTGTGCGTGTGTCGCTTCTGTCTTTCCGTCATTGCATCTTCCTTCTGCTCTTCATTAGGAGGGGCTGGCTTTCCTGCCTCTTGTCTTGGAAGACGTCGCTCCACCGGTGGCTTCACTCGATCTCTTTTGCCTAGTGTTCTCTGTGAGGGTGACTTTTTCAGTCTCGCCAGCCTCTGACCCGACATACTGAGCAGGTTGGATTGCTGTAGCGGGCTAGGGATGCGGGGGTTCGGGGAGAGAAGGTAGGCGGGTGTTTTGGTAATATGCATGCATGACACGGGGAGGATGAAGGTGTGGTGGATGGGTGAGGGTAAAGTCGTGTGCCACGTCTTATTCTTGTGTTTTAGTGCTAGTGGTAGATCTCCCAACGAGGCCCGGGTGTTTGCACTTCCTTGTGCGACATGAGTATTGTTCTTTGTGTGTGTGTTTTTCCGATGAGTTGGTCATTTTTGTCTGGCTAGGCCTGCCTTCGTACAACGTGGCTTTTGCTCACTACACTTTTTTGTCGTGTGGTAAGCCGTGTTTGTGACGTGTTCTGTCCCGAGGCATTACATGCGTACTTGTGTAGTCCGGTCACACCTGATAAGAGATGGGACAAGTGACTTGTTCTCCGCATCGCATGGGTGTTGCTTGTGTTTGTATCCCTATGCGAACAATGGGTCGTGTATCCGTGTTGTGGGCATCGATAGGCTGAGACGGGGCTTTTCTTCATGACACGATTGTAAGCCGGGACGATTAAAAAGTGCGAGCCATCGGTACAAGTGTCATTGCTACGAGTTTATTTGTGTGCATGATTTTTGCTCTCATTTCTTTTCTTTTCTGCGGTGACGTGCTCTGCAGTGCTGTATTGTCCGGGTTTTAGTACCAAACCATACTTATCATGGTTTTAGTTTGTCCCTGTGATGTGGGAACACCTTTGTTGTTTTACAATACATGCCTTAAGCGAGGCAGGTTGACTATAGTGTCTTCCCGTTGTCTTGCTGGTGTTGTCGACACGGTAGTTCTCTGCCCACTAGGCACTCCATGTACGTTTACAATATTTTTATGGTAGTCACCTCGCCTATTTGCATTCTCTCGCATAAATGTGACATCCTATTATTTTGCATTTCTCTCTCACATCATGTCTATACTAAATTGTCAGCATGTCAGATATATAGATATAAGCAATTATAAAAGATCAGCTTCCTACAACTACAAGCATTGGTCCGCAATAATATCATAGATTCTCTCTTGACAAATATCACTCAAGTTTCATGGTCCCACTATCACCTACTGATGTGTCCTATGGTGCACTATGCACTAGGTGCGTGCATTAATCGTATATAGGCCTACACCAACAACTCTGCACTTGTATCTATATATGCCCAGTGATGTAGAAGGATTGTGCAACAGCATAGGATACGTTTTCCTAGTTCTCATGTTTCTTGTGTTAGCTATGCAGGCTGGGCTAGGAATAGGAATAATGAGATCTTCCAAGAGCAATATGAATGGGAACATCCAGGAAAGCATGAAGTCTAGATTTCTCTCCTGGCATTAGAGAGATCTGGTGCTATATTTTTTCGATGCCTCCCATTCCTATCGTTCTTGGGCGCTTCTTCCCCTTCCTTTTTTTGCACACTTGTCTTAATACCAAGGGAAGAACCAGTCTATGTACATATTTAGACGATATGACGCTTACAATAAGCATGGGAAGACGAAGAAAAGATGGTATAAGAGCCATATGAATGGGAATATTGAGGAAAGCGCAAGCGATTTGTTTCTTCCCTTTTAACACTAGAGGTGGATAGTTGGCTTTAGTTTTTCCCAATATCACCCATCCCTATCATTCTTCGGTGCTTCTTCATCATCCTTTTTTCTTCCAACAGTGTACAAGTACCATGATTTATTTGGATTTTCATGCACTAGTTACTGTAATTGAATTGCGCTTTTCTTTGCATGCCTGATTGAAAGCTAAGATAACGACATGACCTTAAGTTTCTTTCATATAATAGGACATAAATTTTAACATTTTAAAGTATACACGTGAATCCCCTGACAAGGCATGATCAAAATTTGCATGATCATAATTCAGTTCAAAAAGAATACTAGCATTCTTTGGACATTATAATGATGCATGGAATAGACAAATCCAGACCAAACAAAATTTAGTTATACTAATATATTTCATTCCTTGTTCTTTTACTATGAAAACCCATGCATGATCAAGAAATATGACTGGTAAAAAACACTCATGAGTAATCGCAGACGATGGGGACATGTGGATAAACATAGGAGAATAATGCATGTAGTATTAACACCAGATATCCTCTCTTGTATTGTAAGTATCAAGAATTGAGAAAAATCGGGAAATTACATGTGTATCACCCACTAGGAAGAAAAATTAATTATATGATAGTGATAAAACAATTATCAGGTTGCAGCTTAGCATCTAGCATCTGAAATGATTTTGATCAACACAAGTGCTTCACTACTAGTCAAATTGCATAGGAGGCATGACCTGTATCATTAACTAATACGAAAATTATTAGTGACGCTGGAAAAATCAAACTTGCATGTTGCAGCTACTAGCATTCTATGTTGAGTGAGAAGACAATGATTGCTATTGTTGTGCTTATGTACAACAATAGATTTCAAAAATTCAAACTTGCATGTTGCAGCTACTAGTATGCAAAAGAAGATAGATTCAGCAAAAGTAAAAAAGAGGATAATACGCTAGCAAAGAAGCACACAATAATCTAAAATTCTAGTCATATGCTTATTTCAGATTAAGACTACCATATAGCTGAAATAAATATTTCATCATGATGCCAAAAATTATTAGTTAATGAGTGTCATAGTTCGTATTACGGGTTTCTAGTTACTGTTTCCTAATATTTCTTCACTTGTAAATTGAACTTCTATCTCGCTCTGATCTCCTATGGATATCATACTTTTCGAACCATGTTAATTAACTCGAGTCTTATATTAAGGAGAGGGTGGAAAATAATGAGTCATTCACAATAGAGAGCTTCATAGACAACCAAATTGTAAGCATTGCAATTATTTTTATTAGCCCCTTCAAGTATAAAATACACATCACCCTTGCAAAATAAAGTAAAAGATCTAGCAACAAAGCCCATGGTGAATCCCCGCTTCCTCCATCATGCCTTTGTTTCTTAATAAGAACTAGATAAATGAAAGGTTGGTTTTAGTGTTAGATCTCATTACCCTTGATTTAATTTCACAACCTAGAGTCAATAACTTCAAATATTGCATAGGTAAATAAACTCATTTCCAAACATATCCAATGTTAACATTAGTAGAAGTTCCCACAATAAAAGTTGCTATGGTATGTGGTCATCATGGATGCACTATGCATATTCAACAACTAGGTCACATATGCCCATAATCTGCAGTGCATGTATTATGTGTAAAACATGCCTAAGGTGTCATAATTGTTCATAGCATTACAAAGAATACATCTATGTTTACCCGAAAGCTCTGAAAGAATGGTACAAAAGTTGAAATTACTTACTCTAAGCTCTGAAAAACTGGATTATCTCTTAGTAGGGACGGCTAGCCGGGAAGAGGCAGAAAGAGAGTGTCCAAGAGCAGCGAGTGTGGGAACACATAGGAACCAATAAGTTCTTTATTTTCTCCTATGGCATCGTAGGAGGATATTTGGCTTTGTGGTTTCCCCGTGCCTCACATCCCTATTGTTCTTGGGTACTCTTTCCCCTTCCCGTTAGCTTGAACACTTGTCTTTGTATACGGAAATTTAAGCACATATCAAGATGATGGCTCCTTGTTTTGTTTAGGAAGAGGAAGTGACGAGGGTTAACTCATCAATGCCCAATGTTATGGACTTGGGTTTGAGGAAGAGGGGTGCACTGGAGATCTCGATCGGCTAATAAACAAGCGGACAAGAGAATTACCCAGCTTCAGGTCCCCGGAGGTAAAAACCTACTCCTGCATGTTTGTTCTTGCTTGATGGAGATTCGAAGGATTACAATGTCGCTGAGATGGTGGTGGATGCGCAGATTGGATCTTGTGTATGTGTATGCTACGGGTATTGTCTACATCTGTTGTGTTGTATCTATTGTGGCGATGCCTTTCTCGTCGGACCCTCCTAGCTTTTATATATGCAGAGGCTAGGTCTCAGGTACCATGACCGAGTAGGTTACAAGTTAGATTCAAACTGTACTCTTTAACTTTCCTTGTCTTGTATGCTTGGAGTTCGTGTCCATATGGGCTTTGTATTAGCTGAACTGTTTTGGGCTTCGTGGACTTTGGCAGGTCGTCGAGTGGGCCTTCCATCGGGTCACACCAAGTAGGCTGTAGTCGGGTGCCCGTTGGACATGCCTATGTTAGTAGCCCCAAAGTGTCCATGCGAATCGTAGATTCGGATGGATACTTAGAAGCCTTGAGTCTTGCATTTGGTAGTCGAAGTCGACAGTTGTGTCAAGTGCGAAGCACTTCACTCGGAAGTTCATCGGGTCAGCTGAATTTGTAGTCGTTCATAGGTATGATGGTAAACGTGCCAGGTACTCTCGACGAATTGGGACTAGTTAATTGCTCCTGGGAAATCACAACGTCACCTACTCAAACTCGAGTGCTCGGACTCGAATTCGGAAATTGCTAGCGTAGTTCGACTAATGCCGCAGAGGCCTTACTTAGCCAAACTCCAGTTTTAATGCATATGTACCTAACGCGTCCATCGGTATTTTCTTCCACTAGTAGGAAAAGGCCATCCGATTAGATATGTAGGTCACGGTATTTATCTGGTAGATCTGTAGACACGGTATTTATCTGGTAGATCTGTAGGCCATCAGATTAGATCTGTAGACACGGTATTTATCTGATAGAGCGCAGCGGATGCGGTTGCCAGGCATCAGATTAGATCTGTAGGCCTGATTACCCACAAGTATAGGGGGTGTATCGCAGTATTTTCGATAAGTAAGAGTGTGGAACCCAACGAGGAGCAGAAGGTGCTAGCTAGTGGTATGGATCAGGAATTCTCTGCAAATACTTAGCAAACGAATTTTTAGGGGTTTTTTATTATGCAAGTAAATAAAGTACGAGTAAATAAAAGACAATAAGAACAAATGCAGCAAGTGGCACAATCCTTTATTCAGCAAAGGACAAGCCGGTTGTATTGCTTAAGATGACCAAACGTTCTCGAGGACACACGGGAAGACTGTCAAGTGCTTTCGTTTCATATAGTTGATTAATCTTCTTTAGCTTGCTAAGTGTTGTGTGGGTGAACTTGTGCTAATGTACCGACCTTCCTAGGAATAATACATACTTGTGATTATACCCCTTGCAAACATCCGTAAGTACAAGAAAGTAATTAAGGTAGAAACCTAACCACAGCTTTAAACTCTAAGACCCTGACGTTCCTTGTGCAATGGTTTCCTAACGGGGGTTCAGGTTTCTGTCGCTCCGGCAACCGCTACGATTAGTATCCAAATACACAATGCATTCCCCTAGGCCCATATAGGTGAAGTGTCATCTAGTCGACGTTCACATGACACCATGTGAGATCCAGGCACATGGCTTAATATGATTGATAGGATACCCATATCAACAAGTTGCAACTTCTTTTCCGGAAGCTCATTCAAAAAGAACTCTAAGGTTAAGCGTGCTTGGCCTAGAGCAATTCTAGGATGGGTGACCGACCGGGAAGTGGGTAACCGGGTGCGTACGAGTGAGGACAAAGTGCGCAGAAAAGACTAGTGTTGGTATGTGGGGCCAGTCTAGATATCCTATTAAGCTGCCAGGAGTGACACCCCCCGGGCCCAGGAGTGGACGGGGTGTTACAAGTGGTATCAGAGCCAGGTTTGCGATTACACGGGTGTGTGCGGGTCAGTGGCGGGACATGTGGAGCATGGCGCGTGTGGCCCGGAGTGGACACGGCATGGCACATGTGCCGACCTTTGGGCCTTAGACACGTGCCAAGAGGGAACGTTCCTAGGGTGTGCTTGATCGATGAGGGCATCGATCTTCTAAAGGGTGGGTGTATGTGAGATCCAGGCACATGGCTTAATATGATTGATAGGATACCCATATCAACAAGTTGCAACTTCTTTTCCGGAAGCTCATTCAAAAAGAACTCTAAGGTTAAGCGTGCTTGGCCTAGAGCAATTCTAGGATGGGTGACCGAAGTGTTGGTCTGTGGGGCCAGTCTAGATATCCTATTAAGCTGCCAGGAGTGACACCCCCCGGGCCCAGGAGTGGACGGGGTGTTACACACCACTAGAAGAAGCACACCATAACTTAAATATCAAACCAGTGAATCTTTCTTAACACAATTCTACTACTAACAACATGACTTCTCCCATGTCCTCAAGAACAAAACAAACTACTCACAAGACATCATATGGATCATGATCAGAGATGGAATAATGATGTATAACAATCTGAACATAAACAATAATTCAATGGTTCCACTCAATAGCATCAACTACAAAGAGTAATCAACACCGGGAAAGTTTCCCCTAAGAACTATGCAAGATTCAACCCAATAGTTACAGCAATATGGAGATGGTGATGAGGGTGATGATGGTGGTGATGATGATGATGATCCCGATGAAGTCCAGCTTGATGGTGGTGTTGATGGAGACGATCTCCCCTCTCCGGGAAGGAATTCCCCCCCGCAGAATTCTGTCTGCCGGAGAGATCTTTCTCTCTCGGTGTTTTCTGCCCCACAGAGGCGGCGTAATATTTGTGTGGTCGCTCCCCGAGTATTAGGGTTTCGGGAGGATTATATCGCCCGAGGGAGAGCGGAGGTGGGCAGGCGGCCACACCACCTGGTGGCGCGACCTAGGCTAGTCCGCGCCAGGGGGTGGTGTGGGCCCCCTGTGGCCCATCTCCACTCCTCCTTCTGGCTTTCTTCGTCTTCTGGAAAAATAGGATTTTCCGTATATTTTCCCGGATTTTCTGATCTTCGCGAATTTTGCCTCCAAACAGCACCTTTTCCATCAGAATCCTGACTGCAGTGGTCCATGCTCCAAAAGTCATCAACCATGCAAAAACAGGTGAAATTACATAAGTATCATCTCTTAATATGAAATATATCAATGAATAACAGTGAATTATGATATAGAATAGTGATCCAAAATGGACGTATCAACTCCCCCAAGCTTAGACTTCGCTTGTCCCCAAGCGAAAACTGAACTCAATAAACATGACCTCGGGTTTATGGAGTGAAGAGTCGATAAAAGAATACGGACAAGAAGCATCATATTCATCAATACATAGATCATAATAGAATACAACTCACTATTATATAACTTACTTGCAATAAGTAAAGGAAACACAATAAAGATACATAAAGTAAATCATAATTGGTAATGGCAAACTTAGCTCTTGGTCGAAGAATAGTTGATAATTTGTTGGAGTTCACAAATAACTGATTTTCAATGATAACTTTCAAAGTAGTAAATACTAAGATAAGAGCAATGTGCAAAACAAGGAACATAATAAACATGATCGAATAAATCATCATATGAATGAATGAAACACAACAACTCAAAATACTTACTGAGATAGAAGGGAGTAGGTTTATTGACTCAACTAAAAAGTAAAAGAAAGGCCATTCGCAGAGGGAAGCAGGGATTGCAAGTTTCATAAAGAGTTCCCAAAAGTTATGATACTTATTAGCTTTCAGCTCTCATTGCCCCTATCATAGGCATCTTTAGGTGATTAAGGTTAAAGTGATCAAATACAAGGATATGCTTGACAAGTTGTAAATTGAGAATCTCATGTCCCTTGAATACGAGGGTCGCTCCTCATGCTATTCAAGTTTAGTCACAGGTAAGTTCTTGCCATCATAAGCACATGTGTATCATAGAGAACCTCCAACGGGGTATCCCTTGCCCGATGATACGGAAGAATCCCCATATCAAAATGACAAGGCAAGCAGACAACAAGTATCTCAGCAATCTTCTTAATTACCATGGGAATATGGTGCTTTTTTCTCTCTTTCCTCTTTTCATAATCTTTTTTTTTCTTTTTCTCTTTTTCTCAATCTCTGTCTCTTTTTTTATAAGAAGAATGCTTCATAGATGCTCGTTATGGTTATGCTGCAGGTTTCCACCATGTCAGCATGGATTAGACCAGCGGCCCAGGCGTTTCTCTAACACACATGCATAACTCCATGGACTTACAATCTCCCCTTTCATTTCACACCGACGACATCCATAGACAAAAGAACATGATATCAACTAGGTACAAAGTACCAGTGCAATGTTGAAAGCATTCTCCATGACAGCATGGTTCTAATAATTCACAACTCACAAAGTGCAAGCATATACGCAACATAGATGGACACAATGGTTCAAGTTTATTAAGTGCAAGGAAGTAAAGTATGCCATCAAGTTCGTGAGAGCTTTAATCACTAATTTTCACATAACAAGTTTAATTTGGAAGGTAGATAAAAACATGAATTTACTTGGAATAGCAATAATGCTAATAGGTAGGTATGGTGGACACAAATGGCATGGGTTTGGTTTAAGGATTGGATGCACGAGAAGAATTCCCTCTCAGTACAGGTTTTTGGCTAGCAAGGATGGGTAGCAAGTATAGGAGTTGAAGGAAACAAACAAACATACAAGTGATAAAGACAAACATGCAATCTTCCTGGGAAGCACAAAAGATCTTAACTAGAGAATACTGAACTTATGAGCAAATCAAGAAAGAAAGATGATGAATTTTTTTTTCTTTAGAGTACTTTTATCTTTTTTTGATTCAACTCTCAAAAATAGTGTTGCTACTGACCGAGCTAGGTTTGCCAAAATCAACTAAATTAACTCAATGATCCCAAAGTGATACCAATACTAACAACAAGATCAATCATATAACCATGAATTGAAAACTAATATAAGATATGCAAAAGAGTAAATGATAGAACTTCTCATTAATATTCCATAACGGCAACTCACACCAAGGGATACATATCTAACGAGAGAGGGGACACTTCCATAATGCAAATCATCCTACATGATAACTTCTCTATTCATGATATGACTCTACTAAAAAGGTAAAAAGATAGAAGATAGTGATGTGATACCGTGGCACCCCCCCAAGCTTGGAACAAACCAATGGGGTGCCAAACCTGATGACGAATTACTCCTTCGGTGGTGGTGGTATCCTCTCGGTTGGTGTGAGGAAATCTTCTAGCATCTTGCAAAGCCTGTTATTCTCCTCTCGAAGCATATCCACCTTCTTCCTCAAGACTCGGTACTTGTCGCAGAACTCATCAGTGACTCGTAGAGCTTCCACTACTGTAGGGCAAGAGCTGATATCTAGAGTCAGAGGTATCAGCCCCTTCATGCATGTTGTCATGTCCTTTACTTCCTCCCTGCCGTTCCGATCCATGTCTTCGCACCTAGTTGCGATCCTTTCTTCTTCCACCCATCCTACGAGGGTCTTCTGCTCAAGATTATGATGGAGCTCGAGACGTCGTCGCAACTCGTAATCCCTTGAAGATGAACCCCTGAACGACATCTGAACAAAACAGACCAAAACAAAAACACGACGAGAACATGATATATGAACCTCAGGGGATCCAGAGGATTATATATTACGAAGTTTCACACCAAAAGGAAGGTACTGGGAGAAACCGGGTCGGAGACGGAGTCCGGGGTGGCCTCACCACCTGGTGGCGCGACCAGGGGTGGGCCCGTGCCACAGGGTGGTGTGAGCCACCCTGGCTCCGTTTCCGTCCCTATTTCGCTTCGTAGCTTTCCTTATTGGCTAAAAACTGCGAAAATATACTTGGATAGTATTTTCGCAGAACGTTTCTTACCAGAACTGTTACCTATTTAAAAACAAACTCAGCAGGTCTCTGAATTTGGTATCTAGTAGATTCTTCCGGAGTCACCACTTGAATAACATCGATATCTTCATCTTCATACACTTATTACTAGAGTCATAAAACCTTTCACTTCCTTACTACACCATTATCTCCACTAACCTAGAAATTTCTTTCTCACAAAACTTCACACAGTTCTCATTAGCAACATTAGTATAAGTGAAGTGATAAAACCTTTTGAGTTCAACTTCAACTGAAAACCATCAAAACATAAGCTACTGTAGCAACTCCTTCCGAAAACCCAAAAAGAATTCGAAAAGGAAATTGAATAAAGAAGCAAATGCAAGAGTGGCAAAATCTGTCAAAACAGAACAGCAGGTAAAGATAAATTTTTTCGAAACTCTTCCGTTGCTCAAATCAAAAAGTGCAAAACTAAAGAAAGTTAAATAACAACCTGGGGAAGAAGCACAAAAAATTACAGCTCAATCCGATATTCAAAGATCTCTCACGAATTTTTACGGTGAAGCATAAAAATCTATTTCGGGACAGCAACTTCCCCAAATATTACTTCTCTCTCATTAGAGGTTGATCTTGATACAAAAACCAAACAAAACGGATAAGGAGAGGTTATTACCGAAGTAATAACTTCCAAGACTCAAAGAAACAAAAACAAACTGAAAGCAAAAATAAATTGGGTTGTCTCCCAAAAAGCTCTTTCTTTATAGCCATTAAGATGAGCATGATAATTTTGATGATGCTCACATAAGAATATGAATTGAAGTGAAAGAGAGCATTAAGAAGCAAAAATACACACATTTAAGTCTAACCCACTTCCTATGCAAGGGAATTTTGTAAACAAACAAGTTGTTGAAACCAGAGGCTACTAGCATAGGAAGGTAAAAGAAGTGCAACATAAAAACTTTCAGCATAAAACGAGGAAACTTGATATTATTGAGATACATAAGAACACTTTTCCCTCTCTCATAGTAACTTTTAGTATCATGCATAAACTTAACAATATAACTATCACAAGGGCCATCATACCAATGATCACTTATTCTAACAAAAAACACAGGAATACTAGGTCTCATATCACTACCTTGTGAGACAATATTAGAGGTATCCTTACCAAGGATAGTGTGTCCATCTTCTACATATTTAGTGACAAAGTCTTTCACATTTGCTATTATGGGTTCATCAACCATTTGTTTATCAGGTTCAACAGCTTTGTTTGTACTTTCATTAACCATACTAGCTATCATAGAATGTTCCTTTATCTTAACTAGGAAAGACATTTTCTCAATATAAGGTTCAGGTAAAACATGATTAGCAGTATAAACTTCAGTATTTCTTGCAAGAACACTCTTAGCAATATCTTTATAAGGTTCATGATACTTATTCCACTTCTTTTTAGGCACTTCAATGTAGGAAGCAAAAGCCTTAAAATAAGTTGAAATAGCTTGAGAATCTAGACCATAAGCATTTTTAATATTTTGAAAGTCATCAGTTCCCATAAAAGATTCAATGCATTCATAATCATAATTTATACCTGACTTTATACCTTTGTCATTCTTCCAATCTTCAGCATTGTCTTGAATACGGTCCAGAAGATCCCATTTAGCTTCTTCTTCCATGCGAGTGAATGATCCAGCACAAGAAGCATCCAATAAATCCTTATCATGAAGAGAAAGCCTTGCATAAAAGTTATTGATAATAATATTGTTGGGGAGCTCATGAATGGGACATTTGAGCATTAGTAACTTCAATCTCCCCCAAGCTTGAGCTGTACTCTCTCCATCAAGATGCCAAAAGTTGTATATTTGATTCCGATCTTTATGAATCTCACTAGGAGGATAAAATTTTGAATAAAAGAGAGGCACTATTTCCTCCCATTCAAGAGCTTGGTCATTCTTCAGCATCTTATACCATTCTTCAGCTCTTCCTTTTAGTGATAATGAGAATAACTTCTTCTTAACTTGATATGTAGTAATACCTCCACACTTGAACAACCCACATAATTCGTGTATAAAGAGCAAATGATCACCGGGATGGACAGTTCCATCCCTAACATAGTAGTTATCCATAACACGATCAATAATTCTTGTAGGTATTTTAAAGGCATCATTCTCAGCAGGTGGTGGTTCATCTACTACCTTAGCAGTGGTACTAGCATCACCAAATAAGAAACTCAGCGAATTATCCATAACGAAAATAAATCAACTAACAGAAGTAAACAATACTCACAGTAGAAGTTTCCTTTACCAGTTCCACTCTCCAATAGCACTTCACTCCCTGGCAACGGCGCCCGAAAATAGACTTGATGACCCACAAGTACAGGGGGTGTATCGCAGTATTTTCGATAAGTAAGAGTTTCGAACCCAACGAGGAGCGGAAGGTGCTTGCTAGTGGTATGGATCACGAATCCTCTGCAAATACTTAGCAAACGGATTTTTAGGGTTTTTTGATAATTCAAGTAAATAAAGTACGAGTAAATAAAAGACAATAAGAACAAATGCAGCAAGTGGCTCAATCCTTTATTCAGCAAAGGACAAGCCGGTTGTATTACTTAAGATGACCAAACGTTCTCGAGGACACACGGGAAGACTGTCAAGTGCTTTTGCTTCATATAGTTGATTAATCTTCTTTAGCTTGCTAAGTGTTGTGTGGGAGAACCTGTGCTAATGTACCGACCTTCCTAGGACTAATACATACTTGTGATTATACCCCTTACAAACATCTGTAAGTACAAGAAAGTAGTTAAGGTAGAAACCTAACCACAACTTTAAACTCTAAGACCCTGACGTCCCTTGTGCAATGGTTTCCTAACGGGGGTTCAGGTTTCTGTCACTCCAGCAACCCCTACGATTAGTATCCAAATACACAATGCATTCCCCTAGGCCCATATAGGTGAAGTGTCATGTAGTCGACGTTCACATGACACCACTAGAAGAAGTACACCACAAATTAAATATCAAACCATTGAATCTTTCTCAACACAATTCCACTACTAACAACATGACTTCTCCCATGTCCTCAATAACAAAACGAACTACTCACAAAACATCATATGGATCATGATCAGAGATGGAATAATGATGTATAACAATCTGAACATAAACAATAATTCAATGGTTCCACTCAATAGCATCAACTACAAAGAGTAATCAACACCGGGAAAGTTTCCCCTAAGAACTATGCAAGATTCAACCCAATTGTTACAACATTATGGAGATGGTGATGAGGGTGCTGATGGTGATGATGGTGGTGATGATGATGATGATGATGATCCCGATGAAGTCTAGCTTGATGGTGGTGTTGATGAAGATGATCTCCCCTCTTCGGGAGGGAATTCCCCCGGCAGAATTCTGTCTGCCGGAGAGATCTTTCTCTCTCGGTGTTTTCCGCCCCGCAGAGGCGGCGGAATCTTTGTGTGGTCGCTCCCCGAGTATTAGAGTTTCAGGAGGATTATATACGCCCGGAGAGAGGAGGAGGTGGGCAGGCGGCCACACCACCTGGTGGCGCGGCCTAGGCTGGCCCGTGCCAGGGTGTGGTGTGGGCCCCCTGTGGCCCATCTCCAGTCCTCCTTCTGGCTTCCTTCGTCTTCTGGAAAAATAGGATTTTCCGTATATTTTCCTGGATTTTCTGATCTTCGCGAATTTTCCTCCAAACAGCACCTTTTCCATCAGAATCCTGACTGCAGCGGTCCATGCTCCAAAATTCATCAACCATGCAAAAACAGGTGAAATTACATAAATATCATATCTTAATATGAAATATATCAATGAATAATAGTGAATTATGATATAGAATAGTGATGCAAAATGGACGTATCAAGGTCTTATCTTTGCATCGTAGACACAACATCCGAAAGTTTATCACGACGGAGGTGTTTCGGGTGGCCAAGGAGACGTTATCTCTGAACTTTACATTGCAATGTAAGTGGGACGGAGTCGCTAATGAGTTTGATTGTTGTAAGCGAGTCAACATTATGGACGCAATCGACACAATGGACTATAGGGTGCATGACCAGTGCTGCCTAGGGGAGTAGCCCCCGAGTGTCTGTTCGAGTCATAGACTTGAGTAGATACTTATTGTCGTCGGTTGCGTAGATAGAATGATACGAAAGTATTTCGAATGATCTTGCGAATGTCATCAACGCTGGCAATTTTTCGAATGCGCAACTAGTGTGATCTATGGGAGTATCCCCCAAGTCCTTAATCGAATCATAGATTCGAGTGAGGATTCGGAGTGTGCCACTCGAAGATCTTGCATGTGTGCATCCAACGCTCCAGTTTTGAGTAGCCCCCGAGTGTCTGGCAGAGTCGTAGACTCGAGCAGAGACTCGAGACTTGTATCTTGTAGACGCAGTTGAAAATCATGTTGGCCTGGAAGTGCATTGAGTTAGCGTCTCATGCATAAGGAGCCCAGAGTCGACGCTGCAGTCGGACTCGATATGGTGGAGTCATGCGACGTTTTAACCGGGTGAGTCAACGATGCAGATGGAGTCGATGTAGTTGCTTCTGTCGGGTGCGCACCCAGCACCGCGTCTGTGTAGCATCAAGCGATGCAACCATTCGAGGAGGGACTCGACTCGGGTCATGAGTTTATGGCGTAGCTAGTTGTTTTATCGACTCCTATTGGAGGACCCAATATAATAGCTCGGTGTGATCCGACGTTCTTCTAAGCTGTAGAAAATGCAAAGAATTATGAAGTATCTATATATGGTAAAGAATATTTGCCTATTGGATCGTAAATTAAGATTCTGGTGTTAATCGAATCGACACTTGTGCACTGTATGCTAGGCCTTTTCGTTAGCGTGATTATCCTTAGTCTTAATACCTTGCCGAGGTACTCGGAGTTTAAGGATTCGACGATCAGGCAGAATCAGTTACTCGGACTATCTCATATGAGGTGCTCGAGCGCGTGGAGTCCACGGCATATTAGGTTACTTGAAGAGGACGCATCACCTGAGTGTTTCGAGTGCGATTAAAATAAACGATTATTGACTCTTGGTAAAGGAAATTTAGTTTTATTGGTAGTTGTCGTAGATGAAGTCGATGCGGCCGCGGACGAATTCGACGCGGTAGCGGGTCGCGCCACGTACAGAGTTCATACCGCAGTCGAAGACTATAGCGGTTCATCATAGACGATGGCAACAGCGAGTTGGCGCAGCCAAAAACCCCAGTAGGTTGTCGGAGTCAAAGAACGCGGCGGGTCGCCGAAGCGGAGGGAGTCTCCGAGTCGCTGGAGCCAATGGAATTGATGTAGTCAAGGCGACATTCGAGAGCCGATGCGGCGGATTGGAGTCGACGCGGCAGCTAGTCGCCAAAGCCGTCAGCAGTAGCGGGTTGATGTAGTACTATGTTGGTGCAGCCCTTGGGCATAGAGTCGATGCAGCGACGGGTCGCCGACGAACAGGAGTCGACATAGCAGCAGGTAGCCGTAGCCGAAGATTGCAGTGGGTCGCGTGGTGAATTTAGCGTGGCCTCGGGTGTAGATTCAACGCGGTCGGCGGAGTGGACGCGACAGAGTTAAGGTATCCCCTCGCATGGAGCTTGTGACGAAGGATGGCGAGACCTCAGATGATCTCACGCAGCGGAATCGCCGGATTTTTTTCATCCGGAGCATACATTATCGCTGCCTGGAAGTGTAGTTACTTACGTGACTTGTATTGAGTATTGATGACTATTGAGTAGTAGTAGAAATAATCCTGGCTTCCACTTCACTTAAAGCTTGCCATCAATTTTCGATTCATGACAAAAACTGATCCGACCAATGGTTTCCTTTTCTTTGCTTCTTCGTTCCTCCTTCCATGGAAATAAGAAAAGAGCGTGAAATAGCACGTGACAAGCGGCGATAGCTGTCTAGCTGAAGGACACGCAAATTGTTTCTTCTTGTAGTGTCCAATGTGCGTACATAATCCAATCACACAGCTGCGTGGCTATGTTGCTGCGTGCGCCGACTGCTGCAACGAATATGCACGTTACCCAACACCGAATACACTGGACCAGGCGCAGCTCGCGTGGGAGTTAAATCTTAGATTGACTTGATCCCACGTGTAGCAGCACAAATAAATAACTCTCATCATTGGGACTTTTGAGGAAGACATTGACGTTGATGTCGGGCGAAGATTTCACCGACTCGGCCCAAGTCCGGGAAAGGATGGAGCCGCTATCTCCATTGACTGTGCCGAGTCAGGAAAATTTTCACGACGATGAAGTCGTGTCATTGTTCCCCTACAGATCGGTGGGTCCTAGATCATCGACAATGGAGCCGTCGAGCTAGCAACATCAGCGCTCTCAGTTCCCACAGACGGTGCCAATTGACGAGGGATTAACTCAGCAGTGCCCATTGTTATGAACTTGGGTTTGAGAAAGGGAGGTGCACTTGAGATCTCAATCAGCTAATAAACAAGCAACACGGGGACACGAGATTTACCCAGGTCCAGGCCCCTCAAGGGGAAACCCTACTCCTGCTTATCTGTTCTTGATTGATGGAGATCTGAAGTGTTACAATATCGCCGAGATGGCGTGGTGGATGCGCAGATTGGATTTTGCGTATGTTTATGCTATGGGTGTTGTATAGATCTGTTGTGTTGTATCTATTGTGGCGATGTCTTTCTCGTAGGACCCTCCTAGCCTTTATATATGGAGAGGCTAGATCTCAGGTATCGTGACCGAGTAGGTTACAAGTTATATTCAAACTCTAGTCTTCAGCTTTTCTTGTCTTATATGCTTGAAGTCCGTGTCCATATGAGCTTTATATTAGTCGAGCTATTTTGGGCTTCGTGGACCTTGGAAGGTCGTCGAGTGGGTCTTCCGTCGGGCCGCACGAGGTAGCCTGTAGTCGGGTGCCTGTTGGGCACGACTATCTAAGGAAGAAAAGAGGGTCTAAAAGAAATAGGAGTGTGAACATATAAGAAAGCTCTGTCCGAGACGTTTTCCCAATGCTTCCTACTCCTGTTGTTCTCGGGTGCTCCTTCTTCTTACCTTGGCTAGCAGTAGCACATTCGAGTGTGGTTGTTGATATCTTCCTATATCGAATATATTTTCTTTAGCATGTTTTATTACTATTCACATAGACATAATTACATCGATGTACCTCTCAAGTTATACTGACAGCTTGGCCATATCATGTAAGAGTTGTTATCCTATTCTTACCTTGTATTTGGATGTTGAGAAATAGGCTTGGAATTGGAATTCTGGAATTGTTGGACCGAATTCTAGTGTTTGGGAGGGTCTTGGAATTAAAGTGTGGAAAGAGAAAGCAAGTCCGAGCCTGACCCCCGCTAGCGCCCACCCGACCTCGGGAGTTTCCGAGTTCACCGGCTCGGAAACACGTGGAATTTCCTCCCCACGTACTTGTTCGTTTCCTCGACGCCTCCTCGACGTGACCGCGCCCACGTCCTGTGTCATGATCTCAAATCCCTGACAGTCGAAGAGTAGGCCTTCTGAACAATTCAGTTATCAGACGGTTCAGAAGCAACGATACCTGTTCAGGATAACTTAGATCCAATGGCTCTCTCTCTGAAGGGACAGGTGACCGTCTTCATCGCGCCAACGCTGTCGTCCAGCTCTCCTCTGAAGCTGTCGCTATCACCATTTACTTTATGTCATTTCCGTTCACTCTCCTTTGCACCGGATCTTACTCCCTGGCTTATAACCCTAAACGCTATGCTGGTTATTCAGAGAGAAATACAACCCCTAGCTCCGCCACTGCGTATTGGCTCGGCCCTCATCCCCTATCTCTGAATTTCTCTGTTGTTCATCTAAATTCCTCACCCTTGCTCCGTGATTATTTGTCGTAAAAGGAGAATTTCTACCTGAGGTTGTTACACCCTGCTGTCCCCAGCGCCACCACCGGGGATCCACCCCGTATGTCTCGTTCCCTGCCCTCATCTGCCCCTTCCCCACCTCCTCTCTCTCCCCTTCCCCTCTCGAGCATCAGCGCCAGGTGAGTGGCAGCGGGAGCAAACCCTAGACGACGGCGGGTGCTAACCCTAGACGGCGACGGGAGATCGAGCATCAGCATCAGGTGAATGGCAGTGGCTCCTGGTAGTCCTCAAGCCGGCATCTCCATGTCCCTCATCTTCCTCTTGTCTTCCTCAATTTGTCAAAATTCAACAAAACTTTCAATTCCATTGTTTTGTACATCCAAACAGGATTTGGAATTAGGTGCCACCCTTTGATTCCAAGGGAAAATTTCATGCACATCCAAACACCTGAATTGGAAATTGAGCTCTTTTCTTTTCCATCTTGGATTTAGAATTTTTAGTCCAATTCAATTCCGAGCCAATTTTCCAACATCCAAACACAGTGTTAAAGAAAAATAAAATGCATGACCGATGCGCATCGATCCAGCTCAAGATGGGCAACACCAAAAGTTACAGGTCATAAGAAACTAAGATAGTTCAAATTAAATGAAAGAACAAATAGTTAATTTCAGATGATAGCACATATTCATCATTGTTTGTTTGTTATACCAAACACATGTGTTCTGTAGATAAAACATAAGTTCCTAGTATAGCAGTTGGAGTAGAGTGGAGAGAAATAGAAAAAAGAGTAGTGCACTAACATGTTTCTATAGTAGATGTGGAAGTTATCAGCATTTCAGTTACAAAATCATTCAGATCGGCTCAACTTTTACTCCTATTCGTAGTTACCTATAATCTAGGGTCATTCCTCATGAGAAAATAGAATTGAAGCAGATGGACAAATACGGTGTTAGTAGGGAAACTAGTGCAATAATGGTAATAGAAGCTTCTAAATTCTACATGCGTCAATGAGCAACTGATCATATAGTGGTTGCTATTACGCTCACCTAAAATAATACAATATACATGTTGACCTAATATTATCTCTGAAGTATGGTAAAGCAGATACCAAGCTAAGCTACCGAGAAATAATGGGTGCGTCAATAGATGCAAGCATGGCTAATAAAAAAATGTTTGTGTTGAATCTGTGCGATAACTTTTAGAATAAATATTGAAAAAATAAACCATGTGTTGTTGTTGCTAGGGGTGTAAAAATGTATATTCTTTTGTAGCATAAATATATGCTATTGTTTGGTACAAGTTTTAAGGTGATTGGCATTTTTAACAACCATCTATCCAGACTGATCTAACGGTGGGGAAATAGGTGGTACTAGGCTGATGGTACCCAGTGGTACAAAAAAGCGGGACCGGTACCACATATTAATTTGATTTGTTTTAATTAAAAAGGACACTTAGATAATTTTATCAAATGGCCCACCGTCACTACCTCTTCCCAGGCACAGGCTGCAGTGATACGTCGCCGGCGGCGATGCTCACCACCAGCCCAGTCATCCCGTTACTCGCGGGTTGAAGGTCACCTTCGTCAGCTGTGTAGTCTCTTCTCTGTCGTTGCTGACGGGAACTTCCGGCAGCAAGAAGAAGCACTGCACCTCATAGGCTCAAACACGTAGAAATCACCGAGAACCACTTTATACATTGCCGCCATACATGTCTAGCAGCCTGACGAAGATCCTTTGATTCCGCAAGCACAAGAATACACACATCATGTAATAGGCCAAGAGAAGTACTCCAGCTTCGACGGAGCCCAGGAGCTTGCCATGAATCCCAGTTAGACGAACGTGATTGCTTCTTTCTTAATTCTCTCCGGTCACAGTAGATTCTCTCGCCAAAACTCACAAATCTGGTGATAGGCCAAAACAGATTGAGGAAATATTCGCGAGGCTTTCCTTACAATAGCCAGGTGCTCGCAGTCGGATTCCACCATTGGCGTTTTCGTGGATGATATTCCAGTCGTCGCACATCCCTGTGCACGGGAGTCTCCAACTCGTCCTCGTACACAGACGATTAGGCTAATTATGCAAGTTTAAATCTGTAATTAACCGGGTCATAATGGACGGACAAAAAATTAATTTCGAGATGGTACTGGATAGTATTGGATGGTACTGACCAATCACGCCTTAACTAAACTCTTTGTTTGGTTGTCCTTTTTTGCTTTCTTCTTGGAAATTTGGTTCCCTCGGTAGGAATGAGTACATGGTAGCTTATATTTTTTATACAAACGTAACAGTATCAATTAAGTGTGCTCTCATTAAGTAAATTTGAAAAATAACGAGATTTTGACAATTGTAGTTTCACTTGTCAAACGAGTCATGCATCGTACAAGGATCGATGGTTAAAGTTATGTCCACATTAAAGTCCAGGAATTAGGTCCATGACATATCCGATGTATCATGTTCTCCACTCTGCCTGCTCTCACTCTTAACAAGAATTCGAGAGTGCATAGATCCCTTTTTTGGTTTCTCGTTCTTATAAATGCACCACATTAGGTTAGACAGTGGAATTGAATAGTATGCATTATTGTGTACCATACAGTAGGTCTGTTCATTATCTTGCTTAGTTCACAGGGATTCTGTACATTCTGCAGAGATGTGGAAGAGTCTTATATATACTTCAGAACACTACAACCATGTTCAATAGTATGGGAATTTTTATTGTTAAAGTTGTGAATTTTAAGGACAACAGTGAGCATGGAAGAGGAAGCAAGAGTCTCTAAGAGCAGTCGGAATAGGAACATGGAGGAAATCCTAGAGCTCAATTTTCTCCTCCAGTAATGGATGTAGAGATTTGATTTCTGTTTTCCCGATGCCTCCTATTTCTATTGTTCTTAGGTACTCCTCCCCCTTCACTGTCTTGCAAAATTACTTTTAGGAGAGAAACTAGAAAGTACTAATGGATAGATTTAGATGATTAGTATTGGAAGTGAGTCAGGAAGAGGATGAAAAAGAGTATCTAAGAGCATTGGGCATGGGAACATGGAGGAAAGCCAACACTTCTTTGTCTCTAAAACTAGAGCTTGGATTTGTTTCCTATGTTTCCCGATGCCTCCCATGCCTATTGTTCTCAGATGTTCCTCCCTCTTCCTTTTGGCTTACACAGTATTTGTGGAGAAAATAAAGAAATAGGTTTTATCTTATATAGTTGGCTTTGAAGGGGAGGAATATAAAAAATAGTGGTTCTAAGGCACTGAGCATAGGAGCAGAAGAAGCCATACAAAAAATTTGAGGTTCATATTTTATTTTGTTTTGGCATTTTCTCGATGCCTCGCATGCTTATTATTCATGTGTGTTCCATACATACTCTTATTTATTACGAATAAGATACTAGTTAGTGATAGTCAACCCAATGGGATGATAGTCTTTTAATGAAAAAGGGCCAAAACATTTTTGCAGTTTAGCACACATGAAAGGGTGCATTCTATTGTTGACGGTCACATGTTATTCATAGTGTTAGTACATGTAGTAGTATGGTTTTGGACGTGCTTTTTGCCTATGTTTCATTTCTTCTTTCTCTCTTTTGTTAGCTTTGAGGCTTGGGTAGCTTAGGTACAAATATTCTGAGCAAGAGTTGGAAGAAATGTGTAAAGAAGGACAAAAACATGGCATTAAATTATAAGAATTGCCATATTTAAGAATATTGCAGGACCCGACAGGCTGATTCCAGGTGATTTTTTTTTCAAAATAAAGAAGCTAAAATATTTTATTAGGAATAAGATAGCATGTACAAACGAAACAATATGGGTTAATTATGCAAAAAAAAATGCGGCAAAAGTGACAAACATAAGGCAACTGGATGAATTTGACTTTAAACTAAGCCAATAAAGCAAATCGTCCATGAGGTTACAGAGAAAAATGTTGAACGTATGGACACAATAATATCTTTCTAGATGCCAAAATTTAGTAAATTGGAACCAGCCTAATTTATGAAAAAAATCCGATTAAGATCCCTTTATTCCGCATTTACAAGAAACTGACTAGATTGTGAGTAGCTCGCAAAAACTTAAACAAAGATCCACCAAGAATTCTGTTACAACCCTTCTCAAGTTGTGGTTGTTAACACTTAGTAGTAACCAGCATGTCGCCATTAGTATTCTGAAATCAACACAAGTAGCAAGGAGTGCAGTGCGTTCTCAAATAGGCAACCATTACTAAATTGCCAGCATATTATAGTAATTAAACTTCCGAAACATCTAATGGTGTTGTCAAACTAGATGATTATATGAGTAAAAAGACTTTGGTTGTGCCATTATTTCTTGTAAGTGTCCGATTTAAATAATAGTGTGTGAAAGTGCGTCAACACATATCAAACAACTGCATAAAACCATTAACATGCTTTCCTATGAATAATTACATATCAGGGTCAATAATAGCGCATGTAAGTTTCTGCTGAATCTACTATCCACGTATCTCCAATTCTTTCTGGTCGTGATATGAAGGACGAGAGGACACACGGCGACATCGCCATGGAGCCCGGCTCTCCCGGGGCGACGGGCCCGCAGCTAGGGATTCCCTCCCGTGGAGAGGTAGTGTGCCCTTTCCTGCCCTGCGTTGCACCGCGTCGCGGGATGGTGGGCTGCGTGTGCAGCTTAGGCCCATTGGCAGTGGCTACGTATGGCGGCGCGTTACGTTAGAGCCGTTTCGAGGGAGACAAACGCACCACACCCGATGGGTGGTGGGTCCCATCGGCAACCTACGTGGCAGCGGATATTCGTGCTTGCCGCGGGTTCTCGCGGCCGAGAGCTGAGCTAAAAGCCCACCCGCCAGGTGGTGGGTCCCGTCGGCGACCTACGTCGCAGGGAAACCTGCGCAAGACCCGAGTTCTTGCGGATGAGAGCTTAACTGGCAGGGTAAATTCTCGCCAGCTACAGCTTCTCGTTTTTCGGAACAGATGTGGCAGTGGAAATCCTCCCTTATTCTAGGTTCTCACTCTGTTCATGCCGGTGTTCGACGAAGCCATACGCCAATTGGCAGGTTGCGTATATCGCTTACCGGTGGGGCCAGCCAAGATTAATTACGTGTTAATCATCAGAGCTCGCTTCTGTATCAGTACGCTGATCCTCGCACTCCTATGCAGCAGGGTGTGCGCAAGAATGATGGGATGCCGCTTTCCTATAATCACACGGACATTGTTTACCGCACATATGTCATAGCCCGTATCGCCCCCTTACCGTGAACCGCCTTATTTCCTCTATATGCCTCCGACTCTATCACCCTTCTGCTCCACTAAGCCTCTTTTCTCTCTTGTTGCGTCTTTGTCGTCTTTCTCTCTCATCAACCTCGTCGTTCTTCTAGCTTAGCCTGCAACATCTGCTCCACCGACTCTTTCTCTACACGATGTTGCCCACCCTCTCGCTCCTCGCATCTCCTCGGCCACAGCTAGTATGTAACCTCCGCTGAGCATTTCTCTAGGCGTTCTATGTGTTTCAGCTACTTAAAATCACGTGTTTCTTGCCTTTCCTCGCTAACGTATATTTTCCTTTTTAGCTGTTGTTCTTCCTACTGGGTCTTCTTCTCAGTCAGCTTAGTGTGGTCTCCTTTTACTTGCTAATCATCGCGGCACATTCATGCCACTAGGTGTGGTCTTCCTCTTTCGCGAACAGCTTACAGTTTCAGAGTTTTCATGGGCTTTTATAGCACTAGTAGGAAAAGGCTTATCCACAGGGGTTGTCGTTGTATTGGGAACGGCAGTACCTAAGAAGGTTAGATAGAGGTGTGGGGACTAGCAAGGAAGCTATCGACGGCGTCCGCAGGCGGGATTGGATATAAGCAAGCGTAGCTGGACGCAAGAAGTACCCAGGTTCGGGGCCCTCGTGATGAGGTAAAGCCCCTACTCCTGCCGAGTTTGACTATCAGGGATATACGAACTACAAGTGCTCCTCGAGCTGTATTCTCTAGCTACTGCCTTAAATGCAATGAGACCCACCCTTTCTACTGAGGCCTTGCCTCTCCTTATATAGGCAGAGAGGCAACGGTCTCACTGGCCAATCCGACTGGCGGGCCCCACATGCGGGTCCCAGCCGGCTGGTCATCTACAGTGTCCGACATGGTATGTCTCATCGGAGTATGAGCGGTATGGCTGTCGTAGGCCTGATGGGCGCCCGGTCTTGAGCTGTCGTCGCCACTGTTCTGCGTCATCTCCGCAAAGTCTTGGTATGGGCGGGTGGTTGCAGTCTTGTCATCGTCAGGCGTGCGTGCGGTAATCGCCGTCGTCCTGTCTCACTGATTGGGTCCGGCTACGTCGCCGTAGCCGGCTACTTCTTGATGATCCGGTTATCGCACGGTAGCCGGCCTGTCTTTCCCTGTCCGGCTGTGCTTGGTCAGCCGGACCCGATCCGACTGCTTGGTTCTTGTCCGGTTGGGGTAACTGGGGATCATCCCCCTGACACTAGCCCCCGAGCGCGTGTGGATTCCGCCCTTAGGCGAAATGTGCGCGCGCTCCCTCATGCTTTTGAATTTGTGTCCGGCTGTGCTTGGAGGTTGCGCTACTCGTGACGTCAGTGCCGACACCGGCCACGCACGCACGCGCCATCATTGTACTGTGGCGGGCAGCGTAACGTCCCGTCGCACGTCGCCTCGGGAAGCCACTGTCCGGCGCTTCGGTTCCTGCTTCGGGATCTTCTGCGCATTCTGCTTCGGCAGACGGGATCTGGGCGGCGGTTGGGGTGAGGGCCGTCCGGATGCGCGCCACATGGCCCCGTTGACGGTTGCTCTTCCAGCCCTTTAAAGGGATGCCGCGGGGGAGGCAGTTCCTTTCCTTCGATCCCCCGCTGGAGTTTCCTCTTCCCTCGTGTGCTCCTGCTTCTGCGCCCTTGCCTTCTGTGCTGTAGCCCGCTGCGCCGCCCACTCGTCGTCGTCGATACGGGCCACCGCCACTCTTCTGCCGCCGCTCCCCACTATCAGCCGGAGATGGCCGCCGACCGCGGGGCTTGGTGCGGCTCCTCCGTCACGGAGGACCACATCGCTAAGTACCGCGCCACCCGCGTTCTCTCGCTGTCGGAGGAGGTGGCGGTGCGGTTGGCGCCAGTGGGGGAGGTGTCACCGCACCCGGCGGAGGGGGAGCGCGTCATCTTCCTCTTCCATCTGGCGCGTGGGTTTGCCTTGCCGGTGCACCCGTTCTTCTTGACCTTCCTTGCCTTCTTCGACCACCGCCTCCACCACCTCGCCGCCAACGCAATCGGGACATTGGCGCATTTCATGGCGTTCTGCGAGAGCTACCTCGGGATCCAGCCAGATCTCGGGCTCTTCTGCCGGCTCTTCCGAGTCCGGATGTAGGTGCACTACACGAAGGGGCCGCTAGTCGTCTATGGAGGCGCCTCCATCTACTCCCGCTCCCAATTTGGCTACCCCAAGTTCTTGCTTCAGGACACGGTGTGGCTGTGGCAGCAGTCGTACTTCTACGTCAAGAACGTCACCAACATCGACCGAATCAATCTTCCGGCTTTCCAAGATGTCGAGTCCAGCCAGCAGAACTGGGAGCTGAAGATCCATGGTGACAAGGCGGAGACGGACGCGATGCTGCAGCGCATGCGCTCCCTCGTCACCTGCCGGCTAACCGGCCTGGACATCACCCTCAGCTGAATGTCCCGGCTGATGATGCCGATGCAGCAGCGGGCGCACAAGATGTGCTACTACTCCGGCCGGCTGGACCCGACCCGGCTGTCGCGTCGCGATCCCCGCTACCACAACTTGAAGGAGTGGGTGTGAACGATCACCAAGGAGCAGCTGCTGGAGAACTGGAAGTTCAGTCCGGCGCCCTACAGCCGGGAGAACCGCGCGCCCCGGGTAAGTTCTTCTAGCCGGAAACTTCATTTGTTCTTCTTGCGTTTTTCTTGTTCTCTCCGGCTGACTTCTTGTATTCGGCAGATCTTCGCTTGCATCCTTCGCGAGGAGGGTGAGGCTCCCCTTGAAGAGTTCATGCCTGACTTGCCTGAGCCGCGCGCTCGGCGGTCCGGCGAGGAGTCGGACGGGGATGGCGATGCCTTTCCCAGCCGGAATGACGAGCCGGCTACCGACCCCCACGCGGAGGTTCATGAGGAGGAGGAGGCCATGCTGACCATCGATCTGGCGACGCGGTCCGGGACGGATGGCGATGCAGGCGGGAGCGGCTCCAGCCGTTCAAGCTCCCGCCAGCCCGCGACGGAGGAGCCGGCTCCCAAGAGGAGCCGGTCTAGCACCCTGCCGCCGAGCCGCCTTGGCCGGAAGAAGGGGCCGCCCCCAGTTGTGACGGGGTACATCCCTTCTCCCCCTTTTCTTTCGGCATTTTCCGCCTGCTTCTTTTTTCTTCCTTCCTGACTTTGGTTTATTTGCCTTTGCCTTCTCCTCCTTCTTCTTAGCACGTTGGTTTCTTGTGGAGCCGCGAGCCCGGCTCGAGCTCCAACCGAGTCGCCGCCCCATGCTCCGACTGCATCAACCAGCGTCCCCCCTTCTTCCGAAGTGCCGCCTCCGTCTTCCTCTCGAGCTGAATCGGCTGCCCCGACCGGATCGGGGGGTCCTCAGCCGGAGGCGGAGTCCTTGCAGCCGGATGGATCTTCCACGGGCGTGCGGGGGGGCGCTGCCGGCAAGGAGGTCATGGTTGTCGATGACGACAACTCCGACGAGGAGCCCGGGGAGGAGTGGCGGACGGCGGTGGCCGCGGCGAAGGAGTCCTTGGCCGTCAATACCGTGGACGACGACGCTTCCTCCGCCGCCTCGCTGACAGACCTGGCCGCCATGCTCGAGCTGGCGGTGAAGGAGATCTGGCAGCTGGAGGCCACAACCGGCAGGAACCAGTCCCTGGAGCAGAAGCTTGCCGCTGCCAATGGGACTTCCCAGAGTAAGTTAGCTTCATCCGCCTCTTATTTTTACTGATAGCCGGTTTTGTTGCAGACATCCTCGTGTGCGCTCAGCGCGAGATCGATCGCTTGAAGAAAGCGAACGACCGGCTGAGCAAGTCAAACACCACTCTGCGGTTGCAGAATAAGGATTGGCACACGAGGGTAAACGGTCTGGAAGCCACCATCAAGGAGCGCGACACCTCGCTCGCCAGTCGGACCGAAGCTTTCAACCTTCTCGAGGCCCAGAACAAGGACCAAGAGAAGGAGATTAAACGGCTGGCGACAAAGGAGAAGGCTCTGGTGGAGGAGCTGATGCAGGTCGGCCACACGGCTAAGGGTAAGTTCCCTTTTTCCGCCTTCTTTTCTTTCCGGATCCGGTAGCCGGATCTGACTCTTTTTTATGACAGCTTTTTATCCCGGCATAGACCTGCTGGCCTACAACCGGCTGCAGGAGAACTGGCCGGGAGCACAGCCGACGGCTTAGGAGCTCGTCGTCCTGCTTGGCAAAGAGGCTGCCAAGCTTCGCCAAGTGGCGCGAGACGTCTTCTCCTTCGTGTGGCTGGAGGCTCCGGTTTCGGAGACGATGGCTCAGCTGGCTGCGAAGGTGGGGGAGGTGCCAGCTGCGGTGGACCGGCTGCGGGACCTGGCGGCGCGAGCCGGAGTGGAGATGGCTCTATCCCTCATGCTCTCCTGGTACAAGTACGCCCGCGTCGAGAAGATTGACGGAGGCTTCCGTGCCGGCGCCGACCTCGCCGCTATCCGCCAAGCCCATCCGGAGCTCCGTGGGTCTGCCATCAAAATTGCCGACTACGTGGACCCCGACGAGGTGCTCACCGACTCAGAGTCCGTCAGTACTCCTGATGTGGAAGGCCCGGTGCCACCGCCTGCGGGCGCCGGAACCGGATCGAGCTCCGCGTCTCCTCCTCCGCCCGAAGCTTCTGCTGGTCAAGGTGCTCCTTACGGCAAGGGTCCTGCCGCTTAGTCACCGCCCCGGGATGCCGGGTGTATTTGTCTTGCTTTTGCTACGTGAAACTTGCATGCATGCACTGCTATCTCGATGCGGGTAACTTATGGGAGCTTCGCCTCCTTTTTGTTTGTTAATATTGAACTCTTGAGTTTCCTTTAACTTGTGTGTCTTGAATTTTCTTTCAATACTTCGCCGGCTAACTTCGTCCGGCTAACTTCTTCTGGCTACACAGCTTTAGCCGGAGGAACTACACCTCAAGTGGGGGCGCGCTAGCGCACCCACTGGCTATAGCACTCGAGATTCGGAGTAGCTGGCATAGCCAGGTGCTTCGAATCTTCCTTATTTTTTCCAAGTCTTCTAACTTTATCTGACTAGACTCGTATTAGTCGACTGCTTTCGCTGGCTTAGCTCCTGCAGCCGAGGGAACTAACATTCCAGTGGGGGCGCGGCCTCCTGAGTGTAACCCGAGATTCGGAGTAGCTAAGCGTGCTTGAATCTTCCTTGTCTTCTCTTGCTCACCTTGCCCTCACTGGGCTCCGAGCGGCCGGCTAAACGCCCTTAGCGGTCAGAACTATAAGATTCCACTGGGCGCACGGCGCACCATTGGTGTAGCCCCTGAGATTCGGAGCGCTTGATGAAGGCAAGGACTTCGAATCTTCTTCCCTTTTCCTGAATTCCGACTCGAGGTAGTCGAGCAAGAATATACATATACATACACATACATCCTCACAGGTTAATAGGTTAGTCTGTCAAATTGTAGCCGGAAAACTGCTTGTTTTTTTTTCGAAAACTAGCCTGTGCCTCTCCAGACACTTGGTCGCTTTCCCGTGTGCTCTGCTGTTTTCGCTGCGTCCTTGCCGAGCAGCCAGGTTGCGGTTTGCAGCCGGAATCGAAGGGAGCTGACAGTACATTGCGCACAGTACTAACAGCTTAGTAGCCGGATTGGTTCGAGCTAGTTGCAAGACCGGAACGCCCGGTCTGTCGCGTCTCCTCCCTGTTTTTCGTGTGGGATGCCTCGGGCTTTTGCTCTTGCTAGCCGGACAGCCGGGTTGCGGTCTGTAGCTGAGATGAAGAGTGGGCCTCTGACATCATCGCACACTACTGGGTCGGTTTGTTGACTTAGCAGGCCGAGCCAGCCGGCAAGCCCCCAGGTAGGAGTTGCCGGAGCTAGAAAATCAGAACCGGAAAAGCAGATGCGAAAACACATTTCTAGCAAGGAGCCCCTGAGATTCTCGTAGGGATCCGCATTTTCATTCATGGGGTGTTCGGGATACATACACTGCCTAGCGACTAGGTGTAAAACGGGCGCAGCAGGGCCGCGTTCTAGGGACGCTCGGTCTCCTCGTCTAACTTGTCCATCTTGTTCTTGCGCGGCTGCTACGCGTCGATGAGGTAGTAGGAGTCGTTGGGTAGTGCCCGGCTGATAATGAAGGGGCCCTCCCAGGGTGGCGATAACTTGTGCATGCCCTTCGTGTCTTGCACCAGCCGGAGAACCAGGTCGCCCTCGCGAAACGCGACTGGGCGGATCCGGCTTGAATGGTAGCGACGTAGTCGCTGCTGGTACAGGGTTTACCTGGACAGAGCCAGCTCACGGGCCTCCTCCAGGAGGTCCACTCCGTCCTCCCGCGCCTCCTGGTTGGCTTTTTCGCTGTATAGGAGCTTGCGCGGGGAGTCAAACTCGATGTCGACGGAAAGGACGGCTTCTGATCCGTAGACCATGAAGAATGGCGTGTAGCCGGTTGATCTATTCGGCGTGGTTCAGAGACTCCATGGCACAGCCGGAAGTTCTTTGATGCAACATCCGGGTGACCGCTCCAATGGCTCGATGAGGCGTGGCTTGATGCCGGTTAGCACCAAGCCATTTGCCCTTTCCACTTGCCCGTTGGACTACGGGTGCGCGACGGAAGCGAGGTCTAGCCGGATGCCCTTGTTGCTGCAGAACCGGGCGAAGGCCCCCTTGGCGAAGTTCGTGCCGTTGTTGGTGATGATGCTGTTGGTGTATCCGAATCGGTTGATGATGTCGGTGAATAAGGTGACGACTGTCGCCCCGTCCAGCTTCCGGATGGGCTTAGCCTCGATCCACTTCGTGAACTTGTCCACCGCTACCAGCGGATGGGTCATACCCGCGCGTGCCCGCTTGAAGGGATCGACCATGTCGAGGCCCCAAACCGCGAAGGGCCAGGTGATCGATATGGTCTTGAGTACCGAAGTTGGCATGTGCCTGAGCTACCCGAAGCGCTGGCATCCATTGCACGCACGGACTAGCTGCTCAGCGTCCCCGAGGGCGGTGGGCCAATAGAAACCATGGCGGAACGCCTTGGCGACTATCGCCCTTGACGAAGCGTGATGCCCGCACTCTCCCTGGTGGATGTCCTTGAGTAGCCGGTAGCCCGTGTCTACGTCGACACATCTCTGGAAAATGCCGGATACGCTGCGCTTGTAAAGTTCGTCGTTTATGATAGTGTACGTGTGCGCGTGGCACCAGATTTGCCTGGCTTCCACCTCGTCATCCGGAAGTTCTCCGTTGGCGATGTAGCTCATGAAGGGCTGTGCCCAGGATGGTACTTCTCGAATGACGAGGACGCTCCCGTCCTCCGGTTGATGGATGTCGGGGGGTCATCCGGGTGGTGTACCCGGGACGGCAGCCCCCGAGCTGCTTGATGAACCGGCAGCCCCCGGGTCTTGTGAGCCGGAGGGCACTGCCTTGCCGGAATTGGTGCGGGTCTTCTTCTTCGGTGGCTCTGCCGGCTCCACTTCTGCCGTTCCGCCAGCCGGAACGCTCCCTGCCCAGATGATGGAGTCCGATTCTGGTGACAGGTGGATGGACGGCTTGCGCAGGTGCTCCAAGGAGACCCCCGATGGGATCGCCTGCCTGGTGGATCCGATCTTGGAGAGCGAATCGGCTGCCTCGTTGTTGACGCGAGGGACATGGTGAAATTCGCACCCGTCGAAGGAGGCGCTGAGCTTCTGGATGTGGAATCGGTAGAGGGCCATGTTTGCATCTCTGGCGTCCCATTCTCCGGATACTTTCTGCACCACCAGATCCGAATCACCGAAGCACAGTATCCGGTTGACACCGATCTCCTTGGCTAGCCGGAGCCCGTGCGCCAGTGCCTCGTATTCGGCTATGTTGTTGGAGGACTTGAAGTGGATCTGTAGCACGTACTCCAGCCGGTCTCCTTTGGGCGAGGTGAGCACGATGCCGGCTCCCAAGCCCCCGAGCATCTTCGACCCGTCGAAGTGCATCTTCTAGTGGTCTGAATCCAGAACCGGTGGGAGATACTGGGTCTCAGCCCAGTCGACGAGGAAGTCCGCCAATGTCTGCGACTTGATCGTGAGCCTGGGCTCGTACTGGATGGAGTAGGCGGGGAGCTCGATGGCCCATTTGGCGACTCGGCCGGTGGCGTATTTGTTGCCGATGATTTCCGAAAGGGGCACAGTGCACACGACCTTAATCGGATGCTCCTGGAAGTAGTGCTTGAGCTTCTTGCATGCTAGGTACATGCCGTAGCACATCTTCTAGTAGTGGGGGTAGTTCTGCTTGGAGAGGAAGAGAACCTCGCTGAGGTAGTAGATGGGCCTCTGAACCGGCTGAGTCTTGCCTTCCTCGGGGCGCTCCACCACCAGGACGACGCTGACGACCCGGCTGATGGCTGCTATATAGAGCAACATCGGCTCCTTGCTAGCCGACGTGGCTAGAACCGGTGCTGTGGATAGCATGCGCTTGAGGTCGTGGAATGCGGTGTCGGCTTGCGAAGTCCAGGAGAACTTGTTCGTCTTCTTCATCAGCTGGTACAACAGGAGTGCCTTCTCCCTAGCGGTGACGAAGCTTGGAGGAGGCCAGACATCCGGTGAACTTCTGGACCCCAAGCAGGTTCCTGGGCGGCTGCATCCTCTCGATGGCCGCGATCTTCTCCGGATTCACCTCGATACCTCGTTGCGATACGAGGAAATCGAGTAGTTGACCGAATGGTACTCCGAAGACGCACTTCTCCGGGTTCAGCTTCATCTAGTACTGGCGGAGGTTGCCAAATGTTTCTCCCAGATCCTCGAGGAGGGTGCGCTTCTCCTTGGTCTTGATGACCACATCGTCCACATAAGCATGCATGTTTCGGCCTATCTGGGAGTGCAAGCACTTCTGCATGTAGCGCTGGTAGGTAGCGCCTGCATTCTTTAGACTGAAAGGCATGGTTACGTAGAAGAAAGCCCCGTAGGGGGTGATAAATGATGTCTTAATCTGATCAACCGGGTTTAGCCGGATCTGATTGTACCCGGAATAGCAATCTAGAAAAGACAACAAATCACAGCCGGCCGTGGAATCGATGACTTGATCGATACGGGGCAAGGCAAAGGGGTCTTTTGGGCACGCCTTGTTCAGGCTGGTGTAGTCGATACACATGCGACAGGTCTTGTTCTTCTTCAGCACCAGGATTGGGTTCGCCAACCACTCCGGGTGGTACACTTCCGTGATGAACCCGGCTGCAAGGAGCCGGGTGATCTCGTCACCGATTATCTTCCTCTTCTCCTCTGCGAACCAGCACAAAGGTTGCTTGACCGACTTGGCATCCGGACGCACATGAAGTGTGTGCTCGGCGAACTCCCTCGGCACACCCGGCATGTCCTTGGGGGACCATGCAAAGATGTCCCGATTCTCAAGGAGGAAGTCGACGAGCGCGCCTTCCTATTTGCTGTCCAAGTCGGCACCAATGGTGACGAACTTAGTCGGGTCGGAGGGGTCGAGCAGAATCCTCTTTGTCTCCTTTGCCGGTTGGAAAGTTCCTTCTCCAGCCGGTTTGCTGCTAGCCGGCATGTCCTGCTGGGCCATGGCCATGTTGCGCATGATCACACGCTTCTCCTAGGCTATGATGAGGGCCTCTGCCAGCTTGGAACCGGCTGAGGCGCACTCCATTGACCGCCTGAAGCAGCCGGCGACGGTGATCACGCCACAGGGTCCCGGCATCTTCGTCTTGAGGTACGCGTAGTGGGGGACGGCCATGAACTTGGCGAGGGCAGGGCGCCCGAGGAGAGCATGGTAGGAGCTCGTCAGGTTTACCACCTCGAACCAGATTGGTTCGCGGCGGAAGTTCTCCTCGGTCCCGAAGATGACGTCCAGCTGGATTTTCCCCAGCGGGGCGCAGGCTGGCCCTGGCAGTATGCCATGGAACGTTGTGGTAGTCGGGCGCAGGTCACTTTCGCGAATGCCCAGCTTCTCCAGCGAGGACTGGTAGAGGAGGTTGAGGCTGCTGCCTCCATCGATGAGGACGCGCGAGAATCGGCATCTACGCGCGTTGGAGACGATGAGGGGGTCGAGCACCATGGCGTAGCCCCCGGGAGTCGGCGGATGCTCCGACTGATCTACACAGCTCCAGGTGATGGGGGTTTCCGACCAGTTCAGGTACTGGGGGACCGGAGAGACGATGGCATTGACCTCCTTGGAGCGTCGCCTGCGGCTGTGCTTGTCGTCCTGCTCCGTATCGAAGATGTGGTAGGCGGCGTGCGGCTGTGGGTAGCCGTTGTTGTTGTTGCCACCGTTACCATCATTGCCGGCCCCCTAGCCGGTGGTGGAGGTCCACCAGGAGGGGGAGAGGGAGACGAGGCTGGTTACCCTAGTCTTTTAACTGGCGGGTCCAGCTGCAGTTCCGGGTGGTGTGCGTAGCCGGTATGAAGGGACCGCTATGCCACTTGAACGGGCCATCAAACATCTGGTCGAAGGTGAGTCGTGGCTTCTGCCTCCTTGCGTCGTTAGCCGGTGCGTCGGGCGCACCCTCCACAACATTGACCTGCCACGCGTGGTAGCGGGGCTTCTGTTGCCTGGCTTGGCGGTCCCCATGGAACCGGTTGTCGTTGTCGTGGCACCTGGAGGATCCAGCTTCTCCAGCAGGATTGCCTGGACGGTCGCGAGCCGGCTCCGTAGGAGTCGGACGCCCGTCGACATTTACTCGGAGGGTCTTCTTCATGGCGGCATCCGCCGTGGTGTACTGGTCCGCAACCGTCATGAGCTCCGCCATGGTTTTCGGCTCGTCACACAGTAGCCGGTGGCGAAGCATGGTGCCTTCTCGGCAACCCTCGATGAAGAAGCTGATGGCCTGGCTCTCCAGGATGCCCTGACAGGTGTTGCACAGCTCCGTCCACTTGGCGAGGTATTCACGGTCGGTCTCGCGGTCACCTTGGACGCACAAGGACAGGTCGCGTGGGCGCCCTGGATGCCTGTACGTGCCGTTGAAGTTGCGGACGAATACTTTCTCGAAGTCTGGTCAGGCGTTGATGCTATTGGGCGCAAGGCTGTTGAGCCACGTTCTTGCCGACCCGGTTAGCATGAGGGGGACGTAGCGCACAGCTCTGCGCCTGTTCCCGTGGGTGATGCCGACTACCGTAGCACAGTCGGTCAGCCAATCTTCCGGTTTCATGCTGCTGTCGTACTTGGGGGTGTCCCTGGGTAGGGAGAACTTATCCGGAAACGGCTCGTTCCGGATGGGGGGTCCGAAACAAACCGGGCCGGTAGAATCTTCCTCCTCCGTGACGTGGGCTTGAGCGAGGAGCTCGATGCGTTAACGGTCATCCGGACAATCCGGGTTGGGTGCTCCCACCCGACCCGAGAGACGGGATCCGGCTGGTCTTGGCGCTCCGGTTGGTGGAGGGGGAGGCGGCGGGTTGCTGTTCACCGTCTGCTCCTGGCGCGGCTGGCCCCTGTTGCCAGAGCTGCGACGCCTGCTGTGGGCCCTAGCCGGCTGAGGGGAGGATCCCTGCTGGGTGTCGCGCGGCGTGCCCCTACTGTTGGCAAGCAGCTTGCTCCCCCTGGAGTAGCTGAGGTCCTCCTGCATCTGCCGGTTGGTGTCGGCCTGCTCGTGCACGATACGGAGGAGCTCCCGCACGCTGAAGCGCTAGCGGCTCTCGCCTCGCCCTCAGATCGGGCGGTTCTTCATTGACCCTGCCAAGGCGCAGGTTCTTGATGGGCGGGCTGTAGGTGGGCCGGATGAGGACGGGTGCGGGATCCGTCTCCCCATCCTTTTCCATCCTACCGCCTAAAATGGATCGTATGGGCACCTAGAGGGGGGGGTGAATAGGTGCTACACCAATTTTTAATTCTTTTTCAATTTTAGGCTTAGCACAAAGGGTAAATTCTCTAGATAAACTATTAGGTGGAATTTCCCTATATGCAAACCTATATACTAGCGAGTAAAGAGCGAGTGGAAGAGGAACAAGTAAACCAAAGTGAAGCACGTGGAGACACAGGATTTGTTTGACCGCAGTTCCTTCCTTGTTAAGGGAAGTACGTATGCGTTGGAGGGGTGGGCGGTACTAAGACCTCCACGCCACAAAAGGCCTCACCCTGTTCTTCGATGGATCTCGCCACAATAGGCATGATCCACCTTCCACTATAGGTACCCTTCGAGGCAGGCACCGGCGCCTTTACACAACTAGCGGGGCAACAACTCCACAACAACTTGGAGGCTCCCGAAATGACAACAAGCTACCACAAGAACAAACTTATCAAAAACAACAAACAAGATCTAGGTATTGACAAGAATACTAGATCAGGGATATCTCCAAGTGAATGGAGAGGAGTTGAAGCGCTTGATTCTTGATGATGATGATGAACTTCTCTTCCTTCAATTCCACCAAAGATCAAGACCTTCAGGTGGTTGAAGTGGGAGATCGAGTATGAGAGCTCTTGCATAATGTCTGGTCAATTTCGAATGAATCAAGAGTTCTGAATGTTGGGGAAGAAGGGGTACTTATAGCCCCTTCCAAAACGAGCCGTTGCACACTTTGGGGGCCGGATTATCCGGCCTGGGGAAAACACCGCCCTAGACTCGGAATATCCGGCAGATAATCCGCCCCCTATCAGAGAGACGCGCCGATCTTGCCCTTGATCAACTTCTGGGGCCGGATTATCCGGTCCTATGTGAGGGCCGGATTATCCGGCCAGGGGAAGAAAAACCGCCCCAGTTCGGATTTTCCGGGAGAAAATCCGACCGGATACCGTGCGACGCGCCTTGGTCCCTTTTGCTCAAAAACTGGGGGCCGGATTATCCGGCCCTTGTGACACCCGGATTATCCGGCCTGGGGAGGAAAAACCGCCCCAGTTTGGATTTTCCGGGAGAAAATCCGACTGGACACCGAGCAACGCGCCTTGGCTTCCTTGAGAGATGAGGTAGGCCGGATTATCCGGCCCTTGGTGGGGAGAATTATTCGGCCCCCCTCAAAACTTCCTGCACACTTAGCACACATGAAAAGTCTCCATAGTATTGTTATCTAACACGCAAAACATAGGAAAACATGAAATGTTCTTTCAATCTCCCCCTTTTTGGTGTTAGATGACAATACCAGATTTTGGGGAGAAAGACACAAGACAAACAGAGATAACTATGAAAGGGACTCCCCCTCAATGTGTGCATAATAGAGTTTTGCATTGGAATACAAATGCACACATATAGGTGAATCTATTCCATAGACCTAAAGGCAAAAACACATACCACCAAAGTAGAGAATAGGCATCATTGACATAAATCACAATTATTACCGAATAACCATTATGAGCGCGCACCTTCCGTGATAAACCTCCAGCAATAGGATATGAATAGATAGAACCATAAGCATAATCCATGATTTGAAGTCCATAGGCATCATCCAGACAACCACATAAAGTCTCAAACAACCACAAATCACAAATTTAAAAGTTCAGAGCTAAATGGGCATAAGCAAGAAATAACGAATAGAAAAGTGCAAGTGCTTATGCCCGACCCATGCAAATCCACAGACAACCTAGTAGAACTACTTCTCCCCCTTTGGCATCGAGACATCAAAAAGGGAGAAGAGCGATGCTAGCGCCCCATGGGATCACTCATCGTAGTCCTCGTCCTCGTCCTCGTCCTCTTCTTCATTCTCTTCCTCATCCTCATCCTCATCTTCAAGATCCTCAGTGTTAGCTTCCTCATCTTCATCATCAGCAGCAAGCGCAGAGGGGAACAAGTGACGCTCCAGCTCACCATAGTTCAGCCCAGAGGAAGAGTTCCACTGAGCATACGGAGTGGGAGGTGTAGGAGCCGGAGGAGCACCCGAAGCACCAGACACGTGGTGGAGAATGAGCTGCTAGGAGTGAGCCAGCTCATGGCGCTGCCTGTATGCCTCGTACTGACCCTTGCGCGTGTCCACACCCATGCAGAGAATCTGACGCTGGAACTAGTTCAGCTGCTTGATCTCACGTGCCACGGGAGGCACAGGGGGGCTGCGAGCATCCCTCATGAGGCCCTCAGGAGCAGAGGAGGGGTGAGGGGTCTTCCGAACCTTGTTGTATATCTTCTTGGCCTTGTGCACCGAGTCAATGTGGAACTCCTCAGCAGGAAGCAGGTGACGGATGAGCATCATAATGTAGGGCGCATAGGGAATGGATAGACGGTTGAACATAGCATCACATAGCTCATGGTAGATGAAGTCCATGACATCCAGCCTGTACTGCACTGACTCGTCCTCGCAGGAGGCAACCTCATGAGAAAATTGAAGTAGCTGAACAAGGTGACCACGGATGCTGTCATTGTTGCCCCCACTCGGTGTAATAGAGTCACGGAAAAGACCCACCAATGCTGCATAGATGGGAGCAAGACCATCCACAGTACCCACAATGCCATTGTTCACAGTGCAAGGAGAGAGAGCAACTTCCTTGTTGGGCTTCAGCTGAGTGATGATGCGGTGGCCACTGGCTCTATCCCTGCTACGGAAGGAGTACCCCAGAACCTCAGCCAACACGTGAAAATCAGCAGTCATGGGTCTGTCATGAGTCATCCACTTCATAGTGCGGCGCTCATCCCCACAAATCACCAGAGTGGAGAAGAACTGCTTCACCACCTCAGAGTCAAAGGAGCACTGGAGAGACATGAGATGGTGCAGCCCCATCCTCTCAGCCACAAACATCGCATCCACAAGATGCGCCTTCTCCAAAGCATCAACAAGTATCAGAGGGTGCATAGGCCTAATGTTCAGCCTGGCATAGAAGTCTTCATAGATCCCCTTCTGTTCTGCACACCAAAAACGGGTATCCCCCAGCTCATCATCACGAGGCAGCTCAGCAAACAAGTCACGATGACGGATGGCGGAGAAGGAGACCGCATCCAAAGCCCTGTAGTTGATCTTGGGCTCCTTGCCCTTCCTCTTGGACACCCCCTTTCTAGTCCTCTTGGATTGTTCAGCCATGTGCCTCTCTTCGTTCTTCCTTCTCCTCAATTCAACTTCGTCCACTAGGTTACCTTGTCCGTCGTCCCAAAAGTATCTTGAGCGAGGACGGTGCTTGTAGGTTTTGGGAACACCGGAACCACCTGTGAGGAGAATAAGGGCGATAGCAAGGGGATAAGCATACACACAAGTCCAGGAGAGAGAATGGAAAAAGTAGTCAAAAAGTTTATAGGACAAACTACTCAATCCATACACCATAGTGAAACTGAAGCAGAATTGAATCTGTCAGGCCGGATTATCCGGCCTGGCCAGGGGCGGATAATCCAGCCCTGGCAGAAATTTTTGATTTCACCTAGATTGAATGCAAAAAAGTAGATCGGGCCTAGAAACTGCAAGACTACGATTTTTATGCGAAAACACATCCTTCTAGACAACGTTCCACCCAACAAGATACACATCTAGCCAAAGATGGAGAGGGAGGGAGTTACCCTCACTCATTGGAGGAAGAACACGGAGGAGAAGGTACCCGAAGGCGCGGAGAAGAAGATCCGGGGAGGCCCGGAAAATCCGGTGGCCGGAGAGGCTCGGGGAGGTGAGGGCAAGCGGCTACTGGGAGGAGGAGAGGGCTGGGGGAGAAGTGCTGCTCGTTATGAGCCCTTCCCCCCGAGCCCTGCCCTTTAAGATGAAATCCGCCAGGGCCGGATTATCCGGCCAACACTTGGGCCGGATTATCTGGCCTAAATTCTGGGATTTTGTTATACACAGAACCAGGCCCGCGCGTCCCCAAACAACACCCCCACAAGGTGTACAAGGGACTTGTGTGCAAGAATAGATGGCTTAGGGGTAGGGAAGGCTTAGGATTAAGAGAGCCAAACTGAGATGGTACTAGACACTCAAAATTGCAAAATCCAAATCAAATAAAAGCCAAGATTGAGTGTGATTCCCATAAGAACATGAGAGAGCAAATAACATCCAAAAAGATCCAATTCTCCTTAAGGGAGAGGGCGGTGGCCGAAGCCACCTTGTTGGAGTGTATGGTGTGACACCGCGAAGATATATCTTGGGTTCACGACCAATACTCATCAATAAGCTCACATATCACAACATGATATTAAGAGAAATGATATATCTTGCTATTGGCATTATGGGGGGAGGTTTATCCCAATGAGTTAGGACCACACTCCCCCTATATCCATGCCCACACCTATACCAAACAAGGATTGAGATGTACGAGTGAGTGCATGGATAATCAAGACAAGCTCCCGGAATCAATGATATTTAGCTCATTCCTCAAATAGCAGAATCTTAACTCATCAAGTGGCTTTGTAAAAATATCCGCCAGTTGGTTCTTCGTGCTCACAAAGGATAGATCAATATCGCCGCGAGCAACATGGTCTCGAATAAAATGATTCCGAATCTCAATGTGCTTCGTCCTTGTGTGCTGAACAGGATTGTATGCAATTTTGATTGCACTTTCATTATCACATAAAAGAGGCACTTTGTCACAATTGACACTGTATTCCTTTAAAGTTTGCCTCATCCATAATAATTGTGTACAAGCGCTGGCAGCAGCAACATATTCAGCTTCGGCGGTAGAGATATGCAATTCTGCTTTTTGGAGGACCAACATACAAGAGATCTTCCCAAGAATTGACAAGCTCCAGAAGTAGATTTACGATCATCCTTATCACCAGCCAATCTGAGTCAGTATAACCACATAGAGAGAAATTTGAGCCCTTAGGATACCAGAGACCAAAGTTGGGGGAATGAACCAAATATCGGAAGATCCTCTTGACTGCCACTAAGTGGCTTTCTTTAGGAGCTGCTTGATACCTTGCACACACTCCCACACTCAACACAATATCGGGTCTAGATGCGCAGAGGTAAAGAAGAGAGCCGATCATGGATCGGTATAACTTTTGGTCCACATCTTTACCATGAGGGTTGAGTTCAAGATGACACTTTGTTTGCATCGGAGTGGCGGCACCATTTAGATCCGTCATCTTGAATCTCTTGAGAATGTCTTGGATGTACTTTTCTTGATTAATAAAGGTTCCTTATCTAAGTTGCTTGATCTTGATTCCAAGAAAGAACCGTAATTCCCCCATCATAGACATCTCAAACCTGTCAGTCATAAGCTTTGAAAATTTATCGTTAAAAGCTTTGTTAGTAGAACCAAAGATGATATCGTCTACATATAGTTGGCATATGAAGAGCTCCCCCTTAACCTTCTTAGTAAAAAGAGTGGGGTCGATTTTCCCAACTTCAAAGCCACGATCTAACAAAAGCTCTTTAAGGTGCTCATACCACGCACGTGGGGCTTGTTTAAGGCCATAGAGTGCCTTATCGAGTTTGTAGACATCGTTCGGGAAGTTAGGATCCTCAAACCCTGGGGGTTGCTTTACATATACCAACTCATGTAGAGGACCGTTAAGGAAGGCACTCTTGACGTCCATTTGCTGCAACTTAAAATTGTTATGAGCAGCATAAGCAAGTACGATACAGATGGACTCAAGGCGAGCCACAGGAGCATAGGTCTCGCCGAAGTCGATGCCCTCAACTTGGGAGTACCCTTGTGCCACAAGTCTTGCCTTGTTCCTGACAACAATGCCATTCTCATCTTGCTTGTTCTTGAAAATCCACTTGGTGATGATAACATTGCGGCACTCTTTGGGTTTCTCCACTAGTTTCTAGACTTTGTTGCGCTCGAAATTATTCAATTCTTCATGCATAGCAACAACCCAGTCTAGATCTTCAAGAGCTTCAAAGACCTTCTTAGGTTCCACCATGGAGATATGAGCTTGATGCTCACCAAAACTGGCCAATTCTCTTCTTGTAGAAACCCTTCGTCGAAGATCACCAACAACCTTGTCGAGAGTGTGACCCCTCAACTCAAGGTTACGATCAGCCCGAGCCTTGCGACGAAGTTCAATAAGTTTGTTGTCTCTTGGAGGAGGAGATTCATCACTTGAGTCTTCATTGGAAGCATTTTCTCCTCCTTGATCAGTAACTGGAATATCAGTAGCAGGTGGTGGAGATGCATGCCCTTGAGGTGAATCCGTAGCCATAACAGGAGGTGCAGGCGGAGAGTCGGGCTGATAATCGATAATCCGGCCTGGGAGTACTTGGCAGCTTCATCAGAGGCACAGGACTTGCTTGAACAGGTGAGGGGCCGGATAATCCGGGGCTAGCCGGAAAATCCGGCCTGGAGCTTGCGCTGAAATCTTCTCCAGCAGGAGCAACATGGTCAGCTATAGCGGGTTGGCCGGATAATCTGGCGTCAATCGGAAAATCCGGCCTGGAGCTTTCTTGAGCATCTTGACCTTCAGCAGTTGATGGAGATGGTGTAGAAGTTGCCCCCATGGTTGGAGCATGTTGAGTATGTGTAGATGAGGGCTCTATATGAGTAGAGCATTGTCCTTCCCGGTTCGCCACAAGGGGTTCCTCAATGGGGCGGAAGAATCCCACGCCCATTCTTCTTATGGCATCTTGGGGTATTTCAACGTCTGCATCACAAACACCAACTTTCTCCGCACGGGAACCGTCATTTTACTCGAGCACCACACTACAAGATTCTACAACAGTTCTGGAGATCTTATTGTAGACTCTATAAGTGTGGGATTCGGCACCATAACCAACAAAAATACCTTCTAAAGCCTTAGATTCAAACTTAGATAAACGAACTCCTTTAATAAGAAAGAAACACTTACACCCGAATACCCGAAAGTATGAGATGTTTGGCTTGTTACCGGTAAGTATTTCATACGGAGTCTTGTCCAAGATCTTGCGGAGACATAAACGGTTGGATGAATGACAAGTAGTAGAGATCGCTTCAGCCTAGAAGTTATATGGAGATTTAAATTCGGCTAACATTGATCTTTCCATGTCTGTTAGAGTTTGATTCTTCCTCTCGGCTACACCATTTTGTTGAGGGGTGTACGCAGCGGAATATTGATGTCTTATCCCCTCTTCACTTAGGAACTCATTTAAGGTGTAGTTCTTGAACTCCGAGCCGTTATCACTCCTTATAGCCAGAATGGGGACGTTGTGTTTACGTTGAACCTCGTTGGCAATGTCGATGACAGTTTGTTGAGTTTCACTCTTTAACTTGAAGAAATAAACCCAAGTGTATCTTGAGTAATCATCAACAATCACTAGGCAATACTTCTTCCCACCGAGGCTTGCATGAGATGGAGGTCCGAAGAGGTCCACATGAAGGAGCTCCAAAATCCTTTTTGAAGAGATAATGGTCTTCCTTCGATGAGGTGAATCATGCATTTTCCCTTCAACAAACGCCCTGCAAACACGATCTTTGGCAAAAGAGACATTTTCTTTTAGTCCAAGAATGTGGCCACCCTTGTGGAGACTTTGCAAAGTTCTCATATTGACGTGGGCTTGTCGGCGATGCCATAGCCAGCCCGCGTCATCCTTTCCAAAAAGACACATCGGGCCTGTAGTGGTTTTCCCCGAAAAGTCCACCACGTACAGGTCGTTTTCGACATATCCCATGAAAGCGACTTTAAGAGACTTGCTCCACAAGAGTACCACTAAATCAGCATCAATTTAAACTGCAAATCCCATCTTACCAAGGGCACAAACTGAAAGTAAGTTATACCTGAGGGTCTCAACAAGCATGACGTCCACCAGAGAGATATCGTGAGCCACCACAACTTTGCCGACACCCAATTCCTCAGATTTTGACTTGTCACCATAGGAGACGGTAATGTGATCAAGGTTTGGCCACATCTCCATGATGATCTCCTTGCTTCCTATTATATGACTCGTGCAACCACTGTCGAGTACCCATTTAGAACAACCGGAAGCATATCCCTGCAAGAAAATTGCTTCTTGGTTTTAGGTACCCATTTTTCAATGGGTCCTCTCATGTTAGTAACAAGGGTCTTGGGAACCCAAATAGACCAAGGAATGTAACAATCATAAGGCCCTACATAACTAGCATAAACATCACCATAACAATCACAATATAGTTCAAAGTTAGGATTGTTGATCCCTGCAAAACCATCATAGTTAGTCTTGTCATTGGTAATGTTGCTAGTCTTCAATTGAGCAGTCTTGTTCTTCTTCTTCTTGTTGTTTTTCTTGCCCTTTATCTTGGGTATGTAACCAAGACCTTCTTTACTATTGTTTGTCCTTTTCCTGCTCAGTATCTCATCAATAACCCCTTTACCTTTGTGTTGAGAACTTCTTGCAAGATCTTCTTTTCCAAAGGATGAAGTGGAGGTACTTGGCACATCATGTCGTTTCAATTTAGTTTGGAGCTGGTCATGAGACTCATTTAGAGTGGAATCATCACTCTTCAATGCCTTGTGAGCACTTTCAAGATTATCAAACTTCTCTAGAAGTCTAGCATGAACAGCCCCAAAGTCAATCTTTTCTTTCTTAACCTTGGCAAGAGCATGGTCACGTTCTTTAATGAGCTGAGCTACAGCTTCTTCTTGTGACTCCACAAGGGATTCGAGTCTTTCTTCCAAAGATACTCGAGCCTCCTCTTCCTCTTCCAAGGCATTCTTCAAAGAAGCCATCTCCAAGGCATCTTCTCTTTCAATTCTTCCCTTTTCTTCTAGGAGATCTTTGGCTTGAGCAAGTTGACTCATAAGAACATCAAAATGGAGTTTGTGCTCACCTTGTAGGTTAGTGAAAAAATTATCCAAGGCAATAACTTCTTCTTTCATTTCAAGACTGTCATGATCATCCATATCCAAAATTATGTTAGTCTTAGGAAATGAAGAGCTAGAAGTTGATACCTCGGATCCTCTTACCATTAGGCAAGTGGTGTTGTTGTTGATGGCATTCGAAGAGAGAGGAGGGAGTCGATGTGGTGGCTATAGCAGCCACTTCACGGGAACTATCATCATCCTCTTCATCTTCACTTGTGGAGGAGTATTCCTCTTGAGCTACAAGGACAATCTTGGGTGGCTTCTTGAAAGGGCCATTCTTCTTAATAAATGGCTTCTTCTTAGGAGCTTTAGATTTCTCTTTAAGAATGAGCCTGCCACCATCGTCTATTTTGATAAGGACACTCAGCTACAAAGTGCATTCTATCTCCACAGTTGAAGCAAGTTCTCAATCTTGGGCCACTTTCTCTTCTTCCATTTGACCCGTTCTTGCGCTCAAGGTCAGACTTGGCTTTGGCAGGGTCCTTCCAAAAGTTCCTTGCATAGAATGCCATGTACTCACCATGAGCGCGTTTGACCTCATCGGGGCAGTCCATGGATACCCCCTCAAAAGCTTCTTCATCTTCCTCTTGCTCAACAACATTGGCTTTGAGAGCCACATTGACACCCTTTTGCATTCCAATGGCCTGAGCACGGGCATCTTCAGCATTCTTTGCCGCCACTTTGAATGACGCCATTTCTTGCATGACTTCGTTGGATGTCATTTGATCATAGTTGTGTCTACCTTGCAAGCTCTTCAAATCCGTTGGTTCGAAAGGCATTAAGGCACTCACATACTTTCTTTTTATCCATGCATCATCAATGTGAGTGGCCCCATGCTTCTGAAATGTTGTTGCGATGCCCTTGAGTCTTCTATACATGTCCTCATGGTTTTCACCATCCAACATGTAGAATCCCTCAGCTTCATTACTAAGGGCATCATACCTGTTTCTTCTCATGCTTTCATTTCCAACGAAAAGGTCCGTAAGAGCATCCCACGCCTCTTTAGCTGTGTTGAGATGTTCAATGTGTGGCATGTCCTTGGGACCCACACCCAGCTATATCATGTGGAGAGCGGTGGCATTCAACTGGCTATCCACAACTTCCCTTCTTGTTAGATTGGTTTGATCTCCAATATGAATACCTTCTTCAATAATCCTCCACAATTCAATAGAGGAGCTGCAAACATGAGATTTCATTAGGAATTGCCATTGGTTAAAAGAGGATGCAGTGAGCTTGGGTGGATCACCCCTATTGTTTATATGAGGATGAGGGATAGGTGGGTCCGGGAATATACGTGGCGAACCTCACTATATTCCTCCTTACCACTTCCCTTTTTGGAGGTGGAACCATTTAGTTTTTCACCTTCCACATCATCATCCTTGGATCCGGTGTTACCCTTTTCCTTAGATGATGGTGTGGGAGCCTCAGAGGAGGATGGAGATGGGGCTATGGATGATGTAAGGCGAGTAATCATTTGATTCATCTCCTCCATCTTGGCCTCAAAGGATTTCAACAAGGTTGTTTCCAACGACTTGAGATCATCCATTTTGACCTTATCCATAGCCTCATTTCCATCATCCTTGGTACCCATACTACTCTTAGGTGGTTAAGCCCGAATTAAGAGCCGGGGCTCTGATACCAATTGAAATGGATCATATGGGCACTTAGAGGGGGGGTGAATAGGTGATACACCAATTTTTAATTCTTTTTCAATTTTAGGCTTAGCACAAAGGGTAAATTCTCTAGATAAACTATTAGGTGGAATTTCCCTATATGCAAACCTATCTACTAGCGAGTAAAGAGCGAGTCGAAGAGGAACGAGTAAACCGAATTGGAGCACGTGGAGACACAGGATTTGTTTGACCGTAGTTCCTTCCTTGTTAAGGGAAGTACGTCTGCATTGGAGGGGTGGGCGGTACTAAGACCACCACGCCACAAAAGGCCTCACCCTATTCTCCGATGGATCTCGCCACAACAGGCCTAATCCACCTTCTACTATAGGTACCCTTCGAGGCGGGCACCGGCACCTTTACACAACTAGCGGGGCAACAACTCCACAACAACTTGGAGGCTCCCGAAATGACAACAAGTTGCCACAAGAACAAACTTATCAAAAACAATAAACAAGATCTAGGTATTGACAAGAATACTAGATCAGGGATTTCTCCAAGTGAATGGAGAGGAGTTGAAGCGCTTGATTCTTGATGATGATGATGAACTTCTCCTCCTTCAATTCCACCAAAGATCAAGATCGTCGGGTGGTTGAAGTGGGAGATCGAGTATGAGAGCTCTTGCACAATGTTTGGTCAATTTCGACTGAATCAAGAGTTCTGAACATTGGAGAAGAAGGGGTACTTATACCCCCTTCCGAAACCAGCCGTTGCACACTTTGGGGGCCGGATTATCCGGCCCAAGTGAGGGCCGGATTATCCGGCCTGGGGAAAACACCACCCCAGACTCGGAATATCCGACAGATAATCCGCTCCCTATCAGAGAGACGCGCCGAGCTTGCCCTTGATCAACTTCTGGGGGCCGGATTATCCGGTCCTATGTGAGGGCCGGATTATCCGGCCAGGGGAAGAAAAACCACCCCAGTTCGGATTTTCTGGGAGAAAATCCAACCGGATACCGTGCGACGTGCCTTGGCCCCTTTTGCTCGAAAACTGGGGGCCGGATTATCTGGCCCTTGCGACACCCGGATTATCCGGCCTGGGGAGGAAAACCCGCCCCAGTTCGGATTTTCCGGGAGAAAATCCGACTGGACACCGAGTGACGCGCCTTGGATTCCTTGAGAGATGAGGTAGGCCGAATTATCCGGCCCTTGGTGGGGCGGATTATCCGGCCCCCCTCAAAACTTCCTGCACACTTAGCACACATGAAAAGTCTCCATAGTATTGTTATCTAACACGCAAAACATAGGAAAACATGAAATGTTCTTCCACCACCTAGCTCGCCGCCCCAACGCCGCACCTGGCCGCGCCGCCTCGTACTCGCGCCGGGTGATCTCGAGTTGCTTGCGGGCTACTGCTAGCTCCATGGCCTCCTCGAGGAGGATCTGTCTCTCCATGGCGAAGTTAGCCTCCTTTTCCTCCGGGTTATCCCCGAGGTTGACCAGTGTCTGGAGCCGATCAATGGCATCCTCCACCGGGTTTCGAGGTTGCGGAGGGGCAGAAGTCCCAACCTCGTCCGCGCCTCGCTCCCGCAGCTGGCAGGGGTGAGAGCTGGAGATGGCCATCATGACCTCCACGCCGCAGGGTGCGACGGAGGTGCCACCGCCCGGATGCGGCAGCCCTGCGACAGAGACGATTTCTGGGAAAGCCCGGCTCCTCAGTGGCGGCGTGAGCGAGGTCGCCGAGTAGCAGGACGGTGCCGTTCGCCGGGAAGGAGGTTCCGACAAAGCAGGAAGCGTTGTCGATGACACAGTCAAATTTGCCAAGAGTGAGCACCAGGCCAGAGGCCACGCACTCACCGGCTAACATGCGGGGTCCCGTGCGGAACGTGACTCCGATCGAAGCCATCTTGTCCCACGGTGGGCGCCAACTGTCGTTCTATTGGGAACGACAGTACCTAAGGAGGTTAGATAGAGGTGTGGGGACTAGCAGGGAAGCTATCGACGGCGGCCGCAGGCGGGATTGGATACAAGCAAGCGTAGCTGGACGCAAGAAGTACCCAGGTTCGGGGCCCTCGTGATGAGGTAAAGCCCCTACTCCTGCCGAGTCTGACTATCAGGGATATACGAACTACAAGTGCTTCTCGAGCTGTATTCTCTAGCTACTGCCTTAAATGCAATGAGACCCACCCTTTCTACTGAGGCCTTGCCTCTCCTTATATAGGCAGAGAGGCAACGATCTCACTAGCCAATCCGACTGGCGGGCCCCACATGCGGGTCCCAGCCGGCTGGTCATCTACAGTGTTTGGCATGGTATGTCTCATCCGAGTATGAGCGGTATGGCTGTCGTAGACACAGTGGATGCTGTGCGAGCCTGTCGTCAGCATCGGGCCACTGTTCCTGCGTCATCTCCGCAAAGTCTTCGGTATGGTCGGGTGGTTGCCAGTCTTGTCATCGTACAGGGCGTACCGTGCACCGATACGCACGTCGTCCTGTCTCACTGATTGGGTCCGGCTACGTCGCCATAGCCGGCTACTTCTTGCTGATCCGGCTATCGCACGGTAGCTGGCCTGTCTTTCTCTGTCCGGCTGTGCTTGGTCAGCCGGACGCGATCTGACTGGTTGGTTCTTGTCTGGTTGGGGTACCTGGGGATCATCCCCCTGACAGGGGTCTATCAATGGCGCACCCCTAAAGGGTGCCCCACTGATATTTATCCGTGGCGCACTGGGGAAACCATGTGCCATTGACCCTCAATTATCCGTGGCGCACGCCAGGAACGGTGTGCCACTCTTACGTGGGCCCCAGCGCTGGTGGCCGACCCCGTCCATGGGTGGCATATCCGTGGCGCACGGAATGCGCGTGTGCCACGCATAGCAGCGTTATGAGTGGCGCACGGACATCTGTTGCACCACAGGTGTAGGTGGGCCCATGCATCTGAAAAGGTGGCAACTTACCTGTGGCAGATGGTCTTTTGGTGCGCCACGGATAGCTTTGCTCAGTGGCGCACGGTGTACTGGTGTGCCACAGCTATGTCGTGCGAGCCACAAAAAAGGTGGCACTTCCCCTACCTACCTCCACTAGTGCAAGCACCACCATTTCTAACATAGATCTAGCTCGAGTTGCTCCTATGCTCCACCCTATTTTCTCCAATAATTCCTCCATTTTAGGTTGCCAAAACCTCTTTAAGTTGGATGTATCTATAAAAGAAACTTCTCTCCACCATGTAGATCCACTAAAGTAAGCGCACACACATTTTCTCTCCTCCTCCACATCTCTTGTCTCCACCAAGTTTGACTAACCACACCACAAGCTCTATCGCGCGACCTCTCTCATCTCGGTGTAACTTGTGCTTGTTTTGTGTGTGGACAACGATGTTTGCGGTATATATATGTATGATGTTGGCTGCTTGTATGTGATGAGGCTTTCATGCTCGAAGAACGCCTCAACATGTAGCGCGACACTAGGGAATTCATGATGAGAGAGGGCGTGACCCGGTTCCCGACAAGGTCTACATGATGTGTGAGTGCCTAGCTAGAAGTGTTGGTCGTGTGTGTGTCGTGTCATATACTTGACTATCCTCGTGATGTGTTTCTGAACTATCATTTGACGTGTGTGTCATAAACATTATTAACTTCCCCGGGCTAGTAAAACCCTTGACGGTCGATATTGGACTTGCCTATATGGTTGTCATCCATGCTATATTTTATTTTTAAGTTTATGAATCTTTGCTCATTTTTCTGATCATGCAAAGATGTTTGTAGTTTGCCATTCCTTTTGTTGTATAACATATACTACATGCCTTGTCTATAGAGATGGTGAAGTGGTACGTGCTATACAGGGGTTGGGTTCCCGGGGTCTAAAATGAGTGGGAGGACTGCCAGGCACAAGTGAATAACTTCAGCGGCAATAGCTACAGAGGGTACAATACAAGAGAGGTGGCGGCAGACAAGTGGAGGAGACACATGAGGAACAAGAACCGGATGAAGATCTTGGTCATGGTCTCGCTGCTGCTCACCGTCGTCGCCATTATCCTCTATTCGATCATAGTCTAGGGTGATAACTCTATTTGTAATATAATGATCGAATTTGTAATGTGATGACCGAATTTGTACTACCAATTTGTGTAATAATCTAACACTTGAATTCATATTTGATGCATTTCAACACTTTGGATCATTATCATCTTAGTTTCGGGTATTGCTGTATAAATCAAAAAAATGCACTCAAGTAGGAAGTGGTGCACCATTTTTGCCATTTTTGACTTCAGTGGCGCACCTTATCTGTGGCGCACCAGGTACGCGCGCACTGCTGATAATATCCGTGGCGCACGGAGTACACTTACACCACTGAATAAGAAACGCTAGTGGCGTGTGGGAGCGTGCGCCTGCTGGCTCAAGATATGTAGAGCTCGTTGGGAACCGCAAGAGGAAGGTATGATGAGCATAGCAACAAGTTTCCCTCTGTTATGAAACTAAGGTTATCGAACCAGTAGGAGTAAGGAAACAACTACAAGGTGTTGCTAGCAACTTGGAATCCTGCACAACACAACCACAAAACTTTGTCCCAACTTACAGTGAGGTTGTCAATCTCACTGGTTTTACTGAAGCCAAAGGATTAAACGTATAGTGTGGAAGATAGTAATTGCTTGCAGAAAGTAAATAGTAAAAGGTAAACAGTAGATGGTATATCAATGGTAAAGGAATGGACTAGGGTCCATAGTTCACTAGAGGTGTTTCTTCTTAAGATAAATAGCATGTTGGGTGATCTTGATCATGAACGAAGCTCACAAGATCTAAACATGATAGCACAAAGGAGGAGAACCAACCATCTAGCTACTGTATGGACCCATAGTCCAAGGATGAACTACTCACGCATCACTCCAGAGGCTGGCATGAAGATGAAGAAGGCCTCTAGGATGATCTCTCCCATCCTCCAGGGTGCCGGGAAGAGCTTCGGATCCCCCCAATCTAGGGATGGAGATGGCAACGGCTACAGACTCTTTCATGGATTTTTGATCGGGTCCTTAGGGTTTCTGCATCGGGGTACTTTTATAGGCGAAGGGGCGAGGTCGGTGGCCGCCCGAGGGGCCCACACCAGGGCCTGGCGTGCCCAGGGGAGCCGCGCCACCCTATGGTGTAGCCGCCTCGTGGCCCCACTTCGACTGCCCTTTGTACTCTGTGTTCCTTCTAGTAAAATATTGACTTTGGCTTTTGTCTCGTCCAATTCTGAGAATATTTCCTTACTAGCTTTTCTGAAACCAAAAATAGCAAAAAACAGGCAACTGGCACTGCGACATCTTCTTAATAGGTTAGTCTCAGAAAATGTATAAAACTACCATAAAGTGTAAATAAAACATGAGAAAGTTGATATAAAACAAGCATGGAACATAGATACGTTTACGACGTATCAGCGCCACTGAATATATCTGTGGCGCACGGAGTGGATGTGCACCACTGACTATCATACTATCCGTAGCGCACCTGGACATGCGCCACGGATAAATATTATCAATGGCGCACGCCCCGTGCGCCACCGACCTCTGTATTGGTGTGTCACTGATAAATATTTTCCTACTAGTGTAGGTCATAGTACTTTCGGTGGTTGTTTTGTGTGTATCTATACTCCACCGTTTACATCATTTGTATGGTAGTCACCTCGCTTATTTGCATTCTCTCTCATAAATGTGAAATCCTATTATTTTACCTTTCACTCTCACCTCATGTCTAAACTAAGCTGTCAGCTTGTCAGATATATATAGATATAAGCAACTAAAAAGGATTGGCTTCCTACAAATACATTCGTTGATCTACACTAATAACATAGGTATCATGTCTCGCTTAACAAAAATCATTGTGGTTTCATGGTCCCACTATCACCTACTGATGTGTCATATGGTGCACTATGCACTAGGTGTGTGCATTACCCGTATACTAGATCACGGTTGGCACGCGTTGTCGTGCCCGTGTGTTACTACAATAGAATAGTAGTTTTTTTACAAACACATAGATATATAAAATTAATTTTTTTGCGTAAAGTGACCCGTATATTGGTAACCACTTTTGGGGTGAATAAAGTTGCATAGATGTTGTGTGCTAGGAGTTTGGGTCTCAAATGCACAGATTTTGAATTAGGATGGTTTGACAGATAATTTTCTTTAATCTGATCTTGGTCTCTTTAGCTCCTAAAATAAATATGAACTCTCCTTTGGAGAAGGACAACCATGTCGTGCCCATAAAAAAGAAAAATATTTGAAGTATCTATAAAAACAAAGAAAGAATAAAGCCACAAAAATATTTCAGAAAACATGAAAAGTGTTGCATGATTGCTATTTCAACGATGGGGCAATAGGCTGAAAGTCGTCTCTACTTGGCTTTTTTTAAGAGTTGTCTCTACTTGGTTACCCACCACGGTCTCACATGTGTATTCTTTGTGGGCTTTAGCGGTACATTAGGGCCCAGTTAACCAGAACAGGCCGATTTGATCTCCAGAGTAGCTGCCCATAGGGACATTTGGCCCACCGTGGGATCAAAAGTGGATCAAACGGCTAAAAACGAGCAGAATGGAAGATCGGATGGCTGAGAATGCGGATCGTGGGAGAGCTCTCTCTTGTCCCAGTTTTAATATCCCTAATAGACCTACACCCATCAACTCTACATTCCTATCTATATATGGCGTAGTGGTGTAGGAGGATTGTGCAACAACATAGCATACTTTTTCTGAGTTCTCATGTTTCTAGAGTTAGTTATGGAGGGTGGGCTAGGAAGAGGAAGAATGAGACGTTCCAAGAGCAATATGAATGGGAACATCAAGGAAAGCATGAAGTCTAGATTCCTCTCCTATCGTTCTTGGGTGCACCTTCCCCTTGCATTTGTCTTACACACTTGTCTTAAAACTAAGGGAAGAACTAGTATATGCACATATTTAGATGATATGACATTTACATTAAGCATGGAAAGACGAAGAAAACATGATCTAAGAGCTATAGGAATGGGAATATTGAGGAAAGCACAAGCGATTTGTTTCTTACCTTTTAACACTAGAGAGGTGGATAGTTGGCTTTAGTTTTTCCCAATAACACCCATACGTATCGTTCTTCGTCGTCCTTTTGTCTTGTAACAGTGTACAATTACCATGATTTTTTTGGATTTTCATGCACAAGGTATGGCAATTGAAGTGCGCTTTTCTTCGCATGCCTGATTGAAAGCTAAGATGATGACATGACCTTAATGAATTTTCTTTCATATCACATGACATAAATGTTAACATTTCAAAGTATACAACCGAATCCACAACAAGGCATGATTATAATTTGCATGATCATAATTTATTTCAAAAAGAATACGAGCATTTTTTGGACATTATAATGATATATGGAATTGAAAAATCCAGACGAAACAAAATTTAGTCATACTAATATATTTATTCCTTTTTATTTTAGTATGAAACCCCATGCATGATCAAGAAATATGACTGGTCAAAAGCGCTCATGCTAAGAACAATAGTTCTCGCAAAGGATGAGGATATGAGGAGAAACATAGGAGAATAATGCATGTAGTATTAACACCAGATATCCTCTCTTGTATTGTAAGTATCAGCAACTTAGACAAATTGGTAAATGACATGTGTATCATCCACTAGCAAGAAAAAGTAATTATATGATAGTGATAAAAAAATTATCAAGTTGCGGCTTAGCATCTAGCATTTGAAATGATTCCGATCAACACAAGTACTTCACTGCTAGTAAAATTGCATAGGAGGCATGGTATGCATCATTAACTAATACGCAAATTATTAGTGATGCTAGAAAGAATCAAACTTGCATGTTGCAGCTACTAGCATTCTATGTCAAGTGAGAAGACAGTGATTGTTATTTTTGTCCTTATGAACAACAATAGATTTCTAAAATTCAAACTTGCATATTGCAGCTACTATTTGCAAAATGAAGATAGATTCATCAAAATTAAAAAAGGATAATACACTGTCAAAGCAGAGATAGTCAATCGTCTAAAATTCTAGTCATATACTAAATTGTCAACATGTCAGATATATATAGATATAAGCAATTATAAAAGATCAGCTTCCTACAACTACAAGCATTGGTCCGCAATAATATCATAGATTCTCTCTTGACAAATATCACTCAAGTTTGTGGTACCACTATCACCTACTGTTGTGTCCTATGGTGCACTATGCACTAGGTGCGTGCATTAATCGTATATAGACCTACACCAACAACTCTGCGCTCGTATCTATATATGCCCAGTGATGTAGAAGGATTGTGCAACAAAATAGGATACGTTTTCCTAGTTCTCATGTTTCTAGTGTTAGCTATGGAGGGTGGGCTAGGAAGAGGAATAATGAGACCGTCCAAGAGAAATATGAATGGGAACATCAAGGAAAGCATGAAGTCTAGATTCCTCTCCTAACATTAGAGAGATCTGGTGCTATATTTTTCCGATGCCTCCCATTCCTATCGTTCTTGGGTGCTCCTTCCCCTTCCTTTTTTGCACACTTGTCTTAATACCAAGGGAAGAAACAGTCTATGTACATATTTAGACGATATGACGATTACAATAAGCATGGGAAGACGAAGAAAAGATGGTATAAGAGCTATATGAATGGGAATATTGAGGAAAGCGCAAGCGATTTGTTTCTTCCCTTTCAACACTAGAGGTGGATAGTTGGCTTTAGTTTTTCCCAATATCACCCATCCCTATAATTCTTTGGTGCTTCTTCATCATCCTTTTTTCTTGCAACAGTGTACAAGTACCATGATTTATTTGGATTTCCCTTTTAACCCATGCATGATCAAGAAATATGACTGGTCAAAAACACTCATGTTAAGAATAATAGCAATCGCAGACGATGGCGACATGTGGATAAACATAGGAGAATAATGCATGTAGTATTAACATCAGATATCCTCTCTTGTATTGTAAGTATCAAAAATTGAGAAAAATCGGGAAATTACATGTGTATCATCCACTAGCAAGAAAAATTAATTATATGATAGTGATAAAACAATTATTAGGTTGCAGCTTAGCATCTAGCATCGAAAATGATTTTGATCAACACAAGTGCTTCACTACTAGTAAAATTGCATAGGAGGCATGGCCTGTATCATTAACTAATACGAAAATTATTAGTGACGCTGGAAAAATCAAACTTGCATGTTGCAGCTACTAGCATTCTATGTTGAGTGAGAAGACAATGATTGCTATTGTTGTCCTTATGTACAACAATAGATTTCTAAAATTCAAACTTGCATGTTGCAGCTACTAGTATGCAAAAGAAGATAGATTCAGCAAAAGTAAAAAAGAGGATAATACGCTAGCAAAGAAGAAACACACAATAATCTAAAATTCTAGTCGTATGCTTATTTCAGATTAAGACTACCATATAGCTGAAATAAATATTTCATCATGGTACCAAAAATTATTAGTTAATGAGTGTCATAGTTCGTATTACGGGTTTCTAGTTACTGTTTCCTAATATTTCTTCACTTGTAAATTTGAACTTCTATCTCGCTCTGATCTCCTATGGATATCATACTTTTCGAACCGTGTTAATTAACTGGAGTCTTATATTAAGGAGAGGGTGGAAAATAATGAGTCATTCACAATAGAGAGCTTCATAGACAACCAAATTGTAAGCATTGCAATTATTTTTATTAGCCCCCTTAAGTATAAAAGACACATCACCCTTGCAAAATAAAGTAAAAGATCTAGCAACAAAGCCCATGGTGAATCCCCGTTTCCTCCATCATGCCTTTGTTTCTTAATAAGAACTAGATAAATGAAAGGTCGGTTTTAGTGTTAGATCTCATTACCCTTGATTTAAGTTCACAACCTAGAGTCAATAACTTCAAATATTGCATAGGTAAATAAACTCATTTCCAAACATATCCAATGTTAACATTAGTAGAAGTTCCCACAATAAAAGATGCTATGATATGTGGTCATCATGGATGCACTATGCATATTCAACAACTAGGTCACATATGCCCATAATCTTCAGTGCATGTATTATGTGTAAAACATGCATAAGGTGTCGTAATTGTTCATAGCAATACAAAGAATACATCTATGTTTACCCGAAAGCTCTGGAAGAATGGTTGAAAAGTCGAAACTACTTACTCTGAGCTCTGAAAAAATGGATTCTCTCTTAGTAGGGACGGCTAGCCGGGAAGAGGCAGAAAGAGAGTGTCCAAGAGAAGTGGGTGTGGGAACACATAGGAACCAATAAGTTCTATATTTTATCCTCTGGCATCATAGGAGGATATTTGGGTTTGTGGTTTCCCCGTGCCTCACATCCCTATTGTTCTTGGGTACTCTTTCCCCTTCCCGTTAGCTTGAACACTTGTCTTTGTATACGGAAATTTAAGCACATATCAAGATGATGGCTCCTTGATGTTTTGTTTAGGAAGAGGAAGTGATGAGGGTTAACTCATCAATGCCCATTGTTATGGACTTTGGTTTGAGGAAGATGGGTGCACTGGAGATCTCGATCGGCTAACAAACAAGCGGATACGAGATTTACCCAGGTTCAGGTTGTAGGGGTTCCGCGCATAAAAACAATAAATTTTACTCTACCCCCCTGAACCCCTGAAGCTGCCAGGACCTATCTATTAGTAATACAGTAACGGGAGGGGATTTTCACGAACTTACCCTTGAAGACCGAAAAGCGTTGTCAACGCTCACGAGAGCGTGGTTGATGTATACGAGCCGAAGCCGACCTCAAGGTCGTGATGAAGTCCTTGCGCTTCTTCTGGCTCCAACGACTTGAGTGCCTCAAGTGCAACACCTCGCGGGGAGTTACACATGTCCGGTGCCTGACGATGACTCCCGCTTCCTCAATCTAGCAGCAGTTGCGGAAGTAGACCTCCCGGATCCGAATCCTGCAGCGCGACGGCTCTCCGCGGTGAAGTTGTCTCTCGCTCGTGCAGTCTAGACTTGGGACCACGGTCACGAGAGAGAAAGGAGGAGAGAGAAAATATCAATTATAGGTCCTCCCAAAAGTGGAGAGACCTTTATTGATTATTGGTGTGTTTTTCTAGGCCAAATACCCCACTTTATATAGGGGGAGGGGAGGTACTACCTCCCTCAAAGTCCCGGGGTGGGACTAAAGGAGAGGAGGGGGTGGGGGCAGGTGCCGCCGGCCACCCCCTCATGGGCCCCACGTGGGGGGCTGGCCCAATAGGGCCGCCGGCCACCCCTTGGCCCTTCTCCCCTCTTGCCTTTCCCTAATGGGCCCTCTCCCCTCCGGGAATTGGCCCATTAACCTTTGACCATTAAATTGATTTTCTCTTTATTAAATAATTATGAATAAATGATTAAATCAATATTTAACATTCATTCACACATTATCTAACCTCCGTGGCCATGGAACACCTTCCACCTCCACTCTGGACATCCTCCGGACTTACCGAAACTCTTCCGGTTTTCTCCCTTCTTTTCTTCGGCGATTCTACTGATCCTATAAACACTCTCTAAGCATCATCATCAAGCCCTTAAGCGTGATACCCCACGGTTTGGGAACACTCCAAACATGTTCGGGACACTCCCGCACCAATGATCGCAGAGGGACCTGGATGGCCATGTGACCCCTATGCGTTCCACGAAGATCTTTTGTCGTTTGAACCAGGACAGTCGTGTCTCATTCCCTTTGTCATTTGATACTTGCATTGCCCGAGATCTGATCAATGAAATCACCATGTCGTGTTCAATCTTGTTACTAAACAATGCTACTTAACTCGTTCTGACAAGTGATATCCCCGTGATCTAATCACACACTATGCAGCTATTGGATATAACCTCTCCGAGTGGGCCCTTGAGTATCTTCCCATCACATGTACGAACAAATCCCGATCTTGACATATATTGCCTCTATGGTTTCCTCCGAATACCTGAACACACCTTTATAACCACCCTTTTACCAGATGGCGTTTGATGCTATCTAAGAACTCTCGAGAGACAGTGATTGATATAGCCTCACGGTCTAAGGAATAGTCTACGAGGATCCATTTCTAACCATCGTAACTTGAACTTCGTGACATGATCGGGTCATGATGTTTAGGTTGGGTATTGGTTCATCATCTCATTCACAGAATGAGATGACCTCATTTCCAACTGGCATAAATGCCACATGATCAGGAAACTTGATCATCTGTTGACCAATGAACCAAAGGACTAGAGTTTCACCGAATCCCTATTGTTTGTATATCACACGTGTATTGATGTTTCCACTCAATACAGTTATAGCATGATATAAAACTTAATCATAAACTATATGAAATATGATAATAGTCCTTACTACTATTTATCTCTAGGGCATATTTCGAACAGTCTCCCACTTGCACTAGAGTACAAGTACACTAGCTGCATTTGTTCTCAATCATTGGTACCATATACCCGGTACCCTGAACATGCTTGCTCATGGAAGAGGTTGAGTCTTGGGTCTGTACTTTACATTCCCAAATCCTTTGCAACTTACTAATGTCACCTTGATTGACATCAATACTTTATCATCACATGATAGCATCTATGTGTATGCATCATCGCTATGGCAGCAGAACGAGGCCTGATTCCAGGAGCCTACAGTGACGTTAGATCAACCTCGAGGGCTTTCTCATGGGCACTGTGCCCTGGGACACATCATTCTACGTTAAAAGCGAACTAGCCCCGCCATAACATTATACAACACTTTAGATGGTACCCTTATCTATTATTATAAATGTATTCATCGAAACACTAGTGCACTCTGTGCAACTTTCGATGTTTTGTTCACCTCACTTCCTACTTGACTTTTAATTGGTATCCACAGGAGTTTCCAACATATTCCCTTATAACATAACTCTTTATGCTTTAAGATATGTCATCCTTTATGGATTTGGAAAATATATCCATAGTTCTCTACTAGACACTACGGACAAACTTAGCTCAAACATTCTGTGATTCGAACTTAATCACTTTCAAACGTTCTTTATTTGGATTACATATTATGCTAAGTTATCATCATGGTTTCTAAGATAGAACCTTTGTCTCAACATAGTGGATGGCGATCATCCTTTTCTTTCTTTCAACCATTGATGTTAAACTTAATGCTATTCCTAATTTGAGTTATTAAGGACTAGTTCCTTAATTAACTTCTATTCTGAAACACTTTTCAGAATCCCTTAAGGAATACTACATAATATCATAATACACCTATTATCAACTTCTACATCTTATAAATCATTATTTATAAGTATTTGTGCCTTTCATTCTTAACAAGCTTAAGAATTACTCCTATAAGCTCCCACTCAGAATATGTTCCTACATATTTGAGTTTGAGACTCATATTGCTCCCACTTAAAAATATGTCAATCACATATAGTTTTACGAAGACTTTCATAGCTCCCACTCAATTTTATGCAAATTGCATATATCCTTTACTATTTTGAACAACTTCAAAATCTTTTGATCATTTATCAAACTTGGAGATTTTCTATGAGATACTAGTACTTTACTAGTTTTAAATCTACTAGACATTTAGCACACATGAATCAAATTCATTTGAATCTGTCCAATACTTGAAAAATTGTGCTTTTGTCATGCACCCCTTTTTCCTACTATGGCTTTGCAGTCATTTGGGAAAATTCCAAGTAACCCCTTTACTTGTGAGATTCAAGAACGAATTGATTTCTAATCTCAAGGGAATTTTGCTTTTAGGATTTATCATAATTTAGTTTACCATTATTTCCTTTTTAGTTCGTAGGTATGTCATATTCCAAAAATCATGATAAGTGGTTCACAAATGTATCCATACAAGATATGGATTTACATTTTGAATCCTACTTCATGTAGTGAAAAACAATAGTGGAGGGAAAAACACAATGATCAAAATCATTGATTCTTTCCTTCTGTGAAGAGAATCGCTCGTGCACATTGTCATTGCTATGCTTCTCAACACTCTGATGCAGGGTTTTGAATCCTCATCATGTTTTACACTAATTTACATTTGCTTCATAATTGAGAAACATCACTAGAAGTGAGCTTTCTCAAGAATGCACCAAAATTCAAGCAATACAAGTTTTGCTTTCCTTTTGGTTCCAGCTATGGATTTCGTATTCAAAGTTTCCAATGAATACTCTACAAGGACTTATTCGCTATTGTTTTGGTTATATCGAATAACCCCAAAACTTTCACGAATTCAAATGGTTTACTAATTCAAATTGAGTGCTAACTATTTCTAACTAATGGTCTCTACATATACACTACAACGATTTATTTGGTGCATTCTATTTAACCCCTTTTGATATCTAATATCACATTATGATGCTTTGTATTTTGACCTTTCAAAACGCTCTGCATTTCACAATCACTTTTATGCCATTCTTATAAAGTTCGAATTTCATTACTATTGATCAAATCATAGCAATTAGATTCTCTTTTATCTTTGTACCCTTTTATCGATGAAACACTTTGATCAAATCAAATAATTTCATATTCATGTTTCCTTTGGTAAACTTACTTTACACATTTAAACAATCATTTAATGATAATTACCATTTTCGTTAAAACATAATACATCGGATATGTATTTACTTTTAACAATTCTTTAAACACTTTGTATTCAAGTAATACACGGTGTTCAAGTTATTTTGCCGAACTTATGCATGATTTATATGTGAAAAGAAATCAAATGACTTTCACATATTATCTGATAACTTTGAATTTAAACAATGGTTTCATTCATTAATGAAATATCATTAAATTGGGTATTTTAAACAAGGCATTTTAATGTTTTACAAATGTTCATGCATTATCAATTAGTTTCAAACAACAAGGATAATTCACACATAATCAAACAAGATATGAACACGAATAGAAATCATTCATAAAAGTGGAACAACTGTTTGTTACAAACTCATATGAATAACCGTCTCACGAAGTGTGAGACACACTAAAGAACTTCACAATCTCTTGATTGCATTAATCATCCTAAAACATAAACTAAGTGATAAATGTCGAGGGAGTGTGTCATCGGCCATCATCATCATGCTCGCCATCAACACGCAACGTCACCTCCTCTCCAGCAAGCACCTCTATGCAGAAGGACCTGTTTTCACCAAAATATAACAAGTATCAGATATACTTAACACTGCAATGTGTTTGCAATATTATAACATTTATAAAACTGTATATCAAATATATACCTTTGTCGTTGATGACCTGAGCGACATCTGTTTCAACCAACACATTCCTGAGATGTGTCATGAACCGGTGGAACTCCATTTCCGTGTCGCCCCTCATTACGCAAGTCCTGACCTGTGCTTGGTAGCTTGGTGGCAGCAACCACAACACAGCAGCATTTGCAAAACAGCCTGAAATCCAGACGTCCAGGAAGTATGATGGCCTCATGTACACATCATGCATGTGGTGCAAGTGGCTGTCCAGTGACGAGTTCTCCTCCATCTTAATGGAGAGGAAGTTTCCCATCAACTCATGCTCCCAAATGAGTGTTTGATCCACGAAATGTGTCCTAAGCTGTAGCATCACCGAACGAGGGTTGACATCACCCACGAAAGGCCACAGCTCGTCCACCATTCCGAAACGCATCACAACTGAAATTTAGGAGGCCATCTCCCGACGGAGATAGCGGTCTTTCCGCTCCTCTGGGGTCTCAAGGTCTGTGGACGGATCCAAATCCATCCCGTCGAGTATGTAGTCGACCATGTCGTTCTCGCTAAGGAGAACATGGAGACTGGCAACCCAAATGGAGAAGTTCGATCCATCTAATCTGAGCTTCTCTCCTTCTAACCATTCAATTGTCAACACGAAAGAGCCCATCTACATTTATAATTGCAAAAGGAATTTAGACTAACTTTATAATTAAATGAGTTAATAATAACTCCACTCAGAAACACCTATCCCCAAAGAGGGTTCCTAGTGATAACACGACCCCTATCAGCCACATCTCCCCCGATCATCACGGCCATCAATGTGGGTTCAAGGGTGGACGCTAAACGTCGGTCACATCATTCATGCGACTCGTGCTCGATCTTTCGACCATCCGCGTTCCGAGGCCATGTCTGTACATGCTAGGCTTGCCAACTCAACCTTAGTGTTTTCGCTGTGCAACATGGCTTGCACCCACTGTATGCGAACATAGATATGTCTGACACCCGATCATCACGGCCTGCCTCATACCGAAGAACTTTCTTGGTGGTGCACACTAAGGGGGAACACAATCGTTGGTAATTTTAACAGGGATCATCTTATTAGGCTACCGTCGAGTATCTAATACTAGCACACAATAAGACATACAAACAATAACATTGAATGTAAATGCTATGTGATATGGTCCTTCACGTCGTGATCTCCATCCGCCGTCACCGGGTTTCGGCGCCAGGGTTCCGGCGCCGTAGACACCAGGGTACCGGTGTCATTCCGGCGTGGTAGTTCGTCACCTCCGTGACTATCTACTACTACGTAACAAAAGGTAATCACTTTACCTTTGCCAGAACCATATCACAAAGCAACGCCCTCCTGCAAAACAAAGTTAGACGCCTCTACTTTATCTTTGCATGTTTTACGTGGCTGAATGGGCTTTCGCACAAGAACCGTTCTTACCTACGAACTTTCAGCACAACGTTGATCAAGTAGTTGTCTCTACTACACCCCTTTCGGGGCCCTCCGTTGCAAATGGTATACCAACTAATGCGAGAGAGACAGACACCCCCCTAAGCCACTTTATACGGTACAAGCCGCATGTCAAGCGTGAACCAGTCTCGTGAATGAAACCGTAAAGTCGGTTGGGGGCCGCTTCATCAAGCATTACTGCGGTATACACAAGTACACGTGGGAGGGTAACAACTAAAAGATCAACGCCCACACACTACATCTCGTGTGTTCTACCCGTACTAGCATTACTACACATAGATCTAGCTCTGATTCCACTTTAGGGGTTCCGCGCATAAAAACAATAAATTTTACTCTACGCCCCTGAACCCCTGAAGCTGCCAGGACCTATCTATTAGTAATACAGTAATGGGAGGGGCTTTTCACGAACTTACCCTTGAAGACAGAAAAGCGTTGTCAACACTCAGGAGAGCGTGGTTGATGTAGACGAGCCGAAGCCGACCACAAGGTCGTGATGAAGTCCTTGCGCTCCTTCTGGCTCCAACGACTTGAGTGCCTCAAGTGCGACACCTCGCGGGGAGTTACACACGTCCGGTGCCTGACGATGACTCCTGCTTCCCCGATCCAGCAGCAGTTGCGGAAGTAGAGCTCCCGGATCCGAATCCATGGCAAGGATGGCGCTCATGGTGAAGATGTCTCTCACTGAGCCTGCACTTGGGACCACGGTCACGAGAAAGAGAGGGGGAGAGAGAAAATATCAATTAGAGGTCCTCCCAAGAGTGGGGAGACCTTTATTGATTATTTGTGTGTTTTTCTAGGCAAAATACCCCACATTATATAGGGGGAGGGGAGGTACTACCTCCCTCAAAGTCCCGTGGTGGGACTAAAGGAGAGGAGGGGGTGGGGGAGGCGCCGCCGGCCACCACCTCATGGTCCCCACGTGGGGGGCTGGCCCAATAGGGCCGCCGGCTACCCCTTGGCCCTTCTCCCCTCTTGCCTTTCCCTAATGGGCCCTCTCTCCTCCGGGAATTGGCCCATTAAGCCTTTGACCATTAAATTGATTTTCTCTTTATTAAATAATTATGAATAAATGATTAAATCAATATTTAACATTCATTCACACATTATCTAATCTCCGTGGCCATGGAACACCTTCCACCTCCACTCCGGACATCCTCCAGACTTTCCGAAACTCTTCCGGTTTTCTCCCTTCTTTTCTTCGGCGATTCTACTGATCATATAAACACTCTCTAAGCATCATCAAGACCTTAAGCGTGATACCCCATGGTTCGGGAACACTCCAGACATGGTCGGGACACTCCCGCACCAATGATCGCAGAGGGACCTGGATGGCCATGTGACCCCTGTGCGTTCCACGAAGATCTTTCGTCGTTTGAATCGGGACAGTCGTGTCTTATTCCCTTTGTCATTTGATACTTCCATTGCCCGAGATCTGATCAATGACATCACCATGTCGTGTTCAATCTCGTTACTGAACAATGCTACTTAACTCGTTCCGACAAGTGATATCCCCGTGATCTAATCACACGCTGCGCAGCTATTGGATATAACCTCTCCGAGTGGGCCCTTGAGTATCTTCCTGTCACATGGACAGACAAATCCCGCTCTTGACATATATTTCCTCTACGGTTTCCTACGAATACCTGAACACACCTTTATAACCAACGTTTAACCAGATGGCGTTTGATGCTATCTAAGCACTCTCGAGAGATAGTGATTGATATAGCCTCACGGTCTAAGGAATAGTCTACGAGGATCCATTTCTAATCATCGTAACTTGAACTTCGTGACATGATCGGGTCACGATGTTTAGGTTGGGTATTGGTTCATCATCTCATTCACAGAATGAGATGACCTCATTTCCAACTGGCATAAATGCCACATGATCAGGAAACTTGATCATCTGTTGACCAATGAACCAGTGACTAGAGTTTCACTAGGAACCCCTGGTTGTTTGTATATCACACGTGTATTGATGTTTCCACTCAATACATATAGCATGATATAAAACTTAATCATAAACTATATGAAATGTGATAATAGTCCTTACTAATATTTGTCTCTAGGGCATATTTCCAACATAGGCCCCCGGAGGTAAAACTCTACTCCTGCTTGTTTGTTCTTGATTCATGGAGATTCGAAGGATTACCATGTCACTGAGATGGTGGTGGATGCGCAGATTGGATCTTGTGTATGCGTATGTGATGTCTACGCACTTCTATTGTTGTAGACAATTGTTGGGCCTCCAAGTGCAGAGGTTTGTAGAATAGCAGCAAGTTTTCCCTTAAGTGGATCACCCAAGGTTTATCGAACTCAGGGAGGAAGTGGTCAAAGGTATCCCCTCTCAAGCAACCCTGCAATCAAGATACAAGAAGTCTCTTGTGTCCCCAACACACCCAATACACTTGTCAGGTGTATAGGTGCACTAGTTCGGTGAAGAGATAGTGAAATACAAGTGGTGTGGATATAAGATAACGGTGCTAGAAAATACTTTGATGGCGTGGAAGAGACTAAAGGCAAACAGAAATAAAGATGGCAGCAAACAAACATGTAATAGATCTAGTTGCAAATGGTGTTTCAATGCTTAGAAACAAGGCCTAGGGATCATACTTTCGCTAGTGGACACTCTCATATAAATATCTTCTCTTTATGATACTACCCTGAACTACTCTTGGGTTGGACACTCTAATCCATGGTAGGGCTATAACAGCACACCTCAAAGTCCGCCTTTCCCATCTAGATAACCCCACACTATCACCTTGAGCTCTAGATGGTTCCAGCAAACTGCTACGTCCAAAACGTATCTACTTTCCCGAACACTTTTTCTATTGTTTCTCCTCTAAACTTGTGTGATTTGGATGCAACTAACACGGACTGACGCTGTTTTCAGCAGAATTGCCTTGGTGTCTACTTTTTGTGCAGAAAATCAACTATGCCAAAAATCCCGGAAAATATGCCAAAAATCCTATTTCACCCGAAGACTCCAGGAGCCAGAATACGAGACGGAGAAGAGCCAGGGGGTGGCCACACCACCTGGTGGCGCGGGACAAAGCCAGCCGCCAGGTGGTGTGGGCCCCCAGGCACCCCCTCGGTCTCCCTCTTCGCCTATAAGAAGCCTTCTGACCTAAAAACTCTGGGGTTCGACGTTTTTCCAGAAGGAGTTCCGCTCCACCGCCAACACCAGATTCCACGGAACAACACTAGAAACTCCGTTCTGGCACCCTGCCGGTATGGGGAATTGGAGGAGATCATCACCATCATCATCACCATCGCTTCTCCATCGACCATCCATGTTTCCGCCATCTATGAGTGAGTAATCCCCCGCTGTAGGCTATGGGGATGGTAGGAATTGGATGAGATCATTCATGTAATGGCATCAGATTGTTAGGGCATGGTGCCTAGTATCTTTTATTAGTGCTTTATGACTTTGTTGCAACTTGTTATGCTTAATACTTGTCACTAGGGCCCGAGTGCCATGATTTCAGATCTGAAAATGTTATTGATTCATTATGATAGTATTGTTTATGGTCTTATCTACAAGTTGTATACACACGTTGTTGTCCAGAACCAATGGCCCCGAAGTGACAAAATCGGGATAACCGGAGGGAATGGCTTTGATGTGAGGATGACATGTGTTCACGGAGTGTTAATTCTTTGCCCTAGTGCTCTATTAAAAGGAGCACCTTAATTGCCAGTAGTTCCCTTGAGACCCCGCTGCAAACGGTTTGGCATGTCAAAAGATGTTGTGCAAGTTCTTATTGCGAGAATGTATGACTATATATGGAACACATGCCTAGGATTATCTAGTACTTGGATGCTTTATCTTATTTATCTGCAATTGCCCTATGTTCTGATTGCTATGTGAATTGTCTTGTCCATGCAACATCCGTCCATCCATCCCTATGCCTACCGCACTCGAATCCTACTGTTTACTGCTATTGTTACTGCTGTATTTACTTTACCATTGCTGCTACTTTACTATTGCTACTACAAAACTCTTGCTACTGATAAACTGCTGCGAAGATTGTTTCTAGGTGCAGCTGAATTGACAACTCAGTTTTTAAGGCTTATAAATATTCTTTGGCTCCCCTTGTGTCGAATCAATAAATTGGGTTTCACTTCCCTCCAAAATACTGCGACACACCCCCTATACTTGTGGGTCATCAAGACTATTTTCTGGCGCCGTTGCCGGGAGCATAGCTTTATTTATCAAGTTCACTTGGATTCTCTATTGTTCACAGCTATCCCTCCATCATGGGTAAGTCTCGTGATGGCAAGTTTCCTATTTTACCATCCACTACAAGAACAGTACTGCTCAACACCTCTCGCTCTTGATTCACCATCTGTTATAAGTAAGCTCGTTACACCACCACATACACATGCTACACACACTGGTACTACTGCTGAATCTGAAACTTCAGATGCTTATGATGCTGCTTCTACTGTGCTTGATAAGAGTGGTTCATTAGGTCATTTCCTACATGCTACGATTGCTAGACCTATAGCTGGAAATACCAAAACTCCTAATGAAGACACTACCACACCTGTTAATTCACCCGAGTCTAGTGAAAGTTATGATATTGAAGATGGTTATGTTGAGATGACTGATGAATTTATTAAAGAATGTAAAAACACCCATGATAGGAGCGCTGCTAAGAGTCTCCTTGAGAGGCATACTATTAGACCCAAATTGTCTCCTATTGCTAAGTTTGCTGCTTCTCCCATAAACATTATAGATGAAGATTACGATTTCTCTCTCGATCTATCTTACATAGCTATTGTCGAGAAAGAACCTTTTTGTGGGACTAAGAATGAAAGTGCGGTAGCACATATGAATGAACTTTCTACCATGAGTGGCTTGTTTTCTGATGATATAAAGATGCGTACATACTTTGTTGCCAAGATTTTCCCCTTTTCACTGAAAGGAGAAGCTAAAACTTGCTTTAGTAATTTACCTCCTGGATCTATTGATAGCCCTGAGTGCTTGATTAGTACTTTCCTACAGAAATATTTTCCTCCTAGTGCTAGACATGCTATTTTGCAGGAACTTTTTGATTTTAAACAGGGAGAAAAAGAGGCATTGCCTGAATCTTGGGCAAGGTTTTGTGCTTTGATTCATGCACAAGCTGGAAGTCCATTACCTAAGAATGAGCTTCTTGATATATTTTATAATGGACTAACCGAAGAATCTAGGACATACCTAGATAGTTGTGCTGATTGTGTTTTCAGGAATAGGACTCCTAAGGAAGCTGAGGAATTAATGGCTAAAATAAGTAAGAATTATGAAGAATGGACTCCTCCTAAACAAGCTATACCTGAAGTAATTATACCTGAACCTTCTATTCCGGTGCCTATTCCAATATCAAAGAAGAGGGGAGTTATTGAATTAAATGATGAAGTGATGAAGGAAGCTAAGAAATGTCTTAAGGAGAAGGGAATTAAGGCTGCACATGTCAAGAATTTACCTCCTATAGAAGAATTATGTAAGCTTATTCCCTACTCACCCACTATTGAAGTACACTCTCTCCAACACTTTGATGAAGGTGATATCCCTTACTCTAAACCTTCTGGTCAATGCTTAGAAGAATTCGATATCTTTATTGTTAAGCAAGATAATTTTAATAAAAGGGTGCAAAATCATCTAATGGAAAACACTAGAGCTATTGTTGAGTTGAAAGATATTGTGGAAAGAACCTCTAACGGTGTTAAAATGATTGTTAAACACTTTCAAATGGTTCAAACTCAAATAGATCAACTTGTTAAAGTGCAAACCGACTTACTAGTTAATGCTGCTAAAGAAAAACATGCTTATGAAATTAGAACTAGAAGTGGAGCTACTACCCAGGATCCTCTATATTCTGAGGGGCATCCCAAAAGAATTGAGTAGGATTCTCAACAAGCTGAAAATAGTGGTTCTACTCGTATGAAAAGGAAAAAGAAACATAAAACTGTTGTAGAACCCTCCGAACCTGCTTTAGATCCTAATAGTATATCTATCTCTGATGCTGAAACTAAAAGTGGTAATGAAGAAAATGAAGCTCCCAACAAAGAGAAAATTGAGAAAGAACCTAAAAACCACACTAAGAATACTAAATACACCAAAGAAGATTTTATTGCTAAGAAACATGGTAGTGAAAGAGAACCTTGGGTCCAAAAACCTATGCCTTTCCCTGATAAGAAACACAAGTCAAAGGAAGATGAACACTATAATAAATTTTGTGAGTGGACGAAACCTTTATTCTTACAAATTCCTTTGACTGGTGCTATTAAATTGCCTCCTTACTCAAAGTATATGAAGGATATTGTCTCGAATAAAAGGAAGATCCCTAATGAAGAAATTTCTACTTTGCTTGCTAATTACTCCTTTAATGGTAAGGTTCCTAAGAAACTTGGAGACCTAGGGATTCCGACTATCCCTTGCTCTATTAAGAATAGTTATGTTAGAACTGCTTTGTGTGATTTGGGAGCTGGAGTTAGTGTTATGCCTTTCTCTCTCTATAAGAGGCTTCAACTAGAAAAATTAATACCAACTGATATATCTTTGCAAATGGCTGATAAATCTACCACTATTCCTGTTGGTATATGTGAGGATGTACCTGTTCAAGTGGCTCATAATTGCTTGATATTAACTGATTTTGTTGTGCTTGAAATGCCTGAAGATGATAATATGTCTATTATTCTTGGGAGACCTTTTCTTAATATTGCAGGAGTTGTTATTAATTGTAATCAAGGAAAGGTGACTTTCAATGTGAATGACAAGGAACATACTATTTATTTCCCCAAGAAGGTTGAAAGAACTTATGGTTTGAATTCAATTGAACATGTTGAGGGAATTCAAGTTGGAGAAATATATTGTCCCATACCAAGAGAAAAATTTGAAACTATTATGATTGGGACCATTGCTATCATGGTTGAGGTAACATAATCATTAGTGGAATACAATGTTTTGTCTCATATGGAATTGTTTTGGCAGCAAGACCTGATCAACCTTGTTAACAAAAGGATTTCATTGAACAAAACAATGTTTTCACTATGATTATTTTCATGTACTTCTATTCAATCCATTTTAGTTTTTGCTTTCGTTTAGTTTTCTTTTTGTTGATTAGTTGCTTGCATGTTAGAGTGTCGTAGAACTTCTATAGTTCTAGCTTTGTTTTGTCCTTGCATCATGTTTCCAAAAAAATCTGTCTGTCAGAAAATCATTCTTCTATGCCTGAAAATGCCCCAAAATAAAGTATCTCGAAAAATTTCAGAAAATTCATATTAAATTTTTATGTGAAAAAGGGGCAGAGGAGTACCTGGGAGGTACCAGGGGGACCCACCAGGCAGGTACACCACCTGGTGGCGCGGCTTGCCCTGGGTGGCGCCATGCCCTGGTGTGGGCCACCCTGGGCCCCCCACTAACTCTCTCACCTGCCACTTTCTTCTCTCTCCCGGGTAAGCTCCAGTTCATTGCTCAAAATCGTGTTCTTGATGTGCTTGCTCTCGATTTTTTCGATCTCCTTGCTCAGCCCATCTTTTTTTCTGAAATTTGGAGCATTTCTTCCCTGGTATGTGACTCCTCTCCTTGTTCAAGTAGATTTGTGTTTGGTGGATTATATCTTGAGTATTTTGCTGCTGTCGGTGACAGGTTATGAGAGCTTGTAAGCTTGTTTGATGCTTAGATATATAGTGTTGATGCATGTTTAGGCCTCTTACAAGTCCCTATGAGTAGAATCCTTCATTATATTCACTTTGCAATCACTTGTTTAATAGGTGTTTAAATTTCAGAATACCAAGCATGAACAACCATACCTTTGGAGAGATATTTGAGAGTGATGCACCTAGGTGTTCGAGGCCCTCAAGATCGGCCTCTCAGTTTAGGCCATCATACAACGAAGATCTCATTGCAACTCTTATTGGTAATGAAAGGGATGATGGGGATGCTCACACATCCACTTTTCCTTGTTTTACTTTTTTACAAGCTGCAGATATTCTTGATGATTTCTTGCTACTTATTGAGAGGGTTGGTTTGACCTCATATATGCAAGATGAGAGTGAGCAATACGCTATGCTCACTAAAACCTTCGTTGAGAGCTTCACGTTTACTAACACATCCTATTAGTCGACTGTCTCTTTCAAAATTTATAATTTGCCCTTCACCATGCCTTTGGAGAGATTTTGCAGTATTGTAGGTGTACGCATGACAGGGACCATGAAGAAAATTCAAGGGCGACCCGCTAATTTGTTGGAGCTTTATCGAGGTGTGACCAATGATGATGACCGCGTGGCGCAGCGCGGAAAGATAAGAAATATCCAACTCCCTGCTCTTAGATACTTTGCATATTATCTTGCTACTAGCATACTTGGTAGAGAGAACACAATTAATATCTCCAACTATCAGTTAGCTTTCCTTGCTGCTGCGCTTAACAATGATACTCGGTACAATCTTGGCTCGCTTATCACTCGTCGCCTAGCTGCTAGGGGCCTAACTATGGGGGAACCATTGCCTCGCGTATAGTCAATGCATTAGGTCCTTTAGTTGATCCCAATGATGCTATACTGGCACCACAGAGGATTGACCTTGTTGCTATGAAAAGTCATCACTTTGTCACTGCTACTTCTGATTTAAACAGTCTAGTATATAGGATTCTTTTCACTAACGGGGATGAAAGGGAGATCCTTTTGCCACAGCCTTCTTTGTTTAGTGTTCACAGGAGACCGTGGTTGCGCTCCGAGGAGGAGGTGGACGAGTAGCTTCGCTTGCTGGGTTTCCACGAGCAGCACCAGGAGGATGTGCCCTCCTATGATTACTCCGCACATTACAGAGGGACGTACTCGAGCTCGCACCACGACGAGGGGACCTCTTCGTCATACCACGGTGACACTTCATCCTGGCCAGCTTAGGATTGATACCCACTTAGGCCAAAAGCCTAAGCTTGGGGGAAGGTACGCCGACCCCGCACTCATCTCCATCTCATTTTGCGTCGGTACTTTGCATATTCATGTTTTGTTCTCTTTTTAGTTTTCATTCTTTCTTTGCTCTTGCTTTCTAAAAAAACACAAAATACCAAAAATATTTCTGTTGTTTCTCTTTGGTTTGCTTCTTCTTTTTTCCTTGGTTTGTTTTTCCCTTTTTGCTTTGTTTGAACTATTCGAAAAACCCAAAAAGATTTTGCTTTGCTTGTTTTCCTCTTTGGTTCTTGTTTTTAAAAACTGAAAACACCAAAAATATTTGTCGTTCTTCTTTGGTTTTGTGAGTTTGCTACAGGGCTCATCAGTCCTCAGTGGATATTGGTTTCATATTATTATTCAAGCCACACAAGTGAAGAGCAATAATGAGGATTAATGACAACTTGAGGCATGGTAAGAGGCTGGTAACGAACTCTATTTGTTTTCATTTTTGTACATATACTCATCACTGTGGGCATGCTTAGTCCGTTCATGTAGGGTGTATGTTATCTTTGGATGCTTAGTAGTTCTTTCTTTCGTATGATTAGTTCCATCTTGCTAATAGTTTGTAGCATGTCTAAGGAATGTTTGCTTGCATTACTCTATCCATAACTTGGTATGACACCGTGGTATCCTCCTTTGAATGTTTCATTTGAATTGATTTGGCACATGCTCACTAATGCACATGACTGTAATAATCAGTTAAGCCTTGATGAATTATTTTGCCTTGAGGATCTTGAATCACTTTCATGCCATGATTAGTCCTGTTTTGTTGCAAGCATGATTATGACAGCTATTGCTCTCTCATTTGTATCTCCCTTACTATTGCTAGCCTTCACTTACACTGAGTTTTACTCAAGTTTCCAACTCCCTAAACCAAATATTTCCAAAGTGTCCTTCATACCTACCCATTAGCATCATTTGCTACTTCCGTGCATATTCAATATGCCTTGTTTTCTTCCGAATAAAATGTTTGCTTGTTATGAGAAAGTTAGTTAGTAAAGCTCTCACGAACTTGATGGCACACTTTATTTTTTCGCACTTAATAAACCTGAACCATTGTGACTGTCCATGAAAGTTATATGCTTGCAAATTATAGGCTGGGGAATAGCAGAACCGTGCTATCACAGGGAACGCTTTCAACACTTGTAAATATATACCCAGTTGATACCTTGCTCTTTTGTTTGCAGATCTCGTCAGTGTGAAATAAAAGGGGAGCTTGTAAGTCCATGGAGTTATGTATGTGTGTTAGAGGAACGCCTGGGCTGCTGGTCTAATCCATGCTGACATGGTGGAAACCTGCAGCGTAACCATAATGATATCTATGAAGCATTTTTCTTATATAAAAAAAGAGAGATAGCTACTGAGAAAAAGAAAAAAAGAGATTTATGAAAAGAGGAAAGAGAGAAAAAAGCACCATTTTCCCATGGTAAATAAGAAGATTGCTGAGATACTCATTGTCTGCTTGCCTTGTCATTTTGGTATGGGGATTCTTCCGTATCATCGGGCAAGGGGTACCCCGTTGGCGGTTCTCTATGATACGCACATATTTACGATGACAAGAACTTACCGGTAACTAAAGTTGAGTAGCATGAGGAGCGACCCTCGTACTCAAGGGACATGGGATTTTTAGTTTATAGTATGTCAAGCATATAACTGAGATTGGATCTCACTTTCACCTTAACCACATTAAATATGCTTATGGTAGGGGCAATGAGAGCTCAAAGCTAATGAGTAACATACTTTCAGTATTTGGAAGCCTTTTAAAATTATTCAAAACCTTTTCCTTTACTTGTTGAGTCTCCACGCATTCTCATAGCACCTTCTTGAGAGCATAGTTGTCATTCTTTGTGCTTGTCCCATTACTTGATTATATGTGTTATGACTAGCATCTTTGATATCTTTACTTCTAGTCATCACTTGAACTTCAGAGGTGCCTTGACATTCATAATCAAAGGCAAGCAAGATACCACTCTATCATACCTTTTTATGAGCATTGTAATGTTGCTTATGTTTATGCTTCATGCTACTTATTATTTTTGAGTTGGAATCTCTTCATAGCTTGCAATTCCTATTAAGTAAACTTAGTTGCATACTCTTTATTATGAACTGTCTAAATAGTTGATCACATTGCTGAGAATATTTACATCATATGAAGCGTGTTCGTGAAAGTTCTTTTATCGCACTCAGTTTTCAACTGAATTGCTTGAGGACAAGCAATAAGCTAAGCTCGGGGGGAGTTGATACGTCCAAAACGTATCTACTTTCCCGAACACTTTTGCTATTGTTTCTCCTCTAAACTTGTGTGATTTCGATGCAACTAACATGGACAGACGCTGTTTTCAGCAGAATTGCCTTGGTGTCTACCTTTTGTGTAGAAAATCAACTATCAGGAAAAATCCCGGAAAATATGCCAAAAATCCTATTTCACCCGAAGACTCGGGAGCAGAATCTGAGGCGGAGAAGAGCCGGGGTGGCCACACCACTTTCGGTGGCAGAGCCAGGCAGTCGCCAGGTGGTGTGGGCACCCCCCTCGGTCTCCCTCTTCGCATATAAGAAGCCTTCTAACCTAAAAACTCTAGGGGGTTTGATGTTTTTCCAGAAGGAGTTCCGCTCCGTCGCCACCACCAGATTCCACGAAATAGCACCAGAAACTCCGTTCTGGCACCCTGCCGGGACGGGGAATTGGAGGAGATCATCGCCATCATCATCACCATCGCTTCTCCATCGACCATCCATGTTTCCCCCATGTATGAGTGAGTAATCCCCCGATGTAGGCTATGGGGATGGTAGGGATTGGATGAGATCGTTCATGTAATGGCATCAGATTGTTAGGGCATGGTGCCTAGTATCTTTTATTAGTGCTTTATGACTTTGTTGCGACTTGTTATGCTTAATGCTTGTCACTAGGGCCCGAGTGCCATGATTTCAGATCTGAACATGTTATTGATTCATTATGATAGTATTGTTTATGGTCTTATCTACAAGTTGTATACACACGTTGTTGTCCGGAACCAATGGCCCAGTGATGAAATCGGGATAACCGGAGGGAATGGCTTTGATGTGAGGATCACATGTGTTCACGGAGTGTTAATGCTTTGCTCCGGTGCTCTATTAAAATGAGCACATTAATTGCCAGTAGTTCCCTTGAGGCCTCGCTGCAAACGGGCTGTCAGGACAAAAGATGTTGTGCAAGTTCTCATTGCGAGCACGTATGACTATATATGGAACACATGCCTAGGATTATCTATTACTTGGATGCTTTATCTTATTTATCTGCAATTGCCCTATGTTCTGATTGCTAGGTGAATTGTCTTGTCCATGCAACATCCGCCCATCCATCTCTATGCCTACCGCACTCGAATCCTACTATTTACTGCTATTGTTACTGTTGTGTTTACTTTACCATTGCTGCTACTTTACTATTGCTACTACAAAACTGTTGCTACTGATAAACTGCTGTGAGCAAGATTGTTTCCAGGTGCAGCTGAATTGACAACTCAGTTGTTAATGCTTATAAATATTCTTTGGCTCCCCTTGTGTCAAATCAATAAATTGGGTTTTACTTCCCTCGAAAATACTGCGATACACCCCCTATACTTGTGGGTCATCACAAACACCACAATTTTATAGAAACATCCAACTCTAAATATAACTCATAACAAGTATTTGTAATCTCTAGCCTAAGTGCCACCATGGTGTGCACGCTGTCACTTTCACACACATGGGGAGAGCAGAGATCTATTAAAGCACTTGAGTAGCAAGGTAGATCTACTTGATTACAAAGCTCATGATCACAATATGATCATGCAGAAAGAGAGAGAGTTGAACACATATAAATCGATAGAACCCTTAGCATCGAGAGAAAACTACTCCCTCCTCATCATGGGAATCAGCAACGGCGATGGAGATGGTGGTGGAGATCGATAGAAATGGCTCCGGGGGAACTTCCCCGTCTCGGCAGGGTGCCGGAACAGAGACTTTCTGTCCCACGAATGTCCCCTTCGGTGGCGGCGGCGCTGCGGAACTTTCGTTGGCTGGAGGCTGCAAATTCATGGGTGGAGGTGTCTCCCACGAATTAGGTTTCCTCCCTTTATATAGCTTCTCGGATTCCTATCACCCATCTTGGGCTGCAGTAAATCGGGCCTATCGGGCCCGTCCGAACTCAGAATCAGCTAAATTTTATGTACAGAACGTTTGTCGCGAAATTTCTAACAACTTTGTAGCTGAAGAGTTTTCTGTTTGACGCCGTCTTCGATCTGAAACGTGACCATCTTCAAAAAGAGTTTTGAGACAGATTTCTAGAAAATCCCAATTTGACTTCAACAAGGTTTCCACTTGTAAAATTGGTAATTCCTATATATCAAAGTGTAAAACAAGAACATTGTGCACTTTTGCAACAATTAGTAGGTTAGTTCAAATAAATCATAAACTTTATATAAAAAGGAGTATCAAAAGCATATTATTAGCATAAAACCATCAAAAAATAGAGATACGTTACGGACGTATCAGTATGCTACGGGTATTGTCTAGATCTTTTGTCAGTATAAGAAATGTGTTGACTAGTGACCTTTTCTTACCGACCCTGAGTTTTTTGGTCATAGATCTAAGACCATTTCGAATCAACTAGTCGTAGACCACTTGGAGGGTACAAACCCTAAAAAACTACGAGCTTTTTTGTCAGGAAGGTCATAACTTACTTACATCAATTGGTCATAACATAGACATAACTGGTCTATGAACTTAATTTTTGGTGACTACGACCAATTTAAATGGTCGTGGGTGTTATTCCTGATTACATAGGAAAGAATGAAAAATGACTTTTTTTACTAGAAAAGGAAAACTTCATGAGACAATATTTGTGTGTCATGCCAAGAGACATTTGTGTGCAAAATATGAGCTAATTTAGATGAACTCTGCAATGGAAAATGCCAAAATCCTTCTAAATCCTTCTCAGATATTTTTCCAAATTGCCAAAACCTTTGTGAAATTTTCGTAAGTGCCAAAGTCTCCACGCCTTTGCCTCCCGCCTTTACCTCCCGCCTCCTCCCCTCAAATTTCGAAAATAGGGAAAAAAGAAAAAGACCGAAATACCCCACGAAAATAGAAAAAGAAAGAGAGAATTCCTTATTTGACACTAGTTAAAAATTTGATTCCTTATTTGACATTGGAAATTTTTTGCTTCCCTATTTGACCTCATATCGAGTTTTCTTTCCTTATATGACATCACCGTCGGTTCTGTTATGCAATTCTGTTAATTTTTCTTTGCTTGGACCAAAATGCCCTTTCCAAGTATCTATATGTGCAACGCTGGAAAAAAAAAGCTAGACTAATGGCGCAGATCGTTGCTAAACGGCAGGACTCCGATGCGTGCTAGACTGCGAGGATATCTGTCATGTATCTCGCATGTTGTCATATGTTTTTTCACATGCAGATCTCTGGTTAACTCTTAATGCACGTACACCAATTGACCAATTAACAACATTAAAAACTACCGGTACATTCGGTGGCCGACTGGAGAGGGTGCCGTGCAACTGGAGATGTAAAATATGTTGGTGGAGGGTGTCGTGCAACTGGAGACCGGAATAACTAATAACTAGACAATACTTTCTTTTGTGAACTAATAACTAGACAATTCTATTTGTGAACCGATTTATTTCGCTGAGACTTTGAGAAATGAGCGCTAGGTAGTTTTTAAGCGAGAAGCCAACGTGCAATAGTTTAACTAGGCGAGAAGCCAACATGATCCATCACATGCACTGTAGCATGCTGTATCGTGGCAGCCTCATCCTGATGCTATTCTCGGCCGCCCAGCTAGCTACATTTATGAGCATAGCAATATACATGTACCATTCATTATCTAATGCCATATACGAGCACATAGCGGATGCTATATACATGTCATCACATTTAAAAATATATATGGCACATACATGTCCAATTTTGGTCACACAATATGCCAAGGGCAAAAGCGTCTTTTCAAGACCCTACTTAACACCGTTAGTGCTCAAAATGAACTAGAATGTCATATAAGGAAAGAAAATTTGACATGGTGTCAAATAAGGAAGAAAACATTTTTCGGTGTCAAATAAGGAATCGAATTTTTAACTAGTGTCAAATAAGGAATTTTCTCAAAAAGAAATGGGCATTTTGGACAATCCGACCATCCCCATCCACTCACATCTCATCCCCACCATCCCCACCTACCGGTAGAACCCTCTACTGCCTCGCCGCCCTCCCCCTCATCCCCCTCCACCCTCGAGATCGCTAGATAGCTGCGCGACTACCACCTCCCCCTGATCCCCCGTCTCCCACCACAAAGGGGTCACCGGGACACGACACCCATCGCCTCTCCCCCTTCCATTCACAGAGCCACCACACGTCATGTTGGATCTGGAGAGCAGGCCGAGTCCTACGACCGGTGCTTCTAGAGCCGGAGCAGCGTGAGGCCTAGCTGCCTCCCTCCCTCCTCATCCGTGCCTCCCTCCCCTCACCCAAAACCCGCATAAGCCGAAGATACGCGTGTGCGGCGCCCGCAATGCGTGCTCGAATGAAACTTTGACAGCGATGACCCCTGCGACGGGTGCGCACCTGCGAGATCGGACAAAACGGCGACGGTGTTCAGGAGCTCGGACCAGGAACCGACGGCAGGCATGGTGAGCTTCCCCTCTCCTCCCGCCTCTCTGCGCGGCCCCTTCCGCTCCTGGCGGCGGTGTGTTGCGCCCGCCCGTGAGGCATCGTGGCAGCGGCAGCACTCGCACAGGTCTCAGTGGCGGTGGCGACTGCGGATGGGTCAGGCAGCGCATGGGGAGGCGAGCGGCGGGACCTGGCGTTGCGGCTACGGATGGGGAGCGTCCTGGAGGACGGCCTCTCCTACAAGGAGAGCTTCATCGTACGCTCCTATGAGGTCGGCATCAATAAGACCACCATCGCCGAGACCATCGCCAACCTCCTCCAGGTACATGCCCCGCTCCTCTATTCTGTGCCACAATTAGTCTTTACTATTCTTTGAACATCTACAGTTTTCAGTTCATGTCAAAATGATAGAGATAAGCAAGGATCCTTTTCAATTATATGACAATAAGGTAGTATGCATTTGTAGATAACAAATTGTGTTCGTGGTATATTTTCTGATCTTAGCTGGTACAGTTTGTTGGTATAGGTTTCATTGCCATCGTCTGGTTCGTGGTATAATGACTTTTGTCGTGTACATTAGCTTGATCCAAGACTATGCGTGGTATCATGTGGAGCCAAGACATACACAATAAGTACCACTGTACCAGTACATAATCTGTGGTGCGTACTTACGGGCAAGCGCCGTCAAAATGTGATGATCTTAGCAAACTATCTGTTAGGATTGTTTCTCGATTATTATGTCCACTTTTTATGCTGCTTGTGTATGGTAGCCATCATAACTTTAAGTAGTGTCTGAATCTTTCTCTTTGAACTAGAGTAGAGCATAACACTTTTGCTTTCATTTGTATGTACACTGAATTCTTAACTTTTTTTTGTACACAAAACATGTTTAGGGGCAAAGCGATGCTCATACCTCGGACCAAGACCAGGAGGGAGTTTAGGCAGCGGCCTGTGAAACTTGTCTGGCCGCTGCCCCTGGCGGGAGTGCATGGCGTACTCATGGGCAAGCGTCGTCAAAGATTGTTGTAGTCATGTCATGTGGAGGTTTTATGGCACAAGCTAATCTAGGGATCGATGATTTTACCATCTTGATAGTACTTGGGCGAATTTTTTGTATTCTTTTATGCTCTTTTTTTGATATTTGCTTACGCTACAAATACCTATATTGTAGTTTTGTTCGTGATAAATGCAAACTTGTTTAGGCTGTTGTGTTTTGGGTTATTGTGTTGTTTGGTTGCTCTATTTAGGTGGATAAAAACATGTCTGGTAGGTTAATGCTATGTATATGCTTCTATTCCTGATCTGTATTATATTTAGAACTGGCATGAGGCCACCGACAACCGCAAGATCTGGCGAGGGATGGAGGGACGGAGGAGACGGTGGCCGCTTCCTTCGCCGCTGCTAGGCTCCTCGCGCCGGTGGCCTCAAGATCCAGCGCCGCCCTCCTTCCACGCGTCCTCGATCCCACGTCAGGCCACATCTCCGTCGCAGCTGCCCGTCCACTGCGACCACCTCGCCTCCCGCCATGACGCAGGTCCTACTTCTCCCCTCCAACTACTCCTCCTCTTCGATCTGCTCCAGCTACCTAGCCTTTTAATGCTCTAGCAGTAGTATATGTGTAATTATTTTGAAATGTGCATGCTGGGAGGAACATATGACTATGTTATTTAGTATATGTGTAATTATATTGTTAGTATTCATTAAATTCATGTTTAAGTAAGATCTGCAGTTTCATATAAGTGTTTTCTCTTAACACACGGTCACACACTTAGACACAGAGCACTTGTAAATGTGCCAATTTCACAAAGTTTTCAGATATATTATGAACACAGATATGGATGCCCTGCCCTGCTGGACACTTGAAAAAAGAGTTTTTCTTTTTTGGAAGGTGGTGTTTGATGACCCACAAGTATAGGGGGTGTATCGAAGTATTTTCGATAAGTAAGAGTGTCGAACCTAATGAGGAGCAGAAGGTGTTGGCGAATGGCTTAGAGCAGGAATTCTCTGTAAATACTTAGTAAACGGATTTTTAGGTTTTTTGATAATGCAAGTAAATAAAGTACAAGTGAATAAAAGACAATAAGAATAATTGCAGCAAGTGGCCCAATCCTTTGTTTAGCAAAGGACAAGCCGGTTGTATAACTTAAGATGACTAAACATTCTCGAGGACACATGGGAATATCGTCAAGTGCTTTCGCTTCATATAGTTGATTAATCTTCTTTAGTTTGCTAAGTGTTGTGTGGGTGAACCTGTGCTAATGTACCGACCTTCCTAGGACTAATACATACTTGTGATTATACATCTTGCAAGCATCCGCAAGTACAAGAAAGTAATTAAGGTAGAAACCTAAACACAGTTTTAAACTCTAAGACCCTGACGTTCCTTGTGCAATGGTTTCCTAACGGAGGTTCAGGTTTCTATCACTCCGGCAACCCCTACGATTAGTAGCCAAATACACAATGCATTCCCCTAGGCCCATATAGGTGAAGTTTCATGTAGTCGATGTTCACATGACACCACTAGAAGAAGTACACCACAACTTAAATATCAAACTATTAAATCTTTCTCAACACAATTCCACTACTAACAACATGACTTCTCCCATGTCCTCAAGAACAAAACGAACTACTCACAAGACATCATATGGATCAAGATCAGAGATGATATAATGATATGTAACAATCTGAACATAAACGATAATTCAATGGTTCACTCAATAGCATCAACTACAAGGAGTAATCAACACCAGGAAAGTTTTCCCTAAGAACTATGCAAGACTCAACCCAATTGTTACAGCGGTATGAAGTGGTGATGATGGTGCTAGTGGATATGATGGTGGTGATGATGATGAACCCGATGAAGTCCAACTTGATGGTGGTGTTGATGGCGACGATCTCCCCTCTCCGGGAAGGAATTCCCCCAGCAGAATTTTGTCTACCAGAGAGATCTTTCTCTCTCGGTGTTTTCCGCCCCACAGAGGCAGCGGAATCTTTCTGTGGTCGTTCCCCCGAGTCTTAGGGTTTTGGGAGGATAATATACGCTAGTGGAGAGAGCCTGGAGTGGACCAGGGCGGCCACACCACCTGGTGGCGTGGCCTGGGGTGGCCCGCGCCAGGGGGTGGTGTGGCCCCCCTAGCCCATCTCCACTTCCCCTTCTGGCATTCTTCGTCTTCTGGAAAAATAGGATTTTCCATGTATTTTCCCGGATTTTCTGATCTTCGCGAATTTTGCCTCCAAACAACACCTTTTCCATCAGAATCCTAACTGCAGCGGTCCATGCTCCAGAAGTCATCAACCATGCAAAAATAGATGAAATAACATAAGTATCATCTCTTAATATGAAATATATCAATGAATAACAGTAAATTATGATATAGAATAGTGATGCAAAATGGACATATCAACTCCCCCCAAGCTTAGACTTCGCTTGTCCCCAAGCGAAACTGAACTCAATAAACATGACCTCGTGTTTATGGAGTGAAGGGTCGATAAAAGAATACGAACAAGAAGCATCACATTCATCAATACATAAGACATAATAGAAGACACCTCACTATTATATAACTTAACTTGCAATAAGTAAAGGAAACACAATAAAGATGCATAAAGTAAATCATACTTGGTAATGGCAAACTTAGCTCTTGGTCGAAGAATAGTTGACAATTTGCTAGAGTTTACAAATAACTGATTTTCAATGATAGCTTTCAAAGTAGTATACACTAAGATAAGAGCAATGTGCAAAACAAGGAACATAAGGGACATGATTGGATAAATCATCATATGAATGACTAAAACACAACAACTCAAAATACTTGCTGAGGTAGAAGAGAATAGGTTTACTGACTCAACTAAAAAGTAAAGGAAAGGCCCTTCGAAGAGGGAAGCAAGGATTTCAAGTTTCATAAAGAGCTTGCAAAAATTATGGTACTTATTAGTTTTCATCTCTCATTGCTCCTATCATAAGCATCTTTAGGCGATTAAGGTTAAAGTGATCAAATATGAGGATATGCTTGACAAGTTGTAAGTTGAAAATCTCATGTCCTTGAATACGAGGGCCGCTCCTCATGCTACTCTAATTTAGTCACCGGTAAGTTCTTGTCATAGTAAGTACATGTGTATCCTAGAGAACCACCAATGGGGTACCCCTTGCCGGATGATACGGAAGAATCCCCATATCAAAATGACAAGGCAAGCAGACAACGAGCATCTCAGCAATCTTCTTATTTACCGTGGGAATATGGTGCTTTTTTCTTTCTTTCCTCTTTTCTCATCTCCTTTTTTTTTCTCTTTTTCACTTTTTCTCAATCTCTATCTCTTTTTTTATAAGAAGAATGCTTCATAGATGCTCGTTATGGTTACGCTGCAGGTTTCCACCATGAAAGTATGGATTAGATCGGCGGCCCAGGCGTTTCTCTAACACACATACATAACTCCATGGACTTACAAGCTCCCCTTTCATTTCACACCAACGACATCCATAGACAAAAGAACATGATATCAACTAGGTAGAAAGTACCGGTGCAATGTTGAAAGCGTTCCCCATGACAGCATGGTTCTCCTAATTCACAACTTACAAAGCGCAAGCATATACGCAACATAGATGTGCACAATGGTTCAAGTTTATTAAATGCAAGAAAGTAAATTGTGCCATCAAGTTCGTGAGAGCTTTAATCACTAATTTTCGAATAAAAAGTTTAATTCGGAAGGTAGACAAAAACATGAATTTACTTGGAATAGCAATAATGCTAATAGGTAGGTATGGTGGACACAAATGGCATAGGTTTTGGTTTAAGGAGTGGATGCATGAGAAGCATTCCCTCTCGGTACAGGTTTTTGGCTAGCAAGGCTGGGTAGCAAGCATAAGAGTTGAAGGAAACAAACAATAATACAAGTGACAAAAACAAACATGCAGTCTTCCTTGGAAGCACAAAAGATCTTAACTAGAGAATACTAAACTTATGAGCACATCAAGAAAGAAAGATGATGAACTTATATTTCTTTTAAGAGTACTTTTATCTTTTTCATTCAATTCTCAAAATAGTGTTGCTACTGACCGAGCCAGGTTTGCAAAAACAAACTAAATTAACTCCATGATCCCAAAGTGATACCAATACTAATGACAAGATCAATCATATAACCATGAATTGAAAACTAATATAAGATATGCAAAAGAGTAAATGATAGAACTTCTCATTAATATTCCATAACGGCAACTCACACCAAGGGATACATAGATATCTAACGAGAGGGGGGACACTTCCATAATGCAAACCATCCTACATGATAACTTCTCTATTCATGATATGACTCTACTAAAAAGGTAAAAAGATAGAAGATAGTGATATGATATCGCGGCACTCCCCCAAGCTTGGAACAAACCAAGGGGATGCCAAAACCTGATGACGAATTACTCCATCGGTGGTGGTGGTATTCTATCGATGAGCTTTTTGATTAGTTTCCCCAAGTCCTCAATCTCGAAGGTGAGAGTACGAATCAACTCCAAGTTTTCCTCAATGCGGCTCATGATCATGTCGGGTTGCGAATTCCAGCTCTTGCGATTCTTTCCCCACTCTTCCTCCTTGAAGTCTTGTTTTCCTGCATGGTTAGAACGAGGCATATCCCAATTGGAGGGTTGATGACCCACAAGTATAGGGGTGTATCGCAGTATTTTCGAGGGAAGTGAAACCCAATTAATTGATTCGACACAAGGGGAGCCAAAGAATCTTACTCACAATAGTTTATCAGTAGCAATAGTTTTGTAGTAGCAATAGTAAAGTAGTAGCAGTAGTAAAGTAAAGACAGCAGTAACAATAGCAGCAAACAGTAGGATTCGAGTGCGGTAGGCATAGGGATGGATGGACGGGTGTTGCATGGACAAGAAAATTCATATAGCAATAATAACATAGGGCAATTGCAGATAAATAAGATAAAGCATCCAAGTACTAGATAATCCTAGGCATGTGTTCCATATATAGTCATACGTGCTCGCAATGTCCTGCCAGCCCGTTTGCAGCGGGGCCTCAAGGGAACTACTGGCAATTAAGGTTCTCATTTTAATAGAGCAGCGGAGCAAAGCATTAACACTCCGTGAACACGTGTAATCCTCACATCAAAGTCATTCCCTCTGGTTATCCCGATTTCTATCACTTCGGGGCCATTGGTTCCGTACAATAATGTGTGTATACAACTTGCATGTAAGACCATAAACAATACTATCATAATGAATCAATAACATGTTTAGATCTGAAATCATGGCACTCGGGCCCTAGTGACAAGCATTAAGCATAACAAGTCGCAACAAAGTCATAAAGCACTAATAGAAGATACTAGGCACCATGCCCTAACAATCCGATGCCATTACAAGAACGATCTCATCCAATCCCTACCATCCCCATAGCCTACAGCGGGGGATTACTCACTCATAGATGGGGGAAACATGGATGGTCGATGGAGAAGCGATGGTGATGATGATGGCGATGATCTCCTCCAATTCCTGTCCGTGAGGCCGTGAACGGAGTTTCTGGTGCTATTTCGTGGAATCTGGTGGTGGCGGCGGAGCGGAAGTCCTTCTAGAAAAACGTCGACCCCCTCCCTGAGTTTTTAGGTCAGAAGACATCTTATAGGCGAAGAGGGAGACCGAGGGGGTGTTTGGGGCGGCCAGACCACCCCCTGGCGCAGCCAGGTGGTGTGGCCTGGGCCCAGCCCCCCTCCGTCTCGTATTTTGGCTCTGGGAGTCTTCTGGTGAAATAGGATTTTTGGCATATCTTTCGGGATTTTTCCTGATAGTTGATTTTCTGCACAAAAACTAGACACCAAGGCAATTCTGCTGAAAACAGCATCAGTCTGTGTTAGTTGCATCCAAATCACACAATTTTAGAGGAGAAACAATAGCAAAAGTGTTCGGGAAAGTAGATACGTTTTGGACGTATCAACTCCCCCCAAGCTTAGCTTATTGCTTGTCCTCAAGCAATTCAGTTGAAGACTGATTGCGATAAAAGAAACTTTCACGAACACATTTTCTTCATATGATGTATATATTCTGAGCATGTGATCAACTACTTAGACAATTCAAAATAAAGAGTATGCAACTAAGTTTACTTAATAGGCATTGCAAGCTATGAAGAGATTCCAACTTAAAAATAATAAATAGCATGAAGTATAAATATAAGCAACATTACAATGCTCATAACAAGGTATGAAAGAGTGGTATCTCGCTTTCCTTTGATTATGAATGCCAAGGCACCTCTAAAGTTCAGGTGAAGACTAGAAGTAAAGATGTCAAAGATACAAGCATCAAAGTCATAACACAAATAATCAAGTAATGAGACAGGCACAAGAATGACAACTATGCTCTCAAGGAAATGCTCGTAGAATAAGTGGATACTCAACAAGGAAATGAAAAGGTTTTGAATAGTTTGAAAGGCTTCCAAATGCTGAAAGTATGGTACTCATTAGCTTTGAGCTCTCATTGCCCCTATCATAATCACCTTTAATATGGTTAAGGTGAAAGTGAGGTCCAATCTGAGTTATATGCTTGACAGACTATAAACTGGAAATCCCATGTCCCTTGAGTACGAGGGCCGCTCCTCATGCTACTCAACTTTAGTTACCGGTAAGTTCTTGTCATCGTAAATACGTGCGTATCATAGAGAACTGCCAACGGGGTACCCCTTGCCTGATGATACAGAAGAATCCCCATATCAAAATAACAAGGCAAGCAGACAATGAGTATCTCAGCAATCTTCTTATTTACCATGGGAAAATGGTGCTTTTTTCTCTCTTTCCTCTTTTCTCAAATCTCTTTTTTATTTTCTTTTTCTCAATAGCTATCTCTCTCTTTTTTATAAGAAGAATGCATCATAGATATCATTATGGTTACGCTGCAGGTTTCCACCATGTCGGCATGAATTAGACCAGCGGCCCAGGCGTTTCTCTAACACACATACATAACTCCATGGACTTACAAGCTCCCCTTTTATTTCACACCGACGACATCCGCAAAAAAAAGAGCATGGTATGAATTGGTTATATATTTACAGGTGTTGAAAGCGTTCCCCGTGACAGCACGGTTCTGCTAATCCCTAGCCTATAATTTGCAAGCATATAACTTTCATGGATAGTCACAATGGTTCAGGTTTATTAAGTGCAGGAAAATATAGTGTGCCATCAAGTTCTGAGAGCTTTACTAACTAACTTTCTCATAACAAGCAAACATTTTATTCGGAAGAAAACAAGGCATATTGGATATGCACGGAAATAGAAAATGATGCTAATAGGTAGGTATGGTGGACACTTTGGCAAAATTTGGTTTTAGGGAGTTGCAAACATGAGTAAAACATACTCAGTGTAAGTGAAGGCTAGCAATAGTAAGGGAGCGACAAACGAGCGAGCAATAGCTGTCATAATCATGCTTGCAACAAAACAGGACAAATCATGGCATGAAAGTGATTCAAGACCCTCAAGGCAAAATAATTCATCGAGGCTTAACTGATTATTTCAGTCATATGCATGCATGAGCATGTGCCAAGTCAATTCAAATGAAACATTCAGAGGAGCATACCACGGTGTCATACCAAGTTATGAATAGAGTAATGCAAGCAAACATTCATATGACATGCTACAAACTATTAGCAAGCTTGAACTAATCATATGAAAGCAAGAACTACTAAGCATCCATAAATAACATACACCCTACAAGAACAGGCTAGGCATGCCCATAATGATGCGTATATGTACAAAAATGAAAACAAATAGAGTTTGTTACTAGCCTCTTACCAGACCTCAAGTTGTCATTAATCCTCATTATTCCCTTCACTTGTGTGGCTTGAATAATAATATGAAACCAAATCCCACTGAGAACTGCTGAACCCTGCAACAAACTCACAAAACCAAAGAAGAACAACAAATATTTTTGGTGTTTTCGATTTTTAAAACAAAAACCAAAAAGGAAGAACAAGCAAACCAAAATCTTTTTGGGTTTTTCGAATAGTTCAAACAAAGCAAAAAGGGAAAAACAAACCAAAGCAAAAAAAAGCAAACCAAAGAGAAACAATAGAATTTTTGTTGGTCTTTTTGTGTTTTAGAAAGCAAAAGCAAAGAAAGAACGAACGAAAGCTAAAAAGAGAACGAAACATGGATATACAAAGTACCGACGCAAAATTATATGGAGATGAGTGCGGTATCGGTGTACCTCCCGCCAAGCTTAGGCTTTTGGCCTAAGTGGGTGTCAATCTAGATACGGGTAAGGGTTCCAAGCAGGCGGGTCATTGTAAGAATGATCGTAGTTAGGCTCGTGGGATGAAGAAGAAGCTCCCCAATCATAAGTAGGCTGCTAATATGAAGACTCCCCCTCATTCGAGGGCTGGACCGAATCATCTATGACCTCTCTTCTAGTATCCTGCTCCTGTTGGGAGAGCTCTCCCAAGTACGTATCAAGCTCCTCTTTCGTGAGAGACCATCCTACCCTGTTATCAAGGTTAAACAAAACAGGTGCAGGCAAAAGGATAACACGCTCGGACTTGCTCCTTCTCCAACCAGCTTTGAGAAAAGTTATTTCCTAAGACAACTCACTCAAACTAGCCCATGAAGAAACAAATTTATGATGTATCATGGAATTAAGATCAAGCCTTTCTATGGGAAACTGTAGGTCTAGATGATGAGGCACTAAACCATGCAATGCTAGTAAATGAGAAGAAATCAGGCCCTCACAAATTCCACCTTTCTTGCGGTTAGCGGCAAGATGCAAAGCTATCAAAGCACCCAAGTTGTAAGACCTATCTCGTTTAAGAGCAGCAGAGATAAATGCTAGATCATATGAAGATAACTTATTGGCAGTTCTCCTAGCAAGAACACACTTGGCAATAAAGTAGGCAAAGTATCGAATGGAGGGGAGATGAATGGTACGAATTTTCCCACTCTCCTTCGAGAAGCTTCTCCCTTGGCAAATTTCTGCGTATAGATCCATGAGTGGTGCAGGTCGCTCTTTAATCCTTCTACATGATCCCCACTGAGGTACCTTAATAGCTGCATAGAAGTCATCGAGAGAAAGGTCGACAACAATATTGTAAATTTTGTAGTGGACTATGGGGTTAGGCAAAGAGTAACTAAATTGAAAATCCTGCACCACAAACATGGTTAGCTTCACAAATTGACAAGGTTCATCTTCTAAAAAGTGCTCCAATCCTACATTAGAAACCAAAGTGTGGAAATCCTGGAGAATTCCTGCAGCTCTCAAGAACTTAGAGCATGGATAAATGGAAGGAAAAACTTCCTCCTCTCGGTGAACCTTCATAACCTCAGGCACCCATAGTTCATGCTGGTTTAGTTGATGCTCATTCATCTTCTATTCTGAAATTTAAACACCTATTAAACAAGTGATTGCAAAGTGAATATAATGAAGGGCACTACTCATAGGGACTTGTAAGAGGCCTAAACATGCATCAAAACTATATCTCTAAGCATCAAACAAGCTTACAAGCTCTCATAACCTGTCACCTACAGCAGCAAAATACTCAAGATATAAACCACTAAACACAAATCTACTTGGACAAGCGGAGGAGTCACATACCGGAGAACAAATGCTCCAAATTTCAGCAGCAAAGATGGGCTGAGCAAGGATATCAAAATATCGAGGGCAAGCACAGCAAGAACACGATTTTGAGCAATGAACTGGAGTTTACTCGGGAGAGAGAAGAAAGTGGCAAGTGAGAGAGTGAGTGGAGGGCCAGGGGTGGCCCACACCATGGCATGGCGCCACCCTGGGCAGGTCGTGCCACCAGGTGGTGAGCATGCCTGGTGGGCCCCCCTGGGTCACTCCATGTACTCCTCTGCCCCTTTTTTCACGTAAAAATTTAATGTGAATTTTCTGGAATTTTTTGAGACACTTTATTTTTGGGCATTTGCAGACATAGATGAATGATTTTCTGACAGAAAGATTTTTTGAATGATGCAATGAAAAAACAAGGATAGAACTACAGAAGCTCTAAGACACTCTAACATGCAAGCAACTAACAACAAAAAGAAAACTAAACGAAAGCAAAAACTAAACGGATAGAATAGAAGTAAGCGGAGATAATCATGGTGAAAACATTGTTTTGTTCAATGAAATCCTTTTGTTAACAAGGTTGATCAGGTCTTGTTACCAAAACAATTTCATATGAGACAAAACTTTGTATTCCACTAATGATTATGTTACCTCAACTTTGATAGCAATGCTCCCAATCATAATAGTTTCATATTTTTCTCTTGGTATGGGATAACATATTTCTCCAACTTGAATGCCCTCAACATGTTCAATTGAATTCAAACCATAGGTCCTATCAATCTTCTTGGGGAAATAGACAGTATGTTCCTTGTCATTAACATTGAAGGTCACCTTTCCTTGATTACAATTAATAACAGCTCCTGCAGTATTAAGAAAAGGTCTCCCAAGAATAATAGACATATTATCATCTTCAGGCATTTCAAGCACAACAAAATCAGTTAATATCAAGCAATTATGAGCCACTTGAACAGGTACATCCTCACATATACCAACAGGAATAGTGGTAGTTTTATCAGCCATTTGCAAAGATATATCAGTTGGTATTAATTTTTCCAGTTGAAGTCTCTTATAGAGAGAGAAAGGCATAACACTAACTCCAGCTCCCAAATCACACAAAGCAGTTCTAACATAACTATTTTTAATAGAGAAAGGGATAGTTGGAATCCCTGGGTCTCCAAGTTTCTTTGGAACCTTACCATTAAAGGAATAATTAGCAAACAAAGTATAAATTTCTTCATTAGGGATCTTCCTTTTATTCGAGACAATATCCTTCATATACTTTGAGTAAGGAGGCAGTTTAATCGCATCAGTCAAAGGAATTTGCAGGAATAAAGGTTTCATCCACTCACAAAACTTATTATAGTGTTCATCTTCCTTTGACTTGTGTTTCTTATCAGGGAAAGGTATAGGTTTTTGGACCCAAGGCTCTCTTTCACTACCATGTTTCTTAGCAATAAAATCTTCTTTATTGTATTTAGTATTCTTAGTGTGCTTTTCAAGTTCTTCTTCAACTTTTTCTTTATTAGGAACACCATTTTCTTCATTACCACTTTCAGTTTCAGCATTAGAGATAGATATACTATTAGGATCTTTAGCAGGTTCAGAGGGTTCTACAATAGTTTTATGTTTCTTTTTTCTTTTCTTACGAGTAGTACCACTATTTTTAGCTTGTTGAGAATCCTGGTCGATTCTTTTAGGATGCCCCTCAGGATATAGAGGATCCTAGGTAGCAGCACCACTTCTAGTTCTAATTTCATAAGCATGTTTTTCTTGAGCAGCATTAACTAGCAAGTCTTTTTGCACTTTAATGAGTTAATCTATTTGAGTTTGAACCATTTGAAAGTGTTTAACAATCATTTTAACATCATTAGAGGTTCTTTCCACAATATCTTTTAACTCAACAATAGCTCTAGTGTTTTCCATTAGATGATTTTGCACCCATTTATTAAAATTATCCTGCTTAACAATAAAGATATCAAATTCTTCTAAGCATTGATCAGGAGGTTTAGAGTAAGGGATATCACCTTCATCAAAGTGTTGGAGACAGTGTACCTCAATAGTGGATGAGTAGGGGATATGCTTACATAGTTCTTCTATAGGAGGTAAATTCTTGACATCTGCAACTTTAATTCCCTTCTCCTTAAGACATTTCTTAGCTTCCTTCATCACTTCATCATTTAATTCAATAACTCCCCTCTTCTTTGATATTGGAATAGGTATAGGAATAGTTGATTCAGGTATAACTACTTCAGGTATAGCTGGTTCCGAAGGAGTCCAATCTTCATAATTCTTGCTTATTTTAGCCATTAATTCCTCAGCTTCTTTGGGAGTCCTATTCCTGAAAACACAATCAGCACAACTATCTAGGTATGTCCTAGATTCTTAAGTTAGTCCATTATAAAATATATCAAGAAGATCATTCTTAGGTAATGGACTTCTAGCCTATGCATGAATCAAAGCACAAAACCTTGCCCAAGATTCAGGAAATATATCTTTTTCTCCTTGTTTAAAATCAAAAAGTTCCTGCAAAATAGCATGTCTACCACTAGGAGGAAAATATTTCTGCAGGAATGTACTAATCAAGCAATCAGGGCTATCAATAGATCCAGGAGTTAAATTATTAAACCAAGTTTTAGCTTCTCCTTTCAGTGAAAAGGGGAAAATCTTAGCAACAAAGTAGGTACACATCTTAATATCATCAGAAAACAAGACACTCATGGTAGAAAGCTCTGTCATATGTGCTACCGCACTTTGATTCTTAGTCCCACAAAAAGGTTCTTTCTCAATAATAGCTATGTAAGATAGATCAAGAGAGAAATCATAATCTTTATCTTTAATGTTTATGGGAGAAGCAGCAAACTTAGAAATAGGAGACAATTTGGGTCTAATAGTACGCCTCACAAGGAGACTCTTAGTAGCGCTCCTATCATGGGTGTTTTACATTGTTTAATAAATTCATCGGTCATCTCAACATAATCATCTTCAGTATCATAACTCTCACTAGAGTCAGGTGAACTAACCGTTGTAATAGTGTCTTCATTAGGAGTTTCAGTATTTCCAGCTATAGTTCTAGCAATCGTAGCATCTAGGAAAGGACCTGATGAACCACTCTTATCAAGGACAGTAGAAGTAGCATCATAAGTATCAGAAGTTTCAAATTCAGCAGTAGTAGCAGTGTGTGTAGCATGTGTATGTGGTGGTGTAACGAGCTTACTCATAACAGATGGTGAATCAAGAGCAACAGAGGTGTTCAGAACCATACCTCTTCTTGTAGTGGATGGTAAAATAGGAACCTTGCCATCACGAGATTTACCCATGATGGATGGATAGTAGCGAACAATAGAGAATCCAAGTGAACTTGATAAATAAAGCTATGCTCCCCCACAACGGCGCCAAAAAATAGTCTTAATGACCCACAAGTATAGGGGGTGTATCACAGTATTTTCGAGGGAAGTGAAACCCAATTTATTGATTCGACACAAGGGTAGCCAAAGAATATTTATAAGACTTAACAACTGAGTTGTCAATTCAGCTGCACCTGGAAAAATCTTACTCACAATAGTTTATCAGTAGCAACAGTTTTGTAGTAGCAATAGTAAAGTAGTAGCAGTAGTAAAGTAAAGACAGCAGTAACAATAGCAGCAAACTGTAGGATTCGAGTGCGGTAGGCATAGGGATGGATGGACGGGCATTGCATGGACAAGAAAATTCATATAGAAATCATAACATAGGGCAATTACAGATAAATAAGATAAAGCATCCAAGTACTAGATAATCCTAGGCATGTGTTCCATATATAGTCATACGTGCTCACAATGAGAACTTGCACAACATCTTTTGTCCTGTCAGCCCGTTTGCAGCGGGGCCTCAAGGGAACTACTGGCAATTAAGGTGCTCCTTTTAATAGAGCACTAGAGCAAAGCATTAACACTCCATGAACACATGTAATCCTCACATCAAAGCCATTCCCTCCGGATATCCTGATTTCTGTCACTTCGGGGCCATTGGTTCCAGACAATAACGTGTGTATACAACTTGAAGCTAAGACCATAAACAATACTATCATAATGAATCAATAACATGTTTAGATCTGAAATCATGGCACTCAGGACCTAGTGACAAGCATTAAGCTTAACAAGTCGCAACAAAGTCATAAAGCACTAATAGAAGATACTAGGCACCATGCCCTAACAATCCGATGCCATTACATGAAGGATCTCATCCAATCCCTATCATCCCCACAGCCTACAGCGAGGGATTACTCACTCATAGATGGGGGAAACATGGATGGTCGATGGAGAAGCGATTGTGATGATGATGGCGATGATCTTCTCCAATTCCCCGTCCCGGCAGGGTGATAGAACGGAGTTTCTGGTGCTGTTTCATGGAATCTGGTGGTGGCAGCGGAGCGGAACTCCTGCTAGAAAAACGTCGAATCCCCCTGAGTTTTTAGGTCAGAAGGAATCTTATAGGCGAAGAGGGAGACCGAGGGGGTGTCTGGGGCGGCCAGACCACCCCTAGCACGGCCAGGCCTAGCCCGCGCGGCTAGGTGGTGTGGCCTAGGCCCAGCCCCCCATCTCGTATTCTGGCTCCGGGAGTCTTCTGGTGAAATAGGATTTTTGGCATATTTTCCGGGATATTTCCTAATAGTTGATTTTCTGCACAAAAACTAGACACCAAGGCAATTCTGCTGAAAACAGCGTCAGTCCGCGTTAGTTGCATCCAAATCACACAAGTTTAGAGGAGAAACAATAGAAAAAGTGTTCGGGAAAGTAGATACGTTTTGGACGTATCAAGGGTAGTTTCTCCTTGGGAATATTCTGGAACTGATGCTCATGGATAAGGGTATGGAAGGGATTCTTGGTGCGTGGAGGAAGTGACTGTGGAGCTAAACAGTGACGCGGAGACTTCCCTCCAGTTGACATCCGCGCAGTCCTTTTGATCTTGGCAGGGTTTGCCAACACTCCAATCCTTGCAATTGTAGTGCCGGTGTGCGGATGCTGGCTTTCCTTTGCCTCCTCTTCATCTTCACTCTTGATCTCCTTCTCCTGGCCAGGGTCTTGAGGATCCTCCTTCATAGGCTCCTTTCCCTTATCCTTCGCGGAGACCATTGTGCTTCTAAACTTTAACAATAGTTCCTGGCAGAAACAGCTCAAAACGAAAAACGACGAGAACACGATATACGAACCTCTGGGGATCCGGGGGATTATATATTATGAAGTTTTACAACAAAAGGAAGGTACTGGGACAAAATGGGTCGGAGACGGAGTCCGGGGTGACCACACCACCTGATGGCATGGCCAGGGGCCCACGCGAGGGGGTGGTGTGAGCCACCCTGGCTCCGTTTCCGTCCCTCTTTCTCTTCGTAGCTTTCCTTGTTGGATAAAAACTGCAAAAATATAACTAGATAGAATTTTCGTGGAACTTTTCTTACCAGAACTATTACCTATTCAAAAATGGACTCTTCAGGTCTCTGAATTTGGTCTTTGATAAATTTTTCTGGAGTTACTACTTGAATAGCATCAATATCTTCATCTTAATACACATATTGCTCGAGTCATGAAACCTTTCACTATCTTATTACACCATTTTCTCCACTAACCTGAAAATTTCTTTCACACAATTCTCATTAGCAACATTAGTGTAAGCGAGGTAATAAACCTTTTAGTTCCAATTTCAAATGAAATCCATCAAATCATAAGCTACTGTAGCAACTCCTCTCGAAAACCCAAAAAGAATTCAAAAAGGAAATCGGCTTAAGAAGCAAATGCAAGAGTGGCAAAATCTGTCAAAACAGACCAGCAGGTAAAGATCAATTTTTTCGAACATATTCTGTTGCTCAAATAAAAAAGTGCAAAACTAACGAAAGTTAAATAATAACCTGGGGCAGAAGCACATACAATTACAGCTCAATCCGACATACAGAGATCACTCACGAATTTTTATGGTGAAGCACAAAAATCTGTTTCGGGACAGCAACTTCCCCAAATCTTACTTTTCTCTCATTAGAGGTTGATCTTGACACAAAAACCAAAAAAAAGGATAAGGATGGGTTATTACCAAAATAATAACTTCCAAGACTCAAAGAAACAAAAACAAACTGAAAGCAAGAATATATTGGGTTGTCTCCCAAAAAGCTCTTTCTTTATAGCCATTAAGATGGGCATGATAATTTCAATGATGCTCACATAAGAATATGAATTGAAGTGAAAGAGAGAATTAAGAAGCAAAAATACACATGTTTAAGTCTAACCCACTTCCTATGCAAGGGAATTTTGTAAACAAACAAGTTGTTGAAACTAGAGGCTACTAGCATAGGAAGGCAAAAGAAGTGCAACATAAAAAAAATCAGCATAAAACGAGGAAACTTGATATTATTGAGATGCATAAGAACAGTCTTTCCTCACTCATTATAACTTTCAGTATCATGCATAAATTTAATGATATAACTATCATAAGAACCATTGTAGCAATGATCACTTATCCTACTAGAAAACACAGGGACACTAGCTCTCATAACACTACTTTGTGAAACAATATTAGAGGTGTCCTTACAAAGGATAGTGTGTCCCTCTTCTACATATTTAGTGACAAAGTCTTTCACACTTGCTATTATAGGTTCATCATCCATTTGTTTATCAGGTTCAACAGCTTTATTTGTACTTTCATTAACCATACTAGCTATCATAGAATGTTCCTTTATCTTAACTGGGAAAGGTATTTTCTTAATGAAAGGTTTAGGTAAAGCATGATTAGCAGTATAAACTTCAATATTTCTTGCAGGAACACACTTAGCAACATATTTATATGGTTCATGATACTTATTCTAGTTCTTTTTAGGAACTTCAATATAGGAAGCAAAAGCCTTAAAATAAGTTGCAATAGCTTGAGAGTCTAGACCATAAGAATTTTTAATATTTTGAAAATCATCAGTTCCCATAAAAGATTCAATGCATTCATAATCATAATTTATACCTGACTTTCTCCCTTTGTCATTTTCCCATGCTTCAGCATTGTCTTGAATATGGTCTAGAAGATCCCATTTAGCTTCTTCTTCCATGCAAGTGAATGATCCAGCACAAGAGGCATCCAATAAATCCTTATCATGTAGAGGGAGCCTTGCATAGAAGTTATTGATAATAATATTGTTGGGGAGCTCATGAATGGGACATTTGAGCATTAGTAACTTCAATGTCCCCCAAGCTTGAGCTGTACTCTCTCCATCAAGAGGCCAAAAGTTGTATATTTGATTCCGATCTTTATGAATCTCACTAGGAGGATAAAATTTTGAATAAAAGAGAGGTACTATTTCCTCTCATTTAAGAGCTTGACCATTCTTTAGCGGCTTATATTAGTCCTCAGCTCTTCCTTTCAGTGATAATGACAATAACTTCTTCTTGACTTGATCTGTTGTAATACCTGCACGCTTGAACAACCCGCATAATTCGTGTATAAAGAGCAAATGATCACCAGGATGGACAGTTCCATCTCCAACATAATAGTTATCCATAACACGATCAATAATTCTTGTAGGTATTTTAAAAGTAACATTCTTAGCAGGTGGTGGTTCATCTACTACCTTAGCAGTGGTAGTAGCATTACGAAATAAGAAACTCAGCGAATTATCCATATTGAAAATAAAGCAACTAACAGAAGTAAACAATACTCATAGTGGAAGTTTCCTTTACCAGTTCCACTCTCCAATAGCGCTTCACTCCCCAGCGACGATGCCAGAAAATAGTCTTGATGACCCACAAGTATAGGGGGTGTATCGCAATATTTTCGATAAGTAAGAGTGTCAAACCCAACGAGGAACAGAAGGTGTTGGCGAATGGCTTGGAGGAGGAATTCTCCGTAAATACTTAGCAAACGGATTTTTAGGGGTTTTTGATAATGCATGTAAATAAAGTACGAGTAAATAAAAGACAATAAGAATAAATGCAGCAAGTGACCCAATCCTTTCTTTAGCAAAGGATAAGCTGGTTGTATTACTTAAGATGACCAAACGTTCTCGAGGACACATGGGAATATCGTCAAGTGCTTTCGCTTCATATAGTTGATTAATCTTCTTTAGTTTGCTAAGTGTTGTGTGGGTGAACCTGTGCTAATGTACCGACCTTCCTAGGACTAATACATACTTGTGATTATACCTCTTGCAAGCATCCGCAAGTACAAGAAAGTAATTAAGGTAGAAACCTAACCAAAGCTTTAAGCTCTAAGATCCTGACGTCCCTTGTGCAATGGTTTGCTAATGACGGTTCAGGTTTCTATCACTCCGCCAACCCCTACGATTAGTAGCCAAATACACAATGCATTTCCCTAGGCCCATATAGGTGAAGTTTCATGTAGTCAACGTTCACATGACACCACTAGAAGAAGTACACCACAACTTAAATATCAAACTATTGAATCTTTCTCAACACAATTCCACTACTAACAACATGATTTCTCCCATGTCCTCAAGAACAAAACGAACTACTCACAAGACGTCATATGGATCAAGATCAGAGATGATATAATGATATGTAACAATCTGAACATAAACGATAATTCAATGGTTCACTCAATAGCATCAACCACAAGGAGTAATCAATATCGAGAAAGTTTCCCCTAAGAACTATGCAAGATTTAACCCAATTGTTACAGCGGTATGAAGTAGTGATGATGGTGCTGGTGGAGATGATGGTGGTGATGATGATGATGATGATGATCTCGATGAAGTCCAGCTTGATGGTGGTGTTGATGGCGATGATCTCCCCTCTCCCGAAAGGAATTCCCCTAGCAGAATTCTGTCTACGAGAGAGATCTTTCTCTCTCTCGGTGTTTTCCGCCCCGCAGAGGCGGCGGAATCTTTCTGTGGTCGCTCCCCTGAGTCTTAGGGTTTCGGGAGGATAATATAAGCCTGAGGGGAGAGCCTGGAGTGGACCAGGGTGGCCACACCACCTGGTGGTGCGACCTGGGGTGGCCCGCGCCAGGGGGTGGTGTGGGCCCCCTGTGGCCCATCTCCACTTCCCCTTCTGGCATTCTTCGTCTTCTGAAAAAATAGGATTTTCCATGTATTTGGATTTTCTGATCTTCGCGAATTTTGCCTCCAGACAACACCTTTTCTATCAGAATCCTGACTGCAACGATCCATGCTCGAAAAGTCATCAACCATGCAAAAATAGATTAAATAACATAAGTATCATCTCTTAATATGAAATATATCAATGAATAACAGTGAATTATGACATAGAATAATGATGCCAAATGGACGTATCAGTGTTCTTATGCTTAATAATAGGATCGATTTGAGCAAGTGGTTTAAATATCTCTAGTTGCAAGTTACGTGGATCTCTAGTTCATTCTTTGCTCACTCTTGTGACCAAAGGAAAGCATCTTTATTGGGTTGGTGGGGTGTTCATGTGGCTCTGATTAATACAGATCAATGGATGCATGAATGGATGAATGAATGGTGATGGTTGTCTGCGTTAAATGTGCTCATGCGTGGTGTTATTGTTGTGTTCTGATCCGGGTTCGGTGTTTTGGTGGTGACTCGCAGGTAGGCAAGGCTGGTGGTAAGAAGTGGAAGTTCCTGACCCGTTGCTGTAATTTTGTTTCCCCTTCCTCTCTCGGGCTGATGGGTTGTCAGTGTCGATCTCACCCCGTAGTTCAGTGATTTGTATTCATGCCATGTTATGGGTTGGTGTTACGGAATTAAATAGCTAGGCCAGTGCTAGTTAGAGACCCCAAATTTTAGTTTTCGAGGGACCAAATCATGTCTCTGGTGTGATTTTAGATTGATATTAAAATTGCGGTGCTACAACATGCTAAGTAGAGTAAAAATGACCTCCAGTGTCGGGACTTGTATGAGAAACTGTTGGCATCAATGTTATTGGTGGACATTAAATAATCTTATGTATTATCATCATGTTAATACCTAGATTCTTTGTAACATCCCAAATTTTTAATCAAGATTATCAAGATCTAAATCACCCAATTTAGGGTTAACAAAAACTTTTATTATTAAAAACAATTATGAATGCATGTGTATTTGCATGAATATAGAATTGTTTAAAAATACCATGTTTGATTGTTCTAATGGTTGTAAAATGATTCAAAGATGAATGTTATATCATCTAGATCATTCAAAAATAAAATCCAAAGAAAAAAATCAAATAAGAATAAAAATACTAAATGGTCACATTGGCCATTTTAATCAGCTGCGGCTTGCCTGCGCCCCTCGCGTGCGCCCGTCTGTGCCCCGCGGGTGCGTGGCAGCCATCCCGCGCATCCCGTCTTTTTTCCCTCCAGGGTCTTTTTTCTTGCAAAACAAAATCAGAAATACGATTGTACACGTTCTTGACTACTCTGTATTCGTCCTAAAGGATGCGCGGAAAATATCTTGCATCCAAGCACCAACACGGTCTATGTCTCCTGCTTGACCTCCTCGAAGCGGCAAAGCTAGCACTCCACGGGGAAGTCGACGACGACACGGCACCATGCACAAGCGGAGGAGGGCCTGGAGCCGGCCTGGTCGTTGGCCATGGCGGCTTCCTTGTCTCCTGCATGCATGAACTTCTCGACGGCGGCAAGCCAGCGCTCGAATGGAAAATCTTACGACAGCAGCGGCGCCGCAACAGGAGGAGGAGGCCTGTTCGTTAGCCATGGTAGCTTCCTTGTCCTTGCTGAAGGTGGACAGCCACACACGGGAGCCCATGCCAAAGGTGCCCAACTACACGGGTTCGCCGAGCTTCTGTTGTTGAGATCACAATGACGCGGCGCCTGACCGGGAGGAGCAGCTCGTACTGAGTACTCGCCAGAGATATATGGTGGCCTTCGTGTGGAGCACGGCTAGGCAACGGAAGACGAGCTAGGCACGGAGGCGGCGCAGCCAAGCATGGAGATCACGCTGGTGAGGGAGATTGCAAAAATTCTATGCCGGCCGGTGACTTGCGAGTAGCAACGAGAGTCTGCGTTACTCCCCATCGCATCACATGGCAGTCTCAGGATGAGAACGGCGCCTAGGGAGGCGGAGGCACCGGACCGGCGCCGTTCCTGATGAAGACGTCCGAGATGATCAATGGCGCATCGCGGTCGTGTCGTGGAAGGATGTATCGGGACGCGATCAACCTCGCCGGAGTACACTGCGCGGCTGCTGCCTACCTACTCCAAGCATAGCAATTTCTCCAGCTTCATCTACGCGTAACTTTCTGGCGACAAATACGGGAAGTACTTGGCACCCGTACTTATTGCCATGGTATTTCAGTTTTCCTTTTGGCAAGAAAAGAAAAGGAGCCTGGAGGGAAAAAAGGGGAAGCGCCGGATGGCTGCCACGCACCCGCGGCGCACCGTTGGGCGCACGCGCGGGGCGCAGGGAAGCCACGTTCATTTTAATCCACTAGGCCACTTTAGGTGTTCCTATAAGTAAATTTCAAACAGAAACATTCTCAACTCTTTTCACTTCTTGTTAGAAAAAGTAAACATGTACCAAGGCTCGCTCTAAAATATTACAAAAACCCTTAGCCTCTAAATTTAAATGGTATTTGAAAATTGAATCCATTTCATATGCATAGATCCCACTTTTTAAAAAACCACTCAAATGAACTCCACTTGACAATCCCAAGCAACCACAGACTACCAAGCATAAGATCAAAGCACCTATCAAAAATCTTCTCAAAATTCAAATAAAATTCTCTTGCGGCCATTGTGTCGAACACTTCGTGAGCACTGAATTAACTGCCTAACTATTACTGTTCTAGAGCAGTGATCAAGTGCCACTAAGGCCTCAATCCACTCCCCTTGTCTCTCCTAGTTCCAACCATGCCATCAAGGAGCTACCTCTTAGCCTCTAGCAGCATTGCCGAGCCACCCCGAGGCCATGCTCGCCGGTCGAGCATGGACAGCTCCAAGCCGACCGCCCCACCCTCTTCCGCCGTGCCTGGGGGAGGTGGCAGACCCCACCCCACCCCTGCGCTGCGTTTAGAGGAGTAGGCGCGACCACACCCGTCCTTTCCCGAGCATTGACAGGCAATGGACCACCCACAGAGCGCCGCGCCCACCGTGTCTGCGCCATGCCGAGCACGCGCCAGAGCGCTGCGCCCGACAAGCGTGCACACGCTGCCCCTCGACCGCAGCCCACGCGCGCCACTCCGCCTTTACCCCAGCAGCCGCCCGGACATGCCCTTTTGTCGCCGATTGACCCGCTGTCACCGTGAGCCGCGTCGAACGCCGTCTCTACCGCACAGAGCACAAGCCGCGCCCGACCAATTGCCAGCACTCCTAGCCGCGCCTTTACGCTGTAGAGGACCACCAGCAGACCGCGCACCATCCCCTACCATCAGCCACGGCGATAGCACGATGTACCGCCCTCGCCGGAGACGCCCTCCCATCCCATTCGGTCGCTTCGTCGGACTATAAGTAGAGGCCACCCCCAGCCTCATTCTGCACACCACTCACGCCCCCTCTCGCCACTAACCATTCCCCACTTCTCCCCGGAGCCATTCGAGCCCTCAGTAACCGGAATTTTGCCGGAGCTCGCCGCAGCAGAGGAGAAAGGGGGCCGTTGATTGCGACCACCCTAGGAGCTGCTGCGACTAAGCCTAGCACCGCAGTCGTCCACCAGTTCGATCGCCCCCACCGCCGAACCTAGCTGGAGCCCTGGTAAGCCCCAATGCACCCCCACCGAGCCGCTAGGGTTCGTTCTCGCCGACGACCTGTTCGTCGTCGACGATGAACTACATTCGTTGATCCCTGTTCTAATCGCACGGCTGATATTGCCCCATACCGCTTCGTGTTAGATGCGCCGCTGACATGCGGGACCCCCTTGTCAGTTGCCCTCTGCACCGCGGAGCGCCACTGGGCCGGCCCGTTTAGTTTCCCGCGCCATCCCACAAATTCAAATAGATGTTTTTCTATTTAGACTTAAACTAGATTCTGTCCTCTTGTTTAAAAATCATTTCAGAGAGATCCACTCAACCAAAATGCATGATTCAAATTTTGTTAGAAAGATAACTAAAATCTCTATCCAAGTCCGTTGGATTTAAATCAATTGGAGTTAGAAATCACATATAGAAAAAATAACAAGATAGATACTTTTATATCTTCAAACATTTTTCAAAAATCAATCATAATAGCTTTTGAGTTGATTCGAACTCTCAAAAATCACATTTAACAATACCTATCTTAATATGAAATAATATTTAGGTTTGCATGCAGTGACTTCGGACTAGTACCAAAATAATGCTATATAGGCATTTCTAGTCACATTAAATCATTTAAATAATAAACTTAAACTTATTGAAATATGAGCCAACATTTAAATCACCTTCTCATGCATTAGAATATGTGGTGATGACATGTGTCCACATGATCCCATATTTTAATTGGAGAATAATAAATCTTAATTATTTTCAATGAGTAGAAATTACTTTTCTCAAATAAAATAAATGAAACTAGTTCATTAAATCTTGTGATGAATGTGATGATACTAAATCATCATGTGTGTGTCTTAGTGTGCTAAATAGACTAATTAAGTATTGTTTGGTGATTGTGTATCTCGTATGTATTTATGGACGATAGTACCGACCAAGTCTACGGGGAGGAGGAGTTCTACCCCGAAGAATCGAGGAGAATTTCAACCACTGCACCAATGAAGGCAAGCTATTATTGGCAAGCTAATACTTGCAAGCCATCACTAGATACAAGATAACCTAAGCAAGATACATTATGCATGCTTTGGTTATACCTCTTGATTTATACCCATCCCAAGTTTTACTTACAAGTTTTACTTTTGCTTTATCAAAGTTTCTTTACTTCTAGTAATGCTTAGTGAGATTTTAGAAAGTAGTAATAGATAGCATAAAGAGTATAAAACTTGGCCTATACTAGATGTCATTCTATGGCATGAGATTGAGATTAGCATCCCACCTTAGTGAACACTCTTAACTTAGTGGTTAGAGCTAAACTAAAATCCTGATCACTCTAGATGGGAATACTTGGTAAAAATGATTATGAAAACCTTTGAATGATGAGTCATTCTATTGAGATGTTGTGGCATGTGTTGAGAAACACAAATGGTTTATGATGGTGAAAATGTTGAGGCATGAGCCTTAGCCCTTTATAAAAACTAATGGTTGGGTTCGGATGCGATACCATTCTAATTTTACCGTACAACCACAATACCTGAATTGGGTAAGGCTTAGCCGGAAGTTTATATGCATTAGTATTGGTTCCCTCGCGGGAGAGGTTTGAGCTGAGGCTACCACTTGATGTTGTCCACCTATGGAGTGCCCAGGATGGCAGATGGCCATGGCTGGGAGGCCAAGCTCATAGGAGAGGTGCTTATACTAGAGTGTGTAAAGGAAAGGTTATGGTTGGTTATCCGCATACTAAGTATGATGATTCAGGGTTATACCTGACGAATGTATCGAATTTTGTGGTGAAAGTGTACCACCTCTGCAGAGTGTCAAACTATTCGAATAGCCGCGTCCGTGGTCATGGACAGTTGGAGTGGCCATACTGTTTCGGCGTCAGATGTTTTCCAAATGACTTATGAAATGAATTGTGACATGACTTTACCACAACAGGGTTGTGACTATGAAATCTAAGTTCCCACTTAGGTGATTGAGAATTTTATTTTATCTTTGTTTGTTTCTGAACTCAACTTAGGTTTCAAACTTAACTTTGTAAATAAACTTAGAGTTTAGCATTCATACTAGAACTACCTTACTTGTTAGTGATAGTTTGCGAGTACTTAAAGAGTAATCATGGCTTTGTACCTGGATATTCCCGTGGCCATACTATGAGGAGGACTATCCGGAAGAAGGACAGCAGGATGGCTACGACAACTAGGATCATCTCTCATTGTCAGTATTGCCTGTGACACTGAAGATGGAGTTCATCGCTACGCTTATTATTCAGCTGCCTGTTTGTATTAAGACTGGATCATGAGATCCTTTATTTGTGTAAGACTTTATTATGGTTTGTAATGGATGAGGTACTATGATATCCAATCTGTTATGTCTCGCAAAAATGGTAATCCTGGAATTGCGATGTATGGCATAACAGGCATCTGGGATTAAAAATGCGGGTGTTGACATTCTTGCATGTAGTAGAAATGCTTGTCCTAACAACTGGGTAAATTTGTTTCAAATAATCTTGTTTGCAGGACAATTATGGATGTATGGTGAAGGCCAATGGAAATCTGGAGAAGAAGGTTTTTTCCTTTGAGGTACACCTACACCCCACTAATTTGGGCATCTCATATGTTTAAATTCATCATGATTATCTAATTATCTTGCTAAATGTCCGCCAAGTTAAATCTGAAAATTCATATTCTTTCTTCCTGGTTGATTTGCTTTCTCCACTTGATCATGTTGGTGCCACTGCTATGGTTTGTTTTTAGGAGAAGTATGCCAATGCGACACAAGAGAATTGCAAGCTAGAGGAGTTTTTGTTCTTGAAGGTACACCTAAATTTGAAACAAATTTACCCAGCCCCTACTATCAGTTCACAATACTAGGTTGTTGTATATTAGAACTGCGGTGATGCAACTTGCTAAGTAGAATAAAAATAAACATTGTGCAGTAAGGCATGTGTAGAAGAATGAAAAATAAACATGCTCTATGTTGCTCCAATGAGTTCCGCTCACTAATGTTAAAGTGCATGTCTAATATTGTAGAATGATTTTTTGATTTACTATCTAATTTACCTGAGTTAATTATGCCTGAATGGAAGAAAAGCATTTGTTCTGCTATAAAAAAGAACTACTCTATATAGTTCTCCCAAAAAGAATTACTCCGTGTATTTGCTTTTCATACTGTTGATATTTGTTGGATTTGATGTGCGTTGTACATTCTCTATGTTATGTTAGACATCCATTTTTTAATTTCAATGTTGTGACTAGTAGATTGCTATAAAAAGGTTGAAGAAGGTCCATGCATATTCCTGTAACTCACATGGTAGCAAATAACTCACCAATTTTCTCAAATCTCCCTCATATATAGGTTTCTTACATCGACACAAGAATATATCTACACGGCTGAATCAATGAGTATTTTCCTTTGCAGTCAGTTGTATGAGATCATGCTTGTTGTTGTAGAGAAGAAAGTAGACACACGGTTGACCTGGAAGTGTGAAGGATTGTCACATCCCAAAATTTTCCAAATTTTGAAATGTGAAAATTTTAAACAAAATGAAGAACCAAGTTCTTTGAAATTCAGAAGGAACAAAAACTTTTGGAACATTTAAATATAATGCCTCCAAACCCAAGCCAAACAAAATGATTTTGTTTGTGAATTGGTGTGCATGTTTTAAAATCCCAAATCATGAAGCATGCATGAGCATCTTGACTTGGTTGCATTTTAAAAACCCAAGAGAAGTGAAAAATATCTCAAACCCTAAAACTTTAAGTATTTGTTAACACTAAGAACAACACAATACTTTGGATATACTCCATATGTATATTAAACAAAAGAACTCCTATGAGGGCTAAAAAGATAAAGGACAAAATAATAAAACAATACAAATTGGTTTCATTCAATTTGGAGCCATGGATAAAAAGATATGAATTATTTTGAGAATATATTTAATAAAGGCAATATTAGCTATTAAAACCAAAGTGAATAAATTTGGTTAGAAATTTTGAGTTGGAAAGTAAATGAGTTCTATAATGCCCTAAAAACCTAATTTGAGTTTTACAAAATTTTAGAAATTTGTTTGATTCAAATTGGATCATTAAATCAAAAGATATTTAAGAAAACAGAAATAGAAAAAGAAAAGGGAGAAAAAAATAAAGCAGCAGACAGCTCCTGGCCTTTCGGCCCAAACCCAGCCCAGCTAGCCCACCCGGCACTCCCCTCTCCCCTCTCTGTCTTTTCTCACCCCCTCGTTTCTACCCCTCCCGCTGACAAGTCGACCCCACCTCCACGTCACCCCTCCACCTCATCGTCTTCCTCGGCGATGACAGACCTCTCCCCTCCTCTGCCGTTTCCAAATCAGCTCGAATTCGAGCGTTTCTGCGAATTAAAACTCCACTCCGACGACGCCCTCTTAACCGCCACCCTGTCCTCATCATTTCCCCTCAGACACCACCCCCAGAGAGCCCCGGGCTCTCCAATTACGAGCTCGGACCGCCGGTCACCGACGGTATCCCGGCGACAATTCCGGTGAACCCCGGCCGTTAGGCGCCCTCCCCTCTGCCCTATCATCTTCGCCATGTACAAACACATCGATTAACTAAGCCACACGCTCTCTCCTGCTCCAGGTCGACGACACGGACCAAGTCCGGTGAACTCCCTCTGCCGCCATCGTCCGCGGTTTTTCCGGTAAGGGCATAGTTCTCGCCGCTTCCTTTTGGCCACTGCTAGATAGTGCTGAACCAGGCGCATTCCCCTAACCCTTTTACTTGTCTGCTCGAGTACCAGATCGACGCCACCGTCTCGTGGCCGTGACCTCCGCCGCTGACGCCACTCCGGCGAGGAATACCGAGCGCAGCAGAACTCCCTTCTCTCCAGCGCGACCACCAACCAGACCACCGAGACCACCGTGAGCCCTCGGTAAGATCGCCGCATCCCCTACCCCTCTAGAACCACCGGAGCACCACCACAAGACCGTCACAGCCGCCATCAATTGGTGGGTTACAATCGAGATCCGTTGGATCTAAATTCTAGAGCTGAGATTAGATCACTAATCGAACGGGTACCGACTAAGCTGGATCGCCCGTTGCCACTTATAATCCAATGGCCCGCAGCAGCCGATCCGCCCGAACCGGTACGAGCCAATCAGAGGACGCCACGTAGGCCTGAGCGTATGTTTAAATTAGAAAATAGACAGAATAATTGTCAAGCTTAGAAATTCAATAACTTTTGATCCACAAATCAGAAAAATACAAATTTTGTGTCTATGGATTCAGAAAAATAAGACCTTTATTATAGAGGCCTTGTTTCACACTTTTGCTTCTGGAAAATTTGAATTTTAGGCAGAACCTTTTTAGGGGTATTTTACCCATAAAAATTGTTTTGTAAATTGTTTTTGAGTAAATAATTTTGCTATAGATTGCAAATTGAACCCTCTGTCCAGTGAGACCAAAATATAGATTTGGTTGGCTATGCCTAATAGCATGGGAATTATTTAGTGAGTCTAGCCTTTCCAAATGCTAGAAATTATTGCTAATTGGTACAATTGCTTAAATGGTTGCATTTGTAACCTTGCAATTATAAATTGTTCAGGAAACACTTAGTATTGTTCAAAACCTTGTTATAACAATTTGTACAATAAAAATTGCCATCTTGTATGCTTGCATATTTTGCATGATTTTTGTATTGCCATTAGTGTTGACTTTGTGCATGTTTTGTCTTGGTTGTTTTGTTTGATAGATTGTGTGGATTGCCAAGTGTGTTACTACAAAGAGTGTACCAACACCACCAACTACTAAGGCAAGTGGCACTATCATCCATGTCCTACTATTTTTCATTACACTTAGTGGATTTTTGTAGTATGCATGATAGGACTACTATGATACTATGCTATGCCATATCCTATTAGGATATCCTTTATATATCCCTTAGTGGAAATACTATAGTTGTAGTATGCTTAGCCCTGCTATAGATTCGGGGTGGAATATACCATATTGTGATTATATGAAGTGTTGGAAAAAAATATATGTTTTATATAATAAAACAAGGACTCAATGAATCACCTGGGTGGAGTGTGGATACTCAGTTGAGAATAAGGTGGCAACGAAGGGAACCATGTCTATGGCTATCTCTTTCGTGTGTGCACTAGGAGAACACCACCCAGGAACTTAGAGATTGAACATGTTTCTCGTACAGTGGCTTTCGTGTACAGCCACATGCCAAATGGGCTCTGGCCTAGTCAATTACATAGTGGAAGACCCATGCATTGGTACCTCTTCAGGTTAACTGGAATTATGCATTGGAGGTTTATCCTTGCATTGGTGCCTGGTAGATGTGCTGGCATCATGTATTGGGAGGACTTCTATGGAAAGACTTTGTCACATTCTCGATCTGCCGATACTCCATCTTGGTGAGTACTAATCCAGCGGCCACTGGTGGCATCAAGGCGAGAATGTGTCTTGTGGGTAAAGTGTACAACTTCTGCAGAAGATTAAATTCTAAGTACTTATTCGTGCCCCCGGTTATGGTCAACTCTGAGCAACTAAGGCCTGAAGCTATGGAAGATCTCGACATTCTAATTTCTCAAAGTAAAACTTAATGGTGACAACAAGAGATTAGAAGAACTTGGAGTTTGCCAAGGAGTTCAGAAAGTTATTGAAAGATCAAAACTATTTTTACAAACATAGGATAAAACCATATTGCTTTCTGCAAATGAGCCTAAGATCTACTTAGCCAAATGTGCATGTAGTTATAGTCCAACTTATATTCACAAACTTGTGACACTTGCCAATACATTCAAAGTATTAACCCTTTGTGGCTGCAACCTATCATGTTGCAGGTTATTCTATTGATGAGTATGGATTAATGATAGAGGTTATGAGTCTGCACCCAACATGTTTGCCTGTGGCACATGAAGATGAAGGACTCCATGCTTTACTTGTATTCTGCTGCTTTGTAATAAGATAGCCTATGGCTATGAGTATGAAATAAAGTATTTATATTCTGGATCATGCGATGTAATATGACCTTTGTATCTTGATATTACATCTTAAACTGTGGGTGCTAGCTATTCGATCCAGGGACTAGCACTATAATCACGGGGATTCAAACCAAGCCTGGTTTGGGTCTTTACAAGGATCCAGAAGCCCCATTCAACAAAGAGCTGGTTATATGTTGTAATAGTATCTAGGATTTGAATAATTCATTACTTTGTAAAGATTATAATGTCTGCCCGATTTGTCCTATGGATTTGAAAATATTCATTAATATGTAAAGATTATACCGTTTGCCAGATTTGGCCCGTGGATTTGAAAATATTCATTTGTTTTCTGTTTTCACTGCAATATTATTTATTTGCTGGCATAATGTGGAAATTGAAACATGGCTAGTGGTTAATGAGAACGTGACAAAAACATTTAAGAAAAAGTAGAACCAAAAGGCTTAAAAATTATGGATTGTTAAAAGGTCGTGGGCCAACAAAATATGCTGCTTAAGACAAAGCCCATAATAAATTCTACTGTAAATAGGCTCTGGTCCAGGAAGTTAAAAATGCCGAAATTTTGGGCTAGGCCCATTTAAAGGCAGAATTAGACCATGCTGAATTAACTGCCACGTCAGATTCCACGTAGGATTGGCTTACGAGGACATACCAGAATACCATGATCAAAATTTTAGTCATGGGCACTATGACTATCTATATTGGTCATAGTCGTTCATGACCAATTCAGAAAAAAGGTCATTAGCTGTCCATAGTGACCCTCGGTATGTGATCTAGTGTGTTTGGCCGTAGAAAGGTCGTAGATGGATTACTATGACCTTTCAGTGACCAATATTCGGGGTCACAAGTTAGAACATTTCTTGTAGAGTGTGTTGTATCTATTGTGGCGATGCCTTTCTTGTCGGATCCTCCTAGCTTTTATATATGCAGAGGCTAGGTCTCAGGTACCATGACCGAGTAGGTTACAAGTTAGATTAAAACTATGCTCTTCATCTTTCCTTGTCTTGTATGCTTGGAGTTCGTGTCCATATGGGCTTCGTATTAGCTGAACTGTTTTGGGCTTCGTGGACCTTGGCAGGTCGTCGAGTGGGCCTTCCATCGGGTCGCACTAGGTAGGCTATAGTCGAGTTCCCGTTGGACATGCCTATGTTAGTAGCCCCCAAGTGTCCATGTGAATCATAGATTCGGGTGGAGACTTACAATCCTTGAGTCTTGCATTTGGTAGTCGAAGTCAAAAGTTGTGTCGAGTGCGAAGCACTTCACTCGGAAGTTCATCGGGTCAGCCGAATTTGTAGTCGTTCATAGGAATGATGGTAAACGTGTCAGGTACTCTCCACGAATTGGAACTAGTTAATTCCTCTAGGGAAAAAACATCGTCGCCTACTCAAACTCGAGTCCTCGGACTCGATTTCGGAAATTGCTGGCGTAGTTCGACTAATGCCACAGAGGCCTTACTTAGCCGAACTCCAGTTTTAATGCATATGTACCTAATGCGTCCGTCGGTATTTTCTTCCACTAGTAGGAAATGGCCGTCCGATTAGATATGTAGGTCACGGTATTTATCTGGTAGATCTGTAGGCCATCAGATTATATCTGTAGACACGGTATTTATCTGGTAGAGCGCAGCGGATGCGGTTGCCAGGTCATCCGATTAGACCTGTAGGTCTTATCTTTGCATCGTAGACACAACATCCGAAAGTTTATCACCGCGGAGGTGTTTCTGGTGGCCAAGGAGACGTTGACTCTGAACTTGATATTGCAATGTAGGTGGGACAGAGTCGCTGATGAGTTTGATTGTTGTAAGTGAGTCGACACTATGGACACAATCGACACTATGGACTATAGGTTGCATGACCAGTGCTCCCTATGGGAGTAGCCCCCGAGTGTCTATTTGAGTCATAGACTTGAGCAGATACTTATAGTCATCGGTTGCATAGACAGAACGATACGAAAGTATTTCGGATGATCTTGCGAATGTCATCAACGCTGGAAATTTTTCGAATGCGCAACTAATGTGCTTTATGGGAGTATCCCCCAAGTCCTTAGTCGAATCGTAGATTCGAGTGATGATTCGGAGTGTTCTACTCGAAGATCTTGCATGCGTGCATTCAACGCTCTAGTTTTGAGTAGCTCCCGAGTATCTGAGAGATTCGTAGACTCGAGCAGAGACTCGAGACTTGTATCTTATAGATGCAGTTGAAAATCATGTTGGCTCGGAAGTGCATTGAGTTAGCATCTCATGCATAGGGAGCCTAGAGTCGACGCTCCAGTCGGACTCGATATGGCGGAGTCATGCGGTGTTTTAACCGGGTGAGTCAACGATGCAGATGGAGTCAATGTAGTTGCTTCTATCGGGTGCGCGCCCAACACCGCGTCTGTGTAGCATCAAGCGATGCAACCATTCGAGGAGGGACTCGACTCGGGTCATGAGTTTATATCGACTCCTATTGGAGGACCCAATAGAATAGCTCAGTGTGATTCGACGTTCTTCTAAGCTGTAGAAAATGCAAAGAATTATGAAGTATCTATATATGGTAAAGAATATTTGCCTATTGGATCGTAAAGTAAGATTCTGGTGTCAATCGAGTCGACACTTTTGCACTGTATGCTAGGCCTTTTCGTTAGTGTGATTATCTTTAGTCTCAATACCTTGCCGAGGTACTCGGAGTTTAAGGATTCGACGATTAGGCAAACTCAGCTACTCGGGCTATCACGTATGAGGTGCCCGAGCACGTGGAGTCGACGGCACATTAGGTTACTTGAAGAGGACGCATCACCCGAGTGTTTCGAGTGCAATTAAAATAAACGATTATTGACTCTTGGTAAAGGAAACTTAGTTTTATTGATAGTTGTCGTAGATGAAGTCGATGCGGCCACAGACGAATTCGACGCGGTAGCGGGTCGCGCCACGTACAAAGTTCATACCGCAGTCAAAGACTATAGCGGGTCATCATAGACGATGGCAGCAGCGAGTTGTCGTAGCCAAAAACCCCAGTAGGTCGTCGGAGTCAAAGAACGCGGCGGGTCGCCAAAGCGGAGGGAGCCTCCGAGTCGCTGGAGCCAATGCAATTGATGTAGTCGAGGCGACATTCGACAGCCGATGCGGCGGATTGGAGTCGATGCGGTAGCTAGTCGCCAAAGCCGACAGCAGTAGCGGGTTGATGTAGTAGTAGGTTGGTGCAGCCCTTGGGCACAAAGTCGATGTAGCGACGGGTCGCCGACGAACAGGAGTCGACATAGCAGCAGGTAGCCGCAGCCGAAGATTGCAGCGGGTCGCATGGTGAATTTAGCGTGGCCCCGGGTGTAGATTCAACGTGGTCGGCGGAGTGGACATGACAGAGTTAAGGTATCCCTCTCGCATGGAGCTTGTGACGAAGGATGGCGAGACCTCAGATGATCTCACGCAGCGGAATCGCCGGATTTTTGTCATCCGGATCATACATTATGGCTGCCAATTTCCATGCATGGAAGTGTAGTTACTTACTTGACTTGTATTGAGTCTCGATGACTATTGAGTAGTAGTAGAAATAATCCTGGCTTGCACTTCACTTAAAGCTTTCCATCAATTTTCGATTCATGACGAAAACTGATCCGACCAATGGTTTCTTTTTCTTTGCTGCTTCCTTCCTCCTTCCATGGAAATAAGAAAAGAGCGTGAAATAGCACATGACATGCGGTGATAGCTGTCTAGCTGAAGGACACGCAAATTGTTTCTTCTTGTTGTGTCCGATGTGCATACAGAATCCAATCACACAGCTGCGTGGCTGTGTTGCTGCGTTGCTGCGTGCACCAACTGCTGCAACCAATATGCACGTTACCCAACACCGAATACACCGGACCAGGCTCAGCTCGCGTGGGAGTTAAATCTTAGATTGACTTGATCCCATGTGTAGCAGCACAAATAAATAACTCTCATCATTGGGGCTTTTGAGGAAGACATTGACGTTTATGTCGGGCAAAGATTTCACCCACTCGGCCCCAAGTCCGGCGAAGGATGGCGCCACTATCTCCATTGACTGTGTCGAGTCGGGAAAATTTTCACGGTGATGAAGTCGTGTCGTTGTTCCCCTAGAGATCGGCGGTCGTAGATCATCGATAATGGAGCCATCGAGCTAGCAACATCAGCGCTCCCAGTTCCCACAGACGGTGCCATTGACGAGGGATTAACTCAGCAGTGCCCATTGTTATGAACTTGGGTTTGAGAAAGAGAGGTGCACTACTAGGAAAACGGCTATAGGTAATCAGCACATCCGTGGCTCACATGGTTGAAGTGCCCCACGACTAAAACAGGCGTGGCTCACCTGTGGGCAGTGCCCTACTAATAACTAGAACAACCGTGGCGCACATGACTATAGTGCGCCACAGATGTGTGTGGGACAGGGCCCTGTTGGCCGCACGCCAAACATCTGTAGCGCACTATAGTCATGTGCGCCACGGTTGTTAGTGTCATCTGTGGCGCACAAGGGGGTGGTGCGCTACGCCTAAGCGCATGCCCTCTCGCTGCAAGCCAGTACATGGCGCATTCGGCCTAGTGCGCCACAGGAGTACAAACATCCGTGGCGCACATGGCATAGTGCGCCACAGATGTTTGTACTCCCTGTGGCGCACTAGGGCCGTGTGCGCCACGGATGTGTCGATTTCTTTAGGACAGCACTTTATGTGCACATGTGTGACCACATCCACCACCCCACACTTCACTTTCCCCTTCTTCTTCCTCCTTAGATCTAGTCCAGATCTTCTCCTTTCCACCTCAATTTCTCCACACATTCACCATTTTTAGCATGTAAAACTTGCTTTGGATGTTACATAAGTAATAGAGGAGGTCTCCGGTCTCTCATCTATCCTTCTTCCGGTCGACGCGCGCACCTCTCCTTTCCATCTTTCTCGCGATCGGTCTCTCATCTCGGTAAGTTGTCCATGTAAGGATGTGTTCATGTGTATATGGATGATGTGCTCATATGTATGTAGATGATCGATGCTCATGATGTGTGTATGTGGAGAGGATCGATGGTCATATGTGTGTGTATATGGAGAGTATCGATGATGCTCATGCATGTGTGTATGGAGAGGATAATGATATGTTCATGTGTGTATGGATCGGTCTCTCTCTCTCTTGTGTTTGTATGTGAACAAGTTGCCATTTGTTTTGCCAAAATGTTGATTCATTTCCATTTTGGCAAGATTTTGGCATTTCGCAAAGGTCCTAATTTTAGGATAGGTCATGCCGAAATTTTCTATCGACCATTGCATGCATGCATTCATTATGTGGTTCTAATAGACTTCAAAATTGTACCGTGTACACCGTGCAGGCAAAAATGGTCCGCATAATGAGCGAAGGCATTGTGGCTAGATTTTTGAAATGTGCGATGGCCGACATGATACGAAATAACAAGACGGATATAAGATGTCCGTGCAGAAGATGCAAACTCAACTGGGTGATCGACCCAGATTCCGGGAATCTGCAGGCGCACCTGCTCCGCCATGGTTTCATGGATGGATACACTCGTTGGATAAGCGATGACGTAGATGATGGAGATGGTGAAGGTGGCCAACATGACGATGATCATCATCACGGCGAGAACGGGCGAGATGATGAAGAGTCTCCTGGAGATGGTGAAGGTGCGGAAGCAGACTGGGATGATGATGATCTATATGCCGGAGGAGCGCATTTACGATGGAACAACGTCAGCTGGGTGCGGGACCCTTATGTGCAAGAGCTGCTTCTCAAGCGCATTTAGTAACGCCAGTTGCTGCTAGAGAGAAAGCCAAGCTTGCGCAACTTGAGAAAGACGCGGTTACTCCATTGTATGAAGGATGCAGGCCCGATGATACCCGGTTGAATGTAACGCTCAAGGCTATGGAGATGAAGGCAAAGCACAAATTGAGCGACGCAAGCTTCGACGATATGATGGCATTCTGGCACGATCGTCTCCCGGAGGGGAACACATGTCCAACTAGTATCGAGGATGCCAAGAAAATCGTCTGTCCTCTCGATCTACCGCACGTTAGATATCACGTATGCATCAACGATTGCATCATTTATTGGGGAGGACGCGAGAAAACCACATGTCCGGCGTGAGTCGATACAAGAAAGGGAAGAAAGCACCTCGAAAAGCGGTATGGTACTTTCCTATCACTCTTCGTCTGCAGCGCTATTTCGCGGACCCTAAGGAAGCGAAGCTCATGCAATGGCATGCGGAAAGGAAGAAGCCAGGAGATGATGATGACCGAAAAGGATGAGCTGCCGACGCACCCTTCGATGCTAGCGCTGGAAAGCATTGGACCTCGAATTCCCATTCGGTGGAGATTCGAGGAACATCAGGCTTGGTGCGAGCACCGATGGACTCAATCCGTTCGGTAGCCGAGCAGACGCACAAACACTTGGCCCGTGTTTGTATGGATGTACAACCTACCTCCATGGTTGTGCATGAAGAAGAAGTACATACAAATGAGTATGCTAATTCAAGGGCCGAAACAACCTGGTACCGACATCAATCTGTATCTCGGGCTGTTGAAAGAGGAGCTAGCCACGTTATGGGAATCGAGCCAATACTTACGACGCCGCACAAGATTATTTCACTATGAGAGCCGTTGGTCACTACGGTGCAAGACTATCCAGGTTATGGGTATATCTCGGGGCAGGTTATCCAAGGATTCTGCGCATGCGTTAGTTGCATGGATAACACAAGCTATCTCCAACTAGAGAAAGATCCAGGGTCATCGAAAACCGTGTTCATGGCGCACCGGAGCTGGCTCAGCAAGAATGATCCATGGAGAAAACGTGGAGACCTGTTCGATGGCAAATCAGAGAACCGAGGAATCCCAGAGCGTAGGAGCAACGAAGAAGTGGAAGAGTTGCTGAAAAACTGGAAAGATTGTCCTAAGCCAGGAAAGAAGCGAAAGAGGCAGCAACAAGACAAGCACCGATGAAGGTATGGAAAACAAGGTCTGTTTTCCGAGTTGCCATCTTGGAAGTTTCTCCGCACGCCTCATAGCCTCGACATCATGCATATCACGAAAAAACGTAGCGAGTCTGGTCGCCACCATAATCAACATGCCGATAGGACAAAAGATGGTCCAAAGCAAGGCACGACCTGATATGCTTGGGTATCCGGAAGGAGCTTCACGGAGGACGACTACTCCTCGATGATCGGGAAGATGACGATGATCATGAGGCGGAGACGACACAAGGTCGCGGAAGGGTAAAAAGTTCAAGAAGAACGAATATTACTGCCTCCTTCTTGCTTCACTCTAAGCCGTGATGAGATCAAACAGTTTTCAAGTGCCCTTTAGGAGTCAAATTTCCTTACGGCTACGCGGGCAAGATAAGCAGATACCTAGACGAGGCGAAGCAGAGGTTCAGTGGCATGAAGTCTCACGACTGTGCCGTGCTAATGACGCAAGTACTTCCGGTCGCACTAAGAGGGATAATGGACGAGCACGTCCGTGAAACGTTATTTGGCCTATGCAAGTTTTTCGACGTCATCTCTAGGAAGTCGATTGGCTTGAATCAGCTCGGAAGGCTACAGGAGGAGATCGTGGTGATACTATGTGAGCTTGAGGTCTACTTCCCACCCGCATTCTTCGACATTATGGTGCATCTGCTGGTCCATGTCGTGGAGGAAATCGTACAACTCGGGCCGATGTTCCTCCGCAGCATGATGGCGTTCGAAAGGATGAATGGACACATCAAAGGATACGTTCGCAACAGGTCCCGTCCAGATGGAAGCATAGCCAAGGGCTTTCTGGCCGAAGAGTGCATCTCTTTCTGCACGAATTATCTAGACATCGAGAACCCTGTCGGTCTTCCCGTCAACAGACACCTTGGCAAGCTTGACGGATCTGGTCACCGAGAGGGTCGTCGCATACTGCATGCAGACTTCGATTTTCGACGCGCAGACTTTGATCGAGCAAACCTCGCCACGCTACAGCATTTAGAACTGGTCGATCCTTGGGTACAGAAGCACAAAAGGTTAATCGAGAAGAAGTACAGTGACCGGGGCATACAGAGGACGCAGGGAGAAATAATCAAAGAGCACAACTCAGATTTCACGCGTTGGTTTAGGCAAACGCTCCTTGATAATCCCCCGCGCTCGCATTCTTCTGACACGGAAAAGATCATATTCACCTTGTCGCAGGGACCGATGCAAAACCTGGTGACCTATCAGGCGTATGATATCAACGGCTACACATTCTACACGGAGGAAAAGGACAACAAGTGTGATTATCAGAACTCAGGCATAACGTCGGAATTCTACACCGATGACAACATGAAGGAAAGATTCTACGGAAGAATCGAGGAGATCTGGGAGCTCGACTACTGTGGAGAAAAGGTGCCGATGTTCCGTGTCAGATGGGCAAAGAGCGTCGAAAGAGAAGACCGGTATTTCACAACCATGGTTATACCCGAAGCAGCCAAATCCAAGGCCGACGGTGCAAACGTGGCCGCGAAAAATGAACCGTGGGTACTGGCTACCAAAGTGGACCAATGTTTTTTCATTACCGACCCGACAAAGCCTAGCCGTGTTGTCGTGAGGAGAGGAAAAAGAAACATCATCGGAATAGATGGAGTCGCCAACGAGCAAGACTTCGACCAGTACGGCGATCCAAAGATTGAAGATGACGACGACTACGATGCAGCAACATACATCACAAGAAGAAAAAGGACAACCCTACCCAAAAAAGGTAGCCCGTTCGAAAGAAGAAACATTAAAGTGCCGGGGCTAAATTATTCAACCGCGACAAAGAAGGGAAAAAAGATTGTAAAACGCTAGCTCAAAAAATATTGTAAACGCGTGGTCGAAAAAGATTGTAATATTCATGGACAAAGTATTATGAAATTTAGTTATACTTTAAATCATATTTTGGGCATTTTTGGAATATTATTACTTTTGGAATATTTAAAAGTATTTTAAAATCAAAATAAAACTTCTATGGCATATATCACCACTTTTGGGCATTTTTTGAATATTTAAAAGTATTTTTAAAATCAAAACAAAAAATTGGGGCACCAGGATTTGAACCTAGGTGCTCTCAGGTTTAGAATAGAGTAGTGGGCAGAACCAGTGGGATAGGCTAGTATAGTTGTTAGCTAGTGGGGCTGTAGTTCTCTTATGCAGTAGTTAGAAGCCGATAGGCGTAGCGCACTAGCCCATAGTGCGCTACAGATATCCGTAGCGCACTATGGCTCAGTGCGCTACGCCTAAGTGGCTTTATCCACACGTGGCGCCCGACCCCTCTCTCATCCCCATCTCTCCATCTCTCAGCCCGGGCCAAGGACCGCCGCCGCTCTCGATCCGCCACGCCCGAGGAGGAGGAGGAGGCCTGCCCGTGCCCGAGGAGGAGGAGGTCCGCCCGTACGTGTCCGAGGAGGAGGTCCGCCCGCGTCTCAGGAGGAGGCCCGTGTCCGAGGAGGAGCAGCCGCCGCGTCTCAGGAGGTGGAGGCCACCGTCGTCCGCCCGTCGTCCGCCCGTCAGAGGTGAGCGTCGCCTCTCCCTCTCTCCCTCTCTCCCTCTCTCTCCCTCTCTCCCCTCTCTCTGCAGGCCATGGTTAGGGTTCTGCAGGCCATTGTTACGGTTCTGCAGGCCATGGTTAGGGTTCAGTAGCCTCTCCCTCCCCTGTCTCTCCCTCTCTCCCTCTCTGCTTCAAGATTCAGTTAGCAGTCAATACTCGGTTGTTCCTGAAACATCATAATTAGTGTCCCTAGCAGCCACCGCCAGCCGCCGCCGCCGCACTGGAGGAGGATCCCTGCCAGCCGCCGCCACACTCGAGGAGGAGGAGGAGGCCGCCCGTGTCCGAGAGGAGGAGAAGGCCGTCTGCTCGCTCATTCGCCGCCAACATCATCCTCGTCTTAGAGGTTAGCCCTCCATCTCTCCTCTCTCCTCTCTCGAGTGATGAACCCTAGAGCAACTGCATAACTGCATCCTTCTTCTGATTTCAGCCTCAAATTCAGCTACCTACTCACATAGAGAAACACTATTGTGCTGAATGTGCAAACTGGTAGAGATTGCATCAATCATGGGCTCGATCATTGTTGTCCGTGCAGTCATCAACTACTAGTAGTAGTAGTAGTAGTAGTAGCAATTCTCTGTAACAATCTCACCAGAAAAGCTTTAAAAAAGTGCAGCAATGGCCAACTAGAGCCGTACATCAGCAGGAGAGGAAACCTGGTTTACTTTGAACCCGAACATATGATATGTTGGTCATCTTCTAGGTCTCTACAAGAATATGTTCAGAGAATATGTTGGTCATATGTTAGTCATATGTTGATATGAAAAGTAGTTTCAGTCCACTGTGTCTATACAAGAATATGTTGGTCATATGATGATAGCAAGGTTTAATGTAGATTGGTTCAGAGTAAGCTTAGGGTTCAGATCAGTAGCTTGGTAGATAGCTTAGGGTTCAGAGTAGCATGGGTTTAGAGTAAGCTTAGGGTTCAGATCAGTAGCAAGGTTCAGAGTAAGCTTGGTAGATAGCAAGGTTCAGTGTAGCTTAGGGTTCATAGTAAGCTTGGTAGATGGGCTCAGAGTAGCTTAGGGTTCATAGTAAGGTTCAAAGTAGCTTAGAGTAAGGTTCAGAGTAGCTTAGCCTTAGAGTAAGGTTCAGAGCTAGCAGTACCTATGTTTAGGGCTTGGGGTTGTGAAATTCTCTGTAGCAGAACATGATATGTGTTTGTATCCAAGCTTCTTTAGTTGTGGATTATGTTTCCTATTTTATACTGTTTTATGAGTACTTGAAACAATACTGTGAAACAAAGCCTGATATGAGTACTTGAAACAATACTGTGAAAATATATCTTGCTTTGTCATATTGTTTTATTTGATCAAATCTATCTGGCTTGCATTGCATTGTCAGATAGTCTTATTTATTACCTTGTGTTGTTCTTTAATGTGTAGATTGTATGTATGTGCAAGGTAGTAAGATCCTTCTTTCAAGTAGATGTCCATTTCTGGCTTAGATATTACAAAAGTTTGCAATGATTGTTTATATAAATGATTAGACAAGATAAAATCATCTCATGGACAGTCTATGTACAAGAAGCTAGCTAGGGTTAGCAAATTTAGCTTGGTAAAAAGCATCTGGTTTTGCACTCCTAGGTGGACACTCCTGGGTGCACCCCCTAGCTTCGGGTTTATCCAAATTTAGCTTGTATCAGAGGTGCACCCCCTAGCATCTTGTTTTGCACTCCTGGGTGCACCCCCTAGTTTGTGGTTGATCCAACAACTACAAACAATGTGTATATACTGATGAACTTGTTATTTTCTATCATATTTTTGTCATATACTTGCTGACATATAATCCATACTTGCTGTCATATTTGCTATCATATTTGCTGTCATAAACAATGTGTACAAAAAATGTGTACACATTTACTGATGATCCATACTGTCATATAATGACAGGTGCTATAATCTGCATGTATTTGCTTGATGTCATCAATGATAGTTGATATAATCTGTGGTGATATAATTGTAGCACTTGAAATTGTGCTTGTGCTTGTATATGAAGCACTTTATTATGTTGTGTATGCAGGTTCTTGTATGAAATGAGTCCTGATTTTTGCCGGAATGTTGATTAACTTCCATTTCGCGTAAATCGAACACTCTAGTTTAAGAAAATTAGCAAAGGTCATGCCGGATTTTTCCGTGCATTTAACCAATTATTTGTTTTTATTAGTGCAAAGATGTGTGACAACGAGGCTGGATGTTCTAAGCGCATCAGCTGAAGGAGAACTCAGACCTCGAATAAACAATTGACATTCTCGAGGCGCCCAGTCTAGAAGACGATGAAGAATACCATCCCCAGGAGAGCGAGGATGATGAGATGGAAGACGCGGAGGAAGAAGCCGAAGGAACGGCGGACGATGAAACCACTGATGGCGGCGAGGGCACAGGGAGTGGTAGCAACCCTCCTAAGAAGAAGAAGAAGAAGCCGAAGGACCGGCGCCCGAACACGGTCGGCACGGTCAGGGAGGAAATTACCGAAGTGAGCCCATCAGGGGTTCCTTTGGAGCCCGCCCTTGTCGTCAAAGGGTACGGTGGGCAAGTGGCGGCGATCACCGGACAACCATCTCGATCAACACCGAGAATATCCGCATAAAGATAATGGCCACTTGCGCACACTCCTCTTCGAGAAGCTGCACGCAAGATACAAGTTCCCCGCTAAGTATCAGAACACAAATTATCATGGGAACGAAGTAAACAAATCTGCCCTCACAAAGATGAGCACCGCCCTGGCCAGCTGGAGAACCCGGATAAAGAAGAAGATCTATAAAGAAGGCAAAAGTCTCGAGGAGATCTAGAAGATTGACCCAGATCACCGAAGATCAGTTCCGGAGTTCAAGGAGAGGTGTGAATCGAAGAGCCCGCCAATAGTAATCGGGAAAGGTCTTGCAGCGATGAATATAGGTCATCACCATCTCGGATCTGGTGGATACGTAACCGCGGAGGCCAAATGGAATAAGGAGGACGAAGAGTATAGATCCAAGGGATAGAAAACCCTTTGCTAAATTCGAACCCGCAGGTTCGAACTTCATCAGGCCCGTTACCATGTGGACCCAAAACCAAACAACTCACCGCGGATCATGCGGTGAAGGAATTCGAGAAATTGTGGTAAGTATAATCTAATTATCATGATCAACACGATTGCAATCTAATCGATGATCTAAATGATTCACCGTTACTTCTTCTGCAGGAGGAGGAAATTGTTGCTAGTCATGGATCCTGTGGTTCCTCATCCTGTGGGTCGACGGCCACCCGGTGATAACCCTTTTAACGAGGCGATGAACCGGCCAAGAAAATAGAGCCGTTCTGAAGAAGTTGCCGTCGGCTGGCCGTCTGGCCGGCCTCGGGGGTAAGAATTGGGTGGATCATTTTGGTCCACCGCCGAGGACGCATGTGGCGCCGTCGGGAAGGAGCGAGGAGGAAAACCGAGAGGTTCAAGAACTTAAGGCACAAGTGGCGCGGATCCCGCAGATCGTCCAAGACAACGTGGCAATCACCCTCACGTCCTTCCTGCCTACCTTGGTGGAGTCAATAGCGAACTGGAGTGCGGGTGGTCGAGTAGGGCCGTGCCCGATTCCAAGCATGGTCAGCAGCCACTCGAACAACGCGGCGCCGACGAATCAGGCGAACTACGTGTTCGTGACTCTGCCCGCTAGCACCGCGACGCCGCAAGTGTTGGTGACTCCTCCTGTCATCACCGCGGCGCCGGAGTACATGTTGGTGCCCCCTGCCATTGTTGCGGCGGCACCGGAACTCCAAGCACCCGTCGGTAGGGAGAATACACAGGCGGCCAGCACCGCGCCATCAAGCAGCCCTTCCGTCTCTTGCATGCCCGTCGCCGTATGCGGTGCGTCGACATTAGCCGATCTCGACGCCATCACGGTAAACAAATTGCTTTAATTACCGTCTTTCATGCCATCTATTACTCTTATGGCATCTCGCTCTGACGACGCCGTACATGTTTTCCGCAGACGGATGTTCCTTGCACTCTCTTATGCTACGTGAACAACGAGCTGAGGGATGTTGCCAAGGGTACCATCGTTCAACCCTTGCAGCGCACGTTCCACTCAAAGCCGATGCCAGATAGCGCACGAGGTTAAAATTAGTCGGTGCTAAGGGGCTGCGACGACCGAACCTCCCATTCAACCCCCAGGAGCGGATGAAGAAGAGCCGTCTGTCCTCAGAAGTTGCTTCGGCTTATTCTTGCTATGGCCAAAGAGCATGATCCGTTTGGGGACGGCGGGGGCCATCACACCACAGACAACAGCACCGCCTGTCGTGCCAGCGACAAGCGGTGGCAAGGCCCCCTTACCGCCCTCGCCGTCACCTCCACGTGGTGGGTCGGATGATCATGTTGATGATATGCACATGGCGCAGGATCCGGCTGAGGACGACGAAGACTGGAATGATCACTTCTTCAGCACTCAGTTTGGCAACGAAGAAGACCTAGCTGGTGGCCCCACAGAGAAAGCCACTATCACCAAGCGTCTGTTTGGTTCTCAGGAGACGCCTCCAGCTTGCGCCTTTACAGAGCCAGCTGATACAACCAACCGGCCCTTTATTCTAATCCCTGTCACACTACATAGGGCGGCCAGTGCTCAGATTGCGGTGCCTGCCCGCTCTCCAAAAGGAAAAAAGGGCAGGAAAAGAAAATCTAGCAGCTCGAGCCAGCCGGTGGCGTCAACAACTGCGAATCCGATCAGGTTTCGGGACGGGCCACCAAGACCCGAGGGTATTATGTGGAGGATTCATGTGGCGGGTGAGCCCATGCTACCTAAGAATTTGCGGAAGCTCGCCAGTTCGGAACTGCAGAGTGTGCATGACGGCGTGCTGACGATAGAGAGACGCCTTCTATCGGAGAAAGATCCCTCGCACCCGGTATTCGTGGTTAAGGTGCCACCAGGCTTGGGCTTCATGGACACTGCCCCCGCGGATCTGTTCTTCCTGCGGTTCGAGGACATCTTCAATATGTTCCACCTATACCCGCTGCACTATACCATGGTCCGTCTCTTTTCTCTCAGCCTGGCCACGCAGATCATTAGAGAGAACACACCGGGCATCGCTATAGTGGACCCCTACTACATGCGTGATGGCTGCTTGGGTTCCCCCGCCGAACGACGTATCTTGGCCTCGTACCTAAAAAGAATCCTCGTGGCGAACAAGACAAAGGAATACATTCTCGTGCCTTACTTTCCCGAGTAAGTCGTTATTCACTCGCCACCGTCGATTGGCTTTATTAGATCATCATCATTCTTTTTCCAACACATTCCATTTGAATTTTTTGCGCAGAGATGAACACTGCACGCTCATCTCCTTATCGCCGAAGCATTCTCACGCCACGTATTTCGACTCGGGGAGTCTAGAAAAGAAGAAAAACTACGACAAGATCAAGGAAGTTCTGGATGATGCTCGCACTGGCTTTGCCTCGACGGAAGGCACCAGCTTCGTGCATAAGAAGGTCAAGTTCGGCAGGCACGTCTTCAACCACGTAACGGAGTTCCCCTGCGTGAAGCAGCCGGAAAACAGTAAGAAGGAAGCCTACTACGCACTCCATCACATGAGGGCGTTCCTACTTGACCAGCAGAATTCTACGCTGCCAGATCATCTCAAACAATGGGCCGAAGCAAAGGCCAAGATCAATGATCAAACAAGAGATGTATCGCATCCAGCAGCAGTTTGGGGCAATCATCTTTCGTGATGTCATGATTTCGGGGGGGATCTTCTACGGAGGAAATATCCCGAATAACCGTGACATAGAAGATCGCCTAGAGATGCAGGGTGACTATAGGAAGTTCATGACGAGACAAGGCGTCCTCCTGTTCCCTAAGCCGAGCCAGAAGGCTTGATGTTGGCCTAGTTGTAGTTACAAACTATAGATGACCTTTGTGTGTGTGTGTGGATGACAAGTGAACTTATTTTGCTTATTATTATTATATATCAATCAATTCTTGGTTTTTTTGCTTACTCTTTGGTCCTTTGCTCAATTTGGTCCTCCTTTTTTTCCTTACTCTTTTTTCGAGAATAATGCCGATGATTGAAAGTCGTGGCACACTATATATGTGAATGTGCTACGATGGGACTGTGAGCCTTGTGATATGCACAAGTCCAGGTCTTGTGCATCCTACTTGGCTCACCGTTCCATCATAGCATATTCACGTAATCAACGACCTATGTATATATATGAGGCATTCTTTTCGAGTTATTTTTGTCTTTTTCGAGAATATGTCGATGATTGAAATGTCGTGGCACAATATATATGTGAATGTGCTATGACGGGATAGTTAGCCTTGTGATATGCACAAGTCCAAGAATTGTGCATCCTACTTGGCTAACCGTTCCGTCATAGCATATTCCTGTGTCCAACGACCTAGCTAGTTATATATGAGGCATTCTTTTCGATCTACTTTGGTCTTTTTCGAGAATAATGCAGATGATTGAAATGTCGTGGCACACTATATATGTGAATGTGCTACGATGGGATTGTACGCCTTGTGCTATGCACAAGTCTAGGTGTTGTGCATCCTACTTGACGTACGGTTCCATCGTAGCATATTCTGTAATCCAACGACCTATGTATATATATGAGGCATGCTTTTTGAGTTACTTTGGTCTTTTTCGAGAATAATGCCGATGATTGAAATGTCGTGGCACACTATATAGGAGTACTTTCTATAAGTGTATCTTCATATGCGACTTTAATTATATATGTTTTTTTCAATAGTCGGTTAATTATTATTGTCAACTTATAGATGACGTGGTACGTCGTGTACAAGGGACGGGTTCCCGGAGTCTACGATGATTGGGAAGACTGCCGGAGACAGGTGCACCGTTTCAGCGGCAATAGCTACAAAGGGTACAACACTATGGCGGAGGCGGAAGCTAGATACACGCGCTATCTAGCGGGAGTTAGGACAAGGAACCGGATGAAGACCTACACCTTCGTCGCGGCGGTGATCATGCTTATCTTCTTTGGTTATTTATCCCGCGTTTGTGTCTAGCTAGCTAGTTTAGATGTCTAGGCGAGCTTCCGAGCTCTAACTTGTTCGATCGACACATGTATTAGCATGTCACCAACTACTACTTTGTAACATGATCGAAACAATGTAACTTAGACTATGTATTCATGTATGAGACTTATCTATATGTATTTGTTTCAATCTTGTTTTTCATATTGAGTATTTATATATATAATTGTATATCTTGTATCTGTGTGTGTATATCTGCTGTAATATTGTATATAATCTGTATTGCATATAATCTGGCTCGGAAATTAAAAAAACAAAAAATACATCTGTGGCGCACATGGTCTACCTTCTGTGGCGCACTACACCTAAAGCGCACTATGGAAGTTTAGTGGCGCACTAGGTAGTGCGCCATGAAGATCCAGTGGCGCACCATCCCAAACTTCTGTGGCGCACTGGGAGTGCGCTCGCCTATCTCTACACAACCGTGGCGCACTAGGCGCAGTGCGCCACGGCTGAGAGATGGCGCAAGGCCCGTGGCGCACTGCTAGTGCGCCACGGATGAGCATTTCGGGTGCGCCACTAACAGCCTGTTTCCTAGTAGTGGTGCACTGGAGATCTCAATCGGCTAATAAACCAGCAACACGGGGACACGAGATTTACCCAGGTCCAGGCCCCCCAAGGGGAAACCCTACTCCTACTTGTCTGTTCTTGATTGATGGAGATCCGAAGTATTACAATGTCGCCGAGATGGCTTGGTGGATGCGCAGATTGGATTTTGCGTATATTTATGCTATGAGTGTTGTATAGATCTGTTGTGTTGTATCTATTATGGCGATGTCTTTCTCGTAGGACCCTCCTAGCCTTTATATATGGAGAAGCTAGATCTCAGGTATAGTGACCGAGTAGGTTACAAGTTAGATTTAAACTCTAGTCTTCAGCTTTCCTTGTCTTATATGCTTGGGGTCCGTGTCCATATGGGGTTTGTATTAGTCGAACTATTTTGGGCTTCGTGGACCTTGGAAGGTCGTCGAGTGGGTCTTCCGTCAGGCCACACCAGGTAGCATGTAGTCGGGTGCCCGTTGGGCACGACTATCTAAGGAAGAAAAGAGGTTCTAAAAGAAATAGGAGTGGGAACATATAAGAAAGCTCTGGCCGAGACGTTTTCCCAATGCTTCCTACTCGTTCTCGGGTGCTCCTTCTTCTTACATTGGCTTGCAGTAGCACATTCGAGTGTGGTTGTTGATATCTTCCTATATCGAATATATTTTGTTTAGCATGTTTTATTAATATTCACATGTACATAATTACATCGATGTACCTCTCAAGTTATACTGACAGCTTGGCCATATCTTGTAAGAGTTGTTATCCTATTCTTACATTGTATTTGGATGTTGAGAAATAGGCTCGGAATTGGAATTCTGGAATTGTTGGACCAAATTCTAGTGTTTGGGAGGGTCTTGGAATTAAAGTGTGGAAAGAGAAAGCAAGTCCGAGCCTGACCCCCGCTAGCGCCCACCCGACCTCGGGAGTTTCCGAGTTCACCGGCTCGGAAACACGTGGAATTTCCTCCCCACGTACTTGTTCGTTTCCTCGACGCCTCCTCGACATGACCGCGCCCGCGTCCTGTGTCATGATCTCAAATCCCTGACAGTCGAAGAGTAGGCCATCTGAACAATTCAGTTATCGGACGGTCCAGAAGCAACGATACCGGTTCAGGATAAGTTAGATCCAATGGCTCTCGCTCTGAAGGGACAGGTGACCGTCTTCATCGCACCAACGCCGTCGTCCAGCTCTCCTCTAAAGCTGTCGCTATCACCATTTACTTTATGTCATTTCCGTTCACTCTCCTTTGCACCGGAGCTTATTCCCTGGCTTATAACCCTAAACGCTATGCTGGTTATTCGGAGAGAATACAACCCCTAGCTCCGCCACTGCGTATTGGCTCGGCCCTCATCCCCTATCTCTGAATTTCTCTCTTGATCATCTAAATTCCTCGCCCCTTTCTCTGTGATTATTTGTCGTAAAAGGGGAATTTCTACCCGAGGTTGTTACACCCTGCTGTCCCCAGTGCCACCACCGGGGAGCCACCCCGTATGTCTCGTTCCCTGCCCTCATCTGCCCCTTCCCCGCCTCCTCTCTCTCCCCTTCCCTTCTCGAGCATCAGCGCCAGGTGAGTGGCGACGGGAGCTAACCCTAGACGGCGGCGGGTGCTAACCCTAGACAGCGACAGGAGATCGAGCATCAGCATCAGGTGAATGGCAGTGGCTCATGGTAGTCCTCAAGCTGGCATCTCCATGTCCCTCATCTTCCTCTTGTCTTCCTCAATTTGTCAAAATTCAACAAAACTTTCAATTCCATTGTTTTATACATCCAAACAGGATTTGGAATTAGGTGCCACCCTTTGATTCCAACGGAAAATTTCATGCACATCCAAACACCTGAATTGGAAATTGAGCTCTTTTCCTTTCTATCTTGGATTTGGAATTTTTAGTCCAATTCAATTCCGAGCCAATTTTCCAACATCCAAACACAGTGTTAAAGAAAAATAAAATGCATGACCGATGCGCATCGATCCAGCTCAAGATGGGCAACACCAAAAGTTACAGGTCATAAGAAACTAATATAGTTCAAATTAAATGAAAGAACAAATAGTTAATTTCAGATGATAGCACATATTCATCATTGTTTCTTTGTTATACCAAACCCATGTGTTCTGTAGATAAAACATATAAGTTCCTAGTATAGCAGTTGGAGTAGAGTGGAGAGAAATAGAAAAAAGAGTAGTGCACTAACATGTTTCTATAGCATATGTGGAAGTTATCAGCATTTCAGTTACAAAATCATTCAGATCGGCTCAACTTCTACTCCTATTCCTAGTTACCTATAATCTAGGGTCATTCCTCATGAGAAAATAGAATTGAAGCAGATGGACAAATACGGTGTTAGTAGGGAAACTAGTGATGCGTCAATGAGCAACTGATCATATTGTGGTTGCTATTACGCTCACCTAAAATAATACAATATACATGTTGACCTAATATTATCTCTGAAGTATGGTAAAGCAGATACCAAGCTAAGCTACCGAGAAATAATGGGTGCCTCAATAGATGCAAGCATGGCTAATAAAAAAATGTTTGTGTTGAATCTGTGCGATAACTTTTAGAATAAATATTGAAAAAATAAACCATGTGTTGTTGTTGCTAGGGGTGTAAAAATGTATATTCTTTTGTAGCATAAATTAATATATGCTATTGTTTGGTACAAGTTTTAAGGTGATTGGCATTTTTAACAACCATCTATCCAGACTGATCTAACGGTGGGGAAATAGGTGGTACTAGGCTAGCTGATGGTACCCAGTGGTACAAAAAAGCGGACCGGTACCACATATTAATTTGATTTGTTTTAATTAAAAAGGACACTTAGATAATTTTATCAAATGGCCCACCCGTCACTACCTCTTCCCAGGCTGCAGTGCTACGTCGCCGCCAGGTCACCTTCGTCAGCTGTGTCGTCTCTTCTCTGTCGTTGGTGACGGGAACTTCCGGCAGCAAGAAGAAGCACTGCACCTCATAGGTAGAAATCACCGAGAACCACTTTATACATTGCCGCCGTACATGTCTAGCAGCCTGACAAAGATCCTTTGATTCCGCAAGCACAAGAATACTCACATCGTGTAATAGGCCAAGAGAAGTACTCCAGCTTCGACGGAGTCCAGGAGCTTGCCATGAATCCTAGTTAGACGAACGTGATTGCTTCACCCTTAATTCTCTCCGGTCACAGTAGATTCTCTCGCCAAAACTCACAAATCTGGTGATAGGCCAAAACAGATTGAGGAAATATCCGCGAGGCTTTCCTTACAACAGCCAGGTGCTCGCAGTCGGATTCCACCATCGGCGTTTTCGTGGATGATATTCCAGTCGTCGCACATCCCTGTGCACGGGAGTCTCCAACTCGTCCTCGTACACAGACGATTAGGCTAATTATGCAAGTTTAAATCTGTAATTAACCGGGTCATAATGGACGGACAAAAAATTAATTTCGAGATGGTACTGGATAGTATTGGATGGTACTAACCAATAACGCCTTAACTAAGCTCTTTGTTTGGTTGTCCTTTTTTGCTTTCTTCTTGGAAATTTGGTTCCCTCGGTTGGAATGAGTACATGCTAGCTTATATTTTTTATACAAACGTAACAGTATCAATTAAGTGTGCTCTCATTAAGTAAATTTGGAAAATAACGAGATTTTGACAATTGTAGTTTCACTTGTCAAACGAGTCATGAATCGTACAAGGATCGATGGTTAAAGTTATGTCCACATTAAAGTCCAGGAATTAGGTCCATGACATATCCGATGTATCATGTTCTCCACTCTGCCTGCTCTCACTCTTAACAAGAATTCGAGAGTGCATATTTCCCTTTTTTGGTTTCTCGTTCTTATAAATGCACCACATTAGGTTAGACAGTGGAGTTGAATAGTATGCATTATTGTGTACCATACAGTAGGTGTGTTCATTATCTTGCTTAGTCCACAGGGATTCTGTACATTCTGCAGAGATGTGGAAGAGTCTTATATATACTTCAGAACACTACAACCATGTTCAATAGTATGGGATTTTTTATTGTTAAAGTTGTGAATTTTAAGGTCAACAGTGAGCATGGAAGAGGAAGCAAGAGTCTCTAAGAGCAATTGGAATAGGAACATGGAGGAAATCCTAGAGCTCGATTTTCTCCTCCAGTAATGGATGTAGAGATTTGATTTCTGTTTTCCCGATGCCTCCTATTTCTATTGTTCTTAGGTACTCCTTCCCCTTCACTGTCTTGCAAAATTACTTTTAGGAGAGAAACTAGAAAGTACTAATGGATAGATTTAGATGATTAGTATTGGAAGTGAGTCAGGAAGAGGATGAAAAAGAGTGTCTAAGAGCATTGGGCATGGGAACATGGAGGATGGCCAACACTTCTTTGTCTCTAAAACTAGAGCTTGGATTTGTTTCCTATGTTTCCCGATGCCTCCCATGCCTATTATCTCAGATGTTCCTCCCTCTTCCTTTTTGCTTACACAGTATTTGTGGAGAAAATAAAGAAATAGGTTTTATCTTATATAGTTGGCTTTGAAGGGGAGGAATATAAAAAATAGTGGTTCTAAGGCACTGAGCATAGGAGCAGAAGAAGCCATACAAAAAATTTGAGGTTCATATTTTATTTTGTTTTGGCATTTTCTCGATGCCTCGCATGCTTATTATTCATGTGTGTTCCATACATACTCTTATTTATTACAAATAAGATACTAGTTAGTGATAGTCAACCCAGTGAGATGATAGTCTTTTAATGAAAAAGCGCCAAAACATTTTTGCAGTTTAGCACACATGAAAGGGTGCATTCTATTGTTGACGGTCACATGTTATTCATAGTGTTAGTACATGTAGTAGTATGGTTTTGGGCGTGCTTTTTGCCTATGTTTAATTTCTTCTTTCTCTCTTTTGTTAGCTTTGAGGCTTGGGTAGCTTAGGTACAACTATTCTGATCAAGAGTTGGAAGAAATGTGTAAAGAAGGACAAAAACATGGCATTAAATTATAAGAATTGCCATATTTAAGAATATTGCAGCACCCGAGAGGCTGATTCCATGTGATTTTTTTTTTCAAAATAAAGAAGCTAAAATATTTTATTAGGAATAAGATAGCATGTACAAACGAAACAATATGGGTTAATTATGCAAAAAAAATGCGGGAAAAGTGATAAACGTAAGGCAACTGGATGAATTTGACTTTAAACTAAGCCAATAAAGCAAATCGTCCATGAGTTTACAGAGAAAAATATTGAACTTATGGACACAATAATCTCTTTCTAGATGCCAAAATTTAGGAAACCGGAACCAGCTATTGGGGATATACTTTCTGGGTATCCTCACTGTGCCTCACTGACCAGGGTGACCCATTTCGGGTTAGAGCTTTGCTTCACGGGCGGCCTAGTCAGGGAGAAGAGACGGAGTCCAGTCCGGCTACGGGAAGGCCCAGATGAATTACCGATATAGGCCTGTAGTGTTACTTGTTGTTCAAGATGTACTCTATAACCAACTCTTAGTCGTAGCCGAATAGATCTCTCCTGTAAACCCTAGGCCCGATATCTATATAAGCCGTCCTAGGGAGAGGCTTTAGGGCACCCTCACAATAGTCTAAAATATCAACTCGCACAGGAGAAACCCTTGTAACCCATATTCTGGCTCTGCCGTATTACTGGATTGCTAGCAGGAGTAGGATCCGTCCAAAGCCGGCGAATTCGAACATGGGTAAACTTGTGTGCTCACCGTCCCGGAATACCGTACGTCTCACACCCCTCTCTTCCGCATGCCTCGAGGACCCCCTCATGGCGTACTTGTCATCAATCCGACAGTTGGCGCCCACCGTGGGCCAAGTGAGCTTCGGATCTGCGTTCCGAGCGGAATCTGCAAGAATCAGAATCGGCGAGACCATCACCGTTGGTCGCATCCTCTACGCCAGCGACGTCCCTCTCATCGTTCTCGACGAGACCTGGATTCCGGCTAGAGAGGCCGTGACTGCTTACACCATCACGTCTTTTGGCGAGATCGATGTATACATCGGTTTCGCTGAACCTGTCCCACCCACCCCAGCAGTGATGATAGAGGCCGAAGAAATCTCTGGGTCCCCTTTGTCCGCGGAGGCGGCAGAGTTCCAGATCTCAGAAAACCCTAACCCCACCCAGCCTGCACCCATTGTGGAGATAGTGGAGAAAGCCGAACCTGAAGCAGATCTTGCGGTTCAAGTCGAATCTAGAGTGGATCTCCCTAGCGAGGCCGAATCCCACATCGATCTACCCGCTGAGGTTGAAATCTAGGAGGAGAAGAACAATAACCTTGGTTCCGGCTCTGCCTTCGCCGGAACAGACCAACCTTTCCTAAGGCATACGTTGAGGCGCATGATGCTACAAGTCTCAAACGTGGATGAAGTTCTCAATACCATCAGGATTTTCGAGGAAGCACACGAGGAAAGCCGCAACTACCTCAGGACCCACATGTCGCACTTTGTCGGATATGTTTGACCCGGATCCGGCTCTGCCGATGCTGGAGACAACGAAGACTCGGTGCTGGAGGCGATCGGAACAAACACTAACTTACCCGCATCCTTGGATGACTCGATGATGTCAGCAGATTTCTGGAAGTTCTACGCGGAATATGAAGAGGAGTACAACTCCAAAGCTGCATAGGAAGGAGAAGCCATGGACGAAGGATCCGGAGAAAACTCTCCTGAAGCGCAGGATGACATGGATCTCGGAGATAATCCCGAGGTCCAAATGTCCGAAAGTACCGATCAGAGCTTGACTCAGGGAAACGGACCCAAAGCCGTCTTTGCTACCTGCGCTGCCAAGAAGGCAAAGAAGTAGAACAATAAGAACAAGACCGCGGCAAAAGAACTTCCGATAGAGGAGGTGATTGCCGAGGAATACGAGGAAGACTCGGATGGAGCACTTATCCCAGACAAGCCCAAATAAGAGTCGGTGGATGGACATGTGGTAACCGCATGTGCCCGTAAACTCATCCATGCTGCATTAACTACACCTATCCCTACTGCGGTAGAACTTACTGCTGCAGAATTGGAAGAAAGGGCCCAAGCCCTAGAAGCACGTCGCCAAGTACTCCTGGATGAAGGGAAAAACATCAAGGAAGAGAAGAAGCGTATAGCTACTGCGGAGAAACTCATCTCTCTGCAACATCAGAAGAACCAGAAAGGCCATGTGCGGGCTGACAAATTTCCGGAAGTACGCAAGATTCTCTTTGAGGGAGATCCGGGGATGCCTCGGCTCGACAGTAATGGAGATCTGTTGTACCCAACACTAGTGCAAAACACTGCCGCAGCCCGTGACATCCTGGCAAATAATCCAGGCCTAGAACATGTTCGATTGGGCCTTAAGCTACTTACCAAGGGTCTAGAGTAGCAGAAGGTCGCGAAATCCGGAAGCGGAAAACTGGTCTCTCAATTAGACCAATGTCGCACGGATCCGGCCTGGAATGATATAAGACCCGAACTGGTTCCGGAACAACATCACCGTTCCGACCGTCAGGAAGACAACCACTAAAGAACCGGATCTTCAGGGCAGCACCACAGAGCTGCATGTGACTGGCGCAATGTTGCTCTGACCGCCAAGCAAGAGGCGATTGCTGCACTATATCCAAGAAATCCTCCCCGGCGAGAGTCGAACGATCGTAGGGAAGAAGACAAAGAGAAACATCGGGAGGAGGACCGTCAAAGAATGCCACCTCCTAGACATACAAGCCGTCCGGCTGAGCGCCACCGCGGTGGGAGTGACGGACGAAGGAACAACGGACACCATGCCGAGTCAAGCCGGCAAGGGGCTCATCGTAATTAAGACACTCCCCAGAACCAGAATAATGACGCTCCGGACGGAGGCCGGCAACAAGACGGAAATGATCGAGCTGCTCCACCCTCTCCACCAAGTAGCCATCACAACGGCTCTCGAGGAGGCCAAGGAGGGCGTCATGGCGGAGGAGGCAGTGGCAGAAGCCGAAGTCCGGCTCCAAGTCACCGCAGCCATAGCCGTCAATCAGGACGGCGGTCTCTGTCACCAAGTGACGTGAGACACCGGATTAACTCCAATATAAATGCGCGGCGCTATGAAAACGATGATATATACGTGGGCCCAAAATACTTCGGACCACATATTCGACAAACACACTTCTCGGAGGGATTTGCTATATCAAGACACATTGAAGCCTACGATGGTGTGGCCCGGCCAGATACTTGGCTCCAGGATTTTTTCTAGGCTTGATGCATCGCCAAAGGCGGAAACAGCTTGGTCCCAACCCGATATCTCCCACTTATGTTGCGGAATACGGCGCAATCATGGCTCAATGAACTTCCGGAAAACACCATCCACAATTGGTATGACATGCAAAGTGCGTTCTTTCGGAATTTCAAAGGCACGTATCGGAGGCCCGTACGGTAGGAGACCTACAGCGTTGCACCCAGAAAGCCGGAGAAACTTGTCGAGATTACCTCGGATGATGGATCGACACCAAGAATTCCTGTGAAGGAGTAAATGACCAAACTGCAATTGAAGCCTTTGTTGCAGGCCTCCCAATTGGTTTACTACGTCATCGCTTGAAGTTTGACAAGGTCACTAATCTAGGAGAGATGATAGAAATAGCGAGCAAGTATGCAGATGCTGACGACGACGCAGAGGGATTACTGAACGCCCTAGCTATGCCACAGTCGGAAAAACAACCAAAGGAGCAAGCTCAGAAGAGCAAGAACACCTCGGAAGAAAAACCCAACACGGAAACGATAGTGGTCACTGCTACTTTCGGGTCTGGAGGACAAGGAGGACGTGGCGTGGCCGCAGACGCGGTCGTGGGACATCAAGAGTACAGGGTAGAGGAGACCAGCAACCTGGTAAAACCTACTCTTGGGCCGACATTGCCAATAACCCATGTGTGCATCACATGGATGCCAATGGGGGCTCTTCTCACACAAACGCCGAGTGTCGTTTTAATGACGACATCAAGAAAGGCGATACCACTGGCTACAGGGTTAAGCAGAAGAAGGGAAAGAAGAATGCTGAAAAAGATAAAGAGACCAAGGAAGATTCCGACATGAAGGAAGCTGATCCTTCAAATCCCAAGCTGGAGGGGAAGAAAAACTTCCCAACAAAGAAAGAAACTTATGTCACCTTCCTCGGATCTCAACCAGCTAAGGTCAAGAAAGCAGTTCTGCATGAGCTCAACGCAACTGTTCCGGCTGTCCCACAATACCTGGACTGGTCGGAAGTGGCAATCACCTTTGACCATGCTGATCATCCGCATAAGTTGCACATGCGAGGAAAATACGGCTTAGTCATCAACCCACTTATTGATGGCTATGGTTTCTCCAAGACTCTCATGGACCTCGGCAGCAGCATTAATATTATGTATGTCGAAACACTATGCTGGATGCGGATCTTGGAGACCCAGCTGAATCACAGCTCTGTGGTCTTTCATAGAGTTGTCTCGGGAAGACAAGCAAATTCCCTAGGATAGATCACTTTTGATGCTACCTTTGGAACTCCAAAGAACTATCAGACGGAGGCACTTTCCTTCAAAGTAGTCCCGTTCAAGAGCGCGTACCACGCTATATTTGGACGTCTGGCTTATTGGGCTATTATGGCTCGTCCATGTGAAATTTACAATATGATGAAAATTACAGGTCCCAATGGCGTGATTACCATCAGGGGATACCCGAAGAAAGCGCGCGAGTGTGAGGATGGAAATGCCGCCTTTGCTGAAGCCGTGCTGCATGCCCAGGAGTACCAGGAGATCAAGAAGACCATCGATCCGTCCGAGATGCCTGCAACAAAGAAGGAGGTGACAAAGCCGAATCCGGAGTTCAAGGCATCAGAAGAGATGAAGAAGACACCATTGAAGGATGATGATCCCTCCAAGGTGACCCAGATAGGTGTAAGCCTAGATAGCGCATAGGAAAGCGCGCTCGTCAAGTTCCTCCAAGCAAATCAAGATATCTTCGCATGGCATCCATTTGACATGACCGAAGTACCTAGGGAACTTGCCAAGCACTCTCTAAATGTACACCCGAATGCTAGACCCGTCAAACAGTCCCTATAACGTTTTGGCGATGAAAAGCATAAGGCAATAGCTAAGGAACTAGCTCGACTCGAGTTAGCCGGATTCATAGAAGAGGTCATCCATACTGATTAGTCGGCCAACCCTATAATGGTCCTTAAAAAGGACACCACTGAATTAAGGATGTGTGTTGATTATACTGCCTTGAATAAGGCTTGTCCCAAAGATCCATTTGCTCTGCCTAGAATTGATCAAGTTATCAATTCTATGATAGGCTTGGAACTCCTATGTTTTCTCGACGCATGTTCAGGTTATCACCAAATCCGGATGAAGGAATCAGATAAAATCAAAACTTCATTCATAACCCCCTTCGGAACCTTCTGTTTTTTTACGATGCCCTTTGGGCTCAAGAACGTAGGAGCTACGTACCAGCGCACTATGCAGCGTTGCCTCCATGACCAAATCGGACGCAACGTACATGCATATGTGGACGACATTGCGGTGATGTCCATAAGAAGGAAACATTAATTTCCGACTTGGAGGAAACGTTCACTAATCTACGAAAATACAACATAATGCTTAACCCAAAGAAGTGCTTCTTTGGAATTCCAGCCGGAAAATTGTTAGTTTTCATCGTGTCTCAAAGAGGCATAGAGGTGAACCGAGACAAGATCAAGGCTATACTCAATATTTCCAGGCCAAATCGCCTAAAGGACGTCCAATGACTAACTAGTTGCATTGCTGCAGTCAGTCGGTTTGTAAGCTAGCTCAGAGAAAGAGCCGCACCACTCTACAAGCTCCTGAAAAAGACCAAAAAAATCGTGTGGACTAATGAAGCTGAAGCTGCACTACAAGACCTAAAAGCAGTACTCTAGTTTGCTCCTATCCTCGCAGCACCGGAACCAAGAGAATCGATGTTGCTCTACCTTGCTGCGACAAACAGAGTCATCAATGTCATCATGGTGGTGGAGAGACCAGAGGAAAATCAGGAACACCTGGTGCAGCGTTCGACTTACTACCTCAGCGAAGTCCTAACTGAATCAAAGCAGCGGTATCCGCACTATCAAAAGCTGGCTTATGGTGTGTTTTTCGCATCCGGTAAGTTACGACACTATTTTCAGGAACACCCAATTACCATGGTGAGCACAGCTCCATGAGAGATATAATCAACAACAGGGAGGCTACAGGACGCATCGCAAAATGGGGCATAGAGCTTTCAGCTTTCGACATTGAGTATAAACCTCGTACAGCAATCAAATCCCAAATCCTTGCTGACTTTGTCGCTGATTGGACAGAGACAACGGAGAATATGACCCTCCTAGAGTCGGAATACTGGACCTTATATTTTGACGGTTTTAAGGCTCGCGGGGGCTCGGGGGCTGGCGTGGTGCTCAAATCCCCCCAAGGAGATAAACTTTTCTATGTGTTGCAGATCCACTTCACAGCGACAAATAACATTGTCGAGTATGAAGCACTCCTGCATGGAATCCGGATTGCTAAGGATACCGGCATCCGATGTTTGATGTGTGATGGCCCAAAATATATGGAGCTCGTTGGGGAACCCCAAGAGGAAGGTATAATGAGCACAGCAGCAAGTTTTCCCTTAGTATGAAACCAAGGTTATCAATCCAGTAGGAGCAAGGAAACACCCCAAAGGTGTTGCTAGCTGAACATTGGCAGGGCGCACTACCGGTGCCAGCAGCAACGTGGAGACCTGCACAACACAACCAGAGAACTTTGTCCCCAACTTGCAATGAGGTTGTCAATCTCACCGGTTTTGATGAAAACAAAGGATTAAATGTAGCGAGTGGACGGAAGTAACAGTTTGCAGAAAGTAAACACAAAGCAGTAAACAGTTTGTAGATTGAATGTAAAAGGAAGGACCGGGGTCCATAGTTCACTAGAGGTGGCTCTCCTTAAGATAGATAACATGTTGGGTGAGCAAATTACAGCGGGGAAATTGACAAACATCGAGAAAGCATGCAAGCATATACTACTCATCTGGACTCCTTTGAGACTTGATTGGGCATTACAACATTATACATAGACCCCCATCCAACTGCATCTATGACTAACAATCCACCTTCAGGTTATCATCTGAACCCCCTCCAGTATTAAGTTGCAAGCAATAGATTATTGCATTACGAATTGCGTGTAAAGTAAACAATACGATTGTTCTATGAACAAAGGATTGTTGTTTTCTCCCTAGTAGCAACAGCACATCTAGTACCTTAGAGATTTCTGTCACTTCCCCAGATTACCAGAGGCATGAACCCACTATCGAGCATAAATACTAACTCTTGGAGTTGCTAGCATCTACTTGGGCAAGATAGCTACTAACAATGGAAAGCATGGAAGATCACAGATAACAAAGACATGATAGAATCAATAATCAATCAAAAATAGCATCTCAATATCCATCGAATCCCCGCAAACACAACATGCAGAATTACAAATAGATGATCTTGATCATGAACGGAGCTCACAAGATCTAAACATTAAAGCACAAAGGAGGAGAACCAGCCATCTAGCTACTACATAGACTCGTAGTCCAGAGATGAACTACTCACGCATCACACCGAAGGCTTGCATGATGATGAAGAAAGCCTCCAGGGTGAATTCCCCTCTCCGGCAGGGTGCCGGGAAGAGCTTCAGATCCCTCTCGATCTAGGGATGGAGATGATGGCGGCTATAGACTCTTTCGTGGATTTTTGATCGGGTACTTAGGGTTTCCGTATCAGAGGCAAATATACGCGGAAGGAGAGGCCAAGGGGGTGCCTGGGCTGGCCACACCACCCCTGGAGCGGGACAAGCCTGGTCGCGCGGCCAGGTGGTGTTGCCGCCCTATGGCCCTTCTCCGTCTCGTATTCTGGCTCCAAGTGTCCCCCGGTAAAATAATAACTTTGGCTTTTGTCCCGTCCAATTCCGAGAATATTCATTTTCCAACTTTCCTGGAACCAAAAACAGCAGAAAATAGGCAGCTGGCATTATGGCTCTTGTTAATAGGTTAGTCCAAGAAATCATAAGAAAAGTACTCCAAAGTGTGGACAAAACATAAGAAAGTAGATAAAACCAAGCATGGAACATCAAAAATTATAGATATATTTGCAATGTATCAATGTGTTATGGAGATTCAGATCTTGTTGCTCAACAAGTGTCGTATATCTGTAATGCAAATAAGCACATGGCAGCATATAGAGCTGTCGTGGCTGAACTATTTAAATTGTTCGAAGGGTTTGAGGTTCAACACATCCCTCGAACAGAAAATAAGGAACCAGATGCATTATCTAGAATAGGCTCTGCACGGAAAAAGGTCTCGGATGGTGCTTTTTTGGAGCACCTCGAAGTTCCCTCTATAAAAGGAGTAGATGAGGAATATCCGACCAAATCAGACTCACCTTTAGTAGCAGTTCTAGCTGTGATTCCCAGCTGGACTCAACCCTACCTCGACTACTTGGTAGATGGAAAATTACCCGAAGACGAAGTTCTGAGCCGGCAGATCATCCAACGAGCAAAATCCTATGCCATAATTACTGGTGAGCTCTATAAGCAGAGCGCGTCTGGGGTTTTTCAGCGTTGTGTATCTCCGAAAGAAGGAGTGGAAATCTTACGAGAGATCCACGAAGGCGAGTGTGGTCACCACGCTGCAGCCAAATCTCTAGTGGCAAAAGCTTTCCGACACGGTTTTTTCTGGCTTACAGCCAAGGCACATGCCGAACGCCTAGTCAAGACGTGCAAAGGCTGCCAAAAGTACACCAAACAAGCTCACGTTCCAGCTGATCAGCTGCGAACGATACCTATAACATGGCCTTCCGTGGTCTGGGGGCTTGACATGGTAGGACCGTTTAAACGGGCTCCAAGTGGATTTACTCATCTCTTAGTGATGGTGGATAAATTCAAAAAATGGATTGAGGCTAAACCCATCACTAGTTGTGATGGAGCAATAGCTAGAAGATTTGTTGAGGATGTCATAATCCGATACGGTTATCCGCATAGCATTATCACGGACAACGGGAGTATCTTCTCAATAGGAGAGCTTGTCTAATTCTGCAATGAATAAAATATCCGGCTTGACATTGCATCAGTCGCACATCCGCGGGCTACTAGACAAGTCGAAAGAGAAAATGGTTTAATCCTACAAGGCCTAAAACCAAGACTCGAAGCACCACTACGACATGCTGCGGGGGTTTGGGCAGAGGAATTACCCTCGGTAATATGGAGTTTGCGAACAACTCCGAACAGGTCAACCGGATACAAACCTTTCTTCTTGGTCTATGGTGCTAAAGCAGTTCTTCCTAGTGATTTGATTCACACTTCTCCTAGAGTTGCCGCGTATATTGAAGAGGATGCCGAAATTTCTCGACAAAATGATCTCGACTTAGTCGAAGAAGTTCGCATCGTTGCTGAGATGAGATCAACAGCCTATCAGCAGAAGTTACGCAAGTATCATAACCCGAGAGTCAGAAACCAGTCTTTCAATAAGGGCGATTTGGTTCTCCGGCTTGTGCAACAAAGAAAGCACAAACTTTCCCCAGTATGGGAAGGGCCCTTTTTAGTTAGCCGAGTATTGCACAATGGTTCTTACTATCTAACCGATATGCGGCCAGTCAAAGAAAGACCTGCTACTAAGAAAAGAAAGAGAGCTGGAGACAGTATAGACCCGGAAGAATTAGATAGACCATGGAATATTGCTCAGCTACGTCCCTTTTATTCTTAATTTATGTTTCTTTGTAATCATATATGTGTACATGTTCAACAAGAAATAAAGTATTGGTTACCTCATTTTTTCTGAGAAGTTTTATATTGCCATCTTATTTTCGAATGATCATGTCACAGTCGAAAATCCCAAAATACTTGAAAGTTCTTTATGCTCATGTTTGTTCTGGTTTAGATTTCCGATTCTAAAATTGTTACCTTCGGGTATAAATCTAAATTTTCTAGTATATACTTTGGTTATTTATATGATTGCCGGATGCGGGCATTTTCCAAGTTGTGAATTTTTGGTACTGGAAGCCGGCTTTGTTTCCGAGTTTAAACTGGTTTAGCAATTGAGCTCCGTTGCTCGGCAAAGTTTCCATGCTAAAGGTTGGTCGGCTCACGAAAGGAATGAGGCGGAAAGCCAGATAAATGATAAGTACAGACAAAAAATATAAGTGCTTATGCAAACATTTTAGGCACATAAAACTAAAAGCCAAAAGTGCTAAATAGAGAAAACAAATCTTCGCACTAGCAAAAGTATTATACTACTTATTTACAACCCGAATTGTTTTCAGAATAACACATTTTGTTCTGATGATCTACGATGCAGGTGGAGAGGTAGGAGCTACTGGCTCACTGGATACATCGGCCTCGCCTTGATATCTCCGAGATGTCCAAATCCGATATGGTTTGATCATCATCGGAAACCTCAGCTTTTTCTTCGGCAGGTGGAGCCGGCATCCCCACGCGAGTGAAGAAGGGAGTTTCGTAGCTGGCGAGATCAGCTACGTGACACCCGTATCCGGCACAGGAGTCCATGATGGCTTTGATGTCTTGCTCCTGTCCGTCTTCATCCACTTTATAGTACCCTCTGGTTACTTGCCAGATTTCCATGTTTCCATGGTGGCTCATAACCATGGTGAGAGCGTTCTGCGCTACGGTCCGCGCGTAGGACATGTTCCAGTCCTGGATAAGCTAGGGCATCTCCTTGGCTTTATCTCGCACTTCAAAGCCGGAAATTCTATGCATGTCCAGAACCTTGAGAACTTCGCCAGTATCCTCGAAGGATTGGCGGTAGTCATGAAGTAAATAGTCGACTTGTGTAAGCCGGCTAGTGCGAGACTCGGCGGAGGCTAAGTCCAGTAAGTTCAGAGGACCTGCACATGTAATGCAAAGGGTTAATAAAATAAATCCAGGCTCCATAGAGTCGGAAGGTGCAGAAAAGTTAGAAAGAGGGAAACATACTGAAGATGAGATCGTCGACTTTGGTCTTTTCCTCCCGTAGGCTCTGAAGTTCAGCCTGGAGTGCCTCGGTAATATCCTTCTCTCTGAACAATTCATTGCTGAGATCCGAGATTTTCTTATCTTGGAGCACAATCTTACAATCGCGCTTCTCGGTGGCCATGGAGGAGGATTCGAGAACTTGAGCAATGCTCTTCTCATGATCCACCTTAAGCTTATTCAGCTCTTGGCGGAGGTCCTTGTTTTCCACCTCCAGGGTCTTCAGATTCTTGGCCTCTTCAGTCATAGCACATGATTGTTTTACCAGTGTTGTAGTAAAAAATAATACTTGAACAAAAATTCGACTATGTAATAAATGGCAAGGTTTGCGTACTGGAATGTTTACCTCTAGCCTCATCCCTTGACACTTTTAATTGAGAATTTTCAAGTCGGAGAGCTCTGATTTCTCTCTGATTGTTACAAATATTCTTTAGCAATTCCTGGTGATATGAATTAACTTTCTGTAAGTCAGAATACCCAGAGTCGGAAGTCTACTAAAGACTCGGGCTAATATCTGTACTAATATCAGCACGAGCCTTGGGGGCTATACTAGTTCATCCTTTGGCATCCTAAGGAAGCATAAATCCGGATTATCTATCCAACTTCATGCTTGGGGGCTAGAGGATATGATATGGAATAAAGTAAAAAGGTAAGTTGGAATTCCGACTTACATGTTGTTCATGAGTGAGTTTGCTCAAACTCATGTTCACTTCTGTGGTAACCTTCTCGGCGAGAGTGAGCGGGATCACTGGTGGTGCTGGAAGCTTGCTAGTTCTCAGTCTCTTGTCACAAAGACGGACTTGTTCAAGAAGTTCGGAGTACTTGACGTCCTCTGCTTCTTCTTCGGCGGTGATAGTCCGACTTTCCAGGCATTGCTGGGCTAGCCGTTGGATCTCCTCTGCAGATTTTCGAGATAGGCCAATTTTGGCAAGTCTCGGATTGCTGAGGAGGTTGTCAACAAAGGTCTCTACCAAGGGATCATGACCCGAAGAGGGTTCACCCTTATCAAAATCTAAGTCACCTATGGTGACGCCAGTTTGTGATCCGAGGATCACTGGCTCTACTGATTGAGCTGGATCTTCTACGACGGTCGGAGATGGAGTAATCTCCGGCGTCGCAGAAGGCTGAGGGGAAGGAGTCGGAGGTGCTGCGGCTGGAGAAGTCAAATTTAGCTTTGACTGGCGAGGGGCTTCGATGAGACTCCCTTCCCCTTGCCCTCGGTGAGCTGCCTAGCTCTGAGGAGGTAATAGAATAGAGAACGTTACACCTCAGAAAGAATTAAGACATAAAGTATAAATACCTTGTGAGGAAAGATTACCTCTTCACAACAGGCACCTCCTTTGTGTCAATAGCAACTGTCAGAGCCTTACGCTTCCGAGGAATTATGTCCGGCAGTGTAACCAGTTCTCTGTCGTCCTGAGAAATCTTAGGAGGATATCCCTCGATAGGAGCAAGATCCAACTCGGGGAGGTCAGCAAGCTGAAAAGGAAAATAGAATCTCATTATTGCAAAAACAATGTGAAGATGAACACTTCATTTGAGTTATTGCTAGAAACTTACCAGTACCACAAGATCTTCAGTCGTGTGCATGTCCAAAGACAGATCCGGGACTTTCCTCTCAATCCGCTCCCTTATCAGCCACTTGATTTGAGACTCATATTCTTTCTCCGTGTAAGGCTAGGAGCAGATCCAGAGGGAATCTTTCTTGGATGCCGTAATGGAATGCATAAGCTGGTCTCCATGATACTGAAGAGGCTAGATCCAGCATGCCACCTAGCAGTGAACTAAGTCAGATCCCTTAAGGCCCTTGTGCTTCATCGAATATTCGATCCACCTCTTGGCAAGAAGCAGATCGTCACTGAGAGCCGGCGCATCTGCGTCCTAGGACTCTTGGGGTGTGGCTGCACTGTCGACAAAAGCCGGCAAAGCAGTAGCTTTGCCGGGAGCAGGAATATCCTTGTGATAGAAGAAAGTGGGCGGCCACTGTGTGACCGACTCACTGGCCCTAATCCGAGGATAGACGTGCTCTCTTCTAACAGAAAAACTAATAGTACCGGTAATGCATGGATTACCGGTAGTGATGGAATTTCTCCAGACATGAAAGTAAAACCAGAAAAGAGTAAGACTCGGCCTAATGCCGAGATACCCCTTGCGCAAAGAAGCATATGCGCTCATCTCTAAGAGAGAGTTCGGGGGAAGATGATGGAGTTGAACTCCGTAGTGATCTATGACCTTAGAAAAGAAGCATGAGGGAGGGAAGCTCAAACCTCTATCGATGTGGGTGCCGAAGTGTACCCGCTCGCTAGCGCGGGGATTAGGGACGGTTTCGCGGAAGCCGCTCCGCCAGTCGTCGGCGCGGATGAGCCCTTCGTTCTCTACTACATGGAGCTTGGCGTCGTTAAGGACACACGTGACCCAGACCCTGCCGTTGCTCTCCTTCTCCACCGCCACAGCCGTCGCCGACGTCGCCGCCGTGCTGGAGGATCATGCTGAAGCCATTCTCTCATGGGCCGGTGACCAGGGATGGGCGGCGCTGGAGGGTTCTGGGCAGTCAGAGGATCTCTGTGTTCATGGGAGGCGTTGGGGAGAAGGAAATGGTGCAAGTGCTGGTGAAGAATATGGGGAAAAGAATCCTAACCACTTATATCCTCTAGCCGCGCCAAGATTCGTGTTAACGCAACAGTGAACGCGCCACACATCACGAAAGCAGCTGGGTAACTGATACATTGCAAATGTATCTATAATTTTTGATGTTCCATGCTTGGTTTTATCTACTTTCTTATGTTTTGTCCACACTTTGGAGTACTTTTCATATGATTTCTTGGACTAACCTATTAACAAGAGGCATAGTGCCAGCTGCATGTTTTCTGTTGTTTTTGGTTCCAGGAATGTTAGAAAATGAATATTCTCGGAATTGGACGGAACAAAAGACAAAGTCACTATTTTACCGGGGGACACCTGGAGCCAGAATGGAGAATGGCAAGAGGGTGGCCACACCACCTGGCCACGCGGCCAGGCCTGGCCCGCGCCAGGGGGTGGTTTGGCCAGCCCAGGCACCCCCTCTGCCTCTCCTTCCACCTATATATTGCCTCTGATACGGAAACCCTATGGACCTGATCAAAAATTCCACGAAAGAGTCTATAGCCGCCGTCATATCCATCCCTAGATCGGGAGGGATCTGAAGCTCTTCCGGCACCACGCAGAGAGGGAATTCACCACAGGCCTTCTTCATCATCATGCAAGCCTCTGGTGTGATGCGGGAGTAGTTCATCTCTGGACTACGAGTCCATGTAGTAGCTAGATGGTTGGTTCTCCTCCTTTGTGCTATCATGTCTAGATATTGTGAGCTCCGTTCATGATCAATATCATCTATTTGTAATTCTGCATGTTGTGTTTGCAGGGATCCGATGGATATTGAGATGCTATTTTAGATTGATTATTGATTCTATCATGTCTTTGTTATTTGTGATCTTGCATGCTTTCCGTTGTTAGTAGCTATCTTGGCCAAGTAGATGCTAGCAACTCCAAGAGTTAGTATTTATGCTCGATAGTGGGTTCATGCCTCTGGTAATCTGGGGAAGTGACAGAAATATCTAAGGTACTAGATGTGTTGTTGCTACTAGGGACAAAACATCAATCCTTTGTTCATAGAACAATCGTATTGTTTACTTTACACGCAATTCATAATGCAATTATCCGATGCTTGCAACTTAATACTGGAGGGGGTTCGGATGATAACCTGAAGGTGGATTATTAGTCATAGATGCAGTTGGATGGCGGTCTATGTATAATGTTGTAATGCCTAATCGAATCTTAAGGGAATCAAGATGATTAGTACATGCTTGTATGCTTTCTTGATGTTTGTCAATTGCCCCGCTGTAATTTGTTCACCCAGCATGTTATCTATCTTAAGGAGAGCCACATCTACTGAACTATGGACCCCGGTCCTCTCTTTTACAATCAATCTACAAACTGTTTACTGCTTTGTGTTTATTTCTGCAAACTATTACTTCCTTCCATTCGATACGTTTAATCCTTTGTTTTCAGCAAAACCAGTGAGATTGACAACCTCATCGCAAGTTGGGGACAGAGTTCTGTGGTTGTGTTGTGCAGGTCTCCACGTTCTGCTGGCATCGGTAGTGCGCCCAGCCAATGTTCACCTAGCAACACCTTTGGGGTGTTTCCTTGCTCCTACTGGATTGATAACCTTGGTTTCGTACTGAGGGAAAACTTGCTACTGTGCTTATCATACCTTCCTCTTGGGGTTCCCTAACGAGCTCGATATATTTTGGGCCATCAAGCATATTTTCCGGCACCGTTGTCGGGGACCGAAGAAGAAGAAGCTCCCACGTCAACCACGCGCCATCAAAGATATTTTCTGGCGCCATTGCCGGGGAGTCAATGACATCTTCACAAGGGGAGTCCCTCATAACCAATCTCTTTACTTTGTTATTTTTGTTTTGCTTAGTTTCTTTTTGCTTTGTTTGCTTGTTTCTTTATGAAAAACACAAAAAAATTAGTTTTACTAGTTTGCTTTCTTTATGAAAAACACACAAAAAATGACTACTCTTGAAAACACTAAGTTGTGTCACTTCACTAGCACCAATAACAATGATTTTATGAGCACACCTATTGGTCCACCTGTTCCTAAAGCTACTTTCTTTGAGATAAAACCTGATTTACTCAATCTTGTTATGAGAGAACAATTTTCTGGTATTGGTAATGAAGATGATGCTGCCCATCTAAATAAATTTGTTGAACTTTGTGAGATGCAAAAGCATAGGGATATAGATGGAGATATCATTAAGCTTAAATTGTTTCCTTTCTCTTTGAGAGGAAAAGCTAAAGAATGGTTGAATTCCTTAACTAGGAATAGTATTGATTCTTGGACTAAGTGCAAAGATGCTTTCATTGGAAAATACTATTCTCCTGCTAAGATTATATCTATGAGAAGTGAAATAATGAAGTTTAAACAATCTGATAATGAACATGTTGCTCAAGCTTGGGAAAGAATGAAATCTTTGGTAAAGAACTGTCCCACTCATGGACTGACTGCTTGGATGATCATCCAAACTTTTTATGCAGGATTGAACTATTCTTCAAGGACCCTTTGGATTCTGCTGCTGGAGGTACCTTTATGACCATTACTTTGGGTGTTGCAACAAAGCTTCTGGATAATATGATGGTTAACTATTCTGACTGGCATACTGAGAGAGCTCCACAAGGTAAGAAGGTAAATTCTGTTGATGAAACCTTCTCGTTGAGTGATAAAATTGATATTATTATGTCTATGCTTGTTAATGGGAAAGCCCATATTGATCCAAATAATGTTCCCTTAGCCTCTTTGGTTGCTCAAGAAGAGCAAGTTGATGTGAACTTTATAAGAAATAACAATTTCAGCAACAATGCCTACAGGAATAATTTTAGTAACAACAATTATAAGTCATATCCTCCCAACAATGGTAATGCTTATGGAAATTCTTACAACAATAGGAGTGCTCCCTATGAACTTGAAGTTATGCTTAAATACTTTATTAGTAAACAAACTGCTTTCAATAAAACTATTGAGGAAAAACTCTCTCATGCTGAAAGAAATATAGCATCTTTGGCTAAAGCTCAATCTTCTTTGAATAAAATGGCTGCTAAACTTGAAACTATTGATAATCCCTTTGCAGCTACTAATGCCATACAAGTAAGAATTGATGAAAATGTTAGACTATTAGCTGAATTGCATGCTAAGTGGGAAAGAGAAGATGAAATAGCTAGAAACATTAGTGTTTCTACTATCACTCCCACTAGTGTTAAGGCTAGTAATAGTTCTACTACTTTAAATGATAATTATGATTTTGATCTTGATGGTTGCAATATCTCTGAAGTTATTAAGTTCCTACAAAATCTTGCTAAAAGTCCTAATGTTAGTGCTACGAACATGGCCATTACAAAACACATTACTGATGCTCTCATAAAGATTAAAGAAGAAAAGATGAAACATAAAGCTTCTATTCCTATAAAACAAGAAGATGGTTGGGAAACCATCATTAATATGAAAGTGAATGATTTTGATTTCAAACCTTTATGTGATCTTGATAGTAGTGTTTCTATTATGCCTAGAAGGATTTATGATATGCTTGATTTGCCACCACTTGAAGATTGTTATTTGAATGTCCCACTTGATGATAATGCTAAAAATAAATTCATGGGGAGTATTAATGATGTCCTTATTATGGTTAACAATGCCTATGTCCCTGTTGATTTCTATGTTTTGGATGTTGAATGCAATGCTTCTTGTCCTATTACTTTGGGAATACCTTTTCTTAGAACTGTTGGTGCCATTATTGATATGAAAGAAGGCACCATTAAATATCAACTCCCACTCAAGAAAGGTATAGAACACTTCCCTAAGAAGAGAGAGAAGATTTCTTTTGCGTCTCATATGAAAACAAAATTTGCTCTTAATGCTTCTTCATTTGAGAACACTTGATCCTTTTTCTTGCTTCTTATGTCTAACTTAAAGGCGTTAAAGAAAAGTACTTATTGGGAGATAACCCAAAAGTTTTAGATGAGTCTTCGAAGTTATTACTTCAGTAATAACCGCTCCTTATCCTTTTTATTTGCTTTTTGTGCCAAGAGTAACCTCTAATGAAAGAGAAGTAATGATTGGGAAAGTTGTTGTCCCGAAACAGATTTCTATGCTTCACCGTAAAAATTCGTGTAAAATCTCTGTACGTCCTTTTGAGGCATGAATTTCTGTGCTTCTGCCCCAGGTTTGTTATATAACTTTCGTTAGTTCAACACCTTTTGATTTGAGCAACATAAGGTCTTCAAAAAAATTCGTCTTTACCTGCTGGTCTGTTTTGACAGATTTCTGCCATTTTCTGCCTTTGCTTCTTGTTGGTTCCTTTTTGAGTTCTTTTGGGGAATTGAGCTTTTTGAGGGAAGTGCTACAGTAGCTTGTGTTTTAATGGAAGTTTTGTTGGTGTTAGAACTGAACCTTAAAGACCTATTATTTTGGGTGCACTAATGTTGCTAATAAAGATTGTGTGAAGTTTTGTATGAAGGAAAAATTTCAGGTGTACGGAAGGAATGAGTAATGAGATGAAGGATGGACTAAAGCTCAAGCTTGGGGATGCCACGCGTGTCACCCCAAGAAATATCCAAGAAGTACAAGCGTCAAAGCTTGGGGATGCCCAAGGCATCCCCTTGTACATGAATAAAAATCCTAGGTTTCTTCCAAACCCTTCATTTTTATTGTTTCATGCACAGTTGTGTTGTTCTTGGAGCGTCTTATTTTTCGTTTTCATTTTGGTTTTTAGTTTGATTTGTTTGCTCAGTTTGCTGAATAAATTGGTTGGATCCCCTCTTTCATACATTGGTTTTCAAATAGTTTGGTTTGGTTTGGAAAAGAGTAGGAAAGTTCATGCTTAAGTGTTAAGGAGAGCTTGTTTTTGATTGTGGCCTATGCTTTGTCATGCCATGCTCGATATTGTTTTGGCTTTATGCTTAGTATTCTTTTCTGTAGCATGACTTGTTATAAACAACTGAGATTCTTAATGTTCCTTGGATGAATCATGTGTTGTTTTAGCATATTAAAGCATAGTATTGTGGTATTCTCCTTTAATGCTTTATTTGGGTTGACTTGGCGCATGCTCACACCATGTTATGACTATCTCAAGTCACCATAAGCCTTGATGATCCTTTAGTTTTCAACTTGTAGTATCACTTTATGCTTTGATCAATGATGTTTTGTCGCTCTGTATGATTATGGCCATTATTGCTCTCTTAGTTTGTCGCTCCCAGTCTTTTGCTAGCCTCCGCAACCAAGTATGAGTTCCACTCATGCATCCAACTCCTTAAACCAAGTTATTCCAAAGAGTCCACCATAACTACCTATTAGCTTATGCTATTCCAAGTATATTCATGTTTTTGTTTACCTTTCAAATTAAACTTGTTATGAGAAAACTAGTGATTAAAGCACTCACGAACTTGATGGCACACTTTACTTTTCATGCCCTTAATAATCTTGAACCATTGTGTCGTCTATGTTGTATATGCTTGCACTTATTTGTTGGGGATTAGCAGAACCATGCTGTCATGGGGAACGCTTTCAACATTGCACTGGTACTTTGTACCTAGTTGATATCATGCTTTTTTGTCTGTGGATGTCGCCTGTATGAAATGAAAGGGGAGCTTGTAAGTCCATGGAGTTATGTATATGTGTTAGAGAAATGCTTGGGCCACTGGTCTAATCCATGCTGACATGGTGGAAACCTGTAGCGTAACCATAATGAGTTGTCTATGAAGCATTCTTCTTATAAAAAAAGAGTCCTATATTGAGAAAAAAGAGAAAAATAAAAAAAGAGAGATTATCAAAAGAGGAAAGAGAGAAAAAAGCACCATATTCCCATGGTAAATAAGAAGATTGCTGATATGCTCGTTGTCTGCTTGCCTTGTCATTTTGATATGGGGATTCTTCCGTATCATCGGGCAAGGGGTACCCCGTTGGCGGTTCTCTATGATACACATGTACTTACAATGACAAGAACTTACCGATGACTAAACTTGAGTAGCATGAGGAGCACCCCTCGTATTCAAGGGACATGAGATTTCTAACTTATACTTCGTCAAGCATGTACACCATAGTTTGTAAACTTTAACCTTAATCACTTCAAATTTTGGAAGCTCTTTATGAGACTTGAATCCCTACTTCCTTCTATGAAGGCCTTTCTTCCACTTATATATTGAGTCTCCACCTTCTATCTTTATGCACCTACTTTGAGAGCATAGTTGCCATTCTTAGTTCTATGTGCATTGTCCCAAGACTCTATGAGGGACAAGCTGAATACTACTATGCTATGTTTTCTTTATGTGAATCAAACAAACGTCTTGCAAAGCATTGTTATTCATGAATCTTTTGTTTGTGCCTTTTCATGTTGCAACATAGTTCCTTTGTCTTATTGCTAGAACTTTGTCTTTCATGTTATGATTGAAGTACTATGATCCTAGCTTTGAATGTTTTACAAATACTTTGATCAAGTTTATGATGGTGCACGTCACCTCAAAAATTATTCTTTCTTTTTATCACTTACCTACTCGAGGACGAGCAGGAGTTAAGCTCGGGGATGTTGATACATCAAATGTATCTATAATTTTTGATGTTCAATGCTTGGTTTTATCTACTATCTTATGTTTTGTCCACTCTTTGGAGTACTTTTCATATGATTTCTTGGACTAACCTATTAACAAGAGCCACAGTGCCAGCTGCCTGTTTTCTGCTATTTTTGGTTCCAGGAAAGTTAGAAAATGAATATTCTCGGAATTGGACGGGACAAAAGCCAAACTCACTATTTTACTGGGGGAAACCTAGAGCAAGAATACGAGACGGAGAAGGGCGGGCGTCCACCACACTGGTGCGGCCAGGCGGGCCGCGCCGAGGTGGTGCCAGCCAGCACCCCGGCCTCTCCTTCCGCCTATATATTGCCTCTGATACGGAAACCCTAAGGACCCGATCAAAAATTGCACGAAAGAGTATGTAGCTGTCGTCATCTCCATCCCTAGATCGGGAGGGATCTGAAGCTCTTCCCGGCACCCTGCCGGAGAGGGGAATTCACTCTGGAGTCCTTCTTCATCATCATGGAAGCCTCTAGTGTGATGCGTGAGTAGTTCATCTCTGGACTACGGGTCCATGTAGTAGCTAGATGGCTGGTTCTCCTCCTTTGTGCTATCATGTCTAGATCTTGTGAGCTCCGTTCATGATCAAGATCATCTATTTGTAATTCTGCATGTTGTGTTTGTGGGGATCCGATAGATATTGAGATGCTATTTTAGATTGATTATTGATTCTATCATGTCTTTGTTAGTTGTGATCTTGCATGCTTTTCGTTGTTAGTAGCTATCTTGGCCAAGTAGATGCTAGCAACTCCAAGAGTTAGTATTTATGCTCGATAGTGAGTTCATGCCTCTGGTAATCTGGGGAAGTGACAGAAATCTCTAAGGTACTAGATGTGCTTTTGCTACTAGGGAGAAAACAACAATCCTTTGTTCATAAAACAATCGTATTGTTTACTTTACACGCAATTCGTAATGCAATTATCCATTGCTTGCAACTTAATACTGGAGGGGGTTCGGATGATAACCTGAAGGTGGATTATTAGTCATAGATGCAGTTGGATGGCGGTCTATGTATAATGTTGTAATGCCCAATCAAATCTCAAGGGAGTCAACATGATTAGTATATGCTTGTATGCTTTCTCGATATTTGTCACTTGTCCCGCTGTAATTTGTTCACCCAGCATGTTATCTATTTTAAGGAGATCCACCTCTAGTGAACTATGGACCCCGGTCCTCTCTTTTACAATCAACTATTTACTGATTTGTGTTTACTTTATGCAAACTATTACTTCCTTCCATTCGATACGTTTAATCCTTTGTTTTCAGCAAAACCGGTGAGATTGACAACCTGATCGCAAGTTGGGGACAAAGTTCTGTGGTTATGTTGTGAAGGTCTCCACATTTATGCTGGCACCGGTAGTGCGCCCTGCCAACGTTCAGCTAGCAACACCTTTGGGGTGTTTCCTTGCTCCTACTGGATTGATAACCTTGGTTTTGTACTGAGGGAAAACTTGCTGCTGTGGTCATCGTACCTTCCTCTTGGGGTTTCCCAATGAGCTAGATATATTTTGGGCCATCAAGCATATTTTCTGGCGCCGTTTCCAGGGACTGAAGAAGAAGAAGCTCCCACGTCAACCACACGCCATCAGTAACCCGCACGTGATGATTACACCGCCTCGATATCTGTGCATGCATTAAAACGACGCCTCGGTTCTGCGAAAGGCGGACCCACCAACGGTCGTGCTGACAGGAATGTCTATCAGTGACGTGACTTGACCATGACTAGTGTCAGTTTACGTCAGAGACCAAGTTTCGGCTTAGTTTGAATTTTAAGCTGGAAACCGGAATAACGTATTCATAGGTCCGACTCATTTGAGACCCGGATGCTATCATTTTTTTTGAAGTTTCAGGAACCCTTCAAGATTCTGCAAGCCGAAGATTAAGCTAGACGACGATGAAATCCGACTTTGGATCATGGAGGCTTCCGGGGGCTGCTGTTCGGGATATACTTTACAGGTATCCTCACTGTGCCTCATTGACCAGGGTGGCCCACTTCGGGTTAGAGCTTTGCTTCACGGGCGGCCCAATCAGGGAGAAAAGACGGAGTCCAGTCCGCTACGGGGAGGCCCAGATGACTTATCGACATAGGCCCGTAGTGTTACTTGTAGTTTAAGATGTACTCTATAACCGACTCTTAGTCATAGCTGGATAGATCTCTTCCATAAACCATAGGCCGGATATCTATATAAGTCGTCCTAGGGAGAGCCTTTAGAGCCTTTAGAGCACCCTCACAATAGTGTACAATCTCAACTCGCACAGGCGAAACCCTTATAATCCATATTCCGGCTCTGTCATATTACTGAATTGCTAGTAGAAGTAGGATCCGTCCAAAGCCGGCGGATTTGAACCTGGGTAAACTTGTGTCCTCACCGTCCCGGAATACCGTACGTCTCACACCCCTCTCATCCGCACGCCTCAAGGACCCTCCATGGCGTACTTGTCATCAATCCGACGACACCAGCCTAATTTATGAAAAAAATCCGATTAAGATCCCTTTATTCCGCATTTACTAGAAACTGACTAGATAATGAGTAGCTCGCAAAAACTCATAACAAAGATCCACCAATAATTCTATTACAACCCTTGTCAATTTGTGGTTGTTAACACTTAGCAGCGACCAGCATGTCGCCATTAGTATTCTGAAAGCAAGGCAAGTAGCAAGGAGTGCAATGCGTTCTCAAATAGGCAACCATTACTAAATTGCCAACATATTATAGTAATTAAACTTCCGAAACATCTAATGGTGTTTTGAAACTAGATGATTATATGAGTAAAAAGACTTTGGTTGTGCCATTATTTCTTGTAAGTGTCCGATTTAAATAATAGTGTGTGAAAGTGCGTCAACACATATCAAACAACTGCATAAAACCATTAACATGCTTTCCTATGAATAATTACATATCGGGGTCGATAATAGCGCACGGAAGTTTCTGCTGAATCTGCTATCCACGCATCTCCAATTCTTTCTGGTCGTGATATGAAGGACGAGAGGACACACGGCGACATCGCCATGGAGCCCGGCTCTCCCGGGGCGACGGGCCCGCGGCCAGGGATTCCCTCCCATGGAGATGTAGTGTGCTCGTTCCTGCCCTGCGTTGCACCACGTCGCGGGATGGTGGGCTACGTGTGCGGCTTAGGCCCGTTGGTAGTGTCTAGTTAGAGCCGTTTTGAGGGAGACAAACGCACCACACCCGCTGGGTGGTGGGTCCTATCAGCGACCTACATGGCAGCAGAAACTCGCGCTTGCCGCGGGTTCTCACGGCCGAGAGCTGAGCTAAAAGCCCACCCGCCAGGTGGTGGGGCCCGTGGGCGACCTACGTCACAGCGGAAACCCGCGCAAGACCCGAGTTCTTGCGGCCGAGAGCTTAACTGGCAAGGTAAATTCTCGCCAGCTACAGCTTCTCGTGTTTCGAACCAGATGTGGCAGTGGAAATCCTCGCTTATTCCAGGTTCTCACTCTGTTCATGCCGGTGTTCGACGAAGCCATACGCCAATTGGCAGGTTGCGTATATGGCTTACCGGTGGGGCCGGCCAATATTAATTACGTGTTAATCATCAGAGCTCACTTCTGTATCAGTACGCTGATCCTCGCACTCCTATGCAGTAGGGTGCGCGCGAGAATGATGGGATGCCGCTTTCCTATAATTACACGGACATTGTTTACCGCACATACGTCATAGCCCGTATCGCCCTCTTACCGTGAACCGCCTTACTTCCTCTATATGCCTCCAACTCTATCCCCCTTCTGCTCCACTAAGCCTGTTTTCTCTCTTGTCGCGTCTTCTCTGTCGTCTTTCTCTCTCATCGACCTCGTCGTTCTTCTAGCTTAGCCTGCAGCATCTGCTCCACCGACTCTTTCTCTACTCGACGTCGCCTTCTCTCTCGCTCCTCGCATCTCCTCGGCCACATCTGGTATGTAAACTCTGCTGAGCATTTCTCTAGGCGTTCTATGTGTTTCAGCTACTTAAAATCGCGTATTTCTTGCCTCGCTAATGTATATTTTCCTTTTTAGTTGTTGTTCTTCCTACTAGGTCTTCGTCTCAGTCAGCTTAGTGTGGTCTCCTTTTACTTGCTAATCATCGCGACGCATTCATGCCACTAGGTGTGTTCTTCCTCTTTCGCGAACAGCTTACTCTTTGTAGCACTAGTAGGAAAAAGCTTATCCATAGGGGTCATATCAATGGCGCACCCCTAAAGGGTGCCCCACTGATATTTATCCGTGGCACACTGGGGAAACCATGTGCCATTGACCCTCAGTTATCCGTGGCACACGCCAGGAATGGTGTGCCACTCTTACGTGGGCCCAAGCACTGGTGGCCGACCCCGTCCATGGGTGGCTTATCTGTGGGGAACGGAATGCGCGTGTGCCACTCATAGCAGCGTTATCTGTGGCGCACGGACATCTGGTGCGCCACGGGTGTAGGTGGGCCCATGCATCTGAAAAGGTTGCAACTTACCTATGGCACACGGTCTTTTGGTGCGCCATGGATAGCTTTGCTCAGTGGCGCACGGTGTCTATGTCGTGCCAGCCACACAAAAATATGGCACTTTCCCCTACCTACCTCCACTAGTGCAACCACCACCATTTCTAACATAGATCTAGCTCGAGTTGCTCCTCCGCTCCACCCCATTTTCTCCAATAATTCCTCCATTTTAGGTTGCCAAAACCTCTTTGAGTTGGATACATCTATAAAGGAAACTTCTCTCCACCATGTAGATCCACTAAAGTAAGCGCACACACATTTTCTCTCCTCCTCCACATATCTTGTCTCCATCAAGTTTGACTAACCACACCACACACTCTCTTGCGCGACCTCTCTCATCTCGTTGTAACTTGTGCTTGTTTTGTGTGTGGACGACGATGTTTGCGGTATATATATGTATGATGTTGGCTGCTTGTATGTGATGAGGCTTTCATGATCGAAGAACGCCTCGACATGCAGCGCGACACTAGGGCGTTCATGACGAGAGAGGGCGTGACCCGGTTCCCGGCGAGGTCTACATGATGTGTGAGTTCCTAGCTAGTAGTGTTGGTCGTGTGTGTGTCGTGTCGTATACTTGACTATCCTCGTGATGTGTTTCTGAACTAACATTTGACGTGTGTGTCGTAAACATTATTAACTTCCCCGGGCTAGTAAAACCCTTGACGGTCGATGTTGGACTTTCTTATATGATTGTCATCCATGCTATATTTTATTTTAAGTTTATGAATCTTTGCTCATTTTTCTGATCATGCAAAGATGTTTATAGTTTGCCATTCTTTTTGTTGTATAACATATACTGTATGTCTTGTCTACAGAGATGGCGAAGTGGTACGTGGTATACAGGGGTCGAGTTCCAGGGGTCTACAATGAGTGGGAGGACTACCAGGCACAAGTGAATAACTTCAGCGGAAACCGCTACAAAGGGTACATTACAAGAGAGGTGGCGGCAGCCAAGTGGAGGAGACACATGAGAAAGAAGAACCAGATGAAGATCTTGATCAAGGTCTCGGTGCTTCTCACCGTCGTCGGCATTATCCTCTATTCGATCATAGTCTAGAGTGATAGCTCTATTTGTAATATAATGGTCGAATTTGTAATGTGATGACCGAATTTGTACTACAACTTTGTGTAATAATCTAACATTATATTTGATGTATTTCAACACTTTGGATCATTTCATCTTAGTTTCGGGTATTGCTATATAAATAAAAAATGCACTCGAGTAGGAAGTGGCGCACCATTTTTTCTATTTTTTACTTTAGTGGCGCACCTTATCTGTGACGCACCAGGTACACGTGCGCTGCTGATATTATCCGTGGAGCACGGAGTGGACTTACGCCACTGAATAAGAACCGCTAGTGGCGTGCGGGAGCATGCGCCTGATGGCTCAAGATATGTAGAGCTCGTTAGGAACCCCAAGAGGGAGGTATGATAAGCATAGCAACAAGTTTCCCTCAGTTATAAAATCAAGGTTATCGAACCAGTAGGAGTAAGAAAACAACTCCAAGGTGTTGCTAGTAACTTGGAATCCTACACAACACAACCACAGAACTTTGCCCCAACTTACAGTGAGGTTGTCAATCTCACTGGTTTTACTGAAAACAAAGGATTAAACGTATAGTGTGGAAGATAGTAATTGCTTGCAGAAAGTAAATAGTAAAAGGCAAACAGTAGATGGTATATCAATGGTAAAGGAATGGACGGGGGTCCATACTTCACTAGAGGTGTTCCTCCTTAAGATAAATAGCATATTGGATGTATAAATTACTGCATCTATGACTAATAATCCACCTTCAGGTTATCATCCGACCCCTTCTAGTATTAAGTTGCAAGCAACAGATAATTGCATTAAGCAAAATATGTAAAGTAAACAATACAATTGCTCCATAAACAAAGGGTTGTTGTTTTCTCCCTAGTAGCAACAGCACATCTACAACCTTAGAGATTTCTGTCACTTCCCCAGATTACTAGAGGCCTGAACCTACTATCGAGCATAAATACTCCCCCTTGGAGTTGCAAGCATGTACCTCGGCCAAGATAGCTACTAACAACGGAGAGCATGCAAGATCACAAATAACATAGACATGATAGAATCAAAATCAATCTGACATAGTATCTCAATATCCATCGGATCCCCGCAAACACAACATATAGGATTACAAATAGATGATCTTGATCATGAGCAGACTCACAAGATCTAAACATGATAGCACAAAGGAGGAGAACCAACCATCTAGCTACTGTATGGACCCATAGTCCAAGGGAGAACTACTCATGCATCACTTTGAAGGAAGGCATGGTGATGAAGAAGGCCTCCAGGATGATATCTCCCCTCCGGCAGGGTGCCGGGAAGAGCTTTGGATCCCCCGCCCCGATCTGGGGATGGAGATGATGGTGGCTACATACTCTTTCGTGGATTTTTGATCGGATCCTTAGGGTTTCTGCATAGGGGTACTTTTATAGGCGAAGGGGCGAGTTCAGTGGCCGCCCGAGGGGCCCACACCAGGGCCTGGCGCGCCTAGGGGGGTCACGCCACCCTATGGTGTGGCCGCCTTGTGGACCCACTTTGGCTGCCCTTCGGACTCCGTGTTCCTTCTGGAAAAATATTGACTGGCTTTTGTCCCGTCCAATTCCGAGAATATTTCCTTACTAGCTTTTCTGAAACCAAAAACAGTAGAAAACAGACAACTGGTACTGCGACATCTTGTTAGTAGGTTAGTTCCAGAAAATATATAAAAATACCTCAAAGTGTAAACAAAACATGAGAAAGTTGATATAAAAGAAGCATGGAGCATAAAAAATTATAGATATATTTACGACGTATCAGCGCCACTAAATATATCTATGGCGCACAGAGTGGATGTGCACCACTGACTATCGTACTATCTGTGGCGCACCTGGACAAGCGCCACGGATAAATATTATCAGTGGCGCCACCGACCTCTGTATTGGTGCGCCACTAATAAACATTTTCCTACTAGTGTAGGTCATAGTACTTTGCGTGGTTGTTTTGTGTGTATCTATACTCCATGTTTACATCATTTGTATGGTAGTCACCTCGCCTATTTGCATTCTCTCTCATAAATGTGAAATCCTATTATTTTACCTTCCACTCTCACCTCATGTCTAAACTAAGTTGTCAGCTTGTCAGATATATATAGATATAAGCAACTAAAAAGGATTAGCTTCCTACAAATACATTCATTGGTCTACACTAATAACATAGGTATCATGTCTCGCTTGACAAAAATCAGTGTGGTTTCATGGTCCCACTATCACCTACTGATGTGTCATATGGTGCGCTATGCACTAGGTGTGTGCATTACTCGTATATAGACCTATACCCATCAACTCTACACTCCTATCTATATATGGCGCAGTGATTTAGGAGGATTGTGCAACAACATAGCATACTTTTTATGAGTTCTCATGTTTCTAGAGTTAGTTATGGAGGGTGGGCTAGGAAGAGGAAGAATGAGATGGTCCAAGAGCAATATGAATGGGAACATCAAGGAAAGCATGAAGTCTAGATTCCTCTCCTAACATTAGAGAGACCCGGTGCTATATTTTTCTGATGCCTCTCATTCCTATCGTTCTATGGTGCGCCTTCCCCTAGATTTTTTCTTACACACTTGTTTTAAACCAAGGTAAGAACCAGTATATGCATATATTTAGATGATATGACGTTTACATTAAGCATGGGAAGACGAAGAAAACACGATCTAAGAGCTATAGGAATGGGAATATTGAGGAAACCGCAAGCGATTTGTTTCTTACCTTTTAACACTAGAGGTGGATAGTTGGCTTTAGTTTTTCCCAATAACACCCGTACCTATCGTTCTTCGTTGCTCCTTCGTCGTCCTTTTGTCTTGTAACAGTGTACAATTACCATGATTTCATTGGATTTTCATGCACTAGAGTAATTGAAGTGCGTTTTTCTTCGCATGCCTGATTGAAAGCTAAGATGATGACTTGACCTTAATGAATTTTCTTTCATATCACATGACATAAATGTTAATATTTCAAAGTATACAACCGAATCCACGACAAGGCATGATTATAATTTGCATGATCATAATTTAGTTCAAAAAGAATACGAGCATTTTTTGGACATAATAATGATATATGGAATTGACAAATCCAGACCATACAAAATTTAGTCATACTAATATATTTATTCCTTTTTATTTTAGTATGAAAAACCATGCATGATCAAGAAATATGACTGGTCAAAATCGCTCATGCTAAGAACAATACTTCTCGCAAAGGATGAGGATATGAGGAGAAACATAGGAGAATAATGGATGTAGTATTAACACCAGATATCCTCTCTTGTATTGTAAGTATCAGCAACTTAGACAAATTGGTAAATGACATGTGTATCATCCACAAGCAATAAAAAGTAATTATATGATAGTGATAAAAAAATATCAAGTTGCGGCTTAGCATCTAGCATCTGAAATGATTTCGATCAACACAAGTACTTCACTGCTAGTAAAATTGAATAGGAGGCATGGTATGCATCATTACCTAATACGCAAATTATTAGTGGTGCTGGAAAAAATCAAACTTGCATGTTGGAGCTACTAGCATTCTATGTCAAGTGAGAAGACAGTGATTTCTATTTTTGTCCTTATGTACAACAATAGATTTCTAAAACTCAAACTTGCATATTGCAGCTACTATTATGCAAAATGAAGATAGATTCATCAAAATTAAAAAAGGATAATACACTAGCAAAGCAGAGATAGTAAATCGTCTAAAATTCTAGTCATATACTTATTTCACATTAAGACTACCATATAGTTTAAATGAATATTTTGTCATGAGGCTAAAAATTATTAGTTAATGAGTGTCGCAGTTCGTATTATGGGTTTGTGGTTACTGTTTCCCAATATTTCTTCACTTGTAAATTTAGCATTCTATCGTGCTCTGATCTCCTATGGATTTCATATTTTTCAAACCATGTAGTCTTATATTAAGGATAGGGTGGAAAATAATGAGTCATTCACACTAAATAGCTTCATAGCCAACCAAATCGTGAACAGTGCAATTATTTTTATTATCCCCTTTACATATAAAATCCCATCACCCTTGCAAAATAAAGCAATAGATCTAGGAATAAAGCCCATGGAGTATCCTATCATCCTCCATCATGCCTTTGTTTCTTAATAAGAACCTGTATAAATAAATGGTTGGTTTTAGTTAGATCTCATTACCCTTGCTTTAAGTTCACATCCCAGAGTCAATAACTTCAAAGGTTGCATAGGTAAATAAATTCATCTCCAAACATGTCATTGATACATTGCAAATGTATATAATTTATGATGTTCCATGCTTGGTTTTATCTACTTTCTTATGTTTTGTTCCAACTTTGGAGTACTTTTTATACACTTTCCTGGACTAACCTATTAACAAGATGCCACAGTGCCAGTTGCCTGTTTTCTGCTGTTTTTGGTTCCAGGAAAGTCAGAAAATCAATATTCTCGGAATTGGACGGGACAAAAGCCAAAGTTGATATTTTACCGGAAGACTCACAGAGCCAGAAGACGAGACGGAGAGGGGCCACAGGGCGGCCACACCATGTGGTGGCGTGGGCTAGCCTTGGTCGCGCCAAGGCATGATGTGGTCCCCGTGGCCGCCCACCGAACTTGCCTCTTCGCCTATAAGATGCCTCCCGATGCAAAAACCCTAAATTGTCAAGCCTCTAGCCACAAAAAGTTCCGCACGGCTGCCGCCACCAAAGGGGAGATTCGGGGGACAGAAAGTCTCTGTGTCGGCACCCTGCCGGGATGGGGAAGTGCCCCCGGAGCCATCTCCATCGGTCTCCACCACCATCTCCATCACCATTGCTGATTCCCATGATGAGGAGGGAGTAGTTCTCTCTCGAGGCTAAGGGTTCTACCGGTAGCTATGTGTTCATCTCTCTCTCTATGCATGATCTTATTGAGATCATGAGCTTGTAATCTATAGATCTACCTTGCTACTCAAGTGCTTTAATAGATCTCTGCTCTCCCCATGTGTGTGAAGTTGACAAGCAGTGCACCATGGTGGCACTTAGGCTAGAGATTACAAATACTTGTTATGAGTTATATTTGGAGTTGGATGTCTTTATGAAATTGTGGTGTTTGTTTGAACCATCTAGTGCTCAAGGTGACAATGTGGGGTTATCTAGATGGGAGAGGCGAACTTTGAGGTGTGATGTTATAGCCCTACCATGGATTAGAGTGTCCAACCGAAGAGTAGTTAAGAGTAGTATCATAAAGATAAGATATTTATATTAGAGTGTTCACTAGCGAAAGTATGATTCCTAGCCCCTTTTTCTAAGCACTGAAACAGCGTTTGCTATTAGATCTATTACATGTTTACTTGCTTCTATTTTTATTTCAGTTTTAATTTAGTCTTTTCAACGCCATCAAGCAATTTTCTATCACCGTTACCACTTATAATTATCTATACCACTTGTATTTCACTATCTCTTCGCCGAACTAGTGCACCTATACACCTGACAAGTGTATTGGGTGTGTTGGGGACACAAGAGATTTCTTGTATCTTGATTGCAGGGTTGCTTGAGAGGGGATACCTTTGACCACTTCCTCCCTGAGTTCGATAAACCTTGGGTGATCCACTTAAGGGAAAACTTGCTGCTGTTCTACAAACCTCTGCAATTGGAGGCCCAACAACTGTCTACAAGATTAGTAGTGCGTAGACATCAGTCATACATTAACATTAGTAGAAGTTCCCACAAAAGGACTGTTATGATCTATGGTCATCATGGATGCACTATGCATATTCAACAACTAGGTCACATATTCCCAAAATCAACAGTGTATGTATTATGTGTACAACATGCATAAGGTGTCGCCATTGTCCATAACACTCCTATCACATCCCAAAATTTTCCAAATTTTTAAATCAGAAAAATTTAAACAAAGTGAAGAATCGAGTTCTCCAAAATTCAGAGAGAACAAAAACTTTTTGACCATTTAATATAACTTCTCCTAAAACCCATGTCAAATGAATTGATTCTTGTTTGAGAAGTGGTGTGCAAGTTTTCAAAATCCCAAAATCATGAAGCATGCATGAGAATCTTGACTTGGTTGCATTTAAAACCTAAGAGAAGTTGAAATTATCTCAAAACCGTAAAACCCTAAAAGTTGAAATAACGACTTAACAACATAAGACTTTGGTATATTCCATATTTTCAACATGCAAAAGAAGTCCTAAGTTAAAAGGATGAAGGACAAAATTATAAAACCATGGAAATTGGTTTCACCCTATTTGGGACCCTAAATCAAAAGTTATGGATTTTATAAGAAAAGGTTTGTGAAAATGCTCCAAAGTCAAGTAAATAAATGGAAAAAATAAATAATGGATGATATTTTGTTTTGGACAGAAAATATGGTTGTTAATGCCCCAAAATGATCTTGGTGATTTTACAAAATTTTAGAAATTTGAATATATCCATTTAGATCCCTAATCAAAAGTTATAAAAGAAAACAGAAAATAGAAAAGGAATAAAACAAAAGGAATAAAAAGAACCAAACCCTACCGAACCAACTGGCCAGGCCCAGCCAGCTAGCCCGCCTCTACTTACCACACCTACACATAGCGCAGCGCACAAGCTGGCCCAAGGCCCAACTTCCACTCCTACTTCCAGCCCACACCAGTCGACCCACTTTCTCCCATCTCCCTCTTTGACTGGCGGACCCCATCATCGCCAAGTGGACCTCCATGTGAACGTCGTCTTCAAAGCAGAGGATGAACCTCTCCCCTCCTGATGGTTTCCTCCAGTATAAATCCGATTTAATTTGGATGTTAGCAGCCATAAATCTCCACTCCGACCTCACCCTCTTATTCCCCACCGTCCCCTCTCCATTTACCCTCACACTCCCATCTCTCTCACCGCTGCAACATTTCTCGCTTGAGCTTCGTGGAACCGCTGACGTGCAACAACGATTCCAACGCCACCGTAAGTCCGTGGTGCCCCTTTTTGGTCTCCTTCCATTCTCCTGTTCCTTGCTGATGGCTCAATGCATGGCGCCCAGAAAAATGCTTGATGGCGGTGTTGATGTAGAGCTCGTTGGGAACCCCAAGAGGAAGGTATGATGAGCACAGCATCAAGTTTCCCTCAGTTATGAAACCAAGGTTTAATCGAACCAGTAGGAGCAAGGAAACACCCCAAAGGTGTTACTAGCTGAGCTTAAGGTGCGCACTACCGGTGCTAGTAGCAACGTGGAGACCTGCACAACACAACCACAGAACTTTGTCCCCAACTTGCGATGAGGTTGTCAATCTCACCGTGTTTTGCGGAAAACAAAGGATTAAACGTATCGAATGGAAAGAAGTAAAAGTTTGCAGAAAGTAAACACAAAGCAGTAAACAGTTTGTAGATTGAATGTAAAAGATAAGGACCGGGATCCATAGTCCACTATAGGTGGCTCTCCTTAGATAACATGCTGGGTGAACAAATTACAGCGGGGCAATTGACAAACATTGAGAAAGCAATACATGCATATACTAATCATCTTGACTCCTTTGGAACTTGATTGGGCATTACAACATAATACATAGACCGCCATATAACTGCATCTATGACTAATAATCCACCTTTAGGTTATCATCCAAACCCCCTCCAGTATTAAGTTGCAAGCAACAGATTATTGCTTTATGAACTGCGTGTAAAGTAAACAATATGATTGTTCTATGAACAAATGATTGTTGTTTTCTCCCTAGTAGCAACAACACATCTAGTACCTTAGAGATTTCTGTCACTTCCCCAGATTACTAGAGGCATGAACCCACTATCGAGCATAAGTACTAACTCTTGGAGTTGCTAGCGTCTACTTGGCCAAGATAGCTACTAACAACGGAAAGCATGCAATATCACAAATAACAAAGACATGATAGAATCAATAATCAATCTGAAATAGCATCTCAATATCCATCGGACCCCCGCAAACACAACATGCAGAATTACAAATAGATGATCTTGATCATGAATGGAGCTCACAAGATCTAGACATGAAAGCACAAAGGAGGAGAACCAGCCATCTAGCTACTACATGGATCCGTAGTCCAAGGATGAACTACTCACGCATCACACCGGAGTCTTGCATGATGATGAAGAAGGCCTCGTGGTGAATTCCCTCTTCGGTGTCTTTGGGAAGAGCTTCAGTTCCCTCCCGATTTAGGGATGGAGATAACAGCGGCTACAGACTCTTTCGTGGATTTTTGATTTGGCAGTTAGGGTTTTCATCCTAAGGGAAATATATAGGCGGAAGGAGAGGCCAAGGGGGTGCCGGGAGCGGCCACACCACCCCTTAGCGCGGGCCAGGCCTGGCCGCGCGGCCAGGTGGTGTGGTGCCCCCCTGGCCCCTCTCTGTCTCGTATTCTGCCACTTGATGACATCCGAAAAAATAGGCACTTTGGCTTTTGTCCCGTCCAATTCCGAGAATATTCATTTTCTCACTTTCCTGGAACCAAAAATAGCAGAAAACAGGCAGCTGGCACTATGGCTCTTGCTAATAGGTTAGTCCAAGAAATTATATGAAAAGTACTCCAAAGTTGGAACAAAACACAAGAAAGTGGATAAAGCCAAGCATGGAACATCAAAAATTATAGATACATTTGCATTGTATCAACATACCCAAGCTTAACTCCTGCTCGTCCTCGAGTAGGTAAGTGATAAAAAGAAAGAATAATTTTTGAGGTGACATGCACCATCAAAGACTTGATCAAAGTATTTGCAAAATATTCAAAGCTGGGATCATAGTACTTCAATCATAACATGAAAGACAAAGTTCTAGCAATAAGCAAAGAAACTATGATGCAACATGAAAAGGCACAAACAAAGGATTCATGAATAACAATGCTTTGCAAGACGTTTGTTTGTTACACATAAAGAAAACATAGCATAATAGTTTTCAACTTGTCCCTCAATAGAGTAGAAAATATAAATGCATAGGACACCTTCAAAGTTCATAAGAGTGACTAGATACAATAGTTTAAAACAAGCAATAACAAGTTATGCATCAATCAACTAGTCTTGGGACAATGCACATAGAACTAAGAATTGCCACTATGCTCTCAAAGTAGGTGCATAAAGGTAGAAGGTGGAGACTCGATATAATGGTGGAAGAAAGGCCTTTATAAAAGGAAGCAGGGATTCAAGTATCATAAAGAGCTTCCAAAAATTATGGTACTTATAGCTTTCAGCTCTCATTGCCCCTATCATAAGCATCTTCATGGGGAAACCATGTGCCATTGACCCTCAGTTATCCGTGGCACACGCCAGGAATGGTGTGCCACTCTTACGTGGGCCCCAGCACTGGTGGCCGACCCCGTCCATGGGTGGCTTATCTGTGGGGCACGGAATGCGCGTGTGCCACTCATAGCAGCGTTATCTGTGGCGCACGGACATCTGGTGCGCCACGGGTGTAGGTGGGCCCATGCATCTGAAAAGGTTGCAACTTACCTATGGCACACGGTCTTTTGGTGCGCCATGGATAGCTTTGCTCAGTGGCGCACGGTGTACTGGTGCGCCACAGCTATGTCGTGCCAGCCACACAAAAATATGGCACTTTCCCCTACCTACCTCCACTAGTGCAACCACCACCATTTCTAACATAGATCTAGCTCGAGTTGCTCCTCCGCTCCACCCCATTTTCTCCAATAATTCCTCCATTTTAGGTTGCCAAAACCTCTTTGAGTTGGATACATCTATAAAGGAAACTTCTCTCCACCATGTAGATCCACTAAAGTAAGCGCACACACATTTTCTCTCCTCCTCCACATATCTTGTCTCCATCAAGTTTGACTAACCACACCACACACTCTCTTGCGCGACCTCTCTCATCTCGGTGTAACTTGTGCTTGTTTTGTGTGTGGACGACGATGTTTGCGGTATATATATGTATGATGTTGGCTGCTTGTATGTGATGAGGCTTTCATGATCGAAGAATGCCTCGACATGCAGCGCGACACCAGGGCGTTCATGACGAGAGAGGGCGTGACCCGGTTCCCGGCGAGGTCTACATGATGTGTGAGTTCCTAGCTAGTAGTGTTGGTCGTGTGTGTGTCGTGTCGTATACTTGACTATCCTCGTGATGTGTTTCTGAACTAACATTTGACGTGTGTGTCGTAAACATTATTAACTTCCCCGGGCTAGTAAAACCCTTGACGGTCGATGTTGGACTTTCTTATATGATTGTCATCCATGCTATATTTTATTTTAAGTTTATGAATCTTTGTTCATTTTTCTGATCATGCAAAGATGTTTGTAGTTTGCCATTCTTTTTGTTGTATAACATATACTGTATGTCTTGTCTACAGAGATGGCGAAGTGGTACGTGGTATACAGGGGTCGAGTTCCAGGGGTCTACAATGAGTGGGAGGACTACCAGGCACAAGTGAATAACTTCAGCGGAAACCGCTACAAAGGGTACATTACAAGAGAGGTGGCGGCAGCCAAGTGGAGGAGACACATGAGGAAGAAGAACCGGATGAAGATCTTGGTCAAGGTCTCAGTGCTTCTCACCGTCGTCGCCATTATCCTCTATTCGATCATAGTCTAGAGTGATAGCTCTATTTGTAATATAATGGTCGAATTTGTAATGTGATGACCGAATTTGTACTACAACTTTGTGTAATAATCTAACATTTGATTTATATTTGATGTATTTCAACACTTTGGATCATTATCATCTTAGTTTCGGGTATTGCTATATAAATAAAAAATGCACTCGAGTAGGAAGTGGCGCACCATTTTTCCATTTTTTACTTTAGTGGCGCACCTTATCTATGACGCACCAGGTACACGTGCGCTGCTGATATTATCCGTGGTGCACGGAGTGGACTTACGCCACTGAATAAGAACCGCTAGTGGCGTGCGGGAGCATGCGCCTGATGGCTCAAGATATGTAGAGCTCGTTAGGAACCCCAAGAGGGAGGTATGATAAGCATAGCAACAAGTTTCCCTCAGTTATAAAATCAAGGTTATCGAACCAGTAGGAGTAAGGAAACAACTCCAAGGTGTTGCTAGTAACTTGGAATCCTACACAACACAACCACAGAACTTTGCCCCAACTTACAGTGAGGTTGTCAATCTCACTGGTTTTACTGAAAACAAAGGATTAAACGTATAGTGTGGAAGATAATAATTGCTTGCAGAAAGTAAATAGTAAAAGGCAAACAGTAGATGGTATATCAATGGTAAAGGAATGGACGGGGGTCCATGCTTCACTAGAGGTGTTCCTCCTTAAGATAAATAGCATATTGGATGTATAAATTACAGCGGGGCAATTGACAGATTGAGAAAGCAGAACAATACATATACTAGACATCTTGACTCCTATGAGATTTTATTGTGCATTACAACATAATACATATACCGTAATTCAACTGCATCTATGACTAAAAATCCACCTTCAGGTTATCATCCGACCCCTTCTAGTATTAAGTTGCAGGCAACAGATAATTGCATTAAGCAAAATATGTAAAGTAAACAATACAATTGCTCCATGAACAAAGGGTTGTTGTTTTCTCCCTAGTAGCAACAGCACATCTACAACCTTAGAGATTTCTGTCACTTCCCCAGATTACTAGAGGCCTGAACCTACTATCGAGCATAAATACTCCCCCTTGGAGTTGCAAGCATGTACCTCGGCCAAGATAGCTACTAACAATGAAGAGCATGCAAGATCACAAATAACATAGACATGATAGAATCAAAATCAATCTGACATAGTATCTCAATATCCATCGGATCCCCGCAAACACAACATATAGGATTACAAATAGATGATCTTGATCATGAACGGAGCTCACAAGATCTAAACATGATAGCACAAAGGAGGAGAACCAACCATCTAGCTACTGTATGGACCCATAGTCCAAGGGAGAACTACTCATGCATCACTTTGAAGGAAGGCATGGTGATGAAGAAGGCCTCCAGGATGATATCTCCCCTCCGGCAGGGTGCCGGGAAGAGCTTTGGATCCCCCGCCCCGATCTGGGGATGGAGATGATGCTGGCTACATACTCTTTCGTGGATTTTTGATCGGGTCCTTAGGGTTTCTGTATCGGGGTACTTTTATAGGCGAAGGGGCGAGTTCAGTGGCCGCCCGAGGGGCCCACACCAGGGCCTGGCGTGCCTAGGGGGGTCACGCCACCCTATGGTGTGGCCGCCTTGTGGCCCCACTTTGGCTGCCCTTCGGACTCCGTGTTCCTTCTGGAAAAATATTGACTGGCTTTTGTCCCGTCCAATTCCGAGAATATTTCCTTACTAGCTTTTCTGAAACCAAAAACAGTAGAAAACAGACAACTGGTACTGCGACATCTTGTTAGTAGGTTAGTTCCAGAAAATATATAAAAATACCCCAAAGTGTAAACAAAACATGAGAAAGTTGATATAAAAGAAGCATGGAGCATCAAAAATTATAGATATATTTACGACGTATCAGCGCCACTGAATATATCTATGGCGCACAGAGTGGATGTGCACCACTGACTATCGTACTATCTGTGGCGCACCTGGACAAGCGCCACGGATAAATATTATCAGTGGCGCACACCTCGTGCGCCACCGACCTCTGTATTGGTGCGCCACTAATAAACATTTTCCTACTAGTGTAGGTCATAGTACTTTGCGTGGTTGTTTTGTGTGTATCTATACTCCATGTTTACATCATTTGTATGGTAGTCACCTCGCCTATTTGCATTCTCTCTCATAAATGTGAAATCCTATTATTTTACCTTTCACTCTCACCTCATGTCTAAACTAAGTTGTCAGCTTGTCAGATATATATAGATATAAGCAACTAAAAAGGATTAGCTTCCTACAAATACATTCATTGGTCTACACTAATAACATAGGTATCATGTCTCGCTTGACAAAAATCAGTGTGGTTTCATGGTACCACTATCACCTACTGATGTGTCATATGGTGCGCTATGCACTAGGTGTGTGCATTACTCGTATATAGACCTATACCCATCAACTCTACACTCCTATCTATATATGGCGCAGTGATGTAGGAGGATTGTGCAACAACATAGCATACTTTTTATGAGTTCTCATGTTTCTAGAGTTAGTTATGGAGGGTGGGCTAGGAAGAGGAAGAATGAGATGGTCCAAGAGCAATATGAATGGGAACATCAAGGAAAGCATGAAGTCTAGATTCCTCTCCTAACATTAGAGAGACCCGGTGCTATATTTTTTCGATGCCTCTCATTCCTATCGTTCTATGGTGCGCCTTCCCCTAGATTTTTTCTTACACACTTGTCTTAAAACCAAGGTAAGAACCAGTATATGCATATATTTAGATGATATGACGTTTACATTAAGCATGGGAAGACGAAGAAAACACGATCTAAGAGCTATAGGAATGGGAATATTGAGGAAACCGCAAGCGATTTGTTTCTTACCTTTTAACACTAGAGGTGGATAGTTGGCTTTAGTTTTTCCCAATAACACCCATACCTATCGTTCTTCGTTGCTCTTCGTAAATCTTTTGTCTTGTAACAGTGTACAATTACCATGATTTCTTTGGATTTTCATGCACTAGAGTAATTGAAGTGCGTTTTTCTTCGCATGCCTGATTGAAAGCTAAGATGATGACTTGACCTTAATGAATTTTCTTTCATATCACATGACATAAATGTTAATATTTCAAAGTATACAACCGAATCCACGACAAGGCATGATTATAATTTGCATGATCATAATTTAGTTCAAAAAGAATACGAGCATTTTTTGGACATAATAATGATATATGGAATTGACAAATCCAGACCATACAAAATTTAGTCATACTAATATATTTATTCCTTTTTATTTTAGTATGAAAAACCATGCATGATCAAGAAATATGACTGGTCAAAATCGCTCATGCTAAGAACAATACTTCTCGCAAAGGATGAGGATATGAGGAGAAACATAGGAGAATAATGGATGTAGTATTAACACCAGATATCCTCTCTTGTATTGTAAGTATCAGCAACTTAGACAAATTGGTAAATGACATGTGTGTCATCCACAAGCAATAAAAAGTAATTATATGATAGTGATAATAAAATATCAAGTTGCGGCTTAGCATCTAGCATCTGAAATGATTTCGATCAACACAAGTACTTCACTGCTAGTAAAATTGAATAGGAGGCATGGTATGCATCATTACCTAATACGCAAATTATTAGTGGTGCTGGAAAAAATCAAACTTGCATGTTGGAGCTACTAGCATTCTATGTCAAGTGAGAAGACAGTGATTTCTATTTTTGTCCTTATGTACAACAATAGATTTCTAAAACTCAAACTTGCATATTGCAGCTACTATTATGCAAAATGAAGATAGATTCATCAAAATTAAAAAAGGATAATACACTAGCAAAGCAGAGATAGTAAATCGTCTAAAATTATAGTCATATACTTATTTCACATTAAGACTACCATATAGTTTAAATGAATATTTTGTCATGAGGCTAAAAATTATTAGTTAATGAGTGTCAGTCAGATTATGGGTTTGTGGTTACTGTTTCCCAATATTTCTTCACTTGTAAATTTAGCATTCTATCGTGCTCTGATCTCCTATGGATGTCATATTTTTCAAACCATGTAGTCTTATATTAAGGATAGGGTGGAAAATAATGAGTCATTCACACTAAATAGCTTCATAGCCAACCAAATCGTGAATAAAGGTAATTATTTTTATTATCCCCTTTACATATAAAATCCCATCACCCTTGCAAAATAAAGCAATAGATCTAGGAATAAAGCCCATGGAGTATCCTATCATCCTCCATCATGCCTTTGTTTCTTAATAAGAACCTGTATAAATAAATGGTTGGTTTTAGTTAGATCTCATTACCCTTGCTTTAAGTTCACATCCCAGAGTCAATAACTTCAAAGGTTGCATAGGTAAATAAATTCATCTCCAAACATGTCATTGATACATTACAAATGTATATAATTTATGATGTTCCATGCTTGGTTTTATCTACTTTCTTATGTTTTGTTCCAACGTTGGAGTACTTTTTATACACTTTCCTGGACTAACCTATTAACAAGATGCCACAGTGCCAGTTGCCTGTTTTTGGTTCCAGGAAAGTCAGAAAATCAATATTCTCGGAATTGGACGGGACAAAAGCCAAAGTTGATATTTTACCGGAAGACTCACAGAGCCAGAAGACGAGATGGAGAGGGGCCACAGGGCGGCCACACCATGTGGTGGCGTGGGCTAGCCTTGGCCGCGCCAAGGCATGATGTGGTCCCCGTGGCCGCCCACCGACCTTGCCTCTTCGCCTATAAGATGCCTCCCGATGCAAAAACCCTAAATTGTCAAGCCTCTAGCCACAAAAAGTTCCGCACGGCTTCCGCCACCAAAGGGGAGATTCGGGGGACAGAAAGTCTCTGTGTCGGCACCCTGCCGGGATGGGGAAGTGCCCCCGGAGCCATCTCCATCGGTCTCCACCACCATCTCCATCACCATTGCTAATTCCCATGATGAGGAGGGAGTAGTTCTCTCTCGAGGCTAAGGGTTCTACCGGTAGCTATGTGTTCATCTCTCTCTCTATGCATGATCTTATTGAGATCATGAGCTTGTAATCTATAGATCTACCTTGCTACTCAAGTGCTTTAATAGATCTCTGCTCTCCCCATGTGTGTGAAGTTGACAGTGTGCAGACCATGGTGGCACTTAGGCTAGAGATTACAAATACTTGTTATGAGTTATATTTGGAGTTGGATGTCTTTATGAAATTGTGGTGTTTGTTTGAACCATCTAGTGCTCAAGGTGACAATGTGGGGTTATCTAGATGGGAGAGGCGAACTTTGAGGTGTGATGTTATAGCCCTACCATGGATTAGAGTGTCCAACCGAAGAGTAGTTAAGAGTAGTATCATAAAGATAAGATATTTATATTAGAGTGTTCACTAGCGAAAGTATGATTCCTAGCCCCTTTTTCTAAGCACTGAAACAGCGTTTGCTATTAGATCTATTACATGTTTACTTGCTTCTATTTTTATTTCAGTTTTAATTTAGTCTTTTCAACGCCATCAAGCAATTTTCTATCACCGTTACCACTTATAATTATCTATACCACTTGTATTTCACTATCTCTTCGCCGAACTAGTGCACCTATACACCTAACAAGTGTATTGGGTGTGTTGGGGACACAAGAGATTTCTTGTATCTTGATTGCAGGGTTGCTTGAGAGGGGATACCTTTGACCACTTCCTCCCTGAGTTCGATAAACCTTGGGTGATCCACTTAAGGGAAAACTTGCTGCTGTTCTACAAACCTCTGCAATTGGAGGCCCAACAACTGTCTACAAGATTAGTAGTGCGTAGACATCAGTCATACATTAACATTAGTAGAAGTTCCCACAAAAGGACTGTTATGATCTATGGTCATCATGGATGCACTATGCATATTCAACAACTAGGTCACATATTCCCAAAATCAACAGTGTATGTATTATGTGTACAACATGCATAAGGTGTCGCCATTGTCCATAACACTCCTATCACATCCCAAAATTTTCCAAATTTTTAAATCAGAAAAATTTAAACAAAGTGAAGAATCGAGTTCTCCAAAATTCAGAGAGAACAAAAACTTTTTGACCATTTAATATAACTTCTCCTAAAACCCATGTCAAATGAATTGATTCTTGTTTGAGAAGTGGTGTGCAAGTTTTCAAAATCCCAAAATCATGAAGCATGCATGAGAATCTTGACTTGGTTGCATTTAAAACCTAAGAGAAGTTGAAATTATCTCAAAACCGTAAAACCCTAAAAGTTGAAATAACGACTTAACAACATAAGACTTTGGTATATTCCATATTTTCAACATGCAAAAGAAGTCCTAAGTTAAAAGGATGAAGGACAAAATTATAAAACCATGGAAATTGGTTTCACCCTATTTGGGACCCTAAATCAAAAGTTATGGATTTTATAAGAAAAGGTTTGTGAAAATGCTCCAAAGTCAAGTAAATAAATGGAAAAAATAAATAATGGATGATATTTTGTTTTGGACAGAAAATATGGTTGTTAATGCCCCAAAATGATCTTGGTGATTTTACAAAATTTTAGAAATTTGAATATATCCATTTAGAGCCCTAATCAAAAGTTATAAAAGAAAACAGAAAATAGAAAAGGAATAAAAAGAACCTAACCCTACCGAACCAACTGGCCAGGCCCAGCCAGCTAGCCCGCCTCTACTCACCACACCTACACATAGCGCAGCGCACAAGCTGGCCCAAGGCCCAACTTCCACTCCTACTTCCAGCCCACACCAGTCGACCCACTTTCTCCCATCTCCCTCTTTGACTGGCGGACCCCATCATCGCCAAGTGGACCTCCATGTGAACGTCGTCTTCAAAGCAGAGGATGAACCTCTCCCCTCCTGATGGTTTCCTCCAGTATAAATCCGATTTAATTTGGATGTTAGCAGCCATAAATCTCCACTCCGACCTCACCCTCTTATTCCCCACCTTCCCCTCTCCATTTACCCTCACACTCCCATCTCTCTCACCGCTGCAACATTTCTCGCTGGAGCTTCGTGGAACCGCTGACGTGCAACAACGATTCCAACGCCACCGTAAGTCCGTGGTGCCCCTTTTTGGTCTCCTTCCATTCTCCTGTTCCTTGCTGATGGCTCAATGCATGGCGCCCAAAAAAATGCTTGATGGCGGTGTTGATGTAGAGCTCGTTGGGAACCCCAAGAGGAAGGTATGATGAGCACAGCATCAAGTTTCCCTCAGTTATGAAACCAAGGTTTAATCGAACCAGTAGGAGCAAGGAAACACCCCAAAGGTGTTACTAGCTCAGCTTTGGCAGGGCGCACTACCGGTGCTAGTAGCAACGTGGAGACCTGCACAACACAACCACAGAACTTTGTCCCCAACTTGCGATGAGGTTGTCAATCTCACCGTGTTTTGCGGAAAACAAAGGATTAAACGTATCGAATGGAAAGAAGTAAAAGTTTGCAGAAAGTAAACACAAAGCAGTAAACAGTTTGTAGATTGAATGTAAAAGATAAGGACCGGGATCCATAGTCCACTAGAGGTGGCTCTCCTTAGATAACATGCTGGGTGAACAAATTACAGCGGGGCAATTGACAAACATTGAGAAAGCAATACATGCATATACTAATCATCTTGACTCCTTTGGAACTTTATTGGGCATTACAACATAATACATAGACCACCATCTAACTGCATCTATGACTAATAATCCACCTTTAGGTTATCATCCAAACCCCCTCCAGTATTAAGTTGCAAGCAACAGATTATTGCTTTATGAACTGCGTGTAAAGTAAACAATATGATTGTTCTATGAACAAATGATTGTTGTTTTCTCCCTAGTAGCAACAACACATCTAGTACCTTAGAGATTTCTGTCACTTCCCCAGATTACTAGAGGCATGAACCCACTATCGAGCATAAGTACTAACTCTTGGAGTTGCTAGCGTCTACTTGGCCAAGATAGCTACTAACAACGGAAAGCATGCAATATCACAAATAACAAAGACATGAAAGAATCAATAATCAATCTGAAATAGCATCTCAATATCCATCGGACCCCCGCAAACACAACATGCAGAATTACAAATAGATGATCTTGATCATGAATGGAGCTCACAAGATCTAGACATGAAAGCACAAAGGAGGAGAACCAGCCATCTAGCTACTACATGGATCCGTAGTCCAAGGATGAACTACTCACGCATCACACCGGAGTCTTGCATGATGATGAAGAAGGCCTCCAGGGTGAATTCCCCTCTTCGGTAGGGTGCCGGGAAGAGCTTCAGATCCCTCCCGATTTAGGGATGGAGATAACAGCGGCTACAGACTCTTTCGTGGATTTTTGATTTGGCAGTTAGGGTTTTCATCCCAAGGGAAATATATAGGCGGAAGGAGAGGCCGAGGGGGTGCCGGGAGCAGCCACACCACCCCTTGGCGCGGGCCAGGCCTGTCCGCGCGGCCAGGTGGTGTGGTGTTCCCCTGGCCCCTCTCTGTCTCGTATTCTGCCACTTGATGACATCCGGAAATAGGCACTTTGGCTTTTGTCCCGTCCAATTCCGAGAATATTCATTTTGTCACTTTCCTGGAACCAAAAATAGCAGAAAACAGGCAGCTGGCACTATGGCTCTTGCTAATAGGTTAGTCCAAGAAATTATATGAAAAGTACTCCAAAGTTGGAACAAAACACAAGAAAGTGGATAAAGCCAAGCATGGAACATCAAAAATTATAGATACATTTGCATTGTATCAACATACCCAAGCTTAACTCCTGCTCGTCCTCGAGTAGGTAAGTGATAAAAAGAAAGAATAATTTTTGAGGTGACATGCACCATCAAAGACTTGATCAAAGTATTTGCAAAACATTCAAAGCTGGGATCATAGTACTTCAATCATAACATGAAAGACAAAGTTCTAGCAATAAGCAAAGAAACTATGATGCAACATGAAAAGGCACAAACAAAGGATTCATGAATAACAATGCTTTGCAAGACGTTTGTTTGTTTCACATAAAGAAAACATAGCATAATAGTATTCAACTTGTCCCTCAATAGAGTAGAAAATATAAATGCATAGGACACCTTCAAAGTTCATAAGAGTGACTAGATACAATAGTTTAAAACAAGCAATAACAAGTTATGCATCAATCAACTAGTCTTGGGACAATGCACATAGAACTAAGAATTGCCACTATGCTCTCAAAGTAGGTGCATAAAGGTAGAAGGTGGAGACTCAATATAATGGTGGAAGAAAGGCCTTTATAAAAGGAAGCAGGGATTCAAGTCTCATAAAGAGCTTCCAAAAATTATGGTACTTATAGCTTTCAGCTCTCATTGCCCCTATCATAAGCATCTTCAAGTGATTAAGGTTAAAGTGAACAAACTATGGTGTACATGCTTGATGAAGTATAAGTCAGAAATCTCATGTCCCTTGTATACGAGGGCCACTCCTCATGCTACTCAAGATTAGTCACCGGTAAGTTCTTGTCATCGTAAGTACATGTGTATCATAGAGAACCGCCAACGGGTAACCCTTGCGCGATGATATAGAAGAATCCCCATATCAAAATGACAAGGCAAGCAGACAACGAGCATCTCAGCAATCTTCTTATTTACCATGGGAATATGGTGCTTTTTTCTCTCTTTCCTCTTTTCATAGTATCTCTTTTTTTCTCTTTTCTCTTTTTTCTCAATATAATACTCTTTTTTTAAAGAAGAATGCTTCATAGACAGCTCATTATGGTTACGCTGCAGGTTTCCACCATGTCAGCATGGATTAGACCAATGCCTAGGCTTTCTAACACATATACATAACTCCATGGACTTACAAGCTCCCTTTCATTTCACAATCGACATCCATATACAAAAGAGCATGATATCAACTAGGTACAAGTACCAAGTGCAATGTTGAAAGCGTTCCCCATGAAAGCATGGTTCTGCTAATTCCCAACAAATAAGTGCAAGCATATACAACATACAAGACACATTGGTTCAAGTTTATTAAGGGCAAGTAAAGTAAAGTGTGCCATCAAGTTCGTGAGAGATTTAATCACTAGTTTTCTCATAACAAGTTTAATTTGGAAGGTAAACAAAAGCATGACTATACTTGGAATAGCATAAGCTAGTAGGTAGGTATGGTGGACTCTTTGGAATAACTTGGTTTAGGGAGTTGGATGCATGAGTGGAACTCATACTTGGTTGTGGAGGCTAGCAAAAGACTGGGAGCGACAAACTAAGAGAACAATAATGGCCATAATCATGCAGAGCGGCAAAACATCATTGATCAAAGCATAAAGTGATACTACAAGTTGAAAACTAAAGGATCATAAAGTCTATGGTGACTTGAGATAGTCATAACATGGTGTGAGCATGCGCCAAGTCAACCCAAATAAAGCATCAAAGGAGAATACCACTATACTATGCTTTAATATGCTAAAACAACACATGATTCATCCAAGGCACATTAAGCAATCTCAATTGTTTATAACAAGTAATGCTACAGAAAAGAATACTAAGCATAAAGCCAAAACAATATCACGCATGGCATGACAAAGCATAGGCCACAGTCAAAAACAAGCTCTTTTTACCACATAAGCATGAACTTTCCTACTCTTTTCCACACCAAACCAAACCATTTGCAAACCAATGTATGAAAGAGGGGGTCCAAACAATTTATTCAGCAAATTAAGCAAACCAAGCAAACGAAAAACCAAAACCAAAACGAAAAAGAAGACGTTCCAAGAACAACACAACTGTGCATGAAACAATAAAAATGAAGCGTTTGGAAGAAACCTAGGATTTTTATTGATGAAGAAGGGGATGCCTTGGGCATCCCCAAGCTTTGACGCTTGTACTTCTTGGATATTTCTTGGGGTGACACACGTGGCATCCCCAAGCTTGATCTTTAGTTCATCCTTCATCTCATTACTCATTCCTTCCATACACCTGAAATTTTTCCTTCATACAAACCTTCACACAATCTTTATTAGCAACATTAGTGCACTCAAGATAAAAGGTCTTAAGGTTCAGTTCTAACACCAAATAAACTTACATTAGAACACTAGATACTATAGTACTTCCCTCAAAAATCTCAATTCCCCAAAAGAGCTCAAAAAGGAACCAACAAGAAGCAAATGCAGAAAATGGTAGAAATCTGTCAAAACAGACCAGAAGGTAAAGACGAATTTTTTAGAAGACCTTCTTTTGCTCAAATCAAAAGGTGTTGAACTAACTAAAGTTAGATAACAACCTGGGGCAGAAGCACAAAAATTCATGCCTCAAAAAGACGTTCAGAGATTTTACAAGAATTTTTACGGTGAAGCATAGAAATCTGTTTTGGGACAACAACTTTCGCAATCATTACTTCTCTCTCATTAGAGGTTACTCTTGGCACAAAAAGCAAAAGGATAAGGAGCAGTTATTACTGAAGTAATAACTTCCAAGACTCATCTAAAACTTTTGGGTTATCTCCCAATAAGTACTTTTCTTTAACGCCTTTAAGTCAGGCATAAAAAGCAAAGAAAGAATCAAGTGTTCTCAAATGAAGAAGCATTAAGACCAAATTTCTTGCCCTTACCTCTCTTACTTTTATTCTTAACCTTAGGGAAAATATGATTGTTTGGTGGAGAATAAAGGTGCATGGTCCCCTTTCCCACATCTATTATTGCTCCAAGGAGTTCTAATAGGGACCTTCCAAGTGTAATTTGTTCTTTTCCTGCACATTCAATAACAAGATAATCAATAGAAATTGTTTTCCCAAGGATCTTTGTAAACACTCCTTCAGCTATTCCAAGAGGTAATATGGTAGTATTATTAGCAAGAGATATTTCTTTTCCTCCTTCAGTGAGCCCCCAAGTATTCAGAGATTCATAAAATTTCTGACATGATATCACAGCGAGCTTGAAAAGTTTCAGTGTTCATCTCAATCTTTACTGTAGGGAACCACTTTGATGGTTCAGAGTTTATTGGAACATAATTGTGATGCTCCCTAAGTAGAGCTAGCCTGAAGAGTGTTCAACCTAGCAAATATTTTTTCGAAAGAAATATCAGTTTGGCTAGGCATGTTGTAAGTGAGGATCAATTTCTTTATAGCATTAATAGCATCATCCTCATTACATTGGAGGAAATCTCCTCCCACAACAGCATCTAAAGCATATCTATAGCAAAGAGCAATTCCAAGGTAAAAACTGCTAAGTAACAAGCTTTGAGTCATTTTAGGCTCAGTTTTTTCATGTATATCAGATATTCTAGACCAAGCTTCTTTAAAACTTTCCTCAATTCCTTGTTTAAAAGTGAAAATCATTTCCTCGGGTGACATAGTGACTGGAGCAAGGCTAGACATAGTGGCAACTCAAGATAGGAACTAATTTTTTGTGTGTTTTTGAAATAAGAAAGCAAACTAATAGAACTATTTTTTTGTTTTTGAATAACAAAACAAGCAAACAAAGCAAAAAGAAAACTAAGCAAAACAAAAATAACAAAGTAAAGAGATTGGTTATGAGGGACTCCCCTTGTGAAGATGTCCTTGACTCCCCAGCAACGGTGCTAGAAAATGCTTGATGGCTCAATGCACGGCGCCCAGAAAAATGCTTGATGGCGGTGTTGATGTAGAGCATGTTGGGAACCCCAAGAGGAAGGTATGATGAGCACAGCAGCAAGTTTCCCTTAGTTATGAAACCAAGGTTTAATCGAACCAGTAGGAGCAAGGAAACACCCCAAAGGTGTTACTAGCTGAGCTTTGGCACGGTGCACTACCGGTGCTAGTAGCAACGTGGAGACCTGCACAACACAACCACAGAACTTTGTCCCCAACTTGCGATGAGGTTGTCAATCTCACCGTGTTTTGCGGAAAACAAAGGATTAAACATATTGAATGGAAAGAAGTAAAAGTTTGCAGAAAGTAAACACAAAGCAGTAAATAGTTTGTAGATTGAATGTAAAAGATAGGGACCGGGATCCATAGTTCACTAGAGGTGGCTCTCCTTAGATAGATAACCTGCTGGGTGAACAAATTACAGCGGGGCAATTGACAAACATCAAGAAAGCAATACATGCATATACTAATCATCTTGACTCCTTTGGAACTTGATTGGGCATTACAACGTAATACATAGACCGCCATGCAACTGCATCTATGACTAATAATCCACCTTCAGGTTATCATCCGAACCCCCTCCAGTATTAAGTTGCAAGCAACAGATTATTGCTTTATGAACTGCGTGTAAAGTAAACAATACGATTGTTCTATGAACAAAGGATTGTTGTTTTCTCCCTAGTAGCAACATCACATCTAGTACCTTAGAGATTTCTGTCACTTCCCCAGATTACCAGAGGCATGAACCCACTATCAAGCATAAATACTAACTCTTGGAGTTCCTAGCATCTACTTGGCCAAGATAGCTACTAACAACGGAAAGCATGCAAGATCACAAATAACAAAGACATGATAGAATCAATAATCAATCTGAAATAGCATCTCAATATCCATCGGATCCCCGCAAACACAACATCCAGAATTACAAATAGATGATCTTGATCATGAATGGAGCTCACAAGATCTAGACATGAAAGCACAAAGGAGGAGAACCAGCCATCTAGCTACTACATGGATCCGTAGTCCAAGGATGAACTACTCACGCATCACACCGGAGGCTTGCATGGTGATGAAGAAGGCCTCCAGGGTGAATTCCCCTCCCCGGCAGGGTGCCGGGAAGAGCTTCAGATCCCTCTCGATCTAGGGATGGAGATAACGGCTGCTACAGACTCTTTCGTCGATTTTTGATCAGGCACTTAGGGTTTTCGTCTCGAGGGCAATATATAGGCGGAAGGAGAGGCCGAGGGGGTGCCAGGAGCGGCCACACCACCCCTTGGCACGGGCCAGGCCTGGTCGCGCGGCCAGGTGGTGTGGTGGAACCCTGGCCCCTCCCCATATCGTATTCTGGCACTTGATGACATCCGGAAAAATAGGCACTTTGGCTTTTGTCCCATCCAATTCCGAGAATATTCATTTTCTGACTTTCCTAGAACCAAAAACAGCAGAAAATAGGCAGCTGGCACTGTGGCTCTTGTTAATAGGTTAGTCCAAGAAATTATATGAAAAGTACTCCAAAGTTGGAACAAAACACAAGAAAGTGGATAAAGCCAAACATGGAACATCAAAAATTATAGATACATTTGCAATGTATCACTTGTGCATTCCCCTGTCCTCTCTTCTTGTCCTAGGGACCACGGGAACAAGGTCCACGTCCACCACCCAAAGTTCACCGCCTCCTAGAGCTCCTCCATCTTCTCCCCCTCAGCGCACCTAGACAGGATCAACGATGCTACTAGAACCATCTCCCTCCGCATGACGCAAAGATCCTCATCGACTACTCCACCGTCACCGGGACCCCCACATCTCCGTTCCCATGAACTTCCGACCACAATGTCGCCACGTACTCCATTGCCGACGAAGCAAGATTCTTGGTGAGCCGCCTCTATCTCTCTGTCTCATTGGATGACGAATCAATAGCCTAGATTAGAAAGAGCTGAGCTAAGCCTAGCCGTGAGCTTCGAGCCAAGCTACAAGACGAGATGTGAGCTAACTCAGTCTGCACCGTTTGTTTTATGTAGATCATGCGGCCCAGACTAGTGATCCACGCCGAACCGGTGCAGACTGATCAGAAGCCGCCACGTTGTTTCCACATGGAGAAAATAGATTAGGATAAAGAAATAGACGAAAAATGATGGTAAGTTGGAAAATTCATATAGATCCACCACATGTCCAAATCTAGCAAATAATATGTCCCTGGATTTAGAAAAATGAGGAGAATACACTAGTGTAATAATTTGGTACCGTTTCTTCTATTGAAACCATTGCTTTAGCAGAACAATTTGTAGATTAATTGGCATATAAAAATTAGTCTATATATTATTTTTGAGTAAATCCTTCTACATTAGTTTGTATTTTGAACCCTCTATACATTAAGCTCAGAATCAAAATTTATTTTAGTATAAATAATATTGTGGCAACTATTTGGTAGTAAGGCCTATTCTAGTGTAAGAAAATACTCCTAAATAATTCAACTACCCAAATTGTTGCATTTTCACACTTGGTAATTGTCGTGGTGGTGTCACGGCAGATGCCATGGATAGGCTAAAGGTGGGGACTAATACACGCTAGGGGAATCCAGGGAGGGATAGTGGAGTGATTCTCCACACAGAAGTTTGTATTGCTTAACTCTCAAGATTACAAGTGCTCCTGGAGCTGTATTGGCGAGAGGAGGAAGAAGGACCTCTCTTACTCTTGCCTACTGTTTTTCCCTAGAACCTTAGCTCAACTAGTCACTATGGAATCCTCCAACCAACTAGAGCTCAACCAACCCCTTCTACTGGAACCCTAGCCCCCCTTATATAGAGGAGGTTCGGTCCCTGCCTAGGGCATACGTGGAGGCATATTCCTAAGAATATGCCCCCTCCCAAAGTGGTAACCCTATCGGGGTGCTTTTCCCCCGCGTCATACATGCTTTATCAACGTAAGCCTCTGCGGCGCCCGTGTCAACCGACATGGCCGTCGTCACCCTTGTCGGCCATGACCCGGTGGTCCTGCCCTTGCTTTCTTCGCTCATGCGGTGCGTACCGGACCTTCTTTTTTACCAGAGAGATTCCTTCCTTCTCCTAGAAGCTAAGCGGGGACCCGGATCTTAGTAGATCCGGCCACACCTGTTCCTGCATAAAAGTTAGACAAGCACTTCCGACTTACTCCTTAAGTCGGACGAGACAATGTCAGGCGACCCCCCTGGTCCGGGTTACTCCGTGATCCGGCCTGCCTTGAGGAGACCCGGCCAGTATCTGCTTTGACCCTACCGAACCTCGGCTAACTCGGCCCTTATACCCCGGAGTGACCCTACCCGGGGGTATCCCCCCAATAGTAATGTTCAGTACCATGTTAGAATATTGTGTACAATAGAATTGACATATAGTATGCATGCTTACTTTGCATAGTTTTTGTATTGCCATTAGTATTGATTGTGTGCATGTTTGTCTTGGTTGTTTTCTGTTGATAGATTGTGTAGATTGTCAAGTATGTTACTACAAAGAGTATACTAACATCAACCAACAACTAAGGCAAGTGACACTATCATGACGTCCCATTATTTTTATACATGTAGCACTTTTTGCTAGATATGCATGTGTAGCAAAATGTTGGTATTATATACTATGTTATGCTATGTCTATTTTGGGTATCCTTCCCACTCTACTTAGTTCAAATATAGTTGGTTGTAGTATGCATAGCCCTGCTATAGATTCGGGGTGGAATATCATGTTACTATTATATGAAGTCTTGCAAAAGATATATTTTATATAATAAAACAAGTACTCAATGAATCACCCGGGTGAAATGTGGATACTAAGTTGTGAATAAGGTGACAACAAAGGGAACCACATCTATGGCTATATCTCTCGTTTTTGCACTAGAAGAATACCACCCAAGAACTTAGAGATTGAACATGTTTATCGTATAGTGGTTTCTATGTACAGACACATGATAAATGGGCTCTGGCTTAGTCAATTACATAGTGGAAGACCCTTGCATTGGTACCGCTTTAGGTTAACTAGAATTATGTATTGGAAGTATATCCTTGCATTGGTTCATAGTAGACGTTCTAAAATTATGTATTAGGAGGACTTCTACGAAAATACTTTATCACATTCTCGATCTTCCGATACTCCACTTGTTGTGTACTTATCCAGTGGCCACTAGTGACATCGAGAAGAGATTGTGTCATGTGGGTAAAGTGTATAACTTCTGCATAAGATCAAATTCTAAGTACTTACCCGTTTCCCGGGTTACAGACAACTCTGAGAAACTAAGGCCTAAAGCTATGAAGATCTCGACATTCCAATTTATCAAAGTAAAACTTGATGGTGACAACAAGGGAGTGGAAGCACTTGGAGTTTACCAAGGAGTTCAAAAAATTGTTGAAAGATCAAAACTATTTTGCAAAGATAGGATAAAACCATATTGCTTTCTGCAAACAAGCCTAAGATCTACTTAGCCAAATATGCATGTAGTGATAGTCCAACTTATATCCACATACTAGTGACACTTGCCAATACATTCAATGTATTGACCCTTTGTGGCTGCAACCTATCATGTTGTAGGTATATTCTATTGATGAGTGAGGGAACGATGATAGGGGATACCATTCTGCACTCGACATGTTTGCATGTGGCACATGAAGATGAAGGACTCCATGCTTTACTTTTTATCTTCTACTTTGTAATAAGATAGCCTGTGGCTATGAGATTGTAAAAAAGTACTTATATTTTGGATCATGCGATGTAATATGACCTTTGTATCTTGATATTACATCTTAAACTATGGGTGCTAGCTATTTTATCCAGGGACTAGCACTATAATCACAGGGAATTCGAACCAAGCCGGGTTCGGGTCTTTACAGATGGTATCAAAGAATTGCGTTGCATGTAGGTTCGTAACCCTAGGAATTGGACAAAGACCCTTGTTAGGAATGAACTTATAATTCTATACTTAGTAGATTTGCTCATATACCTTGATCATTCTTTGCCTAATATCTTCTCCTTCAAATATGTAGATGACTAGCCTTTTGCTTTCTCTAAGTACCTTGAAGATGGATCATGTCAACAAGAGTTCAAGATAGAAGTTTTGACAAGTCCTCGAGCTTGCAAAATATGTGGAGAAGTAGGTCACACCTCTAAGGAACATCAAGATCAATGTCCATATTGTGACTACAGTCATCCAATTAAAGAATGAACTACATCTCAAGTCACTTGTTTTCTATGTGAAGGAACCAACCATATTCCTGCCAAATGCCATCTCGACTTCATCACTACTAGGAAACCAACTATAGATAGACAGCTATTCTGTGGCACATATCTAGGACCATGCGCCATAGAGATAATCTAGTGGAGGACGCTAGGCCATGTGCCACAGAAATCTTCACTGTTTTGTGGCGCATTTTGAAAACCATGCGCCACAGAAATGTGTGTTTTATGTGGCACATATCTCCATATGCGCCATAGAAAGTTAATGCGGGTCACACCATGGAAAGTGCAGCCCCTTAATCTGTGGCGCATATAGCCATATGCGCCATAGAAATGTGAAATTTTATGGCACATATCTGTTATATGCGTCACAGAAAGGTGCATTCAAATCTATGTATTAAAAGGTGGCAGCTTGCACCCCTCTATCTACCACCACCTATTTCACATCTCTTCTCCCCCTTCTCCACACCCAGCTCGTCTTCCTCCTCCCTTCCACCCCATTTTTCCCATACTTTTCTCAAATTTTTTGTACTTAAACCTACTTTAGTTCATAGATTGGTAAGTGGAAGCCTCTCTCCAACTTGTAGATCTAAAACACACTTACTTTTATCTCCCACATCTCTATTTGTCAACTAATTTCCTCTCCACCAACTTGTAGATCTATTTGTCCACACTCTATCATCGCGGTATCATCTTGGTATTGAATCTACTAAGTGAGTACTTGGCCATGAATATGCATGTTTTGTAGGTGAAGCTTGTCGCGCGGGTGGTGTGCACGATGGCGAGACGATGTTTATACATGACGCTTGTGAGGTGCATGAATGTTTGCATGGGAAGAAGTTGTTTGTTGTTTTCTTGTTGTTGCCCCGGTGTGGTGCATGGATGTTTGTTGAAATGTTGATTCATTTCCATTTCAGCAAAATTTTGCACTACCCATATGTCCTACTTTTAGGAAAGGTCATGCTGAATTTTCTGGCAACCATGCATGTGTGTGTCCATATGGTGTGGTTCTAACCTAGCTACTCTCTCTTGTGACTTCTCATGCAACCATGGTCGTCACGATGAGCGAAGGTCGAGTTGCTAGGTACAAGAAAAACGCAAAGGAGGACATGATTCGGAACAACAAGACCATGATAAGATGTCCATGTCGAACATGCAAACTCTATAGTGGATCGACCCTGATTCTGGACAATTGGAGGGTCATCTTCTCAGGCGCAGTTTCATGCGCGCCATCAATGAGGCGACGATAACAAATGGTGTTCATGAGGATGTGGACGTGCGAAAAGACGAAGAGTCTCCCGGGCATGATCATCATGACGAAGGAGATGCTGGCGGACATGATCATCATGAAGAAGGATATGCTGGCGGACATGATCATCATGAAGAAGGAGATGCCGGCGGGCATGATCATCATGAAGAAGGAGAAGACACGAACACCCAGAGGCTGCTAACTTCGGCTTTGCAGGACCCTCATGTTCAAGAACTTCTCCTCAAGGAGACAAGTGATACATTGCAAATGTATCTATAATTTTTGATGTTCCATGCTTGGTTTTATCTACTTTCTTGTGTTTTGTCCACACTTTGTAGTACCTTTCATATAATTTCTTGGACTAACCTATTAACAAGAGCCACAGTGCCAACTGCCTGTTTTCTGCTGTTTTTGGTTCTAGGAAAGTTAGAAATGAATATTCTCGGAATTGGACGGGACAAAAGCCAAAAATCCTATGTCACTAGAAGACTCCCAGAGCCAGAATATGAGATGGAGAGGGGCTGGGGCCCAGCCACACCACCTGGCCGCGCGGGCTGGGCCTGGCCGCGCCATGGGGTGGTCTGGCCGCCCTAGACACCCCCTCGGTCTCCCTCTTCGCCTATAAGTTGCCTTCTGACCAAAAAAACTCAAGGGGGTCGATGTTTTTCTAGAAGGAGTTCCGCTCCGCCGGCACCACCAGATTCCACGAAACAGCACCAGAAACTCCGTTCTGGCACCCTGCCGGGACGGAGAATTGGAGGAGATCATCGCCATCATCATCACCATCGCTTCTCCATCGACCATCCATCTTTCCCCCATCTATGAGTGAGTAATCCCCTGCTGTAGGCTATGGGGATGGTAGGGATTGGATGAGATCATTCATGTAATGGCATCAGATTGTTAGGGCATGGTGCCTAGTATCTTTTATTAGTGCTTTATGACTTTGTTGCGACTTGTTATGCTTAATGCTTGTCACTAGGGCCCGAGTGCATGGTTTCAGATCTGAACATGTTATTGATTCATTATGATAGTATTGTTTATGGTCTTATCTGCAAGTTGTATACACACGTTGTTCTCCGGAACCAATGGCCCCGAAGTGACAGAAATCGGGATAACCGGAGGGAATGGCTTTGATGTGAGGATCACATGTGTTCAAGGAGTGTTAATGCTTTGCTCCGGTGCTCTATTAAAAGGAGCACCTTAATTGCTAGTAGTTCCCTTGAGGCCCCGCTGCAAATGGGCTGGCAGGACAAAAGATGTTGTGCAAGTTCTTATTGCGAGCACGTATGACTATATATGGAACACATGCCTAGGATTATATAGTACTTGGATGCTTTATCTTATTTATCTGCAATTTCCCTATGTTCTGATTGCTATATGAATTGTCTTGTCCATGCAATGCCCGTCCATCCATCCCTATGCCTACCACACTCGAATCTTACTGTTACTGCTATTGTTACTTCTGTCTTTACTTTACTACTGCTGCTACTTTACTATTCCTACTACAAAACTATTGCTACTGATAAACTGCTGTGAGCAAGATTGTTTCCAGGTGCAGCTGAATTGACAACTCAGTTGTTAGGGCTTATAAATATTCTTTGGCTCCCCTTGTGTCGAATCAATAAATTGGGTTTCACTTCCCTAGAAAATACTGCGATACACTCCCTATACTTGTGTTCATCAAGACTATTTTCTGGCGCTATTGCCGGGGAGCATAGCTTTATTTATTAAGTTCACTTGGATTCTCTATTGTTTGTTACTATCTATCCATCATGGGTAAGTCTCGTGATGGCAAGGTCCCTATTTTACCATCCACTACAAGAAGATGTACGATTCTGATCACCTCTATTGCTCTTGATTCACCATCTGTTATGAGTAAGCTCGTTACACCACCACATACACATGCTACACACACACTGCTTCTACTGCTGAATCTGAAACTTCTGATGCTTATGATGCTGCTTATACTGTGCTTGATAAGAGTGGTTCATTAGGTCCTTTCCTAGACGCTACGATTGCTAGAACTATAGTTGGATATACTGAAACTCCTAATGAAGACACTACTACACCTGTTAGCTCTCCCGAGTCCAGTGAAAGTTATGATATTGAAGATGGTTATGTTGAGATGACCGATAAATTTATTAAAAAAAGTAAAAACACCCATGATAGGAGTGCTGCTAAGAGTCTCCTTGAGAGGCGTACTATTAGACCCAAATTGTCTCCTATTGCTAAGTTGCTGCTTCTCCCATAAACATTATAGATAAAGATTATGATTTCTCTCTCGATCTATCTTACATAGCTATTGTTGAGAAAGAACCTTTTTGTGGGACTAAGAATGAAAGTGCGGTAGCACATATGAATGAACTTTCTACCATGAGTGGCTTGTTTTCTGATGATATTAAGATGCGTACTTACTTTGTTGCTAAGATTTTCCCCTTTTCATTGAAAGGAGAAGCTAAAACTTGGTTTAGTAATTTACCTCCTGGATCTATTGATAGCCCTGATTGCTTGATTAGTACTTTCCTGCAGAAATATTTTCCTCCTAGTGCTAGACATGCTATTTTGCAGGAACTTTTTGATTTTAAACAGGGAGAAAAAGAGGTATTGCCTGAATCTTGGGCAAGGTTTTGTGCTTTGATTCATGCACAGGCTGGAAGTCCATTACCTAAGAATGAGCTTCTTGATATATTTTATAATGGACTAACTGAGGAATCTAGGACATACCTAGATAGTTGTGCTGATTGTGTTTTCAGGAATAGGACTCCCAAGGAAGCTGAGGAATTAATGGCTAAAATAAGTAAGAACTATGAAGATTGGACTCCTCCTAAACAAGCTATACCTGAAGTAGTTGTACCTGAACCTACTATTCTGGTGCCTATTCCAACATCAAAGAAGAGGGGAGTTATTGAATTAAATGATGAAGTGATGAAGGAAGCTAAGAAATGTCTTAAGGAGAAGGGAATTAAAGCTGCAGATGTCAAGAATTTACCTCCTATTGAAGAGTTATGTAAGCCTATTCCCTACTCATCCACTATCGAGGTACACTCTCTCCAACACTTTGATGGAGGTGATATCCCTTATTCTAAACCACCTAATCAATGCTTAGAAGAATTCGATATCTTTATTGTTAAGCAAGATAATTTTAATAAAAGGGTGCAAAATCATCTAATGGAAAACACTAGAGCTATTATTGAGATGAAAGATATTGTGGAAAGAACCTCTAATGATGTTAAAGTGACTGTTAAACACTTTCAAATGGTTCAAACTCAAATAGATCAACTCGTCAAAGTGCAAAAAGACTTGCTAGTTAATGCTGCTAAAGAAAAACATGCTTATGAAATTAGAACTAGAAGTGGAGCTGCTACCCAGGATCCTCTATATTGTGAGGGGCATCCCAAAAGAATTGAGCAGGATTCTCAACAAGCTGAAAATAGTGGCTCTACTCGTAAGAAAAGGATAAAGAAACATAAAACTGTTGTAGAACCCTCTGAACCTACTAAAGATCCTAATAGTATATCTATCTCTAATGCCGAAACTGAAAGTGGTAATGAAGAAATTGTTGTTCCTAATGAAGAAAAAGTTGAAGAAGAACCTGAAAAGCACACTAAGAATACTAAATACACTAAAGAAGATTTTGTTGCTAAGAAACATGGTAGTGAAAGAGAGCCTTGGGTCCAAAAACCTATGCCTTTCCCTGATAAGAAACACAAGTCAAAGGAAGATGAACACTATAATAAGTTTTGTGAGTGGACGTAACCTTTATTCCTGCAAATTATTTTGACTGATGCTATTAAATTGCCTCCTTACTCAAAGTATATGAAGGATATTGTCTCGAATAAAAGAAAGATCCCTAATGAAGAAATCTCTACTTTGCTTGCTAATTATTCCTTTAATGGCAAGGTTCCAAAGAAACTTGGAGACCCAGGGATTCCAACTATCCCTTGCTCTATTAAGAATAGTTATGTTAGAACTGCTTTGTGTGATTTGGGAGTTGGAGTTAGTGTTATGCCTTTCTCTCTCTATAAGAGACTTCAACTTGAAAAACTGATACCAACTGATATATCTTTGCAAATGGCTGATAAATCTACCACTATTCCTATTGGTATATGTGAGGGTGTACCTGTTCAAGTGGCTCATAATTGCTTGATATTAACTGGTTTTGTTGTGCTTGAAATGCCTGAAGATGATAATATGTCTATTATTCTTGGGAGACCTTTTCTTAATACTGCAGGAGCTGTTATTAATTGTAATCAAGGAAAGGTGACCTTTAATGTTAATGACAAGGAACACACCGTCTATTTCCACAAGAAGATTGAATGGACTTATGGTCTGAATTCAATTGAACATGTTGAGGGCATTCAAGTTGGAGAGATATATTGTCCCATACCAAGAGAAAAATTTGAAACTATTATGATTGGGACCATTGCTATCAAGGTTGAGGTAACATAATCATTAGTCGAATACAAAGTTTTGCCTCATATGGAATTGTTTTGGTAACAAGACCTGATCAAACTTGTTAACAAAAGGATTTCATTGAACAAAATAGTGTTTTCGCAATGATTATCTCTGTTTACTTCTATTCTATCCATTTTAGTTTTTGCTTATGCCTAACTTAAAGGCGTTAAAGAAAAGTACTTATTGGTAGATAACCCAAAAGTTTTAGATGAGTCTTGGAAGTTATTACTTCAGTAATAACCTCTCCTTATCCTTTTTATTTGCTTTTTGTGCCAAGAGTAACCTCTAATGAGAGAGAAGTAATGATTGGGAAAGTTATTGTCCTGAAACAGATTTCTGTGCTTCACCGTAAAAATTCGTGTAAAATCTCTGTACATCCTTTTGAGGCATGAATTTTTTTCCTTTGGCCCCAGGTTGTTATCTAAGTTTTGTTAGTTCAACACTTTTTGCTTTGAGTAACAGAAGGTCTTTAGAAAAATTCGTCTTTACCTGCTGGTCTGTTTTGATAGATTTCTGCCATTTTCTGCATTTGCTTCTTGTTGGTTCCTTTTTGAGTTCTTTTGGGGAATTGAGTTTTTTTAGGAAAGTGATTTAGTAGCTAGTGTTCTAATGGAAGTTTATTAGTGTTAGAACTGAACCTTAAGACTTATTATCTTGTGTGCACTAATGTTGCTAATAAAGGTTGTGTGAAGTTTTGTATGAAGGAAAAATTTCAGGTGTATGGAAGGAATGAGTAATGAGATGAAGGATGGACTAAAGCTCAAGCTTGGGGATACCACACGTGTCACCCCAATAAATATCCAAGAAGTACAAGCATCAAAGCTTGGGGATGCCCAAGGCATCCCCTTCTTCATCAATAAAAATCCCAGGTTTCTTCCAAACACTTCATTTTTATTGTTTAATGCACAGTTGTGTTGTTCTTGGAGCATCCTCTTTTTCTTTTTCGTTTTGGTTATTCGTTTTATTGGTTTTCTTAGTTTTCTGAATAAATTGGATGGACCCCCTCTTCATGCATTGGTTTTCAAATAGTTTGGTTTGGATTGGAAAAGAGTAGGAAAGTTCATGCTTAAGTGGTAAAGAGAGCTTGTTTTTGACTATGGCCTATGCTTTGTCATGCCATGCTCGATATTGTTTTGGCTTTATGCTTAGTATTCTTTGTTGTAGCATGACTTGTTATAAACAATTGAGATTGCTTAATGTGCCTTGGATGAATCATGCGTTGTTTTAGCATATTAAAGCATAGTATTGTGGTATTCTCCTTTGATGCTTTATTTGGGTTGACCTGGCACATGCTCACACCATGTTATGACTATCCCAAGTCAACATAAGCCTTTATGATCCTTTAGTTTTCAACTTGTAGTATCACTTTATGCTTTGATCAATGATGTTTTGTCGCTCTACATGATTATGGCCATTATTGCTCTCTCGTTTGTCACTCCCTTACTATTGCTAGCCTTCACTTACACTGAGTATGTTTTACTCAAGTTTCCAACTCCCTAAAACCAAATATTGCCAAAGTTTCCACCATACCTACCTATTAGCATCATTTGCTACTTCCGTGCATATTCAATATGCCTTGTTTTCTGCCGAATAAAATGTTTGCTTGTTATGAGAAAGTTAGTTAGTAAAGCTCTCATGAACTTGATGGCACACTTTATTTTCTTGCATTTAATAAACCTGAACCATTGCGTCCTTCTTGGTTTCATATATGCTTGCGCTTGATAAGTTGAAGTTAGCAGAACCATGTATCATGGGGAACGCTTTCAACATTGCATTGGTACTTAGTACCTCGTTGATATCATGTTCTTTTGCTTATGGATCCCAACGGTGTGAAATAAAAGTGGAACTTGTAAGATCATGGAGTTTGTATGTATGTTAGAGAAATGCCTGGGTCGCTAGCCTAAGCCATGCCTAATCATGGTGGAAACTTGCAGCATAACCATAATGAGCATTCTATGAAGCATCCTCAATAAAAAATCTATGCACATAGTAAATAAAAAGATCGCTGAGATGCTCATTGTGTGCTTGCCTTGTCATTTTGATTATGGGATAGCTCCTGTATCATGTGCAAGGGGTACCCCGTTGGCGGTTCTCTATGGTACGTATATACTTACAATGACAAGAGCTTACTTGTGACTAAAGTTGAGTAGCATGAGGATCGGTCTTCGTAAGTAAGGGGCATGAGACTTCGATTTATAACTTGTCAAGCATATCCTCTTAGTTGTGTCACTTTAACCTTAACCATTGAAAGATGCTTATGATACGGGCAATGAGAGCTCAAAGCCAATGAGTACCATACTTTCAGCATTTGGAAGCCTTTCAAACTTTTCAAAACCTTTTTCGTTTTCCTTGTTGAGTCTTCACACATTCTATGAGCACTTTCTTGAGAGCATAGTGGTCATTCTTAGTTGTATGTGCATTGTCCCAAGACTTGTTGATTGATGCATACCTTGATATTGCTTGTTTTAAACTATTTGTATCTAGTCACTCTTGTAAACTTTGATGGTGTCCTATGCATTTATGTTTGCTACTCTATGAGGGACAAGCTGAATGCCACTATGCTATGTTTTCTTTATGTGAAACAAACAAACGTCTTGCAAAGCATTGTTATTCATGAATCTTTTGTTTGTGCCTTTTCATGTTGCAACATAGTTGCTATGTCTTATTGCTAGAACTTTGTCTTTCATGCTATGATTGAAGTACTATGATCCCAGCTTTGAATGTTTTACAAATACTTTGATCAAGTTTATGATGGTGCATGTCACCTCAAAAATTATTCTTTCTTTTTATCACTTACCTACTCGAGGACGAGCAGGAGTTGAGCTTGGGGATGTTGATACATTGCAAATGTATCTATAATTTTTGATGTTCCATGCTTGGTTTTATCTACTTTCTTGTGTTTTGTCCACACTTTGGAGTACTTTTCATATGATTTCTTGGACTAACCTATTAACAAGAGCCATAGTGCCAGCTGCCTGTTTTCTGCTATTTTTGGTTCCAGGAAAGTCAGAAAATGAATATTCTCGGAATTGGACGAGACAAAAGCCAAAAATCCTAGTTCACCAGAAGACTCCCGGAGCCAAAATATGAGATGAGAGAGGGCCGAGCCCACCACCACTGCCGCCAGGTGGTCTGGCTGCCCCAGACACCCCCTCGGTCTCCCTCTTCGCCTATAAGTTGCCTTCTGACCTAAAAACTCAAGGGGGGCGATGTTTTTCCAGAAGGAGTTCCGCTCCGCCGCCACCACCAGATTCCACGAAACAGCACCAGAAACTCCGTTCTGGCACCCTCCCGGGACGGGGAATTGGGGGAGATCATCGCCATCATCATCACCATCGCTTCTCCATCGACCATCCATGTTTCCCCCATCTATGAGTGAGTAATCCTCCGCTGTAGGCTATGGAGATGGTAGGGATTGGATGAGATCGTTCATGTAATGGCATCAGATTGTTAGGGCATGGTGCCTAGTATCTTTTATTAGTGCTTTATGACTTTGTTGCGACTTGTTATGCTTAATGCTTGGCACTAGGGCCCGAGTGCCATGGTTTCAGATCTCAACATGTTATTGATTCATTATGATAGTATTGTTTATGGTCTTATCTGCAAGTTGTATACACACGTTGTTGTCCGGAACCAATGGCCCCGAAGTGACAGAAATCGGGATAACCAGAGGGAATGGCTTTGATGTGAGGATCACATGTGTTCACGGAGTGTTAATGCTTTGCTCCGGTGCTCTATTAAAATGAGCACCTTAATTGCCAGTAGTTCCCTTGAGGCCCCGCTGCAAACGGGCTTGCAGGACAAAAGATGTTGTACAAGTTCTCATTGCGAGCACGTATGACTATATATGGAACACATGCCTAGGATTATATAGTACTTGGATGCTTTATCTTATTTATCTGCAATTGCCCTTTATTCTGATTGCTATATGAATTGTCTTGTCCATGCAACGCCCGTCCATCCATCCCTATGCCTACCACACTCAAATCCTACTGTTACTGCTATTGTTACTGCTGTCTTTACTTTACTACTGCTGCTACTTTACTATTCCTACTACAAAACTGTTGCTACTGATAAACTGCTGTGAGCAAGATTGTTTCCAGGTGCAGTTGAATTGACAACTCAGTTGTTAAGGCTTATAAATATTCTTTGGCTCCCCTTTGTCGAATCAATAAATTGTGTTTCACTTCCCTAGAAAATACTGCGATACACCCCCTATACTTGTGGGTCATCAATAAGCAATGCCAAAGTTGTAGCAAGAGACAAAACCAAGCTGGCGCAAATGGAGATAGAAGGGATGACTCCATGTTATCCTTGGTTTCTCCTCGAGGATACACGATTGAGTGTAACACTCAAGGATGTAGAGATGAAGGCAGAACACAAATGGACCGATGTGACCTTCAACACAAAAATGGAATTCTGGCACGATTGACTTCCTAAGGGGAAGACATTGCCAACAAGTATCTAGGAGGCCAAGAAAATCATGTGTCGTCTCGACCTACCACACATTAAATACCATGCTTGAATCAATGATTGCGCACTTTATTGGAACGAGTACATAGAGAGAACCACAATGTCCGGCATACGGCCAATGACCGTACAAGAGAGGGAACAGGAACGTTCCTCAAAAAGTGGTATGGTACTTTTCTATCACCCCCCGCCTGTAGTGATATTTCGTAGATCCTTAGGAAGCAAAGGTCATGCAATGGCATGCGGAAAGGGAGAAACCCGAAGATGATCCGGAGAAGGGCAAGATCATGACACACCCTTCAGACACTAGCCAGTGGAATACATTGGACATCAATTTTGAAGAGTTTGGGGGTGATGCAAGGAACGTCAGGCTAGGTATGAGCATCGATGGACTCAATCCTTTTGGCAACCAGAGTAGCACACATAGCACCTAGCCCATATTTGTATGGCCTTACAACCTCCTCTGTGGCTGTGCACGAATGAAATGTACGTACACATGATCATTCTTATTCAGTGGCTGAAACAACCAGATATCGATATGCATCTGTATCTCGGGATGTTGAGAGAGGAGTTAGCCATTTTGTGGGAGACGCCAACCCATACGTGGGACGCCTACACTAGAGAATATTTCCCTCTGAGAGCCTCGTTGCTCACAATAGTGCAGGACTATCAAAGTTATGCATATGTATTGGCCTAGGTGAACCATGAACTGAATGAGGGGAAATGGAGATCTTGATTGGTGTCGATGTAGATCAAGGCCTCCTCCTTTGATTCCCCAAAGATTGGAGCCTTCGGGTGGTTGAACATGGAGATCTCATGAGAATTAGAATCAACTGCTCTACACTTTTTCGAATGAATCAAGAGATCTGACAGGAGGAGCAATTGGGGTATTTATACACCCTGCCAAGATCCAGCCGTTGGACGAATCGGGAGCCGGATTATCCGGCCTAAGTGAGGGCCTGATTATTTGACCAGGACAAACATACGGCCCGGAATCGGACAATTCGGGCCAAATGTCCGCCCTCTCTCTGGGTGACGCGCCTTCGATGCCTTCGATAAAATTCCTAGGGGGGGATTATCCGGGGCCCTAGAGGGGCGGATTGTCCGGCCCGATCAACCCTGCCCAGTATATCCGGGGAAAACTCTGCCCCTCTTCTGTGTGATGCACCTTGGCGGCTTTGTTGAGCGAGGTGGGGTGGATAATCTGGCCCTTGGTAGGGGCGGATACTCCGCCCCCAAAACATTGTTTTAGCTACCTTTGGGTGGAAAAGTATTCTACACAACTAAACACACAATTAAATAGTCCTTGTCATTGTTATCTAATACACAAAATAATAGAGATCCTAATATATTCTTTCAGAGTCCACACACCATCCTTCTATCATGTAGATGCACATCCTAGCACACTACTAGGAAATCCTCCAGCAAGTATGGGTAGATGGACATGTTCTCAAGCCTGATGTCGAACTCCTCATGGAGCAGCACAATGGGATCCGCCAAGTCCACCACTGGCCGCTCCCAAGATGGTGACCACGACCACACTGCGGAGATCATCCTCCATGTGGCGCATCTCCTCAGATTACTCGAGGAAGTAGGGGCTCGCCGCAGGCCTCGGCTGAGGTGGATGTTATCGCGGAACTGCCACCGTCAATCTCAGAGATGGCGCAAACAACACGCCAAACACAGGGGCACGCGGAGAGCTGTCCTTTGAGCCCTCGTGCACCACTCGATTCCACGGCCATGCCAAATGCACCATCCCCTGTAGCGGAAGTCCGGTGGTGGGGGTGGAGGAACACCATGCATCAGCACCATGCGCACTGAATGAGGAGGCAGGGGCCTGGATGTCGGAGTTGGTGGGGCACGATCCAGCCACATGGCCGAACCAATCTAGGAGCATCAGCCTCCATCGTCATAACGGAAGGGCTCCTAGGCTGCTTGTATCTGCATGCCATGTGGCCCTCCTCGTCGCACAGGATGCATCAGACATCGTTGGTGCACTCCTATGAGATGTGGCCCGTCTGTGCACAATTGTAGCTCAGCCCATGGAGATGCGGGGAAGCGGCGAGTGAGCTTCTGGCATTTGCCGAGGATGAGGCCGATGCGTTCGACCTGAGCTTCTCCTGGTGGTGGATCCTGCGCCTGCGGCGCCTGGATCCTTGCACCTCCACCCAGGCAGGGCCCTGCGAAGTAGACCCCGAGGCATAGGCACTCCTAGCCATATCTGAGTCGGACAACTGAACACGACTAGCGGCGCTCATGGCATCTTGAAGGCGGGGGGTGGGGAAGGGGCGGGCAGAGGCGTCGGTGACCGGAGTGGCTCATCAGCGAAGGATGTGGATGTGGCGGCCAGAGTAGCTGGACGCAAAAAGGTGGCTCCTACGCTCCAGCCGATGTCAATAGTGATATGTCCACCTATTTCCCTGAGATATCAAAGTTATGTTTAAAGTGGCATTGATTTTGTTGTATGTTATACTTATGCAGATGACTATTACAGATGTAAAGGTTCAGAACTTTGTACTTGATCGTTCTAGCTACTGAAACTTCTATGTGTGCAAGATGCATAGTTAGTCGATCTATCTAATCATATTCAGTAATCAATAGTCATGGCTTTGTTGTCAAATGATCTAGTATAAAATGATATGTAAAAGTTCCTATGATGGGTGCACACTTGTATGAGAATATGACTACCACCATCCTTATCCACGCACCGCATTGTGCCATTTATATCATATGGCGGTGTGGACACCGGTCGCCTCATCACATATGGTGGTGTGGACACCGGTCGCAAGTTCCTTGGGTGCTACTACAAAACTCCAAGGTGGAATTACATTATATGGATCGATGATCCGCAAAGCACGAGGATGCAAGTAGTGTTGAAGCACATGTGGAAGAATGCCGAGGACGAGGAGTACCCAATGAACAATCGCAAATTCAATGACGGAACTAAAATAGCGAGTGATCAAGCCAATGCCGCGGTCCAGGGTGAAGTGACCGGACTTCTTAAAGAGTTGGTTGCCTCATGGCTTTGATGGCATCACTTAGGCCTAATTTAGAAGCAATTCATTAGACTTGGGTTGTGTGTAAGAACTATTGTTGGTGCAGTTTAATAAATATATATTTGAGCATACTTTTCTTGTATATCTCTCTGATTGGGTGTTATTCTTATTGATAATTTGGTTTGTTTGCAGTTGCGGCACACTTGCGCAATTCTTAAGATGGAAGTTATGTTTGCCATGGATAGTTATACAGTGGAACAAAGATATTTTGCCTCGAAATGTTAATAGGGCCCACATTTTACAGACTTCAAGCTTTCCCCCCGCACTGTGAGCATTTTTTTTGGAATTTCACTTATCCTGTTGCTTGCTTGATAGGTCCCCAATCTTTCCTCATGTGCTTCAACCATTTTTTTCAAATTTCAATTATCCTTCCGCTCGCTCGCTCGATCCCCAATCTTTCCCCAAACAACAACCCTAGCTCCCCTACCACCGCCGCTGCCCCGCTCCACCTAGGTCACCCCCTCCACTGGATCTCCCTCCCCAGGGGCCACCGTCCCCTTGGTCCCCTCCCCATCGACACACGGGGAGAGCCTCCCCAAGGACATCACCCTTCCGCACTAATCCAGGTTGTACATCGATTGTTAGAAGCACACAAATGGACAAGAGATGGATGTATTCATTTAGTCAAACAGCGGAATACAAACATTGTTTGGAAAGTTTTTTGGATTTCATGTCCTCCCGGTCAGGAAATGTAGGAAAAATATGTTGTCCTTGCTTTGCTTGTGCGAATCTATATTGGCATGACTATGCAACTATTTCTAACTACTTGGTTGATAAGGGTTTTCTACCAGGATATATGCATTGGGTTTTTCATGGTGAGTCTGTTGATGGGAGTTCTAGTGTGTCTGAATGTAGCTCGGGTACTGAACCTTCTAGTCATCCTATGGCTGATGACATGGATGATCTCCTTAGGGCTAGTACAAGAATTTTCTGCATACCGATGATTCTACAAATACTAATTGTTGGGGGATCACCCTCGGGTAGGATAAGCCAGGCTGGATAGGATGGATCTAGAAAGGTTAGGTCGGATGGCCATAGGACACGAAGCTGCAGCCGGTTGGAACACTCCAACCGGACCACAACCAAGCTGCCCCTGGCTAGCCCGTAAAGCCGTTAAACCAGAAGAGCCAGCTGGATGGCCATCTCCATCTGGTCACCTCGAATCAGTATTGAGGATCTAGAGGGCGTCATAATCAAATTAGGGTCACGCCTCTGGGTTCTCGGCTTTGCATCAGCACAGACTGCGGCATCACCCATGCCGCACAACATGACATCCGCTCTGCGCGGCATAAAGCTGGATCTTGAGCACTGTCGCACTACAGCGAAACACTGTAGACCAAGAGGCTAACCATTGTAGCACTGACTATTGTGCTATGGCCCATCGGTTGGGTCCCACCAGCCGGCCAACATTGTAACCCGCACCACCAGCCAGTATATAAGGGGGGCATCTTCATCTATGGTACCAAAGTTCGCAGGCCAGCGCATGGTCGTACCTAAGTTTCCTGAAATTGCCGCGTTTCAAAATGTTGGGCCGACAACTACTAAGAGGGGCCATTTCGAGGCATACTCATCTCACCCCTGCCAAATTCAAACATTCTGTTAAACTGCCCCGTGAAGTAGACGGTCAGGACCCTCATGTCGGTCATCTGTCCGTGACGCGAGCGCCAACGCGGCAACCTCTTAGGCAAATCGAGTAGCTAAGTGGATTGGATGCGTTAACCAATTTCACAAATCCATTCCCACCTTTCCCCTAGCACCAGCGGCATCGGAATCCACCCTCCAGGCAGGACGATCCCTTCGGACATTTGACTTCCGGCGCCAAGTTGCTGCGCCTAGTTGCTGAGCTCAGTCGCTGATCCCGAGCTCCAATGGCGCATGCCGTAGCCGCCGTTGCGAGGCTCTAGCCCGCCTCCGCCGCCAATGAGCCGAGCAGCTCGGAGGATGGCAGATCCTACTACCAAGGAAGAAGAAGTTCTGGCTACAAGCGGGTGAGCTACCCTTCTCTTTGCTATTCACACTAATTATAATTGCTAGCTGGCTACTGAACCTCAAATTGTTTGTTAGCCCAACGCTGACAAACATATTTTGTCCACAGTTTTCTATCAAGTGGGAACTCCGCGGACCCCCCTTACCTGGTTACGGTAGTCCTCTACAGGTACGAATCTAAGGGCAAGTGGTATGGACACCATTGTATCACAATAGAAGAAGCGCTTGCGCAGATCTGCACTATATCTGGTATGGTTGCTGCTCTGCGTAATCATAATGAATTATGGCCGAAGCAGACTGCAAAGTTCAGCTTTATGGATGAACGTGGCATCATGGTTCCTCTAACGTGTGACAGTCAGCTAATTGGGTTGATGAAAAGGTATGCTTTGGCTTGCATGTTTGAGCTAAATTGTGATGTACTAGATGTGGAAGCTGCTGCAACTGGGAGTCACCCTTCTATTCTTGGACAGGGTGGTTCCTCGAACCCAATTAGCTCCTGGTAAGCAAAGGTCTCTTGGGGTTCGCATGTTTGTGCTGAATTGTAATTTTTGTTTTATCTACTCTGTAGATATTGGGGAGTTATGCAATAGTCTTGTTTCTTTGACAGGAAGCGCAGCAAGGTTAGAAACATGACTACCGGGTCATTCATTTTGCTACCCGAAGAAATTAAAAATGAGTGGAAAGATGATGCTGGACACGATTCTGGTGCCTATTGTCCCGGCGATGTAGAGTACGTGAAGCTAAGAAAATTGGCACCGAGGAAGAGGAAGAAGGCAGGAAATGAAGAAGCCAGTGGACGTGAAGGCTTGGCACCCAGGCTACGGAAGAAGGCTGCTGGCAATGAAGATGCATAGTAATGTGTTGAACTTGAACCTATATATGTAATTCTGTTAAATTTTGGAGCTCTGTGTGTGGCACGTTGTTGGGCGAAACAATGTACCAACATTCTCTGAGTAAAATGTACCGCGACTTAGGGTTTGGAAATGCCCGAGTCAGTAGTTGAATCCGAAATTGTGATTGTGCCACTGCTATCTGAAAGCACGCAGCACCGGTTCCACAATTGCTGAGGGGCAAGAGGTCTCCAAATACGATGGAATGTAAGTGGCATAGAAATAAATTATTTAAGCTGCCACACTCCACGAAGCAGCAACTTATTTCAGATGCTGCACAATGACGTGGAAACATAAATAGCAATGGCAATCGATAATGCCTAGACACTTGAGCCCGTCTATCTCACCGCCTCCCTGCACCTGCATCCCCTGCGTCTGGCGAAGCTCCCGGATCTCCATTAATCGGGTGTACGTTCTTCCACTTTATAAATTGTGGCTGTGCCATTTGCATGCGGCATAATCCACGTAGATTACGTTTAAACAAACCACCAATTTCTGAATACCTCCATGATCAGACAAAAGGAAGTGATGCAGGGTTAAGACAGACTAACGGGAGAGCAATTTTTTCCTCCCAGGACTCCGGGACCACTAGTTCAGAATGCTAGGTCAACAAGTACTACTATTATAACTTAAAAATGCACGGAGCTCAAGCTAAATAGAACTAGTTATCACACATCTCCTTGATCTTCCTAATCTTAGCCCGATGCGCATCTTCCTATGAGAGCAAGGATCGATTCGTCTGCTCCTTCCTTTTAGCATCTTCCTTGCACAGCTTCAATTGTTTCTCTGTATTTTTCCTCATGCACTTGTAAATACTAGTAGTTGTGAACTGCAGGACTTTGTCCTGGTGAAGATCATTCCTTGCTTGAGTCAGTTCTTGCTCTGCTTTAGCCTTCAGGGCCAACGCCACGTCCCTCTCCTTCTCGACTTTGCTAACCTTGTCTTGCACCCTCCTGAGATCTCGGTTAAGCTTGGTCGTGTCAAACGGGTCTCATAGCTTCATCTCAACACTGTCAAGAAGTGAGCTGACTACGGATTCTTTCAACTCAACAGTCATATCCCATAGTTTATCCAGCGTTTTCTGCATCAATTTGGGCCACTTTGGGTCTACCCATTTGACAACACCGCGACTTCCGCCTTGCATCATTGCACGATGTCCTTGACACCGTAGAAACCTCCTGCCTGTGTTTCGTCCTTCGAACGCTACAAATTTAGCGGACACATGTCCATGTTTACATAGTAGAGGACTGTCTTCATCCAATAAACCGTGATAGTCGGAGTCATACATCGTCTGGTTAGCCTAACACATCATACGCGCATGAGTAAACAGAGTAAATCTAGCTCAAAAAATAGATAACTGGCCACAGATGATAGAGATGGAGATGGGACGACTCACATCAAAATCACCGTCTCTATCGTCACGACGCGTTTCCTCGTTGTCTCCCCTTGAACACGGCGAGAGGGGAGGGGGGGTGGCTACCGGAGAGGGGATTGGGATGGAGGCGCCGTCGGCTTGCGGCTACAGCGGGATGGGAGTGAAGTGGGGAAAGTGGCTTCGAGGGGAAGGAAGAGCATTACGGGGAGGAAGAGAAGTAATGGGGACATGACACTGGGATATGGCCCACTGAACTCGTGAGTCGTGACACTCTCAACAGGGAAGCGCCCGGTGTTGCCAGTTTGTCCAGAGAAAGCGTGGCCAATCATGCCGCAGAACAGCCTACTCGCGGATCACTCCCATGAAGACCATCCCGCAAACATCCACGAGCCCCGATCGAACTGTATGTAACAATCGTCAAGCAGAACAACTGTGTTAGGGAGTGCCTTCTAGAAGACTCGGTCTAATGGCCACCCATTGGGGGTCTAAGGTTAGGGATCTCCTAAGGTTAATTAGGATCCATATGTGGTTTGTGAAAAGAGCATACATGCAATGATACTGATGGATCCATGTGTGGTTTGTGAAAAGAACAAACATGCAATCACACTGGGTGGATCCATGTGTGGTTCATGAGAAGAACACACATGCACTGACACTGGTAGATCCATGTGTGGTTTGTGAGAAGAACACACATCCAATGACACTGGGTGTGGTTCATGAAAAGAACACACATCCAATGGCACTGGGTGTGGTTCATGAAAAGAACACACATCCAATGACACTAGATGTGGTACATGAAAAGAACATACATGAAATGACACTGGTGGATCCATATGTAGTTTGTGGAAAGAACGGACATGCAATGACTCTAGCTGTGGTTCATGAAAAGAACAGACATGCAATGACACTTGTGGATCCATGTGTGGTTCATGACAAGAACACTCATACAATGAAACTGGTGGATCCTTACGTGGTTTGTGAGAAGAACATACATGCAATGACACTGGCTATGGTTCATGAGAAGAATAGACATGCAATCACACTAGGTGGATCCATGTGTGGTTTGTGGAAAGAACATACATGCAATGACTCTAGCTATGGTTCATGAAAAGAACACACATGCAATGACATTGGTGGATCCATGTGTGGTTCATGAGAAGAACACACATGCAATGACACTGGATGTGGTTCATGAAAAGAACATACATGCAATGACACTGGTGGATCCATGTGTGGTATGTGAGAAGAACGGACATGCAATGACTCTAGCTATGGTTCATGAAAAGGACAGCCATGCAATGCCACTGGTGGATCCATGTGTGGTTCGTGAGAAGAACACACATATAATGACACTGGTGGATCCTTATGTGGTTTGTGAGAAGAATAGACATGCAATGACACTGGCTGTGGTTCATGAGAAGAACAGACATGCAATCACACTAGGTGGATCCATGTGTGGTTTATGGAAAGAACAGACGTGCAATGACTCTAGATGTGGTTCCTGAAAAGAACACACATGTAATGACACTGGTGGATCCATGTGTGGTTCATGAGAAGAACACACATGCAATGACACTGGGTGTGGTTCATGAAAAGAACAGACATGCAATGACACTGGTGGATCCTTATGTGGTTTATGAGAAGAACTGGCATGCAATGACTCTAGCTATGGTTCATGAAAAGAACACACATGCAATGACACTAGCGGATCCAAGTGTGGTTCATGAGAAGAACACACATCCAATGACACTGGTGGATCCTTATGTGGTTTGTGAGAAGAACAGACATCCAATGACATTGGTGGATACTTATGTGGTTTGTGAGAAGAACAGACATGCAATGACGCTGGTTGTGGTTCATGAGAACACACATGCAATGACACTAGTAGAACCTTGTGTGGTTTGTGAGAAGAACATACATGCAATGACACTAGCTGTGGTTCATGAGAAGAACACACATGCACTGACACTCGTGGATCCATGTGTGGTTTGTGAAAAGAACAGACATTCAATCAGACTAGGTGGATGCATGTGTGGTTTGTGGAAAGAACAGACATGCAATTACTCTAGCTGTGGTTCATGAAAAGAACAGACATCCAATGACACTGGTGGATCCATGTGTGGTTCATGAAAAGAACACACATGAAATGACACTGGAGGATCCATGTGTGGTTTGTGAAAAGAACAGACATGCAATCACACTAGGTGGATCCATGTGTGGTCTGTCAAAAGAACAGACATGCAATCACACTAGGTGGAAACATGTGTGGTTTGTTTAGAAGAACACACATGCAATGACTCTAGTTGTGGTTCATGAATAGAACACACATGCAATGACACTGGTGGATCCATGTGTGGTTTGTGAAAAGAACAGACATGCAACCACACTAGGTGGATCCATGTGTGGTTTGTTTAGAGGAAAAGACATGCAATGGCACTGGGTGTGGTTCATGAAAAGAACAGACACGCAATGACACTGGTGGATCCATATGTGGTTTGTGGACAGCACAGACATGCAATGACTCTAGCTGTGGTTCATGAAAAGAACAAACATGCAATGGCACTCGGTGGATCCATGTGTGGTTCATGAGAAGAGCACACATCCAATGACACTGGTGGATCCTTATGTGGTCTGTGAGACCACACATGCAATGACACTGGTAGTGGTTCATGAGAAGAACACACATGCAATGATACTGGTGGATCCATGTGTGGTTTGTGAAAAGAACAGACATGCAATCACACTAGGTGAATCCATGTGTGGTTTGTTTAGGGGAACAAACATGCAATGACACTGGGTGTGGTTCATGAAAAGAACAGACATGTAATGACACTAGTGGATCCACATGTGGTTTATGGAAGGAACATACATGCAATGACACTAGCTGTAGTTCAAGAAAAGAATAGACATGCAATGACACTGGTTGATCCATGTGTGGTTCATGAGAAGAACTGACATGCAATGACCCTGGTGGATACTTATGTGGTTTGTGAGAAGAACAGATATGCAATGACACTTGCTATGGTTCATGAGAAGAACACACATGCAATGACACTGGTGGATCCTTATGTGGTTTGTGAGAAGAACATACATGCAATGGCACTGGCTATGGTTCATGAGAAGAACACACATGCAATGCCACTGGTCGATCCATGTGTCGTTGGTGAAAAGAATAGACATGCAATCACACTAGGTGGATCCATGTGTGGTTTGTGGAAAGAACATACATGCAATGACTCAAGCTGTGGTTCACGAAAAGAAAACACATGCAATGACACTAGTGGATCCATGTGTGGTTTGTGAAAAGAATAGATATGCAATCACACTAGGTGTGATTAATGAAAAGAACAGACATGGAATGACACTTGGTGGATCCATCTGTGGTTCATGAGAAAAACACACATCCAATGACACTGGTGGATCCTTATGTGGTTTGTGAGAAGAACATACATGTAATGACAATGGCTATGGTTCATGATAAGAACACACATGCAATGACACTGGTGGATCCATGTGTGGTTTGTGAAAAGAACAGACATGCAATCGCACTAGGTGGATCCATGTGTGGTTTGTGGAAAGAACATACATGCAATGAATCTAGCTGTGGTTCACGAAAAGAAAACACATACAATGACACTAGTGGATCCATGTGTGGTTTGTGAAAAGGGCAGATATGCAATCACACTAGGTGTGATTAATGAAAAGAACAGACATGCAATGACACTTGGTGGATCCATGTGTGGTTCATGAGAAAAACACACATCCAATGACACTGGTGGATCCTTATGTGGTTTGTGAGAAGAACATACATGCAATGACACTGGATGTGGTTTGTGAGAAGAGCAGACATGCAATGACACTGAGTGTGGTTCATGAAAAGAACAGACATGCAATCAAACTAGGTGGATCCATGTATGGTTTGTTTAGAAGAACACACATGCAATGACTCTAGTTGTGGTTCATGAAAAGAACACACATGCAATGACACTGGTGGATCCATGTGTGGTTTGTGAAAAGAACAGACATGCAATCACACTAGGTGGGTCCATGTGTGGTTTCTTTAGAGGAACAGACATGCAATAACATTGGCTGTGGTTCATGAAAAGAACAGACATGCAATGACACCGGTGGATCCATAGGTGGTTTGTGGAAAGCACAGACGTGCAATGACTCTAGCTGTGGTTCATGAAAAGAACAGACATGCAATGACACTGGATGGATCCATGTGTGGTTCATGAGAAGGACACACATCCAATGACACTAGTGGATCCTTATGTGGTTTGTGAGAAGAACATACATGCAATGACACTGGCTGTGGTTCATGAAAAGAACACACATGCAATGACACTGGTGGATCCATGTGTGGTTCATGAAAAGAACACACATGCAATGACACTAGTGGATCCATGTGTGGTTTGTGAAAAGAACATACATGCAATCACACCAGGTGGATCCATGTGTGGTTTGTGAAAAGAACAGACATGCAATCACACTAGGTGGATCCATGTGTGGTTTGTAGAAAGAACAAACATGCAATGACTCTAGCTGTGGTTCATGAAAAGAACACACATGCAATGACACTGGTGTATCCATGTGTGGTTCATGAAATAAACTATAGCATCCCAAAACTCTAATCCAAGTGATCAAGATCCAATCCACCCAATTCAGGGTTAACAAAACCTTTTTCTATTTAAAAATCTTTAAGCATTCATATGTGGATGCATTTAAAATAGGAGTTGTTTGAAATGCCATGTTTTAGTGATCTATTGATTGTAAAATGATTCTAAGGTGAATTAAACATCATCTAGATCATTCCCAAACAAATCCCAAAGAAAAAGAAATTAAAAAGAATTAATTAAGCCAATGATCACTTTTGCCATTTTAATCACATAGCCTACTTTGGCTATTCCTAGAACTCAAATCTTAACAGAAACAATTGTGGTTCTTTGCACCCATTGCTAGTACTAGTGATGTTCCAAGGCCCACTTTGTTTCATCCCAAAAAATTTAAAACACTAAATTTAAATGACATTTGAAAATTGAATGTAGTTCATATGCATAGATCACACTTATTCAAAAACCACTCAAATGAACTCCATTTTTAAATCCCAAGAAAACCTAGATGCTTAAGCATAAGATGAATCACTCCACCAAAAATCTCCCAAAAATTCAAATATTTTCTTCATGCGGCCATTGTGTCGAACACCTGGCAGGCAGATAAAAAGTGGCCTAACTATTACTATTGCTAGTTAAGCCCTTGTCCCCCTCTTATCCCTCACTGCACTCCCCTATCCCCCTAGCCTCTAACCAAGCCCAAACCAGCACCCCCTTTCCCAAGCACCGGTCTGTGTGCCGCCCAAATGAGGTCACGGCCAAATGCAGTAAAGACGCTGTAGACTGGGCCACGCCATTCCAGCATGCCCACTAGCTCCGCCCAACCCTACCGCCGCCCACGGTCCACCCCTCGATCAACCCTAGCCCCTGGACCACCTCAGCACCGCGCCGCCCTTTCTCTCTGCGAGCAAGCTAGAGCGCGCCAGAGCGCGATCGCTGCCAGCACGCAGCAGACCGCGCCTTGACAACATATCACGCACGCCACTCCGCCTCGACCCCAGCAAACCACCAGACATGGTCGTGCACCGCCGCGTGACCCACAGTCGCCATGATCACCGTCGAGCACCGCCTCTGTCCCCCAGAGCGCGTGAAGCCCCCGACAGTTAGGCACCGCCCCTAGTCGCGCCATTGCGATGTAGCTGACCTCCAGCAGACCGCCCACCATCCGCCTACCTCGCCACGCCGGTAGCCCTCCTGTTTCGTCGTCACCGACGAGCCGCGCCCATGCCTTTCGGTCTCACCGTCGAGCCTATATAGCTAGGCTTCCCCCGCACCATCTCCTCACACCATTCAACTCCCCTCTCTCCACTGACCATTTCCCCTCACTCGCCGGAGCCGCTCGAGCCGCCGTTCATCGGAATTGCACCGGAGGAGGCCGCTGCAGAGGAGGAGACGCTACCGTCGATTCCATCCACCGCAACCCCTGCCGCGACTTCGCCTGAGCTCGCCATCGCTGTCTAGTTCGTTTGCCCGTCTCGCCGCACTCGCTGGAGCCCTGCTACGTCCCCAGGAGACCCCCACCGGCCGTTTAGGCTTCGGTCTCGCCGGCGACAAGTCCGTCGTCGAAGACGACTGTGGACCGTTGATCCATGTTTTAATCGTAGCGCCCAGATCATCCTGTACCGCTTCACTTTTAAAGAGTCACTGACAGGCGGGACCCCTTTGTCAGCAGCCCTCTGCGCCGCGGAGCACCACTGGGCTGGCCCATTTAGTTTCCTGCCTAAGCCCGTAGATTCAAAAATAGGTTTTGCTATTTTAATTCAAACCTAGTTGTGTCCCTTAGTTTAAAAATCAATTTAGGAAGATTTACTGAACTAAATTGAGTGATTCCAATTTTATTAGAAAGCTACTGAAAAGATATATCCAAGCCTGTTGGATTTAATTCATTTAGAGTTAGAGATCTCTCCTAGTAAAAATAACAAGACAGAAGCTTTTGCACATTCAAACATTTTTATAAAATCAACCATAATAGCTTTTGAGTTGATTCCAACTCTCAAAAATCACATTTAACCATACCTATCTAAATATGTAATAATATTAAGGCTTACATGCAGTGACTTTAGACTAGTACCAAAATAATGGTATATAGGCATTTCTAGTCACTTTAAATCATTAATTATTAAACTTAAACTTATTAAAATGTGATCCAACCCTTAAATCACATTCCCATATGTTAGAATATGTGGTGATGACATGTGTCCACATGATCCCATATTTTAAATGGAGAATGTTAAATCTTAGTTAATTTCAATGAGTAGAAATTACTTTTCTCAAATAAAAAGAATGAGGCTAGTTAATTCAACCTTGTGATGCTTGTGATGATACTAGATCATCAAATGTGTGACTTAGTGTGCTAAGTATACTAGTTAAGTATTGTTTGGTGCTTGTGTATTCCGTATGTATTTATAGACGATAGTACCGACCAAGCTTACGAGGAGGAGTTCTACCAACAGGAGGAGGAAGAAAACTTCAACCACTGCACTACCCAAGGCAAGCTAACCCTTGCAAGTATTATACTAGCAAGCCATCATTAACAATGCAAGATTACCCTTGCAAGGTATTGTTAGCAAGCTAGAATTAAACAAGATAACCTAAGCAAGATGCATTAGGCATGCTTTGGTTATACCATGTTGACTTATACCTACTCCTAGTTTTATTTACAAGTTTTACTTCCCTTACTTTACCAAAGTCCTTTACTTGTTTGAAGGTAGCATAAAGAGTATAAAACTTGACCTATCTAGTTAGACTTAGATGTCATTCTATGGCATTAGATTGACATTAGCATCACACATTAGTGAAGACTCTTAACTTAGTAGTTGGAACAAAACCCAAAATTTGATTTCACTTTAGATGGGAATACTTGGTGAAAATGAATTGTGAAAACCTTGGAATGATGAGTCATTCTATTGAGATGTTTTGACATGTGTTGAAAAACACAAATGGTTTATGATGATGAAAATGTAGAGGCATGAGCCTCAGCCCTTTTACAAAACTGATGGTTGGGTTCGGATGCGATACGATTCCAATTTTACCGTACAACCACAATACCTGAATTGGGTAAGGCTTAGCCGGAAGTTTATATGCATTAGTATTAGTTCCCTCGCGGGAGAGGTTTGAGCTGAGGCTACCTCTCAATGTTGTCCACCTATGCAGTGCCCAAGATGACAGATGGTCATGGTTGGGAGGCCATTCTCATAGGAGAGGTGCTTATACTAGGGTGTGTAAAGGAAAGGTTATGTTTGATTATCTGCATACTAAGTATGATGATTTAGGGTTATCCCTGACAGATGTATCGAATCTTGTGGTGAAAGTGTACCAGCTCTGCAGAGTGTCAAACTATTCGAATAGCCACGTCCGCGGTTATGGACAGTTGGAATGGCCATACTGTTCCGTTGTCAGATGTTTTCAACACAACTTATGAAATGATTTGTGACATGACTTGACCACAACAGAGTTGTGACTATGACAATTAAGTTCCCACTTAAGTGTTTTCAAACTTCTTTTATCTTTCTTTGTTTCTGAACTCAGCTTAGGTTTCAAACTTAACTTTACAAATAAACTTAGAGTTAGCATTCATTTTATAACCATACTACTTGTTAGTAGTAGTTTGCGAGTACTTAAAGAGTACTCATGGCTTTTGTCCCTGGCTATTCCTATGGCCAGACTATGAAGGAGACTACCAAGATGAAGGACAGCAGGACGGCTACGATAATTAGGACTATCTTCCATCATCAGCATTGCCTGTGACTCTGAAGATGGACCCGACCGCTATGCTATTTATTCAACTACTTGATTGTACTAAGACTAGATCATGAGATCCTGATTTGTGTAAGACCTTATTTATGGTTTGTAATGGATGATGTACTGTGATATCCAATCTGTTATGTCTCGCAAAAATGGTAATCCTGGGATTGCGAGGTATGGAATAACAGGCATCTGGGATTAAAAATACGGGTGTTGACAAGTTGGTATCTGAGCCATCCTAACCATAGGAGACCCTAGTTAGAATGGACGTCTGAACAAAAACTTAGCTTCAAAAGCCAAAGTGAGTATTTATGAAAACTATTTCCTGTCTTACCCTTGGGAATTCTTTCTCTCAAAAAATTCATGTTCCTCCAAATCCTTACATTACTACATAAAACTTTGACACACTTGATCACTTCACTAACTTTCTCATCCTAAATTCTTATAGATGGAAGCCCAATACAGCAAGTTCTACCAGTTGGGCAACGGAGGCCAACTGATCTTCGAGAGGGACTTAGATGCACTGTCTGAGTTCTTGGAGCATCCTCATCCGGAATTCCTTGGAGCTCAACTCCCGGGTCCACCAGGAGGAGATTTGCAATGGCTAGTGACTTCTGATCTTCGAGGCAAGATAGAAGCACCAGTATCTGGGAGGATTCAGTTCTCGGTGAGTGAGAACAACTAGCTAGATGGATAATGCCCTCAGAGTCAACCTCATCCAAGGAACCCGCTTTGTTCACTATGCAAGGCGTGATTCCATGGGAATGCCGCTTGAGATGCCAAGTCACCCAATACTAAAGCGCCAAGTGGAGAACCTCGACTTCCTGCTGTACGACCGCCAGAAGGAGTTGGACAATGCAAGAGAGCTATCCAACCACAACCTCGCCATTGTAGCCCAGAAGGCCCAGACTTTCTCACTGCTAGTCCAGGATCGTCAGTCTCTTTGCCATCAGCGCGCCAAGAAGGATCGCACCATCGACCGTCTTTGAAAGAAGGTGGCTGACCTCGAGAAGACCATCAAGGAGCAAGAATATCAGGTTGCCATAAAAGAAGAAGAAGAGGAAGGTGAAGATATCCAAGGGGATATTGACTCCTACCTCAGAAATGATGATGATTTTCCGGAGGAAGATGCCATGGACTTCTACACCGACGATGACGACTCCGACTTCATCGATGATGAGTAGATGCACTAGAGCACTGTCGTAGCATGAGATGTATCGGTACCATTGTATCGTAGCTTACAGAATGGTTCCTAAAACCATCTATTTCCCTTTGACGTTGTGGTGTGTGTGTGTTTGTATCGTGTGCTTTGCTTGAATGAATGAAAAGAAGTTAGTTGCAAAAACCCGAGTCCAACTCAAAGTTTTAGCTTTGAAATCAAAACCATGAACCTTAGAACTTTCACTCTTACCCCTTTATCTATCTCAATCTTCAGATGACTCGTGGAAACCAAGGATGGAGCAGCTCATCGCAAGACCCAATGCTGCAGATCCTGCAGAATCTCATTGCAGACCGGGAAGCAAGCAGGGCAGAGCGCCAAGCTAATCTAGCAACACTACAACAGATCGCCCAGATGGCTCTCAACAACCAGAACCATAGAAATCAGGATCATCATGGATCCAAACTCAAGAACTTCCAGAATACAAATCCCCCAATCTTTAGTACTTCAGAGAACCCACTGGATGCTGATGACTAGTTGCAGACAATGGAGAACAACTTAGAAGTAGCAGAAGTGGATGCCAACGAGAAGGTTCTTTTCGCCACCCACTACCTGGTGATACGTCCATTTTGCATCACTATTCTATGCCATAATTCACAAATATCCATTGATATATTTCGTATTGAGAGGTGATACTTATGTTATTTCATCTGTTTTTGCATGGTTGATGACTTTTGGAGCATGGACCGCTGCAGTCAGGATTCTAATGGAAAAGGTGTTGTTCGGAGGCAAAATTCGCGAAGATCCGAAAATCCGGGAAAATATACAGAAAATCCTATTTTTCCAGAAGACAAAGGATGCCAAAAGGGGGGCTGGAGATGGGCCATAGGGGGCCCACACCACCCCCTGGCGCGGGCAGCCCTAGGCCGCGCCAGCAGGTGGTGTGGCCGCCCTGGCCCACTCCAGGCTCTCTCCTCTGGCGTATATTATCCTCCCGAAACCCTAAGACTCGGGGAGCGACCATAGAAACATTCCGCCGCCTCTGCGGGGCGGAAAACACCGAGGGAGAAAGATCTCTCTGGCAGACAGATTTCTGCCGGGGGAATTCCTTCCCGGAGAGGGGAGATCATCGCCATCAACACCACCATCAAGCTGGACTTCATCGGGATCATCATCATCATCACCACCATCATCACCATCAGCACCCTCATCACCATCTCCATATTGCTGTAACAATTGGGTTGAATCTTGCATAGTTCATAGGGGAAACTTTCCCGGTGTTGATTACTCTTTCTAGTTGATGCTATTGATTGAACCATTGAATTATTGTTTATGTTCAGATTGTTATACATCATTATTCCATGTCTGATCATGATCCATATGATGTCTTGTGAGTAGTTCGTTTTGTTCTTGAGGACATGGGAGAAGTCATGTTGTTAGTAGTGGAATTGTGTTGAGAAAGATTCAATAGTTTGATATTTAAGTTGTGGTGTACTTCTTCTAGTGGTGTCATGTGAACGTCGACTACATGACACTTCACCTATATGGGCCTAGGGGAATGCATTGTGTATTTGGCTACTAATCGTAGGGGTTGCCGGAGTGACAGAAACCTGAACCCCCGTTAGGAAACCATTGCACAAGGGACGTAAGGGTCTTAGAGTTTAAAGATATGGTTAGGTTTTGTAACATCCTCCAATCGGCCCTATGCAAGTTTTAGCGCTTCCCGCCAAACCCACATAGAAACGATTCAAGGACGCCCACCAGGCACTTTCATGCGGGTGGAAAACAAAGTAATATCATTACACAATAGTCCATGATGGAACCCACCGAACAGATATATATACAGCAACGACTCACTGAGTCAAGAATACAGATATACAGTACAAAGATCCAAATCACCTTGAAAACAATACAGCATCCGAGTACGGATAAGAAGCAAATTGAGCTAAGAGCCCTGAAGAATAACCAATGGCGTCCATAACCCTGCCTAGGCCAAGCCGGAAGGGTAACCCTGCTAACGACGTCGATCTCATACCTGCTAAAACAAAAGGGGTGCCGACAAAGGGCAAAGGAAAAAGGGAGTGGTCAGTACTGAGGCCAGTACACGGCGATGCTATAATTCCGCGGCTCTCGCCTACATATGTATGGTGGACTGAAGCGGCAGCGAAGCATGCACTAAACAATCTATAGAGACTCGATTCTACTGTCGGCTATTAGAGAGGGATAAGAAAGACCTATTCGGATCCAACCTGATAGTAACACTAAAACATACCCATCCTAGTATTTCCCCCTCGAGACCACACGAGGAAGTCAAACCTAGGAACTCACACAGTTGGCAATTTTATTTATTCCATTATAGTTATAGCACTTACTAGTCAGATATAGATAGCATGAGTCATCCCAAACCCAGCAGTTGTTGGCACTTTTATTTCATTCCATTGGAGTTGCGATACTTACTAGGCAGGTATAACATGACACGATACACCCCAGTTCCACTAGTTATTGGCACTTTTATTATCCATTCCATTGTAGTGAAGCTAATTACTAGTCACATATTAAGTCAAATTTATAGCACTACTTTAGTTATGCTTGTATATGATCGAGATACTGTGCTCCAAGTCGTCCATAACCGCGGACACGGCTTTCAGAAAGATTTACCCTGCAGGGGTGCACAAATAGCAACACACGCACGATCAACCTCGGAAAAACCAAATCAAAACCCAACGAGGCTTTCACGACAAAGCAATCACAGGATTCATAAAATATTTCAGGGGTCCACCCCCAATAAGCTACCCGTTACGAAGTCATCCGGCTCCGCGATGGACCCAGGGTGTGTGGCGACGGCTGTAAACGACTGGGAACCCGAAAGTGTGACTGGGCTTGTCGATACAGCGGAAACGTGGCACGGGGTTCCTAAACAGTACAGGCGGTCCACGCACAATCTTAAATAAAGCAGTAAAGCATGGCATAAGTACAGGATAGTAATAAAGCCCCAAACTAGTTTGTGGCCCCAAGAAATAAGAAATGAATCAAGCTCTGGCTAAGGGGATTCATGGTCCCACATGCGGATAGTGCGATAGTCAAGGAACAGGTATCAAGTACTCGGGGTCCTACAGGACAAAAGTGAGCGGTTAAAAACCAAATATTTACTATTGCCCACCGATGCCTCTGCATTAGTTATATCTATTCCCAGCAATTAATCAGGTTGTATTTAAAGTCATGATCATCTCCACCATTAAGCATCTCCACCATTTATCATGTGCCAACTTGCCGTCAACGGTGGAATGAAAACGACGTGAAGCAACACATAAGCAAGCAACTATGACTCGCAAGGCCGGCTATCTATCAAACAACAGACAATAGGATGTGTCCATGGCAATTTAGGGGCTGCAAGGATTATAAATGGTGCACGGAAACTAAAGCATCGCAACACGGATAGTAATAGATCAACAGGAGGAAATAAAGATAATAAAAGCAAAATAGATAGAAAGGGGGAGATGCTCGCCTGGGAAACACTGTCGAAGATACATTATCCGAAGAACTTGTCGATAATCGCATCCACTCAATGGCCTAATCCACGAAGAACCAAAACACTAAAAGAAACACCGAATGCACTATTTAATACTACGGCAGAAGATTGGACATGATGCATGTATGATTTCTGACATGGCAAAGATGCGATGCGACTAGACAAAATTAAGCGGAACCGGGTCCTGACAATTAATTAGGTGGTTTAAGTTATTTAGTTACCCCGCAATTTAAATGATGACATATAAGGCAAAACATGACATCGTTTCGCTACACAAATTTAAATGGAGCCAATATAAGACTAGAAAAGCCCGCATAATGCCTCCATATTTAATTATTAGGTGAATCGACAAAATATCCCCAACCACATTGACGAGGGTTTAACTCATCAATGTCCATTGTTATGGACTTGGGTTTTGGAGAAGGAGGGAGCGCTGGAGACATCTATCGGCTAGCAAACAAGCACACAGGGACAAAGGATTTACCCAGGTTCGGGCCTCGTAGAGGTCCCTACTCCTGCTTGTCTGCTCGTGGAATTATTGAGGGAGTCGAAAGTTACAACGGTGCGCAGATGCAATCTGGTGAGGGTTTGTGGAAGCTAGGGTTGCGTGTGTCCTCCTCGCCGCCCCCTCCTAGCCCTTATAAAGATAGGCTAGGTCTCGGGTAGCAGGTCAAGTCGGTTACAAGTTAGGGTTTTCCCCTTTCAAACTTTCTATCTTCAGCTTTCTCTTGATCTTCAAGCAATCGAGAGTCCGCAGGTTACTCGAGTCCTTCTATCTGGGCCTTGGCGACACCGTGGGCCTATACGTGTTTGGACCGTATATACCAAGTTCGAGTACCTGCAGGGTATACCCATGTCAGTAGCCCCCGAGTGTCCAGTGGAATCGCAGATTCGGCTGGAGAATTTTTTGAAGTCTTCGAGTGCCTGAATGAGTACATTTTCGACTGCCTTTATTTATGTCATAGGGATTGTTGATATACGTGCCTGATATAACCGAAGTAGCGATATCAGTTAACCACCTTAGGGTGAAACAACGCAATCTACTCAAATTCAAGTCCCCGGACTCGAATCCGGAAAAGTGCTGGTGTAATTCGACTCAGGCCGCGGAGGTCTTACATGAGTCGAATTCCAGTTATATGGGTGTGAGCACTTGACGCGTCCGTCAAGGCATGTTCATCGTGCCGGTAGGCACGGATATGTTTCTGGTAGTGCACAGTTAAATGCGTTACCAGGCCTTATTCAGGTCTTACCTTCACGCCGTAGGCGTGGCATCCGAATTTTATCATCGTGGAGACAATTCGGGCGTCCCAGGAGACGTAGTCTCTTTGTAGGGAAAATGTGTGAGGCGGTGTCGCCAAAGGTTGCGAGTGAGGATGTCATCGATACACAGTTTTCGTGCAAATAAATCATAGGGTGCGCGACCAGCGCTCCCTATGGGAGTAGCCCCTGAGTGCCTGGTTGAGTCGATGACTCAGGCAGGGACCAAAAAACTTTCGCGACTGCTCTCGTCTTTTGCCTGCTTGTTTCAGTCAAATTTGTTTCCGGCGCTCCCTATGGGAGTAACCCATGTCCATAATCGAACTGTGCTTCGAGTGGTTGGGTTTGCTTTTATTATTGTCCATGTTCCTGCAACAAGAAAAAGAAAACTCGTAGGGTGCACGGCCAGCGCTCCCTATGGGAGTAGGCCCCGAGTCCTTGGTGGAGTCGAAGACTCCAGCAAGGACTAAAAATAGTCGAAGTTTTCCACTGCGTAGCCTTGGCGATGTCAGTGATGACGCTTGTATGACCTTAGTTGCCCATGTGAGCGAGTTTGACGGGACGTGACGAGCGGTGGGTCCTACTTTCTGACTTTGATTTGACTGGGCGTGCGTAATCTTATTTTTAACTTCACCTCCTCGATTTCCGCGCGTAATGGTAGAAGTGGGGGGACGGTTCGCGCTTCCTCTTCTCCACGTGTCCAACGCGATGCGTGCCACGCGTCTAATAGGGTTTTTGTCAGCCGTTGGATTGCATCTTCTAGGGGTTAAGTAGCGATGCTACGGCGGTAATTTCCCATCTGCGCTCTTTCTTCCTTACTGCCATTGCCATTGCTGCTGCTTTTCTGCTTTCCCCTGCGCCCATCTTCTCCACGACGCTGGATCAGCTCCGTTCGTTCCCGAGCTACTTCCTTCGCTCACCTTGCCGCCGCGTAATAGGGAAGAAGAAGGGAGGCGCTGCCGCTGATTCCGCGGCCACCATCGCTGTGGCGAAGAAGAAAGGTGGCTCCGCTGCTGCGGGCACCAGCACCGCCGCCGGCGGGAAGAAGAAAGTCGCGGGCACCCCGCGTGACAAATGGTGCATGGCGTCCTTCCATCATCAAGGCGTCGGATCTCCGTCTTCTTTGCCAAGATGGAGTGATCTCCGCAGTAGTCGCCGATGCACGCGTCCCCAACGGTGAGACCGTTCCTGCTCCTCCCGCTGGTTTTCGAGTGATGTTTCTTGCATTCATCATTCGTGGTCTTTCCTTGCCTCTTCACCCCTTTCTTAGGGGTCTTCTTTGTTTCTATGGGCTCCAGCTCCATCAGCTGTCCCCAAATTCGATCCTCCACATCACTTGTTTCATCACTCCCTGCGAGTGCTGGCTCGGAATCGAGCCACAGTTTGGTATTTTCAAGCGCATCTTTAAGTTAAAGCGTTAGTACGCATCTGGATCTTTAGTTTATGACGTAGGTGGTTGCGGAATCCACGTCGACCCATCTGCCACCTACTTCGACATCAATCTTACCATGTCCGTCCAGGGATGGAGGGACAAATGGTTCTATGTTCATGACCAGAAGGCCAAGGACGAGCACTTTGGACTCGCGCCTTTCGATCCCGCGACTCCCTGCAAGAAGATGCGTTCTTGGAAGAACGTGATCATGCCCTCCGAACTCGCGGAGACAGACGTGCTATATCAACGCGTCTGCGACCTCGAGAGTCACATAGGCACAGAAGAGGGAGGATGTGCCCTTGTCAGGACTTGGCTGCGTCGTTGCGTCTAGCCTTTCCAGGCTAGGGTCCATCCCATGTTTCAATTGGGTGGCGCTGATGATGCCACTCGCGTGTCTGCTGATGGCATGTCCGCGAGTGAGGTAGATAAGAGGGTGCGACTGGTCACGTAGTACACCCTCAAGGATGTGCTTCCGAACGAGCCAGTCATTCCTCCTTTCGATGCTTTGAATCCTCCTCCTGAGGTACAGTTGTGATACGCAGTAGCTTATTTTCGCGATTGTGTTTTCTGTTGCTTACTTGTTATGTTTGCTGATCTTTACTGTTTGTATGCAGGAGTGGGCAGTGTCGCCTTGTATGCCTCCCCTCCCTGAGGGGATTATTCCTCGTGAAGCTTTGGAAGAGGACGAGTCCAGTCATTGTCCTTCCGATGTTGAAGAGAAGCCCCAGTCAAGGAGCCCGATACTGCATAGCGTTCGCGTAGCGGGGACTCCGACGCGTCGACTCGTTCAACTCCAGGAGGCGCGGCTGTTGGCACGGAGTCGCCAATTCCAGCTGTTCCTGTGAGGGCTGTGGCACCATCTTCTCGCAAGAAGATGCGATTGCCCAAGGAGTCTTCGTCAGAATCAACGGATGCCACATTTGATCTTGCAACTTTAACTGGTAAGTTTGCTGGGTCATTCATTCTTTTCTGTTTTCTTCTTGTTGGTTTTTGCCCTGGAGTTTGCCCGTTTCTCAATGTGGACTTTGTCTTGTAGTTAAGAGGCGTCGTCATCTTCTGGCGATGTCGAGTTTTTGAAGGAATCGGGAGTCGCGACTTCAAGGGCCAAGGTAGAGGTCGAGCGCGCTCCTTCTCCGGTGGCGGCCCACTCCGGGCACAATTCTTCGAGCTCTCCTCACGTAGGGGAGCATCGAGTAGTTGCTCGGATGACGGTTCAGCAAACTTCTTCCGAGTCGCTGGAAGACCATGTAAGTATATCTTTCCTTCTTTTTAATGTGGTAGTCAACGCCTTCTGCTGCCCTCTGCTGACTCCTTGTTTTGTGTGACAGCTCCTTGTAAAGGAAGGCGCGGAGGTGGCGGAGTAGGTGATGGCGATGGGTCGCCAGCATGTGATGCTGGAGACGCGCCACCACGTGGTCGAGAGTGAGTGTTCTATACTTATTCTTTTCGTCTTCTTTCTGTTTTGGTATAATCGACTGACAGCCAATTATTGACTGCCATGTAGATGAGCATAACGCTTTATTGCGCGATGTCGCCACGTTGGAGAAGACACTAGCCGCAGCTGTGAAGGGGCGCGACGAGGCAATCGCGGCTCGTGATGATGCCCAGAAGCGCGAAGAGGAGCTGCGCGCCTCCTTTGCGGCCAGGGAGAAGTTATTCGAAGAACAACTATTCTCAGTCGCCAAGGCCCTCTCAGGTACCTTTACCAGTAGATATTTTATTGTTGTTCTTCTCTGCATCTGGAGTTCCGGTGACACTAAAAGTTTGATCCATGTGTGTATTTTGGTGTAGATGCTGGTGACTTGAGTTTTGATCCGCAAGCCCTTTATCGCGATGACGCTCTGGCGGGCGCGGTGTCTGCGGTCGAGGATCGTAGTGCCATTGTCCAAAATACGTTGTCCAAGGCCAAGGTTACCCTAAGTCGCCTCCGGGAGGAGTTGATGCCGAAGGCGGAGCTGGTCGACAATGTGGAAGAGCTAGTGGAGTCGCTCGCTGGGGGTGTGCCTGCCACGTACGAGAACTCCCTCCGCGCAGCTGGTGCGACCATGTCACTTGCCATGGTGCAAGCCCACGGAGTCGAAGTAGATCCTTCTGTGGTGTCGAAGACGATGCCTGTTGGCCCGGATGGTCAGCAGGTAGTATTCGCTCCCTTTGCGACTGCTTGTGCCAAATATGGCCATTCCTTGATAAATACTATTGCCAAGTATTCGGAGGAGCTCAATCGTGCAAAGAAGGCGGCGAAAACTTCGGTCTCAGGGGCCAGCGGAAAGTTAGTGGCATCTGATACTGCCACGGACTTGATGAAGCCCCCGAGGTCATCAAAGTCGAAGAAGCCGGCTGCTTCGTAGTTAGTTTCTTGTAATAGTTGATGAATTCCCCTTTTGACTGGAGAACATGCCTGTTGGCGAGTTTGTTTTGTGAATACTTTATGCTGATCCTGAATGCATCTGTTACTTTTGACTTTTGAGTTGGTCGCCTTATTTGCCTCTGTCTTGATTTTTGGTAGGGTACATCAAGTGGTCCTGTGGGGGAACCCCGGACTCGCCATCTCTTGAGGATACAATGGCACCACCATGCTCCAGGGTAGAGGAGTTGTCCTTGCTTTCGCGACTTCGTGATCGCGTTAAGCAACTAGAGCGTGAGTTGCCCGTGATCCGCGGTAGCGCGGACGTGTGGAAGTCAAAGGCTAAAAAAGCCACCGCCCGCGAGCAATATCTGCTTGGCGAGGTGACGCAGTTGGGCGACCAGTTTAAGTGTTAGTTTGCTCATCCTCGTCTTTTCCTTTGTAGTTAATCGCGATGGTACGTTGTACTCATGCTGTTGATGCTGCTTCATGTAGTTGTTAGCGCACGCCATCCGCAGGAGGAGAGGGATAGGATTGTCATCCGCCTTCATGATCTCACCCAGGAGCAACTTCAGGAGAGTGGATACTTCTGGGTAGATCATGATCGTGCGATTGCGTTGGCGACCCTGCAGGATCTTGCCTCGTGAGTGCTGCTCTTTCTGAAGAAGTCGCAGTCGTGTTTGAATAACATCTATCGGGCGATGTTCCCGCTTGATGATACTCCATCAAGCCTGCTGGCTCTCCTGACCAAATTTCAAGATATGTCTGCGGTTCGCGAGTGCGTGAGGCAGCAGTTGGCGGCTGGTGCCAAGGCTGCCCTCTCCATGGTGCGTTTGCAGAGGCCTGACGTGGATGTCGCCGCCATTGCTTCTGGGCCACCGGTGCCACCAGCAGGATCTTCCTGGAACATGGTGCTGCACTATCAGGCGGTGGACCGTCCAGCCGAGGAGGTCGTCGACTTCTTCGAGGAACAGACTAATGTTCTTCTGTTGCAAGGGTAGCCAAATATGTATCCTGCGCATGAGTGTGCTAGTGTTGTCAAGCTCATATATATTTGTAGATAATTTACTGTTGAATGTGTACAAATAGCTTTATAAGCGTGGGGTGCGTTACACTTATGCGAGTCCTTTTCGTTAGCCTGGCCATCTTTGTATCTCGTTCCCTTGTCAACCTGTCAGGTGCGTTGCAGCTGGGTTGAGTTTGTGTTAAGGGGTTCGATTGATATGCCAGCTACTCAGGATGTCGCGTTTGTGTTCAAAGAACATATGTATATAGGGTGGCGTAGCCCCCGAATATGAAAATTGACAAAGTAAAGGAGGGTACAGAGTTTCGGGGCACTTAGCTTTTATTTATTCGGAGAATAGTACGAGGTACAATGTGCGGCTAAGTAGCCTTGGCTGAATAGCCTTATTTGCGATGTAAAAGTAAAGAAAGAACGACTAAGGGTAGAAGCGTCGCAGTTGTGCGACGTTCGAAGGGTTGGAGTGTGCGACTCCTGTCTCTAAATCTTGAAGGCGATAGGCGCCACCTGGGATTACTTCTGTAATCACGTGCGGTCCATCCCAGGGGGATTCGAGCTTGAGATGCCCCTGCTGCTTGAGTCGCAGGACCAGGTCACCTTCGACGAAGGATCTGGGGCGAAGCCTTCTACTGTGGTAGTTGCGCAGGTTCTGCTGGTAGATCGTGGATCTTGCTGCGGTGATTTCTCTTGCCTCATCGAGGAGATCAATGGAGTCTTCTAGTGCAAGAGATGACTCTTGTTCGCTATGTGACTACGCTTGGCGCCTTGTATCGCTTCTGCGCTCCGTGTACCATAAAGAATGGTGTGTAGCCCGTGGCGCTGTTTGGAGTTGTTCGTAGGCTCTAGAGTACGGATTGGAGCTCATCTGGCCAGCAACCCGCAGCTTGCTCGAGTGGTCGAAGTAGTCGCTTCTTGATGCCGCTGCAGACGAGCCCGTTTGCTTTTTCCACCTGACCGTTGGTCTGTGGATGCACGACTGAGGCGTAACTGATGTTGATCCCCAGGTTTTCGTAGAATTCTTGGAACTCCTTGGATGTGAAGTTCGTCCCGTTGTCAGTGATGATGCTGTGTGGCACGCCGAAGCGGTAGACAATGGATTCGAAGAACTTGATCGCGTTGTGTCCTGATTGCTTGGTCACTGGCATGGCCTCGATCCATTTGGTAAACTTGTCGACTGCGACCAAGAGGTAGACGTAGCCTCCTTGAGAGGACCTTGGGATCTTGCCCACCATGTCAAGCCCCCATTGTGCGAAGGGCCAGGCCAATGGAATGGGCCGTAGTTCTGCGCCTGGTGCGTGTGGCTTGTCCGCGAATCGCTGACAAGCGTTGCACTTTTGGACTATATCCTTGGCGTCGCGCATGGCCGTGGGCCAGTAAAATCCAGCTCGTAGAGCTTTGGCAACGAGGGCGCGACTGCCGGCATGGTGCCCGCAGGTACCTTCATGGATGTCGAGGAGGACTGCTCTTCCATCGGCTAGGGAGACGCGTCGTTGTAACACGCCTGTGATGCTGCGTTTATACAGTTCGCTGTTGATAACGGCGGATGCCTTGGAGCGTCACGCGATGTGTCATGCGTCTGTCGGGTCGTCCGGTAGACGCTTGCTGAGGAGGTACGTAATGTACGGCTGCGTCCATGATTGTTCGATCATCATGACGCTCATTGGTCAATCGAGTCATGTGTCGAGCTCCAAGTCATCGAGTGTCATTGTCTCATTGGGTGGCGTAGCCCCCGAGTCCGTTGCTGCGCTTGTTTTCTTCTCTGCGGCCTTTGGCTTGATGGAGCGTTCGCATATGCGCTCGAGAAATACCCTAGGTGGTATGGGTGCGCAGGTGGAGCCTATGTTGGCGAGTGCATCCGCCTCCTCATTGCTTTCGCGGCCTATGTGTCGCAACTCGCAACCATCGAAGTCTCCTTCAAGTGTGTCATAGAGGTCGCGGTATGCGATCATGTTGTCGTTCGAGTCGTCGCTTTTCGTGCATTGTTTGGTTGACGACCAGCTTGGAGTCGCCATATATGATTAGCCTCTTTGCGCCGCAGGCTTTTGCCATCCTCATCCCATGCAACAGGGCCTCATATTCAGCCTCGTTGTTTCAGGCTGTGAACTGCATTTGCAGGATGTACTTCAGCTTGTCCCCTTGAGGTGATGTCAGTATGACACCTGCTCCTGCTCCATCTTTCCTCTTGGACCCATCGAAGTGCATTGTCCAGAGGTAGGACATATCTGGCTTGTTCGGGAGTTGGTTTTCCATCCAATGCACAAGGAAGTCAGGGAGAACTTGCGAATTGATTGCGTCGCGCTTTTCGTACGTGATGTCTCGTGGAGACAGTTCGATTCCCCAAAGCGCGACTCGCCCCGTGGCGTCAGGGTTATTGAGGATATGTCCCAATGGGGCGTCGTTGACTACCACGATTGGGTGTTCCTGGAAGTAATGGCGCAGTCGTCGGGCGGTCATAAAGACGCCGTACGCCAGCTTCTGGTAGTGCGGGTACCGCTATTTTGTTGGCGTGAGGACCTCGCTGAGGTAGTATACCGGGCGTTGTACGCTGTGGACCTTGTTTTCCTCGGCCCGCTCGACGACAAGCACTATGCTAACCACTTGGTTGGTAGCGGAGATGTACAGCTGCAATGGTTCCCTTTCTCGTGGAGTCACCAATACTGGCGAGGTGGATAGCAGGCGCTTGAGGTCTTCGAATTCTTCTTGCGCTTCATCGGTCCACTCGAATTTGTCAGCTTTGCGGAGAAGCTGATAGAAGGGCAGTGCCTTTTCTCCCATTCGACTGATAAATTGACTGAGGGCCGCGATTCATCCGGCTAGTTGCTGGACGCCTCTTATGTTCTTAGGCTTCTCCATGGCTAGTATGGACTTTATCTTTTTCGGGTTTGCCTCAATCCCCTCGCGGAGATGAGATAACCGAGCATTTGCCAGATAGTGCATGAAAAGCTGTTTGTCGGATTGAGCTTTATCCGGTAGCGATCGAGATTTGTGAAGGTTTCGTGCAAGTCGTCGATTAGCGAGGGTTCTTCCTTGGTTTTGATTACTATGTCGTCGACATAGACTTGGATGTTGCGACCTAGTTGCTCCTTGAGGCAAGCCTGCATGCACCGCTGGTATGTGGCTTCCGCGTTTTTAGCCCTAAGGGCATTGTGTTATGTGAGAACACACGAAGAGGCGTTATGTAACGGTCTTCTCCTGGTCTTCCTCCTTCATTCAAATTTGGTTATAGCCTGAGTAGGTGTCGAGGAAGCAGAGGCGCTCGCATCCAGCGGTGGAGTCGATGATTTGATTGATCCGTGGTAGCGTCAAGTGATCTTTTGGGCAGTGCTTGTTTAAAGAAGTGAAGTCCACGCACATACCGTAGGATATCCGTGTCCTTTTTTGGTACCAGCACCGTATTGGTGAGCCAAGTGCTTTCCTTGATCTCGCGTATGAACTTGGCCTCGAGGAGTCTGTTGATCTCCATTCCGACTGCCTGTGCTCGTGGCTCAGACAGTCACCTGATTGTTTGCTTGACCGGCCTTGCGTCGGGGTTGATGTTGAGTGCGTGCTCGGCGAATTCCCTAGGAACTCCTGGCATGTCCGCAGGACACCAGGCGAAAATTTCCCAGTGCTCATGGAGGAATTCGACGAGCGCGAGTTCCTATGCGGGACTCAAGTTGTTGGCGATGAGGGCCGTTTTAGCGGTATCTGATGGATGGACATGCACCTTCTTTGTGTGCACAGATGAGTCGAAGGAGAGGTCAGGTGAGCTTGGCCTACTCAGGGGGGGCAGACTGTTGTCTGTCATTTCCTTCAATCGCGCGAGTTCCTCCTGCATGCCGAAGGACTAGGACATTCTGTTGAATTCCCTGTCGCAACTGTCAGATCGCTCGAAGATCTCGTTGATCGTAATGACGCCGTTGGGACCTGGCATTTTCATTTGCAGGTAGGCGTAGTGGGGTACCGCCATGAACCTAGCGAACGCGACGCGTCCGAGGATGCAGTGGTATTGTGAGGGCGAGTCGACGACATCAAAGTCGATGCGCTCGCGCTGGAAGTTCCTTGGCGTGCCGAATATGACGTCGAGGTTGATTTTGCCTAGGGGGTATACGCCTTTCCTTGGGACGATGTCGTGGAACGTTGTGTCCGATGCCTCCAAGCAGGTTAGAGGGATCCTCATTGCTCGCAAGGTACTCGCGAATATGAGGTTGATGCCGCTTCCGCCATCCATGAAGACGCGACCCATGTTAAAGCCTCCAATTTGCGCCTCGAGTACAAGGGGGCAATGACCTGGGCTAGGTACTTGAGGCGGGTGGTCGCGTTTGTCGAAGGTAATGCACGACTCACTGCCATTGAGGTATTCAGTGGTGGATGGTGGCGAGTGCGTGGCCAAGTTGACTTGCCAAGTGATGGCCTTCTGCACCCTATTGGAGGGGCACCCCTTTTGGATCATCATGGTACCCATGGCCCGTGGGTATGGTTCGCCTCCGTGGTGCTGGTCCGGTGCAGCTCCGTTCGGGGGTGGCCCAGGTGGTGGTGGTGGTGCGCCATGTGCCACGGCACCTGGAGCGGCTCCGTAGCCTCTTTCGACCGCATTGCGGTTCATCCAAACCAATCCCTCATGTAGCTTGAGGAACTCGCGGCAGTCCTTGAGGAGGTGGCTGGATTTTCTCTTGCCATCATGCTTGTCGATGTAGAAGTGTACCGTGCATGGCCCGGACAGTATGTCCTCGATGGAGGTCGCGGGTGCTTCATCGCGAGTGCGGCGTTGCCACACTTGCGTGGTTTTCCCGGAGTCGCGGTATCCGCCGCTGCCGTATCCGCTGTTGCAGTTATTGTCACGTCTATCGGCATAGCCAGCTGCGACCATGTTGACGTCATCGTGATCGTCGTATACGTGCATGCGACGCTTACTCCAGCGGTCGCGTCTTCATTCGAGTTCTGCCTCCTCGTCAGAGTGAACGCGATTCTTCACCGAATCTTCTCCATTGGCCCACCGATTCGCGATCTCCATTAGGTGGTCGATGGTCTGGGGCTTTGAGCGGCCTAGATCCTCCCTGAGTTCCATGCGGCGGACACCACCGTTGAATGCATCAATTGCATGGTCTTCCGAGATGTTCTCCGTGGAGTTCTTGATGATGGACGACCTTTGGATGTAAGAGCGCAGCGATTCGCCAGATCTTTGCTGGCAGCATCTCAGTTCTTCGATTGAGGTGAGGCGTTTGTACGTGCCCTTAAAGTTGCGTACGAAGCTGTAGATCAGCTCATCCCAGCTGCGAATGGATCCGCGTGGGAGGTTATTGAGCCATGCCCGGGCGGCGCCCTGCAGCTGTAGCTGCAAGCATTGCATGGCAGTACGTCGACTGCCTCCATGTAGCCTGATGGAGGAGATGTGATCCTCCAACCAGATCTTGGGGTCCTGCAGACCGTCAAATTTCGGTTTCTCCGATGGGAGGTTGAACCCTTTAGGCATTCGCTTTTGCCTGATGGATCTGGTAAAGCATCTGGCGCCGCAGAGCTCCCCATCTTCTTGTTCCGAGTCAGTCGACCGAGCACGTCATGCCCTTGACTTGTCGATCTTGCGCTGCGTGAGTTCATCGCGTGCGTCGTAGTCGCGATCGTGTCGCCGTGAGCGGCGGCGCCGAGACAGGTCGTGACTGTCATCGCTGGATGAGGGCGAGGAGTAGCGCTTTGCTAACGCTTTGCCCTTTTTCGGGTCTGGTACCGGTTCCTTGTTGAGGGCGGCCTTGATTAGCCCCAGGCCCGCAATCATAGATCGGTGCATGGCCGTTCGGGGATCTCCAGCTGGTGGCTGGTTATTGAGAAGGTACATGGTGGCCGCTGTTACCGCGGCCTGCGGTGTCCTGGGAACCACGTTGCCTCTCGTGTCGACTGTCATAGAGCCAAAGTCGAGGACTTTCGCGGCGTCTATGTGTTATTGTTCGGTGAGGTGAGACATCCGTGATTTCCTTTTCCTGGCGAGGTGCTCGTTGCCTCTTGAGGAGGATCCTCCGTAGGAGGAGAGCCTAGCGCGACGAAGGCTCGACTTGTCCGCCGCCTTTTTACGCGCCTCAAGTTGCACGATTGCTTGTTTTTGGCGCTTGAATTCCTCTTTTAGGAGCCAGTGGTAGCCCATCAGTAGTTCCTGCGGGGACCCGAAGGGTAGAGGTGCACCTCGTACGGCTTCGCGGCAGCGTTCCCACTCTTGCTCGTTGAGCCTGAGCATGACGTGTTCCCCGGTTTGCTCGTTGATTATGCTAGGAGGTTCGACTGCTCCTCCATTGCCACCGTTACCGCCATTGCCAGCGTTGGGCGGGACGGTGCCGTTGCTGGTGTTACCACCGTTGCCGCGATTGGGTGGATCGGTGCCGTTGCCGGTGTTGCCACCGTTACCGTGGTTGGCGGAGGTGTCGCCCGCGTTGATGACGGCGCACATGAAGTGTCGTGGTGGTGTCATGACAGATGCCATGGATAGGCTAAAGGTGGGGACTAATATGCGCTAGGGGAATCCAGGGAGGGATAGTAGAGTGATTCTCCACACAGAAGTTTGTATTGCTATATCTTCAAGATTACAAGTGCTCCTCGAGCTATATTGGCGAGAGGAGGAAGAAGGTGCTCTCTTACTCTTGCCTACTATCTTTCCCAAGAACCCTAGATCAACTAGTGCTATGGAACTACCAAACCAACTAGTCCTCAACCAACCCCCTCTACCAGAACCCTAACCCCCCTTATATAGAGGAGGTTCGGTCCTGGCCTAGGGCATACGTGGAGGCATATTCCTAAGAATATGCCCCCTCCCAAAGTGGTAACCCGACCGGGGTGCTTTTCCCCCGCGTCACACATGCCTTAGCGACGTAGCCTCTACGGCGCCCGCGTCAGCCGACGTGAGCGTCGTCACCCTTGTCGGACATGACCCGGTGGTCCTGCCCTTGCTTTATTTGCTCATGCAGTGCGTATTGGACCTTCTTTTTTGACGAGAGAGATTCCTTCCTTCTCCCAGAAGCTAAGCAAGGATCCGGATCATAGTAGATCCGGCCACACCTATTCCTGCATATAAGTTAGACAAGTACTTCTGACTTACTCCTTAAGCCGGATGAGACAACGTTGGGCGACCCCCCTGGTCCGGGTTACTCCCGTGATTCGGACTGCCTTGAGGTGACCCGGTCAGCATACGCTTTGACCTTGCCGGACCTCGGCTAACTCGGCCGTTATACCCCGGAGTGACCCTACCCGAGGGTATCCCCCCAACATTAGTCCCCGAAGCTGGTGCGGTCTTAGCTGCCTTGGCCGCTAAGGCCACATCAGGTTCATTTATGTCCGAGCCTCGGACGTTTAATTCCGGGTTAGCTCCTTATCTCAGATTATATGGATTTACGTTCCCTTCGCACGTTCCAAGTTTTCACTTGCCGGCCGGGTCACCACTTTGGCTCGGATCCCATGGTTATCATGGTTTGATCCGGGCCCCGTTTCCTTCTCTCATACGCCAACCCACGTGGAGGCTAATCATTGCTTCGTCTTATTTTTAAGGGCCTGCACAGTAATCGCCGCAGTAATTGTCAGTTATCACTGTGCGTGGGTCACGTCATGCCTGCCTCCTCGTTTACCGCAACAGCGCGTCGCGTCATGGGATTGCTTCTACTCTGTGGCCCCCTGTGTGGCTTTTCTCTGATTGGCTGATGCCGGTGATACACGACCACACCGTGTGGCTCGTCGGCGCAGCGCGATCCAACTCATCGATCAGTGGGGGTGGTTAAATAGGGGAGGGGCGCGTCCCTTAGCGTTTTTCCACCTCTGCGCCCCTCTGCCCGTTGCGTTTTCTCCTTCGTCTTCCCTGCGACCACGCCGCCGCCGGTGCTTTCTAGCAGCAGCGCCGCCGCCGCACCTCCCCGTGCCTCATGGCGCAGCCATCACGGCTTCTTCTTCTTCGCCTCGGGTCCACGCCAATCTAGGCCTCAGATCCCCGCCGCCGCTAGCTCCAGCGAGGATAGCGGATACGAGATGACGGAGGAGGAGCTCGTCGTCGCCGAGCAGGAGATGGAGGAGGACGCCGGCGCGGCGGACCGCGGCGCGTGGGCCGGGTCATGGGTCTGTCAAGATGATCTTGACTGGCTCTACCGGACCAGGCGCATTCCCGCCGGCGTCACCGCTCGTCTCCCCTCCGCCGAACTGGCCCCCTCACCCAATCCGGGTGAGTTTGTTGTATTCCTGTCCCACTTCCAACAGGGATTTGGCCTTCTGGTGAGCGATTTCTTCCGGGATTGGGTTAGGACGTATCACCTGCAGCCGCACCATCTCCCGTGACATCACCTCTCTTTCTGCCTTTGCCTCTACGATCAAAGGCTACACCGGACTATGGCCCATGAAGGAGCTGTGGATCCGGTTCTTCGGTCTTCGTCGCAACGTCGTCCCCAATATCCACGTAGAGTCGGAGGATAAGCAGCTCACCCAGTTCGGAGCTGCCTCCATCTCGCATCGGAGATTTTCAGTCTTTCCCCGGGTCACCGGGCTTGACTCCTGCAAAGGATGGGCCCGGACCTTCTTCTACGTCCGGAACGAGGGTACCGAAGATTTGATTCGGTTGCTGCCCTACGCTCCGGGCCCACCTGACACGGATTTCTGGGAGGAGGTCCCCAAGAAACCTACAGCTCTGGCCAACCAAGTTAACAAGAGGTTCGCGGAGCTGAAGAAGCTCGGATTGCGCAACGAGGATGCTATGATCACGTTCGTGCGCAACCGAATCTCTCCACTCCAGAAGCGCTCCTGCAAGTTGTGCCACATGAGCTCCGGACGCGACCCCAACCGAACCTCCTCCTTTGAATTGAGCAACACCGAGATCTTTCGCCGGGTTAAGGCTCTTTTCACCACTCACAAGGATTTCTCCGCCGAATGGACGTGGGGAATCGAGCACTACTGCCATGACAGGCTCCCTCCCGCGGTAAGCTTCACGGGGCGAACTTATTTAGGATCAAGTATGTGTCGGTTTTTGTTATATTTTTGACTCTATTCTTCAGTCTTTTTCTCAGCTGTTCCTCTAGCAAATTCTCGAGGATGGTACGGAACCGACCCTTAAGTGGGCGCCGGACCGAGAAATCCTGGATGAGGAGGAGCCGGCCTAGGAGATGTTCCTCCCTATGACCGACGCCACCAAACGACCCAGTGGTAAATTCTCTTCTCTTAGAGATTGGCCCGATGATGAGGATGACTCGAATATCGACGTGATTGAACCCGGTGAGGCTTTCCCTCTTTCTTTTGCCTTTCCGGCATCAGCTAACCCCGGTGGGCATATCCACGAGGATCCTCCACTTGCCACGGGCGAGCTGGTTCCGGTGGCGTCAAAGAAGAAGCGCGGAGCCGCATCGAGTTCTTCCTCCGGACCTTCTCAGCCCACAAAAAGGCAAAAGAAGGCCGGAGACAAGACTGCCTCCAAGCGGGCAGGCATAGCCCCGGCATGGAGGGCCCGGAAACCCAAGGAGGCCGAGACCTCGGATGCATGAGTTATTTTTCATTGCGTAACTCACTTTTCCTTGCATCGTGGTAATTTCTCTTCTGACATTGTTCTCTTTTTCAGGCCTCCTGTGGAGGTCCCTCAGAGCGGATCGAGCATCTCTTCTTCCCTTCGGTCTGGCCCTTCTCCTCCTCGTGACGACGAGTCACGCCCGCTGAGCCCTATTCCAGAGGGCTCTGCGGCTGCTCCAGGTTCCGCAGTACCTCATCGAGAGGAACGCGACCTCGGAGCAGGAGGGGTCGGTTCGGCCGAGGCGACGGCGTCCACCACTTCGGAATTGCCGCAACCAGCAACCACCGAGTCTATCGCAACACCAGCACCAGCAGCAGCTCTAGTACCAGCTACCGAGCCAGCACCTGTCCCAGCACCAAGGAAACCCACAGAAGCTCCAGTGCCAAGTTCTTCTGCCTCGTCCGAGTCATCTCAGCCTCGGCGAGGAACTATTCCAGCAGCTTATAAAGGGAAGTCCACCGCAGTTACTTCTTCCGAGCAAGATAAAGGCAAGAAGGCCCCGAATACTACCAAATCTGCATCCATCGAGGCCGGGCAGTGAACTCTATCGCCAATGCTTCCGAAGAAATCACCAGCAGCGAAGGATCTTCCTGCCGAGCCAACCGATGCGCAGCAGATGGTTCTGCACACCAGCCCAGCTCTTGCCTAATTGAGAGGAAGGAAGCTCATCCGAAGTGCCTGGTGGCACCCCACATGCCCACTGGCGAACGGTACCCTTCGAGCCTTATCGAGTTCGTCATGAACTGGAACAAGGCGGTGTTCGTCCACAACGACGATCTCCCGGAAAAGTTCGGCACCGCAGAATTTTATGCCCAGATGAATACTGCCGCCAAGGCAATTAACCTCGCGGGGCGAATGATGGAGGTATGTCGTTTCTCCTTTACATGCTGTAGATAATAACCATTAGTCCCCGAGCCTCCGGTGGAGTAGCTTGTTACTCGGCCGGATGCTCATTAGAAAACTAACATAGCTGCATGTAAACTTCAAAAGTGCACACATCTAGAGCCGGGTTAAGTTCCACTTGGCCCGGATCTTGCACACTTCGAATATGCACACACCTAGAGCCGGGTTAAGTTCCACTTGGCCCGGATCTTGTACACTTCGAATATGCACACACCTAGAGCCGGGTTAAGTTCCACTTGGCCCGGATCTTGTACGCTTCGAATATGCACACACCTAGAGCCGGGTTAAGTTCCACTTGGCCTGGATCTTGTACGCTTCGAATATGCACACACCTAGAGCCGGGTTAAGTTCCACTTGGCGCGGATCTTGCACACTTCGAATATGCACCAAGTTAATTTTACACTTCTGTACTTCTTTTAGGTAACCACCAATCGGCGGAGCGCTGAATTCCAACACCTGCTTGATACCCACAAGATCCTACGCACAAAACATGTTGCACTTGGCGTAGAACATGAAAAGAGGGGTAATTTTCTCCCTCGGCACCTCTCCGTTTTTCTTTGCTTTCTTCCGCCGAACTAATCTCCTCATTCGGTTTCTATAGCTAGGGTGGAGGCTGAAAACAAGATCATGCGGAAGAACTTGGAGGAAATCCGGGGTATGTCTTCTTTTGTTCGACCTTGTAGTGTTTTCCATTTCTTCTTCTGCTTGGCTCGACAAACATTCACTCCTCGGCTTTGCCGGGTCAACATACTATTTCAACATCACTTGAGGATAGTGTGCCCATGCCTGATATGATGCTGCATTTTCTCGAACAAGCAGGGCAGCATCAGGCCGAGCTGAAGAAGAAGAATGATAAGCTTGCTCTCCTCCGGACTAAGGACGACGAGATTGCCAAGCTCAAGGCCGAGATGGAGAAGATGAAGGCCTAGCACCGAACCGAGCTCCAAAAGGTTGGCCAGGACTTCACAGAAGAGCGTGAGCGCCTTACTCTCCAAATCTCCAAGGACCAGGACCTACTCAGAGAATCCGACCTCCAGCTCGGGTCGGCAAACGCTGAGCTTGAGCAACTGCGCAAAAGACGCGATGCCTGCATCAAGGAGTTGACCCGGATCCATAGCCATATTTCTCGTAAGTTCTTTTCCCTTGTCCGACATAACTCTCCGGGTTACCTCATATGTATTTTCTTTACCTTCTTCTTTTGCCTTGTTTCTAGACCACTTTCCAAAGGGTACTGCGATTGCCAGCGCTGCTGTTGCCAAATTTCGCCGAGAGAGGGGTTCCCCCATTGCTCCTGATGATGAGAACATTCCCTTGGACATGGAGGACCTATTGGTCAGCTTGTCCTCTCGCATGGAGACTATCAAGAATTATGGCAAGGATATCCTCGATGTTGCAGTGCGCATCTTCAATACGTCCTGGCCCGGAGAGAGTAGCCCGGAGACCATCGCAACTCTCGTCGAGAAATTAACGAAAGTTGAGACCCAGCTTGACCTCTGGAGAGAGTCCGCTGGTCGTGCCGCAGCTGATACCATCCTTCACCATATTCTCACATGGTACGAGAAGATCGACCTCAGCCTCCTTACACGCCGGCGCACTGGATCCAGATGGACCGATGATCCGGAGTGGGTAGCTCGGCGCTAGGCCTGCGCCTACAGCCTCGTCGAATATTCTCCTATTCATGACTGGGTTGAAGGACCGAGCTTCCTGGAATCCGCTGGGGATGAGCAGAATGAGAATGTTGAAGATGGGTTGAATGAGGACGGGGAAGATGATGCTTCAGATATTGAGGACATCGACGACGACGCCGAACCTTCTCCTCTTGCTGCTCCTTAGTTCTAAAAAACTTGAAAATTTATCAGATCCCCGGTATGCCGGGTGCAATTGTATGCTGGATATGTGATATTTTGCTACTACGTTTTTATGCCGGATTAACTTGGGTGCAGTCCCCGAGTTTCATGTTCTTGTTCGTCCAATTCTCTGGCTCGGTCCGTGTCTGCCTTGATTCGGTTTTACGACTTACGAATCCGAGCTTCAAAAATTGTTTTAACAATACTTAGAAACTTTGAGGCTTGGCTCAAAATAATTCAGCATAATAACTTGAAAATAAATACAGGGTTAGTCCAAAAAGACAAATGTTAGCTCGAATAAATTCGTTTCCTTAGTCGTTTTTCATGTGCTACGCAATTCCAAACTTGTTCCCTTGCTTTCCATGAAGCCAATTCTTGTTGGACATCAACAGGTTGAAGGGTTGGGTTTTTGGTGCTCACACATTACTAATCCGGGTTAAGTAAAACGACTCATTCCAGCTACCGCATAAAAAATTACGACAAACATTATTAAGGCAGTCCCGATTCTTTGCTCGAGTTTCTTGTTTCATTGATAAGCTCATTGCCGACATACATACCGACATATGAGACGACTCGGATACATACACTTCTTAGCTAAGTGTAGAAAGGACGAAGTAGTGCTACATTCCACGGTCGCTTGGATTCCTCTCCGGACCTGTCCGCCTTGTTCTTTTCCTGTGGCTTTGCATCTATAAGATAGTAAGAATCATTGTGCAATGCTTTGCTCACAATGAATGGCCCTTCCCATGGGGGGATAGTTTATGGATGCCAGTAGTAAGTTGTACCAACCGGAGCACCAGATCGCCTTCCCGGAAGACTCGGGGGCACACTTTCCGGCTATGATAGCGTCGGAGGTTTTGCTGATATATGGCGGATCTGGACAGTGCCAGTTCTCTCGCTTCTTCCAGCAGATCAACATCATTTTGCCGGGCTTCTTGCACTTCGGCTTCTGTGTATTGGGTGACCCTAGGCGAATCATGCTCTATGTCAGCTAGTAATGCATCTTCTGCCCCATATACCAGAAAAATGGCGTATAGCCTGTTGATCGATTCGGAGTTGTTCTTAAGCTCCATAGTACCGCTGGTACTTCTTCTATCCAGCACCCCGCTGATCTTTGCAGCGGCTCAATGAGCCGGGGTTTTATCCCGGATAATACTAATCCGTTGGATCTTTCCACTTGTCCGTTCGATGCGGGGTGGGCTACCGAGGCGACGTCGAGTCGGATCTTCTTATCTCGCAGAAGCGTGCAAATGCTCCTTCTGCAAAATTTGTTCCATTGTCAGTTATAATGTTGTGTGGATAACCGTATCTCAAGATGATGTCTTTGAGAAATGTCACGGCCGTAGCTCCATCACATTTTCTTATAGGTTTCACTTCAATCCATTTTGTAAACTTGTCCACCATGACCAAAATGTGTGTCATGTTTCCTCTCGCCGGTTTGAACGGGCCAACCATATCCAAGCACCATACAGCAAATGGCCACGTAATTGGTATGGTCTTGAGTTCCGACATAGGCATATGTGTCTTGGTGGCGTACCTCTGACAACCATTGCATTTTCTCACGGATCTTACCTTGTTCCAAGGCACTTGGCGAGAGAATCCATCTTGGAATGCCTTTGCCACCAAGGCTCGGGATGAGGCATGATGCCCGCATTCTCCTTGGTGTATATCTCGGAGGATGTCAAGCCCTTCTTCCGGGTCAACGCATCTTTGGAGAACATTGGTTACACTCCATTTGTATAACTCGGAATTGATGATTGTGTATGCTTTTGCTCTCCTCTGAGTTTTCCTGGCTAATACCTCCTCAGCGGGTAACGTTCCGTCTTTCAGGAATTGGAATATAGGCAGTGCCCAAGCTGGTATCGCTCATGGAGGGAACATCTCCTCATCGATCTCCATCTGATCCACCGGCATAACTTCAGCCGGATCACGCTGAGCACTGCCCGGGTCTAGCGAGGTAGTCCCCGGGTTTGCCGAGGCAGTCCCCAGGTTTACTGATGTAGTCCCCGGGTTTGCTTATGCAGTCCCCGGGCCTCGCGTACTACCTCCCGTGTCAATGTCCATGGGCTCAGCTCCGGATTCTGTATTTTCCGGGACATAGATCGAGTCGGTTCCTAGGGACGGCCTGATAGATGGTTTTCTAAGGTGTTCCAATGCTACACCCGGTGGAATTGCCTGTCTGGTCAATCCGAGCTTCGACAACATGTCGGCAGCCTCGTTTTCCGCCCGGGGTACATGGTGAAATTCACACCCCTCGAAGTAACCAGATATCTTCGACACGTGAAATTTGTATAGTGCCATGTTTGGATCCAGGGCGTCCCACACTCCGGACACCTGCTGCACCACCAGGTCCGAGTCGCCAAAACATATTATCCGACGTGTGCCAATCTCCTTTGCCACTTTGAGCCCATGCACAAGAGCCTCATACCTAGCGATGTTGTTCGATGCCGCGAAATGGATCTGCAATACGTACTTTAGCTGATCCTTCTTTGGTGAGGTAAGCACAACCCCGGCGCCTAATCCGGTTTTGGTTTTTGAACCGTCAAAGTGCATCCTCCAGTAATTTGGATCTGGTGGCGGTGGTTCGTATTATACCTCGGCCCAATCCACAAAAAAGTCCGCCACAGCCTGAGACTTGATCGCTTCTCTTACAGCCGTGTTAGAGGCGCATAAGGGGCTAGCTCAATTGCCCATTTTGCGATTCTGCCACTCGCATCCTTGTTACCCATTATCTCGGATATGGGAGCTTCACATATTACTTTGATGGGGTGCTCCTCAAAGTAATGCTTTAACTTCTTCACCGCCATATAGACACCGTATGCCACCTTTTGAAAGTGCGGGTAGTTCTGGTTTGAGGCAGACAACACCTCGCTCAGGTAATACACTGGCCTCTGCACCGACTTACCGTCTTCATTGTGTTCCACTACGATTACTGCACTTACAACTCGGTTGGTTGCGGCTACATAGAGCAACATTGGCTCCTTTGATAGTGGAGAAGCTAACACTGGTGTAGTGGCCAACATCTTTTTTAAGTGGGCAAAGGATTCATCGGCCTGTGGCGTCCAAACGAATTTATCCGACTTTTTCATGAGTTGGTAGAGAGGCAGTGCCTTTTCTCCTAACCGACATACAAACCGACTCAACGATGCCAGGCATCTAGTGAACTTCTAGACATCATTGAGACACTTCGGCAGCTCCATTCGTTCGATGGCTCGGATCTTAGTTGGATTAACCCGATACCTCGGTGGAGGCGAAATCCGGTAATTTTCCAGCGGGACACCGAAGGTACATTTTCGGGTTAAGCTTCATCCGAACCTTCTCAAGTTCGCGAATGTTTGCCTTATGTCGTCAAGGGCGTTGCGCTTTCCTTGGTCTTGATAACCACATCATCCACGTATACTTATGCGTTTTGACCTATTTGGTCGTGCAAACATTTTGCATACACCTTTGATGCGTTGCACCTGCATTACGTAAACCGAGCGGCATAGTGCGATAGCGATAAGCCCGTCGGTAATAAACGCTGTTTTTATTTGATCATCCGGGTTCAGAGGTATCTGGTGGAAGCCAGAATATGCATCAATGAATGACAACAGTTCGCATCCCGCGGTCGAGTCCATGACCTGATCTATCCTCGGCAGTGGAAATGGATCTTTTGGACACGCCTTGTTCAGGTTCGTGTAATCGATACACATACGCCAAACCACTGCCACGTTCGGATCGTCCTTCTTCTTTTCTACTAGCACCGGATTAGAGAGCCAATCCGGATATAGTACCTCCATGATAAATCCTGCTGCTAGTAACCGAGCTATCTCGTCTCCAATGACTTTTCTCCTATCTTCAGCGAAGCGGCAGAGAGGTTGCTTCACTGGCCTTGCTCCGGGTCTTACATTCAAAGAGTGCTCGGCCAACTCCCTCGGAACACCTTGCAAGTCCTGTGTAGACCAAGCAAAAATATCCCGATTCTCACGGAGGAAGTTGACGAGCTCGCTTTCCTATTTGTTAGTTAACCCGGCACCAATTGTTACGGTGCGCTCCGGGAACATGTTATCAACTGGAATCTTCTTGGTGTCCTTTGCGGCTTGAAATGAAACGCTGCCATGCGGGTTACTTAATGCCGGCATATATTGCTGCGTGGACTGAGCCAATGCCGCCACCTCTTGGATTTTTCTTTTCTCTTGCGCAATCACGAGTGACTCGGCTAGGTTAGACCCGGCCGAAGCACACTCCATGGAACATCGGAAATCTCCAGCAATGGTAATCACTCCATTTGGCCCGGGCAACTTCATCTTCAGATAACTGATGTGACAGCTTTCCATGAATTTGTTCAATGCTAGTCTTCCGAGTAACGCATGATATGCACTTTCCAAGTTCACCACCTCAAACTCCAGATTTTCAGTTCGACAGTTATCCCTTGTGCCGAATAACACGTCGACCCGGACTTTGCCTATGGGCTCACAAGAAATGCCTGGTACAATGCAATGGAAAGTTGTTCTCGTAGCTTGGAGCATGTTCTCCGAGATGCCCAACTTGCGCATCGTATCGGCATACATGATGTTAATGCTACTCCCATTATCAATCAAAACCTTGGAGAACCTCACGTTGATGTTCGGTCCAATGAATGTCGGATCCAGCACCAGTGCATACGAACCAGGACTCGGCATAAGTTTAGGATGATCTTTGATGTTCCAGGTGATTTCCTGGTCCGACCAAGGCATGTACCTCGTCACTGCTGGCATGACCGCATTGACCTCCATATGTCGGCGCTGCAAGCTCTTTCTATCTGTTTCCTCAGTCGTGAACACAAAATAACTCTGGTGATGTTCCCTGTACTCATTCCTTCCCTCGTTTCCGGGGTACCTTTGATCCGGTTGTTGCTGATTTTCCACCTGATGCACTGCATCCCTTCTCTCATTGTTGTCATACCTCGGCGGAGGGGGAGGCAACATTAGCTGCTGCGTGTTTGCTCCAGAGAGCAATTGCTGCCGGGGTAACTCCTGCCGAGGTTGATCATTCCGGGGTGCCTGAGCATTCCCCGAACCACCTTCCTCTATCTTACGCATCCACTCACATTGCCTCGTCGTGTGACCCGCCGGGCTATTCGGATTTGGCGTGTGAAACTTACACGGCTGGTCCAGCATCAACTCATAGGTATACCTCGGACGGTCTTTCTTTTCCTGCCACTATTTCTTCTGCTCCGGAGTCCATGTTTTCTTGCCATCATTTATTGGAGTCCACTGCCCTCCAGTTCTCTGGAGTTGGTTACTCCCTGATCCGGGTTGATCTTGATTCACGGCTGCAACTTGTTGCGAACCGTAACGATGATCCGGTCTATCATCTCTCCTCTTTCCTCTGTAATCATTCCTCCGGGATGACCCAGCTCCATCTCTCTGATAGTATTCCTCGTTTGACTCATTTGACACGAGCCTAGGTTGAGTCGGATCGCCCAAAGCATACGAATCAGCAATCCGGATCATTTCTGCCAGCGTAACTGGCATTTTCCTTTGCAACTTCATCCACAGCTTGCTGCCGTATCTGCACCCTTGCGCAAACCACACTATGGCCTGTGATTCTATGACAGCCTCACACGAGTTTCTCACGGTACACCACCGGGTCAAGAATTCACGATCTGTCTCATTAGGTCTGTGCTTGCACATTGCCAGGGTCTGCGGTCCATTCGGTCTCTGATATGTACTCGAGAAGTTGCTGATAAACATTTCTTCAAAATCTATCCAGCAGTTGATGCTTCCAGGCGGTAAATTATTCAGCCATACTCTGGCCGGGCCTTCCAACATCTGGGGCACGTAACGTACAACCCATCTCAAGTTGCCAGTTGCAATTTTCACCGCTGTAGCATAGTTTATCAGCCAATCCTCTGGCTTGGTACTGCCGTCATATGTCTTCGTGCCTCTGGGTAACTGGAAGTTTGGTACCAGCGGTTCCTTCATGATCCGGGGTCCAAAGCACGCTGGACCCGGAGGACCTTAACATTCGATCTGTTCCGACCGATACAGGCGATCCAGTTTTAACCGGGCGTCATCTGGCATTAAATCCCTGCTTCCCAATCTCGACCCTATCACATGATAGTCTGGTCTGGGGTACCCTGCGTTCACCATTTCCAAATCACCGTTGTTGTATTGGTTTTGCTCTTATTGCGCACCTTTCTGCTGCATACCTCGGCCGGCGCTTTGCTCTTGCCTTGGTATATTCCGCTGCTGTGGTTGTCCTGCTCCTACGGAGTTGCGCTGTCTGGCATTGCCGTTGGCAGCGTTCCCTTGACCGGCATTGCCTTGGTCGTGATTACCTCGGCCAACTTCACCTCGGCTCACACTCTGTCGATCATCATTTTTCCGCATCTCTTTTTCTTTTCCCGCACGCGTTGGGTCGTACGGGACGATCTGTTTGTTCCGTCTGGCCGAGGTTACTACCTCCTCTCTCCTTGGACCACCATGAGGCGATGATGCGGCTCCAGCGGACTTCTCCGGGTTACCCATCACCGAATGGACAATCTTGGAAGCTCCAGCTCTCTCCGGGTTAGCTCTCAGCAGCTCTTCGTTCTGCCTGTTCGCGATCTGAACCAGCTCGTTAACTCTGTCTTGCTGTCTTTGACGGGCCTCACCCGTCAGACCCTCTAGCTCGGACGCAGCCGCATCTGCTGCTCTGAGGTTCTTCGCCGGGGTACTATACTTCGGCAACCCCACAGACAGATAGTTTTCCGACCCTTCTGCTCCATCATCACCTTCTCTATTCATCTCACTTATGAGATTTCTCCCTTTTACCTTTACTGCATCCACCTTGTTTGCCTTTGCATACTCACGCAGCATCATGTTCAGTGACTGCTGAGCCGCGGATATTTTCTTTGCGCCCTCCTGTATCTTTTGCCGAGTTTCCTCTAGCTCGGCCTGTGCCTGAGCCGGATCTACCACTGCTGCTACCGGGTTATCCAAGCTATCCATAGCCTGTTTCAGTACGTTCTCAGGCCTCTCTAGTGGAGGTCCTCTACCTTTCCTCGGTGCCTTAGGTGTTACCTCCAGGTCTGGCATTGGGTCCTTGCTTGCGCCTGCACCTGGCGCAGTCATCATCACCTCCGCATGGTGCGGGAGCGAGCGTCTGGCGCCCATGAGCCACGATGAGGTGGTTCCCCGCATCAACGGCCAGCGGCGGATGAGCGCCGCGAGACGTCCACAGCAACGTAGACCTTGTGCGTGCCGAGCTTAATGAAGAGGCCGTTGCGCGGAAGCGGGCGCGTGCCGAAGCAGCCAGCGTTATTGCTGACGAAATCCAGCGCTCCGAAGCACTAAATGAGCCCTGAGACGATGCGTTTGCCGGTGCCGATGAGGTTTCCCATCCGGATCTTCACCCCTGCTAGCGCCGCTACCCCCACGGTGGGCGCCAACTGTCGTGGTGGTGTCACGGCAGGTGCCATGGATAGGCTAAAGGTGGGGACTAATATGCGCTAGGGAAATCCAGGGAGGGATAGTAGAGTGATTCTCCACAAAGAAGTTTGTATTGCTATATCTTCAAGATTACAAGTGCTCCTTGAGCTGTATTGGCGAGAGGAGGAAGAAGGTGCTCCCTTACTCTTGCCTACTATCTTGCCCAAGAACCCTAGATCAACTAGTGCTATGGAACTACCAAACCAACTAGTCCTCAACCAACCCCCTCTGCCAGAACCCTAAACCCCCTTATATAGAGGAGATTCGGTCCTGGCCTAGGGCATACGTGGAGGCATATTCCTAAGAATATGCCCCCTCCCAAAGTGGTAACCTGACCGGGGTGCTTTTCCCCCGCATCACACATGCTTTAGCGACGTAGCCTCTGCGGCGCCCGCGTCAGCCGACGTGAGTGTCATCACCCTTGTCGGCCATGACCCGGTGGTCCTGCCCTTGCTTTATTTGCTCATGCAGTGCGTATCGGACCTTCTTTTTTGACCAGAGAGATTCCTTCCTTCTCCTAGAAGCTAAGCGAGGATCCGGATCATAGTAGATCCGGCCACACCTGTTCTTGCATATAAGTTAGACAAGTACTTCCGACTTACTCCTTAAGCTGGATGAGACAACGTTAGGCCACCCCCCCCTCCTGGTCCGGGTTACTCCCGTGATTCGGACTGCCTTGAGGTGACCCGGTCAGCATCCGCTTTGACCTTGCCGGACCTCGGCTAACTCGGCCGTTATACCCCGAAGTGACCCTACCCGGGGGTATCCCCCCAACATGAAGTGATTTGGGAAGCTGTTGCTTCCACAACTTTCAGATCCGGAACCGTAGGTTCCATCTTTAGTGGCCAGATCGCTTAGATCGGATTCGCGGCTATCGTGACCATATTCCCTAACCGCCAGAGCATTGAGCTCACTGAGGGTGCCGATCGATGGAGGGAACCATGATGCTGGGGCAATCGCCGGTGCCGTCGGCTGATCGGGCATGCGAAGCGTGCCCATCTGACCAACTTGGAAGCGGAATCTCCCAATCGCTATGTTGATTCCGTCGCCTACGGACTCGAAGGCCGGGCAAGTAGCCAGCGTGTGGACGGTGAAGTCGAAGGCGCCGAAAAGCTGGCGAATCTGCATTGTTGTAGAGTTGTAGATCGCGTTTGATGGGGCCGAAGAAGCCGCAACATCAGCACTCCCAATTCCCACAGATGGCGCCAATTGACGAGGGTTTAACTCATCAATGTCCATTGTTATGGACTTGGGTTTTGGAGAAGGAGGGAGCACTGGAGACATCTATCGGCTAGCAAACAAGCACACAGGGACAAAGGATTTACCCAGGTTCGGGCCTCGTAGAGGTCCCTACTCCTGCTTGTCTGCTCGTGGAATTATTGAGGGAGTCAAAAGTTACAACGGTGCGTAGATGCAATCTGGCGAGGGTTTGTGGAAGCTAGGGTTGCGTGTGTCCTCCTTGCCGCCCCCTCCTAGCCCTTATATAGATAGGCTAGATCTCGGGTAGCAGGTCGAGTCGGTTACAAGTTAGGGTTTTCCCCTTTCAAACATTCTATCTTCATCTTTCTCTTGATCTTCAAGCAATCGAGAGTCCGCAGGTTACTCGAGTCCTTCTATCTGGGCCTTGGCGACACCGTGGGCCTATATGTATTTGGACTGTATATACCAAGTTCGATTACCTGCAGGGTATACCCATGTCACACATGATGCGATGTATGCAAGCATGAACGATTTAATATGCAACAAGGTTTATATGACATTTATAAAATAGGGGATCGGATAGGGTTAACACATATGGGTTCCGGAGGGGTTTGGGGTCGGCGGGATCGGTCTTCAGGCCAAGGCTTTGGGTCCGAGAGGAAGAACTTGGCGCGCCGAGGCTCGGCCTTTAGGGTCTCAGCTATCGGATCCATGATGGGGATCTCGGTGATCCAGGGAGTCATTGGAGTCCGGGATGGAGATCTCGTCGTTCCATGCTGGTGATCTTCGGATGCAACGGGTTTTGGTCCTGTGTGGATGACCTTAGGGTTTGGGCTTCTCGTGTCGTTACGGGTCCACGGAAGTCTTTGCATCGAAGATCTTGGAATCCTTGGTTCCCAACATCACGAACACCCATAGCGAAGATCTTGGCAGGCCTTGATCTAGAAGATTGACGCAAAACACCACGAAGAGACATGAGTGGCAGCAGCAGCTCCAACTTGATTAGGCGGCACTGTGACCCGGGATATAAACATGCCTGTGCCGAGACTCGTGATACACCTGTAGGAGAACCAAAAGAGGCACTCGTAGCAGATGTCGCGCACGGGAACAGCAGGGCCGACTACCAGGTCAACGACGATGGAGGGCCGGAGCTGGGGCACACGGTAACAGGGACGAAGCAGGGCCTGTGCGGCTCACGTGCAGGGCATCGGCCAGAGGTGACACGGAGCTATAGGATAAGGCCGGAGGCATCCTGGCGCGGCGAACGGACGACAGAGGGCCGAGCAGGGGCTCATGCCGTCCTGGAGACAAAGAGGAGCACAACCAAGGGCAGGGTCGATGCGAGGCGGCCAGGGACACGGGGGTCGCGGCCGTGCTGCCACCATGGCTCTGCGACCAGCTTGGGCTCGAGCGGCGGTTGACGGGCCGGAGCAGAGCGTTACCATGGCGAGACAGGTGTCGACGAGGCCGGCGATGAGCGGAGGGCCCCCGCGGTGGCGGAAATGCAGGAGAAGGCCGGTAGGACGCCACGGGGGGAAGGGGAGGGCCGAGGCGGTGATGGTCCGAGCGGCGATGGTCAGGGCGACACTATGGATCGAGGTCGAGGAGAGGGCCACGGTGACGCCAGGGTGATCCGGGCCAGGAAGGACGACGAGCTCGGTGCGGGGATGTAGCCTGCAAGGAGAGAAGGTGAGGCGAGGTCCGGGGTCGAGGTCGAAGGGTGGCCGCGGCGGTTGGGGGCGACCGGCTCGAGGAGGAGGGGGCAGCCCCGGACGGCGCTGTGCGGGATGGAGGACAAGAAGGAGGAGCGGGGTGGGTTGCGTGGTTATATCAAGAGGAAGGTGGGGGTGGTTTCACTCGGGATTGGGGTGGGGATCGTGACGGAGTCCGCACGCAGTGGGTGGTGGGGCCAGGCGGGCCCGGGGTGGACGCGGTCGTACGCGTCGTGTAGCGGGTAGGGGCCGAGGCGCGTGGCCGCGAGCGTGCAGGTGGGTTACTGCGCGAGGTTGGTGGTGGCTCGGTGGGGTATGGCGGCCGAGTGAGGGTGGGGATTAGGTTTTTCTAGGGTTAGGGTTTTGTTTTATATGGGTTGTAGGCTGGCTGTTGGATGGGCCTCGGGTCTGACCAGTGGCTGCCTCCCAAGATAAAAATAGTTTTTCTTATATATTTGTTTTGTTTTATTTTTAAAGATCTTTGGTAAAATATTTTTAGACAAAACGAAATCATCCGGATGAGGACAGTGTTTTGGGTTTGAATAAAGACGGGGGTATTTAGAAAACAAAGATAGACTTTTGGAATTAGTTTTTGGCAAAAAGATGCATTATGATATGATGATGCTCAAATGCAATGTGACATGATGACATGAGCATGCGGTCATGATGATGCACAAAACAAAATCACAGCGATTTTCTAGTAGTGGTTTTATCGGGATGCTACAATTCGACACCACTAACAATGGATCTCGCCCTCGAGATCCGCCTCATGGTACGGAGAAGAAGGCTGATGATATGGATCTTCTCGTTTCGTGTAGATCCTCGCGACACAACTAACAATGATCCTTGCTCCGTCTTGAAATCATCGACACCACCAACAAGAGGTCGTTGCTCATGTTCGTAGAGAGAACACTCTAGAGAACAAAGGACGAAGGTAAAGGTATCAAAAGATAAGGCCACCTCTAACTTCGATAGAAGGAGAGAAAAATGTGCAACCTAATCCACTTCAATGTACGGGAGCGAATAAAATGAGTAGTCGGCATGGGGGCCAATCCATCACGCACCCAAACTATTACTCCGCACATGTAGTAGAAAAGTGTGTAACCCATTCTCGGAATTCAGACTGAAGATCTCGATAAGCGAGGTTCGGAAACAAAGGAGTGATGTAGGGTTTCATCAGATCTGATGTAGATGAGGTCGTCGTGTTGGAAAACACCGGAAGGCACAAGAAGGAACAAAGAGAAGTCAAACAGATGAAGGATTCCTCAGATAGCAGGAAGACCGGATGTAGAAGCACCGTTACCAAAGGAGGAAGCGAAACCCTGAAGGTACGACGGAAACCCAACCACGAGAATTCCTGGACTTGATGAAAGGTAAGAGAACAGATTCAAAACTCGCAAAGGTAAGACAAGAATAGCATAGGGGTAAGGAGTAAAAATAGACCTAATCAGATCTATCCAACCGATTTTCAAAAAATAGTTTGGACACTCTACAACGTTCGTTAGCTAGGTCATCCTACAGGCTGGACCAGTGGGTATCGCAACTGCTGAGCTCTGATACCACTTTGTAACACCCTGTCCACTCCTGGGCCCGGGGGTGTCACTCCTGGCACCTTAATAGGATATCTAGACTGGCCCCACATACCAACACTAGTCTTTTCTGTGCACTTTGTCCTCACTGCAGCGCACTGTACCCACTTCCTGCCGCCACCCATCCTAGAATTGCTCTAGGCCAAGAACTCTTAACCTTAGAGTTCTTTTTGAATGAGCTTCCGGAAAAGAAGTTGCAACTTGTTGGTATGAGTATTCTATCAATCCTATTAAGCCATGCGCCTGGTCTCACATACACCCACCCTTTAGAAGATCGATGCCCTCATCGATCAAGCACACCCCAGGAACGTTCCCTCTTGGCACGCGTCTGTGCGTCCAGTGTCGGCACATGTGCCATTCCGTGTCCACTTCGGGCCACACGTGCCATGCTCCACATGTCTCGCCACTAACCTGCACACACCCGTTTAAGCGCAAGGTCGGCTCTGATACCACTTTGTAACACCCTCGAATCGGCCCTATGCAAGTTTTAGCGCTTCCCACCAAACCCGCATAGAAACGATTCAAGGACGCCCACCAGGCACTTTCGTGCGGGTGGAAAACGAAGTAATATCATTACAAAATAGTCCATGATGGAACCCACAGAACAGATATATATACAGCAAGGACTCACTGAGTCAAGAATACAGATATACAGTACAAAGATCCAAATCACCTTGAAAATGATACAACATCCGAGTACGGATAAGAAGCAAATTGAGCTAAGAGTCCTGAAGAATAACCAATGGCGTCCATAACCCTGCCCAGGCCAAGCCGGAAGGGTAACCCTGGTAACAACGTCGATCTCATACCTGCTAAAACAAAAGGGGTGCCGACAAAGGGCAAAGGAAAAAGGGAGCGGTCAGTACTGAGGCTAGTACACGGCGAGGCTAGAATTCAGCGGCTCTCGCCTACATAGGTATGGTGGACTGAAGCGGCAGCGAAGCATGCACTAAACAATCTATAGAGACTCGATTCTACTGTCGGCTATTAGAGAGGGATAAGAAAGACCTATTCGGATCCAACCTGATAGTAACACCGAAACATACCCATCCTAGTATTTCCCCCTCGAGACCACACGAGGAAGTCAAACCGAGGAACTCACACAGTTGGCAATTTTATTTATTCCATTATAGTTGTAGCACTTACTAGTCATATATAGATAGCATTTGTCATCCCAAACCCAGTAGTTGTTGGCACTTTTATTTCATTCCATTGGAGTTGCGATACTTACTAGGCAGGTATATCATGACACGATACACCCCAATTCCACCAGTTGTTGGCACTTCTATTATCCATTCCATTGTAGTGAAGCTGATTACTAGTCACATATTAAGTCAAATTTATAGCACTACTTTAGTTATGCTTGTCTATGATTGATATATTGTGCTCCAAGTCGTCCATAACCGCGGACACGGCTTTCAGAAAGGTTTACCCTGCAGGGGTGCACAAATAGCAACACACGCACGATCAACCTCGGAAAAACCAAATCAAAATCCAACGAGGCTTTCACGATAAAGCAATCACAGGATTCATAAAATATTTCAGGGGGCCACCCCTAATAAGCTACCCGTAATAACAAAAGTCGGTAGGCTCATGGACCCGTGTGGTGTGGCGGCAGCTTGTCGATACAACGGAAATGTGGCACGGGGTTCCTAAACAGTACAGGCGCTCCACGCGTAATCTTAAATAAAGCAGTAAAGCATGGCATAAGTAAAGGATAGTAATAAATCCCCAAACTAGTTTGTGGCCCCAAGAAATAAGAAATGAATCAAGCTTTGGCTAAGGGGATTCATGGTCCCACATGCGGATAGTGCGATAGTCAAGGAACAGGTATCAAGTACTCGGGGTCCTACGGGACACAAGTGAGCGGTTAAAAACCAAATATTTGCTATTGCCCACCGATGCCTCTACATTAGTTATATCTATTCCCATCAATTAATCAAGTTGTATTTAAAGTCATGATCATCTCCACCATCAAGCATATCCACCATTTATCATATGCCAACTTGTCGTCAACGGTGGAACGACAATGACGTGAAGCAACACATAAGCAAGCAACTATGACTCGCAAGGCCGGCTATCTATCAAACAACAGGCAATAGGATGTGTCCATGGAAATTTAGGGGCTGCAAGGAGTATAAATGGTGCACGGAAACTAAAGCATCGCAACATGGATAGCAATAGATCAATAGGAGGAAATAAAGACTATAAAAGCAAAATAGGTAGAAAGGGGGAGATGCTCGCCTGGGAAACACTATCAAAGATACATTATCCGAAGAACTTGTCGATAATCGCATCCACTCAACGGCCTAATCCGCGAAGAACCAAAACACTAAAAGAAACACCGAATGCACTATTTAATACTACGGCAGAAGATCGGACATGATGCATGTATGATTTATGACATGGCAAAGATGCGATGCGACTAGACAAAATTAAGCGGAACCGGGTCCTGACAATTAATTAGGTGGTTTAAGTTATTTAGTTACCCTGCAATTTAAATGTTGACATATCAGGCAAAACATGACATCAGTTCGCTACACAAATTTAAATGGAGCCAATATAACACTAGAAAAGCCCGCATATTGCCTCCATATTTAATTATTAGGTGAATCGACAAAATATCCCCAACCACATGATGCGATGTATGCAAGCATGAACGATTTAATATGCAACAAGGTTTATATGACATTTATAAAATAGGGGATCGGATAGGGCTCACACATATGGGTTCGGAGATCTTGGGGTTCTAGAGGGGTTCGGGTTCGGCGGTATCGGTCTTCGGGTCGGGGCTTCGGGTCCGAGAGGAAGAACTTGGCGCGCCGAGGCTCAGCCTTCAGGGTCTCAGCCATCGGATCCATGATGGGGATCTCGGTGATCCATGAGGGAGTCCTTGGAGTCCGGGTTGGAGATCTTCTCGTTCCATGTTGGTGATCTTCGGATGCAACGGGTTTTGGTCCCGTGTGGATGACCTTAGGGTTTGGGGTTCTCGTGTCGGTACCGGTCCACGGAAGTCTTTGCATCGAAGATCTTGGCATCCTTGGTTCCCAACATCACGAACACCCATAGCGAAGATCTTGGCTGGCCTTGATCAAGAAGATCGACGCAAACACGACGAAGAGACATGTGTGGCAACAACAACTCCAACTTGATTCGGCGGCACCGTGACCCAGGATCTAAATGTGCCTGAGCTGAGACTCGTGAGACAACTGCAGGAGAACCAAAAGAGGCACTTGTAGCAGAAGTCGCGCACGGGAACAGCAGGGCCGACAACCGGGTCAACGATGATGGAGGGCCGGAGCTGGGACACATGGTAACAGGGACGAAGCATGCCTGCGCGGCTCACGTGTAGGGCGTCGGCCATAGGTGATGCGGAGCTGTAGGATAAGGCTAGAGGCATCCTGGCGCGGCGAACGGATGACAGAGGGCCGAGCAGGGGCTCATGTCGTCCTGGAGACAAGGAGGAGCACAGCCAAGGCCGAGGTCTATGTGAGGCGACCAGGGACACGGGGGTCGCCGCCGTGCTGCCGCCGCAGCTCTGCGACGAGCTTGGGCTCGAGCGGCGGTTGACGGGCCATAGCAGAGCGTTACCATGGCAAGACAGGGGTCGACGAGGCCGGCGGTGAGCGGAGGGCGCCCACGGTGGCGGAGATACGGGAGAAGGCCGCTAGGAGGCCGCGGGGGGAAAGGGAGGGCCGAGGCGGCGGTGGTCCGAGCGGCGGCGGCCGGGGCGACGTTGTGGATCGAGGTCGAGGAGAGGGCCACGGCGGTGCCAGGTTGATGCGGGCCGGGAAGGATGGCGAGCTCGGTGCGGGGATGTGGCCTGCGAGGAGAGAAGGCGAGGCGAGGTCCGGGGTCGAGGTCAAAGGGTGGCCGCGGCGGCTGGGGGTGACCGGCTCGAGGAGGAGGGGGCAGCCCCGGGCGGCGCTGTGCAGGATCGAGGATGAGAAGGAGGAGCGGGGTGGGTTGCGAGGTTAGATCGAGAGGGAGGTGAGGGTGGTTTCGCTCGGGATTGGGTTGGGGATCGTGACAGAGTCCACGCACAGTGGGTGTTGGGGCCAGGCGGGCGCGGGGTGGACGCGGTCGTATGGGTCGTGTAGCGGGTAGGGGCCGGGGCGCGTGGCCGGGAGCGTGCAGGTGGGTTACCGCGCGAGGCTGGTGGCGGCTCGGTGGGGTATGGCGGCCGAGTGAGGGTGGGGATTAGGTTTTTCTAGGGTTAGGGTTTTGTTTTATATGGGTTGTAGGCTGGCTGCTGGTTGGGCCTCGGGTCTGACCAGTGGCTGCCTCCCCAGATAAAAATAGTTTTGCTTATATATTTGTTTTGTTTTATTTTTAAATATCTTTGGTAAAATATTTTTAGACAAAACGAAATCATCCGGATGAGGCCGGTGTTTTGGATTTGAATAAAGACGGGGATATTTAGAAAACAAAGATAGACTTTTGGAATTAGGTTTTGGCAAAAAGATGCATTATGATATGACGATGCTCACATGCAATGTGTCATGATGACATGAGCATGTGGTCATGATGATGCACAAAACAAAAACACAGCGATTTTCTAGTAGTGGTTTTATTGGGATGTTGTGGTATCAGAGCCGACCTCGCGGTTAAACGGGTGTGTGCAGGTTAGTGGTGGGACATGTGGAGCATGGCGCGTGTGGCCCGGAGTGGACACGGCATGGCACATGTGCCGACACTGGACACACTGACGCATGCCAAGAGGGAACGTTCCTAGGGTGTGCTTGATCGATGAGGGCATCGATCTTCTAAAGGGTTGGTGTTTGTGAGACCAGGCACATGGCTTAATAGGATTGATAGAATACTCATACCAACAAGTTGCAACTTCTTTTCCGGAAGCTCATTCGAAAAGAACTCTAAGGTTAAGCGTGCTTGGCCTAGAGAAATTCTAGGATGAGTGACCGACCGGGAAGTGGGTATCGGGTGCGCACGAGTGAGGACAAAGTGCGCAGAAAAGACTAGTGTTGGTCTGTGGGGCCAGTATAGATATCCTATTAAGGTGCCAGGAGTGACACCCCCCGGGCCCAGGAGTGGACGGGGTGTTACAGGTTTCTACCTTAATTACTTTCTTGTACTTACCGATGTTTGCAAGGGCTATAATCACAAGTATGTATTAGTCCTAGAAAGGTCGGTACATTAGCACAGGTTCACCCACACAACACTTAGCAAGCTAAAGAAGATTAATCAACTATATGAAGCGAAAGCACTTGACTGTCTTCCCATGTGTCCTCGAGAACATTTGGTTATCTTAAGTAATACAACCGGCTTGTCCTTTGCTGCATAAAGGATTGGGCCACTTGTTGCATTTATTCTTACTGTCTTTTATTTACTCGTATTTCGTTTACTTACTTTATCAAAAAACCCTAAAAATCCGTTTGCTAAGTGTAGCATCCCAATTGTCTAACAATTGCAATGCTACTAGCCTAGTCTATATATTTGCTACTTCCTACATATAATTGTTGCATCATAATTATATCATGCTCATGTCATCATGCCACCTTGCATTTGAGCATCATACAAAACCCTTTTCCATTTGGTTCTTCTCCCATATGCATTAGTAATTGTATTTGCCTCTTGATATATTGTATTTGGTTCTTGATAAATGCTTGATGCCCAAGTTGAGTTGGGGGCATATCTTTTATTCAACTCCATCACCTTTCTTTGACACCACCTTATAATTCCACCATCCTAATTATCCATGAGCTGTACTTTTCTTTTGGCATTTAATCTAGCTCATGTGGGTTGGGATGGATCCACTTATAACTCCACATGCCCTCACACTAGCATCATGTTGTTTTCACATTATTAATATGTGGAGCCACCTTTGCATGCTTTGAGAGTGGAACCCCCTTTTTCTAGATTCCATATGGATTATTATGAATGTATGCTCATGTTGGAATATTATTGAGACTATTAAACATCTAGTGGAATATATACACTAGCAAGTCCCAAATATATTCAAATATGATCATCTCCATCTACTCCACATGGGACCTTCTTTTAAATTCTTTTAGCTTGGCCTTACTCCATATTTTGGAATGCATATGAATAAATGCCATGGGGTTTATTTTGTTTTCACAAATTAAACATGGCATCTACTATTCATGCATGGGCCATGCAAATCTCCACCATCTCTTCTCCTTGGGTTTTTCCTTTGTTTTTGAGTGGATCTCCTCTTTCGGAGCTCTCTTTTTCTCTCAACCTTCTCACCTTGATCTTTGTTCCTTGCCATGTGCATTAAGATCCTCACCTCACCACATCTTCTTCATCTCATGCAAGATCATGTGAAACCTCCACTCTAATCTATCTTGCCTCCACTCTCATCACCCTCACTTGTGTATGCTTCCATGCATGTTCATGTGTGACCATACCAAAACCCTAGACACCCCTTCCCTCTTGTCCACCACCTTTCCTTGCTTGAGCTTGTTTTGATCAAGAGAAAACCCCAAAACCCTAAGATCCTACCCCAACCCTCTCTCTCCCTTTTTCTCTCTAATCCCTACCCTAAACCCCCTCTCTCTATTCCTCTCTCTAAACCCTAAACCTAACTAACCCCTTACCCTAACCTCACCTCACCACCCTCCTCTCACCATGCCGAGGCACCAACCCAGCCCTAGCCTACCACCTGGCTCGACCCAACCCTGGTCAACTACTCCATGCCACCCTAACCCGAGCCTTCCCCCTCTAACCCTAGACCTAGCCAAGCCTCTCTCTCTCTGCCAGCTAGGCCCCACACCCGAGCCACCTGCGTCCCTGGTCCACCTGCAGCCATACCACCCAGGCCGAGCCTCGCCGGGCACGTGAGCGAGGAGGGAGGAAAAAGGTGGCCGAGCCACCTTTTGCATTCCACCCCGAGCCCCCACGGCACCCTCTCTCCCTGTCCATATCTACTCCCTCCTCTCTACCTGTCCTCCTCCAGATCCAACCAGGGTCGTGCCCTTCCTCCTCTCCCTCCCTTTCTACCCCACATCCACCCCGGCGGCCACCGTCGGCAACCACCTCCTCTCGATGTTACATGGCGGCGGGCGGGGTGTTGGGTGTCGAGGAAGAACAAGCCGGACCTCTGCGTCGCCCCGCGCCCAGCAGCGAGGAGGAGAAGGCCCAGAACCCCTGCACGGCCACGCCGCCGCCTGAAACCCTAGCTCCGCCGAGCGTCTGCATCCCCGGCGCACCGTCGCTCCCCGACCCGATCCACCACCGCCGTCCACCTTGCGGTGAGCTACCCTACTCCCCTGACACCCTCTAGTCCCTTCTCGCTCACTGGTCGCGCCGTGCGTTTCGTCGAGCGCTCTCTGCGTGGCGAGCTTCCATCATCCTCCGACCGTCCTCTCGCCGTTTCCACCTTAGCTAGCCGCGCGACTGCAAACCAGCACAACCCCCAAGCCACCGCAGTGGTCACCACCGCCTGCGCGCATGCACCGCGTCGCGGGTTCGAGCCCCCACCGTGCCGCTCGCGTTCTCTGTCAGTTTCGACAGAAACGTAGGGAAGAGAAACAGTAGCAGTGGCTACTTTGCACTTTCCCCCCAACCTTTTTGATTCCTCAACCCGCGCTCCTCTCGGTCCCACCTGCGCCTCCGGAGATTTCTGAAAAGCACGGTTCCAAAACCCCAATCCGCGTCCCGTCCAAGCCACGTGTTCTGCCCGTTCGGCCTCAAGTGTGGGTCCGCGCGAACGCCGGTCCCGCTTGTCGGGCTGGGCTGGCCGAGCATGATAAAACGTTCCACCACGCAGCTTCGCCTAGTCAAACCCTAGGTCCCACATGTCTGTGACGGTGGCTAAGTTTTGCTGGGTATAAAAAGTCTGGCAGTTTTCTATTTTAATTAAAACATTTTCAGAAATGATTTAAATATGATTTCAAATTTGTTTTTAATAACTTTTAAATTATAAATCCAAATAATACAAATGATATATGTTTTGGAATCAGAAAAATGTGAGAAATTCAAATATGCCATTCAAAATATCTTTTGGGCAAATTAAATTTTCGAAATTGTTTAAATGCAATAAAAATGCCTTTCTTAAATAATTAATAACTTTAATTCTACAACTCCAAATTCGACAAATAATATGTCTAAATAAATCAGCGCGAGGAGCCCGTTCCAACTATGCATTCCTTGTTCTGAATTGAAGCATGCATCATATAAATATAAAGTATACAGCAACTTATTTGGGAATAAAACATGACTAAAACTCAATAAAATGCTTTATTCTTGCACCCCACACCACACCCATGCCATGCTACATTATTGCCATGTAAATCGTGCATCATTCATAATGGCATGCTTGTTTGCTTGTCGCATATGATTCATATTGCTTGTGCACTTTATTTATGTTGGCTCTTGTTTGTTTGGTTCTTCTTCAAATAGACGCCGAGCAGGGGATATATCAGGAATCCCAGGAGCACTACCCAGATCCATCTCTCGCTTCAACCGAGCTGCCAGGCAAGCACTACCACATGCTTGCATACATATAGCACCTATTGCCTCTATCTTATTCTTGCATCATTGAGTCACGTTTGCATTAAATTGAATCCCATGTACTGCATAGCCTTTACTTTTAAACCCCACCGAAGCTTGTTCCTCCATCCCATGAGCCATTACTACAGGAGTTTTTTGAGCCATGTGAGTCGTAGAACTGCATGTGTAGGGTATGTGAGTGTCTGATGGATAACGAGGTACCTAAATAACTTAACCTGAGTAGTAATGGTATAACTAATGAAAGAGGCACCGTTGGGCAATATCTGCTATTTGGCTTTTCATGCTCACTTGTGTCCCGTAGGACCCCGAGTACTTGATTCCTGTTCCATGACTATTCGCACTATCCACATCCGGGAGGCCTTATGGACCCCCCTGAGCCAGAGCTTGATTCATTCTTATTTCTTGGGGCCACAAAGTAGTTTGGGGCTTTATTACTATCATGTACTTATGCCATGCTTTACTACTTTATTTAAGATTGTGCGAGGAGCACCTGTACTGTTTTGGATGCGGAGTGTTTTTGCGGTATCGACAAGCCCAGTCACACTTTTGGGTTCCCAGTCGTTTATAGACATTGACGCAAACCTTGGGTCCGTATCGGAGCCGGCCAACTTCGTTGCGGGTAGCTTAATGGGGTGGCCCCCTGAAATATTTCTGAATCATGTGATCGCTTTGTCGTGAATGCCTCGTTGGGTTTTGAGTTGGTTTTTCCGAGGTTGATCGAGTGTGTGTTGCTATTTGTGCACCCCTGCAGGGTAAATCTTTCTGAAAGCCCTGTCCGCGGTTATGGACGACTTGGAGCACAGTTTCTCGATCATAGACAAGTATAACTAAAGTACCGCTTTTAATTTGACTAAGTACTTGACTAGTAAATAGTGCAATATTCATGGAATGGTTAATAAAACTACCAACAGATGGGTTGTTCGTCCGCTTTCTCGTTGGTAAGCGAGAAGGAGGATGGATCTGTTAATTATACTATTATAACTGTTGTTACTAATTAACGAACATCCATCTATCATTGGTTAGGCGGATGGTTAGCGAGTATCTAAAGACTTGTTAGTTATTATCTTTTGCTGCAATTGTGTCACCCCAGGTATATGTCCCCTTTAGAGGCATAAAGACTTGTTGAGTACCCCTAGGGTCTCACACGATACATTGTTTGATTCAGATGAGCAGGTGTATTCGCAAGATGGATACTGGGTGGAGGAGACAGATGATGTTGTCAACGATCACTCGGTGTAGAGATTCCGGGGATGGCGATCCGCGAGATCTGTGGGCAGGATGTGTTTATTTATGTGGCATCTTATGCCGATTTGCTTCTTATCCGTACTCGGATCTTGTTTTCCGCTTCCGCCTGATACTCTGATGTTTGATGTATGAGGAGCTATCCTAAACTATTATCTCTATCTAGGATATTTGGATCTTGCCGTATGGCGTTGCAATATTTCTATTTCTTTTAGATGGAATGGCTCTGAAAACTGTTGTATGGTGGCTTGCATACATACTCACTTGTGTATGTAGTTGATCCTTCCGCCGACACGCTCGTTCTTGTCCCGATGTTCTGGAAGTGGTTAGGACGGCCGAAAGGTCTACCTGTGAGTGGCCCCTGGGCCCCACCGTACTATTTAAACCACTTTCGCTCATCCAGGCATGCAACTTAGAGCGTAATTCACCGAGGTAGTTACACTAAGTATTTGCAGGGAATTCCTGATCCATACCACTAGCCAACACCTTCTGCTCCTCGTTGGGTTCGACACTCTTACTTATCGAAAATACTATGATACACCCCCTATACTCATGGGTCCTCACCTGGCAGGAGATGCAAGAGCATGGTCGAACAGCGTCCGGACAATGAACCATGGTCAACTGATGACATGGGAAGCCTTCAAAATCAAGTTCAGTCGCACCCACGTGCCGCAGGGTCTAGTCACCCGAATGAGGGATGAATTCCGAGAGTTGAAGCAAGGCAGAATGATTGTAGTGGAGTACTGTGATAGATTCCTGTCCCTTGCCAGGTATGCACCTGATGAGATCAACACAGAGGCCAAGAAGAAGGAGAGATTCTTGAACGGACTGCATGATGAGATGCAGACTGTCCGCGTCAACATCCGCTTCGAGGATCTCGAGGAACTAGTCGACTCTGCCATTCAGATGGAAGGGAAGCTCAACCAGGAAAACGACAACCGCAAACGTCGTATGATGCACCAAGATGGATCCAACAGTCACCAGAAGTACCGTCCCAACCCCTCAGCAGGATATGCACCGAGGAATAATCGACCCCCAATGTCCCGCCCAAGCTACCCCAACCGTAGCAGAGGAAATGTGAAGTCCGGAGGAAACAATAATCACTCCGGCAACACCAGCAAATTCAACCGTGCCCCTCCCAAGAGAAACAACAACAACAACAACAATAACAACATTGCACCCCGAACTGGAAGCAATGATGTGCCGGTCGCAGCTAAAGACAAGTCTCAGATCACTTGTTTTGAGTGTGGAGTGAAGGGTCACTATTCCAATGAGTGCCCCAAGAAGATTGCCGCCACTGCAGATGTGAATGCCCCAGCTCAACAACAACATCGTGTTCAACTAGGAAGAAGATTCGCCCCAGGGAATCCTCACAACCGCAACGGCCGTCTCTTCCACATGAACGCCAAAGAAGCCCAAGAAGCTCCCGATGTAGTGCTGGGTATGTTTTCTGTCAACTGAGTTTTAGCAAGAGTGTTGTTTGATTCGGGAGCATCGCACTCCTTTATCACCGAAGAATTTGCATGCACTAGTAAGATACACCCAACCAACCTGAAGCATGTCATGATAGTTCAAATTCCTAGTTCAACTATAAAAGCTAGAAAAATTTGCAAAGTTGTGCCTATAAAAATACATGGGATAGATTTTTATGCTAATCTAATAGTACTTGGAACCAAAGGAATGGATTGGATGTCAAAGCATAAACGACTGATAGACTGTGCTAAGAAAGCCATCACCATGACCAGTAGCTCTGGAGTCTCAGAAGAGCACATATCCGAAATCTTGCCCCGTCAATTCAAGTGCAACAAAAGTCTAGCCCTACCCACCATAGAGCAAGTCAGAGTAGTCTGTGAATACCGACAACATAATCCCAGATGAATTGCTCGGTATGCCCCCGGATAGGGATATTATGTTCATTATTGAACTAATCCCCGGAACTAGACCCATAGCGCAAAGACCCTATAGCATGAACCCCTCAGAGTTAGTAGAATTGAAGAAGCAGCTAGATGCTATGTTGGCAACAGGCTTGATTCAACCAAGCGCATCGCCATGGAGATCGTCAGTGTTATTCGTCGATAAGAAAGATCGAGGCAACCGTCTGTGCACCGATTACGAAAAGCTGAATGATGTCACCATCAAAAACAAGTACCCATTGCCAAAGATAGAGGATCTATTTAATCAGTTGACCAGTGCCCAGGTATTCTCAAAGATTGATCTTAGGACTGGTTATCACCAACTTAAGATTCGTGCAACGGATATGCCGAAGACCGCCTTCACTACTCGCTATGGTTTATATGAGTATATGGTTATGTATTTTGGATTAACCAATGCCCCTGCTTATTCCATGAATCTCATGAATAAGATCTTTATGAATTTTCTAGACAAGTTTGTCGTTGTGTTTATCGACGATATCCTTATGTACTCCAAGTCAAAAGAAGAGCATGAGCAAGATCTGAGAATCATCCTTGAAACCCTTAGAGAGCATCGGTTGTATGCCAAGTTCAGCAAATGTGAGTTCTGGCTGAAAGAAGTAGGATTCCTGGGACATATTGTGTCTGCCGGAGGAGTCTCTGTTGATCCTGCCAAAATTGAAGATGTCGAAGAATGGGAAGCCCCAACCACTCAAACATAAGTCCGTGCATTCCTCGGATTAGCGGGATACTACCGCAAGTTCGTCAAAGGATTTTCAAGCATCGCCTGACCCATGACCCAATTGTTGAAGAAGGACACGAATTTTGAATGGACCGACAAATGTGAAGCCAGTTTCCAAGAAATGAAGAAGAAGCCGTTTGATGTGTATTGTGATGCATCCAAGATTGGTCTCGGATGTGTATTGATGCAAGAAAGCAAAGTCATCACATATGTATCTCGACAACTGAAGCAACATGAGAAGAACTATCCGACCCATGATCTTGAATTAGCAGCCATAGTTTTGGCATTGAAGACATGGCGTCATTATCTGATGGGTAATCGCTGTGAGGTTTACTAGGATCACAAAAGCTTGAAGTATATTTTCACTCAGAAGGAGCTGAATATGAGACAAAGGAGATGGATAGAGTTAATCACGGATGATGATCTTGACATTCACTATCACTCCAACAAAGCCAATGTGGTAGCGGATGCTCTTAGCAGATTGCCGAGTAGGCTAAACACCATGATCAAGGAGAAGCAACCAAGTTTGTATGAGGAGTTGGAGCAGTTCCGGACTGAACTAGTTAGCAAAGGATTTTTAGCTAGCATTGAACTTCAACCCACTTTGATTAGCCAAATCAAGGAAGCCCAGAAGGGAAATGAAAGTATCGACTTCATCAAACGTCGTATTGGTACAGGAAAGGTACCTGGATTCACCGAAGACAAAGAAGGAGTTCTGTGGTACAAAGGCCATATCTGTGTGCCAGCAGATTCGGAGCTGAAGCAATTTATCATGCAAGAAGCTCATGATACTCTTTATTCTATCCACCCCGGAGGAACGAAGATGTATCAAGATTTGAAATAGCAATTTTGGTGGCACAAGATGAAGAGAGAAATCGGAAGCTACATCGCCAAGGTGATATCTGTCAGAGAGTCAAAGCGGAACATCAGAGGCCCACATGACTATTGCAACCTTTGCAGATTCCGAAATGGAAATGGGATTCCGTTGGAATGGACTTTATCACCGGATTTCCTACTTCGAGTAGGGGAAATGACTCAATCTAGGTCATCATTGATAGACTATCCAAGGTAGCTCACTTTATACCTATCAAGACAACTTACCAGAGTTCGAAGCTAGAAGAGCTATATATTGCTAGAATTGTTAGTCTGCATGGAACCCCCAAGACCATATTATCAGATCGAGGAACCCAATTCACCTTGAGATTTTGGCAGAAAGTCCAAGAAGGATTAGGAACCAAGTTGAACTTCAGCACAGGTTATCACCCGCAAACCGATGGACAGACTGAGAGTGTCAACCAAATCCTAGAGGATATGTTGAGATCTTGTGTGTTGGAGTACGGATAAAAATGGGAAGACTGCCTGCCTTTCGCAGAATTCTCATACAACAATAGTTATCAAGCCAGTTTGCAAATGGCACCATTTGAGTTCCTATACGGAAGAAAGTGTTGCACCCCTTTGAATTGGTCGCAAGGAGGAGAGAGTCAGATCTTTGGACCTGACATTCTCCGAGAAGCCGAAGAGAAGGTTCACAAGGTCCGTGAGCACCTCAAGACCGCCCAATCCAGACAGAAGATTTACACCGACAAGAGAATAAGAGACCTGACTTTCAATGTCGGAGATTTTGTATATCTCAAGGTTTCACCATTGAAGGGAACCCAACATTTTAGTCTGAAAGGAAAGTTAGCCCCTAGATATATCGGGCCTTTCAAGATTCCGAATCACCGAGGCAAAGTATCTTATCAACTGGAACTGCCTGAAGAGATGTCTGCCATCCACAATGTGTTCCATATCTCGTTACTTCGCAAATGCTTAGAAGTGCCGGAGAAAACCGAAGTTTTCAAGAACATCGATCACCGAGCTGTTGATATCAACAAGGACCTGGCGTATCATGAAGTGCCCATCCGTATCTTGGAGGAAGCCTATAGAACCACCAGGACCAGGAGTATCAAGTTTCTCAAGATTCAATGGAGCAACCATGCCGAAGAAGAAGCCACTTGGGAGCGAGAAGATTACATTAGGACGCAGTTCCCAGATCTCTTTAGTTCCTAGTTTTATTTCGTAAATCTCGGGACGAGATTTTTGTTTAAGGGGGAAGCTTTGTAACATACCAAAACTCTAATCCAAGTGATCAAGATCCAATCCACCCAATTAAGGGTAAACAAAAACTTTTTCTATTTAAAAATCTTTAAGCATTCATATGTGTATGCATTTAAAATAGGAGTTGTTTGAAATTCCATGTTTGAGTGATCTATTGATTGTAAAATGATTCTAAGGTGAATTAAACATCATCTAGATCATTCCCAAACAAATCCCAAAGAAAAAGAAATCAAAAAGAATTAATTAAGCCAATGGTCATTTTTGGCATTTTAATCACATAGCCTACTTGGGCTATTCCTAGAACTCAAATCTTAACAGAAACAATTGTGGTTCTTTGCACCCCTTGCTAGTACAAGTAGTGATGTGCCAAGGCCCACTTTGTTTCATCCCAAAAACTTTCAAACACTAAATTTAAATGACATTTGAAAATTGAATGTAGTTCATATGCATAGATCACACTTATTCAAAATCCACTCAAATGAAATCCATTTTTAAATCCCAAGCAAACCTAGATGCTTAAGCATAAGATGAATCACTCCACCAAAAATCTCCCAAAAGTTCAAATATTTTCTTCATGCGGCCATTGTGTCGAACACCTGGTAGGCAGATAAAAAGTGGCCTAACAATTACTGTTGCTAGTTAAGCCCTTGTCCCCCTCTTGGCCCTCACTACACTCCCATGTACCCCTAGCCTCTAACCAAGCCCAGACCAGCACCCCCTTCCCCGGAGCGCCATTGTAGCGCCGCCCAAATGAGATCACCGCCGGCCAAATGCGGGCAGCACACCAGAGACCGAGACGCGCCATTCCAGCGTGCCCACTAGCTCCGCCCAACCCTACCGCCGCCCACGGTCCACCCCTCGATCAACCCCTGCCCCTGGACCACCTCAGCACCGCGCTGCCCTTTATCTCTGCGAGCAAGCTAGAGTGCGCCAGAGCACGATCGCCGCCAGCACGCAGCAGACCGCGCCTTGACACCAAATCACTTGCCGCTCCGCCTCGACCCCAGCAAACCACCAGACATGGCCGTGTACCGCCGCGTGACCCATAGTCGCCATGATCGCTGTCGAGCATCGCCTCTTGTCCCCTAGAGCGCGTGAATCCCCCGACAGTTAGGCACCGCCCCTAGCCGTGCCATTGCACTGTAGCTGACCTCCAGCAGACCGCCCACCGTCCGCCTACCTCGCCAGGCCGGTAGCCCCCTGTTTCGCGGTCACCGACGAGCCGCGCCCATGCCTTTCGGTTTCACTATCGAGCCTATATAAGCAGGCCTCCCTCGCACCATCTCTTCACACAATTCCACTCCCCTCTCTCCACTGACCATTTCCCCTCACTCGTTGGAGCCGCTCGAGCCGCCTTTTGCCAGAATTGCACCAGAGGAGGCCGCTGCAGAGGAGGAGACGCTGTCGTCGATTCTGTCCACCGCAGCCCCTGCCGCGACTTCGCCTGAGCTCGCCGTCATCGTCCAGTCCGTTTGCCCGCCTCCCCGCACTTGCTAGAGCCCTGGTACGTCCCCAGTAGACCACCATCGGCCATTTAGGGTTTGGTCTCGCCAGCGACAAGTCTGTCGTCGACGACGACTGTGGACCGTTGATCCATGTTTTAATCATAGCGCCCAGATCGTCCCGTACCGCTTCGCGTTTAAAGAGTCACTGACAGGCGGGACCCCTTTGTCAGCATCCCTCGGCGCCGCGGAGCACCACTGGGCCGGCCCATTTAGTTTCCCGCCTAAGCCCGTAGATTCAAAAATAGGTTTTGCTATTTTAATTCAAACCTAGTTTTGTCCCTTAGTTGAAAAATCAATTAAGGAAGATTTACTCAACCAAATTGAGTGATTCCAATTTTTTTAGAAAGTTACGGAAAAGATCTATCCAAGCCCATTGGATTTAATTCATTTAGCGTTAGATAACTCTCCTAGTAAAAATAACAAGACAGAAGCTTTTGCACATTCAAACATTTTTATAAAATCAACCATAATAGATTTTGAGTTCATTCCAAATATCAAAAATCACATTTAACCATACCTATCTGAATATGTAATAATATTAAGGCTTACATGCAGTAACTTTGGACTAGTACCAAAATAATGCTATATAGGCATTTCTAGTCACTTTAAATCATTAATTATTAAACTTAAACTTATTAAAATGTGATGCAACCCTTAAATCACATTCCCATATGCTAGAATATGTGGTGATGACATGTGTCCAGATGATCCCATATTTTAAATGGAGAATATTAAATCTTAGTTAAATTCAATGAGTAGAAATTACTTTTCTCAAATAAAAAGAATGAGGCTATTTAATTCAACCTTGTGATGCTTGTGATGATACTAGATCATCAAATGTGTGCCTTAGTGTGCTATGTAGACTAGTTAAGTATTGTTTGGTGATTGTGTATTCCGTATGTATTTATAGACGATAGTATCGACCAAAATTATGAGGAGGAGGAGTTCTACCTAAAGGAGGAGGAAGAAAACTTCAACCACTGCACTACCCAAGGCAAGCTAACCCTTGCAAGTATTATACTAGCAAGCCATCATTAACAATGCAAGATGACCCTTGCAAGCTATTGTTACCAAGCTAGAATTAAACAAGATAACCTAAGCAAGATGCATTAGGCATGCTTTGGTTATACCATGTTAACTTATACCTACTCCTAGTTTTATTTACAAGTTTTACTTCCCTTACTTTACCAAAGTCCTTTACTTGTTTGAAGGTAGCATAAAGAGTATAAAACTTGACCTATCTAGTTAGACTTAGATGTCATTCTATGGCATGAGATTGACATTAGCATCCCACATTAGTGAACACTCTTAACTTAGTAGTTGGAACAAAACCCAAAATTTGATTTCACTTTAGATGGGAATACTTGGTGAAAATGAATTGTGAAAACCTTGGAATGATGAGTCATTCTATTGAGATGTTTTTACATGTGTTGAAAAACACAAATGGTTTATGATGATGAAAATGTTGAGGCATGAGCCTTAGCCCTTTTACAAAATTGATGGTTGGGTTCGGATGCGATACCATTCCAATTTTATCGTACAACCACAATACCTGAATTGGGTAAGGCTTAGCTAGAAGTTTATATGCATTAGTATTAGTTCCCTCGTGGGAGAGGTTTGAGCTGAGGCTACCTCTCAATGTTGTCCACCTATGCAGTGCCCAAGATGATAGATGGTCATGGTTGGGAGGCCATGCTCATAGGAGAGGTGCTTATACTAGGGTGTGTAAAGCAAAGGTTATGTTTGATTATCTGCATACTAAGTATGATGATTCAGGGTTATCCCTGAATGATGTATGGAATCTTGTGGTGAAAGTGTACCACCTCTGCAGAGTGTCAAACTATTCGAATAGCCGCGTCCGTGGTTATGGACAGTTGGAATGGCCATACTGTTCCTTTGTTAGATGTTTTCAAAACAACTTATGAAATGATTTGTGACATGATTTGACCACAACAGAGTTGTGACTATGACAATTAAGTTCCCACTTAAGTATTTTCAAACTTCTTTTATCTTTCTTTGTTTCTGAACTCAGCTTAGGTTTCAAACTTAACTTTACAAATAAACTTAGAGTTAGCATTCATTTTAGAACCATACTACTTGTTAGTAGTAGTTTGCGAGTACTTAAAGAGTACTCATGGCTTTTGTCCCTGGCTATTCCTATGGCCATACTATGAAGGAGACTACCAAGATGAAGGACAGCAGGACGGCTATGATTACTAGGACTATCTTCCATCGTCAACATTGCCTGTGACTCTGAAGATGGACCCCACCGCTATGCTATTTATTCCGCTACTTGATTGTACTAAGACTGGATCATGAGATCCTTATTTGTGTAAGACCTTATTTATGGTTTGTAATGGATGATGTACTGTGATATCCAATCTGTTATGTCTCGCAAAAATGGTAATCCTAGGATTGCGAGGTACGGCATAACAGGCATCTGGGATTAAAAATTCGGGTGTTGACAAGAACACACATGCAATGACACTGGTGGATCCATGTGTGGTTTGTGAAAAGAACAGACATGCAATCACACTAGGTGTGATTCATGAAAAGAACAGACATGCAATGACACTGGGTGGATCCTTGTGTGGTTCATGAGAAGAATATACATCCAATGACACTGGTGGATCCTTATGTGGTTTGTGAGAAGAACATACATGCAATGACACTGGCTGTGATTTGTGAGAAGAACAGACATGCAATGACACTGGGTGTGGTTCATGAAAAGAACAGACATGCAATCACACTAGGTGGATCCATGTGTGGTTTGTTTAGAGAACACACATGCAATGACTCTAGTTGTGGTTCATGAAAATAACACACATGCAATGACACTGGTGGATCCATGTGTGGTTTGTGAAAAGAGTAGACATGCAATCACACTAGGTGGATCCATGTGTGGTTTGTTTAGAGGAACGGACATGCAATCACACAGGGTGTGGTTAATGAACAGAACAGACATGCAATGACAGTGGTGGATCCATATGTGGTTTGTGGAAAGCATAGACATGCAATGACTCTAGCTGTGGTTCATGAAAAGAACAGACATGCAATGACACTAGGTGGATCCATGTGTGGTTAATGAGAAGAACACACATCCAATGACACTGGTGGATTCTTATGTGGTTTGTGAGAAGAACATACATGCAATGACACTGGATGTGGTTCATGATAAGAACACACATGCAATGACACTGGTGGATACATGTGTGGTTCATGAGAAGAACAGACATGCAATCACACTGGGTGGATCCATGTGTGGTTTGTTTAGAGGAACAAACATGCAATGACACTGGGTGTGGTTCATGCAAAGAACATACATACAATGACACTGGTGGATCCATATGTGGTTTGTGGAAGGCACGGACATGCAATGACACTAACTGTGGTTCATGAAAAGAACAAGCATGCAATGACACTGGTGGATCCATGTGTGGTTTGTGAAAAGAACAAACATGCAATGACACTAGTGGATCCTTGTGTGGTTTGCGAGAATAACTGACATGCAATGACACTGGTGGATACTTATGTGGTTTGTGAGAAGAATAGACATGCAATGACACTTTCTATGGTTCATGAGAAGAACACACATGCAATGACACTGGTGGATCCTTATGTTGTTTGTGAGAAGAAATACATGCAATGACACTAGCTATGGTTCATGCGAAGAACACACATGCAATGACACTGGTAGATCCATGTGTGGTTTGTGAAAAGGACAGACATGCAATCATACTAGGTGGATCCATGTGTGGTTTGTGGAAAGAACATACATGCAATGACTCTAGTTGTGGTTCATGAAAACAACACACATGCAATGACACTGGAGGATCCATGTGTGGTTCATGAAAAGAACACACATGCAATGACACTGGTGGATCCATATGTGGTTTGTGGAAAGCACAGACATGCAATGAATCTAGCTATGATTCATGAAAAGAACAGACATGCAATGACACTGGGTGGATACATGTGTGGTTCATGAGAAGAACACACATCCAATGACACTGGTGGATCCTTATGTGGTTTGTGAGAAGGACATACATGCATTGACACTGGCTGTGGTTTGTGAGAAGAACAGACATGCAATGACACTGGGTGTGGTTCATGAAAAGAATAGACATGCAATAACACTAGGTGGATCCATGTGTGGTTTGTTTAGAGGAACACACATGCAATGACACTGGGTGTGGTTCATGAAAAGAACAAACATTCAATGACACTGGTGGATCCTTATGTGGTTTTTGAGAAGAACTGGCATGCAATGACTCTAGCCGTGGTTCATGAAAAGAACACACATGCAATGACACTGGTGGATCCATGTGTGGTTCATGAGAAGAACACACATCCAATGACACTGGTGGATCCTTGTGTGGTTTGTGAGAAGAACAGACATCCAATGACACTGGTGGATACTTATGTGGTTTGTGAGAAGAACAAACATGCAATGACACTGGCTGTGGTTCATGAGAATAATACACATGCAATGACACTGGTGGATCCTTATGTGGTTTGTGAGAAGAACATAGATGCAATGACACTGGCTGTGGTTCATGAGAATAACACACATGCAATGACACTGGTGGATCCAAGTGTGGTTTGTGAAAAGAACAGACATGCAATCAAACTAGGTGTACCCATGTGTGGTTTGTGGAAAGAACAGACATACAATGACTCATGCTGTGCTTCATAAAAAGAACACACATGCAATGACACTGGTGGATCCATGTGTGGTTCTTGAAAAGAACACACATGCAATGACACCGGTGGATCCATGTGTGGTTTGTGAAAAGAACACACATGCAATCACACTAGGTGGATCCATGTGTGGTTTGTGAAAAGAACAGACATGCAATCACACTAGGTGGATCCATGTGTGGTTTGTTTAGAAGAACCCACATGCAATGACTCTAGTTGTGGTTCATGAAAAGAACACACATGCAATGCCACTGGTGTATCCATGTGTGGTTTGTGAAAAGAACAGACATGCAATCACACAAGGTGGATCCATGTGTGGTTCATGAGTAGAACACACATCCAATGACACTGGTGGATCCATGTGTGGTTTGTGAGAAGAACGGACATGCAATGACACCTGTGGATACTTATGTGGTTTGTGAGAAGAACAGACATGCAATGACACTGGCTGTGGTTCATGAGAAGAACACACATGCAATGACACTGGTGGATCCTTGTGTGGTTTGTGAGAAGAACATACATGCAATGACACTAGTTGTGGTTCATGAGAAGAACACGCATGCAATGACACTGGTGGATCCATGTGTGGTTTATGAAAGAAGAGACATGCAATCACACTAGGTGGATCCATGTGTGGTTTGTGGAATAGTTGTGGTTCATGAAAAGAACACACATGCAATGACACTTGTGGATCCATGTGTGGTTTGTGAAAAGAACAGACATGCAATCACACTAGGTGGATCCATGTGTGGTTTGTGAAAAGAACAGACATGCAATCACACTAGGTGGATCCATGTGTGGTTTGTGAAAAGAACAGACATGCAATCACACTAGGTGGATCCATGTGTGGTTTGTGAAAAGAACAGACATGTAATCACACTAGGTGGATCCATGTGTGGTTTGTTTAGAGGAACAGACATCCAATGACACTGGGTGGATCCATGTGTGGTTTCTTTCGAAGAACACACATGCAATGACTATAGTTGTGGTTCATGAGAAGAACACACATGCAATGACACTGGTGGATCCATATGTTGTTTGTGAAAAGAACAGACATGCAATCACACTAGGTGGTTCCATGTGTGGTTTGTTTAGAGGAACAGACATGCAATGACACTGGGTGTGGTTCATGAAAAGAACATAAATGCAATGACACTAGTGGATCCATATGTGGTTTGTCCAAGGAACAGACATCCAATGACTCTACCTGTGGTTCATGAAAAGAACAGACGTGCAATGACACTCGTGGATCCATGTGTGGTTCATGAAAGAACACACATGCAATGACACTGGTGGATCCATGTGTGGTTTGTGAGAAGAACATACATGCAATGACACTGGCTGTGGTTCATGCGAAGAACACACATGCAATGACATTGGTGGATCCATGTGTGGTTTGTGAAAAGAATAGACATGGAATCACACTAGGTGGATCCATGTGTGGTTTGTTTATAGGAACAGACATGCAATGACACTGGGTGTGGTTCATGAAAAGAACGGACATGCAATGACACTGGTGGATCCATATGTGGTTTGTGGAAGGAACAGACATGCAATGACTCTAGCTATGGTTCATGAAAAGAACAGACATGCAATGACATTGGTGGATCCATATGTGGTTCATGAGAAGAACACACATCCAATGACACTGGTGGATCCATGTGTCGTTTGTGAGAAGAACAGACATGCAATGACACTGGTGGATACTTATGTGGTTTGTGAGAAGAACAGGCATGCAATGACACTGGCTGTGGTTCATGAGAAGAACACTCATGCAATGACACTAGTGGATCCTTGTGTGGTTTGTGAGAAGAACATACATGCAATGACACTGGTTGTGGTTCATGAGAAGAACACACATGCAATGACACTGGTGGATCCATGTGTGGTTTGTAAAAGAACAGACATGCAATCACACTAGGTGGATCCATGTGTGGTTTGTGGAAAGAACAGACATGCAATGACTCTAGATATGGTTCATGAAAAGAACACACATGCAATGACACTGGCGTATTCATGTGTGGTTCATGAAAAGAACACACATGCAATAAAACTGGTGGAACCATGTGTAGTTTGTGAAAAGAACAGACATGCAATCACACTAGGTGGATCCATGTGTGGTTTGTGAAAAGAACAGACATGCAATCACACTAGGTGGATCCATGTGTGGTTTGTGAAAAGAACAGACATGTAATCACACTAGGTGGATCCATGTGTGGTTTGTTTAGAGGAACAGACATCCAATGACACTGGGTGGATCCATGTGTGGTTTCTTTAGAAGAACACACATGCAATGACTATAGTTGTGGTTCATGAGAAGAACACACATGCAATGACACTGGTGGATCCATATGTTGTTTGTGAAAAGAACAGACATGCAATCACACTAGGTGGTTCCATGTGTGGTTTGTTTAGAGGAACAGACATGCAATGACACTGGGTGTGGTTCATGAAAAGAACATAAATGCAATGACACTAGTGGATCCATATGTGGTTTGTCCAAGGAACAGACATCCAATGACTCTACCTGTGGTTCATGAAAAGAACAGACATGCAATGACACTCGTGGATCCATGTGTGGTTCATGAAAGAACACACATGCAATGACACTGGTGGATCCATGTGTGGTTTGTGAGATGAACATACATGCAATGACACTGGCTGTGGTTCATGCGAAGAACACACATGCAATGACATTGGTGGATCCATGTGTGGTTTGTGAAAAGAATAGACATGCAATCACACTAGGTGGATCCATGTGTGGTTTGTTTATAGGAACAGACATGCAATGACACTGGGTGTGGTTCATGAAAAGAACAGACATGCAATGACACTGGTGGATCCATATGTGGTTTGTGGAAGGAACAGACATGCAATGACTCTAGCTATGGTTCATGAAAAGAACAGACATGCAATGACATTGGTGGATCCATATGTGGTTCATGAGAAGAACACACATCCAATGACACTGGTGGATCCATGTGTCGTTTGTGAGAACAGACATGCAATGACACTGGTGGATACTTATGTGGTTTGTGAGAAGAACAGGCATGCAATGACACTGGCTGTGGTTCATGAGAAGAACACTCATGCAATGACACTAGTGGATCCTTGTGTGGTTTGTGAGAAGAACATACATGCAATGACACTGGTTGTGGTTCATGAGAGGAACACACATGCAATGACACTGGTGGATCCATGTGTGGTTTGTAAAAGAACAGACATGCAATCACACTAGGTGGATCCATGTGTGGTTTGTGGAAAGAACAGACATGCAATGACTCTAGATATGGTTCATGAAAAGAACACACATGCAATGACACTGGCGTATTCATGTGTGGTTCATGAAAAGAACACACATGCAATAAAACTGGTGGAACCATGTGTAGTTTGTGAAAAGAACAGACATGCAATCACACTAGGTGGATCCATGTGTGGTTTGTGAAAAGAACAGACATGCAATCACACTAGGTGGATCCATGTGTGGTTTGTTTAGAAGAACACACATGCAATGACTCTAGTTGTGGTTCATGAAAAGAACACACATGCAATGACACTAGTGGATCCATGTGTGGATTGTGAAAAGAACATACATGCAATCACTCTAGGTGGATCCATGTGTGGTTTGTTTAGAGGAACAGACATGCAATGACACTAGGTGTGGTTCATGAAAAGAACATACATGCAATGACACTGGTGGATCCATATGTGGTTTGTGGAAAGCATGACATGCAATTACTCCAGCCGTGGTTCATGAAAAGAACAGACATGCAATGACACTAGGTGGATCCATGTGTGGTTCATGAGAAGAACACACATGCAATGACACTGGTGGATCCTTATGTGGTTTGTGAGAAGAACATGCAGGCAATGACACTGGCTGTGTTTCATGAGAAGAACACACATGGAATGACACTGGTGGATCCATGTGTGGTTCATGAGAAGAACAGACATGCAATCATACTGGGTGTGGTTCATGAGAAGAACACACATCCAATGACACTGGTGGATCCTTATGAGGTTTGTTTAGAAGAACGCACATGCAATGACTCTAGTTGTGGTTCATGAAAAGAACACACATGTAATGACACTGGTGGATCCATGTGTGGTTCATGAGAAGAACACACATGCAATGACACTGGGTGTGGTTCATGAGAAGAACACACATCCAATGACACTGGTGGATCCTTGTGTGGTTTGTTTAGAAGAACACACATGCAATGAATCTAGTTGTGGTTCATGAAAAGAACACAGATGCAATGACACTGGTGGATCCATGTGTGGTTTGTGAAAAGAACAGACATGCAATGACACTGGCTGTGATTTTTGAGAAGAACAGACATGCAATGACACTGGGTGTGGTTCATGAAAAGAACAGACATGCAATCACACTAGATGGATCCATGTGTGGTTTGTTTAGAGAACACACATGCAATGACTCTAGTTGTGGTTCATGAAAAGAACACACATGCAATGACACTGGTGGATCCATGTGTGGTTTGTGAAAAGAGTAGACATGCAATCACACTAGGTGGATCCATGTGTGGTTTGTTTAGAGGAACACACATGAAATCACACAGGGTGTGGTTAATGAACAGAACAGACATGCAATGACAGTGGTGGATCCATATGTGGTTTGTGGAAAGCATAGACATGCAATGACTCTAGCTGTGGTTCATGAAAAGAACAGACATGCAATGACACTAGGTGGATCCATGTGTGGTTAATGAGAAGAACACACATCCAAGGACACTGGTGGATCCTTATGTGGTTTGTGAGAAGAACAGACATGCAATGACACTGGGTGTGGTTCATGCAAAGAACAGACATACAATGACACTGGTGGATCCATATGTGGTTTGTGGAAGGCACGGACATGCAATGGCACTAACTGTGGTTCATGAAAAGAACAAACATGCAATGACACTGGTGGATCCATGTGTGGTTTGTGAAAAGAACAAACATGCAATGACACTAATGGATCCTTGTGTGGTTTGCGAGAATAACTGACATGCAATGACACTGGTGGATACTTATGTGGTTTGTGAGAAGAATAGACATGCAATGACACTTTCTATGGTTCATGAGAAGAACACACATGCAATGACACTGGTGGATCCTTATGTTGTTTGTGAGAAGAAATACATGCAATGACACTAGCTATGGTTCATGCGAAGAACACACATGCAATGACACTGGTAGATCCATGTGTGGTTTTTGAAAAGGACAGACATGCAATCATACTAGGTGGATCCATGTGTGGTTTGTGGAAAGAACATACATGCAATGACTCTAGTTGTGGTTCATGAAAACAACACACATGCAATGACACTGGTGGATCCATGTGTGGTTCATGAAAAGAACACACATGCAATGACACTGGTGGATCCATATGTGGTTTGTGGAAAGCACAAACATGCAATGAATATAGCTATGATTCATGAAAAGAACAGGCATGCAATGACACTGGGTGGATACATGTGTGGTTCATGAGAAGAACACACATCCAATGACACTGGTGGATCCTTATGTGGTTTGTGAGAAGGACATACATGCAATGACACTGGCTGTGGTTTGTGAGAAGAACAGACATGCAATGACACTGGGTGTGGTTCATGAAAAGAACAGACATGCAATAACACTATGTGGATCCATGTGTGGTTTGTTTAGAGGAACACACATGCAATGACACTGGGTGTGGTTCATGAAAAGAACAAACATTCAATGACACTGGTGGATCCTTATGTGGTTTGTGAGAAGAACTGGCATGCAATGACTCTAGCCGTGGTTCATGAAAAGAACACACATGTAATGACACTGGTGGATCCATGTGTGGTTCATGAGAAGAACACACATCCAATGACACTGGTGGATCCTTGTGTGGTTTGTGAGAAGAACAGACATCCAATGACACTGGTGGATACTTATGTGGTTTATGAGAAGAACAAACATGCAATGACACTGGCTGTGGTTCATGAGAAGAATACACATGCAATGACACTGGTGGATCCTTATGTGGTTTGTGATTAGAACATAGATGCAATGACACTGGTTGTGGTTCATGAGAAGAACACACATGCAATGACACTGGTGGATCCAAGTGTGGTTTGTGAAAAGAACAGACATGCAATCAAACTAGGTGGACCCATGTGTGGTTTGTGGAAAGAACAGACATGCAATGACTCATGCTGTGCTTCATAAAAAGAACACACATGCAATGACACTGGTGGATCCATGTGTGGTTCTTGAAAAGAACACACATGCAATGACACCGGTGGATCCATGTGTGGTTTGTGAAAAGAACACACATGCAATCACACTAGGTGGATCCATGTGTGGTTTGTGAAAAGAACAGACATGCAATCACACTAGGTGGATCCATGTGTGGTTTGTTTAGAAGAACCCACATGCAATGACTCTAGTTGTGGTTCATGAAAAGAACACACATGCAATGCCACTAGTGTATCCATGTGTGGTTTGTGAAAAGAACAGACATGCAATCACACAAGGTGGATCCATGTGTGGTTCATGAGTAGAACACACATCCAATGACACTGGTGGATCCATGTGTGTTTTGTGAGAAGAACGGACATGCAATGAAACATGTGGATACTTATGTGGTTTGTGAGAAGAACAGACATGCAATGACACTGGCTGTGGTTCATGAGAAGAACACACATGCAATGACACTGGTGGATCCTTGTGTGGTTTGTGAGAAGAACATACATGCAATGACACTGGTTGTGGTTCATGAGAAGAACACGCATGCAATGACACTGGTGGATCCATGTGTGGTTTGTGAAAGAAGAGACATGCAATCACACTAGGTGGATCCATGTGTGGTTTGTGGAATAGTTGTGGTTCATGAAAAGAACACACATGCAATGACACTTGTGGATCCATGTGTGGTTTGTGAAAAGAACAGACATGCAATCACACTAGGTGGATCCATGTGTGGTTTGTGAAAAGAACAGACATGCAATCACACTAGGTGGATCCATGTGTGGTTTGTGAAAAGAACAGACATGCAATCACACTAGGTGGATCCATGTGTGGTTTGTGAAAAGAACAGACATGTAATCACACTAGGTGGATCCATGTGTGGTTTGTTTAGAGGAACAGACATCCAATGACACTGGGTGGATCCATGTGTGGTTTCTTTAGAAGAACACACATGCAATGACTATAGTTGTGGTTCATGAGAAGAACACACATGCAATGACACTGGTGGATCCATATGTTGTTTGTGAAAAGAACAGACATGCAATCACACTAGGTGGTTCCATGTGTGGTTTGTTTAGAGGAACAGACATGCAATGACACTGGGTGTGGTTCATGAAAAGAACATAAATGCAATGACACTAGTGGATCCATATGTGGTTTGTCCAAGGAATAGACATCCAATGACTCTACCTGTGGTTAATGAAAAGAACAGACATGCAATGACACTCGTGGATCCATGTGTGGTTCATGAAAGAACACACATGCAATGACACTGGTGGATCCATGTGTGGTTTGTGAGAAGAACATACATGCAATGACACTGGCTGTGGTTCATGCGAAGAACACACATGCAATGACATTGGTGGATCCATGTGTGGTTTGTGAAAAGAATAGACATGCAATCACACTAGGTGGATCCATGTGTGGTTTGTTTATAGGAACAGACATGCAATGACACTGGGTGTGGTTCATGAAAAGAACAGACATGCAATGACACTGGTGGATCCATATGTGGTTTGTGGAAGGAACAGACATGCAATGACTCTAGCTATGGTTCATGAAAAATGTACATGCAATGACATTGGTGGATCCATATGTGGTTCATGAGAAGAACACACATCCAATGACACTGGTGGATCCATGTGTCGTTTGTGAGAAGAACAGACATGCAATGACACTGGTGGATACTTATGTGGTTTGTGAGAAGAACAGGCATGCAATGACACTGGCTGTGGTTCATGAGAAGAACACTCATGCAATGACACTAGTGGATCCTTGTGTGGTTTGTGAGAAGAACATACATGCAATGACACTGGTTGTGGTTCATGAGAAGAACACACATGCAATGACACTGGTGGATCCATGTGTGGTTTGTAAAAGAAGAGACATGCAATCACACTAGGTGGATCCATGTGTGGTTTGTGGAAAGAACAGACATGCAATGACTCTAGATATGGTTCATGAAAAGAACACACATGCAATGACACTGGTGTATTCATGTGTGGTTCATGAAAAGAACACACATGCAATAAAACTGGTGGAACCATGTGTAGTTTGTGAAAAGAACAGACATGCAATCACACTAGGTGGATCTATATGTGGTTTGTGAAAAGAACAGACATGCAATCACACTAGGTGGATCCATGTGTGGTTTGTTTAGAAGAACACACATGCAATGACTCTAGTTGTGGTTCATGAAAAGAACACACATGCAATGACACTAGTGGATCCATGTGTGGATTGTGAAAAGAACATACATGCAATCACTCTAGGTGGATCCATGTGTGGTTTGTTTAGAGGAACAGACATGCAATGACACTAGGTGTGGTTCATGAAAAGAACATACATGCAATGACACTGGTGGATCCATATGTGGTTTGTGGAAAGCACAGACATGCAATTACTCCAGCCGTGGTTCATGAAAAGAACAGACATGCAATGACACTAGGTGGATCCATGTGTGGTTCATGAGAAGAACACACATGCAATGACACTGGTGGATCCTTATGTGGTTTGTGAGAAGAACATGCAGGCAATGACACTGGCTGTGTTTCATGAGAAGAACACACATGGAATGACACTGGTGGATCCATGTGTGGTTCATGAGAAGAACAGACATGCAATCATACTGGGTGTGGTTCATGAGAAGAACACACATCCAATGACACTGGTGGATCCTTATGAGGTTTGTTTAGAAGAACGCACATGCAATGACTCTAGTTGTGGTTCATGAAAAGAACACACATGCAATGACACTGGTGGATCCATGTGTGGTTCATGAGAAGAACACACATGCAATGACACTGGGTGTGGTTCATGAGAAGAACACACAACCAATGACACTGGTGGATCCTTGTGTGGTTTGTTTAGAAGAACACACATGCAATGAATCTAGTTGTGGTTCATGAAAAGAACACAGATGCAATGACACTGGTGGATCCATGTGTGGTTTGTGAAAAGAACAGACATACAATGACACTGGCTGTGATTTGTGAGAAGAACAGACATGCAATGACACTAGGTGTGGTTCATGAAAAGAACAGACATGCAATCACACTAGGTGGATCCATGTGTGGTTTGTTTAGAGAACACACATGCAATGACTCTAGTTGTGGTTCATGAAAAGAACACACATGCAATGACACTGGTGGATCCATGTGTGGTTTGTGAAAAGAGTAGACATGCAATCACACTAGGTGGATCCATGTGTGGTTTGTTTAGAGGAACAGACATGCAATCACACAGGGTGTGGTTAATGAACAGAACAGACATGCAATGAGAGTGGTGGATCCATATGTGGTTCGTGGAAAGCATAGACATGCAATGACTCTAGCTGTGGTTCATGAAAAGAACAGACATGCAATGACACTAGGTGGATCCATGTGTGGTTAATGAGAAGAACACACATCCAATGACACTGGTGGATCCTTATGTGGTTTGTGAGAAGAACATACATGCAATGACACTGGATGTGGTTCATGATAAGAACACACATGCAATGACACTGGTGGATACATGTGTGGTTCATGAGAAGAACAGACATGCAATCACACTGGGTGAATCCATGTTTGGTTTGTTTAGAGTAATAAACATGCAATGACACTGGGTGTGGTTCATGCAAAGAACAGACATACAATGACACTGGTGGATCCATATGTGGTTTGTGGAAGGCACGGACATGCAATGACACTAACTGTGGTCCATGAAAAGAACAAACATGCAATGACACTGGTGGATCCATGTGTGGTTTGTGAAAAGAACAAACATGCAATGACACTAGTGGATCCTTGTGTGGTTTGCGAGAATAACTGACATGCAATGACACTGGTGGATACTTATGTGGTTTGTGAGAAGAATAGACATGCAATGACACTTTCTATGGTTCATGAGAAGAACACACATGCAATGACACTGGTGGATACTTATGTTGTTTGTGAGAAGAAATACATGCAATGACATTAGCTATGGTTCATGCGAAGAACACACATGCAATGACACTGGTAGATCCATGTGTGGTTTGTGAAAAGGACAGACATGCAATCATACTAGGTGGATCCATGTGTGGTTTGTGGAAAGAACATACATGCAATGACTCTAGTTGTGGTTCATGAAAACAACACACATGCAATGACACTGGTGGATCCATGTGTGGTTCATGAAAAGAACACACATGCAATGACACTGGTGGATCCATATGTGGTTTGTGGAAAGAACAGACATGCAATGAATCTAGCTATGATTCATGAAAAGAACAGACATGCAATGACACTGGGTGGATACATGTGTGGTTCATGAGAAGAACACACATCCAATGACACTGGTGGATCCTTATGTGGTTTGTGAGAAGGACATACATGCAATGACACTGGCTGTGGTTTGTGAGAAGAACAGACATGCAATGACACTGGGTGTGGTTCATGAAAAGAACAGACATTCAATAACACTAGGTGGATCCATGTGTGGTTTGTTTAGAGGAACACACATGCAATGACACTGGGTGTGGTTCATGAAAAGAACAAACATTCAATGACACTGGTGGATCCTTATGTGGTTTGTGAGAAGAACTGGCATGCAATGACTCTAGCCATGGTTCATGAAAAGAACACACATGCAATGACACTGGTGGATCCATGTGTGGTTCATGAGAAGAACACACATCCAATGACACTGGTGGATCCTTGTGTGGTTTGTGAGAAGAACAGACATCCAATGACACTGGTGGATACTTATGTGGTTTGTGAGAAGAACAAACATGCAATGACACTGGCTGTGGTTCATGAGAAGAATACACATGCAATGACACTGGTGGATCCTTATGTGGTTTGTGAGAAGAACATAGATGCAATGACACTGGCTGTGGTTCATGAGAAGAACACACATGCAATGACACTGGTAGATCCAAGTGTGGTTTGTGAAAAGAACAGACATGCAATCAAACAAGGTGGACCCATGTGTGGTTTGTGGAAAGAACAGACATGCAATGACTCATGCTGTGCTTCATAAAAAGAACACACATGCAATGCCACTGGTGGATCCATGTGTGGTTCTTGAAAAGAACACACATGCAATGACACCGGTGGATACATGTGTGGTTTGTGAAAAGAACACACATGCAATCACAGTAGGTGGATCCATGTGTGGTTTGTGAAAAGAACAGACATGCAATCACACTAGGTGGATCCATGTGTGGTTTGTTTAGAAGAACCCACATGCAATGACTCTAGTTGTGGTTCATGAAAAGAACACACATGCAATGCCACTAGTGTATCCATGTGTGGTTTGTGAAAAGAACAAACATGCAATCACACAAGGTGGATCCATGTGTGGTTCATGAGTAGAACACACATCCAATGACACTGGTGGATCCATGTGTGGTTTGTGAGAAGAACGGACATGCAATGACACCTGTGGATACTTATGTGTTTTGTGAGAAGAACAGACATGCAATGACACTGGCTGTGGTTCATGAGAAGAACACACATGCAATGACACTGGTGGATCCTTGTGTGGTTTGTGAGAAGAACATACATGCAATGACACTGGTTGTGGTTCATGAGAAGAACACGCATGCAATGACACTGGTGGATCCATGTGTGGTTTGTGAAAGAAGAGACATGCAATCACACTAGGTGGATCCATGTGTGGTTTGTGGAATAGTTGTGGTTCATGAAAAGAACACACATGCAATGACACTTGTGGATCCATGTGTGGTTTGTGAAAAGAACAGACATGCAATCACACTAGGTGGATCCATGTGTGGTTTGTGAAAAGAACAGACATGCAATCACACTAGGTGGATCCATGTGTGGTTTGTGAAAAGAACAGACATGCAATCACACTAGGTGGATCCATGTGTGGTTTGTGAAAAGAACAGACATGTAATCACACTAGGTGGATCCATGTGTGGTTTGTTTAGAGGAACAGACATCCAATGACACTGGGTGGATCCATGTGTGGTTTCTTTAGAAGAACACACATGCAATGACTATAGTTGTGGTTCATGAGAAGAACACACATGCAATGACACTGGTGGATCCATATGTTGTTTGTGAAAAGAACAGACATGCAATCACACTAGGTGGTTCCATGTGTGGTTTGTTTAGAGGAACAGACATGCAATGACACTGGGTGTGGTTCATGAAAAGAACATAAATGCAATGACACTAGTGGATCCATATGTGGTTTGTCCAAGGAACAGACATCCAATGACTCTACCTGTGGTTCATGAAAAGAACAGACATGCAATGACACTCGTGGATCCATGTGTGGTTCATGAAAGAACACACATGCAATGACACTGGTGGATCCATGTGTGGTTTGTGAGAAGAACATACATGCAATGACACTGGCTGTGGTTCATGCGAAGAACACACATGCAATGACATTGGTGGATCCATGTGTGGTTTGTGAAAAGAATAGACATGCAATCACACTAGGTGGATCCATGTGTGGTTTGTTTATAGGAACAGACATGCAATGACACTGGGTGTGGTTCATGAAAAGAACAGACATGCAATGACACTGGTGGATCCATATGTGGTTTGTGGAAGGAACAGACATGCAATGACTCTAGCTATGGTTCATGAAAAGAACAGACATGCAATGACATTGGTGGATCCATATGTGGTTCATGATAAGAACACACATCCAATGACACTGGTGGATCCATGTGTCGTTTGTGAGAAGAACAGACATGCAATGACACTAGTGGATACTTATGTGGTTTGTGAGAAGAACAGGCATGCAATGACACTGGCTGTGGTTCATGAGAAGAACACTCATGCAATGACACTAGTGGATCCTTGTGTGGTTTGTGAGAAGAACATACATGCAATGACACTGGTTGTGGTTCATGAGAAGAACACACATTCAATGACACTGGTGGATCCATGTGTGGTTTGTAAAAGAACAGACATGCAATCACACTAGGTGGATCCATGTGTGGTTTGTGGAAAGAACAGACATGCAATGACTCTAGATATGGTTCATGAAAAGAACACACATGTAATGACACTGGTGTATTCATGTGTGGTTCATGAAAAGAACACACATGCAATAAAACTGGTGGAACCATGTGTAGTTTGTGAAAAGAACAGACATGCAATCACACTAGGTGGATCCATGTGTGGTTTGTGAAAAGAACATACATGCAATCCCACTAGGTGGATCCATGTGTGGTTTGTTTAGAAGAACACACATGCAATGACTCTAGTTGTGGTTCATGAAAAGAACACACATGCAATGACACTAGTGGATCCATGTGTGGATTGTGAAAAGAACATACATGCAATCACTCTAGGTGGATCCATGTGTGGTTTGTTTAGAGGAACAGACATGCAATGACACTAGGTGTGGTTCATGAAAAGAACATACATGCAATGACACTGGTGGATCCATATGTGGTTTGTGGAAAGCACAGACATGCAATTACTCCAGCCGTGGTTCATGAAAAGAACAGACATGCAATGACACTAGGTGGATCCATGTGTGGTTCATGAGAAGAACACACATGCAATGACACTGGTGGATCCTTATGTGGTTTGTGAGAAGAACATGCAGGCAATGACACTGGCTGTGTTTCATGAGAAGAACACACATGGAATGACACTGGTGGATCCATGTGTGGTTCATGAGAAGAACAGACATGCAATCATACTGGGTGTGGTTCATGAGAAGAACACACATCCAATGACACTGGTGGATCCTTATGAGGTTTGTTTAGAAGAACGCACATGCAATGACTCTAGTTGTGGTTCATGAAAAGAACACACATGCAATGACACTGGTGGATCCATGTGTGGTTCATGAGAAGAACACACATGCAATGACACTGGGTGTGGTTCATGAGAAGAACACACATCCAATGACACTGGTGGATCCTTGTGTGGTTTGTTTAGAAGAACACACATGCAATGACTCTAGTTGTGGTTCATGAAAAGAACACAGATGCAATGACACTGGTGGATCCATGTGTGGTTTGTGAAAAGAACAGACATGCAATCACACCAGGTGGATCCATGTGTGGTTCATTTAAAGGAACACACATGCAATCACACTGGGTGTGGTTCATGAAAAGAACAGACATCCAATGACACTGGTGTATCCATACGTGGTTTGTGGAAAGCACAGACATGCAATCACACTAGGTGTGGTTCATGAAAAGAACAAACATGCAATGACACTGGTGTATCCTTATGTGGTTTGTGAGAAGAACTGACGTGCAATGCCATTGGTTGATCCATGTATTTCATTGTACAAGACACTCACTTTCCATTTTTATACTACTCACTGTTGCCCTTGGTTTTTTGACACTACTCAGTTTTGCCCCCTCTCTCTATCTTTCGTAGAAGCCCAAACTTGTGCTCACTCTGTCTGCTACTCCCTGATTGGTTGTCACAGTTGTCACGCGGATTGTGCTCACCAACCGTTGATTCTGTGTGATCCAACGATGGTCATTGCACACGTCGTTCCCTTCACAGTACAGCGTGAGACATCACGGACGTCTCCCTCAGCGAGACTTCTACAAGAAGGAACACGAAACCGTCCATTGAAAAAGTCGTCGAGCGGTCATGTCATGTTTAATCAAGTTTGAAAAGCCTACTGCTGCTACTACTACGCCACAACACATGCGTCATAGAGTGCACGGTCGTCGATGGACAACTGCAATTTATTGCCACTTGTTTTTAATAAGACATATCCCATTTTTGATGCAGCGGCTCTCAATCTCACTTCCAACTGGGCCCCACCGTAAGAAGCTTGCACGCGCTAGCTGGAGGCCGATGATCTGAGATCGACAAGACCTAATGTCTCCGCCTTCATCGAGTCCCTCACAGCCATCAACACATCCCTCTACCCGATCTAGCACAACCCCACAAATCTCGCCGTACAGCCACCTACCTTCCCCTCTACATTTCCACTTTTAACTATAGCCAATTTTAGGGCCGTGTCAAACTTCGTACATAGAAATTGTGTATACGCCCTTTTCATGTGGCTCAATACATAACTGCCATGCATGGCCTGGGAAAAAAACATGACGTACCATGCGCGTGTCGAGGTGCACGGTGCAGTAAACTGCGCGGCGAGTTGCACGGTGGTGCAACAAAACATGCCTTGCTTCCATCCACCTTAACTATAGAGCCCCTCTCCGCACACCCACTCTCACTCTCGCTCACTCTCCCCACGCAACCCTCTCCACTGTCCCACCAGCACCCACAAACTCCCGAGAATACCCCGTCCGCGCCGGTGATGGCGAAGGAGCATAAGGTGGCCATCGTCGCCTCCGAGGCCACCAGCGAGGAGGCCCCCGTCTCCTCACCGGTCCCCCTGGACGCGTTGAAAGCAGCCGCCGTCCCTGTCTAGGCCCCAGTCGAGCCATCAATGGTAGCCATCGTTCCCGTCCAGGCCCCCGTCCCTGCTACCGACGGGGCCACCAAAGAGGAGCCCCCGCCAGCGAGGAGGCCCCCGCCGGTCACAAGCATATCAAGCACTTCTTGGGAGTGTACAATCCAGATAAGTACATCGCTCCGCGGAACCCCTACGACACCGGCATCGACGACCCATGGTCGGAGGTAACTAGGGTTTGCTCCCCTCCCCTGGTTCTTCTACTGTTCCCATTGTTGGATGCTAGATCTTGGTTTATTAGGATTCACTTGTTCGCATTTCGATTGCTCGGTCTTCTTACATCATCTACTCCCCCATTTTCCTTTTCTTCCAATAGATTTCCGGCAGTGACCTGCAGCGATGACGAGTCCATCCACACCAAGACTCGTCAGGTGTTGAGGAGGCTGCAGGTCGGCCAGTACGACGCCTTCTTCAGGGGCGGCTCCTGGCGCTGCCCCTTCTGCAAGGGGATCGCCTTCGGCTGGGTGAGTCTCATCGGCACCGACTTCAACTTCTTACTGAAGCATGCAGAGGCCCCGGGCTCCGGCATCCACGAAGGCGGCGAGCGCGAGACCGTGAACATCAACGCCTACATCGCTGAACACCGGGCTCTCGGCAGTCACCTCCGAAACCTCCAGCGGCAGGCCATGAAAGAGGTTCGCATGCCTCCAATCAGGCCCAAGGCCCCCAAGATCAAGGGACTGGGCAGCAAGAAGTGGAGGAAGCGCCGGAGGGAGGAGGCGGAGGCGCGGGCGCATGAAGGACGGGTTGGATGTGTCCTTGAATGTAACTAGCACTGCGGCGGCTACTGCTGCTAAGCAGCTTCTTTTGATTTTCTATATTTTGCTTGCATCCTATTTCTAGCTGAATGCATCAAACCTCGTTATGCAACCTACTTTCTATCGCTATATCCTATTTAGCCGCGCACAACTATATCTACATTTGTTTTGTTTTCTGAATGATTGTATTCTTTCTGGTGTGATTTGCTGCTCTAGATTTTCTACCTGATCGGAGGCAAAAAGAGGTCCAAAAGGGAACGAATTATCAAAGTGAGAATCTTCTCTATATTTGCTACCAATTTGGGCAAAATGAAACATATATGTTTAGCGAGAGCGGAAAAGGGCACTCTTTCAAACTACCAGTTAACGAGCTACCATCTTGACAAGCTACAAGACACATACATAAGCATAATACAAAGAGGGTTAAATATATTTTACTACTATCACTTGAGGCGCTAGACATCTTGACAAGCTAACTGAGTTCCACAAAACAGAAATATAACACTGAGAAGTAAAATTTAGTTCACTTCTCATCAGACCACTTGAGGCGCTTGCCATCGTTCCTAGGCGACCAACTGCGACCATTACAGGTACTCCACAGCTCACAAAATGCTTCGTCCCACCTGGGATCTGACTTGGCTTCCCTATCTTCAGCGTCCTGCGGCACAATTAGCGGTACATCACAGGCCTGATTGTTGTCGCTAGAAGATGTCTTGCCTTCAGCTCAGCTTCTGACCTCTCTGTCTTCAACCGCAGGCTCTCTTCAGCTTATCAGCCTCTCTCACCGCTTTAGATGCAGTCATTTTCTTTGCATATGCAGCTTCAAACTCAGCTATTCTATATTTTCTACAAAGGGCTCCCCTAAGCTCATCTTCCCTCTTGCAAATAGGGCAAAACACGAGGTAACGTAGAAAAAAAATGGATCTTCTTGTACATCTGGTAGGTCACATAAGCATCTATGGCTGCATACTTCAGGTTTATATCAGACAACGGCCACTCGTCCCAGAAATCGTGCCAATCTGTAGGGAAATCTTCCTTCATTTTGTCGTACGACTCATCGAGGACTTTAATTACGAGTGATGTCATTCCATCCTTCCTCGAGCCCCCTAGGATCTTGACAAGACTCTGAATATCGATCCAGTTGTGCGCAAGAATTATAATTCCCTCTTGATAAAATTTTGAAAAATCAATTGTTTTGTCGATAGTGCAGAAAACAATTCCCTTTTCTACAAGGAACTGGCGTAGTGCCGGACAATTCCTGTCAGTCCTGAAAGTATGTAGTTTGTCATCACCAAAATTTGTCACTACAAATATTTTGTCAATGCAAGATCATCATCTGAATATAATTTTGAAAAGTTTAGTAAATGCAAGATCAAGACTCTCAACATTGTCTTGTCATAATTTATTTGGTCCTAAATAAAATCCAGTAGTTGCAAGATGTGTAGGTGGATAAAGAACAAGAGGAGAAAACCCTAAAAGCGGTTAGCTATAGAGAGCAGATCTACAAACCGAGAGAGGTGGTAGACGAGGACGTGTTTCCGCATGGCCAGTTAAAACGATGGTGACTTCACTCCCTTCATATAGGTGCTCCGGGGTGTACTCGAGGTCCAATCCCACAAACTTGTCCTCGTCTATCTCAAGCCAGCCCTTGTACATCCTCAGGACATGCACCACTGTCTCCTCCTCGTTGGTGTAGACAATGTCTATCTTCTTATTGTCATGGGTAGTGAAGCTTGTCTCTAGAGTGCGACGACCTTCCATGGCGGCAAGGAGAAGACGGGAAGAAGACAAATTACTGGAAGAAGAAGAGTGGTTTCTGCGAGGCAAGGGAATGGTGGAACCATCAATGCGCTTTTAAGGTAGTGGTTAACAACGGGGATAGAAGTCCAAGGAGAGACGCGTGGCGGTGGCTGTTCCAGCTTCTGAGTAAACAAAAAATAATTATAACGCTGATACATGTGCCCTGTTTTGTCACGTCAATACACTGGGAAGGGGGTGTTGTCCTATCCACTGTGCCAACGCTGCAAGCCTACATGACAGCCACCCCGCCTAAGCAACGGGAGCGACATAACAGCGAGAACTCACAGGGGGGCCCAACTTGACGGTCGTTAGCCTGATTTTTTGTATTGAAACGTAAAGTTGAATTCGTGTCGAAAAAGACCCTCTGAGTATTTGGCACAGCAACTGTAGTCATCCCGGCCGATATCAGGGAACTTGGGTACCGCGTTGCCTAGACACCCCAACTTTTGGGCCGCAAAATGATATTCTCATATAAGGGGGGCAGGGCTACCCTTAGAGGGACCTTCTCTGGATCATCTTCCACCTCTAGTTTCTCTCTAGCTCATCAGAGATACAGCTCTAGGAGCACTTGTAATAGGCATTCGCGCTTGATATAGTAGATCCTTGCAGGAGTATGGGGTGTTACCTCACCAGGAAGGCCCCGAACCTGGGTACCTCGCTGTGTTTGCAGTGGTTATGCCTAATCCCGTCTGCGGTAGCCACCGCTAGCATCTGATTTTCCCCTCTAAAGCCATCCTGATGGCACCGCCGTGTTCCACAACACGATAGTTGACGCCCACTATGGGGCACAACACTGTCGGGGATTATATTCCACACGGGATTTCCACTTGTTGCCGGTGAGCGCATCGCCTCTGTCCTCATGCTTACTCTTGGCTCTTTCGACTGCATCATAGACAACGCACTGCGCTTTGCCAGGGAAACAATCCCTAGCAATGGAACCATCCTCCGCTTTGGCAACCACGGTGTATACGTCGCTACCATCACTGAGGCTTTTCATAGCGAGGTCATCATCGCCACCGGTGCGCCGCTCGGTTTCACCGCTCCCTGCGTTGCCGCAACGAACTGCAGCATCAAGGTCATGATGGCCGGCTCAGGCGAAAACCACCGCCTGATCCTCGAATGTCGGGTGGGTGGCAATGGCTCTACCTCACGCGACACAGACTAGGACATACTGACGTCCTCCATTTAGCACCTCCACAACCCTACCATCCCCGAGGTGGATCTAGCTATGTCCGTGGCTGCCTTGGAAGCTATCCGCCAGTACCTCCGAGACGAGGCCACCAAAGTCGCTGATACATTGCAAATGTATCTATAATTTTTGATGTTCCATGCTTGTTTTTTATCTACTTTCTTATGTTTTGTTCCAACTTTGGAGTACTTTTCATATGATTTCTTGGACTAACCTATTAACAAGAGCCACAGTGCCAGTTGCCTGTTTTCTGCTGTTTTTGGTTCTAGGAAGTCAGAAAATGAATATTCTCGAAATTGGACGGGACAAAAGCCAAAGTTACTATTTTCCCGAAAGACTCACGGAGCCAGAAGGAGAGTCGGAGAGGGGCCACAGGGTGGCCACACCCCCCTTGGCGCGAGCAACCCTAAGCCACGCCAGGGCATGGTGTGGGCCCCCTGGCCGACTACCGACCTTGCCTCTTTCGCCTATAAGAGCCTCCCGATACCAAAACCCTAAATGATCAATCAGAAATCCACGAAAAGTTCCGCAGCGTAGCCGCCACCGAAGGGGAGATTCGGGGGACAGAAAGTCTCTGTTCCGGCACCCAGCCGGGACGGGGAAGTGCCCTCGGAGCCATCTCCATCAGTCTCCTCCACCATCTCCATCACCATTGCTTATTCCCATGATGAGGAGGGAGTAGTTCTCTCTCGAGGCTAAGGGTTCTACCGGTAGCTATGTGTTCATCTCTCTCTCTATGCATGATCTTATTGAGATCATGACCTTGTAATCTATAGATCTACCTTGCTACTCAAGTGCTTTAATAGATCTCTGCTCTCCCCATGCGTGTGAAGTTGACAGTGTGCACACCATGGTGGAACTTAGGCTAGAGATTACAAATACTTGTTATGAGTTATATTTGGAGTTGGATGTCTTTATGAAATTGTGGTGTTTGTTGGACTCATCTAGTACTCAAGGTGACAGTGTGGGGTTTCTAGATGGGAAAGATGAACTTTGAGGTGTGCTGTTATAGCCCTACCATCGATTAGAGTGTTCAACTGGAGAGTAGTTAAGAGTAGTATCATGAAGAGAAGATATTTATATGAGAGTGTTCACTAGTGAAAGTATGATCCCTAGGCCTTGTTTCTAAGCATTGATACACCGTTTGCAACTAGATATGTTACATGTTTGCTTGCTTCCATCTTTATTTCAGTTTTACTTTAGTCTTTTCCACGCCATCAAGCTATTTTATATCACCGTTACCACTTACAATTATCTATACCACATGTATTTCACTATCTCTTCGCCGAACTAGTGCACCTATACACCTCACAAGTGTATTGGGTGTGTTGGGGACACAAGAGACTTCTTGTATCTTGATTGCAGGGTTGCTTGAGAGGGAATACCTTTGACCACTTCGTCCCTGAGTTCGATAAACCTTGGGTAATCCACTTAAGGGAAAACTTGCTGCTATTCTACAAACCTCTGCACTTGGAGGCCCAACAACTGTCTACAAGAATAGAAGTGCGTAGACATCAAGCTATTTTCTGGCGCCGTTGCCGGGGACTGAAGAAGAAGAAGCTCCCACGTCAACCATGCGCCAGAAACACATTTTTGTGGCGCCGTTGCCAGGGAGGTAAGGTAAAAGGTATTGACACCGGAGGATTAAAGAAGAAGAACCTCCCACGGCAAATGCCTATTTTCTGGCGCCGTTGCCGGGGAGGTAAGGTAAAAGGTACTCACATCCTCCGGTGTGAGTGCTCGAGTTTATTTCCTTTAGATTCTGCAATTTTGTCTTTTTGTTTCTTGTTTTCACTAGTTAGGCTCAATGGAAAACAACAACAAAATTAGAGAGCTTTATAGTATTTATCTTGAGTTAGGAGATGAAGTGTTTGAAGAGAAAATTAAAAAACATATGGAAATTTATTTGCATGCTAATAGCAATGTTATTAGTATGAATTCTTTAAACACCATTATTGCTAATATTATGGAAAAGTCTAAGCTTGGGGAAGCTAGTTTTTATGAAAATGATCTTTTTAGTCCCCCAAGCACGGAGGAGGAAATTTACTTTGATGATACTATAACTCCAATATATGATGATTATGATATTTTCAGTCCACCTACTATTGAGGAGAAAATTAATTATGATTACAATATGCCTCCTATATTTGATGATTATGGTGATGAGAATAATAATGATAGCTATTTTGTTGAATTTTCTCCCACTATGATTAATAAGAATGACTATGCTTATATGGGGAGTATTAATTCTTTTATGCATGTGGCTCATGATAAGAATGTTTTATGTGATAGTTATATTGTTAATTTTATTCATGATGCTAATGAAAGTTATTATGAGAGAGGGAAACATGGTTTTATGCATCTCAATAATATTAGGTTTCCCCTCTTTATGCTGAAAGTCTTGAAGTTGCACTTGTTTTGCTTTACTATGCTTATTGCTTTATGCTTTCATGACTTGTTTATTTACAAGATTCCTATGCATAGGAAGTGGGTTAGACTTAAATGTGCTTTGAATTTTCTTCTTGATGCTCCCTTTTACTTCAATTCATATTTCTTATGTGAGCATCTTCTCAAACTATCATGCCTAACTTAAAGGCGTTAAAGAAAAGTACTTATTGGGAGATACCCCAAAAGTTTTAGATGAGTCTTGGAAGTTATTACTTCAGTAATAACCGATCCTTATCCTTTTTATTTGATTTTTGTGCCAAGAGTAACCTCTAATGAGAGAGAAGTAATGATTGGGAAAGTTGCTGCCCCGAAACAGATTTCTGTGCTTCACCGTAAACATTCGTGTAAAATCTCTGTACGTCCTTTTGAGGCGTCAATTTTTGTGCTTCTTCCCCAGGTTCTTATCTAACTTTTGTTAGTTCAACACTTTTTGATTTGAGCAACAGAAGGTCTTCGAAAAAATTCGTCTTTACCTTCTGGTCTGTTTTGACAGATTTCTGCCATTTTCTCAATTTGCTTCTTGTTGGTTCCTTTTTGAGTTCTTTTGGGGAATTGAGCTTTTTGAGGGAATTACTTCAGTAGCTAGTGTTCTAATGGAAGTTTATTTGTGTTGGAACTGAACCTTAAGACTTATTATCTTGAGTACACTAATGGTGCTAATAAAGATTGTGTGAAGTTTTGTATGAAGGAAAAATTTCAGGTGTATGGAAGGAATGAGTAATGAGATGAAGGATGGACTAAAGCTCAAGCTTGGGGATGCCAAGCGTGTCACCCCAAGAAATATCCAAGAAGTACAAGCTTCAAAGCTTGGGTATGCCCAAGGCATCCCCTTCTTCATCAATAAAAATCCCAGGTTTCTTCCAAACGCTTCATTTTTATTATTTCATGCACAGTTGTGTTGTTCTTGGAGCATCTTCTTTTTCATTTTTGTTTTGGTTTTTAGTTTGCTGAATAAATTGGTTGGACCCCCTATTTCATACATTGGTTTTCAAATAGTTTGGTTTGGATTGGAAAAGAGTAGGAAAGTTCATGCTTAAGTGGTAAATAGAGCTTGTTTTTGACTGTGGCCTATGCTTTGTCATGCCATGCTTGATATTGTTTTGACTTTATGCTTAGCATTCTTTGCTGTAGCATGACATGTTATAAACAATTGAGATTGCTTAATGTGCCTTTGAAGAATCATATGTTGTTTTAGCATATTAAAGCATAGTATTGTGGTATTCTCCTTTGATGCTTTATTTGGGTTGACTTGGCGCATGCTCACACCATGTTATGACTATCTCAAGTCACCATAGCCTTTATGATCCTTTAGTTTTCAACTTGTAGTATCACTTTATGCTTTGATCAATGATGTTTTGTCGCTCTGCATGATTATGTCCATTATTGCTCTCTTAGTTTGTCGCTCCTAGTCTTTTGCTAGCCTCCACAACCAAGTATGAGTTCTACTCATGCATCCAACTCCTTAAACCAAGTTATTCCAAAGAGTCCACCATACCTACCTACTAGCATATGCTATTCCAAGTATGTTCATGTTTTTGTTTACCTTCCAAATTAAACTTGTTATCAGAAAACTAGTGATTAAAGCTCTCACAAACTTGATGGCACACTTTACTTTTCTTACCCTTAATAAACTTGAACCATTGTGTCATCTATGTTGTATATGCTTGCACTTATTTGTTGGGGATTAGCAGAACCATGTTCTCATGGGAAACGCTTTCAACATTGCACTGGTACTTTGTACCTAGTTGATATCATGTTCTTTTGTATATGGATGTCGTCGGTGTGAATTGAAAGGGGACCCGTAAGTCCATGGAGTTATGTATATGTGTTAGAGAAACACCTGGGCCGCTAGTCTAATCCATGCTGACATGGTGGAAACCTGCAGCGTAACCATAATGAGCTGTCTATGAAGCATTCTTCTTATAAAAAAAGAGTCCTATATTGAGAAAAAAGAGAAAAATAAAAAAAAGATTATGAAAAGAGAAAAGAGAGAAAAAAGCACCATATTCCCATGGTAAATAAGAAGATTGCTGAGATGCTCGTTGTCTGCTTGCCTTGTCTGCCTCCCATTGGCGGTTCTCTATGATACACATGTACTTACGATGACAAGAACTTACCGGTGACTAAACTTGAGTAGCATGAGGAGCGACCCTCGTATTCAAGGGATATGAGATTTCTAACTTATACTTCGTCAAGCATGTACACCATAGTTTGTTCACTTTAACCTTAATCACTTCAAGATGCTTATGATAGGGGCAATGAGAGCTGAAAGCTATAAGTACCATAATTTTTGGAAGCTCTTTATGAAACTTGAATCTCTACTTCCTTCTATGAAGGCCTTTCTTCCACCATTATATGGAGTCTCCACCTTCTACCTTTATGCACCTACTTTGAGAGGATAGTGGCCATTCTTAGTTCTATGTGCATTGTCCCAAGACTAGTTGATTGATGCATACATTGATATTGCTTGTTTTAAACTATTTGTATCTAGTCACTCTTATGAACTTTGAAGGTGTCCTATGCATTTATATTTGCTACTCTATGAGGGACAAGCTCAATGCTATTATGCTATGTTTTCTTTATGTGAAACAAACAAACGTCTTGCAAAGCATTGTTATTCATGAATCTTTTGTTTGTGCCTTTTTCATGTTGCATCATAGTTTCTTTGTCTTATTGTTAGACATTGTCTTTCATGTTATGATTGAAGTAATATGATCACAGCTTTGAATGTTTTACAAGTACTTTGATCAAGTTTATGATGGTGCATGTCACCTCAAAAAAATTTCTTTCTTTTTTATCACTTACCTACTCGAGGACGAGCAGGAGTTAAGCTTGGGGATGTTGATACATTGCAAATGTATCTATAATTTTTGATGTTCCATACTTGGTTTTTATCTACTTTCTTATATTTTGTTCCAACTTTGGAGTACTTTTCATATGATTTCTTGGACTAACCTATTAACAAGAGCCACAGTGCCAGTTGTCTGTTTTCTATTGTTTTTGGTTCCAGGAAGTCAGAAAATGAATATTCTCTGAATTGGAAGGGACAAAAGCCAAAGTTACTATTTTCCCGGAAGACTCACGGAGCCAGAAGGAGAGTCGGAGAGGGGCCACAGGGTGGCCACACCCCCCCTTCACGTGGGCAACCCTAGGCAATGCCAGGGCATGGTGTGGGCCCCCTGGCCGGCCACCGACCTTGCCTCTTTCGCCTATAAGAGCCTCCCGATACCAAAACCCTAAATGATCAATCAGAAATCCATGAAAAGTTCCATAGTGTCGCCGCCACCAAAGGGGAGATTTGGGGGACAGAAAGTCCCTATTCCGGCACCCTGTCGGGACGGGGAAGTGCCCCCGGAGCCATCTCCATCGATCTCCACCACCATCTCCATCGCCATTGTTTATTCCCATGATAAGGAGGGAGTAGTTCTCTCTCGAGGCTAAGGGTTCTACCGGTAGCTATGTGTTCATCTCTCTCTCTACGCATGATCTTATTGAGATCATGAGCTTGTAATCTATAGATCTACCTTGCTACTCAAGTGCTTTAATAGAACTCTGCTCTCCCCATGTGTGTGAAGTTGATAGTGTGCACACCATGGTGGCACTTAGGCTAGAGATTACAAATACTTGTTATGAGTTATATTTGGAGTTGGATGTCTTTATGAAATTGTGGTGTTTGTTGGACTCATCTAGTACTCAAGGTGACAATGTGGGGTTTCTAGGTGGGAAAGATGAACTTTGAGGTGTGTTGTTATAGCCCTACCATCGATTAGAGTGTTCAACCGGAGAGTAGTTAAGAGTAGTATCATGAAGAGAAGATATTTATATGAGAGTGTTCACTAGTGTAAGTACGATCCCTGGGCCTTGTTTCTAAGCATTGATACACTGTTTGCAACTAGATCTGTTACATGTTTGCTTGGTTCCATCTTTATTTCAGTTTTACTTTAGTCTTTTCCACGGCATCATGCTATTTTCTATCACCGTTACCACTTACAATTATCTATAGCACTTGTATTTCACTATCTCTTCGCTGAACTAGTCCACCTATACACTTGACAAGTGTATTGGGTGTGTTGGGGACACAAGAGACTTCTTGTATCTTGATTGCAGGGTTGCTTGAGAGGGAATACCTTTGACCACTTCCTCCCTGAGTTCTATAAACCTTGGGTAATCCACTTAAGGGAAAACTTGCTGCTGTTCTACAAACCTCTGCACTTGGAGGCCCAACAACTGTCCACAAGAATAGAAGTGCATAGACATCAGTCGCCACTGCCCTGTGTCGGCTGAACACCTGTGTGTGTGAGTACAACACCACACACAGATTCACCCCTTGACCGGCACTAGCCAATACATTCATCATCGATGTCATGGTCACGGCGTGGAGCTAGACCGTGTCGCTGACCTGCGCACTCCCATGGCTCAGCCGGACTACCGAACACCCGCTAAGAATATGAGGGCAACATAAGCGGCGGTTGTAGAGATGAACCACCTCAAGGAAGAAGAGATGTGTGCTTACTCGTGTAATAACAAACTCGTTGGGGAACCCCAAGTGGAAGGTATGATGAGCACAGCAGTACGTTTCCCTCAGTTATGAAACCAAGGTTATCGAACCAGTAGGAGCAAGGAAACACCTCCAAGGTGTTGCTAGCTGGACTTTGGCAGGGCGCACTACCGGTGCTAGCAGCAACGTGGAAACCTGCATAACACAACCACAGAACTTTGCCCCAACTTACAGTGAGGTTGTCAATCACATCGGTTTTGCTAAAAACAAAGGATTAAATGTATTGTGTGGAAGAAAGTAATAGTTTGCAGAAAGTAAACAGAAAGCAGTAAACAGTTGTAGCTTGATGGTAAAAGAAAGGACCGGGGTCCATAGTTCACTAGTGGTGGCTCTCCTTAAGATAGATGACATGTTGGGTGAACAAATTACATCGGGGCAATTGACAAACATCGAGAAAGTATACAAGCATTTACTAATCATGTTGACTCCTTTGAGATTTGATTGGGCATTACAACATTATACATAGACCATAATCCAACTGCATCTATGACTAATAATCCACCTTCAGGTTATCATCTGAACCCCCTTCAGTATTAAGTTGCAAGCAACAGATAATTGCATTACTCATTGCGTGTAAAGTAAACAATACGATTGTTCTATGAACAAAGGATTACTGTTTTCTCCCTAGTAGCAATAGCACATCTAGTACCTTAGAGATTTGTGTCACTTCCCCAAATTACTAGAGGCATGAACCCACTATCGAGCATAAATACTAACTATTGGAGTTGCTAGCATCTACTTGGCCAAGATAGAATCCAACAACGGAAAGCATGCAAGATAACAAATAACAAAGACATGATAGAATCAATAATCAATATGAAATAGCATCTCAATATCCATCGGATGCCCGCAAACACAACATGTAGGATTACAAATAGATGATCTTGATCATGAACGGAGATCACAAGATCTAAACATGATAGCACAAAGGAGAAGAACCAACCATCTAGCTACTACATGGACCCGTAGTCCAAGGATGAACTACTCACGCATCACACCGGAGGCTTGCATGGTGATGAAAAAGGCCTCCAGGGTGAATTCTCCCCTCCGGCAGGGTGTCGGGAAGAGATTCAGATTCCTCCCGATATAGGGACGGAGATGACAGCGGCTACAGACTCTTTCATGGAATTTGATCGGGTACTTAGGGTTTCTGTATCGAAGGCATCTTATAGGCGAAAGGGGATGCCGAGGGGGTGCCCTAGGCGGCCACACCACCCCCTGGCGTAGGCCAGGCCTGGCCGCACAACCAGGTGGTGTGGCGGCCCTTAGGCCCCTCTACGTCTCGTATTCTGGCTTCGTGTCCCCCTCGATGAAAAACTGACTTTGGCTTTTGTCCCATCCAATTCCGAGAATATTCATTTTCTGACTTTCTTGGAACCAAAAACAGCAGAAAACAGGCAATTGGCACTGTGGCATCTTGTTAATAGATTAGTCCAAGAAAGTGTATAAAAAGTACTCCAAGGTGTGGACAAAACATAAGAAAGTAGATAAAAACCAAGCATGGAACATCAAAAATTATGGATACGTTAGCAACGTATCAACATCCCCAAGCTTAACTCCTACTCGTCCTTGAGTAGGTAAGTGATAAAAAGAAAGAATATTTTTTATCAAAGTATTTGTAAAACATTGATAGCTGGGATCATAGTACTTCAACATAGCATGAAAGACAAAGTTTTAAAAGTAAGACATAGCAACTATGTTGTAACATGAAAAGGCACAAACAAAAGATTCATGAATAACACTACTTTGCAAGACGTTTGTTTGTTTCACATAAAGAAAACATAGCATAGTGGCATTCAGCTTGTCCCTCATAGAGTAGCAAACATAAATGCACGGGACACCTTCAAAGGTCATAAGGGTGATTAGATACAAGTAGCTTAAGAACAAGCAATATCAAAGTTATGCATCAATCAACAAGTCTTGGGACAATGCACATAGAACTAAGAATGGCCACTATGCTCTCAAAATAGGTGCATAAAGATAGAAGGTGGAGACTCAATATAAAAGTGGAAGAAAGGCCTTCATAGAAGGAAGCAGGGATTCAAGTTTCATAAAGAGCTTCCAAAAATTATGTACTTATTAGCTTTTAGCTCTCATTGCCCCTATCATAAGCATCTTGAAGTGATTAAGGTTAAAGTGAACAAACTATGGAGTATATGCTTGACAAAGTATAAGTTGGAAATCTCATGTCCCTTGAATACGAGGGCCGCTCCTCATGCTACTCAAGTTTAGTTACCGGTAAGTTCTTGTCATAGAAAGTACATGTGCATCATAGAGAACCACCAACGGGGTACCCCTTGCCCTATGATACGGAAGAATCCCCATATCAAAATGACAAGGCAAGCAGACAACGAGCATCTCAGTAATCTTCTTATTTACCATGGAAAAATGGTGCTTTTTTTATCTTTCCACTTTTCTCATATCTCTTTTTTTTCTCTTTTTCTATTTTTCTCTTTTTTCTCAATATTTGACTCTTTTTTTATAAGAAGAATGCTTCATAGACAGTTCATTATGGTTACGCTGCAGGTTTCCACCATGATAGCATGGATTAGACCGGGCCAGCGCTTTCTCTAACACACATACATAACTCCATGGACTTACAAGCTCCCCTTTCATTTCACATCGACGACATCCATAGACAAAAGAGCATGATATCAACTAGGTACAAAGTACAAGTGCAATGTTGAAAGCGTTCCCCATGATAGCATGGTTCTGCTAATCCCCAACATATAAGTGCAAGCATATACAACATAGACGACTGATACGTTGCAAACATATCTATAATTTTTGATGTTCCATGCTTGTTTAGTATCTACTTTCCTTTGTTTTGTCCACACTTTGAGCTATTTTTATACACTTTCTGGAACTAACCTATTGACAAGATGCCACAATGCCAGTTGCCTGTTTTCTTTTGTTTTTGGTTCCAGAAAATGCAGAAAAACAATATTCTCAGAATTGGATGGGACAAAAGCCAATATGCCTATTTTTCTCGGAGCAACACGGAAACACAAAGCAGAGACGGAGTAGGGCACCAGGGTGGGCACACCATATGGTGGCGCGGGCTAGCCCTAGCCACGCCACCAGGTGGTGTGGCCCCCCTGGCCGCCCACCGACCTTGCCTCTTCGCCTATAAGATACCTCCCGATGCAAAAACCCTAAATCGACCAGCCTCTAGCCACGAAAAGTTCCGCAGCACCGCCACCATGGACGGGGAGATTCGGGGGACCGAAAGTCTCTGTTTGGGAACCCTGCCGGGACTGGGAAGTGCCCCCGGAGCCATCTCCATCAATCTCCACCACCATCTCCATCGCCGTTGCTGATTCCCATGATGATGAGGGAGTAGTTCTTCCTCGAGGCCAAGGGTTCTACTGGTAGCTATGTGTTCATATCTCTCTATGCATGATCATATTGTGATCATGAGCTTTATAATCAAGTAGATCTACCTTTCTACTCAAGTGCTTTAATAGATCTCTGCTCTCCCCATGTGTGTGAAAGTGGCAGCGTGCACACCATGGTGGCACTTAGGCTAGAGATTACAAATACTTGTTATGAGTTATATTTGGAGTTGGATGTCTCTATGAAATTGTGGTGTTTGTTGGAACCATCTAGATCTCAAGGTGACAATGTGGGGTTATCTAGATTGGAAAGGCGGACTTTGAGGAGTGCTGTTATAGCCCTACCATGGATTAGAGTGTCCAACCAGAGAGTAGTTCAGAGTAGTATCATGAAGAGAAGATATTTATATGAGAGTGTTCACTAGTGAAAGTATGATCCCTAGACCTTGTTTCTAAGCTTTTAAACACCATTTGCAACTAGATATATTACATGTTTGCTTGCTTCCATCTTTATTTCAGTTTGCCTTTAGTCTCTTCCACGCCATCAAGCTATTTTCTGGCACCGTTGTCTTATATCCATACCACTTGTATTTCACTATCTCTTCGCCAAACTAGTGCACCTATACACCTAACAAGTGTATTGGGTGTGTTGGGGACACAAGAGACTTCTTGTATCTTGATTGCAGGGTTGCTTGAGAGGGATACCTTTGACTACTTCCTCCCTGAGTTCGATAAACCTTGGGTAATCCACTTAAGGGAAAACTTGCTGCTGTTCTACAAACCTCTGCACTTGGAGGCCCAACAACTGTCTACAAGAATAGAAGTGCGTAGACATCAAGCTATTTTCTGGCGCCGTTGCCGGGGAGGTAAGGTAAAAGGTACTCACATCCTCCGTGGTGAGTGCTCAAAGTTATTTCCTTTAGATTCTGCAATTTTTTCTTTTTGTTTCTTGTTTTCACTAATTAGGCTTAATGGAAAACAACAACAAAATTAGAGAGCTTTATAGTATCTATCTTGAGTTAGGACATGAAGTGTTTGAAGAGAAAATTAAAAAACCTATGGAACTTTATTTGCATGCTAATAGTAATGTTGTTAGTATGAATTCTTTGGACACCATTATTGCTAATGCTAAGGAAAAGTCTAAGCTTGAGGAAGCTAGTTTTTATGAATTTGATCTTTTTAGTTCCCCAACTTTGGAAGATAACTATTCTATTGCTTATGATGATACCATACCTCCAATGTATGATGATTACAATGATGAATATGATATTCTCAGTCCACCTAATATTGAGGAGAAAATTAATTATGATTAAAATATGCCTCCTATATTTGATAATTATGGTGATGAGAATAATAATGATAGCTATTTTGTTGATTTTTCTCCCACTATGATTAATAAGAATGACTATGCTTATATGGAGAGTAATAATTGTTTTATGCATGTGGCTCGGGATAAGAATGTTATATATGATAGTTATATTGTTAATTTTATTCATGATGCTACTGAAAGTTATTATGAGAGAGGGAAACATGGTTTTATGTATCTCAACAATATTAAGTTTCCCCTCTTTATGTTGAAAGTCTTGAAGTTGGCCTTGTTTTGCTTTCCTATGCTTGTTTCTTTGTGATTTCGTGACTTGTTTCTTTACAAGATTCCTATGCATAGGAAGTGGGTTAGACTAAAATGTGTTTTGAATTTGCTTCTTGATGCTCTCTTTTACTTCAATTCATATTTCTTATGTGAGCATCATCGAAATTCTTATGCCTAACTTAAACGCGTTAAAGAAAAGTACTTATTGGGAGATAACCCAAAAGTTTTAGTTGAGTCTTGGAAGTTATTGCTTCAATAATAAGCTCTCCTTATCATTTTTGTGTGGATTTTGTGCCAAGAGTAACCTCTAATGCGAGAGAAGTAATGCTTGGGAAAGTTGTTATCCCGAAACAGATTTTTGTGCTTCTGTGTAAAAATTCGTGTAAAATCTCTGTATGTCGTTTTGAGGCGTGCATTTTTGTGCTTCTTCCCCAGGTTGTTATCTAACTTTCGTTAGTTCAACACTTTTCGATTTGAGCAACAGAAGGTCTTCGAAAAAATGGGTTTTTACCTGCTGGTCTGTTTTGACAGATTTCTGCCATTATTTGCATTTGCTTCTTGTTGATTCCTTTTTGAGTTTTTTGGGGAATTGAGATTTTTGAGGTAAGTGCTATAGTAGCTTGTGTTTTAATGGAAGTTTTATTGGTGCTGAAACTGAATACAAAGACTTATTATCTCGAGTACACTAATATTGCTTCTAAAGATTGTGTGAAGTTTTATATGAAGGAAAAATTTTAGTTGTTAAGGGAAGAATGATGTAATGAGATGAAGAATGGACTAAAGCTCAAGTTTGGGAATGCCACCCCGTGTCACCCGAAGAAATATCCAAGAAGTACAAGCGTCAAAGCGTGGGTATGCCCAAGGCATCCACTTCTTCATCAATAAAAATATCAGGTTTCTTCCAAACACTTCATTTTTATTGTTTCATGCACAATTGTGTTGTTCTTGGAGCATCTTCGTTTTCATTTTTAGTTTTCGTTTGCTTGGTTTGCTTAGTTTGCTTGAATAAATTGGTTGGACCCCCCTCATCCATACATTAGTTTTCAAATAGGTTGGTTTGGATTAGAAAAGAGTAGGAAAAGTTCATGCTTAAGTGGTAAAAAGGAGTTTGTTTTTGACTATTGCCTATGCTTTGTCATGTCATGCTTGATATTGTTTTGGCTTTATGCTTAGTGATTTTTGCTGTAGCAAGACATGTTAAAAACAATTGAGATTGCTTAATGTGCCTTGAAAGAATCATGCGTTGTTTTAGCATATTAAAGCATATTATTGTGGTATTCTCCTTTGATGCTTTATTTGGGTTGACTTGGCGCATGCTCACACCAAGTTATGACTATCCCAAGTCACCATAGCCTTTATGATCCTTTAGTTTTCGAATTGTAATATCACTTTATGCTTTAATTAATGATGTTTTGTCACTTTGCATGATTATGGCCATTATTACTCTCTTAGTTGGTCGCTCCCAGTCTTTTGCTAGCCTCCATAACCAAGTATGAGTTCCACTCATGCATCCAACTCCAAATAAAACCAAGTTATTCCAAAGAGTCCACCATACCTACCTATTAGTATTTGCTATTCCAAGTATATTCATGTTTTTATCTATCTTCCGAATTAAACTTGTTATGAGAAAACTATTGATTAAAGCTCTCATGAACTTGATGGCACACTTTACTTTTCTTGCCCTTAATAAACTTGAACCATGAGAGCTTTAATCACTGGTTTTCTCATAACAAGTTTAATTCAGAAGTTAAATAAAAACATGAATATACTTTGAATAGCAAATGCTAATAGCTAGGTATCATGGACTCTTTGGAATAACTTGGTTTTAGGATTTGGATGCATGAGTGGAACGCATACTTAGTTATGGAGGCTAGCAAAAGAATGGGATCGACCGGCTAAGAGAGCAATAATGGCCATAATCATGCAGAGTGACAAAACATCATTAATCAAAGCATAAAGTGATATTACAAGTCGAAAACTAAAGGATCATAAATGCTATGGTGACATGGGATAGTCATAATGTGGTGTGAGCATGCGCCAAGTTAACCCAAATAAAGCATCAAAGGAGAATACCACAATATTATGCTTTAATATGCTAAAACAACGCATGATTCTTCCAAGGCACATTAAGCAATCTCAATTGTTTATAACATGTCATGCTACAGCAAAGATCACTAAAACAAGCTCCTTTTACCACTTAAGCATGAACTTTTCCTACTCTTTTCCAATCCAAACCAAACTATTTGAAAACCAATGTATGAAAGAGGGGGTCCAACCAATTTATTCAAGCAAACTAAGAAAACCAAGCAAATGAAAACCAAAAACAAAAAATGAAGACGCTCCAAGAATAACACAACTGTGAAGGAGATATGCCCTAGAGGCAAATAATAAATAGGTTTTTATTGTCATATCTCAATTAGTTTATAATAGTTTCATATTGTGCTATAACTGTGCCAAGTAGAAACATTGGTATGGGTGTGGTATGAAACAACAAAGTCCCTAGTAGCCTCTATTCATACTAGTTCGTTGGTCACGAAGATGATCTGGGTTTAAAGATCATGGGCATTTATGCCGACTGACAACGAGATCATATCATTAGAGAATGATGTGATTGGACATTCCTCGAAGGATTGCAACACGATCAAGTCATATGGTTCATTGTTGCAACAGCTATACCTAGACTCCTTCTCCTTAGACCGTGAGCTCATATTACTCACTCTTTCCCTAGGCTGCTTAGACTGCATCAACAGTCATATGGTAATATGGTGGCCATAAAGGTATATGTTGGGTATTCCAAAGGAACAGTAGATGACATATGACTGCAAGACCTGGATTTGTTCACCCACATGACCGGTAAAGATACATATGGCCGACTTGGTGAGATTACATCCATATATGTTGCAACATGTGACTAGGTCACGGGGATGTAATATCACGGTAACAAGAAAACATAACTTGTTGTGAACGAGATTGAACAAAGGTATGGGATACCAACAATCGGATCTCGAACAAGTTGTATCGAGAAACAAAAGGAAGAGGATGCTACATTTAGACGATTCAAACGACATTGTCATTAGGAATGCATAGGGGTCACATGGATATCCCTGGTCCCTCTGTTAATCATTGATACAAATCATGTCTAGAGCATTCCTGAGCCGTGAGAGGATACACTTAAGAGTACGATGAGTGCGATCATTCATAAGGCGGAATCACAGTAAAGAAAGAGAGAAAGACAGAATCATTCCGCGGAGAGATCCGAAGTTGTTCGGAGAAAGAATAAAGGAAAAGCCCCGAAAAGTGTTTTCGGATAAATGGGAATTTAAATATTTATTTAAATATATATTAATTATGAATTAATATATTCTAAATAATATTTAAGTTAAGATTTATAAAAGCAATTTTAATATTAGGCTAAATCCCCGGAGGGAAATAGTCTAGAAATAAAACTACAGAAAAAGAAAAAGGAAAAAGAAAAAGCAGAGCATTCTAGTCGACCCGGGCCGATTCTGACCACGCTGGCGCAAAGTCCCACCTGGCCTTATTAAGGCCTCAAGTGGTCAGACGGCTGGCCGGCCCACCCGGGTCGCCTCCCCTGGCCGCCGCCGCTGGCCGCTGGTGCAGCTGGGCCGCGGTGCGGGCGCCGGCCCACCCGGCCGCTGGGCGCCTGGCTGGCGAGCTGGGCCCCGCGGGGAAGGTGGCCGGCCCACCCGGCTGGCTGCAGCTAGCTGCTGTTTCCCTTTTCTTTTTAATTGGCTATTTCCTGTTTTGCCTATTGGGCTGAGTTAATTTGGCCCATTCGGCCAGGACGAAAATATCTGATATTTTTTCTTTATTAATAGTCCCACATGGCTAACCCATAGGGGAGGGCGCACCCCCTCCGCCTATATAAAGGGGTGCCCATGGGTGGGATTGAGCAGACAATTGGAGAAGTCCTTTGGTTGACTTTCTCCTCCTCCCTCTCTCTATACCTCGTGACCATGGCCTCAAGTCTAGGCTGTGCGATCAAGGCACACCTGCAGTACGCCATTGCGTTGCAGGGATTCCTAGCCGGACATCAATTTCCGCACTCCCGGCGGGATCGGGGAGACAGAGGTCTCATCATGCACCGGATGTGTACGAAGACACGAGGCGCAACACTTGGGGCGCTTGAATGTCGTGAGCCAGAACTGTTGCACGATGAAGATGATGATGATCAAGAAGGAGCAAGGGGTGACCTGCGAGGAGCTTCGCGACCTTGAGGTCGGCTACGAGTACGACTACATCAACCACGTTCCCCCCGGAATGTTAACCACGTACGGTCTACAAGGGTATGTATTCTCTACGCATCGGCCATTACTGCATTACTACATAGACAGATCCTAGGCAAGTTTCTAGGGTTCAACGTAGGAATTTTTTTGTTTCCGCACCGATCCCCTACAGTGGTATCAGAGCCGATCTATGCGTAGGAGTGCTGTACGGCCAGTATGCACAAGTTTTGCGCGGGCATTGATCCCTTAGTTGTTACCCTCTAACGTGTAGTTTATATCGCGGTATTGTTTGATGAAGCGGCCCGGACCGACCTTACGCGTATTCGTACGCGAGACTGGTTCCACGCTCAACATACGGCTTGTACCGTATAAGTGGCTAGCGGGTGTCTATCTCTCATTCAATAGTTGATATAGCATTTACAACAGAGGGCCCCGAAAGGGGTGTAGTAGAGACAACTGTCAGATCCATGTTGTGGTTGGAAAGTTCGTAGTTTAGAAACAGTTCTAGTGTGAAAGCCCTAACAACCACGTAAAACTTGCAATAGATAAAGTAGAGGCGTCTAACTTTATTTTGCAGGAGGGCATGTGATTATGATATGGAATTGGTCGTTACAAAGGTAAAGTAGTTTACTTTTCTGTTACTAAGTAGTATAGTGATAGTCATTGTTCCGATGAACGACCTGGTGGAGGCGTCGTGGACTTGGTGTCAAACCAAGGGCAAGATGGAGATCATGCCGGAGCACTCGATGGAGATCAAGGCGCAAGAAAGACCATATCATATCACATTATACATATGATATAGATACCAGTTTTTATCATCTTATTGTGTTCTAGTATTTAGATACTCAACGGTAGCAAATAAGATAATCCCTATTTAATTCCAATGTTCCATGTTCCCCTTGTGTGTGCACCACCAACAAAGTTCTTCGGTATGAGGCAATCCAGGGTTACAGGCCTGGGTGTCAGACATATCTACGTTCGCATACAGTGGGTGTAAGCCATGTTGCACAGCGAATACACACAAGTTAGATTTGGCGAGCCTAGCACGCTAGAGAAGCGTGGCCTCGTAACACAAGAGATCGAAAGATCAAGCATGAGTCACATGGATGATGTGATTGACATTAGTGAATGTCTACCTTTGACAATGCATTGATGGCCGTGACGATCGGGGGAGGTGCAAAGGATAGGGATCATGCGATCACTAAAATCGTCCAGGGGATGACCGTTTTAGTGGAGACCAATTATAAATTGATCTCTTAGTATAAACTTAGTCTAGATGTCTATTTACAAATATCTTAGTAGATCATGGCCTATCCCATTAAGGTCCTTTGCGACCATGGGAAAATGTTGCTTAATATGGAACTTAGCAAAAGGGTCCAACTTCTTACATTAATACCCACGCCTGAGGGATATCCTCGTAAAAGGTGATCTTCTCTTCTTGATACAATAACCATTAGGAGATAATTCGATGACTCCAGAATGTTTGGAAAAACACTTAGCAATCTTGCATTAGAGTTGAGAACTCTTGGAAGGGCTTGATTGCAAATGGAGGTCATAGATGAAAAGGTATATGTTAGATATACAAATTATAAATGTGGTTCTTGCAGAACTCGTTGCAGTTTGCAAAGTATTTGATACTTGTCCCATTTTGTGAAAATAGGAGGATCTGCTTGAGAATTGCTGGATTTGAGGCAACGTGACTTGATGACAGCAAGCAAAACAGTTGATGGCCGACATCACAACTTTCCTCAAAGTTTATCATTTGGATTAGTGGACTTCAATGTAAATTTGCAATCTTTGTATGTGTGTCTTGCTTTTGGCGAGACGATTATTCATATGAACAAGTTACAAGCCATTTTGTACTGTTCTTATGAACAATACCATTATGGTCACATTACGATTACAAACAAGTTATTCTCATCACTATGTCAATGATAATAGTTTAAACATTTATAAAGGATTAGAATGCTAAAAGATATCCAAAGTTTAGTAATGAAATGACACTACAGTTTAAGTCATTTTGGTTATTGCAGGTTCTTTATGAAATATCGGGGTCCTAGATGCTTAATCTAGAGACTTTGCAAAACCATGCCTCTTGGGCAGAATGACTAAAACTCCGCATTCTGGTAAAACGGTGATATGCAAAGAAATGTTGAATCTTATACATAGTGATGTATCATATTTTCAACAAGTAGTGGAAATCATTAGTTAATTGTGGACTTAAGTGAATAAGCATGTTTACTTAATGAAACGTAAGTTTGAAATGATTTGAATTGTTCAAATGAGTTCAACAACAAATAGGATATTGAATTAACCAGTCTCTTTGATTTGATCAACATGACTAAAGTATTCAAGTTAAAGTTTAGCATAAAAGGAACTTGTGAAATATGTTTCACAAATTATGATAATTAGATGAATTCAAACCATGTTGAAATATCTAAACATCATAATCGTTATGTATTAGATACATATAGTATGATATTATCTCTTATAGGGGTTATAGTTGTCATTTAGAGTTAAAGATCGAAATAAGCAAACACTCATTTGAAATACAAAGTAACATCTAAAAGATTCATGGAAACAACACCATAAGTGTTATGGCACGTTCGAGTTTCTGGAGATTTCGACAAGTAGAAATCGTGGCGAATAAACAAGTCTTTGTAGAGCATTCTTAGGAAGCTATGAATGCATCTTCCACAAAAGGGCAAAACTTGTGGTTGTCCCAAGTTGATGTGTCTTGATGAAGATACATGTGGAAGAAAGTAAAAGATCAAAACAAGGTATTTGACCTTACCTCCGAATTGTTGAGTGGTGCAGCGGAATTTGTTTCGTGAAACCAAACTCTACAAATAGAGGAGAAACTGTTGATAATGTCATAAAGTTTCAGGGAATACTTTTACTAAAGAAAGTAGGATTCAACTATATATTCTACAAGTTTGTGGAATTATATTATTGATTCACTTGTCATGTTTTGAACAAGACATACCTACAATTACAAAGAAGCGTGATGGACCTAAGTACGAGAAATGAATAGTCATTGAAATCTCGTTAGTGGAATTCTCGTTTTGATGGTGATCAAAGAATTTTGGAATGTCCAAGATTATCGAGAGGACCTAGATTTGAGTGGGAGCAAATCACCTCGGCTAATTTATAATATGTAGCTAACATATTTTGAGTGGGAGCTAAGTGAAATCCCTGGATCTCAAACATGAATGTCATATTTGAGTGGGAGCGTGAAATCATTCTGTGATATGTGGACGACATATGTGAATGATGTGATTGGTGTTAATAGTATTTAAGTTAGGATGAAGTTGAAGTTATTAAACAATAAGATCTATCGAGATAGATTGGTGAGTTTAATAAACACTGAATGTCGAATGCTTCCTAGACTTGATTCTGAAAGATGTTCAGAATGTCCTAAGACAAGATTCTGAAGTAGCTCAGAATGGAACAAGGTAAGAAAGAAGTTCTTACTATATGAAGCATTGAGTTAGTATAGCAACTTTGGTTGAAAGGAATAGATGAGTTACATCTCCTATGCCTCGGTCATAGGTTCTTCCATAAAACCATGTTGTATACTCGACATAAAGTGACCCGAGGTTCTGGTTGGTAGGGGAGAGTCTTAACTATAAGAACACTTCTTTAAGTGATTCCTGAGTTGATCACTGAACCAGAATTAAGTTTGTACTTAAATGGCAAGAAGCAATGTAAGTGGCATAGTTGCATTTCATGCACTAGGATCTACACAGATATAGAAGTATAAAGGCTGCATCTGATGTGATGTATAATGTTGTGGCGGGGCTAGTTCGCATTTAACATAGAATGATGTGTCCTAGGGCCCAGTTCCCATGAGAAAGCCCTCGAGGTTGATCTAACGTCATGGTAAGCTCCTGGAATCTGGCCTCGTTCTGCTGCCATGACTATAGTATATACACAAAGGATAGCAAATTGTGTTTTGAAGTTTATATGACAACGGTGAAAACGACCATCATCATAAACACTAGAAACAAAAGTCTCGCTTTGTTGCTAAACAAATATTTCGACCCATTATAAGATAATGGTGTGAATGCCAAAATTAGCAAGACATTAACGATTTGCAAAAGACATAATGATCTAGTAAAACAAAACATGGACATGACGTTTCCCATGAGCATGCATGATCTGTAAACGCATATGGTATATGGTTTATATGAGTAAAATGCGAGCTAGTTTATTTGTACTCTAGTGCAAGTGGGAGACTAAAGGAGATATGCCCTAGAGGCAAATAATAAATAGGTTTTTATTGTCATATCTCAATTAGTTTATAATAGTTTCATATTGTGCTATAACTGTGCCAAGTAGAAACATTGGTACGGGTGTGGTATGAAACAACAAAGTCCCTAGTAGCCTCTATTCATACTAGTTCGTTGGTCACGAACATGATCTGGGTTTCAAGATCATTGGCATTTATGCCGACTGACAACGAGATAATATAAGTAGAGAATGATGTGATTGGACATTCCTCGAAGGATTGCAACACGATCAATTCATATGGTTCATTGTTGCAACAGCTATACCTAGACCCCTTCTCCTTAGACCGTGAGCTCATATTACTCACTGTTTCCCTAGGCTGCTTAGACTGCATCAACCGTCATCTTGTAATACAGTGGCCATAAAGGTGTATGTTGGGTATTCCAAAGGAATAGTAGATGACATGTGACTGCAAGACCGGGATTTGTTCACCCACATGACGGGCAAAGATACATACGGCTGACTTGGTGAGATTACATCCATATATGTTGCAACATGTGACTAGATAACGGGGATGTAATATCACGGTAACAGGAAAACATAACTTGTTGTGAACGAGATTGAACAAAGGTATGGGATACCAATTATTGGATCTCGAACAAGTTATATCGAGAAACAAAAGGAAGAGGATGCTACATTTAGACGGTTCAAACAACATTGTCATCAAGAATGCATAGGGGTCACATGGATATCCCTGGTCCCTCTGTTGATCATTGATACAGATCATGTCTAGAGCATTCCCGAGCCGTGAGAGGATACACCTAAGGGTACGATGAGAGCGATCATTCGTAAGACGGAATCATATTAGAGAAAGAGAGAAAGCCGGAATCATTCCGCGGAGAGATCCGAAGTTGTTCGGAGAAAGAATAAAGGAAAAGCCCTGAAAAGTGTTTTCGGATAAATGGGAATTTAAATATATATTAATTATGAATTAATATATTCTAAATAATATTTAAGTTAAGATTTATAAAAGCAATTTCTATATTAGGTTAAATCCTCGGAGGGAAATAGTCTAGAAATAAAACTGCAGAAAAAGAAAAAGGAAAAATAAAAAGAAAAAGCAAAGACCGGCTGACATTGCCACGCCGCCCGCCTGCATGGTCTGGCCGGCCCACTCGGGTCGCCTCCCGACTGCCGCCATGTCGCTTAGGCCTTGGTGCTTTGGGCACGGGCAGGCTCAGCCCACCTGCCATTGGCGCCTGGGCTGTAATTGGGCCCACGTGAAGGTGCAGCCCACCCTGGTGGCTGACTAGCTGTTGTTTCCCTTTTCTTTTTAATTGGCTATTTCCTATTTTGCCTATCAGGCTGAGTTAATTTGGCCCATTCGGCCAGGACGAAAATATCTGATATTTTCTCTTTATTAATAGTCCCACATGGCTAACCCAAAGGGGAGGGCACACCCCCTCCGCATATATAAAGGGGTGCCCATGGGTGGGATTGAACACACAATTGGAGAAGTCCTTTGGTTGACTTTCTCCTCCTCCCTCTCTCTATACCTCGTGACCATGGCCCCAAGTCTGGGCTGTGCGATCAAGGCACATCCGTAGTACGCCATTGCGTTGCAGGGATTCCTAGCCGGACATCAACTTCCTCACTCCTGGCGAGATCGGGGAGCCGGAGGTCTCATCGTGCACCGGATGTGTACAAAGACACGAGGTGCAATACTTGGGGCGCTTGAATGTCGTGAGCCGGAGCTGTTGCACGATGAAGATGATGAAGATCGAGAAGGAGCAAGGGGTGACCTGCGAGGAGCTTCGCGACCTTGAGGTCGGCTACGAGTACGACTACATCAACCACGTTCCCCGCGGAACGTTAACCGCGTACGGTCTATAAGGGTATGTATTCTCTATGCATCGGCCTTTACTACATTACTACATAGATAGATCCTAGGCAAGTTTCTGGGGTTCAACGTAGGAAATTTTTTGTTTTCCGCACCGATCCCCAACAAACTATGCATGAAACAATAAAAATGAAGTGTTGGGAAGAAACCTGGGATTTTTTATTGATGAAGAAGGGGATGCCTTGGGCATCCCCAAGCTTTGATGCTTGTACCTCTTGAATATTTTTTGGGGTGACACTGGGTGTCATCCCCAAGCTTGAGCTTTAGTCCATTCTTCATCTCATTACATCATTCTCTCCATACAACTGAAAATTTTCCTTCATACAAAATTTCACACAAACTTTATTACCAACATTAGTGCACTCAAGATAATAAGTCTTTGGGTTCAGTTTCAACACCAATAAAACTTCCATTAAAACACAAGATACTGAAGCACTTCCCTCAAAAATCTCAATTCCCCAAAAGAGAACCCAAAAAGTAACCAACAAGAAGCAAATGCAAATAATGGCAGAAATCTGTCAAAACAGACCAGCAGGTAAAAACCAATTTTTTTGACGACCTTATGTTGCTCAAATCAAAAAGTGTTGGACTAACGGAAGTTAGATAACTACGTGGGTCAGAAGCAAAAAAATTCACGCCTCAAAACGACGTACATAGATTTTACACAAATTTTTACGGTGAAGCACAAAAATCTGTTTTGGGACAGCAACTTTCCCAATCATTACTTCTCTCTCATTAGAGGTTACTCTTAGCACAAAAAGCAAATAAAAAGGATAAGGAGAGGTTATTCCTGAAGCAATAACTTCCAAGACTCATCTAAAACTTTTGGGTTATCTCCCAATAAGTACTTTTCTTTAACGCCTTTAAGTTAGGCATAAGAAGCAAGAAAAAGAATCAAGTGTTCTCAAATGAAGAAGCATTAAGAGCAAATTTTGTTTTCATAGGAGAGGCAAAAGAAATCTGATCTCTCTTCTTAGGGAAGCGTTCTATACCTTTCTTGAGTTGGAGTTGATATTTAATGGTGCCTTCGTTCATATCAATAATGGCACCAACAGTTCTAAGAAAAGGTCTTCCCAAAGTAATAGGACAAGAAGCATTGCATTCAACATCCAAAACATAGAAATCAACGGGGACATAGGCATTGTTAACCATAATAGGAACATCATTAATACTCCCCATGAGTTTTTTTAGCATTATCATCAAGTGGGACATTCAAATAACAATCTTCCAATGGTGGCAAATCAAGCATATCATAAATCCTTCTAGGCATAATAGAAACACTACTATCAAGATCACATAAAGCTTTGAAATCAAAATCATTCACTTTCATATTAATGATGGGTTCCCAACCATCTTCTTGTTTCATAGGAATAGAAGCTTTATGTTTCATCTGTTCTTCTTTAATTTTTATGAGAGCATTAGTAATGTGTTTTGTAAAGGCCATATTCATAGCACTAGCATTAGGACTTTTAGCAAGCTTTTGTAGAAACTTAATAACTTTAGAGATATTGCAACCATCAAGATCAAAATCATAATTATCATCTAAAGTAGTAGATTTATTACTAGCTTCAACACTAGTGGTAGTGATAGTAGAAACACTAATGTTTCTAGCAATTTCATCTTCTCTCTCCCACTTAGCATGCAATCCAGCTAATAATCTAACATTTTCATCAATTCTAACTTCTATGGCGTTAGTAGAAGCAAAGGGATTATCAATAGTTTCAGGTTTAGCAGCCATTTTATTCAAAGAAGATTGTGCTTTAGCCAATGATGCTATATTTCTTTCAGCATTAGAGAGTTTTTCCTCAATAGTTTTATTGAAAGCAGTTTGTTTACTAATAAAATCTTTAAGCATAACTTCAAGTTCAGAGGGTGCACTCCTATTATTGTTATAGGAATTTCCATAAGCATTACCATTGTTGGGAGGATATGGCCTATAATTGTTGTTACCAAAATTATTCTTGTAGGCATTGTTGCTAAAATTGTTATTTCTTATAAAGTTCACATCAACTTGTTCTTCTTGAGCAACCAAAGAGGCTAAGGGAACATGATTTGGATCAATATGAGCTTTCCCATTAACAAGCATAGACATAATAACATCAATTTTATCACTCAAGGAGGAGGTTTCTTCAACATAATTTAATATCTTCCCTTGTGGAGCTCTTTCAGTGTGCCATTCAGAATAGTTAACCATCATATTATCCAGGAGCTTTGTTGCAGCACCCAAAGTAATGGTCATAAAGGTACCTCCAGCAGCAGAATCCAATAGATTTCTTGAAGAATAGTTCAATCCTGCATAAAAGGTTTGGATAATCATCCAAGCAGTTAGTTCATGAGTGGAACAATTCTTTACCAAAGATTTCATTGGTAAAGCATCTATGCATTTAGTCCAAGAATCAATTCTTTACAACAATGACTTCTCATAGATATAATCTTAGTAGGAGGATAGTATTTTCTAATGAAAGCATCTATGCATTTAGTCCAAGAAGCAATACTATTTCTAGTTAGGGATTGCAACCATTCTTTAGCTTTTCCTCTCAAAGAGAAAGGAAACAATTTAAGCTTAATAATATATCCATCTATATCCCTATGCTTTTGCATCTCACAAAGTACAACAAAGTTATTTAGATGAGCAGCAGCATCTTCATTACCAATACCAGAAAATTGTTCTCTCATAACAAGATTGAGTAAAGTAGGTTTAATTTCAAAGAAAGTAGCTTCAGGAACATGTGGAGCAATAGGTGTGCACATGAAGTCATTGTTGTTGGTGCTAGTGAAGTCACACAACTTAGTGTTTTCAAGAGTAGTCATTTTTTGTGTTTTTAATAAAGAGAGCAAACTAGTACAACTAATTTTTGTGTGTTTTTGATAAAGAAACAAGCTAACAAAGAAAAAATAAACTAAGCAAAACAAAAACAACAAAGTAAAGAAATTGGTTATGAGGGACTCCCCTTGTGAAGATGTCCTTGACTCCCCGGCAACGACACCAGAAAAATACTTGCTGACTTGTGTAATAACGAGCTTGTTGGGGAACCCCAAGAGGAAGGTATGATGAGAATAGCAGTAAGTTTCCCTCAGTTATGAAACCAAGGTTATCGAACCAGTAGGTGCAAGGAAATACCTCCAAGGTGTTGCTAGCTGGACTTTGGCAGGGCGCACTACTGGTGCTAGCAGCAACGTGGAAACCTGCACAACACAACCACAGAACTTTTCCCCAACTTACAGTGAGGTTGTCAATCTCACCGGTTTTGCTGAAAACAAAGGATTAAACATATTGTTTGGAAGAAAGTAATAGTTTGCAGAAAGTAAACAAAAAGTAGTAAACAGTTGTAGATTGATGGTAAAAGAAAGGACCGGGGTCCATAGTTCACTAGTGGTGGCTCTCCTTAAGATAGATGACATGTTGGGTGAACAAATTATAGCGGGGCAATTGACAAACATCGAGAAAGCATACAAGCATTTACTAATCATCTTGACTCCTTCGAGAATTGATTGGGCATTACAATATTATACATAGACTGTAATCCAACTGCATCTATGACTAATAATCCACCTCCAGGTTATCATCCGAACCCCCTCTAGTATTAAGTTGCAAGAAACAGATAATTGCATTACGCATTGCGTGTAAAGTAAACAATATGATTGTTCTATGAACAAAGGATTATTATTTTCTCCCTAGTAGCAATAGCACATCTAGTACCTTAGAGATTTCTGTCACTTCCCCAGATTACTAGAGGCATGAACCCACTATCGAGCATAAATACTAACTCTTGGAGTTGCTAGCATCTACTTGGCCAAGATAGCTACCAACAACGGAAAGCCTGCAAGATCACAAATAACAAAGACATGATAGAATCAATAATCAATCTGAAATAGCATCTCAATATCCATCGGATCCCCGCAAAAATAACATGTAGGATTACAAATAGATGATATTGATCATGAACGGAGCTCACAAGATCAAAACATGATAGCACAAAGGAGAAGAACCAACCATCTAGCTACTACATGGACCCGTAGTCCAAGGATGAACTACTCACGCATCACACCGGAGGCTTGCATGGTGATGAAGAAGGCCTCCAGGGTGAATTATCCCCTCCGGCAGGGTGCCGAGAAGAGCTTCAGATCCCTCCCGATATAGGGATGGAGATGACGGCGGCTATAAACTCTTTCGTGGAATTTTGATTGGGTACTTAGGTTTTCTGTATCGGAGGCATCTTATAGGCAAAAGGAGAGGACGAGGGGGTGCCCTAGGCGGCCACACCACCCCCTGGCACGGGCCAGGCCTGGCCACGTGGCCAGATGGTGTGGCGACCCTCTGGCCCCTCTCTGTCTCGTATTCTGGCTCCGTGTCCCCCTCGGTGAAAAACTGACTTTGGCTTTTGTCCCGTCCAATTCCGAGAATATTCATTTTCTGACTTTCCTAGAACCAATAACAGTAGAAAATAGGCAACTGGCACTGTGGCATCTTGTTAATAGGTTAGTCCAAGAAAGTGTATAAAAAGTACTCCAAAGTGTGGACAAAACATAAGAAAGTAGATAAAAACCAAGCATGGAACATGAAAAATTATAGATACGTTAGCAACGTATCAATGCGCCACCACCAAGAGCGCGTCCAGCCCCTTATAACCATGGCCAACTTACAGCAGGTGGAGGCAGGTCCTAGCCAAGTGGGAAAATAGTAAGAATAAAGGTCCCCGCTGGATGGCGGATCCGGTGGCTCCCGGTCAAAGCAAACAAGTGCATGAGGCATCTTCACCGAACGGTTCAAAGAAGAACATTCGCCCGCATGGCGGATCCGGCAGCCGCGACCAGCACCAGTACGACCACGCCATGGTCATGAGCAAAATACATGCTTTGGATAGCGGAGCCAGTCTAGGATAGAACCACCAAGCACCAGCAAGCTGAACCAGGAAGGGCGATGCCCCCTGTGTCTCGTCTGACCAGGCGGATCGGTCCCTGCGAGCTGGAGGACAAGGATGCATGCGATCACATTGAACTGTTGATCTAGTCACGCATCATGGAAGAAGAAAGTCCAACCGTTCCGAAATGTTTTGGGCCACGCATCCGGAATGAGCCATTTCCTAAGGGAGTTTCACTCCTAGAGACACACCTAAGTACAACGGCATGGCCAAGCAGAAATTTTGGTTGGTAGATTACACCACCGTGGTGGGCATTACAAACACCATCAAGCGGGTGGACGTACGCTACGTCCCCCTCATGCTCCTCGACTCAGCCAGAACGTGGCTGAATAGCCTCCCCGACAACAGCATCAACGCCTAGTTGGAATTCAAGGGAGCGTTCGTCCACAAATTCACCGGCACCTACAAGCATCCGGGCAGGCCCCGCGAGCTCGCCCTCTATGTCCAGGGCAAGGACGAGTAAGACCGCGCTTACCTCACTCAGTGGATGAGCATGCATAACTCCTACTAAGGGGTGCGCGAGCACCAAGCGATTGAATTCTTCACCAATGGTTGTCGAGACGGCACTATGCCCAAGCACAACCTCAGTCAGGCGGATCCCCAGGCCATGGCCCAGACCATGGCCATCATGGACAAGTACGGCACCGCCGACTCGGCAATGAAGAAAGCCATAGTGGTGGATGACCAAGGGAAAATTATTGCTGATAACTCGGCTGACCGACACTAGCCGGGTGAGCTCCACCACAACTCCAGGCAGCACAACCACGACAACCGCCAAGGCAAAAGGAAAGACGTCCAACCGGATAACGGTATGGCTCCAAGCAGTGGTGGTAGTTCGGGAGGATCCAACTATTGGAGGCAGCCAGAGACATAAGTCAGACGACCAGCCACCAAGACCCAAGTACACTTTCCGGTCGATGCTTGATGGGTCGTGCAAGAAACACAACGGAGGCAACAAGACGGCTACACACACGACTCGAGAGTGCAGTTGGACCCGTTGAATGGCGGAGGCCGGTGGCCTCCCACTGCCACCACCGCCTCCCCCAACTAGTGGCTCACCGGATAACCGAGATCACCAGCACCGCCAGAAGGAGGCCAACGATGATTTTCCTCGCCATGTGGGCAACTACCACATATTCACCATTGAGCCTGAAACAAAGAATAGAAAGAGACACCGCGAGGCAGAGGTGAACTCCATCATCCCTCCTGTCCCCCAATACCTGAATTGGTCGTAAAAAGAGATCACATGGAGCAGGAGAGACCAGCCGGTTGTGCTACCTCACCTAGGAAGGTACGTGATGGTCCTAGACACCATCATCGTCTCCCAGAAGCAGTCCTGCAAATTCTCATGCATCCTCACTGGCAGCGGCAGTAGTATCAACCTCCTCTACCATAGCTCATTGGACCGGCTCGGCATCATCGAGTCTTAGGTTTAACCCTCTAGCTCCTCCTTCCACAGCGCCGTCCTAGGCCCTTTGCATTCTCCAATCGGCAAAATCCGGCTAGATGTCATCTTCAGCGCGGAGGACAAGTTCCACCACGAGGCCATATGATTCGAGATGGTCAACCTCACCAGCACTTACCATGCTATCCTCGGGCGCCCAACATTGACCAAGTTCATGGTAGTACCGCACTACGCGTACCTCAAGATTAGGGCTGGCCCTAAGGGGGGTCTGGAGGGGCGGTCGCCCCGGGTCCCAGGAGCCAAGGGGGCCCGAAATCCAACATATCTATGCATATGGTGCAGACATGCAGTCATTGGCGGCACCATTCGAGCATGTCGAAGGATAGAAACGTTGCAGATGAAGGCACAAAGCGGTTTCCTCCTTCTAGTGGACTAGATATTGGCCCAATTTTTATTTTTGTTAGCTTGGGGCCTGCTACCCTTTCCGTAGTTTGGGCCATATTCCTGGTTGTTTTCTCTATAGTTAGTGTTAGGACTGCTATTGACTAGTGAAGGCTTCTTGAGTTTAGTCTCATCTCTCCTACCGAAGGAGGCCACACCAAGCTTATAAGGTAGAGATTCCTTCCTCCTTTTAGTCCGAGCTTTTGAGATGAAGTGGGTTCTCTTTTTATTGTTGAGCTATGTGCATATAAACGTTTAGAACGTAGGCCGAGTGTTGAGCTGGGCCAAGTTGAGGCTAATATCTGGTATCAGAGCCAGTATCACCATGCCTCCCTAAGGGCCCATCAAGGGGATGGAAGGAGAGATTCCTTCCTCCTTTCAGTCCAAGATTTTGGTATGGAGTGGGCTCTCCTCTTATAATTGGGTTGTGTGCGCATAAACGTCTAGAACATAGGCTGAGTGAGTCCCAAATGCCCACTTGGCCCAGCCCAGCACCCAGCCTACCTGGACGTTTATGCGCACACAACCCAATAATAAAAAGAGAGCCCACTCCATCCCAAAAGCCTAGACTGAAAAGAGGAAGGAATTTCCCTTATAAACTAGGTGTGGCCTCCTTCGGTAGGCGGGGTGGGACTAAACTCAAGCAGCCTCCACTAGTCAATAGCAGACCTAAAATCTCATCTCACTGAGAAGTCCCTCAGGAAGGCATGGCGATGCTGGCTCGGATACCATATGTTGGCGTCCACTTGGCTCAGCCCAGCACTCAGCCTACGTCCTGGACGTTTATGCACACACAACCCAACTATAAGAGGAGAGCCCACTCCATCTCAAAATCCCAGACTGAAGTGAAGAAGGAAACTCTCACTTATAAGTTGGATATGGTCTGCTTTCATAGACGAGGTGTGACTAAACCAAACAGCCTCCACTGATCAGCCATAGGAGTTAGATACATAGGGATGAAGTAGGGTGGGCAGCATTGGAATTTCGAAGACAGGAAATGCAACACGGTGGACCCATTTTCCTGCCAAATAAAAAATACCATTTTCTTTTTTATCGAGTATTTATTTCTCTAATAGTTGATAAAGGTAGAATTGTAAGACGACTAGGTATGAGTCCAATTATTCATTTGTAGGACACAAGTTGTTTTCCTGTTTTCTGGGAAAGATCACAAGATGACCAATGATCTGATTCTATCACTATTGAGAATAAGGAAAACAACAACTCATCAACTTGTATTGCACAAAAAAAAACTTGTATCGATGGCATCAACTAGTCATGGCATCTGACGTTTATGCATTATGGAGTGAAAGAAACATTTGAGTTGAGCGTGTCACATGGATATTTATAAATATTTTAGCCAACATTTATACCCCATTAGTCTCAATTTAGAGGTCCGAAATTTTTCTAGATTCGCATGTATTTAAACACACTTTAGTATATAGATACATAGAAATCTAGACGAATCTCCCGCATCTAATTCGAGATGGAGAGAGTATATTATTTGATACAAATAATGCTTTCGCACAAGTTTTGAATTTTTGTTTGTAACAAGTTTTATGTAATACAAATATTGATTATTATTTTAATAATTATAATGAGGACTCTAATTCTTTCGATAGTATAGGGCCCTGAATTTTAGTTACACCCCGAGCCCTAGAAATATGAGAACAACCCTGCTCAAGATGAAGCTCCCTGGATCCAAGACAGTGAATACTGTTGTCGGCTGCTACAAACGATCGATAGAGTGCACTTCTGCTGGCTCCAAGCTAGCCAAAGCCATATGGTCATCGCGGAAGAAAATCGCTTCATCATGTAAAATGTAGCGCTGGCACAAGCCGACATGCCGACTGGTGGTCCCCAGCCAGCCGAAGAGATGCAGTTCAAGCCGGCCAAGGGCACCATGAAGATTTTTCTTAACGAGGCCGAGCCAGACAAGTTCGTCCTGGTCACAACCGGCCTCGACAGCAAATAGGAGCTCTGTAGGAGCTCGCCGAGCACTCTCTCCACATTCGGCCGAAAGTGAAGCCGGTAAATCAGTGAAATTAGGGGTATCTTTGCATGGTCCCCAAAGGACATGTCAGGTGTTCTGTAGGAGCTCGCCGAGCACTCTCTCCACATTCGGCCGAAAGTGCAGCCGGTAAATCAGTCTCTTCACCACTTCGCGGAAGGGAAAAGTAACACAATTGGTGAGGAGATCATCGGCTCCTTGCAGCTGGGTTCATCATGGAAGTGTACCATCCGGAGTGGTTGGCAAACCCGGTTTTGCCCCAAAACATGGCACATGTGCGTCGACTACACCTGCCTCAATAAGGCCTGCCCTAAAGATCCATTCGTCCTGCCGCGGATAGATCAAGTGATCGATACCACGGCCGGCTGCAACTTGCTATCCTTTCTGGACGCCTATTCGGGACCAGATTAAGTTGAATCATGTGGATCAAATAAAAACAGCTTTCATCACCCCATATGGGTCTTACTGCTATATTACCATGCAATTTGGACTAAAAAATGTTGGGGCAACCTACCAGCACTGTATGCAGAAATGCCTGCAGACACAAATTGGGAGAAACATACATGCTTACATTAATGATGTGGTGTTGAAGACAAAAGAGAGAGGAATGATCCTCGATGACCTAAAGGAAACATTTGCAAACCTCCGTTGGTTCCATATGAAGTTGAACCCGAAAAAGTGCATCTTCGGCATCCCAACCAGTCAGCTCCTCGGTTTTATCATCTCAGAACGAGGGATTGAGGCCAACCCTAAGAAGATAGGCGCAATCGAGCACATGCAGCCGCCGCAAAAATTGCGCGACGTGCAGAAGTTCATCGGATGTCTGCGCCTCCCTTAGCCGGTTCATCAACCGGCTGGGCGAGAAAGTACTCCTACTGTACCAGCTCAGGAAGAAAACCGACCGGTTCGTCTGGTCGGCCCAGGTGGACGTGGCCTTCCATGACCTCAAGCGAATGCTCTCCCCCTGCCCATACTGGCGGCCCCGGCTACAAAGGATCCAATGTTGATATACATCATGTCCACCAACCGGGTCGTCAGTGCCGTGCTCATGGTGGAAAAGCCAAAAGAAGGGAAGGCGCAACCCTAGGAGCGAAGTACTCTCACTCTCGAAGCAAAACTACCCCTACTACTAGAAACTGGTGTATGGCGTGTGCATGGCCGCCAAGAAACTGAAGCACTATTTCCAGGAGCATTCCATCTGGGGGTGGCCTTGGCCCCACTCTCTGAGATCATCTTCAACAAGAATGCCACCTGCCAGGTAGCGAAATGGGTTATCGAGCTTGCCGCCCACAACATTTAGTTCGAACCAAGAATGTCAATCAAGTCTCAGGCCCTGGCCGACTTTCTAGTGGACTAGGAGGAAACCTAGTACCTACCACCGGTCCCCGACTCCACACATTGTAAATTATAATTTGACGTCTCAAAGATGCGCGGGCGCTTGGGAGCCGGAATCCGCATCACCTCTCTGAAGGGAGACTAGCTAGAGTACTTGCTGCAAATCCACTTCCGTGTGTCCAATAACATCATTGAAAAGGAAGAACTAATTCATGGCCTCCGCTGGCGAAATAAATTGGCATCCGCTGGATTCTTTGCTTCGGCGACTTGAATCTGGTGGTGCGGCAAGTCTCAGGAGACTGGGACATTAAGGATGCAAATATGGCCCTATACCGGTTCTTCATCCAGCAGTTGTGCACTTGTTTCGAGGGGTGTGAGTTCTATCACATCCCTTGGGCCAGCAATGAAGCTACCGACACGCTCGTGCGAGTCGGATCCACAAGATAAGTAGCCCCACCTAGAGTTTCCCTAGAGCACTTGCATAAGCCCTCCATATAGCCATTTCCATAATCCGAGTCGATCGTTCTAGAAGCGGACCTGGGGAGTTTGATCTGATCAACTTATTCGGGAAGCAGGCAAAGAAGAGCGGGTAGTCGCGTGCAATGATGCTAGCTCCACGGACCCAGAGGTCACCAAGAAGGTCCCGGGGACTGCCGGGTCGAAGGTCCCGCCACCCACCGCCGGCTCCAGCTGCCCGGGGACTGTCGGCTCCTCCCCCACCCGGTAGGCCACCCGACAAGCACGATCCGGACAAACGACGAAGTACAACTGGTCATTCAAACCATGTTTGCCATCCAGGAGCCCCCGATGTGGGCCAAGCCCTTCATTCATTTCATCGCCATAGGCGAACTCTCGGATGAAGAAGCAGCGGCAAGGCAAATCACGCGCAGAGCGCGTGCATACACCACCATCAACAACGAGCTACACAAGAGCAGTGTGGGAGGAATTTACCATCACCCACACCATGATAGTCATGCTCCTGATGATGTTGTTACCTATAACAAGTTGGCATATGAAGCTACCCAATATCTGTACCCAGGTTGCAAGAATTTCTCAAAGCTGCATTTCATAGTTAGGCTCTTGAACATAAAAAATCTATGGGGAGCATCCAATGGAATGTTTGATGAAATTCTCTAGTTATTAGGTGAAGCATTCCCTGATGGAACTCAAATACCCAGGAACAACCAAATAAGATTGTGAAATATGTAGGCATTGGGTATAACAGCATAGATGCCTGTATAAATGGATGTGTTTTATATAGGAATTATCTTGCAAACCATGACATTTTCCCCACCTGTGGCACTTCAAGGTGGAAGGACTTAAGGGAGGATGGAAAGAGGCCTCACTACATTGGTGTTAAGGTTATCAGGCATTTTCCTCTAAAAAGAAGGATGTAGAGGATTTTTATGTCTAAGAAGATGATAGCTGATGCAACGTGGCATGAAAATGAGCGAACATATGATGGTCTGCTCCGGCATCCTACAGATGCTGAGAATTGGAAAAATCTAGACGTGTTGTATCCACTTATCAGAGATGATCCTCGTAACATCAGGTTGGGATTGTCTACAGATGGCTTCAACCCATTCGGCGCAGTCAGCACATCTCATAGCACTTGACCTTTGATTCTGATTCCATACAACTTTCCACCATGGATATGCATGAAGCCTAAAAAAATTTGACCCTGCTGATCCCTGGTTCGAGATCTCCTGGAAATAATATAGATGTTTACATGAAGCTTTTAATTGAAGAACTTGAAGAGTTGTATGACACAGGTGCTAGAACATATGATTCAACCATAGGTGACTATTTCACCCTCTGTGTTGCATTAGTAGGGACTATTTGTGATACCCTGGTAATGCAAAGGCTTATGGACTGCAGAAGGCCACGATGAATTACAGTGTGGATATCCATGACAAGGAAGGAAACAAAGTGACTTCTTACTATGGTATGATCATAGATATCATTGAACTTAATTATGCTGACAAGGGTTCATTCATGTTGTTCAGGTGTGATTGGGTTAGTAATAAACTTAGAGGCTCAAATATGGATGAGTACGATATCAAACTTGTGAACTTTAATCACCTGACACACATAGGGAAAAACCTCACTAACGAGCCATTCATCCATGCACAGCAACCTAGACAAGTGTACTATGTCCCAAAGGATAGTGACATAGAAGAATGGCACGCTGTGAGGTCTTTTCCGTAGCTGGATGCATATGAGTTATGATGCCCTGATGAGGATACAGAGGAGGGTGACATACCCACATCAGTTCTTGATGGTATTGATATTGATTTGACTCAACCTGACATCCCCGATGCGCCGTATCCACCTCATAGGGGAGATATGCCTGGGAAATTTCTGAATATGTCATTGAAAGATGTAATAGCATCGTTAAGGTAAATGTTTTCAGCTTCAAAATAAATTTACAAGATTCACTCTATATATTACTTACAGTTTGTAATATGACCTTACCTTTGAGCTTAAATGCATCCACGACAATCAGAAGGATAAAGCAAGGACTAATTGATGGAAGATACCAACACAATGGAGCTACCAATAATGGTAGATAAATACATGATCTGGTTTTCTGTATGAAGATCTTCCTTAGGTAGCAGTTGTTTGATCGATTAATTTGTGTGTTTGTGGAACTAATAGCTAGCTATCTGTATTGCTATATTGGTATGTACTTGTGATGATATTTGGAAGCATCATGTGAGATTTATATCACGATTTTCTATGATTTGGGGTAAATTAGGGGAACCCTAAATATCAAAACTGCATGCTAAATTGCTACTCCTAGAAGCATCATTGGGGCCACACAAAAATAGGCCGTGCATGGGTTACGTAGGGTGGCACCATATTGTGTTGTTGTCTCACAGCTGCCATGGTATGTAAGCAGTGCCACCGTACATGGGTCATGGCATAAGTGCCTTGCTGCTGTGGTGTCTGGTCAATATAAATTGGGGTACCAATACCCATCGGTCGCTAGGCTCACTGCTAAAGCAGCGACGGCCTCATGAGGCCATATCTCCTTGAGGAAGAATGGCCAACACTTCGTGAGGCCCATTCTGCTAGGGTAGGACCTCGACTAGGTTGTCTCCGGGAGGAAGGCTTCAGGAGGAGGCAGTCCCCTCTATGAAAACCTCGGATTCTCTCCCAATGTACCCTAGGGACACGCTCATAATCTCACCACAAAAGGAGGAAAGACGACAAGCACAATGGGTAGTCCACGGACACATAGACTGTATGGTCCATCTCGCAAAATAAGAGGCGGTGTCTGGCCTCTTTGGTGATAAAGACGGACTGACGGAACCAGCGTCAGCCCCCTCCCTCTTTGCCACTTTTGTGCAAGAACGTGATGGACGGCACCACGTTGTGGAGGAGATGTCAGCAGCAACCGTGGCTCCCAAAGATCCTATACATAGTCCATGTAAAGCATTCTTGTAGGCCGGTTCCCTTTGGGCAGTATGTGGTATCCCTTCCTGCCCAAAGGATTGGGGGAAGAGGCTTAGTGACACTATAAAAGGGGAGGCACTCCCAACCTTAGAGGGGGCCGATCCTTATGATCAGAAACCCTAGACATTCAATTTTCCATCATACCCTCACGAACCAACCGTGAGCAATACAACCAAGAAGCAGTAGGGGCTTTAACTCCTCACTTGGGTAAAAAACCGCCGTGTCATAGCTCTGTCATGTGCGAGTTCCACTACAACAATCATCTTCGACAAGATCTAAGTGTGTGTTCAAACCCCTCACGAATCCGGGCCTCTTTGGTTCCCATGTTCTTCCGTGGGACATCCATTCTCTGATTTTTGGCACGCCGGGTAGGGGTTGGGGCACGTTTCCAACGTATTCTTCAACCTCATTGACATGACAACTCACAACGAGACGTGGGTTGAGTGTGACCTCATCCACACAGCAAGCAAGGCCCAAACAGAGCCTGCTCCTCGAAGCATTGTCTCTGAGAAAGCCCACTAGATGGAGGATGAACAAGGTTCCTCCTTCTGCCCGTCACAGGATCGACACCTCTCCACGCGGAGCAACACGTCGCTCTCCCACACCACGTCTTCGCGAGATAGGGGAGCCATGCCCACGCAGGAGGCCACCAAGCTCAAGGTGCAAGAGATCCTTCGATACCCGCTTGCTGAGTCTAGGCAAGAGGAATGGTGTGTGTGCCTCGCCAAGATCTTCGACATCGATGTCGCCTCTCCTAGATGGGCGACATTAGGGGCGCGGACCAATGAGGCCTCCCCGGGGGCTATGACCCTGCCTTTGCCTTCAATGAAGGACCGAGGCACCGATGGTGCCCTCCAGCCTCAAGTTGTCACACCACCCCCAGCAACAGCTTCTAGATCATCCCCGTCACCAAAATACACTCATGTGGCCATAGTGCCCAGCTTGGGACGTGAGGACTGCATCGTCGAGGAGATCGCCTTGGCCATCTGGCAGAACTAGGTCGCCCTCGCCAATGACAAGGAAGTGCAGAGCAACGGCTGCCTCGTGTTCACCAAGTACCTGTGTCACATGGTTTGGCCACACATGTCGTGGGAATGACCACGACAGTCGCTACTAGGGGTAGCGATTGATAGAATTGAGGGCAAGAGCTGGCGGCCATCTGCGGAGCGAGATGGGGGCGGATGCACATGAGTTTACCTAGGTTCAGCCCCCGAAGGGTAAAGACCTACTCATGTGTAACAACCCAAGTTTGTAATATTTGTAATTGGTACTCAAGCATTGCATGCATGTGTTTAAATCAATAAAATCTATGCATGTGACCTATATGTTTGAACCAATGCAAGTGAAAAACCTTAGTTCTTTACAAATGGTTTCAAAATGTGCCCAAATCCAAATTCTGGGTTGCTCTAGTATTTTACAAAAAGGTCCCTGCCTTTTCCCTACTTAAAAAGACTTAAAAATCAATTAAAAGAGCTTTTTATAATAAACATATAGGTTTTATTAAAACCCAGGGGTTTTCTTGCAAAACCCAGTGCCTAGAACGAGCTGCCTGGACTGCAGGTTGATTTTTTGCTTTCCAGGGGGTTTTTTGAAAAACCTCCACCGTCTTCACCAGCTCGAAGTAGCGGCATGCCGCCGCCGCTGCCATCGACCGTCGCGCCGTGATTCCTGCCTATCCGCCGCGTTGGGGGAGGGATAAGGACGCCCCCGAGCCGTGGACATCTTCTCCTCATCCACACTCTCCCCAAACCGCCCTCTCTTCCTCTCTGTGGTTCTCGTCGCGCGCCCGAACCCTAGCCGCCATGGCCGCCGGCTAGCCACTGTTCCTTTCCTCCCTGATCCCTACTAACCACACTGACCGCTCCGCCTTGATGCCTGCTTCCTCCTCGCCGGCTGAATCGGGCCGGGAAGCTCCCAGTCGCCTGCATCAACGTCGTCTTCTCCGACACTGACAACCTCCGTTGTCCATCTCGTCGTTTCTCCGGCCTCTCTCTCGTCTTCCCGACCGCACCGTTAGCTCCACGGTGAGCTCCCGCTTCTCCCCGTCCCTCCCTTGCTCCCTGGCATTGCCTGTGCTGCCTCCGCATCGTGTGCCGCTGCTCACTACTGCAGACCGTCGTTGTAGCCACGCCTCCGGCGACCATGGAGGGGCGGCGCCACCTCTCTGTGGTTCACCTTACCGAGCCCTTTCCAGCGAACCCAGCCGTGCTAGCTGGGGTGCGCCGGATCGCCGCCGACGACCGCTAACCGGTGGCGCCGCCATGTCCTGTCCGACATGGCCGCCGCGTGGCCACAGGGTAGACCCAGCGTTGCCCGAGCCCTCCCGTCAGCCTCAAGGGCTAGCTGCCTCTACGGTGCGGAAAGTTAGGATTAGGGTTAGATGATGTCAGGCTGACGTCATATTTGTTTTATTATTTTTAGAAATGTTTTAAATAAGGCAGAAATTGATATAATCTTATAAAATTCATAACTAATTCATATTTGATCGAAAAATATGAATAATATATCAAAATGTTCAGAAAAAGGAGATCTACACTTTAAAAATATAATCATGCATTGTTAATGAACCTATACCCTAGATAGTTTATAGGAACATCGAACCGCCCTAATTGCATATGGGATCGATGGAATGCCAAACCCTCGGCACTCCGAACCCATTTAAATAGATGTTAATCCTAGGGTTGCCACTATAACTTTAATCTGACATATCATTCTTGTGCTTGTGCATTGCATGGTTCTAGATGTTGATTGTTGCCTTTCTTTCCGGTATTGCTTCTTCGCGATAGGGTCCGAGCACGAGACCGAAGTCAACGACACTGAAGATCCATATCTGTCTACTGAAGGACAAGGCAAGCGTAGCCTCTCATTCTGAACCTATGTTTTACAAAGTATCTACTTTCTTGCTATGTTGCACATGATTCCAATGTGGTCTTTTGTCAGTAGCTAGAGTTACCTATCTGCTGCATGGTTTCCCTATTGTAGCCTTATACACCAATCCACAGCTCCTAGCATACCTAGGTCGGAGATGTGAGCGTTGCTAGAGCTTCTTCGATAGTCAAGCTTAGCCATGCTTAGTAATTACGCATCATCCATCCCGATGATGAAGAATCAAAGATGCCAAAGAATCTAGAAAGGTAGGAGATGGAGACATGATCGAAGGTGACCGAAAAAACATGCTAGGGCTTGTATGGGAGACCACGTTGGGTGTGGTTTTTGTAGTCCCATGCTCACCACCACTAGGAACCGAGTTCTTGCCTTTGGAACCGAGACAAGCGTATAACCACACGGGGCTTGGGAACCCCTCGACTAACTAACTTGCCTAGTAGATTCCATGAGTCACATAGTTCAGGCTTTCCATTTAGCATACGCATTGAAAATGTTTTCGAAAGAGGAGGTGAAGGAAGTGCATAATAATAGGTAGGTAAGCGTGGCCGGGGTTGCTTGGGGTCGATGGAGCCCCTGGTAAACCAACTCCAACTCACATCTCTAGGGACCGGCTTCGGGACTTGACCTGTTATGGTGAAACCCTCCTTAGGGCGTGACTCAGGTCTCGGCAACAGCAAGGTAGAGATCATGGTCAACCACCCTCTACTGGCCCTCCAAGGAAGAGGGCTAATAATATTTGGCACTAAGAGTCGGTTGGTATGTGTGGATAAAGTTGTACACCCCTGCAGGGTTAAATATTTTCGAAAAGCCGTGTTCACGGTTATGAACGCTTGGTGACCGAATTCTTGGTCATAGATAACAATAACTAAAATTAAGACTTGTTGATCCACATGTGCTTAAGGATGCTTCCTCGGGGGTTCAAGGGGGTGATCCTAGATGAGGAGTTCAGATGTACTAGGTTACCAAGTTCAGATGTTCAAGATGGAGTCGTCGCTCTCTTACCCTGTTCTAAAAGTATTTTGTGTGGACGCGCCTCTATTCTCTCTTGTTTACAAACAAAGTTGGCTTTACACAAATAAAATCCAGAGAAAGCTTTTCTAGCCAGAGCATGTAGATACTAGGTTATCTAAGTCTTGCGGAGTACATTCTCGTACTCAACCTTGCGCTTTTGTTGTTTTTCTTCATATGATCTAGTCGCAACTGAAGGTGGCTTCTACGTTGACATCGACGAGTAGTTGGGGGTCCCAGGTAGCATCCTGAGGACTATGGGTTGGACATCTCTTACGTTTATGGCCTCTTAGGCCCTTTATTAAGTTTGTTGTGTAGAACAACATAATTTGCTTTCTCTTTTTGGTGTAATGATGGGTCTGTGACCCCTGGTTTGTAATAATCTGAGATCATACTCTATTAAGAGTTAGTTTAAACTTATGATGTTGAATCCATGTGTTCTGTAATGCTACCGAATCATATGCTATGAGTATCTGAGGTTGGAGTTAAGTTTATCTCGGAGGAATCTGAGGTTTGTTTAACCCTAATCCTAGGGGTGTTACATCTTGCTAGATTGTATTAGTGGCAAGCGAGTTATAGGGGTGGCAAGCTCGATGGCTAGGCAGCGAGTCGCTTGAAGGGGTGTATGATAGAACGTTCGTACAAAGGGAACCCTAGGGAGGTTTATATAGGGGGTACCTCACTAGGGTTTATAGATAGACAACCGAACTAGTCAAGGATTTAGAGGGTTTGACCTAATCTGACTTGGCTTCAGCTACGCTTCTGGGCCTCCAGCTTCCAGTCGCTAAGCTTCCTCTTAGTCGCATTCCAGTCGTCATCCTGCAGGCCCACTCGCAAGGCCCTTGGTCTAGCCGAAACGTCCTGCTGGGCATACCCCATTAGGCATATCCCCATCAGTAGTCCTCGAGGCCAGTGTCAATTCAGCACAAGTGTTCATTTGGCAGTCGGAGTAGGCGAGTCCAATTTAGACGCCTAGTCAAATCTATGATGGACTCCCTCGATGAAGGAGGAAATTTCTCCACCAGGTCTCCAATCGCAGCTTTGGCGGGTGGAATTATGCTTGAATCACTGCCCCTAATGAATGGTCAAAGCATACCAGCTGGCGAGTCGAGTGGAAGAAGTTGGACCGCCAACTTGGTCAAACTAGCCGTTGGTAAACCAACGGTAACTTTGGCGTAATTACTGCGGGTAATGGCTATCCCGAGATTGGCAGGTAGCATTGTATTTATAAGGAGAGTGGCGAGCAACCCTGCAGATCTCCTTCCGCAGTTCTCATTCCTGTGCACTTCTAGTCTCTCTACCTCTTCTCGATCCAAAATTTCTAGACAAGGCAACTTGTCTTCTCCTTGATGGCGCCTCCAAAGGATTTGTGGGGGAAGTCCAAGTGTACCGCAACCTAGCTCAAGTCATTTGAGGACACAGGGGTGCTCTGGAAGGGGAATTGGTGGGTTCTCGCTCCCGCCAAGACCGAGCCGATGCCTCACGTCGATGAATTCATCTGTTTCCCAAGCCATCTAGAGAGGGGCTTGGGATTCCCCACCTCGATCTTATTCTGGCAGTTCTGCGTGTATTACGCGATCAAACCGTCGGATCTAGGTCCGCACAACATCGAACATTTGGTGATCTTTTTTGCCTTCTGTGAATGCTATCTGGGATGCCGACCCTACTTCCCGCTATGACTGGAGCTGTTCCACGGCCGCCTCAGCTGTGATGGAACTGGCGGCCCCATCCTGGCGGCAGGCGGCGTCACTTTCCAACTGAAGCCGAAGGTGAACTTATTCAAGCTCTTGCTGCTGAAGAAAGCTGCGAGCGAGTGGAAGAAGAGTTGGTTCTACATGAAGGACTCCACTCCCTCCATGGTACTCCCTATGTATGTTGCAGAGAGGAGCGAGCCCCGTCGGCTGATAGAGACAAAGCTCCCTGGTGACCAGAAGATGGCTGTCACCGAGATGATGGAGCAGATCCAGGTGCTGAAGAACAAGGGGCTGTAGCTGATCAATCTTTACCACTATTGGCTCGGGCGGCGCCTGGTTCCACTGGCGACCTAGCCCCATTGGATGTATGAGTACACCAGGAAGATGGACCCTTCCAGGACGAGAAAGGAGTCCTGGGAAGCCGCAGACTACAAGACCACCTGGAAGAAAATCATAGACACGGAATTTACCGACGTGACAACCGGGCTCGCTACGTATGTAGCCAGGAAGAATGAAGCTTCCACAGTAAGGTTTTCCCTTTCGCTTTTTTATTTAGCCGCGACTCGCACGGGCGCAATTTGCACCCGCAACTCATAACGCTTAGTCGCAATTTCTGAACAAGCCGGTTTCCCTTGTTCCCTCTCAGCTATTTCAAATTCTTGAAGGTTGACTTCCCCTACTCGACAAGGAGATCCCTAAAGAGCTCGAAGAAGGGACCGAGGGGGAGTCCTCCGAAAGCGAAGAGGAAGCAAGGGATGTTCCCCCGCCGGCACCCACGGCTCGCAAGACTCACATGCAGAAGTAGGACGAAATCAAGGTGAGTCATAGTCTTGAGGAGCGTGACAATGACGACGATGAGATCCTGCAGGAGCACAGCTCACGGCGAGTGGCCATGCCGGCGAAGCCCGCACGAACGCTGAAGTCACCTACGAAGAAGCCGACGCAAAAGCCGGTGTTACATCCTAGATCAGTGGTGGCATTTGGATCAGACGAGGAGTCAGGTGACGAGGCAGCCGGCGTTTCAGCCAAGATCCCGGAGGACCCAAATCCGGGAAGGGCTCGGAGACTGCGGCTGTGGTGGTGGTGTCGGTAGTTTCGCTTGCCGCGATTGCACCGATGACCTCGGTTGCCTTGGAGTCGGGGGCTGCTGAAGCCGCGAGGTCGAAGTCGCAACTATTGGATGAAGCGGCAGTGTCGCCTGGACCGGAACTTCCCGCAACCACGACTTCAACGTCAAAGAAGTCCATGGTGTCATGGGCTTCGAGCATGTTCAGGAAGGGTCTCTCGTGCTGTTTGGGCCCAGAATTGGAAAAGCCAGTGCATATCAGCACCGGTTTGCGCACTCTCCCTGTCACCAAGTAAGTTTGATTCTTTTTCCTGTTTCAATATTCTTTGTGCTGTCAGCTTTCTGACCATTTCAATCTTCATAGGTCTAGCGCCAAGAAGATTGGTCGCCCTTCGGTGGCTAGGGTCTCACCAGTCAACGCCAGAGGGGAAGCCGATCCCTCCAAGAAGAGGAAACTCATTGCGGAGGGTGCACCGGGCGAAGGCGCAAAGAAGAAGAATAAAGAGGAAATCCTTGACGTCGCAGCAGGGGAAACGCAGAGGAGGATGACTCTGCTAACCACACTGAAGGAGTGATAGCCGCCCAGTCAGAGCCAGTCAAGGAGGCCTCGCCAGCGAAGCCACTGGCCCCGACAACCTGCGCCCTGGTGAGGGTGGCCGCATTGTTTCTGCGCTTCATGGTGAAAGCGTTCTCGACAGCGGAAGAAACTCAGTCGCCGCAAATTCCATAGATCGTTGACGAAGACGTTAGGCAGCGGCGCGGGCGCACATCTTTTGTGGTCCCTTCGATGAATGCCAGCGAGCTGCACATCATTCTTGGTGCTGCCATTCAGGTATCACTAGTAGAAAATGGGCCTTTGGTTCGGGCCATTAGTCCCGGCCGTGGCTGGGGCTGGGACTAATGTTCCGAACCAGACGGCCCGAGGAGGCCGAGGCACTTTGTCCCAGTCCGTAAGGAACTATTAGTCCCGGTTTGAGATACAAACCAGGACAAATGGGTCTGGGCTGGCGCACGTGCTCCTGGCAGAACCTTTAGTCCCAGTTTGTATCTCAAACCGGTACTAATGGCATGGCCCTATATATATGCACCCAGCCCTCCACTCTCTCCTGTTTTTTTCCTATGTGAGAGGTGGGTATAACTTTGTGCTAACTTTTTTTCTTCATATGCACTAGAGGTGTTCGGTGAAATGCCTATTAGAGCGATGCCACTTGAGTTTACACAAGACAAAATATGATATGAGGTGTCAGAGCGACACTTAAGGTTTCTCCTCTTTGTTTTGAAGTGTCATAAAAGGTTAGCAACTATTTTCTTGTTTTGACTGCGCGGTACTAATTTAAGCATCATGATTGCGTTTCATATATATGCATGGTTGTATGATGCAGATGAGCCACCCATGGATGTCTGGTGACCACGCCCGACGCTTCTGAGAAGGTGTGCGTTTTTTCGCCTTGTGGCCGAGGAAAACAAGCGGCGGGATGTTTTTATGTGATGTCAATGTGTTGAAAGTCGCAATGAGCAGGCTCAAAATTCCTCAAGAGTCATTGAGCCACCGCTGATCCGGTTTCATGTCCGCTATAATGTTTGGACCAAGCACGAAGAAAGAGGGTTATGATGGAAGACGATGATGAAGAAGAGAACGATGATGACAACTACCGATCTATGTTCCTGAATACGATGATACATGATTGAAGATAATGAAAAAGAAGGGGGTGAAGAACGGGAACCAGATGAGCCCGTTGATGATTTTGGTCGGGTCATTAGTGATGCAAGGTGAGACTGCGACACATAAAAGGAGAGGTTGCAGTTCGAGCAGATGTTACAGGACCACAACACATTGTTGTATCCAACTTGTGAAGATGGCCAGAAGAAGCTAGGTAGCACAGTGGAATTGTTGAAGTGGAAGGAAGAGACCGGTATGACTGACTTGGGATTTGAAAAGTTGCTGGTAATAATGAAGAAGCTGCTTCCAAGAAATAACCAATTGCCCTCCAGTACGTACGAAGCAAAGAAACTTGTCTACCCATGATCTTGGTCGGGTCATTTCTGATGCAAAGCAAGACTGCGACACAGAAAAGGAGAGGTTGTAGTTCGAGAAGATGTTACAGGACCACAACAAATTATTGTACCCAACTTGTGAAGATGGCCAGAACAAGCTGGGTAGCACACTAGAATTGCTGAAGTGGAAGGCAGAGACCGGTGTGACTGACTCGGGATTTGAAAAGTTGCTAGTAATAATGAAGAAGCTGCTTCCAAGAAATAACGAATTGCCCTCCAGTATGTACGAAGCAAAGAAGGTTATCTTCCCTCTAGGATTAGACGTGCAGAAGATACATGCATGCCCTAATGACTGCATCCTCTACCGCGGTGAGAAGTACGAGAATATGGATAAATGCCCGGTATGCACTACATTGAGGTATAAGATCAGAAAAGATGAACCTGGTGATGTTGAGGGCGAGCAACCAAGGAAGAGGGTTCCTGCCAAGGTGATGTGGTATGCTCCTATAATACCACAGTTGAAACGTTTGTTCAGAAATAAAGAGCATGCCAAGTTGTTGCGATGGAACATGGAAGACCATAAGAAAGACGGGATGTTGAGGCACCTCGATGGTGGCGGTGGAGAAAAATCAAGAGACTTCCGGACTTTGCTGGTGACGCAAGGAACTTATTGTTTGGTCTAAGTACCGATGGCATGAATCCTTTTGGGGAGCAGAACTGTAGTCACAGCACCTGGCCTGTGACTCTATGTATCTACAACCTTCCTCCTTGGTTGTGCATGAAGCGGAAGTTCATTATGATGCCAGTGCTCATCCAAGGCCCGAAGCAACCCGGCAACGACATTGATGTGTACCTAAGGCCATTAGTTGATGAACTTCTACAGTTGTGGGCCAAACCAGGTGTACGTGTGTGGTATGAGAACAAACAGCAGTAATTTGACCTACAAGCGTTGTTGTTCGTAACCATCAATGATTGGCCTGCTCTTAGTAACATTTCAGGACAGACGAACAAAGGATACAATGCATGCATGCACTGTTTAGATGAGACTGAAAGTGTATATCTGGATAAATGTAGAAAGAATGTGTACCCTTACAATCGTTGTTTTCTTCCGCCCAGTCATCCCTTAAAGAAGAAAGGCAAGCATTTCAATGGCAAGGCAGAAACCCGGACGAAGCCTGTCCCCCGTAGTGGTGCTGATGTATTTGGTATGGTCAAGGATTTGGATGTAATCTTTGGAAAGGGTCCTGGAGGACAACATGTTCCGAAAGACCCCATTACCGGACACGCACCCATGTGGAAGAAGAAATCTATATTTTGGGAGCTACCCTATTGGAAAGTGCATGAGGTCCGCTCTGCAATCGACGTGATGCACTTGATGAAGAATCTTTGCGTGAATATTCGTCTTCCTGGGCTTGTACGGTAAGTCAAAAGATACCCCGGCAGCACATGAGGACCAGCAACATCATAAAGGACGAGACGGCAAGCATCCAGGGCAGTTTCAAGGGCTTGCCAGCTATGCTCTTACCAAAGAAGAGAAGGAAATATTTTTTGAAGTCCTTTTCAGTATCAAGGTCCCATCTGGCTTCTCGTCGAATATAAAGGGAATAGTAAATTGCTTACGGTTGCATTGAGGGGAATTCTACCAGAAAATGTTTGACTAGCCATTGTGAAGGTATGTGCATTCCTCAATGCAATTTCTCAGAAGGTAATCGATCGAGAAAGTCTATCAGGGTTACAGATTGATGTGGTCCAATGTCCGTCACTTGAGTTGTTGTTCCCGCCATCTTTCTTCAATATTATGACACACCTCCTAGTTCACCTAGTCGAAGAGATTAGAATTCTCGGTCCTGTGTTTCTACACAATATGTTCCCCTTCGAGAGGTTCATGGGAGTCTTAAAGAAATATGTTCATAACCGTGCTAGGCCAGAAGGAAGCATCTCCAAGGGATATGGAATAGAGGAGGTCATTGAGTTTTGTGTTGACTTTCTTCCTGACCTTAAGCCGATTGGTGTTCCTGAATCTCGGTATGAGGGGAGGATGACTGGAAAAGATACACTAGGAAGGAAATCAATGGTATGTAGGGATGGGCATTCTTTCACTCAAGCACACTACACAGTTCTACACAATTCCACCGTGGTGGCTCCGTATATCAAGAACACAAGAATATTCTACGCTCCGAAAACCCGGGGAAGCCTAAAACCTTGATTAAAGGGGGACACGAGAAGAATTTTGGCAATTGGTTGCAGACACATCTCATGAATAACACCACTGTTGGAGATGATTTGTACTCGTTGTCCAGGTTACCATCTTTGACTATATGTACTTTCCAAGGGTACGAGATAAATGGGAATACATTTTACACGATCGGCCAAGATAAAAAGAGCACCAACCAAAACAGTGGTGTCCGCTTTGATGCAACAGATGACAATGGGCAGATTGACACATATTATGGGTACATAGAGGAGATATGGGAACTTGACTATGGACCTACTTTTAAGGTCCCTTTGTTTCGGTGCAAATGGGTCAAGCTGACAGGAGGTGGGGTACATGTAGACGAAAAGTACGGCATGACAACAGTGGATCTCAACAATCTTGCGTACATGGATGAACCATTCGTCCTAGCCAGCAATGTGGCTCAGGTTTTCTATGTGAAGGACATGTCTACCAAACCGAGAAAAAGGAAAGATAAGCAAAAGAGTACAGAATACGATGAGCCAAAGCGCCACATAGTTCTTTTAGGGAAAAGAAACATCATGGGAGTGGATGACAAGACAGACATGTCAGAAGATTACAATAAGTTTCATGAAATTCCGCCCTTCAAAGTGAAAACTGACCCAAGCATCCTGTTAAATGATGAAGATTCTCCATGGCTACGGTGCAGAAGAAAACCACAACACTAGATGTTGGTGATGTGTAATAATGTATTAAACCTTTTATTTGAGACATAAATCTATGTAATTAAACCTTTTATTTGAGACATAAATCTATGTAATGTATTAAACCTTTTATTTGAGACATAAAGGTCCCCTTTCATGTAATACATCTTTCTCAATCAAACTAGACGTTCTGAGCCGCGGTAGGTGATCACACAAAGATAAGGAACCATCACAAGAGAAGGAACCCACAAACACTAAGGATACATAACACAACTGAAAATTAAGAAACATGCCTAATGGTTGGAGTGATTCAGTCATGCTCATGCCTAGCCCTGCATGTCTGTAGTCGTGCAGAGTCGTGCTGCCGCCGTCTTGCCGCCGTCGTCGGGGTCGCCGTAGTCGAACCTTGAAGGTTGGGCACGCATGGGCTGGATTTGAGGGTACCGCGGGTGGGGGTTATTGCCGGTCGTGTTGTAGGACATGACACTCTGGAGAGTCCGGCCGCGCCACCACAGCCGACGGCCGGACTCGTTGAAGTTCGAAGGAGGTGGGCTGTCCTCCTCGTGCCTGGCGAGCGCCCTCTCACACCGATTGATGAAGAAGGCTTCCCAAGTCGAGAAATAGTCGGGATGCCAGTTGGGATTCCTACGCTACTCTGTCATGAGCTCGAGGTAGTAGTGGTTCGTGATGGCCATCCGTCGCTCCACACCTAGAGGGACAGGAGGGACCGGCACGCCTCCGGCGCTCAGCATCCAGCCGGTGGGGACGCGGTAGCCCGGTGGGCAGGGGTAGTTCGAGGCGCAAAGCGCCTCCGCCTCCCGGGTGGTTAGAGATACGATGGAAGCCATGGGAAGAGAATGATGAGTCTATATGTGATATGTAAATGGAGGCCAAGCGTACATATATATACTGAAAAAATGGCGGGAAGACAGAGGTGGGAACCGGTGGAAAGCCTTGGAACACAAAGTGGGAAACTTTCATCCTAGGTGGGGGCTCAAACCGGGACAAAAGATGGGGGGCCTTATCTGGGGGAGGCTTATCTGGGAGGGCCTTATCTGGGGGGTGGCTAACCTTTAGTACCGGCTGGTGGGTGCAACCGGGACTAAAGGTGGTTTTTGTGTCATCTAACAAAACCGTCGGTGGGATAAGGACGCGTAGGTAACCTTTAGTACCGGGTGGGGGCTCAAACCAGGACTAAAGCTGTCGATAGGATAAGGACGCGTGGGTGGACGCACTACTCGATAAGATAAAGCATGTAGCGCACGACGCCCTGTCGGAGGAAGAAGACAAAGTAGAAGCGGCGTCGTGCCTATAAAAAGGAGCATCGATACGCCATGGCAAGCAACTCAACATGCCAACATGGATGGAGAGTTTCATCCCCATGGATGGAGGAAAGGATTGGGAAATATCCCGTGGTGGAACTTCTCGAAGATGCCCTTGGTGCACATGCCCTATGGCATCTTCGGAAGTTCCGCCTCGGAAAATATTTTCCTGCTAGCCTGTGAAAGACTCCATCTCCGCCTCCCAGGGGTTAGAGGTATGGTGGAAGCCATGGGATAGAGTGGAGAGAGGTGGCAGATATGAGTCTAGATGTGCTATGGCAACGACCAAGCCAACATGGATGGAGAGTTTCATCCCCATGGATGGAGGAAAGGGTTGGGATATCTCCTGTGGCGGAACTTCTCGAAGATGCCCTTGGTGCACACGCCCTATGCCATCTTCGGAAGTTCCGCCTCGGAAAATATTTTCCTGCTAGCCCGTGACAGACTCCATCTCCGCCTCCCCGGGGTTAGAGGTATGGTGGAAGCCATGGGATAGAGTGGAGAGAGGCAGCAGATATCACTAAAAACCCTAAACCCTAAACCCTAAATCCTAAACCAAAAACCCTAAACCCTAAACCCTAAACCCTAAACCAAAAACCCTAAACCCTAAACCAAAAACCCTAAACCCTAAACCCTAAACCAAAAACCCTAAACCCTAAACCCTAAACTAAAAACCCTAAACCCTAAACCAAAAACCCTAAACCCTAAACCCTAAACCAAAAACCCTAAACCCTAAACCAAAAACCCTAAACCCTAAACCCTAAATCAAAAACCCTAAACTCTAAACCCAAAAGGGGCTACGATCTAGAAGAGAACGGGCAGGAAAAAATAAGGCGGGGTAGACGATCCGGGGCCCCCGGTCTAGGGTTTCGCCGGAGGAAGACCACCGGAGCATCGGAATTACATGAAAATGGCAAAATAGTTAATAGTTTGACTAGTTAGAATAATTATTTTATAAAACAGAAAATTGATTTGAATCACTTATTCAAAAATATGCAAAATATAATATTTAATGCATTTTTAAAATGAAAATGGTAAAATGGTTAATAGTTTGACTAGTTAGAATAATTATTTTATAAAACAGAAAATTGATTTGAATCACTTATTCAAAAATATGCAAAATATAATATTTAATGCATTTTAAAATTGAAAATGGAAAAATGGTTATTAGTTTCACTAGTTAGAATAATTATTTTATAAAACAGAAAATATATTTGGATTACTTATTCAAATTCAAGAACTTTTCATGTTCAAATTTTTCTCAAATTCATAAGTATGCAAAAACTGTAAAATTCAAATGTTTAAAACAGAAAATTGAATTTTTTAAACAGCGCTACAGGTGAAAAATTTGAAAAAAGGATCGTTAGTCCCGTGCGTCATACACGGGACTAAAGGTGTAATGTTAGCAAGGCTTAAGTGATGGTGTAAAACCTTTAGTCCCGGCAGCACGCACCAGGACTAAAGGGAGGACCTTTAGTCTCGGTCCGTATAACGCACCGGTACTAATGACCCTTTAGTCCCGGTTGGTTATACGGACCGGGACTAAAGGTCCCCACCTATATATCTTCTCCACACGCGCCCCTTCTTCTCCCAACGCAGAGAACACCCACGCGCCCGAGGACGACGAATCGACGCCGGCAGTCGCCGACTGCCTTCCGCCGCCACCACCCCAACCACCGCCACTGCCACGCCACGCTTTAGCCAGCAGAGGTACACTGCCCGCCCGCCTCCTTCGTCTGCCGGGTCACAAGGCCCGCAGCTGGCCATTGTGGGCGAAAGTAGGTGGCATGACAAATGCCATGCACGCTGGCAAGGCGTCCCACCAAAGTTCTATTTTTTTATTTTGTAGTAGTTAATTGTAATAATATTTTTTAATATTTAGTAGTTAATTGTAGTAGTTAATTGTAGTAGTTGTTTGTAGTAATTGTAATAGTTAATTGTAGTAGTATTTTGTAGTAGTAATTGTAATAGTTAATTGTAGTAGTATTTTATAGTAGTTAATTGTACTAGTTGTAATATTTAGTTGTAATAGTATTTTGTAGTATATAGTTAATTTTATTTTGTAGTGTAATATTATTTAATTTTGTGTGTAATATTATTTAGTAGTGTAATAGTAGTGTTAGTTGTAATATTATTTAGTAGTTGTAATATTATTTAGTAGCTAGTGGTCGCGGGCCGCCGGACTTAGGGTTAGAGTGGTGGTTCTCGCGGGGCCCCGGACTTAGGGTTAGGGTGGTGGTGCTCGCGGGCCCCCGAACTTAGGGTTAGGGTGGTAGTGGTCGCGGGCCCCCGGACTTAGGGTTAGGGTGGTGGTGCTCGCGGGCCCCCAGACTTAGGGTTAGAGTGGTGGTGCTCATGGGCCCCCGGACATAGGGTTAGGGTGGTAGTGGTCGCGGGCTCCCGGACTTAGGGTTAGGGTGGTGATGCTCGCGGGCCCCCGGAGATAGGGTTAGGGTGGTGGTGCTCGCGGGCCCCCGGACTTAGGGTTAGAGTGGTGGTGCTCGCGGGCCCCTGGACTTAGGGTTAGGGTGGTAGTGCTCGCGGGCCCCCGGACTTAGGGTTAGGGTGGTGGTAGTGCTCGCGGGCAGCCGGGTGGTGGTGCTCGCGGGCCCCCGGATATAGGGTTAGGGTGGTGGTTCTCGCGGGCCCCCGGAGTTAGGGTTAGGGTTAGGACATCACTAGAATTTTGCTATTGTTTAGTATTATTGTAGCAAATTGCGTGTTCATATTATTGTTTAGTATTATTTTATGCAGCAATATTGAATGAAAAATGTTATTGTGTGCATTTTGTAGAAAACTATGGATCCAATCCAGAGAGACCTAGCACAGGAAGAAATTCTCGAGGATATGATCAACGACACCCCCCATGTTGATCCACCCGAATCTCCGTCGATTTATCTGAACCCCTCCGGTGAGGGAGAGGAGGTCGACCGAAATGATCAAGGAGAAGCCGACGGCTTTGGTGGTGGAGAAGCCGACGGCTCCGGTGGTGGAGAAGCCGACGGCGAGGTATATATATGAAGTCTGGTGATTAGTAGATGCATTAACTGAGTTGTATTTATATATAAATTTACGAATGTTTCTTCTCTTAGGCCTCCACATCGAGCAAAAAATATTCCAAACGAGGCCCGGCCAAAAAGTTGGACGCATCTATGCGTTATACAATTACGTGGGTACCACCACGGGGTGAACCGGTGGAACCCGAAAAGGCTAAAACTATATTTAAACAACAATGCGGAGTTATGGTTAGGGATCGCGTCCCGATCACTGTTCGAGAGTGGAATAAGACCAAAGGGGCGAAAGAGGGTGAGTATGTCGCCGACAGGTGCAAAGAGGGTCTTTGGAATGACCTCATGACACATTTCACCCTGCCAGAATGTGAGGATGATGCCGACACAACTGCATTGAGGAAGAAAGTCAAGCAGTGGACTCTTACGAAGATGGCTGAACTATTCAAGAACTCGAAGAAAGCATTATGGCAAAAGTATCAGAAGACGAAGAAGACTCCTAAATTTGAATTCTATCTAACGAAGCAGCAGGCTAACTGGGATGCATTTGTGAAGTACAAGGAGTCACAACCTGCTATGGAAATGTCGGAAAAAAACAAGAAAAATGCCGCGATGAAGAAATATCACCATCACCGGGCGCAGGCTCTGTGGCTGCCATGCCAAAGTGGGATGCTAAAGAGAATGAGCTGCTTGCTAAAGGGATCACTCAGAACCAATACGCGAAGAATGGGATCGAGGGCAAGGAATTGGTTCCTTGGGCATGGGAGTGAGTATGACGAAAGTCTGGGGACCTTATTTGCGATGTGGGATTAGGATACCCCGGGATACATGGCAGAAAGTGGTGAAGGAGATTAAAGCGAGGACAACAAAGTTCCGTCCCGATAGAGAGAAAGACTTGCTGACAAAGGTCCTCGGGAATGACGAACGCGGAGGACGTGTACGAGGCCTTGGCCCTAATTATACGTGGGAGATGGGGTTTCCCAAAGACAGAGATACTTATAGGAGCCGAGAGAGAGGAAAGAGGAGACGGTGGGAGGAGGAGGGAGACAGGTTCACCGAGTTGCTAGGAACACTTCGAATGCATCAGCAACAGATTGACGAACTTCCAGGAGCAGCGCGCCTGCAAGATCCTGTACTCGATATTATCACCATCCCATCTCAGCGGAAAAGCAGCGTGGCTAAATCGGAGGTCCCTTCTGACGATGCACGTATGGTAGATTGCGGTCCCGGCTACCCCGTGGATGGAATCAAGGAGCAGGCATCTTGTGAGCTCCATCAGAAGGTGAAGAACCTATCCATCAAGGTGGCGGTCGGATGTGCTTTACCTTGTCCACCTGGCGCACGCTGGCATGGCCGTGAGATTCTAGCTGGCTATGCTACAGTTGGTGTGGATGAAATCGCAATGGGGTGGTACTCAATGGAGCTTGACATCCCTGGACCTGAAGGTGAGAGGACACTCGGAGAAGTACTGGGTGGTATCATTCTATGGGACAAGAACAACATCAAGCTTCCAGGCTGGACGCCAAAGCCAACACCGCCTCCGAGTGGTCGCATGTCACCTTCACCTCCATCACCTCCAAGAAGCCCAACCCATGACTGCGACCACCACAGCCCGAGTCCATCTCGATCTCCGCCGCAGCCTCCGATTAGTACTAAATGACGCAAGAGCCCAAAATGACAAATGTCGCCGCTCCCAAGAGTACCTCATAAGAATCTTCCTATCAGACCTTACGATCGTACTGACGAGGAAACCGACATGATCGTAAAGGCCGAATGTGTTGCGCAGCTTCAAAAGAAGAAACCCGAGCCCGCCCCAGTATACACCGAGAAGCAAAAAGCATATGCACTTTCTTTTCTGAACACAAAATCGCAATATGACTTGCACCATAAGCCAGATGACTATCGACGCACACTTCAGAAGGAAGTGAAGAAGATCAAATCAAGTAGAAGTGCAAGCGGGAGCAAATCATCAAGTCAAAGTGCAACCGGGAAAAGAAAGGACGTCCCCTAGCTCGGGGAACAGGCCAAAAAATTGACCCCACCCCTCAAGGTGGTATCCTATGACACTCCCCAGCAGGATATGGAACAAGCTAAGAAGCTTGCGGCCGCTATGAATGTGACTGTTGAGGAATTGCTAGGTTCCTAGGACGACAAATTACCCAAGGCTCAGGTAGTCCCTACATATGTCCTAGGGAAGCCTCTGGTCAGCTTTCAGCAGTTCCAACAACTGCCAACACAAATGCGGAGTTTACATAAATGGTACTTGAAAGCCGTGGCGAAAGTCCCACATGACTACTACTTCCGAGAAGAAAAGGTCCATGTTGAGTTTCCAGAACTCTTCCAGTTATACACTTTGGACGCCCTCGACAAAAGTCTCATGAGTTGCTATTGTCTGTAAGTTGTTGAATTCATTGTCTATATATAAGTTGTTCATTTTTTTAGTTGTTCGGTTTATTGCATGTAATTATCCTAATTATATCCTTTTGTACTCTATTATTATGCAGAATGAAGATCATGGAATGTAAAAGAAGGTCAATCTTCAGTGCTGGGTTCATTGACCCAGATAAAATACATAGTCGGATGCTAAAGGATAAACCCGAGGACACACAAGAAAACCTTCTAAGGTTTCTAACGGAGCAAAATTTCTGTGACCACATACTGTTTCCTTACAATTTCGCGTGAGTGTCTTACTCTATTGTACACATTCTCTTTTGCTTACTCGATGTTAAGTGTAATTGATGAGTTACTGATGTATATATAAATGTGTACAGTTTCCACTGGATTCTCATGGACATTCAACCTCATAAGGGAAGAGTTGAAGTCATGGACCCATTAAAGAGACCACTAGAACAATTTAGTGACATGCAGGACATGCTCCAGAGGTAATTTTTCGCGCTACATCGGTCTCTTTCGTTGATTTCCTGAGATATCACGTAATAAATAACTCATTCATTTTCTTTACCGGGTAGGGTTTGGAACCAGTTCAAGAGTGCGGTTACGGGTGACTTTACTAAGAAGCTGACGTTTAAGCCGGTCTCGGTAAGTAGTAGGCGCATCTCTTTACTTCTAGTTTCAATACAATTATGATGCTGGATTATTATTTTGATTGAATTCTATTCTCGTAAAGTGCGCGAGGCAGCCATAGGGGACGAATCTATGTGGATTCTACGTTTGCGAGTTCATTCGCACGTTTACCAGTGAGCTGAATGATTATAGAGTCGATGTAAGCAATACATTCATAACATTATTTTTATTACCGTCACTTTTTGTTATCATGATTGATATTCATATTGATTTCCTTTTCTTATATAGTTCGAGAAAATACGGGATCAGCTCCTACCACAGCAACGCGTAGTAGCAATTGCTGAAGAACTGGCAGGATTCTTGATGAACGAGATGATAGATGACGCTGGAGAATTTAGTGTGAATAGGCGTCGATGATCCCCGACCGTGTAATTGAATAGACGGGCTCTAGTCCCGATAATTGTGATCTCCATGTGTAACTATCATGTATATATTTGTATGCTCGATCTTAAGAGAAGTTATCTTATGTATGCACGAACATGTACGGTATGTGGTAGCATAGAAAACTATTTTGAAATGAAAAAAAAGAATACAAATTAAATTCTTCGCATGCGCAGAAAGTGCCTAAAATTCTCTGCATGGCGAAGAACCATTTGTCCCGGTTAATGTCTGAACCGACTAATGGGGGCGCCCAACTCCGCAGACAGCCACGTGGATGCCCATTGGTCCCGGCTGGTAAGAGGGCCGGGACTAGTGGGTGGGACTTTAGTCCCGCCCCTCCAGTCCCGGTTACCAGGACCGGGACTAAAGCCCCTTACGGGTCGGGACTAGAGGCCCGTTTTCCACTAGTGTATTTCCAGTCCCGGAGTACCTAGTCTCTGAATTTCAATGGCTAGGGACTTAGAGTTTTAGTCATCTAGTCCCCGAGGGTCTAGCCAGCGGCTAGGCGCTTCGGATTTTAGTCATCTAGTCCCTGAGGGTCTAGTCGCTGAATTTTAGCAACTGGACACTTAGCATCTAGTCTCTTATTGTTGTTCTACCATCAGGGCCTGCAAAGGGAGTCGTCCGATCGACAAGCCATGAAGGAACGTCTGTAGCATGACCTGCGGACATCGCAGGAGGCTAACCGGCGACTCCAAGACTCTGCTGGTGAGTTTGAGCTTTCCTTGGGCGAGCTTGAGCACTTGTTGTTGTGCAAAACTGAATCGCCATGCGTTTGCTTCTTAGCTGAACTCCTTACTGCAATTGCCAAGGCCCATGAGGGGTATGTTCCGGCTATTGATCTGGATACTGTGAAGGTGGCATTGGCCACGGCAGAGGAGCGAATCTACTTACTAGTGAAGGAGCTGGAGGCGGTGAAGGCGTCGATGATCTCTTCTGAAAAGAGGTCCAAGGCCGCAGTCGCCATGGTAGTGGAGGAATGGAAGGCCTCTAACTCAGTCATCCTCGGGTTGCAGAGTGACCTTGGGGCGCTTGAGAAACATGTGACAGAGAATTGCTGCAAGCTTCTTGGTGAGTGTCTGCTTTTTCTGTTTGGTATGCGGCGATTCCCCGAGCGGTGAGTCCACTAGTCCTTCTTGATATTGAATTTCTGACAATGCAGCCCTAATAGGTCAAAGCGATCCGGTGGTGCAAACCTTTGATGCCTCGTAGTGCATGATGGCGGTGGTGAACGCGGCGACCGCCTCGGTGCTTTGTGTCCAAGCTATGCTTCATGGGATTTCCCCCACTGAGGTTATTCCTGGGGGGTTGACAGAGGTTTGGCGCTATATGGAGGACGTGCCCTCCATCGTCGAGTGCATGGCACGATCAGCCTTCATACGCGGGGCCAGTACAATGCTTAGCCTTGGGCTGACTCACTTCCCCGATGACGTCACGAGCGGTTATCCCTCCGCGACTGGATCGGTGGAGATGTCGGAGGTTCTGAAGTTGACAGCCAAGGCTGCTCCATTTGCGGAGCGAGTATCAACGATGGGGGACTTGCTCCCGTACCTAGAAAAGGTGGTGGCGCCGGGCGACTCCGAACCAGAGCACCGTGACCTAAAGTTGGACCAACCCTTTCGGTCGGCGTTGACTATGTACCTGGTGAACCCTTGGGAGCCGTACGTCTGGGTCAGGGGTGATGGTGGTGCCTCTTCATTGGAGCCTGCAAAATGAGTGACTGCCCTGAGGGGCTTTTGTATGTTATGGCGACTGGCCGCTTTTGTAATGTAAACAATATATATAGTTGCTGAAGTAAAAGGAGTCAATCGACTTGCAATGCATGGTGATGTATGTTTTATGTTGAGTATTTGGTTGTTCGAGTCCCCGAGCGCGTCTGCCCTTTATTGGGGTTTACCTCATATTTTATGTAAGTTTTATTATATTGAGTTTTTTTAATTTGGTTGGGTTCAATTTGTCGCGGCTCGTGGAGCCGGTCACTTGGCGACCCCAGGGGAGCGCTATACTTAGCTGTTTTCCCAGACACGAGTAGGGTTGGTTTAGGCGAGTCCCCGAGCATGGTACTTAGCCGTTCTAGTCGGGTGACCTAGTGTGTTGTTTGTAACGCGTCTCTCCCCTGGATCGGAAAGCCAGTCGCGTGGAGAGTCCAAGGCGGCTCTCATACTTGGTGTATTCCTGATCCGCATTGGGGATCAATGTAGACGAGTCCCTGTGCGTGGTAATTAACTATTCGAATCGCTTTGCACGAGGATGGGGAGGATGGGTGCTGTGAAAAGCATTATCGGTTGTCTTGGCCCGCTGGGCCAGTTGAGCGAGGCGACTCCGATGGTGGATCTGGGGTGGCATGTTCATGGACGACACAAGGCCCGAATATGTCTGGTGCCCTTGGGTCACACTACTTAGCCGTGCTGGTCGCTCGACCAAGTGTTGACTTCTGTGGGTAGCGTATTGCAGAGTGTATGAGTGCGATTGACACAAGAGTATGGCGAGGAGACACATTTTGTGTAATCCGAATTCCTTTCATTATATAGCAGCTAAGTGCAAGGTGTAGTTCTATGTGTAGAACTTTCGGAGGAGGTTTACATTGCATGGCGTCCCGACTTTGAGCTGGTCATTTCCTCGTACGTCGATGAGGTAGTAGGAGTCATTGCCGAGGACTCGCCCGATGGCGAATGGCCCCTCCCATGGGAGGAAAGCTTGTGCATGCCCTTCTTGTCCTGGACTAGTCATAGGACCAGGTCGCCTTCCTGGAAGGTACGGGTCTGGACTCGGCGGTTGTGGTAGCGGCAGAGTCCCTGCTGGTAGATGGCGGTGCGGGAGCGAGCTAGCTCGTGTGCTTCGTCGAGCTAGTTGACCCCGTCTTGGTGGGTGATCTCGTTTGCCGCCTCCATGTAGTTGACGACCCGAGGCGAGTCGTGTTCCAGGTCGGTTGGCATTATAGCTTCAGCGCCGTACACCATGAAGAAGGGCGTGAACCCCGTGGAACGGTTGACAGAGGTGCTGATGACCCAAATCACCGAGGGGAGCTCCTCTACCCATCTTCCGGGGGTTCGCTCGAGGGGCACCTGAAGTCGCGGCTTGAGCCCATGGAGCACACTTTGGTTAGCGTGCTCTTCTTGGTCGTTCGACTCTGGGTGGGCGACTGAGGCGAGGTCGAGCCGTATGTCGTGCTCCTCGCAGAATTCCGCATTGGCCCCTTTGGCGAAGTTGGTGCAGTTGTCCGTTATTATGTTGTGTGGGTAGCTGTATCAGTAGATGAGCTCACGGAGGAACTTGGTGGCGGTCTTGCCATCGCACTTCTTGATCGGTTTGGCTTCGACCCACTTGGTGAACTTGTCGACTGCGACCAGGAGGTGGGTGAATCCAGATGGGGCCTTCTTGAACGGGCCGACCATGTCCATGCCCCATACGCCGAATGGCTAGGTGATGGGGATGGTCTTGAGTGCCGAACCAGGGATGTGCATCTGGTTGGCGTACTTCTGGCACCTGACGCACCGTTGGACGATGTTGATGGCATCGACGTGCACGGTGAGCCAGTAGAAGTCGTGTCACATGGCTTTGGCGACTAGCGACCTAGCTCTGGCGTGGTGGCCGCAGTCGCCGGCGTGGATGTCTTGTAAGATCTTGCGACCTTCTTCTGGCTATACGTAGCGCTGGAATACACCAGTCACGCTGTGTTTGTGGAGCTCGCCGTTGATGATGACGAAGGATTTGCAGCGGCGCACAATCATTCGTGCCTCTGTCTCGTTGGTGGGCAGGACCTTGTGCTCGAGGAAGGCGATGTATGGAGTGGTCTAGTCGCTGGGCTCCATGACCATGGCGACTAGGGCGGGCTGGGGCTTCAGAGGTATCCCAATGTCGATCTCTTTAGGCCGGGAGACTAAGGGCTTGTGGATGATGTCGAGGAAGAGGCCCGTAGGTGGCGTTTGGCAGGCCGATCCAATGCGAGGGAGAGCATTAGCCTCCTAGTTCTTGCACATGTCGATCCACTCGACGGAGTAGCCGGCGAAGTGGCCTCCTAGCTGGTCCACCGCTTGGCGGTACGCTATCATGGTGGGAGAGACAGCGTCGAAGGTCCTACCGACTTGTCCGGCGACTAGGTCGGAGTCTCCGTAGCACCGCAGGCGGTTGACGTTCATCTCCTTGGCGGCCCGCATGCCGTGAAGGAGGGCCTCGTACTCGGCCATGTTGTTGGTGCGGGGATTGAAGTCGAGGTGGAGCACATAACAGAGCTTGTGGCCTTTTGGGGAGGTGAGTACGATCCTAGCCCCGCGCCATCCGTGTTTTTGGACCCGTCAAAGTGGAGCGACCAGTAGTGGAGATAGGGTAGCTTCTCCGGCTGCTGTGCTTCTTCCCATTCGGCGAGGAAATCGACTAAGGCCTGCGATTTGATTGCTTTGCGTGGCTCGTATTTAATTTAGTGGATGCCGATTTTGACGGCCCACTTAGCGACTCGCCCAGTCGCCTCGCGATTGCGGATAATGTCCTGCAGCAGCACGGAGGAGGCAACCGTAATGGGGTGCTCCTGGAAGTAATGTGGGAGTCCCCGGTTGGCTCTGAAGACCGCATACACCAGTTTCTGGTACTGCGGGTAGCGCTGTCTTGAGTCTGTTAGGACCTCGCTGATGTAGTAGATGGGGTGTTGTACGGGGCGCTCCTTGCCCTCTTTCAGTCGCTCGACGACCATTACAACACTGACAACTCGAGTGGAGGCCACCGCGTAGATGAGCATTTCCTCTTTGTTGACTAGGGCAGCGAGCAGTGGTGCCGCGAGTAGCACTTCCTTGAGAGCGTTGTTCGCCTCTTCATTCCATTGGAACGTGGGGTTCTTGCGCATCAAGCGGTAGAGGGGTATCGACTTTTCGCCGAGCCAGGGAATGAAGCGACTGAGAGCCACGACTCGCCCAGCCAATTTCTGGACATCGCGCAGTCACTCGAGTTTCCCGAGTCGCGTGATGGCGTCGATCTTGGTAGGGTTTCCTTCAATGCCTCACTTGGAGACCACGTACCCAGGAGCTGTCTGGTGGGCACTCCGAAGGTGCACTTTCCCGGATTGAGCTTGATCTTTTACCTCTGCAGATTCGCGAAGGTTTCGTCCAGGTCGACGAGCAGGTCGCTTTGGCGAGTGGATATTACCACCACGCCGTCGATGTAGACATGGATGTTGCGGCCAATTTGACTCGCAAGGCACTCTTGCATGCATCATTGATAGGTTGCACCGACGTTCTTGAGGCTGAACGTCATGCGGTGTAGCAGAAGGCGTCGAATGGCGTGATGAACGTTGTCTTCTCCTTGTCCTCGATCGACATTTTGATCTGGTTGTAACCAGAGTACGTGTCGAGGAAACACAGGGAATCTGATCCCGTGGTCGAGTCGACGAACTCCTACTTCGGGCAGGCGCTGTTGAGATTGGTGTAGTTGATACACATTGTCATTGTATTGGGAACGGCAGTACCTAAACAGGTTAGATAGAGGTGTGGGGACTAGCAGGGAAGCTCTCGACGGCGTCCGCAGGCGGGATTGGATACGAGCAAGTGTAGCGAGACACAAGAAGTACCCAGGTTCGGAGCCCTCATGGTGAGGTAAAGGTCCTATTCCTGCCGATCTGACTATCAGTGGTATATGGACTACAATTGCTCCTTGAGTTGTATCTTCTATCTACCTTCTTAAATGCACTCAGACCAACCCTTGCTACGAGAGCCTTTCCCCTCCTTATATAGGTTGATGGGCAACGGTTTCACTGGCCAGTTCGGCTGGCATGCCACACAGGCAGGTCCCAGCCGGCTAGTCACCTACAGTATCCGGTACGGTTGCATCCCATCGAGGTACATGCGGTAGGGTCGTCGTGGGTACAGTGAACGCCGTGCGAGCCTCTCGTCAGCATCCGGCCACTGTGCCGTTGTCACCCAGCAAAGTCTTCAGTATGGCTTCGTAGTTCTGTGTATTATCGCTGTACCAGGGAGTACTGCCCACTATGCAGGATGTCTCCTTGTCCTTCTGATTGCGTCCGGCTACACTGGTGTAGCCGGTCCTGAACCTCGTCGCCCTTCCTGGTTCCGGCTACCGTATAGTAGTCAGTATGACTTGCTTTTGTCTGGCTGCGCTCAGCCAGCCGGATGCGAACCGACTGCCGTAGTTCTTGTCTGGTTGGGGTATCCAGAGGTCATCCCCTCGACACTAGCTCTCGAGCGCGTGTAGATTTCACCCTTAGGTGAAATGTGTGTGTGCTCCCTCCTGAATTTGAAATTTGTGACTGGCTACGCCTGGCGGTTGCGCTACCCATGACATCAGCGCTGAAGCCGGCCACGCGCGGACGCGCCATCATTGCACTGCAGCGCGCAGTGTAACGTCCCGTCGCGTGTCGCCTCGAGAAACTGCCGTTTGTCTCTTCGGTTCCTGCTCCAGGATCTTTTGCACACTCGGTGCCTGCACACAGGATCTGGCGTGGTGGTGGGAGTGGGGCGCGGCTCGAATGGTGCCAAGTGGCACCATAGACGGTTTCCCTCTCCGGCCTTTAAAGGGTCGCCCGCGGGAGGCAGCTCCTCCTTCCACTCGCTGCCTTCTAGTTCTCATCCTTGCGCCCTTGCCTTGTCGCCTCGCCTTGCTAGTTCGCGCCGTCGTAGTTTGTCGTGCCGCATGTTTAGTGTCGTTGGACACACGGGCCACCGCCACTCCGCAGCGAGCATGACGGCCAGCGAACCGGTGATGGCTTCGGAGCCCGGTGCCTGGTGCGGTTCTTCCGTCACAGAGAAGCACATCGAGAAGTACCGCGCCACCTGCGTCCTCCCGCCGGGGACGGAGGTGAAGGTGCGGTTGGCACCGTCGGGAGAGGAGTCGCCGCACCCGGCAGAGAGGGAGCAGGTCATCTTTCTCTCCCACCTCGCACGCGGATTCGTGCTGTCGGAGCACCCTTTGTTTCTCACGTTCCTCGCGTTCTTCGACTTGCGCCTCCACCACCTCGTCGCCAACACCATCAGCATGCTGGCGCACTTTGTGGCGTTCTGCGAGAGCCACCTCGGGATCCAGCCAGATCTCGGGTTGTTCTACCGGTTGTTCCATGTGCGGCCGTAGGTGCAGTTTACCTAAGGACCACTGGTGACGTGCGGCGGTGCCTCCATCTACTCTCGCACGCAAACCAGCTACCCGAAGTTCCGGCTGCAAGACACGGTGCGACTGTGGAAGCAGTCGTACTTCTACGTCAGGAACGTCACCGTTGTCGACCGGATCAATCTGCCGGATTTCCAGGACATGGAATCTAGCCGGCAGCACTGGGACCTGAAGATCCATGGGGACAAGGCGGAGTTGGACGCGATGCTGCAGTGGATGCGCTCCCTCATCACCGCCGGCTTGACCGTCCTGGACATCACACTTAGTTTGATGTCTCGGCTGATGATGCCGCTGCAGTAGCGTGCACACAAGATATGCTTCTACTCCGGCGACCCGGCTGTCTCGCCGTGATCCCGGCTACCACAACCTTAAGGAGTAGGTGTGGATGATTATGAAGGAGCGGCTACCTGAGAACTGGAAGTTCGGGCTGGTCCCCAACAACAGTGAAACCGCGCGCCCCGGGTAAGTTTCTCGCCAGCCGGTTTTCTCTATTTCTTGGCCCGTCTTTCTATTCGGCTGACTTTTGTCTTCTTTCTTTTGTAGACCTTCCCTTGCATCATCCGGGAGGAGGGCGAGACCCCCCTCTAGAACTTTAGGCCTGACCTTCCCGAACCACGCGCTCGGCGGTCCGGCAAGGAGTCGGATGGGGACGGCGACGTCTTCCCCAGTCGGAACGACGAGCTGGCGCACGACCCCCATCCTGAGGTTTTCGAGGAGGAGGAGACCGCACCGGCTCCCGAGCCAGCCCGACGCCATGCAGCGGACGGTGACTCCAGCCAGTCGGGTGCCGGGGGAGCAGTTCTAGCCGGTCTAGCGCTGGTGGGGGCGGCTCTAGCCGGTCCGGTGGAGGGGGAAGCAGGTCCAGCCGGCCCGTCGTGGAAGAGCCGGCCCCCAAGAGGAGCCGGACTAGCTCTCTCCCTCTTAGCCGGCTTGGCCGCAAGAAGGAAGCACCTCTGATGGTACAGGGGTGAGTTATCCTCTGCCCCTATGTTTCTTCCTTCTTTTACCCTTGGGCAATTTTTCTGTCTCTCGCCTTTTCTTACTTGCGTCTTTTTCTTTTCTTTTTCCTTCCAGCTCGCTAGTCTCCTTTGGTGCTGCGAGCCCGGCGCAGGAACCGACCGGCTTGCCGCCCCTTGCGTCAGACACTTCACCTCCTTTCGCCGATACTACCGCTCCTCCCACTCTCTCGCCCAGGGCCCTGCCACCGCCTCAGCCTCGTGCTGATCCGGCTGCCTCCATCGGTGCCGAGGATGCCCCACCGGCTACGGTGGTATAGCCGAAAACGGCTGCAGTGACCCCACAAAGTGGAGGTAGTTCCCCTCCGGAGGCCAGGAGGGCCTCCACCAGCAAGGAGCTCGTGGTCGTTGCCGAGGACAACTCCGATGACGAGCTAGGGAGGAGTGGCGAACGGTAGTGCTACAGGCGAAGGAGTCACTGACCGTCAACGCTGTTGACGATGATGTCTCTCCTGCCGCCTCGCTGGCGGATCTGGCTGCCACCCTTGAGCTGATGGTGAAGGAGATCTGGCTGCTGGAAGCCGCATCCCGGGGCAGTCGGACCCTGGAACAGAAGCTGGCTGCTACCAACGGGACCTCCCAGAGTAAGTGTTTTTACTCGGTTTCGGTAGTCGGATACTTTCCTCCTTTTTGTCTTTTCTTTCTCTCTTTTTTACTGATATCTGGTTTCCCGCAGCCATCATGTTGTGCGCTCAATGGAGATTGATCGCCTGAAAAGGGCGAACGATTGCCTAGCCAAGTCCACCTGCACGCTCTGGCTGTAGAACAAGGACTGGCATTCCAAGGCGGATGCGCTGGAGGCCACCATCAAGGAGCGCGACTCCGCCCTCGCCAGCCGGGCCCAGGCCTTTGACCTCCTCGATGCCCAGCACAAGTACCAGGAGAAGGAGGTCAAACGGCTGGCGGTTCGGGAGATGGATCTGCTCGAGGAGTTGATGCAGATTGGGCGCACCACCAAGGGTAAGCAATTTACGACTAGCTTTTCTTGTCCGGATCCGGTAGCTGGACCTGACCTTCTTTTTTCTGACAGTGTTTTATCCCAGCGTAGACTTGCTGGCGTACAACTGGCTGCAGGAGAACTGGCCAGGACAGCAGCCCACTACCGAGGAGTTGGGCGCCCTTCTTGGCGAGGAGGCTGCTGAGCTACGCAAAGCGGCCCACGCGGTCTACGATTTCTTGTGGCCGGATGTGGCGGTGCCGGAGACGATCGCCCAGCTGGCGGCCAAGGTGACGGAGGTGCCGGCTAGTGTTGAACGGCAGAGGGACCTGGTGGTGCGAGCTGAAGCGGAGATGGCCTTGGCCTTGATACTCTCCTGGTACAAGGACGCCCGCGTCGAGAAGATCGATGGAGGCTTCCTTGTCGGTGCCTACCTCGCCGCCATTCGCCAAGCTCACCTGAGCTCCGTGCCTCCGCCATCAAGATCACTGGATACGCCGATGTTGACAAGGTTCTCACCTACTCGGAGTCCACAGGGACGCCGGAGGCGGGAGCCGAAGCCTCGTCTCAACCGACTGGCGAAGACGTCGGAGCCAGATCTGCCAGCATGCCTCCTCTGCCTCCCGAAACCACCTCTGGCTAGGACCTCCCTCACGGAAAGGGCCCCGCGGCTTAGACATGATCCTCGGGATGCCGGGTGACTTTGTATTTATTTTGTCTTGTTGAACTCTACTGTTTGTGCCGGCTATTTCTGACGCCGGGTGAACCTATGGGAGCTTCGACTCCCCTTTTATTCAATCGTGTTGTTTGCTTGCTTCTATCTTGTGATTTTGTATGCTTCAAAAAATTTATCTCTCGCCGGTTACACTTATCTGGATCCCTTCGCCCGGCTAGACACCTTTAGTCAGGGGAACTTCAACTCTAGAGGGGGCACGCCAGCACACCCACTAGGTGTAGCCCCTCAGATTCGGAGTAGATGGCGAAGCCAGGTGCTTTGAATTTTCTTCTTTCTTATTTTCAAGTCTTTAGCTTCGTCCGACTAGACACCTCTAGTCGGCTAATTCCAGCTCTTCCCGAGGTTGCCGACTTCCACAACCGGTAGTGTGGGAACGTCAGTGCACCCATTGGATGTAGCCCTCGAGATTCGGAGTAGCTAGCAAAGCCAGGTGCTTCAAATCTTCTTCCTTTTCCTGCCATTGCCCTCACCTGGGCTCCAAATATCCGGCTAAACACCCTTAGCCGGTCGGAACTACATGATTCCACTAGGGGCACGCGAGCACACCCAGTGGGTGTAGCCCCCGAGATTCGGAGCGCTTGATGAAGGCAAGGACTTCGAATCTTCTTCTTTTTGAAATCTGACTCAATATGGTCGTACAAAACAAACACACATATAGGTCGATTTGTTAATAGGTTAGTCGGTTATGGTATTGCTTATTAACCGGAGGACAGCTTTAGTTTTCGAAAACTAGCTTGTGCTCCTCTAGACACTTAGTCGCTTTCCTGTGCGCTCTGTTGGTTACGTTGCATCCTTGCCGGGCATCCGGGTTGCAGTCTGCAGCTGGAATCGAAGGGAGCTGACAATACATTGCGCACGGTACTAGGGTCTTAGTAGCTGGATAATCTCAAACTAGGCGCAAGGCCGGGACGCCCGATCCATCGCATCTCCTCCCCATCTTTCAAGTGGGATGCCTCGGGCTTTTACTCTTGCTAGCCGGACAGTCGGGTTGCGGTCTATAGCTGAGACAAAGAGTGGGCCTCTGACATTGTCGCACACTACTTAGCCGTTTTGTCGATTTAGAAGGTCGGGCCAGCCAGCGAGACCCCGAGTAGGGGTTGCCGGAGCCGTCAAACTGAACTGGAAAAAGGATGCAAACAAATTTTTGGCAAGGAGCCCCCAAGTATCTCTCGGGGTTCCGCATTTTTCATTCATAAGTTCGTGGGATACATACACTGTCTGGCGACTAGGTGTAAAACGGGCAAAGCAGGGCCATGTTCCAGGGGCGTTCTGTCTCCTCGTCCGACTTGTCCATCTTGTTCTTGTGTGGCTGCTGCACGCCGATGAGGTAGTAGGAATTGTTGTACAGTGCCCGGCTGATGATGAAGGGGCCCTCCCAAGGCGGTGATAGCTTGTGCATGCCCTTCGTGTCCTTCACGAACCGGAGAATCAGACCGCCCTCGTGGAATGCAATAGGGCGGATCCGGCTCGAATGGTAGTGGCATAAGCGCTACTGGTATAGGGCCAACCTGGACAGTGCTAGCTCGCGGGCCTCCTCGAGGAGGTCCACACCATCCTCTCGCGCCTCCTAGTTGGCTTTTTCGTCGTAGAGGAGCTTGCGTGATGAATCGAACTCAATGTCCACGGAGAGGATGGCTTCCGAGTCGTAGACGAGGAAGAACAGAGTGAAGCCGGTTGACCTATTCGGCGTGGTGCGGAGGCTCCACAGCATAGCCGAAAGTTCCTCGATCCAGCATCCAGGCGATCGCTCCAAGGGCTCGATGAGGCACGGCTTGATGCCGTCTAGAACTAGGCCATTTGCCCTTTCGACTTGCCCATTGGACTGCAGGTGTGTGATGGAAGCGAGGTCTAGCCGGATGCCCTTGTTGCTGCAGAACCGGGCGAAGGCCCCCTTGGCGAAGTTCGTGTCGTTATCCGTGATGATATTGTTGGGGTAGCCGAACTGGTTAAAGATGTCCGTGAAGAAGGTGACGACTGTCGCCCTGTCCAGCTTCTGGATAGGCTTGGCCTCTATCCACTTCGTGAACTTGTCCACCGCCAACAGCAGGTGAGTCATGCTCGCGCGCGCTCGCTTGAAGGGACCGACCATGTCGAGACCCCAGGCAAAAAGGGCCAGGTGATCGGTATGGTATTGAGTACCGTAGCCAGTATGTGCCTGAGCTACCCGAAACGCTGGCACCCGTTGCACGCGCAGACTAGCTGCTCGGCATCCTAGAGGGCGGTGGGCCAATAGAAGCCGTGGCGGAACGCCTTGGCGACTATCGCCCCAGATGAAGCGTGATGTCCGCACTCGCCTGTAACACCCCAGTTTTAGTTAATCTTATATTTAGGGTTGTTTGTGCATCATGAGCATCATCTTTTAAATTGCATGCAAGAGAAAATAAAGCAAAACCCTAAAATCCTAATCCTTCCCTCTCTTTGAAAGCCTTCCAAATAGTTCTTGTATTTAGAAAATTATCAAGATGCATGGAGCCAAAATGGACTAAGAGGGCCCCATAATGTTTTTAATATTTACAAATGTTCTAGTATTTTTGGAATGAGCCAAAAACAGATTTGAAATTAAATACAAAAGGGAAACTAGAGAAAAACTAATGGAAAATGTTTTCTGTTATAAAACAAATGAGCCAGAGCCGAACCAGGCCCAGTCCAACTTGCCTCTCTCCCTCTCCCTTCTCTCCCTGCCGCTCGCTTGCAGCCCATACACGGCCCAAGGCCCAGTACCGCTTCGGTCGTTTCCTCGTCGTCTTCAACAACGATGGGAAGCATCTCCCTGGCGCTCCGCTCGCCGTCGATCGCACCGTGCCGCGATACTCGCTATCGTGCCACGTCCCGGCCGAGGATAAGACCCACTTATGATGCCCTGTCCTTGCCTGCATCCTATTTCCCTCCCCCTGGCTCTCTCTTCTTCTTTATCTCTGAGGTCGAACCCTAGCTCGCCGGTAACCGCTAGCCCCCACCATTCCCAAGTTGTGAAGCCCTGGAGAACCGCCATGCTGCGTTGGTCATCGTCCTAGAAGGAATCGAGTCGAGGTGCCCTGAATCAACGTCAGCGACTCCATCCCCTTCGTCTCCGACCAAGCACCACCGCAGTCGATTCGTCGCCGTCTGACCTCGAGCAACATCCCCAACCCCGGCAATCGCTTCGTGGTGAACATACAGTGCTCCGGCACCCCTCTGCTCCCTTCCTCTTCCTCTAGCTTGCCTTCCCGCCGATCACCTATAGTCGCCTCCGTCGGTCGCCGTCGTTTTCCCTGCTCCGGCGACCTCCCGTTAGCGGCGCCACCCCTTTTAGTCTTCCCTAGCCCTCCCGGTTCGAACTCGCGCATCCACGTAGCCCCACGAGCACCACGTGGTCGTCCTTGCTGTTCGCCTGAGAGCACCTGACATCAGGCGCACGGTCAGCCCTGTCAAACCAGCCCAGGTCCCACTCTGCACACGTGGATGTTGAGGTGGCCTCGAGCCCCTCTGTCAGCCATCATGGCTAGGGGTAGCCCCTGTGTAAAAAGTATCCCAGCTTTTGTTATATTTTCATAAATGGTGAAATAATTTCAGAAAAAGGATAAATACTAGAAATTCAATATCTAATTATTTATAATCCAAAAAAATATGTGTAATATATCAAAATGTTCATAAAAATGAGATCTATCTCATAGCATCAAAATCATGCATTGTTCAACAACTTCAATTGCAAGTTTAATTAGAAGAAGCAATTGAACCTTGCAGGTCATTCTGGGGTCTCTCATGTATTAGGGTTTGCACCCCTCGGATCCTGCTTAAATTGCTAAGCATGCTTCAGGGTTTCATTCAAGTACTATTTAACCTGTCATATCATCATTCTTGCTTGATCATTGCATCGATGCCATGTGTTGATTGTTTTCCTTTATTTCTAGTGTTTGCTTCTTCCCGGTAGAATACGATATCGAGATCAAGATCGAAGACCGAGATCAACACCATCGAATATTGACGAACAATACTTGACCAACTATAACCAAGTCAAGTACAAGGCTGCGAAGATTTATATCTAGGTATCAACAAACAAGGCAAGAATAGCCCCACCATTATACAATCCTATGATTTTGAAAGTATTTCATTCTCGCCATGTTGCATACGATTCTACTGTGGTCTTTTATCGATAGATAGAGTATCCTATCTGTTGTATTACTCCCTTTGAGCTTATATTACCTGATCCACTACTCCTAGAATAACTAGGTTTGGCTTGTGTGCACTGCTAGAGCTTTTATCTGTGTCTTTCTTAGCTATGCATAGCTATCAGTGATGGTTCATCCAGAAGATGTACCAGATGCAGAGAACCTAGTATGACAGGAGAACTAGGTATACTGATGAGGTAAGATCAGTGGTAAAGGTTAAACATGCTAAGGCTTGTACGGGAGGCCATGGTGGGATGTGGTTTTTGTAGTCCCATGCTCGCCACCACTAGGAACTGAGTTCTTGCCTTTGGACCAAGACGAGCATACAGCCACACGGGGCTTGGGAACCTCTCCGCTGATTAACTTGCCTAGTAGATTCCATGTGTCACATAGTTTGAGCGTTCCATTCGACATATGCATAGAAAACATTTTGAAAGATTTGGCGAGTGAAGGTGCATCATAACAGGTAGGTAAGTGTGGTCGGGGTTGCTTGTGGTAGATGGCACCCCTGGTAAACCAACCTCGACTCACATCTCTAGGGACCGGCTTCGGGATTTGACCCGTTACGGTGGAACCATCCTTAGGGTGTGACTCATGGTCTCTACGAAAGCAAGGTGAAGGTCGTGGCCAACCACCCTCTGCCGGCCTTCCAAGGAAGAGGGCTTATCTAGTCGCATTAAGAGTCGGTTGGTACGTGTGGGTAAATTTGTACACCCCTACAGGGTTAAATCTTTTCGAAAAGCCGTGTTCATGGTTATGGACGCTTGGTGACCAAATTCTAAGATCATAGAGAACTTTAACCTAATCTTAAAACTTGGCAGTTCAATGTGTGCTTAAGGATGCTTCCTCATGGGTACGAGGGGGTGATCCTAGTTGTGAGATGAGGATTACTTTGGTGGATATCAAAATATGATGATCAATTCTTCAGAGATGTCGCTCTCTTATCCAGTTTAAAATATTCTGATTAGACGAGCTTCTTCTCCCTCTTGTTTTATAAACAAAGATGGATTTATGCAAAATAACCCCACCAGCCATAAGTCTTGTAGAGTATACCCTATACTCACCCTTGCTTTGTTGATACTATTGTATCAGAGTAAGTGTTCCCCTGAAGACAAGTTCCGTACGACATTGACACCGACGAGTAGCTTGGGGTTCTCGGTCGGCAGCCTGGAATCTATGGGCTGGGATGTCATCGTTATGCTTCGGGCCTCTTATGCCATTTGTTAAGTTTACTATACTTAATAGCATAATTTGCCTTCCGTTGTTTGATGTTTGTGGTCGGTGACCTCTGCTCGTAATATTTTGGTTCTTCGCTCAGTTATGAGCTTGCTGTGATAATTTTTGTGTCGCAGGGTTACTGTTGTGTTACCGATTTCTCACTAGATATCCTCGAGCTCTAGGTTAATCTTATGTCACGCTAAGGTCTAGGATTTGTTTAACCCTGATCCCGGGGGTGTCACAGTTCTTGGTATCAGAGCAGTACCGACTATAGGAAAACCTTTCTATGGGTCGATGTTGAGTCTAGTGCTTGTGAAAACTATTTCAAAGATGAAAAGTATTTGGGAAAACTCTAGTATGCTTCTTTTTCTCCTTATCCAGTTTCGCTCTAACTCTGGGTCATCTTACCTTGCGTTGGTTTGGAAAAAGTTTTGATATCTCTTCTAGTCTTTCAAAGCTTAGGTGCCTTCTAGGCATGTCGTTTCTTAGCCGGTTGACCTAGTGTAGAGTTCTCTAGAGTTGTGTCTTCCTTGTTTTCTCTTGCTCTGTTTCGTCTGAGAGATTCCTTTCCATCAAGATCTCTCTACCCTACGGGTCCACAATATTATATTGTATGGCTATAAAGTGTTATGTTCTAGGCTTCAAGGTTTCCTTTCGCCTCGTACGCCTCCTTTTTATTTGTTTGGGTAATTCAGAAGTCTTTCTTCTCTTGGAAGCTACCTCGTGATTACTATCTTGTGGTGCATGCTATGTCCCTAAAGTAGTAGTTACTTCTTTTCTCGGGTTTTAACACTTGGACTTGAACCGAAGATCCCAGATTGTGCCGGATTCTATGTTATTAATCTTGTACATGAAGCTGATATTTAACCCAAGATCCATTCCCTTGTCAACTGTTGTTAATGTTCAAACATTACCTGAGGATGGCTGGTACTACAATTCTAGCCTTCAAGCTTGTGGTTATTGTCGCGATTAAATTTCGACAATTAAGGACTTCCCCTACCACTAGCTATGGTAGATGTTCTTTAAAGGAACCAAATAGATCACGACAAGAGTACTCCTCGTGAGTCTCACCTCTATATTCATGACTCTGCCACACCCTCCCTTCTATGCATTGGTTTTCAGAAGAATGATAATCTATGCATCCACATCTCGAGATTCTATCTTGAGCATGTTCTTTTTCCCTTGTTGTTTTCTGACCTTTGTCTATCAGTTGGTAGCCAAGTAGTAATGCGCATTGGTGTCTCCCGATGCAAAATACTCTTGTGGTTCGTCCTGACAAACCATTTTGGAATGTCAGGAGAAACAAACTCCCGTACCTCGTCATATCTAGGACCAGGTCAAAGTGTTGTAATCCGCAGATCAAGAGGCATTGATTTGTTTCTATCTGTTCTACCTTAGAGTATCACACTCTTATAAACTAAGAGGTTGTGTTGAGTTTCATGACCACTTAATGAAGTGATGCTCTCACACATATTTACCCACCCTTCCTCCGAGCTTTCGTCTTCGTGAATGATGCGTGTGCGTAATAATGTGGCCATTTGAGATTCCTAACAACCAATATTGCTTTGGACCTCAACAAGGACATTTGTATCGTTCTTAGCGTGATTGGTTAACCCTATCACTAAGCAAAGGATGATTATGCTACCATCACCCTGGTGCATTCTCCTCGGTCAAAGAGTTAGGCTTGTGCCAACGCTCTGAGACTATGTCCCTTGCCTTAGCAAGCAAGTTTCCTCTCAAACTAAGTGACATATCGGTGGTTCGTGATATTCTAGATGTCTACTAGAAGTATTGCCATGTTGCCACATGACCGTGTTTGCCAATTTCTCGAGCAAGAAAGTTCTCTGAATTGCTTCTTCTCCAAGGATCCGTACTGGATACCCCTAAACTAGTTGGTTGAGCTTAAACAACAACTTGGAGAGTTGTAAGACAAAAGTTCTATCTGACTTTGTTTATCTTAAAGGGATGTCTAGTTTTGTTTGTGTTGAAGAAAGATGGTATATCCTTCATGGATATGTTATCTTCCCCGCCTTTGATTTGATTTGGATTATCGCCAAATCAAACTCAGTTCCAAGGACAATCTTGATGATGTTGCTATTCGAGATGTTTCACTTGAGTACATCTTCATGTCCATTGGTCTGGCCAATACTTTTCCTTGTTCAAGTAACATATGAGTTCATCATCTTGGAGTATTCGATAAGTTGGTTGTTGGGCCCATCGATGACATCCTTATCCTCTCCATGCTAGAAGAGATTCATATGGAATATTTGGCATTAATGTTGGAAAACTCTTAAGAACCTTCTTCGTGATATCTCGAAGTATGTCTTCTGGATGTTAGAAGTAACCTTCTCCGATTCACGTGTATTCGAAGAAAGATGCCACCGTGGATTTAAGTAAAGTTAACTCCATATCTTAAGGACACAATTGTATTTCATTGCAAGTACTTCATGTATGAGCAGTTGTCTTCTGACAAGTTGTTAATACATGGGTCTCGCAATGTAGCTCAGTCTTTTGGGGCTTGACACCGTAGTCCATGTCTTGATAATCTAGTAACTTTATCCTTGTGATAAATGTTGCAAGCTTTCTATTCGGACGTGCTGAATCCGAAGTATCATCCCACCTAACCAGAGCTGAATCTCAAGCAGCTACGATGGTTGGTGTTCCTCAAGGTTCTGACATTGGTTTCTATGTAAGTCCGACAAGATTGATGTAATGGTTGACACAACTAGTCGGAAGACCTATTTTTCATATTCTATTGAATCAACAAATAACAACCACTCTTCATGAGGCTTCTTCGATGATTTATTATAGGAGTTGTGCTTATGTTTCCTTTGTATCCGAAGTCCGATCTTTACTTAATGTTTGGTGTCTCGAACATCAAGGAGAACATTTAAAGTAGTGTTGCTAAATTTCTCTCGGTCGATCCTCCAGACCCTTATGTTGGCAAGCTTCTTGTTGTGCCAAGTACTTGAAGTCTGAGAATGAAGTTTCTTTTTCCTTGTGTCATCAGGAATCTTCTTATATATTCATCTTAGTGGTGTAAAGTGATATCACGATCTTTGGCAAAGATTTTGATACTCCTGGATGAATAAAGAGTTTCCCTTGTTTCCTCTAACATGTTTATAGAGTGACTATGATTTTGGTACTCAGAAGTTTCTCTTGGTACATGTTCCTTGTGACTCTTATGAGTCCTCTCCACAAAACAACCTCTCTGTCTTGACCTTCTCTTGAACGAAGAGTGATCCTTCTGTATCAAAAGTAGCTCAACAGGTTGGTCCTCCTGATCTATCTTTGTATCAATGAAGCTCTACTTAAGCCGTCTAGTAGAGTTCGATTTCTCGAAGTTTGTGATCCTGTTCTTTCTGATCTTTCATTTTCAGAAGCTTAAACTCTTCTGAAGCTCCATGGTCTCAATCCTTATGAAGACCAGTTATCTAACAATTTAAAATCATCTCCTCTTGTTTCCTCCTTTACCTTGATGTATTTCATGTTTGTCATCTCAGAGTTGTTTCTGAACACACGTTCATGAGTTGACCATGAGATATTCTATGTGTTGTTTAGTGTGTTTCCCTCTTATCTTTAGAGTGACCCTGTTTCTTTCTCTCTCTGTCTCTCTTCCTACCTTTGGAATCTTGGGTCGAGATTCTCGTAAGGGGGATAGAGTTGTAATGCCCCAGTTTTAGTTAATCTTATATTTAGGGTTGTTTGTGCATCATGAGTATCATCTTTTAAAATGCATGCAAGAGAAAATAAAGCAAAACCCTAAAACCCTAATCCTTCCCTCTCTTTTAAAGCCTTCCAAATGGTTTTTGTAGTTTGAAAATTATCAAAATGCATGGAGCCAAAATGGACTGAGAGGGCCCCATAATGTTTTTAATATTTACAAATGTTCTAGTATTTTTGGAATGATCCAAAAACAGATTTGAAATTAAATACATAAGAGAAACTAGATAAAAACTAATGGAAAATGTTTTCTGTTATAAAAAATGAGCCAGAGCCGAACCAGGCCCAGCCCATCTTGCCTCTCTCCCTCTCCCTTCTCTCCCTGCCGCCCGCACGCCCGCTCATAGCCCATACACGGCCCAAGGCCCAGTACCTCTTCGGTCGTTTCCTCGTCATCTTCGACAACGACGGGAAGCAGCTCCCTGGCGCTCAGCTCGTCGTTGATCGCACCATGCCGCGATACTCGCTGTCGTGCCACATCCCGGCCGAGGATAAGACCCGCTGACGACGCCCCGTCCTCGCCCTCGTCCTATTTCCCTCCCCCTGGCAATCTCTTCCTCTGTATCTTTGAGGCCGAACCCTAGCTCGCTGGTAACCGCTATCCCCCATTATTCCCAACCTCGTCGTGCTTCGTCGTGAAGCCCTAGAGAACCATCATGTTGCGCTGGTCATCCTCCTAGAAGGAATCGAGACGAGGTGCCCTGAATCGACGTCAATGACCCCATCCCCTTCCTCTCCGACCAAGCGCTGCCACGATCGATTCGTCGCCATCTGACCTCGAGCAACGTCCCCAACCCCGGCAATCGCTTCGTGGTGAGCACACAGTGCTTTGGCACCCTTCTGATCCCTTCCTCTTCCTCTGGCTCGCCTTCCCGTCGATTACCTATAGTTGCCGCCGTCGGCCGCCATTGTTTTCCCTGCTTCGGCGACCTCCTGTTAGCCACGCCGCCCCTTTTAGGCTTGCCTAGCCCTCCCGGTTCGAACACGCGCATCCACGCAGCCCCACGAGCACCACGTCGCCGTCCTTGCCATCCGCCTGAGAGCACCGCCGTGGTGACGTCATGCCGACGTCACCATGATATTAGGCGCATGGTCAGCCCAGTTAAACAAGCCAAGGTCCCACTCTGCCCACGTGGATGTTGAGGTGGCCTCGGGCCCCTCTGTCACCCACTGTGGCTAGGGGTAGCCCTTGTGTAAAAAGTATCCCAGCTTTTGTTATATTTTCATAAATGGTGAAATAATTTCAGAAAAAGGATAAATACTACAAATAATATCTAATTATTTATAATCCAAAAAAATATGTGTAATATATCAAAATGTTCAGAAAAATGAGATCTATCTTATAGCATCAAGATAATGCATTGTTCAATGACTTCAATTGCATGTTTAATTAGAAGAAACAATTGAAACCCGCAGGTGATTCCGGGGTCTCTCTTGTATTAGGGTTTCCACCCCTCGGATCCCTCTTAAATTGCCAAGCATGCTTTACGGTTTCATTCAAGTACTATTTAACATGCTTGAGCATTGCATCAATGCCATGTGTTGATTGTTTTCCTTTCTTTCTGGTGTTTACTTCTTCCTGGTAGAATACAATATTGAGATCGAGATCGAAGACCAAGATCAACACCATCGAAGATCGACGAACAATACTTGACTAACTATAACCAAGTCAAGTACTAGGATTCCAAAGATTTATATCTGGTATCAACAAACAAGGCAAGCATAGCCCCACCATTATACAATCCTATGATTTTGAAAGTATTTCATTCTGGCCATGTTGCATACGATTGTACTATGGTCTTTTATCAATAGATAGAGTATCCTATCTATTGCATTACTCCCTTTCAGCTTATATTACCTGATCCACTGCTCCTACCATAACTAGGTTTGGCTTGTGTGCACTGCTAGCTCTTTTATCTATGTCTTACTTAGCCATGCATAGTTGTCAGTGCTGGTTCATCCAGAAGATGTACTAGATGTAGAGAATCTAGTATGACAGGAGAACAAGGTATACTGATGAGGTAAGATCAGTGGTAAAGGTTAAACATGCTAAGGCTTGTATGGGAGGCCACGGTGGGATGTGGTTTTTGTAGTCCCATGCTCGCCACCACTAGGAACTGAGTTCTTGCCTTTGGACCAAGACGAGCGTACAGCCACACGGGGCTTGGGAACCCCTCCACTGATTAACATGCCTAGTAGATTCCATGAGTCACATAGTTCGGGCATTCCATTCGACATATGCATAGAAAACGTTTTGAAAGATTTGGCGGGTGAAGGTGCATCATAACAGGTAGACAAGCGTGGCCAGGGTTGCTTGGGGTAGATGGCTCCCCTGGTAAACCAACCCCGACTCACATCTCTAGGGACTGGCTTCGGGATTTGACCCGTTATGGCAGAACCATCCTTAGGGCGTGACTCATGGTCTCGGCGAAAGCAAGGTAAAGGTCGTGGCCAACCACCCTCTGCCAGCCTTCCAAGGACGAGGGCTTATCTAGTGGCATTAAGAGTTGGTTGGTACGTGTGGATAAAGTTGTACACCCCTGCAGGGTTAAATATTTTCGAAAAGACGTGTTCACGATTATGAACGCTTGGTGACCGAATTCTAAGGTCATAGAGAACTTTAACCTAATCCTAAAACTTGGCAGTTCAACGTGTGCTTAAGGATGCTTCCTCATGGGTACGAGGGGGTGATCCTAGTTGTGAGATGAGGATTACTTTGGTGGATATCAAAAGATGATGATCAATTCTTCGGAGATGTCACTCTCTTATCCCCTTTTAAAATAATCTGATTAGACGAGCTTCTTCTCCCTCTTGTTTTATAAACAAAGATGGATTTATGCAAACTAACCCCACCAGCCATAAGTCTTGCGGAGTACACCCTGTACTCACCCTTGCTTTGTTGATACTTTTGTAGTAGAGTAAGTGTTCCCTTGAAGACAAGTTCCGTACAACATCGACACTGACGAGTAGCTTGGGGTTCCCGGCCGGCAGCCTAGAATCTATGGGCTGGGACGTCATCATTATGCTTTAGGCCTCTTATGCCATTTGTTAAGTTTGCTATACTTGATAGCATAATTTGCCTTCCGTTGTTTGATGTTTGTGGTCACTGACCTCTGCTCATAATATTTTGGTTCTTCGCTCAGTTATGAGCTTGCTGTAATAATTTTTGTGTCGCAGGGTTACTGTTGTGTTACCGATTTCTCACTGGATATCCTCGAGCTCTAGGTTAAGCTTATGTCAGGCTAAGGTCTGGGATTTGTTTAACCCTGATCCCGGGGGTGTCACATCACCCTGGTAGATGTCTTTGAGTAGCCGGTAGCCCGTGCCCACGTCAACACATAGCTGGAAGATGCCGGATACACTGCATTTGTACAGCTCCTTGTTGATGATGGTGTACGTGTGCGCGCGTCGCCGGATTTGCCTGGCCTCCACTTCGTCATCCGAAAGTTCTCTGTTGGCAATGTAGTTCATGATGGGTTGCGCCCAGGGCGGTATCACCCGGATGGAGAGGACGCTCTCGTTCTCCGACTGAGGGATGTCAGGGGGTCGCCCGGGTGAGGTATCCGGAACGGCAGCCCCCGAGCCACTTGATGAGTCGGTAGCCCCCGGGTCTTGTGAGCCGGAGGGTGTGGACACGCTGGAGTCAGTGCGAGCCTTCTTCTTTGCGGGTTCCACGGATTCCGTGTCGGCCATGCCATCAGCCGGCATGCTTCCCCCCCCAGATAATGGTATCTGACTTGAGAGACGGGTTGATGGAGGGCTTGCGCAGATGCTCCAAGGAGACCCCTAGCGGGATCATCTGCCTCGTCGATCCGATTCGGGCAAGCGAATTTGCTGCCTCGTTGTTGATGCGAGGGACGTGATGGAACTCACATCCGTTGAAGCAGGCACTGAGCTTCTATACGTGGAACCGGTAGAGGGCCATGTTTGCATTGCGGGCGTCCCATTCTCCGGATACTTGCTGCACAACCATATCCGAGTTGCCAAAGCAAAGGATCCGGTTGACGCCAATCTCCCTGGTCAGCCGAAGGCCATGCACCAGTGCCTCATATTCGGCAACATTGTTGGAGGCCTTGAAGTGGATCTGGAGGACATACTCCAGCCGGTCTCCCTTGGGCGAGGTGAGGACGATGCCGGCTCCCAAGCCCCCAAGCATCTTCGAGCCGTCGAAGTGCATCCTCCAGTGGTACGAGTCGGGAACCGGGGGAAGGTATTGTGTTTTAGCCCAGTCGACGAGGAAGTCCGCCAGAGCATGCGACTTGACCATGAGCCTTGGCTCGTACTGGATGGAGTAGGTGGTGAGCTCGATGGCCCATTTGGTGACTCGGCCGGTGGTGTCCTTGTTGCTGATGATTTTCGAAAGGGGTGCGATGAACACCACCTTAATCGGATGCTCCTGGAAGTAGTGCTTGAGCTTCTTGCACGCCAGGTACACGCCGTACCACATCTTCTGGTAGTGGGGGTAATTCTGCTTGGAGAGGGAGAGAACCTCGTTGAGGTAGTAGACGGGACGCTGAACCAGCTGAGCCTTGCCTTCCTCAGGGTGCTCCACCACCAGGACAACGCTGACGACCCGGCTGGTGGCTGCTATATAGAGCAACATCGGCTCCTTGCTAGCCGGCGTGGCTAGAACCGGCGCTGTGGATAGCATGCGCTTGAGGTCATGAAAGGTGGCGTCGGCCTGCGAGGTCCAGGAGAAATTGTCCGTCTTCTTCATCAACTGGTACAGCAGAAGTTCCTTTTCCCCCAACGGGCTGAAGAAACGGCTAAGGGAAGCCAGGCATCCGGTGAACTTCTGGACTCCGAGCAGGCCCTTGGGCGGCTGCATTCTCTCGATAGCCGCAATCTTCTCCGGGTTTGCCTCGATCCCTCGTTTTGAAACAAGGAAACCGAGTAGCTGGCCGGACGGGACACCGAAGACGCACTTCTCCGGGTTCAGATTCATCTGGTACCACCGAAGGTTGCTGAACATTTCCCCCAAGTGCTCGAGGAGGGTGTGTTTCTCCTTTGTCTTGATGATGTCTTTGTCCACGTAGGCATGCACGTTTCGGCCGATCTACGAGTGCAAGCATTTCTGCATACAACACTGATAGGTAGCGCATGCATTCTTCAGACCGAAAGGCATGGCCACATAGCAGAAAGCCCCGTATGGGGTGATAAACGACGTCTTTATCTGATCAGCTGGGTTTAGCCGGATCTGATTGTAGCCAGAGTAACAATCCAAAAAGGACAACAAGTCGCCGGTGGCCCTCATCATAGCCGGAATTTCTCCTTAGTGCCGAAGATGACGTCCAGCTGGATTTTACCCAGCGGAGCGCAAGCCGGCCCCGACAGTACGCCGTGGAACATCGTGGTAGTCAGGCGCAGGTCGCACTCGCGGATGCCAAGCTTCTCCAACGATGACCGATAGAGCAGGTTAAGGCTGTGGCCTCTATCGATGAGGACACGTGAGAAGCGGCAGGTGCGCTCGTTGGAGAAGAAGAGGGGATCAAGCACCATGGCCTAGCCCCCGGGATTCTATAGCTGATCCGACTGATCCTCCTGGCTCTAGGTGATGGGGCTCTCTGACCAGTTCAGGTACTGGGGGACTGGGGAGACGATGGTGTTGACCTCCTTAGAGCGCCTCCTACAGCTATGCTTTTCGTCCAGCTCGGTTCGAAGATGTGGTAGGCGGCGTGCGGTTGGGGGTAGCCGTTGTTGTTGTTGTTGCCACCATTGTCGCCGTTACCATCATTGCCAGCTCCCCTAGCCGGCGGTGGGGGTCCACCGGGAGGGAGTGGGGGTAGCCATTGCTGGTTGCCTTGGTCCTTCAGCTGGCGGGTCCGGCTACAGTTCCGGGTGCTGTGCGTAGCCAGTTTGAAGGGTCTGCTATGCCACTTGCACGGGCCGTCGAACATTTGGTCGAAGGTGAGCCGCGGCTTCTGTCTTCTTGCGTCATTAGTCAGTTTGTCGGGCGCACCCTCCATAGCATTGACCTGCCGTGCGTGGTAGCGAGGCTTCTGCTGTCCGGCTTGTGGTCCCCATGGAACCAGTTGTCGTTGTCGTGGCGCCTGGAGGATCTGGCTTCTCTAGCCGGGTTGTTTGGCCGGTCACGAGCCGGCTCCAAAGGAGTCGGATGCCCGTCAGCACTCACCCGGAGAGGTTTCTTCATTACAGTGACAGCCGTGGCGTACTGGTCCGCAACCGTCATGAGCTCTGCCATGTTTTTCGGCTCGTCACACATTAGCCGATGGCGAAGCATGGTGCCTTCTCGGCACCCCTCAACAAAGAACCCGATCGCCTGGCTCTCCAGGATGCCCTCGTAGGTGTTGCGCAGCTCTGTCCACCTGGCGAGGTACTCGTGGTCTCCCTGAACGCACAAGGCCAGGTCGCGCAGGCGGCCCGGACGCTTGTACGTGCCGTTTAAGTTGTGGACGAACACCTTCTCAAAATCTGGCCAGGCGTTGATGATGTATGGTGCAAGGCTATTGAGCCATGTCCTTGCCGACCCGGTTAGCATGACGGGGACATAACGCACGACTGTGCGCTTGTTCCCATGGACGATGGCGACTACCGTGGCATAGTCGGTCAGCCAGTCCTCTAGCTTCATGCTACTGTCATACTTGGGGGTATCCCAGGGTAGGGTAAACTTATCCAGAAACGGCTCGTTCCAGATGCAAGGTCCGAAACAAACCGGCCCGATGGAGTCTTCCTCTTCCGTGAAGCGTGTTTGAGCGAGGAGCTCGATGTGGTCACGGGCATCCGGATGATCCGGGTTGGGCGCTCCTACCCGGCCGAGAGGTGGGAACTAGCAGGTCGTGGCACTCCGGTTGGTGGAGGCGGCGGTGGTGGGTTGTTGTTCACCGTCTGCTCCTGACGCGGCTGGCCCTTGTGGCTAGAGTTGCGGCGCTTGCTGCGGGCTTTAGCCAGAGGGGAGGATGCCTATTGGGTGTCACGGGGTGCGCCCTTGTTGTTGTCGGGCGGCTTTCTTCCCATGGAGCAGCCGGGGTCCTCGTGCATCTGCCGGATGGCATCAGCCTGCTCATCCGCGATCCGGAGGAGATCCTGTACCCGGGCATGCTACCGGTCTCGCTCCTCGCCCTCCAAGTTGGGCAGCTCGTCCCCCACGGCTCGCGCCGTGCACAGGTTCTTGATGGGCGTGATGTAGGTGGGCGGGATGAGAGCAGGTGGCAGATCCGGCGCACCGTCCCTTTATATCCTTCCGCTTAACTCGCCGCCCTAGCGCCGCACTTGCCCGCGCCGACTCGGCTCGACGGTAGCCGGAGTATGGACGTGCGTGCGGTCATACTCACGTCGGGTGATGTCGATTTGCTTCCTAGTCGTAGGCAACTCGATGGCCTCCTGCAGGAGAAGCTGCCTCTCCATGGCGAAGTTGGCCTCCGCCTCCTCCGGGTTGTCCCCGAGGTTAACTAGCAAGAGGAGCCGGTCAATGGCCTCTTCCACCGGGTTCCTCGACCACGGCGGAGCGGAAGTTCTGGGCTCGCCATCGCCCTGCTCCCGAGGATGGAGGGGCTAAGAGCGAGGAGCGACGGAGGTGCCGCTGCCGGGGTGCAGCGGCTCCGTGGTGGAGACGATCTCCCTAGGGAAATGCTCCGGCATGGTGGCAACGTATACGGGAAGGTCGCCGAAAAGCAGAATGGAGCCGTTCGCCGAAGACATGGATCCGGCGAAACACGAAGCATTGTCGATGATGCAGTCGAACTTGCCGAGCGTAAGCACTAGGCCAGAGGCCACGCGCTCGCCGGTTGAAGTGCGGGGTCCCGTGCGGAACGTGACTCCGGTCGAAGCCATCTCACCCCATGGTGGGCACCAACTGTCGTTGTATTGGGAATGACAATACCTAAACAGGTTAGATAGAGGTGTGGGGACTAGCAGGGAAGATCTCAACGATGTCCGCAAGTGGGATTGGATACAAGAAAGTAGCGAGATACAAGAAGTACCTAGGTTCGGATCCCTCGCGGTGAGGTAAAGCTCCTACTCCTGCCGATTTGACTATCAGTGGTATATGGACTACAATTTCTTCTTGAGTTGTATCTTCTATCTACCTTCTTAAATGCACTTAGACCAACCCTTGCTACGAGAGCCTTGCCCCTCCTTATATAGGTAGAGGGCAACGGTCTCACTAGCTGTCATTAGCGGGCCCCACGGGTCCTAGCTTGGTCACTCTGATCCGATGCGGTTCGCCCCATCGAGGTACATGCGGTAGGGTCGTCGTGGGTACAATGAACATCGTGCGAGCCTGTGGTCAGCACCTGGCCATTGTGCCCGTGTCACCCAGTAAAGTCTTCGGTATGGCTTCGTAGTTGCGTGTCTTGTCGCTGTACCACGGAGTAATGCCCACTGTGTAGCACGTCGCCTTGTCCTTCTGATTGCGTTCGGCTACGCTGGTGTAGCCGGTCCTGAACCTTGTCGCCCTTCCTGGTTCCGGCTACCATATAGTAGACGGTATGACTTGCTCGTGTCCGGCTGCGCTCAGCCAGTCGGACACGAACCGACTGCCATAGTTCTTGTCTAGTTGGGGTATCCGGAGGTCATCCCCCCGACACACATTCTCCAGGTGTTGTTCTTTTTCAGAATCAATACTAGGTTTGCCAGCCACTTGGAGTACTTGATGGGCCAAATGAAGACTGTGGCAAGTAGATGCTACACTTCTTCGGCGATTGCTCGGCGGTGCTCTTCATTGAAGGGCCACAGTGACTACTTCACCGGTTGCACTTTGGGGTCGGCGTTAAGTTTGTGCTCAGGGAGTTCCCTTGGGACACCAGGCATGTTAGATGGTTTACATGCAAATATGTCGCGATTCGCACGCAGGAACCCAATGAGCATGCTTTCCTATGCGGGACTCATGTTCGTCTCGATGGTGACTATCTGGCTAGAGTCGCCTGGGATGAGCTCGACGGTGCGGCTGTGCATGTTTGCCTCAAAAGTGGAGCTTTCGTGATTCGCTTCTTCAGAATGGTGGGGTCGTCCTTGTCGATGTTGCTCGTGTATTTCGCGAGCTTGTCCGCGTGGTTCTTCTCTATGGCGATGATAGTGTCGGCGAGCTTCGCGCCTTTGTCTTCACACTCCACGGCCATGTCGGGGTTGCCGTGGACGTTGATGATGCCACTTGGCCCCGGGAGCTTCATCATGTTGTAAGCATAATGTGGAGTCGCCATGAATTTAGCAAACGCCTGGTGCCCCAGGACACAGTGGTAGGGGCTACAGAAGTTCACCATCTCGAAGACGATCCGCTCGGTGTGGAAGTTTGCTAGTGTGTCGAAGGTGACTGGCAGCGTCACCTTGCCGATCGGGTACGCCTTCCGATCGGGGACAATGCCGTGGAAGGTCGTGATTGTTGACTCGATCGCCGACTCCAGGAGGTGGAGCCTCTTGAATGTGTCCAAGTACATGATGTTTATGGACCTTCCACCGTCCATCGGCATCTTGGGCAGCCAGTAGTCGGCCACTTTGGGCCTGACCACCAGGGCAACTCACCCTGGGTACTCGATCCTGGGCGCGTGATCTTGGCGACTCCAGGTGATACTTTGCTCAGACCAGTTGAGGAAGTGGGGGATGTCGACCTGTTTCACCGCATTAATGGCAACAACGTGGGCGAGCACCTTCTTCTCGCGTTTGGTGCCGAGCCCGGTGAAGGTGTGCAGTGAGCCGACGGTGTTACCGAATCCCTCGGCGTTGTCGTTGTCCCTAGGTGGGTTGTTGTTGGGGTCGTCCCTTGCCCGCCTCGCCTTTTCGATCTCCTTAAGAGAATGGAAGTCTGTGGTGGTGTGGGTGGCGGGCTTTCCCTCCCTGCTATGGTAGACGCAGGGCTAGTTGAGAAGGGCAGCGGGGTCGAATTTCGGCCTCGCCGTGTTATTGGCGCGATAGTTTCTGCTATCATGGTAGTTTCCTCCATCGCGACGGAAGTTCTTCAGGTCGCATTGTCCATAGTCGGTGTTGGCGATGAATTTGACTCTCCCATCACCGCGGCGCTTGCCGGTGAGGCGAGTGTTGCTGTAGCACATATCGCGTTGTCGCCCGTTGTTGTTGCCGCTGGTGCGGCGTCTTCCCCCCGACTCGTCGTTGGAGTCTTGGTTGGGGTCCTCCTCCGTGTAGCACTTGGCGATCTCGAGGAGGTCGGGGATGTTGTCGAGCGTCCGGTAGACCCTCTTGATCTTGGTGACCAGAGGCTCGTACCAGCACGCGTTCTTGAAGCAGTGGATCGCCGTGTCCGGGTGGATGCCGGAGGCGTTGATCCACAGTTCCTGCCACCTCTGAATCTGGTGGCGGGTCGACTCGTGTTGTCCCTGGATGCAGTGCTCCAGGTCTTCGATGGTTGTGGCACGAGTGTAGGAGCCCTCGAAGTGCCTGACGAAGGCATCACGCATCTCCTCCCACGAGTCGATGTTGTCGGCGGGGAGGGTGCTGATCCATTGCCTGGTCGCTCCTTCCATCATCAGGGGGAGGTAGCGAGCAGCGAGCAAGTTGGTGTGGCCGGCGATTCCTGATGACCCACAAGTATAGGGGTGTATCGCAGTATTTTCGATAAGTAAGAGTGTCGAACCCAACGAGGAGCAGAAGGTGTTGGCGAATGGTTTGGAGCAGGAATTCTCTGTAAATACTTAGCTAACGGATTTTTAGGGGTTTTTCATAATGCAGGTAAATAAAGTACGAGTAAATAAAAGACAATAAGAATAAATGCAACAAGTGGCCCAATCCTTTCTTTAGCACAGGACAAGACGGTTGTATTACTTAAGATGACCAAATGTTCTCGAGGACACATGGGAATATCGTCAAGTGCTTTCGCTTCATATAGTTGATTAATCTTCTTTAGTTTTCTAAGTGTTGTGTGGGTGAACCTGTGCTAATGTACCGACCTTCCTAGGACTAATACATACTTATGATTATACCCCTTGCAAGCATCCGCAAGTACAAGAAAGTAATTAAGGTAGAAACCTAACCACAACTTTAAACTCTAAGACCCTGACGTCCCTTGTGCAAAGGTTTCCTAACGGAGGTTCAGGTTTCTGTCACTCCGGCAACCCCTATGATTAGTAGCCAAATACACAATGCATTCCCCTAGGCCCATATAGGTGAAGTGTCATGTAGTAGACATTCACATGACACCACTAGAAGAAATACACCACAACTTAAAAATCAAACTGTTGAATCTTTCTCAACACAATTCCACTACTAACAACATGACTTCTCCCATGTCCTCAAGAACAAAACAAACTACTCACAAGACATCATATGGATCATGATCAGAGATGAAATAATGTTGTGTAACAATCCGAACATAAACAATAATTCAATGGTTCAATCAATAGCATCAACTACAAGGAGTAATCAACACCGGGAAAGTTTCCCCTAAGAACTATGCAAGATTCAACCCAATTGTTACACCGGTATGAAGTGGTGATGATGGTGCTGGTGGAGATGATGGTGGTGATGATGATGATGATCCCGATGAAGTCCAGCTTGATGGTGGTGTTGATGGCGACGATCGCCCCTCTCCGGGAAGGAATTCCCCCGGTAGAATTCTGTTTGCCGGAGAGATCTTTCTCTCTCGGTGTTTTACGCCCCGCAGAGGCGGCATAATCTTTTTGTGGTCACTCCCCGAGTCTTAGGGTTTCGGGAGGATAATATACGCTAGAGGGGAGAGCCTAGAGTGGGCCAGGGCAGCCACACTACCTGGTGGCGCGGCCTAGGGTGGCCCGCGCCAGGGAGTGGTGTGGGCCCCCTGTGGCCCATCTCCACTTCCCCTTCTAGCAATCTTCGTCTTCTGGAAAAATAGAATTTTCCATGTATTTTCCCGGATTTTCTGATCTTTGCGAATTTTTCCTCCAAACAGCACGTTTTCCATCAGAATCCTGACTGCAGCAGTCCATGCTCTAAAAGACATCAACCATGCAAAAACAGATGAAATAACATAAGTACCATCTGTTAATAGAAAATATATCAACGAATAACAGTAAATTATGATATAAAATAGTGATGCAAAATGGACGTATCAACTCTCCCCAAGCTTAAACTTCGCTTGTCCCCAGGCGAAAACTGAGCTCAATAAACATGACCTCAGGTTTATGGAGTGAAGAGTCGATAAAAGAATACGGACAAGAAGCATCACATTCATCAATACATAAATCATAATAGAAGACAACTCACTATTATATAACTTAACTTGCAATAAGTAAAGGAAACACAATAAAGATGTATAAAGTAAATCATAATTGGTAATGGCAAACCTAGCTCTTGGTCGAAGAATAGTTGACAATTTGCAGGAGTTCACTGATAACTGGTTTTCAATGATAGCTTTCAAAGTAGTAATCACCAAGATAAGAGCAATGTGCAAAACAAGGAACATAAGAAACATGATTGAATAAATCATCATATGAATGAATGAAACACAACAACTCAAAATATTTGTTGAGGTAGAAGGGAATAGGTTTACTGACTCAACTAAAAAGTAAAAGATAGGCCCTTCGCAGAGGGAAGAAGGATTTCAAGTTTCATAAAGAGCTTCCAAAAATTATGGTACTTATTAGCTTTCAGCTCTCATTGCCCCTATCATAAGCATCTTTAGGTGATTAAGGTTAAACTGACACAACTAAGAGGATATGCTTGATAGGTTATAAGTTGAAATCTCATTCCCCTTACTTACGAGTACTGAACCTCAGGCTACTCAACTTCAGTCACAAGTAAGCTCTTGTCATTGTAAATACATATGTATCATAGAGAACCGCCAACGGGGTACCCCTTGCACATGATACAGGAGCTATCCCATAATCAAAATGACAAGGCAAGCAGACAATGAGCATCTCAACGATCTTTTTATTTGCTATTTGCATAGGTTTTTATTGAGGATGCTTCATAGAGTGCTGATTATGGTTATGCTACAAGTTTCCACCATGATTAGGCATGGCTTAGGCTAGCGGCCCAGGAGTTTCTCTAACACACATACAAACTCCATGATCTTACAAGTTCCCCTTTTATTTCACACCACCGGGATCCATAAGCAAAAGAATCATGATATCAACGAGGTACAAAGTACCAGTGCAATGTTGAAAGTGTTCCCCATGATGCATGGTTCTGCTAATTCACAACTTACAAAGTGTAAGCATATACGCAGCATAGATGGACACAATGGTTCAAGTTTATTAAGTGCAAGAAAGTAAAGTGTGCCATCAAGTTCGTGAGAGCTTTAATCACTAATTTTCACATAACAAGTTTAATTTGGAAGGTAGATAAAACATGAATTTACCTGGAATAGCAATAGTGCTAGTAGGTAGGTATGGTGGACACAAATGGCATAGGTTTTGTTTTAAGGATTGGATGCACGAGAAGCATTCCCTCTCAGTACAGGTTTTTGGCTAGCAAGGCTGGGTAGCAAGCATAAGAGTTGAAGGAAACAAACAAACATACAAGTGATATAAACAAACATGCAATCTTCCTTGGAAGCACAAAAGATCCTAACTAGAGAATACTAAACTTATGAGCAAATCAAGAAAGAAAGATGATGAAATTATATTTCTTTAAGAGTACATTTATCTTTTACATTCAATTCTCAAAAATAGTATTGCTACTAACCGATCCAGGTTTGCCAAAACCAACTAAATTAACTCAATGATCCCAAAGTGATACCAATACTAACGACAAGATCAATCATATAACCGGGAATTGAAAACTAATATAAGATATGCAAAAGAGTAAATGATAGAACTTCTCATTAATATTCCATAACGGCAACTCACTCCAAGGGATACATAGATATCTAACGAGAGGAGGGACACTTCCATAATGCAAACCATCCTACATTATAACTTCTCTATTCATGATATGACTCTACTAAAAAGGGTAAAAAAGATAGAAGATAGTGATGTGATACCGCGGCACTCCCCCAAGCTTGGAACAAACCAAGGGGATGCCAAAACCTGATGACGAATTACTCCTTCGGTGGTGGTGGTGTTCTCTCGTCATCGTTCGTCTTGCAAGGTAAGGGTTCCCATCAACAAAAGACATCCTGGTCTCCATCATCCTGAAGCTAGCAGCAACACTTATGCATTTAAACCAAACCTCATACTCACAGTTTTGATTTTGAACGTCGTAGAGATGTGCTTGTAGTTGGTTGGTTGTTTGGTGGAGTGAGAGAATTTCATCCTTAAGCTCAGCAGTCTCCTTTTGGTGCTCGGCGATGAGTTCGGAACAAATCTTATGGATGATATCCACTTTGCGTTCTGCCATCTTCTTGTACCTAAAGACTTCTTGCTCCAACGCTTCCATCCTGTCCTGCATATTTTCTTCACCTTTAGGGCTTTGAACCTCTTTTATCCGTACCTCCCCATCTTCAAGCAACAACTCCTTGGGATGAATCTTCAACTCACGCATGTATGGGTTGATGATATCCGCTGTGGAATCTTCCTTGGCTGATCCAGAGGAAGACATTGTGGCTCCAAAACTGGGACTCTACCTGTCAGAAACAGATCGAAACGAACACATGACGAGAACACGATATACGAACCTCGGAGGATCCGGGGGATTATATATTACGAAGTTTTACAACAAAAGGAAAGTCTTGGTACTGAGAAAACGGTCGGAGATTTGAGTCCGGGCGGCCACACCACCTGCTGGCGCGGCCAGGGGTCGCGCCAGGGGGTGGTGTGAGCCACCCTGGCTCCGCTTCCGTCCCTCTTTCGCTTCGTTGCTTTCCTTGTCCAATAAAAAGTCCAAAAATATGATTGGACAGAATTTTCGCGGAACTTTTCTTACTAGAACTGTTACCTATTCGAGAACAGACTCTGCATATCTCTGAAGTTGGTCTTTGATAATTTTTTCCAGAGTTACTACTTGAATAGCATCAATATCTTCATTGCAAGAATCTCCAGCAATATTGTGCTTGAGTCGCTGACCATTCACCACTTGTGTAGTGTTATCTTTTAAAGAAGAAATTGTATTGCACCTGAGTGATATACTTCTTCGATAACAAAAGGTCCTTCCCATTTTGAAAGTGGTTTCCCTGCAAAAAATCTGATACGAGACCTATACAATAGAACTTTCTCACCAACATGGAACTCCCTCTTAAGAATTCTCCTGTCATGCCATCTTTTAACTTTCTGCTTAAAGAGTCTAGCATTCTCATATGCTTCACTCCTCCATTCATCTAACGAACTTAAGTCAAATAATATTTTCTCACTAGCAAGCTTACAATCTCTATTAAGTTCTTTCACTGCCCAATAAGCTTTGTGTTCTAATTCTAAAGGCAGGTGGCAAGCTTTCCCATAAACCATTTTGTAAGGAGACATTCCCATAGGATTTTTATAGACAGTCATATAAGCCCATAAAGCATCGTTCAACTTTTTAGCCCAATTTTTTCTAGATCTATTAACAGTCTTTTGCAAGATGGATTTAATTTCTCTATTTGATAACTCTACTTGTCAAATAGTTTGGGGATGATAAGATGAAGCAATTCTATGATTAACATCATATTTAGCAAGGATCTTTCTAAAACCACCATGAATAAAGTGAGAATCTCCATCAGTCATAAGATACCTAGGCACTCCAAACCTAGGAAAGATAATATCCTTAAGCATTTTTAAAGAGGTCTCCCCATCAGTACTTTTTGTAGGTATGGCTTCTACCCACTTAGTAACATAGTCAACAGCAACAAGAATATGGGTATAACCTTTTGAAGGGGGGCAAGGACCCATAAAGTCAAATCCTCAACAATCAAATGGTTCAATAACTAGAGAGTAATTCATAGGCATCTCATTGCATCTAGAAATGTTACCAACTTGTTGGCACTCATCACATGATAAGACAAATCTTCTTGCATCTTTGAAAAGGTTAGGCCAGTAAAAACATGATTGTAGCACCTTTTGTGCGGTTCTATCTCCCGCATGATGTCCTCCATAGGCACTGATGACCCACAAGTATAGGGGGTGTATCGCAGTATTTTCGAGGGAAGTGAAACCCAATTTATTGATTCGACACAAGGGGAGCCAAAGAATATTTATAAGCCTTAACAACTGAGTTGTCAATTTAGCTGCACCTGGAAACAATCTTGCTCACAGCAGTTTATCAATAGCAACTGTTTTGTAGCAGGAATAGTAAAGTAATAGCAGTAGTAAAGGTAAAGACAGTAATATCAATTGCAGTAAACAATGGGATTAGAGCGCGGTAGGCATAGGGATGGATGGACGGGCGTTGCATGGACAAGACAATTCATATAGCAATCAATACATAGGGCATTTGCAGATAAATAAGATAAAGCATCCAAGTACTAAATAATCATAGGCATGTGTTCCATATATAGTCATACGTGCTCGCAATGAGAACATGCACAACATCTTTTGTCCTGCTAGCCTGTTTGCAGCGGGGCCTCAAGGGAACTACTGGCAATTAAGGTTCTCCTTTTAATAGAGCACCGGAGCAAAGCATTAACACTCCATGAACACATGTGATCCTCACATCGAAGCCATTCCCTCCGGTTATCCTGATTTCTGTCACTTCGGGGCCTTTGGTTCCGGACAACAATGTGTGTAAGCAACTTGCAGGTAAGACCATAAACAATACTATCATAATGAATCAATAACATGTTCAGATCTGAAATCATGGCACTCGGGCCCTAGTGACAAGCATTAAGCATAACAAGTCGCAACAAAGTCAAAAAGCACTAATAAAAGATACTAGGCACCATGCCCTAACAATCTGATGCCATTACATGAACGATCTCATCCAATCCCTACCATCCCCATAGCCTACAGCGGGGGATTACTCACTCATAGATGGGGGAAACATGGATGGTCGATGGAGAAGCGATGGTGATGATGATGGCGATGATCTCCTCCAATACCCCATCCCGGCAGGGTGCTAGAACGGAGTTTCTAGTTCCAAATCGTGGAATCTGGTGGTGGTGGTGGAGCGGAACTCTTTTTGGAAAAACGTCGAACCCCCTGGGTTTTTAGGTCAGGAGGCAACTTATAGGCGAAGAGGGAGGCCGAGGGGGGTGCCTGGGGTGGCCAGACCACCCCCTAGCATAGCCAGGCCTAGACCGCGTGGCCAGGTGGTGTAGCCAGGCCCCAACCCCTCTTTGTCTCGTATTCTGGCTCCTGGTGTCCCTCGGTGAAACACTGACTTTGGCTTTTGTCCTGTCCAATTCCGAGAATATTCATTTTCTAACTTTCCTGGAACCAAAAACAGCAGAAAACAGGCAGCTGGCACTATGGCTCTTGTTAATAGGTTAGTCCAAGAAATCATATGAAAAGTACTCCAAAGTGTGAACAAAATATAAGAAGTAGATAAAACCAAGCATGGATCATCAAAAATTATGGATACGTTTGCAATGTATCAACATCCCCAAGCTTAACTCCTGCTTGTCCTCGAGTAGGTAAGTGATAAAAAGAAAGAATAATTTTTGAGGTGACATGCACCATCATAAACTTCATCAAGTATTCGTAAAACATTCATAGCTGGGATCATAGTACTTCAACATAACATGAAAGATAAAGTTCTAACAATAAGACAAAGCAACTATGTTGCAACATGAAAAGGCATAAACAAAAGATTCATGAATAACAATGCTTTGCAAGACGTTTGTTTGTTTCACATAAAGAAAACATAGCATAGTGGCATTCAGCTTTTCCCTCATAGAGTAGCAAACATAAATGCATAGGACACCTTCAAAGTTCATAAGAGTGACTAGATACAAATAGTTTAAAACAAGCAATATCAAAGCTATGCATCAATCAACAAGTCTTGGGACAATGCACATAGAACTAAGAATGGCCACTATGCTCTCAAAGTAGGTGCATAAAGATAGAAGGTGGAGACTCAACATAAAAGTAAAAGAAAGGCCTTCATAGAAGGAAGTAGGGATTCAAGTTTCATAAAGAGCTTCCAAAAATTATGGTACTTATTAGCTTTCAGCTCTCATTGCCCCTATCATAAGCATCTTGAAGTGGTTAAGGTTAAAGTGAACAAACTGTGAAGTATATGCTTGACAAAGTATAAGTTGGAAATCTCATGTCCCTTGAATACGAGGGCCGCTCCTCAAGCTACTCAAATTTAGTTACCAGTAAGTTCTTGTCATTGTAAGTACTTGTGTATCATAGAGAACCTCCAACGGGGTACCCCTTGCGCGATGACACGGAAGAATCCCCATATCAAAATGACAAGGCAAGTAGACAACGAGCATCTCAGCAATCTTCTTATTTACCATGGGAAAATGGTGCTTTTTTCTCTCTTTCCTCTTTTCTCATATCTCTTTTTTTTTCTTTTTCTCTTTCTTCTCAATATCTGACTCTTTTTTTATAAGAAGAATGCTTCATAGATAGCTCATTATGGTTACGTTGCAGGTTTCCACCATGACAGCATGGATTAGACCAGCGGCCTAAGCGTTTCTCTAACACACATACATAACTCCATGGACTTACAAGCTCCCCTTTCATTTCACACCGACGACATCCATAGACAAAAGAGCATGATATCAACTAGGTACAAAGTACAAGTGCAATGTTGAAAGCGTTCCCCATGACAGCATGGTTCTGCTAATCCCCAACATATAAGTGCAAGCATATACAACATAGACGACATAATGGTTCAAGTTTATTAAGGGCAATAAAAGTAAAGTGTGCCATCAAGTTCGTGAGAGATTTAATCACTAGTTTTCTCATAACAAGTTTAATTCGGAAGGTAGATAAAAACATGAATATACTTGGAATAGCATAAGCTAGTAGGTAGGTAGGTATGGTGGACTCTTTGGAATAACTTGGTTTTAGGAGTTGGATGCATGAGTGGAACTCATACTTGGTTATAGAGACTAGCAAAAGACTGGGAGCGACCAACTAAGAGAGCAATAATGGCCATAATCATGCAGAGCGACAAAACATCATTAATCAAAGCATAAAGTGATACTACAAGTTGAAAACTAAAGGATCATCAAGGCTATGGTGACTTGGGATAGTCATAACATGGTGTGAGCATGTGCCAAGTCAACCCAAATAAAGCATCAAAGGAGAATACCACAATACTATGCTTTAATATGCTAAAACAACGCATGATTCTTCAAAGGCACATTAAGAAATCTCAATTGTTTAAAACATGTCATGCTACAGAAAAGAATACTAAGACTAAAGCCAAAACAATATCAAGCATGACATGACAAAGCATAGGCCACAGTCAAAAACAAGCTCTCTTTACCACTTAAGCATGAACTTTCCTACTCTTTTCCAATCCAAACCAAACTATTTGAAAACCAAAGTATGAAAGAGGGGGTCCAACCAATTTATTCAGAAAACTAAGAAAACAAAGCAAACGAAAAAACAAAACAAAAACGAAAAAGAAGACGCTCTAAGAACAACACAACTGTGCATGAAACAATAGAAATGAAGCGTTTGGAAGAAACCTGGGATTTTTATTGATGAAGAAGGGGATGCCTTGGGCATCCCCAAGCTTTGACGCTTGTACTTCTTGGATATTTCTTGGGGTGACACGCGTGGCATCCCCAAGCTTGAGATTTAGTCCATCATTCATCTCATTACTCATTCCTTGCATACACCTAAAATTTTCCTTCATACAAAACTTCACATAATCTTTATTAGCAACATTAGTGCACTCAAGATAATAAGTTTTTGGGTTCAGTTCCAACTCCAATAAAACTTCCATTAAAACACAAGCTACTGTAGCACTTCCCTCAAAAAGCTCAATTCCCCAAAAGACCTCAAAAAGGAACCAACAAAAGCAAATGCAAATAATGGCAGAAATCTGTCAAAACAGACCAGCAGGTAAAGACGAATTTTTTCGAAGACCTTCTGTTGCTCAAATCGAAAAGTGTTGATCTAATGAAAGTTAGATAACAACCTGGGGAAGAAGCACAAAAATTCACGCCTCAAAAGGACGTACAGAGATTTTACACGAATTTTTACGGTGAAGCACAGAAATCTGTTTCGTGACAGCAACTTTCCCAACCATTACTTCTCTCTCATTAGAGGTTAACCTTGGCACAAAAAGCAAATAAAAAGGATAAGGAGCGGTTATTACTGAAGTAATAACTTCCAAGACTCATCTAAAACTTTTGGGTTATCTCCCAATAAGTACTTCTCTTTAACGCCTTCAAGTTTGGCATGATAGTTTGAGAGGATGCTCACATAAGAAATATGAATTGAAGTAAAAGAGAGCATCAAGAAGCAAATTCAAAACACATTTAAGTCTAACCCACTTCCTATGTATAGGAATCTTGTATGCAAATAAATTTGCAAAGAACAAAGTGATAGACATAGGAAGATAAAACAAGAGTAACTTCAAAACTTTTAGCACATAGAGAGGTGTTTCAATACCATGAAAACTTCTACAACCATGTTTTCCTCTCTCCTAATAATTTTCAGTAGCCTCATGAATATACTCAACAATATAACTATCACATAAAGCATGCTTTTCATGTTCTACAAAAACATAATTTTTATCAAGCTCAAAAATAGTGGGATTAATACCTTCAAACCCACTTTTAACAATTCTATAACAAGATGACTGATCATTCAATATAGGACCATCGTCTAGAGCTTTATCATAAACAATTTCTAAGAAAAACTCTTTAGTACCATGCATCTCGAAGTTAGGCACAAATAAAGAATTATCACAGATAACATGAGCATAACATTCATCCTCCTTTGGTAAGCATGGGGGATAATCAAATAATGTAAGGGATAAAGAGTTACTCTCATTAGAAGGTAGGCATGGGTAGATAATCCATTCTTCCTCCTTTTGTTCATCACTCTCCTCCTCTTTTTCATCTAATGAGCTTTCAGGTTCATCAATTTATTCTTCCATAAGATCATGCAAGCCATTAGTCTCTTCCATTTGTGGAAAGCATCTATTAATATATTCAAGAATATAGCCATTTTCTTCCTTGTAATTATCAAAGCAAAATTTAAGTATATCATAAACCTCATATTTATAAGGTGAATCATCAGTATTTTCAAGCAAATTAGCAAGTTCAAATGCACCCTTCCAAGCAATAAATTCCTCAATTTGTTCCACGTCATAAAAGTCATAATTTTCTTTAACATAAGAAGATATGGTAACATCATCATTATACTCACATTGAAAAGGAAGGTGTTTGTACCTCCTACAGCAACAAGATTTATCAAAGCAATTAGTAACATTATAAGTAGAGCACACGTTTATAGCAATGGTAGACAACTTATCAATTTTTTCCCATAAGTGTTTCCCTTTTTGTGACAAGAGGTGTTCCTTATAATAATATTTTTGTTCTTCTGTGAACCCACCTTGCCAATAAGATTCAGTTTCAAAAGAAACCAACCATTGATAGAAATCATGATAAAGCAAGACAATAACAGACCAACGAAAATAACAACTAGAGTAGGAACTAATTTTTTTGTATTTTTTATAAAGAAACAAGCAAACAAGGCGGAAATAAACTAAGAAAAACAAAAATAACAAAGTAAAGAGATTGGTTATGATTATGCTTGAACAATAGTGATTCCAAGTGGACTTCATAAATAAAGCTATGCTCCCCGGCAACGGCGCCAGAAAATAGTCTTGATGACCCACAAGTATAGGGGGTGTATCGCAGTATTTTCGAGAGAAGTGAAACCCAATTTATTGATTCGACACAAGGGGAGCCAAAGAATATTTATAAGCCTTAACAACTGAGTTGTCAATTCAGCTGCACCTAGAAACAATCTTCCTCATAGCAGTTTATCAGTAGCAACAGTTTTGTAGTAGGAATAGTAAAGTAATAGCAGTAGTAAAGGTAAAGACAGTAATATCAATTGCAGTAAACAGTAGGATTAGAGCGCGGTAGGCATAGGGATGGATGGACGCGCGTTGCATGGACAAGACAATTCATATAGCAATCAAGACATAGGGCATTTGCAGATAAATAAGATAAAGCATCCAAGTACTAAATAATCATAGGCATGTGTTCCATATATAGTCATACGTGCTCGCAATGAGAACTTGCACAACATCTTTTATCCTGCCAGCCCGTTTGCAGCGGGGCCTCAAGGAAACTATTGGCAATTAAGGTGCTCCTTTTAATGGAGCACCGGAGGAAAGCATTAACACTATGTGAACACATGTGATCCTCACATCAAAGCCATTCCCTCCGGTTATCCCGATTTCTATCACTTCGAGGTCTTTGGTTCTAGACAACAACGTGTGTAAACAACTTGCAGGTAAGACCATAAACAATACTATCATAATGAATCAATAACATGTTCAGATTTGGAATCATGGCACTCGGGCCCTAGTGACAAGCATTAAGCATAAGAAGTCACGACAAAGTCAAAAAGCACTAATAAAAGATACTAGGCACCATGCCTAACAATCTGATGCCATTACATGAACGATCTCATCCAATCCCTACCATCCCCATAGCCTACAGCGGAGGATTACTCACTCATAGATGGGGGAAACATGGATGGTCGATGGAGAAGCGATGGTGATGATGATGGCGATGATCTCCTCCAATTCCCCGTCCTGGCAGGGTGCCAGAACAGAGTTTCTAGTTCCGAATCGTGGAATCTGGTGGTGGCGGCGGATCGAAACTTTTTTTGGAAAAACGTCGAACCCCCCTGGGTTTTTAGGTCAGGAGGCAACTTATAGGCGAAGAGGAAGGCCGAGGGGGTGCCTGGGGCAGCCACACCACCCCCTGGCGCGGCCAGGCCTAGCCCGCACGGCCAGGTGGTGTGGCCAGGCCCCAGCCCCTCTCCGTCTCGTATTCTGGCTCCTGGTGTCCCTCGGTGAAAAACTGACTTTGGCTTTTGTCCCGTCCAATTCTGAGAATATTCTGACTTTCCGGGAACCAAAAACAGCAGAAAACAGGCAGCTGGCACTATGGCTCTTGTTAATAGGTTAGTCCAAGAAATCATATGAAAAGTACTCCAAAGTGTGGACAAAATATAAGAAAGTAGATAAAACCAAGCATGGAACATCAAAAATTATGGATACGTTTGCAACGTATCAGGCACTACCATGACATTTCCGCAATATCTCCTTTTGTTCATATTCTGGAACGCATCTTCGCATAATACCATGTACTCCTTCTTTATATAAATGTGAGTCATCCCAAAAATAATGCCTCAAATCATAAAAGAACTTCCTTCTTTGTTGAGCTATTAAAGTTGGAGGCAAACACTTGGAGATAATAAAGTTAGCATAATCATCATACCAAGGGCTCCCTCGCGAACTTACCCCTACTGCAGCCAACTGTTCATTTGGGAAACTATCAATAACAAGCATAGGATCAAAACAGATGTTTTCCAATCGAGATAAATTATCAGCAACAGGATTTTCAGCACCTTTCCTAATCTACAATATGTAGGTCAAACTCTTGTAAGAGCAGCACCCATCTAATAAGCCTAGGCTTAGCATCTTTCTTAGTCATAAGGTACTTAATAGCAGCATGATCAGTATGAATGGTAACTTTTGAGTCAACAAATATAAGGTCTAAACTTATCACAAGCAAAGACAACAGCTAAGAATTCTTTTTCAGTAGTAGCATAATTCTTTTGAGCAGCATCAAGAGTCTTACTAGCATAATGGATAACATTTAACTTTTTATCTATTCGTTGCTCAAGTACAGCACCTACAGCAAAATCACTAGCGTCACACATGATTTCAAAGGATAAACTCCAATCAGGTGGTTGAACAATAGGAGCGGTAGTTAAAGCCTTCTTTAGGGTTTTAAAAGCTTCCTTACACTCATCATCAAAAACAAAGGGTGCATCCTTTTGAAGAATATTAGTGAGGGGTTTTGATATCTTAGAGAAATCTTTAATAAACCTTCTATAGAAACCAGCATGACCAAGGATACTACAAATACCTTTGACGTCTCTTGGAGAGGGCATTTTCTCAATTGCCTCAACTTTAGATCTATCAACTTCTATGCCTCTTTCAGAAATCTTATGTCCGAGGACAATCCCTTCATTGACCATGAAGTGGCATTTCTCCCAATTAAGAACAAGATTAGTTTCTTCACATCTCTGCAAAACTTTATCAAGGTTGTGAAGAAAATTATCAAAAGAAGTCCCATAGACGGAAAAATCATCCATGAATACTTCCACAATTTCCTCACAAAAGCCATGAAAGATAGCAGACATGCATCTTTGAAAAGTAGCAGGAGCATTACACAAACCAAAAGGCATACGTCTATAAGCATAGGTTCCATAAGGGCATGTAAAAGTAGTTTTTTCTTGATCTTGTTGTTTAATAGCAATTTGAGAGAACTCAGAGTATCCATCAAGAAAACAAAAATGGGTCTTTTTAGACAACCTTTCTAACATTTGATCAATAAAAGGAAGTGGGTAGATCTTTCTTAGTAACTTTGTTAACTTTTCTGAAATCAATGCACATCCTATAACCCACTACTATTCTTTGAGGAATAAGCTCATCATTATCATTAGGCACAATGGTAATTCCCCCTTTTTAAGGGACACAATGATCAGGACTAACCCATTCACTATCAGCAATAGGGTAAATAATACCAGCATCAAGGAGTTTTAATACCTCGTTTCTTACCACTTCCTTCATTTTAGGATTTAAATGACCTTGATGCTCTACCACTAGCTTTGCATCAAGTTCTATATTGATAGCATGCTGACATATAGTAGGAGAAATCCCCTTTAAATCATCCAGAGTGCAGCACATAGCTCCTCGGTGTTTCTTCAGTACCTCCAATAATCTTTCCTCTTCCTTCCCTGAAAGTTTAGAACTAATAATAACCGGATATATTTTATTATCATCAATGTAAGCATATTTAAGATCGTCAGGTAAAGGTTTTAGATCAAAGACCAGATCCTTTTTGGGTGGCAATGTGGTACCCAAATCTTCCACAGGCAAGTTATGCTTAAGCATCTTAGGTTGATGATGGAGAATCTCATCAATCTCATTTCTTTCTTCCATGAAGATTTCACTTTCGTGGTCTTCCATAAATTGCTGCAAAGCATTGTTAGGAGCAAGAGAAATAGAAGCAAGTTGTTCAACTCTAAAATCTTCATTATGGGTTTCATTTTCACAAGGTTCTTTAGTGAATTTCGAAAAAATAAACTCATAGGATTCCCCATCAAATTTAGTTAAAATTTTCTCTCTTTTGCAGTCTATAATGGCTCCACATATTCTCAAGAAAGGTCTACCAAAAATAATAGGATAAGTTTTACTAGCAGCTGAACCAAGTACTAGAAAATTGGCAGGATATTTAGTCTTACCACAAAGAACTTCCACATCTCTTACAATACAAATTGGAGAGATGGTCTCTCTAATAGCAAGGTGAATAACCACATCAATCTCCTCTAGTTTGCAAGGACTGATTTCATGAATAATTTCTTTGTAAAGCTCCTAAGGAATAGCACTTGAACTTGCACCAATATCACATAAACTATAATAGCAATGATCACTAATTCTAATAGAAAGCACAGGGACACTAGCCTTTTTAGTTTGATTAGGATGTGAGACAATATTAGAAGCATCCTCATAGAAGACGATGTGTCCATCTTCTACACTTTTAGTGACAAGGTCTTTCACAATTGCTATAGCAGGTTCAATGTTTATTTGTTCATCAGGTTTTACAGTTATCTTTGTACTTTTATTGATTACACTAGTTATCATAGGATGTTCCTTTACCTTATCCGGGAAGGGTATTTTCTCGATATAAGGTTTAGGGAAGATGTGATCAATAGTGCAAAATTTAGTACCTCTAACAGGAATATAATCAACAATATCTTTATATGGTGCATGATACTTGTTCCATCCCTTTTTCGGGATTTCAATATAGGAAGCAAAAGCCTTAAAGAAATTTGCCATCACTTGAGAATCTAGACCATAAGCATTACTAATATTTTGAAAGTCATCAGTTCCCATAAAATATTCAATGCATTCATAATCATAATTTATACCTGACTTTCTTCCTTTGTCATTCTCCCATGCATTAGCATTGTCTTGAATACGGTCTAGAAGATCCCATTTATCTTCTTCTTCCATGCGTGTAAATGATCCAGCACAAGAGGCATCCAATAAATCCTTATCAGGAAGAGAAAGCCTTGCATAAAAGTTATTGATAATAATATTATTTGGGAGCTCATGAATGGGACATTTGAGCATTAGTAACTTCAATCTCCCCCAAGCTTGAGTTGTACTCTCTCCATCAAGAGGCCAAAAGTTGTATATTTGATTCCGATCTTTATGAATCTCACTAGGAGGATAAAATTTTGAATAAAAGAGAGGCACTATTTCCTCCCATTCAAGAGCTTGACCATTCTTCGGCAGCTTATACCATTCCTCAGCTCTTCCTTTCAGTGATAATGAGAATAATTTCTTCTTGACTTGATCTGTTGTAATAACTGCACACTTGAACAACCCGCATAATTCGTGTATAAAGAGCAAATGATCACCAGGATGGACAGTTCCATCTCCAACTTAATAGTTATCCATAACACGATCAATAATTCTTGTAGGTATTTTAAAAGTATCATTCTCAGTAGGTGGTGGTTCATCTACTACCTTAGTAGTGGTAGTAGCATTACAAAATAAGAAACTCAGCGAATTATCCATATTGAAAATAAAGAAACTAACAGAAATAAACAATACTCACAATAGAAGTTTCCTTTACCAGTTCCACTCTCCAATAGCGCTTCACTCCCTGGCAACGGCGCCATAAAATGGTCTTGATGACCCACAAGTATAGGGGGTGTATCGCAGTATTTTCGATAAGTAAGATTGTCGAACCCAACGAGGAGCAGAAGGTGTTGGCGAACGGCTTGGAGCAGGAATTCTTTGTAAATACTTAGCTAACGGATTTTTAGGGGTTTTTGATAATGCAGGTAAATAAAGTACGAGTAAATAAAAGACAATAAGAATAAATACAGCAAGTGGCCCAATCCTTTATTTAGCAAAAGACAAGCCAGTTGTATTACTTAAGATGACGAAACGTTCTCGAGGACACATGGGAATATCGTCAAGTGCTTTCGCTTCATATAGTTGATTAATCTTCTTTAGTTTGCTAAGTGTTGTGTGGGTGAACCTGTGCTAATGTACCGACCTTCCTAGGACTAATACATACTTGTGATTATACTCCTTGCAAGCATCCGCAAGTACAAGAAAGTAATTAAGGTAGAAACCTAACCACAGCTTTAAACTCTAAGACCCTGACGTCCCTTGTGCAAAGGTTTCCTAACGGGGGTTCAGGTTTCTGTCACTCCGGCAACCCCTACGATTAGTAGCCAAATACACAATGCATTCTCCTAGGCCCATTTAGGTGAAGTGTCATGTAGTCGATGTTCACATGACACCACTAGAAGAAATACACCACAACTTAAATATCAAACTATTGAATCTTTCTCAACACAATTCCACTACTAACAACATGACTTCTCCCATGTCCTCAAGAACAAAATGAACTACTCATAAGACATCATATGGATCATGATCAGAGATGAAATAATGTTATGTAACAATGTGAACATAAACGATAATTCAATGGTTCACTCAATAGCATCAACTACAAGGAGTAATCAACACCGGGAAAGTTTCCCCTAAGAACTATGCAAGCTTCAACCCAATTGTTACAGCGGTATGAAGTGGTGATGATGGTGCTGGTGGAGATGATGGTTGTGATGATGATGATGATCCCGATGAAGTCCATCTTGATGGTGGTGTTGATGGCGACGATCTCCCCTCTCCGGGAAGGAATTCCCCCGGTAGAATTTTGTCTGCCGGAGAGATCTTTCTCCCGGTGTTTTCCGCCCCGTAGATGCGGTGGAATCTTTCTGTGGTCACTCCTCGAGTCTTAGGGTTTCGGGAGGATAATATACACCAGAGGGGAGAGCCTGGAGTGGGCCAGGGCGGCCACACCACCTGGTGGCGCGGCCTAGGGTGGCCCGCGAGGGGTGGTGTGGGCCCCCTATGGCCCATCTCCACTTCCCCTTTTGGCAATCTTCCTCTTCTGGAAAAATAGAATTTTCCATGTATTTTCCCAGATTTTCTGATCTTCACGAATTTTGCCTCCAAACAGCACCTTTTCCATCAGAATCCTGACTGCAGCAATCCATGCTCCAAAAGTCATCAACCATGCAAAAACAAATGAAGTAACATAAGTATCATCTCTTAATATAAAATATATCAATGAATAACAGTAAATTATGATATAGAATACTGATGCAAAATGGACGTATCAATTCCCATTGCCATAAGGTACGTGTCCAGCCACACCGTTGGGTCATACGTTGGATCATACTTTTCGATCTCCTTGGGCGCCTTGAAGTTGGTGGAATACTTATCACCTCGGATCATTGGTCTGAAGCATTGGGGGCCGACTCGGCTGAGTGAGCCCCTCGAATCGAGGTCGCCTCGGTTGTTGAGGGTGTGCCTCAAGTCGTTGGGCTGGCGCACCTGCCAGGCTTGGTTGTTGATGTGCGTCTGTGCGTCGATGGGTTGGCCGTTGGTGGCGACCGTGTTGTTCGCTGGTCGTGGCTCGTTGGTGGAGAGTGCGGGGTTGGCGGCCCGTGGCTGGTGTGGCAAGGGCTCGGGCGGTGGGCAGATGAGGGCATTGGCGACGGTTGGAGGGCCACTTGAGGTTGCCCTGCTTCCCGATGAGCGAGAATATATCCGCCCCCGCGGGTCGACTCCCCTGGCTTGCTGCTCGACGGCCCTAACGAGTAGGGACTTGGCATACTAGATCTACAGCGCGCCCTCTCCTTGGATGTCGAGGTGGGCGACTGCGACGTCTGCCACGATGACGTTGTCCATTAGAGTGGAGCACAGCGGGAGCCCGTTGGTGTCACGATCTTGCGGCGAGATGATGATTTGTGGCTGGTCCAGTGGGGGCGCGCGACCTATGGGTGGAGGTGGGGCTCCAGTCACCGGTGCGCCAGGTGGTGGGCGGTTGCTGCCGTCGGGTGGCGCGTTCCCGCAGTATTCACACTCAACCGCGCATGCGGGGTTGCTGTAGCTGTTGAAGTTTAGGACACGGCCCTAGACGTTGGACTGCAGGCGGGTCCTGATGTAGCGTTGATGGTAGAGAGATAGCTCCTGCATCGTTTCCCACTCGAGGAGGAATTTCTCGCGCTCGGCCTGTTCCTTGCGTGATGTCTCCTCTAGTCGCAGGCGGGCTTCCTCCACCTCTGTCGCCATTGCGGTCGGCGGGATCGACGTGGAGAATGGATCTAGTGGGGCGTTCGTGCTGCCCACCATGTAGATCGTGTTGAAGTGATTGGATCTAGCACGGAAGTCCTTAGGAGACTCCGAGTCAGAATCGGAGTCAAAGATCCCGAGGATGGAAGGGTCCTCGAAATCCTCAGGGTTGGAGACTGAGACGTTGCTAACGTATCTATAATTTTTTATGTTCCATGGTTGTTTTATATCTACTTTCTTATCTTTTGTCCACACTTTGGAGTATTTTTATACACTTTCTTGGACTAACCTATTAACAAGATGTCACAGTGCCAGTTGCCTGTTTTCTGCTATTTTTGGTTCCAGGAAAGTCAGAAAATGAATATTCTCGGAATTGGACGGGACAAAAGCCAAAGTTGATATTTTACCGGAAGACACATGGAGTCCGAAGGAGAGACGAAGGGGGGCCACAGGGCAGCCACACCCTACCTTGACGCAGGCAGCCCTAGGTCGCGCCAGGGCATGGTGTCGGCCCTTGGGCCACCCATCGACCTTGCCTCTTCGCCTATAAGATGCCTCCCGATGCAAAAACCCTAAAGGGACCAGCCTCCATCCACGAAAAGTTTCGCAGCTCTGCCGCCACTAAGGGGAGATTCGGGGGACAGAAAGTCTCTATTCCGACACCCTGCCGGGACGGGGAAGTGCCCCCAGAACCATCTCCATCGACTCCACCGCCATCTCCATCGCTATTGCTCATTCCCATGATGAGAAGGGAGTAGTTCTCTCTCAAGGCTAAGGGTTCTACCGGTAGCTATGTGTTCATCTCTCTCTATGCATGATCATATTATGATCATGAGATTTGTAATCAAGTAGATCTACCTTGCTACTCAAGTGCTTTAATAGATCTCTACTCTCCCCATGTGTGTGAAAGTGACAGCGTGCACACCATGGTGGCACTTAGGCTAGAGATTACAATTACTTGTTATGTGTTATACTTGGAGTTGGTTGTTTCTATGAAATTGTGGTGTTTGTTGGATCCATCTACAGCTCAAGGTGATAGTGTGGGGTTATCTAGATGGGGAAAGCGAACTTTGAGGTGTGTTGTTATAGCCCTACCATGGATTAGAGTGTCCAACCGGAGAGTAGTTCAGAGTAGTATCACAACGAGAAGATATTTATATGAGAGTGTTCACTAGTGAAAGTATTATCCCAAGGCCTTGTTTCTAAGCATTGAAACACCGTTTCCAACTAGATCTATTACATGTTTGCTTGCTTCCATCTTTATTTCAGTTTTCCTTTAGTCTCTTCCACGCCATCAAGCTATTTTCTAGCACCGTTACCACTTATAATTATCCATACCACTTGTATTTCACTATCTCTTCGCCGAACTAGTGCACCTATACACCCGACAAGTGTATTGGGTGTGTTGAGGACACAAGAGACTTCTTGTATCTTGATTGCGGTGTTGCTTGAGAGGGAATACCTTTGACCACTTCCTCCCTGAGTTCGATAAACCTTGGGTGATCCACTTAAGGGAAAACTTGCTGCTGTTCTACAAACCTCTGCACTTGGAGGCCCAACAACTGTATACAAGAATATAAGTGCGTAGACATCAAGCTCTTTTCTGGCGCCATTGTTGGGGAGGTAAGGTAAAAGGTAGTCACATCCTCCGGTGTGAGTGCTCGAAGTTATTTCCTTTAGATTCTGCAATTTTGTATTTTTGTTTCTTGTTTTCACTAGTTAGGCTTAATGGAAAACAACAACAAAATTAGAGAGCTTTATAGTATTTATCTTGAGTTAGGACATGAAGTTTTTGAAGAGAAAATTAAAAAACCTATGGAACTTTATTTGCATGCTAATAGCAATGTTGTTAGTATGAATTCTTTGGACACCATTATTGCTAATGCTATAGAAAAGTCTAAGCTTGGGGAAGCTAGTTGTGATGAGCATGATATTTTTAGTCCCCAAAGCATGGAGGAGAAAATTTACTTTGATGATACTATGCCTCCAATATATGATGTTTACAATGATGAATATGCTATTTTCAGTCCACCTACTATTGAGGAGAAAATTAATTATGATTACAATATTCCTGCTATATTTGATGATTATGGTGATGAGAATAATAATGATAGCTATTTTGTTGAATTTTCTCCCACTACGATTAATAAGAATGACTATGCTTATGTGGAGAGTAATAATGATTATATGCATGTGGCTCATGATAAGAATGTTTTATGTGATAGTTATATTGTTAATTTTATTCATGATGCTACTGAAAGTTATTATGAGAGAGGTAAACATGGTTTTATGCATCTCAATAATATTAAGTTTCCCCTCTTTATGTTTTGAAAGTCTTGAAGTTGCACTTGTTTTGATTTACTATGCTTGTTGCTTTGTGCTTTCATGACTTATTTATTTACAAGATTCCTATGCATAGGAAGTGGGTTAGACTTAAATGTGCTTTGAATTTGCTTCTTGATGCTCTCTTTTAATTCAATTCATATTTCTTATGTGAGCATCTTCTCAAACTATCATGCCTAACTTAAAGGCGTTAAATAAAAGTACTTCTTGGGAGATAACCCAATAGTTTTCTTGAGTCTTGGAAGTTATTACTTCTGTAATAACCTCTCCTTATCCTTTTTATTTGGTTTTTGTGCCAAGAGTAACCTCTAATGAGAGAGAAGTAAGACTTGGGAAAGTTGCTCTCCCGAAACAGATTTTTGTGCTTCGCTGTAAAAAATCGTGAACAATATCTGTACCTAGGATTGAGCTGTAAGTTTTTTGTGCTTCTGCACCAGGTTGTTATATAACTTTCGTTAGTTCAAAAATCGTGAACAATATCTGTACCTAGGATTTGAGCAACATAAGTTCTTCGAAAAAATTGGTTTTTACCTGCTGGTCTGTTTTAACAGATTTCTGCCTTTATTTGCATTTGCCTCTTAATCTCTTTCTCTTTGAGTTCTCCTTGATCATTTGAACTTTTAAAAGAAATTGCTACAGTAGCTTGTGTTTTAATGGAAGTTTTACTTGTGTTGAAACAGAACCTAAAGACTTAATATCTTGAATACACTAATGTTGCTAATGAAGATTGTGTGAAGTTTTGTATGAAGGAAAATTTTCAGGTGTAAGGAAAGAATGATGTAATGAGATGAAGAATGGACTAAAGCTGAAGCTTCGGGATGCCACCCGTGTTATCCCAAGAAATATTCAAGAGGTACAAGCGTCAAAGCTTGGGGATGCCCAAGGCATCCCCTTCTTCATCAATAAAAATCTCAGGTTCTTCCAAACACTTAATTTTTATTGTTTCATGCACAATTGTGTTGTTCTTGGAGCGTCTTTGTTTTTGTTTTTAGTTTTCTTTTGCTTAGTTTTCTTGAATAAATTGGTTGGACCCCCTCTTTCATACATTAGTTTTCAAATAGGTTGGTTTGGATTGGAAAAGAGTAGGAAAAGTTCATGCTTAAGTGGTAAAATGAGCTTGTTTTTGACTGTGGCCTATGATTTGTCATGTCATGCTTGGTATTGTTTTGGCTTTATGCTTAGTGATTTTTGCTGCATCATGACATGTTACTTATACATTGCAAATGTATCTATAATTTTTGATGTTACATGCTTGGTTTTATCCACTTTCTTGTGTTTTGTCCACACTCTGAAGTACTTTTCATATGATTTCTTGGACTAACCTATTAACAAGAGCCACAAAAATGCTTTTCCGCTGTTTTGGTTCCAGGAAAGTTAGAAAATGAATATTCTCAGAATTGGACGGGACAAAAGCCAAAGTGCCTATTTTTTCGGAACTCATTAGATGCCAGAATACGAGACGGAGAGTGGCCAGAGGCCGGACACACCACCTGGCCGCACGGCCAGGCTTGGCCCACGCCAGGGGGTGGTGTCGTGGCCCCTGGAACCCCCTCGGCCTCCCCTTCCTCCTATAACATGCCCTCGGGACGAAAACCCTAAGGGCCCGATCAAAAATCCACGAAAGAGTCTGTAGCCACCGTCATCTCCATCCCTAGATCGGGAGGGATCTGAAGCTCTCGGCACCACCGCAGAGAGGGAATTCACCACAGGCCTTCTTCATCACCATGCAAGCCTCCGGTGTGATGCGTGAGTAGTTCATCCTTGGACTACGGATCCATGTAGTAGCTAGATGGCTAGTTCTCCTCCTTTGTGCTTTCATGTCTAGATCTTGTGAGCTCCGTTCATGATCAAGATCATCTATTTGTAATCCTACATGTTGTGTTTGCGGGGATCCGATGGATATTGAGATGCTATTTCAGATTGATTATTGATTCTATCATGTCTTTGTTATTTGTGATCTTCCATGCTTTCCGTTGTTAGTAGCTATATTGGCCAAGTAGATGCTAGCAACTCCAAGAGTTAGTATTTATGCTCGATAGTGGGTTCATGCCTCTGGTAATCTGGGGAAGTGACAGAAAACTCTAAGGTACTAGATGTGATGTTGCTACTAGGGAGAAAACAACAATCCTTTGTTCATAGAACAATCATACTGTTTACTTTACACGCAGTTCGTAAAGCAATAATCTGTTGCTTGCAACTTAATACTAGAGGGGGTTTGGATGATAACCTGAAGGTGGATTATTAGTCATAGATGCAGTTGGATGGCGATCTATGTATAATGTTGTAATGCCCAATCGAATCTCAAAGGAGTCAAGATGATTAGTATATGCATGTATTGCTTTCTCGATGTTTTTCAATTGCCCCGCTGTAATTTGTTCACCCAGCATGTTATCTATCTTAAGGAGAGCCACCTCTAGTGAACTATGGATCCCGGTCCTTTTCTTTACATACAATCTATAAACTGTTACTGCTTTGTGTTTACTTTCTGCAAACTATTACTTCTTTCCATTCGATACGTTTAATCCTTTGTTTTGCTCAAAACACGGTGAGATTGACAACCTCATCGCAAGTTGGGGACAAAGTTCTGTGGTTGTGTTGTGCAGGTCTCCACGTTGCTACTAGCACCGGTAGTGCGCCCTGCCAAGGCTCAGCTAGCAACACCTTTGGGGTGTTTCCTTGCTCCTACTGGTTCGATTAAACCTTGGTTTCATACTGAGGGAAACTTGCTGCTGTGCTCATCATACCTTCCTCTTGGGGTTCCCAACAAGCTCTACATCAACACCGCTCCAGCATTTTTCTGGCGACATACACAGAGCCATCAGTTACAAACAATTGATATTGCTTAATGTGCCTTGAAAGAATCATGCGTTGTTTTAGCATATTAAAGCATAGTATTGTGGTAATCTCCTTTTATGCTTTATTTGGGTTGACTTCGCTCATGCTCACACCATGTTAAGACTATACAAAGTCACCATAGCCTCTATGATCATTTAGTTTTCGACTTGTAATATCACTTTATGCTTTAATTAATGATGTTTTGTCACTTTGCATGATTATGGCCATTTTTTCTCTCTTAGTTGGTCGCTCCCAGTCTTTTGCTAGCCTCCATAACCAAGTATGAGTTCCACTCATGCATCCAACTCCAAATAAAACCAAGTTATTCCAAAGAGTCCACCATACCTACCTATTAGCATTTGCTATTCCAAGTATATTCATGTTTTTATCTAGCTTCCGAATTAAACTTGTTATGAGAAAACTAGTGATTAAAGATCTCACGAACTTGATGGCACGCTTTACTTTTCTTGCCCTTAATAAACTTGAACCATTGTGTCGTCTATGTTGTATATGCTTGCACTTATATGTTGGGGATTAGCAGAACTATGCTATCATGGGGAACGCTTTCAACATTGCACCTGTACTTTGTACCTAGTTGATATCATGCTCTTTTGTCTATGAATGTCGTTGGTGTGAAATGAAAGGGGAGCTTGTAAGTCCATGGAGTTATGTATATGTGTTAGAGAAACGCCTGGGCCGCCAGTCTAATCCATGCCTAATCATGCTGGTAACCTACAGCGTAACCATAATGAGCTGTCTATGAAGCATTCTTCTTATAAAAAAAGAGATATATATTGAGAAAAAGAGAAAAAGAAAAAAAGAGATATGAGAAAAGAGGAAAGAGAGAAAAAAGCACCATTTTCCCATGGTAAATAAGAAGATTGCTGAGATGCTCGTTGTCTGCTTGCCTTGTCATTTTGATATGGGGATTCTTCCCTATCATCGGGCAAGGGGTACCCCGTTGGCGGTTCTCTATGATACACATGTACTTACTATGACAAGAACTTACATGTAACTAAACTTGAGTAGCATGAGGAGAGGCCCTCGTATTCAAGGGACATGAGATTTCAAACTTATACTTTGTCAAGCATATACTCCATAGTTTGTTCACTTTAACCTCAATCACTTCAAGATGCTTATGACAGGGGCAATGAGAGCTGAAAGCTAATAAGTACCATAGTTTTTGGAAGCTCTTTATGAAACTTGAATCCCTACTTCCTTCTATGAAGGCCTTTCTTCCACTTTTATATTGAGTCTCCACCTTCTATCTTTATGCACCTATTAAGAGAGCATAGTGTCCATTCTTAGTTTAATGTGCATTGTCCTAGTACTTGTTGATTGATGCATAACTTTGATATTGCTTGTTCTTAAACTATTTGTATCTAGTCACCCTTATGAACTTTGAAGGTGTCCTATGCATTTATGTTTGCTACTCTATGAGGGACAAGCTGAATTCCACTATGCTATGTTTTCTTTATGTGAAACAAAAAAATGTTTGCTACTCAATGAATCTTTTGTTTGTACCTTTTCATGTTACAACATAGTTGCTATGTCTTATTGTTAGAACTTTATCTTTCATGCTATGTTGAAGTACTATGATCCCAGCTATAATGTTTTACAAATACTTTGATCAAGTTTATGATGGTGCATGTCACCTCAAAAATTATTCTTTCTTTTTATCACTTACCTACTCGAGGACGAGCGGGAGTTAAGCTTGGGGATGTTGATATGTTGCTAACGTATCTACAATTTTTGATGTTCCATGCTTGTTTTATATCTACTTTCTTATGTTTTGTCCACACTTTGGAGTATTTTTATACACTTTCTTGGACTAACCTATTAACAAGATGCCACAGTGCCAGTTGCCTGTTTTCTGCTGTTTTTGGTTCCAGGAAAGTCAGAAAATGAATATTCTCAGAATTGGACGGTACAAAAGCCAAAGTTGATATTTTACCGGAAGACACATGGAGTCCGAAGGAGAGACGAAGGGGGGGCATAGGGCGGCCACACACCCCTTGGCGCGGGCATCCCTAGGCCGTGCCAAGGCATGGTGTGGGCCCCCTGGCCGCCCACCGACCTTGCCTCTTCGCCTATAAGATGCCTCCCGATGCAAAAACCCTAAAGGGACCAGCCTCCAACCACGAAAAGTTCCGCAGCGCTGCCGCCACTGAAGGGGAGATTCGAGGGACAGAAAGTCTCTATTCCGGCACCCTGCCTGGACAGGGAAGTGCCACCAAACCATCTCCATCGACTCCACCGCCATCTCCATCGTCATTGCTGATTCCCATGATGAGGACGGAGTAGTTCTCTCTCGAGGTTAAGGGTTCTACCGGTAGCTATGTGTTCATCTCTCTCTCTATGAATGGTCATATTATGATCATGAGCTTTGTAATCAAGTAGATCTACCTTGCTACTCAAGTGCTTTAATAGATCTGTGCTCTCCCCATGTGTGTGAAAGTGACAGCGTGCACACCATGGTGGCACTTGGGCTAGAGATTACAATTACTTGTTATGAGTTACATTTGGAGTTGGATGTTTCTATGAAATTTTGGTGTTTGTTGGAACCATCTAGAGCTCAAGGTGACAGTGTGGGGTTATCTAGATGGGGAAAGCGAACTTTGAGGTGTGCTGTTTTAGCCCTACCATGGATTAGAGTGTCCAACCAGAGAGTAGTTCAGAGTAGTATCATAAAGAGAAGATATTTATATGAGAGTGTTCACTAGTGAAAGTATGATCCCTAGGCCTTGTTTCTAAGCATTGAAACACCATTTGCAACAAGATATGTTACATGTTTGCTTGTTGCCATCTTTATTTCAGTTTGCCTTAAGTCTCTTCCCCGCCATCAAGCTATTTTCTAGCACCGTTACCACTTATAATTATCCATACCACTTGTATTTCACTATATCTTCCCCGAACTAGTGCACCTATACACCTGACAAGTGTATTGGGTGTGTTGGGTACACAAGAGACTTCTTGTATGTTGAATGCAGGGTTGCTTGAGAGGGATACCTTTGACCACTTCCCCCTGAGTTCGATGAACCTTGGGTGGTCCACTTAATGGAAAACTTGTTGTTGTTCTACAAACCTCTGCACTTGGAGGCCCAACAACTCTCTACAAGAATATAAGTGCATAGACATCAGAGACCCGCGTGATGGAGTTCTCCCATGATGCGGTGGTGATGGTTCCAGCAACCGAGGAAAGGGTCGCCGAGTCGGTGTCGTCATGGAGAGCAATGTCGTCCACGGGGGCATCAGTCACAACCGCGTTGCTGGCGGCCGAGTCGTACTCGGTGGCGAGGCGGCTGATGGAGCAGATCTGGTCCTTCGAGAGCAGATCGCAGCGTGGTGGAGATCCACAGACGATCAGCATTCCCGCCGGGTCGACTGCATCGATGAAGACGACAAACAGGTTGATGGTGCCGACCGGCATTATCGCGTTGTGCGTGATCGGGCGCGACGCCAGGATGTATGTGTTGGGCAGGATCTGGAGGATCCCACCGCTGGCGATCATACGGCCGGTGGCGATCGGCCATTCGATTGGCGAATAGGGTCTCGCCGCAGAACTCAGGCTAGACCAGCCATGCCCCACGGTGGGTGCCACTATCGTGGGAATGACCACGGAAGTTGCTACCAGGGGTAGCGATTAATCAAATTGAGGGCAAGAGTTGGCGGACATCTGCGGAGCGAGATGGGGGCGGATGCACATGAGTTTACCCAGGTTCGGCCCCTCGGAGGGTAAAGACCTACTCCTACTAGATTGTTTAGTGGCGAGCGAGTTATAGGGGTGGCGACCTCGGTGGCTAGGCAGCGAGTCGCTTGAAGGGGTGTATGATAGAACATGAGTACAAAGGGAACCCTAGGGAGGTTTATATAGGGGGTACCTCGCTAGGGTTTACAGATATACAACCGAACTAGTAAAGGATTCGAAGGGTTTGACCTAATCCGACTGGGCTTCAGCTATGCTTCTAGGCCTCCAGCTTCTAGTCGCCAAGATTGCTCTTAGTCGCATTCCAGTCACCGTCCTGCAGGCCACTCGCAAGGCCCTTGGTCTAGCCGAAACGTCCTACTGGGCATACCCGATTCGGGATATCCCCATCAACACAAATTTAGGTTAGATATGCCACCATGCTATGACGGCTCTGCCAACCCGTGTGAGTTCCTGCAGCTCTACACCACTAGCATCGAGGCTGCTAACTATGACGATCATGTCATGGCCAACTGGTTCCCTATGGGCCTGAAGGACATGGCTCGCACCTGGCTGATGAACCTTCTAAAGGAATCTGTCGACTCATGGCCTGCCCTATGCGCACTCTTCGTCGCCAACTTCAAGGGGACCTACGAGTGCCCTCTCGCCTACTAAAACCTCTGCCAGGTACACCAGCAATACGGCAAGACCATCTTCAAGTTCTTACAGCGGTTTGGCCAAGTCCGCAATAAGATACCGAATATCTCCGACTCCAACATCATCATAGCCTTCTCGGATGGTGTCAAGGATGTTACGATGTGGGAGAAAATCGGCATACACGGGGATAAACTCACCACAGCGGCCGAACTCTTCACCATGGTGGAAAAATGCGCCAAAGTGGATGCTAGATGCATGTTCGGCCTCACCAAGGGAGACACCATGCCCAAGCCCTTGAGTGCCTCGAAGAGCAAGGGAAAAGAGGCTAAACGCAAGACCCTAGTTGTCCTCATGGTGGAGCCTGAGCGAAAGAGCCCTCGTGGAGGCGAAGAAGATGGAGAGTATGATGATCTCCCACACTACATCTTTCACAGGAGACATGGGCACGATACAGATGACTACTATGACCTCAAAAGGCTCTTCGACGAGCATAGCAGCCAGACAAAGAATAAGTAAGGCGGCGGGCGAAACAACGATCGTACCGGCCACCAAGGAGGAGGGCACTGGAACAACAACCACAATGGCAGTGGCGGCCAGCAGCAAGGCCATCGAGCTAACACTACCCAGCAGCATCATGGTGCCACGGAGAGAGGCCTTACTAAGGAAAACACTAGGGGCTACCAGGAGACAAAGGGCACCATCGCCTGCATCCTTGCCACCTCCTAGGCACCTACACCCAAACAGCACTTCAAGAAGCTCACTCGTGAGGTTACCTCCGCTCGACCAGGGACTCCCTCCCCAAAGCTCAAGTGGTCCTAGTATGTTATAAGCTTCGATGATAATGACCACCATACCTCTACTAGAGTCGTGGGAACCCTCCCCATGATCTGCACCCCCACCATCAATAGCATCATTGTAGCCAAGACGCTCATCGATGGCAGCGCTGGCTTGACCGTGATATCCACTAACACATTTGTGTCGTGGTATTTCCGACGAGTACGCCATGGAGGGGTCCTCACAGAGCGTGTTTACAGAGGTAGAGGAAGGTGGTGAGTTGATGGGGATGACGTAACACAGCTTACCCAGGTTCAAGTCCCACAAGGGTGGCGGAACTCTACTCTCCCTATAAATCACAATAATGGCAATACGCCGAGTTATAGAGATCGGTTCATTGTGCGAAGTGTTATGAGTCATGCTAACTTGTGCCCTAAAGGCTCCCATAGGTCCGGCTTATAAAGACACCAAAACCTAGGGTTATAGGGAAAGGACCTTGTTGGACAGGTTATAGATTCCTACACTAATACTAACTAGTCTTCGTGTCTTGTACTCTAAGGCTCCGGGTTGGTCGGTAACTGCATTGTAGCCTTCCTTCTTCCGGCATGATCCTTCCTTCTGGATCCATTTAACTAGGCCACCCAGCAGGCCATGGGCCATGCTACCAACTATGGGCCATCTGGTTTATCCGGATTAGAGACATGCAATGGTGATACCCATTTAGCATATCTCCAACAGTAGCCCCCGAAGGACTTTGAGATCTTGCACCATCTTGCCCTTCGGTCTTGAATGCTCCGTCTAGGTGATGTCAGAAATTCGTCAAGCAATATCTCGATGTTCTCCCACAGAACCTTGCAACCCTCTCCATCTTCAATATATAAGCCAGAGATTCTCCAAGTCTTCTCTTTCAGAGTTGAACAATGTCCGCCTTCAATGGATTCTTCAGACGTGACTGCTCCATTGCAACGGTCAGTAGGATGACATAGGCTATAGCCTACGCTTCCTCAAAACTCACATATGGCAGTGGTTTAATCATTAGCGATTTTCCGCACATGAAATCTGACACTTTTAGCGGCAAACAGGGGACATGGCAAAATTATCACGCACGTTCGCACACACAATTTCAACGTTTTTTACCATTAGATCTCCTGTGCACAAATTTGATGCCAGGGTCTCTAAATTTACTATGGCCGAAGATATTTCTTTTACCTGCATTCTTCCTCTGTGTCGTCTTCTTTCTTCCATCGTGCGACACTTCGAGCTCCCAACAAGAAAACCCTAGCCAAGAAACTTCACCTCCTCTTCCTCTCTTAATCCACTCCAATGGCCAGCAGCAGCATCCCATCGACAGCGGTGACTCCTGAGGCATCAATGGAGCCATCCAAGGGCATCACAGTTCCACCGGAGGGGGTGGTGGTCCCTATCTCTGCCATGGTGGCGACCACCGGCGATGACCAGAAACAGGAGGTGTCTGAATATGTGGAGGAGGAAGCTTATTCCCATAAAGGAGTATGGAGGGGATCTGATCTCTCCGCCGAGCAGCTGAAGGAGCTTGTCGCTGAGGGATACCTCCCTTCAATGGAGAGGTTGGTCTGGCGGCTGGCACCGGCCGGCGAGGTTGTCCCCTTTCCCCAAGACGGAGAAAAGGTCTACCTCAAGGCCCAGCTGGTACGCGACGTCTCCCTTCTAGTCTCCGCCTTCTTCCTTGATGTCCTGAGACACTTCCAGGTTCTTCATCATAACCTTTCTCCCAATAGCATCCTAGTACTTAGCAATTTCGTAGCTTTGTGCGAAGAATACCTAGGAATCAGCCCTAGGTTAGATATGTTTATCTATTTCTTCACCGTGAAGAGAGAATCCAGAGATTCCAATGATGAACTTTGGAATTGCGGAACCATTAGCTTTAAGGTTCGGCCTAACCAGCAGTTTCTTCACATTGTTGGCCATGAATCTTGCAAGAACTAGAAATGATCATGTTTCTACAAACCAGATATTCCCTTGGCCGGCAGACAAGAAACATACCCTGACTTTGTCGATGGATCTACCGTCGAGGATAACACCAGGAGATCCCAAGGCCTCCTCCCATGCTAAGATGAAGACTCATGTGATGTTAGCCGGATAGAGTGGTTGATAGATGGAGGACTGAATGGCCTAAACCTTTCCATGTGCTGGTCCGAAAGGCAGATCCAACCTCTGCAGCACTGCACCAAGATTATGCATGAATACTCCAAGGAGAGGAAAGATCCCCTGAGGATTTCCAAGGACAACTTATCCAAGGATTCTATCAAGTTTCGGCTCGAGGATCTTGTCAAGGTGAAGGACAAGAAGTGTGGCTTTGTCATCGCCTATGACATGTATGAGTCCAGCAAATGCCCAGAGGTAACTATGTTTCCTTTATTGCTTTTTCATATACTCTAAGGCCTCTGCCTTGGATGCATCAGTATTTTAACATGCTTTTGTTCCATTAGCTGGCAACCCTGGCCGAGGAATATATGGCCTCTTAGGTCTATGATCCAAAGTTGAAGGATGTACAAGTTGTATCCGACGATGATACCTCCAAGTATCATAAAGCTCGGGCAACGCGGAAGCGGAAGAGCTCCACCTCTCATGTTGCTGTCGAGGGAAAGAAGGAGAAGAAATTGGAGAGTGGATTCTCCAAAAAATCCACTGCCGCTTTATAGGAGGAGAATAATAAGTCCACCGGCATCCTATTAACCAAGGCACATGACACGGTGTAAGTACCTTCATTCTCCGACTTTGTCTTTTACCTTCTCATTCCTGTACTTATGCATTATACGTTTCAGGAAGAGATCTAGTGTTATTTTGAAGCGCACCTCCAAAGATGTTGGAGGTTCAAAGAATATTTTTGACATGTTGACCAAATCCTCACCCGCCGTTGCTCCCCCGACTCCCGCCGTCAAGCCTGCAACAGGCTCTGCTGGGACCTCATCCACCGTCGTACCTGAGACCTTTGTCATGGAGATAGACATCAATCCAACACCAGATGTCTTAGGTTCTGTGGGTATGGACATTGTCCCCAACGGCCAGGCGACGCAGAAGAGCACCTTCTCTCATATGGTTGAAGCTCCGGCTAAGGATGCCACCCGAGAAAGGGAATAAATTGGTGGAACTGGCAGAAGCAGCAATAGCAGCCACCAAGCCAGGAACCCCAATGCCATCAACTATTATGACAACACAGCAGATAACTAGAGCTTCATCCATGCCTCTGGCTACTACGTCAAGCATGCCTTTGACTCTTCCAGCGCTGAACTTGGATAATCTCATTCAGCAGGAAAATGCTATTTATAACAATGCTCGAACCTTCCACAATGCATACACCACTTTGGCAAACAATCTCAAGATTATTTGCATCATGGGAAACTAAGTGTGTTGCTTTTGTGAAAAATGAAAATGCTCTGAGGAAGGCCACTAATGAAAAGTATGCCAAGCTGTAAAAGAGTTGGATCTTGAAAAGGGTAAAACAGCCTTTTTGAAGGAACAGATCAAAAATAGCAAGTGTATGTTTCCTCCAACAGTTCCCTAACCCATCATTTGTAGCCGTTTTTCTTCTGAGTACTCATAATGCTTTAGTTGTTCCAACTTGCAGATGTTATTGCCAAGGCCAATGGCATCACTGAGCAATCCAAGCACATCCAGTAGTTGGATGATGAAAATAAGATCCTGAAGAAAGATCTGGTTGTTGTTGACAAGAGGCATGAAGAGGCAATGAAGGTTCTACAAGAGTCTACCGACACTGAGATGGAGCGCCTGAAGAAGGCGATTGAACGCCTCAAGGAACAAAACCAAGTTGTTGCAGCACAGAATGCTCGGGGCCTTGAGGCGTACAAGAAACTTTAGAAGGAGCATCACATCTTGGCGGAAACCTGCCATCAAGCTGAAACCAGCATCTTCGGTAACTTTTTCCTTCATCTTTCTCAAATTCTATAAGTCGGAAATGTATATTATTATTGTACTCATAACCTTTGTTTCTTATGAAAACACAGCTCCCATTGGTTTAACCAACATGGGCGAAGGTGCTCTAGATTCAAAGGAATCCATGATTCTTGCCGGTAATTTCATCAGTACTGCCATCACCCAAGCCAAAGAGATCGCTCAGCCTCTGGACATCACCATCAAGGCGGTATATTTTGTCGCCAAGTACTCAGAAATCCTCCGCCGAGCCCTAGAGAAAGTAAAGAGCTAGAAATCATCTTGCATTCGGGTCGGTGCTAGGATGGCCTTGTCCTTGGTGAAGGCACACTACGACGAAGACGATATGGACTTGGTTACCTCCGGTATGCCATCTGTCGACGAAGAGGGCAATCCAACTGATAGCAATGCTATTTGGAGCTCCCTTGCCGGCTATGATTCCAAGGTTTCCAAGCTGGTCAAGGCAGACGTCTTCGTTCCAGTCGAAGAGATGGATGATGCTCAAGCATATTCAGATTCTACCCTTAGGTCTTCCGGGTTGGACGATGTCTTCAAGCCTGCTTCTCTTGTTGCTGATGATGCAGCATCAAAGTCACCTGCACCAGAGCCATAAACACTTGTTGTATTAAATGTGTCTCTACAATTTGTTGTGTATGCAGAAAAAATAATGTTGAAGTAAGGCGGAAAACTTGGTTGCAAGCCTCCTACTACTTATTCGTATCCAGCATGTATATATTTTTTAAGCAAGTGTTGGCTTATCCATTATTTTGGTTCTTATGCTTGACCTTTCATGAGTCAGAAGACTCACAGCACAGAACCATGTTCTCAGGTGATGTTGCTTAATAGCACCGTCAAGAACCTAAGAACAAAATCACCAACTTTGGGTGATGAAATGTCACTACTCTGGAATCCACATAAAAACAACAGAAAACATGTAGACCAAAAAACTTAAGCTAACGCCCATAGGCGGAATTATCACAAGTGCAAATGCAAGCTTGCACATAAATGGTTTATATGATCCAAAAATGAACACTAAAGGAGGTAAAAGACTCAGCAAATATGAGTGAATCAAATGCTTTATTTCATTGATCTTATAAGATAATTATTACATAATATAAAATATGCTAAGTGTAAAAAGGACGTAGCTTTGCTATGTTCCATGTCCGATCAGTCTCTGGATAATCATTATCGGGGTCACATTGCTTGCGTTTGTGTTATGTAGGCCTATCTTTCAACTCGATAATATCGACGAGGTAATAGGAACCATTGACCAATGCTTTGCTTATGACGAATGGTCCTTCCCGAGGAGGGGATAGTTTGTATGTCACATTGCTTATGAATCCACTCTATCCGGGTTCTCGGGGTCTTCTCCTTTTACGGATAGTGTCCATAGATGTTCCAAGAAAGTGCTATGAGGAATTGGTCAGCAGGTTGATCCAAGCTTAGACAGCAGATCTGCCGCCTCATTGCCTTCCTTTTGACATACTTGACTTCGTAGCCCTCGAAGCACTTGGCTATCTCGTCTACTTCATCTGGATGTGCCGCCATCATAGGGTTCCGCACATTCCAGGTGCCAGTCACCTGCTGGGAAACCAAGTCGGAATCTTCACAGCAAACTATGCGCTTGAAACCAATATCCTTGGCCACACGAAGTTCATGAATGAGAGCTTCATATTCCGCCATGTCTGTTGGTAGCATTAAAGGGGATCTGCAGGACGTACTGCAACTTCTCCCCTGTTGGTGACTATAGAAATACACCAGCCCCCGAGCCATTGAGTAACTTAGATCCATCAAAGTGCATGACCCAAAACTCTAGCTCTAGCATAGGAGTGTCTTCTGGAAGTTCAGTCCAATATGTGATGAAATCCTCCAATGCTTGTGATTTGATAGCGGCGTGCGTCTTGTAGGTGATTTCGAAGGCGGCAAGCTCAATGCCCTACTTCGCCACCCTTCATGTAGCATCGTTGTTGTTGATAATGTCTAACAGTGGAGCTTTGCTCACCACTGTGATGGGGTGCTCCTCAAAGTAATGCCTTAGCTTCCGTGAAGCAAGGAAAACTCCATAAGCTAGCTTCTGGTAGTGTGGGTAACACTGCTTGGATTCCGTCAAGACCTTGCTTACATAGTAGACTGGTTGCTGAACTATGTGCTTGTGCGTTGGCTCTTTGTGCTCTACCATGACGACGATGTTGATAACCCGGTTGGTTGTCTCCATGCATATTAACATTGGCTCCATTGACTCCAGTGCTGCAAGTATTGGTGCGGAGGAGACTATTCTCTTCAACTCCTGAAGTGTTGCATCTGCCTCGTCTGTCCATACAAATTTGTCCGCCTTCTTGAGCAACTTGTAGAGCGGCATTTCCTTTTCTCCAAGTCGGCAGATGAACCATCTTACTGTTGCGATGTAGCCTGTGAGCCAGTGTATGTCCTTCAAGCATGTCAGGCATTTAATGTTGAGGATGGCCTTGATCTTCTCCGAGTTAACCTTGATTTTGTGATGCGAAATTATGAAGCCCAACAATTTTCCAGTTGGGACCCCGAAGATGCACTTCTTAGGGTTGAGCATCATGTTGTACTTTCGGAGGTTGTCGAAGGTTTCCTGCAAGTCGGCGATGAGATCGTTTGATTTCTTTGACATCATCGCGATATCATCCATGTAAGCATGTACGTTGTGACCTATTTAGTCATGTAGGAAGCGATGCATCATCCACTGGTACGTAGCACCAGCGTTTTTCAACCCAAAGGGCATCGTGACGTAGAAGTACGTGTCGTAAGGTGTGATGAACAAAGTGGCCAATTGGTCTGACTTTTGCACCTTGAATTGGTGGTATTCTAAGTACGCATCGAGAAAACACAGAAGTTCTGAGCCAGCCGTCGAGTAAATGACTTGGTCAATGCGAGGCAAAATAAACGGATCCTTCAGGAACAATTTGTTTAAGCTAATGTAATCAACACACATTCTTAATTCTTTGGTTCCCTTTTTGGGGACAAGTACAGGATTTTCCACCCACTAGGTGTGAATAACTTCTCGAATTAAACTAGCCTTAAGTAACCTAGCTAGCTCCTTGCCTATCGCCCGTCATTTTTCATCATCGAAGCATCATACAGGTTGTTTCACCGGTTTTGCTTTAGGATGGATGTTTAAGCTGTGCTTGGTGAGTTCCCTAGGTACACCCTTCTTGTCGGCAGGTTGCCAGGCGAAGATGTCCCTATTCTCATAGAGGATCTTGACGAGAGCACTTTCCTATTTGGGATCTAGTCCGTGCCAATGGAGGTGGTCTTGGAGGAATATCCTTCCACATGTTCCACCTGCTTGGTCTTGATGGCGGCCTTGAAGGCGGGTTTGGAGTCAGAAATCTACTTCTTTGAAACCGCCATCTCCGAGGTGTCGACCTGGCGATGGATCTCCTTGAACTTTTCACCATAGAGGACCTCTTTAGCAAAGGCGGCTTCACTCATCTTGCACTCCCTTGCCTTGGTGAAGGTTCCAGCAATCGTGATGATGCCATTTGTTTCAGGTATCTTGATCTTGTTGTAGATGAAACATGGCCTAGCGAGATAGGAATGGAAGATGTCGGGAACAAATATGACATGGTACACGCTCTTGAAGGGCACCATTTCAAAGGTCATGGGCTCTTGGCGGTAATTGTTCACATCACCAAAGGCGGGCAGAAGAGTGATGCAGCCAAGGGACCAAGCTTGCCAGCCAGGAACGACGCCATGGAATACGGTGTTGCTCCACCTTAGCTGGGTCTCTGTCAAGTTCATATTGTGCAGAGTATCAAGGTACATAATTTTGATGCTGCTTCCACTATCCACGAGGCACTTGGTGAACTTATTGCCATCAATCAGGGGGTTGATGAGCATGGCATGCTGGTTCTCTGTTGGTATGAGCTCTGGGTAATCTTATCTATCCCAAGTAATTGGAATTTCCAACCACCTGACGTATTAGGGAACCGTGGGGAGGGTGGCCATCAGTATTCTCAGAGGGGTTTTCTGGGCCCGGACGGTGGGAGTGGCAAGGAAAGTGTGGTATACCAGAGCCTTATTTTCAAAGTGATTTTTGCCCTTTCCATCGCCCTTGTTGGTGGGCTTGGGATCCGCGTCTTCATCCATATCATCTGAATCCTTGGACTCTTCCTCCTTATTCTTCTATTTGCCCTTCCCATGGGGTCTATTCTTTCGACTTCGCTTGTACCTGGACTCAGGGTCTTCCTTGAGGTTGTTGACAAACTTGCATTGGCGGTTGGTATGAGTGGCTTTATTGTTTGCATCGAGGTGGACGAAACACGAACTATCACGGTACTCCTCATATGACTAGGGAACATGGGGCGCTACAGGTGTAGAGTCACTCTATTGCTGCCCACGACCAGCCCCCCGGTCACGACCATGTTGTCCGCCTTCGCCTCTGCCAGCAAAAGTCATGGCGACCATGTCAGCTGCTTTCTTGTTTTCTAGCGGATTCTTCTGCTTGTTATTTTTGTTCTTATTAGCCGGGGTGGGAATAGCCACTACAAGTAGGGACCCACGAGCATCATTGTCGGCAGCGGAAAACTCACTAGCCTTGGCAATCATTGAGTTGAGGTCAAGGTTGCCATTGTCTTGAGTGCGCTTTAGTGTATGTCGAAGCGAGGTTCCTTTTTCCATACCATCGATGAAGATGGCCATAGAAGTTTGCTCGTGTACTCCCGCGATGAAGGCGACCAAGCCAACGGGATAAGTAGGCACGAGATGATTCATCCTTTTCTTGCACACACCGTTGTAGATCACCGACAGTTCAGGGACGTTAGTACGTACCCTCGAAGTTCTTGGTGAATGCTTCATGCATATCCAGCCAATTACAGATTGATTTCTCCGGTAAGTCATCGATCCATTGTCGGGCGGTGCCAGATAGCACTAGTGGGAGGTACTTGACGGCAACATTGGGGTTTCCCCATGCGATTTAAATCGCTTTGCGGTAGTCCTGCAACCACGTGACTGGCCTGGCAGTGCCATCATAGGGCTTGATAGTCTTGTCAATTCGGAGGCCCTTAGGGTAGGTTGTGGCCCGGATAACCGATCCAAAGCAACGTGGCCCCAAGTATGGCTCTTGCCGGGCTTCATGGATCTTATCAAGGCATGAACACGCATCGTACAGCTCCTGTTGTTGCTTGTGCTGATCTCTGCCATGGGGAGGGGAGTTGTGGTGCGAGTTGTCAGACCTGCACGATCCTCCGCCATGGTGGCCGCTGGGTGGCGACGGTGGAGGTGACGGTGGCGGGTTAGCTTTCTTGCTACTCCCTCCATGTGGGTCATCACGCCTGTCGCGGTTTATTGTCGTGCATGGGGCTTCCTTGTGATATTTGCTCTTGTATCTGCCGTTGCCGCTGCGCTCTCCATCATGCCGAGGCTTCTCTCCCTGGTCGCGTATAATGATGGTGACCTGATGGCGCCTAGGAGGTGGCATGTTCGTATAGTGGCATGGTTGTGGGTCCTCACAATGTCGGGACTGTGGGGGTGGCGGAGAGCGGCGGGGTGAGCCTTGTCTCCGTTGCCGGGGGATATTGGGATAGCATCAGTCTTGTTGCGCACATCCCTCCGCCATCATTCCGTGGAGCGTGTGTGGGATCCTTCATTGTGAGGAGATCTTGGTCTACGGCGATTGTTCATGCTAGACTGGCAAAGCTACGGGTTGTACTGCAACCTCTATGAGGTGGACTTCTCCAATTGTTTGCAAGCCTTGGCAACGAGGTCATAGACCTGATCCACCGCTTCGGGTGATCTATCCTATTCGAGTAAGTTCTTAGAGACAACAATATTGTGGGCGGGGGTTAGCATGACTTACTTCCCAGCCGAATCGATGTAGGGGGTAGTTTTTTCCAGTTCGGATGGAGCTCACCCCAAGTTGCGTTGAATGCCGGGATCACCAACGATGTGAGACGGAGCTTTCTTTGCCTTGTGCTTCAATAGCAGTTGCTTGTACTCAGCCTCCATTGCTCTTGCCACCTTGATCGATTGTTGCGCCTTGGCCATATCCCTGTCTAGCTGGGCGCCCTGCTCTGCGATGCACTTGTCCTTCGTGAGGATCTCCTGTCACTTCTCATCAAGCTGCGTAACATTCTGAATATGGGATACCATTAGCAGTTCGACAAGGAGCTCACCATACATCACCTTGTTGGCTGGAGTGACCAAAGGGTTGCCAGCTGCTGACGTGGATGGTGGGGCGGTAGGTTTTTTTGGTTTGTTGCACTGGGCCTAGTGGTGAGTTCCTACGAGTGTTGTGGGGGGATAGCCGGAGGGGGCATGGCTTTAGCCAGACCTAGAGGATCGATGCCTTTTTTACCATTGGCCACCTCTTCTCCGGCTTTGGCTGCTACTGGTGGAGCTTTTCCGGCTCCCTGGTTCTGATGGTCTTCTTCCATCATGTTCTCGATGGCCACCAGTACCTGGCGGGAAGTGATGGCTTTCTCGGCATGCTCCTCCTTCTCGAACTCCTTTTCGATCTCCCTCATGGCAGCATTGTATTCCTCCAAGTTAGCCTCTGAACCATCATCCATGATGATGTCAGTGTATAGTGCATCGAGCACCGAGTCAGAGTTAGTGTCACTATTTTCGATGGTCGAGTTAGATGTGGAGACTGTGTTGCCGGTAGTCTTGGATTTTCCGACTGCAGTGGTGATTTCGGCCTCGGCTTTCTCATTGGCGTAGTGAAACTGTTAATAGTCGCGATCATCTCATTGAGGGTAAGTAATCCAGTGGCCTGTCACCTCCTGAGCGTATGCCATAAAAGGGTTACGGGCGTAAGCCCCTCCATGAAGTGGTACACTAGTTCATCAGTACAGTTTCCTTCCAAGGTTTCCCTCACCCTCAACCATCAGGCAAGGTAATCACGTGGCGATTCCCCTGTCCTTTGGACGCAGCAAGCTAGATCAAAGATGGTGACAACACCGACAAAGTGTGACCTCCGCTTCTCTAACACTCGGGGAAGCCAAGCGGATCTGCGGGATCCTTCCACCACTATATCCTGCATAGGGGCAGTTTGGGTGGGCCTTGATTTTTCCTGATCTAAGTTGGAAAACTCCGGAGAGAGATCCGAGACTAAACCTTCTATGAACGTGTCCTGCCCAGAGGCGGTCCGTGCAGGCCTTGAGGAGTTTTCGACTTCCTTGGAGCTTGGTCCCGAGTCGGTTTTGTCGATGAAGAGATGGATGTCCCTAATTGGAACATTGGAGTAGTGGGTGGGGTCCGACTTCGCCGGGACCCAGAACTCATCGGGACGTACGATCAGAACTTTGTCGGAGAAGATAACGCGCCCAATTTCTACAGTGTTGCCGATTCTAGTGAAGATATTGGACCTCGCCTGGTGTAGAGCTCGAAGCGCCTCTTGCCCCATGGTAGGCACCAACTGTCGTGGTATTGCCGATGAGTACGCCATGGAGGGGTCCTCACAGAGCGTGTTTAGAGAGGTGGGGGAAGGAGGTGAGTTGACGGTTAGGAGGTAACACAACTTACCCAGATTCAAGTCCCACAACGGTGGCAGAACTCTACTCCTTCTATAAATCACTATAATGGTAATACACCGAGTTATAGAGATTGTTTCGCTGTGCGAGGTGTTATGAATCATGCTAACTTGTGCCCTAAAGGCTCTCATAGGTCCAGCTTATAAAGGCACCAGAACCTAGGGTTACAAGGAAAGGACCTTGCCGGACAGGCTATAGAGTCCTACACTAATACTAACTAGTCTTTTTGTCTTGTACTCCAAGGCTCCGAGTTGGTCGGTAACTGCACCATAGCCTTCCTTCTTCCAACATGGGCCTCCCTTCCGAAGAGCTAGGTCTACGGCTTCCTCCTCGAGGAGCCAAGCGAACATGCGTTTTCCCTACGGTCTCCTCCACGAGGGACCTACGGGGCGATTCATGAGGACAGTTCCCCTTGAGCAGCACAAATTCATGCTAAGCCTATAGCTTCCTCCCGGAGGAGCCAACAGGAAATGCATTTATCCTACAGTCTCCTCCAAAAGGGACATACGGGGTGGCTCACAAGGGAACCTCCCCTGAAGTAGCAAATATTCATGCTAATCCTACGGCTTTCTCCTGGGGGAGCTACCAGGGCATGCATTTACCCTACGGCCTGACTTATGGGGTGGCTCATGAGGGCACCCCTTTAGTAGTCTAAATTCGTGTAAGCCATATGGTTTCGTACTCAAGGAGCCATTAGGAAACATATTTGTCATGTGTCTTCCTTCACAAGGGACCCATGGGGATCCTCTCAAGGCGCTTCCTCTCAAGAAGCCTAGAATCGCTGGAACCCTGGGGTTTTTCTCCTCAGAAGAACTAACGGAAAACGCATTCGCCTATGATTTCCCTATAAATGAACCTACATGGGCTCCTTCCCCTCATGAAGCCTAACACGTGAAGGCCATCAGGCACCTGGAGCTTCCCCTCCCCGGCCTGACACCATTCGTTGCCGCTGGAAACTAGTGCGGAAGGTGCAGGAGAATAGAATGCACATATGCATGGGCGTTGAAGTCACCCCCTCAAGGGGTAGACAGTACTTCTTCTCCTCAAGGAATCGCATCTCCATGAGGCCAAGGTAAAGCCTCCTCCGCGAGGGTACCTACCACAAAGCTAAGTTCTAGCATTTTCAGTACCATTCCCTCTTCACGCTCTCTCCTTTCTTTTGTGCTCTCGGCAAGGGTTTTTTCTTCTCCGGGAACTCTCTAAAACGCTAATAGGAGCCTCGAGAAACAATCTCGTAGCCATACCAAGCACCTTGTCTAGATCGTGACGCTCACTAGTCCTAATCAGGCCAGCGTTTAGCATCACTTTGCCTAGGGGCTGGTCCCGAACATCATGTCACGATAGAATGCATGAAAGAAAACAGGCTCCGTGATGGACTAGAAATAGATCACCAATAGAATTCACTGACATATATCCATTACGAGCATGCCCACAAGGAAAAAACTAGAGCATTACTACATATTAATGTTCATTGAATTGACACCACTCTGGAACAAGAGGCTGGAATACACGCACCATCTTCCGGGGAACGATGACAGTGACATCTAGGAAATCGCTTACACACTCCAAAGGTCGCACTGGTAGTCACGTGGCACAACGACGTGTCGAACACGGAGATAGAGAAATTCCCCTCGTCGTGGTAGCAGGACCATAGTAGGAAGCCGCGCCCGACGTTGTGCTCGAAAAAGAAGTGCTCCTAGCCAATGGTGAGGAACATATCCCCCGGCATTGGGGCCTCGATGTTCATGCTCCATAAATCGCTGCCAGAGTGCCTCAGTCTGGCGTCCCTCAGCATGGTGCTCATGGCTCCGAGTGCAAAATGCTCGGGGAGCTTCAACCTCCTAGACCAATCCACCTCATAGAGTATGAGGACGAAGTTGATAACCATCTCGGGCTTGTCCTCGATCTTCACCACTGCAGGCGCGGGGGGGAGGGGTCGGAGGTGGTGATGACACTGGTTCCCGACCACCGCATCGGCCTCCGTGCGGCCCCCACGACTCCCAGGTCGGATGCCCTGAGGGCGTCCATAGTCGTGCTTTACAGCCGCTCCTCCCTTGGCCATTGTGATAGTTGTAGAAGTCGACGCACCACCGAGATCGGCACCACACCCGCGGTGCCCTCCGTGGCTGCTCCTGCATGGTCGCCCCAATCGCGCTTCACCAACATGCGCTCCTCCACCTCCACCATCACGGTCTTACCCTTTACGGCAGTAGACTCTCGCTTCGGCGCCATGGGAAGGAGCTAAGCTCCAGCAAGAGAAATTAGGAAGAAAGGAGAAGGAGCGGAATGGGCGGCGTCGAGGGGAAAAGGCATCGAGCCTTCGCTCTTATGAACTAAGGAAGAAGATCACATCGTCGCCTCGATTACCGGGCATTAACCACCGGTCTATCCCATGCACCATCAATTGTGGTGGAGCAAATTCCGAGATGTGATCGGCCCCCCGGCGGTTCCTGATCTGATGGTAGGAGGCATGTGACCGCTTGATGTGCATGGCCAGGGTGCTCACGGGTGAGACCCCACATTGAATCAAGAAGGGGCAGCAGCCCCATCAACCATTTGGGCCCTTTACCCTTCACATCCGCCGAAGGATACGTGTGGGGTAAGCGCATGGGGGATACTATTGGGTCACTGGCAATCGAGGTACCCAGACCCACTGGTCGGCCCACTTCCAAAGCAGCGACAGCCTTGCGAGGCCATATCTCCCCGAGGAAGAACGGGCAGTCCTTTGCAAGGCCCATTGCCCTAGGGCGGGACCTTGACCATGTTGCCTCTGGGAGGAAGGCTTCAGGAGGAGGCAACCACCTCTACGAAAGCATAGGATTCTCTCCCAATGTACCCCACGGGCACGCTCGTAAGATCATCACAAAAGGAGGAAAGATGACAAGCACAAAGGGTCCATAGACACGCAGACTGCATGGCCCGCCTCAGAAAAGAAGAGGCGTTGTCTAGCCTCTTTGGTAATAAAGAAGGGATGCTGGCACCAACGTCAGCCCCTTCCTCTTTGCAACTTTTGCGCAAGAAGGCGGTGGATGGCACCACGCTATGGGGGAGACATCAGCAGTAGCCGTGGCTTTACGATGGACCGGCGGTCCCCGAAGATCCAAGACATAGTCCACGTAAAGCAGTCTTGTAGGCTGGTTCCCTTTGGGCGGTAATGTGGTAGCCCTTCCCGCCCAAAGGATTGGGGGAAGAGGCCCAGCGCCACTATAAAAGGGGATCTACCCCAACCTTAGAGGGGGCCGATCCTTATGATCAGAAACCCTAGACATTCACTTGTCATCATACCCTCACGAACCAACCGCGAGCAATACAACCAAGCATGAGTAGGGGCTTTACCTCCTCATGAGGGTCCCGAACCTGGGTAAAAAACCACCGGGTCATCTCTCTGTTATGCGTGAGTTCCATTGCGGCCATCGTCTTCGACAAGATCTAAGCGCGTGTTTAGCGTCCTCATGAATTCGGGGCTTGTCAGTGCCCTTGTTTTTCCACGGGACATCCATTCTTCGACACGCGGAAGCGCTAGATCGTAGGATCACATTGTGTCATGCGAAAAAATCCGCCACCATTGCACAATCCCTGACACAGTTATTCGTGACGGCTTTTTTTGTCGTGCCAGCACGAGCATGGCGACTAAGGCAGTGCATAGGCGTCTATAAGCATCTGCGCCCGAGCTCCATGTTGTAGTATATCTTTACCATTGGGATTATTTTTGTATATGGTATGTTCTCAAGCAAAGCCGTCTCGGAGTTAAGCTAGAAAGATAGGTGAAGAGGCCTTCAAGTGTTCCATCTCTAAACTCAGAAAATCAAGCATTTCATGGATTAGTTTTCAAAAATATAGAGTCAATCTAGTGTGCCCCAGTTAAGATAAGGTTGTTCAGAGTACCACTACTAAGTATTGACCAACAAAACTATCAACTTTTTAAGAAGGTACAATTTCAGGAAGCTAACATGTCAATCGCGTGATAAACTGATAATTAAGAGTCGAGAGCACCGTTGAATCATTTGCTTATCAAATATTTAAGTTGTCTTGAAAATTTTGGCTAACAGTCAGTTGATATAAGCTATTTTTCCATATTATCTTACCTAGCATGTTTAGTGTACGATTGCAACGTCTATGGGCTGTATTTTAAAACTATTTCCATCTATTGAATGAGCAGATTTGTGTATTCTAAAAGCAGATATTGCATGTAGGAATGTACTACAACTGGCACCAAATCATTAGAAGTAATGTATGCATGTCTCAATCAATACATGATTCCAAATTGTAAAGCTCCGTTCATAATACATTAGTGCAGATACCACGGGAATAGGAGATATCTAGTACTTGAGATAGCATAACAAGTGAATTGCATTAAATGTTAAATTTTAAACAACTCTTTGAATTACTTTGATGTACGCTCAGCAGTTCCCAATTTGGTGGCAGGAAATGGTGGCGATGTGTTGCTCTGGCGTGGATTACCGCATAGTACACGGACCTCCGGGGCGCAACATACGTTGGCGCGGACACTTTCCTAACAATGGTACACTAGTTCTGGGCAGAGCCTGCCTTCCACCTGGCGACTCTCTAGGCACATGGGTGCAAGTTACTTTGTCCTAGGATGTCCTAGAGTTGTGCTTGTTCTTGGAGGAATCCGGCAACAGCTATCACTTGGCCCTGTTGCTAGTAGTCTCTATGCCTCGCCAATCATGGCTAGAAGCCAGGCTAGGTGAAGACTTTTGTTGTTGCGTCTGAAGTTGGGGGCATGGCGATGACGGTCATGTGTGTGTGGTGGGGGGGGGGGGGGTCCCTCCTTCAGTAGGTTCTACCGCTGATATCTTCTTGTTCAATGAAATGAAACACAAATTCTTTCTCCAAGTAAAGGTACTTTCGGTAGTAAAGGTTGTTCGAGGAAATTTTAGATTAATAACACATATATCACATAATCACTCTAGTGCCAACTGCATATATTTCATAATAATTCATTAGTGTCATGTGGGGGGTCCCTCCTTTAGTAGGTTGTGCCGCTGATATCTTCTTGTTCAATGAAATGAAACATAAATTCTTTTTCCAAGAAAAGGTACTTTCGGTAGTAAAGATTGTTCGAGGAAATTTTACATTAATAACACATATATCACATGATCACTCTAGTTACAACCGCATATATCTCATAATAATTCATTAGTGTCATCCTATTATTTCTGGCTTTAGTATCAGTAGTTTAAAACATATTTTTAGATCACCATCACATGTTGTTCTGTCAGCACATCCGGAAAGTTGTCATACGTACGATATCCAATGAAAATTTTCTATAGTTATTTGATAAATCGATATATTCCCTAATTCAATATGGCCATGAAGGATGTGTGTCATGTTAATTGTCATATTTATTTGCTTCGTTATTGTGATCTTCCCTCACATGGACATTCTATCTCCCTACACCTCTCATAAATATACTAAACGAGTGTTTGTTTTATTTCTTTATTTTCTTATCTTTATGTAAATGCAAGTTCAAGGCCAAGGACAAATCTTCTATTTTCTTTAGATGAGCATGAAAAAAAGATCTCACATATCCTTCTTCCATGTGCCAAAGTAATAATAGATGTTCCTCCATATGTCCATACTAATAATAGATATTCATTGTCCCAATGTCATTCACTGATACACAATGGTGGTGAGTGTGTAGTCATTGATTTCATCCTTCCGCTCACATGGTCAGTACTATTTACACTCTAGAGCATTTCATAAGAGGCTTATATATAACTCCAAAGTTCAGGCTACTTACAGTGGAATTTTTATAAAATAATCCTTCAGGGTGAGCTAGGAAGAGGATGAGGAAGAGGAAGAAATAGTCTAAGAGCAGTGAGAATGGGAACACGGAGGAAATCCTGAGCTATCCTTCTATGCCTCTATAACCAGAGGTGGATATTTGTCTCGGTGTTTCTCTATGCCTCCCATTCCTATTGTTCTTAGGTTCTCCTTCCCCTTCCTCTTACCTCACAGGTGTTTCTATGTTCAAAACTTAAGAGAAATTTCCATGTAGAGCGAGCTAGAAAAAGGAATCGAAGAGTATCTCAGAGCGGTGGGCATGGGAACATGGAGGAAAGCTTAGACTTGTTCACCTCTAAATTTAGGGGCCAAGATCGCTTCATGTTTTCCTGATGCCTCCCATGCCTATTGTTCTTAGGTATTCCTTCCTTTTTCTATTGTCTTGCACGATTACCTAGACGAATGGCATATATATGCTTAGATGATGGGGACATGAAGGAAAGTCGGGATGAGGAAGAAAAAAAACTTCTAAGAGCATTGGACATGGGGTCATGGAGGAAGGCCTAAACTAGTGTTTCCCTCCATTGATCTACAGGTAGGGTTTAACATTTGTTTCAGAGTTTTCTCGATTCCTCCCAGGCCTATTATTCTTAGATGATCCTTCCTCTTCCTTTTGATTTGCAAAATTGTTTTCGAAGGGGGCACAATAGATACCTTCTTGACTTTATTTTCAGTTTCTGGTTTATGTCTCAGTTTTAGTTAGCTTTGTTCCTTCCGCCATTTGTTTGAATATAAGCTTTGGCCTTTTTCAGTTTTTTTGGAGCGTTTGCTTTACAGTGTCGTCTTAACACCTTCTTCTAGTACAAAATAACACCATATTTGGGTGGGTGTTCAAGAAAGCATACATATTCCTAATTTCATGGTTCCTAATTTCATGGTTTGCTTCATTGCTTAGTCTTAGAGTTACTCCTATGAAATAGATTAACTCGATAAACATTGCAAAATTACAATCGAACTGCTGATTTCTGACCAATAACTTAGCCTAAGATGATTTCACGGAATTTGATATAAGGCATGTACATGAACAGAAACCGTAGAATTGTAATCCTGGCATTTACCAACAAAAATCGCATCATGTTCTCAAAAAATTCGTATCATGTACAAACGAGCTATTACAGAAACGGGGAGTTATAGATTGTAATTGTAGAACAGGAAGAGCTAAAGAAGAAGGGCCCCTTACAGCATAGAGCTGGTCCGCAGCCTCCTAGAGCCCAAAAGAGCATAGGTGGCGCGTGCGATGCCCCCCTCCACGCGCTTTCCTATCGCATACCCAATCAACGCAAGCCTCCCAACATTCGTTATGCCCTCGCCGTAGCGGCTACTCCTTGCGCGCGGAATGGGCGACTAAGGAGGGGATGGATCGTAGGAGGAAAACTCCGGGTCACCTCTGGTGTCGAGTCTGTGGCGGAGCGCAAGCAGCGAGAGTGGGACGCGGCAAGACGACAGGTGACCAATGAGTGGTGCGTGCCACGGCCGGCTGGCAAGCAACGATTTTTGGATATTTCGGACGTATTAGGCTTCACTGTATAAAATAGGCATTGAGATCGATTTCGGTGCTTTTATCAGCTCCTCTCGTACTACATGATATTCCTTGGCGCTCCTTTCTCTTCATTTCAGCTAACAATGTTTTTTATCAGAAAACAGAAGACAGCTTCATGATTCGGTTGGCCCTACCTATCGCTAGTTCCTTCTGTATGACACACATTTCCACAACCTAAACTAAGTTCACTGATCAGAGCATATAACGGACACAAACACACAGTCCGAAGAAAAAAGAATGCTTGATCGAGCAGAGCAGCTAGTTGTCAGATCGATTTCGGTGTTTTTACCAACTCATCTCGTACATCATTCTTTAGCACTAATTTCTCTTCATTTTCAGCTAACAATGTTTTCGATCAGAAGTGAAAAACACAGCTTCATGGTTCGGTTGGCCCTACCTATTGCTAATTTCTTCTGTATGAAAAACACAAGTCTCCACAGCCTAAACTAAGTTCACTGACCAGAGGATACAACAAACACACACGTACCAAAGAAAAAGAATGCTTGATCGAGCAGAGCCGCTAGCTCTTAGACCTTGACATTACCATTACCAGCGCCATCATGTTCAACGAAATAAAACGAAATTCTCTTGCCCAAAAATAGGTATGTTCAACAATAAAGATCGTTCGAGGAAATTGTACATTAATCACACATATATTGCAGGCTCACTCTAGTGCCAACTGAAAATATTTCATAATAATGCATTAAGGTCATCTTATTATTTCAAGCTTTAGTATCAGTAGTTTAAAACTATTTTTTAGATCACCACCACATGTTCTTCGTTCAACACATCAGGAAAGTTGTCATACGGAAGACATCCGATGAAAACTTTCTACAGTTATTTGATTTATTTGATAAATCGATATGATCCCTAATTAATACATCCATGAATGGTGTGTGTCATATTTAATTGTTAGATTTATTTGCTTCGTTCTAGTGATCTTCCATCATATGGACATTCTATATTCCTACACCTGGCTCTCTTTAAATAAGCTAAACGAGTGTTTGTTTTATTCCTTTATTTTCTTATCTTTCTGTAAATACAAGTTCAAGGCCAAAGACAAATCTTCTATTCTCTTTAGGTGAGATAGAAAAAATGATCTCCCATATCATTCTTACATGTTCCCAAAGTAACAATAGATGTTCCTCCATGTGCCCATATTAATAACAGATATTCCTTGCCCCAGTGTCATTCACAGATACACAATGGTGCATCGTGCACACGTGAGCGCGTGGTCATTGATTTCATCCTTCCTATCACAAGGTGAGTGCTATTTACACTCTAGAACACTTCATAAGAGGCTTATACATATCTCCCAAGACTAGATACTTATAGTGGAATTTTTATAACGATACTCCTTCAGGGTGAGATGGGAAGAGGAATAAATACTCTAAGAACAGTGAGAATGGGAACACAGAGGAAATCCAGAGCTATCCTTATGTGCCTCTAGAACCATAGGTGGATATTTGTCTTGGTGTTTTCCTATGCCTCCCATTCCTATTGTTCTTAGGTTCAACTTCCCCTCCCTATTACCTCACAAGTGTTTCCATGCTGAAAGCTCAAGGAAAATTTCCATACACACTTTAGGTCCTTTAGGACACGGGACTTTGAGAGTGAGATGGGAAAAGGAAGCCATGATTATCTTACAGCACTGGGCGTGGGAACATGGAGGAAAGCCTAGAATTCTTCGCCTCTAAATTTAGGGGCTAAGATCGCTTCGTGTTTTCCTAATGCCTCCCATGCCTATTGTTCTTAGGTATTCCTTCCTTTTCCTATTGTCTTGCACGATTACATTGACAAATGTCACATATACACTTAGATGATGGGGACGTGAAGGCGAGTCAGGAAGAGGAAGGAAAAGAGCTTCTAAGAGCATTGGGCATAGGGTCATGGAGGAAGGTCTAAACTAGTGTTTCCCTCCATTGATCTACAAGTTGGGTTTAACATTTGTTTCGGAGTTTTCCCGATGCCTCCCATGCCTATTGTTCTTAGTTGCTCCCTCCTCTTCCTTTTGATTTGCAAAACTATTGTCGAAGGGGGTACAGTAGACTCCTTCTTGACTTCAGTTTGAATTTCCGGTTTCTGTCTCAGTTTTAGTTAGCTTTGTTTGTTTTTTGAAGTGTTTTGTATACGGTGGCATCTTAAAAACGTTCTTCTAATACAAAATAACACCATATTTGGGTGTGTGTTCAAGAAAACATACATCTTCGTGACTTCATGGTTTGTTACATTGCTTAGTCTCAGAGTTACTCATATGGAATAGATTAAATCTATACACATTCCAAAATTACCATCGAACGGGTGATTTCTAACCAATAACCTGGCCTAAGATGATTTTGCGGAATTTGATCTAAGGCATGTACATCAACAAAAATCACAGGGTGGTAATTCTGTCATACAAGCTATCACGGAAATGGTGAGTTATAGAATGTAACCATACAAGAGGAAGAGATGAAGAAGAAGGGCACCTCGTAGCCCAGAACTGGTCCGCCACCTCCTCTAGCCCTAAAGAGCATAGGTGGCACCGCCTTGCCCCATAACTTGTGAAGCCCCCCTCCACGTGCTTTCCCATCGCACGTCAATTACAGTAGGCCTCCAAACATTTTGTGCCCTCGCGGTGGCCGCTGCTCCTTGCGCGTGGAATGGGCGACTGGGGAGGCGACGGTCGTAGGAGGAAGACTCCATGTCACCTCTGGCTCCGAGTCCCTGGAAGACCACGAGCACGAGACACGGGGAGATCGTGGGGAGATCGCCAGGTGACCAATGAGTGGAGCATGACACGGCCGACGAGAAATGATTTTTAGATATCTCTTAAATGCCTTAGGCTTCACTAGGCTGACCTAATCGTTTCATTTTAGGACCCGTGGTATGGGCCACCCAGCAGACCTTGGTAGGCTGATTGAATGTCCGTTATTTAACTCTTCATACTTTTCATGTTTCAAAAATATTCAAGGAAAGAACGGAGCATTGGACATTAGTAAAAAATCAAACTAAAAACGGAGTTTTATTTTTCAAAACACTTAGAAAACTAACGTTATGCTCGAACGTCCTCCAAGACGTCCTGCACCGCTTCGTCTTTGTTTTCCTAACAGCAGACATCCATCTATTTTGCCGAAGACCCACTTCGTACAGATCCTGCTCCGCATCCCTAATTTGGGATTCTCCTCCCACGTCGATCCCCCATGATTATGTGGCGCTTCATCCTCCTGCTGTTGGACTTGGACATGAACAAAATATTGCTTTCACAAAATCCATAGTGCATCATGACTTGATTGTCCATGGTGATGATGATGCGATTACAGCCCAACTACTGTGCAAGAGAGAGTCCATGCTGGCGAAGGAAATTGTACGCGACGCCCCCCTTGACCTCGTGTCGTCCTCCCGAGGGAAACTCGGGGGCGATTAGACGCGTCGCTAGACCTCTCTTCCGCTTCCCACCTCCCCCACCGCCATCGAGGAGGTCGCCAGCCGGCTAGCGGTGGCGGCGGTGCCACCTAACCACCTCCTCCACCAACCTGCCTATTAACGCTTCCTTCGGTCAGTCCCCTTTTTTGGATCTGGTTAAAGGTATGTCACCACCTCGATGTTGTGCAACTACCCCCGACGGCTTCTGGGTTGCCTCAGGATGTGGTGGCACGCATGTGGCTACTATTGCACGCCCAGGATGTCGGGGTTCCACGCAGCCGTGCGCGGATCTGAAGGGTTCAGATCCGGCGAGCTCCATTGTGGCAGTTCTTGCTCAGGTGAGGGGGCTACGGTCATCTACTCCGGTGAGCTCTTCTCCTGGCATCCTCCCTCCTGGCCTGGTTGGGGAGCTCGCGACGGTAATGGACACCCCCCAGGTTCCTAGCGTTGACGGATCGATGTCGGGCATGGACATGGGCGTGGAGGAGTGCTCTATGCGGTAGCTAGGTGGTCTGGCTACGCATAGGTAGCTCGCTATCTTCTTGGGTAGCGGGCGAGGTTGGTACATCATGTATGTCAGGGCGGCAGCCCTGAGCGGTGGAAGCGACGGTGACAGTGAAGTCGGGGAAACCGCTTACACACTCCAAAGGTGGCACGGGTAGTCAACGTGGCACAGCGGCGTATCAAACACGGAGACAGAGAAATTACCCCCATCGTGGTAGCAGAACCGCAACAGGAAGCCGCGCTCGATATTATGCTCGCGGACGAAGTGCTCCTAGCCAATGGTGAGGAACATGGCGCCCGGCATCGGGGCCTCGACATTCACGCTCCATCGATCGCCGGCACCGGAGTGCCTCAGCTTGGAGCCCCCGGCATGGTGCTCGCGTCTCCGAGTGCAAAAATCTCGGGGAGCTTCACCCTCCTAGCCCAATCCTCCTGGATGAGGACAAAGCCGATAACCATCTCGGGCTAGTCCTCGATCTTCACCACTTCAAGCAGGGGGATTGCTGGTGGTGATGACACCGGTTCCCGGCCACCGCCTCGGCCTCCATGCGGCCCCCGTGACTCCCATGTACGATTCCACAAGGGTGATCGTGGTCGCTCTTTACGGGTGCTCCTCCCTTGGCCGTTGTGATAGCCGTAGAAGTCGACACACCACCACGGTCGGCACCGCACCCGTGGCACGCTCCGACGCTGCTCCTGCAAGGTCACCCCGGTCGCGCTTCACCAACAGGCCCTCCTCCGCCTCCACCATGACGGTGTTACCCTTTACGGCAGCAGACACTCGCTTCTGCGCCATGGGAAGGAACTAAGTGTTGGGTTCCGTAGCAGAAAACAAAAAATTCTGTCTATGCGAACACTAATACCAATATCTATACTATGTAGACATAAGTAACGGAAAAGGAAGACGGTATTCATACCCTTGAAGACTGAGGAACGCCTTACGCAGGAAGGTGTATGTTGATGAAGACGATCAGCTCCAAGCACCCCAAGTGTGGTCCCTCCGAAGTACTACACGCGTCCAGTGTAGGCGGTGTCTCCTAGGCTCCGATCCAGTCGAGCGGTGCAAGAGGAAGACAACAGACCGAAGATCACATGACGGTAGTGTGAAAGTGGAGAACTCAAAACCCTCGAGGTCCTCTCCAATATTATGGAGAAATCCTCAAAGGAAATGAGAGAGAGAGAGAGAAGAGAGAATGTATGATTCCAAAGGGGAGGGGGTGACCCCCTATACATAGTAGGAGGGGAGGGGCACCACCCAAGGGGAAGGAGGTGTCAGACTAATACCCACACACGCCGGCCACCAAGGGGCAGCCGTCGGCCCTAGGTGGGCCCCACTTGGGCGGCTCACCAAGCCCTGGCCGGTCGGCCCTCCTCCCTAGGTGCCTTGCCCCTTTGGGCCTCCCCTCCGGGTGAGGCCCATTAGCAATGGGTTGCCTATAAAAATAAAATAAAATGTATATTTTAATATCAATTCACCAATTAACATAAAATACACATATTATTATATTCCTTCACTCTGGAACACCTTCCGGACCCCCTCTGATCAACATCAGATGTTACCCAGAATTATTCCGGTTTCTCTCTCTATTTCTCATATGCTACCTCATCTATCCCTATGTGTCCCCACCCTTAAGCGTGACATCCTTCGGTTCAGGAATACTCTAGACATGATTGTGATCTCTCTCATATCAATGATCATCAGCGGAACCTGGATGCCCATGATGTCCCTATGCATTCCACAAATCTTAAAGCTCGAAACGTAAATGTCGTTTCCCATTCCCTTTGCCACTTGATACCTAGTTCATCCGAGACTTGATCTTCGGTATCTCCATACCTTAGTTCGATCTTGTCACCGATGAACTTTTTACTCGTTCCCATGTCGTTGCATTCCGTGACCAAGTCACACGCATGCAAGCTTCGTTAATGCAACATCACCGAGATGGCCACATTTGTATCTATATGTTACATGGACTGGCAAATCCTAGTCTTGATATGTACTCCTCTACATGCCCCTTTGGGAAACCTGAGTGGCACCTTTTTGATCATCCAGTCACGGTATGATACTTGATACCATCTAAGCTCCCTCCAGAACGGTGATTTGCATTATCTCACAGTCTAAGGATCAGGTTGCGAGGTTTTCTGTGTTTATCATCAATGGTAAACTTTGTAACTAGATCTCATTAAGATACAACCGTTGGATGTTTGTCTATCACATAATTCAACTAATGATATGACCTCATTGTAAATTGGCATAAATGTCCATGATCTCGAAACCCTTGATCATCCTCATGACCAATGAGCTAGTTCGCTAGAGGTAACTAGAGACACGGTTTGTTTACATACCACACATGTATTAACTTTTCGTATTAACACAGTTATAGCATAGTATAAAACGTATTATGAACATACAAGAGATATATCAAACAGTACACTTTATTATTTGCCTCTAGGGAATATCTCCTTCGGTCTCCCACTTGCACTAGAATACATATTAATCTAGTTTACAATAGGCAGGAACCTAACACTGATGGCATCTCGGTGTTGTTCGTGCTTGGCTTGTAGGAGAGCTTTAGTCATAGGTTCTGCCACATTCAGATCCATGTGTACTCAAATCTTGATTTCGCCCTCGTCAACGTTTTGCTGGATGATGTGAAACCGTAGCTTGATGTGTTTAGCCGTGGAATGAGTCCTTGGTTCCTTTGCGTTTGCAATAGCGCCCATGTTGTCACAATAGATCGTTACGAGGTCTTGCGCACTTGGAATAACTCCCAGATCAATGACGAAATTTCTTAGCCAAATTGCTTCATTCGCCACATCAGCAGTAGCGATGTATTCCGACTCCATTGTAGATTTTGCAACTACTGGTTGCTTCTTGCTATTCTAGCTTACCGCCCCACCATTCTCCAAAAACACAAATCTCATCTAAGACTTCAAGTCATCAGGATCTGAGTGCCAGCTCACATCCACGTAACCAGTTACGTTTAGAGCTTCATCATCACCTCCATAGACTAGGACCATATCCATTGTTCTCTTGAGATACCTTAGGATATTTTTCGCAGCTGTCCAGTGATCCATTCCTGGATTACTTTGGTATCGGATCGCCAAACTAAGAGCCAATGACACATCAGGTCAAGTACTTAGCATTGCATACATGATAGATCCTATGGCTGGGGCATAGGGGATGTAAGAAATCATTTATCTATCAGCATCCATTACCGGACATTGAGTCAAACTCAGTATGCTACCTTTTGTCACAGGCACCAAACCTCTTTTGGAATCCTCCACTTTGAACCTCTTCAAAATCTTCTCAAGGTAAGTACTTAGACTTAATACAATCAGGCGTCTCAATCTATCTCTATAAATTTTGATGCCTAATATGTATGCAGCTTCACCTAAGTCCTTCATGGAAAATTTACTACCCAAATATGCTTTCATGCTTTCCATAAGTTCCACATTATTTCCTATGAGTAATATGTCATCCACATATACTACTAGGAAAACCACTAAGCTCCCACCCGCTTTCTTGTAAACACAGAACTCTTGTTGATTTTGGAAAAATCCAAAACTCTTGATCACTTGATCAAAACGTTGGTTTCAACTCCGAGATGCTTGTTTCAGTCCATAAATGGATCGCTGAAGTTTGCACACCTTTCCAGCATCCTTAGGATCAACAAAACCTTCTGTTTGCATCATATGCAACTCTTCATCAATGTATACATTGAGCAACGTGGTTTTGACATCCATCTACCATATTTCATAGTCAAAATGAGCAGCAATTGCTAGTAGAATCTGGACACCTTTAAGCATCACTACGGTAGAATAAGTCTCATCGTAGTCAACTCCTTGGATTTGTCGAAACCCCTTTGCGACAAGTCGAGCTTTGTGAATGGTCACATTACCATTCGCATCTGTCTTTTTCTTAAAGATCCATTTATTTTTCACGGCCTTGCGGCTTTCCGGAAGATCTACCAAGGTCCAAACTTGGTTTTCATACATGGATCCTATTTCGGATTTCATGGCTTCTAGCAATTTATCGGAATCATCACTATCCATAGCTTCTTTATAGTTTGCAGGTTCTTCATGTTCATCTAGAATGACAGACATCACAAGGCTACTGTACCAATCAGGAGTGGCACAAACTCTTGTGGACTTGCGAACCGTAGGAGTTTCGATGTTGTTGTCTTGATCATTATCATTAGGTTCTTCTTCCATGTTGGAGAGCGGTTTCGGAATGGCTTCCGTTGTGCTACTCGGAATTTGGAGAGAAAGGTCAACAAATTCATCTAACTCAATTTTCCTTCCACTAACTCCTTTAGCAGGAAACTCTTTCTCAAGAAAGATGTTGTATTTCACGACAACGTTTTGCCTTCGGCTTGGTTGTAGAAAGGTATACCCAACTGCCTCCCTTGGGTATCCTATGAAGATACATTTTTCCACCTTGGGTTCGAGTTTGTCAGGCTGTAGTTTCGTGACGTAAGCCTCGCATCCCCAAACTTTTAGAAATGACAACTTTGGCTTCTTGCCATACCATATCTCATATGGGCTTGTCTCCACGGACTTGGACGGTGATCGGTTTAAAATAAAAGTGGCAGTTTCTAACGCATATGCCCAAAACGACATGGACAGATCAGTCAAAGACATCATGGCCCGCACACTATCCAATAGAGTACGGTTACGTCGTTCTGACACACCATTACGCTGCGGTGTTCTGGTTGGCGTAAGTTGTGGTTGATCCCATAGTCCTTCAAGTGCATGTTAAACTCATAACTCAAATACTCGCCTCCCCGGTCTGATCAAAGATGCTTTATTTTCTTGTTAAGTTGATTTTCTACTTCTTTCTAAACTTTTCAAAGGTTTCAGATTTGTGCTTCATTAAGTAGATATATCCATATCTACTCAAGTCGTTAGTAAAGGTAACAAAATAACGATAACCATTGCGTGTTGAGACGCTCATTGGTCCGCATACATCCGTATGTATGATTCCTAGTAGGTCTGCAGCTCTCTCCATTGTGCCGGAGAAGGGTGTCCTAGTCATCTTTCCCATAAGGCATGGCTCACATATATCGAGAGATTCGAAATCCAACGATCCAAGAAATCCATCTGAATGAAGATTTTTCATGCGCTTTACGCCAATGTGACCAAGACAGCAATGCCACATAAACATGGAGTTATCATCATTATGCTTACAATGTTTAGCATCAATATTATGGATGTGAGTATTGCAATCAAGATCCAGTAAGAATAAACCATTACACATAGATGCATGAACATAGAATACATCATTCATAGAAATAGAACAACCATTTGTTCCAAATTTAAATGAATAACGATCTTGCAACAAGAAAGATCCACTTACAATGTTCATACTCAATACAGGTACATAGTAGCATTTATTAAAAACTAAAATCAATCCTGATGTAGAGGTAAAGTGCCGATGGGAACCACATCGACTTTTGTGCTATTGCCGACGTGCATCGTCACCTCATTCTTCCCTATTCGCCTCTTACTCCACAGCTCCTGCTGAGAGTTACATATGTGAGCAACAGAACCAGTATAAAATACCCAGGTGTTAGTCCTGGCATTGGTAAGAAACACATCTATAACATGTTTATCACATATACCTTTGTCTTTGGCGGCTATCTTGTTGGCTTTCTTGTCCTCAAGGTACTTGGGGCAATTGCGTTTCCAGTGCCCGTCCCATTTGTAGTAGTAGCACGTGGTGTCGGGTCTGGGCTGGGCCTAGTATCCTTAAAGGTGTTGGCAACTAGTTTACCATCCTTCTTTGGCTTATATCCCTTGCCCTTTTGCCCCGACCTTTTAAAGTTCGTGGTCTTATTGACCATCAACACCGTGTTCTCTTTCTTGATTTCTACCTCAGCAGTTTTGAGCATGGCGAACACTTCAGTAAGGGTCTTAGTCATCCCTTGCATGTTGTAGTTCATCACAAAGCTCTTGTAGCTAGGGGCAGCGAGTGCAACACCCTATCAATTGCTAGATCCTCCGAGATTTTGCAATCCAGGGCATTCAAGCGCTTAACATAGCTAGACATTTTGACTATGTGCTCACTAATACTACTGTGCTCTTTCATCTTGGTGGAGACGAAGAGCTCGGAAGCATCATACCTCTCCGCCCGACCCTGTGGAGCAAAAACAGCTTTGAGATCTTCAACAATCTCAAAAGCATTCATCTTCTCAAAATGCTTTTGAAGCTCCGGCTCCACGGCATAGAGAATTCCACTCAGGATGAGGGAGAAATCGTCCGCTTTGGACTGCCAAACATTCTTTTCTTCCTAGGAGGCAGAATATGCAGGCTTAGATGGAAGCTCAGCCTCGATGACATAAGTCAACTTGTAGGGAACTAGGAGGATCCTAATATTGCACAACCATGCGGTGAAGTTGGTTCCATCAGTTTTTAGCTTGCCCTTCTCGAGGAAAGTGCTAAAGTTGAAGGTGGGTGGGCGAGACATCTACAATGGATTTTCAAAGTGTTTAGACCATGTTCATAATAATGAGTCTAAACTAAAACTAGCAGAACTCCTACTCAAACGAACACCCCTTTATTCATTTCAGTGATCACATGATCCCAATCCGCTACACCACCACCGATCATCACAGCCAACAATGCAGTTTCAAAGGTGGACATTCCCTAATGTCGATCACATCGACCATGTGATTCATGCTCGACCTTTCGATCTCTTGTATCCCGAGGCCATCTATACACATGCTAGGATCGCTAGTTCTAACTTGTGTGTATTCGCAGTGCAACGTGGCTTACACCCACCATGTGCGAATGCAAATATGTCTGACACCTGATCGTCACGGCATGCCTCATAACGGAGAACTTTCTTGGTGGTGCACACACAAGGGGATACTAAGACTAGAATTATGTGAGGCATTATCCTATTATGCTACCGTCGTATATGTTAACATACTAGCATGATAGGATGTACAAAGTAACATTTTACAAAGTAAGGTGTCATGATGTGGTTTTAGCATCTTGATCACCATCGAGAGAACTACTGAAAAGTTTCACAAACTTGTCATTGTCATGTTACAACACCTGACCCTATGCAAAATAAAGATAGACGCCTCTACTTTACCTATTGCAAGTTTTATGCGGCTTTTAGGGCTTTCGCGGTAGAACCCCTTCCCACCTACGAACGTGGAGCCACAACATGGATTCAATAATTGCCATTTTACTTCCCTTTTCAGGGCCCTCCAATGTTGATGCCATATCAACTACCGTAGAGAGACAGACACACCCTAAGCCACTTAATTGTGGACAAGTATCGTGAATCACCACGTGAGGTCGGTTGTGGGCCACTTCAGCAAACAGTGATGCGATATGAACAAGAACAAAAAAGAGGGTAGCAACTAGAAAACAATGCCCACATATTGCTATGTGTTCTATCTGTACGACATGCCTACCCATAGACCTGCTTTGATACCACTATTGGGTTCCGTAGCAGGAAACAAAAAAATTCTATCTATGTGAACACTAATACCAAGATCTATACTATGTAGACATAAGTAATGGAAAAGGAAGATGGTATTCATACCCTTGTAGACTGAGGAACGCCTTACGCAGGAAGGCGTATGTTGATGAAGACGAGCAGATCCAAGCACCCCAAGTGTGGTGCCTCCGAAGTACTACACACGTCCGGTGTAGGCGGCATCTCCCGGGCTCCAATCCAGCCGAGCAACGGAAGACGAAGATGGCGGACCGAAGATCACCCAACGGTAGTGTGAAAGTGGAGAACTCAAAACCCTCGAGGTCCTCTCCAATATTATGGAGAAATCCTCAAAGGAAATGAGATAGAGAGAAGAGAGAATGGGATGATTCCAAAGGGGAGGGGGTGACCCCCTATATATAGTGGGAGGGGAGGGGCACCACCCAAGGGGCAGGCGGTGTGGGACTAATGCCCACACCCGCCGGCCACCAAGGGGCAGCCGTTGGCCCTAGGTGGGCCCCACTTGGGCGGCCCATCAACCCTGTCCGGTCGGCCCTCCTCCCTAGGTGCCTTGCCCGTTTGGGCCTCCCCTCTAGGTGAGGCCCATTAGCAATGGATTGCCTATAAAAATAAATTAAAATATATTTTTTAATATTAATTCACCAATTGACATAAAATACACATATTATTATATTCCTTCACTCTGGAACACCTTTCGGACCCCCTCCGGTCAACATTAGATGTTACTTAGAACTATTCCGGTTTCTCTCTCACTATTTCTCCAACGGTACCTCATCTATCCCTATGCGTCCCCACCCATAAGCGTGAAATCCTTTGGTTTGGGAACACTCTGGACATGATTGAGATCTCTCTCATATGAATAATCATCAGCGGGACCTAGATGCCCATGATGATCCCCGTGCATTCCATGAATCTTATCGCTCGAATCGTAAACGTTGTTTTCCATTCCCTTTGCCACTTGATACCTAGTTCATCCGAGACTTGATCTTTGGTATCTCCATACCTTAGTTCGATCTTGTTATCGATGAACTTGTTTACTCGTTCCCATGTCATTGCATTCCGTGACCAAGTCACACGCTTGCAAGCTTCGTTAATACAACATCACCGAGATGGCCACATATGTATCTATCCGTTACATGGATTGGAAAATCCTGGTCTTGATATGTACTCCTCTACACGCCCCTTTGGGAAACCTGAGTGGCACCTTTTTGATCATCCAGTCACGATATGATACTTGATACCATCTAAGCTCCTTCCAGAACGGTGATTTTCATTATCTCACAGTCTAAGGACTAGGTTGCGAGGTTTTCTATGTTTATCATCAATGGTGAACTTTGTAACTAGATCTCATTAAGATACAATTGTCGGATGTTTGTCTATCACATCATTCAACTAATGATATGACCTCATTGTCAATTGGCATAAATTCCCATGATCTCGAAACCCTAGATCATCCTCACGACCAATGTGCTAGCTCTCTAGAGGTAACTAGAGACACTGCTTGTTTACATACCACACGTGTATTAACGTTTCGTATTAACATAGTTATAGCATAGTATGAAATGTATTATGAACATATAAGAGAAATTAAACAATACACTTTTTATTTTCCTCTAGGGCATATCTCCTTCACTAAGCACCAGCATGAAAAATTAGGAAGAAAGGAGAAGGAGCGGAGTGGGCGGTACCGAGGGGAAAAGGCATTGATCCTTCACTCTTATGAACCGAGGAACAAGATCGCATTGTCTCCTTGATTATCGGGCATTAACCACCATCAATCGTGGTGGAGCAACTTCCGAGACGTGATCAGCCCCGCGATGGTTCCTGATCGGATGGTAGGAGGTGCGTGACCGCTTGATGTGAATGGCCAGGATGCTCATGGGTGAGACCCCACGTTGACTCAAGCAGGGGAAGTGGCCCTATCAACCATTTGGGCCCTTGCCCCTTCCCATCCACTGATGGAGACGTGCGGGCTAAGCGCCTAGGGGTTACTATCATGTCACTGGCAATTGGGGTACCCAGACCCACCGGTCGCTAGGCCCACTTCCCAAGCAGTGATGGCCTCGCGAGGCCATATCTCCTCGAGGAAGAACGGGAAGTCCTTCTTGAGGCCCATTTCGCTAGGGCGAGACCTTGACCAGGTTGCCTTTGGGAGGATGGGTTCAGGAGGAGGCAGCCCTCTCTACGAAAGCATAGGATGCTCTCCCAATGTACCCCAGGGGCACTCTCATAATATTGCCACAAAAGGAGGAAAGACGACAAGCACAATGAGTCCACGGACACGCAGACCATGGCCTGCCTCGGAAAAGAAGAGGCGTCGTCTGGCCTCTTTGGTGATAAAGAAGGGATGATGGCACTAGTGTCAGCCCCCTCCCTCTTTGCCACTTTTGTGCAAGAAGGTGGTGGATGGCACTACGCTGCGGGGAAGACATCAGCGGCAAACGTGGCTTTATGATGGACCGGCAGTCCCCAAAGATCCTAGACATAGTCCACATAAAGCAGTCTTGTAGGCCGGTTCCTTTGGGGGGTAATGTGGTAGCCCTTCCCGCCCAAAGGATTGGCGGAAGAGGCCCAGCACCACTATAAAAGAGGAGCCATCCCCAACCTTAGAGGGGGTCAATCCTTATGATCAGAAACCCTAGACATTTAGTTGTCATCATACCTTCACGAACCAACATCTAGCAATACAACCAAGCAGGAGTAGGGGCTTTACCTCCTCATGAGGGTCCAGAACCTAGGTAAAAACCATCGTGTCGTCTCTCTGTCGTGCGCGAGTTCCACTGCAGCCATTGTCTTAGACAAGATCTAAGCGCGTGTTCAGCCCCCTCATGAATCCGGGTCTTGTTGGTGCCCCTGTTTTTCTGTGGGACATCCATTCTCTGACACGCATAAGCGCTAAATCGGCGGATCACGTTGTGCCGCGCCAAAAACCCGCCGTCGTTGCACAATCCTCAACACAGTTATCTGTGATGGATTTTTTTATCGCGCTAGCGCGAGCGTGGCAACTAAGGTTGCGCCTCGGAGTCCATAAGCATCAGGGCTCGAGATCCATGCTGTAGTGTATCTTTACCATTGACCACCACATCATTGGGATTATTTTTGTATATGGTATGTTCGCAAGCGAAGCCGTCTCAGAGTTAAGCTAGCGAGATATGTAAAGAAGCCTTCAAGTGTTCTAGCTCTAAACTCATAAAATCAAGCATTTAGTTTTCAAAATTATAGAGTCAATCTAGTGTGCCCCAGTTAAGATAAGGTTGTTCAGAGTACTACTACTAAGTATTGACCAACAAAACTACCAACTTTTTAAGAAGGTACAATTTCAGGAAGCTAACATATCAATCTCGTGACAAACTAATAATTTAGAGTTGAGAGCACCGTAGAATTGTTTGCTTATCAAATATTTAAGTTGTCTTGAAAATTTTGGCTAACAGTTAGTTGATATAAGCTATTTTTCCATATTATCTTACCTAGCATGTTTAGTGTATGATTACAATGTCTATGGGTTGTATTGTAAAAGTAACTCCATCTATTGAATGAAATGATACGCAGATTTGTGTATTCTAAAAGCAGATATTGCATGTAGGAATGTACTACAATTGGCACCAAATCATTAGAAGTAATGTATGCATGTCTCAATCAATACATGATTCCACATTGTAAAGCTTCGTTCATAATACATTAGTGCAGATAGTACAGGAATAGGAGATATCTAGTACTTGAGGTAGCATAACAAGTGAATTGCATTAAATGTTAAATTTTAAACAACTCTTTGGATTACTTTGATGTATGCTCAGCAGTTCCCAATTTGGTGGCAGGAAATGGTGGCGATTTGTTGCTCTGGCGTGGATTATCGCATATTACGCGGACCTCCGGGGCGCAACATATGTTGGCTCGGACACTTTCCCAACAATAGTAAACTAGTTCTGGGCAGGGCCTGCCTTCCACCTGGCGACTCTCTAGGCTCATGGGTGCAAGTTACTTTGTCCTAGGATGTCCTAGAGTTGTGCTTGTTCTTGGAGGAATCTGGCAACAGCTATCACTTGTCCCTGTTGCTTTTTTTAGATGAAATGGCTGCATTCATATCACACACTCAGGTGCCAACAAGTTCACAATAGTCTCTAGTGGGTACTCTAACCAGGTGTTACAAACATTATTTCCGCAGCCTAATTTCGCTAGAAAGTGCGCCACTTTATTACCAGAACGACGCACATGACTGATCGAATGATCACCGAAGGCCTTCAACATTTGCTTGATCTCCTCCACAACCAGTCCATAAACCGATCGATCCAGCTCCTTGCCATTCAGCTTCGACACAACACCCAAACAGTCCGTCTCAAGACAAATCTTCGCAATACCCTTGTCCTTAGCCAGATCGGGAGCACGCTTCCAAGCGAACAACTCCGCACCTTCCGGGTCGGCGATGGAGGGCAAAAAATGGCTGGCCGCTGCCACAAACCTGCCATGGTGATTCCGCAAAATCACACCACAACCTCCTTGACCCGAGGACGGAAAGAAAGAGCCATCCGCATTAGCCTTATGTCATCCCTCCTCCGGACAGTGCTCCTCTGGGCTTGGGTCTTTCGGTGCTACAAGGGGTTTAAGCCTCGCCCATTCGTCGACGAGGTGAATGACCCTCCGAGAAAGTCCACAAGGATTGACGACCTGAGTCTCTTCACGGGCCTCATTCCTGGCTAGCCAAATTTGGTACATGGCCATGATCACCAACGCCACTTCCTTATCATTCAATCTGCCTAGCCAATCAAGTAGCCAGCCATGCAGGTCAGGGCGAGAGCAGATGTCATTCGGAGGTGCCTGCAGCTGCGCTCCAGTGAGCTCCCTTAGCACCTCCCAGAATTTTATGGAGTGGGGGCATCGCCAGAAGCAGTGCAGCAGTGACTCCGGTCGGTTGCACACCACACAGACCACACCCAACTTGATATTTCTCTATTGCAGCTCATCACCAACAGCCAACCCATTTTTAATGAGCCTCCAGACATGTATTTTAGCTTTCCTCGGGACGTTCGCTGCCCATAGGCAAAGCCAACCTTTATGCTCATCACAAGAAGATGACGAACCCACATGCCCCTACTGATTTTGTTTCACTTGCATCCTCAGATGGTACGCCGACTTGACAGTGAATAACCCGTTCTTGGTGTAGTTTCATGCTGAGTAGTCTCCGGTGCCAGCACAACCTACGGGTATCTTCAGGATGTCTTCAACGTCACCCTCATAAAAAAGATCATGTAACTTTGACACATTCCACCCCTGACCATTTGGGAGAAGAAGCTCTTTAACATTGCTCATAGTTTTATTCGGTCTATGCCCCAGTGGGCGTTTAAGACTTGCTCGTGGAATCCAATTATGGTTCCAGACATCAATCTTCTCCCCGTCACCCACTCTCCAAATCAAGCCCTCCTTGAGAATATCTCTACCATGCAAAATACTTCTCCAAGTAAACGAGGCAGCCTTAGGACAATTTGCCGTCAAAAAATCTCCCTCCTTGAAATATCTTGCATGAAGAACACGAGAGCAAAGAGAGTCTGGGTTTGTGTGAACCCTCCACGCCTGTTTCGCCAGCAGAGCCTGGTTAAAATCCGTGTAACTTTTGAACCCCATGCCCCCCTCCTCTTAGGCACACACACATCCTATCCTAGATAATCCAATGCACTCTGCGCTGGCCGTCCTTAGCTCCCCACCAGAAGCGAGAAGCGATTGACTGGAGATTGTAACACATTTTATTGGGCAGCCTCAAGCACCCCATTGGGTATGTCGGGACAGCCTGTAGCACAGACTTAACAAGGGTCTCCTTCCCCTCCATTGAAAGACCCTGCCCCTTCCACCCTTGAACTTTTCCCCAAGAACGCTCCGGGAGATATTTAAATGCCCCATCCTTGGACCGGCCAACCATCGTTGGAAGGCCGAGATACTTCTCCGAGAGCGCCTCACATCCCACACCAATGATCTCCATAAGCTGCTGACGAGTCCCCTCCGAGCAGCCCTTGCCAAGAAACATAGACGACTTATGCAAATTAACTTGTTGGCCTGAGGCAACCTCATAGTCCTGCAAGATTCTGCGGAGCGCTGCCAAGCTCTCTTGACTAGCCTCCAAAAACACGACGTTGTCATCGGCAAATAGGAGGTGTGTGATGGTAGGTCCAGCCGACCCAAACGAGACACCTGTTGGAAATATGCCCTAGAGACAAATAGTAGTAAGGACTATTATCATATTTCATATAGTTTATGATTAAGTTTTATATCATGCTATAACTGTACTGAGTGGAAACATCAATACACGTGTGATATACAAACAAACCAGGGGTTCCCAGTGAAACTCTAGTCACTGGTTCATTGGTCAACAGATGATCATGTTTCCTGATCATGTGGCATTTATGCCAGTTGGAAATGAGGTCATTTCATTCTGAGAATGAGATGATGAACCAATACCCAACCTAAACATCGTGATTCGATCATGTCATGAAGTTCAAGTTATGATGATTAGAAAAGGACCCTCGTAGACTATTCCTTAGACCGTGAGACTATATCAATCACTGTCTCCTGAGAGTGCTTAGATAGCATCAAACGCCATCTGGTAAAATGGTGGTTATAAAGGTGTGTTCAGGTACTTGGAGGAAACCGTAGAGGCAATATAAGTCAAGAGCGGGATTTGTCCGTCCATGTGACGGGAAGATACTCAAGGGCCCACTCGGAGAAGTTATATCCAATAGCTGCGCAACGTGTGATTAGATCACGGGGATATCACTTGTCGAAACGAGTCAAGTAGCATTGTTCAGTAACGAGATTGAACACGACATGGCGATGTCATTGATCAGATCTCGGGCAATGCAAGTATTGAGAGACAAAGGGAATAAGACATGACTGTCTCGGTTCAAACGACAAAAGATCTTCGTGGAACGCACAGGGGTCACATGGCCATCCAAGTCCCTCTGTCGATCATTGGTGCGGGAGTGTCTTAACCATGTCTGGAGTGTTCCCGAACCATGGGGTATCACGCTTAAGGGCTTGATGATGCTTAGAGAGTGTTTATAGGATCGGTAGAATCACCGAAGAAAAGAAGAGAGAAAACAGGAAGGGTTTCGATAAGTCTGGAGGATGTCCGGAGTGGAGGTGGAAGGTGTTCCATGGCCACGGAGATTGAATAATATGTGAAATGAATGGTAAATGTTGATTTAATCATTTACTCATAATTATTTAATAAAGAGAAAATCAATTAAAGGTCAAAAAGGCTTAATGGGCCAATTCTGGAGGGAGAGGGCCCATTAGGGGAAAGGAGAAAGGGGAGAGGGGCCAAGGGGGCTGGCCGGCGGCCACCCCAACCCCTCCTCTCCTTTAGTCCCACCCTGGGACTTTGGGGGAGGTAGTACCTCCCCTTCCCCTATATATAGTGGGGTATTTGGCCTAGAAAAATACACCAATAATCAATAAAGGTCTCCCCACTTTCGAGAGGACCTCTAATTGATATTTTCCCTCTCCCCTCTCTCTCTCGTGACCATGGTCCCAAGTCTAGACTGCACGAGCGAGAGACATCTTCACCGCGGAGCGCCGTCGTGCTGTGGGATTCAGATCCGGGAGCTCTACTTCCGCAACTGCTGCTGGATCGGGGAAGCGGGAGTCATCGTCAGGCACCGGACGTGTTTAACTCCCCGCGAGGTGTCGCACTTGAGGCACTCAAGTCGTTGGAGCCAGAAGGAGCACAAGGACTTCATCACGACCTTGAGGTTGGCTTCGGCTCGTCTACATCAACCACGATCTCCTGAGCGTTGACAACGCTTTTCGGTCTTCAAGGGTAAGTTCACAAAAAGTCCCTCCCGTTACTGTATTACTAATAGATAGGTCCTGGCAGCTTCAGGGGTTTAGGGGCGTAGAGTAAAATTTATCGTTTTTATGCGCGGAACCCCTACAGTGGTATCAAAGCTAGATCTATGCATAGTAATGCTAGTACGGGTAGAACACACGAGATGTAGTGTGTGGGTGTTGATCTTTTAGTTGTTACCCTCCCACCTGTACTTGTGTATACCACAGTAATGCTTGATGAAGCGGCCCCCAACCGACTTTACCCGTTCATTCGCGAGACTGGTCCACGCTTGACATACGGCTTGTACCGTATAAAGTGGCTTTGGGGGTGCCTGTCTCTCTCGCATTAGTTGGTATACCATTTGCAATGGAGGGCCCTGAAAGGGGTGTAGTAGAGACAACTACTTGATCAGCGTTGTGGTAAAAGTTCATAGGTAAGAACGGTTCTTGTGCGAAAGCCCATTCAGCCACATAAAACATGCAAAGATAAAGTAGAGGCGTCTAACTTTGTTTTGCAGGGGGGCGTTGCTTTGTGATATGGTTGTGGCAAAGGTAAAGTAATTACCTTTTGTTGCATAGTAGTAGATAGTCACGAAGGTGACGAACTACCACGCCGGAATGACACCAGTACCCTGGTGTCAACGGCGCCGGAACCCTGGCGCCGGAACCCGGTGACGGCGGATGGAGATCACGACCAGGTGTTGCGATCCCCGGCTTTAAGCCATTCCTGCCGCGGTCGTTGTTTATACATTATCTCTTCGTGCTCAAAAATCTCATGCATCTTATGCTCAATGTCGCAAACCTCCAGTGAGGAACCCGAACAAAGTGCCTGGCCCGTGCTGCCTCCAGCTTGCCCCGAAGGGATTTAATTTCAGCACGAACGGACCCAAAAACCTCAAAGCTCCAACGTTGCATAACACTTGTCATTTCATGTAGCTTTCTCCAAAGGCCACCAATGCCAGGGACCACCATCCCATCCTTCTCACATGCAACTTTAATCATATCCTCATACTCTGTATGTGTCATCCACATCTCCTCAAAGGAGAAGCTCCTGGGCGATCTCCTGGCCAGATTGTCAATCACCCGGATAAGCAGCGTCGCATGGTCAGATTCTTCAGTTGGAATATGCTCAACATGAGTGCCCAGAAACAAATCAAGGAAAGACGTCATCGCCGTTCCCCTGTCCAGGCGTACCTGAATATTATCCTCCCCATCGCGCCTATTATCCCATGTGAATGGATACCCTTTAAATCCTAGATCGCTCAGCCCACAGTCTAAGAAACATTCACAGAACGCTACCATGTTTGCTTCATTCCTCGGGTTCCCACCCCTCTGCTCCTCTCTAGCCAGCACCTCGTTAAAGTCCCCAGCACAGAGCCAAGGTAAAACATCTTGCGCCCGTAGGTATCTGACCTTCTCCCATGACATGTGTCGCAGTTCCATACATGGCTCACTGTTAACACCCGGATTTTTAATCCCAGATGCCTGTTATGCCATACCTCGCAATCCCAGGATTACCATTTTTGCGAGACATAACGAATTGGATATCACAGTACATCATCCATTACAAACCATACATAAGGTTTTACACAAATAAGGATCTCATGATCCAGTCTTTAATACAACAAGCAGCGGAAATAAAAGATAAGCGTAGCGGTGGGGTCCATCTTCAGGGGCACAGGCAATGCTGACGAAGGTAGATAGTCCTAGTTATCATAGCCGTCCTGCTGACCATCATCTTCATAATCTCCTTCATAGTCTGGCCATAATAATAGCCAGGGACAAAAGCCATGAGTACTCTTTAAGTACTCGCAAACTACTATTAACAGGTACTATAGTTCTAAGTCAAAGTGCTAAATCTAAGTTTAACTATCAAGTTAAGTTTCAAACCTAAGCTGAGTTCAGAAGCAAAGAAAGATAAAGTAAAGTTCTAGAATCACTTAAGTTGGGAAGCTATTGTCATAAACACAACCCTGTTGTGGTCAAGTCAAAGTTCATCATTTACTTCAAGTTATTTAGAAAACATCTGACAACGAAATAGTATGGCCATTCCAATCGCCATAATCATGACGCGCTATTTCAATAGTTTGACACTCTGCAGAGGTGGTACACTTTCACCACAAGATTCAATACATCTGTCAGGGATAACCCTGAATCATCATACTTAGTATGCAGATAATCAAACATAACCTTCCTTTTACACACCCTAGTATAAGCACCTCTCCTATGAGCATGGCCTCCCAACCATGACCATCAGTCATCTTGGGCACTGCATAGGTGGACATCATTGAGAGGTAGCCTCAGCTCAAACCTCTCCCGTGAGGGAACTAATACTAATGCATATAAATTTCCAGCTAAGCCTTACCCAATTCAGGTAATGTGGTTGTATGGTAAATTTGGAATGGTATCGCATCCAAATCCAACCATCAGTTTTATAAAAGGGTTAAGTCTCATGCCTCATCATTTTCATCATCATAAACCAGTTGTGTTTCTCACCACATGTCAAAACATCTCAATAGAATGACTCATCATTCCAAGGTTTTCACAATTCATTTTCACCAAGTGTTCCCATCTAAAGTGACTCAAGTTTTTGATCTACTCTATAATACTAAGTTAAGAGTGTTCACTAAGGTGGAAGGAGGGGATCAATCTCATGCCATAGAATGACATCTAAAGGTTTCTAAGTAAGTCAAGTTTTATACTTTTTATGCTACCTTCAAAACAAGTAAAGAACTTTGTGTACTAAGGGGAGTAAAACTTGTCAATAAGACTTGAGGTACTAATATTTAAAGGGGGGTGTGATCAAAGCATGCTTATGGCATCTTTGCTAAACCATCTAGTTTGATTCTAGTTTGCTAAGGGTAGCTTGTACTGTTAATGGTGGCTTGCTAAAGTGTGTTTTGCAAGGGTTAGCTTGCCAATAATAGCTTGCCTTGGTTGGTGCAGTGGTTGATGTTTTCTTCGTCTTCGTCTTGATAGCACTCCTCCTCCTCGTAAGCTTGGTCGGTACTATCTTCTATAACAATACATACGGAGTAGACAATCACCAAACAATACTTAACTAGTCTAGATAGCATTCTAAGACACACAATTGATGATCTATTATCATCACAAGCATCACAAGTTTAATTCAATAGTTTCTTTTTTTTATTTTAGAAAAGTAATTTCTACTCATGGAAAAATTAACTAACATTTAATATTCACCACTTAAAACATGGGATCATGTTGACACATGTCATCACCACATATTCTAACATGTGGGAATGAGATTTAAGGGTTGGATCAATAATACTTTGGTTTAAGTTCATTATTTAATGATTTAAAGTGACTAGAAATACCTATATAGCATTATTTTGGTACTAGTCCAAAGTCACTGCATGTAAACCTTAATATTATTACATATTTAGATACATATGATGAAGTGTTATTTTTGAGAGTTGGAATCAACTCAAAAGCTAACTTGGTTGATTTTATAAAAATGTTGCAAGTTGCAAAAGCTTCTGTCTTCTTATTTTTATTAGGAGAGATCTATAACTCTAATTGAATTAAATCCAACGGGCTTGGATAGATCATTTTAATACCTTTCAGACAAAATTTGTTTCATGCAATTTGGATTTCTAAAACTCTCTGAATTAATTTGTAAACTAGTGGACAGAAACTAGATTTAACTAAAAAGAAAAATCCAGATTTGAATGGGTGGGCTAGCGCGGGAAAAGAAATGAGCCAGCCCAGTGGCGCTCATGGCCTTGTGGCTCAAGAGGACAGGGTCCCGTGTCGGGCACTTAAAACGCGAAACGGTATAAGCACTGTGGGTCGTGCGATTAGAATAGGAATCTACGGCTGAGGGTCGTCATCGACGATGAACAGGTCGCCGGCGAGCTCGAACCCTAGCGGCTCGGTGGGGGTCTACTGGGGGCTTACCAGGGCTCCAGCAGGGTCGGCGAGGTGGGCAAACGACGTGGAAGACCACGGCGAGGCGAGGCGCGGTTGCGGCGAAGCTTGTGGTGGTCGCAATCAACGGCGCCCTTCTCCTCCTGCTGCGGCTGCTCCGGCTCCAATTCCGGCGAGCTGCTGCTCCCTTTGCTCCGGCGAGAGGTGGGTGAGGTTCAAAGAGGTGAGGGGAGTGGAATGGTGTGGAGATAAGAGGTTGGGGAGGGCTCCTTTTATAGGCCCAACGGTGAGACCGAGCGGGATGGGCAGGCGACATGGCTACTGGCGAAGGCATGGAGGGTGGCGGTGGCGATGGGCGGTTCCCTGGCGGTGCTCTAGAACTTGAATGCGGTCGTAGGGGCGGTGGCACGCGGTCTGGGCGAGGTGGTGCTCTGAGAGGCAGAGGCGGTGGTGTCCACGGCGAGCGGTGGCTGTTAGGTGTTGGGTGGCCAGCAGGGGTGTCTGGGGTGTTCTCCAGGTCGAGGCGGAGCGGCGGCTTTGCCAAGGGCGGCGGTCTGTCTGGCGAAGGGACAGAACGTGCTCTGGGGGCGGCGTCGGCATGCTCGACAAGCTCCGGGCGCAGCGGTTCCTGGCTCCTCTGCCCTCTGTCTCTGGCCTGGGGCTGGTTGGGCGGTGGAGTTGGACCACTAGCAGTGTACTAGACATGGTGAGAGGGGTTGGAGAGGGCTGCTACTGCGAGTGCACGGTCGGCCGGCGAGAGGGCTCGGCATGGCAGTCTTGATCTTGACTAGGGGTAGGGAAGAGACTGGGGTTGGTCTGGTCAGGCTTGAGGGGGACAAGATGATCAAAGCACATTGCAATGACTAGACAAAAATCAACCCAAAACAGTATTAGTTAGGCCAATATTATCTTGCCAGCAAGGTGTTTGATGAAATGGCCGAAAGAGAACAAGTTTTGAATTTTGGGTTCAAAAGTTTTGAGTGATCTCCACTAGTGCTAGGTAGTCTCTGGTTGCAAGGGTTTTGAAAGTGGAGCTCAAATAGGTGGTTTTTGAAATAGGGGTGATCTATGCATATGCATTAGATTCAATTTTAAACTGTCATTTAAAATAGTTAACAAAATGTTTTTAGCAGATCCAAAGGTGATCCTTGGTACCTCATTATGTGTACTAGCAAGGGGTGAAAAGATCAAGAATTGTTTCTGTTAAGTTTTGAGTACTAGGAATAGCCAAAGTAGGCATGAGAGTTAAATTTGCCAAAATGACCATTCCTCCTTTTTAATTTTTTTTATTTGATTTTCTTTAGGAAAAGTTTGGGAATGATGTAGATGATGTTTAAATCACCTAAGAAACATTTTACAAGCATTGGATCAATCAATCATGGCAATTCAAACAACTCCTATTTTAGATGCACACATATATGAATGCTTTCATTTTAAATTTGGAAAAGTTTTTGTGAAGCCCATTTTTGGTTGATTTGATCTTGATAAGCTTGGATTGAAGTTTTGGGATGTTACAAACCTACCCCCTTAAACAAAATCTCGTCTCGAGATTTACAAAGAAAACTAGGAACTAAAGAGATCTGGGAACTCTGTCCTAATGTAATCTTCGCGCTCCCAAGTAGCTTCCTCCTCGGTATGGTTGCTCCACTGAATCTTGAGAAACTTGATACTCCTGGTCCTGGTGGTTCTGTAGGCTTCTTCTAAGATACGGATGGGAACTTCCCGATAGGTCAGGTCATTGTTGATTTCCACAGCTCTGTCATCGATGTTCTTGAAAACTTCCGTCTTCTCAGGCACTTCCAAGCATTTGCGAAGTAACGAGATATGGAACACATTGTGGATGGCTGACATCTCTTCAGGCAGTTCCAGTTGATACGATACTTCTCCTCGGCGGTTTAGAATTTTGAAAGGTCCGATGTATCTAGGGGCTAACTTTCCCTTCAGACTAAAGCGTTGAGTTCCCTTCAATGGTGAAACCTTGAGATATACGAAATCTCCGACATTGAAAGTCAGGTCTCTCCTTCTCTTGTCGGCATAGCTCTTCTGTCTGGATTGGGCGGTCTTGAGGTGCTCACGGACTTTGTGAACTTTCTCTTCTGCTTCTCGGAGAATGGCGGGTCCAAAGATCTGACTCTCTCCTACTTGCGACCAATTCAAAGGGGTATGACACTTTCTTCCGTATAGGAATTCAAATGGTACCATCTGCAAACTAGCTTGATAACTGTTGTTATATGAGAATTCTGCGAAAGGCAGGCAGTCTTCCCATTTTGATCCGTATTCCAACACACAAGCTCTAAGCATATCCTCTAGGATCTGGTTGACTCTCTCAGTCTGTCCATCTGTTTGAGGGTGATAAGCAGTACTGAAGTTCAACTTGGTTCCTAAACCTTTCTGAACTTTCTGCCAAAATCTTGAAGTAAACTAGGTTCCTCGATCTGAGACGATGGTCTTGGGGGTTCCATGCAGACTAACAATCCTAGCAATATACAGCTCTGCTAGCTTTGCACTTTGGTAGGTTGTTTTGACAGGTATGAAGTGGGCTACCTTGTACAGTCTATCAACTATGACCCAGATTGAGTCATTTCCCCTACTAGAAGTAGGTAAACCGGTGATAAAGTCCATTCCGACGGAATCCCATTTCCATTCCGGAATCTGCAATGGTTGCAACAATCCTGCAGGTCTCTGGTGCTCTCCTTTGACTCTTTGACAGATGTCACATTTGGCGATGTAGCTTCCAATCTCTCTCTTCATCTTGTGCCACCAAAATTGCTCTTTCAAATCCTGATACATCTTCGTTCCTCCGGGGTGGATAGAATAAAGAGTATCATGAGCTTCCTTCATGATAACTTCCTTCAGCTCCGAATCTGCTGGCACATAGATACGTACTTTGTACCACAGTACTCCTTCTTCGTCTTCGGTGAATCCAGGTACCTTTCCTGTACCAATACGACATTTGATTCCGTCGATACTTTCATTCCCCTTCTAGGCTTCCTTGATTTGGCTAATCAAAGTGGGTTGAAGTTCAATGCTAGCTAGGAATCCTTTGCTAACTAATTCAGTCCTGAACTGCTCCAACTCCTCATACAAACTTGGTTGCTTCTCTTTGATCATGGTGTTAAGCCTACCCGGCAATCTGCTAAGAGCATCTGCTACCACATTGGCTTTGCCTGGGTGATAGTGAATGTCAAGGTCATAATCCTTGATTAACTCTATCCATCTTCTTTGCCTCATATTCAGCTCCTTCTGAGTGAAAATATACTTCAAGCTCTTATGATCTGAGTAAATCTCACAGCGATTACCCATCAAATAATGATGCCATGTCTTTAATGCTAGAACCACAGCTGCTAGCTCAAGATCATGGGTCAGATAGTTCTGCTCATGCTTTGCTTCGGTTATAAGAGCGATCGTGATGACTTTGCCTTCTTGCATCAATACACATCCTAGGCCAATCTTGGATGCATCACAATACACATCAAACGGCTTCTTGATGTCTGGCATGATCAAAATTGGGGCTGATATCAATCTCTTCTTTAGCTCCTGAAAACTGGCTTCACATTTGTCTGTCCATTCAAACTTCTTGTACTTCTTCAACAGTTGGGTCATTGGTCGAGCTATGCTCGAGAATCCTTCTACGAACTTGCGGTAATATCCTGCTAATCCGAGAAATGAACGGACTTGGGTTTGATTGGTTGGGGCTTCCCATTCTTCGACATCTTTGATCTTGGTGGGATCAACAGAGACTCCTCCGGCAGACACAATATGTCCTAGGAATCCTACTTCTTTCAGCCAAAACTCACACTTGATGAACTTGGCATATAACTGATGCTCTCTCAGGGTTTCTAGAATGATTCTCAGATGTTTCTCATGCTCTTCTTCTGACTTGGAGTAGATAAGGATGTCGTCGATAAACACAACTACAAACTTATCTAGGAAATTCATAAAGATCTTATTCATGAGATTCATGAAATAAGCAGGGGCATTGGTTAATCCAAAAGACATAACCATATACTCGTATAAACCATAGCGAGTAGTAAAGGCGGTCTTCGGAATATCCGTTGCACGAATCTTAAGTTGGTGATAACCAGTCCTAAGATCAATCTTTGAGAATACCTGGGCTCCAGTCAACTGATCAAATAGATCCTCTGTCTTTGGCAAAGGGTATTTGTTCTTGATGGTGACATCATTCAACTTTCTGTAATCTGCACACAGACGATTGCCTCCATCTTTCTTGTCGACGAATAACACTGGTGATCTCCATGGCGATGCGCTTGGCTGAATGAAGCCTGTGGCTAACATGGCATCCAACTGCTTCTTCAGTTCCACTAACTCTGAGGGGTTCATGGTATAGGGTCTCTGGGCTATGGGTCCGGTTCCGGGGATTAGTTCGATAATGAACTCAATATCCCTATCCGGGGGCATACCTGGCAATTCATCTGGGAATACGCCAAGGTATTCACAGACTACTCTCACTTGGTCAATGGTGGGCAGGGCTACACTCTTGTTGCACTTGAATTGACGGGGTAAGGTTTCAGAGATATGCTCTACTGTGACTCCAGAACTACTGGTCATGGTAATGGCTTTCTTAGCACAATCTATCAATCCTTTATGCCTTGACATCCAGTCCATACCTAGTACTACTTCCAATCCTTTGGTTCCAAGTACAATTAGGTTGGCATAAAAATCTATCCCATGTATTATGATAGGTACAGCTTTGCAAATTTTTCTAGCTTTTGTTGTTGAACCGGGGATTTGAACTATCATGAAATGCTTCAGGTTGGTTGGGTGAATCTTACTAGTGCATACCAATTCTTCGGTGACAAATGAATGCGATGCTCTAGAATCAAACAATACTCTTGCTAAAACTGAGTTGACAGAAAACATACCCAGCACTACATCTGGCGCTTCCTAGGCTTCTTCTGCGTTCATGTGGAAGAGACGACTGTTGCGGTTGTGAGGGTTCCCTGGGGCAAATCTCCTTCCTAGATGAATACGGCGCTACTGCTGAGCTGGGGCATTCACAGGGGCATTGGCGGCAGTCTTCTTGGGACACTCATTGGAGTAGTGACCCTTCACTCCACACTCAAAACAAGTGATCTGGGACTTGTCCTTGACTGCGACAGGCACAGCATTGCTGCTAGTTCTGGGCGCAGTGTTGTTGTTATTGTTGCTCTTGGGAGGGGCACGGTTGAAATTGTTGGCATTGCCGGAGTTGTGATTGTTTCCTCCGGACTTCACATTGCCTCCGCTACGGTTGGGGTAGCTTGGGCGAGAATTTGGGGGTCGGTTGTTCCTTGGTGCATATCCTGGTGAGGGGTTGGGACGGTACTTCTGGTGACTACTGGATCCAGACTGCTACATCATACGACGCTTGCGGTTGTCGTTTGCCTGGTTAATCTTCCCTTCCATCTGAATGGCAGAGTCGACTATCTCTTCGAGATCATCGAAACGGATGTTGTGAGGACGATCGCATCTCATCATGCAGTCCGTTTAAGAATCTCTCCTTCTTCTTGGCCTCCGTGTTGATCTCATCCGGTGCATATCTGGCAAGTGACAAGAATCTGTCATGGTACTCCACCACAGTCATTCTTCCTTGCTTCAATTCGCGGAATTCATCTCTCATCATGTTGACGAGACCTTGCGGCACGTGGGTGCGGCTGAACTTGACCTTGAATGCTTCCTAGGTCATCACTTGACCATGGTTCATATTGCGGATGCTATTACACCAAGCTCTTGCATCTCCCGCCAGATAGTGGGTGGCAAAGAGAACTTTCTCATTCTCATCAACTCTGGCAACCTCTAAGTTGTTTTCCATGGTCTGTAACCAGTCATCAGCATCTAATTGGTTTTCAGATTGGTTAAAGATTGGGGGATTGGTGTTCTGAAAGTTTTTGAGTTTGGATCCTTGGTGATCCTGATTTCCATGTCCTTGGTTGTTGAGAGCCATTTGGGCGATCTGCTGCAATGTTGCTAAGTTGGCTTGACGCTCGCCCCTGCTTGCTTCATGATCCGCGATGAGATTCTGCAAGATTTGCAGCATTGGGTCCTGCGACGAGTTGCTCCCTCCTTGGTTTCCACGAGTCATCTGAAGATTGAGATAGATATAGGGGTAAGAGGGAAATTCTAAGGTTCATGGTTTTGGGTTTTTCAAATCTAAAACTTTGAGTTAAACTCAGGTTTTTCAACTAACTTATTTTTCATTCATGCAAGCAAGCACACGATACAACACACACCACAACAATCAAAGGGAAAACAGATGGTTTGATGAACCATTCTGTAAGCTACGATACAATGAGATGATACATCTCAGACTACGATAGTGCTCTAGTGCATCTACTCATCGTCGATGAAGTCGGAGTCTTCATCATCAGTGTAGAAGTCCACAGCATCTTCTTCTAGAAAATCGTCATCGTTGCTGAGGTAAGAATCCATATCTCCCTGGATGTCTTCACCCTCATCTTCTTCTTCCTTAGTGGCAAGCTGAACTTCCTGCTCCTTGACGGTCTTCTCGAGGTCGGCCACCTTCTTGCAAAGACGGGCGATGGTGCGATCCTTCTTTGCACGCTGGCGGCAAAGAGACTGGTGATCTTGGACGAGCAGTGCGAAAGTCTGGGCCTTCTGGTCGGCGATGGCACGGTTCTGGTTGGCTAACTCCCTGGCATTGTCCAGTTCCTGCTGTCTGTCATGAAGCAAGAAGTCAAGGTTCTCCACTTGACGCCTCAACTCTGGGTGACTTGGCATCTCCATCAGCATTCCCATGAAGTCACGTCTTGCATAGTGGGCAAAACGGGTTCCTTGGATCTTGTTGACGCTGAGGGCACATAGACGTGCGAGAGCTTCATGCATTGCCCTGGCTAATCCATCTAGCCAGTTGTTCTCTCTCATGGAGAACTGAATTCTCCCGGAAGTTGGTGCTTCGATGCTTCCTCTAAGATCTGCTGTGACTAGCCACTGTAGGTCTCCTCCTAGGGGTCCTGGAAGTTGAGCTCCAAGAAACTCCGGATGTGGGCGTCCTAGTAACTCCGACAGTGAATCCAAATACCTTCGAAGATCAGCTGACCTCCGTTTCCCAACTAGTAAAACTTGCTGAACTGAGTCTCCATCTACAAGGATTAAGGATGAGGTAGTTAGTGAAGTGATCAAGTGTGTCAAATTTTAAGTAGTAATGTAAGAATTTTGAGGAACATGAATTTTTGAGAAAGAATGAGTTCACAAGGGAACCCTGAATCATCATACTTAGTATGCAGATAATCAAACATAACCTTCCTTTTACACACCCTAGTATAAGCACCTCTCCTATGAGCATGGCCTCCCAATCATGACCATCAGTCATCTTGGGCACTGCATAGGTGGACATCATTGAGAGGTAGCCTCAGCTCAAACCTCTCCCGTGAGGGAACTAATACTAATGCATATAAATTTCCAGCTAAGCCTTACCCAATTCAGGTAATGTGGTTGTACGGTAAATTTGGAATGGTATCGCATCCAAATCCAACCATCAGTTTTATAAAAGGGTTAAGTCTCATGCCTCATCATTTTCATCATCATAAACCAGTTGTGTTTCTCACCACATGTCAAAACATCTCAATAGAATGACTCATCATTCCAAGGTTTTCACAATTCATTTTCACCAAGTGTTCCCATCTAAAGTGACTCAAGCTTTTGATCTACTCTATAATACTAAGTTAAGAGTGTTCACTAAGGTGGAAGGAGGGGATCAATCTCATGCCATAGAATGACATCTAAAGGTTTCTAAGTAAGTCAAGTTTTATACTTTTTATGATACCTTCAAAACAAGTAAAGAACTTTGTGTACTAAGGGGAGTAAAACTTGTCAATAAGACTTGAGGTACTAATAGTTAAAGGGGGGGTGATCAAAGCATGCCTATGGCATCTTTGCTAAACCATCTAGTTTGATTCTAGTTTGCTAAGGGTAGCTTGTACTATTAATGGTGGCTTGCTAAAGTGTGTTTTGCAAGGGTTAGCTTGCCAATAATAGCTTGCCTTGGTTGGTGCAGTGGTTGAAGTTTTCTTCGTCTTCGTCTTGATAGCACTCCTCCTCCTCGTAAGCTTGGTCGGTACTATCTTCTATAACAATACATACGGAGTAGACAATCACCAAACAATACTTAACTAGTCTAGATAGCATTCTAAGACACACAATTGATGATCTATTATCATCACAAGCATCAAAAGTTTAATTCAATAGTTTCTTTCTTTTTATTTTAGAAAAGTAATTTCTACTCATTGAAAAATTAACTAACATTTAATATTCACCACTTAAAACATGGGATCATGTTGACACATGTCATCACCACATATTCTAACATGTGGGAATGAGATTTAAGGGTTGGATCAATATTACTTTGGTTTAAGTTCATTATTTAATGATTTAAAGTGACTAGAAATGCCTATATAGCATTATTTTGGTACTATTCCAAAGTCACTGCATGTAATCCTTAATATTATTACATATTTAGATAGATATGATGAAATTTGATTTTTGAGAGTTAGAATCAACTCAAAAGCTAACTTGGTTGATTTTATAAAAATGTTGCAAGTTGCAAAAGCTTCTGTCTTCTTATTTTTATTAGGAGAGATCTATAACTCTAATTGAATTAAATCCAGCGGGCTTGGATAGATCATTTTAATACCTTTCAGACAAAATTTGTTTCATGCAATTTGAATTTCTAAAACTCTCTGAATTGATTTTTAAACTAGTGGATAGAAACTAGATTTAACTAAAAAGAAAAATCCGGATTTGAATGGGTGGGCTAGCGCGGGAAAAGAAATGGGCCGGCCCAGTGGCGCTCCGCGGTGCGGGGCTCAGCTCATAGGGGGTCCCGCGTGTCAGCGGCACTTAAAACGCGAAACGGCACGCGTGCTGTGGGTCGTGCGATTAGAATAGGAATCTACGGCTGAGGGTTGTCGTCGACGACGAATAGGTCGCTGACGGGCTCGAACCCTAGCGGCTCGGTGGGGGTCTACTGGGGCTTACCAGGGCTCCAGCGGGGTTGGTGAGGCGGGCAAACGACGTGGAAGACGACGGCGAGGCGAGGCACGGTTGCGGCGGAGCTTGGGGTGGTCGCAATCAACGGCGCCCTTCTCCTCCTGTTGCGGCTGCTCCGGCTCCAATTCCGGCGTGCTGCTGCTCCCTTTGCTCCTGCTAGAGGTGGGTGAGGTTCAGAGAGGTGAGGGGAGTGGAATGGTGTGGAGAGAAGAGGCTGGGGAGGGCTCCTTTTATAGGCCCGACGGTGAGACCGAGCGGGATGGGCAGGTGACGGTGGCGACATGGCTACGGCGGGGTAGAGGCATGGCTGGGGGTGGCGATCGATGGGCGGTTCCCTGGCGGTGCTCTAGAACTTAAATGTGGCCGTAGGGGCGGTGGCAGCCTGTGATGCAGGCGAGTAGCGCTCTGAGAGGCAGAGGCGGTGTCCACGGCCGGTGGTTGTGAGGCGTTAGGCGGCCAGCGGGGTGTCTGAGGTGTTCTCCGGTCGAGGCGGAGGCGGCGTGAGGCTGCTGCCAAGGCGGTCTGTCTGAGGGATAGAACGCACTGGGGCGGCGTCGGCATGCTCGACAAGCTCGGTAGCGGTTCCTGGCCTGCCCTCGCCTCTGTCTCTGCCTAGGGCTGGTTGGGCGGTGGAGGTGGACCACTAGCGATGTACTAGACATGGCGAGAGGGTTGGAGAGGGCTGTCTTGCTGCAGTGCAGTCCGGCAAGAGAGGGATCGGCATGGCAGTGCAGTGCGGCTAGGGGGTAGGGAAGAGACTGGGGTTGGTCTGGTCAGGCTTGAGGGGGACAAGATGATCAAAGCACATTGCAATGACTAGACAAAAATCAACCCAGAACAGTATTAGTTAGGCTAATATTATCTTGCCAGCAAGGTGTTTGATGAAATGGCCGAAAGAGAACAAGTTTTGAATTTTGGGTTCAAAAATTTTGAGTGATCTCCACTAGTGCTAGGTAGTCTCTAGTTGCAAGGGTTTTGAAAGTGGAGCTCAAATAGGTGGTTTTTGAAATAGGGGTGATCTATGCATATGCATTAGATTCAATTTTATACTATCATTTAAAATAGTTAACAGAGTGTTTTTAGCAGATCCAATGGTGGGCCTTGGTACCTCATTATGTGTACTAGCAAGGGGTGCAAAGATCAAGAATTGTTTCTGTTAAGTTTTGAGTACTAGGAATAGCCAAAGTAGGCATGAGAGTAAAATTTGCCAAAATGACCATTCCTCCTTTTTAATTCTTTTTTATTTGATTTTAGGAAAAGTTTGGGAATGATGTAGATGATGTTTAAATCACCTAAGAAACATTTTACAAGCATTGGATCAATCAATCATGGCAATTCAAACAACTCCTATTTTAGATGCACACATATATGAATGCTTTCATTTTAAATTTGGAAAAGTTTTTGTTAACCCCATTTTTGGTTGATTTGATCTTGATAAGCTTGGATTGATGTTTTGGGATGTTACACTCACCGTAGAAGCCAGTGAACCTCCACGTCTTGCCCTCAAAGCAGATTTCAGCATCAATGTAATGTTGACACCACGACCGGACGGACACGTCAACGCCATCTCTCCACCATAGTGCTAAACCACCACTTCTCCCAACATAGTCCACCGCCACACCATTCTGAAACCCTAGACTCCATTTAATCTTATCCATCGCCCGGCCTTTCATCTTTGTCTCACACAAAAAAACCACCGCTGGATTGTAAGACCGTGCCAGGTCTCGCAGTTCGCCTACTACCGGGTCCAACCCCAAACCACGACAGTTGAGGCCGAGGATATTCATTGATCTAGGCGGCCCTGGTCAGCAGGGTCCGCCGAGATATTTTTTGGGTCCTCAATTCTGTCGAACACCAATCCGGTACGTTGTTTCTTCCCCACAGCCTCAGTCTCCAACTTGCCAACCACCTGAACATTCACAAGGAGCCACATCTGCTTAGACCCCCTCTTTCTGTTGTTCTGGCCCGGTGTCCCAGCCGTACGATCACGTGCCGAAGACTGCTCCCTGCATGGCCTCCTCGTATAGGTACCAGTACGTTGTTTGTTCTTCCTCGGGATAACACCCTTGAGCTTCGCCTTTCCTTTTTGCACCCACTCTTGCACCCCGTGGTGCTTCTCAGGACTCGACACCTCATGTCTCTCCTTTCTAGGTACATCAGCGCCAGTGCGAGACGAACCAGAAAGGGAGGCATCTCTTGCAGCAACTCTTCGTGGAGGGATATCGCGAATAGAGACTCCACCACTGAATCTGTTCTCTCCCCTGGAGGATCGGCTGCTAAAGCTATTAGCCGATATGGATGGGCGTCCCGACTATGGTGGCTTCATGCTTCTGCTTGGGGCAGCGCGCAGCCACTCCCCCCATTGCTTATTCTCCAAAACCTCTCCGTTAATCGATGTAGGACAGCCATCGGCAGGGTGAACAAGCCGCCCGCAGTCGAAACAAAAATGCGGTACCTTCTCATAGGTGATGTCAAACCACGTGCTTTTCTTCTTCTTTTCCTCTTCAGTTTCCCCCTCTTCATCCTCAGAATCCTTCAGGTTAACACCACGTGGAAGCGGTTGATCAACTTTGACAGCAACCCTAATTCTCAAATCCTCTCCCCAAGCCATCCCTTCCTCATCAACATCAACAGAGATGAATCTACCAACCCACCCCCCAATCAGCTCCCCATACGCCTTGTTCATCATGTCCATCGGCAGATCAAGCACATGAATCAAAATCTCCATCTCATTGAACACCATCTCGGACGGCCTGACCCGACCATCAAACTCCTTTAACAGGAGCGCACTGAAGTCGAACTGCCACAGGCCTCTTTTCATAGCATGCCTCCAATCTCGCTCAGAGGAAAATCGAACCACGAACCTATTATCACCAATATCCTTGAACTGAGCTGAACCATGCAGCCCCTAGGCCCTATGCATCGCTCTTTCCAGCGCTCCAATCACCAGCTTGCACGGCGAACAAACCTTGCTGACTGCCGCCCATCTCGGCCGGGAAACTGCATCAGCCGCGACGCCTTTGATGACAAGGCCGGAGGCGTCCTTATCAGTGAGCAGCAGGTCGCCAAGCCGCACAGACAGCCCCGCCGCCAGATCATCCACACTCGTCTTGGATGGCGCCTCAGATGTGATTCTGCCTGCACCAGAGCCCATCGCCGAAGACCGAGTCGGAGAAGCCATGAACGACATAGGAAAAACCTTGCAGACGAGATCCCCCCGTCACCAAACCCCAGCACGACCACCGAAGAATGACCATGCTGCCGTGATCACCCTCGCCATCGGGAAACTCACCACCCTCGAGAGGAAAACTCTGGCTAGATCGCGATCGCCGATCCGATCGCCCCAGAGAAACTTCCGCTTTTTGGCTACCCTGTCCCTGTTGCTAGTAGTCTCTATGCCTCGCCAATCATGGATAGAAGCCAGGCTAGGTGAAGACTTTTGTTGTTGCGTCTGAAATTGAGGGCATGGTGATGACGGTCATGTATGTGGGGGGGTCCCTCCTTCATTAGGTTGTACCACCGATATCTTCTTGTTCAATGAAATGAAACACAAATTCTTTTTCCAAGAAAAGGTACTTTCGGTAGTAAAGATTGTTCGGGAAAATTTTACATTAATAACACATATATCACATGATCACTCTAGTTCCAACCGCATATATTTCATAATAATTCATTAGTGTCATCTTATTATTTTTGGATTTAGTATCAGTAGTTTAAAACTATATTTTTAGATCACCATCACATGTTGTTCTGTCAGCACATCAGGAAAGTTGTCATACGGAAGATATCCAATGAAAATTTTCTATAGTTATTTGATAAATCGATATATTCCCTAATTCAATATGGCCATGAAGGATGTGTGTCATGTTAATTGTCAGATTTATTTGCTTTGTTATTGTGATCTTCCATCACATGGACATTCTATCTCCCTACACCTAGCTCTCATAAATATACTAAACGAGTGTTTGTTTTATTTCTTTAGTTTCTTATCTTTATGTAAATGCAAGTTCAAGGCCAAGGACAAATCTTCTATTCTCTTTAGATGAGCATGAAAAAAAGATCTCCCATATCCTTCTTCCATGTGCCAAAGTAATAATAGATGTTCCTCCATGTGTCCATATTAATAATAGATATTCGTTGCCCCAATGTTATTCACTGATAAACAATGGTGCACCAAGCACAAGTGAGTGTGTAGTCATTGATTTTATCCTTCCTCTCACATGGTGAGTACTATTTACACTCCTGTCGTCGGATTGATGACAAGTACGCCATGAGGGGGTCCTCAAGGCATGCGGAAGAGAGGGGTGTGAGATGTACGGTGTTCCGGGACGGTGAGCACACAAGTTTACCCAAGTTCGAATTCGCCGGCTTTGGACGGATCCTACTCCTGCTAGCAATCCGATGTCTGGCAGAGCCAGAATATGGGTTACAAGGGTTCGCCTGTGCGAGTTTGTAGACTATTGAGGTAGGTGCCCTAAAGGCTCTCCCTAGGACGGCTTATATAGATATCCGGCCTAGGGTTTATAGGAGAGATCAGTCCGGCTACGACTAAGAGTTGGTTACAGAGTACATCTTGAACTACAAGTAACGCTATGGGCCTAAGTCGGTAAGTCTTCTGGGCCTTCCCGTAGCCGGATTGGACTCTGTCTTTTCTCCCTGACTGGACCGCCCATGAAGCAAAGCTCTAACCCGAAGTGGGCCACCCTGGTCAGTGAGGAACTGTGAGGATACCCAGAAAGTATATCCCCAACAGCAGTCCCCGGAAGTCTCCAAGATCCAAAGTCGGATTCATCATCGTCTAGCTTGATCTTTGGCTTGCAGAATCTTGAAGGGTTCCTGAAACTTTAAAAAAAAATGATCCGGGTCTTAAAAATAAGTCGGACCTATCAACATGTTATTCGGATTTTCCAGCTCGATTTCAAACTAAGCCGGAACTTGGTCTTCTGACGTCATCTGACACTCATCATGGTCAAGTCACGTCATCTGACAAACATCCTGTCAGCACGACCGTTGGTGGGTCCGCCGTTCGCAGAACCAAGGCACCGTTTCAATACGTACGCGGAGATCGAGGCGACGTAATCATCGAGTGGGTCCTTCCCAGTTCCTTCCACGACGTGTGGCGGTTATACAGTGTCATTTGCACGAATCTTGGCGCGGTTAGATGGATATAAGGGGTGAGGATTCACCTTCTCCTCTCTTCACCTGTTCCTTTGCCATTTCTTCTCCTCCAAATTTCCCTTGTGCACAGAGCTCCCCTGCTTCCCAAACTCCCAGTGCCGCCCATCTAAGGTCACCGGCGCTCCAGAAGAATGGCTTCGTCTTCATCTTCCGGCTTGGCTGCGGTAGCGGTGATGGCGGAGAAGGAAAGCTATCGCGGGGTTTGGATCCCCTGCGTGTTGTTCGACGAGAAGCTCCGCAGCATGGAGACTGAAGGGCTCCTCCGCGCCAGCGACTGGCGGAGTGGCGTCGGCGAAACCATCCCCAACCCTCGCGCCGGCGAGTGGGTACACTTCGGTACCCACCTCGACAGAGGTTTGTCCTTTCCTCCCTCGGAATTCTTTTCCAAGGTGATAGACCATTATGGTGTTCAACTTCACCATCTTCCTCCCAACTCCCTCCTAGAGATGAGTGCCTATGCGGCTTTGTGCGAGGGATTTCTCGGCATTAGGCCGAGTCTTACCTTATTCCGGTACTACTTCCATGTCTGGAGAAATTGTATCACTGCCGGTAATCCTTATATTACCGGTACAATTAGCTTTTCAGTTAGGCGTGAGCGCGCATATCCTAAGATTCTAGCCAGTGACTCGGTCAAACAATGGCCAGCCACTTTCTTTCACCACAAGGATGTTCCGGCTCCTGGCAAAGCCACTGCTTTGCCGGCTTTCATCGACGGAGCCGCCACGGCCCAACCATCTTGGGACGAGGCTCCTCCGGCTCTCAGTGACGATCTGATCCTTGCTAAGAGGCGGATCGAATATCTGATTAAACACAAAGGACTGAAGGGATCCAACTTGGTCCAATGTTGGGTGTCACGCCGGATCCAACCCCTTCAGTACCACGGAGACCGACTGATGCACTCCATCATGTCGTCCAAAAAGGACTCCCTCCGCATCAGCCCCAGAGCCTACATCTCGCAAGGTTATATAAGCCAGACTAAATGGCTGATAAGGGAGTGGATCGAGAGGAGAATCCCGAAGGTTTCTCTGGACATGCACACAGCAGAAAACCCCGTTGTGCCGGTAAGCTCTTAACAATAAACCTTTTTATGTGTTTCATTCTTTAAGTTATATCGCAATACTGATATGTTTTCTTCTTTTCAGCTTGCTGACCTCCCCGAGTTGGAATTTGCTCCACTCGAGGGATATCCTCCTGAGTTTTCTCAGGAGGCGGAACTGGTCCCATTGCCGGATATTGTGCCCAATAAGCGCAAGGCTCCGATAGTGGTTGTTGGCACAAAGGAGGTGCACGTTGTGAAGAGGTAACTTTCAGCACAACTTCCGCCTTTGTACCTTATTCGAATTTTCTTCCGAGATGTAATGTTTTTGATTCTATTACATTCTCAGAGCTAAGCAGCTCATCAAGGGCAAGGGGAAGGGAACTTCTTCAAAGCCCCTGCGACAGACGAAGCTGACCATAGCCTCTCCTGCCGTGGCTCCTCTGACTCCTGCCCCCCAATCCTCTACAATGTCGATGATTACTCCTTTGCCGGTTATCGCAGAAGATCCGGCTCCTTCAACAGAGCCAGTGATCCTTGAATCGCAAACTGACGTCACCATGAGTGAGTCAGGTTTAGATAAGGGTGAACCCTCTTCGGGTAATGATCCCTCGGCAGAGACCTTCGCCAAAAACCTCATTAACAATCCGGGGCTTGCCAAACTTGGCTTGTCCCGGAAATCTGCGGAGGAGATCCAGTGGCTGGCCCGGCAATGCCTGGAAAAGAGAAATCTCTCTGCCGAGGAAGAAGCACAAGAGGAGGAAGACATCAAATACTCCGACCTTCTTGAACAAGTTCGCATTCATGACGAGGGACTTAGAGCTGGTGTGCTTCCACCACCTCTGATTATTCCACTCACCCTCGCCGAGAAAGTTTCCACCGAGGTGAACATATGTCTGAGCAAGCTCATACATGAACATCATGTAAGTCGGAATTCTAACTCACGTTTTTCTTTATTGTATATCATATCCTCTAGCCCCCAAGCATGAAGTAGGATATATAATCCGAGTTTATGCTTTCTTAGGATGCCAAAGAATGAACTAGTGTAGCCCCCAAGGCTCGTGCTGATATTAGTAACAATATTAGCCCAAGTCTTCAGTAGACTTCTGACTCTGGGTATTCTGACTTACAGAAAGTTAATTCATATAACCAGGATTTGTTGAAGAACATCTGCAACAAGCGGAGAGAGATCAGATCTCTCCAACTTGAAAATACTGAGCTGAAAGTCTCCAAGGATGAGGCCAAAGGTAAACATTCCGAGACTCAAATCTTGCCTTTGTGTTTTCATAGTCGAATTTTTTCCTGAACAGTTGTTCTTTTTTGGCTTACAGCGCTGGTGAAATAGTCCTGCGCTATGATTTAAGAGGCCGAGAACCTCAAAACCTTGGTGGTGGAGAACAAAGAACTTCGCCAAGAGCTGGATAAGCTCAAGGCGGATCATAAGAAGAGCATCGCTCAAGTTCTCGAATCCTCCTCCATGGCTACTGACAAGCGTGATCGCAAGATTGCTGCTCAAGATCAGAAAATCTCGGACCTCAATAATGAGCTGTGTAGAGAGAAGGACCTTTCCGAGGCTCTCTGGGCTGAACTCCAGAGTCTTCGGGAAGAGAAGACCAAAGTTGACGACGTCATCTTCGGTATGTTCCGTCTGTCTGATTTGTCTATTTTCTTCGACTTCTTTCAATGTCGGATTTCTTAACTGTTTTTGTGTATAGGTCCTCTGAACTTGACGGATTCCACCTCCGCCGAGCCTTGCACCCACCGGCTTACCCAAGTCGGTGACTTGCTTCATGACTTCCGCCAATCCCTTGAGGATATTGGCGAAGCTCTCAAGATTCTGGATATGCATAGCATGTCGGATTTTCAGGTGCGGGACAAGGCGAAGGATATGCCGCAACTTGTCCAGGATTGGAACATGTCCTACGCGCAATCCGCAGCGCAGAACACTCTCACCATGGTCATGAGCCACCATGGAAGCATGGAGATATGGCAAGTGACCAGAGGGTACTGCGAGGTGGATGAAGACGGACAGGAGCAAGACATCAAGGCAACCATGGACTCCTGCGCCGGATATGGGTGCCATGTAGCTGATCTAACCAGCTACGATACTCCCTTCTTCACCCGCGTGGACACGCCGCATCCGCCTCCCTAAGAATCGGCAGAAGTTTCCGACGATGACCACACTGTTTCAGATGTGGACATCTCGGAACAATATCAAGGCGATGTATCCAGCGAGCCGGCAGCTCTTTCCTCTCCTCCTGCATCATAGATTGCCAGAAACAATTGTATTATTCTGAGAAACATGATGGGTCTGTAAATATGCAATACTATAATTTTGCTAGTGCTAAGCTTTTGATCTATTCAGCACTTTTAGTTTTAAATTTTTGTGTGCCTGAAATGTTTTACACAAGCACTTATACTTTTTCGCCTATACATATCGTTTATCTTGCTTTCTACCTCATCCCTTTCATGAGCCGGCTAAACCTTCTGCACGGAAACTTTGCCGAGCAACGGAGCTCAATTGCTAAACTAGTTTAAACTTGGAAACAAAGCCCGGCTTCTAGTACCAACAATTCACTACTCGGAAAATACCCGCATCCAGCAATCAGACAAATAATCAAAGTATAGACTAGAAACTTTAAAGTTATACCCAAAGGTAGCATTTTTAGAATCAGAACTCTAAACTAGAACAAACATGAGCATAAAGTACTTTCAAGTATTCTGGGATTTTCGACTATGACATGATCATTTGGAAATAAGATGGTAAAAACTTCTCAGAAAAACTTGAGGCAACCAAGACTTTTATTTCTCACAGAACATGTACATATGTATGATTACAAAGAAGGATAAACTAAGAATAAAAGGGACGTAGCTGAGCAATATTTCATGGTCTGTCTAACTCATCCGGATTTGTACTGCCTCCAGCTCTCTTTCTCTTTTTAGTAGAAGGTCTTTCTTTGACTGGCCTCATGTCAGTTAAGTAATACGAACCATTGTGCAATACTCGACTAACTAAAAAGGGTTCTTCTCGTACTGGGGAAAGTTTGTGCTTTCTTTGTTGCACAAGCCGGAGAACCAAATCTCCTTTATTGAAAGATCTGTTTCTGACTCTCTGGCTATGATACTTGTGTAACTTCTGCTGATAGGCTGTTGATCTCATCTCAGCAATGACGCAAACTTCTTCCACTAAGTCGAGATCATTTTGTCGAGAAATCTCGGCATCCTCTTCAATATACCGGCCACTCTAGGAGAAGTATGAATCAAATCACTAGAAAGAACTACTTCTGCGCCATAGACCAAGAAGAAAGGTGTGTATCCGGTTGACCTGTTTGGAGTTGTTCGTAAACTCTATATTACAGAGGGTAATTCCTCTGCCCAAGCCCCCGCAGCACGTCGTAGTGGTGCTTCGAGTCTCGGTTTTAAGCCTTGTAGGATTAAACCATTTGCTCTTTCGACTTGTCCGTTAGCCTGTGGATGTGCGACTGACGCAATGTCAAGTCGGATATTTTGTTCGTTGCAGAATTCGGCCAATTCTCCCATAGAAAAGTTACTCCCGTTGTCCGTGATAATGCTATGCGGATAACCATACCGGATTATAACATCCTCGACAAATCTTTTGGCTGTTGCTCCATCACAACTAGTGACGGGTTTAGCCTCAATCCACTTTGTGAATGTATCCATCATCACTAAGAGGTGAGTAAATCCACTTGGAGAACGTCTAAATGGTCCTACCATATCAAGCCCCTAGACCGCAAAAGGCCATGTTATAGGTATTGTTCGCAACTGATCAGCCGGAACATGAGCTTGTTTGGCGTACTTCTAGCATCCTTTGCACGTCTTGACTAATCGTTCGGCATTTGCCTGAGCTGTAAGCCAGAAAAATCCGTGTCTAAAAGCTTTTGCCACTAAAGATTTGGCTGCAGCGTGATGACCACACTCGCCTTCGTGAATTTCTCTTAAGATCTCCACTCCATCTTCCGGAGATACACAGCGCTGAAAAACCCCAGAAACACTCCGCTTATAGATCTCACCTTTAACTATAGTATAGGCTTTCGCTCGTCGGATAATCTGCTGGCTCAGGACCTCGTCTTTGGGTAATTTGCCATCTACCAGATAATCAAGGTAGGGTTGAGTCCAGCTGGGAATTACAGCCAGAACTTCTATTAGAGGTGAGTCAGATTTTGTCAGATATTCCTCATCCACTCCCTTTATTGAGGGAACTTTGAGGTGCTCTAAAAAAGCGCCATACGGGACCTTTTTCCGTGCAGAGCCTATCCAAGATAATGCATCTGCTTCCTCGTTTTCTGCTCGAGGAATGTGTTGAACCTCAAACCCTTCGAATGATTTAGATAAATCATCCACGACAGCTTTATACGCTGCCATGTGCTTATTTGCATTACAAATATCCGAAACTTGCTGAGCAACAAGATCCGAATCTCCATAGCACATCAATCGTCGGATGCTGATATCCTTAGCAATCTGGATTCCATGCAGCAATGCTTCATACTCGGCAATATTATTTGTTGCTGTGAAGTGGATCTGCAACACGTATAGAAGTTTATCTCCTTGGGGTGATTTGAGCACCACGCCAGCCCCCGAGCCCCCTCGAGCCTTAGACCCATCAAAGTAGAGGGTCCAATATTCCGACTCAGGGAGGGTCATATTCTCCTTCGTCTCTGTCCAATCAGCGACAAAGTCGGCAAGGATTTGGGATTTGATTGTTGTCCGGGGTTTATACTCAATATCAAAAGCTGAAAGCTCTATGCCCCATTTGGTGACGCGTCCTGTGGCGTCATTGTTTATTGATTATATCTCTCATGGGAGTTATGCTCACCACGGTAATTGGATGCTCCTGAAACTAGTGTCGTAGCTTACGGGATGCTAGGAAAACAACGTAAGCCAACTTTTGATAGTGCGGATACCGCTGTTTTGATTCTGTCAGAACCTCACTGACAAAGTGTGTCGGACGCTGCACCGAGTGCTCCTGATTTTCCTCCGATCTCTCCACTACCATGGCGATACTAACGACTTTGTTTGTCACAGCAAGGTAAAGCAACATCGGTTCCTGTGGTTCCGGTGCAGCAAGGATAGGAGCAGATGAGAGTACTTTCTTCAGGTCTTGTAGTGCAGCTTTAGCTTCGTCGGTCCACACAAAATCCTTGGTATTTTTCAAGAGTTTGTATAATGGTGCAGCTCTTTCACCAAGCCGGCTTACAAACCGAGTGACTGCAGGATGCAACCAGTTAGTCTTTGTACGTCCTTCAGGCGAGTTGGCCTGAAAATATTGAGTATAGCCTTGATTTTGTCCCGGTTCACCTCTATGCCTCTTTGAGACACGATGAAACCTAACAATTTTCCGGCTGGTATTCCAAAGAAGCATTTCTTCGGGTTAAGCATGATGTTGTATTTTCGTAGATTGGCGAACGTTTTCTCCAAGTCGAAAATCAGTGTTTCCTTCTTTTTGGACATCACCGCAATATCATCCACGTATGAATCCGGCTAACTCGAGCCGCGCTAGTTCCTTAGCTATTGCCTTACGCTTTTCATCGCCGAAATGTCGTAAGGACTGTTTAACGGGTTTAGCATTCGGTTTTACATTTAAAGAGTGCTCAGCAAGTTCCCTAGGTACTCCGGTCATGTCAGATGGCTGCCATGCGAAGATATCTTGATTTGCTTTGAGGAACTTGACGAGCGCGCTTTCCTATGCGCTATTTAGGCCTACGCCTATCTGGGTCACCTTGGAGGGGTCATCATCCTTCAACAGCGTCTTCTTCGTCTCTTCTAATGCCTTGAACTTCGGATTTGGCTTTGTCACCTCCTTCTTCGTTGCGGGCATCTCGGACGGATCTATGCTCTTCTTGATCTCCTGGTACTCCTGAGCATGCAGCACGGCTTCAGCAAAGGTGGCATTTCCATCCTTGCACTCTCGCGCTTTCTTCAGGTCTCCCCTGATGGTGATTACGCTGTTGGGACCTAAAATTTTCACCATATTATAAATGTAACACGGACGAGCCATAAAAGCCCAGTAAGCCGGACGTCCGAATATAGCGTGGTACGCGCTCTTGAACAGGACCACTTCGAAGGAAAGTGCCTCCGTCCGATAGTTCTTTGGAGTTCCAAAGGTAACATCCAAAGTGATTTCTCCCAGGGAATTAGCTTGTCTTCCTGGGACAACTCCGTGAAAGATCACAGAGCTATGGTTCAATTGGGTCTCTGAGATCTTCATCTGGCGTAGCATTTCGACATAAAGAATATTGATACTACTGCCACCATCCATGAGGGTCTTGGAGAAACCATAACTATCAATAAGTGGATTGACGATTAAGGCGTATTTTCCTCGCCTATGTAGCTTAGGCGGATGATCAGCGCGGTCAAATGTGATTGCCACTTTCGACCAGTCCAGGTATTGAGGGACAGCCGGAACTATTGCGTTGAGCTCATGTAGAACTGCTTTCTTGACCTTTGCTGGTTGAGATCCGAGGAAGGTGACATAAGTGTCTTTCTTGGTCAGAAAATTCTTCTTCCCTTCCGGCTTGGGATTTGAAGCATCGGCTTCCTCCATGTCGGAATCTTCCTTGGTCTCTTTATCTTTTTCGGGATTCTTCTTTCCCTTCTTCCGCTTAGCTCTGTAGCCAGCGGTATCATCTCTTTTGATGTCGTCATTGAAACGACATTCGGCGTTGGTGTGCGACGAGCCCCCATTGGCATCTAAGTGATGTACACAAGGGTTATTGGCAATGTCGGCCCAGGTGTAGGTTTTGCCTGGTTGTTGGTCTCCTCTACCCTGAACTCTCAAAGTCCCACGCCACGCCCGCGGCCTCCGCCGCGTCCTCCAGACCCAAGTAGCAGTGACGACTGCTGTTTTTGCTTTGGGTTTCTCTTCCGAGGTATTTTTGTGCTCCTGAGCTTGTTGCTTTGGTTGTTTTTCCGACTGTGGCACGGCTAGGGCGTTGAGTAATCCCTCTGCGTCGTCGTTAGCGTTTACATACTTGCTCGCTGTTTCTATCATCTCTCCCAAATCAGTAACTTTGTCACACTTCAAGCAATGACGCAGTAGACCAATTGGGAGGCCTGCAATGAAAGCTTCAATTGCAGTTTGATCATTTACTCCCTCACAGGAGTTCTTGGTGTCGATCCATCATCCGAGGTAATCTCGGCAAGTTTCTCTGGCCTTCTGGGTGCAACACTGTAGGTCACCGACCGTACAGGGCCTCTGGTATGTGCCTTCAAAATTCCGAAAGAATGCACTTTGCAAGTCATACCAATTGTGAATTGTGTTCTCTGGAAGTTCATTAAGCCATGATCGTGCCGTCTTCCGCAACATGAGTGGGAGATATCGGGTTGCGACCAGGCTGTTTCCGCCTTTAGCGATGCAGCAAGCTTGGAAGAAATCATGTAGCCAGGTATCTGGCCAAGTAATGTCGTCATAGGCTTGGATATGTCTTGAGATAGCAAATCCTTCCGGGGATCTTGTAGCTCTAATACATGGTCCGAAGCATTTTGGCCCCACGTAGATATCATCGTTTTCGTAGCGCCGCGCCTCTATATTGGAGTTGATCCTGTGCCTTGCGTCATTCGGGGATAGAGATCGTCCCGAATGTTGGTTGTGGCTGCGGTGCCTTGGAGCCGGACTTCGGCTTCTGCCACCACCTCCTCCACCACGACGCCCTCCATTGCCTCCCTGGGGGGCGTTGTGATGGCTACTTGGCGGAGAGGGTGGAGCAGCTGGTTTTTTCTTGATCGTCGCCCGTCCGGAAAGCGTCATTATTCCGGTTCCGTGGAGGGTCTTCATCGTGACGAGCCCTCGCCGCTTGTCCCAGATGGTGTCCGCTGCCCTTCGTCCGTCATCCGGATGGCTTTCATGTCTAGGAGGTAGCATCCTTTGTCGGTCCTCCTCCCGACGTTTCTCTTTATCATCATCCCTACGGTCTTTCGACTCTCGCCGGGGCTGGTTCCTCGGATTCAGTGCAGCAATTGCCTCTTGCTCTGCAACTGGGTTAACGTTACACCAGCCACGGGCAGCTTTGTGGTGATGTCCCGAAGATCCAGTTCTCGAATAATTGTCTTCCCGGTGTTCAGGGTGATGATGCTGCTCCGGAACATGCTGGGGTCTTACATCAGCCCATGCCGGATCTGTGTGACATTGGTCGGAATCAAAGACCAGTTTTTGACTTCTGGACATGGCGACCTTTTGCTGCTCCAGTCCCTTGTTGAGTAGTTTGATTCCCAACCGGATCTCCTCCGGACTTGGATTAGCCGATAGAATTTCTCGGGTCGCCACGGTATTCTGTACTGGGGTTGGATACACCCAATCCCCCCTACTATCTTTCTGAGGCTTCCCCATCTCTTCTCCAAAAAGGACGGCGTGAATTTGCAGGAATTGGTTGTCATTGGTATGACGCTTCCTGGTCTTCTGGTATTGCCTGGAGTTGTACTTCTCCGCAGATGCTAGGTGTTTCTTTTCCTCCTCAATGTTTTTGGCTTCATCGAGGAGTACTTGACGACGCGCTTCTAGGGCATGTGCCCTCTCGTCCAGTTCTTCAGCAGTAAGCTCTGCAGCTATAGGAATAGGTGTGGTTAATGCAGCATCGATGAGTTTACGCGCACCCTCAGTGATCACGTGTCCATCCATCGACTCTTCTTTTTTGGGCTCTTCTGGGATAAGTGCTCCATCCGAGTATTCCTCGGCAATCACCACCTCTGCCAGAGGGTCTTTTGTCGGGGTCTTGTTCTTCTTATTCTTCTTCTTTGCCTTCTTGGTAGCGCTGGTAGCAAAGACGGCTTTGGGTCCGTTTCCCGGAGTCAAGCTCTGATCGGTACGTTCGGACATCTGGACCTCAGGATTATCTCCGACTTCCATGTCATCCTGCGCTTTGGGAGAGTGTTCCCCGGATCCTTCATCCATGGCTTCTCCTCCCTCTGCAGCTTTGGAGTTATACTCCTCTTCATATTCCGCGGAGAACTTTCAAAAATCTATTAACGTCATCGATTCATCCGAGGATGCGGGTACGTCGGTGTTTGTTCCAATTGCCTCCAGCATAGAGTCGGTGTTGTCTCCAGCGTCGGCAGAGTCGGATCCAGATCCTACATATCTGATGAAGTGCGACGCATGCTTCCTGGGGTACCTGCGGCTCTCGCGATTAGCTTCGTCGAAACTTTTGATGGTCTCGAGAATTGCATATGTGCTTGAGTTTTGCATTATCATACGTCACAGCATATACCTTAGAAATGGCATGTCTATCCCGGCGTCATCAGAGCCGGAATCAGAGTCGTTGATCTGCCCCTCCTGGATTCCGACTCCGGCGGGTGGGTCGATCTGGGATTCAGCCTCTCCAAGGAGATCCACTCCATATTCGACTTGGGCCGCTAGGTATTCTTCAGGTTCAGATTTCTCCACTATCTCCGCAGCTGGTGTGGGCTGGGTGGGATTAGGGTTTTCTGAGATCCGGAACTCTGCCGCCTCCAAGGACAAAGGGGACCCAGAAGATTCTTCTGCCTCTATCATCACCGCTGGGGTGGGTGGGACAGGTTCAGCAAAACCGATGTAATCATCGATCTCCCCAAAAGACATGATTGTGTAGGCAGTCACAGCCTCCTTAGCCGGAATCCAGGTCTCGTCAAGAACGATGAGAGGGATGTCGCTGGCGTAGAGGATGTGACCGATGGCAATAGTCTCGCCGATTCTGATTCTTGCAGATTCCGCTCGGAACGCAGATCCGAAGCTCACTTTCCCCACGGTGGGCGCCAACTGTCGTCGGATTGATGACAAGTACGCCATGAGGGGGTCCTCGAGGCGTGCGGAAGAGAGGGGTGTGAGACGTACGGTGTTCCGGGACGGTGAGCACATAAGTTTACCCAGGTTCGAATTCGCCGGCTTTGAACGGATCCTACTCCTGCTAGCAATCCAGTAATACGGCAGAGCCAGAATATGGGTTACAAGGGTTCGCCTGTGCGAGTTTGTAGACTATTGAGGTAGGTTCCCTAAAGGCTCTCCCTAGGACGGCTTATATAGATATCCGGCCTAGGGTTTACAGGAGAGATCAGTCCGGCTACGACTAAGAGTTGGTTATAGAGTACATCTTGAACTACAAGTAACGCTATGGGCCTAAGTCGGTAAGTCTTCTAGGCCTTCCCGTAGCCGGATTGGACTCCGTCTTTTCTCCCTGACTGGGCCACCCATGAAGCAAAGCTCTAACCCGAAGTGGGCCACCCTGGTCAGTAAGGAACTGTGAGGATACCCGGAAAGTATATCCCCAACAACTCTAGAGAATTTCATAAGAGGCTTATATACCTCCAACGTTCAGGCTACTTAGAGTGGATTTTTATAAAATAGCCCTTCGGGATGAGCTGGGAAGAGGAAGATGAAGAGGAAGAAATAGTCTAAGAGCAGTGAGAATGGGAACACGGAGGAAATCATGAGCTATCCTTCTATGCCGCTATAACCAGAGGTGGATATTGTCTCGATGTTTCCCTATGCCTCACATTCCTATTGTTCTTAGGTTCTCCTTCCCCTCCCTATTACCTCACAGTTGTTTCCATGTTCAAAACTTAAGAGAAATTGCCATGTAGAGCGAGCTAGAAAAAGGAATCCATGAGTATCTTAGAGCGGTGGGCGTGGGAACATGGAGGAAAGCCTTGACTTGTTCACCTCTAAATTTAGGGACCAAGATCGCTTCATGTTTTACTAATGCCTCCCGTGCCTATTGTTCTTAGGAATTCCTTCCTTTTCCTATTGTCTTGCACGATTACCTAGATGAATGTCACATATACGACGGGGACATGATGGCAAGTCGGGATGAGGAAGAAAAAAATATTCTAAGAGCATTGGACATGGGGTCATGGAGGAAGGCCTAAACTAGTGTTTCCCTCCATTGATCTACAAGTAGGGTTTAACATTTGTTTCAGAGTTTTCTCGATGCCTACCAGGCCAATTGTTCTTAGAGTTACTCCTATGGAATTAGTCTTAGAGTTACTCCTATGGAATAGATTAAATCGATAAATATTGCAAAATTATCATCGAACTGGTCATTTCTGACGAATAAGCAAGCCTAATATGATTTCACGGAATCTGATATAAGGCATACATGAACAGAAATCGTAGAATTGTAATCCAAGCATTTACCAACAAAAATCGCGTCATGTACAAATGAGCTATTACAGAAACGGGAAGTTATAGATTGTAACTATAGAACGGGAAAGAGCTGAAGAAGAAGGGTCCCTCACAGCATAGAGTTGGTCCGCCACCTCCTAGACACCTAAAGAGCATAGGTGGCGCCTCCTTGGCCTATGTCCACGCGCTTTCCCATCGCATCCCCAATCGCCGCAAGCCTCCCAACATTCGTTATGCCCTCGTTGTAGCGGATACTCCTTGCCAGTGGAATGGGCGACTAAGGAGGGGATGGATCGTAGGAGGAAGACTCCAGTCACCTCTGGTGTCGAGTCCATGGTGGAGCGCAAGCAGCTAGAGCGGGACGCGGAAAGACGACATGTGACCAACGAGTGGAGCGTGCCATGGCCGGCTGGCAAGCAACGATTTTTGGATATCTCGAATGTCTTAGGCTTCACAGTATAAAATAGGCATTGAGATCGATTTCGGTGCTTTTATGAGCTCCTCTCGTACTACATGATATTTGTTGGCGCTCCTTTCTCTTCATTTCAGCTAACGGTGTTTTCGATCAGAAGTGAATAACAAAAGACAGCTTCATGGTTCGGTTGGCCCTACCTAATGTTAGTTTCTTCTGTATGACACACGTTTCCACAGCCTAAACTAAGTTCACTGACCAGAGGATACAACAGACACACACGTCCCAAAGAAAAAGAATGCTTGATCGAGCAGAGCTGCTAGCTCTCAGACCTTGACATTACCATTACCATCGACATCATGTTCAATGAAATAAAACGCGAATTGTTTTGCCCAAAAAAAGGTATGTTCAACAATAAAGATCGTTTGAGGAAATTGCACATTAATCACACATATATTGCAGGCTCACTCTAGTGCCAACCGAAATATTTCACAATAATGCATTAATGCCATCTTATAATTTCTAGCTTTAGTATCTGTAGTTTAAAACTATTTGTTGTTTTAGATCACCACCACATGTTGTTCGGTCAACACATCAGGAAAGTTGTCATACGGAAGACATCCGAATGAAATTTTTCCATCGTTATTTGATTTATTTGATAAATCGATATGTTTCCAAATTAATACATCCATGAATGCTGGTGTGTGTCATATTTAATAGATTTATTTGCTTCGTTCTTGCGATCTTCCATCATAAAAAAATGATCACCCGTATCCTTCTTACATGTGCTCAAGGTAACAATAGATGTTCCTCCATGTGCCCATATTAATAACAGATATTCCTTGCCCCGTGTTATTCACCGATACACAATGGTGCATCGTGCACATGTGAGCATGTGGTCATTGATTTCATCCTTCCTCTCATAGGGTGAGTGCTATTTACACTCTGGAACACTTCATAAGAGGCTTATACATATCTCCCAAGTTCTAGCTACTTATAGTGGAATTTTTATAACGATACTCCTTCAGGGTGAGATGGGAAGAGGAAGAAACAGTATAAAAACAGTGAGAATAGGAACATAGAGGAAATCCAGAGCTATCCTTATGTGCCTCTATAACCATGGGTCGATATTTGTCTTGGTGTTTCCCTATGCCTCCAATTCCTATTGTTCTTAGGTTCTCCTTCCCCTCCCTGTTTCCTCACAAGTGTTTCCATGTTGAAAGCTCAAGAGAAATTGTCATGCACACTTTAGGTCCTTTAGGACACGATACTTTGAGAGTGAGATGGGAAAAGGAAGCCATGAGTATCTTAGAGCAGTGGCCGTGGGAACATGGAGGAAAGCCTAGAATTCTTCGCCTCTAAAATTAGGGGCCAAGATCTCTTCGTGTTTTCCTGATGCCTCCCATGCCTATTGTTCTTAGGTATTCCTTCCTTTTCCTATTGTCTTGCACGATTACATTGACAAGTGGCACATATACACTTAGATGATGGGGACGTGAAGGCGAGTCAGGAAGGGGAAGAAAAAGAGCTAAGAGCATTGGGCATGGGGTCATGGAGGAAGGTCTAAACTAGTGTTTCCCTCCATTGATCTACAAGTTGGGTTTAACATTTGTTTCGGAGTTTTCCCGATGCCTCCCATGCCTATTTTTCTTAGTTGCTCCTTCCTCTTCTTTTTGATTTGCAAAACTATTGTCGAAGGGGGTACAGTAGACGCCTTCTTGACTTCAGTTTCAATTTCCGGTTTTTGTCTCAGTTTTAATTAGCTTTGTTCCTTCCACCGTTTGTTTGAATTTAGGATTTGGCCTTTTTCAGTTTTTTTTTGGAAGTGTTTTGTATATAGTGGCATCTTAAAAACGTTCTTCTAATACAAAATAACACCATATTTGAGTGTGTGTTCAAGAAAACATACATCTTCCTGATTTCATGGTTTATAACATTGCTTAGTCTCAGAGTTACTCATATGGAATAGATTAAATCTATACACATTCCAAAATTACCATCGAACAGGTGATTTCTGACCAATAATATGGCCTAAGATGATTTTGCGGAATTTGGTCTAAGGCATGTACATCAACAAAAATCGCAGGATGGTAATTCTGTCATTTTGCAACAAAAATTGTATCATGTACAAACAAGCTATCACGAAACGGTGAGTTATAGATTGTAACCGTACAAGAGGATGAGATGAAGAAGAAGGGCACCTCGTAGCCCAGAGCTAGTCTGCCACCTCCTCAAGCCCTAAAGAGCATAGGTGGCGCCGCCTTGGCCCATAACTTGTGAAGCCCCCCTCCACGCGCTTGCCCGTCGCACGCCAATCACAGTAGGCCTCCAAACATTTATTGTGCCCTCGCGGTGGCGGCTGCTCCTTGCGCGCGGAATGGGCGACTCCCTGGAGGGAATGGATCCTAGGAGGAGGAAGGCTCCATGTCACCTCTGGCGCCGAGTCCCTGGCGGACCACTAGCACGAGACGTGGGAAAATGACAGGTGACCAATGAGTGGAGCATGACAAGGCCGGTGAGAAATGATTTTTAGATATCTCTTGAATGCCTTAGGCTTCACTAGGTTGGCCTAATCGTTACATTTTAGGACCGGTGGTATGGGCCACCCAGCAGACCTTGTTGGGCTGATCGAATGTCCGTTATTTAACTTCTCATACTTTTCATGTTTCAAAAATATTCAAGGATTGAACGGAGAATTGGACGTTAGTAAAAAAAACAAACTAAAAACGGAGTTTTATTTTTCAGAACATTTAGAAAACTAACGTTATGCTCGAACGAGGTCCTCCAAAACGTCTGTTCCTGCACAGCTTCGTCTTTGTTTCCCTAACCGCAGACATCCATCTATTTTATCACTATCCAAAGACCCACTTCGTACTGGCATTGCTCCTCCAGGATCCTGCTCCGCATCCCTAATTTGGGATTCTCCTCCCAGGTCGATCCCTCTGGATCCTGTGCCGCTTCATCCTCCTGCTGTACACTCTTGGACAGGAACAAAAGGTTGCTTTCACAAAATCCATAGTGCATCATGACTTGATTGTCCATGGTTGATGCGATTATAGCCCAACTATAGTGCAAGCGAGAGTCCATGCTGGCGAAGGAAACTGTACGCGACGACCCCCTTGACCCCATGTCGTACTCCCGAGGGAGACTCAGTGGTGATTAGATGCGTCGCTAGACCTCTCCTTCGCCTCCCACCTCCCCCGCCGCCATCGTAGGTGGTCGCCAGCCGGCTGGCTGGCGACGGCCGTGCCACCCAACCACGTCCTCCTCCAACCTGCCTATTAACTCTTCCTTCGGCCGGTCCCCTTTTTTGGATCTGGTTAAAGGTATGTCACCGCCTCGATGTCGTGCAACTACCCCCGACAGCTTCTGGGTTGCCTCAGGATGTGGTGGCGCGCATGTGGCTACTATTGCACGCCCAGGATGTCGGGGTTCCGCACAGCTGTGCCATCTGAAGGGTTCAGATCCCGCGAGCTCCACTATGGCATTTCTTGCTCAGGTGAGGGGTCTACGGCCATCTGGTCCGGTGAGCTCTTCTCTTGGCATCCTCCCTCCCGGCCTGGTTTGGGAGCTCGCGACGGTAATGGACACCTCCCAGGTTCCTAGCGTTGACGGATCGATGTTGGGCATGGACATGGGCGCGGAGGAGTGCTATATGCGGTAGCTGGGTGGTCCGGCTATGCGTAGGTAGCTCGCTATCTTCTTGGGTAGCGGGCGAGGTTGGTACATGTGGTATGTCAGGGCGGCGGCCCTGAGCGGTGGAAGCGACGACGACTTGGCGGCAGATCACGTTGCGGATCCTGCTGGTCGGCAATCTCCAACCGTGTCGGCGGTGAGGTGCCCGACATGGGTCGGTCGTGGTTGGGAGCATCTTGCTCTTAACCAGATCCAAAGACCTCGCCTTCTCCAGCTACACATTAGTTCAGCTGACGAGACTTCGTGTGGATGGTGGTCATGCTACCCATAGGTGAAAGCCTTGACTGGCCTCTATATGTACCAGCGATGGCGACGTCCTCGGACGCCGCTTACCCCATTGGAGGCGTCGCTTTGGGTACATGTCTCTTTATCCTCGGGTTCCAGGCAAAAGCCTTTGGTCTGTCTCTAGACCAGGCGGTGACGACGCTTTTGCGCTGCTCCGTTCTTGTAGGCATTGTAGAAGGAACCTAGAGTGTACCGGTTGACTGGTGTGGTTGGTTGGCGTTCGTCGACGGTGCTTTCTCATCGTGGACTTGGCTCCGATGGGCAGTGGTGCTCTTCATCTCCCCGGTTTTGGCAATCTGCTCATCTCCTATCCTTCCATTGCTCTAGGGCGGTGAGCTTCTCCAACTTCCGAGGGTACGACACTGTTTGAACCAGAGCGAGGGGGCAGGGGCCCTCTTCCGAACTGGAGGCGCACGGTGGCACGATGACGGAACACCTTTCTTGCAGCAGACGTGAACTTCGCTTCTCCAGCGGCACGTCCTCTCCGACATCAAGATCTTGCATTTGCTTCTCATTTGATCAAGCGATTGTTGCAGCGGACGAGGATCTTGAGCATTTCCAAGCGGCGCTCCTAATTTATCTTTTTTTGCTTGTTTGTGTTCATTCTTGTAAGCTGATTATCTCAGCATTTTGTATTAAAAACTGGCTGTAAGTGGCTTTATTAATTTAAAGCCGGGGCGTCGAGTCCACGCTCCAATGCAAAAGCTTCCACGCTTGGTAAGCGGAAGATTTTATTTGACCATGTCGCAGTTGGTTGCTCCTAGCAAACAAACCAAATAAGTTCATTGATACTGACCATGATGTTTGCATCTTTTACTTAATATAAAAGAGGCATTTCGGTGCTTTTACCAACTCATCTCATACATGTCATTTTTGGCACTCATTTATCTTCATTTCAGCTAACAGTGTTTTCGATCGGAAGTGAAGAACAAAAGCATAGCTTCATGGTTCGGTTGACCCTACCTATTGCTAATTTCTTTCTGTATGACAAACACAAGTCTCCACCGCCTAAACTAAGTTCACTGGCCAGAGGATACAACTGACACAAACACACAACAGCCCAATGAAAAAAGAATGCTTGATCGAGCAGAGCTGCTAGCTCTCAGACCTTGACATTACCATTGCCATCAACCTGCTCGTCGATGTTCCTGACGGGTCCCTTGAACCACTTCCTGGCATCGACCATCCACCACAGCATGATCAGCCCCAGGACGACGCCTAGCGCGATCGGCGCGTAGTTGAAGGTGTCCATTTTGATGGGGTACACGGTGGGGAGCAGGAACACGGAGCACGTGTAGCAGATCCACAGGAACGCGACGAGGCAGACAGGCTTGCTGGCTCCACCGAGGTAGAACGGCCCGGGGCGGAAGTCCTTCTCCCGCATCACCATCCGGGCGAAGATGGGCACCGCGTAGCCTCCCACCCACCCGATGGTGGCGATGGAGGTGATGGCCGTGAACACCACGTTGATCCAGAGGATGGGCAGGCCCAGCAGCGCGCACACGGCGGCGCACAGCCACACGGCGTTCCTTGGCACCTTGCGCGTCGGGTGGATCTTACGCCACACAGAGGAGAAGGGAACGCCTCGGTCACGCGACAGTGCGTACACCACACGGGCGGCGCTGGTAGTGATGGAGAGGCCGCCGAAGAAGAAGGAGGCCCAGATGATGAAGAGCAGCACGATGGCGCCCGTCGAGTTATTGTACCTCCCGTGGAACGCGTCGTATAGTATCTGCGCCGGCACGAAGGTTCCAGCAGTCTCATTGGTGGGGTCGTACAGGTAGCTGAAGTCCTGGATGCTGAAGGTGAGGGCGAGGATGTAGGCCCAGCCGAAGACAGTGATGATGCCGATGCTGGAGAGGATGGCGATGGGGCCGTTCTTGTCGGCGCCCTTGGTCTCCTCCGTCAGGTGCGCTGCCGCATCGTACCCGTACAGGGAGTACTGGCTCACCAGGAAGGACAGGATGACCGCGTAGGCTCCGCTGCTGATCCCGGTCACATCCGGCGCAGTCTCGAAATGCGTGAACACGTAGGAGGCCGGCTGCGTAGTTTTCGCCACCAGGGGGAGCATGATCACTATGACAGTACCACCGATCACCTGCGCACAACATCAAGGAATGGTCATGTCTGTCTCTTTCTACTGGTGTTCCGTGATGAACTGCAATTTTCAGTGACCTGAAAGAGTTCTGAGAACACATTATCTAGGGGGGGACTTGTGAATTACCTGCCACCACATGGAGATCACGTCGAGGATGGCGATCACTTCCAGCGCGAAAGTGTTGAGCACGGCCCAGATGAAGGTTAAGGAAAGGTACATGACGAGGAACAGCCAGCGAGGAGCCAGATAGCCGCCGCCTTTGTTTGTGCCGGTGCAGAGCAGAATTATGCTCTGCAGCACCTGGGATCCAGCGTATGCCTGCAACAACGGAAAAGGAAAAATTGACGCATTACACAAAGACATTCCTCTGGCCAAATCAAATCGCCAAGGAAATGAAGAAAGCTCGCAGGAATCGGATTATATGATGAATGAACACAGCAATTTCCAAAAGAGCCACCTGTGTGCCGATTCCGGCAATGAGGCCTATGGCCTCCAGCCAAGCGCAGCACCAAGATGCCAACGGACCCCAGACCGGGCCGGCCAGATGAGCAGCCCAGAAATACAGGGAACCCGTGGTCTGTTGTGTTGTCAAACATGAAAAAAAAAAGTAAGTTGGAAGCAGAGCACGTCACCAGTGATCAGAACAAGGACTTTTTGCCCCCAGAATAACAAGTATAGAGCAAAACAATGTTTCAAGATTCAGTCACGCCACTCTAAGTCAGGAGTCAAAGATAGGACGAATTTGGGCGTCCACACAACTAGTTTAATTTTTTACCGAACAAATCAAAGTGAAAGCTGCGAACAGAGGCATCGAACATGAACACCCAACTTCGATCGAGACGAGCGGTAGCGCCGGTAGGATCAAGACACGAAAGAGGGAGGGGTGCGTGTTCTTACAGGGAACGAGGAGCAGATCTCGGCCATGGCGATGCCGACGAACCAGGTGAAGAAGGAGACGACGACCCAGCCCCAGACGAGGGACGCCGGGCCGGCGTACTGCAGGCTGCTCCCGTACAGCGGCGTGATCCCCGTGAAAAGCGTCATCGTCGAGAAGGAGATGGCCAGCGTCTTGAACAGCGTCTGCAAACAACACATGCAAACAGAATTCCGTGATCGTCAGTCCATTTCTTCAGAAACCAGAGAGAATAAACTAGGAAAATACACAGGATGGCATTTCTCTACCGAAATGAAAATATTTAAGAACCTAGTACTAAGGAGTTTAGTCAAAGATCTCGATCTCGTATGAGATTATCTTGGCATCCGTCTTACGAAGGCGAGAACAGGCCAAAAAAAAGCATGGAGGAAAAAAAAGGTGGCCGTAAAAGCGCATACCATCTCCCTCCGGAGCTCCTGCTTGTAGCCGAGCTCGTTGAGGCGCTTCTCGCCGGAGTCGACTGCATCTACCACGGCCATGGCGAACGACCGACGGCAATTTAGGCCCCCTTCCGAGATTTCTGGAGACCTCTCTTTGATCCGCACGCGCGCGCGCCGACGCCGCCTCGGGACTCCGGTATATCGAGACGAGTGCGCGCGGCGGAGCAGGGTGGGAGGCAAAACCCTATAGGCGGGCCGTGGCGGCGGCTGTACCTCTTTTGAATGGGAAGGGGGGCGCGGCGGCTGACAGGTTGCCTTCTCGTGGTGGATGGCCGCCGCGGTGTTTGTGCTGTGTTCGTTCGCGTCGACGTCGCGTTCGTTATATTTGCCCCGTTTGCTGCGCTCGTTACCCTATTTTTCTCTGCCCCTGGGTTTGACTAACGGGATTCTTGGAGTTCACACTCGCGTGGGAAATGGCACGTGTACAATCCAAGTGCACCGCAGATGGTACTATTGCGTGAGAACTGAGGAGTGTGCTACATTTCTCTTCTAAAAATCCAAGAGAAGTTGAATTGCTGCAAGAACTATAGGAGGTTTGATTTGTAAGCAGAAGATAATCTGAGTGAAAAGCAGGAATTCCAATCCCCAGTTTTGGCATTGCCGTGAATCGATACTATGCGTCATTTTTTATTATTTTGCGAGGCAAGATTGCTGTTGAATGTTGTGTATAATTAACATGGACATTATACTTTCACAAATAATTATTTACTAATATATACTGGTATTAAAACACGAAGGCAGATAAGGAAAGATATATCAATTCCAATTAATGTCTCCCCGCAAAAAAAATCCAATTAATGTTGTCATTGCCTTCCAATCTTTGTTTTGACAGAGCTCCTCGAGAAAAAACGACTACTAGAAGTGTGTTTAGTAGGCTGGCCGAGGCCTCAGAGGGCAAGCCGGTGGAGAAAAAATAGGACCAGTTGGCTGCCTATCCGGCCTTCATGTTGTGGCCCGTATAAATTTTAAAGCACCCGCCGACCAGATCGGCTATGAACTGCCGGTTCGGCCATTTCCATCAAGCCACCCTCGTTGTGTGCTCCCTAGATGCAAAAGGAGAGATTCTTTGCATGGGAGCACGTGTGCGCAGCGGTGAAAAGGGAAAAATGTAAGGGCTATGTTCTCGCCAAAACCCTACCTCTACTCCCACCCACCCTTCCTCCTAGCACTCTCACTTCCATTTCGAAATCCACCATTTCCCCCTCCCCTTCGAGCTCCATTGTCGGGTCAGAGAGAACGTAAGCGACGCACTCATCTCTGGTCGGCGGTGGCAAGACTACTACCTCATCTGAGTTGAGTTCTCCTCCACCTCCAGCGATGACTGTAAGTAACCACACATCCACACCCTCGGGTTCATTTGTGACTGTAAGGGCACGTACAATGGTCTTATCTTAGCAATGCCACGTAGGATGATTGCTGAGTTGGAGGAGATAGAAACAAAAAAAAGACGCCTGCCTTCTCTTGGCTAAGAGATCATCTCTTAGCAATAATATGTCTCACCACATATTTAGGAACATCTAGTGCTAGAGATAAGACTAAAAAAAGAACCATTGTATGTCGTATTTTGTTGTCATATCAAATGATGTGGCATATATAAGATATATCGACCATTGTACATGCCCTAAGTAGATCTAGGGCTTGCGTTAGATCATTTGTAGCTACTGCCATGTTAGATCTAGAGCTTGTGTAATATCATCTCTCTGTACTGCCATTTTATATCAAGAACTTGTGTTAGATGATGTGTAGATTCAGATTTTAGATCAAAAGCTTGTGTAAGATCATCTCTCTACTGTCATTTCATCAGTAGCTACTGCCGTTTTAGATCAAGAGCTTGTTACATTGTGCTATAATCTGTTTCGAATGTAGGACTCCCCCTGTGAAGACTTTACCTAGGCCGTGGTCCCATTTAGTGAGTCGCAGACCCTTCGCTTGTGGATGATTCTCACCCAGACCCCGAGAATGACGTGTAGGTATCGCGATGTGTTGCAACCAACTACCACAACCTTGTACAGTCCTAGTAAGGAAGGTTGCTATAAAGATTGTGAAGGAATACGCTTAGAAGACGCACAAGGCTGACAAGGCTGCAACGAAGGGTGTCATGAAATGGTTGCACTTCATGTCGACCTTCGTCCTTGAGAAGATGTGCGAGATCATCAAGAGTGGCATCGGAACTGAAAAGGGCTTCAAGAAGGTCTATCTCACTTCCTATGCAAAGGCTCTATTCGAGCACTATGGAGCAAACTGTAGCTCTACTCAGGTGTACAATACCTTAGGACAATAAAGGGTGAGGTGGCTCACCATTAGTAGGCTCAGGGATCTAAGCGGTGCTCAATGGTGTGAAGATGCCAAAACCATCATCCTGGAGAGTGAGCACTGTCTCGGGAACGTCATGGTTAGCACACTATATTGTAGATTTCTTGCATACCATTAACAATCCTGATCATGCACAACTTACACACTCTTGACATCGTAGGATCATTCAAAGGACATTGAGTTCCTCAATGTGCCCATCTGCAACTACTCTGAGATGCAGAACATCTTCTCATTCGGCCTAGAAACTAGCAAGTGTGCCATGGGCTCAAGTCAGGCCCTCAGGACACCTCCACCAACATTTGCCCCGTCATCTGATGATTAGGACACCCAGGAGTCGGACACGATGATCATCAATGGCCCTGACAAGACAGTCGGCAAATCCCTGACAGCTCAGCTTGTGTAGGGAAGAGGAAGCAGTGCACCCTTGCCGATGACGAGCTCATGGCCTTCAGAAGCATGACCACCATTGTCAAGGACGTGGCACATTCCATCCAGGAGAAAAGAAAATAGACATGCACCTAGACCTCCACAAGGTCGTCATGCATATGGTTGGCTTCACCGAGGAGTCTATCATGGCGTCTCTCAGCGACCTTGTCGATAACAAGGTCCAGGTACAATCTTTGTGAGCATGGTTGAGCCAAACAGGGTGATGCGGATTAGTACCTACCTGGGCAAGTACTATGACAAGCCATAGAGATTGGGTTCGTAGGGGATTAGGGGTGGGGATGCATGCAGACGATGAAGATTAAAAGGGCATTTCCTTCCCTAAGTGGTTTTGATGTTTGATGATAACACACGTGTCGGATTAATCATTTGCTAAGTGTGTTTCAGGACAACTTTGTTTGCAAGGCATTCCATTTCCCTCAAAAGGGCCAATAGAAATAATCAGTTTTTCCTAGTTCTATTAGTTTGAGTCGTAGGAAAAACTGTACTATCAAGAGGGGATCCGCATCAGAAAGTTTGGGTAGAATCAACTCAGTTTTTAAGCCCATCCAGCTTTCCCTCAATGGTTGATACCGGAAGTGTTTTTGCTCTTGTTGTTGCACCTGCACTGTCTGTGAGGTCTGGTAGTACCGGATTTTTCATCCGGTAGTACCGCATGACGGTATTTGACAGGCCTGAACGGTTTCGCGAGCTTAGGCTCCTCTTCTGCCTGGTCCGGTACCTCCATCCAGCACTACCGCCTTGTCCGGTAGCACCGCTGCTACTTCCGGTACTACCGCTCAATGGTACTACCGGTTGAGGCAGTCGCGTGATACCGTAGGAGACAGAGGCTTTGAAGCCTCCTCGTGGCCTCTTCTGGCACCTCGTCCGGTACCAGACCGGTAGTACCGGTCATACCCGGTACTACCGCTCCTGGTTCCGGTAGTACCGGTCGGGCTAGTCAGCAACGGGTAGATTCCCTTCTCGGGTATAAAAGGGCCCTTCTTCTCTGTTAGAGTATACGTGTACGGTTAGGTAATCTAGGATAGAGATAGATCTCGTGTCTTGTCTTGCACTCCAAGATGATCCCTATACGCCTATATATACTCGCCCATGAGGCTCAATAATGCATCCATCATATTACGCCAATCTCTCTCCCTCTCTATCCTTCTACATGTATCAGCCTAACCACGATTCTCCTACCCTAGCCATCGCCCCTCCCTCCTCCTAGGAGCCGCCGGCTCCCCCGCCCCCAAACCCTAGCGCCACCGTCCCCATGGCACAGCGCTAGCCGTCGCACACACTTCTGTGCCGCGCCGCCCCCGGGGAGGTCGATCTCCATGATCTCCACCGGGGCCGCAAACCCGTCTGTGAGGTTATTCACGATCCGTGATCGGCTGCCTTGTAAGTCTTTTTTCGATCTCTTGATCGGTTTTCTTTTTTGGTTTACCGATCTTAGATCGGATTGAGTCGCCCACCGCCGTCGTCATCGCCGCGCCTCTAATCCGACCATCGGCATCGAGGATCTACACCACGCCCGTGCGCCTGCCTCCTCCGCTGTTGTGCCTGCCTTGACAGGCTGTCGCGGCCTCAGGGCAGGCTGCCGCGGAGCACGGACGGCTACTATGCCTTCCTTGGAAGGTTGCCACGACCGCCCCTCCTCGGATCGTCTTCGTCGTCATCGTCTGGGACTTCACTGACAATGCCGCCATCGAATCCGGTATATGCGTCGTCCATGCCGTGGCGCATACGGTGCACTGTCAGTCTGATCAACTGATCCCGCGCCTGTCTACGCCAGGCCCGTCCCCATCGGGCCGATCGAGCTACGGGGTGCCGCTGTGTCACCCCGTCGGGCCGTAGCGCTGCTGCCTTTGGTCCACACTACCAACTTCCAATGCGCCTTCCTTGGCGTGTACGTCGTTGGTGGTCTCCTAGCCGCTGCACCAACTTGCGCCCTACAGCTATGCCATCCCCCTTGGGTCGTAGCATGGCTGCACACAGTCTACTTTGTTGTCCTCGTGCATCGACGGCCTCGGCTTTCACCGCGCCATCTCCTACGGCGCGGATCGCCGCAGTCTGCACATGGTCTTCGTCATGTCGCCGGGTCTTCATCGCCTACTTCGAACATCGCCACCACGCTTCACAAGGTAACCTGCAGGGCGCCCTCTCGCCGTTGCAGGTTCAGCCGACTACCCCATCACCACTCTAGGCATCCAGCATGACTAACCCAGGTCATCATTGGTTTTGCTGCCTTCTACAACTTCGCCGCCAACATCATCGTCTCATCCCTGACTATACCACCTGCTACTCTACTCTGACAACCGCGGACAGCGCCGGCATCTCTCCCTTCGCCGCTCTGCACATCACAACTGCTCTGGAGGCTTCCTCTGCTAGTCTTTCTAACATGGGGGCAAGTTCATGATGGCCCCTGCCCTCGCACGCCTGGTACTGGCAACACCGGGAGTGCCTTCGTCCCCGACGCGTTCTCGAGTCTGGCAAGCTCGGATTGGCGCCTCGTCTTCATCGGCTTCAACAACGTCTTCTTCGGCATCGACCTCTCTACGACTGCCTCGACCGCGTCACCGACGAGTTCTTCTTTGCATACTCGGTTCTGGCAAAACTGGAGTGTGCGTTCATCCCTGACATGCGCCTAGTTCTAGCAAAACTATGGCCACACCTCGTCCTCGACGGCTCGGACTACATCGGCTTCGGCATCGACACCCTCGACGACTGCCTCGACGCGTCTCCGTCATCCTCCTCGCGCACTATGCGCATGCGGCTTCACGTGCGGCTACCTCGACACCGGCATCCTCGACCACGACATCGGCCATGGCGACCCTTAGCACGGCTACCTCGACCATGGCACCGCCTCACGCTCTCGGCTCCCTCGACATCGGCACAAGGGCTACCACCTTGCTTGAGCATCACCAGCTTCCTCTATAGTCCAAGAAATTGTGACGCGACACCGTCCACGATGTTCCCGCTACGACTGCGGGGGGATGTCAGCCTACTGGATGCTACTTCGGTTTATCTCTAGTCTGACCGTCCGTGACGTTCCAGTTGTTCACGACGCTACCGCTACAACTACGGGGGGATGTTAGAGTATACGTGTACGGTTAGGTAATCTAGGATAGAGATAGATCTCGTGTCTTGTCTTGCACTCCAAGATGATCCTTGTACGCCTATATATACTTGCCCATGAGGCTCAATAATACATCCATCATATTCCACCAATCTCTCTCCCTCTCTATCCTTCTACATTCTCCAACGAGAAGCTTGCCTCTTTTATCTCTCTCCTCCATTGTTCTTGAGTTGTATTTTCCCTAGATCTCCTCCCCTAGTGATCCAACCTACTTGATTCTTTGGGATTTGGTGGAGGAGGTCTAGATCTAGGGTTTCACCAAAGCAAAGTTGATTCCCCCTTATTTTCCTTTGTGGATCTTGTTACTCTTGGGTTCTTTGAACCCTAGACGGAAGAGGTCGGTCTCAAAGCTCGGGCATTGGTTGTAAAGCTTCGGAATTGTGTTGGGAGACTCCATGTGTTGTGGAGGTCTACTCAACAAGTTTGTAAAGGTTTCGGTAGCCGCCTTCAAGGTCACCGCATAGTGGATCAGGTGCTTGTCATGAGGTGGGTGGTTGGAAGGATAGCGTGAGGCCTTCTGTGGCGCTGGTGGACTTAGTACGACCTGAAGGAGATATGCCCTAGAGGCAAATAATAAATAGGTTTTTATTGTCATATCTCAATTAGTTCATGATAGTTTCATATTGTGCTATAACTGTGCCAATTAGAAACATTGGTACAAGTGTGGTATGAAACAACCAAGTCCCTAGTAGCCTCTATTCATACTAGTTCGTTGGTCATGAGGATGATCTGGGTTTCAAGATCATGGGCATTTATGCCAATTGACAACGGGGTCATATCATTGGAGAATGATGTGATGGACATTCCTCAAAGGATTGCAACATGATAAAGTTATATAGTTCATTGTTGCAAAAGCTAAATCTAGACTCCTAATTCCTTAGACAGTGAGGCTATATCAATCACAATCTCCCGAGAGTGCTTTGATAGCATCAAGCGCCACTTGGTAATACAGTGGTTATAAAGGTGTGTTCAGGTACTCGGAGGAACCGTTGAGGCAATATATGTCAAGAGCGGGATTTGTTCACCCACATCACGGGTAAAGATACATACGGCCGGCTTGGTGAGATTACATCCATAAATGTTGCAACATGTGACTCGGTCACGGGGATGTAATATCACGGTAACAAGAAAATAGAACTTGTTGTGAACAAGATTGAACAAGGTATGTGATACCGATGATCGGATCTCAGACAAGTCGTATCAAGAAACCAAAGGAATATGGATGCTACATTTAGCAGTTCAAACGACATTGTCATCAGGAATGCATAGGGGTCACATGGATATCCCTGGTCCCTCTGTTGATCATTGATATTGATCATGTCTAGAGCATTCCCGAGCCGTGAGAGGATACACTTAAGGGTACGATGAGAGCGATCATTCGTAAGATGGGATCACAGTAGAGAAAGAGAGAAAGCCGGAATTGTTCCGTAGAGAGATCCAAAGTTGTTCGGAGAAAGAATAAAGGACCAGAATCATTCTGGGAAAGATCTGAAGTCGTTCGGAGGAAATCGAAAGGGAACCGAAAGGTGTTTCGAGTCAAAACGGATTTTGTAATATGTATTTACATATTAATTAGTGTAATTAATATTAAATATAATATTAAAATCTAATTTGAAGGGGTATTCCACTAATGGGCCAAACTTCCTAGGGAAAAAGGGCCCATGAGGGAAAACCGAAGGAGGGAAGGGCCAAGGCCTAGGCGCCTCAAGGGGGCCCACCCGGCCAGCCTAGGGCTGTGCACGGGGTGGGGCCCACCACTGGCCGGCTGGCCCATGAGGCCCATGCGCCTCCCCATCTCCCTTGAATAGTCCCACATGGGAAACCCAAAGGGGAGGGCACACCCCCTCCCCCTATATAAAGGGGTGCCCATGGGTGGGATTTGACACACCAATATTTGGAGAAGTCCTTTGGTTGACTTCCTCCTTCTCTCTCTCTAGCCCTTGTGACCATGGTCCCAAGTTTGGGCTGTGAGAACAAGGCACACCTGCAGTACGCTGTTGCGCTGCAGGGATTCCTAGCCGGATATCAACTTCCGCACTCCCGACGGGATCGGGGAGCCGGAGGTCTCATCATGCATCGGATGTGTACGAAGACACGAGGCGCAACACTTGGGGCGCTTAAATGTCGTGAGCCGGAGGTGCTGCACGATGAAGATGAAGAAGGAGCAAGGGGTGACCTGCGAGGAGCTTCGCGACCTTGAGGTCGGCTACGAGTACGACTACATCAACCACGTTCCCCGCGGAACGTTAACCACGTACGGTCTACAAGGGTATGTATTCTCTATGCATTGGCCGTTACCGCATTACTACATAGATAGATCCTAAGCAGTTTTAGGGTTCCAACGTAGGAAAATTTGTGTTTTCTGCTGCGGATCCCCTTCAGTGGTATCAGAGCCGATCTATGCATAGGAGTGTTGTATGGCCAGTACGCACAAGTTTTGTGCGGGTATTGATCTCTTAGTTGTTACCCTCTAACGTGTACTTGTTTATATTGCGGTATTGTTTGATGAAGCGGCCCGGACCGACCTTACGCGTATTCATACGCGAGACTAGTTCCATGCTCAACATACGGCTTGTACCGTATAAGTGGCTAGCGGGTGTCTGTCTCTCATTCGATAGTTGATATAGCATTTACAACGGAGGGCCCCAAAATGTGTAGTAGAGACAACTGTCGGATCCATGTTGTGGTTGGAAAGTTCGTAATTTAGAAACGGTTCTATTGCGAAAGCCCTAACAACCACGTAAAACTTGCAATAGATAAAGTAGAGGCGTCTAACTTTATTTTGCAGGGGGCATGTGATTATGATATGGCATTGGTCGTTACGAAGGTAAAGTAGTTTACTTTTCTGTTACTAAGTACTATAGTAATAGTCATCATTCCGTTGGACGACCTGGTGGAGGCGTCGTGGACTTGGCGTCAAACCAAGGGCGAGATGGAGATCATGTTAGAGCGCTCGATGGAGATCAAGGCGCAAGAAGCACCATATCATATCACATTATACATATGATGTTGATACCTATTTTACATCTTATTGTGTGTTAGTATTAGATACTCAACGGTAACAAATAAGATAATCCCTATTTAATTCCAAAGTTTCGTGTTCCCCTTGTGTGTGCACCACCAAGAAAGTTCTTTGTTGTGAGGCCGGCCATGATGATCGGGGGTCATACATATCTACGTTCGCATACAGTGGGTGTAAGCCATGTTGCACAGTGAATACACACAAGTTAGATTTGGCGAGCCTAGCATGTACAGACATGGCCTCGGAACACAAGAGATCGAAAGATCGAGCATGAGTCACATGGATGATGTGATTGGCATTATTTAATGTCTACCTTTGAGGCTGCACTGATGGCCGTGATGATCGGGGGAGGTGCAGAGGATAGGGATCATGTGATCATTAAAATCGTCAAGGGGATGACAATTTTAGTGGAAACCAATTATAAATTGATGTCTTATTTTGAACTTAGTCTAGATGTCTGTTTGCAAATATCTTAGTAGACCTTGGCCTATCCCATTGAGGTCCTTTGTGACCATGGGAATATATTGCTTAATTTGGAACTTAGCAAAAGGGTCCAACTTCATAGATTAATACCCACTCCTGAGGGATATCCTCCTAAAAGGTGATCTTCTCTTCTTGATACAATAACCATTAGGAGATAGTTCGATGACTCCGAATATTTGTGTTTTCTCCATAATCGTCCAATAAGCCATTCTCCATTCGATGGAGAGTTGGGATACATTTTGTATTCTGCAGAATAAGGCACATAGAGTATGAGCCGTTGGATGGGTTTTCCTCCATCATGGATGAAAAAGAGATTGTTTGGAAAACACTTAGTGATCTTGCATTAGAGTTGAGAACTCTTGGAAGGGCTTGATTGAAATGGAGGACATGGATGAAACGGTATATGTAAGATATACAAATTATAAATGTGGTTCTTGCAACAACAAAAAACTCGTTGCAGTTTGCAAAGTATTTGATACTTGTCCCGTTTTGTTTAAACAGGAGGATCTGCTTGAGAATTGCTGTTTTTTGAGGCAGCGTGACTTGATGACGGCAAGCAAAACAGTTGATGGCCAACATCACCTCTTCCCTCAAAGTTTGTCATTTGGATTAGTGGACTTGAATATAATTTGTAATCCTTGTTTGTGCGGCTTGCTCTTGGCGAGACGATTATTCATATGAACAAGTTACAAACCAGTTTGTATTATTCTTATGAATAATACCATTATGGTCACATTACGATTATAAATAAGTTATTCTCATCACTATGTTAATGATAATGGTTAAAACATTTATAAAAGGATTAGAATGCTAAAAGATATCCAAAGTTTAATAATGAGATGACACTATAGTTTAAGTCATTTTGGTTATTGCATGTTCTTTATGAAGATCGGGGTCCTAGATGCTCAATCTAGAGACTTTGCAAAACCATGCCTCTTGTGCAGAATGACTGAAACTCTGCATTCTGGTAAAACGGTGATATGCGAAGAAATGTTGAATCTTATACATAGTGAAGTATCGTATTTTCAACAAATAGTGGAAATCATTAGTTGATTGTGGACTTAAGTGAATAAGCGTATTTACTTAATGAACATGAGTTCGAAATGATTTGAATTGTTCAAATGAGTTCACAATAATAAGAGGATATTGAAATTAACGAGAATACGAAGTCTCTTCGATTTGATCGACATGACTGAAATATTCAAGTTAAGTTTAGCATAAAAAGGGACTTGTGAAAGATGTTTCACAAATTATGATAATTGGATCAATTCAAACTATGTTGAAATGTCTAAACATCATAATCATTATGTATTAAGATACATATGGTATAATATTATCTCTTATAGGGGTTATAGTTATCGTTTAGAATTAGAGATCAAAATAAGCAAACACTCATTTGAAATACAAAGGAACATCTAAAGATTCGTGGAAACAACACCATAAGTGTTATGGCAAGTTCGAGTTTCTGGAGATTTCGACAAGTCGAAGTCGTGGTGAATAAACAAGTCTTTGTAAAGCATTCTTAGGAAGCTATGAATGCATCTCCACAAAAGGGGCAAACCTGTTGTTGTCCAAAGTTGACGTGTCTTGATGAAGATACAAGTGGATGAAAGTAAAAGATCAAAACAAGGTATTTGACCTTACTTCCAGATTGTTGAGTGGTGCAGCGGAATTTGTTTCGTGAATCCTAACTCTACATATAGAGGATAAACCAATGATAATGATCATAAAGTTTCAGTGAATACTTTTACTAAAGAAAGTAGGATTCAACTATATATTCTACAAGTTTGTGGAATTATATTATTGATTCACTTATCATGTTTTGAACAAGACATACCCACAAATTACAAAGAAGCGAGATGGACCTAAGTGCGAGAAACGACTAGGAGTCATAAAATCCTATATTAAGTTACATTTAAGATTACAAAGTAACATGTTACTTGATCTTATTAAAGTAAAGAAGTTTACTTGATATTTCTGAATGACTGCAAAGTCATAAGAAGGAAATGAAACTTAATGAATGACAAAAAGCTCGATTTGTCACAAGTTTGGAAAAATTCAAGGAGTTGACTACAACAGTAGTGATGCTTAAGTCTTTTGGATTTACACTAGAAATATATGGATATTGAAGTCTCGTAATTGGAATTCTCAAATTGATGATGATCAAAGAATTTTGGAATGTCCAAGATTATCGAGAGGACCTAGATTTGAGTGGGAGCAAATCATCTTGGCTAATTCATAATATGTAGCTAACATATTTTGAGTGGGAGCTAAGTGAAATCCCTGGATCTCAAACATGAATGTCATATTTGAGTAGGAGCGTGAAATCATTCTGGGATATGTGGACGACATATATGAATGATGTGATTGGTGTTAAAAACATTTAAATAGATAAATAAGGATGAAGTTCAAGTTATTAAACAATAAGATCTATCGAGATAGATTGGTAAGTTTAATAAACACTAAATGTCGAATGCTTTCTGGACTTGATTCTGAAAGATGTTCAGAATATCCTAAGCAAGATTCTGAAGAAGCTCAGAATGGAAAAAGGTGAGAAAGTAGTTTACCATATGAAGCATTGAGTTAGTATTGCAACTATGGTTGAAATAAAGAGATGTGTTGCATCTCCTATGCCTCAGTCATAGGTTCTTCCATATAACCATGTTGTATACTCGACATAAAGTGACCCGAAGTTCTGGTTGGTAGGACAAAGTCTTAACTGTAAGAACGTGTCTTTAAGTGATTCCTGAGCTGATCACTGAACCAGAATTAAGTTTGTACTTAAATGGCAAGAAGCAAAGTAAGTGGCATAGTTGCATTTCATGCACTAGGATCTACATAGATACAAAAGTATAAAGGCTCCATCTGATGTGATGTATAATGTTATGGCGGGGCTAGTTCGCTTTTAACGTACAATGATGTGTCCTAGGGCCTAGTGCCCATGAGAAAGCCCTCGAGGTTGATCTAAAGTCACCAGAAGCTCCTGAATCGCCTCGCTCACGCCATGACTACAGTATATACACAAAGGATAGCAAAGTGTGTTTCAAAGTTTAGATGACAACAGTGAAAATGACCGTCATTATAAACACTAGAAACAAAGTCTCACTTTGTCGCCAAACAAATACTTCGACCCATTATATGATAATGGTGTGAATGTCAAAATTAGGAAGACATTAACGATTTGCAAAAGACATAATGATCTGGTAAAACAGAACATGGACATGACGTTTCCCATGAGCATGCATGATCTGTAAACGCATATGGTATATGGTTTATATGAGTAAAATACGAGCTGGATTATTTGTGCTCTAGTGCAAGTGGGAGACTGAAGGAGATATGCCCTAGAGGCAAATAATAAATAGGTTTTTATTGTCATATCTCAATTAGTTTATGATGGTTTCATATTGTGCTATAACTGTGCCAATTAGAAACATTGGTACAGGTGTGGTATGAAACAACCAAGTCCCTAGTAGCCTCTATTCATACTAGTTCGTTGGTCATGAGGATGATCTGGGTTTCAAGATCATGGGCATTTATGCCAATTGACAATAAGGTCATATCATTGGAGAATGATGTGATGGACATTCCTCGAAGGATTGCAACACGATCAAGTCATATAGTTCATTGTTGCAACAGCTAAATCTAGACACCTAATTCCTTAGACCGTGAGGCTATATCAATCACAATCTCCCGAGAGTGCTTTGATAGCATCAAGCGCCACTTGGTAATACAGTGGTTATAAAGGTGTGTTTAGGTACTCGGACGAACCGTTGAGGCAATATATGTCAAGAGCGGGATTTGTTCACCCACATCACGGGTAAAGATACATACGGCCGGCTTGGTGAGATTACATCCATAAATGTTGCAACATGTGACTCGGTCATGGGGATGTAATATCACGGTAACAAGAAAACATAACTTGTTGTGAATGAGATTGAACAAGGTATGTGATACCGATGATCGGATCTCGGACAAGTCGTATCAAGAAACCAAAGGAATATGGATGCTACATTTAGTGGTTCAAACGACATTGTCATCAGGAATGCATAGGGGTCACATGGATATCTCTGGTCCCTCTGTAGATCATTGATACTGATCATGTCTAGAGCATTCCCGAGCCATGAGAAGATACACTTAAGGGTACGATGAGAGCGATCATTCGTAAGACGGAATCACAGTAGAGAAAGAGAGAAAGCCGGAATTGTTCCGCAGAGAGATCTGAAGTTGTTCGGAGAAAGAATAAAGGACCGGAATCATTCCGGGAAAGATCCGAAGTCGTTCGGAGGAAATCGAAAGGGAACCGAAAGGTGTTTTAGGTCAAGACAGATTTTGTAATATGTATTTACATATTAATTAGTGTAATTAATATTAAATATAATATTAAAATCTAATTTGAAGGGGTATTCCACAATGGGCCAAACTTCCTAGGGAAAAAGGGCCCATGAGGGAAAACCGAAGGAGGGAAGGGCCAAGGCCCAGGCGCCTCAAGGGGCCCACCCGGCCGACCTAGGGCTGTGCACGGGGTGGGGCCCACCCCTGGCCAGCTAGCCCATGAGGCCCAGGCGCCTCCCCCCTCTCCCTTGAATAGTCCCACATAGGAAACCCAAAGGGGAGGGCACACCCCCTCCCCCTATATAAAGGGGTGCCCCTGGGTGGGATTTGACACACCAATATTTGGGGAAGTCATTTGGTTGACTTCCTCCTTCCCTCTCTCTCTAGCCCTTGTGACCATAGCCCCAAGTTTGGGTTGTGCGAACAAGGCACACCTGCAGTACGCCGTTGCGCTGCATGGATTCCAAGCCGGATATCAACTTCTGCACTCCCAACGGGATTGGGGAGCCAAAGGTCTCATTGTGCACCGGATGTGTACGAAGACACGAGGCGCAACACTTGTGGCGCTTAAATGTCGTGAGCCGGAGCTGCTGCATGATGAAGATGAAGAAGGAGCAAGGTGACTGAGGAGCCATGACCTTGAGGTCGGCTATGAGTACGACTACATCAACCATGTTCCCCGCGGAACGTTAACCGCGTACGGTCTACAAGGGTATGTATTCTCTACACATTGGCCGTTACCGCATTACTACATAGATAGATCCTAGGCGGTTTTAGGGTTCCAACGTAGGAAAATTTTGTTTTCTGCTGCGGATCCCCTCCACCACCCACCCCTCCAACGGAGACGTACTTCCTCTCAAAAGGAAGGAACTTCAGGAAAACATCTCCATGTCTACTCTCGGTTATTTCTATCCTTTACTCTTTACTTATTGTTGCTTTCTTGCTTGTCATATAAGTTCTCTCACCTAGTTGCACATTTAGAGAACTTACTTTGTGTTAAGCCTCAATTTGAAAAGAAGCTAAAAATTGAGTTGCGCCTATTCACCCCCACCCTCTAGTCGCTTATACCAATCTTTCAATTGGTATCAGAGAAAGGTGCTCTTCTTTGGCTTAACCGCCTAAGAGAAGTACGAGTGACTCAAAGTCGCTTATACCACTCCCGACGTAATACCCATCACTAAGAGAGAGCTTGACGAATCGATTGATTCGGTCTGTCAAGAGATGAGAGCCATGTTTGAGCTATACCTTGGCAAGAAAGAGATTGTTGTTGCGAATGCCATTGATAATCAATCAAGTGGTACCAAACCGGTGGAACAACCCCTCAAGGATCCCTCCACTGGTGAAGGTAGCAACAAGGATAAAACTAAGCCTATGGGAAGTGTTCCACCACCACCTAGCTACAATGCTGCTCCCCTCCCCACACCTCACACTAGTGGAAAAAGGCCTATCAGTGGCGCACCAAAAAAGGGGTCAGTGGCGCACGCCCTCTACGCCACTGATAATACACCACTGATATTTTTTATCTGTGGCGCACTAGGATATGGTGCGCCACTGATATAGATTTCAAAATTTGAAAAAAGGCGGGATATCAAAATTATCTGTGGCGCATGTGGTTATGGTGCGCCACTGATAAGATTTTCAAATTTCAAAAAAAACTAGATCTGGATCTGCCTCGCTGCTGCTTGGAGAGGAGCTTGAGGAGGCCATGGCCGGAGAGGAGCTCGAGGAGGCCGTGGCTATGGTCGGAGAAGAGCCCGCGGACGGCATTGACGGTGGTTGGTGAGGAGCTCGAGGACAGTGTCAGTGATGGTGGAGAGGAGCTTGAGAACGGTGTCGATGGTGGTGGAGAGGAGATCGAGGACGGTGAAGTGGCCGGAAAGAGGAGAGGTGGAGGAGAAGGATAAGGAGAAGGGGAGGAGAAGGAGAGGAGAAGAATAGGAGAAGGGGAGGAGAAGAGGAGAAGAAGAAGGGGAGGAGAGGAGGAGAAGGAGGGAAGGAGGAGAGAAGGAGAGGAGGATAAGAGAGGAGAAGGAGAAGTGGAGGGTTAGATAGGGCCTGTTTCAAATTTCAAAATCGCCAAACTTATGCTTGGCGCATCCTATTGTGGTGCGCCACACATAAGTTACCTAAAAAAATTTGTAGGAAAAATTCTTATTTTTGAAATAACGTTTTACTCTTTTCAAATGTTGAGACTTAAAAAATCGGTAAACGGTCTCCGACTATTGAGAGTGGCTAGAAAATTTTGTGCTTGTCGTTTTGATATATTATACATTTTTTTGACATCGTATGCAAAAGTTATGGTTGTTTTTACCGTGCCATGACCTTTTTTGCAAAAAAAAGTCTAAATTCATGTTTGTTAATTTTCCTACAAACTACATCACATTACCTACCTACATATGAAAGGATTTTATTTTTTAAAGTATTTATCATTTTCTATTATTTTTTGCAAACCTAAAAAAGGTGATCCACCGGGGGGTGAAGGCAGATTTTTTGAGTATTATCTGTGGCGCACACATATGTGGTGCGCCACGGATATTCTAGGTTAGCGGCGCACACCGATTTGGTGTGCCATGGATAAGTTTTCACATTTTCAGAGGTTCGGGTCCACACATAGCCATGTGCAACGAAACGCCATGCGCCACTGATACCTCGCTTATCTGTGGCGCACACCTATTTGGTGCGCCACGGATATGTCATCCATGGATGGGGCCAGCAACCAGCGCTAGGGCCCACATATGCGTGGCGCACCGTTCCGAGCGTGTGCCATGGATAAGTACAAGTTAGTGGCACATCATTTCCCGCATGTGCCACGGATAAATATCCGTGGGCCACCCTTTAGAGGTGCGCCACTGATAGGCCCCCTGTGCATAAGTCTTTTCCTACTAGTGTCATATCAACCATCGTGGTCCTCCACCCAATCTTTATGAAGCTAACTTAGCCAATTGGCAATATCTAATGTGTTCTCACTTAAAAAGTTCTAGTGTTGGCTTCTACCCAAGCAACCCCTACAACATGACACCCACTGAGGAGATCAGCAATCAACTCAATCCCACCGCCATGGCCATTTGATACATTGCAAATGTATCTATAATTTTTGATGTTCCATGCTTGGTTTTATCTACTTTCTTATGTTTTGTCCACACTTTGGAGTACTTTTCATATGATTTTTTGGACTAACCTATTAACAAGAGCCATAGTGCCAGCTGCCTGTTTTCTGCTGTTTTTAGTTCCAGCAAGTCAGAAAATGAATATTCTCGGAATTGGACGGGACAAAAGCCAAAGTTATTATTTTACCAGGGGACACTTGGAGCCAGAATACAAGACGGAGAAGGGCCAGAGGGCGGCCACACCACCTGGCCGCGCAGCCAGGCTTGGCCCGCGCCAGGGGTGGTGTGGCCAGCCCAGGCACCCCCTCGGCCTCTCCTTCCGCCTATATATTGCCTCTGATACGGAAACCCTAAGTACCCGATCAAAATTCCATGAAAGAGTCTGTAGCCACCGTCGTCTCCATCCCTAGATCAGGAGGGATCTGAAGCTCTTCCCGGCACCCTGCCAGAGAGGGTAATTCACCATGGAGGCCTTCTTCATCATCATGCAAGCCTCTGGTGTGATGCGTGAGTAGTTCATCTCTGGACTACGGGTCCATGTAGTAGCTAGATGGCTGGTTCTCCTCCTTTTTGCTATCATGTTTAGATCTTGTGAGCTCCGTTCATGATCAAGATCATCTATTTGTAATTCTGCATGTTGTGTTTGCGGGGATCCGATGGATATTGAGATGCTATTTCAAATTGATTATTGATTCTATCATGTATTTGTTATTTGTGATCTTGCATGCTTTCCGTTGTTAGTAGCTATCTTGGCCAAGTAGATGCTAGCAACTCCAAGAGTTAGTATTTATGCTCGATAGTGGGTTCATGCCTCTAGTAATCTGGGGAAGTGACAGAAATCTCTAAGGTACTAGATGTGCTGTTGCTACTAGGGAGAAAACAACAATCCTTTGTTCATAGAACAATCGTATTGTTTACTTTACACGAAATTCGTAATGCAATAATTTGTTGCTTGCAACTTAATACTAGAGGGGGTTCGGATGATAACCTGAAGGTGGATTATTAGTCATAGATGAAGTTGGATGGCAGTCTATGTATAATGTTGTAATGCCCAGTCGAATCTCAAAGGAGTCAAGATTATTAGTATATGCTTGTATGCTTTATCGATGTTTGTCAATTGCCCCGTTGTAATTTGTTCATCCAGCATGTTATCTATCTTAAGGAGAGCCACCTCTAGTGAACTATGGACCCCGGTCCTTTCTTTTACACTCAATCTACAAATTGTTTACTGCTTTGTGTTTACTTTCTGCAAACTATTACTTTCTTCCATTCGATACGTTTAATCCTTTGTTTTCAGCAAAACCGGTGAGATTGACAACCTCATCGCAAGTTGGGGGCAAAGTTCTGTGGTTGTGTTGTGCAGGTCTCCACGTTGCTCTGCACCCGGTAGTGCACCTTAGCCTCGCCGCCTAGCAACACCTTTGGAGTGTTTCCTTGCTCCTACTAGATTAATAACCTTGGTTTCGTACTGAGGGAAAACTTGCTGCTGTGCTCATCATACCTTCCTCTTGGGGTTCCCCAACGAGCTCGATATATTTTGGGCCATCACCATTCTCCAAGATGCTTTGACTAATGAGAAAATGACCCACATTCGCTCCTATGACACCGCCAGGGAAGCTTGGAATGCTCTTCAACGAGTCTATCTTGGCAACGAAAGCATTCAAAACTCCAAGTTTGAAGAAATGCACTATGAAGTCGATGTCTTTGTTGGGAAGGAAGATGAAACTCCCGAAGACCTCTATCGAAGGGTCACAACCTTTAGATTAAGATGATTGACCATGGTAGTAGGGATGTGGATGACAAGTGGATCAAGCGCAATTTCATGCAAGCCATCTTGCCCTTCCACAGAGAAATGGCCAACAATATTCGCTCAAGAGCGAACTTCTATGCCATGTCCTCCAATGAAGTGTTGAATGAGTTTGTGGCCCTTGGAATCATGAACAAGACCGCTGATGATGCTCTTGCTCGTGCTCGGAGAATGGATTCTCCAACTCTTGCTTTGAATTCGAAGGCTCGTGTCTATGAATAAGAAGTTGATTCGTTGGGGATGATTGAAGGTGATGACGAAGACATCAAGTGTGCTCTTCATGAGAAAAATGGCTTTAGTCTCAAGAAGGTTTTGGAAGAACCAAGGGAAGGGCAATCTATCAAAGACTACCACAACTAGCTGAAGACCCAAGTTGAGATAGTGTTACAATTGTGGAGAAACCAACCATTTCATTGTCGAGTGCCCATATAAGAAGAGAGAAGACCATGGAGGGGGGCTTATATTGAAATCCAAGTCCAAGCCAACTCCAAACAAGAACTTCGTCAAGAAAGTCCAAAACAAGAACTTTGGAAACAAGAACTACCCCAACAAGAAGGAGCCACAAAAATATGTGTTGGTGGCCCGTGAAGAATATGAAGAGAACGGTGACAATGATAGTGATGATGAAGATGATGGAGAGATTGTGGGTGTGGCCGCCATTTCCACAATTGCCACCATGTCCGCTACTACTACCACAACATCTTCACCAACATCTCTCTTCGACTCTCCTAATGAGAACACGCGTCTCTCCTAATGAGAACAAGTGTCACCAAGTATACATGTCTAATGGCTACTACTACCTCAACCTCCTCACCGACATCCCTCTTTGACTCTCCTAGTGAGGACAAGCTCGTCTCCAACCCCACATGTCTCATGGCTAAAGCCTCTATGGTAACTCCTCCACCCACTATTCTCTCTTCTATTAATGCATCTTCATATGATGATGAGATGAGTCTTAAGATTAAGAAGGAGATAGTGGATTCCACTAGTTTCTTGAATAACCTAGAAGGTGAAGCCAAGATGTGTGTTGAGGCTCTAATGAGTCAACTAGGTGAAGCTCGCTATATCATTGACTAGAGGGATGATTCCATCTCGGAAATGTTTGGTCATGCTCGGGAGGCCTCCATGGAGATTGCCGCCTTAACCGATGATCTTGAGGTCACCGCATAGTGGATCGAGTGCTTGCCATGAGGCGGGTGCTTGGGAGAATATGGTGAGGCCTTCTGTAGCGCTGATGGTCTTAGTACCACCCACCCCTCCAACGGAGACGTACTTCCCCTCAAAAGGAAGGAACTTCAGGAAAACATCTCTGTGTCTACTCTCGGTTATTTCTATCCTTTACTCTTTACTTATTGTTGCTTGCTTTCTTGTCATATAAGTTCTCTCACCTAGTTGCACATCTAGAGAACTTACTTTGTGTTAAGCCTTAATTTGAAAAGAAGCTAAAAATTGAGTAGCGCCTAGTCACCCCCTCTAGTCGCTTATACCGATCTTTCAAAGATGATGACGATGTTGATGGTGATGGTGATGGTGATGGTGATGATGATAGGGATGATGATGTTGATGTATATTTTGGTGGTAACTAGGTCTTACAAACTTCTTAGGGACTATAAAGATGAGGTGGTATATACTAACCCCTCATGTGATGGTGAACTTGTTGATGCGGTGGTAGGATGCCATCCTCTTTTGATGTGGTGACACCATAGTTGTAGGATGAACTTGTGATCCTATTTTTGTAATGATCATGCATGCTCCCCTTAGTGTATGATCTGCTGTGGAGTTTTCATGGTATGTTATGATTTCAGCTTGTCCGATATACCTAGCTTGTTCTATCTATTTCATCTTAGTGGTATCTAGTGTACAGAGGGATAGACATCCAGGTGTATATGATTCATGGAGGATCTGCAAAGATAAAGCCATTGGTTTCTCGAGCAACAGCTATAAAGGATATCAAACTAGAGACAAGGTAGAGGAGGAGTACCATCTTGGTTGTTGAAGTTGTGGCTGATCAAGCAATGACTATTAAAGATATGGTTGTTCAAGTTGTGCCAATGGTCCAAGCTATGCATGTAGGCAAATGGACAATTCAGAACTGATAGACTAATCTCAAGTTCATCATCGTCATCCTCCTTGTGGTGATCGTGGAGTTCATCTTGTTCTGATTTCTCTCAATGATGAGATATAATATGCGGTGACATGATAAGATCACCATATTTGGATCATGGTAACCATATGTAGCCTCATGTGGATAACCAAACACCTTCGCTTTGCATCAACACAACCAAAAATGTTTCTGCAGAGCCTACCAAACAAATGGGCGATACTTGCCCACCCCATGCATCCAAGCGAAAACCGAGTAACCAAACAAAACAGAGAACTTGGCCTGAATGCCGTTTTCACGGAGACGTGCCCCCACAGGGCATAGCCCAAGCGTCCCTGGAGGGCATGTGAAATTTTGATGATGGCTAGGTCTAGATCCCAGATTTGTCCATTGAATGGAAATATGTTTCTTACATATTTTTTGGTGACATATAACTCATATTTAGGTTTTGCTAATTCTCAGTCGAGTTAGATCTCACTCAGGTCCTAGTCCACTAGATTTGCATCGCGATTGTACACCTCGTGAGTTACTGAGATTTTTTAGTTCCAAGTAGGATTTCAATTGAGATATTTTCTAGTTACAAGTGGGCTTGTAACTGAAATTGCATGACATCATCTGACTAAGAATTAAGCTAATTTTCAGCGGAGTGAGAACTAGACAAACCCCTCATATTTTGTTACTCAAATTATTAGTCCAAGTTTTACTTCAAAATGCGTAGTGGTTTTGTATACAAAAACTGAGGACACGTCATTTGTTTCATAATGTTGTATATTTTGGTAAACTAAATTAGTTTGTCAAAACAGAGGGAGTACATGTTTTTAAAGATACATAGGATATACTTACTGTCAATAATGTGTAAGTAATTGTTTTTGTTCCTTTTTTTCAGAAAATAATAATAATGAATGAGCACGCGAACAACCAAAGCTTTTCTTTTTTCTTTTTTCGTGTGTTTGGTTGGTTGGTTTCCCACGTAACCATTCATGCACAACATGTGAACAAATGAGCTTTTCTCTTTTCATGTATTACCAGCACCAACTACCCTAAAAAAACTGAAGCGGGACCATCTGCTATTTTTCTCCAACATCATTCTTTAGAACGTCCGTTGGGTGCACGCATGATGCTCTCCTTCAAAGGGGAGGTTTTGTGCTGGTGCATGATGCTAACTTGCCTACCAGCTCATGCTAATTAACTAATCCATTCACATAAGATTGGATACTTATCTTAGCCATGGCAATTAGTCCACGCATGAGGCCGACACTTTTGCTTTGTCATGATATTCAAACTGGGTGGGCCAGCTGGGGAGACAGTTCCGGCAGTTGACCGTATCCGCGGATCGATCGAACGTTCCGTCTTAACTCCTGCAAATATATTTTTCTCCCATGGTTTTGGCATGCAGAGCGCCTGGTCTGCACGTAGCCATCACTCCTCTACAGAAACATCCAAAAGTAGCCTTTGAAAGATCTAACTCTTAAGTGATGTACTAGTACGTACGTAAGCTAAGGAAACCATGCATGTCTCTTTCAGCTGAAGGATTCTCCTTCGAGAACTGCAGCGACAGCGTTTAATGTCAGCTTGGGTCTACACTACTCCGCGTGGCGGTCTCCAAATTCCAAGCTTAACATAAACTTAAAAAGTTGGCACTACTATTCAGTGGCGGGTGCGGGAAAAATTGCAGGGTGGACACACCTAAAAAAAAGGCAACTAGACAAAATTCTAAACCAGAGATCAATTGTGAGAAATTTGTTCATGAATATGGTAGACCAAACAGAGATGGTATTTTTTTTAGGGAACAAACAGAGATGCCATCTAACAACGCCTGGGAGATGGTAATTAATTTTCTCATGGCTTGGTTGTTGTTTCCTCTTGCTTGTTCAGATAGGCTCTTCTAGCAGTTTTGTTATGTTCAGGTAAAAAAAAAAGCAGTTTTGTTATGTTTGCTTCTAGACATAGGTTTTCTTTGTTTTTGGTTGGCCATGCTTGTGGTGTTGGACTCTGATGCGTGTTAAGAAAAACTGAACTGGCTCAGCTTGTTATGAGAAGTGAGCAGGGTGTGGTGACGAGTTTTGGCACTCCAGCTTGCGTGTTTGGCACTCCATTTTGATATTATTCTCGCTTTTACCTGCAGCAGATACACACGCGTGTTATCCGATGCAAAATGATACCCTTGAATTTCATATTTAAGAAGTCTTATGACAATGATTTCATAACCAATGTGAACGGAAATAGTATTACATAAAACATTTACAGTCAGAGTACGACTTTCGAGACTATGCCTAGTCAAACCGTGTCTTACAAAAACAACCAAGGTGCTATAGATATAAAATAAGTCCCCTCTAACACACGCTCTTGGGTGGAGCCAAGAACAGTGACAGGTACTCCCTCCGTTTTAAAATATAAGATGTTTTAGCTTTGTGAATAAAGTGTATCTAGACCACTTTTAAGGTGTAGGTTCACTCCAAATCTAGATGAACTTACACACTAAAAGTAGACTAGATACACTTCTTTCACAAAGCTAAAACATCTTATATTTTGAAACGAAGGGAGTAGCATTTTCGCTGATGCCTGGAGGCAGTATCAGAGATGCCCTCCCATCTTAATAAGCCCAATTTAAGGAAATCAAATTTGTAGAAGTGACAAGTGCCCGCAGGCTGCACTGCTGTATTACAATGTTATTATTGTGGGTTCGTACCTATATGTTGGGATTGTATCTTATGCTACCTTGTGCTATTCAGCTCAAGAAACCAGTATGGTAGGTAGCCGGATCCACATACAGACCAGGGATGCATAGGATTTGGCTTAAAAAGAGTTTTATCCACACAAAAATGCTACTCCCTCTGTTTCAAAATATAAGATGTTTTAGCTTTGTGAAAGGAGTGTATCTACACCTCTTTTAGTGTGTAGGTTCACTCCATACCTAGATGAATCTACACACTAAAAGAAGTCTAGATACACATTATTCATAAAGCTAAAACATCTTATATTTTGAAACCGAGGGAGTAAAAAATAATAGTACTCCCTCCGACCCATATTAGTTGACTCGAATTTGTCTAGATTCGGATGTATCTAGACATATTTTAGTACTAGATACATCCGAATCTAGATAAATCCAAGTCAACTAATATGGGTCGGAGGGAGTAGCACGGACCAGTTACAGAGCCATCTGAACTTCATGAAACAAGTAAATCCCCTAAACTGTGTGCACCTGACCCTAGTTCAGCAGTTCAGAATAAAATAACCTTAAGGCTGGAATTTCGGCAGGAATTGCGTACGCAAAGGAGTCATATAAACCTTATGCTATTCAGCTCAAGAAATCAGTATGGTAGGTGGCCGGATCCACATACAGACCAGGGATGCATAGGACGCTAACCTACAGTACCTACCTACTAGATCAAATTTCATCTCCTTATTACAGCCTCTATATATTTTAGCTGTGTGCACCTTCATAGCTTTGTGACCACACTCATGCAAGTTTGATCATTTATATTCTAGATCAGTCACCATTTTTAGGTCGTCATAGGTCAGGCCGGATTAAGATGCATTGTCTCAGAACAAATTTCCAGTCCTTTTTTTGCTTAAAAAGAGTTTTATCCACACAAAAATGCTACGACATAATAGTAGCACGGACCAGTACTGAGCCGTCTGAACTTCATGAAACGAGTAAATCCCCTAAACTGTGTGCGCCTGACCCTAGTTCAGCAGTTCAGAAATAAAATTACCTGAAGGCTGGAATTTCAGCAGGAATTGTCGTACCATGTGCAAACGAGTCATATGAACCGAAGCCTGTACCAAGAAATTCCAAATTAGCCATTTGGTGGAGAGAACTGGTCGTCGCCTTCACTTGACGAAATGCTGATGTATGCATGCCAGCATGTTCACGTTCTGCAGCCTGGAACACAATCCATTCACACCCAGAATAATAACATTGACTTCAGTACAGAGAATCTGAACAGCTAGCAACTACTCCATCAGAATAAAATCCAATATCAGTTAAAATAATACAAGGATCATTATGCAGTTCCAGCTTGCACGTGACGTAATTGTGCGGACGATGCATAATTGAGCTACCACTTGCATAAGCAAAACTAAAAAAAACTCACCTTACTATTTCTGTGCACTTGACGTGATTATGCGACAATGCATAATTGAGTTACCACTTGCATAGGCAAAACTAAAAAAAACTCACCTTACTACTGTGCACCACTCAGTCAATCATGCAGTGACAGCCTGCTTATAATATCAGCAAGACTTCAGCACAAGTAAGATTGTGTCAATGAAATGCTTTTCATTGCATGAATATGAACGAATTTGGACTTTATAGACCATCAGTATAGCGTGTTCTCCCCTAAAGTGATGACAACAAAAGTAAATATTCTTTTTTTGAGACGAGAGTAAATATTCTTAAAAGAGAAAGCAATGAACAAGTCTTCCTCTTTTGACTCTTTCCCAGTTTTGCAGCTGGGGAGCTTACGTCTGATCAACTCACAGTAATTAAAATACTACAGCATCTCTTTTGACTCTTTCCCAGTTTTGCGGCTGGGGAGCTTACGTCTGATCAACTCACAGAAATTAAAATACTACAGCATCTGGCAAGATCTCGCATGATGGTCCAAGATTGTCGCAATAATTCAAGTAGATATTTTTTCTCTTTAAGGGAACTAAAGTAATAGATATTTTCTCCTTTAAAAGAAACTAAAGTATTTTATAATTCCATCACAATTTTGGAAAAAGACCAATGAGGCAATGACATGGAGGTTCCCAGTTTTTTTTCTACAAAAATTTTGTGGTATGTTGATTGAATGTAAAATTGAAATTAACAGGTTCACAATCCTCGAACATGGCCTGTGCAATGAAAAGATAATCAACTAACGGGATAAACTACTTCAGATAATAAAGTTTCTTGTAATCATAAGGAGTATAGCACATGCTATATCTTGGTTGCATCCAGAACCAAAATATCACAGCACATTGAAAGAATTTACAGTGTATTTTAAAGAAAGGGTACACTTTGGTGAAAAGGAACTACTGACTCTTTAGCTTTTACTATTTTTTGCAAAGAATCCATCAACGATCAATGCAATTAAAGTTATGACAAACACGGAATCTTCTGAAAAGAAAAAGCAATACCTTTCCTGTCTGAGAAATCAGATATGAAAAAATCTAACGATGGAAGACTTGTTCGAAGGGCCACTTAACTCTCACTGTCCAATCACTTTGCGTCAGGATTATCCAGCTATACTATGTAGCACACATAAAAATTTCCACAAGGAAAAGATGGAGCCCGGCAGAACACATTCATCCATCCAATAGTGCTACTTTACCTAGTGGGATACTCCATTCCAAACATAGATAAGCCAGGAAGGCCTGGTCTCCACTTTTAGAAATTACTTCTGCATACACACAGCTTTCATGTACTCCGTATTTAAAGGGAAGGAGCAACCTGATTGTTTTCACCTTCTATGGTCGTCTTGCAAGGAGAAAGAAAGCAACAGGGAATCCGAAAAATCTTCCAGATAAACCCTTTGCTGATCTGCATCATTTTCTTCACCAGTTTCAACTAGAACACTTGATTCTGCATCTGGACTAAATCTTCCATTCTGAAGGTGGACAGCCTTACGGCCTTCTGGTAGAAGCTGTCTGTTTTGGTCAGAACCTTATTGGCATGTGGCACTTGATTCATGTGAGTAAGTTATCTGTGTCACTTGAAATAGTGTTGAATCAAACATTATAATGTTCCTAACTTACATAATATCACTATGCATCCGTTACTTTTGGTGCCCTTGCAAGACCTGCCAATAAAAAACATGTCATCCATCCATCTTCTAAGCTAAAGAACATGGTATCTTAACTTACTACTATTAAGCCACCTAAGTATACACAGCCTAGTAAGTAGTGGTGCAACATGAGGTTAGCTTGTTGAGAATTTGAAATTGGAAGTTTGAAGCCTCAGTACATGTGCATAATTTCAATCTACTATTCCTTTCTGCATAATATTACTTCCTCCGTCATGAAATAAGTGACTCTGATTTGTCTAGATTCGCGTCTAGATACATGCGAATCTAGACAAATCAGAGTCACTTATTTCATGACGGAGGGAGTACTATCTACTGTATGTCAGTATTACATTTCTATAAAAAGTCAACCAAGAACCGTAAGGGACCTCAAACCTTGCCATTTTTCCCAATGATGTTCCTCACAGGCCATTTGGACCACTTCCATTCGTGAAGCACACAAAACAGAATGATCAGTCACAGGCAAATGACAAGAACTTTAGGTGCATAGTTTAAGGAGCCGGTCTTGATAGGGTAGGACGCAGATAACAGGAACTGGTGAAGAAAGCCACCAAGCATATTGGCTGGATTGAATATCACATGCCAAAAGGCCCAGGTTTGAAATAATTCTCACACATGTGAACATAGCGATGGCTTACATGTCCACCCGCCAAAGTACCCAACAGCGGCGATGGAAGTGATGGACACGAACACCAGACTGGGTCAAAGGAGGGAGCTCAAAACAGAATATGGTCACATGGTCTTTGCACTTGCAGCCAGTGAAAATGAAATGACATAGTCCCTTGATAGTGTATAACCCACAGTGCGAGAAGGGAACATCACAATGTAGGCATGAATATAATTCAGGTTGAAGTTCTACAAGTGTCAAGAATTGATCAGAAAATGGTGAGCTAACTGTATGTTTAGATGAGTCTTCGTGTGAGAAAGTGTTGATATAATTTGTGATATTGATTTCTAACAAGTTTCATTTTTTCCATATAACTGATAATTGCAGGAAACTCGTTGATGCATTACCTGGTTCCTGAATGTGAGGGCAAGGAAAGGATATACGCCCAATCAAATTGCAATCTATGAATATAATCAATCTATGAAAAGTAAAGGTCCCGGGAACAAAAAAATTGTACACCTTCATACATAATTTTGGTTCCTACAGTAAGGTAGCTTTCTAAATAAACTAACAAGAGCACAAAATAACAGAGCATGCTAAAAGAAGCTAATAACATTTACAAGTGTATTTTAAGAACAACATAGTAACCCATTGTTATAGATCTTTTTACAAATAAGCATAAAGAATCAACGTTTAGATTGAAGTTTGTAGAACTCTGGAGACAAGAAATAGAGACATGCAACTCGTTTTGACAGGAATAAACTATACAGTACCAAATGAATGAAGGACTTCCTCAAGAACAAGTCTGGTCTGCTTGTCCAAGGGCTTCTCCTCAGTATCAGAGTAGGCTACATTGAGCAGATAGAGCTTTCTAGAAGCAACAAAGGCCGCCGTGAAGATCCGCTTCATCCCTCCCCTGGTGCTATCCAATGTGTACTCAATTTCATACACTGTCAGCCCATCATGACCAGATCTCTCTCCAGTAGAAATTACCTCCGCGGATTTGGTGCTTTCCTGAATCAAGGGAAAGGACTCAAACCAACTGCCAATACTAGCACTGAATTTATCCCAAATATTAGCATTTTAACCTTTACCACCGGCTATATAATATAATAAGCAACAACAGGAGGAGCTCAGTTTTGAGCTTCAGTGTGAACTCCTCGTTTGAACACATTAGATGCAATTTTCATAATAACGAACAAGTAAGATTACAACGAAGTTATCAAACAGAAATAAGACCATTACACACAGCCAACTGAAAAGTAGCAATGTAGCATGGGGCTGGAAAACTCGAATGCCCCCAAACAACAACGGAGTGTTGAGGCACTACTGCATTTATTATTACCTTTTTCTTCTCTGCCTGCAGAAGCCTGTCCGCGACGAACTGCGGCGTACCAAAATCCGTCAGTGAGGAGAGGCGGACAGGGTTGACGACGACTCCAATATTGTTACTCCCCTTCCCCTCCTGCTGAAACAGCGCCGTCGCGCCTGCCTTCTCCATCTTCCCCCAATTACACAACAGCAACAGACATTTCACAGCTCTAATCCACAATCCTGACGCATCAAATGAAAAAAAGCATCCTACGCTACTAGTACATCACGTTATCAGATGCGTACTTACGCTACGTTACAGGCTTGCTGCACAACGTCGCTTCAGTGTGCTTCGTACCTTCGGCCATGAGGCGGGCTTGAGGAGGGTGAACCCCTGGTCCTTGTCAGTGTACCGCTCCAGCTCCAGCACCGGCGTGCCTGCTTCTCCTCCCGGAACTTCTGCCTCCGTTTCTGATGCGGAGGCCACAGAGAGCTGCGGTGACGAGGCGGGGAAAGGGATGGCTGTGAGCAGCAGCGTAACGGCGGAAACGGCCCTCCTGGTTAGGAGCGGAGGAGGGGAGGAGACGTCGCATTTGGGCGCGATGGTGCGGGGAGGAGGCGGGCGCTGGGCGCGGCCAGCGAGCTTCAGCGGCGGGCCGCGGCAAGGGCAGCCGACGGAGCCGACCAGTGGCATCGATAAAATTCGATTTGTAGAGAGAAGTTCTCGCTCGCGGCTATGGCCGCCTCTGCCGCTCCGTTCGTTATCGTCATTTTACGCTGCCTGTGGGCCTGACCTAATAGTTTTTTTTTACCTTATTTAATGTGCTGGGCCAAAGTAAAGCAGAAATGCGGAATAATCGTAAAAGCCCATTGTTTATTTTTTGCGGGATTTTTTGTTTTGCGGGTACGTACAAGGCCATTGTTGCAGTTCAAAAGCTCGTTGTTACAAAGGGAGGTGCTATACGCCACTGCTTGCGGCATAGCGCCGCCCACAGGGCACCTTATGGGCCAGCCCATCATAAGAGGCTTCGTTGGTTTGCTTAGTTTGATTTCAGATCACCGCTCCAAAAAAAAAAGTTGATTTCAGATCTGTGTTTGTTTCTGATGGTACGAACAATTGTAGCTAGCTTTTTTTTTAAAGATCTGTATCTATTTTACGAGTTCATAAGAGGTAGAAAGTGTTCTAAACATAATAAAAAATATATCGAGATTTTTAAACCACCTAACGACCACTACTGCCACCAGAGCGAGCCGCCGACGCGCTATTGTCGCTGCTCCCTTACCGGAGCCGGCCTAACGTTGTTGATGACAGTCGGGAAGTCTTCATACGCGTGCCCCTAAGGACCAGCGCCCAGAGTTGAAGCTGTCGCCATTAAACTCTTAAATTGAAGCTTGTAACACCAAACCTAAAACACACATAGACTAGACGAGATCTAGAAAACACGTAGACTGAACGAGATCCAACACTCCATAGAAGCGGCAACTAGACAAATCCCCGCCCATTCTCAACTCTAGCAGCGGGATCATCATCGACGAGGTGGAAGAGGAGACGGATATATCTTATTCTTATCCCGCACAACGACGCTACAACAGTGGAGTCAGCTAGTTACATCTTTCTTTTCTTATTTATAGATTTTTTTTTGCGGAGAAAGAGATAATTATATTAGCACACTGTTCTTACAGAAAGGTCCAGGACTTAAAAGAAAATTACACAACACTCCTCCTGGATCCCGACTCCATCGCCGACGCGGACGAGCCAACGGCGCGCCGCCGCCACTGCGCCTCTTCAATCTTGGATTGGACGCAGTCCCTCCACGGCCGGGAAGTCGCTGGTCAGTGGATCCGGAGATCCTGCACCCAGCGCCGCCGATTTCATCGCAGTGCACCGCAACACCATCTCGATCTGGACCATCTACACCCGAATCGGCCGCCACGCCGGATCCGGTGAGGGAACGAAGAACTCGACGAATCCCGGGATCCGCGAGCTCAGGGAAGGCGGTAACTCCACAGCCAAGCTCGGAGCCATGTCGAAGAGATGAGCCCGCCACCAAAACGCCGACCACACCATCCCTCTAGCGCCACGGCAGGCTCACTAGAGAACCCTACACTATGTACAGGCGTGGATCGACGATTCCCACCTCCCCGCGCCCCATGGCCAGGAGGAGGAGGAATCGCCGACCCGACGCCGAGCGAGGTGGGACTCCGGTGCGGTTTCAGAAAAACGCCTCTCTCTACTGTAGCGGGAGAGAGGGAGACGACCAAGCTCGTAAAATAAATTTTATTGCAAAAATTAAACTAACTAGCTACTGTTAAATATATTTAGTACTATCATTATTGACATAAAGAATTGAACTATTATGAACATGATCAAGTTAAGAATATTCACGAAGATTTTTCGAAAATCATGAACTGTACTTTAAGAGGCATGATTTTTTTTAAATGGTCTTAAACAATTTTCAAAAATCATGAACCAAATTTTGAAACACAAGAACCATATCGCAGAAATCTTGATTTTTTTTCAAAAATCATGAACCAATTTTTGGAACTCATGAACCAATTTTCGAAATTCTGAACATTTAATGGTTTCTATCCTTGACCTTATTGTTATGAGTGAGTAGTCCTCACGGGCTGCAGGTTGGGGACAAACCTTGCAGTGATTATGTGCATCTAATTCATAGAAGCATTGTGTATTGTTTGAAATAGCGATTTGTATCTTTTGTTTTTTTTATCTTATCTCGATCTGTGGACCCGTAGGTACCCAAGATCCCATAGATTGATAAAGGATTGAGGTGAGATACTTGGCTAACGGCGTCTCATAGGAATCCAAGTGACAGAAAGAGTTGTACGGTCTTTGCTTAGCATCCTATTCGGGATCACAACAACATCACCACTTAATGCTTTGATATATGTTTTATACTTAATAATCGTTTATAGCCCGTTGCTTCGAGGTGCACTCGGTTGGATTAAAAGACTTTTGTTATGCCAGTTGCATCACGATGGCTCTAGTATATTAGGATGTGTTGCCCACAAGAGATCATCCCCGACGAGGGTTAAATTGATAATCAATGCACATTGTTATGGACTTGGGTTTTGGAGAAGGAGGGAGCGCTGGAGGCATCAATAGACTAGCAAACAAGCACACAGGGATGCAAGGTTTACCCAGGTTCAGGCCTCGTAGAGGACCCTACTCCTGCTTGTATGCTCTTGGAATTATCGAGTGAGTCAAAAGTTATAGGGGTGCGCAGATACAATCTGGCGATGGTGTGGAAACTAGAGTTGTGATCGTCCTCCTCGCCGCCCCTCCTAGCCTTTATATAGATAGGCTAGGTCTCGAGATAGCAGGTCGAGTCGGTTACAAGTTAGGGTTTGTCCCTTTTAAACTTTCTATCTTAAGCTCGCCTTGTACCGCAAGCAGTCGGAGTCTCCTTAGGTCACCTGAATCTTTGATTGGGCCCTGGTAATGTCGTGGGCTTCTGCCAGATTGGACCGTATATGCCAAACTCGAGTACCTGTAAGGTATGCCCATATCCGGTTGAATCGCAGATTCGAGTGGAGACTTATGAAGCCTTTCGAGTGCATAACTGAGCATCTTTTCGAGCGCTCTGATTTGTATCATAGGGATTGTTGATATATGTGCCTGATTTATCCGATGTATCGGGATCAGTTAACTGCCTTAGGGAAAAACAACACAATCTACTCAAACTCGAGTCCCCGGACTCGAGTTCGGAAAAGTGCTGGCGTAATTCAACTCAGGCCGCGGAGGTCTTATACAGTCGAATCCCAGTGTATAAATATGAGCACTCGACGCGTTTGTCAAGGCTTATTTCATCATGCCTGTAGGAACGGTTTATATCTGGTAGAGCACAGCAGATGCGTTGCCAGGCCTTATTCAGGTCTTATCTTCATCTCCTAGACGTGGCATCCGAATTTTAACATCACAGAGATGATTCGGGTGGCCTAGGAGACACAGTCTCTTTGCAGGGAAAATATGAGGCGGAGTCGCCGATGCTTTCGAGTGTTGACATAGTCAACACGAAGTTATGTGTAAGAAAAAATCATAGGATGCGCGGCCAGCGCTCCCTATGGGAGTAGCCCCCGAGTGCCTATTCGAGTCATAGACTCGAGTGGGGACTGTAATTATTTTGCGACTGTTGTCGTCTTTTGCTTGTTTTAGTCGAATATGCTTTCTGTGCTCCCTATGGGAGTAACCTGAAATCCATAATCGAATCGTTGATTCGAGGGAAGGGTTTTCATAATGCTTGGATATCTTTATAAAGTTCTTCGGGTGTGCGGCCAGCACTCCTGTTAGGAGTAGCCCCCGAGTGCCTGGTCGAGTCGAAGACTCGAGTAAGGACTAGTGTAGTCAAAATGTACTTCTACTGGAGTTAATGATGTCAGTGCTGACGATGAGATGACCTCAGTTGCCCGCGTGAGCGGTTTTGATGGGACGTGATGAGGAGGTGGGTCCCATTTTCGGACTTGGATTTGACCAGGCGTGCGCAATCTTTGGTTTTAACTTTGTCTCCTTGATTCTCGCGCGTAATGGGGGGAGTGGAGCGACGGTTCATGGTTTACCCTTGCCACGTGTCGACACTAATTTGTGCCACGCGTCTAGTTGATTTTCTTCTGGCCTTTGGATGACATTGTCGATGAGGTTATGTAGAGATCCTCTGTGCGTTAATTTCTCCACATCTCTTATTCCTCCTCGCGCACAGCCTCCATTGTTGTTTCATGTTGCTCCATTGCTCGCACCTTCTTTGCGACATTGTACCAACTCCGCACTTTCCCGAGCTACTTCCTGCGCTCGCACCGCTAGCGCCAGATGGGCAAGAAGAAGGGAACCTTCGCCGCTAGATCTACGGCTGCCGCTGTTGTGGCCAAGAAGAAAAACACCGCCACCACGGGTACCAGTGCTGCCGCCGCGGCTGGGAAGAAGAAGGGTCCAGGGACCCGCGTCACAAATGGGTCGTGGCGCCCATCCTTCATCAAGCCCTCAGAGCTTTTCACCTATCGCTAGGATGGAGCGCTCTCTGTCGCGGAGGATGACTCCAGCGTTCCCGCGATGAGGTAATCCCCAGTCCTCCTATGGGGTTTTGAGTGATGTTCCTCGTGTTCATCATTCGCGGTCTTTCTCTCCCCCTTCATCCGTTTGTTAGGGGTTTACTTTGTTTCTACGGGCTCCAGCTGCACCAGCTGACCCCAAACTCTATCCTCCACATCGCCTGCTTTATTACCCTTTGCGAGTGCTGGCTCAAAATCGAGCCACACTTTGGCCTCTTCAAAAAACTCTTCAAGCTGAAATGACAGTCGGGTTCGGGTTCAGTAGTCTACGATATAGGAGGTTGCGGGATCTACATCGACTCCAATGTCACCTATTTCTCCATCGATCTCATTGCATCTGTCCAAGGATGGAGGGAGAAGTGGTTCTACATCCGCAACTAGAAGGTTGATGGAGAGCACTACAGACTCGCGCCCTTTGATCCGATGGCGACCTGCAAGAGGAGGAGGTCGTGGAAGAACATTGTGATGCCCGGCGAAGTCGAGGAAATAGAGACTCTGTATCAGCATGTCTGCGACCTCGAACGTCACATAGGCAAAGAAGTAGGCGGCGCTGATCTCATTCGCACTTGGATGCATCACCGAGTACAACCTCTACATGCCAGGGTGCATCCGATGTGCCACTGGATTGGTACTGGTGATGTCACTCGCATATCTGCAGAGGGCATTTCTTCTGGCGAAGTAGACATGAGGTTTCGACTACTGACCAAGTACACCACCAAGGAGGATCTCCTAGGTGACTCAGTCATGCCTCCATTCTGCACAAGCCATCCTCCGCCTGAGGTGGACTTCCTTTTAAAAGTTATTCTTATTTTTCGATTGCTTGCTCATTGTAACTTATACTGATGCTTGGTTCTGGTTTCAGGACTGGAAGGTGGCTGCCAACTTGCCTCCTCATCCCGAGGGAGTGATTCCTCGTGAGGCTGAAGAAGAGGATGAGTCAGGATCTACCATTCCCATGGAGGAGGAATGTGAAGCCCCCGAGTCCGAGGGGACTCACAAGCGCTACCGAAGCGAGGACTCGGATGCCTCGTCGCCGTCGACACCGGAGGATCCTCCTGCTGTGGTAGAGGAGCCAATTCCTGCCGTGCCCATGCACACTGTGGCTCCTCCTTCGTGGAAGAAGTTGAGGTTGCAAAGGAGTCGTCTGATGATTCCTTCGACCTCAACAAGTTTGATGCGTATGTGTGTATGTTTTTGCGAGTTCATCTTGCCTTCTCAAAATCTGTCCTTCTGAAGTAGTTCTGGGTTTTCTTGTAGTCAAACAGCATCATCATCGTCCGATGACTGTCGTTTTGTCAAGGAGACCGGAGTCGTGGACTCCAAATACAAGGAGGTAGTGGCACCATCTCCTTCCTCTCCGGTGGCGGCCCACTCGGGAGGCAATTCTTCGAGCTCCCCCCACACTAGGGAGCATCAAATTGTTGCCCAGACGTCGATTCTGAAAGAATCTTCGGAGTCCCTGGAGGAACACATGAGTTTTCTCGTGCCGTTGGCAGTTGAATTTTGTGTTAATGCTCACATTGCTTCTCTTTTCTTGTAGCCTATTGTGAAGGATTCTACTTGCCTCGCCAAGCAGATCATTTCCTTGGGTCGATAGCATACTTCACTGGAAACCTGCCACCATGCTTTCCAAGGTTAGTTTTATACTTTTCTTTCTATTTCGTTTGCGTAGAGGTTTGTAGGATCAAGTTTTGCCGTTGTAGGTGAGCATAATGATCTTCTTCGTCGCGTCAACTCCCTCAAGAAGGGACTTGCCGCAGTGGAGAAGAAACGCGACGAGGCGCTCGAGGCTCTGGAAGAGTCGAAAAAGCGTGAGGAAGACTTGCGCTCTTCCACTGCTAAGAGGGAGAAGGTGTTCGTAGAACAACTCTTCTCTGCCGCGAAAGCGCTCTCAGGTATGATATTGCTTCACTTGCATTTGCCATGCATTTTGCTTTCATGCTATTGTGCTCATATGTATATTTTGCAGATGCCGTCGGCGTAGACTTTGACGCCCAAGCTTTGACCCACGCAGATGCCTTGGCCGGCGCCATGACCGCAGTCGAAGAATGCAGCGTCTCTATCAAGGACACACTAGAGAGGGCCAAGAGCGTGTTGGGCCGTCTTCGAGAGGATATGCTCCCCAAGGCCAAGCTGATCGAGGATCTTGATGGCTTGGTGGAATCCTTCGTAGAAGGCGTGCCTATGGACTTCAAGAACACACAGTGGGGAGTTGGAGCTACCATAGGTCTCGTGATGGCGCAGGCTCATGGCGTGGATCTGAACCCCATCCAAATCTCCTCAGCGATGTCGGTCACCTCGGATGTCCATTAGGTAGTGTTTTCTCCTTTTGCTACTAGCCGCAGTAAATATGGGCCTCGGCTCATTGATACACTAGCCACGTATTCGGATGAGTTGAGGCGGAAGAAGAAGGCGAAAGCTACAGCACCAGAGGCTGTAGTCGAGAAGAACGTGGAATCGGAGACTGCCATAGACTCGAGGAAGCCCCCGAGTGCCAACGTCTAGCTGTAGCCTGCTGTCTTAATCTTCTTTTGTAATAGTTTAGCTTTTCCTGTTGGATTGTACCTAGTGGGGGTTCCCCTTTTGAGACTTGTTGAATTTGAGTGCACTCCTCTCTTTTATTGATAGATGGTTGGTCTTATATGCCTCTTGCTTTGTCTATAATAGGGTCCCTCGAGTGGTCCTCCTGACTCTCCTCTCACTGATGAAACTGTGGCGCAACCACGTTCAAAGGTGGAGGATCTATCGCTGTTGGCGCGACCGCGCAATCGCATAAAGCAGTTGGAGCGAGATTAGCCCATGATCCGTGGTAACACGGACGTGTGGAAGTCGAAGGCTGAGAAGGCCAGTGCGCGCGAGAAATACCTCTTGGGCGAAGTTGCTCAATTGAATGAGCATTTTAAGTGTTAGTGATAACCCACAAGTATAGGGGATCGTGTGTAGCCTTTTCGATAAGTAAGAGTGTCAAACCCAACGAGGAGCTAAAGGTAGGATAAATATTCTCTCAAGTTCTATCAACCACTGATACAACTCTACGCACACTAAATATTTGCATTATCTAGGAAATAAAACTAGAGCAACAATACGAGTAATAGAAATAGCTTTGCATGATAATAAATAACAAGAAAGTAAAGCTAGTTGCTGCAGCAATAAAATACACTAAACTAACAGAACCATGAGAGTGGAATAGTGGTGGTAATTGTGGTGGCTTTGTCCAAGTTTAAATAGCGAATAGATCAGGTTCATTGTCTTTGATACAGTTTTCTATGTGGGAGAGGCTAAATATACATGTGCTTCACTACTTGGAATTACATGTACTATATGATTGGATTGTTAGGAAACATCTGTAAGTACTAAAAATGCATTAAGGTTTCCCCAACAATAATTTAATGGTCCTCTTACTCCCATACGTGCAACGTTCCGGTTCGCGTTCTTAGTTTTCTGTCACTCCGGCAGAACTCCTCCTTCCTTTTACACATACTACAAACCCTATGATGTTTAATCCATGCACGCACAAATATAATGGACACCAAAGGACTGTACCATATCAACATACAACTCTAATGAACCAAAGACGTTCAACCATTCAATCTAACAACAAAGAAACTACGCCAACATGACATAGATCATAGGATTATAACTTATAGCATCAAACATCATGTTTACATAGGACGGTACAAAGGTGTGTGGGAGGACGAACCACTACATACTAGGAGGATTAGGTGATGGATATGGCGGTGAAGATGGTGAAGAGGGCGGCGGCGGCGGTGCGGGGGACTCCTTCCCCGCTGCCGGTATCATGGAGGAGCACCGCCCCTTAGCCCCCTTCCTTCATGGCTTCTTGGGAAACCCCCCCCCATGGAGATGGGATCCATGGGGGAGGCAAAAATGTGGCTTTGGCGGCTGCAAATTTGTGGGTGGAGGTGCCTTGGGCGAATTAGGTTTCCTCCCTTTATATAGCTTCTTGGATTCCCGTCACCCCATCTTCGGTTGCAGTAAATCGAGCCTAGTGGGTTCGTCCGGACTCGGAATCAGCTAAATTTTATGTTCAGAACGTTTGTCACGAAATTTCCAACAACTTTGTAGTAGAAGAGTTTTCCGTTTGACGCTGTCTACGACCAAAAATGTGACCATCTTCATAAAGAGTTCTGAGACAGATTTCTGGAAAAATCCCAATTTGACTCCAACAAGGTTTCCACTTGTATTCTTGGTAATTCCTACACATCAAAGTGTAAAACAAGAACATTGTGCACTTTTGCAACTATTAGTAGGTTAGTCCAAATAAATCATAAACTTTATACAAAAAGGAGTGTCAAAAGCATATTATTAGCATAAAACCATCAAAAATTATAGATACGTTATGGACGTATCAACATCCCCAAGCTTAGTTCCTGCTCGTCCTCGAGTAGGTGAACGATAAAAACAATATAATTTTTGAGGTGACATGCAGACAACACAATCTTGATCATCATTATTGTAAAAGCGTTGATAATTGGGATTAAGGTACTCTAAACATGAAAATGAAAGATAGAGTTCTAACAATAAGACATAGCAACTATGTTGTAACATGAAAAGGTACAAACAAAAGATTATGAATAACAATGCTTTAAAAGACGTTTGTTTGTTTCACATAAAAAACATAATGAGAATGGTATTCAGCTTGTCCCTCATAGTGTAGCAAAACATAAATGCATAGGACACCTTCAAAGTTCATAAGGGTGACTAGATACAAATAGTTTAAGAACAAGCAATATCAAAGTTATGCATCAGTCAACAAGTCTTGGGACAATGCACATAGAACTAAGAATGGCCACTATGCTCTCCCAATAGGTGCATAAAGATAGAAGATGGAGACTCAACATAAAAGTAAAAGAAAGTCCTTCATAGAAGGAAGCAGGGATTGAAGTCTCATAAAGAGCTTCCAAAAATTATGGTACTTATTAACTTTCAGCTCTAATTGCCCCTATCATAAGCATCTTTAGGTGATTAAGGTTAAAGTGACACAACTAAGAGGATATGCTTGACAAGTTATAAGTTGAAATCTCATGCCCCTTACTTACGAGTAACGAACCTCATGCTACTCAACTTCAGTCACAAGTAAGATCTTGTCATTGTAAGTACATATGTATCATAGAGAACCGCCAACGGGGTACCCCTTGCACATGATACCTGAGCTATCCCATAATCAAAATGACAAGGCAAGCAGACAATGAGCATCTTAGCGATCTTTTTATTTGCTATTTGCATAGGTTTTTATTGAGGATGCTTCATGGAGTGCTCATTATGGTTATGCTGCAAGTTTCCACCATGATTAGGCATGGCTTAGGCTAGCGGCCTAGGCGTTTCTCTAACACACATACAAACTCCATGATCTTACAAGTTCCCTTTTTATTTCACACCGCCGGGATCCATAAGCAAAAGAATCATGATATCAACGGAATAATAAGTGCAATGTTGAAAGCATTCCCAATGATACATGGTTCTGCTAACTTCAACTTATAAAGCGCAAGCATATACGCAACAAAGATGGACGCAATGGTTCAAGATTATTAAGTGCAAGAAAGTAAAGTGTGCCATCAAGTTCGTGAGAGCTTTAATCACTAATTTTCACATAACAAGTTTAATTCGGAAGGTAGATAAAAGCATGAATATACTTGGAATAGAAAATGATAATAGGTAGGTATGGTGGACTCTTTGGAATAACTTGGTTTTATTTGGAGTTGGATGCATAAGTGGAACTCATACTTGGTTATGGAGGCTAGCAAAAGACAGGGAGCGACAAAGTAAGAGAGCAATAATGGCCATAATCATGCAAAGCGACAAAACATCATTAATTAAAGCATAAAGTGATATTACAAGTCGAAAACTAAAGGATCATAAAGGCTATAGTGACTTGGGATAGTCTTAACATGGTGTGAGCATGCGCCAAGTCAACCCAAATAAAGCATCAAAGGAGAATACCACAATACTATGCTTTAATATGCTAAAACAACGCAAGATTCTTTCAAGGCACATTAAGCAATCTCAATTATTTGTAACATGTCATGCTACAGAAAAAATCACTAAGCATAAAGCCAAAACAATATCAAGCATGACATGACAAAGCATAGGCCACATTCAAAAACAAGCTCCTTTTGTACCACTTATAAGCATAAAGCTTCCTACTCTTTTCCAATCACCAATCAACTTATTTAAAACCACATATGAATGCAGGGGTCCAACCAAATTTTTTTAAGCAAACCAACAAAAGAAAACTAAAAACAAAAACAAAGACACTTCAAGAACAACACAACTATGCATGAAACAATAAAAATGAAGTGTTTGGAAGAACCTGAGATTTTTATTGATGAAGAAGGGGATGCCTTGGGTATCCCCAAGCATTGACGCTTGTACTTATTGGATATTTCTTGGGGTGACACAGGGTGGCATCCCCAAGCTTGAGCTTTAGTCCATTATTCATCTCATTACATCATTCTTTTCTTAACACCTGAAATTTTTTCCTTCATACAAAACTTCACATAATCTTCATTAGCAACATTAGTGTACTCAAGATAATAAGTCTTTGGGTTCAGTTTCAACACCAATAAAACTTCCATTAAAACACAAGATACTGTAGAACTTCCATTAAAAAGCTCAATTCCCCAAAGAGAACCCAAAAAGGAATCAACAAGAAGCAAATGCAAATAATGGCAGAAATCTGTCAAAATAGACCAACAGATAGAAACCAATTTTTTTGAAAACCTTCTGTTTCTCAAATCGAAAAGTGTTGAACTAACAAAAGTTGGATAACAACCTGGGGCAGAAGAACAGAAAATTACAACTCAAACCGACGTATAGAGATTTTACATGAATTTTTACAGCGAAGCACAAAAATCTGTTTCGGGATAGCAACTTTCCCAAGCATTACTTCTCTCTCATTAGAGGTTACTCTTGGCACAAAAAGCAAATAAAAAGGATAAGGAGCGGTTTCTACAGAGTTAACAACTTCCAAGACTCAAAGAAAACAAATATAACTGGTGTTTGATGCTAAGACAAATAAATAAAAAGATACAAATGCTCCAAATTTATTCAAGTTTCTATGCTACTCAAAAAACAAAGTTTAAAGGTTTGCAAACTGAGGGGTTGTTGAAGAAACTTTTGGCCATTCTTCAATTTCTCTGTTTGGTGTTCCTTATTCTCTGTGAAAAACTTCAACACAAAAACTTTCCCATCCTTTCCTGTGGTTTTTAACTGAAAAGCTTCCATGGAAAGATTTGTTTTGGTTTCATAGGCATGAACACAAGTGTTCAAGGTCGACCCCCACTTAACCATTACTCATCTTTCCAATCACTTTCCTTTTTGAAAATGTTTTTAGGTAACAAGTACAACTATTTTTTTTTGTAATTCGCATTCCCTATCCATACTAAGATAGAGAACAACTTAAAACTGAAAGTAAAAACTACTTAGAGATAAAACAAACAAGTGCACACAAGAATATTCACCCACACGCTATAGCTCCCCGGCAACGGCGCAAAAAAAGGTCTTGATAACCCACAAGTATAGGGGATCGTGTGTATCCTTTTCGATAAGTAAGAGTGTCAAACCCAACGAGGAGATAAAGGTAGGATAAATATTCTCTCAAGTTCTATCAACCACTAATACAACTCTATGCACACTAAACGTTTGCATTATCTAGGAAATAAAACTAGAGCAACAATACGAGTAATAGAAATAGCTTTGCATGATAATAAATAACAAGAAAGTAAAGCTAGTTGCTGCAGCAATAAAATACACTAAACTAACAGAACCATGAGTGTGGAATAGTGGTGGTAATTGTGGTGGCTTTGTCCAAGTTTAAATAGCGAATAGATCAGGTTCATTGTCTTTGATACAGTTTTCTATGTGGGAGAGGCTAAATATACATGAGCTTCACTACTTGGAATTACATGTACTATATGATTGGATTGTTAGCAAACATCCATAAGTACTAACAATGCATTAAGGTTTCTCCAACCATAGTCTTAAGTTTAATGATCCTTTTACTCCCATACGTGCAACGTTCCGATTCGCATCCTCAGGTTTCTGTCACTCCGGCAAAACTCCCCCTTCCTTTTACACATACTACAAACCCTATGATGTTTAATCCATGCGCGCACAAATATAATGGACACCAAAGGACTGTACCATATCAACATACAACTCTAGTGAACCAAAGACGTTCAACCATTCAATCTAAGAACAAAGAAACTACGCAAACATGACATAGATCATAGGATTATAACTTATAGCATCAAACATCATGTTTACATAGGACGGTACAGAGGTGTGTGGGAGGATGAACCACTACATACTAGGAGGATTAGGTGATGGAGATGGCGGTGAAGATGGTGAAGAGGGCGGCAACGATGCTGGCGGTGGCATGGGGGACTCCTTTCCCGCCGCCGGTATCATGGAGGAGCACCGCCCCTTAGCCCCCTTCATTCATGGCTTCTTGGGAGACCCCATGGAGATGGGATCCATGGGGGAGGCAAAAACGTGGCTTTGGCGGCTGCAAATTCGTGGGTGGAGGTGCCCTGGGCGAATTAGGTTTCCTCCCTTTATATAGCTTCTCGGATTCCCGTCACCCCATCTTAGGCTGCAGTAAATCAGGCCTAGCGGGCCTGTCTGGACTCGGAATCAGCTAAATTTTATGTCTAGAACGTTTGTTGTGAAATTTCCAACAACTTTGTAGTTGAAGAGTTTTCCGTTTGACGCTGTATTCGACCTGAAACGTGACCATCTTCAAAAAGAGTTCTGAGACAGATTTCTAGAAAAATCCCAATTTGACTCCAACAAGGTTTCGACTTGTATTCTTGGTAATTCCTACACATCAAAGTGTAAAACAAGAACGTTATGCACTTTTGCAACTATTAGTAGGTTAGTCCAAATAAATCATAAACTTTATACAAAAAAGAGTGTCAAAAGCATATTATTAGCATAAAACCATCAAAAATTATAGATACGTTATGGACGTATCAGTTAGTTCTCTAACTTCTTATCTTTTTCTTTAGCCATTCGCAGCGACACTTTGTCCTTATGCTCTCTACTTCTTATAGTTGTTAGCGCTCGTCACCCACAGGATGAGAGGGATCGAATTGCCATTCGTCTGAACGTCTTGACCTAGGAGCAGCTGCAAGCTAGTGGATATTTTTGGGTGGATCACGATTGTGCAGTCGTGTTGGCGACACTGCAAGATCGTGCATCTCAAGTGCTGCAGTGTTTGAAGAGGGCGCAGTCGTGCCTTAAGCACATTTTTCAGGAGATGTTTCTCCTGAACGTGGTGCCTTCAAGCTTGCTAGCTTTGCTATCGAAGTTTCAAGATATCAGCGCGGTCCGCGAGTGCGTGCGCCAGCAGTTGGTCGTTGGTGCCAAGCCTGCATTGGCGCTTGTTCGCATGCATCGGCCAGATATGGATTTCGCAGCTGTTGTCACTGGGCCACTGCCTCCGCCAGAAGGGATGACATGGAACATGGTGCCACATTATTGGGCAGTTGATCAGCTAGCCAAAGATATTATCGATTTCTTTGAGGAGCAGACGAATGTTCTCCTTTTGCAGCAGTACGATAGTATGGTCATGCACATGAAATGCATAGGTGTTGTAAAGTTCATAGAATTGTGTCGGATGTGTTTTTTATACCCGTTAATATGTAAAGACCTTACTAGTTTGTATATGTTTCGAGTATTTTTGTAATCTACAGTTCCTTTTTGTTAGCCTGACGTATATTCATCTCAGCACCTTGTCAACCTATCAGGTGCGTTGCAGCTGGGTTGATTTTGCCGAGGGTTCGATTGATAGTGCGTCAGCTACTCAGGATACTGTATTATTCGTGTAATAAGGTTAAAAGGGTGGCGAAGCCCTCGAGCAATGTAATTGCAAGTAAAATAGAGACACAAAGTTTGGGGCACTTGCTTTATTTATTCGCAGAATATCATGAGGTACAATGTGTGGCTAAGTAGCCTGGCTGAATAGCCTTCTTTGTAAAGTAAAATCATCTAGGGGTAGAAACAACACAGCTACGCGATGCTCCAGGGGCCAGATTATGCGACTCCACTTTCTATGTCTTTAAGGCGGTAGGCGCCACCTGGGATTACTTCGGTAATCACAGAAGGTCCTTCCCAAGGGGACTTGAATTTGAGGTGCCCTTGCTGCTTTAGTCGCAGGACCGGGTCTCCTTCGACGAAAGATCTGGGGCGTAGCCTTCTGCTGTGGTAGTTGCGAAGGTTCTCCTGGTAGATCGTGGATATCTCCGCTGCAATCTCACGTGCCTCATCGAGGAGGTCAACGGAGTCTTCGAGTGCAAAGGTTGATTCTGCCTCGCTATATGCTACAACCCGTGGGGCCTTATAGAGCACCTCTGCGGGTAGTACCGCCTCGGCGCCATGTACCATGAAGAAAGGAGTGTAGCCTATAGTGCTGATTGGAGTTGTGCGCAGGCTCCATAGTACTGATTGCAGCTCCTCGGGCCAGCACCCGGCAGCTCTTTCGAGTGGTCGGAGGAGCCTTTTCTCGATCCCGCTACAGATGAGGCCATTGGTATTTTTGACTTGACCGTTGGTCTAGGGATGTGCCACCGAGGCGTAGCTAATGTTGATTCGCAGGTTTTCGCAGAAATCCTGGGACTCCTTGGAAGTGAAGTTTGTCCCATTATCCGTGATGATGCTATGTGGCACCCCAAAGTGGAAGACAATGGACTCAAAGAATTTGACAGCGCTGGCTCCTGATTGGTTTGTCACTGGCATGGCCTCAATCCACTTGGTGAATTTGCCGACTATGACTAGGAGGTAGACGTATCCTCCAGGTGAAGATTTCTGGAGCTTGCTGACCATGTCGAGTCCCCATTGCGTGAAGGGCCAGGCCATAGGTATTGGCCTGTCTGCGCCAGGTGCATGCGGTTTATCCGTGAATCGTTGACAGGCGTTGCATCACTGGACGATGTCCTTAGCATCACGCATTACCGTTGGCCAGTAGAATCTAGCTCGCAGAGCTTTGGCGACAAGGACGCGACTGCCATCATGGTGTCCACAAGTGCCCTCATGTATGTAGAGGAGGATGGCTCTTCCGTCTCTGTTGGAGACGCATTATTGAAAGACTGCCGTGATGCTGCGCTTGTACAATTCGCCATTGATAAGGGCGAATGCCTTAGATCGTCACGCTATATGACACACATCATTCGGGTCATCTGGCAACCTTTTGCTGAGAAAGTATGTGATGTATGGTTGCGTCTAGGATAGCTCGATCATCATGACCTCCATGGGGCCTTCGAGTCCTGTATCTGGCTCCGTGTCGTCGAGTGCCATTGGCTTGTTGGGTGGCATAGCTCTCGAGTCCTTTGACATGCTGGTTTTGTGCTCTGGAGCTTTTGGCTTGATGGAGCGCACACAGATGCGCTCTAGAAATACTCCGGGTAGCACTGGGGCACAAGTGGAGGCGATGTTGGCGAGTGTGTTTGCTTCCTCGTTGCTCTCGCGGCCAACATGCCGCAGCTCGCAGTCATCAAAGTCTCCCTCGAGTGCATCGTAGAGATCGCGGTAGGCGATCATGTTGTCGCTCAGAGCATCGCACCCGTTCATTGTTTGATTGACCACCAGTTTGGAGTCACCGTAGATGACGAGTCACTTTGCATCGGAGGATTTTGCCATACGCATCCTGTGGAGTAAGGCTTCGTATTTAGCTTCATTGTTGGAGGCGGTGAACTACCAGAACATATCTCATCTTGTCACCTTGCGGTGATGCCAGGATGAGGCCTGCGCCAGCTCCCTCCTTGCGCTTGGACCCATTGAAGTGCATTGTCCATAGATAGGACATATCTAGCCTGTCGGGAGCTGGTTTTCCATCCAGTGCACGAGGAAGTCCAGGAGAACTTGCGACTTGATCGCGTCTCGCTTCTCATATGTGATGTCTCGTGGAGACAGTTCGATTCCACAGAGCGCGACTCGTCTAGTGGCGTCGGGGTTATTGAGTATGTGCCCTAGCGGGGCATCGTTCACCATGATTATTGGGTGCTCCTGGAAGTAGTGGCGCAATCGCCTGGCTGTTATGAAGATGCCATACGCTAGCTTCTGATAATGCGGGTACCGCTGCTTTGTCAGTGTGAGCACCTCGCTGAGGTAGTAGACTGGGCATTGTACCATGTGGACTTTATTTTCCTCGGCTCGTTCCACCACGAGCATAGTGCTAATCACCTGGTTGGTGGCGGATATGTATAGCAATAGCGGCTCCTTTTCGTGAGGTGGATAGTAGACGCTTGAGGTCTTTGAATGCTTCTTGTGCTTCGTTTGTCCACTCGAATTTGTCAGCCTTGTGGATAAGTTGGTAGAAAGGCAGTGCCTTTTCGCCCATCCGACTAATGAATCGACTGAGCGCCGCGATTAGCCCAGCCAGCTGCTGGACGCCTTTTACGTTCTTCGGCTTCTCCATAGCCAGTATGGCTTTTATTTTCTTCGGGTTGGGCTCGATCCCTCTCGCAGAGATGAGGTACCCGAGCAATTGCCCAGATGGTACGCCGAAGGCACATTTTTTCAGATTCAGCTTGATCCGGTAGCGTTCAAGGTTATCAAAGGTCTCGTGGAGATCGTCAAGTAACGAGGCTTCCTCCTTGGTTTTGACGACAATGTCGTCGACATAGACTTGGATGTTGCGACCAAGCTGGCTCTTGAGGCAGGCCTACATACACCACTAGTAGGTGGCTCCTGCATTTTTCAGCCTGAAGGGCATCGTTGTCTAGCAGAAGACACTAAAGGGCGTGATGAACGCCGTTTTCTCCTGATCCTCCTCCTTCATTCGAATCTGATGATAGCCTGAGTAGGCGTCGAGGAAACAGAGACGCTCGCATCCCACGGTGGAGTTGATTATCTTATCGATCCGAGGCAACGGGAAGTGGTCCTTCGGGCAATGCTTGTTCAGGGAGGTGAAGTCCACGCACATCCGCAGGATATCCGTGTCTTTTTTAGGAACAAGCACGGGGTTTGCTACCCAGGTGCTTTCCTTGATCTCGCGTATGAAGTTAGCGTCGAGGAGTCTGTTTACTTCCATACCGACCGCTTTTGCCCTTGGTTCAGATAGTCGATGTATGGCTTGTTTGACTGGCCTTGCTTCGGGATTCACATTGATTGAGTGCTCGGCGAATTCCCTGGGAACTCTTGGCATGTCTGCTGGACACTAATACGTCCATTTTGCATCACTATTTTATATGATAATTTACTGTTATTCATTGATATATTTCATATTAAGAGATGATACTTATGTTATTTCATCTATTTTTGCATGATTGATGACTTTTGGAGGATGAACCACCGGAGTCAGGATTCTGATGGAAAAAGCACTGTCCAGATGCAATATTTGCGAAGATTAGAAAATCCTAGAAAATATACGGAAATTCCTATTTTTCTAGAAGATGAAGAATGCTAGAAGGGGAAGTGGAGATGGGCCACAAGGGGCCCACACCACCCCTGGCGCGGGCCCCCCTGGGCCGCTCCACCAGGTGGTGTGGCGACCCTGGCCCACCTCCGGCATCGCCCTTCCGTGTATATATTCCCCTCGGAAACCTAAAGTTCGGGGAGCAACCACAGAAAGGTCCCATCGCCTCTGCGGGGTGGAAACTACAGAGAGAGAAAGAGCTCTCCGACAGGCAGAAATCTACTAGGGAAATTCCTTCCTGGAGAGGGGAGATCATCGCCATCAACACCATCATCAAGCTAGACTTCATTGGGATCATCATCATCTCCACCATCATCATCACCAGCACCGTCACCACCACTCCGTACCGCTGTAACAATTGGGTTGAGTCTTGCATAGTTCTTAGGGGAAACTTTCCCGGCATTGATTACTTGTTGTAGTTGATGCTATTGAGTGGAACCATTGAATTATTGTTCATGTTCAGGTTGTTACTTATCATTATTTCATCTCTGATCTTGATCAATATGATGTCTTGTGAGTAGTTCGTTTAGTTCTTGCGGACATGGGAGAAGTCATGTTGTTAGTAGTGGAATTGTGTTGAGAAAGATTTAATGGTTTGATATTTAAGTTGTGGTTCTATTCTTCTAGTGGTGTCATGTGAACGTCGACTACATGATACTTCACCTTTATGGGCCTAGGGGAATGCATTGTGTATTTGGATACTAATCGTGGGGTTGCCGGAGTGACAGAAACCTAAACCCCCATTAGGAAACCTTTGCATAAGGGAGTGTAGGATCTCAGAGTTTAAGGTTGTGGTTAGGTTTTTATCTTAATTACTTTCTTGTAGTTGCGGATGCTAGCAAGGGGTATAATCACAAGTATGTATTAGTCCTAGTAAGGACAGTAATTAGCATAGGTTCACCCACACAACACTTATCCAACTAGAGAAGATTAATCAACTATATGAAGCGAAAGCACTTGACGATATTCCCATGTGTCCTTGAGAATGTTTGGTCATCTTAAGTAATACAACCGGCTTTTCCTTTGCTAAAGAAAGGATTGGGCCAGTTGCTGCAATTATTATTATTGTCTTTTATTTACTCACACTTTATTTATGTGCATTATCAAAAAAATCCCTAAAAATCCATTTGCTAAGTATTTACAGAGAATTCCTGATCCAAACCAGTTGTCAACACCTTCTGCTCCTCGTTGGGTTTGACACTCTTATTTATCGAAAATACTATGATACACCCCCTATACTTGTGGGTCATCAAGACTAATTTCTGGCGCCGTTACCGGGGAGTGAAGCGCTATTGAAGAGTGGAACTGGTAAAGGAAACTTCTACTGTGAGTACTGTTTATTTCTGTTTGTTACTTTATTTCAATATGGATAATTCACTTATTTTCTTATTTCGGAATGCTACTACCACTGCTAAGGTAGTAGATGAACCACCACCTGCTAAAATTGATCCTTTTAAAATACCTACAAAAATTGTTGATCGTGTTATGAATAACTACTATTTTGGAGATGGAACTGTCCATCTCGATGATCATTTGCTTTTTATACATGAATTATGCGGATTATTCAAGTGTGCAGGTATTACAACATATCAGGTTAAGTAAAAGTTATTCTTGGTATCATTGAAAGGCAGAGTTGAGGAATGGTATAAGCTGCTAAATATTGGCCAATCTCTTGAATGGGAGGAAATTGTACCTCTCTTTTATTCCAAATTTTATCCTCCTAGTGAGATTCATAAAGATCAGAATCAAATATATAACTTTTGTCCTCGTGATGGAGAGAGTACCGCCTAAGCTTTGGGGAGATTGAAGTTACTAATGCTCAAATGTTCTATTCATGAGCTCCCTAATAATATTATTATCAATAACTTTTATGCAAGGCTTTCTCTTCATGATAAGGATCTATTGGATGCTTCTTGTGCTGGATCATTTACACGTATGAAAGAAGAAGCTAAATGGGATCTTCTAGACCGTATTCAAGACAATGCTGAAGCATGGGAGAATGATAAAGGAAGAATGTCAGGTATAAATTATGATTATGAAAGCATTAAATCTTTTATGGGAACTAATGACTTTCATAATATTAGTGTTGCTTATGGTCTTGATTCTCAAAGTATTGCAAATTGTTTTAAGGCCTTTACCTCTTATATTGAAATTCCTAAAAAGAAATGGAACAAGTATCATGAGCCATATAAAGATAGTGTTAATTGTGTTCCTGCTAGAAATACTGAAGTTTATACTGCTGATCATATTTTACCTGAACCTTATATCAATAAAATACCTTCCCCTGTTAAGGTAAAGGAACATTCTATGATAGCTAGTATGGTTAACAAAAGTACAAAGAAAGTTGTAGAACCTAATGAACAAATAGATATTGAACCTGCAATAGCAAATGTGAAAGACCTTGTCACTAAAAATGTAGAAGATGGACACATTATCCTTTCTAAGGATACTTATAATATTGTTTCACATCCTAGTAGAACTAGTAAAGCTAGTGTCCCTGTGTTTTCTGTCAGAATAAGTGATCATTGCTACAATGGTTCATGTGATAGTTATGTCATTAAATTTGTTCATGATGCTGAAAGTTATTATGAGAGAGGGAAAAATGTTTTTATGCATATCAATAATATTAAGTTTCCTCGCTCAACGCTGAAAGTCTTTATGTTGCACTTGTTTTGCCTTCCTATGCTAGTAGCCTCTTGTTTCAACAATTTATTTTCTTACAAAAGTCCCTTGCATAGGAAGTGGGTTAGACTTAAATATGTGTATATTTGCTTCTTGGTGCTCTCTTTTACTTCCATTCATATTCTTATGTGAGCATCATTGAAATTATCATGCCTATCTTAATGGCTATAAAGAAAGAGATTTTTGGGAGACAACCCTTTATATTTTTGCTTTCAGTTATTTTTTGTTTATTTGAGTCTTGGAAGTTATTGCTTCTGTAATAACCTATATTTATCCTTTTTTTGGTTTTTGTGTCAAGATTAGCCTCTAATGAGAGAGAAGTAAGATTTGGGGTAGTTGCTGTCCCGAAACAGATTTTTGTGCTTCACTGTAAAAAAGATCATGAAAAATCCCAAAATGTCGTACTGATCTGTAATTTTTGTGTGTGCATGCCCCAGGTTATTATTTAACTTTCGTTAGTTTTGCACTTTTTTATTTGAGCAACAGAAGATTTTCGAAAAAATTGATCTTTACCTACTGGTCTGTTTTGACAGATTTCTACCATTTTTTGCATTTGCCTCTTAAATCGATTTCCTTTTTGAATTATTTTGGGCTTTCGAAAGGAGTTGCTACAGTAGCTTATATTTTGATGGACTTCAGTTGAAATTGAACCCAAAGGTTTATTATCTTGCATGCACTAATGTTGCTAATGAAGATTGTGTGAAGTTTTGTATGAAAGAAATTTTCAAGTGTTAGGAGAGAATGATGTAATGAGATGAAGAATAGTTAAAAGTCTCAAACATTATATTTTTGAAGATTCTTACAATGAAGATATTGATATTATTCAAGTGGTGACTCCAAAAAAATTTATGAAAGACCAAATTCAGAAACCTACAGAGTCCGTTTTCGAATAGGTAATAGTTCTGGTAAGAAAAGGTCCACGAAAAACTTTTCAATTTATATTTTTTGCAGTTTTTATCTAATATGGAAGATAATGAGTCGAAAAAGGGACAGAAATGGAGCCCGGGGGGCTCACACCACCCCGTGGCGCGGACCCACCTGGCCGCGCCACCAGGGGGTGTGGCCAACCCGGAGCCCGTCTCTGACCCGTTTTCTCCCAATACCTTCCTTTTGTTGTTAAACTATGTAATATATAATTCCCTCGATCCCCTGAGGTCTGCATATCGTGTTCTCGTCGTGTTTTTGTTTCGATCTGTTCTATTCAGATGTCGTTCCAGGATTCGTCTTCAGAGGACTATGAGCTGCGACGCTGGCACGAGCTCCATCGCAATATTGAGCAGAGGACTTTCGTGGGATGGGTGGAAGAAGAAAGGATCATAGCTAGGCGCGAAGACATGGATCGGAGCATCGAGGAGGAAGTAAAGAGCATGTCAGCAGGAATGAAGGGATAGGGGCTGATACCTCCAGTTCTAGACCTCAATTCCTGCCATGCAGCAGTGGAAGCTTTACGAGCCACTGATGAGTTTTGCAATAAGTACCGAGTCCTGGAGAAAGGTGGATATACTTCAAGAGGAGAATAACAGGCTTCACAAGATGCTGGAAGATTTTCTCACTCCGATCATGATCACAACACCACCACCTCTGAAGGAGTAATTCGTCATCAGGTTTTGGCATCTCCTTGGTTTGTTCCAAGCTTGGAGGAGTGCCGCGGTATCACATCATTATCTTTCATCTTTTTACCTTTTTAGTAGAGTCATATCATGAATAGAGAAGTTATCATATAGGATGGTTTACATTGTGCAAGTATCTCTCCTCTAGTTAGTTATCTATGTATCCCTTGGTGTGAGTTGCCGTTATGGAATATTAATGAGAAGTTCTATCATTTACTTTTTGCACATCTTATTTTAGTTTGCAATTTATGTTATATGATTGATCTTGTTGTTAGTATTGGTATCACTTTGGGATTATTAAGTAAATTTAGTTGGTTTTGGCAAACCTAGCTCTAGTCAGTAGCAACACTATTTGAGGATTGAATGGAAAAGATAACAGTACTTTTAGAAATATAATTTCATTATCTTTCTTTCTTGATTGGCTCATAAGCTTAGTATTCTATAGTTAATATCTTTTGTTTTTCCAAGGAATATTGCATGATTGTTTCTATCACTTGTATGTTTGTTTGTTTCCTTCAACTCTTATGCTTTCTACCCAGCCTTGCTAGCCAAAAACCTGTACTGAGAGGGAATGCTTCTCGTGCATCCAATCCTTGAACTAAAACCTATGCCATTTGTGTCCACCATATCTACCTATTAGCATTATTGCTATTTCAAGTAAAATCTCGAGTTTTATCTATCTTCCAAATTAAACTTGTTATGTGAAAATTAGTGATTAAAGCTCTCACAAACTTGATGGCACACTTTATTTTCTTGTACTTAATAAATTTGAACCATTGTGACTATCTTATGTTGCCTATATGCTTGCACTTTATAAGTTGGGAGTTAGCAGAACCATGATACCATTGGGAACGCTTTCAACATTGCATTTATTATTTAGTTGATATCATGTTCTTTTTTTTATGGATCCCGGTGGTGTGAAATAAAAGGGGAGATTGCAAGCTCATGGAGTTTGTCTATGTGTTAGAGAAACGCCTGGGCGGCTAGCCTAAGCCATGCCTAATCCTGATGGAAACTTGCAACATAACCATAGTGGCATTCTATGAAGCATCATCAATAAAAACCTATGCAAATAGCAAATAAAAATATCGCTGAGATGCTCACTGTATGTTGCCTTGTAATTTTGATATGGGATAGCTCCTGTATCATGGGGCAAGGGGTACCCCGTTGGCGGTTCTCTATGATACACATACACTTACAATGACAAGAACTTACCAGATACCAAAGTTGAGTAGCATGAGGTTTGGTGCTCATACTCAAGGGGCATGGGATTTTCAACTTATAATTTGTCAAGCATATAACTCATATTTTTCCCTCACATTAACCTTAATCACCTCAAGATGCTTATGATAGGGGCAATGAGAGCTGAAAGCTAATAAGTACAATAATTTTTGGAGGCTCTTTATGAAACTTGAAGTCCCTGCTTCCCTCTGCGAAGGGCCTATCTTTTACTTTTTAGTTGAGTCAGTAAACCTATTCCTTTCTATCTCAAGCAAGCATTTGAGTTGTTGTGATTCAATCATTCATATGATGATTTATTCAAGCATGTTTCTTATGTTCCTTGTTTTGCACACTGCTCTTACCTGAGTGAATATTACTTTGAAAGATACCATTGAAAACCCCATTATGTTTGACTCCTGCAATTTGTTAACCGTTCTCTGACCAAGAACAAAGTTTGCCATTACCAATTATGATTTACTTTGTGTATCTTTATTGTGTTTCCCTTACTCATTGCAAGTTAAGTTATATAATAGTGAGTTGTTTTCTATTATGATTTGTGTATTGATGAATGTGATGCTTCTTGTCTGTATTCTCTTTATCGACACTTCACTCCATAAACCTGTGGTCATGTTTATTGAGCTCAGTTTTGTTTGGGGACAAGCGAGGTCTAAGCTTGGGGGGAGTTGATATGTCCATTTTGCATCACTATTTTATATCATAATTTACTGTTATTCATTGATATATTTCATATTAGGAGATGATACTTATGTTATTTCATCTATTTTTACATGATTGATGACTTTTGGAGGATGAACCACCGGAGTCAGGATTCTGATGGAAAAAGCACTTGTCCAGATGCAATATTTGCAAAGATCAGAAAATCCCAAAAAATATACGGAAATTCCTATTTTTCCAGAAGATGAAGAATGCTAGAAGGGGAAGTGGAGATGGGCCACAGGGGGCCCACACCACCCCCTGGCGCGGCCCCCCTAGGCCTCGCCACCAGGTGGTGTGGCCACCCTAGCCCACCTCCGGCATCACCCTTCCGCGTATATATTCCCCTTAGAAACCTAAAGTTCGGGGAGCAACCACAAAAAGGTTATGCCGCCATTGCAGGGCGGAAACTATAGAGAGAGAAAGAGCTCTCCGGCAGGCAGAAATCGACTGGGGAAATTCCTTCCCGAAGAGGGGAGATCATCGCCATCAACACTGTCATCAAGCTAGACTTCATTGGGATCATCATCATTTGCACCATCATCATCACCAGCACCATCAGAATCACTCTGTACCGCTGTAACAATTGGGTTGAATCTTGCATAGTTCTTAGGGGAAACTTTCCCGGTGTTGATTACTTGTTGTAGTTGATGCTATTGAGTGGAACCATTGAATTATTGTTCATGTTCAGATTGTTACTTATCATTATTTCATCTCTGATCTTGATCCATATGATGTCTCGTGAGTAGTTCGTTTAGTTCTTGAGGACATGGGAGAAGTCATGTTGTTAGTAGTGGAATTGTGTTGAGAAAGATTTAATGGTTTGATATTTAAGTTGTGGTGCTATTCTTCTAGTGGTGTCATGTGAACGTCGACTACATGATACTTCACCTTTATGGGCCTAGGGGAATGCATTGTGTATTTGGATACTAATAGTGGGGTTGCCGGAGTGACAGAAACCTAAACCCCCGTTAGGAAACCTTTGCATAAGGGAGTGTAGGATCTCAGAGTTTAAGGCTATGGTTAGGTTTTTATCTTAGTTACTTTCTTTTAGTTGCGGATGCTAGCAAGGGGTATAATCACAAGTATGTATTAGTCCTAGTAAGGTCAGTACATTAGCATAGGTTCACCCACACAACACTTATCCAACTAGAGAAGATTAATCAACTATATGAAGCGAAAGCACTTGACGATATTCCCATGTGTCCTTGAGAACGTTTGGTCATCTTAAGTAATACAACCAGCTTGTCCTTTGCTAAAGAAATGATTGGGCCACTTGCTGCAATTATTATTATTGTCTTATATTTACTCACACTTTATTTATCTGCATTATTAAAAAAACCTAAAAATCCGTTTGCTAAGTATTACAGATAATTCCTGATCCAAACCACTTGTCAACACATTCTGCTCCTCGTTGGGTTCGACACAATTATTTATCGAAAATACTACGATACACCTCCTATACTTGTGGGTCACCAGACACCAGGCGAAGATTTCCAAGCGCTCACGGAGGAATTCGACGAGTGCGAGTTCCTATGCGGGACTCAAGTTGTTGGCGATGAGGGCCGTCTTGGTTGGGTCCATTGGATGGACCTGGACTTTCTTGGTGTGCACCTACGTGTCGAAGGATTGGTTAGGTGAGCTTGGCTTGCTTGGGGGAGGCAGACTGTTGTATGTCGACTCCTTTAACCACGCCAGCTCCTCTTGCATGCCAAAAGACTGGGAGATTCTGTTGAATTCCCTATCACAGCTGTCAGATCTCTCGAAGCTTCCATTGACTGTGATAATGCTGTTTGGGCCCGGCATCTTGATCTGCAGGTAGGCGTAGTGTGGCACCGCCATGAACCTCGCGAACATGATACGTCCGAGGATGAAGTGGTATTGTGAGGGCCAGTCGACCACTTCGAATTCAATGCGCTCTCGCCGAAAATTTAACGGTGTGCCGAAGATGACATCGAGGCTTATCTTACCCAGGGGATATACGCCTTTTCCTGGGATGATTCCATGGAAGGTCGTGTCTGAAACTTCCAAACATGTCAGAGGGATCCGCATTACACGCAAGGTACTTGCGAACATGAGATTAATGCCGCTTCCGCCATCCATGAAGACGCAACTCATCTCGAAGCCTCCAATCTGTGCCTCGAGCACCAGGGGACAGTGGCCTGGGCGAGGTACTTGGCGCGGATGATCACGCTCGTCGAAGGTGATGCAGGACTCGCTTCCACTGAGGTACTCAGTGGTGGAGGGCGGAGAGTTTGTCGTGGAGCTTAAGGAACTCACGACAGTCCTTTAGAAGGTGACTGGACTTTTTCTTGTTGTCGTGCTTGTCGATGTAGAAGTGTACATTGCACGGTCCGGATAGCTTGTCCGGGATAGATGTTCCATGTGCCTCATCGCGAGTGCGGTGTTGCCACACTTGTGTGGTTTTCCTACTATCACGGTATCCACCACTGCGGTATCCATTGTTGTGGTTATTGTTGTTGCATTTATCGGTGTAGCCAGCCGCAACCATGTCGACCTCCTCGTGGTCCTTGTAACCGCGTATTCGATGTTTTCCTCGGTGGTCGCGTCTGCGGCCGACGTCGTCGTCATCGTCTAAGTGGACATGGTTTTTTACCGAGTCCTCCCCATTGGCCCACCTGTTCACGATCTCCATTAGGTGGTCGATTGTTTTGGGCTTCGAGTGGCCCAGCTCCTCCCTGAGCTCTCTATGGCGTATGCCTCCATTGAACGCGTTGATTGCACGGTCTTCGGAGATGTCTTCTGTGGAGTTTTTGATGATGGACCATCTCTAGATGTACGAGCGCAGGGACTCGCCAATCTTCTGGTAGTAGCCTCTCAATTCTTCGATTGATGCGGGCCTTTTGTAAGTGCCCTTGAAATTTTGTACGAAGCTGTAGACTAGCTCTTCCCAGCTGCGAATTGATCCGCGCGGGAGGTTGTTAAGCCATGCACGAGCAGCGCCTTGCAGCTGTAGCTAGAGGCGTTGCATTGCCATGCTTGTGGTTCCACCGTGGAGCCTGACAGAGGAGATGTGATCCTCCATCCAGATCTTTGGGTCCTGTAGGTCGTCGAATTTCAGGTTCTCCGATGGGAGTTTAAACCCCTTTGGCATTCGCTTCTGCCTAATGGCTCTGCTGAAGCAGCTGGCACTGCAGAGCTCTATCCCGTCATCTTCCGAGTCAGTCGAACGGGCATGCCTCGCGCGCGTCTTGTCGACCTTGCGCTGCGTGATGTCATCACGCGCGTCGTAGTCATAGTCATGCCGCCTCGAGCGGCGTCACCGCGACAGGTCGTGGTTGTCGTCGCTGGAGGAGGGCGATGATTAGCGCTTGGCCAGAGCTTTGTTTTTGTTTGGCTCCGGCACTGGATCCTTGGTGAGGGCCACTTCGACTAACCCCATGCCCGCGATCATAGATTGGTGCATGGCAGCTCGCGGATCCCCAGCAGGTGGCTGGTTGTTGAGGAGGTACATGGTGGCCGCTGTCACCGCTGCTTGCGGTGTCTTTGGGAGCACATTGCCCCGCGTATCCACCATCATGGATGAGAAGTCGATGACTCGCGCGGCCTCTTCTCGCTCCTTGTTGGTGAGGTGGGCCAGTCGAGAGCGCCTCTTAGCGGCCACATGGTTATGAAGGGAATATGCCCGAGAGGCAATAATAAAGTGGTTATTATCTTATTCCATGTTTATGATAAATGTTTATTTTGCATGCTATAATTGTATTAATTGGAAAAGTTAATACATGTGTGTTTAATAAACAAAATACAAAGTTCCTAGTAATGCCTCTCATATAGACTAGCTCGTTGATTAACAAGATGATCCAGGTTTCCTGATCATGGACATTGGATGTTGTTAATAACGAGGTCACAACATTGGTGGAATGATGTGATGAACATTCATCCGAAGTATAGCATTACGATCAAAGTCATTATGTTTATATTGCTATAACATCATACGAAGTAATCTTAGTCCTTAGACCATGAGATCATGTTAAATGCTAACACCAGAAGAGTATCTTGATAACATCAAACGTCACACCGTAACATGGTGACTATAAAGGTGGGTTTAGTGCTACAAAGGTGTTATGTTCAGGCTCATGGATCAAGAGTGGGATTTGTCCATCCCGATGACGGATAGATATACTCTGGGCCCTCTCGATGATATCACATTGGTTAGCTTGCAAGCAAGTGATGTGATCACTAGAATGTTATATCACGGGAACGAGAAAAGAGTGCATGTCGGTAACGAGATCAAACTAGGTATGGAGATACCGATGATCGAAACTCGGACATGTAATATGTCGCGAGACAAAGGGATTTAGTTACTAGCGTTAAAGGTTCTCGCGATCATAGAAGTCATCGTTGAATGTGTAGGAGTCAGTATGGATCTCCATGTCCCGCTTCTGATTATTAATCTGAGAGGGGTCTCGATCATGTCTGTATTATTCGTGAACCGTAGGGTGACACACTTAAGGGATACCGACACAATTTGGAGCAAATATGTTTCAGATAAAGATTTAAGAAAGCGCTGGAATTATTTCAATAGACACTGAAACTGTTTTAGGTGAAATTGCTGAAATTGGTTCTGCATGTAATATTGAAATGTTGCAGGGGGGTTTATGTGAATGATTGTTAATTAAAGTAATTAACAAAATTCTGAATAAAATTAATAAAAGAGTTTTATTAAATGAGAGAGCATTAAATTTGGAGAAACTTAATGCATTTAAAGTGGAGACTTTAAAAGAGAATGTGAAGGGGCATTTTAATGTGGAGGGGTTACCACCACATGAATGGGGGAGGTGAGGAGGCACCCTCCCATGGGGCGCCGGCCATGGGGAGGGGTACCCCCTCCTCCTATAAAAGGCCCCCCTCACTCCCCTTCTTCCTCACACCTCCTCGTGAAGGATTTCTCTCCCCTTCTAGTATTATTCCCCCATGGTCTCAGATTAGCGAGATACATGTTCCCGGTGGCTTTATCTGGAAAGGAGTTGCTGCTTCCGCTGGACTTGCTGGACCGAGGAATGGAGGTTGTCGGGGTACCGGACGTGTGTGCGATCACGGATGCACCGCTGCTTTGCGGTGCTGGACTTGGTGGTGCTGGACTTGCTAGAGCTGGATCTGATGGACGTGCTGGAGCCGGACCTGCTGGACTTTATCACGATCTTGAGATCGGCAAGCGTACGACTACATCATCCACGAGTTCCTACTCATTAACAAAACTCGTTGTCTTCGAGGGTAAGTTCTCTATGGATGTATATCCACCTGTTGCTTGTATCTAGTTGATAGATCTTGGCGTATAGTTCCTATCATAGGAAATTTTTTGTTTTCTATGCTGCGAACCCCAACAGTGGTATCAGAGCCTGATCTATGCGTAGGTGCTTTGCACGAGTAGTACACATATGTTTATATGTGGGCGATGATGATCATGTTATTGCATCTTTCATGTATTTTGGATATTGGTGGCATAGTGGGATGAAGCGGCCCGGACCAACCTTACATGTCATCATACATGAGACCGGTTCCACGACTGACATGCAACTAGTTTTGCATAAGTGGTCATGGGTGTCTGCTCTCCTACTATAGTCAATATCTGATTTACAACGAGTTGCTAATAACTTGGTTATCCTCGTTGTGGTTCCATGTTCGTAGGTAAGAACGGTTCTATCTCCGAAAGCCCTAAGCCACGTAAAACTTGCAATTGATAAATTAGAGGCGTCTTGTTTAGATCGTTGCTGGGCTAGTGTCTTGATATGGTATTGTTGTAAGTAGATGTATGATAGATACTCTTACAACACACTCAACGTGTAAGTTCCATAGACCTTGGCCTTACACACAAAGGAATGATAGAGATCATACCACGATGCAAATGATAGAGATCAAATGCATGGACCATATCATCTCACTTTACACATATGATGTTTGCATCTTATATTGCTAGTTTGGCGTTTTAGTAGCATTTTAAGATGATCCCTCATTTACATATCAAGATAAAAATGTGTTCTTCCTTAAGTATGCACTGTTCTATGGATCGTGTTTCGAGACATCACGTGATGATCGGGTGTACTCGACTCTATGCTTTCATACAACGGGTGTAAGACAGTTTTACACACGCGAGTACTAAGGTTCTTAATTGGCGAGCCTAGCATGTACAGACATGGCCTCGGAACACGGACCGAAATGTTAAGCATGAGTCATATAGTTGATATGATGCCCATATTGATGCTCGCCTTTGAAGCTACACCGACTCACGTGATGATCGGACTTGGTGTAGTGGATTTGGTTCATGTAATCACCAAAAAGGCACGAGGGATGCCGTTTTTGAGTGGTAGTTCATTTCTAATTTGGATTAGTCGAACTCAATTTGTCATAAACTAAATCGAAGTGAATTTGCATAATTTGTTGTACTCATTGGCGTTTGTTCACTACCTTATGCTTAGTTTTAATTGATATAATAGAACTATATAATTCTGGATATTTACTTTACGAACTGGTATTGTATTGTTTTGAATGTCAATTTAAAGTTTAAAAGTCCTATTGCAAACTTTCAGCAAACTCTATTTACTCCATGAAGTTTAATAAGTAGTATTAAATCAAGAGTAAGAATCCAATGTTAGTATCTAAAGTATCATGTTTGCCTCCATGATTCTTGATATTCAAAAGTTGTTTTAATATCGAGGTTATCTAGGAGCTGAAAGAATTTTTTCAGAAACCATCATGTGTGAAAGATATTGTGATATCCAAAACAAAGTTTTTGGTTGCATTATGATAGAGTGTAATTTAGCAAAATACATGTTCTCATATTGTATGAGAATTTGTGAAGGATGGAGATGCTAAGCATCCTCTCCCAAAAAGGTTTTGGGAACTAACATTATACTCACGATTCTTCCTTATAGGCTATAGTAGCTTGATCATGAAAGTTGTCATGATAAGGATGAATAGAAGATGTAAGTAAAATGTTTACCACACTAATAGATTACTAAAGAATGGATTTTTGAAAGAACACCAAACATTTGATGATGGTGATCCACTTCAAAGTGCAAGTGCAAAGGTATTAGTATTTGACTATATACACTTTGTACTGTGTGTCATGTGAATGACACCACTATTGATGTTGATAGATTCTTTTAAAAGAAAAGGAATTGTTGAAAGAGAATCTATAAAATATTTGGCAGAAAAGAAAAGGTTGGAGATGTCCAACTTAGGTATATAGAAGATATACATGTTATGGATGTATTCCTTGCTTGTTAAACAATGTGGTTCTGAGGTATTGGATACCGGTATTGGATACCGAATTGGTTGGTACGAAGTGTCATACAGGACAACGCAATTCATGAACTTCAATGGCCTAAGTAACTAGCAAGAGAATAAGTGATGATGTTCATCGAAAACAAATAAAGTGTTATTGTGTTTTTCGTTGTCGTCAAACCTAGCCTTCAAGATTTGTTTTAATAATTGTTATTTTGTTCCAGTATTACGAGAACAATGGTTATTCAAATAATTACCGTATTCCATAAAGGATGGATGAACTTTTACAAGTCTAGTGGGAGAAATCACATCCATAAACACTATTGCTAAATTGTCACAAGACAAATGATTGAAAGATCACTTATGAAGTGACATCGCTGTTTTACATTATATTGGAAAGAAAACATGAAGAAACTCCATGTTGATGGAATTTTTGGAGTCTTTGATTTTGATCAATTGACGCTTGTGAAACTTTCCTCGAGATAATTGAAACTCCATTCATAGGCCAAAGAGGAACAGATGACTAACTTATTGGATATTATACATATTGATGTATATAGTCCATTATATGTAGCCATATGCGATGGATATTTTTGCTTCATATACTTTCTCCAGAAATTTAAGTGAATATATCTATATATATTTACTTGATAAGGAAGAAGTATGAAACATTTGAAAAAATTTCAAAGACTTTCAAGATGAAGTGGAAAATCATTGTAACAAGAAAATAAAGAGTTTATGATTTGATCATAAAGGAAGATATTTGCATTACATGTTTAGCAAAACACTTAAGATTTGAGGAATTGTTCCATGATTTGTGTTTCCCGATAAACCATAGGAGTATGGCATATTCGAGAGATGAAATCAAACCATGTTTGACATGGTATGATCAAAGGTGTCATTTATAAAACTGCCATTATGTTTTAAGGATTAAAGCTTTACAGACTACCGCTTTTACACTAAAAAGAGCACCATCGTGATCCGTTGAAATGACACCATATAAGTTATGGTTTGGGATAAAACCCAAATTGTCTTTTCTTAAATATTGGTATGCTATGCATAAGTAAAATGTTTACAACCAAAGTCGGATAAGCATGTCTTTGTAGGTTATCCCAAATAATTTGTTGGGAATTTCTCCATAACACCGAGGACAAAAGAGTTTGTTACTTGGAACGACAAGTTTCTTGAGAAGGAATTTTTCGCGAAAAGTTAAGTGGGAGGGCAATAGAACTTGGATAAGGTTATTGAACCTTAGCTATATGTGCTAAGTAGCGCAGCGCTGGAAAGTGTCCCGGTGGCGGCCACAATGCTCATGGCTCCCGTGATTACAAAGGTTGTGATCTCGGAGATTAGAGTTCCTATTGAACTGTGTGGGTCGGTAAGAATCAAATGGTGTGATTTTATAAGAAAGTCGTTATTGTTTTGACAATGATGAACCGACTACATGCAAAGAAGCGATGATGGTCCCTGACTCCATAAAATGACTAGAAGTCATAGAATCCGTGATAGTATCCATACATGAGAAATCAAGTTTCTGAACTTGGAAGACCCTCCGGAAAGGCGTGAAGCCTATCGGTCGTGTTTGGATCTATAAAGAAATAGACATGGATGTTTAACATCTATGAAATAGTTGACATGTCGGAAAGAAGTTTACGACAATGTTCAAGGAGTTGACTATGACAAGATTTGATCTTTCATAGCGATATTTAGTCTTGACGGATTAATGTAGCAACCACTACATATAATTTGATGTATGGTAGTTGAACAAACAAAACAATGTTCTTCTAATAGAATGGATACCTAGGACGTGTACACGACACGGTCCGAAGGGTTTTTGTTAATTCAAAGGGTGCTAAAAGGACATGCAAACTTCAATAGTTGAAGTAAGCATAGCGGAGTTGGAATCTTCACCATGATGAATCTGTTAAAAGAGTTTAAATTCATTGGAGATGATGAAGATGCTTGCATTTGCAAGAAATTAAGTGGGAGCGCTGAGACATATTTTTAATACATTATGTAGAGGAAATATTGTTGATTGGAAATGATGTATCTTTTATTGACACAAGTTAAGAATTTCATTAAAATAGGATTTTGATGAATGACTTGGGCAAAACCAGAATATTTGGCATCAATGTCTATATGGATAGATTGAGGCGCTAATATGGTTATTCCAGCCGTACATATATGAGATATTGAAAGGGTTCAATATGGAAACAACAAGAAAGGTTCTTGCTGCATGGAAAGGATTGTATCAAGATTCAAGTGTTTCAACACTTGGTGAGTAAAATCATATGAAGATTTTGATCGATTATACCGTGATATGTATATATCTAGAATGTCCTATGCTCTGAATGTTATGAGCACATACCAGAATGATTCATAAGATCATCATTGGACGATAGTAAGGATATTCTTATGAGCTTTGGAAGAACTAAGAATATATCATGTATAAGTGACAAATAGTTAAAGGTAGTTCATTGTAAAGTGTTACATTGATACTAGTTTTGTCATAAGATACAAATTAAAATTTATCTCAATTTAGACTATGGGTGGCACAATGTAATGGAAAGGATGTTCCATGATGGATTTGGATGAGTTCCAAAGTTGAGACATTGTGACGGATACTACAACGAAAGGCTAAGTATATGACTGCTGTAGTAGCAACAAAGGAGGGCATTTGTGTTAAGTAGTTTGTTATCAAACTAGGTGTGGTTCAAAGTTGGCTAATACTATGAAGATATATTGTATGACAATAATATCAACATATTTTAACCCGAACGAACTAAAAGGTCTCACCAAAGGACCAAATTTATACAATGCCATCTCATTTGAGAATGATGATGCGTAGAGACGCAAAGACATGCAAATACACACATACCTGAAATTGTCAGATCCGGAGATTATGTTAACCACTAGAAATCGCGTATATGCAACACCAGAAAGCCATAGGTGTTCAATATGCAAAGTTTTTCAAACTAGATTATTGACTCTAGTGCAAGTGGGAGACTGAAGGGAATATGCCCGAGAGGCAATAATAAAGTGGTTATTATCTTATACCATCTTTATGATAAATGTTTATTTTGCATGCTATAATTGTACTAATTGGAAACGTTAATACATGTGTGTTTAATAAACAAAATACAAAGTTCCTAGTAATGCCTCATATAAACTAGCTCGTTGATTGACAAGATGATCAAGGTTTCCTGATCATGGACATTGGATGTTGTTAATAACGAGGTCACAACATTGGTGGAATGATGTGATGAACATTCATCTGAAGTATAACATTACAATCAAATTCATTATGTTTATATTGCTATAACATCATACGAAGTAATCTTAGTCCTTAGACCATGAGATCATGTTAATTGCTAACACCGGAAGAGTATCTTGATAACATCAAACGTCACACCATAACCGGGTGACTGTAAAGGTGGGTTCAGTGCTACAAAGGTGTTATGTTGAGGCTCATGGATCAAGAGTGGGATTTGTCCATCCCGATGACGGATAGATATACTCTGGGCCCTCTCGGTGATATCACATTGGTTAGCTTGCAAGCAAGTGATGTGATCACTAGAATGTTATATCACGGGAACGAGAAAAGAGTGCATGTCGGTAACGAGATCAAACTAGATATGGAGATACCGATGATCGAATCTCGGACATGTAATATATCGCAAGACAAAGGGATTTAGTTACTAGCGTTAAAAGTTCTCACGATCACAGAAGTCATCGTTGAATGTGTCGGAGTCAGTATGGATCTCTAGGTCCCGCTTCTGATTATTGATCTGAGAGGGGTCTCGATCATGTCTGCATTATTCGCGAACCGTAGGGTGACACACTTAAGGGATACCGATACCATTTGTAGCAAATATGTTTCAGATAAAGATTTAAGAAAGCGCTGGAATTATTTCAATAGACACCAAAACTGTTTCGGGTGAAATTGCTGTAATTGGTTCTGCATGTAATATTGAAATGTTGCAGGGGGTTTTATGTGAATGATTGTTAATTAAAGTAATTAACAAAATTCTGAATAAAATTAATAAAAGAGTTTTATTAAATGAGAGAGCATTAAATTTGGAGAAACTTAATGCATTTAAAGTGGAGACTTTAAAAGAGAATGTGAAGGGGCATTTTAATGTGGAGGGGTTACCACCACATGAATGGGGGAGGTGAGGAGTCACCCTCCCATGGGGAGCCGGCCATGGGGAGGGGTACTCCCTCCTCCTATAAAAGGCCCCCTCACTCCCCTTCTTCCTCACACCTCCTCGTGAAGGATCTCTCTCCCCCTCTATATTATTCCCCCATGGTCTCGGATTAGCGAGATACATGTTTCCGGTGGCTTTATCTGGAAAGGAGTTGCTGCTTCCGCTGGACTTGCTGGAGCGAGGGATGGAGGTTGTCGGGGTACCGGACGTGTGTGCGATCACGGATGCATTGCTGCTTTGCGGTGCTGGACTTGGTGGTGCTGGACTTGCTGGAGCTGGATCTGATGGACGTGATGGAGCCAGACCTGCTGGACTTCATCACGATCTTGAGATCGGCAAGCGTACGACTACATCATCCACGAGTTCCTACTCGTTAACAAAACTCGTTGTCTTCGAGGGTAAGTTCTCTATGGATGTATATCCACCCGTTGCTTGTATCTAGTAGATAGATCTTGGCGTATAGTTCCCATCGTAGGAATTTTTTTGTTTTCTATGTTGCGAACTCCAACAAGTTATTGCCCTTAGAAGAGGATCCTCCCATGGAAGAGAGATGAGCCCGCCGAAGGCTCGACTCGTCCGCCGCCTTTCTGCACGCATCGAGCTGTGCGATCACTTGTTGTTGGCACGTGTATTCTTCCTTGAGCAGCCAGTGGTAACCCATCAACATGTCATGTGATGAGTTTGGGGGCAGGGGATTGCCCCGCAGGGCTTCTCAATAGTGGGCCCACTCGTTATCATTGAGATTGATCAGCACGCGCTCTTCGATACGCTCATTCGCCGTGAGATGCGGGTCTCCTTCCGTCCCGTTGTTGGTGGGTGCGTGATACATTGCAAATGTATCTATAATTTTTGATGTTCCATGCTTGGTTTTATCCACTTTCTTGTGTTTTATTCCAACTTTGGAGTACAAGTATTATGATTTCTTAACCTAACCTATTAACAAGAGCCACAGTGCTAGCTGCCTGTTTTCTGCTGTTTTTGGTTCCAGGAAAGTCAGAAAATGAATATTCTCGGAATTGGACGGGACAAAAGCCAAAGTGCCTATTTTTCCGGAAGCGATCAAGTGCCAGAATACGAGACGGAGAAGGGCTGGGGGCCGGGCACACCACCTGGTCGCGCGGCCAGGCCTGGCCCGCACCAGAGGGTGGTCTGGCCGACCCCAGCACCCCCTCGGCCTCTCCTTCCGCCTATAAGTTGCCCTCGGGACGAAAACCCTATGTACCCGATCAAAAATTCACGAAATAGTCTGTAGCCGCCGTCATCTTCATCCCTAGATCGGGAGGGATCTGAAGCTCTTCCTGGCACCCTGCCGGAGAGGGGAATTCACCCTGGAGGCCTTCTTCATCACCATGCAAGCCTCCAATGTGATGCGTGAGTAGTTTATCCTTGGACTACAGATCCATGTAGTATCTAGACGACTGGTTTCTCCTCCTTTGTGCTTTCATGTTTAGATCTTGCGAGCTCCGTTCATGATCAAGATCATCTTTTTGTAATGCATACATGTTGTGTTTGCGGGGATCCGATGGATATTGAGATGCTATTTTAGATTGATTATTGATTCTATCATGTCTTTGTTATTTGAGATCTTGCATGCTTTCCATTGTTAGTAGCTATCTTGGCCAAGTAGATGTTAGCAACTCCAAGAGTTAGTATTTATGCTCGATAGTGGGTTCATGCCTCTGGTAATCTGGGGAAGTGACAGAAATCTCTAAGGTACTAGATGTGTTGTTGCTACTAGGGAGAAAACAACGATCCTTTGTTCATAGAACAATTGTATTGTTTACCTTACACGCAGTTCATAAAGCAATAATCTGTTGCTTGCAACTTAATACTGGAGGGGGTTCGGATGATAACCTGAAGGTGGATTATTAGTCATAGATGCAGTTGGATGGCGGTCTATGTATTATGTTGTATTGCCCAATCAAGTCTCAAAGGAATCAAGATGATTAGTATATGCATGTATTGCTTTCTCGGTGTTTGTCAATTGCCCCGCTATAATTTGTTCACCCAGCATGTTATTTATCTAAGGAGAGCCACCTCTAGTGAACTATGGATCCCGGTCCTTCTTCTTTACATACAATCTACAACTGTTTACTCCTTTGTGTTTACTTTCTGCAAACTTTTACTTCTTTCCATTCGATACGTTTAATCCTTTCTTTTCCGCAAAACACGGTGAGATTGACAACCTCATCGCAAGTTGGGGACAAAGTTCTGTGCAGGTCTCCACGTTGCTACTAGCACCGGTAGTGCGCCCTGCCAAAGCTCAGCTAGTAACACCTTTGGGGTGTTTCCTTGCTCCTACTGGTTCGATTAAACCTTGGTTTCATAACTGAGGGAAACTTGCTGCTGTGCTCATCATACCTTCCTCTTGGGGTTCCCAACGAGCTCTACATCAACATCGCCATCAAGCAATTTTCTGGGCGCCGTGCATTGAGCCATCAAGCGATTTTTCCGCGTTGCCGGGGAGTCAAGGACATCTTCACAAGGGGAGTCCCTCATAACCAATCTCTTTACTTTGTTGTTTTTGTTTTACTTAGTTTCTTTTTGCTTTGTTTGCTTGTTTTGTTCTTCAAAAACACAAAAAAAAATTAGTTTTACTAGTTTGCTTTCTTATTGGAAAAACACAAAAAATTAGTTCCTTTCTTAAGTTGCCTTTATGACTAGCTCTGCTCCAATCACTATTTCATTATGGATAGCTCACTCAGTTTCCTATTTGGGAACAGTTTTATGACTGCTAAGGTAATAGATGAACCACCGCCTGCTAGAACCTCCATGGAAGAAGAAATTGCTGAACCTGAAAGCTCATTAGATGAAAAAGAGGAGGAGAGTGATGGACAAAAGGAGGAAGAATGGATCTACCCATGCCTACCTTCTAATGAGAGTAACTCTTTATCCCTTACATTATTTGATTGTCCCCCATGCTTATCAAAGGAGGGTGAATGTTATGTTCCCGAGGATGCTTTTGAAAATGTTTATAATAAATCTCTAGTGCTTGTAGATCATGAAAAGCATGCCTTATGTGATAGTTATATTGTTGAGTTTATTCATGAGGCTACTGAAAATTATTATGAGAGAGGAAAATATGGTTGTAGAAGTTTTTATGGTAATGAAACACCTCTCTATGTGCTGAAAGTTTTGTTTTATCTTCCTATGCCTGTCACTTTGTTCTTTGTGCATTTATTTGCATACAAGATTCCTATGCATAGGAAGTGGGTTAGACTTAAATGTGTTTTGAATTTGCTTCTTGATGCTCTCTTTTACTTCAATTCATATTTCCTATGAGAGTATCTTCTCAAATTTTCATGCCTAACTTAAAGGCGTTAAAGAAAAGTACTTGTTGGGAGATAACCCAATAGTTTCAGTAATAACCTCTCCTTATCCTTTTTATTTTCCTTTTGTGCCAAGAGTGACCTCTAATGAGAGTGAAGTGATGATTGGGGAAGTTGCTGTCCCGAAACAGATTTCTGTGCTTCACCGTAAAAATTCCTGAGAGAGCTCTGTATGTCGGATTGAGCTGTAATTGTTTGTGCTTCTGACCCAGGTTGTTATATAACTTTAGTTAGTTCAACACTTTTTGATTTGAGCAACAGAAGGTCTTTGAAAAAATTCATCTTTACCTGCTGGTCTGTTTTGATAGATTTCTGCCATTTTCTGCATTTGCTTCCTGTTAGTTCCTTCTTGAGTTCCTTTGGGGAATTGAGCTTTTTGAGGGAAGTGCTACAGTATCTAGTGTTATAATGGAAGTTTATTTGGTGTTAGACCTGAACCTTAAGACTTATTTATCTTAAGTGCACTAATGTTGCTAATAAGATCGTGTGAAGTTTTGTATGAAAGAAAATTTTCAGGTGTATGGAAGGAATGATTAACGAGATGAAGGATGGTCTAAAGCTCAAGCTTGGGGATGCCACACGTGTCACCCCAAGAAATATCCAAGAAGTACAAGCATCAAAGCTTGGGAATGCCCAAGGCATCCCCTTCTTCATCAATAAAAATTACAGGTTTCTTCCAAACACTTCATTTTTATTGTTTCATGCACAGTTGTGTTTTTCTTGGAGCGTCTTCTTTTTCGTTTTTGTTTTGGTTTTTAGTTTGCTTGGTTTTCTTAGTTTTATGATTAAGTTGGTTGGACCCCCTCTTTCATACTTTGGTTTGGTTTGGTTTGGAAAAAAGTAGGAAAGTTCATACTTATGTGGTAAAAAGAGCTCGTTTTTGACTGTGGCTATGCTTTGTCATGCTGTGCTTGATATTTTTTTAGCTTTATGCTTAGTATTATTTGCTGTAGCATGACTTGTTATAAACAATTGAGATTGCTTAATGTGCCTTGGATGAATCATGCGTTGCTTTAGCATATTAAAGCATAGTATAGTGGTATTCTCTTTTGATGCTTTATTTGGGTTGACTTGGCGCATGCTTACACCATGTTATGACTTTCACAAGTCACTATAGCCTTTATGATCCTTTAGTTTTCAACTTGTAGTATCACTTTATGCTTTGATCAATGATGTTTTGTCGCTCTGCATGATTATGGCCATTACTGCTCTCTTAGTTTCTCGCTCCCAGTCTTTTGCTAGCCTCCACCACCAAGTATGAGTTCCACTCATGCATCCAACTCCCTAAACCAAGTTTTTCCAAAGAGTCCACCACACCTACCTACTAGCTTATGCTATTCCAAGTATATCCATGCTTTTGTCTACCTTTCACTTGTTATGAGAAAACTAGCGATTAAAGCTCTCACGAACTTGATGGCACACTTTACTTTATTGCCTCTAATAAACTTGAACCATTGGGTCCTTCTTTGTTGCGTATATGGTTGCGCTTTATAAGTTGAAATTAGCAGAACCATGTACCATGGGGAACGCTTTCAAAATTGCACTTGTACTTTGTACCCGTTGATATTATGTTCTTTTGCTTACGGATCCCGGCAGTGTGAAATAAATGTGGAACTTGTATGATCATGGAGTTTGTATGTGTGTTAGAGAAACGCCTGGGCCGCTAGCCTAAGCCATGCCTAATCATGGTGGAAACTTGCAGCATCACCATAATGAGCACTCTATGAAGCATCCTCAATAAAAACCTATGCAAATAGCAAATAAAAAGATCGCTGAGATGTTCATTGTCTGCTTGCCTTGTTATTTTGATTATGGGAAAGCTCCCGTATCATGTGCAAGGGGTACCCCGTTGGCGGTTCTTAATGATACACACATACTTACAATGGCAAGATCTTACTCGTGACTAAAGTTGAGTAGCATGAGGATCGGTCTTCGTAAGTAAGGGGCATGAGATTTCGGTTTATAACTTGTCAAGCATATCCTCTTAGTTGTGTCACTTTAACCTTAATCACCTTCAAGATGCTTATGATAGGGGCAATGAGAGCTGAAAACTACAAGTACCATAATTTTTGGAAGCTCTTTATGAGACTTGAATCCCTACTTCCTTTTACAAAAGGCCTTTCTTCCACCATTATATTGAGTCTCCACCTTCTATCTTTATGCACTACTTTGAGAGCATAGTGGCCATTCTTAGTTCTATGTGCATTGTCCCAAGACTAGTTGATTGATGCATAACTTGTTATTGCTTGTTTGAAACTATTGTATCTAGTCACTCTTATGAACTTTGAAGGTGTCCCATGCATTTACATTTGCTACTCTATTGAGGGACAAGCTGAATACTTTTATGCTATGTTTTCTTTATGTGAAACAAACAAACGTCTTGCAAAGCATGTTATTCATGAATCTTTTGTTTGTGCCTTTTCATGTTGCATCATAGTCTCTTTGCTTATTGCTAGAACTTTGTCTTTCATGTTATGATTAAAGTACTTTGATCCTAGCTTTGAATGTTTTGCAAATACTTTGATCAAGTCTTTGATGGTGCATGTCACCTCAAAATTTATTCTTTTTATCACTTACCTACTCGAGGACGAGCAGGAGTTAAGCTTGGGGATGTTGATACATTGCAAATGTATCTATAATTTTTGATGTTCCATGCTTGGTTTTATCCACTTTCTTGTGTTTTGTTCCAACTTTGGAGTACTTTTATTATGATTTCTTGGACTAACCTATTAACAAGAGCCACAGTGCCAGCTGCCTGTTTTCTGCTGTTTTTGGTTCCAGGAAAGTCAGAAAATGAATATTCTCGGAATTGGACGGGACAAAAGCCAAAGTGCCTATTTTTCGGAAGGGATCAAGTGCCAGAATACGAGACGGAGAAGGGCTGGGGGCCGGCCACACCACCTGGCCGCGCGGCCAGGCCTGGCCCACGCCAGGGGGTGCAGCCGACCCCCCTCCTCTCCTTCCGCCTATAAGTTGCCCTCGGGACGCAAACCCTAGGTACCTGATCAAAAGTCCACGAAAGAGTCTGTAGCCGCCGTCATCTCCATCCCTAGATCAGGAGGGATCTGAAGCTCTTCCGGCACCTGCCAAGAGGAATTCACCACGAGGCCTTCTTCATCACCATGCAAGCCTCCGGTGTGATGCGTGAGTAGTTCATCCTTGGACTACGGATCCATGTAGTATCTAGATGGCTGGTTTCTCGTCCTTTGTGCTTTCATGTTTAGATCTTGTGAGCTCCGTTCATGATCAAGATCATCTTTTTGTAATCCATACATGTTGTGTTTGCGAGGATCCGATGGATATTGAGATGCTATTTCAGATTGATTATTGATACTATCATGTCTTTGTTATTTGAGATCTTGCATGCTTTCCATTGTTAGTAGCTATCTTGGCCAAGGAGATGCTAGCAACTCCAAGAGTTAGTATTTATGCTCGATAGTGGGTTCATGCCTCTGGTAATCTGGGGAAGTGACAGAAATCTCTAAGGTACTAGATGTGCTGTTGCTACTAGGGAGAAAACAACGATCCTTTGTTCATAGAACAATTGTATTGTTTACCTTACACTTGATTCAGAAGCAATAATCTGTTGCTTGCAACTTAATATTGGAGGGGGTTCAGATGATAACCTAAAGGTGGATTATTAGTCATAGATGCAGTTGGATGGCGGTCTATGTATTATGTTGTATTGCCCAATCAAGTCTCAAAGGAGTCAAGATGATTAGTATATGCATGTATTGCTTTCTTGGTGTTTGTCAATTGCCCCGCTGTAATTTGTTCACCCAGCATGTTATTTATCTAAGGAGAGCCACCTCTAATGAACTATGGATCCCGATCCTTCTTCTTTACATACAATCTATAGCTGTTTACTGCTTTGTGTTTACTTTCTACAAACTTTTACTTCTTTCCATTCGATACATTTAATCCTTTGTTTTCCGCAAAACACGGTGAGACTGACAACCTCATCACAAGTTGGGAACAAAGTTCTGTGGTTGTGTTGTGCAGGTATCCACGTTGCTACTAGCACCGGTAGTGCGCCCTACCAAAGCTCAGCTAGTAACACCTTTGGGGTGTTTCCTTGCTCCTACTGGTTTGATTAAACCTTGGTTTCATAACTGAGGGAAACTTGCTGCTGTGCTCATCATACCTTCCTCTTGGGGTTCCCAACGAGCTCTACATCAACACCGCCATCAAGCAATTTTCTGGGCGCCGTGCATTGAGACATCAGTGCGCCGTTGGCGGGACCACTGTTCGCGACTGGGATACCGCCGCCAGTAGCGATGTTGTCTCGAGTGCTGCCATTTTCACCTGTGTTGACGACGGCACACATGTAGTGTCTGGGGAAGCTGTTGCTTCTGCAGCTTTCAGATCCAGAGCCGTAGGCTCCATCTTCAGTGGCTAGATCGCTCAGATCGGACTCGCGACTGCTGTCGTTGATCGTATTCCCGACTGCTGTCAGGTTGTTGAGTTTGCTCCGGGTGCCGATCAACGGTGGAAAGCACGATGCGGGAGCAATCGAGGGAACCTTCGGCTGGTCGGGGAGGCAAAGTGTGCCCAGCTGACCGACTTGGAAGCGTAAGCTCCCGATTGCCAGGCTGATCCCATCGCCGACGGACTCGGAATCCGGGCGAGTGGCCGGCGTGTGCACGGTGAAGTCGAAGGCACCGAAGAGGAGGCGAATATCTGCTATTGTAGAGTTGTACATCGTAGTTATGGGGCCGAGGAAGCCGCAACATCAGCACTCCTAATTCCCACAGACGGCGACAATTGACGAGGGTTAAACTCATTAATGCCCATTGTTATGGACTTGGGTTTTGGAGAAGGAGGGAGCGCCGGAGGCATCAATCGGCTAGCAAACAAGCACACATGGACGCAAGGTTTACCTAGGTTCAGGCCTCGTAGAGGACCCTACTCCTGCTTGTCTGCTCTTGGAATTATTGAGTGAGTCGAAAGCTATAGGGGTGCGTAGATGCAATCTGGCGATGGTGTGGAAACTAGGGTTGTGATCGTCCTCCTCACCGCCCCCTCCTAGCCTTTATATATATAGGCTAGGTCTTGGGATAGCAGGTCGAGTCAGTTACAAGTTAGGGTTTGTCCCTTTTAAACTTTCAATCTTAAGCTCGCCTTATACCGCAAGCAGTCAGAGTCTCCTTAGGTCGCTCGAATCTTTGATTGGGCCCTGGTAACGTCGTGGGCTTCTGCCATATTGGACCGTATATGCCAAACTCGAGTACCTGTAAGGTATGCCCATGTCAATCCCTATTGTCGACGTGTCCTTTTTATTTCCTTTTAGCATTGCTTTTCAAGGTTCGATTAAACCTAGGTATTGTAGGAAAAAAGCTATTATACTAGATCCATGAATCCGGATCAAAGATATCAAATAACCTTTTCACTTTCGATAGAAATTGCATTGATTCCTTCGAACAGTTAAAAAAGCGCTAGTTTCTGCACCCTTTATCCAACCACCAAACTGGGACGAGCCATTTTAAATTATGTGTGATGCTAGTGACTATGCTATTGGGGTTGTTCTAGGACAAAGAGATGGATCGAACCTAAACACCATTCAATACACTAGCAGAGTATTTAATGAGGATCAAAGAAACTATGCAACAACTAAAAAAGAATTTTTAGATGTAGTTTTTGATTGTGATAAATTTAGACACTATATTAACAATTCAAAAGTAATAGTTCATATAGATCATTAGGCTTTGAGACATCTCCTAGCTAAGAAAGGTGCTAAACACCGTCTAATTAAATGGATCTTGTTACTCCAATAATATGACCTGCAGATAGTGGATAAGAGAGGTAAGGATAATCCCGTTACCGATCATCTATCATGTATGGAAGGTATCATAGAGGACCTCATTCCCATTAACGAATCCTTGCCAGGAGAATATCTTGCGGCTATAGAGTCTCGCGACATTTGGTTTGCAAATTATGCTAACTTCCTTGTAGGTAAGTTTCTACCAAAAGGAATGGATTATAATCAAAGAAAGAAATTCTTTAATGATTTAAAACATTACTTTTGGGACAACCCTTATTTGTACAGGCATGGTATTAATGGGATAATTAGGAAATGTGTACCTGACCACGAGGTAAGAGCCATCCTCAAGGCTTGTTATGATAGTCCTTATGGGGGACATCATGCTGGTGATTGTATGATAGATAAAGTCTTGCAATCAAGCTTTTACTAGCCTACCTTGGTTAAAGATGCTCATGAATATGTTAGGAATTGTGATGCTTGCCAACATATGAGTAACATTGGCAAAAGACAGGAAATGTCTATGAATATAATCTCGTAATAGAGCCATTTGATGTATGGGGAATCGATTTTATGGGACCTTTTGTCCCCTCTAACGGTTATACTCATATTATTGTTGCTGTTGACTATGTTACCAAGTGGGTAGAGGCTATACCCACTTCTCATGCAGATGCAGCCACTTCCATCAAAATGACCAAGGACATCATCTTTCCTAGTTTCGGAGTACTTCGATTTTTGATTACTGATGGTGGAACTCATTTTATGAAAGGTACCTTTAGCAAGATAGTTCATAAATATGGGGTCGATCATCGAGTAGCCTCACCTTATCACCCACAAACCAGTGGACAAGTGGAATTGTCTAACCATGAAATTAAAGTCATACTCTAGAAGACAGTGAACATGTCAAGAAAGGACTGGTCTATGAAGCTTAATGATGTGTTATGTGCGTATCACATAGCCTTCAAAAATCCAATGGCAATGACACCATACAAGATGGTCTACGGTAAAACTTGTCATCTTCCATTAGAACTTGAGCATAAGGCTCACCGGGCTATCAAAACTATGAATTTCAATTTTAAAACTATTGGGGAGAAATGGCTTTTAAATATTCATGCTTTGGATGAACTTAGAAGTGAAGCCTATGAAAATGCTAGGATATTCAAGGAAAAGGTAAAGAAATGGCCTGATAGAAAGTTAGAAAATAAGGAATTTAAATCTGGGGATAAAGTTTTTCTCTACAACTCTAGGCTTAAAAATTTTGTAGGTAAGTTAAAATCTAGGTGGGAAGGACCTTATGAAGTTGAAGAGGCATACCCTTCGGGAGCTATAAAGTTGAAAACTACTACACCATCTTCTTCATCCTGGATTGTTAATGGGCAGTGTTTGAAGCACTATAGAGTTGGGGAAGTTGATACTGTGGAGCTAATCTCCTTAATATCGCCTAAGGAGTATAGTAAAGAGAGGTAATTGTATTTTAGCTGCTTAATTTTTGTTGTTTTGGAATCCTTTTAGTTTGTTTCATCTTGATTTTTGTTTTCCTTAATTTTTTCTGATTTTTCTGACCTATTTTCCGACCTGGTACGGGCAGGCCGTACGGGCAGAGGCATCCGTACCAGTGGTCGTTAAGTAGGCAGATGCCTGCGCCCTTTTTCTTGCAATTCGATACGATGGGGCAGTATGGGCGGACACGCCCGTACCAGTGGTCGTTACCGACGTTGTTTTCTTCCTCACTCGTTTACTCTTGCATTGAAAAAAAAGATGATAAAGAAGGTGGTAAGACGTCCGTACGGGCGCATGGTACGGACGGAATCCACCCGTACCATTACCCGTGGCGGACTCCACCCCTTTTATCTAGGGTTTCTCTTTTTATTTGCATCTTTCTTCTTTCTTTTTCTTTGACTTTCGCCATCATATTTCAGATCTTGAGTTTTGTTCCTTCCCTTTTTATCATGACACCTCAGATCTCACTTGATCGCTCGAGAACTATGAAACTTTTCATATCAAGTAGATCTGGACCAAGAAGGAAGATGTATCTGTAGCGTAATCCAGAAGAAGGGGATCCGAGAGGGATACTTCGTCCTCCTCAACCCAAGAGTCTACTATAGTGGTTCCACTCCCCAAATGGGAAGATTTGTTTCCATGCAATTTGGAGATGCCCAGGCACGTGGAACAACGGAAGAATAAAGGAGAATATCCACTCAACCAATAAAGGTATAACCTTTGTGGATCTTCTCTTAAATATCCTCCAGGATCCTCTTCTCAAAAAGAGGAAAAACGGGATGAGATTCGAGAAAAGATTGAAACCTAGAAAAGTCCAAATCTTGCGTTGAAACTATTGGGGAAGGAGTTGGATCTTACTGGATGATGGGTAAATACCTCGAAAAGAAGGTTGATGACATCGACGGGAGAGTTCAACTCCTAACCAAGGTCATCATGGAGATGGCTGATGACAGGAAGACGTTAAGCAAAATAATTATAGAACTGCATGCTAGCATCGTAGATATGTCCACTAATTAAAGTAAACCAAAAGGCATACGTCGGTAAGCATGTAAACCATAAGAACTAATGAAAGTTGTTTTAAGTTGGTCATCAGGATGAATGGCTATTTGAGAAAAACCAGAGTATCCGTCCAAGTAGCAAAAATGAGTGTGGTTTTCTAACCTTTCTAAAGTTTGATCTATGAATGGAAAAGGATAGTGATCTTTCCTAGTTTATTTATTCAATTTCCTGAAATCTATGCACATCCTATGTCCAACAATAGTTCTAGTAGGTATCAATTCATTGTTTTCATTAGGAACAACAGTAAAACAACCCTTCTTAGGGACACAATGAACATGACTTACCCATTCAATTTATTTTACATGATAGATTATACCTGCGTCCAATAGGCGTACAATTTCTTTTCTTACCACTTCCTTCATTTTGGGCTTCAGTCTTCTATTAAATTCTGCAACTAGTTTATCACCTTCTTCCATGAATATTCGATGGACGGTTATCATGGGACTAATGCCCTTCAAATCATCCATTGAGTACCCAAAGGCCTTGCATTGCTCCTTAAGTATTTTCATGAGTTCTTCTTCTTCTCCTGAAAGTTTAGCACTAATAATAACAGGAAATTTATTTGTATCATCTAAAAATCTGTATTTAAGATTATCTGGTAGAGTCTTGAATTCTAGGGATGGTAATTCCTTGTCCCCTCTCTTTTCTGGCTCTTCAAAAGCCTCAATAGTTGGAGGCCCTATAATGGGCAGTGAATCGAATTCATCTTCTAGTTCTTCTAGGGACTTGTCCTCCATAACTATTTCTTCATAATTTAAGTCTTGATTTATTTCTTCTTTTTGATCACTAAAGAAGAGAGCTACCATTTCCTCAATAGTTTTCACTTTCTCTTCTTCTTGTTTTTGTGGAGGCTTGTCTTTAAATTTGGAAAAGTGGAATTTTTTCCATTTCCCCAAGCTTAAGAGACACAATCTCCTTTTTGAAATCAACATTGGCACCTACATCGCTCAAAAAGTTTCTTCCAAATATAATTGGGCAAAGAGTGTCAGCTGGCATATCAACAACTACAAAATCTATAGGAAATATTTTATTGCCAATTGTGATAGTTGCATCTTCAACTACTCCCATTGAAATTCTAAGAGTTTTATTGGCTAACATGATTGCCATATCAGTATTTTCAATTGTAGCCGGTTCCGTTTATTCTTTTATTTCTAAATATAAATCATAAGATATAACATTAACTTTGGTGCCAAGATCGCATAAACCATAATGCGAGGTTTCTTTAAATATGTAGGGAAGGATAGGCTTACCCACATCTTTTACCTTTGTTTTACCTTCAACCAATACGGAAGTCTCTTTATCAAGTTCAACTATGTTACAATGTGCATACATAGCCATAATAGCTTCTTTGGTTACCTCTTCATCTTTGGTTTCTTCCAGATGTTCCACAACTTCTGGCATACTTTCCTCTTCCTTCTTCTCCTGTACTGCTTTGACCCGTTCATATTTAGAAATATGCTTTTGTGTAGTGTTAGGGAAAGGTATCTCATATGTTGGTTCTAGGGAGGCCAGTGTTGCTTTAACTTCTCTTTTCTTCTCAGGTTCGGGTGGTGGATCATACTTGAACAAACCCTCTTTTGGAGCTTTTATGTGTTCTGTAAAAGCTTTAACAACTTGCAACACACGATCTGAATCCAAATAAAGTTCCTTAGATAATTATTTAACATGGCCCTTTTTATTATAGTCGTGAATACAATCATGATCTATTTCCATGCCTCCTTCGCTTCCTAGACCAAAATTCCATGAAACTCTATGATCGCAAATTCTATTAAGTAAAGCCCAAGCTTTAGTTATAGGAAGATTCATAAAGACTCCTTCCGTGAAAGAGTCTAGTACAATTTTATTAGGTTCAATTAAACCGCCATAAAAGATATGTGATACATTGCAAATGTATCTATAATTTTTGATGTCCCATGCTTGGTTTTATCATCTTTCTTGTGTTTTGTTCCAACTTTGGAGTACTTTTCATATAATTTCTTGGACTAACCTATTAACAAGAGCCACAGTGCCAGCTGCCTGTTTTCTGCTGTTTTTGGTTCCAGGAAAGTCAGAAAATGAATATTCTCGGAATTGGACGGGACAAAAGCCAAAGTGCCTATTTTTCCGGAAGTCATCAAGTGCCAAAATACGAGATGGAGAGGGGCCAGGGGGGCACCACACCACCTGGCCGCGCGGCCAGGCCTGGCCCGCGCCAGGGGGTGGTGTGGCCGCTCCCGGCACCCCCTCGGCCTCTCCTTCCGCCTATATATTGCTCTCGGGACGAAAACCCTAAGTGCCCGATGAAAAATCCACGAAAGAGTCTGTAGCCGCCGTCATCTCCATCCCTAGATCGGGAGGGATCTGAAGCTCTTCCCGGCACCCTACCGGAGAGGGGAATTCACCCTAGAGGCCTTCTTCATCACCATGCAAGCCTCCGGTGTGATGCGTGAGTAGTTCATCCTTGGACTACGGATCCATGTAGTATCTAGATGGCTGGTTCTCCTCCTTTGTGCTTTCATTTCTAGATCTTGCGAGCTCCGTTCATGATCAAGATCATCTATTTGTAATTCTGCATGTTGTGTTTGTAGGGATTCGATGGATATTGAGATGCTATTTCAGATTGATTATTGATTCTATCATGTCTTTGTTATTTGTGATCTTGCATGCTTTCCGTTGTTAGTAGCTATCTTGGCCAAGTAGATGCTAGCAACTCCAATAGTTAGTATTTATGCTCGATAGTGGGTTCATGCCTCTGGTAATCTGGGGAAGTGACAGAAATCTCTAAGGTACTAGATATGCTGTTGCTACTAGGGAGAAAACAACAATCCTTTGTTCATAGAACAATCATATTGTTTACTTTACACGCAGTTCGTAAAGCAACAATCTATTGCTTGCTGTGCTCATCATACCTTCCTGTGCTCATCATACCTTCCTCTTGGGGTTCCCAACGAGCTGTACATCAACACCGCCATCAAGCAATTTTCTGGGCGCCGTGCATTGAGCCATCAAGCATTTTTCTAGCGCCGTTGCCGGGGAGTCCAGGACGTCTTCACAAGGGGAGTCCCTCATAACCAATCTCTTTACTTTGTTGTTTTTGTTTTGCTTAGTTTTCTTTTTGCTTTGTTTGCTTGTTTTGTTATTCAAAAACACAAAAAATAGTTTTACTAGTTTTCTTTCTTATTTGAAAACCAAAAAAATGACTACTCTTGAAAACACTAAGTTGTGTGACTTCACTAGCACCAACAACAATGATTTTATGAGCACACCTATTGCTCCACCTATGCCTAAAAATACTTTCTTTGAGATAAAACTTGCTTTACTCAATCTTGTTATGAGAGAGCAATTTTATGGTATTGGTAATGAAGATGCTGCTTCCCATCTAAATAACTTTGTTGAACTTTGTGAGATGCAAAAGCATAGGGATATTGATGGTGATATTATTAAGCTGAAATTGTTTCCTTTCTCTTTGAGAGGAAAAGCTAAAGAATGGTTGAATTACTTAACTAGGAATAGTATTGATTCTTGGACTAAATGCAAAGATGCTTTCATTGGAAAATACTATCCTCCTGCTAAGATTATATCTATGAGAAGTGAAATAATGAAGTTTAAACAACTTGATAATGAGCATGTTGCTCAAGCTTGGGAAAGAATGAAATCTTTGGTAAAGAATTATCCCACTCATGGACTGACTGCTTGGATGATCATCCGAACTTTTTATGCAAGATTGAACTATTATTCAAGGAACCTATTGGATTCTGCTACTGGAGGTACCTTTATGACCATCACTTTTGGTGCTGCAACAAAACTTCTGGACAATATGATGGTTAATTATTCTGAATGGCATACTGAGAGATCTCCACAAGGTAGGAAGGTAAATTCTGTTGAGGAAACTTCCTCCTTGAGTGATAAGATTGATATTATTATGTCCATGCTTGATAATGGGAAAGCCCATATTGATCCAAATAATGTTCCTTTAGCCTCTTTGGTTGCTCAAGAAGAGCAAGCTGATGTGAACTTCATAAGAAATAACAATTTTGGCAACAATGTTTATGGTAATAATGCTTCTAGGAACAATTTTGGTAACAAAAATTATAAGCCATTCCCTCCCAACAATGGTAATGCTTATGGAAATTCTTACAACAATAATAAGAGTGCTCCCTCTAAACTTGAAGTTATGCTTAAAGAGTTTATTAGTAAACAAACTGCTTTCAATAAAACTATTGAGGAAAAACTCTCTAATGCTGAAAGAAATATAGCATCTTTGGCTAAAGCTCAATCTTCTTTGAATAAAATGGCTGCTAAACCTAAAACTAATGAGAATCCCTTTGCAGCTACTAATGCTATACAAGTAAGAATTAATGAAAATGTTAGATTATTAGCTGAATTACATGCTAAGTGGGAAAGATAAGATGAAATTTCTAGAAACATTAGTGTTTCTACTATTACCACCACTAGTGTTGAGGCTAGTAATAGTTCTACTACTTTAGATGATAAGTATGGTTTTGATCTTGATGGTTGCAATATCTCTGAAGTTATTAAGTTCCTACAAAAGCTTGCTAAAAGTCCTAATGCTAGTGCTATGAAAATGGCTTTTACAAAACACATTACTGATGATCTCATAAAGATTAAAGAAGAAAAGATGAAACATAAAGCTTCTATTCCTATAAAACAAGAAGATGGCTAGGAACCCATCATTAATATGAAAGTGAATGACTTTGATTTCAAAGCTTTATGTGATGTTGATAGTAGTGTTTCTATTATGCCTAGAAGGATTTATGATATGCTTGATTTGCCTCCTCTTGAAGATTGTTATTTGAATGTCCCACTTGATGATAATGCTAAAAAGAAACTCATGGGGATTCTTAATGATGTTCTTATTATGGTTAACAATTCCTATGTCCCCGTTGATTTCTATGTTTTGGATGTTGAATACAATGCTTCTTGTCCTATTACTTTGGGAAGACCTTTTCTTAGAACTGTTGGTGCCATCATTGATATGAAAGAAGGCACCATTAAATATCAACTCCCACTCAAGAGAGGTATAGAACACTTCCCTAAAAAGAGAGAAAAGATTTATTTTTCTTCTCCTATGAAAACAAAATTTGGTCTTAATGCTTCTTCATTTGAGAACACTTGATTCTTTCTTTGCTTCTTATGCCTAACTTAAAGGTGTTAAAGAAAAGTACTTATTGGGAGATAACCCAAAAGTTTTAGATGAGTCTTGGAAGTTATTACCGCTATAATAACCTCTCCTTATCCTTTTTATTTGATTTTTGTGCCAAGAGTAACCTCTAATGAGAGAGAAGTAATGATTGGGAAAGTTGCTGTCCCGAAACAGATTTTTGTGCTTCACCGTAAAAATTTGTGTAAAATCTCTGAACGTCTTTTTGAGGCGTGAATTTTTGTGCTTCTGCCCAGGTTGTTATCTAACTTTCGTTAGTTCAACACTTTGTGATTTGAGCAACAGAAGGTCTTCAAAAAAATCGTCTTTACCTGCTGGTCTGTTTTGACAGATTTCTGCCATTTTCTGCATTTGCTTCTTATTGGTTCCTTTTTGAGTTCTTTTGGGGAATTGAGCTTTTTGAGGGAAGTGCTTCAGTAGCTAGTGTTTTAATGGAAGTTTATTTGGTGTTAGAACTGAACCTTAAGACTTATTTATCTTGAGTGAACTAATGTTGCTAATAAAGATTGTGTGAAGTTTTGTATGAAGGAAAAATTTTAGGTGTATGGAAGGAATGAGTAATGAGATGAAGGATGGACTAAAGCTCAAGCTTGGGGATGCCACGTGTGTCACCCCAAGAAATATCCAAGAAGTACAAGCGTCAAAGCTTGGGGATGCCCAAGGCATCCCCTTCTTCATCAATAAAAATTCCAGGTTTCTTCCAAACGCTTCATTTTTATTGTTTCATGCACAGTTGTGTTGTTCTTGGAGCGTCTTTTTTTGTTTTTGTTTTGGTTTTTCGTTTGCTTTTGTTTGCTTAGTTTTCTGAATAAATTGGTTGGACCCCTCTTTCATACATTGGTTTGCAAATAGTTTGGTTTTGTTTGGAAAAGAGTAGGAAAGTTCATACTTATGTGGTAAAAAGAGTTTGTTTTTGACTGTGGCCTATGCTTTGTCATGCCATGCTTGATATTGTTTTGGCTTTATGCTTAGTATTATTTGCTGTAGCATGACTTGTTATAAACAATTGAGATTGCTTAATGTGCCTTGGATGAATCATGTGTTGTTTTAGCATATTAAAGCATAGTATAGTCGTATTCTCCTTTGATGCTTTATTTGGGTTGACTTGGCGCATGCTCACACCATGTTATGACTATCTAAAGTCACCATAGCCTTTATGATCCTTTAGTTTTCAACTTGTAGTATCACTTTATGCTTTGATCAATGATGTTTTGTCACTCTTCATGATTATGGCCATTATTGCTCTCTTAGTTTGTCGCCCCCAGTCTTTTGCTAGCCTCCACAACAAAGTATGAGTTCCACTCATGCATCCAACTCCCTAAACCAAGTTATTCCAAAGAGTCCACCATACCTACCTACTAGCTTATGCTATTCCAAGTATATTCATGCTTTTGTTTACCTTCCAAATTAAACTTGTTATGAGAAAACTAGTGATTAAAGCTCTCACGAACTTGATGGAACACTTTACTTTTTGCATCTAATAAACTTGAACCATTGGGTCCTTCTTTGTTGTGTATATGCTTGCGCTTTATAAGTTGAAATTAGCATAACCATGTTTCATGGGGAACGCTTTCAACATTGCACTTGTACTTTGTACCCCGTTGATATCATGTTCTTTTGCTTACGGATCTCGGCGGTGTGAAATAAAAGTGGAACTTGTAAGATCATGGAGTTTGTATGTGTGTTAGAGAAACGCCTAGGCCGCTAGCCTAAGCCATGCCTAATCATGGTGGAAAATTGCAGCATCACCATAATGAGCACTCTATGAAGCATCCTCAATAAAAACCTATGCAAATAGCAAATAAAAAGACCGCTGAGATGCTCATTGTCTGCTTGCCTTGTCATTTTGATTATGGGAAAGCTCCCATATCATGTGCAAGGGGTACCCCGTTGGTGGTTCTTAATGATACACATGTACTTACAATGACAAGAGCTTACTCGTGACTGAAGTTGAGGAGCATGAGGATCGGTCTTCGTAAGTAAGGGGCATGAGATTTCGGTTTATAACTTGTCAAGCATATCCTCTTAGTTGTGTCACTTTAACCTTAATCACCTTAAAGATGCTTATGATAGGGGCAATGAGAGCTGAAAGCTATAAGTACCATAATTTTTGGAAGCTCTTTATGAGACTTGAATCCCTACTTCCTTACAAAAGGCCTTTCTTCCACCATTATATTGAGTCTCCACCTTCTATCTTTATGCACCTACTTTGAGAGCATAGTGGCCATTCTTAGTTCTATGTGCATTGTCCCAAGACTAGTTGATTGATGCATAACTTGATATTTCTTGTTTTAAACTATTGCATCTAGTCACTCTTATGAACTTTGAAGGTGTCCTATGCATTTAAATTTGCTACTATATTGAGGGACAAGCTGAATACTATTATGCTATGTTTTCTTTATGTGAAACAAACAAACGTCCTGCAAAGCATTGTTATTCATGAATCTTTTGTTTGTGCCTTTTCATGTTGCATCATAGTTTCTTTGCTTATTTCTAGAACTTTGTCTTTCATGTTATGATTGAAGTACTATGATCCCAGATTAGAATGTTTTACAAATACTTTGATCAAGTCTTTTATGGTACATGTCACCTCAAAAATTATTCTTTCTTTTTATCACTTACCTACTCGAGGACGAGCAAGAGTTAAGCTTAGGGATGTTGATACATTGCAAATGTATCTATAATTTTTGATGTCCCATGCTTGGTTTTATCCACTTTCTTGTGTTTTGTTCCAACTTTGGAGTACTTTTCATATGATTTCTTGGACTAACCTATTAACAAGAGCCACAGTGCCAGCTGCATGTTTTCTGCTGTTTTTGGTTCCAGGAAAGTCAGAAAATGAATATTCTTAGAATTGGACGGGACAAAAGCCAAAGTGCCTATTTTTCCGGAAGTCATCAAGTATCGGAATATGAGACGGCGAGGGGCCAGGGGGCCACCACACCACCTGGCCGCACGACCAGGCCTAGCTCGCGCCAGGGGGTGGTGTGCCCACTCCTAGAACCCCTCAGCCTCTCCTTCCGCCTATATATTGCCCTCGGGGCGAAAACCCTAAGTGCCGAATCAAAAATCCACGAAAGAGTCTGTAGCCGCCGTCATCTCCATCCCTAGATCGGGAGGGATATGAAGCTCTTCTTGGCACCCTGCCGGAGAGGGGAATTCACCCTGGAGGCCTTCTTCATCACCATGCAAGCCTCCGTTGTGATGCGTGAGTAGTTCATCTTTGTAGTACGGATCCATGTAGTAGCTAGATGGCTGGTTCTCCTCCTTTGTGCTTTCATGTCTAGATCTTGTGAGCTCCGTTCATGATCAAGATCATCTATTTGTAATTCTGCATGTTGTGTTTATAGGGATCCGATGGATATTGAGATGCTATTTCAGATTGATTATTGATTCTATCATGTCTTTGTTATTTGTGATCTTGCATGCTTTCCGTTGTTAGTAGCTATCTTGGCCAAGTAGATGCTAGCAACTCCAAGAGTTAGTATTTATGCTCGATAGTGGGTTCATGCCTCCGTAATCTGGGAAGTGATAGAAATCTCTAAGGTACTAGATGTGTCTGTTGCTACTAGGAGAAAACAATCCTTTGTTCATAGAACAATCGTATTGTTTACTTTACACGCAGTTCAGAAGCAACAACTGCTGTTGCAACTTAATACTGGAGGGGGTTCGGATGATAACTTGAAGGTGGATTATTAGTCATAGATGCAGTTGGATGGCGGTCTATGTACAATGTTGTAATGCCTAATCAAGTCTCAAAGGAGTCAAGATGATTAGTATATGCATGTATTGCTTTATCGATGTTTGTCAATTGCCCCGCTGTAATTTGTTCACCCAGCATGTTATCTATCTAAGGAGAGCCATCTCTAGTGAACTATGGATCCCGGTCCTTGTCTTTTACATACAATCTATAAACTATTTACTGTTTTGTGTTTACTTTCTGCAAACTTTTACTTCTTTCCATTCGATACGTTTAATCCTTTGTTTTCCGCAAAACACGGTGAGATTGACAACCTCATCGCAAGTTGGGGACAAAGTTCCGTGGTTGTGTTGTGTAGGTCTCCACGTTCGTACTAGCACCGGTAGTGCGCCCTGCCAAAGCTCAGCTAGTAACACCTTTGGGGTGTTTCCTTACTCCTACTGGTTCGATTAAACCTTGGTTTCATAACTGAGGGAAACTTGCTTCTGTGCTCATCATACGTTCCTCTTGGGGTTCCCAACGAGCTCTACATCAACACCACCATCAAGTATTTTTCTGGGCGCCGTGCATTGAGCCATCAATATGCAATAAATACCATTCAGGCAAATCATGATGAGGACGTAGATTAAGTAAATCTTTAAATCTGATATAAGCTCTTACTAGTCCTTCATTAGGACGGTTCCTCCAAGTCATTATGAGACGCCTGATGCCAAAAGATTTTGATAATGGGTAATATTTTGCTAGAAATTCACAGGCTAAATTATCCGAAGTAGTAGTGGCTTCTGGGGGTAGAGATCTATACCATGAGAGAGCTGAACTAGTCAAAGTCTGACTAAAAAGTTTAACCCTTACCTCATTAGCAGTATATCCCGTCAATTGAAAAGTGCCACATATATCTTTAAAACATGCAATATGCTCATATGGATCAGGCTCTTCTTCATCCCCAGTAAATTGCTTCTTGTGTAGAATACCAAGTAGTAGAGGATTTCTTTCAAACCCCCTTGTATTCTCGTTGGAGTGTCTCTTTTATAAATATCATAGGGCTTCCCAAAGTGGCTGAGTGGGTTAGCACTAGTCATATGCTCAAACTCCATCATGTTGGTGGAAACCTGTAACTCAAAACAAAACTTAGCAAGACAAAAATAAATAATAACAAACTAAAAGACCTACAGCGTTTAGCTCCCCGGTAACGGTGCCAGAAAATAGCTTGATGACTGCAAGTGCATAGATCGTTTGTAGCTAGTTTCGAAATAAAGATATCAATCCCATAGGGAGAAGGAGACTGAAGTCTAATAGCTCTTGAATTAAATACTACAATAGAAATGCTAAATAAAGTTCTACGTGACAAGATAAAATCCGAGCATTGCGTAAAAAGGTGTTTTTGGTTTTTTGGTATAAGAGCAACAATAAGTAAAGTAAAACAACTGAACACAGAAAGTAAGTATCGCGCATGTAGAGAGATTGGAACTGCAATAGGGAAAAAGCATTCGTAGGGAGTAGCGGATACACCACTAGCATTATAAAGAGCTAAGGTAAAGATTATTATCATGAACATTCTCAACTATGTATGTGTGGGAGGAACTCTGTATTTGGACAAATAGGCAGCAACCACTTCTCACATCATCCTCATAACCTTAGCAGTCAGCAATCGACATCAATCGAATTACTGCGCTATTAAGGGACTTAATCCCGTAGGACGTAGCCCATGGCATGGATAGTGTTTTGTGAGTTTCCACGGTTCCCAAGTTGATATGTAAGGAGTTCCACCAACTTTATAGTCACTGTAAGTGCTAACACACCTCTGTCTACCAACAAGTAGTTCCCTCCATCAAGTCCCCATAAGAGGCAAATATTGAGAGGTCAACTTCTCCCAACATCAAGATGAAGACAATCTAACACATGGTCACAGCGATGAATATCATAATAAACTTTATCTTATTTCAATCTCATACTAGGGTTTCTCCATGTCCCCAAGAACTAATGATATACTCAGACATGGAGGCAATCAACATCATGGCAATAACAATGGAATCTATCATAGATGAATAATACTTGTATAAATCCACAATGAGTACGGAAATTACAACAAGATCTAGACAAGATGTAGATGGGATGGATGGAGATGGTGGTGATGCAGCGGTTGATGATGAAGATCGATGCCTTTGCCTCCCGGATCTGTGCAAGGTGAAGATGGATCCCCGGTGGACGAGTTCCCCCTCCAGATGCCTTCTAGAGGGGAGGCTTCAACAATTTCTGGTTGTTCTGTATGTTGTCTCTCTGATCCAGTTGCACGGGGTGAAACTATTTGAGGAGGCGGTGGCGGCGCCAACTATACAGCGGGAACTATACGGCCGGAAAATTTATTCCCATCGTATAGTTGGTTGTTAAACCGTCTGTACGCCTTATTCGCTTCGGGTTTTCTTCTGGTAATATTGATATTTCCCAAATAAGCGATTACATTGTTTTTGGCTCCTTTTCTCTTTAGTACAACTGCTCCAATAATTGTGTCCATTGTATCCATCATTTGTCCTGATCCTGGTGAAAACAGACATAAAATGTGCGTGCGAACGCTGTAAAATACCAAGATCCTACATCTACATTGCAAAATAATAATAAAAATCATGATGCAAATACGCACTCATCAACTTCCCCAAGCTTAGACTCTTGCTCGTCCCGAGCAAGTTAGCTTAATGGATGTGATCCTCATATTCATGAAGCTGAGTCAATAAAATAAATGAGGCAGTTGTCGCATGTGTTTATCATATATGATACATAGGAATAAGTTCATGAATAGTACCTTACTCGAACCATCCAAATAATATTAGCAGGCTTCCACACCTTAGCATTTAATAGTTCGCAAAAGATCACTCTCAATATAATGTAAAAGTAACCAGTTCAACCGAATGAGTTAGTGAGGTAGTCCCAAGTGTTTTAGGATTAACATATTCACTTGGGATTCAAAATCTCAAAACGTCTCTTTGTCATACTACAATATAGTGGTGTATGCCATTTGCTCTTTGCACATTCGCTCTTTTTCTTCTTTATTTTATTCTTCTATTTTTTTATATGCTCACACTTTTGTTTAAGTGATGTGCAAAGGAGCTAGCCATACATTCCACTTGATGTAGGAATTCAAAGTTTAACGATCTCAATTACCAAATTCCAATTGTATATGAAACAATCTTTATAGCTTGAATATTGTTCCTCGTCTTTTTCTCACTCTAATTTGATAGCACTTTTATTTTCCTTTGTTCAAGGTTTCTTTTTAAACTTTAACTGATTAAATAATTTTTATTTCTTTGTAAATCAAACCATGTACTTACAACATATTGACCAAATTATCTTTGTATGTTCCATTAATACCAATGGTGTGGAAGACTCCTATTGCTATCATCAAGTGCAAGTAAAATTATACTCAAGCCATTCATATATCCAATAGGACAAACACAAACTCAATATTTCTCCATATATGATAATAAACTCGGAATTTCATAAAAGGGATCGACTATTCCTGAAGAGAATTCTAATGATGCAAACTTTATTTCTAGTTTGAACTAATGAAAAGCTAAAATAATAATATAAAACTTATAAGATAGATTACAAGGTCTTAAAGATCTCCCTAAGCTTGGAATCAAGCCAGGCGAGATCAAATAATCCCTTGTGATTATTTGATACCATGATTATTGTAGATCACTGTGGTTCCATGGCATGTAACACCATGGTGTGTAGCTTCTTGTTGGTATCCTCCAGAGCGGTGATGCGGCTGTAGCATCTGCGCGAATCAGATTGCAAAGTGTCCACTTTATCTGTGAGTTTAGTCACCAATGGGAGAAGATCATCCTTCTTCTCTATCTCCTTGAGACAGTGGCGGACTTCAACGCGACGGAGTAGCTCCTGCTTCTGATATATCTCCAGTGCTTGCACGCAGTCCTTGGTCCTAGGAGCAGCTTCCTCTTCCTCATCCATGATTGATGGATCGGGGAAGTGGAAACCGTTCTTCCACTCTTCTTGAGGCTTCACCCTCATAGGAGCACCAATAGTATGCTTCAAGAGTGGTGTTGTTGCTCCATTGCTAGCACCTGCACCAAGATTAGGTAATTCCTTATGCTTGTGCGGCCTGGGGTTCGGTTATGAACTTGACCGTCTCTACACGCCCTTTTCCATGTGGCTTGCGACCTTCTCTCTCTTCTTGAGCTCTCTTCATTGCCGCCTAGTTGATCTCTGATGGATCATAGACATCACGACAGATGTATATGTCACTCACTTCATCAGAATTATTGTTGTAGAAGATTGGCTCACCATACGCCTTGAACCCCGGGTAAACCTCTCCACCTCCTCGTCATCGTCCTCCATGGACGGGCTGCTAGAGCGGTCCCTGGAAGGAGAAATGAGATCCAGGGGTCTTCGACAACCTGGGACGAGATAGCGCATTGCTAGATTGGTTCCTGGAGATTATGATTAGAGAGAGAGACAATGGCAGTATATAAGGGGGGTCAGAGGTCGGTAAAACTCGCGAGAAACACCAAATTCACGCCCAAGAAAAGAATCTTAACGGAATAGGAAAATAAATCACGGATTTGGAGGAGCCCTGCCGCGTAACGACCAACTATACGGGCGCAACCCGTATAGATCCGGTCATATAGTTGGTTCCGGGCAGGTATTTCCAAATATCTCGAGACCAGGTCGGTTAGGGTACGACTCGGAACCGACAATACCGTTTCTTTAGATGAATCGAAAAAACGAAACAGTAAACAAAGATGTTTGAGAGTTTAACGACTAACTATACGGCCGAAATATCTTCTCCGGTCGTATAGTTGCGACCATATAGATATAGACATCAAAAATCGAAAATGACTGAGAGTTTAACAACCAACTATACAGCCGGAATATTTTCTCCGGTCGTATAGTTGCGACCGTATAGATCCAGACATCGAAAAGAAAATCGCAAAGAAGATACAGAGGGTTTAATGACCAGCTATACAGCGGGATATTCCTCTCCGGTCATATAGTTACGCCTGTATAGTTGGTAAAAACCTCCAGAAACTCCAGAAAAACACGAGGAATTCAAAGGCAAAAAAAATTAGGAGTAAAGTCTGTGAAAATAAATCACTTATTTGAGTAAGAACACTTACCTTGAACTTACCGTTTCTTATTCAGGGATGACAAGCTCCTCCAACAACAAAGACTTCTTTTCTTTTGGAGGAATTGACCTTAGTTCATTGAATAATTATCGTAAGCAAAAATCACTAGGACTAAAGTTCCTCTCAATGATATTGGTGTCTTGCTGCGCAAATATGGACAATGCATCCAACATCTTTACTTCTTGCCAATGCATGATCTGTAACTCAAATTCTTGAAGTAAAAGAATCCAACGGATTAGTCTTGGCTTATGGTTCTTCCTCTGAAGGAGTTATTTTAAACCATCACGATCCGTATGAAATCTTACTTTTGCATCAACTATATAAGAACGAAATTTATCATAAGAGAAAAATACAGCAAAAAGTTCCCTTTCTTACTTAGGATAATTCTTTTGAGCACTATTAAGAGTTCTACTAGCATGATATATAATATTAAATCTGCGACCTATGTGTTGTCCTAGAGTTACTCCTACAACATCATCACCAGCTTCACATATTAAGTCAAAAGTCATATCCCAGATAGGTGGTTTAATGAGAGGAGCATGGGATAAAGCATTTTTAAGTTTATCAAAGGCTATAAGACATTTATCATCAAAATTAAATCTTACTCCCTTTTGCAGGAGGTTAGTCAAAGGTTTAGATATTCCAGAGAAATTTCTAATGAACCTTCTATAAAAGCCCACATGACCAAGGCAACTTCTTATACCTTTTATATCCCTAGGTTGTGGCATTCTCTCTATGGCCTCAACCTTAGCTCTATCCACTTCAATTCCCTTACATGATACCTTACGTCCGAGGACTATACCTTCTTTGACCATAAAATGGGACTTCTCCTAGTTTAGGACAAGATTGGTTTCTTTGCAACGCTGCAAAACTCTTTTGAGATTATCCAAGCAACTAGTAAATGAAGTTCCATAGATAGAAAAGTCATCCATAAATACTTCCATTATCAATTCTATAAAATCCACAAAAATAGCAGTCATGCATCTTTGAAAAGTAGCTAGAGCATTACATAAACCAAAAGGCATACATTGGTAAGCATGTAAACCATAAGGACTAATGAAAGTTGTTTTAAGTTGGTCATCAGGATGAAGAGCTATTTGAGAAAAAACAGAGTATCCGTCCAAGTAGCAAAAATGAGTGTGGTTTGCTAACCTTTCGAAAGTTTGATCTATGAACGGTAAAGGATAGTGATCTTTACTAGTTTCTTTATTCAATTTCCTTAAATCTATGCACATCCAATGTCCAACAATAGTTCTAGTAGGTATCAATTCATTGTTTTCATTAGGGACAACAGTAAAACCGCCCTTCTTAGGGACACAATGAACATGACTTACCCATTCACTTTCTTTTACAGGATAGATTATACATGCATCCAATAGGCATACAATTTCGTTTCTTACCACTTCCTTCATTTCAGGCTTCAGTCTTCTATTAAATTCCGCAACTGGTTTAGCACCTTCTTCCATGAATATTCGATGGACGGTTATCATGGGACTAATGCCCTTCAAATCATCCATTGAGTACCCAAAGGCCTTGTGATACTCCTTAAGTATTTTCATGAGTTCTTCTTCTCCTAAAAGTTTAGCACTAATAATAACAGGAAATTTATTTGTATCATCTAAAAATCTGAATTTAAGATTATCTAGTAGAGTCTTCAATTCTAGGGGTGGTAATTCCTCGTCCCCTCTCTTTTCTGGCTCTTCAAAAGCCTGATTAGTTGGAGGCCCTATAATGGGCAGTGAATCGAATTCATCTTCTAGTTCTTCTAGGGACTTGTCCTCCATAACTATTTCTTCATAATTTAAGTCTTCATTTATTTCTTATTTTTGATCACTAAAGAAGAGAGCTGCCATTTCCTCAATAGTTTTATATTTCTCTTCTTCTTGTTTTTGTGGAGGCCTGTCTTTAAATTTGGAAAAGTGGAATTCTTTTTCCGCTTCCCCAAGCTTAAGAGACACAATCTCCTTTTTGAAATCAACATTGGCACCTACATCGCTCAAAAAGTTTCTTCCAAATATAATTGGGCAAAGAGTGTTAGCTGGCATATCAGCAACTTCAAAATCTATAGGAAAGTTTTTATTGCCAATTGTGATAGTTGCATCTTCAACTACTCCCATTGGAATTCTAAGATTTTTATTGGCTAACATGATTGCCATATCAGTATTTTCAATTGTAGCCAGTTCTATTTATTCTTTTATTTTTAAATAGAAATCATAAGATATAACATTAACTTCGGTGCCAAGATCGCATAAACCATAATGCGAGGTTTCTTTAAATATGCAGGGAAGGATAGGCTTACCCACATCTTTTACCTTCGTTTTACCTTCAGCCAATATGGAAGTCTCTTTATCAAGTTCAACTATGTTACAATGTGCATACATAGACATAATTGCTTCTTTGGTTACCTCTTCATCTTTGGTTTCTTCTAGATGTTCCACAACTTCTGGCATACTTTCCTCTTCCTTCTTCTCCTGTACTGCTTTGACCTGTTCATATTCAGAAATATGCTTTTGTGTAGTGTTAGGGAAAGCTATTCATATGTTGGTTCTAGGGAGGCCAGTGTTGCTTTAACTTCTCTTTTCTTCTCAGGTTCGAGTGGTGTATCATACTTGAACAAACCCTCTTTTGGAGCTTTGATGTGTTCTGTAAAAGCTTTAAAACTTGCAACACATGATTTGAATCCAAATAAAGTTCCTTAGATAATTCTTTAACATGGCCCTTTTTATTATAGTTGTGAATACAATCATGATCTATTTACATGCCTCCTTCGCTTCCTAGACCAAAATTCCATGAAACTCTATGATCACAAATTCTATTAAGTAAAGCCCAATCTTTAGTTATAGGAAGATTCATAAAGACTCCTTCCGCGAAACAGTCTAGTTCAATTTTATTAGGTTCAATTAAACCGCCATAAAAGATATGCAATAAATACCATTCAGGCAAATCATGATGAGGACATAGATTAAGTAAATCTTTAAATCTGATATAATCCCTTACTAGTCCTTCATTAGGACGGTTCCTCCAAGTCATTATGAGACGCCTGAATCCAAAAGATTTCAATAATGGGTAATATTTTGCTAGAAATTCACATGCTAAATCATCCCAAGTAGTAGTGGCTTCTGGGGTAGAGATCTATACCATGAGAGAGCTGAACTAGTCAAAGTCTGACTAAAAAGTTTAACCCTTACCTCATTAGCAGTATATCCCATCAATCGAAAAGTGCCACATATATCTTTAAAACATGCAATATGCTCATATGGATCAGGATCTTCTTCATCCCCAGTAAATTGCTTCTTGTGTAGAATACCAAGTAGTAGAGGATTTCTTTCAAACCCCCTTGTATTCTCGTTGGAGTGTCTCTTTTATAAATATCATAGGGCTTCCCAAAGTGGCTGAGTGGGTTAGCACTAGTCATATGCTCAAACTCCATCATGTTGGTGGAAACCTGTAACTCAAAACAAAACTTAGCAAGACAAAAATAAATAATAACAAACTAAAAGACCTACAGCGTTTAGCTCCCCGGTAACGGTGCCAGAAAATAGCTTGATGACTGCAAGTGCATAGATCGTTTGTAGCTAGTTTCGAAATAAAGATATCAATCCCATAGGGAGCAGGAGACTGAAGTCTAATAGCTCTTGAATTAAATACTACAATAGAAATGCTAAATAAAGTTCTACGTGACAAGATAAAATCCGAGCATTGCGTAAAAAGGTGTTTTTGGTTTTTTGGTATAAGAGCAACAATAAGTAAAGTAAAACAGCTGAACATAGAAAGTAAGTATCGCGTATGTAAGAGAGATTGGAACTTCAATAGGGAAAAGCGTTCTCAGGGAGTAGAGGATACACGACTAGCATTATAAAGAGCTAAGGTAAAGATTATTATCATGAACATTCTCAACTGTGTACGTGTGGGAGGAACTCCATATTTGGACAAATAGGCAGCAATTACTTCTCATAGCATCCTCATAACCATAGCAGTCAGCAATCGATATCAATCGAATTACTGCGCTATTAAGGGACTTAATCCCGTAGGACGTATCCCATGGCATGGATAGTGTTTCGTGAGTTTCCACGGTTCCCAAGTTGATACGTAAGGAGTGCCACCAACTTTATTGTCACTATAAGTGCTAATACACCTCCGTCTACCAACAAGTAGTTCCCTCCATCAAGTCCCCATAAGAGGCAAATATTGAGAGGTCGACTTCTCCCAACATCAAGATGAAGACAATCTAACACATGGTCACAGTGATGAATATCATAATAAACTTTATCTTATTTCAATCTCATACTAGGGTTTCTCCATCTCCCCAAGAACTAGAGATCTACTCAGACATGGAGGCAATCAACATCCTGGCAATAACAATGGAATCTATCATAGATGAATAGTACTTGTATAAATCCACAACGAGTACGGAAATTACAATAAGATCTAGACAAGATGTAGATGGGATGGATGGAGATGGTGGTGATGCAGCGGTTGATGATGAAGATCGATGCCTTAGCCTCCCGGATCTGCGTAGGGCGAAGATGGATCCCCGGTGGACGAGTTCCCCCTCCAGATGCCTTCCGGAGGTGAGGTTTCGGTGATTTCAGGTTGTTCTGTATGTCGTCTCTCTGATCCAGTTGCACGGGGTGAAACTATTTGAGGAGGCAGTGGCGACGCCAACTATACGGAGGGTACTATACGGCTGAAAAATTTATTCCTGCCATATAGTTGGTCGTTAAACCGTCTATACGCCTTGTTCGCTTCGGATTTTCTTTTGGTATTATTGATATTTCCCAAATAAGCGATTTATGCTATTTTTGGCTCCTTTTCTCCTCAGTACAACTACTCCAAGAATTGTGTCCATTGTATCCATCATTTGTCCTGATCTTGGTGAAAACAGACATAAAATGTGCGCGCGAACGCCGTAAAATACCAAGATCCTACATCGACATTGCAAAATAATAATATAAAACATGATGCAAATATGCACTCATCAACGAACAAGAGTCTAGCTTGGGGGAGTTGATGTGTCCAAAATTGAAGCATAATTACCTTTTGTTTGTGTATAAACAAAATAGGGATTTTTGTATTTCACTATGTTTGCACGCACCTTTTTGTCCTTGTTTCAACAGGATCCTGAATTAATAAGTCTCTTATGAACATATCAATTGGAACTGTCATATTATGATATAATAAGATATTTTTGATAAAAGTCATTTTATTGATCTACCTTCACACCTGGGAGAATACCAAATGAGAGGAAAAGGATCTGCCATGATAACGACTAGTGGTACATGCGGAGCCCGTCCGTACCATCCGCCCGTACCACGCGGCATCACATCCGCCTCATCAGATATTTTCCCCTAGCAAAGACGGCGGAGAGATCCGACATTCATAGCCACCAGAAACCATGAAATACCACATCAAAAAGGGATCTGAAGGAGGATCTTAGAGAAGGGCAAATCCCTGCTGCTTCACGGATCATTGGAGGACATCGCATAATCCCCTTCATCATCAACCACTGCATCTCCATCACCATTACTACACCCATCTCACATCTATTAGATCTTGTTGTAATTCCAGATTCAGTTGTGGTTTGCACTAGATTTATCCCCGTACTTTTATCCATCCATTTGGTTATGATGATGTCATTGATTGCTTCCATGTGCGAGTAGTTTACCCTTGTTCTTGGGGAGCTGGAGAAACCCTAGCACTATTATGAAGTTGCAATAAAGATGATCTATTCTTGTGTCAATATGACTGGCCGGTCTATGATAGATTTATGGTTTGTGTTTGATCTCTCTCTTTAGATGGTATGTGTAGTCAGCCACAAATCATTTGCCTTTGAGACTAAAGAGATGGAGAAATCCTTTTAACATGTTTGGAAGTGTGCCCGGAGCGCTTCGTGACAATTGGCGCCAGCTAGCAACCTACACGGTCAAAGGAGGATAAAGAGAGACTCCCTAAGCTTATTACGATATCCACGGGGATACCCTTAATTGCGATGGTCTGTATGGATGACTACACTGAGACATCATAGTGGTTATTTAGAGGTGACCTCACTCTTGCCTCAACAAAGTGGCTTCCTACGAGCCTTGTAGTGAACATCTTATTATGGAGCTCTCTTCACACATATCATGACACAAGAAATATGTTATCTTAATTAATAATAATAATATCATGCTAGTGGAGTATCCTACATCACCGAGAACGTTTTAGCCCTATTGAGTTCAACCATGTTTTCACATAACCTTGTTACTTTCTTTCTTTTACTTGTTTTAATTACTTTTCTGCACTCAACCAAAAACCTTTCAAACACCCTTTACTTGAAATCAAAGGCAGCTTACAAGTATCCTTTGGTGGCAAGTGACAAGGGGCATAAAGATCTTAACCAAATAGCTCTCTATGGGTACGATACTCTTAATTCGATACTAGCTACAATTGATTTGTGCACTTGCAGCCATCATTAGTCGTTCACTGTCACGTGTTCCTTCTCTTCCTTGTACGTCACGATTGTTGGGTGGATCCCCCTTGTTTCCGTGGTTTCCTGCATTGTCATCCGATAAGATGTCATTCGGATCAAGGATAGAGTTACCGTTGGAGTCGCATGGTGTTGATGTATCCCCGAGGATCACACACACTTGGTGGTGCGTTATATATGAGCTACTGGTGCCATCGTCTGATGCGTGAGAGACACTGTTTTTGAGACCAGTGAAATCCTGTGGTTTCTATTCTAGGTAGATCTTAGCCATCCTGACATAGGTACGGTTACTCGGGTGCCTATGATTCGCTACCCTGGTTATATAAAAGGCTTACGACCCATGACGAGTCAAGATGATGGCCCAAAGGAGCAACCGACAAAGGCTTTAGTTGTATTAGGAAAGAGGACAAAGGACCAACATCATGTTGGTATTGTAATTATGCATATGTAACCTATCTGCATACAGCTTTGAGACCCAACCTATTATATATAGGACGGGAGAAGCCTAGGCGAGGGGACCAGAAAATCCCCAAGCGATCTGTAATAGTGTGATTCACCAAATATTCAAGCAACTATGACTCCATTGTTCTCCTGATATCCGACGAAATCCCTAGCGTTCTATTTTCCGCAAAACCCTAAGTCCTTCTCCATGGACATTGTCGAGGTCACCCCTCGGCAATTGGCGCCGACCATGGGGAACCTGAACGCTGGAACCATGGATTTTGTGGACCCCTTTTTTCCAAGCAGCAGCCTAACAAAAGCGGATCCACGCCCGTCCACACCTGTGTTAGTACCCACCGACTTCAACGGCGGATCCGATTTAATCATCGGAAGCTTCCACTTCCAAGTAGAAGACCCCCAAGAATCACACCCCTCGGACCTGGTTACATCAGAACCGTCGCTTGAAAAAGACTACGCCTATGGCGATACAAGCATCATTTGTCGGATCCTCCATGGAAGTCACAGTGCAGATCGAAGCAGCCAAAGAAATCAAGTAAGATGAGATGGATCTGGGGGACCTTGATGGTCTTTATGACAATCTCTCCTTTGGATCAAACTCCCAACTAATCCACCACATGGAACAAGCCCAGCAAACTCTAAACCCAAGGAAAGCAGCGAAAGCATCGACTTCGGGATAAGGATGGCAGAAATCTACCCAGAACAAAAACTAATGGACTTCACTGATCCACCCGATAGTGTCTCCCTTGGGACATATGCCGATGTTACCAGCCCATGCATGACACACCACCAAGTGTGCGTGATCAACGGGAATACCTCGACACCGCGTGATTCTAACGGTAACCCTATCCTCGACCCCAATGATATTTTATCGGATGACAATGCAGGAAATCACAACAACAAAGGGAACCACGAAAACGGAGGAGAAACATCGGACAACTGCATAGTCCAAGGAGGAGGAGCAGAACCAAACGGAGAAGAGGCGCAAACTCTTCAGCTACCAGAGACGGCATGGCAAAAGCCAGGGAAGCAATTTTGGGTGCAATTCCAATGCCAGCCGACGCCTCACATGAAGATTTATTAGCATATCAATATTTGCTTCACCACAAGAAGAGAGACCTACTAAGGATGCAAAGGCAAGTCGACGAAAGAAAGTGGTTAGCTGACGAATCCAGCTTACGACGGGCACAACTAAGATCTACCCAAGGAACCGGGAGCATAATAGGAGGAGCACCGCCAAGAAGGGGAACATCTCGATTACAGAACATCCCCGAAGCAAAAAGAAGCAAACTGATCCGAGGCCTTGATCTATCGTTTATGTCAATAGATCAAGCAGGAAACATCAAGGTAAAAAGGCTCAAGAAGCAATTGTGGCCGCACAAACATATCTGATCACAACTCAACCTACACCTGATGGTCCTCGTGCAGCTCTCCACCATGCCGCCCTGATGAACATTGGCATGGTAGGAGCATCTGTCGTGCAAGGATAACATGGAATCACGCATCAACCCGATTAATCCCCACGCTGTCACAGCAGCCCTCAGCAAGCGGGTCACACCCGGCGATCTCGGTCGCCACATCTGGCACATATCTTAGGACTAGAGCCGTGAAGCAACACAAGAGGCGACAATATGCAATACAGGAACAATGAGGCAAGAGACGAAAACTGGAACCGAAGATACCATGACGGCGACAATGAAGACGACTACGAGTTATGCGGAGCCAGTGGATTCACTCAGCGGATTTGCAAAACCTCAGTACCCAAGGACTTTAAACTTCCACACGACCGCCAAAAGTACGATGGACTTCAGGAGCCCGAAGCTTGGCTAGCAGATTATTTGGCCACTGTCAAGTTATAGGGCATCTCCACAACCACCGCAATGCAAAGTTTACAATTGCACCTTACCTGCGCGGCAAGGTCATGGCTCAGACAGCTACCTGAAGACTCCATTCGTAGTTGGAACAATCTTGAAGATAAGTGTCAACACCCGAATTTTTAATCCCAGATGCCTGTTATGCCATACATCGCAATCCCAAGATTACCATTTTAGCGAGACATAACAGAATTGGTACCACAGTACATCATCCATTACAAACCATAATAAAGGTCTTACAAATAAAGGATCTCATGATCCAGTCTTAATATAATCAAAGCAGCGGAAAGTAAACATAGTAGGGGCTCCATCTTTAGGGTCACATGCAATTCTGACGATGGGAGATGATCCTAGTTGTCATAGACCTCCTGTTGTCCATCTTCCTGGTAGTCCTCCTCATAGTCTGGCCACGGGAATAGCCAGGGACAAAGCCATGAGTACTCTTGAAGTACTCGCAAACTATCACTAACAAGTAAGGTAGTTCTAGTAGGAATCTTAAGCTCTAGGTTTATTTGCAAAAAGCCAGGTTTATTTCATAAGAGTTCAAAAGTAAAGAACCTAAGTTAATTTTCTACATCACCTAAGTGGGAACCTAGTTTTCATGTCCACAACCCTAATATGGTCAAGTCAAGGTCATAGTTCAATTCACAAGTCATTTTTGAAAACATCTGACAATGGAATAGTATGGCCACTCCAACTGTCCATAACCGCGGACGCGGCTATTCGAATAGTTTGACACTCTGCAGAAGTGGTACACTTTCACCACAAAATTCGATACATCCATCAGGGATAATCTTGAATCATCATACTTAGTATGCGGATAATAAATCATAACTTTTCAATTACACAATCTAGTATAGGCACCTCCCCTATGAGCTTGGCCTCCCAGCCATGGCCATCTGCCATCCTGGGCACTGCATAGGTGGACATTCACATTCACGAGGTAGCCTCACCTCAACCTGTTTCCGTGAGGGAACCCATACTAAGGCATAGAAACTTCCAGTTAAGCCCTACCCAATTCAAGTATTGTGGTTGTACTGTAAAATTGGAATGGTATCGCATCCGAACCCAACCATTAGTTTTTTTGTCAAAACCAAGGCTCATGCCTCAAGAAGTTTCATCATCAAGTCATTTTGTGTTCATAACACATGTCAAAACATTTCAATAGAATGAACCATCATTCCAAGGTTTTCATAATCATTTTCTCCAAGTATTCCCATATAAGTGATCAGTATTGGTTTAGCACTAGCAACTAGCAATGAGGGTGTCACTAAGAAGGGGTGCTAATCAAGTGTAACTATCCAACTCTAGTTTTATGCTGTTGATGGCATCTATGTATAACTACTTAGGACTAGTTTTATACTCTTTATGGTATCTATCCTATTTTTCCAATACTCACAAATCACTAACTAAAGGGAAAGAACTTTGGCAAAAGTAAAAGAATAAAGCTTGCAAGTAAAACTTGGGATTGGTATAATCAAAGTTGTATAACCAAAGCATGCCTAATGCATATTTCATTGGTTATCTTGAAAGGATGGCTTCCATAGGTATGAAACTTGCAAGTGTTAGCTTGCATAGTTAACTTGTAGTGTTAGGCTTGCCTTGAGTAGTGAAGTGGTTGAAGTTCTCTTCTTATTCTTCTTCTTCTTCTTCGTAGTACTCCTCCTCCTTGTATCCCGGGTCGGTACTAGCGTCTATAAATGAATACGAGGTACACAATCACCAAACAATACGTAACTACTTCTATTTAGCACACAAAGGCTCACACTAGATGATCTAGCATCATCACAATTAGCACATGAAATAAAGACCTAGTCTTATTTATCTTATTTTGGAAAAGTAATTTCTACTCATTGAAAAATACTTAAGATTTAATATTCTCCAATGAAAATATGGAATCAAGTTGACACATGTCATCACCACATATTCTAATACTGGGGAATGTGATTTAAAGTGTTGTCATATTATATAAAGTTTAATATTACTATTTAATAAAATTAAAGTGACTAGAAATGCCCATATAGCATTCTTTTAGTACTAGTCCAATGTCACTGCATGTAAACCTAAATATTTTTACATATTCAGATAGATCTTGTCAAATGTGATTTTTGAGATTTGGAATCAACTCAAAAGCATTTATGGTTGATTTTTGAAAAAGGTTTGAAGTGGCAAAAGCCTCTGTCTTGTTATTTTTGGTATAGGTGATCTATAATTTCAAATGGTTTGAATCCAACGGGCTTGGATAGATATTTTGAACACCTTTCTAACAAAATTGGAGTCATGCAATTTGGTTCAGTGAATCTCTTTGAATTGATTTTTGAATCTACTGACAGAATCTAGTTTTAACTAAAATGGAAAAAGTCTATTTGAATCAACGGGCTCTGCATGGGAAACTAGTTGGGCCGGCCCAATCTGCACAGCGCGGCGCAGCGGGCTGCTAACAGGCGGGTCCTACTGGTCAGCGACTCCACTAACGCGAAGCGATAAGTTTCAATCTGGGCCGTGCGATCAGAGCGCGATCGACGGCTGAGCATCATCGTCTCCATCGCATAGCTCAGGCGAGACTGAACCCTAATCGCGATGGTGGGGGTACATGGGGGCTCACCAGGGCTCCAGCTAAGGTCGGCGATGGGGGCGAATGAGTTTGTCATGTACGGTGAGTCGAATGGTCGTCGCGGCGGCTCCTAGGTCAGTTCCTAGCTCCAGTTCCTCTTCTCCTCTGCAAGGGCAGGCTCCGGTGTAATTCCGGCGATGTGGTGCTTGCCTTGCTCCGGGGAGAGGTGTGGGAGGTGTCTGAGAGAGAGGGAAGTGAGATGGTGTGGAGAATTGAGGCTGGGTGGCCTCTATTTATACACCGGCGAGAGGGACATAGTGGCATGGCTCGGGCTCGTCGGCGATGTCGTTGCAATGAGCTAGCAGCATGGCTGAGGGTAGGGGTCAACACAGTGCTTCAGGCCAATCGTCATGCAAGTGATGGCGCGACAAGGGGCGGTCGAGTACGGTCAGGAATGGTCCATGCTCTGTGCGGGAACAACGGTGATCGAGATGGTGCACAATGGCTACGGGTCATGGTGGCAAACAGGCGTGTCTGGGGGGTAGCTGTGGTCACGGTGAGCGCGGGCACGCGCGGTGAGGGCTAGGCATGGCGTGTGTGCGCGTGTCGGCTGCGGTGCTCTGGCGCGCTCTCGGCATGGCAGACAGAGAAGTGGGAGCGGAGAACGTGGCTGGTCCATGGCGTGTCTCTGGTCTAGGGGTGGACAGAGGCTGGCGGTGGTGTGGCGCCTGTCTCCTGGACATCGTGGGAGAGGGCGGCACGGTCTAAGGCAAGTGGTTCTTGGTCGACTTGCACGGTGAGCTTGGGCGGTGCTGCACTAGTGCGAACGGCAAAGGGGGAGTGTGTCCATTGCAATGCTAGGTGCTAGGGGAGACCAGGGGAGAGATTTAAGTAACTAGTGGCGATTGATCACTGCTCAGAACAGTAGAAGTTAGGCAATGTTTAATTGTGTCTGCCAGGTGCTCGACCAAATGGCCGCATGAACTCAAGATTTGAATTTTTGGCTAAAATTTGGTGAGTGTTCTGAGTACTTGCTTGATAGTCTATGGTTGCTTGGGTTTGCCAAGTTGAATTGATTTGAGTGGTTTTTTGAAAAATGGTGATCTATGCATATGAACTTGATTCAATTTTGCAATGTCCTTTAAATAGATTTGGAATTTGTTTCTATTAGTTTGTAAGGTGGGCTTGGGTTCACTTTTACTTGGTCTAGCAAGGGTGAAAAGAATTGGGGAAGTTTCTGTTAGAATTATTTTACTAGGAACACTCAAAGTGGTCGAGTGGATAATTTTGGTCAAAATGACCATTTGCTTATATGATACATATTTGGTTTTCTTTTCTTTTGATTTTGTTTGCAAATGGCCTAGTTGATGTAGTATTCATATTTAAACCATCCCTTATTATTTGTAGCAAACAAACATGGCAATTGCACTTATTCATACACTAATGCAATTCACAGATACACTCATATTAGATTTAATAATAAAAGTTTTTGTTAACCCTAAACTTAGGTGATTAAAACTGGATAATCTTGATTAATATTTTTGAGGTGTTACAAACCTCCCCCCTTAAACAAAATCTTGTCCTGAGATTTAAGAAAAACTCAGTCCTAATGTAATATTCTCGCTCCCAAGTAGCTTCTTCTTTAGTATGGTTGCTCCACTGGATCTTAAGAAACTTGATACTCTGAGTCCTGGTGGTTCTGAAGGCTTCTTCTAAAATACGAATGGGTACTTCATGATAGGTTAGATCCTTATTGATATCTATGGCTCAGTGGTCAATATTATTGAACACTTCGGTCTTCTCCGGAACTTCCAGGCATTTGCGAAGTAAGGAGATACGGAACACATTATGTATGGCTGACATCTCCTCTAGCAGTTCCAGTTGATATGATACTTCTCCTCGGTGATTCAAAATCTTGAAGGGTCCAATATATTTGGGGGCTAGCTTCCCTTTCAGTTGAAAACATTGCATTCCTTTCAAGGGTGATACTTTGAGATACACAAAATCTCCGACATTGAAGGTCAGGTCTCGACGTCTCTTGTCAGCATAACTCTTCTGTCTCGATTGGGCGGTCTTGAGGTGTTCAAGGAATTTGTGAACCTTCTCTTCGGCTTCTCGTAGGATGTCAGGTCCGAAGATCTGACTCTCTCCTACTTGTGACCAATTCAAGGGGGTATGACACTTCCATCCATACAGAAATTCAAATGGGGCCATTTGCAAACTGGCTTGATAACTATTGTTGTATGAGAATTCTGCGGAAGGCAGACAATCTTCCCATTTTGATACATATTCTAGCACACAAGCTCTCAACATATCTTCTAAGATTTGGTTGACTCTTTTAGTTTGTCCATCGGTTTGTGGGTGATAAGCTGTGCTGAAGTTCAGCTTGGTTCCTAATCCTTCTTGGACTTTCTGCCAAAATCTTGAGGTAAACTGGGTTCCTCGATCCGATACTATGGTCTTAGGGGTTCCATGCAAACGGATGATTCTAGCAAGGTACAACTCTACTAGCTTCGAACTCTAGTAGGTGGTATTGACAGGTATAAAATGGGCTACCTTGGACAGTCTATCAATTATGACCCAAATAGAGTCATTTCCCCTACTAGATGTAGGAAAACCGGTGATTAAATCCATTCCGACAGAATCCCATTTCCATTCCGGAATCTACAATGGTTACAAAAGTCCGGCGGATCGCTGATGTTCCGCTTTGACTCTCTAACAGATATCACACTTGGCTATGTAGCTTCCGATTTCTCTCTTCATCTTGTGCCACCAAAATTGCTCCTTCAAATCCTGATACATCTTCGTTCCTCCGGGATGGATAGAATAAAGAGTATCATGAGCGTCCTACATGATGACTTGTTTCAACTCGGAATCTGCTAGTACACAGATACGTCCTTTGTACCACAAAACTCCTTCTTCATCTTCGGTGAATCCGGATACCTTCCCTGTACCGATATGATGCTTGATTCTGTCGATACTTGCATTTCCTTTCTGCGCCTCCTTAATCTGACTGATCAAAGTGGGTTGAAGTTCAATACTGGCTAGGAATCCTTTGCTAACTAGCTCCATTCTAAACTGCTCCAACTCTTCATGCAAACTTGGTTGGGCTTCTTTTATCATGGTGTTTAATCTACACGGTAATCTGCTAAGAGCATCCGCTACCACATTGGCTTTGTCGGGGTAATAGTGAATGTCAAGGTCATAATCCTTGATTAACTCTCTATCCATCTCCTTTGCCTCATACTCAGCTCCTTCTGGGTGAAGATATACTTCAGACTCTTGTGATCCGAATAAATCTCACAGCGGTTACCCATAAGGTAATGACGCCATGTCTTCAAAGCTAAAACTACGGCTGCTAGTTCTATGTCATGGGTAGGGTAGTTTTGCTCATGTTGCTTCAGTTGTCTAGACAGATATGATATGACTTTGCCTTCTTGCATCAACACACATCCGAAACCAATCCTAGATGCATCATAATACACATCAAAAGGCTTCTTGATATCTGGCATAATCAGAATTGGGGCTGAAATCAATCTCTTCTTGAGCTCTTGAAAACTTGCTTCACATTTGTCCGTCCATTCAAACTTCTGATCTTTCTTTAATAGTTGGGTTAACGGTCTTGTGATGCTTGAAAATCCTTCAACAAACTTGCAGTAATATCCCGCTAATCCGAGAAATGAGCGGACTTGGGTTTGAGTGGTTGGGGATTTCCATTCTTCAACATCCTTAATCTTGGTGGGATCGACAACAATTCCTCCTGCTGACACGATATGTCCTAGGAATCCTACTTCCTTTAACCAGAACTCACATTTGCTAAACTTGGCATACAACTGATGTTCTCTAAGGGTTTCAAGGATGGTTCTCAGGTGTAGTTCATGATCTTCTTCTGACTTGGAAAAGATCAGAATATCATCGATAAAAACAACGACAAACTTATCCAGGAAGTTCATAAAAATATTATTCATGAGATTCATGAAATAAGCAGGGGCATTGGTTAATCCAAAAGACATGACATTGTACTCATGCACTCCATATCTGGTGGTGAAGGCAGTCTTTGGGATATCCGTTGCACGAATCTTGAGTTGATGATAACCAGTTCTAAGATCAATCTTAGAAAACACTCTGGCACTAGTCAACTGGTCAAACAGATCCTCTATCTTTGGCAGTGGGTACTTGTTCTTGATGGTGACATCATTCAGCTTCTGGTAATCCATGCACAAATGGTTACCTCCATCTTTCTTATCCACAAACAAAATAGGTGATCTCCATGGCGACGCATTTGGTTGAATCAAATCTTTCTCCAGCATAGCATCAAGTTGCTTCTTTAGGTCCACTAATTCAATGGGTTCATACTATAAGGTCTCTAAGCTATGGGTTTAGTTCTAGGAACTAGTTCAATGATGAACTCGATATCCCGATTTGGGGGCATACCGGGCAATTCATATGGAAACACGTCGGGGTATTCACAGACTACTCTGACTTGGTCTAGGGTTGGTTGGGCTAGACTCTTGATGCATTTGAATTGATGGGGCAGCGTCTCAGATACATGCTCTACTGATACTCCAGTGCTACTGGTCATGGTTATGGCTTTCTTGGCACAGTCGATTAATCCTTTATGTTTCGACATCCAATCCAGTTCTAGTAATACTTCCAAACCTTTGGTTTCAAGTACTATTAGGTTAGCATAAAAATCTATTCCATGGATTCTGATAGGTACAGCCTTGCAAAAAATTTCTAGCTTTGGTGGTTGAACCAGGTATTTGAACTATCATAACATGCTTCAATTTGGTTGGTTGAATCTTACTAGTGCATGCAAATTCTTCTATAACAAACGAGTGCGATGCTCCAGAATCAAACTACACTCTTGCAAGTACTAAGTTAACAGAAAACATACCTAGCACGACATCTGACGCTTCCTGAGCTTCTTCAGCATTCATGTGGAACATACGGCCGTTGCGGTTGAGCGAGTTCGCTGGGGCAAATCTCCTTCCAGGCTGAACACGGTGTTGCTATTGAGCTAGTGCATTCACATTGGTGGCTGCTGCAAGCTTCTTGGGGCACTCGTTGGAGTAGTGACCCTTGACTCCACATTCAAAGCAAGTAATCAGGGACTTGTCTTTTCCTGCAATAGGCACAACATTGCTTCCAGTCCTTGGTGCAGTATTGTTGTTGTTGTTGTTGTTGTTGGTCTTGGGTGTTGCACGGTTGAAGTTATTGGAGTTGCCGGGGTTATTGTTATGGTTTCCTCCAGACCTTGGGTTTCCTCCTCCACGGCTGGGATAGCTTGGACGGGACATAAGGGGTCTATTGTTTCTTGGGGCATATCCTGCAGACGGATTGGGGCAATACTTCTGTGTATGGTGGGATCCAGGCTGGTGCATCATGTGACTCTTGCGATTGTCATTGGCTTGGTTGATCTTCACTTCCATCTAAATGGTAGAGTCCACTAAAGCTTCAACATCATCAAAGGGAATGTTGACTAGCACGGTTTGCATCTCATCATGCAGTCGATTTAGGAATCTCTCTTTCTTCTTTGCTTCTGTGTCAATCTCATCAGGGGCATATCTAGCTAGTGATAGAAATTTGTCACGGTACTCAACCGTAGTCATCCTTCCTTGCTTCAATTCCCTGAAATCACCCCCGTCCTCTTAATCAGACCTGGGGGCACATGAGTCCGGCTGAACTTGATTTTGAATTCTTCCCATGTCATCATCTGACCGCCGTTCATGGTACGGGTGCTATTCCACCAGGCTCTTGCATCATCTGCCAGATAATGGGTGGCGAACAATACTTTTTCATTGGCCTCAACTCCTGTGACCTCTAAGTTGTTCTTCATGGTTTGCAGCCAGTCATCAGCATCTAAGGGCTCTTCAGACTTATTAAATATAGGGGGATTGGTGTTTTGAAAGTTCTTGAGCTTGGATCCATGGTTATCCTGGTTTCCATGACCTTGATTATGGTGGGCCATCTGAGCTATCTGTTGAAGAGTGGCTAAGTTGGCTTGACGTTTGACTCTACTAGCTTCACGGCCAGAAACTAACATTTGCAGAATCTGCAGCATTGGGTCCTGAGACGAGCTGCTTCCTTGGGGTTTCCACGAGTCATCTGAAGATTGAGATATATAGGGAGGTAAGAGGGAAATCTCTAAGGTTCATGGTTTTGTTTCAAAAGCTTTAAACTTGGAGTTTGACTCAGGTTTTGTAAACTAACAACTTCCTCTCATTCATTCATTCATTCCAAGCACACAATACAAACACACACCACAACACAAATAGAAAACAAATGGTTTTAAGAACCATTTTGTGAAACTACGATACAGTGGGACCGGGTACAACTCATTCCTACGGTAGTGCTCAAGTGCATCCAATCATCATCAATGAAGGCGGCATCATCCTCATCAGTGTGGAACTCCATGGCATCGTCCTCCAGGTAGTCGTCATCATCACTGAGGTAAGAGTAGAGATCTCCATGGATATCTTCCCCTTCCTCCTCCTTCGCCTCAAGCTGGATCTCTTGTTCACGGATGGTCTTCTCGAGAGAGGCCACCTTCTTGCGAAGACGATCGATGATGCGATCCTTCTTGTCACGCTGATGACGAAGTGAATGGCGCTCCTTGGTGAGGATGGCGAGGGTCTGGTCCTTCTTGAGTTCAATGGCATGGTTGTGGTTGGTGTAGGCACGGGCGTTGTCCAACTCCATCTGTCTATCATACAACATGAAGTCGAGATTATCCACTTGGTGCTTCAGCTCTGGGTGTCCTGGCATCTCCAAGGGCATTCCCATAGAATCACGCCTTGCGTAGTGAGCAAAGTGAGTTCCACTGATCTGGTTGATGTTTTGCCCAAACAGACGGGCAAGAGCTTCTTGCATAGCCCTAGCTAGTCCGTCTAGCCAGTTTTTCTCCCTCAAGCTGAATTGGATCTTCTCCGAGGTGGGTGCTTCCATCTTGCCTCTGATATCTGCAACTATCAGCCACTTTAGATCTCCTCCTACGTGATCGTTGAGTTGTGCCCCGAAGAACTCTGGGTGCGGGCGCTCAAGATGTTCTGCGAGTGCATCAGGCTCCCTCTCAAAGATTAGGTGGCCTCCATTGCCCAGCTAGTAAAATTTTCTATATTTGACCTCCATCTATAAGAATTTAAGGTGAGCAAGTTAGTGGGGTGATCAAGTGTGTCAAATTTTATGTAGGATTGCAAGAATTTTTGAGGAATATGATTTTTTTGAAAGAATCTCAAGGGTAAGAGTGGGAATAGGTTTTCATAAATACTCACTTCTTTTGTTTTGAAACTAAGTTTTTGTTCAGACGTCCATTCTAACTAGGGTCACCTATGGTCAGGATGGCTCTGATACCAACTTGTCAACACCCGGATTTTTAATCCCAGATGCCTAATATGCCATACACCGCAATCCTAGGATTACCATTTTTGCGAGACATAACAGAATTGGTAATACAGTACATCATCCATTACAAACCATAATAAAGGTCTTACAAATAAAGGATCTCATGATCCAGTCTTAATACAATCAAAGCAACGGAAAGTAAACGTAGTAGGGGCTCCATCTTCAGGGTCACAAGCAATGCTGGCGATGGGAGATGATCCTAGTTGTCATAGACCTCCTACGGTCCATCTTCTTGGTAGTCCTCCTCATAGTCTGGCCACGGGAATAGCCAGGGACAAAGCCATGAGTACTCTTTAAGTACTCGCAAACTATCACTAACAAGTAAGGTAGTTATAGTAGGAATCTTAAGCTCTAGGTTTATTTGCAAAAAGACAGGTTTATTTCATAAGAGTTCAAAAGTAAAGAACCTAATTTAATTTTCTACATGACCTAAGTGGGAACCTAGTTTTCATGTCCACAACCCTGTTGTGGTCAAGTCAAGGTCATAGTTCAATTCACAAGTCATTTTTGAAAACATCTGACAACGGAACAGTATGGCCACTCCAACTGTCCATAACCGCGGACGCGGCTATTCGAATAGTTTGACACTCTGCAGAGGTGGTACACTTTCACCACAAAATTCAATACATCCGTCAGGGATAACCCTGAATCATCATACTTAGTATGCAGATAATCAATCATAACCTTTCAATTACACACTCTAGTATAGGCACCTCCCCTATGAGCTTGGCCTCCCAGCCATGGCCATCTGCCATCCTGGGCACTGCATAGGTGGACATTCACATTCACGAGGTAGCCTCAGCTCAACCTCTTTCCGTGAGAGAACCCATACTAAGGCATATAAACTTCCAGTTAATCCCTACCCAATTCAGGTATTGTGGTTGTACGGTAAAATTGGAATGGCATCGCATCCGAACCCAACAATCAGTTTTTTTTGTCAAAACCAAGGCTCATGCCTCAAGAGGTTTCATCATCAAATCATTTTGTGTTCATAACACATGTCAAAACATTTCAATAGAATGAACCATCATTCCAAGGTTTTCATGATCATTTTCTCCAAGTATTCCCATCTAAGTGATCAGTAGTGGTTTAACACTAGCAACTAGCAATGAGGGTGTCACTAAGAAGGGGTGATAATCAAGTGTAACTATACAACTCTAGTTTTATGCTTTTGATGGCATCTAAGTATAACTACTTAGGCCTAGTTTTATACTCTTTATGGTATCTATCCTATTTTTCCAATACTCACAAATCACTAACTAAAGGGAAAGAACTTTGGTAAAAGTAAAAGAATAAAGCTTGCAAGTAAAACTTGGGATTGGTATAATCAAAGTTGTATAACCAAATCATGCCTAATGCATCTTGCGTAGGTCATCTTGCAAGTATGGCTTGCATAGGTATGAAACTTGCAAGTGTTAGCTTGCATAGTTAACTTGTAGTGTTAGGCTTGCCTTGAGTAGTGAAGTGGTTGAAGTTCTCTTCTTCTTCTTCGTAGTAACCCTCCTCCTCGTATCCCGGGTCGGTACTAGCGTCTATAAATGAATACGAGGTACACAATCACCAAACAATACTTAACTACTTTTATTTAGCACACAAAGGCTCACACTAGATGATCTAGCATCATCACAATCAGCACATGAAATAAAGACCTAGTCTTATTTATCTTATTTTGGAAAATTAATTTGCTACTCATTGAAAAATACTTAAAGATTGAATATTCTCCAATTAAAATATGGGATCATGTTGACACATGTCATCACCACATATTCTAATACTGGGGAATGTGATTTAAAGTGTTGTCATATTTTATAAAGTTTAATATTACTATTTAATTAAATTAAAGTGACTAGAAATGCCTATATAGCATTCTTTTAGTACTAGTCCAATGTCACTGCATGTAAACCTAAATATTTTTACATATTCAGATAGATCTTATCAAATGTGATTTTTGAGATTTGGAATCAACTCAAAAGCATTTATGGTTGATTTTTGAAAAAGGTTTGAAGTGGAAAAGCCTCTGTCTTGTTATTTTTGGTATAGGTGATCTATAATTTCAAATGGTTTGAATCCAACGGGCTTGGATAGATATTTTGAATACCTTTCTAACAAAATTGGAATCATGCAATTTGGTTCAGTGAATCTCTTTGAATTGATTTTTAATCTACTGACAGAATCTAGTTTTAACTCAAATGGAAAAGTCTATTTGAATCAACAGGCTCTGCGCGGGAAACTAGTTGGGCCGGCCCAATCTTCACAACGCGACACAGTGGGCTGCTGACAGGCGGGTCCTACTAGTTAGCGACTCCACTAACACGAAGTGGTAAGTTTCAATCTGGGCAGTGCGATTAGAGCGTGATCGACGGCTGGGCATCGTCATCTCTGTCGCATAGCTCCGACGAGACTGAACCCTAATCACGACGGTGGGGGTACGTGGGGGCTCACCAGGGCTCCAGCTACGATTGGCGATGGGGGCGAATGAGGTTGTCGTGGATGGCGAGTCGAATGGTGGCCGCGGAAGCTCCTGGGGCGGTTCCTAGCTCCAGTTCCTCTTCTCCTCTGTAGCGGCGGGCTCCGGTGAAATTCCAGCGATGTGGTGTTCGCCTTGCTCCGGGGAGAGGTGTGGGAGGTGTCTAAGAGAGAGGGGAGTGAGATGGTGTGGAGAATTGGGGCTGGGGTGGCCTCTATTTATACACCGGTGAGAGGGACAGAGTGGCATGGCTCGGGCTCGTCGGCGACGTCGTTGCAGTGATCTAGCGACATGGCTGAGGGTAGGGATCGACGTGGTGCTTCAGGGCGATTGTCATGTGAGTGATGGCGCGGCAAGGGGCGGTCGAGAACGGTCGGGAATGGTCCGTGCTCTGTGTAGGAATGGCGGCGTTCGAGACGGCGCACAGTGGCTATGGGTCGCGCGGCGGTGAAAGGGCGTGTCTGGGGGTAGCTATGGTCACGGTGAGTGCAGGCACGCGCGGTGAGGGCTAGGCGCGGCGTGTGTGCGCGTGTTGGCTGCGGCGCTCTGGCGCGCTCTCGGCATGGTAGGCAGAGAAGTGGGCGCGATGAACGCGGCTGGTCCATGGCGTGTCTCTGGTCTAGGGGTGGACAGAGGGTGGCAGTGGTGTGGCACCTGTCTCCTGGACATCATGGGAGAGGGTGGGAACGGCAAAGGAGGAGTGTGTCCACTTTAATGCTAGGTGCTAGGGGAGATGAGGGGAGATATTTAAGGTACTAGTGGCGATTGATCACTGCTCAGAACAGTAGAAGTTAGGCAATGTTTAATTATGTCTGCCAGGTGCTCGACCAAATGGCCGCATGAACTCAAGATTTGAATTTTTGGCTAAAATTTTGTGAGTGTTCTAAGTACTTGCTTGATAGTCTATGGTTGCTTGGGTTTGCCAAGTTGAATTGATTTGAGTGGTTTTTTGAAAAATGGTGATCTATGCATATGAACTTGATTCAATTTTGCAATGTCATTTAAATAGATTTGGAATTTGTTTCTGTTAGTTTGTAAGGTGGGCTTGAGTTCACTTTTACTTGGTCTAGCAAGGGGTGAAAAGAATTGGGAAAGTTTCTGTTAGAATTCTTTTACTAGGAACACTCAAAGTAGTCTAGTGGATAATTTTGGTCAAAATGACCATTTGCTTATATGATTCATATTTTCTTTTCTTTTCTTTTGATTTTTTTTGTAAATGGCCTAGATGATGTTGTATTCATCTTTAAGCCATCCCTTATTATTTGTAGCAAACAAACATGGCAATTGCACTCATTCATACACTAATGTAATTCACACATACACACATATTAGATTTAATAATAAAAGTTTTTGTTAACCCTAAACTTGGGTGATTAGAACTAGATAATCTTGATTAATATTTTTGAGGTGTTACAATAAGTTCATCTGACACTTTCAGTCCATATTCAAATGAGCCACATCTTTAGAGTAGTTGCGGGCATGCAAACAGAAGCCTCGAGAGTCAATAAGAGCATTCATCCAGCGATGGAACATCATCAAAAATTCAGCCGAATACATATCCGACGAAAGAGCCATCGATTCCTTCATTGACGGCCTCCATCGCCGAGAATTCATAGAGGAACTAGGGCGAGTCGAACCCAAGACAATTTCATAGTTAATGGACATAACAAATCGCTGGGCTGATGGAGAGGACGCGCTACATAACAAACGAACACGTTCACCCGAAGAAGATAGGGATAAACACAACAATGACAGGAGATGAAGAAACAACAACGGAAACTCGGGACCAAGTTATGTTGCAGCCAGTTTTTTGGGTAAAGGCAACAACAGGAACGGCGACTACAATAGCGGGTACCGCCGTAATAGGGACAAAGTTGGAGGAAGTCAATCAATGCAGCGATATCAGCTAAGAGCTCGGGACCCACCCATGTCCACAATGCAGATACTAGAAGGACCCTGTAATATGCACTTTTATGTTGACTCAGCAGGAAAAAGACAATCCAATCACCTCATGAAAGACTTCTGAACGTTCTTAAAGATGCAAGAGCTATGCAATGCAAAGGAGACCGAAGTAGCAAAACGAGGATACACATCCACGTCTGGCACATTATCCATCGGTGCACCACCACCGCCAGCAGGGCAACCACAAAACATAATTGATCAAGGCAACGGATAGCCCAGGTCAAAGGGGGCAATGTCAATGATTCAAAAAGGGCGTCCATCCAATAGAATCCAGAAGCTAATCACAAGACAAGTCAACATGGCAGATACGGTTCCACCAGCCACACTCTATTATCTCCATTGGTCAGAACAGGAAATCACATTCAGCAAAGCTTATCACCCGCTTCAAGTACCATGACCGGGTCCTTCGGCCTTGATAGTTGAAGCACAAATTGGCGGATTCGACATGAGCAAGGTCTTAATGGACACGGGAAGCAACATAAACTTGATCTATGCCAAAACACTAAGAACAATGAACTACCCCTTGGTAAATTTGGCACCAACAGAAACATCCTTCCACAACATAGTACCAGGTAAAGCCAAAATTCCTTTAGGTAAAATTTTCCTTGACGTTGTTTTTGGATCCAAAGAAAATTTCAGGCGAGAAAAACTCGAGTTCGAAGTCATGGACTGGCCATCACTATATCACGCGATCCTGGGACGACCAGCTTTCACATGATTCATGGCAGTCCCGCACTATGCATACTTAGTCATGAAGATGCCAACACCAAAGGGAATCATAACAGTAAAAGGAAACTTCACATGTTACGACAATTGCAATCGGGAGTTCAATAAAATTTCTGAATCTTTTAGGATGGCAACCGAGTTCGAGCAGCTCAATATGTCAGCAACCGCAGAGCCCCTGGAAGTAGTGTGTGTCAATCCCGATCAGGCCTTTCACACTGCAAAAGACACAAAATAAGTATAGATCCATCCTACCGATCCGAAGAAGACGACATTTGTGGCTTCCAATCTTGGTCCCGCATAGGATAGAGTTGCTCCGTGAGCACTAGGAAATCTTCACATGGCTACCTTCTGACATGCCGGGAATTCCCAGGGAACTCGCTGAGCATGCATTAAACTTGGATCCAAAAGCGAAACCAGTAAAATAGTTGCTTCGTCGTTTCGCAGAGCCAAAGCGCAAAGCTATTGGAAAATAGCAACATCGCCTTACTTATGCTAACTTTATAAAGGAACTGAAGAAAGCGGAGTGAGTCGCAAACCCAGTACGTGTCTGATGACTGCAAGTGCACAGATCATTTGTAGCTAGTTTCGAAATAAAGACATCGATCCCACAGGGAGTAGGAGACTGAAGTCTAATAATTCTTGAAATAAATATTACACTAGTAATGCTTAATAAATATCTGAGTAACAAGATAAAATGCGAGTATTGCGTAAAAACGTGTTTTTGGGTTTTGGGTATAAGAGCGATAATAAGTAAAGTAAAATAACTGAATACAGAAAGTAAGTATCACGTATGTAAGAGAGATTGGAAGTGCAATAGGGAAAAAGGCGTTCTCACGGAGTAGTAGATTCACCACTAGCATTATAAGGAGCTAAGGTAAAGATTATTATCATGAACATTCTCAACTATGTATGTGTGGGAGGAACTCTGTATTTGGACAAATAGGCAGCAACCTCTACTCACATCAACCTCATAACCACAACAGTCAGCAATCGACATCAATCAAATTACTGCGCTATTAAGGGATGTAATACCGTAGGACGTATCCCATGGAATGGATAGTGTTCTATGAGTTTCCTCGGTTTCCCAAGTTGATACGTAAGGAGTGCCAACAGCTTTATAGTCACTGTAAGTGCTAACACACCTCTGTCTACCAACAAGTAGTTCCCTCCATCATGTCCCCATGAGAGGAAAATATTGAGAGGTCGACTTCTCTCAACATCAAGATGAAGACAATCTAACACATGGTCATATCGATGAATATCATAATAAAATTTGTATTATTTCAATCTCATACTACGGTTTCTCCATCTCCCCAAGAACTAATGATCTACTCAGACATGAAGGCAATCAACATCATGGCAATAACAATGGAATCTATCATATATGAATAGTACTTGTATAAATCCACAAAGAGTACGGAAATTACAACAAGATTTAGACAAGATGTAGATGGGATGGATGGAGATGGTGGCGATGCAGCAGTAGATGATGAAGATCGATGCCTTAGCCTCCCGGATCTACGCAGGGCAAAGATGGATCCCTCGTGGACGAGTTTCCCCTCCAGATGCCTTCCGGAGGTGAGGTTTCTGTGATTTATGGGTGTTCTGTATGTCGTCTCCCTAATCCAGTTGCACGAGGTTTCTGTGATTTTTGGGTTTTCTTCTGGTATCACTAATATTTCCCAAATAAGCGATTTACGTTGTTTTTGAATCCTTTCTTCCTAGTACAACTTCTTCAAGAATTGTGTCCATTATATCCATCATCTGTCCTGATCCTGGTGAAAACAAACATAAAATGTGCGGGGGAGCACCGTAAAATACCAAGATCCTACATCTATAATGCAAAATAACAATATAAAACATGATGCAAATATGCACTCATCAACTTCCCGAAGCTTAGACTCTTGCTCGTCCCGAGCAAGCTTAGCTTAATGGATGTGATCCTCATATTTATGAAGCTAAGTCGATAAAATAAATGAGGCGGTTGCAGCATGTATTTATCATATACGATACATAGGAATAAGTTCATGAATAGTACCTTACTCGAACCATATGAATAGTATTAGCAGGCTTCCACACCTTAGTGATTAACAGTTCACAAAAGATGAATCTCAATATAATATAAAAGTATTCAGTTCAACCGAATGAGTTAGCGAGGTAGTCCCAAGTGTTTTAGGATTAACATATTCACTTGGGATTCAAAATCTCAAAAGTCTCTTTGTCATACTACAATATAGTGGTGTATGCCTATTTTCTCTTTGCACATTCACTCTTTTTCTTCTTTCCTTTCTTCTCTTTTGTTTATATGCTCACACTTTTGTTTAAGTGTTGTGCAAAGGAGCTAGCCATACATCCCACTTCATGTAGGAATTCAAAGTTTAACGATCTCAATTTACAAATTCCAATTATATATGAAGCATTCTTATGACTTGAAGATTCTACCTTGACATGTTCTTACTCTATTCTGATAGCACTTTTATTTTCCTTGGTTCAAAGTTTCTTTTTCAATTTAACTGCATAGATAATTTTCTTTGTAAATCGAACCATAGAATTACAATATGTTGATCAAATTATCTTTATATGTTCCATTAATACCAATGGTGTGAAAGACTACTATTGCTACCATCAAGTGCAAGTAAAATTATACTCAAGCCATTCATATATCCAATAAGACAAACACAAACTCAAAATTGCTCCATATATAATAATAAACTCATAGTTTCATAAAAAGGATCGACTATTTCTGAAGGGAATTCTAATGATGTAGACTTTATTTCTAGTTTGAACTAATGCGAAAATAGTAATAAAAAACTTATAAGATAGATTACAAGGTCTTAAAGATCTCCCTAAGCTTGGAATCAAGCCATGCGGGATCAAATAATCTCTTGTGATTATTGTAGATCACTGTGGCGCCATGGCACGTGGTATCTTCTCCTCACGGGCCAACCTGAGACGTAGGGATTGATCGACAGCTTCTAATTCTTTAACAAGCAGCTTGTAGAAAAGATTATTCCTCTTCAACACTTTCACTTGTTCTTTAATGAACTCATTATTATCCTGAAGGGTTTGTAGCGCTTTAAGACTCATAGAAAAACCTGCTTTGGTTGTCTGCTTGATATCTTCATCAAGTTTGTCAAGATAAAGTCATAGCAACCGAAGATGCTTGGGAGTCCCCGTCGTCTCCTTATCCATCTCTTCAATCTTCCGCTCGAGGGCTTTCAAATCCTTATTCTGACACCCATGGTCGGCGTCGAGGAACTCCAAAGGGATAGCCTTGATCTCCTTGCCTTGCTCGCTATTCCTCCCGATCTCCATAGGAACTTCTCTCCTTGACTTCTGTCCCTTGGTTTGCGTGCCCATGAGTATGAAGAAGAGATAGATTGGTCCCTGGAGATTATGATTAGAGAGAGACAATGGAAGTATACAAGGGGGATTAGAGGTTAGTAAAACTCTTGAAGAACACCAAATTGTTGCCCAAGAAAAGAATCTTAATGAAACAGGGAAAGAAATCACGGATTTGGAAGAGTCCTGCCATGTAACGACCAACTATACGGGCGTGGCTCTGGCCGTATAGTTGGTTCTAGGCAGATATTTCCAAATATCTCGAGCCCAGGTCAGTTAAGTTATGACTCGAAACCGACAATAACATTTTTTATAAAAGCGAAAAGGCAAATAAAAAACGTCTGGTAGTTTAACGACCAACTATACTGCCAGAATGTTGGCTCAGGTCGTATAGTTGTGACCGTATAGATACAGACATCAAAAATCAAAAGTGCCTGAGAGTTCAAGGACCAACTATATGGCCGAAATTATTTCATCCGGTCGTATAGTTCCAGACATCAAAAACACTTTCACAAAGAAGATACAAAGAGTTTAACGACCAACTATACGGCGGGAGCTTCCTCTCCGGTTGTATAGTTTCGCCCGTATTGTTGGTAAAAACCCTCAAATACTTCAGAAAAACACAAGGAATTCAAAGGCAGAAATTTTATGAGTAAAATCTATGAAAATAAATCACTTATTGGAGTAAGAACACTTACCTTGATCTTACCGTTTACTTATTCGAGGATGAAAAACTCCTCCAACAACAAAGGATTCTTCTCTTTTGAAGGAATTGACCTTAGTTCATTGAGTAATTCTCGTAAACAAAAATCACCAGGACTAAAGTTCCTCTCAATAAGATTGGTGTCTTGCTTGGCAAACATGGACACTGCATTCAACATTTTTATTTCCTGGCTCTACATAATCTGCAACTCACATTCTTGAAGTAAAAGAATCCAACGGATCAGTCTTGGCTTATGGTCTTTCCTTTTAAGGAGTTCTTTTAAGCTATCACAATCCGTATGAACTCTTACTTTTGCATCAAGTAAATAAGAGCGAAATTTATCACAAGAGAAAAATACAGCAAAAAGTTCCTTTTCTTTCCTAGGATAATTCTTTTGAGCACCATTAAGAGTTCTACTAGCATGATGTATAATATTAAATCTGTGACCAATGTGTTGTCCTATAGTTACTCCTACAACATCATCACTAGCTTCACATATTAAGTCAAAAGTCATATCCCAGATAGGAGGTTTAATAATAGGAGCACGGGATAAAGCATTCTTGAGTTTATCAAAGGCTATAAGACATTTATCATCAAAATTAAATCTTACTCCCTTTTGCAGGGGGTTAGTCAAAGGTTTAGATATTCTAGAGAAATTCCTAATGAACCTTCTATAAAAACCCACAAGACCAAGGAAACTTCTTATAACCTTAATATCTCTAGGTTGTGGCATTCTCTCTATGGCCTCAACCTTAGCTCTATCCACTTCAATTCCCTTACCTGATACCTTATGTCCAAGGACTATACCTTCTTTGACCATAAAATGTCACTTCTCCCAATTTAGAACAAGATTGGTTTGTTCACAATGCTGCAAAACTCTTTTGAGATTATCCAAGCAACTAGTAAACAAAGTTCCATAGAAAGAGAAGTCATCCATAAATACTTCCATTATCAGTTCTATGAAATCCGCAAAAATAGTAGTCATGCATATTTGAAAAATAGCTAGAGCATTACATAAACCAAAAGGCATACGTCGGTAAGCATGTAAACCATAAGGACTAATGAAAGTTGTTTTAAGTTGGTCATCCGGATGAACAGTTATTTGAGAAAAAACAGAGTATCCATCCAAGTAGAAAAAATGAGTGTGGTTTGCTAACCTTTCTAAAGTTTGATATACGAACGGTAAAGGATAATGATCTTTCCTAGTTTCTTTATTCAATTTCCGGAAGTCTATGCACATCATATGCCCAACAATAGTTCTAGTAGGTATCAATTCATTGTTTTCATTAGAATAACAGTAAAACTGCCCTTCTTAGGGACACAATGAATAGGACTTACCCATTCACTTTATTTAACAGGATAGATTATACCTGTGTCCAGTAGGCGTACAATTTCTTTCCTTACCACTTCTTTCATTTCAGGCTTCAATCTTCTATTAAATTCCGCAACTGGTTTAGCACCTTCTTCCATGAATATTTGATGGACGGTTATCATAGGACTAATGCCCTTCAAATCATCCATTGAGTACCCAAAGGCCTGGCGATGCTCCTTGAGTATTTTCATGAGTTCTTCTTTTTCTCCTGAAAGTTTAGCACTAATAATAACGGGAAATTTATTTGTATCATCTAAAAACCTGTATTTAAGATTATCTCGTAGAGTATTCAACTCCGGGGGTGGTAATTCCTCGTCCCCTCTCTTGTTTGGCTCTTCAAAAGCTTCATCAGTTGGAGGCCCTATAATGGGAATTGAATCGAGTTCATCTTCTAGTTCTTCTAGGGACTTGTCCTCCATAACTATTTCTTCATAATTTGAGTCTTCATTTATTTCTTCTTCTTGATTACTAAAGAAAAGAGCTGCCATTTCATCATTAGTTTTCTATTTCTCTTCTTGTATTTGTGGAGGCCTGTATTTAAATTTGGAAAAATGGAATTCTTTTTCCGCTCCCCCAAGCATAAGAGACACAATCTCCTTTTTGAAATCAACATAGGCACCTACATCACTCAAAAAGTTTCTTCCAAATATAATTGGGCAAAGAGTGTCAGCGAGCATACCAAAAACTACAAAATCAATGGGAAAGTTTGTGTTGCCAATTGTGACAGTGGCATCTTCAACTACTGCCATCAGAATTCTAAGATTTTCATTAGCTAACATGATTGTCATGTCAGTATTTTCAATTGTAGCCGGTTCTATTTCTTCTTCTATTTTTAGATAGAAATCATAGGATATAACATTAACTTCGGTGCCAAGATCACATAAACCATAATGCGAGATTTCTTTAAATATGCAGGGAAGGATAGGCTTACCCACATATTTTACCTTTGTTTTACCTTCAACCAATACGGAAGTCTCTTCATCAAGTTCAACTATGTTACAATGCGCGTACATAGCCATAATTACTTCCTTGGTTACCTCTTCATCTTTGGTTTCTTCCAGATGTTCTACAACTTCTGGTATAATTTCCTCTTCCTTCTTTTCCTATGCTGCTTTGACCTGTTCATATTCAATAATATGCTTCTGTGCAGTGTTAGGGAAAGGTATCTCATATGTTGGTTCTAGGGAGGCCAGTGTTTCTTTAACTTCTCTTTTCTTCTTAGGTTCGGGTGGTGGATCATACTTGACCAAACCCTCTTTTGGAGCTTTGATATGTTCTGTAAAAGCTTTAACAACTTGCAATACAAGATCTAAATCCAAATAAAGTTATTTAGATAATTCTTTAACATGGCCTTTTTTATTATAGTCATGAATACAATCATGTTCTATTTCTACACCTCCTTCACTTCCTAGACCAAAATTCTATGAAACTCTATGATCATGAATTCTATTAAGTAAAGCCCGAGCTTTAGCTATAGGAAGATTCATAAAGGCTCCTTTCGTGAAAGAGTCTAGTTCAATTTTATTAGGTTCAATTAAACCTCCATAAAAGATATGCAATAAATAACATTCGGGCAAATCATGATGAGGACATAGGAAAAGTAAATCTTTAAATCTGATATAAGCTCTTACTAGTCCTTCGTTAGAACAGTCCTTCCAAGTCATTATAAGACGCCTGATTCCAAAAGATTTTGATAATGGATAATATTTTGCTAGAAATTCACAAGCTAGATTATCCCAAGTAGTAGTGGCTTTTGGGGGTAAAGATCTATACCATGAGAGATTTATACTAGTCCAAGTTTGACTAAAAAGTTTAACCCTTACCTCATTAGCAGTATATCCCGTTAATTAAAAAGTGCCACATATATCTTTAAAACATGCAATATGCTCATATGGATCAGGATCTTCTTTATCTCCAGTAAATTGTTTCTTGTGTAGAATACCAAGTAATAGAGGATTTATTTCAAACTTGTCTTCTCATTGGAGTTGTCTCTTTTATAAATATAAAAGGGCTTCCCAAATTGGCTGAGTGGGTTAGCACTAGTCATATGCTCAAATTCCATCATGTTGGTGGAAACCTGTAACTCAAAACAAAACTTAGCAAGACAAAAATAAATAAGCAAAAACTAAAAGACCTACGGTGCTTAGCTCCCCGGCAACGGCGCTAGAAAATAGCTTGATGACTGCAAGTGCACAGATCGTTTGTAGCTAGTTTCAAAATAAATATATCGATCCCACGAGGAGTAGGAGTCTAAAGCCTAATCATTCTTGAAATAAATATTACACTAGTAATGCTTAATAAAGTTCAAAGTGACAAGTTAAAATGTGAGTATTGCGTAAAAAGGTGTTTTAGGGTTTTGGGTATAAGAGCGATAATAAGTAAAGTAAAATAACTAAATATAGAAAGTAAGTATCGTGTATGTAAGAGAGATTGGAACTGCAATAGGGAAAAACGCATTCTCACGGAGTAGTGGATTCACCACTAGCATTATAAGGAGCTAAGGTAAAGATTATTATCATGAACATTCTCAACTATGTATGTGTGGGAGGAACTCTGTATTTGGACAAATAGACAACAAATGCTGCTCACATCATCCTCATAACCACACCAGTCAGCAAACGACATCAGTCGAATTACTGCGCTATTAAGGGATGTAATCCCGTAGGATGTATCCCATGGCATGGATAGTGTTCCGTGAGTTTCCTCGATTTCCCAAGTTGATACGTAAGGAGTGCCAACAAGTTTATAGTCACTGTAAGTGCTAACACACCTCTGTCTACCAACAAGTAGTTCCCTCCATCAAGTCCCCATGAGAGGAAAATATTGAGAGGTCGACTTCTCTCAACGTCAAGATGAAGACAATCTAACACATGGTCATAGCGATGAATATCATAATAAACTTTATCTTATTTCAACCTCATACTAGGGTTTCTCCATCTCCCCAGGAACTAACGATCTACTCAGACATGGACGGAATCAACATGATGGCAATAACAATGGAATTTATCATAGATGAATAGTACTTGTATAAATCCACAACAAGTATGGAAATTACAGCAAGATCTAGACAAGATGTAGATGGGATGGATGGAGATGGTGGTGATACAGGGGTGGATGATGAAGATCGATGCCTTAGCCTCCCGGATCTCCGCAGGGCGAAGTTGGATCCCCGGTGGACGAGTTCCCCCTCCAGATATCTTCCGGAGGTGAGGTTTCTGTGATTTCTCGGTGTTCTGTATGCCGTATCTCTAATCTAGTTGCACGGGGTGAAACTATTTGAGAAGGCGGTGGCGGCGCCAACTATACGGCAGGAACTATACGGCCGGAAAATTTATTCCCGTCGTATAGTTGGTCGTTAAACCGTTTGTCTCCCTTGATTGCTTCGGGTTTTCTTCTGGTATTAGTAATATTTCCCAAATAAGCGATTTACGTTGTTTTTGACTCCTTTTCTCCTGAGTACAACTGCTTCAAGAATTGTGTCCATTGTATCCATCATCTGTCCTGATCCTGGTGAAAATAGACATAAAATGTGTGCGAGAGCGTCATAAAATACCAAGACCCTACATCTACATTGCAAAATAACAATATAAAACATGATGCAAATATGCACTCATCAATGTCCCAAACCAAAATACCAAAGAGCTATGGATGTGCATTGACTTCACCGCACTAAATAAACATTGTCCAAAGGATCACTTCTGACTGCCACGAATCGATCAAATAATCGATGCAACCGTGGGATGCGAACATCTTTCCTTTTTGGATGCATATTCAGGATACCACCAGATTCGGAGGAAGGAGGAATATCAGGAGAAAACAACGTTTATTACGCCTTATGGTGTACTCTGTTACACAACAATGCCCTTCGGCCTGAAGAACGTTAGAGCAACATATCAGCGGATGATGCAGAATTGCATGGGAAGCCAAATTGGCACAAACGTACAAGTATATATTGACGATGTTATAGTTACAATGAAGCAAGGATCTTCACTTATCAAGGATCTCGAGGAAACATTTGAAAATCTTGACAAGTTTTGCATCAAATTAAACTCGACGAAGTGTTCCTTTGGAGTCCCAATAGGGAAACTCCTCGGATATCTGGTATCAGTAAGAGGAATCGAGGCGAATCCCGAGAAAATACAGGAAATTTTGACAATGAAAAAACCAATGAATCTACGAGGTGTACAACAACTGGCTGGGCGAGTGGCAGCGCTCACCGTTTCATTGCTCGATTAGGAGAAAAAGCACTACCATTTTACGCACTAAAGAGGAAGTCGGATAAGTTTGAATGGACCGAAGAATCTCAGCGCACCTTTGAAGACCTCAAAAATACGCTTTCGACGTCTCATGTCGATGTGTCTCCATGAGATAAAGAGCCATTACTTCTTTACGTCGCCGCCACAAATCAGGTGGTCAGCACGGTTTTGGTTGTGGAGCGACCTGAAGAAGGAAAAACCCATGGTGTCCAGAGGCCAGTTTATTTTTTGAGCGAGGTCCTCTCGCCATCCAAACAAAGGTACCTACATTACCAAAAATTGGCATATGGAGTATTTATGACAGCACGAAAGCTACGCCATTATTTTCTGGAATATCCGATCACAGTGGTTAACAAAGCACCTCTATCGAACATCCTTAATAATCTAGAAGCAACTGGGCATGTCTCCCTATGGGGCATCGAGCTGTACCCTCGAGACATCACGTATGAGAAGTGTAAAGCAATTAAGTCACAAGTTTTGCCTGATTTCATCACGTAGTGGACCGAATTACAATGTGCGGGTCCACCTGATCTTTCTAGCTGTAACATCCCAATTTCAGCAACCCTGATTAGTTGTCCAGAATGCAAAAATCAGGTGGAACAAAAACTTTTTTCTTGTTTAATGCTGAAGTGTTTGCTTGTTGTCTGGATATGCTTATGCATATGAATGGGTATTAGATGATATACTCCTTAACTTAACACCAGTTGACAAAAGCTACTTCCCAAAATAGTCTTGGCTTAATTTCCATATTCTCAAATGTTCTGGCATTTCAAAACATGAGCCAAGATGCTTATGTAACCAAAACTATTTTTGTAACTTCTATTGACAAAACTATGGAGAGTTATATAACAAAATCTCCTTATGTTTTCAAGACAGAACCTTCAACTACTCTTACCTCTAGGATCTCCAAAACCTTTTTGTAAGCTTTTGAATTCTACTCTTGGTAGAGATACCAAGGACCTTACCTTGTTCAAACTCCAACCACTTTCAAAATACCCATCCTTACCTCAAGCTAATCTTGGTGGTAACCCCAGTAGTGGTTGATTTGTTTGTAAGATGAGTTGCCTTGGTCTGCTGTTTGAATTGTCTGCTTAGGAGATAGTATGAGCTACTCTAGGAGCTCATCACTAGGATAAATATGTATCCAAATCATTCCACCCTAAGCAAGAATACAATCTGGATCTGATCCCTAGTTACTAAGTGATCATCTAAAACCCTTAACCATACCACTTCTGGAGATATCCCTTCTAGAAGCTTCCAAGTCCATGAAGACCAATAACAAGCATGGATCCTTTCTACTCCATATAAACTTAAACATCATCCACTTGATGATTCTTTGGTACCTTGCAACCCATCAAAATCATCACCACCCACACTCTAGTCAAAAACCCTAAATCTGCCAAATTTGGCTAAGTCTGGAAATCTGTTTCCAACATCACCTTTTTGATTGACTCCCTTTCTCAACCCTTGTGCATTTTTGGTAATGCACTTGAACCATCTGGTTAACCATCCTAAGGACTACCAAGGACCACTCTTTACCTTGGTTATATCATCCTCCACCCCACTTGTTCTTGATGGTTTTGCAGGCAAGAAAATAACTTTTCCTGCAAATCTAGTCAACATGCCTACTTTGACAGAAGCTCACACCACCATCCAACCTTATTTGGACCAAATCTTTGCATGGTTGTGTTCTAATCATATAGGTATATCAATATCTACTTCACTTGTTCCAAGTGGATCTTTGTGCTTCTTAAACCAACATGGTTTATAAGGTATCATGACTCATTTTGCATGGCAGCCTTAATTTCAACAAAGTTTGCCATCACTTCTAGATCACCTCAAATTCATTTAATCCAAAACTCTTCTACCATGTTAATATATATGACTTGGTCTAACTAACCATCTATCCCATGCCCCAAGGGGAGATCTGAACTCCAAGATACAACCATGTTTTGATGGTATGAAATTAACATCACCCTAGATCCTTAATCTAGGGTATTCAACCAAAATCAACTTGGATTTCCAATCCCAAGGTTGAAAATGCTTGATACACCTTGCCTACATCATCTCCCTTGATCATCAAGGTTTATAAATATTTATCCATAATTATTATGGCCCCAAATCTATTTAATTCCCTTATTAGACAAGATCTCCAAAACTCCCTTCCCAAAGGAAAGTTTGGTTTTTGCCAAAACATTTCCCCAACTCTAAGCACTTTTGAGTCCTATACATCATACCCCATCCTCCCACTTCAAACATAAATATTTTTGAAGAGTTTTATTATTTCTTTTTCCCCATTTTCTTAAATGGCAGAAACAAGAAATAATTGTCTAAAAATACTTTTCCTTCCCAATAAATTCCAAGAAAATTCCCCTAAGTGTGTATTCACATTTGGGACCATCCCACATCAAAAACTCCACTTGTCTAATGTAAAAATATCAAATTAACCCCAAGAATTCACTTTTGTAGTTTTTAAATAAATGGTTTTTAGTGAACTTCAAATGGTCTGAAAAATCTCAAACAATTCCTTGGGGTGGACCTTAACCCTATCTAGCTACCAGCCTTTTTATTTCATCTTGCCCCGATCAAGTTTTGGAAACTTCCTTGATGTTAGTCACTAGGGAAAGAATTTAACAAATCCAACACTAAGATCTAAACTCCACCAAACCTGCCTCAAACCTAGTCCAGCAAGCTTGCACAGCACACCACCTCCCCTGGTCGAGTTTCACTATAGCAATGCACTGTAGAAACCTCTACCCCCTTGTCCTTTGTGCTTGGCTTTGAAGGAGACCATTGACATGTCTTGTCTCCGCTCCTTCTTTTTTAGTACAGCAGCCACCCCCAGCTTTCTCTATCTCTCAGCACGACCAGGACCCTTCCCCATCGCCCATCCTGGCCAATAGGAGAGCCCTGGACCAAACCCTAGCCTAGAATAAGCTTAGTCCACCATGAACCCATCTACCCCAATAAAAAGGGCCAGAGGTCACCCCGTGCCTCCCCTGCCCCTCATTTGCCTCCTCCCCTTCTTCTTACCACCCCAGCACCCCCTCTCCCTCCCCACTGCCCTGTGCTGCTCTGGAGAGAGATGAGCCTCGGGCTCCCCTCGAAATCGAGCTAAGCCCCCTCTCCCTTGCTCCTCTATCTCTGCATGTCACCATGCGGTGCTCCCCTCCTCATCCTCTATCTAATCGTTCTTATATTTCGTTCCAGGACCACCTCTACTGTCGCCACGGTCTAGCTCCGGCGAGCTCGCCTCGGCCTCCATCACGTGAGATCCTTTCGGGTGCCGAAACCGCTGCTGCCACCCCTCGTTCGGCTTCCTGCGTCGCGCCGCGTCGCCTCGGCCACCTCTCTGACATCGGAACACCTCCTGGTAAGCCCTACCGTGCCGCCCCGATCACAACTAGGGTTGACTCGCCGCCGCCGCCTGGGGTAGACGACGCTAACCCGTCGTCGATCCTAACTTGATCGAACAACCAGCAGCGCGCCTTACCCGTTCGTTCGCTCCCTCCCAGTCGCTGACCAGCGGACCCCGTGCCTAGGGATTCGAATCCTGACCTCCCGCGCGCTCCAATGTGATATGGGCCGGCTTTTGCCGGTGCGGCCTAGTACTCCCGCGGATCTGGCCCAGCAGCCCCAGTCCTCCCTGCGTTTAATCTTTATCTCTAGATTTGATCTCTGACTGTTAGGTTTAATTCCGAATGAAAATGGTAAATACCTCCATATGACCAAACACAAATTTTCTAGGATACCTTAGGGTTTTTTCTATCATGTTGTACCAAAATCTTGGCCAAATATCTTCTCTATAGATTTATTTACCTAGAGGTACCCTTTCCAGTAAATAAATCCCTCAAGGACCTACACATCTCCAAAATAGATGAAACCAAGTGCCTTTTAAAGTATACCCATAGGCCTACCATCTAAAGTTTATCTCAGGCCAAGGTGAACAGTTGTTTGTCTTTAGTAAAAATAACCAAAACAACTCTGATTTGACTTTAGGAATTTCTCTAGGTCAAACCAACAGAAGTATTGACCCAATTCCAACTCCCAGTGAAGCTCCCTATCAATATCTATCAAAACCCATGAGCCCATAATTTTCTAGGCCCCAGTTGAATTCTTGTGAATTAAACTATTCTGTTCCTGGTTTATTCACCTCTAAATTCACTCAGTAGTTATGCTAATTCAAAAATGTTGATTCCAATTTCTACAAAAATTTATTAGAAGTACCTACCTGGTGTCCTTGGTTTCATATCAATAGCTGCTGTAGATTTAATCTGGTGAAAAAGACAAATTGCCTTCAGAACTGCCTTTAGGAATTTCCTGAGGGCATTCTGATAATTATTTTGGAGTGATTCCAACTCTCTGTGAAGAAGTACATCAATCCCTACCTAACCACCCAAGGAAATAAATTTTGGAGCTCCAGAACTTTTCTGGTGAATTATTTCCTAAAACTAGAGCCTTTAGCACTGGAAAATGCATAAGTAATTCAAGAAAAGTGATAAAATAGCGAAACCACTTTTGGTGGCCTTGTTATTTCAATACCTATATTTAGATATCATTTGTGTATATTGATATCATACAGAACCAATCCTTAGTCCAAAACCCCTCTTAGGTATTTCCTAGACTATAAATCCTAAGGAATGTTCATCCCCTTCTCCACGGCTTTCTCAATCTCATAAATCCAATCCTCTCAAAACCATCTGAATCTTAATTAGGTATTCTTCAATTGCTTGTTGTATGTATTATTGCTTGTATGCCTTGTGTTTATTGTGGCTTGGTTTGCTTGCATGTGCCGTCGGGACGATGATAGTTGCGATGAAATCGGAGAGCAGAAGAAGTGGTATTTATATTTGGTATTGGTATTATTGGGTATTCTAAGAAGAAGTCCAGGGACAATTATTCCATATTGCTGATCTCAGGCAAGCCACCTTCTTGCTCATAAGCCTTGTCCTACTATTTTACTTATGCATGTTTTGCCTACTATTTGTGAAACTGCATTGTTTTATTATATGTTGATATATTTATGGTAGTGGTTTGGCTCCTCCGAACTATTACACTCTTGTACTACTAAGTACAACCCCTTTGATGGTACCTACTTGTCCGTAGTGTAATAGATGGTGTAATACACCATACACCTTTGGAGACCCCGATTTAGTCGAAGCGAAGCTATAGGATGGGAAGACCCCGGAAAAAGTTTTACCAAATGTTTTATGATAAAACCTTGGTGAGGTGGGACCTCCCAAGAGTTGTTAAGAAAGAAAAAGTTTTATGTTTTATAAAATGTTGGAGGAAAACCGGAGGAAAAAGGTTTACAAAAACGCACCCGGTTCTTTGCAGTTTAGCTATAACAACTTAACCCGTGCAACCACATTACTCTGGTATGGGACAGGGCTGGATTTGATGTTTGTCTATTCTGGTATAAGCTGCCTCGGAACAACTACAGGGGATCGGGGATCCCTGGAGGGTGGGCCTTCTCCGATAAAGGTCCATGTGGGACATCGACCTGGAGAAGGAACAAAGGGTCTGCTGGCGTCCACGCGTTACTATGAGCCCCTCATTGAAAGCACACACTCGAGAAGTGGAAAAAGCGCTCCGGTTGGTCCTCGGTACCCGACGTCCCGGTTTTGAGGGGATTAACACTCATAGGGTAGGCACTTATATTGGAGTGGGCATCCGGAGAGTCTTGATCGATTACTCGACCCACGATCGGTGAAGATCAGGGTAGTGTACCTGGATGGTGTGGGTAAAGTGTACAACCTCTGCAGAGTGTAAATCTATTCGAATAGCCATGTCCGTGGTTAAGGATGGGCTGGACAAACTTCTGTAGAGCAGTGCTGGTTTTGTTTTCAAAAAGGATTTCGGAAAAGCAAAAGCTTTGAAAATATTTTGACCATGGGATGGTCGAAAAGGAGAAAGGTTTTGACCATCGGATGGTCAGAAAGGAATGAAAGGAGTTTGGTCGTGGGACAACCGGAAGAAAGGGAACAAATGGGTGACCTAGTCCTAATGTTTTCCAAAACTTTTCAAAAAGGTTTACAAAATGTTTTGCAAAGGTTTTCAACAAAGATATGTAGATGCTATATCTACAAGAGAAACTAATTGAGAAAGGAACCTCTCTTAGAGCCCTCCTACTACCACAGCCATATTGCATATCTTCCTGCTATTATTATTTCTCTTAAGGTGGTTTGCGAGTACATTCAAAGTACTCACTAGAATTGTCCCTGGCTATTAACTTGGTCAGATATCAAGAAGAAGGTGAAGTGGACGACTATGCGAGCTAGGACGTTCTCCCAGTCAGTTGCCTGTAGGTTAAGGCATGGCTCGGGCTCTATGCTCGATGAAGTTCCGTTGATGATTATTGATGTAGCCATAACGACATTTATGTAAGTCTTGTAATTCAGTATATTCTCGGATGTTGTAATGATACTTGTCGGTTATGTGCCACGACTAACTGATCATGGGATCGTGGTTGTATGCATAACAGGGATTCTCGAAGGATTAATCCGGGGGCCCTACACTAGCGCCTGGACAATATACTTTGATGGATAAAAAAGAACAGAAGGAGCAGGGGAAAGAGTCATAGTAGTATCACCACAAGGCTACAAGATGCGATATATGCTTCGAATGATCTTTGCAAACGCATCCAATAATGAAGCTGAGTGTGAGGCCTTGTTGCACGACATGCGAATGGCTAAAGCTTGCGGTGCAACTCACCTCAACATTTTCGGTGATTCCAATCTTGTAGCACATCAGTCAATGAACAAGTGTGATGCTATCACCGATAACATGATTGCTTACCATGATCTATACACCATCATGGAAGCTCAATTTGATGGATGCGAAGTATCGCACATAGGAAGATCAAGTAATGAAGAAGCCGACAATTTAGCAAACATCGGGTTCCTGTGCTTACTAGTGCCACCCAGTTTTTTGGGAAGAAATATCTGAGTGTTCTATCAAAGCAAAAAGAGTTTCTGAGGTCGTCGCAACCAAAACACAGAAAAAGAGTAATCCGCGAAAAGACTCGGGGGCTCCATCAGCCAGCACAAGCACAGAAGAGGCCACTGAAGAAGAACCAGAAATTTATGATGTCATGATAATAGAACCTACATGGATGCAGCCATACATAGCCTATATGACTCGGGGAGAACTACCCGAGGATGTGACTGAAGCCCGGCGAATCACTCGAAGATTGAAAGTCTTCAGGATAATCAAAGGAGAGTTATATAAAACAAGTATTTCGGGTGTGTTCCAGCGATGTGTCACACCCGAAGAAGGAAAAAACCATACTCAAGGAAATACATGAAGGAGTTTGTGGTCATTGATGACTACAAGTGCACAGATCGTTTGTAGCTAGTTTCGAAATAAAGATATCGATCCCACAGGGAGCAGGAGTCTGAAGTCTAATAACTCTTTGAACTAAATACTGAAATAGTAATGCTAAATAACGTCCTAAGTAACAAGATAAAATGCGAGTTTTGTGTAAAAGATATTTGGGGGTTTTCAAATAAGAGAACAATAAGTCAACTAAAGCTGTAAGTAAACAAGAGCAAGCAAGTATGATTATGAAAGTCTACAAGATGATGGAAAGAGTTCTCAGGGAGTAGTGGATCCACCGCTAGTAATTAGAAAGAGCGATCAAAATTATTATAATGAATAAGACCATTTATGATATGTGTGGGAGGAGCTCCATATATGGACGAATAGGCAACAACTACTTCACACATCATCCGTCATAGCTGATTGCTCTGAATTATAGCCATCTACGTCCACATTTAAACTAGATATTATTCACCTTTTTATGAAATATCTCTCTAAACCCTGCCACTAATGCCTAATATTTAAAGGGGTATGCAATCCTTTCTTTCTATTTTTCCTGTGCAGATAATGACGTTTGATGATGGGAATCACTACATTAAAGTCAAAGATACGAGATTTCCAACAACCAGAAGAAACCTGGAGTCGTGGATCGAAGGTAGACGCTTTAACGACCAACTATACGACCAGAATAAAATTCCGATCGTATAGTTTCCATCGACGTTGCTAGGTCAGACAGAACAACTTTCGTGAAGGGAGCCCTATATAAAGAGGCCTCGGGTGACGAGAAATAGGCACTCACGGAAACCATCAGCCACCTCCTAGATCTCCATCCACAACACCGATGAGCCATCGGAGGAATAGACTTAGATCTAATCTCTCCACCACCATAACCATATTCCACCACTTGTAATAGTAGATCTCTTCTTCGATTGGCGACATTGTAAGACTATTTGCCATCAATCTCATGATTTCTACTACAATGTTTATGATCTCTGATCTCATCTCTATGTGTGAGTAATTCTCCTTGGGCTAAGGGCTTCGTCCTAGCCATGTAGCTTTTTGTGCATGTTATGTATCATAGATGGGATCATGTATTAGTTTGTATGACATGATGATTATTGTATCCTCTCTTGCTTCAATATAAGGACTTGTTAGGTACCCAAGACCGCGAAGATTTAGCCAGGTATAGGGAGTATGAGTAATGACTAATCTGTAGGTTGGGAACCCCGGTGACAAAAAGGGTAGTATGGCTGTATGTGAGGGATTTACTTGGGATCAATGGTGACATCACTATGCATATCATTAGTTCTCTTTCTTCTATGGATGAGACTAGTAGGTTATTGCTATAAGCGATTGCGGAGGCAATAGCAATTATGGATGCACTTCCCACATATAATTTATCTTGCTCTAACAATTACATGCATACTTTATTTCTATCTTTTATTCCCATCAGATGTTTTGCACAGCTATAGGTGAAACCGAACACCCTAGGCCCTCTCTCTCCATCATCGACAACAACCAAAAGACACAAAATCTTGGTCTGGTAAAAACACAAAAGGAATTCTAAAACTCTATGAAGGTCCATTAAAGTAACTTCACTGCGCTTTGCTTCCTGAGGATTCGATAAACCTAGGTCTACTAGGGAAAAAGAAGCTACACTACATCCATAATCCGGATCGAAGGTATCAACCCTTTTTCTGGCGCTGTTGCCGGGGAAGCAATAGCTACCCAGGTGAGGTTAGTAGGACCTTGCTAGTTTTAATTCTTGTATTTAATTTTTAGTTTGCTTTCAGTCTTTATTTGAAAAACCAAAAAAATTAGTCAGACTTTAAATTCTTGTTTTTATTATTATCATAAGTTTCTGTTTAAGAAAACCCAAAACATAGGAAATATGGCTAAAAAGATGCTTGGGGAATTTGCCACTCCCAATAATGATTATTTACGTACTCCTATTACTCAGCCAGCAATTGATGCTGATGACTATGAAATTAAGCCCGATTACTTAAGTTTGGTTCAACAAAATCAATTTGGAGGCTCTACTGTTGCGGACACAGGTATGCACTTGAATACTTTCACTGAAATATGTGATATGATGCGCATAAAAGATGTTGACCCTGATGTGGTCAAATTGCGTTTATTTCCTTTCTCTCTTAGAGGAAGAGCAAAAGTATGGTTGCTAGCTTTGCCTAAAAATACTATTACATCATGGGTGGGATGTACTTCTTTATTTATGACTAGATTTTTCCCACCTGCAAAGACTATGCAACTAAGATCTAATATTACTGGTTTTAGACAGGAAGAGCGTGAGTCACTAGCGCTTGCATGGGAGAGGATCAAAGAATGCTTAAGAAACTATCCCAGTCATGGGATGGAAGATTGGTTAATCCTCCATTTATTTAATAATGCTCTTAATCCCGTGTCTAAGTCTATGCTTGATACTACAGCTGGAGGAACATTCATGGGTAAACATATTATTGAAGCAAAGTAGCTGCTAGACAATATGCAAGACAACCATGCCCAATGGCATGTGGAAAGATCAAACACGAAGAAGGTGAATTCCGTCTCACCACAAGAAAATGAAGAACTCAATGCTAAGTTGGATGAGATCATATTAGCCGTAAAAGGTAAGTAAACCTAGGTAAGAGCTATTCCTGAAACTAATATTGAAGAAATAGACTTCATAGCTCGTAATGATTATAACCCTATTTGGAAGAAAAATTATAATCCTAATTTTCAGAAACATTATTCTAATCCTGCAGGTAACTCTGTTAATAATATGGGAACTAGTAATTGTAGTCTCCAAGAAACACTTAAGTCTTTTATAGACTCACAAAATGAACAAAATAATATTCTTGTTAAAATAACAGAGAACCATGATGCTATGCTTGGTAAATTATCTAACCAAGCCATAAGTTTGAGGAATGATTTGCAGGCCCTCCAAGAAAGGACGAGGATTGTTGAGGCACAACTAGGTAAGATAACCGAGAGTCAAACTCTCATTCTAGCTAAATTTGCACGTAAAGCTGAGCCCAATCCTGTTGATGAACTCAAAATGATGAGGATCCAAAGAGAGGAGCCTGAAGAGCTTGACTATAGTAATGCCCCTTCACCAAGCTACACCATTGAAGATCTCGTAAAGAGTATCAACGTCAAAATTCCGGTAAGTGAAAGTAACAATGAAGCCATGTATCAACACTTTGTTGATCAAGTAGCGATTAAGTTACGCGAGCTTGAAGAGGAATACAAGAAAATCACTGAAAAATTACCTGTTAAACTAGATGATATATTTGAGCCCACGATTAAAATTAAGATTGTGACCAATGATATAGCTGCACTTTGTGATCTAGGTGCAAGCGTCTCAACAATCCCAAAGAGTCTTTTTAACAAGCTAAATCTTGGCACTTTTGAAACCACTGAACTAAAACTATGTCTTGCAGATTCTATCTATAAACAAGCTGCAGGAATTAAGGCTATCTTGCTCTAATTGAGTTTGTTATTATTGACATGCCTGAAGATGCTATTACTCCTATCATACTAGGTCGTCCTTTCTTGAGAACTATAAAGGTTTTAATTAACCTCTATGAAGGGAACGTGAAGCTTCAATTGCCTTCGCAGGATCCTTTTGTTATCCATTTCCCTAGGAAAAAGAAAGCCAAACATGATGAGAAGGAGGCCATCACTTTGAAGGCCAACTACTTTGGAGTGGGTGTTCCACTCATCTGGCCCAAGTGAGTAACATCAAGGTCAAGCTATTGACCATACAAGAGCGCTCCATGGGAGGCAACCCATGTTAAATAAAGGTTTGAGTTAAGTTTTATTTTAAGTTTATGTTTAATAAAGAGTGCTAGAAAACTCCATTTGAGGAGAAGAAGTTCGGTAATACTTAAAATTCTGCTTTATACATGTTGTTGTTGGTCGATAATTTTAACTGTCAACTTTCTATCAAAGATAAGGTATTTTGCTAAGTTTCAGTATAAGAAGTAATTCACGAAGAAACAGAAAAAATTTGATGGACACAGAGAGTTTAACGACCAACTATGCGGCGGGAATAAAAAATTTGGCCATATAGTTCCGGTGTTATAGATATTTTTGCCATCGACAATTTTTCTTTCATATGTACTGATGGTTTAACGACCAACTATACGGCGGGAATAAAAATTCCGGCCGTATAGCTCTGGTCGTATAGATATCGGTGCTTTCATACGAATTCTTTTTCCACATACTCACGGTTTAACGACCACTACTAGGAAACAGCTTATAGATAAACAAGATATTCAGTGGCGCATATGTAAAAATATGCGCCACAGATATATATCAGTGGCGCACTAGAAACAATGCGCCACAGAAGTTTGACTTCCGGTGGCGCCGAAACCAATATGCGCCAAGTTCATATTTCGTGGCGCATATTTTCGATGCGCCATCTTGAATCAAACTTCTGTGGCGCATATAGACGTATGCGCCACAGAAGGTTGATGGGACCAAGCAGCAAAAAAAGGAGGAGAAACTTCTGTGGCACATATGTTCATATGCGCCACAGAACAAGCATATAGGGGGGAAACAGATCCCACCCACCCCCCCCTGTGAATCGCTTTTTCAGTTTTGTAAAAAATAAAAAAAATGATAGAAACTTTAAAAAAATAATTCCTTTAAGTTGTAGTTAGATTTTAGGGTATAGATCTAGACAAAATTGAAAAACATGAATTTCGATGTATTTTGCAAAAATAGGTCATGGCACGGTAAAACGGCTCTAACTTTTGCATACAATGTCGGAAAAAAATCTTTAACCTATCAAAATGATCGTCTCGAAATTCCCTACTCGAATTCAACGACCTATGGTCGTTCTGAATTTAACAGAATCCCCAAATTCGAAAAGAGTAAAAAGTTATTTAGGGTAGAAGATTTTTTACTGCAAAAAAATAAAAAAGGGGGAGAAACTTCTGTGACGCATTTCCCCCATATGCGCCACAGAAGTCTTGGGCGGGATTCGGAATTTGAATCCCGCCAGCACCCTTTCTCCCTCCCTTTTCCTTTTTCTCCCCCTCCCCACTTCTTCTCCCCTTCCCACTTCTCCTCCTCTCCACACTTCTCCTCCTCTCCTCCCCTCCTCTCCTCCACACTTCTCCCTTTCTCCTCCCTCCTCCTTCTCCACTCTCTGGCGACCTCCTCCTCCTCCACCAACAACAACTCCGGCGACCACCACCTCCTCCTCCTCCTCCTCCTCCACCACCACCAACTCCGGTGACCTCCTCCTCCTCCACCAACTCCGGTGACCTCCTCCTCCTCCTCCTCCTCCTTCTCCTCCTCTTCCACCACCAACTCCGGCGAGCTCCTCCTCCTCCTCCACCACCAACTCCGGCAACCTCCTCCTAGACCTAGCCACCGCCTGCCACCGCCCGCCCACCGCCCGCCACCACCACCACCACCAACTCCAGCCAGATCCGACCAGATCTAGATCTGGCCCGGTTTTTTTTGAAATTTGAAAAAAACTTCAGTGGCGCATATTGGCCATATGCGCCATAGAAGTTTGAGATCTGGCTCGTCTTTTTTCTGAATTTTGGAAAACAACTTCTGTGGCGCATATTGGCCATATGCGCCACTGAAGTTTGAGACTTCTGTGGCGCATTTCGAAATGCGCCACTGAAGTTAGTTATCAGTGGCGAGGTATCAGTGGCGACTAACAAATGCGCCACAGATGTTCAAAAAAGGTGCGCCATAGAAGAGTTGTTTCCTAATAGTGGACCAACTATACGGTGGGAATAAAAAAATTGGCCGTATAGTTCCGATCGTATAGATATCGATGCCTTTGTAAAAAATTCTTTCCTAGGTATAGAAAGTTTGACGACCAACTATACGGTGGGAACAAATTGTTCTGCCATATAGTTCTGGCCGTATAGTTGCGCCGCTAGGAGGAAACCCTACAAAAACTGATAGAAGGCCAACTATACGGCGGGAACGCATTGTTTCGGCCGTATAGTTGCGCCCGTATAGTTGTGTTCGACTACAAAATCACACGGGAAGGTACCTCCAACTCCAAAACTTCAATCATTTTTCTTTCTACAAACTCTCTCAAAACCTCAAGAGATCTTCACCTCTACTCAATTTCATTCGATTTCCTCCCACACAAGTGATCTATGATATGTTTCTCCTCTGATCCTCCAATTACTTTTTACAAATTCATTGTCAATATATTTTCATTATCAATCTAGGGTGAGACCTACTATGAACTAATTGCCATGATTCTCTTGCCTAGATTATTATTTTGAGAGGATTCTTTAGTGTGCTATGATGAGGAATATGTTGTACTTATTATTGTTGGATCAAAAGTTTTATTTTGTCTACCTTTATTGTTTTAGATGATGAACACAAGGAGCCGAACTCGTGATCATGCCACCGCTAGCGCTTCTCGGGCCATCGCTCATGAACGCATGGGGATACGGTTCATGAACGAGCTCCAACGTGATCGCTTTGACAGGATCAAAAACCGCGAGGTGAAGGCCACCAAGTGGGCTTGCCCCAATATATTTAACCAAATCGGTACTTCTGATGACTTCAATTTACTTTGCAATAGAGATGGCATGTAAAACTTTGTGTACAATGATGTGCCTACTTGTCGTCGGTTAACCATTGAATTCCTAAGTTCGTTGCAAAGCACTGTTAAACTATGGCAAGGAGAGGACATGATTTCTTTCCAACTTATGAACAACAACTACACTTTAACACTAGATGAATGGTGTGCATGTTTTAATTTCCCAAACAATGATGTCAATGCCTTACGCGCATCCTTTACTAGCTTAGACCCTTCCCTTGAACAATATTATAATGGAATGAGCTTCACTACTAGAGTAAGCAAGGGGAAGTATATTCAACATCCTGCAATTCGCTATTTGTTCTATGTTATTGCTAACACCTTGTAGGAACGTAATGATTTCAAAAGACTCAATGAGGAGGACATCTTAGTCCTCGCAAAGGCTGCTTACATCAAGTGCAACTTGTCGCTCAACTTGGGTGCAATTCTTGTTCGCAACTTGGAGCACCAATCCTCCCAAAGACAAGGACCAATCACAGGTGGAGGCGTCATCACCGTGCTCACCAATGCCCTAGGCATCGACCTAGGTGAGTTGCAACCTGTGCTAGGTGAGCGACGTGTTGGTTTCTCTACTTTGAAAGCTTGTGGAATGCTCACTAGGAGAGGTGGTGTTTATTACCTGTATATTACTGGAGCTAGGCGTATCTACCCCACTCCTGTGCCTAATGGTCTTTTCTCTATCGAGGAAGGATTTTTGCTATATGACTTGCATGTTGAGCAACACCAACTCGAGGAGGAGATTCTAGATGAGGATGAGGACTAAGGAGAGTACCAAGAAGAGGAGCAAGAAATTCCTCATCAAGAGGAGCAGCCATCAACCCGGTTCGCTACATATCAAGACTTCCAAGAACTTGGAGGGACGGTGGAGAGGACGCATAGCCTCTCTCTGAACCTCCGAGAATCCAAGAGTAATTTATCAACTCAATTTGCGAACTAGAGTTCCGACTTTTTCCCGCCACCACAATGATTTAAAGGGCTTGCAAAAGCCTAAGCTCGGGGAAGTTTCCTCATGTATCTTTATTTGGCGTTCATTTGCTTTTATTTATTTCGAGGTTGTGTTTTTAATTTTAGTTTATAAGCACTCGTGTTGGCTTCCCCAACACTTTATCTTTAGTTATTTCTATTTGCTTTCAAGATTTTCTAGCCAAGCTTTTCCGCCAATTTTCTATTCTTTAAATTTCCTCTCTTAAAAATAACAAAAAGATTTCTCCATTTTTCATTATTTTCCCTCTTTGTTTTTCTTTCCGCCTCGAGGTTCTCATGTATTTGCAGGAGAGTGGTCGACTTCGAGTTTCCAAGAAACAAATAAAAAAGGAAGAGAGAAGTGGAACCAAACATGAGAGGTATGCCTTATGACTCCCCACTTTTGAAGTTTGAGAAACCCATGCTAGTTAGAAGTAAATGTTGAGATATTATATTGGTGGAATGACTCATTTTATTGTAGTAAGATTTTCGTTTGCATGGGTATTTAGTTGGGTATGTTTTGTTCTAGATCTCGTAATTAACCAAGTCTTGCCTAGAAATTGCTAAACAATTGTAATAAGAAAAAGTCTCACAATTGAAGGCTTGGGTGTTATAGTGTTTAGTCTTGAAGGCTTATTTCTAGAGACACTCAACACCACTGAAAATGTTGAATGACTTGATAGCTATCTTTAAAAGTATTTGTTTGCTTGAATAAATGTTTAGCGGTTTTTGTGAGCATGCCAAAGTTTGACTTGTTAGTCATAAGAATGATATTGCTTTATGTGTGTCAAACTTCATGGGATGCCAACAACTCCGCTGCCCTACGAACGATCTTCATGGAGGAAACTCCTAGATTTCGGCTATGAGTTGATTAAACACATGTAGCAGCAATGCTATAGTGGGTAAGATTCTTGGCACTCCCGGGTAGCTGTGTTCATGATGGAATCACTCCTCTAGCCATTATGAGTAATCTTTATGCAAAAGGAACAAAAACCTTAGTGATGCCACGAGTGTTCATCATAGCCTGATAAACTAAAACATTTTTTTGGCATGCTCTCAATTACTCAAAAGCTGAAATTCTTGAAGGACAATGAATAGAAAAGTAGTGCTTGAAAAGTCTTGATTTATTGATGTGGGAGAATTGAGATACTCTAGTGTATATGATTTTCATGACAACTCTCACACTCTCAATTTACATGATTATACTTTATTGTTCAAAGGCAAGCCTATGTGTTGATTACATGACATGGAATAAAGTTTACTCATTTGAATCATCCATGTTAACAATAATTTTGCTGCGCTGTAAGGATGCATAAAACCCGTATGATATGCTTGCCATTACTCTATCTATGCTGAAGTTTTTCAGATTTATGAAGTGGAGGAAATATGATACTACCAATCATGAGTAAGATCACCATCTCGTTATTTCAGTTTAAATGCCAAGTTCCTTTTTTATTTTGGTTTTCTTGCTCGGGGACGATCAAGTTTAAGCTTGGGGAGGTTGATGGCTCTGAAATATAGCCATCTACGTCCACATTTAAACTGGATATTATTCACATTTTTTATGAAATATCTCTCTAAACCCTGCCACTAATGCCTAATATTCAAAGGGGTATGCAATCCTTTCTTTCTATTTTTTCGTGCGTAGATAATGACGTTTGATGATGGGAATCACTACATTAAAGTCAAAGATACGAGATTTCCAACAACCAGAAGAAACCTGGAGTCGTGGGTCGAAGGCAGACGCTTTAACGACCAACTATACGACCGGAATAAAATTCTGGCCGTATAGTTCCGGCTGTATATTTGCCATCGACGCCGCTAGGTCAAACAAAACAACTTTCATGAAGGTACCCCTATATAAAGAGGCCTCAGGTGACGAGAAACAGGCGCTCACAGAAACCATCAGCCACCCCCCAGATCTCCATCCACAACACCGACGAGCCATCGGAGGAATAGACTTAGATATAATATCTCCACCACCATAGCCATATTCCACCACTTGTAATAGTAGATCTCTTCTTCGATTGGCGACATTGTAAGACTATTTGCTATCAATCTCATGATTTCTACTACAATGTTTATGATCTCTGATCTCATCTCTATGTGTGAGTAATTCTCCTTGGGCTAAGGGCTTCGGCCTAGCCATGTAGCTTTTTGTGCATGTTATTTATCATAGATGGGATCATGTATTAGTTTGTATGACATGATGATTATTGTATCCTCTGTTTCCTCAATCTAAGGACTTGTCAGGTACCCAAGACCCCGAGGATTTAGCCAGGTATATGGAGTATGAGTAATGACTAATCTGCAGGTTGGGAACCCTAGTGACAGAAAGGGTAGTATGGCTATATGTGAGGTTTTTACTTGGGATCAATGGTGACATCACTATGCATATCATTAGTTCTCTTTCTTCTTTGGATGAGACTAGTAGGTTATTGCTATAAGCGGTTGCGGATGCAATAGAAACTATGGATGCACTGCCCACATATAATTTATCTTGCTCTAACAATTACATGCATGCTTTATTTATATCTTTTATTCCCATAAGATGTTTTGCACAGCTACAGGTGAAACCGAACGCCCTAGGCCCTCTCTCTCCATCATCGACAACAACAAAAAGACGCAAACTCTTGGTCCGGTAAAAACACAAAAGGAATTCTAAAACTCCCGAAGATCCGTTAAAGTAACTTCACTATGCTTTGCTTCCCGAGGATTCGATAAACCTAGGTCTACTAGGGAAAAAGAAGCTATACTACATCCGTAATCCAGATTGAAGGTATCAATAACCACAGCAGACAGCAATCGACATCAATCGAATTACTACGCTATTAAGGGACTTTACCCCGTAGGGTGTATCCCATGGCATGGACAATGTTTTGTGAGTTCTCCTCGGTTCCCAAGTTGATACGTAAGGAATGATAACAACTTTATAGTCATCGTAAGTGCTATCATCCCTCTATCTAGCAACAAGTAGTTCCCTCCAACTAGTCCTCAGTGAGGCAAATATTGAGTGGCGTGCTTCACCCAACATCAAGATGAAGGAAATCTAACACAGACACATAATGAACAATATCACATAATAATATTTATCTCAATTCAATCTCATACTAGGGTTTCTCCATCTCCCCAAGAACAAAGGAAACTACTCACACTTGAAGGAAATCAACATCATGGATAGAATATGGATGAAGTATGATGATACAATTGAAGACAACTGCAAATCCAAGATTCAATCTAGAATTACAACAAGTAACAAAAGGGGATCGGTGATGGAGACGTTGTTCATGAAGATGACGATGTAGATAGATGTGGAGGCCTTCAAGATCCTAGTCCCTTCTCCTCTTGTGTGATGGTGTAGATCTGATTGGAGGAAGCTATGGCGGTGGCACGGCGGCAGGGCTCCGCCGTGGTGGAGGATATGGCTTGGTGGCTCTCTCTTGGGTCCTCCCTCCTTTATATAGGCCTTGGGGTGCCCTAGGGTTCCCCCAATACTGTCATATGACTTAGGGAAGGTTCTAGGGCTTCTCTAGGGCGAAATCTTGTCGTTTGCGACCTTTTTTGCAACTATACAAGCGCAACTATACGGCCGAGAAAATGCTTCTGGTCGTATAGTTGCTCGTCAAACCTTTGGGTTCCACAGTGGTTTGGCCGCCATTTCTTCAGACGAAATCCGTTTTGGGTGTTCTTGGGCTCGTTGAGTTCATCTCGTCGAGGGATACAACCCCATGGTCTTGCATATTTATTTTGAGAAGTTGGAAAAATCACTTTTCCAACCTCTCAAATGGCTAAGTCTATTCTCTGCAGCTCCTCCATACTATGCTCTCTTTGTTCCTTTTTATCCATAATCTTCACCAACACCTACACACATGCCATAGACAAGAAAAGTGATAAAATTATACCTAAACTACTAAATGTGCAAAGCTCATATGAAAGTAAATGAGAACTAGAAGTCATGCATATAAGGCATAGCTATAGCTAGAATAAGTATGATATGAGAGATAAATGGCTCATTTCATATGGCTAAAAGAGGTGGTATTTCACAGCCATCAACTTTCCCAAGCTAGACATTGCTTGTCCTCAAGCAGGAAGGGTCGATAATAAATTAGTGGTTGTGAAATAGCTTATCATTGGAAATCAATGCCTTGCATCCTTATTTCTTCTACAAGCTTGAAGAGAGAAAACATGTATTCATACAAGGCAACACAAGCTCAGTTATAAAGACCACTAAAGATTCATCAAAACTTATATGCTCCATGTCAACACTGAATCTACTTCCGGACAAACTTGTGATCCTCTTATTGCACCTTTTGTATAACTTTTCATATTATTATTTTTTATGAGGCAAAACTTAGTCACAAATAGATGTCAAGCATAAATAGGAATAAAGTTTATCGATTCTACCCAATCATGTCATCTTGTTAAGGCTCTCAAGTGCAAACATCAGTTATTGAGTTTTAGAAAGTTTATCTCTTAGTAATGAGATTTATGCCAAAACAAAATGCGAGAACATGTCAAAAGAAGCATAGCATTAGAATGTCTCTTTTGGTCATCCACATCAATGAATCATGGCTATCAAACAACCATTTTCTATTATTTGTCTTTCTAAAACTTCAGTTCATCAATAATGAGGTCTTGCCAAAACTTAGTGTGTTTAATTAGACTGTGCAGGCTAAGAATGGATAATTGTGACCATTACCAAGGTTTCTCTTTTCAGTATAATGATTTCTCATAACAGTGAGAGGAGTATTCCCTCTTTCGCTTTGAACGCGGGCCCATGAGAATACCAATGCATACCCAAATATAGCATTTCTGCTACATATGTTGGGCAACTCATAGCCAAACTCCAAGAGTTTCCTCTTTTTGGACTTTTCAAAGGCCAGCGGAGTTGTTAGCATCCCATGTTGTGCGACGGTGGTGTAGACACGCATAAAGCAATATCATACTTTAAATCAACAGGTCAAGATTTGGCATGCATCTCAATTACCGTTAAATATTAGTTTCTTCAAACAAATCCTTTCAAAGAGTACTATCAAGTCGATCATCTCATCTATGATGTTGAGTATCTTTAAGGATAAACTCTTAAGACAATTAAACAACACCTTATTTAGCATAGAACTCAAAACTTCGAAATATCATTTCCAATTGACAACTCCTTCCGTAAGCAAACTATCAAGTCTATTGTTTTGACATTATGGGGTCGAGCATAACCTATTCATTTAAGACAAAGCTATTTAGTGACACCCAACAAATTTCAAAAGATCTTCATCAAGTATTCATTCTTTCCAAGTGTAGAGATTGTGGCAATGTTTTCTAGAGGATCACAAATAGTGTCACAAGCTTGATAAACAATTTGGCAAGATGCATATGATGTCTACGCACTTCTATTCTTGTAGACAATTGTTGGGCCTCCAAGTGTAGAGATTTGTAGAACAGCAGCAAGTTTCCCTTAAGTGGATCACCCAAGGTTTGTCGAACTCAGGGAGGAAGTGGTCAAAGGTATACCCTCTCAGGAAACCCTGCAATCAAGATACAAGAAGTCTCATGTGTCCCCAACACACCCAATACACTTGTCAGGTGTATAGGTGCACTAGTTCGGCGAAGATATAGTGAAATACAAGTGGTATAGATAATTATAAGTGGTAACGGTGCCAGAAAAGAGCTTGACGGGTAGTAAGAGACTAAAGGCAATCTAAAATAAAGATGGAAGCAATCAAACATGTAACAGATCTAATTGCAAACGGTGTTTCAATGCTTAGAAACAAGGCCTAGGGATCATACTTTCACTAGTGAACACTCTCATATAAATATCTTCTCTTTATGATACTACTCTGAACTACTCTCCGGTTGGACACTCTAATCCATGGTACGGCTATAACAGGACTCCTCAAAGTCTGCCTTCCCCATCTAGATAACCCCACATTGTCACCTTGAGCTCTAGATGGTTCCAACAAACACCACAATTTCATAGAAACATCCAACTCCAAATATAACTCATAACAAGTATTTGTAATCTCTAGCCTAAGTGCCACCATGGTGTGCATGCTATCACTTTCACACACGTGGGGAGAGCCAGAGATCTATTAAAGCACTTGATTAGCAAGGTAGATCTACTTGATTACAAAGCTCATGATCACAATATGATCATGCATAGAGAGAGAGATGAACACATAGCTACCGGTAGAACCCTTAGCCTCAAGGAAGAACTACTCCCTCATCATCATGGGAATCAGCAACAGCGATGGAGATGGTGTTGGAGATCAATGGAGATGGCTCCGGGGGCATCTCCCCGTCCCGGCTGGGTGCCGGAACAAAGACTTTTGTCCCCCGAATCTCCCCTTTGGTGGTGGTGGCGCTATGGAACTTTTCATGGCTGGAGGCTAGATTTTTTAGGGTTTCTAGATCGGGAGGCTTCTTATAGGCGAAGAGGCAAGGTCGGTGGCTGGCTAGAGGGCCCACACCATGCCCTGGCGCGGCCTAGGGATGCTCGCTCCAAGGGGTGTGTGGCCGCCATATGCCCCCCCTTCGTCTCTCCTTCGGACTCCATGTGTCTTCCGGTAAAATATTGACTTTGGCTTTTGTCCCGTCCAATTTCGAGAATATTCATTTTCTGACTTTCCTGGAACCAAAAACAGCAGAAAACAGGCAAGTGGCACTGTGGCATCTTGTTAATAGGTTAGTCCAAGAAAGTGTATAAAAATACTCCAAAGTGTGGACAAAACATAAGAAAGTAGATATAAAACAACCATGGAACATCAAAAATTATAGATACGTTTGCAACATATCAGCATACAAGCTCTAAGTCAACTCCTATGGCGCCTATCATGAGCAAGTGTATCCCCATATGAATACAGAACTAGACTCACTTAAAAAAGCATTCAAAAACAACGGGATACATGATTGCATTAAACCTTCATCGAATATGAACATTGCACAAGACTCTACACATGCATAAGTAACCTCCCCAAGCTTAGAACTTTGCAAGAACCAAACTTGAGTATATCACCAAAAGAAAAGATAAAATACAGTTTCCAACAGAGAGTGTGATAAGTGGTTACCTCCCCAAGCTTAGTTGAAAACAAGGGTGACACAATTTACCATTGAGGTACAAGTAACCTCTCTTTTGATGGATAAAGAACCTTTGCTTCAACATGTATTTCTTGATATGGCCTGGTGTGCCTTCCTTGAGGACCTGCTTAGAAACTAAAAATAAAACGAAATATTTTTGTGTTCCTGAAGACACGGGTTTAGCTCACAAGTGATAAAAATACAAGTCCCACTAAGTCAGTTCATCAACCTAAGCACCATGCTTAAGTCAACAAACTAGTTCTAGAAGATTCCTCTCCTAGATTGTGATGAGGTGCAAGCGAAACAGGATATGAGACATGAGTGTGCAGCCCCTATGCGCTTATTAAAAGAGGTTCGAGTTGGAAGGTTTTACCAGACACTAATTGTCGAAGCGTTGAATTGAAGCAACCAAGTGGCTCATGTGAGTGTTTGCATGGTCGGCACTACTGTACACGTCGTCACACAAGGTTCAAGTCCCTGCGAAAATAACACATAAAATAAAATGCATCAGTTTTGTAACATCCCAAAACTTTAATCCAAGTGATCAAGATCCAAATCATCAAATTTAGAGTTAACAAAAACTTTTCAATTTAAAAATATTAAAGCATTCATATGTGTCTGCATATAATTTAGGAGTTGATTTGAATTGCCATTTTTAAGTGATCCATTGATTCTAAAATGATTCTTAGTTGAATTAAACATCATCTAGATCATTCCCACAGAAATCCCAAAGAAAAACAAATCAAAATGAATAAAGGAAGCAAATGGTCATTTGTGCCATTTTAATCAACATGCCTACTTTGGTTGTTCCTAGAACTCAAAACCTAACAGGAACAAATATGGATCTTTGCACCCCTTGCTAGTACAAGTAGTGATGTACCAAGGCCCACTTTGTGATCTACCAAAAACTTTCAAACACTAATTTTAAATGGCATTTGAAAATTGAATGTAGTTCCTATGAGAAGATCCCACGTATACAAAAACCAACCAAACCAATTCACCTTGACATTTCCCAGCAACCAGAGACTCCCAAGCATAAGATCAGATCACACACCAAAAATCTTTTCAAAATTCGAATTTAAATTTCTTGCGGCCATTTGATCGAACACCTGGCAGGCAGAATCAAATTAGCCTAACTATTACTGTTTTTGATCAAATCTTGTCGAGCAAATTGAGTTGCATTAATCACCCTTGTCCCTCTTGAGTCCAACCAGACCCTCAGCGGCCTACCCCTAAGCCGCAGCAGTAGTGGAGCGCCGCCACATTTTGGTCACCACCAGCTGAACATGGGCAAAGCGGCACAGACAGTGCCGCGCCATTCCAGCACCACCACTAGCTCTGCCTAACCCTACCGCACCTCCCTGCCCCTTCCCCAAGCCCAGCTAGGCACTAGACCACTCCCCAGCCTCGCCGCTCATTCTCCCTACGCGCAGCCAGAGCGCCCTCACCGCCAGCACACCACAGACCGTCCCTCGACCCAATACCGTGCACGCCGCTCCGCCTCAACCCTAGCAACCCGCCAGACAACGGCGTGCGCCCTCTGCGCTACCCACGGCCCCGCAGAAGGCGTCGAGCACCACCTCTGTCTCCCAGAGCGCGGGACGCTCCCGACCAAATGCCATCGCCCCTATCCGCACCATTGCACTGTAGCTGACCGCTAGGAGGCAGCCCATCGTCCGCCTACCCAACCCATGCCTCTAGCAACCTGTATCAACGTCATCGACGAGCTCGCCGTCGTGCCGCTCGGTCCCCTCGTCGACCTATAAAAGGAGGCCACCCCAGTGCAAACTCCTCACACCATCTCACTCCCCTCTCTCCACTGATCCTTCCACCCCATCCCTGGAGCAAGGCGGGTCGCCATTCGCCGGAATTTTGTCGGAGCTTGTCGTAGCAGAGGAGGAGAGGCGCCATCGATTTCGTCCATCCCAGGAGCCATCGTGACCACGCCTGAGTCCGCCGTCGACCGCATGTTCGATCGCCCCCATCGCCAAGTCTAGCTGGAGCCCTGGTAAGCCCCCACGTACCCCCACCGAGCCTCTAGGGTTAGCTCTCTCCGGCGACCTGTTTGCCGGGGACGACGATCCTTAGCCATTGATCCATCTTTTAATTGTAGCGCTGAGGGTGCCCCGTACCGCTTCGCGTTTGATGTGTCGCTGACCTGCGGGACCCCCCTGTCAGTTATCATCCACGTCACGGAGCACCAATGGGCCGGCCCGTTAGTTTTCCTGCGCTAGCCCATGAATTCAAATATAGGTTTTTCTATTTTAGTTTGAACTCACTTATGTCCCTTAGTTTAAAAATCCATTCAGGAATATCTACTGAACCAAATGGAGTGATTCAAATTTGTTAGAAAGCTACTGAAAAGATCTATCCAAGCCCGTTGGATTTAATTCATTTAGAGTTAGAGATCTCTCCTAGTAAAAATAACAAGACAGAAGCATTTGCACATTCAAACATTTTTATAAAATCAACCATGATAGCTTTTGAGTTGATTCGAACTCTCAAAAATCACATTTAACCATACCTATCTAAATATGTAATAATATTAAGGTTTACATGTAGTGACTTTGGACTAGTCCCAAAATAATGCTATATAGGCATTTCTAGTCACTTTAAATGATTAAATATTAAACTTAAACTTAATTAAATGTGATCCAACATTTAAATCACATTCCCATATGTTATAATATGTGGTGATGACATGTGTCCACATGATCCCATATTCTAAGTGGAGTATATTAAATCTTAGTTATTTTCAATGAGTAGAAATTACTTTTCTCAAATAAAAAGAATGAAACTAGTTAATAAAACCTTGTGATACTTGTGATGATAATAGATCATCAAATGTGTGCCTTAGAGTGCTAAGTAGACTATTTAAGTATTGTTTGGTGATTGTGTACTCCGTATGTATTTATAGACGATAGTACCGACCAAGCTTTCGAGGAGGAGGAGTTCTACCAAGAGGAGGAGGAAGAAAACTTCAACCACTTCACCAACCAAGGCAAGCCTAGCACTTCAAGTAAACTGAGAAAGCTATTGTTAGCAAGCTAGAATTAAGCTAGATAACCTAAGCAAGAAGCATTAGGCATGCTTTGGTTATACCACTTTGACTATTACCTACCCAAAGTTTTATTTCCAAGCTTTTACTTCTTTACTTTATTAAAGTACCTTACTTGTTTGAAGGTAGCATAAAGAGTATAAAACTTGACCTATCTAGATAACCTTAGATGTCATTCTATGGCATGAGATTGATCTTAGCATCCCACATTAGTGAACACTCTTAACTTAGTAGTTTAGAGCTAAACTAAAACTTGAGCCACTTTAGATGGGAATACTTGGTGAAAATGAATTATGAAAACCTTGTAATGATGAGTCATTCTATTGAGATGTTTTGACATGTGTTGAGAAACACAAATGGTTTATGATGATGAAATTGTTGAGGCATGAGCCTTAGCCCTTTTACAAAACTGATGGTTGGATTCGGATGCGATACCATTCCAAATTTACGTCTGACCACAATACCTGAATTGGGTAAGGCTTAGCCAGAAGTTTATATGCATTAGTATTAGTTCCCTCACGGGAGAGGTTTGAGCTGAGGCTACCTCTCAATGTTGTCCACCTATGCAGTGCCCAAGATGATAGATGGTCATGGTTGGGAGGCCATGCTCATAGGAGAGGTGCTTATACTAGGGTGTGTAAAGGAAAGGTTATGTTTGATTATCTGCATACTAAGTATGATGATTCAGGGTTATCCCTGAAAGATGTATTGAATCTTGTGGTGAAAGTGTACCACCTCTGCAGAGTGTCAGACTATTCGAATAGCTGCGTCCGCGGTTATGGACAGTTGGAGTGGCCATACTGTTTCGTTGTCAGATATTTTCCAAAATGACTTATGAAATGAATGATAAATCTTGACTTGACCACAACAGGGTTGTGACTATGACACTAGCTTCCCAACTTAAGTGATTCTAGAACTTGATTTTATCTTTCTTGGTTTCAGAATTCAGCTTAGGTTTCACACTTAACTTTCTAGTTAAACCTAGAGTTAGCATGTTACACTAGAACTATACTACTTGTTAGTGGTAGTTTGCGAGTACTTAAAGAGTACTCATGGCTTTGTCCCTGGCTATTCTTATGGCCAGACTATGAAGGAGACTACCAAGATGAAGGACAGCAGGACGACTATGATAACTAGGACTATCTGCCTTTGTCAGCATTGCCTGTGCCCCTAAAGATGGACCCCACCGCTACGCTTATTATTTATTCCGCTGCTTGTTGTATTAATACTAGATCATGAGATCCTTAATTGTGTAAGACCTTATTTATGGTTTGTAATGGATGATGTACTGTGATATCCAAATTTGTTATGTCTCGCAAAAATGGTAATCCTGGGATTACGATGTATGACATAACAGGCATCTAGGATTAAAAATCCGGGTGTTGACAATTTGGTATCAGAGCCATCCTGACCATAGGAGACCCTAGTTAGAATGGACGTCCGAACAAAAACTTAATTTCAAAACCAAAGTGAGAATTTATGAAAAACTATTTCCTCTCTTACCCTTGGGAATTTATTCTTTCTCAAAAATTCATGTTCCTCCAATTCTTACATTATTACCTAAAATTTGACACACTTTATCACTTCACTAACTTCCTCATCCTTAATTCTTGTAGATGGAGACTCGGTTCAGCAAGTTCTACCAGTTGGGCAATGGAGGCCAACTGATCTTCGAGAGGGATCGGAAGGGAATATGCCCGAGAGGCAATAATAAAGTGGTTATTATCTTATTCCATGTTTATGATAAATGTTTATTTTGCATGCTATAATTGTATTAATTGGAAACGTTAATACATGTGTGTTTAATAAACAAAATACAAAGTTCCTAGTAATGCCTCTCATATAAACTAGCTCGTTGATTAACAAGATGATCAAGCTTTCCTGATCATGGACATTGGATGTTGCTAATAACGAGGTCACAACATTGGTGGAATGATGTGATGAACATTCATCCGAAGTATAGTATTACGATCAAAGTCATTATGTTTATATTGCTATAACATCATACGAAGTAATCTTAGTCCTTAGACCATGAGATCATGTTAATTGCTAACACCGGAAGAGTATCTTGATAACATCAAATGTCACCTTTATGTGGGTGACTATAAAGGTGGGTTCAGTGCTACAAAGGTGTTATGTTGAGGCTCATGGATCAAGAGTGGGATTTGTCCATCCCGATGACGGATAGATATACTCTGGGCCCTCTCGGTGATATCACATTGGTTAGCTTGCAAGCAAGTGATGTGATCACTAGAATGTTATATCACGGGAACGAGAAAAGAGTGCATGTCGGTAACGAGATCAAACTAGATATGGAGATACCGATGATCGAATCTCGGACATGTAATATATCGCGATACAAAGGGATTTGGTTACTAGCGTTAAAGGTTCTCACGATCACAGAAATCATCGTTGAATGTGTAGGAGTCGGTATGGATCTCCAGGTCCCACTTCTGATTATTGATCTGAGAGGGGTCTTGATCATGTCTGCATTATTCGTGAACCGTAGGGTGACACACTTAAGGTATACCGACACCATTTGGAGCAAATATGTTTTAGATAAAGATTTCAGAAAGCGCTGGAATTATTTCAATAGACACCGAAACTGTTTCGGGTGAAATTGCTGAAATTTGTTCTGCATGTAATATTGAAATGTTGCAGGGGGTTTTATGTGAATGTTTGTTAATTAAAGTAATTAACAAAATTCTGAATAAATTTAATAAAAGAGTTTTATTAAATGAGAAAGCATTAAATTTGGAGAAATTTAATGCATTTAAGGTGGAGACTTTAAAGAGAATGTGAAGGGGCAAATTTATGTGGAGGGAGTTACCACCACATGAATGAGGAGGTGAGGGGTCACCCCTTGGGCGCCAGCCATGGGGAGGGGCACCCCCTCCTCCTATAAAAGGCCACCCCTCTCACCCTTATTCCTCACACCTCCTCGTGAAGGATCTCTCTCCCCCTCTAGTATTATTCCCCCATGGTCTCGGATTAGCGAGATACATGTTCCCGGTGGCTTTATCTGGAAAGGAGTTGCTGCTTCCGCTACTTTGCTAGAGCGAGGGACGGAGGTTGTCGGGGTATCGGACGTGTGTGCGATCACGGATGCACCGCTGCTTTGCGGTGCTGGACTTGCTGGAGCTGGATCTGAAGGACGTGCTGGAGCCGGACCTGGTGGACTTCATCACGATCTTGAGATCGGCAAGTGTATGACTACATCATCCACGAGTTCCAACTCGTTAACAAAGCTTTGTTGTCTTTGAGGGTAAGTTCTCTATGGATGTATATCCACTCGTTGCTTGTATCTAGTAGATATGTAGCATCCCAATTGTCTAACAATTGCAATGCTACTAGCCTAGTCTATATAATGCTACCTTCCTACATATAATTGTTGCATCATAATTATATCATGCTCATGTCATCATGCCACATTGCATTTGAGCATCATATAAAACCATTTTTCATTTGGTTCTTATCTCATATGCACTATTAATTGTATTTGCCTCTTGATATATTGTATTTGGTTCTTGATAATGCTTGATGCCCAAGTTGAGTTGGGGGCATATCTTTTATTAACTCCACCACCTTTCTTTGTCACCACCCCATAATTCCACCATCCAACTATATGTGAGCTTTGCATTTTATTTGGGTTTACCTCTAGCTCATGTGGGTTGGGATGGGTCCACTTACAATTCCACATGCTCCCATATAAGCATCATGTTGTTTTCACATTATTGATATGTGGGAGCCACATTTGCATGCTATGTGAGTAGTTTCCTTGTCTAGCTTACATATGGTTTGTTTTGGAATATTTGATCATGTATGAATATAATTATGGCTATATACTTGCCTAGTGAGACACACACACTAGCACTTTCCCATTATATTCATTCATGCTTATTTCTTCCACTCTTGGACATATGGGTTAATCCAAACCATGTGTTAAATCCTTGTGCATATATCTTATGTGTGATACCATTATTTAATGTCACATGATACATAAACCCCACATCCCCATCTTACTCTAGTTCTTCTATTTGATGATTTTATTCAACCTTCCCAACCTTTTGCTTGGGCTTTATTCAAATTTGAGTGCATGTGACTAGATGGAGCCATGTGAGATTGTCTTTGTTTTCACAAATATAATGTGGCCTATCTAAGGATCATGCATGGCCCATGCAAGGCCTCTCTCTCGTTCTTCTATTTTGGTTTCTTTTGGGATATTTGGGTGGAGTTTGTTTGAAATCAATTGAAACAAATGAACCCAAATAAATGCTTAATCCACTTGTCTTCCACCTTGCAACTCTTTTAGTGGAATTTCTCTTTGTCAAGCATACATGGGATATATATTTTGTTTTCACAAAATATTATCATGTTCATGGGATAATGCCACATGAAAGATCATCTCCTCCCACCTCTCTCTCCTTTGGTCCTTTGGTTTTCCCTTTGTTTGGAGTTCAAACTTCCTTTGGTGTTCCATATCAACTCCAAAACCCTAGCTCATCCATCTATCTTTTCCCCTCTCTCTTTTTCTAGCTAAACCTAGCTATCTTCTCTCTCTCTCTCTACATCTAGCTAAACCCTAACTCTCACCCCTTCTCCTTCCTAGCCTCGGCTAAGCCCCCATCTAACCCCTTGTTACCCTAGACCATCACCACCTGGTCCGGTTCCCCCTTGCAACCTGGGCTTGACCCAATCCCCTTGCTCGAGACCCAGCCCGACCCAACCATGCCGAACCCCCTCTGCCGGTCTAACCTAGCCACCTTTCCCCCTCATGTTTTCCTCTCTACCTCGAGCCCCCAGGACCAACCGAGCCACCCTGCGCCGTTCCCCTTGCCTAGTTATACGTCCCCAGCCTCGGCCATCCCCTGGTCCACCGACCCATGTGAGAAGGAGAGGGAAAAAGGTGGCCATCACCTTTTTCTACCCCGAGCCACCCACGGCATCTCCCCCTCCCTCCGTCCTTATCTACTCCCTCCCCTGCCTGGCTGCTCTCTCCAGATCTCACCAGGGCGCTGCCCATCCTCACCAAGATCCCCACCTACCCTGCTACTCCCTCTCTCCCATCTCCGACCACCTCACCGTCGGCTTCTTCTCACCACACCATAACAAGGAGGCGAGCGTGTTGTTTGGCGTTGGGGAAGGGCAAGTCGATCACCGGCGTCACCCATGTGCACGGAGTCAAGGAGGAGGCGGCCCTATACACGCTGCAGGTCATCGAGCCGACGAGGAAACCCTAGCCGTGGGTCGGTAGCTTCCCAGCCGATCCCCTGTGCTCCGACTCGATCTGCCACCACCAACACACTCCCGGTGAGCCTCTGTGCCTCCCAGACACCTCCCCCTGTCTATCTCGTCCTGGTCGCGTAAATCATTTCGTCGAGCACTCTCTGTGCGGCACGCTCGCAGATGCTTCTCGCAGTTGCGCCGCAGAAGGTTTTCCTCGCCGCGTAGCTCCTTCCTAGTATCAAATCGAGCCAGCCCCAGCGGTCACCCCCGCCTGCGCGCGCACGCCACGTCGCGGGATCGAATCCCCGCCGCGCCTGTCTTCCACTGTCTGTCAGTTTCGTCAGAAACCGGAGAAGAACAACAGTAGGCCGCTGTTCCTTTTGCAGTTAACCCCTTGCTTTTTGTTTCACGCAACCCGCACTCCACCTGGACCCACATGTCATTCGCGGTAGCACTTTTACAAAAAGGTATCGCGGGTTTCGCTACCTCAACCCGCAGTCCCCGTCTGCGCCACGTGTCACCCGCCCCTTCAACCACTGGCGCGTGGGCCCGTTTGACCGCCGGGTCCACCGGTCAGTCGCTGTGGTTCGGTCTTGTTGCCGTGAGAAACGCCGGCTGAAACTGTTGCGCCTCACCTGTGCTTAGTCAGCGCTGGGCCCCTCCTGTCAGCGGCTGTGGCTAGCTTCTGCCTGTGTGCAAAAAGTCTGCGTCCTTTTCTGTTTAATAAAAATGATTTTCAAAAATGTTTAATATGCTTTCAAATCCAGTTTTAAATGACTTTTAATTGGTAATTCCAAATCATACAAATAATATATGTTTTTGAATCAGGAAAATGTGAGGAATTCAAATATGCCATCCAAAATAATGTTTGACTAATTTAATTATTTCGAAATTGTTTAAATTGCAATAAAAATGCCTTTTCTCAATTAATTAATAAATTTAATTCTATAACTCCAAATTTGACAAATAATATGTCTAAATCGATCAGCGCGACGAGCCCGTTCTAACTACGCATTCCATGATATGAATCAAAGCATGAATCATATAAATATTAAGTGGACAGCAAGTTATATGGGAGCAAAACATGACTAAAAACTTAATGAAATGCTTTGTTCTTGTACCCCACACATCACCCATGCCATGCTACATTATGCCATGTAATTTGTGCATCATTCATCATGCCATGCTTGTTTTCTTGTCGCATTTTATTTATATGTTTGCGTATTATATTTATGTTGGCCTTGTTTGTTTGGTTCTTCTCGGATAGACGTCGAGCAGGGGAATTATCAGGAATCCTAGGAGTACTACCCAGATCCATCTCTCGCTTCAACTGAGCTGCCAGGCAAGCACTACCACATGCTTGCATACATATAGTACCTATTGCTTCTATCTTATTCTTGCATCATTGAGTCGCGATTGCATTAAACTGAATCCCAAGTATTGCATAGCCTTACTTTTAAACCCCACAGAAACTTGTTCCTCCATCCTATGAGCCATTACTACAGGAGTTGTTTGAGCCATGCGAGTCGTAGAATTGCATGTGTAGGGTTTGTGAGCGTCTGTTGGATAACAAGGTACCTAAACAACTTAACCTGAGTAGTAATGGGATAACTAATGAAAGAGGCACCGGTGAGCAATATCTGTTATTTGGTTTTCATGCTCACTTGTGTCCCGTAGGACCCCGAGTACTTGATTTCTGTTCCTTGACTATTCGCACTATCCACATACGGGAGACTCTATGAATCCCCCTTAGCCAGAGCTTGATTTGCATTTTATTTCTTGGGGCCACAAAGTAGTTTGGGGCTTTATTACTATCTTGTACTTATGCCATGTTTTACCGCTTTATTTATGATTGTGCATGGAGCACCTGTACTGTTTAGGAATGGCGGAGTGTTTCCGCGGTATCGACAAGCCCAGTCACACTTTCGGGTTCCCAGTCGTTTACAGTCATTGGCGCAAACCTTGGGTCCGTCTCGGAGCCGGCCAACTTCGTTGCGGGTAGCTTAATGGGGTGCCCCCCTGAAATATTTTATGAATCCTGTGATTGGTTTGTCGTGAAAGCCTTGTTGGGTTTTGATTTGGTTTTTCCGAGGTCGATCGTGTGTGTGTTGCTATTTGTGCACCCCTGCAGGGTAAATCTTTCTGAAAGCCGTGTCCGCGGTTATGGACGACTTGGAGCACATTTTCTCGATCATAGACAAGCATAACTAAAGTACCGTCTTTAATTTGACTAAATATCTTACTAGTAATTAGTGCAATACTCAAGGAATGATTAATAAAACTGCCAATGGATGGGTTGTTCGTTCGCTTTCTCGTTGGTAAGCGAGAAGGAGGATGGATCTGTTACTTTATACTGTTATAATCGTTGTTTCTATTTAACGGACATCCGTCTATCATTGGTTAGGTGGATGGTTAGCGAGTATCTATAGTCTTGTTAGTTATTATCTTTTGCTGCAATTGCGTCACCCCAGGTATATGTCCCCTTTAGAGGCATAAAGACTTGCTGAGTACCCCTAGGGTCTCACACGATAAATTGTTTGATTCAGATGAACATGTGTATTCGCAAGATGGATACTGGGTGGAGGAGACAGATTATGTTGGCAATGATCACTCGGTGTAGAGATTCCGGGGATGGGGATCCGTGAGATTTGTGGGCAGAATGTGCTTATTTATGTGGCATCTTATGCCGATTTGCTTCTTATCCGTACTCAGATCTTGCTTCCCGCTTCCGCTTGATACTCTGTTGATTGATGTATGACGAGCTATCCTAAACTATTATCTTTATCTAGGATATTTGGATCTTGCCGTATGGCGTTGCAATATTTCTATTTCTTTTAGATGGTATGGCTCTGAGAACTGTTGTAAGGTAGCTTACATACATACTCACTTGTGTATGTATTTGATCTCTTCGCCTGTTGCCTACGCCGCCCGCTCTTGTCCTGATGTTCTTGGAAGTGGTTAGGTTGGTCGACGGGCCTACACGTGGGTGGCCCTAGGCCCCCGCTTTAAAATTCCTTAACCACTTTTGGTTCATCCAGGCTTGAACTTAGAGCGTAGGGTCTGAGGTTGTTACAAGATAGATCTTGGCGTATAGTTCCCATCGTAGGAATTTTTTGTTTTCTATGTTGCGAACCCCGACAGTGGTATCAGAGCCTGATCTATGTGTAGGTGCTTTGCATGGGTAGTACACATATGTTTATATGTGGGCGATGATGATCATGTTATTGCATCTTTCATGTATTTTGGATATTGGTGGCATAGTGGGATGAAGCGGCCCGGACCAACCTTACATGTCACCGTACATGAGACCGGTTCCACGACTGACATGCAACTAGTTTTGCATAAGTGGCTGGCGGGTGTATGTCTCTCCTACTATAGTCAATATCTGATTTACAACGAGTTACGGATAACTTGGTTATCCTCGTTGTGGTTCCATGTTCGTAGGTAAGAACGGTTCTATCTCCGAAAGCCCTAAGCCACGTAAAACTTGCAATTGATAAATTAGAGGCGTCTAGTTTAGATTGTTGCTGGGCTAGTGTCTTGATATGGTATTATTGTAAGTAGATGTATGATAGATACTCTTACAACACACTCAACGTGTAAGTTCCATAGACCTTGGACTTACACACAAAGGAATGATAGAGATCATACCACGATGCAAATGATAGAGATCAAATGCATGGACCATATCATCTCACTTTACACATATGATGTTTGCATCTTATATTGCTAGTTTGGCGTTTTAGTAGCATTTTAAGATGATCCCTCATTTAGATATCAAGATAAAAATGTGTTCTTCCTTAAGTATGCACCGTTCTATGGATCGTGTTTCGAGACATCACGTGATGATCGGGTGTACTCGACTCTACGCTTTCATACAACGGGTGTAAGACAGTTTTACACACGCGAGTACTAAGGTTCTTACTTGGCGAGCCTAGCATGTACAGACATGGCCTCGGAACACGGACCGAAAGGTTAAGCATGAGTCATATAGTTGATGTGATGCCCATATTGATGCTCCCCTTTGAAGCTACACCGACTCACGTGATGATCGGACTTGGTGTAGTTGATTTGGTTCATGTAATCACAAAAAAGGCATGAGGGATGTCGTTTTTGAGTGGGAGTTCATTTCTAATTTGGATTAGTCAAACTCAATTTGTCATAAACTAAATCGAAGTGAATTTGCATAAGTTGTTGTAGTCATTGGCGTCTGTTCACTACCTTATGCTTAGTTTTAATTGAGATAATAGAACTATAGAATTCTGGATATTTACTTTACCAACTGGTATCGTATTGTTTTGAATGTCAATTTAAAGTTTAGAAGTGCTATTGCAAAATTTCAGCAAACTCTATTTACTCCATGAAGTTTAATAAGTAGTATTAAATCAAGAGTAAGAATTCCAATGTTAGTATCTAAAGTATCATGTTTGCCTCCATGATTATTGATATTCAAAAGTTGTTTTAATATCAAGGTTATCTAGGAGCTGAAAGAATTGTTTCAGGAACCATCATGTGTGGAAGATATTGTGTTATTTTGTTTCGGTATTATGAGAACAATGGTTGTTCAAATAATTAACGTATTCCATAAAGGATGGATGAAATTTTACAAGTCTAGTGGGAGAAATCACATCCATAAACATTATTGCTAAAATGTTGCAAGACAAATGATTAAAAGATCACTTATGAAGTGACGTCGCTGTTTTAAATTATATTGGAAAGAAAACATGAAGAAACTCCATGTTGATGGATTTTTGGAGTCTTTGATTTTGATCAATTGACGCATGTGAGACTTTCCTCGAGATAATTGAAACTCCGTCCATAGGCCAGAGAGGAACGGATGACTAGCTTACTGGAAATTGTGCATGCTGATGTGCATAGTCCATTATGTGTGGCCATATGCGATGGATGTTTTTGCTTCATATGCCGAAAATTTGAGTGAATATATCTGTATATATTTACTTAATAAGGAAGAAGTATGAAACATTTGAAAATTGTTCAAAGACTTTCAAGATGAAGTGGAAAATCATTGTAACAAGAAAATAAAGAGTTTATCATTCGATCATAAAGGAAGACATTTGAGTTACTGATGACCCACAAGTATAGGGGGTGTATCACAGTATTTTAGAGGGAAGTGAAACCCAATTTATTGATTCGACACAAGGGGAGCCAAAGAATATTTATCAGCCTTAACAACTGAGTTGTCAATTCAGTTGCACCTGGAAACAATCTTGCTCACAGCATTTATCGATATGTGATTTTGTAGTAGGAATAGTAAAGCAGCAGCAGTAGTAAAGCAAGACAGTAGTAACAAAAGTAGTAAACAGTTGGATTCGAGTGCGGTAGGCATAGGGATGGATGGACGGGGTTGCATGGACAAGACAATTCACATAGCAATCAGAACATAGGGCAATTGCAGATAAATAAGATAAAGCATCCAAGTACTAGACAATCCTAGGCATGTGTTCCATATGTAGTCATATGTGCTCGCAATGAGAACTTGCATAACATCGTTTGTCCTGCCAGCCCGTTTGCAGCGGGGCCTCTAGGGAACTACTGGCAATTAAGGTGCTCCTTTTAATAGAGCACCGGAGCAAAGCATTAACACTTCGTGAACACACGTGATCCTCACATCAAAGCCTTTCCCTTCCGGTTATCTCGATTTCTGTCACTTCGGGGCCATAGGTTCCGGACAACAATGTGTGTATACAACTTGCAGATAAGACCCAAAACAATACTATCATAATAAGTCAATAATAAGTTCATATCTGAAATCATGGCACTCGGGCCCTAGTGACAAGCATTAAGCACAACAAGTCGCAACAAAGTCATAAAGCACTAATAGAAGATACTAGGCACCATGCCCTAACAATCTGATGCCATTACATGAACGATCTCATCCAATCCCTACCATCCCCATAGCCTACAGCAGGGGATTACTCACTCATAGATGGGGGAAATATGGATGGTCGATGGAGAAGCGATGGTGATGATGATGGCGATGATCTCCTCAATCCCGTCCGGTGGTGCGAATGGAGTTTCGGTGCTGTTTAAATGGAATCTCGATGGTCGTGAGAACTCCTTCTGAAAAACGTCGAACCCCCCAAAGTTTTTAGGTCACAAGGCTCCTTATAGGCGAAGAGAGAGACCGAGGGGGTGCCTAGGGGGCCCACACCACCCCCTGGCGGCTGGCACCTGCCTTGGCCAGTGGTGTGGCCACCCCGGCTCTTCTCAAATCACGTGATTCTGGCTCTGAGTCTTGGTGAAATAGGATTTTTGGCATATTTTCCGGGATTTTCCTCATAGTTGATTTTCTGCACAAAAAGTAGACACCAAGGCAATTCTGCTAAAAACAGCGTCAGTTTGCATTAGTTGCATCCAAATCACACAAGTATAGAGGAGAAACAATAGCAAAAATGTTTAGAAAAGTAGATACGTTTTAGACGTATCAGTTACATGTTTAGCAAAACACTTAAGATTTGAGGAATTGTTCCATGATTTGTGTTTCCTATAAACCATAGGAGTATGGCATATTCGAGAGATGAAATCAAACCATGTTTGACATGGTAAGATCAAAGGTTTCATTTATAAAACTGCCATTATGTTTTAAGGATTAAAGCTTTAGAGACTACCGCTTTTACACTGAAAAGAGCACCATCGTGATCCGTTGAAATGACACCATATAACTTATGGTTTGGGATAAAACCCGAATTGTCCTTTCTTAAATTTTGGTATGCTATGCATAAGTAAAATGTTTACAACCGAAGTCGGGTAAGCACGTCTTTGTAGGTTATCCCAAAGAATTTGTTGGGAATTTCTCCATAACACCGAGGACAAAAGAGTTTGTTACTTGGAACGTCAAGTTTCTTGAGAAGGAATTTTTCACGAAAAGTTAAGTGGGAGGACAATAGAACTTGGATAAGGTTGTTGAACCTTAGCTATATGTGCTAAGTAGCACAGCACCGGAAAGTGTCCCGGTGGTGGCCACCATGCTCATGGCTCCCGTGATTACAAAGGTTGTGATCTCGGAGATTAGAGTTCCTTTTGAACCGTGTGGGTCGGTAAGAATCAAATGGTGTGATTTGATAAGCAAGTCGTTATTGTTTTGACAATGATGAACCGACTACATGCAAAGAAGCAATGATGGGCCCTGACTCCATAAAATGACTAGAAGTCATAGAATCTGTGATAGTATCCATACACGAGAAATCAAGTTTCTGAACTTGGAAGACCCTCCAGAAAGGCATGAAGCCTATCGGTCGTGTTTGGATCTATAAATAAATAGACATGGATGTTTAACATCTATGAAATAGTCGACATGTCGGAAAGAAGTTTACGACAATGTTCAAGGAGTTGACTATGACAAGATTTGATCTTTCATAGCGATATTTAGTCTTGACAGATTAATTTAGCAACCACTACATATAATTTGATGTATGGTAGTTGAACAAACAAAACAATGTTCTTATAATAGAATGGTTACCTAGGACGTGTACAAGACATGGTCCGAAGGGTTTTTTTTAATTCAAAGGGTGCTAAAAGGACATGTAAACTTCAATAGTTGAAGTAAGCATAGCGGAGTTGCAATCTTCACCATGATGAAACTGTTAAAAGAGTTTAAATTCATCGGAGATGACGAAGATGCTTGCATTTGCAAGAAATTAAGTGGGAGCGTTGAGACATATTTCTAATAAATTATGTAGAGGACATATTGTTGATTGGAAATGATGTATCTTTTATTGACACAAGTTAAGAATTTCATTAAAATAAGATTTCGATGAAAGACTTGGGCAAAACCGGAATATTAGGCATCAATATCTATATGGATAGATTGAGGCGCTAATATGGTTGTGCCAGACATACATATATGAGATATTGAAAGGGTTCAATATGGAAACAACAAGAAAGGTTCTTGCTGCATGGAAAGAATTGTATCAAGATTCAAGTGTTTCAACACTTGGTGAGTAAAATCACATGAAGATTTTGATCAATTATACCGTGATATGTATATATCCAGAATGTCCTATGCTCTAAATGTTATGAGCACATACCAGAATGATTCATAAGATGATCATTGGACGATAGTAAAGATATTCTTATGAGCTTTGGAAGAACTAAGAATATATCATGTATAAGTGACAAATAGTTAAAGGTAGTTCATTGTAAAGTGTTACATTGATACTAGTTTTGTCATAAGATACAAATTAAAATTTATCTCAATTTAGACTATGGGTGGCACAATGTAATGGAAAGGATAATCCATGATGGATTTGGATGAGTTCCAAAGTTGAGACATTGTGACGGATACTACAACGAAAGGCTAAGTATATGACTGCTGTAGTAGCAGCAAAGGAGGGCATTTGTGTTAAGTAGTTTGTTATCAAACTAGGTGTGGTTCAAAGTTGGCTAATACTATGAAGATATATTGTATGACAATAATATCAACATATTTTAACCCGAACGAACTAAAAGGTCTCACCAAAGGACCAAATTTATACAATGCCATCTCATTTGAGAATGAGTGATGCGTAGAGACGCAAAGACATGCAAATACACACATACCTGAAATTGTCAGATCCGGAGATTATGTTAACCACTAGCAATCGCGTATATGCAACACCAGAAAGCCATAGGTGTTCAATATGCAAAGTTTCTCAAACTAGATTATTGACTCTAGTGCAAGTGGGAGACTGAAGGGAATATGCCCGAGAGGCAATAATAAAGTGGTTATTATCTTATTCCATGTTTATGATAAATGTTTATTTTGCATGCTATAATTGTATTAATTGGAAACGTTAATACATGTGTGTTTAATAAACAAAATACAAAGTTCCTAGTAATGCCTCTCATATAAACTAGCTCGTTGATTGACAAGATGATCAAGGTTTCCTGATCATGGACATTGGATGTTGTTAATAACGAGGTCACAACATTGGTGGAATGATGTGATGAACATTCATCTGAAAGTATAGCATTACAATCAAATTCATTATGTTTATATTGCTATAACATCATACGAAGTAATCTTAGTCCTTAGACCATGAGATCATGTTAATTGCTAACACCGGAAGAGTATCTTGATAACATCAAACGTCACACCATAACCGGGTGACTGTAAAGGTGGGTTCAGTGCTACAAAGGTGTTATGTTGAGGCTCATGGATCAAGAGTGGGATTTTTCCATCCCGATGACGGATAGATATACTCTGGGCCCTCTCGGTGATATCACATTGGTTAGCTTGCAAGCAAGTGATGTGATCACTAGAATGTTATATCACGGGAACAAGAAAAGAGTGCATGTCGGTAACGAGATCAAACTAGATATGGAGATACCGATGATCGAATCTCGGACATGTAATATATCGCGAGACAAAGGGATTTAGTTACTAGCGTTAAAGGTTCTCACGATCACAGAAGTCATCGTTGAATGTGTCGGAGTCAGTATGGATCTCCAGGTCCCGCTTCTGATTATTGATCTGAGAGGGGTCTCGATCATGTCTGCATTATTCGCGAACCGTAGGGTGACACACTTAAGGGATACCGACACCATTTGGAGCAAATATGTTTCAGATAAAGATTTAAGAAAGCGCTAGAATTATTTCAATATACACCAAAACTGTTTCGGGTGAAATTGCTAAAATTGGTCCTGCATGTAATATTGAAATGTTGCAGGGGGTTTTATGTGAATGTTTGTTAATTAAAGTAATTAATAAAATTCTGAATAAATTTAATAAAAGAGTTTTATTAAATGAGAGAGCATTAAATTTGGAGAAATTTAATGCATTTAAGGTGGAGACTTTAAAAGAGAATGTGAAGGGGCAAATTTATGTGGAGGGAGTTACCACCACATGAATGAGGAGGTGAGGGGTCACCCCTTGGGCGCCGGCCATGGGGAGGGGCACCCCCTCGTCCTATAAAAGGCCACCCCTCTCACCCTTCTTCCTCACACCTCCTCGTGAAGGATCTCTCTCCCCCTCTAGTATTATTCCCCCATGGTCTCGGATTAGCGAGATACATGTTCCCGGTGGCTTTATCTGGAAAGGAGTTGCTGCTTCCGCTGCTTTGCTGGAGCGAGGGATGGAGGTTGTCGGGGTACCGAACGTGTGTGTGATCACGGATGCACCGCTGCTTTGCGGTGCTGGACTTGGTGGTGCTGGACTTGCTGGAGCTAGATCTGAAGGACGTGCTAGAGCCGGACATGCTGGACTTCATCACGATCTTGAGATCGGCAAGTGTATGAATACATCATCCACGAGTTCCAACTCGTTAACAAAGCTTTGTTGTCTTTGAGGGTAAGTTCTCTATGGATGTATATCCACCTGTTGCTTGTATCTAGTAGATAGATCTTGGCGTATAGTTCCCATCGTAGGAAAATTTTTGTTTTCTATGCTGCGAACCCCAACAGGATCTAGATTCACTGTCTGAGTTATTGGGACACCCACATCCGGAGTTTCTTGGAGCTCAACTTCCTGGACCCCCAGGAGGAGATTTACAGTGGCTAGTCACCATTGATCTTCGAGGAAGCATAGAAGCACCAACGTCCGAGAGAATCCAGTTCTCCGTTAGAGAGAACAACTGGCTAGATGGATTAGCCAGGACGATGCATGAAGCTCCCACACGTCTATGTGCCCTCAGTGTCAACCAAATCCAAGGAACTCGTTTTGCTCACTATGCAAGACGTGACTTTATGGGAATGTCGATGGAGATGCCAAGTCACCCGGAGTTGAAGCGTCAAGTGGAGAACCTTGACTTCCTGCTGTACGATCGCCATAAGGAATTGGACAATACTAGGGAGTTTGCCAACCACAACCGTTCCATTGCCGCCCAGAAGGCCCAGACTTTCTCACTGCTTGTCAAGGACCATCAGTCTCTTCGCCTCCAGCGCGAGAAGAAGGATCGCACCATCGCCCGTTGATACATTGCAAATGTATCTATAATTTTTGATGTTCCATGCTTGGTTTTATCCACTTTCTTGTGTTTTGTTCCAACTTTGGAGTACTTTTCATATGATTTCTTGGACTAACCTATTAACAAGAGCCACAGTGCCAGCTACCTGTTTTCTGCTGTTTTTGGTTCCAGGAAAGTCAGAAAATGAACATTCTTGGAATTGGACGGGACAAAAGCCAAAGTGCCTATTTTTCCGGAAGGGATCAAGTGCCAGAATACAAGACGGAGAGGGGCCAAGGGCCAGCCACACCACCTGGCCACGCGGCCAGGCCTGGCCCGCGCCAGGGGGTGGTGTGGTGGCTCCCGGCACCCCCTCGGCCTCTCCTTCCGCCTATAAGTTGCCCTCGGGACGAAAACCCTAAGGACCCGATCAAAAATCCACGAAAGAGTCTGTAGCCGCCGTCATCTCCATCCCTAGATCGGGAGGGATCTGAAGCTCTTCCCGGCACCCTGCCGGAGAGGGGAATTCACCCTGGAGGCCTTCTTCATCACCATGCAAGCCTCCGGTGTGATGCGTGAGTAGTTCATCCTTGGACCACGGATCCATGTAGTAGCTAGATGGTTGGTTTCTCCTCCTTTGTGCTTTCATGTTTAGATCTTGTGAGCTCCGTTCATGATCAAGATCATCTATTTGTAATCCATACATCTTGTGTTTGCGGGGATCCGATGGATATTGAGATGCTATTTCAGATTGATTATTGATTCTATCATGTCTTTTTATTTGAGATCTTGCATGCTTTCCGTTGTTAGTAGCTATCTTGGCCAAGTAGATGCTAGCAACTCCAAGAGTTAGTATTTATGCTCGATAGTGGGTTCATGCCTCTGGTAATCTGGGGAAGTGACAGAAATCTCTAAGGTACTAGATGTGTTGTTGCTACTAGGGAGAAAACAACGATCCTTTGTTCATAGAACAATTGTATTGTTTACTTTACACGCAGTTCGTAAAGCAATAATCTGTTGCTTGCAACTTAATACTGGAGGGGGTTCGGATGATAACCTGAAGGTGGATTATTAGTCATAGATGCAGTTGGATGGCGGTCTATGTATTATGTTGTAATTCCCAATCAAGTCTCAGAGGAGTCAAGATGATTAGTATATGCATGTATTGCTTTCTCGGTGTTTTTCAATTGCCTCGTTGTAATTTGTTTACCCAGCATGTTATCTATCTAAGGAGAGCCACCTCTAGTAAACTATGGATCCTGGTCCTTTACTTTACATACAATCTACAATCTTTTACTGCTTTGTGTTTACTTTCTGCAAACTTTTACTTCTTTCCATTCGATACGTTTAATCCTTTGTTTTCCGCAAAACATGGTGAGATTGACAACCTCATCGCAAGTTGGGGACAAAGTTCTGTGGTTGTGTTGTGCAGGTCTCCACGTTGCTACTAGCACCGGTAGTGCGCCCTGCCAAAGCTCAGATAGTAACACCTTTGGGGTGTTTCCTTGCTCCTACTGGTTCGATTAAACCTTGGTCTCATAACTGAGGGAAAACTTGCTGTTGTGCTCATCATACCTTCCTCTTGGGGTTCCCAACGAGCTCTACATCAACCACGAGCCAGCAAAGATTTTTCTAGCGCCGTTGCCGAGGAGTCAAGGACATCTTCACAAGGGGAGTCCCTGATAACCAATCTCTTTACATTGTTTTTTTTGTTTTGCTTAGTTTCTTTTTGCTTTGTTTGGTTGTTTTGTTCTTCAAAAAACACAAAAGAAATAGTTTTGCTAGTTTGCTTTCTTATTTGAAAAAACACAAAAAAATTAAGTCTCCTTTAGTAGTCACCTCTCCCTTAGCTCACCATGTTGATCCCTACTTTCACCCTGAAAGACCTTCCAATTGGTAGTGGTTCTATAATTGGGAAAGATAACATTGAAGAATTCTTTAATCATGTTAGTAAGCATGAACATACTGAGGATAGATCCCTTGTAGAACTTGCTCCAAACTATGAGATTGCTGCAGCTTCTTTAATTCACATGTTAGAAGCTAGGTTTGTTAACCTCAACCCCTTAATGCAAGTAATGTTTCTTAAGATTAAAGAAATTGAAGACCCTGAAAAGAGGGATTTTATTTTAGAAACTTTGTTTAAGGAGTTCTATGATGTTGCCAAAGAAGCTAGAAAAGTTTTTGAACGTTTCAATATGCTAGGCTCATGTGTAGATGTGGTTGGTACATGAGAAAAGATGAACAAAACCGAACCTAATGGGGAGGAACCTAAGATACCAATACCCTTCAAACTAGTAGCAATACATGATGCCATAGAAAAGAATCTTGATTGGATTGTTCCTGCAAACCCTTTTGATGAGAATAGTGAACCTAAGAGCATTGAGAGAGGATCCTCTAGAACTTACTTGGATGATATACCTTGCCTTGTTGAAAATATTTCTGGTATTGATCTTAATGCTTCTTCATTTGAGAACACTTGATTCTTTCTTTGCTTCTTATACCTAACTTAAAGGCGTTAAAGAAAAGTACTTGTTGGAAGATAACCCAAGAGTTTTAGATGAGTCTTGGAAGTTATTAGCTCTGTAATAACCTCTCCTTATCCTTTTTATTTGCTTTTTGTGCCAAGAGTAACCTCTAATTAGAGTGAAGTAATGATTGGGAAAGTTGCTGTCCCGAAACAGATTTTTGTGCTTCACCGTAAAAATTCCTGAGAGATATCTGTACGTCGGATTGAGCTGTAATTTTTTGTGCTTCTGCCCCAGGTTGTTATCTAACTTTCATTAGTTCAGCACTTTTTTATTTGAGCAACATAAGGTCTTTGAAACAATTCGTCTTTACCTGCTGGTCTGTTTTGACAGATTTCTGCCATTTTCTGCATTTGCTTCTTGTTGGTTCCTTCTTGAGTTCTTTTGAGGAAATGTAGCTTTTTGAGGGAAGTTCTATAGTATCTAGTGTTCTAATGGAAGTTTATTGGGTGTTAGAACTGAACCTTGAGACTTATTTATCTTAAGTGCACTAATGTTGCTAATGAGATTGTGTGAAGTTTTGTATGAAGGAAAAATTTCAGGTGTATGGAAGGAATGAGTAATGAGATGAAGGATGGACTAAAGCTCAATCTTGGGGATGTCACGCGTGTCACCCCAAGAAATATCCAAGAAGTGCAAGCGTCAAAGCTTGGGGGATCCCAAGGCATTCCCCTTCTTCATCAATAAAAATCCCAGGTTTCTTCCAAACGTTTCATTTTTATTGTTTCATGCACAGTTGTGTTTTTCTTGGAGCGTCTTCTATTTCGTTTTCGTTTTGGTTTTCGTTTGATTTGGTTTGATTAGTTTCTGAATAAGTTGGTTGGACCCCCTCTTTCACACTTTGGTTTGCGAATAGTTTGGTTTGGTTTGGAAAAGAGTAGGAAAGTTCATGCTTTTGTGGTAAAAAGAGCTCGTTTTTGACTGTGGCTATGCTTTGTCTGCCATGCTTGATATTGTTTTGGATTTATGCTTAGTATTCTTTGTTTTAGCATGACTTGTTATAAACAATTGAGATTGCTTAATGTGCCTTGGATGAATCATGCATTGTTTTAGCATATTAAAGCATAGTATAGTGGTATTCTCCTTTGATGCTTTATTTGGGTTGACTTGGCACATGCTCACACCATGTTATGACTATCTCAAGTCACCATAGCCTTTACGATCCTTTAGTTTTCAACTTGTAGTATCACTTTATGCTTTGATCAATGATGTTTTGTCGCTCTGCATGATTATGGCCATTATTGCTCTCTTAGTTTATCGCTCCCAGTCTTTTGCTAGCCTCCACCACCAAGTATGAGTTCCACTCATGCATCCAACTCCCTAAACAAAGTTATTCCAAAGAGTCCACCATACCTACCTACTAGCTTATGCTATTCCAAGTATATTCATGCTTTTGTTTACCTTCCACTTGTTATGAGAAAACTAGTGATTAAAGCTCTCACGAACTTGATGGCACACTTTACTTTACTTGCCCTTAATAAACTTGAACCATTGTGTCGTCTATGTTGTATATGCTTGCACTTATTTGTTGGGAATTAGCAGAACCATGCTTTCATGCGGAACGCTTTCAACATTGCACTTGGTACTTGTACCTAGTTGATATCATGCTCTTTTGTATATGGATGGCGATTGTGAAATGAAAGGGAGCTTGTAAGTCCATGGAGTTATGTATATGTGTTAGAAAGCACTGGGCATTTGGTCTAATCCATGCTGACATGGTGGAAACATGCAGCGTAACCATAATGAGCTGTCTATCAAGCATTCTTCTTATAAAAAAAGAGTCCTATATTGAGAGAAAAAGAGAAAAGAAAAAAAGAGATATTATGAAAAGAGGAAAGAGAGAAAAAAAAAGCACCATATTCCCATGGTAAATAAGAAGAATGCTGAGATGCTCGTTGTCTGCTTACCTTGTCATTTTGATATGGGGATTCTTCCGTATCATCGGGCAAGGGGTACACCGTTGGCGGTTCTCAATGATACACATGTACTTACAATGACAAGAACTTACCGATGACTAAACTTGAGTAGCATGAGGAGCGGCCTTCGTATACAAGGGACATGAGATTTCTGACTTATACTTCGTCAAGCATGCACACCATAGTTTGTTCACTTTAACCTTAATCACTTCAAGATGCTTATGATAGGGGCAATGAGAGCTGAAAGCTTTAAGTATCATAATTTTTGGAAGCTCTTTATGAGACTTGAAGCCCTACTTCCTTTTTACAAAAGGCCTTTCTTCCACCATTATATTGAGTCTCCACCTTCTATCTTTATGCACCTACTTTGAGAGCATAGTGGCCATTCTTAGTTCTATGTGCATTGTCCCAAGACTAGTTGAATGATGCATAACTTGTTATTGCTTGTTTGAAACTATTGTATCTAGTCACTCTTATGAACTTTCAAGGTGTCCTATGCATTTATATTTTCTACTCTATAGAGGGACAAGCTGAATAATTTTATGCTATGTTTTCTTTATATGAAACAAACAAACGTCTTGCAAAGCATGTTATTCATGAATCTTTTGTTTGTGCCTTTTCATGTTGCATCATAGTTTCTTTGCTTATTGCTAGAACTTTGTCTTTCATGTTATGATTGAAGTACTATGATCCCAGCTTTGAATGTTTTGCAAATACTTTGATCAAGTCTTTGATGGTGCATGTCACCTCAAAAATTATTTCTTTTTATCACTTACCTACTCGAGGACGAGCAGGAGTTAAGCTTGGGGATGTTGATACATTGCAAATGTATCTATAATTTTTGATGTTCCATGCTTGATTTTATCCACTTTCTTGTGTTTTGTTCCAACTTTGGAGTACTTTTCATATGATTTCTTGGACTAACCTATTAACAAGGGCCGATTGCCGGTACCATTTTCTGCTGTTTTTGGTTCCAGGAAAGTCAGAAAATGAATATTCTCGGAATTGGACGGGACAAAAGCCAAAGTGCCTATTTTTCCTGAAGGGATCAATTGCCAGAATACGAGACGGAGAGGGGCCAGGGGCCGGCCACACCACTTGGCCGCACGGCCAGGCCTGGCCTGCGCCAGGGGGTGGTGTAGTGGCTCCCGGCACCCCCTCGGCCTCTCCTTCGGCCTATAAGTTGGCCTCGGGATGAAAACCCTAAGGACCCGATCAAAAATCCACGAAAGAGTCTGTAGCCGCGGTCATCTCCATCCCTAGATCGGGAGGGATCTTAAGCTCTTCTCACCACCTGCGGAGAGGAATTCACCACAGGCCTTCTTCATCACCATGCAAGCCTCCGGTGTGATGCGTGAGTAGTTCCTCCTTGGACTACGGATCCATGTAGTAGCTAGATGGCTTTTTTCTCCTCCTTTGTGCTTTCATGTTTAGATCTTGTGAGCTCCGTTCATGATCAAGATCATCTATTTGTAATCCATACAAGTTGTGTTTGCGCGGATCCGATGGATATTGAGATGCTATTTCAGATTGATTATTGATTCTATCATGTCTTTGTTATTTGAGATCTTGCATGCTTTCCGTTGTTAGTAGCTATCTTGGCCAAGTAGATGCTAGCAACTCCAAGAGTTAGTATTTATGCTCGATAGTGGGTTCAAGCCTCTGGTAATCTAGGGAAGTGATAGAAATCTCTAAGGTAAAAGATGTGTTGTTCCTACTAGGGAGAAAACAACGATCCTTTGTTCATAGAACAATTGTATTGTTTACTTTAGACGCAGTTCGTAAAGAAATAATCTATTGCTTGCAACTTAATACTGGAGGGGGTTCCGATGATAACCTGAAGGTGGATTATTAGTCATAGATGCAGTTGGATGGCGGTCTATGTATTATGTTGTAATGCCCAATCAAGTCTCAGAGGAGTCAAGATGATTAGTATATGCATGTATTGCTTTCTCGGTGTTTGTCAATTGCCCCGTTGTAATTTGTTTACCCAGCATGTTATCTATCTAAGGAGAGCCACCTCTAGTGAACTATGGATCCCGGTCCTTTACTTTACATACAATCTTTTACTGCTTTGTGTTTACTTTCTGCAAACTTTTACTTCTTTCCATTCGATACGTTTAATCCTTTGTTTTCCGCAAGTTGGGGACAAAGTTCTGTGGTTGTGTTGTGCAGGTCTCCACGTTGCTACTAGCACCGGTAGTGCGCCCTGCCAAAGCTCAGCTAGTAACACCTTTGGGGTGTTTCCTTGCTCCTACTGGTTCGATTAAACCTTGGTCTCATAACTGAGGGAAAACTTGATGATGTTCTCATCATACCTTCCTCTTGGGGTTCCCAACGAGCTCTACATCAACCACGAGCCAGCACCTGTCTTTGCAAGAAGGTGGCCGGCCTCGAGAAGACCGTCAAGGAGCAAGAAGCTCAGCTTGCAGCAAAGGAGGAAGAAGAGTAGGGTGAAGACATCCAGGGAGACATGGATTCTTACCTCAGCAATGATGATGACTTTCTAGAGGAGGATGCCGTGGACTTATACACTGACGATGAGGACTCTGACTTCATCGACGATGAGTAGATGCACTAGAGCACTGTCGTAGCATGAGACGTATCGGTCCCATTGTATCATAGCTTGCAGAATGGTTCTAAAAACCATCTGTTTTCCTTTGTTGTTGTGGTGTGTGTGTGTTTGTATCGTGTGCTATGTTTGAATGAATGAAATGGAGTTAGAGCAAAACCTGAGTCAAACTCAAAGTTTTAGCTTTGAAATCAAAACCCTGAACCTTAGAACTTTCCCTCTTACCCCTTTATCTACCTCAATCTTCAGATGACTCGTGGAAACCAAAGAGGGAGCAGCTCATCGCAAGACCCAATGCTGCAGATCTTGCAGAATCTCTTCGCAGACAGGGAAGCAAGCAGGGCAGAGCGCGAAGCTAATCTAGCAACACTGCAACAGATCGCCCAGATGGCTCTCAACAATTATAACCATGGAAATCAGGATCATCAAGGATCCAAGCTGAAAAACTTCCAGAATACCAATCCCCCAATCTTTAGCACTTTAGAGAACCCATTAGATGATGATGACTGGTTGTAGACAATGGAGAACAATTTGGAAGTAGCCAGAGTTGATGACAATGAGAAGGTTCTCTTTGCCACCCACTACTTGGCAGGAGATGCAAGAGCATGGTGGAATAGCATCCGCCTGATGAACCATGGTCAAGTGATGACAAGGGAATCCTTCAAAATCAAGTTCAGCCGCACCCACGTATAGTTGGTCATTAAACCTTCAGTATCCTAGAAAAGAATTTTGACAAAGCCATCAATAACTATGTGGCCAGAACTATACTTTATTCCTGCCGTATAGTTGGTCGTTAAACCTTCTGTACCTAAGAAAGAAAAAATTTCGATGGCAAAGATATCTATATGGCCAAACTATACGGCTGGAATTTTTTATTCCCGCTGTATAGTTGGTTGTTAAACCTTCAGTAGACATAAAAAAATCTATTTCTTCGAGAATTCTTTCTTATCCTGAAACTTAGCGAAACACCTTGTTTTGACAGTAAAATAACAACTTTAATTTTCGACCAACAACAACATGTATAAAATGGGATTTAAGTACAACCGAGTTATGAAACACATAGTAACAATAAATTCTACCTTTTGAAAACTATAACAATATAACTCTAATAGCAAATCATGGAAAGAATAAAAATGCCAATGCAACATGAATGCATCAAGACTCAAGACACAAATTTAACAAAGACACCAAATGACTTCTGGGTTGCCTCCCGGGAAGCGCTTTCTTATAACCAAGTAGCCAGGCTATTCTCCATTATTATTTCAATAGATAGGAGCTAGAGAATTATTTATTCTTACCTCCAAAAGAGGTTTGGAGCACTTACTATTATAGTCTGGTTAAAGTCTCACCCGCTTATGGTGCATCAGAGTCATGTAGATAAATGTGTTATTGCTCAAAAAATGTTAGTTTTGGGAACTATTGTTTTACATAGCTCCTTACTCTTTATCACAACTGCATTCCCACTAAAATGTTCTTGACAATAATTGACAATATAATCCATAATATTATGATACCTTGCTAAAACCTCATTATCACTACTTTTCATAATAATACCAATTTTTCTAAGCAGCTCATGAGACCCTTCATAAACTATGTATTCCAAGAGTTTTACATTATTACCGTTTATGTGAGTATTGGTTGATAAAAATTCTTTAAAGAGATGAATGCATTCATAATCATAAAGCTTGTTAGGCTTACCATTATATTGCCTCATCCCTTCGAATAAATTTGACAAATTACCAGAACAGTAATCCACCTGCTCCCACATGTCCATTAGTTGCATATCCTCAAGGATTAGTGGTTCTTATTTGTGTTCATCCTCTTCTTGGGAAGGAACATCCTTCTCCAATGAGATTTCCTGCAAACAAGTAACTTTGTGCGCTACGGGTTTTCTCCATGACTTACTCCTCATAATAAGTGTATTCTCACTAAAATGTTCATGAGAATACCAAGAAATACGTTGCAGGATTTCATAAGTTGTTTTATTAGAACACTATCTTCACTATTAATACGTGATATGACATGTATTATTAACTCATGGGCACCTTCAAAGATAATATACTCTAATACTTCACTAGTAACATCACCATTATTATAAGACACTGAAGATTGATTAAAGGTATCACAGCATTAAAACAAAAGTAGTGCCCAAGTTTCATACATTGAGGACATATTATTGGATCGTCTATTGTATCCGAAGAAATTAACATTTTAGCATATTCCACTATTTGGAAAAACATTTCTCTTATAGTCATATTGCTCACTTGTTCTTCAAAATACTCATCCTCCTCTTCCAATGAGGATTCATGTACCATGTTAATAGCATCACAATATTCATAGAAAGATTCATCGTTTAGTCCCTCACCAAAGTCCCCAAAATCACTGTCTAGGCACGAATCCTCCTTAGAACAATCATCACAAGTTTGGGACTTATAGAAATCATTACTAGATAATGAGATATCGTTTGCATGCATACTATTTGTGTGTGGAAGTTATTTTCCGAAGTAGGAGATTCAAGTGGTTGATCAAGCTGCTCCTCTTCATTCTTACTAAGATAATTTGCGAGTAGCTCAACGATAGTCATACCTTCGGGCTTACCTTCCACTAGTTGAGAGGGTGCAACATCAAGTGCTGCCTCTTCATTAACAACATGTTCTGGTGGTTTAGGTGGAGGCTCTTTGAGTGGAGTTCCCTCCATATTATCTTTTGGAGCACCCTGCAAAAGGTTAGATTCTTCCATGGCAGCTCTAATCCACCCAACAATAAATTCATTATCATGGAAGTTATCTTGGCAATAGAAAAATATAGGATGAAATTTTTTATAGATCATATCGAGTGGTTTACTTTCTACCTATATATCTCTTAAAAGAAATAACAACTCTTTGCAACCAGTAAAAAGCACAAATTGTAACGTGTCCTCCCTAGCAAGGCATTTAAACTCATTATAGTTTGCTAGTTTGGTAGCAAAATAATTATACTTACATTGATAATTAAGGTGATCTAGAGATCCGTAATAATCACAACATAATTGATAATAGGCACATAGTGTGGATGAATACTTGTCCACCCAAGTCAACCATTCTTTTAATATGCCTTGCCTCTTATGAATATCTCCCAAAGTACTTCCCTTTGACTCATCCATTATAGATTTCTTCTGTTGGAAGGTAGTTATCTCGGAAGACATGATTAGTAACAAATATTTTTATGGGTTTTTGGTTTGTAAACAAAACAAAAAATACAAATGTCACAAATAAAGAAAGCTTAAAACAAAATCTAACAAAACTAAAATAAATAAACAAAAGCTAAAAGACCTACAATGCTTAGCTCCCCGACAACGGCGCCATAAAATAGCTTGATGACTGCAAGTGCATAGATAATTTGTAGCTAGTTCTGAAATAAAGATATCGATCCCACAGGGAGCAGGAGTCTGAAGTCCAATAACTCTTTGAACTAAATACTAAAATAGTAGTGCTAAATAACGTTCTAAGTAACAAGATAAAATGCGAGTTTTCTGTAAAAGATATTTTTGGGTTTTCAAATAAGAGAACAATAAGTAAACTAAAGTTGTAAGTAAACAAGAGCATGCAAGTATGATTACAAAAGTCTGCAAGTATGTTCCCCCAATACCGTCATATGACTTAGGGTAGGTTCTGGAGCTTCTCTAGGGAGAAATCGTCGTTTGCGACCTTTTTCGTAACTATACGGGTGCAAATATACCGCTGGAAAAAAGCTTCTGGTCGTATAGTTGCTCGTCAAACCTTCGGGTTCTATAGTGTTTTGGCCACCATTTCTACATACGAACTCTGTTTTGGGTGTTCTTGGGCTTGTTGAGTTCATCTTGTTGAGGGCTACAACCCCATGGTCTTGGATATTTATTTTGAGAAGTTGGAAATATTCACTTTTCCAACCTCTCAAATGGCTAAGTCTGGTCCTTGCAGCTCCTCCATACTATGCTCTCTTTGTTCCTTTTTATCCATAATCTTCACCAACACCTACACACATGTCATAGACAAGGAAAGTGATAAAATTCTACCTAAACTACTAAATGTGCAAAGCTCGTATGAAAGTAAATGAGAACAAGAAGTCATGCATATAAGGCATAGCTATAGCTAAAAGAAACATGATATGGGAGATAAATGGCTCATTTTATATGGCTAAAAGAGGTGGTATTTCACAGCCATCAGTCATCATGCTAGCAGCCGAGCAATTGCCTCCAAAGCGTTCAGGGCAGGATTTTATTGGTTCACACAATTCAAGATGCAAAAGACATAGTCAGGACATGTGAAGCATGTCAACGATTCACAACAAAACCTGAAGCACCCCCGCTGAATTAAACCCTATACCTCTAGCTTGGACCTTTGCTCAATGGGGGCTTGATATGGTGGGTAAACTTCACAAGTCATCTCCGGGAGGACACGTCTTTCTGCTAGTAGCAGTCGACAAATTTACTAAATGGATCGAAGCAATGCTGGTCACCACTCAAGATGGAACTTTGGCTGTGAATTTTATAAAGTCCATAGTATTTCGGTTCGGCATGCCAAATAGCATCATTACAGACAATGGAACTAATTTTACTTCCAATGAGTTTAAGGAATACTGCCGGTAGATGAGCATCAAGGTAAGCTACGCCTCAGTAGCTCACTCGCAAACCAATGGACAAGTGGAAAAAGGCAATGGCCTAGTAACTGCTGGCCTCAAGTAAAGGTTGCTAGCACCACTCGATAGAGCAAAAGGAGCGTGGGTTGATGAGTTACCATCTGTCTTGTGGAGTTTGTGAACTACCCCTAATAATTCGACACAAGAAACACCCTTCTTTCTGGTCCACGGTGCTGAAGCCACCCTTCCCGTCGAAGTATCACATGAATCTCCCAGAGTCAGGGGCGGACCTGGGCCTGGTGCTACCCGGGCTATAGCACCGGTCCAGGTAAATAACCCAAGGGTAATTATAGTATATTTTTGTCCTAAATTGTCCAGCCCAAAGAAATAGCACCACCTGGCCTGTCCTAACACCAGTCACACTGTCACAGTCAGTCCATCCCAGCACCTTGGCCCATGCGATAGTAAAATCAGGTCGCTCACTCCCGTAGGCCTCCGCCCGTTCATTGATCGCTAATGGCAATCGATCACAAAAGGCAACGAGCGAGCGACAGACTCCTAGGTCACGTCGGTTCGTCTCTCAATCTCCGTCTCAGCATCTCCTCAGCGGGCGGCAGGCGGCAGCGGACGGCACTAGCAGTCAACAGGCGAAGGCGCTCCACTTCTGCTTTGCACTATGGCAGTTCACGGCAGACTGGTTCACGCTCGCTAGGTATGATTTCCAGTTTTCCATCAGGACTCGTTTCAATCCCCTAAAATCTAGAATTTAGGTTTGATATGTATTATTGATTGGTTGCTTCTAAATTTCTAATTAGATTGTTTCAACTAATTCTACCATTTTCTAGGATGAAGAAATATTACCCAAACAAAGATGCACCTAGTACTAGTTTAGCAACACTGCCAACACAAAAAAAGAGTCTGCATTGAACTTAATATGGATGACATTGTTGCTGATCCGGCTCTTCGAAAACCAATATATGAGTTTGATCCGAATATTAGAGATGAAGCTAAGAGAGCATATTTGTCTATGGGTCCATGTCAACCACCTGACCATGCTTTTCCACAGAAATTGCAAGGGGGTCAAATGAGAGGATTTATAAAAACATGGTTTGACAGATTTGATTGGCTAGAATATAGTATGCAAAAGGATGCAGCTTATTTCTTTTATTGTTATCTATTTAAACCTCCAAGGATTGGTAGTTAGGAAAATGATACATTCACTAAAGATGGTTATGTTAATTGGATACGGGGACTTGAAACTTTCAATGCTCATGTTGGAGGACTTGATAGTACACACAACAAGGCAAGGAAGTGCGCCGCTAATTTCAAAAATCAGAGACAAAGTGTAGCGTGTGTGTGGTCTGAGAAAAACATGGAGAAAGAGGAGAAATATAAAGCTCGCTTGATTATTATTTTAGGTATTGTGAGGTTTCTTCTTTTGCAAGCTCTTGCGTTTCGTGGGCATGATGAATCCTAAAGCTCAAGCAATAAGAGCAACTTTCTAGAGATGTTGGAATGGTACAAAAATAAAGATCCCAAAGCTGCAAGTGTTCTTGGTGTAAATGCTCCCAAGAATTGTCAAATGATTGCTCCTAAAATACAGAAAGATTTAGTGAAAGCTTGTGCACACGATACAATGAATGTAATTATTTATGAAGTGAAAGGTCGTCGGTTTGCGGTGCTTGTTGACGAGTCTCGTGATAAGTCAATAAAAGAGCAAATGGCGGTGATCTTGAGGTATGTACCAACCTTCCTATCTATGTTTCAGTTCTATCTTGTTTTCAAATATTGATCACTAATATGTTTTTTCATGTAGGTATGTCAATGGTAAAGGTGAAGTGATTGAGAGGTTTCTTGGGATTAAGCATGTTTCTGATACTACTTCATCTTCTCTTAAGATAGCCTTGGATGCTATGTTTATCAAACATGGTTTATCTATTTCTCAGTTGCGAGGGCAAGGATATGATGGTGCCTCAAATATGAGAGGTCAGTTTCATGGGTTGCAGAAACGCATATTGGATGAAAATCCATATGCCTTTTATATACATTGTTTTGCTCATCAACTACAACTAGTGGTTGTTTCTGTTTCCAAGTGTTGTGCTTCCGTTGAGGATTTTTTTTAATAATTGCACTATGCTTGTAACCACTGTTGGTGCTTCTTGTAAGAGAAAGGATCAACTTCTCCAAGACCATCATGACAAACTTGTGGAGCAATTGGAGACTGGTGAAATCTTTCCAGGAAGAGGGAAAAACCAAGCCACTAGTCTCGCAAGGCCTAGTGACACACGGTGGGGTACACATCACAAAACTTTGGTCCGTCTTCAACTAATGTGGACCTCGGTATTGGAGGTATTGGAAAATATTTGTGAAGATGGAGAGAGCGAGCAAAGAACTAAAGCATCAGGTTTGATAGAAAGGATGGAACACTTTGAATTTGTTCTTATAATGCATCTTATGATTAGAGTGTTGGGGAAGACCCAAGAATTATCACAATGCTTACAAAAGAAAAATCAGAATATTGTTTGTGCTAACTAATTGGGGTGGTGTTGACGAATATGAATGACATGAGGGGAAATGGTTGGGAAGAGATGTTTGAAGAACTAAAGAACTTTTGTGTCAGTAGGAAAATTGTTGTGCCAAACATGGATGATACAATACCACTAAGAGGTCATTCAAGGGGTCGAGGTGCAAAGTTAGTAAGTTACTATCATCATTTTCATCATGGAATTTTAAGTGTTGTTCTTGACCAGATTCTAGTTGAGTTAAACCACCACTTTGTTGAAAAATCAACTCAGTTGTTGAGATGTATTGCTTGCCTTGATCCTAAGAATTCTTTTGCTAACTTTGATGGAGACAAACTAATTGAACTTGACAAGATTTATGATGTTGATTTCTCGGAATATGAGTGCGTTACCTTAAGGGATCAACTTGCCATGTTTGTTGTTGATGTGAGAAGTGATAAAGAGTTCTCAAGGTGTAATGATCTTGGCAATCTTGTTGTGAAGATGGTTCAAACAGATAGACACACATGCTACCCTTTGGTGTATCGCCTCATTGAACTTGCCTTGATTTTGCCGGTTGCCACCGCAATAGTTGAGCGGGCTTTCTCGGCTATGAATATTATCAAGACCGAGTTGAGGAATAAGATGAATGATGATTTGGTGGATCATAGCATGGTGTGCTACATTGAGCGAGGCATCTTTGCAGGCATTGAAGATGATATCATTTTGCGGCGTTTTCATGGTTACAAAAATCGTGCATGCCAATTGCCTAAAGCGATTACTAGGACGTGATCCACTGGTATGTTATTTACTATTGAGTTCATCTTTCATATCAATTATATAGCATTCATATTCATGATGTTTGTTCTACAATCTATATTGTATATGCAGACTCATGACTCAAGTGGATTTATGGATGGTTCATGAATAATGTATATGACATGTGAACTGCAGAGATATCTCACTTTCTTGATGGTATTTCTAGAGATGCTGCAGTAATTTGTGTTTTTTGTTCATCGGTTACTCAATTAGCTCTTTATGATTTTGTCTATTGTAGCAATGCACTTTTACTATGGTGAATTTTGGGTGATATCTAGTAGAAATTTTTTCCATGCAATTAGTTAGCACCCATCTTTCTTCGTTTTCGTATCCGCCACTTCCCAGAGTAGCTGCATATGATGAAGAGGAATCAAGAGAAGCACCTGAAGATGATATTGATGCACTCGATGAAGCTCGAGATGAGGCCCTACAGAGAGCTACTATATATTAGCAAAACTTGTGCAACTACCACGGCCGACGATTGTGACCTAGGTCCTTCACAGTAGGAGACCTAGTTCTTCGCCTCAAACAAGACGGCCACCGAAAGTTGGAATCACCTTGGGAAGAACCTTACATTGTTACATAAGTTATTCATGTAGGAGCATATCGACTACAAGATAAGAAGACAGGGGTCAAATACTCCAATCCATGGAATGTTGCACAACTACGGTGCTTTTACGCTTAAGATTTTATGTTTACTTACAATACAATAAGGCTTATGGCCTGGCTTTTAAGCCAAAATATCTAGGCCAACGGTCAGGCGGCAATCTTCCAAAATAATGTGTCATCGGTTTTGCCATGTATATAAAAAAGAGATAAATTCTATGTACCTTGAGTTTTTGTTATTTATATCAATTCGGGGGATTTATATTTCTGATCAAACTAATAATAATTATGAGCCTATGTCCAGATACAGGCATCTGAACATAGCCTCGGGGGCTACTCCCATCATGAGTGCTAGCACGCACCCGATAGAAAACAAATTATGCATATCAAGTAAAGACCATCATCACCTAAAACCTATGATTTTTACATTTATGTATCCTCAAAAGGTTACTCCCATCGGGAGTTTCATAAAGTATCAAAATATCTGATAAAATTTAGAAATATTGGTAGCCAACAAAAATCAAATACAAATAATCTTGGATCGCATCCAAACGCGACAAAACTCTGAATGCCATGTTCAAAAACATGAAGGTAAGACCCTAGGATTTGTCCTGTGTGGCCTGGTAATCGCACAAGAATGTGCTCTACCAGTAATGTATCCGTATCAATGATACGATGAAAAATCCTGACAGTCGCATTGGGTACCCGATAAAATAGAACTGGGATTCAGTATTCGATAAGAATGCGGCCCAAACTAAATTATGCCAGTAATAAATTCCGAGTTCAGGCCTGGGGACTTGAATTTGATGTAGGACAACCTTGCCTTTGCCTAAGAGCAATTAACTGATTCCCGATCCGTCGGATGCATCAGGCTCATTGTACCAAATCCCTATAAAGCTAAAAATAGTAAAAACAAAGGGAAAAATTGAACATATCTTTTGAGACTCGGCCCGAATCTACGGTTTAGGTAGAGTCTCGGGGGCTACTGACATAGGTACGGTTACTCGGGTGCCTATGATTCACTACCCTCGCTATATAAAAGGCTTAGGGCCCATGAAGAGTCAAGATGATGGCCCAAAGGAGTAACCGACAAAGGCTTTAGTTGTATTAGGAAAGAGGACAAAGGACCAACATCGTGTTGGTATTGCAATTACGCATATGTAACCTATCCGCATACAGCTTTGAGACCCAAGCTATTATATATAGGACGGGAGAAGCCTAGGCGAAGGGACCGAAAAATCCCCAAGCGATCTGTAATAGTGCAATTCACCAAATATTCATGCGACTTTGACTCCATTATTCTCCTGGTATCTGACAAAATCCCCAGCGTTCTCTTTTCCACAAAACCCTAAGTCCTTCTCCATGGACATTACCGAGGTCACCCCTCGTCACATCCTGATTCTAAAGTCTATACTTTTGCCACTTTCCTCGGGTGCAGTGTTTGAACCATGTGGTGGCATTAGCTAGGCGTCTGACCCGAAGGAGAGACCATGCATAGATCGGCTAGATCCCCTACATCTTCGGAGTTTCTGGAGTTTTCCTCGCTGTTTGCCAGCTAGGGCGTGGCTTCTTCAGATGTGCTGACAAAAGATGCAGGTATCACCGTGGGCATTGCGGTTGCGACCGACGGACCCGACGAAATTGGGGCCGATAGGGCAGGTTCTTCGGGTTCTTCCACGTTACAGTGAAAGCTTCTGATAATGATATTGGATCCACCATTGAAGTTGATGGGAACCGAAACAGGGTTGGGCAGGTGTGGTTCCGCTGATGTTGGATTGTTGCTTGATGGAGAGGGGGCCGCCGAATCCATGATTCCAGCATCTAGATTTCCCATAGACAACGCTAATTGACTAGGGGTAACCTTGGCAATGTCCATGGTTATAGACTTAGGGTTTCGTGGAAAAGAGAACGTTGGGGATTTCATCGGCCGATCAGACAAACAAGGGAGTCAAAGTCGTCTGATTTCTGATGATCAAATCGATTACAGATCGCTCAAGGCTTTTTCCGGTACCTCTCAGTTGGCTCCTCCTAGCCTATATATAATAGGCTGGGTCCCGAGGCCATATATGGATAGGTTACAATCTTATAATTACAACACTAATACAATGTCAGTTTCTACTATTTCCTTATCCGGCAAGCTATGCCTTCCGTTGGATGCTTCTTGGGCCTTCCTTGACTCCTCTTGGGCTTTGTGGGCAGTGAGCCTTTACGTTACCAGGGTAACCAATCATAAAGACCCGGGTAATCATACCTATATCACCAGTGCTCATGGGTATTACTATGCCCCATCGTTCAGCACCGGCGCAGCCGCAGGCTATGGGGGGTCCTCCCGGTGGTAGTGGTGCCCCGTATACTATGGGGCCAGGTGCGGTTTCGTACCCCTGGTTTGTCACGTCGTGATGCAGTTGGGTGTATGATTCTTGGAGCTTCTGGAACTCGCAACAGTCTTTGAGGAGGTGGCTGGATTTCTTCTTTCTGTCATGTTTATCGATGTAGAAGTGGACGTTGCAAGGTCCCGACAGCCTCTCCATGGCGCTAGGTGCATCGTCGCGGGTGCGGTGTTGCCACCCTTGTGTTGTTTTGCAGCTGTCAAGGTAGCTGCTGCTGTGGTATCCGCTGTTGCAGTTGTCATCGTCGTGCTTGTCAACGTAGCTGGCTGCGACCATGTCAACCTCTTCGCGCTCCTCGTATCCACGCATCCGATGTTGCCCTCGGCGATCTTGCATGCGGCCGAGGTCATCCTCGTCGTCTGAACGAGCACGGTTGTTGTGGTTGGAATCTTCACCATCCGCCCACCGGCTCGCGATATCCATCAAGTGGTTAATGGTTTTGGGCTTGGTGCAGCCCAAATCCTCCTTGAGCTCTCGGCGGCGTACATCGCCATTGAACACGTCAATTGCACGCTCCTCGGAGATGTCCTTCGTTGAGTTCTTGATGATGGACCACCGTTGGATGTAGGAGCGGAGGGATTCGTTGGGCTTTTGGCAGCAGGTACGGAGCTCTTCGATTGATGCGGGCCGCTTGTAGGTTCCCTTCAAGTTGCGGACAAATTTGTACACTAGCTCCTCCCAGCTGCAAATTGAACCACAAGGAAGATTATTGAGCCAGGCTCAGGCGGCGCCATTCAGCTGTAGCTGGAGGCACTGCATGGTTGTGTTCTTGCAACCGCCATGCAACTTGACTGAGGAAATGTGGTCATCTAGCCAGATCTTCAGCTCCTGAAGGCCGTCAAACTTCGGATTGTCTGAAGGAAGCTCGAAGCCTTTCGACATCCGAGTTTGCTATATGGCTCTGCTGAAGCAACTAGCACCATGGAGATCTATTTCTTCATCTTTCGACTCTATTGAGTAGGCGCTTTTGGCGTGCATCTTGTCGACCTTGCACTGCGTGATTTCCTCACGGGCGTCGTAGTTGTGGCTTCATCGCTGCGGGCTATGGCGTGGCTGCGACAGGTCATGTTCTTCCTCGCTGGATGATGGCGAGCAATTCCTCGCTAATGTCACCTTCTTGTTTGGCTCTGTTGTTGGGTCCTTGGAAAGCGCGGCTTCTACCAATCCTAGCTCAGCGATGGCAGATTGGTGTACGGCAGATCGCAGATCTCTAGCCGAAGGCTGGATAGTTAGTAGGTACGTAGTAGCTATGATCACCGCAACTTGCGGCGTTTTGGGGATCATGTGACCCCGAGAATCTATCGACATGAAGGAGAAGAGGGCCTTGGTGGCCTCTTGTCGATCTTTGTCATCGAAGTGGTCGAGCCGAGAGCGCTTTTGGCAGCCATGGCGCCATTGCCCTTCTAGGAGGATCTGCCGATGGAGGAGAGTGATGCCCGTTAGGCGCTTGATTCATTAGCTGCCTTCTTGCGTGCCGCAAGATTATCGTTCACCGCATGTTGGCGATTGAGCTCCTTTATGAGGAGCTAGTGGTATCCCATCAGCATGTAGCGGGATGCGTCGTCTAGAAGAGGGTTGCCCCGCAGGGCTTCCCTAACTCGCTCCCACTATTGTTCCGAAAGGTGGATCTCTAGGCGACCTGGCCCACCTTCGTCGTGGGCGTTGGGGTTGGGGGATTGGGTTGGTCACGACTGCCGTTGGTGGGGCCATGGTTGCCGGTGTCGGTGGGGCTTGCGTTGCCGGTGTTGCCTTGAGTACCTCCGCCGCCGTTGGTGATGACAGCGCACATGTAGTGGTTGGGAAAGTTGTTGCTCCTATAGCTCTCCGACCTAGAGCCGTAGATACCGTCCTCTGATGACATATCACACAGATCGGAGTTGCAATTGTTGTTTCTATCTGTGTCGTAAGTTGACATCGAAGCATTGAGCTCGCTCAGGGTGCCAATCGGTGGTAGAAACCACGAGGCAGGTGCTGGCGAGTGATCAGGGAAGCGAAGTGTGCCTAACTTGCCGACCTAGAAGTGTAAGCTCCTGATCGTCTTGTTGGTTTTGTCTCCCATGGACTCGAAAGCCAGGAAAGTTGCCGGCGAGTGGACGGTGAAGTCAAAAGTGTCGAAGAGGAGACGATTCTCTGCTGCAGCGAAGTTGTAAATCACGGGTGATGGGGAAGTCGAAGCCACAATATCAGCGCTCCCAGTTCCCACAAATGGCACCAATTGACGTGGTGTTAGCATGTCAATGCCCATGGTTGATGGACTTGGGTTTGAGGAAGAGGGGAGTGCTGGAAGCTTCGTTTGGCTAACATGCAAGCAAACCGGGCACACGAAGTTTACCCAGGTTCGGGCCCCCAGAGGGAAACCCCACTCCTGCTTGTCTACTCTTGATTATTGATGGAACCGAAGGTTACAAGGGTGCACGGATGCAATCTGGTGGTTTATGAACTAGGGTTTGCGATGATCCTTCTCGCCGCCCCCTCATGGCCTTTATATACAGAGGCTAGGTCTCGGGATAGCAATGCGAGTCGGTTATAGATTAGGGTTTTTCCCTTTAAACTTCGTATCTATTCATTGTCATGTCCTGCAAGTAGTCGCGTCTCCTTAGGCTTGGGCCACCTGAATCTTCATGGGCTTCATTTACTCCGTGGGCTTCTCTTGGGCTGAACCATATAGGATAATCCGGGGTACTCGTAGGGCATACCCATGTCACTTCCTATTTTAGGGTTTCGAGAAAGTTCAGAATATTCTATGTGGATGAAAGGTTCTAGAAGATTCTAGAAGGGCCATGGTGGGGCCCACCTGCGAGGTGGGGGCCCATCGGCCATCATGGGCCAGGACGCCATGGCCACGAAGGCCCATGTGGCTGTCAGGCACAAGAGGGTGGGTCGAATCCTAAATATGGAAGGGGGCACATGGGAGGAAGACTCCCCCTCCTTGGCCGTCGGCCCTAGGTACCGCTTTGGGAAGGGGAAACTCCTCTCCTCCCGCCGCCTATATAAAGGAGGGAAGGGGAAGGGGTTGGTGTACCCTCCCCCCCTCCCGCCGCCTCCCTCTCTCTCCCACGTGAAGAATCCACCACCACCATAGTTGTGTTGCCAGATTCTCGCGGATTCCTTCTACCAACGACATCGTAGTGGAACGTGTGGATACTGTGGAGGTCTACATGGATCTCGAAGGTCAAAATCTACTATAGTTTGAATTATTGCAATCGATCGACTACATCACCCACGTCTCTAGATTATTAACGCTTGTGTTCTTTGAGAGTAAGTAGATTATATCTATTTGCTTGTTACTTGCATCTAGTATATTAGATCTTGCGGGGAATGAGCTGTACAGTAGGAAATTCATGTCATACCTCAGCCGTAACGTTTATCTTGTAAGAAGATATAATAATAATATATGGATGAGCTGGCAGTTAACACAATAATACTTTGACTGAAAAGTGTATGACTCAATAAAATATATGATGAATAATACACGGTCCACACTATAGAAGATAAAGGATCCAGTTTTCGTTGAAAGCTCCGTACTTATAAAATACAAGCCCTAAGCTACACCATGAAAACCATCTTTGCTGTCAACATTTTTTCCCAAGACATGTTGTGAATTACAGGGTGAAACAAGTCAACGACATGAAAATTGAGTTCTGGTGAACAAACTGGGAAAACAATTTAAATGATTGAACATGGAATTATAAGGGATAGCAGAAAATAGCTGTCCACAATTGGAAAACTGATGCTTATGGGACATCAAAAAAAATTACAACACAAAAGATAGATAAAGATGTTGTAAAAAAGGCTACAATAGACTAATGGTTAAATTCTTCAATTACTACACACGGTAGCCAGAAATAAGGATCCCAAATAAGATAAGAGCAGAACTCAGCTAGCTTGTGAAACTCCAAATATATTTCAACACCAGGGTTATTAAGAAGCATAGATAGGTGGTACATGAAGATGTGTTTGACTTAAAATCAGAGTAATTATTAGAACATGTCTTAAAGATATAGAATTACCATATGGATGAGTACGAAGCTAAGGCGATTCATGGACCAATTATATGGGAAAGCCACATGAATAAACCACATGGAAGAGTGTCCTGCAGAAAGAACTTTAAGCTGCACCAGGTTAATAAGAAAACTCAGTTTGAACCGTAAGCTCCCAAGAAATATGTAGTAGGAATTCAGTCATATTCACCATATAGAAGCGTTTAATGCCATGTGATACAATCATAAAAAAATGAACTGCACTAGGTCAATAGGAAAACTCAATACCTAAGTTTCAAAGTTAGTAAGAAATTTGCTGACTAAATAGGTAGAAAGGGCAGTAAGGAAGTGTACGCGCAGTGTCGTAGTCACACTCCCGTCTTGGGTCTAAGGTGGTTGGAGTGGGAGCGTTGCACATATGCTTACCAGCAGCTGCTGCCCATGCATCAGAAGTGGCCCCATGGACGAGGAACTGCTCGTTGTCGCCATGCCTAGAAACTGGTCGTCGAGTGTTGCTGCCGAGTGCCGACGGATGGGTCACCCTTTAACGGAGGACATGGCAGCCAGATGTGTCGACATCGAACATAGGCTAGACCATTCCCATGCCTTCGCCGCGAGGTTTCTGTCGCCACGGCCTGCAATTTGACGAAGCTGCCGTAACACAAAAGCGCAATATACATGGAGGGGCCAATCAAGAAAGGGAGTAACGGACCTCCACAACCAGCAACAGTTACATAAGGGGGATGGCCAAGCACCAATGCCATGAATGCACCGCCGCCGGTCTGAGATAGGTCACAGGAATTGTGAATCATAGAAGCTAGATGAGAGTCAGACTCTAGGCGGGGTTCGTCGGGACTGGTGCAGGCTAGATGGATTCCAATTGGACCGTCAAATTAGTAGAGCAGGCCTCACGGCCTAGCGCACGAGAGACCGTCGACATCAATTTGCAGAGTAGCGGCCCGGCTACGAGCCAGAGGCCTTGTACGGGACGACAGGATGCTCTGGTGTGTTTAAGAGTCTAAATAGACGGATGAGGTTCACTAAGCGCTATGAGCAGTAGTAGGTGATTGCGTTTTACTGTTTTTTAATGATCAAGTACAAACAATCCGTCACCCTTCGGGAGATGATCTCCTGTGTCCATCCTACGCATGAGGTAAAGGACACCATTAAGTGGAACTTCACAAAAGATGAAAAATACGTTGCATTCTTGACATACAAAATGCAATTTGAAGGCCTCGTCTCCACAACCCTCAATGCCTCGGCTTGCAAAGTTGGGCTCCACCTAAATGCTTGCATGGTTGGCTATGCAAAGTAGAATTTGGCCGGCAGACTGTCTTGAAGCAGAGGGATGGACAAATTCCGGAAATTGCCCCCTATGCAAGAGGAAATCGATGGCCTCAATGGTCATGCTTATTTCTCGGGAATTTTGGAAGGAGCAGAATGTGGAATGTAGGGGTCCTTCGCGGAAATGTCTTTTTGACGGGCACGCCAAATAGCGCGCACTGTTTCAACTTGTTTTGGTGAGTTTCAATCCGTCTGGATTTTGCCAAATATAATGAAACTTGATGATATGTCATAGCACAGATCTAAAAGCATGAGATTAACTGGAGAAACAAGCACGGGATCTAGCGTGCACGCTATATTCGCCGCTCTGGGGTCCTTCGTCATCACTACTCTACCGCGTCAATGGTCATCCCAAATATTGTGGGAGGGTGGACTATAGCCAAAGCTAAAAAAAATATTAATGTAATAGCAGGAGAGTAGGCCCTTGTAAAAGTCCTAAAGATTATCCCAGACATTTTGTTTGTTCTATTAATAAAAATGACAAATCTTTTTGCCTTATTTCAAAGAAAAAATCACGAGAGTAAAAGAACGTAGAAGAGCTAGGATCCCCTCACAATCCACGTGAGTGCCAAAACCTGCTCCTAACAACACCATAACCATATATAGACACGAGAACACCCGTGAGTTCTCGAAAAAAGTCCTTAAACTACGATCGGCGTAGAGGACGATGACAATGTGGGTGCTAGCCGAGCAAGCCATCTAGGCCCGAACCCCCTATGTTGTAATAAAACTTCACACAAAAACGGCTATGCCATTGAATTAAAACATTAGCGACATCCAATTTGAGCATCCCACTAGTAGAGAAAACCTTATAGCCGGATTGCTTACTGCCGGCGAATACGGGCCGGGGTCGCCGGCGGTAAGGCCTTTCAGGCCCTCCTCGCGCTACCGCCGGCGAATACGGATGTGCCGCGCCGGTGCTATTTTTCTTACCGCCGGCGAACCGAGTCTTCATCCGCAGGGGATGACGTGTGGCTGAACCATTTGTTGGGTGCACATTTTACCGCCCCGCACCTATATGAGATTCGTCGGGGGTATCTTTATTACCGAAGGCGAACCAAAACTGTGGCGCGCGGGGTCGATTGAACCTCCTCCCGAGTCCTGAACCAACCGCACACACGTTACCCCTCCCTCTTGGGAGCCACACACACAACCGCACGCACCAATGCCCCTCCCCTCCCCTCCCCTCAGACCCTCTCGATCCCATCCCACCATCCCTGTCACCGCAGATCCTGGCCGGCTCCGGCCACCCCTACCGCCGCCCGACCACCGCATCGGAGCCTCCTCGTCATCCTCTACCTGTAGCAAGGCATGGAACCGCCCAATCGAAGCCCCACCCAAACTCTAACACGGCAGAAGCGGCGGTGGTGCCGCCTCCCCACCATCCACGACGTCGCGGTGGGCTTGATCCACGCCAGAGATCCACCTCCCCAAGGTCAAGGTCACGGTGCGCCTCAAGGAGGCCATTGCGGCCGACGCGGAGGAGGACAACGGGTACACCTTCTCGAGGGGCAGCCACATCAAGGGACGGGTCAGCTTCTTCTCCTGCTCGGGCTGCCGCTACTGTGTCGCCGTGCGCGCCTTCTTCCGCCAGTCGTCCCTTCCCTACATGGAGATCAATCTCGATGTGTTCCCGGAGCGCAAAGCCGACTTCGCGTCGAGCGCGGGCGCCACCGCGCGCGTGCCCCAGATCTTCCTCAATGAGAAGCTCCTGGGAGGCCTCGTCGTGCTCAACTCCTTGCACATCGTCAGAGTGCTCCGCCACTGCCTGCCCATATATGCTCGTCAAGAACTACTTCTCCGGCGCCGACATGGTCGACGGCATCATCAACCACTTGGAATGCAGCAGGAAGAAGGTCAGTTGCACTTGCACTAGATTATTACTCCTTTTTTCCGAAATGGAGGTGTTAACCCCGACCTCTGCATGAAAAACATGCACACAGCCTACTTTATTTATTATTCAATGAAACCTTACAAAGAGAATACAAATATCAATCGAAGCCACCTCTCTAAAACAACTTGATGAAGGAGTGGCCATGTCAGAACACTCTAACCGCACACCAACGCACATCATCAACATACCGGAGGTCCCAAAACCGGCCCATGGCGGGTTAGGAGCACAAACTGGTACAGCTGATTCGTAGCACACACCATCGTGCACGCTCAATCTTCTGTTGCCACCGTCTTCCGCCAACCCATCTTCAAAAGAGATCAATGCAATGACCTTGCGAGGCCTTCCATCGACACCGCCATGATGCCATACGGCACCACCACCCTGCGCATGTCCATCAACAAGCACGTGCGATTGCCACCGAGACCTCTCGGTGCCATGCCGCTGAGTCTCGCCACCCGACGCAGATAGAGACCTCCAAAAGATTTGTCGTCTGTAGCACCTACCACACTAGGTATGACTGAGCATAGCACCTGGTGGTTAGGCATGACTTGACATCTACACTAGAGTCTCCGTGCAAGATGAAGCCGCTTCACCACCAGCCTCTGCCATCCAGCGCTGCTCCACAAGCAATGCTCCCAAGAGAGAATACGACACCAAAGCGCCGGCATCGCCTAATCTAGAGAACCAGATTAGGGTTTCCCTCGGAGCAGCGGGAGTGGCCTGATCTCCAACCAACGTCTGTTCCAAAAATGATGCCCTCAAGAGGGGAATCGACTCCAAGCGACGCCATCATCCGAATCGGGAGACCCAGATCTGGGGTTTCCCCGGGAACAACTCGAGTGAAGTGACAACACCAGCGAAGACGATACCTCCAACAAGGTAGCGGCACTGACTGCCATGTTGTAACACCCCAGCATTAGAGCTTAGAAATAAGCTGATCTTAGGTGTGTGCATTGCATTCATGCATAGAAAATCTGGATAATTTTAGCGCTTTTAAATAAAACTGGTCAAAGTGATTGAAGCTTCTCTAAACTTGGTGGAACTGAAGTAGATCATCAAGTTGACTGCGATAAGTTTCAATATGACCTTTGCTAAAACCTTATCTTTGGGTAATATAATTTGATCTAAGGGTAGATCAAATGTAATAAAACTAAGTCACAACACACTACTTAATAAGGAGTACTTGATCTTCTAGAGATCATTACATGGTATTCTATACCACAACTCAAGGATGAATACTTAATATTGTAAAGCTGATATCAAGGTATTATCTACCACAAACCCTGAAGACCAAGTCAAGTATATAACTCCAAGTAAAGAAGCTCTATAACTAAATCTTGATACACTTGCTTGCCATAGTTATTCCAACCATGGGTATCATGGTAGTTCTTAAACATTAACTCTTGTCACAAATAGAGTAGAAAGGAAGTCAATCCAAGACCATCTAGCATATACTCCTAATATGATATTAAGAGGTGACATTCCTATTTAACCAAGTCCTAGTGTCAAGTGATCATCAGTGTTGAGTGATCAATTCCTGACCTAGAACTTATTAGCCTTTAGCTTTAACCTATTATGTTGACCTTCTAAAGACCCTAAGTAAATTAATAAGAAGGAACTAGATTTGGTGAAGTGTGTCGTCATCAATGAAATGAGATCCTTAGTGGTGATCAAACCATTTGATGTTGGAGGGGTTAACTCAGTCAGGAGTTAACTAGAAGAGGTATCTAAACCTAAGAGTTAAGCTAGTAATTGAGAAGCTATGAGAAAGCTAGTAGTATTAGTGTATTAAGTAATAATCTTGTTAAGCCAAGTGGGTATAAATTTCAAGCAAGTTCCTTAACCATATAAACCCTATAGAGAGACTAGTACAAGCCTACTACCTAGTTGATAATAGATCTTGATTAGATAATTAGAAATCTAAGCTTAGCATGATTAAAGGATGGTGGTCATTATTCTCAAGTCACTTAAGAATAGATGACCAGCTGATGAAGAAGAGTTGTGAGAATACCACATTAGGCAAAACCCTAGTAAGCTGAATCATCTAGCTTGATCATGAGAAGTCAAGCTAGAGTTTGATGAAGTATATAATATGAGTTGAATGGAGTTTGATAGAATGGAAATTTATAGTCTTTAGTAGTCCCGAGAGAAAGGTAAGAGTTAGTCAAAATCAAGGTGAGACCACTTTGCTCAAAATCATCCAATTGCAACTGAGCAATTTGGGTAAATATTGAAACAAAGAGTAGTTTGACCTTATGTGCTAAGTATCACAAAGTAAACCTATACTAGGAGGTGTCATATACTACACAACTAAGCCTGAATTCTAGAGGTATTATACTCAACTACTATATGTCAGGCTTAGAATGATGTGTGTTATATGTACCACATTTGGATTACTTGGTTTTTCTTGGATCTTCTTGATTGACTAGATCTGTACATGAAGTTTGACTTGCTGTGCAAATGCATGTTGCATCGTCAAGTTATTACTTGATGTTATAGACCTAGATAGAAAAGGGAATTTGTGTAAGGGAGTGACGAGTTCCAAAGATCAAGATGAAGACTTACATGAAGAAGGAAGCTAAATATAAGGAGTATCAGCACTACTTTGAAGGATAGATCAATCCCAACTTATTATTAGCCGGCAATAAGAAGGAATATTAGTACAGAAAAGGTGTGGACCAACCTGAAGGAATGAATTTAAGTTCACTCAAGATAGGTGATGTTGCTAAGAAGTTAGTGAAGTAGTTGTAGTACCAAGTTCATGGAAGTATCATGAATCAGTGCAAAGAAGTCTTGGAATAAGGGTGGTATTCAAGTTCTGACAACTCAAAGAGAATGCCAGTAAGAAGTCGAAAACCCGTAGGGTAATTCATACACTCAAGCGGATCCGCAGCTGGTATCCGTAGCTGGTACCCTATTAGTTTAGCCAACCAGGTCATCTTGTTATGCCCTAAAGAGCATAAAACTTGGCCTAAATTGAGAGAAACATAAAGAAGTATAAAATATAAGCGAATGATTTCCAAGACGTTTTCGCAACATCGGATTTGCTGGTGAAAAGTACAGTCCAGAAGGTAAAAGTAAGACAAGTAATGTTGGAAAACTCATTTCGAAGATCCACAATTGGGTGGGTGTACCGCAAATTCTTTAGTGAGACCTTATCTATGCTAATAATAAAGGTAGGAGTGTTTTTCTCTTGGTCCGATTCTTTACGCCTTCAACCATCTGTATATGCGCTTTCGTAAATTGTAGGCTAGGTCGATCGTCGCTTCGTTATGTTTGTATATCATGACCGGATCTGTCGTTCAGGCGAGGAGAAAATAGACACTATATGACTCCTTCCTCCCAGCGGTATATGTATAGCAGGGAACAAGGCAGGCTGACTCCTCTCGAAATCATATGAAATCATATCGATCATGGTCGTCACGGGAGGCGGACATCTGCAAGAGAAAGCGGCCATGGGTGGCGGAAGCCAGCAAGTGGCCATCAGGATGCGGGCGCTAGAGAGCTAGTAATCGCTAGATTGATACAAAGCACGAAGGGATTTGACCACGAATTTCTGGCACTGCTGCCGATGGAGACGGGATTACTAAATATCCATGAGTACTCAATGTTATTTGGGATCACGAATACTCCAAGTTGATCGGGTGCCCATGCATGACTGTCGCTTGCTGCATCAGGAAAAGACCCGCTTCACAATATCTAGTGTGCAGCTATAGTTCCTGATGTGTTTCAATTAGGAGGATCTAGACAGACCAAAACTCTAGATGTTTTGTCCTCTCCCTCCGTTGCCGCCGTCAGGGAGCCGTACGCGACACCTCCCCATCCTCCCATCCACCAGGCCTCTCTCAAAGTCAAGTGGTGTTCTTTTCCCCTTCTAATCCTCTCGATGGTGGCTGGGGTTGAAACTTTTGGGAGGATCTTTGGCCTCAGGTCTGTATTCCTTCTATGTGAGTGGAGGCGTCCCCTCGAACAACACACACGATGTGTTACCTTCGGGCCTGGTGGGCGTACCAGCCACGCTCCTCTGAGCGGTGTCCGTTCTGGCGGCTAGCTTAATTCGGCGCGTCGTCTATTCGGGTGCTTGAGCCTTTTGGCATGGGCGGGTGTTGGAGGCTGGCGGCATGGATTACCTCGACCCTGAATTTGTAGTTCTCTACCCGTGAAGAAGTGAAAATATTTTCTAGCTGCACCTATAGCCTTGCTGCACTAGAGCCAAGGCCGCAATGGAGTGCTTTCCAGGCTGCTTTCTACTGGAAGACCTACTACTATTGATTGTTGGACTGCCACTAACAGGAACCATAGTGAGATATGAAGATGTCAGACCGGTATTACTGCCCTTCATCTCCATGGGTAGGTTAGCTTTGTATGTGAAAGGATAACCCATTGTGAGGTGCTAACTTGGTGCAAGAACAAAGAACACTATGATGCTGGAGATGATTCTACACATGCGGTTGGAGGGCTTTCCTATCCAATATTTTTCTATCTCACTGCACTACCCATATGTATGAGTCAATTCATCTCTCATTTATTTATTGGATCCATCTAGAGCTCGTTCATTTTATTACATTCACCAACACTTAGAGTTAGACCTACTATGAAGGAATGGACGAAAGCCAAAGGAGAGAACATGAATTAATGGGCAAGAAGAAACCTAGATTAATTAGTTCAGTGTTTTTATTATGCAGGTATTTCAATATCTAAAGACACGTGTCTATTTGTTTTCTGCATTTTGATTGACAAGTCTATGATTTAATTGTTTATGGACATTTTTTGTTGCGATTGATGAAATTGACTGTAAAATTGTATTCAAATTTGATAAAAACAAAAAACTACAATTGTCACTTTTAGAAATTTCTAATCAATTTCTTAATGTGATATATATGACGTCGAGCATTGACTAAGGCTTTCTTTACGTGTGTCTGCTCAACAAACGTTTCAATAGAAGTCAACCCGTTGCAACGCACGGGCAATTGTGCTAGTATAGTTAAAGTATAAGCTAGACAGAGACCAATATCCTTATTGTTGAGTTAATGAATGTTATACATTAAGTTTAGAGACCATTAGGAAACCTCAAGGGGGAGAGTAAACAATTAACACTGAAGTGTTGTTGTCTAACTTTCTAACTAAAGGTTGAAGTAGAAATATTAAACGATGATAAAATTAAGCCTTATTTCATAAGGTTATAAGAAGTCATCATTATAAAGTATTTCCAACAGTATGTCTAGATGAATAATCGAAGTAGACCTAATAGTTTAAACCCAGTGGACTAGTATTAAGGAGAAACAACTCGTAAGTGGTTCTTAAGAGTAAAGAGAGTATTCCAAGATAGACAAGTGTAGTGTGACAAGAAAACTAGATTAGAATGGACAAAATGTGTCCACAATAATTTCTAAATAGGGTTGTAAGGCCATAATCCAAGAAGTTATAACAACAGAAACCATAGGATAAAATTAGAAACGATAGTGGATATTGTCAAGTATGAAGAGAATTCAAGGAAAAAGGTCTGGATATGGGATACCCCAATTATCCCCAAATGAGATCACCATGGAGTTGAGTAATGTCATGATCAACACAAGTCAATACCTCATTCCGAAACGTAAGAGAGTACAAACATTGGGACAAAGTTTATTTTAAGGGGGAGAGTTTGTAACACCCCAGGATTAGAGCTTAGAAATAAGCTGAGATCAGGTGTGTGCATTGCATTCATGCATAGAAAATCTGGATAATTTTTGCGCTTTTAAATAAAACTGGTCAAAGTGATTGAAGCTTCTCTGAACTTGGTGGAACTGAAGTAGATCATCAAGTTGACTGCGATAAGTTTCAATATGACCTTTGCTAAAACCTTATCTTTGGGTAATATAATTTGATCTAAGGGTAGATCAAATGTAATAAAACTAAGTCACAACACACTACTTAATAAGGAGTACTTGATCTTCTAGAGATCATTACATGGTATTCTATACCACAACTCAAGGATGAATACTTAATATTCTAAAGCTGATATCAAGGTATTATCTACCACAAACCCTGAAGACCAAGTCAAGTATATAACTCCAAGAAAAGAAGCTCTATAACTAAATCTTGATACACTTTCTTGCCATAGTTATTCCAACCATGGGTATCATGGTAGTTCTTAAACATTAACTCTTGTCACAGATAGAGTAGAAAGGAAGTCAAGCCAAGACCATCCAGCATATACTCCTAATATGATATTAAGAGGTGACATTCCTATTTAACCAAGTCCTAGTGTCAAGTGATCATCAGTGTTGAGTGATCAATTCCTGACCTAGAACTTATTAGCCTTTAGATTTGACATATTATGTTGACCTTCTAAAGACCTTAAGTAAATTAATAAGAAGAAGGAACTAGATTTGGTGAAGTGTGTCATCATCAATGAAATGAGATCCTTAGTGGTGATCAAACCATTTGATGCTAGAGGGGTTAACTCACTCAGGAGTTAACTAGAAGAGGTACCTAAACCTAAGAGTTAAGCTAGTAATTGAGAAGCTATGAGAAAGCTAGTAGTATTAGTGTATTAAGTAATAATCTTGTTAAGCCAAGTGGGTATAAATTTCAAGCAAGTTCCTTAACCATATAAACCCTATAGAGAGACTAGTACAAGCCTACTACCTAGTTGATGATAGATCTTGATCAGATAATTAGAAACCTAAGCTTAGCATGATTAAAGGATGGTGGTCATTATTCTCAAGTCACTTAAGAATATATGACCAGCTGATGAAGAAGAGTTGTGAGAATACCACATTAGGCAAAACCCTAGTAAGCTGAATCATCTAGCTTGATCATGAGAAGTCAAGCTAGAGTTTGATGAAGTATATAATATGAGTTGAATGGAGTAGTTGGAGGCATAGTACTTTAACCAAGCTAATACAAGAACAAAGTTGTATTATGCAGAGTAGTACCATACTTATTCTAGAGGATTGTTATCACAGGTGATATAGAGAGAGTTATAATCTTGCAAGTCTTGGTAGTAGTTGCAAGATGGATTTAAAGGAGTTAATGAATGGAGTTAGAAGTAGATGCATTGATGGATTCATTAGAGGTAGTTAAGAAATGGAAGTTTCATACTAGAGTAATAGTGGAGAATGAGTATTGTTGAAGTGGCATGACCATGTCATCATATGATGATGGATATGGTGGAGTCAGATGATTGTCTTATTCAGGAAGATGTGATATTTGTGAATAAGATAAGAGAGATGTATAGAGTATATTTAGGAAAGGAATTCCTTATCTAAAGATAAGCCTAGTGAGGTATTAAGGTGGGAGTGCTTGAGAAACCTTTAACCAAGATCATATCCAACCATGACAAGACCCATGTCTACCTCTTTGTTTAAAATCCTAGAATAAAGAGGGTAGTTAAATCAATTCCTACTTTTAGTCAGCCAAAGATTAGAAGTTCTTAGTCAAATAAAGTTTCCAAGAGATAATTAGAGAACCAGATGAGTGTTTATGGATGAAAACCTTGTCTGCTTTATTATCTTAAACCCTAATAGAAACTTACACTCATAAACCATCAAGATCACATTATGAAAGCAATATCAGTCACTCATTTTAAGTTGAGATGTTATTCATGGTCACAAAACATGATGGCAATGTGTCTTAGCCTTAGTATCCATCCACATTCATAATACAATATGAGTTTATTAAACCCCACAAACTAAGTAGAGTTTGGATAAGAGAAATCACCAAATTTTGAGAACCATGAAATGTAAACCACCATATTATTAACCATAAAGATTAAGGACATTATAGTGGATATATATCAATTCTTAAGTGAGGCTATATATGAATAGAATGTTATATATCATTCACCATTTTATATCATTACCATAATAAGTATCATGGTGTAGACAAAGTCCTTTTTATAAGATTTTTATATAGGAAATAAATACCTAAGACCCTAATTCCTATTAATATTTCCTAATGAAAAGGGCTTTTCATATAATTATGAATATTTTTATTACCCAATAAGAAATGAAGAGGAGATGGTTATAAATGATTCATACAATAATATTTATGACTTACAAAATTTCTAGACATTTTAAACTCTTGTGGAAATCATATTTGAATGGAAATTGTAAAAATAGAAAACTGAAGTAGAAAAAAAAGAGAAAACAGTAGGGTCTAGTGTTGGCCCAAAGCCCAGTTACCATTCCTCCTATTCGTCGCCCAGAGTAGTAGCAGCAGTTTTCCGCTCACTCCACCGCAGCCCAGTACCAGCCCAGCCCAAATACCCTTTCGTCCAGCTTATCGTCATTATCCACCTCAAGAAGAAATGGCGAAGTAGTCAAGGCCAGCCATCATCACGCTGGCGTCTAGATACTCGCTATGGTCGCCAGGGGAGGATAAGAACGCCTCGAGACCCTTTCCCCTCGACCTCATCTCCATTTCCTTCCTCTCTATCGTTATCTCTCTTTTCCTCTCTCTGTGCGAGCCCCGGAACCCTAGCTCGTCGGAGCTCTAGGGAAGCCATCACTCTCGTCCGTCCCTAGACCATCTGAGACCACTATGGTGTTCCCCATGCTCTTCTCAACCGATTTCCCCTACTAGCTCAAGCCGGCGAAGCCCATGAGGTTCTAATCGGGACCTCCTCCCCAAAGTCCGGCCGTCACCATTCCCATCAATTCCGGCCACGATTCGTTTCCCCTACCACAGCGTCGCATTCCTGGTAAGCCACTGAGCCTTCCAGTACCCTCCTCAACTTCCCCTTCGTTTTGTATCACCTTTTCTTCGTAGCTCGTCGTCGGTCACCGTAGAAGGTGGTCACCGGAGTAGCTCCCGAGACCATTTCTCGGCGGCGCTGGCACTGCTAAAATCGTTGTGAGCTCCTTGTTGGAAATATGCCCTAGAGACAAATAGTAGTAAGGATTATTATCATATTTCATATAGTTTATGATTAAGTTTTATATCATGCTATAACTATATTGAGTGCAAACATCAATACACGTGTGATATACAAACAACCAGGGGTTCCCAGTGAAACTCTAGTCACTGGTTCATTGGTCAACAGATGATCAAGTTTCCTGATCATGTGGCATTTATGCCAGTTGGAAATGGAGTCATCTCACTCTGAGAATGAGATGATGAATCAATACCCAAGCTAAACATCGTGACCCGATCATGTCACGAAGTTCAAGTTATGATGATTATAAATGGATCCTCATAGACTATTCCTTAGACCGTGAGGCTATATCAATCACTGTCTCCCGAGAGTGCTTAGATAGCATCAAACGCCATGTGGTAAAATGGTGGTTATAAAGGTGTGTTCAGGTACTCGGAGGAAACCATAGAGGCAATATATGTCAAGAGCGGGATTTGTCCGTCCATGTGACGGGAAGATACTCAAGGGCCCATTCGGAGAAGTTATATCTAATAGTTGTGCAGCGTGTGATTTGATCACGGGGATATCACTTGTCGGAACAAGTCAAGTAGCATTGTTCAGTAACGAGATTGAACACGACATGGTGATGTCATTGATCAGATCTCGAGCAATGCAAGTATCGCGAGACAAAGGGAATAAGACACGACTGTCTCGGTTCAAACGACAAAAGATCTTCGTGGAACGCACAGGGGTCACATGGTCATCCAGGTCCCTCTGTCGATCATTGGTGCAGGAGTGTCCCGACCATGTCTAGAGTGTTCCCGAACCGTGGGGTATTGATGGCCCACAAGTATAGGGGGTGTATCGCAGTATTTTCGATAAGTAAGAGTGTCGAACCCAACGAGGAGCAGAAGGTGCTGGCTAGTGGTATGGATCAGGAATTCTCTGCAAATACTTAGCAAACGGATTTTTAGGGGTTTTCGATAAAGCAAGTAAACAAAGTACGAGTAAATAAAATACAGTAGGAATAAATGCAGCAAGTGGCCCAATCCTTTATGCAGCAAAGGACAAGCCGGTTGTATTACTTAAGATGACCAAACGTTCTCGAGGACACATGGGAAGACTGTCAAGTGCTTTCGCTTCATATAGTTGATTAATCTTCTTTAGCTTGCTAAGTGTTGTGTGGGTGAACCTGTGCTAATGTACGGCCCCATCCAAGACTAATACATACTTGTGATTATACCCCTTGAAAACATACGTAAGTACAAGAAAGTAATTAAGGTAGAAACCTAACCATAGCTTTAAACTCTAAGACCCTTACGTCCCTTGTGCAATGGTTTCTTAATGGGGGTTCAGGTTTCTGTCACTTCGGCAACCCCTACGATTAGTAGCCAAATACACAATGCATTCCCCTAGGCCCATATAGGTGAAGTGTCATGTAGTCGACGTTCACATGACACCACTAGAAGAAGTACACCACAACTTAAATACCAATCTATTGAATCTTTCTCGACGCAACTCCACTACTAACAATAAGACTTCTCCCATGTCCTCAAGAACAAAACGAACTACTCACAAGACATCATATGGATCATGATCAGAGATGGAATAATGATGTATAACAATCTGAACATAAACAATAATTCAATGGCTCACTCAATAGCATTAACTACAAAGAGTAATCAACACCGGGAAAGTTTCCCCTATGAACTATGCAAGATTCAACGCAATTGTTATAGCAATATGGAGATGGTGATGAGGGTGCTGATGGTGATGATGGTGGTGATGATGATGATGATGATCCCGATGAAGTCCATCTTGGTGGTGTTGATGGCGATGATCTCTCCTCTCCGAGAAGGAATTCCTCCGGCAGAAATCTGTCTGCCGGAGAGATCTTTCTCTCTCGGTGTTTTCTACCCCGCAGAGGCGACGGAATCTTTTTGTGGTTGCTCCCCGAGTGTTAGGGTTTCGGGAGGATGATATACGCCAGAGGGGAGAGGCTGGAGTGGGCCAGGGTGGCCACACCTCCTCCAAGCGCGGCCTAGGGCTGCCCGCACCAGGGGGTGTTGTGGGACCCCTGTGGCCCATCTCCACTCTGTCTTCTGGCATCCTTAGTCCTCTAGAAAAATACGATTTTCCGTATATTTTCCCGGATTTTCAGATCTTCACGAATTTTGCCTCCAATCAGCACCTTTTCCATCAGAATCCTGACTGTAGCGGTCCATGCTCCAAAAGTCATCAACCATGCAAAAATAGATGAAATAACATAAGTATCACCTCTCAATATGAAATATATCAATGAATAATAGTGAATTAAGACATAGAATAGTGATGCAAAATGGACGTATTAACTCCCCCCAAGCTTAGACTTCGCTTGTCCCCAAGCGAAACTGAGCTCAATAAACATGGCCTCAGGTTTATGGATTGAAGAGTCGATAAAAGAATACGGACAAGAAGCATCACATTCATCAAATACATAGATCATAATAGAAGACAACTCACTATTATATAACTCAACTTGTAATAAGTAAAGGAAACACAATAAAGATACATAAAGTGAATCATAATTGGTAATGGCAAACTTAGCTCTTGGTCGAAGAATAGTTGATAATTTGCTGGAGTTCACAAATAACTGGTTTTTCAATGATAGCTTTCAAAGTAGTAAACATCAAGATAAGAGCAATGTGCAAAACAAGGAACATAAGAAACATGATTGAATAAATCATCATATGAATGAATGAAACACATCAACTCAAAATACTTGCTGAGATAGAAGGGAGTAGGTTTACTGACTCAACTACAAGGTAAAAGAAAGGCCCTTCAAAGAGGGAAGTAGGGATTGCAAGTCTCATAAAGAGCTCCCAAAAATTATGATACTTACTAGCTTTCAGCTCTCATTGCCCCTATCATAGGCATCTTTAGGTGATTAAGGTTAAAGTGACACAACTAAGAGGATATGCTTGACAAGTTATAAGTTGAAATCTCATGCCCCTTACTTATGAGTACCGATCCTCATGCTACTCAACTTCAGTCACGAGCAAGCTCTTGTCATTGTAAATACATACGTATCATTGAGAACCGCCAACGGGGTACCCCTTGCACATGACACAGGAGCTATCCCATAATCAAAATGACAAGGCAAGCAGACAGTGAGCATCTCAGCGATCTTTTTATTTGCTATTTGCATAGGTCTTTATTGAGGATGCTTCATAGAATGCTCACTATAGTTATGCTGCAAGTTTCCACCATGATTAGGCATGGCTTAGGCTAGCGGCCCAGACGTTTCTCTAACACACATATAAACTCCATGATCTTACAAGTTCCACTTTTATTTCACACCGCCGGGATCCATAAGCAAAAGAACATGATATCAACTAGGTACAAAGTACCAAATGAAGTGTTGAAAGCGGTCCCCATGATACATGGTTCGGCTAACTTCAAATCATAAAGCGCAAGCATAAACGCAACAAAGAAGGACCCAATGGTTCAAGTTTATTAAATGCAAGAAAGTAAAGTGTGCCATCAAGTTCGTGAGAGCTTAAATCACTAATTTCACATAACAAGTTTAATTTGGGGGGTAGATAAAACAAGAATTTACTTGGAATAGCAATAATGCTAATAGGTAGGTATGGTGGACACAAATGGCAAAGGTTTTGGTTTAAAGGAGGTGGATGCACGAGAAGAATACCCTCTCAGTACAGGTTTTTGGCTAGCAAGGTTGGGTAGCAAGTATAAGAGTTGAAGGAAACAACCAAACATACGAGTGATAAAGACAAACATGCAATCTTCCTTGGAAACACAAAAGATCTTAACTAGAGAATACTAGACTTATGAGCAAATCAAGAAAGAAAGATGATGAAATAATTTTTCTTTAAAGGTACTTTATCTTTTTCATTCAACTCTCAAAAATAGTGTTGCTACTGACCGAGCCAGGTTTGCCAAAACCAACTAAATTAACTCAATGATCCCAAAGTGATACCAATACTAACAACAAGATCAATCATATAACAATGAATTGAAAACTAATATAAGCTATGCAAAAGAGTAAATGATAGAACTTCTCATTAATATTCCATAACGGCAACTCACACCAAGGGATACCTATCTAACGAGATAGGGGACACTTCCATAATGCAAACCATACTACATAATAACTCCTCTATTCATGATATGACTCTACTAATAAGGTAAAAAGATAGAAGATAGTGATTATGATGCCGTGGCACTCCCCCAAGCTTGGAACAAACCAAGGGGATGCCAAACCTGATGATGAATTACTCCTTAGGTGGTGGTGGTATCCTCTCGATGATGTCTCTAATCAGCTTCCCCAAGTCCTCAGTCTCGAAGGTGAGATTACGAATCAGATGTAAGTTTTGCTCAATGTGGCTCATGATCATGTCGTGTTGAGAATTCCAGCTCTTGCTATTCTTTCCCCACTCTTCCTCCTTGAAGTCTTCTTTTCCTACATGGCTAGAACGAGGCAAATCCCAATTGGAGGGTAATTTCCCTTTGGGCATATTCTGGTATTGATGCTCATGGATAAGGGTATGGAAAGGATTCTTGGTGCGTGGAGGAAGTGACCAGGGATCTGAATGGTGATGAGGAGGCTTCCCTCTAATGGCTGGATTTTCCACCACTCCAATGCTTGCAATGGTAGTGCCGGTATGCGGATGTTGGCCTTGCTCCTCTTCACCTTCACTCTTGATCTCCTTCTCCTTCCCGGGGTCTTGGAGGTCTTCCTCCATAGGCTCCTTCCCTTTATCCTTGGCGGTCACCGTTGGGCAAAAAATATGGATAGAGTTAATCAAGGATTATGACCTTGACATTCACTATCACCCCGGCAAAGCCAATGTGGTAGCGGATGCTCTTAGCAGATTGCCGTGTAGGCTTAACACCATGATCAAAGAGAAGCAACCAAGTTTGTACGAGGAGCTAGAGTAGTTCAGGACTGAGTTAGTTAGCAAAGGATTCCTAGCTAGCATTGAACTTCAACCCACTTTGATTAGCCAAATCAAGGAAGCCCGGAAGGGAAATGAAAGTATCGATGGAATCAAACGTCGTATTGGTACAGGAAAGGTACCTGGATTCACCGAAGACGAAGAAGGTGTACTGTGGTACAAAGGACGTATCTGTGTGCCAGCAGATTCGGAGCTGAAGGAGGTTATCATGAAGGAAGCTCATGATACTCTTTATTCTATCCACCCCGAAGGAACAAAGATGTATCGGGATTTGAAAGAGCAATTTTGGTGGCACAAGATGAAGAGAGAGAACGGAAGCTACATCGCCAAATGTGGCATTTGTCAACGAGTCAAAGCAGAGCATCAGAGACCTGCAGGACTATTGCAACCATTGCAGATTCCGGAATGGAAATGGGATTCCGTCGGAATGGACTTTATCACCGGTTTACCTACTTCTAGTAGGGGAAATGACTCAATCTGGGTCATAGTTGATAGACTGTCCAAGGTAGCCCACTTCATACCAGTCAAGACAACCTACCAGAGTGCAAAGCTAGCAGAGCTGTACATTGCTAGGATTGTTAGTCTGCATGGAACCCCCAAGACCATCGTCTCAGATCGAGGAACCCAGTTTACTTCAAGATTTTGGCAGAAAGTTCAGGAGGGTTTAGGAACCAAGTTGAATTTCAGTACCGCTTATCACCCGCAAATAGATGGACAAACTGAGAGAGTCAACCAGATCCTAGAGGATATGCTTAGAGCTTGTGTGTTGGAATACGGATCAAAATGGGAAGACTGCCTGCCTTTCGCAGAATTCTCATCTAACAACAGTTATCAGGCTAGTTTGCAGATGGCACCATTCGAATTCCAATACAGAAGAAAGTGTCGTACCCCTTTGAATTGGTCGCAAGTAGGAGAGAGTCAGATCTTTGGACCCGACATTCTCCGAGAAGCAGAAGAGAGAGTTCACAAAGTCCGCGAGCACCTCAAGACCGCCCAATCTAGACAAAAGAGCTATGCTGACAAGAGAAGGAGAGACCTGACTTTCAATGTTGGAGATTTCGTATATCTCAAGGTTTCACCATTGAAGGGAACTCAACGCTTTAGTCTGAAGGGAAAGTTAGCTCCCAGATATATCAGACCTTTCAAGATTCTGAACCGCCGAGGAGAAGTATCGTACCAACTGGAACTGCTTGAAGAGATGCCAGCCATCCATAATGTGTTCCATGTCTCTTTACTTCGCAAATGCTTGGAAGTGCCTGAGAAGACCGAAGTTTTCAAGAACATCGATCACAGAGCTGTGGAAATCAACAATGACCTGACCTATCGGGAAGTACCCATCCGTATCTTAGAAGAAGCCTACAGAACCACGAGGACTAGGAGTATCAAGTTTCTCAAGATTCAGTGGAGCAACCATACAGAGGAGGAAGCTACTTGGGAGCGCGAAGATTACATTAGAACAGAGTTCCCAGATCTCTTTAGTTCCTAGTTTTCTTTGTAAATCTTGGGACGAGATTTTGTTTAAGGGGGGGAAGGTTTATAACATCCCAAAACTTTAATCCAGGCTTATAAAGATCAAATCATCCAAAATTAGGGTTAACAAAAACTTTTCCAAATTTAAAATGAAAGCATTCATATATGTGTGCATTTAAAATAGAAGTTGTTTGAATTGCCATGATTGATTGATCCAATGCTTGTAAAATGTTTCTTAGGTGATTTAAACCTCATATACATCATTCCCAAACTTTTCCTAAAGAAAATCAAATCAAAAAGAATTAAAAAGAAGGAATGGTCATTTTGGCAAATTTAACTCTCATGCCTACTTTGGCTATTCCTAGTACTCAATTCTTAACAGAAACAATTCTTGATCTTTGCACCCCTTGCTAGTACACATAATGAGGTACCAAGGCCCACCTTTGGATCTGCTAAAAACATTCTGTTAACTATTTTAAATGACAGTTTAAAATTGAATCTAATGCATATGCATAGATCACCCCTATTTCAAAAACCATCTTTTTGAGCTCCATTTTCAGAACCCTTGCAACCAGAGACTACCTATCACTAGTGGAGATCACTCAAAACATTTGAACTCAAAATTCAAAACTTTTTCTCTTGCGGCCATTTCATCAAACACATGGCAGGCAGAATCAAACACAATTAGCTAGCTCACTTTGTTTCTCTGAGGTTTTGCCACCCAATTGACCACAAAACACTCCCTCTGTCTCCACTTGATCAAACCGTGCCATTACCACCCCATCCCCTACACCCTAGTGGAAAGGCCGAGCCATGCCGAGCACCAACTCGCCGGCCAGCCTTGCCCTCACCCCAGCCGACCACCTCCCCCTCTCTCTCCATGTCTAGGAGGTAGCGAGCACCTCACCGCCACTCCCTGTCCCTTGCCCGAGCCAAGAGCAGCAGTGGACCATCGAGCACAACCCGCGCCCAGTGCCACCGCACCAGGCCGGAGCATGCTGAGCCAGCCGCACCGTGACGCAGTGCACACGCCGCCGCCTCGACACAGAGAACACCCAGACATCCCGTTCGCCGCCCAAAGCCTCACAGCCACCGCCGCCGTGGACACCGCCCGCTTCGCCGTGTAGAGCGCCACCTCGCCTGCAGACCGCGTGCCACCGCCAGATTTAAGTCCTAGAGCACCGCCAGGGAACTGCCCATCGATCGCCATCCCCCGCCATGTCGCTAGCTCGCCGTAGCCATGTCGCCATCGTCGACCGCCCATCCCGCTCGGTCTCACCGTCGGGCCTATAAAAGGAGCCCTCCCCAGCCTCTTCTCTCCACACCATTCCACTCCCCTCACCTCTCTGAACCTCACCCACCTCTCGCCGGAGCAAAGGGAGCAGCTAGCAGTGGAGCCGAGCCGCGCCGCCTCTGGAGGAGAAGGGTGCCATTGATTTCGACCGCCCCAAGCTCCGCATGACCACGCCTCGCCTGCCTTCCACTTTGTTTGCCCGCCACGACCCAGCTGGAGCCCTGCACGCCCAGAGACCCCCAAGCCGCTAGGGTTCGAGCTCACGGCGACCTGTTCGTCGATTTACGACCCTCACCGTTGATCTTGCTTCTAATCCTCTACCATAGCCATTACCATTTCGCGTGTTAAGTGCTGCTGACAAGCGGGACCCCCCTGTCAGCTGAGCCCCGCGTCGCGGAGCGCCACTGGGCCGGCCCAAGTCCTTTCCCGCGCTAGCCCATAGATTCAAATCTGGTTTTTCCTTTTTAGTTAAATCTAGTTTTTGTCCCCTATTTTAAAATTCAATTCAAACAGTTTTATAAATCCAAATTGGATGAAACCAATTTTGTCTGAAAGGCATTAAAATGATCTATCCAAGCCCGTTGGATTTAATTCAATTAGAGTTATAGATCTCTCCTAATAAAAATAACAAAACAGAAGCTTTTGCAACTTGCAACATTTTTATAAAATCAACCAAGTTAGCTTTTGAGTTCATTCCAACTCTCAAAAATCACATTTCATCATATCTATCTAACCATGTAATAATATTAAGGTTGACATATAGTGACTTTGGACTAGTACCAAAATAATGCTATATAGGCATTTCTAGTCACTTTAAATCATTAAATAATGAACTTAAACCAAAGTAATATTGATCCAACCCTTAAATCTCATTCCCACATGTTAGAATATGTGGTGAGGACATGTGTCCACATGATCCCATATTTTGGTGGTGAATATTAAAATTTTAGTTAATATTTCAATGAGTAGAAATTACTTTTCTAAAATAAAAAGGATGAAACTATTGAATTAAAACTTGTGATGTTTGTGATGATAATAGATCATCAAATGTGTGTTTTAGAATGCTACTTAGCCTAATTAAGTATTGTTTGGTGATTGTGCACTCCCTATGTATTTATAGATGCTAGTACCGACCAAGCTTTCGAGGAGGAGGAGTTCTACCAAGAAGAAGAAGAAGAAGAAGAAGAAGAAGAAGAAAACTTCAACCACTGCACCAACCAAGGCAAGCTATTGTTAGCAGGCTAGAATTAAATTAGATGGTTTAGCAAAGATGCCTTAAGCAGGCTTTGATCACACCCCTTTAACTATTGGTACCCCAAGTCTTATTGACAAGTTTTACCTCCCTTAGTTTACACAAAGTTCTTTACTTAATTTTGAAGGTAGCATAAAAAGTATAAAACTTGACCTACTTAGAAACCTTTAGATGTCACTCTATGGCAGGAGATTGAACCCATCACTTCCACCTTAGTGAACACTCTTAACTTAGTATCATAGTATAGCTCAAAAACTTGAGTCACTCTAGATGGGAATACTTGGTGAAAATGAATTATGAAAACCTTGGAATGATGAGTCATTCTATTGAGATGTTTTGACATGTGTTGAGAAACACAACTGGTTTATGATGATGAAAATGACGAGGCATGAGCCTTAACCCTTTTATAAACCTGATGGTTGGATTCGGATGTGATACCATTCCAAATTTACCGTACAACCACATTACCTGAATTGGGTAAGGCTTAGCTGGAAATTTATATGCATTAGTATTAGTTCCCTCATGGGAGAGGTTTGAGCTGAGGCTACCTCTCAATGTTGTCCACCTATGCAGTGCCCAAGATGACTGATGGTCATGGTTGGGAGGCCATGCTCAAAGGAGAGGTGCTTGTACTAGGGTGTGTAAAGGGAAGGTTATGTTTGATTATCTGCATACTAAGTATGATGATTGAGTTATCCCAGCGTATGTATCGAATCTTGTGGTGAAAGTGTACCACCTCTGCAGAGTGTCAAACTATTCGAATAGCCGCGTCCGCGGTTATGGACAGTTGGAATGCCATACTGTTTCGTTGTCAGATGTTTTCTAAATAACTTGAAACGAATGATGAACTTTGACTTGTCCACAATAGGGTTGTGTTGATGATAATAGCTTCCCAACTTAAGTGATTCTAGAACCTTATTTTATCTTTCTTTGCTTCTGAACTCAGCTTAGGTTTCAAACTTAACTTGATAGTTAACTTAGATTCAGCACTTTAACTTAGATTTATACTCCTTGCTAGTAGTAGTTTGCGAGTACTTAAAGAGTACTCATGGCTTTTGTCCCTGGCTATTATCATGGCCAGACTATGAAGGAGATTATCAAGATGATGGTCAGCAGGACGGCTATGATAACTAGGACTATCTCACAAGCATTGCTGTGCCTCAAGATGGACCCCACCGCCACGCTATCGCTTATTTCTGCTTGTTGTATTAAAGACTGGATCATGAGATCCTTATTTGTGTAAAACCTTATGTATGGTTTGTAATGGATGATGTACTGTGATATCCAATCCGTTATGTCTCGCAAAAATGGTAATCCTGGGATTGTGAGGTATGGCATAACGGGCATCTGGGATTAAAAATCCAGGTGTTGACAAGTTGGTATCAGAGCCATCCTGACCATAGGAGACCCTAGTTAGAATGGAAGTCCAAACCAAAAACTTAGCTTCAAAACCAAAGTGAGTATTTATGAAAAACTATTTCCTCTCTTACCCTTGTGAACTCATTCTTTCTCAAAAATTCATGTTCCTCAAAATTCTTACATTACTACTTAAAATTTGACACACTTGATCACTTCAGTAACTTCCTCATCCTTAATCCTTGTAGATGGAGACTCAGTTCAGCAAGTTTTACCAGTTGGGAAACGGAGGTCAGCTGATCTTCGAGAGGGATCTGGATTCGTTGTCGGAGTTACTAGGACGCCCACATCCGGAGTTTCTTGGAGCTCAACTTCCAGGACCCCCAGGAGGAGACCTACTATGGCTAGTCACCGCGGATCTTCAGGGAAGCATCGAAGCACCAACTTCTGGGAGAATTCAGTTCTCCGTTAGAGAGAACAACTGGCTAGATGGATTAGCCAGGGTAATGCATGAAGCTCTCGCACGTCTATGTGCCCTCAGCGTCAACAAGATCCAAGGAACCCGTTTTGCCCACTATGCAAGACATGACTTCATGGGAATGCCGATGGAGATGCCAAGTCACCCAGAGTTGAGGCGTCAAGTGGAGAACCTTGACTTCTTGCTTCATGACCAACAGCGGGAACTGGACAATGCCAGAGAGTTAGCCAACCAGAACCGTGCCATCGCCGATGTAAGGCCCAGTTTCGCTTCGCTCGTCCAAGATCGCCAGTCTCTTTGTCGCCAGCGTGCAAAGAAGGATCGCACCATCGCCCGTCTTCGCAAGAAGGTGGCCGACCTCGAGAAGACCGTCAAAGAGCAGGAAGCTCAGCTTGCCGCCAAAGAAGAAGAAGATGATGGTGAAGACATTCAGGGAGATATGGATTCTTACCTCAGCAACAATGATGACTTTCTGGAGGAGGATGTTGTGGACTTCTACACTGATGATGAAGACTCCGACTTCATCGACGATGAATAGATGCACTAGCGCACTATCGTAGCATGAGATGTAGCATCTCATTGTATCGTAGCTTGCAGAATGGTTCTTCAAACCATCTGTTTTCCCCTTTGCTTGTTGTGGTGTGTGTTGTATCGTGTGCTTGCTTGCATGAATGAAAAAGAAGTTAGTTGAAAAACCTGAGTTTAACTCAAAGTTTTAGCTTTGAAAACCCAAAACCATGAACCTTAGAATTTCCCTCTTACCCCTATATCTATCTCAATCCTCAGATGACTCATGGAAACCAAGGAGGGAGCAGCTCGTCGCAGGACCCAATGCTGCAGATCTTGCAGAATCTTATCACGGACCATGAAGCAAGCAGGGCCGAGTGTCAATCCAACTTAGCAACATTGCAGCAGATTGCCCATATGGCTCTCAACAACCAAGGACATGGAAATCAGGATCACCAAGGATCCAAACTCAAAAAATTTCAGAACACAAATCCCCCAATCTTTAACCAATCTGAAAACCCATTAGATGCTGATGACTGGTTACAGACCATGGAAAACAACTTAGAGGTTGCCAGAGTTGATGAGAATGAGAAAGTTCTCTTCGCCACCCACTATCTGGCGGGAGATGCAAGAGTTTGGTGGAATAGCATCCGCAATATGAACCATGGCCAGGTCATGACCTGGGAAGCATTCAAGGTCAAGTTCAGCCGCACCCACGTGCCACAAGGTCTTGTCAACAGGATGAGAGATGAATTCCGTGAATTGAAGCAAGGAAGAATGACTATGGTGGAGTACCGTGACAGATTCTTGTCACTTGCCAGATATGCACCGGATGAGATCAACACGGGGGCCAAGAAGAAGGAGAGATTCTTAAACGGACGGCATGATGAGATGCAGACTGTCCTCGTCAACATCCGTTTCCAGGATCTCGAAGAGCTAGTCGACTCTGCCATTCAGATGGAAGGGAAGATTAACCAGGAAAACGACAACCGCAAGCGCCGTATGATGTAGCAGTCTAGATCCAGTAGTCACCAGAAGTACCGTCCTAACCCCTCACCAGGATATGCACCGAGGAACAACCGAGCCCCAAATTCTCGCCCAAGCTACCCCAACCGTAGTGGAGGCAATGTGAAGTCCGGAGGAAACAATCACAACTCCGGCAATGCCAACAATTTCAACCGTGCCCCTCCCAAGAGCAACAACAACAACAACAACATCGCACTCAATCGGCAGCAATGTTGTACTGCCGCATCAAGGACAAGTCCCAGATCACTTGTTTCGAGTGTGGAGTGAAGGGTCACTACTCCAATGAGTGTCCCAAGAAGACTGCCGCCAATGCCCCTGTGAATGCCCCAGCTCAGCAGCAGCGTTGTGTTCAACCAGGAAGGAGATTTGCCCTGTGGAGCCCAAGCAATCAAGAACGGTCGTCTCTTCCACATGAACGCAGAAGAAGCCTAGGAAGCGCCAGATGTAGTGCTGGGTATGTTTTCTGTCAACTCAGTTTTAGCAAGAGTATTGTTTGATTTTGGAGCATCGCATTCATTTGTCACCAAAGAATTTGTATGCACTAGTAAGATTCGCCCAACCAACCTGAAGCACGTCATGATAGTTCAAATCCCCGGTTCAACAACAAAAGCTAGAAAAATTTGCAAAGCTGTACCTATCAGAATACATGGGATAGATTTTTATGCCAACCTAATTGTACTTGGAACCAAAGGATTGGAAGTAGTACTAGGTATGGACTGGATGTCAAGGCATAAAGGACTGATAGACTGTGCTAAGAAAGCCATCACCATGACCAGTAGTTCTTGAGTAACAGTAGAGCATATCTCTGAAACCTTACCCCGTTAATTCAAGTGCAACAAGAGTGTAGCCCTGCCTACCATTGACCAAGTCAGAGTAGTCTGTGAATACCCCGACGTATTCCCAAATGAATTGCCAGGTATGCCCCCGGATAGGGATATTGAGTTCATTATCAAACTAATCCCTGGAACCGGACCTATAGCCCAGAGACCCTATACCATGAACCCCTCAGAGTTAGTAGAACTGAAGAAGCAGTTGGATGCCATGTTAGCAACAGGTTTGATTCAACCAAGTGCATCGCCATGGAGATCACCAGTGTTATTTGTCGACAAGAAAGATGGAGGCAACCGTCTGTGTACATACTACAGAAAATTGAATGATGTCACCATCAAGAACAAGTACCCTTTGCCAAAGATAGAGGATCTATTTGATCAGTTGACCGGAGCTCAGGTATTCTCAAAGATTTATCTTAGGATTGGTTATCACCAACTTAAGATTCGTGCAACGGATATTCCGAAGACCGCCTTTACTACTCGCTATGGTTTATACGAGTATACGGTTATGTCTTTTGGATTAACCAATGCCCCTGCTTATTTCATGAATCTCATGAATAAGATCTTTATAAATTTCCTCGATAAGTTTGTAGTTGTGTTTATCGACGACATCCTTATCTACTCCAAGTCAGAAGAAGAGCATGAGCAACATCTGAGAATCATCCTAGAAACCCTGAGAGAGCATCAGTTATATGCCAAGTTTAGCAAGTGTGAGTTTTTGCTAAAAGAAGTAGGATTCCTAGGCCATATTGTGTCTGCCGGAGGAGTCTCTGTTGATCCCACCAAGATAAAAGATGTCGAAGAATGGGAAGCCCCAACCAATCAAACCCAAGTTCGTTCATTTCTTGGATTAGCGGGATATTACCGCAAGTTCGTAGAAGGGTTCTCGAGCATAGACCGACCAATGACCCAATTGTTGAAGAAGGACAAGAAGTTTGAATGGACAGACAAGTGTGAAGCCAGTTTCCAGGAGCTGAAGAAGAGATTGATATCCGCCCGGATTTTGATCATGCCAGACATCAAGAAGCCATTTGATGTGTATTGTGATGCATCCAAGATTGGCCTAGGATGTGTATTGATGCAAGAAGGCAAAGTCATCGCGTATCTCTCTCGACAACTGAAGCAGCATGAGCAGAACTATCCAACCCATGATCTTTAGCTAGTAGCCGTGATTCTAGCGTTGAAGACATGGCGTCATTATTTGATGGGTAATCGCTGTGAGATTTACTCAGATCATAAGAGCTTGAAGTATATCTTCACCCAGAAGAAGCTGAATATGAGGCAAAGAAGATGGATAGAGTTAATCAAGGATTATGACCTTGACATTCACTATCACCCCGGCAAAGCCAATGTGGTAGCGGATGCTCTTAGCAGATTGCCGTGTAGGCTTAACACCATGATCAAAGAGAAGCAACCAAGTTTGTACGAGGAGTCGGGAGCTCAGGACTGAGTTAGTTAGCAAAGGATTCCTAGCTAGCATTGAACTTCAACCCACTTTGATTAGCCAAATCAAGGAAGCCCAGAAGGGAAATGAAAGTATCGATGGAATCAAACATCGACAGTATTGGTGAAAGGTACCGGATTCACCGAAGACGAAGAAGGTGTATTGTGGTACAAAGGACGATTCGTGTGCCAGCAGATTCGAGTCAAGGAGGTTATCATGAAGGAAGCTCATGATACTCTTTATTCTATCCACCCCGAGGGAACAAAGATGTATCAGGATTTGAAAGAGCAATTTTGGTGGCACAAGATGAAGAGAGAGATCGGAAGCTACATCGCCAAATGTGACATCTGTCAACGAGTCAAAGCAGAGCATCAGAGACATGCAGGACTATTACAACCATTGCAGATTCCGGAATGGAAATGGGATTCCGTCAGAATGGACTTTATCACCGGTTTACCTACTTCTAGTAGGGGAAATGACTCAATCTGGGTCATAGTTGATAGACTGTCCAAGGTAGCCCACTTCATACCGGTCAAGACAACCTACCAGAGTGCAAAGCTAGCAGAGGTGTACATTGCTAGGATTGTTAGTCTGCATGGAACCCCCAAGACCATCGTCTCACATCGAGGAACCTAGTTTACTTCAAGTTTTTGGCAGAAAGTTCAGGAAGGTTTAGGAACCAAGTTGAATTTCAGTACCGCTTATCACCCGCAAATAGATGGACAAACTGAGAGAGTCAACCAGATCCTAGAGGATATGCTTAGAGCTTATGTGGTGAGGACATGCAGTGACTTTGGACTAGTACCAAAATAATGCTATATAGGCATTTCTAGTCACTTTAAATCATTAAATAATGAACTTAAACCAAAGTAATATTGATCCAACCCTTAAATCTCATTCCCACATGTTAGAATATGTGGTGAGGACATGTGTCCACATGATCCCATATTTTGGTGGTGAATATTAAAATTTTAGTTAATATTTCAATGAGTAGAAATTACTTTTCTAAAATAAAAAGGATGAAACTATTGAATTAAAACTTGTGATGTTTGTGATGATAATAGATCATCAAATGTGTGTTTTAGAATGCTACTTAGCCTAGTTAAGTACTGTTTTGGTGATTGTGCACTCCCTATGTATTTAGAGATGCTAGTACCGACCAAGCTTTCGAGGAGGAGGAGTTCTACCAAGAAGAAGAAGAAGACTTCAACCACTGCACCAACCAAGGCAAGCTATTGTTAGCAGGCTAGAATTAAATTAGATGGTTTAGCAAAGATGCCTTAAGCAGGCTTTGATCACACCCCTTTAACTATTAGTACCCCAAGTCTTATTGACAAGTTTTACCTCCCTTAGTTTACACAAAGTTCTTTACTTAATTTTGAAGGTAGCATAAAAAGTATAAAACTTGACCTACTTAGAAACCTTTAGATGTCACTCTATGGTAGGAGATTGAACCCATCACTTCCACCTTAGTGAACACTTAACTTAATATCTTAGTATAGATCAAAAACTTGAGTCACTCTAGATGGGAATACTTGGTGAAAATGAATTATGAAAACCTTGGAATGATGAGTCATTCTATTGAGATGTTTTGACATGTGTTGAGAAACACAACTGGTTTATGATGATGAAAATGACGAGGCATGAGCCTTAACCCTTTTATAAAACTGATGGTTGGATTCGGATGCGATACCATTCCAAATTTACCGTACAACCACATTACCTGAATTGGGTAAGGCTTAGCTGGAAATTTATATGCATTAGTATTAGTTCCCTCACGGGAGAGGTTTGAGCTGAGGCTACCTCTCAATGTTGTCCACCTATGCAGTGCCCAAGATGACTGATGGTCATGGTTGGGAGGCCATGCTCATAGGAGAGGTGCTTGTACTAGGGTGTGTAAAGGGAAGGTTATGTTTGATTATCTGCATACTAAGTATGATGATTCAGGGTTATCCCTGATAGATGTATCGAATCTTGTGGTGAAAGTGTACCACCTCTGCAGAGTGTCAAACTATTCGAATAGCCGCGTCCGCGGTTATGGACAGTTGGAATGGCCATACTGTTTCGTTGTCAGATGTTTTCTAAATAACTTGAAACGAATGATGAACTTTGACTTGACCACAACAGGGTTGTGTTGATGATAATAGCTTCCCAACTTAAGTGATTCTAGAACCTTATTTTATCTTTCTTTGCTTCTGAACTCAGCTTAGGTTTCAAACTTAACTTGATAGTTAACTTAGATTCAGCACTTTAACTTAAATTTATACTCCTTGCTAGTAGTAGTTTGCGAGTACTTAAAGAGTACTCATGGATTTTGTCCCTGGCTATTATCATGGCCAGACTATGAAGGAGATTATCAAGATGATGGTCAGCAGGACGGCTATGATAACTAGGACTATCTGCCGTCACAAGATTGCATGTGCCCCTGAAGATGGACCCCACCGCTACGCTATCGTTTATTTCCGCTGCTTGTTGTATTAAAGACTGGATCATGAGATCCTTATTTGTGTAAAACCTTATGTATGGTTTGTAATGGATGATGTACTGTGATATCCAATCCGTTATGTCTCGCAAAAATGGTAATCCTGGGATTGTGAGGTATGGCATAACGGGCATCTGGGATTAAAAATCCAGGTGTTGACAAGTTGGTATCAGAGCCATCCTGACCATAGGAGACCCTAGTTAGAATGGACGTCCAAACCAAAAACTTAGCTTCAAAACCAAAGTGAGTATTTATGAAAAACTATTTCCTCTCTTACCCTTGTGAACTCATTCTTTCTCAAAAATTCATGTTCCTCAAAATTCTTACATTACTACTTAAAATTTGACACACTTGATCACTTCAGTAACCTCCTCATCCTTAATCCTTGTAGATGGAGACTCAGTTCAGCAAGTTTTACCAGTTGGGAAACGGAGGTCAGCTGATCTTCGAGAGGGATCTGGATTCATTGTCGGAGTAACTAGGACGCCCACATCCGGAGTTTCTTGGAGCTCAACTTCCAGGACCCCCAGGAGGAGACCTACTATGGCTAGTCACCGCGGATCTTCGGGGAAGCATCGAAGCACCAACTTCTGGGAGAATTCAGTTCTCCGTTAGAGAGAACAACTGGCTAGATGGATTAGCCAGGGTAATGCATGAAGCTCTCGCACGTCTATGTGCCCTCAGCGTCAACAAGATCCAAGGAACCCGTTTTGCCCACTATGCAAGACGTGACTTCATGGGAATGCTGATGGAGATGCCAAGTCAACCAGAGTTGAGGCGTCAAGTGGAGAACCTTGACTTCTTGCTTCATGACCGACAGCGGGAACTGGACAATGCCAGAGAGTTAGCCAACCAGAACCGTGCCATCGCCGACCAGAAGGCCCAGACTTTCGCACTGCTCGTCCAAGATCGTCAGTCTCTTCGTCGCCAGTGTGCAAAGAAGGATCGCACCATCGCCCGTCTTTGCAAGAAGGTGGACGACCTCGAGAAGACTATCAAAGAGCAGGAAGCTCAGCTTGCCGCCAAAGAAGAAGAAGATGAGGGTGAAGACATCCAGGGAGATATGGATTCTTACCTCAGCAACGATGATGACTTTCTAGAGGAGGATGATGTGGACTTCTACACTGATGATGAAGACTCCGACTTCATCGATGATGAATAGATGCACTAGAGCACTATCGTAGCATCAGATGTAGCATCTCATTGTATCGTAGCTTGCAGAATGGTTTTATGTTGTATCGTAACTTAACAATATAGCTATCACAAGGACCATCATAGCAATGATCACTTATTCTAACAGAAAACACGGGAATACTAGCTCTCATAGCACTACTTTGTGAAACAATATTAGAGGTATCCTTACAAAGGATAGGGTGTCCCTCTTTTTCATATTTAGTGACAAAGTCTTTCACATACTTGTAGGTTCATCAACCATTTGTTTATCAGGTTCAGCAGCTTTTCTTGTACTTTCATTAACCATACTAGCTATCATAGAATGTTCCTTAATCCTAACTGGGAAAGGTATTTTCTCAGCATAAGGTTTAGGTAAAACATGATTAGCAGTATAAACTTTAGTATTTCTTGCAGGAACACTCTTAGCAACATCTTTATAAGGTTCATGATACTTATTCCACTTCTTTTTAGGCACTTCAATGTAGGAAGCAAAAGCCTTAAAATAAGAAGCAATAGCTTGAGCATCTCGACCATAAGCATTTTTAATATTTTGAAAGTCATCAGTTCCCATAAAAGATTCAATGCATTCATAATCATAATTTATACCTGACTTTCTACCTTTGTCATTCTTCCAAGCTTCAGCGTTGTCTTGAATATGGTCCAGAAGATCCCATTTAGCTTCTTCTTCCATACGAGTGAATGATCCAGCACAAGAAGCATCGAATAAATCTTTATCATGTAGAGGGAGCCTTGCATAAAAGTTATTGATAATAATATTGTTGGGGAGCTCATGAATGGGACATTTGAGCATTAGTAACTTCAATCTCCCCCAAGCTTGAGCTGTACTCTCTCCATCAAGAGGCCAAAAGTTGTATATTTGATTCCGATCTTTATGAATCTCACTAGGAGGATAAAACTTTGAATAAAAGAGAGGCACTATTTCCTCCCATTCTAGAGCTTGACCATTCTTTAGCAGCTTATACCATTCCTCAGCTCTTCCTTTTAGTGATAATGAGAATAACTTCTTCTTAACTTGATCTGTAGTAATACCTGCACACTTGAACAACCCGCATAATTCGTGTATAAAGAATAAATGATCACCGGGATGGACAGTTCCATCCCCAACATAGTAGTTATCCATAACACGATCAATAATTCTTGTAGGTATTTTGAAAACATCATTCTCAGCAGGTGGTGGCTTATCTACTACCTTAGCAGTGGTAGTAGCATTACCAAATAAGAAACTCATAATTATCCATAACGAAAATAAAGCAACTAATGAAGTAAACAATACTCACAGAGAAGTTTCCTTTACGGTTCCACTCCCCAATAGCGCTTCACTCCCGACAGCAGCCAGAAAATAGTCTTGATGACCCACAAGTATAGGGGTGTATCGCGATTTTTGATAAGTAAGAGTGTCGAACCCAACGATGAGTAGAAGGTGGCTAGTGGTATGGATCAGGAATTCTGCAAATACTTAGCAAACGGATTTTAGGGTTTTCGATAAAGCAAGTAAACAAAGTACAAGTAAATAAAAGATGAGGAATAAATGCAGCAAGTGGCCCAATCCTTTATGCAGCAAAGAAGGAGGCCGGCAGATTACTTAAGATGACCAAACGTTCTCGAGGACACATGGGAAGATTGTCAAGTGCTTTCGCTTCATATAGTTGATTAATCTTCTTTAGCTTGCTAAGTGTTGTGTGGGTGAACCTGTGCTAATGTACCGCCCCATCCAAGACTAATACATACTTGTGATTATACCCCTTGCAAACATCCGTAAGTACAAGAAAGTAATTAAGGTAGAAACCTAACCACAACTTTAAACTCTAAGACCCTTATGTCCCTTGTGCAATGGTTTCCTAAAGGGGGTTCAGGTTTCTATCACTCCGGCAACCCCTACGATTAGTAGCCAAATACATAATGCATTCCCCTAGGCCCATATAGGTGAAGTGTCATGTAGTCGAGGTTCACATGATACCACTAGAAGAAGTACACCACAACTTAAATAACAATCTATTGAATCTTTCTCAACGCAACTCCACTACTAACAACAAGACTTCTCCCATGTCCTCAAGAACAAAACGAACTACTCACAAGACATCATATGGATCATGATCAGAGATGGAATAATGATGTATAACATGCTAAACATAAACAATAATTCAATGGTTCACTCAATAGCATTAACTACAAAGAGTAATCAACACCGGGAAAGTTTCCCCTATGAACTATGCAAGATTCAACCCAATTGTTACAGCAATATGGAGATGGTGATGAGGGTGCTGATGGTGATGATGATGATGATGATCCCGATGAAGTCCGGCTTGATGGTGGTGTTGATGGCGACGATCTCCCCTCTCCGGGAAGGAATTCCCGACGAAATCTGCACGGAGAGATCTTTCTCTCGGTGTTTTCTCCGCAGAGGCGGAATCTTTCTGTGGTTGCTCCCCGAGTCTTAGGGTTTCGAGAGGATGATATACGCCAGAGGGGAGAGGCTGGAGTGGGCCAGGGTGGCCACACCACCTCCAGGCGCGGCCAAGGGCTGCCCGCGCCAAGGGGTGGTGTGGGCCCCCTGTGGCCCATCTCCACTCCGTCTTCTGGCATCCTTAGTCCTCTGGAAAGTAAGATTTTCCGTATATTTTCCCGGATTTTCTGATCTTCGTGAATTTTGCCTCCAAACAGCACCTTTTCCATCAGAATCCTGACTACAGCGGTCCATGCTCCAAAAGTCATCAACCATGCAAAAATAGATGAAATAACATAAGTATCACCTCTCAATATGAAATATATCAATGAATAATAGTGAATTAAGACGTAGAATAGTGATGCAAAATGGACGTATCAGGTATCACGCTTAAGGGCTTGATGTTGCTTAGAGAGTGTTTATAGGATTGGTAGAATCACCGAAGAAAAGAAGGGAGAAAACCGGAAGGGTTTCGGTAAGTCTGGAGGATGTCCGGAGTGGAGGTGGAAGGTATTCCATAGCCACGAAGGTTGAATAATATGTGAACGAATGTTAAATATTGATTTAATCATTTATTCATAATTATTTAATAAAGAGAAAATCAATTAACGGTCGAAAAGGCTTAATGGGCCAATTTCGGAGGGAGAGGGCCCATTAGGGGAAAGGAGAGAGGGAGAGGGGCCCAAGGGGAGGCCGGCTGGGCCTAGCCCCCCCCCCCCCCCGTGTGGCGCCCACTAGGTGGCCAGCAGCCACCTCCTCCCCCCTCCTCTCCTTTAGTCCCACCCCGGGACTTTGAGGGAGGTAGTACCTCCCCTCCCCCTATATATAGTGGGGTATTTGGCCTAGAAAAATACATCAATAATCAATAAAGGTCTCCCCACTTTTGGGAGGACCTCTAATTGATATTTTCTCTCTCCCCCTCTCTCTCATGACCGTGGTCCCAAGTCTGGACTGCGCGAGCAAGAGACATCTTCACCGTGGAGCGTCGTCGCGCTACGGTATTCGGATCTAGGAGCTCTACTTCCGCAACTGCTGCTGGATCGGGGAAGCGGGAGTCATCGTCAGGCACAGACGTATGTAACTCCCCGCGAGGTGTTGCACTTGAGGCACTCAAGTCGTTGGAGCCAGAAGGAGCGCAAGGACTTCATCACGACCTTGAGGTCGGCTTCGGCTCGTCTACATCAACCACGCCTCGAGGCTGACAACGCCGGTCTTCAAGGGTAAGTTCACGAAAAGCCCCTCCTGTTATTGTATTACTAATAGATAGGTCCTGGCAGCTTCAGGGGTTCAAGGGCGTAGGGTAAAATTTTATTGTTTTCATACGCGGAACCCCTACAGTGGTATCAGAGCTAGATCTATGCGTAGTAATGCTAGTACGGGTAGAACACACGAGATGTAGCTTGTGGGCGTTGATATTTTAGTTGTTACCCTCCCACGTGTACTTGAGTATACCACAGTAATGCTTGATGAAGCGGTCCCCAACCGACTTTATGCGTTCATTCGTGAGACTGGTCCACGCTTGACATACGGCTTGTACCGTATAAAGTGGCTTAGGGGGGTGTCTGTCTCTCGCATTAGTTGGTATACTATTTACAACGGAGGGCCTCGAAAGGGGTGTAGTAGAGACAACTACTTGATCAACGTTGTGCTGAAAGTTCGTAGGTAAGAACGGTTCTTGTACGAAAGCTCATTCAGCCACGTAAAACATGTAAAGATAAAGTAGAGGCGTCTAACTTTGTTTTGTAGGAGGGCGTTGCTTTGTGATATGGTTGTGGTAAAGGTAAAGTGATTACCTTTTGTTACGTAGTAGTAGATAGTCACGGAGGTGATGGACTACCACGCCGGAATGACACCGGTACCCTGGCGCCGAAACCCGATGACGGCGGATGGAGATCACGATGTGAAGGACCATATCACATAGAATTTACATTCAATGTTATTGTTTGTATATCTTATTGTGTGCTAGTATTAGATACTCGACGGTAACCTAATAAGATGATCCCTGTTAAAATTACCAACAATTGTGTTCCCCCTTAGTGTGCACCACCAAGAAAGTTCTTCGGTATGAGGCAAGCCGTGATGATCGGGTGTCAGACATATCTACGTTCACATACAGTGGGTGCAAGCCATGTTGCACAGTGAATACACTAAGGTTGAGTTGGCGAGCCTAGCATGTACAGACGTGGCCTCGGAACACGGATGGTCGAAAGACCGAGCACGAGTCACATGAATGATGTGACCGACATTTAGCGTCCACCCTTTAACCCACATTGATGGCCGTGATGATCAGGGGAGATGTGGCTGATAGGGGTCGTGTTATCACTAGGAACCCTCACTGGGGATAGGTGTTTCTGATTGGAGTTATTATTAACTCATTTAATTATAAACTTAGTCTAAATTCCTTTTGCAATTATAAATGTAGATGGGACCTTTCGTGTTGACAATTGAATGGTTAGAAGGAGAGAAGCTCAGATTAGATGGATCGAACTTCTCCATCTGGGTTGCCAGTCTCCATGTTCTCCTTAGTGAGAACGACGTGGTCGACTATATACTCGACAGGATGGATTTGGATCAGCCCATAGACCTTGAGACCCTAGAGGAGCGGAAAGACCGCTATCTCCGTCGTGAGATGGCCTCCTATATTTCAGTTGTGATGTGTTTTGGAATGGTGGACGAACTATGGCCTTTCGTGGGTGATGTCAACCCTTGTTCGGTGATGCTACAGCTTAGGACACATTTCGTAGAGCAGACACGCATTTGGGAGCATGAGCTTATGGGAGATTTCCTCTCCATTAAGATGGAGGAGAACTCATCACTAGACGACCACTTGGAGCACATGCATGATGTGTACATGAGGCCTGCATACTTCCTGGACGTATGGATTACGGGCTCTTTTGCAAACGCCGTTGTGTTACGGTCGCTGCCACCAAGCTACCAAGCACAAGTCAGGACTTGCGTAATGAGGGGCGACGCGGAAACAATGGAGTTCCACCGGTTCATGACACATCTCAGGAATGTATTAGTTGAACCAGATGTTTCTCAGGTCATCAACAACAAAGGTATATATTTGATATACAGTTTTATAAATGTTATAATCTTGCAAACACATTGCAGTGTTAAGTATATCTGATACTTGTTCTGTTTTGCTGAAAACAGGTCCTTTTGCATAGAGGTGCTTGCTGGAGAGGAGGTGATGTTGCGTGTTGATGGTGAGCATGATGATGGCCGACGACACTCTCCCTCGACATTTATCATTTAGTTTATGTTTTAGGATGATTAATGTAATCAAGAGATTGTGAACTTCTTTAGTGTGTCTCACACTTCGTGAGACGGTTATTCATATGAGTTTGTAACAAACAGTTGTTCCACTTTTATGAATGATTTCTATTCGTGTTCATATCTTGTTTGATTACGTGTGAATTATCCTTGTTGTTTGAAACTAATTGATAATGCATGAACATTTGTAAAATATTAAAATGCCTTGTTTAAAAATACCCAACTTAATGATATATTCATTAATGAATGAAACCATTGTTTAAATTCAAAGTTATGTGATAATATGTGAAAGTTATTCGATTTCTTATCACATATAAAGCATGCCTAAGTTCGGAAAAATAACTTGAACACCGTGTATTACTTGAATACAAAGTGTTTAAAGAATTGTTAAAAGGTAATACGTATTCGATGTATTGGGTTTTTAACGAAAATGGTAATTATCATTAATTGATTGTTTAAATGTATAAAGTAGTTTACCAAAGGAAACATGAATATGAAACTATTTGATTTGATCAAAGTGTTTCATCAACAAAGGGTATAAATATAAAAGAGAATCCAATTACTATGGTCTGATCAATAGTAATGAGATTTGAATTTATAAGAATGGCATAAAAGAAATTGTGAAGTGCAAAGTGTTTTGAAACGTCAAAATGCAAAGCGTCACAATATGATATTAGATATCAAAGGGGTTGAATAGAAGGTACCAAATAAATCGTTGTAGTGTAGATGTAGAGACCATTAGTTAGAAATAGTTAGCACTCAATTAGAAGGCAGTAAACCATTTGAATTCGTGAAAGTTTTGGGGTTATTCGATATAACCAAAACAATAGCGAATAAGTCCTTGAAGAGTATTCATTGGAAACTTTGAATACAAAACCCATAGCTGAAACCAAAAAGGAAGCAAAACTTGTATTGCTTGGATTTTGGTGCATTCTTGAGAAAGCTCACTTCTAGTGATGTTTCTCAATTATGGAGCAAATGGAATATAGTGAAAAACACGATGAGAATTCAAAACCCTGCATCAGAGTGTTGATAAGCACAACGGACAATGTTCCTGAAGGATTCTCTTCAGAAGGATAGAATCAATGATATTGATCATTTTGTTTTCCCTACTTGTGTTTTTCACTACATAGAGTAGGATTCAAAATGTAATCCATATATAGTATGGAGACATTTGTGAATCACTTGTCATGATTTTTGGAACATGACATACCTACGAATTACTAAGGAAATAATGGTAAACTAAATTATGAGAAATCCTAAAGCAAACTTCCCTTGAGATTAGAAGGCAATTCATTGCTGAGTCCCACAAGTAAAAGGGGTTACTTGGAATTTTCCCAAATAACTGCAAAGCCATAGTGGAAAAGGGATGAATGACAAAAGGCACAATTTTTCAAGTATTGGACAAATTTAGATGAATTTGATTCATGTGTGCTGAATGTCCGAGGATTTAAAACTAGTAACAGTATTAGTATCTCATAGAAAATCTCCAACTTTGATACTTGACCAAAGAATTTTGAAGTTGTTAAAAATAGTGAGTGGATATGCAATTTGCATAAAATTGAGTGGGAGCTATGAAAGTCTTCCTGAAACAATATGTGATAGACATATTTTTAAGTGGGAGCAATATAAGACTCAAATTCAAATATGTAGGAACATATTTTAAGTATGTTAAGAATGAAAGGCGCAAATACTTATAAATAATGATTTATAAGATGTAGAAGTTGATAATATGTGTATTATGATATTATGTAGTATTCCTTAAGGGATTCTGAAAAGGGTTTCAGAGTAGAAGTTAATTAAGGAACTGGTCCTTAATAACTCAAATTAGGAATAGTATTAAGTTTAACATCAATGGTTGAAAGAAAGAAAAGGATGATCGTCATCCACTATGTTGAGACATAGGTTCTAAACCATGATGATAACTTAGCATAATATGTGATCCAAATAAGGAACGTTTGAAAGTGATTAAGTTCGAATCACAGAATGTTAAGCTAAGTTTGTTCGTAGTGTCTAATAGAGAACTATAGACACATTTTCCAGATCCATAAAGGATGACATATCTTAAAGCATAAAGAGTTATGTTATAAGGGAATATGTTGGAAACTCCTGTAAATACCGATTGAAGTCAAGTAGGAAGCGAGGTGAACAAAACATCGAAAGTTGCACAGAGTGCACTAGTGTTTCGATGAATACATTTATAATAATAGATAAGGGTACCATCTAAAGTGTTGTATAATGTTATGGCGGGGCTAGTTCGCTTTTAATGTAGAATGATGTGTCCCAGGGCACAGTGCCCATGAGAAAGCCCTTGAGGTTGATCTAACGTCACTATAGGCTCCTGGAATCAGGCCTCGTTTTGCTGCCATAGCAACGATGCATTCACACAGATGCTATCATGTGATGATAGAGTATTAATGTCAATCCAGGTGACATTAGTAAGTTGCAAAGGATTTGGGACTGTAAAGCACAGACCCAAGACTCAACCTCTTCCATGAGCAAGAATGTTCAGGGTACCGGACATATGGTGCCAATGATTGAGAACAAATGCAGCTAGTGTATTTGTACTCTAGTGCAAGTGGGAGACTATTGGAAATATGCCCTAGAGACAAATAGTGGTAAGGACTATTATCATATTTCATATAGTTTATGATTAAGTTTTATATCATGCTATAACTGTATTGAGTGGAAACATCAATACACGTGTGATATCCAAACAACCAGGGGTTCCCAGTGAAACTCTAGTCACTGGTTCATTGGTCAACAGATGATCATGTTTCCTGATCATGTGGCATTTATGCCAGTTGGAAATGGAGTCATCTCATTCTGAGAATGAGATGATGAATCAATACCCAAGCTAAACATCGTGACCCGATCATGTCACGAAGTTCAAGTTACGATGATTAGAAATAGATCCTCGTAGACTATTCCTTAGACCGTGAGGCTATATCAATCACTGTCTCCCGAGAGTGCTTAGATAGCATCAAATGCCATCTGGTAAAACGGTGGTTATAAAGGTGTGTTTAGGTATTCGGAGGAAACCGTAGAGGCAATATATGTCAAGAGCGGGATTTGTCCGTCCATGTGACGAGAAGATACTCAAGGGCCCACTCGGAGAAGTTATATCCAATAGCTGCGCAGCGTGTGATTTGATCACGGGGATATCACTTGTCAGAATGAGTCAAGTAGCATTGTTCCGTAACGATATTGAACACGACATGGTGATGTCATTGATTAGATCTCGGGCAATGCAAGTATCGAGAGACAAAGGGAATAAGACACGACTGTCCCAGTTCAAACGACAAAAGATCTTCGTGGAACGCATAGGGGTCACATGGCCATCCAGGTCCCTCTGTCGATCATTGGTGCGGGAGTGTCCCGACCATGTCTGGAGTGTTCCCGAACCGTGGGGTATCACTCTTAAGGACTTGATGATGCTTAGAGAGTGTTTATAGGATCGGTAGAATCACCGAAGAAAAGAAGGGAGAAAACCGAAAGGGCTTCAGTAAGTCCGGAGGATGTCCGGAGTGGAGGTGGAAGGTGTTCCATAGCCATGGAGGTTAAATAATATGTGAATGAATCTTAAATATTGATTTAATCATTTATTCATAATTATTTAATAAAGAGAAAATCAATTAAAGGTCAAAAAGGCTTAATGGGCCAATTCCGGAGGGAGAGGGCCCATTAGGGGAAAGGAGAGAGGGAGAGGGGCCCAAGGGGAGGCCGACTGGGACTAGCCCCGCACACGGGGCCGACTAGGTGGCCGGCGGCCACCTCCTTCCCCCTCCTCTCCTTTAGTCCCACCCCGGGACTTTGAGGGAGGTAGTACCTTCCCTCCCCCTATATATAGTGTGGTATTTGGCCTAGAAAAATACAACAATAATCAATAAAGGTCTCCCCACTTTTGGGAGGACCTCTAATTGATATTTTCTATCTCCCCCTCTCTCTCGTGACCATGGTCCCAAGTCTAGACTGCGCGAACGAGAGACATCTTCACCGCGGAGCGTCGTCGCGCTGCGGGATTCGGATCCAGGAGCTCTACTTCCGCAACTGCTGCTGGATCGGGGAAGCGGGAGTCATTGTCAGGCACTGGACGTGTGTAACTCCCCGCGAGGTGTCGCACTTGAGGCACTCAAGTCGTTGGAGCCAGAAGGAGCGCAAGGACTTCATAATGACCTTGAGGTCGACTTCGGCTCATCTACATATACCACGCTCTCCTGAGCGTTGACAATGCTTTTCGGTCTTCAAGGGTAAGTTCACAAAAATCCCCTCCCGTTACTGTATTACTAATAGATAGGTCCTAGCAGCTTCAGGGGTTCAGGGGCGTAGGGTAAAATTTTATTGTTTTCATACGCGGAACCCCTACACTCCTCTGTCCAACGCACTCGTTCTTGCTTGCTCGCGTGCTCTCAATTGAGAGATCGATCAGCGACATGGGGAGATCACTGATGACCCACAAGTATAGGGGGTGTATCGCAGTATTTTCGATAAGTAAGAGTGTCGAACCCAACGAGGAGCAGAAGGTGCTGGCTAGTGGTATGGATCAGGAATTCTCTGCAAATACTTAGCAAACGGATTTTTAGGGGTTTTGATAAAGCAAGTAAACAATACGAGTAAATAAAAGACAATAAGAATAAATGCAGCAAGTGGCCCAATCCTTTATGAGCAAAGGATAAGCCGGTTGTATTACTTAAGATGACCAAACGTTCTTGAGTACACATGGGAATTCTGTCAAGTGCTTTCGCTTCATATAGTTGATTAATCTTCTTTAGCTTGCTAAGTGTTGTGTGGGTGAACCTGTGCTAATGTACCGACCTTCCTAGGACTAATACATACTTGTGATTATACCCCTTGCAAACATCCGTAAGTACAAGAAAGTAATTAAGGTAGAAACCTAACCATAGCTTTAAACTCTAAGACCCTTACGTCCCTTGTGCAATGGTTTCCTAACGGGGGTTCAGGTTTCTGTCACTCCGGCAACCCCTACGATTAGTAGCCAAATACACAATGCATTCCCCTAGGCCCATATAGGTGAAGTGTCATGTAGTCGACGTTCACATGACACCACTAGAAGAAGTACACCACAACTTAAATATCAAACTATTGAATCTTTCTCAACACAACTCCACTACTAACAACATGACTTCTCCCATGTCCTCAAGAACAAAACGAACTACTCACAAGACATCATATGGATCATGATCAGAAATGGAATAATGATGTATAACAATCTGAACATACACAATAATCCAATGGTTCACTCAATAGCATCAACTACAAAGAGTAATCAACACCGGGAAAGTTTCCCCTAAGAACTATGCAAGATTCAACCCAATTGTTACATCAATATGGAGATGGTGATGATGGTGCAGATGGTGATGATGGTGGTGATTATGATGATGATGATCCCGATGAAGTCTAGCTTGATGGTGGTGTTGATGGCGACGATCTCCCCTCTCCGGGAAGGAATTCCCTCGGCAGAAATCTGTCTGCCGGAGAGATCTTTCTCTCTCGATGTTTTCCGCCCCGCAAAGGCGGTGGAATCTTTTTGAGGTCACTCCTCGAGTATTAGGGTTTCGGGAGGAATATATACGCCAGAGGGGAGAGCCAGAGGTGGGCCACGGCGGCCACACCACCTGGTGGCGCGGCCTCCCCTGTGGCCCATCTCCACTCCTCCTTCTGGCTTCCTTCGTCTTCTGGAAAAATAGGATTTTACGTATATTTTCCCGGATTTTCTGATCTTCACGAATTTTGCCTCCAAACAGCACCTTTTCCATCAGAATCCTGACTGCAGCGGTCCATGCTCCAAAAGTCACCAACCATACAAAAACAGATGAAATAACATATGTATCATCTCTTAATATGAAATATATCAATGAATAACAGTAAATTATGACATAGAATAGTGATGCAAATTGGACATATCAACTCCCCCCAAGCTTAGACTTCGCTTGTCCCCAAGCGAAACTGAGCTCAATAAACATGACCTCAGGTTTATGGAGTGAAGAGTCGATAAAAGAATACAGACAAGAAGCATCACATTCATCAATACATAGATCATAATAGAAGACAACTCACTATTATATAACTCAACTTGCAATAAGCAAAGGAAACACAATAAAGATACATGAAGTAAATCATAATTGGTAATGGCAAACTTCGCTCTTGGTCGAAGAATAGTTGATAATTTGCTGGAGTTCACAAATAACTGGTTTTCAATGATAGCTTTCAAAGTAGTAGACACCAGTATAAGAGCAATGTGCAAAACAAGGAACATAAGAAACATGATTGAATAAATCATCATATGAATGAATGAAACACAGCAACTCAAAATACTTACTGAGATAGAAAGGAATAGGTTTACTGACTCAAAAACGTAAAAGAAAGGCCCTTCGTAGAGGGAAGCAAGGATTTCAAGTTTCATAAAGAGCTCCCAAAAATTATGATACTTATTAGCTTTCAGCTCCCATTGCCCCTATCACATGCATCTTTAGGTGATTAAGGTTAAAGTGACACAACTAAGAGGATATGCTTGACAAGTTATAAGTTGAAATCTCATGCCCCTTACTTACGAGTACCGAACCTCATGCTACTCAACTTCAGTCACAAGTAAGCTCTTGTCATTATAAATACATGTGTATCATTGAGAACCGCCAACGGGGTACCCCTTGCACATGATATAGGAGCTATCCCATAATCAAAATGACAAGGCAAGCAGACAATGAGCATCTCAGCGATCTTTTTATTTGCTATTTGCATAGGTTTTTATTGAGGATTCTTCATAGAATGCTCAGTATAGTTATGTTGCAAGTTTCCACCATGATTAGGCATGTCTTAGGCTAGCGGCCCAGGCGTTTCTCTAACACACATATAAACTCCATGATCTTACAAGTTCCCCTTTTATTTCACACTGTCGGGATCCATAGGCAAAAGAATCATGATATCAACTAGGTACAAAGTACCATGGCAGTGTTGAAAGCGTTCCCCATGATACATGGTTCTGCTAACTTCAACTCATAAAGCGCAAGCATATACGCAACAAAGAAGGACCCAATGGCTCAAGTTTATTAAGTGCAAGAAAATAAAGTGTGCCATCAAGTTTGTGAGAGCTTTAATCACTAATTTTCACATAACAAGTTTAATTTGGAAGGTAGATAAAAACAAGAATTTACTTGGAATAGCAATAATGCTAATAGGTAGGTATGGTGGACACAAATGGAAGAGGTTTTTGTTTAAGGATTGGATGCACGAGAAGAATTCCCTCTCAGTACAGGTTTTTGGCTAGCAAGGCTGGGTAGCAAGTATAAGAGTTGAAGGAAACAAACAAACATACAAGTGATAAAGACAAACATGCAATCTTCCTTTGAAGCGCAAAAGATCTTAACTATAGAATACTAGACTTATGAGCAAATCAAGAAAGAAAGATGATGAAATTATTTTTCTTTAGAGCACTTTTACCTTTTTCATTCAACTCTCAAAAATAGTGTTGCTACTGACCGAGCCAGGTTTGCCAAAACCAACTAAATTAACTCAATGATCCCAAAGTGATACCAATACTAATAACAAGATCAATCATATAACCATGAATTGTAAACTAATGTAAGCTATGCAAAAGAGTAAATGATAGAACTTCTCATTAATAATCCATAACGACAACTCACACCAAGGGATACATATCTAACGAGAGAGGGGACACTTCCATAATGCAAACCATCCTACATGATAACTTCTCTATTCATGATATGACTCTACTAAAAAGGTAAAAAGATAGAAGATAGTGATGTGATACCGTGGCACTCCCCCAAGCTTGGAACAGACCAAGGGGATGCCAAACCTGATGACGAATTACTCCTTTGGTGGTGGTGGTATTATTTTCTTAGTTGACATGAGGAAATCTTCCAGCATCTTGCGAAGCCTATTATTCTCCCATTGAAGCATGTCCACCTTCCTCCTCAAGTCTCGGTAGTTATCGCAGAACTCCTTAGTGACTCGTAGGGCTTCTGTTGATGCAGGGCAAGTGACTAAAGGTGCCAGCCCCTGCTTGGGGTCTTGGAGATCTTCCTCCATAGGATCCTTTCCCTTATCCTTGGTGGACGCCATTGTGCTTCTAAGCTTTAAAAAATAGTTCCTGGCAGAAACAGATCGAAACGAAAACATGACGAAAACAGAATATACGAACCTCGGGGGATCCGAGGGATATATATTACGAAGTTTCACAACAAAAGGAAGGTACTGGGAGAAAAGGGGTCGGATACGGAGTCCGGAGTGGCCACACCACCTGGTGGCGCGGCTAGGGGTGGGCCCGCGCCACAGGGTGGTGTGAGCCATCCTTGCTCCGTTTCCGTCCCTCTTTCGCTTCGTAGCTTTCCTTATTGGCTAAAAACTACAAAAATATAGTTGGATAGTATTTTTTGCGGAACTTTTCTTATCGAACTGTTACTTATTTGAAAACAGACTCTGCAAGTCTCTGAATTTGGTCCTTGATAAATTTTTCTGGAGTTATAACTTGAAAGGCATCAACATCTTCATTGTAAGAATCTCTAGCAATATAGTGCTTGAGTCGCTGCCCATTCACTACTTATGTAGTATTATCATTTAAAGAAGAAATTTTTATTGCTCCCGAACGGTACACTTCTTCAATAATGAAGGGTCCTTCCCATTTTGACAGTAGCTTTCCTGCAAAAAATCTGAGACAAGACCTATACAATAGAACTTTCTCACCTACATGAAATTCTCTCTTAAGCATTCGCTTGTCATGCCATCTTTTAACTTTTTCTTTAAAGAGCCTAGCATTTTCATAGGCTTCACTCCTCCATTCATCTAAGGAACTTAAATCAAATAATCTTTTCTCACCTGCAAGCTTACAATCTCTATTGAGTTCTTTAACTGCCTAGTAAGCTTTGTGTTCTAATTCTAAAGGTAGGTGACAAGCTTTCCCATAAACCATTTGATAAGGAGACATCCCCATAGGATTTTTGTAGGCCATCCTATAAGCCCATAAAGCATCATTCAACTTTTTAGCCCAGTTTTTTCTAGATCTATTAACAGTCTTTTGCAAGACGAATTTAATTTCTCTATTTGATAACTCTACTTTCCCACTAGTTTGGGGGTGATAAGCTGAAGCAATTCTATGATTAACATCATATTTAGCAAGGGTCTTTCTAAAACCACCATGAATGAAATGAGAACCCCCATCAGTCATGAAATACCTAGGCACTCCAAACCTAGGAAAGATAACGTCCTTAAGCATTTTTTAGAGAAGTCTCCCCGTCAGCACTCTTTGTAGGAATGGCTTCTACCCACTTAGTAACATAATCAACGACAACAAGAATATGAGTATAACCTTTCGAGGGAGGAAAAGGACCCATAAAGTCAAATCCCCAGCAATCAAAGGGTTCAATAACTAGAGAGTAGTTCATAGGCATTTCATTGCGTCTAGAAATATTACCAACATGCTGACATTCATCACAAGATAAAATAAATTTTCTTGCATCTTTAAAAAGGGTAGGCCAGTAGAAACCTGATTGTAGCACCTTTTGTGTAGTTCTATCTCCTGCATGATGTCCTCCATACGCACTACCATGACATTTACGCAATATCTCCTTTTGTTCATATTCTGGAACACATCTTCGCATAATACCATCCACTCCTTCTTTATATAAGTGTGGGTCATCCCAAAAATAATGCCTCAAATCATAAAAGAACTTCCTTCTTTGCTGAGCTGTAAAAGTTGGAGGCAAATTCTTGGAGACAATAAAGTTAGCATAATCAGTGTACCAAGGGCTCCTTCGCGATCTTACCCCTACCACAGCCAACTGTTCATTTGGGAAACTATCATTAATAGGCATAGGGTCAAACGAGATGTTTTCCAATCGAGATAAATTATCAGCTACAGGGTTTTCATCACCTTTCCTATCTACTATATGTAGATCAAACTCTTGTAAAAGCAACACCCATCTAATAAGCCTAGGGTTAGCATCCTTCTTCGTCATAAGGTACTTAATAGCAGCATGATTAGTATGAATGGTGACTTTTGAGTCTACAATATAGGGTCTAAACTTATCACAAGCGAAGACGACAGCTAGAAATTCTTTTTCAGTAGTAGCATAATTCCTTTGAGCAGCGTCTAGAGTCTTACTAGCATAATGAATAACATTTAGCTTTTTATAAATTTGTTGCCCAAGGACAGCACCTACAGCAAAATCACTAGCATCACACATTATATCAAAGGGTAAACTCCAATCAGGTGGTTGAATGATAGGAGTTGTAGTTAAAGCCTTCTTAAGAGTTTCAAAAGCTTCCTTATAATCATCATCGAAAACAAAGGGTACATCTTTTTGAAGAAGATTAGTGAGGGGTTTTGATATCCTAGAAAAATCTTTAATAAACCTTCTATAGAAACCAGCATGACCAAGGATACTACGAATACCTTTGATGTCTCTTCGACATGGCATTTTCTCAATTGCCTCAACCTTAGCTCTATCAACTTCTATGCCTCTTTCAGAAACCTTATGCCCAAGGACAATCCCTTCATTAACCATGAAGTGGCATTTCTCCCAATTAAGGACAAGATTAGTTTCTTCACACCTCTGCAAAACTTTATCAAGGTTGTGTAGACAATTATCAAAAGAAGTTCCATAGACAGAAAAGTCATCCATGAACACTTCCACAATTTCCTCACAAAAACCATGAAAGATAGCAGACATGCATCTTTGAAAAGTAGCAGGAGCATTACATAAACCAAAAGGCATATGTCTATAAGCATAAGTTCCGTAAGGGCAAGTAAAAGTAGTTTTTTCTTGATCTTGTTGTTTAATAGCAATTTGAGAGAAACCAGAATAACCATCAAGAAAACAAAAATGGGTCTTTTTAGACAACCTTTCCAACATTTGATCAATAAAAGGAAGCGGGTAGTGATCTTTCTTAGTAACTTTGTTGACTTTCCTAAAATCAATGCACATCCTATAGCCTACTACTATTCTTTGGGGAATAAGTTCATCATTATCATTAGGGACAACAGTAATTCCTCCTTTTTAGGAACACAATGAACAGGACTAACCCATTCACTATCAGCAATAGGGTAAATAATACCAGCATCAAGGAGTTTCAATACCTCATTTCTTACCACTTCCTTCATCTTAGGATTTAAACGTTGTTGGTGCTCTACTACTGGCTTTGCATCTGGTTCTATATTGATAGAATGCTGGCATATAGTAGGTGAAATCCCTTTTAAATCATCCAGAGTATATCCCATAGCTCCTCGGTGTTTCTTCAAAACCTCCAATAACCTTTCTTCTTCCTTCCCTGAAAGTTTAGAGCTAATAATAACAGGATATATCTTTTTATCATCAATATAAGCATATTTTAGATCATCAGAGAGAGGTTTTAGATCGAAGACCGGATCCTTTTTAGGTGACAACGTGGTACCCAAGTCTTCTACAGGCAAGTTATGCTTAAGCATCTTGGGTTGACGCCGGAGAATCTCGTCAATCTCATTCCTTTCTTCCATGAAGATCTCACTTTCGTGATCTTCCATAAATTTCTACAAAGCATTGTTAGGAGCAAGAGAAATAGAAGCAAGTTGTTCAACTCTAAAATCCTCATTAAGGGTTTCCTCTTCACAAGGTTCTTTAGTAAATTTCAAAAAATTAAACTCATAAGATTCCCCATCAAACTTAGTCAAGATTTTCTCCCTCTTGCAATCTATAATAGCTCCACAAGTACTCAAGAAAGGTCTACCAAAAATGATAGGATAAATTTTACTATCAGCTGAACCAAGTACTAGAAAATCAGCAGGATACTTAATCTTACCACAAAGAACTTCCACATCTCGTACAATACCAATTGGAGAGATGGTCTCTCTATTAGCAAGGTGAATAACCACATCTATCTCTTCCAATTCGCAGGGACTGATTTCATGCATAATTTCTCTGTAAAGCTCATAAGGAATAGCACTAGAACTTGCACCAATATCACATAAACCATAATAGCAATGATCACCAATTCTAACGGAACGCACAGGGACACTAGCCTTTTTAGTTCTATTAGGATGTGAAACAATATTAGAAGCATCCTCACAAAAGACTATGTGTCCATCGTCTATGCTTTTAGTGACAAGGTCTTTCACAATTGCAACCACAGGTTCAACGTTTATTTGTTCATCAGGTTTTACAGTTCTCTTTTCACTTTTAGTGATTACACTAGTTATCATAGGATGATCCTTTACCTTATCTGGGAAGGGAATCTTCTCGATATAAGGTTCAGGTAAGATGTGATCAATAGTACAATACTCAGCACTCCCAACAGGAACACAGTCAATAGTATCTTTATAAGGTGCATGGTACTTGTTCCATCCCTTTTTTGGAATTTCAATATAAGAAGCAAAAGCCTTAAAGCAATTTGTAATAACTTGTAAATCAAGACCATAAGCATTACTAATATTTTGAAAGTCATCAGTTCCCATAAAAGATTCAATGCATTCATAATCATAATTTATACCTGACTTTCTACCTTTGTCATTCTCCCATGCTTCAGCATTGTCTTGAATACGGTCCAGAAGATCCCATTTAGCTTCTTCTTCCATGCGAGTGAATGATCCAGCACAAGATGCATCCAATAAATCCTTATCATGTAGAGGGAGCCTTGCATAAAAGTTATTGATAATAATATTGTTGGGGAGCTCATGAATGGGACATTTGAGCATTAGTAACTTCAATCTCCCCCAAGCTTGAGGTATACTCTCTCCATCAAGAGGCCAAAATTTGTATATTTGATTCCGATCTTTATGAATCTCACTAGGAGGATAAAACTTTGAATAAAACAGAGGTACTATTTCCTCCCATTCAAGAGCTTGACCATTCTTCAGCAGCTTATACCATTCCTCAGCTCTTCCTTTCAGTGATAATGAGAATAAATGCTTCTTAACTTGATCTGTAGTAATACCTGCACACTTGAACAACCCGCATAATTCGTGTATAAAGAGTAAATGATCACTGGGATGGACAGATCCATCCCCAACATAGTAGTTATCCATAACACGATCAATAATTCTTGTAGGTATTTTAAAAGCATCATTCTCAGTAGGTGGTGGTTCATCTACTACCTTAGCAGTGGTAGTAGCATTACCAAATAAGAAACTCAGCGAATTATCCATAACAAAAATAAAGCAACTAACAGAAATAAACAATACTCATAGTAGAAGTTTCCTTTACCAGTTCTACTCTCCAATAGCGCTTCACTCCCCGGCAACGACGCCAGAAAATAGTCTTGATGACCCACAAATATAGGGGGGTATCGCAGTATTTTCGATAAGTAAGAGTGTCGAACCCAAGGAGGAGCAGAAGGTGCTGGCTAGTGGTATGGATCAGGAATTCTCTGCAAATACTTAGCAAACGGATTTTTAGGGTTTTTTGATAAAGCAAGTAAACGAAGTACGAGTAAATAAAAGACAAAAAGAATAAATGTAGCAAGTGGACCAGTCCTTTATGAGCAAAGGATAAGCCGGTTGTATTACTTAAGATGACCAAACGTTCTCGAGGACACATGGGAATTCTGTCAAGTGCTTTCGCTTCATATAGTTGATTAATCTTCTTTAGCTTGCTAAGTGTTGTGTGGGTGAACCTGTGCTAATGTACCGACCTTCCTAGGACTAATACATACTTGTGATTATACTCCTTGCAACCATCTGTAAGTACAAGAAAGTAATTAAGGTAGAAACCTAACCACAGCTTTAAACTCTAAGACCCTTACGTCCCTTGTGCAATGGTTTCCTAACAGGGGTTCAGGTTTCTGTCACTCCGGAAACCCCTACGATTAGTAGCCAAATACACAATGCATTCCCCTAGGCCCATATAGGTGAAGTGTCATGTAGTCGACATTCACATGACACCACTAGAAGAAGTACACCACAACTTAAATATCAAACTATTGAATCTTTCTCAACACAACTCCACTACTAACAACATGACTTCTCCCGTGTCCTCAAGAACAAAACGAACTACTCACAAGACATCATATGGATCATGATCAGAGATGGAATAATGATGTATAACAATCTGAACATAAAGAATAATCCAATGGTTCACTCAATAGCATCAACTACAAAGAGTAATCAACACCGGAAAAGTTTCCCCTAAGAACTATGCAAGATTCAACCCAATTGTTACAGCAATATGGAGATGGTGATGATGGTGTTGATGGTGATGATGTTGGTGATGATGATGATGATGACGATCCCGATGAAGTCCAGCTTGATGGTGGTGTTGATGGCGATGATCTCCCCTCTCCGGGAAGGAATTCCCCCGGCAGAAATCTATCTATCAGAGAGATCTTTCTCTCTCGATGTTTTCCACTCCGCAGATGCGGCGGAATCTTTCTGAGGTCGCTCCCCGAGTCTTAGGGTTTCGGGAGGAATATATATGCCAGAGGGGAGAGCCAGAGGTGGGCCAGGGCGGCCACACCACCTGGTGGCGCGGCCTAGGGTGGCCCGCTCCAGGGGTGGTGTGGGCCCCCTGTGGCCCATCTCCACTCCTCCTTCTGGCTTCCTTCGTCTTCTAGAAAAATAGGATTTTCCGTATATTTTTCCGGATTTTCTGATCTTCACGAATTTTGCCTCCAAACAGCATATTTTCCATCAGAATCCTGACTACGGCGGTCCATGCTCCAAAAGTCATCAACCATGCAAAAACAGATGAAATAACATAAGTATCATCTCTTAATATGAAATATATCAATGAATAACAGTAAATTATGACATAGAATAGTGATGCAAAATGGACGTATCAATCACCCGCGGGTGATGTCAGCATGACATCGTGCTGATGTCATAATACCGTTTTATTTAATTGTTTTATAATTTCTAGATATGATGTGGCCTATGCCCCACATGTCTCTGTCTTGGGTTAGATTAGGTTTGGTGTAAAAAGATTTAGTAGAAGGCTGATGTCAGCAAAGATGCAATAATCATTTAGTTGTTTATTTTTTTATATCCTAGAAAATGAATAAACATTATAAAATCCATATCTTTTGTTTCGTAATTCCAAAAAATATATATAATATATAAAAATGTTCAGAAAAATAAATCCTATAATCTAAACCTATTATCATACTTTTTTCCAACTTAAAAAAGATGATTATTATTAGTAGTAAATAATCTATTAGGGATAAACCTTAAATAAATATATTCTATTATTTAAAATTCATAAAAATAAGTGTAATATATCAAAATTCTTAGAAATAATATACATTTATAAAATTATTTTGTACATATTTGTGATTTTAACTAAGTATTTATTATTTATTTAGTATTTATAAAGTGATAAAACTTATAAAAAATCATATCTTATTAATTAAAAATCATAAAAATACTTATAATATACCAAAATGATCACAAAAATAAAATATACACATTAAAAATATAACTCTTCACATTTGAAGTAAAATAAGTGAAAATATTTATTAAGTCTTGATTAAAACTAAATATCTTAATGGATTAAATATACATAAATCTTTACTTTACCTTTAACATTGATTATTTAAAGTCTAAAAATGAATAAAAAGTTCCATTAATGTTTAAGTGAAGTCAAGATAGGTCTAACCATTTTAAGTTGTACTTACTAAAAATACCATTTAAAATTAAGTAAGTCTTACTCTCCAAAAATATTTTATCAATTATAAAATCATCTAGATTTGAGTACAAATTCTTTTACAAGTTTGGGAATCCACTTTAAAGCTAAACCAAGTTTTAAGTATTTAACATGCTGCCATTCCCATGTTTATAGAAATAAATATTAATTCTATGATAAGTAAGTGATTCTATAAAATCAAGAGAACACCACTTCCATAAAGGCATAATACTTTTGTTTCACCTTCATGAAGTGTTAAAAGTCTCCACTTGCTAGTTGAATAGCTATTCAAAAATACTAATTGTTTTCTACTTTAATACTTGTAATGCAAAAGAAAACATTAAAGTGTTAATACTAATAGTTTAAATGATTTTTACTTTGTAAAGAAATCTTTTCCTCAAAAGTTATTCTTTTTAAGAAACATAAAAAGTAATCCTTGCACCCTTCTTTAAAAGCTCTAGTTGATTCTTAATCTTGCTTAAGAAATATTCTAGATACCATGACCCACTTGAGTGCTTTAATATTGCATGCTATTTGTTGTTTTTACATATTATTTCACACACTCTCACAAGCCTTAATAAGAAGCACAAGTGTGAAGCTGATATAAAAGTGAAACACATTCTAAAGAACCATTCCCAATTTCCAAACCCTAGATCAAATAGGATTAGTCTAGGGATTCGCGTTTATCAAACCGCATTACATTACTTATGTATAATTGCATATTGGTTATTTAAACATTAGTCCTTACCGGACCAATGATGTTGTTTACAGAATTTGGATCTTCTATTGTCCTGAAGACCGTGAGTGCATAATCTTGCAATCATAAAAGGCAAGTTCACAACTTGCTCATGTCTTTTGGTTATTTTCTATCAAATGCTTGTAACTCAAATGTTGTCATCACCTGCATTTCAAAAAGGTTAGAAAATACTATTTTCATAATAATATGATTATGGATTATTTACCAAGTGGTAATAATCTATTGATATAGTTCTAGTGGTAAAGGAACATAATATCTAGGACTTAAGAACCAATGTCGCTAGTGATTCTAGCGCCGTATATTACGCGTTAACCATAATACTTGGAATGGGACGGAAAAGTCAGCTGTATCTTCTTCCTCTCGCATGCATCCGGATGGCCAGGTTGTGGCTGTTATCCTCGTAGCGTGCATTTATTGGTAATTCGTAGAGGATATGCACCATATGGGTGGGAGCCCTCAATGTCCCATGATAGTTCTGGCATCTGACGGTTTGTACTAACCATTGTCGTAATTCAAGATGTGGGCATGACATACACCAAGGGGACATGCGGGGTCGCGAAGGGGGCAGTGATTGGCTTGGATCTTAGACTAGGCCCCATACCAAGGAAGTATGGACAAGCTCATGACTTGGATGTGCAACAAGGCTAAGGTCTCTTATGGGTAAAGTAACGCACCTCTACAAAGTGTAAGAATTGTGACATGTTACTCCCTGTTCCGGGAAGGAGCTACGAACGCGGTAGGAAAGGAACCCCATGAAGGTTCTGGTCAACCTGTGAAGGCTGTCGGACATAGTTTTCAGAATAAAAGCAACCTTTGAAGAAATATTTATGAAAACCTGCATTGCCTATGACCTATGGTCTGTGGCTATAGAGATAGTGCATCATACACTTCTTTTTAGTGAACTTGCTGAGTACGCTCATACTCAATCGTACCTCCTTAACCCTTGCTAGGTTCTAAGTCGTTGAAGACGACGTCAACATCAATTTATGCTCAAGAAATCATCATCGACTACTCAAGTTCTTCAATACAGTCAATGAAGTCATCATATACATCAACTGAAGCAAAGGCCAAGATCTTGATTAGATAGGAATAGATTCTCTAACCATAAACCTACTTCTGTAGAGCATTGCACTAGCAGCAATTGCAAGACAATTAGTTTAGATGCTAGTCTTAGTTACTAGATAGTTTTGAGTTATTATTTATGGTTCTTCCTTGTAAGAAGTTCTTTCTCTCTCTTTAACCTAGAGTGTTCTCTCAATCTTCTATAAAGAGTCGAGTTGTAATCTATAGTCATGTCTTGGACCTGCTGTGTTTCTATTGTACCACTCTGAGGGATGTAATACTAGTGAACGGTGTTTCATTCGTGTTATGTCAATGAATATAGTGTACTACATCATGCAGTGGTATGCTAGGTCACTGCAGCTGGTATTAGAGCATATGCTTTGACCTTAGGTTTAAAACCCTTTTAGGAAGAGCTATAGGTTGGACAGTGACTATAGGAGCCATCTTATCTAAACCAAGACTTGTGATGGGTATCCACTTGAGGATAAGCTTTGTCACACTTAAGTTGGATACTTTCGTTATCTTTCTTAAGGAATAGTTATCCATATTCTCTAGGGAAATGTCATTTTAGTGTAGCTCTAAATAGGTATAACACCACTATGATATATTAAGTGAGTTAAATTATCAAAGAATATTATGACTAAGTTTAGGATATAATGTGGAGTAGTATTAGTGATGGAGTCTATATTTAGAATCCCTGTGAAGCAGCCGAATCTTACCACTAGTTGATACCATTATACCACACAGGGTAGACCATTGGAGTATGTATAGATACAATTGGAAGAAAACCATATGGAATTCACTTGAGAATCCCATGTGATGGAGTAGAATTTTGTTAAGAATTAACAATAGTAGATAAAAAGATAAGTTATCATGGTGAGATTAGCTCCGAGACCATGATAAGTTTTAATTAGGACAAGTACTCGGTAACGAATCTTGTAATAAAAGTAAGTTAAGAACAGTGTAGGTCTATGATAGAAGACATAGGCGACATAATATTACGATAATTGTTGGATTAAGGTAGTAACTACAATATTGTTACTAGTTTTGAGAGATCATGTGAGGATAATTTATGATAGAATAGAAAATTGGTAGTCTTTAGTAGTCTCAAGAGAAAGGTAAGAGTTAGTCAAAATCAAAGTGTTACCACTTTGCTCAAAATCATCCAACTGCAACTGAGCAATTTGGGTAAATATTGAAACAAAGAGTAGTTTGACCTTATGTGCTAAGTATCACAAAGTAAACATATACTAGGAGGTGTCATATACTACACAGCTAAGCCTGAATTTTAGAGGTATTATACTCAACTACTATATGCCGGGCTTAGAATGATGTGTGTTATATGTACCACATTTAGATTTTTTGGTTTTTCTTGGATCTTCTTGATTGACTAGATCTGTACATGAAGTTTGACTTGATATGCAAATGCATGTTGCATCGTCAAGTTATTACTTGATGTTATAGACCTAGATAGAAAAGGGAATTCGTGTAAGGGAGTGATGAGTTCCGAAGATCAAGATGAAGACTTACACGAAGAAGGAAGCTGAATATAAGGAGTATCATCACTACTTTGAAGGATAGATCAATCCCAACTTATTATTAGCCGGCAATAAGAAGGAATATTAGTACAAAAAAGGTGTGGAGCAACCTGAAGGAATGAATTTAAGTTCACTCAAGATAGGTGATGTTGCTAAGAAGTTAGTGAATTAGTTGTAGTACCAAGTTCATGAAAGTATCATGAATCAGTGCAAAGAAGAAGTCTTAGAATAAGGGTGGTATTCAAGCTCTGACAACTCAGAGAGAATGCCAGTAAGAAGTCGAAAACCCGTAGGGAATTCATACACTCAGGAGGATCCACAACTGGTATCCGTAGCTGGTACCCTATTGGTTTTGTGAGATCAGATCAGTATCCATGCAATGAGTGGACCGCTCTGTAGTTGCTGTTACTTATGTATATTGTAGACTGTAGTAGTTGTAATGAGATGTCATTGTCTGGCAAAAGAGGATTGCTTGCACTTAGTGTAAACTGTTAACACTAATATATGTGGAGTTGTAAGACGATATGTTTAGTTCTTGCAAGAAAGTATGTCTAATGGTCACAAGTAAGATAGCTCAAGCTAAAAGATTATAATTATTAGTATACATATGGTATTCTTGAACCAATTTGCTTTCAACCCAGGATACTTTAATGTGCAGGGAGCTTGGCTTCAGAGTCCGAGCACGCAGAGGAGCGGAGCAGCGAGAAGGACGGCGGCTATTCCTCGAGCATGCCAGCTGGCCGACAGCAGAGCTGCGAGCATGTTGGCGGTGATTTAGCAAGTAGGCATGCGGATCCGGCCGATCGGCCGGCAACGAGCGAGCGGAGCAGCGCTGGAGCGAGGCGCGCAGCATTGCTAGTCTCGATTTATGAGCATCCTGCGTTGTAATATAGTACTTGTTAGTTTAAATAAAATAAACAGAGACAGCTGTATGAACCATTTTTTTAATCCTATTACAAACTCAGCGCGCCGCCGCACCAGGCCTATGCGCCGGGGGTAATTTAAGATGATATTGGCGAACATGCTTGTGCGTCGGGTAATTTAAAATACTGCCGGCGAACGGGATCGTACGTCGGCGGTAAGGCATTACCAGCGCCGAGATGGTCGGTAGGCATATTTGGTGCGCCGGCGATAAAGTTTTTCCTACTAGTGTCGGCGCCGGAATGCCACACATGTGTATCTTAGATCAATTGTTTGACCATGAAGAAATTACTGTATCTTGGATCGTCGGACTAGTAATATAGGAGTATCTCCAGGAGTAAATCTTTGATTAACCATAGAACGATAGCTCGGTTTGAGTAAATCGTTCAATCAAACGAATCACATATGCCAAAGCTATGTGTTAGTCAACCACATGCCAGCGACCATTCTGGATAACTAGTTGGTGATGTTCTATTTTATAGTATTGATGTGGAAAGGTCAACGGAAAGCACCAAGACAACGTGACAACGTTGCAAGAGGAGCAAATCATGAACGGAATTGGAATTGGAATCAAGAAAGTCAACCGAAAACACTGGAGTTCGTTTCTCTGGTCAGAGGGAGCAGGCAACTGAATTGGACTTTTGTTTACACGCACGACACTTTTCCTGGCATGCCCGTTTACCCGTTCTGCTAATTTTAACGAAAATATGGACGATGAGAACCTGAGCTGGCCAGACAAAAATTTTGGAACCGAACATACCAGGAATCCCGGCCCGCGGCATCCAGCAGTTGACAACGCCACCGGTCGATCAGTGCCAACTGTCCAGTTCCCACGGCCCACCGCAAACCCTCGCCGGATCCGGCGCAAATCAGCCGACGCCCCGCCCCCGACCAACCTCGGCTCCATTCTCACAGCACGCGCCGCGGCACCAACCGCAAGAGCCAAGCAAAACCCCTTCCAAACCCAAGAGCCGTGGTGAACTGGCCCTATCAAAGTAGTCGCAGCTTCTACTACTTTGCTCCAAAGACCAAAGGTCCCCGGTCTCACCAACCCACCACCATGGCCGAGCGCCTCGCCGCAGCCGCCACCCTCCGTGCTGCCGCTCCGGCACGTCCCTCCCCGTCCGGCCACCGCGCCGGGCCATCCAACTCCGCCTTCTTCCCCTCCTCGTCCTCGCCCTCCCCGGCTCTCCGCCACGTCAGCCTCCGCGGAGCGCCCTCCCAGGTCGGTGTCGATACAATCGGGTTCGGGGCGGTTCAGGATTTGAGCCGGAATGTTCTGGATGCTGACTTGTGTGTTTGGTTGTGTGCGTGTGTGTGTGATCGCAGAAGGCCAAGGCGGCGGGGAGGGGACGGTCGGTGAGGTGCATGGCGGCGGCGGCGGACGCGGCGCAGCTGAAGGCCGCGCGTGAGGACATCAAGGAGCTCCTCAAAGCAACCCACTGCCACCCCATCCTGGTACGGTACCGTTATTATACGGCCACGCCACTCTCTTTGGCTATAGGAAATATATTCCTTGCATCAGCATGGTCATTTAGTAGGACAGTAGGGTGAATTTGATCCTTAGACCAATGCTGGGATTTAGCATCATAGGGTGCTCTGTTAGTCAGTCTGCCTCTCTCAAAAAGGGTTGTCAGTTGTTATACCTCTAGCTCCATTAGTCCATTATGACTCGTTTACCGTGGACAAACTGCAGCAAATTTCCTGAATCGGCCTGTGCCTCTGTTGGTTTTGTTGTGTTATTGAAGCCAGTCTCTAGTGGCCAGTGATGCATCTCGTTCAATTCGTTCACTGCAGAGCTTATTATGCTGCCTTTTGTGATGCGTAGAGCTTTGCCCTCGTATACTGGCAAAATTATTATTATACATGATGTTTATGTGCAAATGTAATAGGATGAAGTGTGTGAAGAAAACCGACCAATGAGGATATCAGAAGACTCTGGTTACTTAGCCATCAAAAGGTGCAGGGTAGTTTAAAGGGCATCGTCCGATATGAACTTTATATTACAGTGACTAATGATACACAGATACTTCACAAATTAAGATCATTATCATCTGCACTCTTTGTGCAGAACTCTCCTTTCATTTATTATATGCACATTTTCTTGCATTTTACCTCTGTAACTATCTTGGATATTTCTGCCCACCTGGCAGTTATAGAAGCTTAAGGCATCAATAGAGATGTCATATGTTCAAATCAACACCATTGTTTGAAAGGTTTCAAAACGAAAATCAGAGAACTGGAACTTTTCGTTTTATCATTCTAATACATTATACATACTGGAGTGTGGAGGCTAGTTGCCTTTGAACTTAAATTTTCTATACCCATTCCAAGATAATTAATCATTATTTATTTTACTGCATGAAGGTTCGTCTGGGATGGCACGATTCTGGCACATATGACAGGAATATTAAGGATTGGCCAGAACAAGGTGGAGCTAATGGAAGTTTAAGATTTGATGTTGAACTGAAGCACGGAGCCAATGCCGGTACAGTTACTTGGATTTTCACCATTACATTTCTTTGTTCCTCCTACCTGTACTAAAAGTCCTGATCGGCATCCTTAAAGGTTTGGTAAATGCTCTAAAGCTCGTGCAACCGATCAAGGACAAATATCCTAGTATCACATTTGCAGATTTATTCCAGTTGGCAAGTGCTACAGCAATTGAGGTCTGACATTTTCCCCATTATATCTATCTTGGTTATAGTTACTATATGAATACTGTTCCCAAACCTAATTTTTTTCTTCCGCCAATCTGGTACCAGGAAGCTGGTGGCCCAAAGCTTCCAATGAAGTATGGACGTGTTGATGTCACAGGACCTGAGCAGTGTCCACCTGAGGGGAAGCTTCCTGGTTAGAAATTCTGTGGCCACCTCACATTCCAATTCATTGCATTCTGTATAAATATCCTTCTCCCTCTCTTTTGAGTCTCGTAAGTATGTTTTAAAGATACAAAGCATTTCCTGGTTGCTTGAAATGTCAACCAAGTGTATTTGTTATTCCCATAATCTTACTGAGTAATTCTATTGCCGCTTGTTGCTAAACAATCTAGAGATAAGAAGGGTACCTGCTTGTTGCTAAATGCATTTAATCTGATTGGCAATTCTTCAATTATGTATTCCGTATTTCTCCAGATGCTGGCCCCAAGGCACCTGCTGACCACTTGAGGATGGTATTCTACAGAATGGGCCTTGATGACAAGGTTTGCAAATAATGATCTGAGTCACCTGTTTGCCCATGTTGTTTTAAGCGGTGTTGTTGAGCTGTGTCAACCTTGTGTCTGCAGGAAATTGTTGCTTTATCTGGGGCACATACACTTGGAAGGTCTAGGCCTGAACGGAGTGGCTGGGGGAAACCTGAAACAAAATATACTGTATGTTGCTCTTAACTTTATGTGTCTATATGCTACCTTGGATGTTTTGATTCCCATGTTCAAGTTAACAACTGCGTAGCATGTCACACTATCATTTTGACCAATGTTGACTTTATTGATGCGTAGGTGCTCCATACTCGTTGATAGAATTACCCTTAGGCCTGCGTGGACTAGCTGTCCTTATTTTCAAGATTTGTACATTGTAGGAGTACAATTGAGCTGTCTACACATCACATAATGTTTCTTGGCCTTGGTTCGCATCTGATGGTGTTAGTTAAAATATGCATAAAAATCCCACAATCTTTATAATACCCACTTCAAAACATCAATGCTGTCTGCACTGCTCCATGTAGATATACAAGTGCATTGTCTATGTGAGTAATGTTCTTCCATTAATTTTTTACTGCTTTGACAGAAAAATGGTCCTGGTGCACCTGGTGGGCAATCGTGGACAGCTGAATGGCTGAAGTTTGATAACAGTTACTTCAAGGTAGGTGTCATATTCAGCATTTTACATGCCTGGACAATCCATCTGATTTTGTCATACCTGAGCTGGTATCAATACTTTATTACAGGAGATAAAAGAGAAAAGAGATCAGGATCTTCTGGTCTTGCCTACGGATGCTGCATTATTCGAGGACCCAACATTCAAGGTGATTCTGATGCTCAAACTGTATCTTGTCGTCGGTATCCTATGAAAATGAGATGATTGCTGAACTTACCGCCTGAGAATCCACAACACTTTCAGGACTACGCAGAGAAATATGCAGCAGACCAAGAAGCATTCTTTGAAGACTACGCGGAGGCTCATGCTAAACTGAGCAGCCTGGGCGCAAAGTTTGATCCTGCTGAGGTCAGGTGCCATCATTCTGTTCATTAGTTTTCCAACACTGGGTCGCCCAATATTTAACACATTTCACCAGTTGTTATTCTGACAAGCCACTACAGACGTTGCCCAATATTTAACACATCCATTAGTTTTCCAACACTGGGCGGCCCAACCTTATCGTCCTTGTGTTTCAAACTAACTATGTGGCTAACTGGTCTTTTTTGGCTGTCCTGCAGGGATTCTCCTTGGACGATTAGTTGCCGCGCGCGCGTGAGCCAGATCCAGCCGAACACTCTTCCAAAAGGTATACACCCCTTTCCACTTCAAACTGTCGATTCATGTCCAGCTCTTTCATCCACTTGACACATTGATAAAACAAAGGGTTCACCCATTCCTGTCCCATAACAGCCTCGCTCCGGTTTTTTTTTTTCGCTTGCAGGATAACGAGAGGGCACAATTTAATCCATTGTTCCTCTCCGACTTTGTATCACCAATTCACCACACATGACGAGGCATTTGCCCAACTTATCACAAATTTGTTATAGATCTGGGAACCAAGCTGGCGAGTGCAAAAAGAACATGTATTGACAAATAAATCTGAGCATGTATGTATGTATTGAGAGAGGGAGAACCCCTGATTCGATGAGAAATTCATTTTTATTCGAGATTTTATGTTTCTGCTCTTCACATGATGCTTTAGCTGCCCGTGCTGTCATTTCTCTATTAGTCAAGTGGTCATCGAGTATGGTGAGATTGCCGCTGGTGCAGTAAACATCAGATCTGCAGCACATAAACCTCTGGACCCTACCTCCTCTGAGGAGCTGCCTCCCAACATGAACCAGGAGTAAATTCCATTTGGCGAGCACTTTGGCCCTTGTCTTCACAGGCACACGGAATCTTTGAAGCAGTAATCCATGGGGTATAGATGGACCTGGTCCACCGGCTGCGTTCGCATTAGTGGAATTGGATATTTGGATTGGGCCGATCTGTTGTTGCCTGGTGGTGGGCGTCCACCATTTAGGGGAACAGTGCTGGATAATAAGACACCCTCAGGACAGCAGTGTTGTGAATTAAGTAGCCGTAGTATATGCTGTGGTGGTGCCTCTAGCCTGCGACGACGGGCGCGGCATTAACTCGGATCTGCCTCACGTGTTCGCCACGTGCCGGGCGTTGTAGGCTCGTTCGCCTGAGCTTTTGTGTCGCAGGACGCACCGAGCCAAGGCCCAAAATTACAAACTCCAACGAGTCCGCACTCCGCAGGTTCGGGTCTAGTCACTCTCCCGGTGGGTGTAATCGCACATACCGCTCCCTCCCGCCCAAATCACCCGTCGTTTCTTTTTTACACTTTTTCTACCACTGAAAATGAAAATAGGATTAATTTCAAAGAAGAAAATGAAAATAGTATTAGAGTTGGGACTTACGATGAGGCTTAGTAAGGAGTGAAAATGCACTAACAATCGTTAACGGCTATGTTCAAAACTGTCTCGAAACTCAGGAATTACCCCCTTGAAGTTGATCTGGATGCCCGGATACGGTTCTATCCACGGTTCATCAATGTATCTCACTGATGCGGCACTGGTTTAGACCCACATCGTTGTTCTAGGGCCCACCATCACCTCTTGGTCGCGCACAGTGGCGGAGCTAGCGGACCAGCAGGGGCCATGGCCCCCTATGCCAACATGCAACAAGCTAATTTTATTGTTTCAGAGGTGATTAGTTGGTATAATTAGTGAAGATTAGACATCGCTCGGCTCCCTTTATTGTTCAAACTTGCCTCCACCTCTGGTCACGCGACCACGACGCAACATCTCAGCCCAGGGAGGGACACCTCTGTGGTGCGCTCCACCCACCACCCTCTGTGCGGTGCTCCATCCACCACTTCGTGCTTATGCCCTGCCCCAACGCTGACTAACTCCTTTGCCGCCTTACTCATGGCGAACGCCACCATGCCCGTGACTAACTGGAGAAGCAACACACCCAGCGAATGCAGGTAGCATCGTGACATCACTGCATGACGAGCTCGACAAGCTTGCTGGAGAAGAACACTCGTCCTCGAAAAGGATGTTGCCAGCATGTGGTCGTTCAAGGAGATATGCCCTAGAGGCAAATAATAAATAGGTTTTTATTGTCATATCTCAATTAGTTTATAATAGTTTCATATTGTGCTATAACGGTGCCAAGTAGAAACATTGGTAAAGGTGTGGTATGAAACAACCAAGTCCCTAGTAACCTCTATTCATACTAGTTCGTTGGTCATGAGGATGATCTGGGTTTCAAGATCATGGGTATTTATGCAATTTGACAACAGGATCATATCATTGGAGAATGATGTGATGGATATTCCTCGAAGGATTGTAACACGATCAAATCATATAGTTCATTGTTGCAATAGCTATACCTAGACTCCTTTTTCTTAGACCGTGAGCTCATATTACTCATTGTTTCCCGAGGTTGCTTTGACTGCATCAACCGTCATCTGGTAATACGGTGGCCATAAAGGTATACGTTGGGTATTCCGAAGGAACAGTTGATGACATGTGATTGCAAGACCGGGATTTGTTCACCCACATGACGGGTAAAGATATATACGGTCGGTTTGGTGAGATTACATCCATAAATGTTGCAACATGTGACTCGGTCACGGGGATGTAATATCACGGTAACAAGAAAACAGAACTTGTTGTGAACGAGATTGAACAAGGTACGTGATACCAATGATCGGGTCTCGGACAAGTCGTATCAAGAAACAAAAGGAATTGGATGCTACATTTAGCGGTTCAAACGACATTGTCATCAGGAATGCATAGGGGTCACATGGATATCCCTGGTCCCTCTGTTGATCATTGATACAGATCATGTCCAGAGCATTCCCGAGCCGTGAGAGGATACACTTAAGGGTATGATGACAGCGATCATTCGTAAGACGAAATCACAGTAGAGAAAGGGAAAGCCGGAAATGTTTCACGGAAAGATCCGAAGTTATTCGGAGAAGGAATAAAGGACCGGAATCATTTCCGGGAATCCCGAAGTTGTTCGGAGGATATAGAAAGGAGAACTGAAAGGTGTTTCGGGTTGAATCAGTTTTTGTAATATGTATTTACATATTAATTAGTGTAATTAATATTAAATATAATATTAAAATATAATTTGAAAGATTATTCTACTAATGGGCCACACTTCCTAGTGAATAAAGGCCCATGAGGGAAAACCAAAAGAGGGAAGGGCCAAGGGCCAAGAGGGCCAAGGCCCAGCCGCCACAAGGAGGCCCACCCGGCCAGCCTAGGGCTGTGCGCGGGGTGGAGCCCACCCCTGGCCGGCTGGCCCATGAAGCCCTAAGGGCCCATGCGCCTTCCCCTTCTCCCTTGTTTAGTCCCACATGGCTTAGCCTTTGAGAAAGCCACACCCTCTTAGCCTATATAAAGGGGTGCCCATGGGTGGGATGATACACCAATATTTGGAGAAGTCCTTTGGTTGACTTCCTCCTTCCCTCTCTCTAGCCCTTGTGACCATGGCCCCAAGTTTGGGCTGTGCGAACAAGGCACACTTGTAGTACGCCGTTGCGCTGCAGGGATTCCTAGCCGGATATCAACTTCCGCACTTCCGGCGGGATCGGGGAGCCGGAGGTCTCATCGTGCACCGGATGTGTACGAAGACACGAGGCGCGACACTTGGGGCACTTGAATGTTGTGAGCTAGAGCTGCTGCACGATGAAGAAGGAGCAAGGGGTGACCTGCGAGGAGCTTCGCGACCTTGAGGTCGGCTACGAGTACGACTACATCAACCACGTTCCCCTCGGAACGTTAACCGTGTACGGTCTACAAGGGTATATATTCTCTACGCATTGGCCGTCACCGCATTACTACATAGATAGATCCTAGGCAGTTTTTGGAGTTCTAACGTAGGAAATTTTTTGTTTTCTGCTGTGGATCTCCTTCAGTGGTATCAGAGCTGATTTATGCATAGGAGTGTTGTACGGCCAGTACACACAAGTTTTGTGCGGGCATTGATCCCTTAGTTGTTACCCTCTAACGTGTACTTGTTTATATCGCGGTATTGTTTGAAGCGGTCCGGACCGACCTTACGCGTATTCGTATGTGAGACTGGTTCCACGCTCAACATACGGCTTGTACCGTATAAGTGTCTAGCAGGTGTCTGTCTCTCACTCGATAGTTGATATAGCATTTGCAATGGAGGGCCCCGAAAGGGGTGTAGTAGAGACAACTGCTGGATCCGTGTTGTGGTTGAAAAGTTCGTAGATTAGAAACGGTTCTATTGCAAAAGCCCTAATAACCATGTAAAACTTGCGATAGATAAAGTAGAGGCGTCTAACTTTATTTTGCAGGGAGCATGTGATTATGATATGGCATTGGTCGTTGCGAAGGTAAAGTAGTTTACTTTTCTGTTACTAACTAGTATAGTAATAGTCATCGTTCCGATGGACGACCTGGTGGAGGCGTCGTGGACTTGGCGTCAAACCGAGGGTAAGATGGAGATCATGCTGGAGCGCTCTATGGAGATCAAGGCGCAAGAAGAAGCACCATATCATATCACATTGTATATATGATGTTGATACCTATTTTACATCTTATTGTGTGCTAGTATTAAGATACTCAACGGTAGCAAATAAGATAATCCCTATTTAATTCCAATGTTCCGTGTTCCCCTTGTGTGTGCACCACCAAGAAAGTTCTTCATTATGAGGCCGGCCGTGATGATCGGGGGTCAGACATATCTATGTTCGCATATAGTGGGTGTAAGCCATGTTGCACAACAAATACACACAAGTTAGATTTGGTGAGCCTAGCATGTACAGACATGGCCTCGGAACACAAGAGATCAAAAGATCGAGCATGAGTCACATGGATGATGTGATTGGCATTATTGAATGTCTACCTTTGATAATGCACTGGTGGCCATGATGATCGGGGGAGGTGTAGAGGATAGGGATCATGTGATCACTAAAATCGTCCAGGAGATGATAATTTTAGTGGAGACCAATTATAAATTGATCTCTTATTATAAACTTAGTCTAGATGTCTATTTTCAAATATCTTATTAGATCATGGCCTATACCATTGAGGTCCTTTGCGACCATGGGAATATATTGCTTAATTTGGAACTTAGCAAAAGGGTCCAACTTCATAGATTAATACCCACGCCTGAGGGATATCCTCGTAAAAGGTGATCTTCTCTTCTTGATAAAATAACAATTAGGAGATAATTCGATGACTCCGAAATGTTTGTGTTTTCTCCATAATCATCCAATAAGCCATTCTCCATTCGATGAAGAGTTGGGTTGTATTTTGTGTTCTACAGAATAAGGCACATATAGTATGAGCCGTTGGATGGTTTTTCCTCCATCATGGATGAAAAGAGATTGTTTGGAAAAACACTTAGCGATCTTGCATTAGAGTTGAGAACTCTTAGAAGGGCTTGATTGCAAATGGAGGTCATGGATGAAAAGGTATATGTAAGATATACAAATTATAAATGTGATTCATGCAAAACTCGTTGCAGTTTGCAAAGTAATTGATACTTGTCACGTTTTGTGAAAACAGGAGGATCTGCTTGAGAATTGCTGGTTTTGAGGCAACGTAACTTGATGACGGCAAGCAAAACAGTTGATGGCCGACATCACCTCTTCTCTCAAAGTTTATCATTTGGATTAGTGGACTTGAATATAATTTTGTAATCCCTATTTGTGTGTCTTGCTTTTGGCGAGACGATTATTCATATGAACAAGTTACAAGCCAGTTTGTACTATTCTTATGAACAATACCGTTATGGTCACATTACGATTACAAACAAGTTATTCTTATCACTATGTTAATGATAATGGTTTAAACATTTATAAGAGGATTAGAATGCTAAAAGATATCCAAAGTTTAGTAATGAAATGACACTATAGTTTAAGTCATTTTGGTTATTGCATGTTCTTTATGAAGATCGGGGTCCTAGATGCTTAATCTAGAGATTTTGCAAAACCATGCCTCTTGGGCAGAATGACTAAAACTCCGCATTCTGGTAAAATGGTGATATGCGAAGAAATGTTGAATCTTATACATAGTGATGTATCGTATTTTCAACAAGTAGTGGAAATCATTTATTATGGACTTAAGTGAATAAGCGTATTTACTTAATGAAACATGAGTTCGAAATGATTTGAATTGTTAAAATGAGTTCACAATAATAAGAGGATATTAAAATTAACGAGAATACGAAGTCTCTTCGATTTGATGGACATGACTGAAGTATTCAAGTTAAGTTTAGCATAAAAGGGACTTGTGAAAGATGTTTCACAAATTATGATAATTGGATGAATTCAAACAGTGTTGAAATATCTGAACATCATAATCATTATGTATTAAGATACATATGGTATAATATTATATTTTATCAGGGTTATAGTTGTTGTTCAGAGTTAAAGATCAAAATAAGCAAACACTCATTTGAAATACAAAGGAACATTTAAAGATTCGTGGAAACAACACCATAAGTGTTATGGCAAGTTCGAGTTTTTGGAGATTTCGGTAAGTCAAAGTCGTGGCGAATAAACAAGTTTTTGTAGAGCATTCTTAGGAAGCTATGAATGCATCGTCCACAAGGGGCAAACCTGTTGTTGTCCTAATTTGATGTGTCTTGATGAAGATGCAGGTGGAAGAAAGTAAAAGATCAAAACAAGGTATTTGACCTTACCTCTGGACTGTTGAGTGGCGCAGTGGAATTTGTTTCGTGAATCCAAACTCTACATATAGAGGAGAAACCAATGATAATGATCATAAAGTTTCAGGGAATACTTTTACTGAAGAAGGTAGGATTCAACTATATATTCTACAAGTTTGTGGAATTATATTATTGATTCACTTGTCATGTTTTGAACAAGACATACCTACAAATTACAAAGAAGCATGATGGACCTTAGTGTGAGAAATGACTAGGAGTCATCAAATCCTATATTAAGTTACATTTAAGATTGCAAAGTAACATGTTACTTGATCTTATTAAAGTAAAGAAGTTTACTTCATATTTCTGAATGACTGCAAAGTCATAAGAAGGAAATGAAACTTAATGAATGACAAAAATCTCGATTTGTCACAAGTTTGGACAAATTCAAGGAGTTGACTACAAACGATAGTGATGCTTAAGTCTTTTAGATTTACACTAGAAATATATGGATATTGAAGTCTCGTAATTGGAATTCTCAAATTGATGATGATCAAAGAATTTTGGAATGTCCAAGATTATCGAGAGGACATAGATTTGAGTGGGAGCAAATCAGTTTGGCTAATTCATAATATGTAGCTGACATATTTTGAGTGGGAGCTAAGTGAAATCCCTAGATCTCAAACATGAATGTCATATTTGAGTGGGAGCGTGAAATCATTCTGGGATATGTGGACAACATATATGAATGATGTGATTGGTGTTAAAAACATTTAAATAGGTAAATAAGGATGAAGTTGAAGTTATTAAACAATAAGATCTATCGAGATAGATTGGTGAGTTTAATAAACACTGAATGTCGAATGCTTCCTGGACTTGATTCTAAAAGATGTTCAGAATTTCCTAAGCAAAGATTCTGAAGAAGCTCAGAATGGAACAAGGTAAGAAAGTAGTTCTTGTTGTATGAATCATTAAGTTAGTATTGCAACTATGGTTGAAAGAAAGAGATGCTTTGCATCTCCTATGCCTTAGTCATAGGTTCTTCCATACAACCATATTGTATACTCGACATAATGTGACCCGAGGTTCTAGTTGATAGGACAAAGTCTTAACTGTAAGAACGTGTCTTTAAGTGATTCATGAGTTGATCATAGAACCAGAATTAAGTTTGTACTTAAATGGAAAGAAGCGATGTAAGTGTCATAGATGCATTTCATGCACTAGGATCTACATAGATATAGAAGTATAAAGGCTCCATCTAATGTGATATATAATGTTATGGCGGGGCTAGTTCACTTTTAACGTAGAATGATATGTCTCAGGGCCCAGTGCCCATGAGAAAGCCCTCGAGGTTGATCTAAAGTCACTGTAATCTCCTGGAATCCGGCCTCGTTCTGCTGCCATGACTACATTATATACACAAACGATAACAAAGTGTGTTTCGAAGTTTAGATGACAACAGTGAAAACAACCGTCATTATAAACACTAGAAACAAAGTCTCACTTTGTTGCCAAACAAATGCTTCGACCCATTATACAATAATGGTGTGAATGACAAAATTAGGAAGACATTAACTATTTGCAAAAGACATAATGATCTGGTAAACATAACATGGACATGACGTTTCCCATGAGCATGCATGATCTGTAAACGCATATGGTATATGGTTTATATGAGTAAAATGCGAGCTATATTATTTGTACTCTAGTGCAAGTGGGAGACTGAAGGAGATATGCCCTAGAGGCAAATAATAAATAGGTTTTTATTGTCATATCTCAATTAGTTTATAATAGTTTCATATTGTGCTATAACTGTGCCAAGTAGAAACATTGGTACAGGTGTGGTATGAAACAACCAAGTCCCTAGTAGCCTCTATTCGTACTAGTTCGTTGGTCATGAGGATGATCTGGGTTTCAAGATCATGGGCATTTATGCCAATTGACAACAGGGTCATATAATTGGAGAATTATGAGATGGACATTCCTCAAAGGATTGCAACACGATCAAGTCATATAGTTCATTGTTGCAACAGCTATACCTAGACTCCTTTTCCTTAGACCGTGAGCTCATATTACTCACTGTTTCCCGAGGCTGCTTTGACTGCATCAACCGTCATCTGGTAATATTGTGGCCATAAAGGTGTACGTTGGGTATTCCGAAGGAACAGTTGATGACATGTGACTGCAAGACCAGGATTTGTTCACCCACATGACGTGTAAAGATACATACGACCAGATTGGTGAGATTACATCCATAAATGTTGCAACATGTGACTCGGTCACGGGGATGTAATATCACGGTAACAAGAAAACAGAACTTGTTGTGAACGAGATTGAACAGGGTATGTGATACCGATGATTGGGTCTCGGACAAGTCGTATCAAGAAACAAAAGGAATTGGATGCTACATTTAGTGGTTCAAACGACATTGTCATCAGGAATGCATAGGGGTCACATGGATATCCCTGGTCCCTCTATTGATCATTGATACAGATCATGTCTAGAGCATTCTCGAGCCGTGAGAGGATACACTTAAGGGTACGATGAGAGCGATCATTCGTAAGATGGAATCACAGTAGAGAAAGATAAAGCCGGAAATGTTCTGCGGAAAGATCCGTTCTATTCGGAGAAGGAATAAAGGACCGGAATCATTTCCGGGAATTCCGAAGTTGTTCGGAGGATAGAAAAAGGGGAACCGAAAGGTGTTTTAGGTTGAATAAGGTTTTGTAATATGTATTTACATATTAATTAGTGTAATTAATATTAAATATAATATTAAAATCTAATTTGAAAGGTTATTCTACTAATGGGCCAAACTTCCTAGTAAATAAAGGCCCATGAGGGAAAACCGAAAGAGGGAAGGGCCAAGGCCCAGCCGCTACAAGGGGGCCCACCCGGCCAGCCTAGGGTTGTGCACGGGGTGGAGCCCATCCCTGGCCGGCTGGCCCATGAAGCCCTAAGGGCCCATGCGCCTCCCATCCTCCCTTGTTTAGTCTCACATGGTTTAGCCTTTGAGAAAGGCACACCCCCTTAGCCTATATAAGGGGTGCCCATTGGTGGGATGAGACACACCAATATTTGGAGAAGTCCTTTGGTTGACTTCCTCCTTCCCTATCTCTCTAGCCCTTGTGACCATGGCCCCAAGTTTGGGCTGTGCAAACAAGGCACACTTGCAGTACACTGTTGCGCTGCAGGGATTCCTAGCCATATCAACTTCCACACTCCCGGTGGGATCGGGGAGCGGGAGGTCTCATCATGCACCGGATGTGTACGAAGACACGAGGCGCAACACTTGGGGCGCTTGAATGTCGTGAGCCGGAGCTGTTGCACGATGAAGAAGGAGCAAGGGGTGACCTGCGAGGAGCTTCGCGACCTTGAGGTCGGCTACGAGTACGACTACATCAACCACGTTCCCCTTGGAACGTTAACCGCGTACGGTCTACAAGGGTATGTATTCTCTATGCATTGGTTGTCACTACATTACTACATAGATAGATCCTAGGCAGTTTTTGGGGTTCCAACGTAGGAAATTTTTTGTTTTCTGCTGCGGATCCCCTTCAGCCGTTGTGGGCGTTGGCTTTCAACATTGACTACTCTAGCAATGCCAGCCCGACAACTAGTGCACCGACGATAATGCAGGAAGACCCCCGCGTCCACGGGGACATGCAAATCGGAAGTGTCTCGTCCCCAGGGCACCTAAAAGTGGCAGAGTTGGACCAAAAGGCTGACATAATTGCTGGTAGTAAGAAAAATTGATGTGGCGCTCGACACGGGGATGAACCAGAGCAAGAGATGGGAAGGGGAGTGACCCATAAAGACTAAAAGCTCACCAAGATCACTTTGGTGTGGTCGGTTAATCTAGGGAAGGTTGGAGGCAACAGCAACGTTGATTACGAGCAACGACTGAAGTCAAGGAATGCGATGGCTCGATTCCTTGAGTGTGGAGGATGCCAAAGATGCGGTGAGGACTCCTGTGGACTTAGAAGGAAACAGGGATGTCCAAAGTGGCGACCCGACGGGGCGAACGATAGTTCTTGGGTGCTCACGGGGAATAGTATCGATAGAGTGCACGAAGGCTAACGACCCATGCATCCTAGCTCAATTCCTACGTATCTCGTTGATGTGGCACTGGTTCAGACCCACATCATAGTTCTAGGGCCCACCATCACCTACTGGTCGCGCGCAGTGGCGGAGCTAGGGGACCAGCAGGGGCCCTGGCCCCCCTATGCCAACATGCATCAAGCTAATTCTATTGTTTCAAAGGTGATTAGTGTAACACCCCAAATCTTCTAATCAAGATTATCAAAGTTCTAATCACCCAATTTAGGGTTAACAAAAACTTTTATTAAGAAAAAAGAATATGAATGCATGTGTGTTTGCATTAGTGTAGATTGAGTGTATGTGCCATGCTTGATTGTTATAAATGATGTGAAATGGTTTAAAGATTAATACTACATCATCTAGACCATTTACAAACCAAATCAAAAGAGAAAGAAATCAAATATGAATAAATAAAGCAAATGGTCATTTTGACAAAAGTTAACCACTAGGCCACTTTGTGTGTTCCTAGAAGAAAATTCTTAACAGAAACTATTCTATTTCTTTTCACCCCTTGCTAGACCAAGTAAAAGTGTATCAAGGACCACTTTACAAACTTACAAAAACATCTTGCAATAAATTTAATGGATAGTAGAAAATTGAATCTAGTTCATATGATAAGATCTCACTTTTTCAAAAACCTATCAAATCAATTCTCCTTGACCACTCTAAGCAAACATAGTTACTCAAGCTTAAGATCAAACCACTCAAAAATTTTGAATCAAAAATTCCAAACATTGCTTCGTGCGGCCATTTCATCAAACACCCTAATGACATTAATTAACCCTCTAGCCTGACTTCACTGTTGTGCACAGTAATAGTCGACCATTTGGTCCCCTCTTTACTCTTCTGTCTCCCCTAAGTCTAACCCAGCCCCAGACCAGCTCCCCCTTCACCGTTTGCACAGTGGAGCGCCGCCCGAGTTTGGTCATCGCCGGCCGACCATGGCCAGCTCGTAGCAGACCACCCAACGCCCATCCAGGATGTCCAGGAGGTGCGCCGCAACCTACTGCCACCCCTTGTCCCAGCCTCGACCCCAACTGAGCCCTAGACCACCCTAGCTACGCTGCGCCTCGTGCCTCTGCACCATGTCCAGAGCGCGCCAGCTCGCCGTGCCCGACCAGCTCGCCCAGACCGCGCCTTGCCTTAGCTGCGCACGCTCACGCCCGCCATGATCACAACAACCCAGCAGATAACCCCGTTCGCCGCCGCACGATCCGCAGCTACCGCATGCCGTCGCAAACACCTCTACGTCCGCGCGGAGCACCGCACGCTCTCGACCAAACCACACCGCCCCACGCCTTGCCATTAAGTCCATAAGAACCACCAGGGAGCACAACACCGCCCACTAGCCTCCGCCACGCCGATAGCCGCACTGCCGTCGGTCCCTCACATAAAGATATAAAAGGAGGCCACCCCTGCCTCATTTCTCCACACCATTCCACTCACCACCTCTCACTGACCCTCCCCCACTTCTTCCAGGAGCAAGGCGAGCTCTCTCTCGCTGGAATTGTCCATAGCCCGCCACTGCTGGAGGAGAAGGGCACCGTTGATTTTGACCACCCCAAGCCCTGTCGTGACCGTGCCTCGACTCGCCATCGTCTACCACGTCGATCGCCCCCGTCGCCGACCCTAGCTGGAGCCTAGGTGAGCCCTGCGATACCCCCACCGCCGTGTTAGGGTTGATTCCTCGCCGGAGTAGTTCGTCGTCGACAACGACTCCCAACCGTTGGATTAGAACTAGATCGTACGACTCAGATTTGTAGATACCGCTTCGCGTAGTTAGTCTCGCTGACGAGTGGACCACCTCTGTCAGTAGCCCGCTGCGCCGTGTAGTGCAATTGGGCCGGCCCGTTTAACTTCCCGCGCTGGCCTAGAAATTCAAATATAGAATTTTCCTTTTTAGTTTAAACCCTATCATGTCCATAGATTCAAAAATCAATTCAGAGAGTTTCACTGAACCAAATTACATGATTCAAATTTTGCTAGAAAGATATTTAAATTATCTATCCAAGCCCGTTGGATTCTAATCATTTGGAGTTAGCAATAATATTTAGTAAAAATAATAATACAGAGACTTTTGCAACTTCAAACATTTTTCAAAAATCAAGCATAATAGCTTTTGAGTTGATTCCAACTCTCAAAAAATCACATTTGATAATATCTATCTGAATATGTAAAAATATCTAGGTTTGCATGCAGTGACATTGGACTAGTACCAAAAGAATGTTATTAGGGCATTTCTAGTCACTTTAAATCTAATAAATGATAATCTTGAAATTAATAAAATGTTACCAACCCTTTTAAATCACATTCCCATGTATTAGAATATGTGGTAATGACATGTGTCCACATGATCCCATATTTTAATTGGAGAATATTAAATCTTAATTTATTTCAATGAGTAGAAATTACTTTTCTCAAATAAGATAAATAAAACTAGTTCTTTATTTCATGTGATGATTGTGATGATGCTAGATCATCAAGTGTGAGCCTTAGTGTGCTAAATAGAATTAGTTAAGTATTGTTTGGTGATTGTGTGCCCCGTATTTATTTATAGACGATAGTACCTACCCAAGCTACGAGGAGGAGGACTTCTACCCCGAAGAAGAGGAGGAAAACTTCAATCACTGCACCAATCAAGGCAAGCTATTATTGGCAAGCTAACACTTGCAAGTATTATACTTTCTCAAATAAGATAAATAAAACTAGTTGATGCATTCTATTGAAATGTTTTGACATGTGTTGAGAAACACAAATGGATTTGATGATGAAAATGTTGAGGCATGAGCCTTAGCCCTTTATAAAAACTGATGGTTGGGTTTGGATGCGATACCATTCCAATTTTACCGTACAACCACAATACCTGAATTAGGTAAGGCTTAGCCGGAAGTTTATATGCATTAGTATGGGTTCCCTCGTGGAGGAGGTTTGAGCTGGGGCTACCTCTTGATGATGTCCTATGCAGTGCCCGGGATGGCAGATGGCCATGGTTGGGAGGCCAAGCTCATAGGGGAGATGCCTATACTAGTGTGTAATTGAAAGGTTATGATTGATTATCCGCATACTAAGTATGATGATTCAGGGTTATCCTTGACGGATGTGTCAAATTTTGTGGTGAAAGTGTACCACCTCTGCAGAGTGTCAAACTATTCGAATAGCCGCGTCCGCGGTCATGGATAGTTGGCGTGGCCATACTGTTTCGTCGTCACATGTTTTCAAAATAACTTATGAAGTGAACTATGATCTTGACTTGACCATAACAGGGTTGTGAATATGAAAACTGGGTTCCCAACTTAAAGTGATTTAGAACATTTACTTAGTTTTCTTTACTTCTAAACTCAGTTTAGATAAATCTGGCTTTTTGCAAATAAACTTAGAGCTTAAGTTTCCTACTAGAACTACCTTACTTGTTAGTGATAGTTTGCGAGTACTTAAAGAGTACTCATGGCTTTGTCCCTGGCTATTCCTGTGGACAGACTATGAGGAGGACTATCAGGATGATGGACAGCACGACGTCTACGACAACTAGGATCATCTCCCATTGTCAGCATTGCTTGTGACTCTGAAGATGGAGCCCACCGCTACGCTTATTATTCTGCTGCTTGTTTGTATTACGACTGGATCATGGGATCCTTTATTTGTGTAAGACCTTATTATGGTTTGTAATGGATGATGTACTGTGATATACAATCTGTTATGCCTCGCAAAAATGGTAATCCTAGGATTGCGATGTATGGTATAACAGGCATCTGGGATTAAAAATCCGGGTGTTGACAAGTTGGTATCAGAGCCATCCTGACCATAGGAGACCCTAGTTAGAATGGACGTCTGAACAAAAACTTAGTTTCAAAACCAAAGAAGTGGGTGTTTATGAAAACCCATTCCCACTCTTATCCTTGATTCTTTAAATAAAATCATGTTCCTAAAAAATTCTTACATTCCTACATAAAATTTGACACACTTGATCACCTCACTAACTTACTCATCCTAAATTCTTATAGATGGAAGTTCAGTATTGCAAGTTCTACCAGTTGGGCAATGGAGGCCTGCTGATCTTTGAGAGGGATCTTGATGCACTGTCAGAGTACCTTGAGCGCCCGCATCCGGAGTTCTTCAGGGCTCAACTCAAGGATCACCCAGGAGGAGATCTACAATGGCTGATAGTTGCAGATCTCACAGGCAAGATGGAAGCACCTCGTTTTGGGAAGATTCAATTCACCGTGCGAGAGAACAACTGGCTAGATGGATTAGCCAGGGCTATGCATGAAGCTCTTACCCGTCTGTGTGGGTAAAACGTCAACTTGATACAGGGAACTCGCTTTGCGCACTATGCAAGGCGTGATTCTATGGGAATGCCATTGGAGATGCCAAGTCACCCGGAGATGAAGCGCCAGGTGGAAAAATCTTGACTTCCTGCTGTATGATAGATAGAAGGAATTGGATAATGCTCGAGCCTACGCCAACCATAACCTTGCCATTGCCGCCAAGAAGGACCAGACTCTCGCCATGCTCGTCAAGGATCACCAATCACTTTGTCGTCAACGCGAGAAGAAGGATGATACATCCATTTTGCATCACTATTCTATGTCTTAATTCACTATTATTCATTGATATATTTCGTATTGAGAGGTGATATTTATGTTATTTCATCTATTTTTGCATGGTTGATGACTTTTGGAGCATGGACCGCTGCAGTCAGGATTCTGATGGAAAAGGTGTTGTTTGGAGGCAAAATTCGCGAAGATCAGAAAATCCGGGAAAATATACGGAAAATCCTATTCTTCCAAAAGACTCAGGATGCCATAAGATGGAGTGGAGGTGGGCCACAGGGGGCCCACACCATCCCATGGCGCGGGAAGGCCTAGGCCACGCCTAGGAGTGGTGTGGCCACCCTGGCCCACTCCTGAAGGGTTTCGCGGCATAGTAAATCAAAATTTTCTACGGAAGCGAACAGAGGGAAAGCCAAGATCTAATCTAGGAGATGCAAACAACGAGAGAGATTGGATTAGATCTTCATACCCTTGAAGATTCGCACAGCGGAACGTTCGTCGGAATGTGGGTGATGTAGTCGTACTCGCTTCTCCTCCTCGCGATCCGATCCGATCTAGCACCACAAGTGGCGGTGCCTCCGTGAGATGCACACGTGCAGCACCTCGACGTCTCCTCCTTCCTTGGACCAGCAAGTATGGTGGAGAGATGGATTGGATCTACAACACGACGGCGCGGTGTATATGGTGGAGAATTTCTGCAGCAGGGCTTCGCCTACAAACAGTCGGGAGGGAGAGAGGAAGGCAGCAGGGCAACTAGGGTTTGGAGGAAGGTGTAGGTTGGGGGGAGGGGGCGCACCAGCCCTCTATATATAGAGGGGGGGTGCGGCCAGCCCTTGCCCATCCTCCAAGCCTATCTCTAGTTTAAACGATTTAAACTTTCCCTTATCTAGAAACCCTATCTCTAGTTTAAACGAGTTTAAACTTATCTAGGATCGGCTGGGCCCTATGGGGCCTTGTGCCCAATGCGCCAGGACACTCCCTCATAGGCCCATGCCCCTCCCGGAAGGTGGGGCCACGTTGGTCCCTTCCGGAAGGTTCTAGAAGCTTCCTACAATACCGATTAACCCGAACAATTCAACTCCAAAACTCCATTGCCTTATATGAATCTTATTCTCCGGACCACTCCAGAACCTCTCGTGATGTCCCGGATCCCATCCGAGACTCGAACAAAATTCATAAACCAAGTATCCAATCTATCCTAGCGCCGAGACACGTTATGTGTGACCTCGGAGTTCGAGAATATGCGAACATGATCTTCTATCAATAATCAACATCGAGTGCAGGCACCCATATTGACTCCCACACATTCATCGATGATCATATCGGATGAACCACGATGCCAGATTCAATCAATCCCATATATATATTCCCTTCGTCTCGCGATATTTTACTTGCCGAGATTCGATCGTCGGTACCGTCATACCTAGTTCAATCTCGTTCACGACAAGTACTTTACTGCCCGTAATCCGATATCACTTTGTGATTAACTCCTTAACCACATGCTTGCAAGCGGTGTTGATATCGATTACCGAGTGGGCCCAAGTATATCTCTCCGACTTGGGAGGGACAAATCCCATCTCGATACATACAACCCACAGATACTTTCCGATCACCTGAGAGACACCTTTATGATCACCCTCTCATAGGATGACGTTTGATGGCCTCAAAGCTTTCTTCCGATACCAGGGAGTTGTATTATCTCATGGTCTAAGGAATACAATATGTGACATAAGAAAAGCTTCGCAAAGATGAACACAATGACACGATCTAATTGCTTCGCTTAGTTTGGAGTCATCCACCATATCATTCTCCCAATGATATGATCTCATTATCAATTGACAACTCATGTCTATGGTTAGGAAACCTTAACCATCATTGATCAATGAGCTAGTCCATAGAGGCGTACTAGGGACACGTGTTGTTCACAAACCACAAGTATTAATGTTTCCGCTAATACAATTCTAGCATGGAATATAAACTTTATCATGAACAAGAATTATAATAATAACATCTTTATTATTGCCTCTAGGGCATAATTCCAACAATCTCCCACTTGCACTAGAGTCAATAATCTAGTTTACATTTGGCAACAATCTTACACCCATGGCACTGAGGTGCTGATCATGTTTTACACGTGGAAGAGGTTTAGTCAATGGATCTGCGACATTCAGATCTGTATGTACTTTGCTGATCTTCAGATCTCCATCTGCTATATAATCTCGGATTATATGAAACTTGCAGTTGATATGCTTGGTCTTTGGATGATATCTTGGTTCCTTAGCGAGTGCTATGGCGCCAGTGTTGTCACACAATATCTCCAGCTGGTCCAATGCACTTGGAACCACGCCAAGCTCAGTGATGAAGTTTCTGATCCAAACTCCTTCACTTGACGCTTCTGCAGCAGCCATGTATTCCGCTTCTACTGTAGATCCCGCGACCACGCTTTGCTTGCAGCTTCTCCAGCTCATAGCTCCTCCATTCAAAATATACACGTATCCTGTCTGAGATTTAGCATCATCCTTGTCGGTGTCGAAACTAGCATCGACGTAACCTTTTACGACGAGATGTTCATCACCCCCATAGACTAAGAACATTTCTTTAGTCCTATTTAGGTACCTTAGGATGTTCTTCACGGCTGTCCAGTGTTCCACTCTTGGATCACTTTGATATCCTTTCGTCAAACTAAGAGCATTGGACACATCCGGTCTAGTACACAGCATGGCATACATGATGGAACCTATTGGCCGAGGCATAAGGCACTTTGCTCATAGCTTCCCTATCATTTACCGTAGCTGGACACTGAGCCTTGCTCAATATCTTACCTGACAACATAGGCACTGAACCTTTCAATGCCTTATCCATTCTGAACCTTTTCAGAACTTTGTCTAGGTATGTACTCTGGCTTAAAGCTATCAGGCGTCTTTGTCTATCTCTATAGATTTTGATGCCCAATATATAAGCAGCTTCACCTAGGTCTTTCATTGAAAAACACTTGTTCAAATAACTCTTCACATCGTTAAGCATGTTGATGTCATTTCCAATAATCAATATGTCATCCACATATAGTACCAGAAACGTCACCGAGCTCCCACTCACTTTCTTGTAGATGCAAGCTTCGTAGCAATTTGGAACAAATCCAAAGCTCTTGATCACTTGATCAAAGCGAAGATTCCAACTCCGAGATGCTTGCTTGATCCATAAATGGGCAGCTGAAGTTTGCATACTTTATCAACATCCTTAGGATCGACAAAACCTTGGTTGCATCATATACAACTCTTCATCAATGTTGCCATTGAGGAAAGCGATCTTGACATCCATTTGCCATATTTCATAATCATGAAGCAACAATTGCTAATAAAATCCGAATGGACTTAAACATCGCTACGGAGAGAAAGTCTCATCATAGTCAACCTTGAACTTGTCGAAAACCTTTCGCAACAAGCCGTGCTTTATAGGCGGTAACATTACCATCGCGTCCGTTTTCTTCTTGAAGATCCATTTGCACTCAACGGCCTTTGGTCGCTAGGAGGGTCCACCAAAGTCCATACTTGGTTTTCGCTCATGGATCCCAATTCGGTTCATGGCTTCTAGCCATTTCTCGAATCTGGGCTCATCATCGCTTCCTCATAGTTCGTGGTTCGCTGTCTTCTACTAACAAGACAGTCAAGACAGGGTTGCCGTACCACTCGGGAGGGCACGCGACCTTGTCGACCTGCGACGTTCGATGCAACATCGTCCAAGCTTCATGATCCTTGTCATTAGCTTCCTCTATTGTTGGTGCGGTGACCTTTGGAACAATTTCAGGTCTGTGCTACTCTCCAATTCAAGAGAAGGTTCAATAACCTCATCTAGCTCTACTTTCCTCCCACTCACTTCTTTCGAGAGAAACTCCTTCTCAAGAAAGGAACCGTTCTTCGACAAACACTTTGCCTTCGGTTACGTGATAGAAGGTATACCCAATAGTTTCCTTAGGGTATCCTATGAAGGCACTTCTCGCTTTGGGTTCGAGCTTGTCGGCATCAACTTCTTGGCGTAAGCCGCATCCCCAAACTTTAAGAAACGACAACTTAGGTTTAGCACCAAACCACAGTTCATACGGTGTCGTCTCAACGGATTTAGATGGTGCCCTATTTAAAGTGAATGCAGCGGTTTCTAATGCATAACCCTAAAATGATAACGGCAAATCAGTAAGAGACATCATTGATCGGACCATATCTAATAGGGTTCGATTCCGGCGTTCAGACACACCATTGCGCTGTGGTGTTCCGGGTGGCGTGAGTTGTGAAACGATTCCACTTGCTTTAAGATGCGTGAGAAAATCATAACTCAGATACTCGCCCCCACGATCGGATCGTAGAAACTTAATCTTTTTGTTACGATGGTTCTCCACTTCATTCTAAAATTCTTTAAACTTTTCAAACATTTTAGATTTATGTTTCATTAAATAGATATACCCATATCTACTTAAGTCATTGGTAAAAGTGAGAAAGTAGCGATATCCACCGCGCGTCGAAACACTCATCAGTCCGCATACATCGGTATGTATGATTTCCAACAAGTCCGTTGCTCGCTCCATCATACCGGAGAACAGGGTTTTGATCATCTTGCCCATGAGGCATGGTTCGCATGTGTCAAATGATTCAAAATCAAGAGACTCCAAAAGTCCATCAGAATGGAGTTTCCTCATGCGCTTTACACCAATATGACCTGAGCAACGATTGCCACAAATAAGTAGTATTATCACTATCTACTTTGCATCTCTTAGCCTCAATGTTATGGATGTGTGTTTCATCCCTTTCGAGATTTAGAAGAAATAAACCATTCACAAGAGGTGCATGACCATAAAAGATGTTACTCATATAAATAGAACAACCATTATTCTCCGATTTAAATGAATAACCGTCTTGCAATAAACACGATCCAGAAATAATGTTCATGCTCAACGCAGGCACATAATAACATTTATTAAGGTTTAAAACTAATCCCGAAGGTAAAACTAAGGAGAGCGTCTTGTGGCCATCACATCAACTCTTGATCCGTTGCCAACGCCAATCGTCACCTCATCCCTCAAGCCGCCGTCTATTCCGTAGCTCTGTTTGAGTTACAAATATTAGCAACTGAACCGTATCAAATACCCGAGCACTACAACGAGGGCTAGTAAGGAAAACATCAATAACATGTATATCAAATATACCTTTGATGGTTCTGACCTTCTTGTCCGCTAAGTACTTGGACGATTCGCTTCGGTGACCCTTGTCCTTGCAATAGAAGCACTCAGTGTCCGGCTTAGGACCAGCCTTGAGCTTCTTCTCAGCAGGGGCAACGCGCTTGCCGCCGCCTTTCTTGAAGGGCTTCTTTGCACCTTTACCTTTCTTAAAGGAGGGCTTGTTGACCATCAACACATGATTATCCTTTTGATGTCCACCTCCGCAGCCTTGACTGCGAAGAGCTCGGTGATCGTATCGATGGAACCAATCTGATTATGAGTCACTACAAAACTTTTGTAGCTGGGAGGAGTGATTGCGAGAACCACTGTCAATCTTGAGATCCTCTGGAACCTTGCGATCCGATTGCTCAAGGCGTTGAGTGTAGCCCGACATCTTAATGGCGTGCTCACTACGGAACTCCCTTCCTCCATCTTGCGATTAAAGAACTTCTCGGAGATCTCATATCTCTCGAGCGGGCCTGAGTCTCGAAACATGGTTTTCAACTCTTGAGAATCTCAAAGGGCGGGATAGTTTTCAAAACGATTTTGAAGTTCGGTTCCATAGCAAACAACATGGTGCTCTTAATCACACCATAATCATCTTTCTTGGCCCGATAGACAGCTTTCTCATCGGGTAGCGATTGCGTGAGGGTCACCTAACGCTTTCCCAAGGACATAGTCCTTTTGACCGCCAGACAGAATGATTCTTAGATTGCGGAACCAGTTGGTGAAGTTAGACCCATTGTTCTTTAGCTTTTCTTTCTCAGCAAAAACGTTGAAGTTGAAGTTGGACTTAGCCATGTGATCTACAATATTTGCAAGTACAAATCAGACTATGTTCATGATAACTAGTTCAACTTTTAATCAAATTACTAGATGAACTCCCACTAAATTCAACATCCCTCAAGTTGTTTAGTGAACACGATCCAAATTCACCACACCTAATCCGATCTTCACGAGAAGAGATGTGGTTTCAATGGTGGACAACGAAGTGTCGATCATATCATTCATATGACTCATGCTTAACCTTTTGGTTCATGTGTTCCGAGGCCATGTCTGTACATGCTAGGCTCGTCAAGTTAGACCCAAGTATTTCCGTGTGCAAAACTGGCTTGCACCCGTTGTATGTGGCGTAGAGTCTATAGCACCCGATCATCACGTGATGCTTGGACACGACGAACTTCATAGCGGTGCATACTTGGGGAGAACACAGTTTTATCTTGATCTTTAAGTGAGGAATCATCTTATAATGCTACCGTCGCGATCTAAGCATGATAAGATACATAAAAGGATAAACATCACATGCATATAACTTTATGTGACATGGTATAGCCAATCTTCGCGCAATGATCTCCATCTTGTGCGTTCCGGCATGATCTCCATCACTTCACCATGATTGCCTCCACCACGAATAGCAACTACAACTATTGCTAACTACTTAGCGATAAAGTAAAGCTATTACATGGCGTATAAGAAGTTGACTCGCAGGTCATACATAATTATAAAGACAACCATATGGCTCCTGCCGGTTGTGTACTCATCGACATGCAAGTCGTGAAACGTTACAAAACATGATCATCACATACAATATACACATCACATCTTGGGCCATACCATATCACAGAAAACATTCCCTGCAAAAACAAGTTAGACGCCTCTACTTTGTTGTTGCATGTTTTACGTGGCTTATGGGAGTAGATGCTAAGAACGATTCTTACCTACGGAAAGCCACAACGGTGATATTATGGTTGCCAAACTCGGTGTTAATCCCATGACAACTATAGTGAGAGAAACGGACATCCACCGGCCGCATGTATGGTACAAGCCACACGTCAAGTGCGGAGCGGTCTCATGACGGCGTCGCGTAAGGTTGGCCTGGACCGCTTCAATCTCACTATCCCGCGCCATAAGAATAACACAAACAAGAGGCTTGCAACAGAAAACATCAACGCCCACAACAACCATGTTGCGTTCTACTCGTGAAACACATCTACGCATAGATCTAGCTCTGATACCACTGAAGGGTTTCGCGGCATAGTAAATCAAAATTTTCTACGGAAGCGAACAGAGGGAAAGCCAAGATCTAATCTAGGAGATGCAAACAACGAGAGAGATTGGATTAGATCTTCATACCCTTAAAGATTCACACAGCGGAACGTTGGTCGGAACGTGGGTGATGTAGTCGTACTCGCTTCTCCTCCTCGCGATCCGATCCGATCTAGCACCACAAGTGGCGGTGCCTCCGTGAGATGCACACGTGCAGCACCTCGACGTCTCCTCCTTCCTTGGACCAGCAAGTATGGTGGAGAGATGGATTGGATCTACAACACGACGGCGCGGTGTATATGGTGGAGAATTTCTGCAGCAGGGCTTCGCCTACAAACAGTCGGGAGGGAGAGAGGAAGGCAGCAGGGCAACTAGGGTTTGGAGGAAGGTGTAGGTTGGGGGGAGGGGGCGCACCAGCCCTCTATATATAGAGGGGGGGTGCGGCCAGCCCTTGCCCATCCTCCAAGCCTATCTCTAGTTTAAACGATTTAAACTTTCCCTTATCTAGAAACCCTATCTCTAGTTTAAACGAGTTTAAACTTATCTAGGATCGGCTGGGCCCTATGGGGCCTTGTGCCCCTGGCCCAATGCGGCCAGGACTTCCCTCATAGGCCCATGCCCCTCCCGGAAGGTGGGGCCACGTTGGTCCCCTTAGGAAGGTTCTAGAAGCTTCCTACAATACCGATTAACTTGGAACAATTCGAACTCCAAAAACTGCCGCCTTATATGAATCTTATTCTCCGGACCACTCCGGAACCTCGTGATGTCCCGATCCCATCCGAGACTCGAACAAAATTCATAAACCAAGTATCCAATCTATCCTAGCGTCGAGACACGTTAAGTGTGTGACCTGAGTTCGAGAATATGCAGACATGATCTTCTATCAATAATCAGCAGCGGTGCAGGCACCCATATTGACTCCCACACATTCATCGATGATCATATCGGATGAACCACGATGCCAGGATTCAATCAATCCCATATATATATTCCCTTGTCTCGCGATATTTTACTTGCCCGAGATTCGATCGTCGGTACCGTCATACCTAGTTCAATCTCGTTCACAGCAAGTACTTTACTCGTTCCGTAATCCGATATCACTTTGTGATTAACTCCTTAACCACATGCTTGCAAGCGGTGTTGATATCGCTTACCGAGTGGGCCCGAAGTATATCTCTCCGACTTGGGAGGGACAAATCCCATCTCGATACATACAACCCAACAGATACTTTCCGATCACCTGAGAGACACCTTTATGATCACCCTCTCATAGGATGACGTTTGATGGCCTCAAAGCTTTCTTCCAATACCAGGGAGTTATATTATCTCATGGTCTAAGGAATACAATATTTGACATAAGAAAACCTTCGCAAAGATGAACACAATGACATGATCTAATTGATTCGCTTAGTTTGGGTTTGTCCACCATATCATTCTCCCAATGATATGATCTCATTATCAATTGACAACTCATGTCTATGGTTAGGAAACCTTAACCATCATTGATCAATGAGCTAGTCCATAGAGGCGTACTAGGGACACGGTGTTGTTCACAAACCACACAAGTATTAATGTTTCCGCTTAATACAATTCTAGCATGGAATATAAACTTTATCATGAACAAGAATTATAATAATAACATCTTTATTATTGCCTCTAGGGCATAATTCCAACAACTCCAGCCTCTCCCCTCTGCGTATATCATCCTCACGAAACCCTAAGACTCGGGGAGCGACCACAAAAAGATTATGCCGCCTCTGCGGGGCGGAAAACACTGAGAGAGAAAGATCTCTCCGGCAGATAGATTTCTGCCAGGGGAATTCCTTCCCGGAGAGGGGAGATCGTTGCCATCAACACCACCATCAAGCTGGACTTCATCGAGATCATCATCATCATCACCACCATCATCACCATCAGCACCCTCATCACCATCTCCATATTGCTGTAACAATTGCGTTGAATCTTGCATAGTTCATAGGGGAAACTTTCCCGGTGTTGATTACTCTTTGTAGTTGATGCTATTGAGTGAACCATTGAATTGTTGTTTATGTTCAGATTGTTATACATCATTATTCCATCTCTGATCATGATCCATATGATGTCTTGTGAGTAGTTCGTTTTGTTCTTGAGGACATGGGAGAAGTCTTGTTGTTAGTAGTGGAGTTGCGTTGAGAAAGATTCAATAGATTGTTATTTAAGTTGTGGTGTACTTCTTCTAGTGGTGTCATGTGAACGTCGACTACATGAAACTTCACCTATATGGGCCTAGGGGAATGCATTGTGTATTTGGCTACTAATCGTAGGGGTTGCCGGAGTGATAGAAACCTGAACCCCCGTTAGGAAACCATTGCACAAGGGACGTAAGGGTCTTCGAGTTTAAAGTTGTGGTTAGGTTTCTACCTTAATTACTTTCTTGTACTTACGGATGTTTGCAAGGGGTATAATCACAAGTATGAAGCTAAAGAAGATTAATCGACTATATGAAGCGAAAGCACTTGACAGTCTTCCCATGTGTCCTCGAGAACGTTTCGTCATCTATAGAAATACAACCGGCTTGTCCTTTGCTTCATAAAGGATTGGGCCACTTGCTGCATTTATTCCTACTGTCTCTTATTTACTCGTACTTTGTTTACTTGCTTTATCGAAAACCCCTAAAAATCCGTTTGCTAAGTATTTGCAGAGAATTCCTGATCCATACCACTAGCCGGACCTTACGCTCCTCGTTGGGTTCGACACTCTTACTTATCGAAAATACTACGATACACCCCTATACTTGTGGCTCATCAAGACTATTTTTAAAGCGCTGTTGCGGGAGTGAAGCGCTATTGGAGAGTGGGCGGTAAAGGAAACATCTCTGTGAGTATTGTTTATACGCTAGTTGCTTTATTTTCGTTGTGGATAATTCGCTGAGTTTCTTATTTGGTAATGCTACTACCACTACTAAGGTAGTAGATAAGCCACCACCTGCTGAGAAAGATGTTTTCAAAATACCTACAAGAATTATTGATCATGTTATGGATAACTACTATGTTGGGGATGGAAATGCCCATCCTGGTGATCATTTACTCTTTATACACGAATTATGCAGGTTGTTCAAGTGTGCAAGTATTACTACAGATCAAGTTAAGAAGAAGTTATTCTCATTATCACTGAAAGGAAGAGCTGAGGAATGGTATAAGCTGCTGAAGAATGGTCAAGCTCTGGAATGGGAGGAAATAGTGCCTCTCTTTTATTCAAAGTTTTATCCTCCTAGTGAGATTCATAAAGATCGGAATCAAATATACAACTTTTGGCCTCTTGATGGAGAGAGTACAGCTCAAGCTTGGGGGAGATTGAAGTTACTAATGCTCAAATGTCCCATTCATGAGCTCCCCAACAATATTATTATCAACAACTTTTATGCAACGCTCCCTCTACATGATAAAGATTTATTGGATGCTTCTTGTGCTGGATCATTCACTCGTATGGAAGAAGAAGCCAAATGGGACCTTCTGGATCGTATTCAAGACAATGCTGAAGCTTGGGAGAATGATAAAGGTAGAAAGCCAGGTATAAATTATGATTATGAATGCATTGAATCTTTTATGGGAACTGATGACTTTCAAAATATTAAAAATGCTTATGGTCTAGACTCTCAAGCTATTGCTTCTTATTTTAAGGCTTTTGCTTCTTATATTGAAGTGCCTAAAAATAAGTGGAATAAGTATCACGAACCTTATAAAGATGTTTCTAAGAGCGTTCCTGCAATAAATACTGAAGTTTATACTGCTAATCATGTTTTACCTGAACCTTATATTGAGAAAATGCCTTTTCCAGTTAAGGTAAAGGAACATTCTGTGATAGCTAGTATGGTTAATGAAAGTATGAATAAGGATGTTGAACCTGATAAACAAATGGTTGATGAACCTATAATAGCAAGTGTGAAAGACTTTGTCACTAAGTATGAGGAAGAGGGACACCTTATCCTTTGCAAGGATACCTCTAATATTGTTTCACATAGTAGTGTTATGAGAGCTAGTATTCCAGTGTTTTCTGTTAAAATAAGTGATCATTGCTATGATAGTCCTTGTGATAGCTATATTGTTAAGTTTATGCATGAAACTGAAAGTTATTATGAGAGAGGGAAACGTGTTCTTATGCATCTCAATAATATCAAGTTTCCTCGTTTTATGCTGAAAGTTTTTATGTTGCACTTCTTTTGCCTTCTTATGCAAGTTGCCTCTGGTTTCAACAACTTGTTTGTTTACAAAATTCCCTTGCATAGGAAGTGGGTTAGACTTAAATGTGTGTGTTTTTCCTTCTTAATGCTCTCTTTCACTTCAATTCATATCCCTATGAGAGCTTCTTCAAAATTATCATGCCCATCTTAAAGGCTATAAAGAAAGAGCTTTATGGGAGACAACCCAATTTGTTTTTGCTTTCAGTTTGTTTTTGTTTCTTTGAGTCTTGGAAGTTATTACTTCAGTAATAACCGCTCGTTATCTGTTTTGTTTGGTTTTTGTGTCAAGATCAACCTCTAATGAGAGAGAAGTAAGATTTGGGGAAGTTGCTGTCCCGAAACAGATTTTTGTGCTTCACCGTAAAAATTCATGAGAGACATCTGTATGTCGGATGGAGCTGTATTTTTTTGTGCTTCTGCCCCAAGGTGTTATTTAACTTTCATTAGTTTTTCACTTTTTGATTTGAGCAACAAAAGATTTTCGAAAAAATTTATCTTTACCTGCTGGTCTGTTTTGATAGATTTAGCCACTCTTGCATTTGCTTCTTTATTCGATCTCCTTTTTGAATTCTTTTTGGGTTTTTGGAAGGAGTTGCTACAGTATCTTTTGTTTTGATGGTTTTAAGTTGAAGTTGGACCCAAAAAAATTTATCACTTCACTTATACTAATGTTGCTAATGAGAACTGTGTGAAGTTTTGTGTGAAAGAAATTTCCAGGAAGTGGAGACAATGGTGTAATAAGGAAGAGAAGGGTGACTCAAGTAATAAGTGTATGAAGATGAAGATATTGATGATTCAAGTGGTGACTCCGAAAGAATCTACTAGATACCAAATTCAGAGACCTGCAGAGTCCGTTTTCAAATAGGTAACAGTTCTGGTAAGAAAAGTTCCGCGAAAATACAATCCAACTATATTTTTGTAGTTTTTAGTCAATAAGGAAAGCTACAAAGCGAAAAAGGGACGGAAACGGAGCCAGGGTGGCCCACACCACCCCATGGCGCGGGCCCACCCTGGTCACACCACCAAGTGGTGAGGCCACCCAGGACTCCGCCTCCGACTCGTTTTCTCCCAGTACCTTCCTTTTGATATGAAACTTCGTAATATATAACCCCCCGGATCCCCCGAGGTCCGTATATCGTGTTTTTGTCGTGTTTTTGTTTCGATCTGTTTCTGTCAGGACATACTCTTTGAAGGCTTAGAAGCACAATGGTGTCCGCCAAGGATAAAAGGAAGGAGCCCATGGAGGAAGACCTCCAAGACCCTGGGAAGGAGAAGGAGATCGAGAGTGAAGGTGAAGAGGAGCAATGCCAACGTCCGCACACCGACACTACCATTGCAAGCATCGGAGTGGTGAAACCTGCCAAGATCAGAAGGACTGCATAGATGCAGACTGGGGGGAAAGCTCCTCGTCACAGTTTGGCTCCACGATCTCGTCCTCCATGCACTAACCATGCAGGAAAAGAAGACTCCAAGAGGGAAAAACGGAAAAAGAAGCACGAGAGCTGGGATCCACGAACTGAAATGATCATGAGCCGTATTGAGCACAACTTAGAGTTGATTCGTACTCTCACCTTCGAGATTGAGGACTTGGGGAAACTGATCAAGGATATCATCAAAAGGACACCACCACCACCTAAGGAGTAACTCATCATCAGGTTTGGCATCCCCTTGGTTTGTTCCAAACTTGGGGGAGTGTCGCGGTATCACATCACTATCTTCTATCTTTTTACCTTATTAGTAGAGTCATATCATGAATAGAGGAGTTATTATGTAGTATGGTTTGCATTATCGAAGTGTCCCCTCTCTCGTTAGATATGTATCCCTTGGTGTGAGTTTCTGTTATGGAATATTAATGAGAAGTTCTATCATTCACTCTTTTGCATAGCTTATATTAGTTTTCAATTCGTGGTTATATGATTGATCTTGTTGTTAGTATTGGTATCACTTTGGGATCATTGAGTTAATTTAGTTGGTTTTGGCAAACCTGGCTCGGTCAGTAGCAACACCTTTTTGAGAGTTGAAAAGAAAAGGATAGAAGTACTCTAGAGAAGAAAAACAATTTCATCACCTTTCTTTCTTGATTTGCCCATAAGTCTAGTATTCTCTAGTTAAGATCTTTTGTGCTTCCAAGGAATATTGCATGTTTGTCTTTATTATTTGTATGTTTGGTTGTTTCCTTCAACTCTTGTACTTGCTACCCAGCCTTGCTAGCCAAAAACCTGTACTGAGAGGGAATTCTTCTCGTGCATCCACCTCCTTTAAACCAAAACCTTTGCCATTTGTGTCCACCATACCTACCTAGTATCATTATTGCTATTCCAAGTAAATTCTTGTTTTATCTACCTCCCAAATTAAACTTGTTATTTGAAAAGTAGTGATTAAAGCTCTCACGAACTTGATGGCACACTTTACTTCCTTGCACTTAATAAACTTGAACCATTGTGCTCACCTATGTTGCGTATATGCTTGCGCTTTGTAAGTTGTGAATTAGCAGAACCATCTTTGTCACACGGGAACGCTTTCAACATTGCACCGTACTTTGTACCAAGTTGATATCATGTTCTTTTGTCTATAGATGTCATTGTGAAATGAAAGGAGCTTGTAAGTCCATGGAGTTATGCATGTGTGTTAGAGAAACGCTGGTAGCTGGTCTAATCCATGCTGGCATGGTGGAAACCTGCAGCATAACCATAACGAGTATCTATGAAGCATTCTTCTTATAAAAAAGAGATAGAGATTGAGAAAAAGAGAAAAGAAAAAAGAAAAAAAAGATATTATGAAAAGAGGAAAGAGAGAAAAAAAAGCACCATATTCCCATGGTAAATAAGAAGATTGCTGAGATACTTATTGTCTGCTTGCCTTGTCATTTTGATATGGGGATTCTTCCGTATCATCGGGCAAGGGGTACCCCGTTGGTGGTTCTCAATGATACACATATGCTTACGATGACAAGAACTTACCGGTGACTAAACTTGAGTAGCATGAGGAGCGGCCCTCGTATTCAAGGGACATGAGATTCTCAATTTACAACTTGTCAATGCATATCCTCATATTTGATCACTTTAACCTTAATCACCTAAAGATGCCTATGATAGGGGCAATGAGAGCTGAAAGCTAGTAAGTATCATAATTTTTGGGAGCTCTTTATGAGACTTGCAATCCCTGCTTCCCTCTGCGAAGGGCCTTTCTTTTACTTTGTAGTTTAGTCAGTAAACCTACTCCCTTCTATCTCAGCAAGTATTTTGAGTTGATGTGTTTCATTCACTCATATGGTGATTTATGCAATCATGTTTCTTATGTTCCTTGTTTTGCACATTTGCTCTTATCTTGAAGTTTACTACTTTGAAAGCTTTCATTGAAAAACCAGCTATTTGTGAACTCCAGCAAATTATCAACTATTCTTCGACCAAGAGCTAAGTTTGCCATTACCAATTATGATTCACTTTATATATCTTTATTTGTGTTTCCTTTACTCATTGCAAGTTGAGTTATATAATAGTGAGTTGTCTTCTATTATAATCTATGTATTTGATGAATGTGATGCTTCTTATCCGTATTCTTTTATTGACTCTTCACTCCATAAACCCGAGGTCATGTTTATTGAGCTCAGTTTCGCTTGGGGACAAGCGAAGTCTAAGCTTGGGGGGAGTTGATACATACATTTTGCATCACTATTCTATGTCTTAATTCACTATTATTCATTGATATATTTCGTATTGAGAGGTGATACTTATGTTATTTCATCTATTTTTGCATGGTTGATGACTTTTGGAGCATGGACCGCTGCAGTCAGGATTCTGATGGAAAAGGTGCTGTTTGGAGGCAAAATTCGCGAAGATCAGAAAATCCGGAAAATATACGGAAAATGCTATTTTTCCAGAAGACTCAGGATGCTAGAAGATGGAGTGGAGGTGGGCCACAGGGGGCCCACACCACCCCATGGCGCGGGCAGGCCTAGGCCGCGCCTGGGAGTGGTGTGGCCGCCCTGGACCACTCCAGCCTCTCCCCTCTGGCATATATCATCCCCACGAAACCCTAAGACTCGGGGAGCGACCACAAAAAGATTCTGCCGCCTCTGCAGGGTGGAAAACACTGAGAGAGAAAGATCTCTCCGGCAGACAGATTTCTGCCAGGGGAATTCCTTCACGGAGAGGGGAGATCGTCGCCATCAACACCACCATCAAGCTGGACTTCATCGGGATCATCATCACCACCATCATCACCATCAGCACCCTCATCACCATCTCCATATTGCTGTAACAATTGCGTTGAGTCTTGCATAGTTCATAGGGGAAACTTTCTCGGTGTTGATTACTCTTTGTAGTTGATGCTATTGAGTGAACCATTGAATTATTGTTTATGTTCAAATTGTTATACATCATTATTCCATCTCTGATCATGATCCATATGATGTCTTGTGAGTAGTTCGTTTTGTTCTTGAGGACATGGGAGAAGTCTTGTTGTTAGTAGTGGAGTTGCGTTGAGAAAGATTCAATAGATTGTTATTTAAGTTGTGGTGTACTTCTTCTAGTGGTGTCATGTGAACGTCGACTACATGACACTTCACCTATATGGGCCTAGGGGAATGCATTGTGTATTTGGCTACTAATCGTAGGGGTTGCGGATGTAAACCTGAACCCCCGTTAGGAAACCATTGCACAAGGGACGTAAGGGTCTTAGAGTTTAAAGCTGTGGTTAGGTTTCTACCTTAATTACTTTCTTGTACTTACGGATGTTTGCAAGGGGTATAATCACAAGTATGAATTAGTCTTGGATGGGGCGGTACATTAGCACAGGTTCACCCACACAACACTTAGCAAGCTAAAGAAGATTAATCGACTATATGAAGCGAAAGCACTTGACAGTCTTCCCATGTGTCCTCGAGAACGTTTGGTCATCTATAGAAATACAACCGGCTCGTCCTTTGCTGCATAAAGGATTGGGCCACTTGCTGCATTTATTCCTACTGTCTTTTATTTACTCGTACTTTGTTTACTTGCTTTATCAAAAACCCCTAAAAATCTGTTTGCTAAGTATTTGCAGAGAATTCCTGATCCATACCACTAGCCAGCACCTTCTGCTCCTCATTGGGTTCGACACTCTTACTTATCTAAAATACTGCGATACACCCCCTATACTTGTGGGTCATCAAAGGATCACACCATCGCTCGTCTTTGTAAGAAGGTGGCCGACCTCGAGAAGACCATCCATGAGCAAGAAGTCCAGCTTGAAGCAAAGGAAGAGAAAGAAGGTGAAGACATCCAGGGAGATCTTCACTCGTACCTCAGTGATAACAATGACTACCTGGAGGATGATGCCATGGATTTCTACACCGATGATGATGACTCCGGCTTCATTGATGATAAGTAGATGCACTTGATCACTACCATAGGAATGAGTTGTATCGGTCCCACTGTATCTTAGTTCGCAGATGGTTCTTAAAACCATCTGTTTTCCATTTGTGTTCTGGTGTGTGTTGTATTGTGTGCTTGAATGAATGAATGAATGAGAAGAAGTTAGTTTGTAAAATCTGAGTCAAACTCAAAGTTTTAGTTTTGAAACCAAACCATGAACCTTAGAATTTCCCTCTTATCTCATTATCTATCTCAATCTTCAGATGACTCGTGGAAACCCTGGAGGAAGCAGCTCATCGTAGGACCCGATGCTGCAGATTCTGCAGATGCTAGTTTCTGACCTTGAAGCTAGTAGAGCCGAACGCCAAGCCAACCTAGCCACTCTTCAATAGATACCTCAGATGGCCCACAATAATCAAGGCCATGGAAATCGGGATCACCATGGATCCAAGCTTAAGAACTTTCAGAATACCAATCCCCCCATCTTTAACAAATCTGAGGATCCCTTAGATGTTGATGACTGGCTACAAACCATGGAGAATAATATGGAGGTCATAGGAGTTGACGCCAATGAGAAAGTACTATTTGCCACCCATTATCTGGCAGGAGATGCAAGAGCCTGGTGGAATAGCACCCGTACCATGAACAACGGTCAAGTCATGACTTGGGAAGCATTCAAGATCAAGTTCAGCCGCACCCATGTGCCACAAGGTTTGGTCACCAGAATGAGAGATGAGTTCAGGGAGTTGAAGCAAGGAAGAATGACGGTAATTGAGTACCGCGACAATTTTTTGTCCCTAGCTAGATATGCCCCTGATGAGATCAACATTGAAGCCAAGAAGAAAGAAAGGTTCCTGAATGGATTGCATGATGAGATGCAAACTGTGTTAGTCAACATCCGTTTTGGAGATCTAGAAGAGCTAGTAGACTCTGCCATCCAGATGGAAGGGAAGATAAACCAAGCCAATGACAACCACAAGCGCAGGATGATGCACCAGACTAGGTCTCACAATGCCCAGAAGTATCGCCCCAACCCGTCTGCGGGATATGCACCAAGAAACAATAGACCCCCGATGTCTCGTCCAAGCTACCCCAATCGTAGCGGAGGAAACTTGAAGTCTGGAGGAAACAACAACAACAACCCCGGCAACTCCAACAACTTCAACCGTGCACCGCCCAAGTCCAACAACAACAACAATACTGCCCCAAGGACTGGAAGCAATGTTGTGCCTATTGCAGCCAAAGACAAGTCCCAGATTACTTGCTTTGAATGTGGAGTCAAGGGTCACTACTCCAACGAGTGTCCCACGAAGCTTGCAGCCACCACCAATGTGAATGCCCCAGCTCAGCAGCAGCATCGTGTTCAGCCTGGAAGAAGATTTGCCCCAGGGAATTCGCTCAACTGCAACGGCCGTCTATTTCACATGAATCTTTGAAGAAGCTCGTAGCGCCCGGATGTTGTTACAGGTATGTTTTACATTAACTCAGTACTTGCAAGAGTGTTGTTTGATTCTGGAGCATCGCACTCGTTTGTTACAGAAGAATTTGCATGCACTAGTAAGATTCAACCAACAAAATTGAAGCATGTTATGATAGTTCAAATACCTGGTTCAACCACCAAAGCTAGAAAAATTTGCAAGGCTATACCTATAAGAATCCATGGGATAGATTTTTATGCCAATCTAATAGTACTTGGAACCAAAGGCTTGGAAGTAGTACTAGGAATGGATTGGATGTCGAAACATAAAGGATTGATCGACTATGCCAAGAAAGCCATAACCATGACCAGTAACTCTGGAGTATCGGTAGAGCATGTATCAGAAACCTTGCCCCGTCAGTTCAAATGCAACAAGAGTCTAGCCCAACCAACCATAGACCAAGTCAGAGTAGTCTGTGAATACCCCGACGTATTCCCAAATGAATTGCCCAGTATGCCCCCAGATCAGGATATCGAGTTCATTATTGAACCAATTCCTGAAACTGGACCCATAGCCCAGAGACCTTATAGTATGAACCCGTATGAATTAGTGGAGCTAAAGAAGCAGCTTGATGCTATGCTGGAGAAAGGTCTAATTCAACCAAGCGCATCGCTATGGAGATCGCATGTTCTGTTTGTGGACAAGAAAGATGGAGGTAACCGTTTATGTATGGATTATAGGAAGCTGAATGATGTCACCATCAAGAACAAGTACCCATTACCAAAGATTGAGAATCTGTTTGATTAGTTGACTGGTGCCAGAGTGTTTTCTAAGATTGATCTTAGAACTGGTTATCATCAACTCAAGATTCGTGCAACGGATATTCCAAATACCGCCTTTACTACCAGATATGGATTGTATGAGTATACGGTCATGTCTTTTGGATTAACCAATGCCCCCGCTTATTTCATGAATCTCATGAATAAGATTTTTATGAACTTTCTAGATAAGTTTGTCATTGTTTTTATCGACAATATTCTAATCTATTCCAAGTCAGAAGAAGACCATGAGCTACACCTGAGAACCATCCTTGAAACCCTTAGAGAGCATCAGTTGTATGCCAAGTTTAGTAAATGTGAGTTCTGGCTGAAAGAAGTAGGATTCCTCAGACATTTTGTGTCGGCAGGAGGAGTCGCTGATGATCTTGCCAAGATCAAAGATGTTGAAGAATGTAAAGCCCCAACCACTCAAACCCAAGTCCGTGCATTTCTAGGATTAGCGGGATACTACTGCAAGTTCGTTGAAGGATTTCCGAGCATCGCAAGACCAATGACCCAACTATTGAAGAAAGACAAGAAGTTTGAATGGACTGACAAATGTGAAGCAAGTTTTCAAGAGCTCAAGAAGAGATTGATTTCAGCCCTAATCTTGATTATGCCAGATATCAAGAAGCCTTTTGATGTGTATTGTGATGCATCCAAGATTGGTCTCGGATGTGTGTTGATGCAAGAAGGCAAAGTCATAGCATATCTGTCCCGACAGCTGAAACAGCATGAGCAAAGCTACCCTACCCATGATCTTGAACTAGCAGCTGTAGTTTTAGCCTTGAAGACATGGCGTCATTACCTAATGGGTAATCGTTGTGAGATTTATTCGGATCATAAGAGTTTGAAGTATATTTTCACTCAGAAGGAGCTGAATATGAGGCAAAGGAGATGGATAGAGTTAATCAAGGATTATGACCTTGACATTCACTATCACCCCGGCAAAGCCAATGTGGTAGCGGATGCTCTTAGTAGATTGCCGTGTAGATTAAACACCATGATCAAAGAAGCCCAGCCAAGTTTGCATGAAGAGTTGGAGCAGTTTAGAACGGAGCTAGTTAGCAAAGGATTTTTAGCTAGCATTAAACTTCAACCCATGTTGATTAGCCAGATCAAGGAAGCGCAGGAGGGAAATGAAAGTATCGACAGAATCAAACGTTGTATTGGTACAGGAAAGGTGCCTGGATTCACCGAAGATGAAGAAGGAGTTTTGTGGTACAAAGGACGTATCTGTGTGCCAGCAGATTCCGAGCTGAAGCAAGTTATCATGCAAGAAGCTCATGATACTCTTTATTCTATCCACCTCGGAGGAACGAAGATGTATCAGGATTTGAAGGAGCAATTTTGGTGGCACAAGATGAAGAAAGAAATTGGAAGCTACATAGCCAAGTGATATCTGTCAGAGAGTCAAAGCGGAACATCAGAGACCCGTAGAACTTTTGCAACCATTGCATATTCCGGAATGGAAATGGGATTCCGTTGGAATGGACTTTATCACCGGTTTGCCTACTTCTAGTAGGGGAAATGACTCTATCTGGGTCATAGTTGATAGACTGTCCAAGGTAGCCCATTTTATACCTATCAAGACAACCTACCAGAGTTCGAAGCTAGCAGAGCTGTACATTGCTAGGATCGTCAGTTTGCATGGAACCCCTAAGACCATCGTGTCAGATCGAGGAACCCAATTTACCTCAAGATTTTGGCAGAAGGTCCAAGAAGGATTAGGAACCAAGTTGAATTTCAGCACAGCTTATCACCCGCAGACCGATGGACAAACTGAAAGAGTCAACCAAATCTTAGAAGATATGTTGAGAGCTTGTGTGCTAGAGTATGGATCAAAATGGGAAGATTGTCTACCTTTCGCAGAATTCTCATACAACAACAGTTATCAAGCCAGTTTGCAGATGGCCCCGTTTGAATTTCTGTATGGAAGGAAATGTCGTACCCCCTTGAATTGGTCGCAAGTAGGAGAGAGTCAGATTTTCGGACCCGACATCCTACGAGAAGCCGAAGAGAAGGTTCACAAAGTCCGTGAGCACCTCAAGACCGCCCAATCGAGACAGAAGAGTTATGCTGACAAGAGACGTCGAGACCTAACTTTCAAGGTTGGAGATTTTGTGTATCCCAAAGTGTCGCCTTTGAAGGGAATGCAACGTTTTCAACTGAAAGGAAAGTTAGCCCACAGATATATTAGACCCTTCAAGATTTTGAATCGCCGAGGAGAAGTATCATATCAACTGAAACTGCCAGAGGAGATGTCAGCCATCCATGATGTGTTCCATATCTCGTTACTTCGCAAATGCCTAGAAGTTCCGGAGAAGACCGAAGTGTTCAAGAACATCGATCACCGAGTCATCGATATCAACAAGGATCTGGCATATCGAGAAGTGCCCATTCGTATTTTGGAAGAAGCCTTCATAACCACCAGGACCCAGAGTATCAAGTTTCTCAAGATCCAATGGAGCAACCATACCGAAGAAGAAGCTACTTGGGAGCGAGAAGATTACATTAGGACTGAGTTTCCAGATCTCTTTAGTTCCTAGTTTTTCTTAAATCTCGGGACGAGATTTTGCTTAAGGAGGGAAGGTTTGTAACACCCCAAATCTTCTAATCAAGATTATCAAAGTTCTAATCACCCAATTTAGGGTTAACAAAAACTTTTATTAAGAAAAAAGAATATGAATGCACGTGTGTTTGCATTAGTGTAGAATTGAGTGTATGTGCCATGCTTGATTGTTCTAAATGATGTGAAATGGTTTAAAGATTAATACTATATCATCTAGACCATTTACAAACCAAATCAAAAGAGAAAGAAATCAAATATGAATAAATAAAGCAAATGGTCATTTTGACAAAAGTTAACCACTAGGCCACTTTGTGTGTTCCTAGAAGAAAATTCTTAACAAAAACTATTCTATTTCTTTTCACCCCTTGCTAGACCAAGTAAAAGTGTATCAAGGCCCACTTTACAAACTTACAAAAACATCTTGCAATAAATTTAATGGATAGTAGAAAATTGAATCTAGTTCATATGATAAGATCTCACTTTTTCAAAAACCTATCAAATCAATTCCCCTTGACCTCTCCAAGCAAACATAGTTACTCAAGCTTAAGATCAAACCACTCAAAAAATTTGAATCAAAAATTCCAAACTTTGCTTCATGCGGCCATTTCATCAAACACCCTAATGACACTAATTAACCCTCTAGACTAACTTCACTGTTGTGCACAGTAATAGTCGACCATTTGGTCCCCACTTTACTCCTCTGTCTGCCCTAAGTCTAACCCAGCCCCAGATCAGATCCCCCTTCACCGTTTGCACAGTGGAGCGCTGCTCGAGTTTGGTCATCGTCGGCCGACCACGGCCAGCTCGCAGCAAACCGCCCCACGCCCGTCCAGGATGTCCAGGAGGTGCGCCACAGCCTACCGCCACCCCTTGTCCCAGCCTCGACCCCAGTCGAGCCCTGGACCACCCTAGCTATGCCGCGTACCGGGCATCTGCACCATGTCGCTGCCAGCTCGCCACGCCCTCCATGATCACAACAACCCAGCAGACAACCCCATTCACCGCCGCGCGATCCGCAGCTGCCGCACGCCGTCGCAAATACCTCTGCGTCCGTGCGGAGCACCGCACGCTCCCGATCAAACCACACCTCCCCACGCCTTGCCATTAAGTCCGTAAGAACCGCTAGGGAGCACAACACCGCCCACTAGCCTCCGCCATGCCGATAACCGCCCACCGACGAGCTCGCGCCTGCACCGTTCGGTCCCCTCGCCGTAGTATAAAAGGAGGCCACCCTTGCCTTATTTCTCCACACCATTCCACTCACCACCTCTCACTGACCCCCCACTTATTTCCGGAGCAAGCCGAGCTCTCTCTCGCCGAATTTCGCCAGAGCTCGCCGCTGCTGGAGGAGAAGGGCAGCGTTGATTTCGACCACCCCAAGCCCTGCCGTGACTACGAATCGACTCGCCGTTGTATACCACATCGATCGCCCCCGTCGCCGACCCTAGCTGGAGCCAAGGTGAGCCCCGCGAGACCCCCACCGCCGCGTTAGGGTTGATTCCTCACCGGAGTAGTTCGTCGTCGACGACGACTCCCAGCCGTTGGATTAGAACTAGATCGCACGACTCAGATTCGTAGATACCGCTTCGCGTAGTTAGTCTCGCTGACAAGTGGAACACCTCTGTTAGCAGCCCGCTACACCGCGTAGTGCAGTTGGGCTGACCCGTTTAACTTCCCGCACTGGCCTGGAAATTCAAATATTGAATTTTCCTTTTCAGTTTAAACCCTATTCTATCCATAGATTCAAAAATCAATTCAGAGAGTTTTACTGAACCAAATTGCATGATTCAAATTTTGCTAGAAAGATATTTAAATTATCTATCCAAGCCCATTGGATTCAAATCATTTGAAGTTAGAGATAATCTTTAGTAAAAATAACAGAAAAAGACTTTTGCAACTTCAAACATTTTTGAAAAATCAACCATAATAGCTTTTGAGTTGATTCCAACTCTCAAAAAATCACATTTGATAATATCTATCTGAATACGTAAAAATATCTAGGTTTGCATGCGGTGACATTGGACTAGTACCAATAGAATGCTATTAGGGATTTCTAGTCACTTTAAATCTATTAAATGATAATTTTGAAATTAATAAAATGTCACCAACCCTTTTAAATCACATTCCCATGTACTAGAATATGTGGTGATGACATGTGTCCACATGACCCCATATTTTAATAGGAGAATATTAAATCTTAATTTATTTCAATGAGTAGAAATTACTTTTCTCAAATAAGATAAATAAAACTAGTTCTTTATTTCATGTGATGATTGTGATGATGCTAGATCATCAAGTGTGAGCCTTAGTGTGCTAAATAGAATTAGTTAAGTATTGTTTGGTGATTGTGTGCCCCGTATTTATTTATAGACGATAGTACCGACCCAAGCTACGAGGAGGAGGAGTTCTACACCGAAGAAGAGGAGGAAAACTTCAATCACTGCACCAATCAAGGCAAGCTATTATTGGCAAGCTAACACTTGCAAGTATTACACCTATGCAAGCCATCATTACTAGAAAGCTAGACCTTTCAAGCTAACACTTGCAAGTTTCTTAACCCAAGCAAAATGCATTAGGCATGCTTTGGTTATATACCTTTGATTTATACCCATCCCAAGTTTTACTTGCAAGCTTTACTCTTTTACTCTACCAAAGTCTTTACTTTAGTTTAATGCTCTATGAGGATTTGGAAAGTAGTATAGATAGCATAAAGAGTATAAAAGTAGGCCTATACTAGATGTCATTCTATGGCATGAGACTGAAGTTTAGCATCCCGCATTAGTGAACACTCTTAACTTAGTGGCTAGTGCTAAGCATAAAACTTGATCACTTTAGATGGGAATACTTGGTGAAAATGATTATGAAAACCTTGGAACGATGAGTCATTCTATTGAAATGTTTTGACATGTGTTGAGAAACACAAATGGATTTGATGATGAAAATGTTGAGGCATGAGCCTTAGCCCTTTATAAAAACTGATGGTTGGGTTCAGATGCGATACCATTCCAATTTTACCGTACAACCACAATACCTGAATTGGGTAAGGCTTAGCCAGAAGTTTATATGCATTAGTATGGGTTCCTCATGAAGAGGTTTGAGCTGAGGCTACCTCTTGATGATGTCCACCTATGCAGTGCCCAGGATGTCAGATGGCCATGGCTGGGAGGCCAAGCTCATAGGGGAGGTGCCTATACTAGAGTGTGTAATTGAAAGGTTATGATTGATTATCCGCATACTAAGTATGATGATTCAGGGTTATCCTTGACGGATGTGTCGAATTTTTTGGTGAAAGTGTACCACCTTTGCAGAGTGTCAAACTATTCGAATAACTGCGTCCGTGGTCATGGACAGTTGGAGTGGCCATACTGTTCCGTCGTCAGATGTTTTCAAAATGACTTATGAAGTGAACTATGATCTTGACTTGACCACAACAGGGTTGTGAATATGAAAACTAGGTTCCCAACTTAAAGTGATTTAGAACATTTACTTAGTTTTCTTTACTTCTAAACTCAGTTTAGATAAATTTGGCTTTTAGCAAATAAACTTAGAGCTTAAGTTTCCTACTAGAACTACCTTACTTGTTAGTGATAGTTTGTGAGTACTTAAAGAGTACTCATGGCTTTGTCCCTGGCTATTCCCGTGGCCAGACTATGAGGAGGACTATTAGGATGATGGACAGCACGACGTCTACGACAACTAGTATCATCTCCCATCGTCAGCATTCCCTGTGACCCTAAAGATGGAGCCTGATACATTGCAAATGTATCTATAATTTTTGATGTTCCATGCTTGGTTTTATCCACTTTCTTGTGCTTTGTCCACACTTTGGACTACTTTTCATATGATTTCTTGGACTAACCTATTAACAAGAGCCATAGTGCCAGCTGCCTGTTTTCTGCTGTTTTTGGTTCCAGGAAAGTCAGAAAATGAATATTCTCGGAATTGGATGGGACAAAAGCCAAAGTGCCTATTTTTCCGGAAGCCGTCAGATGCCAGAATACAAGACGGAGAGGGGCCAGAGGCCGGCCACACCACCTAGCCGCGCGGCCAGGCTTGGCTCGTGCCAAGGGGTGGTGTGGTGGCCCCAGGCACCCCCTCGGCCTCCCCTTCCGCCTATAAGATGCCCTCGGGACGAAAACCCTAAGTGCCCGATCAAAAAATCCACGAAAGAGTCTGTAGCCGCCGTCATCTCCATCCCTAGATCGGGAGGGATCTGAAGCTCTTCCTGGCACCCTGTCGGAGAGGGGAATTCACCCTGGAGGCCTTCTTCATCACCATGCAAGCCTCCGGTATGATGCGTGAGTAGTTCATCCTTGGACTACAGATCCATGTAGTAGCTAGATGGCTGGTTCTCCTCCTTTGTGCTTTCATGTTTAGATCTTGTGAGCTCCATTCATGATCAAGATCATCTATTTGTAATCATACATGTTGTGTTTGCGGGGATCCGATGGATATTGAGATGCTATTTCAGATTGATTATTGATTCTATCATGTCTTTGTTATTTGTGATCTTGCATGCTTTCTGTTGTTAGTAGCTATCTTGGCCAAGTAGATGCTAGCAACTCCAAGAGTTAGTATTTATGCTCGATAGTGGGTTCATGCCTCTGGTAATCTGGGGAAGTGACAGAAATCTCTAAGGTACTAGGTGTGTTGTTGCTACTAGGGAGAAAACAACAATCCTTTGTTCATAGAACAATCGTATTGTTTACTTTACACGCAGTTCATAAAGCAATAATCTGTTGCTTGCAACTTAATACTGGAGGGGGTTTGGATGATAACCTGAAGGTGGATTATTAGTCATAGATGCAGTTGGATGGCGGTCTATGTATAATGTTGTAATGCCCAATCAAGTCTCAAAGGAGTCAAGATGATTAGTATATGCACGTATTGCTTTCTCAATGTTTGTCAATTGCCCCGCTGTAATTTGTTCACCCGGCATGTTATCTATCTTAAGGAGAGCCACCTCTAGTGAACTATGGATCCCGGTCCTTTTTCTTTACATACAATCTATAAACTGTTTCTTCTTTGTGTTTACTTTATGCAAACTATTACTTCTTTCCATTCGATACGTTTAATACTTTGTTTTCAGCAAAACACGGTGAGATTGACAACCTCATCGCAAGTTGGGGACAAAGTTCTGTGGTTCTGTTCTGCAGGTCTCCATGTTGCTACTAGCACACCGTGAGTCGCCAAGGCTCAGCTAGCAACACCTTTGGGGTGTTTCCTTGCTCCTACTGGTTCGATTAAACCTTGGTTTCATAACTAAGGGAAACTTGCTGCTGTGCTCATCATAACTTCCTCTTGGGGTTCCCAACGAGCTCTACATCAACACCGCACCATCACTTTTCTGGCGCCATACACTAAGCCATCAAGCATTTTTCTGGCGCCATTGCCGGGGAGTCAAGGACATCTTCACAAGGGGAGTCCCTCATAACCAATCTCTTTACTTTGTTATTTTTGTTTTGCTTAGTTTCTTTTTGCTTTGTTTGCTTGTTTCTTTATCAAAAACACACAAAAAATAGTTTTACAAGTTTGCTTTCTTATTTGAAAACACAAAAAAATGACTACTCTTGAAAACACTAAGTTGTGTGACTTCACTAGCACCAACAACAATGATTTTATGAGCACACCTATTGCTCCACCTGTGTCTGCAAATACTTTCTTTGAGATAAAACCTGCTTTACTCAATCTTGTTATGAGAGAACAATTTTCTGGTATTGGTAATGAAGATGCTGCTGCCCATCTAAATAACTTTGTTGAACTTTTTGAGATGCAAAAGCATAGGGATATAGATGGTGATATTATTAAGCTTAAATTGTTTCCTTTCTCTTTGAGAGGAAAAGCTAAAAAATGGTTGAATTCCTTAACTAGGAATAGTATTGATTCTTGGACTAAGTGCAAGGATGCTTTCATTGGAAAATACTATCCTCCTGCTAAGATTATATCTATGAGAAGTGAAATAATGAAGTTTAAACAATCTGATAATGAGCATGTTGCTCAAGCTTGGGAAAGAATGAAATCTTTGGTAAAGAATTGTCCCACTCATGGACTGACTGCTTGGATGATCATCCAAACTTTTTATGCAGGATTGAACTATTCTTCAAGGAACCTATTGGATTCTACTACTGGAGGTACCTTTATGACCATCACTTTGGGTGCTGCAATAAAGCTTCTGGACAATATGATGGTTAATTATTCTGAATGGCATACTGAGAGAGCTCCACAAGGTAGGAAGGTAAATTCTTTTGAGGAAACCTCCTCCTTGAGTGATAAGATTGATATTATTATGTCTATGCTTGTTAATGGGAAATCCCATAGTGATCCAAATAATGTTCCTTTAGCCTCTTTGGTTGCTCAAGAAGAGCAAGTTGATGTGAACTTCATAAGAAATAACAACTTTGGCAATAATGCTTATAGGAGTAATTTTGGTAACAATAATTATAAGCCATATCCTCCCAACAATGGTAATGCTTATGGAAATTCTTACAACAACAATAGGAGTGCACCCTTTAAACTTGAAGTTATGCTCAAAGACTTTATTAGTAAGCAAACTGCTTTCAATAAAACTATTGAGGAAAAACTCTCTAATGCTGAAATAAATATAGCATCTTTGGCTGAAGCTCAATCTTCTATGAATAAAATGGATGCTAAACCTGAAACTAATGATAATATCTTTGCAGCTACTAATGCCATACAAGTAATAATTGATGAAAATTTTAGACTATTAGCTGAATTACATGCTAAGTGGGAAAGAGAAGATGAAATTGCTAGAAACATTAGTGTTTCTACTAGCACCACCACTAGTGTTGAGGCTAGTAATAGTTCTACTACTCTAGATGATAAATTTTATTTTGATCTTGATGGCTGCAATATCTCTGAAGTTATTAAGTTCCTACAAAAGCTTGCTAAAAGTCCTAATGCTAGTGCTATGAACATGGCCTTTACAAAACACATTATTGATGCTCTCATAAAGATTAAAGAAGAAAAGATGAAACATAAAACTTCTATTCCTATAAAACAAGAAGATGGTTGGAAACCCATCATTAATATGAAAGTGAATGACTTTGATTTCAAAGCTTTATGTGATCTTGATAGTAGTGTTTCTATTATGCCTAGAAGGATTTATGATATGCTTGATTTGCCTCCACTTGAAGATTGTTATTTGAATGTCCCACTTGATGATAATGCTAAAAAGAAACTCATGGGGAGTCTTAATGATGTTACTATTATGGTTAACAATGCCTATGTCCCTGTTGACTTCTATGTTTTGGATGTTGAATACAATGCTTCTTGTCCTATTACCTTGGGAAGACCTTTTCTTAGAACTGTTGGTGCCATTATTGATATGAAAGAAGGCACCATTAAATATCAACTCACACTCAAGAAAGGTATAGAACACTTACCTAAAAAGAGAGAGAAGATCTCTTTTGCTTCTCCTATGAAAACAAAATTTGGTTTTAATGCTTCTTCATTTGAGAACACTTGATTCTTTCTTGCTTCTTATGCCTAACTTAAAGGCGTTAAAGAAAAGTACTTATTGGGAGATAACCCAAAAGTTTTAGATGAGTCTTGGAAGTTATTACTTCAGTAATAAACTCACCTTATCCTTTTTATTTTCTTTTTGTGCCAAGAGTAACCTCTAATGAGAGAGAAGTAATGATTGGGAAAGTTGTTGTCCCGAAACAGATTTATGTGCTTCACCGTAAAAATTTGTGTAAAATCTCTGTACATATTTTTAAGGCGTTAATTTTTGTGCTTCTGCCCCAGGTTGTTATCTAACTTTCGTTAGTTCAACACTTTTTGATTTGAGCAACAGAAGGTCTTCGAAAAAATCCGTCTTTACCTGCTGGTCTGTTTTGACAGATTTCTGCCATTTTCTGCATTTGCTTCTTGTTGTTTCCTTTTTGAGTTCTTTTGGGGAATTGAGCTTTTTGAGGGAAGTGCTTCAGTATCTAGTATTCTAATGGAAGTTTATTTGGTGTTAGAACTGAACTTTAAGACTTATTATCTTGAGTGCACTAATGTTGCTAATAAAGATTGTGTGAAGTTTTGTATGAAGGAAAAAAATTCAGGTGTATGGAAGGAATGAGTAATGAGATGAAGGATGGACTAAAGCTTAAGCTTGGGGATGCCACGCGTGTCACCCCAAGAAATATCCAAGAAGTACAAGCATCAAATCTTGGGGATGTCCAAGGCATCCCCTTCTTCATCAATAAAAATCCCAGATTTCTTCCAAACGCTTTATTTTTATTGTTTCATGGACAGTTGTGTTGTTCTTGGAGCGTCTTCTTTTTCGTTTTTGTTTTGGTTTTTCGTTTGCTTGGTTTGCTTAGTTTGATGAATAAATTGGTTGGACCCCCTCTTTCGTACATTGGTTTGCAAATAGTTTGGTTTGGTTTGGAAAAGAGTAGGAAAGTTCATACTTATGTGGTAAAAAGAGCTCGTTTTTTACTGTGGCCTATGCTTTGTCATGCCATGCTTGATATTGTTTTGGCTTTATGCTTATTATTCTTTGCTGTAGCATGACTTGTTATAAACAATTGAGATTGCTTAATGTGCCTTAGATAAATCATGCGTTGTTTTAGCATATTAAAGCATAGTATAGTGGTATTCTCCTTTGATGCTTTATTTGGGTTGACTTGGCGCATGCTCACACCATGTATGACTATCTCAAGTCACCATAGCCTTTATGATCCTTTAGTTTTCAACTTGTAGTATCACTTTATGCTTTGATCAATGATGTTTTGTTGCTCTGCATGATTATGGCCATTATTGCTCTCTTAGTTTGTCGCTCCCAGTCTTTTGCTAGCCTCCACAACCAAGTATGAGTTCCACTCATGCATCCAACTCCCTAAACCAAGTTATTCCAAAGAGTCCACCATACCTACCTACTAGCTTATGTTATTCCAAGTATATTCATGCTTTTGTTTACCTTCCAAATTAAACTTGTTATGAGAAAACTAGTGATTAAAGCTCTCACGAACTTGATGGCACACTTTACTTTTCTTGCCCTTAATAAACTTGAACCATTGTGTCATCTATGTTGTATATGCTTGCATTTATTTGTTGGGGATTAGCAGAACCATGCTTTCATGGGAAACGCTTTCAACATTGCACTTGGTACTTGTACCTAGTTGATATCATGCTGTTTTGTATATGGATGTCGTCGGTGTGAAATGAGAGGGGAGCTTGTAAGTCCATGGAGTTGTGTATATGTGTTAGAGAAACGCCTGGGTCGCTGGTCTAATCCATGCTGACATGGTGGAAACCTGCAGCGTAACCGTAATGAGCTGTCTATGAAGCATTCTTCTTATAAAAAACAGAGTCCTATATTGAGAAAAAAAGAGAAAAAGAAAAAAAGAGATTATGAAAAGAGGAAAGAGAGAAAAAAGCACCATATTCCCATGGTCAATAAGAAGATTGCTGAGATGCTTGTTGTCTGCTTGCCTTGTCATTTTGATATGGGGATTCTTCCGTATCATCGGGCAAGGGGTACCCAGTTGGCGGTTCTCTATGATACACATGTACTTACAATGACAAGAACTTACCGGTGACTAAACTTGAGTAGCATGAGGAGCGGCCCTCATATACAAGGGACATGAGATTCCTGACTTATACTTCGTCAAGCATGTACACCATAGTTTGTTCACTTTAACCTTAATCACTTCAAGATGCTTATGATAGGGGCAATGAGAGCTGAAAGCTATTAAGTACCATAATTTTTGGAAGCTCTTTATGAGACTTGAATCCCTACTTCCTTCTATGAAGGCCTTTCTTCCACCATTACATATTGAGTCTCCACCTTCTATCTTTATGCACCTACTTTGAGAGCATAGTGGCCATTCTTAGTTCTATGTGCATTGTCCCAAGACTAGTTGATTGATGCATAACTTGATATTGCTTATTTTAAACTATTTGTATCTAGTCACTCTTATGAACTTTGAAGGTGTCCTATGCATTTATGTTTTGCTACTCTTTGAGGGACAAGCTGAATACTATTATGCTATGTTTTCTTTATCTGAAACAAACAAACGTCTTGCAAAACATTGTTATTCATGAATCTTTTGTTTGTGCCTTTTCATGTTGCATCATAGTTTCTTTGTCTTATTGCTAGAACTTTGTCTTTCATGTTATGATTGAAGTACTATGATCCCAGCTTTGAATGTTTTACATATACTTTGATAAAGTCTTTGATGGTGCATGTCACCTCAAAAATTATTATTTCTTTTTATCACTTACCTACTCGAGGACGAGCAGGAGTTAAGCTTGGGGATGTTGATACATTGCAAATGTATCTATAATTTTTGATGTTCCATGCTTGATTTTATCCACTTTCTTGTGTTTTGTCCACACTTTGGAGTACTTTTCATATGATTTCTTGGACTAACCTATTAACAAGAGTGAAAGGGAAATGGACGTCACCTAGAGGAGGGGTGAATAGGCGTTTTAAAATTATTACGGTTTAGGCTCTAATAAATGCGGAATAAAACTTAACGTTTAATTTATCAAGCCAAAACCTATATCCACTAGTTTCACTAAGTGCACCAACAACCTATGCTAAGCAAGACAAGCAACAATGTGATAGCAAGATATAGTACTTCAAGCACGATGGCTATCACAATGTAAATTGTATAAGTAAAGGGCTCGGTTGAGAGATAACCGATGGACGCGGAGACGGTGATTTGTTTCCCGAAGTTCACTCCCAAAGAAGCTACGTCTCCGTTGGAGAGGTGCGGGGGCGCAATGTACTTCGAACGCCACGAGTGGCTCACCTCGAGGTGTGGTGGCTCGATGCTCACCCAACACCACACAAGGCCTCACCCCAAGAGGCAAAGGCACGCAACCTACCGACGCCACAACAGGCTCACCCTATTCTCCCGTGAGCTCTCCACAAAGGCCTACTCACGTTCCACTATGGGACACTTGAGGGCGGTCACCGAACCCGTACAAGATTGGGGCAATCTCCACAACTCAATTGGAGGCTCCCAACAACAATGCCACAAAAGGCAACAAGGCCACAAAAGGCTACACGACCATAAAAGGTCAACAATTCAACCACACAACCGTCTAGGGTTCCAAGAACCTAAGAGAAACAAGCCCAAGGGCTTGAGCTCGCCGAATCTCCGAGGAGAACTCAAACCCATGCACTAAATGAAGAGGCAAGTCCTTTACTCTCAAATTCCACCAAAGCTACAAAAGCTATTGGGGGAATAGGGGAGGAAGAACACAAGAGGAGAACACAAAACTCTCCAAGATCTAGATCCCAAGGATTCCTTCACAAAGAAGGGATTTGGTTTGGTGGGGCTTGTAGATCTAGATCTCCTCTCTCAAATCCCTCAAAAAGATGCAAGAATCATGGAAGGGAGAAGGGAAGAGGGCAAGCTTTTGAAGGTCAACAATGGAGGAGAGAGAGTGGAAGAGGTAGCAAAAATTACCTCCAAAGTTGGGGAAACTTTGGGGAAGAGGGGGCCCTTAAATAGGGCAAGAAAAATCTGCCCGTTTGGGCTAGATTCGCGCCCCACCGGAACTACCGGTGCTCCACCGGAACTACCGGTAAATAGAAACACAAGTTACTGAACAAAAACGAGATTTACCGGAACTTTGGGTAGAACTTGGGCCGGTACTACCGCTCAAGCAAAAACGTTGGACAACATTGCACGAAAACTTTAATAACTTTTGACTCCGGACTCCGATTTTGATGATCTTGGACTCGTTTTGAAGAGAAAAAAAACTCTACAAGATTATGCAAATAAACATCTTAGTCCAACAAGGGAGGATAAAAATAAAATGGAGAAAGGTAGAACATCTTAGAAGCGATGAACCGGTAAAACCTCCAAAACCCAAAACGCAAGAAGTTGAGCTTGGAAACTCCAATTGGGATGAAACCAATTTTGTTGGAAAGATAATAAAGAGTAGAATCCAACAAAAGGTGAAATATTGGGTATCACCAAGGGATAAAATATCATGAATATATATGTGAGATATCTCCCAAGGTGTGGAGCCGGAAAACCCGCAAGGTCAAAAACGCAATAGGATATGCAAGAGAAATTTGTTTTTGATGAACTAGAGCTTGTTATGAAGATAACCACAAGCTCTAGATCCTCACATGGACAAGAACAAACAACAACCAAGAAAGATAATGCTATCTATGCAAAGGTTTGAGCTCTCTCCGAAAGATACGAACGAGTCACCCACTCGAGAGCCTCTCTTGATAGTACGGCTATCTATCATAAACTCGGTCTCCCAACACTACAAGAGACCGGTAAAATAGAAACCCTATCAAGATCATACCTTTGCCTTGAGCATCCCACTTGAGCTTGATGTAGACGATCTTGTTACCTTCAAGATGGAACACCTTTCTTGATTGCTCTTGCTTGCTCTTACTTGATGAAGACTTGCGAATGGCTCCCCATACTCCATGGGGAAACCTCTTCTTTGACCTTGTATTCATCACTCCATGAACACCGAGGAGGCAAGCTCCAAGCATGAGATATTCTAGAGAGGACGCATCTTGAGCTTGCACATCAATTCTTGATGATGATGCCTTGAAGAAAGCCATGAGGAACTCCATCTTCTTCTTCTTCAAGACATACTTGATCTTCTTCTTCTACTTGATTCCAATAGGCACAAAGACCTTGGACAATGCTTCTTATTTTTCATCCTTGAAACCAACACATGGTCCAAGCGATGCCAATGGACAAACCTACAAGTGTGACTCAATTTGCACATTAGTCCATAGGGATTGTCATTAATTACCAAAACCACACATGGGGCATACATGCCCTTTCAATCTCCCCCATTTTGGTAATTGATGACAATCCCCTAGAGAGGGTTTAAATATGGAATTAATGGAACAAAATGGTTGCCCCAACATCAAATACTACACAAGTATGTGATGTTGGTACAACCACAATATATAGAGCAAACTCCCCCACAATCTATGCATGTGTGATGAACTTGAATTTCATTACATAGATTGCCAACCATAATCGGTGGTTGAGTTTCCTCTATATATTAAACATGCAAAGCAACAACAAACATGCAAGATCATGCAAGGCTAATGCTTAAGAACCAACTCAAAAGCATAAACCAAATTCCCTCAAACCCTCTAAAAGTTCTCCCCCATTGGCATCGATTGCCAAAATGGGTGAAAAGTTCTAGACGACCAATATAGTGAGAATTCCTCCAAAGATGTGCACATGCATATATCCAATGATGAATCCTTGGGAGGAAGTAAAACTATATTGAGGACCCAAAGATTGCAAAAAGAAAAGAAAGAGAAACTAGCTTCAACAAATGAAGCGAGCAACCCAAAAGACCCAAAAATACTAATTGACAACAACAATTGATACCAAGAGAAAGACACAAGATATTATGATACTAGCAAATGAGTGTTTAAATGAAATAGGGAAGCTCCCCAATCTTTGTGCACAAGATAGAATCAACTATTTGAATATATCTTGCACAAATATGGAATCCTCACTCCCCATAAACATCTAAGACACAAAAGATGAGAACAAAGGCAAATGAGCATCATTAAATGAATTAGAGAAGATCCCCAAGGATTATGCACCAATTATGATGATTGCATTTGGAAACAAAGTGCATAATCATGGAATCCTCACTACTACAAACTCATTTAATAATACACGGAAAGAGAGATCAAATTATGAGTGCCCGGAGATGCAAAAAAATGGGACAAGCACTCATAGGAAAATAAATTTGGAAGCCACCGAAGGGTCAAAAAGAAATAAAGGGTGGTCTCCAAGGAAAACACAAACAACCAAAGATTTATCTTCTCTTGTGTGTATAAGTTTCTAGGTGGAAAATATCACAAAGACATATGCCCACAAAGAAACATGCACACACAAAATAGATACACAAAAAGCACATGAACAACAAAAGAAAGTCATATAATGTACAAATAGGATTTTTGCTTGAAAGCATGGCCAAAGGCTCAAATATATCTTATTGTACATCAATGAGCTTCAAACACGGACACTAAACATACATTACAACAATTACCAAGGGAAGAAGGGAATAGTTGGAATATATGGAGAAAAGCAACAAGTATCACAAATAGAAATCAACGATGCAAAATACTCACTATTGCACATGAGATAAAATTGAGAAAAGGATAGGCAATATAATTGCTAGATTGACATATTTGGGATAAGTGGATCATGGTCATGATTTTGTATAGTCCCCATTATATGCACTCATCTCAACAAACTCACATTTGTAATAGAGAGCACTCCTAAAAACCAACAAAAGAAACACAACATATGAAAAAACACAAACTCATGCCAACATGTAACTTACAAAAGGTTGGAAGCAAGATATGTATGCATGAGAGAGATACTTGTTACCGAGATATAAATGGTAGGATGTAGAGGATATGAATTTGTCGATCATCCTATCTTGCCTCCAATTGACATGTAGGCACCACTTATTCCTAATGGATGAGACAAGCATCCAATATATCTCCAATGTACCTAAAACACAATTAAGTGCACTATGTTCCCAAACAAATTGGGTCCAAAGTAGTTAGTGCAACTACAATATATAGGAGACCCTCCACATAAATATGTGCATATTGATATGAAATTGAATTTCATGCACATCTTAGACGATAGGATTTGGTAGAGAATCCCCTATATATTGGATCAAGAAAGAAAGCATGCCAAGATATAAACATGTAGTAAATATGCATGCATAAGACTCTCGAGAACCCAAAAAGTGATACAATTTGAACAAAAACACCAAGTAAACCAAGAAGTCACACACAAGAGTGTGACACGACAAAAGGTGTCCAAATTGTATCAAAGAGCCAAATCAACACAAGAAAGGACCTCAATTCAACAAATGAACAAGGCAAAAGCCAAAGAGCAAAAGATGCACAAAACACACAATGCTCAAGGATTTATCTCATTCTAAAAGATCAAAAGAAGTAACAAAGAATGAGACAAAGCCAACTCCCAAAAGATCAAGGTTCCAACACACAAACCAAACTCTCTACACTTTTCATGATGGCACAAAGTACCAAAAGAAAAGATCAAACTTCCAAGCACGAAAAACATGATATGGATTAACACAAGAAGCATAAAAGGGGTGTTCTAGATAATATAGGAGAGCTCCCCCTTGAATGGTGCATTATATTGAATTTTGCTTTTAAATGCAAAATGCACACAAAAGAGATCATCACTACTAGCTACATTAAATAAAACACAAGAGAATACAAATAAACTAAAAAGATCCACAAGAGGCAAGGAAGACATGGGAGTAAAAGAAAACACATTCTTGGCCAAAGATAGGACAAAGAAAAACAAAGGCCAAAGTGAACATGATCAATAAATCCTAACATATATGGAGTGTCACTTGTCCAAGGACAAGAATTATGGGGAAAGTTTTCCCGAGGTAGTTTGCAAGGGAATAATGATCATATTCACACAAAGAAGCATGTAACAAGATATAACAATTAAGCTTGATGCTTCGAGAGAGATTCTTGATAGCTCCAAATAGTCACACAATCATTAAAGATTAGTGTAACTTGAAGCACATAGTTTCCATGTAGGATATGGAGGTCCAAATATGAGGAAAACACATATCAAGAAAGCTCTCATAAACAAGATCCAAAAGAATGAGCAATAAAAGAAATCCAAAGGAATTGGAAGTTGTTTGAGCTAAATGTGCCACTTAGGAGCTAGATAAATATCAATATCAATTCTAAGTGACACTACCTCAAATGTCCACATTTTCTAGGTTTGTAATATGCACAAAGCATATGACTCCCCCATAATGTGATAAACCAAGAAATCTCGATAAGAAGAAAAAGATCAAAAAAGGAGATGAATAATGGACATTATGGAATTTTAATTATTCATGAGAATGACATACCACATAGAGACAAGATAAACATGTAATGTCAACACTAAGTGGTATTACTCATGTACACATATTTTAGGATTGTGGAATGCCCAAGCATAACACTCCCCCAAAATGGAATAGTCCATTAATCACTCCCAAGAGCCAAGAAAGATACCAAATAAATTCAACAAAGGCTCAAACATAAGAACACAAATACATGATGTGCCAACCAACATAAACAAATATACTAGACAACACAATATAGGTACGAGGGAAGCACAACATGTACAAACACATATAATGGTACAAAACCAACATATGCACAAGGGAGCAAGTAACTTTCAATGTAAAGTAGTTGAGCACATGTTACCCCAAGGAGGAAAATTGGATATGATATAGAGGCAAGATAATCCAATTGGCTTGACTTGACAAAAATAAATGATGAAGACCCCTCAATTCTTCATAATGTAGCCAAGCCTCCAATGCCCTCCAACAACACCTATTGATCAAGTTTTAGCTTGTTGGTCCCCAACCAAGTTGGGTCCTAAGAAGTTAGTCACAATAGGTTTGGCCACCCAAATGGTTCTTTTCTTGACACCACTTTGGGCACCAACATATTTGGCAAACACATTGCCCACCTCATCCTTACCAAGAGAATATGCATCATATATCAAGATAGGAGTGGATGAGGAGTTACCCATGGTGCATGAGGAAGAGAGGTGCCCCTTCTCGCGGCATATGTAGCAAGTTCTTCTCTTGCCATCTTTCTTCTTGGAAGATGCCACCCCGTGAGGAAGAGCTTGAGTCTTGGGAGGAGGCCCACTTCTAGCTTGAGGTGGACCTTGAGGCCGCTTCCCTTGTTGCTTATTCTTCAATGGACAACATCTCACATGTTGTCCTTCTTCCTTGCACTTGAAGCACACAATGTTGGCCGGATTCTTCACTTGACCTTGGCCATTCTTCTTGTTGCCCTTGTGCTTCAACATGTTGGTGGGCTTGTTCTTGATGTTGGAGTTGTATCCAAGCCCACTCTTGTCATTTGGGGATCTTCGCACACTCAAGATGTTCTTAAGAGTGGTCTTCCCTTCATGACACTTCTTCAAGTCATTCTTCAAAGAAGTGACTTGGGCCTTGAGCTTCTTGTTTTCCTCTACATGGTTAGTGTCAACAACAATAGAGGAAGTAGATGCTACATTGTTAGAGCAACAAGGCAAGGGATGCAATTCATCATAAGATATAGCAATAGCATGAGTGGATGAATTACAAGGACTAGCACATGGAAATATGACACAAGGAGTAAATGTAGTGCTAATGTCCACATGAGGCTCACTAGATGTTACCTTTGATACAATAGCCTCATGAGCCAACTTTAGACTACCATGGGAAACTAGAAGGTCCTCATGCGAGCTTGAGAGCTTAGCATGACTCTCTTCCAATTTCCCATAGTTGCTATTTAGCAAAGCAAGTTGAGCACGTAGCTCAACATTCTCCTTCACAATAGATGCTTCACAAGAGATAGAGTTAGTAGCACAAGCATCATCAATAGTAGTGAGAGGTGAGGGCAACTTGGAAAGCTCTTTAGTGTATGAGGCTTTAAGTTGCTCATGTGACTCGGTGATTTTGATGAGCTCCCCCTTGATGACCCTAGAGCCATTGTTGAGGTGCTCAAAATCCTTAAGGAGTTTGGCATAAGCAACTTCAAGCTCATCATTCTTAATTTGGAGGGCACTTGCCACCTCAAATTCTCTATCATGAGATTTCTTCACTCTAGATAGCTCTAGAGCAAAGGTCTCCTCAAGAGATTCCTTGGTGGTTTGTTACTCTTCTAGAGTTTCATTTAGGTTTGCAATGTCATTAGCATACTCATGCTCAAGACTACTCATTTTGTCAATTGTGTCCTCATGCTCATAAATTAGTTGCTTACTTTCAATGGCTAAGTTCAAGATTTCAATGAAAGTAGAGCAAGCATTTTCATTTTTGTGTAGAGCACGAAGGACTAGCTCCCCCTTCTCTTTTAGAGAAGCAACATCATCATCTACTTCATCTAAGTCAACATTCACATCATCAAGATGTGCATTGGGGTCCAAAGGAGAATTTACCTTTGATTCCTTAGCCATGAGGCATAAGTGAATGTTGGAAGAAGGTGATGATGGGGGAACACTTGAAGCTCCAATAGCAACCTTGCCTTGGCCCACACATTCTTCGATTTCCTCTACATGGTTAGCAACACAAGTACAAGAGGAAATAGAAGCATATTTATCATGGCAACAAGGCAAAGCAAGCATATCATCATGAGATATATTCAATCCATTTCTACATGATATGCAAGGGTAATCAACACTAGGATGTAAATCACATATAGTCCTACAAGTGTTCATGCCCAAAGATACAACATTGCAATGAGATAGATATGGAGGATCATGAATGGCAATACCACTATCCACATTGCAAGTTCTATCACCACTCACCATATCATTACCTTGTGACAACACACATGATTTTGTAGTGGAAGAAGATGAGAACTCATCACGGCCGGAGGCGGAGAGAAAACAATCATCCTCATTAAGCTTGGACACGTCATATTTTTCTTGAAGCTTGGTCCAAATATCATGAGCATTCCGAAAAGGCATGATTGAGGAAAGAACTACAAAGCTCACAACATTAACAAGCACATTAGATGCTTGAGCTTCGAGATAAGAGTTTGTCTCCTCCTCCAAAGATAGATTTTGAGGATCCATAGGAGGAGACAAGCCCATATCTAGAATTCGCTCAATATTTGGGTCAATGACCCGAAAATGACTAAGCATGTGAATGCGCCAAACATCATAATTTGTGCCATCAAAAGTAAATGTGTGAGAGTGCACTACACCCCTAGGAGACATCCTTACTCTCGAGGCGGTGAAGCCTAAGAAGCGAGAGACCTCGCTCTGATACCAATTGAAAGGGAAATGGACGTCGCCTAGAGGGGGGTGGGGTGAATAGGCGTTTTAAAATTATTACGGTTTAGGCTCTAATAAATGCGGAATAAAACTTAACGTTTAATTTATCAAGCCAAAACCTATATCCACTAGTTTCACTAAGTGCACCAACAACCTATGCTAAGCAAGACAAGCAACAAGGTGATAGCAAGATATAGTACTTCAAGCATGATGGCTATCACAATGTAAATTGCATAAGTAAAGGGCTTGGTTGAGAGATAACCGATGGACGCGGAGATGATGATTTGTTTTCCAAAGTTCACTTCCAAAGAAGCTACGTCTCCGTTGGAGAGGTGCGGGGGCGCAATGTACTTCGAACGCCACAAGTGGCTCACCTCGAGGTGTGGTGGCTCGATGCTCACCCAACGCCACACAAGGCCTCACCCCAAGATGCGAAGGCACGCAACCTATCGACGCCACAATAGGCTCACCCTATTCTCCCGTGAGCTCGCCACAAAGGCCTACTCACGTTCCACTATGGGACACTTGAGGGCGGTCACCGAACCCGTACAAGATTGGGGCAATCTCCACAACTCAATTAGAGGCTCCCAACAACAATGCCACAAAGGCTACAAAGCCACAAAAGGCAACAAGGCCACAAAAGGCTACAAGACCACAAAAGGTCAACAATCCAACCACACAACCGTCTAGGGTTCCAAGAACCCAAGAGAAACAAGCCCAAGGGCTTGAACTCGCCGAATCTCCGAGGAGAACTCAAACCTATGCACCAAATGTAAGAGGCAAGTCCTTCACTCTCAAATTCCACCAAAGCTACAAAAGCTATTGAGAGAATAGGGGAGGAAGAACACAAGAGGAGAACACAAAACTCTCCAAGATCTAGATCCTAAGGATTCCTTCACAAAGAAGGGATTTGGTTTGGTGGGGCTTGTAGATCTAGATCTCCTCTCTCAAATCCCTCAAAAAGATGCAAGAATCATGGGAGGGAGAAGGTAAGAGGGCAAGCTTTTGAAGGTCAACAATGGAGGAGAGAGAGTGGAAGAGGTAGCAAAAATGACCTCCAAAGTTGGGGAAACTTTGGGAAGAGGGGGCCCTTAAATAGGGCAAGAAAAATCTGCCCATTTGGGCCAGATTCGCGCCCCATCGGAACTACCGGTAAATAGAAACACAAGTTACTGAACAAAAACGAGATTTACCGGAACTTTGGGTAGAACTTGGGCCGGTACTACCGCTCAAGCAAAAACGTTGGACAACATTGCACGAAAACTTCAATAATTTTTGACTCCGGACTCCGATTTTGATGATCTTGGGCTCGTTTTGAAGAGAACAAAAAGCTCTACAAGATTATGCAAATAAACATCATAGTCCAACAAGGGAGGATAAAAATAAAATGGAGAAAGGTAGAACCTCTCAGAAGCGATGAGCCGGTAAAACCTCCAAAACCCAAAACGCAAGAAGTTGAGCTTGGAAACTCCAATTGGGATGAAACCAATTTTGTTGGAAAGATAATAAAGGGTAGAATCCAACAAAAGGTGAAATATTGGGTATCACCAAGGGATAAAATATCATGAATATATATGTGAGATATCTCCCAAGGTGTGGAGCCGGAAAACCCGCAAGGTAAAAACGCAATAGGATATGCAAGAGAAATTTGTTTTTGATGAACTAGAGCTTGTTATGAAGATAACCACAAGCTCTAGATACTCACATGGACAAGAACAAACAACAACCAAGAAAGATAATGCTATCTATGCAAAGGTTTGAGCTCTCTCTGAAAGATACGAACGAGTCACCCACTCGAGAGCCTCTCTTGATAGTACGGCTATCTATCCTAAACTCGGTCTCCCAACACTACAAGAGACCGGTAAAATAGAAACCCTATCAAGATCATACCTTTGCCTTGAGCATCCCACTTGAGCTTGATGTAGACGATCTTGTCACCTTCAAGATGGAACACCTTTCTTGATTGCTCTTGCTTGCTCTTGCTTGATGAAGACTTGCGAATGGCTCCCCATACTCCATGGGGAAACCTCTTCTTTGACCTTGTATTCATCACTCCATGAACACCGGGGAGGCAAGCTCCAAGCATGAGATCTTCTAGAGAGGACGCATCTTGAGCTTGCACATCAATTCTTGATGATGATGCCTTGAAGAAAGCCATGAGGAACTCCATCTTCTTCTTCAAGACATACTTGATCTTCTTCTTCTACTTGATTCCAATAGGCACAAAGACTTTGGACAATGCTTCTTATTTTTCATCCTTGAAACCAACACATGGTCCAAGCGATGCCAATGGACAAACCTACAAGTGAGACTCAATTTGCACATTAGTCCATAGGGATTGCCATTAATTACCAAAACCACACTTGGGGCATACATGCCCTTTCAAAGAGCCATAGTGTCAGCTGCCTGTTTTCTGCTGTTTTTGGTTCCAGGAAAGTCAGAAAATGAATATTCTCGGAAATATACAGGACAAAAGCCAAAGTGCCTATTTTTCCGGAAGTCATCAGATGCCAGAATACGAGACGGAGAGGGGCAAGAGGCCGGCCACACCACCTGGCCGCGCGGCCAGGCTTGGCCCGCGCCAGGGGGTGGTGTGGTGGCCCCATGCACCCCATCGGCCTCCCCTTCCGCCTATAATATGCCCTCGGAACGAAAACCCTAAGTGCCCGATCAAAAAATCCACGAAAGAGTCTGTAGTCGCCGGCATCTCCATCCCTAGACCGGGAGGGATCTGAAGCTCTTCCCGGCACCCTACCGGAGAGGGGAATTCACCCTGGAGGCCTTCTTCATCACCATTCAAGCATCCAGTGTGATGCGTGAGTAGTTCATCCTTGGACTACGGATCCATGTAGTAGCTAGATGGCTGGTTCTCCTCCTTTGTGCTTTCATGTTTAGATCTTGTGAGCTCCGTTCATGATCAAGATCATCTATTTGTAATCATACATGTTGTGTTTGCGGGGATCCGATGGATATTGAGATGCTATTTCAGATTGATTATTGATTCTATCATGTCTTTGTTATTTGTGATCTTGCATGCTTTCCGTTGTTAGTAGCTATCTTGGCCAAGTAGATGCTAGCAACTCCAAGAGTTAGTATTTATGCTCGATAGTGGGTTCATGCCTCCGTAATCTGGGAAGTGATGTAAATCTCTAAGGTACTAGATGTGCTGTTGCTACTAGGGAGAAAACAACAATCCTTTGTTCATAGAACAATCGTATTGTTTACCTTACACGCAGTTCGTAAAGCAATAATCTGTTGCTTACAACTTAATACTGGAAGGGGTTCGGATGATAACCTGAAGGTGGATTATTAGTCATAGATGCAGTTGGATGGCGGTTTATGTATAATGTTGTAATGCCTAATCAAGTCTCAAAGGAGTCAAGATGATTAGTATATGCATGTATTGCTTTCTCGATGTTTATCAATTGCCCCGCTGTAATTTGTTCACCCAATATGTTATCTATCTTAAGGAGAGCCACCTCTAGTGAACTATGGATCCCGGTCCTTTTTCTTTATATACAATCTATAAACTGTTTCTGCTTTGTGTTTACTTTCTGCAAACTATTACTTCTTTCCATTCGATACGTTTAATCCTTTGTTTTCAGCAAAACACGGTGAGATTGACAACCTCATCGCAAGTTGGGGACAAAGTTTTGTGGTTGTGTTGTGCAGGTCTCCACGTTGCTACTAGCACCGGTAGTGCGCCCTGCCAAGGCTCAGCTAGCAACACCTTTGGGGTGTTTCCTTGCTCCTACTGGTTCGATTAAACCTTGGTTTCGTAACTAAGGGAAACTTGCTGCTGTGCTCATCATACCTTCCTCTTGGGGTTCCCAACGAGCTCTACATCAACACCGCACCAGCACTTTTCTGGCGCCATACACTGAGCCATCAGAGCCCATTGCTACGCTTATTATTCCGCTGCTTGTTTGTATTAAGACTGGATCATGGGATCCTTTATTTGTGTAAGACCTTATTATGGTTTGTAATGGATGATGTACTATGATATCCAATCTGTTATGCCTCGCAAAAATGGTAATCCTGGGATTGCGATGTATGACATAACAAGCATCTGGGATTAAAAATCAGGGTGTTGACAATTAGTTGGTCTAATTACTGAAGATTAGACATCGCTCGACCACCTGTATTGTTCAATCTTGCCTCCGCCGCTGGTCGCGCGACCACAATGCAACATCTCAGCCCAGGGAGGGACACCTCTGTGGTGCGCTCCACCCACCACCCTCTGTGCGGCGCTCCATCCACCATTTCGTGCTTATGCCCTGGCCCATCATAGACTAACTCCTTCGCTGCCTTACTCGTGGCAAACGACACCATGCCCGTGACTAACTGGAGAAGCAACACACCTAGCGAATGCAGGTCGCACCGTGACATCAGCGCATGACGATCTCGACAAGCTTGCTGGAGAAGAACGACCGTCCTCGAAAAGGATGTTTGCCAGCATGTGGCCATTGTGGGCGTTGGCTTTCAACATTGTCTATTCTAGCAACGCCAGCCAGACAACTAGTGCACGACAATGACATGCTTTGCCGGTCACGGGAACGACAACAATGTCATTGCGACGACGGCTAGCAACTTTGTTGGAAACTCGCCTTGGATGAGAAATTGGTAGTCGTCATAGCAAGGTGGTCATGGGCCTATAACAACTCCGTGGGCACGAACAAGCGTCATGTCAGCGAGATATGGTGATGGGCCATAGCTAGAATCATATCTGGAATCTAGATCAACTTCAAGGACTGTATTGGATCAATTCCTAAGTTCTAGGACTATTTTTGGACATAGCCAGTAACTCCCCTATGGCGTCGCTCCCCAAGAAACCGAACCGTCCCCATGTCGCTCCCGGGGGCGGCTCGAGCGACCGATCTATTCCCGCCGCCACCCCTCCTCCCCCTCTACCTCCGCCCGTCGCCGCCGGATGAAGGCCGGGCGGCTGGCCTCCCTCCTCTCGCGCGACGGGATCTGGGCGGGGGCCTCTTCCCTTCGAGCGGTGGGAGCTCCGGCCGGAGCGGCGCGGTGGCCCTGGACGGTGCGGCGTCTCCTGCGGAGTTTGGGCACCGGGGCGGCGGCCCCGGGTTTCCTCGACGGCGCGGCGGCAAGTCCTGGGAGCTCATGTATGCGGCCATCGGCGTTCATCCTCGAGCCCCGCGTCGGTGTCGGTCGGCGTCCCCTCTTTGTGGCGTTCCGGCAGCGCCCACGGTGCTCTTCGGCGGTGCGTCTTCCGCGTTAGGCTGGTACTTCCCGGCCTCTCTTCTCCGCGTGGTGCGGTTGGTGGCGTCCGTGGTCGTGGGGCTCTCCGGTCTGGTATGATGGTGGTGGCTGCTGTGCAGCGTTTGGCGCTGCCGACGTGCGAGGTGGAGGATGGTGGTGGCTATGGTCTTCGTTCCTGTCTGCAGCGACTGCTGCCCGGGTTCGCTCTGGTTGCTTCGGCAGCTAATTCGCGGACATCGGTGATGATCTGTACGACGACTTTTGTCGCAGCGACAAGGAGCCTAGGTGTGGCTGTGTGTAGGTGGCCGGGTCCAGCTGCCCTATCCGATGGCTTCGAAGGTGGACGTGCGGGATGTTGATGGTGGTCTGGCCGGCCTCGAGTGGCGGGTGTGAGGTTGCGACTCTCAGTCGGGTGAAAATCTTGTTTCTGGCTGCGGCCGGAGCCGACGGCGGCGACGCCTTTTGGCGTTGTTTCCTCCTTGGAGGCGTTGTCGTGGTGGTGTTCTTGCGCCTCCGCCCGGGTTCTCCAGGGGAAACCCTGACCCCTCACGGGATCGGGTGAGGGCGACACTTTCTTGTGTCGTTTGGCCTCATGGGTCCTCGCCTTGGATCCTCCGTCGGCCAGAGGGACTAGCGGAGCGAGTTGGTTGTTGGCGTCGACGGGCTGTTGGGCTTCCTCGACTCGGCGGTCTAGCGGACACGACTTCGGTTTCGTGTGCTCCGGGTGAAAACCCTGCTCTGGCCACGGCCGATGCCGGTGATGGCGGCGCTCTTGGTCGTCACTCCCCTTGTTGGAGGCATCACCGTGGAGGCCCTTTCCTGCAAGTGCTGGTGTTCGGTTTGTCTGTCTTGTCGGTTTTGTCCTTGGTCCGTTTTCAGCTAGGTGGTGCGCGGCCCCGAGGGTCGGCGTGGTTGTCGGAGCGGCGGCTCCGAGTCTTTGCCTCCGCCTTGTTGCGTTTTGAGGTGTTTTGGGTGTCGGCCTTGGCCACTTGGGTGGCTAGGCCATCAGCTCGTGTGGTGCGCGGCCTCGGGGCCGGTGTGTGGTGTTGTGTTATATCGGTTTTCGGCTGGTTTCACTCGTAAACTGGCCATCTCTCTTCTCATATATCAATGAATGGCAAGTCTCTTGCCTAGTCTTTTTAAAAAAAAATAACTCCGAGGACTGTTGAGGCGTTCCACTCGCTCCCTAAGGTACAAGACTTTCCTTCCGTCTTGCAAAACAATACATTGTATACACATCCGTTTAATAATAAAATAGAAGCCGATGCATAATATGACATCCTATATAAGTATACCACCTCAGCAAAAAGAGGGTGATTTCTTATCGTATGGCACTATTCATCGCTGAATTTGTTTTCAAAACATGGTTACTCCCTCTGTCTCAAAATAAATGACTTGAATTTATATAAATTCGGATATATATACTATAAAACGTGTCTAAGACATGCGAATTTAGAAAAATCCACCGTCACTTACTCCCTCTATTTCCAATTACTCTGCAGACACGCTTACCTAGGTGGCTAGTATTCTCTCATTATTTATCAAAAAAAAATCCTGAGATTTTTGGTATACGTAGTACACATTTCATACTATCTATTTTAATAATTTCAAGATTTTTTTGAATGAAATACTAGCCCACCTACATAAGCGTGTCAGCGGAGTAATTTGAAACAGAGAAAGTATTTTGGAACGAAGAGAGTATATATTTAATGAGCTCGTCAAGTATTGCCACCTCAGCAAAAGGAGAGTGATGTCTTATCATCTGTCACTATTCATCACTGAATTTGTTTTCTTAGTCGTGCCAAATAAACTTGATGTTGAACTTGAAATTCTACATGTTGTAGAACACCTCTCCCCAATCATAGGAGAATCCAACATCCCATTTTGATTTGTCTTCAAAACATTATTGGTCTTGCCATTGTCCTCAACATAGCGCATTTTTTTTAGAAACTTCAAAACATAGTTTTCAATTGGTTTTCACATGTTCTCGCCGTAACTTGGTTTTTACCGGGCATTTCCTCTCTGCCACGACGTGCTATCGAGGCTATCGAACAAGGTTCATACCATGCGACATTGAATCTCGTCCAGTAAGGTGGTCTCGATGCTTTGGGTCCTACTTCATCATTATCATTTCGTAGAAGACTGTTCTAACGTCTACGGAACCCTTTTGTTTTAGTGCTATATCATCAGCATTTTTTTTTAGGGGTATCATCAGCATTTCTAACACAAGAAAAATTAAAAATTAAATGTGTGATCCAGATAATGGCAGCCGGTAAGCGCACCACCGGTGGTCCAGCCCCAAAGCCCCCAGAAATTTTCGGAGCTTTAGACCAAAGTGCCAAAAAGGCGGCACGACCAAATCGACAAAAGAGGCCACGGCGACCCAAGCTGGCAAAGCTCCCCTGAGGAAGACGGCGACGACACACCAAAGCAAAGCTCGTGCTCGTGCTCGCCTGCTCCCCACCAAAACCCTACCCCCCCGAAACCCAGGTTCCCCTGGTCAGAGCGGAGCTCTCCAGCAATGTCGTCGTCGTCGAGATCGACGCGCTCCAGCATCTCCCCATTCCGATCCCGCCGCTCGCCCGCGGTGGCGCCGGCAGCGGCGCCTCCACCGGCGAGGACCTCGTCGGGAGGCCGCGGGTCCACCCCGTCCTCCTCCGCGCGGCCCACCACCCCGTCGTCTTCCTCCGGCGGCCGCCCCACCACTCCCTCCGCCGCCTTCGCGCGCCCCGCCACCCCTACCTCCGCGCGGCCCACCACGCCTTCCTCTACCGCCTCCGCGCGGCCAACTACGCCCTCGTCGGTTTCCTCGCGAGCAGCCGGGAGAGCGCCTTCCGCGGCAGCCGTGGACGCGTCCAATGCCAAGGAGAACATCATGGTCACCGTCCGCTTCCGCCCCCTCAGGTGCGCTGCTGATTTGCTAGTTTTCTGCTACCGAGGACCTGCGATTTTGTGTTTTATGCTTATGTGTTTTTTTAATTGTTTGTATTTGTTGGTGTGTAGTCCTAGAGAGATCAACAAGGGGGACGAGGTGGCTTGGTACGCTGATGGTGACAACATGGTGCGCAATGAGTACAACCCGAGTATCGCCTATGCTTTTGGTGAGTGCTCTTCAGCTCATAGCAGGTAATGCTACAGCATGTCAATGTGGAACAAGTGACGCTAAGGAAATGTGAGCGCATGAAACAGAAGGGATTATCATATTTGGGGTTTTCATTTGGAAACGGGGGCAAAATTGTTTGACGACTATATGCTCTGTTGTGCAATCGAGTGTTAGTGAAAAGGATACGCCGGTTTTGTTAGCGATTTTCGTAATAAACTGTTGGAACCAGTTACAGCTCTATAGGATGCAGCACCTTGGTCAAGCCTGCTCTATATTATGCAAGCTCAAGAGCGTGATGAGAATGTCTGCTTGTTACTGAAGTAGCAAACACATGTTAAAGAGAAAATGTACTACTGTTTCAAATTTGAACTGCTGGTCTACCAAGAAGACAGTTTAACATTGTTTTAACCGGTACATGGCAGCTCACATATACATCATATGCACGCACACCCACACCCACATGAATATCTTCTATGTATGCTAAATGTGAAAATTATCCATAAATGGGCAAGGCAAAAGTACCTGGAAAATTTGCAATGAATTAGTGCTCGATCCAAGGGTCAAAACCAGCTGGGCTGCCCGCACAACCGCATAGCTAGCCATTTGAGCAAGGCTCCTTTCACAAAACGAAAGCTAGTGATCATAGCCTCATATACTTTACAATTTGTGATATCTGCCAGGTCTGTGTAGTTTGCTGAAATCTACATTTCCTTTGTTGGCATTTGTTCAATTTTGCAGATAAAGTTTTTGGTCCAGCTACTACAACTCGTCGCGTGTACGATATTGCTGCTCGGCATGTTGTAAGTGGTGCCATGGAAGGAATCAATGGTACTTTTCAGCTCTCTTATTGTTTGTAATTTGTAGAGTAAATCACATTCGACAGCGAATGTGAAGTTAGCGAACCTGGAACCTTCTGTTATATGCCTAATATCTTTATTCTTTAGTGAGACCAATATTCTGTAGGAAGTTATGGCAACAGACAATCAAAAATATGTGATGTAGATCGGATGGATCTGCATTTTTTTCTTAAAGCCTTTCCGGGGAAGCTTTGCACCATGTTATACTCCCTTTGTCCCTATTTAGGTGGCGCACGCTCATTGCAATGTCCAACTTTGACCATTGATTTAACTACCAAAATATATGTTATGTACTCTAAAACTTAAATGATTGAACTCATATTAAAATAATGAATGGTATAATTTATACAATTACCTCATGTAAATAGTTAAATTTTTGGTCAAAGAAAAAACACGAAAAACGAGGGCGCCACCTAAATAGGGACGGATGGAGTATCTAACTTTGCAGTGCCAACTTTGTTTGATCAGACATATCTCGTGCCAGTCTTGCATGGTTATTTCGTTACAGCAAATAGCACACAATTGTCCGAATTTTGGATTTCCACTGCTATCTCTACTCCCTTTGCCCCTGAAAAGAAACCACCATTCCTCTACCTTGGATTAAGACATGTACTCGCTTAATCATTGGTAATTGCTAGTGTTGCCTTCCTTCTCTTATATGTATTTTGTACCTTTCTCTTCTGAGATTTATTCAATTCCCTAAAATTGCTTTGTTTCTTTCAGGCACTGTTTTTGCATATGGTGTCACTAGTAGCGGGAAAACTCATACAATGCATGTAAGTTTGTGCATGTTGTTATATATCTGCCATATGTTCCCTTAATTTCTCCAACAAATCTATCGGTGTGCTTCTATGTACATATTTTTTCAGGAGAGGATATAGCTGTACTGTTTAGCATATAGCTGTTGTCCTCTTTTCTCTCTTATGTGTATTGCTTATCATCATGGTACACTTGAACTACACACACAAGCATGGACAAATTGTTTTTAGCAACAACAATACTGAACTCTCTTTCACGGTACACTTGGATAACCTTGATTTCAGGGGGAGCAAAAATCGCCTGGAATTATCCCATTGGCAGTGAAGGATGTGTTCAGCATTATTCAAGATGTAATTTCTTTATATGTTTTTTCTATAAACTGTTGAAAAAAAATCAGGCTCGCATAACATCATTATTTCTTATCTTGACCTCAGACCCCTGGACGAGAGTTTCTTCTGCGGGTGTCATATCTTGAAATTTACAACGAGGTGACTTATCTTTTCAAGCCATTCATTTGATTGCTACTGATTTGCAATATGAAGACGAATTGCAGTTATCCATTCGGTATTGGAACTTTAGGTACATAAATATGCTATTGCTACCTCATAGGAACAAGTTTGTTTTTATCATGATACAGTAGACTGTAGACATATAAGACCATGATTGCTATATGCTACTCCTGATTATGATACACATGATTCAATAAGGCTTACCTAGAAACAAGTTTAAAATGGTGACAAAATGTGACATTGGAGTCAACTTTTTCCGAACTTATTACTCATGAACGTGTTCATGCTTTTGGTTGTTTCTTATCACTTTGCAGGTTATAAATGATTTACTTGATCCGACAGGACAGAATCTTAGAATTCGAGAAGATGCACAGGTACCTGGTTATTTGACCATGTCAATTGATCCTGTACAGCATAGCTATCTATACTACATGAAACTTTATTTCTGTTTCTTAATTTATGAACTAATGCATACTTCTTAGTAATGAGTTCTTATTTCACATTGTGTTTTGATCTGTTTTATTCGTTGTTCTCATTTCTTGCTGACAAGTCTCCTGTCAATAACTGTTGAGCTGTAGACCTTATCACCTACTAATAATTTCATCACTCTTTCCATTCACTTAGGGAACTTATGTGGAAGGGCTTAAAGAAGAGGTTGTTTTATCACCTGCACACGCACTCTCTCTGATAGCATCTGGAGAAGGTATTTGTTTTATGTAGATAATATCCTCTCCTTTCCCCAGATTATCACTAAATGCATCCAAGGAGTGTTTCCATATGTCCATGGGGATTGCTTCATCTCCATGTTTGTCCTTGTGAATTTGTTGTGCCAAAACTTAAACCTACAGTGTATTTTTTGGTGAAGGTGTGTACCTATATGTGTATCTGCGTCTTTAACTATATGCGGCCATGTATGTGCATCTGATGCTTTGGCAATTCATTGATTGTTAGATCTTTGTACACCTTGAATCACATTAACCTTGCACTAAATTACTGATGACGTTGCTTGTTGCAGAGCACAGACATGTTGGATCCAACAACTTCAATCTTGTCAGTAGCCGGAGCCATACTATCTTCACATTGGTACTCTCTCACTCTCTCTCGTCCCTGCCACCTGTCCTCTCTCTTGTACACATGTCTGTTGGCTGGCAGGTGTTTACATCCAACTGCCAAATAATTAGTGCTTACTGAGTCTGCAAAGTAATGTAAACCGTTCCACGTAGTACTTTACTGAATCTAAAACTCTGTTGTTTCTTCGAAGTTGTTTGATGTAGCCAGTTACTATAAGTTTCAGCTCAGGTAGAATATTTAAACTTACACCGTTACATGCCTGCAGACCATCGAGAGCAGCCCCGCTGGTGAAACTGAAGAGGAAGAAGTGAGACTGTGCCAATTGGTAATTCCTCTCATCCAGTATGCTTATAATTTTATACCATTTCAATCATCTTACTTATTGTATTTTTTTATTTAGCATCCAGCAACTTGGTGGAATTTATTTTTTGTACAGGCTCTGACAATTTCCATCCATATGTTTTTGTCAGAACTTGATTGATCTCGCTGGGTCTGAGAGTTCCAAGACTGAAACAACTGGATTACGTCGCAAAGAAGGTTCATACATAAACAAAAGTCTGCTCACTCTCGGAACTGTACGTTTTCCTGCAACCTGCGCTCCTGAGGATTTCTCCTTTTGTGATATTATTGACAAATTAATACAGGATTAAATTTTTGACCCATTTCATCGATTTATTCCAAATTTGCTAGGATTAACTTGTTGTAGTGCTAGCAGCAGCCAGCACTAATAGAGGCAATGTTTGCATGCATGACTCGGCTATTTTCTACAACCTTGATCCACATGATGCTTAATCTCAAATATAAATGACTAGTAGGAAGGGGTACTGGGGAAATGATCACATCTTTTTTCATTTATTTATTTCTTCTCATGGTAAATTGTCGATGAAATTTCCTCGCAGGTTATTGCTAAACTTACAGATGGCAAGGCTGCTCATATTCCCTATAGAGACTCAAAGCTCACACGCTTACTTCAGTACTCTCTGAGCGGTCATGGACGCATTTCTGTGAGTGTTTCTGCTCATATTACTTGTGCTTTCTATCTTGTTGAGATCCTTTATCTACTTATGTACTCCCTCCGTCCAAAAAGAAGTGACTTGGTTTTGTCTAGATTCGCATGTATCTAGACATGTTTTAGTGTATAGATACATACGAATCTAGGTAAAACCAAGTCACTTATTTATGGACGGAGTGAGTATTATTTTTTTGCCTTGGCTTTGGGAAGCTTTCACATATACGTTTGGGCTCATAAGTGTAAGCATCTTATGTTGCTATAATCTCACCCTCATCTTTGTTGCAGCTTATTTGCACAGTTACCCCTGCTTCCAGCAACACTGAAGAGACGCATAATACATTAAAATTTGCCCATAGGAGCAAGCATGTCGAATTGAAAGCTTCTCAAAATAAGGTAATAATCAATCAGTCTGAAATCCACATTCTAAGAATGATGCTTGGTACTGATGCTAATTGTCTTTCCAGATAATCGATGAGAAGTCCTTGATAAAGAAGTATCAAAAGGAGATAACATGCTTGAAAGAAGAGCTGCAGCAACTGAGACGCGGCATGATGGGAAACGGGTACATTCTTCCGACGGATCAGGAGGATCTTGTTAACTTAAAACTTCAGGTTTGTTTTGCATGTTTTTCGCAACAGAGTACCTAACTTCTGGTCAATTATTACATTTTCCTTATTAATTTCGTGGCAAGTCAGTCTCCACCTGTAAGAAATACTAAGTCACTGCAAGACTAACTTCTCTTCCACCTAAGCGTGCTCATACTCTATAGAGTATTGAGACGCTTTTCTTCTGGATGGCAATATGGCATGCTGGAGATTAAATTCAATCTATTCCTTCTGTACATGAACTTGTTGGCCTTGCTTCCATCCAAAATGATTAACTTTTGTAATTTCTCTTTGTGTGATAGCTTGAAGCTGGCCAAGTCAAACTCCAGTCAAGGTTAGAACAGGAAGAGGAAGCAAAAGCAGCATTGATGGGTAGAATTCAGAGGTTAACAAAACTGATATTGGTATCAACCAAAAGTTCAATATCCTCAAATGTTTCAGGAAAGGCTAACCTCCGCCGACGACATTCATTTGGGGAAGATGAGGTTTTTAAACTCAAGCTCTCTTCTTCTTTGTTCAGTTGCAACATCTTAGTCTATTAATTCAACTCAGAGTAAATTTTGAAGAGCCTTACAACAAAAGCTGGCATAGAAATTGAGAGTAATAGTGCAAGCGTGAAAGAGCAGGATTGGTGCTTTTTCTGTTCTTTTGTTTTTTTGGATCGAATTTGAGGATGTAACTCTATCTCACTTTTTCCTGACGTTGCAATTAAATTTCTACCCAGTTACAGCTTTGTTCACACTAATATGTAAAATGTGAGGTTAATTTGTGATGTTGCATGTTTACTACCTAATGCGCAGCCTTATTGTGCTATATGTTTCAGAATATTTTGGGGGTGCCCCAGATTACGAGTGCTCTAGAGTTCTCCACCAGCTGGATGATGGTTTAGCAACCTGGATTAATTTGATTAAGAAACGGAAAAAACATATTGTTCATCTCAAAATTTAGCCTATCATACCAAATTCTTATTTTGTTGCAGCTTCTAGTTTTCAGTTCCGATAGGTTGTGCAAACTTTTTGGCTGTGCCTGGTTCTTGTGAAATCTTTACAATTTTTTATATTTTTATGTAGTAAGCTATCTGTCAATATATTTCTGTAGAGCTCTCAACTACTGTTTTCATCAATAGAGAAAAATAGTAGTAATGAAAAAGCACCAACGCACTGTGACCTTGATGAGTATTCGTTTGTATGGATGTGGGGCACACCCTACTAATCCCATTTTGTATGAGAGCGTAGTTCATGGACCCTGGCCATGTGCAACGAAAACATACTCTTTTGGACCGTACATTAACTAAATGATTGAGAGCTATATGTATCTGAAATGCTCAACTATGCTCATGTAACAAATCGAATGGAACAAAAAAGTTGCTCTACACTACGATTTTCAACTGCATATTATGGCTGTATTGGCGTTTTCATAGAAGGAAACACTTCATTTTCGTAAAGAAGGCACTATTTCTCCTGATGATTTACCCTGATTCTCACTGGACAGCGCCTACTTTCTTGGAGAGTGCCTGTAGTTCTTATTCGGTTTCATTTTGCAGCTTGCTTATTTACCTGATCGTAAGCGGGAGTACTGCACAGAGGACGATGATGTTAGCCTAGATTCAGAGTTTTCAATTGAAGCAAAACTTGATTCTATTAATTCTGATGAGTCTGTTAAGTTTCATAGAAGGAACCGCAAACGTGGAATGCTTGGTTGGTTCAAACTTAAGGTGATTTTCTTGCTATGTATTACATAGTTTATCTCTCAGCTTCTGTGTTAAGTTTGTATTGCCATCAGCTATCTTCTGTTCTCTCCTGACAAAGGATTGTGTGCTTACAGTAGGCAATATAGCTTTCCTGGTCGTTAAAAAAGGATGGTTCTAGAAATAAGCTAGGTGGCTTTATTGTAGTCTTGTTATTCATTTTATTCTAACTGTGTCCGTTTCTTATGTGCTTCCATGCACTTGCATTTGCTTATGTTTTAAATACCTCTCTCACGATGGAAAAACAGTACACCTAGGAATTACTTGCTTGCGGGCTTCCATACACTGAAAAATGTGAACAGCCGTATTCTGTGGTAGAGAAGTACTCAGTTTTGGTGGTTGAGATCACAATTATCAGCTCTATCCTCTACCTGTTTTGAAGATTTGTAGTTCCACTTATGTGTCCCTCTTTTTTTTATATACAAGGAACACTCTTGCCATTCGCTGGATGCTGTCTAATTGTTCAACTATCTTTGTTGATGTTTCATATAGCTTTGAGTGCTATCTTGTCTTTGTAACTTGTAGTGGCTTCGCTATATAAGCTATCTGAATCAGTACTTAATATGTTTTACTTATGCAGAAGTCAGAGCAATTATCTGGACTATCGGCTAGTGTCGATAGTGACAGCACCGCTAGCGGCTCGCCTTCCTTCTCCAGATCATCACAACAAAAACACCTATTGCTTGACCTGAAGGATGGTCGGAGGAAATCTGTGACTAGGAAAGCGGGTGATCCAGCACTTAGCGATTCTTTTCTAGAGAGAACCCAAGCTGGTGATTTATTTAGTGCTGCACCCATAGCTCGGCACCCACTGCCGGTGAGTTGGTTTTCTAATTTTTTACAGTTTTACTGCTCGTCTCATTCTATTTTGCTGCAAAATTACAAATCCGATGCATTCCCTTCTCTTGACTAGTAACTTGGCTAGCAGTAGGCAATAGCAATGCCGTGGAATATAGTGGAAACCTTCCATGTTAAATTGTAATGTAGCCTTCTAGTTCTTGTTTGCTGCTTTCTGAAGGACAGTGGCTCCTGGGGAGATCTCACACAGAGCTGGCTGTTGCCCATTTAGGGTAATGTAGTTCCAGATTAAAGTAAGTTGTTGATAAGTGATTCAGGTCTGAAGGAACTATGAGATTGTCCTTGTACTCTTTTCCTTTGCTTGGCTACCATATGTGGCTAGAAACAGCATGTGGCCCATGACTTACTTGCCAATATGAGATTGAGTTTTTGTTTTAGCTGTGTTCTGCTATATTCATTAATTTTGACACTAACTGACATGTAACATGTATAGGGTGGAACAACTATCGTGGATCAAATAGATCTTCTTCAAGAGCAGGTCAAAATGCTGGGTGGGGAAGTTGCACTTTCAACAAGCTCACTCAAAAGGCTGTTAGAGCAAGCAGCCAACAACCCTGATGATTCACAAATTCAGGTAAATATATCTCTAGTACTTTCTGTGCTAGTTGGGCATATTTGTGTGATATCTACCTTAGAACCTCAGCCATTTATTTTATAAATATACTAACCTGAGTAGTCCCATTTCTCTTCTACAGGACCAAATCGAGAGGTTGAAAAATGAAATCAGTGAAAAGAGATCACATATACATGCATTAGAACAGCGTATAATGCAATCGCTGGAAACTACTGATGACCCAGCTATTTGGACTGAAATGTCCCAGGTAATAGTTGCCAAGTGGTGCTAAAGTTGAAATTTGAATTCATCTTATGTTGGCTTACATGGAAATTTCTACAGATTTTCATTTGAGCACAATGTACTTATGCTTTGCGTTAATTAGCTCTACCTTACATTGCTTCATCACTTAATTATCTGTGACCAATGAATCATATTCTACAATGTTTTGGATTTCGAGCGTTAATGATTGTAGTGTTTTGTGTGGTAATCTTTTTCAGACCTTATCAAAGTTGAGCATGCAATTGAGTGAGAAGACATTTGAACTGGAGGTATGTTCAGTGTCACTTTTTGTCAGCTAATGTTTTGTTTCTCTGATTGATATCTATCCTAGACTAATTACTTTTTCGGATGTCTCTAGATCATGTCTGCAGATAATAAAATTCTCCAAGATCAGCTACAAGCAAAGGTAAGAAAGGGTGGGAGAACAATTATTTTTCCTGTTCAAGATACCAGTCTGATGGTCTTCTTGTTCATGTAGGTATCAGAAAATGCAGAACTCCAAGACACAGTTGCACAATTGAGGCGAGAAATCAGTAATTTGTTGAAGGCTTCTAGGAGTGAGTATAGTGTGGCTGCTACTCAGTTTAGTGAACCATCAACGGCAAGAAGCGATCTTAGGGATCAGGCAGATGAATTCTCAAGTCACGCTGACATTCCCTCTAGAATAGCTGAAGAGAGTAAGGAGTCACCATTAAAATCTCAAGTGCTCATGCAGGTAAACATCATATGCCCCTAAATTCATCCCCTTCCAGTTTAGTCTGTCACTTGAAGCCTTAAAGAAACGATGCTGCAGGTTGCAGAAATTGAGAATTTGAAGCAAGACAAGCTGAGACTGACGGAAGAGAAGGATGGGCTGGAAATACACAGTCAAAAGCTGGCTGAAGAATCATACTATGCTAAAGAATTGGCAGCTGCTGCTGCAGTTGAACTAAAGAATTTGGCTGAAGAAGTCACCAGGCTTTCTTATGAAAATGCAAAGCTGGTTGCAGACTTAACTGCAGCAAAAGAGCATACTGCATCGGTTGCAAGGGGCACCATCCACAATGACACAAAACACTGTGACCACGAAAATGGAATTTTAGTTGAAGAGATGCAGAAAGAGTTGGTTGCTAGTTGTGAGAGGGAGGCTGCATTAGAGGACACATTATCCCAAAAGTCCCGGCGAGAAAATGAGCTTTTGAAGATAATTGATGATGGGAAGTGCCATGAGCATGACTTGGAAAATGAGCTGGCAAACATGTGGACCCTCGTTTCGAAGATGAAGAAAGAAAACTCTCAGGATGATTTGTTTGAATTCAAATCGAAGCAAAATGGCTTTCATTCAGTGAAAAATGATACTGGCAGAACCCTAAGCGAAATGGAAGCTTCAGATAATTGGAAATATGATGGCGTCAGTACTCTAGAAGAAGCAAAAGCTGCGTACAATTTTGAAAGAAGGCGCTGCAAAGAGTTGGAAAATGCAATGTCTAGATTGAAGGTAACCATATATTACTTCCCTAGCAAGTTTACCTTTAAACCACATATGTGGGGATGACTTGGCTGCTTCTCTTCTTCTGATGCACCTGTATTGGGACCTTTTTAGGGTGAAAACATCAGAGGATTAGAGGTTAAGGTCCTTGAAGAGCTACAAAATTTTCATGTGGAAGCACTGTCAAGGATTTGCCAAGAAAAGGTACAGTATTCTTTTCCATCATCCATATCTCGTTTCTACTATTTTTTCTAAACTTCCTGCCGGATGTGTCTGCATGCTGCATCTTATTTTGCAGGTGTGCTGCAGCTTTAACTTAAGTACATGTTGAGACAGAGGCAGCTTCCTTTCACCCTACTTACTAAATTTCGCTTGTGCTTTACAGATGGCAAAACAGATGCTATAGCAGGCCCTTTTCAAGTTGAGAGGCTGCTTCCATGTCTCGTCATGTTTGTCGGCTGCTGTTTATTCACACCATATACTGTTGCTACAGCCGAAGCAATGCTGATCCTAATGCGTTATGACTTACAACAACCGGAGTAGATAACCTGGAATGGCCAGCTTTCGCCTGTGTCAACAGAAAAAAAGAAGGGGGAAGCAAAATATAGTTCTGACATCTTGCCCCGATGCTAATCTACCGGACACTTACTCTCCTGTACAGTTAACTGGATTAGAAATACTATCCACTTGTGTAGGTTGAATTAACTGGTGGTACGGGCTAGCAAAGGAAATGCCCAAGGTGTAGCTAAACCGGCTTTGGCCTTGAGAGTCGGATGAGACTGTTGTTTGCCGTACTTGTACCCTCTGTAGTTGTGGATGGACATGTGATTGCCCCGAGTTGAACGGGTGGAACTGTAGGTCCTGCTGTTGTACTCGTTGCCTGAAGCAAAGCTGCAGTTTTCGCACAATTATTCGTTTCATGTGTGGGTCGCCGTATAATCGGTGCTCGACTTAACGTGGATTGACTTCAGCCATCAGCAGCAGCACGGATTTCGTGCAGATTAAAGCACCTCTCTACGGATCATGAGATGCGAGAGTTTGATGTTCCGCGGAGACGAGAGAGAGATGCTGGGTTGGTAGTGGTTGTGGTGCGTTGCGGAGGGGCGATTTTTCTTCCACGGTCAATCCAGGTGACCAGTACGTGTTCCCGTCCTCCGATCCCTGCCACTGGGTGTACACCAGCGACATTGACAAGGAAACATGAAGCTCGCGTGCTCGTATCATGGCAGCCGCTATCGTGCACGAGAATTCGCTCATTGGACTCTGGGTTCCGCATTGAAATGATTTGTCCGGACTCGAGCGATGCTGGAAAAAATAAGCTCATCCTGTAGTTCCTAAAGAAATGCTGATAGGCAGTGTAATCCATGCATGGCCGGTTAGTTAGCAACAGAAACTATCCCGAGCTGGACGGATGTAGCTGTAGTCCTGTGGTACTTGTCGCCTGAAGCAAAGCTGCAGTTTTCGCATAACTGTTGTTCGTTTCAAACCTGATCGCCGTATGATCGGTGGTGCACTGGTGCTAGACTTAATGCCGGATTGACTTGAGCCATCAGCGGCGGCAGCACGGACTTCGTGCTGATTAAAGCACCTCTACGGACCGTGGGATGCGAGGGTTCGAGGCTTCCGTGGAGCTGGGTTGGTGGTGGTTGCGGCGGCACGGCCTATCCAGGCGTCCAGTACGTCGGTGGTGCCTCTGCTGCAGCGCCTCCGATCGATTCCCGTTACGTGGGTGTACGCCTGCAGCCCTGCAGCATTGACAAGGCAACATGAAGGATAAAAGCTTGATCAGGCTAACGTGCTAACTAGTAAATCGTACTCTCACTACTAGAGCAGCGTAAGCATTCACACTAAATCCACTTGGTAGGTAATAAAAGCCTTCTTGTCCGAAGAAAATAAAAGGAAAGGGAAGAGCACGCGATGATGACGCCCAAGTTCCGAAACATGTGCAACATGATCAGGGACGTGGACAAGGCGGAGCGGGGTAGGGGGCAAAAAGCTGAGGCCCGCACCGATCACGATCAATCCGTCAGGGGTGGGACTGGAAGGAAGGATAGATAGAAATTAAGGCGGAGGAGTGAGCAGGTGTAGAAATGATACCCCGGGCGTCAGCTTTTTGATCCTCGCAAGCAAACCAAGCAAGCAAACAAAACCAAAAGCTAAAGGCTCCTGCACGGCAGCCCCGGCAGGCAGGCCAGCAGGGGAAGGGACGACAAGATGTGTGCTGCCTGACTCATCAGACCAGACTTCAAAAAGAGCAAGCTAGGTGGTAGTGTAGCTAGCTCTGTTTACCCTACACGTCCCGAGCACGAGCAGCCTGTTTAACCGTATAGTAGGCCGCGTGCTCTCTGCAGTGAAATTACACTGTTACTACCATGCTGCCCTTGCTCCATGTATAAAACCCAGTCATCATCATTTAAAAGAAAAACCGGTCGAGATAGTAGTGCGCGCGAGACCGGCGGGCGAGATGAGAAAAAAAAAAGGAAGCCGGACGTGGAGGAGACGGGATGCGCATTGATTGCCGCTCCTCCATCAACTGCCACTGACATCACGCGCACGCAGGTGGCCGGCTGGCTGGCAGTGGCACGGGCGGGCGGGCGTTGTGTGCATGCAGCTTACGTGCGGGCGGGCGTTGTGTGCATTTCATTCGCTGCTTAGGCCAAACCCAACCCAGCACACAAGAGAAGAGAAGCCAAGATCCCACCCGACCGAGTACTCGTACGTTACTAGTACCAGTACTAGCAGCAGCAGCAGCAGCGAGATCTGTACCGTACGTAACGTAACCACACGTATCACGGATATCCCCTTCTCTTTATTACAGCATGCTCGGGCTGCCTGGTGCTCATGGATGACCCGGTCTCGTTATCGCCGAGTAGTGTGCTGGTGGTAGTAGCTATAGTACGATCACTGTAGCTGCCGTGGACGGGTGGATTGATTGCAGGTGCGTGGGCAAGGGCAGGCGCCCGCCCGTGTGACGAGCTTGAATGAGTTTGGGAGCCGATCGAGATGCCCGCATTTACTGCGCTCGGCTCAGCCGCTGCAAACGGTCTGGCCCCCGACCCCCTAAACTTTCTGTTTATGGCGATGCCGCCCATCAGTCACAACGCGTGATCCATCGCTTCGAAGTAATGGCGGGCGCTTAATTAGTGTAGTAGCCTGGATGCTTTGGCTTGGCCCCGATCGATGGGTTTGCATTCCGCCGTCCTTTCCCGTGCGGCTGCGGTACAGCCAGAGCGAATGTGTACGTGGTGTACATACTCCACCGTTAGAGCCACACAGGGGGAGGGAGGGGGGCAGCACCAGAAGACATACGCGGGTGGGGCACAGAAGATCTCTCGGGACCCCACGTACGGCCGCGCGGGTGGTGGCAGTTAGCCCATACCTCATCCCCCCCACCACCCGACCCCGTCCGATCGCATCACCGCCGTCCGTCCGCGCGGGCCCCTCCACTCCTCATCTGACGCCGCACGGGACACCACGGCACCTACACGTGGCGGGCCCCGCTGGGTTTACTGTAGCCGGTAACAAATGGGTCTCCGGCTCCCCAGTGCGGGCTCGACACGTTGCCGCTGTTACCGCGCATCGTCTCGTCCCGTCACCACCTCCGTCTCACGTGGCGCCTGCAGGGCCGGGAGACACGCTATACGGAGGCCACGTGGCACCGCTACAACGTGTGACCTCGTCGGCTGAGCAAATTGCACAAACCACCGCACACTGCTGTCGTTGTGGCGCAAAACACAACTTTACCTGTTTTTTCACGGATTACCAACTATTGGTGTAATACGTTGCACACAGGTCTAAATCATATATTAGATTGTTCAATTAAAATCTGATGACCAAGATCCACAAGCCAGCGATGATGTGGTGTCAACGTGTCATTATCTAGTGAGTTGTTTTCGAATTTTTTTTAAAAAAATAAAAAACTTCGGTAATTGAAATAATATAAACAATCCTAAACTAACTAATCTAGAAAATTTTGAAAGAATATTTTTTTAATAGTTAGAATTTTTATTTTTATTTCAAAAAGATAAAATAAATTAGATAATGACACGTAGATATCAGATCTTATGTCATGGATCCGGTTGTAAAGATTGCGGTTAATCCATAAAACTTACGGTTAATCCACTTAATATGGATTTAGACATGTGTGCAACCAATTACAATAATACTTGGTGGTTTATGCAAAAATATGAAAAGTTGGTGTTTTGCGCAACGATGACCGCAATAAGTGATGGTTTGTGCAATTTCCTCCTCGTCGGCTAAATTGACACAAAAAATACTTCCTTCGTTCTCAAACAATAATGTACTATTCCCTCTGACCCATATTAGTTGACTTGAATTTTTCTAGATTCGAACGTATCTAGTACTAAAACATGTCTAGATATATCCGAATCTAGACAAATTCGCTAACTAATATGGATTGGAGGGAGTAGTTTTTTTAATTCCATCCATCTATTAAATATAATCGTAGATGCTCACAACACTCACAACAGGTATATCCCATCCCTATGAATACACACAGTACACACACCATACCCCCAGGGCCGGCCACGGGGAGAGGCAGGATGTGCGGCCGCCCCGGGCCCTATAATCTAGGGGCCCCACCCGAGGTTTACATGTATACTCATAGATACTTAGGCCAGCTCAAGAAAAACTGAAAAAATTAAGCAATTGACTAGCAAACGCGCATGGCTTGCTACGGAAAGTAATCTATCGATTCCTATTCCATCGTGCGTCTCGGCCCAGGACGAATCGGTACTGGGAACAAAGAGGGAGATCGATTGATCCACCTCCCACCTTGCCAGCCAGGCTGCCACCTATGGATGAACCACCACCGCAGCGCGCATTCTTCTTTAGTCGCCACCGATCAGCGAGCGAGACAGCGATTAGTGTTCCTCACTGCAGGTATCAGTTTGCGTATTAGCACGATTCTTTATTTTTAAATTTCTCCTAATTCTAAATCTATTATCGTCGGTTCATAGGCTTGCCTCTCGCCGATTTCAATTTTCAGGGCGTCTAATCGCAAGAATATCACAGCGTCTTTCTTTCCCGTATGTAGGCGCAGAAGACGCACATTGCTGATTTGACAGGTATATTGCATTGCTAATGCCTAATATCTACCTTCACATACATTTTTTTTGCGGTATACCTTCACATACATGATGCATAGATGGTACCATTCAACATTTGTTGTACTCCCTGCATCTCAAAATAGATGTCTCAACTTTTTCAAATTTTGGATGAATCTAGACACTGTTTAGTATATAGATTCATCTAATTTTTGACATCTAAGACATCTATTTTGAGACAAATGGAGTACTTTTTTTCTTCCAGTGTTCCATGGTATCACGTCGTCTTCCTTGAGAAAGTATCCATCCGGTAACACTAAAAGGAAAAGAGCAAAAAATGAGGCAGCTCTAGTAAAATCACATAAGAGGGGATATTTTACAATTTTTAGATCGCTAGTAGTGGTGGTTCGGTATACCAGAATGATGAGTTGGTACTAGTAGCCATGGATGAAAACAATATCGGCACCAATATTGACGATAATAATGTAAGTGCTTCGATATATCAAGGGCTCAAGTTTTAGTCTCGCCCCGAGCCTGCAAAACCTCAAGACCGGCGCTGCCTACCCCTATGAGCACATCCGAGAAACTGAGCCGGTTGAGCTGGTCTTTAGATTGACGAATTCACCACGGACGTCTCGCTATCGATGGAAACGTCGTCTCCCACTGAAATAATATTATATCTTTTAAACGTATTTGATAGACATATTTGATCTTTAACTATTCAACTATGGTATTAGTGTTTGTTCTATTAAAAATCACATATTTTGCAAAATTTCACCAATATATTAACAATGATCAACAATAACAGAGTAAATAATCCTAAAAGTAAGAACAATTAAATAGATCCTTAAACCACCTAGTAATAACTACATACACTAGCAAGAGCTGAAGGCGCCCTGTCGTCCTTGGCCTTCCATCGTAGAGCCAGATAAAACTTGTTATAATAGACAGACAAAAAGAGTCATGCTAAGGTCAAAAATGACTAGCGCACCATAGGAACAACTATCGCTGAAGATGATTATTAATATGAAACACGATGCTGAGACGTGGATGGTTTTAGGGCATCCCCACCGAGCCGACGCGAACAATTCTCCCGTGTTTGAACTGGTCCTACCGGACAAGAAGGACGCACGCTCTAGAGGTGCTACCCATATGGACCGAGGCATTCGACGCGACGCATCGTTGTACCAAATTTGAGTCACAGTTATGTCGGCACGGACAACGCCCTGACCACGCACGTGTCCAGGCGTAGGCTAATAGGACCCGTGTGTAAGTGAGACATTAATTTGATAATATTTTTTCTTAGATTGGTAGCAGGTAACATCCAGATCTAAGTACAATTTAAGTAAACTACGACAGCTTGTCCTTCTCGCCGTGCCTAGGCCTGGCCACAACCATGGCCTGAGGGAGCAGCTGCGTCGCCGCGACAGCTCCGACGGTTCTGACGGTATTCCCTGGCTAGGGAGCTGATGGCTCTGAAATATTGTCGTGGTGGTGGCACGGCAGATGCCATGGGTAGGCTAAAGTTTGGGGCCAATGGATGCTAGTGGGATCTGGGGAGGGAAGATGTAGTGGATTCTACACACAGAAAGCTAACGCAAAGATCTGTATTTCTCCTTCCTTGGGTTACAAGTGCTCCTTGAGCTGTATACAAGGGGAAAGAGAGAACTTTACCAGCCTAACGGTACCAAGAATCAGTCGATCCCCTCCTTAGGGTCCAAGCCTGCCCTTATAAAGGAGAGCCTTGGGTTCCTTTAGGGCTGATGTGGCAAGCATATTCGAGGAATATGCTTGTCCCAATATAGTAGTTCGGTGCCCCCTTTTCCCTGTCGCTCCCCTAATGACGGCAAGGTTCCAGAGGGGCCCTCCTGTGTGCCTCGGGCTTGGATCACCTCCGTGACCTCCTTCATCTCTCTGTCGCTCTGCGCCTTTGTCCCTAGTGCTTGGCTTGCTCAGATTCTCCCTAGCCTGCTACTAGAGTTTGACTTTAGGCTTCTCCTTCTTCAAGCTTCATATCATTCGCCTCGCGTAACTCGGCTTGTCCTTCACCTGCATCAAGATTACTTGGGCTAACCCGGCCGACTTACGCAGTATCCCGGCCGGGTAATGCCTTGCCATTACTATAAGGGTCCTGCCCTTTCCTATCTCGGCCGATCTCTACAGGATTCGTCCGACTCAGACTGTAACTCGGAAACTAAACGGGGAACACCCTTTCGTCTTTCCCCGTCTTTACCCTATCCGGGATTACCTCCCCAACATTAGTCCCCGAAGCTGGTATGGCCCCGCCGATAACCTCGGCCGGGTCGTATCAGTTTCACGACACTCGTTATGTATTGTTTCCGAGTTACCTTGTCGTGGTGATAACACCATATTTAGTAGTGCACGCCGTCACGTGTCATCCTCATCATTGTTTCTCTAGTTTCTTGTTCCTCTCTGGCGTTCTTGACAAGCTACGATTCTTGTCGGCGCCGTTCTGCTGACGCCTGCGCCGCTTCGTTGTTGGGATCGTGAGCTCCTTGGTCAATCGTGTGGCCTATGGTGCGGTTCCGCTCAGCGGCGTGTGGTCGTCTTGCGACACGATCCGCGCCATGCCACACCCACGATCCACTTGCTTGCGGCTGGGTTATAAAGAGGCGCGGCGCTGGGAGTTTCTTTTTCCCCTTCTCGCCGCCGCACTTTTCTTCTTCCTCGCTTTTGCGCTCGTTAAATAGTTCCACCGCTGCCGCGCTCAACTGGTTCTACGACGAGGAGGACTCCGCCGCGCTCCGTCTGTCTCGTCGCCGCTTACTTGTTCCGGCGTTGTCGCCGGTGAGTTCTTTTCGGTCTTGCCGCCTAGGATTTCCTCTAGATCTCTTCGTTTCCTCTTTGTTAAATGCTGCGGTTACGCTGCCGTTCGCCCGTTTTTGCGTAGAATTGCGACGGGGCCTCGTAGCTCTAAGTTTTCCTCCGCCGCGAGTTGTTCCTCCGGCGATCTCTCCGGCGAAATCATGTCTAGTTCCTTTAGCGGTGCCCTGGTAGAGGATGATGATGCTGGCTCTGGGCCTGAGCGGGGCTCGTGGCAGGGCTCCTCAGTTACCCGGCGGGAGATCGAGTGGCTCATCCGAACCCGGAGGATTCCTGCCGAGGTCTCTTGTCGTTTACCCGGCAACGAGTTATCTCCGGAAATTAGTGAGGCGGTATGTAGTTTTTATGTCACATTTCTCGCGCGGCTTCGGTCTCCCTCTTAGCGATTTTGCAAGAGAGTTTCTCGAATACTTCGGCCTTCAGCCGCATCATCTTCCTGCGAACGCCATCGCTTCTCTTTCTGCATTCATCTCCGCCTCGGAGGGATACTTCGGCCTATGGCCGTCCGTGCACGTCTGGGCGAAGTTCTTCCAGATCCGTTCTAATGTAGTCCCTGACAAGTCTCTGCACCCTTCCGAGAAACTGCTTACTCAGTGCGGGGCGGCGTCCATTACACCTCGGAGGAAGTCTGTATTTCCTCGTGTCACCGGGTTAGAGTCGTGCAAGAAGTGGCACAAATCCTTCTTTTACGTCAAGAACAGAGGAACAGAAGACAAGATTCGGCTCCCTACCTTCTCCATTGGTCCACCTTCCAAGGTGAATTGGACTTACAATCCGAGGAGGAGCCACGTCTTGGCCGAGCTTTTCGAGACTCGGCTCAAAGAACTGATCCGGGCCGGGTTACGCGGTGAGGACTTGCTGGCTACCTTCATCAGCAGCCGAATTTTCCCATTCCAGAAAAGGACGCACAAACTTTGCTACATGAGTGGTCCACTTGATCCCAACCGAGTCTCGACCGTCGAACTGGACAACTACCTTGTCTTCAAGCGCGTCCGAGCTATATTTAAGACGGAGATGCCTGAAGATTGGACCTGGGGATTGAAACCGTTTACCCGCGAGCGTCCTCCTCCCGCAGTAAGTTTAACCATCAATGCTTTGATTTTCTATTGTTTTCATAGCTGTTTTCCCTAACCTTCCTTCTTTTTCGCCTCACAGAGGTTCGCAGAGCAAAAGGACGAGGACGCCGAGGTTTTGTCGCTTCCGTGGATCATGGATCGGAATACCGGACGTTGGGGAGCCGGACTCAAGAATTCGTCCCTAAGTCGGATCCGCTTCTGGCTCGCGCTTCGTGGCAAGACTTCGGTCCATGAGGAGGAAGGTGATTCGGACGAGGTCCATGCTCTTGAGGTAGTTGCCGCAATGCCTATTTCTTATGCATTTCTGGCTTCTACTTTCCCTAATCCGGCCGGTCAGGTTCATGGCCGAGCCTATTGCATCCGGCCCCAGTTACCTCGGAAGCGTGGGGCTCTGCTGCTTGAGGGCGCCCCCAAGAAACGAATGAAGAAGTCTGCTCGAACCTCCCAGCGCAAGACCATGCACAGGGTCACAGGGTAAGTTCGTTTTGCTCGTATTTCTTGTTTCCCTGTTTCTGTTTTTCATTCTGACACCCTTTTTTCTTTCTTATTTTCGCAGTGCTCCGCTTTCCGTTAAGCCTGGCGGTCCTAGCATGACTAGCCGCCCGATTCGGCAGCCGTCTCCTCCATGTTGAAGATACTAGGATTCCTAGTCCTGCTCGTACTCGTCTCCTCAGCTCCACATATGTCACCCCTCGTCACGATCGCTTTGATACCCGCGTCTCGAGATTTCTACGAACCGTTGCCCCTCCATTGAATCCGAGCATATCCACCGAGCCTCTTTCTACCTCTGTAGCTCCTACTGTAACCCCAGCCGCAGCCGTGGTCGTTAATACCCCGGCGCCCTCTGCGCCTGTGATCCCTCCTGCTTCTAAAGGCATTGTTCCCATTGCCGAGGTCTCGGCTTCTGCTGGTGCCTCCTCAATAGTAAGAAAAACTGTTGCCACCAAGGCTCCACTTCCCAAAAGGTTTGGCGGCTCTTCTCAGCCAGTATCGCCGACGTCTTTGCGTAAAGGATTGCTCCGCCAAAGCCTCTACTACTCCGCCCGCCGGTACCCAGCTTGCTCTTCATACGAGCCATGCTGCCTCGGTAATTACACAGCCTGTCCGGGGTAAAGTCCTTACTCGGGACGGCGGGAACAGCCTCGGCTGGTGGAATATGCTCATAAGCGGAATCTTTGATCAGCTTGAAGGCAATCAAGCGATCGACCATTTCAACTTTCCGACATCGGTACCGTTTGGATCAAGCTGCCAAGATCATTCGGATAGCAACAAGATGAGCGAGGTAATTGTTGCTTCCGGGGTTTAGACTGATTCTCCATATGCTATTATATATACATTAGTCCCGAAACTTGCAAGCGAGTAATTTGTTATTCGCTTGGAAGTTTTTATAGTGCTCTACTTAACTCGACTTAATTTAGGGTTCGAGCCTATATCCGAGTTGATCTATCTTAAACTTTGCTAGCTGTTCTTTGAATGTCTAGCCACATAGGTCGGGTTAAGCTTTCGCTCGAATCTACTTTGGCTTTGAATATCCAGCCACCTAGTTCGGGGTTAGGTTTTCGCTTAACTCGGATCTGTTTTGGCTTTGAATATCCAGCCACCTAGGTCAGGTTAAGTTTTAAACAACTCGGATCTGTTTTGGCTTTGAATATCCAGCCACCTAGGTCCGGGTTAAGTTTTTTAACTCGGATCTGTTTAACTTTGAATATCCAGCCACCTAGGTCGGGTTAAGTTTTCGCTAACTCGGATCTGTTTTGGCTTTGAATATCCAGCCACCTAGGTCGGGTTAAGTTTTAAACTAACTCGGATCTGTTTAACTTTGAATATCCAGCCACCTAGATGCAGGTTAAGTTTTAAACTCGGATCTGTTTTGGCTTTGAATATCCAGCCACCTAAATCTGGGTTAAGTTTTCGCTTAACTCGGATCTGTTTTGGCTTTGAATATCCAGCCACCTAGATCTGGGTTAAGTTTTCGCTTAACTCGGATCTGTTTTGGCTTTGAATATCCAGCCACCTAGGTCCGGGTTAATTTTTCGCTTAACTCGGATCTGTTTTGGCTTTGAATATCCACTCATCGTTTGTTCTATTGCTCTGGTTGCACATGACCGGTGGACTGCTGAATTTCAAAGACTGCTTTTCTCGCACAAGAAGTTGGAAGAAAAATATGAAAAAGTTATTCCTGTGGTGAAAAAAGCAGGTATGCCGATCATTTTCCTTGTCATCTCTAATATTGTCATTGTTTTGTCTGCGGGATGCCGGCTTACTTTGTGGGTTAACAGGTAACATCAATAATCTCAACATTCGTCTTGAGAAGAAAGTCAAGAGCTTGGAAGGTTAGTTTTCCATCTACCTCGTACTTTTCCCTTTCTAAGACGTGCACTAAGTTTCTTTTACTTTGTTTGGCTTTGGTAAAGCCGAGATACGAACCTTTGCATCATCTCACCAAGATTGTACGCCCATGCGTGATGTAATGCTGCATTTTTGAGAACAAGGCGCCACTCATTCGGCGCAGCTAAAAGAAAAGGATGACGAGATAGCTCGCCTAAGCGCCGAGGTGGAGGCCCTTAAGCTTTCTCAGAAATCCAAGCTAGAAAAGGTCGATCAGGAGTTCTCCGAGGAGAAGAATCGGCTGGCTTTGGAATTGCAAAAGAACAAAGAGCTCTTTGAGGCTGCCAAGCTGAAAACTCGAGGAATGAGCGAGGAAATTGCTCGCTTTGAGAAGAACAAGATTGACTGGGCGAAGGACCTTCAGATGATGATGAGTTACATTCATCGTAAGCATCTTAACACAGCCGGATTATCTTTCTTCCTTCTGCTGCCCTCTGACGCCTCCCTTTTTTGCGCAGGTCATTTTCCTGAAGCTAAGCCCGTGAGCTCTAAAGCGGTCCTTGCTGCTCGTGCGCGCCGAGGTCTCCCTGTTGACGTGAATTTTGAATATTCAATAGAAGATTTCTTGGTTTCTGTCGGCGCTGCCCTTGGTCCGATGAAAATCATGGGCAGGGACTTGGTGCTGGCAGCTATTCGAGCCCACCGTGCTCTCTGGCCGAATACCTCTGGGACTCCTAACATCAGCGAGATCGAATTGCTGGTGACTAGATTGAATGCCTCTGAAAAACAACTAAGTCTTTGGAGGGAATCTGCTGGGCGAGCTGGTGCTGATATGGCCCTCACCGTTATCATGTCATGGTACGAAGACATTTCTCTTGATATCCTGAGGAATTTGCGCTGAGTTCCCGTTGGGTTGAGGATCCCACCTTTGTTGCTCTTCGGCAAGCTCGCGCCTTTCAACTCGTCGAGTATGCCGACGTGCACACCTGGAATGAAGGGCCAAGTTTCCTTCCGAACCCGGACGAGGAGGTCGTAGTCGAGGATGCATCAGATGATTCAGCTAAGCAAGGGGGAGATGAAGATGACTCGGCCACTTCTGGTGACTCCAGCTCGGATGACAACGGCGACGCGCAATCCTCCTCCAAGGGTACCGGGCATTCCACTGCGCAAATTGATGCTCCTCAGCAGCCTCAGGCTTCGGCCGAGGTTGCACCTAGGTCTACGGAGGGCGAGGTAACATCGGCCGAAGTTCCTCCTACCTCGGAGTCCCCAGTCCCTGACCAGGTTGCCGCCTCTCCAGCTAAAAACGTTTAAGTCATTTCCTATCCCTGGTATGCCGGGCGTACGATGTCCGTGGAATACTTGTTTACTTCCTGTATGACCTGAATCTCCTTTTGCCGTACATTGCTGCGACATATAAGTTTGCAGTTATTATAACTTTGCTTAAGTGGGTTCCCATCCGAATTCTTGCTTTCGTATCCTGCAATATTTTGATGTTAGGATGTATCTTTGTCTTTGTTTTCTCGTGTTTTAGTCGAGTAATCTGTGTGTGAGCTTGAACATCATACGGGGTTGATATGTTCTTATTACGAGTGCGAAGTGTGATACCCTTTTAGTATCAAAGATTGATCGCCACTTTGGAACAATACATGGCGATCCCAGTGATTGCCTGTTACGCTGAAGTCTAGTGTGTAAACTAAATTTCAGGAACAATATAAGACCACCGCCGGCGCTGCTCGAGCGTCAAGTTTTGGTGCTCAACATAGCTCAGGCGGTATATGGTAGTTTTCTAGTTCTTTGCTTTGTTGCCGAGGTTTAGTACATAAAACGAAACTTCAAATACCTATAGCAGTCCCCGAGTCACTGCTCTTGATGCCGAGGTTTTAATACATAACCTGAAATTGAAATAACATATGGCAGTCCCCGAGTCACTGCTCTGGATGCCGAGGTTTAATACATAACATGAAATTGAAATAACATATGGCAGTCCCCGAGTCACTGCTCTGGACGCCGAGGTTTAATACATCATTGGTCCTTGACCTTGAAATACTATGCTATGAGTAAAATGGACGAAGCAGGGCTACGTTCCATGGCCGCTTTGTTTCTTCGCCAGCTTTGTCTGCCTTGTCCCTTCCGGGGGATTGAGCATCGATTAGATAATAGGCATCGTTATGTAATGCCTTGCTCACGATGAATGGTCCCTCCCACGGAGGTGACAGCTTGTGCATGCCGGCCGTGCGTTGCACCAGTATGAGGACTAAATCTCCTTCTTTGAATACCCTTGGATTCACCTTTTTGTTGTGATATCGTCATAGGTTCTGCTGATAAATAGCTGATCGTGATAGTGCCAGTTCTATGGCTTCTTCTAGCAGGTCTACAGTATCTTGCCGATCTATTTCGTTTACTTCCGAGGTTGTATACTGAGTAACTCTTGGCGAGTCATGTATTATGTCGGCTGGAAGCACGGCCTCTGCCCCGTACACTAGAAAGAATGGTGTGTACCCTGTTGACCTATTTGGAGTAGTTCTGAGGCTCCATAATACGGCTGGGAGTTCCTCAATCCAACATCCTGCCGACCTTTGCAGTGGTTCAACAAGTCGTGGTTTTATTCCTGACAATACTAGTCCATTAGACCTTTCCACTTGCCCATTAGACGCTGGGTGAGCCACAGAGGCAATATCTAACCTTATGTATTTTTCTCTACAAAATCTGAAGGCTCATACGCAAAATTTGTGCCATTATCTGTAATAATACTGTGTGGGTACCCATATCTTAAAATAATATATTTGAGAAATTTCGCTGCTGTGGGCCCATCACATTTTTTTATTGGTTTCACTTCAATCCATTTTGTGAACTTGTCCACCATAACCAATATGTGGGTCATTCCCCCTCGGGCCGGCTTAAATGGTCCCACCATATCTAAGCCCCACACAGCAAATGGCCAAGTGATGGGTATTGTTTTTAACTCGGCCGATGGCATATGTATTTTGGTTGCGTATCTCTGGCAACCATTGCATTTTTCCACCAACTCTTTGGCTTCTTTCAACGCCGTCGGCCAATAAAATCCATGCCTGAATGCTTTGGCTACCAATGCACGAGATGAGGCATGATGTCCACACTCTCCTTGATGTATATCTAGGAGGATCTCCCGGCCTTCTGCCGAACTCACACATTTCTGCAATACGCTTGTGACACTTCTTTTATATAGCTCATTGTTTATGATCGTATAAGCTTTCGCTCTCCTTACAGTTTGTCTTGCTAATACTTCATTGCTTGGTAATACCGCGTCTTTAAGGTAAGAGAATATGGGTTGCGCCCATAGCGGTGTGACTTTTTCTGGTGTGGTCTCACTGTCTATTTCCATGTTTTCTGCCGACATATCTACCTCGGCCTTCTCCATAATTGTGCTTCTGTTGTCCTCCTCTTGGGGGATTCCGAGTTATATTGCTGGTCTACCTCCATCGGCACATTGTCTGCTGCCGAATTAGCCGGGATAAAGATAGATTCGGATTCTGGTGAAGGGATTATTGATGGTTTTCTGAGGTGTTCCAGGGCAATACCCGGTGGAATTGACTGCCGGGTTGATCCGAGCTTTGACAACGTGTCTGCGGCATCATTTTCTACCCGAGGTATGTGGCTAAATTCACATCCTTCAAAGTATCCACCGATCTTACACATGAAATCTGTAAAGCCATATTAGCATCTAATGCATCCCAATTGCACGAGACTTGTCAGTACTACTAGGTCCGAGTCCCCATAGCATAAGATTCGGCGTATGCCAATCTCTTTTGCTACTTTCAATCCATGGACCAGTGCTTCATATTCGGCTACATTGTTGGATGCGGCAAAATGTATTTGTAGCACATATTTCAGCTGATCTCTTTTAGGTGAGGTTAACACTATTCCTGCCCCCAAACCATTTCTTAGTTTGGAACCATCGAAATGCATCGTCCAATAATTTATATCTGGTAATGGTGGCTCATATTGCACTTCGGCCCAGTCTACGAAGAAGTCGGCGACTGCTTGAGATTTAATTGCATCTCTCCTATCAAATTGTGGAGCGTATGGTGACAACTCGATGGCCCATTTTGCTATTCGGCCACTTGCATCTTTGTTGCTCAATATGTCGGCTATGGGCGCTTCACAGATCACCCTGATGGGATGTTCTTCGAAGTAATGTTTAAGCTTTTTTGCCGACATATATACTCCATAAGCCATCTTCTGATAATATGGGTAATTATGTTTTGAAGCGGATAATACCTCGCTTAAATAATACACCGGCCTTTGTACGGATTTATCATCTTCAAGTCGTTCTACTACGACTACAGCACTCACTACTCTGTTGGTAGCCGCTATATAGAGTAACATAGGCTCTTTTGATAATGGAGAAGCCAAAACGGGTCTTTGTGACTAACATTTTTCAACTCATGAAATGCACTGTCGCTTATGGGTCCAAATGAATTTATCTGATTTCTTCATCAGCTGATATAGTGGTAGTGCCTTTTCTCCCAGCCGACATACAAACCGGCTGAGCGAGGCTAGACAACCTGTGAATTTTTGTACATCATTTAAGCATCTCGGCAATTCCATTCTTTCTACTGCTTTTATCTTTGTTGGGTTGGCTTCTATACCTCGGCTAGATACAAGAAAACCGAGCAATTTTCACCCTGCGCACGTAAGCGTGCACTTTTCCGGATTAAGTTTCATTCGGAATCTTCTCAAGTTTACGAAAGTTTGCCGTATATCTTCCAGTAAGGTTTTGCTTTCCTTGGTTTTGATGACCACATCATCTACATATACTTGTACATTTTTTCCTATTTGATCGTGTAGACATTTTTGCATGCATCTTTGATATGTTGCTCCTGCATTTCACAGGCTGAATGGCATTGTGCGATAGCAATAAGCCCCGTACGGGGTAATAAATGCAGTCTTTATTTGATCGGCCGGATTTAACGGTATCTGGTGGAAACCAGAGTACGCGTCTACAAATGATAATAACTCACAACCAGCGGTCGAATCAATGACTTGGTCTATTCTAGGCAATGGAAAAGGATCTTTTGGACACGCCTTGTTCAGGTTCGTGTAATCGATACACATTCGCCATACAATGGCTACATTGGGATCATCTTTCTTCTTTTCTACCAGCACCGGATTCGATAACCAATCCGAGTACAACACCTCCATGATGAACCCGGCTGTGAGGAGCCGAGCTATTTCATCCCCTATTATTTTTCTCCTGTCTTCAGCGAAGCGGCGGAGAGGTTGCTTCACCGGCCTTGCTCCGGGCCTTACGTTCAAAGAGTGCTCAGCCAACTCCCTCGGAACACCTTGCAGATCCTGAGTTGACCATGCAATATGTCCCGATTCTCACGGAGGAAATTGGTGAGCTCGCTTTCCTATTTAGCGTCCAGGCCTGCACCAATAGTAACAGTACGCTCCGGGAATTGCTCATCTATTTGAAACTTCTTTGTTTCTTTAGTCGGCTAAAAAGAGACACTGCCATGCGGGTTGGCTAGTGCCGGCATGTTCAGCGTGCCGATGACGAAATTGCTACCTCCTGAATCCTTCTTTTTTCTCTTGCTATAACCAATGATTCGGCCAAATTTGACCCGGCTGATGCACACTCCATTGATTTCTTGTAATCCCCTGTTATAGTTATCACTCCTTGTGGTCCAGGTAGCTTCATTTTCAGATAACTTATATGACAGCTGCCCATGAATTTGGCCAACGCTGGTCGTCCGAGTAGAGCATGATAACAACTCTCTAGATCCACCACTTCAAACTCTAAGTTCTCTGCTCTGCAGTTATCTCTTGTGCCGAATAACACATCTACTCGGACCTTACCAATGGGTTCACATGAAAGCCCTGGCACTATCCCATGGAAAGTGGTCCTCGTGGATTGCAACATGTTACTGATATTCGAGTTTGTGCATGGTATCTTTGTACATGATATTGATACTACTTCCATTGTCTATGAGTACTTTTGAAAATTTGACATTGATGCTCGGTCCAACAAATGTCGGATCCAGCACAAGTGCATATGATCCGGGATTTGGCATTATCTTGGGATGATCCTTTATGCTCCAAGTTATCTCCTGATCCGACCAAGGCACATATCTTGGTCTTGCGGCATTCTGCATTTACTTCCATATGCGGCGCTGCACACTTTGCTTGTCTTGTTGTTCCGTTGTGAACACGCATAATGGGACGATGATGTTCTCTGTAATCATTGCGTCCGGTATTACGGATTTGTTCTTCCATCCTGGACTTGGTTCATCACTTGATGCACCGTCTCTCCGATCCGAGTTATCATACCTCGGGGAGGCGGTAACATCGATTCTTGTGCATTTGCTCCGATCAGCGTATGGCGATCTTTGATGTACTTGATGGGGTGCCTGAACCCCTGCGGGGTTCCCCATTGCATTTTTCATCCATGCACATTGGCGGGTGGTATGGTTGGCTGGCTTGGATGGGTTTGACGTGTGAAATTTGCACGGCTGATCTAACATGGATTCGAACGTGTACTTCGGCCTCTCCTGCCACTGTTTCTTTTGTTCTGGGGTCCACTGCCTTTTTCCTTCATTTCTTGGTGTCCACTGTTGAGGACCATTCTTCTGCCGTTGAGTTGCTCCGTGACCCGGTGGGTCCTGCGCTACCGCCGCCACTTGGGCCGAATTATATCTATAATCCGACCTTTCCTCTCTTCTTCTTCCTCTGAAATCACTGCGCCTGGATGACCCGGCCAAATCTCTTGCATAATGGTCATGTTGCTCGCGATGATCTGCCGACATTAATTCTGGTTGCGTTGGGTCTCCTAATGCGTAGGAGTCCGCTATTCTGATAGTTTCTGCCAGTGTGGTCGGCATATCTCTCTGCAGACGTTGCCATAATACGCTGCCATAACGGCATCCTTGCGCGAACCAAGCTATTGCTTGCGATTCTATGACTCCTTCACATGAGTTTCTCAGGTTGCACCACCGAGTTAAAAATTCTCTATCTGTTTCATTCGGCCTCTGCTTGCACATGGCTAGCTGTTGTGGCCTGTTTGGCCTCTTGTATGTCTTTGGTAAAGTTCGACAAACATTTCCTCAAAATCCAGCAGTTGATCTTGCCGGTAGATTATTCAGCCACACTCTAGCTGGTCCTTCCAGCATTTGTGGTACATACCGCATCGCCCATCGTAGGTTCCCACCGCTATTTTTACAGCGGTGGCATAGTCAATTAACCGATCTTGTGGTTTGGTACTTCCATTATATGTTTTCGCCTTGCCGGTGAAAGTTCGGCGGAGGTTCGCCCATGATCCGTGGTCCAAAGCATGTCGGCCCGGTGGACCTGTTCTTCCAACAACTCGGACTGTATAGCGGTCCAGCTTCACTCTTGCATCATTTGATGGCAAATCTCATGCTGAACTCATCACATATTCCATAATGGTTGTTTCCGCCATGGATTGCATATTCCATTTCGGAATAACCATCATTGTATCTCTCATTAATTTGATTGTGGCGAGCTGGCCTGGTTTCTTTTTCCTGCCGGGGTTCATGCCTCGGTTGTGGGTTGAGTGGCGATTCTCTCCTTACTTGACCGGGTATTGTTCTCATGATTGCCTCGCGGGTTCTCTTCACGAGGTCTCCGTTGCCTCGGCTTCCGCCGTCTTTCTCCACACGGCCGTGGTTCCTCTCTCCCCATTACCTCGGCTTGCATTGCCTCTGTTCTCATTTGCCTTTCCGGCCATTGCGGATCATATGGGACAATCTGCTTGTTCCTCTTTCCGAGGTTCTTGCTTTGTCTCTTGAGCATTATTTCCGGTGAAGATGCTACTGCCACAGACAAGGCTGGTGCTGCTCCTGCCGAATGAACCATCCGCGAGGCCCCCGGCCTCGCCGGGTTTGCTCTGAGCATTTCCTTGTTTTGCTGGTTCACGATGCGCACCAGCTCGTTTACTCTTTCTTGTTGTTTCTGCCGGGCCTCACCGGTCAACCCCTCTAACTCTAATGCTGCGGCATTTGCCGCTCTTAGGTTTCTTGCCGGGGTACTGTACCTCGGCAAGCCCAAATCCTCTGATTCTGCTTTATGAGCTTCATGCTCTTTGTTGATGTCATCCATGAGGTTCTTCCCTCTCAATCTTAGTTCGTCCACCCGTTCGGTATGACGTCAAGCTTATTTGCTTTGGCATATTCTCGCGAGGTCTGTTTAAGGACTTCCAAGGCCGACACCTTTTTGCCTCTATCGGCACCTTTTGCTGGTTTCCTCTAACTCTGCTGAGCATTTGCGGATTAAGTATCGGCGCTTCTGGTGTAGTCAAGCTTTCTATGGTGCTTTGAAGAATATTCTGGCCTTTCCAGAGGTGGCCCTCTTACTCTTGGTGCCTTGAGGTGGTGTCTTGCACCTCGGTCGGGTTAGTTCTTTGGTGCGATTACCTCGGTGGGCATTGGTGCTGTCTGCCTGTGTGCGCCCTGTACACCGGTGGCGGGTTCTCTGCCTGATCCGGCAGCTGCTACTCCAGTTTGCACCCCGGCCACGACCATTACCTCGACGCTACCTGCAGGATGCGCTCCGGCGGACGGCTGCAGCGTTAAGAGGTGGATCTCCTGCAACAACAACTTGGTGAGGATAAGCCGAGATGTCGACGCCGACGTAAACCACATGCCGCCCAGGTTGATGAAGACACCATTACACGGGGAGCTTTTCCTCGAAGCTCCCTGCATTGTCGGCGACATAATCACAGAGACCAAATCTGGACTAAGCCGAAACAACGCCGCGCTTGGTCTTGATGAAGTTTCCCGTCCGGATCATAACTCCAGCTAGCACCGCTGCTGGCCCCACGGTGGGCGCCAACTATCGTGGTGGTGGCACGGCAGATGCCATGGGTAGGCTAAAGTTTGGGGCCAATGGATGCTAGTGGGATCTGGGGAGGGAAGATGTAGTGGATTCTACACACAGAAAGCTAACGCAAAGATCTGTATTTCTCCTTCCTTGGGTTACAAGTGCTCCTTGAGCTGTATACAAGGGGAAAGAGAGAACTTTACCAGCCTAACGGTACCAAGAATCAGTCGATCCCCTCCTTAGGGTCCAAGCCTGCCCTTATAAAGGAGAGCCTTGGGTTCCTTTAGGGCTGATGTGGCAAGCATATTCGAGGAATATGCTTGTCCCAATATAGTAGTTCGGTGCCCCCCTTTCCCTGTCGCTCCCCTAATGACGACAAGGTTCCAGAGGGGCCCTCCTGTGTGCCTCGGGCTTCAGGACTGTCACCTCCGTGACCTCCTTCTGTCTCTCTGTCGCTCTGCGCCTTTGTCCCTAGTGCTTGGCTTCGCTCAGATTCTCCCTAGCCTGCTACTAGGGTTTGACTTTAGGCTTCTCCTTCTCCTGCAAGCCATTATCATTCGTACCCTCGCGTAACTCGGCTTGTCCTTCACCGCATCAAGATTACTTGGGCTAACCCGGCCGACTTCTGCAGATATCCCGGCCGGGTAATGCCTTGCCATTACTATAAGGGTCCTGCCCTTTCCTATCTCGGCCGACCTCTACAGGATTCGGCCGACTCAGACTGTAACTCGGAAACTAAATGGGGAACACCCTTTCGTCTTTCCCCGTCTTTACCCTATCCGGGGTTACCTCCCCAACAAATATAGCCATCTACGTCCACATTTCAAACTGAATATTATTCATATTTTTTATGAAATATCTCTCTAAACCCTGCCACTAATGCCTAATGATCAACGGGGTATGCAATCTTTTCTTTCTATTTTTTCCTGCGCAGATAATAACGTTTAATGATAGGAATCACTATATTAAAGTCAAATATACGAGATTTCCAACAAACAGAAGAAACCAGGAGTCGTGAAGCGGAGGCAGACGCTTTAACGACCAACTATACGACCAGAATAAAATTCTGACCATATAGTTATGGTCGTATAGTTGCCGCAGCTACCGCTAGATCAAACAGAACAACTTCCATGAAGGGACCCTATATAAAGAGGCCTTGGGCGACGAGAAAAGGGCCTCTCTCGCCTCTCCATCATCACACACACGCCCCCTCACCAGCACCTCTCAGATCATCAGCCATCGGACGAATAGATTTAGATTTAATCTCCAAACCCTTCTCTACCACGATAGCCAAATTCCACCACTTGTAATAGTAGATCTCATCTTCGATTAGCGACATTGTAAGACTATTTGCTATCAATCTCATAATTTCCATTACAATGTTTATGATATTTGATCTCATCTCTATGTGTGAGTAATTCTTCTTGGATTAAGGTCTTCGGCCTAGCCATGTAGCTTTTGTGCATGTTATTTATCATAGATGGGATCATATATTAGTTTGTAAGACATGATGATTAGTGTATCCTCTCTTGACTCAATCTAAGGACTTGTCAAGTACCCAAGACCCCGAGGATTAAGCCAGGTATAGGGAGTATGAGTAATGACTAATTTGCAGGTTGGGAACCCGAGTGACACAAGGGGTAGTACGGCTGTATGTAAGGGATGTACTCGGGATTAACTGTGATGTCACTATGCATATCATTAGTTCTCTTTCTTCTATGGATGAGACTAGTAGGTTATTGCTATAAGCGGTTGCGGAGGCAATAACAATTATGGATGCACTGTCCACATATAATTTATCTTGCTCTAACAATTACATGCATACTTTATTTTCATCTTTTATTCCCATCAGATGTTTTGCACAGCTACAGGTGAAACCGAACGCCCTAAGCCCTCCCTCTGCATCATCGACAACAACAAAATACGCAAACTCTTGGTCCGGTAAAAAAATAAGAGGAATTCTAAAACTCCCGAATGCCCGTTAAAGTAACTTTACTACGCTTCTGCTTCTGAGGATTCGATAAACCTAGGTCTACTAGAGAAAAAGAGCTATACTACACCCGTTAAAGTAACTTTACTACGCTTCTGCTTCTGAGGATTCGATAAACCTAGGTCTACTAGGGATCGAAGGTATCAACTTTTTTTCTAGCGCTGTTATCGGGGAAGCAATAGCTACCCTGGTGAGGTTAGTAGGAATCTTGCTAGTTTTAATTATTGTTTTTAATTTTTAGTTTGCTTTCAGTCTTTATTTGAAAAACCAAAAAATTAGTTAGCCTTTAAATTTTTGCTTTTACTATTATAAGTCTCTGTTTAAGAAAACCTCAAAACATAGGAAATATGGCTGAAAAGAAGCTTGGGGAGTTTGCTACTCCCAACAATGATTATTTGCGTATCCCTATTACTCAGCCAGCAATTGCAGCTGATGACTATGAAATTAAACCCCATTATTTAAGTTTGGTTCAATAAAATCAATTTGGAGGCTCTACTGTTGAGGATACAGGTATGCACTTGAATACTTTCACTGAAATATGTGATATGATGCATATAAAAGATGTTTATCCCGATGCGGTCAAATTGTGTTTATTTCCTTTCTCTCTTATAGGAGACCAAAAGAATGGTTGCTATATTTGCCTAAAAATACTATTACATCATGGGTGAAATGTACTTCTTTATTTATGACTAAATTTTTCCCACCTGCAAAGACTATGCAACGAAGATCTAATATTACTGGTTTTAGACAGAAAGAGCATGAGCCACTAGCGCTTGCATGGGAGAGGATGAAATAATGCTTGAGAAACTGTCCTAGTCATGGGATGGAAGACTGGTTAATTCTCCATTTATTTTATAATGTTCTTAATCCTGTGTCTAAGTCTATGCTTGATACTGCAGCTGGAGGAACATTTAGGGGTAAACATATTACCGAAGCAAAGCAGCTGCTAGACAATATGTAAAACAACCATGCCCAATGGCATGTGGATAGATCAAACACGAAGAAGGTAAACTCAGTCTCACCATAAGAAAATAAAAAACTCAATACTAAGTTGGATGAGCTCATATTAGCCTAAAAGGTAAGGAAACCTAGGTAATAGCTATCCCAGAAATAAATATTAAAAAAATGGACTTCATAGCTCGTAATGATTATAACCCTGCTTGGAAGAAGAATTATAATCCTAATTTTCAAAAACACTATTCTAGTCCTGCAGGTAACTCTAATAATAATATGGGAATAATTAATGGTAGTCTTCAAGAAACTCTTAAGTCCTTTATAGACTCACAAAATGAGCAAAATAATATCCTTGTTAAAATATCGGAGAACCATGATGCTATGTTTGATAAATTATCTAACCAAGATGTAAGTTTGGGGAATGATTTGCAGGCCCTCCAAGAAAAAACGAGGATTATTGAGGCACATCTAGGTAAGATAACCAAGAGTCAAACTCTCATTCTGGCTAAATTTGTGGGTAAAGCTGAGCCCAATCCTGTTGAAGACCTCAAGATGATGAGAATCCAAAGGAAGGAGCCTGAAGAACTTGATTATAGTAATACTCCTTCACCAAGTTACACCTTTGAAGATCTTGTAAAAAAGATTAATGTCAAGATTCTGGTAAGTGAAGGAAATGAGGAAGCTATGTACCAACACTTCATTAATCAGATAGCAATAAAGGTACGTGATCTTGAGGAAGAATATAAATAAATTGCTGAAAAATTACCTGTGAAGCTTGATGATATATTTGAGCCTACTATTAAGATTAAGATTAGGACCAATGAGATAGCTGTACTTTGTGATCTAGGTACAAGCGTTTCAACAATTCCAAAGAGTCTTTTTAACAAGTTAAATCTTGGCTCTTTTGAAATCACCAAGTTAAAATTACATCTTGCAGATTCTACCTATAAACAAGTTGTAGGAATTAAGAAGAATACTTTAGTATACATTAAAGGTTGTCCTGCTCTTATTGATTTTGTTATTTTTTGACATGCCTGAAGATGCTACTACTCCTATTATATTAGGCCGTCCATTTTTAAGAACTATTAAGGCTTTGATTAATCTATATAAAGGGAACGCGAAGCTTCAATTACCTTCACGGGATCCTTTTGTTATTCATTTGCCTAGGAAGAAGAAAGCCAAGCATGATAAAAAGGAGGCCATCACTTTGAAGGCCAACTATTTTGGAGTGGGTGTTCCACTCATCTGGCCTAAGTGAGCAACATTGTGGTCAAGCTATTGACCATAAAAGAGAGCTTCATGGGATGAAACCCATGTGAAATAAAGGTTTGAGTTAAGTTGTTAAGTTTAAGTTTTAGTTTATGTTTAATAAAGAGTGCTAGAAAGCTCCAGTTGAGGAGAAGAAGTTCGGTAGTACTAAATATCCTGTTTAATACATATTGATGTTGGTCGACAATATTTATTGACATTTTTCTATCAAAAACAAGGTGTTTCGCTAAGTTACAAGATAAGAAAGAATTCACGAAGAAACAATTTTTTTTGATGTTTACAGAAGGTTTAACGATCAACTATACAGCAAAAATAAAAATTTCGGCCATATAGTTCTGGTCGTATAGATATTTTTGCCATCGATAATTTTCTTTCATATGTACTGATGGTTTAACGACCAACTATACGGCAGGAATAAAACTTCCGGCCGTAAAGTTTCGATCGTATAGATATCGATGCTTTCGTACAGTTTCTTTTCCAGGTACAGAGAGTTTGACCACCAACTATACGGCGAGAATAATAATTCCGGCCGTATAGTTCTGGTCATATAGTTGCGCCGCCAGGTGGAAACCCTAAAATTTTGACAGCATGCCAACTATACTGCGGGAACACGTTGTTCTGACCGTATAGTTCCGTCCGTATAGTTGCATCCGACCACAAAAGCGCGTCGGGAGGTACCTCCAACCCCCAAACTTCAATCCTTTTTCTCTCTTCTACCTCCAAACTCTCTCAAAACCTCAAGAGATCTTCATCTCTACTCAATTCCGTTCAATTTCCTCGCACACAAGTGATCTATGGTATGTTTCTCCTCCGATCCTCCAATTTCTTTTTGCAAATTCATCTTCGATCTGTCGTCATTATCAATCTAGGGTGACACCTACTATGAACTAATTTCCATGATTCTCTTGCCTAGATTGTTATTTTGAGGGGATTCTTTAGTGTGCTATGATGAGAAACATGTTATACTTACTATTGTTGGATTAAAAAGTTTTATTTCTGTCTTTCTTCATTATTTTAGATGATGAACACAAGGAGCCAAACTCATGCTCGTGCCGTCGCTAGAGCTTCTTGGGTTTTCACTCAAGAACGCATGGGGATACGGTTTAGGAATGAGCTCCAACGTAATCGTTTCGAAAGGATCAAGAACCGAGAAGTGAAGGCCACCAAGTGGGCTTGCCCCATTATATTGAACCAATTCGGTATTTCTAATGACTTCAATTTACTTTGCAATAGAGTTGGCCTGCAAAACTTTGTATACAATGATGTGCCTACTTATCGCCGGTTAACTATTGAATTTCTAAGTTCTTTGCAAAGCACCGTTAAACTATGGCAATGAGAGGACACGATTTCTTTCCGTCTTATGAACAACAATTACACTTCAACACTAGATGAATGGTGCGTATGTTTTAATTTCCCAAACAATGATGCTAATGCCCTACACGCATCCTTTACTAGCTTAGACCCTTCCCCTGCACAATATTATAATGAATGAGTTTTACTACTAGAATAAGCAAGGGGAAGAATATTCAACATCCTGCAATTCGCTATTTGTTCTATGTTATTGCTAACATCTTGCAGGCAAGAAATGAGTCCACAAGACTCAATCAGGAGGACATCTTAGTCCTTGCAAAGGCTGCTTACACCAACTGCGACTTGTCACTCAACTTGGGCACAATCCTTGTGCGCTACCTGGAGCACCAATCCTACCAAAGCCAAGGACCAATCACAGGTGCAGGCGTCATCACCGTGCTTGACATTGCCCTATGCATCGACCTAGGTGAGTTGCAACCTATGCTAGGTGAGCAGCGTGTTGGTTTCTCTACTTTAAAGGCTTGTGGAATGCTCACTAGGAGAGGTGGTGTTTATTACTTGCATATTGCTGGAGCTAGGCATCTTTACCCCGCTCCTATGCCTAATGGTCTTTTCTCTATCGAGGAAGGACATTTGCTATATGACTTGCAGGTTGAGCAACACCAACCCGAGGAGGAGATTCCGGATGAGGACCAATAAGAGGAGCAATAAGTTCCTTATTAAGAAGAGCAGCCACAAACCCGGTTCTCCACATACCAGGACTTCCAAGAACTTGGAGGGACTATGGAGAGGATGCATAGCCTCTCCTTAAACCTCTGAGGAACAACTAGTAATTTATCAACTCAATTTGCAAACTGGAGTAGTGACTTTTTTCCATCATCACAATGATTTGAATGGCTTGCAAAAGCCTAAGCTTGGGGAAATTTCCTCATGTATATCTATTTGGCGTTCATTTGCTTTTATTTATTTTGAGGTTATATTTTTAATTCGAGTTTATAAGGACTCGTGTTGGTTTCTCCAACACTTTATATTTAGTTATTTCTATTTGCTTTTGAGATTTTCTAGCCGTTCTTTGCCGCCAATTTTCTATTCTTTAATTCCCCCTCTCAAAAACAATAAAAAGATTTCTCTATTTATCTTTATTTTTCCCTCTTTCTTTTCTTTCCGCCTCGAGGTTCTCATATATTTGCAGGAGAGTGATTGACTTCAAGTTTCTAAGAAGCAAATAAAAAAGGAAGAGAGAAGTGGAACCAAACATGAGAGGTATGCCTTATGACTCCCCACTTTTGAAGTTTGAGAAACCCATGCTAGTTAGTAGTAAATGTTGAGATATTATATTGGTGGAGTGAGTCTTTATATTGTAGCACAATTTTGTTTACATGGGTATTTAGTTAGATACGTTTTGTTCCAGCTCTCGTAGTTAACCAAGTCTTGCCTAAAAATTTGCTAAACAATTGTAATAAGAAAAAGTCTCACAATTGAAGGCTTGGGTGTTGTAGTGTTTAGTCTTGAAGGCTTATTTCTAGAGACACTCAACACCACCGAATATAATGATTGACTTGATAACTCTCTTTAAAAGGATTTGTTTGATTGGATTAATGTTTACCGGTTTTTGTGAGCATACCAAAGTTTGACTTGTTAATCATAAGAATGATATAGCTTTATGCATGTCAAACTTCATTGGATGCCAACAACTCTGTTGGCCTACGAACGGTCTTCATGGAGGAAACTCCTAGATTTCGGATATGAGTTGATTAAACACATGTAGCAGCAATGCTATAGTGGGTAAGATTCTTGGCACTCCCGGGTAGCTGTGTTCATGATGGAATCAATCCTCTGGATGTTATGAGTAATCATTATACAAAAGGAACAAAAACCTTAGTGATGCCACGAGTGTCCATCACAACCCAATAAACTAATGATTTTTTTGGCATGCTCTCAATTACTTAAGAACTAAAATTCTTGAAGGACAATGAATAGAAAAGTAGTGCTTGAAGAGTCTTAATTTATTGATGTGGGAGAATTGAGATACTCTAGTGTATATGCTTTTCATGAATACTATCACACTCTCAATTTTACATGACTATACTTTATTGTTCAAAGGCAAGCCTATGAGTTGATTACATGACATGGAATAAAGTTTACTCATTTGAATCATCCATGTTAACAATAATTTTGCTGTGCTACAAGGATGCATAAAAACCCGTATGATATGCTTGCCATTACTCTATCTATGATGGAGTTTTTCAAATTTATGAAGTGGAGGAAACATGAGATTACCAATCATGAGTAAGATCATCATCTCGTTATTTCAGTTTAAATGCTGAGTTCCTTTTTGATTTTGGTTTTCTTGCTCGAGGACGATCAAGTTAAAGTTTAAGCTTGCTCGACACATGGGCACACCAGTGAGCATACACAGATGGTGGCCGACGACGACGCTAGAGGGCGAGTGGGGACACGCGGGGTAGCTCGTTTGAACGGGTGCGACGTGGCAGACCTAACTACGGTGGCGGCGCCACCAAATGGTCACCAAGCAAGGAGCACGACGAGTAGTAGCGGCAACGCTTGCAGAGCAATAGCGGGAAGTAGGCATAACAAGCGAGCGAACACGGGGAGGACACCTTGAGCATCAACAACTCACCAACAACACGAGAAGGTCAACATAGAGGCAAGGGGTTGCCAAAATCGATGGCGACGATGACGAATCTTGTCGGGGGGTGGAGGGGTCGATTGCGTCGCCTCGGTCCTCTTCGACTTGTGTGACTATGGTCAATTGCATGAGGGGGAGCAGCGGGTCACGACGGCACGCTCAGCTGAACGAGAGATCGTTGGGAACAACAACGCCCCGAAGATCCAGAGAGCTAGGGTTCCAGCGAGGAGGGGATAAGGAGGAAAGAGGAGAACTAGAGCTCGTACACTGCGATCTGGGGTTCTTGTAGACACACGGATAGGCGGTAGCGCGGATCACTTCGCAACGGGCATGGCGGCACGGGGGGACGATGATGGTAGTGACAGCGAGCAGCTTCACCTCGTCGTCCTTCTAGCCAGAGGAGGAAGAAAGCAGAAAGAAGTGGAGAGGTACGGGCCGCGTCGGGCTGCAGTTGGGCCGACGCTAGGCCATGGCAAAGAAAGCGATGCGGGGCGTGATGTCTACGCACTTCTATTCTTGTAGACAGTTGTTGGGCCTCCAAGTGCAGAGGTTTGTAGAACAGCAGCAAGTTTTCTCTTAAGTGGATCACCCAAGGTTTATCGAACTCAGGGAGGAAGTGGTCAAAGGTATTCCCTCTCAAGCAACCCTGCAATCAAGATACAAGAAGTCTCTTGTGTCCCCAACACAGCCAATACACTTGTCAGGTGTATAGGTGCACTAGTTCGGCGAAGAGATAGTGAAATACAAGTGGTATGGATAATTATAAGTAGTAACGGTGCTAGAAAAGAGCTTGATGGCGTGGAAAAGACTAAAGGCAAACTGAAATAAAGAAGGAAGCAAGCAAACATGTAACAGATCTAATAGCAAACGGTGTTTCAGTGCTTAGAAACAAGGCCTAGGGATCATACTTTCACTAGTGAACACTCTCATATAAATATATTCTTCTTTATGATACTACGCTGAACTACTCTTCGGTTGGACACTCTAATCCATGGTAGGGCTATAACAGCACACCTCAAAGTAAGCCTTTTCCATCTAGATAACCCCACACTGTCACCTTGAGTACTAGATGGTTCCAACAAACACCACAATTTCATAGAAACATCCAACTCCAAATATAACTCATAACAAGTATTTGTAATCTCTAGCCTAAGTGCCACCATGGTGTGCACGCTGTCACTTTCACACACATGGGGAGAGCAGAGATCTATTAAAGCACTTGAGCAGCAAGGTAGATCTACTTGATTACAAAGCTCATGATCACAATATGATCATGCATAGAGAGAGAGATGAACACATAGCTACCGATAGAACCCTTAGCCTCGAGAGAGAACTACTCCCTCCTCGTCATGGGAATCAGCAATGGTGATGGAGATGGTGGTGGAGATCGATGGAGATGGCTCCGAGGGCACTTCCCCGTCTCGGCAGGGTGCCGGAACAGAGACTTTCTGTTCCCCGAATCTCCCCTTCGGTGGTGGCGGCGTTGCGGAACTTTTCGTGGCTGGAGGCTTGATGATTTAGGGTTTATGCATCGGGAGGCTTCATATAGGCGAAGAGGCAAGGTCGGTGGAGTGCCAGGGGGCCCACACCATGCCCTAGCGCGGCCTAGGATGACCCGTGCCAAGGGGTGGTGTGGCCACCCTGTGGCCCCCCTCCGTCTCGTCTTCTGGCTCCGTGAGTCTTCCGGAAAAATATGAACTTTGGCTTTTGTCTCGTCCAATTCTGAGAATATTCATTTTCTGACTTCCTGGAACCAAAAACAGCAGAAAATAGGCAACTGGCACTGTGGCATCTTGTTAATAGGTTAGTCCAAGAAATCATATGAAAAGTACTCCAAAGTTGGAACAAAACACAAGAAATTAGATAAAACCAAGCATGGAACACCAAAAATTATATATACATTTGCAATGTATCAACATCCCCAAGCTTAACTCCTGCTCGTCCTCGAGTAGGTAAGTGATAAAAAAGAATAATTTTTGAGGTGACATGCACCATCAAAGACTTGATCAAAGTATTTGTAAAACATTCAAAGCTGGGATCATAGTACTTCAATCATAACATGAAAGACAAAGTTCTAGCAATAAGACAAAGAAACTATGATGCAACATGAAAAGGCACAAACAAAAGATTAATGAATAACAATGCTTTGCAAGACGTTTGTTTGTTTCACATAAAGAAAACATAGCATAGTGGCATTCAGCTTGTCCCTCATAGAGTAGCAAACATTAATGCATAGGACACCTTCAAAGTTCATAAGAGTGACTACATACAAATAGTTTAAAACAAGCAATATCAAGGTATGGATCAATCAACTAGTCTTGGGACAATGCACATAGAACTAAGAATGGCCACTATGCTCTCAAAGTAGGTGCATAAAGATAGAAGGTGGAGACTCAACACATAAGTGGAAGAAAGGCCTTCATAGAAGGAAGTAGGGATTCAAGTCTCATAAAGAGCTTCCAAAAATTCTGGTACTTAATGTTGGAAATATGCCCTAGAGACAAATAGTAGTAAGGACTATTATCACATTTCATATAGTTTATGATTAAGTTTTATATCATGCTATTACTGTATTGAGTGGAAACATCAATACACGTGTGATATACAAACAACCAGGGGTTCCCAGTGAAACTCTAGTCACTAGTTCATTGGTCAACAGATGATCATGTTTCCTGATCATGTGGCATTTATGCCAGTTGGAAATGAGGTCATCTCATTCGGAGAATGAGATGATGAACCAATACCCAACCTAAACATCGTGACCCGATCATGTCACGAAGTTCAAGTTACAATGATTAGAAATGGATCCTCGTAGACTATTCCTTAGACCGTGAGGCTATATCAATCACTGTCTCCTGAGAGTGCTTAGATAGCATCAAACGCCATCTGGTAAAACGGTGGTTATAAAGGTGTGTCCAGGTATTCGGAGGAAACCGTAGAGGCAATATATGTCAAGAGCGGGATTTGTCCATCCATGTGACGGGAAGATACTCAAGGGCCCACTCGGAGAATTTATATCCAATAGCTGCGCAGCGTGTGATTGGATCACGGGGATATCACTTGTCGGAACGAGTTAAGTAGCATTGTTCAGTAACGAGATTGGACCCGACATGGTGATGTCATTGATCAGATCTCGGGCAATTCAAGTATCAAATGACAAAGGGAATAAGACACGACTGTCCTGGTTCAAACGACGAAAGATCTTCGTGGAACGCACAGGGGTCACATGGCCATCCAGGTCCCTCTGTTGATCATTGGTGCGGGAGTGCCCCGACCATGTCTGGAGTGTTCCCAAACCGTGGGGTATCACGCTTAAGGTCTTGATGATTCTTAGAGAGTGTTTATAGGATCGGTAGAATCACCGAAGAAAAGAAGGGAGAAAATCGGAAGGGTTTCGATAAGTCCGGAGGATGTCCGGAGTGGAGGTGGAAGGTGTTCCATGGCCACGGAGATTGAATAATATGTGAATGAATGTTAAATGTTGATTTAATCATTTATTCATAATTATTTAATAAAGAGAAAATCAATTAAAAGGTCAAAAGGCTTAATGGGCCAATTTCGGAAGGGGAGGGCCCATTAGGGAAAGGCAAGAGGGGAAGGGGCCGAGGGGGTGGCCGGTGGACCTATTGGGCCAGCCCCCCACCTAGGTCCCATGAGGGGGTGGCCGGCGGCGCCTCCCCCACCCCTCCTCTCCTTTAGTCCCACCCTGGGACTTGAGGGGAGGTAGTACCTCCCCTCCCCTATATAAAGTGGGGTATTTGGCCTAGAAAAACACACCCAATAATCAATAAAGGTCTCCCCACTTTTTGGAGGACCTCTAATTGATATTTTCTCTCTCCCCTTCTCTCTCTCGTGACCGTGGTCCCAAGTCTGGACTGCGCGAGCAAGAGACATCTTCACCGTGGAGCGCCATCGCGCTGCGGGATTCGGATCCGGGAGCTCTACTTCCGCAACTACTGCTGGATCAGGGAAGCGGGAGTCATCGTCAGGCACCGGACGTGTGTAACTCCTCGCGAGGTGTCACACTTGAGGCACTCAAGTCGTTGGAGCCAGAAGGAGTGCAAGGACTTCATCACGACCTTGAGGTTGGCTTCGGCTCGTCTACATCAACCACGCTCTCCTGAGCGTTGACAACGCTTTTCGGTCTTCAAGGGTAAGTTAGTGAAAAGCCCCTCCCGTTCAGACATTAATAGATAGGTCCCGCAGCTTCAGGGGTTCAGGGCATAGAGTAAAATTTATTGTTTTTATGCGCGAACCCCTACAAGGGTATCGAGCTAGATCTATGCGTAGTAATGCTAGTACGGGTAGAACACACGAGATGTAGCGTGTGGGCGTTGATCTTTTAGTTGTTACCCTCCCACGTGTACTTGAGTATACCGCAGTAATGCTTGATGAAGCGGCCCCCAACCGACTTTACGCGTTCATTCGCGAGACTGGTCCACGCTTGACATACGGCTTGTACCGTATAAAGTGGCTTAGGGGGGTGTCTGTCTCTCTCGCATTAGTTGGTATACCATTTGCAACGAAGGGCCCCGAAAGGGGTGTAGTAGAGACAACTACTTGATCAGCGTTGTGCTGAGAGTTCGTAGGCAAGAACGGTTCTTGTGCGAAAGCCCATTCAGCCACGTGAAACATGCAAAGATAAAGTAGAGGCATCTAACTTTGTTTTGCAGGGGGGCGTTGCTTTGCGATATGGTTGTGGCAAAGGTAAAGTAATTACCTTTTGTTACATAGTAGTAGATAGTCACGGTAATAAGATGATCCCTATTAAAATTACCAATGATTGTGTTCCCCCTTAGTGTGCACCACCAAGAAAGTTCTTCGGTATGAGGCAGGCCGTGATGATCGGGTGTCAGACATATCTATCTACGTTACATTGTAAGCCATGTAAGGTTGAGTTGGCGAGCCTAGCATGTACAAACATGGCCTCGGAACGCGGATGGTCGAAAGATCGAGCACGAGTCGCATGGATGATGTGACCGACATTTAGCGTCCACCCTTGAACCCACATTGATGGCCGTGATGATCGGGGGAGATGTGGCTGATAGGGGTCGTGTTATCACTAGGAACCCTCTTTGGGGATAGGTATTTCTGAGTGGAGTTATTATTAACTCATTTAATTATAAACTTAGTCTAAATTCCTTTTGCAATTATAAATGTAGATGGCTCACCGTGAAGCTTACTTTGAGATTAAGGATTGGGTAAAGGGTGAGAAACTTAGACTTGATGGATCCAACTTCCCTAGTTGGCTTGTGCGCCTAGATGATCTCCTTACTTGGAATTATGTGGTAGACTACATACACCGCACAATGGATTTGACTGAGCCAGACTACTATGAGACCCCACAAGAGCTGGCAGACCGCTACTATCGCCAAGAGATGTCCACTTACATTCAGATAATAATGCGTTACGGGATGGTGGATGAACTACATCTGCTCATGGGTGATCTTGACCCATATTCGATGGTGGATCAGCTGAGAGCAGAGTTCATAGGCCATGTGCGCATGTGGAAGCACGAGTTGCTTGGAGAGTTCCTTTCCATACAGATGGAGGAGCATACATGTTTGAAGAGTCACTTGGAGCGCATGCTTGATGCACACACGAGACTGGTTCACTTCGTGGATTACTGGATGGCTGATCCATTTGCGATAGACGTACTGCTTCGGTCATTGCCTCCCAGCTATAAAGGACATGTCCGGAGTAGCATCATGCGTGGTGATACGGAAGCATTGGACTTCCATGAGTTCATATTACGTTTCCGGAACGTAAAGGTTGAACCAATCGCCAGAGAGGTCATCGATGACCAAGGTATATATTTGATATACAGTTTTATAAATTTTATAATCTTGCAAACACATTTGCAGTGTTAAGTATATCTGATACTTGTTCTGTTTTAGTGAAAACAGGTCCTTCTGCATAAAGGTGCTTGCTGGAGAGGAGGTGACGTTGCGTGTTGATGGCGAGCATGATGATGATGGCCGACGACACTCTCCCTCGACATTTATCATTTAGTTTGTGTTTTAGGATGATTAATGTAATCAAGAGATTGTGAACTTCTTTAGTGTGTCTCACACTTCGTGAGATGGTTATTCATATCAGTTTGTAACAAACAGTTGTTCCACTTTTATGAATGATTTCTATTCGTGTTCATATCTTGTTTGATTATGTGTGAATTGTCCTTATTGTTTGAAACTAATTGATAATGCATGAACATTTGTAAAACATTAAAAATTCCTTGTTTAAAAATACCCAATTTAATGATATGTTCATTAATGAATGAAACCATTGTTTAATTCAAAGTTGTGTGATAATATGTGAAAGTCATTCGATTTCTTGTCACATACAAATCATGCCTAAGTTCGGCAAAATAACTTGAACACCGTGTATTACTTGAATACAAAGTGTTTAATGAATTGTTAAAAGTATATACATATCCGATGTATTGAGTTTTAACGAAAATGGTAATTATCATTAAATGATTGTTTAAATGTGTAAAGTAAGTTTACCAAAGGAAACATGAATATGAAACTATTTGATTTGATCAAAGTGTTTCATAAACAAAGGGTATAAATATAAAATAGAATCCAATTACTATGATTTGATCAATAGTAATGGAATTCAACTTTATAAGAATGGCTTGAAAGAAATTGTGGAATGCAAAGTGTTTTGAAACATAAAAATACAAAGCATCACAATGTGATATTAGATATCAAAAGGGGTTGAATAGAAGGCACCAAATAAATCGTTATAGTGTATATGTAGAGACCATTAGTTAGAAATAGTTAGCACTCAATTTGAATTAGTAAACCATTTGAATTCATGAAAGTTTTGGGGTTATCCGATATAACCAAAACAATAGCGAATAAATCCTTGTAGAGTATTTATTGGAAACTTTGAATACGAAATCCATAGCTGAAACCAAAAGGTAAGCAAGATTCGTATTGCTGGGATTTTGGTGCATTCTTGAGAAAGCTCACCTTTAGTGAAGTTTCTCAATTATGGAGCAAATGGAAAATAGTGTAAAACACGATGAGGATTCAAAACCCTGCATCAGAGTGTTAAGAAGCGCAACAGATAGCGTTCCAGAATGATTCTCTTCACGGAAGGAAAGAATAAATGATTTTGATCATCGTGTTTTTCCCTCCACTATTGTTTTTCACTACATGAAGTAGGATTCAAAATGTAAATCCATATCTTGTATGGGGAAATTTGTGAATCACTTGTCATGATTTTTGAAATATGACATACCTACGAACTACAAAGGAAATAATGGCAAACTGGAATTATGAGAAATCCTAAAGACAAAATTCCCTTGAGACTAAAAAGCAATTCGTTGCTGAATCTCACAAGTAAAGGGGTTACTTGGAATTTTCCCAAATGACTGCAAAGCCATAGTAGGAAAAGGGGGTGAATGACAAAAGCACAATTTGTCAAGTATTGGACAAATTCAAATGAATTTGATTCATGTGTGCTAAATGTCTAGTGGATTTAAAACTAGTAATAGTACTGGTATCTCATAGTAAATCTCCAAGTTTGATATTTGATCAAAAGATTTTGAAGTTATTCAAAACAGTAAGGAGATATGCAATTTGCATAAAATTGAGTGGGAGTTATGTAAGTCTTCCTAAAACAATATGTGATTGACATATTTTTAAGTGGGAGCAATATGAGTCTCAAACTCAAATATGTAGGAACATATTCTGAGTGGGAGCTTATAGGAGTAATTCTTAAATATGTTAAGGATGAAAGCGCAAATACTTATAAATAATGATTTATAAGATGTGGAAATTGATAATAGGTGTATTATGATATTATGTAGTATTCCTTAAGGGATTCTTAAAGGGGTTTCGGAATAGAAGTTAATTAAGGAACCAATCCTTAATGACTCAAATTAGGAATAGTATTAAGTTTAACATCAATGGTTGAAAGAAAGAAAAGGATGATCGTCATCCACTATGTTGAGACATAGGTTCTATCTTAGAAGCCATGATGGTAACTTAGCATAATATGTAATCCAAATAAAGAATGTTTGAAAGTGATTAAGTTCAAATCACAGAACGTTTGAGCTAAGTTTGTCCGCAGTGTCTAGTAGAGAACTGTGGATATATTTTCCAAATCCATAAAGGATAACATATCTTAAAACATAAAGGGTTATGTTATAAGGGAATATGTTGAAAACTCCTGTAGATACCAATTAAAGTCAAGTAGGAAGCAAGGTGAACAAAACATCGAAAGTTGCACAGAGTGCATGGGAGTTTCGATGAATACATTTATAATAATAGATAAGGGTACCATCTAAAGTGTTGTATAATGTTATGGCAGGGCTAGTTCGCTTTTAACATAGAATGATGTGTCTCAGGACATAGTGCCCATGAGAAAGCCCTCGAGGTTGATCTAACATCACTGTAGGCTCCTGGAATTAGGCCTCGTTCTGCTGCCATAGCGATGATACATACACACAGATGCTATCATGTGATGATAGAGTATTGATGTCAATCAAGGTGACATTAGTAAGTTGCAAAGTATTTGGGACTGTAAAGTACAGACCCAAGACTCAACCTCTTCCATGAGCAAGCATGTTCAGGGTACTGGATATATAGTGCCAATGATTGAGAACAAATGCAGCTAGTGTATTTGTACTCTAGTGCAAGTGGGAGACTGTTGGAAATATGCCCTAGAGACAAATAGTAGTAAGGACTATTATCATATTTCATATAGTTTATGATTAAGTTTTATATCATGCTATAACTGTATTGAGTGGAAACATCAATACACGTGTGATATACAAACAACCAGGGGTTCCCAGTGAAACTCTAGTCACTGGTTCATTGGTCAACATATGATCATGTTTCCTGATCATGTGGCATTTATGCCAGTTGGAAATGAGGTCATCTCATTTGGAGAATGAGATGATGAACCAATACCCAACCTAAACATCGTGACCCGATCATGTCACGAAGTTCAAGTTATGATGATTAGAAATGGATCCTCGTAGACTATTCCTTAGACCGTGAGGCTATATCAATCACTGTCTCCTGAGAGTGCTTAGATAGCATCAAACGCCATCTGGTAAAACGGTGGTTATAAAGGTGTCTTTAGGTATTCGGAGGAAACCATAGAGGCAATATATGTCAAGAACGGGATTTGTTCGTCCATGTGACGGGAAGATACTCAAGGGCCCACTCGGAGAAGTTATATCCAATAGCTACGCAGCGTGTGATTAGATCACGGGGATATCACTTGTCGGAACGAGTTAAGTAGCATTGTTCAGTAACGAGATTGAACCCGACATGGTGATGTCATTGATCAGATCTTGGGTAATGCAAGTATCGAATGACAAAGGGAATAAGACACGACTGTCCCGGTTCAAACAACGAAAGATCTTCGTGGAACGCATAGGGGTCACATGGCCATCCAGGTCCCTCTGTTGATCATTGGTGCAGGAGTGTCCCGACCATGTCTGGAGTGTTCCCGAACCGTGGGGTATCACGCTTAAGGGCTTGATGATGCTTAGAGAGTGTTTATAGGATCGGTAGAATCGCCGAAGAAAAGAAGGGAGAAAACCGGAAGGGTTTCGATAAGTCCGGAGGATGTCCGGAGTGGAGGTGGAAGGTGTTCCATGGCCAAGGAGATTGAATAATATGTGAATGAATGTTAAATGTTGATTTAATCATTTATTCATAATTATTTAATAAAGAGAAAATCAATTAAAAGGTCAAAAGGCTTAATGGGCCAATTCCGGAGGGAGAGGGCCCATTAGGGAAAGGCAAGAGGGGAAGGGGCCGAGGGGGTGGCCGGTGGCCCTATTGGGCCAGCCCCCCACCTGGGGCCCATGAGGGGGTGGCCGGCGGCGCCTCCCCAACCCCTCCTCTCCTTTAGTCCCACCCCGGGACTTGAGGGGAGGTAGTACCTCCCCTCCCCCTATATAAAGTGGGGTATTTGGCCTAGAAAAAAACCCAATAATCAATAAAGGTCTCCCCACTTTTGGGAGGACCTCTAATTGATATTTTCTCTCTCCCCTTCTCTCTCTCGTGACCGTGGTCCCAAGTCTAGACTGCGCGAGCAAGAGACATCTTCACCGCGGAGCGCCGTCGCGTTGCGGGATTCGGATCCGGGAGCTCTACTTCCGCAACTGCTGCTGGATCAGAGAAGCGGGAGTCATCGTCAGGCACCGGACGTGTGTAACTCCCCGCGAGGTGTCACACTTGAGGCACTCAAGTCGTTGGAGCCAGAAGGAGCACAAGGACTTCATCACGACCTTGAGGTCGGCTTCGGCTCGTCTACATCAACCACGCTCTCCTGAGCGTTGACAACGCTTTTCGGTCTTCAAGGGTAAGTTCGCGAAAAGCCCCTCCCGTTACTGTATTACTAATAGATAGGTCCTGGCAACTTCAGGGGTTCAGGGGCGTAGAGTAAAATTTATTGTTTTTATGCGCGGAACCCCTAAACTTAATAGCTTTCAGCTCTCATTGCCCCTATCATAAGCATCTTGAAGTGATTAAGGTTAAAGTGACACAACTAAGAGGATATGCTTGACAAGTTATAAACCGAAATCTCATGCCCCTTACTTACGAAGACCGATCCTCATGCTACTCAACTTCAGTCACGAGTAAGCTCTTGTCATTGTAAGTATATGTATCATTAAGAACCGCCAACGGGTACCCTTGCACATGATACAGAGCTTTCCCATAATCAAAATGACAAGGCAAGGCATAATGAGCATCTCAACGATCTTTTTATTTGCTATTTGCATAGGTTTTTATTGAGGAAGATTCATAGAGTGCTCATTATGGTGATGCTGCAAGTTTCCACCATGATTAGGCATGGCTTAGGCTAGCGGCCCAGGCGTTTCTCTAACACACATACAAACTCCATGATCTTACAAGTTCCACTTTTATTTCACACCGCCGGGATCCGTAAGCAAAAGAACATGATATCAACGGGGTACAAAGTACAAGTGCAATGTTGAAAGCAATCCCCATGAAACATGGTTATGCTAATTGCAACTTATAAAGCGCAAGCATATACGCAACAAAGAAGGACCCAATGGTTCAAGTTTATTAGATGCAAAAAGTAAAGTGTGCCATCAAGTTCGTGAGAGCTTTAATCACTAGTTTTCTCATAACAAGTTTAATTTAGAAGGTAAACAAAAGCATGAATATACTTGGAATAGCATAAGCTAGTAGGTAGGTATGGTGTACTCTTTGGAATAACTTGGTTTAGGGAGTTGGATGCATGAGCGGAACTCATACTTTGTTGTGGAGGCTAGCAAAATACTGGGAGCGACAAACTAAGAGAGCAATAATGGTCATAATCATGCAGAGCGACAAAACATCATTGATCAAAGCATAAAGTGATACTACAAGTTGAAAACTAAAGGATCATAAAGGCTATGGTGACTTGAGATAGTCATAACATGGTGTGAGCATGCGCCAAGTCAACCCAAATAAAGCATCAAAGGAGAATACCACTATACTATGCTTTAATATGCTAAAACAACGCATGATTCATCCAAGGCAAATTAAGCAATCTCAATTGTTTATAACAAGTCATGCTACAGTAAACAATACTAAGCATAATGCCAAAACAATATCAAGCATGGCATGACAGAGCATAGGCCACAGTCAAAACGAGCTCTTTTTACCACATAAGCATGAACTTTCCTACTCTTTTCCAAACCAAACCAAACTATTTGCAAACAAATGTATGAAAGAGGGGGTCCAACCAATTGATTCAGCAAACTAAGCAAACCAAAGCAAACGAAAAACCAAAATGAAAACAAAAAAGAAGACGCTCCAAGAACAACACAACTGTGCATGAAACAATAAAAATGAAGCGTTTGGAAGAAATCTAGGATTTTTATTGATGAAGAGGGGGATGCCTTGGGCATCCCCAAGCTTTGACGCTTGTACTTCTTGGATATTTCTTGGGGTTACACGTGTGGCATCCCAAGCTTGAGCTTTATTCCATCCTTCATCTCATTACTCATTCCTTCCATACACCTGAAATTTTTCCTTCATACAAAACTTCAGACAATCTTTATTAGCAACATTAGTGCACTCAAGATAATAGGTCTTACGGTTCAGTTCTAACACCAAATAAACTTCCATTAGAACACTAGCTACTATAGCACTTCACTCAAAAAGCTCAATTCACCAAAAGAACTAAAAAAGGAACCAACAAGAAGCAAATGCAGAAAATGGCAGAAATCTGTCAAAACAGACTAGCAGGTAAAGACGAATTTTTTAGAAGACCTTCTGTTTCTCAAATCAAAAAGTGTTGAACTAACGAAAGTTAGATAACAACCTGGGGCAGAAGCACAAAATTCACGCCTCAAAAGGACGTACAGAGATTTTACACGAATTTTTACGGTGAAGCACAGAAATCTGTTTCGGGACAACAACTTTCCCAAGCATTACTTCGCTCTCATTAGAGGTTACTCTTGGCACAAAAAGCAAATAAAAAGGATAAGGAGCGGTTATTACTGAAGTAATAACTTCCATGACTCATCTAAAACTTTTGGGTTATCTCCCAATAAGTACTTTTCTTTAACGCCTTTAAGTTAGGCTTAATAGTTTGAGAAGATGCTCACATAAGAAATATGAATTGAAGTAAAAGAGAGCATCAAGAAGAAAATTCAAAGAAAATTTAAGTCTAACCCACTTCCTATGCATAGGAATCTTGTAAAGAAACAAGTCATGAAAGCACAAAGCAATAAGTATAGTAAAGCAAAACAAGTGCAACCTCAAGACTTTCAACATAAAGAGGGGAAACTTAATATTATTGAGATGCATAAAACCATGTTTCCCTCTCTCATAATAAATTTCAGTAGGATCATGAATAAAATTAACAATATAACAATCACCTGAAACATTCTTATCATGAGCCACATGCCTAAAGCAATTATTACTCTCCCTATAAGAATAGTCATTCTTATTGATCATAGTGGGAGCAAATTTAACAAAATAACTATCATTATTATTCTCATCACCATAATCATCAAATATCGGAGGAATATTGTAGTCATAATTAATTGCCTCCTCAATAGTAGGTGGACTGAAAATATCATATTCATCATTGTAATCATCATATATTGGAGGTTTGGTATCATCATAAGCAATAGAATAGCTATCTTCCAAAGCTGGGGAACTAAAAAGATCATTTTCATAAAAACTAGCTTCCCCAAGCTTAGACTTTTCCATAGCATTAGCAATAATGGTGTCCAAATAATTCATACTAACAACATTGCTATTAGCATGCAAATAAAGTTCCATAGGTTTTTTAATTTTCTCTTCAAACACTTCATGTCCTAACTCAAGATAAATACTATAAAGCTCTCTAATTTTTTTGTTGTTTTCCATTAAGCCTAACTAGTGAAAACAAGAAACAAAAAGACAAAATTGCAGAATCTAAAGGAAATAACTTCGAGCACTCACACCGGAGGATGTGAGTACCTTTTACCTTACCTCCCCGGCAACGGCGCCACAAAATAGGCGTTTGCCGTGGGAGGTTCTTCTTCTTTAATCCTCTGGTGTCAATACCTTTTACCTTACCTCCCCGACAACGGCGCCAAAAAATAGGCGTTTGCCGTGGGAGGTTCTTCTTCTTTAATCCTCCGGTGTGAATACCTTTTACCTTACCTCCCCAGCAACGGCGCCAGAAAATAGCTTGATGTCTACGCACTTCTATTCTTGTAGACAATTGTTGGGCCTCCAAGTGCAGAGGTTTGTAGAACAGCAACAAGTTTTCCCTTAAGTGGATCACCCGAGGTTTATCAAACTCAGGGAGGAAGTGGTCAAAGGTATTCCCTCTCAAGCAACCCTGCAATCAAGATACAAGAAGTCTCTTGTGTCCCCAACACAGCCAATACACTTGTCAGGTGTATAGGTGCACTAGTTCGGCGAAGAGATAGTGAAATACAAGTGATATGGATAATTATAAGTAGTAACGGTGCTAGAAAAGAGCTTGATGGCGTGGAAAACACTAAAGGCAAACTGAAATAAAGAAGGAAGCAAGCAAACATGTAACAGATCTAATAGCAAACGGTGTTTCCGTGCTTAGAAACAAGGCCTAGGGATCATACTTTCACTAGTGAACACTCTCATATAAATATATTCTTCTTTATGATACTACGCTGAACTACTCTCCGGTTGGACACTCTAATCCATGGTAGGGCTATAACAGCACACCTCAAAGTAAGCCTTTCCCATCTAGATAACCCCACACTGTCACCTTGAGTACTAGATGGTTCCAACAAACACCACAATTTTATAGAAACATCCAACTCCAAATATAGCTCATAATAAGTATTTGTAATCTCTAGCCTAAGTGCCACCATGGTTTGCACGCTGTCACTTTCACACACATGGGGAGAGCAGAGATCTATTAAAGCACTTGAGTAGCAAGATAGATCTACTTGATTACAAAGATCATGATCACAATATGATCATGCATAGAGAGAGAGATGAACACATAGCTACCGGTAGAACCCTTAGCCTCGAGAGAGAACTACTCCCTCCTCGTCATGGGAATCAGCAATGGTGATGGATATGGTGGTGGAGATCGATAGAGATGGCTCCATGGGCACTTCCCTGTCTCGGCAGGGTGCCGGAACAGAGACTTTCTGTCCCCCGAATCTCCCCTTCGGTGGCGGCGGCGCTACGGAACTTTTCGTGGCTGGAGGCTTGATGATTTAGGGTTTATGCATCGGGAGGCTTCTTATAGGTGAAGAGGCAAGGTCGGTGGAGTGCCAGGGGGCCCACACCATGCCCTGGCATGGCCTGGGCTGGCCCGCGCCAAGGGGTGGTGTGGCCACCCTGTGCCCCCCCTCCGTCTCGTCTTCTTGCTCCGTGAGTCTTCCGAAAAAAATATAAACTTTGGCTTTTGTCCCGTCCAATTCCGAGAATATTCATTTTCTGACTTCCTGAAACCAAAAACAGCAGAAAACAGACAACTAGCACTGTGGCATCTTGTTAATAGGTTAGTCCAAGAAATCATATGAAAAGTACTCCAAAGTTGGAACAAAACACAAGAAAGTAGATAAAACGAAGCATGGAACACCAAAAATTATAGATACATTTGCAATGTATCAGGGCGTTGCTACTGCACTGGGCGACAGAGAGAGGGAAAGGGAGATGGGCCGGCCTGGCTCAGGTGGAACCTGTTTTTGCTTTGCAAAACCTTTTTCTATTTTGTTTTTCCTTTTCCTTTTTGTAAAATCCATTTCAAATAGGTTTTTGAATATTTCTAAAATACCAGAGGGTCGGTAAAACTATAGAAATATTCCAGGGGCCCTTATAATCCATTTGGGCTCCATATTTTTGTATTTTACAAAAAGCAAAACCATTTGATTTGCTTTACAAGAGAGGAGGAATTAGGGTTTAGGGTTTTTCTTTATTTCTTATTTGCATTTCGTCTTAGCAAAAACAAATGATTCTCATGAATGCACAAAGAAACCCTAATTAGTAATTAACTAAAACTGGGATGTTACATTTCACCCCAACCCACAGCCCATGAGAACTACTCACTCATAACAATAAGATCAATGATAGAAAACATTGTGTAAATACTTGGATTGAAATCAAATATATTCTTACAATAGTCGCCAAATCACAAGGAGATCTCAAGGACAAGAAGATGACTATGGCTATGGAGTGTATGGAGGATGGATAGGATGAACTATGGTGGTGGATCTCCTTCGGTGGTGTTGTGATGCAATCGGAGAATGGCGGCTCTCTGTACGGCGGCTAGAGTTTCAAAATATATAGGCATCTTCACAAGAGTTGCAGTGTTTGACCTAACGAAGCCAACGCCACACCGTACGAGCAGACCTTACATGTACAGTTGGTCGTTAAGCTTACAAACACGTCCTTTTGGTCCCTAGTTAACTTGGCCGAGTTGGTAACGTGATAATCTTCAATGAATGCTCCTGATTTCGCCTTAAAAGTGTGGTTTCCTGCACAACATAAATTAAAACTAAGGATTACACATATTTGCAATAATTACTCATTGCTAGTAAGGCTAGAGAGATTCTTGGTCAATTTTTTAACTTAAAATACGATTTAAACACAGAGACTATTTTCACACCCATCAACTTCCCAAAGCTCAAACCTTGATCATCCTCGAGCAAGAACCAAAAGAAACCATAAAGAACTCAACATTTAAACTGAAATAATGAGAAGATAAATTCAGTTACGGTTGGTAGTCATATGCATCCAACACTTCTTCCATTTGAAAGGTTTATCAAAACTAGAGAAATGATAAGAGTACAATACAAGCTTCGATAACTCAAAACAATCAAAGAAAAGTTGATATAAGTATAGATAACTAGAGGTGTAATAATCATTCCAATTCGTCTAGTTAACTCTCAGTTTGATAAGGAACAATAGAAAGTTTCATATTAGTAGAATTAAGTATGGGAGATCATGTCCAAAGTAGGTTAACAGTAAGTGTTTTATTGACACACACATCAATAGATCAAGAATATCCAAACACTACTATTTCATTCATTCTCTTTGAAAAAATTCACGTAGTAGTAATGAGACCATGCAAAAATCTCTTTGTGTGACTCTTTTTTAAATAAAAGTATCCAACAAGGACCATTGACAGATTTTTAGCAATACTTCGCACAACCTTCAAGAGTACCAATACTTTTGCCCATTACGGTAACAATTGCTATGCATGTCGTCAACTCAATAGCCGAATGAGGGATTTTACCATTGATTGTTCGTAGTCTAGCAGAGTTATTGGCATACCAAATGTGTGCATATTTTTTTTATAAATAAGCTTTAAGTAATAACATACTTTGACACACAACTTTTAGTTTTGGCATGCATCTCAATTTCCACTAGAATTTTATTTCAATCAAACAACCCCTTTCAAGAGTTCCATCAAGTCTATCAATATATCTATGGGTTAAGTATCTTCAAAGGTAAACTCTTGAGACAATCACTCACATATAAGTCATAAATTGGAGACCTTTTCTTATTATACTTGTTTGACAATATTACTTCCATGTGGTTAGGTACAAGAACTAGAGTAAAAGCTTTCACAACTAATTTTCCATACAAATAAAAAACTTTACTCTAACTATTTTGAATTACTCCCACTAGCATAACATCTTAAAAAATCAACTAACTAGGATAAACATTTCAATTTTTTGAAGTGGAGACATAAGACATACATCTCATGGGTTACTTCACTGGTTCTCTTCCTTATAGGGATATGTTCCTTCAAAACTCAAGTGAAATCACCCTCATAATAATATTGAAGTAACGAGGTAATAGGCATTCCACTTTCTCGAAAAAAGGATAAAAGGATTTTTTTTTTTTGAGAATGAAGATTAAAAAATAGAAAAGACTTGCGACCAAGCAAGAAACTAAGAAAAAAAGCGAAAGCGAAAAGCAAACGAAAAGCAAAATGTTGGGACAAAGCCAACACGAGTGTTTCAAAGCTCTCACGGAGCTGGAGTACAACCTTATTATTACGCAGATATAAATGCTTAGGAAACACATCCCCAAGCTCAAGCTTAAGCCTTTTTTTTTGGCTTATTATGGTGGTGGATAATCTCCCAAATTTTATTGGCTGCTCCAATCAGTGAACTGGGTTGAGAGTTTCGCAGTGGCGTCTCGAAAGGTTGATGGAGAGGTTGCTCTTGTTCTGGATGTTTCCTTCAAACGCGTAGATATCTTCATAAGTGGTGTAATAGTTTGGTGGCCGCTGGTACTTCTTGTTCTACTTTTTCATCTTCTTCTTTATCGGCGGGCACTTCTTATTGAGTTAGTCTTGCTTCAACATGCGCGTCATAGCGCAGCCACCTATTCTCGATAGAGAACAAACCATTTTGGCTTTCAGCACCAGTGCTCCCCTCGTTTATTAAAAAAAATATTTATAACTTAAAAAATCTAATATAAATTATGAATATAGTCAATGTTGTATCCTATAAGCATAAAAAATTGCAACCCGAAATTCTTTGTATTTTGGTCCACACAAAAATGGCAAGCCTGATAAAATTTGGGATTTGAAAACATACCTGCACATTTATATTTTTGTTATTTTTGTACAACTTAGAATACAAAGTATTTGAAATTGACATTTTACACGTTTGTGGATAAAATCATGGGAACATCCCGGAATTTTTTTAAGAACTTTTTGAAACTCAAAAATATGATATTATATATTTTTTAAACAAGGAGCACTACTGCCCAAGTGCACCAATCTTCACTCCGTTATTCTTGAGCAGTTTCACGGCCATAGAGTGCATAGTCGTCGCATTAGCGAACGTACTCCACTAATCTAATAACCCTAGCTAGCTGATGGCTGACTGTGGTCGCTGCCACGCGCAGATAAAACCCCCTAGCTAGCTCCCTCCTTGGCCGGTGGTCGCTTCCTCTACCGCCGCTGCGAAAGCGATAGCCAAAGCGCTCCTCTTCCAGCCAGGCTAGAGTGGTGGGAAAAGAACACGGCCACGCGTGAGCGAGTGGTTGTGGTGAGGTCTCGTGCGGACGGACATGATGGATCACCTGAGCCTGGTGCCCTACGAGGGAGGCAGCGGTGGCGCCGGCGCCGGAGGGGCCAAGTACAAGGAGTGCCTGCGCAACCACGCGGCGGCCATGGGCGGCCAGGCCTTCGACGGCTGCGGGGAGTACATGGCGTCCTCGCCGGACTCGCTCAAGTGCGCCGCGTGTGGGTGCCACCGCAGCTTCCACCGCCGCGCGGGCGGCTTCGGCGGCTTCACGGGCGGTTCAGGCGGTGCTTGCGCGTCGCCGTTCTTCTTCAGCCCGCCTCCCCCTCCGCACCATCACGCGCCGCCGCACCACCACCCCGTGCTGCAGGGCTTTGTCCCGTCGTCGGCGCCCATGCGTCCGCCGCAGCTCGCGCTGCCGTACCACGCCGTGCCCGCCGCCGCGTGGCACCACGGCCTTCTGGACCCCGCGGCGCGGTCCGGGTCGGAGACGCCGCCCCGGGCGGACGACTGCAGCCCCGGGTGCGGCGGGAGCGGGAGCTTCGGGAGGAAGCGGCACCGGACCAAGTTCACCCCGGAGCAGAAGGAGCGGATGCGGGACTTCGCCGAGAGGCAGGGGTGGCGCATCAACCGCGACGACGGCGGCGCCCTGGACCGCTTCTGCCTCGAGATCGGCGTCAAGCGGAACGTCCTCAAGGTGTGGATGCACAACCACAAGAACCAGCTCGCGTCACCAACCTCCGCCGCCGCAGCCGGCATCGGGGTTCATCCAGGAGCCCATATTGGCACTGGCACCGGCATTGGCTTGGGCGGGGGCACCGGCCTTGGCGTTGGCATGGGCCGTGGCGACGGCACCGGGCTTGGCGTTGGCATGGGCAGCGGCACCGGCCTTGGCGTTGGCATGTGCGGCGGCGACGGCGACGGTGACGGCGATGACGACGACACGGACGACGACTCGCCTCCACGCGCTGCCGTGTCGTCCCCCTCCCCGTCCCCCATCAGCGTCTAGCTACTGAGTACCAGTACCGAGATCCTTCTAATCCCTAGTAGGGCTTAGGGTTAATTAACGTCCTCTACTTCCCAGTCACTTGTGAGCATGCAGCTAGCTCGTGCAAACCCCTGATCTCCCGCATGCCTCCCCCGCAGCGGCCGTGCCGTACGCCGTGGTACCAACCGAACCCCCGAGGGCATATCTGTACTTCCCCTTCCCCTGGTCCTACTAATTCTAGCTAGGCGCCGTTGTTTGTAGGTTCATTATTTGTTTGTCTGGCTTTATTAATCGTGGTAGTAGTACTAGTAGCTGAAGTGAAGTGAGTGACTAATCATGGTACTACTCCCATCAATCAAGAATCAGGATTAATAATGCCGCGTTAATTTGTCCGTGGCAGTGGGTGTGCTTTGGGGTTAGCGCCCGGAACCTTCTAATTTGATTTCTTGCAGCTCGCTGCTGCCGCTACCTTCTGAATTTGCAGTGTGTTCGTTTCGTATGGTCTGTACTGGTGTGGAAGTAGTAGCTTTAGGCTGGGGTACTACCACCACCGCCACCTCGTAGTCTGCTATGTGGCCAACACAGCCGCTCCTGCCGTGGCGGTGGGCATGGCCGGTGGTGGTGGCCTGAGCCTGAGGCTTTTGTTCCCATTTGCGCCCTCCCGCCCGGCCGGCCGGGCCACGTTCCGGCAGGGCACACCTGACCGCGGCCGCCGCGGTTGGGTCGGTGGAGCCGGAGCTTCACCGTTTCCCCGTTCTATAGTAACCCTTTGGTGCTGTGTCGTGGGGGGTCGGAAATTCGTGCGCGTCCGTGGGACGATCGAGTTGTCTTGTCTTGTCGTCTGTGTCGCGCGGCCGGCTTGGCTTGGGCGTGTGAATGTGATGATGGCGATTAGGCACGGGGGGTCTGTGGCTTTCGGTGCGGGGCAGGATCCGACACGATATCTCTCTGCCCTCCTCTCCTCGGTGGGGATTTGGCCTCGTGGTTTTCTTGTCGCCTCAGACTTCGCTCTTGTAACCCTGGCGTGTCGCTTTGGATCTGGCGTGCCATCCTGTGCCCGTTTTGGCGAGATCTGCTACGTGCATCTCTTCATTCTGGCTATCGTGCCACAGTTGGGCGAGCCGAGCGAACTGGCCCGTGCGTATCTCCTGCACTCCCTTGCACGAGGAGCATGGCAGCAGGCGGTCCGTGCGGCCATGCACTGAGACGAACGCACGGGTGGATGGATGGGTTCTTTCCATGGTAAAGCTCGTGCCGCTCGACAGGGGCACTGAGACGAAAGCACGACACGAGTCGTCCCGAGCACGCACACGACGGCGATGCTACCCAGCCCAGTAGTGCTGGCCCTCCACCGGCCAGCAGCTGATCCTCTGTTCGTCTCGTCGCGTCCCGTCAAGTACGACCGCACGAGTGCCCCTTGCAGAGGCAGTGGAGTGTGTCAGTGTGTTTCACCACGAGGACACGGTAATGGTGCTACAGTGCTGCCCTCATCCTCTTTTCAGCGCTTCGTGGTCGTACTAGCCTTATTCAATTTCAAATCAAGGGGTTGATGCTCAACTTTTTTTAAGTAAATGATTCCATTAATAAATGAACTGGCCGAAGTAGTATATTTAAGAAGAAACTGCGGTCACAATTCAGATTTCATAAATTTATACTCTCCCTCAAGCGGGAGCAAGCGGCTCTGCTTGAAGCTTTGTGCTTCCTTGTCACTTGGTACTTTTTGAGTGGAGATTTGGTGCACATGGGCATCATTAATCATGCTTTTATATAACACGTGATTTTTTTTTTTGAGTTTTAAAAACTTTAGAAATTAAATCAGGACGTAGCCAATGATATAGTACACCACAAACATGCAAAAGATGAATTGGAAAAAATGTGTATTTTCAGCTACACAAAAATGACAAAACTATGGACATGGGTATCGCATTTTCAAATCTCCAAAGAACACCGGACTTTGTCATTTTTATGTAGCACAAAATAAAAAATATTTTTGTACTGCGATTTTTCGTGCTTGTAGGATATAGCATTAACAAAGTCCAGAATTGTTTTCACATTTTTTGGAACTTGTAAATATGATTTCTGAATTTTTAATATAGAGGGATAAATGGAGTTCACGTGCTAGAAGAACTTTTCACTTACTTTTCTTATTCTTTTATGTTTTTATTTCTTTCTCTCTCTTCACTTTACTATTTTATTTATGGTGGTATGCATTTCTTATTTTTCCCCTCCATTTCTATTTCTTTTCTATTGCACTTTCCCATTTTCCATTTTTCGTTAATTTTTTTTGGCTAATACCTGAACTTAAAATTTTGATACATGGTCACTTATTTTGAAAATCGTGAACATTTATTTACGAAAACATGAAAATCAAACCTTTACGTAAAGTTTTCATTCCTCTAGAATGAATATTTATTAGGAAACATATGGAAGTTTGATTTTTTTGGTACACAAGTATTTTCTGCTAATATGCCTGAATGTTAGTTTTGAAATACGTGAGCAATAAATATTTGCATAAAAATAGTTCCATTGTACGTCACATGATATAGTTGTGATATCTACGCGAACTTTTTTAATAGCAATGTGTGATACCTCATTTAACATATATCAACATATTTTTCGAGCCGTATAAACAACTTTAAATTGAGACAACAATTTTAACTAGCAAACATGGTGTTGTATTATTGGTTTATAAGGCCATGAGTTTCTTGTGGTTCCGAAGTCTCCACGCCTCATATGAAAACAATATTCTTGATCTATGAATGTGTTTTTAATATATCTATTTTTTGTCAAAGATGTTTTCATATATACCCACAAAAGAAATTTCATACGCCCTCCGATCTAAATTAACGTTCTCAGATTTGTCTAGATTCGGATGTATCTAGCACTAAAATATAACTAAATATATTTGAATTTAGACAAACGGATCGGAGGGAGTTTAGTTTTTAAAGGATATAAAAGTATGTGTTAATGGGCCACGCCCATTTTAACTAGCTTGGGTTCCCACTCAGGCTGCACTTAAATCTCTCGGGCTCATTCGCTTTCGTGTACCACTACAACACAAAAGCCCAACACCATCGGCCGTCGTGTAGCTGTTTTTAGCACAATCCTTTTCACGTCTGCTATCTACGGCGCGGAATACTATATGCCGCTCAACGCGGCATGGCACGCTCACACCGCCGGAAGAATGTGTTTGCTGGGACGGGCCCAAGTTCTTCCCGTCGTGTTTGATACTTTGATCCTGTCTCGCTCGCACGGTACTAAGAGCAGTTTTTTTTTCACGGGAAAGGTCCCGAGAGGCCTAAAAGCTGCAATTAGAATAAAGGTGGGTACAGGAAAACTTCAGCCGCCGCCTCTCCTCGGTCTCCTCCCTAGATCGGTTTTCCCTCTTTCGGTCATCTTCGTCGGCGTCACGAGGGGTGGAGAACCCGATCTATGAGTGAAGTTTTTAGTAAAATTATTTTTCAAAAGATTAGATTAGAGTTTTCATAGTTATTTTTTTGGCCTCTACGTCAGTGAAGATAACACCGTCTATAATAAGTGATCTTGGGTATTTCGTTCGATAACGAGATCTTCTTACCGGCACCAATGATAATGTTGTAAGGTTACAATTCTATAGATACGTTTTTTCATATCTTACTTGGTGTATATCTTACTTCGCCAAGTCGATTTTGAAATTTTATAATGGTTGTCGTGAGTATTATCCTCGCAATATTTGTCCCGGTTGCACGTCCTCGACAATGGTGGTTCATACTATCGGTTCGCTAGCGACGTCGACCAGGTTGTTCGGATAATTTAGACCGGAATACTGGTGTTGGTACTCTTGCTGATGTTGATTGATTACTCTAATGACTGCGCACGCAGTCTTGGTGCTGCAACTCAAATTAAAATTATGGGAGAACTCTCGTTGGTATTTACAAATTGTGGTTTGGTATCTGTTAGTTCTTGGCTGACTTCAAAAAAGTTCAAGATGGTATTTTGAAAGAAGAAAGAGTTTGGAGATCTTAGTATTTTACTAGTTTCTTTTGGACTTTATTTTGTAATCTCGAGCCTATGTATCTCTACCACGTACTGTATGCTTCTATAAATATACCGTGGTATTGATTGTCTAAAAAAAAGAATAAAGGTGGGTACAAATTACAAAGAGGCCCCTAGCATCACTTGCCCTAAGAAACCTAATATTTTAAGATAATACCTCAACTTTTCCACAAAGGACCATGGCACATGGAATCGCCGCTCTTGCGGCAAAAGACCGCAAAGGCAAACTTGTCCTCCACGTGATGAGCTCGAAGATGGGCTGACGCAGCTTTAGGAGGGTGCAAAGGTACCTCTCCCTCCTCTTACCGCAAAGAACCAAGATGGATCAGAGATAGAGCCGCTCCCCTCTTCGCACCACCACCATGGCAGCCTGGAAGACGCTGAGGAACTCGGTCCTGTCGAATTTTGGTCTCTGCATCGATAGCCCCCACCACAGGAGGACAAAACGATCACATGGCCGATGTCGAGGATGCCACACCGCAAGCCCACTCCTCCTCGCCACGACGGCCGGTCGGGAGTAGCTGCACAAAATCGGGGACGTCGTCGGGCAAAGACCATGCGACACGGTGGCGACAGACTTTCCTTAGGCGACGATCTAGAGAGCGGTGGAGGCGCACACTCTGGAAACTCCAGCGGCGGTGACCTGGGTGTGCGCCGAACTGCTGCAGGCGACACAATAGTGGGCGGCAGCGGCGGAGTTTCTCCTTGTCGTTCCTGCTGCTGACCTCTGGTGGTGTTTCATGGACGCGCTCCTCAACCTGCGGCTATTCTCCCAGTACAAGCACTTCAGTGTAGCGGCCCTAGACATGCCAGTGGCGACTTACTTCTCACCGGAGGTTGCTGGCCGGTTGGTGGCTAGCTGTGGCGGATCTAGGGATACCACATCTAGTCAAAGATGCGATCAAGCTTGGGAGGCATGGTTGCCGGTGAAAACCGAGCCGCGACTCCGGTGGCGGGCGATGGCAGCATCTATGTGTTGTTACCTTGCGGAAGGCATCGTCTATGCAACCATAGCCTTCTTGCTTGGACTGCTCTAGGGGAAACCCCGGGTCTGGGTCTGCCATATCGGATATTGACAATGCTTTCGGTGTCCTAATCCCTCTTGAGGGCATTATTTTGAGCAGGCGCTAGATAGAGGTGGTAAGAAGTAGAGCGGCTTCGTCTTGCACGGAGACTCCGGTGGAGATCTCAAGTCATGTCTAACCGCCAGGTGCTATTGTAACATCGCATGATTAGAGACTAGAAATAGAGGAGAAACATGTTTGTGCATTGCATTCTTGCATAAGAAAATCCGGAAATTTTCGCGAAAAACTGAAGTGGTGCAGAGGGATCGAGATCTCTCTTGTTCTTATAAGAAACATCAAGACAAGTGCGATAGATTTCGACATGATCTTGCTCATTCGTATTGTTAGAGGGAAAAGAATTCAAATAAGTGTTTGAATTATGAATTCGAAATTTGAATTAAGCGAAAGCCAAAACTAGATTAGATTATTACTTAAGGTATAATTTAAGTAATTAAGATTTAACTTGCAAGTTTAGTTATAAAATATTATTTAAATTGGTTTATTATAAGTGGAATTTGGTTCCTGAGTAACATTATATTAGATTGCAATAACAACAATAATAACTAAATAAATAGATACATGGATTTGTTTCCATATTTCAACTCCCAAATCATTTATACAATTAAATAAACAAGAAGAGATAATTTACAATATATAAACAAATAATTCTTTATTACATAGATACAATACCTTTACAAAGGATTTTACTTGTGTAAAAGAAAGTTTAATTTTATTAATATTAAACAATATTACACTATTGTTTACATTATTTAAAGTAAAAGAAAAGTTATAAGAAAATGAAGATAGAAAGCCTAAACTATTTTCTAACTAAATGAAGATACCAAGATCACCAAGCACAAGCGGAACTAGGGTTGCAAACTGATACTGCCATCCCGCCGGTGCTAGTGATGAATAGGGAATCAGTGGCAGGGGCAGGTGGCTAGGGTTCTGGAATTGTGGGCGAGAGCGAGAGGACATAAGAAGTAAATCGAATTGGATGGAAAGGAGCAGTGGAGGGTGGCCCGTTGTTTGTTACCGGCGTTAGCGGCTGGAGTGGCTGTACACGCCGAAATCTGGAGGTGATAGAGGCGATGCCATGGCTTCGCCAAAAGGAAGGCGAGAGAAGGAGCGAGGAGGGATCGGGAGCGATTGGGGTCGGGGTGGGTCAGCCTAACCCTAGGGTTAGGTTTGGACCCAACCCTAGCGGGCCAAATGGGCTAGATAGCCCAAAAGATAGTCTGGGCTAGCCCACGGGTTAGGCCTGGTTGTTAAAAAGAAGTAAGATAAAAAATATTAGAATTCTAAAAATTTCAAACAAGCCCTTACCAATATTAAAAATTTAGAAAAATATAGATAATTCTAGGAAATTCCTAAAAATACTTATGATATATCAAAATGATCATAAAAATATAATCTATCCAAGAAAAATAATAAGTTATCTATTTAAAATAATCATGAAGCAAATAAAAATAAAACCCTTAGACACTTACAAGAATTTTAATAAAATATAGGTAAATCCTAAAAATGAATAAAAATCATTTTTCTGTGTAAAAATAAAACTATTATGCTAGAAAATACTAATTATATTATTCTAAGTCATTTTAGGATTTATAGATATAAGTGATGTCTACGCACTTCTATTCTTGTAGACAGTTGTTGGGCCTCCAAGTGCAGAGGTTTGTAGAACAGCAGCAAGTTTTCCCTTAAGTAGATCACCCAAGGTTTATCAAACTCAGGGAGGAAGTGGTCAAAGGTATTCCCTCTCAAGCAACCCTGCAATCAAGATACAACAAAGTCTCTTGTGTCCCCAACACACCCAATACACTTGTCAGGTGTATAGGTGCACTAGTTCGACAAAGAGATAGTGAAATACAAGTGGTATAGATAATTATAAGTGGTAACGGTGATAGAAGATAGATTGATGGCGTGGAAAAGACTAAAGGCAAACTGAAATAAAGATGGAAGCAAGCAAACATATAATAGATCTAGTAGCAAACGGTGTATCAATGCTTAGAAACAAGGCCTAGGGATCATACTTTCACTAGTGAACACTCTCATATAAATATCTTCTCTTTATGATACTACTCTTAACTACTCTCCGGTTGAACACTCTAATCGATGGTAGGTCTATAACAACACACCTCAAAGTTTATCTTTTCCATCTAGAAACCCCACACTGTCACCTTGAGTACTAGATGACTCCAACAAACACCACAATTTCATAAAGACATCAAACTCCAAATATAACTCATAACAAGTATTTGTAATCTCTAGCCTAAGTGCCACCATGGTGTGCATGCTGTCACTTTCACACACATTGGGAGAGCAGAGATCTATTAAAGCACTTGAGTAGCAAGGTAGATCTACTTGATTACAAAGCTCATGATCACAATATGATCATGCATAGAGAGAGAGATGAACACATAGCTATCAGTAGAACCCTTAGCCTCGAGAGAGAACTACTCTCTCCTCATCATGGTAATCAGCAATGGTGGTGGAGATCGATGGAGATGGCTCCGGGGGCACTTTCTTGTCCCGACAGGGTGCCGGAACAGAGACTTTCTGTCCCCCGAATCTCCCCTTCGGTGGCGGCGGTGCTGCGGAACTTTTCGTGGATTTCTTATTGACTACTTAGGGTTTCTGCCTCGGGAGGAATATATAGGCGAAGGAGGCAAGGTCGGTGGCCAGCCAGGGGGCCCACACCATGCCCTGGCGCGGCCTAGGATGGCCCACGCCAAGGGAGGGTGTGGCCACCCTGTGGCCCCTCTCCGACTCTCCTTCTGGCTCCGTGAGTCTTCCGGGAAAATAGTAACTTTGGCTTTTGTCCCGTCCAATTCCGAGAATATTCATTTTCTGACTTCCTGAAACCAAAAACAGCAGAAAACAGGCAACTGGCACTGTGGCATCTTATTAATAGGTTAGTCCAAGAAATCATATGAAAGGTACTCCAAAGTGTGGACAAAACACAAGAAAGTAGATAAAACCAAGCATGGAACATCAAAAATTATAGATACATTTGCAATGTATCAACATCCCCAAGCTTAACTCCTGCTCATCCTCGAGTAGGTAAGTGGTAAAAAGAAAGAATAATTTTTGAGGTGACATGCACCATCATAAACTTGATAAAAGTATTTGTAAAACATTCAGAGCTGGGATCATAGTACTTCAATCATAACATGAAAGACAAAGTTCTAGCAATAAGACAAAGAAACTATGATGCAACATGAAAAGGCACAAACAAAAGATTCATGAATAACAATGCTTTGCAAGACGTTTGTTTGTTTCACATAAAGAAAACATAGCATAATAGTATTCAGCTTGTCCCTCATAGAGTAGCAAACATAAATGCATAGGACACCTTCAAAGTTCATAAGAGTGACTAGATACAAATAGTTTAAAACAAGCAATATCAAGTTATGCATCAATCAACTAGTCTTGGGACAATGCACATAGAACTAAGAATGGCCACTATGCTCTCAAAGTAGGTGCATAAAGATAGAAGGTGGAGACTCAATATAATGGTGGAAGAAGGGCCTTTATAAAAGGAAGTAGCGATTCAAGTCTCATAAAGAGCTTCCAAAAATTATGGTACTTAAAGCTTTCAGCTCTCATTGCCCCTATCATAAGCATCTTGAAGTGATTAAGGTAAAGGTGAACAAACTATGGTGTATATGCTTGATAAAGTATAAGTTAGAAATCTCATGTCCCTTGAATACGAGGTCCGCTCCTCATGCTACTCAAGTTTAGTCACCGGTAAGTTCTTGTCATCGTAAGTACATGTGTATCATAGAGAACCACCAACAGGGTACCCCTTGCCCGATGATACGGAAGAATCCCCATATCAAAATGACAAGGCAAGCAGACAACAAGCATCTCAGCAATCTTCTTATTTACCATGGGAATATGGTGCTTTTTTCTCTCTTTCCTCTTTTCATAATCTCTTTTTTCTCTTTTTTCTCAATATAGGACTCTTTTTTTATAAGAAGAATGCTTCATAGACAGCTCATTATGGTTACGCTGCAGGTTTCCACCATGCCAGCATGGATTAGACCAGCGGCCCAGGCGTTTCTCTAACACATATGCATAACTCCATGTACTTACAAGCTCCCCTTTCATTTCACACCGACGACATCCATATACAAAAGAGCATGATATCAACTAGGTACAAAGTACCAAGTGTAATGTTGAAAGCGTTCCCCATGAAAGCATGGTTCTGCTAATTCCCAACAAATAAGTGCAAGCATATACAACATAGACGACACAATGGTTCAAGTTTATTAAGGGCAAGAAAAGTAAAGTGTGCCATCAAGTTCGTGAGAGCTTTAATCACTAGTTTTCTCATAACAAGTTTAATTTGGAAGGTAAACAAAAGCATGAATATACTTGGAATAGCATAAGCTAGTAGGTAGGTATGGTGGACTCTTTGGAATAACTTGGTTTAGGGAGTTGGATGCATGAGTGGAACTCATACTTGGTTGTGGAGGCTAGCAAAAGACTGGGAGCGACAAACTAAGAGAGCAATAATGACCATAATCATGCAGAGTGACAAAACATCATTGATCAAAGCATAAAGTGATACTACAAGTTGAAAACTAAAGGATCATAAAGGCTATGGTGACTTGAGATAGTCATAACATGGCGTGAGCATGCGCCAAGTCAATCCAAATAAAGCATCAAATGAGAATACCACAATACTATGCTTTAATATGCTAAAACAACGCATGATTCATCCAAGGCACATTAAGCAATCTCAATTGTTTATAACATGTCATGCTACAGCAAAGATCACTAAGCATAATGCCAAAACAATATCAAGCATGGCATGACAAAGCATAGGCCACAGTCAAAAACAAGCTCTGTTTACCACTTAAGCATGAACTTTCCTACTCTTTTCCAATTCAAACCAAACTATTTGAAAACCAATGTATGAAAGAGGGGGTCCAACCAATTTATTCAGCAAACTAAGCAAACCAAGCAAAACGAAAAACCAAAACAAAAACAAAAAAGAAGACGCTCCAAGAACAACACAACTATGCATAAAACAATAAAAATGAAGTGTTTGGAAGAAACCTGGGATTTTTATTGATGAAGAAGGGGATGCCTTGGGAATCCCCAAGCTTTTACGCTTGTACTTCTTGGATATTTCTTGGGGTGACATGCGTGGCATCCCCAAGCTTGAGCTTTAGTCCATCCTTCATCTCATTACTCATTCCTTCCATACACCTGAAATTTTTCCTTCATACAAAACTTCACACAATCTTTATTAGCAACATTAGTGCACTCAAGATAATAAGTCTTTAGATTCAGTTCCAACACCAATAAAAATTCCATTAAAACACAAGCTACTGTAGCAATTCCCTCAAAAATCTCAATTCCCCAAAAGAACTCAAAAAGGAACCAACAAGAAGCAAATGCAAATAATGGCAGAAATTTGTCAAAACAGACCAGCAGGTAAAGACGAATTTTTTCGAAGACCTTCTGTTGCTCAAATCAAAAAGTTTCGAACTAACAAAAGTTAGATAACAACCTAGGGAAGAAGCACAAAAATTTATGCCTCAAAAGGTCGTACAGAGATTTTACATGAATTTTACGGTGAAGCACAGAAATCTGTTTCGGGACAACAACTTTCCCAATCATTACTTCTCTCTCATTAGAGGTTACTCTTGGCACAAAAAGCAAATAAAAAGGATAAGGAGAGGTTATTACTGAAGTAATAACTTCCAAGACTCATCTAAAACTTTTGGGTTATCTCCCAATAAGTACTTTTCTTTAACGCCTTTAAGTTAGGCATGATACGTTGAGAAGATGCTCACATAAGAAATATGAATTGAAGTAAAAGAGAGCATCAAGAAGCAAATTCAAAACACATTTAAGTCTAACCCACTTCCTATGCATAGGAATCTTGTAAAGAAACAAGTCATGGAAGCGCAAAGCAACAAGCATAGTAAAGCAAAACAAGTGCAACTTCAAGACTTTCAACATAAAGAGGGGAAACTTAATATTGTTGAGACACATAAAACCATGTTTCCCTCTCTCATAATAACTTTTAGTAGCATCATGAATAAAGTTAACAATATAACTATCACAAGAAACATTCTTATCATGGACCACATGCATAAAATAATTATTACTCTCCACATAAACATAGTCATTCTTTTTAATAGTAGTGGGAGCAAATTCAACAAAATAGCTATCATTATTATTCTCATCACCATAATCATCAAATATAGGAGGCATATTGTAATCATAATTAATTTCCTCCTTAATAGTAGGTGGACTGAAAATATCATATTCATCATTGTAATCATCATATATTGGAGGTTTGGTATCATCATAAGCAATAGAATAACTATCTTCCAAAGCTGGGGAACTAAAAAGATCATTTTCATAAAAACTAGCTTCCCCAAGCTTAGACTTTTCCATAGCATTAGCAATAATGGTGTTCAAAGAATTAATACTAATAACATTGCTATTAGCATGCAAATAAAGTTCCATAGGTTTTTTAATTTTCTCTTCAAACACTTCATGTCCTAACTCAAGATAAATACTATAAAGCTCTCTAATTTTGTTGTTGTTTTCCATTAAGCCTAACTAGTGAAAACAAGAAACAAAAAGACAAAATTGCAGAATCTAAAGGAAATAACTTCGAGCACTCACACCGGAGGATGTGAGTACCTTTTAACTTACCTCCCCGGCAATGGCGCCAGAAAATAGGCGTTTGCCGTGGGAGGTTCTTCTTCTTTAATCCTCCGGTGTGAATACCTTTTACCTTACCTCCCCGGCAACGGCGCCAGAAAATAGCTTGATGTCTACGCACTTCTATTCTTGTAGACAGTTGTTGGGCCTCCAAGTGCAGAGGTTTGTAGAACAGCAACAAGTTTTCCCTTAAGTGGATCACCCAAGGTTTATCGAACTCAGGGAGGAAGTGGTCAAAGGTATTCCCTCTCAAGCAATCCTGCAATCAAGATACAAGAAGTCTCTTGTGTCCCCAACACACCCAATACACTTGTCAGGTGTACATGTGCACTAGTTCAGCGAAGAGATAGTGAAATACATGTGGTATAGATAATTATAAGTGGTAACTATGATAGAAGATAGCTTGATGGCGTGGAAAAGACTAAAGAAAAACTGAAATAAAGATGGAAGCAAGCAAACATGTAACCGATCTAGTAGCAAACGGTGTATCAATGCTTAGAAACAAGGCCCAGGGATCATACTTTCACTAGTGAACACTCTCATATAAATATCTTCTCTTTATGATACTACTCTTAACTACTCACCAGTTGAACACTCTAATCGATGGTAGGTCTATAACAGCACACCTCAAAGTTCATCTTTCCCATCTAGAAACCCCACACTGTCACCTTGAGTACTAGATGAGTCCAACAAACACCACAATTTCATAAAGACATCCAACTCCAAATATAACTCATAACAAGTATTTGTAATCTCTAGCCTAAGTGCCACCATGGTGTGCACGCTGTCACTTTCACACACATGGGGAGAGCAGAGATCTATTAAAGCACTTGAGTATCAAGGTAGATCTACTTGATTACAAAGCTCATGATCACAATATGATCATGCATAGAGAGAGAGATGAACACATAGCTACCGGTAGAACCCTTAGCCTCGAGAGAGAACTACTCCCTCCTCATCATGGTAATCAGCAATGGTGATGGAGATGGTGGTGGAGATCGATGGAGATGGCTCCAGGGGCACTTCCCCCTCCGGCAGTCTTAACAGAGACTTTCTCCCTTAGATCTCCCTTCGTGGCGGTGCTCAAGGAACTTTTCATGGATTTCTGATTGACTACTTAGGGTTTCTGCCTCGGGAGGAATATATAGGCGAAGGAGGCAAGGTCGGTGGCCAGCCAGGGGGCCCACACCATGCCCTGGCGTGGCCTGGGCTGGCCCGCACCAAGGGGGGTGGCCACCCTATGGCCCCTCTCTGACTCTCCTTCTGGATCCGTGAGTCTCCTGGGAAAATAGTAACTTTGGCTTTTGTCCCGTCCAATTCCGAGAATATTCATTTTCTGACTTCCTGGAACCAAAAACAGCAGAAAATAGGCAACTGGCACTGTGGCATCTCGTTAATAGGTTAGTCCAAGAAATCATATGAAAGGTACTCCAAAGTGTGGACAAAACACAAGAAAGTAGATAAAACCAAGCATGTAACATCAAAAATTATAGATACATTTGCAATGTATCAATAAGTAATGTATTTAGCCTTCTAAAATCCTTTTCCTATTAAGAAATAAAAAGAATTTACTTTCTTTTATCACTAAAAATTTAAATAAATTCCTTTAAAATAAATTGAAACCATCTAGAATTAATCTTAATAAATAAATAATAATATAAACTAATTATTCTTATTAAAGGTATAGAAAATGTTTTTGATACGGTTAAATTATTTTTATCTAATAAAATAGATACAATCCTAAAGAAGAATAAATAACTCCAAATAATGGATTAAGTATATACTAAATTTAAGTTAATAACTCAAAATAGTAAATTAATTGTATTATTTTACACAATTGAAGTTAAAAACTCTTTAAGGCTAAGTTAAATAAACTTTTTATAAAGAATAAATATTTAAACAAGATATAGACTCTTAAATTCATCTAGGAATCTAAGACCCTAACCAATTGCGGAAATTCTATAATTATACTATCATAAGTAGAATACACCTTGTTTTTTAGAATTATAACAGCCAACAAGTATTATTTCTTATGTTATGTCAATAATAAATCTAGTTTTACTTACAATATTAAATTCAAGAACAATAACACAACATTCTTATCATTTCAAACTCGATACCATCTATAAGACCTTGGTCAGCATAATAGCTAAATCTTATCATTTCCTGGTATTGAAGGTAAATGATTCCACGTTTCAAATCACAATTAGGGAAACCTCGAAATCGATAGTTTATAAAAGATTCTTTGTCCAATTTTGTTTTTATAGTTAACTTTGGTTTGTTTCAATTAAAACATAAGGCATCTCAAGACCAAGCTATTCGGCAACGTAAACGACATCGATCATGTTTTATTAACCATAACTATTTGCAATCTACTATTGTTTAAACCTGATCAAAGAAACATTTTCTTCAAAAGTTATTCTTTTTGCCACTTCGAATTGAAACCTCAAATTACACTCTTTAAGTCTTCTCAACTTAAAACATCATCAATTGTAGTAGTTAATGTCAATCAATATTAAAACTTTATCTTGTTATGCTTTACTTTTTATTTACTTCATAATCTTTGATAGTTCCTATAATCTCAAAGTAAACTTAAAGCAACAATTATGAAATCACTTAAACCCAAACCACACACAATAACAAGGGAACTTCATGAGCTTTATTAAATGCATAATATATCTTATGCACAATAGCATATTGCTTCTTTAAACATTAGTCCTTGCCGGACCAATGATGCTGATTTTAGATATTGGATTTCTTATTGTCTCGAAGAACGTGATTGCATAATATTGTAATCACAAGGAAAGTTCAAACTTGCTCGTGTCCTTTTGTTATTTTCTATCAACTATTTGCAATCTACTATTGTTATCATCTGTATTTCGAAAAGGTCAGAAAACTCTAGTTTTCATAATGATATGATTAGGGGTTCTTTACCAAGAGGTAATGACCTACTATTAATGTTCCAGTGCTAAAGGAACATGATACCTAGGACTTAAAAACAAATGTTGCCAGTGATTCTAGTGTCGTATAATACGCGTTAACCATAAGACTTGGAATGGGATGGAAAAGTCATCTGGATCTTCTTCCTTTCATGTGTCAACGGACGAGCTTAACGTAATGCTGAGATTCCTTGTGCGGATCTAGCATATGGGTGGTTGATGCATGTAAAATGCATACATGAACTTTGTAGTTTGTTAACATATTTTCCCACATATTTGCATCATATATAATGTTATATCCTTGTTTTATATTGATTTTTGGGGATTTACCAATGATCCTCTTTATTTTGGTTATAACCCTGTAGGGCAGAAAAACCCTGTTTTCAATGTTTTTGATGTTTTAGGACCTAAACAAAGTCAAATGGACCTATACTTTTGGGAAAGCCAATATTTATCTACGAGAAGCATCTAGAGCGCTGGAATTCCACCAGGAGGGCCAGGACACCCAAGATAGCCTGGGTGGCGCGCCTAGGCCTGGTGGGCGTGCCACCTATGTTATCTCCCTCCTCGGCCGTCCGATCGCCTTGATTATTTCACCCACAGACTTCTCTTTACCTAAAAACCCCTATAAAAGGACCCCCCCGGGCATCCTCGATATGAGAGCCACCAGATATGAAAACACCACCAAACAGAGTCAGATCCATCGAATATTGGAGGGGGAAACTCTACTGGAGCCACGTCCAAGGAGATCTCCACCCTCTCTAACATCTCCGACTTCATCACCATGATGAGGAGGGAGTAGTCCACCTCCGGGCTATGGGTTTGTGGTAGTATCTTGATCTCTCTCTCTCTCTCGCTCTTGTTCTTCATAGATCTGGTACCATATGAGCTACCCAACATGATTATGGTCATATTTGTAATTCCTATGTGGTGGATCTTTGTTCTATGATTTGATATTTGAGATTGGAATCTATTTTGTGTAAGATGTTTTAATAGATGCATATCATGCACCCCATTATTCATTGCTAGTTTTGATCCAACTTGTAGGGGGAGAAGTGTGTGTTAGATGGTAGCATGGGGTGGAGATTGAATTGTGACACATAATATTCAAGATCTACTTTCATTTTTTACCTTTGTTTTGCTGCCTCGCTAGGGGTAAAGTGAAATCATGTGCTATAGTCATCACCTGACAGTGTGATGACCTTGTTAAATCAAGGTAGCATATTTGTATTTCAAACATCATATAATATTGCTTAAAGCTATACTCTGATTTGTTCTTAAATCAAGATTGCATGGAGATTTCCCTTTCTTGAGGAGTATAAGATAGAGATGTATTCCATCTCAATATTAGAATGTGATGCCCATATTAATTCCTTTTATCAAGCACTTATAGAGTTTCCATGATCTTTATCATTCATGAATTGTATTGTGATCACTGCAACTTAAAAAGAGAGTAGACAAGTGAACCCATGAATCCCGGTCCGATATTTTTCATAAGAAACACCTTTTCGTTGCATCTACTATCCTTTATAGTTTCTACAATTTATTATTTCGAAAATAAAAATACTTTCTCTACTTGCAATCACTTATGAAAACCCCAAAACAACTCTACTATCTTCCATATCATCTAGTTTGCATTACTTTACTTCATTTACTGGTTTTATTTCGGTTGTCATTTTATTTTATTTCATATTACTAATACGAAACCTTGTGCTTGACAACCACTTGGTGGAGTTGGGGACACAAGACATTTTATTTTACTTTACATGTTGCTTGAAGAGGAGAAGACAAACATCCTTCATAGCCAATTCTCTGAGAGTTCGATATAAACCCTCAAGTCACCCTTGAGGGGAAAAGACGCCTGCTGCAACACTCTGCACTTGGAGTCCCAACGAAAAGTGGTAGCCTTTGTTGCCATCAAGACTATTTTCTGGCGCCGTTCCTAGGGAATTGCAAGAAGGTACATCACAACTAGATCCTCATCAAGTTTGAAGAGCAAGGTAACTTTCACGACAACTGCCTATCTTCTGGCATCATCGTCTTCATCAACTTGTGCAACAACCCAAGCTTGGGGAGGTTGCACCATTGTGAGATTTTTCTTCTCCTTTTAGATTTTTAAAGTATTTATTTTGTCTTGTTTTTAGTGATTTTAAGTTTTCTTTAAAACACAAAAACAAATAAAAATTAGTATTACTTATATGCAAACATGGGAGCAAGAACAAAACTTTGTGACTACATAAACACACCTAATGATCAATTCATGACTAGACCCATTACCACTCCTGAAATAACTGTTGAAAGTTTTGAAGTAAGTCCTGGTCTTTTAAATCTTATAACTAGAGAATAATTTGGGGGGAGGGGAGCGCTAGTGAGGATGCCTCTATGCATTTGCATGATTTTTGTCAAATTTGTGATATGCAAAAGTTTAAAAATGTGGAAAATGACATTGTTAAACTCAAACTATTCCCATTTTCACTAAGAGGTAAAGCTAAAGAATGGTTATTTTCACTTCCTGCTGCTAGTATAAACTCTTGGGATGACTTAAAAGAAGCTTTCATTAAGAAATACTACCCACCTATTAAGATCCTACAAAACAGAAATAGTATCCTCTCATTTAGACAAAATGATAATGAACATGTAGCAACAGCCTGGGAGAGAGTTAAAAATATGCTTAGATCTTTCCCATCACATGGGGTAACTGAATGGACCATATTACATTCTTTCTATAATGGCATAAGTATTATGTCAAGAAGCATTCTAGATTCCGCTGCAAGGGTGCATTTATGAGTAAAACTGTGTCTGAAGCTAAAATCATCCTAGAAATCATGATGCACAACCATAGTCAATGGCACGTTGAAAGAGCACCAAACCCATCCAATAAAGTAAACTCCATTAAAGAACTAGACCCCATAGGAGGTAAACTTGATGCCATATTTGCCTACATATCCAAGCAAAATTGTGAACACCCGGATTTTTAAGTCCAGATTCCTGTTATGACGTACATCGCATTCCCAGGAATACCATTTTTGCGAGACATAATAGAATTGATATCACAATACCTCATCCATTACAAACCATAATAGTCTTACAAATAGTTGATCACATGATCAAGTCTTAATACACATCAAAGCAGTGGAAATAAATGTAGTAGAGACTCCATCTTCATTGTCACAGGCAATGCTGACGATGGGAGATGATCCCAGTTATCGTAGACATCCTGTTGTCCGTCCTCCAGATAGTCCTCTTCATAGTCTGGCCATGGGAATAGCCAGGGACAAAGCCATGAGTACTTTTAAAGTACTCGCAAACTATCACTAATGCAAGTAAGACAATTCTAGTAGGAATCCTAAGCTCTAAGCTTGCTTGCAATAAGCCATTTTTATTTCAGAAGTACTTAGTAGTAAAAACCTATTTTAGTTATCTAGATTACTTAAGTGGGAACCTAGTTGTCATTTCTACAATCCTATTGTGGTCAAGTCAAGGTCATATTTCAAGTCACAAGTCATTTTGAAAACATATGACAACAGAACAGTATGGCCATCCAACTGTCCATGACCGCAGACACGGCTATTCGAATAGTTTGACACTCTGCAGAGGTGGTACACTTTCACCACAAAATTTGATACATCCGTCAGGGATATCCCTGAATCATCATACTTGGTATGCGAATAATCAATCCTAACCTTTCAATTACACACCCTAGTATAGGCACCTCCCCTATGAGCTTGGCCTCCCAGCCATGGCCATCCGCCATCCCGTGAACTGCATAGATGGGCATTCACATGCATGAGGTAGCCTCAGCTCAACCTCTTTCCGCGAGGGTACCCATACTAAGACACATAAACTTCCAGTTAAGCCCTATCCAAATCAGGTATTGTGGTTGTATGGTAAAGCTGGAATGGTATCGCATCCGAACCCAACCATCAGTTTTTATTCAAGGTCAAGTCACAACTTTCATTCATCATCATCTTCAAGTCATTGTGTTTCATAACCCATGTCAAAACATTTCAATAGAATGACTCATCATTCTAAGGTTTTCATAATCATTTGCTCCAAGTGTTCCCATCTAAAGTGATCAATATTAGTTTAGCACTAGCAACTATCAATGAGGGTGTCACTATTGAGGGGTGCTAATCAAGTGTAACTACCTAAGCCTAGTTCTATGCTCTAGATAGCATATGTCCTATTTTCCCACTAATCACCAATTAATTAACTATTTAAGAAACTTTGGTAAAGGGAAGAATAAAGCTTGTAGGTAAAACTTGGGATTGATATAATCAAGGTTGCATCACAATAGTATGCATAGTGTATCTTGCATAGGTTAAATTGCATAGTGGAGCTTGCCTTGGTTGGTACAGTTGTCGAAGTTCTCCTCTTCTTCTTCGTAGAATTCTTCCTCCTCGTAGCCCGGGTTGGTACTAGCGTCTATAAATAAATACGAGGTACACAATCACCAAACAATACTTAACTACTTCTATTCAGCACACAAAGGTTCACACTAGATGATCTAGAATCATCTCAATCTCCATATGAATTAGTGACATAGTCTCATTTATTTTATTTTGGAAATGCAATTTCTACTCATTGAAAAATACTTAAGATTTAATATTCTTCAATTATAAAATATGGGATCATGTTGACACATGTCATCACCACATATTACAACACTTGGGAATGTGATTTCAAGTAGGTGGCATATAGTACAAAGTTTAATATTGCTATTTAATATGATTAAAATGACTAGAAATGACTATATAGCCATTCTTTTAATATTAGCCCATGACTATTGCATGTAAAACTAAATATTTTTACATATTCAGATAGAGCATGGCTAATGTGATTTTTGACAAATGGAATCAACTCAAAATTATTTATGGTTGATTTTAGAAAAATGTTTGAAGTTGAAAAAGTCTCTGCCTTGTTATTTTTACTATGGATGATCTACAAATTCAAACTGTTTGAATCAAATGGGAGTGTTTAGAGATTTTCATTTCCATTCTAAGAAAATTCGAATCATGCAATTTGGTTCAGTGAAACTTCTGGAATTCAATTTCAAAGTCACCTACAGAATAGGTTTTTGAATAAAAGAAAAATCTTGATTTGAATTTCTAGGCGTGCGCGGGTGATGACCCACAAGTATAGGGGGTGTACCACAGTATTTTCGAGGGAAGTGAAACCCAATTTATTGATTCGACACAAGGGGAGCCAAAGAATATTTATCAGCCTTAACAACTGAGTTGTCAATTCAGCCGCACCTGGAAACAATCTTGCTCACAGCAGTTTATCGGTAGCAACAGTTTTGTAGTAGGAATAGTACAGTAACAGCAGTAGTAAAGCAAAGACAGTAGTAACAAAAGTAGTAAACAGTGGGATTCGAGTGCGGTAGGCATAGGGATGGATGGACGGGCGTTGCATGGACAAGACAATTCACATAGCAATTAGATCATAGGGCAACTGAAGATAAATAAGATAAAGCATCCAAGTACTAGATAATCCTAGGCATGTGTTCCATATATAGTCATACGTGCTCGCAATGAGAACTTTCACAATATCTTTTGTCCTGCCAGCCCGTTTGCAGCGGGGCCTCTAGGGAACTACTGGCAATTAAGGTGATCCTTTTAATAGAGCACCGGAGCAAAGCATTAACACTCCGTGAACACATGTGATCCTCACATCAAAGCCATTCCCTTCCGGTTATCCCAATTTCTGTCACTTCGGGGCCATAGGTTCCGGACAACAACGTGTGTATACAACTTGCAGATAAGACCAAAAACAATACTATCATAATGAATCAATAGCATGTTCAGATCTGAAATCATGGCACTTGGGCCCTAGTGACAAGCATTAAGCACAACAAGTTGCAACAAAGTCATAAAGCACTAATAAAAGATACTAGGCACCATGCCATAACAATCTAATGCCATTACATGAATGATCTCATCCAATCCCTACCATCCCCATAGCCTACAGCGGGGCATTACTCACTCATAGATGGGGGAAACATGGATGGTCGATGGAGAAGCGATGGTGATGATGACGACGATGATCTCCTCCAATTCCCCATCCCGGCAGGGTGCCAGAACGGAGTTTCTGGTGCTGTTTCGTGGAATCTAGTGGTGGTGGCGGAGCGAAACTCCTTCTGGAAAAATGTTGAACCCCCCGAAGTTTTTAGGTCAGAAGGCTCCTTATAGGCGAAGAGGGAGGCCGAGGGGGTGCCTGGGGGGCCCACACCACCCTGCGCTGGCTGGCTCAGCGCCACGGTGGTGTGGCCACCTGCTCTTCTGTCTCAGACGGCTCTTGGAGTCTTCGGGTGAAATAGGATTTTTGGCATATTTTCCAGGATTTTTCCTGTTAGTTGATGTTCTGCACAAAAAGTAGACACCAAGGCAATTCTGCTGAAAACAGCGTCAGTCCGCATTAGTTGCATCCAAATCACAAAAGTATAGAGGAGAAACAATAGCAAAAGTGTTCGGGAAAGTAGATACGTTTTGGACGTATTAGCTCCCCCCAAGCTTAGCTTATTGCTTGTCCTCAAGCAATTCAGTTGAAAACTGAGTGCGATAAAAGAACTTTCACGAACACATTTGCTTCATATGATGTAAATATTCTCAGCAATGTGATCAACTACTTAGACAATTCATAATAAAGAGTATGCAACTGAGTCTACTTAATAGTCATTGCAAGCTATGAAGAGATTCCAACTCAAGAATAATAAGTAGCATGAAGCACAAACATAAGCAACATTACAATGCTCATAAAAAGGTATGATAGAGTGGTATCTCGCTTGCCCTTTGATTATGAATGCCAACGCACCTTTGAAGTTCAAGTGATGACTAGAAGTAAAGATATCAAGGATACAGGCATCAAAGTCATAACGCAAATAATCAAGTAATGGAACAAACACAAAGAATGACAACTATGCTCTCAAGAAGGTGCTCAAAGAATATGTGGAGACTCACCAAGTAAAGAAAAAGGTTTTGAATAATTTGAAAGGCTTCCACATGCTGAAAGTATGGTACTCGTTAGCTTTGAGATCTCATTGCCCCTATCATAAGCATATTTAATGTGGTTAAGGTGAAAGTGAGGTCCAATCTAAGTTATATGCTTGACAAACTATAAACTAAAAATCCCAAGTCCCGTGAGTACGAGGGCCGCTCCTCATGCTACTCAACTTTAGTTACCGGTAAGTTCTTGTCATCGTAAGTATGTGCGTATCATTGAGAACCGCCAACGGGGTACCCCTTGCCCGATGATACAGAAGAATCCCCATATCAAAATGACAAGGCAAACAGACAATGAGTATCTCAGCAATCTTCTTATTTACCATGGGAAAATGGTGCTTTTTTCTCTCTTTCCTCTTTTCATAAAACTCTTTTTTTCTTTTTCTCAATAGCTCTCTCTCTCTCTTTTTTTATAAGAAGAATGCTTCATAGATATCATTATGGTTACGCTGCAGGTTTCCACCATGTCAGCATGGATTAGACCAGCGGCCCAGGCGTTTCTCTAACACACATACATAACTCCATGGACTTACAAGCCCCCCTTTTATTTCACACGACATCCGCAAACAAAAGAGCAAGGTATCAACTGGGTATATATTTACAAGTGTTGAAAGCGTTCCCGTGACAACACGGTTCGCTAATCTGACCTATAATTTGCAAGCATATAACTTTCATGGAGAGTTCACAATGGTTCAGGTTTATTAAGTGCAGGGAATAAAGTGTGCCATCAAGTTCGTGAGAGCTTTACTAACTAATTTTCCCATAACAAGCAAACATTTTATTCGGAAGAAAACAAGGCATATTGAATATGCACGAGAGTAGCAAATGATGCTAATAGGTAGGTATGGTCGACACTTTGGAAATATTTGGTTTAGGGAGTTGGAAACATGAGTAAAACACTCAGTGGAAGTGAAGGCTAGCAATAGTAAGGGAGCGACAAACGAGAGAGCAATAGCTGTCATTATCATGCTTGCAACAAAACAGGACTACTCATGGCATGAAAGTGATTCAAGATCCTCAAGTCAAAATAATTCATCGAGGCTCAAGTGATTATTATAGTCATGTGCATGCGTGAGCATGTGCCAAGTCAATTTAAATGAAACATTCAGAGGAGGATACCACGATGTCATACCAATTTATGAATAGAGCAATGCAAGCAAACATTCATAAGACATGCTACAAACTATTAGCGAGCTGGAGCTAATCATAAGAGAGCAAGAACTACTAAGCATCCAAAGATAACATACACCCTACTCGAACGGACTAAGTAAGCCCACAGTGATGAGTATATGTACAAAAATGAAAACAAATAGAGTTCGTTACCAGCCTCTTACCACGCCTCAAGTTGTCATTGATCCTCATTATTTCTCTTAACTTGTGTGGCTTGAATAATAATATGAAACCAATATCCACTAAGGACTGCCAAACCCTGTAGCAAACTCGCAAAAACCAAAGAAGAACGACAAATGTTTTTGGTGTTTTCGATTTTTAAACAAGAACCAAAAGAGAAAAACAAGCAAAGCAAAATCTTTTTGGGTTTTCGAATGGTTCAAACAAAGCAAAAAGGGAAAAGCAAACCAAGGCAAAAAGAAGAAGCAAACCAAAGAGGAACAACAGAAATATTTTTGGTCTTTTTGTGTTTTTAGAAAGCAAAAGCAAAGAAGAACGAAAACTAAAAAGAGAACGAAAACATGAATATACAAAGTACCGACGCAACATGATATGGAGATTAGTGCGGTGTCGGCGTACCTCCCCCAAGCTTAGGCTTTTGGCCTAAGTGGGTATCAATCCCAAGCTGGCCAGGATGAAGTGTCACCCGGGTACGACGAAGAGGTCCCCTCATCCTGGTGCAAACTCGAGTACGTCCCTCCGTAATGCGCGGAGTAATCGTAGGAGGGCACATCCTCCTGGTGCTGCTCGTGGAAACCCAGCAAGCGAAGCTGCTCGTCCACCTCCTCCTTAGAGCGCGACCACGGTCTCCTATGAACACTAAACAAAGCAGGCTGTGGCAAAAGGATCTCCCTTTCATCCCCGTCAGTGAAAAGCATCCTATATACTAGATTGTTCAAATCAGAGGTAGCAGTGACAAAGTGATGAGTTTTCAAGGCAACAAGTCAAGCCTCTGTGGTGCCAGCATAGAATCATAGGGATCCACGGAAAGACCTAATGCATTGACTATACGCGAGGCAATGATGCCCCCATAGATAGGCCCCTAGCAGCTAGGCGGCGAGCAATAAGCAAGCCAAGATTGTACCGAGTATCATTGTTAAGCGCAGCAGCAAGGAATGCTAAATGATAGTTGGAGATATTACTTGTGTTCTCCCTACCCAGTACACTAGTAGCAAGATAATATGCAAAGTATCTAAGAGCAGGGAGTTGGATATTTCTTATCTTTCCGTGTTGCGCCATGCGGTCATCATCATTGGTCACCCCTCAGTAAAGCTCCAACAAATCAGCGGGTCGCCCTTGAATTTTCTTCACGGTCCCTGTCATGCGCACACCTACAATACTGCAAAATCTCTCCAACGGCATGGTGAAGGGAAGATCATAGATTTTAAAAGAGACAGTAGACTGATAGGGTGTGTTAGTAAACGTGAAGCTCTCTACCAAAGTTTTGGTGAGCATAGCGCATTACGCACTCTCGTCTTGCATATATGAGGTTAAACCAACCCTCTCAATCAGTAGCAAGAAATCATCAAGAATACCTGCAGCCTGTAAGAAGGTAAAACAAGGAAAAGAGGATGGGTGAGCATCCCCATCATCCCTTTCACTACCAATACGAGTTGCAATGAGATCTTCATTGTATGATGGCCTAGCCTGAGAGGTTGTTCTTGAGGGCCTCGACCTCCTAGGTGCATCACTCTCAAATATCTCTCCAAAAGTATGGTTGTTCATGCTTGGTATTCTGAAATTTAAACACCTATTAAACAAGTGATTGCAAAGTAAATATAATGAAGGATTCTACTCATAGGGACTTGCAAGAGGCCTAAACATGCATCAAAACTATATCTCTAAGCATCAAACAAGCTTACAAGCCCTCATAACCAGTCACCTACAGCAGCAAAATACTCAACATATAATCCACTAAACACAAATCTACTTGGACAAGGGGAGGAGTCACATACCAGGGAACAATTGCTCCAAATTTCAGCAAGAATGATGGGCTGAGCAAGGAGATCGAAAAAAATCGAGAGCAAGCACAGCAAGAACGTGATTTTGAGATATGAACTGGAGCTTACTCGGGAGAGAGAAGAAAGTGGCAGGTGAGAGAGTTAGTGGGGGGGGGGCAGGGGTGGCCCACACCAGGGCATGGCGCCACCCAAAGCTGGCCGCGCCACCATGTGGTGTGCCTGCCTGGTGGGCCCCCCTGGTACCTCCTAGGTACTCCTCTGCCCCTTTTTCACGTAAAAATTTAATATGAATTTTCTAGAATTTTACGAGACACTTTATTTTCGGGCATTTTTCAAAAATAGAAGAATGATTTTTCTGACAGACATTTTTTTTTGGAAACATGATGCAAGGACAAAACAAGTCTAGAACTACAGAAGTTCTAACATGCAAACAACTAACAACAAAAAGAAAACTAAACGAAAGCAAAAACTAAAACGCAAAGGATAGAAATAAACGGAGATAATCATAATGAAAACGTTGTTTTGTTCAATGGAATGCTTTTGTTAACAAGGTTGATCAAGTCTTGCAACCAAAACAATTGCATATGAGACAAAACTTTGTATTCCACTAATGATTATGTTACCTCAACCTTGATAGCAATGGTCCCAATCATAATAGTTTCAAATTTTCTCTTGGTATGGGACAATATATTTCTCCAACTGGAATGCCTTCAACATGTTCAATTGAATTCAAACCATAAGTCCTTTCAATCTTCTTGGGGAAATATACAGTATGTTCCTTGTCATTAACATTGAAGGTCACCTTTCCTTGATTACAATTAATAACAGCTCCTGCAGTATTAAGAAAGGGTCTCCTAAGAATAATAGACATATTATCATCTTCGGGCATTTCAAGCACAACAAAATCAGTTAATATCAAGCAATTGTGAGCCACCTGAACAGGTACATCCTCACATATACCCACAAGAATAGTGGTAGATTTATCAGCCATTTACAAAGATATATCAGTTGGTATTAATTTTTCAAGTTGAAGCCTCTTATAGAGAGAGAAAGGCATAACACTAACTCCAGCTCCCAAATCACACAAAGCAGTTCTAACATAACTGTTCTTAATAGAGCAAGGGATAGTTGGAATCCCTGGGTCTCCAAGTTTCTTAGGAATCTTACCATTGAAGGAATAATTAGCAAGCAAAGTAGAAATTTCTTCATTAGGGATCTTCCTTTTATTCGAGACAATGTCCTTCATATACTTTGAGTAAGGAGGCAATTTAATAGCATCAGTCAAAGGAATTTGCAAGAATAAAGGCTTCATCCACTCACAAAACTTATTATAGTGTTCATCTTCCTTTGACTTGTGTTTCTTATCAGGGAAAGGCATAGGTTTTTGGACCCAAGGTTCTCTTTCACTACCATGTTTCTTAGCAATAAAATCTTCTTTGGTGTATTTAGTATTCTTAGTGTGGTTTTCAGGTTCTTCTTCAACTTTTTCTTCATTAGGAACAACATTTTCTTCATTACCACTTTCAGTTTCAGCATCAGAGATAGATATACTATTAGGATCTATAGCAGGTTCAAAGGGTTCTACAACAGTTTTATGTTTCTTTTTCCTTTTCTTACGAGTAGAACCACTATTTTCAGCTTGTTGAGAATCCTTCTCAATTCTTTTGGGATACCCCTCAGGATATAGAGGATCCTGGGTAGTAGCACCACTTCTAGTTCTAATTTCATAAGCATGTTTTTCTTTAGCAGCATTAACTAGCAAGTCGTTTTGCACTTTAACGAGTTGATCTATTTGAGTTTGAACCATTTGAAAGTGTTTAACAATCATTTTAACATCATTAGAGGTTCTTTCCACAATATCTTTCAACTCAACAATAGCTCTAGTGTTTTCCATTAGATGATTTTGCACCCTTTTATTAAAGTTATCTTGCTTAACAATAAGATATCAAATTCTTCTAAGCATTGATCAGGAGGTTTAGAGTAAGGGATATCACCTTCATCAAAGTGTTGGAGAGAGTGTACCTCAATAGTGGATGAGTAGGGAATAGGCTTACATAATTCTTCTATAGGAGGTAAATTCTTGACATCTGCAACTTTAATTCCCTTCTCCTTAAGACATTTCTTAGCTTCCTTCATCACTTCATCATTTAATTCAATAACTCCCCTCTTCTTTGATGTTGGAATAGGCACAGGAATAGATGGTTCAGGTACAATTACTTTAGGTATAGCTTGTTTAGGAGGAGTCCAATCTTCATAATTCTTACTTATTTTAGCCATTAATTCCTCAGCTTCCTTAGGAGTCCTATTCCTGAAAACACAATCAACACAACTATCTAGGTATGTCCTAGATTCTTCGGTTAGTCCATTATAAAATATATCAAGAAGCTCATTCTTAGGTAATGGACTTCCAGCCTGTGCATGAATCAAAGCACAAAACCTTGCCCAAGATTTGGGCAATACCTCTTTTTCTCCCTGTTTAAAATCAAAAAGTTCCTGCAAAATAACATGTCTAGCACTGGGAGGAAAATATTTCTGCAGGAAAGTACTAATCAAGCACTCGAGTATCAATAGATCCAGGAGGTAAATTACTAAACCAAGTTTTAGCTTCTCCTTTCAGTGAAAAGGGGAAAATCTTAGCAACAAAGTAAGTACGCATCTTAATATCATCAGAAAACAAGCCACTCATAGTAGAAAGTTCATTCATATGTGCCACCGCACTTTCATTCTTAGTCCCACAAAAAGGTTCTTTCTCGATAATAGCTATGTAAGATAGATCGAGAGAGAAATCATAATCTTCATCTATAATGTTTATGGGAGAAGCAGCAAACTTAGCATCAGGAGACAATTTGGGTCTAATAGTACGCCTCTCAAGGAGACTCTTAGCAGCGCTCCTAACATGGGTGTTTTTACATTCTTTAATAAACTCATCGGTCATCTCAACATAACCATCTTCAATATCATAACTCTCACTAGACTCAGGTGAGCTAACATGTGTGGTAGTGTCTTCATTAGGAGTTTCGGTATTTCCAACTATAGTTCTAGCAATCGTAGCATCTAGGAAAGGACCTAATGAACCACTCTTATCAAGCACAGTAGAAGCAGCATCATAAGCATCAGAAGTTTTAGATTCAGCAGTAGTAGCAGTGTGTGTAGCATGTGTATGTGGTGGTGTAAGGAACTTACTCAAAACAGACGGTGAATCAAGAGCAACAGAGGTGTTCAGAACCATACCTCTTCTTTTAGTGGATGGTAAAATAGGAACCTTGCCATCACGAGACTTACCCATGATGGATGGATATCAGCGAACAATAGAGAATCCAAGTGAACTTGATAAATAAAGCTATGCTCCCCGGCAACGGTGCCAGAAAATAGTCTTGATGACCCACAAGTATAGGGGGTGTATCACAGTATTTTCGAGGGAAGTGAAACCCAATTTATTGATTCAACACAAGGGGAGCCAAAGAATATTTATCAGCCTTAACAACTGAGTTGTCAATTCAGCTGCACTTGGAAACAATCTTGCTCACAGCAGTTTATCAGTAGCAACAGTTTTGTAGTAGGAATAGTACAATAACAACAGTAGTAAAGCAAAGACAGTAGTAACAAAAGCAGTAAACAGTGGGATTCGAGTGTGGTAGGCATAGGGATGGATGGACGGGCGTTGCATGGACAAGACAATTCACATAGCAATCAGATCATAGGGCAATTGCAGATAAATAAGATAAACCATCCAAGTACTAGATAATCCTAGGCATGTGTTCCATATATAGTCATACGTGCTCGCAATGAGAACTTGCACAACATCTTTTGTCCTGCCAGCCCGTTTGCAGCGGGGCCTCTAGGGAACTACTGGCAATTAAGGTGCTCCTTTTAATAGAGCACTGGAGCAAAGCATTAACACTCCATGAACACATGTGATCCTCACATCAAAGCCATTCCCTTCCGGTTATCCCGATTTCTGTCACTTCGGGGCCATAGGTTCCGGACAACAACATGTGTATACAACTTGCAGATAAGACCAAAAACAATACTATCATAATGAATCAATAACATGTTCAGATCTTAAATCATGGCACTCGGGCCCTAGTGACAAGCATTAAGCAAAACAAGTCGCAACAAAGTCATAAAGCACTAATAAAAGATACTAGGCACCATGCCCTAACAATCTGATGCCATTACATGAACGATCTCATCCAATCCCTACCATCCCCATAGCCTACAGCGGGGGATTACTCACTCATAGATGGGGGAAACATGGATGGTCGATGGAGAAGCGATGGTGATGATGACGACGATGATCTCCTCCAATTCCCTGTCCCGGCAGGGTGCCAGAACGGAGTTTCTGGTGCTATTTCGTGGAATATGGTGGTGGCGGTGGAGCGGCACTCCTTCTAGAAAAATGTCGAACCCCCCGAAGTTTTTAGGTCAGAAGGCTCCTTATAGGCGAAGAGAGAGGCTGAGGGGGTGCCTAGGGGGCCCACACCACCCCCTGGCGCGGCCTGGCCTGGCCCGCTCCACCAGGTGGTGTGGCCACCCCCTGGCTCTTCTTCGTCTCGTATTCTGGCTCTTGGAGTCTTCGGATGAAATATGATTTTTGGCATATTTTCCGGGATTTTTCCTGATAGTTGATTTTCTGCACAAAAAGTAGACACCAAGGAAATTCTGCTGAAAACAGTGTCAGTCCGCATTAGTTGCATCCAAATCACACAAGTATAGAGGAGAAACAATAACAAAAGTGTTCGGGAAAGTAGATACGTTTTGGACGTATCAGCGGGAACGATACTGGGCCGGCCCAACTGCACGGTGCGCGCAGCGGGCTGCACTTGCATTGGTCCCACCTATCAGCGACTGGTCTAACGCGAAGCGGTATGTGCTAATCCTAGCTGCACGATTAGAGCATGATCAGCGGCTCAACATCGTCGTCTCCCTCGCACGGCGTGCGTGGGATTCAACCTTAGCTCTATGGCAGGGGTCGTCGGGGGCTTACCAGGGCTCCAGCTAGGTACGGCGGTGCGGGCGAATGAACTGGTCAATGACGGCGGTTCGAATGGTGGTTGCGGCAGCTCTTGGGGTGGCTCCTAGCGCTGGCTCCGCTCCTCCACTTCGGCGGCGGGCTCCGGTGAAATTCCGATGCTGCACGCTTCGGCTTGCTCCAGGGATTGGTAGAGAGGTTGCTGGGGGAGAGGTGAGTCGAGTGGGGTGCATTTTGAGGCAAGGGGCGAGGCATATTTATACCTCGACGAGGGGAGCATTGGGGCATGGCTTGGGCTCGTCGGCGATGTCGTTACAGTGGGCTATAGGCATGGCGGAGGGTGTAGGCCGACGCAGGGTTCCTTGGTGATCGGTTATACGTCCATTTTGCATCACTATTCTATGTCTTAATTCACTATTCTTTATTGATATATTTCATATTGAGAGGTGATACTTATGTTATTTCATCTGTTTTTGCATGGTTGATGACTTTTGGAGCATGGACCGCTGCAGTCAGGATTCTGATGGAAAAGGTGCTGTTTGGAGGCAAAGTTCACGAAGATCAGAAAATCCAGGAAAATATACGGAAAATCCTATTTTTCCAGAAGACTAAGAATGCCAGAAGACGGAGTGGAGATGGGCCACAGGGGGCCCACACCACCCCCTGGCGCGGGCAGCCCTAGGCCACGCCAGCAGGTGGCGTGGCCACCCTGGCCCACCTCTGGCTCTCCCCTCTGGCGTATATCATCCTCCCTAAACCCTAAGACTCGGGGAGCGACCACAGAAAGATTCTGCCGCCTCTGCAAGCAGAAAACACCGAGAGAAAGATCTCCCGGGCAGATTGCCAGGGGAATTCCTTCCCAGAGAGGGGAGATCGTCGCCATCAACACCACCATCAAGCTGGACTTCATCGAGATCATCATCATCATCATCATCACCACCACCATCATCACCATCAGCACCATCATCACCATCTCCATATTGCTGTAACAATTGTGTTGAATCTTGCATAGTTCATAGGGGAAACTTTCCCGGTGTTGATTACTCTTTGTAGTTGATGCTATTGAGTGAACCATTGAATTATTGTTTATGTTCAGATTGTTATACATCATTATTCCATCTCTGATCGTGATCCATATGACGTCTTGTGAGTAGTTCGTTTTGTTCTTAAGGACATGGGAGAAGTCATGTTGTTAGTAGTGGAGTCGTGTTGAGAAAGATTCAATAATTTGATATTTAAGTTGTGGTGTACTTCTTCTAGTGGTGCCATGTGAACGTCGACTACATGACACTTCACCTATATGGGCCTAGGGGAATGCATTGTGTATTTGGCTACTAATCGTAGGGGTTGCCGGAGTGACAGAAACCTGAACCCCGTTAGGAAACCATTGCACAAGGGACGTAAGGGTCTTAGAGTTTAAAGCTGCGGTTAGGTTTCTACCTTAATTACTTTCTTGTACTTATGGATGTTTGCAAGGGGTATAATCACAAGTATGTATTAGTCCTAGGAAGGTCGGTACATTACCACAGGTTCACCCACACAAAACTTAGCAAGCTAGAGAAGATTAATCAACTATATGAAGCGAAAGCACTTGACAGTCTTCCCATGTGTCCTCGAGAATGTTTGGTCATCTTAAGTAATACAACTGGCTTGTCCTTTGCTGCATAAAGGATTGGGCCACTTGCTACATTTATTCTTATTGTCTTTTATTTACTCGTACTTTGTTTACTTGCTTTATCAAAACCCCCTAAAAATCCGTTTGCTAAGTATTTGCAGAGAATTCCTGATCCATACCACTAGCCAGCACCTTCTGCTCCTCGTTGGGTTCGACACTCTTACTTATCGAAAATACTGCGATACACCCCCTATACTTGTGGGTTATCAATCGTCATGCGCATGGTGGCACGGCGAGGCGCGACCTACATCGGTCTGGGACGTCCATGCCATCCTCGGGTACCACGGGCGTTCGTCACGGCGTATGGTGGTTATGGGTCGTGCGGGGTCAAGCGGGCATGTCTGGGAGGTCACTGGCATCATGGCGAGTGCATTGATGCAAGGGGAGAGTGAGGCGCAACGTGGTCATGTGGGATTGCTCGGCTCTCTGGCGCGGTCTCGGCATGGCGGACAGAGAAGTGGGCGTGGCTATGCTGGCGTCTCCATGGCCTGGTGTTGGTCGAGGCTTACACAGGCAGGTGCGGTGAGGTCAGTGCCAGCTTCTAGATGTCATGGGCGAGGGCGGCGAGGCTTGTATCGTCGTGTCCATGTCGGGTCAGCATGGTGAGCTCGGGTACGGGCTGGCACTGGTCAATTGGTCGAGTGAGCAAGGCTCAGCTGAACGGGCTGGTACTAGGGTGAGTGTCGGCGAGTAGTGGAGGCTTAGTGTGGTACAAAGATGATCACAAGATTGCTCCAAACTGTGTGTAGTTGGTAGCTTTGTACTGTGCTCACTAAGGGTCCGATCAAATGGCCGCAAGAGAAAAATATTTGAATTTTCAAATTCTTTTTAGTGGGTTTTTTGATCATAAGATTGAGAGTCTCTGGTTGCAAGGATTGGTCAAGTGGAGAAAGTTTGGATGGTTTTGGAAAAAGTGTTATCTTGATGCCTATGATAGATTCAATTTTGAAATGCCCTTCAAAAGAATTTGGATTTGTTTCTGTAAGTTTTGAAAGCTCACTTGTGTTCATTGTCACTTGGTCTAGCAAGGTGAGAAAAGAAATGGAATTGTTTCTGTTTGAAATCATTTAATAGAGATGCCCAAAGTGGGCTAGGTGTTAACATTTACAAAAATGACCATTAGCTCATATGCTTTATATATTGATCTTATTTTGCTTTGGTTTGGTTTTGATTTGACCTAGATGATATTGATTTGATCTTTAAACTAAATCTCATCATTTATAACAAGCAAACATGGCATATCATGCATTCATACATTTTCAACAAACACATACTTGTAATCATAGTGGTTTAAGATTAAAAGTTTTTGTTAACGCTAAGTTTAGTTGATTGGAAATTGATAGTCTCATTTTAAAATTTTTGAGATGTTATAAACCTTCCCTCCTTAAACATAATCTTGTCCCGAGATTCAAGAAAAACTAGGAACTAAAGAGACTTGGAAACTCAGTCCTAACATAATCCTCTCGCTCCTAGGTGGCTTCTTCTTCAGTATGGTTGCTCCACTGGATCTTTAGAAACTTGATACTTCTGGTCCGGGTGGTTCTGAAGGCTTCTTCCAAAATATGAATGGGTACTTCACAATAAGTTAAATCCTTGTTGATATCCACGGCTCCATGATCGATGTTCTTGAAAACTTCGGTCTTCTCCGGAACTTCTAAGCATTTTCGAAGTAACGAGATATGAAACACATCATGTACAGCTGACATTTCTTCAGGCAGTTCTAGCTGATATGATACTTCTCCCCGGCGACTTAAAATCTTGAAGGGTCCGACATATCTGGGTGTAAGCTTCCCTTTGAGTTGAAAACGCTGCATTCCTTTCAAGGGTGATACTTTGAGATACACAAAGTCTATGATATTGAAGGTTAGTTCTCGATGTCTTTTGTCAGCATAACTCTTATGTCTGGATTGGGCGGTCTTGAGGTGTGCACAGATCTTGTGAACCTTCTCTTCGGCTTCTCATAGGATGTCTGGTACAAATATCCGACTCTCTCCTAGTTGCGACCAATTCAGGGGGTACGACACTTCCTTCCATACAAAACCTCAAATGGGGCCATTTGCAAACTGGCCTGATAACTGTTGTTGTATGAGAATTCTACGAAAGGCAGACAGTCTTCCTATTTAGATCCATATTCTACTACACAGGCTCTCAACATATCTTCTAGTATCTGGTTTACTCTTTCAGTCTGTCCGTCGGTCTGCGGGTGATAAGCTGTGCTAAAGTTCAGTTTGGTTCCTAATCCTTCTTGGACTTTCTTCCAAAACCTCGAGGTAAACTGGGTTCCTCGGTCTGACACAATTGTCTTGGGGGTTCCGTGCAGACTGACTATTCTAGAAATATACAACTCTGCTAGCTTCGACCCTTGGTAAGTGGTCTTGACGGGTATGAAATGAGCTACTTTGGATAGTCTATCTACTATGAACCAAATAGAATCATTTCCTCTACTAGATGTAGGCAAACCGGTGATGAAATCCATTCCAATAGAATCCCATTTCCATTCTAGAATTTGCAATGGCTACAAAAGTCCTGCGGGTCGCTGATGTTCCGCTTTGACTCTCTGACAGATATCACATTTGGCGATATAGATTCCGACTTCTCACTTCATTTTGTGCCACCAAAATTGCTCCTTCAAATCCTGATACATTTTCGTTCCTCCCAAATGAATAGAATAAAGAGTATCATGGGCTTCCTGCAAAATGACTTGCTTGAACTCTGAATCTACTAGCACACAAATGCGTCCTTTATACCACTGAACGCCTTCTTCATCTTTAGTGAATCCGGGTACCTTCCCTGTACCGATACGACACTTAATTCCATTGATGCTGGCATTTCCTTTCTGAGCTTCCTTTATCTGACTGATCAAAGTGGGTTGAAGTTCAATACTGGCTAGAAATCCTTCGCTAACTAGCTCCATTCTAAAATTCTCCAACTCCTCATGCAGACTTGGCTGATCTTCCTTAATCATGGTGTTTAACCTACACGGCAGTCTACTAAGAGCATCCTCTACCACATTGGCTTTGCCGGGGTGGTAGTGAATGTCAAGGTCATAATCCTTGATTAACTCTATGCATCTCCGTTGCCTCATATTCAGCTCCTTCTAGGTGAAAATATACTTCAAACTCTTGTGATCCGAGTAAATCTCACATCGGTTACCCATGAGGTAATGACGCCATGTCTTCAAGGCTAAAACTACTGCTGCTAGTTCTAAGTCATGGGTGGGATAATTCATCTCATGTTGCTTCAGTTGCTGGGACAAATATGATATTATGTTGCCTTCTTGCATCAACACACATCCAAGACCAATCTTGGATGCATCACAAAATACATCAAAAGGCTTCGTGATATCTGACATGATCAAAATTGGGGCTGAAATCAATCTCTTCTTGAGCTCTTGAAAACTTGCTTCACATTTGTCCGTCCATTCAAACTTCTTGTCTTTCTTCAACAACTGGGTCATCGGCCTTGCGATGCTTGAAAATCCTTCAACGAACTTGCGGTAATATCCAGCTAATCCAAGAAATGCACGGACTTCAGTTTGAGTTGTTGGGGCTTTCCATTCTTCAACATCCTTAATCTTGGCAGGGTCGACTGCAACTCCTCCCTTTGACAAGATATGTCCCAGGAATCCTACTTCCTTTAACCAGAACTCACATTTGCTAAACTTGGCATACAAATGATGCTCTCTAAGGGTTTCAAGGATGATTCTTAGGTGCTGCTCATGGTCCTCTTCCGACTTGGAATAGATCAGAATATCATCGATGAACACAATGACAAACTTATCCAAGAAGTTCATAAAAATCTTATTCATGAGATTCATGAAATAAGCAGGGGCATTGGTCAATCCAAATGACATGACATTGTACTCATACAATCCATATCGGGTAGTAAGGCAGTCTTTGGGATATCCGTTGTGCAGATCTTTAGTTGATCATAACCAGTTCTAAGATCAATCTTAGAAAACACTCTGGCACTAGTCAGCTGGTCAAACAGATCTTCTATCTTCAGAGGTGGGTACTTGTTCTTGATGGTGAAGTCATTCAGCTTCCGGTAATCCATACACAAACGGGTGGCACCATATTTCTTATCCACAAACAAAATAGGTGATCTCCACGGCGATGCACTTGGTTGTATCAGACCTTTGCTCAACATGTCATCAAGTTGCTTCTTCAGCTCCACTAATTCAGCTAGGTTCATACTATAGGGTCTCTGAGCTATGGGTCTAGTTCCAGGAACTAATTCAATGATAAACTCGATATCCCGATCTAGGTCATACCGGGTAATTCATCTGGGAACACATCGGTGTATTCATAGACTACTCTAACTTGGTTTAGGGTTGATTGGACTAAACTCTTGTTGCATTTCAATTGACGGGGCAGCATCTCAGACACATGCTCTATTGATACTCCGGTGCTACTGGTCATGGTTATGGCTTTCTTGGCACAGTCTCTTAATCCTTGATGTTTCGACATCCAATCCATTCCTAGTACTACTTCCAAACCTTTTGTTCCAAGTACTATTAAATTGGCATAAAAATCTATTCCATGTATTCAGATAGGCACTGCCTTGCAAATTTTTCTAGATTTGGTGGTTGACCCAGGTATTTGAACTATCATAACATGCTTCAAATTTGTTGGTTGAATCTTACTAGTGCATGCAAATTCTTTTGTAACAAACGAGTGCGATGCTCCAGAATCAAACAATACTCTTGCAAGTACTGAGTTAACATAAAACATACCCAGCATGACATCTGGTGCTTCCTGGGCTTCTTCCGCATTCATGTGGAACAAACGGCCGTACGGTTGTGCGGGTTGCCTGGGGAAAACCTCTTTCCAGGCTGGACACGGCGCTGCTGCTAGGCAGGTGCAGTGACATTGGGTGCTGCAGCAAGCTTCTTGGGGCACTCATTGGAGTAGTGACCCGTAACTCCACATTCAAAGCAGGTTACCATTGACTTGTGCTTCCCAGCAATGGGCACAACATTGCTTCCAGTCCTTGGCATAGTATTGTTGTTGTTGTTGTGGTTGGTGGACCTTGGCGATGCACGGTTGAAGTTATGGGGGTTGCCAGTGTTGTTGTTGTGACCTCCGGGCCTCGGGTTTCCTCCTCCATGGTTGGAAAAGTTCGGACGGGACATAGGTGGCCTATTGGGTCTTGATGCAAATCCTGCAGACGAGCTGGGGCGGTACTTCGGGGTATTGTGGGCTCTAGGCTGGTGCATCATACGAAGCTTGCGGTTCTCACTGGCTTGATTGATTTTTCCTTCCATCTGGATAGCAGAATCCACTAGAGCTTCTAGGTCATCAAAAGGAATGTTGACTAACACTGTCTGCATCTCATCATGCAGGCCATTTAGGAATCTTTCCTTCTTCTTTGCCTCGGTGTCGATCTCATCGAGGGCATACCTAGCTAGAGACAGAAATCTGTCATGGTACTCTACCACAGTCATTCTCCCTTGCTTCAACTACCTGAATTCATCCCTCATCCTCTTGATCAAACCTGGGGGCACATGGGTCCTATTGAACTTGATCTTGAATTCCTCCCAAGTCATCATTTGTCCTCCGTTCATTGTACGAGTGTTATTCCACCAGCATCTTGCATAATCTGCTAGATAGTGGGTGGCAAACAATACTTTCTCTGTCGCATCTACTCCTACAACTTCTAAGTTGTTCTCCATGGATGGCAGCCAGTCATCAGCATCTAAGGGCTCTTCAGATTTGCTAAACATAGGCGGATTAGTGTTTTGAAAGTTTGTTAGCTTAGATCTATGGTGATCCTGATTTCCATGGCCCTGGTTGTTGTGCGCCATCTGGGCGATCTGCTGAAGAGTGGCGAGATTGGCTTGACGCTCAGCTCTACCGGCTTCTCGATCTGATACTAGCATTTGCAGAATTTGATACATCAGATCCTGGGATGAGTTGCTTCCACCAGGGTTGCCGCGAGTCATTTTAAGATTGAGATAGATCATAAGATAAGAGGGAATTTTCTATGGTTCATGGGTATGGTTCAAAGGCTTAAAACTGGAGTATTGCTAAGGTTTGAAAACCAACAACTCTTTTTTCATTCATTCCAAGCAATACATTCCAAACAACACATCAAAACTACCAAGCAGATGGTTTGAATAACCATTCTGTCATTCTACGATACATTGGGACCGGATACAAACTCACACCTACGACAGTGATGTAGTGATAATACTCCTCATCAGAACTGGTGGGTTCTTCGTCATCCAGGAAATCGGCGTCCTCCTCGTCGGTGTGGACCTCCATGTTGGTGTCCTCCAGATAGTCTTCATCGTCATCACTAAGGTAAGAGGTGATATCCCTATGAAGATCTTCACCTTCATCTTCCTTCTCCTCAAGCTGAATTTCTTGGTCATGGATGGTTTCTTCAAGGGTTGTCACCTTCTGGCGGAGGCGAGCAATGATGCGGTCCTTCTTGTCACGCTGGCGATGAAGTGTCTTGTCCTCTTTAGCTAGGATGGCGAGGGTCTGGTTCTTCTCCGCTGCAATAATGTGCTTTTGGTTGGCGTAGGCACGGGCGTTGTCCAGCTCTTTCTAGGTCTCGTGTAGCATGAAGTCGAGATGATCCACATGATGCCTCAGTTCCGGATGTCCTAGCATGGCCAAGGGTTGTCCCATGGAGTCACATCTTGCGTAATGAGCGAAGCGAGGGCCAATGATCTGGTTGATATTCTGCCCACACAGACGGGCAAGTGCTTCCTGCATTACTCTAGCTAGTCCATCCAGCTAGTTGTTCTCCCTCATAGTGAACTGTATCTTCTCCGAGGTGGGTGGCTCCATCTTACCTCTTAGATCTGCAGCGATTAACCACTGCAGTTATCCTTCGGGATGATCATTGAGTTGCGCTCCATAGAACTTGGGATGTGGGCGTCTAAGAAACTACGCTAGCTGACTCAAGTCCCTCTCGAAGATGAGTTCTCCTCCGTTGCCAAGATGATAGAACTTGCTGTACTTGACTTCCATCTATAAGCAATTATGATGAGTAAGTTAGTGAGGTGATCAAGTGTGTCAAATTTTATTTAGGATTGCAAAAATTTTGAGGAACAAGTGAACTCTTCTTTTTGAAAGAATCTCTAGGATAAGAATGAGAATAGGTTTTCATAAATACTCACTTCCTTCGTTTTTTGAAACTAAGTTTTTCAAACATCCATTCTAACTAGGGTCTCCTATGGTTAGGATGGATCTGATACCAACTTGTGAACACCCGTATTTTTAAGTCTAGATGCCTGTTATGCTTTACATTTCAATTCCAGGAATACCATTTTTGCAAGACATAACAGAATTGATAGCACAATACCTCATCCATTACAAACCATAATAGTCTTACAAATAGTTGATCACATGATCAAGTCTTAATACACATCAAAGCAGCGGAAATAAATGTAGTAGAGACTCCATCTTCATTGTCACAGGCAATGCTGATGATGGGAGATGATCCTAGTTATCATAGACATCCTGATGTCCGTCCTCCGGATAGTCCTCTTCATAGTATGGCCATGGGAATAGCCAGGGACAAAGCCATGAGTACTTTTAAAGTACTCGCAAACTATCACTAATGCAAGTAAGACAATTCTAGTAGGAATCCTAAGCTCTAAGCTTGCTTGCAATAAGCCATTTTTATTTTAGAAGTACTTAGTAGTAAAAACCTATTTTAGTTATCTAGATTACTTAAGCGGGAACCAAGTTGTCATTTCCACAACCCTATTGTGGTCAAGTCAAGGTCACATTTCAAGTCACAAGTCATTTTGAAAACATATGACAACGGAACAGTATGGCCATCCAACTGTCCATGACCACAGACACGGCTATTCGAATAGTTTGACACTCTGAAGAGGTGGTACACTTTCACCACAAAATTCGATACATCCGTTAGGGATAACCCTGAATCATCATACTTGGTATGCGGATAATCAATCCTAACCTTTCAATTACACACCCTAGTATAGGCACCTCCCCTATGAGCTTGGCCTCCCAGCCATGGCCATCCGCCATCCCGGGAACTGCATAGATGGGCATTCACATGCATGAGGTAGCCTCAGCTCAACCTCTTTCCGTGAGGGTACCCATACTAAGACACATAAACTTCCAGTTAAGCCCTATCCAAATCAGGTATTGTGGTTGTACGGTAAAGCTGGAATGGTATCGCATCCGAACCCAACCATCAGTTTTTATTCAAGGTCAAGTCACAACTTTCTTTCATCATCATCTTCAAGTCATTGTGTTTCATAACCCATGTCAAAACATTTCAACAGAATGACTCATCATTCTAAGGTTTTCATAATCATTTGCTCCAAGTGTTCCCATCTAAAGTGATCAATATTAGTTTAGCACTAGCAACTATCAATGAGGGTGTCACTATTGAGGGGTCCTAATCAAGTGTAACTACCTAAGCCTAGTTCTGTGCTCTAGATAACATATGTCCTATTTTCGCACTAATCACTAATTAATTAACTATTTAAGAAACTTTGGTAAAGGGAAGAATAAAGCTTGTAGGTAAAACTTGGGATTGGTATAATCAAGGTTGCATCATAATAGTATGCATAGTGTATCTTGTATAGGTTAACTTGCATAGTGGAGCTTGCCTTGGTTGGTACAATTGTCGAAGTTCTCCTCTTCTTCTTCATAGAATTCTTCCTCCTCGTAGCCTGGGTTGGTACTAGCGTCTATAAATAAATACGAGGTACACAATCACTAAACAATACTTAACTACTTATATTCAGCACACAAGGGTTCACACTAGATGATCTAGCATCATCTCAATCACCACATGAATCAGTGACATAGTCTCATTTATTTTATTTTGGAAATGCAATTTCTACTCATTGAAAAATACTTAAGATTTAATATTCTCCAATTATAAAATATGGGATCATGTTGCCACATGTCATCACCACATATTCCAACACTTGGGAATGTGATTTAAAGTAGGTGGCATATAGTACAAAGTTTAATATTGCTATTTAATATGATTAAAATGACTAGAAATGACTATATAGACATTCTTTTAATATTAGCCCATGACTAGTGCATGTAAAACTAAATATTTTTACATATTCAGATAGAGCATGGCAAATGTGATTTTTACAATTGGAATCAACACAAAAGCATTTATGGTTGATTTTATAAAAATGTTTGAAGTTGAAAAAGTCTCTGCCTTGTTATTTTTATTGTGGGTGATCTACAAATTCAAACTGTTTGAATCCAATGGGAGCGTTTAGAGATTTTCATTTCCTTTCTAACAAAATTAGAATCATGCAATTTGGTTCAGTGAATCTTCTAGAATTCAATTTCAAAGTCACCTACAGAATAGGGTTTTTGAATAAAAGAAACATCTAGATTTGAATTTCTGGGCGTGCGCGGGAACAATACTGGGCCGGCCCAACTACACGGCGCGTGTACTACGGGCTGCACTTGCGCTGGTCCCACGTGTCAGCGACTGGTCTAACGTGAAGCGATACGTGCTAATCCTAGCCGCACGATTAGAGCACGATCAACGACTCAGCATCATCGTCTCCCTCGCACGGGGCGCGCGGGATTCAACCCTAGATCTATGGCGGGGGTCATCAGGGGCTTACCAGGGCTCCATCTAGGTACGACGGTGTGGGCGAACGAACTGGTCGACGATGGAGGTTCGAATGGTGGTCGCGGCAGCTCCTAGCGCTGGCTCCACTCCTTCACTGTGGCGGCGGGCTCCGGTGAAATTCTGGCGCTGCATGCTTCGGTTTGCTCCGGGGATGGGTCAGAGAGGTTGCTGGGGGAGAGGTGAGTTGAGTGGGGTGCATTTTGAGGCAAGGGGCAGGGTCTATTTATACCCCAGCGAGGGGAGCATTGGGGCATGGCTTGGGCTCGTTGGCGACATCGTTACAGTGGGCTATAGGCATGGCGGATGGTGTAGGCCGACACAAGGTTCCTTCGCGATCATCATGTGCACAGTGGCACTGTGAGGCGCGGTCTCCATCGGTCTAGGACGTCCATGCCATCCTCGGGTACCGCGGGCGTTCGTCACGGCGTACGGTGGTTATGGGTCGCGCGGGGTCAAGTGGGCATGTCTGGGAGGTCGCTGGCATCACGGCGAGTGCATTGATGCAAGGGGAGAGCAAGGCGCAGCATGGTCACGTGGGATTGCTCGGCGCTCTGGCGCGGTCTCGGCATGGCGGACAGAGAAGTGGGCGCGGCTGTGCTGGCATCTCCACGGTCTGGCGTTGGTCGAGGTGTACACAGACAGGTGCGGTGAGGTCAAGTGGAGAAAGTTTGGATGGTTTTAGAAAAAGTGATATCTTGATGCCTATGATAGATTCAAGTGGAGAAAGTATTGGTCAAGTGGAGAAAGTTTGGATGGTTTTAGAAAAAGTGATATCTTGATGCCTATGATAGATTCAATTTTGAAATGCCCTTCAAAAGAATTTGAATTTGTTTCTATAAGTTTTGAAATCTCACCTGTGTTCATTATCACTTGGTCTAGCAAGGTGAGAAAAGAAATGGAATTGTTTCTGTTTCAAATCATTTAATAGAGATGCCCAAAGTGGGCTAGGTGTTAACATTTGCAAAAATGACCATTAACTCATATGCTTTATATATTGATTTTATTTTGCTTTGGTTTGGTTTTGATTTGACCTAGATGATATTGTTTTGATCTTTAAACTAAATCTCATCATTTATAACAAACAAACATGGCATATCATGCATTCATACATTATTAACAAACACATACTTGTAATCATAGTGGTTTAAGATTAAAAGTTTTTGTTAACCCTAAGTTTAGTTGATTGGAAATTGATAGTCTCACTTTAATATTTTTGAGATGTTACAAAAATACTGATAATGTTCCTCTACAAGAGTTAGCAACAAACACCAATGAAAGTGTGGATGTCAATTTCATTAGAAACTTTGGTAGCAATGGGTATTGGAACAACTATAACTCATATGGTAGGCCACCTTTTGTTTCTCTAATAAATATGCTAGTGGTAATAATGCTCCTAATGATTTAGAAAGCACCATGAGATTCTTTATAGCCACTCAAAAGGAACTTAACAAAGAATTTATAGCTAAGTTTAAGAAACAAGATGCTTTGATTGAAAGGGTAGATATCCTAACACAATAAATCATGTCATTTAAAAGCCTTATTCAAGCTGAAAAGAACCATGAGGAAACAATCAAATATGTACAAGAAGTAATAGATAAATCATGGGAAACTCTTAATATGATGGAGGAAAATGCAACACTAATGCTAACAAATGATAAAAAAGTTGAGGAAGTCAAGATGCTAAGTGAAACAAAAGAACCTCTACTTGATCTTGATAAATGTAGCTTGCATGAACTCATTAACTTGTTGCAATTTTTTTAATGATCCATCCTTTAATGGTCATCAAGCAGGATTTGGTTCCTATCTAGCAAACTATGTTGTAAAAGAAACGATTGAAAGATACAATAGAGAAGATATGATACCACCTTAGATTGAGGATGTATGGATCCCCAAGGTATTAATTGTTGGGTCCGCAGCATAGAAAACAAAAAATTTCCTACGGTGTGAACTACACGCCAAGATCTATCTACTTGTTACAAAGCAAACGAGTGGACATACATCCATAGAGAACTTACCCTCGAAGACAACGAGCTTTGTTAACGAGTAGGAACTCATGGTTGATGTAGTCATACACTTGCCGATCTCAAGATCGTGAGGAAGTCCGAGCACCGCAACTCAGCAGCGCATCCACACTCGCACACAAGTTTAAGCCACCGGACAACCTCCACCTCCTCGCTCCAGCGATCCAGCGGAAGCAGCAACTCCTTCCGCATTTAAATGCCACGAACATGTATCTCGCTAATCCGAGACCATGGGGAATAATTCTAGAGGGGAGAGAGATCCTTCACAAGGAGGTGTGTGGATGAAGGAGGGAATGGGTGGCCTTTTATAGGAGGAGGGGGGTTCCCCCTCTCTCCATGGCGCATGGGGGGGTGACCCCTCACCTCCCCCATTCATGTGGTGGTAACTCCTCCACATTAAAATGCCTCTTCACATTCCCTTTTAAAGTCTCCACTTTAAATGCATTAAGTTTCTCCAAATTTAATGCTCTCTCATTTAATAAAACTCTTTTATTAAATTTATTCAGAATTTTGTTAATTACTTTAATTAACAAACATTCACATATAGCCCCTTGCAATATTTCAATATCACATGCAGAACCACTTTCTGCAATTTCACCCGAAACAATTTCCGGTTTCTATTGAAACAATTCCTGCGCTTTGCAATTCTTTCGTCTGAAACATATGTGCTCCAAAATGGTGTCCGGTAACTCTTAAGTGTGCCACCCTACGGTTCGCGAATAATGCAGACATGATCGAGACCCTTCTCCGATCAATAATCAGCAGCGAGACTGGAGATCCGATCGACTCCTACACATTCAACGATGACTCCTGTGATCGTGAGAACCTTTAATGCTTGTAACTAAATCCCTTTATCTCTCGATATATTACATGTCCGAGATTCGATCATCGGTATCTCCATACCTAGTTTGATCTTGTTACCGACATGCACTCTTTTCTCGTTCCCGTGATATAACATTCTAGTGATCACATCACTTGCTTGCAAGCTATCCTAATGTGATATCACCGAGAGGGCCCAGAGTATATCTATCCGTCATCTGGATTGACAAATTCCACTCTTGATCCATGAGCCTCAACATAACACCTTCATAGCACTGAACCCATCTTTATAGTCACCCTGTTACGGTGTGACGTTTGATGTTATCAAGATACTCTTCCGGTGTTAGCAATTAACATGATCTCATGGTCTAAGGATAAAGATTACTTCGTATGATGTTATAGCAATATAAACACAATGACTTGATCGTAATGCTATACTTCGGATGAATGTTCATCACATAATTTCACAAATGTTGTGACCTTGTTATTAACAACATCCAATGTCCATGATCAGGAAACCTTGATCATCCTGTTAATCAACAAGCTAGTCTATAAGAGAGGCATGACTAGGAATCCTTTTTGTTTATTAAACACACATGTATTGATGTTTCCTATCAATACAATTATAGCATGCAAAATAAACATCTATCATATACAAGGAATACATAATAACAACTTTATTATTGCCTCTCAGGGCATATTTCCTTCATTAATTACTATTGGAAAAGAGACACATCATGCTATTCTAGATTTAGGATCTAGTGTCTCAGTTTTATCAAGGATCTATATGACTTAATTGAATTAAAACATATGGAAAAATGCTCAATAGATCTTTTACTTGCTGATGATTCAACTAAACATGTTCTAGGAAAATTTCAAGATATTATGGTTGAATTACATATGAAATTTGTGCCTGTTGATTTTATTGCCATGGACATGGGGAGCAATACCTCAAGTCCTATAATACTTGGTAGACCTTTCTTGAGAACCACAGATGCAGCCATTGATGCAAAAGAAGGAAATGCGAAGTTCCAATTTCCTCAAAATAAGTGCATGGAACACTTTCCAAGAAATAAGGAGGTAGCTAAGAAGAACAAGCTACCCCATGAGTTCCACATCACCTAAATCAAGTAAATAAAGCCTAGCTATATGGCTATAAAGAAAGCACTTTGCGGGAGGCAACCCGGTTATTTTCTTTTGATTTTTGTTTTTAAATATTGCTGTAACAAGAGAGTTTTTTTTGGTCTTATTTCTAAAGTTTTTAATAAAGTACCAAGTGGAACCCATTTTGGATGTTTTAAAAGTTGCTAAACATATGGAGTAGCAAATTCCTGCAGAACAGTTTTTAGTGCGTGAATTTTATGATTTTTTCTGTAACTCGGATTGTGCTCATATTAATACAGAATTTACAACTTTTCATCCACTGTAAGCACAAAAAATGGATAAAATTCCTGACATGTCTAAGTGGTTGATTTGTTTTTGTTTTGATGTTGCTGAAAATCTGGACAGATTCTGCCATGTTTCGTTTCAACCATTCCCAAGTGTCTTAAAATGATTTGTATGAGTCATATTAAATTCTAGGGATAGGTATGAACATTATATGCTTGTTTTAGTATTTAGTAAGAATTTTGTATTTGACATATAAGCAACAACTATTATATTTTCGTGCCACTAATGTCACCTCTTAAAAAAGATATGGGAGAAAAAGTTTTGTGTTGAAGTTTTTTTGACAGGGAATAGAGAAACACCACACTAAGAGAAATCCAAGGATGGTGAAAACCATAATCTTGGGGATTCCCATGGCACCCCACTAGACCAATCCAACTCTCGGTTTGAAAACCTCTAAACTTTGTTTTTTGAGCAACATAGAACTATCATAGAAACTTGGAGCATCTATTTTGTCTTCTTTCCTTTTTATTTTGCATGAAAATGACCACCACCACCATTATTATAAATAGTTATGATCATATACTTAAAATAAACTCTACCTTAATGAGACTAAAACTGAAAAATAATGCCATGGAAATAAAAGAAAAGGGGAGATAAAAACAAAAGCTAAAATTCATGTTGTGTCTAGTTCTTAAGTTCAAGTGCTTTGTATGAAACATGATCTATTTTGTTCCTATTAATTTGCATCCTTTGCTTGTAAATATTTATTTTCAACATTAATAAGCAATGTGAGAAAAATAAATGTTGACATTATGAACTAGATGGCACACTCTTTAGATCTACTTTTGCTAAGCCTCTTCTATACAAGCTAAGACTTGTTCCAAGCCCCTTAAAACTAGACTAGACATATCCATCTACTTGTGGCAAAATCTAATTTCAAGTATAGTATGTATGTTAATCCTCCAAACACTCTTAAAAACACCAATTTTCATGTACTTTAAAGCTCATAAGAAAGTAGGGTTTAGGGCGACACCACTATGGAAATTTTTGTGCTTTACATCTTATTAGTTGATTATTGGCTAAACCATGCTGTCATGGCACATGATTTCAATGTTGAATGTTGATAATCAATCATGTTTAAAATTCTACCCATGGATTGCACCGATGTGAAATGAAGTGTGCATACTGGAGTAGGCATGTTGGTAGAAAACGCTCCTGAACCGCCAGCCAAAGCCATGCCTGACATGGTGGAAACTTACATCATAATTGTTGGAGATATGCCCAAGAGGCAATAATAAAAGTGCTTATTATTATATCTTTATGTTTATGATGAATGTTTGCATCCCATGCTATAATTGTATTATAAGGAAACACTAATACATGTGTGTTTTGTAAACATAAAAAGATTCCCTAGTAAGCCTCTTGTTGAACTAGCTTGTTGATTAATTGATGATCATGGTTTCCTGATCATGGACATTGGATGTCATTAATAACAAGGTTATATCATTAGGAGAATGATGTGATGGACACACACCCATAGTAAGTGTAGCATAAGATCAAGTCATTAAGTTTGTATTGCTACAAGCTTTCAAATGCATAGTAACCTAATCCTTCGACCATGAGGTTATGTTAATCACCATCACCGGATGGGTACTTTGATGACATCAAACACCGCTTTGTAACTGGGTGGTTATAAAGGTGTCATTGGGTATTCTGAAAGTATGTGTTGAAGCGCATGGACCAAGATTGGGATTTGTCCATCCATATGACGGATAGATATGCTCTGGGCCCTCTCGGTGGAATATCATCTAGTTAGCTTGCAAGCATGTGACTAGGTCACAAGGGATGACATATCATGGAACGAGTAAAGAGTACTTATCAGTAACAAGGTAGAACTAGGTATGGAGATACCGACGATCAAATCTCATATAAGTAGAGTATCGCGTGACAAAGGGAATTGGTTTCGTATGTTAATGGTTCTATCAATCACGAAGTCATCGTTGAGTATGTGGGAGCCGTTATGGATCTCCAAATCCCGCTGATGGTTATTGGTCGGAGAGGTGTCTCCATCATGTCTGCATATTCACGAACCGTAGGGTGACACACTTAAGGTTCGATGCTGTTTAGGTAGATATGGAATGTGCGTTAGAGACCGAATGTTGTTCGGAGTCTCGGATTGGATCTGGGACATCACGAGGAGATTCATAATTGTCCGGAGAATATGATTCATATAATGGAGATCATTTTCTAGGTTCGGAAATGTTCTGGAGTGTTTATATGGGGATTCTAGAAGGTTTCAGAATGTTCCGGAAAGTACTAGAAGGTTCCGTGGACTTTACTTGAAAATCAAGAAAGGAAAGGGGAAGACTTGGGGGGGGGGGAAGGAAACTCCCTCCCCCTCTCCCTTGTGCGTCGGCCCTAGGAGGTGGGCCTAGGGGTGGGAACCCTAGGCCGCACCCCTCCCTCTATATATAGAGGGGTGGAGGCACCACCCCTGGCCCCTCCACTCTTGCCCTAGCCGCCTCTCTCCTCCTCCTTCGCTCTGCTTAGGCTTAGGCGAAGCCCTGCAGAATTCTCTACTCCACCACCACCACCACGCCGTCGTGCTGCTGGGATTCCGTGGAGAGATCTACTACCTCCGCTGCTCGCTGGAACAGGGAGAGGAAGGTCTGCATCGACTCGACGCAGTGACCGATCTGAAGAAGCGCCGAACGCGGCGCCGGAAGGATCGTCTACTCGATCTTGAGATCGGCAAGTGATCGTCTACATCAACCACGAGATCCGATCACGCATAAGGCTTTCGGATCTACAAGGGTTAGTACAGATCTATCTCATTGCACATGTCTAATAGATTAGATCTTGTCTTTTATCTAGATTAGATCTGGGTTTTGTTCGTTCTTGCGGTAGAATTTTTTTGTTTTCCATGCTACGAACCCATCAGTGGTATTAGAGCCGTGTCTATGCGTAGATCTGTTGCACGAGTAGAACACAATGGTTTTGTGGGCGTTGGTGCTCATGCCGTCTTTTGCTTTGTGTACTTTGCATCTTGCGGTATGGTGGAATGAAGCGGCTCGGGCTAACCTTACATGTCATCGCACATGAGACTTGCTCCACGCTTGTACGTGTAACTTGCTTTGCACAAGTGGCTTTGCGGGTGTCTGTCTCTCTCACCATAGTATAAATCCAATTTACACTTTGCACTTGATAGCACTTGTATCAACATTATGGTTTAGTTTCATAGATAAGATCCGTTCTTATTCAAAAGCCTCAAACCACGTAAAACATGCAAAGAAAATTAGAGGCGTCTAACTTGTTTTTGCAGGGGTTTTGTGATGTGATATGGCCATCATGTGATTGTGGTTATATTTGATGTATGCAATGATCCTTGTTGTAATATGGCAACGGCTGGAGCCTAATGGTTATCTTTTATTTTGTTAAGACCTACGTGTCTATTCATCTTGTAATAGATTTATTCCAAGTAGTTGTAATAGTTGCTAGTGATGATGGACAACCATGAAGCCGCGCCACTGACCTTGACGCAATGCTGGTGATGATGGAGATCATGTCCGTGCTTTGGATATGGAGATCAAAGGCACAAGAAGAAAGGGCCATATCATATCACACTAATTATGAATTGCCTGTGATGTTAATCCTTTATGCATCTTGTATTGCTTAGATCACGACGGTAGCATTATAAGATGATCCATCTCACTAAATATCAAGTAATAAAGTGTTCGTCCTTAGTTGGCACCGTTGCTAAGACTCATCGTTTCGAAGCATCTCGTGATGATCGGATGTGATAGATTCTACGTGTACATACAACGGGTGCAAGCCAGATTTTCACATGCGGAAACTAAGGTTAATCTTTACGAGCCTAGCATGTACAGACATGGTCTCGGAACACGGAATACCGAAAGGTAGAGCATGAGTCATATAAATGATATGATGAACATGAAGATTGTTCGCCGATGAAACTACATCTTCTCTCGTGAAGATCGGACTTGGTGTAGTGGATTTGGTTCGTGTAATCACTAAGACAACATGAGGGATGTTGTTTTGAGTGGGAGTTCACCTGGTCAATTTAAGAATTAAAATTGAACTCAATTTATCATAAACTTAGTCTAAACTACTTGCAAATTTGTTGTAGATTATGGCGAACCTCTCCATCAATTTCAATGCGTTCCTAGAGAAAGAAAAGCTTAAGAACAATGGAAGCAACTTCACGGACTGGCTCCGTGGACTGAAGATTGTCCTCAGGGCTGGTCAGTTGACCTATGTGCTCGAAGGACCGCTAGGTGACCCACCTGCAGAAGATGCCACCGATGACGTAAAGAATGTTTACGCCACTCGGAAAAATCACTACTCCACAGTTCAGTGTGCCATCCTGTATGGTTTAGAAATGGAGCTTCAGAAGCGCTTTGAGCACCACGACCTGTTTGATATCATCAAAGAGCTCAAGCTGATTTTTGAGACTCATGTGGCCGTGTAGAGCTATGAGGCCTCCGAAAAGTTCTTTAACTGTAAGATGGAAGAGGGCAGCTCCGTTAGCGAGAACATGCTCACCATGTCTAGGCACGCAAACAAGCTCCAAGAGTTGGGGGTAACGATTCCTAATGAGTTAGGGATTCACCGTGTCCTCCAATCACTGCCACCAAGTTATAAGAACTTTGTGATGAACTACAATATGCACTGCATGAACAAGACGTTGCCTGAACTATCGTCCATGCTGAAAACTGCTGAAGTGGAGATCAAGAAGGAGTACCAAGTGTTGACGGTCAATAAGACCACCAATTTTAAGAAACAGGGCAAGCCTAAGAACAAGGGCAACTTCAAGAAGGACGGCAAGAAAGCTGTCGCGCCTACTAAGAAGCCCAAGGCTGGTCCTAAGCCTGAAACTGAATGCTTCTACTGCAAGGGTGCTGGTCACTGGAAGCGTAACTGCCCCAAGTACCTGGCGGATCTAAAGAATGGCAACATCATGAAGAAAGGTATATTTTATATACATGTTATTGATGTGTATCTTACTAGTAATTGTAGTAGTGCCTGGGTATTTGATACTGGTTCGGTTGCTCATATTTGTAACTCGAAACAGGAGCTGTGGAATAAGCGAAGACTGGCGAGAGACGAGGTGACGATGCGCGTTGGGAATGGCTCCAAGGTTGATGTGATTGCCGTCGGCACACTCTCTCTATATCTACCATCGGGATTAGTTTTAAATTTGAATAATTGTTATTTGGTGCCTGCGTTAAGCATGAACATTATATCTGGATCTTGTTTATTGCGAGACGATTACTCTTTTAAGTCCGAGAATAAAGGTTGTTCGATTTATATGAGTAATATCTTTTATGGTAATGCACCTGAGATGAATGGTTTATTCTTACTAAATCTCGATAGTAGTGATACACATGTTCACAACATAGATGCTAAACGAACAAAATTGAATGATAATTCTACATACATGTGGCACTGTCGTCTTGGTCACATTGGAGTGAAGCGTATGAATAAACTCCATTCTGATGGACTTCTTGAATCACTTGATTTTGAATCACTTGAAGCAAAGCATGTCTAATGGGAAAAATGACTAAGACTCCATTCTCTGGAATAATGGAGCAAGCTATAGACTTATTGGAAATAATACATACCGATGTGTGAGGTCCAATGAGTGTAGCATCGCGTGGTGGATATCGTTATGTTCTCACTTTCACGGATGACTTAAGTAGATATGGGTATGTCTACTTTATGAAACATCAATCCGAAACTTTCGAGAAGTTCAAGGAATTTCAAAGTGAAGTGGAAAATCATCGTAACAAGAAGATTAAGTTTCTGCGTTCTGACCGTGGAGGTGAATATCTAAGTTATGAGTTTGGCATGCATTTAAATAAATGTGGAATACTTTGAATTGACACCGCCGAACACCACAACAGAATGGTGTGTCCGAACGTTGTAATCGAACTCTCTTAGATATGGTTCGGTCTATGATGTCTCTTACAGATTTACCGCTATCATTTTGGGGCTATGCATTAGAGACAGCCGCATTCACTTTACTAGGGCACCATCTAAATCCGTTGAAACGACACCGTACGAATTGTGGTTTGGAAAGAAACCTAAGTTGTCATTCCTTAAAGTTTGGGGTTGCGAAGCGTATGTAAAGAAGTTACAACCTGATAAGCTTGAACCCAAAGCGGAGAAATGCGTCTTCATAGGATACCCTAAAGAAACAATTGGGTATATCTTCTATCATAGATCCGAAGGCAAAGTTTTCGTTGCCAAGAATGGATCCTTTCTTGAGAAGGAGTTTCTCTTAAAGGAAGTGACTGGAAGGAAAGTAGAACTCAACGAGGTTATTAAACCTTCTCTTCGATTTGAGAGTAGCGCAGCACTGGAAGATGTTTTTGTGCCGCCTGCACCAATTAGAGAGGAAGCTAATGATGGTGATCATGAAACTTCGAACGAAGTTGCTGCTGAACCTCGCAGGTCAACGAGGGTTCGTACCACTCTTGATTGGTATGACCCTGCCTTGAACATCATGTTGGTGGACAACGTTGATGACCCTGCGACGTATGAAGAAGCTATGGTGAGCCCAGATTCTGACAAATGGCTAGAAGCCATGAAATCAGAGATGGGATCCATGTACGAAAACCAAGTATGGACTTTGGTGGACTTACCGGATGGCCGTAAGGGTTCCGACTTACAAATGGCTAGAACAAATGGATTTTCAAAAGAAAAACAGATGCTGATGGTAATGTTACCGTCTATAAAGCTTGACTTGTCGCCAAAGGGTTCCGACAAATTCAAGGAGTTGACTACAATGAGACATTCTCACCAGTGGCGAAGCTAAAGTCTGTGAGGATTTTGTTAGCAATTGCTGCATATTTCGATTATGAGATTTGGCAGATGGATGTCAAAACGGCGTTCCTTAATGGAGACATTGAGGAAGAGTTGTATATGGTACAACCCAAGGTTTTTGTCGATCCTAAAGATGCTAACAAGGTATGCAAACTTCAGCGCTCCATTTATGGACTAAAGCAAGCATCCCGGAGTTGGAATCAACGTTTTGATAAAGTAATCAAAAACTTTGGATTTATACAAACTTATGGAGAAGCTTGTATTTACAAGAAAGTGAGTGGGAGCTCTATAGCATTCCTAGTACTATATGTAGATGACATATTGTTGATTGAGAATGACATAAAACTTCTTAATAGTGTCAAAGCCTATTTGAATAATAGTTTTTCAATGAAGGATCTTGGCGAAGCGGCATATATTCTAGGCATCAAGATTTATAGAGATAGATCAAGACGCCTGATAGCGCCCATGTTGTTCTAAAGAAGTTTAGAATGGAAGAGAGCAAGAAAGGGTTCGTGCCCATGTTGTCAGGTAAGACCTTGAGTAAGACTCAAAGTCCAGCTACGACAGAAGATAGAGAGAAGATGACTAATATTCCCTATGCCTCGGCCATAGGTTCTATCATGTATGCCATGCTGTGTACAAGACCGGATATAGCACATGCTGTTAGTTTGACTAGCAGATATCAAAGTGATCCTGGAATGGAGCACTGGACAGTGGTCAAGAATATCCTAAAGTACCTAAATAGGACTAAGGATATGGTTCTTTCTTATGGAGGTGATGAACAGCTTGTTGTAAATAGTTACACTGATGCTAGTTGGAACACCGATCCAGTTGACTCGAAGTCACAGTCTGGATACGTATTTATTTTGAATGGTGCTGCAGTGAGCTGGAGGAGTGCCAAGCAAAAGCGCGCGTTAAAAATTCAACTGAATCGGAATACATAGCTGCTTTGGAGGTTACACAAGAAGCCATATGGATGAAGGAGTTCATTAACGAACTTGGCGTGGTTCCTAGTGCGTTGGACCCGATGGCTATCTACTGTGACAACACAGGTGCCATAGCTAATGCACAGGATCCAAGGTCACATAGCAAGCTGAAGCACATCAAGCTATGTTTCCATGCTATTCGCGAGTATGTCCAAGATGGTGACATAAATATTTGCAAAGTGCACACTGATCTGAATGTGGCAGATCCGTTGACTAAACCTCTTCCTAGAGCAAAGCATGACCAACACCAGAATGCCATGGGTGTTAGGTATATTACCATGTAATCTAGATTATTGACTCTAGTGCAAGTGGGAGACTGTTGGAGATATGACCAAGAGGCAATAATAAAAGTGGTTATTATTATATCTTTGTGTTTATGATGAATGTTTGCATCCCATGCTATAATTGTATTATAAGGAAACACTAATACATGTGTGTTTTGTAAACATAAAAAGAGTCCCTAGTAAGCCTCTTGTTGAACTAGCTTGTTGATTAATTGATGATCATGGTTTCCTGATCATGGACATTGGATGTCATTAATAACAAGGTTATATCATTAGGAGAATGATGTGATGGACACACACCCATAGTAAGTGTAGCATAAGATCAAGTCATTAAGTTCGTATTGCTCCAAGCTTTCAAATGCATAGTAACCTAATCCTTCGACCATGAGGTTATGTTAATCACCATCACCGGATGGGTACTTTGATGACATCAAACACCGCTTCATAACTGGGTGGTTATAAAGGTGTCATTGGGTATTCTGAAAGTATGTGTTGAAGCGCATGGACCAAGATTGGGATTTGTCCATCCATATGACGGATAGATATGCTCTGGGCCCTCTCGGTGGAATGTCATCTAGTTAGCTTGCAAGCATGTGACTAGGTCACAAGGGATGACATATCATGGAACGAGTAAAGAGTACTTATCAGTAACGAGGTAGAACTAGGTATGGAGATACCGACGATCAAATCTCAGATAAGTAGAGTATCGCGTGACAAAGGGAATTGGTTTCGTATGTTAATGGTTCTATCAATCACGAAGTCATCGTTGAGTATGTGGGAGCCGTTATGGATCTCCAGATCCCGCTGATGGTTATTGATCGGAGAGGTGTCTCCATCATGTCTGCATATTCACGAACCGTAGGGTGACACACTTAAGATTCGATGTTGTTTAGGTAGATATGGAATGTGCGTTGGAGACCGAATGTTGTTCGGAGTCTCGGATTGGATCTGGGACATCACGAGGAGATTCGGAATTATCCGAAGAATAAGATTCATATAATGGAGATCATTTTCTAGGTTCGGAAATGTTTCGGAGTGTTTATATGGGGATTCTAGAAGGTTTCGGAATGTTCCGGAAAGTACTAGAAGGTTCCGTGGACTTTACATGAAAACCAAGAAAGGAAAGGGGAAGACTTGGGGGGGAAGGAAACTCCCTCCCCCCTCTCCCTTGTGCTCCGGCCCTAGGAGGTGGGCCTAGGGGTGGGAACCCTAGGCCGCACCCCTCCCTCTATATATAGAGGGGTGGAGGCGCCACCCCCTGGCCCCTCCACTCTTGCCCTAGCCGCCTCTCTTCTCCTCCTTCGCTCTGCTCAGGCTTAGGCGAAGCCCTGCAGAATTCTCTACTCCACCACCACCACCACGCCGTCGTGCTGCTGGGATTCCGTGGAGAGATCTACTACCTCCGCTCATTGGAACAGGAGAGGAAGGTCTGCATTGACTCCATGCGTGTGACCGATTGAGCGCCGCAACGCAGCTAGGAAGGATCGTCTACTCGATCTTGAGATCGGCAAGTGATCGTCTACATCAACCACGAGATCCGATCTCGCACAAGGCTTTCGGATCTACAAGGGTTAGTACAAATCTATCTCGTTGCACATGTCTAATAGATTAGATCTTGTCTTTTATCTAGATTAGATCTGGGTTTTGTTCGTTCTTGCGGTAGAATTTTTTTGTTTTCCATGCTACGAACCCATCAATAATGATTCTTGTTCATATGTCTGTTCTTCTTGTTTTCTAGAGTAGAGATACTGGACCCTTAAATCTTGAACACAATCCAGGAACTATATTATCTTCTATGATAAGTAAGCAAAAAAATGCCAAAAGTGGGGCATATAGCTACACAGGGCAAGAGGTACTTCGGTGAAGCGGTTTCACAAATACCAACATGAGCATACAATGACATGCCTAAGTTGAGTAGCATGAGGAGTGCAAGATCATAGACTAGGTGCATGAAACAATCAACTTGTTTGATGTTGGGAACATAAACCATAGGAATCTTTAAAGCAAAGTAAAAAAAGATACCGAAAACCCTATCCTTATTAGTATTATTAACATGAATTACATAGCCCAAATTTTTATTATTTATTATTTATGAAGGGTTAACATATGTATTCAATGCTTACTTTCGGTACGGGATGCAAAACATCTCAAGGGAAGACACAAAACTAAGAAGTAAGTCTTCTAGTCAAGGGCATGAAACTAAGAAGTAGCCCAAAAATAAAGGCATGAAAACATGAATGCCAATCATGGAAATAGTCTCTTATTCTATAGGTTCATCAAAGTATGCTTGTGATGGGTTCGTAGCATGGAAAACAAATAATTTCTACTGCAAGAACGAACAAAACCTAGATCTAATCTAGATAAAAGCCAAGATCTAATCTATTAGACATGTGCAACAAGATAGATCTGTACTAACCCTCGTTGATTCGATAAGCCTTGTTCGAGATCGGTTCTCGTGGTTGATGTAGTCGATCACTTGCCGATCTCAAGATCGAGTAGACGATCCTTCCTACCAGGTTCGGCGGCGCTTCCTGATGGTCACACGTGCGGAGTCGAAGTAGACCTTCCTCTCCCCGTTCCAGCGAGCAGCGGAGGTAGTAGATCTCTCCATGGAATCCAGCAGCACGACAGCTTGGTGGTGGTGGTGGAGTAGAGAATTCTGTAGGGCTTCGCCTAAGCCAGAGCAGAGGGAAGGAGGAGGAGAGAGGCAACTTGAAATCTAGAGAATAGAAGGGGCAAGGGGGCTTGTGCCTCCACCCCTCTATTTAAAGGAGGGAGGCGCCATGGGGAGGTGGAGTCCTTGTAGGACTCCCCTCTCCCTTGGCCGGCGGATCAAGGAGGTGGGGGGAGAGTCCTACTCCCCCACGAATCCTTGTCTTACCCCATAAGGATTCCTTGATCCTTTCTTGGTTTTCAAGTAAACTCCAAGAAATCTTCTAGAACCTTCCGGAACATTCCGAAACCTTCTAGAATCCCCATACAAATACTCTGGAACATTTCCTAACTTAGAAAATGATCCCCAATATATGAATCTTATTCCCCGGAAAATTCCGGATCTCCTCGTGATGTCCCGGATCCAATCCGAGACTCCGAACAACATTCGGTCTCCAATGCACATTCCATATCTACTTAAAACAACTTCGAACCTTAAGTGTGTCACCCTACGGTTCGTGAACATGTAGACATGATGGAGACACATCTCTGATCAATAACCATTAGCGGGATCTGGAGATCCATAACGGCTCCCACATACTCAACGATGACTTCGTGATTGATAGAAACATTAACATACGAAACCAATTCCCTTTGTCACGCGATACTCTACTTATCCGAGGTTTGATCGTCGGTATCTCCATACCTAGTTCTACCTCATCGATAAGTACTCTTTACTGCTCCATGATATGTCATCCCTTGTGACCTAGTCACATGCTTGCAAGCTAACTAGATGACATTCCACCGAGAGGGCCTAGAGTATATCTATCCGTCATATGGATGGACAAATCCCAATCTTGGTCCATGCGCTTCAACACATACTTTCAGAATACCCAATGACACCTTTATAACCACCCGATTCTGAGCGGTGTTTGATGTCAACAAAGTATCCATCCGGTGATGGTGATTAACATAACCTCATGGTCGAAGGATTAGGTTACTATGCATTTGAAAGCTTGTAGCAAAACGAACTTAATGACTTGATCTTATGCTATGCTTACTATGGGTGTGTGTCCATCACATCATTCTCCTAATGATATGATCTTGTTATTAACGACATCTAATGTCTATGATCAGGAAACCATGATCATCCATTAATCAACAAGCTAGTTTTACAAGAGGCTTACTAGGGACTCTTTTATGTTTACAAAACACACAAGTATTAATGTTTCCGGTTAATACAATTATAGCATGGGATGTAAACATTTATCATAAACATAAAGATATGATAATAACCACTTTATTATTGCCTCTTGGGCATATCTCCAACAGTCTCCCACTTGCACTAGAGTCAATAATCTAGTTAAAAATTTGTGCATTCAACACCTATGGCTTTCTGGTGTTGTATAGACACTATTGCTAGTGGTAAACATAATCTTCGGATCTGACACTTCCAAGTCCGTGTGTATTTGCATGTCCTTGCGTCTCTATGCATTACTCATTCTCCAATGAGATGGCATTGTATAAATTTGGTACTTTGGTGAGACCTTTAGTTCCTTGGGATTAAATCATGTTGATACAATTGCCATACAATGTATCTTCATAGTATTATCCTGCTATGAACCACACCTAGTTTGATAATAAACTACTTGACGCAAATGCCCTCATTTGCTGCTACAATAGTAGTCATATACTTAGCATTTTGTTGTAGTATCTGTCACAATGTTTTAACTTTGGTACTCAACCAAATCCGTTATGGAACTTCCTTTCCATTACATTGTGCCACCCATAGTTGAAATTGAGATAAACTTAATTTGTGACAAAACTAGTATCAATGTAACAATTTACAATGAACTATTTGTCACCACTATATAAATAATATATTCTTAGTTCTTCCAAAGATCATAGGAATATCCCTACTATTGTCCAATGATCATCTTATGAGTCATTCTGGTATATGCTCATAACATTTAGAGCATAGGACATATCTGGATGTGTACATCTCAAAGAATGATTGATCAAAATATTCTTGTGATTTCACCAAGTGTCAAAACACTTGAATCTCGTGTCAACACACTTTAATCTTGATTCAGTCCTTTCCATGCGTTAAGAACCTTTCTTGTTGTTTCCATATTAAACTCATTCAACATCTTATATATGTACATTTGGCAAAACCATATTAGCGCCTCAATCTATCCATATAGACATTGATGCCTAATTCTTGGGTTATGCCTAAGTCTTTCATCGAAATGAAATTCTTAACCTGTGTCAATAAAAGATACATCATTTCTAATCAACAATATGTCTTTCACATAATGTATTAGAAATATGTCTTAGCGCTCCCACTTAATTTCTTACAAAATGCAAACATCTTCATCGTCTCTGATGAAATTAAACCTTTTAACGGTTTCATCACGGTGAAGATTCCAACTCCGCGATGCTCACTTAAACCATTGAAGTTTTGCGTACTCTTTTAGCATCCTTTGAATTAACAAAACCCTTTGGATCGTGTCATGGACACATCCTAGGTAACCATTCTATTTGAAGAACTTGTTTTGTTTGTTCAACTACCATATACCAAAATATATGTAGTGGTTGCTACATTAATCCGTCCAGACTAAATATCGCTATGAAAGATCAAATCTTATCATAGTCAATTCCTTGAACATTGTCGTAAACTCTTTCCGACATGTCGACTATTTCATAGATGTGAAACATCCATGTCTATTTCTTTATAGATCCATATACGACTGTAAGGTCTTGCACCTTTCCAGATGGTCTTTCAAATTCAAAGCTTGATTTCTCGTGTATGGAATTATCACGGATTTTATGGCTTCAAGCCACTTAACAAAGTCAGGGCCCATCATTGATTATTTGCATGTAGTCGGTTCATCATTGTCAAACAACAATGATTTAACTCTCAAATCTTGGCATTTGATTACTTACCCGACCTACTTGGTTCAATAGTAACTTAGATCTCCGTGACCACAACCTTTGAGGCACGTGAGCCATGAGCATTGTTGCTGCCTTCAGGATACTTTCCGACATTGCGCAACTCAGCACATATTAGCCAAGGTTCAACAACCTTGTCAAAGTTCTATTGTCCTCCCACTTGACTTTTCACCAAAAATTCCTTCTCAAGAAACTCGACATTCTAAGCGACAAACACTTTTGTCTTCGGTGTTATGGAGGAATACCCAATGGTTATTCGAAATAACCTACAAAGACATGCTCATCTGACTTTGGTTGTAAACATTTTACTTATGCCTAGCATACCAAAAATTTAAGAAAGGACAACCTGGGTTTTATCCCAAACCATGACTTATATGGTGTCATTTCAACGGATCACGATGGAGCTCTTTTCAGTGTAAAAGCGGTAGTCACTAAAGCTTTAATCTTTAAAATATAATGGCAGTTTTATAAATGACACCTTTGATATTACCATGTCAAACAAGGTTTCATTACATATCTTGAACACTCCATACTCCTATGGTGTTTTGGGAAATGCAAATCCATGGAACGATTCCTCAAATCTTAGGTGTTTTGCTAAACTTGTAACTCAAACATCTTTATGATCCAATCATAAACTTTTTTATTTTCTTGTTACAATAATTTTCCACTTCATCTTGAAAGTCTTTGAACATTTTCAAATGTTTCATACTTCTTCCTTATTGAGTAAGTATATACATATACTCACTCAAATCTTCGGAGAAAGCATATGAAGTTGAAATCCATCGCCCACGACTACACATAATGGACTATATACATCAATATGTACAAATTCCAATCAGTTAGTCGTCCGTTCCTCTTTTGGCCTACGAACGGAGTTTTAATTATCTCCAGGAAAGTATCACACGCGTCATTTGATCAAAATCAAAGACTCCAAAAATCCATCAACATGGAGTTTCTTCATGTATCCCTAATATAATTTAAACGGTGATGTCACTTCGCAAGTGATCTTTCAATCATTTGCCTTGTGACATTTTAGCATTAGTTTTATGGTCGTTATTTCTCCAACCAGACTTGTATATCATCCATCTATTATGGAATACGGTAATTATTTGAACAACCTTTTGTCGTCATAATACCTGATCAAAATAACAATTATTGAAACAAATCTTGAAGGTAAGCTTTGATGTTAACGAGCAACACAACAACCCTTTGTTTGTTTTCGATGAACATCATCACATATTCTCTTGCTAGTTACTTAGGCCATTGCAGTTCATCAATTGTGTTGTCCTGTATGACACTTCATACCAACCAATTCGGTATCCAATACCGCAGAACCACATTGTTTAACAACCAAGGAATACAACCATAACATGTATCTTCTATATACCTAAGTTGGATATCTCCAATCTTTTCTTTTCTACCAAATATTTTATAGATTCTCTTTCAACAATTCCTTTTCTTTTAAAAGAATCTATGAACATCAATAGTAGTGTCATTCACATGACACATAGTACAAAGTGTGTATAGTCAAATACTAATACCTTTGGACTTGCACTTTGAAGTGGATCACCTTCATCAAATGTTTGGCATTCTTTCAAAATTCCATTCTTTAGTAATCTTTTAGTGTAGTAAACATTTTACTTACATCTTCTATTCATCCTTATCATGACAACTTTCATGATCAAGCTGCTATAGCTTATAAAGGTGAATTGCGAGTATAATGTTTCTTTTCCAAAACCTTTTGGAGGATTAGGATGACTAGGGTCTCCAACCTTCACAAATTCTCATCAAATATGAGGACATATACTCTATCATGTTGTAACCAATACATTGTTTTAGATATCACAATACCTTTCACATATGATGGTTTCTAAAACATTGCTTTCAGCTCTTAGATAAACTTGATAAAATAATCTTTTGAGTATCAAGAATCATGGAGGCAAACATGATACATTAGATACTAACACTGGAATTGTTACTCTTGATTTAATACTGTTTATTAAACTTCACAGAGTAAACGGAGTTTGCTGAAGTTTGCAACATGACTTTTAAACTTTAGATTGACACTCAAAACAATACGATACCAGTTCGTAAAGCAAATATCCAGAATTTCTATAGTTCCACTATCTCAACTATAACTAAGCGTAAGGTGGTGAACGGATGCCAATGACTACAACAAACTATGCAAATCCACTTTGATTGTGTTTATGATAAATTGAGTTTTGACTAATCCAAATTACAAATGAACTCCCACTCAAAACAACATCCCTCGAGTTGTTTTAGTGATTACACGAACCAAATCCACTACACCAAGTCTGATCATCACGTGAGATGATGTAGCTTTAAAGGCGAACAATCAACATGTTCATCATATCATCCATATGACTCATGCTTTACCTTTCGGTATTCTGTGTTCCGAGACCATGTCTGTACATGCTAGGCTCGTCAAGGTTAACCTTAGTATCCGCATGTGCAAATCTGGCTTGTACCCATCGTATGCACACGTAGAATCTATCACACCCGATCATCACGAGATGCTTCGAAACGACGAGTCTTAGCAACGGTGCCTACTAAGGACGAACACTTTATTACTTGATATTTAGTGAGAGGGATCATCTTATAATGCTACCGTCGCGATCTAAGCAATACAAGATGCATAAAGGATTAACATCACAGGCAATTCATAATTAGTGTGATATGATATGGCCCTTTCTTCTTATGCCTTTGATCTCCATCTCCAAAACACGGACATGATCTCCATCATCACCAGCATTGCGTCAAGGTCAGTGGCGCCGCTTCATGGTTGTCCATCATCACTAGCAACTAGTACAACTACTTGGAATAAAGCTATTACAAGATGAATAGACACGCATGTCTTAACATAATTAAAGACAACCATTATTAGGCTCCTGCCGGTTGCCATATTACAACAAGGATCATTGCATACATCAAATATAATCACAATCACATGATGGCCATATCACATCACTAAACCCCTGCAAAAACAAGTTAGATGCCTCTAATTTTCTTTGCATGTTTTACGTGGTTTGGGGCTTTCGAATAAGAACGGATCTTACCTACGAAACTGAACCACAATGTTGATACAAGTGCTATCAAGTGCAAAGTGTAGATTGGATCTATACTATGGTGAGAGAGAGACAGACACCCGCAAAGCCACTTGTGCAAAGCAAGTTACACGTCAAGCGTGGAGCAAGTCTCATGTGCGATGACATGTAAGGTTAGCCCGAGCCGCTTCATCCCACCATATCGCAAAATGCAAAGTACACAAAGCAAAAGACGGCATGAGCACCAACGCCCACAAAACCATTGTGTTCTACTCGTGCAACAGATCTACGCATAGACCTGGCTCTGATACCACTGATGGGTTCGTAGCATGGAAAACAAAAAATTTCTACCGCAAGAACGAACAAAACCCAGATCTAATCTAGATAAAAGCCAAGATCTAATCTATTAGACATGTGCAACGAGATAGATCTGTACTAACCCTCGTAGATTCGATAAGCCTTGTTCGAGATCGGATCTCGTGGTTGATGTAGTCGATCACTTGCCGATCTCAAGATCGAGTAGACAATCCTTCCGGCGCCGTGTTCCGGCAGCGCTTCCGCAGTCGGTCACACGTGCGGAGTCGAAGTAGACCTTCCTCCCCCCCGTTCTAGCGAGCAACGGAGGTAGTAGATCTCTCCATGGAATCCAGCAGCACGACAACGTGGTGGTGGTGGTGGAGTAGAGAATTCTGTAGGGCTTCGCCTGAGCCAGAGCAGAGGGAAGGAGGAGGAGAGAGGCAACTTGAAATCTAGAGAATAGAAGGGGTAAGGGGGCTTGTGCCTCCACCCCTCTATTTAAAGGAGGGAGGCGCCATGGGGAGGTGGAGTCCTTGTAGGACTCCCCTCTCCCTTGGCCGACGGATCAAGGAGGTGGGGGGAGAGTCCTACTCCTCCATGAATCCTTGTCTTACCCCACAAGGATTCCTTGATCCTTTCTTGGTTTTCAAGTAAACTCCAAGAAATCTTCTAGAACCTTCCGGAACATTCCGAAACCTTCTAGAATCCCCATACAAATACTCAACGATGATGGAGACACCTTCTAGAATCCCCATACAAATACTCCGAACAACATTCGGTCTCCAATGCACATTCCATATCTACTTAAAACAACTTCGAACCTTAAGTGTGTCACCCTACGGTTCGTGAACATGTAGACATGATGGAGACACATCTCTGATCAATAACCATTAGCGGGATCTGGAGATCCATAACGGCTCCCACATACTCAACGATGACTTCGTGATTGATAGAACCATTAACATACGAAACCAATTCCCTTTGTCACGCGATACTCTACTTATCCGAGGTTTGATCGTCGGTATCTCCATACCTAGTTCTACCTCGTTACTGATAAGTACTCTTTACTCGTTCCATGATATGTCATCCCTTGTGACCTAGTCACATGCTTGCAAGCTAACTAGATGACATTCCACCGAGAGGGCCTAGAGTATATCTATCCGTCATATGGATGGACAAATCCCAATCTTGGTCCATGCGCTTCAACACATACTTTCAGAATACCCAATGACACCTTTATAACCACCCAGTTACGAAGCGGTGTTTGATGTCAACAAAGTATCCATCCGGTGATGGTGATTAACATAACCTCATGGTCGAAGGATTAGGTTACTATGCATTTGAAAGCTTGTAGCAAAACGAACTTAATGACTTGATCTTATGCTATGCTTACTATGGGTGTGTGTCCATCACATCATTCTCCTAATGATATGATCTTGTTATTAACGACATCTAATGTCTATGATCAGGAAACCATGATCATCCATTAATCAACAAGCTAGTTTTACAAGAGGCTTGCTAGGGACTCTTTTATGTTTACCAAACACACAAGTATTAATGTTTCCGGTTAATACAATTATAGGATGGGATGTAAACATTTATCATAAACATAAAGATATAATAATAACCACTTTATTATTGCCTCTTGGGCATATCTCCAACAGCTTGAAGGTTTATTTTTCTCATCATTTGTTTTATCACACCATCACTTATTGTTTAGCATGTGTATGGATGTGTAAAAGATACAAATTGATAGTACACTTACATATTATGTTTCATTGAAAGTTATTGAGCCTATGAACTCTACATGATAATGAAGGAAGCAAAGGTAAGAAACTCCAAAGTCCATGTTTAGTTTTATCACCTTCATGCTCGAGGACAAGCATAGGTTAAGCTTGGGGATGTTGATGCATGTAAAATGCATACATGAACTTTGTAGTTTGTTAACATGTTTTCCCACATATTTGCATCATATATAATATTATATACCTGTTTTATATTGATTTTTGGGGATTTACCAATGATCCCTTTTATTTTGGTTATAATCCTGCAGGGGAGAAAAATCCTGTTTTCAATGTTTTTGATATTTTAGGACCTAAACGAAGTCAAATGGACCTGTACTTTTGGGAATGCCAATATTTATCCACGAGAAGCATTTGGAGCACTGGAATTCCACCAGGAGGGCCAGGAGTCCCAAGATAGCCTGGGTGGCACGCCTAGGCCTGGTGGGCACGCCACCCGTGCTATCTCCCTCCTCGGTCGTCCGATCGCTTTGATTCTTTCGCCCACAGAATTTCCTTGACCTAAAAACCCCTATATAAGGACCACCCGGGACGTCCTCGAGATGAGAGCCACCAGAGATGAAAACACCACCAAACAGAGTTAGATCCATCGAAGATTGGAGGGGAAAACTCTATCGGAGCCACCTCCGGGGAGATCTCCACCCTCTCCAACATCTCGGGCTTCATCACCATGATGAGGAGGGAGTAGTCCACCTCAGGGCTATGGGTTTGTGGAAGTAGCTTGATCTCTCTCTCTCTCTTGTTCTTCATAGATCTAGTACCATATGAGCTACCCAACATGATTATGATTATATTTGTAATTCCTATGTGGTGGATCTTTGTTCTATGATTTGATATTTGAGATTGGAATCTATTTTGTGTAAGATGTTTTAATAGATGCATATCATGCACCCCGTTCTTCATTGCTAGTTTTGATCCAACTTGTGCAAGAACTTGTATGGGGAGAAGTGTGTGTTAGATGGAGTAGCATGGGGGTAGAGATTGAATTGTGACACATAATATTCAAGATCTACTTTGGTTTTTTACCTTTCTTTGCTGCCTCACTAGGGATAAAGTTAAATCATGTGCTACAGTCATCACCTGATAGTGTGATGACCTTGTTAAATTAAGGTAGCATATTTGTATTTCAAACATCATATAATATTGCTTAAAGCTATACTCTGATTTGTTCTTAAATCAAGATTGCATGGAGATTTCCCTTTCTTGAGGAGTATAAGATAGAGATGTATTCCATCTCAATATTAGAATGTGATTCCCATATTAATTCCTTTTATCAAGCACTTATAGAGTTTCCATGATCTTTATCATTGATGAATTGTTTTGTGATCACTACAACTTAAAAACAGAGTAGACAAGTGAACCCATGAATCCTGGTCCGATTTTTATTATAAGAAACACCTTTCCATTGCATCTACTATCCTTTATAATTTCTGTAATTTATTATTTCGAAAATACAAAAATACTTTCTGTACTTGCAATCACTTATAAAAACCTAAAAACAACTCTACTATCTTCTATATCATCTAGTTTGCATTACTTTACTTTATTTATTGCTTTTATTTCAGTTTTCATTTTATTTTATTTCATCTTACTAATACAAAACCTTGTGCTTGACAACCAATTGGTGGAGTTGGGGACACAAGATTTTTTATTTTACCTTACAGGTTGCTTGAAGAGGAGAAGACAAACATCCTTTATATCCAATTCTCCGAGAGTTTGATATAAACCCTCGAGTCACTCTTGTGGGAAAAAGACGCTTGCTATAACACTCTACACTTGGAGTTCCAATGAAAAGTGGCAGCCTTTGTTGCCATCAGTGGTCACCCTTAGGCCCCACGGTTTTGGTGTCTAGATTATCTGTGTGAGGTAGCCGGAGATAGTTCGAGCCATTTGAAGGATCCTGTTGGAGATATGCCCAAGAGGCAATAATAAAGTGGTTATTATTATATCTTTATGTTTATGATAAATGTTTACATCCCATGCTATAATTGTATTAACCGGAAACATTAATACTTGTGTGTTTTGTAAACATAAAAGAGTCCCTAGTAAGCCTCTTGTTAAACTAGCTTGTTGATTAATAGATGATCATGGTTTCCTGATCTTGGACATTGGATGTCATTAATAACAAGGTTATATCATTAGGAGAATGATGTGATGGACACACACCCATAGTAAGCATAGCATAAGATCAAGTCATTAAGTTCGTATTGCTGTAAGCTTTGAAATACATAGTAACCTAATCCTTCGACCATGAGGTTATGTTAATCACCATCACCGGATGGGTACTTTGATGACATCAAACGCCGCTTCGTAATTGGGCGGTTATAAAGGTGTCATTGGGTATTCTGAAAGTATGTGTTGAAGCGCATAGACCAAGATTGGGATTTGTCCATCCATATGACGGATAGATATACTCTGGGCCCTCTCGGTGGAATGTCATCTAGATAGCTTGCAAGCATATGACTGGGTCACAAGGGATGACATAACATGGAACGAGTAAAGAGTACTTATCCGTAACGAGGAAGAACTAGGTATGAAGATACCGACGATCAAACCTCGGATAAGTAGAATATCGCGAGACAAAGGGAATTGGTTTCGTATGTTAATTGGTTCAATCGATCACGTAGTAATCGTTGAGTATGTGGGAGCCATTATGGATCTCCAGATCCCGCTGATGGTTATTGATGGGAGAGGTGTCTTCATCATGTCTGCATATTGATGAACCGTAGGGTGACACACTTAAGGTTCGAAGTTGTTTTAAGTAGATATGGAATTTGTGTTGGAGACCGAATGTTGTTCGGAGTCTTGGAATGGATCCGGGACATCACGAGGAGATCCGGAATGGTCCGGAGAATAAGATTCATATATTGGGAATCATTTTCTAAGTTAGGAAATGTTCCGGAATGTTTGTATGGAGATTCTAGAAGGTTTCGGAATGTTTTGGAAGGTTCTAGAAGAGTTCTTGGTGTTTGCTTGAAAACCAAGAAAGGGTCAAAGGAAACCTTGTGGGGCGAGACATGGATTCGTGGGGGAGGAGGACTCCTCCCCCCTTCCCAACCCGCCGGCCATAGGAGGGGAGTCCTACTAGGACTCCCCCTCCCCAGGCGCGCCTCCCTCCTTTAAATAGAAGGGAGGGGGCGCCCCCTCTTGCCCCTCTCTCATAACAACCAATCTCAACCGCCTCTCTCCTCCACCTTTCTTCTGCACAGGCATAGGCGAAGCCCTACAGAATTCTCATCTCCACCACCACCACCACGCCGTCGTGCTGCTGGGATTCCGTGGAGAAGATCTACTACCTCCGCTGCTCATTGGAACAGGGAGAGGAAGGTCTGCTTCGACTCCGACGCAGTGACCGTCACGAAGCGCCGCCGAACGCGCCGGAAGGATCGTCCACACGATCTTGAGATCGGCAAGTGATCGACTACATCATCCACGAGATCTAATCTCGTAACGCTTTCGGTTCTACGAGGGTTAGTACCGATCTATGTTGTTGCTCATGTCTAATAGATTAGATCTTGGTTTTTATCTAGATTAGATCTGGGTTTTGTTCGTTCTTGCGGTAGAATTTTTTTGTTTTCCATGCTACGAACCCATCAGTGGTATCAGAGCCTTGTCTATGCGTAGATCTGTTGCACGAGTAGAACACAATGAGGTTGTGGGCGTTGGTGCTTGTGCTGTCTTTTGCTATTTGTGTACTTTGCATCTTGCGGTATGGTGGGATGAAGCGGCTCGGGCTAACATTACATGTCATCGCACATGAGACTTGCTCCACGCTTGACGTGCAACTTGCTTTGCACAAGTGGCTTTGCGGGTGTTTGTCTCTCCCATCATAGTATAGATCCAATCTACACTTTGCACTTAATATCACTTGTATCAACGTTGTGGTTCAGTTTCGTAGGTAAGATCCATTCTTAGTCGAAAGCCCCAAGCCACGTAAAACTTGCAAAGAAAATTAGAGGCGTCTAACTTGTTTTTGCAGGGGTTTTGTGATGTGATATGGCCTACATGTGATTGTGATTGTATTTGATGTATGCAATGATACTTGTTGTAATATGGCAACCGGCAGGAGCCTAATGGTTGTCTTTAATTCTGTTAAGACCTGCATGTCTATTCATCTTGTAATAGCTTTGTTCCAAGTAGTTGTAATAGTTGCTAGTGATGATGGACAACCATGAAGCGGCGCCACAGACCTTGACGCAATGCTGGTGATGATGGAGATCATGTCCGTGCTTTGGAGATGGAGATCGAAGGCATAAGAAGAAAGGGCCATATCATATCACACTAATTATGAATTGCCTATGATGTTAATCCTTTATGCATCTTGTATTGCTTAGATCGCGATGGTAGCATTATAAGATGATCCCTCTCACTAAATATCAAGTAATAAAGTGTTCGTCCTTAGTTGGCACCGTTGCTAAGACTCGTCGTTTCGAAGCATCTCGTGATGATCGGGTGTGATAGACTCTACGTGTGCATACAACGGGTGCAAGCCAGATTTGCACATGCGGAAACTAAGGTTAATCTTGACGAGCCTAGCATGTACAGACATAGTCTCGGAACACGGAATACCGAAAGGTAGAGCATGAGCCATATGATTGATATGATGAACATGTTGATTGTTCGCCTTTAAAGCTACATCATCTCACGTGATGATCGGACTTGGTGTGGTGGATTTGGTTCGTGTAATCACTAAAACAACTAGAGGGATGTTGTTTTGAGTGGGAGTTCTTTTGTAATTTGGATTAGTCAAACTCAATTTATCATAAACACAATCAAAGTGAATTTGCGTAGTTTGTTGTAGTCATTGGCATCCGTTCACCACCTTACGCTTAGTTATAGTTGAGATAGTAGAACTATAGAAATTCTGGATATTTGCTTTACGAACTGGTATCGTATTGTTTTGAGTGTCAATCTAAAGTTTAAAAGTCATATTGCAAACTTTCAGCAAACTCCGTTTACTCTGTGAAGTTTAATAAACAGTATTAAATCAAGAGTAACAATTCCAGTGTTAGTATCTAATGTATCATGATAGCCTCCATGATTCTTGATACTCAAAAAATTGTTTTTAATATCAAGTTTATCTAAGAGCTGAAAGCAATGTTTCAGAAACCATCATATGTGAAAGGTATTGCGATATCTAAAACAATGTGTTGGTTACAACATGATAGAGTATACGTCCTCACATTTGATGAGAATTTGTGAAGGTTGGAGACGCTAGTCGTCCTAATCCTCCAAAAGGTTTTGGAAAAGAAACATTATACTCGCAATTCACCTTTATAAGCTATAGCAGCTTGATCATGAAAGTTGTCATGATAAGGATGAATAGAAGATGTAAGTAAAATGTTTACTACACTAAAAGATTACTAAAGAATGGAATTTTGAAAGAATCCCAAACATTTGATGAAGGTGATCCACTTCAAAGTGCAAGTCCAAAGGTATTAGTATTTGACTATACACACTTTGTACTATGTGTCATGTGAATGACACCACTATTGATGTTGATAGATTCTTTTAAAAGAAAAGGAATTGTTGAAAGAGAATCTACAAAATATTTGGCAGAAAAGAAAAGATTGGAGATATCCAACTTAGGTATATAAAAGATACATGTTATGGCTGTATTCCTTGGTTGTTAAACAATGTGGTTCTGCGGTATTGGATACCGAATTGGTTGGTATGAAGTGTCATACAGGACAACACAATTCATGAACTGCAATGGCCTAAGTAACTAGCAAGAGAATATGTGATGATGTTCATCGAAAACAAACAAAGGGTTGTTGTGTTGCTCGTTAACATCAAAGCTTACCTTCAAGATTTGTTTCAATAATTGTTATTTTGATCAGGTATTATGACGACAAAAGGTTGTTCAAATAATTACCATATTCCATAATAGATGGATGATTTACAAATCTCGTTGGAGAAATCACATCCATAAAACTAATGCTAAAATGTCGAGAGACAAATGATTGAAAGATCACTTGCAAAGTGACATCGCCGTTTAAATTATATTGAAAGGGATACATGAAGAAACTCCATGTTGATGGGCTTTTGGAGTCTTTGATTTTGATCAAATGAAGCTTGTGATACTTCCCTAGAGATAATTAAAACTCCGTTCATAGGACGAAAGAGGAACGGACGACTAACTGATTGGAATTTGTACATATTGATGTATATAGTCCATTATGTGTAGTCGTGGGCGATGGATTTCAACTTCATATGCTTTCTCCGAAGATTTGAGTGAGTATATGTATATACTTACTCAATAAGGAAGAAGTATGAAACATTTGAAAAATGTTCAAAGACTTTCAAGATGAAGTGGAAAATTATTATAACAAGAAAATAAAAAAAGTTTATGATTGGATCATAAAGAAAGGTATTTGAGTTACAAATTTTAGCAAAACACCTAAGATTTGAGGAATCGTTCAATGGATTTGCATTTCCCAAAACACCATAGGAGTATGGAGTGTTCAAGATATGTAATGAAACCTTGTTTGACATGGTAAGATCAAAGGTGTCATTTATAAAACTGCCATTATATTTTAAAGATTAAAGCTTTCGTGACTATCGCTTTTACACTGAAAAGAGATCCATCGTGATCCATTGAAATGACACCATATAAGTCATGGTTTGGGATAAAACCCAGGTTGTCCTTTCTTAAAATTTTGGTATGCTAGGCATAAGTAAAATGTTTACAACCAAAGACGGATGAGCATGTCTTTGTGGGTTATTTCGAATAACCATTGGGTATTCCTCCATAACACCGAAGACAAAAGTGTTTGTCGCTTAGAACGTCAAGTTTCTTGAGAAGGAAATTTTCGTGAAAAGTTAAGTGGGAGGACAATAGAACTTTGATAAGGTTGTTGAACCTTGGCTAATATGTGCTGAGTTGCGCAGCGTCGGTAAGCATCCCGGAGGCGGCAACAATGCTCATGGCTCACGTGCCTCAAAGGTTGTGGTCACGGAGATCTAAGTTACTATTGAACCAAGTAGGTCGGGTAAGTAATCAAATGCCAAGATTTGAGAGTTAAATCGTTCTTGTTGGACAATGATGAACTGACTACATGCAAAGAAGCAATGATGGGCCCTGACTTCGTTAAGTGGCTTGAAGCCATAAAATCCGTGATAATTCCATACACGAGAAATCAAGCTTTGAATTTGAAAGACCCTCTGGAAAGGTGCAAGACCTTACAGTCGTATATGGATCTATAAAGAAATAGACATGGATGTTTCACATCTATGAAATAGTCGACATGTCGGAAAGAGTTTACGACAATGTTCAAGGAATTGACTATGATAAGACTTGATCTTTCATAGCGATATTTAGTCTGGACGGATTAATGTAGCAACCACTACATATATTTTGGTATATGGTAGTTGAACAAACAAAACAAGTTCTTCTAATAGAATGGTTACCTAGGACGTGTACACGACACGATCCAAAGGGTTTTGTTAATTCAAAGGATGCTAAAATAGTATGCAAAACTTCAATGGTTGAAGTAAGCATCACGGAGTTGGAATCTTCATCGTGATGAAACTGTTAAAAGGTTTAATTTCATCAGAGACAATGAAGATGCTTGCATTTTGCAAGAAATTAAGTGGGAGCGCTAAGACATATTTCTAATACATTATGTGAAAGACATATTGTTGATTATAAATAATGTATCTTTTATTAACACAGGTTAAGAATTTCATTTCGATGAAAAACTTAGGCATAACCCAAGAATTAGGCATCAATGTCTATATGGATAGCTTGAGGCGCTAATATGGTTTTGCCAAATGTACATAGATAAGATGTTGAATGAGTTCAATATGGAAACAACAAGAAAGTGACTCACGGAAAGGACTGAATCAAGATTCAAGTGTATTGACACTAGATTCAAGTGTTTTGACACTTGGTGAAATCACAAGAATATTTTGTATCAATCATTCTTTGAGATGTACACATCCAGATATGTCCTATGCTCTAAATGTTATGAGCATATACCAGAATGACTCATAAGATGATCATTGGACAATAGTAGGGATATTCCTATGATCTTTGGAAGAACTAAGAATATATTATTTATATAGTGGTGACAAATAGTTCATTGTAAATTGTTACATTGATACTAGTTTTGTCACAAATTAAGTTTATCTCAATTTAAACTATGGGTGGCACAATGTAATGGAAAGGAAGTTCCATAACGGATTTGGTTGAGTACCAAAGTTAAAACATTGTGACAGATACTACAACAAAAGGCTGAGTATATGACTACTATTGTAGTAGCAAATGAGGGCATTTGCGTCAAGTAGTTTGTTATCAAACTAGGTGTGGTTGATAGCGGGATAATACTATACATTGTATGACAATTGTATCAACATGATTTAATCCCAAGGAACTAAAGGTCTCACCAAAGGACCAAATTTATACAATGCCATCTCATTGGAGAATGAGTAATGCGTAGAGACGCAAGGACATGCAAATACACACAGACCTGTAAGTGTCAGATCCGAAGATTATGTTTACCACTAGCTATAGTGTCTATACAACACCAGAAAGCCATAGGTGTTGAATGCACAAGTTTTTTAACTAGATTATTGACTCTAGTGCAAGTGGGAGACTGTTGGAGATATGCCCAAGAGGCAATAATAAAGTGGTTATTATTATATCTTTATGTTTATGATAAATGTTTACATCCCATTCTATAATTGTATTAACCGGAAACATTAATACTTGTGTGTTTTGTAAACATAAAAGAGTCCCTAGTAAGCCTCTTGTTAAACTAGCTTGTTGATTAATAGATGATCATGGTTTCCTGATCTTGGACATTGGATGTCATTAATAACAAGGTTATATCATTAGGAGAATGATGTGATGGACACACACCCATAGTAAGCATAGCATAAGATCAAGTCATTAAGTTCGTATTGCTGTAAGCTTTGAAATACATAGTAACCTAATCCTTCGACCATGAGGTTATGTTAATCACCATCACCGGATGGGTACTTTGATGACATCAAACGCCGCTTCGTAATTGGGCGGTTATAAAGGTGTCATTGGGTATTCTGAAAGTATGTGTTGAAGCGCATAGACCAAGATTGGGATTTGTCCATCCATATGACGGATAGATATACTCTGGGCCCTCTCGGTGGAATGTCATCTAGATAGCTTGCAAGCATGTGACTGGGTCACAAGGGATGACATAACATGGAACGAGTAAAGAGTACTTGTCAGTAACGAGGAAGAACTAGGTATGAAGATACCGATGATCAAACCTCGGATAAGTAGAATATCGCGAGACAAAGGGAATTGGTTTTGTATGTTAATTGGTTCAATCGATCACGAAGTAATCGTTGAGTATGTGGGAGCCGTTATGGATCTCCAGATCCCGCTGATGGTTATTGATGGGAGAGGTGTCTTCATCATGTCTGCATATTCACGAACCGTAGGGTGACACACTTAAGGTTCGAAGTTGTTTTAAGTAGATATGGAATTTGCGTTGGAGACCGAATGTTGTTCGGAGTCTCGGAATGGATCCGGGACATCACGAGGAGATCCGGAATGGTCCGGAGAATAAGATTCATATATTGGGAATCATTTTCTAAGTTAGGAAATGTTCCGGAGTGTTTGTATGGAGATTCTAGAAGGTTTCGGAATGTTCTGGAAGGTTCTAGAAGAGTTCTTGGTGTTTGCTTGAAAACCAAGAAAGGGTCAAAGGAAAACTTGTGGGGCGAGACACGGATTCATGGGGGAGGAGGACTCCTCCCCCCTTCCTAACCCGCCGGCCATAGGAGGGGAGTCCTACTAGGACTCCCTCCCAGCGCCATCCTCCTTTAAATAGAAGGGAGGCGCCTCTGCCCCTCTCTCATAACAACCAATCTCACCGCCTCTCTCCTCCACCTTTCTTACGCACAGCATAGCGAAGCCCTGCAGAATTCTCATCTCCAACACAACAAACACCACGCCTTAGTGAAGCTGGGATTCCTTGTAGAAGATCTACTACCTTCGCTCATTTGGAACGGGAGAGGAAGGTCTGCCGACCGCACGCAGGATCGTCATGGAAGCGCTGCCGGAACGCGGCACCGGAAGGATCGTCCACACGATCTTGAGATTGGCAAGTGATCGACTACATCATCCACGAGATCTAATCTCGTAACGCTTTCGGTTCTACGAGGGTTAGTACCAATCTATCTCGTTGCTCATGTCTAATAGATTAGATCTTGGCTTTTATCTAGATTAGATCTGGGTTTTGTTCGTTCTTGCGGTAGAAATGTTTTGTTTTCCATGCTACCAACTCATAGAGTCTTCAGTTGCCTATCCGAGTTATAGCGGCATGTAAGGGGGCTTAACAGAGATGTGGTGGCCTGAAGGATCGTGTTGGCATGTGGGATCACGAAGAAGGGCAGCGAATGGCTTGGATCTTAGACTGGGCCCCACACCAAGAAAGTGTGGACAAACTCATGACTTGCATGTGCAACAAGGCTAATGTCTCTTATGGATAAAGCAATGCACATCTGTAGAGTGTATAAAATGGTGACATGTTACTCCCTATTCCGGGAAGGAGCTGTTGGGTTCGTAGCATGGAAAACAAAAAAATTCTACCGCAAGGATGAACAAAACCCAGATCTAATCTAGATAAAAGCCAAGATCTAATCTATTAGACATGAGCAACGAGATAGATCGGTACTAACCCTCGTAGAACCGAAAGCGTTACGAGATTAGATCTCGTGGATGATGTAGTCGATCACTTGCCGATCTCAAGATCATGTGGACGATCTTCCTCTCCTGCTCTAGCGAGCAGCAGAGGTAGTAGATCTTCTCCACGGAATCCCAGCAGCACGACGGCGTGGTGGTGGTGGTGGAGATGAGAAATCTGCAGGGCTTCGCCTATGCCTGTGCAAAAGAAACGTGGAGGAGAGAGGCGGCTAAGATTGGGAGTTATGAGAGAGGAGGAGCAAGATGGGGCGCCCCCTCCCTTCTATTTAAGGGAGGGAGGCGTCAGAGGAGTCCTAGTGGGACTCCCTCCTTGGGCCCAGGAAGTGGGGAGGAATCCTCCTCCCCACGAACTGGTGTCTTGCCCCACTTGGACTCCTTGATCCCTTCCTTGGTTTTCAAGTAAACTCCAAGAAATCCTCTAGAACCTTCTAGAACATTCCAAACCTTCTAGAATCTCCATACAACAACCTCGAACATTTCCTAACTTAGAAAATGATCCCCAATATATGAATCTTATTCTCCCACCATTCCGGATCTCCTCGTGATGTCCCGGATCCATTCCGAGACCAACAACATTCGGTCTCCAATGCAAATTCCATATCTACTTAAAACAACTTTGAACCTTATCGTGAATATGCATGATGAAGACACCTCTCCCATCAATAACCATCAACAGGATCCGGAGATCCATAACGGCTCCCACATACTCAACGATTTCTTCGTGATCGATTGAACCATTTAACATACCAAACCACCCTCTCTCCTCTCCGCGATATTCTACTTATCCTCTATACCTAGTTCTACTCCTCATTATAACTTTACTGCTCCATGTTATGTCATCCCCAGACCCCAAAATGCATGCAAGTCATCTATTAGATGACATTCCACCCAGAGGGCCCCGTATATCTATCCGCCATATGGATGGACAAAACACATACTTTCGTAATACCCAATGACACCTTTATAACCGCCACATTATTAAGCGCTTTGATGTCATCAAAGTACCCATCCGGTGATGGTGATTGACATAACCTCATGGTCAAGGATTAGGTTACTATGTATTTCAAAGCTTACACAAGAATATTTAATGACTTGATCTTATGCTACGCTTACTATGGGTGTGTGTCCATCACATCATTCTCCTAATGACATAACCTTGTTATTAATTACATCCAATGTCCATGATCAGGAAACCATGATCATCAATCAATCAACAAGCTAGTTCAACAAGAGGCTTACTAGGGACTCTTTTATGTTTACAAAACACACATGTATTAGTGTTTCCTAATAATACAATTATAGCATGGGATGTAAACATTTATCATAAACATAAAGATATAATAATAACCACTTTATTATTGCCTCTTGGGCATATCTCCCACAGGAGCTACGAACGCGACAGGAAAGGACCTCCATGAAGTTCTCGTAAATCTGTGAAGGCTGACGGACATAGCTTTTGAGAATAAAAGCAACCTTTGAAGAAATATTTACAAAACCCGGCATAGCCTACGACCTCTGGTCTTTTGCTGTACATAGTGCATCAAATAGTCTCTTTTAGTGAACTTGCTGAGTACGCTCGTACTCAACCGTACATTCTTAACCGTTGCTAGATCTCGAAGCACACGACAAACTCAAGAGGAGAATTGTTTTGAAGAGTTGAAGATATTCCATGGGGATCAACGAAGTCAACGACTACATCAGGATCAATAGAAGAGAAGCTGAAAACTAGTATATAGATAAATCCTTAGATTATAGAACCTACTTCTGTAGAGAATTGCTATAGCAACCATTGCAAGCCATAGATATTTTCAAATAGTAGAACTATTTCTAGAATAGACTTCGAGTTGTTGTTTATAGATTCTTCTGTATATTTTGTCGTCACTGTTTTGAGGAATGTTCTCTGTATCTCTTGTAAAGAGTCGACTTGTAATTTATAGTCATGTCCTAGACCCGCATGTTTGTGTTGTACCACTCCGAGGGATGTAATACTAGTGGAATGGTGTTTCATTGGCGTTATATCAACGACTATAGTGTACTACATCATGTAGTGGTATACCGGGTCACCCCAGCTACGCTCAGTCATGCCTGATTCGGTAGGTGCTACGCACGATGATCTCCGGTGGTTTCAAGTGGCATCGGATGGAGAGACTCAGAGGCATGGTTTCGAGGGGTCTCGATGTCGACCGTGCATGTGTGTTGGACGCGCACGAGGTGGTGGAACTGTTTGGCGTCATGGTGGCGTTGACGGCAAGACTCGAAGCTCATTGGTTTCTCTTGAAGATGGGTATGCCGAAGACGGTAGCGGCGAGGACTTCTCTAGTGTGTATGTTGGTACGCCTGTTGTGCCACTTGCTCGCCTTTTAGCCACTTGTCCAGTCCTTCGGTTTTTTAGATGATGCGCGGTGGTGTGATGCGAGTGTGTTGGCTCTGTTCATGGACACCCCTTTGATCATGGTTGTAAGAGTAGCGAGCTGTCGCTAGTTTGGTGGCTTCACGCCATGTACTATGTTGAACCGAAATCATAGAAAAATATGTCAGACTTTGGTATCCCTTTCAATTAGCTGCTATGTTGACATCGGTTTTTACTGTTGAACAATGATTAAAAAAAGCATGCATGCACTTACCTTTTCTAACTCTGCAGCAATCTCTCTCCATCATTTTATCTATGCCATGTGGGCCAATGTTGCATACAGATTCTCTTAAACCGGAGCAAGAACTTGGTTAGCTTTTCTCTCTGACAACATGAATCGGCTCCCTACTATGTGTTAGAACCGGTTCCAAGAGGGCTTTGAATCGCTTTAGGGATACGGGATACATAGTGTATGGTCTCACTATGATTTTTGTAATTCCTCTTATATTTTAAGGTGCTATAAATAATCTAATAAAAGGGCTGTGTGCATCTCTTGAATGCAGATGCCGGGCTGATCAATCCCCATTTTGTAAAAAAAAAACTCATTATTTCTATATATAGAACTCGCAGAAAAAGAACTTAATGAAAAGCAATAATTCTTAATTTTGACAAAATGTATATATTTCTATAAAATAACAATACACATGCATCTGATCATAAACATCTTCCATAATACTACCATTCTGAAAGATGATGAGTAGCTGCTTTGTTCAAGACAAATTGCTACAACAACTTTGCAATGTAGCAGTGAACTACCAAGTTGCTAGTATAAGCTGTTTACGAGAGCCTGCCGCGGTCTTGCGCTGCACGATCCACAATGGCAAGGCCAGCTTCGAGATGCGCGCGCACGCGTTCGTCAGCGAGCAGCTCCGGCGTGAAGAGCTTATTCCAGCCGGTGCACCACGCGGTGGCCTCCGCCAGCGGGGGCCTCGCGGCCAGGAGCCAATGTCGCAGCGCGTCTTCCAACTTGTCGAAGAGCGATTCGGCTTCCAGCACCGACACCACGTCCTGAGCGCGTGGCACGAGACGTGCCCACACCATCACCCAGCGGAACGAGGAGTCGGTCTGCTTCGGCGGCGTCACCCTCAGCTCCCGTACCGCGCGCGCCAGGTTCGGCAGGATGTGGCGCCGGCAGAAGACCTCCCATCGCGCCGGGTCGAGGTGCTCCTTCCACGGCGAGATGACGTCGTAGTTTCCGTCGCTGATCTTTCTCTCGATGACGCCGTAGAGGCTCCCCGGTAAGTGGCCGACGATCGGAATCAACGGGCGCAGCCAGCTGTGGCAGCCCGGGTCCCACGCCGGCGACCACTTCCGCGCGTCCAAGGCCATCCTCGGCGTGATCACCTCCTCGACGATGTACCGGGTGGTCGAAGGAGGCAGCGAAGCTTTCCACGTCCCCGGCGTGCGCTGCTTCGAGCTGAACACGTCCTTGGACTTGACGATCGCCGCCAGCGCGACCGCCGTCTCCGCGCTGTCGCCCCCTTTGAGCGCCCTGTCGAGCAGCAGCGCAAGGATCTTGTCGCAGCACTCCTCTTCAAGAGCCAAGGCACGTGAGCGATTCTTCCACTCCTGCCACTCCTCTTCCGTTTGTGGCGCCGGCGGCTTGCCGGCGTCCAGGCCGTTGTCGTATGGCTTCTTGCCATGGCCGATGCCGGCTTTTGTGCGCTGCTGGGTCGCTTGTATGGGCGCGACGATGCCTTGTCCCCGCGCGCCTAGACCCGAGCCTTTCCTGTAGTTCATCCGCTGCATCATCTTCGCCACTGCCGGGCTCATGAACGGGAGGCCGCCGGCCTGCACTGCCGCCGCCATGTCTGCTGGCCTTGGTCTGATCTCTAATCCGGCGAGACGGGCACCTCGTACTAATCAATCAAGCTGGCTGCTCGATTGATTCTGCTAGTCGCGATTTACAGCCGAGCTCGCTAGGTGCACATATATACACGCTGACACGCATAAGCAGGACTAAAGGACCTAGTCGGAGACGGAGTACACCTCGTATCCTACTCGGACGCATGAATGGTTACATACTTACATGTACGGACTGGTTACAGACTGACATGGAGAAAAGGTGGAGCGACCCTTGGAATGAATCCTACGGGCTGTTTCCTACGGACTGACGTGAAGTCATGCGGTTGGTGCTGATTTTCATCCTTCCTTTATTTGTGGAGCAGTCTCTCGTTTTTTCCCCGAATCAGCTGTACTAGGTGGTTGTCCATAAGAATATTTTTTTAAAACCTGTCCGTACATGTAGTATTACTAACCCTGGCATCACGGATGCGGAACAGATTTCCACCAACCAGTTGGACCAAACCCGTGGTTGGATAGTTAGGAGGACAGTGGTACCCAGTCCACCAAAGTTCAAATCCCAGATTTGATGCTTTGGTGTCTCATAAAGGCGGAATATTTTTTCAGTGGAGGCGATGTTTTCGTCGATATCGAGGCGCCTGTGGTGAATTGTCAATTTCAAGATCCGCCGGCTTAGTCTCTCGGAGGTGCTCATAGGGATAGGGTGTGCGTGCGTGTGTTCATAGGGGTGAGTGTACGTACGCATTGTGAGTGTCTGTGTTTGTATTGTGTTTCTAAAAAAAAAAGGATTTCCACCAACCAGCAACTTCCGTACCGGTCCGTAAGATATTTCTGTAAAAATCATCCCGTAGGTCTAGGATTATTGATGCCGTCGTGCTACAACCACACATCGTGATTATATGGGGGTAGCACTTTGCGTCCTCTGGGGATAATTCCCCCGGATCCGAGTGATACGGTGTGACATGGAGAGTAATTCCCCCGGATCCTCTGGGGTAGCACTCTGCGTCCTCTGGTTACGGACTGACATGGAGAGAGGGCGGAGAGACTTAGGGTGTGTTCGGTTCTGGAATTTGGAGGAACGGAATGAGTCCGTTCCGTACCTAGCACCCGTTCCTATGTTCGGTTAGACAGACGGGATGGAACCAACTAGTTCTTCGGAATGGAATATTCTCCTCAGATGCGGAATCACCTCGTTCGACCGAATCGACCGGACCTGGGAGAACGGCTCACTAACAAAAAATCTAATTAGCCCCTCTCTAACCACGCTTGACCAAGCGACGAAAGCAGGCCCGGCAGCGGCGGCCAAGCTCGCACGGCTAGCGGGCGGCTGCGAGCGGCGGGCTGGCGGACAAGCACACGCCGGCGGCGGGCGGCGGCGGCAGCAAAGCACGCGCCAGCGGCGTGCGGCGGCGGCGACAGTAAAGCACGCGCCAGCAACGGCCATGCATGAAGCAAGCCCAGCGCGCCGCGAGCACCCAGTGGTGATGGCGTCCAAGCAAGGCATGCGCGGACGGCGGCTTCCGATTTTGGCTCTGATTGTAGCTCTGATTTTGGCACGAGGCAAGGCAGCAGCAACGATTTTGCCTCTAATTTTGACCTCCAATTTTTGGCTCCGATTATGCCTCAGATTTTAATCTCCAATTTTTGGGGCCTCAGATTTTGACCTCTATTCGTTCTAATTGACTCTTTGTTATTATTAATTATGATTTGAAAAGAGGATTAAGTTTAGACTCAAATCAATAAAATATTTAGCAGTGTTTTGGTTTTACGTCCCGTTCTTCGATTCCACCAACCGAACAGAAATCAGAACCAATCCGTTCCTCGATTTTTTCTAAACCGAACATGGGGTCAGAACCGTCCCATGACGTCGGAATGGAACCATTCCGTTCCGTTCCCTCCAGTTCTAGAACCGAACACACCCTTAGGCCCTGGAACCACAGATGCAGAACAGATTTCCACCAACCAGCAACTTCCGCGTCAGTCATTAAGGTATTTCTGTAGAAATTATCCCGTAGGTCTAGGATTATTGATGCCGTCGTGCCGTAGCCACACAATGTGATTATATGGGGGTAGCACTCTGCGTCCTCCAGGGATAGTGGTAGAAGGCCGTTGGGTCGCTCGCATGTGGGCCCTCAGCCCCCGCGGGAGGATACGAGAGGACATACCCGTTGTCTGTCCCAACGCAACTGCCCAAATTTGGTGCACGGATTGGTCGGGCTGCTGGAGAGGCTCGCACGTCACGCACGTCCACGCGGACGCGTTCGGACGGGTTGGATCATGTCGGTGGACATGCCCTAATTTCCCCGGATCCCCGGTCCTGAGTGGTACGTGTCTCTAAAACGTCTCTTAATCCTATTTTTGCTACATGTAGCAAAAAATGATTCGCTCATGAGACAAAAATTTAAAAAACAAATCTCGACGGAGTTTTGTCAGAGATTATGTAGCAAAACCACAAAACGGTCGTAGCAAAAAAACTGTTACCGTAGCAAACCCGACATTGCTGGACCTCGTCGGAGATCTCGTAGCAGAACCTCTATACTATTGTAGCAAAACAATAGAGATGTTGTAGCAAAACTCCGACGAGGTGCGTAGCACCACCGTAGAGTCTCGTAGAGCCGCGTCGGTCGCACGTAGCAGACCTTAAGCCCACATGTAGCACTGCCGCCTGCCGCGTGTAGCAAAACTTGCCGACGCTTGTAGCACCACCGCCGGCCATAGGTAGCACCACCGCCGGCTGCACATAGCAAACCTCGACAACGTACATAGCAGCGCCAGTGGCCTTCAGTAGCACCACCGACGGCCGGATGTTGCAAAAATCTCATGGGGAGCGGAAGCGGAGCAAGGCCAGGCGTCGTCGGGAGCAACGCTGGCTACCGTCGATATCAACAGCGGGCGTCGTCGGTAGCAATGCAGGTGGCCCCCCTATAGCACATCATCGCTGGCCACGTTACAACTTGGGCGTGGCGATGCTCTCACAGGGAACTCCTCGTGACAAGCTAGGGTGCGGGTAGTGCTCCTCTGGGAACTCCTGGCGACAGCCTAGGGATACGGTGGTGGCTTGGAGTGTGGAGATGAATAGAGGCACACGGAAGGGGGAGGAACGGAGGAAGAAAGCGCGTCGCCCGCGGCTATCACGGTCATGACGTCGGAGATGGAGATGGATGGAGTCGTGGTCATCTCCATCTTCTTTCTGCTAGCGGTCGGGGTCCTCGGGTCTTATCCGAGGCAGGTGAATATAAGATGCTCATAGGGGCCACCCAACTCGGTGTCCGTGACAAACAGGCCATGAGCAACAAGTGACTCAGGGGATCATTTTCTTTAATCCCCCGGCTGATACGGAAATTGCTCGGTAACGTCCGAGCGTTTTCGAGCAGCCATTCCGCCCGCGTGCCAAGCTATATGGGTTGGCCCATGTACAGAAATGCAATCCCCCTGTAAGTTGGACCCCGGCACCAACTTTGCCCTCCACTTGTTGGAAATTTGTGCTAGCCTTTTTCAGAACAACCCTACCACCTCACTTCTTGAGTCCATCGTTGTTTTGCTTATTAGCCCCCCAGTGTTTTCAGGTTTTATACATATTTCGTCGATATCTTCAATGGACAAACGTGATTCATAGATGATTATTTATTTTTATTTAACTAGCTAGCTTTAATTAGCCAATCTAAAAATGATATATATTTTTCTGGTTCGGATGCATAAATATTCAAAAAATTAAACACAGATTCATGCAAGATTCATACTCAATAATATTCATATAAGATACATACAAGAATCCCGACATAAAAGATTTTTCAACAATATTTATTCAATTTCTATACATGTTTCTGTCAAGAATTATACATAATTCATATATTTTTTGTATATGTTTCCTCAAAGCTTGACAACAAAACCATACAAGATCCATAGAAACTTTGGCGATCCATACAATATCCATACGCGTTTCATACACTATCCAATCTGAAAAACAAGAAACAACATAAACACAGGTTTTCGTCCAAGAACCAACACAAACAAAAACAAATCTCCAAAAAGAAATGAGAAATCGTCCTCAAAAAGCAAAGGAAACAACACATCTATAGGGCCACGGATCTAGGCCCTCCAAGCTAGCCTCTTGTTAGCCTCGTTAGCTTTGAGTATACCAAACAACATATACACAAGCTTCTTCTTTTCCTTCTTCATATCCTCATTTTTCTTATCTCATTTTATACCGCCTGGCCTTCAGTATCTCTTCTTGAGATTTCTGCACCTCCTTCAAAATGCTCAGTGCAGTCATCTGTTTGTACTTTTTCACTGATTTCTCCTCTATCTTTGGACTATTGTACTTCATCCAAGACAGTTCTAATGCAGCGTCTCTTTCTCAATTTCTTCACATCAACTAACATACTTGTGTGCTTATTCTCAATCTTTCTTCTCATTAGCTAACTTCTTCACCAACTTTGCATTCCCAATCCTTTTGTTGGTTCTTCAACTACTATTGTCATGATACATTCCTAGAGTTTTAACGACGCATTTTCCGCTGCTTGTGACCATTCCTTATCAAACCAAGCAACAAACCAACAGTTCATGGATTCCTGCAAATGAGAAGATCATGATCGCAGCTTGAAAGTAATTAGAAAAATAAGAATATGTGATGTGATAAAACGACACTGGGGAGCTTACAACTTGGACCTAGCAGAGACAATCTACGGCTGGTGTTGCTTCCTTCAAATGCAACACACTTGAGAGCCTCGCTTGTGAACGCGACACATCTCAAGATAATCTAAATCTATGTCGTGACCTTGGATGTAGTCTGGAGCATAGTCCGTGTCTGTGAGGTCCTAATGGCCATGAAATTGCAACGAATTCGAGTTCAAACAATGCCAAATCAGATAATCTAAAATCGGAAGCAAACCCTAATACTAGAAAAGAATTGGGTAAATTACACGACATGGAGGGGTGATAACCTACATATATCACATACGTGGTGGAGAACTCGATGAAGAGGAAGTAGTAGTGTTGTCGTTGTCGTCGCCACTGATCTGCTCTCCGAAACGAAAATAGAGCTTAAGGGGGAGTCGGAAAATGGAGAGTACACATAGAGTAAGGGTTTCGACGGGAGTTGACGGAATCCGCCGCCTTTTCCATGTGATGTGTGCGTGCTCCCTCCATCTCCATGTGTGCCCAAGCTCGTGTAGGGAATCACATGACGAGGATGGCTCGATAGAAATGGCCGAATTGACGGTTTCTATCGGTCCTACCCCAGGTGCTTTATAGCTCGTGCAAGCCAACAATGCGGAGACCGAGCAGGCATCCAATTAGCCAACCATATGCTCTTAGGGCCTACCTGCCCTTGTATAACCTACCAAACACGCCCTGAAACCGCGACAGCAGAAGCTGAGAGGGATGGGGAAGGGCGTTCCTAGCATTGCTACAGAATTGGTGAAGGGAGATAAGCCACACACTGCTGGGAAGAAATGCAAAGAGTATAGACCCAAGGTACGAGTGCAACAACACACATATACTCTCCCCTCTAACTTGGTGCCCGAAGGGTCTTTGATTGTGTCTACCACCACAACACTGGCCACGGACGATGGTGGAGATGACCAAGTGGTTGTTTCAGACTCATCGACTAAGAATAAACTTAAGAAGGTGTCCAAGCAACACCGTCTCGATCGGCGGATCTGGCAGCAACTACAGAGTAGTCCCGCCTGGCGCAATGAGTCTACTAGAACTGCCGAGGACTTGGGTCAGGCTTGGTGGTTGGTGAGCTCCGCTATCTTCGACGGATGCATCGAACCTCCTTCCTCTTCCTGTCGGAGACAAAGATGAAGGATACTAGGGCTCAAAACTTCATGTGGTCACTAGGTTATGCTAGAAACTTTGTCATGAGTAGCATGGGTCTTAGCGTAGGACTGGCTTTGTTTTGGTTGCTGCAATACTCGGTGTCTCTCAAGGGCTTTAATTCCCATTGTATTGATGTGACTATTTCTGCCAAAAATGAGACACCATGGCGGGCGACGTTTGTTTATGGCAAGCTCAGAAGAGACCAGTGCCATCATTTTTGGGACCTCCTTCAACACTTGCACCTAGAATGGGATGGATCTTGGATCTGTGATGGCTCCAAAAATATCCATCATTCCCTCATTTAAACATTGTTTTAGTCAAGCAATTGACAAGAAACTTCCACAAATGACTAATAAATTGCAAAGATATGCAAACCATTACTTTGATTTGTGTTGTATAGGAAATCACGCCCTTTAATACAAAATCAGGAGTCATAATGAAGGTTTTTGAGGAAGTATACACGACCAAGTAATTTTGGAGCAAATACTAGGCATCTATAGCCGTAACGACCACTGGTACGGGCAAGGTCTGCTCATACCATATGGCGGCTCCGTCTCATCAAACCCTACAACTTTCGTGAAGATGCCTATATATTTTGAGGCCTCAGCCGCGCCACACAGAAGGCTGCCATTCTCAGATTGTATCACAACACCACCAAAGGAGATCCACACTATAGTTCATCCCTTCCATCCCCTCCATTAGCCATAGTCATTGCTTTGTACTTGAGACCTTCTTGTGATTCAGCAACCATTGTAAGAATATTTGATTTCAATCTATGTGTTTTGCATAATGTTTTCTATCCTTGATCTTATTGTTATGAGTGAGTAGTCCTCACTCATAACGCGGGTTGGGGAGAAACCTCGCAACAATTATGTGCATCTAATATATGGGAGAATTGTGTATTGTTTGAAAGAGGGATTTGTATCTTTTGTTTCTTTGTCTCTTGCCTCGATCTTGGACTTTGTAGGCACCTAAGATCCACGAGATCGACAAAGGCTTGAGGTGAGATACTTGGCTAGCAGCAATCTCATAGGAAACCCAGTGACAGAAACGACCGTACGATCTTTTCTTAGCGACCCACTCGGGATCACAGCAACATCACCTCTTAAGGCTTTGATCTATGTTTTACACTTAATAATCGTTTGTAGCCCGGTGCTTCGTGGTGAACTCAGTTGGATAAAAGGACTATTGCTATGTCGGATGCTCGCAGGGGCTCTAGTATATTAGGATATGTTGCCCACAAGAGATTATCTCTACTAAAACATTACACATGACTATGCTTACTATTATCTTTTATCCTATATGATGTGCAGCTGCAAGTGGATCTTCAACCCTGGCCTATTTACATCCATTGAATCAACCCATGATAAAAGTAAACTAGATTGGTCCAGTAAATGAAGGTAAAACGAAAAAACAAAGTATTGTAGACGTGTTCTTATTAATTCCTTTTAGCATTGTTTCCCAAGGTTCGATTAAACATGGGTCTACTAGGGAAAAAGACTATTATACTACATCCGTGAATCCGGATCGAAGGCATCAATCTGCTGTGGTGATTTTAATGAAGTACTTATCCAAGAGGAACATACTAGCATTCGTTACAGATCGGAAGCACAAATAGCACTATTCCATGAGTGCTTGGATGACTTCTAGTTGGTTGATCTTGGTTTCAAAGGACCCTGATACGTCCATTTTGCATCACTATTTTATATCATAATTTACTGTTATTCATTGATATATTTCATATTAAGAGATGATACTTATGTTATTTCATCTATTTTTGCATAATTGATGACTTTTGGAGGATGAACCACCGGAGTCAGGATTTTGATGGAAAAAATACTGTCCAGATGCAAATATTTGCGAAGATCAGAAAATCCCAAAAAAATACGGAAATTCCTATTTTTCCAGAAGATGAAGAATGCCAGAAGGGGAAGTGGAGATGGGCCACAGGGGGCACACACCACCCCCTAGCGCGACCCCCTGAGCCGTGCCACCAGGTGGTGTGGCTGCCCTGGTGTAGCATCCCAATTGTCTAACAATTGCAATGCTACTAGCCTAGTCTATATAATGGCTACTTCAAATATATAATTGTTGCATCATCATTATATCATGCTCATGTCATCATGCCACCTTGCATTTGAGCATCATACAAAACCCTTTTTGATTTGGTTCTTCTCTCATATGCATTGTAAATTGTATTTGCCTCTTGATATTGTATTTGGTTCTTGATATATTGTTTAATGCCCAAGTTGAGTTGGGGGCATATCTTTTATTAACTCCACCACCTTTCTTTCACCACCTTATAATTCCACCATCCAACTAAATATGAGCTTGGCACTTATTGGTTTTACCTCTAGCTCATGTGGTTTGGGATGGATCCAATTCTTTTCCACATGCTCTCATCTTGGCATCATTTTGTTTTCACATTATTGATATATGAGAGCCACATGGCCACCTTTGCATGCCTTGTGGGTGGAACCCTATATCTAGCTACCATATGTGTTGTTTTGGGGTTATCATCATGTTGGGATATTTTGTGGGCTTATCAATTACCTAGTGGCATATACACACTAGCAAGTCCCATTGTATTTCAAAATGGTCATCTCCATCTACTCCACATGGGGCATCCTTATCATTCTTTTGCTTGGATTTTATTCCAATTTTGGGAATGCATAATAATAATGCCATGTGATAATATTGATTTCACAAGAATCAACATGGCAATAAATATTTTGCATGGGCCATGCAAGTGCCACCTTTTTCTAATATTTGGTTTTTATTTGAATCTTGAGTAGATCATCATCTCTCTCTATCTCTATCCTTTCTTTTGGCTTGATCTAAGTTGATCTAGCTTAAACCCTATCATCACATCCCTCTCTTCTCCTTGTCTAGACCTTGTGGGTGCTTGAGCTTGTCTTAAACATGCTTGATCTAGTCACCAGGAACCATTCCATCCATCTCTCTCTCTTTCCACATGTTCTTGCTTGATCTAAGCTTGGAGCATGCAAGCTCCTAAAAAGCCTAAGTCATCACCCTACCCTCTATCTAATTCCCACCCTAATCATCTACATGCCTCCTTCGTTGCAGGGTCATGTGGAACATGTCTAAGATCATCACCATACCCCTCTCTCTCGGCCTCTCTCTCTCTCAACTAGCTCGGCCCCACCTGGCCACCTACACCCCTGCCCTAGCTACCCTCTACCAAGCCCTGGCCCGAGCCCATCAACCCTAGCCCGATCACCCTCCTCCCCTTTTGCAAAAGTGCACCAACCCCCTCCATGTGCCTCTCTCCTCTCTCCCTTATCTCCCCAACCACCCCAGCTCTCCACCACCTCAGATCCATCCAGGAGGCTCCCAGGTCTTCCTCTACCTTCCCTCTGCCTCCCTTCTTCGTCCCCCTCCCCACCATGATCACCACCATGCCCCAAAACCCTAGCCTCGGCCACCTCTCCCTCTAGACGTTCCCGAGCACGCCAAGCTGTACCAGGAGCACCAGACCCCCCTCTGCTTCCTCTTCGACGCCCAGGACGCGGGGCAGCCGCTGGACCTCGCCGGAGCGTCGCCGTCGCCACCATGCCAAGAGGGAGCCGGTGAGGCCGTCCACGAGCCCGACGCAGGATCTCCTCCACCTCCGCACGAGCCACCACGCCAGCGAGTTCCTGGTGAGCTCCTCGATCTCCTAGACATCCTCTTCCCCCCTGAACGCCGCCGCCTCCCGTGAAGCGCTGCTGCTGGCCTTGCCAAGGCCTCGCAACGCAGATTCTGGCGTTTCCGTCCATTGTTCTTCGTCGTGCCCCGCGCTCTACAGCCCTTCTCCGTGCGAGCTCGCTAAACGAAAGTTGTAGCCCTTGTGTTCCTCTTCGCCTTTCGTTTTTAGAGCAACCCGTTTCGTCCAGAGGAGGCGTCGCCATCGTCGCCGTAACACGGCCAGGTCACCGAGCCAGAGCTGATCTGTCCAGAGAGCGGCAAGAATGTCGTTTTCCGTTTAGGCCCCTGACGTTTTTCTCGCCTAAACCCGCAACCCCTGCGACCCCACCTGCCAGCCTCGTTACCTCTTTGCAAGTAAACCCCCGGAAACCCCAGTCCATCACGAACCGATCCCCCGACTTTGGCTTGCCCACGTGTCCAAGACGCGTTGGTCAGCGCAGTGGCCCCGAGGTCGCCTCCGCCCGCTGTCGGTCTCGAGCTAGACGAGCTAGCGGTGGCAAAAGTTTTTCTGTGCGCCTGTGTCGTCCAGTCAGCATGGCCCCATCTGTCATAGTCTCTGGCTAGCTCTGGGCTAAGTAACAAAAACATTTCTGTAATATGTTTAAATTCAAATCTTTTCAAAATTAATTCAAATTCAAATTTATTTCTGTTTTTAAATATCTTTTAAAATATAAATCCAATTTAAACAAATAATATATGTTTTCAAATCAGAAAAATGTGAGGATTTCAAATATGCCCTCCAAAATATATTTTGAACATTTAAAATTCCAAGTTTATTTAAATTACAATAAAATGCCCTTTTGTCTTAAATAATTAATAACTTTTGTTTTATAACTCCAAATTTAATAAATGATATGTCTAAAATGATTAGCTCGACGAGACCCTTCTGCTTATGCATTCCATGGTTTGATTTGAAGCATGCATCATATAAATATAAAGTGGACAGCAACTAAATTGTTAATAAAATGGGTCCAAAACTCAATAAAGTGGTTTATTCTTGTTTCCACACCTCACCCATGCCATGCTACTTTGATGCCATGCAAATTGTGCATCATTCATCATGGCATGATTGTTTGCTTGTCGCATCTATTCATATGCTTGTGCACTTTATTTATGTTGGCCTTGTTTGTTTGGTTCTTCTTCGAATAGACGCTGAGAAGGGGATATATCAAGAGAACCAGGAGCACTACCCAGATCCATCCCTTGCTTCAACTGAGCTGCCAGGCAAGCACTACCACATGATTGCATACATATAGTACCCATTGCCTCTATCTTATTCTTGCATCATTGAGTCATGATTGCATTAAACTGAATCCCAAGTACTGCATAGCCTTTACTTTTAAACCCCACCGAAGCTTGTTCCTCCATCCCATGAGCCATTACTACAGGAGTTGTTTGAGCCATGCGAGTCGTAGAACAGCATGTGTAGGGTATGTGAGTGTCTGATGGATAACGAGGTACCTAAACAACTTAACCTGAGTAGTAATGGGATAATTAATGAAAGTGGCATCGGTGAGCCATATTCGCTATTTGGTTTTTCAGGCTCACTTGTGTCCCGTAGGACCCCGAGTACTTGATTCCTGTTCCTTGATTATTCGCGCTATCCACATCCGGGAGGCTTATGAACCCCCCTGAGCCAGAGCTTGATTCATTCTTATTTCTTGGGGCCACAAACTAGTTTGAGGTTTTATTTACTATCATGTACTTATGCCATGCTTTACTGCTTTATTTAAAATTGTGCGAGGAGCACACTGTACTGTTTAGGAAAGCGGAGTGTTTTCGCGGTGTCGACAAGCCCAGTCACATTTTCGGGTTCCCAGTCGTTCACAGCCATTGACGCAAACCTTGAGGCCGTCTCGGAGTCAGCTAACTTCGTTGCGGGTAGCTCAATGGGGTGGCCCCCTGAAATATTTCTGAATCCTGTAATTGCTTTGTCGTGACTGCCTCGTTGGGTTTTGATTTGGTTTTTCCGAGGCATATCGAGTGTGTGTTGCTATTTGTGCACCCCTGCAGGGTAAAACTTTCTGAAAGCCGTGTCCGCGGTTATGGACGACTTGGAGCACAGTTTCTCGATCATAGACAAGCATAACTAAAGTACCGCTTTTAATTTGACTAGACTAGGTACCTGACTAGTAAATAGTGCAACACTCACGGAATGGATAATAAAACTGCCAACGGATGGGGGGGTTGTTCGTCCGCTTCCTCGTCGGTAAGCGAGGAGGAGGATGGATCTGTGGAGATTACCATTATAACCGTTATAACTGTTGTTATTAATTCACGGACATCCGTCTATCTATGGTTAGGCGGATGGTTAGCGAGTATCTATAGAATTGCTAGGGTTTATCTTTTGCTGCAATTGCGTCACCCCAGGTTGTGTCCCCTTTAGAGGCATAAAGACTTGCTGAGTACCCCTAGGGTCTCACACGATAAATTATTGGTTCAGATGGACAGGTACACTCGCAAGATGGATACTGGTTGGAAGAGACGGACGATATGGGCAACGATCATTCGGTGTAGAGATTCCGGGAACGGGGATCCGTGAGATCTGTGGGCGGGATGTGCTTATTTATGGGGCATCTTATGCCGATTTGCTTCTTATCCGTACTCGGATTTTGTCTTCCGCTTCCACTTGAAACTCTGTTCATTGATGTATGAGGAGATATCCTAAACTATTATATCTATCTAGGATATTTGGATCTTGCCGTATGGCGTTGCTATATTTCCTTTCTTTTTAGATGGAATGGCTCTGATGTACTATTGTATGGTGGCTTGCATACATACTCATTTGTGTATGTAGTTGATCCCTTCCTCATTGCCGATTACGCCCCTGCTCTTGGCCCGAGGTTTGGAAATGGTGGGGACGGCCGAAAGGGCTACCGGTGAGAGGCATTGGGGCCCCAATTACTATTTCAACCATTTCTGATCATCCAGGCTTGTACTAGGAGTGTAATTCACCGAGGTAGTTACAATTGGTATCAGAGCCATCCCGTCCTTCAGGGTCTCAGCCAAATGGTCGTTGTCAGTCTAGCAAATATTTTTGGTAGCTATGTATACTAGGGAAAAACAAAACGTGAGAGTAGGACTGCTTCCACTTTTCTTCTTACCCACCCACCCACCTTTTCTGGTAAGGAAGTGTAACGTTTTCAATCCTCTTCTTAAAGTTCAAACTAGGATTCACGTGTTCTGGGTTTCTGTAGTACCATAGAAAGTGTGTGTGTGTGTAATTCCTTGTCTATCTGTTGCATCCAACATGTTATCTATATCTGTCTTTGGTTATCAACTGTTGGTACATTCCATACTGACAGGCTTTTGAAAACCGGCGCGATCTATCTGACTCCTTGTTAACCGGTGCCATCTTCTTAAGGGTGTTCTTCCTTCCAGCATGCTTTCACAGAATGTGGAGTTGCTAATCTCTACCTGATAAGTGATTTTGCGCATCTATTGGTATTTTAATGCCGAAAAATGCGGAAATTTTTTCTTTGATACATCTGTGTTTCCACACTCCTTTTCAGTCGTGTGTGAAACATTATCTATCTCCCTTTTATCAGCATGTCCATGCTAACTCATTCTTTTGTCCCCGGCGCTTAATCCTGGAGTTTGTTTCACCTCCTTTTCTCTTGGGCTAGTTACATAACATGTGTCGATCCGATGCTGGTGATTGTAATTTGGCTCTCGGCATAGCGATATTCCACTCATGATAAGTGTCGATTGGAATATGGGATAATGCTATCAACCGTCACCATCTGGAGGATAAGGTTATCTCCTGTGGTTTTGAGTACACCCTGATCATATCTATGCATATTCAAGCATCTTTGGCAATCCGGAGTTTCTCAAGCACTACGGCGGTCTATCCTCTGTCCATCTTGCTGCACATCGTTTTCAACTCCATATCTGCAAAATTCTCTTTGATACGAGGGAATTGCATCTTTTCGTCTTTGATAGCTTTGCTTAAGGTATGAGCTATCATCGGTTCTTAACCAAGATCTCTTTATCTTTGTAACCGGTGATCCGATCGACAATGTGAACCAGGTGACATCTCTTTTTCTTCCGAAGGACCAGATAATCTATTACGCGGTGCATCTCTTTCAACACGAACCCGTGCTCTTAATGTTGATCTGTCTAAGAGCGTTGAGCTCAGGAAGTGTTCGAGCATTTGTTCGTTTCTCTCGCCTTTTGAACTTGGTATTCTGGGAATATCTTGTTAATCCATGGTGGTATATGTTGATAATATGCTGCCTATTCGATATCAATGGAAGGACATGGAAGATCATCTGTGTCTCTTTCTCTCAAGCTTCGTGAGCACTGCCTATGTGCAAAGCCTCAAAGTGAGAATCCTGACTTTTTGAAGTCACCTATCTCGGCCACGTCCTTCTGCTAAATACATTGCTTCAATTCTGGAATCAGCAAGTCCATTGTTAATTCCATCTGCCATCTTCAACCAATCCGGAGTTGTTCCTTGATGGCAAGTTATCATCGTCGTTCCGCTAAAGTTTTCCTCAAAACTGCTAAATCTCTCTCAATCATTTCAAGAAGAACATGGAGTTCTTTCACCTCAGTCTCGTCAAGTAATCTTTTGAAACCCTCTCGTTCTATCATCTATGCTCAATCCACCGGAGGCCATGAAGATCTTCCAGATCTTGTATTCCTTCTGTTCAAGTGGTGCTATCTTTTTCTTTGTCTGTGGAATCTTGCAGTTGTCTCCGCGATCTTCCTTCATATCTTTCCGGTGGCGGGCTACTTATGATAGGACGACAACATCATCACCCTTACCTATCTGTGAATCCGGCGAATCGGTTGTATCTATCTTTGTTTTCTTACGGAGTTCCATGAGTTTTTGTCAATACCTTCAGTCCGTTTCGGTAGTTGGGTTGCATGGTTTTCTTATTCATGTGCGGAGTAATGCTCGAGTCTTGGGATGGAGTAGCTACCATACCACTACTCTTATCATTCGCTCTTGTACATTGAATTGGTGAATTAATGTGATTTCACTCATTCATGGAAGTTAGAAGTGGCCTTTATCCCTCGATACTTTTACTTCCGTCTTTGTTTTTCCGGAGTGCTCTCTCGAAGAAAGTAATCAATAATCTCTTGTTGGTGATCTTGTCTTTTCCTACACGGAGCAAAATCTTCAATTATCTGGTGGAAGCAAACGCAAACTCTTTTCTGTCCTCGTCATCCTACCGGTGTTCGACATCCACAAACAAGATGAAAGGAAACTATCTCTCTCTTTGTTTCATCAATTCTTTTTCTGTGGTAAAGCCAGTTATGGTTGATGCCATCAGCCGCAAATCTATTGCGTTAGCCTCAAGGCTAAAGAAAGCAATAAGTATCTCTTCAATAAACTCCAGATCCTCCATAATCTTTGCTTCTCGGGATTCCACCATGATCTACCTTCACATCCATCTCTGGAAGTTATATCCGCGCACCTCAATTGCGTGATCTTCTGGTTCTTACCGGCGCAAGAAGAATCTAATCCGGCGATGTCTAACTAAATCTTTCTGTTCATATCAAGGGACTCTATTGTTTGAAGGCAATATTGTTTCCGAACTTCATTTCTCAAATCCGAGAGAGGATACGATGTTATTGTCATAGTGGTTGAAACCTCTCCAATCTAGCTCTTTTTCTTCCGGCGACACAAAGATTCATCCTATCCCGTATCAGTAAATCTTTAATCTCAACGGTGCTTTTCTATATCCATGATGCATCATCCTGTCCTTTCTTACACAAGTGGTTCTATTCTTTTATCATGTTTCTTGAGAAAGCCGGAGCTATGTCCATCCTATCTTTCTTGTCTAACGACAATCCTTCAGCTCTTCCAACCCGTTGTTTCTCAAGCAAACGCAAGACTCGCAACAAGTCTAGCAAGTTTTGCAAGGTGTAGTGGTCGCACCATTCTGTTGTTTATCAACTTGGGAACGTGAGGGTCACCTTCGTTCGAACACCCGCCTCTCCTTGTGTTGTTTTCTTTTTCCTAGGAATCTCGGGGCGAGATTCTTGTTTAGTGGGGGAGAGTTGTAGCATCCCAATTGTCTAACAATTGCAATGCTACTAGCCTAGTCTATATAATGGCTACTTCAAATATATAATTATTGCATCATCATTATATCATGCTCATGTCATCATGCCACCTTGCATTTGAGCATCATACAAAACCCTTTTTGATTTGGTTATTCTCTCATATGCATTGTAAATTGTATTTGCCTCTTGATATTGTATTTGGTTCTTGATATATTGTTTAATGCCCAAGTTGAGTTGGGGGCATATCTTTTATTAACTCCACCACCTTTCTTTCACCACCTTATAATTCCACCATCCAACTAAATATGAGCTTGGCACTTATTGGTTTTACCTCTAGCTCATGTGGTTTGGGATGGATCCAATTCTTTTCCACATGCTCTCATCTTGGCATCATTTTGTTTTCACATTATTGATATATGAGAGCCACATGGCCACCTTTGCATGCCTTGTGGGTGGAACCCTATATCTAGCTACCATATGTGTTGTTTTGGGGTTATCATCATGTTGGGATATTTTGTGGGCTTATCAATTACCTAGTGGCATATACACACTAGCAAGTCCCATTGTATTTCAAAATGGTCATCTCCATCTACTCCACATGGGGCATCCTTATCATTCTTTTGCTTGGATTTTATTCCAATTTTGGGAATGCATAATAATAATGCCATGTGATAATATTGATTTCACAAGAATCAACATGGCAATAAATATTTTGCATGGGCCATGCAAGTGCCACCTTTTTCTAATATTTGGTTTTTATTTGAATCTTGAGTAGATCATCATCTCTCTCTATCTCTATCCTTTCTTTTGGCTTGATCTAAGTTGATCTAGCTTAAACCCTATCATCACATCCCTCTCTTCTCCTTGTCTAGACCTTGTGGGTGCTTGAGCTTGTCTTAAACATGCTTGATCTAGTCACCAGGAACCATTCCATCCATCTCTCTCTTTCCACATGTTCTTGCTTGATCTAAGCTTGGAGCATGCAAGCTCCTAAAAAGCCCAAGTCATCACCCTACCCTCTATCTAATTCCCACCCTAATCATCTACATGCCTCCTTTGTTGCAGGGTCATGTGGAACATGTCTAAGATCATCACCATACCCCTCTCTCTCGGCCTCTCTCTCTCTCACCTAGCTCGGCCCCACCTAGCCACCTACACCCCTGCCCTAGCTACCCTCTACCAAGCCCTGGCCCGAGCCCATCAACCCTAGCCCGATCACCCTACTCCCCTTTTGCAAAAGTGCACCAACCCCCCCCCCCATGTGCCTCTCTCCTCTCTCCCTTATCTCCCCAACCACCCCAGCTCTCCACCACCTCAGATCCATCCAGGAGGCTCCCAGGTCTTCCTCTACCTTCCCTCTGCCTCCCTTCTTCGTCCCCCTCCCCACCGTGATCACCACCATGCCCCAAAACCCTAGCCTCGGCCACCTCTCCCTCTAGACGTTCCCGAGCACGCCAAGCTGTACCAGGAGCACCAGACCCCCCCTCTGCTTCCTCTTCGACGCCCAGGACGCGGGGTAGCCGCTGGACCTCGCCGGAGCGTCGCCGTCGCCACCATGCCAAGAGGGAGCCGGTGAGGCCGTCCACGAGCCCGACGCCGGATCTCCTCCACCTCCGCACGAGCCACCACGCCAGCGAGTTCCTGGTGAGCTCCTCGATCTCCTAGACATCCTCTTCCCCCCCTCTCGCCGTATAACGCCGCCGCCTCCCGAGGCGCTTTCCTTGTGTCGGGCCCCTTGTGTCAGCCTTTCTCTGCGCTCCCCCTTCCGTTCTTCGTGCCTGCGCTCTCAGGCCCTTCTCCGTGCGAGCTCGCTAAACGAAAGTTGTAGCCCTTGTGTTCCTCTTCGCCTTTCGTTTTTAGAGCAACCCGTTTCGTCCAGAGGAGGCGTCGCCATCGTCGCCGTAACACAGCCAGGTCGCCGCCGTCAGAGCCAGATCTGTCCGTCAGAGAGCAGCAGCAGCCGATGTCGTTTTCCGTTTAGGCCCCTGACGTTTTTCCCGCCTAAACCCGCAACCCCTGCGACCCCACCTGCCAGCCTCGTTACCTCTTTGCAAGTAAACCCCCGGAAAACCTAGTCCATCATGAACCGATCCCCCAGCGGCTTGCTTGCCCACGTGTCCACTTGGCTGCTGCAGGCCCCGAGGTCGCTCTGGCCCGCCTGTCAGTCTCAGAAGCTAGACGAGCTAGCGGTGGCAAAAGTTTTTCTGTGCGCCTGTGTCGTCCAGTCAGCATGGCCCCATCTGTCATAGTCTCTGGCTAGCTCTAGGCTAAGTAACAAAAACATTTCTGTAATCTGTTTAAATTCAAATCTTTTCAAAATTAATTCAAATTCAAATTTATTTCTGTTTTTAAATATCTTTTAAAATATAAATCCAATTTAAACAAATAATATATGTTTTCAAATCAGAAAAATGTGAGGATTTCAAATATGCCCTCCAAAATATATTTTGAACATTTAAAATTCCAAGTTTATTTAAATTACAATAAAATGCCCTTTTGTCTTAAATAATTAATAACTTTTGTTTTATAACTCCAAATTTAATAAATGATATGTCTAAAATGATTAGCTCGACGAGACCCTTCTGCTTATGCATTCCATGGTTTGATTTGAAGCATGCATCATATAAATATAAAGTGGACAGCAACTAAATTGTTAATAAAATGGGTCCAAAACTCAATAAAGTGGTTTATTCTTGTTTCCACACCTCACCCATGCCATGCTACTTTGATGCCATGCAAATTGTGCATCATTCATCATGGCATGATTGTTTGCTTGTCGCATCTATTCATATGCTTGTGCACTTTATTTATGTTGGTCTTGTTTGTTTGGTTCTTCTTCGAATAGACGCTGAGCAGGGGATATATCAAGAGAACCAGGAGCACTACCCAGATCCATCCCTTGCTTCAACTGAGCTGCCAGGCAAGCACTACCACATGCTTGCATACATATAGTACCCATTGCCTCTATCTTATTCTTGCATCATTGAGTCGCGATTGCATTAAACTGAATCCCAAGTACTGCATAGCCTTTACTTTTAAACCCCACTAAAGCTTGTTCCTCCATCCCATGAGCCATTACTACAGGAGTTGTTTGAGCCATGCGAGTCGTAGAACAGCATGTGTAGGGTATGTGAGTGTCTGATGGATAACGAGGTACCTAAACAACTTAACCTGAGTAGTAATGGGATAATTAATGAAAGTGGCATCGGTGAGCCATATTCGCTATTTGGTTTTTCAGGCTCACTTGTGTCCCGTAGGACCCCGAGTACTTGATTCCTGTTCCTTGATTATTCGCGCTATCCACATCCGGGAGGCTTATGAACCCCCCTGAGCCAGAGCTTGATTCATTCTTATTTCTTGGGGCCACAAACTAGTTTGAGGTTTTATTTACTATCCTGTACTTATGCCATGCTTTACTGCTTTATTTAAAATTGTGCGAGGAGCACACTGTACTGTTTAGGAAAGCGGAGTGTTTTCGCGGTGTCGACAAGCCCAGTCACATTTTCGGGTTCCCAGTCGTTCACAACCATTGACGCAAACCTTGAGGCCGTCTCGGAGTCAGCTAACTTCGTTGCGGGTAGCTCAATGGGGTGGCCCCCTGAAATATTTCTGAATCCTGTAATTGCTTTGTCGTGACTGCCTCGTTGGGTTTTGATTTGGTTTTTCCGAGGCATATCGAGTGTGTGTTGCTATTTGTGCACCCCTGCAGGGTAAAACTTTCTAAAAGCCGTGTCCATGTTATGGACGACTTGGAGCACAGTTTCGATCATAGACAAGCATAACTAAAGTACCGCTTTTAATTTGACTAGACTAGGTACCTGACTAGTAAATAGTGCAACACTCACGGAATGGATAATAAAACTGCCAACGGATGGGGGGTTGTTCGTCCGCTTCCTCGTCGGTAAGCGAGGAGGAGGATGGATCTGTGGAGATTACCATTATAACCGTTATAACTGTTGTTATTAATTCACGGACATCCGTCTATCTATGGTTAGGCGGATGGTTAGCGAGTATCTATAGAATTGCTAGGGTTTATCTTTTGCTGCAATTGCGTCACCCAGTTTGTGTCCCCTTTAGAGGCATAAAGACTTGCTGAGTACCCCTAGGGTCTCACACGATAAATTATTGGTTCAGATGGACAGGTACACTCGCAAGATGGATACTGGTTGGAAGAGACGGACGATATGGGCAACGATCATTCGGTGTAGAGATTCCGGGAACGGGGATCCGTGAGATCTGTGGGCGGGATGTGCTTATTTATGGGGCATCTTATGCCGATTTGCTTCTTATCCGTACTCGGATTTTGTCTTCCGCTTCCGCTTGATACTCTGTTGATTGATGTATGAGGAGATATCCTAAACTATTATATCTATCTAGGATATTTGGATCTTGCCGTATGGCGTTGCTATATTTCCTTTCTTTTTAGATGGAATGGCTCTGATGTACTATTGTATGGTGGCTTGCATACATACTCATTTGTGTATGTAGTTGATCCTTCCTTGCCGACACATTCGCCTGCTCTTGTCCCGATGTTTGGAAATGGTTGGGACGGCCGAAAGGTCTACCTGTGAGTGGCATTTGGGCCCCACCGTACTATTTCAACCATTTCTGATCATCCAGGCTTGTACTAGGAGCGTAATTCACCGAGGTAGTTACACCTGGCCCACCTCTGGCATCGCCCTTCCACGTATATATTCCCCTCAAAACCCTAAGACTCGGGGAGCGACCATAGAAAGCTTCCACCGCCTCTGGGGGGAGAAAACTACAGAGACAGAAAGAGCTCTCCGGCAGGCAGAAATCTGCCGAGGAAATACCTTCCCGGAAAGGGGAGATCGGTGCTATCAACACCGTCATCAAGCTAGACTTCATCAGGATCATCATCATCATCTCCACCATCATATCCACCAGCACCATCACCACCACTCCGTACTGATGTAACAATTGGGTTGAATCTTGCATAGTTCTTAGGGGAAACTTTCCCGGTGTTGATTACTTTTTGTGTTGATGCTATTGAGTGGAACCATTGAATCATTGTTCATGTTCAGATTGTTACTTATCATTATTTTGTCTCTGATCTTGATCCATATGATGTCTCGTGAGTAGTTCGTTTAGTTCTTGAGGACATGGGAGAAGTCATGTTGTTAGTAGTGGAATTGTGTTGAGAAATATTTAATGGTTTGATATTTAAGTTGTGGTGCTATTCTTCTAGTGGTGTCATGTGAACGTCGAATACATGATACTTAACCTTTATGGGCCTAGGGGAATGCATTGTATATTTGGCTACTAATTGTGGGGTTGCCGGAGTGACAGAAACCTAAACCCCCGTTAGGAAACCTTTGCATAAGGGAGTGTAGGATCTCAGAGTTTAAGGCTATGGTAAGGTTTTTATCTTAATTACTTTCTTATAGTTGCGGATGCTTGCAAGGGGTATAATCACAAGTATGTATTAGTCCTAGTAAGGTCAGTACATTAGCATAGGTTCACACACACAACACTTATCCAACCAGAGAAGATTAATCAACTATATGAAGCGAAAGCACTTGACAATATTCCCATGTGTCCTCGAGAACGTTTGATCATCTTAAGTAATACAACCGTCTTGTCCTTTGCTAAAGAAAGGATTGGGTCACTTGCTGAAATTATTATTATTGTCTTTTATTTACTTGCACTTTATTTATCTACATTATCAAAAAAAAACTAAAAATCCGTTTGCTAAGTATTTACAGAGGATTCCTGATCCAAACCACCCATCAACACCTTCTGCTCCTCGTTAGGTTCGACACTCTTATTTATCAAAAAAATACTAAGATACAACCCCTATACTTGTGGGTCATTAAGACTATTTTCTGGCGCCGTTGCCGGGGAGTGAAGTGCTTTTGAAGAGTGGAACTCGTAAAAGAAACTTCTACTATGAGTATTGTTTATTTCTGTTTGTTACTTTGTTTTCAATATGGATAATTCACTTAGTTTCTTATTTCGGAATGCTACTACCACTGCTAAGGTAGTAGATGAACCACCACCTGCTGAAATTGATCCTTTTAAAATACCTACAAAAATTATTGATCGTGTTATGGATAACTACTATTTTGGAGATGGAACTGTCCATCCCGGTGATCATTTTCTTTTTATACATGAATTATGCGGATTGTTCAAGTGTGCAGGTATTACAACAGATCAAGTTAAGAAAAATTTATTCTCTATATCATTGAAAGGCAGAGCTGAGGAATGGTATAAGCTGCTAAAGAATGGCCAATCTCTTGAATGGGAGGAAATTTGACCTCTCTTTTATTCCAAATTTTATCCTCCTAGTGAGATTCATAAAGATCAGAATCAAATATATAACTTTTGGCCTCGTGATGGAGAGAGTACCGCCCAAGCTTGGGGAGATTGAAGTTACTAATGCTCAAATGTCCTATTCATGAGCTTCCCAATAATATTATTATCAATAACTTTTATGCAAGGCTGTCTCTTCATGATAAGGATTTATTAGATGATTCTTGTGCTGTATCATTTACACATATGAAAGAAGAAGCTAAATGGGATCTTCTAGACCGTATTCAAGACAATGCTGAAGCATGGGAGAATGATAAAAGAAGGAAGTCAGGTATAAATTATGATTATGAATGCATTAAATCTTTTATGGGAACTGATGATTTTCATAATATTAGTGTTGCTTATGGTCTTGATTCTCAAAGTATTGCAAATTGTTTTAAGGCCTTTGCCTCTTATATTGAAATTCCTAAAAAGAAATGGAACAAGTATCATGAGGAATATAAAGATAGTGTTAATTGTGTTCCTGCTAGAAATACTGAAGTTTATACTGCTGATTGTATTTTACCTGAACCTTACATCAAGAAAATACCTTTCCCTATTAAGGTAAAGTAACATTCTATGATAGCTAGTATGGTTAACAAAAGTACAAAGAAAGTTGTAGAACCTGATGAATAAATAGATGTTGAACCTGCAGTAGCAAATGTGAAAGACCTTGTCACTAAAAAATGTAGAAGATGGACACACTATCCTTTGTAAGGATACTTCTAATATTGTTTCACATCCTAGTAGAACTAGGAAAGCTAGTGTCCCTGTGTTTTCTGTCAGAATAAGTGATCATTGCTATTATGGTTCATGTGATAGTTATATCGTTAAATTTAGTCATGATGCTGAAAGTTATTATGAGAGAGGGAAACTGTTTTTATGCATCTCAATAATATTAAGTTTCCTCACTTTATGCTGAAAGTCTTTATGTTGCACTTGTTTTGCCTTCCTATGCTAGTATCCTCTTGTTTCAATAATTTATTTTCTTACAAAATTTCTTTGCATAGGAAGTGGGTTAGACTTAAATATGTGTATATTTCCTTCTTGATGCTCTCTTTTACTCCAATTCATATTCTTATGTGAGCATCATTGAAATTATCATGCCTATCTTAATGTTATAAAGAAAGAGCTTTTTAGGAGACAACCCATTATACTTTTGCTTTCAGTTTATTTTTGTTTATGTGAGTCTTGGAAGTTATTGCTTCTGTAATAACCTCTCCTTATCCTTTTTGTTTGGTTTTTGTGTCAAGATTAGCCTCTAATGAGAGAGAAGTAAGATTTGGGGAAGTTGCTGTCCCGAAACAGATTTTTGTGCTTCACTATAAAAAATCGTGAAAAATCCCAGAACATCGTACTAATCTATAATTTTTTATGTGCATGCCGCAGGTTATTATTTGACTTTCCTTAGTTTTGCACTTTTTGATTTGAGCAACAGAAGATTTTAGAAAAAATTGATCTTTACCTGCTGGTCTGTTTTGACAGATTTCTGCCATTTTTGCATTTGCCTCTTAAATCGATTTCCTTTTTGAATTCTTTTGGAATTTTGAAAGGAGTTGCTACAGTAGCTTATGTTTTGATGGACTTCGGTTGAAATTGAACCCAAAGGTTTATTATCTTGCATGCACTAATGTTGCTAATGAAGATCTTGTGAAGTTTTGTATGAAAGAAATTTTCAAGTGCTATGGGAGAACGATGTAATGAGATGAAGAATGGTCAAAAGACTCAAACATTATATTTTTGAAGATTCTTACAATGAAGATATTGATATTATTCAAGTGGTGACTCCGGGAGAATTTACTAAAGATCAAATTCAGAAACCTGCAGAGTCCGTTTTCGAATAGGTAATAGTTATGGTAAGAAAAGGTTCGCGAAGAACTTTTCAATTTATATTTTTGTAGTTTTTATCTAACATGGAAGATAATGAGTCGAAAAAGGGACGGAAACGGAGCTCGGCGGGCTCACACCACCCAATGGCGCGGGCCCACCTGGTCGCGCCACCAGGGGGTGTGGCCACCCCGGGGCCCGTCTCCGACCCGTTTCTCCCAGTACCTTCCTTTTGTTGTTAAACTTTGTAATATATAATCCCCTGGATCCCCTGAGGTCCGTATATCATGTTCTCGTCGTGTTTTCATTTTGATCTGTTTCTGACAGGCTGATTCTCAGTTTTGGAGCCACGGCGTCTTCCTCTAGATCACCCAAGGAGGATTCCTCCATGGACATCATCAACCCGTACATGTATGAGTTGAAGATTGACCTCAAGGAGTTGTTGCTCAAAGATGGGAAGATACAGATAAAAGAGGTTCAGGGCCCTAAAGGAGAAGATAGTCTGGAGGACAGGATGGAAGCACTAGAGCAAGAAGTCTTTAGGTACAAGAAGATGGCAGAACATGAAGTAGATATCATCCATAAGATAAGTTCAGAACTCATTGCCGAGCATAAGAAGGAGACTGCTAAGCTTAGGGATGACATTCTCTCACTCCATCGAACAACCAACCAACTACAAGCACAGCTCTATGACATGCAAAATCAAAACTGTGAGTATGAGGCTATGTTTAAACACATAAGTTCTGCTGCTAGTTTCAGGATATTGGAAACCAAGACGTCCTTTGTTGGTGGGGAGCCTTTACCTTGGAAGTCTTTTGATGACGAGATAACACTACCACCTCCGAAGGAGTAATTCATCATTAGGTTTTGGCATCCCCTTGGTTTGTTCCAAGCTTGGGGGAGTGTCGCGGTATCACATCATTATCTTTCATCTTTTTACCTTTTTAGTAGAGTCATATCATGAATAGAGAAGTTATCATATAGGATGGTTTGCATTGTGGAAGTATCTCTCCTCTCGTTAGTTATCTATGTATCCCTTGGTGTGAGTTGCCGTTATGGAATATTAATGAGAAGTTCTATCATTTACTTTTTGCACATCTTTTGCATTTCTGTTATATGATTGATCTTGTTGTTAGTATTGGTATCACTTTGGGATCATTAAGTAAATTTAGTTGATTTTGGCAAACCTAGCTCTGGTCAGTAGCAACACTATTTGAGGATTGAATGGAAAGAGAAATGTACTTTTAGAAATATAATTTCATTATCTTTCTTTCTTGATTGGCTCATAACCTTAGTATTCTCTAGTTAAGATCTTTTGTGTTTCCAAGGAAGATTGCATGATTGTTTCTATCACTTGTATGTTTGTTTGTTTCCTTCAATTCTTATGCTTGCTACCCAGCCTTGCTAGCCAAAAACCTGTACTGAGAGGGAATGCTTCTCTTGCATCAAATCCTTGAACTAAAACCTATGCCATTTGTGTCCACCATATCTACCTATTAGCATTATTGCTATTTCAAGTAAATTCTCGAGTTTTATCTATCTTCCAAATTAAACTTGTTATGTGAAAATTAGTGATTAAAGCTCTCACAATCTTATGAAGCTTGTATGCTTGCAAATTATAAGTTGGGAGTTAGCAAAACCATGTTATCATGGGGTCCGCTTTTGACATTGCACTTATTATTTAGTTGATATCATGTTCTTTTGTTTATGGATGCCGGTGGTGTGAAATAAAAGGGGAGCTTGTAAGCTCATGGAGTTTGTATATGTGTTAGAGAAACGCCTAGACGGCTAGGCTAAGCCATGCCTAATCATGGTGGAAACTTTCAGCATAACCATAGTGGCAATCTATGAAGCATCCTCAATAAAAACCTATGCAAATAGCAAATAAAAAGATCGCTGAGATGCTCACTGTCTGTTGGCTTGTCATTTTGATATGGGATAGCTCCTGTGTCATGGGGCAAGGGGTACCCTGTTGGCGGTTCTCTATGATACACATACACTTACAATGACAAGAACTTATCAGATACCAAAGTTGAATAGCATGAGGTCTGGTACTCGTACTCAAGGGGCATGAGATTTTCAACTTATAATTTGTCAAGCATATAACTCATATTTTCCCTCACATTAACCTTAATCACTTCAAGATGCCTATGATAGGGGCAATGAGAGCTCAAAGCTAGTAAGTACCATAATTTTTGGAGGCTCTTTATGAAACTTGAAATCCCTGCTTCCCTCTATGAAGAGCCTATCTTTTACTTTTTAGTTGAGTCAGTAAAACTATTCCTTTCTATCTCAAGCAAGCATTTGAGTTGTTGGATTCAATCATTCATCTGATGATTTATTCAATCATGTTTCTTATGTTCCTTGTTTTGCACACTGCTCTTATCTGAGTGAATATTACTTTGAAAGCTATCATTGAAAATCCCATTATGTTTAACTCCTGCAATTTGTTAACCGTTCTCTGACCAAGGACAAAGTTTGCCATTACCAATTATGATTTACTTTGTGTATCTTTATTGTGTTTCCTTTACTCATTGCAAGTTAAGTTATATAATAGTGAGTTGTTTTCTATTATGATTTGTGTTTTGATGAATGTGATGCTTCTTGTTTGTGTTATCTTTATCGACACTTCACTCGATAAACCTGTGGTCATGTTTATTGAGCTCAGTTTTCACTTGGGGACAAGCGAGGTCTAAGCTTGGGGGGAGTTGATACGTCCATTTGGCATCACTATTTTATATCATAATTTACTGTTATTCATTGATATGTTTCATATTAAGAGATCATAGTTATGTTATTTAATCTATTTTTGCATGATTGATGACTTTTGGGGGATGAACCACCGGAGTCAGGATTCTGATGGAAAAAGCACCGTCTAGATGCAATATTTGAGAAGATCAGAAAATCCCAGAAAATATACGGAAATTCCTATTTTTCCAGAAGATGAATATTGCCAGAAGGGGAAGTGGAGATGGGCCACAGGGGCCCCACACCACTCCCTGGCACGGCCCCCCTAGGCCATGCCACCAGGTGGTGTGGCCACCCTGGCCCACTTCTGGCATCGCCCTTCCGCGTATATATTGTTGGAAATATGCCCTAGAGACAAATAGTAATAAGGACTATTACCATATTTCATATAGTTTATGATTAAGTTTTATATCATGCTATAACTGTATTAAGTGGAAACATCAATACACGTGTGATATACAAACAACCAGGGGTTCCCAGTGAAACTCTAGTCACTGGTTCATTGGTCAACAGATGATCATGTTTCCTGATCATGTGGCATTTATGCCAGTTGGAAATGGAGTCAACTCATTCTGAGAATGAGAAGATGAACCAATACCCAACCTAAACATCGTGACCTGGTCATGTCACGAAGTTCAAGTTACGATGATTAGAAATGGATCCTCGTAGACTATTCCTTAGACCGTGAGGCTATATCAATCACTGTCTCCCGAGAGTGCTTTGATAGCATCAAGCGCCACTTGGTAATACAATGGTTATAAAGGTGTGTTCAGGTACTCGGAGGAAACCTAGAGGCAATATATGTCAAGAGCGGGATTTGTCCGTCCACATGACGAAAAGATACTCAAGGGCCCACTCGGATAAGTTATATCCAATAGCTGCGCAACGTGTGATTTGATCACAGGGATATCACTTGTCGGAACGAGTCAAGTAGCATTGTACGCTAACGATATTGAACACGACATGTGTGATGTCATTGATCAGATCTCGAGTAATGCAAGTATCGAGAGACAAAGGGAATAAGACACGACTGTCCCGGTTCAAATGATGAAAGATCTTCGTGGAACACATAGGGGTCACATGGCCATCTAGGTCCCGCTGTTGATCATTAGTGCGGGAGTGTCCCGACCATGTCTAGAGTGTTCCCGAACCGTGGGGTATCACGCTTAAGGGCTTGATGATTCTTAGAGAGTGTTTATAGGATCGGCAGAATCGCCGAAGAATTGTAGAGAGAAAACCAGAAGGGTTTCGGTAAGTCCGAAGGATGTCCGGAGTGGAGGTGGAAGTGTTCCATAACCATAAAGGTTTAATAAATGTTAAATATTGATTTAGTCATTTATTCATAATTATTTAATAAAGATAAAATCAATTTAAAAGGTCAAAAGGCTTAATGGGCCAATTCCCGGAGGGGAGAGGGCCCATTAGGGAAAGGAGAGAGGGAGAAGGGACAAGGGGGTGGCCAGCTGGGCCTAGCCCCCCCCCCCACGCGGGGCCCACTTGGGCCAGCCGGAGGCTGCCCCTTGTAGGGTTCCGTAGCAGAAAACAAAAAAATTCTATCTACTCGAACACTAATACCAGGATCTATACTATGTAGACATAAGTAACGAAGAAGGGATTCGATATTCATACCTTTGAAAACCGAGGCACGCCTTACGCAGGAAGGCGTATATTGATGAAGACGAGCAGCACCCCAAGTGTGGTGCCTCCGAAGTTCGTCACACGTCTGGTGTAGGAGACGTCAACCAGACTCTCATCCAGCCGAGCAACGGAAGAATTAGATGCCGGATCGCAGATCACACGATGGTAGTGTGAAGGAGGAGAACTCACCCACGAGGTCCTCCCTAATTTTATGGAGAAGTCCTCAGTGGATGAGAGAGAGAGAGAATAAGAGGGAATGGGTGATTCCAAAGGGGGAGGGGTGACCCCTATATATAGTGGGAGGGGGTGCTAACTCGTGTATTAACGAGCTTGTTGGGGAACCCCAAGAGGAAGGTATGATGAGCACAGCAGTAAGTTTTCCCTCAGTTATGAAACCAAGGTTATCAATCCAGTAGGAGCAAGGAAACACCCCAAAGGTGTAGCTAGCTAAACTTTGGCAGGGCGCACTACGGTGCCAACAGCAACATGGAGACTTGCACAACACAACCACAGAACTCTGTCCCCAACTTACGATGAGGTTGTCAATCTCATCGGTTTTGCTGAAAACAAAGGATTAAATGTGATGGGGATATGCCAAAGGGGGTATGCTCAGCAGTAGGTTTTGAGTGGGCCGGAAGGCCTACGAGTACGCCTGAAGGACAGCGACTGGACTCTGAGGAAAGAAGAGGCCCATCGACTAGCGACTGGAAGCCCAGGAGCGTAGCAGAAGCCCAGTCGGATTAGGTCAAAAGCTCCCGGATCCTTATCTTGTTCGGGGACAACTTGTAAACCCGGGGAGGTGCTTCATATATAAACCTTCCTAGGGTATCGTAGAGACTCACGTTCCATCATACACCCCCTCAAGCGACTCGCTGCCCAGCTGCCGAGCTCGCCACCCCTGTAACTCGCTCTCTCATAATCTAACCTAGCAGGAGTAGGTCTTTACCCTCCGGGGGGCTGAACCTGGGTAAACCCTTGTGCATCTGCCCCCATCTCGCACCGCAGATGGCCGCCAACTCTTCCTCATGAAACTCTCAATCGCTGCCTATGGCAGCGATCGCTGCGGCCATTTCATGACAAGGGCGCCCACCGTGGGCATAGCGGATCGGCTCGAGTTCTGCGGCGAGACCCTACTCGCCGATCGAGCGGCCGTTCGCCACCGGACGCATGATCGCCTTCGGCGGGATCTTGCAGATCCTTCCCAACAGCTACATCCCGGCATCGCGCCCGGTCACACACGCCGCGGTGATGCCGGTCGGCTCCATCAACCTCTTTGTCGGCTTTACCAGCGCGGTCGACCCAGCCGCGACCATGATCGTCGGTGGATCGCCTCCACACCGTGATCTGCTTTCGGAGGAGCAGGTCCGCTCCATCAGGGGCCTCGTCACCGAGTACGATTTGGCCGCTAGCGATGCAGTCGCCACCAACGACGACGCCCTAAACGACGACGCCGACTCTGCGACCCCTGCATCGGCCAACAGATCCATCACCGCCGCGTCACAGGAGGACTCCATCACGCGAGTCTCCAACCCCGAAGATTTCGAGGATCCTTCCATACTGGGGATCTTCAACTCTGACTCCGGCTCGGAATCCCCCGAGGATCTTCGTGCTAGATCCAATCACTTCAACGCAATTTACATGGCGGCTAGCACGGCCGCCCTGCCAGATCCGTTCTCCATGCTGATTCCGCCGACCGCAATGGCCACGGAGCTGGAACAAGCCCGCCTGCGGCTCCAGGAGGCGCAGCGCAACGAACTCGCCGAGCGCGGGAAATACTGCCTCGAACGAGAGACGGCGAAGAAGCTGTCACTCTATCACCAGCACCGCATCAGGACCCGCCTGAACCCCGATGTTCAGGGCCGCGTCCTGAACTTCAACGACGAGGGCGACCCCACACGCGTCGTCGAGCGCGAACACGGTGAGAACGCGCCGCCAGGAGGAGGCAACCCCGCAAGACCACCACCTGGAGCACCGATGAATGGGGCCCCTCCACCACCCATGGGCCGTGCGCCCCCACCTGACCAACCACGGATCATCATCTCGCCTCAAGCTCGGGACGCCAATGGGCTACCACTGTACTCCACCCTGATGGACAATGTCATCGCGGCCGACGCCGCGATCGCCAACCTTGATGTCCAAGGCGACGGCGCGCTATAGATCCAGTACGCCAAGGCCCTACTTGTCAGGGCCATCGAGCAACAAGCCGCGGGAGTCGATCCGCGTGGGCGAATGTATTCCCGCTCGTCAGCAAGCAGGGCGGCATCAAGCGGCCACCCAACCGTGGCCAACGCGATAGTTTGCCCACCACCCCAACCCCTGGCAAACCAACCACGGGCCGCCAACCCCGCGTTGTCGACCAACGAGTCGCGACCTGCGAACAACACCGTCGCTGCAAACGGGCAACCACTCAACGTCTGAACGCACATCATCAACAATCAGGCGTGGCAGTCGTGCTAGCCCTACGACCTGCAACACACCCTCGCCAACCGCGGCGACCCGGAGCCAAGAGGCTCGCTCAGTTGAGTCGGGCCACAATGCTTTGGACCCATGATCCGCGGGGAAAAATACCCCGCCAAATTCAAGGCCCCCAGGGAGATCGAGAAATATGACCCGACTTACGACCCCGCCGTTTGGCTGGACACATATCTCATGGCAATGGAGATCGCAGGCCACACCAACCTGCTCGCCGCTCGCTACCTCCCTGATGATGGAGAGTGCGACCCGGCAATGGATCAATACGCTACCCGCCAACAGCATTGACTCCTGGGAAGAAATGCGGGACGCCTTCGTCAGGCACTTCGAGGGTTCCTACACCTGCTCCACCACCATCGAGGACCTGGAGCGATGCATCCAGGGACAACACAAGTGGACCCGCCGGTGGATCCAAAGGTGGCAAGAGCTATGGATAAACGCCTCCGGCATCCACCCAGACACGGCGATACACTGCTTCAAGAACGCGTGCCGGTACGAACCTCTGGTCGCCAAGATCAAGAGGGTCTACCGGACGCTCGATAACATCCCCGACCTCCTCGAGATCGCCAAGCGCTACGCGGAGGAAGACCCCAACCAAGACTCCGACGACGAGTTGCGAGGAAGACGGCGCACCAGCATCCATGACAGCGGGCGACTACGCGACATGCGCTACAGCAACACCCGCATCACCGGCAAGCGCCGGACCGACAGGCGAGTCGACTTCGTCGCCAACGCCGGCTACGGCCAACGCGACTCCAAGAACTACCGCCGCGACGGAGGAAACTACCGCGACAAGGGAACTACCGCGCCAACAACACGACGAGGCCGAAATTCGACCCTGCCACCCTGCTTAATCAGCCCTGCATCTACCACAGCAGGGAGGGAAAACGAGCCACCCACACCACCGCCGACTGCCACTCTCTCAAAGAGATCGAGAAGGCAAGACGTGCAAGGGAGGACCCCAACCGCGGGACAACAGGAACGGCGGCGGCTTCGGAACCGCGTCAGGTCGCTACATACCTTCACCGGGCTCGGCACCAAGCGTGAGGAGAAGGTACTCACCCGCGCGGTCGCCGTCAATGCGGTGACGCAAGTCGACATCCCCCGCTTCCTAAACTGGTCCGAACAGAGCATCACCTGGAGTCACCAGGACCACGCGCCAAGAATCGAGTATCCAGGGCGAGTCGCCCTGGTGGTCAGGCCAAAGGTGGCCGACTACTGGCTGCCCAAGACACTGATGGACGGTGGGAGCTCCATCAACATCCTATACCTCGACACCTTCAAAAGGCTCCAGCTCCCAGAAACAGCCATCGAGCCAACACAGACGACCTTCCACGACATCGTCCCTGGTCGGAAGGCATACCCGATCGGGAAGGTGACGCTGCTAGTCACCTTCGGCACCCCGGCAAACTACCGCACGGAGAGGATCATCTTCGAGCTGGTAAACTTCCGCAGTCCCTACCACTATGTCCTGGGCCGCCAGGCATTCGCAAAGTTCATGGCGACCCCACACTATGCCTACAACATGATGAAGCTCCCCGGGCCGAGCGGCATCATCACCGTCCACGGTGACCCCGATATGGCCGTGGAATGCGAGGAAAAAGGCGCCGAGCTCGCCGACACCGTCATCGCCGTGGAGACTGACCACGCGGAGGAGCTCGCGAAATACGTGGGCAACATCAACAAGGACGATCCCACCATCCTGAAGAAACCGATCGCCGCGAACTCCACGTTCGAGGCGGCCACGCACACCCGCACCGTCGAGCTCGTCCCAGGCGACTCCAGCCAGACGGTCACCATCGGGCGCATATGAGCCCCGCATAGGAAAGCGCGCTCATCGGGTTCCTCCGTGAGAACCGCGACATCTTTGCATGAAAGCCATCTGACATGCCAGGTGTCCTGAGGGAACTTGCTGAGCACAAACTCAATGCCGACCCCAAAGTGCGACCAGTAAAACAGTCGCTACGGCCCTTCAACGAAGAGCGCCGTCGAGCAATCGCCGAGGAGATCCAGCGCCTGCTAGCCGCAGGCTTCATCCGGACAATTAAGTACTCCAAGTGGCTGGCAAACCCAGTCCTGGTCCTCAAAAAGAACAACACCTGGAGAATGTGTATAGACTACACCAACCTCAACAGCGCCTGCCCGAAGGAGGAGTTCATCCTACCGCGCATCGATCAGATCATCGACTCGACCACGGGATCGGAGTCACTGTGTTTCCTCGACACTTACTCTGGTTACAACCAGATCAAGATGGTGGTCGAAGATGAGGAGAAGACGGCGTTCATCACGCCATTCGGCGCGTTCTGCTACACGGCCATGACATTTGGCCTTAAGAACGCAGGTGCCACATATTAGAGGTGCATGCAGGAGTGTCTAGCGAGCCAAATTGGCCACAACATCCACGTCTACATCGACGACGTGGTGGTAAAATCCACCCGCCAGGACGATCTGCTCACCGGCCTAGCAGAAACCTTCGCAAATCTGCGGAGGTACAACATCAAGATGAACCCCGGAAAATGCACCTTCGACGTACCCACCGGACAACCTCTGGGGTACGTAGTCTCCAAGCAAGGCATTGAGGCCAACCCTACCAAGATCGACACCATCGCGCGACTCGGGAAACCCGAGTGCCTGCGCGACGTCCAAAAGTTGGCAGGGCGAGTCACGGCTCTCAGTCGCTTCATCCCCCGACTAGGCGAGAAGGCAATGCCCCTATACCGCCTGATGCGCAAGAACCCAACGTTCCAATGGGATGCAGAGGCCGACAACGCACTGAAAGCACTCAAAGAAGTGCTACTCGCGGCACCACTACTCGCCGCGCCACTCGATAGAGAGCCAATGCTCGTCTACGTCACGGCCTCCAACCGGGTCGTCAGCGCCGTGATGGTCGTCGAACGACCAGAACAGGGCAAGGAGCGCCCCATATAGCGCCCAGTATACTACATCAGTGAAGTCTTAACAGACTCACGACAGCGCTACCCGCAATACCAAAAACTGGTGTACGCGGTATTCCGAGCACAGCGGCGACTCCCGCACTACTTCCAGGAGCACCCAATCACGATGGTATCCTCCGTGCCCCTGCAAGACATCATATGCAATCACGATGCGACTGGGCGAGTCGCCAAGTGGGCCATCGAGATCGGCGTCCACAACATCAAATACGAGCCCCGAAAAGTGATCAAGTCGCAAGTCCTGGCCGATTTCCTCGCCGACTGGGAAGAGGCACAACAGCCAGAGAAGCTCACATACCTCCACTACTGGTCGCTCCACTTCGACGGCTCCAAGAACGCTGATGGCTCGGGGGCTAGGGTCATACTGACCTTCCCCAAAGGAGACAAGCTCCGCTACGTACTCCACCTCAACTTCAAACCCTGCACCAACAACGTGGCGGAATACGAGGCCCTCCTCCACGGCATGAGAGACGCCAAGGAGATGAACATCAATCGCCTACGATGCTACGACGACTCCGACCTAGTCGCCGGCCAAGTGGCCGGGACATGCGACGCTGTTTCCCCAACAATGATAGCGTACCGCCAGGCTGTCGACCAACTGGGAGGACACTTCGACGGCTACTCCGTCGAGTGGATCGACGGGCGTAAAAATGAGAAGGCGGACGCCCTTTCGCGCATCGGGTCGGCTCGACAGGCGCCACCAGTAGGCGTCTTTCTCGACATCATCCACAAGCCCTCCGTCAGCCCACCAAAGGAGATCGACGTCGGGATCCCACTACAACCAGAACCGGCCTTAGTCGCCATGGTTGTGGAACCTAGCGACTGGACAACGCCATACGTCGCCTTCCTGGAACACAAACTCCTACCGAGCAGCGAGACAGAGGCGTGAATGATTGTACGCCGCTGCAAATCCTTCGTCATCATCAACGGCGAGCTCCACAAGCACAGCGTGACCGACGTGTTCCAGCGCTGCGTACATCCAGAGGAAGGCCACAAGATTCTCCTGGACATCCACGCCGGCAACTTCGGCCATCACGTCGGCGCCAAGTCGCTAGTCGCCAAGGCCATGCGGCACGGTTTCTACTGGCTCACCGCACACGCCGACGCCACCGACGTTGTCCAAAGATGTGTCGGATGCCAGAAGTACGCCAACCAGACACACCTTCCTGGTTTGGCGCTCAAGACAATCCCCATCACATGGCCATTAGCCGTATGGGGCATGGACATGGTCGGCCCGTTCAAGAAGGCCCCATCGGGCTTCACTCACCTCCTGGTCGTAGTCGACAAGTTCACCAAATGGGTGGAGGCCAAGCCGATCAAGAAGTGCGACGGCAAGACGGCTACCAAGTTCCTCCGTGAACTCATCTACCGGTACGGCTACCCACACAGCATCATCACAGACAACAGCACCAACTTCGCCAAGGGGGCCATGGCGGAATTCTGACTTCGACCTCGCATCGACCGGCCGTCCACCCGAATCAAACGGCCAAGCGAGCCAACCAGCAGGCGTCCTCCACAGTCTCAAGCCGCGACTACAAGTGCCCCTCGAGCGCACCCCAGGATGCTGGGTCGACGAGCTCCCCTCTGTGATATGGGGGATCCGCACCTCCGTCAACTGATCAACCGGGTTCACGCCTTTCTTCATGGTGTATGGCACCGAGGCCGTAATGCCAACAGACCTAGAGCACGACTCCCCTCGAGTCGCTAACTACGTCGAGGCGGCCAACGAAACTGCCCGCCAAGACAGCGTCGATCAACTCGACGAAGCACGTGACCTGGCTCGCTCCCGCACCACCATATACCAGCAAGGACTTCGCCGCTATCACAGCCGCCGAGTGCGAACTCGCACCTTCCAGGAAGGCGACCTGGTCCTACGACTGGTCCAAGACAAGAAGGGCATGCACAAGCTATCCCCCCATGGGAGGGGCCATTCGCCATAGGCCGAGTACTTGGCAACGATGCCTACTACCTCATCGACATACGGGGTGACGGCCAATTGGAGGTCGGGAGGCCATGGAATGTAAACCTCCTCAGAAAGTTCTATACTTAGAACCTCACATTGTACTCCATCGGCATATATAATGAAATTCATTCGGATCGCACAAATTGTGTCCACTCGCCATATTCTTGTGCCACTCGCACTCGTACATGCTAGCAATACGCTACTTACGGAAGTCAACCTCTAGTCGAGCAACCGGCACGGCCAAGTAGTGCGGCACAAGGGCACCGGAAAAATTCGGGCCTTGGGTCGTCGACGAAAAACGCCAACCCGGTGCCGCCATTGGAGTCGCCTAGCCCGACTGGCCCGCCGGGCCAAGACATCCGATACACGCTTCTCACAGCGATCTGTCCCTCCCAACCTCGCGCAAAGCGACTCGAACGGTTAAGTACCACGCACGGGGACTCCGCAAAACAGAGACCCCAGGCGGCTCGGGAACACACCTAGTAAGAGAGCTGCCTAGGGCTCGCCAAGCGACTGGCTCTCCGGGCCAGGGGAGGAGACGTGTTACAAACAACGCATTCATAACCTGCAACAGGATCACAACCAATACAGTCTAGCACAATGCTCGGGGACTCGTTCACAAACGAACCTCACTCGCACTCGGGGACTCGCCGCTCAGAAGACGCGAGGGACAAAAACAAACGCGAAAACAAAGCAAACACATAGAAATACACAGTCGAGTTATACCCCATTAAAGGGTGGACGCGCTCGGGCACTCGCTCAAATTGATGAACAAAACACTGCCTTAATAATAACACAAGTCGACCAAGTCCCTGCGACATGGATTACAAAAATCATACAAACGTTCGCCACTTGGCATCTATTACAACTTTTACATTTGCTCACTCTACAGGCCCAGACGAAGAAGAAGCGCCACCACCCTTGATGCGCACAAAGGGATGCCACGGGTTCGTCGGGTACGTGGTCAGCGACTTCGCCAATGACGACCGGAAGGGCTGCTCTGACTTCATGTCACGGTGCTCCGGCTCGGGGTCGCCAGGCGCCAACACTGTCTCCTGGTACGGCAGCAGATCCCCCATCGCCAAGACACGATCGGCATAAGGAGTGGCCTTCGCGGTCAGCTTCAGTACCTCCGACATCTCCACCGTGCCGGTCGCCGAGGGATAGCCACTCGTGACATCGCCAAGATCGAAGTCGTCGGGGAAATGCGCGAGACCCAAGCTCAACATCATGGCGGCCCCGCGTCTGAACGCCGAGCGCGTCATCCACTCCACAACTGCGGGCACCTCCTCCAGATAGCGCCACACCTCCGTGAGCCCCCCAGGGATGACTTCGGTGGGAGACATGCCCTGAAGAGCCGCCTGGACACACAACACCGAGTCCGTGGCCGCATTCACCACGGCAGTTACGCATTGCGAGGCAGTATAAGTTTGCACGACCGGGTCGCTTTGGCCTACCACAGCTGCAAAGTCAGACGTCAGTGAAACAATGAAACCCCCAAAGCGGGGACCCGACAAAAGGCTAAGGCAATGACAGAAACTCACCAAGCAGCTTGCGGCAATTCTCCTTGACGTGCTTCTCCAAGGCGGCCTGGTCGTTATGTAGTCTCACGATGATGGAGTCCGCGTCCTTGCGTTCCTCTTCAGCGGCAGCGACGGCAGCCTTCGCCCGCTCTTCTGAAGAAATCGAAGCCGCCTTAGCATCCTCCAACTCCTTGACCAAGGAGGCCACTCGTTCATTCGCCGCGTCCAGTTCGGCGAGTGGGACATACCCCTCACGCGCTTTGGAGACCTCAGCCGGGAAACTGTCTGCAAGTGGAGATGTCAGAGTATTGCATAAAACCAGCTCACAACAAGCAAAGAAGAACAACGCCAAACACTCACCGATCCTCTCCTGAAGCCGCCGGTTCACCTCGTGCGCCTCGCGCAAGTCACGCTCCAGGCGCTCTCGCGCAGCCTGTCGATCAGTCGACTCCTGCTGCAACCCCTGCAAAACAACAAGACCAGCTAAGCATCGGAGAAGGAAGAAAAAACTAAAACCAGTTCCCAGCCGCTGAAACTCAGCGACTAGGAACTCAGGGACTAGAGAAGGAAGAAAAAATTAAGACCAGTTCCCAGACGCTGAAATTCAGCGACTAGGAACTCGAGGACTGGAGAATATAGGAAGATAAAGATAATTCCCAGCCGCTGAAATTCAGCGACTAGGAATTCGGGGACTGGACATACCTGAATGGCAGCGCCGAGCATCTTGTGAAGTTCAGCAGCGTCAGTCGACGGGACCGTGAAGGAGGTGCGCCCGCGGCGGGCCTCAATCTCCTCGTCCACGATTTTCGGGAACTGCGGAGATTGTGCATCCGCACCACCTGGAAACCCCCTCGCCATAAAGCGAGGAAGCCGCCACGCCTGGCGCTGCCGCCGAGACCGGCACCTCCGGCACGGATGTAGCCGGGCACTCGCTGCCGCCGCCTCTTCGACGATGGCGAGCGATCAGTTCATGGCGCTCCCCTCACGGGCGAAGTCGGCGCCTTCGCTTTCTTCGCGATTTCAGCAGACGCGACATCCTCGGAGGCCTTCCTCTTCCTGGGGAGATCACCTTCTCGCGCGACAGTGGCCGAGGGAATCTTGGCCACCGAAGGGCGAACAATCTTCTTAGCCCCCGACCTGCACGAGCCCTTCTAATCAGCACAACCACGACACAAAAGGTGTAAAGCAAATTGGGACAAGGAAGTATAACTTACTTGGCGACTGGAAGAACGCGAAGACCGGTACTGATATGGGCAGGCTTGTCCAACTCGGGACCCAGCTTGCATCGAGCCCCCGTCAATACGCTGAAGCCCACGAAACCAAGGCTTCCTTGACGACGAAGCCGCGATTCTTGGGATCTCCGGCTCGACACCGCCTTCGACGGGCGGTGGCGATTAAGCGGCACCACGTCGGTGGCTTCTTGGCTTGGGACCCCCGAGGTTGACAGCGCGATTGAAGCCAGGGGCGCCTCTACCACCACCTCTGTGTCCTCGCCCTCCAACCCCTTCGTCGGGATTGCGGCCCTCGGGACCTTGTGCGAGACTTCAGGAGACCCTTCACCGTCGGAGTCGTCGTATGACCCGAACACCACTGACGACCTGACAGGTGACGCGGTCCTTTTTACCGGCGACTTGGGCCGGCGTGGGGGCTTCGAAGGCGTAGCGGTGCGCCGGGACGTCTGCTCCTGGGCGACCTCGTCGCCTTCTTCGAACTCATCCAGGCTGCGGCTCGCTTCGACCTCTCGCTGTTTCTGCATTCGGGTCTTGCGAGCCACAGGTGCTGGGGGAGCAACCTCTTCGTCTTCCCTATCGCTATCGGAAGGATCCCCCTCAGAATCTTCCTCCAGCTCCTGGGGGACTTCTTCATCGAGCGGAGGGAGCCAACCCTCCAATACCTGAAAAAGCTGAGAGCCATCATGAGTCAAAAACGCGCATGCGAAAGAATGAAACTGGAATACGACGGAGCGATTGGAAAGAAGACTTCATCAGTAGGGCTTCGTTCTTCACGGGGTATCTGGGCGACTCGACCACGCACCCATGAACTCCGCGTCGGTGATCTTCTTCAGGGCGGCCTTGTAATCTTCGGCCTCCCACGAGTCCTTGCTGGTGCGAGATGGATCAAGCTTCCCGCTGTACTCGTACATCCAGTATGGACAAGCCGCCAGCGGAACCAGGCGGCGCCCGAGCCAGCAATTGTAGAGGTTGATCAGAATCAACCCCTGGTCCTTCAGCTTCTGGATCTGATCCATCATTTCCGCGACAGCCATCCGCTGATCTTCAGGGAGCTTCTTTGGTGCCAGTCGACAGGGCTCGCTCCTCTCGGCAACGAATTTAGGAAGGGAGACCTCGCCGGAGGGAGTAGCTTCCTTGACATAGAACCAGCTTTTCTTCCACTCGCTGGCGGCCTTCTTCGGCAGGAGGAGCTGGATGAAGTTAGCCTTTGGATTCATCTGGAAGGTGACCCTGCCTGCGGCCAGCATCAAGCCGTTGGACGCCTCGCGCCCGATGCGCCCGTGGAAGAGCTCCAGCCATAGCGGGAAGTATGGCTGTAGCCGAGGTAGCACTCGCAGAAGGCGACGAAGATCGCCAGCTGCTCGATGCTATGCGAACCAAGATCTGAGGGCTTGATCGTGTAGTACGCGTAGAAGCGGCGGAAGAAGAGTGAAGTGGGGAACCCTAAGCCCCTCTCGAGATGGCTGGTGAAGCAGATGAACTCGCCGGGCCGCAGTTTCGGCTTGGTCTCGAAAGAGGGGGGAACTCGCAAATTCCACTTGCGGAGCACCCCGGCATCCTCGAAGGATTTCAGCTGGGTTGTGGTGCACTTGGATTTTCCCCACGAGCCTTTAGGAGGCGCCATTGAGTGAAAAGTGGAATCGCGCGATGTGAGGAGAATAGGTCGGGGGTGAGCAGAGAGGAAGAGAAAATGAGAAAGTTCGAAGGATCGTGAAGCTGATCCATCACTCCCCTTAAATGGGAAAGGTCACCCGCCAAAATCGGGATAGCCGTTACCCACGGTAATTGCGCCGTAGCTACCGTTGGAAATTCCAACAGATAGTTTGACTAAGGTTGATGGTCCAACTCCGGTGATCCACTCGCCACCCGCTAATCTCTCTTCTCGCCGAAATGACGACTGGGCAGCAATGATGTTCATTAAAGTGACGAGTGGAGCTGTGGAGAAATTCTCTTCGGCATTAATAGAGCCCACCGCCCATTCGATTGGGCGCCCAAATTGGGCTCGCCTACTTCAAGCACCAAAGAACGCCTGCGCTTGCATCAACGATGGCCTCAGGGACTACTGATGGGGATATGCCAAAGGGGGTATGCTCAGTAGTAGGTTTCGAGTGGGCCAGAAGGCCCGCGAGTACGCCTGAAGGACAGCGACTAGACTCTGAGGAAAGAAGAGGCCCGAGAGGCCCATGTTGGCGACTAGAAGCCCGAGGCGTAGCGAAAGCGGTCGGATTAGGTCAAAAGCTCCCGGATCCTTATCTTGTTCGGGGACAACTTGTAAACCCGGGGAGGTGCTTCATATATAAACCTCCCTAGGGTATCGTAGAGACTCACATTCCATCATACACCCCCTCAAGCGACTCGCTACCCAGCCGCCGAGCTCGCTACCCCTGTAACTCGGTCTCTCATAATCTAACCTAGCAGGAGTAGGTCTTTACCCTCCGGGGGGCCGAACCTGGGTAAACCCTTGTGCATCTGCCCCCATCTCGCACCGCAGATGGCCGCCAACTCTTCCTCACGAAACTCTCAATCGCTGCCTATGGTAGTGACTGCCGTGGCCATTTCCACGACAAAATGTATCGAGTGGAAGAAAGTAATAGTTTGCAAAAAGTAAACACAAAGCAATAAACAGTTGATTGTAGATTGATAGTAAAAGAAAGGACCGAGGTCCATAGTTCAATAGAGGTGGCTCTCCTTAAGATAGATGACATGTTGGGTGAACAAATTATAGCGGGGCAATTGACAAACATCGAGAAAGCATACAAGCATATACTACTCATCTTGACTCCTTTGAGATTCGATTGGGCATTACAACATTATACATAGACCGTAATCCAACTACATCTATGACTAATAATCCACCTTCAGGTTATCATCCGAACCCCCTCCACTATTAAGTTGCAAGCAACGAATAATTGCATTACGCATTGCGTGTAAAGTAAACAATACAATTGTTCTATGAACAAAGGATTGTTATTTTCTCCCTAGTAGCAACAACACATCTAGTACCTTAGAGATTTCTGTCACTTACCCAGATTACCAGAGGCATGAACCCAATATCGAGAATAAATACTAACTCTTGGAGTTGCTAGCATCTACTTGGCCAAGATAGCTACTAACAATGGAAAGCATGCAAGATCACAAATAACAAAGACATGATAGAATCAATAATCAATCTGAAATAGCATCTCAATATCCATCGGATCCCCGCAAACACAACATGCATAATTACAAATAGATGATCTTGATCATGAACGGAGCTCACAAGATCTAAACATGATAGCACAAAGGAGGAGAACCAGCCATCTAGCTACTACATGGACCTGTAGTCCAGAGATGAACTACTCACGCATCACACCGGAGGCTTGCATGGTGATGAAGAAGGACTCCAGGGTGAATTTCCCTCTTCGGTAGGGTGCCGGGAAGAGCTTCAGGTCCCTCCCGGTCTAGGGATGGAGATGATGGTGGCTACAGACTCTTTCATGGATTTTGGATCGGGTAATTAGGGTTTCCGTATCAGAGGCAATATATAGGCGGAAGGAGAGGCCGAGGGGGTGCACAGGCGGCCGGACCATCCCACAGTGCGGGCCAGGCTGGCCCGCTGACCAGTGGTGTGCTGGGCCCCAGCCCCTCTCCGTCTCGTATTAAGGCTCTAGGTGTCCCTCGGTGAAAAATTGACTTTGGCTTTTGTCCTGTCCAATTCCAAGAATATTCATTTTCTGACTTTCCTGGAACCAAAAACAACAGAAAACAGGCAGCTAGCACTGTGGCTCTTGTTAATAGGTTAGTCCAAGAAATCATATGAAAAGTACTCCAAAGTTGGAACAAAACACAAGAAAGTGGATAAAACTAAGCATGGAACATCAAAAATTATAGATACATTTGCAATGTATCAACATCCCCAAGCTTAACTCCTGCTCGTCCTCGAATAGGTAAGTGATAAAAAGAAATAATTTTTGAGGTGACATGCACCATCAAAGACTTGATCAAAGTATTTGCAAAACATTCAAAGCTGGGATCATAGTACTTCAATCATAACATGAAAGACAAAGCTCTAGCAATAAGCAAAGAAACTATGAGGCAACATGAAAAGGCACAAACAAAAGATTCATGAATAATAATGCTTTGCAAGACGTTTGTTTGTTTCAAATAAAGAAAACATAGCATAAAAGTATTCAGCTTGTCCCTCAATAGAGTAGCAAATATAAATGCATAGGACACCTTCAAAGTTCATAAGAGTGACTAGATACAATAGTTTCAAACAAGCAATAAGAAGTTATGCATCAATCAACTAGTCTTGGGACAATGCACATAGAACTAAGAATGGCCACTATGCTCTCAAAGTAGGTGCATAAAGATAGAAGGTGGAGACTCAACAAAATGGTAAAAGAAAGGCCTTCATAGAAGGAAGTAGGGATTCAAGTCTCATAAGGAGCTTCCAAAAATTATGGTACTTAATAGCTTTCAGCTCTCATTGCCCCTATCATAAGCATCTTGAAGTGATTAAGGTTAAAGTGAACAAACTATGGTGTATATGCTTGACGAAGTATAAGTTGGAAATCTCATGTCCCTTGAATACGAGGGCCACTCCTCATGCTACTCAAGTTTAGTCACCAGTAAGTTCTTGTCATCGTAAGTACATGTGTATCATAGAGAACCGCCAACGGGGTACCCCTTGCCCGATGATACAGAAGAATCCCCATATCAAAATGACAAGGCAAGCAGACAACGAGCATCTCAACAATCTTCTTATTTACCATGGGAATATGGTGCTTTTTTATCTCTTTCCTCCTTTCATAATCTCTTTTTTTTCTTTTTCTCCTTTTCTCAATATCTGACTCTTTTTATAAGAAGAATGCTTCATAGACAGCTCATTATGGTTACGCTGCAGGTTTCCACCATGACAGCATGGATTTGACCAGCGGCCCAGGCGTTTCTCTAACACATATACATAAGTCCATGGACTTACAAGATCCCCTTTCATTTCACACCGACGACATCCATAGACAAAAGAGCATGATATCAACTAGGTACAAAGTACTAGTGCAATGTTGAAAGCGTTCCCCATGACAACATGGTTCTGCTAATCCCCAACAAATAAGTGCAAGCATATACAACATAGACGACACAATGGTTCAAGCTTATTAAGGGCAGAAAAGTAAAGTGTGCCATCAAGTTCGTGAGAGCTTTAATCACTAGTTTTCTCATAGCAAGTTTAATTCGAAAGGTAGATAAAAACATGAATGTACATGGAATAGCATATGCTAGTAGGTAGGTATGGTGGACTCTTTGGAATAACTTGGTTTTAGGAGTTGGATGCATGAGTGGAACTCATACTTGGTTGTGGAGGCTAGCAAAAGACTGGGAGCGACAAACTAAGAGAGCAATAATGGCCATAATCATGCAGAGCGACAAAACATCATTAATCAAAGCATAAAGTGATACTACAAGTTAAAAACTAAAAGGATCAAAAAGGCTATGGTGACTTGGGATAGTCATAACATGGTGTGAGCATGCGCCAAGTCAACCCAAATAAAGCATCAAAGGATAATACCACAATACTATGCTTTAATATGCTAAAACAACGCATGATTCTTCAAAGGCACATTAAGCAATCTCAATTGTTTATAACATGTCATGCTACAACAAACAATACTAAGCATAAAGCCAAAACAATATCAAGCATGGCATGAAAAAGCATAGGCACAGTCAAAAACAAGCTCTCTTTACCACTTAAGCATGAACTTTTCCTACTCTTTTCCAATCCAAGCCAAACTATTTGAAAACCAATGTATGAAAGAGGGGGTCCAACCAATTTATTCAGCAAAATAAGCAAACCAAGCAAACGAAAAACCAAAACTAGAATGAAAAAGAAGACGCTCCAAGAATAACACAACTGTGCATGAAACAATAAAAATGAAGCGTTTGGAAGAAACCTGGGATTTTTATTAATGAAGAGGGGGATGCCTTGGCATCCCCAAGATTTGATGCTTGTACTTCTTAGATATTTCTTGGGGTGACACGCGTGGAATCCCCAAGTTTGAAGTTTAGTCCATCCTTCATCTCATTACTCATTCCTTCCATACACCTGAAATTTTTCCTTCATACAAAACTTCACACAAACTTTATTAGCAACATTAGTGCACTCAAGATAATAAGTATTTAGGTTCAGTTCTAACACCAATAAAACTTAAATTAAAACACTAGCTACTGTAGCACTTCCATCAAAAATCTCAATTTCCCAAAAGAACTCAAAAAGGAACCAACAAGAAGCAAATGCAGAAAATGGCAGAAATCTGTCAAAACAGACCAGCAGGTAAAGACGAATTTTTTCGAAGACCTTATGTTGCTCAAATCTAAAAGTGCTGAACTAACAAAAGTTAGATAACAACCTAGGGCAGAAGCACAAAAATTCAAGCCTCAAAAGGACGTATAGATATTTCACACGAATGTTTACGATGAAGCACAGAAATCTGTTTCGGGACAACAACTTTCCCAATCATTACTTCTCTCTCATTAGAGGTTACTCTTGGCACAAAAAGAAAATAAAAAGGATAAGGATCGGACTCATCTAAAACTTTTGGGTTATCTCCCAATAAGTACTTTTCTTTAACGCCTTTAAGTTAGGCATAAGAAGCAAGAAAAAGGATCACATGTTCTCAAATGAAGAAGCATTTAAACCAAATTTTGTTTTCATAGGAGAGGCAAAAGAAATCTTCTATCTCTTCTTAGGGAAGTGTTCTATACCTTTCTTGAGTGGAAGTTGATATTTAATGGTGCCTTATTTCATATCAATAATGGCACTAACAGTTCTAAGAAAAGGTCTTCCCAAAGTAATAGGACAAGAAGCATTGCATTCAACATCCAAAACATAGAAATCAACGGGGACATAGGCATTGTTAACCATAATAAGGACATCATTAATACTCCCCATGAGTTTATTTTTAGCATTATCATCAAGTGGAACATTCAAATAACAATCTTCAAGTGGTGGCAAATCAAGCATATCATAAATCCTTCTAGGCATAATGGAAACACTACTATCAAGATCACATAAAGCTTTGAAATCAAAATCATTCACTTTCATATTAATGATGGGTTCCCAACTATCTTCTTGTTTTATAGGAATAGAAGCCTTATGTTTCATATTTTCTTCTTTAATCTTTATGAGAGCATCAGTAATATGTTTTGTAAAGGCCATATTCATAGCACTAGCATTAGGACTTTTTGCAAGCTTTTGTAGGAACTTAATAACTTCAGAGATATTGCAACCATCAAGATCAAAATCATAGTTATCATCAAAGGTAGTAGAGCTATTACTAGCCTCAACACTAGTGGTAGTGATAGTAGAAACACTAATGTTTCTAGCAATTTCATCTTCTCTTTCCCACGTAGCATGCAATTTAGCTAATAGTCTAACATTTTCATCAATTCTTACTTGTATGGCATTAGATGCTGCAAAGGGACTATCATTAGTTTCAGGTTTAGCAGCCATTTTATTAATCAAAGAGGATTGAGCTTTAGACAAGGATGATATATTTCTTTCACCATTAGAAAGTTTCAATTGCAAATTAGGAATTTCCCTATTCAAATTCTCAAGTTGATGACTAATATTCTTCAAAATGGTAGATTGTTCCTCCATAGTTTTAGTAAATAATTTGTTTTGTTCATATTGCCTTTGCATGAAGTTTTTAGTGGCTCTTTCAACTTCTAAAATTGTTCCTTCACTAGGTGTTCCAGGTTTGCCATTATAACCATAAGTATTATTAGGAGGGTAAGGCCTATAATTGTTATTACCATAAACATTGTTGCCAAAATTATTATTTCTTATAAAGTTCACATCAACTTGCTCTTCTTGAGCAACCAAAGAAGCTAAAGGAACATTATTTGGATCAATATGGGCTTTCCCATTAATAAGCATAGACATAATAACATCAATCTTATCACTCAAGGAGGAGGTTTCCTCAACAAAATTTACCTTCTTACCTTGTGGAGCTCTCTCAGTATGCCATTCAGAGTAGTTAACCATCATATTATCCAGAAGCTTTGTTGCAGCACCCAAAGTAATGGTCATAAAGGTACCTCCAGCAGCAGAGTCCAATAGGTTCCTTGAAGAATAGTTCAATCCTGCATAAAAAGTTTGGATGATCATCCAAGCAGTCAGTCCATGAGTGGTACAATTCTTTACCAAAGATTTCATTCTTTCCCAAGCTTGAGCAACATGTTCATTATCAGATTGTTTAAACTTCATTATTTAACTTCTCATAGATATAATCTTAGCAGGAGGATAGTATTTCCAATGAAAGCATCTTTACATTTAGTCCAAGAATCAATACTATTCCTAGTTAAGGAATTCAACCATTCTTTAGCTTTCCCTCTCAAAGAGAAAGGAAAAAATTTAAGCTTAATAATATCTCCATCTATATCCCTATGCTTTTGCATCTCACAAAGTTCAACAAAGTTATTTAGATGGGCAGCAGCATCTTCACTACCAATACCAGAAAATTGTTCTCTCGTAACAAGATTGAGTAAAGCAGGTTTCATTTAAAAGAAAGTAGCTTCAGGAACAGGTGGAGCAATAGGTGTGCTCATAAAATCATTGTTGTTGGTGCTAGTGAAGTCACACAACTTAGTATTTTCAAGAGTAGTCATTTTTTTGTTTTTAATAAAGAAAGCAAACTTGTCAAACTAATTTTTTTCTGTTTTTGATAAAGAAACAAGCAAACAAAGCAAAAAGAAACTAAGCAAAACAAAAATAAAAAAGTAAAGAGATTGGTTATGAGGGACTCCCCTTGTGAATATGTCCTTGACTCCCCGGCAACGGCACCAGAAAAAGTACTTGCTGACTCGTGTATTAACGAGCTCGTTGGGGAACCCCAAGAGGAAGGTATGATGAGCACAGCAGTAAGTTTTCCCTCAGTTATGAAACCAAGGTTATCAATCCAGTAGGAGAAAGGAAACACCCCAAAGTTGTAGCTACCTGAACTTTGGCTGGGCGCACTACCGGTGCCAGCAGCAACATGGAGACCTGCACAACACAACCACAGAACTCTGTCCCCAACTTACGATGAGGTTGTCAATCTCATCGGTTTTGCTGAAAACAAAGGATGAAACGTATCGAGTGGAAGAAATTAATAGTTTGCAGAAAGTAAACACAAAGCAGTAAATAGTTGATTGTAGATCGATAGTAAAAGAAAGGACCGGGGTCCATAGTTCACTAGAGGTGGCTCTCCTTAAGATAGATGCCATGTTGGGTGAACAAATTATAGCGGGGCAATTGACAAACATCGAGAAAGAAAAGCATATACTACTCATCTTGACTCCTTTGAGATCCGATTGGGCATTACAACATTATACATAGACCGTAATCCAACTGCATCTATGACTAATAATCCACCTTCAGGTTATCATCCCAACCCCCTCCAGTATTAAGTTGCAAGCAACGGATAATTGCATTACGCATTGCGTGTAAAGTAAACAATACGATTGTTCTATGAACAAAGGATTGTTATTTTCTCCCTAGTAGCAACAACACATCTAGTACCTTAGAGATTTTTGTCACTTCCCCAGATTACCAGAGGCATGAACCCAATATCGAGCATAAATACTAACTCTTGGAGTTGCTAGCATCTACTTGGCCAAGATAGCTACTAACAATGGAAAGCATGCAAGATCACAAATAACAAAGACATGATAGAATCAATAATCAATCTGAAATAGCATCTCAATATCCATCGGATCCCCGCAAACACAACATGCAGAATTACAAATAGATGATCTTAATCATGAACGGAGCTCACAAGATCTAAACATGATAGCACAAAGGAGGAGAACCAGCCATCTAGCTACTACATGGACCCGTAGTCTAGAGATGAACTACTCACGCATCACACCGGAGGCTTGCATGGTGATGAAGAAGGCCTCCAAGGTGAATTCCCCCTCTCCGGCAGGGTGCCGGGAAGAGCTTCAGATCCCTCCCGATCTAGGGATGGAGATGACGGCGGCTACAAACTCTTTCGTGGATTTTTGATCGGGTACTTAGGGTTTCCATATCAGAGGCAATATATAGGCGGAAGGAGAGGCCGAGGGGGTGCCTGGGGCAACCAGACCACCCCCTGGCGCAGGCCAGGCCTGGTCGCACGGCTAGGTGGTGTGGCCAGTCCCCAGCCCCTCTTCGTCTCGTATTCTGGCTCTAGGTGTCCCACGGTGAAAAACTGACTATGGCTTTTGTCCCGTCCAATTCCGAGAATATTCATTTTCTGACTTTCCTGGAACCAAATACAGCAGAAAATATGCAGTTGGCACTATGGCTCTTGTTAATAGGTTAGTCCAAGAAATCATATGAAAAGCACTCCAAAGTGTGGACAAAACACAAGAAAGTAGATAAAACCAAGCATGGAACATCAAAAATTATGGATAGGTTTACAACATATCAGGGGGCACACCACCCAGGAGCCAGGCGGTGTGGGACTAAACCCCACACCCTCTGGCCACCTAGGGGCAGCCGTCGGCCCTAGGTGGGCCCCATTGGGGCGGCCCACCAAGCCTAGGCCGGCTGGCCCCCACTCCCTAGGCGCCTTTCCCTATTGGGCCTCCCTTCGGGTGAGGCCCATTAGCATTAAGGAGCCTTTAAAAATAAAATAAAATATATATTTAATATTAATTCTCCAAATAACATTCAAATACACATATTATATTATTTCTTCACTCCGGAACACCTTCCGGACCCCTTCCGATCTTCATCGGATGTTACCCGGAACTATTCCGGTTTCTCTTTCTCTATTTCTCCTACGATACCTCATCTACCCTAAGCGTCCCTACCCTCAAGCATGACATCCTTCGGTTCGGAAACACTCCGTACATGATTGAGACTACTCTCACATTAATGATCAACAGAGGGACCTGGATGGCCATGTGGCCCCCGTGCATTTCACGAATATAATCGCTCGAACCGTGAGATAGTCGTTTCCCGTTCCCTTTGTCATTTGATACCTAATTCATCCGAGACTTGATCTTCGGTATCTCCATACCCTAGTTTGATCTCGTTACCGATGAACTTTTTTTCTTGTTCTCATGTCGTTGCATTCCGTGACCCAGTCACATGCTTGCAAGCTTCATTAATGCAATGCCACCGAGATGGCCACATGTATCTATCCATTACATGGACTAGACAAATCCTGGTCTTGATATGTACTCCTCTATGCATCCCTTCGGAAAACCTGAGTGGCACCTTTTTGATCACCCTGTTACGAGATGATTCTTGATAACCATCTAAGCTTCTTCCGGAATGGTGATTTGCATTACCTCACAGTCAAAGGATTAGGTTGTTAGGTTCTCTATGTTTTATCATCAATGGTGAACTTTGTAACTAGATCTCATTAAGATATAATGGTCGGATGTTTGTCTATCATGTTATTCAACTAATAACATGACCTCATTGTCAGTTGGCATAAATTCCCATGATCTTGAAACCCAGACCATCCTCATGACCAATAAACTAGTTCACTAGAGGTAACTAGAGACACGGTTTGTTTGCATACCACACGTGTATTAACGTTTTGTATTAACACAGTTATAGCACAGTATGAAACGTATTATGAACATATAGGAGATATATCAAATAATACATTTTATTATTTGCCTCTAGGGCATAACTCCTTCAGTCTCCCACTTGCACTAGAGTATAACCAAAACTAGTTTACAATAGGCAGGAACCTAACACCAATGGAATCTCGGTGTTGTTCTTGCTTTTCCCGATGGAGAGCTTTAGTCAAAGGATCTGCCACATTCAGTTCCGTATCTACTTTGCAAATCTTGACTTCAGCTTCGTCAACGTTCTGCCGGATGACGTGAAATAGAAGCTTGATGTGTTTGGCTGTGGAATGAGTTCTTGGTCCCCTTGCGTTTGTAATAGCACCCGTGTTATCACAATAGATCATCACGGGGTCTTGCGCATTGGGAAAAACTCCTAGTTCGATGAAGAAATCCCTTAGCCAAACAGCCTCATTTGCTGCATCAGCCGCATCAATGTATTCAGACTCCATTGAAGATTGCGCCACCACCGGCTGCTTCTTGCTCTTCCAGCTTACCGCCCGACCATTCACTAAGAAAAAAAATCCTGTTTGAGAATTCGAGTCATCATGATCTGAATTCCAGCTTGCATCTACGTAACCTGTTATGTTTAGAGCTTCATCATTTGCTCCATAGATTAGGAACATATCCTTTGTTCTTCTCAGATACTTCTGGATATTCTTCACAGCTGTCCAGTGATCCGGTCCTGGATTACTTTGATATCGGCTCGTCAAACTAAGAGCCAATGCCACATCAGGTCGTGTATTCAGCATTGCATACATGATAGATCATATGGCTGAAGCATAGGGGATGTAAGACATCTTCTCTCTATCATTGTATGTTACATGACATTGAGTCATACTCATTTTGCAATTCTTCATCATAGGTGTAAAATCCCTTTTGGTGTTTTCCATTTTGAACCTCTTCAAAATCTTTTCTATGTAAGTACTATGACTCAATGCTATTAGGTGCCTTGATCTATCTATATAGATCTTGATTCCTAATATATATGCAGATTCACCTAGATCCTTCATGTAAAATTGGTTAGTCAAATATGCTTTCACGCTTTTCATAAGATCCACATCGTTTCCCATGGGTAATATGTCATCCACATATACTACTAAGAAAACAACTGAGCTCCCACTTGCTTTCTTGTAAACACAGAACTCTTGTTGGTTTTGGACAAATCCAAAGCTCTTGATCACTTGATCAAAACATTATTTCCAGCTCCGAGATGCTTGCTTCAATCCATAAATGGACCGTTGAAGCTTACAAACCTTTCCAGCATCCTTAGGATTAACATAACCTTCCGGTTGCATCATATACAACTCTTCATCAATGTGACCATTGAGAAATGCAGTCTTGACATCCATCTGCCAAATTTCATAGTCGAAATGTGCAACTAGTGTTATTAAAATCCTGACAGCCTTAAGCATCACTACGGGAGAGTAAGTCTCATCATAGTTAACTCCTTGAATTTGTCGAAACCCCTTTGCAACGAGTCAAGCTTTGTGAACGGTCACATTACCATTCGCATCTGTCTTTTTCTTAAAGATCCATTTATTTTCCACGGCCTTGTGGCCTTCTGGAAGATCCACCAAAGTCCAAACTTGGTTTTCATGCATGGATCCTATTTCAGATTTCATGGCTTCTAGCCATTTCTCGGAGTCAGCACTATCCATAGCCTCTTTGTAATTTGCAGGTTCTTCCTGTTCATCTAGGATGACAGACATTACAAGGCTATTGTACCAATCAGGTGTGGCACGAACCCTTGTAAACCTGCGAACCTCAGGAGTCTCGATGTCATTGTTTTGATCATCATCAATGGGCTCTTCCTCCATGTTGGAGAGCGGTTTCGGAACATCTTCTGTTGCGCTACTCGGAATTTGGAGAGAAGGGTCAACAATTTCATCTAACTCAATTTTCCTTCCGCTCACTCCTTTTGCAAGAAACTCTTTCTCGAGAAAGCTGCCGGTTCTTGCGAAAAACGTTTTGCCTTCGGCTTGGTTGTAGAAAGTATATCCAGCGGTTTCCCTTGGATATCCTACAAAAATACATTTTACGATTTGGGTTCGAGTTTGTCAGGCTGCAGTTTCTTAACGTATGCCTCATAACCCCAAACTTTCAAAAATGACAACTTCGGCTTCTGCCCATACCATATCTCATATGGGGTTGTCTCCACAGATTTGGATGGTGCTCGGTTTAAAATAAAAGCAGCGGTTTCTAACACGTATCCCCAAAAAGACACAGACAAATCAGTTAAAGATATCATCGACCGCACACTATCCAATAGGGTTCGGTTACGATGTTCTGACACACCATTACGCTGTGGTTTTCCGGCTGGCGTAAGCTGTGGGATAATCCCACAGTCCTTCAAGTGCATGTTAAACTCATAACTCAAATACTCACCTCCTCGATCCGATCGAAGGTGCTTGATTTTCTTGTTAAGTTGATTCTCTACCTCTTTCTGAAATTCCTTGAACTTTTCAAAAGTCTCAGACTTGTGCTTCATTAAGTAGATATATCCATATCTGCTTAAGTCGTCAGTAAAGGTAACAAAGTAACGATAACCATTGCGTGTTGAGACGCTCATTGGTCCACATACATCCGTATGTATGATCCCCAGTAGGTCTACAACTCTCTCCACTATCCCGGAGAATGGTGTCCTAGTCATTTTGCCCATGAGGCATGGCTCACATGTATCAAGGGATTCGAAATCCAATGATACAAGAAGGCCTTCTGAATGAAGCTTCTTCATGCGTTTTATGCCAATGTGACCAAGACGGCAATGCCACATAAAAATGGAATCATCACTACGCTTACAATGTTTAGCATCAACACTATGGATGTGTGTATCACATTCAAGATCAAGTAAGAATAAACCATCACATACAGGAGCATGAACATAGAAAACATCATTCATATAAATTGAACAACCATTTGTTCCTGATTTAAACGAATAACGGTCTTGCAACAAGCAAGACCCACTCACAATATTCATACTCAATGCGGGTACATAATAGCATTTATTCAAAACCAATAATAATCCTGATGGTACACGGAAATGCAGGGTGCCGACGGCCATCACTTCGACTCTCGAACCATTGCCAACGTGCATCGTCACCTCGTCCTTCCTCAGGCGCCTCCTACTCTGAAGATCCTGCTGAGAGTTACAAATGTGAGCAACAGATCCGGTATCAAATACCTAGGTGTTACTCCTCGCGCTTGTAAGGAATACATCAATAACATGTATTTCATATATACCTTTGTCCGGGGTGGCTATCTTGCCAGCTGACTTGTCTTCAAGGTATTTGGGGCAGCTGTGTTTCTAGTGCCCATCCCCTTTGCAGTAGAAGCACGAAGTGCCGGGCTTAGGGTCAGGCTTGGCAGTCTTTGAGGTGCTGGGAACAAACCTGCCATCCCTCTTAGACTTCTTACCCTTGCCTTTCCCCTTTTGCCCCGGTTTCTTAAAGTTGGTGGTCTTGTTGACCATCAACACCGTGTGCTCCTTCTTGATTTCAACCTCAGCAGTTTTGAGCATGGCGAACACCTCAGCAAGGGTCTTAGTCATCCCTTGCATGTTGTAGTTCATCACAAAGCTCTTATAGCTAGGGGACAGCGAGTGCAGCACCCTATCAATCGTGAGCTCCTTCAGGATTTTGCAATCCAGGGAGTTTAAGCGCTTAACGTAGCCAAAAAATTTGACCACGTGCTCACTAATACTGCTGTGCTCTTCCATTTTAGAAGAGAAGAAGAGCTCGGAAGCATCATACCTCTCTGCACGAGCCTGTGGAGCAAAGACGGCCTTGAGATCCTCAATGATCTCAAAGGCATTCATCTTCTCAAAATGCTTTTGAAGCTCCGGCTCCATGGCATAGAGCATTCCACTCTGGATGAGGGAGAAATCCTCCGCCTTGGACTACCAGACATTCTTTTCGTCCTAGGAGGCGGAATCTGTAGGCTTAGCCAGAAGCTCAGCCTCGATGACATAAGTCAACTTGTAGGGGACTAGGAGGATCCTAAGATTGCGGAACCATGCGGTGAAGTTGGTTCCATCAGTTTTCATCTTGTCCTTGTTGAGGAAAGTGTTAAGGTTGAATGTGGGTGGGCAAGACATCTACAAAGGATTTGCAAAGCGTTTAGACTATGTTCATAATAATGAGTTCAAGTTTTAACTAAAGGAACTCCCACTTAAACGAACATCCCTCTACTCGTTTAGTGATCACATGATCCCAATCCCCTGCACCTCCCCCGATTAACAAGGCCATCAATGCAATATCAAAGGTGGACATTCCCCAATGTCGATCACATCAACTATGTGATTCATGCTTGACCTTTCGGTCTCCTGTATTCCGAGGCCACGTCTCTGTAACGTGCTAGGCTCGCCAGTTCTAACTCGTGTGTATTCGCAGTGCAACATGGCTTACACCCACTGAATGCGAACGTAGATATGTCTGACCCCTACTCACCATAGGGCGCCTCATACCGAAGAACTTTCTTGGTGGTGCACACACAAGGGGAATACGGTAACTGGAATACTACGAGGGATTATCTTATTATGCTACCGTCTAATAAGTATACCAACATAATAAGTAATACTTCAAAAGTTTATGACATGGCTATAGCCTTATGATCATCATCAATAGCTTCAATGAGAGTCTCAAAAACTTGTCATTGCCACGTTATAATACTTTCCCCTATGCAATAATAAAGATAGACGCTTCTATATTATCTATTGCATGTTTTACGTGGCTTTAAGGCTTTCGCAGTAGAACCCCCTTCCCGCCTAGGAACGTCGAGCCACAACATGGATTCAATGATTGTCGTTCTTATTCCCTTTTCAGGGCCCTCCAGTGTTAATGCCATATCAACTACTGTGGAGATATAGACACGCCCCTAAGCCACTTTGATTCGTGGACCAGTCTCGTGAATCGCCACGTGAGGTCGGTTAGGGGGCGCTTCATCAAACAGTGTCGCGATATGAACAATAACATTAAAGAGGGTAGCAACTAGAGAATCAATGCCCACATATTGATATGTGTTCTATCCGTACGACATGTCTACCCATACACCCGCTCTGATACCACTATAGGGTTCCGTAGCAGAAAACAAAAAAATTCTATCTACTCGAACACTAATACCAGGATCTATACTATGTAGACATAAGTAACAGAGATGGGATTCAATATTCATACCTTTGAAAACCGAGGCACGCCTTACGCAGGAAGGCATATATTGATAAAGACGAGCAGCACCCCAAGTGTGATGCCTCTGAAGTTCGTCACACGTCCGGTGTAGGAGTCGTCAACCGGACTCCGATCTAGCCGAGCAGCGGAAGAAGTAGATGCCGGATCGCAGATCACACGACGGTAGTGTGAAGGTGGAGAACTCACCCACGAGGTCCTCCCCAATTTTACGGAGAAGTCCTCAGTGGATGAGAGAGAGAATGAGAGGGAATGGGTGATTCCAAAGGGGGAGGGGTGACCCCTATATATAGTGGAAGGGGGGCACACCACCCAGGGGCCAGGCGGTGTGGGACTAAACCCCACACCCACCGGCCACCTAGGGGCAGCCGCCGACCCTAGGTGGGCCCTATTGGGGCGGCCCACCAAGCCTAGGCCGGCTGGCCCCCACTCCCTAGGCGCCTTGCCCTATTGGGCCTCCCTTCGGGTGAGGCCCATTAGCATTAAGGAGCCTTTAAAAATAAAATAAAATATATATTTAATATTAATTCTCCAATTAACATTCAAATACACATATTATATTATTTCTTCACTCCGGAACACCTTCCGGGGCCCTTCCCATCTTCATCGGATGTTACCCGGAACTATTCCGGTTTCTCTTTCTCTATTTCTCCTACGATACCTCATCTACCCTAAGCGTCCCTACCCTTAAGCGTGACATCCTTTGGTTCGGAAACACTCCGGACATGATTGAGACTACTCTCACATCAATGATCAATAGAGGGACCTAGATGGCCATGTGACCCCCATGCGTTTTACGAATATAATCGCTCGAACCGTGAGATAGTCGTTTCATATCCCCTTTGTCATTCGATACCTAATTCATCCGAGACTTGATCTTCGGTATCTCCATACCCTAGTTCGATCTCATTACCGATGAACTTGTTTTCTCGTTCTTATGTCGTTGCATTCTGTGACCCAGTCACATGCTTGCAAGCTTCATTAATGCAACGTCACCGAGATGGCCACGTGTATCTGTCCGTTACATGGACTAGACAAATCCTGGTCTTGATATGTACTCCTCTACGCATCCCTTCGGAAAACCTGAGTGTCACCTTTTTGATCACCCTGTTATGAGATGATTCTTGATAACCATCTAAGCTTCTTCCGGAATGGTCATTTGCATTACCTCACAGTCAAAGGATCAGGTTGCGAGGTTCTTTGTGTTTTATCATCAATGGTGAACTTTGTAGCCAGATCTCATTAAGATATAACGGTCAGATGTTTGTCTATCATGTTATTCAACTAATAACATGACCTCATTGTTAGTTGGCATAAATGCCCATGATCTTGAAACCCAGACCATCCTCATGACAAATGAACTAGTTCACTAGAGGTAACTAGAGACACGGTTTGTTTACATACCACACGTGTATTAACGTTTCGTATTAACACAGTTATAGCACAGTATGAAACGTATTATGAACATATAGGAGACATATGAAATAATACATTTTATTATTTGCCTCTAGGGCATAAGTCCTTCACCCCTCCCCCTCCCCTCCTTTAGTTCCACCCCAGGACTTTGAGGAAGGTAGTACCTCCTTTTCCCCTATATATAGTGGGGGTATTTGGCCAGATAAATACACACAAAAATCAATAAAGGTCTTCTCACTTTTGGGAGGACCTCCAATTGATATTTTCTCTCTCTCTCTCTCTCTCTATCTATCTATATATCTATCTATCTATCTATATCTCTCTCGTGACCGTGGTCCCAAGTTTGGACTGCGCGAACGAGAGACATCTTCATCACGGAGCGCCGTCGCGCTATGGGATTCGGATCTAGGAGCTCTACTTCCACAACTGCTGCTGGATCAGGGAAGCGTGAGTCATCGTCAGGCACCAGACGTGTGTAACTCCCCGCGAGGTGTCATACTTGAGGAACTCAAGTCGTTGGAGCCAAGGGAGCGCAAGGACTTCATCACGACCTTGAGGTCTTCTTCGGCTCGTCTACATCAACCACGCTCTCCTGAGCATTGACAATGCTTTTCGGTCTTCAAGGGTAAGTTCGTGAAAATCCCCTCCCGTTACTGTATTACTAATAGATAGGTCCTGGGAGCATCAGGGGTTCAGGGGTGTAGGGTAAAAATTTATTGTTTTCATACGCGGAACCCCTACAGTGGTATTAGAGCTAGATCTATGCGTAGTAATGCTGGTACGGGTAGAACACACGAGATGTAACGTGTGGGCATTGATCTTTTAGTTGTTACCCTCACACATGTACTTGTGTATACTGTAGTAATGCTTGATGAAGCGGCCCCCAACCAACTTTAGCATTCATTCGCGAGACTGGTCCACGCTTGACATACGGCTTGTACCGTATAAAGTGGCTTAGGGGGGTGTCTGTCTCTCTCAGATTAGTTGGTATGCCATTTGCAATGGAGGGCCCCGAAAGGGGTGTAGTAGAGACAACTACTTGATCAGCGTTGTGCTAAAAGTTCGTAGGTAAGAACGGTTCTTGTGTGAAAACCCATTCAGCCACGTAAAACATGCAAAGATAGAGTAGAGGCGTCTAACTTTGGTTTGCAGGGGGCGTTGCTTTGTGATATGGTTGTGGAAAAGGTAAAGTTATTACCTTATGTTACGTAGTAGTAGATAGTCATGAAGGCAACGAACTATCACGCCGTAATGACACCGGTACCCTGGTGTCTACGGCGCCGGAATCCGGTGACGACGGATGGAGATCACGATGTGAAGGACCATATCACATCGCATTTAAATTCAATGTTATTGTTTGTATATCTTATTGTGTGCTAGTATTAGATACTCAACGGTAGCCTAATAAGATGATCCCTGTTAAAATTACCAACGATTGTGTTCCCCCTTAGTGTGCACCACCAAGAAAGTTCTTCGGTATGAGGCAATCCATGGTACAGGCATGGGTGTCAGACATATCTATGTTCGCATACAGTGGGTGTAAGCCATGTTGCACAGCGAATACACTAAGGTTGAGTTGGCGAGCCTAGCATGTGCAGACATGGCCTCGGAATGCGGATGGTCGAAAGATCGAGCACGAGTCGCATGAATGATGTGACCGATGTTTAGCGTCCACCCTTGAACCCACATTGATGGCCATGACGATCGGGGGAGATGTGGATGATAGGGGTCGTGTTATCACTAGGAACCCTTCTGGGGATAGGTGCTTCTGAGTGGAGGTATTATTAACTCATTTAATTATAAACTTAGTGTAAATTCCTTTTTGCAATTGTAAATGTAGAAAAGTTCTCCTTGATGCCACCTTTCCTGTTGAGGATTGATTGGTTAGAAGGAGAGAAGCTCAGATTAGATGGATCAAACTTCTCTATATGGGTTGCGCGTATCCACGTTCTCCTTAGCGAGAATGACATGGTCGACTACATACTCGACGGGATGGATTTGGATCGGTCTTTGATTTAGAGACCCCAGAGCAGCGGGAAGACCGCTATCTCCGTCTGGAAATGGCCTCCTTCATTTCAGTTACAATGCGTTTCGGAATGGTGGACGAGATGTGGCCTTTCGTGGGTGATGTCAACCCTCGTATGGTAATGCTATAGCTTAGGACACATTTCGTAGAACAAGCACGCATATGGGAGCATGAGCTGATGGGAGACTTCCTCTCCATTAAGATGGAGGAAAACTCATCACTTGATGACCACTTGGAGCGCATGCTTGATGTGTACATGAGGCCTGCATACTTCCTGGATAGCTGGATGACGGGCTCTTTTGCAAATGGCGTTGTGCTACGGTTGCTGCCACCAAGCTACCAAGCATAAGTCAGGACTTGCATTATGAGAGGTGACGCGGAATCAATGGAATTCCATCGGTTCGTAACACATCTCAGGAATGTGTTGGTTGAACCAAATGTCGCTAAGGTTATCAATGACAAAGGTATATATTTGATATAAATTTTATAAGTGTTATAATCTTGCAAACACATTTGCAGTGTTAAGTATATTTGATACTTGTTCTGTTTTACTGAAAACAGGTCCTTCTGCATGAGAGGTGCTTGCTAGAGAGGAGGTGATGTTGCGTGCTGATGGTGAGCATGATGATGATGGCCAACGACGCTCTCCCTCGACATTTATCATTTAGTTTATGTTTTGGATAGTTATTGTAATCAAAATATTATGAACTTCTTTAGTGTGTCTCACACTTTGTGAGACGGTTATTCATATCAGTTTGTAACAAACAGTTGTTCTACTTTTATGAATGATTTCTATCTGTGTTCATATCTTGTTTAATTATATGTGAATTATCCTTGTTGTTTGAAATTAATTGATAATACATGAACATTTGTAAAATATCGAAATGCCTTAAAATACCCAACTAAAATGATATTTCATTACAGAATGAAAACCATTGTTTAACTTCAAAGTTATGTTGATAATATGTGAAAGTCATTCGATTTCTTATCACATAAATCATGCCTACATTCGCAAAATTAACTTGAACACCATGTATTACTTGAATACAAAGTGTTCACTGAATGTTAAAAGTAAATACATATTCGATGTATTATGATTTAACAAAATGGTAATTATCATTATGATTTTTTGATTGTGTAAAGAAGTTTACGAAAGGAAACATGAATATGAAACTATTTGATTTGATCAAAGTGTTTGATCAATAAAAGGGTATAAATATAAAAGAGAATCTAATTACATGATTTGATCAATAGTAATGAAATTTGACTTTATAAAGAATGGCATAAAAGTAATTGTGAAATGCAAAGCGTTTTGAAACGTCAAAATACAAAGCATCACAATGTGATATTAGATATCAAAGTGGGTAAATAGATGGCACCAAATAAATCGTTGTAGTGTAGATCTAGAGACCATTAGTTAAGAAATAGTTAACACTCAATTAGAATATATGAACCATTTGAATTCGTGAAAGCGGCTCCATATCTAGTATGGATCATCGTAAAAGTTTTGGGGTTATTCGATATAACCAAAACAATAGCGAATAAGTCCTTGTAGAGTATTCATTGGAAACTTTGAATACGAAATCCATAGCTGAAACCGAAAGAGAAGCAAAACTTGTATTGCTTGGATTTCGGTACATTTTTTAGAAAGTTCGCATTCAATGATATTTCTCAATTATAAAGCAAATGGAAGAAAGTGTAAAACATGATGAGGATCCAAATTCGTGCATCAGAGTGTTGAGAAGCGCAACAGGCAATGTTCCTGAACAATTCTCTTCACAAAGGAAAGAATCAATGATAATGATCATTGTGTTTTCCCCACTGGTGTTTTCACTACATGAAATAGGATTCAAAATGTAAACCATATCTAGTATGGAGACATTTATGAATCATTTGTCATGATTCTTGGAATATGACATACCTATGAACTACTAAGGAAATAATGGTAAACTAGAATTATGAGAAATCCTAAAAGAAAAATTCACTTGAGATTAGAAAGCAATTCATTGCTGAATCTCACACAAGTAAAAGGGGTTACTTGAATTTTCCCAAATGACTGCAAAGCCATAGTGGAAAAGGGGGTGAATGACAAAAGCACAATTTTTCAAGTATTGGACGAATTCAAATGAATTTGATTCATGTGTGCTTAATATCCAGTGGATTTAAAACTAGTAAAAGTACTAGTATCCCATAGTAAAACTCCAAGTTTGATATTTGATCAAAGGATTTTGAAATTATTCAAAATAGTGAGTGGATATGCAATTTGCATGAAATTGAGTGGGAGCTATGAAAGTCTTCCTAAAACAATATGTGAATGACATATTTTTGAGTGGGAGTAATATAAGTCTCAAATTTAAATATGTAGGAACATAGTTTGAGTAAGAGTACTGACTCATACCCAAATATGGTAGGAACATATTTTGAGTGGGAGCTTATAGGAGTGAGTCTTAAGTATGTTAAGAATAAAAGTGCAAGTTCCAATAAATAATGATTTATAAGGTGTATAAATTGATAATAAGTGTATTATGATATTATGTAGTATTCCTTAAGGGATTCTGAAAAGGGTTTCAGAATAGAAGTTAATTAAGGAACTGGTCCTTAATAACTCAAATTAGGAATAGTATTAAGTTGAACATCAATGGTTGAAAGAAAGAAAAGGATGATCATCATCCACTATGTTGAGACATAGGTTCTATCTTAGTAAACCATGATGGTAACTTAACATAATATTTGATCCAATAAGGAACATTTGAAAGTGATTAAGTTTGAATCACGGAACGTTGAGCTAAGTTTGTCCGTAGTGTCTAATAGAGAACTGCAGACATGTTTTCCAAATCCATAAAGGATGACATATCTTAAACATAAAGGGTTATGTTATAAGGGAATATGTTGGAAACTCCTATAAATACCGATTGAAGTCAAGTAGGAAGCGAGATGAACAAAACATCAAAAGTCGCACTGAGCGCACTAGTGTTTCGATGAATACATTTATAATAATAGATAAGGGTACCATCTAAAATGATGTATAATGTTATGGCGGGGCTAGTTCACTTTTAACATAGAATGATGTGTCCCAGGGCACAGTGCCCATGAGAAAGCCCTCGTGGTTGATCTAAAGTCACTGTAGGCTCCTAGAATCAGGCCTCGTTCTGCTACCATAGCGACGATGCATACACACAGATGTTATCGTGTGATGATAAAGTATTAATGTCAATCAAGGTGACATTAGTAAGTTGCAAAGGATTTGGGACTGTAAAGTACAGGCCCAAGACTCAACCTCTTCCATGAGCAAGCATGTTCAGGGTACCGGGATATATGGTGCCAATGATTAAGAATAAATGCAGCTAGTTTATTTGTACTCTAGTGCCAGTGGGAGACTGTTGGAAATATGCCCTAGAGACAAATAATAATAAGAATTATTATCATATTTCATAAAGTTTATGACTAAGTTGTATATCATGCTATAACTGTATTAAAAGGAAACGTCAATACACGTGTGATATATAAACAACCAGGGGTTCCTAGTGAAACTCTAGTCACTAGTTCGTTGGTCAATAGATGATCAAGGTTTCCTGATCATGTGGCATTTATGCTAGTTGGAAATAGAGTCAACTCATTCTGAGAATGAGATGATGAACCAATACCCAACCTAAACATCATGACCCAATCATGTCATAAAGTTCAAGTTACGATGATTAGAATAGACCCTCGTAGACTATTCCTTAGATTGTGAGGCTATATCAATCACTGTCTCCCGAGAGTGCTCAGATAGCATCAAGCGTCACTTGGTAACACAATGATTATAAAGGTGTGTTCAGGTACTCAGAGGAACCGTAGAGGTAATATATGTCAAGAGCAGGATTTTCCATCCACGTGACAGAAAGATACTCAAGGGCCCACTCGGAGAAGTTATATCCAATAGCTACGCAGCGTGTGATTTGATCATAGGGATATCACTTGTCGGAACGAGTCAAGTGGCATTGTTCGGTAACAAGATTGAACACAAAATGGTGATGTCATTGATCAGATCTCGGGCAACGCAAGTACTGAGAGACAAAAGGAATAAGACACGACTGTCCCGGTTCAAACGACGAAAGATCTTCATGGAATGCACAGGGGTCACATGGCCATCCAGGTCCCGCTATCGATCATTGGTCCGGGAGTGTCCCGACCATGTCTGGAGTGTTCCTGAACCATGGGGTATCACGCTTAAGGGCTTGATGATGCTTAGAGAGTGTTTACAGGATCGGTAGAATCACTTAAGAAGAGAAGAGAGAAAACCGGAAGGGTTTCGATAAGTTCGGAGGATGTCCGGAGTGGAGGTGGAAGGTGTTACATAGCCACGGAGATTGAATAATATATGAATAAATGTTAAATGTTGATTTAATCATTTATTCATAATTATTTAATAAAGAGAAAATCAATTAAAATGTCAAAAGGCTTAATGGACCAATTCCGGAGGGAGAAGGGCCCAAGAGGAAAAGGCAAGAGGAGAGAAGGGGCAAGGGGGTGGCCGACTGGGCCAAGCCCCCTCCCCGCATGCGGCCCACTAGGGCCGGACGACGGCTTCCCTCCCTCTCCCCCTCCTTTCGTCCCACCCTAGGACTTTGAGGGAGGTAGTACCTCCCCTCCCCTATATAATGGGGGTATTTTGCTAGATAAATACACACAATATTCAATAAAGGTTTTCTCACTTTTGGGGAGACCTCCAATTGATATTCTCTCTCTCACCCGTGACCGTGGTCTCAAGTTCGGACTGCGCAAACGAGAGACATCTTCACTGCGGAGCGCCGTCGCGCTGCGGGATTCGAATCCAGGAGCTCTACTTCCGCAACTATTGCTGGATCGGGGAAGCGGGAGTCATCGTCAGGCATTGGATGCATGTAACTCCCCGCGAGATGTCACACTTGAGGCACTCAAGTCATTGGAGCCACAGGAGCGCAAGGACTTCATCACGACCTTGAGGTCGGCTTCGGCTCGTCTATATCAACCACGCTCTCTGAAGCGTTGATGCTTTTCGGTCTTCAAGGGTAAGTTCACAAAAAGCCCCTCCCGTTACTGCATTACTAATAGATAGGTTCTAGCAACATCAGGGGTTCAGGGATGTAGGGTAAAAAATTATTGTTTTCATACGCGAACCCTACAACAATGGTGCATGCCTCTCGATGGTCGTTGGGCACATCTTCGATACCGCTTGGATGCATTCTGATAGATTGGATTATGATGTTTAGTCACTCGTTTATTTTTTTTGCTGGTTGATTTTGGTGTCGACCTTAAGCGATCCATGATTTGTAGTACTTTTGGAGTTTGAGTTTTTAATAAAAGGTTGTGTGCATCGACCGATGCAGAGGCCAGGGTACATCCCCTTTTCGAAAAAAAATCCAGGCAAACAAATTACAAAATTAGGTAATTTACATTCCATTGTAAAAAAGAAACTAAATAGATGACATGTTGAGATGCGTAGGCGTATCGATGATGAAGTAGAGTTGTGGAAGCTGTCGGGAGCTGTTGGATGGTGGGGTGATGATGTAGGAACATAGTTTGAGTAAGAGTACTGACTCATACCCAAATATGGTAGGAACATATTTTGAGTGGGAGCTTATAGGTGTGAGTCTTAAGTATGTTAAGAATAAAAGTGCAAGTTCCAATAAATAATGATTTATAAGGTGTATAAATTGATAATAAGTGTATTATGATATTATGTAGTATTCCTTAAGGGATTCTGAAAAGGGTTTCAGAATAGAAGTTAATTAAGGAACTGGTCCTTAATAACTCAAATTAGGAATAGTGTTAAGTTGAACATCAATGGTTGAAAGAAAGAAAAGGATGATCATCATCCACTATGTTGAGACATAGGTTCTATCTTAGTAAACCATGATGGTAACTTAACATAATATTTGATCCAATAAGGAACATTTGAAAGTGATTAAGTTTGAATCACGGAACGTTGAGCTAAGTTTGTCCGTAGTGTCTAATAGAGAACTGCAGACATGTTTTCCAAATCCATAAAGGATGACATATCTTAAACATAAAGGGTTATGTTATAAGGGAATATGTTGGAAACTCCTATAAATACCGATTGAAGTCAAGTAGGAAGCGAGATGAACAAAACATCGAAAGTTGCACTGAGCGCACTAGTGTTTCGATGAATACATTTATAATAATAGATAAGGGTACCATCTAAAATGATGTATAATGTTATGGCAGGGCTAGTTCACTTTTAACGTAGAATGATGTGTCCCAGGGCACAGTGCCCATGAGAAAGCCCTCGTGGTTGATCTAAAGTCACTGTAGGCTCCTAGAATCAGGCCTCGTTCTGCTACCATAGCGACGATGCATACACACAGATGTTATCGTGTGATGATAAAGTATTAATGTTAATCAAGGTGACATTAGTAAGTTGCAAAGGATTTGGGACTGTAAAGTACAGGCCCAAGACTCAACCTCTTCCTTGAGCAAGCATGTTCAGGTTACCGGATATATGGTGCCAATGATTAAGAACAAATGCAGCTAGTGTATTTATACTCTAGTGCAAGTGGGAGACTGTTGGAAATAAGCCCTAGAGACAAATAGTAAAAGGACTATTACCATATTTCATATAGTTTATGATTAAGTTTTATATCATGCTATAACTGTGTTAAGTGGAAATATCAATACATGTGTGATATACAAACAACCAGGGGTTCCCAGTGAAACTCTAGTCACTGGTTCATTGGTCAACAGATGATCATGTTTCCTGATCATGTGGCATTTATGCCAGTTGGAAATGGAGTAAACTCATTCTAAGAATGAGAAGATGAACCAATACCCAACCTAAACATCATGACCCGATCATGTCACGAAGTTCAAGTTACGATGATTAGAAATGGATCCTCATAGAATATTCCTTAGACCATGAGGCTATATCAATCACTGTCTCCCGAGAGTGCTTTGATAGCATCAAGCGCCACTTGGTAATACAGTGGTTATAAAGGTGTGTTCAGGTACTCGGAGGAAACCATAGAGGCAATATATGTCAAGAGCGGGATTTGTCTGTCCACGTGACGGAAAGATACTCAAGGGCCCACTCGAAGAAGTTATATCCAATAGATGTGCAGCGTGTGATTTGATCACAGGGATATCACTTGTCGGAACGAGTCAAGTAGCATTGTTCGGTAACGAGATTGAACACTACATGGTGATGTCATTGATCAGATCTCGGGAAATGCAAGTATCAAGAGACAAAGGGAATAAGACACGACTGTCCTAGTTCAAACGACGAAAGATCTTCGTGGAACGCACAGGGGTCACATGGCCATCCAGGTCCCTCTATTGATCATTGGTGCGGGAGTGTCCCGACCATGTCTAGAGTGTTCCCGAACCATGGGGTATCACGCTTAAGGGCTTGATGATGCTTTGAGAGTGTTTATAGGATCGGTAGAATCGCCGAAGAATTGTAGAGAGAAAACCAGAAGGGTTTCGATAAGTCCGGAGGATGTCCGGAGTGGAGGTGGAAGTGTTCCATAACCATAGAGGTTGAATAATATGTGAATGAATGTTAAATATTGATTTAATCATTTATTCATAATTATTTAATAAAGAGAAAATCAATTTAAAAGGTCAAAAGGCTTAATAGGCCAATTCCCGGAGGGGGGAGGGCCCATTAGGGAAAGGAGAGAGGGAGAAGGGGCAAGGCGGTGGCCGGCTGGGCCTAGCCCCCCGCATGGGGCCCACTAGGGCCGGCCAGCGGCTGCCCCTCCCCCTCCTCTCCTTTAGTCCCACCCCGGGACTTTGAGGGAGGTAGTACCTCCTTTTCCCCTATATATAGTGGGGATATTTGGCTAAAAAAATACACACAATAATCAATAAAGGTCTTCTCACTTTTGGGAGGACCTCCAATTGATATTTTCTCTATCTCTCTCATGACCATGGTCCCAAGTTTAGACTGCACGAACGAGAGACGTCTTCACCACGGAGCACCGTCCTGCTACGGGATTCGGATCCAGGAGTTCTACTTCCGCAACTGCTACTGGATCAGGGAAGCGGGAGTCATCGTCAGGCACCAGACATGTCTAACTCCCCGCGAGGTGTCACACTTGAGGCACTCAAGTCGTTGGATCCAAGGGAGCACAAGGACTTCATCACGACCTTGAGGTTGGCTTCGGCTCGTCTACATCAACCATGCTCTCCTGAGCGTTGACAACACTTTTCGGTCTTCAAGGGTAAGTTCGCGAAAAGCCCCTCCCGTTACTGTATTACTATTAGGTAGGTCCTAGCAGCATCAGGGTTCAGGGGCGTAGGGTAAAATTTTATTTTTTTCATACACGGAACCCCTACATATATTCCCCTCTAAACCCTAAGACTCGGGGAGCAACCACAGAAAGCTTCCACCGCCTCTACAGGGCAGAAACTACAGAGAGAGAAAGAGCTCTCCGATAGGCAGAAATCTGTCGGGGAAATTCCTTCCCGGAAAGGGGAGATCATCACCATCAACACCGTCATCAAGCTATACTTCATCGGGATCATCATCATCATCTCCACCAGCACCATCACCACCACTCTGTACCGCTGTAACAATTGGGTTGAATCTTGCATAGTTCTTAGGGAAAACTTTTCCAGTGTTGATTACTTGTTTTAGTTGATGGTATTGAGTGGAACCATAGAATCATTGTTCATGTTCAGATTGTTACTTATCATTATTTCATATCTAATCTTGATCCATATGATTTCTCGCGAGTAGTTCGTTTAGTTCTTGAGGACATGGGAGAAGTCATGTTGTTAGTAGTGGAATAGTGTTGAGAAAGATTTAATGGTTTGATATTTAAGTTGTGGTTCTATTCTTCTAGTGGTGTCATGTGAACATCGGCTACATGATACTTCACCTTTATGGGCCTAGGCGAATGCATTGTGTATTTGGCTACTAATCTTGGGGTTGCCGGAGTGACAGAAACCTAAATCCCCGTTAGGAAACCTTTGCATAAGAGAGTGTAGGATCTCAGAGTTTAAGGTTGTGGTTAGGTTTTTATCTTAATTACTTTCTTGTAGTTGCGGATGCTTGCAAGGGGTATAATCACAAGTATGTATTAGTCCTAGTAAGGTCAGTACATTAGCATAGGTTTACCCACACAACACTTATCCAGCCAGAGAAGATTAATCAACTATATGAAGTGAAAGCACTTGACAATATTCCCATGTGACCTCGAGAATGTTTGGTCATCTTAAGTAATACAACCGACTTGTCCTTTGTTAAAGAAAGGATTGGGCCACTTGCTTCAATTATTATTATTGTCTTTTATTTACTCGCACTTTATTTATCTGCAATATCAAAACCACCCTAAAAATCCGTTTGCTAAGTATCTACAGAGAATTCCTGATCTAAACCACTTATCAGCACCTTCTGCTCCTCATTGGGTTTGACACTCTTATTTATCAAAAATACTACGATACACCCCCTATACTTGTGGGTCATCAGACCCATGTTCACATGGAATAATATGCAGTCAGCTGATGATCGCATCAAGGTTAGGCTGGATTGGGCTGTAGCAAATGGAGAATTCATGACACTCCTTAATGATGTTTCAGTGGAGAGTTTGATTACTACTACATCCGACCACCTCGCAATACACATCAACCTCTCGAAACTTCGTGATGTATAGTACAAGGATCCAATACAAGGGGCCTTCTTCTGAGGCTACTTAGCTGCGGGCCCCAAACTACAAAGAGGTTCTTGAAAAGTACTGGACGGAGATGTGATGGCCTGCAAGTGCACAAGTTTGTGAGAGAATGTTTTCGTGGAAGTATTAATTCTAGTTTTTATATCTATCCCAATAAGAAGCCTAGGTAAGTGTTTTTATGCAGTGTTTCTGTCGCACCCAAGGTGTCACAGGTCTTGAGTGAATTGACTGTAAAAGCTGACGGTGGAAGTGGTGAGTAGAAGATAGAGGAAACTTGCTTAGGAAATAAGTAAATTGCATAAAAGTAAAGATGTGAAAAGTGTGTAAAGGTCTTGCATATGAGAAGTTAGGCGCGGAGAGAAATAGTTCATGATGATAGTGAAGGTGCCAAATGGATAGAGTGGAATAAGTGATAGTGATATTTCTTATTTATTAGTGAGTAGGCAAGCAACCTGCGGATACCCAGTATACCAATGCATGATGTTGTATACTATAGTCGTTGACATAACACCAATGAAACACCATTCACTAGTACTATATCCCTCAGAGTGGTATAACAGAAACACAGCGGGTCCAAGACAGAACTAAAGGTTACAACTTGACTCTTTACAAAAGATCCAAAGAACAACTAGGTTCAAAAGAGAGAGAAAGAAACTCTTTACAAAGAAGAACCAGAAAGAATAACTCAGAACTAACTTGTGACTAAGACTACTATCTAGCTAATGGGCTTGCCATTGCTGCTTTTGCAATGCCCTACAGAAGTAGGTTTTAAGACTAGGAAATATACTCCTATCTAATCAAGAACTTCGTCTTCACTTCAGTGGATGCATATGTTGACTCTGTTGACTTTCATGAAGAGCTGAGCTTTCGATGAGGATTCCTTGAGTAAAAATTGATGTTGACATCATCTTCAACGGCTTAGATCCTAGCAAGGGTTAAGAAGGCACAGTTGAGTACGAGTGTACTCAGCAAGTTCACTAAAAGGAGTGTATGATGCACTATCTCTACAGCCACAGACCAAAGGTCATCGGCAATGCAGGTTTTCATAAACATTTCTTCAAAGGTTGCTTTTATTCTAAAAACTATGTTCGACAGCCTTCACAGGTTGACCAGAACTTTCATGGAGTTCCTTTCCTGCCGCGTTCGTAGCTCCTTCCTGGAATAGGGAGTAACATGTCACAGTTCTTACACTCTGCAGAGGTGCATTACTTTACTCATAAGAGACCAAATTCTTGTTGCACAACCCAGGCAGCTTATTCCCGTCCACAATTCCTTGATGTGGGGCCTAGTAGATGATCCAAGACAATCACTGCCCTTCTCCGTGACCTCGCATGAAGACACGATTCCCCAAGAAGGTTTACCATGAGTACAGTCCGGGTAGCCTCTCAAAGACTCTATAAGAAGCTCTGCCTAGCAGCCACCATCAGCTATGGTGAACCTCCACCACAATATCTATGCACATATAATCTAGATAGCAATATCGCGGGGCACTGAGGGGTCCCACCCATGTGATGGATTCTCCATGAGAAATCTGCAGCTTCATGATAAGTTCATCCGTCCATGAAAAAGGAAGAAGATCTAGCTGACTTCTCCTTCCTATTCCAAATTTCATGGTTAACGCGTAATATACGGCGCTAGAATCACTGGCGATATTGGTTATTAAGTCCTAGATAGTATGTTCCTTTACCATTGGAACTGTATCAATAGATTATTACCATTTGGTAAATAATCCATAATCATATTATTATGAAAATAGTGTTTTCTGACCTTTTTGAAATGCAGGTGATGACAACATTTGAGTTACAAGTATTTGATAGAAAATAACCAAATGACATGAGCAAGTGTGAACTTGCCTTTTATGATTGCAAGATTATGACTCACGGTCTTCAAGACTCTAGAAGATCCAAATTCTGAAAGTAGCATCATTGGTCCGGTAAGGACGAATGTTTAAAGAAACAAGATGCAATTATGCATAATTAATGTAATGTAATTTGGTAAACACGAATCTCGGACTAATCGTATTTGGTCTAGGGTTTGAAGCTTGTGATGAGTTCTTTGGAGTGTGTTGTACGTTTATACCAGTTTCACACTTGTGCTTCTTATTAAGGCTTGTGAGTGTGTGCGAAACAATATGTAAGAGCAACAAGTATCATTCAATAGTAAAGCACTCAAGTGTGGAAGGGTATCTAAAGACTTCTTAAAATCATACAATTATTATATTTAATATTTTTGTGATAACAAATCATATTCTAAGAGTTCAAAAAGTAATTATTTAATTTTACCCCTTGTTAATATTTCCTTAAAATTCTATGAAATAAATAATATTTTATTTTCTGCAAACTTACTTTGCTTAACTAAAATACAAGTTAGTATTTTTATAATTTAGTATATCCATTAAGTATCTTAAAAGTGAATTTTATTCAATTTTAGCTATTTTATTTGTTTTCATAAAATTCCAAAAGGAATATATACAATTTCAATAATAGATCTAACTTTAATTACTTAAAATTACAATCTTTTTATTTTTATTGGGTAGAGAATATTTTTGTGATTTCATAGATATACTATTTATATTTTTAGGATTTTTATTTATTTTCCTAGTGCTTGGTTTACCTTAGGGCATATTTGTAATTAATAGTTTTAAACAAGTCCTTTTAAAATACGGGCCTGGCCCACTAGGTTGGCCTGGCCCGACCTGACCCGGCCTAGTTGGGCTGGTCAAACGCCCCTAGGTCGTACAGGGCTGGCCTCACCCGGCCTAGTACCCCCACTCTCTCCCATTCTCTCTTGCGATGTTATCCCCTCCGAGGCGACCAATGTCACCGCCGTCATCGCGCCCAAATTTGGCCGCTCCCAGCCATCCTGGCCACTGCCGTGGTGCTCATCGGGATAGACGATGCCACCGCTCCTACCTGTCCTATTTGATTCAACGCACATGCCCTCTACTGGCCGCGCCGACCCCTCCCTGTGTCTAGGGTTTGGGTTCCGTTGTGGCCTTGATACTCTTGCGACCCCCTAGCAATGCCCTGGTGTCTGTGATGCTATTCTCCTCCAATGGTTGCATCTACTGCAGCCTGGTGTGGGTTGCAGCGCCCCCCTAGGGTGCTCCCCGCACCGTCGTGCCCCACATCACTGCCGGCCTCCTCCTCTACTTCCTCTTCGATATAAGCGCGAGGACCACAGGTAAGTTTTCCCCTTCTCCTCTCTCTGTGCTCTTTCTGTGTGTTTGCAGAGAAGAATCAGGGCTCTTCCCTGGTACTAGGGTTCAATCCCCGTTACTGTGTGTAGTTGTAGATGATGAAATGGTTCATGTGTTCTCCTATGATTAGCTATGTGGATTGATGACCTATCCGATTGTGGAATGGTTTATCTAAACTATTGTGGAGTTGCTGACGGTAGTTACTATCAGTGTTGGCTAATGTCTGCACTTTTTTCACTATCAGTGGTAATTAGCTCGGTTTCCTGGTTAGTTTCATGGGATAACACCCCCTTAATGATGTCCTATTGTTGGTGTTTGATACCCTCTATTGATCATGCCCTGCTACTTTGTTCTCTATCAGTTAGTACTCTCTTGCTTGTATTCGGTCACTCTATTGTCTTGTTAGATAACACTCTGTGCGTGCTGATACGTTGTTAACGTATCCACAATTTTTGATGTTCCATGCTTGGTTTTTATCTACTTTCTTATGTTTTGTCCACACATTGGAGTACTTTTTATACACTTTCTTGGACTAACCTATTAACAAGATGCCACAGTGCGCTTGCCTGCTTTTCCGCTATTTTGGTTCCAGGAAAGTCGAAAATGAATATTCTCGAATTGACGGGACAAAAGCCAAAGTCATTTTTCACCGAGGGGACACAGCCGTTCACGAGACGGAGAGGGGCTAGAGGGCCGCCACACCACCTGGCCACGCGGCCAGGCCTGACCCGCGCCAGGGGGTGGTGTGGCCGCCTAGGGCACTCCCTCGGCCTCCCTTTCGCCTAGAAGATGCCTCCGATATAGAAACCCTAAGTACCCGATCAAAATTCCACGAAAGAGTATGTAGCCACCGTCATCTCCATCCCTTGATCGGGAGAGATCTGAAGCTCTTCCTGGCACCCTGCCGGAGGGGAGAATTCACCCTGGAGGCCTTCTTCATCACCATGCAAGCCTCCGGTGTGATGCGTGAGTAGTTCATCCTTGGACTACGGGTCCATGTAGTAGCTAGATGGTTGGTTCTTCTCCTTTGTGCTACCATGTTTAGATCTTGTGAGCTCCGTTCATGATCAAGATCATCTATTTGTAATCCTACATGTTGTGTTTGCGGGGATCCGATGGATATTGAGATGCTATTTCAGATTGATTATTGATTCTATCATGTCTTTGTCATTTGTGATCTTGCATGCTCTCCGTTGTTAGTAGATATCTTGGCCGAGTAGATGCTAGCAACTCCAAGAGGGAGTATTTATGCTCGATAGTGGGTTCATGCCTCTAGTAATCTGGGGAAGTGACAGAAATCTCTAAGGTACTAGATGTGTTGTTGCTACTAGGGAGAAAACAACAATCCTTTGTTCATAGAACAATTGTATTGTTTACTTTACACGCAATGTGTAATGCAATTATCTGTTGCTTGCAACTTAATACTGGAGGGGGTTCGGATGATAACCTGGACGTGGATTATTAGTCATAGATGCAGTTGGATTACGGTCTATGTATGATGTTGTAATGCCTAATCAAATCTCATAGGAGTCAAGATGATTAGTATATGCATGTATGTTTTCTTGATGTTTGTCAATTGCCCTGCTGTAATTTGTTCACCCAACATGTCATCTATCTTAAGGAGAGCCATCACTACTGAACTATGGACCCCAGTCCTTTATTTTACCATCAATCTACAACTGTTTACTGCTTTCTATTTACTTTCTGCAAGCTTTTACTTTCTTCCACACAATACGTTTAATCCTTTGTTTTCAGCAAAACCGGTGAGATTGACAACCTCACTATAAGTTGGGGGCAAAGTTCTGTGGTTGTGTTATGCAGGATTCCAAGTTGGCAACAACACCTTGGAGGTGTTTCCTTGCTCCTAGTGGTTCGATAACCTTGGTTTCATAACTGAGGGAAACTTGCTGCTGTGCTCACCATACCTTCCTCTTGGGGTTCCCCAACGAGCTCGAGATATCTTGGGCCATCAGGTGCATGGTTTATTTACTGTGGAAGCCTAAATGGTTGTTGTTAGTGGCTTAACTCCCATGGAGTTGTGGTGCCTCGTTGTTAAGCTGTTGTTTCTTGGGTTGGTACCTTCTGTAAAACACCCTTTGAATTTAGTCTCAGGATTTCATCCTGGTACTATGTGAAACTAGAATTACTGATGCTTAGTCCCTTTTCTGTGATGAAAATAGAAGATGATTCATATCTTGATGATTCCTATTTGCTTATAGGAAGATGATTTAAATTTAGTGGATAATAGGTCCTATTCTTCTACCCTTTCCAGGTAGTCGATGGCTGTTCACAGCTACTACCTTAACACCAACTACCAAGGGTTCGAATCCCTCTCTCTCCTTTTGTTTATTGAATATGTTTTTTTTCTAGACTCGCTTTCGCTACGGCTTCGGTGGGTTCCGTTCCCTTAACCAAGCCACTGCATATGAGTCGCCGACTCATTCTTCAACAGGCACGCGGTCAGAGATCACTTTCCCTTCCCACTGCTTGGGAGCTTAGCACGGTTGCACGTTCTATTTCACTTGGGTTTAAAAAAACCCGCGAATTAACTTGGGTCACATGTGTTTTTCTAAGGTTTTGTATATTGGGACCAAGTGACCAGTGGTGTTGCCCTTGCTGTCTTTTTCTAAATAAAGTGAATGTGTGTGATTCCTAAATCTTTTAGGAAAATGATTATATGTTTTTGAAAGATGCTGCTTAGGCTTATTCTTAACAAGTGATGACCTTGCTGGTATAGAGGTGCTACCCAGTTGGGGATGTGCCATGTACTAGAAGTGGTGATGTGTACTGATCTAGTTAAAACTAGATCCATTGGTTTGTGATCCTGGTCTAAGACCACCTCAAGTAGAAACCACTAGTTTTGTACCTAATGCCTCATACTCATGTGTTTATCATGCCCTTGCAAGATCAGATCCATGATTGCATACATGAATATGCCTGAAATAAATATTTGATTCAAAAGGGTTGGTTTATACCCTTGTAGCTCGGTGCTAGTTGTTGCTACCTTCTTCTTGGCTTGATCTTGCTCCACCTGGTGCTTCAGCTTCTTTGCAACCTTGTTGTCCACTTCAACTACCCTCTCCTCTGGTTACTATCCTGGTTGGTGCTATCCTAGGTTTCTTGTGCTAAAAATGACTGTTCTTGTGATGGTTTCGGAAGAACCTGTGTGTTTTTGTGTAGGCTATGGAAAACTGTAGCTGGTCCTTTCAAATGGGTAGCAAAGCCTTACTTTGCAATGAGTTGCTGGTTTTAAACTTCCCTCATGCTCTCTGCTGTCGACACCTCAATGCATGCATTTAGGTGTGTGAGCAGCTTCATTGTTGCTATGGCTGTGGAGGAGATAAAGTGATTTTGTGTTGAACTCCCCCACCTTTTACTAATTTATCCCTGGTGAAACTTGCCCCTATTTGCCAATGAGGTTGTACTGAGGCTTACTTTATGAAATGAACAGATGCTACATTTGTTGGTTTTGTCCCTTCTTTATAAAAAAAGCTCAATGAAGACAAGAAAATAGTGCACTTCACTATTAATAACTGAGAGCAATCTTAATCACTAACCCCTCACTTTGCTTTATTTTCTTTCTATCTTAATTGCAGGTTCATGCTTAAGTGAAGGTTAAGGAGGCTAGACTAGGTTTAGCTAGGATTAGTTTATTAGGTTCTTCAATTGTAATCCCTTCCGTCCCTCTTTTGTAAGAACAATGTAGTATGTGTGTATTATTAATAAAGCTTCTATTTTCTGTCAATGTATCTATAATGATCTTTCTTTATATATAGTGTATTCATTTAATACTTGTTGAGAAAAGAATAAGGATTATCTATTTGAGTTATATATTTATATTGATCCCAATTCCTTTATTGTTTCATAATTGGTTAATATTCAAAGAATAATAATTATTTTTGGAAATCAAATAAACTCTATTACTTCTAATTTACTAATATGATTTAAATTATTCAAATTTCAAATACAACTTAAAATTATTTATTCAATTTCATAAAAAATTCCTAAGGTTCATGATATGGTTTTATACAGTGTTGGTTAATGGTTTCTCTAGAATTCCCATCCTCACACTTCACTAGGCTTGAGCTACAATCAAAGGATTCTTTTCCTACATATACTTTATTTAAATATCTCCTCTGATTCACTATAATTTATCCTGCCTAAATGCCCTAATTATCTGGCCTCACCATATCAATCATCATATGATGACATGGTCATGCCACTTCAACAATTCTCATTCTACATTCTTACTTTTAGTATAAACTTATCTTACTTAACTACACTTGATGAACCTATCAATGTAGCCACTCCTCTTCCATCCATTAATTCCTTGGTATTAACCTTGCAACTAATTCCAAGACTGGTAAGGTTACAATTATTTCCACATCACCTGTGATATCAATCCTCTATAATAGGCATGGTACTACTCCTCATAATACAAGTTTGTTCTTGCATTATCTAGGTTAAACTACTATGCCTCCAACTACTCATATCATATCCTTCATCATACCCTAGCTTGACTTCTCACGTTCAAGCTAGATGATTCATCTTACTAAGGCTTGCCTAATTTGGTATTCTCACAAATCTTCTTCATCAAATAGTCATCTATTCTCAAGGGACTTGAGAATAATGACCACTAATCCTTGATCATATTAAACTAAGGTTTCTAATTGTCTGATCAAGATCTATTAACACTAAGTAGTAGACTTGTACTAGTCTCTCTATAATGTTATCTTCTTAAGGAAGCTTACTTTAGGTTTATACCTACTTGGTTTAACAAGATTGTCACTTGATATTCTAACACTACTAGCTTTCTCCTAGCTTCATAATCACTATCTTAACTCTTTGGTTTAGGTACTTCTTCTAGTTAACTCATGAGTGAGTTATCTCCTCCAACATCAGATGGTTTGATCACCACTAAGGATCACATTCCATTGATGATGGCACACTTTACCAAATCTAGTTCCTTCTCCTTATTCATTTACTTAAGATCTTTGGAAGGTCAACATAATAGGTCAAAGCTAATACACAATAAGTTCTAGGTCAGGAATTGATCATTCAACCTTGATGATCAATTAACACTAGGACGTGGTTAAATAGGAATGTCATTTCTTAATATGATATTAAGGGTATGTGATTGATGGTCTTGGCTGGACTTCCTCTTCTACTCTATCTGTGATAAGAGTTAATGTTTTAGAACTATCATGATTCCGATGGTAGGAATAACTATGGCAAACAAGTGTTTCAAGATTTAGTTATTACGTTTCTTTGCTTAAGTCATAAACTTAATTAAGTATTCAAGAGTTGTTATAATGAATACCCTGATGTGATCTCTATAAGATCCTTCATAAATGTGTGGTGGTTTTAGCTTGGTTCTATTTGATCTACCCATAGATCAAATTATATCACCCAAAGATAAGGTTTTAGAAAAGGTCATATTGAAACTTATCACAATCAACTTGATTATCTACTTTAGTTCCACCAATTTAAGAGAAGCATCAATCACTTTGACAAGTTTTATTCAAAAGCGCAAAAATTATCCAGACTTTCTATGCATGATTGCAATGCACATACCTCATCTCAGCTTATTTCTGAGCTCTAATGCTAGGATGTTACACAACCCGTATACCGACTAGGATTCCTCATGGACAATTCTTCCTAGTCCCAATGATCCATCTACCTGTTACCAAAGTCATGGTCAGCACATTAATTAAGGTCTTGCCATCGGATCAAGGCTTTAATCTTGATGATTCCTTGTTGTCCTCGAGTAGTACTGGATCTTCATTAATATCGGCCGTGTCACTCGGGGGGTCGCTGAATTACTAGCATACAAGTTCATACCTATGAGATCTTTGGATCATGTTACCTAGGCCCTTAAATTAGATAACAAGCATTAAGCAAACATAGATAATCATTCTCACTATTAAATAAACACTACAATGATCACAAATGGATGGATTTAAAGGAGGCACAACACATCTCACCAATCCCCTACATCTCCCACGCCTATGGGGATTTACTTAGACATGAGAGGAAGATAGATCAAAGGCATAATTGTATTGCAAGTAAGAATCATCTCAAAGTTATTGAAGAAAACCACAATAGCGATTAAAGATAAATCAAATCAAATACAAACCAAAGGTAGATCAAAGTATTGAACCCTAATCTTACAAGTGCAAATCTCTCTCTCTAAGTAATGATGGGAATGGTGGTGGAGTGTGTGGTTTAGAGGTTGGAGATCATAGAGGAACGAGGTGAAGTTCTTCTCCTCTTCCAGATTTGATCTATCCCCTCTAGATGGCTTGCGACGACTATATCTTCTGTTCTGTAGTTCTTTTCGTCTCTCCTCTTTCACGAAAGTTGATTGTATTGATATAAGGGAGCTGTCAGCGTGTAGTATGTGCGGGCGCTACGGGCATGTCCCGACCGTACCAATGGTCATTATGCATACTGAATGCCTCCAATAAAAGGGGCTCCAATTGGGGTTTTACTTCTTTGGATGCAATTAGCCCATAAATCCTATTAGATCTTCAATAAATCTTCATTACCGAAAAACTATCACAAGAAACCAAGGATTCGCTAATTGCGATGTTAACATTAGTAGAAAGGGGTAATCTTTAGTGAAATCCGACAATAAACAAGAGAAAAATCAATAGTGAAAATTGATGAAATTTGGAGCTATCAAGATGCGAGTGACACTCGATCGCTCCACTCAACTTGGTCCATGCTCCAACAGGTTGCGGTTTCTCTGAAATATTGGAGCCATGAATCCTTTGTAGTCCGGAAAAAGATCTAGAGACTTGAACACAGTTTAGAACACTTGCACATGACTGCTACTGATTCTGATCAGCCGGAAATCTGCAAGCTTGAAAAGGATCTTTGTGCGTTATTTGAACATGAAGAGATAATGGCTCATCAACATTCTCGTGTGGATTGGTCACGGGAGGGTAACTGAAACACTTCCTTCTTCCATGCATGAGCCACTACATGTAAACGAGCAAATAAAATTAAAGCTCTGCGAAGATATGATGACTCTTGTTGCAAAAGTCAGAACGAGATAAAAAGACTGATTCGGGAATTCTATGGTAAACTCTTTTCCTTTGAACCAAACCTCTTTATTAATGATGTGCTTGTTTCTATTCCCTGTAAATTGTCGGTGGGCATGAATGCAGATCTGCTTATGGAATAAACAAATGAAGAGATCAATTCAACTTTGTTTCAAATGGGCCTGTCGAAAGCTCCCGGACTTAACGGCTTCCCGGATCTGTTTTATCAGACACTCTAGGATTTTCTTGAGAGGGAGTTATGTCAGGCCATCCGAAGTTTCTTGAAAGGGGGTTCTTTACCTAAAGGTTTCTGTGACTTTGTTATCGTGTTGATTTCTAAGGTAACTAATCCTCAGCACTTCAAGAACTACCACCCTATCAGCTTGTGTGATGTTCTTTATAAAATTGCAACCAAAGTCCTTACTAACAATCTGAAACTGATACTGCCGCTGATTGTGTATAAGAATCGGAGTGCTTTTGTTCCTGTATGTTTACTTATAAATAATGCTCTAATTACCTATGAGTGCGTACACATCATACAACATCAACAATCCAAGCGGCCTTTCTTTGCTCTCAAAGTTGACGTGATGAAGGCCTATGACCGAGTGGAATGGAACTTTCTATCTGGATGCCTTCTGCAACTGGGTTTTGATCAGAGTTGGATCAATACGATTATGAGATGTTGTGTCACTTCAGTGAGATACGCAGTTGTGTTAATGATGAGCTAACTGAGCCTGTAATCCCCTCTAGGGGTATTTGATAGGGGACCTTATTAGTCCCTGCCTCTTTCTTCTCTGCATAGAAGGATTATCTTGTCTTTTGCAACAGTGGGCGGATCAAGGTGAGCTACAAGGTGTTTGTAATGTTAGACTTGCTCCCCCATATCACATTTATTATTCACGGACACAACATTTTCTTTGCACGCAGCGATGAGAGGAGTGTGAATGCTCTACAAAATGTTTTGGAAACTTATTGTGAGGGTTCTGAGCAGAAAATAAATTTGGATAAATCCTCGGTCTTCTTTGGCAACCACTGTCCTTTGGCTATCAAGAATAGGGTGAAGAAGAAGTTAAATGTACATTTTGATGCTTTACAAGAGTATATTCTTGGTGTGCCTACTGAGGTAGGACGATCCCATGTATGTACTTCTAGATTTATTGTGACCCGCATGTGTTAGTACATGAATGGGCAGTCAGGCCACTATCAAGGAAAGGAAGTAAGATCCTTCTTAAGTCGATTATTCATGCAATACCGACACACGTGATGAGCTGCTTCCAATTTCCATTATCAATTTGTGATTCTATGAGGAAATCTATCGCTAACCAATGGTGGGGATTTAAAGATGGCAAGAAGAAGCTTCATTGGCGTTCTTGGGACTGGCTCTCTATGCCAAAGGCCTTGGGAGGTCTAGGTTTATGAGATTTTTCACTATTTAATCAAGCCATGTTGGGCTGACAGTGTTGGCGTTTGATCACGGAACCTGACTCTCTTTGGGCTAGAGTGCTTAAAGCACGATACTTCCCTCATTGTGACTTCCTAGAGGCGACACTGCTACGGTCCTCGTCTTACACATGGTGCAACATTCTGTTTGGTTTGCAGCTGGTTAAGAAAGGAGCACGATGGGGAATTGGTGATGGGACAAAGACAAAGATCCTCATTGATTCATGGATCCCTAGTGTGAAACCTTACATGCTTTGCCCTCTGGTTTCAATACTGCTGGATAAACAGTTGATTCCATGATGATGGAAGGTACACGGACATGGGATGTGGACATCGTCCGCACCATTTTTGACTTGGGTACTGCTGATAAGATTTTACAAGTTCCTATTAGCCGCCATGGCGATGGGGTTTTCGTATCATGGCCTCACGCTCGCTTCGGCCAATATACAGTATGCTCTGCGTATCACTTGGCTAGAGAGGATCACTTTGTACTTGATCGGAGTAAAAAAGGGACAATGTGACTCTTCTGCAACCTTAGATGAATTTGACGCGAAGATGTGGAAGAAGTTGTGGGCTAACAAAGCACCTAGGAAGATGACCATCACAATGTGGAGGTTTGCGCATGACTGCCTCTGAAGTGGTCACCAACTTCAGAAACGTAATATCCCAGCATCGAGGTAGCTTGTATTTTCTGCAACCAACATGAAACTGTCGACCATGCTTTGTTATTCTTCCAGTTTGCTAGGTAAGTGTGGCAAGAGGTTAAGGCTAAGCATGAGGTTCATCTCCAGAAAAGTTCTTTCTACTCACCTCAGACTTGGGTCATGGATCTTCTGAACTGTGGCTCTGATATTCAGATCACTACCAGTATTGTCACCTTCTGGCACATTTGGGATGCTCATAATAAAACCCGAGAGGAAGGGGTCCTACTGCACCCCAAGTTAGTTGTTGCTAAGGTGAATGCGTACATAGATATGATTCTCGTCCACCTGTACAAACCAAAAGCCAACCACAACCATGAATCCTCTTGTGTTGCCAAATGGATTCCGCCGCCAGAAGGCAAGGTTTTGGTGAACGTTGATGCTGCTATCTTCACCTCTACTAAGCAAATGGGCACTGGTATTGTCATTCGGGACCATAATGGTCTCTGCCTTGCTGCCTGTGGCGAGCGCTCGGACAATGTTTTAATGCTAGAGATGGCAAAGGCTCTTGCCATTTGCTGTGCTGTCATCTTCGCTTAGGAGGAAGGCTTCTCTAAAATCATCCTTGGATCGGATTGCTTATCGGTGATACAACATATAAAATCCCCGGTGACTGACCACTCCGTGGTTGGTTCAGTGATTGAGGATATCAAGCTTGATTCCAAAGGAGTGATCGAGGACATCAAGCTTGATTCCAAAGGTTTTGTTTCCTGTGTTCTTCAGTATCTGCCGCGTGGGCTCAATGTTGTTGCTCATCAATTAGCTAGAGGGTTTGTGCCTTATGTTAATTCTGTTGTATGTGCCGTGTGGGCTCAACATTGATGCTCATCAATTATCTAGAGGGTGTGTGTCTTATATTAATTCTGTGTGGCGTGGTGTATCTATGGATTGTATCCGTGAGACTCTTTGTAATGACATTTTGATTAAGTATCAATAAAGGGCACGTGTTCCCTAAAAAACATGCCCTAAAACTTGGGAACGGTCGTGCCCCTTCATCGTCCGTTCTGATGGCTTTCAAAGTGGAAGGTGGTTCCGTGACGATGGAGCCCAAAGTGAAGGTAGTTTCATGGCAATGGAGCCCTTCATCGTTCGTTCTGATGGCTTCCAAAGTGGAAGGTGGTTTCTTGGTGATGGAGGGTCAAATGCACGAAGCACTACAGGTCAGCGCCGGCTTAGCGGGTCTACCGTGTCCCTTCCTCACCGGTGAGAGACGCCGATGGCACCGACATCACAATGTGAACTTGTGAATGCTCCAACCGTTTATCACGGATACGAGAAACGCTAACCCCAATGTTAGAGCATATCCACTTGTCCCCGAATACGGCGTCTGGCACAGGGCGCCAGATTGGTTCACGAATTGGGGTCGGGGCATACGCTCCTGGTTGTACGCTCATAAAATTGTGGAATTTATTATTCGGCGATGATTTTACATGTTCAAAAAATAAAACTATTCATAATCCTGCTTAGTCTTGTAGTACACGGCTTTGTCGTTGTCGTTTGGCGCGCGTGGCCGGAACTTGTGCCCTTCCGCAGTTTGTAGTAGGTAGCGGATAACATCGATCAGCGCAGGCCGCAGCCGCTGCACTAGCCCACCTCGTTGTCCTCCGCATTGTACAAGGAGGCGCGCATGGCCATGTGCTGCCCCGGGAACTCCTCTGGGTCGCTGGTGCGTTCGAGTTGGCGCATGGCCATAGCGTATTCGGTGGTACCTGCCACTCCAGCCTCGAAGACAAGACACCCGGAGGTGTGGTGCCCCGGTTCGCGATGCCGCCGCGCCCACGACGGCTGCTGCCCTTACTTTGACTCCATGGTGTCTGAAAGTGCGCGTACCGCAGGCGAGGATGATCTCCGTCGACGAAGTGGCGCATCAAACCGGCGAGGGTCCGGTTCACCCACCATAGCCGTTGGCTAGCTTTGTTGTAGTTCATCGGAGGAGTCTCCCTTGTTCTGGCGAGCTCTCTTTCTTGCTGATTGGCAAAGAAGGTGGTCCAGGTCACGGTGTTGTCCCTGCTGATATGCGAAGAAGGTGGTCCAGGTCACGGTGTTGTCCGGGCATCAATTGAGATCCATCGCCCGATGAGCGGAACCTCGAGGCACAGGGGGACATGCACCCCTCCAGCGCTCAGCATCCAGTCAGGGGGCACCTGGTAGCCGGATGGACATGGGTAGCTGGAGGCACACAGCGTCTCCGTCTCCTCAAGGTGAGATAGGCTCAATGTAGAGTGTCCATGGTGAGAGAGAGATGGTGTAGATGGCAATGACAACCATCCTAAATATAGCAGGAAAAGATAGAAAAGCTACACGGAAAGAGTTGAAAAGGACAGGAACAAAAGGGCGCGCCGCCGAGTTACATGGAAACGCGTTTTCAGCTCCATCCGTCGCCCCCGCTAGACCCCGTGTCGTTTTTAGCTCCATTGGTCGCTCGTGAGCCCCTCAGCCCCTCCAAGGCCCCTTTGGTTTGAGATCGGCTGTGCTAGGCCCCCTTTGTTTCGAGATCGGCCTGGGGCGCCGGCGCCAAAACAGAATTGGAAATTGGTGGGCGGGGGCTGGGCGTTGGGCAGGGAAGAAACGATCGGGAGGGAAGAAACGCTCGGGAGCCTGCTCTGTCATCTGAGGATGGGAGAAGAGCTTCTATGACGGGAGCCGAGGAATGCACGCGCTAATTCGAGGTTCTTCCAAAGCTTAACTACGGAACAGACGAGGAATTACATTACACGTACTACATCAGACATGCTAACAACATTCAGATACCACCCTACCGAACAAACAAGACTAACCTACAAAGTTGCTGCTTAATTAAACACACACACTAAACCATAAGACAACCACGACACGAGTCAGGATCACCGACGACTAGAAGAAACATGGCGGCTACGAAGAGGACCCCTCTCAGCCTAGCAGGCGGTGCTCATCTGCAGGCGGCGAGCCAGGTGAACGAGGTGCCACGTCAGGGCCATCAGGGCCAGCACGTTGCACAGGGACGAGTAGCCGTTGAGCTGCTTCAGCCGCTTGTTCAGACTCACCACCTTGCTCTTCGCCATCTCCGCGTCCGGCGCCGTGGCGGTCGATGTCGTCGTCGTGGTCTTGGCCGCCCTGACGGTTGCCGTGCCGTCCACCGGGATACGTGATCCTGCTGCCGTGGGTGTGGTTGTGGTGGTCATGGCAGCCGTTGCCACGGTGACTGCCGGCGGGTCGATGATGTCGGCCATGTCCCTTCCCCTGCCTTCTTCCTTCTCCACTTTCATCCTCTCGAACATCACCTGCCAAGACGTCGAGCAAACATGACTTAGAAACTTCATCAACAGGATAAAGTACACGACTAATGTTCGGGCATACTATGCGTTACCTTGGTGGCTTTGGGCTCGAGAAGCAGCATGTTGGTGAGCACGAGTCCGAGCGCGCTGAGCAAGTTGAAGCTCTGGGCGCGCGCGGCGAAGGAGCCCCGCTCCCGGCCAAGCACGTGCGCCGCGAGTGCCAGGCCGATGCAGTAGGCCATGGCGCGGAAGTACACCGGGTACAGCTTGCTCTGCACCACGCCCAGCTGCTGCCTGGGCAGCGCCGCGGCCAGGACGTGGCTCGACACGAACGTCACCCACACGCACGCGCCGTAGGCCATGGAGAACCCGAGCAGGAGCATCACCGCCGTCGCGGTGCGCGCGGCCTCCATGGGCGCGCCGAGGAGATACGCGCCAGCGTCGGACGCCACCTCCCGTGCCCGCCTCGCGATGTCCGTCAGGTTCTTGGTCACCTCGCCGGCCTTGGCCTTGGCCACCTCCTCGGCCTGCGCCACCTTGTCGGCCGCGCTCTCCGCTGCATCCTGCGCGTAATCCTCGGCGCGCTCAGCAATGTCAGAGGCCTTGTCCTTGGCGTTCTTCGCGGCTTCAGTGACCTTGCCCTTGGCGCTGGACACCGTGTCTGCTGCTTTGTCCTTCACGTGCGATGCCTTGTCCTTGGCTTCGCCGGCCGCTTCAGAGACCTTGCCCTTGGCATTCATCACGGTTTCTGCAGCTTTGTCTTTCACCTCAGACGCCTTCTCCTTGGCTTCGCCGGCCGCTTCAGACACCTTGCCCTTGGCATTCGTCATGGTTTCAGCTGCCTTGTCCTTCACGTGAGACGCCTTCTCCTTGGCTTCGCCGGCCGCTTCAGAGACCTTGTCCGTGGCACTCCTCACGGTTCCAGCTGCTTTGTCCTTCACCTGCGACGCCTTCTCCTTGGCTTCGCCGGCTACTTCGGCGGCCTTGTCTTTGGCACTCCACGCAGCTCCCTTGGCCCCCGACGCAGCGTCGAACACCTTGTCCTCCGCCTTGTCCTTGGCATCCGAGAGCGTCTCCCCGGCGCCTCTCACCGCGTCCTCGGCTCCATCTTTGACGCGCGTTGCACCTTCTTCCACCCCCTTGGCCGCGCCGCAGAGCCTGTCCTTGCAGCGCCTCACCGCGCCGAACACCTTGCCCGTGGTGCTCTCCTTGGCATTGGACAGCTTCTCCTTGCCCTCCTCCGCCACGCCATACGCCTTGTCCACCGCGTCAGAGACCGCTCCCCTGGCCTTATCCGAGAGCGAGCCGCTCTCGGACTCGCCGCCGTCGAGGGCGCCGTGCCGGGACAGGACGTGCGTCTCCTTGATGGCGCCGTGGCCCGGGGTGAGCGGGAGCTCGCGCTCGTACTCGACGATGACGACGCGGCGGCCCTCCCATAGGACATGCTCACCCTGCTGCTGCACCGCCGGGGGCGGAGGCGCGGGCGACCAGACTCCGGCAGCGGCTAGAGTGGAGAGGACGAGGCATATGGCTACAACGTTGATCATGATGAGATGTCGCATTGAGAGTGTACAGGCTGAGACTGAGCTAATAAGTTCGAACAAGTAGCATTTTAGCCACCGTCGAGCCGCTTAAATCCGCGCCCGGCGGCGGTCCTCGGATGTTTGTAGAAGTAGGAAGACGAGGCGAAGGTAGAACACGTGGAGAGCTGGTGGTAGATGTGGTGACGCGCGCGCCGCCGGTGTGACACGCGTCGAATGTACGTGTCGTGATGCTGCGGGGCTTCGGGTATCGCGCTTTGGGGTCGGCCGGTGGAAGGCGGTGTGAGACGCCCGGTGGCCGTGGGGATGAGTTCGAAAACCGTGGAGATGAGGTGAAGGTGTAGTTTTGGGGTGGCACCGTGCTCTCGAAGTCTCGAGTCAAAATAATTCTGATGAAAATCATGGAAAAAGTACTGACTTGACACAAATTGCTTCGAGCTTAAAATCCAATATAATTAAAATAGAAACTGAATAAGAGTGAATATTTGGTGTACATTGGCACCAGTGGCCTGATTTTAAATGGCCAATTTGATATTTTTTTTGAACAGGGGAAGGGACCCGAAGGTCCCAAACATGCATTAATAAACAAAATTACTACGATACTTTAGGAAGGACCTGAAAGAAAAAGAAAATACAACCATGTCCCTCCGATTTGCAGAGAGGACCCTAGAACATAAACCAAAACGCAATCGGGTCCTCATACAAATCCCGACCTTGCCGGCGATGTTGTTGCTACCATAGCCGATGCGTCCTCGCCGTCGATGGGCAAGATGAAGAGGGCCTCCCGCCGGAGGTTGAAAGAAGGGGTGTCAAATGATTCCAGTAAAGCCTGTTGAAGCAGTAGAAGCAGTCGAGCCACCCAAGGAGCTTGCTGGAGAGGATTTTTTAGGAGCATCTTGAATCCAGCAGCAGGGGAGATCGTCGCAGTAGCTGAAGAAGAAACTTGAGCGCCGATGCCGGTACTAGGGAGATCCTGGCAGCAAAGTACCGCAAGAACTCTTCTCCCCAATTGCAGATCAAGTCCACCGCAGATCAAGCCCACCGCAGATCTTCACTTGGCCCGCAACTTCCTTCTCGCCCCCATGACAAACAAGAAAAGCAGAGGCCAAGCTCCAATCTCCACCAGTAGATCTGCAGAACGCGAGTTTATGTGCCGGGATCCTGGTGCCTTCCACCACGTCTGCCTCTGGCTCTGACCTCCAGAGCACCACAGAGATGATGACGAACCCGACAACCACCAGATGAGACTTGCACCATCTGTACGCTCACCCCAGACGGGCATGAAGCTCAGACGCCATGATGACAACCCTAATCTAATCCCTACTCTACTATTTACATGGGAGGGCCGACCACCCGGACCACCTCCTCGCCAACAAGCAGCGCCGCTGGAGAAAGAGAAGGTTAGGGGCGACGGAGGGGAACTGGGGTCGACTCTCAAAGCGGCGAGAGTTTGGAGATGGGAGAAGAAAGTAGTGGGGATTATTTGTTTTAAGTACTTGTCAATCGTGACTTGAAGTTGGCGCAGACTTTTTAAGCACTATAACTGTTAGTTATGCCTCCCGCTGTCTAGAGATCCGTCATTTTTGCAAAAAAAATGACAAAATCATATTTATATGTTAAAAAAAAGCTGTATGTAATGGATATATATCTTACCAGCATGCAAAATCGTCATGCTAAATTCTTAAACTATGTATTACCTAAAAGTATAAAAACTTATAAACTCTGGAGTTTAAAAAAATGCACTGTTCACTATAATCAAGTCTATGGATTTTCATTTTATGTAACATAAAATAGAAAGTATTTCAGAAGAATGTGAACGTCTGTATAATACATCATTGAGTGTACAAATAGAATTTTTCTACTATATGTTTCAAAACTTGTTTACATGTTTTTCTAAAAAAAAATAAGAGATCGCTCGAGCTTGACAGCCAATTGTGCCGAGCTGATAATTTTTCTTGTTTTTTTCCACTAGCACCGTAAACAATGGTAGTACTAAACATTTCTCGGTAATGTCTCGACCGGGGCTTCTTATTGGACCGTAAACAATGGTAGTACTAAACATTTCTCAGTAATGTGTCGACCGGGGCTTCTTATTGGAGTGTCCTTTTTTTCCAACCCGACTTTACTCGCACGAAGTCATTTGATGTCATACTGGTTATAGATGTAAGTGGGGTCCCGCCAAAGTTTCACATATAGTTTATCTGAAATTTTGAGTTCAAAATTAATCCAAATTGAAGCTAGAAATTCTTAAATAAACTATATATGCGACATTGGTGGAATCCCACTTGACATCCTAAATACTAGTCTTTTTATGGTGGACAAACAAGATGAGATGCGTGTATCTAACAATGATTAGGAGATAATAAACCCGCCGAGGCCCGAGAACTATGACACAAAACATATCTAGGCAAACAAATTTGCACAAGAGTGGTGCAAATTAATTAACCAATTTGTTCAGGAGGGAGTGTTGGGATACGGGTTAATGATGATATTAGACATTACTTCCAAACTAAAAAGGGTCTAAGACAGGATGATCCTTTATCTCCGATGCTTTTCAACATAATTGTAGATATGTTGGCTATTCTAATTGCACGGGCAAAAGAGGATGGACTAGTCGGAGGCCTCATTCCACATCTTGTTGATGGAGGGGTCTCAATTCTACAATACGCGGATAATACTATATTATTTATGGAACACGACCTACAGAAAGTCGTGAGCATAAAGCTAATATTATGTATCTTTGAACAGCTACCGGGTTTAAAAAATAACTTCCATAAAAGCGAGATATTCTGTTTTGGTAAAGCAAAGGACGAAGAACACCAGTATAAACAAAATTTTGGTTGTGAGGCTGGTGCTTTGCCTTTTCAGTACCTTGGGGTACCTATCCATTATAGAAAACTTAAAAATTTAGATTGGTATCCACCGAAAACTCGATGTGAAGGTAAATTGGGTTGCTGGAAGGGCAAGTTATTATCATATGGCGATCGCTTAGTCCTAATCAATTCTATTTTGACAAGTTTACCTATGTTTATGCTATCTTTCCTGGAAATTCCTAAGGGGGTAAGGAAACTTTTGGATTTTTGTAGGTCTCGCTTTTTCTGGCAAAGTGATGAAAATAAAAGAAAAAATAGATTAACAAAATGGAATATCATTTGTAGACCAAAAGATCAGGGAGGTCTAGGAATTGAGGTCTTGGAGATTAAAAGTAAATGTTTACTAAGCAAATGGCTTTTTAAAGTTTTGTCTGAAGAAGGGGTGTGGCAAGAATTGCTGCATAATAAATATCTTAATCAAAAAACCTTGTGTGAAGTCCAAGCAAAACCGACAGATTCTCCTTTTTGGAAGGGACTTATGAAGGTGAAGAATGAGTTCTTCGTCAGAGTCCATTTCAAAGTAGGGGATGGTTCATGTACTAGATTTTGGGAGGACACGTGGTTGGAAGATACTCCCTTAGCACACCAATATCCATCATTGTACATTATTGTGTAGCGGAAGAACGTGACAGTTGCACAAGTACTATCTCAAATACCCCTAAACATTGGTTTTAGAAGGGTACTTGTTGGTAATAAGTGGGATGATTAGTTACTCTTATACCAAAGGTTCATGATGGTTTAGCTGCCGGATGACCATGATAAGTTTGTGTGGAACTTGACATCATCTGGGTGTTCTCAGTTAAATCCATGTATGAATACCTTATGAATGATCATATTGTCTTTCTTTGAAAATACCTTTGAAAATTAAGAATACCTCTCAAAATCAAAAAAAAAATGGTTTCTTAATAATAAGATTTTGCTCACAAAGGATAATTTGGTTAAAAGAAATTGGGTAGGATGTACGAAGTGTTGTTTTTGTGGGTCACAAGAAACCATAGAACACTTATTTATATCTTGCCCTTTTGCTCGTCTTTTGTGGCGAATTATCCATTTTTCTTATGATTTACCCCCTCCGACTGATATTGCGAACATGTTTGGTAATTGGTTACATAGTTTTGATAAGTCATCTATGACTAGGATTTGCATTGGTACTTCAGCCTTATGTTGGTCTATTTGAAGATGCAGGAATGATATTATCTTTAACAAATCCAAAAAATAATAATCTTATGCAGGTTATCCACATGGTGACACATTGGGTGTAGCTTTGGGCACTCCTATCTACACCAAACCAGCGGGATATTATGGCTACTGGTGTTAGAAATATGCCCTAGAGACAAATAATAATAAGAATTATTATCATATTTCATAAAGTTTATGATTAAGTTTTATATCATGTTATAACTATATTGAAAGGAAACGTCAATACACGTGTGATATATAAACAACCAGGGGTTCCTAGTAAAACTCTAGTCACTGGTTCATTGGTCAACAGATGATCAAGGTTTCCTGATCATGTGGCATTTATGCCAGTTGAAAATGGAGTCAACTCATTCTGAGAATGAGATGATGAACCAATAGCCAACCTAAACATCGTGACCCGATCATGTCACGAAGTTCAAGTTACGATGATTAGAATAGACCCTCGTAGACTATTCCTTAGACCGTGAGGCTATATCAATCACGGTTTCTTGAGAGTGCTTAGATAGCATCAAGCATCACTTGGTAACATAGTGATTATAAAGGTGTGTTTAGGTACTAAGAGAAACCGTAGAGGCAATATATGTCAAGAGCAGGATTTGTCCGTCCACGTGATAGAAAGATACTCAAGGGCCCACTCGGAGAAGTTATATCCAATAGTTGTGTAGCGTGTGTTTGATCACAGGGATATCACTTGTCGGAACGAGTCAAGTGGCATTGTTTGGTAACGAGATTAAACACGACATGGTGATGTCATTGATCAGATCTCGGGCAATGCAAGTATCGAGAGACAAAAGGAATAAGACATGGCTGTCCCGGTTCAAACGACGAAAGATCTTCGTGGAATGCATAGAGGTCACATGGCCATCTAGGTCCCTCTATCGATCATTGGTCTGGGAGTGTCCCGACCATGTCTAGAGTTTTCTCGAACCATGGGGTATCACTCTTAAGGGCTTGATGATGCTTAGAGAGTGTTTACAGGATCGGTAGAGTCACCGAAGAAGAGAAGAGAGAAAACCGGAAGGGTTTCGGTAAGTCCGAAGGATGTCTGGAGTGGAGGTGGAAGGTGTTCCATAGCCACGGAGATTGAATAATATGTGAATGAATGTTAAATGTTAATTTAATCATTTATTCATAATTATTTAATAAAGAAAAAATTAATTAAAATGTCAAAAGGCTTAATGGACCAATTCTGGAGGGAGAAGGGCCCATGAGGAAAAGGCAAGAGGAGAGAAGGGGCAAGGGTGTGGCCGGCTGGGCCAAGCCCCCCCACCCACCCGTGCAGGGCCCACTAGGGCCAGCCGGCGGCTGCCCCCCCCCTATCTCCCTCCTTTAGTCCCAGCCCGGGACTTTGAGGGATGTAGTACCGCCCCTCCCCCTATATATAGTGGGGGTATTTTGCCAAATAAATACACACAATATTCAATAAAGGTTTCCTCACTTTTGGGGAAACCTCCAATTGATATTCTCTCTCTCTCCCGTGACCGTGGTCCCAAGTTCGGACTGCGCAAACAAGAGACATCTTCACTGCGGAGCGCCGTCGTGTTGTGGGATTCGGATCCAGGAGCTCTGCTTCCACAACTGATGCTGGATTGGGGAAGCGTGAGTCGTCGTCAGGCACCGGATGCATGTAACTCCCCGTGAGGTGTCACACTTGAGGCACTCAAGTCGTTGAAGCCATAGGAGCGCAAGGACTTCATCACGACCTTGAGGTCGGCTTCAGCTCGTCTAAATCAACCACGCTCTCCTGAACGTTGACAACGCTTTTCGGTCTTCAAGGGTAAGTTCGCAAAAAGCCCCTCCCATTACTGTATTACTAATAGATAGGTCCTGGCAACATCAGGGGTTCAGGGGTGTAGGGTAAAACATTATTGTTTTCATACGCGAACCCCTATAGTGGTATCAGAGCCAGGTTTATACGTAGTAATGCTAGTACGGGTAGAACACACGAGATGTAGCGTGTGGGCGTTGATCTTTTAGTTGTTACCCTCCCACGTGTACCTGTGTATACCGTAGTAATGCTTGATGAAGCAGCCCCCAACTGACTTTACGTGTTCATTCGCGAGACTGGTCCATGCTTGACATACGGCTTGTACCGTATAAAGTGGCTTAGGGGGGTGTATGTCTCTCTCGCATTAGTTGGTATGCCATTTGCAACGGAGGGCCCTGAAAGGGGTATAGTATAGACAACTACTTGATCAGTGTTGTGGTGACAGTTCGTAGGTAAGAACGATTCTTGTACGAAAGCCCATTCAGCCACGTAAAACATGCAAAGATAAAGTAGAGGCGTCTAACTTTGTTTTGCAGGGGGCGTTGCTTTGTGATATGGTTGTGGCGAAGGTAAAGTGATTACCTTATGTTACGAAGTAGTAGTAGATAGTCATGGAGGTGACGGACTACCACGCCGGAAAGACACTGGTACCCTAGTGTCTACGGCACCGAAACCCTGGCGCCGGAATTCGGTGACGCCGGATGGAAATCATGATGTGAAGGACCGTATCATATCGCATTTACATTCAATGTTATTGTTTGTATATCTTATTGTGTGCTAGTATTAGATACTCAACGGTAGCCTAATAAGATGATCCCTGTTAAAAATTACCAATGATTGTATTCCCCCTTAGTGTGCACCACCAAGAATGTTCTTCGGTATGAGGCAGACCATGATGATCGGGTGTCAGACATATCTATGTTTGCATACAGTAGGTGTAATCCATGTTGCATAGTGAATACACTAAGGTTGAGTTGGCGAGCCTAGCATGTAGCAGACATGGCCTCGAAACGCGGATGGTCAAAAGATCAAGCACGAGTCACATGAATGATGTGACCGACATTTAGCGTCCACCCTAGAACCCACATTGATGGACGTGATGATCGGGAGAGATGTGGGGAAAAGGGGTCGTGTTATCACTAGAACCCTTCAGGGGATAGGTGTTTATGAGTGGAGTTATTATTAACTCATTTAATTATAAACTTAGTCTAAATTCCTTCTTGTAATCATAAATGTAGAAAATAGTTCTCCCGGAGATTACCTTCCCTATTGACAATTGGTTAAAAGGAGAAAAGCTCAAGTTAGATGGATCCAACTTCTCTATATGGGTCATGCGCCTTCATGATCTCTTTAGCGAGAACAAAGTGGATGACTACATGATCTGCGAGATGTACTTGGAGCCACCCTATCTTCATGAGACCCGGGAGCAGCAGGATCACCGCTATTATCGTCGGGTGATGGCCACATTTGTATCAGTAACGATGCGCCTCGGGATGGAAGATGGGATGTGGCCGATTGTGGGAAGTCTTAATCCCCGAACGGTTATGGCACATCTGAAATCAGATTTCGTGGAACAAGTGCGCATATGGGAGTATGAGTTGATGGGGGATTTCCTCTCTATAAAGATGGAGGAGAACTCCTCGCTGGATGATCACTTGTTGTGCATATATGATGCATACATGAGTCTTGCATACTTTCTGGACAACTGGTTCGCAAGCTCTTTTGCAATAGGCGTGTTGCTGCGGTCGCTGCCACCAAGCTACCAAGCACTTGCCAGGATTTGCATTATGAGAGGCGACGCGGAAACACGAGATTTCCACGAGTTCATATCACATTTCAGGGATGTGGTGGTTGAACCTATTGTCGCTGAGGTCATCACTGACAAAGGTATATATTTGATATACAATTTTATAAATGTTATAATCTTGTAAACACATTTACAGTGTTAAATATATTTGATACTTGTTCCGTTTTGCTGAAAACAGGTCCTTCTGCATAGAGGTGCTTGCTGGAGAGGAGGTGACATTGCGTGTTGATGGCGAGCATGATGATGATGGCCAACGACACTCTCCCTCAACATTTATCACTTAGTTTTATGTTTTAGGATGATTATTGTAATCAAAAGATTGTGAACTTCTTTAGTGTGTCTCACATTTTGTGAGACGGTTATTCATATAAGTTCGTAACAAACATTTATTCCACTTTTATGAATGATTTCTATTCGTGTTCATATCTTGTTAGATTATGTGTGAATTATCCTGGTTTTGAAACTAATTGATAATACATGAACATTTGTAAAATAATGAAATGCCTTGAAAAATACCCAACTTAATGATATATTCATTAATGAATGAAACCATTGTTTAAATTCAAAGTTATAATGATAATATGTGAAAGACACTTGTATTCTTGTCACATATGAATCATGCCTAAGTTCGGCAAATAACTTGAACACCGTGTATTACTTGAATACAAAGTGTTTGATGAATTGTTAAAGAAAATACATATTCGGTGTATTGTGTTTTAACAAAATTGTGATTATCATTATATGATTATTTAAATTTTGTAAAGAAGTTTACCAGAGGAAACATGGATATGAAACTATTTGATATGACCAAATTATTTCATCAGCAGAGGGTATTAAAGATAAAAAAAAGAATCTAATTACTATGATTTGATCAATAGTAATGAAATTCAACTTTATAAGATTGGCATAAAAGAAATTGTGAAATGCAATGCACTTGAAATGTCAAAATGCAAAGCATCATAATATGATATTCAATATCAAGTGGGTGAATAGATGGCACCAAATAAATCGTTGTAGTGTAGATGTAGAGACCATTAGTTAGAAATAGTTAGCACTCAATTAGAATATATAGTGAACCATCTGGATTCGTGAGATCGGCTCCATATCTAGTATGGATCGTTGTAAAATTTTTGGGGTTATTCGATATAACCAAAACAATAGCGAATAAGTCCTTGTAGAGTATTCATTGAAAACTTTGAATACGAAATCGATAGCTGAAACCAAAAGAGAAGCAAAACTAGATTGCTTGGATTTTTGGTGCATTCTCCAGAAAGTTCACATTGAGTGATGTTTCTCAATTATGGAGCAAATGGAAGATAGTGAAAAACACGATAAGGATTCAAAACCCTGCATCAGAGTGTTGAGAAGCGCAACAAAAATTATTCCTGAACGATTCTCTTCACAAAGGAAAGAATCAATGATAGTGATCATTGTGTTTCCCCACTGGTGTTTTCACTACATAAAAGTAGGATTCAAAATGCAACCCATATCTTGTATGGAGACATTTGTGAATAATTTTTCATGATTACCAGAATATGACATACCTACGAACTACTAAGGAAATAATGGTAAGCTAAAGTTATGAGAAATCCCATAGCAAAATTCCCTTGAGATTAGAAAGCAATTCATTGCTGAATCTTACAAGTAAATGGCTTACTTGGATTTTTCCCAAATGACTGCAAAACCATAGTGGAAAAAGGGGTGAATGACAAAATCACAATTTGTCAAGTATTGGACAAATTCAAATGAATTTGATTCAAGTGTGCTGGAAGTCTAGTGGATTTAATACTGGTAAAGTACTAGTATCTCATAGTAAATATCCAAGTTTGATATTTGATCAAAGGATTTTGAAGTTGTTCAAAATAGTGAGTGGATATGCAATTTGCATAAAATTGAGTGGAAGCTATAATAGTCTTCCTAAAACAATCTGTGAATGACATATTTTTGAGTGGGAGCAATGTAAGTATTGAACTCAAATGTGTCGGGAACACATTCTGAGTGGGAGCAATATAAGTCTCAAATTCAAATATGTAGGAACATAGTTTGAGTAAGAGTAGTGACTCATACCAAAATATGTTGGAACATATTCTGAATGGGAGCTTAAAGGAGTGATTCTTAAGTGTGTATATGACACATTAAGAATAAAAGCGCAAGTACCAATAAATAATAATTTATAGGGAGTAGAAGTTGATAATAAGAATATTACAATATTATGTAGTATTCCTTAAAGGATTCTGAAAAGGGTTTCAGAATAGAAGTTAATTAAGGAACTGGTCCTTGATAACTCAAATTAGGAATAGAATTAAGTCTAACATCGATGGTTGAAAGAAAGAAAAGGATGATCATCATCCACTATGTTGAGACATAGGTTCTATCTTAGAAAACCATGATGATAACTTAACATAATATATGATCCAACTAGGAATGTTTGAAAAGTGATTAAGTTTGAATCACGGAACGTTGAGCTAAGTTTGTGTGTGGTGTCTAAATAGAGAAATATACACATATTTTTCCAAATCCATAAGGGATGACATATCTTAAAGCATAAAGGGTTATGTTATAAGAGAATATGTTGAAAACTCTTGTAATACCAACTAAAGTCAAGTAGGAAGCGAGGTGAACAAAACATCAAAAGTTTCACAGGGTGCACTCGTGTTTCGATAATTACATTTATAATAATAGATAAGGGTATCATCTAAAGTGTTGTATAATGTTATGGCGGGGCTAGTTCGCTTTTAACGTAGAATGATGTGTCCTAGGGCACAGTTCCTATGAGAAAGCCCTCGAGGTTGATCTAAAGTCACTGTAGGCTCCTGGAATCCGGCCTCGTTCTGCTGCCATAGGGGCGATGCATACACAAAGATGTTATCATGTGATGATAAAGTATTAATGTCAATCAAGGTGACATTAGTAAGTTGCAAAGGATTTGGGACGGTAAAGTATAGGCCCAAGACTCAACCTCTTCCATGAGCAAGCATGTTCAGGGTACCGGGATATATGGTGCCAATGATTAAGAATAAATGCAGCTAGTTTATTTGTACTCTAGTGCCAGTGGGAGACTGTTGGAAATATGCCCTAGAGACAAATAATAATAAGAATTATTATCATATTTCATAAAGTTTATGACTAAGTTGTATATCATGCTATAACTGTATTAAAAGGAAACGTCAATACACGTGTGATATATAAACAACCAGGGGTTCCTAGTGAAACTCTAGTCACTAGTTCGTTGGTCAATAGATGATCAAGGTTTCCTGATCATGTGGCATTTATGCTAGTTGGAAATAGAGTCAACTCATTCTGAGAATGAGATGATGAACCAATACCCAACCTAAACATCATGACCCGATCATGTCATAAAGTTCAAGTTACGATGATTAGAATAGACCCTCGTAGACTATTCCTTAGATTGTGAGGCTATATCAATCACTGTCTCCCGAGAGTGCTCAGATAGCATCAAGCGTCACTTGGTAACACAATGATTATAAAGGTGTGTTCAGGTACTCAGAGGAACCGTAGAGGTAATATATGTCAAGAGCAGGATTTTCCATCCACGTGACAGAAAGGTACTCAAGGGCCCACTCGGAGAAGTTATATCCAATAGCTACGCAGTGTGTGATTTGATCATAGGGATATCACTTGTCGGAACGAGTCAAGTGGCATTGTTCGGTAACAAGATTGAACACAAAATGGTGATGTCATTGATCAGATCTCGGGCAACGCAAGTACTGAGAGACAAAAGGAATAAGACACGACTGTCCCGGTTCAAACGACGAAAGATCTTCATGGAATGCACAGGGGTCACATGGCCATCCAGGTCCCGCTATCGATCATTGGTCCGGGAGTGTCCCGACCATGTCTGGAGTGTTCCTGAACCATGGGGTATCACGCTTAAGGGCTTGATGATGCTTAGAGAGTGTTTACAGGATCGGTAGAATCACTTAAGAAGAGAAGAGAGAAAACCGGAAGGGTTTCGATAAGTTCGGAGGATGTCCGGAGTGGAGGTGGAAGGTGTTACATAGCCACGGAGATTGAATAATATATGAATAAATGTTAAATGTTGATTTAATCATTTATTCATAATTATTTAATAAAGAGAAAATCAATTAAAATGTCAAAAGGCTTAATGGACCAATTCCGGAGGGAGAAGGGCCCAAGAGGAAAAGGCAAGAGGAGAGAAGGGGCAAGGGGGTGGCCGACTGGGCCAAGCCCCCTCCCCGCATGCGGCCCACTAGGGCCGGACGACGGCTTCCCTCCCTCTCCCCCTCCTTTCGTCCCACCCTAGGACTTTGAGGGAGGTAGTACCTCCCCTCCCCTATATAATGGGGGTATTTTGCTAGATAAATACACACAATATTCAATAAAGGTTTTCTCACTTTTGGGGAGACCTCCAATTGATATTCTCTCCCTCACCCGTGACCGTGGTCTCAAGTTCGGACTGCGCAAACGAGAGACATCTCACTGCGGAGCGCCGTCACGCTGCGGGATTCGGATCCAGGAGCTCTACTTCCGCAACTATTGCTGGATCGGGGAAGCGGGAGTCATCGTCAGGCACTGGATGCATGTAAATCCCCGCGAGATGTCACACTTGAGGCACTCAAGTCATTGGAGACACAGGAGCGCAAGTACTTCATCACGACCTTGAGGTCGGCTTCGGCTCGTCTATATCAACCACGCTCTCCTGAGCGTTGACAGCGCTTTTCGGTCTTCAAGGGTAAGTTCACAAAAAGCCCCTCCCGTTACTGCATTACTAATAGATAGGTTCTAGCAACATCAGGGGTTCAGGGATGTAGGGTAAAAAATTATTGTTTTCATACGCGAACCCCTACAACTGGGTGCAGCCGTCTCCTGATGGTCGTTGGGCACATCTTCAGTCAGTCTGCTTGGATGCATTCTGATAGATTGGATTATGATGTTTAGTCACTCGTTTATTTTTTTTGCTGGTTGATTTTGGTGTCGACCTTAAGCGATCCATGATTTGTAGTACTTTTGGAGTTTGAATTTTTAATAAAAGGTTGTGTGCATCGACCAATGCAGAGGCCAGGGTACATCCCCTTTTCGAAAAAAAATCCAGGCAAACAAATTACAAAATTAGGTAATTTACATTCCATTGTAAAAAAGAAACTAAATATATGACATGTTGAGATGCGTTGGCGTATCGATGATGAAGTAGAGTTGTGGAAGCTGTCGGGAGCTGTTGGATGGTGGGGTGATGATGAGAATTCTAAAAGGATGCACTAGCTTGCGTGGTGGAAACTTTGCTATCCGAAAAGTGAAGGTGGCATGGATTTTTGAGACTTTCACTCGTTCAATTTGGCCATGCTAGCCAAACAAGCTTGGATGCTTATTACCGACTCTACCTATTTTTGTGCACGTGTTTTGAGTGCTAAATACTACCCTTCCGGTGATATCCTCAAGGCAGGTCCGAAAGCGGGATCATCCTTCACATGGCAGAGTATTCTTGTTGGCCTGACTACCTTTAAACGGGGCTATATTTGGAGAGTTGGGAATGGTGAAAATATCAATATTTGGGATGACCAGTGGATTCCTTCTAGCCACAATTGAAAAATTCTGAGTCCTAGAGGAGGTGCAGTTTATTCTAAGGTCTCAGAACTTATTAGCCCTATCACTGGCCAATGGGACGAAGACTTACTCACAATTTTGTTCGGACCAGTGGATAGAAATAGAATTAGGCAAATTCCAATCCATAACCAAGGTTTGATGATTTCATAGCTTGGCACTTTAATAGAAATGGCCGATATACCGTCCGCTCAGGGTATCATCTCCAATGGTACCATCAGTTCGGTGCAACGACAGGAAATTTTTCGAGTCTAGGAGGATATGCCATGAATCCGGTGTGGAAGATAGTTTGGAAACTAAAAATACCAGGAAAAATTAAGATCTTTGTTTGGCGTGTGTTACATGGGATTATTCCTCTCAAAAGCATTCTCTTCAACCGCCATATTGGGACCTCTGGTTCCTGTCCGATCTATAGCCAGGGCCTTGAAGATATTCTGCACCTACTGTTTGTTTGTCCTGCTGCCCAAGAGATGTGGAGATCGTTGGGATTAATGGAGGCTATGACTGAAGTGGCACACTTGGAACGATTTGGATCGGTTGTTCTTGAGCTTCTACTTCGGCAATATGATAAACGGGTACATGGCTTTACTGGTATTGGTCTAAAAGAATTGATCTCGGTTACTTGCTGGTACTTGTGGTGGCTTAGACGATGTCGAGTCAGAGAAGAACCCACACCTCCCGTCAGTAAATGCAGAATGTCTATTTTGGGAATCACCATGAATGCCGCAAAAGCCTCGACTAGCTGAGGCAGTGATGTAACAGCAAAATGGAGCAAACCAGACCCTAGACAAGTGAAGTTAAATGTTGACGCGTCATTCCATGTCGACTCCATGGTTGGTTCAGTTGGTGCCTTGCTACACGATCACAAAGGTGCGTTTGTGGCGGCATTAACTAAATTTTTGCCTCATGTTTCCTCTCCAACAATGGCAGAATCACTGGCAATGCAAGCTGGCCTAACACTTGCTAATTCGATGGGGTGCAACCATATCATTGCGGAGTCGGACTCTACCGATGTTATCCGAGCATGTACAGGTGACCAATCCTGGTGGGATGAAGCGGCGGAGATTTATGCAGATTGCATTGATTTGGCTACAAGCATAGGTAATGTGAAATTTGCGCACTGCCTAAGGGAAGCAAATGGAGCTGCTCTAGTTTTCTTAATAAGAGCTCTTGTAATTGGCTCAATGACCCCCCCCCCCTCTAGTTTTATTCTGCAATCCCTTGTAAACGATGCAACACTGGTTTGATGGGCTGCAAGGTTTAGACGCACTATTTTTTCTTATCAGGGTACCTAAGAGGACTGGAAGGTTTTAATGAGGCAGCTTGCATGCGTAATATATGAGTTTCAAAAAAAGCCGAAGCCATAGAACTACTACATGAAACATATACAGGCAAACAAATTACAAAATTTAGATAATTTACATTCCATTGTAAAAAATAAACTAAATAGATGGCATGTTGAGATGCGTTGGCGTATCGATGATGAAGTAGAGTTGTGGAAGCTGTCCGGAGCTGTTGGGTTGGGCATATACTGGAGATAGAATCATTAGGTTCAAGGCGTTGTTCTTTCCTCCGCTAAATGTGGTAGCCCAACCATATTTCTGGCGCGATCTGAGTTGCATCGTGACGATGTTCTAAAACATATCTTTCGATGCTGGACATTGTTGTTTTTCCATATTTTCTTCTAATGCATTCAACATGCATAGCTTTTGCGTGTTCGCACAAAAAATGTTGAGATACTTTAACATTCTATAATCATACAATATTTATATTTCCAGTTTAACTAGATATAGTCGCTAAAAGTTGACATGAATAATTATGCTTATATTTAGTCTTCCTTTTTTTTTCAAAAATGCTACTAACTGTTTTAATTATCTAAATTTTCATAATAGTGTGCATTACAAACTAACACAGAAGCCGACTAACAAAGAATACTGAGAAGCCCTAGAGTAACCTCAAAGCACTCCAAAGTCATCGACTATAGCTCCGTCAATCGCATATCGGTATCATTATGTGCCCCATCAAAGAAGCCACGGAAGACCGTATTTGCACAAGTTTGACTAACCTTATACATTGGGAAAAGTTGTATGACTCGTCCATGATAAAAAGTGAGAAACTTAGGTCACATTTGACATTGCAGTGCATTATCATAATCTCGTTTGCTCCAACCATGTTTTCCTACTTTTATGATTTATTACAAACATATTGTAAAACACAAGCACAATGTGTAGTTTAGCGAGCAAAATGTGAGTCTTAAATCGTAGAACGCACCCACTACTAGATATCCCAATATGGCCAACGGTTGAATTCCCGTTGGGTATGTAAGTTTACCGTCGGTTAAGACTATATCCGACGGTATACCGTCGGTGATTTCCCGTCGTTGATGCTCGGTCGACCATTACTCTGATACCCGACGGTACCGTCAGCTATTATCTTTACCCACAGTGCAAAAGTTGACGATGAGCCCTTGGCTATGACTATTCCATGGACCACTTCACCATGTGTTGACGCCACATAGATACATATTTTCCGACGACCATTTGTTCCGGTCGACACTTGCAGTTGTTGACAATCTATCTATCCCGTGGAATATTATTACAGCTCAGAGGGAACCGGACACCGTCATTCAGTGTAATAACCAATGGGAGATTGAATGTGACAAGCATTTGGGGTCATCATTACTCTTTGGGGACATGTGCAGAGCACATGGTTATCTAATCTTAGTAGCATTTAGTAATTCCAAATGTCAATATCACAAATTATACATTTCAATATATTTGACCCAAATGACATACAATGAATCACATTTAGCACAATCTCATAATGTGTCATAAACTGAACTAGTGTTGCATCCAAATATCATTGATCCTTACTGATTTATCGAAAGAAAGAAAAAATACATCAAACACATTCTATCCAGAGAACTTCAATTGGCTGAATGACTTAAAAAATCTGCTACTACTGTACAACACTCATATTGACAGATACCATTCTGGACATTGTGACTACCTCAAGTATTTCTCTCCATTCCCTAAAAAAATACCAAACTAGTTGTAAGAAATATGAAAACAAGAATCATAAGGGACAACAAAAAAAAATCTTAACAAGATGGCAAGATAAGCCACACAATTATACAGACCAAAAAATATTGTTGTAGCCCAAGACAGAAATAAAAGTAATGTTACCACTCGACTTGGATTTTGACAAACAAATTCACGCAGCAGAAAGTTGTACTTTGAAACCATGAAAACCAACAGAATATAATCTGACCAAGATGCATGAAGTATTTAACACGAGTAACTTCCTCCAAGCAAAATAGGAACCTACTAGTATTTGTATGCACTTTAAGCCATTAACTGATTATTAACATAAGACTCATTAGCAAACTTACCGGTTCGTTTCTTGTAAATTAGAGGCAGCTTCTCCACTTGAAAACCCAACTGCAGAGTCTGATCTGGTCTATAATGAACACAAGATAAATCAAATATCACCGTGAGATATTTAGATTCAAGCAAAACATCAACCGTCGTCGAGATGGTTGTCCGGCAACAGGAATTAGTTCCAATCGGGCTCCCCTGCTGCAGTGCGGCGGTGGGGGCTTTACGGGTCCATTCGGGCTCGGCTGGGCCGGACGGCCTGGTTTGCCCCTGCTACTGCATCCGGTCGGCGGCCGCCTTTCGACGGCGGAGGTAGTTCCCTCCCGCGTGCCATGGCTCCGCCAACCTCGCCAAAGCTTTTTCTTTCCGGTTTACCGGCCTCGCAACCTGGCCACGGTGAGACGATGCTAATGACTGCAAGACCGTGGTGGCGTGTGCTAGTGGCTAGTAAGGTAGGTGGAGCATTACGGAGCGTCCGGGGGTCTGGTTTTGGGGGACGGGAGAAATCTTTGCCTTCTCGGCACCGACGCGGTGACGCTTGCGGGTGTCGCTGTCCTTCTTGAAGGGCGTCGGGAGTACCTCCTTCCCAACCCCCGTAGTGTACCGGGGGAAACCCTTGGATTGGTTCGGGCAGCAACAGCAGCGTCGTCGCTCCCCTTCTTGGAGGTGCTGCTTGATACGTGACGCTTCGGAGGGCTAGGAGTGTGGTGGAAATTCTCCGGATGGCGCAGCGGTGGTGAGTCATTGATGAGTGCATATTTGCATCATGTTTTACATTATTAATTTTCATTGTAGATGTAGGATCTTGGTATTTTACGGCGCTCACACGCATATTTTATATCTATTTTCACCAGGATCAGGACAAAAGATGGATCCAATGGATAAAATACTTGGAGCAGTTGTACTGTGGAGAAAATGAGTAAAAACAACGTAAATCGCTTATTTGGAAAATATTAATAATAACAGAAGAAAACCAGAAGCGAACAAAGGAGGTAGAAGGTTCAACAACCAACTATACGACGGGAGTAAATTTTCCAGCCGTATAGTTGGTGCCGCCTCCGCCTCCTCAAATAGTTTCACCCCGTGCAACTGGTTCGGGAAGACGACATACAAAACACCTAGAAATCGCAGAAACCTCACCTCCGGAAGGCATCTGGAGGGGAACTCATCCGTCAGGGATCCATCTTCAACCTGCGCAGATCCGGGAGGCTAAGGCATCAATCTTCATCATCCACCGCTGCATCACCACCATATCCATCCATTCATCGACATCTTGTCTAGATCTTGTTGTTATTCCCGTACTCATTATGGGTTTATACAAGTACTATTCATCTATGATTGTTTCTATTACCATTGCTATGATGTTGATTGCCTCCATGTCTGAGTAGATCTCTAGTTCTTGGGGAGATGGAGAAACCCTAACGTATGATTAAGATGAGATATACATTATTATGTTAAACATCATTATGTGTATGTGTTAATTGTCTTCATCTTGATGTTGGGAGTTGTGCACCTCCTTAATATTTTCCTCTTGTGGGGACTCGATGAAGGGGATTAATTGTTGGTAGACGAAGGGATAATAGCACTTACTATGACTATAAAGCTGTTGTCAATCCTTACGTACTATCTTGGGGAATCAAGGAGAACTCATAAAGCTATGTTCATGCCACGGCAGAAATCTCTTAATAGCGCAGTAATTCGATTGATGTCGATTGCTGTCTGATGTGGTTATAAGGATGATGTGTGCAGCGGTTATTGGCTATTCATCCACATATGGAGCTCCTCCCACATCCACACACATTATGAGAATAATCATTATAATAATCTTGATTGCTTAGTCTAAATTGCTAGCGGTGTATCCACTATTCTCCGAGAATGCATTTTTCCCTATTGTAGCTCCAAAGTTCTATTACACACGCGGTTCTTATTTTCTGCATTAAGTTTTGCTTTACTTTAAATTACCTTGTTCAACCAAAATCCCCAAAACAACTCTACTTATCTTGCATATTGAAGTTATTTCTTAAGTACTTCGTTTAGTTGTAGTTAAAAGTATTTTAGTCTTTTGCCTACTGCTCCCTATGGGATCGATATCTTTATTTAGAAACTAGCTACAAACGATATGTGCACTTGCAGTCATCAAGCTATTTTCTGGCGCCATTATCGAGGAGCTTAGCGCTATAAGTCACTTTACTTTTAGTTATTTACTTTTGTTGTACTAACTTTTACTTGAGTTGCAGGACCACAATAATGGACAACACTCAGCATTTAAACCAGCTTGAGGCAGTAAGGAAAATGGGTTTGCCCATGGACGCCTTTATAGATGTTAATAAAAGCATAAATCCGGATGGAATTGAGATCCACCCTCTATTGTTTGAATTATTGCATTCTAAGAAATTTGCAGGAACCAATCAAGAAAGTCCATATGGACACTTACAATTCTTTGAAGACGTTCTCAGTTCCTTTATTTTTTACGACTGTGATCTTGATATGGTTAAAACCCAGTTGTTTAGACAAACTCTCTCTAATAATGTTTGCGACTAGTACAGATCTTTTTGTGCAGAAGCACCGAGGACTTGGGAGGAATTGACAACCAAATTCCTATCAAAATATTATTCTAAAAGCAAAGCTCACAGGATGAGAGGTATTATTATCAGTTTCAAAAATAATCCTAGTGGGGGCTTATATGAAGGATATCTAAGGTACAAAAGCTATCTAGATAATTGCCCCTATCATCGTTTGCCTGATTGGTTAATAATCCATACTTTTTATGGAGGGCTAAATATTGAAAATAGGATGAATCTAGAAACTACTTCTAATGGTAGTTTTCTATCTTATACCTATGATGAAGCTTGGAATCTAATAATAAAAATGAAAGAAGCAACCGAAAATCTTAAAGATAAGGAAAACATTACAAATAGTTTTTTGAATATGCTTGCATTAATGATTTCCTTGTAGATGAAAGGACAGATGAAATGATTAAATCCCTCGGTATTGATTCTTACCCAGTAAAGAAAATTATTGAGAATTATGCAGGGCATTTGCAGGTACCTATAGAATGGGAACCCCGTAAACCCCTAGAAGAAAAGAAGCATGCAAGAGCACTGATGGAAGAATTCTCCTTGATACCTATTCAAGGGATCGTCGGAAAAAGGTAAAAAGAGGAAGAACAAATGAAGAAGAGATCAAAGAAACCAGAAAGGAGTTCTGAAGCTACCAATATAAATAATGTTATATTAAAGGATCTTATGGAAGCACGAATAGTGGACGATGAAGTGGTTATGCTAGACCTTGAAACCTCGGAATTCATCAAAGGTAAGGTTCGAGGTAACGAAACTTCTAAACCAATCACCCCTATATATTGTGGAGAAACTTTCTTATATGGAATTTGTGAGCCAATTTCCACTATAAATATTATGCCTTCATCACTTTATGAGGAACTCCGCTACAATTTAAATAATCCAGATTTGGAACCGGTAGACACTACTATTAAATTGTCTAATAGAACCAATATAAAACTGGAAGGAGTAATCAAAAATATCTATGTCTTTATTGATTCGCTCATGTACCCCCTTGATTTTCATATTGTTGATATGCCTCGAGATTCCTTTTGCCCTATTCTTTTAGGCAGGCCTTTTATTTCCATCACCAAAGCTCGAGTTGATAATAAGAAGGAAACTATTTCACTGATGTTTGGAGAAGAGGAAATGACATTCCACTTCACCAAACTAAAGAAGAGGCCATATGAAGTGGAGGATATCAAGGAAGAGAAGACAATTGCTGAGCTAGCGGTAATTCATTTTTGTACTCCACAAGATGAATTAGAGAGGAGTCTGATTAATTGGGAGGAAGCACCAGATGATGAGGAGAAAGAAGACATGGATGATTACCTTAATTCAATTATGGAAGCACAAAATCCACATGACTATGAAGAACTGGTAAGAAAAGGAGATGAAGAGCCTCCACCAATAGAATTGAAAAAACTTCCAGATAATACAAGGTGTGAGTTTTTAGATAATGAAAATAAATGTCATGTTATTATTAGCAACAATCTATGGGAAATGAAACAAATAAACTCATTTCAGTTTTGGTTAAGCATCGTGAAGCCTTTGGATATACATTGAGTGATATTAAAGGAATAGATCCATCTATCGTAACACATAAGATTACCATGCTTGATGATGCTAAACGTGTAGTAGATACACAAAGAAGGCTTAACCCGAAAATGAAGGAAGTAGTAAGAAAAGAGGTTATACACTTACTAGATGCTGGCATAATATATCCTATTTCCGACAGTAATTGGGTTAGCCTTGTTGCGTTCGCAGCATACAAAATAAAAAAATTCCTACGATGGGAACTATACGCCAAGATCTATCTACTAGATACAAGCAACGGGTGGATATACATCCATAAAGAACTTACCGTCGAAGACAACAAAGCTTTGTTAACGAGATGGAACTCGTGGATGATGTAGTCGTACACTTGCCGATCTCAAGATCGTGATGAAGTCCTTCAGGTCCAGTAGTTCTAGCCCCATCAGGTCCAGCACCATCAAGTCTAGCACCACAAAGTAGCGGTGCATCCGTGATCGCACACACGTCCGGTCCACCGAACAACCTCCGCCTCCTCGCTCTAGCGATGCAGCAGGAGCAGCAACTCCTTTTCAGATAAAGCCACCGGGAACATGTATCTCGCTAATCCGAGACCATGGGGAATAACTAGAGGGAGAAGAGAACCTTCACGAGGAGGTGGGGCAAGAGGAGAGGAGCCATGGGGCTCCTTTTATAGGGGAGGGGGCGCAGACCCAAGGCCATGGCTGGCCGGCCATGGTGGATGCCCCCACCTCTCCCTCATTCATGTGGGTGGAGCTTCCACTAAGCCCACTCACATCAATTTCAACTCCACTCACTTTGCATTTAATGTCCACCAAATTAAATGCATTCTCTTTAAATATAACACTTTTATTTATTTTATTCAGAATTTTGTTAATTACTTTAATCAACAAACATTCACATAAAACTCCCTGTAATATTTCAATATCACATGCAGAACCATTTTCAGCAATTTCACCCGAAACAATTCCGGTTTCCATCGAAATGATTCTAGCATTTTCTTAATCTTTATCTAAAACATATTTGCTCCTAAATGGTGTCGGTATCCCTTAAGTGTGTCACCCTACGGTTCACGAATAATGCAGACATGATCGAGACCCCTCTCCGATCAATAATCAGCAGCGGGACCTGGAGATCCGTACTGACTCCCACATATTCAACGATGACTCTTGTGATCGTGTGAACCTTTAACGTCGTAACTAAATACCTTTGTCTCGCAATATATTACATGTCCGAGATTCGATCATCGGCATCCAAATACCTAGTTTGATCTTGTTACCGAGATGCACTCTTTTCTCGTTCCCGTGATATAACATTCTAGTGATCACATCACTTGCTTGCAAGCTATCTTAATGTGATATCACCGAGAGGGTCCAGAGTATATCTATCCGTCATAAGGATTGACAAATTCCACTCTTGATCCATGAGCCTCAACATAACACCTTCGGAGTATCTGAACCCACCTTTATAGTCACCCTTTTATGGTGTGACGTTTGATGTTATCAAGTTACTCTTCCGATGTTAGCAATTAATATGATCTCATGGTCTAAGGACTAAGATTACTTCGTATGATGTTATAGAAATATAAACATAATGACTTTGATCGTAATGCTATACTTCGGATGAATGTTCATCACATCATTCCACCAATATTGTGACCTCGTTATTAACAACATCCAATGTCCATGATCAGGAAACCTTGATCATCTTGTTAATCAACAAGCTAGTTTATATGAGAGGTATTACTAGGAACTTTGTATTTTGTTTATTAAACACACATGTATTATCGTTTCCAATTAATACAATTATAGCATGCAAAATAAACATTTATCATAAACATGGAATAAGATAATAATCACTTTATTATTGCCTCTCGGGCATATTCCCTTTAAGCCTAGCTCATTGCATACCAAGACAAGGAGGTCTTGATGCTGCTATGAATGAGGATGGTGAGCTAGCTCATGTAAGGCCCATTGTAGGATATCGTATGTGCACTGATTTTAGGAAGCTAAACCGTAAGACACAAAAAAATCACCTATACCATTCATGGATAAAATTTTAGAGAGACTTAGTAATAATTCTTACTTTTGTTTTCTTGATGGTTATTCTGGATACTCTCAAATTGCCATACAACCGGAAGATCAAGAGAAAAGAACTTTCACTTGTCCTTATGGCACATATGCTTATAGATTAATTCCGTTTGGCTTATGTAATGCAGCAATAACTTTTCAGGAATGTGTTCTATAGATATTTGATGATTTTGTTGAGAAGAGTATGGAAGTTCTAACAAATGATTTTTTTGTTTGTGGAACAACTTTTGATAACTGCCTCTACAATCTAACCAAAGTCTGGCAGAGATACAGGCAATCAAATTTGGTTATGAATTGGAAACAATGTTGTTTCATGGAAAGAGAAGGTAAATTTTTTGGGCATAAAGTTTTGGAGAAGGGAATAGAAATAGATAAAACTAATATAAATGCTATAGAAAATCTTCCAATGCCTCGGGACATTAAAAACCTAAAATGTTTGTGGGACATGTAGGTTTTTATAAGTGGTTTATAAAAGATTTTGCTAAGATAGCTATGCCCCTCACCAATCTTCTTGATAAAGAAACTCCATTCTATTTAGATCATTACTCCATTGCAGCTTTTGAGAACCCTAAGAATATACTAGTTTGAGCACCTATCATGCAACCTCCAAAATGGGATGAATCTTTTGAAATCATGTGTGATGCTAGTGACTATGCTTTAGGGGTCGTGTTGGGACAGCGAGATGGAAAGAATTTGAATGTTATTTATTACGCGGGTAGTCCTCTTAATAAGATTCAGAAACATTATGCTACTACATAAAAAGAGCTTCTAGCCATAATTTTTGCTTGCGACAAATTTAGATCTTACATAATTAATTCTAAGGTAATAATTCATACGGATCACCAAGCTTTGCGTCACCTCCTTGTGAAAGGGATGCTAAGCCCAGGTTGATTAGGTGGGTTTTATTACTACAAGAATATAATTTGCAAATAGTAGATAGGAGGGGTAAAGATAAACCGGTAGCAGATAAACTCTCTAGGCTGGAGGGAATAATCAATAACCCCATGCCTATTAATGAATCATTTCCAGGAGAATACTTAGCAAACGCTAAAATCGCTAATCCATGGTATGCAAATTTTGCTAATTATCTAGCAACAAAATTTATACCTCCTGGTATGTCAAGAAATCAAAGAATGAAATTCTTTAAGATCTTAAATATTACTTTTGGGATGATCTGTATCTATATTGCCATGGACTTGACGGAATGATACGGAAGTGTGTTCCTAACCATGAGATGAATGCGATATTGAAAGCTTGTCATGACAGTCTGTATGGAGGGCATCATGCAGGTAAGAGAACTGCTGCAAAACTACTTCAATCCGGATTCTATTGGCCCACCTTGCTCAAGGATGCACACAGGTATGTGGAATACTGCGATGCTTGCTAAAGAATAGGTAATATAGGTAGGAGACAAGAAATGGCAATGAATTATAGTCTCATAATTGAACCCTTTGATGTATGGGGAATGGATTACATGGGACCATTTATAGAGTCGAATGGCTATACTCATATTCTTGTTGCTGTTGACTATGTTACTATATGGGTTGAAGCTATTCCAACAAATCATGCGGATGCAACTACCTCAGTGAAGATGATCAAGGATGTCATATATTCCCTAGGTTTGGAGTTTCTAAATTTTTAATTACTGATGGTGGTTCTCATTTTATGAAAGGAACTTTCAGGAAAATCCTTGGCAAATGTGGAGTAACTCATCATGTTGCTTCACCATATCATCCCCAAACAAGTAGTCAAGTGGAATGTTCTAATAGAGAATTGAAGACCATACTCGAGAAGACGGTGGACAAATCAAGAAAATATTGGTCATACAAGTTAAATGACACTCTATGGACATACCATACTGCATTTAAAAACCCAATGGATATGACACCTTATAAGATGGTGTACGGTAAGGCATGCCATTTACCTTTAGAATTGGAACACAAAGCTTTTTGGGAAATCAAGAACCTAAATTATGATCTTAAAGCAGCAGGAGAAAATGTTTGTTAGATATTCATGCTTTAGATGAGTTTAGAAGTGAAGCCTATGAGAATTCTAGGTTGTTTAAGGAAAAGGTGAAAAGATGGCATGATAGAAAAATAGAGAATACGACTTTTAAAAGTAGGGACAAAGTGTTGCTCTATAATTGTCGTCTTAAGTTGTTTCTAGGAAAGCTCAGATCGAAGTGGGAAGGCCCCTATATAGTTCAAGAAGCTTACTCATCAGGAGCAGTGAAGCTCCAAGAAAAAACACCCGCTATTGCATGGGTGGTAAATGGACAATGTTTGAAGCATTATCGAGTAAAATAAGATATAAGTGCAGTCACCATAGAATTGATCACTCCAGAAGAAGTGATTAAGCAAAAATATACAAGGAATTGCAACTACAAGAAGAATGGACTCGAGACAGAATAAGCAATACTACGGTCAAGCTATTGACCATAAAAGAACGCTTCATGGGAGGCAACCCATGCGAAATAAAGGTTTGAGTAAGTGTTTAAATTATTAGCTAAAGTTTAATTTGAGCATTGTGTTAAATAAGAAACATTTGATGCTCTAGCAAAGAAGAAGGGAGATTGATAAAGCCAAAATTTGTCGAAAATGTAAGCTAACATTTTTCTGTCAAAACTTGATATTTCGTTAAGTTTCAGATTAATAATAATCCTTGGAGAAGTAGAATTTTTTTTGTTGGACACAAAAGGTTTAACTACCAACTATACGGTGGGAATAAAAATTCCGACTGTATAGTTGCGGTCGTATAGTTGTTGCGACATCACCTCTTCCATCTATAAAAGGTAATGAGAGTTTAACGACCAACTATACGACCGAAATTAAAAATTCCATCCGTATAGTTGCGGTCGTATAGTTATCAACACCTTTGACAAAACAATTTCCGGAGTACAGAGAGTTTAATGACCAACTATATGGCCATAATTAAAAATTCCGCCCGTATAGTTGTGGTCATATAGTTATCGACCCATCTCCAAAAAAATTATTCAGAGTCCAGAGAGTTTAACGACCAACTATACGGCAGGAACAAAAATTCCCGCCCATATAGTTCCGACCATATAGTTGGATCCACCGTAAGTAAAATCTAAAGTCGGTTCATAACTATACGGCGGTAACTATACGGGTCGCGCCCGTATCGTTAATCGTTACGAAAGGTGACTAGGGTTTTTGACCTCTCTTTTTAAAGCTGGTCGCATCTAATCTTTTTCATTAAGTTTTCGCAGAGCCACAGCCTCCAGCCTCGAAAAAATCTCGCCATATCAATACAAGCCCTTCTAACAACATCCATGCAATGAAGCCATGCAGCCCTTCCATGTCAACAAGATCTGGAAGAAGAAAGAAGAGAAGCCCGTGAAGAGGATCATAGAAGTAGAACCTAAAGGATCATCGTCATCATCCGACCCAAAGATCAAGCCTCTCCCAAATTGGGAGGACATGTTCCCGCAAAGGATGGAGATGATGAGGCAAGCTGAGCGAGGAAGGAACAAGGATGAGTATCTCCCTAATCCTTATCGTTACAACATAGGATCCTATTATAAACCTCCTCTTGGTCCATCGCCTCTTTAACCAAAGAAGGTGCGACAAGATGAGATTCATGAGAAGATCTATGAGTTAGAAAAAGCTTCGAAGGCATGTGTTGAAACAATTGGAGAAGGGATTGACTCCTACTGGATGATGAGCAAAGACCTTGAGAAAATGGTCGATGACATCGATGGTAGAGTTGGTTTCCTAATTAAAACTGTCTTTGAGTTGACAGATGAGAAGAAATTCCTCAAGAAGAAAATGTTGAAGCTCCAATATGACATGGCCAAGATCACCGTCCGCTTTGCAAGCATAGTTAAAGATGGCAACATAAAAGAAGAGTGCGGCGCTCTTTCTACCAGGAAGAGGAATAGGTACCAACAAGGAGTTAATTGATCCTGCCTGGCTTGATTCCAAGCTTGGGGAGATCTTTAAAGACCTTGTAATCTATCTTATAAGTTTTATGTGTTGCATTAGTCCGAACTAGAAATAAAGTTTGCATCGTTAGAATTCCCTTCAGGAATAGTCGATCCCCTTAATGAAATTCCGAGTTTATTATCATGTATGGATCAATATTGAGTTTGTGTTTGCTTTAATGATATATGAATGGCTTGAGTATAATTTTACTTGCACTTGATGATAGCAATAGGAGTCTTCCACACCATTGGTATTAATGGAACACATAAAGATAATTTGGTCAATATGATGCAAGTCTACGGTTTGATTTACAAAGAAAGATTATCTATACAGTCAAAGTCAAAAAAGAAACCTTGAACAAAGGAAAATGAAAGTGCTATCAAAATAGAGTGATAACAAGTCGAGGTAGAATCTCCAAGTCATAAGAATGCTTCATATACAATTGTAATTTGATAATTGAGATTGCTAAACTTTGAATTCCTACATGAAGTGGAATGTATGACTAGCTCCTTTGCACAACACTTAAACAAAAGTATGAGCATATAAACAAAAGAGGAAAAGAAGAAGAGGAGAAAGAGCGAGTGTGCAAAGAGAAAATAGGCATATACCACTATATTGTAGTATGACAAAGAGACACTTTTGAGATTTTGAATCCCAAGTGAATATGTTGATTCTATAAATACTTGGGACTAACTCGCTAACTCATTCGATTGAACCGGATACTTTTACATTATATTGAGATTCATCTTTTATGAATTATTGATCACCATGGTGTGGAAGCCTGCTAATACTATTCAGATGGTTCGAGTAAGGTACTATTAACGAACTTATTCCTATGTATCATATATGACAAACACATGCTGCAACCGCCTCATTTATCTTAATCGACCCAGCTTCATGAATATGAGGATCACATCCATTAAGCTAAACTTGCTCGGGACAAGCAAGAGTCTAAGCTTGGGGAAGTTGATGAGTGTATATTTGCATCATGTTTTACATTATTATTTTACATTGTAGATGTAGGATCTTGGTATTTTACGGCGCTCGCGTGCACATTTTATGCCTGTTATCACCAGGATCATAATAGAAGATGGTTCCAATGGATACAATTCTTGAAGTAGTTGTACTGTGGAGAAAAGGAGTCAAAAACAACGTAAATCGCTTATTTGGGAAATATTAATAATACCAGAAGAAAACCAGAAGCGAACAAAGGAGGCAAAAGGTTCAACGGCCAACTATACAACGGGAGCAAATTTTCCGGCCGTATAGCTCCGGTCGTATAGTTGGCGCCGCCTCTGCCTCCTCAAATAGTTTCACCCCGTGCAACTGGTTCAACGAGATGACATACAGAACACCCAGAAATCACAGAAACCTCACCTCTGGAAGGCATCTGGAGGGGGAACTCATCCGCCAGGGATCCATCTTCAACCTGCATAGATCCGGGAGGCTAAGGCATCGATCTTCATCATCCACTGCTGCATCACCACCATCTCCATCCATCCCACCTATATCTTGTCTAGATCTTGTTGTAATTCCCATACTCGTTGTGTATTTATACAAGTATTATTCATCTATGATTGTTTCCATTACCATTGCTATGATGTTGATTGCTTCCATGTCTGAGTAGATCTCTATTTCTTGGGGAGATGGAGAAACCCTAGCACATGATTGAGATGAGATAGAGATTATTATGTTATACATCATTTTGTGTATGTGTTAAGTGTCTTCATCTTGATGTTGGGAGTTGTGAACCTCCTTAATATTTTCCTCTTGTGGGGACTCAATGAAGGGGATTAATTATTGGTAGACAGAGGGATAATAGCACTTATTGTGACTATAAAGTTGTTATCAATCCTTACATACTAACTTGGGGAATCAAGGAGAACTCATAAAGCCATCTCCATGCCACGGGAGAAATCCCTTAATAGCACAGTAATTCGATTGATGTCGATTGCTGTCTGATGTGGTTATGAGGATGATGTGTGTAGTGGTTGCTGGCTATTCGTCCACATATGGAGCTCCTCCCACATACACACACATTATGAGAATATTCATTATAATAATCTTGATTGCTTAGTATAAATTGCTAGCGGTGTATCCACTATTCCCCAAGAACGTCTTTTTCCCTATTGCAGTTCCAAAGTTCTATTACACACGCAATTCTTATTTTATGCATTAAGTTTTGCTTTACTTTAAATTATCTTGTTCAACCAAAAATCCAAAAACAACTCTACTTAACTTGCATATTGAAGTTATTTCTTAAGTACTTCGTTTAGTTGTAGTTAAAAGCATTTTAGTCTTTCACTTACTGCTGCCTGTGGGATCGATATCTTTATTTCGAAACTAGCTACAAATGATCTGTGCACTTGCAGTCATCAGTCATCTCCATTTTTGTTGATCCGCCGGTGTCGGCATTATTTTCTCTTTGTTTTCTTTCTTGTTTCTTTTGGGCTGGATTTGTGTTGTCCGCCCCAGCAATGTTTCATAGTTGTATCGGTCAATTGCTATATTAATATAGCGGAGCGAAAGCCTATTTCGAGGAATTAGTTCCAATCGCACCACTCAACTCATAATTGGGGCGCTACAGCCTCACCGGTGGCTCTTGCATAGCGGCAGTGGAACTGAACTACATTCTCCTACATTAATTGAACACCAAAATGAACTACATTCTCCTACATTAATTGAACACCAAAAACCAAATAGAATTACGGAAAGATAGATAAAAAGCAATAAGTGGTCTATCTTTTTGTGTAAACTACAGTCGTAGGAACCATAATGCTTTGTCAACTTGGAGAGCAGCTGGGAATGTGTTGCACCGTCCTGTAGGGCCACCATCATGGCCTTTACCACCTCAGGCACCTGCAGGGACTCGCCAATGATCCAGTCCCTACCTTGCCAGGAAAAACATGGAGAAAATATGAATAAAACATAAACATATCTTGAAAAAATGTTATAGCTGGTAGAGAAGGTACAATTCTGAGAAATTACATGACAATAGATGAGCACTTTGATGGATCTGCAACTTTTTTTGGCTTGCTTGACATTCTCACCAGCAATAGCCCTACATGCATCAAGAAACCAAAAGAAGATCAGTGGAATAACACGTGTAGCTTGGGCTGAAATGCTACTTTGAGCGCCAGTTGCCAGGGACACATCTTTCATGAAGACAGATTGTGGAAACGTTACTTTATCATCGAACATCGAAGAGGAAATTGCGTATACCAGCAACTCTCGGTGCAAATTTTGCGCAAATCAGTGACTTGAATTTGTTTTTGCGCAGACCAATGACTCTAAGCGTAATACGTTGCAACGAGCTATAATCATCAGGTTACAACGGTTTAACAGCGTATCTGACAAAAGAGGCCCACCTTATGAGGTGGCATGGTTGTCGTCGTAGCTGAAAGGGAAAAAAGGACCGGTCAAGCACACCAGTCGAACACTTGTCCCCCTTTCTCTTTGATCCTAGGCATTTGTGGCCCGATGCGACCACCGGAAGGCGACAGGACAACGGTGGTGGCGGCTAAATGGTGACGGGGCTGCTCAACCTAGTTGATCTGGATTGTGAGTCCCCAGACTGTTGCCGTTCTTCCCAGGAGGCGGCGGCCAACGGCGGCCAGATGCAACCAGCTGGAGGTGACTGGGACGGCTAGCCGACGACGGGGACGCTGCACATGGACGAGCTAGGCTGGGAGTCCCCGTTATGCTTCCTTTTATCCCCGGCAGGCCCATTTGTGAGCCATCCGGCGGTGACGGAGAAATGCCACTAGCACAAGGGCCACGACGGATGCCCAGTAGGCTATTAACCGTGAAATCACTCATTAGAGCTCTTTGCAACCAATTACTCTTGTAATCGCTGGTTGTCATGGTGGTGGCACGGCAGATGCCATGGATAGGCTAAAGATGGGGCCAATGGGCGCTAGGGGAATCCAGGGAGGGAAACGTGGTGATTCCACGCATAGATGTTCTTGTATTTCCTCTATCAATGGTGGTTACAAGTGCTCCTCGAGATGTTCGTGAGAAGGAGACTATGTCTCTTACCCCCCACAAGTTAGCTCTTGAGTTCTATCCTAGACATAGAAAATGATCGATCCCCCTCTATGGAGGCCCATGTGCTCCTTATATAAGAGAGGCCTGGTTACAAAGTTAGGGCACACGTGGCAGCATATTCCCAGAATATGCCCCTCAGCTAAAGCTAGATGCTTCTTTATTCTCTTTAACGGCTCGTCCAGACTATGGACATAACCCATCGTGTAATCCTTGCCTTTAAGCGTCACCAGACAAGGGCTACGTCAGTCGACATAGCCCACGTCATCTTGGTCGCCCCTGCCCCGCTGGTCCTTCCCTCTGCTTTGCTTCGCTCATGATACAGCTAGCAAAGACCACCTTTTGGCCAGCGGGAGATTCTTTCCTTCTCTTGGAAGCCAAATGGTAGTCCGGCTAGCTCATGGCTAACCCGGCTACGAGGGTACCTGCGTAATGGACAGACAAACATGGCCGACATATATTATATGCTGGTCAGGTTAATGGTAGGGATATGCTCCACGGCCCGGGTTACTCCGTAGATCGGCCTGCCTTGAGGTGACCCGGCCAACCCTCGCTTTGAACGTGCCGTACCTCGGCTAACTCGGCCTTTGTACCCCGGCGTGACCCTACCCGGGGGTATCCCCCCAACATTAGTCCCCGAAGCTGGTGCGGTCTTAGCAACTTTAGTTGTTAAGGCCACAACAGGTTCCCTTATCCGGATCTTTGCCTCTTCGGCCGAGTTACTCTGTAACCCAGACTTTTTCCTTTTATGTTCCCTTGGCTCATTCCGAGTTATTTCTCGTTGGCCAGGTCTTTGCTCTCATATCCGGGTTACCTTTCCTTCTCTCATACACTTCCCCACGTCCTACGTGGAGGGTGATCATCATCTTGCCTCATTTTAAGGGCCATGCCCATTTACTACACCGGTTACTGTTGTAATCTTAGGAATAACTGCTCTGCATGTCCCTTCGCAGCAGCGCCTCGTTACCCACATCATCGTGTCATGCTAGTTGATCCCTTGCTTCATGTGCTCCTCCTTGTGGCTCACATTTGATTGGCTATTCTGCCTTGTGCATGACTACACCGTGCGGTTTGGCCACCACAAACGATCCCACTACGCGCCTGCACGCGCGGTTAAATAGAGGGCAGGGGCCTTCTGGGGGGGATTCCCCACACTTAGCGCATTCCCTTGCCTCCTTTCTTCTTTGTTGCGACTCCTCCGCCGCCAACGCTTATGTGCTTGAGTCGCACCGTCGTGTCTGCACCTAGGCATTCCTTGCGATTACACCGTCGCTGCTCCGGTTCTCTGCCACGGGGCTCTGTGCTTCTAGGTTCCCCGCGGCCGGATACCTCTACTCTGACTTCCTCCTTGAGGATCTTGACCTCACCATGACTGAGGAAGAGGTCGCCGTGGTCGCTCAACAGGAGGAGGAAGATGAAGCCCGCGAGCGGGGCAGCTGGGACGGTAGTGTCATTTGTCAGAGCGATACCGACTAGCTATATGCGACGCGCCACATCCCCGCGGGCATCGCTTGTCGCCTCGCCACCAAAGAGGTTTCTCCCTCTCTAGATCAAGGAGAGTTTGTTGTTTTCCTCTCCCACTTCTAGCGCGGCTTCGGCCTTCACGTTTCTGACTTCTTTTTCGATTTCATATCCACCTACCAATTGCAACCACATCATCTCCCTGCCAATGCCATCACCTCTCTATCCTCTTTTTCCACTGGCATTGAGGGGTATATCGGCCTCTGGCCATCCAAGGAGGTGTGGATCAAGTTCTTTGGTCTGCGGAAGAATGTCGTCCCTGATCTGGAGCTTACTCTGGCAGAGAAGAATCTGACCCAGTGCGGGGCTGCCTCCATATCTCCCCGCAAGGGCTCCGTGTTCCCCCGGGTCACCGGGCTCGAGTCTTGCAAGGGTTGGGCCTGGACTTTCTTCTATGTCCGGAACACCACGGACGAAGACTTGATCCGGCTCCTCCCCTTCAAGCTCGGAGTCCCAGATACCTCTCTATGGGAGAGCATTCCGAGACGACCCACGGCCCTGGCGAACCACGTTGAACGCCGGGTCCAGGAGCTGCTCAAGGAGAAACTGCGGGGGGAGGATATTATGATCACCTTCATTTGCAGCCGAGTCTCCCCCTGCAGAAACGCGCCCATAAGATCTACTACTTGAGCGGCCCCCTTGATCCCCACCGGACTTCCTCCTTCGAGCTTGATAACTCGGCGTTGTACCGCCAGGTTAAGGCCATCTTCAACGTGGAGAAGGAATTCTCCGAGGCTTGGGAGTAGGGACATGCTCCCTATACCCGGGACAATCCTCCTCCGCAGGTAAACTTCTCTCTTACTATTTTTTTGGGTCTTCTTGGTATGTCGGACAACTTTTTAACTTAACCACTGTTGCTTTGTTCTCAGCGATTCCTCCAGCAGCCAATAGAGGATTCCAAGGAGCTAGCGAGCAAGTGGGTACCAGACCATGGTGAGTCGGACGAGGTGGAGCCTGATCCGGAGAGCTTCTTTCCCACACCCGACACTAACAGACGCCCCTCTGGTAAGCCCTCTTCTCTAAGGGATTGGCCTGATGACGATGACTCGGATGTTGAGATCCTTGAGGTACTTGGCCCGATGCTCTTCTCTTACAAATCCTTGGTTATGTCCGAATCTTCAGCTAACCCGGACGGTCAGGTCTTTGAGGTTCCCCCTCTCGCCACCGGCGGTCCAGTCTGTGCTTCCTCCCAAAAGCGTGTGGCTACCTCTTCCGTGGCTTCGAAGGCGCCAATGCCCAAGAAGAGGCAGAAGAAGTCCGGGGTGAAGCCCTCGGCGAAGCCGACCGCCAAGAGCACAATCTAGAGGGCACCCAAACCTCGGGCGCCTCCAACCTCGGATGAGTAAATCCTTTTGCGTTTGCTCTTGGGCCTTTCCATTTCTGCTTTTGCCTTTGCTTCCTATCTGTTTTCTCTCTCTCTTCTTGACTTGTTCTTCTTTATTTTCTAGAGCTCCTAGGGTTATACCCCAGAGCGGCTTCGGCATTGCCTCTCCGATCCAGAGTAGCCCTTCTCCCCCCTTCTCGTGACGATGATGTTCGCCCGCTCAGTCCTATTCAAGAGGACTCCGCGGCTGCGCCTGATCAGATCCCACCTTGTCATAAGGGGGGCAACGTCGGTGTGGGGGTAGTGGGGTAGCGCCGAAGACAGTTGTGCCGGATCAACCCAGCTCTTTTACCTCGGCGCCACCGCTCGGCTCTAAGGTGCCAGTTTCATCGGCACCGCCCCAACCAAGCTCTTCTTTGTTGGGGTTCCACGTATAAAAACAATAAATTTTACTCTACGCCCCTGAACCCTTGAAGCTGCCAGGATCTATCTATTAGTAATACAGTAATGGGAGGGGCTTTTCGCGAACTTACCCTCGAAGATCGAAAAACATTGTCAACGCTCAGGAGAGCATGGTTGATGTAGACAAGCTGAAGCCGACCTCAAGGTCATGATGAAGTCCTTGCGCTCCTTGGCTCCAACGACTTGAGTGCCTCAAGTGCGACACCTCGCGGGAAGTTACTGATACATTACAAATGTATCTATAATTTTTGATGTTCCATGCTTGGATTTATTCACTTTCTTGTGTTTTTTCCACACTTTGGAGTAATTTTCATATGATTTCGGACTAACCTATTAACAAGAGCCACAGTGCTAGCTGCTTGTTTTTTGCTGTTTGTGGTTCCAGTAAAGTTAGAAAATGAATATTCTCGGAATTGGACGGGACAAAAGCCGAAGTGCCTATTTGTCCGGAAGACTCATGGAGCCAGAATACGAGACGGAGGAGGGCCAGGGCCTGGCCACACCACCCCCAGGCGCGGGCTGGGCCTGGTCGTGCTAGGGCATGGTCTGGCCGCCCCAGGCCGCCCCTTGGTCTCCCTCTTCTCCTATAAGATGCCTTCTGACCTAAAAACTCAGGGGGGGCGATGTTTTTCCAGAAGGAGTTCCGCTCCGCCGCCATCACCAGATTCCACGAAACAGCACCAGAAACTCCGTTCGGCACTCACGGACGGGAATTGGAGGAGATCATCGCCATCATCGTCACCATCACTTCTCCATCGACCATCCATGTTTCCCCCATCTATGAGTGAGTAATCCCCCGCTGTAGGCTATGGGGATGGTAGGGATTGGATGAGATCGTTCATGTAATGGCATCAGATTGTTAGGGCATGGTGCCTAGTATCTTTTATTAGTGCTTTATGACTTTGTTGTGACTTGTTGTGCTTAATGCTTGTCACTAGGGCCCGAGTGCCATGATTTCAGATCTGAACATGTTATTGATTCATTATGATAGTAGTGTTTATGGTCTTATCTGCAAGTTGTATACACACGTTGTTGTCCGGAACCAATGGCCCCAAGTGATGTAAATCGGGATAACCGGAGGGAATGGCTTTGATGTGAGGATCACATGTGTTCATGGAGTGTTAATGCTTTGCTCGTGCTCTATTAAAAGGAGCACCTTAATTGCCAGTAGTTCCCTTGAGGCCCTGCTGCAAACGGGCTGGCAGGACAAAAGATGTTGTGCAAGTTCTCATTGCGAGCACGTATGACTATATATGGAACACATGCCTAGGATTATCTAGTACTGGGATGCTTTATCTTATTTATCTGCAATTCCCTTATGTTCTGATCGCTATGTGAATTGTCTTGTCCATGCAACGCCCGTCCATCCATCCCTATGCCTACCGCACTCGAATCCTACTGTTTACTGTTATTGTTACCGTTGTCTTTACTTTACTACTGCTGCTACTTTACTATTCCTACTACAAAACTGTTGCTACTGATAAACTGCTGTGAGCAAGATTGTTTCCAGGTGCAGCTGAATTGACAACTCAATTGTTAAGGCTTATAAATATTCTTTGGCTCCCCTTGTGTCGAATCAATAAATTGGGTTTCACTTCCCTCGAAAATACTGTGATACACCCCCTATACTTGTGGGTCATCAAGACTATTTTCTGGCGCTGTTGTCGGGGAGCATAGCTTTATTTATCAAGTCCACTTGGAATCACTATTGTTCAAGCTAAGTTTATTTTCGCCTTGTTTTCTTTTTTCCTTATCAAAAATACAAAAAAAAGTAGTTCCTACTCTAGTTGTTATTTTCGTTGGTCTGTTATTGTCTTGCTTTATCATGCTTGTTGTCAATGGTTGGTTTCTTTGAAACTGAATCTTATTGGCAAGGTGGGTTCACGGAAGATCAAAAATATTATTATAAGGAACACCGCTTGTCACAAAAAGGGAAACACTTATGGGAACTAATTGATAAATTGTATACCATTGCTAGAAACGTGTGCTCTACTTATAATGTTACTTATTGTTGTGATAAATCTTGTTGCAGAAAGAGGTATAAACACCTCCCTTTTCAATGTGAGTATAATGATAATGATACCATATCTTCTTATGCTAAAGGAATTTATGACTTTTATGATGCGGAACAAATTGAAGAATTTATTGCTTGGAAGGGTGCTTTTGAACTTGCTAGTTTGCTTGAAAATATTGATGATTCACCTTACAAATATGAGGTTTATGGTATACTTAAATTTTGCTTTGATAATTACAAGGATAAAAATGGCTATATTCTTGAATATATTAATAGATGCTTTCCACAAATGGAAGAGACTAATGCCTTGCAGGATCCTATGGAAGAGGAAATTGATGAACCTGAAATCTCATTAGATGAAAAAGAGGAGGAGAGTGATGAACAAAAGGAGGAAGAATGGATTAGCTACCCATGCCTACCTTCAAATGAGAGTAACTCTTTATCCCTTAAATTATTTGATTGTCCTCCATGCTTACTAAAGGAGGATGAATGTTATGTTCCTGAGGATTCTTTTTAAAATGTTTATAATAAAGCTCTAGTGCTTGTAGATCATGAAAAGCATGATTTATGTGATAGTTATATTGTTGAGTTTATTCATGAGGCTACTGAAAATTATTACAAGAGAGGAAAATATTGTTGTAGAAGTTTACATGGTATTGAAACACCTCTCTATGTGCTGAAAGTTTTGAAGTCACTCTTTTTTTATCTTCCTATGCCTGTCACTTTGTTCTTTGTGAATTTATTTGCATACACGATTCCTATGCATAGGAAGTGGGTTAGACTTAAATGTGTTTTGAATTTGCTTCTTGATGCTCTCTTTTACTTCCACTCATATTTCTTATGTGAGCATCCTCTCAAACTATTATGCCTGAAGATGATAATATGTCTATTATTCTTGGGAGACCTTTTCTTAAATACTGCAGGAGCTGTTATTAATTGTAATCAAGGGAAGGTGACCTTCAATGATAATGAAAAGTAACATACTGTCTATTTCCCCAAGAAGATTGATAGGACTTATGGTTTTGAATTCAATTGAACATGATGAGGGCATTCAAGTTCGAGAAATATATTGTCCCATACCAAGAGAAAAATTTGAAACTATTATGATTGGGACCATTGCTATCAAGGTTGAGGTAACATAATCATTAGTGGAATACAAAGTTTTGTCTCATATGGAATTGTTTTGGTAACAAGACCTGATCAACCTTGTTAACAAAAGGATTTCATTGAACAAAACAATGTTTTTACCATGATTATCTCCACTTACTTCTATTCTATCCATTTTAGTTTTTGCTTATGCCTAACTTAAAGGCGTTAAAGAAAAATACTTATTGGGAGATAACCCAAAAGTTTTAGATGAGTCTTGGAAGTTATTACTTCAGTAATAACCGCTCCTTATCCTTTTTATTTGCTTTTTGTGCCAAGAGTAACCTCTAATGAGAGAGAAGTAATGATTGGGAAAGTTGTTGTCCCGAAACAGATTTCTGTGCTTCACTGTAAAAATTCGTGTAAAATCTGTGAACATATTTTTGAGGCGTGCATTTTTGTGCTTCTACCCCAGGTTGTTATCTAACTTTCGTTAGTTCAACACTTTTTGATTTGAGCAACAAAAGGTCTTCGAAAAAATTCGTCTTTACCTGTTGGTCTGTTTTGACAGATTTCTGCCATTTTCTGCATTTGCTTCTTGTTGGTGCCTTTTTGAGTTCTTTTGGGGAATTGAGCTTTTTGAGGGAAGTGATACAGTATCTAGTATTTTAATGGAAGTTTATTTGGTGTTAGAACTGAACCTTAAGACTTATTTATCTTGAGTGCACTAATGTTGCTAATAAAGATTGTGTGAAGTTTTGTATGAAGGAAAAATTTCAGGTGTATGGAAGGAATGAGTAATAAGATGAAGGATGGACTAAAGCTCCAGCTTGGGGATGCCACGCGTGTCACCCCAAGAAATATCCAATAAGTACAAGCGTCAAATCTTGGGGATGCCCAAGGCATCCCCTTCTTCATCAATAAAAATCCCAGGTTTCTTCCAAACACTTCATTTTTATTGTTTCATGCACAGTTGTGTTGTTCTTGGAGCGTCTTCTTTTTCGTTTTCATTTTGGTTTTTGTTTGCTTTGTTTTCTTAGTTTTCTGAATAAATTGGTTGGACCCCCTCTTTCATACATTGGTGTTCAAATAGTTTGGTTTGGTTTGGAAAATAGTAGGAAAGCTCATGCTTAAGTGGTAAAGAGAGCTTGTTTTTGACTGTGGCCTATGTTTTGTTATGCCATGCTTGACATTGTTTTGGCCTTATGCTTAGTATTCTTTGTTGTAGCATGACTTGTTATAAACAATTGAGATTGCTTAATGTGCCTTGGAAGAATCATGTGTTGTTTTAGCATATTAAAGCATAGTATTATGGTATTCTCCTTTGATGCTTCATTTGGGTTGACTTGGCACATCCTCACACCATGTTATGACTATCCCAAGTCACCATAGCCTTTATGATCTTTTAGTTTTCAACTTGTAGTATCACTTTATGCTTTGATCAATGATGTTTTGTCGCTCTGCATGATTATGGCCATTATTGCTCTCTTAGTTTGTCGCCTCCCTTTTTGCTAGCCTCCACAACCAAGTATGAGTTCCACTCATGCATCCAACTCCTTAAACCAAGTTATTCCAAAGAGTCCACCATACCTACCTACTAGCTTATGCTATTCCAAGTATATTCATGCTTTTGTTTACCTTCCAAATTAAACTTGTTATGAGAAAACTAGTGATTAAAGCTCTCACGAACTTGATGGCACACTTTACTTTTCTTGCCCTTAATAAACATGAACCATTGTGTCGTCTATGTTGTATATGCTTGCACTTATTTGTTGGGAATTAGCAGAACCATGCTATCATGGGGAACGCTTTCAACATTGCACTTGGTACTTGTACCTAGTTCATATCATGCTCTTTTGTATATGGATGTCGTCGGTGTGAAATGAAAGGGGAGCTTGTAAGTCCATGGAGTTATGTATATGTGTTAGAGAAACGCCTAGGCTGCTGGTCTAATCCATGCTGACATGGTGGAAACCTGCAGCGTAACCATAATGAGCTGTCTATGAAGCATTCTTCTTTAAAAAAAGAGTCATGTATTGAGAAAACAGAGAAAAAGAAAAAAAAGATATTATGAAAAGATGAAACTGAGAAAAAATACCATATTCCCATGGTAAATAAGAAGATTGTTGAGATGCTCGTTGTTTGCTTGCCTTGTCATTTTGATATGGGGATTCTTCTGTATCAACGGGCAAGGGGTGCCTCGTTGGCGGTTCTCTATGATACACATATACTTACGATGACAAGAACTTACCGGTGACTAAACTTGAGTAGCATGAGGAGCGGCCCTCGTATATGAGGGACATGAGATTTCTAACTTATACTTCGTCAAGCATGTACACCATTTGTTCACTTTAACCTTAATCACCTTCAAGATGCTTATGATAGGGGCAATGAGGGCTGAAAGCTATAAATACCATAATTTTTGGAAGCTCTTTATGAGACTTGAATCCCTACTTCCTTCTATGAAGGCCTTTCTTCCACTTATATATTGAGTCTCCACCTTCTATCTTTATGCACCTACTTTGAGAGCATAGTGGCCATTCTTAGTTCTATGTGCATTGTCCCAAGACTTATTCATTGATGCATACCTTGATATTTCTTGTTTTAAACTATTTGTATCTAGTCACTCTTATGAACTTTGAAGGTGTCCTATGCATTTATATTTGCTACTCTATGAGGGACAAGCTGAATGCTATTATGCTATGTTTTCTTTATGTGAAACAAACAAACGTCTTGCAAAGCATTGTTATTCATGAATGTTTTGTTTGTGCATTTTCATGTTGTATCATAGTTTCTTTGTCTTATTGCTAGAACTTTGTCTTTCATGTTATGATTGAAGTACTATGATCCCAGCTTTGAATGTTTTACAAATACTTTTATCAAGTCTTTGATGGTGCATGTCACCTCAAAAATTATTCTTTCTTTTTATCACTTACCTAATCGAGGACGAGCAGTAGTTAAGCTTGGGGATGTTGATACATTGCAAATGTATCTATAATTTTTGATGTTCCATGCTTGGTTTTATTCACTTTCTTGTGTTTTGTCCACACTTTGGAGTACTTTTCATATGATTTCTTGGACTAACCTATTAACAAGAGCCACAGTGCTAGCTGCCTATTTTCTGCTGTTTTTAGTTCTAGGAAAGTCAGAAAATGAATATTCTTGGAATTGGACGGGACAAAAGCCGAAGTTCCTATTTTTTCGGAAGACTCACGGAGCCAGAATACGAGACGGGGGAGGGCCAGGGCCTGGCCACACCACCCCCAGGCGCGGGCTGGGCCTGGCCGTGCTAGGGCATGGTCTGGCCGCCCCAGGCTACCCCTCGGTCTCCCTCTTCGCCTATAAGATGCCTTCTGACCTAAAAACTCAGGGGGGGTCAACGTTTTTCCAGAAGGAGTTCCGCTCCGCCGCCACCACTAGATTCCACGAAACAGCACGAGAAACTCCGTTCTGGCACCCTGCCGGGATGGGGAATTGGAGGAGATCATCGCCATCATCATCACCATCGCTTCTCCATCGACCATCCATGTTTCCCCCATCTATGAGTGAGTAATCCCCCGCTGTAGGCTATGGGGATGGTAGGGATTGGATGAGATCGTTCATGTAATGGCATCAGATTGTTAGGGCATGGTGCCTAGTATCTTTTATTAGTGCTTTATGACTTTGTTGCGACTTGTTGTGCTTAATGCTTATCACTAGGGCCCGAGTGCCATGATTTCAGATCTGAACATGTTATTGATTCATTATGATAGTAGTGTTTATGGTCTTATCTACAAGTTGTATACACACGTTGTTGTCCGGAACCAATGGCCCCGAAGTAACAGAAATCGGGATAACCAGAGGGAATGGCTTTGATGTGAGGATCACATGTGTTCACGGAGTGTTAATGCTTTGCTCCGGTGCTCTATTAAAAGGAGCACCTTAATTGACAGTAGTTCCCTTGAGGCCCCGCTGCAAACGGGCTAACAGGACAAAAGGTGTTGTGCAAGTTCTCATTGCGAGCACGTATGACTATATATGGAACACATGCCTAGGATTATCTAGTACTGGGATGCTTTATCTTATTTATCTGCAATTGCCTTATGTTCTGATTGCTATGTGAATTGTCTTGTCCATGCAACGCATTCATCCATCCCTATGCCTACCGTTTCGAATCCTACTGCCATCGCTATTGTTACTGATGTCTTTACTTTACTACTGCTGCTACTTTACTATTCCTACTACAAAACTATTGCTACTGATAAACTGCTGTGAGCAAGATTGTTTCTAGGTGCAGTTGAATTGACAACTCAGTTGTTAAGGCTTATAAATATTCTTTGGCTCCCCTTGTGTTGAATCAATAAATTGGTTTTCACTTCCCTCGAAAATACTGCGATACACCCCCTATACTTGTGGGTCATCAGTTACACACGTCCGGTGCCTGACGATGACTCCCGCTTCCCCGATCCAGCAGCAGTTGCGGAAGTAGAGCTCCCGAATCCGAATCCCGTAGCGCGATGGCGCTCTGCGGTGAAGATATCTCTCGCTCGCGCAGTCCAGACTTGGGACCATGGTCACGAGAGAGAGAGAGGGGGGAGATAAAATATCAATTAGAGGTCCTCCCAAAAGTGAGAAGACCTTTATTGATTATTTGTGTATTTATCTTGGCCAAATACCCCCACTATATATAGGGGGAGGGGAGGTACTACCTCCCTCAAAGTCCCGGGGTGGGACTAAAGGAGAGGAGGGGGGAGGGGTGGCCGCCGGCCACCCTAGTGGGCCCCGCGCGGGGGGGGGGGAGGCTAGGCCCAGCCAGCCTCCCCTTGGCCCCTCTCCCTCTCTCCTTTCCCCTAATGGGCCTCTCCCTCCGGAAATTGGCCCATTAAGCCTTTGACCATTAAATTGTTTTTTCTCTTTATTAAATAAATATGAATAAATGATTAATCAACATTTAACATTCATTAACATATTATTCAACCTCCGTGGCTATGGAACATCTTCCACCTCCACTCCGGACAACCCCTAGACTTACCGAAACCCTTCCGGTTTTCTCCCTACTTTTCTTTGGTGATTCCACCGATCCTATAAACACTCTCTAAGCATCATCAAGCCCTTAAGCGTGATACCCCACGGTTAGGGAACACTCTAGACATGGTCGGGACACTCCCGCGCCAATGATCAACAGAGGGACCTGGATGGCCATGTGACCCCTGTGCGTTCCACGAAGATCTTTCGTCGTTTGAACCGGGACAGTCGTGTCTTATTCCCTTTGTCACTCGATACTTGCATTGTCCGAGATCTGATCAATGACATCACCATGTCGTGTTCAATCTCGTTACTGAACAATGCTACTTGACTTGTTCCAACAAGTGATATCCCTGTGATCAAATCACACGCTGCGCAGCTATTAGATATAACTCCTCCGAGTGGGCCCTTGAGTATCTTCCCGTCACATGGATAGAAAAATCCCGCTCTTGACATATATTGCCTCAACGGTTTCCTCCGAATACCTGGACACACGTTTATAACCACCGTATTACCAGATGGCGTTTGATGATATCAAAGCACTCTCGGGAGACAGTGATTGATATAGCCTCACGGTCTAAGGAATAGTCTACGAGGATCCATTTCTAATCATCGTAACTTGAAATTCGTGACATGATCGGGTCATGATGTTTAGGTTGGGTATTGGTTCATCATATCACTCTCATAATGAGATGACCTCATGTCCAACTGGCATAAATGCCACATGATCAGGAAACATGATCATTTGTTGACCAATGAACCAGTGACTAGAGTTTCACTGGGAACCCCTGGTTGTTTGTATATCACACGTGTATTGATGTTTCCACTCAATACAGTTATAGCATGATATAAAACTTAATCATAAACTATATGAAATATGATAATAGTCATCACTACTATTTGTCTCTAGGGCATATTTCCAACAGTCTCCCACTTGCACTAGAGTACAAATACACTAGCTGCATTTGTTCTTAATCATTGGTACCATATACCCAGTACCTTGAACATGCTTGCTCATGGAAGAGGTTGAGTCTTGCATCTGTACTTTACAGTCCCAAATCCTTTGCAACTTACTAATGTCACCTTGATTGACATTAACACTTTATCATCACATGACAACATCTGTGTGTATGCATCGTCGCTATGGCAGCAGAACGAGGCCTGATTCCAGGAGCCTACAGTGACATTAGATCAACTTCGAGGGCTCTCTCTTGGGCATTGTGACCTGGGACACATCATTCTACGTTAAAAGCGAACTAGCCCCGCCATAACATTATACAACACTTTAGATGGTACCCTTATCTATTATTATAAATGTAACCATCGAAACACTAGTGCACTCTGTGCAACTTTCGATGTTTTGTTCACCTCGCTTCCTACTTGACTTTAATCGGTATTTACAGGAGTTTCCAACATATTCCCTTATAACATAACCCTTTATGCTTTAAGATATGTCATCCTTTATGGATTTGGAAAATATGTCTACAGTTCTGTATTTAGACACTATGGACAAAACTTAGCTCAACGTTCTGTGGTTCGAACTTAATCACTTTCAAACATTCCTTATTTGGATCACATATTATGCTAAATTATCATAATGGTTTACTAAGATAGAACCTACGTCTCAACATAGTGTATGACGATCATCCTTTTCTTTCTTTCAACCATTGATGTTAAACTTAATGCTATTCCTAATTTGAGTTATTAAGGACCAGTTCCTTAATTAACTTCTGTTCTGAAACCCCTTTTCAGAATCCCTTAAGGAATACTACATAATATCATAATACAGTTATTATCAACTTCTACATCTTATAAATCATTATTTATAAGTATTTGCGCATTTCATTCTTAACATACTTAAGAATTACTCCTATAAGCTCCCACTCAAAATATGTTCCTACATATTTGAATTTGAGACTTATATTGCTCCCACTTAAAAATATGTCAATACATATTGTTTCAGGAAGACTTTTATAGATCCCACTGATTTTTATGCAAATTGCACATCCACTCACTATTTTGAACATCTTCAAAATCCTTTGATCAAATATCAAACTTGGAGATTTTACTATGAGATACCAGTACTATTACTAGTTTTAAATCCTCTAGACATTCAGCACACTTGAATCAAATTCATTTGAATATGTCCAATACCTGACAAATTGTGCTTTTGTCATTCACCCCCTTTTCCACTATGGCTTTGCAGTCATTTGGGAAAATTCAAGTAACCCCTTTTACTTGTGAGATTCAGCAACGAATTGCTTTCTAATCTCAAGTGAATTTTGTTTCTAGGATTTCTCATAATTTTAGTTTACCATTATTTCCTTTGTAGTCGTGATGGGTTCGTAGCATGGAAAACAAAAAAATTCTACCGCAAGAACGAACAAAACCTAGATCTAATCTAGATAAAAGCCAAGATCTAATCTATTAGACATGTGCAACGAGATAGATCTGTACTTAACCTTGTAGATCCGAAAGCCTTGTGCGAGATCGGATCTCGTGGTTGATGTAGACGATCACTTCCGATCTCAAGATCGAGTAGACGACCTTCCGGCGTCGCGTTCCGGCAGCGCTTCCGCAGTCGGTCACACGTGCGGAATCGATGCAGACCTTCCTCTCCCTGTTCCAGCGAGCAGCAGAGGTAGTAGATCTCTCCACGGAATCCCAGCAGCACGACAGCATGGTGGTGGTGGTGGAGTAGAGAATTCTGCAGGGCTTCGCCTAAGCCTGAGCAGAGCGAAGGAGGAGGAGAGAGGCGGCTAGGGCAAAGATTGGAGGGGCAAGGGGGGTGGCGCCTCCACCCCTCTATATAAAGAGGGAGGGGTGCGGCCTAGAGTTCCCACCCCTAGGCCCACCTCCTAGGGCCGGCGCACAAGGGAGAGGGGGGAGGGAGATTCCTTCCCCCCAAGTCTTCCCCTTTCCTTTCTTGGTTTTCAAGTAAAGTCCACGGAACCTTCTAGAACTTTCCAGAACATTCCGAAACCTTCTAGAATCCCCATATAAACACTCCGGAACATTTCTGAACCTAGAAAATGATCTCCATTATATGAATCTTATTCTCCGGACAATTCCGGATCTCCTCGTAGTGTCCCAGATCCAATCCGAGACTCCAAACTACATTCGGTCTCCAATGCATATTCCATATCTACCTAAACATCATCGAACCTTAAGTGTGTCACCATACGGTTCGTGAATATGCAGACATGATGGAGACACCTCTCCGATCAATAACCATCAGCGGGATCTGGAGATCCATAATGGCTCCCACATACTCAACGATGACTTCGTGATCGATAGAACCATTAACATACGAAACCAATTCCCTTTGTCACGCGATACTCTACTTATCCGAGGTTTGATCGTCGGTATCTCCATACCTAGTTCTACCTCGTTACTGATAAGTACTCTTTTACTCGTTCCATGATATGTCATCCCTTGTGACCTAGTCACATGCTTGCAAGCTAACTAGATGACATTCCACCAAGAGGGCCCAGAGCATATCTATCCGTCATATGGATGGACAAATCCCAATCTTGGTCCATGCGCTTCAACACATACTTCCAGAATACCCAATGACACCTTTATAACCACCCAGTCACGAAGCGGTGTTTGATGTCATCAAAGTACCCATCCGGTGATGGTGATTAACATGACCTCATGGTCGAAGGATTAGGTTACTATGCATTTGAAAGCTTGTAGCAATACAAACTTAATGACTTGATCTTATGCTACACTTACTATGGGTGTGTGTGTGTCCATCACATCATTCTCCTAATGATATAACCTTGTTATTAATGACATCCAATGTCCATGATCAGGAAACCATGATCATCTATTAATCAACAAGCTAGTTCAACAAGAGGCTTACTAGGGACTCTTTTATGTTTACAAAACACACATGTATTAGTGTTTCCTTATAATACAATTATAGCATGGGATGCAAACATTCATCATAAACACAAAGATATAATAATAACCACTTTTATTATTGCCTCTTGGGCATATCTCCAACAGTCTCCCACTTGCACTAGAGTCAATAATCTAGATTACATGGTAATATACCTAACACCCATGGCGTTCTGGTGTTGGTCATGCTTTGCTCTAGGGAGAGGTTTAGTCAACGGATCTGCCACATTCAGATCAGTGTGTACTTTGCAAATCTTTATGTCACCATCTTGGACATACTCGCGAATAGCATGGAAACGTAGCTTGATGTGCTTCAGCTTGTTATGTGACCTTGGCTCCTGTGCATTAGCTATGGCACCTGTGTTGTCACAGTAGATGGCCATCGGGTCCAACGCACTAGGAACCACGCCAAGTTCAGTAATGAACTCCTTCATCCATATGGCTTCTTGTGCAGCCTCCAAAGCAGCTATGTATTCCGATTCAGTTAAAGATTTCGCCACAACGCTTTGCTTGGCACTCCTCCAGCTCACTGCAGCACCATTCAAAATAAATACGTATCCAGACTGTGACTTCGAGTCATCTGGATCGGTGTTCCAACTAGCATCAGTGTAACTATTTACAACAAGCTGTTCATCACCTCCATAAGAAAGAACCATATCCTTAGTCCTATTTAGGTACTTTAGGATATTCTTGACCGCTATCCAGTGCTCCATTCCAGGATCACTTTGATATATGCTAATCAAACTAACAACATGTGCTATATCTGGTCTTGTACACAGCATGGCATACATGAAAGAACCTATGGCCGAGGCATAGGGAATATTATTCATTTTCTCTCTATCTTCTGCCGTAGCTGGACTTTGAGTCTTACTCAAGGTCTTACCTGACAACATGGGCACGAACCCTTTCTTGCTCTCTTCCATTCTAAACTTCTTTAGAACTTTGTCCAAGTATGTACTTTGTGAAAGCGCTATTAGGCGTCTTGATCTATCTCTATAAATCTTGATGCCTAGAATATATGCCGCTTCGCCAAGATCCTTCATTGAAAAACTATTATTCAAATAGGCTTTGACACTATTAAGAAGTTCTATATCATTCCCAATCAATAATATGTCATCTACATATAGTACTAGGAATGCTATAGAGCTCCCACTCACTTTCTTGTAAATACAAGCTTCTCCATAAGTTTGTATAAATCCAAAAAATTTGATTACTTTATCAAAACGTTGATTCCAACTCCGGGATGCTTGCTTCAGTCCATAAATGGAGCGCTGAAGTTTGCATACCTTGTCAGCATCTTTAGGATCGACAAAACCCTTGGGTTGTACCATATACAACTCTTCCTCAATGTCTCCATTAAGGAACGCTGTTTTGACATCCATCTGCCAAATCTCATAATCGAAATATGCAGCAATTGCTAACAAAATCCTCACCGACTTTAGCTTCACTACTGGTGAGAATGTCTCATCGTAGTCAACTCCTTGAATTTGTCGGAACCCTTTCGCGACAAGTCGAGCTTTATAGACGGTAACATTACCATCAGCATCTATTTTTCTCTTGAAAATCCATTTGTTCTCGACAGCCTTACGGCCATCCGGTAAGTCCACCAAAGTCCACACTTGGTTTTCGTACATGGATCCCATTTCGGATTTCATGGCTTCTAGCCATTTATCAGAATCTGGGTTCACCATAGCTTCTTCATACGTCGCAGGGTCATCAGTGTTGTCCACCAACATGACGTTCAAGGCAGGGTCATACCAATCAGGAGTGGTACGAACCCTCGTTGACCTGCGAGGTTCAGCAGCAACTTCGTTCAAAGTTTCATGATCACCATCATTAGCTTCCTCTCCAATTGGTGCAGGCGGCACAAAAACATCTTCCGGTGCTGCGCTACCCTTAACTCCGAGAGAAGGTTCAATAACCTCGTCGAGTTCTACTTTCCTTCCAGTCACTTCCTTCGAGAGAAACTCCTTCTCAAGAAAGGATCCATTCTTGGCAACGAAAACTTTGCCTTCGGATTTATGATAGAAGGTATACCCAATTGTTTCTTTAGGGTATCCTATGAAGACGCATTTCTCTGCTTGGGGTTCAAGCTTATCAGGTTGTAACTTCTTTACATATGCTTCGCAACCCCAAAATTTAAGGAACGACAACTTAGGTTTCTTTCCAAACCACAATTCGTACAGTGTCATTTCAATGGATTTAGATGGTGCCCTATTTAAAGTGAATGCGGCTGTCTCTAATGCATAGCCCCAAAACGATAGCGGTAAATCTGTAAGAGACATCATAGATCGAACCATATCTAAGAGAGTTCGATTACGACATTCGGACACACCATTACGCTGTGGTGTTTCCGGCGGTGTCAATTGCGAAAGTATACCACATTTCTTTAAATGCATGCCAAACTCATAACTTAGATATTCACCTCCGTGGTCAGAACGCAGAAATTTAATCTTCTTGTTACGATGATTTTCCACTTCACTTTGAAATTCCTTAAACTTCTCGAAAGTTTCGGACTTATGTTTCATAAAGTAGACATACCCATATCTACTTAAGTCATCCGTGAAAGTGAGAACATAACGATATCCACCATGCGATGCTACACTCATTGGACCGCACACATCGGTATGTATTATTTCCAATAAGTCTGTAGCTCGCTCCATTATTCCAGAGAATGGAGTCTTAGTCATTTTTCCCATTAGACATGCCTCGCATCTTTCAAGTGATTCAAAATCAAGTGATTCAAGAAGTCCATCAGAATGGAGTTTCTTCATACGCTTCACTCCAATGTGACCAAGACGACAGTGCCACATGTATGTAGAATTATCATTCAATTTTGTTCGTTTAGCATCTATGTTGTGAACATGTGTATCACTACTACCGAGATTCAGTAAGAATAAACCATTCATCTCAGGTGCATTACCATAAAAGATATTACTCATATAAATCGAACAACCTTTATTCTCGGACTTAAAAGAGTAACCGTCTCACAATAAACAAGATCCAGATATAATGTACATGCTTAACGCAGGCACCAAATAACAATTATTCAAATTTAAAACTAATCCCGAAGGTAGATGTAGAGGGAGCGTGCCGACAGCGATCACATCAACCTTGGAGCCATTTCCAACGCACATCGTCACCTCGTCTCTCGCCAGTCTTCGCTTATTCCGCAGCTCCTGTTTCGAGTTACAAATATGAGCAACCGAACCAGTATCAAATACCCAGGCACTACTACGATTACTAGTAAGATACACATCAATAACATGTATATCGAATATACCTTTCTTCTTGATGTTGCCGTTCTTCAGATCCGCCAGGTACTTGGGACAGTTACGCTTCCAGTGACCAGCACCCTTGCAGTAGAAGCATTCAGTTTCAGGCTTAGGACCAGACTTGAGCTTCTTAGCAGGTGCGATAGCTTTCTTGCCGTCCTTCTTGAAGTTGCCCTTGTTCTTAGGCTTGCCTTGTTTCTTGAAATTGGTGGTCTTATTGGCCATCAACACGTGGTGCTCCTTCTTGATCTCCACTTCAGCAGTTTTCGGCATGGACGATAGTTCAGGCAACGTCTTGTTCATGCAGTGCATATTGTAGTTCATCACAAAGTTCTTATAACTTGGTGGCAGTGATTGGAGGACACGATGAATCCCTAACTCATTAGGAATCGTTATCCCCAACTCTTGGAGCTTGATTGCGTGCCTAGACATGGTGAGCACGTGCTCGCTAACTGAGCTACCCTCTTCCATCTTACAGTTAAAGAACTTTTTGGAGGCCTCATAACTCTCCACGGCCGCGTGAGTCTCAAAAATCAGCCTGAGCTCTTTAATGATCTCAAACGGGTCGTGGTGCTCAAAGCGCTTCTGAAGCTCCGTTTCTAAACCGTACAGGATCGCACACTGAACTGTGGAGTAGTGATTTTTCCGAGTGGCGTAAACATTCTTTACGTCATCGGTGGCATCTTCTGCAGGTGGGTCACCTAGCGGTGCTTCGAGCACATAGGTCAACTGACCAGCCCTGAGGACAATCTTCAGTCCACGGAACCAGACCGTGAAGTTGCTTCCATTGTTCTTATGTTTTTCTTTCTCTAGGAACGCATTGAAATTGATGGAGAGATTCGCCATAATCTACAACAAATTTGCAAGTAGTTTAGACTAAGTTTATGATAAATTGAGTTCAATATTAATTCTTAAATTAACTAGGTGAACTCCCACTCAAAACAACATCCCTCACATTGTCTTAGTGATTACACGAACCAAGTCCACTACACCAAGTCCGATCTTCACGAGAGAAGATGTAGTTTCATCAGCGAACAATCTTCATGTTCATCATATCATTTATATGACTCATGCTCTACCTTTCGGTATTCCGTGTTCCGAGACCATGTCTGTACATGCTAGGCTCGTCAAGATTAACCTTAGTTTCCGCATGTGCAAATCTGGCTTGCACCCGTCGTATGCACACGTAGAATCTTTCACACCCGATCATCACGAGATGCTTCGAAACGACGAGTCTTAGCAACGGTGCCAACTAAGGACGAACACTTTATTACTTGATATTTAGTGAAAGGGATCATCTTATAATGCTACCATCGCGATCTAAGCAATACAAGATGCATAAAGGATTAACATCACAGGCAATTCATAATTAGTGTGATATGATATGGCCCTTTCTTCTTATGCCTTTGATCTCCATCTCCAAAGCACGGACATGATCTCCATCATCACCAGCATTGCGTCAAGGTCAGTGGCGTCGCTTCATGGTTGTCCATCATCACTAGCAACTATTAAAACTTCTTGGAATAAAGCTATTACAAGATGAATAGACACGCAGGTCTTAACAGAATTAAAGACAACCATTAGGCTCCTGCCGGTTGCCATATTACAACAAGGATCATTGCATACATCAAATATAATCACAATCACATGATGGCCATATCACATCACAAAACCCCTGCAAAAACAAGTTAGACGCCTCTAATTTTCTTTGCATGTTTTACGTGGTTTGGGGCTTTCGAATAAGAACGGATCTTACCTACGAAACTGAACCACAACGTTGATACAAGTGCTATCAAGTGCAAAGTGTAAATTGGATCTATACTATGGTGAGAGAGACAGACACCCGCAAAGCCACTTGTGCAAAGCAAGTTACACGTCAAGCATGGAGCAAGTCTCATGTGCGATGACATGTAAGGTTAGCCCGAGCCGCTTCATCCCACCATACCGCAAGATGCAAAGTACACAAAGCAAAAGACGGCACGAGCACCAACGCCCACAAAACCATTGTGTTCTACTCGTGCAACAGATCTACGCATAGACACGGCTCTGATACCACTGATGGGTTCATAGCATGGAAAACAAAAAATTTCTACCACAAGAACGAACAAAACCTAGATCTAATCTAGATAAAAGCCAAGATCTAATCTATTAGACATGCGCAACGAGATAGATCTGTACTAACCCTTGTAGATCCGAAAGCCTTGTGCGAGATCGGATCTCGTGGTTGATGTAGACGATCACTTGCCGATCTCAAGATCGAGTAGACGATCTTTCCGCCGCCGCGTTCCGTCAGTGCTTCCGCAGTAGGTCACACGTGCGGAATCGATGCAGACCTTCCTCTCCCTGTTCCAGCGAGCAGCAGAGGTAGTATATCTCTCCACGAAATCCCAGCAGCACGACGGCGTGGTGGTGGTGGTGGAGTAGAGAATTCTGCAGGGCTTCGCCTAAGCCTCAGCAGAGCGAAGGAGGAGTAGAGAGGCGGCTAGGGCAAAGAGTGGAGGGGCAAGGGGGGGTGGCGCCTCCACTCCTCTATATATAGAGGGAGGGGTGCGGCCTAGGGTTCCCACCCCTAGGCCCACCTCCTAGGGTCGGCGCACACGGGAGAGGGGGGAGGGAGATTCCTTACCCCCCAAGTCTTCCCCTTTCCTTTCTTGGTTTTCAATAAAGTCCACGGAACCTTCTAGAACTTTCTGGAACATTTCGAAACCTTCTAGAATCCCCATATAAACACTCCGGAACATTTCCAAACCTAGAAAATGATCTCCATTATATGAATCTTATTCTCCGGACAATTCCGGATCTCCTCGTGATGTCCCAGATCCAACCCGAGACTCCGAACTACATTCGGTCTCCAACGCATATTCCATATCTACCTAAACAGCATCGAACCTTAAGTGTGTCACCCTACGGTTCGTGAATATGCAGACATTATGGAGACACCTCTCCGATCAATAACCATCAGCGGGATCTGGAGATCCATAATGGCTCCCACATACTCAACGATGACTTCGTGATCGATAGAACCATTAACATACGAAACCAATTCCCTTTGTCACGCGATACTCTACTTATCCGAGGTTTGATCGTCGGTATCTCCATACCTAGTTCTACCTCGTTACTGATAAGTACTCTTTTACTCGTTCCATGATATGTCATCCCTTGTGACCTAGTCACATGCTTGCAAGCTAACTAGATGACATTCCACCGAGAGGGCCCAGAGCATATCTATCCGTCATATGGATGGACAAATCCCAATCTTGGTCCATGCGCTTCAACACATACTTCCAGAATACCCAATGACACCTTTATAACCACCCAGTCACGAAGCGGTGTTTGATGTCATCAAAGTACCCATCCGGTGATGGTGATTAACATGACCTCATGGTCGAAGGATTAGGTTACTATGCATTTGAAAGCTTGTAGCAATACAAACTTAATGACTTGATCTTATGCTACACTTACTATGGGTGTGTGTGTCCATCACATCATTCTCCTAATGATATAACCTTGTTATTAATGACATCCAATGTCCATGATCAGGAAACCATGATCATCTATTAATCAACAAGCTAGTTCAACAAGAGGCTTACTAGGGACTCTTTTATGTTTACAAAACACACATGTATTAGTGTTTCCTTATAATACAATTATAGCATGGGATGCAAACATTCATCATAAACACAAAGATATAATAATAACCACTTTTATTATTGCCTCTTGGGCATATCTCCAACAATTCGTAGGTATGTCATATTCCAATAATCATGACAAATGATTCACAAATGTATCCATACTAGATATGGATTTACATTTTGAATCCTACTTCATGTGGTGAAAACACTAGTGGGGAAAACACAATGATCAATATCATTGATTCTTTCCTTCTATGAAGAGAATCATTCAGGAACGTTGTCCGTTGCGCTTCTCAACACTCTGATGCAGGGTTTTGAATCCTCATCGTGTTTTACACTAATTTCCATTCGCTCCATAATCGAGAAACATCACTAAAAGTGAGCTTTCTCAAGAATGTACCAAAATCCAAGCAATACGAATTTTGCTTTTCTTTTGGTTCCAGCTATGGATTTCGTATTCAAAGTTTCCAATGAATACTCCACAAGGACTTATTCGCTATTGTTTTGGTTACATCGAATAACCCCAAAACTTTCACGAATTCAAAATGGTTCACTACATTCTAATTGAGTGCTAACTATTTCTAAGCTAATGGTCTCTACATCTACACTACAACGATTTATTTGGTGCCCTCTATTCAACCCCTTTGTTATCTAATATCACATTGTGATGCTTTGAATTTTGATGTTTCAAAACACTTTGCATTTCACAATTTATTTTATGCCATTCTTTATAAAGTCGAATTTCATTACTATTGATCAAATGATAGTAATTAGATTCTATTTTATATTTGTACCCTTTGTTGATGAAACATTTTGATCATATCAAATAATTTCATATCCATGTTTCCTTTGGTAAACTTATTTACACATTTAAACAATCATAAATTATAATTACCAGTTTCGTTAAACACAATACATCGAATATGTATTAACTTTAACAATTCATTAAACACTTTGTATTCAAGTAATACACGGTGTTCAAGTTATTTTGCCGAACTTAGGCATAATTTATATGTGATAAGAAATCAAATGACTTTCACATATTATCATTATAACTTTGAATTTAAACAATGGTTTTCATTCAATAATGAATTATCATTAAGTTGGGTATTTTCAAGGCATTTTAATATTTTACAAATGTTCATGCATTATCAATTAGTTTCAAACGACAAGGATAATTCACAAGTAATCAAACAAGATATGAACACGAATAGAAATCATTCATAAAAGAGGAACAACTGTTTGTTACAAACTCATATGAATAACCGTTTCACGAAGTGTGAAACAAACTAAAGAAGTTCACAATCTCTTGATTACAATAATCATCCTAAACATAAACTAAATGATAAATGTCGAGGGAGAGTGTCGTCGGCCATCATCATCATGCTCGCCATCAACACGCAATGTCACCTCCTCTCCAGCAAGCACCTCTCATGCAGAAGGACCTGTTTTCAGCAAAACAGAACAAGTATCAAATATACTTAACACTGCAATGTGTTTGCAAGATTATAAAATTTATAAAACTGTATATCAAATATATACCTTTGTCATTGATGACTCCAGCGACGTTGGGTTCATCCACCACATTTCTGAAATGTGATATGAACTCGAGGAAATCCAGTGTTTCCGTGTCGCCTCTCATAATGCAGATCCTGACCTGTGCTTGGAAGCTTGGTGGAAGCGACCATAGCACAACTCCCATCGCAAATGAGCTTGAGAACCAGTTGTCCAGGTAGTATGCCAGACTCATGTATGCATGTATATGCTCAATAAGTGCTCGTCTAGTGAGGAGCCCTCCTCCATCTTTATGGAGAGGAAGTCCCCCATCAGCTCATACTCCCACATGCGCACTTGTTCCACGAAATGTGATCTCAGATGTGCCATGACCACTCGGGGCTTGAGACTTCCCACTATTAGCCATAGCCCATCCTCCATTCCGAGGCGCATGGTCACTGATATAAATGTGGCCATCACACGACAACGATAACGCAGATCCCGTTGCTCCTAGGTCTCATGAGAATAGGGTGGCTCCAAATACATCTCACAGGTCATGTAGTCAGGTTTATTTTTCTCACCAAGGAGATCAAATAGGCGTATGACCCATGCAGAAAAGTTGGATCCATCTAACTTGAGCTTTTCTCCTTTTAACCAATTGTCGATAGGGAAGATAATCTCGGGGAGAACCATTTTCTACATTTATAATTGCAAAAGGAATTTAGACTAAGTTTATAATTAAATGAGTTAATAATAACTCCACTCAGAAACACCTATCCCCAAAAGGGTTCCTAGTGATAACATGACCCCTATCAGCCACATCTCCCCCGATTGATCACGGCCATTGATGTGGGTTCAAAGGTGGACGCTAAATGTCGGTCACATCATTCATGCGACTCGTGCTTGATCTTTCGACCATCTGTGTTCTGAGGCCACGCTTTGGTGGCGTGCTAGGCTCGCCAACTCAACCTTAGTGTATTCGTTGTGCAACATGGCTTACACCCACTGTATGCGAACATAGATATGTATGACACCCAGGCCTGTAACCCTGGATCGCCTCATACCGAAGAACTTTCCTGGTGGTGCACACTAAGGGGGAACACAATCGTTAGTAATTTTAACAGGGATCATCTTATTAGGCTACCGTCGAGTATCTAATACTAGCACACAATAAGACATACAAACAATAACATTGAATGTAAATGCTATGTGATATGGTCCTTCACGTCGTGATCTCCATCCGCCATCACCGGGTTCCGGCGCCGTAGACACCAGGGTACCGGTGTCATTCCGGTGTGGTAGTTCGTCACTGATGACCCACAAGTATAGGGGGTGTATCGCAGTATTTTTGAGGGAAGTGAAACCCAATTTATTGATTCGACACAAGGGGAGCCAAAGAATATTTATAAGCCTTGACAACTAAGTTGTCAATTCAGCTGCACCTGGAAACAATCTTGCTCACAACAGTTTATCAGTTGCAACAGTTTTGTAGTAGGAATTGCAAAGTAACAGTAGTAGTAAAGTAAAGACAGTAGTGACAATAGCAGTAAACAGTGGGATTCGAGTGTGGTAGGCATAGGGATGGATGGACGGGCGTTGCATGGACAAGACAATTCACATAGCAATCAGAACATAAGGCAATTGCAGATAATTAAGATAAAGCATCCAAGTACTAGACAATCCTAGGCATGTGTTCCATATATAGTCATACGTGCTCGCAATGAGAACTTGCACAACATCTTTTGTCCTGCCAGCCCGTTTGCAGCGGGGCCTCAAGGGAACTACTGGCAATTAAGGTTCTCCTTTTAATAGAGCACCGGAGCAAAGCATTAACACTCCGTGAATACATGTGATCCTCACATCAAAGCCATTCCTCCGTTATCCCGATTTCGCCACTGGGCCATTGGTTCCGGACAACAACGTGTGTATACAACTTGTAGATAAGACCAAAAACAATACTATCATAATGAATCAATAACATGTTCAGATCTGAAATCATGGCACTCGGGCCCTAGTGACAAGAATTAAGCACAACAAGTCGCAACAAAGTCATAAAGCACTAATAAAATATACTAGGCACCATGCCCTAACAATCTGATGCCATTACATGAACGATCTCATCCAATCCCTACCATCCCCATAGCCTACAGCGGGGGATTACTCACTCATAGATGGGGGAAACATGGATGGTCGATGGAGAAGCGATGGTGATGATGATGGTGATGATCTCCTCCAATTCCCCGTCCCGGTAGGGTGCTAGAATGGAGTTTCTGGTGCTGTTTCGTGGAATCTGGTGGTGGCGGTGGAGCGGAACTCCTTCTGGAAAAACGTCGAACCCTCCAAAGTTTTTAGGTCAGAAGGCTCCTTATAGGCAAAGAGAGAGGCCGAGGGGGTGCCTAGGGGGCCCACACCACCCCTGGCGCGGCCTGGCCTGGCCCGTGCCACCAGGTGGTGTGGCCACCCCCTGGCTCTTCTCCGTCTCATATTCTGGCTCCTGGAGTCTTCGGGTGAAATAGGATTTTTGGTATATTTTCCAGGATTTTTCCTGATAGTTGATTTTCTGCACAAAAAGTAGACACCAAGGCAATTCTGCTGAAAACAGCGTCAGTCTGCATTAGTTGTATCCAACTCACACAAGTATAGAGGAGAAACAATAGCAAAAGTGTTCGGGAAAGTAGATATGTTTTAGACGTATCAGTCACCTCCGTGACTATCTACTACTACGTAATAAAAGGTAATCACTTTACCTTTGCCATAACCATATCACAAAGCAACGCCCCCCGATTTCTGTCACTTCGGGGCCATTGGTTCCGGACAACAACGTGTGTATACAACTTGTAGATAAGACCAAAAACAATACTACATAATGAATCAATAACATGTTCAGATCTAAAATCATGGCACTCAGGCCCTAGTGACAAGCATTAAGCACAACAAGAGGCAACAAAGTCATAAAGCACTAATAAAATATACTAGGCACCATGCCCTAACAATCTGATGCCATTACATGAACGATCTCGTCCAATACCTACCATCCCCATAGCCTACAGCGGGGGATTACTCACTCATAGATGGGGGAAACATGGATGGTCGATGGAGAAGCGATGGTGATGATGATGGTGATGATCTCCTCCAATTCCCCGTCCCGGCAGGGTGCTAGAATGGAGTTTCTGGTGCTGTTTCGTGGAATCTGGTGGTGGCGGTGGAGCGGAACTCCTTCTGGAAAAAGTCGAACCCTCCGAAGTTTTTAGGTCAGAAGGCTCCTTATAGGCAAAGAGAGAGGCCGAGGGGGTGCCTGGGGGCCCACACCACCCTCGTGCGGCTGGCTTCGCCTGCCACTGTGTGGTGTGGCCACCGGCTCTTCTCCGCCTCGTGATCTCGCTCCTGAGTCTTCGGGTGAAATAGGATTTTGGCATATTTTCCAGATTTTTCCCGATAGTTGATTTTCCGCACAAAAAGTAGACACTAAGGCAATTTCAATGAAAGCTGGCGTCTGCATTAGTTGTATCCAACTCACACAAGTATAGAGGAGTAACAATAGCAAAAGTGTTCGGGAAAGTAGATATGTTTTAGACGTATCAGTCACCTCCGTGACTATCTACTACTACGTAACAAAAGGTAATCACTTTACCTTTGCCATAACCATATCACAAAGCAACGCCCCTCGATTTCTGTCACTTCGGGGCCATTGGTTCCGGACAACAACGTGTGTATACAACTTGTAGATAAGACCAAAAACAATACTACATAATGAATCAATAACATGTTCAGATCTAAAATCATGGCACTCAGGCCCTAGTGACAAGCATTAAGCACAACAAGTCGCAACAAAGTCATAAAGCACTAATAAAATATACTAGGCACCATGCCCTAACAATCTGATGCCATTACATGAACGATCTCGTCCAATCCCTACCATCCCCATAGCCTACAGCGGGGGATTACTCACTCATAGATGGGGGAAACATGGATGGTCGATGGAGAAGCGATGGTGATGATGATGGTGATGATCTCCTCCAATTCCCGTCCAGGTGCTAGAATGGAGTTTCAGTGCTGCTTCGTGAATCTGTGGTGGCGGTGGAGCCGGAACTCCTTCGGAAAAGTCGAACCCTCCAAGTTTTTAGGTCAAGGCTCTTATAGGCAAAGAGAGAGGCCGAGGTGCCTGGGGCCCACACCACCGGGCGCTGGCGGCTGCCAGTGTGGTGTGGCCACCCCGGCTCTTCTCCGCCTCAGATTCGCTCCTGAGTCTTCGGGTGAAATAGGATTTTTGGCATATTTTCCGGGATTTTTCCTGATAGTTGATTTTCTGCACAAAAAGTAGACACCAAGGCAATTCTGCTGAAAACAGCGTCAGTCTGCATTAGTTGTATCCAAATCACACAAGTATAGAGGAGAAACAATAGCAAAAGTGTTCGGGAAAGTAGATACATTTTGGACGTATCAGTCACCTCCGTGACTATCTACTACTACGTAACAAAAGGTAATCACTTTACCTTTGCCACAACCATATCACAAAGCAACGCCCCCCTGCAAAACAAAGTTAGACGCCTCTACTTTATCTTTGCATGTTTTACGTGGCTGAATGGGCTTTCGCACAAGAACCGTTCTTACCTACGAACTTTCAGCACAACGCTGATCAAGTAGTTATCTATACTACACCCCTTTCGGGGCCCTCCATTGCAAATGGCATACCAACTAATGCGAGAGAGACAAACACCCCCCTAAGCCACTTTATACGGTACAAGCCGTATGTCAAGCATGGACAGTCTCGTGAATGAACGCGTAAAGTCAGTTGGGGGACGCTTCATCAAGCATTACTGAGGTATGCACAAGTACATGTGGGAGGGTAACAACTAAAAGATCAACGCCCACACGCTACATCTCGTGTGTTCTACCCGTACTAGCATTACTATGCATAGATCTAGCTCTGATACCACCGTTAGGGTTCTGCGTATAAAAACAATAAATTTTACTCTACGCCCCTGAACCCCTGAAGCTGCCAGGACCTATCTATTAGTAATACAGTAACGGGAGGGGCTTTTCGCGAACTTACCCTCAAAGATTGAAAAGCGTTGTCAACGCTCAGGAGAGCGTGGTTGATGTAGACGAGCCGAAGCCGACCTCAAGGTCATGATGAAGTCCTTGCGCTCCTTGCCTCCAACGACTTGAGTGCCTCAAGTGAGACACCTCGCGGTGAGTTACACACGTCCGGTGCCTGACGATGACTCCGGCTTCCTCGATCCAGCGGCAGTTGCGGAAGTAGAGCTCCCGGATCCGAATCTCAAGCAGGCCAGCGCTCACAGTGAAGATATCTCGTCATGAGCCTGCACTTGGGACCACGGTCACGAGAGAGAGGGGTAGAGAAAATATCAATTAGAGGTCCTCCCAAAAGTGAGAAGACCTTTATTGATTATTGGTGTATTTATCTTGGCCAAATACCCCACTATATATAGGGGAGGGGAGGTACTACCTCCCTCAAAGTCCCGGGGTAGGACTAAAGGAGAAGAGGGGGGTGGCCGCCGGCCACCCTAGTGGGCCCTGCTGGGGGCCTAGGCCCAGCCGGCCTCCCCCTTGGCCCCTCTGTTGGAGATATGCCCAAGAGGCAATAATAAAAGTGGTTATTATTATATATTTGTGTTTATGATAAATGTTTACATCCCATGCTATAATTGTATTATAAGGAAACACTAATACATGTGTGTTTTGTAAACATAAAAGAGTCCCTAGTAAGCCTCTTGTGGAACTAGCTTGTTGATTAAATGATGATCATGGTTTCCTGATCATGGACATTGGATGTCATTAATAACAAGGCTATATCATTAGGAGAATGATGTGATGGACACACACCCATAGTAAGCGTAGCATAAGATCAAGTCATTAAGTTTGTATTGTTGTAAGCTTTCAAATGCATAGTAACCTAATCCTTCGACCATGAGGTTATGTTAATCACCATCACCGGATGGGTACTTTGATGACATCAAACACCGCTCAGAATCGGGTGGTTATAAAGGTGTCATTGGGTATTCTAAAAGTATGTGTTGAAGCGCATGGACCAAGATTGGGATTTGTCCATCCATATGACGGATAGATATGCTCTGGGCCCTCTCGGTGGAATGTCATCTAGTTAGCTTGCAAGCATGTGACTAGGTCACAAGGGATGACATAACATGGAACGAGTAAAGAGTACTTATCAGTAACGAGGTAGAACTAGGTATGGAGATACCGACGATCAAACCCTGATAAGTAGAATATCGTGACAAAGGGAATTGGTTTCGTATGTTAATGGTTCTATCGATCACGAAGTCATCGTTGAGTATGTGGGAGCCGTTATGGATCTCCAGATCCCGCTGATGGTTATTGATCGGAGATGTGTCTTCATCATGTCTACATATTCACGAACCGTAGGGTGACACACTTAAGGTTCGAAGTTGTTTTAAGTAGATATGGAATATGCGTTGGAGACCGAATGTTGTTCGGAGTCTTGGATTGGATCCGGGACATCACGAGGAGATCCGGAATGGTCCGGAGAATAAGATTCATATATTGGGGATCATTTTCTAAGTTAGGAAATGTTCCAGAGTGTTTGTATGGAGATTCTAGAAGGTTTTGGAATGTTCTAGAAGGTTCTAGAAGAGTTCTTGGTGTTTGCTTGAAAACCAAGAAAGGGTCAAGGAAACCTTGTGGGGGCTAGACACGGATTCGTGAGGAGGACTCTCCCCTTCCCAACCTGGCTGTTAAGAAGGGGAGTCCTACTAGGACTCCCCCTCCCATGGCACGCCTCCCTCCTTTAAATAGAGGGGAGGGGGCGCCCCCTCCTAGCTCTCTCCCATAACAATCCCTAGCCGCCGCCTCTCTCCTCTTCCTTCGCTCTGCTCCGTCTTAGGCGAAGCCCTGTAGAATTCTCTCCTCCACCACCACCACCACACCGTCGTGCTGATGGGTTTCCGTGGAGAAGATCTACTACCTCCGCTGCTCGCTGGAACGGGGAGAGGAAGGTCTGCTCGACCGCACGCAGGACCGATCATGAAGCGCCGAACGTGGCGCCGAAGGATCGCCCACACGATCTTGAGATCGGCAAGTGATCGACTACATCAACCCCGAGATCTAATCTCGTAACGCTTTCAGTTCTATGAGGGTTAGTACAGATCTATCTCGTTGCTCATGTCTAATAGATTAGATCTTGGCTTTTATCTAGATTAGATCTGGGTTTTGTTCGTTCTTGCGGTAGAATTTTTTTGTTTTCCATTCTACGAACCCATCAGTGGTATCAGAGCCTTGTCTATGCGTAGATCTGTTGCACGAGTAGAACACAATGATGTTGTGGACGTTGGTGCTCGTGCCGTCTTTTGCTTTGTGTACTTTGCATCTTGCGGTATGGTGGGATGAAGCGGCTCAGGCTAAACTTACATGTCATCGTACTTGAGACTTGCTCCACGCTTGACGTGTAACTTGCTTTGCACAAGTGGCTTTGCGGGTGTCTGTCTCTCCCATCATAGTATAGATCCAATCTACACTTTGCACTTGATAGCACTTGTATCAACGTTGTGGTTCAGATTCGTAGGTAAGATCTGTTCTTATTCGAAAGCCCCAAACCACGTAAAACTTGCAAAGAAAATTAGAGGTGTCTAACTTGTTTTTGCAGGGGTTTTGTGATGTGATATGGACATCATGTGATTGTGATTATATTTGATGTATGCAATGATCCTTGTTGTAATATGGCAACCGGCAGGAGCCTAATGGTTGTCTTTAATTCTGTTAAGACCTGCGTGTCTATTCATCTTGTAATAGCTTTATTCCAAGTAGTTGTAATAGTTGCTGGTGATGATGGACAACCATGAAGCGCGCCACTGACCTTGATGCAATGCTGGTGATGATGGAGATCATGTCCGTGCTTTGGAGATGGAGATCAAAGGCATAAGAAGAAAGGGCCATATCATATCACACTAATTATGAATTGCCTGTGATGTTAATCCTTTATGCATCTTGTATTGCTTAGATCGCATTTAGCATTATAAGATGATCCTCTTACTAAATTTCAAGTAATAAAGTGTTCGTCCTTAGTTGGCACCGCTGCTAAGACTCGTCGTCTCGAAGCATCTCGTGATGATCGGATGTGATAGATTCTACGTATGCATACAACGGGTGCAAGCCAGATTTGCGCATGCGGAAACTAAGGTTAATCTTGACGAGCCTAGCATGTACAGACATGGTCTCGGAACACGGAATACCGAAAGGTAGAGCATGAATCATATAAGTGATATGATGAACATGAAGATTGTTCGCCGATGAAACTACATCTTCTCTCGTGAAGATCGGACTTGGTGTAGTGGACTTGGTTCGTGTAATCACTAAGACAATGTGAGGGATGTTGTTTTGAGTGGGAGTTCACCTAGTTAGTTTAAGAATTAAAGTAGAACTCAATTTATCATAAACTTAGTCTAAACTACTTGCAAATTTGTTGTAGATTATGGCGAATCTCTCCATCAATTTCAATGCGTTCCTAGAGAAAGAAAAAAACTTAAGAACAATGGAAGCAACTTAACGGACTGGCTCCATGGTCTGAAGATTGTCCTCAGGGCTGGTCAGATGACCTATGTGCTCGAAGCACCGCTAGGTGACCCACCTGCAGATGATGCCATCGATGACGTAAAGAATGTTTACGCCACTCGGAAAAATCATTACTCCACAGTTCAGTGTGCCATCCTGTACGGTTTAGAAACGGATCTCCAGAAGCGTTTTGAGCACCACGACCCGTTCGAGATCATTTAGGAGCTCAAGCTCATTTTTGAGACTCACGCGGCCGTGGAGAGCTATGAGGCCTCCGAGAAGTTCTTTACCTGCAAGATGGAAGAGGGGAGCTCCGTTAGCGAGCATGTGCTCACCATGTCTGGGCACGCAAACAAACTCCAAGAGTTGGGGATAACGATTCCTAATGAGTTAGGAATTCACCGTGTCCTCCAATCACTACCACCGAGTTGTAAGAACTTTGTGATGAACTACAATATGCACTGCATAAACAAGACGTTGCCTGAACTATCGTCCATGCTGAAAACTGCTGAAGTGGAGATCAAGAAGGAGCACCAAGTGTTGATGGTCAATAAGACCACCAATTTCAAGAAACAGGGCAAGCCTAAGAAAAAGGGCAACTTCAAGAAGGATGGCAAGAAAGCTGCCGCACCTGCTAAGAATCCCAAGGATGGTCCTAATCCTGAAACTAAGTGCTTCTACTGCAAGGGTGCTGGTCACTGGAAGCGTAACTGCCCCAAGTACCTGGCAGATCTGAAGAACGGCAACATCAAGAAGAAAGGTATATTCGATATACATGTTATTGATGTGTATCTTACTAGTAGTCGTAGTAGTGCCTGGGTATTTGATACTGGTTCGGTTGCTCATATATGTAACTCAAAACAGGAGCTGCAGAATAAACGAAGACTGGCGAGAGACGAGGTGACGATGCGCGTTGGAAATGGCTCCAAGGTTGATGTGATCATCGTCGGCACGCTCCCTCTACATCTACCTTCTGGATTAGTTTTAAATTTAAATAATTGTTATTTGGTGCATGCGTTAAGCATGAACATTATATCTGGATCTTGTTTATTGCGAGACGGTTACTCTTTTAAGTCTAAGAATAAAGGTTGTTCGATTTATATGAGTAATATATTTTATGGTAATGCACCTGAGATAAATGGTTTATTCTTATTAAATCTCGATAGTAGTGATACACATGTTCACAACATAGATGCTAAACGAATAAAATTGAATGATAATTCTACATACATGTGGCACTATCGTCTTGGTCACATTGGAGTGAAGCGTATGAAGAAACTCCATTCTGATGGACTTCTTGAATCACTTGATTTTGAATCACTTGAAAGATGCGAGGCATGTCTAATGGGAAAAATGACTAAGACTCCATTCTCTGGAATAATGGAGCCAGCTATAGACTTATTGGAAATAATACATACCGATGTGTGCGGTCCAATGAGTGTAGCATCGCATGGTGGATATCGTTATGTTCTCACTTTCACGGATGACTTAAGTAGATATGGGTATGTCTACTTTATGAAACATAAGTCCGAAACTTTCGAGAAGTTTAAGGAATTTCAAAGTGAAGTGGAAAATCATCGTAACAAGAAGATTAAGTTTCAAGCTCTGACCGCGGAGGTGAATATCTGAGTTATGAGTTTGGCATGCATTTAAAGAAATGTGGAATACTTTCGCAGTTGACACCGTCGGGAACACCACAGCGTAATGGTGTGTCCGAACGTCGTAATCGAACTCTCTTAGATATGGTTCGGTCTATAATGTCTCTTACAGATTTACCGCTATCATTTTGGGGCTATGCATTAGAGATAGCAGCATTCACTTTAAATAGGGCACCATCTAAATCCGTTGAAACGACACCGTAAGAATTGTGGTTTGGTAAGAAACCTAAGTTGTCGTTCCTTAAAGTTTGGGGTTGCGAAGCGTATGTAAAGAAGTTACAACCTGATAAGCTTGAACCCAAAGCAGAGAAATGCGTCTTCATAGGATACCCTAAAGAAACAATTTGATATACCTTCTATCATAGATCCGAAGGCAAAGTTTTCGTTGCCAAGAATGGATCCTTTCTTGAGAAGGAGTTTCTCTCGAAAGAAGTGACTGGAAGGAAAGTAGAACTCGATGAGGTTATTGAACCTTCTCTCGGAGTTGAGAGTAGCGCAGCACCGGAAGATGTTTTTGTGCTGCATGCACCAATTGGAGAGGAAGCTCATGATGGTGATCATGAAACTTCGAACGAAGTTACTACTGAACCTCGCAGGTCAACGAGGGTTCGTACCACTCCTGATTGGTATGACTCTGCCTTGAACGTCATGTTGGTGGACAACACTGATGACCCTGTGACGTATGAAGAAGCTATGGTGAGCCCAGATTCCAACAAATGGCTAGAAGCCATGAAATCCGAGATGGGATCCATGTACGAAAACCACGTGTGGACTTTGGTGGACTTACCGGATGGCCGTAAGGCTGTCGAGAACAAATGGATTTTCAAAAGAAAAACAGATGTTAATGGTAATGTTACCGTCTATAAAGCTCGACTTGTCGCGAAAGGGTTCCGACAAATTCAAGGAGTTGACTATGATGAGACTTTCTCAACAGTAGCGAAGCTAAAGTCTATGAGGATTTTGTTAGCAATCGCTGCATATTTCGATTATGAAATTTGGCAGATGGATGTCAAAACGGCGTTCCTTAATGGTAACATTGAGGAAGAGTTGTATATGGTACAACCCAAGGGTTTTGTCGATCCTAGTGATGCTGACAAGGTATGCAAACTTCAGCGCTCCATTTATGGACTGAAGCAAGCATCCGGGAGTTGGAATCAACGTTTTGATAAAGTAATCAAAAACTTTGGATTTATACAAACTTATGGAGAAGCTTGTATTTACAAGAAAGTGAGTGGAGCTCAGAGCATTCCTAGTACTATATGTAGATGACATATTGTTGATTGGGAATGATATAGAACTTCTTAATAGCGTCAAAACCTATTTGAATAATAGTTTTTCAATGAAGGATCTTGGCGAAGCGGCATATATTCTAGGCATCAAGATTTATAGAGATAGATCAAGACGCCTAATGCCTCAACCATAGGTTCTATCATGTATGCCATGTTGTGTACAAGACCGGATATAGCACATGCTGTTAGTTTGACTAGCAGATATCAAAGTGATCCTGGAATGGAACACTGGACAGCGGTCAAGAATATCCTAAAGTACCTGAATAGGACTAAGGATATGGTTCTTTCTTTTGGAGGTGATGAACAGCTTGTTGTAAACAGTTACACTGATGCTAGTTGGAACACCGATCCAGATGACTCAAGTCACAGCCCGATACGTATTTATTTTGAATGGTGCTGCAGTGAGCTGGAGGAGTGCCAAGCAAAGCGTTGTGGCAAAATCTTCAACTGAATCGAATACATAGTCGCTTGGAGGCTGCACAAGAAGCCATATGGATGAAGGAGTTCATTACTGAACTTGGCGTGGTTCCCAAGCGTTGGACCCATGGCCATCTATCGTGACAACACAAAGGTGCCATAGCTAATGCACAGGAGCCAAGGTCACATAGCAAGTGAAGCACATCAAGCTATGTTTCCATGCTATTCATGAAAGTATGTCCGAGATGGTGACATAAAGATTTGCAAAGTACACACTGATCTGAATGTGGCAGATCCGTTGACTAAACCTCTCCCTAGAGCAAAGCATGACCAACACCAGAACGCCATGGGTGTTAGGTATATTACCATGTAATATAGATTATTGACTCTAGTGCAAGTGGGAGACTATTGGAGATATGCCCAAGAGGCAATAATAAAAGTGGTTATTATTATATCTTTGTGTTTATGATAAATGTTTACATCCCATGCTATAATTGTATTATAAGGAAACACTAATACATGTGTGTTTTGTAAACATAAAAGAGTCCCTAGTAAGCCTCTTGTGGAACTAGCTTGTTGATTAAATGATGATCATGGTTTCCTGATCATGGACATTGGATGTCATTAATAACAAGGTTATATCATTAGGAGAATGATGTGATGGACACACACCCATAGTAAGCGTAGCATAAGATCAAGTCATTAAGTTTGTATTGTTGTAAGCTTTCAAATGCATGGTAACCTAATCCTTCGACCATGAGGTTATGTTAATCACCATCACCGGATGGGTACTTTGATGACATCAAACACCGCTTCGTAACTGGGTGGTTATAAATGTGTCATTGGGTATTCTGAAAGTATGTGTTGAAGCTCATGGACCAAGATTGGGATTTGTCCATCCATATGACGGATAGATATGTTCTGGGCCCTCTCGGTGGAATGCCATCTAGTTAGCTTGCAAGCATGTGACTAGGTCACAAGGGATGACATAACATGGAACAAGTAAAGAGTACTTATCAGTAACGGGGTAGAACTAGGTATGGAGATACCGACGATCAAACCTCGGATAAGTAGAATATCGTGTGACAAACGGAATTGGTTTCGTATGTTAATGGTTCTATCGATCACGAAGTCATCGTTGAGTATGTGGGAGCCGTTATGGATCTCCAGATCCCGCTGATGGTTATTGATTGGAGAGGTGTCTTCATCATGTCTGCATATTCACGAACCGTAGGGTGACACACTTAAGGTTCAAAGTTGTTTTAAGTAGATATGGAATATGCGTTGGAGACCGAATGTTGTTCAGAGTCTTGGATTGGATCCAGGACATCACGAGGAGATCCGGAATGGTCCAGAGAATAAGATTCATATATTGGGGATCATTTTCTAAGTTAGGAAATGTTCCGGAGTGTTTGTATGGAGATTCTAGAAGGTTTCGGAATGTTCTGGAAGGTTCTAGAAGAGTTTTGGTGTTTTCTTGAAAACCAAGAAAGGGTCAAGGAAACCTTGTGGGGGCTAGACACGGATTCGTGGGGGAGGAGGACTCTCCCTTCCCAACTCTGTCAAGGAGGGGAGTCCTACTAGGACTCCTCCCATGGCACGCCCTCCTTTAAATAGAGGGAGGCGCCCTCCAGCTCTCTCCATAACAATCCCTAGCCGCCTCTCCTCTTCCTTCACTGCTCGCTTAGGCGAAGCCTCGCAGATTCTCTCCTCCACCACCACCACCACACCGTCAGGTCATTGGTTTCCGTGGAGAAGATCTACTACCGCTGCTCGTTGGAACGGGAGAGGAAGGTCTGCTCGACTCCGCGACGCAGGACCGATCATGGAAGCGCCGGAACGCTGGCGCCGGAAGGATCGTCCACACGATCTTAAGATCGGCAAGTGATCGACTACATCAACCCCGAGATCTAATCTCGTAACGCTTTCGGTTCTATGAGGGTTGGTACAGATCTATCTCGTTGCTCATGTCTAATAGATTATATCTTGGCTTTTATCTAGATTAGATCTGGGTTTTGTTCGTTCTTGCGGTAGAAATTTTTTGTTTTCCATGCTACGAACCCATCACCCTCTCCCTCTCTCCTTTCCCCTAATGGGCCTCTCCCTCCGGAAATTGGCCCATTAAGCCTTTGACCATTAAATTGAATTTTCTCTTCATTAAATAAATATGAATAAATGATTAAATCAACATTTAACATTCATTCACATATTATTCAACCTCCGTGGCTAAGGAACATTTTCCACCTCCACTCCGGACAACCTCCGGACTTACCGAAACCCTTCCGGTTTTCTCCCTACTCTTCTTCCGTGATTCCATCGATCCTATAAACACCCTCTAAGCATCATCAAGCCCTTAAGAGTGATACCCCACGCTTCGGGAACACTCTAGACATGGTCGGGACACTGATGACCCACAAGTATAGGGGGTGTATCGCAGTATTTTCGAGGGAAGTGAAACCCAATTTATTGATTCGACACAAGGGGAGCCAAAGAATATTTATAAGCCTTAACAACCGAGTTGTCAATTCAGCTGCACCTGGAAACAATCTTGCTCACAGCAGTTTATCAGTAGCAACAGTTTTGTAGTAGGAATAGTAAAGTAACAGCAGTAGTAAAGCAAAGACAGTAGTAACAAAAGCAAGAAATGGGATTCAAAAGTAGGCATAGGGATGTATGGACGGGCGTTGCATGGACAAGAAAATTCACATAACAACCAGAACATAGGGCAATTGCAGATAAATAAGATAAAGCATCCAAGTACTAGATAATCCTAGGCATGTGTTCCATATATAGTCATACGTGCTCGCAATGAGAACTTGCACAACATCTTTTGTCCTGCCAGCCCGCTTATGCGGGGCCTCTAGGGAACTATCGGCAATTAAGGTGCTCCTTTTAATAGAACACCGAGCAAAGCATTAACACTCCGTGAACACATGTGATCCTCACATCAAAGCCATTCCTTCCTTATCCCGATTTACATCACGGGGCCATAGGTTCCGGACAACAACGTGTGTATACAACTTGCAGATAAGACCAAAAAAATACTATCATAATGAATCAATAACATGTTCAGATTTGAAATCATGGCACTCAGGCCCTAGTGACAAGCATTAAGCACAACAAGTCGCAACAAAGTCATAAAGCACTAATAAAAGATACTAGGCACCATGCCCTAACAATCTGATACCATTACATGAACGATCTCATCCAATCCCTACCATCCCCATAGCCTACAGCGGGGGATTACTCACTCATAGATGGGGGAAACATGGATGGTCGATGGAGATGATGGTGGAGATTGATGGAGATGGCTCTGGGCACTTCCCTACAGGGTGCCTAACAGAGACTTTCTCTCCCCAAATCTCCCTTCCCGTGGTGGCGGCTTGAACTTTTTCTAGAAAACGTCGAACCCCAAGTTTTTAGGTCAAGGCTCCTTATAAGCGAAGAGAGAGGCCGAGGGTGCCTGGGCCACCACACCATGCCTCGGCGGCCAGCCCAGCCTCACCTGGTGTGGCCAGCCCCTGGCCCTCCTCCGTCTCATATTCTGGCTCCTGGAGTCTTTTGGAAAAATAGGCACTTTGGCTTTTGTCCCGTCCAATTCCGAGAATATTCATTTTCTGACTTTCCTAGAACCAAAAACAACAGAAAACAGGCAGCTGGCATTGTGGCTCTTGTTAATAGGTTAGTCCAAGAAATCATATGAAAAGTACTCCAAAGTGTGGACAAAACACAAGAAAGTGGATAAAACCAAGCATGGAGCATCAAAAATTATAGATACATTTGCAATGTATCAACATCCCCAAGCTTAACTCCTGCTCGTCCTCGAGTAGGTAAGTGATAAAAAGAAAGAATAAATTTTGAGGTGACATGCACCATCAAAGACTTGATCAAAATATTTGTAAAACATTCAAAGTTGGGATCATAGTACTTCAATCATAACATGAAAGACAAAGTTCTAACAATAAGACAAAGAGACTATGATGCAACATGAAAAGGCACAAACAAAAGATTCATGAATAACAATGCCTTGCAAGACGTTTGTTTGTTTCACATAAACAAAACATAGCATAGTGGCATTCAGCTTGTCCCTCATAGAGTAGCAAACATAAATGCATAGGACACCTTCAAAGTTTACAAGAGTGACTAGATACAAATAGTTTAAAACAAGCAATATCAAGGTTTGCATCAATCAACAAGTCTTGGAACAATGCACATAGAACTAAGAATGGCCACTATGCTCTCAAGAAAGTGCTCATAGAATGTGTGGAGACTCAACAAGGAAATGAAAAGGTTTTGAAAAGTTTGAAAGGCTTCCAAATTCTGAAAGTATGATACTCGTTAGCTTTGAGCTCTCATTGCCCCTATCATAAGCATCTTTAAATGGTTAAGGTTAAAGTGACACAACTAAGAGGATATGCTTGACAAGTTATATATCAAAGTCTCATGCCCCTTACTTACGAAGACCGATCCTCATGCTACTCAACTTCAGTCACGAGTAAGCTCTTGTCATTGTAAGTATATACGTATCATAGAGAACCGCCAACGGGGTACCCCTTGCACATGATACAGGAGCTATCCCATAATCAAAATGATAAGGCAAGCAGACAATGAGCATCTCGGCGATCTTTTTATTTACTATGTGCATAGATTTTTATTGAGGATGCTTCATAGAATGCTCATTATGGTTATGCTGCAAGTTTCCACCACGATTAGGCATGGCTTAGGCTAGCGGCCCAGGCGTTTCTCTAACATACATACAAACTCCATGATCTTACAAGTTCCACTTTTATTTCACACCGCTGGGATCCATAAGTAAAAGAACAGGATATCAACGAGGTACTAAGTACCAATGCAATGTTGAAAGCGTTCCCCATGATACATGGTTCTGCCAACTTCAACTTATAAAACGCAAGCATATACGCAACAAAGAAGGACGCAATGGTTCAGGTTTATTAAATGCAGGAAATAAAGTGTGCCATGAAGTTCGTGAGAGCTTTACTAACTAACTTTCTCATAACAAGCAAACATTTTATTCGGAAGAAAACAAGGCATATTGAATATGCACAGAAGTAGCAAATGATGCTAATAGGTGGGTATGGTGGACACTTTGGCAATATTTGGTTCAAGGGAGTTGGAAACATGAGTAAAACACTCAGTGTAAGCGAAGGCTAGCAATAGTAAGGGAGCGACAAACGAAAGAGCAATAATGGCCATAATCATGCAGAGCGACAAAACATCATTGATCAAAGCATAAAGTGATACTACAAGTTGAAAACTAAAGGATCATAAAGGCTTAAGGTGACTTGAGATAGTCATAACATGGTGTGAGCATGCGCCAAGTCAACCCAAATAAAGCATCAAAGGAGAATACCACTATACTTATGCTTTAATATGCTAAAACAACGCATGATTCATCCAAGGCACATTAAGCAATCTCAAATGTTTATAACAAGTCATGCTACAACAAAGAATACTAAGCATAAAGCCAAAACAATATCAAGCATGTCATGAAGCATATGCCACAATCAAAAACAAGCTCTCTTTACCACTTAAGCATGAGCTCTCCTACTCTTTTCCAAACCAAACTATTTGAACACCAATGCATGAAAGAGGAGGTACAACCAATTTATTCATCAAACTAAGAAAACCACGCAAACTAAAAACCAAAACGAAAACGAAAAAGAAGACGCTCCAAGAAAAACACAATTATGCATGAAACAATAAAAATAAAGTGTTTGGAAGAAACCTGGGATTTTTATTGATAAAGAAGGGGATGCCTTGGGAATCCCCAAGCTTTGACGCTTGTACTTCTTGGATATTTATTGGGGTGACACGCGTGGCATCCCCAAGCTTGAGATTTAGTCCATCCTTCATCTCATTACTCATTCCTTCCATACACCTGGAATTTTTCCTTCATACAAAACTTCACACAATCTTTATTAGCAACATTAGTGCACTCAAGATAATAGGTCTTAAGGTTTAGTTCTAACACCAAATAAACTTCCATTAGAACACTAGATACTATAGCACTTCCCTCAAAAAGCTCAATTCCCCAAAAGAACTCAAAGAGGAACCAACAAGAAGCAAAAGCAGAAAATGGCAGAAATCTGTCAAAACAGACCAGCAGGTAAAGACGAATTTTTTCTAAGACATTATGTTGCTCAAATCAAAAAGTGTTGAACTAACAAAAGTTATATAACAACCTTAGGCAGAAGCACAAAAATTCACGCCTCAAAAAGACGTTCAGAGATTTTACACGAATTTTTACAGTAAAGCACACAAATCTGTTTCGGGACAGCAACTTTCCCAATCATTACTTCTCTCTCATTAGAGGTTACTCTTGGCACAAAAAGCAAATAAAAAAGATAAGGAGCGGTTATTACTGAAGTAATAACTTCCAAGACTCATCTAAAACTTTTGGGTTATCTCCCAATAAGTACTTTTCTTTAACGCCTTTAAGTTAGGCATAAGCAAAAACAAAAATGGATAGAATAGAAGTAAGCGGAGATAATCATGGTGAAAACATTGTTTTGTTCAATGAAATCCTTTTGTTAACAAGGTTGATCAGGTCTTGCTACCAAAACAATTCCATATGAGACAAAACTTTGTATTCCACTAATGATTATGTTACCTCAACCTTGATATCAATGGTCCCAATCATAATAGTTTCAAATTTTTCTCTTGGTATGGGACAATATATTTCTCCAACTTGAATGCCTTCAACATGTTCAATTGAATTCAAACCATAAGTCCTTTCAATCTTCTTGGGGAAATAGACAATATGTTCCTTGTCATTAACATTGAAGGTCACCTTCCCTTGATTACAATAAATAACAGCTCCTGCAGTATTTAAGAAAAGGTCTCCCAAGAATAATAGACATATTATCATCTTCAGGCATAATAGTTTGAGAGGATGCTCTCATAAGAAATATGAGTTGAAGTAAGAGAGAGCATCAAGAAGCAAATTCAAAACACATTTAAGTCTAACCCACTTCCTATGCATAGGAATCGTGTATGCAAATAAATTCGCAAAGAACAAAGTGACAGGCATAGGAAGATAAAACAAGAGTAACTTCAAAACTTTCAGCACATAGAGAGGTGTTTCAATAGCATGAAAACTTCTAGAACCATATTTTCCTCTCTCATAATAATTTTCAGTAGCCTCGTGAAGAAACTCAACAATATAACTATCACATAAAGCATGCTTTTCATGATCTACAAGCACTAGAGCTTTATTATAAACACTTTCAAAAGAATCCTTAGGAACATAACATTCATCCTCCTTTAGTAAGCATGGAGGACAATCAAATAATGTAAGGGATAAAGAGTTACTCTCATTAGAAGGTAGGCATGGGTAGCTAATCCATTCTTCCTCCTTTTGTTCATCACTCTCCTCCTCTTTTTCATCTAATGAGATTTCAGGTTCATCAAATTCTTCTTCCATAGGATCCTACAAGGCATTAGTCTCTTCCATTTGTGTAAAGCATCTATTAAAATATTCAAGAATATAGCCATTTTCATCCTTGTAATTATCAAAGCAAAATTTGAGTATACCATAAACCTCATATTTGTAAGGTGAATCATCAATATTTTCAAGCAAACTAGCAAGTTCAAAAGCACCCTTCCAAGCAATAAATTCTTCAATTTGTTCCACATCATAAAAGTCATAATTTCCTTTAACATAAGAAAATATGGTAGCATTTTCATTATACTCACATTGAAAAGGGAGGTGTTTGTACCTCCTACAGCAACAAGATTTATCCAAGCAATAAGTAACATTATAAGTAGAGCACACGTTTCTAGCAATGGTATACAATTTATCAATTTGTTCCCATAAGTGTTTCCCTTTTTGTGACAAGCGGTGTTCCTTATAATAATATTTTTCATCTTCCGTGAACCCACCTTGCCAATAAGCTTCAGTTTCAAAGAAACCAACCATTGACACTCCCGCACCAATGATCAACAGAGGGACCTAGATGGGCCATGTGACCCCTATGCGTTCCACGTAGATCTTTCATCGTTTGAACCGGGACAGTCGTGTCTTATTCCCTTTGTCACTCGATACTTGCAGTGTCCGAGATCTGATCAATGACATCACCATGTTGTGTTCAATCTCGTTACTGAACAATGCTACTTGACTCGTTCCGACAAGTGATATCCCCGTGATCAAATCACACGCTGCGCAGCTATTGGATATAACTCCTCCGAGTGGGCCCTTGAGTATCTTCCCGTCACATGGACGGACAAATCCTGCTCTTGACATATATTGCCTCAACGGTTTCCTCCAAATACCTGAACACACCTTTATAACCACCGTATTACCAGATGGCGTTTGATGATATCAAAGCACTCTCGGGAGACAGTGATTGATATAGCCTCATGGTCTAAGGAATAGTCTACGAGGATCCATTTCTAATCATCATAACTTGAACTTCGTGACATGATCAGGTCACGATGTTTAGGTTGCGTATTGGTTCATCATCTCATTCTCATAATGATATGAACTCATTTCCAACTGGCATAAATGCCACATGATCAGGAAACATGATCATATGTTGACCAATGAACCAGTGACTAGAGTTTCACTAGGAACTCCTGGTTGTTTGTATATCACATGTGTATTGATGTTTCCACTCAATAAAGTTATAGCATGATATAAAACTTAATCATAAACTATATGAAATATGATAATAGTCCTCACTACTATTTGTCTCTAGGGCATATTTCCAACATTCTTCAACCCCAATTTCTTCTGAACTAGTTGCACCAGCACCAACCACACCAGTAGCACCAGCATTAGCAGCACTAGCGACACCAGCAGCACCATCAAGGATAGCAACAACAACAACATCATCAACACCAGCAGCATCAGCCCCAACACCAACCTCGGCGCCTAAGCCAGCAGCAGCAACAGCCTCCAACAAGCCTCCAAAGAGAAAGGCTCCATCAGCTGCCTCCAGATCTACCATGTCCATTGCAGACATCTTTCAGGCAGTTCCTCAGACACCGTCCGGATCAGCTGCCTCGGCTCTTCCCCCGCGCCCAGCTTCATCCGGCAAGCCCAAAAAAGCTGGCGTGCCAGCCAAGGGCACCACCCGGGTCTCCAGCTGCCGGGTTAGAAGGCAGTAGGCAACTGGTCCTGCATACCAGTCCTGCAGCTGCTCAATCTGTGAGGCGAGAGGCCCATACTATAGGCTTGGTTATGAGCCATTCTCCAAGCGGCAAAAGTTATAGCCCACTGCTCCTTGAGAATGTGCACAACTAGAACAACGCTGAATTCATCAATCCTAAGGATGATCTGTCAAAGAAGTTTGGCCCTGCAGAGTTCAGCACTCAGATGAACTCCACCACCAAGGCCATCTCTTTGGCTGGCCGGATGATGGAGGTAATATTTTTCCTTCTGCTATGGTACTTTAGATGCATGAATGTTTATAAATATATCCCCTAGTCCCCTAGTCCCCGAGCCTCCGAGGGAGTAGTTTGTTACTCGGTCAGATGCTCCCAGAGAATTTAGTTTTCATCCTTAGCCATTTTAAATAGTGATAAAGTTAGAGCCGGGTTAAATTCCACTTGGCCCGGATCTTGTAGACTTCGAATATCCACACACCTAGAGCCGGGTTAAGTTCCACTTGGCCCGGATCTTGTAGACTTCGAACATTCACACACCTAGAGTCGGGTTAAGTTCCACTTGGACCGGATCTTGTAGACTTCGAATATCCACACACCTAGAGCCGGGTTAAGTTCCACTTGTCCCGGATCTTATAGAATTCTAATATCCACACACCTAGAGCCGGGTTAAGTTCCTCTTGTCCCGGATCTTATAGAATTCGAATATCCACACACCTAGAGCTGAGTTAAGTTCCACTTGGCCCAGATCTTGTAGACTTCGAATATCCAAACACCTAGAGCCGGGTTAAGTTCCACTTGACCCGGATCTTGTAGACTTCGAATATCCACACACCTAGAGCTGGGTTAAGTTCCTCTTGGCCCGGATTTTGTAGAATTCGATTATCCACACACCTAGAGTCGGGTTAAGTAGCAAATAGGAAAGCGAGCTCGTCAACTTCCTCCGTGAGAATCGGGATATCTTTTCTTGGTCCACACAGGATCTGCAAGGTGTACCGAGGGAGTTGCCCGAGAACTCTTTGAATGTGAGACCCGGTGCAAAGCCGGTGAAGCAACCTCTCTGACGTTTTTCCGAGGACAGAAGAAGTCACTGGAGATGAGATAGCTAGGCTCCTTGCAGCCAGATTTATTATGGAAGTACTCTATCTAGATTGGCTCTCTAATTCGGTGCTTGTGGAAAAGAAGAAAGATGACCTGAACGTGGCCGTGGTATGGCACACGTGCATTGATTACACGAACCTGAATAAGGCGTGTCCTAAAGACCTATTCCCACTACCAAGGATAGATCAGGTCATAGACTCAACTGCGGGATGTGAGTTGTTGTCATTCGTAGATGCATATTCTGGTTTCCACCAGATACCCCTGAACCCGGATGATCAAATAAAGACTGTATTTATTACCCCATACATGGCTTATTGCTATCGCACTATGCTGTTTGGATTACGTAATGCTGGAGGAACGTACCAGCGATGCATGCAAAAGTGTTTGCATGACCAAATAGGTCAGAATGTCCAAGTATATGTGGATGATGTGGTGATAAAAACCAAGGAAAGCAACATGCTCCTTGATGATATCTGGCAGACATTCGCGAACCTAACGCGGTTCCGGATGAAGCTCAACCCAGAAAAATGCACTTTTGGCGTGCCCGCAGGGAAATTACTCGGTTTCCTAGTATCAAGCTGAGGTATCGAAGCTAACCCGACAAAAATCCGGGCTATAGAAATAAAGGAACTGCCAAAATGCCTCAACGATGTGCAGAAGTTTACTGGTTGCCTAGCATCGTTGAGTCAGTTCGTATGTCGCCTGGGAGAGAAGGCCTTGCCCCTCTACTAGTTAATGAAAAATGCAGACAAATTTGCATGGACACCACAAGCGGATAGCGCATTTCGAGAATTAAAAAAGTGTTATCTACTGCACCAATCCTAGCCACACCACTACCCAAGGAGCCAATGTTGCTCTATGTTGCCGCGACCAACCGAGTCGTAAGTGCAGTAATTGTAGTGGAACGCGAAGAAGAAGGAAAGTCGGTGCAAAGGTCGGTGTACTATTTGAGTGAAGTGTTATCAGCTTCAAAACAGAACTACCCTCACTATCAAAAGATGGCATATGGCGTATACATGTCGGCCAAGAAACTCAAACACTACTTTGAAGAACACCCCATCAAAGTGATATGTGAGGCACCCATATCAGAGATTATGAATAACAAAGATGCTAGCGGCCGAGTAGCAAAATGGGCAATTGAGCTGGCCCCGTATGCACCACAGTTTGACAGAAGAGATGCGATCAAATCGCAAGCTGTGGTGGATTTCTTTGTGGACTGGGCCGAGATGCAGTACGAACCACCTCTGCTGGACTCTAATTACTGGCGAGTGCACTTTGACGGATCAAAACTAAAGGAAGGGCTGGGCACCAGAGTAGTGCTTACCTCACCCAAGAAAGATCAACTAAAGTATGTCCTTCAGACCCACTTCAACGCCTCGAATAATGTCGCAGAATATGAGGCACTGGTCCACGGCCTCAAAGTGGCAAAAGAAGTGGGGATACGTCGGATACAGTGCTTTGGAGACTCGGATTTAGTGGTGCAGAAAGTATCTAGCAACTAGGATGCATTGGATGCCAACATGGACCTTTACAGATTCCATGTCCAAAAGATAAGCGGATTCTTCGAAGGATGTGAGTTCCACCACATACCTCGGATTGAAAATGAGGCAGCGGACACATTGTCCAAGTTGGGATCATCCCGGCAGCCAATCCCGTCGAACGTTGCCTTGGAACACCTAAGAAAACCATCTATTACCCCGTCACCAGAATCCGAGTCAATTTATATTCTGGTGTTCTTCGGGTCAGAAGCTACACCAATGGAGATAGACTGGGGAGGCACCTCGACAAACCCAGGGACTGCTTTGGCAAACCCGGGGACTGCCTCAGCAAACCCGGGGACTGCTCAGCCAGACCCAGTAGGAGTTATGTCAGTGGATGCGATGGAAATTGACGAGGAACCATTTCTTGTTCGAGCTATACCAGCTTGGGCCAAGCCAATATTTGACTTCCTGAAAGAAGGAATCTTGCCGGATGATGAGGTACTCTCAAGGAAGATCCAGAGAAGAGCAAAGGCCTATACTATTATCAATGCTGAACTGTACAAAAGAAGTGTAACAACAGTGCTGCAGTGATGCGTTAACCTGGAGGAAGGACTCGTTATACTCCAGGACATCCACCAAGGAGAATGTGGCCACCATGCATCCTCAAGGGCATTAGTGGCAAAAGCTTTCCGGCATGGATTTTATTGGCCAAGTGCTTTGGAGCAAGCAGAGGATTTGGTGAGGAAATGCAATGGTTGCCAGAGATATGCCACCAAAACCCACCTACCAATGTCGGAGCTCAAAACTATTCCCATCACTTGGCCATTTGTTGTGCGGTGCCTAGATATGGTAGGACCATTTAGGATGGCTAAAGGAGGAATGACCCATATCCTAGTGATGGTGGACAAATTTACCAAGTGGATTGAAGTAAAGCCAATCAAGAAATGTGATGGGGCAATAGCGATGAAGTTCCTCAAGGATATAATCCTGAGATATGGCTACCCCCATAGTATCATAACTGACAATGGCACTAACTTTGCTGAGGGAGCGTTTGAAAGGTTCTGTCGAGAAAAGAAGATCCGGCTAGATGTGGCCTCAGTAGCCCACCCTGCATCAAACGGGAAAGTAGAAAGATCCAACGGACTAGTTCTGTCTGGGATAAAACCGTAGCTCATAGAGCCACTGCAAAGATCAGCGGGGTGCTGGATAGAAGAACTACCAGCAGTATTGTGGAGTTTAAGAACAACTCTGAATCGATCAACAGGCTATACGCCATTTTTTCTGGTATATGGGGCAGAAGCCTTATTACCGTCCAACATAGAGCATGATTCGCCAAGGATCACCCAATAGACAGAAGCCGAAGTGCGCGAAGCCCGGCAAAATGGTGTTGACCTGCTGGAAGAAGCGAGAGAACTGGCCTTGTCCAGATCCGCCATATATCAGCAAAATCTTCGATGCTACCATAGCCGGAAAGTAAACCCTCGAGTTTTCTGGGAATGTGACCTGGTACTTTGGCTGGTGCAGCGCACTCCTGGCATGCATAAGTTGTCTCCCCCATGGGAAGGACCTTTCATTGTAAGCAAAGCCTTGCACAATGATTCCTAATATCTTATTGATGCACAGCCACAGGAAAAGAATAAGGCGGACAGGTCTGGAGAAGAATCTAAGCGACCATGGAATGTAGCACTACTTCGTCCATTTTACACCTAGCAAAGAGGTGAATGTACCCGGGTCTTGTGTATGTCGGTATGTATGTCGGCAACGAGCTTATTAATGAAACCTCGGCACCCCCAGCAGAAACTCGGGGACTGTCATAATAACTGTTTTTCTTGTTTATATGCTCTTTATATGTTGGCTGGCTCACATTACTTGTAACTTAGCCGGATTAGTAGTGTGTAAGCACCAAAAACCCAACTCTACGACTTTGCTGCTGTCCAACAAGAATTGGCTTCATGGCAAGCAAGAGAACAAGTTTGGAATTTCAAAGCACATGAAAAACGACTAAGGGAAAGAACCTAAGCGAGCCGATGTTTGTTTTTGGACTAACCCTTGTTTACTTTATTCGTCTACCGCCAGATTATTTTGAGCTGATCTCAAAGTTTCAAGTATGTCTAAGTCAATTCTTTGAACCTCGAACTCATAAGTTGAAAAAAACAAATCAAGGTGGACGTGAGCCGAGTCAAAAATTTGGGGAACAAGAAAAGGAAACTCGGGGACTGCACCCACGATAATCCGACATTAACAAACTTAGTAGCAAATGATAATGATTGTAGTGAAACTGAACCACAGTACTTAGATACATCTTCACCCAGCATTCCGGGGATCTGACAAATTCGGTTAAGTGTTTTCAAGGAACAGGGGCAAAAGCCGAATCACCGAGCGACGGTGGAGGTACTTCGGAATTTGTGTGTGGGGCGCTAGCCTCAGCCTCATCCTTGGGGTTGGCCTCATCTTCGTCGCCAAGTTCGGAGGCCTCGCCCTCGCTTCCCTCGTCCTCCTCACCCTCATAAGCATCATCATATACGTCAAGATAGCTCGGCCCCTCGTTCCAAGTGTGGCAGAAGGAGTACTAGATAAGCTTGTTAGCACAGGCTTTGCGACGAGTACGCACTCCGGATCATCGGACCACTTTGATACGGTGCGCATGTGGGTGAGCAGCCCCAGGTCTACCCCTTCATACCACGACAGGATGAACTGCAAGGCGATGTCGGCCCCGGCTCGCACAGCCAACTCATGCCACAGATGCAGCTGCGTCTTGCATTCCATTAATTTGGCTATAAGAGCCGCAGTTCCTTTGGGAGTGGGCTCAGAGGGCCAGAGGGAATTGAGCATTCGCATTGCCGCCAGCATAATATCTGCGCCGTAGTTCTTTACTAGCTCCATGCGAGTGACGAGGCTCACCAGCAGATCCTTTGTATCGTAAGGAATTGACCCGGCAGCAGGACCTGTGGAAATACCGCATTGCTCGCGAGACCGAGCTATAGCAGTAGTGGCGAGAGTGTCACCTTTTGGAAACTTGCCTGGGAACAGAACAACAGAAAACAGTGAGTAAAAGCACTAAACCCGGAGAGATAGGAATTGAGCAGGGGAAAAGAACTCACGGACAATCTGGAAGAGGAGACGCTGGAGCTCGGAATGGACATTGGCACAGTTGGCCTGGAGTTTCCATATTCAGAGGTCACCGACGTAAGTTTCACATTGGCTTCTTGCAATAAGTCCTTGTCCTTGGAAATTTGTGTGGTCAGACGCTCCTTTTCCTCGGCAAACTCCTGGTCAGCCTTGTCTAGCTCGGTTTTATGGAGGTCCTTGAGCCTCTAGATTTCGACATTCAGCCGAGTGATCTCCGAGTCCTGGAGGCACAACCGAGCTATCTCGTCATCCTTCTTCTTCAGTTCAGCTTGATGCTTGCCTGCTTGTTCGAGAAAATGTGTCATCATATCAGGAATAGGTACACTGTCTTCAAGGGCAATTGCAGTAATAAGGTAATCCTGCGGAGCCAAGTATAAATGTCCACCAAGTCAAGGAAAGAAGCGCACAAGGATGAAGTGAACAATACAAAATACCTTGGATTTCCTCAAGATTTTTCCGCATGATGATATTCTCAGCCTCAACCTCGGCTGCACAATTGGAGTAACAAGTTAATACGGGTCATGGATAACTCGAAGGAACACAAGTGGAAAAGGACAAGTCTTGAGTAAAGAAAGTTACCTTTCCTCTGGTGATCCTCTAAGAGCTTGCCATAACGGGCGCGAACATCTTTGTAGGAGTCTAGCAGGCGTTGAAACTCAGCAGTTCGGCGGTTAGTGGTAATCTAAAAAACAAGACGAGATTAGTTCAAGGCGAAGTGAGGATAATTCAAAGTCTACAAGATCCGGGCCAAATGGAACTTAACCCGGCTCTAGGTGTGTGGATATTCGAATTCTACAAGATCCGGGCCAAGTGGAGAGTTTGTTGTTTTTTCGGGTTGAGCTTCATCCGGAACCGCCTCAGGTTCGCGAATGTCTGCCGGATATCATCAAGGAGCGTGTTGCTTTCCTTGGTTTTTATCACCACATCATCCACATATACTTGGACATTCCAACCTATTTAGTCATGCAAACACTTTTGCATGCATCGCTGGTACGTTGCTCCAGCATTACATAATCCAAACGCCATAGTGCGATAGCAATAAGCCTCGTATGGGGTAATAAATGCAGTCTTTATTTGATCATCCGGTTTTAGGGGTATCTGGTGGAAACCAGAATATGCATCTATGAATGACAACAACTCACATCCCGCAGTTGAGTCTATGACCTGATCTATCCTTGGAAGTGGGAATGGGTCTTTAGGACACGCCTTATTCAGGTTCGTGTAATCAATGCACATGCGCCATACCACGGCCACGTTCAGGTCATCTTTCTTCTTTTCCACAAGCACCGGATTAGAGAGCCAATCCGGATAGAGTACTTCCATAATAAATCTGGCTACAAGGAGCCTAACTATCTCATCTCCAATGACTTTTCTTCTGTCCTTGGCGAAACGTTGGAGAGGTTGCTTCACCGGCTTTGCACCGGGTCTCACATTCAAAGAGTGCTCGGCCAACTCCCTCGGCACACCTTGTAGATCCTGTGTGGACCAAGCAAAGATATCCCGATTCTCACGAAGGAAGTTGACGAGCTTACTTTCCTATTTACTGCTTAACCCGACGCCAATGGTTACAGTGCGCTCTAGGAACTAATCATCAAGGTATCCTTTGTTGCTTGAAATGACACACTTCCATGCGGATTGGTTAGGGCCGGCATATGTTGCTGCGCAGACTGAGCCAATGCCGCCACTTCCATGATTCTCCTCTTCTCCTGAGCTATCACAAGTGACTCGGCCAAGTTAGATCCGGTGGAAGCACACTCGATTGAAAGTCGGAAGTCCCCTAAGATGGTTATCACTCCCCCTGGTCTGGGCAATTTCATCTTTAGGTAGCTGATGTGAGTACTTACCATGAACTTGCTCAGCGCGGGCCTGCCGAGCAATGCGTGATAGGCGCTCTCCAGATTCACCACTTCAAACTCCAAATTTTCAGTCCGTCAGTTATCCCTTGTTCCGAACAGTACATCAACCCGAACCTTTACCAATTGGCTCACAGGAGATAGCTGGCACAATGCCATGAAAAGTGGTCCTCGTAGTTTGAAGCATATTCTCTGATATTCCCAACTTGTGCATTGTATCTTTGTACATGATGTTAATGCTATTGCCATTATCAATCAGCACCTTGGAAAACCTCACATTAAGATTCGGCCCGATGAACGTCGGATCCAGGACCAGCGCATAGGTCCCTGGGCTCGGCATAAGCTTTGGGTGGTCTCTGATACTCCACGTAACTTCTTGATCCGACCAAGGCATGTACCTCACTATTGCTGGCATTACCGTGTTTACCTCCATATGCCGGCGTTGCAAGCTTTTCCGGTCAATTTCTTCCGTGGTAAACACGCAGTAGCTTTGATGATGCTCCATGTATTCATTTCTCCCATCATTTCCATGGTATCCTTGATCTTGTTGTAGTTGGTTATTCACCTGATGCACAATATCCCTCCTTTCTTGATTTTCATACCTCGGCGGTGGCGGAGGCAGCTTGAGTTGCTGTTGGTTCCCTCCAGTGAGTAATGGCTGCCGACGTGCTTCATTCCATGGTGCCTGAGCACTCCCCGAACTACCTTGTTCTAACTTCCTCATCCACTCACACTGTCGGGTTGTATGGTTCGTCGGGCTATTCGGACTTGGCGTATGCAATTTACAAGGTTGGTCCAATATAGACTCGAATGTATACCTCGGACGATCTTTTTGCTCCTGCCATTGCTTTTTCTGCTCTAGGGTCCAAGGCTTCTTCCCCTCACTCTTCTGTTGCCAGTTTTGCCCTCCAGTTTTCTGGCGCTGGTTGGCACCGGCATTGAGCTGATCTCGGTCTACAGCTGCCACTTGCTGCGAGTTGTACCGATAATCCGGACGTTCATCCCGTCTTTTGCCTCGGAAGTCGTCTCTCCTTGTTGACCCGGAGCCATCTCGGTTATAATACTCCTCGTTTGCCTCACTTGCCATTAGCCGGGGTTGAGTTGGGTCTCCCAAAGCATATGAATCTGCGATCTAGATCGTCTCAGCCAAAGTGGTTGGCATGTCTCGCTGCAACCTTTGCCACAACATACTTCCATATCTACAACCTTGAATTGAAGCAAGGAAGAATGACTGTGGTGGAGTACCATGACAGATTCCTGTCACTTGCCAGATATGCACCTGATGAGATCAACACAGAGGCCAAGAAGAAGGAGAGATTCTTGAACGGACTGCATGATGAGATGCGATCGCCCTCGTCAACATCCGTTTTCAGGATCTCGAAGAGCTAGTCGACTCTGCCATTCAGATGGAAGGGAAGATTAACCAGGCAAACGACAACCGCAAGCGTCGTATGATGCAGCAGTCTGGATCCAGTAGTCACCAGAAGTACCGTCCCAACCCCTCACCAGGATATGCACCAAGAAACAACCAACCCTCAAATTCTCGCCCAAACTACCCCAACCGTAGCGGAGGCAATGTAAAGTCCGGAGGAAACAATCACAACTCCAGCAATGCCAACAATTTCAACCGTGCCCCTCCCAAGAGCAACAACAACAACACTGCACCCAAAATTGGCAGCAATGCTGTGCCTATCGCAGTCAAGGACAAGTCCCAGATCACTTGTTTCGAGTGTGGACTGAAGGGTCACTACTCCAATGAGTGTCCCAAGAAGACTGCAGCCACTGCCAATGTGAATGCCCCAGCTCAGCAAAGAAAGGCCGTGTTCAACCAGAAGGAGGTTTGCCCAGGAACCCCCACAACCAAGAATCGCCGTCTCTTCCACATGAACGCAGAAGAAGCCCAGGAAGCGCCAGATGTAGTGTTGTGTATGTTTTCTGTCAACTCAGTTTTAGCAAGAGTATTGTTTGATTCTGGAGCATCGCATTCATTTGTCACCAAAGAATTTGCATGCACTAGTAAGATTCACCCAACCAACTTGAAGCATGTCATGATAGTTCAAATCCCCAGTTCAACTACAAAGGCTAGAAAAATTTGCAAAGCTGTACCTATCAGAATACATGGGATAGATTTTTATGTCAACCAAATTGTACTTGGAACCAAAGGATTGGAAGTAGTACTAGGTATGGACTAGATGTCAAGGCATAAAGGATTGATAGACTGTGCCAAGAAAGCCATCACCATGACCAGTAGTTCTGGAGTAACAGTAGAACATATCTCTAAAACCTTACCCCGTCAATCCAAGTGCAACAAGAGTGTAGCCTGCCCACCATAGACCAAGTCAGAGTAGTCTGTGAATACCCCGACGTATTCCCAGATGAATTGCCAGGTATGCCCCCGGATAGGGATATTGAGTTCATTATCAAACTAATCCCTAGAACCGGACCTATAGCCCAGAGACCCTATAGCATGAACCCCTTAGAGTTAGTGGAACTGAAGAAGTAGTTGGATGCCATGTTAGCAACAGGCTTCATTCAGCCAAGCGCATCGCCATGGAGATCACCCGTGTTATTCGTCGACAAGAAAGATGGAGGCAATCGTCTGTGTACAGATTACAAGAGGTTGAACGACGTCACCATCAAGAACAAGTACCCCTTGCCAAAGATAGAGGATCTATTTGATCAGTTGACTGGAGCTCAGGTATTCTCAAAGATTGATCTTAGGACTGGTTATCACCAACTTAAGATTCGTGCAACGGATATTCCGAAGACCGCCTTTACTACTCGCTATGGTTTATACGAGTATACGGTTATGTCTTTTGGATTAACCAATGCTCCTGCTTATTTCATGAATCTCATGAATAAGATCTTTATGAATTTCCTAGATAAGTTTGTAGTTGTGTTCATCGACGGCATCCTTATCTACTCCAAGTCAGAAGAAGAGCATGAGAAACATCTGAGAATCATCCTAGAAACCCTGAGAGAGCATCAATTATATGCCAAGTTCAGCAAGTGTGAGTTTTGGCTGAAAGAAGTAGGATTCCTAGGACATATTGTGTCTGCCGGAGGAGTCTCTGTTGATCCCGCCAAGATCAAAGATGTCGAAGAATGGGAAGCCCCAACCACTCAAACCCAAGTCTGTGCATTTCTCGGATTAGCGGGATACTACCGCAAGTTCGTAGAAGGATTCTCGAGCATCGCCTGACCCATGACCCAATTATTGAAGAAAGACAAGAAGTTTGAATGGACAGACAAGTGTGAAGCCAGTTTCCAAGAGCTGAAGAAGAGATTGATATCAGCCCCGATTTTGATCATGCCAGACATCAAGAAATCGTTTGATGTGTATTGTGACGCATCCAAGATTGGTCTAGGATGTGTATTGATGCAAGAAGGCAAAGTTATCGTGTATCTGTCTCGACAACTGAAGCAGCATGAGTAGAACTATCCGACCCATGATCTTGAGCTAGCAGCTGTGGTTCTAGCGTTGAAGACATGGCGTCATTATTTGATGGGAAATCGCTGTGAGATTTACTTAGATCACAAGAGCTTGAAGTATATCTTCACTCAGAAAGAGCTGAATATCAGACAAAGGAGACGGATAGAGTTAATCAAGGGTTATGACCTTGACATTCACTATCACCCCGGCAAAGCCAATGTGGTAGAAGATTGCCGTGTAGGCTTAACACCATGATCAAGGAGAAGCAACCAAGTTTGTATGAGGAGTTGGAGCAGTTCAGGACTGAATTAGTTAGCAAAGGATTCCTAGCTAGCATTGAACTTCAACCCACTTTGATTAGCCAAATCAAGGAAGCCCAAAAAGGGAATGAAAGTATCGATGGTATCAAACATCGTATTGGTACAGGAAAGGTACCTGGATTCACGGAAGACGAAGAAGGAGTACTATGGTACAAAGGACGTATCTGTGCCCACAGATTCGAGTGAAGGAAATTATCATGAAGGAAGCTCATGATACTCTTTATTCTATCCACCCCGGAGGAACAAAGATGTATCAGGATTTGAAAGAGCAATTTTGGTGGCACAAGATGAAGAGAGAGATCGGAAGCTACATCGCTAAATGTGACATCTGTCAAAGAGTCAAAGCAGAACATCAGAGACGTGCAGGATTGTTGCAACCATTGCAGATTCCAGAATGGAAATGGGATTCCGTCGGAATAGACTTTATCACCGGTTTACCTACTTCCAGTAGGGGAAATGACTCAATATGGGTCATAGTTGATAGACTGTCCAAGGTAGCCCACTTCATACCTGTCAAGACCACCTACCAGAGTGCAAAGCTAGCAGAGCTATACATTGCTAGGATTGTTAGTCTGCATGGAACCCCCAAGACCATCGTATCAGATCGAGGAACCCAGTTTACCTCGAGATTTTGGCAGAAAGTTCAGGAAGGTTTAGGAACCAAGTTGAACTTCAGTACCGCTTATCACCCGCAAACTGATGGACATACTGAGAGAGTCAACCAGATCCTAGAGGATATGCTTAGAGCTTGTGTGTTGGAATACGGATCAAAATGGGAAGACTGCCTGCCTTTCGCAGAATTCTCATATAACAACAGTTATCAAGCTAGTTTGCAGATGGCACCATTTGAATTCCTATATGGAAGAAAGTGTTGTACCCCTTTGAATTGGTCGCAAGTAGGAGAGAGTCAGATCTTTGGACCCGACATTCTCCGAGAAGCAGAAGAGAAAGTTCACAAAGTCCGCGAGCACCTCAAGACCGCTCAATCCAGACAAAAGAGTTATGCTGACAAGAGAAGGAGAGACCTGACTTTCAATGTCGGAGATTTTGTATATCTCAAGGTTTCACCATTAAAGGGAACTCAACGCTTTAGTCTGAAGGGAAAGTTAGCAAAAACTTTTCCAAATTAAAAATGAAAACATTCATATGTGTGTGCATTTAAAATAGGAGTTGAATTGAAGTGCCTTGTTTAAGTGATCCAATGCTTGTAAAATGTTTCTTAGGTGAATTAAACATCATCTAAGTCATTCCCAAACTTTTTCCAAAGAAAATCAAATAAAAAAGAATTAAAAAGGAGGAATGGTCATTTTGGCCATTTTAATCCACTACACTACTTTAAGTGTTCCTAGCACTCATTTCTTAACAGAAAAAATTCATGATCTTTGCACCCTTTGCTAGTAAACATAATGAGGTACCAAGGCCCACCTTGTGATCTGCAAAAATCTTTCAAATGCTAATTTTAAATGACAGTTCAAAATTGAATCTATTTCATATGGTAAGATCCCACTTTTTCAAAAACCATTCAAACAAGCTCCACTTTCAAAACCCTTGCAACCAGAGACTACCTAGCACTAGTGGAGAACACCCAAAAAGTTTGAAACCAAAATTCAAAAGTTTATTTCTTGCGGCCATTTAATCAAACACTTGGCAGGCAGGTTTAAACTCTAAATCCTAGCTCACTATTCTGCACAGGTTTTGCCCCCATTTGATCTCCATTTAATCCCTATGTCCCCTTTTGGTCTAACCAGGCCCTTAGCACCCATCTCCCTTGTCCCTAGCCCCCATGCCATGCCAACCCGAGGACATGCTCGCCGGCCAAACCTTGCCCCGCTGCAGCAGACCACTCCCCCTTCCCTCGCCATGTCTAGGAGGTAGCCAGGAGCTCACCGCCACCATCTTTCCCCTGCCCGAGCTGAGCCTCGCCGTGGACCACCGAGGAAAGCCCGCGCCCAGTGCCATCGCACCATGCCGAGCACGCGCCAGAGCACCGCACCCGGTACGCGTGCACAGATCGTCGCTCGACCGCAGCCCGCGCCCACCGCTCCGCCACGACCCAGGGAACACCCCAGACACCCCCGTTCGCCGCCCAATGCACCACAGCCACCGCTCGCCGTGGATGTTGCCGCCTCTGCCACTCAGAGCGCCACCTCTCCCAGACCGCATACCACCGCCCCTACACTCGCATTCACTTCCTAGAGCACCGCCAGGAGACCGCCTGTCGGTCGCCACCCTCCGCCATGCCTCTAGCCGGCCGTAGCCATGTCGCCACCGTCGCCTGCCCATCCCGCTCGGTCTCACCGTCGGGCCTATATAAACCGGCCTCCCCAGCCTCTTCTCTCCACACCCACTCACTCCCCACCTCTCACTGAACCTCACCCACCTCTCGCCGGAGCCAAGCAAGCTCTGCCTCGCCGGAATTGGAGCCGAAGCAGCCGTAGCAGGAGAAGAAGGGTGTCTACGATTTAGGGCACCCCAAGCTCCGCCGCAACCGCGCCTCGCCTCGCCGTCGTCTTCCAGTTTGTTTGCCTGACTCGTCGACCCCGCTGGAGCCCTGGTACGTCCTTAGCAGACCCCCACCGAGCTGCTAGGGTTCGAGTCACGGCGACTGCTCGTCGACGACGATCCCCACCGTAGATCCTTCTAATCTACTACCACAGTACATGTCTGCACTGCGTGTTAAGACCCACTGACAAGCGGGACCCCCATGTCAGCTGAGCCCCACGCCGTGGAGCGCCACTGGGCCGGCCCAAGTTTTTTCCCGCGATAGCCCAACCGTTCAAATTTGGATTTTTTCTTTTTAGTTGAATCTAGTTTCTTTCCACTAGTTTAAAAATCAATTCAGAGAGATTTATAAATCCAAATTGCATGAAACTAATTTTGTCTAAAAGGTATTGAAGTAATCCATCCAAGCCCGTTGGATTTAATTCAATTAGAGTTACAGATCTCTCCTAATAAAAATAACAAAATAGAAGCATTTGCACCTTACAACATTTTTATAAAATCAACCAAGTTAGCTTTTGAGTTGCTTCCAACTCTCAAAAATCACATTTCATCATATCTATCTAAATATGTAATAATATTAAGGTTTACATGCAGTGACTTTGGACTAGTAATGCTATATAGGCATTTCTAGTCACTTTAAATCATTAAATAATAAACTTAAACCAAAGTAATTATGATCCAACCTTTAAATCTCATTCCCACATGATAGAATATGTGGTGATGACATGTGTCCACATGATCCCATATTTTAAGTGGTGAATATTAAATCTTAGTTAATATTTTCAATGAGTAGAAATTACTTTTCTAAATTAAAAAGAATGAAACTAGAGAATTAAACTTGTGATGCTTATGATGATAATAGATCATCAATTGTGTGTCTTAGAAATCTATCTAGCCTAGTTAAGTATTGTTTGATGATTGTGTACTCCGTATGTATTTATAGAAGATAGTACCGACCAAGCTTACGAGGAGGAGGAGTGCTATCAAGACGAAGAGTAAGAAAACTTCCACCACGGCACCAACCAAGGCAAGCCACCATTAACAGTGCAAGCTACCATTAGCAAGCTAGGATTGAACTAGATGGTTTAACAAAGATGCTTAGAGCATGCCTTGATTATACCACTTTGACTAGTATTTACCCCAAGTATTATTTTTCAAGCTTTACTTCCTTTACTTTACCCAAAGTTCTTTACTTGTTTTGAAAGTAGCATAAAAAGTATAAAACTTGACCTATTTAGATAACTTTAGATGTCATTCTATGGCATGAGATTGATCCCACCATTTCCCACCTTAGTGAACACTCTTAACTTAGTAGTTTAGAGTAGAGCAAAAACTTGAGTCACTTAGATGGGAACACTTGGTGAAAATGAATTATGAAAACCTTGGAATGATGAGTCATTCTATTGAGATGTTTTGACATGTGTTGAGAAACACAAATGGTTTATGATGATGAAAATATTGAGGCATGAGCCTTAGCCCTTTTATAAAACTGATGGTTGGATTCGGATGCGATACCATTCCAAATTTACTGCATAAACCACACTACCTGAATTGGGTAAGGCTTAGCTGGAAATTTATATGCATTAGTATTAGTTCCCTCGCGGGAGAGGTTTGAGCTGAGGCTACCTCTCAATATTGTCCACCTATGCAGTGCCCAAGATGACTGATGGTCATGGTTGGGAGGCTATACTCATAGGAGAGGTGCTTATACTAGGGTGTGTAAAGAGAAGGTTATGTTTGATTATCTGCATACTAAGTATGATGATTCAGGGTTATCCCTGACAGATGTATCGAATCTTGTGGTAAAAGTGTACCACCTCTGCAGAGTGTCAAACTATTCGAATAGCCGCGTCCACGGTTATGGACAGTTGGAATGGCCATACTGTTTTGTTGTCAGATATTTTCCAAATAACTTGAAATGAATGATGAACTTTGACTTGACCACAACAGGGTTGTGTTTATGACAATAGCTTCCCAACTTAAGTGATTCTAGAACTTTACTTTACCTTTCTTTGCTTCAGAACTCAGCTTAGGTTTCAAACTTAACTTTATAGTTAAACTTAGATTTAGCACTTTAACTTAGAACTATAGTACCTGTTAATAGTAGTTTGCGAGTACTTAAAGAATACTCATGGCTTTGGTCCCTGGCTATTCTCATGGCCAGACTATGAAGGAGACTATCAAGAGGAGGGTCATCAGGACGGCTATGATAACTAGGACTATCTGCCTTCGTCAGCATTGCCTGTGCCCTTGAAGATGGACCCCACCGCTACGCTTATCTTTTATTTCCACTGCTTGTTGTATTAAAGACTGGATCATGAGATCCTTATTTGTGTAAGACCTTATGTATGGTTTGTAATGGATGATGTACTGTGATATCCAATCTGTTATGTCTCGCAAAAATGGTAATCCTGGGATTGCGAGGTATGGCATAACGGGCATCTGGGATTAAAAATCCGGGTGTTGACACCTGTCCTGCTGGTCCTTCCCTCTGCTTTGCTTCGCTCACGATACAGCTAGCAAAGGCCACCTTTTGATCAGCGGGAGTTTCTTTCCTTCTCTTGAAAGACAAATGGTAGTCCGTCTAGCTCATGGCTAACCCGGCTACGAGGGTACCTGCGTAATGGACAGACAAACATGGCCGATATAAATTATATGCCGGTCGGGTTAATGCTAGGGAGATGCTCCACGACCCGGGTTACTCTATAGATCGGCCTGCCTTGAGGTGACCCGGCCAACCCTCGCTTTGACCGTGTCATATCTCGGCTAACTCGGTCTTTGTACCCCGGTGTGACCCTACCCGGTGGTATCCCCCAACACTGGTCTATGCAACGAAATTCTTGAGTCACTGGTCTGTGCAACGTTCTCGCTAAGAGTTGCTGGTATTTGCAATTTCCTCATCATCGAATAACAAGATGGAGACATCGAAAGGATGAAATGGGAGAAACCATCATACTGTGTTAGTTTTTACATGGAAGATTGAATTTTTTTCAAGTTTTCTTCTGAATAGCAGGAACTGTACAAATCTAGGCAGACTTATTAAAAGCTAGAGAAAAGTAAAGCCCAGTTCGATATATTTAGAACAAAGCCCATATGGCAGTCCGTCCCATAGGCCCACTCACCGGCCACCTCTCGCTCCGGACCGCGGTCGCTCGGTTCGCCGCCGTCCACTGTCCGACCACAGAACCCTACTTGGAACTTGGAGCCAAGCCACCGCCCCGCATCGACTGGACCTACTCCGCCGCCGGGGATGGAGGACATCGAGGACGTGCTGGGACCGGCCGGGTTTTCCGACGGCGGAGCGCCTCCCGGGCTCCGCCTCCCCCTTTCCACTGTCGCCGTCAAGCCCAAGCGCAGGTCGTCCAGGCTCGCGCAGACGCAGCCTCAGCCCGATGCCCGGATCCCAGGCACGCAGGTACCGCCACCTTCATCCGGCGATCCTTTTACGATACGCTCCATGTCTGTGTTGACGTATTAGCATCATCCCTTGCTTAGTCTGATTGGCTTGCTGGTTCCTGTGGTCTTTGTGTTGCAGACGATATATGTGAAGACATTCGGGTGCTCACATAACCAGGCAAGCTTCCTCCAACATTGCTCTCTGCCTAGCAGTTCTACCGGCCATTACTTTCTTGCGCTAGCTTCCGAACTACTTAGCTCGTATAATGTGCTATATGATTACATAGCATCCTGTAATTTCCACGGTTCAAGTAAACAGTTCTTCAAGAGATCTGTCTGACAGTAATTGGTTGAACAGCTGCTACGATTACTTTGGACGGCTTAATTAGTCCTTCCTTCCTCGTTTGTGCTTTTAATGGCACGTGCCTGGTGCTAATGCTAGGATGGAAGCCAATGACTTTGCTAGTGCTAGTATGTAACCCTCTGTTGTTCTCTACTCTACAGAGTGACAGTGAGTACATGTCGGGGCAGCTCTCGGCGTTCGGATATGCAATCACTGAAGAGCCTGAAGGAGCTGATTTGTGGCTAATTAACACGTATGGTTGTGCTGTCTTTTTTGATTATTTCCTTATCTCCATCTCCTACAGCAAGATGACTGGATGTTCATAAAAGTATTACATGAACTGATTTAAATTAACAAGCAGTTTCAAACTGGTCTGGATTTCTGTAGCAATAATACTAGTAGCTATTTTCTTGTACTAGAAAATTCTATGGACCACATATGACATACCCTTCCATTCTTGGTACCGAGTGCATTTTTATATTTTAATTCCATGCTAATGGGTCTGCCTTGTGGAGTTGTGGTGCCTAATGTTGAAATGTGTAGCTGCTGTATATGGGTAGATCCTGACACGTGCCTTTGCCATTCCAGATGCACTGTGAAAAATCCAAGTCAATCTGCCATGACAACTCTCATATCAAAATGCAAGAGCGCAAACAAGCCACTGGTTGTGGCTGGCTGTGTACCACAAGGAAGCCGGGATCTGAAGGAGCTTGAAGGTATTAGTATAATAGGAGTGCAGCAGATAGATCGGGTTGTTGAAGTAGTTGAGGAAACATTAAAAGGGCATGAGGTCCGACTGTTGAGTCGGAAAACACTGCCCTCTCTTGATTTACCTAAGGTAAAAAAATTATACATCGCATATGTCGTCATGTGCATTAACTGTATCTGGCAAGTTTTATGTTAAATCTATTGACTGATGATAGCTACGCTTTGCAGGTTCGAAAGAATAAATTTATCGAGATTCTTCCCATAAATGTTGGGTGTTTAGGTGCTTGTACTTACTGCAAGACAAAGCATGCCCGTGGTCATCTGGGAAGTTATACTATAGACAGCTTGGTTAGTATACTCAAACGATTCTATCATGGATGGAAATTTTTCTTCTACCGAAAATTTTGAAGCAAATTATTTGTTTCTAATTCACTATAGGTAGATCGTGTCAAAATTGTTGTCTCAGAAGGTGTTCGGGAGATATGGTTAAGCAGTGAAGATACCGGTGCTTATGGTAACCTCATTATCCAGATTATTATAGATCTACTGAGCAGTACATGGCATAGATTTTCATGGTACCACTACTTTGCATCTCTAATCTTGTTTTTTTAGGCAGGGATATTGGTACAAATCTTCCGAATCTGTTAAATGCAATTGTTGCTGAGCTTCCTGTGGACAGAAGCACAATGCTTCGCATAGGCATGACAAATCCCCCTTTCATTCTGGAGCATTTGAATGAGATAGCTAGTGTTTTGCGCCATCCTTGTGTTTATACTTTCCTTCATGTTCCTGTGCAGTCAGGAAGTGATGCTGTTCTGAAGGTATGCTTGAATTTCTGATTTTTCTTGTCCTATAGTAGCAGTACCCCTCAGAGACGAGAAAAGATTACTTTTCTTTTTGACTATTTCTATGATTGCACATCTCAGGCAATGAACCGTGAATACACTGTCAGTGAGTTCAGGATGGTAGTTGACACTCTCTGTGAGCTTGTCCCCGGCATGCAAATTGCCACGGATATTATTTGTGGCTTTCCTGGTATGGTAGCAAGTATTTGGTTCCGTTATTCAGTCTTCTTTTCTTAATAGTTCTCAAATAGCTTATTGCCATGCATATGAACTGAGTTTTATGTAGGATAAAGTTGCTAATAATTTTCTGAACCCTATGTTATTCTGTTTTCAGGCGAGACTGATGAAGATTTTGCTCAAACTGTTAGCCTTGTAAAGGAATATCAGCTACCTCAAGTTCACATATCACAATTTTACCCCAGACCAGGTATCTTGTTCTTCCAAATCCCATGTTATGGCCAACCAATTATCCGTAATTTTTCTTTCAGCTACAGCTATAATGTTATTTCTTTAGGAACACCTGCTGCTAGGATGAAGAAAGTGCCTAGCATTGAAGTGAAGAAACGAAGTCGTGAATTGACCTCAGTTTTCGAAGCTTTTTCACCATATGAAGGACTGAAAGGCAAAGTGGAGAAGATATGGATTACTGAAATAGCCACCGATGGTGTTCATTTGGTAAGTTCAGTTTCCAGTCACAGAATGTCGATACTCGATATTGCTCATGTCAGATGCCAAATTTATACTTAAGAGAAACTTTTGCCTGTGTCACCTTTTGTTGCACAGGTAGGACATACCAAAGGTTATATCCAGGTCCTTGTCATTGCTCCAGATAGTATGTTAGGAACATCAGCAGATGCGAAGATCACATCTGTCGGAAGATGGTCTGTATTTGGTGAAGTGATAGAAGGGTCTGTTGCAGTAAAGGAAGCAGCACCAAAGCAAAATTGTGCTGAAGTGCAGGAAGAAAATAGACAAAATCATGTGGAGGAAGTCACTTGTTCTACAAACACCTGCGATTCCTGTGCATGCTCGGGTGCAGAAAGCGCAGCACAACAATGTAGCCAGCAATGTAAAGATCCATCTGATGCACCCACAGATTGCGCTGATGATACTCGCCCGGAAGCACCTCAATCTACACTTGTGAGAAGAAATGTGGAAGGGACAGTAGAAACAAATGAAATTGGTGCAGCAACACCAATAGCAAAAGGTCAGCAGGCAAATGTAGTTACTAGGAGAGCACTAAATGTTGACAGGATTCTTTGGGGTGGTCTGGCCGTAAGCTTTGCCACAACGGCGGCCGTACTTGTGCTGCTTACCTACAAGATTTCTAACACTTCTTCCTATTAGGCTGGTGCTTGTAACTGTAATTTTCCTCTCCATTTTGATGATTTTCCTCATGGACCGAACCATTGTATTGCCAACTTATGTGAGCAGAAATACAAATTCTCCTGTAATAGTTTTCTGTGATTACCATATTCTGAAACTTATGTCTGTTCATATGTCTGTTTGAGGCGATTTGGCAGTTTGTGTATTAAATTACAGAACTGAAAAATGCTGAATGTTTCACTTGCTGAAAATAAACATGAGATCAGTTCCGAAAGAAAAACGGATTTCTAAACGAGGTTTAAGATTTCTTTAACGGCAAATTGGAAGAACCTTTGCCGTTGTGTCAGGGACCTTGGCAGAGCATCAACACGAGACACAGAACTCAGCATGAAATGGACGCCGAGATATTGAGGAACTACAAAATGGCATAAGCCAAATTAGCTAAAACGAAAAGGAGTCACTTTCTCAAGAAAAACTGGAAAAATAAAAAATGCTATCAGAGCCAGGTTTCGATCCTGTGACCTTTGCAGTTGTGTCAGGGACCTCGGCACAGGATCAACACGAGACACAGAACTCAGCATGAAATGGACGCCGAGATATTGAGTTGAGGAACTAGTACAAAATGGCATAAGCCTGATTAACTAAAAAGAAAAAGAGTCATTTCCTCAAAAAATCTGAAAAATAAAAATAATATCAGATCCAGGTTTCGATCCTGGGACCTGTGGATCATATAATAACGCCAGCTTATTTGGTACAGTACAGATTTCACGCCAGTGTTGGAGCTGCCGGCCATCGGAGACGTGTTACAACCAAGATTTGCCAGAGCAGTGGCTGCTCGTCTCGTTTCTTGAGCAGGGTACCCGGGACAGATAGCTGTCGTGGTTCGTGAGGGATGGAGAAGAGAAGAAAGACCCTGCGCTCGTCTCAAACTCGGAAGAGCAAGATCGACGAAAATAGTGCTTTCAGAGCATCTCCACGGGGGCCTCAAAGTAACGTACAGAGAGACGAGCGAAGACCGGATGGACGCGTGGCAGGGTGGGTGGCGGGAAGAGAAGGCGGGACCGCGCGCCAAACCCGTTCGGTCAAAGCTGGCCCGCATAGAGCCGATCTTCTTACTCACCATCAACGCCAAGTAATGCTGCTGCTCGCCACAACTTTTCCAACAAACGGCAGCGGGCGGTGCAGCCGACGCGTCCCGTCAACGGGTCGACGTTAATGCCCACCACTCGTCTCCCCCTCTTCTCCCATTATAAAAACTCGTGGCGGTTTCTATTGCCACTGCACACACATTATCTCGACGGCAAGCTCCACCATCTCCTCCTCCAAACTCTTCGTCTTCTTCTCACTCGGCGATGGCGGCCTACGACGGCGCGGCGGCCAACGGCTTTGGCCGCCTCTATCTCTACGTTGACGAGGCGCAGGCGCTATGGAGCGCCGGCTTTTCGGCTTCCGACGGGTGGGCGCTGAGCCGCGACGGCCTCCTTGTGCCGCCCATCCCCACGGTGTGGCCCGTAGAGCCGCAATCTACAAGCACTACTGGGGGTCGCTCACCGACGAGGAGCGCAATGACCCCCAGAGGGATCCCGACAACCACCAGACGTGGATGGCCTTCTTCGCGTGACAGTGCGAGGACCGCATCGAGGCCTACGACGGCACTAGTCCGCCGCTGGCAAACTTCAACAATGAAGGCCGGCGGCGATGGTGGAGTGCTCCAGGCGCACCCTCGCTTGGGACCTGGACCACATCGCCAACGGCAACAACCCGTCGTTGGCGATGCCGCCGCGTCCCCCGCGCAATCGCCAGCAAGCCGCCAGCAACTGGGGGCCACGGTGCGCGCCGTCGGCGTCCTCCTCCTCGCGCTCGTCGGTGTCCCCTGAGCAGGCAAGCCCACCGCGCAGGCGCCGCGCGCCTCCCTCGCCGCCTCGTGGCCTCCTCCGCTTGGGCAGGCCTAAGCCCGAGCCCAAGAAGGAGTGGACGCCACCGTCGGAGTACAAGGCGGCAGCGCTCCAGCTGGCGGACGGCGAGGATCCGGAAGGATTTCCGGACTAGAGGATGCTGGAGCGGCAATCCTTCAATGCCGTCCTGCCGGCCACCGATGAGTTCGCGGCCAGGTGGTCCGCGTAGGACTGGCGGCGGGAGCAGGCCGAGCGCGCCAGGCGCGATGGCCTCGTCGTCGACACCGACGGCGACGAGGGGGATGGTCCTTCCACGAGGCCGGCGCGCAGGACCAGCGGCGAGGGGTGTAGCCGCCCACCGTCGGTGAAGGATGAGCCGCCCAGCGACGACGACGAGGACAACCTGTTCGACTACGCCGTGACGATGTACCGCCGGCTCGGGACCGGTCGTGCCCGCCATTAGATGGCTTTTTTTTATTGTAAATTTCTATTAAATTTAAACTATTTATCTATGTTTCGATGAATTTTGAACTGTTTGTCTAAATTTATCTAAATTTAAAATATTTAATTTTATTATAGGGAGCACGGCTGGGAGCCGGTATCCCCATTTAGCAACATCGTGCCAACACCGCCATACGGGCGGAGCCCGGAGGTTACGAGTGCAGATGCTCTCATCAGAACCTCGACGTGCAGACGAGCTCCCGAATGTACGCAGGCTCTGAGTTCTCACCACCCTCGTGTCACAACGGTACCCGGACCCTGACACGCGGCGGGCGAAGTGTCACCACCATCGCGGACGAACGCACGTGAGCAGCGTCGCCTCCGGAACATGAACAGAACAGCTGGGGAGGGGGCACGGACGCGTCTAGCAGAGGTCTATCCAAAACTGCTCGAATTTCGTCGCCTCAAAAGCAAGGCTTCGTTGGGAACTTCGCTCGGTGGTGAATGCGGTAGCCAGGCACATTTCCTGGTGCGCTACGAACGCGTGCCACGCGCCGCGCGTCGCATCGGCGCGGGAGCCGGCGTCGCGCGTGTCGGCCACCGCCCCGGTGGAAGTGGAACGGCGCTAACTCGTAGGCCTGGCGACAGTTTACCCGATAAGGTAAAATTATGTACTAGTACTACTCCTAAATTAGTCGACAGTAGTTTACCCGACAGTAGTACATGCGGGAGGAAATGCAGCGCAGCTGCGGTTCAGTCAGGGTCAGGCGGCACGTTGATACGGCTAGCGAGACTCAGAAATCAGTCGCTGGAGACAATTACCAAGGTGCAAGTCAAATTCGCTGGGCAAATTTTCCAAAAATATACGTACTACTCCTGTCGAAAAGATAATCCTTCTAAAAAAAGATCAGAGGGGATGAAGAAACAGAGAGAAGACGCTTTGCTGTCTCGGGCGTTTTTTTTTTCAAAAGCAATTATGGTGATTTTTGAAAGAATCCTATTATCGGTAGTCTCTTCTTGTCTTCACTTTGCTGATCCAACATTACGGCATTATCTTTCTTTTCACCAAATGGCGAAGCCGTGCGGCGTCCTCGACGACGTGAACATTTTCTCCTCTCCCATGAGCATGTGATAAAGGCCACACATGGCTCTAAGATGAAGTGGGCGGCTCGGCGACAGCGAATGGAACACGACGCCCGGGCGGCATGGTGGCAAGGAGCCACGAAGGCAGCGCAATGGAGCAGTGGAGGCGGCGCGACTAGGCGGTGGTTTGCTGGACATGAAGGGCTCCCTTTGCGGCCATGGCGACCCTCCATCCCTAGATCCGGCCACCTTGGTTTTAGATCTGGCTGGTTGGAGGCGGTTGCACGTGGGAAGCAGTGGACCATGACTGTGGTAGTGGAGCTCGACGATGCGGCAACTAGTTGGAGGGGTTGTGGCGGCAGCAGGGTGGCACGAGATGACGGCTTTCGTGTGCCAATCCATGGTATGATGGATGGGGTTTTGGTGTGCGGCACTCCGAACGGAAGTCCTGCCCGATTTTTATCGGTGTCGGCTATGTTGCCACCTCCGAGTGTCGTTTCCTCCATGGAGGCATCGTTTAGGAGTGGCATTTCCCTCGCCCTCGACGCTTTGTCCCCCGGTGAAAAGGGAGATCCGACATGATGGGTCGGCAATGGTAGTGTCCTCGACGTCACTTCTTTGTTGGAAGCATCGCCTTGGGTGATGATACTTGTTGGAATACATGGCTTCTGGTGGTGCATCGCCTTGGTGTTTCTGAAGGGGTTACGTGGCAGAAAACAAAAAACTCCCTACTACAAGAACGCATCAACCCAAGATCTATCTATAGACAAGTACATTAACGAGTGGGATACAATGATCATACCTTTGAAGACCGAGAAAGCAGGAATACGTTCCCGCACAAACGTTGTTGATGAAGTCGAGCGTCGTAGACCTTAAGATCTAGAAGGCTTCAAGCGTCAAACCCCACTGATGGTGGTGCCTCGTCGAGCTTTACAGACCTCCGATGTAAAGGACGTCTCCTAAGCCTTGGTCTAGCAAAGCAGCGGAAGAACAAGATCCAGACCAATTCCAGCAACACGACGGTGTGCGCTGGGTGGAGAAACCTCTAACTCGTGTAGCATGTTCCTAACTTGGGAACATGCTTGAGAGGGAAAGAGGGAGAAAGAGAGAGAATGGCCTATGCCAATTATGGGTGAGTTGGAAAAATTAGGGTGAATTCCTCCCCTATATATAGGAAAAAGTGGGCTACTCCCACCCTCCAAGTCCCAGGTGGGACTATTGCTTGGGAGAGGTGGGAGGAGGAGGTGGCCGACGGTGGGGATGGGCCCCACCCACCCACCTTGGCCAACCTAGGGTGGCCGGCGGGGTAGGAGCCCTCCCACCCTAGCCGCTTGGCCCTCCCCTCTTGGGCCCTCTTCCCTCCTAGTGAAGGCCCAGGTGGGGATTTTCCCTTTTTCTTGTATTTAAATAATTTTTATATTTAATATTAATTATACATTATTTAATTTCTTCTTGTTCAAAACTCCTTTTGAACGGACTCCGAACGCTTCGGTATTCTCTCTAGAACCATTTTGATTCTCTCTTCCTATTTCTCTATCGGTATTGGATCATCTCGCAGTGTCTATTAACCTTTGGCGTGGCACCCTTATGGTTCCAGGATGTTCAGGTATGAAGGGGATCACTCCCCGATCATTGATCATCAGTGATATCTAGAAATACATGATGATCCCTAAACGTCGAGTCTTATTCCCTTTGCACAACGATACATGGTTTATCCAAGACCTGATCTCATGTATCCCATACAGTTTAATCTTGTTACTGACAAACGCTTTTACTTGTTCCCATGATAACACATCCCTGTGACCTAGTCACATGATTGCAAGCTCATTGATGTGGTCTCCCCGAGTAGGCCCAAAGTATCTATCCGTCACTCGGATAGGCAAATCCTGACCTCGATCACACACCTAAATCATTCCTCTGAAATACCTGAAACACACCTTTATGGCCACCCAGTTATGGGCATGATAGTTGATGTGATCAAAGAAGTCGCAGGAGATAGTGATTAAACATGATCTCACGGTCGAAGGATTAAGTTACTACGCTTTGCTAGATATCGCAGTATTGAAATTTGTAACTCGATCATGTTGCAATTCTACGGTCGGGTGTGTCCATCACTTTATTAAGTGACCTTGTTGTCAGGTGACTATTTTATGTCAAGTCCATGATCGGGAAACCTCGATCATCATCTGCCCAACAAAGTAGTACTAGAGGATACCAGGGACCTGGTTGTTTATATACCATGTCTATATTAATGTTTCCGCTTAATATAATTATAGCATGATACAAAACTATTATGAACATTAGAGATATATCAATAAATAATTTTATTTATTGGCCTCTAGGGCATATCTCTTTTAGTCTCCCACTTGCACTAGAATACAATTAGACTAGTTTATAATAGGCAATAATCTAACACCAATAGCATCCCAGTGTTGATCATGCTTTGCTTGTGGAAATTGTTTGTGAATGGATCAGCTACATTCACATCTATATGTACTGTTAAAATTCTAATGTTACCCTTAGCAACAACCTCTCTTATTACATGGTAACATCAGTCTATGTGCTTGGCCCCGAAGTGGAACCTCTAGCCCTTTGTATTTGCAATAGCCCTCGTATTGTCGCATAAGACGCGCACAGGGTTTTGCGCGCTTGGGAACACTCCAACCAAGTCCAATAATGAACTTCCTCATCCATACAACTTCATTAGTTGCATCTGCGGCAGCCATATACTCCGACTCTATTGTAGATTGAGCCACCGAGCTTTGTTTCCCGCTCCTCCAGCTACCGTGCCTCCATTAACCATGAACATGTACCCTATTTGAGATTTCCTATCATCTGGATCAGTGGAGAAGCTTGCATCCACGTAACCTATTACGGCAAGTTCTTATTCATTTCCTCTAAAGACTAAAAGCATATCCTTAGTTCTTCTCAAGTACTTGAGGATATTCTTAACTGTATTCCAATGAAACGTCCCTAGGTTGCTTTGGAAACGGCTCGTCAAACTAAGAGCCAAGGCTACATCTAGTCTAGTACTCAGCATGGCATGCATGATGGAGCCAATGGCCAAGGCATATGGAACACCTCTCGTTGCTTCCTTTCATGTTTCATTACTAGGCATTGAGTCACACTCAACTTATCACCTTTTATGATTGGCAAAGAACCTTTCTTTGACAGTTCTATTCTGAACCGCTTCAAAATCTTTTCTATGTAGGTGCTTTGACCAAGAGCCAGCAAACGCTTTTATGTATCTCTATATATCTTAATGCCTAATATGTAGGAAGCTTCACCCATATCCTTCACAGAGAATTTATTATTTAAATACTCCTTCGTGCTATTTAAAAGATTCATGTCATTTCCTATTAGCAATATGTTGTCCACATATAGTACTAGGAATTCCACTGAACTCTCATTCACTTTCTTATATATGTAGGCTTCTTCTGCGTTCTGGACAAAACCAAAACTTTTGATGACTTCATCAAATCGAAGATTTTAGCTCCGAGATGCTTGCTTCAGTCCATAAATGGACCTCTGAAGTTTGCATACTTTACTAGCATCCTTTGGATCAACAAAATCTCCTGGTTGCATCATATACAACTCTTCCTCAATGTTGCCATTCAGGAAAGCGGTCTTCACATCCATCTACTATATTTTGTAATCGAAACATGTAGCAACTACCATTATAATCAGAATAGACTTTAGCTTCGCTACAAGAGAGTGTCTCCTCATAGTCAATTCCTTAAATTTGTCGGAAACCTTCTACGACAAGTCGAGCTTTGTAAACGGTGATGTTTCCGTCAGCGTCCGTCTTTTTCTTGAAGATCCATTTATTCTCGACAGTCTTTTGGCCTTCAGAAATATCTACCAAGGTCCATACCTGGTTATCATACATGGAATTCATTTTGGATTCCATGGATATTCGCCATTTCTCGGGTTCTTGGCCTTCCATTGCTTCCGTGTAGGTTGCAGGTTCATCATGCTCCACAATCATGACCATGTTCACAAGATAACTATACCATTAAGGGGTAGTGCATTTTCTTGTTGACCTGTGGGGTTCGATAGCTATTTCCTCATGAGGTTCATGATCATCATCATTCGCTCCCACTTCAATTGATAAGGGTGGCTCCAGAAGCTTCCATTGCGACACTCACTATTTGAAGATCAAGATCGATAATCTCATCAAGTTCTATCTTCCTTCCACTTACACCTTTTGTGAGAAACTCTTTCTCAAGGAAGGTATTGTTCTTTGCGACAAACATTTTTCCCTCATCTTGGTTTTAGAAGGTATATCCAATAGTATCCTTTGGATATCCTACAAAGATGCATTTTTCTGTCTTAGGTTCGAGTTTGTCAGGCTGTAGTTTTTTAACATAAGTCTCACATCCCTAGACCTTCAAGAAAGACAACTTTGGTTTAGTGCCATGTCATATCTCATACGGCGTTGTCTTCACAGACTTGGATGGTGCTCTATTTAAAGTGAACACGGCAGTCTCAAGTGCATATCCCCAAAAGGATATAGATAAGTCGGTAAGAGACATCATAGATCATACGCTATCCAATAGGGTGCGATTATGTCGCTCGGATACACAATTACGTTGTGGTGTTCCAGTCGGCGTAAGTTGTGGTACAATGCCACAAGCCTTTAGATGTGTGCCAAACTCGTAACTCAAATACTCTCCCCCTCGATCGGTATGGAGGTGCTTGATTTTCTTTTCGAGTTGATTCTCAACTTCACTCTGAAATTCTTTAAACTTTCCAAAGGTTTCAGACTTGTGCTTCATTAAGTAGATATATCCGTATTACTCAAATCGTTAGTGAAGGTGACAAAGTAACGATAACCATTGCACGTGGAGACGCTCATTGGTCCGCATACATCCAAATGTATGACTCTCAATAGGTCTACAACCCGTTCCATCATACTGTTGAACGGCGTCTCGATCATCTTGCCCATGATGCATGGTTCACATCTATCGAGGGATTCAAAATCCAATGATTCTAGAATTACATTAGAATGCAGTTGCTTCATGCGTTTTACACCTATGACCCAGACGACAATGCCACATATACATGGAATTACCATCACCATGCTTTCATCGCTTGGTACCTATGCTATGGATGTGTGTGTCATCACAATCAAGATTTAATAAGAATAAACCTTTACTCTGTCGCGTATGAGCATAAAACACATTATTCATATAAATGGAACAACCATTTGTTTCTGATTTAAGTGAATAATGGTCTTCCAACAAGCAAGATCCACTAACAATATTCATGCTCAAGGCCGGTACATAGTAACACTTATTAAATATTAAAACTAGTCCTGAAGGGATACACAGAGGGAGAGTGTCGAAAGCCATCACATCCACTTTGTGGCCATTGATGACACGCATCATCACCTCGTCCTTCACCAAGAACCGGCTATTCTGCAACTCCTCCTAAGAGTTACAAATATGGGCCACAGAACCGGTATCAAATACCCAAATGTTGCTTTTGGAACTTGTGAGGAAAACATCAATAACATGTATATAATATATACCTTTCTCTTTGGAAACAATCTTGCCAACCTTCTTATCCTCCATATACTTGGAGAAGTTGCGCTTCTAGTGACCCTCACCCTTGTAGTAGAAGCATGTGGCATCGAGATTAGCCTTGGGCACACTGAAGGAGGAGGCAACATGTTTGTTGTCCTTCTTGCGTTTGCCCTTCTTCACAGACTTCTTGAAGTTAACAGTACTGTTGACCATCAAGACAATGTGCTCCTTGTTGATTTCCACCTTAGCATGCTTAAGCATGGCGAACAACTCAGACAGGGTTTTGGTCATATCCTGCATGTTGTAGTTCAACACGAATCTCTTGTAGCTAGGGGGTAGAGACTACAACACCCTATCAATTGCTAATTCATCGTTGATTTTGCAATCAATATCGTTCATGCATTGATCATAGCCAGACATTTTGACCACGTGCTCACCCAAGTTGCCGTGCTCCTCCATCTTAGCCGAGAAGAAGAGGTTTGAAACCTCATACCTCTTAGACCGTGCCTGGGGTGCAAAGATGGCCTTGAGATCAGTGATGATCTCAAAGGCGCTCTTATTCTCAAAGTGCTTATGCAGGTTGGCCTCCATGGTGTAGAGCATGCCACTCTGGACATAGGCTTTATCATCTACCTTCTGCTGATATTTTTTTATCATCTTGAGAGGCAGCGGCAGCGGGGTTGGTCACCTATAGCAGTCTCAAGTATATAGGACATCTTCTGGGAACGAGGAGAATCCTTAAGTTGCAGGACCAGGTAGTGAAGTTCGTTCCATCAGTTTTCAGCTTTTCTTCTCAAGGAAGGGGCTAAGGTTAAATGTGGGGCCATACTGTAAATCTTTGTGAGGTGTTGGTGGAAGCCGTACCCTTTGCCTCGGGCGGCCTATGTGTTATATAGCGGCAGAGAATAACTGCCTCGAGATTTACAGGGAGTTGATCATGTCAATCTTATCTAGATCAATCGATGATCTTGTTACAACCAACACGGTGAATCTCAGCTCACGCTAACTAATCTATCCACCGCACCTTATATATAATGATGCGGTGGTTACAAATCCTTGACACATGCGATACACAAACATGACACAAGTACAACACGTGAGCTAATACATGACTAGGTTGTTTAACACCCCTCCTTAATCTTAGCTCTCTTGAGGTTGAGATTGTGTATGAATTGTTCAAGCTTGTGCACTGGTAGTGCCTTTGTGAAGCCATCAGCCACCTGGTCCTTAGTAGAGATGAATCTGATGTCAAGAAGTTTTCTTTCTACTCTTTCTCTCACAAAGTGAAAATCAATCTCTATGTGTTTAGTCCTGGCATGAAAAATAGGATTAGCGGAAAGATATGTTGCACCCATATTATCACACCATAGACAAGGAACTCTATCCCTCTTAATTCCAAGCTCATTCAATAATCATTTAGTCCAAATTATTTCAGTTGTGGCATTGGCCAAGGATTTGTACTCAGCTTTTGTACTTGATCTTGACATTGTTGCATGTTTTCTTGCACTCCATGAAATAAGGTTAGGTCCAAAGTACACAGCAAAACCCCCTGTAGATCTTCTATCATCTACACAGCCAGCCCAATCAGCATCTGAGAATGCACTCACAAGTGTGGAAGAGGATCTCCTAAATGTTATACCAAGATCTACAGTTCCTTTGATATATCTTAAAATTCTCTTAACCGCTGACCAATGCATAGTGGTGGGGGCATGGAGAAACTGACAAACCTTGTTTACTGAAAATGAAATATCTGGTCTTGTCAGTGTAAGATATTGGAGTGCTCCCACAATGCTCATGTACCTTGTGCCATCTTCTGCACTAAGAGTTTCTCCTTCTACAGCTGAAAGTTTTTCTAAAGCAGATAAAGGTGTAGGTGATGATGTACATGTAAACATACCCACTCTCTTGAGTAAATCTGTGGCATATTTTTCCTGAGTCAATATTAATCCATCTCCAAAATGTTTTACCTCAATGCGCAAGAAATAGTGTAGATGACCTAAGTCCTTTAACGCAAAGGAGGTGCTCAAATCTTTCAGCAATGCGTTTGTGGCTTTGTCAGCAGAACTAGCAACAATGATATCATCTACATACACAAGCAAATATATAGTGATACCTGACTTGTTGTATATAAAGAGTGAAGTATCAGCTTTGGACCCTTCAAAACCAAGCTCTTGTAGCTTTGAGCTTAGCTTGGAAAACCATGCTCTTGGTGCTTGTTTTAAACCATAGAGTGACTTGTCCAACTTACACACATGAGATGGTGCCTTTGGATCTTCATAACCAGGTGGTTGTCTCATGTACACCTCTTCTTCTAGAATGCCATGAAGAAACGCATTCTTCACATCTAGCTGTCTGAGTGTCCATCCTCTAGAAACTGCAATTGCTAAAACAAGTTTGATGGTAGCAGCTTTTACAACTGGACTAAAGGTGTCCTCATAATCTATGCCATATCTTTGTTTAAAACCTTTAGCAACTAACCTAGCTTTGTATCTATCAATTGTACCATCAGAATTTCTTTTAATCTTATAGACCCATTTACTATCTATCAAATTTGTCCCTTGACTAAAAGGAACTAGATGCCAAGTTTTATTTTCTACTAAGGCATTAAACTCATCATCCATAGCACTTTTCCACTCGAGACTTTTCAAAGCTACTTGCAAGTTTTTGGGTTCTCCTATTGTGCAAGATAAGCCGAGTTTGATAAAATTATTTGTATACCTTCTCCTTTAAATTTTACCAGTACGAAGTCGAGTCTGAGGCGGAGAGTTTGTTAAAGCCACACGACATGCCGCAGGAGCAGTTCCCGCAGCTGATCCATCCGATCTGAGACGAGTTTCCGCGTCGGACAACGTTGTCGAGGGTGCGGTGTCGACGAAGATTCGGTCGACGTGGCATGCTCGGGTTCGTCAAGAGGAGGATGTCGAGGTCCACCTGACGCGGTTGTCGGTTGGCGCGTGTACACCACACGCGTGCGAGGTCACTCACCGGGCCCGCCTGGCCGCGTGTCGTGCTCGGAGTGGAGCGGGCCAGCCCGATGCAGATTGCCTGATGCGGATGTCGAGGCACGCGTTTTCGACGCGTCAGAGGTTCCCGTGATTGGCGAGGAGCGCCCGAAATTCCGTGCCGTATCCCCCTCGTGCTCCGCGCCCGACGTGTCGATGGTGAAATCTGGCATACGATCATACGTCTCTATTGTAGCACCGTTTTTGTTGTTTCTTTCACCGACGAGTGCAGAATCGGAGGCTCCACCTTGTGTGCACCTATGCTGCAGTTGAGGAGCAACAAAACTGATAGGATTTATAGAATCATTAGCTGTTAGTTCATTACTTTGTTCATCCCCATTAGGTGTATCCAAGTGGTGCGGAGATTGATCAGGAAGGAGAAGAATCTCCTTGCAAAGAAGGGCACCTGCATTGGGACACAAATGCTGAAAAGGAAACATGGTTTCATCAAATACCACGTCACGGGAAATGTATATGCGACCGATGGATACTTTGAGACACTTGACACCCTTATGCATGGGGCTATAGCCAATGAAAACACATTGAGTGGAACGAAAGGCTAATTTTTGTTTGTTGAAAGGCCTAAGATTGGGCCAGCAAGCACACCCAAAGATTCTAAGAGAGGAATAATCAGGAACCTTTTTAAGGAGCCTTTCCATAGGGGTTTCATTGTAGATGACTTTGGTGGGTAGGATGTTAATGAGGTATGTGGCGGTAAAAAAGGCCTCATCCTAAAATTTCAATGGCATAGATGCATTTGCAAGGAGAGAAAGTCCTACTTCAACAATGTGTCTATGTTTTCTTTCAGCTGAGCCATTTTGTTGATGGGCATGAGGGCAAGACACATGATGTGCAATGCCAATTTTCTGAAAGAAAGAGTTTAATTTTTCATATTCACCTCCCCAATCACTTTGAAGTGTGAGGATTTTGGTGTTAAATTAGCGTTCAACAAGTTGTTGGAAATTTTGAAAGACTTGAAAAACATTAGATCTTTGCTTGAGAAGATAAATCCAAGTGTACTTGCTAAAATCATCGATGAAACTTACATAATACGTGTATCTACCAACAGAACTAGGTGCTGGTCCCCATACATCAGAGAAGACAAGCTCAAGCGGGGAGGTGGATACACTAGTAGACTTTGGATAAGGCAATTGATGACTTTTGGCTTTTTGACACGAGTCACAAACTACATTATTTCTAGACTCTTGAGAGCATGGAAGCTCATGCTTTTGAACTACTTGTTGAACAACTTGAAACGATGGATGACCAAGATGACTGTGCCAAGCTTCTGAGGAAGGTTTGGAGATGCTAAAGGCCTCTTTATTGAATGATGGCAATGATGACGATGACAAAACTAATGGATAGAGGCCCCTAACGCAATCCCATTCAAGCACCACCTTCTCCGTTGCCTTGTCCTTTACATAGAAATTCCAAGGGTGAAATTCAACAAAACAATTATTGTCTCTTGTAAGACGATGAATTGAGACAAGACTTTTTGTGGCATTAAGGACATGAAGGACATTTTTGAGGTGTATGCTAGATGATGGGGTTTGAACAAAGGAATGACCAACATGCTTAATGTTCATACCTGCTCCACTGGCTGTGTGCACTTGATCATGGCCATGGTACCTCTCTTTCATGGTGAGCTTGTCAAGCTCGCCAGTGACGTGGTCGGTGGCGCCCGTGTCGCAATTCCAGTTGGTGTCGAAGCGGTGGGAGTGGATGGCATTGGCATGCCTCTCTTCCTCCTTGTCACCCTCGTCGAAGCGTTACCAGCACTTCCATGCCTTGTGGCCTTGCTTGCCACAGATTTGACAAATGGGGCGGTTGCTGCCTCCTTTGCCACCGCCGCCGCCGTTGCCTTGGTTGGGGCGGCCGCCGCGGCCCTGATTCTGGCCACGGCCACCTCTGCGACCTCCACGTCCACGTGGAGCACCACGGCCACATCCCGCCATGTTGGCGGAGGGGTTGTAGTCGTTGCAGAGGAGGAGTTGCATCCAGATTTCATAGCCGGTGACGCGTGCGTAGAGCTCGGAGAGGCTGATGGAGTCGACCCCGTTCCCGATGGCGGCGAAGATGGGGTTGTAGTTGTCATCAAGGCCAGCGAGTATGTACTCAACCAGCTCGTCCTCATTGATGACGCGTCCTGCTACAGCAAGCTAATCGGACAGGCCCTTCATCCTGCCGAAGTATGCCTGGGCCGAGGGGAAGTTCTCCATCTTGGTCTTGGTGAGCTGGACCTAGAGATTGGCGATCCTTGCCCAGGACTACGCTGCGAACATCGTCTTGACCGCGTTCTAGACAGCGGCGGATGTCTTCAAGCCTACAACAGAAACCAGCACCTCCCATGAAAAGGAGTTAACGAGGTAAGATAGGATGTGCTGATCAGTGTTTACCCATGCGGCATAATCAGGGTTGGGTACTTCTTCGGTGTCCCCCTTTTCCCCTTTGCCAACGGTGAGGGTTTTTGGGGGCGCCTTCTTGGCGCCGTTGATGAAGCCCTCCAGCTGGGCTCCCCGGATGGCAGGGAGTGCCACCATCTCCCATAGGAGATAGTTCTCCCGCGTCAGCTTTTCCGCAATGGATGACCCGGTGAGAGGGTTCGACATCGCGGCGCGAGAGGAGGAGGCGGTATCGAAAGACATAGCTAGATGGGTTTGAGGAAGACTAGCTCTGATACCATGTAAATCTTTGTGAGGTGTTGGTGGAAGCCGTACCCTTTGCCTCGGGCGGCCTACGTGTTATATAGCGGCAGAGAATAACTGCCTCGAGATTTACAGGGAGTTGATCACGTCGATCTTGTCTAGATCAATCGATGATCTTGTTACAACCAACACGGTGAATCTCAGCTCACGCTAACTAATCTATCCACCGCACCTTATAGATAATGATTCGGTGGTTACAAGTCCTTGACACATGCGATACACAAACGTGACACAAGTACAACACGTGAGCTAATACATGACTAGGTTGTTTAAAACATACATCTATAATGGTATTTGTAAAGCCATTAATCTTAATGTTCATAATATGGGTTCTTATTTAGTCAAAATAAAATACCAGAACTCCCACTCAAACGAACATTCCTCAACATTTGTTCAATGACTACATGATCCCTTTACACCGTATCATCCCCGATCATCACGGACTTTGATGCAGCTGCCAGGGTGATGTCACATATCGATCACATCTCCATGCGCCTCGTGCTTGACCTTTTGGTCATTTGTGTTCCGAGGTCATGTCTGTACATGCTAGGCTCGCCAACTTTAACCACATTATATTGCAGTGCATACATGGCTTGCACCCACTGTATGCGAACATCGATGTGTTTGCACCCAATCATCATGGCATGCTCCACAACAATGGACTTTATTGGTGGTGCACACGTGTGGGAGAATACAAACATTGGAATTATAGTAGAGGGATTATCTTATTATGCTATCGTTGTAGGCTAATACTAGCACAACAAGATTCATAGAATAGCTAACATCTAATGAAAATAGTTATGTATTTGTGATATGTGATGGTTTGTCGTGTCTTGATCTCCATCAAGAGCGTCAACATTTGCACCAGGTTCATGGTGCCACGTTGCCTTCGATTGTCTATCCCATAAACACTTACCTACACCTCACATATCACTTGCCCTCCTGCAAAATAAAGTTAGACGCTTCTACTTTCTATTTGCAAGGTTTACGTTGTTGATTGGGATTTCACAAAAGAAACGCTTCTTACCTATGAATACAACCACAACATGGATTAACTAGTTGCCACTTTCAATCCCTTTTCAAGTCCTTCCTTTGTAAGTGCCATATCAACTAATGTCAGAGAGACAACCACGCGCCAACCACTTATACGGTACAAGCCGTATGTTAATCATGGAACCGTTCTCGCATAAGGTTGGTCGGGCCGCTTCATCCAACATTACCGCGATAGTAGCATGTACACGTGGGAGGTTAGCAATTATAAAATTAATGCCCACATAATCCACGTGTGTTCTACTCGTATTAGTACATCTATGCATAGATTGCTCTGATACCACTGAAGGGGTTCCATGGCAAAAAAACAAAAAAAATCCTACTATAATAATGCACCAACCCAAGGTCTATATATGGAGAAGTATAGTAACAAGCTGGATACGGTGATCATACCTTTGAATACCGAGCAAGCAGGAATACATTCCCGCACAAACGTTGCTGATGAAGCCGAGCGTCGCATACCTCAAGGTCTAGAAGGCTTCAAGCGTCAAGCCCCGCTAATGGGGGTGCCTCGTCGAGCTTTACATGCCTCTAGTGTAAAGGACGTCTCCCGAGGCTTGGTCTAGCAAAGCAGCAAAACAAGAAGATCCGGACCAAGTCTAGCAGCACGACGGCATGCACTAGGTGGAGAAACCTCTACCTCGTGTAGCATGTTCCTAACTTGGGAACATGTGTGAGAGGGAGAGAGGGAGAGAGAGAATGGCGTATGACAATTGTGGGATTGACTTGAATAAATTGGGGTGAATGCCTCCCCTATATATAGGAAAACTGGGCTACTTCCACCCTCCAAGTCCCAGGGTGGGTCTATTGCTTGGGAGAGGTGGGAAGAGAAGGTGGCCGGCGGTGGGTATGGGCCCCACTTTCCTACCTTGGGCCACCCAGGGTGGCCGGCGGGGTTGGAGTCTTCCCACCCTAGCAGCATGGCCCCTAGGGCCCTTGGCCCTCACCTCTTGGGCCCTCTCTCCTCCTAGGGAAGGCCCATGTGGGGATTTTTCGTTTTTATTTTATTGAAATAATTTCCATATTTAATATTAATTCATAATTAAATATTAAATACATTATTTAATATCTCCTTGTTCAAAAACTCCTTTTGAACAGACTCCGAACACTTCGGTATTCTCTCTGGAACCATTCTGATTCTCTCTTCCTATTTCTCTATCGGTATTGGATCATCTCACAACGTCTATTAACCTTTTCCGTGACACCCTTATGGTTCGGGGATGTTCAGGTATGAAGGGGATCACTCCCGATCATTTATCATCATTGGTATCTGGAAATACACGATGATCCCTACACATTCCACAATGCAATATTGTTCGCTTGAACCTTCTAAACATAGAGTCTTATTCCCTTTGCACAACGCTATCTGGTTTATCCTAGACCTGATCTCATGTATCCCATATAGTTCAATCTTCTTACTAAAAACGCTTTTACTCGTTCTCGTGATAACACATCCCTATGACCTAGTCACATGCTTGCAAGCGCATTGATGTGGTCTCACCGAGTGGGCCCAGAGTATCTATCCGTCACTCGGATAGGCAAATCCCGATCTCGATCACACGCCTCAACCATTCCTCTAGAATACCTGGAACACACCCTTATCGCCACCCAATTACGGACATGATGGTTGATGTGATCAAAGCAGCCGCGGGAGATAGTGATTAAACATGATCTCACGGTCGAAAGATTAAGTTACTATGTTTTGCTAGATATCACAATGTTAAACTTTGTGACTAGATCATGTTGCAATTCTATAGCAAGGTGTGTTCTGATGAGTGCGTATTTGCATCATGTTTTACATTATTATTTTGCATTGTACATGTAGGATCTTGGTATTCTACGGCGCTCGCGCGCATATTTTATGTCTGTTTTCACTAGGATCAGGACAAATGATGGATCCAATGGATACAATTCTTGGAGCAGTTGTACTATGGAGAAAAGGAGTCAAAACAACGTAAATCGCTTATTTGGGAAATATTAATAATACCAGAAGAAAACCAGAAGCGAACAAGGGAGACAGAAGGTTCAACGACCAACTATATGACCGGAGCAAATTTTCCGGCCGTATAGCTCCGGTCGTATAGTTGGCGCCGCCTCCGCCTCCTCAAATAGTTTCACCCCGTGCAACTGGTTCGGAGAGACAACATACAGAACACCTAGAAATTGTACAAACCTCACCTCCGGAAGGCATCTGGAGGGGGAACTCATCCAGAAGGGATCCATCTTCGCCCTACGCAAATCCGGGAGGCTAAGGCATCGATCTGCATCATCCACCGCTGCATCACCACCATCCCCATCCATCCCATCTACATCTTGTCTAGATCTTGTTATAATTCCCGTACTCGTTGTGGATTTATACAAGTACTATTAATCTATGATTGTTTCCATTACCATTGCTATGATGTTGATTGCCTCCATGTCTGAGTAGATCTCTAGTTCTTGGGGAGATGGAGAAACCCTAGCATATGATTGAGATGAGATAGAGATTATTATGTTATACATCACTATGTGTATGTGTTAATTGTCTTCATCTTGATGTTGGGAGTTATGCACCTCCTTAATATTTGCCTCTTATGGACATAGGATGAAGGGGATTACTTGTTGGTAGACGGAGGGATGATAATACTTACTGTGACTATAAAGCTATTGTCAATCCTTACATACTAACTTGCGGATATCAAGGAGAACTCATAAATCCATGTCCATGCCACGGGAGATATCCCTTAATAGCACAGTAATTCGATTGATGTCGATTGCTGTCTGATGTGGTTATGAGGATGATGCGTGCAACAGTTGCTGGCTAATCGTCCATATATGGAGCTCCTCCCACATACATACACATTATGAGAATATTCGTTATAATAATATTGATTGTTTAGTCTAAATTGCTAGCGGTGTATCCACTATTCCTCGAGAACGCCTTTTTCCCTATTGTAGTTCCAAGGTTCTATTACACACGCGATTCTTACTTTCTGCATTAAGTTTTGCTTTACTTTAAAATTACCTTGTTCAACCAAAACCCCAAAAACAACTCTACTTATTTTGCATCTTAAAGTTATTCCTTAAGTACTTCGTTTAGTTGTAGTTAAAATAATTTTAGTCTTTTGCCTACTGCTCCCTGTGGGATCGATATCTTTATTTCAAAACTAGCTACAAACGATCTGTGCACTTGCAGTCATCAAGCTATTTTTCCGCACTTCTTAGGAGCTTAGCGCTATAAGTCAGTTTACTTTAAGTTATTTACTTTCGTTGTACTAATTTTTACTTGAGTTGCAGGACCGCAACAATGGACAACACTTAACATTTTAACCAGCTTGAGGCAGTAAGGAAAATGGTTCGCCCATGGATTCCTTTATAGCTTTCAATAAAAGCATAAATCCAGATGGAATCGAGATCCACCCTTTATTATTTGAATTATTGCATTCTAAGAAATTTGCAGGAACCAATGAAGAAAGTCCATTTGGACACTTACAATTCTTTGAAGACGTTCTCAGTTCCTTTATTTTTGACGACTGTAATCTTGATATGGTTAAAACCCAGTTGTTTAGACAAACTCTCTCTAATAATGTTTGCGACTGGTATAGATCTTTTTGTGCAGAAGCACCGAGGACTTGGGAGGAATTGACAACCAAATTCCTATCAAAATATTATTCTAAAAGCAAAGCTCACGGGATGAGAGGCATTATTATCAGTTTCAAGAATAATCCTAGTGAGGGTTTATATGAAGGATATCTAAGGTAGAAAAGCTACCTATATAATTGGCCCCATCATCGTTTGCCTGATTGGTTAATCACCCATACCTTTTATGGAGGGCTAAATATTGAGAATAGGATGAATCTAGACACTGTTCTAATGGCAGTTTTCTATCTTATACCTATGATGAAGCTTGGAATCTAATAATAAAAATGAGAGAAGCAACGGAAAATCTTAAAGATAAGGAAAACATTACAAATAGTTTTTTGAATATGCTTGCATTAATGATTTCCTTGCAGATGAAAGGACAGATGTAATGATTAAAACCCTCGGTATTGATTCTTACTCAGTAAAGAAAATTATTGAGAATTATGCAGGGCATTTGCAGGTACCTACATAATGGGAACCCCGTAAACCCCTAGAAGAAAAGAAGCGTGCAAGAGCGCTTATGGAAGAGTTCTCCTTGATACCTATTCAAGGGATCGTAAAGGCAAAAGAGGAAGAACAACTAAAGAACAGATCAAAGAAACTAGAAAGGAACCCAGAAGCTACCAATATAAATAATGCTATATTAAAGGATCTTATGGAAGCACGAATAGTGGACGATGAAGTGGTTATGCTAGACCTTGAAACCTCGGAATTCATCAAAGGTAAGGTTCGAGGTAATGAAACTTCTAAACCGATGACCCCGATATATTGTGGAGAAACTTTCTTATATAGAATTTGTGAGCCAATTTCCACTATAAATATTATGCCTTCATCGCTTTATGAGGAACTCCGCTACAATTTAAATAATCTAGATGTGGAACTGGTAGACACTATCATTAAATTGTCTAATAGAACCAATATAAAACCAGAAGGAGTAATCCGAAATATCTATGTCTTTATTGGGTCGCTCATGTACCCCCTTAATTTTCATATTGTTGATATGCCTCGAGATTCTTTTTGTCCTATTCTTTTAGGCAGGCCTTTTATTTCCATCACCAAAGCTTGAGTTGATAATAAAAAGGAGACTATTTCACTGATGTTTGGATAAGAGGAAATGACATTCCACTTTGCCAAACTAAAGAAGAGGCCATATGAAGTGGATGATATCAAAGAAGAGAAGACGATTGCCAAGCTAGCGACAATTCATTTCAGTACTCCACAAGATGAATTAGAGAGGAGTCTGATTATTTGGGAGGAAGCACCAGATGATGAGGAGAAAGAAGACATAGATGATTACCTTGATTCAATTCTGGAAGCACAAAATCCACATGACTATGAAGAACTGGTAAGAAAAGGAGATGAAGAGCCTCCACCAATAGAATTGAAAAAACTTCCAGACAATATGAGGTATGATTTTTTAGATAATGAAAATAAATGCCCTGTTATTATTAGCAAGAATTTATCGGAAAATGAAACAAATAAACTCATTTCAGTTTTGGTTAAGCATCGTGAAGCCTTTGGATATACATTGAGTGATATTAAAGGAATAGATCCATCTACCATAACACATAAGATTACCATGCTTGATGATGCTGAACCTATAGTAGATACACAAAGAAGGCTTAATCCGAAAATGAAGGAAGTAGTAAGAAAAGAGGTTATACGCTTACTAGATGCTGGCATAATATATCCTATTTCCGATAGTAAGTGGGTTAGCCCAGCTCATTGCATACCAAGACAAGGTGGTCTTGATGCTGCTTTGAATGAGGATGGTGAGCTAGTCCCTATAAGGCCCATTGTAGGATATCGCATGTGCATTGATTTTAGGAAGCTCAACCGTGAGACACAAAAAAACATAAACCTATACCATTCATGGATAAAATTTTAGAAAGACTTAGTAATAATTCTTACTTTTGTTTTCTTGATGGTTATTCTGGATATTCTCAAATTGCCATGCAACCGGAAGATCAAGAGAAAACAACTTTCACTTGCCCTTATGGCACATATGCTAATAGATTAATCCTGTTTGGCTTATGTAATGCAACAGCAATTTTTCAGGAATGTGTTCTAAAGATTTTTGATGATTTTGTTGAGAAGACTATGGAAGTTCTAACAAATGATTTTGTTGTTTGTGGGACAACTTTTGATAATTGCCTCTACAATATAACTAAAGTCTTACAGAGATGCAGGCAATCAAACTTGGTTTTGAATCGGGAACAATGCTGTTTCATGGAAAGAGAAGGTAAAGTTTTTGGGCATAAAGTTTTGGAGAAGGGAATAGAAATAGATAAAACTAATATAAATGCTATAGAAAACCTTCCAATAGATCAGGACATTAAAAATGTTTCTAGGACATGCAGATTTTTATAAGCGGTTTATAAAAGATTTTGCTAAAACAGTTATGCCCCTTACCAATCTTCTTGATAAAGAAACTCCATTCTATTTAGATCATGACTGCATTGCAGCTTTTGAGAACCTTGAGAATAAACTAGTTTCAGCACCTATCATGCAACCTCCAAAATGGGATGAACCTTTTGAAATCATGTGTGATGCTAGTGACTATGCTTTAGGGGCTGTGTTGGGACAACGAGATGGAAACAACTTGAATGTTATTTATTACGCTAGTAGACCTCTTAATAAAGTTCAGAAACAATATGCTACTACAGAAAAAGAGTTTCTAGCCATCATTTTTGCTTGCGACAAATTTAGATTTTATATAATTAATTCTAAGGTAATAATTCATACGGATCACCAAGCTTTGCGTCACCTCCTTGTGAAAAAGGATGCTAAGCCCAGGTTGATTAGGTGGGTTTTATTACTACAAGAATATGATTTAAAAATAGTAGATAGGAGGGGTAAAGATAACCTGGTAGCAGATCATCTCTCTAGGATGGAGGGAATAATCAATAACCCCGTGCCTATTAATGAATCATTTCCAGGAGAATATTTAGCGAACATTGAAATTGTTGATCCATGGTATGCAGATTATGCTAAATATCTAGCAACAAAATTTATACCTCCTGGTATGCCAAGAAATCAAAGAAAGAAATTCTTTAATGATCTTAAATATTACTTTTGGGATGATCCGTATCTATATCATCATGGACTTGACGGAATGATTCGAAAGTGTGTTCCTAACCATGAAATGAATGCGATATTGAAGGCTTGTCCTAACAGTCCGTATGGAGGGCATCATGCAGGTAAGAGAATTGTTGCAAAGGTACTTCAATCCGGAATCTATTGGCCACCTTTCTCAAGGATGCAGACAGGTATGTGGAATACTGCGATGCTTTCCAAAGAAGAGGTGATATAGGTAGGAGACAAGAAATGGCAATGAATTATAGTCTCATAATTGAACCCTTTGATGTATGGGGAATGGATTACATGGGACCATTTATCAATGGTGAGGAAATCGGTAATCGTTAACTGCTCGGTCGGCTTGGGAGTAGCGACTAATCGTAATTCGAATGATTAACTGATTTAATCGGTCGGCTATTAATCGGTACAACCTACATCAATTAACACCTAAAACCCGTGTATATAAGAAAGAAATAGTACATGAGCCTTTATATGCCCAACCCTACTTATCTAGAGCCCATACCCCATTAAAACACATATGCTTCTCCTCCGACCTCTGAAGTTGCTCTTCTCCCACCACCTACCCAGGGTACTGGTTAGTGACGGAGGGAATTGAGCTCTTGGAGGCAGGAATCGAGCGGGAGCTTTATAAAACCTACTTCATTGGGGCAGGCTAGCGGTTGGATGGGCGATGCGTTGAAAATTTTGCAAATTTTTGGACCAAGTGTAGTAGTTAATCGGGAAAATACCTAGTAATCGGTCTATCAGAGCTATTAGTCGGGATAAATGATTAACACAAAGGATTAGTGGTAATCGACACAGTTAGGTCCCTAGTAGCGATTAATCGGCCTATTAATCGCTGATTCGGACGACTTTTTGAACAGTGCCATTTATAGAGTCGAATGGTTATACTCATATTCTTGTTGTTGTTGACTATGTTACTAAATGGATTGAAGCTATTCCAACAAATCACGCGGATGCAGCTACCTCAGTGAAGATGATCAAGGATGTCATATTCCCTAGGTTTGGAGTTCCTAGATTTTTAATTACTGATGGTGGTTCTCATTTTATGAAAGGAACTTTTAGGAAAATCCTTAGCAAGTATGGAGTAACTCACCGTGTTGCTTCACCATATCATCCTCAAATGAGTGGTCAAGTGGAATTCTCTAATAGAGAATTGAACACCATACTCGAGAAGATGGTGGACAAATCAAGAAAAGATTGGTCATACAAGTTAAATGACACTCTATGGGCATACCGTACTACGTCTAAAAATCCAATGGGTATGACACCTTATAAGATGGTGTATGGTAAGGCATGCCATTTACCTTTAGAATTGGAACACAAAGCTTTTTAGGCAATCAAGAACCTAAATTATGATCTTAAAGTAGCAGGAGAAAAGCGTTTATTAGATATTCACGCTTTAGATGAGTTTAGAAGTGAAGCCTATGAGAATGCTAGGTTGTTTAAGGAAAAAGTGAAAAGATGGCATGATAGAAAAATAGAGAATAAGACTTTTAAAAGTGGAGATAAAGTGTTGCTCTATAATTCTCATCTTAAGTTGTTTCTAGAAAAGCTCAGATCAAAGTGGGAAGGCCCATACATAGTTGAAGAAGCCTATTCATTGGGAGCAGTGAAGCTCCAAGGAAAAACACCTTATCTTGCATGGGTGGTAAATGGACAACGCTTGAAGCATTATCGAGTAAGAGAAGATAAGTGCAGTCACCATAGAGATAATCACCCCTGAAGAAGTGATTAAACAAAAGTATACAAGGAATGGCAACTGCAAGAAGAATGGGCTCGATACGAAATGAGCAATACTACGGTCAAGCTATTGACCATAAAAGAGCGCTTCATGGGAGGAAACCCACACGAAATTAAGGTTTGAGTAGGTTTTTAAAATTTCAGTTAAAGTTTTATTTTAATATTGTGTTAAATAAGAAACATTTGATGCTCTAGCAAAGAAGAAGGGAGATTGATAAAGTCAAAATTGGTAGAAAATCTAATCTGACATTTTTTTGTCAAAACTTGATATTTCATTAAGTTTTAGATTAATAAAGAATCCTTGGAGAAGCAGAAACTTTTTGGTGGACATAGATGATTTAACGACCAACTATACAGCACAAATAAAAATTCCGGCCGTATAGTTGCGGTCGTATAGTTATTGCGATAGCACCCCTTCCATCCAGAAATGGTACTGAGAGTTTAACGACCAACTATACAGTCGGAATTAAAAATTCCGCCTGTATAGTTGCGGTCGTATAGTTATCAACACCTTTGACAAAATAATTTCCAGAGTACAGAGAGTTTAATGACCAACTATATGGCCGGAATTACAAATTCTGCCCGTATAGTTGCGGTCGTATAGTTATTGACCCCTCTCCAAAAAAAATATTCAAAGTCTAGAGAGTTTAATGACCAACTATATGGTGGAAATAAAAATTCACACCCATATAGTTCCAGCCGTATAGTTGGATCCACCGTAGATGAAATCTATAGTCGGTTCATAACTATACGGCGGGAGCTATACGAGCCACACCCGTATAGTTGCTCGTTACGAAAGGTGGCTAGGGTTTTTGACCTCCCCTTTTAAAGCTGATCGCATCTAACCTTTTTGATTAAGTTTTCATAGAGCTACAGCCTCCAGTCACGAGAAATCCTCGCTGTCCCTATTCAAGCCCCTCTAACAACATCTATGCAGCGAAGCCATGCAGCCCTTCCATGTCAACAAGATCTAGAAGAAGAAAGAAGAGAAGCCCATGAAGAGAATCGAAGAAGTAGAACCTAAAGGATCATCGTCATCATCTAGCCCGAAGATCAAGCCTCTCCCAAATTGGGAGGACATGTTCCCGCAAAGGATGGAGATGATGAGGCAAGCTGAGCGAGGAAGGAACAAGGATGAGTATCTCCCTAATCCTTCTCGTCACAACATAGGATCCTATTATAAACCTCCATTTGGTCCATCGCCTCTTAAACCTAAGAAGGTGCGGCAAGCTGAGATTCATGATAAGATCTATGAGTTAGAAAAAGCTTCGAAGGCATTCGTTTAAACAATTGGAGAAGGGATTGACTCCTACTGGATGATGAGCAAAGACCTTGAGTAGAAGGTCGATGCAATCGATGGTAGAGTTGGTTTCTTGATTAAAACTGTCTTTGAGTTGGTAGATGAGAAGAAATTCCTCAAGAAGAAAATGTTGAAGCTCCAGTACGACATGGCCAAGCTCAGCATCCGCTTTGCAAGCATAGTTAAATATGGCAACATAAAAGAAGAGGGCGACGCTCTTTGTGCCCAGGAGGAGGAATAGGTACCAACAAGGAGTTCATTGATCCCGCCTGGCTTGATTCCATGCTTGGGGAGATCTTTAAAGGCCTTGTAATCTATCTTATAAGTTTTATATTACCGTTTTTGCATTAGTTCAAACTAGAAATAAAGTTTGCATCATTAGAATTCCCTTCAGGAATAGTCGATCCCTTTAATTAAATTCTGAGTTTATTATTATATATGGAGCAATATTGAGTTTGTGTTTGCTTTAAATATATATGAATGGCTTGAGTATAATTTTACTTGCACTTGATGATAGCAATAGGAGTCTTCCACACATTGGCATTAATGGAACACATAAAGATAATTTGCTCAATATGATGTAAATCTACGGTTTGATTTGCAAAGAAAGATTATCTATGCAGTTAAATTAAACCTTGAACAAAGAAAAGTGAAAGTGCTACCAAAATAGAGTGAGAACAAGTCGAGGTAGAATCTCCAAGTCATAAGAATGCTTCATATACAGTTGGACTCTGATAATTGAGATCGTTAAACTTTGAATTCCTACATAAGGTGGAATATATGGCTAGCTCCTTTGCACAACACTTAAACAGAAGTGTGAGCATATATGCAAAAAAAGAATAAAAAGAGCGAGTGTGCAAAGAGAAAATAGGCATATACCATTGTATTGTAGTATGACAAAGAAACACTTTCAAGATTTTGAATCCCAAGTGAATACAGTTGATCCTAAAACACTTGGGACTACCTCGCTAACTCATTTTACATTATGATTGAGATTCATCTTTTTTGAACTGTTGATTGATGGCTCAAAATGTAGAGCTCGTTGGGGACCCCAAGAGGAAGGTATGATGAGCACAACATCAAGTTTTACCTTAGTTATGAAACCAAGGTTATCGAACCAGTAGGAGCAAGGAAACAACTGCAAGGTGTTGCTAGCAACTTGGAATCCTGCACAACACAACCACAGAACTTTGCCCCCAACTTACAGTGAGGTTGTCAATCTCACCGGTTTGCTGAAAACAAAGGATTAAACATATTGTGTGGAAGATAGTAATTGCTTGCAGAAGGTAAATAGTAAATAGTAACAGTAGATAGTATAGCAATGATAAAAGCATGGACCGGGGTCCATAGTTCACTAGAGGTGATTCTCCTTAAGATAGATAACATGTTGGGTGAACAAATTACAACGGGGCAATTGATAGATTCGAGAAAGCATACAATGCATATACTAGACATCTTGACTCCTATGAGATTTGATTGGGCAATACAACATTATACATAGACCATAATCCAACTGCATGTATGACTGATAATCCACCTTTAGGTTATCATCTGAACCCCTTCCAGTATTAAGTTGCAAGCAACAGATAATTGCATTAAGCAAAGTGTGTAAAGTAAACAATACGATTGTCCCATGGACAAAGGATTGTTGTTTTCTCCCTAGTAGCAACAACACATCTAAAATATTAGAGATTCCTGTCACTTCCCCAGATTACTAGAGGCATGAACCCACTATCGAGCATAAATACTCCCTCTTGGAGTTGCAAGCATCTACTTGGCCAAGATAGTTACGAACAACGGAGAGGATGCAAGATCACAAATAACATAGACATGATAGAATCAATAATCAATTTGAAATAGCATCTCAATATCCATCGGATCCCCGCAAACACAACATGTAAGATTACAAATAGATGATCTTGATCATGAACGGAGCTCACAAGATCTAAACATGATAGCACAAAGGAGGAGAACCAACCATCTAGTTATCCATGGACCCGTAGCCCAAGGATGAACTACTCACACATCACACCGGAGGCAGGCATGGTGATGAAGAAGGCCTCCAGGGTGATCTCTCCCCTCCAGCAGGGTTCCGGGAAGAGCTTCAGATCCCTCCCAATCTAGGGATGGAGATGACAGCGGCTATAGACTCTTTCATGGAATTTTGATCGGGTACTTAGGGTTTTCGTCTCGGGAGACTTTTATAGGCGAAGGGGCAAGGTCGGTGGAGCACTAGGGGGCCCACATCCACAGTGCCGCCACCGTGTGTGGTCGCCTGGTGCGCCACTTCGTCTCCCCTCTGGACTCCGTGTTGCTTCAGGTAAAATATTGACTTTGGCTTTTGTCCGGTCCAATTATGAGAATATTTCCTTACTAGCTTTTCTGAAACCAAAAACAGCAGAAAACAGGCAACTGTCACTATGGCATCTTGTTAATAAGTTAGTCCCAGAAAATGTATAAAAATACCTCAAAGTATGGAAAAACATAAGAAAGTAGATATAAAACAAGCATGGAACATCAAAAATTATAGATACGTTTACGACATATCAACATCCCCAAGCTTAACTCCTTCTCGTCCTCGAGTAGGTAAGTGACAAAAAGAATATTTTTTGAGGTGACATGCACCATCATAATCTTGATCAAGGTATTTGTAAATCATTGATTGGTAGGATCAAAGTACTCTAACATGAACATAAAAGATAGAGTTCTAACAATAAGACATATCAACTATGTTGTAACATGAAAAAGGTACAAACAAAAAATTCATGAATAACAATGCATTTAAAAGACATTTGTTTGTTTTACATATAGAAAACATAATAAGAATGGTATTCAGCTTGTCCCTCATGGTATAGCAAAAATATAAATGCATAGGACACCTTCAAAGTTCATAAGGGTGACTAGATACAAATAATTTTAAGAATAAGCAATATCACAGTTATGAATCAATCAACAAGTTTTGGAACAGTGCACATTAAACTAAGAATGGTCACTATGCTCTCTCAATTGGTGCATAAAGATAGAAGATGGAGACTCAACATAAAAGTAAAAAAAGAAAGGCCCTTCATAAGAGGGAAGCAGGGATTTGAAGTTTCATAAAGAGCTTCCAAAAATTATGGTACTTATTAGCTTTCAGCTCTCATTACCCCTATCATAAGCATATTTTAGGTGATTAAGCTTAAAATGAACAAATATGGGGATATGCTTACAAGTTATAAGTCATAAATCTCATGCCCCTTGCCTATGAGTCCCGGACCTCATGCTACTCAACTTTAGTCACAAGTAAGTTTTTGTCATTGTAAGTACATGTGTATCATGGAGAACCGCCAACAGGGTACCCCTTGCCCCATGATACAGGAGCTATCCCATATCAAAATGACAAGGCAACAGACAATGCGCATCTCAATGATCTTTTTATTTGATATTTGCATAGGTTTTTATTGAGGATGCTTCACAGAATGCTCACTATGGTTATGCTGCAAGTTTCCACCATGATTAGGCATGGCTTAGGCTAGCCGCCCAGGCGTTTCTCTAACACATATACAAACTCCATGAGCTTACAAGCTCCCCTTTTATTTCACACCACCGAGATCCATAAACAAAAGAATCATGATATCAATTGAATAATAAGTGCAATGTTGAAAGCGTTCCCCATGACAACATGGTTCTGCTAATTCCCAACTTATAAAGTGCAAGCATATACACAATATAGATGGACGCAATGGTTCAAGTTTATTAAGTGCAAGAAAGTAAAGTGTGCCATCAAGTTCGTGAGAGCTTTAATCACTAACTTTCACATAAAAAGTTTAATTTGGAAGGTAGATAAAGGCATGAATATACTTGGAATGGTGTAACACACCATGCATAGGAATTTATAGTGGACTCTATGGAACAACTTGGTTTTCTTGGGGGTTGGATGCATGAGTGGAGCTCATACTTAGTACATGTGGAGGCTTAGCAAAAGACTGGGAGCGACCAACTAAGAGAGCACTCATGGCCATAATCATGCAAAGCGACAAAACATTATTAATTAAAGCATAAAGTGATATTACAAGTCAGAAAACTAAATGATCATAGAGGCTAAGATGACTGATACATAGTCTTAACATGGTGTAAGCATGTGCCAAGTCAACCCAAATAAAGCATCGAAGGAGAATACCACAATATTATGCGTTTGTATGCTAAAACAATGCATGATTCTTTCAAGGCACATTATGCAATCTCAATTGTTTGGAACAAGTCATGCTACAACAATAATCACTAAGCATAAATTCAAAGCAATATCAAACATGACATGATAAAGTCTAGGCCACAGTCAAAACAAAACTCCTTTTGTACCACTTATAAGCATGAACTTTCCTACTCTTTTCCAATCACCAATCAACTTATTTGAAATATCATATGAATGCAGGGGTCCATAAAATTTATTTAAGCAAACTAAACAAAAAGAAAACTAAACGCAAAGACGAAGATGCTCCAAGAACAACACAATTGTGCATGAAACAATAAGAATGAAGTGTTTTGGAAGAAAACCTGAGATTTTTATTGATGAAGAAGGGGATGCCTTGGGCATACCCAAGCTTTGATGCTTGTACTTATTGAATATTTCTTGGGGTGACACGGGTGGCATCCCCAAGCTTGAGCTTTTGTCCATACTTAATCTTATCACATTATTCTTCCCCTACACTTGAAAATTTCCTTCATACAAAACTTCACACAATCCTCATTAGCAACATTAGTGCATTCAAGATAATTGGTCCTATGGTTTATTTTCATCACAAGTAAAACTTCCATTAGAACACAAGATACTATAGAAATTCCTTTTAAAAGCTCAAGTGATCAAAGAGAACTCAAAGAGAAAGAGATTAAGAGGCAAATGCAAATAATGGCAGAAATCTGTCAAAACAGACCAGCAGGTAAAAACCATTTTTTTCGAAGACCTTCTGTTGCTCAAATCGAAAAGTGTTGAACTAACGAAAGTTAGATAATAAACTGGGGCAGAATCACAAACAATTACAGCTCAATCCGATGTATAGAGATTTTTCACAAATTTTTACAGTGGAGCAGAAAAATCTGTTTCGAGACAGCAACTTTCCCAAGTCTTACTTCTCTCTCATTAGAGGTTATTCTTCACACAAAAACCACACAAAAAGGATAAGGAGAGGTTATTACAGAAGTAATAACTTCCAAGACTAAACAAAAGAAAAACTTACTGAATAGAAATTTCGGTTATCTCCCAATAGTGCTTTTCTTTAACACCTTTGAGCTAGGCATAGGAAGCAAGATTCAAGTATTTTCAAATGAAGAAGCATTAAGACCAAATTTATTTTTAATAGGAGAGGCAAAAGGTATCTTATTTATCTTCCTAGGGAAGTATTCTATACCTTTCTTGAGTGGGAGATGATATTTAATGGTGCCTTCCTTCATATCAATAATAGCACCAACAGTGCTAAGAAAAGGTCTTCCCAAGGTAATAGGACAAGAAGCATTCCATTCAACATCCAAAACATAGAAAGCAACGGGGACATAGGTATTGTTAACCATAATAAGGACATCATTAATACTCCCCATGAGTTTCTTTTTAACATTATATTTAAGTTGGACATCTAAATAACAATCTTCCAATGGTGGGAAATCAAGCATTTCATAAATCCTTCTAGACATAATAGAGACACTACTATCAAGATCACATAAAGATTTGAGATCAAAATCATTCACTTTCGTATTAATGATGGGTTCCCAACCATCTTCTAATTTCCTAGGAATATAAGCTTTATGTTTCAACTTCTCTTCTTTAATTTTCATGAGAGTTCATAGCACTAGCATTAGGACTTCTAGCAAGCTTTTGTAGGAACTTAATTACTTCAGAAATATTGCACCCATCTATATCAAAATCAAAATTACCATCCAAGGAGGTAGAAATATTGTCTTCCATATTAATGGGGACTTCATGTGGTTTGCTAGCATCAACATTAGTGGTGGTGATAGTACAAATACTACTGTTTCTAGCAATTTCATCTTCTCTTTCCCACTTAGCATGTAATTTAGCTAACAGTCTAACATTTTCATCAATTCTAACTTGTATGGCATTAGTAGCAGGAAAGGGGTTTTCCATAGTTTCAGGTTTAGCAACCATTTTATTAATCAAAGAAGATTGTGCTTCAGACAAAGATGATATTTTTCAGTATTCGAAAGTTTTTCCTCAACAATTTTATTGAAAGCAGTTTGTTTACTAATAAAATCCTTAAGCATGACTTCAAGTTCAGAGGGTGCACTTCTATTGTTGTTGTAGGAATTTCCATCAGCATTACAATTATTGAGAGGATATGGCCTATAATTGTTATTACCAAAATTATTCCTATAGGCATTGTTGCTAAAATTATTATTTCCAATGACTCTTCTTGAGCAACCAAAGAGGCTAAGGGAACATGATTTGGATCAATATGAGTTTTTCCATTAACAAGAATGTTCATAATAACATCAATTTTATCATTCAACGAGGAGGTTTCTTCAACAGAATTTACCTTCTTACCTTGTGGAGCTCTCTCAGTGCGCCATTCAGAATAGTTAACCATCATATTATCAAGGAGCTTTGTTGCAGCACCCAAAGTAATGGTCATAAAGGTGCCTCCACTAGCAGAATCCAATATATTTCTTGAAGAATAATACAGTCCTGCATAAAAGGTTTGGATAATCATCCAAGCAGTCAGTCGATGAGTGGGACAATTCTTTACCAAAGATTTCATTCTTTCCCAAGCTTGAGCGACATGTTCATTATCAAATTATTTAAATTTCATTATTTCACTTCTCATAGATATAATCTTACCAGGAGGATAGTATTTTCCAATGAAAGCATATTTTCATTTAATCCAGGAATCAATACTATTTCTAGGTAGGGATAACAACCATTCTTTAGATTTTCCTCTCAAAGAGAAAGGAAAGAATTTAAGCTTAATAATATCTCCATCTATATCCCTATGTTTTTGCATCTCACAAAGTTCAACAAAGTTATTAAGGTGAGCAGCAGCATCCTCAGTACTAGCACCAGAGAATTGTTCTCTCATAACAAGATTTAGCAAAGCAGGTTTAATTTCAAAGAAAGAAGCTTCAGAAACAGGTGGAGCAATGGTTGTGCACACGAAATCATTGTTGTTTGTGCTAGTGAAGTCACACAACTTAGTGTTTTCAAAAGTAGTCATTTTTTTGTGTTTTTGATAAAAGGAAGCAAACTAGTACAAAGTTTTTTTTGTGTTTTTGGTAAAAGGAAACAAGCAAACTAAGCAGAAATAAACTAAGCAAAACAAAAAAAAAGTAAAGAGATTGGTTGTGAGAGACTCCCCTTGTGAAGCTGCCCTTGACTCCCCGGCAACGGCGCCAGAAAAAGTGCTTGACGGCTGATAACCCACAAGTATAGGGGATCGTGTGTAGCCTTTTCGATAAGTAAGAGTATCGAACCCAACAAGGAGCTAAAGGTAGGATAAATATTCTCCCAAGTTCTATCAACCACTGATACAACTCTATGCACACTAAATGTTTGCATTATCTAGGAAATAAAACTAGAGCAACAATACGAGTAATAGAGATAGCTTTGCATGATAATAAATAACAAGAAAGTAAAGCTAGTTGATGCAGCAATAAAATACACTAAACTAACAAAACCATGAGTGTGGAGTAGTGGTGGTAATTGTGGTGGCTTTGTCCAAGTTTAAATAGCGAATAGATCGGGTCCATTGTCTTTGATGCAGTTTTCTATGTGGGAGAGGCTAAATATACATGCGCTTCACTACTTGGAATTACATGTACTATATGATTGGATTGTTAGCAAACATCCGTAAGTACTAATCAATGCATTAAGGTTTCCCAACCATAGTCTTAAGTTTAATGGTCCTCTTACTCCCATATGTGCAACGTTCCGGTTCGTGTCCTCAGGTTTCTGTCACTCCGGCAGAACTTCCCCCTTCCTCTTACACATACTACAAACCCTATGATGTTTAATCCATGCGCGCACAAATATAATGGACACCAAAGGACTGTACCATATCAACATACAACTCTAATGAACCAAAGATGTTCAACCATTTAATCTAAGAACAAAGAAACTACACAAACATGACATAGATCATAGGATTATAACTTATAGCATCAAACACCATGTTTACATAGGATGGTACAGAGGTGTGTGGGAGGATGAACCACTTCATACTAGGAGGATTAGGTGATGGATATGGCGATGAAGATGCTGAAGAGGGCGGCGGCGGGAGGGACTCCTTCCCCGCCGTCGGTATCATGGGGGAGCACCGCCCCTTAGCCCCCTTCATTCATGGCTTATTGGAAGCCCTCCCCCATATAGATGGGATCCATGGGGGAGGCAAAAATGTGGTTTTGGTGGCTATAAATTCGTGGGTGGAGATGCCCTGGGCGAATTAGGTTTCCTCCCTTTATATAGCTTCTCGGATTTTCGTCACCCCATTTTGGCCTGCAGTAAATCGGGCCTAAAAGGCCCGTTCGGATTCGGAATCAGCTAAATTTTATGTTCAGAACGTTTGTCGCGAAATTTCCAATAACTTTGTAGCTGAAGAGTTTTCCGTTTGACGCTATCTTCGACCCGAAACGTGACCATCTTCAAAAAGAGTTCCGAGACAGATTTCTAGAAAAATCCCAATTTGACTTCAACAAGGTTTCCACTTGTATTCTTGGTAATTCCTACACATCAAAATGTAAAACAAGAACATTGTACACTTTTGCAACTATTAGTAGGTTAGTCCAAATAAATCATAAACTTTATACAAAAAGGAGTGTCAAAACCATATTATTAGCATGAAACCATCAAAAATTATAGATACGTTATGGACGTATCAACATCCCCAAGCTTAGTTCCTGCTCGTCCTCGAGTAGGTAAACAATCAAAACAATATAATTTTTGAGGTGACATGCAGACAACACAATCTTGATCATCGTTATTATAAAAGTATTGATAACTGGGATTAAGGTACTCTAAACATGAATCATGAAAGATAGAGTCTAACAATAAGACACAGCAACTATGTTGTAACATGAAAAGGCACAAACAAAAGATTCATGAATAACAATGCTTTGCAAGACGTTTGTTTGTTTCACATAAAGAAAGCATAATGAGAATGGTATTCATCTTGTCCCTCATAGAGTAGCAAAACATAAATGCATAGGACACCTTCAAAGTTCATAAGGGTGACTAGATACAAATAGGTTAAGAACAAGCAATATCAAAGTTATGCATCAATCAACAAGTCTTGGGACAATGCACATAGAACTAAGAATGACAACTATGCTCTCTTAATTGGTGCATAAAGATAGAAGGTGGAGACTCAATATAAAAGTGGAAGAAAGGCCTTCATAGAAGGAAGCAGGGATTCAAGTCTCATAAAGAGCTTCCAAAAATTATGGTACTTATCAGCTTTTAGCTCTCATTGCTCCTATCATAAGCATCTTGAAGTGATTAAGGTTAAAGTGAACAAACTATGGAGTATATGCTTGACAAAGTATAAGTTGGAAATCTCATGTCCCTTGAATACGAGGGCCGCTCCTCATGCTACTCAAGTTTAGTTACCGGTAAGTTCTTGTCATAGTAAGTACATGTGTATCATAGAGAACCACCAACGGGGTACCCCTTGCCCGATGATACGGAAGAATCCCCATATCAAAATGACAAGGTAAGCAGACAACGAGCATCTCATCAATCTTCTTATTTACCATGGGAAAATGGTGCTTTTTTCTCTCTTTCCTCTTTTCTCATCTCTTTTTTTCTTTTTTCTCAATCTCTTTTTTATAAGAAGAATGCTTCATAGATTGCTCATTATGGTTACGCTGCAGGTTTCCACCATGATTATGCATGGATTAGACCGGCGGCCCAGGCGTTTCTCTAACACACATACATAACTCCATGGACTTACAAGCTCCCCTTTTATTTCACACCGACGACATCCATAGACAAAAGAGCATGATATCAACTAGGTACAATGTACAAGTGCAATGTTGAAAGCGTTCTCCATGACAACATGGTTTTGCTAATCTCTAACATATAAGTGCAAGCATATACAACATAGATGACACAATGGTTCAAGTTTATTAGAGGCAAGAAAAGTAAAGTGTGCCATCAAGTTCGTGAGAGCTTTAATCACTAGTTTTCTAATAACAAGTTTAATTCAGAAGGTAGATAAAAGCATTAATATACTTGGAATAGCAAATGCTAATAGGTAAGTATAGTGGATTCTTTGGGATAACTTGGTTTTATTTGGAGTTGGATGCATTAGTGGAACTCATACTTGGTTATGGAGGCTAGCAAAAGACTGGGAGCGACCAACTAAAAGAGCAATAATGGCCATAATCATGCAAAGCGACAAAACATCATTAATTAAAGCATAAAGTGATATTACAAGTCAAAAACTAAAGGATCATAAAGGCTATGGCTTAATAGGATTGATAGGATACCCATATCAACAAGTTGCAACTTCTTTTCCGGAAGCTCATTCGAAAAGAACTCTAAGGTTAAGCGTGCTTGGCCTAGAGCAATTCTAGGATGGGTGACCGACCGGGAAGTAGGTCGGTGCACGAGTGAGGACAAAGTGCGCAGAAAAGACTAGTGTTGGTCTGTGGGGCTAGTCTAGATATCCTATTAAGCTGCCAGGAGTGACAGCCACTGGGCCTAGGAGTGGACGGGGTGTCACAAGTGGTGACTTGGGATAGTCATAACATGGTGTGAGCATGCGCCAAGTCAACCCAAATAAAACATCAAAAGAGAATTACCACAATACTATGCTTTAATATGCTAAAACAACGCATGATTCTTTCAAGGCACATTAAGCAATCTCAATTGTTTATAACATGTCATGCTATAGCAAAAATCACTAAGCATAAATCCAAAACAATATCAAGCATGACATGACAAAGCATAGGCCACGCCGTAAAAAACGAGCTCCTTTTACCACTTAAGCATGAACTTTTCCTACTCTTTTCCAATCCAAACCACACTTATTTGAAAACTAATGTATGAAAGAGGGGGTCCAACCAATTTATTCAAGAAAACTAAGAAAACCAAGCAAACTAAAACTGTGCATGAAACAATAAAAATGAAGTGTTTGGAAGAAACCTGAGATTTTTATTGATGAAGAAGGGGATGCCTTGGGCATCCCCAAGCTTTGACGCTTGTACTTCTTGGATATTTCTTGGGGTGACACACGTGGCATCCCCAAGGTTGAGCTTTAGTCCATTCTTCATCTCATACACCTGAAATTTTTCCTTCATACAAAACTTCACACAATCTTTATTAGCAACATTAGTGCATTCAAGATAATAAGTCTTTGGGTTCAGTTCCAACACCAATAAAACTTCCATTAAAACACAAGCTACTGTAACACTTCCCTCAAAAATCTCAATTCCCCAAAAAGAACCCCAAAAGGAATCAACAAGAAGCAAATGCAAATAATGGCAAAAATCTGTCAAAATAGACCAGCAGGTAAAGACCAATTTTCGAAGACCTTCTGTTGCTCAAATCGAAAAGTGTTGGACTAACGAAAGTTAGATAACAACCTGGGGTAGACGCACAAAAAATTACAGCTCAAACCGACGTACAGAGATTTTACACGAATTTTTACAGTGAAGCACAAAAATCTGTTTCGGGACAACAACTTTCCCAAGCATTACTTCTCTCTTATTAGAGGTTACTCTTGGCACAAAAAGCAAATAAAAAGGATAAGGAGAGGTTATTACTAAAGCAACAACTTCCAAGACTCAACTAAAACTTTTGGGTTATCTCCCAATAAGTACTTTTCTTTAACGCCTTTAAGTTAGGCATAGGAGCAAGATTCAAGTATTTTCGAATGAATAAGCATTAAGATCAATACCAGAAATATCTTTCTTTTTCAAGGCTTCATGCGTTCCTACAAGTTTTTAACTGAAAAGCTTCCATGGAAAGATTTGTTTTGGTTTCATAGGCATGAACACAAGTGTTCAAGGTCGATCCCCACTTAACCATTACTCATCTTTACAATCACTTTCCTCTTTGAAAACGTTTTTAGGTAACAAGTACAACTAATTTTTTATAATTCGCATTCCCTATCCATAATAAGATAGATAACAACTTAAAACTAAAAGTAAAACCTACTTAGAGATAAAGAAAACAAGTGCACACAAGAATATTCACCCACACGCTAATGCTCCCCGGCAACGGCGCCAGAAAAGGTCTTGATAACCCACAAGTATAGGGGATCGTGTGTAGCCTTTTCGATAAGTAAGAGTGTCGAACCCAACAAGGAGCTAAAGGTAGGATAAATATTCTCCCAAGTTCTATCACTGATACAACTCTACGCACACTAAACGTTTGCATTATCTAGAAAATAAAACTAGAGCAACAATACGAGTAATAGAGATAGCTTTGCATGATAATAAATAACAAGAAAGTAAAGCTAGTTGCTGCAGCAATAAAATACACTAAACTAACAAAACCATTAGTGTCGAATAGTGGTGGTAATTGTGGTGGCTTTGTCCAAGTTTAAATAGCGAATAGATCGGGTTCATTGTCTTCGATGCAATTTTCTATGTGGGAGAGGCTAAATATACATGCGCTTCACTACTTGGAATTACATGTACTATATGATTGGATTGTTAGCAAACATCCGTAAGTACTAATCAATGCATTAAGGTTTCCCCAACCATAGACTTAAGTTTAATGGTCCTCTTACTCCCATATGTGCAACGTTCCGGTTCGCGTCCTCAGGTTTCTGTCACTCCGGCAGAACTTCCCCCTTCCTCTTACACATACTACAAACCCTATGATGTTTAATCCATGCGCGCACAAATATAATGGACACCAAATGACTGTACCATATCAACATACAACTCTAATGAACCAAAGACGTTCAACCATTCAATCTAAGAACAAAGAAACTACGCAAACATGACATAGATCATAGGATTATAACTTATAGCATCAAACACCATGTTTACATAGGACGGTACAGAGGTGTGTGGGAGGATGAACCACTACATACTAGGAGAATTAGGTGATGGAGATGGTGAAGATGCTGAAGAGGGCGGCGGCGGCGGCGTGGGGGACTCCTTCCCCGCCGTCGGTATCATGGGGGAGCACCGCCCCTTAGCCCCCTTCCTTCATGCATTCTTGGAATCCCTCCCCCATGTAGATGGGATCCATGGGGGAGGCAAAAACGTGGTTTTGGTGGCTATAAATTTGTGGGTGGAGATGCCCTGGGCGAATTAGGTTTCCTCCCTTTATATAGCTTCTCGGATTCCCATCACCCCATCTTGGCCTGCAGTAAATCGGGCCTAAAAGGCTCGCCGGACTAGGAATCAGCTTAATTTTATGTCTAGAACGTTTGTGGCGAAATTTCCAATAACTTTGTAGTTGAAGAGTTTTCTGTTTGACGCTGTCTTCGACCCTAAATGTGACCATCTTCAAAAAGAGTTCTGAGACAGATTTCTGGAAAAATCTCAATTTGACTCCAATAAGGTTTCCACTTGTATTCTTGGTAATTCCTACACATCAAAGTGTAAAAAAAGAACATTGTGCACTTTTGAAACTATTAGTAGGTTAGTCCAACTAAATCATAAACTTTATACAAAAAGGAGTGTCAAAAGAATATTATTTGCATGAAACCATCAAAAATTATAGATACGTTATGGACGTATCAATGGCTCAAAATGTAGAGCTCGTTGGGGACCCCAAGAGGAAGGTATGATGAGCACAACAACAAGTTTTCCCTCGATTTTGAAACCAAGGTTATCGAACCAGTAGGAGCAAGGAAACAACTGCAAGGTGTTGCTAGCAACTTGGAATCCTGTACAACACAACAACAGAACTTTGCCCCCAACTTACAGTGAGGTTGTCAATCTCACCGGTTTTCTGAAAACAAAGGATTAAATGTATTGTGTGGAAGATAGTAATTGCTTGTAGAAGGTAAACAGTAATAGTAACAGTAGATAGTATAGCAATGGCAAAAGCATGAACCGGGGTCCATAGTTCACTAGAGGTGATTCTCCTTAAGATAGATAACATGATAGGTGAACAAATTACAACGGGGCAATTGACAGATTCGAGAAATCATACAATGCATATACTAGACATCTTGACTCCTATGAGATTCGATTGGGTATTACAACATTATACATAGACCGTAATCCAACTGCATCTATGAATAATAATCCACCTTCAGGTTATCATCCTAACCCCTTCCAGTATTAAGTTGCAAGCAACAGATAATTGCATTAAGCAAAGTGTGTAAAGTAAACAATACGATTTTCCCATGGACAAAGGATTGCTATTTTCTCCCTAGTAGCAACAACACATCTACAATCTTAGAGATTCCTGTCACTTCCCCAGATTACTAAAGGCATGAACCCACTATCGAGCATAAATACTCCCCTTGGAGTTGCAAGCATCTACTTGGCCAAGATAGTTACAAACAACGGAGAGCATGCAAGATCACAAATAACATAGACATGATAGAATCAATAATCAGTCTAGAATAGCATCTCAATATCCATCGGATCCCCGCAAACAGAACATGTAAGATTACAAATAGATGATCTTGATCATGAACGGAGCTCACAAGATCTAAACATGATAACACAAAGGAGGAGAACCAACCATCTAGCTACTACATGGACCCGTATCCCAAGGATGAACTACTCACGCATCACACCGGAGGCAGGCATGGTGATGAAGAAGGCCTCCAGGGTGATCTCTCCACTCTGGCAGGGTGTCGGGAAGAGCTTCAGATCCCTCCCGATCTAGGGATGGAGATGACGGCGGCTATAGACTCTTTCGTGGAATTTTGATCGGGTACTTAGCGTTTTTGTCTCGAGAGACTTTTATAGGAGAAGGGTGATACATTACAAATGTATCCATAATTTTTGATGTTCCATGCTTGGTTTTATCTACTTTCTTATGTTTTGTCCACACTTTGGAGTACTTTTCATATGATTTCTTGGACTAACCTATTAACAAGAGCCACAGTGCCAGTTGCCTATTTTCTACTGTTTTTGGTTCCAGGAAAGTCACAAAATGAATATTCTCAGAATTGGATGGGACAAAAGCCAAAGTTCCTATTTTCTCGGAAGACTCACGGAGCCAGAAGGAGAGTCAGAGAGGGGCCACAGGGTGTCCACACCCTCCCCAGGCGCGGGTACCCCCAGGCCGCGCCAGGGCATGGTGTGGGCCCCCTGGTTGGCCACTGACCTTGCCTCCTTCGCCTATAAGAGCCTCCTGATACCAAAACCCTATATCATTAATCAGAAATCAACAAAAAGTTCCACAGCGCCGCCGCCACTGAAGGGGAGATTCGGGGGACAGAAAGTCTCTGTTCCGGCACCCTGCCGGGACGGGGAAGTGCCCCCGGAGCCATCTCCATCGATCTCCACCGCCATCTCCATCACCATTGCTGATTCCCATGATGATGAGGGAGTAGATCTCTCTTGAGGCTAAGGGTTCTACCGGTAGCTATGTGTTCATCTCTCTCTATGCATGATCATATTGTGATCATGAGCTTTGTAATCAAATAGATCTACCTTGTTACTCAAGTGCTTTAATAGATCTCTTCTCTCCCCATGTGTGTGAAAGTGACAGCATGTACACCATGGTGGCACTTAGGCTACAGATTACAAATACTTGTTATGAGTTATATTTGGAGTTGGATGTCTTTATGAAATTGTGTTGTTTGTTTGAACCATCTAGTGCTCAAGGTGATAGTGTGGGGTTATCTAGATGCGGAAAGCGAACTTTGAGATGTGCTGTTATAGCCCTACCATGGATTAGAGTGTCCAACCGGAGAGTAGTTTAGGGTAGTATCATGAAGATAATATATTTATATGAGAGTGTTCACTAGTTAAAGTATGATCCCTAGGCCTTGTTTCTTAGCACTGAAACATCGTTTGCTATTAGATCTGTTACATGTTTGCTTGCTTCTATCTTTATTTCAGTTTGCCTTTAGTCTTTTCCACGCCATCAAGCTATTTTCTGGCACCGTTACCACTTATAATTATCTATACCACTTGTATTTCACTATCTCTTCATGAACTAGTGCACCTATACACACGACAAGTGTATTGGGTGTGTTGGGGACACAAGAGACTTCTTGTATCTTGATTGCAGTGGTTGCTTGAGAGGGATACCTTTGACCACTTCCTCCCGAGTTCGATAAACCTTGGGTGATCCACTTAAGGAAAACTTGTGCTGTTCTACAAACCTCTGCACTTGAGGCCCAACAACCGTCTACAAGAATAGAAGTGCGTAGACATTAAAGGGCAGGTCGATTGGAGCACCAGGGCCACACCGGTAGCGCCCTAGGCAGCCGCCACCAGGTATGTATGGTCACCTGGTGCACTGCCTCCCTCCAGACTCTGTGTTGCTTCGGGTAAAATATTGACTTTGGCTTTTGTCCGGTCCAATTCCAAAAATATTTCCTTACTAGCTTTTCTGAAACGAAAAACAGCAAAAAATAGGCAACTGGCATTGTGGCATCTTGTTAATAGGTTAGTCCTAGAAAATGTATAAAAATACCTCAAAGTACGGACAAAACATAAGAAAGTAGATATAAAACAAGCATGGAACATCAAAAATTATAGATACGTTTACGACGTATCATTGATCACTAAGGTGTGGAAGCCTGCTAATACTATTCAGATGGTTCGAGTAAGGTACTATTCACGAACATATTCCTATGTGTCGTATATGATAAACACATGCTGCAACTGCCTCATTTATTTTATCGACTCAGCTTCATGAATATGAGTATCACATCCATTAAGCTAAACTTGCTCGGGACGAGCAAGAGTCTAAGCTTGGGAAAGTTGATGAGTGCATATTTGCATCATGTTTTACATTATTATTTTGCATTGTAGATGTAGGATCTTGGTATTTTACGGTGCTCGCGTGCACATTTTATGTCTGTTTTCACCAGGATCAGGACATATGATGGATCCAATGGATACAATTCTTGGAGCAGTTGTACTATGGAGAAACGGAGTAAAAAACTAAATCGCTTATTTGGGAAATATTAATAATACCAGAAGAAAACCAGAAGCGAACAAGGGAGGCAAAAGGTTCAACGACCAACTATATGACCAGAGCAAATTTTCCGGCCGTATAGCTCCAGCCGTATAGTAGGCGCCGCCTCCACCTCCTCAAATACTTTCACCCCGTGCAACTGGTTCGGAGAGACGACATACAGAACACCTAAAAATCGTAGAAACCTCACCTCTGGAAGGCATCTGGAGAGGGAACTCATCCACAAGGAATCCATCTTCGCCCTACGTAGATCCGGGAGGCTAAGGCATTGATCTTCATCATCCACCACTGCATCACCACCATCCCCATCCATCCCATCTACATCTTGTCTAGATCTTATTGTAACTCCCGTGCTCGTTGTGGATTTATACAAGTACTATTAATCTATGATTGTTTCCATTACCATTGCTATGATGTTGATTGCCTCCATGTCTGAGTAGATCTCTAGTTCTTGGGGAGATGGAGAAACCTTAGCATATGATTGAGATGAGATAGAGATTATTATGTTATACATCATTATGTGTATGTGTTAATTGTCTTCATCTTGATGTTGGGAGTTGTGCACCTCCTTAATATTTGTCTATTATGGGCACATGATGAAGGGGATTACTTGTTGGTAGACGGAGGGATGATAACACTTGCTGTGACTATAAAGATGTTGTCAATCCTTACATACTAACTTGCGGGTATCAAGGAGAACTCATAAAGCCATGTCCATGCCACGGGAGAAATCCCTTAATAGCACAGTAATTCGATTGATGTCGATTGTTGTCTACTATGGTTATGAGGATGATGCGTGTATCAGTTGCTGGCTAATCGTCCATATATGAAGCTCCTCCCACATACATACACATTATGAGAATATTCGTTATAATAATCTTGATTGTTTAGTCTAAATTGCTAGCGGTGTATCCACTATTCCCCGAGAACGCCTTTTTCCCTATTGTAGTTCCAAGGTTCTATTACACATAGGATTCTTACTTTTTGCATTAAGTTTTGTTTTACTTTAAAATTACCTTGTTCAACCAAAAACCCAAAAACAACTCTACTTATCTTGCATCTTAAAGTTATTTCTTAAGTACTTCGTTTAGTTGTAGTTAAAAGCATTTTAGTCTTTTGCCTACTGCTCCTTGTGGGATCGATATCTTTATTTTAAAACTAGCTACAAACGATCTGTACACTTGCAGTCATCATGTTCATCACTTCATTAAGTGACCTCGTTGTCAGGTGACTGTTTTATGTCAAGTCCATGATCGGGAAACCTCGATCATCATATGTTCAACGAACTAGTACTAGAGGATACTATAGACCTGGTTGTTTATATACCACACATGTATTAATATTTTCACTTAATACAGTTATAGCATGATACAAAACTATTATGGACATTAGAGATATATCAGTAAACACCTTTATTTATTGGCCTCTAGGGCATATATACTTCAGTTTCACTATAAAAAAAATCCCCATACGAGACACAATTTCTAGGCTGCACAAGTTTAAAAAAATCTGCAAAAGTTTTTTGCTTGACATATAGAGTGTTCGCGGAGATAACAAGGGTGGTAGACGACTATATGTCATAACAAATTTATTTACGATGTTAAAATTCGCCGTGCTAGCTATTGAGCGGTATCGACATTCTGATATACCTTAGGTTCATGAACCTCGGTAGTCATTATTCCGTCGTGGAAAAAAGCTTTCATTCTAGGTCCTACGTGTGAGACTATTCAAGCGTGTCCCACTGACTGGTGATCCCTACTGAATCTAACTCGTTGCCATACAAATATTAAAAGGAAACCATCCTCCCCCAAGAAAGTAATTTCTCCCACGTCTCCCCTTTTTTCAACCTCTATCCTTATCTCTTCAGGAAGCTTCTGTGGGCGGTAGCGGCGGGAATCGAATGAGGATCTAGGAGGAAAAGTGCTAACCTTCCTTTAGACGCCGGTACATGTGCATTTGTTTTTTCGATTCCATTGGTATTGGACTTCACATTTGGATTTTGTGTTCCTGTTGTTTCCCAAAAATTTCGTGATTTCTTGACCTCACAACTGTGTATTGTTGTTTTTATTTTGAGTACAACATTTCTGGAGTACCGGGTGTAACCTTGACCCAAACTGGAATGAGCAACACGACACGTTTGTCTTCTGTCAATGCCCTTACCACATCATCGCATGGTGATACATGGCCTATGACAACAACTTTGTAGAGGACACCGACCACAAGTTCCTATCGTGTTGCCGTATCAATGCAACTTCATGTTGTTGGTACGATTAGATTGATACAGAGCAACCAAAGCACCTTCAGCAATCATTGTGCGAGCACTGGAGTGGCGAGATCGAAGAAAACAAATGAACGAGGCATGCAACATATGCTTAACACATGCAACCTACAACCAAGGAAGTATAGAATTAGACGAACGATTGCGTGTCATCCATTAAGGACCGGTGCGCGAGATTGGCTAGTGGGATGCAAGACATTAGTGATAGGTTGGAGAATCTTTCTAATAGATGTAAGTAGAGTTAATTGTGTTGCTAGTATTAGTTCATAATGATGAAAATATTCCCTAGAGCAATGCAATAAATGGATTATTATTTATATCTATGTTTCATAATTACAGTTTATTGTTCTATGCTAAAATTGTATTGGTTATGAATAATGAGTACTTGGATAAAAACCCAAATACATGTGTTGAATCATCAACGCCATTTAGATATCCCTCATATTGCCTCTAAAACTAGTTCATATGTTATTGATTGTCTTGGTTTTCTGTCTATTTGGAATATGCAAAGTGTTGTACAATTTGCCAGTGACATATGATTTAGAGTTGTTGAGAGAACAACGACGATGGATAGACCCAACATGATATACCATGAAGTACATCGCCAATACTGTTATCAATAGCTTTTCAAAAGAGGTATTACCATATAGATTTGAATATGATATGGATGTGACGGATCCCTTCAAACTTTACTTCGTGACTGAGTTGTTGGTAATATGCCCTAGAGGCAAATAATAAAGATAGTTTATTGTCATATTTCAAATGTTCATAATAAATTTTATACCATGATATAACAGTACTAAGTGGAAACATTAGTACACGTGTGGCATGTAAATAAATCAAGTCCCTAGTAGCCTCTATTCAACTAGTCCATTGGTCAACTGATGATCGAGGTTTCTTGATCACGGAAATTTATGTCAATTGATAATGGGGTAATGTCATTAGATGAATGACGTGATGGACACACACCCAACTCAAAGTATTGCAATGAGATCAGTCACAAGGTTCAACATTGTGATGACTAGCAAAATGTAGTAACCCACTCCTTTGAATGTGAGATCATATATAATCACCATTACTGGAGGCAGCCTTGATGGTACCAAACGTCACTCCATAAAAAGGCGATCATAAAATTATTGCTCAGTTTTTTCCAAAAGGATGTTGATGACCCACAAGTATAGGGGGTGTATCGCAGTATTTTAGATAAGTAAGAGTGTCGAACCCAACGAGGAGCAGAAGATGTTGACGAGTGGCTTGGAACAGGAATTCTCTGTAAATACTTAGCAAAGGTTTTTTTTAGGGTTTTTTGATAATGCAGGTAAATAAAGTATGAGTAAATAAAACACAATAATAAAAAATGCAACAAGTGGCCCAATCCTTTCTTTAGCAAAGGACAAGCCGGTTGTATTACTTAAGATGATCAAACGTTCTCGAGGACACACAGGAATATTGCCAAGTGCTTTCGCTTCATATAGTTGATTGATCTTCTTTAGTTTGCTAAGTGTTGTGTGGGTGAACCTGTGCTAATGTACCGACCTTCCTAGGACTAATACATACTTGTGATTATACCCCTTGCAAGCATCCGCAAGTACAAGAAAGTAATTAAGATAGAAACCTAACCACAACTTTAAACTCTAAGACCCTGACATCCCTTGTGCAAAGGTTTCCTAACGGGGGTTCAGGTTTCTGTCACTCTAGCAACCCCTACGATTAGTAGCCAAATACACAATGCATTCCCCTAGGCCCATATAGGTGAAGTGTCATGTAGTCGACGTTCACATGACACCACTAGAAGAAATATACCACAACTTAAATATCAAACCATTGAATCTTTCTCAACACAATTCCACTACTAACAACATGACTTCTCCCATGTCCTCAAGAACTAAACGAACTACTCACAATACATCATATGGATCAAGATAAGAGATGAAATAATGATATGTAACAATCTGAACATAAACGATAATTCAATGGTTCACTCAATAGCATCAACTACAAGGAGTAATCAACACCGGGAAAATTTCCCCTAAGAACTATGCAAGATTCAACCCAATTGTTACAGCGGTATGAAGTGGTGATGATGGTGTTGGTGGAGATGATGATGGTGATGATGACGATGATCCCGATGAAGTCCAGCTTGATGGTGGTGTTGATGACGATGATCTCCCTTCTCCGGGAAGGAATTCCCCCCACCGAATTCTGTCTGCTGGAGAGATCTTTCTCTCTCTGTAGTTTTCCGCCCTGCAGAGGCGGCGGAATCTTTCTATGGTTGGTCCCCAGGTATTAGGGTTCCGTGGGGATAATATACGCCAGTGGGGAGAGCCTGGAGTGGGCCAGGGTGGCCACACCACCTGCTGGCGCAGCCTAAGGCTGCTCGCGCCAGGGGGTGGTGTGGGCCCCCTATGGCCCATCTCCACTCCCCCTTCTGGAAATCTTCGTCTTCTAGAAAAATAGATTTTTCCATGTATTTTCCTGGATTTTCTGATCTTCATGAATTTCACCTCCAAACAGCACCTTTTCCATCAGAATCCTGGTTGCAGCGGTCCATGCTCCAAAAGTCATCACCCATGCAAAAACAGATGAAATAACATAAGTATCATCTCTTAATATGAAATATATCAATGAATAACAGTAAATTATGATATAGAATAGTGATGCCAAATAGACGTATCAACTCCCCCCAAGTTTAGACTTCGCTTGTCCCCAAGCGAAAACTGAGCTCAATAAACATGACCTCAGGTTTATGGAGTGAAGAGTCGATAAAAGAATACGGACAAGAAGCATCACATTCATCAATACACAAATCATAATAGAAGACAACTCACTATTATATAACTTAACTTGCAATAAGTAAAAGAAACACAATAAAGATACATAAAGTAAATCACAATTGGTAATGGAAAACTTAGCTCTTGGTCGACGAATAGTTGACGATTTGCAGGAGTTCACACATAAAGGGTTTTCAATGATAGCTTTCAAAGTAATATTCACTAAGATAAGAGCAATATGCAAAACAAGAAACATAAGAAACATGATTGAATAAATCATCATATGAATGAATGAAACACAACAACTCAAAATACTTGCTTGAGATAGAAGGGAATAGGTTTACTGACTCAACTAAAAAGTAAAAGATTGGCCCTTCATAGAGGGAAGCAAGGATTTCAAGTTTCATAAAGAGCTTCCAAAAATTATGGTACTTATTAGCTTTCAGCTCTTATTGCCCCTATCATAGGCATCTTTAGGTGATTAAGGTTAAAGTGATCAAATATGAGGATATGCTTGACAAGTTGTAAGTTCAAAATCTCATATCCCTTGAATATGAGGGCCGCTCCTCATGCTACTCAAGTTTAGTTACCGGTAAGTTCTTGTCATAGTAAGTATATGTGTATCATAGAGAACCACCAACGGGGTACCCCTTGCCCGATGATACGGAAGAATCCCCATATCAAAATGACAAGGCAAGCAGACAACAAGCATCTTAGCAATCTTCTTATTTGCCATGGGAAAATGGTGCTTTTTTCTCTCTTTCCTCTTTTCTCATATTTTTTTCTTTTTTTCTCAATCTCTATCTCTTTTTTATAAGAAGAATGCTTCATAGATTGCTCATTATGGTTATGCTGCAGGTTTCCACCATGATTAGGCATAGATTAGACCAGCGACCCAGGCGTTTCTCTAACACACATACATAACTCCATGGAATTACAAGCTCCCCTTTCATTTTACACCGACGACATCCATAAACAAAAGAGCATGATATCAACTAGGTACAATGTACAAGTGCAATGTTGAAAGCGTTCCCCATGACAGCATGGTTATGCTAATTCACAACTTACAAAGCACAAGCATATACGCAACATAGATGGGCACAATGGTTCAAGTTTATTAAGTGCAAGAAAGTAAAGTGTGCCATCAAGTTCGTGAGAGCTTTAATCACTAATTTTATCATAACAAGTTTAATTCGGAAGGTAGATAAAAACATGAATTTACTTGGAATAGCAATAGTGCTAGTAGGTAGGTATGGTGGACACAAATGGCATAGGTTTTGGTTTAAGGATTGGATGCACGAGAAGCATTCCCTCTTAGTACTGGTTTTTGGCTAGCAGGGCTGGGTAGCAAGCATAAGAGTTGAAGGAAACAAACAAACATACAAGTGATAAAAACAAACATGCAATCTTCATTGGAAGCACAAAAGACCTTAACTAGAGAATACTAAGCTTATGAGAAAATCAAGAAATAAAGATGATGAAATTATATTTGTTTAGAGTACTTTTTATCTTTTCATTCAATTCTCAAAATAGTGTTGCTACTGACCGAGCTAGGTTTGCCAAAACCAACTAAATTAACTCAATGATACCAAAGTGATACCAATACTAACAACAAGATCAATCATATAATCATGAATTGAAAACTAATATAAGATATGCAAAAGAGTAAATGATAGAACTTCTCATTAATATTCCATAACGGCAACTCACACCAAGGGATACATAGATATCTAACGAGAGGGGGGACACTTCCATAATGCAAACCATCCTACATGATAACTTCTCTATTCATGATATGACTCTACTAAAAAGGTAAAAAGATAGAAGATAGTGATGTGATACCGTGGCACTCCCCCAAGCTTGGAACAAACCAAGGGGATGCCAAAACCTGATGACGAATCACTCCTTCGGTGGTGGTGGTGTTCTCTCGATTGGCGCGAGGAAATCTTCTAGTATCTTGTGAAGCCTATTATTCTCCTCTTGAAGCATAACCACCTTCCTCCTCAAGACTCGGTACTTGTCGCAAAACTCATCAATTACTCATAGAGCTTCCACTATTGCAGGGCAGGAACTGAGATCTAGAGTTGGAGGTATCAGCCCCTTCATGCATGTTGTCATGTCTTTTACTTCCTCCCCGACGTTCTGGTTCATTTCTTCGCACCTAGTTGCGATCCTTTCTTGTTTCACCCATCCCATGAGAATCTCCTGCTCAAGATTGCGATGGAGTTCGTGACGGCATCACAACTCGTAATCCTTTGAAGATGAAACCCTGAACGACATCTGAACAAAACAGATCGAAAAAAAAACCATGACGGGAACACGATATATGAACCTCAGGGGATCCGGGGGATTATATATTACGAATTTTTACAACAAAAGGAAGGTACTGGGAGAAAACGGGTCGGAGACGGAGTCCGAGGTGGCCACACCACCTGCTGGCGTGACCAGGGGGCCCGCGCTAGGGGGTGGTGTGAGCCACCCTGGCTCCATTTCCGTCCCTCTTTCGCTTCGTAGCTTTCCTTGTGGGATAAAAACTGCAAAAATATAACTGAACAGATTCTTCGTGGACTTTTCTTACCCAAATTGTTACCTATTCGAAAACGGACTCTACAGGTCTCTGAATTTGGTCTTTGATAAAAAAAATCGGAGGTACTGCTTGAATAACACCAATATCTTCATCTTCATACATTTATTGCTTGAGTCATGAAACCTTTCACTTTCTTATTACACCATTTTCTCCACTAACCTGGAAATTTCTTTCACACAAAACTTCACACAATTCTCATTAGCAACATTAGTATAAGCGAGGTAATAAACCTTTTAAGTTCAATTTCAACTAAAATCCATCAGAACATAAGCTATTGTAGCAACTCCTTCCGAAAACCCAAAAGAATTAAAAAAAGGAAATCGATTTAAGAGGCAAATGCGAAAGTGGCAAAATCTGTCAAAACAGACCAGTGGGTAAAGATCAATTTTTTCGAAAATCTTCTGTTGCTCAAATCAAGAAGTGCAAGACTAACGAAAGTTCAATAACAACCTGGGGTACAAGCACAAAACATTACAGCTCAAACTGATGTACTGAGATCTCTCACGAATTTTTATGGTGAAGCACAAAAATCTGTTTCGGGACATCAACTTCCCCCAATCTTACTTCTCTCTCATTAGAGGTTGATCTTGACACAAAAACCAAACAAAAATGATAAGGAGAGGTTATTACCGAAGTAATAACTTCCAAGACTCAAATAAACAAAAACAACTGAAAGCACAAATAAATTGGGTTGTCTCCCAAAAAGCTCTTTCTTTATAGCCATTAAGATGGGCATGATAATTTTAATGATGCTCACATAAGAATATGAATTGAAGTGAAAGAGAGCATCAAGAAGCAAAAATTGAAGGGAATATGCCCGAGAGGCAATAATAAAGTGGTTATTATCTTATTCCATGTTTATGATAAATGTTTATTTTGCATGCTATAATTGTATGGATCAGAAACGCCAATACATGTGTGTTTAATAAACAAAAATGGTTCCTAGTTATGCCTCTCTTATAGACTAGCTTGTTGATTAACAAGATGATCAAGGTTTCCTGATCATATACATTGGATGTTATTAATAACAAGGTCACACCATTGGTGGAATGATGTGATGAACATTCATCCGAAGTATAGCATTACGATCAAGTCATTATGTTTATATTGCTATAACATCATACAAAGTAATCTTAGTCCTTAGACTATGAGATCATGTTAATTGCTAACACCAGAAGAGTATCTTGATAACATCAAACGTCACACCGTAACAGGGTGACTATAAAGGTGGGTTCAGTGCTATGAAGGTGTTATGTTGAGGCTCATGGATCAAGAGTGGGATTTGTCCATCCCGGTGACGGATAGATATACTCTGGGCCCTCTCGGTGATATCACATTGAAATAGCTTGCAAGCAAGTGATGTGATCACTAGAATGTTATATCACGGGAACGAGAAAAGAGTGCATGTCGGTAACGAGATCAAACTAGGTATGGAGATACCGATGATCGAATCTCGGACATGTAATATATCACGAGACAAAGGGATTTAGTTACTAGCGTTAAAGGTTCTCACGATCACAGAAGTCATCGTTGAATGTGTAGGAGTCAGTATGGATCTCCAGGTCCCGATGCTGATTATTGATCGGAGAGGGGTCTCGATCATGTCTGCATTATTCGCGAACCATAGGGTGACACACTTAAGGGATACCGACACCATTTGGAGCAAATATGTTTCAGATAAAGATTTAAGAAAGTGCTAGAATTATTTCAATAGACACCAAAACTGTTTCGGGTGAAATTGCTGAAATTGGTTCTGCATGTAATATTGAAATGTTGCAGGGGGGTTTATGTGAATGTTTGTTAATTAAAGTAATTAAAAAAATTCTGAATAAAATTAATAAAAGAGTTTTATTAAATGAGAGAGCATTAAATTTGGAGAAATTTAATGCATTTAAAGTGGAGACGTTAAAAGAGAATGTGAAGGGGCAAATTTATGTGGAGGGAGTTACCACCACATGAATAGAGGAGGTGAAGAGACACCTCCTCCATGCGCCGGCCATGAAGGAGGGGCACCCTCCTCCTCCTATAAAAGGCCACCCCCTCCTCACTTCTCACACACACCTCCTTGTGAAGGATCTCTCTCCCCCTCTAGTATTATTCCCCATGGTCTCGGATTAGCGAGATACATGTTCCCGGTGGCTTTATCTGGAAAGGAGTTGCTGCTTCCGCTGCTTTGCTGGAGCGAGGGACGGAGGTTGTCGGGGTACCGGACGTGTGTGTGATCACGGATGCACCACTGCTTTGCGGTGCTGGACTTGGTGGTGCTGGAGCTGGATCTGATGGACATGCTGGAGCCGGACCTGATGGACTTCATCACGATCTTGAGATCGGCAAGTGTACGACTACATCAACCACGAGTTCCTACTCGTTAAAAAAGCTCGTTGTCTACGAGGGTAAGTTCTCATTGGATGTATGTCCAGCCGTTGCTTTGTACCTAGTAGATAGATCTTGGCGTGTAGTTCACACCGTAGGAAAATTTTTGTTTTCTATGTTGCGGACCCAACAAAAATACACATGTTTAAGTCTAACCCACTTCCTATGCAAGGGAATTTTGTAAGCAAATAAATTGTTGAAACCAGAAGCTACAAGCATAGGACGGAAAAACAAGTGCAACATAAAGACTTTCAGCGTAAAGCGAGGAAACTTAATATTATTGAGATGCATTAGAACCGTCTTCCCTCTCTCATAATAACTTTTAGTATCATGCATAAATTTAATGGTATAACTATCACATGAACCATTGTAGCAATGATCACTTATCCTAACAGAAAACACAGGGACACTAGCTCTCATAACACTACTTTGTGAAACAATATTAGGGATATCCTTACAAAGGATAGTGTGCCCCTCTTCTACATATTTAGTGAGAAAGTCTTTCACATTTGCTATTATAGGTTCATCATCCATTTGTTTATTAGGTTCAACAACTTTATTTGTACTTTCATTAACCATACTAGCTATCATAGAATGTTCCTTTACTTTAACCGGGAAAGGTATTTTCTCAATGTAAAGTTCAGGTAAAACATGATTAGGAGTATAAACTTCAGTATTTCTTACAGGAACACTACTAACAATGTATTTATAAGGTGCATGATACTTATTCCACTTCTTTTTAGGAACTTCAATATAGGAAGCAAAAGCCTTAAAATAAGTTGCAATAGCTTGAGAGTCTAAACCATAAGAATTTTTAATATTTTGAAAGTCATCAGTTCTCATAAAAGATTCAATGCATTCATAATCATAATTTATACCTGACTTTCTTCCTTTATCATTCTCCCATGCTTCATAATTGTTTTGAATACGGTCTAGAAGATCCCATTTAGATTCTTCTTACATGCGTGTAAATGATCCATAGCAAGAAGCATCCAATAGATCCTTATCATGAAGAGAAAGTCTTGCATAAAATTTATTGATAATAATATTGTGAGGGAGCTCATGAATAGGATATTTGAGCATTAGTAACTTCAATCTCCCCCAAGCTTGAGTTGTACTCTCTCCATCAAGAGGCCAAAAGTTGTATATTTGATCCCGATCTTTATGAATCTCACTAGGAGGATAAAATTTAGAATAAAAGAGAGGTACTACTTCCTCCCATTCAAGAGCTTGACCATTCTTCAGCAGCTTATACCATTCCTCAAATCTTCCTTTCAGTGATAATGAGAATAACTTCTTCTTGACTTAATCTATTGTAATACCTGCACACTTAAACAACCCGCATAATTCGTGTATAAAGAGCAAATGATCACCGGGATGGACAATTCCATCTCCAAAATAGTAGTTATCCATAACACGATCCATAATTCTTGTAGGTATTTTAAAAGTATCATTCTCAGCAGGTGGTGGTTCATCTACTACCTTAACAGTGGTAGTAGCATTACGAAATAAGAAACTCAGCGAATTATCCATATTGAAATAAAGTAACTAACAGAAGTAAACAATACTCACAGTAGAAGCTTCCTTTACCAGTTCCACTCTCCAATAGCGTTTCACTCCCCGGCAACGGCGCCACAAAATAGTCTTGATGACCCACAAGTATAGGGGGTGTATCATAGTATTTTCGATAAGTAAGAGTGTCGAACCCAACGAGGAGCAGAAGGTGTTGACGAGTGGCTTGGAACAGGAATTCTCTGTAAATACTTAGCAAAAGGATTTTTAGGGTTTTTTATAATGCAGGTAAATAAAGTACAAGTAAATAAAAGACAATAATAATAAATGCAACAAGTGGCCCAATCCTTTCTTTAGCAAAGGACAAGTCGGTTGTATTACTTAAGATGATTAAACGTTCTCGAGGACACACGGGAATATTGTCAAGTGCTTTCGCTTCATATAGTTGATTAATCTTCTTTAGTTTGCTAAGTGTTGTGTGGGTGAACCTGTGCTAATGTACCGACCTTCCTAGGACTAATACATACTTGTGATTATACCCCTTGCAAGCACCCGCAAGTACAAGAAAGTAATTAAGATAGAAACCTAACCACAACTTTAAACTCTAAGACCCTGACATCCCTTGTGCAAAGGTTTCCTAATGGGGGTTCATGTTTTTGTGACTTCGGCAACCCCTACGATTAGTAGCCAAATACACAATGCATTCCCCTAGGCCCATATAGGTTAAGTGTCATGTAGTCGACATTCACATGACACCACTAGAAGAAATACACCACAACTTAAATATCAAACCATTGAATCGTTCTCAACACAATTCCACTACTGACAACATGACTTCTCCCATGTCCTCAAGAACTAAACGAACTACTCACAAGACATCATATGGATCAAGATCAGAGATGAAATAATGATATGTAACAATCTGAACAGAAACGATAATTCAATGGTTCACTCAATAGCATCAACTACAAGGAGTAATCAACACCAGGAAAGTTTCCCCTAAGAACTATGCAAGATTCAACCCAATTGTTACAGCGGTATGAAGTGGTGATGATGGTGTTGGTGGAGATGATGATGGTGATGATGATGATGATGATGATCCCGATGAAGTCCAGCTTGATGGTGGTGTTGATGGCGACGATCTCCCCTCTCCGGGAAGGAATTCCCCCGGCAGAATTCTGTCTGCCGGAGAGATCTTTCTCTCTCTGTAGTTTTTCACTCCGTAGAGGCGGCAGAATCTTTCTGTGGTTGCTCCCCAGGTATTAGGGTTCCATGGGGATAATATACGCCAGAGGGGAGAGCCTGGAGTGGGCCAGGGTGGCCACACCACCTGCTGGCGCGGCCTAAGGCTGTTGTGCCAGGTGTGGTGTGGGCCCCCTGTGGCCCATCTCCACTCCCCCTTCTAGCAATCTTCGTCTTCTAGAAAAATAGAATTTTCCATGTATTTTCCTGGATTTTCCGATCTTCGTGAATTTCGCCTCCAAACAACACCTTTTCCATCAGAATCCTGGCTGCAGTGGTCCATGCTCCAAAAGTCATCACCCATGCAAAAACAGACGAAATAACATAAGTATCATCTCTTAATATGAAATATATCAATGAATAATAGTAAATTATGATATAGAATAGTGATGCAAAATGGACGTATCAGATGTGTAGAGAAGTATGTATCAAGATCGGGATTTGCTCGTCTGTGTGACAGATAGATACTCTGGACCCACTTGGTGAGGTTACATATATAAAGTTTGCAAACATGTGACTAGGTCACGAGGATATAATATCATGGGAATGAGTAAATCTATTTGTCGTTAACAAGGTTGAACTAGGTATGGAGATACCAATGAGAAAATCTTGGACAAACTAAGTATCACAGAGCAAAGGGAATGAGACTCAATGTTTAAGGTTCAAGCAATCAAGTTAAATCATGGAAGACATATGGGCCATTATGGGTATCCAGATCCTGCTATTGGTCATTGACAGGAGAGGTGTCTCGATCATGTCTGTGTATTCCCGAACTATAAGGGTGTCATGCTTAAGGGTAGTTACACTTAGGGATTGATTTGGGATTGAGGGAGAAAAGATAAAGAACACTGGAATTGTTCCGGGGTGGTACCGAAAGTGTTTCGGTGAAATCCGATATTGATTGGAGGGGTCCGAAAGGTGTTTGAGAGTGATAGGTGTTAAATAATATGTATTTAATACCCATTAAAAAAATTAATATTAAAAAATATTTTTAATTGTATTTAATGGGGCAGCCCACCTAAATGGGCCTCTAGAGAGGCCCAAGAGGGGGTTGCATGCCCTAGGAGGGGCCAAGGGGTGGCTGGTAGACCTAATGGGCATGTCCCCACATGGGGCCTATGAGTGGGGCTAGTCGGTGTGCCTTCCCCACCTCATCCTTTGATTAGTCCCACCCCAAGACTTTGAGGGAAGGAGTACCTCCCTCCCACCTATAAATAAAGGGGTACCCTTGATACATTGCAAATGTATCTATAATTTTTGATGTTCCATGCTTGGTTTTATCTAATTTCTTGTGTTTTGTCCACACTTTGGAGTACTTTTCATATGATTTCTTGGACTAACCTATTAACAAGAGCCACAGTGCCAGCTGCCCATTTTTTGTTGTTTTTGGTTCCAGGAAAGTCAGAAAATGAATATTCTCGGAATTGGACGGGACAAAAGCCAAAGTCATTATTTTACCGAGGGACACCTGGAGCCAGAATACGAGACGGAGAGGGACTGGGGCCCGGCCACACCACTGGTCGCTGCCAGCCTGGCCCGCGCCAGGTGGTGTCCGCCGCCCAGGCACCCCTGCCTCCTTCCGCCTATATATTGCCTCTGATACGGAAACCCTAAGTACCCGATCAAAATTCCACGAAAGAGTCTGTAGCCACCGTCATCTCCATCCCTAGATCGGGAGGGATCTGAAGCTCTTCCCGGCACCCTACCGGAGAGGGGAATTCACCCTGGAGGCCTTCTTCATCATCATGCAAGCCTCCGGTGTGATGCGTGAGTAGTTCATCTCTGGACTACGGGTCCATGTAGTAGCTAGATGGCTGGTTCTCCTCCTTTGTGCTTTCATGTTTAGATCTTGTGAGCTCCATTCATGATCAAGATCATCTATTTGTAATTCCTACATGTTGTGTTTGCGGGGATCCGATGGATATTGAGATGCTATTTCAGATTGATTATTGATTCTATCATGTCTTTGTTATTTGTGATATTGCATGCTTTCCGTTGTTAGTAGCTATCTTGGCCAAGTAGATGCTAGCAACTTCAAGAGTTAGTATTTATGCTCGATAGTGGGTTCATGCCTCTGGTAATCTGGGGAAGTGATAGAAATCTCTAAGGTACTAGATGTGATGTTGCTACTAGGGAGAAAACAACAATCCTTTGTTCATAGAACAATTGTATTGTTTACATTACACGCAATTCATAATGCAATTATCCGTTGCTTGTAACTTAATACTGGAGGGGTTTCGGATGATAACCTGAAGGTGGATTATTAGTCATAGATGCAGTTGGATGGCGGTCTATGTATAATGTTGTAATGCCTAATCGAATCTCAAAGGAGTCAAGATGATTAGTATATGCTTGTATGCTTTCTCGATGTTTGTCAATTGCCTCGCTGTAATTTGTTCACCTAGCATGTTATCTATCTTAAGGAGAGCCACCTCTAGTGAACTATGGACCCCGGTCCTTTCTTTTACTTTCAATCTACAATCAACTGTTTACTGCTTTGTGTTTACTTTCTGCAAACTATTACTTTCTTCCACTCGATACGTTTAATCCTTTGCTTTTAGCAAAACCGGTGAGATTGACAACCCCATCGCAAGTTGGGGGCAAAGTTCTGTGGTTGTGTTGTGCAGGTCTCCACGTTGCTACTAGCACCGGTAGTGCGCCCTGCCAAGGCTCAGCTAGCAACACCTTTGGGGTGTTTCCTTGCTCCTACTGGTTCGATTAAACCTTGGTTTCATACTGAGGGAAAACTTGTTGTTGTGCTCATCATACCTTCCTCTTGGGGTTCCCTAACAAGCTCGATATATTTTGGGCCATCAAGCTACTTTTCTGGCGCCGTTGCCGGGGAGTCAAGGACATCTTCACAAGGGGAGTCCCTCATAACCAATCTCTTTACTTTGTTCTTTTTGTTTTGCTTATTTTCCTTTTGTTTTGTTTGCTTGTTTCTTATTCAAAAACACACAAAAAATTAGTTTTACAAGTTTGCTTTCTTTATTAAAAACACACAAAAATAGTTCCTATCTTAAGTTGCCATTATGTCTAGCATTGCTCCAATCACTATGTCACCTGAGGAAATGATTTTCACCTTTAAATAAGGAATTGAAGAGAGCTTCAAAGAAGCTTGGTCTAGAATCTCTGATCTACATGAAAAAACTAAGCCTAAAATGACTCAAAGCTTGTTCCTTAGCAGTTTTTACCTTGGAATTGCTCTTTGCTATAGATATGCTTTAGATGCTGTTGTGGGAGGATATTTCCTCCAATGCAATGAGGATGATGCTGTTAATGCCATAAAAAAGTTGGTCTTTACTTACAACTTGCCTAGCAAAACTGATACTTCTTTCATAAACATATTTGCTAGATTGAATACTCTTGGGACCAGCACTGCTAGTTTGAAAGATTGCTATAATACGCTTAGGGAGCATCACAACTATGTTCCAATAAATTCTGAACCCTCAGAATGGCTTCCCACAGTAAAGATTGCTATAAACAATGAAACTTTTCATGCTCGCTGTGATATCATGTCTAGATTTTGTCTTATGCCCAAAGATATTTATGAATCCTTGAATCTTTGGGGGCTTTCTGAAGGAGGAGAAGAGAATTTTCTTGCTAATAATGCCACAATATTACCCATTGGAATAGCTAAAGGAGTGTTTACAAAGATCATAGGGAAAATGGTTTCTACTGATTATGTTGTTATTGAATGTGTAGGAAAAGGACAAATCACACTTGGAAGATCCCTATTGAAACTCCTTGGAGCAATAATAGATATGGAAAAGGGCACCATGCACTTTGTTTCTCCACTAAGCATTCACAAGTTCTCCAAGAGTAAGAATAAAAGTAAGAGAGGTAAGGGCAAGAAATTTGGTTTTAATGCTTCTTCATTTGAGAACACTTGATCCTTTTTCTTGCTTCTTATGCCTAACTTAAAGGCGTTAAAGAAAAGTACTTATTGGGAGATAACCCAAAAGCTTTGATATTGCTTGTTTTAAACTATCTGTATCTAGTCACTCTTATAAACTTTGAAGGTGTCCTATGCATTTATGTTCGCTACTCTATGAGGGACAAGCTGAATGCCACTATGCTATGTTTTTTTATGTGAAACAAACAAACATCTTGCAAAGAATTGTTATTCATGAATCTTTTGTTTATGCCTTTTCATGTTGCAACATAGTTTCTTTGTCTTATTGCTAGAACTTTGTCTTTCATGTCATGATTGAAGTAGTATGATCCCAACTTTGAATGTTTTACAAATACTTTGATCAAGTTTATGATGGTGCATGTCACCTAGAAAATTATTCTTTCTTTTCATCACTTACCTACTCGAGGACGAGCAGGAGTTAAGCTTGGGGATGTTGATACATTGCAAATGTATCTATAATTTTTGATGTTCCATGCTTGGTTTTATCTACTTTCTTGTGTTTTGTCCACACTTTGGAGTACTTTTCATATGATTTCTTGGACTAACCTATTAACAAGAGCCACAGTGCTAGCTGCCTGTTTTCTGCTATTTTTGGTTCTAGAAAAGTCAGAAAATGAATATTCTCGGAATTGGACGGGACAAAAGCCAAAGTCATTATTTTACCGAGGGACACCTGGAGCCAGAATACGAGACGGAGAGGGGCTAGGGCCCGACCACACCACCTGGCGTGGCGTCGGGCCTGGTCGCGCCGGGGTGGTCTGCCTGTGCACCCTCGGCCTCTCCTTCCGCCTATATATTGCCTCTGATATGGAAACCCTAAGTACCCGATCAAAATTCCACGAAAGAGTCTGTATCCGCCGTCATCTCCATCCCTAGATTGGGAGGGATCTGAAGCTCTTTCCGGCACCCTGCCGGAGAGGGGAATTCACCCTGGAGGCCTTCTTCATCATCATGCAAGCCTCCGGTGTGATGCGTGAGTAGTTCATCTCTGGACTACAGGTCCATGTAGTAGCTAGATGGCAATTATCCGTTGCTTGCAACTTAATACTGGAGGGGGTTCGGATGATAACCTGAAGGTGGATTATTAGTCATAGATGTAGTTGGATGGTGGTCTATGTATAATGTTGTAATGCCCAATTGAATCTCAAAGGTGTCAAGATGATTAGTATATGCTTGTATGCTTTCTTGATGTTTGTCAATTGCCCCGCTGTAATTTGTTCATCCAGCATGTTATCTATCTTAAGGAGAGCCACCTCTAGTGAACTATGGACCCCGGTCCTTTCTTTTACTTTCAATCTACAATCAACTGTTTACTGCTTTGTGTTTATTTTCTGCAAACTATTACTTTCTTCCACTCAATACGTTTAATCCTTTGCTTTCGGCAAAACCGGTGAGATTGACAACCTCATCGCAAGTTGGGGGCAAAGTTCTGTGGTTGAGTTGTGCAGGTCTCCACGTTGCTACTAGCACCGGTAGTGTGCCCTGCCAAGGCTCAGGTAGCAACACCTTTGGGGTGTTTCCTTGCTCCTACTGGTTCGATTAAACCTTGGTTTCATACCGAGGTAAAACTTACTGCTATGCTCATCATACCTTCCTCTTGGGGTTCCCCAACGAGCTCGATATATTTTGGGCCATCAACCCCCTCCCCTCAAAGGCATCCCAAATTCTCTCTCTCTCCCTCACGCGTGGTTCCTCCATGAACATGCATATGAGGAGAGAGCTCTCCACCATAAGCACATCGTCATGCTGTTGGTACTTTGGTCTGGATCAATCTTCTTCCGCTGCTTTATTGGATCGGAGTTCGGGGGATGTCTCTACATCGAATGTGTGTAGAACTTCGGATGCGCTGCATTTGTGGTGCTTGAATCTTGGCGTTTGGAGCTTGAAGCTAGGAGGTTTGGATCCATGGAGCTTGGAGCATGGCGCGCGTTTGTCTGCACGAACTTGAGGACGACGCCATTCTTCGTCTTCATCATCAATGTTCTCCTGAACGTAAAAGCTTTCGGTCTTCAAGGGTATGAATACCGAATCCCTCCGTTAATTTACATCTGCATAGAATAGATCTTGGCTAAGGTGTTCGCATTATTAGGATTTTTTGTTTTCTGTCATTGAACCCAATAGTGGTATCAGAGCCGATCTATGCATAGATGTTTGGTATGAGTAGAACACATGTTGATTGTGTGTACATAGATTCTCTAGTTGCTACCATCTCACGTGTACTTGTTCATATTGCAGCAATGTCGGATGAAGTGGCTCGGACCGACCTTATGTGTAACCTTACATGATACTGGTTCCACGACTAACATATGGCTTGTACCATATAAGTGGGTGTCTGTCTCTCTGACATTAGTTGATATGGCATTTACAAAGGACGTCCCTGGGAAGGGACTTAAAGTGGCAACTAGTCAATCCATGTTATGGTTGGAAGTTCATAGGTAGAAACGATTCTCTTGCGAAAGCCCTAACAACCCCGTAAAACATGCAAAGATAAAGTAGAGGCGTCTAACTTTATTTTGTAGGGGCGTGTGACTTGATATGGTATTGGTAAGTTTTATGAACTGTTCTACCACCGGCTCAGAGATGTCATGGACCTTGGCACCATGCCGGAGCACTTGATGGAGATCAAGGCGCGACAACCATGTCATGTTACATTACATTTGATGTGATTTATGTTATGCATCTTATTTTGTGTGTATTAGATATACGATGGTAGCATTATAAGATGATCCCTCAAACATAATTCCAATGTTCGTGTTCCCCTTATGTGTGCACCACTAAGAAAGTTCTCCGTTATGAGGCACGCTGTGATGATCGGGTGTCAGACATATCTGCGGTTGCATACGGTGGGTGTAAGACATGTTGCACTGCAATACAAACAAGTTATAATTGATGAGCCTAGCATGTACAGACATGGCCTCGGAACACAAGAGATCGAAAGGTCGAGCATGAGTCACATGGTTGATGTGATTAACATTGTCGAATCTCTACCTTTGAAGCTATGCCATCGGTCGTGACGATCGGAGGTGGTGTAGTGAATTAGGGTCATGTAATCACCAAACAACGATGAGGGATGTTCGTCTAAGTGAGAGTTCAAGAAGTTTAGTTTAATTAAACATGAACTCATATTATGAACAAAATCAAAGTGAATTTGCATAGTTTATTGGCATTTGTTACCTTCCTTGCGTTTTAGCTTTAATTGAGATATTAGAACTATAGAAATCTGTATATTCATTTTTTCGAACTGGTATCATGTTGTTCGAAGTGTAAATCCAAAGTTTAAAGTCGTATTGCAAACTTTTAGCAAACCTCACTTACTCCATGGAGTTTAATAAGTAGTATTAAATCAAGAGTAAGAATTCCAGTGTTAGTATCTAATTATCACAATTGCCTCCATAATTCTTGAAATTCAAAAGATGTTTTGGGTATTAAGGTTATCTAGGAGCTGAAAATAATTGTTTCAGAAACTACCATGTGTGGAATATATTGTGATATCTAAAACAATGATTAACTGCAAAGTGATAGAGTATAATTTTAGTAAGATACAAGTTCTTGTATTGTATGAGGATTTGCAAAGATTGGAGATGTTAGGTGTCCTGATCTCCCAACATATTTTTGGAACTACTATTATACTCACAATTCGTCTTGATAAGCTATAGTAGCTTGATCATGAAATTTTTCATGATAGGATGAATAAAAGAGGTAGATAAAATGTTTACTACACTAAAATATTACTAAAGATAGAATTTGGAAGAACACCAAATATTTGATGATGGTGATCTACATCAAAATGCAAGTCCAAGGGAATTAGTGTTTGACTAATACACTTTGGACTATGTGTCATGAGAATTATGCCACTGTTGATGTTTATAGATTCTTCTAAATGGAAAAAAATGCTAAAAGAGGATCTGCAAAATGATTTGGTAGAAAAGAATGAACTGGAAATGTCCAACTCATGTAGATAGATGATATACATGTTATGGGTGTATTCGTTGCTTGTTAAACAGTGTGGTTCTTGGGTATTGGATGGTAGATTGGTTGGTATGAATTGTCATACGGAACAACACAATACGAGAACTACAATGGCCTTAGTAACTAGCAAAAGAATACGGTATAACACTCATCGAAAAAAAATGTGTTATTGTGTTTCTCGTTGGAATCAAACCTATCCTTCAATAATTGTTATTTGATTCTAGCATTATGAGAACAATAATTGTTCAAATTATCGCCATATTTGTAAAGGATTATTGGGACCTTATAAATCTTGATTGGAGAAACTACATCTATAATTATGGTGCTAAAATGTCATAAGACAAATGATTATAAGTAACACCGTCGTTTAAATCATATTGGAAATGAAACATGAAGAAACTCCATGTTGATAGGATTTTGGAATTTTTTGATTTTGAATTAAATTAACGTTTGTGAGAATTTCCTGGAGATGATTAAAACCCATTCATAGGTCAAAAGAGGAACAAATGACTAACTTATTAGACATTGTACAAAGTGATGTATATAGTCTATTATGTGTAGTTGTGTGTGGTGGATCTTTCAACTTCATACACTTTAACCAGAGATTTGAGTGAATATATGTATATTCACTTAATAAGTAAGAAGTATGAAACATTTGAAGATGTTCAAAGGTTTTCAAGTTGAAGTGGAAAATCATTGTATCAAGAGAATATAGAATTTATGATTCGATCATAAAGGAAAATATTTGAGTCACAAAGTTTAGCAAATGCCTAGGAGTTGAGGAATTGTTCCATGGACTTGTGTTTCCCGAAACACCGTAGAGTATGGGATGTTCGAGAAATGTAATTAAACCTTGTTTGACATGGTAAGATCAAAGGTGTCATTTATATAAAACTACCATTTTATTTTGAAGGATTAAGCTTTAGTGACTACCGCTTTTACACTGAAAAGAGAACCATCATGATCCGTTGGAATGACACCATAATAAGTTATGGTATGGGATACAATCCAAGTTATCTTTTCTTAAAATTTTGGTATGCAAGACATATGTAAAATTTTTACAACCAAAGTCGGATAATAGTATCTTTGTAGGTCGTCCCAAAGTGACTGTTGGAAATTCCTCCTCAACACTAAATACAAAAGTGTTTATCGCTAGAACATCAAGTTTCTTGAGAAGGAACTTTTCATGAAAAGTTAGGTGAAAGGACAGTAGAACATTGATTAAGGTTATTGAACCTGAGTTATATGATCATAGTAGCGCAACACTAGAAAATGTCCCAGAGGCGGCCACAATGCTCATGACTCCCGTGCCTCAAAGTTTGAGATCACGAGATCTAAGTTTCTATTTAAACCACATATGTCTGGTGAAAATCAAATAGAAATATTTGAGAATGAATCATGAATCGACTACATGAAAAGAAACGATGATGGGTCTTGTCTCTGTCAAATGGCTAGAAGCCATTAAATCCGTGATAGTTCCATATACGAGAAATCAAGTTTTGAACTTGGAAGACCCTCTGGAAGGCGTGAAGACTATTAATCGTATTTAGATCTATAAAGAAACAGACATGGATATTTTACATCTATGAAATAGTCGACATATTGTTAAAACAGTTTACGATTATGTTCAATGAATCGACTATGATAAGATTTGATCTTTTATAGCGATATTTAGTCTGAACGGATTAATGTAGCAACTACTATGTATGCCAATTTTGGTACATGGTAATTGAACAAAACAAAACAATATTCTTCTAAAAGAATGGTTACCTAGAATGTGTGCATGACATGGTACATAGGGTTTTGTTGATTCAAAAAAGATGCTAAAAGGCATGCACATTTTAATGGTTGAAATAAGCATCATAGAGTTGGAATCTTCATCGTGATGAAATTGGTAAAAGGTATATTTTCATCGGAGACAATGAAGATGCTTGCATTTGTAAAAAAATAAGTGGAAGCGCAGAGATATATTTCTAATACATTATGTAGTGTATATATTGATTGGAAATGACACGTCTTTTAATTGACACAAGTTAATAAATTTATTAAAATTAGATTTCAAAATATTGGGCATCAATATCTATGTAGATATATTGAAGTGCTAATATGGTTACGCCAAAAGTATATAGATGAAATATTGAATAAAGTTCAATATGGAAACGATGAGAAAGGATCTTTTTGCATGGAAGAGGTTGGAGAAAGATTCAAGTGTTTTGACACTTGGTGAGTGACCACATGAATGATTTGATAAATCATGTATTCCATGATATGTACATATCCAGATATGTCCTATGCTTTAAATGTTACGAGCATATATACTAGAATGATTTATAAAATGAACATTGGACAATAGTAAGAATATCCTACATGCTTTCGAAGGACTAAGGATATACGTCATGTACAGAAAAGTGACAAATAGTTCATTATAAAGTTTTACATTGACATTAGCTTTGCCACGAGATACAAATTAAGTTTATCTCAATTTAGGCTATATATTAAAGCGACACAATGAAATGGAAGAAAGTTCCATATATAGTTTTGGATGAGTTCCAAAAGTTAAGACATTGTGACGTATATTACAACAAAATGCTAAGTATATGTATGCTCTAGGAGTAAGAGGGCATTTGTGTCAAATAGTTTGTTTTCAAACTAAGTGTAGTTCCAAGTAAGCTATACTATGAAGATCTATTGTATGACAATAGTGTTAACATGTGTTTAAGCTCAAGAGAATAAGGTCTCATTAGAGGACTAAATTATACAATGCCATCTCATTTGCGAATGAGTGATGTGTAATGACACAAAGACATGCAAATACACACAAACCTAAAAGTGTTAGTTCTGGAGATTAAGTTTACCACGAGCGAAGCATGTGAACAACACCAATTGCCATAGGTGTTAAATGCGCATAGTAATAAACTAGATTATTGAATCTAATGCAAGTGGGAGACTGTTGGAAATATGCCCTAGAGGCAAATAATAAAGATAGTTTATTGTCATATGTCAAATGTTCATAATAAATTTTATACCATGATATAACTGTACTAAGTGGAAACATTAGTACACATGTGGTATTTAAACAAACCAAGTCCCTAGTAGCCTCTATTCAACTAGTCTATTGGTCAACTGATGATCGAGGTTTCCTGATCATGGACATTTATGTCAGTTGACAATGGGGTCATGACATTAGATGAATGACGTGATGGACACACAGCCAACTCAACGTATTGCAATGAGATCAGTCACAAGGTTCAACATTGCGATGACTATCAAAACATAGTAACCCACTCCTTTGACCGTGAGATCATATATAACCATCATCACTGGAGGCAGCCTTGATGGTACCAAATGTCACTCCATAAAAAGGTGATCATAAAAGTATTATTCAAGTTTTCCGAAAGTATGTGTAGAGGAGTATGTATCAAGATCGGGATTTGCTCGTCCGTGTGATGGATAGATACTCTAGGCCTACTCGGTGAGATTACATCTATAGAATTTGCAAACATGTGACTAGGTCACGAGGATGTAATATCACGGAAATGAGTAAATGTATTTGTGGGTAACAAGGTCGAACTAGGTATGGAGATATTGATGAGCGGATCTCGGACAAGCTAAGTATCACATAGCAAAGGGAATGAGATTCGACGTTTAAGGTTCAAGCGACCAAGTTAAATCATGGAAGGCATAGGAGCCATTATGGGTATCTAGATATCGCTATTGGTTATTAATAGGACAGGTGTCTCGATCATGTATGTGTGTTCCCGAACCATAAGGGTTGCACGCTTAAGGGTAGTGATGCTTAGGGATTGATTCGGGATTGACGGAGAAAAGAGAAAGGACACCGGAATTGTTCCGGGGAGGTACAGGAAGTGTTTCGGTAAAATCTGATATTGATCGTAGGGGTCCAAAAGGTGTATCAGAGTGATAATTGTTAAATAATATGTATTAATAAATGAATTAATATTAAAAAAAATATTTTTAATTGTATTTAATGGGGAAGCCCACCTAAATGGGCTTCCGGAGAGGCCCAAGAGGGGGTTGCATGCCCTAGGAGGGGCCAAGGGTTGCCCGACGGACCTAATGGGCTTGTCCCCTGATGCATGTAAAATGCATACATGAACTTTGTAGTTTGTTAACATGTTTTCCCACATATTTGCATCACATATAATGTTATATCCCTGTTTTATATTTATTTTTGGGGATTTACCAATGATCCCCTTTATTTTGGTTATAATCTTGTAGGGCAGAAAAACCCTGTTTTCAATGTTTTTGATGTTTCAGGACCTATATGAAGTCAAATGGACCTGCACTTTTGGGCGTGCCAATATTTATCCACGAGAAGCATCTGGAGCACTGGAATCTCACCAGGAGGGCCAAAAGATCCCATGGGCACACCCAGGCCTAGTGGTCACGCCACCCATGCTCTTTCCCTCCTCGACCGTCCAATCGCCTTGATTCTTTCGCCCACGGAGTTCTATTGACCTACAAATCCCTATATAAGGACCCCCAGGGCGTCCTGTAAATAGAAGCGATGGGAAGCAATGAGATCCACCAGAGACAAACACACCACCAGATCCAACGAGGATTGGAGGGAGAAACTCTGCCGGAGCCACCTTCGGGGAGATCTCCACCCTCTCCAACATATCCAGCTTCATCACCATGATAAAGAGGGAGTAGTCCACCTCCGGGCTATGGGTTTGTGGCAGTAGCTTGATATATTTCTCTCTTGTTCTTCATAGATCTAGTACCATATGAGCTGCCCAACATGATTATGATCATATTTGTAATTCCTATATGGTGGATCTTTGTTCTATGATTTGATATTTGAGATTGAAATCTATTTTGTGTAAGATGTTTTAATAGATGCATATCATGCACCCTGTTCTTCATTGCTTGTTTTGATCCAACTTGTATGCAAGAACTTGTATGGGGAGAAGTGTGTGTTAGATGGAGTAGCATGGGGTGGAGATTGAATTGTGACACATAATATTCAAGATCTACTTTGGTTTCTACCTTACTTTTGCTGCCTCACTAGGGGTAAAGTGAAATCATGTGGTATAGTCATCACGTGATAGTGCGATGAACTTGTTATATCAAGGTAGCATATTCGTATTTCAAACATCATATAATATTGCTTAAAGTTATACTCTGATTTGTTCTTAAATAAAGATTGCATGGAGATTTCACTTTCTTGAGGAGTATAAGAGAGAGATGTATTCCATCTCAATATTAGAATGTGATGCCCATATTAATTCCTTTTATTAAGCACTTACAGAATTTCCATGAATCTTTATCATTGATGAATTGTTTTGTGATCACTACAACCTAAAAAGAGAGTAGACAAGTGAACCCATGAACCCCAGTCTGATTTTTATCATAAGAAACACCTTTCCATTGCATCTACTATCCTTTATAATTTCTGCAATTTATTATTTCTAAAATACAAAAATACTTTCTCTACTTTAAATCACTTATAAAACCCCAAAAACAACTCTACTATCTTCCATATCATCTAGTTTGCATTACTTTACTTTATTTATTGCTTTTGTTTCAGTTTACATTTTATTTTATTTCATATTACTAATGCGAAACCTTGTGCTTGAAAACCACTTGGTGGTGTTGGGTACACAAGACAAATTATTTTACTTTACAGGTTGCTTGAAGAGAAGAAGACAAACATCCTTCCATAACCAATTCCCTGAGAGTTTGATATACACCCTCGAGTCACCCTTGTGGGGAAAAGAAGCTTCCTACAACACTCTGCACTTGGAGTCCCAACAAAAAGTGGCCATGTTTGTTGCCATCAAGACTATTTTCTAGCACCGTTGCCGGGTAATTGGCGAAGGTACATCACAACTACATCCTCATCAAGTTTTAAGAGAAAGTTTGAATAGCAAGCTAACTCCCATGACAACTGCTTATTTGCTGGCGCCCTCATCTTCATTAACTTGTGCAACAACCCAAGCTTGGGGAGGGTGCACCATTGTGAGCTTTTTCTTCTCCTTTTGGATTTTTAAAGTATTTTATTCTGTCTTGTTTTTAGTATTTTTAAGTTTTTCTTTCAAAACAGAAAAACACATAAAAATGGAAAAGAGAGCATATTGGCCCTTTAGTGTAAAGAAATTCCCAAAAGAAAGTGAGATACCATTTGAATCATTTGAAATAGACCCTGCAGCTACTAAAGCTATTTATGAAAACCATTTTTATCGGAAGCCCAATGCAAGCATTTGAGAACTTTTAATGAAATATGCAAAGATCTAAACATGAGTAATAAAAACAATAGTAAGATTAAAGTTAAACTTTTTCCCTATTCACTTGTTGGTAAGGCTTTAGATTGGATATTAAAATTGCCACCTAGAAATTTTAGCTCTTGGTTTAATGTTAAAGTTGCATTTGTTGAAAGATTTGGAACCCCTGAAGTAATAGGTCATCTTAGGGAAATGCTTATCATGTCTAAACAAAAAAATGATGAACCTCTTATAAGAGTTTGGGAAAGATTTAGAGAAATAGCTTTTGGGACAGAACATGGTTTTAGAGATTGGATGTGAATGCACATCTTCTATATAGGGATAACTAAATGTTCAATGGCTTATTTAGATAAAGAAAGTGGAGGTTCCTTCATAAATATAACTGCCAACAATGCTTATATATTGTTAGATGGCCTACTCCTAGAAGTAAAAGTCAAAGAAAGCCTTGAAAAAGCTAAAGTGCCAGAATACGTATTTGATGATAAACATGAATTCTTCAATTTATACAATAGAGATAAACAAGTAGAAGAAGGCAAGATGCTAAGTGAAACAAAAGAACCTCTACTTGATCTTGATAAATGTAGCTTGCATGAACTCATTAACTTGTTGCAAAAAAAATCAATGATCCATCCTTTAATGGTCATCAAGCAGGATTTGGTTCCTACCTAGCAAATTATGTTCTAAAAGAAAAGATCGAAAGATACAATAGAGAAGCTATGATACCATCTAATCTTGGGGATGTATAGATCCCCAAGGTATTAATCACTATTGGAAAAGAGACATATCATGCTATTCTAGATTAAGGATCTAGTGTCTTAGTTTTATCTAAAGATCTATATGACTTACTTGAATTGAAACATATGGAAAAATGCTCAATAGGCCTTTTACTTATTGATGATTCAAATAAACATGCTCTAGGAAAAGTTCAAGATATTATGGTTGAATTACATATGACATTTGTACCTTTTGATTTTATTGTCATGGATATGGGGAGCAATACCTCAAGTCCTATAATACTTGGTATACCTTTTTTGAGAACCACAACTGTAATCATTGATACAAAAGAAGGAAATGTGAAGTTTAAATTTCCTCACAAAAAGAGCATCAAACATTTTTAAAGGAAGAAGGAGGTAGCTAAGAAGCACAAGCTATCTCATGAGTTCCACATCACCTAAACCAAGTAAAGCCTAGCTATATGGCTATAAAGAAAGCGCTTTGCAGGAGGCAACCCGCTTATTTTTCTTTTAGATTTTTGTTTTGAACTCTTGTTGTAGCAAGAGAGTTTTGTTTTGGTTTTATTTTTGAAGTTTTTAATAAAGTACCAAGTGGAACCCATTTTGGATGTTTTAAAAGTTACTAAACATATGGAGTAGCAAACTTCTGCAGAACAATTTTTAATGCATGAATTTTCTGATTTTTTATGTAACTCCATTGCACTTAGATTCATACAGAATTTACAACTTTTCATCCTATGTATGCACAAAAATTTTCTAGAATTCTTTACATGTCTAAGTGGACGAAAAAATTTCGTTTTGCTGTTGCTGAAAACCTGGACAGATTCTGCCATGTTTTGTTTTAATCATTCCCAAGTGTCTTAATTTTTATGAGTCATATTATATGATAGGGATATGTAGGAACATTATGTGCTTTCTGGAACATTTAGAATTTTTTTTGTCTTTGATATATAGACAGAAACTATTATATTCTTGTGCCACTAATGTCACCTCTCAGAAAAGAGATGGGAGAAAAAGTTTTGTGTTGAAGTTTTTTGACAGGGAATAGAGGAACACCACACCAAGAGAAATCCAAGTATGGTGCAAAATATAAGCTTGGGGATGCCCAAGGCACCCCACTGGACCAACTCAACTCTTGGTTTGCAAACCTCTAAACTTTGTTTTTTGAGCAACGTAGAACTATCGTAGAAACTTGGAGCGTCTGTTTTGTCATTTTACTTTTTTTACATTAGAAAGACCACCATCACCATTATTATAAATGTTTATGATTAGCTACTGAAAAGAAACTCTACCTTTATGAGATTAAAACTGAAAAAGAATGACATGGAACAAAAGAAAAGGGAGATAAAAATAAAAGCTGAAATTCGTGTTGCGTCTAGTTCTTAAGCTCAAGTGTTTTATATGAAGCATGATCTGTTTTATTCATATTAAATTGTATCCTTTGCTTGTTCATATTTATGTTCAACATTAATAAGCAAGGTGAGAAAATAAATTTTGACATTATGAACTAGATGGCACACTCCTTAGATCTCTTTTTGCTAAGCCTTTTTCTGCACAAGCTAAAACTTGTTCCAAGCCCCTTAAAACTATACTACATACCCACCTACTTGTAGCAAATGCTACTTTAAAGTATATTATGTATGTTAATCCTCCAAACACTCTTAAAAATACCCTTTTTCATGTATTTTAAAGCTCATAAGAAAGTAAGGTTTGGGGTGATACCACTATGGATTTTTTTGTGTTTTACATCTTATTAGTGGTTGTTAGCTAAACCATGACTGACATGGCACAAAGCTTTCAACATTAAATGTTGAATATTAATCGTGTTTAAGTTCTACCTATGGATTTCAATGATGTGAAATGAAATGTGCACACTAGAGTAGGCATGTTGGTAGAAAACGCTCCTGAACCGCTAGCCAAAGCCATGCATGACATGGTGGAAACTCACAACATGATGATACTTATTGATATTATTCATATATCTATTTTTCTGTCCTTTGAGTAGAGATATTTACCCCTCCCACCTGGAACATAATCAAGAATTATATTATATTTTATGATGAAATAAGCAAATAAGTAAATCCCAAAAGGGGGCATATAGCTACATAGGGGTAAGAAGTACTTCAGTGATGCGGTTTCACAAGAACAATGAGTATACGATAATAGGACTAAGTTGAGTAGCATGAGGAGTGCAAGTTCATAGACTAGGTGCATGAAACAATCAACTTGTAAGATGTTTAGCACATAAACCATATGATGCTTTAAAACAAAGTGAAAATAAAAATCTATTGGGAACCCCCTCCTTATTAGTATTGTTGACATGAATTACATAGCTCAAAATTCTATTTTTTTATTATTTATGGAGGATTAACATATGTATACAATGCTTACTTTTGGTACGGTATGCAAAACATCTCAAGGGAAGACATAAAACTAAGAAGTGAGTATGCCAGTCAAGGGAAGACATAAAACTAAGAAGTAAGTCTTCCAGTCAAGGGCATGAAAGTAAGAAGTAGCCCAAAAATAAAGGCATGAACACCAATGCCAATCATGGAAAGAGTCTTTTATTCTATAGGTTCATCAAAGTGTGCTTGAAGGTTTATTTTTTTCATCATTTGTTTTATCACACCATCACTTATTGTTTAGCATATTTATGAATGTGTAAAAGATACAACTTGATAATACACTTGCATATTATGTTTCATTGAAAGGAATTGAGCCTATGAACTCTACATGATAATGAAGGAAACAAAGGTAACAAACTCCAAAGTCCATGTTTAGTTTTATCGCCTTCATGCTTGAGGACGAGCATAGATTAAGCTTGGGGATGTTAATGCATGTAAAATGCATACATGAACTTTGTAGTTTGTTAACATGTTTTACCACATATTTGCATCATATATAATGTTATATCCCTGTTTTATATTGATTTTTAGGGATTTACCAATGATCTCCTTTATTTTGGTTATAACCTTATAGGGCAGAAAAACCCTATTTTCAATGTTTTTGATGTTTCAGGACCTATACGAAGTCAAATGGACCTGCACTTTGGGAATGCCAATATTTATCCACGAGAAGCATATGGAGCATTGTAATCTCACTAGGAGGGCCAAAAGAGCCCAGGGGCACACCCAGGCCTAGTGGTCATGCCACCCATGCTCTTTCCCTCCTCGACCGTCCGATCACCTTGATTCTTTCGCCCACGGAGTTCTATTGACCTAAAAATCCCTATATAAGGACCTCCTAGGGCGTCCTCGAAACAGAAGCGACGAGAAGCAATGAGATCCACCAGAGACAAAACACCACCAGATCCAATGAGGATTGGAGGGAGAAACTCTATCGGATCCACCTCTGGGGAGATCTCCACCCTCTCCAACATCTCTAGCTTCATCACCATGATGAAGAGGGAGTAGTCCACCTCCGGGCTATGGGTTTGTGGCAGTAGCTTGATATATTTCTCTCTTGTTCTTCATAGATCTAGTACCATATGAGCTGCCTAACATGATTATGGTCATATTTGTAATTCCTATATGGTGGATCTTTGTTCTATGATTTGATATTTGAGATTAGAATCTATTTTGTGTAAGATGTTTTAATAGACGCATATCATGCACCCCATTCTTCATTGCTTGTTTTGATCCAACTTTTATGCAAGAACTTGTATGGGGAGAAGTGTGTGTTAGATGGAGTAGCATGGGGTAGAGATTGAATTGTGACACATAATATTCAAGATCTACTTTGGTTTTTACCTTTCTTTTGCTGCCTCACTAGGGGTAAAGTGAAATCATGTGCTATAGTCATCACGTGACAGTGTGACGACCTTGTTAGATCAAGGTAGCATATTTGTATTTCAAACATCATATAATATTGCTTAAAGCTATACTCTGATTTGTTCTTAAATCAAGATTGCATGGAGATTTCCCTTTCTTGAGGAGTATAAGAGAGAGATGTATTCCATCTCAATATTAGAATGTGATGCCCATATTAATTCCTTTTATCAAGCACTTATAGAATTTTTATCATTGATGAATTGTTTTGTGATCGCTACAACCTAAAAAGAGAGTAGACAAGTGAACCCATGAACCCTGGTCTAATTTTTATCATAAGAAACACCTTTCCATTGCATCTACTATCCTTTATAATTTCTGCAATTTATTATTTCGAAAATACAAAAATACTCTCTCTACTTGCAATCACTTATAAAAATCCAAAAACAACTCCACTATCTTCCATATCATCTAGTTTGCATTACTTTACTTTATTTACTGCTTTTATTTCAGTTTATATTTTATTTTATTTCATATTACTAATATGAAACCTTGTGCTTGCCAACCACTTGGTGGAGTTGGAGACACAAGATAAATTATTTTACTTTATAAATAAAAGGGCAAACGTCCTTTCATAACCAATTCCCTGAGAGTTTGATATAAACTCTCGAGTCACCCTTGTGGGGAAAAGAAGCTTGCTACAACACTCTACACTTGAGTCCCAATGAAAAGTGGTCACACTTGTTGCCATCATCCCCATGTGGGGCCCATGAGTGGGGATAGCCGGTGCGCCTCCCCCACCTCATCCCTTGATTAGTCCCACCCCGGGACTTTGAGGGTGGAAGGGCTCCCTCCTACCTATAAATAAAAGGGCACCTCTCCCCTTAAAGGCATCCCAAATTATCTCTCTCTCTCTCTCTTCCTCACGTGTGGTTCATCCATTGGAACATGCATATGAGGAGAGAGATCTCCACCATACACACACTGTCGTGTTGTTGGGATTTCGGTCTGGATCAATCTTCTGCTGCTGCTTCGCTGGATCGGAGTCTGGGGGACGTCTCTACACCGGATGTGTGTAAAACTTCGGATACGCTGCATTTGCGGCACTTGGAGATTGGCGCTTGGAGCTTTATTATAGGAGCTTTGGAGCCATGGAGCTTTGGAGCCATGGTGCCTGTAGCATGTGTAAAGGTATAAATATCAAATATTTCTAGTCTCATGGACATGACTAGCTCATTGTCAAAGATGATCAAGTTTTCTAGATCATTGTAACACCCCGTTCAACAACAGGCCCCATGAGTGTCACTCCTAGCAGCTTATTAGGATCTCTAGACTAGTCCTACAAACCAACACTTGTCTTTTCTACGCATTTTATCCTTACTCATGCGTACCCGAAAACAACTTCCTGGTCGGTCACCCATCCTCAAATTGCTCCAAGCCAAGCACGCTTAACTATGGAGTTATTTTTGGACAAGTTTCTAAAAAAGAAGTCGCAACTTGTTGGTATGAGTATCCCATCAATCATATTAAGCCATGTGTTTGGATCTCACATACACCCACCCTTAGAAGAGCGATGTCCTCATCGATCAAGCACAAGCCAGGAACGTCCCCTCTTGGCACACGTCTGTGCGTCCAGTGCGATACATGTGCCATGCAGTGTCCACTCTAGGCCACATGCGTCATGATCCACATGTCCTGCCATTGACCCACACACGCCCGTGTAACCGCGAGGATCGGCTCTGATACCACTTGTAACACCCTGTCCAACAACAGGCCCCGGGGGTGTCATTCCTGACAGCTTACTAGGATCTATAGACCAACTTCTTAACCATTTTACCCCCATACCAAATCACATAATACTGTAAAAGTGCCACTTATCGACTCTTATTTTTATGTCCCTGTCCCGAACGAACCCCTTTGTATGATGAGGCGATGGCATCCCCCTCAGCATCGCATCCCCATCCAGAAGCTCCACTTCAATGAAGTGGTGGACCTCATCCAGTTTACGTGTGTTATATATTTGGTGTTAAATGTTTCAGATTAATTCAGCGATTCAATGGCGATGACTTTGGATCCAGGGTGCTGGTCCTTAGGGGCACGTGCATGAAGACTTTCTGACTATCATCAACAACGTTAGACTACTTTGATAAGGGCATTTACAATGCAAGCGCTTAGCACAAACTCTAGGGTAATAATCATGGTAGTATGCCTAGAATAAATGTTGCATCGATGCTCATCTATGCGTCGGACGCTCCACATTTCCCTCTTATGCAACCTATCAACAACCCTATTCATGTGTTAAAACAATCGTTTTAGCGTCTGACTTACGCTGTGCTTGTAGCTACGAAATCTAACCTATATGTTTTACGACAATTCATTTTCTTGGCTACACAAGCGTCTACCTGAACGTCTCCAATTGTACATGTCCTAAGAACATCTCCAACAGACGCGGTAAAACGTGTCCGCGCCGAAAAAACGTTGATTTAGCGCTCGAGCGTGCGAAGCAGACGCTGCATAATCGCGTGGCAAATTTGCGGCGCCAACTACAACGCGCTGGAAAATGCGAGCTCGCGTGCGAACCACCAACCGTCCAATTGAATCCTTCGCGCACGCTCACCTTCCTTCCTCCTCACGCCTCCGCCAGCCAATTCCAGACGATGGACATCTAGTCGACCACTCCCATGTCCCCTCCCTACTCCTACGACCCCAACACCGCCGTCGCTCGCAACACCATCCGTCGTCGCCGCAACTAACCCTAGCATCGACATCGTTCGCGGGTTGTTTGTATCACCACGAGCGCTGACTAGGTAGGGTGACATCGCAGCGCCTTGGCCCACCACGAAGGCGAGAAACACTGTCCCAAAGCGGCCGGCGACTGCCGCGACGGGTGCCCCGAAGAAGACCAAGACAGGCAAGGTCGACACTACTCGGTGCGTGCAACCTACGGTCGCGCCTGCGGCCGCTCAATTCCATCCTTCACCGCTGCGGACTTCAGTTGTTTTGGTTGCCAAGACAACAAAAATACCATTTGGAACGATACAAGCAAAGGAAAAGAAGAAGAAGTCCGGAGATAATGACATAAAGAAAGCTATATAGGCTATCGTGAATGCAAGAAAGGAAGAGAACGACGAGTGGAAGTTGTCGTGGGACAAAGAATCAACAGCCGAGGAGAGGAAGGCGGCGTTGGAGGAGAAGAAGGTGGCCATGAAGAAAATCCTCGACTCGTGGAGCAAGTGAAACATATCTTCTTCATGAACATGTCCAACCTTGACGAAAAGAAAAAGGAATACATAAATCTTTGCCGTGATCAAGTTTTCGCTCAAAAAAGAATAACGGCTCAAGCACATATGGGTGAATATGGAGGTATGAGTGCCATGGGAGGAATGAGTGCACCTATGGGTGGATATGTAGTAATGAGAGGCAATGAAGGCATGGGAGGACATCCAAGTGGCTATAGAGGGATGGGAGCACCTCCAACTAGCCATGGAGGCACGAGAGCACCTCCAACTAGATACGGAGACATTGGAGCAACTGCAAGTGGCTATGGAGGCATAAGTGAGATGGTTGCTCCTCCGGATAGCTATGAATGCGTGGGTGCCATGGGAGCACCATCGGTTGGCTATGGAGAAATGCATGGCTTTGTACCACCTACGGATAGATTCATGACATACATCATACCTCCCATGTCTACTATAGGTGATGACTATGAAAATTCTACGAATCGTCCCAACACCGTCCAATTTTCGAATGAAGAGCAAGATGGAGATGGTAACGAGAAGTATGTTGATTGATGTGTTCATGTGAACTTTATTTGTATTAAACTTGGTTGTATCAAATTATCCTTTGTCGTTTGAACTATGCCATGGATTTAAACTATTCTATGTCGGTTAAGTGATGATCTTGAAATTGAGATGATGTGTTTGTTCATCGGTTGTCTGATATTGGGTTTGTTTGATGTTTGGCAAGCGCCAGCCGTGGCGCGCTGTATTTTTACAATGCCGGGTGCAGTGTTGCTTGTCGCGCACGGATTTATGGCGTGCGTGGACCAGCTGCAGCTTCCCCGCGCGCTAAAAACACCTAACCGGCGCCCGATACATTTTTAAAAAATGGGCCAGAAAATTTGTGCAAAACCAAAAATTTAAGGCTTTGTCTATTTAAGATATCTGTTGGAAGTATGTACTCATGTTGTTGCCACACGGTCAGACTCTCATACTCTCGTGACTGCTGCACGTCGGAGACATGGACCCAGAGGGGAGAGGGAGTGAAAGATAGGGGTGGCGGGTAGGTAAAGATCCCCCTTCGCAGCGGAAAAATACGGGAGAGTATTCCGTTTGCGCGCTGCCCCGGTCCTGCCGCCTCCTGCGAGCGGCAGAGAGTGAATGAGTGCGCGCGCCCCGGGGCAAAGCTAGTGTCATCACTGTTCGGCGCGGTGTGTTCAGCGAGACGGTCAGACAGACAAAGCTTGGTGGTGGATAGAGAAGAGAGAGGAAGGAGGTGAGTTCTCCAATGGAGAGGGGATAGACCAGACAGTGGGGGGAGAGGGGATAAAGCGGTGCCGTTTCTTGACCCTCCCGGGAGACACCGGCGCGATCCGTCAGGCTCTCGGCGGTTCGGAGCCGCCATTGACGCGCCCACTGCTCCCTCTTGGTATGCAGCCCTGCAGCATATTTATTTCTCGTTTGATTTCGGTTCTCCGATTGGGGAATTTCCTGCTGTTTTTGGTGTCACTGCCCTAAACCGACCCCGACGCAACGCCGGCGACGCTGCAACCAGGCCAGACCATAGGCAGCATTGTCAAGCGACGGCGGAGCAGGTCGTAGGCCACTATTTTCCTTTCCCTTGCCGCTCCGCTGCAGGACCGAGGTTGGATTTGCTTGGCTTGGTTCGTTGGGGTTGGGGTCGGGGTCGGCATTTGAGGTTCGGTAGGATCATTTCAGGGTCTGCGACTCAGAGTTGTGGTTTCAGTTCAATACAGTTATTTTTCATGGAAAAAATATCTTAGCATAATCTCGTTGTATCCTTGAAAGGACACGAATGCATCTGCTACCATACCTTGTTCTGGATTTCACTTCAGTTCTTGGTGCCCTTTTTTCCCCGTTAAACTGTTTGAGGCTGGCTAAAATTTGGTACATATTTTTTGGAAGTCGTAGCTTTACTATTTTGGTGCTTTAGGTGACTTCTTTTCTTCATTGACTAGGAATTTGGGGTTTTTCTTCTTGAAAGACCAAGTTGGGGGTTTTCAACTGGCAGCTCCATTCTGGCATCTCATTGATTTACTGATTTATGAACACAGTGATCGAAATGCATGCTGAGACCAGTAATTTGGTATCTTATGATCTGAACCTACTATCTGCTTCAATGGTTTCCCGTTGCATGGTTCAAACTGCACTGTTAAATCTGAACTAATGTTGCAAATATGTGTGCTCTAACTCTGTTTATGCCTTCATTGCAGTCTGATTGCTTCAGTTCGCACTGTTCACTGTTCACTGATCAGGATGGAGGGGATGGACTTCCTGTTGGGAATAGGAATGAATGAGGAGGATATCACGACAATGCTGTTCGGAGAGAAAGTTGCTGACCTGAAAGAAGACAGATTTGATGGTTCTGAGGAGGAGAGGCAAATCTTTGAGGATATTTTCGGCTCAACAAACACTGACAGAACCAGTTCGCTACCAGGCACAAGCAAGGCATTGGTACCAGCTAGCACACCGTCCGGTTCTGCCTCCAACCGCAAGATGGTCAGCTGCCGTATAGTTGAGTCCTTTACTCATGGCAACCTATCAAGCTATCATGTCTTCTATCATAGTGCCATTCAACAGATTCAGAACACAGTGACTTGTACAGATCATGCCGGGCCTTCTGAATACCTGGTACAGTGCACGCCACCTCCTGCTGATCGGGTGTACACTCGAAGGGCGGTAATTCGCAGGAGTAAGAGAGCAAAACTTTGCAGTGTTCTGGACTGGGAAAGGCTTGACATTACCAGTATGGTCCCACGGCGACGGGGTGCCCGTGGTGGCAGTGGCCTTGGAAAGCTCTGGAATCATCTGCGGCTGCACGCTCATCTTCTGATGATGGATGTTGGGTGGAAGATCGAGGGCAAGGAAAGGGGGAACAAGAGTAAGGTCGATCTCATGTACGAGTCGCCTGACAAAACAATGCGCCTAGTTTCTCTTCCCAAGGCTTGGAAAAGCTTTGGTCAATGGTTGCTTATTCAGTCGTCCAGATTTGATGGAAATGACTACGGAAAGGAATGGTTGAACATGTATCACTTTTTGTATGATTTGAAGAACACACTGTTATGCTTAGAGCATGAGGTCCGGCTTCCAAAGCAATCTCTATCCTTCCTCCACCAGTGGCAGCTCCTTGATCCTTTCATGGCAGTAGTTTGCATCGATAGGAAGGTTGCAGCTCTGCGGAACGGAGAGGCACTGAAAGCTGTGAACAGCACGGTTACATTCCTCAGCGACAGTGAGAGTAAGCGGCTGAGACGTAGGAATGCTAACAAGGCATTTGGGCTCAACTATCCAAGCAGCTATAACAACGCGCATCCCAGGTCACAGAAAAATCTTCTGCCGCTTCTTCTATCTGATGGCCAGTCTGATAATGAGGAAAATTTCCTGCACAATGGACACTCTTCTATATCTGGATCAAGTAGCCATATCCGATATAAAGTGGATCAAAGGTCACCCACCATGGAAAAAATAAATGAAAGAAGCATCAGAAATACTGCTCATGATACAGTGAAAGGTCTCCAAGATGCAGCAGATCATGCCAATTCAAGGCCTACTTATTATAGTGCAGAAAAGGAGCTTTCATACTCAAAAAAGGCTCGGAATGTTCAAGATGAGTCGGACAGGCTATATTTCCCGCCTAATTATTCTTCAGCTCACCTGGTTGAAAATGTGCAAACTGATGGCCCAAGTTCTCATTTCTGTGAAGTGATGGAAACTGCGGATGCAGGCAATTCTGCAGACGGTCCTTCTGACGAGTTGCTCATAAGACCAGACTTGCTGCTTTCTCATGAGGTTAAGATGATCCTTGGGAGAACAGATGATGTCAACAATGAACATCATGGTGCTGCACTTGTCTCTGAGTACCAAGAAGAAAATGAGGATGTCTGGAGTGGACCTTCATCTGGTACATTATCACTACCAGAAGGAAACGATACAAGCTTAAAAGCTACCGGAGATGATATCAACAATGAACATGATGTTGCCGTTGTCCCTGAACTTCAAGCAGAAAATGAACGTGTGGGGAATTTACTTTCAGCTGGTGCGCTGTCGCTACTAGCAGAAAAGGATACACACCTGGAAGCTAAAGAAATGAGCTTGGAAGAGATGTCAAAAACAGGATGGTTATCATCTGAAGCCACCGGTAACACATTGATGGTCTCTGAACCACAAGTACTGTTTGTGTCCCCACAAGACGGGAGACTCTCTTTCCTGAACAGCAGTACATATAACCAGGAGATGTGGAGTTGCCTTAATTTTTCTCATGACAGCATGGGGGCTAACATGCAGGACATCCAGTCATCTGCTTACGAAGCGAGCTTGATTCAGGGATTCCTATATCTTGATAGTGGGGGTTCTCCGATAGGTTGGGAAGTAATAAACACAGAACCTCCTAGGCAGTTGTTATGTGGCCCTTCTTTGGAACCAAACTCAAACGTGTCTGGCCATTGTGGTGAACTGAACATGGAGAATGAGGCATGGACATGGGAACAACAGCAAATATCAGAGTCTGATCCAAATAAAAAGGGGCAAAAAAAACCTGAGAAGGTTGCAGATATCGAAGACAATGTCAGTAGAAAGACACAGAAAGTAAATGGTGTTCATGTTAGTCATTGTGCAACTGGTAAAAATACGGAAATTACAACTGAGGATCCTCGTGGTTGTATAGTTCGCAACGGGGGAGTGCAGATAGGTGCAACAAGCAGTGAGCATGTTTCTTCGAATAATAAAAGATCCCAGAATGTTGCAGATATCCAAGACAAAGTCAGTGGAAAGAAACAGAAAGTAAACAATGGTCTTATGAGTGACTGCATAATTGGTCAATTCATGGACAGTAGAGCTGAAAATCCTACTGGCTGTTTAGCTCGTAATAATGAACTACAGATAAGTGCATCAATCAGTGAGCAGGCCCATTTGAATCTAGTGCACAAAATGAAAGGTCACAAGGAACAAGCTGAAGATAGTAATGAACCCCCAAAACAACTCGTGTCAGAACAACCACCCAAAAAGGATGTCAAGTTTGGAAAGAAACCATGGACCCGTAAATGCAGGTTTGATGATGATGATCTTTTGATGTCAGCTGTTATATATAGGCTGACTGCCCGTTGCAGGAACTCTTGGAATCGAATGCTCATAAATAGAGCTGGCTTCAAATATCTTCCCAGATCTCGCTGGGAGAATGAAGAAAAATGTGACAGGAAGAGGTTACCCGAAGGAGCAAGAACGGTGTTGGGCAAGTTACTCGAAATGGGCATTGTTGGTACAGAGAATATTCTTCAATATAGAAGGCCAGGAGCCAAATGTGTGTTGAAAGATGGGAACATAACCAAGCATGGCATTCGGTGCCGGTGTTGTGACACCATATTTACAATGTCCAACTTTAGGTGCCATGCAGGTCTCAGACAAAAAATCCCCTCTCTGAATCTTTTCTTGGGTTATGGTAAATCCTACAGCCTATGTCAGCTTCAAGCATGGTTTATTGAGCATAAGGCAAGGAAAGAACGTGCAAAAGGTACTATGTCACTACAAGCAGATGAAAATGATGACACTTGTGCATTATGTGGTGATGTCGGTGAACTAATATGCTGTGACAACTGTCCTGCTAGTTACCATCAGGCCTGCTTGCCTTGTCAGGTTTGTTTTCCTAATGTTCCCCTTTTCTTCAGTATCCAGAATATAGAGTTTCGTCTATGTACTGTCTGGGAAACTAACCAAATGAGTTTATGATGAGTCTGAAGGGAAAAATTTCTACTTTTGATCCCTGGATGCACCTGAAATGGTATTTCCAGAAATTGTTGTGTCATTGCTGAATTTTAGCAAAATAAAAGGGGTGTTTATCAGTGCTATTCTTGTACCCGTGAATGTTCTTACTGCCATGCAACACCCAAATCAACTCCACAGCGATACTCACTGCTACATCTGCTTTATCATGGCTCTTCTGTACTGCACTGATTGGTTCAAAGTTCATATCACATATTTAATACCTTACTTCCATACTTAATATAAACTACTCTAAAAAATATTACCTGTTCTGGAAATCATCATCGCCATGACAATGATATAACAACATTTATGTCAATTACGTACCATTTTTTTAAAAAACGGCGAGAACACACATTACAATACTATTGATTGTATTTTTCCTAACCATAAGTACCTAGATATTATCGATCTTTTCATCTTGAACACAGTAAGGCACAAGATTTTCATTAATATTACTGATTTGTTTGTTGCGTTGTAATATTCTCAGGAGATTCCAGATGGCAGCTGGTATTGCTCTAGCTGCCTGTGCAATGTTTGTGGGGAAGTGGTCAATTCAAAGGATCCCAAAAGTCTCCTACATGCTTTAGAATGCTCACAGTGTGAATGCCGATGTAACGTCTCACTTTGCATCTTTATTGGTTGTTATCATATTTATGTTATTTGACAAAATAATGTTTGCATCCATGCATATTATTATTATATACTTCTATAATTCATGTAAGTTTATTTTATTACCCATACATTCTTGTAAAACCTTAGTGGTGTGGTGGAGAATCGAGCAGCGCTCCGTCCCGTGAGACAAAATATTTTGCAGTTGACTAATGTCCCAGTCATTCTCTTAAAAATGCCACCAGGTGCTAGTGCCTGGTTAGTCGAGTTTCTTGCATTTTTTATCAGAACTGATCAAACACAGACACAAGCAGAACTTTTTAGTGTCTACTTATGTAACCTCTATTTTGTGGCAACAGTTAATTTACATGAGTAGTCATTCATTTTTATGGTAATACAATTGCGTGCAATGTTTATCCCTTATAACCAGTAAGAGTTTCATGTGTTTGAAGTCAACTGTAATTCCACCTGGATTGCACAGAACCTCTTGCCATGGTTCTGGATTCCTATACTACTTAGGCCTGGAGAAAAAGTTAACACTGGTTAAAAATCTCTGTTAAATGCTCATTAATTCCGTTGCTATTCAATTTTAATGGGTACTATTGGTGTTGCTTATCAATCCATTTCCTCCAGATCACATAAAGTGCATATTGGGTAAAGATTTGTGCCATGAGGAAGGTGGAACCGATACCTGGTTTTGTGGAAGAAGATGCCAACAGGTACTCAAAGATTATACTTGCCCTATTACTTAAGCTAGTTGTATATTTGCTGAAAATGGCAGAAAGTTTGCTTAAGGAGGATAATCTTGTTCTGATACTGTCAGATTTATACAATCATGCGTTCTCTTGTTGGAATACCTGACCACACCGACGAAGGCTTTGCGTGCACCATACTTCGTAACAATGGTGATCAAAAGGTTCGCTCAGCGGCAGATATTGCTCTCCTGGCTGAGTGCAACATGAAATTAGTTATTGCCTTGAGTATTTTGGAAGAATGCTTCTTGCCTATTTACGATCCGAGAACAGGGATAGACATAATGCCCCCTATGGTGTATAACTGGAGGTGAGCTGAATCAGTTTGTTAATTCTTTAACATGCTTACTGCATGTTCACCCAATTTTTCTTATTTTAGTTTGCCCTCAGTATCATGCATTAAAATCTCTTTACAACTCGCTTAACATCTCTATTTTACACTTTGATATTTCTTTGCCAGGTCCAACTTTGTACATCTGGACTACAGGGGGTTCTATACTATAGTCCTGGAAAAGGATGACAACATTCTTTCTGTGGCATCCATCAGGTATTATGTGAATAGATAGATATGTTTGGTGATAGAGGGAGCATATGGAGTTAAAATATCGCTGTCGCTGCAGGTTACATGGTGCAACTGTAGCAGAGATGCCTCTGATAGCTACTTGTTCTGAGAATCGGCAGCAGGGGATGTGCAGGCAACTGGTGGATTACATCGCGTTGGTACGAATGTATCTAGACACTGGTGCTTCTATTATGCTTGGACTTTTTCTTCAAGTTGTGTTGCTGAACTATCATGTTAGGTGTAATCCGAGAGTATGTCGGTCTTAAGGACATGAATGTCTCTTTGATATTCCTTCAAATGTTTGCTTGGTTAGCTATGAAAGATTGCAAAATAAGTAAATTCAGAACCTGTTAATGATTTATTGAACAGCAACTGAATGTTTTGCATGGCTTTTACTACATAAAATACTTTTTATTTTTCATATGTGTACTTTTTGATAGTTAAGGTAAAGTTGGTACTGTCAAACTTGACCTTTTCGACAGATGCTGAAATCGCTGAAGGTGGAAATGCTGCTTCTATCAGCAATACCAAGCCTAGTTGATACATGGACATCAGCATTCGGGTTCAGGCTGACAGATGAATGTGACAAGAAGAAGCTGAGCAGGATCAGGCTGGCCTCAATCCCTGGAACTGTTCTGCTGAAGAAGGGTCTGTATGAATGTTCAGAAACCGAAACAGGCAAGCTCCATACTCTATAAACCCTCCAATGTTTACTCACCTCTGTCAAAGAGTCACGCCAGCCTGAATATCTTACGCCCATGAGATGACTGCAGGGGTCGGCACAGCGTACCTCTCATGTGGCGGCCAGTCCTCGGCGACAGCAGCAGCGGATCAACTTGTAGGGACTCCATCCATCTTTGAGTCCAAACAGAAGCAGCCGGTTGAGGACACTGGCCACGTTTGCGTGACGAAGAACAACCTCGTTTACGAGCTAGGAGGCATGCAGATTGATCCTACTCCCTGTGCCAACTCACCATCGATTGTTGCTCTTGGTAAACGTCCTGTAGAATAGACTCTAGTGTGTAGAATAGACTCTAGTGCGCGGTGCTGGCCTGCACTGTGTAGATTCTGTAACCGTCGACGATGAGATGAGATGAGATGAGATGACCATCGCTGTGTATGATAAGTCCGGCCATAGCTTCGCTATGCTGACTGAGCCCTGAACCTCTACCAGGGATCCTGCCTGAACTTCTTCTGTTGGTGATAGTTATGCACTTCTGCTTGAGGTTTCTATTCTCCCTTGAAGTGAAAAATTCAGAGACAACGTTGACACGATGTGGAATTGCAGACTATAGATTTCTCTGCTTGCAAAAGAGGTTTCAGACAACGACATTGCGCCGCCGGGGTGACCTGCAGAGTTCCATTCATCAGGGATACGTGCTGGCTGTTTGGGGCGCCGCTGGGGTGACCGAGGCCCGCCGGAATAAGGGGTACTTCCATCGCGGCACGAGTAAAGTTGTCGGTCGCCAAGTGCAGGGACTCGGCGGCGGCGCGCATGGGAGTGTTCTTTGGCCATCCTCCCTATCCCCTTTCTCTCCGGCCATGCTCTGCCCCAGGGCAGTGAGCCTCGTCCCCTTCCCCCTCCCCTCTGTTCGCCCCCAACCTCTCTCCGATGCGGCCCAACGTCCCGTGACCCGCTGCAGATTCGGAGGCCGTTTCCCTTTCCCGATCCGTTTCCCTCCACGGGAGAGGTTTTCAATTTTAATCCCGTGTCCAGTATCCCGCGCGGCGCCCTCCCCAAAAAACAAAACACCGCGGCCATTTCCTCTCTCCCGCACACGAGGAAAGAAAAAAAAGAAAAGAGAGAGAAAAGCCCTCAGATTTCCTTCCCCATTCCCCAAATAATCACCCGTTCGTGCTAGGGCTCCGTCTTCCCCTCTCTCTCTCTCCCCCTCCGGCGCGCGCACGGCCGCCTCTGCCTCCGCCTCCGCGGCCTCGTCGGTGCCAGGTAATCTCACGGTCCCCGAGTCCAGTCGCCTCCATTTCTCCGAAGATTTCGTGTTTTTTTTGTTTGAGGGGAGGGGGCTTTTGGTGGGAGTATCACGGCACGGCGCAAGCGGGATCTCCTCTCGTCTCTGTGGCTCGGAGTGGCGATGAGGGGCTGTATTGGGTGCTAAGGTGGGGCTGTAGGGTTTGAAGATAGGATGTTCGACGGTATGCCTGCTCGTGTCCTGTGTGTATGGTATGTCTGACGGCTGGGTTCATTTGGTTGACATCTCGATCGAACGCATTGATTTTTCAGTGTTCTGAAGTATTTCAATACAATCATGTATGCAAAGGATGAAAATATGGCTCGTCTCCTACTTTATTTCGCTGCTGAGTACATACCACTTCTAGAACCTCGTTGATCAGCTGGATAACTCAACTTAGTATCGCCTTATAACCCTAATAAGGATACGAACGTTTTGGGGGCGTACGCAAATACTCGATCAGGGCTACTATTGTATACAAACTCCAGTTATTTGTAGCTCGTGTTTAGTAAAATCTCGAGCTTCTGATATGATCTCACCGTGGCAGTCGCTAACTTAGGCATCTTAGTGGTACATACATGGCCTACCCAGTATAATTTGCAAGCTTAATACCTGCATGTTCTGTTTCTTACTCAGAGTTCTACATCATACTGTTGCAGGCTTGCAGCTAAGTTATATCTATCATATAATTTGAGGCATATTGGGGCTGCTCGCACGCATGCTGGCAGAACCGTACAAGTGCTATTTACACACCGCAGTTTGGTTTTGGCTTGTGGCTTTGTGAGATCTGCATCACCCAACATTCAGTAGCACTTCATGCCCTAATTATCAGTAGCGCCGGATGCAAGGCAGCAACAAGCTGAACGCTGGCTCCAGCTGCAACGATAAGCTGCCAAGAGTCAACTGGCCACACCATGCAGATGCTATACAAGGCTCCCGTAGCAAAGATGACTTTCTGAGTTCAAGCTTTTTGTTCTCTTTACCGACACAAAGGGTGAATCCAGAAGAGAACTCCAATATAATGCTGTCTTTAAGGTATGCTTACTTCTATTGCTCCCTCCGATCCATAATAAGTGTCGCTCATTTAGTACTTCCTCCGTCTCAAAATAGATGTCGCAGATTTTTGAAAATTTGGATGAATCTAGACACTATTTAGTATATAGATTCATCTAAAATTTGACAAACCTGTGACATCTATGCTGGGACGGAGGGAGTACAAAGTTTGTACTAGCTTAGTACAAAATGAGTGACACTTACTATGGACCGGAGGGATTATATGCAATGTTATGTATTAAATTGTCTTATCAAGAGATAGTTGTTCACCACATCACCAACAAAAAATATATTCGCAGGTCTGCTGCTTGTAAAATTCAAGGCCCAGAACGTCTTCAAGTTCCATGGATTGAGAAGGTATGCCAATAAATGTTGTAACATGTTTTATCACCACTCAATGCTTAAAATTGCTATAGTTGTAGAGTCACTTACCATTGCAATCTGTAGATTAAGCTAACCTTAGTGTAAGAGGCAGTTTTCTTTGATAACCATATTGTAAAATCTATTGGACGTTTGTTAGTCTTGACTACATGCCAAACTAGGATAGTGTGTTTTAAAACCTGAAAGCTGTCCACCAAAGGCGTACCACATTTTATTCTGATGCCAACTAGTGGTGGAAAAAGTTTGACCTCTCGGGTTTTGATGCCAACTGGTGGCGGAAAACATCACTCCCACTTGCCACATACATGTAAATTCAGTCCTGGATTGTCTTTTATTTCCAGTCATCCTTTTGCTGAAAAAAACACAAACTTAACTGACACCACCTCCAAAGTTTTCATTCATGCGTGGTTGTTGGTAACATAAGGTTACTTCTATCACAGGCCTGGCGTTCTGTGTGCAACACTCAGGTGGCCTGTAAGAGTTATTTAAGACCTGGTTTATCTGCAAAAGTGAAAGATGGTGGCAGGGATTGTACTCATACTTATGCAGCTGATTCTTCATATAATGCCAACAAATTGGACAATGTGCCAAGGAGTACAGTTCCCTCCCAGGAAAGTATGCATCAACGCCCTGAAGGAGGTATTCTGGAGCAAAATACCAGTCATCGGCTGGCAGGCATCAATTCCTGTACAACGACTTACCAGAGCAATCATGTGGTTGGAACAACATATCAGTGCAATTTTACCAGAACTGCTGCTAAGTCATTCCATACTGTTCCTGTTGCTGATGATAAGTTTGATGCCATGGATGATGATGATGAGATTCTGGCGGTACATGCTTTGCTTTCATCCAATAAATTTGATATTTTATTTACTGAATTATCTTCCTAGAATTAGCTGAACATACCATCTTATCATGTCAATGATTGAGTGACAAATCTAGTTATGTTCCAGAGTATTGACGTGGACCGCATAGTTATGGAACACTATGAAGCAACAAATACACCCAGAGGGTTATCATCCCGGCAAATGTCAACTCCATCAGGAAACAAGTGTAACTCCACAGGTTTAGATGAGAATAGTTTACCACAAGAACTCTCTGAAACTTGTAGTCATGGTTACAAGGTAAGCATAAGTGAATCATCATAAATGCTGTTTAGGTAGTAGCTATTTTAGCATGCTAGCTAACAAGTTAATATACAACTTGTGCAGCTAGGTTTTTGCCCAGAGCCGAATTATCATTTGCAGGAGTTGAAGGATCAGCTGATTGCAGTCTCCAGTGAAATTATTGATTCTTCTGGAGAACTCAGTCCTCAACAATCTCAAGAGCTTTGTCGACAGCGGTTTGATTCTTAGTCCTACTGATTATTTCTGTGTAAATTATGTAGCTCGGTTTTACCAGCATTAAATCTGGTATCTCCCACGGTTATACTCTGCAGAGCACATCTAAAGAAGCAGATTCAGCTACTTGGGGATTATATGGCGAGGCCAACCCAAGATGATGAGAGGCAGAGATCACACTCTATGGCCTCCACAACAGCTGTAGAGGGGCAGCACCCCCCTATGACCCCCAGAAGCACTTTTGTAGTGGACAATGATCGATTCCAGTCTCAGCTTTATGTCGGGAATGAACCTGGGAATGGTGGTTCATGCTATACTCCTGCTCCATATCCTTACACGGAGAGTTCAGACACACAGTCGGTGCAGAGAGATTACATCCGTAAAAATATAGATATTACCTACACTGACGGCTCTGGTGATAAGAAGTGGAGCAGCAGAGACTTTTCGTGGACTAAAGAACTTGAGGTTATTTTCTTCAAAATTTACAGTTGATTACTTCATCAACATTGGTTTGTGACAATCGATAATTTTGGCTGTATCTTCAGGTCCACAACAAGAAAGTTTTTGGAAACCGTTCTTTCCGCCCAAATCAGCGAGAAATAATTAATGCCACGATGAGTGGGAGTGATGTTTTTGTTTTGATGCCAACTGGTGGTGGAAAAAGTTTGACCTATCAGGTAATTAACCATGCTTCTACGAATTTTGTTTTGTTTCATATGATATGCATCTTTGAAAATTCTACTGCTTACAGTACCTTTTGACTCTTCAGTGGTGATTTTATGAAGTTGTTACTCCTTTGCCTTCTGTTGTTTCTAGTGCTCTCATATATGTGATACTACTGGTCAAGCGGTACTTTTAAGTTTTATCTATGAACTGAAGAGGAGTTAGTCTTGCGGTCAGATGGGAATTATGAACTAATCGATGGTCTTGCAGGAAAATAAAACAGACCAGTTTATTCAGCATTGACTGCTAACTCAATCTACAAGATTTTATTTCCTCACATGAGCACTAAACACTCACCTATTTATTTGCAGCTCCCAGCTTTCATTGATGAGGGCATAACACTAGTAGTTTGTCCTCTTGTTTCACTCATCCAAGACCAGATCATGCATTTACTACAGGTAATGCATTATTTCATTTCCTAGCACATATTTCTTGATGTGTTTTGACCACTCACCTCCTTTCTGGAGCAGGCAAATATTCCTGCAACTTATCTTAGTGCCAACTTAGAGTGGACGGAGCAGCAGAGAATATTAAGAGACCTATCTTCTCCTGCATCTACATGCAACTACAAGTTACTGTATGTCACTCCAGAAAAAATAGCTAAGTAAGTGAAATGTTGCAAATCATGCATCACAACTCTGAAGTAGTTATATTTGGAATTGGCTGCATCATCTCGTGACCGTGTTTTGGAAACATCCTTTTGCAAGATAGCGTAAAGCTTATATACTATTGTATTTAGGTAAGAAGTGCACGTACTCCATATGACCTGGTGACACTGTTCAGCAGTTCACGTTTTCCAGATCACAGATCTGTGTTACAGATCCTTTTTTACTTTAACATATTCAGTGGAATTCTCTGAATGCACTGAAGGCTTAAGCTCTCTATTAGTCCCTCTCACTTGTACATTTATATTTCTGTCAGTATATTAGGTCTGTTCTACTATCAATGTATCTTGTAGTAACTGGTAGCAATTTCCTGTGTACAGGAGTGATGCTCTATTGAGGCAATTGGAAATTTTATATTCACGAGGTCATCTTTCTAGAATTGTTATTGATGAAGCTCATTGCGTAAGCCAGTGGGGTCATGATTTCCGACCTGATTACCAGGTACTTTCTACCAGGAAGACATATGTTCATGTCAAACAAAAGAAAATTGTTTGATAATAGCTTTTGTGTATGATCTCTCAGCATCTAGGTCTCTTAAAAAAGAAGTTCCCAGAGACGCCAGTCCTGGCCTTGACTGCAACAGCAACTGCTAGTGTTAAGGAAGATGTTGTGCAAGCTCTAGGCCTCGCGAACTGTATTGTTTTCAGACAAAGTTTTAATCGTTCAAATCTGAGGTAAGTCTGTCAGAATATATTGACATACAACTTCTATTGTATCAAACCATCTCAGTTCAAGTTTTGCAGATATATTGTGATGCCCAAGACAAAGAAATGCCTCGAGGATATAGATTGCTTTATCCGCAAAAATCATCATAAAGAATGTGGCATCATATATTGTCTTTCAAGAATGGACTGTGAAAAAGTGGCTGAACAACTGAGGGTTACTTCTTTAGACTTTAAATTGTTCACTGTTCTGTTTTCTTTTGATATTTAATCTTGGTTGCTTGAGTAAATTTTTCCTTAACAATCTTTTCAGTATTACATATGTTTTCCATCTTTAATTGGATATAGTTCTGAAATTTTATTTTTGGGTCAATCCTCTTGTCTATCCTGATTCCTGAGTGCCGGTTTCTAGAAAGACATCCTTAATATAGATGATCATTTATGCCAGTGAAAAGGGCTCTGTATTATTTTTGTCGTTGGAGCCCCATATTTGTAAAAGGAGTTGCACTTTGGTTTTAGTTTCTGTTTGCTAAAATTAGTTACACATGTTGATTTTTGACATCAACAAGTGCTAGCTGAAGAAGTGAGCCTAGCTCACTTGGGTAGGGGAGTGCTTGTACGACCCAGCCACCCAGGTTCAGGTCCTCACGAAAACGAATTTCAGTTATTATTTCAAAACAAAATCGCTGTAGGGGCCTCCCCTATTGCATTTCCTTTAAAGAAACATTTGCTAGCTGACTTCGGCTTGATGTCTAAACTAATATATATGCACCAAACCTTAGCAATTTTGATGAGACGTCTGGATAGTTATTAGTTAATACACATCCATGTTGAATATAGCTGGTCTCTTACTCCAACATGTTGATAGAAAATTTGGTAGTGCACAGTTCATGATATTCTGTCCCAGATTTACATGTCATGGTCTCATTACTTGCTTAAGTGGCAGCATGTCAGTAGTGGTACCTTATGCTTTTAGAATGTATAATGATGTCTAACATTTTATCTGTTCTAGTCAGATGATGTGATAAATCCCAAGGACTGTACTTGGATTTAATCAGATAATTGAAATTTGATGGGCTGTGCAAATTTGAAGTACCTAGCATTTTAACTATTGATGTGTCTGACTAGAAATTTTGTCTGTTTCCTGTTTCTTTACACAGAAATATGGGCATCAAGCATCACACTATCATGGAAGCATGGAACCTTTTGATAGAGCAGAAGTCCAGAGGCTATGGAGTAAGGATAAGATAAACATAATATGTGCTACAGTTGCATTTGGGATGGGTAATGTGATTCAAACATATTTAAATGCATTATTTTATCTGTATCCATGCTAATGTTCCAATTTGCAGGTATTAATAAACCTGATGTTCGTTTTGTTATTCATCATTCCCTTCCCAAATCAATTGAAGGATATCATCAGGTAAGGAATGTGTGCACATGAAACTGCATGGTTGAAGCTGTTTTGTAACCGAGTATTTTTTTAGGAGTGTGGACGTGCTGGTAGAGATGGACAACCGTCATCTTGTGTGCTGTATTATAACTATTCTGACTATGTAAGTCTAGTGGTACCTTATATTTTCAGCTTCTCACCATCTTCACATCATCAGTCATCACAAACAAATAATTTCTTATAAACTATCTAGATTCGTGTCAAACACATGATTACGCAAGGATCTGCAGAGCAAGTAACATCAAGACCACACGGAGGCTCTTTGTCTTCACATGTGCAAGCACTTCAAACGCACAAGGAGAATCTCTTGTCCATGGTATAGATAATTCTATATGCATTCTGCTTGGCGAGCTGTATTTTGGAAGCCATCATAGCCATGGCATTTTTTCTCTTCTACAGGTTAGTTACTGCGAAAATGATGTGGATTGCAGACGTTTACTACAGTTGATCCACTTTGGTGAGACGTTTGATCCATCACATTGTGCAAAAACATGTGATAATTGCCTGAAAGGACTGAGATGGATTGAGAAAGACGTGACCAATATTGCTAGGGAGTTGGTAAGTGCCTCAGTACACAGCTGTGCCCTTCCTCCCAAACACATGCACACCTGCTGTGAACCTACATCATCATCTTGTTGCTTTTTTAGGTCGAGCTAGTCTTGGCGACAAGGCAGGCATGTTCAAGTTCTCATATTCTTGAAGTTTACAGGGGTGCCATGAACCAAAACGTATGCATTCTGCTAAGCACTCGGAATTATTATTTATGAAGTTCATTAATTCTGTTACTCGCTATCAGTGACAACTTACTTTCTGCAATCTGAATATTGTGCATGTTGGCTTACTGCGGGAGAAATCATTGTGAAACTACATACTCATGCCTAGATTGTAAGCTTATCTACTATTGCATTTAGGTCAAGAAGAGCTGTCATGAAAATTTGCCTCTTCATGGAGCTGGGAAGAATCTAGCTAAAGGTGAGGCTGCAAGAGTACTACGGCATCTCGTAACTGAGGGAATACTTACTGAGGATGTCAAAAAGAGTGATTATGGATCAGTATCATCTGTCTTAAAGGTACCTGAGGAAATACTTGATCCCTGCTTTTTAACTCTTTTAGACGAATATTGCTATTTTCTAGTGGCCACCTTGGTTGTATACATATGCTTTCCTTAACAGTTTTTTCGTGGAGCAGGTGAATCATACGAAAGCTGGTGGTCTTCGCTCTGGCAATCACATCATTGTCCTTAAGTTTGTTTTCTGCCTTATACATGTTATTGAATTTATCAGATGTTCTGTGTTGGCCACTTCTCTTCAAGTTAGGTTGACATGTTTGCCTTATTGAGAAATATTTCCCTTCTTGTGATTTTGTTTGAAGATACGGATAATTTTCACGAATTCTCACCCCAAATCATCTTAGGGTCCATCACTAATCAAGAATGTCTAGCGAGTATGATGATTTTATGGCAATATGAGTTTGCACTCTGGGAGCTGCCTAAATTTGGTTTCCACAATATAATGTTACCGACAATCTGATTTAACCTTGATTTGTTAGACTGAATAGATAATTCAAATGTCGTCATGATTGTGACTTAGTTGATTTTAAATTGAAGGCGGAATGTTGAGATTTAAAAGCTAAACTAGGATATCATATACTAGGGTGCTTTCTTCAAGTCAAAATTTCGTTTAATCCTCCGAACATCTTTGAATAACGAGATGCTTCTAATGCTTTGTTATTGTTAATTTGCAGGTTCCCCACTCCTGAGCAGGCCCCTAAAATGGGGAGACTTGATGAACCATCAGTTTCACAAACCAATAGGACTGTTCAGTGGCAGAGTGAAGTGGATGAGGTAGTGGGTCTTTAGTTCTAATAAATTCTTTTGTGTCTATTTATTTGGGTTCATTCTAAAGGCTATTCTCAATTGCAGAAATTTTCAACATTGCTCTTTGAAACTTTAAAAGACCTTAGGACTCAGATAGCGGAGGATACTCCAGGATGTATTGGATACCACATATTTAAGTAAGTTCCATGTTATATATTCAGCTGTGCAAGCACTGACTGACTAGTGACGTGGTGAATTGTTGATCTTCAGAAATGAAACGTTGAAGGAAATAAGCATCCGAATACCAAGGACGAAAGAAGAACTTTTGGACATAAACGGCATCGGCAAGTAATGACTCTACAAAAGTTGTATTCAGTGTGCACTGGAATGTTGGCAACACAGTGTTGATAACTAGAGCAAGAATTACATTCCGCTCTACGTGTTTTTTTTTCAGGGTGAAGCTCAACAGGTATGGCGATCGTGTGCTTGCAACCATAGAGGAGCTTCTCAACCGACTTCCAAGCGGAGGCAAGAGAAGTAGCAGCGGTAGCAGTAACGAGCAGAATGAGGCCGCCAAGAAGCGGAGGGGCCTCACCGGGACCAATACGTTTGGTAATGATGATGACTTTGAAGAACACTCGGTTCAGTCCAAGAAACACGCGGCAAAGACGCGGCACGCCAAGCAGGGGATATCTGATGCTGCAAGCATGGTCCAAGGTGGCCGCTGTATAGACCTTGAGTTGGATGGATACGAGGAGGAGCTGTGCAGCAGCGTCCAACAGCCTGTGTCTTCTGGTAGGGTTTTGCCCAAGTGGACGTCCGCTGGTAATGCTCCCGTAACTAATTTATTTGATGGATATAGGTACACCAAGTAGGTTTGTAGGCATCTTAAGGCTTTATAGGTCTCATGTTAGGTTGCTGGGCATGTCGACATTTCCAGGGTAGTTCATGTATGCAGTAGTACATGTAACATGATACTGGTGTTGGTGTAGGCGGCTTCTGTTAGAAAATCTGAACTCGGTGGACATGGAAATATATGTACCACCCTTGCCAGTTGCGTACGCTTGGTTAATTTATGTGACGGTGTCTGATAAGAACTCCAACATGTCTTCCACGAAACAATGAAGTTGCGTGTGTCTGCTGCAATCTTGAGTGTACCCCGGCGTGGATTGTAATAGATGTGGCTTCTGTTTGAGGTGTGCAGACAGTGCTGTGTACTGCTTGCTGAATCATGGAGCAGGCCGCATGCTGCATGCGCCTATGCTGGTATGTTCTGCGCGGCTGCACATGCTCTGCAATTTGCCACAATTGGGGTACGTTTACCTTGCTCCCACCTTCGACAACCGATACAACTTTTTTCTCTTTGCCAATTATGCAAGTGGCTTCTTCCATTTGACCGACGTGTGCAAAATTTAATACGACAGCGATCTCCAGGTGTTTATGAAGCAGTACCCATTTCCTTATCTGAAATGCTCACTTCATCCAATAAAAGATCGTTGAAGGTATCTTCCTTTTCTTAACTATGGCAGTGGCCATGTCCGCTCAATTAACGAGAGAAATGGTCTCTTTTGTTAAAACTGGTGGCAGGAGCTGCGTGCTTTCTTTTCTTCATTTATTTCGGTGTGACAGGCTCCGGCCAGAGACATTACTACCGTTCTTTTTCTAAATCGCCAAAGTCAACTGATGCGCAGGTTCAGAGACTCTCCGTATCACATGTCAAACACCTCTCAGCTCTCATTCTGATTCATTTGCTCTGAGTTGTAAGTAGTCTGAGATCGGAGAACAAACACGCACGTCTGCAAACAACCTAACCATATATCGCACAGTCCAGTGTGTGCGGTGCGTGTCAAAACCGCGGGCACCTGAGAGCATCCACCCACTAGGCTCCGCTCCAGGTAACGTTCCTTCGCCGTATCCATTTCCGACTATTCACCCCACGGATATTTTTTTTACTCCTCTTGGGGTTTTCTGAAACTCAAAGTTCCGATTGATGAGCCGACAATAATTAATTGGGTTGTACTCCATATTGTTACAGAGTGATGGAAATTAGAATTTCAAAATTTTCCACAGTGAGAGGGAATTCGGGATGACTTAACCATCATTTTTCAAATCGAAAAAGTTTATCAAGGATCAATTTTTAGCTGCATATTGTTAGCATGTACAACTCGATTTTTTAATTTATAAATGTTTTTTTGTTACTGGATATGCCGATTACTTTCCACTATCTATTTTGGTTGACTAAAATTAGATTTTGATTTTTAAATGTTTTGTTGTTTTGTGTGGATCGATTGGAGAGTAAGAAAATCTGATTATTCGGTAGCTCGGTCAGACATTATATTTAGCATCTCCATCCGTTGATGTCCCCGAGGCATTTCCGACATTATATTTAGCGCCGGATAGGAGGAAATTTTGGAACGGGTGCGCCGAGTTCTAGTCGCGATCCCAAGTCGCGATCCCAAGAGCGCAACCGACGCACTAATTTGAACAAGTCAAATATACACAAACTTGAAAAAATCCAGTAAATTTTTACATATATTATATTAGGGAGAATTTGTCATACATGGGTAAGTTTGGCGATAGTTAATTAAAAAACATATAAAAACAGTACAAACCTCCTAGATCGTCCCTAGGCGGCAGTAGAACTACTCCTGGTAGTCGTTGTCGCCGCCGTCGTCATCGTTCAACGCCTCGTTCTTTAGAGCACGGCTGCATCTGGCTCGACATGGCCTCGTCCTCGCCGATGTCGTCGAGGATGACGACGTCGCGTACACAGCATTGGCATGTGGCGGGCTCTAGAAGACGGCGCTGGCGCTCGACCTCCTCCCGCTCGAACTCCACCTTTGACCAGGCAAGCGCGTCGGGGAGGGACATAGGCGGGACATCACCGAGCGATGCCGCAAGCGCCATCTTGAGGCCGTAGCAGTCGTCGGGGTCGTTCGACACCTGCAACTCATCTCGACATAGTCGCACAGTGGTAACCACTTCGGCGCAGGCTCCTTCTTCGTCTGCACCATGCGTAGGTGGCCACACAGTGCTGAAGACGCGTTGCTGCCGCGTGAACGCGTGCATGGAGGCAGCAACGGTTTGGGCTTCACCGGGAGGAGAAGCCACACGGATCTTGGCAGGGTGGAGGTCATCACCGAGCCGGAGGCGCGCGAGGCCGATGCCTAAGAAGAAGACGATGGCCCCGCCATCCTCCTCGGCATCCACGAGTTGCCATGGTGGCGGGAATAGGGAGTCTGGCCTTGCCGCCGGGTATTGTAGGCGTGGGTGGTTGCCGCCCGAGATGTGCTCGAGGGCGGCAGTGAGAGTGCGCCTAGGCACACTCCACCAGAGTCGGCGGCCAACGGTGTTGTTCCACGTTGGCGGAGGCCCCTCGTATGCCGCCATCTCCCAGGCATGGCGATCCCAGAAGTATGCACGCCAGCTCGCGTGGTTGTCGGGGGTGCCAACGGGGATCCATCGTGTCTTCGTCTGTCATGCCTGCGAGGGCGACTTAGATCTTGGTGGCCATGGCGACGCCTTCTGGAGGGGAGATTGGACGCCGCCCGTGCTGAGCCTCCAGGTCGTTGGCGCGCGGATTTTCGGTGGTGCCTGGTAGCCGGCCTCGTAGAGGAGGCATCCCTCCCATGCATTGAGGGAGCGCCGACCGAACCCATTTGCTGACGCGCCGTCTCCAGGGCCACCACTAGTGAACTATGGACCCCGATCCTTTCTTTTATCATCAATCTATAACTGTTTACTGCTTTCTGTTTACTTTCTTCCAGCTATTTCTTTTTTCCACACAATACGTTTAATACTTTGTTTTCAGCAAAACCGGTGAGATTGACAACCTCACTATAAGTTGGGGGCAAAGTTCTGTGGTTGTGTTGTGTAGGTTTCCACGTTGCTGCTAGCACCGGTAGTGCGCCCTGCCAAAGGCCAGCTAGCAACACCTTGGATGTGTTTCCTTGCTCCTACTGGTTCGATAGCCTTGGTTTCATAACTGAGGGAAAACTTGTTGATGTGCTCATCATACCTTCCTCTTGGGTTCCCCAACGAGCTCGATATATTTTGGGCCATCAAGTTATTTTTCTGGCACCGTTGCCGGGGAGTCAAGGACATCTTCACAAGGGGAGTCCCTCATAACCAATCTCTTTACTTTGTTACTTTTGTTTTGCTTAGTTTATTTTTGCTTTCTTTGCTTGTTTCTTTATCCAAAACACACAAAAATTAGTTTTAGTACTTTGCTTTCTTTATTAAAAACACAAAAAGTGACTACTCTTGAAAATACTAAGTTGTGTGACTTCACTAGCACCAGCAACAATGATTTCATGAGCACACCTATTGCTCCACCTGTTCCTGAAGCTACTTTCTTTGAAATTAAACCTGCTTTACTCAATCTTATTATGAGAGAACAATTTTCTGGTATTGGTAATGAAGAAGATGCTACTCATATAAATAACTTTGTTGAACTTTGTGAGATGCAAAAGCATAGGGATTAGATGGAGATATTATTAAGCTTAAATTGTTTCCTTTCTCTTTGAGAGGAAAATATAAAGAATGGTTGAATTCCTTAACTAGGAATAGTATTGATTCTTGGACTAAATGCAAATATGCTTTCATTGGAAAATACTATCCTCCTACCAAGATTATATCTTTGAGAAGTGAAATAATGAAATTTAAACAATCTGATAATGAACATGTTGCTCAAGCTTGGGAAAGAATGAAATCATTGGTAAAGAATTGTCCCACTCATGGACTGACTGCTTGGATGATTATCCAAACCTTTTATGCAGGATTGAACTATTCTTCAAGAAATCTATTGGATTCTGTTGCTGGAGGTACCTTTATGACCATTACTTTGGGTGCTGCAACAAAGCTTCTGGATAATATGATGGTTAACTATTCTGAATGGCACACTGAAAGAGCTCCACAGGGTAAGAAGGTAAATTCTGTTGAAGAAACCTCCTCCTTGAGTGATAAAATTGATGTTATTATGTCTATGCTTGTTAATGGGAAAGCTCATATTGATCCAAATCATGTTCCCTTAGCCTCTTTGGTTGCTCAAGAAGAGTAAGTTGATGTGAACTTTATAAGAAATAACAATTTTAGCAACAATGCCTACAGGAATAATTTTGGTAACAACAATTATAGGCCATATCCTCCCAACAACGGTAATGCTTATGGAAATTCCTACAACAATAATAGGAGTGCTCCCTCTAAACTTGAAGTTATGCTTAAAGACTTTATTAGTAAACAATCTGCTTTCAATAAAACTATTGAGGAAAAACTCTCTAATGCTGAAAGAAATATAGCATCATTGGCTGAAGCTCAATCTTCTTTGAATAAAATGGCTGCTAAACCTGAAACTATTGATAATCCCTTTGTTGCTACTAATGACATACAAGTTATAATTGATGAAAATGTTAGACTATTAGCTGAATTGCATGCTGAGTGGGAAAGAGAAGATGAAATTGCTAGAAACATTAGTGTTTCTACTATCACTACCACTAGTGTTGAGGCTAGTAATAGCTCTACTACTTTAGATGATAATTATGATTTTGATCTTGATGGTTGCAATATCTCTGAAGTTATTAAGTTCCAACAAAAGCTTGCTAAAAGTCCTAATGCTAGTGCTATGAATATGGCCTTTACAAAACACATTACTGATGCTCTCATAAAAATTAAAGAAGAAAAGATGAAACATAAAGCTTCTATTCCTATAAAACAAGAAGATGGTTGGGAACCCATCATTAATATGAAAGTGAATGATTTTTATTTCAAAGCTTTATGTGATCTTGATATTAGTGTTTCTATTATGCCTAGAAGGATTTATGATATGCTTGATTTTCCACCATTGGAAGATTGTTATTTGAATGTCCCGCTTGATGATAATGCTAAAAAGAAACTCATGGGGAGTATTAATGATGTTCTTATTATGGTTAACAATGCTTATGTCCCTGTTCATTTTTATGTTTTGGATGTTGAATGCAATGCTTCTTGTCCTATTACTTTGGGAAGACCTTTTCTTAGAACTGTTGGTGCCATTATTGATATGAAAGAAGGCACCATTAAATATCAACTACCACTCAAGAAAGGTATCGAACACTTCCCTAAGAATAGAGAGAATATTTCTTTTGCCTCTCCTATGAAAACAAAATTTGCTCTTAATGCTTCTTCATTTTAGAACACTTGATTCTTTTTCTTGCTTCTTATGCCTAACTTAAAGGCGTTAAAGAAAAGTACTTATTGGGAGATAACCCAAAAGTTTTAGATGAGTCTTGGAAGTTATTGCTTCAGTAATAACCTCTCCTTATCCTTTTTATTTGCTTTTTGTGCCAAGAGTAACCTCTAATGAGAGAGAAGTAATGATTGGGAAAGTTGCTGTCTCGAAACAGATTTCTGTGCTTCACCGTAAAAATTCGTGTAAAATCTCTGTACGTATTTTTGTGGCGTTAATTTTTGTGCTTATGCCCTAGGTTGTTATCTAACTTTCGTTAGTTCAACACTTTTTATTTGAGCAACAGAAGGTCTTCTAAAAAATTGGTTTTTACCTTCTGGTCCGTTTTGATAGATTTCTGTCATTATTTGCATTTGCTTCTTGTTGGTTCCTTTTTGAGTTCTTTTGGGGAATTGTGATTTTTGACGGAAGTGCTACAGTAGCTTGTGTTTTGATGGAAGTTTTATTGGTGTTTAAACTGAACCCAAAGACTTATTATCTTGAGTACACTAATGTTGCTAATAAAGATTGTGTGAAGTTTTGTATGAAGGAAAAATTTAAGGTGTATGGAGAGAATGATGTAATGAGATGAAGAATGGACTAAAGCTCAAGCTTGGGGATGCCACCCCGTGTCACCCCAAGAAATATTCAAGAGGTACAAGCGTCAAAGCTTGGGGATGCCCAAGGCATCCCCTTCTTCATTAATAAAAATCCCAGGTTTCTTCCAAACACTTCATTTTTATTGTTCCATGCACAGGTGTGTTGTTCTTGGAGCTTCTTCCTTTTTATTTTCCGTTTGCTTAGTTTTCTTAGTTTGCTGAGTAAATTGGTTGTCCCCCTCTTTCGTACATTGGTTTTCAAATAGTTTGGTTTGGATTGGAAAAGAGTAGGAAAAGTTCATGCTTAAGTGGTAAAGAGAGCTTGTTTTTGACTGTGGCCTATGCTTTGTCATGCCATGCTTGATATTGTTTTGGCTTTATGCTTAGTGATCTTTGTTGTAGCATGACATGTTATAAACAATTGAGATTGCTTAATGTGCCTTGGAAGAATCATGCATTGTTTTAGCATATTAAAGCATAGTATTGTGGTATTCTCCTTTGATGCTTTATTTGGGTTGACTTGGTGCATGCTCACACCATGTTAAGACTATCCCAAGTCACCATAGCCTTTATGATCCTTTATTTTTCGACTTGTAATATCACTTTATGCTTTGATCAATGATGTTTTGTCGCTCTGCATGATTATGGCCATTATTGCTCTCTTAGTTGGTTGCTCCCAGTATTTTGCTAGCCTCCATAACCAAGTATGAGTTCCACTCATGCATCTAACTCCTAAAACCAAGTTATTCCAAAGAGTCCACCATACCTACCTATTAGCATTTGCTATTCCAAGTATATTCATGTTTTTATCTACCTTCCGAATTAAACTTGTTATGAGAAAACTAGTGATTAAAGCTCTCACAAACTTGATGACACACTTTACTTTTCTTGCCCTTAATAAACTTGAACCATTGTGTCATCTATGTGGTATACGTTTGCACTTATATGTTGGGGATTAGCAGAACCATGTTGTCATGGGGAACGCTTTTAACATTGCACTTGTACTTTGTACCTAGTTGATATCATGCTCTTTTGTCTATGGATGTCGTCGGTGTGAAATGAAAGGGGAGCTTGTAAGTCCATGGAGTTATGTATGTGTGTTAGAGAAACGCCTAGGCCGCTGGTCTAATCCATGCCTAATCATGATGGAAACCTGCAGAGTAACCATAATGAGCAATCTATGAAGCATTCTTCTTATAAAAAAAGAGATAGAGATTGAGAAAAATAAGAAAAAAAGAAAAAAAGAAATGAGAAAAGAGGAAAGAGAGAAAAAGCACCATTTTCCCATGGTAAATAAGAAGATTGCTGAGATGCTCGTTGTCTGCTTGCCTTGTCATTTTATTATGGGGATTCTTCCGTATCATCGGGCAAGGGGTACCCCGTTGGCAGTTCTCTATGATACACATGTACTTACTATGACAAGAACTTACCGATAACTAAACTTGAGTAGCATGAGGAGCGACCCTCGTATTCAAGGGACATGAGATTTCCAACTTATACTTTGTCAAGCATATACTCCATAGTTTGTTCACTTTAACCTTAATCACTTCAAGATGCTTATGATAGGGGCAATGAGAGCTGAAAGCTAATAAGTACCATAATTTTTGGAAGCTCTTTTTGAAACTTGAATCCCTACTTCCTTCTATGAAGGCCTTTCTTTTACTTTTATGTTGAGTCTCCACCTTCTATCTTTATGCACCTATTTTTGAGAGCATAGTGGCCATTCTTAGTTCTGTGTGCATTGTCCCAAGACTTGTTGATTGATGCATAATTTTGATATTGCTTGTTCTTAAACTATTTGTATCTAGTCACTCTTATGAACTTTGAAGGTGTCCTATGCATCTATGTTTGCTACTCTATGAGGGACAAGCTGAATGCCACTATGCTATGTTCTTTATGTGAAACAAACAAACGTCTTGCAAAACATTGTTATTCATGAATCTTTTGTTTGTGCCTTTTCATGTTGCAAGATAGTTGGTATGTCTTATTGTTAGAACTTTATCTTTCATGCTATGTTGAAGTACTATGATCCCAGCTATCAATGTTTTATTAATACTTTGATCAAGTTTATGATGGTGCATGTCACCTAAAAAATTATTCTTTCTTTTTATCACTTACCTACTTGAGGACGAGCAGGAGTTAAGCTTGGGGATGTTGATACGTTGCTAACGTATCCATAATTTTTGATGTTCCATGCTTGGTTTTATCTACTTTCTTATGTTTTGTCCACACTTTGGAGTACTTTTTATACACTTTCTTGGACTAACCTATTAACAAGATGCCATAGTGCCAGTTGCCTATTTTCTGCTCTTTTTGGTTCCAGGAAAGTCAGAAAATGAATATTCTCGGAATTGGACGGGACAAAAGCCAAAGTCGGTTTTTCACCGAGGGGGACACGGAGCCAGGATAAGAGACAGAGAGGGGCCAGGGGCAGGCCACACCACCTGGCCACACGGCCAGGCCTGGCCCGCGCCAGGGGGTGGTCTGGCCGCCTAGGGAACCCCTTCGGCCTCCCCTTTCGCCTATAAGATGCCTCCGATACAGAAACCCTAAGTACCCGATCAAAATTCCACGAAAGAGTCTGTAGCCACCGTTATCTCCATCCCTAGATCGGGAGGGATCTGAAGCTCTTCCCGTCACCCTGCCAGAGGGGAGAATTCACCCTGGAGGCCTTCTTCATCACCATGCAAGCCTCCGGTGTGATGCGTGAGTAGTTCATCCTTGGACTACGGGTCCATGTAGTAGCTAGATGGTTCGTTCTTCTCCTCTGTGCTACCATGTCTAGATCTTGTGATCTCTGTTCATGATCAAGATCATCTATTTGTAATCTTACATGTTGTGTTTGCGGGGATCCGATGGATATTGAGATGCTATTTCAGATTGATTATTGATTCTATCATGTCTTTGTTGTTTGTGATCTTGCATGCTTTCCGTTGTTAGTAGCTATCTTGGCCAAGTAGATGCTAGCAACTCCAAGAGTTAGTATTTATGCTCAATAGTGGGTTCATGCCTCTAGTAATCTGGGGAAGTGACAGAAATCTCTAAGGTACTAGATATGCTGTTGCTACTAGGGAGAAAACAACAATCCTTTGTTCATAGAACAATCGTATTACTTACTTTACACGCAATGCGTAATGCAATTATCTGTTGTTTGCAACTTAATACTAGAGGGGGTTCAGATGATAACGTGAAGGTGGATTATTAGTCATAGATGCAGTTGGATTACGGTCTATGTATAATGTTGTAATGCCCAATCAAATCTCATAGGAGTCAAGATGAGTAGTATATGCGTGTATGCTTTCTCGATGTTTGTCAATTGCCCTGCTGTAATTTGTTCACCCAACATGTCATCTATCTTAAGGAGAGCCACCACTAGTGAACTATGGACCCCGGTCCTTTCTTTTATCACCAATCTACAATTGTTTACTGCTTTTTGTTTACTTTCTGCAAGCTATTACTTTCTTCCACACAGTACCTTTAATCCTTTGTTTTCAGCAAAATCGGTGAGATTGACAACCTCACTGTAAGTTGGGGGCAAAGTTATGTGGTTGTGTTGTGCAGGTTTCCACGTTGCTGCTAGCACCGGTAGTGCGCCCTGCCAAAGGCCAGCTAGCAACACTTTGGAGGTGTTTCCTTGCTCCTACTGGTTCGATAACCTTGGTTTGATAACTGAGGGAAAACTTGCTGCTGTGCTCATCATACCTTCCTCTTGGGGTTCCCCAACGAGCTCGATATATTTTGGGACATCAGAGTTTCAGATTTCTATCACTCCGGCAAACCCACGATTAGTAGCCAAATACACAATGCATTCCCCTAGGCCCATAAAGGTGAAGTATCATGTAGTCGACGTTCACATGACACCACTAGAAGAATAACACCACAACTTAATTATCAAACCATTGAATCTTTCTCAACACAATTCCACTACTAACAACATGACTTCTCCCATGTCCTCAAGAACTAAATGAACTACTCACGAGACATCATATGGATCAAGATCTGAGATGGAATACTGATAAGTAACAATATGAACATAAACAATAATTCAATGGTTCCACTCAATAGAATCAACTACAACAAGTAATCAACACCGGGAAAGTTTCCCCTAAGAATTATGCAAGAGTCAACCCAATTGTTACAGCGGTATGGAGTGGTGATGATGGTGCTGATGGAGATGATGGTGGAGATGACGATGATGATGATCCCGGTGAAGTCTATCTTGATGACGGTGTTGATGGCGACGATCTCCCTCTCCGGGAAGGAATTTCCCCGGCAGATTTCTGCCTGCCGGAGAGCTCTTTCTCTCTTTGTAGTTTTCCGCCCCGCAGAGGCGGCAGAATCTTTCTATGGTTGCCCCCCGAGTCTTAGGGTTTCGAGGGGATTATATGTGTTAGAGGGCGGTGCCAGAGGTGGGCCAGGGTGGCCACACAACCTGGTGGCACAACCAGGGATGGCCCGCGCCGGGGGGTGGTGTGGGCCCCCTGTGGCCTATCTCCACTTCCCCTTGTGGCTTCCTTCATATTCTGGAAAAATAGGATTTTCTATATATTTTCCGGGATTTTCCGATCTTCACGAATTTTGCCTTCAAACAGTGCCTTGTCCATTAGAATCCTGACTTCAATGGTCCATCCTCCAAAAGTCATCAACCATGCAAAAATAGATGAAATAACATAAGTATCATCTCTTAATATGAAATATATCAATGAACAATAGTAAATTATGATATAGAATAGTGATGCAAAATGGACGTATCAGGGTGCCTCAGCCGCGACCACACGAGGGTGCAGAGCATCCCACTTAGACGTCCTAACTCCAATTGAGGAGTTCGTTGACCACGTCTTCATGCAGGGGTGTCGGATATACGTGCAGGGGTCGCGAGTTTGGCTCACCAATGGCGGGGGATTGCTGCGGATATGTAGAGGAGATGATGGGGAAATTGCTTGGTCGAGACCTATATAGTGATCTCCTAATTGCTGCATATATGTGCTACGGCAGTGGATTTATAGTGCATTGTAAAAAATGCCGCATCCAAGATTTCGACACCGAGGGTGTGCAATCCCCTTTTTAGTTTCGCGAGGGGCACAATACACACCAAGCTCGATCGGCGATCACGAAGAACACACAATCACATAGAGGCATGTTTGAAAGGAATATATAAATGGTTATTATCTTATTCCAGGTTTATAATAGATGTTTGTTGATGACCCACAAGTATAGGGGATGTATCATAGTATTTTCAATAAGTAAGAATGTCGAACCCAATGAGGAGAAGAAGGTGTTGACAAGTGGTTTGGATCAGGAATTCTCTGTAAATACTTAGCAAACGGATTTTTAGGGTTTTTTGATAATGCAGATAAATAAAGTGTGAGTAAATAAAAGACAATAATTCCAGCAAGTGGCCCAATCCTTTCTTTAGCAAAGGACAAGACGGTTGTATTACTTAAGATGACCAAACATTCTCGCGGACACATGGGAATATTGTCAAGTGTTTTCGCTTCATATAGTTGATTAATCTTCTATGGTTGGATAAGTGTTGTGTGGGTGAACCTAGCTAATGTACTGACTTTCCTAGAACTAATACATACTTGTGATTATACTCCTTGCAAGTATCCGCAACTACAAGAAAGTATTTAAGATAAAAAACCCTAACCACAGCCTTAAACTTTGAGATCCTACACTCCCTTATGCAAAGGGTTCCTAACGGGGGTTTAGGTTTCTATCACTCCGGCAACCCCGTGATTAGTAGCCAAATACACAATGCATTCCCCTAGTCCCATAAAGGTGAAGTATCATGTAGTCGACGTTCACATGACACCAGTAGAACAATAACACCACAACTTAAATATCAAACCATTAAATCTTTCTCAACACAATTCCACTACTAACAACATGACTTCTCCCATGTCCTCAAGAACTAAATGAACTACTCACGAGACATCATATGGATCAAGATCAGAGATGAAATAATGATAAGTAACAATCTGAACATGAACGATAATTCAATGGTTCCACTAAATAGCATCAACTACAACAAGTAATCAACACCAGGAAAGTTTTCCCTAAGAACTATGCAAGATTTCAACCCAATTGTTATAGTGGTACGTAGTGGTGATGATGGTGCTGGTGGAGATGATGGTGGAGATGATGATGATGATCTCTATGAAGTCTAGCTTGATGACGGTGTTGATGGCGACGATCTCCCCTCCCCGAGAAGGAATTTCCCCGGTAGATCTCTGCCTGCTGGAGAGCTCTTTCTCTCTGTGTAGTTTCCGCCCTACAGAGGCGGCGGAATCTTTCTGTGGTCGCCCCCGAGTCATAGGGTTTCGAGGGGATTATATACGCCAAAGGGGATGCTGGAGGTGGACCAGGGTGGCTACACCACCTAGTGGTACGACCAGGGGGACCCGTGCTAGGGGGTGGTGTAGGCCCCCTGTGGCCCATATCCACTCCTCCTTCTGGCCTCCTTCGTCTTCTGAAAAAATAGGAATTTCCATATATTTTCCAGGATTTTTTGATCTTCGTGAATATTGCATCTAGACAGCTCTTGTTCCATCAGAATCCTGATTGCGGTGGTTCATCCTCCAAAAGTCATCAATCATGCAAAAATAGATGAAATAACATAAGTGTCATCTCTTAATATGAAATATATCAATGAATAGTAGTAAATTATGATATAAAATAGTGATGCAAAATGGACGTATCAACTCCCCCAAGCTTAGACCTCGCTTGTCCCCAAGTGAAAACTGAGCTCAATAAACATGACCACAGGTTTATGGAGTGAAGTGTCGATAAAGAGAATACAGACAAGAAGCGTCACATTCATCAATACACAAATCATAATAGAAAACAACTCACTATTATATAACTTAACTTGCAATGAGTAAGGGAAACACAATAAAGATACACAAAGTAAATCATAATTGGTAATGGCAAACTTTGTCCTTGGTTAGAGAATGGTTAACAAATTGCAGGAGTCAAATTTAGTGGGGTTTTTGATGCTAGCTTTCAAAGTAATATTCATTCAGATAAGAGAAGTGTGCAAAACAAGGAACATAAGAAACATGCTTGAATAACTCATCATATGGATGATTGAATCACAACAACTCAAATGCTTGCTTGAGATAGAAAGGAATAAGTTTACTGACTCAACTAAAAAGTAAAAGATAGGCCCTTCTGGCCTCCTTCGTCTTCTGGAAAAATAGGAATTTCCATATATTTTCCAGGATTTTTTGATCTTCGCGAATATTGCATCTAGACAGCTCTTTTTCCATCAGAATCCTGACTGCGGCGGTTCATCCTCCAAAGGTCACCAATCATGCAAAAATAGATGAAATAACATAAGTGTCATCTCTTAATATGAAATATATCAATGAATAGTAGTAAATTATGATATAAAATAGTGATGCAAAATGGACGTATCAACTCCCCCCAAGCTTAGACCTTGCTTGTCCCCAAGTGAAAACTGAGCTCAATAAACATGACCACAGGTTTATGGAGTGAAGTGTCGATAAAGAGAATACAAACAAGAAGCATCACATTCATCAATACACAAATCATAATAGAAAACAACTCACTATTATATAACTTAACTTGCAATGAGTAAGGGAAACACAATAAAGATACACAAAGTAAATCATAATTGGTAATGGCAAACTTTGTCCTTGGTCATAGAATGGTTAACAAATTGCAGGAGTCAAATTTAATGGGGTTTTCGATGATAGCTTTCAAAGTAATATTCATTCAGATAAGAGAAGTGTGCAAAACAAGGAACATAAGAAACATGCTTGAATAACTCATCATATGGATGATTGAATCACAACAACTCAAATGCTTGCTTGAGATAGAAAGGAATAAGTTTACTGACTCAACTAAAAAGTAAAAGATAGGCCCTTCTTAGAGGGAAGCAAATATTTCAAGTTTCATAAAGAGCCTCCAAAAATTATGGTACTTACTAGCTTTCAGCTCTCATTGCCCCTATCATAAGCATCTTGAAGTGATTAAGGTTAATGTGAGGGAAAATATGAGTTATATGCTTGACAAATTATAAGTTAAAAGTCTCATGCCTCTTGAGTACGAGTACCAGACCTCATGCTACTCAACTTTGGTCTTCGGTAAGTTCTTGCCATTGTAAGTGTATGTGTATCATAGAGAACCGCCAATAGGGTACCCCTTTCCCCATGACACAGGAGCTATCCCATATTAAAATGACAAGGCAATAGACAATGAGCATCTCAGTGATCTTTTTATTTTCTATTTGCATAGGTTTTTATTGAGGATGCTTCATAGAATGCCACTATGGTTATGCTGCAGGTTTCCACCATGATTAGGCATGACTTATGCTAGCCACCCAAGCGTTTCTCTAACACATATACAAACTCCATGAGCTTACAAGCTCCCATTTTATTTCACATCGCCGGCATCCATAAACAAAAGAACATGATATCAACTAAATAATAAGTGCAATGTTGAAGACGGACCCCATGATAACATGGTTTTGATAACTCCCAACTTATAATTTGCAAGCATACAAGCTTCATAAGATAGTCACAATGGTTCAAATTTATTAAGTACAAGAAAATAAAGTGTGCCATCAAATTTGTGAGAGATTTAGTCACTAGTTTTCACATAACAAGTTTAATTTGGAAGATAGATAAAACTCGAGAATTTACTTGGAATAGCAATAATGCTAATAGGTAGATATGGTGGACATAAATGGCATAGGTTTTAGTTCAAGTATTGGATGCACGAGAAGCATACCATCTTAGTATAGGTTTTTGGCTAGCAAGGCTAGGTAGCAAGCATAAGAGTTGAAGGAAACAAACAAACATACAAGTGATAGAAACAATCATGCAATCTTCCTTGGAAACACAAAAGTGAAGGGAATATGCCCGAGAGGCAATAATTAAGTGGTTATTCTCTTATTCCATGTTTATGATAAATGTTTATTTTGCATGCTATAATTGTATTAATTGGAAATGTTAATACATGTGTGTTTAATAAACAAAATACAAAGTTCCTAGTACTGCCTCTCTTATAAACTAGCTCGTTGATTAACAAGATGATCAAGGTTTCCTAATCATGGACATTGGATGTTGTTAATAACGAGGTCACAACATTAGTTGAATGATGTGATGAACATTCATCCGAAGTATAGCATTACGATCAAAGTCATTATGTTTATATTGCTATAACATCATACGAAGTAATCTTAGTCCTTAGACCATGAGATCATGTTAATTGCTAACACCGGAAGAGTATCTTAATAACATCAAACGTCACACCGTAACAGGGTGACTATAAAGGTGGGTTCAGTGCTACGAAGGTGTTATGTTGAGGCTCATGGATCAAGAGTGGGATTTGTCCATCCCGATGATGGATAGATATACTCTAGGCCCTCTCGGTGATATCACATTGAAATAGCTTGCAAGCAAGTGATGTGATCACTAGAATGTTATATCACGGGAACAAGAAAAGAGTACATGTCGGTAACGAGATCAAACTAGGTATGGAGATACCGATGATCAAATCTCAGACATGTAATATATCGCGAGACAAAGGGATTTAGTTACTGGCGTTAAAGGTTCTCACGATCACAGAAGTCATCGTTGAATGTGTAGGAGTCAGTATGGATCTCTAGGTCCCGCTTCTAATTATTGATCTGAGAGGGGTCTCGATCATGCCTGCATTATTCGCGAACCTTAGGGTGACACACTTAAGGGATACCGACACCATTTGGAGCAAATATATTTCAGATAAAGATTTAAGAAAACGCTGGAATTATTTCAATAGACACCGAAACTGTTTCGGGTGAAATTGCTGAAATTGGTTCTGCATGTAATATTGAAATGTTGCAGGGGGTTAATTAACAAAAAATCTGAATAAAAATAATAAAAGAGTTTTATTAAATGAGAGAGCATTAAATTTAGAGAAATTTAATGCATTTAAAGTGGAGACTTTAAAAGAGAATGTGAAGGGGCATTTTAATGTGGAGGGGGTTACCACCACATGAATGGGGGAGGTGAAGGGACACCCTCCCCTCCTCCTATAAAAGGCCCCCCTCTCACTCCTTCTTCCTCACACCTCCTCGTGAAGGATCTCTCTCCCCCTCTAGTATTATTCCCCATGGTGTCAGATTAGCGAGATACATGTTCCCGTGGCTTTTCTGAAAAAAGGTTCTTGCTTTGCTTTTTTTTTTGGAAAGCGAGGGACGGAGGTTGTCGGGGTACTGGACGTGTGTGGGATCACGGATGCACCGCTGCTTTGCGGTGCTGGACTTGGTGGTGCTGGACTTGCTGGATCTGGATCTGAAGGACGTGCTGGAGTCGGACCTGCTGGACTTCATCACGATCTTGAGATCGGCAAGTGTACGACTACATCATCCACGAGTTCCATCTCGTTAACAAAGCTTTGTTGCCTTCGAGGGTAAGTTCTCCATGGATGTATATCCACCCGTTGCTTGTATCTAGTAGATAGATCTTGGCGTATAGTTCCCATCGTAGGAATTTTTTTGTTTTCTATGCTGCGAACCCCAACAAAAAGATCTTAACTAGAGAATACTAAGCTTATGAGCCAATCAAGAAAGAAAGATAATGAAATTATATTTATAAAAGTACTTTTCTTTTTTCCATTCAATCCTCAAATAGTGTTGCTACTGACCAGAGCTAGGTTTGCCATAACCAACTAAATTTACTTAATGATCCCAAAGTGATACCAACACTAACAACAAGATCAATCATAGAATAGAAATTACAACCTAAAATAAGATGTGCAAAAAGTAAATGATAAAACTTCTCATTAATATTCCATAACGGCAACTCACACTAAGGGATACATAGATAACTAACTGGAGGAGAGATACTTCCACAATTCAAACCATCCTATATGATAACTTATCTATTCATGATATGACTCTACTAAAAAGGTAAACAGATGAAAGATAATGATGTGATACCGTGGCACTCCCCCAAGCTTGCAACAAACCAAGGGGATGCCAAAACCTGATGACGAATTACTCCTTCGATGGTGGTGGTGGTGTCTCGATAAGCTTTTCAATCAATTTCTTCAAATCCTCAATCTCGAAGGTGAGAGTACGAATCAACTCCGAATTGTGCTCAATGCGGTTCATGATTATGTCAGATTGTGAATCCCAGCCCTTGTGATTCTTTCCCCACTCTTCCTCCTTAAAGTGTTCTTTTCCTGCATGGTTAGAACGAGGCATGTCCCAATTGGAGGGTAATTTTTCCTTAGGCACCTTTTGGAATTGCTTCTCATGTATAAGGGTATGGAAGGGATTCTAGGTGCATGGAGGAGGTGACCGTGAAGCCAAGCAAAGGCGCGGAACCATCCCTCCAGTGGACATCTGTGCAGTCCTTTTGAGGTTGACAAGATGTGCCATCACTCCAATGCTTGCAATGGTGGTGCTGGTGCACGGATGCTGGTCTTCCTTCACTTCCTCTTTAACTTCACCCTTGATCTCCTCCTCCTGCTTGGTGTATTGGAGATCATCTTCCACAGGCTTCTTGCCCTTATCGTTGGTGGAGACCATTGTGCTTCTAAACTTGAGAATAGTTCCTGACAGAAACAGATAGAAATAAAGACACAATGAGAACACGATATACAGACCTCGGGGGATCCTGGGGATTATATATTACAAAGTTTAACAACAAAAGGAAGGTACTGGGAGAAAACGGGCCGGAGACGGGCTCAGGGGTGGCCACACCCCCTGGTGGCGCGACCAGGTGGGCCTGTGCCATAGAGTGGTGTGAGCCCCTGGGCTCCGTTTTCGTCCCTCTTTCGACTCATTATTTTCCATGTTAGATAAAAACTGCAAAAAGATAAATCAAAAAGTTTTTCAAGGACCTTTTCTTACCAGAACTGTTACCTATTTGAAAATGGACTCTGCAGGTTTCTGAATTTGGTGTTTAATAAATTCTTCCGGAGTCACCACTTGAATAATATCAATATCTTTATTGTAAGAATCTTCAAAAATATTGGCTTGAGTCTTTTGACCATTCTTCATCTCATTACATCATTCTCTCCTACCACTTGAAAATTTCTCTCATACAAAACTTCACACAATCTTCATTAGCAACATTAGTGCATGCAAGATAATAAACCTTTAGGTTCAATTTCAACTGAAATCCATCAAAACATAAGCTACTGAAGCAACTCCTTTCGAAAGCCCAAAAATAATTCAAAAAGGAAATCGATTTAAGAGGCAAATGCAAAAATGGCAGAAATCTATCAAAATAGAGCAGCAGGTAAAGATCAATTTTTTCGAAAATCTTTTGTTGCTCAAATCAAAAAGTGCAAAACTGATGAAAGTTAACTAATATCCTGGGGCATGTACACAAAAAATTAGAGATCAGTACGACTTTCTGGGATTTTTTCACGATTTTTTACGGCGAAGCACAAAAATCTATTTTGGGACAGCAACTTCCCCAAATCTTACTTCTCTCTCATTAGAGGTTGATCTTGACACAAAAACCAAACAAAAAGGATAAGGAGATTTTATTACAGAAGCAATAACTTCCATGACTCAAATAAACAAAAACAGAAAGCAAAAATATATTGGGTTATCTCCCAAAAATCTCTTTCTTTATAGCCATTAAGATAGGCATGATAAATTTCAAAGATGCTCACATAAGGATATGAATTGAAGTAAAAGAGAGCATCAAGGAGCCAATATACACATATTTAAGTCTAACCCACTTCCTATGCAAGGGAATTTTGTAAGAAAATAAATTATTGAAACCAGAGGCTACTAGCATAGGAAGGCAAAACAAGTGCAACATAAAGACTTTCAGCAGAAAGCGAGGAAACTTAATATTATTGAGATGCATGAAACATTTTTCCCTCTCTCAGAATAACTTTCAGCATCATGAATAAATTTAATGATATAACTATAAAATGAACCATAGTAGCAATGATCACTTATTCTGACAGAAAACACAGGGACACTAGCCTTCCTAGTTCTACTAGGATGTGAAACAATATTAGAAGTATCCTTACAAAGGATAATGTACCCATCTTCTACATTTTTAGAGACAAAGTCTTTCATATTTGCTACTGCAGGTTCAACATATATTTGTTCATCAGGTTCTACAACTTTCTTTGTACTTTTGTTAACCATACTAGTTATTATGAATGCTCCTTTATGTTAACAGGGAAAGGTATTTTCTCGATGTAAGGTTCAGGTAAAATATGATCAACAGTGTAAACTTCAGTATTTCTAGCAGGAACACAATTAACAATATCTTTATATGGCTCAAGATACTTGTTCCATTTCTTTTTAGGAATTTCAATATAAGAGGCAAAGGCCTTAAAACAATTTGCAATACTTTGAGAATCAAGACCATAAGCAACACTAATATTATGAAAGTCATCAGTTCCCATAAAAGATTTAATGCATTCATAATCATAATTTATACCTGACTTTCTTCCTTTATCATTCTCACATGCTTTAGCATTGTCTTGAATATGGTCTAGAAGATCCCATTTAGCTTCTTCTTTCATACGTGTAAATGATCCAGCACAAGAAACATCCAATAGATCCTTATCATGAAGAGAAAGCCTTGCATAAAAGTTATTGATAATAATATTATTAGGGAGCTCATGAATAGGACATTTGGGCATTAGTGACTTCAATCTCCCCTAAGCTTGGGTGATACTCTCTCCATCACGAGGCCAAAAGTTATATATTTGATTCCGATCTTTATAAATCTCACTAGGAGGATAAAATTTGGAATAAAAGAGAGGTACAATTTCCTCCCATTCAAGTGATTGGCCATTCTTTAGCAGCTTATACCATTCCTCAGCTCTGCCTTTCAATGATACAGATAATAACTTTTTCTTAACTTGATCTGTTGTAATACCTGCACACTTGAACAATCTGCATATTTCATGTATAAAAAGCAAATGATCACCAGGATGGACAGTTCCATCTCCAAAATAGTAGTTATCCATAACACGATCAACAATTTTTAAAAGTATCAATTTCAGCAGGTGGTGTTTCATCTACTACCTTAGTAGTGGTAGTAGCATTCCAAAATAAGAAACTAAGTGAATTATTCATATTGAGAATAAAATATCAAAAAGAAATAAACAATACTCATAGTAGAAGTTTCTGTTACCAGTTCCACTCTTCAATAGCGCTTCACTCCCCAGCAGTGGCGCTAGAAAATAGTCTTGATGACCTACAAGTATAGGGGGTGTATCGTAGTATTTTTGATGAGTAAGAGTGTCGAACCCAACGAGGAGCAGAAGGTGCTGACAAGTGGTTTGGATCAGGAATTCTCTATAAATACTTAGCAAACGGATTTTTAGGGTTTTTTGATAATGCCGATAAATAAAGTGCAAGTAAATAAAAGGCAGTAATAATAATTGCAGCAAGTAGCCCAATCCTTTCTTTAGAAAAGGACAAGCCGGTTGTATTACTTAAGATGACCAAACATTTTCGAGGACACATGGGAATATTGTCAAGTGCTTTCGCTTCATATAGTTGATTAATCTTCTCCTGTTGGATAAGTGTTGTGTGGGTGAACCTATGCTAATGTACTGACCTTCTTAGGATTAATACATACTTGTGATTATACCCCTTGCAAGCATCCACAACTATAAGAAAGTAATTAAGATAAAAACCTAGCCACAACCTAAAACTTTGAGATCCTACACTCCCTTATGCAAAGGTTTCCTAACGGGGGTTTAGGTTTCTGTCACTCCGGCAACCCCACGATTAGTAGCCAAATACACAATGCATTCCCCTAGGCCCATAAAGGTGAAGTATCATGTAGTCGACGTTCACATGACACCACTAGAAGAATAACACCACAACTTAAATATCAAACCATTAAATCTTTCTCAACACAATTCCACTACTAACAACATGACTTCTCCCATGTCCTCAAGAACTAAACGAACTACTCATGAGACATCATATGGATCAAGATCAGAGATGAAATAATGATTAGTAACAATCTGAACATGAACGATAATTCAATGGTTCCACTCAATAGCATCAACTACAACAAGTAATCAACACCGGGAAAGTTTCCCCTAAGAACTATGCAAGATTCAACCCAATTGTTACAGTGGTACAGAGTGGTGATGATGGTGCTGGTGGAGATGACGGTGGAGATGATGATGATGATGATCCCAATGAAGTCTAGCTTGATGATGGTGTTGATGGCGACGATCTCCCCTCCCTGGGAAGGAATTTCCCTAGTAGATTTCCGCCTGCCGGAGAGCTCTTTATCTCTCTGTAGTTTCCGCCCCGCAAAGGCGGCGGAATCTTTCTATGGTCGCCCCCCGAGTTTTAGGGTTTTGAGGGGATTATATACGCCAAAGGGGGATGCTGGAGGTGGGCCAGGGTGGCCACATCACCTAGTGGCGCGGCCAGGGGACCCGCGCCAGGGGGTGGTGTGGGCCCCCTGTGGCCCATCTCCACTTCTCCTTCTAGCCTACTTCGTCTTCTGGAAAAGTAGGAATTTCCATATATGTTTCGAGATTTTCTAGTCTTCGCGAATATTGCATCTAGATAGCTCTTTTTCCATCTGAATCCTGACTCCGGTGGTTCATTCTCCAAAAGTCATCAATCATGCAAAAATAGATGAAATAACATATCATCTCTTAATATGAAATATATCAATGAATAGCAGCAAATTATGATATACAATAGTGATGAAAAATGGACTTATCATTTATTTCTCATGCTATAATTGTGTTAACAGGAAACGTTAATACATGTGTGTTTAATAGACAAAAGAAAAAGGTTCCTAGTAATGCCTCTCACTACATTGGCTTGTTGATTAACTAGTGATCGGGGTTTCCTGTTCATGAACATTGGGTATTGTTAGTAACGAGTTCATGTCATTAGAGAATGATGTGATGAACATTCACCCACAATATATTTAGCAACATGGTCATGTCCTCAATTTTATATTGCTATCTCATTCGAATTAACTCTAATCCTTAGACCATGAGATCATGTCAATCACTAACTCTGGAAGAGTACTTTGATTCCATCTGTAACAACATGATTATAAAGATGTCATTGAGTATTTGGAAAGTGTTGGTTGAGGCTCGTGGATCAAGAGTGAGATTTGTCCATCCTGATGACGGAGAGATATACTCAGGGCCCTCTCGGTGATATCACATTAACATATCTTGCAAGCAAGTGGTAAGATCACTAAGAATGATATATGACGGGAACAAGAAAAGAGTACTTGTTGGTAACGAGATCGAACTAGGTATGGATGATACCAAATGATTGGATCTCAAACAAGTAAAATATCATGAGACTAAAGGAATTGGTTACTGTGAAAAAGATTCATGCGATCACTAATTCATCATTGAATTAGTGGGAGTCATTATGGATCTCCAGGTCCCGCTAATGATTATTGATCGGAGAGAGTATCGATCATGTCCACTTAGTTCACGAACCCTTAGGGAGACACACTTAAGGGTAGTCGACGCATTTGAGTGGATAGGGAACGTAGGAGAAAATACCGGACAATGCATGAATTGTTCTGATAAATCTGCTAGAATAGTTTGGGTGTATCGAAATACTGCAAGGGAATTAATTGTTGATGTGTTCATTAAATGAAGTACTCATTAAATGAAGTGTTCATTAAATTAGTGGCATTAAATCAAGTGTACTAAAAGTGGTTTTAATGGAATGACTCTTGATTTTTGAGTGGAGAATAAATGGGAGAAAATGGCTCTTCATATTTTTGAGTGGAGTGTCCACTAGCCATCATGAGGGGAGAGGTGGGGGAACTCCTTAGCCGCTGGCCAAAGTAGGGGGATACCCCTCTTTCCCCTATAAAAAGATGGGTGGAGCACCTCCTCCCTCACTCATTCCTTCTCACTCTCATATGCCCTTTGGTTGGCATCTTCCTCCCCTTGCTAGCCTTGTCCATTGCCACGAGCATGGTGCTTATGCAAAACCCTGTTCAAGATCTTCTTCACCACCACCACTACCATGTCGTAGTGCTACTGGAGTTCCCGAGGATCCACTACTTCCGTTGCCCAGCTGGAGCAAGAGACGGAGGTGGTCAACACACCGAATGTGTGACCGATTATGGAGGCGCTACCCCTTTGTGATGATGATCATGTTCACGTCCTCGAGGAAGGTCGTGTACAATTTACAACTACAACATTTGTTTATGGGAACGTTATACCGCTTATGGTCTTCAAGGGTGAGTCCTTCTGAAACCGTTACAAGTGTCGCCTAGATTCGATCTTGGCAGTTACAATCGTAGGATTTTTTGTTTTCCATGCAACGAACCGCATCAGTGGTATCCGAGCTAAGTCTATGCATAGATGCTATGTACGGTTAGAACACATAGAGATGTGGACGTTGATGATCATGTTATTGCATACTTGCGTGAATTTGGATCATGGTGACATGTTGGGATGAAGCAACCCGGACTAACTTTACATGTCCTCGTACATGAGACTTGTCGCATGCTTGACATGCAACTGGTATTGCATAAGTGGATCAGCGGGTGTCTGTATCTCCCAGCATAGTCATGATCTAATTTACAACGGTTTGCTAATAACTTGATTATCACCGTTGTGGTTGAAGTTCGTAGGTAGAACGGTTCTTTCTAGAAGGCCCATAGCCATGTAAAATATTCAAAAATGAATTAGAGACATCTAACTTATTTTTGCAGGGCATGTGATGTGATATGACCATTGATACAAAAATTGTTTTATGCAATGAGATCTATTGTAAGTTAAACAACTGGCAGGAGCCATATGTTTGTCTTTATCTTTTTATGGCATGCATGCTATTTATGTATATCCGAGATATATATTGTAATGGTGGAGATGACCATGATGGTGGCGCCATGGACCTTGGTGCCATGCCGGTGGAATGAGGGAGATCATACCATGATGCACAAGATGGAGATCGAATGCGAGAAGGACCATATCATATCACATTATTCTTGCATGTGATGTTTATCCTTTGATGCATCTTGTATTGGTTCGATTTGGTCATTTCAGTAGAATTATAAGATGATCACTCCCACTAAATATCAAGATAAAAATATGTTCTTCCTTAGTATGCACCATTAATAAAGTTTGTTGTTTCGAAGCACCACGTGATGATCGAGTGTGATAGACTCTACTTCGCATACAAGGGTGTAAGACAGTTTTACACACACGAATATTAAGGTTCTTACTTGGCAAGCCTAGCATGTACATACATGGCCTCAGAACATGAACCAAAAGGTAAAGCACGAGTCATATGAATGGTACAATGTCCATATGATGCTCTCCATTAGAGTTGCACCACCACACGTGATGATCGGTCATGGTGTAGTGAATTTGGTTTGTGTAATCACTAAAAATGACTAGAGGGATGTCATTTTTGAGTGGGAGTTATCATAGTGATTTTTGATTAACTTGAACTCTATCTTTTATAAACCTAGTCTAAATAGTCTTTGCAAATATATTATAGATCATGGCACCCCCTACGTTCAATTTTAGTGCATTCCTAGATAGATAAAAGCTGCAAGATAATGGGTCTAACTTCACCAAATGGCACCCCAACATGAGGATTATCCTCACGGGCATGAAGAAGTCCTATGTGCTGGACAATCCTTTAGGTAATGCCCCTGCAAATGATGCGACTTAGGAAGAGAGTGATGTGTATGACACGAAATATGATGACTACACTCTTGTGCGGTGTGCGATCCTCCGATCGCTAGAGCCTAAACTCTAGAAGTGTTTTGAACTTACTGATGCTGATGTCATGGTGGCAGAACTCAAAACTATGTTTGGGGACCAAATCCATGCTGAGAGATACGAGATCTCCGAAAAGTTCTTTAGCGCAAAGATGGAGGAGCATATCTCTGTGAACAAGCACGTCATTAAGATGATGGGCTACACTCAATGTCTTGAGACACTGGGATGTGAGATTCCACCTGATCTCACAATAGATAGAGTTCTGCAATCACTCCCACCTAACTACAAAGGGTTTGTGCTGAACTACAAGATGAGTGGTGCGAATAAGTCGATCACTGAACTCGCAACCATGCTGAAGACTACCGAGGTAGACATAAAGAAAGAGCACCAAGTTTTAGTGGTCAACAAGACCACCAATTTTAAGAAAAAAGAGCAAGAAAGGCAAGTCCAAGGGTAACTTTAAGATGGATAGAAAATCTGTTGCCGAGCCTGAGAAGAAAACCAATGGAGGCCCTAAGCCTGACACTGAGTGTTTCTACTACAAGGGGACTGGTCACTAGAAGCGGAACTACCCAAAGTACTTGGCAGATAAGAAGGCCAGGAATGTGAACAAAGGTAGATGTGATATACATGTTATTGATGTGTACCTTACTAGTAGTCGAAGTAGCACCTGGGTATTTGCTACCGGTTCAGTTGCTAAAATATGTAACTCGAAACAGGGGCCAAGGAATAGTCGACAAGTAGCCAAGGATGAAGTGACGATGCGCGTAGGAAATGGATCAAAGGTGGATGTGATTGTCGTTGGGACGCTGCCGCTTCATCTACCATAAGGATTGATAATAAACCTGAATAAATGTTATCTAGTGCCTGTGTTGAGCATGAGCATTATATATGGATCATGTTTAATGCAAGGCAGTTATTCATTTGCTTCTAAGAACAATGGTTGTTCCTTTTATATGAATAATATATTTTATGGTCATGCACCTGTGTTGAATGGTTCATTTGTTCTGAATCTTGATATTAATAGTACACATATTCATAATGTGAATGCTAAAAGAATCAAGTTGAATGATGATATTGATGTATATATGTGGCATTGCTGTTTGGGTCGTATTGGTGTTAAATGCATGAAGAAGCTCCATTCTGATGGACTGCTAGAATCACTTCATTATGAATCATTTGAGACATGTGAACCATGCCTTATGGGCAAGATGACTAGAACCACGTTTTATAGAACAATGGAACGGGCGACCGACTTATTGGAAATAATACATACCGAGTATGTGGTCTAATGAGTGTGTCAGCATGCGGTGGATATCGTTATTTTGTGGCCTTCACGGATGATTTAAGTAGATATGGGTATATTTACTTAATGAAACACAAATATTAAACATTTGAAAAGTTCAAAGAATTTCATAGTGAAGTAGAAAATCATCATAACAGAAAAATCAAATTTCTACGATCCAATCATGCAGAAGAGTATCTTAGTTACGAGTTTGGCACACACATAGATAGATCTTGGGTGTCTGGGTGTTCTAATGTAGGATTTTTTTGTTTTCTACCACATAACCCCTTCACCTTCATCCACTTTTGGGTTATACCGGCTTGTGATTTAGAGCGTGAGGTCCGAGGGATTACAATGCAACACATATGGATGACACCGGATTGCCATAGGTGTTAAAATGCGTGAATTAATGACTAGATTATTGACTCTAGTGCAAGTGGGAGACTGAAGGAGATATGCCCTAGAGGCCAATAATAAAGATGTTTTTATTAACATATCTCATCAGTTCGTAATAGTTTTGTATCATGCTATAACTATATTAAGTAGAAACATTAATAAAAGTGTGGTATATAAACAAACTAGGTCCCTAGTATCCTCTAGACTAGTTTGTTGGGCAGCTGATGGTCGAGGTTTCTCGATCATGAAATTTACACAACAACTAACAACAAGGTCACTTCATTAGATGAATGAAGTGATGGACAACACCCAACCCTAGTATTGCAATGTGATACAGTCACAAAATTCAACATTGCGACATCTAGCAAGGCATAGTGATTTAGTACTTCGATCATGAGATCATATTAATCACTATCTTTTGAGGCTTTTTTGATGACATTCAACCATCATGACCGTAACTAGGTGACTATAAAGGTGTGTATTGGGTATTCTAGAGGAACTTTTATGGCCTATGTATCAAGATAATACGACTAGGATCAGATCTTGGACAAACTAGGTACCGTAGAGCAAAGGGAATACGACTCGATGTAGATTTATGGGTCATCCCACCTAATTGGGCCTCACCGGAGGAGGCCCAAGAGGGGGACACACCCTAGGGAAGGCCAAAGGGGGCTGCTGGCTCTAGTGGTCCCTCCTACCATGTGGGGCCCATGTGGGGGGGGGGGGGGGGCTGGCATCCGCCTCCTCCCACCTCCTCCCTCTTGATTAGTCCCACCCCGGGACTTTGAGGGAGGTAGATCCTCCGTTCCACATATATAAAGAGGGGCACCCCTCCCCCAAATCCATCCCATCAATTGGCTTTTCCTATTCTTTCTCCCTCTCTCCCTATCCCTCACACATGGTTCCCAAGATTGGAACTGCATATAGGGATAGGGGTTTCTCCACCATACGTGAACCTTCGTGCTGCTAGACTCGGTCCGGGTCAATCTTCTTCCGCTTCTTTGCTAGACCGGAGCCCAGGAGACGTCTCTACACTAGATGTGTGTAAGGCCACGAGGCACCGCCACTTATGGTGCTCTTGCTTGGACCTTGGAGCTTGGTCGTCTACACGACCTTGAGGTCAGCTACATTGTTCGACTACTTCATCCATGTTTCTCCTAAAATGTTAACCGCTTTTAGTATTCAAAGGTATGAACAGTAAATCCCCTCTCGTTACATCTACATAGATAGATCTTGGCTAGGTGTGTTATCGCTGTAGGAATTTTTTTTATTTTCTGCCACGGAAACCCTTCACTTCATGCATGGGCACAACGTGGCATAGTGGTTCCATCGCCCGACCGCGTGGACTGTGTCATGTAGCACTTGGTAGGGTATTGTCCCATTTGCATGGCCTTGATGAAGGGTTAATTGCTAGTTGTACCTACTTCTCGCGGGCCCTATTGCCGGGAAACTGGAGACGCGCTTAGTCGCGATCCCATCGAGGGATCCTTGGTCCTGAGCCGTGGTCTTCCAGTTGTCTCTAGGTATGAAGCCCGAGTTTGTCGTTTGATGTCTTGGCTAAGTATTTGAGAGTGGAAGAAAAGTCCAGGGATCCCCGTCACTCTGGGACCGATAGTTCCTAGGCTTCCCCCTGCTTCACGTTGTGGGATGGCAGGTCCTTGCCCCGAGGACCGTGCACCCCTACAACCACGAGAATGATAGAATTAAGGGTTGTGGCCCTTTATATTGCCTGTTTGAGAAAAAGGGCCAAAGCGGAAAACACGCTAGAATTTTACAATTTTAGCCATTTTAAGGAATCTGTTTTTATGCTCTTAGTTTATTAACACTCTTAGCTCGAGAACCCCCAAAGTCCGAAACAAAAGGAATCAATGAGCCTCCTGTTAGATTTATATAGGTTGTGGCCCAAGTGGAGAACCCATGTACCTTGAAATCTCAAGGCTCATCTACTATGGTAGCTTCAAAGCTATTTGGGAGACAAATTTTAGTCACACGTTGCTATTTGGGAGAGAGTTCAAGCAGCTTATAAGGTGAGATATTCCACTCCAACCATGTGATTGAGTGAAGGAGTTTGTGCGCACTCAACCTCCTCTGCCACCTTCCTCGTCCACGCGCACAACGTATTTCGTGAATCGTGTTCAAATTAGAAACTCATTTTATGGAGGAATAAATTTTTGCATGGTGCACCAACTATTTGGGTATGTGTAAACATTCATGTGCATGTTTGACATGTTTCCTCATCTTCCACTGTGTGCCATTTGTTCGGCTCACCTCCTAGGCTATAGAGAGGGACACAAAACTAGACGTTACCTATTCTTTCTCTATATCTCCTGTTATTATTCCTCTTGCTGTGTTGCTTTATAGGCTTCCCATCCTGATGACTATGTGCACGGCCATCCAAGAGAAGACCTTCAAAGCCATGTTCACCAAGATCCTGCACCGGGAGACGAGCTATAAGGGTTTTGGGGAGCGTTTGTGTGTGACTCCTCACCTATATTTGTATGGATCCAAGATGATAGTATGTCTTATTCCTCTACGCATCTGACTAGCTCAACAACACCATGAGCGACAAGAACAATGACCATGGCGCTGCTACGGTGATGACCTTCCTAGTCAACGTGTATGTAATATTCATCTCTTTATTTACATTAGTTCTTGCTATATTTACAGATCTACTAGATATGAATGTCTGGCTGCATGTGTTTAGCTATCCTAGTCCTTATATGATGTTGATTTCTGTAATTATTCTCCTGCGAAAATTGCTTAATATTCCAACAATCCCAAAACCCTTATTTGTTTAGGAAACTTTTGGCATTTGCCTTTGTTGTTGCTCTGAAACCAAACCCGTTTGTGGGTGATCATTTCAAGAGATGGCAAATTAAAAGCCTCTTGTGGCTCACTGCTATGTGTTGGGAATATGCCCTAGAGGCAATCATGTATGATGTTATTCCCAATGTATTCATAAAGTTATTATATCGTCCTTGTATGAACTACTGATATATAACATTGAATATGTGATTCAGTTGTGGAACTATATATTCATGTTGCTCAGACTAAATGTCCTTGGTCGTTGAGGTTGTGCTAGACACACAACTTAGACTAATGTGAAAGTCGGTTGATGACTCGGTTCCACTTATCATGGATTGTGATGCTATTCCAACTTACACAGATTCGGCTAAAGATTTTAGCGAGTCGAATTGACCCATATTGAGATACAACGAACAATTCGTCATTTGTATGTCTCAATCAATGTAATCCTTAGACATGAGGTTATTGGACAATCCAAGTTGAGGATCACCGACTTAGGTTCTGTCAAATGTTATTCTATCAAAGGACAGTTATAGAGGCAGAGTTCGGGTCGACCAAGAATCAAGCTATGTGATGTGGATGACCAAGATGGGATTTTGCCCCTCCAATCGGAGAGATATTCTATAGGCCCTCTTGGAAGATATGATTCGGAAAGCATGGCCATGCACGACTCGGTTAAGTGTTAACCGAGGCGGTCGACTAAGAGTTAGTCAGATGAATCACTTATCTCATATCGATAAGAGAGTTGAGCTATTTGAAGGATGATGATTATTCTCTTATAGCTTGACAAGATGTATCGTGAGGCAAAAGGGACTCCGACAAAAGTCGCATTGGAAGGTATGTCATCATGACTCTTTGGTACTTGGGAGTTGACACATTATACTAGGAGCCGCTACCGACTAATCGATTATGAGTGAGACTCGAATTGTCTTCGACTCACCATGAGCCTATTGGGTCACACACTTAAGAGCGAGAGAAAGTTTGGGTTAGACCTGAACCGGAGATGTATTTGGGTTGGACCCGAATCGGATACAGACTAAGTTAGTGAGTTGGACTCACAGTGACTAATATGGGCTTTGGTGAATGGGCCACAAGTGAGTGTATCCCACTTTCACTTCCTATATATACTGGGGCACACATACCTAGAGCGGTGTGGTGATTAGGTCATTCCAAGCGTTGGAAACCCTAGCCCAGTTGATAGCTGTGAGATTCGACACATTTTTTATGGCTTTATTTGATGGTTTTCTCCCGGATTTGATAGTTTTCTGGCTTTACCTAACGCTAATACTTTGGTAGCAAAGAAAACTTGGTTTTTAATGTGTGTTTTAGGGTTTGAACGTCAACAGGAGAATTTAACTAGAGAAACAGAATATTCTAGGGAAAACAAGCGAGTCTCACTTTGGAAGCACGCGAGAGGAGTCAACATAAGCTTTAACGAGCAACAATACGGCGGGAATATTTTTCCGGACATATAGTTCCCGCCGTATAGTTGCCACCGCCTGTGTCTTGTCAAAAGGGAAAACTTTCGTGAAGGGACCGAGGACGAAAACACAACGCAACAGCCGCCACACCATCCAGAAGGGAGAAAGAAGGGATCCGAAGAAGAAGGAGAAGACGTTCTTCATCTCACTCCACGATCTTCGACCTCCTAGCCAATACACCCCATAGCCACTACTCGTACTTGAGAGATAAAGGGATCTCCACCTTGCAAGACTAGGGTTTGAGATTGTTTCTTCCCATCTTGAATTGTGTTGGATATTTTTCTATTCTTATTGTGGATCTCCACGGTAATACAAAGACGAATTCCCTTTATTCAATTATATTGATGATTTGTTCTTCTCTCATGTGTGAGTAATTCCCTTGGGCGTGGGAGATGTAGGGGATTGGTGAGATGTGATGTGCCTTCATATATTTCCGCTAGTTTGTGATTGATTCAAATTTCTATATTATGTGTGCTTGACTATCTGTAGGATGCCTAATGCTTGTTGTCCAATTAAGGGCCCAGACAACATGATACCTTGTTCTACACAGATAAGATCTTGTACGCTAGTGGACCAACGACCCTCAGGTGACACGGGGATATCAATGGAAAGCTAGTTGACTCGAGGATAACGAGTAACCACTGTGCTTATTGCATTAGTCTGATCCAAGGAGCTTAATCACAAAGCAACCTGAAGGGTCTTAATCGTCTAGTGTCTGACCATGGTTTTGGTAGCAGGCTAGTAGGATTATTGAAGTTGGGATGAAATCTACCAAGAGGAGTTCCGGCTAATTATGGGTTGCTCGCCTACACATATCTATAAGATTATAATTGTTACATTTACCACTTGTCCACCTGGCGTAGTCACTATCACCATGAACTAAATCTCCCTGCGCCTTCTTTTGTCATTTGTAGGAAACAACAAACAAGCAAAGTCGTTCTTTATTTTTATGCTTTATATTTCTGAAGTTTACATTTTAGTTTTATTTAAATCTATCGCATTTAATCAAAACCCTATTCTTATTTCAACACTTACGGTAAATTCACTCGAAGACCTGTGACAACTTCGGGTGTGACAGAGACTTCACCAATAAACACTTACCTTTGGGCTCCCTGTGGGATCGATATCTAAACTTTGAAACTAGCTACAAACGATCTGTGCTCTTGTAGACATCAAGCTATTTTCTGGCGCTGTTGCCGAGGAGCTAAGCGCTAAGTGTTTGTCTTTTGACATTTTAGGTGTTGCTACTACAAAATGTTCTCCCGAGGAGACAAAGGGTCTACACGATCTAGTAGGACCTACCTGCCAGATTATATTGAGAGCGTGCCTGCTCAAAGGCGTGAAGAAATGATTGAAAAACTTTTAAGATCAAATAAAGTTGAAGTTGAAAACCTGAGTGATATTATGGAAATCATGTCTATTTACAGGACAAGTCCTATGAAACCTGAGAAAACTCTAAGAGAATACAGTGCTCCAAGTTCTGAATTTCTTAAACAACCAATATAATTCCCTAATCTTGGAGTTAGAGAATATCGATTTGATGGTGGAATCATTAAAATTTTGCAGGAAAAAGCTTTTAGTGGAAGGGAAGATGAAGACCCAGGAAGACACATTAGAGAATTTTATGACGTGATAACATCGCTTGGACCAAAAGGTTTGCCCAGAGACTTCTCTCGTCTTAAATTATTTCGACGGTCTCTTAAAGGTAAAGCTCTAGACTGGTTATAATCTCTCACTCGCCATTACATTAAATGTTGGGGAAAATGCATTACTAAATTTATAAATAGGTTTATTCCTTTTAAAAAGGTAACTGAACTAAGAAAGAACATAGGCAATTTTAGTTAGAACGTAGGAGAAAACTACCCACAAGCCTGGGAAAGATTCTTTGGAATGATCAATAGTATTCCTAACCATGGCTATTCTAAACTAATAATTTGCCATCTATTTTACCATGGTATCAATACTCAATGTAGAGAGTTGCTTGACTTCTCAGCAGGAGGATCAATAAATACTTTAACTATTAAAGAATGTTTGGAATTAATGTCTACTAGGGCTAAGAATGATTCTTTATATAATCCTGATTTTGGCACTAAGTCAGAAAAAGGGATACTTTGGATAACTCCTGATCTTATGCCTCAGGTACACAAAAGTATGAAATAAAAAGGTATACCTTCTGAACTTGCTAAGGAAAACAAAGAAGATTTGTTCCAAGTTTTTACTGAAGAAGATGAAACTGAAAAGTTTTTCAAGAATTAAAACATCGACAAGTAAAATCTCATAATAACTTGCATAGGCATTTCCAAAAACATAAAAACATTTTGGCAGAACTCATGGAAAATTATGATGAGATAAGCCAAGAAATAAAATTATTTCATAAGTATCTCAGTATGATTGAAACCCAGTGTGAGCAAATAGCATCTGGTTTTCAAATTTTTCTTCGTGAAGACAAAGATATTCCTGTTTCTGCTAATGTTGTCACAAGAAGGGGTGTAGTTCTTACAGGACCCTTAGGACCACCGGAATATGAAGCTGAAAAAGATCGCAAGGAAAAAGCCTTGCTTGAAGCAAGCCAAGAAGATGATACATTGGTGGATCCTCAAGATGAAACTGAGACGCAAGAGCAGACCAAGGGGGACCAAAATGATGCACAAGATGATCACTATGACTTTGATGCAGAGACAGTTGATCCAAGGGAAGATAAAGAAATAAGTAAGGAAGATGAAGTTGTTGTAGTAGAAAAGAAGAAAAGCAAAAAGCAACAGCAAAAGAAAGCAACAAAAGAAACTGACCACCCCAAAAAGGTAAAGGACAAGAGAAAGTCAAGTGAGAAAAAGCTTCCTTATCCTGATCGAAAAAAGAAAGCACCGAATGAGGTAATTTATAATTCTTTTACAAAGGCACTTAGTGACCTTCATCTAGAAATTCCATTTGCGGATGCAATCAAAGTTCCTACTTATGGTAAATTCCTTCATGATATTCTTAGTAGAAAGAAAGAAATAACTGAAACTATTGCCATGGTAACTAGCTATCCTGCTAACGGGAAGCTGTTGTCTAAGTCTGGAGATCCCGGAATACCAACTATTTCATGCTCAATAGGTAAAACTGATATTCACAATGCCTTGTGTGATCTAGGAGCAGGAGTTAGTGTAATGCCATACTCCCTCTGTAAAAGGTTAGGATTAGGGGAGTATTCTCCTACTACTATCACTTTATAGATGGCTGACAAGTCCACTAAACAACCCGTTGGTATGACTGAGGATGTCTTACTTAGGATAGATGAACATGTTATTCCCACTGATTTTATTATTCTTGAAATGCCAGAAGATGAAAGATTATCTATAATACTTGGAAGACCCTTCCTTAGTACTACAGGTGCATCAGTAGATTGTGCAGAAGGGAAGATAATATTTAATGTTTATGATGCTGAAATCATCCGGTATTTTCCAAAGAAGCTAGAAGCAGGAGAAAGATATGTTCCACCGGCAAAACAAGTTCACGTGGTAAGTGCCATTGATAAGGGACAATCGAAGGTAAGAATTCGAGAAGAGAGAAGAGGTTGAGTTCTTCAACCATTCTTAATAAATGCTTGATGGGAGTCAACCCATTTTCGTCAATTTAGTAGAATAAAGAATAAGAAGTTCATCACATTCCTACCACTTTTTCACAGACATTCTTGTGGAAGCGTGCCCATAAAGATGCAGCTGTCAAAAGTAGTAGAAAAATCGATTGAATAAGTAGAGAATAATAATAAGAATAAAAGTTTGAGTTTTCTATTTGTAGAAGCTAATTTCTTTCTTTTAATATGCTAATGTTGGTCAACAATTTTTACTGTCATTTTTCTGTTAAAAACTAGGTATTTCGCTAAGTTATGGGATAAGAAGGTATCCTCGAAGAAATATAATTTTTTTGATGTTTACTGATGGTTTAACGACCAACTATACGACGGGAATAAAACATTCCGGCCGTATAGCTCCGGTCGTATAGTTATCTTTGCATCAACAAATTTTCTTCGAAGGCATAGAGAGTTTAACGACCAATTATACGGTGGGAATAAAAATTCCGTCCGTATAGCTACGGTCGTAATGATATCGATGCCTCCGTACAAAGATTTCTGAAAGGTACTGAGAGTTTAATGACCAACTATACAGCGAGAATAAAAATTCTGGCCGTATAGCTGCGATCGTATAGATATTGATGCCTTCGTAGAATTTCATCCCAAATATACTAAGAGTTTAACGACCAACTATACGGCGGGAATAAAAATTCCGGCCATATAGCTGCGGTCGTATATATATCGATGCCTTCGTAGAATTTCATCCCAAAGGTACCGAGAGTTTAACGACCAACTATACGGCAGGAATAAAAAATCCGGCCGTATAGTTCCGGTCATATAGATATCGATGCTAGTTTTAGAAATTTATCTTGAGAGGCAGACGATTTAACGACCAACTATACGACAGGATCATTTTGATATGGCTGTATAGTTGCGCCTGTATAGCTGTTTTCTGAATAAAGAAACCCTAGTTTGCTGTGCGGCCGCAACTACACGGGCGGAGCAACATCACCTGCCCGTATAGTTCCGGCCGTATAGGTCGGCGTGACCACTTAATCGCACCGGGGCGGCTAGGTCTTCCTCCTCTCCTCATTATTTCTCTCATATTCTCTCTCCAAACCTCTCAAAATCCACGTAGAACTTTTGATTCTTCGCGGATTTCGTCCGTTTGAGTGGGGGAATCAACATATCGGTATGTTTCTCTCCCTATCCATGCTTTATTTTCAGATTTCCATGGTTGAAACTCTCGCATTGATCTAGTGGATGAACACAAGCTTATATTGTTTTTCCTATTAATTTCTCATGTTAGGATTAAATTTTTCCATGTAGAATCGTTCATATATCATATAGAAACTATATGCCTAAGGTTTTATGGTGAAATTTTTCAGTGCATCATGATGAACAAAATCGTAACCTCTTTTGTTCGAGCAAGCGCCAACAGGGTGAGGGCTCAAGCTCGGGGTCCCGAGCTTCGCGCAACTCGAAGTTGGACATTGTCTCAGCGAGGAGGGTGCTGCCCACACGTTGGGACGACCACAACTTTCTCACGGCGGCAGGGTTGAAGGAGGACTTCGACCTCATGTGCAGCAGGTCGGGGCTGGCGGTGACCAGCCTTGCAAGCCATGACACCTATGCTGAACTCACCCACGAGTTCCTTGCCTCCTTCTACGACGACCACAAGGAGAAAGGTAACATGTGCACTATCAACTTCACCATGAACCGACAACACTATGAAATAAATTTCGAACAATTTTGCACTGCTTTTAGCCTCCCCCATACTGGGGAGCCCAATATTACTAACCTCTATAGCGTAGTGGGACGACTTGGGAGGTTATTTCTGTTAATGGTGGCAGACATTTTTATCAGAAGAAGATGCCCACCATTCAAAACCCAACCATTCGCTACTATGCTCTGTTCCCCGCCAACAAACTACTTGGGAGAGGTGACATAGGCTCCATGGCCAATGTGGACATGGCAATGATCACCAAGGCTCTTTTCCCTACTCACCGCAGAGCCCCAGTCCTACAGCTATACTCATCTAGCACTTCCGCCACCAAAGCAACAATACCAAAGGTGATATTCACATTGGTGGATTGGTAACCCACCTTACCTATGCATTGAATGTTATACTACCTGTTATGGAACCTGTTGACGACTTCAAACTTATGGACGTCAGATACTTCCATTTTGCATCACTATTCTATGTCTTAATTCACTATTATTCATTGATATATTTCGTATTGAGAGGTGATACTTATGTTATTTCATATGTTTTTGCATGGTTGATGACTTTTGGAGCATGGACCGCTGTAGTCAGGATTCTGATGAAAAAGGTGCTGTTTGGAGGCAAAATTTGCGAAGATCAGAAAATCTAGGAAAATATACGGAAAATCCTATTTTTCTAGAAGACTAAGGATGCCGAAGATTTGAGTGGAGATGGGTTAGGGCCCACACCACCTCGGCGGCAAAATTCTAGGTCAAGCGCCAGAGGTGGTGTGGCCACCCTAGCCCACTCCAGCCTCTCCCCTCTAGCGTATATCATTCTTCTCAAAACCCTAAGACTCGGGGAGCGACCAGAGAAAGATACCGCCGCCTCTGCGGGGCGGAAAACACCGAGAGAGAAAGATCTCTCCGGCAGATAGATTTCTGCCGGGGGAATTCCTTCCTGGAGAGGGGAGATCATCGCCATCAACACCACCATCAAGCTGGACTTCATCAGGATCATCATCATCATCACCACCATCATCACCATCAGCACCCTCATCACCATCTCCATATTGCTGTAACAATTGGTTGAATCTTGCTATAGTTCATAGGGGAAACTTTCCCGGTGTTGATTACTCTTTGTAGTTGATGCTATTGAGTGAACCGTTGAATTATTGTTTATGTTTAGATTGTTATACATTATTATTCCATCTCTGATCATGATCCATATGATGTCTTGTCAGTAGTTCGTTTTGTTCTTGAGGACATGGGAGAAGTCTTGTTCTTAGTAGTGGAGTTGTGTTGAGAAAGATTCAATAGATTGTTATTTAAGTTGTGGTGTACTTCTTCTAGTGGTGTCATGTGAACGTCGACTACATGACATTTCACCTATATGGGCCTAGGGGAATGCATTGTGTATTTGGCTACTAATCGTAGGGGTTGCCGGAGTGACAGAAACATGAACCCCCGTTAGGAAACCATTGCACAAGGGACGTAAGGGTCTTAGAGTTTAAAGCTGTGGTTAGGTTTCTACCTTAATTACTTTCTTGTACTTACGGATGCTTGCAAGGGGTATAATCACAAGTATGTATTAGTCTTGGATGGGGCGGTACATTAGCACAGGTTTACCCACACAACACTTAGCAAGCTAAAGAAGATTAATCAACTATATGAAGCGAAAGCACTTGATAGTCTTCCCATGTGTCCTCGAGAACGTTTGGTCATCTTAAGTAATACAACCGGCTTGTCCTTTGCTGCATAAAGGATTGGGCCACTTGCTGCATTTATTCTTACTGTCTTTTATTTACTCGTACTTTGTTTACTTGCTTTATCGAAAACCCCTAAAAATCCTTTTGCTAAGTATTTGCAGAGAATTCCTGATCCATACCACTAGCCAGCACCTTCTGCTCCTCGTTGGGTTTGACACTCTTACTTATCAAAAATACTGCGATACACCCCCTATACTTGTGGGTCATCAAGACTATTTTCTGGCGCTGTTGCCGGGGAGTGAAGCGCTATTGGAGAGTGGAACTAGTAAAGGAAACTTTTCTACTGTGAGTATTGTTTACTTCTGTTAGTTGCTTTATTTTCGTTATGGATAATTTGTTGAGTTTCTTATTTGGTAATGCTACTACCACTGCTAAGGTAGTAGATAAGCCACCACCTGCTGAGAATGATGTTTTCAAAATACCTACAAGAATTATTGATCGTGTTATGGATACCTACTATGTTGGGGATGGAACTATCCATCCCGGTGATCATTTACTCTTTATACACGAATTATGCGGGTTGTTCAAGTGTGCAGGTATTACTACAGATCAAGTTAAGAAGAATTTATTTTCATTATCGCTGAAAGGAAGAGCTGAGGAATGGTATAAGCTGCTGAAGAATGGTCAAGCTCTGGAATGGGAGGAAATAGTGCCTCTCTTTTATTCAAAGTTTTATCCTCCTAGTGAGATTCATAAAGATCGGAATCAAATATACAACTTTTGTCCTCTTGATGGAGAGAGTACAACTCAAGTTGGGGGAGATTGAAGTTACTAATGCTCAAATGTCCCATTCATGAGCTCCCAAACAATATTATTATCAATAACTTTTATGCAAGTCTCCCTCTACATGATAAAGATTTATTGGATGCTTCTTGTGCCGGATCATTCACTCGCATGGAAGAAGAAGCTAAATGGGATCTTCTAGGCCGTATTCAAGATAATGCTGAAGCTTGGCAGAACGACAAAGGTAGAAAGTCAGGTATAAATTATGATTATGAATGCATTGAATATTTTATGGGAACTGATGACTTTCAAAATATTAGTAATATTTATGGTCTTGATTTGCAAGTTATTACGAATTGCTTTAGAGATTTTGCTTCCTATATCGAAATTCCAAAAAGGGGATGGAACGAATACCATGCACCTTACAAAGATATTGTTGACTATGCTCCTATTGGAAGTGCTGAGTATTGCATTATTGACCCCATCTTACCCGAACCTTATATTGAGAAGATTCCCTTCCCCGAAAAGGTAAAGGACCATCCTATGATAACTAATGTAATCACCAAAAGTGAAAAAAGAACTGTAAAACCTGATGAACAAATAAACATTGAACCGGTGGTAGCAATTGTGAAAGACCTTGTCACTAAAAGCGTAGAAGATGGGCATATAGTCTTTTGTGAGGATGCTTCTAATATTGTTTCACATCCCAATAGAACTAAAAAGGCTAGTGTTCCTGTGCTTTCTGTTAGAATTGGTGATCATTGCTATTATGGTTTATGTGATATTGGTGCAAGTTCTAGTGCTATTCCTTATGAGCTTTACAGAGAAATTATGCATGAAATCAGTCCTTGCGAGTTGGAAGAGATTGATGTGGTTATTCATCTTGCTAATAGAGAGACCATCTCTCCAATTGGTATTATACGAGACGTGGAAGTTCTTTGTGGTAAGATTAAGTACCCTGCTGATTTTCTAGTACTGGGTTCGGCTGCTAGTAAAACCTACTCTATCATTTTTGATAGACCTTTCTTGAGTACTTGTGGAGCTATTATTGATTGCAAGAGGGAGAAAATCTTGACTAAGTTTGATGGGGAATCTTATGAGTTTAATTTTTCGAAATTTGCTAAAGAACCTTGCAAAGAGGAAACCCATAATGAGGATTTTAGGGTTGAACAACTTGCTTCTATTTCTCTTGCTCCTAATAATGCTTTGTAGCAATTTATGGAAGATCATGAAAGTGAAATCTTCATGGAAGAAAGGAATGAGATTGACATGATTCTCCATGATCAACCTATGATGCTTAAGCACGACTTGCCTGTAGAAGACTTGGGTACCACGATGCCACCTAAAAAGGATCCGGTCTTCGATCTAAAACCTCTCCCTAATGATCTTAAATATGCTTATATTGATGATAAAAAGATATATCCTGTTATTATTAGCTCTAAACTTTCAGGAAAGGAAGAAGAAAGGCTGTTGGAGGTTTTGAAGAAACACCGAGGAGCTATGGGCTACACTCTAGATGATTTAAAAGGGATTTCACCTACTATATGTCAACACTCTATCAACATAGAACCAGATCTTGAGGCTTAGTGGAACACCAAAGACGTTTAAATCCTAAGATGAAGGAAGTGGTAAGGAATGAGGTATTGAAACTCCTTGATGCTGGTATTATTTACCCTATTGCTGATAGTGGATGGGTTAGTCCTGTTCATTGTGTTCCTAAAAAGGGAGGTATTACCGTTGTCCCTAATGATAATGATGAGCTTATTCCTCAAAGAATAGTGGTAGGCTATAGGATGTGCATTGATTTTAGGGAAGTCAATAAAGTTACTAAGAAAGATCACTACCCGCTTCCTTTTATTGATCAACTGTTGGAAAGGTTGTCTAAAAAGACCCATTTTTGTTTTCTTGATGGTTATTCTGGTTTCTCTCAAATTGCTGTTAAACAACAAGATCAAGAAAAGACTACTTTTACTTGCCATTATGGAACTTATGCTTATAGACGTATTCCTTTTGGTTTATGTAATGCTCCTGCTACTTTCCAAAGATGCATATATGCTATCTTTCATGGTTTTTGTGAGGAAATTGTAGAAGTGTTCATGGATGACTTTTCTGTCTATGGAACTTCTTTTGATAATTGTCTGCACAACCTTGATAAAGTTTTGCAGAGATGTGAGGAAACTAATCTTGTTCTTAATTGGGAGAAATGCCACTTCATGGTTAATGAAGGGATTGTTCTTGGGCATAAGGTTTCTAAAAGAGGCATAGAAGTAGATAGAGCTAAGGTTGAAGCAATTGAGAAGATGCCATGTCCAAGAGACATCAAAGGTATTCGCAGTATCCTTGGTCATGCTGGTTTCTGTAGGAGGTTTATTAAAGACTTCTCTAGGATATCAAAACCTCTCACTAATCTTCTTCAAAAAGATGTACCCTTTGTTTTTGATGATGATTGTAGGGAGGCTTTTGAAACTCTTAAGAAGGCTTTAACTACAACCCCTATTGCTCAACCACCTGATTGGAGTTTACCCTTTGAAATAATGTGTGATGCTAGTGATTTTGCTGTAGGGGCTGTCCTTGGGCAACATATTGATAAAAAGTTAAATGTTATCCATTATGCTAGTAAGACCCTAGACGTTGCTCAAAGGAATTATGCCACTACTAAAAAGGAATTTCTAGCTGTTGTTTTTGCTTGTGATAAGTTTAGGCCCTATATTGTGGACTCAAAAGTAACCATTCATACTGACCATGCTGCTATTAAATATCTTATGACGAAAAAGGACGCTAAACCTAGGCTTATTAGATGGGTACTGCTTTTACAAGAGTTTGATCTACATATAGTAGATAGGAAGGGCGCTGAAAACCCTGTAGCTGATAATTTATCTCGTTTTGAAAACATCTCTTTTGACCCTATGCCTGTTAATGATAGTTTCCCAAATGAACAACTAGCTGCAGTAGGGGTGAGCTCGCGAGGAATCCCTTGGTATGCTGATTATGCTAACTTTATTGTCTCCAAGTATTTGCCTCCAACTTTTACAGCTCAGCAAAGAAGAAAGTTCTTCTATGATTTGAGGCATTATTTTTTGGGATGACCCACACTTATACAAAGAAGGAGTTGATGGTGTTATGCGAAGATGTGTTCCAGAATATGAACAAAAGGATATATTGCATAAATGTCATGGTAGTGCCTATGGAGGACATCTTGCAGGAGATAGAACTGCACAAAAGGTACCGCAATCAGGTTTCTACTGGCCTACCCTTTTTAAAGATGCAAGAAAATTTGTCCTATCTTGTGATGAATGTCAGCGTGTTGGTAATATTTCTAGACGCAATGAAATGCCTATGAACTACTCTCTAGTTATTGATCCTTTTGATTTTTGGGATTTGACTCTATGGGTCCTTTCCCTCCTTCGAAAGGCTACACTCATATTCTTGTTGCCATTGATTATGATACTAAGTGGGTAGAAGCTATTCCTACAAAGAGTGCTGACGGAGAGACTTCTCTAAAAATGCTTAAGGATGTTATCTTTCCTAGGTTTGGGGTGCCTAGGTATCTCATGACCGATGGGGGTTCTCATTTCATTCATGGTGGTTTTAGGAAGACCCTTGCTAAATATGATGTTAGTCATAGAATTGCTTCAGCTTATCACCCCCAAACTAGCGGGCAAGTAGAGTTATCAAATAGAGAGATTAAATATATGTTGCAAAAGACTGTTAATAGGTCTAGGAAAAACTGGGCTAAGAAGTTGAATGATGCTTTATGGGCTTATAGAACTGCTTACAAAAATCCTATGGGAATGTCTCCTTATAAAATGGTTTATGGGAAAGCTTGTCACCTACCCTTAGAATTAGAACACAAAGCTTATCAAGTGAAAGAACTAAATAGAGATTGTAAGCTCGCTGGTGAGAAAAGGTTATTTGACTTAAGTTCTTTAGATGAATGGAGGAGTGAAGCCTATGAGAATGCTAGGCTCTTTAAGGAAAAAGTTAAAAGATGGCATGATAAGCGAATACTTAAGAGAGAATTTTATGTTGGTGAGAAAGTTCTATTGTATAGGTCTCGTCTCAGATTTTTTGCAGGTAAGCTACTATCAAAATGGGAAGGACCTTTCATCATTGAAGAAGTATACCGTTCAGGAGCAATAAAAATTTCTTCTCTAAAAGATAATACTACACATGGACAGCGACTCAAACACTATATTGCTGGAGATCCTTACAATGAAGATGTTGATGCCTTTCAAGTTATAACTCCAGAGAAATTCATTGAGGACCAAATTTAGAGACCTGCAGAGTCTGTTTCCAACTAGGTAACAGTTCTGGTAAGAAAAGTTCCACGAAAATACAATCCAACTATATTTTTGTAGTTTTCAGTCAATAAGGAAAGTTACGAAGTGAAAGAGGGACAATCGAGCTGTGGTGGCTCACACCACCCCATGGCGCGGGCCCACCCCTGGCCGCGCCACCAGGTGGTGAGGCCACCTAGGACTCTGCCTCCGACTCGTTTTCTCCCAATACCTTCCTTTTGATATGAAACTTCGTAATATATACCCCTCGGATCTTCCGAGGTCCGTATATCGTGTTTTCGTCGTGTTTTTGTTTCGATCTGTTTCTGCCAGGTAAAATCTCAGATTTGTAGCCTCAATGTCTTCCACTGGATCAGTTAAGGGAGATTCCTTGGAAGATATCATCAACCCATACATGAGAGAATTGAAGATTCATCCCAAGGATTTATTGCTCGAAGGTGGGGAGGTTCGGATTAAAGAGGTTCAAGGCCCTAAAGGTGAAGGAAGTCTGGAGGACAGGATGGAAGCATTGGAACAAGAAGTCTTTAGGTACAAGAAGATGGCGGAGCGCGAAGTGGATATCATCCATAAGATTTGTTCCGAACCCATCACCGAGCACCAAAAGGAGACTGCTGAGCTCAAAGACGAAGTCCTCGCACTCCGCCAAACAACCAATGAACTACAAGCACAGTTCTATGACGTTCAAAATCAAAACTGTGAGTATGAGACTAGATTTAAACTCATAAGTGCTGCTGCAAGTTTCAGGATGTTGGAAACCACGATGTCCTTTGTTGATGGGAAGCCTTTACCTTGGAAGACGGACGAAGATGAGAGGATACCACCACCACCTAAGGAGTAATTCGTCATCAGGTTTGGCATCCCCTTGGTTTGTTCCAAGCTTGGGGGAGTGCCATGGTATCATATCACTATCTTCTATCTTTTTACCTTTTTAGTAGAGTCATATCATGAATAGAGGAGTTATTATGTAGTATGGTTTGCATTATGGAAGTGTCCCCTCTCTCGTTAGATATGTATCCCTTGGTGTGAGTTGCCGTTATGGAATATTAATGAGAAGTTTTATCATTCACTCTGTTGCATAGCTTATATTAGTTTTCAATTCGTGGTTATATGATTGATCTTGTTGTTAGTATTGGTAGCACTTTGGGATCGTTGAGTTAATTTAGTTGGTTTTGGTAAACCCGACTCGGTCAGTAGAAACACCTCTTTGAGAGTTGAATGAAAAAGATAAAGGTAATCTAAAGAAAAATTATTTCATCGTATTTCGTTCTTGATTTGCTCATAAGTCTAGTATTCTCTAGTTAAGATCTTTTGTGCTTCCAAGGAAGATTGCATTTTTGTCTTTATCACTTGTATGTTTGTTTGTTTCCTTCAACTCTTATACTTGCTACCCAGCCTTGCTAGCCAAAAACCTGTACTGAAAGGGTTTCTTCTTGTGCATCCACCTCCTTTAAACCAAAACCTTTGCCATTTGTGTCCACCATACCTACCTATTAGCATTATTGCTATTCCAAGTAAATTCTTGTTTTATCTACCTCCCAAATTAAACTTGTTATGTGAAAATTAGTGATTAAAGCTCTCACGAACTTGATGGCACACCTTACTTTCTTGCACTTAATAAACTTGAACCATTGTGCTCACCTATGTTGCGTATATGCTTGCGCTTTGTAAGTTGTGAATTAGCAGAACCATGTTGTCATGGGGAATGCTTCCAACATTGCACTGGTACTTTGTACCAAGTTGATATCATGTTCTTTTGTCTATGGATGTCGTCGGTGTGAAATGAAAGGGGAGCTTGTAAGTCCATGGAGTTATGCATGTGTCTTAGAGAAACACCTGGGCCGCAGGTCTAATCCATGCTGACATGGTGGAAACCTGTAGCGTAACCATAACGAGTATCTATGAAGCATTCTTCTTATAAAAAAAGAGATAGAGATTGAGAAAAAGAGAAAAGAAAAAAAAGATGTTATGAAAAGAGGAAAGAGAGAAAAAAGCACCATATTCCCATGGTAAATAAGAAGATTGCTGAGATACTTGTTGTCTGCTTGCCTTGTCATTTTGATATGGGGATTCTTCCGTATCATCGGGCAAGGGGTACCCCATTGGCGATTCTCAATGATACACATATGCTTACGATGACAAGAACTTACCGGTGACTAAACTTGAGTAGCATGAGGAGCGACCCTCGTATTCAAGGAACATGAGATTCTCAACTTACAACTTGTCAATGCATATCCTCATTTTTGGTCACTTTAACCTTAATCACCTAAAGATGCCTATGATAGGGGCAATGAGAGCTGAAAGCTAGTAAGTATCATAATTTTTGGGAGCTCTTTATGAGACTTGCAATCCCTGCTTCCCTCTTTGAAGGGCCTTTCTTTCACTTTGTAGTTGAGTCAGTAAACCTACTCCCTTCTATCTCAGCAAGTATCTTGAGTTGTTGTGTTTCATTCATGCATATGATGATTTATGCAATCATGTCTTATGTTCCTTGTTTTACACATTGCTCTTATCCTGATGTTTACTACTTTGAAAGCTATCTTTGAAAAACCAGCTATTTGTGAACTCCATCAATTTATCAACTATTCTTCGACCAAGAGCTAAGTTTGCCATTACCAATTATGATTCACTTTATGTATCTCTATTGTGTTTCCTTTACTTATTGCAAGTTGAGTTATATAATAGTGAGTTGTCTTCTATTATGATCTATGTATTTGATGAATGTGATGCTTCTTGTCCGTATTCTTTTATCGACTCTTCACTCCATAAACCTGAGGTCATGTTTATTGAGCTTAGTTTCGCTTGGGGACAAGCAAAGTCTAAGCTTGGGGGGAGTTGATACGTCCATTTTTCATCACTATTCTATGTATTAATTCACTATTATTCATTGATATATTTCGTATTGAGAGGTGATACTTATGTTATTTCATATGTTTTTGCATCGTTGATGACTTTTGGAGCATGGACCGCTGTAGTCAGGATTCTGATGGAAAAGGTGTTGTTTGGAGGAAAAATTCGCGAAGATCAGAAAATCCGGGAAAATATACGGAAAATCCTATTTTTCCAGAAGACTAAGGATGCTGAAGATGAGTGGAGATGGGACAGGGGGCCCACACCACCTGGCGCGGGCAAATTCTAGGCTGTGCCAGGAGGTGGTGTGGCCACCCTGGCCCACTCCAGCCTCTCCCCTCTGGCGTATATCAACCTCCCGAAACCCTAAGACTCGGGGAGCGACCATAGAAAGATTCCACCGCCTCTGCGGGGCGGAAAACACCGAGAGAAAGATCTCCTGCAGATTTCTGCCAGGGGAATTCCTTCTCGGAGAGGGGAGATCGTCGCCATCAACACCACCATCAAGCTGGACTTCATCGGGATCATCATCATCATCACCACCATCATCACCATCAGCACCCTCATCACCATCTCCATATTGCTGTAACAATTGGTTGAATCTTGCTATAGTTCATAGGGGAAACTTTCCCGGTGTTGATTACTCTTTGTAGTTGATGCTATTGAGTGAACCGTTGAATTATTGTTTATGTTCAGATTGTTATACATCATTATTCCATCTCTGATCATGATCCATATGATGTCTTGTCAGTAGTTCGTTTTGTTCTTGAGGACATGGGAGAAGTCTTGTTGTTAGTAGTGGAGTTGTGTTGAGAAAGATTCAATAGATTGTTATTTAAGTTGTGGTGTACTTCTTCTAGTGGTGTCATGTGAACGTCGACTACATGACATTTCACCTATATGGGCCTAGGGGAATGCATTGTGTATTTGGCTACTAATCGTAGGGGTTGCCGGAGTGACAGAAACCTGAACCCCCGTTAGGAAACCATTGCACAAGGGACGTAAGGGTCTTAGAGTTTAAAGCTGTGGTTAGGTTTCTACCTTAATTACTTTCTTGTACTTACGGATGCTTGCAAGGGGTATAATCACAAGTATGTATTAGTCTTGGATGGGGCGGTACATTAGCACAGGTTTACCCACACAACACTTAGCAAGCTAAAGAAGATTAATCAACTATATGAAGCGAAAGCACTTGACAGTCTTCCCATGTGTCCTCGAGAACGTCTGGTCAACTTAAGTAATACAACCGGCTTGTCCTTTGCTGCATAAAGGATTGGGCCACTTGCTGCATTTATTCTTACTGCCTTTTATTTACTCGTACTTTGTTTACTTGCTTTATCGAAAACCCCTAAAAATCCTTTTGCTAAGTATTTGCAGAGAATTCCTGATCCATACCACTAGCCAGCACCTTCTGCTCCTCGTTGGGTTCGACACTCTTACTTATCAAAAATACTGCGATACACCCCCTATACTTGTGGGTCATCAACGCCAAGTATTTGATTTTGTGGCTTCCTTGGTGTTTACCATGCTAACCAGAGGCTCCGAGCATATCAATTCGGTTATCTTGATGATGTACAGGGTGAGCAGGTTTAGTTGCCCTGCCCCTAGGCCTTCTCAATTGTGGACAACAACACTTGGATCCTCACCAAGGACCAAGTGATGACAATCTTCGACAAGCACCAGCCTGAGGAGGAAGAAGAAGGGCAGCAGGATGATGAGGAGCAGGAGGAAGATCAGGGACACAACCCTGCTTGGGAAGGACAGCAGCATCAAGGATGAGCATGGGACCCGTGGCCCAACTAGCAACAGCAGGGGTACGACTACGTCCCCTACCAGGACTTCCAGTAGCTCAACTAGCGCGTTGGGGAGATCGACCACACTCTTCAGGATGTGAATGAGGATGTGAACACTTTGACTCACAACTTCAGTCACTTCATGACCCACTTCCCCGACTTCTACCAGCAGTATCCGCACCAGCCGCCAAATGACGGCAACAACTGAGCCTGGCAATTGCCTAAGGTTGGGGGAGGTTTGAAAACCTCCAAACTTTGCATACATATTTTTATTTTCTTCTTTTGATTTATTTTATTACTTAAAATTTGCATGTTTACTTTCATATTTGCATGTCTAAACAAAAAAATACAAAAAATTAGTTGTAATTTTATTTGCAAGTTTGTTTATTTGTTTCTCTCAGAGATTGCTTAATTTCAGGTGACTTGGCAATAGGAAAGCATAGAGGGGTTTTGACTCAAATACAAGAATGAAGCAAGCTAGAGGAGGTATCACGTTCCTTTCATCATCCTCTGTGCAACCTTAAATTGATCCTACAAATATTTACTTGCTTGCACTCAGGACGCTCCCCACTTAGCTTGTTATCCCATAAATTTTATTCCTTTTCTTGTGTCTCCTTTTAGCCTTGAAATAATGAGCAAAGAACTTGGTTTAAAATACTCCATACATTTTTACAACAAGAAAAAGCATCTGAAAGATGACTTGAGTCCATGTTTAGCCCGAAGAATTTAATTTTGGAACCACTCCATCCCATTTGTGCTTAATATAAATAGACTTGATAATACCCTTGATTGAAATTGTTTGATGAAAGGGATGCTTCGAAGTAGCAGAAATTATGCCACTACTTTTTCTAATAAGTACTGTAAGATATTGCTTTACACGTGTCATTACAACTCTGTCGTGCTCCATGGGGAACTATTAACTCTGTTGGTCAACGAACGATCTAAATGTGGGAAACCACTTGATTTCGGCTATTGAGTTATGTAAACGTCTGTAGCAGCAATGCTATGATGGGTAAATTTTTTAGTCTCCTCATGGTCTCACGTTCCAAGTGAAGTTGTAGTACTCCTATGGCCAATTATTGCTCAACAATTATTAATTGGCATGGTCACGAGTACACAACACAACCCCAATTCTTCTTTATTTCCTTGTCACTTGAGGGCGAGCAACATGTAAGCTTGGGGGAGTTGATAGCTGTGAGATTCGACACATTTTTGATGGATTTATTTGATGGTTTTCACCCGGATTTTATCGTTTTCTGTCTTTACCTAACGCTAATACTTCAGTAGCAAAGAAAACTTGGTTTTTAATGTGTGTTTTAGGGTCTGAACGTCAACAGAAGGATTTAGCTAGAGAAACACAATATTCTGGGGAAAACAAACGAGTTTCACTTTGGAAGCACGCAAGAGGAGTCAACAGAAGCTTTAACGAGCAACTATACGGTGGGAATATTTTTCCGGCAGTATAGTTCCCGCCGTATAGTTACCGTCGCCTCTGTCTTGTCAAAAAGGACAACTTCCATGAAGGGACCGAGGATGAAAACACAACGCAACAGCCGCCACACCATCCAGAAGGGAGAAACAAGGGATCCGGATAAGAAGGAGAATACGTTCTTCATCTCGCTCCACGATCTTCGACCTCCTAACCTATACACCCCATAGCCACTACTCGTACTTGAGAGAGAAAGAGATCTCCACCTTGCAAGACTAGGGTTTGAGATTGTTTCTTCCCATCTTGAATTGTATTGGATATTTTTCTATTCTTATTGTGGATCTCCATGGTAATACAAAGTTGAATTCCCTTTATTCAATTATATTGATGATCTGTTCTTCTCTCATGTGTGAGTAATTCCCTTGGGCATGGGAGATGTAGGGGATTAGTGAGATATGATGTGCCTTCATATATTTTCCACTAGTTTGTGATTGATTCTAATTGCTATATTATGTGTGCTTGACTATCTGTGGATGCCTAATGCTTGTTGTCCAATTAAGGACCCATACAACATGATACCTTGTTCTACACAGATAAGATCTTGTATGCTAGTGGACCGGTGACCCTCGGGTGACACAGGGATATCAATGGAAAGCTAGTTTACTTGAGTATAACGAGTAACCACTGTGCTTATTGCATTAGTCCGATCCAAGGAGCTTAATCGCTAAGCAACCTGAAGGGTCTTAATCGTCTAGTGTCTGACCATGGTTTTGGTAGCAGGCTAGTAGGATCATTGAAGTTGGGATGAAATCTACCAAGAGGAGTTCCGGCTAATTATGGGTTGCTCGCCTACACATATATCTATAAGATTATAATTGTTACATTTACCACTCGTCCACCTGGCGCAGTCACTATCACCATGAACTGAATCTCCCTGCGCCTTCTTTCGTCATTTGTAGGAAACAACAAACAAGCAAAGTCATTCTTTATTTTTATGCTTTATATTTCTGAAGTTTACATTTTAGTTTTATTTAAATCTATCACATTTAATCAAAACCCTATTCTTATTTCAACACTTGCAGTAAATTCACTCAAAGACCTATGACAACTTCGGGTGTGACAGAGACTTCACCAATAAACACTTACCTTTGGGTTCCCTGTGGGACCGATATATGAACTTCGAAACTAGCTACAAACGATCTATGCTCTTGTAGACATCAAGCTATTTTCTGGCGCCGTTGCCGGGGAGCTAAGCGCTAAGTGTTTGTCGTTTGACATTTCAGGTGTTTCTACTACAAAATGTTCTCCTGAGGAGACAAAGGGTCTACACGCTCTGGTAGGACCTACCTGCCAGATTATATTGAGCGCATGCCTGCTCAAAGGCGTGAAGAAATTATTGAAAAACTTTTAAGATCAAATAAATTTGAAGTTGAAAACTTGAGTGATATTATGGAAATTATGTCTATTTACATGACAAGTCCTATGAAACCTGAGAAAACTCTAAGGGAATACAGTGCTCCAAGTTCTGAATTTCTTAAACAACCAATAGAATTCTCTAATCCTAGAGTTAGAGAATATCCAAGTGTAAAACATAGATCAAAGTTTTAAGTGGTGATGTTGTTGTTGATCTCGAATGGGGCGCTAAGCGAAGACCGTACTACCCTTTCTGTCACTGAGGTTCCTATGAGACCGCCGCTAGCCAAGTGTCCCACCTCAAGCCTTTTTCAATCTATGGGATCTTAGGTACCTATAAGTCCATAGATCAAGAAAAGAGACGAAGAAACAAAAAAATACAATTCACAATTGCAAACAAAATACAATTCTCCCATGATCTAGATGCACATAATCGCTGCGAGGTTTCTCCCCAACCCGTGGCCCATGAGGACTAATCACTCATAACAAATAGATCGGAGATAGAAAACATCATACAAATACCTAGATTGAAATCAAATATTCTTACAATGATCGCCAAATCACAAAAAGATCTAAAGTACAAAGCAATGGCTATGGATAGTAGATGGATGGATGGTGGAAGTGATGAACAATGGATGAACTGGTGTGGATCTCCTTTGGTGGTTTTGTGATGTAATCTGAGAATGACGGCTCTCTCGCCAGCAGCTGGAGCCTTAAATTATATAGGCGTCTTCACGAAAGTTGTAGGGTTTAACGAGACGAAGCCGTCATCACCTGGTATGGATGAGCGGTACGGGCGGACCGCGCCCGTACCAGTGGTCATTAAGCGTGCTGACGCCCTAGCATAGCTTCCCAATTACTTGGTCGTGTGTACTTCCTCAAATCCTTCATTATGACTCCTTATTTCACATTAAAAGCCATGATTTCCTGCACAACATAATTAAAAGAGAGGATTTGCATACCTTTGCAATTATTAGTCATTAGTGGCAAGGACTGTGAGTTTCTTTGGCAATTTCTTGACCAAAAACAATGTTTAAACACAGTGGAAGATGGCAAAAAATCGGAGCAATCAACTTCCCCAAAGCTCAAACCTTGATCGTCCTCGAGCAAGAAGAACCAAAAGAACTATAAGGAATTTATTGTTTAAACTTGAAACAACGAGAATAAGAGATTCACTTACAGTTGGTAGTCGTATGTGCTCAACACTTCATTCATTTGTGAGGCTTATCAAAGTTAGAGAGATGACAAGAATACTATACAAGCTTCGGTAAGTCAAGATAATCAAAATAAAGTTTAATATAAGTATAAGTAACTGGAAGTGCTGCAATCAATCCAATTCCTCTAATTAACTCTAAGCTTGCCAAGGAACACTAGGATGTTTAAATAGCATAATTGAGTAAGAGAGTTTCATGTCCCAAGTAGTATAATAATGAAGTGTCTTATTTACACCCACATCAATAAATCAAGTCTATCAAAAACACCTCTAATCCAATCATTGTCTTTCAAGAAAAAATTGTAAAGTAGTAATGAGACCATGCCAAGGACTTGTTATGTGGATCCTCATAGATATCTTTTTTATTTCATTTTTCAAGGATCGCTGTTTGTTTCTTTTGCAAGTGTTTGCACCACCTTTGAGAGTACCAATACTTTTGCCCATATATTGACATGTATGCCACTCATGTCTTTAACTCATAGCTGAAATCCGGGGTTATACCATAGATCAAAAGCTAGCAGAGTTGTTGGCATCCCAAAGGTGTGCATTAGAGACATAGAACAAGGTTGTCTCACTTCTTTCTCTCTTTTTTGAGCTCGTACCATAGTTTGATCCACAAGGTTAGCTTTGGCATGCATCACAATTACTACTAGACTTTATTTCAATCAAACAATTCCTTTCATGAGTGTCGTCAAGACTATCAAAATATCTATGGGGTTAAGTTTCATCAAGGATATACTCTCAAGACAATCATTCATCAAACAAGTCATAAATTTCAGACCTTTTCTTATTGTACTTGTTTGGCAATATTATTTCCAAGGCAAGACTCGGTTAACTAAAAGAACTAGAGAAAGAGCTTCAACAACTAATCATCATACTAATAAAAAGCCTTACTCCAACCATACTAAATTACTTCCCACTAGCATGGCATCTTAGCAAAGCAACCAACTAAGATAAACAACTCAAACTTCATAAGTGGGAGACATAGGGCATACCTCTCATAAGCGACTTCATGATACTCTTCCTTATAGGGATGTGTTCCTTCAAAACTCAAACACGATTACTCTCATAATTATATTAAAGCAAAGAGGCAAAGTGTGAATCCACGTTTACAAAAAAAGGAAAAAGGAAAAATCTTTTTGTATTTTTGAGGATAGGGATTAAAGAATAGAAAATAACTTGTAACCAAGCAAGGGTTTAAGAAAAGAAAAACAAATGAAAACAAAAATAACCTAAAACGAAAGCAAATTGAAAAGCAAAGGAAAAAAGCAAAGTGTTGGAACAAGCCAACAAGAGTGTTTCAAAGCTCCCAAGGAGTAGGAGTACAACCTCGTTATTACACAAAGAAATTTTCTACGGGAACACATCCCCAAGCTCAGGACTTTGCAAGCCCTTTTGTTGATCATTGTGGTGGTGGTGGATAATCTCCCATGTTCCATTGGCTCCTCCAATCATGGAACTGGGTGGCGAGGCTCACAGTAGCATATCGAAGGTTGATGGAGAGGTTGCTCATGTTTTGAATATTTCCTTCGAGTGCATAAATGTCTTCATAGGTGGTGTAGTAGTTTGGTGCCTGCTCATCTTGTTCGGGTCCTCCTTGTTCTACTTCTTCATCTTCTCCTCCTTCCACGGGTATTTCTTGCTGGGGTAGATTAGCTTCAACCTGCGCGTCAAAACGCAAATGTCCATCCTCGATAGAGAATAAACCATTAGGCAAAGGAGTTGGGATCAAGTGATCCACTCCAGGTATATTGAAGAAATATCTACCATGATTTTTAGAAATCATACCACATGCTCTTAGAGTAGAAAGACCGATACAGTGACTTCTAGTCAACGATTGGATGTTACGTAGGTTGATGCAAAGTGCGTGTGCAAGAACGGTCACAAACCATCCTCCGCACATGGGTCCTCGAGATTGAAGAGCCTGATGCTTAAGGTAAAATACGAGAAGAGCGCCCAAATTTGGTGTTAAGTTACAATTGATAAGAGCATCTTTTGCAAGGATCAATATGTCCTCCTCATTAACTCTAGTAAACTCACCACGTGCCTATAATGTGTTAGCAATCACATAGAATAAATATCGAATAGCAGGATGATCAATTTGGTTTTGGGTATGTTTACATGAATTCTCATCAAATTAAAGTACTGTGAAGGGGAAGGATCTAAAACAAAAGTAGTTGTGCATACATCGATGGTGTTGTTGGCAAACCCAAAGCATTGAGCCCATTGGCTGAGTATCAAAGTGTACTCACAGTTCATAAGGCGGAATTTGATTCGATCAACTCCGGGCCTTTGTTCCTCGGTACAACCATAAGGATCCACCGTGTGCGTCAAGGTGCTAAAGAAATCAAGCGTCAAGAGGTGATACGTGGCAACATCCTGAAAGACAAAATCATACAAACCAACATTTTTGCAAAGTAAATCGAAATCGGCACGAATGCCATGTTGGTTCAGGATATAAGGACACACCCACTTGGTGGACTTGATTTCTCGAATCTTCAGACGATTGAAACGGTTCAGCTGGAACTCGTCGTGAACTCCATACCAAGTGACTTGGGGGTCAACGTATCAACGAGTGGTGTGGAGGACTCCACAGCCATCTTACGTGTACGACTCCTCGTGTTCATCTAATAAATAAAAACAAAACAAAGTAAATAAAATTGCTAATAAAAAAATTGGTCCTATATAAACATAGCATAGCTGATTCTCTGCACTAACTACAAAATAAACTCCTCTAAAAACAATGCTAAGCATACTTAATATCAAGATTGAATCAAGAACAAGACCTATGTCTAGATTGATAATGATGAAAGATTGAATGAAGCTTTTGCATGAATAAGTTGAGATCGGAGGAGAATCATACCTTAGATCGAATGGGTGTGAACAATCGAAGAAATATTAAGTAAATTGGAAGATCCAATGGAGGTGGTTTGGAGTTTGGAGGAAGAAGAAAGAGAAATATTAGTTTTGGAGAAATTTAGGTTACCTCATCAGGTTGAATATAGCGTCCGCATACGTGGTACAGGCGGGCGGTATGGCCGGAGCATGTCCGTACCGGGTGACTTACCTTGGGGGCAACAGTTGTTCCCAGGCAGTGCACTCGGTACGGGCGCGCGGTACGGTCGCACGTGCCCGTACGGCTGGTCGTTATTGATACGGTACCTTTGCTTAAAATCTGATATTTACTCGAGGGTATGGTACGGGCACTTCCGGCCATACCAGTGGTCGTTATCGACACTGTTTCCTTCGGCAAAAATCAAAATTTCTATCTCCCTTTGGCTTGATTTGGTACGGGCGCACGATACGGTCCACTCCGGCCATACCAGTGGTCGTTAAGAACACTGTGAGCTAAAAAACTTAAGGAATTTGATTAGTACCTCCGTGTGTCTTTTCACATCTTATCAAAGGACAAAATAACAATAAAAATACTAAGTAAAGATCCAACAATACTTCTTAGGCCATGTGTTAGTAAAATAAAATATAAACGATTACCTTATTTCTTCTCCTCTCTCCATAGGTCTTCTTGAACACTCTTTATTAAAAACAAAAACAAAACTAACACAACTAATATATAAAGAAAATTTTATTTCACATGGGTTGCCTCTCATGAAGTGCTTCTAGTTAAGGTCAATTAGCTTGACCTCGATGGCAATCACTTAGGTTTGTGAAGTGGAACACCCACTACAAAGTAGTTGGCTTTCAAAGTAATTACACCATCATCATCATTAGGCTTGGCCTTCTTCTTCCTAGAGAAGTGGACTACAAAAGAATCTCTAGATGGTAGCCCTATTCTCACATTCCCTTCATGTAAATTAATCAAAGCTTTAATAGTTCTTAGGAATGGCCTGCCTAGAATTATAAGTGCTATGGGATCTTCAGACATGTCCACAATAACAAGATCAATAAGAGCAAGACTACCTTTAATTTCACCAACTATATTTTCTTTGATCCCAACAGCTTGTTTATAAGTTGAATTAACTAGTTGGAGTCTCAGTTCAGTTGTAACAAATGGCCCCAAGTTTAATTTATCGAATAGGCTTTTGGAAATTGTTGAGACGCTCGCACCAAGATCACAAAGTGCGGATATCTCATTAACTCCCAACTTAATTTTAATAATGGGCTCAAATATATCATCTAGCTTAGATGGAAGCTTACGAGCTAGTCTTTTATACTCCATCTCTAGATTGTGAACCTTAGATGCTACTTGTTTTATAAATTGCTGGTACATAGCATTATTACCTTGTTCTATACCTGGATTCTTAATGGTGATCATTTTTAATAGATCTTCCACGGTATATTCCGGTGCTGGCGTGTTGCTATAATCCAGCTCTTCAGGTTTTTCTTCATTGGTTACCACCCTCATCATCTAGAGGTCTTCTACCGGATTTGGCTCGGGTTTTCCAGCAAACTTTGCTAGTATGAGAACTTGGCTCTCGGCTACCTTACCCAGCTAAGCCTCCACGGTCTTTCCTGTAGAGCCTACACATCATTTCTAATTGCAACGACCTAGTTAGATAATATTCCTATACTACTTTAATGGTTCTCCGTGATCTCAATAAGCATATTATTTTTCTCGGTTTGATCTTGTAGAAATGTTCTAACAGTTTGCTCAAATGGGAGATTGCCATGATTTGCTCCATTAGTATTATCATAATTATTGTAAGGAGCTCCTATAGGATTAGCATGATATTTTTGAACATTAGAAGCATAATTACTTTTCCATGCAAGATTAAAAGGAGTGCGAGCTATAAAATTAACATCATTAACATTGATAGTGATAGCATTAACTTGGGTATCTTCCTTACCCATTACTAAGCTAAGCAACTCATCTACCTTAGATATAAGCTCTTCATTATTTACCTCGGTAATTGAACTTTCTCTCTTCGAGGTTCTTTCCACATGCCTTGGCTATTTTGCATATCATCAAGTAATTTATTTGCAACACTCACTTGCTTTCCCATGATTGTTCCTCCTGCTGTAGTAACTTGCATAGACTTAGACATTGGGGTAAGACCATTATAAAACAAATGTAATATAAGCCACTCTTCCATCCCATGACTAGGACAGTTCATTACGCTTCTTTCATCCTTTCCCACGCAAGCGCTAGTGTCTCACGGTATTCTTGTCTAAACCTTGTAATGTTGGATCTCAGCTGCATAGTCTTAGCTGGGGAAAAAATTAGTCATAAACAAATTAGTACATTCCTCCCAAGATTTAATAGTGCCCTTTGGTAGAGCTAGCAACCAATCCTTAGCCTTTCCTCTAAGAGAGAAAGGAAACAATCTTAGCTTAACAACATTTGGATCTACATCCTTAAAACGCATCATGTCACAAATTTCAGTAAAAGTATTTAAGTGCAATCCCAAATCTTCAGCGTATGAACTCCCAAATTGGTTTTGTTGAACCCAACTTAAAAGGTTAGGCTTTATCTCATATGTTTCCGCATCAACTGCGGGCTGAGTGATGGGTGCACGAATAAAATCATCAGTGGGAGTAGCATACTCCCCTAATCTCTTTTGAGCCATGGCTCTTATCTTTTTGGTAATTTGTAAGTAATCAAAACGAATAACAAGTAACTAATTTTTTTGGGTTTTCAAATAGATAATAAGAAAGTAAACTAATAACAAGAATTAAACTACAACTAATAATAAAACTAAAAATAGGTCTCTAATGACCTCACCAGGATAGCGAAATTGCTTCCCTGGCAACGACGCCAGAAAAAGGGTTGATGCCTTCGATCCAGATTCACATATGTAGTATAATAGCTTTTTCCCTAGAAGACCTAGGTTTAATCGAACCTCAGAAAGCAATGCTAAAAGGTAATAAAAAAGGACACGTCTACAAGACTTTGTTTGTTCATTTGACCTTAGTTGACCGGACCAATCTAGCTTACTTTATAATGGGTTTGAATCAATGGATAGAAATAGGCAGGGTTGTAGATCCACCTGTAGCTGCACATCAAATGAGATAAAAGATAATAATAAGTATAGTCATGTATAATGTTTGAAGAAGAGAGAACATTCAGGGAGGCCGATGTAATTTTTGTTGGCACTATACTCATTGTGCTCGGAGACAAGTTGGTTCATGCATATATGCATATCTGTGATGCCAAGTAACCGTGGAATGAACTGGACCTATGTTTGGTGCAGCTGATGTTGGGTGAACTATATGCTATGTAGCAGTTTAGTGATTACAAGATGGTTGAAACTCAATCTTTGTAGAACAATATCATGAGATACATATCATGGGAAAGGAACCTGAGCTCCTCAAGTGTGTGCTCCCAAACAAGTTTGTTGCTAGTTGCATTGTCGCTAAGCTTCCCCTTCGTGAAGGAACTTTGCCACTACTCTGAAGCATACGAGATGCATGAGCTCTCTATTGAGTGCCTCATTGGCTCTATGGATGTTGAAGAGAAGGCAAGGGGAAAAAGCCAAACACACTAGTGGACCGAGGGACATTATGTGCTAGCATGGTGTAGAAAAATGCCCACAAGTCCAAGGTAAATAACAAAGTCTACCATACTACCAACTTCAAGAAGAAGAAGAGGCGGAACAAGGAAAATAAAGAACCTTGATGGGTGTGTGGCGAGGTTGGCCATTGGGATGAATGCTACCAACATAAAAAAGGCAAGAACGGTCAATATGGACCGAGTTCTAAACATATCAATGGTCACTGACATTAGTGAGACAGGAATTCAGCTTCTAGGTATGATAATTTATTACCCACTATCTTTTGAATATTTCAGACCACGGAATGGTGGGTTGATATGGGTGCTAATGTTCATGTGTGTGCTGACATTTTCATGTTCACCTCTTATCAGGTTCGAAGTTCCTCTATCATGATGGGGGATGGGTTACATGCTACTGTTCTTGGTGTTGGCATGGTAGATTTAGAGTTTTCTTCGAGTAAGATCATGCAATTTAAGAACATGCAACGTGTTCCTTCTATCAAGAAGAATCTCGTTAGTGGATACCGTATTCTAAAAGATGTGTTTAAGTTGGTATTTGAGTCTAATTAAGTTGGTATTTGAGTCCAGACAAGAAGAATCTCGTTAGTGGACCGCTGGCTTCACCATGTCGTAGCGCCTTAGATGTTGTTGCGAGTTTCACAATGCTGGTACGTATCTTTGCATAACTTGTTTTTGCAGGATGATGTTGTGAATGGTATGGCTTATGTGCATGTGATGTGGTAATCCATACATGATCTGCGAATCATGGTTTTTGTTAGCCAGCTGGAGCCTAGGTGCTGTCATTTTATTGTACAACGACTTGTGTGTCAGATTCTCTATGTTATTTACTTTACTAGCTAGTGTAGCTGTTTGGAGAACCTGGATGACATGCAAGTCGATGTACAAGTCGACCACATGGAGTAAGGCAGCACGTTAAAAGAGTTGGAACGAGTTGAATTACAAGCTTTGTGGAGATGTTGATCACCATGAAGAGAGCCATACCATTTCACATTATAATTGCTTTATTTTGTGTTATGTTTATGTCTCTGTTTATATATATTAGATAGTTGGTACAAAGTAATCTCTCAAAGAAGGTCTAATCAGTTTCCCTACCAATGCTGCACCATCACAAGTCGGACATTTTTGGTAGTGGGCTTATAAAATTGAGGTGCTATCAATTCTTTTCGACTAGGTGGGTTCGAGTTGGAATCTTATAGTGGAAGCACTTGGTAATCTGGACGGGTCTATCATAAAGGTTGTGGGGCTCGAAGAAAAGTCAGACGGGAGCCGGGGCATGTGATGCCACCCGACCAACATGAGTCGTATGAGAGACGATTGACAGGGAGTTGTCTACCAAGATCACTTGACGACTAGCGGTGATGCTAAAGCTCACTAGTCGGCTTGCTTATTTAGGATCCTGAATCACTTAGTAACCATTGGAGAGGCATTGGTTCTAGTGAGAGCATAAGTATTAAAGTAGTTAATATGCTTGCTCTTTTATGGATACATGTCTTAAGTGTTTTGCATATTTCCTATTGTAGATCAATGGAACCTAGCAGTCTCCCTCAGGTTTCTAGTTTTGCATTGAGAACTATCTTATAGAAAGATAAGCTAAATGGAACTAACTTCACCAACTGGTATCATAATCTGAGAATTGTTCTCAAACAAGAAAAGAGGGACCATGTCCTAGACAACCCACTTCCAGATGAGTCGAATGAGAATGCGAATGTCGCATCCACCAATGCCTACCGTCGGACTTGTGATGAGTCCATGTAAATAAGATGCCTTATGATTGCTCACATGGAACAGGACTTGCAGCAGAGGTTCAAGAATGTTGAGGCCTATGATATGATCGAAAGCCTCAAAAGTATGTTCTAGGCTCAGGCAAAGACCGATAGGTATGAAGTCTCTCAAGCTTTGATGATCTATAAGCTTAAGGATGGCGATCCAATGAGTCCGCATGTGATCAATATGGTTGGTTACGTGTAGTCTCTAGAAAGGCTTGGCTACCCCATTAGCAAAGAGTTCGCTACATACATAATTCTGAACTCTCTTCCTAGTGCGTATGGTCAGTTCATTTCGAACTACCACATGCATGGTATGGATAACAAGCTCACTGAATTACATGGGATGCTCAAGCAAGTTGAGGCGGATCTCAATAAAGGCGACAATCAAGTGTTGATGGTGCAGAATAAGGCTAAGTTCAATAAGAGATTTTGGACTAAGAAGAAGAAGGAAAAGTCAAGAAGCAAGGCTGAGGACCCGGTCCAAAGCGCTTCCTCGGGGACTAAGCCATCTCCTGTAGCCGAATCCACCTGCTTATAATGCAAGGTGGATGGCCACTAGAATAGGAATTGCAGCAAGTATCTGGCTGATAAAGACAAGAGTGGAGGTGTGACTTCCGGCTCCGGTATGTTTGTTTGAAATGTTATAGACATTTATTCGCTGATGCACCTAATAGTTCTTAGGTATATGATACCAAATCAGTTATTCACATCTACAACTTTTTGCAGGGACTAGTAAGAACTAGGAGTGTGGCAAGAGGCGAGGTTGACATTCGAGTCGACAACAAATCGAGAGTCGCTGCGTTGGAAGTCGGCACGATGCAACTTCATTTACCTTCTAGATTCTTAATGGAGCTAAATAATTGTTATTATGTTCTAGTACTTAGCTGAAACATTATTTTTGCCTCATGTTTGATGATACAAGGCTATGAGTCGAATATTAAGAATAATGGTTGTTCTTTGTATTTGAATGATATGTTTCACGACTTTGCACCCGTCTAGGACATGTTATTTATTTTTAATCTTGATGGTGAGTCGGTCTATAACGTAAATATGAAAAGGTTAAAACCAAATGTCTGAATATGACTTACTTTTTGCACTGTCGGCTTGGTCATATAAGTTGGAAACGCATGAATAAGCTCCATGATGCTGGACTCCTAACTTTTTTCGACTTGGAGTCATTTGAGAGATGCGAATCCTACCTACTCGGCAAGATGAACAAGACACCTTTTGCAAAGAGTTGCGAACAGGTGTCAAAATTATTAGGACTAGTACATAGTGATTGATGTATGTGGCCTGACGAGTACGATAGACAGAGGTGGTTATGGGTACCTCATTACCTTCACTGATGATTTGAGTAGGTGTGGATATATCTACTTGATGAAACATAAGTCAGAAGCCTTTGAAAAGTTAAATGAATTCCAGAATGAGGTACAGAACCAAATTGGCAAGAAAATAAAGTTTCTTCAGTAAGATAGAGGAGGTGAATACATGAGCCGTGAGTTTGATGATCACCTGAAGAGTTATGGAATAGTTCCCTAGCTTACTCCTCCGAGAACACTGCAGAGAAATGATGTGTCAGAAAGGATGAATCGAACCTTGTTGGACATGGTACAATCAATGATGAGTCGGTCAAATCTGCCTTTATCATTTTTGGGTTATTGTATAGAAACTTCAACATTCACATTAAATAGGGTACGATCAAAGTCGGTAGAGAAGACACCACATGAGATGTGGACTAGCAAGAAGCCAAGTCTGTCTTTTCTTAAGATTTGGGGTTGTGAAGCTTTTGTCAAGCGACTTCAGTTGGACAAGCTTACAACCAAATCAGATAAGTGTATTTTCATGGTGTATCCGAGGGAACCTTGGTGACGAGGGGTAACCTCGACAATGCCCATAGTTATGGACTTAGGGTTTTGCGGAAAAGAGAACGCTGGGGATTTCATCAGATTTCAGGCAAACAAGGGAGTCGAAGTCGCCTGATTATTGATGGACAATGCTATTACAGATTGCTTGGGAGTTTTTCGATACCTCTTCATAGGCTTCTCCCGTCCTATATATAATAGGCCGGGTCTCAAAGCCGTATACGGATAGGTTACATATTCATGATTACAACACCAACACAACATCGGTTCTTATTTCCTTATCTAATACAACTATGGATTCCATCAGATGCTTTCTTGGGCCTTCATCTTGAGTCTTCATGGGCCATGAGTCTTTATACAGCTAGGGTAACAAATCATAAGCACCCGAGTAATCATACCCATGTCACTTGGGTTACTACTTTGACAACTAAGAAGTGGGCAAAGTGTTTGTCGCTTGGAACGATGTCTTTATTGAGAAAGAGTTTCTCATTCGGGGAGTCAGTGGAAGTACGGTGCAGCTCAGAGAAATTTGAGAGGAACCACTCAGTAGTGAATCCACAAAATCCTTGGAGACTGAGCCACATGGTAGCTGAGCCGGTAGCTGCCGACACTATGAAGATTGGCCAGATTGCGAAGTGTTTGTGATGTGTTATTGTTGGACAGTGATGAGCCGGCAACTTATTCGGAAGCGATGGTGGGATCCGATTCTGAGTCGTGGCTTGGAGCCATGAGATCCGAGTTAAAGTCCATGTATGAAAATCCAGTTTGGAACTTGGTTGATCTGCCAGACGGTGTAAGACCCATCGAGTGCAAATGGGTCTTTAAGAAGAAAACTAATATGGATGGAAATATTTATGTGTATAAAGCATGTCTTATCGTGAAGGAGTTCTGACAGGTTCAAGGAGTTGACTATGATGAGACTTTCTCACCCGTAGCGATGCTTAAGTCAGTCGGATCATGTTAGCTATATCAGCCTATTTCGACTATGAGATATGTCAGATGGATGTCAAAACGGCTTTCCTAAATGGAAATTTAACCGAGGACGTGTATATGGTACAACCTGAGGGTTTTGTCGATCCGCCTAATGCTGGTAAGGTATGCAAGCTTCAGAAATCAAAATATGGGTTGAAGCAAGCATCCCGGAGTTGGAACATTCACTTTGATGAGGTAGTCAAATCATTTGGTTTCATCAAGAGTGATCACGATTCTTGTTTATACAAGAAGTTTAGTGGGAGCAAAGTAAACTTTCTGATATTATATGTGGATGACATATTACTGATTGGAAATGATATACAAATGTTGCAAGAAACCTAGGAATAATTGGAAAAGAGTTTTTTGATGAAAGACTTGGGTGAGGCGACTTACATACTAGGAATCCAGATCTATAATGATAGATCAAGGCAGCTCATTGGATTGAGTCAGAGTACATATTTGTACAAAGTGTTGAAAAGGTTCAACATGGAATCATCTAAGAAGGGGTTCTTACTGATGTCCCATGGCGTAAAAATTAGCAACACTCAGTGTCCTTCGACAACTGATGAGCGAAGTCGGATGAGTGTGATTCTGTATGCTTCAGCAGTCGGATCCATCATGTATTCTATGATTTGTAGAGGGCCATATGTTTCCTATGCTCTAAGTGTTGTGAGTAGATACTAGGCTGACCCTAGAGAAATCCACTGGGCAACGGCTAAAAATATCGTTAAGTACTTGAGAAGGACTAAGGATATGTTCCTAGTTTATGGAGGTGAGGATGAACTCAGTGTAAGGAGTTACACGGATGCGAGTTATCTCACTAACTCGGATGATTCTTGTTCGCAATCTGGATATGTGTTTGTTATAAACGGATGGGCTTTGAGCTGGAAGAGTTCCAAGCAAGAGACTACGCCTATGTCTACAATAGAGGCTGAGTATATTGCCGCCTCGGAGGAATCAAAGGAAGCCATTTGGATGAGGAATTTCCTCATGGATCTTGGTGTGGTTCAGGGCTCGTCCAATCCATTAGACGTGTATTATGACAATAATGGTAATATAGCACAAGCCAAGGAACCTAGACAACACTAGAAGAACAACCATATACTCATGCGATACCACCTGATTTGCCAGTTCGTGGATCAAGGTGATATCAAGTTATGCAAGGTACACACGGATGCAAATATTGCGGATCTATTGACAAAACCGCTACCACAGCCAAAGCATGAGGCGCACCTAAGAGCTATGGGCATTAGATGCCTATACATGTGATGTCAGATGATTGACTCTAGTGCAAGTGGGAGACTGTTGGGAATATGCCCTAGAGGCAATCATGTATGATGTTATTCCCAATGTATTCAGAAAGTTATTATATTGTCCTTGTATGAACTACTGATATATATCATTGAATATGTGATTCGGTTGTGGAACCATATATTCATGTTTTTCATACTAAATGTCCTTGGTCGTTGAGGTTGCATTGGACACATAACTTAGACTAATGTGAAAGTCAGTTGATGACTCAGTTCCACTTGTCATGGGCATGGTGATGCTATTCCAACTTACACAGATTCGGATAAACGGTTTAACGAGTCGGATTGACCCATATTGAGATACAATGAACAAGTCGTCATTTGTATGCCTCAACCAATGTAATCCTTACACCTGAGGTTATTGCACAATTTGAGTTGAGGATCACCGACTTAGGTTCTATCAAACGATGTTCTATCAAACGATGTTCTATCAAAGGGCAGTTATAAAGGAAGAGTTCGGGTCAACTGAGAATCAAGCTGCGTAATATGGATGACCAAGATGGGATTTCCCCTCCAACCAGAGAGATATTCTCTGGGCCCTCTCAAAAGATATGATTCGAAAAGCATGGCCATGCACGACTCGGTTAAGTGTTAACCGAGGTAGCTGACTAAGAGTTAGTCAGATGAATCACTTATCTCAGATCGAGAATGGGCCACAAGTGAATGGATCCCACTTTCACTCCCTATATATACTAGGGCACACATACCTAGAGCAGTGTGGCGATTACACTACTGCAGGATAGTCTATCAGTGACATGCTCAAAATGCCCACTAGTGACAGGTAAAGCGCCTGTCGCTGATAATTAGTCACTGGTATGAGATTACTAGTGACAGACAAGTATATGTAGTGGCATGCATTTAAGCGTGCCAGTCGCTAGTATGTGTATACTAGTGACAGGAAAAATAGATGCATGCCACTAGTTGCGAGCAAAGGCCACAGCCATGTGGGATTTTGTAGTGACAAGCCATTATCCTGCCCGTCACTAGTTTAAATTTTGGTAATAAAAAAATTTAAATGTATTTTTCACGATTATTCCAAATAGCAAAATAAGGTGTTATAAAAAACTTAAATGCATTTTCACGATAACACAATAAGATGTTGTACCAACGATATGTTCACATGACCCAATATGACGTAATATTTTTACAAATAACACAATGGCAAAAGAATTTGCAATCTATAATAGACAAAAATTTGGTTGAGCCTTCTATTTCCTCGCTTGAAGAGGACACGATCACACGATTGTTAATAATGTATAGTTTCTTGATCAGTTATCTAGCGAAGCAGTTTGAACTCGAAAGACTTGGACATGTTGCAGCAGTTTGAACTCCAAAGACTTGGACATGCTGCATGGAATATCTGATTACAGGACAAAATAATATAAACAGTGAGGAGAAAACACACGTCAGTATTTCACAATATAGAAACTTAATAATCTGGGTATCATGAGACATATCTTTAACTGATAGCACTTGACTAAGAGGATACATGAAGTATTGGAAAAAAGATTAACATAAGGAACGTTCCATGGCACACATATTGCACATTTCTCTTGCATTACCATTCCACTATATAGCCAATATGTTGAACTTAAGTGGAGCAATATAAACAGGATATTTGAACCATCCAGTCCAGATTAACATAAGCATTGGAAACCCTAGTCCCAGTCCAGTTCATCCCAGCCACCGTACCAGACCTAGTAGTCTATCGCTTGCGCTCCTCCTCGTACGTGTGGATACTGGCGGAGGTGTTGTACGTTCAGCACTTCGACAATCAAAACATGAGGACTACACTACACCAAGCGACATGCTTCATTGATTCCGCAACTGCGTGTTTAGTGGTAATTCTCGTGGCCTACTGCCTCAGCTAGATCTTGGGATCACTGCGTAGGAAAAAGTTTTGTTTATTTCTACGTGGCCCAACATTATGGGCATAGGAAGAGTTACATCTAGCACTCCTAGAGGTCCACTTACTCTTGAAGAAGAGAGAACATTCAGGGAGGCCAATGTAATTTTTGTTGGCACTATACTCATTGTGCTCGGAGACAAGTTGGTTCATGCATATATGCATATCTGTGATGCCAAGGAATCATGGAATGCAGTGGACCTAAGTTTGGTGCAGCTGATGTTGGGGTGAACTATATGCAATGGAGCAGTTTAGTGATTACAAGCTGGTTGAAACTCAATCTTTGTAGAAAAAGCTCATGAGATACATATACGTTGGGTTCGTGGCATAGAAAACAAAAACATTCCTATGATGTGAACTAACAAGCACCAAGATCTATCTACCTAGATACAATCACCGGTGGATGTACATCCATAGAGAACGTATCCTTGAAGAGCGACAAAGCGTTGTTAACGAAAATAAAATTTCGTGGATAATGTAGTCGTACACTTGCCGATATCAAGATCGTGGTGAAGTCCAGCAAATCCAGCAGGTCCAGCACCAGCAAGTCCAGCACCGCAAAGCAGCGGTGCATCCGTGATCGCACGCACGTCCGGTACCCCGACAACCTTCGCGTCCTCGCTCTAGTGATGCAGCGAAAGCAACAACTCCTTTCAGACATAGCCACCGGGAACATGTATCTCACTAATCCGAGACCATGGGGAATAATTTCTATAGGGAGAGAGAGATCCTTCACGAGGAGGTGTGAGATGAGAGGAGGGAGTGGGGGCTTTTTATAGGGAGAGGGGGGCAACCCCCTCCCATGGCCGAGTACCATGGAGGTGCCCCTGATGAGTGCATAATTGTATCATGTTTTATATTATTATTTTGCACTGTAGTTGTAGGATCTTGGAATATTACGGTGTTTGCGCGCACATTTTATGTCTATTTTCACCAGGATCAGGATATATGATGGATATAATGGACACAATTCTTGGAGCAGTTGTATTGGGGAGAAAAGGAGTCAAAAACAACATAAATCTTTTATTTGAAAAATATCAATAACACTAGAAGAAAACCCGAAACGATCGAGGCATCCAGAGAGTTTGACGACCAACTATATGGCGGGAATAATTTTCCAGCTGTATAGTTCCTGCCATATAGTTGGCGCCGCCACCGCCTCCTCAAATAGTTTCACCCCGTGCAACTGGATCGAGGAGACGACATACAAAACAACCAGGAATCGCCAAAACCTCACCTCCGGAAGGCATCTAGAGGAGAACTCGTCCACCGGGGATCTATCTTCACTCTGCGTAGATCCGGGAGGCTAAGGCATCGATCTTCATCATCAACCGCTGCATCACCACCATCTCCATCCATCCCATCTACATCTTGTCTAGATCTTGTTGTAATTTCCATACTCGTTGTGGATTTATACAAGTACTATTCATCCATGATATATTCCATTGTTATTGCCATGATGTTGATTGCCTCCATGTCTGATTAGATCATTAGTTCTTAGGGAGATGGAGAAACCCTAGTATGAGATTGAAATAAGATAAAATTGATTATGATATTCATCGCTGTGACCATGTGTTAGATTGTCTTCATCTTGATATTGGGAGAAGTCGACCTCTCAATATTTGCCTCTTGTGGCGACTTGATGGAGCGAACTACTTGTTGGTAGACGGAGGTGTGTTAGCACTTACAGTGACTATAAAGATGTTGGCACCCCTTACATATCAACTTGGGAACCGAGGAAACTCACGGAACAATATCTATGCCATGGGATACGTCCTACAAGATTAAGTCTCTTAATAGCGCAATAATTCGATTGATGTCGATTGCTGACTATTTGTCTAAATACGGAGTTCCTCCTACACATACATAGTTGAGAATGTTCATGATAATAATCTTTATCTTAGTTCTTTATGATGCTAGAGGTGGACCTGCTACTCCCTAAGAACGCATTTTTCCCTATTGAAGTTCCAATCTCTTTTACATACGCGGTACTTACTTTCTATGTTCAGTTGTTTTACTTTAATTATTTTTCTCTTATACCAAAAATCCAAAAAACACCTTTTTACACAATACTCGCATTTTATCTTGTTACTTAGGACTTTATTTAGCATTTCTATCGTACTATTTAATTCAAGCGTTATTAGACTTTAGACTCCTGCTCCCCGTGGGATCGATATATTTATTTTGAAACTAGCTACAAACGATCTGTGCACTTGCAGTCATCAAGCTATTTTCTGGCGCTGTTGCCGGGGAGCTAAGCGCTGTAGGTCTTTTAGTTTTTGCTTATTTGTTTTTGTCTTTCTAAGTTTTGTTTTGAGTTACAGGTTTCCACCAACATGATGGAGTTTGAGCATATGGCTAGTGCTAACCCACTCAGCCACTTTGGGAAGCCTTATGATATTAAAAGAGACAACTGCAACAAGAAGACAAGGGGGTTTGAAATAAATTCTCTACTACTTGGTATTCTACACAAGAAGCAATTTACTGGAGATGAAGAATATCCTAATCCATACGAGCTTATTGCATGTTTCAAAGATATATGTGGCACTTTCCAATTACTAGGATATACTGCTAATGAGGTAAGGGTTAAACTTTTTAGTCATACTTTGACTAGTATAACTCTCTCATGGTATATATCTCTACCCCAGAAGCCACTACTACTTGGGATAATTTAGCTTGTGAGTTTCTAGCAAAATATTATCCATTATCAAAATCTTTTGGAATCAGGCATCTTATAATGACTTGGAGGAACCGTCCTAATGAAGGACTAGTAAGAGCTTATATCAGATTTAAAGATTTACTTAATCTATGTCCTCATCATGATTTGCCTGAATGGTATTTATCGCATATCTTTTATGGCGGTTTAATTGAACCTAGTAAAATTGAACTAGACTCTTTCACGAAAGGAGCCTTTATGAATCTTCCTATAACTAAAGCTTGGGATTTACTTAACAGAATTTGAGATCATAGAGTTTCATGGAATTTTTTCTAGGAAGCGAAGGAGGCATAGAAATAGATTATGATTGTATTCATGACTATAATAAAAAGGGCCATGTTAACGAATTATCTAAAGACCTTTATTTGGATTCAGATCTTGTGTTGCATGTTGTTAAAGCTTTTACAGAACACATCAAAGCTCCAAAAGAGGGTTTGGTCAAGCATGATCCACCACTCGAACCTAAGAAGAAAACATAAGTTAAAGCAACACTGGCCTCCCTAGGACCAATATATGAGGTACATTTCCCCAACACTACACAGAAGCATATTTTTGAATATGAACAGGTCAAAGCACTACAGGAGAAGAAGGAAGAGGAAAGTATGCAGAAGTTGGGGAACATCTAGAAGAAACCAAAGATGAAGAGGTAACCAAGGAAGAAAGTATGGTTGTGTATGCACATTGTAACATAGTTGAACTTGATAAAGAGACTTCCGTATTGGTTGAAGGTAAAATAAAGCTAAAAGATGTTGGTAAGCCTATTCTTCCCTGCATATTTAAGGAAACCTCGCATTATGGTTTATGCTATCTTGGCACCGAAGTTAATGTTATACATTATGATTTCTATTTAGAAAAAAAGAAGAAATAGAACCGGCTACAATTGAAAATACTGATATGACGATCATGTTAGCCAATAAAACTCTTAGAATTCCAGTGGGAGTAGTTGAAGATGCAACTGTCACAATTGGCAATAAAAGAATTCCTATCGAATTTTTAGTTGTTGATATGCCAGCTGACACTCTTTGCCCAATTATATTTGGAAGAAACTTTTTGAGTGATGTAGGTGCCAAAGTTGATTTCAAAAAGGAGATTGTGTCTCTTAAGCTTGGGGAAGCGGAAAATGAATTCCACTTTTCCAAATTTAAAGATAGACCTCTACTAATACAAGAAGAAGAGAAAGAGAAAACTATTGAGGAAATGGCAGCTCTCTTCTTTAGTGATCAAAAATAAGAAATAAATGAAGACTTAAATTATGAAGAAATAGTTATGGAGGACAAGTCCCTAGAAGAATTAGAAGGTGAATTCGATTCAGTTCCCATTATAGGACCTCCAAGTAATGAGGCTTTTGAAGAGCCAAAAAAGAGAGGAGATGAGAAATTACCAACCCCAGAATTGAAGACTCTATCAGATAATCTTAATTATAGATTTTTAGACGATACAAATAAATTCATGTTATTATTAGTGCTAAACTTTCAGGGGATGAAGAAGAAGAACTCATGAAAATACTTAAGGAGCATCGCAAGGACTTTGGGTACTCAATGGATGATTTGAAGGGCATTAGTCCCATGATAACCGTCCATCGAATATTCATGGAGGAAGGTGCTAAACCAGTTGCAGAATTTAATAGACGACTGAAGCCCGAAATAAAGGAAGTGATCAGAAAAGAAATAGTACGCCTATTGGACGCATGTATATCTATCCATTAAAAGAAAGTGAATGGGTAAGTCATGTTCATTGTATCCCTTAGAAGGGCGGTTTTACTATCGTTCCTAATGAAAACAATGAATTGATACCTACTAGAACTATCATTAGACATAGGATGTGTATAGATTTCAGGAAATTGAATAAAGAAACTAGGAAAGATCACTATCATTTACCGTTCATAGATCAATCTTTAGAGAGGTTAGCAAACCACACTCATTTTTGCTATTTGGATGGATATTCAGGTTTTTCTCAAATAGATGTTCATCCTGATGACCAACTTAAAACAACTTTCATTGGTCCTGATGGTTTACATGCTTACCGTTGTATGCCTTTTGGTTTATGTAATGCGCCAGCTACTTTTCAAAGATGCATGACTCTTATTTTTGTGGATTTTATAGAACTGATAATGGAAGTATTTATGGATGACTTTTTTGTCTATGGAACTTCATTTACTAGTTACTTGGATAATCTCAAAATAGTTCTGTGGCGTTGCAAAGAAACCAATCTTGTCCTAAACTGGGAGAAGTGCCATTTTATGGTCAAAGAAGCTATAGTCCTTAGACATAAGGTATCAGGTAAGGGAATTGAAGTGGATAGAGCTAAGGTTGAGGCCACAGAGAGAATGCCACAACCTAGGGATATAAAACGTATAAGAAGTTTCCTTGGTCATGTGGATTTTTATAGAAGGTTCATTAGAAATTTATCTGGAATATCTAAACCTTTAACTAACCTTTTGCAAAAGGGAGTAAGATTTAATTTTGATGATAAATGTCTTGTAGCCTTTGATAAACTTAAATATGCTTTATCACATGCTCCTATCATTAAACCACGTATCTGGGATATGACTTTTGACTTAATATGTGAAGCTAGTGATGATGCTGTAGGAGTAACTCTGGGACAACATATAGGTCGCAGATTTAATATTATACATCATGCTAGTAGAACTCTTAATAGTGCTCAAAAGAATTATCCTAAGGAAGAAAGGGAACTTTTTGCTGTATTTTTCTCTTGCGATAAATTCCGCTCTTATATAGTTGATGCAAAAGTAAGAGTTCATAACCCAAGACTGATCCGTTGGATCCTTTTACTTCAAGAATTTGAGTTGCAGATTATGTAGAGGCGAGAAATAAAGATGTTGGATGCAATGTCAATATTTGCCTAGCAAGACGCCAATCTTATTGAGAGGAACTTTAGTCCTAGTGATTTTCGTTTATGAGAATTATTAAATGAACTAAGGTCAATTCCTCCAAAAGAGAAGAAGTCTTTGTTGTTGGAGGAGCTTGTCATCCTCGAATAAGTAAACGGTAAGTGCAAGGTAAGTGTTCTTACTCAAATAAGTGATTTGTTTTCACAAATTTTACTTCTGAATTTTTTTCCTTTGAATTCCTCGTGTTTTTCTGAAGTTTCTGAAGGTTTTTACCAACTATACGATCGCAACTATACGACCGAAGAAAAATCTCCCGCTATATAGTTGGTCATTAAACCTTCTGTATCTTCTTTGCAAAATTGTTTTGCTGTCTAGAAACTATACAGTAGCAACTATACGACCAGAGAAAAATCTCCAGCTGTATAGTTGGTCGTTAAACTCTTAGACATTTTCGATTTTCGATGTCTGAAACTATATGGTCGCAACTATACGGCCGGAGAAAGTCCTCCCGCCGTATAGTTGGTCGTTAAACTCTCAGACATTTTCGATTTCTTTTTCGTATAAAAAAAGGTTTTGTCGGTTCCAAGTCGGTAACTTAATTGACTTGGACTCGAGATATTTGGAAATATCCGCCTAGAACCAACTTTACAGCCGGAGCTATATGGACCGTGCCCGTATAGGTTGTCATTATGCGGTAGGACTCCTCCAAATCCGTGATTTCTTTCCCTGTTTTGTTAAGATTCTTTTCTTGGGCGTGAATTTGGTGTTTCTCACGAGTTTTACTGACCTCTGACCCCTCTTATATACTGCCATTGTCTCTCTCTCTAAATCATAATCACCAGGAACCAATCTAGCCATGCGCTATCCCGTCCCAGACCGCGGAAAACCCCTGGGTCTCATTGCTCCTTCCAGGGACCACTTTCGCAGCCCGTCCATGGAGGACGACAACTAGGAGGTGGAGAGGTTTAGCCCGGGTACAAGGAGTACGTCGAGCCAAGCTTCTACAGCAATGATCTCGATGAAGATTGGAGTGACATCTACATCTGCCGTGATGTCTATGATCCTCCGGAGATCAACTAGGCGACAATGAAGAGAGCTCAAGAAGAGAGAGAAGGTCACAAGCCGCATGGAAAAGGGCGTGTGGATATGGTCAAGCTCATCGCCATGGACCCTAGGCCACACAAGCGTAAGGAATTACCTAATATTGGTGCAGGTGCTAGCAAGGGAGTGACAGTGCCACTATTGAATCCCACCATTGGTGCTCGTATGAGGGTGAAGCTTCAAGAAGAGTGGAGGAACGGTTTCCACTTCCTCGATCCATCAATTATGGATGAGGAAGAAGAAGCTATTCCCAGGACCAAGAATCGCGTGCGAGCACTTGAGATATATCAGAAGCAGGAGCTACTCCATCACGTCGAAGTCCGTCACCGTCTCAAGAAGATAGAGAAGAAGGGTGATCTTCTCTCATTGGTGACTAAACTCGTAGATAAAGTGGACACTTTGCAATCTGATTTGTGCAGGTGTTACAACCGCATCACTGCTCTAGAGGATACCAACAAGAAGCTACGCACCGCGGTGTTACATGCCATGGTGCCATAATGATGTACAATAATCATGGTATCAAATAATCGCAAGGGATTATTTGATCCCGCCTGGCTTGATTCCAAGCTTGGGGAGATCTTTAAGACCTTGTAATCTTTCTTATAAGTTTTACATTACTATTTTAGTTTTGCATTAGTTCAAATTAGAAATAAAGTTTGCATCATTAGAATTCCCTTCAGGAATAGTCGATCCCTTTTATGAAATTCTGAGTTTATTATCATATATGGAGCAATATTGAGTTTGTGCTTGTCCTATTGGATATATGAATGGATTGAGTATAATTTTACTTGCACTTGATGATAGCAATAGGAGTCTTCCACACCATTGGTATTAATGAAACATACAAAGATAATTTGGTCAATATGTTGTAAGTACATGGTTTGATTTATAAATAAGTAAAAATTATCTAATCAGTTAAGTTGAAAAAGAAACAAAGGAAAATTAAAAGTGCTATCAAATTAGAGTGAGAACAAGACGAGGTAGAATATTCAAGCTATAAAGATTGCTTCATATACAATTGGAATTTGGTAATTGAGATCGTTAAACTTTGAATTTCTACATGAAGTGGAATGTATGGCTAGCTCCTTTGCACAACACTTACAAAAGTGTGAGCATATATATATAAGAGAAGAAAAAGAGAGAATGTGCAAAGAGCAAACAGGCATACACCACTATATTGTAGTAAGACAAAGGGACGTTTTGAGATTTTGAATCCCAAGTGAATATGTTAATCCTAAAACACCTGGGACTACCTCGCTAACTCATTCGATCAAACCGGATACTTTTACATCATGTTGAGATTCATATTTTGTGAATTGTTGATCACTAAGGTGTGGAAGACTTCTAATATGATTCACATGGTTCAAGTAAGTTATTATTCATGAACTTATTCCTATGTATCATATATGATAAACACATGCTGCAACTGCCTCATTTATTTTATCGACTCAGCTTCATGAATATGAGGATCACATCCTTTAAGCTAAACTAGCTCGGGATGAGCAAGAGTCTAAGCTTGGGGAAGTTGATGACTGCATAATTGCATCGTGTTTTATATTATTATTTTGCATTGTAGTTGTAGGATCTTGGAATTTTACGGTGTTCGTGCGTGCATTTTATGTCTATTTTCACCAGGATCTGGATAAATGATGGATATAATGGACACAATTCTTGGAGCAGTTGTATTGGGGAGAAAAGGAGTCAAAAACAATGTAAATCGCTTATTTGGGAAATATCAATAACACCAGAAGAAAACCTGAAGCGATCGAGGCATCCAGAGAGTTTGACGACCAACTATGCGACGGGAATAATTTTCCGGCCGTATAGTTCTCGCCATATAGTTGGCACCGCCACCGTCTCCTTAAATAGTTTCACCCCGTGCATATGGATCAAGGAGACGACATACAGAACAACCAGAAATCACCGAAACCTCACCTACGGAAGGCATCTGGAGGGGGAACTCGTCCACCAGGGATCCATCTTTGCCCTGCGCAGATCCGGGAGGCTAAGGCATCGATCTTCATCATCAACCGCTGCATCACCACCATCTCCATCCATCCCATCTACATGTTATCTAGATCTTGTTGTAATTTCCATACTCGTTGTGGATTTATAAAAGTACTATTCATCTATGATAGATTCCATTGTTATTGCCATGATGTTGATTGCCTCCATGTCTGAGTAGATCATTAGTTCTTGGGGATATAGAGAAATCCTAGTATGAGATTGAAATAAAATAAAGTTTATTATGATATTCATTGTTGTGACCATGTGTTAGATTGTCTTCATCTTGATATTGGGAGAAGTCGACCTCTCAATATTTGCCTCTTATGGGGACTTTTTTTGACATGTCCTCTTGTGGGGACTTGATGGAGGGAACTAATTGTTGGTAGACGGAGGTGTGTTAGCAGTTACAGTGACTATAAAGTTGTTGGCACCCCTTACGTATCAACTTGGGAAATGAGAAAACTCACGGAACACTATCCATGCCATGGGATACGTCCTACGGGATTAAGTCCCTTAATAGCACAATAATTTGATTGATGTTGATTGCTGACTGTTGTGGTTATGAGGATGATGTGAGCAGTGGTTGCTACCTATTTATCCAAATACGAAGTTCTTCCCACACATACACAGTTGAGAATGTTCATGATAATAATCTTTACCTTAGTTCTTTATAATGCTAGAGGTGTATCCGCTACTCCCTGAGAACGCCTTTTTCCCTATTGTAGTTCCAATCTTTTTTACATACGCGACACGGAACACTATACATGCCATAGGATACGTCCTACGAGATTAAGTCCCTTAATAGCACAGTAATTCAATAAATGTTGATTGCTGACTGATGTGGTTATGAGGATGATGTGAGCAGTGGTTGCTGCCTATTTATCCAAATACAGAGTTCCTCCCACACATACACAGTTGACAATGTTCATGATAATAATCTTTACCTTAGTTCTTTATAATGCTAGAGGTGTATCCGCTACTCCCCGAGAACGCCTTTTTCCCTATTGCAGTTCCAATCTCTTTTACATACGCGGTACTTACTTTCTGTGTTCAGTTGTTTTACTTTACTTATTATTCTCTTATACCAAAAACCCCAAAACACATTTTTACACAATACTCACATTTTATCTTGTTACTTAGAACTTTATTTAGCATTTCTATCGTAGTATTTAATTCAAGAGTTATTAGACTTCAGACTCCTGCTCCCTGTGGGATCGATATCTTTATTTCAAAACTAGCTACAAACGATCTATGCACTTGCAGTCATCAGCCCCCACCTCTTCCATCATTCATGTGGGTGGAGCTCCCACTCACATAAATATGCCTCCACTCACTCTCCATTAAATTTCCACCAAATTTAATGCAAGCTCTCATTTAATAAAACTCTTTTATATATTTTATTTAGAATTTTGTTAATTACTTTAATTAACAAACATTCACATAAAACCCCTTGCAATATTTCAATATCACATTCAAAACCAGTTTCTCCAATTTCACCCGAAACAATTCCGATTTCCAACGAAATGATTCCAGTTCTTTCATAATCTTTATCTTAAACACATTTGCTCCTAAATTGTGTCAGTATACCTTAAGTGTGTCACCCTAAGGTTCACGAATAATGGAGACATGATGAAGACCCCTCTCCGATCAATAATCAGTAGCGAGACCTGGAGATCCGTACGGACTCCCACACATTCAACGATGACTCCTATGATCGTGTGAACCTTTAACTTTTTTAACTAAATCCCTTTGTCTCGCGATATATTACATGTACGAGATTCAATCATCAGTATCCCCATACCTAGTTTGATCTCATTACTGACAAGTACTCTTTTCCCATTCCCGTGATATAACATTTTAGTGATCTTATCACTTGCTTGCAAGCTACATCAATGTGATATCACCAAGAGGGCCTAGAGTATATCTCTCCGTCATCAAGATGGAAAAATTCCACTCTTGATCCATGAGCCTCTACATAACACTTTCAGAGTATCTGAAGACACCTTTATTGTCACCCTATTATGGTGTGACGTTTGATGTTATCAAGTTACTCTTCTGGTGTTAGTGATTGACATGATCTCATGGTCTAAGGACTAAAGTTACTTCATATGATATCATAGCAATTTTAACACAATGACTTTAATCATATTGCTATTCTTCGGATGAATGTTCATCACACCATTCAACCAATGTTGTGACCTCGTTATTAACAACATCCAATATCCATGATCAAGAAACCTTGATCATCTTGTTAATCAACGAGCTAGTTTATATGAGAGGCATAACTAGGAACTCTTTATTTTGTTGATTAAACACATATGTATTAATGTTTCCAATTAATACAATTATATCATGAAAAATAAACATTTATCATAAACAGGAAATGTGATAATGACCACTTTATTATTGCCTCTCGGGCATATTCCCTTTAGTCTCCCACTTGCACTAGAGTCAATAATCTAGTTTGTAAACTTGCACATTCAACACCTATGGCTTTATGGAGTATACGCGTTTGCTAGTGGTTAACATAATCTCTAGATCTGACACTTTCAAATCCGTGTGTATTTGCATGTATTTGTGTCTCTATGCATCACTCATTCTCTAATGAGATGGCATTATATAAGTTTAGTCCTTTGGTGAGACCTTAGTTCCTTTGGGTCAAAACATGTTGATATAATTGTCGCACAATATATCTTCATAGTACTAGCCCACTATGAACCACACCTAGTTTTATATCAAACTACTTAACATAATTGCCCTCCTTTGCTGCTCCTATAGCAGTCACATAATTAGCCTTTTGTTGTAGTATCCGTCATAATGTATTAACTTTGGAACTCATCCAAATCCATCATGGAACCTCCTTTCCATTACATTGCGCCACCCATAGTTTAAATTGAGATAAATTTAATTTGTATCTTGTGACAAACTATTATCAATGTAACACGTTACAATGAACTACTTTTAACTATTTGTCACTTATACATGATATATTCTTTGTTCTTCCGAAGCTCATAAGCATATCTTTAATATCGTCCAATGATCATCTTATGAACCATTATGGTATATTATCACAACATTTAGAGCATAGGACATATCTGGATATGTACATATCACAGCATTATTGATCAAAATATTTATGTGATTTCACTCACCAAGTGTCAATACACTTGAATCTTGATTCTATCCTTTTCATGCGGGAAGAACCTTTCTTGCCATTTCCATATTGAACTCTTCCAATATCTCATATATGTACGTGTAGCATAACCATGCCTAATATTCTGGTTTTTCCCAAGTCTTTCATCGAAATCAAATTTTAATGAAATTCTTAACCCGTGTCAATAAAAGATACATTATTTCCAATCAACAGCACGTCCTCTACATAATGTATTGGAAATATGTCTCAACGCTCCCACTTAATTTCTTGCAAATGCAAGCATCTTCATCTTATCCGATGAAATTAAACATTTTAACAGTTTCATCATGGTGAAGATTCTAACTCCGTTGTGCTTACTTCACCCATTGAAGTTTGCACGCCCTTTTAGCATCCTTTGATTTAACAAAACCCTTCAGATCATGTCATGTACACATCCTAGGTAACCATTCTATTAGAAGAACTTTGTTTTGTTTGTTCAACTAGCATATACCAAATTATATGTAGTGGTTGCTATATTAATCCGTCAAAACTAAATATCGCTATGAAAGATCAAATCTTGTCATAGTCAATTATTTGAACATTGTTGTAAACTCTTTTCCGACATGTCGACTATTTAATAGATGTTAAACATACATGTCTATTTCTTTATAGATCCAAACACGACCGATAGGCTTCAAGCCTTTCCGGAGGGTCTTCAAAGTTAAAAAAATTGATTTCTCGTGTATGGAAACTATCATGGATTTTATGACTTCTAGTCACTTTATGGAGTCAGGGACCCATCGTCGCTTCTTTGCATGTAGTCGGTTCATCATTGTCAAAACAATAATGAATTGTGTTTCAAATCTTACTATTTGATTCTTTCCCGACCCACACGGTTCAATAGGAACTCTAATCTCTGAGATCACAACCTTTGTAATCATGGGAGCCATGAGCATTGTGGCCACCTCCATGACATATTCCGGCGCTGCGCTACTTAGCACATGTTGCTTAGGTTCATCAACCTAATCAAAGTTCTATTGTCCTTCCACTTAACTTTTTGTGAAAAAATCCTTCTTAAGAAACTTGACGTTCCTAGCGACAAACTCTTTTATCCTCGGTGTTATGGAGGAATACCCAACAATTTTTTGGGATAACCTACAAATGTGTGCTTATCCGACTTTGGTTGTAAACATTTTACTTATGCCTAGCATACCAAAATTTAAGAAAAGACAACTCAGGTTTTATCCTGAACCATAACCCATAGGTGTCATTTCAACGGATCACGATGGTGCTCTTTTCAGCGTAAAAGTGATAGTCTCTAAAGCTTTAATCCTTAAACTATAATGACAGATTTATAAATGACACCTTTGATATTACCATGTCAATCAAGGTTTGATTTCATTTCTCGAACATACCATACTCTTATGGTTTATCGGTAAACACAAATCCATGGAACAATTCCCCAAATCATAGGTGTTTTTCTAAACTTGTAACTCAAATATCTTCCTTTATGATCGAATCATAAATTCTTTATTTTCTTGTTACAACGATTTTCCACTTCATCTTGAAAGTCTTTAAACAATTTTCAAATGTTTCATACTTCTTCCTTATTAAGTAAATATACAGATATATTCACTCAAATTTCCAAAGAAAGCATATGAAGCTGAAAGATCCACCGCACATGGCTACACATAATGGACTATATACATCAACATGCACAATTTCCAATAAGCTAGTCACCCGTTCCTCTTTGGCCTATGAACGGGGTTTTAATTATCTCGAGGAAAGTCTCACAAGCGTCAATTGATGAAAATCAAAGACTCCAAAAACCCATCAACATGGAGTTTCTTCATGTTTTCTTTCCAATATAATTTAAATGGCGATGTCACTTCGTAAGTGATCTTTCAATCATTTGTTTTGCGACATTTTAGCATTAGTTTTTATGGATGTGATTTCTCCAACTATACTTGTAAAAGTTCATCCATCTTCTATGGAATACAGTAATTATTTGAACATCCATTGTTATCATAATACCGTAACAAAATAATAGTTATTTAAACAAATCTTGAAGGCAAGCTTTGATGCCAACGAGAAACACAATAACACTTTATTTGTTTTTGATGAACATCATGACATATTCTCTTAATAGTTACTTAGGCCATTGTAGTTCATGAATTGCGTCATTCTGTATGACATTTCATACCAACCAATTCAGTATTCAATACCCAAGAACCACATTGTTTAACAAGCAAAGAATACAACCACAACATGTATATCTTCTATATACCTAAGATGGACATTTCCAACCTTTCTCTTTTCTGCCAAATATTTTATAGATTCTCTTTCAGCATTTCCTTTTTCTTTAATAGAATCTATCAACATCAATAGTGGCGCCATACACATGACACATAGTCCAAAGCATGTATAGTCAAATACTAATACCTTTGGACTTGCACTTTGAAGTTGATCACCATCATCAAATGTTTAACATTCTTTCAAAAAACCATTCTTTAGTAATCTATTAGTGTGGTAAACATTTTACCTACATCTTCTATTCATCTTTATCATGACAACTTTCATGATCAAGCTACTAGAGCCTAAGGACGAATCGCGAGTATAATGTCAGTTCCCAAAACATTTTTGGGATATTAGGACGTCTAGCATCTCCAACCTTCGCAAATTCTCATATAATATGAGAACATGTATTTTGCGAAATTATACTATATCATATTGGAACCTAAAAATTGTTTCAAATATAAAAATATCTTTCACACATGATGGTTTCTGAAACAATTCTTTCAGCTCCTAGATAACCTCGATATTAAAACAACTTTTGAATATCAAGAATCATGGAGGCAAACATGATACTTTAGATACTAACACTAGAATTGTTACTCTTAATTTAATACTACTTATTAAACTTCATGGAGTAAATAGAGTTTGCTGAAAGTTTGCAATAATACTTCTAAACTTTAAATTGACACTTAAAACAATACGATACCAGTTCGTAAAGTAAATATTCAGAATTCTATAGTTCTATTATCTCAATTATAACTAATCATAAGGTAGTAAACAAATGCCAGTGACTACAACAAACTATGCAAACTCACTTCGATTTAAGTTATGATAAATTGAGTTCAACTTTAATCATATTACGACATGAACTACCACTCAAAAACGACATCCCTCATGTATTTTTGGTGATTACATGAACTAGATCCACTACACCAAGTCCGATCATCACGTGAGTTGGTGTAGCTTCAAAGACGAGCATCTGGATGGTCGTCATATCAACCATATGACTCATGCTTTACCTTTTGGTTCATGTTCCGAGGCCATGTATGTACATGCTAGGCTCACTAATGGCTCTAAAATATAGCCATCTATGTCCACATTTAAACTGGATATTAATCATATTATTGATGAAATATCTCTCTAAACCCTGCCACTAATGCTAATATGCAGAGGGGTATGCAATCCTTTCTTTTATATTTTTCCTACATAGATAACATCGTTTAAAGGAGAGAATCACTATATTAAAGTCAAAGATACGATATTTCCAACAACCAGAAGAAACCAGGAGCCGTACAATGGAGGCAGGCGCTTTAACGACCAACTATACGACCGGAGCAAAAATTCCGGCAGTATAGCTCCGGTCGTATAGTTGGCGCCGCCACCATTAGGTCAAACAGAACAACTTTCATGAAGGAGCCCCTATATAAAGAAGCCTCGGGCGATGGGAAAACAGAGCTCGCCCCTCCCCGAAGAAGCCAAACCTCGCTAAAAAGCCGCCTCAAATCTCCAAACCCTTCTCCATCTCCATAGCCATATTCCACCACTTGTAATAGTAGATCTCTTCTCCGATTGGCGACATTGTAAGACTATTGCTATCAATCTTATGATTTTCATTACAATGTTTGTGATTGTTGATCTCATCTCTATGTGCGAGTAATTCTCCTTGGGCTAAGGGCTTCGTCCTAGCCATGTAGCAATTGTACATGCGATTTATCATAGATGGGATCGTGTATTAGTTTGTATGACATGATGATTATTGTATCCTCTCTTGCCTCAATCCAAGGACTTGTCAGGTACCCAAGACCCCGAGGGTTGAGCCAGGTATAGGGAGTATGAGTGATGACTGATCTGCAGGTTGGGAACCCTAGTGACAGAAGGGGGTTGTATGGCTGTATGTGAGGGATTTGCTTGGGATTAACGGTGACATCACTATGCATATCATTAGTTCTATTTCTTCTATGGATGAGGCTAGTAGGTTATTGATATAAGCAGTTGCAGAGGCAATAGAAATTATGGATGCACTGCCCACATATAATTTATCTTGCTCTAACAAGTACACGCATACTTTATTTCTATATTTTATTTCCATCAGATGTTTTGCACAGCTACAGGTGAAACCGAATGCCCTAGGCCCTCTCTCTCCATCATCGACAACAACAAAAATACGCAAGCTATTGGTCCGGTAAAAACACAAAAGGAATTCTAAAACTCCCGAAGGTTCGTTAAAATAACTTCACTATGCATTCGCTTCCCGAGGATTCGATAACCTAGGTTTACTAGGGAAAAATAAGTTATACTACATCCGTAATCTGGATCAAAGGTATCACTCGCCAAGTAAGAACCTTCGTACTCGCGTGTGTAAAACTGACTTACACCCGTTGTATGCAAACGTAGAGTCTATCACACCTGATCATCATGTGGTGTCTCGAAACGACGAACTTTCTTAACGATGCATACTAAGGAAGAACACATTTTTATCTTGATATTTTAAATGAGGGATCATCTTATAATGCTACTAAAATGCCAAACAAGCAATATAAGATGCAAACAAACATCATATGCAAAAAAGTGATAGGATATGGTTCTTGCACTTGATCACTATCTTGTGCATCTTGGTATGATCTTTATCATTCCTATATGTGTAAGGCCAAGGTCTATGGAACTTACACTTTGGTATGTTATAATTTTCCAAGAGTATCAATCAATACTACAAATTATAACATCACCATACCATGACACTTGCCTAACAACAATCTAAACTAGACGCCTCTAATTTATCAATTGCAAGTATTACATGGCTTAGGGCTTTCGAAGATAGAACCGTTCGTACCTACGAACATGGAACCACAACGATGATAATCAAATTATTAGCAACTCATTGTAAATCAGATATTGACTATAGTAGGAGAGATAGACACTCGCTAGCCACTTATGCAAAACAAGTTGCATGTCAAGCGTGGAACATGTCTCATGTGCGAGGACATGTAAAGTTAGTCTGGGCCGCTTCATCCCACTATGCCACCAATATCCAAAATACATAGAAGATGCAATAACATGATCACCAATGCCCATATACTTATATGTGTTCTACCTGTGCAAAGCTTCTACGCATAGATCAGGCTCTGATACCACTGTTGGATTCGCAGCATAGAAAACAAAAAAAATTCCTATGACGTGAACTACTAAGCACCAAGATCTATCAAGATATAATCAACAGGTGGATATATATCCATAGTCACATGGGTATACCCTACAGGTACTCGAGCTTGGAATATACGGGCTAAATAGGGCGGAAGCCCACGACGTTGCCAAGGCCCAAATGGAGAACTCGAGTAACCTACGGACTCTCTATTATTTGCGGGACAAGAAGAAGCTAAAGATAGAAACTTTAAAGGGAAAACCCTAACCTGTAACCGACTCGACCTGCTACCTGAGACCTAGCCTATCTATATAAAGGCTAGGAGGGGGTGGCGAGGAGGACACACGCAACCCTAGTTTTCACAACCCTCGCCAGATTGCATCTGTGCACCATTGTAATCTTCTATTCCTTTGTTAATTCCATGAGCAGACAAGCAGGAGTAGGGACCTCTACGAGGCCTGAATCTGGGTAAATCTTCGAGTCCCCTGTGTGCTTGTTTGCTGCCGATTGATGCTTCTAGCGCTCCCTTCTTCTCCAAAACCCAAGTCCATAACAATGGGCATTTATGAGTTAAACCCTTGTCAATTGGTGCCGTCTGTGGGAATTTGGAGTGTTGATGTTGCGGCTTCTTCGTCCCCATCAACTGCGATCTACAACTCCGCAACGGCGGAGATTCGCCAGCTCTTCGGCATGTTCGACTTCATGGTCCAGACGTCGGCCACTCGCCCGGCTTTCGAGTCCGTAGGCGACGGAATTAGCCTGGCGATCGGGAGCTTCCGCTTCCAAGTTGGTCAGATGGGCATGCTTCGCATGCCTGACCAGCCGACAACACCATCGATTGCTCTAGCGTCGTGGTTCCCTCTGCCGATCGGCACCCTTAGTGAGCTCAATTCCTCGACAACAGTCGAGAATACTGCCAGCGACAGCAGTCGCGAATCCGATCTGGGCGATCTAGCAACTGAAGATGTGGCCTACGGCTCCGGATCTGAAAGTTGCGGGAGCAGCAGCTTCCCCAACCACTTCATGTGCACCGTCATCAATGCGGGTGACTCCTCCACCAATCGCGACAACACGGGCAACAGTGGCAATGGAACCGACCCGCCAAACAGTGGTATACCCAATGGCGGACAACCAAATGGCGGCCCCACTAACGGCTCCCCCATCAACAATGGAGGGGCAGTCGAACCTCCAACTATGATAAATGAGCAAACTGGCGAACGCGTCGTGATTAGGCTCAATGACCTCGAGTGGGCTCGCTGCTGTGAGGCCCTACGAGGCCACCCTCTACCCTTCGGCTCCCCGCAAGAACTGCTGATGGGCTACCATTGGCTCCTGAAGGAGGAATACAAGCATCAACTGCAAACAATCGCGCAACTCGAGGCACGCAAAAAGGCGGCAGACGAGTCGAGCCTCCGCCGGGCTGGGCTCTCCTCCCATGGAGGATCCTCCTCCAAGTGCAACGAGTACATCGCTAACAAGAGGCGATCTCGACTGGCCCACCTCACTAAACAAGAGCGTGTAGAAGCCGCAAAGGTCCTCGACTTCGTCTCCATGACGGTGGATACGCGTGGCAACGTGCTACCAAAAACGCAGCAAGCTGCGGTAATGGCGGTCACCATGTACCTCCTCAACAACCAGCCGCCAGCTGGAGATCCTCGAGCCGCCATGCACCGATCTACGATCGTGGGCTTGGGGTTAATCGAGGCTGCCCTCGACAAGGAGTCAACACTGGAGCCGAAGAAAGGCAAGGCTCTGGCAAAACTCTATTCCTCGCCCTCATCCAGCGATGATAGCCACGATCTGTCTCGACGCTGCCGCTCATGATGACACGACCACGACTACGACGCGCATGACGACATCACGCAACGCAAGATCGACAAGTCAAGGGCACGACGTGCCCGATCGACTGACTCAGAAGACGAAGATGTGGAGCTCTGTGGCGCTAGATGCTTCAGCAGGGCCATCAGGCAAAAGCGAATGCCCAAGGGGTTTAAGCTCCCATCAGAAAACCCAAAGTTTGGCGGTCTGCAGGACCCGAAAATCTAGTTGGAGAACCACATCTCCTACGTCAGGCTCCACGGAGGGAGTCGAAGCACGGCTATGCAATGCCTACAGCTACAGCTACAGGGCACCGCCCGGGCATGGCTCAACAACCTCCCACGCGGATCCATTCACAGTTGGGAAGAGCTGGTCTACAACTTTGTGCACAACTTCAAGGGCACCTACAAAAGGCCCGCATCAATCGAAGAGCTGAGGTGCTGCCAGCAAAGGTCGGGCGAATCGCTACGCTCGTACATCCAGAGGTGGTCCATCATCAAGAACTCCGTAGAAAATATCTCGGAGGATCACGCAATCAATGCATTCAACAGCGGCATTCGCCGCATAGATCTTAGGGAGGAGCTAGGCCGCTCAAATCCCTAAACCATTGACCACCTGATGGAAATCATGAATCGGTGGGCAGATGGAGAAGATTCGGTGAAGAATCGCATTCACTCAGACGAGGAAGCAGAGCTCGAACACAGACGCGATCGCCGAAGCAAACATCGAATGCGCATCTATGATGACCGCGATGACGTCAACATGGTCGCAGCCGGCTACGCCGACAGACGCGACGACAACCGCAATAGCGGCTACCGCAGCGGTGGATACCGCGACTCCGGGAAAACCACGCAAGTATGGCAGCGCCGCACTCGCGATGAGGCACCCGCAGCATCCATTGAAGACAAGCTATCCAGGCCATGCACCGTGCACTTATACATCGACAAGCATGATAGCAAAAAAATCCAGCCACCTCCTCAAAGACTGCCGTGAGTTCCTCAAACTCCATGAGGGCCTGGCTCGGATGAACCGCGACGCGGTCAACAGGGGCTACGGAGCCGCCCCAGGCACTGTGGCACATGGAGCTCCTCCACCACCGCCCGGACCACCACCAAACGCAGCTGCGCCCAACTAGCATCACGGAGGCGAGCCGTACCCACGGGCCATGGGCACCATGATGATCCAAAAGGGTCGCCCCTCCAACCGGGTGCAAAAGGCCATCACTCGCCAAGTGAATCTGGCGACAAACTCGCCACCATCCACCACTGAGTACCTCAGTGGAAGCGACTCTTGCATCACCTTTGACAAGCGCGACCATCTGTGCCAAGTACCTCATCCAGGCCATTGTCCCCTCGTACTCGAGGAACAAATTGGAGGTTTCGACATGAGCCGCGTCTTCATGGACAGTGGAAGTGTCATCAACCTTATGTTCGCGAGTACCTTGCGAGCAATGAGGATCCCTCTGACCTTCCTAGAGGCCTCGGATACAACATTCCACGGCATTGTCCCAGGCAAGGGCGTATATCCTCTTGGCAAAATCAACCTCGACATCATCTTTGGCACGCCAAAAAACTTTCGGCGCGAACACATCGACTTTGAAGTCGTCGACTGGCCCTCACAGTACCACTGTATCCTCGGACGTGTCGTGTTCGCTAGGTTCATGGCAGTGCCGCACTACGCATACCTGCAGATGAAAATGCCAGGCCCTAACGGTGTCATCACAATCAACGGGAGCTTCAAGAGGTCCGACAGTTGCGACAGGAAGTTCAATAGAATTTCCTAGTCCTTCGGTATGCAGGAAGAGCTCGCGAGACTAAAGGAGTCAACAGACAACAGTCTGCCTCCCCTGAGCCAGCCAAGTTCACCCGACCTATCCTTCGACTCATCGGTGCACACGAAGAAAGTCCAGGTCCACCCATCGGATCCCGCCAAGACGGCCCTCATCGCCAACAACTTGAGTCCCGCATAGGAACTCGCGCTCGTCGAATTCCTCCGTGAGAATTGGGAAATCTTTGCCTGGTGTCCAGCGGACATGCCAGGAGTTCCCAGGGAATTTGCCGAGCACGCACTCAACGTCAACCCAGACGCAAGGCTAATCAACCAAACAATTAGGCGACTATCTGAGCCAAGAGCAAAAGCAGTCGAAATGGAGATCAACAGACTCCTCGACGCCAAATTCATACGCGAGATCAAGGAAAGCACTTGGCTCGCCAACATGGTGCTAGTACCAAAAAAGGACAAGGATATCCTACGGATGTGCGTGGATTTCACCTCTCTGAATAAGCACTGCCCGAAGGATCACTTCCCGCTGCCACGAATCGACCAGATCATCGACTCCACCGCGGGATGTGAGCGCCTCTGCTTCATCGACGCCTACTCAGGCTACAATCAGATCCGAATGAAGGAGGAGGATCAAGAGAAAACGGCGTTTACAACGCCTTTCGGTGTGTTCTGCTATAACACAATGCCTTTGGGGCTAAAAACGTAGGAGCCACCTACCAGCGGTGCATACAGGCTTGCCTCAAGAACCAACTTGGTTGCAACATCCAAGTTTATGTCGACGACATCATAATCAAGACCAAAGAGGAAGCTTCACTAATCGACGATTTACGCAAAACCTTCGCCAACCTTGATCGCTACCGGATCAACCTCAATCCGGACAAGTGTGCCTTCAGCGTACCATCTGGACAACTACTCAGGTACCTCATCTCCGTGAGAGGGATCGAGGCAAACCCGAAAAAAATAAAAGCCATACTAGCCATGGAGAAGCCGAAGAACATAAGAGGTGTCCAAAGAATCGGCTGAATCAGCGAATCATGGCCCGATTCATCAGTCGAATGGGCAAAAAGGCACTGCCCTTCTACCAACTTCTCCGCAAAGCTGACAAGTTCGAGTGGACCAATGAGGCACAGGAAGCATTCTAATACCTCAAGCGCCTATTGTCCACCTCGCCAGTACTGGCGACCCCACGCGAAAGGGAACCACTGCTGCTATACATCTCCGCCACCAATCAGGTGGTCAGCACAGTGCTCGTGGTAGAACGAGCCGAGGAAAACAAGGTCCACGGGGTACAGCGCCCAGTCTACTACCTCAGCGAGGTACTCACGCCAACAAAGCAGCGATAGCCGCACTACCAGAAGTTGGCGTACGGCGTCTTCATGACGGCCTGACGACTGCGCCACTACTTGCAGGAACACCCAATCGTGGTAGTCAATGATGCCCCGCTTGGGCACATCCTCAACAATCCCGACGTGTCCGGACGAGTCGCGCTTTGGGGGATCGAACTGTCTCCACGAGACATCACATATGAAAAACGCGATGCAATCAAGTCGCAAGTTCTCCCTGACTTCCTCGTGCACTGGATGGAGAACCAGCTCCCTGAAAAACCAGATATGTCCTACCTCTGGACAATGCACTTCGACGGATCCAAGCGAAATGATGGAGCTGGCGCAGGCGTCATACTGACATCGCTCCAGGGAGACAAGCTAAAATATATTCTGCGAATGCAGTTCACCGCCTCCAACAATGAAGCTGAATATGAGGCCCTGCTGCACGGGATGAGGATGGCAAAATCCTGCGGTGCCAAGAGGCTCATAATATACGACGACTCCAAGCTGGTCGTCAACTAGACAATGCACGAGTGTGACGCACTGAACGACAATATGATTGCCTACCGCGACCTCTACGACACACTCGAAGGGGACTTCGATGGTTGCGAGCTGCGGCACATAGGCCATGAAAGCAATGAAGAGGCGGACGCACTCGCCAACATTGGCTCTACCTGCTCCCCTATACCACCTGGGGTATTTCTCGAGCGCATCTGTGAACGCTCCATCAAGCCAAAGGCCGCAGAGAAGAAAACAAGCATAGTATTGGACTCAGGGCTGTGTCGCCCAATGAGCCAATGGCACTCGATGACTCGGAGCTTGACACAGGACTCGAAGGACCAATGAGCATCATGATGATCGAGCCATCTTGGACTCAACCGTACATCACGTACCTTCTCAACAAAAGGCTACCGGACGACCCGACTAATGCATGGCACATTGCGCGGCGATCCAAGGCATTCGATGTTATCAACGGTGAACTGTACAAGCGCAGCATCATAGGAGTACTCCAACGATGCGTCTCCAACACTGATGGAAGGGTTGTTCTCCTCGACATCCATGAAGGTACTTGCGGGCACCACGCTGGCAGTCAAGCCCTCGTTGCAAAAGCTCTACGAGCTGGATTCTACTGGCCTATAGCCATGTGTGACGCCAAGGACATCGTCCAAAAATGCAACGCTTGCCAGCGATTCGCGGACAAGCCGCAGGCACCTAGCGTAGAGCTCCGGCCAATTCCATTGGCCTGGCCCTTCACGCAAATGGGGACTCAACATGGTTGGCAAGCTCCCAAAGTCCTCACGAGGAGGCTACGTCTACCTCCTGGTCGTAGTCGACAAATTCACCAAGTGGATAGAGGCCATGCCAGTGACTAACCAGTCAAGATACAGCGCAGTCAAGTTCTTCGAGTCCATCGTCTATCGCTTCGGAGTGCCACACATCATTATCATGGACAATGGGACGAACTTCACATCCAAGGAGTTCCAAGAATTCTGCCAGAATCTGGGAATCAACATAAGCTACGCCTCCATAGCACATCCACAGACCAACGGTCAGGTCGAAAAAGGCAACAGGCTTGTCTATGGAGGCATCAAGAAGCGACTCCTCAGGCCACTTGAACAAGTCGCAGGCTGCTGGCTAGACGAGCTGCAATTGCTACTCTAGAGCCTGCGCACAACTCCAAACAGTGCCACAGGGTACACCCTATTCTTCATGGTGCACGGGGCTGCAGTGGTGCTACCCGCAGAAGTACGAAACAAAGCACCACGAGTGGTCACTTACAACGAGCAGGAGTCAACTCTTGCACTTGAAGACTCCGTCGACCTCCTTGACGAGGCACGGGAAATCTCCACAGAAAGATCAACGATTTACCAGCAGAACCTGCACAACTACCACAGCAGAAGGCTACGCCCTAGGTCCTTCGTCGAAGGAGACCTGGTCCTGCGACTGAAACAGCAAGGGCATCTCAAGCTCGAGTCCCCATGGGAGGGACCGTACGTGATTACAGAAGTAATCCCAGGAGGCGCCTATCACCTTAAAGATTTTGAGACAGGAGTCGCATACTCTAACCCCTGGAACGTCACGCAGCTGCGGCACTTCTACCCTTAGTCGTCTTTTATTTTTTACATTGCAAATAAGGCTACTCAGCCAAGGCTACTTAGCCACACACTGTACCCCATACTATCCTGCGAATAAATAAAGCTAAGTGCCCCAAAACTCTGTGTTCCTTTTATTTTTGCAAATTATCCACTTGGGGGCTGCGCCACCCTATACACATCTGTTCTACGAACTAACACGATATCCTGAGTAGCTGACGTACCAATCGAACCCTTGACAAAACACCAACCCAGTTGCAACGCACCTGACAGGTTGGCAAGGTGCTGAGATAAACACAAGTCAGGCTAATGAAAAGGAATCGCATAGTGCAACGCACTCGCAAAACATACACGCTAATAAGCTCTTTATATACATCAATACCAATCACTTATACACAACATATATATATGAACTTTACAGCACTAGTGCAACTATGTGCAGGATAACAACTAAACTACCGTTGCAACAAAGGAACGTTGGTCCGCTCTTCGAAGAAGTCGACGATCTCCTCCGCTGGGTGATCCACCACCTGGGAGTGAGGAACCATGTTCCAAGTCGAACCTGCTGGCGGCACTGGCGGTCCGGCTGCAATTGCTGCAACATCCACATCAGGTCTATGCAGTCACACCAGCGACAGAGCGGCCTTGGCACCAGCCACTAATTGTTTCCGTACACACTCGCGGACTGCACTCAAGTCTTGGAATTTGGCAAGAAGGGCCAGCAGGCTCGATGGGACGACGTCTAGCAGGAACATCGTCTGATAAATACTCCTCAAGGAAGATTGCGACTTCTTCAGGAAGTGAAGCACTCGCGAAACACGATCCTATAGGGTCACAAGTGCAACCGCACGATCGTGATCTACCCAAAAGTACCCACTCGCTTGAAGTTGCTCTTGGGTTAGATCATTCATGCGAATGGCAATCCTGTCCTTCTCATCCTGCGGATAGCATGCACTGACAACTATACCAAGCAAAGGAAAAAGTATGAAGACAACGAACTACTGCGGGTGACTGCAAGAAAAAGATAAGGAAGAAGAAAGCTAACACTTGAATTGGTCGCCCAACTGCGTCACCTCCCCTAGCAGATATTGCTCTCGGGCGACGGCCTTCTCCGCCCTCGACTTCCATACATCCGTGTTAACATGGAGCACAGGCAGTTCGCGCTCCAACTGCTTCACGCGATCACAGAGTCGCGAGAGCAGAGACAGCTCATCCACCCTTGAGCGCGACTGCGCCAAAGTATCACCAGCGGAGGGCATATTCCATGGTTCACTCGAAGGACCACTCGATGTGCCCTATCACAAGGCAAGCAAGAGATAATAAGAAGACTAAGGCGATGCATGGACAAAATACTTGAGTGCATTCAAGCATAATAAAGTATCAACAGATACACTCGCCAAAGGCATGTTCCAGACAAAAGAGACAGGCTATTTAACTATTACAGACATGACTACTGAGGAGCAACTGGCTTCTTCGACTTGGACTTTGGTTTGGGGGGCCTCATCGAGTCTATGGTAGTATCAGACGCCATAGACTTCCTGCCAGCCCCTGACGCCGCAGCCTTCGCCGCCTTCTTGGCTCGCTGCAGCTCCTCAGAATACTTCACAACTGTATTGATCAGCTGCAGCCCCGTGCCCACACGCAGGCGGTACGAGTTGCAGCCCGCCGCTGCTGCGGTAAGGAGCAAAGACTACCTATTGGCCATCCGCGTTGACAGGCATCGCCTTGGAGACCGCAGTAGGATCAACCTCGACTCCATGGGTTTGCACCATCGCGAGTGACATTGAAGCTCCAGCGCACGGAGTGAGTTCTTGAAGCCAGCAGGAATGCCTCCAGCAAGGGACTCGGCCAGATCATCTACATTTTCGATTATCTCAGCCTTGGGCGCCAGCTCCTCACGGAGGCGACTGAGCACGCCCTTGGCCTTGGTGAGCGTCCCCTGAACGGCAGCACTGTGATCTTCGACTGCCGAGATGGCACCCGCCAAGGCATCATCATGACAGAGTGCCTAGGCGTCAAAGCTCAGACCGCTGGCATCTACACAAGAATCAAGCATTAGCACAAAATTCGGCACAATAACAAATTCGAAAGAAGGGACATGGCGAAAACCCAAGCAAAGGAATACCTGAGAGAGCCTTGGAAATCGAGAAAAGCTGTTCTTCGAACAACTTCTCCCTAGCTTCGATGGAGGCGCGTAGATCCTCTTCGCGTTTCCGCGATTCGTCACGTGCTGTGATTGCCTCATCGCGACTCTTCACCGTCGTGGCAAGCGCCTTTTCGAGGGAAGCAGCATCGCGAAGGAGTGCATTATGCTTAGCTGCGAAACAAACAAAGATAGATCATCAGTCGAATATATCACAAGGAAGAAGAAGCAAAAAACACTCACTTTCAACCACGCAATGGCGATTGTCCAGCATTGCATGCTGGCGACCCATCGCAAGCACCTGCTCCGCCAGGCGAGCGGCTTCCTTCACAATGAGCTGCAACAGGAAAAACAGTAAAGGATTAGCAGACGGTATGAATGATAAGCTGCGACTGCAAAAATCAGAAGAAACAACACTACACGTACATGATCCTCCAATGACTCCAAAGTCGATTGACGCACAGTCGTCTGGATAACCATCTGGTGCTCCACATCGTGTGGAGAACTTGATGAATTATGCCCGGTGTGGGCCGCCAATGGAGGAGAAGGAGTGTGCTCAGCCACTTTCTTGGCCTTGGAGGTCGCGACTCTAGATTCCTTCAAAATTTGGACGTCGCCAGAAGATGACAACGCCGGCTGACTGCAGAACAAAACCAACATCAAGAGAATGCAACTCCAAAGAAGAACCAACAAGAAAGACTCGTATACTCACTAATCAAAATTTTAAAAATCGAAGGTTTGATCCCCCGACTCTGACGAGGACTCCTTTGGCAGCCGCATCTTCTTGCGGGAAGGCGGCGCCACAGCGCTCACAGGAACGGCAGGTATCGGCGACTCTGCACCAATAGCCGCGCCTTCCGGAGTCGAAGGAGATGAGGCATCTGAATCCTTGTTGCGTGAACGCTTGCTAGTGTCCGGACTACTCGACTCGGGGACTTCCTCCTCTCCCTCAGATGGGACAGTCGATTCCGACTCGTCCTCTTCCAAGGCTTCACGAGGGATAACCCCCTCAGGAAGAGGGGCATACAGGGTGACACCCTCCAATCCTGCATACAGAAAACAAGTTAGCACAAGTTATGAAAAGAGAAGCATTCGACAAACAAAGCTACTTCGTAGCACAACCGTACCTCAGGGGGAGGATTAGCAGCATCAAATGGAGGTACGACTGGTTCACTGGGGAGCACATCCTTGGCGGTGTACTTGGTGACCAGTCGCACCCTTTTATCTACCTCACTCGCGGAAATGCCATCGGCAGATATGCGAGTGACATCGTCCGCGCCAGCCCACTGGAACATAGGGTGGACTCTGGCCTGCAGGGGCTGGACGCGGAGGCATAGCCACGTGCGAATGAGGGTGCAGCCTCCCTCTTCTTTACCCATGCGACTCTCAAGGCCGCAGATGCGCTCGTACAGCACATCTGTCTCCGCAGATTCGCCGGGCATCACTATGTTCTTCCAGGAGCGCCTCCTCTTGCACGGCGTTGCGGGATCGAAGGGCGTGAGTCCGTAGTGGTCTCCGTCGGCCTTCTGGTCGCGGATGTAGAACCACTTGTCCCTCCACCCTTGAACGGACGCCATGAGTTTGATGTCGAAGTACGTGACAGAGGAGTCGACGTGGATACCACAGCCGCCTACATCATAGACTACGGAGCAGCCGAATTGGCGCTTCAACGAAGGCGTTTGAAAGACCAAAGTGTGGCTCGATTCTGAGCCAGCACTCGCAAAGAGTAATGTAGCAAGCTGCATGGAGAATGGAGTTGGGGGACAGCTGGCGCAGCTGGAGCCCATAGAAACAAAGAAGGCCCCTGAAGAAAGGATGCAGGGGCAGCGAGAGACCGCGGATGATGAACGCTATGAACATCACCTGAAAACCGGCAGGAGGACAAGGAGTTACCTCACCACCTGGGACACGCGAGTCAGCGACCGCGGAAGATAGAACTCCGTCTTGGCACAGGAGACAGAGCTCAGAAGACTTGGTAATGGAGACGCGCCACGCGCCATTGGTGAAGCGAGTGCCCGCACCCTTCTTCTTCCTGGCAACAATGGTGATGGTGCCCGCAGCGGCAGAGCTGCCCTTCTTCTTGGCAGCAACAGTGGTGGTGGCAGATTCAGCTGCGGCACCTCCCTTTTTCTTCCTCATCTTGCGGTGGCGATGCGATCGGAGGAAGTAACTAGGGAATACGCGGAGCTGGTCTAGTGCCGCGAGAAATATGAACTTTAGGAAGCAGAGGAGAAGCAGCAATGGCGACGGAGGTAAAAGGCAGAGAAAAGAGCAGATAGGAAAATTACCGTCGAAGCACTACTACTTAACCCCTTGGAAGATGTAATCCAACGGCCAGCAAAAACCCTATCAGACGTGTAGCGTTCATCGTGATCGACACGTGGAGGACCCGAAGCACGAACCGTCCCCCACTACCCCCATTACACGCGGAAATCGAGGAGGTGCAGTTAAAACAAAGATTACGCACGCCCGGTCAAGTCAGAGTCAGAAAATGGGACCCACCGCTCGTCACGTCCCATCAAACCTGCTCACGCGGGCAACTGAGGTCATCACATCGTCAGCACTGACGTCATCCAAAATTGAGAAGCAGAAGACTTCGACTACTTTAGTCCTTGCTCGAATCTTCGACTCCACCAAGCACTCGGGGGCTACTCCCATAGGGAGCGCTAGTCGTGCACCCTACAATTTTTCTTTTTCTCGTCTGCGGGAACATGGACATTCAAAGCATACCCAATCACTCGAATCCGCGATTTGACTATGGACATGGGTTACTCCCATAGGTAGCGCCGGAAATAAATTCAACTGAAACAAGCAAACAAAAGACGACAGCAGTCACAAAAGTTCTTTAGTCCCTACCTGAGTCTTCGACTCAACCAGGCACTCGGGGGCTACTCCCATAGGGAGCGCTGGTCACGCACCCTATGATTATTTGTACATCGTACTGCGTGTTGATAACATCCACACACGAAGCTTATGGCGACACTGCCTCATGATTTTTCCCTACAAAGAGACTGTGTCTCCTGGGTCACCCGAATCATTTCTGTGATGACAGAATTCGGATGCCGCGCTTGCAGTATGAAGATAAGACCTGAATAAGGCCTGGCAACGCATTCGCTACGCACTACTAGATATATATATCCGTACCTACAGGTATGATGAACATGCCTTGACGGACGTGTCGAGTGCTCACACCCATATACTAGGATTCGACTCCTGTAAGACCTCCGCGGCTTGAGTCGAATTACACCAGCACTTTTCCGTATTCGAGTCCAGGGACTCGAGTTCGAGTAGATTGCGTTGTTTTACCCTAAGGTAGTTAACTGATACCGATACATCGGTTAAATCAGGCACTCACATCAACAATCCCTATGACACAAATAGAGCAGTCGAAAAAATACTCAGTCACGCACTCGAAAGGCTTCATAAAGTCTCCAGTCGAATCTGCGATTCCACTGAACACTCGGGGGCTACTGACATGGGTATACCCTGCAGGTACTCGAGCTTGGAATATACGGGCTAAATACGGCGGAAGCCCACGGCATTGCCAAGGCCCAAATGGAGAACTCAAGTAACCTATGGACTCTCGGTTGTTTGCGGGACAAGAAGAAGCTAAAGATAGAAAGTTTAAAGGGAAAACCCTAACATGTAACCGACTCGACCTACTACCTAAGACCTAGCCTATCTATATAAAGGCTAGGAGGGGGCGGCGAGGAGGACACACGCAACCCTAGTTTTCACAACCCTCGCCAGATTGCATCTGCGCACCATTGTAATTTTCGATTCCTCTGTTAATTCCACGAGAAGACAAGCAGGAGTAGGGACCTCTACGAGGCCTGAACCTGGGTAAATCTTCGAGTCCCCTATGTGCTTGTTTGCTAGCCGATTGATGCTTCCAGCGCTCCCTCCTTCTCCAAAACCCAAGTCCATAACAATGGGCATTTATGAGTTAAACCCTCGTCACATAGAGAACATACCCTTGAAGAGAGACAGAGCATTGTTAATGAAAACAGATTTCGTGGATGATGTAGTCGTACACTTGCTGATCTCAAGATCATGATGAAGTCTAGCAAATCCAGCAGGTCCAGCACTAGCAAGTCCAGCACCACAAATTGGTGGTGCATCCGTGATTGCACACACATCTGATACCCCAAAAACCTCCGCTCCTCGCTCCAGCGATGCAGCGGAAGCATCAACTCTCATCAGACAAAGCCACCGAGAACATGTATCTCGCTAATCTAGACCATGGGGAATAATTTCTAGAGGGGGAGAGAGATCCTTCACGAGGAGGTGTGAGATGAGAGGAGGGCATTGGGGGCTTTTTATATGGAGGGGGCAGCCCCTCCCATGGACGGTGGCCATGGAGGTGCCCCCATCTTTTCCACATTCATGTGGGTGGAGCTCCCACTCACATAAATATTCCTCCACTCAAAATTCCACTCACCTCCATTAAATTTCCACCAAATTTAATGCAAGCTCTCATTTAATAAAACTCTTTTATTTATTTTATTCAGAATTTTGTTAATTACTTTAATTAACAAACATTCACTTAAAACCCCCTACAACATTTCAATATCACATGCAGAACCAGTTTCTGCAATTTCACCCGAAATAATTCCGGTTTCCATCGAAATGATTCCAGCGCTTTCTTAATCTTTATTTGAAACACATTTGCTCCTAAATGGTCTTGGTATCCCTTAAGTGTGTCACCTTATGGTTCATGAATAATGCAGACATGATCAAGACCCCTCTCCGTTCAATAATTAGCAGCGGGATGATGACCCACAAGTATAGGGGGTGTATCGCAGTATTTTCGAGGGAAGTGAAACCCAATTTATTGATTCGACACAAGGGGAGCCAATGAATATTTATAAGCCTTAACAACTGAGTTGTCAATTTAGCCGCACATGGAAATAATCTTGCTCACAGCAGTTTATCAGTAGCAACAGTTTGGTAGTAGCAATAGTAAAGTAACAGCAGTAGTAAAAGTAAAGACAGTAGTAGCAATTGCAGTAAACAGTAGGATTAAAGCGTGATAGGCATAGGGATGGATGGACAGGCGTTGCATGGACAAGAAAATTCATATAGCAATCAGAACATAGGGCATTTGCAGATAAATAAGATAAAGCATCCAAGTACTAGATAATCATAGGCATGTGTTCCATATATAGTCATATGTGCTCGCAATGAGAACTTGCACAACATCTTTGGTCCTGCCAGCCCGTTTGCAGCGGGGCCTCAAGGGAACTACTGGCAATTAAGGTGCTCCTTTTAATAGAGAACCAGAGCAAAGCATTAACACTCCGTGAACACATGTGATCCTCACATCAAAGCCATTCCCGCCAGTTATCCCGATTTCTATCACTTCGTGGCCTTTGGTTACGGACAATGACGTGTGTAAACAACTTGCAGGTAAGACCATAAACAATACTATCATAATGAATCAATAACATGTTCAGATCTGAAATCATGGCCCTCAGGTCCTAGTGACAAGCATTAAGCATAACAAGTTGCAACAAAGTCAAAAAGCACTAATAATAGATACTAGGCACCATGCCCTAACAATCTGATGCCATTAGATGAACGATCTCATCCAATCCCTACCATCCCCATGGCCTACAGTGGGAGATTACTCACTCATAGATGGGGGAAACATGGATGGTCGATGGAGAAGCGATGGTGATGATGATGGCGATGACCTCCTCCAATTCCCCATCCCGGCAGGGTGCTAGAACAGAGTTTCTGGTTCCGAATCGCAGAATCTGGTGGTGGCGGCGAAGCGGAACTCTTTCTAGAAAAACGTCAAACCCCCCTTGGTTTTTAGGTCAAGAGGCAATTTATAGGCGAAGAGGGAGGCCGAGGGGGCAGCCGAGGCAGCCATACCACCCCTAGGCGCGGCCTGGCCTGGCCCGCGCGAGCAGGTGGTGTGGGCCCCTCGTGGCCCTACTCTGTCTTTCCTTCTGGCTCCATGAGTCTTCTGGTGAAATAGGATTTTTGGCATATTTTCCGAGATTTTTCCTGATAGTTGATTTTCTGCACAAAAACTAGACACCAAGGTAATTCTGCTGAAAACAGCGCCAGTCCGTGTTAGTTGCATCCAATTCACACAAGTTTAGAGGAAAAACAGTAGGAAAAGTGTTCGGGAAAGTAGATACGTTTTGGACGTATCAACTCCCCCCAAGCTTAGCTTATTGCTTGTCCTCAAGCAATTCAGTTGAAAACTGAGTGCGATAAAAGAAACTTTCACAAACACATTTGCTTCATAAGAGTATGCAACTAAGTCTACTTAATAGTCATTGCAAGCTATGAAGAGGTTCCAACTCAAAAATAATAAGTAGCATGAAACATAAACATAAGCAACATTGCAATGCTCATAAAAATGTATAATAGAGTGGTATCTCGCTTGCCTTTGGTTATAGAGCAAACATAAATGCCAAGGCACCTCTAAAGTTCAAGTAAAGACTAGAAGTAAAGATATCAAAGATACAAGCATCAAAGTCATAACACATTTAATCAAGTTTTGAGACAAGCACATTATACTAAGAATGACAACTATGCTCTCAAGAAAGTGCTCAAAGAATGGGTGGTGACTCAACAAGGAAATGAAAAAGATTTTGAATAGTTTGAAAGGCTTCCAAATGCTGAAAGTATGGTACTCATTAGCTTTGAGCTCTCATTGCCCCTATCATAAGCATCTTTAAATGGTTAAGGTGAAAGTGAGGTCCAATCTGAGTTATATGCTTGACAAACTATAAACTGGAAATCTCATGTCCTTTGAGTACGAGGGCCGCTCCTCATGCTACTCAAATTTAGTTACCGGTAAGTTCTTGTCATAGTAAATACATGCGTATCATAAAGAACCGCCAACGGGGTACCCCTTGCCCGATGATACGGAAGAATCCCCATATCAAAATGACAAGGCAAGCAGACAACGAGTATCTCAACATTCTCCTTATTTACCATGGGAAAATGGTGCTTTTTTCTCTCTTTCCTCTTTTCTCAAATATCTTTTTTTCTTTTATTTTTCTCAATAGCTATCTCTTTTTTTATAAGAAGAATGCTTCATGGATACTCATTATGGTTACGCTGCAGGTTTCCACCATGATTAGGCATGGATTAGAACAGCAGCCCAGGCATTTCTCTAACACACATACATAACTCCATGGACTTACAAGATCCCCTTTTATTTCACACCGACGACATCCACAAACAAAAGAGCATGATATCAACTGGGTATATATTTACATGTGTTGAAAGCGTTCCCCATGACAGCACGGTTCTGCTAATCCCCAGCCTATAATTTGCAAGCATATAACTTTCATGGATAGTCACAATGGTTCAGGTTTATTAAGTGCAAGAAATAAAGTGTGCCATCAAGTTCATGAGAGCTTTACTAACTAACTTTCTCATAACAAACAAACATTTTATTCGGAAGAAAGCAAGGCATATTAAATATGCACAGAAATAGCAAATGATGCTAATAGGTAGGTATGGTGGACACTTTTGGCAATATTGGTTTTGGGGAATTGGAAACATGAGTAGAGCTCATACTCAGTGCAGGTGAAGGCTAGCAATAGTAAGGGAGCAACAAACAAGAGAGCAATAACTGTCATAATCATGCTTGCAACAAAACAGGACTAATCATGGCATGAAAGTGATTCAAGACCCCTGAGGCAAAATAATTCATCGAGGCTTAACTGATTATTGTTTCAGTCATATGCATGCATGAGCATGTGCCAAGTCAATTCAAGTGAAACATTCAGAGGAGGATACCACAATGTCATACCAAGTTATGAATAGAGCAATGCAGGCAAACATTCATAAGACATGCTACAAACTATTAGCAAGCTAGAGTTAAACATAAGAAAGCAAGAACTACTAAGCATCCATAATAATATACACCCTACATGAACAGACTAAGCATGCCCACAATGATGAGTATATGTACAAAAATGAAAACAAATAGAGTTTGTTACCAACCTCTTACCACACCTCAAGTTGTCATTAGTCCTCATTATTGCCCTTCACTTGTGTGGCTTGAATAATAACATGAAACCAAATTCCACTGAGGACTTCAGAACCCTGCAACAAACTCACAAAACCAAAGAAGAAGAACACATATTTTTGGTGTTTTTAATTTTCAAAGGCAAGAACAAAAGGGAAAAACAAGCAAAGCAAAATCTTGTTGGGTTTTTCGAATAATTAAGACAAAGCAAAAAGGAAAAAGCAAACCAAGGCAAAAAGAAGAAGAAGCAAACAAAGACAAACAACAGAAATATTTTTGGTCTTTTTGTGTTTTAGAAAGCAAAACTAAAGAAAGAACGAAAACTAAAAGGAGAACGAAACATGAATATACAAAGTACCGACTAAACATGATATGGAGATGAGTGTGATGTCGGTGTACCTCCCCCCAAGCTTAGGCTTTTGGCCTAAGTGGGTATCAATCCCAAGCTGGCCAAGATGGAGCGCCTCCGTAGTATGGTGAGGAGGTACCCTCATCCTGGTGCGAGCTCGAAGACGCCCCACCGTAGTGCGCAGAGTAATCGTAGGAGGGCACATCCTCCTGATGCTGTCTGTGGAAGCCAAGCAAGCGGAGCTGCTCGTCCACCTCCTCCTTGGAGCGTGACCACGGCCTCCTGTGAACACTGAACAAAGTAGATTGCGTCAAAGGAATCTCCCTTTCATCCCCGTCAGTAAACAACATCTTGTATACTAAACTGTCCATATCAGAGTCAGCAGTGACGAAGTGATGTGTTTTCATGGAAGCAAGATCAAGCATTTGTGGTGCCAATATAGTATCGTTAGGATCCACAGAAAGCTCTAGCATAGTAACCATACGTGAAGCAATAATGCCCCCATAAATAGGTCCCTTAGCAGCTAGGCGGCGAGCGATGAGAGAGCCAAGATTGTACCGGGTATCATTATTAAGTGCAACAGCGAGGAAGGATAAATGATAATTGGAGATATTACTCTTATTCTCCCTACCAAGAATGCTAGTAGCAAGATAATAATCAAAGTATCTAAGAGCTGGGAGTTGGATGTTTCTTATCTTCCCGCGCTGAGCTACACGGTCATCGTCATTGGTCACACCTCGATAGAGCTCCAGCAAATCAGCGGGTCGCCCTTGGATCTTCTTCATGGTCCCTATCATGCCTATACCTATAATGCTGCAAAATCTTTCCAATGGCATGGTAAACGGCAGATTATAAATTCTGAAAGAAACAGTTGACTGATCGGGGGTGTTAGTGAAAACGAAATTCTCAAAGAAAGTTTTGGTGAGCACGGCATATTGCTCACTCTCATCTTCCATGTATGAGGTTAAACCGACCCTCTGAACCAATAGTAAGAAATCATCGAGGATCCCTGCAGCTTGCAAGAAGGTATAACAAGGAAAAGTAGATGGGTGAGCATCCCCTCATCTCCTTCATTGCCAAAGCGTGGTGCAATGAGATCTTCATTGTATGAAGGCCTAAACTGAGAGGCTGATCTTGAGGGCCTTGACCTCCTAGGTATGTCCCTCTCAAATATTTCTCCAAAGGTGTGGTTGTTCATCTTTGATATTATGAAATTTAAACATCCATTACACAAGTGATTGCAAAGTGAAAATATAATGAAGGGCACTACTAATAGGGACTTGTAAGAGGCCTAAACATGCATCAAAACAATATCTCTAAGCATTGAACAAGCTGACAAGCTCTCATAACCTGTCACCTACAACAGCAAAATACTCAAGATATAAACCACTAAACACAAATCAACTTGGACAAGCGGAGGAGTCACATACCGGAGAACGAATGCTCCAAATTTCAGCAGCAAAGATGGGCTGAGCAAGGAGATCGAAAAATCGTGGGCAAGAACAGCGAGAACGCGATTTCAAGCAATGAACTGGTGTTTTCTCGGGAGAGAGAGAGAGAGAGAGAAGTGGCAAGTGAGAGAGTGAGTGGAGGGCCAGGGGTGGCCCACACCATGGCCATGCGCGCCCCTGGGCTGGTCGTGCCACCAGGTGGTGTGCCTTCCTGGTGGGCCCCCTGGTACTCTCCAGGCACTTCTCTGTCCCTTTTTTCACGTAAAAATTTAATATGAATTTTTTGGAATTTTTCAAGACTTTATTTTTGAGCAATTTTCAGGGAAAGATGAATGATTTCTGACAGAAAGAGTGTTTTGGAAAGATGCAATGACAAAACAAAACTAGAACTTCAGAAGTTCTGAGACACTCTAACATGCAAGCAACTAGCAAAAGAAAAGTAAACTAAATGAAAGCAAAAACTAAAATGGATAAAATAAAAGGTAAGCGGAGATAATCATGGTGAAAACATTGTTTTGTTCATTAAAATCCCTTCGTTAACAAGGTTGATCAGGTCTTGTTACCAAAGCAATTTTACATGAAACAAAACTTTGTATTCCACTAATGATTATGTTACCTCAACCTTGATAGCAATGGTCCCAATCATAATAGTATCATATTTTTCTCTTGGTATGGGACAATATATTTCTCTAACTTGGATGCCCTCAACATGTTCAATTGAATTTAAGCCGTAAGTCCTATCAATCTTCTTGGGGAAATAGATAGTATGCTCCTTGTCATTAACATTGAAAGTCACCTTTCCTTGATTACAATTAATAACAGCTCCTGCAGTATTAAGAAAAGGTCTCCCAAGAATAATAGACATATTATCATCTTCAGGAATTTCAAGCACAACAAAATCAGTTAATATCAAACAATTATGAGCCACTTGAACAGGTACATCCTCACATATACCAATAGGAATAGTAGTAGACTTATCAGCCATTTGCAAAGATATATCAGTTGGTATTAGTTTTTCCAGTTGAAGTCTCTTGTAGAGAGAAAAAGGCATAACACTAACTCCTGCTCCTCAAATCACACAAAGCAGTTCTAACATAACTATTTTTAATAGAGCACGGGATAGTTGGAATCCCTGGGTCTCCAAGTTTCTTTGGAACCTTGCCATTAAAGGAATAATTAGCAAGCAAAGTAGAAATTTCTTCATCAGGGATATTCCTTTTATTCGAGACAATATCCTTCATATACTTTGAATAAGGAGGCAATTTAATAGAATGAGTTAAAGGAATTTGCAAGAATAAAGGTTCCATCCACTCACAAAACTTATTATAGTGTTCGTCTTCCTTTGACTTGTGTTTCTTATCAGGGAAAGGCATAGGTTTTTGGACCCAAGGCTCTCTTTCACTACCAAGTTTCTTAGCAACAAAATCTTCTTTAGTGTATTTAGTATTCTTAGTGTGCTTTTCAGGTTCTTCTTCAACTTTTTCTTTATCAGGAACATCATTTTATTCATTACCACTTTCAGTTTCAGCATCAGAGACAGATATACTATTAGGATCTTTAGCAGGTTCAGAGGGTTCTACAATAGTTTTATGTTTCTTCTTTCTTTTCTTAGGAGTAGTACCACTATTTTTAGATTGTTGAGAATCCTGCTCAATTATTTTAGGATGCCCCTCAGGATATAGAGGATCCTGGGTGGCAGCACCACTTCTAGTTCTAATTTCATAAGCATGTTTTTCTTTAGCAGCATTAACTAGCAAGTCTTTTTGTACTTTAATAAGCTGATCAATTTGAGTTTGGACCATTTGAAAATGTTTGACAAGCATTTTAACATCATTAGAGGTTCTTTCCACAATATCCTTCAACTCAACAATAGCTCTAGTGTTTTCCATTAAATGATTTTGCACCCTTTTATTAAAATTATCTTGCTTAACAATAAAAACATCAAATTATTCTAAGCATTGATCAGGAGGTTTAGAGTGAGGAATATCACCTTCATCAAAATGTTGGAGAGAGTGTACCTCAATAGTGGATGAGTGGGGGATTGGTTTACATAATTCTTCTATAGGAGGTAAATTCTTGACATCTGCAGCTTTAATTCCCTTCTCCTTAAGACATTTCTTAGCTTCCTTCATCACTTCATCATTTAGTTCAATAACTCCCCTCTTCTTTGATGTTGGTGTAGGCGTAGGGATAGTTGGTTCAGGTATAATTGTTTCAGGTATATCTGGTTCAAGAGGAGTCCAATCTTCATAATTCTTGCTTATTTTAGCCATTAATTCCTCAGCCTCCTTAGGAGTCCTATTCCTGAAAACACAATCAGCACAAATGTCCAGGTATGTCCTAAATTCTTCAGTTAGCCCATTATAAAATATGTCAAGAAGCTCATTCTTAGGTAATGGACATCCATCATGTGCATGAATCAAAGCACAAAACCTTGCCCATGACTCAGGCAATATATCTTTTCCTCCCTGTTTAAAATCAAAAAGTTCTTGCAAAATAGCATGTCTAGCACTAGGAGGAAAATATTTCTGCAAGAAAGTACTAATCAAGCAATCAGGGCTATCAATAGATGCAGGAGGTAAATTATTAAACCAAGTTTTAGCTTCTCCTTTTTGTGAAAAAGGGAAAATTTTAGCAACAAATTAGGTGTGCATCTTAATATCATCAGAAAACAGGCCACTCATGGTAGAAAGCTCAGTCATATGTGCTACCGCACTTTCATTCTTAGTCCCACAAAAAGGTTCTTTCTCAACAATAGCTATGTAAGAAAGATCAAGAGAGAAATCATAATCCTTATCTTTAATTTTTATGGGAGATGCAGCAAACTTAGCATTAGGAGACTATTTGGGTTTTATAGTACGCCTCTCAAGGAGACTCTTAACAGCACTCTTATCATGGGTGTTTTGACATTCTTTAATAAATTCATCGGTCATCTCTATATAACCGTCTTCAATATCATAGCTTTCTCTAGACTCAGGTGAACTGACAGGTGTAGTAGTGTCTTCATTAGGAGTTTCAGTATTTCCAGCTATAGTTCTAGCAATCGTAGCATCTAGGAAAGGACCTAAAGAACCACTCTTATCAAGCATAGTAGAAGCGGCATCATAAGTATCAGAAGTTTCAGATTCAGTAGTAGTAGCGGTGTGTGTAGCATGTGTATGTGGTGGTGTAAGGAACTTACTCATAACAAACAATGAATCAAGAGCAACAGAGGTGTTCAGAACCGTACATCTCCTTGTAGTGGATGGTAAAATAGGGACCTTGCCATCACGAGACTTACCCATGATGGATGGATGGCAGCGAACAATAGTGATTCCAAGTGAACTTGATAAATAGAGCTATGCTCCCCGGCAACGGCGCTAGAAAATAGTCTTGATGACCCACAAGTATAGGGGGTGTATCACAGTATTTTCGAGGGAAGTGAACCCCAATTTATTGATTTGACACAAGGGGAGCCAAAGAATATTTATAAGCCTTAACAACTGAGTTGTCAATTCAGCTACACCTGGAAATAATCTTGCTCACAGCAGTTTATCAGTAGCAACAGTTTGGTAGTAGCAATAGTAAAGTAATAGCAGTAGTAAAAGTAAAGACAACAGTAGCAATTGGAGCAAACAGTAGGATTCGAGTGTGGTAGGCATAGGGATGGATGGACGGGCACTGCATGGACAAGACAATTCATATAGCAATCAGAACATAGGGCATTTGCAGATAAATAAGATAAAGCATCCAAGTACTATATAATCATAGGCATGTGTTCCATATATAGTCATACGTGCTCGCAATGAGAACTTGCACAACATCTTTTGTCCTGCCAGCCCGTTTGCAGCGGGGCCTCAAGGGAACTACTGGCAATTAAGGTGCTCCTTTTAATAGAGCACTGGAGCAAAGCATTAACACTCTATGAACACATGTGATACTCACATCAAAGCCATTCCCGCCAGTTATCCCGATTTCTATCACTTCGGGGCCTTTGGTTCTGAACAACGACGTGTGTAAACAACTTGCAGGTAAGACCATAAACAATACTATCATAATGAATCAATAACATGTTCAGATCTGAAATCATGGCACTCGGGACCTAGTTACAAGAATTAAGCATAACATGTTGCAACAAAGTCAAAAAGCACTAATAATAGATACTAGGCACCATGCCCTAACAATATGATGCCATTACATGAGCAATCTCATCCAATCCCTACCATCCCCATGGCCTACAGCGGGGGATTACTCACTCATAGATGGGGGAAACATGGATGGTCGATGGAGAAGCGATGGTGATGATGATGGCGATGATCTCCTCCAATTCCCCGTCCCAGCAGGGTGCCAGAACGGAGTTTCTGGTTCCGAATCACGGAATCTCGTGGTGGCTGCGAAGCGGAACTCTTTTTGGAAAAACGTCGAAAACCCCTTGGTTTTTAGGTCAAGAGGCAACTTATAGGCGAAGAGGGAGGCCGAGGGGCAGCCGAGGCGGCCACACCACCCCTAGGCGCGACCTGGCCTGGCCCGTGTGGCCAGGTGGTGTGGGCCCCTCGTGGCCCCACTCCGTCTCGTCTTCTGGCTCTGTGAGTCTTCTGGTGAAATAGGATTTTTGGCATATTTTCCAGGATTTTTCCTAATAGTTGATTTTCTACACAAAAACTAGACACCAAGGTAATTCTGCTGAAAACAGCGTCAGTCCGTGTTAGTTGCATCCAATTCACACAAGTTTAGAGGAAAAACAGTAGGAAAAGTGTTCGGGAAAGTAGATACTTTTTGGACGTATCACAGGACCTGGAGATCCGTACTGACTCCCACACATTCAACGATGACTCATGTTATTGTGTGCAACTTTAACATTTGTAACTAAATCCCTTTGTCTCATGATATATTACATGTCCAAGATTCGATCATCGGTATCCCCATACCTAGTTTGATCTTGTTACCAAGAAGTACTCTTTTCTTGTTCCCGTGATATAACATTCTAGTGATCTTATCACTTGCTTGCAAGATACATCAATGTGATATCACTAAGAGGGCCTAGAGTATATCTCTCTGTCATCGGGATGGACAAATCCCACTCTTGATCCATGATCCTCTACATAACACTTTTGGAGTATCTGAACCCACCTTTATTATCACCCTGTTACAGTGTGACGTTTGATGTTATCAAGTTACTCTTTTCGTGTTAGTGATTGACATGATCTCATGGTCTAAGGACTAAAGTTACTTCGTATGATGTCATAGCAATTTTAACACAATGACTTTGATCGTATTGCTATTCTTCAAATGAATGTTCATCACACCATTCAACCAATGTTGTGACCTTGTTATTAACAACATCCAATATCCATGATCAGGAAACCTTGATCATCTTGTTAGTCAACGAGCTAGTTTATATGAGAGGCATAACTAGGAACTCTTTATTTTGTTTATTAAACACACATGTATTAATGTTTCCAATTAATACAATTATAGCATGAAAAATAAACATTTATCATACATAGGAAATACGATAATAACCACTTTATTGTTGTCTCTCAGGCATATTCCCTTCAATATCATGGGAAAGGAACTTGAGCTCCTCAAGTCTGTTCTCCCGAACAAGTTTTTTGTTGGTTGCATTGTCGCTAAGCTTCCCCTTCATGGAGAAACTTTGCGACTGCTCTAAAGCATAAGATGCATGAGCTCTTTGTTGAGTGCCTCACTGGCTCTATGGATATTGAAGAGAAGGCAAGGGGAAAAAGGCAAACACACTAGTGTACCGAGGGACATTATGTGCTAGCATGGTGCAGAAAAATGCCCACAAGTCCAAGGTAAATAACAAAGTCTGCCATACTACCAACTTCAATAAGAAGAAGAGGCGGAATAAGGAAAATAAAGAACCTTGATGGGTGTGTGGCGAGGTTGGCCATTGGGATGAATGCTAATAACATAAAAAAGGCAAGAACGGTCAATATGGACTGAGTTCTAAACATATCAATGGTTATTGGCATTAGTGAGACAGGAATTCAGCTTCTAGGTATGCTAATTTATTACCCACTATCATTTCAAGATTTTAGACCACAGAATGGTGAGTTCATATGAGTGCTAATGTTCATGTGTGTGCTGGCATTTTCATGTTCACCTCTTATAGGTTCCTCTATCATGATGGGGGATGGGTTACATGCTACTGTTCTTGGTGCTGACACGGTAGATCTAAAATTTACTTCAAGTAAGATCATGCAATTTAAGAACGTGCAGCATGTTTGTTCTTTCAAGAAGAATCTAGTTAGCGGATACCGTCTTATGAAAGATGTGTTTAAGTTGGTATTTGAGTCCAATAAAGTTGTATTCTCTAAGTATGGAACCTTTGTTAGAAAATGCTATGAATGCGGAGGCATATTTCGGTTCTCTTTGCTAGATGTTTGTGATAATGTTGTGCACCATGTGTGCATTAGTGGTAACGATACTAACATTTTGCATTCACGACTTTGTAATATTAATTTCTGTTGTATGGCGTGGCTTTCTAGTACGAGTTTAATTCCCGAAATTCACTATTGTCAAAGGAGTGCCATGCTTGTGTACAAACAAAAGCATCCTCGCAATCTTGCAGAGGAAAGAAACCGGGCACCTTTAGAGCTCATACATTCATATCTTTGTGAGATGAATGGTGTGTTGACAACAGGTGGAAAGAAATATTTCATGACTTTGATTAATGATTCTACTAGATACTATTTTCTATATCTCTTGAAACTAAATACGAGGCTCTTTATTCCTATAAAATCTATAAGGTAGAAGTTAAAAATCATATCGAGAGAAAGATCAAAAGGGTCCGGTCTGATCTTGGTGGAGAGTAATTTTCTAATGAGTTCAATTTATTCTGTTTAGAATATGGTATTATACATGAGAGAATGCGTCACAATTCCCCTAAATCCAATGGGATTGTTGAGAGGGAAAACTAGACTCTAACAGATTTGGTTAACGCCATGTTAGACACTATCGGTTTATCCAAGGAATGGTGGATGGAGTCTATATTGACTTTGTGTCATTTCCTAAAATCGAGTTACGACTAAGAATATGAAAACTACTACATTAGAATAATGGGAAATAAAATGTTTACACTCTCCTACTAATGAACTTGGGGTTGTTCATAAAAATTTAACGTGCCAATCAACAATAAGCGTTAGCTTGGACCAAAAAACGTAGATTGTGTCTTTCTTGGCTATGCTTCTCACAGAATTGCTTATAGATTTTTTATGGTGAAATATGGAGTGGATGACATGAATGTCAGTACCGTATTTGAATCTAGAGATGTTACATTTTTTAGGATATATTTCCTACGAGAGATATTCCTATCATATCAAATAAGAAATATGATCTAACTCCTGAACCTAAAACTCCTATGGAGATTGATGAACGATCTGATGATAAGAGTTCGGATTTGAATGAGGATGGCAATGGAGCTCCTACAAGGGAAAAGAGAGAAATGACTGCAAGGTCAGTTGGTAATGATTTCATTGTGTACCTAGTGTATGATACTCCCACTACCATTTTAGAAGATTTTGCATCTCTAGATGCACTATGGGAAGCGGCTCAAAGTGAGATGGTCTCCATCTTGTCTAATGGAACGTGTGAGATTACTGAACGACCGAGCAGTGTAAACCTATAGGAAGTAAATGGGTATTTAAAAATAAGTTCAGGGCCGATGGTACCATTGAAAGTACAAAACTGGACTTATGGGTAAATACTATACCCAAAAAGAAGGCGAAGATTTCTTTGATACTTAATCACTTGTGGCAAGCTTGGACACAATTCGAGTACTACTATCATTGGCTGCATATAGTCTTTGCGTTCATCAAATGGACGTTAAGATGACTTTCCTAAATAGAGTGTTGGACAAGGAAATTTATATGGTTCAGCCTGATGCTTTTGTACTAAAAAGTCAAAAAAGAAAAGTGTGTAAATTGTAGAAATCTTTGTATGGCATGAAACAAACTCCCAAACAATGGCATGATAAGTTTGGAAGAACTTTGACATTTGTGCGATTTATTGTAAATGAAGCCGACAAATGTATGCACTATCGCAATGGTAGGGGCGAGGGAGTTGTCCTATGTTTGTATGTTGATGACATATTAGTTTTTGGGACAAGTCTCGAAGTGATTGATGAGCTCAATTTCTTTTCTCAATGTTTTGAGATGAAAGATCTTGGAAAAGTTGATGTTATATTAAACATCAAGATGTTAAGAGATGAGCATAATGGGATTACACTTGTGCAATCAAATTATGTGGAGAAGGTGTTGAGAAGATTTGGATATGCTGATTGCAAATCCTCTTCCACACCTTACGATCCTAATGGGTTACTTTGAAAGAATGAAAATGCCACTAGAGATTGAGATACTCTCATATTATTGGCTCGCTTTTGTGTTTAGCTGGCGCTACAAGTCATACATCTCATTTGTTGTGAGCAAACTCAGTCGGTTTGTTGGCCAACCTAGGATATGATCATTGGCATGCTCTTGAAAGAGTAATGCACTATCTAAAGGGAATACTAAGCTATGGAATTCATTACATCGGTACCAAGGAGTACTTGAAGGGTATAGTGATTCAAATTTGATATCAGATGATGTAAAGATAAAGGCCACATGTGGATATATATTAATTGTTGGTGGTGGCACTATTTCATGAAAGTCTTGCAAGCAAACCATCTTAATGAGCTCAACTATGGAAGCACAACTCACAACATTAGATATTACGACTGTCAAAGTAAAATGGCTTTGTGAACTCTTAATAGATTTGCCTATGGTTGAAAAACCAATTGTGAAAATTGAACTATGATTGTCAATGACGAGGGGTTAACTCATCAATGCCCATCGTAGATGGACTTAGGTTCGAGGAAGTGGGGAGCACTGGAGGCATCGATCGGCTAGCAAACAAGCACACAGGGATGCAAGGTTTACCCAGGTTTAGGCCTCGTAGAGGACCCTACTCATGCTTGTATGCTCTTGGAATTATCAAGGGAGTCAAAAGTTACAAGGGGTGCGCAGATGCAATCTGGCAATGGTGTGAAAACTAGGGTTGTGATTGTCCTCCTCGCCACCCCCTCCTATACTTTATATAGATAGGCTAGGTCTCGGGATAGCAGGTCGAGTCGGTTACAAGTTATGGTTTTCCCTTTAAACTTCTATCTTGAGTTCGCAGTGTGCTACAAGCAGTCGGAGTCTCCTTGGTCACCCGAATCTTAATAGGGCCCTAGTAACATCGTGATCTTCTTCTAGGTTGGACCGTATATGCTGATCTCGAGTACCTGTAAGGTATGCCCATGTCAGTAGCCCCCGAGTGTCTAGTTGGATCCGAGTGGAGACTTTATGAAGCCTTCGAGTGCATAGTCGAGCATGTTTTCGAGTGGTCTAATTTGTATCATAGGGATTTTCAATATACGCGCCTGATTCATCCGATGTATCGAGATCAGTTAACTGCCTTAGGGAAAAACAACACAATCTACTCAAACTCGAGTCCCCGGACTCGAATTCGGAAAAGTGTTGGCATTGTCGTGGTGGTGTCACGGCAGATGCCATGGATAGGCTAAAGGTGGGGACTAATACACGCTAAGGGAATCCAGGGAGGGATAGTGGAGTGATTCTCCATACAGAAGTTTGTATTGCTTAACTGTCAAGATTACAAGTGCTCCTAGAGCTGTATTGGCGAGAGGAGGAAGAAGGAGCTCTCTTACTCTTGCCTGCTGTTTTTCCCTAGAACCTTAACCAAAACACTATGGCCTCAAAGAACTCAACCCCCCTCTACTGAAACTCTAGCCCCCCTTATATAGAGGAGGCTCAGTCCCTGCCTAGGGCATACGTGGAGGCATATTCCTAAGAATATGCCTCCTCCCAAAGGGGTAACCCGACCGGGGTGCTTTTCCCCCGCGTCACACATGCTTTAGCGACGTAGGCCTCTGCGGCGCCCACGTCAGCCGACATGGGCGTCGTCACCCTTGTCGGCCATGACCCGGTGGTCCTGCCCTTGCTTTCTTCGCTCATGTAGTGCGTACGAGACCTTCTTTTTGACTAGAGAGATTCCTTCCTTCTCCCAGAAGCTAAGCGAGGACCCGGATCATAGTAGATCCGGCCATACCTGTTCCTGCATACAAGTTAGACAAGCACTTCCACTTACTCCTTAAGTCAGTTGAGACAATGTTAGGCGACCCCCCTGGTCCGGGTTACTCCGTGATCCGGCCTACCTGGAGTTAACCTGGCCAGCATTCGCTTTGGCCTTGCCGAACCTCGGCTAACTCGGACTCTATACCCTGGAGTGACCCTACCCAGGGTTATCCCCCCAACAGGCATAATTCGACACAGGCCGCGGAGGTCTTATAGAGTCGAATCCCAGTGTATAAGTGTGAGCACTCGACACGTCTGTCGAGGCTTATTTCATCATGCATGCAGGCACGAATTATGTCTGGTAGAGCGCAGCAGGTGCGTTGCCAAGCCTTCTTCAGGTCTTATCTTCACGCTGCAAGCGTGGCATCCGAATTTTGTCATCGCGGAGATTATTCGGGTGGCCCGGGAGACGTAGTCTCTTTGTAGGGAAAATATGAGGCGGAGTCGCCAAAGCTTTCGAGTGTGGACGTAGTCAACACACAGTTATGTATAATAAAAAATCATAGGGTGCGCGACTAGCGCTCCCTATGGGAGTAGCCCCGAGTGCCTATTTGAGTTGTAGACTCGAGTGGGGACTATAAATATTTTGCGACTACTGTCGTCTTTTGCTTGTTTTAGTCGAATATGCTTTTAGCGCTCCCTATGGGAGTAACCCTGAGTCCACAATCGAATCATTGATTCGAATGAAGGGTTTTCGGGATAAAAATACATTCTCATAATGCTTGGAGGTCTGTAAAGTTCTTCAGGTGCGTGGCCAGTGCTCCTATTAGGAGTAGCCACCGAGTGCTTGGTCAAGTCGAAGACTCGGGTAAGGACTAGAGTAGTCAAAAGATGTTCCTGCTTGAGTTTAATGACGTCAGTGCTGATGATGGGATGAGCTCAATTTCCCGCGTGAGCGGTTTTGACGGGTTGTGACAAAAAGTGGGTCCCATTTCTGACTTGGATTTGACCAGGCGTGCGTAATCTTTGGTTTTAACTGCGTCTCCTTGATTCTCGCGCGTAATAGGGGGAGTGGAGCGACGGTTCGCGGTTTTCACTACCACGCATCGACATTGATTTATGCCATGCATCTGGCTGGTTTCTTCCTGGTTGTTGGATGGCATCTTCGGTGAGGTTAAGTAGAGATTTGTTGTGCGGTAATTTCCCCACAACTCATCTTCTTCCTCGCACACTGCCTCCATTGCTGCTCCATTGCTTGCATCCTCTTGCGGCGCTGGATAGTCTTCGCACTTTTCCTAGTTACTTTCTGTGCTCCCACTTCAAGCGCTAGATGGGGAAGAAGAAAGGTGCTTCTACCACTGGATCTGTGGCTGCCACTGCTGTGGCCAAGAAGAAAGGCGCTGCCACCACGGGCACCAGCACTATCGTGGCGGCTGGGAAGAAGAAAGGCCCAGGCACGCGCGTCACGAATGGGTCATGGCGGCCAACCACCATCAAGGGCACTGAGCTATTCACCCAGTGCCAAGATGGTGCTCTCCCCACCATGGAAGATGACTGCTGAATTCCTGGCAATGAGGTAATCCCCAGTCCCCCCCCCCCGCCGGATTTTGGGTGATGTTCCTCACGTTTGTCATTCGCGGTCTTTCTCTCCCCCTTCACAAATTTGTGAGGGGGTTGCTTTGCTTCTACGGGCTCCAGCTGACCTCGAAGTCCATTCTCCATATCGCCTGCTTCATTACCCTCTGTGAGTGCTGGCTCGGAATCGAGCCACACTTTGGCCTCTTCAAAAATCTTTTCAAACTCAAACGTCAGTCGGGCTCTGGGTCGGTAGTCTATGATATAGGAGGCTGCGGGATCCACGTCGACTCCAATGTCACGTATTTTGCCATCAACTTCAATGCATCTGTCCAAGGATGGAGGGAGAAGTGGTTGTACATTCGCGACCAGAAGGTTGGCGAAGAACACTACGGACTCACGCCCTTTGATCTAGTGGCAACTTGTAAGAGGAGGAGGTCGTGGAAGAATACTGTGATGCCCGGTGAAGCCGAGGAAACAGAGACTCTTTACTAGCGTGTCTGCGACCTTGAACGCCATGTAGGCAAGGAAATAGGAGGCACAGACCTCATTCACACTTGAATGCACCGTCGAGTGCAGCCACTACAGGCTAGGGTGCATCCAATGTTCTGCTGGACAAGTGTTGATGATGCGACTCGCATTTCGCGAGAGAGCATCTCTTTGCACAAAGTAGATAGGATGTTTCGACTGCTGACCAAGTACACCACCAAGGAGGATCTCCCGGGTGACTCAGTCGTGCCTCCCTTCTATGCGAGTCATCCTCCACCTGAGGTGGATTTCTTTGAAAGTTCTTCTAGTTTTTTGATTGCTTGCTGGGTGTCTTTTATACTGACGCTTGGTTCTGGTTTCAGGACTGGAAGGTGACCGCTGTATTGCCTCCTCATCCTGAGGGAGTGATCCCTCGTGAAGCCAAAGAGGAGGACGAGTCGGGCTCCACTGTCCCCATGGAGGAGGAGCGTGAAGCCCCCGAGTCCGGCAGGACTCGCAAGCGCTCTCGAAGCAAGGATTCGGATACCTCATCGCCGATGACACCGCAGGGTCCTCTTACTGCGGTGGAGGAGCCAATTCCTGCTGTGCATGTGCGCGCCATGGCTCCTCCTTCGCAGAAGAAGCTGAGAGTACCGAAGGAGGCATCTGAGGACTACTTCGACCTTGACGATTTCGACGGGTATGTTTTTATATTCTTGCGAGTTTGTCTTGTTCTCTTGAAATCTGTTCGTCTGAAGTAGTTCTCTATATTTTGTAGTCAAACAACGTCTTCATCATCCGATGACTGTCGCTTTGTCAAGGAGATTGGAGTCGCTAACTCCAAAGACAAGGAGATGGCAGCACGATCTCCTTCTCCTCCGGTGGCGGCCCACTCCGGTGCTAATTCTTCGAGTTCCCCCCACACTAGGGGGCACCAGATGGTTGCCTGGACGTCGATTCAGAAGGAAACTTTGGAGTCCCTAGAGGAACATGTAAGTTTTTTCTTGTCGTTGATAGTGGAATTTTGGTTGATGCTCACACTTTTATTTTGTAGCCTATCGTGAAGGATTCTATTCACCTCGCCGAACAAATCATTTCCTTGGGTCGCCAGCATGCTTTGTTGGAAACTCATCATCGTGCCTTCAAAGGTGAGTTTACACTTTTCTCCGTTCTACTTGTGTGTAATTTTATGGGCTCAAGTTTTGTCATTTGTCCTTTGCAGGTGAGCATATGACCTTCTTCGTCACATCGACTCCCTCCAGAAGGGACTTGTCGCGGTGGAGAAGAAACACGATGAGGCACTCGAAGCTCTTGAGGAGTCGAAGAAACGCGAGGAAGACTTGCGTTCCTCCACAGCTGACAGGGAAAAGGTGTTTGTAGAACAACTCTTCTCTGTCGCTAAAGCACTCTTAGGTATGATACTTCCTTGTTTGTGTTTACCATGTACTTTGCATGTATTTTGCTGTGCTCATGTGCATGTTCTATAGATGCTGCCAGCATGGACTTCAATGCCCAGGCTTTGACTCGTTCGGATGCTTTGGCTGGCGCCATGGCTGCAGTCGAGGACCACAGCATCTCAGTCTAGGACTCTCTTGAGAAGGCCAAGGGCGTGCTTGGGCGTCTTCATGAGGAGATGGTCCCCAAGGCCAAGCTGATTGAGGATCTCGATGGCTTGGTGGAATCCTTCACAGGAGGCGTGCCAATGGACTTCAAGAATGCTCAGCGGGGGTTGGAGCAACCATAGGACTCGCAATGGCGCAAGCTCATGGTGTTGACCTAAACCCCAGCCAAGTCTCCTCGACAATGTCGGTCACCGCAGATTGCCAGCAGGTAGTGTTTGCTCCCTTTGCCACTAGTTGCAATAAATATGGGCCTCGGCTCATTGAGACACTCGCTAAGTATTCGGCAGAGTTGTGATGGTTGAAGACGGTGAAAGCCACGATGTCAGAGGCTGTAGTCGAGAAGACTGTTGCATCGGAGACTGCCATAGATTCAAGGAAGCCCCTGGGTGCCAATGCCTAGCTATAGTCTCGTCGTTTTGTAATAGTTTAGCTTTTCCCTTTTGAATTATACCTTGTGGGGGTGCCCCTTTTGAGACTTGCTTGATGTTTCTTCTGCTGTAATTTTTTATGAATGGTTGGTCTTATTTGCCTCTTTCTCTGGCTGTAATAGGGTCCTTCGAGTGGTCCATCCGACTCCCCTCCCACCGATGAAACTGTGGCGTGGCCATGTTCAAAGGTGGAGGAGCTGTCGCTACTCTCGCGACTGCATGACCGCATAAAGCATTTGGAGAAGAGATGCCCATGATCCGCGGTAATGCGGACGTGTGGAAGTCGAAAGCTGAAAAATCCCGTGCACGCGAGAAGTACCTTCTAGGAGAGGTGGCCCAGTTGAATGAGCAATTTAAATGTTAGTTCTCTAGCTTCTTATCCTTTCTTAGCCACTCGCGACGGCACTTTGCCTTTACGCTTTGCACTGCTTTTTGCAGTTGTTAGCGCTCGTCATCCATAGGATGGGAGGGATAGAGTCGCCATTCGATCGAACGGCTTGACCCAGGAGCAGTTGGAAGCCAGTGGGTACTTCTGGGTTGATCGCGATCGCGCAGTCGCTTTGGCGACGTTGCAGGACCGTGCATCGCAGGTGCTGCTTTACTTGAAGAAATCACAGTCGTGCCTCAAGCATATTTTTTAGGCTATGTTCCCCTTGGATGCGGTGCCTTCAAGATTTCTAGCTTTACTGAAGAAGTTCCAGGATGTCAGCGCGGTCCACAAGTGTGTGCGCCAGCAGTTAGTCGCAGGTGCCAAGGCTGCATTGGCGCTTGTTTGCTTGCATCGGCCTGATATGGATTTCACAGCTATTGCCGCTGGGCCACCACCCCCACCGGAAGGAATGGCATGGAACATGGTGCCACATTACCGGGCGGTTTATCAGCCAACTGAAGATATTGTTGATTTCTTTGAAGAGCGCACAAATGTTCTCCTTTTGCGACAGTAGTGTAATATGGACCTGCACATAGATGCATAGGTGTTGTAAAGTTTGTATGAGTATGTTTGGGTGTTTTGTTACACATTTATATGTAAAAGCTTCCTAGCTTGTATATTTGTTGAGTATCTTGTCATTGGCAGTTCCTTTTCATTAGCTTGACGCGTATTCATCTCAGCACCTTGCCAACCTACCAGGTGTGTTGCAGCTGGGTTGGTTTTACCAAGTGTTCGATTGATAGTATGTCAGCTACTCAGGTTATTGCGTTACTCGTGTAATGAGGTGTAGAGGGTGGCGCAGCCCCCGAGTGATGTAATTGCAAATAAAATAGAAAACACAAAGTTGGAGGAAGTTAGCTTTATTTATTCGTAGGATGTCATGAGGTACAATGTATGGCTAGGTAGCCTGGCTGAATATCCTTATTTGTAAAGTAAAAAACATCGAAGGGTAGAAACGACGTAGTTGCGCGATGTTCTAGGGATTGGAGTATGCGACTCCACTTTCTAGATCTTTAAGGCGGTAGGCGCCACCTAGGATTACTTCAGTAATCACATAGGGTCCCTTCCAAGGGGACTTGAGCTTGAGGTGCCCTTGCTGCTTCAGTCGCAGGACCAGGTCTCCTTCGACGAAGGACCTGGGGCGCAGCCTTCTGCTATGGTAGATGTGGAGGTTATGCTGGTAGATCGTGGATCTTTCTGCTGCAATTTCGCGTGCTTCATCGAGGAGATCGACGGAGTCTTCGAGTGCGAGGGTTGATTTTGCCTCGCTATATGCTACTACCCGTGGGGCTTTGTAGTGCACTTCTGCGGGTAGTACTGCCTCGGCACCATGTACCATGAAGAACGGAGTATAGTCTGTGGCGCTAATTGGAGTTGTGCGCATGCTCCATAGTACCGATTGCAGCTCCTCAGTCCAGCACCTGGCAGCTCTTTTGAGTGGCTGGAGGAGCCTTTTCTTGATCCCACCACAGAAGAGGCCATTGGCCTTTTCGACTTGACCGTTGGTCTAAGGGTGCACCACTGAGGCGTAGTTGATGTTGATTCCCAGGTTTTTGCAGAAGCCCTGGAACTCGTTTGAGGTGAAGTTTGTTCCATTGTCCATGATGATGTTATGTGGCACCCCGAACCAGAAGACGATGGACTCGCCGAATTTAACGGTGCTGGATCCTAATTGGTTTGTCACCGGCATGGCCTCAATCCACTTGGTGAATTTTTCGACCGCGATGAGGAGGTAGACGTATCCTCCAGGTGAAGATTTCTGGAGCTTGCCGACCATGTTGAGTCTCCATTGTGCGAAGGGCCAGGCCACAGGTATTGGCCTGAGCTCTACGCCAGGTGCGTGCGGCTTGTCCGCAAATCGCTAGCAAGCGTTGCATCGCTAGATGATGTCCTTGGCGTCACGCATTGCCATTGGCCAGTAGAATCCAGCTCGCAAAGCCTTGGCGACGAGGGCGCGACTGCCGGCGTGATGGCCGCAAGTGCCTTCGTGTATCTCGAGGAGGATGGCTCTTTTGTCTCCGTTGGAGACCCATCGTTGAAGCACTCCTGTGATGCTGCGCTTGTACAGTTCATCGTTGATGAGGGCAAAAGCCTTGGATCGTCGTGCTATATGGCATGCATCTGTCGGGTCATCTGGCAAGCTTTTACTGAGCAAGTACATGATGTATGGTTGTGTCTAGGATGGCTCGATCATCATGACCTCCAAGGGACCTTCGAGTCTTGTATCTGGATCCATGTCCTCGTGTGTATTGGGTTCATCGGGTGGCATAGCCCCCGAGTCCTTTGATGTGTTGGCTTTATGCTCTAGAGCCTTTGGCTTGATGGAGCGCTTGCAGATGCACTCTAAAAATACTCCAGGTGGTACTGGGGAACAAGTGGAGCCGATGTTGGCGAGTATATCTGCTTCCTCGTTGCTCTCGCAGACGACGTTCCATAGCTCGCAGCCGTCAAAGTCCCCCTTGAGTGCGTCGTAGAGGCCGTGGTAGGCGATCATGTTGTCACTCAGAGCATCGCACTCATTCATTGTTTGGTTTAACCAGTTTGGAGTCGCCGTAGATGACAAGTCACTTTGCTCCATAGGCTTTTTCCGTCCGCATCCCTTGGAGCAAGGCTTCGTATTCAGCTTCGTTGTTGGACGCGGTGAACTGCATTCGCAGAACATACCTCATCTTGTCACCTTGTGGCGATGTCAGAATGACGCCCACGCTAGCTCCCTCTTTATGTTTGGATCCGTCGAAGTGCATTGTCCATAGATAGGACATGTCTGGCTTGTTAGGGAGCTGGTTTTCCATCTAGTATACGAGGAAGTCCGGGAGAACTTGCGACTTGATCATGTCTTGCTTTTCGTATGTGATGTACCGTGGAGACAGTTCTATCCCCCAAAGCGTGACTCACCTAGTGGCGTCGGGGTTGTTGAGGATGTGCCCTAGCGGGGCGTCATTCATCGCAATGATTGGGTGCTCCTAGAAGTAGTGGCGCAGTCGCCTGGCTATCATGAAGACACCATATGCCAGCTTCTGATAATGTGGGTACCGCTGTTTTGTTGGTGTGAGCACCTCGCTGAGGTAGTAGACTGGGCGCTGCACCCCATGGACTTTATTTTGCTTGGCTCGTTCCACTACGAGCACAGTGCTAACCACCTGGTTGGTGGCGGAGATGTATAACAACATCAGCTCCTTTTCTCGAGGTGTTACCAACACCGGAGAGGTGGACAGTAGATGCTTGATGTCTTCGAATGCTTCTTGTGCTTCGTCTGTCCACTCGAATTTGTCAGCCTTGTGAAGAAGTTGGTAGAAAGGTAATGCCTTTTCGCCCATCCAACTGATGAATCGACTCAATGTCGTGATTCTCCCAACTAGCTGTTGGACGCCTTTTATGTTCTTTGGCTTCTCCATAGCCAGTATGGCTTTTATTTTCTTCGGGTTGGCCTCGATCCCTCTCGTGGAGATGAGGTACCCGAGCAGTTGCCTGGATGGTACGCTGAAGGTGCATTTGTCCGGATTCAGCTTGATCTGGTAGCGGTCAGGGTTATCAAAGGTCTCGTGAAGATCGTCGAGTAACAAGGCTTCCTCCTTGGTTTTGACGACAATGTCATCGATGTAGACTTGAATATTACGACCAAGCTGGCTCTTGAGGCAGGCCTGCAAACACCGCTGGTAGGTGGCTCCTGCGTTTTTCAGCCCGAAAGGCATCGTTGTGTAGCAGAAGACTCCAAAGGGCGTTATGAACGCAGTTTTCTCCTAGTCCTCCTCCTTCATTTGAATCTGGTGATAGCCTGAGTAGGCGTCGAGGAAGTAGAGGCGCTCGCATACCGCGATGGAGTCGATGATCTGGTCGGTCTGTCGAAATGGGAAGTGATCCTTTGGGCAATGTTTGTTTAGATAAGTGAAGTCCACGCACATCCGTAGGATATCCATGTCCTTTTTAGGAACAAGCACGGGGTGTGCTACCCAGGTGCTTTCTTTGATCTCGCGTATAAAGTTAGCGTCGAGGAGTCTGTTGACTTCCATACCGACTGCTTTTGCCCTTGGCTCAAATAGTTAACGTATCATCTACTTCACTAGTTTTGCTTTGAGATTCACATTGAGTGAGTGCTCGGCGAATTCCCTGGAAACTCCTGGCATGTCCGCAGGACACCGGGCAAAGATTTACCAGTGCTCACAGAGGAATTCGACGAGCGTGAGTTCCTATGTGGGACTCAAGTTGTTGGCGATGAGGGCCGTCTTGGTCGGATCCGTTGGGTGGACCTAGACCGCCTTAGTGTGAACCGACGTGTCGAAGGATTGGTCGGGTGAGCTTGGCTTGCTCAGAGGAGGTAGACTGTTGTCTGTCGACTCCTTCAACCTCGCCAGTTCCTCATGCATGCCAAATGACTGGGATATTCTGTTGAATTCCCTATCGCAGCTGTTAGATCTCTCGAAGCTTCCGTTGACTGTGATAATGTCGTTTGGGCCTGGAATCTTCATCTGCAGGTAGGCGTAGTGTGCTACCGCCATGAACCTTGTGAACGCGACACGTCCAAGGATGTAGTGGTATTGCGAGGGCCAGTTGACGACTTCGAAATCGATGCGCTCTCCCGAAAGTTTGCTGGCGTTTCGAAGATGACGTCGAGACTGATCTTGCCCAGGGGGTATACGCCCTTCCCTAGGACAATGCCATGGAATGTTGTGTCTGAAGCTTCCAGACATGATAGAGGGATTCGCATGGCACGTAAGGTACTTGCGAACATGAGGTTGATGTTGCTACCTCTGTCCATGAAGATGCGACTCATCTCGAAGCCTCCAATTTGCGCCTTAAGTACTAGGGGACAGTGGCCTAGGCGAGGTACTTGACACGGATGATCGCGCTTATTGAAAGTAATGCAGGACTCGCTTCCACTGAGGAACTTAGTGGTGGGGGTGGAGAGTTTACTGCCAAATTGACTTGGCGAGTGATTGACTTTTGCATCCGATTGGATGGGCGTCCTTTTTGGATCATCCCCATGTTTCCCAGCGCTCGCGGGTATGGCTCGCCTCCATGGTTTTGGACCGGCGCAGCCGCAGGTGGTGGTGGCCCGGGTGGTGGTGGAGGTGCTCCATGAGCCATAGCACCCGGGGCAGCTCCATAGCCCTGGTTTATCGCATCGCGATTCATCTGGGCTAGGCCTTCGTGGAGCTTGAGGAACTCGCGGCAATCCTTTAGAAGGTGGCTGGATTTTTTATTATCGTTGTGCTTGTCGATGTAGAAGTGTACGTTGCACGGTCCAAACAGTTTGTCCTGGATAGATGTTCTAGGTGCCTCATCGCGAGTGCGGCGTTGCCACACTCGCGTGGTTTTTTGCTATCGCGGTACCCACTGCTGCGGTATCCGCTGTTGTGGTTGTTGTTGTCGCGTTTGTCGGCGTAGCCAACCACGACCATGTCGACTTCCTTGCGGTCCTCGTAGCCACACATTCGATGTTTTCCTCGGCGATCATGTCTGCGGCCAAGGTCATCGTCATCATCGGAGTGGACACAGCTTTTCACCAAGTCCTCTCTATCGGCCCACCTATTCGCGATCTCCATCAGGTGGTCGATTGTTTTGGGCTTTGAGCGGCCCAACTCCTCCCTGATCTCAGCAACGCACCCCGCTATTGAACGCGTCAATTGCGCGATCGTCGGAGATGTCTTCTACAGAGTTTTTGATGATGGACCATCTCTGGATGTATGAGCGTAGTGAATCGCCGGTCTTCTGGTAGTAGCCTCAATTCTTCGATTGATGCGGGCCTTTTGTAAGTACCCTTGAAGTTTCGCACGAAGCTATAAACCATCTCATCCCAGCTGTGAATCGATCCGCGTGGGAGATTATTGAGCCACGCACGGGTGGCACCATGCAGCTGTAGCTGGAGGCATTGCATGGTCGTGCTCATGGTTCCACCTGTAGCCTGACGGAGGAAATATGATCCTCCAGCCAGATTTTCGGGTCTTGGAGCCTGCCGAATTTTGGGTTCTCTGATGGGAGCTTGAACCCCTTTGGCATTCGCTTCTACCTGATGGCTCTGCTGAAGCAGCTGGCGCCGCAGAGCTCTATCCCGTCGTCTTCTGAATTAGTCGAATGGGCACACCTCGTGCGCATCTTGTCGACCTTGCGCTGAGTGATGTCATCACACACATCGTAGTCGTAGTCGTGTCACCGTGAGCAGCGTCGCCGCGACAGATCATGGCTATCGTCACTGGGAGGAATAGCGCTTGGCTAGAGCCTTGTCTTTCTTCGACTGCACCACAGGATCCTTGGTGAGAGCAGCTTCGACTAGTCCCAGGCTCGCGATCGTAGATCAGTGCATGGCGGCTCGTGGGTCCCCAGCCGGTGGCTGGTTGTTGAGAAGGTACATGGTTGTTGTGGTCACCGCTGCCTATGGTGTCTTCAGGAGCACATTTACCCACGTATCCATCATCATAGATGAGAAGTCGAGGACCCGCGCGACCTCTTCTCGCTCTTTATCGGTGAGATGAGCCAGTCGAGAGCGTCTCTTGGCGGCTGTATGATCATTACCCTTGGAGGAGGATCCTCCAATGGAAGAGAGCTGAGCTCGCCAGAGACTCGATTCGTCCGCCGCCCTTCTACGCTCGTCGAGCTGGGCAATTACTTGTTGTTGGCGCTTGTACTCTTCCTTGAGCAGCCAGTGATAACCCATCAGCATGTCTTGTGATGAGTTAGGGGGTAGGGGTTGCCCTGTAGAGCTTCCTTGCATCGAGCCAAATCAGCATCATTGAGCTTTATCAGCACGCGCTCTCGGGTTTGCTCATTCGCCAAAAGATTCGGCTGGTCTTCCAAGGTAGGCCCTTTTGTCCCATTGTTGGTGGGTGCACCATTGGCAGGGCCACCATTCGCGACTGGGATTCTGTTGGGTTCGTAGCATAGAAAACAAAAAATTTCCTACGATGAGAACTATACGCCAAGATCTATCTACTAGATACAAGCAACGGGTGGATATACATCCATAGAGAACTTACCCTCGAAGACAACAGAGTTTTGTTAACGAGTTGGAACTCGTGGATGATATAGTCATACGCTTGCTGATCTCAAGATCGTGTGGAAGTCCTAGTGCCACAAATCAGCAGCGCATCCGTCCTCGCACACACGTTCAGGCCACCGAACAACCTCCACCTCCTCGCTCTAGCGAATCAGCGGAGGCAGCAACTCCTTCCAGACGCAAGGCCACCGAGAACATGTATCTCGCTAATCCGAGACCATAGGGGAATATATCTAGAGGGGGAGAGAGATCCTTCACGAGGAGGTGTGCATTGTGAGGGAGGAGAGGGGGGCCTTTTATAGGAGAGGGGGCTCCTCCCTACCATGGCTGGCGCCCATGGGGGGTGCCCCCACCTCTTCCTCATTCATGTGGTGGAAGCTCCACTCACATCAATTTAGCCTCCACCTAAAGTTCCACTCACATGCATTAAACTTCCACCAAATTTAAAGCAACTCTCAATTAATAAAAATCTTTTATTTATTTTATTCAGAATTTTGTTAATTACTTTAATTAACAAACATTCACATAAAACCCCTTGTAACATTTCAATATCACATGCATAACCAGTTTCTGCAATTTCACCCGAAACAATTCCGGTTTCCATCAAAATAATTCTAGCGCTTTGCAATTCTTTCGTTTGAAACATATGTGCTCCAAAATGGTGTTTGAAAACCCTTAAGTGTGTCACCCTATGGTTCGTGAATAATGCAGACATGATTGAGACTCCTCTCAAATTAATAATCAGAAGCGGGACCTAGAGATCCATATTGACTCCTGCACATTCAACGATGACTTCTGTGATCATGAGAACCTTCAACACTAGTAATCTAATACCTTTGTCTCATGATATATTACATGTCCGATATTCGATCATCGGTATCCAAATACCTAGTTTGATCTCGTTGCCGACATGCACTCTTTTCTCGTTCCCGTGATATAACATTCTAGTGATCACATCACTTGCGTGCAAGCTATCTTAATGTGATATCACAGAGAGGGCCCAGAGTATATCTATCGGTCCTCGGGATTGACAAATTCAACTCTTGATCCATGAGCCTCAACATGACATCTTCGGAGTATCTGAACCCACCTTTATAGTCACCCTTTTACGGTGTGACGTTTGATGTTATCAAGTTACTCTTCTGATGTCAGCAATTAACATGATCTCATGGTCTAAGGATAAAGATTACTTCGTATGATGTTATACCAATATAAACATAATGACTTTGATCATAATGCTATACTTCGGATGAATGTTCATCACATCATTTCACAAATGTTGTGACCTTGTTATTAACAACATCCAATGTCCATGATCAGGAAACTTTGATCATCTTGTTAATCAACGAGTTAGTCTATAAGAGAGGCATAACTAGGAACCTTTTATTTGTTTATTAAACACACACGTATTGACGTTTCCTTTCAATACAATTATAGCATGCAAAATAAACATCTATCATATACAAGGAATACATAATAACAACTTTATTATTGCCTCTCGGGGCATATTTCCTTCAGTCTCCCACTTGCACTAGAGACAATAATCTAGTTCACATAGTGATAAATCTAACACCCATGGAGTTCTGGTGTTGATCATGTTTTGCCCTCGGGAGAACTTTAGTCAACGGATCTGCTACATTTAGGTTCATGTGTACTTTACAAATATGTATATCTCCATCCTTAACATGCTCGCGGATGGAGTGAAACTAGCGCTTAATATGCTTGGATTTCTTGTGAGACCTTGGTTCCTTGGCGTTGGCTATGGCTCCATTGTTGTCACAATAGATCACCATTGGGTCCAATGCACTAGGAACCACACCTAGTTCTGTTATGAACTCCTTCATCCAAACCGCTTCCTGCACCGCTTCTGAAGCAGCAACATATCCCGTCTCCGTCGTTGATCCAGCCACCACAGGTTTTTTGGAACTCCTCCAACTAGCTGCTGCTCTGTTCAAGAGAAATACATATCCGGATTGAGACTTAGAGTCATCCAGATTGGTGTCAAAGCTAGCATCGACATAACACTTAGCGACTAGCTCTTCTTCACCTCCGTATACAAGAAACATATCCTTAGTTCTTCTTAAGTACTTAAGGATATTCTTGACCGCTATCCATTGTTCCGAACCTAGATCAGATTGGTACCTACTAGTCAAACTAATAGAATGTGCCACATCCGGTCTTGTACATAGCATGGCGTACATTATAGAGCCTATGGCTGAGGCATAGGGGATCTTATCCATTATCTCTCTTTCTTCCGCCATAGCCAGACTTTGAGTCTTACTCAATGTCTTGCCTTCCAACATAGGTAAGAACCCCTTCTTACTTCCGTCCATATTAAACTACTTTTATATCTTATCAAGGTATGTACTTTGCGATAGCCCAATTAGGCGTCTTGATCTATCTCTATAGATTTTAATGCCTAATATATATGAAGCTTCACCAAGGTCCTTCATTGAAAATTTGCTGTTTAGATAACTTTTAACACTGTTTAAAAGATCTATATCATTTTCAATCAATAATATGTCATCCACATATAATATCAGAAATGCCACATTGCTCCCACTCACTTTCTTGTAAATACAAGCCTCTCCATAAGTTTGGACAAATCCAAACTCTTTGATCACCTCATCAAAGCTAAGATTCCAACTTCGGGATGCTTGCTTCAGTCCATAGATGGATTGTTGAAGCTTGCATACCTTATCAGCATCCTTAGGATCGACAAAACCCTTAGGTTGTATCATATACAACTCTTCTTCAATATTACCATTGAGGAACGCAGTTTTGACATCCATCTGCCATATTTTATAATCGAAATCTGCAGCAATTACTAACATAATCCTAGCCGACTTTAGCATCGCCACGGGAGAGAATGTCTCATCATAGTCAACTCCTTGAATTTGTCGAAACCCCTTTGCGACAAGTCGAGCTTTATAGATGGTCACATTACCATCAGCATCAGTTTTTCTTTTGAAAATCCATTTATTCTCAACGGCCTTTCGATCGTGAGGTAAGTCCACTAAGGCCCAAACCTGGTTTTCGTACATGGATTCCATCTCGGATTTCATGGCTTCTAGCCATTTGTTGGAATCCGGGCTCATCATCGCTTCTTCATATGTCGCAGGGTCATCTATTTCATCAATCATGAAATTCATAACATGATTGCCATACAGTCAGAGTCTGACGTGTCCCGCTTGACCTGCAAGGTTCGTGAGTGTCCTCTCTTTGGAGTTTCATGATCATTATCATTAGCTCTCTCTTCATCGTGAAGTCAACTCAAACAATTTCGGTGTGCGCTATACTCGCCATTTCATGAAGAGAAGGTTCAATAACCTCTTCGAGTTTTACCTTCCGACTACTCACACCTTTCGCGAGAAACTCCTTCTCAAGAAAGGATCCATTCTTGGCAACAAAAACCTTGCCCTCGGATCTGTGATAGAAGGTATACCCAATCGTTTCCTTAGGGTATCCTATGAAGACTCATTTTTCTGCTTTGGGTTCGAGTTTATCCGGCTGAAGTTTCTTCACATAAACATCGCATCCCCAAACTTTAAGAAATGACAGCTTAGGTTTGTTTCCAAACCATAATTCATACGGTGTCGTTTCAACGGATTTAGATGGTGCCCGATTTAAAGTGAATGCAGCGATTTCTAGCGCATAACCCCAAAATGATAAGGCAAGTCGTCGAGACATCATAGATCGAACCATATCCAATAAAGTACGATTATGACGTTCGACACACCATTACGTTAGGTGTTCCTAAGGCGTGAGTTGTGAAACTATTCCACAGTCTTTCATATGTGTGCTAAACTCGTAACTAAGATACTCTCCTCCACGGTCGGACCACAGAAATTTGATCCTTTTGTTACGATTTCCCACTTCATTCTAAAATTCTTTGAACTTTTCAAAGGTTTTAGACTTATGTTTCATCAAATAGGTATACCCGTATCTACTCAAATCATCCGTGAAAGTAACAAAATAACGATATCCACCTCGCGCCGACACACTCATTGGTCCACACCCATCAGTATGTATGATTTCCAATAAATCTGCCGCCCGTTCCATTGAACCGGAAAACGGTGTTCTAGTCATCTTGCCCATAAGGCATGGCTCACATGTATCAAATGATTCAAAATCAAGTGATTCCAAAAGTCCATCAGGATGGAGTTTCTTCATGTGTTTAACGCCAATATGACCTAGACGGCAGTGCCACATATATGCAGATATATCATTATCAAGTTTAATCCTTTTAGCATCAACATTATGAATATGCGTAATACTACTATCGAGATCCAACATAAATAAACCATTCATCACAGGTGCATGACCATAAAAGATATCATTCATATAAATCAAACAACCATTGTTTTCAGATTTAAAGGAATAACCACTTCGCATCAAACACAATCCGGATACAATGTTCATGCTCAGTGCAGGCACCAAATAACAATTATTTAGATTTATCACTAATCCCGACGGCATATGGAGAGGCAGTGTTCCGACGGCAATAACATCAACTCTTGATCCATTGCCGAGCCGCATCGTGACCTCATCCCTTGCTAGATGTTGCTTGTTCCATAGCCCCTGAGTCGAGTTACATATATTAGCAACCAACCCCGTATCAAATACCCAGGTGCTACTGCGAGTACTAGTCAAGTACACATCAATAACATGTATATCACATATACCTTTGTTTGCCTTGCCGGCCTTCTTGTCTACCAAATACTTGGGGTAGTTGCGCTTCCAATGGCCAGTCCCCTTGCAATAGTAGCACTCAGTATCAGACTTAGGGCCAGCTCGGGATTTCTTATCAGGTGTGGCAACAGATTTGCCGCCCTTCTTTCCCTTCTGCTTGCCTTTCTTGTCTTTCTTGAAACCGGTGGTCTTATTGATCATCAACACTTGATGTTCTTTCCTAATCTCCACTTCTGCGGTTTTAAGCACTGACAGAAGCTCGGGAAGAGACTTCTTCATGCCCTGCATGTTATAGTTCATCACGAAGCTCTTGTAGCTAGGTGGCAGAGATTGGAGAACACGATGTATGCCTAGGTCAATGGGAATCGTTATTCCCAAGGACACAAGCTTATCGTACCAGCACATTTTCGAGTACATTCTCACTAACGGAGCTGTTCTCCTCCATCATGCAGCTAAAGAACTTTTTAGAAGCATTATAACTCTCTACGGCAGCATGGGTATCAAAAATCATTTTCAATTCTCCCATTGTATCAAAAGCATTGCCATTTTCGAAACGCTTTCGAAGTTCTGGCTCTAGCCCATACAATATACTGCAATGGACTAAGTTGTGGTCCTCCTGACGAGTTATATAGACATTCTTTTCCTCGTTCGGGGCATTAGGAGCTGGTGGGGGGCCTAGCGGCGCCTCTAGCACATATTGCTTTTGTGCAGCAGTGAGGAGAATCCTCAAATTCATAGCCCAGTTGGTGAAGTTACTACCATTCGCAGCAAGTTTCTCTTTCTCCATGAACACGTTGAAATTAAAAGCAGGTGGTGCCATCTACAACAGAATTTGTAAAGTTTATTTAGACTAAGTTTATGATAGATTGAGTTTAACTAATCCAAATTACTAATGAACTCCCACTCAAAAATGACATCCCTCGTGTCCTTTTGGTGATTACATGAATCAAATCCACTACACCAAGTCCGATCATCACGTGAGTCGGTGTAGCTTCAAAGGCGAGCATATATATGGGCATCATATCAACTATATGACTCATGCTTAACCTTTCGGTCCGTGTTCCGAGGCCATGTCTGTACATGCTAGGCTCGCCAAGTAAGAACCTTAGTATTCGCGTGTGTAAAACTGTCTTACACCCGTTGTATGAAAGCGTAGAGTCGAGTACACCCGATCATCACGTGATGTCTCGAAACACGATCCATAGAACGGTGCATACTTAAGGAAGAACACATTTTATCTTGATATTTAAATGAGGGGTCATCTTACAATGCTACTAAAAGCACCAAACTAGCAATATAAGATGCAAACATCTAATGTGTAAAGTGGGATGATATGGTCCATGCATTTGATCTCTATCATATGCATCGTGGCATGATCTCTATCATTCATGTGCGTGTAAGGACAAGGTCTATGGAATTTACATGTTGAGTGTGTTGTAAGAGTATCTATCATACATCTACTTACAACATTATCATATCAAGACACTAGCCCAGCAACGATCTAAACTAGACGCCTCTAATTTATCCATTGCAATTTTTACATGGCTTAGGGCTTTCGGAGATAGAACCGGTCTTACCTACAAACATGGAACCACAACGAGGATAACCAAGTTATTAGCAACTCGCTGTAAATCAGATATTGACTATAGTACGAGAGACAGACACTCGCCAGCCACTTATGCAAAACTAGTTGCATGTCAGTCATGGAACTGGTCTCATGTGCAATGACATGTAAGGTTGGTCTGGGCCGCTTCATCTCACTATGCCACCAATATCCAATATACATGAAAGAAGCAATAACATGATCATCATCGCCCACATATAAACATATGTGTACTACCCATGCAAAGCACCTACACATAGATCAGGCTCTGATACCACTATTGGGTTCGCAGCATAGAAAACAAATTTTTCCTATGATGAGAACTATACACCAAGATCTATCTACTAGATACAATCAATGGGTGGATATACATCCATAGAGAACTTACCCTCGAAGACAATAGAGTTTTGTTAACGAGTTGGAACTCATGGATGATGCAGTCGTACGCTTGCCCATCTCAAGATCATGTGGAAGTCCTAGCGCCGCAAATCAGCAACGCATCCATCCTCACACACACGTTCAGGCCACCGAACAACCTCCACCTCCTCGCCCAAATAATCAGCGAAGCAAACTCCTTTCAGCATTTGGCACACTGGAACATGTATCTCGCTAATCCGAGACCATGGGGGAATATATCTAGAGGGGGAGAGAGATCCTTCACGAGGAGGTGTGCATTGTGAGGGAGGAGAGGGGGGCCTTTTATAGGAGAGGGGGGGCTCCTCCCTACCATGGCCGGCGCCCATGGGGGGTGCCCCCACCTCTTCCTCATTCATGTGGTGGAAGTTCCACTCACATCAATTTAGCCTCCACCCAAAGTTCCACTCACATGCATTAAATTTCCACCAAATTTAATGCAACTCTCAATTAATAAAACTCTTTTATTTATTTTATTCAGAATTTTGTTAATTACTTTAATTAACAAACATTCACATAAAACCCCTTGTAACATTTCAATATCACATGCAGAACCAGTTTTTGCAATTTCACCCGAAACAATTCCGGTTTCCATCGAAATAATTCCAGCGCTTTGCAATTCTTCCGTCTGAAACATATGTGCTCAAAAATGGTGTTTGGCAACCCCTAAGTGTGTCACCCTATGGGGTCGCGAATAATGCAGACATGATTGAGACTCCTCTCAAATCAATAATCAGAAGCGGGACCTGGAGATCCATACTGACTCCTGCACATTCAACGATGACTTCTGTGATCGTGAGAACCTTCAACGCTAGTAATCTAATCCCTTTGTCTCATGATATATTACATGTCCGAGATTCGATCATCGGTATCCAAATACCTAGTTTGATCTCGTTGCCGACAGCACTCTTTTCTCGTTCCCGTGATATAACATTCTAGTGATCACATCACTTGCTTGCAAGCTATCTTAATGTGATATCACCGAGAGGGCCCAGAGTATATATATCGGTCATCGGGATTGACAAATTCCACTCTTGATCCATGAGCCTCAACATGCCATCTTCGGAGTATCTGAACCCACCTTTATAGTCACCCTTTTACGGTGTGACATTTGATGTTATCAAGTTACTCTTTTGATGTCAGCAATTAACATGATCTCATGGTCTAAGGATAAACATTACTTCATATGGTGTTATAGCAATATAAACTTAATGACTTTGATCGTAATGCTATACTTCAGATGAATGTTCATCACATCATTTCATAAATGTTGTGACCTCGTTATTAACAACATCCAATGTCCATGATCAGGAAACTTTGATCATCTTGTTAATCAACGAGCTAGTCTATAAGAGAGGAATAACTAGGAACCTTTTATTTGTTTATTAAACACACATGTATTGACGTTTCTTATCAATACAATTATAGCATGCAAAATAAACATCTATCATATACAAGGAATACATAATAACAACTTTATTATTGCCTCTCAGGGCATATTTTCTTCAGATTCCACCGCTAGTGCTGGTGTTGTCCTGAGTGTCGCTGTTGCCGCCCATGTTGATGACAGCGCACATGTAGTGGCTGGGGAAGCTATTGCTCCCGCATCTTTCAGATCTAGAGCCGTAGGCTCTGTCTTTTGTTGCCAGATCGCCCAGATCGGACTCGCGACTGCTGTCACTATCAGTATTCCCGATTGAAGTCGGGGCATTGGGTTCGCTTAGGGTGCCGATTGGCGGTGGAAACCACGATGCTGAAGCAATCGCGGGAACCTTCGGCTGGTTAAGGAGGCGAAGTGTGCCTAGCTGACCAACTTGGAAGCGTAAGCTCCGATCGCCAGGCCGATCCCATCACCCATGGACTCGAAATCCGGGCGAGTGGCTGGCGTGTGCACGGTGAATTCGAAGGCACCGAAGAGGAGGCGAATCTCCACTAATATGGAGTCGTAGATCGCGGTTGATGGGGCTGAGGAAGCCGCAACATCAACACTCCCTATTCCCACAGACAACACCAATTGACGAGTGGTTAACTCATCAATGCCCATCGCAGATGGACTTAGGTTCGAGGAAGTGTGGAGCGCTGGAGGCATCGATCGGCTAGCAAACAAGCACATAGGGACACAAGGTTTACCCAGGTCCAGGCCTCGTAGAGGACCCTACTCCTTCTTGTCTGCTCTTGGAATTATCGAGGGAGTCGAAAGTTACAAGGGGTGCGCAGATGCAATCTAGCGATGGTGTGGAAACTAGGGTTGTGATTGCCCTCCTCGTTAGCCCCCTCCTAGCCTTTATATAGATAGGCTAGGTCTCGGGATAGCAGGTCAAGTCGGTTACAAGTTAGGGTTTTTCCTTTAAACTTCTATCTTGAGTTCGTCATGTGCCGCAAGCAGTCGGAGTCTCCTTGGTCACTCGAATCTTAATTGGGCCCTAGTAACATTGTGGGCTTCTTCTAGGCTGGACTGTATATGCTGATCTCGAATTGACAAGGGGTTAACTCATCAATGTCCATCGCAGATGGACTTAGGTTTAAGGAAGTGGGGAGCGCTGGAGGCATCGATCGGCTAGCAAACAAGCACACATGGACGCAAGGTTTACCCAGGTTTAGGCCTCGTAGAGGATCCTACTCCTGCTTGTCTGCTCTTGGAATTATTGAGGGAGTCGAAAGTTACAAGGGGTGTGTAGATGCAATCTAGCGATGGTGGGGAAACTAGGGTTGTGATTGTCCTCCTCGCCGCCCCCTCCTAGCCTTTATATAGATAGTATAGGTCTCAAGATAGCAGGTCGAGTCGGTTACAAGTTAGGGTTTTCCCTTTAAACTTCTATCTTGAGTTCGCTGTGTGCCACAAGCAGTCGGAGTCTCCTTGGTCACCCGAATCTTAATTGGGCCCTAGTAACATCGTGGGCTTCTTCTAGGTTGGACCGTATATGCTGATCTCGAGTACCTGTAAGGTATGCCCATGGTAGTCAAAGTGAACAGTTCTACGTATAATATGGAGAGTTCAAGACATGTCAAGAGAAGACTGAAGTCTTTCAGAAAGCTGAAAAACTCTAGATTTGTAGCATTGAATTATGTCCAAATGACTAAAAATCAGGCACATCCTTTTACGGAAGAACTATGAAAAACTATGAGAGAAAATGCATCGAGAGAGATGAGTTTGAGATCCAAGTGAGTTGCCGAAGGGGTAACCCAACCTATGTGATCGGATATCCTGTGAATTAGGACCTAGGAAAACAAACTGAAATAACTGAGTTGAGAGAAATTTTAATACTCCCACTCCGCTGTAGATGCCCACTCTGCTGTAGATGCAATTATTACATAACCTGCTATTAGGAAGGTAGATTATATCTTAATGTGTTATGTCTGACTCTTTGGGAGCAAAGATGTTGTCTTACGGAGCGATCTTGAAAGAACACACGTACATGGGCTACAATACTGGCCAGAGTGCATGAAATTTGGGTGAATCTCTAAAAAGCTCATGAAAGTCCGAGGAGTATGACTTACAAGATTCACCCGAGGGGTAGCCTATGGTAGCCAAGTACCGGTAACGATATTGAGTGAAACTTGCTACACAAGACTAACAATTCAATGCCTAGTCCATTTTTCAGTTGTAGTCGAGCATATCTCTTCGTCTAGGTGGAAGATCAACTTAACAGTCTTCACTAAACTGCATGCATATTAAAAAGTGATTGAAACTAATGAGCCATATGATGCCCCTCTGAGATTTGGTAGGGGATTGTTAGATTTATATGGGTCGTAACCCATGCGGGTAACCCATGTAACCTAATAAATCTTCAAATCTCAAGGGTCATCTACTATGAAAGTTTGAGAGCTGTGTGGGAAAAAAGTTTAGTCTCACATTGCTAGTTGGGAGAGAGCTGGAGCACCTTATAAGGTGAGATGTTCCAATCCCACTAAGTGAGTGAGAAGAGAAGCATTCCACATGCACTCCTCCACCACCGCTAGCCTCGCCTCATCCGCAACAACGTTTTGTGAATCAAGTTCGAGTTAGAAATCCGTTTTGTGAAAGACTATTTTTTTTCACGTGCACCAATTGTTTGGATATGTATGGACATTCATGTCCATGTTTGACGCGTGTTCTCGTCTTCCACCGTATGGTGGTTCAGCTAGCTCACCTCCAGGCTATAGAGAGACATAACGGATCTAGACGTCAACTGTTCTCTCTCGCATTTGTTCCTTTTGTCGCGTTGCTCTCTAGCCTTCCTCATCTCGATGACTACGTGCATGGCCGTCCGTAAGAGTAGGCCTTCGAAGTTCCATTCATTGAGATCCTACATCGGGAGACGGACGATAAGCAAAAGCATCTCGACACGACCGCTCGCCTCTGTTTGTCTAGGTCCAAGCCTACGGTGCGTCTTCTTCCTCTATGCATACGGCGACGGACTAAGTCAACAACATGATGGGCAACGACAACAATGATCTATTAGATGTACATGGTTAGTTACACATGTTTAGATCTGCTAGTGCTTACATGATGTTGGTTTCAGTATAATTAGTGTCATGTCGCAAATTGCTTAATATTTCAATACCTCCGAGCAATTATGCACCATCACCCGGAAGATAGAGAAAAGAACAATGATAAGAACAACATTAAACGTGGTCCTACAATGACAAAGTAAACCAGCTGGAATAAAACATCACACACATGCTCCTTTTCTCAACGCAAAAAATAATACTCCCTCTGATCCAAATTAATTGACTTGAATTTGTCTAGATTCGAATTCTAGACATGTTTTAGTGCTAGATACATCCGAATATAGCTAAATCCAAGTCAATTAATTTAGGTCGGAAGGAATACAAATTATGCACGAACGTGCACCCCACTTCGAATTGTAATCATGAGCAGGCAGCCGGTGAGCTGGGAATCGATCCACATCCGGACGCGATCCGGGCCCGGCCGGCCGGGCAACCGCAAGCAGGATCGGATCCCAGATGCCGGCCGCGTCCGGCGAGGGATCGGACAATACGGAAATCCCGAGGCGCGCACGAGCGAGCAAAGACAGACGGGGTCAGACCGCTGACTCTCGCCTTCGTCCTGGCCATTTGTTTTTTCCATTTCTCTGGGCCGAACGGTAGCCTGTCCGCGTCTTCCCTGTCTCCTTTGTCGCGGGAGGAGCCACGCAAAAAAACAAATGAATCCGGCCTGAAAAAGCCGCGCCTCCCTCCCGTCCCCATCTCCGCTTCCCCTGATCGAGTCGCCTTCCCCCTCGCATCTCCATCCCCGAGCTGCCACCGGGCTCTCGGTCGACCACCTCTCGATCCCTGACCCCGGGCCAAGCTCCCCCATCCTTCCATTTCCCACCACCTCATCGCCACTTTCCAAGAGTGCACGAAAATCTGACACTCACTGTCTGGTCCTGGCGAGTTCCTTGCCCGAGGTTTTCTTCTGGTGTGATAGGTTGGTTGGGTGGTCTTGTCGTCCTCGCAAAGCTCTCTTTTCCTCGTCTTGTTGGTATAGGAGGTGCCTCGTTTGCCGCTCTCGTTGACTCGCGCATTCCCTCGAGCACCTTCTGTGCGCCGCCTGTCCGGAGCAGAAATCTGGAGATTTCACGGTTTCTTCCGTGAACGGGCGGCGATTTACTCGTTTTCTTTCCACCCCCATGCCGTTCTTGCGGTCGCCGGCGCAGGCTTCTAGTGGATGGACTTCAACGGCTGCTACAGTATGTCTACTACCTCTTCGCTTTAGTTTGCGGAATTCCTTAGTTTGCAGTGTCTAAGTTAAAGCAGTAGGCTAGCTAGTAGCATAGATAATTTTCTGACGGTGATCGTGTGTTGTTTGCAGTGTTGAAATCAAGAAGGTCTGTTGGTGTCGTCGATGCGAGCTTTTATGATTCAGCAGACGGTATCAGCGAATTACCTGACACGATAAACCTTACGCACAAGCATCAGATCAGCGGCACTGGGGAAACTACGATGGATGAGTTGGAGTTTGGGAGCCAATCCTTTATGCTGTCATCCAAGGATGATTCTTTCTTTATTCCCGGGAGCAGTAATCTGCACGAATCAACATCAGAAGAGACAGCTGTGTCTGAGAAAATGGCGACATCTGAGTCCAGAAAAGACAGATTTGGAAACAACGGAACGAGCAAGGCAAGTGTTAGATAAGAAGGGGTACATTTTCCATTGGCACAAGCACAATTAGTTTTGTATCTTTTGCTATGTTCGTAAATGATTAGAGCTAAAATTTCAGAAACAATGATTGAACTGTGCAACTTACTGTCTGAATGCAGCAGGAGAACAAATTTTGGGCCTTTCTTCTATACTGTTTATCTTAACCATATTATTCAAATGTAATATCTCATGAAATCCTTCACCTTCATAGCAGGTTTTGAGAACGGGTTCAGGGCTTGGTGCAGCCGGGTATGGGAGAGCAGTGGAGATTCTAGACACACTAGGCTGCCTGATGACGACCTTGAGTACAGATGGTGGCTTTATTTCTAGAGCGACCAAAGGGACCCAGATATCAATTCTAGCTTTTGAGGTTGCTAACACAATACTGAAAGGTGCGAGTGTTATGCAATCTCTCTCCCAAGACTCTGTTACATACTTCAAACAAGTGGTGCTTCCTTCTGAAGGCGTTCAGAATTTGATTTCCAGTGACATGGGCGAGTTGATGCAGATTGTAGCTAATGACAAAAGGTAGAAGGGATGTTTGTCCTTAGTGGCCACTTTGACTTTCTAGTTACTCTGACTGATGAATGTTTTTTGAACACTGGCTAATATTTTCAGGGAAGAGCTGAAAATATTTTCACAAGAGATTGTCAGGTTTGGCAACCGTTGCAAAAATGCCCAATGGCATAATCTGGACCGCTATTTTGTCAAGTAAGAAACTTCCTGCTTTGACAGGCAGCATCGAATTATACGGGTTAGATTTGAATTATATTTGTCCCCTTGGTGTCCAGACTAGAATCTGAAAATGTACCGCAGAAGCAGCTGAAAGAAACAGCCACACTAGAGATGCAAAAGTTGATGACCCTTGTTCAGCGTACAACTGTAAGCACTGTGCTCTACACTGACGATATCATTTGAGCAAGATTCATGCCATCTTGATAGTTTTGACCTTTTTCCAGGATTTATATCACGAGCTACATGCCTTAGATAGATTTGAGCAAGATTACCGCTGTCAACAAAAGGGAAATGTAAATTCAAATAAGGTTGAAAAAGGTATTGTGTTTATCGTGTAACAAGAAATTTCTTTTGTAAAAAGGGCAATACATTTTTGTCATTTTTTCTTTGTGTAATACTAATGTCTAAAAAACGACATACGTGGACCATCAAAGCTTGGGCATTTTATCAAATCTTATCACTGAAATTTTCTAAATCCCAAATCCATCTGAGTAGTTGTCATGGCAATGTAGCTTTATTATTTGTATTTTTTACAGTGGACAGATAACTTTGCAGGAGATAATGTTCAAGTTCTGAGACTGGAGTTGAAGACCCAAAGAGGTTACGTGAAGAACTTGAAGAAGAGATCTTTGTGGTCAAAGACGTTGGAAGATGTGAGCAAGTTCTGCTATAGAATTTACTTCATATGATATGTTGGTCTATCCTATTTTTGCTTATAACATATGTCTCCTGGTATAGGTTGTTGAGAAGCTTGTTGACATTGTGCAGTATTTACATGTTGAGATCAATACCTCATTTGGAACTTTTGGTACTTCCATTGTTCTTTCGTCTTAGAAACAGTCACACTTTTTGCCAACTGATCTTTGTCTTATATTTTTAGGTGGAGGTGAACTGGGTTCCGAATCAACAGTGAACTCTCCGAGACTAGGACCTGCCGGACTTGCATTGCACTATGCAAACACTATCATACAGATCTATAGCATCGTAAGCTCCTTCAGTTCTTTTTTAGAAGTTAGCTCAAGATTCTGGTGATATTTGCTTGCTTTTGGGATCTTAGTATATCAATTTCAGTTATAAGTGAACCACATGACCTGTCCCCTTAGAACAACTTTGAGCAGTAATTTATATTGTAAGATTATTCTTAAACCCAGTGAAATTGCAATATTGTAAAAGCACTTCCTGAGATATGTATGCAAAGTTGTAAACATCATTTTACGTGTCCGGTTTAAATATTTGGAAAGATATCGATAGCCAGTGTATAGAAAGTTTGAGTGGACATATCTCAAACATCACTTCTTTTCGGATTGATTGGAGTACTATACTCCCAGGTAGCAGTTCGCTCGAGATGTTGCGTGCTGGACTTCTCGGTGATTTCTAGTTCATTGTCCATATATCTTTAGTAATAAAATTATGGATATTTTATGAAAAAAAAGGAGAATCTGCCAAACATAAGTGCCTGGACACTAAAGTGTAACTGACACTTCCAAAGACCAGTGTCCACTAGCTAGTATGTGGGGGCAGCACTGCAGCACAATTGAATTTTATTTGTTTGTTTTAGGTTTCTCGATCAGGGTATGTACCTGCAAATTCAAGAGATGCCCTCTACCAAGGGTTGCCACCAAGGGTCAGGTTGGCTCTACCAAATAGATTAAGAACTTCTTCGATGCCTCGGGAGGTAATACACCTACAGAGAGACAGAGAGAGAAGCACGTGAACACAAATTTCATATTCTAAATGCTAAATTCCTACTGCAGCTCACTATTGACCAAATAAGAGCAATGATGGAGAAAACTCTGAAATGGCTTGTTCCGATGGCCATCAATACCACCTGGTACTGCACATCAAACGAATGGTCTAAAATTTTCAGTTTCATTAATATACTATTACAGTTCTTCCTGATCTCTGTTTTCTTGCTCATTTGATTGGAACTTCAGTGCCCGAGGCTTCTTGCGGTTTAGTGAATGGGCAAAATCAGGGTAAGTAGGGAAACTTTTAAATTTTCCTAGATATACATTTTTTTACAGTAAAAGAAAAGAGTTTCTTACTCATCACATTCCTGTTGCGTTTTGTGTACTGCGTCATTCAGGACCGAGCGGGTCGGAAGAGGACCAGGTCGACCGGATGTGATTGAGACACTCTACCATGCTGACAAGACAAGGACGGAGGCTTACATACTGGAGTTGGTCGTCTGGCTTCACCATCTTGTCAGCCAGAGTAACCGATCAGCGAATGTTAAAGAGCAACCAATGTAACCCGGAATCAATTCACTGAGTCCTGACGAGCAAAACATGAAGCTCTTACGATCTGTTTCGTTTTGGTCATTGCTAGGCTGTAGGAAACTGTGCCTATCTCTTGCCCAGGAAGGACCTGAATCGATTTTAGATAGGAAAAAAGGAGAACTTCTCCTTTGATCTTTTGGTTTCTTCTCTAATGGTTTTCATATATATATATGGTGTTGGCATTGGTGGGGGAGGAAAAGTAATAACAACTCAGAAGATACTGGCAAAGAAAAACATGTATTTGTACGTATGCAGAATCTGCAAAAGATTTGAATGGTGTCAGTATGTTCTTGTGGTCCTTTCTGAAGGACATGTTCAGATGGGAAAGGAAATCTCCCAAAACTAAAAAAGGTTTTTGTTACAAAGCGCACATGTCGTACGCTGCATTGATCTCTAAGGAGGAATTTATGCTTTTTCCAGTAGGGTTGCTACATTGTGCTTTCCGCACATGTTGGATCGGGTGTGCTCTACATTAACGTCATTGCACGCCTCCTACTCAGCCCGGCTGTATTTTAAGATGGAATAAGCTTGCTAAGCTTCCCGATGTGGGTCTAAAAGTTGCTTCCCAGCCGTTTGTTTGGCTGACACAATCCCAAATAATGGGTATCAATTGTTTCCAGCGCGGCCTTGTACGCTGGTTTGCTCCCCCTAAAAAGCCTACACAAGCCTACTATGGACCATGGGCTTGTGAGGAGTACCGGGACCTATGCCAGATATAATCAGACCTGATCGGAAAAAATACTCCCTCTGTCCAGTGTTTCTAGATTCAAATATATCCAGACATATATACATTCAAATTTAGACAAATGTAAAACAGTTATTGGACGAAAACAGTGTATAATCAAACATTGTCCCAGGGGTAGTGCATTCCTAACCTAATTAATATTCTCAGGTTTGTCTAGATTTAGATGTATCTAGTCATGTTTTAGTGCTAGATACATCCTAATCTAGACAAATCTAAAAACATTAATTAGGTTTGGAGGGAGTAGATCCCAGAAACCGCTTAGTCGTCCTCCTTCCATAGGAGAGGCGGGCCAAAAATCCTCCAAATCTCCACCAGTCATAGCATGAGTCCCCTCTTACTCCATGCCGCTCTGACTACAGGACGGAGGGCATCTCGTTCCTTTGTTTTATAGTTAGGGTTAGGATCTTTTTACTGTGGTGTCTCGTTGGGGTGGTGATAGCGACGCACGGGCGAATAAATCTGTCTCAACTCTTCTCCCGCACCGGCGGCTACCTTCATGGCGGCGTCTTGGAGTTGATGGCAATGTATGCTTGTTGATCCTTTAGATCGGCGACTTGGTATTTTCGCGGTTCTTCAGATCTAGCGAGATCTGTATCTCGACGTGTTGTTGGCGTTCGTCGTTATCCACGACAGCACTGGGGGCCGGGGCGAGGTGGATGCTCTGGAGGAATGATACTGGTCCGGAGGTGGTGGATTTGTCGTTATTCCTCGACTTTGTCGATGGTATGCGGCAGATCTTGGTTCAAGGTAGCACGGGACGTCCCCCGGTCGATGTGCCATAACGACATGTGCCTTGCTGCTTGCAGAAGGCCTATTTATCGACTCAACAAGTCCCATTGGCGATGGTGCTCCCTTGGATCCGGCAATGGTGGAGGCTCGACGTCTATTCCAGCGCACGTCTATGCGGCGTTGGTGTTTGGCGACGGCTGCTGGCTTCGGCAAGTGCAGAAAACCCTAGCAGTAGTTCTCTGCAAAGTTTTCAGGATATCTGTTTTTTCCTGGTCCGTCTGTTAGTTTTCACGTTTGTTTACTCATGTAACTTGATTTTCTATTAATGAAATATGTGGTTGCTCTCAATAAAGGGGCGGCGCATTTTCTTTGTGTTTGCTAAGAAGAACTTAGTGAGAGTACCCGCAACATCCTCCAAGATATATAAGGGAAGTGCTAGGCGTCCTCCAGGGATGGAAACTTTCCATACCCCGGGTCCCCAGTCTTCGAATCAGGCGGATCCCATTTTTTCTATATTTTTCCCGCTTTTGCTATAAATTGTCGCGCTTTTGATACATGTAGCAAATGGTCCGTGTAAAAAATAGAAAAAAAGACTAGATCTCGCCGGAGACTTTGTAGTCAAAAAAGTCCTAATATAGAAAAACCGACTTCGCTAGAGACTTTCACTGGGAGACGTCGTCGGAGTCTTTGTAGCAAAAGTTTTACGCAATTGTAGCAAAACCACAAAACGGTTGTAGCAAAGAAATTATCCTATTGGCACAGACGACTTCGCCGAAGACATCGCCGGAATTCATAGCCCAAAATTTATACAGAACAATGTAGAATATAGAGAACACCAATGTAGCAAAAACGAAACAAATACATAGCAAAACACAAACAAGCATGTAGCAAAAAAAAAGTCTCCGCTTCATCCAAGATAGCACCCGGTGCAAGTCGCTCGTAGCGCCCACGCAGGACTTTCATAGCAACATTACATGCCCAATGGTAGGAGTCGCTGCTGCAGCTGGTAGCAACGCCGCTCGTCGTCCGTAGTACTATCAGGCACCGTCAACGCTTGTAGCACCACCGGCCGGTATAGAAAAACTCAACACCATACGTAGCAGCGCCGCCAGTCACATGTAGCAAAATCCTGATGCCGATAGTGCCATGGGAGGGCACGAGAGTTATGTGCTATCTTGTAGTCCCGTCAGCTGTGTTGCTACCATGTGATTAGGATCCCGTTGCCGGTCCCTTGGAGTCTTCATCTCCTCCTTGTGCGGCGAAGCATGACAAGGGTGTCGCGACTGTAGGGGTGGAGTCATAGGGCCCGTCCCTTAGCAGCAGCACGCTACAAGGCAACCTCGTCTCTGCCATGGCGGAGATCGACAGGGACACGGGCGGCCGCAGGATGGAGGCAGAGCAGCAGCGGAGGGCGCATGGGAGCTGCATGGCATGGTCCATGGTGGCGCGGCGATGAACTCATGGCTCTCGAGAACGCAGCGGCGGAGGAGCAGGGAGCTGTAGGACCTGGTCCATGGTGGCGTGGCGGTCGGGGCGACTGCATCATGGCTCTCTCAAGGGTACAACGGCGGAGACACTGCGACGAAGAAGCGCCACAGCGGAGGGGCGTGGCGGTGGAGGCACACAACGGAAGAGAACGTGCAACGATGGATTCGTTGCAGTTGGGATGAGGAATTGAGGAGGCAGAGACGAGAACCTAGGGATAAGGTGGGGCCCGGCATGGGAGCATGTCTTCTGTCGCGACTCGCGAGCGATCCGAGGGATGCAAACACACGATCCCCCGGGGTTAGGGTATCATTTCCGATATATAATCATACGTGGTGGAGGAGCGAGTATGAAAGCGCGTCTAGTGTTTATAGTCGGTCCGAAGATCTATTCTCTCTGTTTCAAAATATAAGATGTTTTAACTTTGTGAAAGAAGTCTATCTAAACCCTTTTAGTGTGTAGGTTCACGTAGTTTTGGAGTAAACCTATACACTAAAAGGCTCTAGATACATGTTTTCCCAAAGCTAAATTAAAACATCTTATATTTAAAACGGAGAGAGTATTTGTACTCTTTCGTCTAAAAATAAGTGATTTGAGAATCTAGACAAATCCAAATCACTTATTTTTCGACGTTGAAATAATTTTTATTAGACTTTTAAAACTTTTTATACCGTCGTCGATGATTATTAATATATCATCTGAATTTTGCAAAAAGAAATATGGTCCTAGGGCAGTGCTTCATCTTTGTGTTCGCTAAAACAAAATTTGTGAGGCGTTAGAAATATTTGATTCACTGCGATAGCATTAGTAGGTAATAGCAACTTTCTATGGTAAATGAGGCACTGTGAACCTGTAAAAAAACTGGAATAAAAGACAGCTCAGTTCAATATGCGTGCTATAATTCAAAAGGAAAAAACGTGATGTGCCAGGCGTACGTGTCATACGTTTCACTGAACGATCGGCCGATCGAGTTTTTCTTGTTCAACTTCTTAACATATTCAACAATTGAGAGGTTGCTACATTGTGCAGGCCGCACATACACGGAGGTATCCGTGTGGTTCACGTGCTTCGTTTTGGCGCACCTACTACTCAGCCCGGCTCTCTTTAAGCTGGCGCACACGTGTTAAGTTCCTCGATGTGGGACTAAAGGTTCAAGACGTTCTGGCAAAATAAGCATCGTCTCCAGCGCGTCGTCGTGCTGGGCTTGCCACCTTTGCCATCTCCTAAAAACCAGGAGTCCATCGGTAATACCATGGGCTAGCAAGGGCGGCCCGAGATGGCTATTTTCTTAAAATAATATAAAATATTTAATCAATATCATAAACAATACATAAAATTAGGAATTTTAAAAAGTAGCGTGGACACCCGTGTATTAGGAGGCATATTCAACTACAAACTAGTTTTCGAAATTTCTAATTTTCTATATTATTTGTGATATTGACTAAATATTTTGTATTATTTAAAAAAAATTAGCCAAAGGCTTGGCCACCCGTGTGAGAGCAAAACGTGCTCGATAGATTTCCGCGCCACACAAAAGCAGTCGGACTTTTTTTTAATTTTTTTTGCGAAAAATTCACCTATCTATTAATATAATCAACATAAGTACAAAGAGGTCTAAAATTAATAAAAATTACAAATAAGTTCATGAACCAACTAGTGACGACTACAAACACTAACATGAGCCGAAGACGCGCAGTCGTTTTTGCCTCTCCATCACTAGAGCTAGCCAAAACTTCTGCTAATTTATTTTTGAGGGTAACAGGCCGCTACTTTATTGATTGTTAATAATAAAGGGAATACAATAATCATCTGGTGTCTCTACTAGCGAGATGTAGCGTCCAAATTCCATGTAAGCAGCCGATCTTGCTAGACCATGCGCTTCTTGGTTTGAGCTTCGTCGTTCGTGTGCAAACGAAACCACAACGAAGTCCCTTGCCCTCAGCCTGATCTCACGCGCCACCGTGCTCAGTTTGCCGAGGTAGTTGTCCTCCAAGCTCTTCACTGCTTACACGCAATCCGAGGTCACCTTGATTTTTGTTAATTGGAGGTCTGCAGCCAAGAACAGGGCCTCCCTGCATGCGAGGGTCTCTAGAACAGTTGGATCAGATATGCCTCCTAGTACAACAGCTAATGCGCCCAGGAAACGCCCTCCATCATCCCTGCACACAGCAGCGATGGCACCCCAGTTACCTTGCTTGCGGACTACAGCATCCACATTTATCTTTGCAGTACCCATCGAAGGTGCGATCCATCGAGAAACCAGATGCGTGGACGGCGGACTTTGGAAGGTCTCCTCATGTATCGCCTTCTGTCTTGCAAACCAAATCGCCCAAAGTGTGACAAGCACACGAGTGAGGTCCTCTGATTTTAGCGAGTGAACCATGGAGAATATCCATTGTTTTGCTTTCGGCTCCGAGTTCCCCGTAACATGGTCTGTGATTTCCTCTGGCACAAGGGCCCAAACACAGCGGCTCATAGTACACTCCAATAACGAGTGCCTCCACGAATCTGGCTTGCCACATAGAGAACAAAGATTGCCGGGCGCCATGTTACGAGGGTGTCTGACATCGTTAGTAGGGATAGATTGCTTAGCCAGCCTCCAAAGAAAGACACGGAGCTTTGCCGGGACTAGGGTCTTCCACAGCAAGGTCCAGTCCTTTTCCTCCTGCTCCTGGTTAGATGTTGTTGTTGTGTCGTTCAGCCACGCGCCGCGACGACGCCGGGCATTCACCAACATACGATAAGCAGATTTGACAGAAAAAACACCAGTTTTCTCGTACTGCCAGGACCAGAAGTCATCAATTCGCCTGGTACACACTGGGATTGCCAGAATAACCTCATTGTCCATTGGCAAAAAGAATCCTCTCAGTCGGTTAATGTTCCAAGTTGCATTTGGAGAATCAATAAAATCAGCTACCTGTACTGGTGGCTCATCATCGCTTATGCATGCAATGGGTCGCATAGCAAAGTCCCTAGGAAGCCAATTATCATTCCAAGCATGAGTACTCTCCCCAGATCCGATCCTCTGAATAAGACCCTGCCTTAGTATCTCCTTTCCTTCCACAATATCACGTCATACCTGTGATGCATGGTTGCCTACATTAGCTGCAAGAAAATTGTTGTCCGGAAAGTAAATTGCTTGTAAAATCCTTGCACTTAATGAGTCTGGGTTCAGGAGGATCCTCCATGCTTGCCGATCCAGGAGGACCAAATTAAAAAGCTCAATGTCTCTGAAAGCCAAACCACCTGCATACTTGGGCATTGTCATCTCCTGCCATGATACCCAACAGGTTTTCCTCTTGCCATCTTTGCATCCCCACCAAAAATTTCTCAGTAGCCCATTTATGTGATCACACATGCCTTTTGAGAGCTTGAAACAAGACATAGAAAAAATCGGAATCGCTTGCGCTACCGACTTGATTAGAACATACTTTCCTCCAACCGAGAGTAGAATTTCCAACCAACCTTGGACATGCTTCCAAATTCTATCACGCAAGTATTTGAAAGCACCATTCACTGATCGACCCACATCAGAAGGCATATCCAAATATTTCTCGTTCAGTGACTCGTTATGTACGTTGAGTTTCTCCTTAATCGCTGTCCAGACTGATTCCAAGCACCCTTTACTGAAAAACACCGATGACTTGTCAAGGTTTATTCTCTGACCAGAGGCTTGACAATATTGATGGAGCACATGATCAATCTCTCCTGTTCCCTTCACACTTGCTTTCACAAATAGCAGGCTATCATCTGTAAAGAGTAGGTGGCTCACCGCTGGCGTGGAGTTCGCCACCCTTAGGCCTTGTAGGTTCGATGATTGAAGAACACTTCTGGATTTTAAGAGACACGAGAGGCCCTATGCTGCAAGCAAAAACAAATATGGGGAAATAGGATCCCCTGACAGATACCCCGTGTCGGTGTGAAGGACCCAGACGTTGTACCATTGAACATCACTGACAAAGTAATTGTGGTCACCATCCTCATCACCAAGCCGACCCAAGTAGCATTGAAGCCTAGCTTCAACATGATTGCCTCAAGATAAGTCCATTCTACTCGGTCATATGCCTTTCTCATGTCCAGCTTTAGTGCACAATGCCGATATTTCTTCGCTTTATTCCTCTTCATGAAGTGTAAGCACTCATAAGCTGTAATAGTATTATCTGTAATCATTCTTCCCGGAGCAAAGGCCGATTGCTCCTCAGATATAATCTCAGGAAGTAACTTCTTCAGCCTATTGGAAATTACTTTCGAAACAATCTTATAAACAACATTGCATAGACTAATTGGGCGAAATTGTCCTAGCTCTGTTGGACTTGCCACTTTCAGTATCAAGACAATAAATGTCTCATTTAACACATGAGGGCTATCTTCCCCACGTAGAATACGCAGTACTGCATTAGTAATCTCATCTCTACATAGATTCCAATTTCTCTGGAAAAAATGAGCAGGGTATCCTTCTGGCCCTGGCGCTTTAGTGGGGAACATCTGGTAGAGACCAGCCTTAACCTCCTCTGTTGTGTACTCTGCAGTTAACTCGTCATTCATCCCACTCGTCACCTTGACAGGGACAGTGTTAAGTACAACATCCATATGGCTAGTCCCTTTGGACTCATATAGTTTCTGATAGAAAATTTTGAGTTCACTTAGCTCCTCAGGATCCTCCGTCATCACTCCATCTGGCTGCTGAAGACTGGTTATTTTGTTTTTCTTCTTTCTTCTGCATGCTCTTTGGTGAAAAAGCGAGTATTCTTATCACCTTTAGCCAACCACTGGATACGCGATCTTTGTCGCCACATAACTTCCTCACGGTGTTGGATTTCCACAAGTCAATCACAAACTTTCATCTCTTCATGCGTTGGTCCTACCCTGCCTAGGGCCGACCGCAGAGATTCAAGTTTTGCCCTTAGCTCCTTCAGCTGTTTTCGGACACTTCCAAAGGTCTCGTTATTCCACCTTCTCAACCCTTTTGATGTGTGTTGGAGCTTACTGCGTACCTCTTCTGCATTTTTGCACTATCCTCCGTCCTGCCATAGTTTCTTCAGAAACGGATCAAACTCGTTGTGAGTCTCCCACATGACTTCATAGCGGAATAGCTAGTGGTCACGATTGGTGTTAACCTCCCTCGGCTATAGCTCCAGGAGTATCAGTGAGTGGTCCGAAGTTGCTACTGTCATGTTGAAAGCGTTCCCCATGACAGCAATGTGCAAAACAAGGAACATAATAAACATGATTGAATAAATCATCATATGAATGAATGAAACACAACAACTCAAAATACTTGTTGAGATAGAAGGGAATAGGTTTACTGACTCAACTAAAAAGTAAAAGAAGGACCCTTCGCAGAGGGAAGCAAGGGTTTCAAGTTTCATAAAGAGCTCCCAAAAATTATGATACTTATTAGCTTTCAGCTCTCATTGCCCTATCATAGGCATCTTTAGGTGATTAAGGTTAAAGTGATAAAATATGAGGATATGCTTGAAAAGTTGTAAATTGAGAATCTCATGTCCCTTGAATACGAGGGACGCTCCTCATGCTACTCAAGTTTAGTCACCAGTAAGTTCTTGTCATCGTAAGCACATGTGTATCATAGAGAACCGCCAACGGGGTACCCCTTGCCCGATGATACGGGAGAATCCCCATATCAAAATGACAAGGCAAGCAGACAACAAGCATCTCAGCAATCTTCTTATTTACCATGGGAATATGGTGCTTTTTCTCCCTTTCCTCTTTTCTCATATTTTTTCCTTTTTCTCTTTTTCTCAATCTCTATCTTTTTTTTTTCATAAGAAGAATGCTTCATAGATGCTCGTTATGGTTACGCTGCAGGTTTCCACCATGACAACATGGATTAAACCGGCGGCTCAGGCGTTTCTCTAACACACATGCATAACTCCATGGACTTACAAGCTCCCCTTTCATTTCACACCGACGACATCCATAGACAAAAGAACATGATATCAACTAGGTACAAAGTACCAGTGCAATGTTGAAAGCGTTCCCAATGACAACATGGTTCTGCTAATTCACAACTTACAAAGCGCAAGCATATACGCAACATAGATGGGCACAATGGTTCAAGTTTATTAAATGCAAGAAAATAAAGTGTGCCATCAAGTTCGTGAGATCTTTAATCACTAATTTTCACATAACAAGTTTAATTTGGAAGGTAGATAAAAACAAGAATTTACTTGGAATAGCAATAATGCTAATAGATAGGTATGGTGGACACAAATGGCATAGGCTTTGGTTTAAGGATTGGATGCACGAGAAGAATTCCCTCTCAGTACAGGTTTTTGGCTAGCAAGGCTGGGTAGCAAGTATAAGAGTTGAAGGAAACAAACAAACATACAAGCGACAAAGACAAACATGCAATCTTCCTTAGAAGCACAAAAGATCTTAACTAGAGAATACTAAACTTATGAGCAAATCAAGAAAGAAAGATGATGAAATTATATTTCTTTAGAGTACTTTTATCTTTTTCATTCAACTCTCAAAAATAGTGTTGCTACTGACCGAGCCAGGTTTGCCAAAACCAACTAGATTAACTCAATGATCCCAAAGTGATACCAATACTAACAACAAGACCAATCATATAACCACGAATTGAAAACTAATATAAGATATGCAAGATAGTAAATGCTAGAACTTCTCATTAATATTCCATAATGGCAACTCACACCAAGGGATACATATCTAACAAGAGAGGGGACACTTCCATAATGCAAACCATCCTACACGATAACTTCTCTATTCATGATATGACTCTACTAAAAAGGTAAAAAGATAGAAGATAGTGATATGATACCACGGCACTCCCCTAAGCTTGGAACAAACCAAGGGGATGCCAAACCTGATGACGAATTACTCCTTCGGTGGTGGTGGTATTCTCTCATCATCGTCCGACTTCTAGGATAAGGGCTTCCCATCAACAAAGGACATCGTGGTCTCCAGCATCCTGAAACTTGCAGCAGCACTTATGCGTTTAAACCTAACCTCATACTCACAGTTTTAATTTTGAACGTCGTAGAGCTGTGATTGTAGTTTGTTGGTTGTTTGGCGGAGTGAGAGGACTTCATCCTTGAGCTCAGCAGTCTCCTCTTGGTGCTCGGCGATGAGTTCGGAACAAATCTTATGGATGATATCCACTTCGCGTTCCGCCATCTTCTTGTACCTAAAGACTTCTTGCTCCAGTGCTTCCATCCTGTCCTCCAGACTTCCTTCACCCTTAGGGCCTTGCACCTCTTTTATCCGGACCTCCCCATATTCAAGAACCAACTCCTTGGGATGAATCTTCAACTCTCTCATGTATGGGTTGATGACATCCTCTAAAGAATCTTCCTTGGCTGATCCAGAGGAAGACATTGTGGCTCCAAATTTGGGACTCTACCTGTCAGAAACATATCAAAACGAAAACACGACGAGAACACAATATACGAACCTTGGGGGATCCCGGGGATTATATATTACGAAGTTTCACAACAAAAGGAAGGTACTGGGAGAAAACGGGTCGGAGACAGAGTCCGGAGTGGCCACACCACCTGCTGGCGCGGCCAGGGGGGCCCCCCTGGCGCGGCCCCCCTGGCCGCGCCAGCAGGTGGTGTGAGCCACCCTGGCTCCGTTTCCGTCCCTATTTCGCTTTGTAACTTTCCTTGTTGGATAAAAACTACAAAAATATAACTGGACAGATCTTTCGCAGAACTTTTCTTACCAGAACTAATACCTATTTGAAAAAGGACTCTGTAGGTCTCTGAATTTGGTATTTAGTGGATTCTTCCGGAGTCACCACTTGAATAACATCAATATCGTCATCTTCATACACTTATTGTGAGTCATGAAACCTTTCACTTTCTCATTACACCATTTTCTCCACTAACCTAGAAATTTCTTTCACACAAAACTTCACACAGTTCCCATTAGCAACATTAGTATAAGTGAACTAATAAAACCTTTTGAGTTCAACTTCAACTGAAAACCATCAAAACATAAGCTACTGTAGCAACTCCTTCTTAAAACCCAAAAAGAATTCAAAAAGGAAATCGAATAAAGAAGCAAATGCAAGAGTGGCAAAATCTGTCAAAACAGACCAGCAGGTAAAGATCAATTTTTTCGAAAATCTTCTGTTGCTCAAATAAAAAAGTGCAAAACTAACAAAAGTTAAATAACAACCTGGGTCAGAATCACAAAAAATTACAGCTCAATCCGACGGACAGAGATCTCTCACCAATGTTTACGGTGAAGCACAAAAATCTGTTTCGGGACAACAACTTCACCAAATATTACTTCTCTCTCATTAGAGGTTGATCTTGACACAAAAACCAAACAAAAAGGATAAGGAGCAGTTATTACCAAAGTAATAACTTCCAAGACTCAAAGAAACAAAAACAAACTGAAAGCGAAAACAAATTGGGTTGTTTCCCAAAAAGCTCTTTCTTTATAGCCATTAAGATGGGCATGATGATTTCAAAGATGCTCACATAGGAATATGAATTGAAGTGAAAGAGAGCATTAAGAAGCAAAAATACACACGTTTAAGTCTAACCCACTTCCTATGCAAGGGAATTTTGTAAACAAACAAGTTGTTGAAACCAGAGGCTACTAGCATAGGAAGGCAAAAGAAGTGCAACATAAAGACCTTCAGCATAAAATGAGGAAACTTGATATTATTGAGACACATAAGAACACTTTTCCCTCTCTCATAGCAACTTTCAGTATCATGCATAAACTTAACAATATAACTATCACAAGGACCATCGTAACAATGATCACTTATTCTAACAGAAAACACAGGAATACTAGCTCTCATAACACTACTTTGTGAAATAATATTAGAGGTGTCCTTACCAAGGATAGTGTGTCCCTCTTCTACATATTTAGTGACAAAGTCTTTCACATTTGCTATAATAGGTTCATCAACCATTTGTTATCAGGTTCAACAGCTTTATTTGTACTTTCATTAAACATACTAGCTATCATAGAATGTTCCTTTATCTTAACTGGGAAAGGGATTTTCTCAATGTAAGGTTCAGGTAAGACATGATTAGTAGTATAAACTTCAGTATTTCTTGCAGAACACTCTTAGAAATATCTTTATAAGGTTCATGATACTTATTCCACTTCTTTTTAGGCACTTCAATGTAGGAAGCAAAAGCCTTAAAATAAGAAGCAATGGCTTGAGTGTTGGGGGGATACCCCCGTGTAGGGTCACTCCGGGGTATAAGGGCCGAGTTAGCCGAGGTTCGGCAGGGTCAAAGCAGATGCTGGACGGGTCACCTCAAGGCAGGCCGGATCACGGAGTAACCCGGACCAGGGGGGGGGGGTCGCCTAACATTGTCTCATCCGACTTAAGGAGTAAGTCGGAAGTGCTTGTCTAACTTATATGCAGGAACAGGTGTGGCCGGATCTACCATGATCCGGGTCCCCGCTTAGCTTCTGGGAGAAGGAAGGAATCTCTCTGGTCAAAAAGAAGGTCCGATACGCACCGCATGAGCGAAGAAAGCAAGGGCGGGACCACCGAGTCATGGCCGACAAGGGTGACGACGCCCATGTCGGCTGACGCGGGCGTCGTAGAGGCTTACGTCGCTAAAGCATGTATGACGCGGGGGAAAAGCACCCCGGTCGGGTTACCACTTTGGGAGGGGGCATATTCTTAGGAATATGCCTCTACGTATGCCCTAGGCAGGGACGAAACCTCCTCTATATAAGGGGGGCTAGGGTTCCAGAAGAAGGGGTTGGTTGAGCTCTAGTTGGTTTGAGGATTCCATAGTGACTAGTTAAGCTAAGGTTCTAGGGAAAAACAGTAGGCAAGAGTAAGAGAGCTCCTTCTTCCTCCTCTCGCCAATACAGCTCTAGGAGTACTTGTAATCTTGAGAGTTAAGCAATACAAACTTCTGTGTGGAGAATCACTCCACTATCCCTCCCTGGATTCCCCTAGCGTGTATTAGTCCCTACCTTTAGCCTATCTATGGCATCTGCCGTGACACCACCACGACAGTTGGCGCCCACCGTGGGGCTAGCAGCACTAGCAGGGGTGAAGATACGGACGGGAAACCTCATCGGCACCGGCGAACGCATCGTCTCCGGGCTCGTTCAGCGCTTTGGAGCGCTGGATTTCGTCAGCGACAACGCTGGTTGCTTCGGCACGCGCCCACTTCCGTGCAACGGTCTCATCGTCAAGCTCGGTGCGCACAAGGTCTACATTGTGGTAGACATATCGTGCGTTCATCCGCGCCGCATCGTCGATGCGGGGGAACCACCCCTCACTGTGGCTCGTGGGGCGCGTATCGCTCGCTCCCGGACCATGCGGAGGTGATGATGACCGCGCCAGGTGCAGGCGCAAGCAAGGATCCAGCACAGGACCCGGAGGTAACACCTAAGGCACCAAGGAAAGGTAGAGGACCTCCACTAGAGAGGCCTGAGAACGTATTGAGAGAAGATATAGATAGCTTGGCTAACCCGGTAGCAGCAGTGGTAGATCCGGCTCAGGCACAGGCCGAGCTAGAGGAAACTAGGCAAAAGATTCTAGAGGGCGCAAACAAAATAGCCGCGGCTCAGGAGTCGCTGAACATGACGCTGCGTGAGTATGCAAAGGCAAACAAAGTTGATACGGTAAAAGTAAAAGGGAGAAATCTCATGAGCGAGATGAACAGAGAAGGTGATGATGGAGCCGAGGGGTCGGAGAACTATTTGTCTGTGGGGTTGCCGAGGTATAGTACCCCGGCGAAGAACCTCAGAGCAGTAGATGCGGCTGCATCCAAGTTAGAGGGTCTGACGGGTGAGGCCCGTTAGAGACAACAAGATAGGGTTAACGAGCTGGTTCAGATCGCAAACAGACAGAACGAAGAGCTACTGAGAGCTTACCCGGAGAGAGCTGGAGCTTCCAAAATCATCCATTCGACGATGGGTAACCCGGAGAAATCCGCTGGAGCCGCATCGTCACCTCATGGTGGTCCAAGGAGAGAAGAGGTAGTAACCTCGGCCAGACGAAACAAACAGATCGTCCCGTATGACCCGACGCGTGCAGGAAAAGAAAAAGAGACGCGGAAAAATGACGATCGACGGAGTGTGAGCCGAGGTGAAGCTGGCCGAGGTAACCACGACCAAGGCAATGCCGGTCAAGGGAACGCTGCCAACGGAAATGCCGGACAGAGAAACTCCGCAGGAGCAGGACAACCGCAGCCGCGGAATATACCAAGGCAAGAGCAAAGCGTCTGTCGAGGTATGCAACAAAAAGGTGCGCCCCAAGAGCAAAACCGATACAATGACGGTGATTCGGAGATGGTGAACGTGGGATACCCGAGACCGGACTATCATGTGATAGGGTCAAGGTTGGGAAGCAGGGACTTGATGCCGGATGACGTCAGGTTAAAACTGGATCGCCTGTATAGGTCGGAACAAGTCGAATGTCAAGGTCCCCAGGGTCCAGCGTCCTTTGGACCCGGATCATGAAGGAGCCACCGGTACCCAACTTCCAGCTGCCCAGAGGCACGAAGACGTATGACGGCAGTACCAAGCCGGAGGATTGGCTGATAAACTATGCTACGGCTGTAAAAATTGCCACTAGCAACTTGAGATGGGCTACGACACGCATTCAGATGTTGGAAGGTCCGGCCAGAGTATGGCTGAATAATTTACCACCCGGAAGCATCAACTGCTGAATAGATTTTGAAGAAATGTTTATCAGCAACTTCTCAAGTACATATCAGAGGCCGAATAGGCCGCAGACCCTAGCAATGTGCAAGCAAAGACCTAATGAGACGGACCGTGAATTCTTGACCCGGTGGTGTACCGTGAGAAACTCGTGTGAGGGTGTCATAGAGTCACAAGCCATAGCATGGTTTGCACAAGGGTGCAGATATGGCAGCGAGTTGTGGATGAAGTTGCAAAGGAAAATGCCAATTACGTTGGCAGAGATGATCCGAATTGTGGATTCGTATGCCTTGGGTGATCCGACTCAACCTAGGCTCGCATCAAGCGAGTCCAACGAGGAATACTATCAGAGGGACGGAGCCGGGTCATCCCGGAGGAACGATTACAGAGGAAAAAGAAGAGATGATAGACCGGATCATCGCTACGGTTCGCAACAAGTTGCAGCTGTAAATCAAGATCAACCCGGAGCAGGGAGCAACCAACGCCAGAAAACGGGAGGGCAATGGACTCCAAGAAACGATGGAAAGAAAACATGGACTCCGGAGCAAAAGAGACAGTGGCAGGAAAAGAAAGACCGTCCGAGGTATACCTATGAGTCGATGTTAGACCAACCATGTAAGTTTCGCACGCCAAATCCGAATAGCCCGGCGGGTCACACAACGAGGCAATGTGAGTGGATGCGTAAGATAGAGCAAAGTGGTTCGGGGAATGCTCAGGCACCCTGGAATGATCAACCTCGGCAGGAGTTACCCCGGCAGCAATTGCTCTCGGGCGAAACACGCATAGCTAATGTTGCCTCCCCCTCCGCCGAGGTATGACAACAATGAGAGAATGGATGCAGTGCATCAGGTGGAAAATCAGCAACAATCGGATCAGAGGTACCCCAGAAATGAGGGAAGAAATGAGTACAGGGAGCATCACCAGAGTTATTGTGTTTTCACGACTGAGGAAACAGATACAAAGAGCTTGCAGCACCGACATATGGAGGTCAATGCGGTTATGCCAACGGTGATGAGGTACATGCCTTGGTCGGACCAGGAAATCACCTGGAACATCAAAGATCATCCTAAACTTATGCCGAGTCCAGGTTCGTATGCGCTAGTGCTAGATCCGACATTCATTGGACCGAACATCAATGTGAGGTTCTCCAAGGTACTGATTGATAATGGCAGTAACATTAACATAATGTATGCGGATATGATGCGCAAGTTGGGCATCTCGGAGAACATGCTCCAGGCTACGAGAACAACTTTCCATGGCATTGTACCAGGCATTTCTTGTGAGCCCATAGGCAAAGTCCGGGTCGACGTGCTATTCGGCACAAGGGATAACTGCCAAACTGAGAATCTGGAGTTTAAGGTGGTGAACTTGGAAAGTGCATATCACGCGTTACTCGGAAGACCAGCATTGAACAAGTTCATGGCAAGCTGCCACATCAGTTATCTGAAGATGAAGCTGCCCGGGCCAAATGGAGTGATTACCATTGCTGGAGATTTCCGACGTTCCATTGAGTGTGCTTCAGCCGGTTCTAACCTAGCCGAGTCACTCGTGATTGCGCAAGAGAAAAGAAAAATTCAAGAGGTGGTGGCTTTAGCTCAGTCCGCGCAGCAGTATATGCCGGCATTGAGTAACCCGCATGGCAGCGTTTCATTTCAAGCCGCAAAGGACACCAAGAAGGTTCCAGTTGATGACATGTTCCCGGAGCGCACCGTAACAATTGGTGCCGTTAATCGACAAATAGGAAAGCGAGCTCGTCAACTTCCTCCGTGAGAATCGGGATATTTTTGCTTGGTCTACACAGGACTTGCAAGGTGTTCCGAGGGAGTTGGCCGAGCACTCTTTGAACGTAAGACCCGGAGCAAGGCCGGTGAAGCAACCTCTCCGCCGCTTCGCCGAGGATAGGAGAAAAGTCACTGGAGACGAGATAGCTCGGTTACTAGCAGCAGGATTTATCATGGAGGTGCTATATCCGGATTGGCTCTCTAATCCGGTGCTGGTAGAAAAGAAGAAGGACGATCTGAACGTGGCAGTGGTTTGGCGAATGTGTATCGATTACACGAACCTGAACAAGGCGTGTCCAAAAGATCCATTTCCACTGCCGAGGATAGATCAGGTCATAGACTCGACCGCGGGATGTGAACTATTGTCATTCATTGATGCATATTCTGGCTTCCACCAGATACCTCTGAACCCAGATGATCAAATAAAGACTGCGTTTATTACCCCGTACGGGGCTTACTGCTATCGCACTATGTCGTTCGGTTTACGTAATGCAGGTGCAACGTACCAAAGATGTATGCAAAAATGTTTGCACGACCAAATAGGTCAAAACGTACAAGTATACGTAGATGATGTGGTTATCAAGACCAAGGAAAGCACAACGCTCCTTGACGACATAAGGCAAACATTCGCGAACTTGAGAAGGTTCCGGATGAAGCTTAACCCAGAAAAATGTACCTTCGGTGTCCCGGCTGGAAAATTACTCGGATTTCTCGTCTCCAGCCGAGGTATCGAAGTTAATCCAACTAAGATCCAAGCCATCGAACGAATGGAGCTACCGAAATGTCTTAACGATGTCCAGAAGTTCACTGGATGCCTGGCATCATTGAGTCGGTTTGTATGTCGGTTGGGAGAAAAGGCACTGCCTCTCTACCAACTCATGAAAAAGTCGGATAAGTTCGTTTGGACGCCACAGGCCGATGAAGCCTTTGCCCACTTAAAAAATATGTTGGCCACTGCACCAGTGTTAGCCTCTCCACTGTCAAAGGAGCCAATGTTGCTCTACATAGCCGCAACCAACCGAGTTGTAAGTGCAGTAATTGTAGTGGAGCGCAATGAAGAGGATAAGTCGGTGCAGAGGCCAGTATATTACTTGAGCGAGGTATTGTCTGCCTCAAAACAGAACTACTCGCACTTTCAAAAGATGGCATATGGTGTCTATATGGCGGCTAAGAAGTTAAAGCATTACTTTGAGGAGCACCCCATCAAAGTAGTATGTGAAGCTCCCATATCCGAGATAATGGGTAACAAGGATGCGAGTGGCAGAATTGCAAAATGGGCAATTGAGCTAGCCCCTTATGCGCCCCAATATGACAGAAGAGAAGCGATCAAATCTCAGGCTGTGACGGACTTTTTTGCAGATTGGGCCGAGGTACAATACGAACCACCACCACCAGATCCGAACTACTGGAGAATGCACTTTGACGGGTCGAAAACCAAAACCGGGTTAGGTGCCGGGGTTGTGCTTACCTCGCCAAAGAAGGACCAGCTAAAATACGTATTGCAGATCCATTTCGCGGCATCGAACAATGTCGCTGAGTACGAGGCTCTTGTGCATGGGCTCAAAGTGGCAAAAGAGATTGGCATACGTCGGATAATATGCTTTGGCGACTCGGATCTGGTGGTGCAGCAAGTGTCCAGAGTATGGGATGCCCTGGATCCAAACATGGCACGGTACAAATTTCACGTGCAGAAAATATTTGGTTACTTCGAGGGATGTGAATTTCACCATGTACCCCGAGTGGAAAACGAGGCTGCCGACATGCTGTCGAAGCTCGGATCGACCCGACAGGCAATTCCATCGGGTGTAGCATTGGAACACCTCAGAAAACCATCTATCAGGCCGTCCCTAGGAACCGACTCGATCTATGTCCCGGAAAATACGGAATCCGGAGCTGAGCCCATAGACATTGACACGGGAGGTAGTACGCGAGACCCGGAGACTGCATCAGCAAACCCCGGGACTACCTCGTTTGACCCGGCGACTGCTCAGCGTGATCCGGCTGAAGTTATGCCGGTAGATCAGATGGAAATTGATGAGGATGTATTCCCTCCACGAGCGATACCAGCTTGGGCACTGCCTATATTCCAATTCCTGAAAGACGGAACGTTACCCGCTGAGGAGGTGTTAGCCAGGCAAACTCAGAGGAGAGCAAAAGCATACATAGTCATAAATTCCGAATTGTACAAACGAGAGTGTAACCAACGTCTTCCAGCGATGCGTTGACCCGGAAGAAGGGCTTGACATCCTCCGAGATATACACCAAGGAGAATGCGGGCATCATGCTTCATCCCGAGCCTTGGTGGCAAAGGCGTTCTGGCATGGATTCTACTGGCCAAGTGCCTTAGAACAAGCAGAAGATCTCGTGAGAAAATGCAATGGTTGTCAAAGGTACGCCACCAAGACACATATGCCTATGTCGGAACTCAAGACCATACCAATTACGTGGCCATTTGTTGTATGGTGCTTGGATATGGTTGGCCCGTTCAAACCAGCAAGAGGAAACATGACACACATTTTGGTCATGGTGGACAAGTTTACAAAATGGATTGAAGTGAAACCTATTAGAAAATGTGATGGAGCTACAGCCGTGACATTTCTCAAAGACATCATCTTGAGATACGGTTATCCACACAGTATTATAACTGATAATGGAACAAATTTTGCGGAAGGAGCATTTGCGCACTTCTGCCGAGATAAGAAGATCCGGCTGGACGTAGCCTCGGTAGCCCACCCCGCATCAAACGGACAAGTGGAAAGATCCAACGGATTAGTATTATCCGGAATAAAACCCCGGCTCATTGAGCCGCTGCAAAGATCAGCGAGGTCCTAGGTAGAAGAGCTACCAGCGGTACTGTGGAGTTTAAGAACAACTCCGAATCGATCAACAGGCTATATGCTGTTTTTTCTGGTATATGGGGCAGAAGCTGTATTACCAGCCGACATAGAGCATGATTCGCCTAGGGTCACCCAATACACAGAAGCCGAAGTGCAAGAAGCCCGACAAAATGATGTTGATCTGCTGGAAGAAGCGAGAGAACTGGCATTGTCCAGATCCGCCATATATCAGCAAAATCTCCGACGCTATCAAAGCCGGAAAGTGTTCCCCCGAGTCTTTCGGGAAGGCGATCTGGTGCTCCGGTTGGTACAACGTACTACTGGAATGCATAAATTATCCCCCCATGGGAAGGGCCATTCATTGTGAGCAAAGCATTGCACAATGACTCTTACTATCTTATAGATGCAAAGCCACAGGAAAAGAACAAGGCGGACAGGTCCAGAGAGGAATCTAAGCGACCGTGGAATGTAGCACTACTTCGTCCCTTCTACACTTAGCTAAGAAGTGTATGTATCCGAGTCGTCTCATATGTCGGTATGTATGTCGGCAATGAGCTTATCAATGAAATAGCAGCCTCGGCAAAGAATCGGGACTGCCTTAATAATTATTGTTATTGTCTCTTGTACGTTAGCTGGAATAAGTTGTTCTACTTAACCCGGATTAGTAATGTGTGAGCACCAAAAACCCAACTCTTCGACTTGCTGCTGTCCAACAAGAATTGGCTTCATGGAAAGCAAGAGAACAAGTTTGGAATTACGTAGCACATGAAAAACGACTAAGGAAACGAATTTATTCGAGCTAACGTTTGTTTTTCGGACTAACCCTGTATTTATTTTCAAGTTATTATGCTGAATTATTTTGAGCTAAGCCTAAAAGTTTCTAAGTATTGTTAAAACAATTTTTGAAGCTCGGATTCGTAAGTTGTAAAACCGAATCAAGGTAGACACGAACCGAGCCAGAGAATTGGACGAACAAGAAAATATAACTCGGGGACTACGCCCAAGTTAATCCGACATAGAAACGTAGTAGCAAAATATCACATATCCAGCATACAATTGCACCCGGCATACCGGGGATCTGATAAATTTTCAAGTTTTTTGAACTAAGGAGCAGCAGGAGGAGGAAGTTCGGCGCCGTCGTCGCTGTCTTCAATATCTGAGGCATCATCTTCTTCGCCCTCATCCGACCCATCTTCAACGTTCTCAACGTGCTCGTCCCCAGCGGACTCCAGAAAGCTCGGTCCTTCAACCCAGTCATGGATAGGAGAATATTCGACGAGGCTGTAGGCGCAAGCCTGGCACCGGGCTACCCACTACGGATCATCGGTCCATCTGGATCCGGTGCGCCGGCGTGTAAGGAGGCTGAGGTCGATCTTTTCATACCATGTGAGAATATGGTGAAGGATAGTATCAGCTGCGGCACGCCTAGCGGACTCTCTCTAGAGGTCAAGTTGGGTCTCGATATCCAACAGCTTTTCGGCAAGAAGTGTGATCCTCTTTGGAGCGCTCTCACTGGGCCAGAACATGTTGAAGATCCGGACCGAAACGTCGAGGAGATCTTTGCCGTAGTTCTTGATGATTTCCACGTGGGATGACAGGCTGACCAATAGGTCCTCCATGTCTAAGGGAATGCCCTCACCGTCAAGAGCGACGGGAGTACCCCTCTCCTGGCGAAATTTGGCAACAACAGCACTTGCAATAGGAGTACCCTCTGGAAAGTGGCCTGGAAACAAGGCAAAGGAAGAAATGAAGCAAAGACATATGAACTAACCCGGAGATTTATGTCGAATAAGGGAAAGAAATTTACGTGAAATGTGGCTGTGGATCCGGGTCAATTCCTTGATGCAATCGTCGCATCTCTTGCGAAGTTGTTCAAGCTCAGCGATCGCCGACCCAAGCTGGATGTCGGATTCTTTGAGTAGATCCTGGTCCTTGGAGATCTGGAGAGTAAGGCGCTCACGCTCTTCTGTGAAGTTCTGGCCAACCTTTTTGAGCTCGGTTTGGTGCTGGGCCTTCATCTTCTCCATCTCAGCCTTGAGCTTGGCAATCTCGGTGTCCTTAGTCCGGAGGAGACAAAGCTCGTCATCCTTTTTCTTCAGCTCGGCTTGATGCTGTCCTGCTTGTTCGAGAAAATGCAGCATCATATCAGGCACGAGCACACTATCCTCAAGCGATGCTGAAATAGTATGTTGACCTGGCAGAGCCGAGGAGTGAATGTTTGCCGAGCCAAGGAGAAGAGGAAATGGAAAACACTACGAGGTCGGACAAAAGAGGACATACTCCGGATTTCCTCCAAGTTCTTCCTCATGATCTTGTTCTCAGCCTCCACCCCAGCTACAGAAACCGAATGAAGAGATTAGTTCGGCGGAAGAAAGTGAAGAAAAACGGAGAAGTGCCGAGGAAGAAAATTACCCCTCTTTTCATGTTCTGCACTAAGTGCAACATGTTTTGCGCGTAGCATCTTGTGGGTATCCAGCAGGCATTGGAATTCAGCGCTCCGGCAATTGGTGGTTACCTGAAAAAAGTACAGAAGTGTAAAATTAGCTTGGTACATATTCGAAGTGTACAAGATCCGGGCCAAGTGGAACTAAACCCAGCTCTAGGTGTGTGCATATTCGAAGTGTACAAGATCCGGGCCAAGTGGAACTTAACCCGGCTCTAGGTGTGTGCATATTTGAAGTGTACAAGATCCGGGCCAAGAGGAACTTAACCCGGCTCTAGGTGTGTGCATAATTGAAGTTCACATGGAGCTACGTTAGTTTTCTAATGAGCATCCGTCCGAGTAACAAGCTACTCCACCTGAGGCTCGGGGACTAATGGTTATTATCTACAGCATGTAAAGGAGAAACGACATACCTCCATCATTAAGCCATGAGGTTAATTTCCTTAGCGGCGGATTCATCTGGGTGGAAAATTCTACGGGCCGAACTTTTCCGGAGATCGTCGTTAGGATTTAACTCCGCTTATTCCAGTTCATGACGAACTCAATAAGACTCGGAGGGTACCGCTCACGGTGGGCATATGGGGTGCCACCAAGCCCTTTGCGGCGCTTCTTTCCTCTCAACCAGGGCAAGAGGGGCTGGTATGCGTAACCATCTGCCAGTATCGCTTGGCTCGGCAGGAACATCCTTCGCCGCTGGAGCTTTCTTGGGAAGCATCGACGCTAGGGTTCGCTGCCCAGCCTCGACAGATGTAGACTTGGTAGGATCCGGAGCCTTTTTACCCTGAGCTTGCTGGGAAGAAGTAACTGCAGTGGATTTCCCCTTAGAAGCTGCTGGAGTAGTTCCTCGCCGAGGCTGAGATGACTCGGACGAGGCGGAAGAACTTGGCACTGGAGCTCTTGTAGCTGAACTTGGAGCTGTTGTTGGTTTCCTTGGTGCCGGAACATGTGATGGTGTTGGCTCGATCGCTGGTACTAGAACTGCTGCTGGTGCTGGTGTTGAGATAGACTCGGTGGCTGTTGGTTGCGGCAATGCCGAAGTGGTGGATGCCGTCGCCTCGGCTGGACCAACCCCTCCCGCTCCGATGTCGCGCTCCTCTCGACGAGGTAGTGCGGAACCCGGAGCAGCCGCAGAACCCTCTAGAATAGGGCTCATCGGACGTGACTCGTCGTCACGAGGAGGAGAAGGGCCGGATCGAAGTGGTGAAGAGATGCTTGATCCGCTCTGAGGGACCTCCACCGGAGGTCTGAAGAAGTAAATAATGTCAGAAGAGAAACAACCATGATGCAAGGAAAAGCGAGCTACACAATGAAAAATGACTTACACATCCGAGGTCTCGGCCTCCTTGGGTTTCCGAGCCCTTCGTGCCGGGGCTTTGCCTGCCCGCTTGGAGGAAGTCTTGTCTCCAGCCTTCTTTTGCCTTTTTGTGGGCTGAGAAGGTTCGGAGGAAGAACTTGATGCGGCTCCGCGCTTCTTCTTTGACGCCACCGGAACCGGCTCGCCCATAGCAAGTCGAGGATCCTCGTGGATATGCCCACCGGGGTTAGCTGATGCCGGAAAGGCAAAAGAAAGAGGGACAGTCTCAACAGGTTCAATCACGTCGACATCCGAGTCATCCTCATCATCGGGCCAATCTCTAAGAGAAGAGAATTTACCGTTGGGTCGTTTGGTAGCGTCGGTCATAGGAAGGAACATCTCCTGGTCCGGCTCCTCCTCATCCGGGATTTCTCGGTCCGGCGCCCACTTAAGGGTCGGATCCGTACCATCCTCGAGAGTTTGCTGAAGGAACAGCTGAGAAAAAGCATGAAGAACAGAGTCAAAAATACAACAAAAACCGACACATATGTGATCCGGAATAAGTTTGCCCATAAAGCTTACGCGGAGGGAGCTCACACGACAAGAGTGCTCAATTCCCCAAGTCCATTCAAGGAGAAGTCCGGTGGGTGGTGAAGAGAGCCTTAACCCGCGAAAATCTCCGTGTTTCAGCTCGAAGGAGGAGGTCCGTTGGGGTCGCGGCGAAACTCATGTGGCACAACTTGTGGTGTGCTCGAGGGGAGAGATTCTTGCATTTAACGTGATCATGGCATCCTCATTGCGCAATCCGAGTTTCTTCAGCTCCGCGAACCTCTTGTTAACTTGGTTGGCCAGAGCTGTAGGCTTCTTGGGGACCTCCTCCCAGAATTCCGTGTCAGGTGGACCTGGAGCGTAGGGCAAGAATCAATCAAATCTTCATTGCCCTCATTCCGGACATAGAAGAAGGTCCGCCCATCCTTGCAGGAGTCAAGCCCAAGAACCCGGGAAAACGGAAAGTCTCCGGCGAGATGGAGGCACAATTGGGTGAGCTGCTTATCCTTCGACTCTACTTGGATGTTGGGGATGACGTTGCGATGAAGGCCGAAAAACCGGATCCACAGCTCCTTCGTGGACCACAGTCCGGTGTAGCCTTCGGTCGTAGAAGCAAAGGCAGAGAGAGAGGTGATAGCGTTGGCTGGGAGATGGTGAGGCTGCAAGTGGTAAGTGCTGAGCCAATCCCGGAAGAAATCGCTCACCGGCAGACCAAATCCCCGCTGGAAGTGGGACAGGAACACGACGAACTCACCCGGATTGGGTGAGGGGGCCAGTTCGGCGGAGGGGAGACGAGCAGCGACGTCGGCAGGAATGCGCCTAGTCCGGTAGAGCCAGTCAAGGTCATCTTGACAGACCCATGATCCGGCCCACGCACCGCGGTCCGTCGCGGCGGCGTCCTCCTCCATTTCCTGCTCGGCGACGACGAGCTCCTCCTCCGTCATCTCGTATTCACTACCCTCGCTGGCTCTAGCGGCGGCGGGGATCTGAGGCCTGGATTGGCGAGGATCCGTAGCGAAGAAGTTGCGCAGCGGTGGCTGTGATGCAGAAGCACGGGGAAAAGCACGGCGGCGGCGCTGCTGCTAGAAGCACTGGCAGCGGCGCGGTCGCTAGGAAGACGAAGGAGAAGGGCAATGAGCAGAGGGGCGCAGAAGTGGGAAAAATGCCAAGGGGTGCGCCCCTCCGCTACTTAACCACCCCCTAAGATGGGTGAGTGGGATCGCGCTGCGCCAACGAGCCACATGGTGTGGCTGTGTATCGCACGCCTCAGCCAATCATAGAGGAGCCACACAGAGGGCCATAGAGCAGAAGCCATCCTGTGACGTGATGCACTGATGCGGTAAACGAGGAGGCAGGCGTGACGTGACCCACGCACAGTGATAACTGACAATTCCGGCGATTATCGCGGCAGGCCCTTAAAATAAGATAGCGTAATGATTAGCCTCCACGTGGGTTGGCGTATGAGAGAAGGAAACGGGGCCCGGATCAAACCATGGTAACCATGGGATCCGAGCCAAAAGTGGTAACCCGGCCGGCAAGTGAAAACTTGGAACGTGCGAAGGGAACGTAAATCCATATGATCCGAGATAAGGAGCTAACCCGGAATTAAACGTCCAAGGCTCGAACATAAATGAACCTGATGTGGCCTTAACGGCCAAGGCCGCTAAGACCACACCAGCTTCGGGGACTAATGTTGGGGGGATACCCCCGGGTAGGGTCACTCCGAGGTATAAGGGCCGAGTTAGCCGAGGTTCGGCAGGGTCAAAGCAGATGCTGGCCGGGTCACCTCAAGGCAGGCCGGATCACGGAGTAACTCGGACTAGGGGGGGTGGGTCGCCTAACATTGTCTCATTCGACTTAAGGAGTAAGTCAGAAGTGCTTGTCTAACTTATATGCAGGAACAGGTGGCCGGATCTACCATGATCCGGGTCCCCGCTTAGCTTCTGGGAGAAGGAAGGAATCTCTCTGGTCAAAAAGAAGGTCCCGTACGCACCGCATGAGCGAAGAAAGCAAGGGCAGGACCACCGGGTCATGGCTGACAAGGGTGACGACACCCATGTCGGCTGACGCGGGCGCCGCAGAGGCTTACATCGCTAAAGCATGTATGACGCGGGGGAAAAGCACCCCGGTCGGGTTACCACTTTGGGAGGGGGCATATTCTTAGGAATATGCCTCCACGTATGCCCTAGGCAGGGACCGAACCTCCTCTATATAAGGGGGGCTAGGGTTCCAGTAGAAGGGGTTGGTTGAGCTCTAGTTGGTTTGAGGATTCCATAGTGACTAGTTGAGCTAAGGTTCTAGGGACAAACAGTAGGCAAGAGTAAGAGAGCTCCTTCTTCCTCCTCTCGCCAATACAGCTCTAGGAGCACTTGTAATCTTGAGAGTTATGCAATACAAACTTCTGTGTGGAGAATCACTCCACTATCCCTCCCTGGATTCCCCTAGCGTGTATTCGTCCCCACCTTTAGCCTATCTATGGCATCTGCCGTGACACCACCACGACATTGAGAGTCTAGACCATAAGCATTTTTAATATTTTGAAAGTCATCAGTTCCCATAAAATATTCAATGCATTCATAATCATAATTTATACCTGACTTTCTACCTTTGTCATTCTCGCAAGCTTCAGCATTATCTTGAATACGGTCTAGAAGATCCCATTTAGCTTCTTATTCCATGCAAGTGAATGATCCAGCACAAGAAGCATCCAATAAATCCTTATCATGAAGAGAAAGCCTTGCATAAAAGTTATTGATAATAATATTGTTGGGGAGCTCATGAATGGGACATTTGAGCATTAGTAACTTTAGTATCCCCCAAGCTTGAGCTGTACTCTCTCCATCAAGAGGCCAAAAGTTGTATATTTGATTCCAATCTTTATGAATCTCACTAGGAGGATAAAACTTTGAATAAAAGAGAGGTACTATTTCCTCCCATTCCAGAGCTTGACCATTCTTCAGCAGTTTATACCATTCCTCAGCTCCTCCTTTTAGTGATAATGAGAATAACTTCTTCTTGACTTGATCTGTAGTAATACCTGCACACTTGAACAACCCGCATAATTCGTGTATAAAGAGTAAATGATCACCGAGATGGACAGTTCCATCCCCAACATAGTAGTTATCCATAACACGATCAATAATTCTCGTAGGTATTTTAAAAGTATCATTCTCAGCAGGTGGTGGTTCATCTACTACCTTAGCAGCGGTAGTAGCATTACGAAACAAGAAACTCAGCGAATTATCCATAACGAAAATAAAGCAACTAATAGAAGTAAACAATACTCATAGTAGAAGTTTCCTTTACCAGTTCCACTTTCCAATAGCGCTTCACTACCCGGCAACGGCGCCAGAAAATAGTCTTGATGACCCACAAGTATAGGGGGTGCATCATAGTATTTTCGCTAAGTAAGAGTGTCAAACCCAACGAGGAGCAGAAGGTGCTGGCTAGTGGTATGGATCAGGAATTCTCTGCAAATACCTAGCAAACGGATTTTTAGGGTTTTTTGATAATGCAAGTAAATAAAGTACGAGTAAATAAAAGACAATAAGAATAAATGCAGCAAGTGGCCTAATCCTTTATACAGCAAAGGACAAGCCAGTTGTATTACTTAAGATGACCAAACGTTCTTAAGGACACATGGGAATTCTGTCAAGTGCTTTCGCTTCATATAGTTGATTAATCTTCTTTAGCTTGCTAAGTGTTGTGTGGGTGAACCTGTGCTAATGTACCGACCTTCCTAGGACTAATACATACTTGTGATTATACCCCTTCCAAACATCCGTAAGTACAAGAAAGTAATTAAGGTACAAACCTAACCACAACTTTAAACTCTAAGACCCTGGCGTCCCTTGTGCAATGGTTTCCTAACAGGGGTTTAGGTTTCTGTCACTCCGGCAACCCCTACGATTAGTAGCCAAATACACAATGCATTCCCCTAGGCCCATATAGGTGAAGTGTCATGTAGTCGATGTTCACATGACACCACTAGAAGAAGTACACCACAACTTAAATATCAAACTATTGAATCTTTCTCAACACAACTCCACTACTAACAACATGACTTCTCCCATGTCCTCAAGAACAAAACGAACTTCTCACAAGACATCATATGGATCATGATCAAAGATGGAATAATGATGTATAACAATCTGAACATAAACAATAATTCAATGGTTCCACTCAATAGCATCAACTACAAAGAGTAATCAACACCGGGAAAGTTTCCCCTAAGAGATGGTGTGGAGAATAGAGGCTGGGGTGGCCTCTATTTATACAATGGCGATGGGGACAGAGCGGGGTGGCTCGGGCTTGTCGGTGATGGCGATACAGGGGGCTATAGGCATGGCTGCGGGTAGGGTTCAACGCGGTGCTTCTTGGTGGTCGTCGCACGCTTAATGGCGCAACACAGGGTGGTCTAGAATGGTCAGGACTGGTCAGTGCTCTACGTGGAAATGGTGGCGTTCGAGACGGTGCACAGGGGCTACGGGCCACGCGGTAGCGAATGGGCATGTCTAGGAGGTAGCTAGGGTCATGGCGATTGCAGGCGCGTGCAGCGAGGGCGAGGGGCGGCGTGTGTGCGCGTGTCGGCTGCGGCGCTCTAGCTCTCTCGGCATGGCAACAGAGAAATGGGCGCGGCTAATGCGGCTAGTCCATGGCTTGCCTGATCGAGGGGTGGACAGAGGGTGGCGGTGGACGGTTGCATGTCTCCTGGACATCGTGGGAGCACGTGGCGCTGGCTGCTACGAGTTGTCCATGGTCGACCGGCGCGGTGAGCGTCGGGCGGCGCTTCACTGGTGCAAAATGGCCAACGGGGAGCGTGTCCTGCTCTGCTAGGTGTTGGGAGAGACCAGGGGAGTGAAATAGGGACAAATGGGGTGATCAATTACTTCTCAAACAGTAGAAGTTAGGCAAGGTTTAATCTGTGTCTGCCAGGGGAGTGAAATAGGGACAAATGGGGTGATCAATTACTTCTCAAACAGTAGAATTTATTTGAGTGGTTTTTGCAAAATGGTGATCTATGCATATGAACTTGATTCAATTTTGAATTGTCCTTTAAATAGATTTGGATTTGGTTTCTGTTGGTTTGTAAAGTGGGCTTGGGTTCACTTTTACTTGGTCTAGCAAGGGGTGAAAAGAATTGGAAAATTTTATATTAGAAATCTTTTACTAGAGACACCCAAAGTGGTCTCGTGGTTAATTTTGGTCAAAATGACCATTTGATCAAATGCTTCATATTTGAATTTCCTTTCTTTGGATTTTGTTTGTAATTGTCCTAGATGATGTAGTATTCATCTTTAAACCATTCCTTATCATTGGTAGCAATCAAACATGGCAAATGCACTCATTCATACACTAATGCAATTCACACATACACTCATATGAGATTTAATAATAAAAGTTTTTGTTAACCCTAAACTTAGGTGATTTGAACTTGATAATCTTGATCAATATTTTTGGGGTGTTACAAACCTTCCCCCCTTAAACAAAATCTTGTCCCGAGATTTAAGAAAAACTAGGAACTAAAGAGATTTGGAAACTCCGTCCTAATGTAATCTTCTTGCTCCCAGGTAGCTTCTTCTTCAGTATGGTTGCTCCACTGGATCTTGAGAAACTTGATACTCTGGTTCCTGGTGGTTCTGAAGGCTTCTTCCAAAATACGAATGGGTACTTCACGATACGTCAGATCCTTGTTGATATCTATTGCTCGGTGATCTATGTTCTTGAACACTTCGGTCTTCTCCGGAACTTCTAGGCATTTGCGAAGTAACAAGATATAGAATACATCATGTATGGCTAACATCTCCTCCGGCAGTTCCAGTTGATAAGATTCTTCTCCTCGGCGATTCAAGATCTTGAAGGGTCCAATATATCTGGGGGGCTAACTTCCCTTTCAGTTGAAAGCGTTGCATTCCTTTCAAAGGTGATACTTTGAGATACACAAAATCTCCGACATTGAAGGTCAGGTCTCGACGTCTCTTGTCAGTGTAACTCTTTTGTCTGGATTGGGCGGTCTTGAGGTGTTCACGGACTTTGTGAACCTTCTCTTCGGCTTCTTGTAGGATGTAGGGTCCGAAAATCTGACTCTCTCCAACTTGCGACCAATCCAGGGGGTACGACACTTCCTTCCATACAGAAATTAAATTGGGGCCATCTGCAAGCTAGCTTGATAACTATTGTTGTATGAGAATTCTACAAAAGGCAGACAATCCTCCCATTTTGATCCATATTCTAACACACAAGCTCTCAACATATCTTCTAAGATTTGGTTGACTCTTTCAGTTTGTCCAACGGTTTGCGGGTGATAAGATGTGCTGAAGTTCAGCTTGGTTCCTAATCCTTCTTGGACTTTCTACCAAAATCTTGAGGTAAACTGGGTTCATCAATCCGATACTATGGTCTTAGGGGTTCCATGCAAACTGGCGATTCTAGCAATGTACAACTCTGCTAGCTTCGAACTCTGGTATGTGGTCTTGACAGGTATAAAATGGGCTACCTTGGACAGTCTATCCACTATGACCCAAATAGAGTCATTTCCCCTACTAGATGTAGGCAAACCGATGATAAAGTCCAATCCGACAGAATCCCATTTCCATTCTGGAATCCACAATGATTGCAAAAGTCCTGTGGGTCTCTGATGTTCCTCTTTGACTCTCTGATAGATATCACACTTGGCTATGTAGCTTCCAATTTCTCTCTTCATCTTGTGCCACCAAAATTGCTCCTTCAAATCCCGATACATCTTTGTTCCTCCGGGATGGAAAGAATAAAGAGTATCGTGAGCTTCCTGCATAATGACTTGTTTCAACTCAGAATCTGCTGGCACACAGATACGCCCTTTGTACCACAAAACTCCTTCTTCATCTTCGGTAAATCCGAGTACCTTCCCTGTACTGATACGATGCTTGATTCCGTCGATACTTGCATTTCCTTTCCGCGCTTCCTTGATCTAACTGATCAAAGTGGGTTGAAGTTCTATGCTAGCTAAAAATCCTTTGCTAACTAGCTCTGTTCTAAAGTGCTGCAACTCTTCATGCAAACTTGGCTGGGCTTCTTTTATCATGGTGTTTAATCTACACGACAATCTGCTAAGATCATCCGCTACCACATTGGCTTTGCCGGGGTGATAGTGAATGTCAAGGTCATAATCCTTGATTAACTCTATCCATCTCCTTTGATTCATATTCAGATCCTTCTGGGTGAAAATATACTTCAGACTCTTGTGGTCCTAATAAATCTCACAGCGGTTACCCATAAGGTAATGACGCCATGTCTTCAAAGCAAAAACTACAGCTGCCAATTCTAAGTCATGGGTAGGGTAGTTTTGCTCATGCTGCTTTAGTTGTCGGGACAGATATGATATGATTTTGCCTTCTTGCATCAACACACATCCGAGACCAATCTTGGATGCATCACAATATACATCAAAAGGCTTCTTGATATCTGGCATAATCAAGATTGGGGCTGAAATCAATCTCTTCTTGAGTTCTTGAAAACTTGCTTCACATTTGTCCGTCCATTCAAACTTCTTATCTTTCTTCAACAGTTGGGTCAGCGGTCTTGCGATGCTCGAAAATCCTTCAACAAACTTGCGGTAATATCCCACTAATCCGAGAAATGCACGGGCTTGGGTTTGAGTGGTTGGGGCTTTCCATTCTTCAAGATCCTTAATCTTGGTGGGATCAACAGCGACTCCTCATGCCGACATAATATGTCCTAGGAATCCTACTTCCTTCAACCAGAACTCACATTTGCTAAACTTGGCATACAACTGATGTTCTCTAAGGGTTTCAAGGATGGTTCTCAGGTGTAGCTCATGGTCTTCTTCTGACTTGGAATAGATCAGAATATGTCGATAAAAACAACGACAAACTTATCCAGGAATTTCATAAAAATCTTATTCATGAGATTCATGAAATAAGCGGGGGCATTGGTTAATCCAAAAGACATGACCGTGTACTCATACAATCCATATCTGGTGGTGAAGGCAGTCTTTAGAATATCCGTTGCATGAATCTTGAGTTGATGATAACCAGTTCTAAGATCAATCTTAGAAAACACTCTAGCACCAGTCAACTGGTCAAACATATCCTCTATCTTTGGCAGTGGGTACTTGTTCTTGATGCTGACATCATTCAGCTTCCGGTAATCCGTACACAAACGGTTACCTCCATCTTTCTTATCCACAAACAGAACAGATGATCTCCATGGCGATGCACTTGGTTGAATCAAACCTTTCTCCAACATAGCATCAAGTTGCTTCTTCAGCTCCACCAATTCGGATGGGTTCATACTATAAGGTCTCTGAGCTATGGGTCTAGTTCCAGGAATTAGTTCAATGGTGAACTCGATATCCCAATCTGGGGGCATACCGGGCAATTCATCTGGGAACACGTCGGGGTATTCACAGACTACTCTAACTTGGTCTAGGGTTGGTTGGGCTAGACTCTTGTTGCATTTGAATTGACGGGACAATGTCTCAGATACATGCTCTACTGATACTCCAGCGCTACTGGTCATGGTTATGGCTTTCTTGGCACAGTCGATTAATCCTTTATGTTTCGACATCCAATCCATTCCTAGTACTACTTCTAAACCTTTGGTTCCAAGTACAATTAGATTATCATAAAAATCTATTCCATGGATTCTGATAGGTACAACCTTGCAAATTTTTCTAGCTTTGGTGGTTGAACTAGGTATTTGAACTATCATAACATGCTTCAGTTTTGTTGGTTGAATCTTACTAGTGCATGCAAATTCTTCTATAACAAACGAGTGCGATGCGCTAGAATCAAACAACACTCTTGCAAGTATTGCGTTAACAAAAAACATACCCAGCACGACATCTGGCACTTCCTGAGCTTCTTTAGCATTCATGTGGAACAGACGGCCATTGCGGTTGAGCGAATTCCCTAGGGCAAATCTCCTTCCAGGCTGAACACGGCGTTGCTGCTGAGCGGGTTGATACATTGCAAATGTATCTATACTTTTTGATGTTCCATGCTTGGTTTTATCCACTTTCTTGTGTTTTGTTCCAACTTTGGAGTACTTTTCATATGATTTCTTGGACTAACCTATTAACAAGAGCCATAGTGCCAGCTGCCTGTTTCTGCTGTTTTTGGTTCCAGGAAAGTCAGAAAATGAATATTCTCGGAATTGGACGGGACAAAAGCCAAAGTGCCTATTTTTCCAGAAGGGATCAAGTGCCAGAATACGAGACGGAGAGGGGCCAGGGGCCGGCCACACCACCTGGCCATGCGGCCAGGCCTGGCCCGCGCTAGGGGGTGGTCTGGCCGACCCCAGGACCCCCTCGGCCTCTCCTTCCGCCTATAAATTGCCCTCGGGACGAAAACCCTAGGTACCCGATCAAAAATCCATGAAAGAGTCTGTAGCCGCCGTCATCTCCATCCCTAGATCGGGAGGGATCTGAAGCTCTTCCCGGCACCCTGACGAAGAGGGGAATTCACCCTGGAGGCCTTCTTCATCACCATGCAAGCCTCCGGTGTGATGCCTGAGTAGTTCATCCATGGACTACGGATCCATGTGGTATCTAGATGGCTGGTTTCTCCTCCTTTGTGCTTTCATGTTTAGATCTTGTGAGCTCCGTTCATGATCAAGATAATCTATTTGTAATCCATACATGTTGTGTTTGCGGGGATCCGATGGATATTGAGATGCTATTTTAGATTGATTATTGATTCTATCATGTCTTTGTTATTTGAGATCTTGCATGCTTTCCGTTGTTAGTAGCTATCTTGGCCAAGTAGATACTAGCAACTCCAAGAGTTAGTATTTATGTTCGATAGTGGGTTCATGCCTCTGGTAATCTGGGGAAGTGACAGAAATCACTAAGATACTAGATGTGTTGTTGCTACTAGGGAGAAAACAACAATCCTTTGTTCATAGAACAATTGTATTGTTTACCTTACACGCAGTTCGTAAAGCAATAATCTGTTGCTTGCAACTTAATACTGGAGGGGGTTCGGATGATAACCTGAAGGTGGATTATTAGTCATAGATGCAGTTGGATGGCGGTCTATGTATTATGTTGTAATGCCCAATCAAGTCTCAAAGGAGTCAAGATGATTAGTATATGCATGTATTGCTTTCTCTGTGTTTGTCAATTGCCCCGCTGTAATTTGTTCACCCAGCATGTTATCTATCTAAGGAGAGCCACCTCTAGTGAACTATGGATCCCGGTCCTTGTCTTTTATATACAATCTATAATCTTTTACTGCTTTGTGTTTACTTTCTGCAAACTTTTACTTCTTTCCATTCGATACGTTTAATCCTTTGTTTTCCGCAAAACACGATGAGATTGACAATCTCATCGCAAGTTGGGGACAAAGTTCTGTGGTTGTGTTGTGCAAGTCTCCACGTTGCTACTAGCACCGGTAGTGTGCCCTACCAAAGCTCAGCTAGTACCACCTTTGGGGTGTTTCCTTGCTCCTACTGGTTCGATTAAACCTTGGTTTCATAACTGAGGGAAAACTTACTGTTGTGGTCATCATACCTTCCTCTTGGGGTTCCCAACGAGCTCTACATTGAAAGTCGAGTGCATCAAGATCTTTTCCGCCCGTTCTTTGGGGAGTCAAGGACATCTTCACAAGGGGAGTCCCTCATAACCAATCTCTTTACTTTGTTGTTTTTGTTTTGCTTAGTTTCTTTTTTGCTTTGTTTGCTTGTTTTGTTCTTCAAAACCCCAAAAAAATGACTACTCTTGAAAACACTAAGTTGTGTGACTTCACTAGCACCAACAACAATGATTTTATGAGCACTCCCATTGCTCCACCTGTGGCTGAAAATACTTTCTTTGAGATAAAACCTGCCTTGCTCAATCTTGTTATGAGAGAGCAATTTTCTGGTATTGGTAATGAAGATGCTGCTTCCCATCTAAATAACTTTGTTGAACTTTGTGAGATGCAAAAGCATAGGGATATAGATGGTGATATTATTAAACTAAAATTCTTTCCTTTCTCTTTGAGAGGAAAAGCTAAAGAGTGGTTGAATTCCTTAACTAGGAATAGTATTGATTCTTGAACTAAGTGCAAAGATGATTTTATTGGAAAATACTATCCTCCTGCTAAGATTATCTCCATGAGAAGTGAAATAATGAAGTTTAAACAACTTGATAATGAGCATGTTGCTCAAGCTTGGGAAAGAATGAAATCTTTGGTAAAGAATTGTCCCACTCATGGACTGACTGCTTAGATGATCATCCAAACTTTTTATGCAGGATTGAACTATTCTTCAAGGAACCTATTGGATTCAGCTGCTGGAGGTACCTTTATGACCATCACTTTGGGTGCTGCAACAAAACTATTGGATAATATGATGGTTAATTATTCTAAATTGCATACTGAGAGAGCTCCACAAGGTAAGAAGGTAAATTCTGTTGAAGAAACCTCCTCCTTGAGTGATAAGATTGATATTATTATGTCTATGCTTGTTAATGGGAAGGCCCATATTGATCCAAATAATGTTCCTTTAGCCTCTTTGGTTGCTCAAGCAGAGCAAGTTGATGTGAACTTCATAAGAAATAACAACTTTGGCAACAATGCTTATGGTAATAATGCTTATAGGAACAATTTTGGTAACAACAATTATAAACCTTATCCTCCCAACAATGGTAATGCTTATGGAAATTCTTACAACAATAATAAGAGTGCTCCCTCTGAACTTGAAGTTATCCTTAAAGAGTTTATTAGTAAACAAATTGCTTTCAATAAAACTATTGAGGAAAAACTCTCTAATGCTGAAAGAAATATAGCATCTTTGGCTGAAGCTCAATCTACTTTGAACAAAATGGCTGCTAAACCTGAAACTAATGAGAATCCCTTTGCAGCTACTAATGCCATACAAGTAAGCATTGATGAAAATGTTTGACTATTAGCTGAATTACATGCTAAGTGGGAAAGAGAAGATGAAATTGCTAGAAACATTAGTGTTTCTACTATTACTACCACTAGTGTTGAGGCTAGTAATAGTTCTACTACTTTAGATGATAAAGTTGATTTTGATCTTGATGGTTGCAACATCTCTGAAGTTATTAAGTTCCTACAAAAGCTTGCTAAAAGTCCTAATGCTAGTGCTATGAACATGGCTTTTACAAAACACATTACTGATGCTCTCATAAAGATTAAAGAAGAAAAGATGAAACATAAAGCTTCTATTCCTATAAAACAAGAAGATGGTTGGGAACCCATCATTAATATAACAGTGAATGACTTTGATTTCAAAGCTTTGTGTGATCTTGATAGTAGTGTTTCTATTATGCCTAGAGGGATTTATGATATGCTTGATTTGCCTCCTCTTGAAGATTGCTATTTGAATGTCCCACTTGATTATAATGCTAAAAAGAAACTCATGGGGAGTCTTAATGATGTTTTTATTATGGTTAATGATTCCTATGTCCCTGTTGATTTCTATGTTTTGGATGTTGAATACAATTCTTCTTGTCCTATTACTTTGGGAAGACCTATTCTTAGAACTGTTGGTGTCATCATTGATATGAAAGAAGGCACCATTAAATATCAAATCCCACTCAAGAAAGGTATAGAACACTTCCCCAAAAAGATAAAAAAGATTTCTTTTGCTTCTCCTATGAAAACAAAATTTGGTCTTAATGCTTCTTCATTTGAGAACACTTGATTCTTTCTTTGCTTCTTATGCCTAACTTAAAGGCGTTAAAGAAAAGTACTTGTTGGGAGATAACCCAAGAGTTTTAGTTGAGTCTTGGAAGTTATTACTTCAGTAATAACCGCTCCTTATCCTTTTTTATTTGCTTTTTGTGCCAAGATTAACCTCTAATGAGAGTGAAGTAATGATTGGGAAAGTTGCTGTCCCGAAACAGATTTCTGTGCTTCACCGTAAAACATCCTGAGAGAGTTCTGTACGTCGGATTGAGCTGTAATTTTTTGTGCTTCTGCCCCAGGTTGGTATCTAACTTTAGTTAGTTCAACACTTTTTTATTTGAGCAACATAAGGTCTTATAAAAAAATCGTCTTTACCTGCTGGTCTGTTTTGACAGATTTCTGCCATTTTCTGCATTTGCTTCTTGTTAGTTCCTTCTTGAGTTCTTTTGGGGAATTGAGCTTTTTGAGGAAAGTTCTACAGTAGATAGTATTCTAATGGAAGTTTATTTGGTGTTAGAACTGAACCTTGAGACTTATTTATCTTAAGTGCACTAATGTTGCTAATAAAGATTGTGTGAAGGAAAAAATTTCAGGTGTATGGAAGGAATGAGTAATGAGATGAAGGATGGACTAAAGCTCAAGCTTGGGGATGCCACGTGTGTCACCCCAAGAAATATCCAAGAAGTACAAGCGTCAAAGCTTGGGGATGCCCAAGGCATCCCCTTCTTCATCAATAAAAATCCCAGGTTTCTTCCAAACGCTTCATTTTTATTGTTTCATGCACAGTTGTGTTGTTCTTGGAGCGTCTTCTTTTTCGTTTTCATTTTGGTTTTTAGTTTTCTTGGTTTGCTTAGTTTTCTGAATAAGTTGGTTGGAACCCCTCTTTCATACTTTGGTTTGCAATTAGTTTGGTTTGGTTTGGAAAAGAGTAGGAAAGTTCATGCTTATGTGGTAAAAAGAGCTTGTTTTTTACTGTGGCTATGCTTTGCCATGCCATGCTTGATATTGTTTTGGCTTTATGCTTAGTATTCTTTGCTGTATCATGACTTGTTATAAACAATTGAGATTTCTTAATGTGCCTTGGATGAATCATGCGTTGTTTTAGCATATTAAAGCATAGTATAGTGGTATTCTCCTTTGATGCTTTATTTGGGTTGACTTGGCACATGCTCACGCCATGTTATGGCTGTCACAAGTCACCATAGCCTTTATGATCCTTTAGTTTTCAATTTGTAGTATCACTTTATGCTTTGATCAATGATGTTTTGTCACTCTGCATGATTATGGCCATTATTGCTCTCTTAGTTTATCGCTCCTAGTCTTTTGCTAGCCTCCACAGCAAAGTATGAGTTCCACTCATGCATCCAACTCCCTAAACCAAGTTATTCCAAAGAGTCCACCATACCTACCTACTAGCTGATGCTATTCCAAGTACATTCATGCTTTTGTTTACCTTCCACTTGTTATGAGAAAACTAGTGATTAAAGCTCTCACGAACTTGATGGCACACTACTTTTTTGCCTCTAATAAACTTGAACCATTGGGTCCTTCTTTGTTGCGTATATGCTTGCACTTTATAAGTTGAAATTAGCAGAACCATGTTTCATGGGGAACGCTTTCAACATTGCACTTGTACTTTATACCCCGTTGATATCATGTTCTTTTGCTTACGGATCCCGGCGGTGTGAAATAAAAGTGGAACTTGTAAGATCATGGAGTTTGTATGTGTGTTAGAGAAATGCCTGGGCCGCTAGCCTAAGCCATGCCTAATCATGGTGGAAACTTGCAGCATCACCATAATGAGCACTCTATGAAGCATCCTCAATAAAAACCTATACAAATAGCAAATAAAAAGATCGCTGAGATGCTCATTGTTTGCTTGCCTTGTCATTTTGATTATGGGAAAGCTCCCGTATCATGTGTAAGGGGTACCCTGTTGGCGGTTCTTAATGATACACATATACTTACAATGACAAGAGCTTACTCGTGACTGAAGTTGAGTAGCATGAGGATCGGTCTTCGTAAGTAAGGGTGTAACATCCCAAAACTTCAATCCAAGAGTATCAAAGATCAAATCATCCAAATTTAGGATTAACAAAAACTTTTCCCATATTTAAAATGAAAGCATTCATATATGTGTGCATTTAAAATAGGAGTTGTTTTGAATTGCCATGATTGTATGATCCTTTGCTTATAAAATGTTTCTTAGGTGATTTAAACATCATCTACATCATTCCCAAACTTTTCCTAAAAGAAATCAAATCAAAAAGAATTAAAATAAAGGAATGGTCATTTGGACAAATTTAACTCTCATGCCTACTTTGGCTATTCCTAGTACTCAATTCTTAACAGAAACAATGCTGGATCTTTACACCCCTTGCTAGTACACATAATGAGGTACCAAGGCCCACCTTTTGATCTTCTAAAAACATTCTGGAAACTATTTTAAATGACAGTTTAAAATTGAATCTAATGCATAGGCATAGATCACCCCTATTTCAAAAACCATGTATTTGAGATCCATTTTCAAAACCCTTGCAACCAGAGACTACCTCGCACTAGTGGAGATCACCCAAAAATTTTGAACTCAAAATTCAAAACTTTTTCTCTTGTGGCCATTTCATCAAACAGCTTGTGTGCACAAATCTGGCAAAAATGAAAACACTGTTTTGAGCAGTGATCTTGGTCACCATTTGTGCCTAACCTTGTCCCCTTGTTCCCTCAGTACCAGCCCTACCTTTTGCTAGCCCGACAACACCCTGTGCACACGACCAAATGGTCATGGCCATTAAGGCCGAGCACCTTGAGCACCCCCACCGGCGACATCGTGCCACAGCAGCCGCCAACTTCTCTCGCCATGTCTAGGAGGTAGCCAACGCTGCACCGCCCCTCTCTGTCCCTTGCCCGAGCCAAGAGCAGCCGTGGACCACCGAGGAGAAACCGCGCCAGGTTACAGACCATGCCGACGCCGCCACAGAGCTGCATCGCCTCAGCTGCACAAGCCACCACTCGACACCAGCCTGCCACCACCGCCTCCGCCGACCTAGAGAACACCCAGACACCCCTGTCACGCCCAAAGCCCCACAACCACCGCTCGCCGTGGACACCGCCGCCTCTGCTTCTCAGAGCGCCACCTCACCCCGACCGCATACCACCGCCCCTACGGCCGCATTGAAGCGCTAGAGCACCGCCAGGGGACCGCCCATCGATCACCATCCCCAGCCATGCCGCTAGGTCGGCGTAGCCATGTCGCCACCGTCGACCGCCCATCCCGCTCGGTCTCACCGTCGAGCCTATAAAAGGATCCCTCCCCAGCACCAAAGACTCACACCATTCCACTCACCTCTCGAACCTCAACCACCTCGCCAGAGCAGTGGAGCAGCAGTCGGAATTGGAGCCGAGCCGCCGCCTTGAGAAGAAGGGCGCTGATTCCGCCACCCCAAGCTCATCGCGACCACCCTCAGTTGCCTTCCACTTAGTTCGCCCAAGATCGCCACCCAGCTGGAGCCCTGCACGCCTCAGAGACCCCCACCGAGCCGCTAGGGTTTGAGCTCGCCGGCGACCCGTCCGTCGTTGACGACGACCCTCAGCCGTAGATCTAGCCTCTAATCGCACGACCCACATCGCGCATACCGTTTCGCGTTTTAAGTGCCACTGAACAGTGGGACCCCCTGTCAGTTGAGCCCCGTGCCGCACAGCGCCACTGGGCTGGCCCATTTCCTTTCCCGCGCAAGCCCGTAGATTCAAATCTAGATTTTTCTTTTTAGTTAGAATATAGTTTCTGTCCAGTGTTTCAAAATTCAATTCTGTGAGTTTGACAAATCCAAATTGCATGAAACAAATTTTTTATGAAAGGTATTGAAATGCTCTATCCAAGCCCGTTGGATTTAATTCATTTAGATTTATAGATTTCTCCTAATAAAAATAAGAAGACAGAAGCTTTTGCAACTTGAAACATTTTTGTAAAATCAACCAAGTTAGATTTTGAGTTGATTCCAACTCTCAAAAATCACATTTCATCATATCTATCCAAATATGTAATAATATTAAGGTTTACAGACAGTGACTTTGGACTAGTACCAAAATAATACTATATAGGCATTTCTAGTCACTTTAAATCATTAAATAATAAACTTAAACCAAAGTAATATTGATCCAACCTTTAAATCTCATTACCACATGTTAGAATATGTGGTGAGGACATGGGTCCACATGATCCCATATTTTGGTGGTGAATATTAAATTTTAGTTAATATTTCAATGAGTAGAAATTACTTTTCCAAAATAAAAAGGGTTGAAACTATTGAATTAAAACTTGTGATGTTTGGGATGATAATAGATCATCACTTGTGTGGTTTAGAATACTACTTAGCCTAAATTAAGTATTGCTTGGTGATTGTGCCCTCCCTATGTATTTATAGACGATAGTACCGACCAAGCCTTCGAGGAGGAGGAATTCTACCAGGAAGAAGAAGAAGACAACTTCAACCACTGCACCAACCAAGGCAAGCTATTAGTGGCAAGCTAACCCTTGCAAACATGCTTTAGTAAGCTATTGTAGCAAGCTAGAATAAAACTAGATAGTTTAGTCAAGATGCCTTAAACATACTTTGATCACACCCCCTTAGTTTACACAAAATTCTTTAATTAATTTTGAAGGTAGCATAAAGAGTATAAAACTTGACCTACTTAGGAACCTTTAGATGTCATTCTATGGCATGAGATTGATCCCCCCTTTCCACCTTAGTGAACACTCTTAACCAAGTGTTTTAGAATAGATCAAACTTGATTCACTTTAGATGGGAACACTTGGTGACAATGAGTTATGAAAACCTTGGAATGATGAGTCATTCTATTGAGATGTTTTGACATGTGTTGAGAGACACAATTGGTTTATGATGATGAAAATGATGAGGCATGAGCCTTAACCCTTTTATAAAACTGATGGTTGGATTCGGATGCGATACCATTCCAAATTTACCGTACAACCACATTACCTGAATTGGGTAAGGCTTAGCTAGAAATTTATATGCATTATTATTAGTTCCCTCACGGGAGAGGTTTGAGCTGAGGCTACCTCTCAATGTTGTCCACCTATGCAGTGCCCAAGATGACTGATGGTCATGGTTGGGAGGCCATGCTCATAGGAGAGGTGCTTGTACTAGGGTGTGTAAAGTGAAGGTTATGTTTGATTATCTGCATACTAAGTATGATGATTCAGGGTTATCCCTGACAGATGTATCGAATCTTGTGGTGAAAGTGTACCACCTCTGCAGAGTGTTAAACTCTTCGAATAGCCGCGCCCGCGGTTAGGGACAGTTGGAATGGCCATACTGTTTCGTTGTCAGATGTTTTCTAAATAACTTGAAATGAATGATGACCTTTGACTTGACCACAACAGGGTTGTGTTAATGGAAATAGCTTCCCAACTTAAGTGATTCTAGACTTTTATTTTATCTTTTCTTGTTTCAGAACTCAGCTTAGGTTTCAAACTTAACTTGATAGTTATTCTTTCAATTCAGTATTTTAACTTAGAATCATAACCCTTGCTAGTAGTAGTTTGCGAGTACTTAAAGAGTACTCATGGCTTTTGTCCCTGGCTATTATCATGGCCAGACTATGAAGGAGATTATCAAGATGATGGTCAGCAGGACGGCTATGATAACTAGGACTATCTCGCCACAAGATTGCCTGTGCCCCTGAAGATGGACCCCACCGCTACGCTATCGTTTATTTCCGCTGTTTGTGTATTAAAGACCGGATCATGAGATCCTTATTTGTGTAAAACCTTATGTATGGTTTGTAATGGATGATGTACTATGATATCCAATCCATTATGTCTCGCAAAAATGGTAATCCTGGGATTGCGAGGTATGACATAACGGGCATCTGGGATTAAAAATCCGGGTGTTGACAAGTTGGTATCAGAGCCATCCTGACCATAGGAGACCCTAGTTAGAATGGACGTCCAAACCAAAAACTTAGCTTCAAAACCAAAGTGAGTATTTACGAAAAACTATTTCCTCTCTTACCCTTGTGAATTCATTCTTTCTCAAAAATACATGTTCCTCAAAATTCTTACATTACTACTTAAAAATTGACACACTTGATCCCTTCACTAATTTCCTCATCCTAAATTCTTGTAGATGGAGACTCAGTTCAGCAAGTTTTACCAGTTGGGAAACGGAGGTCAGCTGATCTTCGAGTCTGATCTGGATTCACTGTCAGAATTTCTGGGACGCCCACATCTGGAGTTTCTTGGAGCTCAACTTCCAGGACCCCCAGGAGGAGACCTACAATGGCTAGTCACCGCAGATCTTCGAGGGAGCATTGAAGCACCAACTTCCGGGAGAATTCAGTTCTCCGTGAGAGAGAACAACTGGCTAGATGGATTAGCCAGGGCAATGCATGAAGCTCCCGCACGTCTATGTGCCCTTAGCATCAACAAGATTCAAGGAACCCGTTTTGCCCACTATGCAAGACGTGACTTCATGGGAATGCCAATGGAGATGCCAAGTCACCTAGAGTTGAAGCGTCAAGTGGAGAACCTTGACTTCTTGCTTCATGACCGATAGCAGGAACTGGACAATGCCAGAGAGTTAGCCAACTAGAACCATGCAATTGCCGACCAGAAGGCCCAGACTTTCACACTGCTCGTCCAAGATCGCTAGTCTCTTCGTCGCCAGCGTGCAAAGAAGGATCGCACCATCGCCCGTCTTCGCAAGAAGGTGGCCGACCTCGAGAAGACTGTCAAGGAGCAGGAAGCTCAGCTTGCCGCCAAGGAAGAAGATGATGAGGGTGAAGACATCCAGGGAGATATGGATTCTTACCTCAGCAACGATGACGATTTTCTGGCAGAGGATGCTGTGGACTTCTACACTGATGATGAAGACTCTGACTTCATTGATGATGAGTAGATGCACTAGAGCACTGTCATAGCATGAGATGTATCATCTCATTGTATCGTAGTTTGCAGAATGGTTCTTCAAACCATCTATTTTCCCTTTGATTGTTGTGGTGTGTGTTGTATCGTGTGCTTGCTTGCATGAATGAGAATGAAGTTAGTTGAAAAACCTGAGTCTAACTCAAAGTTGTAGCTTTGAAAACCCAAAACCATGAACCTTAGAATTTCGCTCTTACCCGTATATCTATCTCAATCTTCAAATGACTCGTGGAAACCAAGGAGGGAGCAGCTCATCGCAGGACCCAATGCTGCAGATCTTGCAGAATCTCATCGCGGACCGTGAAGCAAGCGTACGGCGTCAAGCCAACTTAGCGACATTGCAGCAGATCGCCCAAATGGCTCTCAACAACCAAGGACATGGAAATCAGGATCACCATGGATCTAAACTCAAAACTTTCGTAACACCAATCCCCAATCTTTAACCAATCAAAACCCATTAGATGTCAATGACTGGTTAGACCATGGAAAACAACCTAGAAGTTGCAGGAGTTGATGAGAATGAGAAAGTTCTCTTCGCCACTCACTATCTCAAGGAGATGCAAGAGCTTGGTGGAATAGCGTCCGCAACATGAACCATGGCCAGGTGATAACCTGGGAAGCATTCAAGGTCAAGTTCAGCCGCACCCACGTGCCGCAAGGTCTTGTCAATAGGATGAGAGATGAATTACATGAACTGAAGCAAGGAAGATTGACTGTAGTAGAGTACCATGACAAATTCTTGTCACTGGCCAGATATGCACCGGATGAAATCAACACGGAGGCCAAGAAGAAAGAGAGATTCTTAAACGGACTACATGATGAGATGCAGACTGTCCTCGTCAACATCCGTTTCCAGGATATCGAAGAGCTAGTCGACTCTGCCATTCAGATGGAAGGGAAGATTAACCAGGCAAACGACAACCGCAAGCGTCGTATGATGCAGCAGTCTGGATCCAGTAGTCATCAGAAGTACCATCCTAACCCCTCACCAGGATATGCACCAAGGAACAACCGACCCCCAAATTCTCGCCCAAGCTACCCCAACCGTAGCGGAGGAAATGTGAAGCCCGGAGGAAACAATCACAACTCCGGCAACGCCAAGAACTCCAACCGTGCCTCTCCCAAGAGCAACAACAACACTGCCCCCAGAACTGGCACCAATGCTGTACCTGTTGCAGTAAAGGACAAGTCCCAGATCACTTGTTTCGAGTGTGGAGTGAAGGGTCACTACTCCAATGAGTGTCCCAAGAAGACTGCCGCCAATGCCCCTGTGAATGCCCCATTTCCAAGAGCGTCGTGTTCAACAAGGCAGGAGATTTGCCCCAGGGAACCCGCACAACCGCAACGGCCGTCTCTTCCACATGAACGCAGATGAAGCCCAGGAAGCACCAGATGTCGTGCTGGGTATGTTTTCTGTCAACTCAGTTTTAGCAAGAGTATTGTTTGATTCTGGAGCATCGCATTCATTTGTCACCGAAGAATTTGTATGCACTAGTAAGATTCGCCCAACCAACCTGAAGCATGTCATGATAGTTCAAATCCCCGGTTCAACAACAAAAGCTAGAAAAATTTGCAAAGCTGTACCTATCAGAATTCATGGGATAGATTTTTATGCCAACCTAATTGTACTTGGAACCAAAGGTTTGGAAGTAGTACTAGGTATGGACTGGATGTCAAGGCATAAAGGACTGATAGACTGTGCTAAGAAAGCCATCACCATGACCAGTAGTTCTAGAGTAACAGTAGAACATATCTCTGAAACCTTACCCTGTCCATTCAAATGCAACAAAAGTGTAGCCCTGCCTACCATTGACCAAGTCAGAGTAGTCTATGAATACCCTGACGTATTCCCAGATGAATTGCCAGGTATGCCCCCGGATAGGGATGTAGAGTTCATTATCGAACTAATCCCCGGAACCAGACCTATAGCCTAGAGACCCTATACCATGAACCCCTCAGAGTTAGTAGAACTGAAGAAGCAGTTGGATGCCATGTTAGCAACCGGCTTGATTCAGCCAAGCGCATCGCCATGGAGATCACCAGTGCTATCGTCGACAAGAAAGATGGAGGCAACCGTCTGTGTACAGACTACAGAAAGTTGAATGATGTCACCATCAAGAACAAGTACCCCTTGCAAAAGATAGAGGATCTATTTGATCAGTTGACTGGAGCTCAGGTATTCTCAAAGATTGATCTTAGGACTGGTTATCACCAACTTAAGATTCATGCAACGGATATTCCGAAGACCGCCTTTACTACTCACTATGGTCTATACGAGTATATGATTATGTCTTTTGGATTAACCAATGCCCCTGCTTATTTCATGAATCTCATGAATAAAATCTTTATGAATTTCTTAGATAAGTTTGTAGTTGTGTTTATCGACGACATCCTTATCTACTCCAAGTCAGAAGAAGAGCATGAGCAACATCTGAGAATCATCCTAGAAACCCTGAGAGAGCATCAGTTATATGCCAAGTTCAGCAAGTGTGAGTTTTGGCTGAAAGAAGTAGGATTCCTAGGACATATTGTGTCTGCCGGAGGAGTCTCTATTGATCCCAGCAAGATCAAAGATGTCGAAGAATGGGAAGCCCCAACAAATCAAACCCAAGTTCGTTCATTTCTCGGATTAGCGGGATATTACCGCAAATTCGTAGAAGGATTCTCGAGCATAGCCCGACCAATGACCCAATTATTGAAGAAGGACAAGAAGTTTGAATGGACAGACAAGTGTGAAGCCAGTTTCCAAGAGCTGAAGAAGAGATTGATATCAGCCCCAATTTTGATCATGCCAGACATCAAGAAGCCATTTGATGTATATTGTGATGCATCCAAGATTGGTCTAGGATGTATATTGATGCAAGACGGCAAAGTCATCGCGTATCTGTCTCGACAACTGAAGCAGCACGAGCAGAACTATCCGACCCATGATCTTGAGCTAGCCACGGTTGTTCTAGCGTTGAAGACATGGCGTCATTATTTGATGGGTAATCGCTGTGAGATTTACTCAGATCATAAGAGCTTGAAGTATATCTTCACCCAGAAGGAGTTGAATATGAGGCAAAGAAGATGGATAGAGTTAATCAAGGATTATGACCTTGATATTCACTATCACCCTGGCAAAGCCAATGTGGTAGCAGATGCTCTTAGCAGATTGCCGTGTAGGCTTAACACCATGATCTAAGAGAAGCAACCAAGTTTGTATGAGGAGTTGGAGCAGTTCAGGACTGAGTTAGTTAGCAAAGGATTCCTAGCTAGCATTGAACTTCAACCCACGTTGATTAGCCAAATCAAGGAAGCCCAGAAGGGGAATGAAAGTATCGACGGAATCAAAGGTCATATTGGTACAGGCAAAGTACCTGGATTCACCGAAGACGAAGAAGGTGTACTGTGGTACAAGGGACGTATCTGTGTACCAGCAGATTCGGAGCTGAAGGAAATTATCATGAAGGAAGCTCATGATACTCTTTATTCTATCCACCCTGGAGGAACAAAGATGTATCAAGATTTAAAAGAGCAATTTTGGTGCCACAAGATGAAGAGAGAGATTGGAAGCTACATCGCCAAATGTGACATTTGTCAAAGAGTCAAAGCAGAGCATCAGAGACCTGCAGGATTGTTGCAACCATTGCAGATTCCGGAATGGAAATGGGATTCCGTCGGAATGGACTTTATCACCGGTTTACCTACTTCTACAAGGGGAAATGATTCAATCTGGGTCATAGTTGATAGACTATCTAAGGTAGCCCACTTCATACCAGTCAAGACAACCTACCAGAGTGCAAAACTAGCAGAGCTGTACATTGCTAGGATTGTTAGTCTGCATGGAACCCCCAAGACCATCATATCAGATCGAGGAACCCAGTTTACTTCGAGATTTTGGCAGAAAGTTCAGGAAGGTTTAGGAACCAAGTTGAATTTCAGTACCGCTTATCACCCGCAAACCGATGGACAGACTGAGAGAGTCAACCAGATATTGGAGGATATGCTTAGAGCTTGTGTGTTGGAATACGGATCAAAATGGGAAGACTGCCTGCCCTTCGCAGAATTCTCATATAATAACAGTTATCAAGCTAGTTTGTAGATGGCGCCATTTGAATTCCTATACGGAAGAAATTGTCGTACCCCTTTGAATTGGTCGCAAGTAGGAGAGAGTCAGATCTTTGGACCCGACATTCTCCGAGAAGCAGAAGAGAAAGTTCACAAAGTTCGTGAGCACCTCAAGACCGCCCAATCCGCATGTAAAAGCTATGCTGACAAGAGAAGGAGAGACCTGACTTTCAATGTCGGAGATTTCGTATATCTCAAGGTTTCACCATTGAAGGGAACCCAACGCTTTAGTCTGAAGGGAAAGTTATCTCCCAGATATATCGTACCTTTCAATATTCTGAACCGCCGAGGAGAAGTATCATATCAACTAGAACTGCCTGAAGAGATGTCAGCCATCCACAATGTGTTCCATATCTCGTTACTTCGCAAATGCTTGGAAGTGCCTGAGAAGACTGAAGTTTTCAAGAATATTGATCACAGAGCAGTGGAAATCAACAATGACCTGACCTATCAGGAAGTGCCCATTCGTATCTTAGAAGAAGCCTACAGAACCACCAGGACCAGGAGTATCAAGTTTCTCAAGATTCAGTGGAGCAACCATACAGAGGAGGAAGCCACTTGGGAGTGGGAGGATTACATTAGGACAGAGTTCCTAGATCGTTTTAGTTCCTAGTTTTCTTGTAAATCTCGGGACGAGATTTTATTTAAGGGGGGAAGGTTTGTAACATCCCAAAACTTCAATCCAAGAGTATCAAAGATCAAATCATCCAAATTTAGGATTCACAAAAACTTTTCCCATATTTAAAATGAAAGCATTCATATATGTGTGCATTTAAAATAGGAGTTGTTTTGAATTGCCATGATTGTATGATCCTTTGCTTCTAAAATGTTTCTTAGGTGATTTAAACATCATCTACATCATTCCCAAACTTTTCCTAAAAGAAATCAAATAAAAAAGAATTAAAATAAAGGAATGGTCATTTGGACAAATTTAACTCTCATGCCTACTTTGGCTATTCCTAGTACTCAATTCTTAACAGAAACATTTCTGGATATTTACACCCCTTGCTAGTACACATAATGAGGTACCAAGGCCCACCTTTTGATCTTCTAAAAACATTCTGGAAACTATTTTAAATGACAGTTTAAAATTGAATCTAATGCATAGGCATAGATCACCCCTATTTCAAAAACCATGTATTTGAGATCCATTTTCAAAACCCTTGCAACCAGAGACTACCTCGCACTAGTGGAGATCACCCAAAAATTTTGAACTCAAAATTCAAAACTTTTTCTCTTGCGGCCATTTCATCAAACTGACTGTGCACAAATCTGCACAAATGAAAAACACTGCTTTGAGCGGTGATCTTGGTCACCATTTGTGCCTAACCTTGTCCCCTTGTTCCCTCGACCAGCCCTACCTTTTGCTAGCCCGACAACACTTCGCACACGACCAAATGGTCATGGCCATTAAGGCCGAGCACCTTGAGCACCCCACCTTGACATCGTGCCACAGCAACCGCCAACTTCTCTCGCCATGTCTAGGAGGTAGCCAACGCTGCACCGCCCCTCTCTGTCCCTTGCCCGAGCCAAGAGCAGCCGTGGACCACCGAGGAGAAACCGCGCCCAGTGCCACCAGACCATGCCGACGCCGCAGAGAGCGTGCACGCCTCAAGGCACAAGCCACCACTCGACACCAGCCCGCGCCCACCGCTCCGCCTCGACCTGGAGAACACCCCAGACACGCCCGTTCGCCGCCCAAAGCCCCACAGCCACCGCTCGCCGTGGACATCGCCGCCTCTTCCTCTTAGAGCGCCACCTCACCCCGACCGCATACCACCGCCCCTATGGCCGCATTAAAGCGCTAGAGCACCGCCAGGGGACCGCCCATCGATCGCCATCCCCAGCCATGCCGCTAGCTCGCCGTAGCCATGTCGCCACCGTCGACCGCCCATCCCGCTCGGTCTTACCGTCGAGCCTATAAAAGGAGCCCTCCCCAGCACCAAAGACTCACACCATTCCACTCCCCTCACCTCTCTGAACCTCAACCACCCCTCGCTAGAGCCAGTGGAGCAGCAGCTTGCCAGAATTGGAGCCGGAGCCGCCGCCTCTGGAGAAGAAGGGCGCCATTGATACCGGCCACCCCAAGCTCCGCCACGACCACGCCTCGCCTCGCCGTCGTCTTCCACTTTTTTCGCCTGCATCGCCGACCCTGCTGGAGCCTGCACGCCTCAGAGACCCCACCGAGCCGCTAGGGTTTGAGTCACGACGACCCATCCGTGTGACTGACGACCCTCACCAGAGATCTAGCCTCTAATCGCACGACCCACAATGCGCGTACTGTTTCGTGTTTTAAGTGCCACTGACCAGTGGGACCCCCCTGTCAGTTGAGCCCCGTGCCACACAGCGCCACTGGGCCAGCCCATTTCCTTTCCCGCGCAAGCTCGTAGATTCAAATCTAGATTTTTCTTTTTAGTTAGAATATAGTTTCTTACAAGTGTTTCAAAATTCAATTCTGTGAGTTTGACAAATCCAAATTGCATGAAATAAATTTTGTCTGAAAGGTATTGAAATGCTCTATCCAAGCCCGTTGGATTTAATTCATTTAGAGTTATAGATTTCTCCTAATAAAAATAAGAAGACAGAAGCTTTTGCAACTTGAAACATTTTTGTAAAATCAACCAAGTTAGCTTTTGAGTTGATTCCAACTCTCAAAAATCACATTTCATCATATCTATCCACATATGTAATAATATTAAGGTTTATAGACAGTGACTTTGGACTAGTACCAAAATAATGCTATATAGGCATTTCTAGTCACTTTAAATCATTAAATAATAAACTTAAACCAAAGTAATATTGATCCAACCTTTAAATCTCATTCCCACATGTTAGAATATGTGGTGAGGACATGGGTCCACATGATCCCATATTTTGGTGGTGAATATTAAATTTTAGTTAATATTTCAATGAGTAGAAATTACTTTTCCAAAATAAAAAGGGTTGAAACTATTGAATTAAAACTTGTGATGTTTGGGATGATAATAGATCATCACTTGTGTGGTTTAGAATACTACTTAGCCTAAATTAAGTATTGCTTTGTGATTGTGCCCTCCCTATGTATTTATAGACGATAGTACCGACCAAGCCTTCGAGGAGGAGGAATTCTACCAGGAAGAAGAAGAAGACAACTTCAACCACTGCACCAACCAAGGCAAGCTATTAGTGGCAAGCTAACCCTTGCAAACATGCTTTAGTAAGCTATTGTAGCAAGCTAGAATAAAACTAGATAGTTTAGTCAAGATGCCTTAAACATACTTTGATCACACCCCCTTAGTTTACACAAAATTCTTTAATTAATTTTGAAGGTAGCATAAAGAGTATTAAACTTGACCTACTTAGGAACCTTTAGATGTCATTCTATGGCATGATATTGATCCCACCTTTCCACCTTAGTGAACACTCTTAACCTAGTGTTTTAGAATAGATCAAACTTGATTCACTTTAGATGGGAACACTTGGTGAAAATGAGTTATGAAAACCTTGGAATGATGAGTCATTCTATTGAGATGTTTTGACATGTGTTGAGAGACACAATTGGTTTATGATGATGAAAATGATGAGGCCTGAGCCTTAACCCTTTTATAAAACTGATGGTTGGATTCGGATGCGATACCATTCCAAATTTACCGTACAACCACATTACCTGAATTGGGTAAGGCTTAGCTGGAAATTTATATGCATTAGTATTAGTTCCCTCACGGGAGAGGTTTGAGCTGAGGCTACCTCTCAATGTTGTCCACCTATGCAGTGCCCAAGATGACTGATGGTCATGGTTGGGAGGCCATGCTCATAGGAGAGGTGCTTGTACTAGGGTGTGTAAAGGGAAGGTTATGTTTGATTATCTGCATACTAAGTATGATGATTCAGGTTATCCCCCATGATGTATCGAATCTTGTGGTGAAAGTGTACCACCTCTGCAGAGTGTCAAACTATTCGAATAGCCGCGTCCATGGTTAGGGACAGTTGGAATGGCCATACTGTTTCGTTGTCAGATGTTTTCTAAATAACTTGAAATGAATGATGACCTTTGACTTGACCACAACAGGGTTGTGTTAATGAAAATAGCTTCCCAACTTAAGTGATTCTAGACTTTTATTTTATCTTTTCTTGTTTCAGAACTCAGCTTAGGTTTCAAACTTAACTTGATAGTTATTCTTTCAATTCAGTATTTAACTTAGAATCGTAACCCTTGCTAGTAGTAGTTTGCGAGTACTTCAAGAGTACTCATGGATTTTGTCCCTGGCTATTATCATGGCCAGACTATGAAGGAGATTATCAAGATGATGGTCAGCAGGACGGCTATGATAACTAGGACTATCTGCCTTCGTCAGCATTGCCTGTGCACCTGAAGATGGACCCCACTGCTACGCTATCGTTTATTTCCGCTGTTTTTGTATTAAAGACTGGATCATGAGATCCTTATTTGTGTAAAACCTTATGTATGGTTTGTAATGGATGATGTACTATGATATCCAATCCGTTATGTCTCGCAAAAATGGTAATCCTGGAATTGCGAGGTATGGCATAACGGGCATCTGGGATTAAAAATCCGGGTGTTGACAAAGGGGCATGAGATTTCGGTTTATAACTTGTCAAGCATATCCTCTTAGTTGTGTCACTTTAACCTTAACCACTTCAAGATGCTTATGATAGGAGCAATGAGAGCTGAAAACTACAAGTACCATAATTTTTGGAAGCTCTTTATGAGACTTGAATCCCTACTTCCTTTTTACAAAAGGCCTTTCTTCCACCATTATATTGAGTCTCCACCTTCTATCTTTATGCACCTACTTTGAGAGCATAGTGGCCATTCTTAGTTCTATGTGCATTGTCCCAATACTAGTTGATTGATGCATAACTTGATATTGCTTGTTTAAAACTATTGTATCTAGTCACTCTTATGAACTTTGAAGGTGTCCTATGCATTTATATTTGCTACTCTATTGAGGGACAAGCTGAATACTTTTATGCTATGTTTTCTTTATGTGAAACAAACAAACGTCTTGCAAAGCATTGTTATTCATGAATCTTTTGTTTGTGCCTTTTCATGTTGCATCATAGTTTCTTTGCTTATTGCTAGAACTTTGTTTTTCATGTTATGATTGAAGTACTATGATACCGGCCTTGAATGTTTTACAAATACTTTGATCAAGTCTTTGATGGTGCATGTCACCTCAAAAATTATTTCTTTTTATCACTTACCTACTCGAGGACGAGCAGGAGTTAAGCTTGGGGATGTTGATACGTTGCAAATGTATCTATAATTTTTGATGTTCCATGCTTGGTTTTGTCCACTTTCTTGTGTTTTGTTCAAACTTTGGAGTACTTTTCATATGATTTCTTGGACTAACCTATTAACAAGAGCCACAGTGCCAGCTGCCTATTTTCTTCCGTTTTTGGTTCCAGGAAAGTCAGAAAATGAATATTCTCGGAATTGGACGGGACAAAAGCCAAAGTGCCTATTTTTTCGGAAGGGATCAAGTGCTAGAATACGAGACGGAGAGGGGCCAGGGGCCGGCCACACCACCTGGCCATGTGACCAGGCCTGGCACGTGCCAGGGGGTGGTCTGGCCGACCCCAGCACCCCCTCGGCCTCTCCTTCCGCCTATAAGTTGCCCTCGGGACGAAAACCCTAGGTACACGATCAAAAATCCACGAAGAGTTCAGAGTCATTGTCATCTCCATCCCTAGATCGGGAGGGATCTGAAGCTCTTCCGGCACCTGAGAGGGAATTCACCACAGGCCTTCTTCATCACCATGCAAGCCTCCAGTGTGATGCGTGAGTAGTTCATCCTTGGACTACGGATCCATGTAGTAGCTAGATGGCTGGTTTCTCCTCCTTTGTGCTTTCATGTTTAGATCTTGTGAGCTCCGTTCATGATCAAGATCATCTATTTGTAATCCATACATGTTGTGTTTGCGGGGATCGGATTAATATTGAGATGCTATTTTAGATTGATTATTGATTCTATCATGTCTTTGTTATTTGAGATCTTGCATGCTTTCCGTTGTTAGTAGCTATCTTGGCCAAGTAGATGCTAGCAACTCCAAGAGTTAGTATTTATGCTTGATAGTGGGTTCATGCCTCTGGTAATCTGGGGAAGTGACAGAAATCTCTAAGGTACTAGATGTGCTGTTGCTACTAGGGAGAAAACAACAATCCTTTGTTCATAGAACAATTGTATTGTTTACCTTACACGATTCAGAAGCAATAATTTGTTGCTTGCAACTTAATACTGGAGGGGGTTCGGATGATAACCTGAAGGTGGATTATTAGTCATAGATGCAGTTGGATGGCGATCTATGTATTATGTTGTAATGCCCAATCAAGTCTCAAAGGAGTCAAGATGATTAGTATATGCATGTATTGCTTTCTCGGTGTTTGTCAATTGCCCCGCTGTAATTTGTTCACCCAGCATGTTATCTATCTAAGGAGAGCCACCTCTAGTGAACTATGGATCCCGGTACTTGTCTTTTATATACAATCTACAATCTTGTACTTCTTTTTGTTTACTTTCTGCAAACTTTTACTTCTTTCCATTAGATACGTTTAATCCTTTGTTTTCCGCAAAACACGGTGAGATTGACAACCTCATCGCAAGTTGGGGACAAAGTTCTGGGGTTGTGTTGTGCAGGTCTCCAAGTTGCTACTAGCACCGATAGTGTGCCTTGCAAAGCTCAGCTAGTAAAACCTTTGGGGTGTTTCCTTGCTCCTACTGGTTCGATTAAACCTTGGTTTCATAACTGAGGGAAAACTTACTACTGTGCTCATCATACCTTCCTGTTGGGGTTCCCAACAAGCTCTACGTTGAAAGTCGAGTGCATCACGGGTGCACTCACATTGTTGGCTGCTGCAAGCTTCTTGGGGCACTCGTTGTAGTAGTGACCCTTGACTCCGCATTCAAAGCAAGTAATCTAGGACTTGTCTTTTCCTGCAATAGGCACAGCATTGCTTCCAGTCCTTGGGGCAGTATTGTTGTTGTTGTTGTTGGACTTGGGCGGTGCACGGTTGAACATATTGGAGTTGCCGGGGTTATTTTTATGGTTTCCTCCAGACCTTGGGTTTCGTCCTCCACGGTTGGGATAGCTTGGACACGACATAGGGGGTCTGTTGTTTCTTGGGACATATCTTGCAGACAGGTTGGGGCGATACTTTTGGGTATGGTGGGATCTAGGCTGGTGCATCATCCTACGCTTGCGATTGTCATTGGCCTGGTTGATCTCCCCTTCCATCTGAATGGCAGAGTCCACTAAAGCTTCAATATCATCAAAGGGAATGTTGACTAGCATGGTTTGCATCTCATCATGTAGTCCGTTCAGGAATTGCTCTTTCTTCTTTGCTTCTGTGTCAATCTCATCAGGGGCATATCTGGCTGGTGACAGAAATTTGTCATGGTATTCCACCACAGTCATTCTCCCTTGTTTCAATTCTCTGAACTCATCCCTCATCCTCTTAATCAGACCCGGGGGCACATGAGTCCGGCTGAACTTGATTTTGAACTCATCCCAAGTCATCATCTGACCTCCGTTCATGGTACAGGTGCTATTCCACCAGGCTCTTGCATCACCTTCCAGATAATGGGTGGCAAATAGTACTTTCTCATTGGCCTCAACTCCTGCGACCTCTAAGTTGTTCTCCATGGTTTGCAGCCAGTCATCAGCATCTAAGGGCTCTTCAGACTTACTAAAGATAGGTGGGTTGGTATTCTGAAAGTTCTTGATCTTGGATCCATGGTTATCCTGGTTTCCGTGACCTTGATTATTGTGGGACATTTGAGCTATATGTTGAAGAGTGGCTAGGTTGGCTTGACGTTTGTCTCTACTAGCTTCACGGTTAGAAACTAGCATTTGCAGAATCTGCAGCATTGGGTCCTAAGATGAACTGCTTCCTCCGGGATTTCCACGAGTCATCTGAAGATATAGATAGATAGTGAGATAAGAGGGAAATCTCTAAGGTTCATGGTTTTGTTTCAAAAACTTTAAACTTTGAGTTTGACTTAGGTTTTGTAAACTAACAACTTCCTCTCATTCATTCATTCATTCAAAGCACACAATACAAACACACACCACAACACAAATAGAAATCAGATGGTTTTAAGAACCATTATGTGAAACTACGATACAATGGGACCGGATACAACTCATTCCCACGGTAGTGCTCAAGTGCATCTAATCATCATCAATGAAGTCGGAATCATCATCATCAGTGTGGAACTCCATGGCATCGTCTTCATCATCACTGAGGTAAGAGTAGAGATCACCACGGATATCTGAAGGAAATATGCCCTGAGAGGCAATAATAAAGTTGTTATTATGTATTCCTTGTATATGATAGATGTTTATTTTGCATGCTATAATTGTATTGATAGGAAACATCAATACATGTGTGTTTAATAAACAAAAGGGTTCCTAGTTATGCCTGTCTTATAGACTAGCTTGTTGATTAACAAGATGATCAAGGTTTCCTGATCATGGACATTGGATGTTGTTAACAACAAGGTCACAGCATTTGTGAAATGATGTGATGAACATTCATCCGAAGTATAGCATTACGATCAAGTCATTATGTTTATATTGCTATAACATCATACAAAGTAGTCTTAGTCCTTAGACCATGAGATCATGTTAATTGCTAACACCGGAAGAGTATCTTGATAACATCAAACGTCACACCGTAACAGGGTGACAATAAAGGTGGGTTCAGTGCTATGAAGGTGTTATGTTGAGGCTCATGGATCAAGAGTGGAATTTGTCAATCCCGATGACGGATAGATATACTCTGGGCCCTCTCGGTGATATCACATTAAGATAGCTTGCAAGCAAGTGATGTGATCACTAGAATGTTATATCACGGGAACAAGAAAAGAGTGCATGTCGGTAACGAGATCAAACTAGGTATTTGGATACCGATGATCGAATCTCGGACATGTATTATATCATGAGACAAAGGGATTAAATTGTTGACGTTAAAGGTTCTCACGATCACAGAAGTCATCGTTGAATATGCAGGAGTCAGTATGGATCTCCAGGTCCCGCTTCTGATTATTGATCTGAGAGGAGTCTCAATCATGTCTGCATTATTCACGAATCGTATGGTGACACACTTAAGGGTTGCCGGACACCATTTAGGAGCACATATGTTCCAGACAAAAGGTTTGCAAAGCGCAGGAAATGTTTCGATAGAAACCGGAATTGTTTCGGGTGAAATTGCAGAAAGTGGTTCTGCATGTGATATTGAAATGTTGCAAGGGGTTTTATGTGAATGTTTGTTAATTAAAGTAATTAACAAAATTCTGAATAAAATAAATAAAAGAGTTTTATTAATTGAGAGTTGCATTTAATTTGGTGGAAATTAAATACATGTGAGTGGGATTTTGGGTGGAGGCCATGTTTATGTGAGTGGAGGTTCACCACATGATTGAAGGAGGGGAGGAGTCCCCCCCCTCATGCGCCGGCTATGGGAGGGGAGGGGTCTCCCTCCCTCCTATATAAAGCCCCCCTCTCCCCTCTCACAAACGACACCTCCTTGTGAAGGATCTCTCTCCCCCTCTAGATATTCCCCCATGGTCTCGGATTAGCGAGATACATGTTCCCGGTGGCCTTGCGTCTGGAAGGAGTTGCTGCTTCCGCTGATTTGCTGGAGCGAGGAGGTGGAGGTTGTCCGGTGGCTTGAACGTGTGTGCGAGGAAGGATGCGCTGCTGATTTGCGGCGCTCGGACTTCCACATGATCTTGAGATCGGCAAGCGTATGACTACATCAACCACGAGTTCCTACTTGTTAACAAAACTCGTTGTCTTCGAGGGTAAGTTCTACATGGATGTATGTCCACCCGTTGCTCTGTATCTAGTAGATAGATCTTGGCATATAGTTCTCATCATAGGAATTTTTTTGTTTTCTATGCTGTGGACCCAACAATATCTTCACCTTCCTCCTCCTTCGCTTTAAGCTGGATCTCTTGTTCATGGATGGTCTTCTCGAGAGTGGCCACCTTCTTGCAAAGACGGTCGATGATGCGATCCTTCTTGTCATGTTGACGACGAAGTGATTGGCGCTCCTTGGCGAGGATAGCGAGGGTCTGGTCCTTCTTGACTGCAATGGCATGGTTGTGGTTGGCGTAGGCACGAGCGTTGTCCAACTCCTATTGTCTATCATACAACATGAAGTCGAGATTATCCACTTGGTGCTTCAACTCCTGGTGTCCTTGCATCTCCAAGGGCATTCCCATAGAACCACGCCTTGCGTAGTGAGCAAAGCAAGTTCCCTGGATCTGGTTGATGTTTTTTCCACATAGACGGGCAAGAGCTTCTTGCATAGCCCTGGCTAATCTATCTAGCTAGTTATTCTCCTGAACGCTGAATTGGATCTTCTCCCAAGTGGGTGCTTCCTTTTTGCCTCGGAGATCTGCAATTATCAGCCACGATAGCTCTCCTCCTTGCTGATTGTTGAGTTGGGCACCGAAGAATTCCGGGTAAGGGCGCTCAAGATACTCTGCGAGTGCATCGAGATCCCTCTCAAAGATCAGGCTGCCTCCGTTGCCCAGCTAGTAGAACTTGCTATACTTTACCTCCTCCTATAAGAATTTAGGGTGAGCAAGTTAGTGGTGTGATCAAGTGTGTCAAATTTTATGTAGGATTGCAAGAATTCTTTAGGAACATGAATTTTTTGAAAGAATTTCAAGGATAAGAGTGGGAATAGGTTTTCATAAATATTCACTTCTTTTTTTTTGAAACTAAGTTTTTGTTTAGATGTCCATTCTAACTAGGGTCTCCTATGGTCAGGATGGCTCTAATACCAACTTGTCAACACCCGGATTTTTAATCCCAGATGCATGTTATGCCATACATCACAATCCCAGGATTACCTTTTTGCGAGACATAACAGATTGGTATCACAGTACATCATCTATTACAAACCATAATAAAGGTCTTACAAATAAAGGATCTCATGATCTAGTCTGAACACAATCAAAGCAGCGGAAAGTAAACATAGTAGGGCTCCATCTTCAAGTTCACAGGCAATGCTGACGATGGGAGATGATCCTAGTTGACATAGACCTCCTGCTGTTCATCTTCCTGGTAGTCCTCCTCATAGTCTGGCCTCGGGAATAGCCAAGGACAAAGCCATGAGTACTCTTTAAGTACTCGTGAACTATCACTGACAAGTAAGGTAGTTCTAGTGGGAATCTTAAGCTCTAGGTTTATTTTCAAAAAGGCAGGTTTATTTCGTACTGAGTTAAGAAGTAAAGAAAACTAATTTAATGTTCTACATCACCTAAGTGGGAACCTAGTTTTCATATCCACAACCCTGTTGTGGTCAAGTCAAAGTCATAGTTTACTTCACAAGTCATTTTGAAAACATCCGATAATGGAACAGTATGGCCACTCCAACTGTCCATGACCGCGGACGCGGCTATTCGAATAGTTTTATACTCTATAGAGGTGGTACACTTTCACCACGAAATTCGATATATCCATCAGGGATAACCCTGAATCATCATACTTAGTATGCGGATAATCAATCCTAACCTTTCAATTACACACTCTAGTATAGGCACATCCCCTATGATCTTGGCCTCCCAGCCATGGCCATCTGCCATCCTGGGCACTGCATAGGTGGACATTCACATTCACGAGGTAGCCTCAGCTCAACCTCTTTCCACGAGGGAACCCATACTAAAGCATATAAACTTCTAGTTAAGCCCTACCCAATTCGGGTATTGTGGTTGTACGGTAAAATTGGAATAGTATCACATCCGAACCCAACCATCAGTTTTTATAAAGGGCTAAGGCTCATGCCTCAACATTTTCATCATCAAATCCTTTTGTGTTCATAACACATGTCAAAACATTTCAATAGAATGAATCCTCATTCCAAGGTTTTCATAATCATTTTCACCAAGTATTCCCATCTAAAGTGATCAACTTTTATGCTTAGCACTAGCCACTAAAGTTGAGGGTATTCACTAATGAGGGGTGCTAATAAAGTGTAACTATCCAACTCTAGTTTTATGCCTTTTGATGACATCTAAGTATAACTACTTAGGCCTAGTTTTATACTCTTTATGGTATCTATACTATTTTTTCAATATTCACAAAGCACTAACTAAAAGTAAAGAACTTTGGTAAAAAATAAAAGAATAAAGCTTGTAAGTAAAACTTGGGTTTGGTATAATCAAAGTGGTATAACCAAAGCATGCCTAATGCATCTCGCATAGGTTATCTTGCAAGGATGGCTTGTATAGTTAACTTGTAGTGTTAGGCTTGCACATATATGAGGTTTGCAAGTGTTATCTTACATATTTCTAGCTTGCATGGTTAAGAAACTTGCAAGTGTTAGCTTGCCTTGAGTAGTCAAGTGATTGAAGTTCTCTTCTTCTTCTTCTTCTTCATAGTACTCCTCATCCTCGTATCCCGGGTCGGTACTATCGTCTATAAATGAATACGAGGTACACAATCACCAAACAATACTTAACTACTTCTATGTAGCACACAAAGGCTCACACTTGATGATCTAGCATCATCACAATCATTACATGAAAGAAAGGCCTAGTCCTATTTATTTTATTTTAGAAAAGTAATTTCTACTCATTGAAAATAGTTAAGATTTAATATTCTCCAATTAAAATATGGGATCATGTTGACACATGTCATCACCACATATTATAATACTTGGGAATGTGATTTAAAGTGGTGGTCATATTTTATAAAGTTTAAGATTATTATTTAATACAATTAAAGTGACTAGAAATGCCCATATAGCATTCTTTTAGTACTAGTCTAAGATCACTGCATGTAAACCTAAATATTTTTACAAATTCAGATAGATCTTGTCAAATGTGATTTTTGAGAGTTTGAATCAACTCAAAAGCATTTATGGTTGATTTTTGAAAAATGTTTGAATGTGGAAAAGTCTCTATCTTGTTATTTTTGGTATAGGTGATCTATAATTTTAAATGGTTTAAATCCAACGGGCTTGGATAGATATTTTGAATACCTTTCTAACAAAATTGGAATCATGCAATTTGGTTTAGTAAATCTCTTTGAATTGATTTTTGAATCTACAAACAGAATCTAGTTTTAACTAAATGGGAAAAAGATTATTTGAATGGATGGGCTCTGCGCGGGAAACCAAATGGGCCGGCCTAGCTGCACTGTGCGGGCGCAGTGGGCTGCTGACAGGGCGGTCCCACTAGTTAGTGGCTCATTTAACACAAAATTGTGTCTTTCAATCTAGGTCGTGCAATTAGACTAGGATCTAATGGTTGAGGTTCATCTTCTATGTCGAACGGCTCCGGCGAGACTGAACCCTAACGGCGACGGTGGGGATACGTGGGAACTCACCTGGGCTCCAGCTAGGGTCGGTGATGGGGGCGAATGACGTTGTAGACAATGGTGGTCGTGGCGGCTCAAATCAACGGCTCCTCTTCTCCTCTGCAGCGGCGGACTCCGGCCAAATTCCGGTGATGTGGTGCTCGCCTTGCTCCGGGGAGAGGTGTGGGAGGTTCTATGAGGAGTGGGGAGTGAGATGGTGTGGATAATAGAGGCTGGGGTGGCCTCTATTTATACACCGGCAATGGGGACAGAGCAGGGTGGCTCGGGCTCGTCGGTGACGGCGATACAGGGGGCTATAGGCATGGCTGCGGGTAGGGTTCGGTGTGGTGCTTCCTGACGGTCGTTGCACGCTTAATGGCACGGCACGGGGCGGTCTAGAATGGTCAGGACTGGTCGGTGCTCTACGCGGAAACGGCGGCGTTTGAGACGGTGCACAGGGGCTACGGTCCACGCGGCAGCGAACGGGCATGTCTGGGAGGGGGCTACCGGGCTGCGGTACCAAAGTTCGCGGGCGAGTGCACCGCGGTACCTAAGTTGCCTGAGATTACCGTGTTTCAAAAGGTTGGGCTGCCAACTACCGAGAGTGGCCATTTCGATGCAAACTCGTCTCACCCCTACCAAATCCAAACATGCTGTGAAACTGCCCCGTGAGGTAGACGGTCGGGACCCTCATGTCAGTAATATTTTCGTGATGCGAGCACCAACGCGGCAACCACGTAGGCGAAACGAGATACTAAAGGAGCATGGTGCGTTGACCAAATTCACAAATCCACTCCCTCCCTCCTTTCGCATGAACCCTAGCACCAGCGGCGTCGAAATCCCCTCTCCAACCAGAATGATCTCTTCGGGCATTTGACTTCCGGCGCCAAGTTGCTGCGCCTACTCGCTACTATCAAGATCTAATGCCGAATGCCGTGCCAGCCATTGCGATTTCAGCCTCTACCGCCGACGAGCTAAGCAGCACGAAGGATGGTAGATCCATTTGCCGAGGAAGAAGTACTTCTGGCTAATTTCGGGTGAGCTACTCTTCTCTTTGCTATTCGCACTACCTATAACTGCTAGCTGGCTATTGGCATTAAAGAGATATATCGAACATAGAATTGTTGGCTCGCACGACGCTCACAAACAATTCTTATCTTTTGTCTCCAATTTTCTGTCAACTAGGATCTCCGCTGAACCCAAATACACGGTTCTGGTGGCCATCTGCGGCTACCTCATTAAATTAGCACATGGGAAGCGCACGTGGAAACAAGCTCGAATCAAGATGGAAGCGCCGGTGCGCTATGCACCGCCCTGGTTTGGTTGTCATGCGTGAACTTGCTAAAATGAGGCCAGAGCAGACTGCACGGTTCAGCATCGTTGACGAACGAGGCTTGAAGGTTCCTATAGAGTGTGACAGTTAGCTAATTGGGTTGATGAAATCGCATGTTAGGCTTCACGTGGTTATGCTGGTGTGTAACATAGAGGATGAGGAAGATCCAGCTACTGGGAGTCGCCCAGCTATTATTGGACAGGGAGGTCTAACTCGAACCCCTGCTGTTGTTGAGAAAAATGTGGTTCCTCGTCTGCGACATGCTTCTGTCAGGCAACCTCCTTTTAGGAGTCCCCAGATTGCCTGTGGAAAACTCGCCTAGAATCTGCCGGTATCTGGTTGTCCCCCGCCCCTGCGTTCGTGTTGCTGCGGCTGCTGCTCACCCAATCCATGCCGCTGTTGAGAAAACTAAGGTGTCCGGAGGCTTCCCCGCTGTTGTTGCCAAGACCGCCGCCTTGTGTGCTGCTCCTCCTCGAAACCGTCCTCAAGTTGTGCGAACCCGTGCTCTGGAATCTGCTGGTACTGGTCGTCCTCGTGTTGTTGTTGATCTGGACGCTGTTGACCCAATCCCTGCCACTGTTGAGCAAACTAAGGCTTTTGGAGGCTGCCCCACTGTTGTTGCAAAGACTGATGCCTTGTCTCCTCCTCGAACCCGTGCTCGGGTTCAGCGAGCTGCTGGTCTGAAGCCAGCTCATGGTCTGGACTCTGCTAGCACTCGAAACACTGTTGTTGTGGGAACTGCTCCTGATCATCGATGTGGCATGGCAGCTGCTGATCCTATTGTGGCTGCCGTTAAAGGGGCCCTGCCTGTCCACCATGTAATGTAGCTCCCGCTGCTAAGGGCCCTCGCCTTGCTCCTGGTCCTGGTACTTCCACCGAGGTTGATCTAGCTAACGATGACGCTGGTGATGGAGGCAGTGGCATTGGGGCTGGGTCTGATGGTGCCGCTCCATCTCTCGAACCTCTCGGAGGTTTCTATCCTGAAGAACCTGATGATGGCAAAGTAATCGTTCGTATTGGTGTCGCGGATTATACTGCAAAATTAGATGATGGCACAGAAAAATTCTATGACGAGTTTGATGTAATCCTTGGCATATACGACCCTGAAGTGGTAGAGTTATCTGACCTGATGGCATCGTTACATGTGAAGGTGCTGTGGGGGTCCTCCCAGGAAGCACGTTTGTTATATTATGGTTACAGGAGCAAAAAAGACTATCGAAGTGAAAGATACCAGGGATTTAGTCGTACCGTTTACAAGGAAACATTATAGAGGTGAAGTTTACTTCCACTTGGTAGTGCTCATGGTTGGAGAGGAATTGGAACTCGACAATAGAGATGATGGACTTTTAGAAGGCATGCGTGACCTGATCCATGGCATCACTAGGGCTGGTGCGACTGAGGGTAGCTTCGAACAGAGGAGAGTCTTACAGAGGAGCGTCATAAAGAGGAGCAGGAAGAGCATCCCTAGAAAGGGCACCCCGAAGAAGAACGTCACCAAGGAGACCACGCTAGAGAAGAGGACGCCCAAGAGTCGCACGACAAAAGGCACCACACCGCAGAGTACACCCCTGAGTCCAGTCAAAATGCCACACCGAACGGTAGCAGCAAAAACGCTAAGAGGGCTAGCACGGTGGTGAACACTCCCAGGAGTGGTAGCAAAGAGGCGAAGATGGCCAGCATGAAGGCTACCACACCTAGTGGGAGCAGAAAAAAACTAATTTGGAGCGGAACACGCCGCTGTCAGGGAATTATGCCAGCACGAAGGAGAACACGCCCAATAGTAGCAGCAAAAGGGCTAATTTGGAGCGGAATACGCTGCTGAGGTCAGGCAATAATGCCAGCACGAAGGAGAAGACGCCCAATAGTAGCAGCAAAAGGGCTAATTTGGAGCGGAACACGCCGCTGGGGTCAGGCAATAATGCCAACACGAAGGAGAACACGCCCAATAGTAGCAGCAAAAGGGCTAATTCGAAGAAGAACACGCCACAGAGGTCCAGCACCCTGGAGCCAACACCCGTGAGGGGAGGCAGTAAGGAGACCACACCCAAGAGAGACAGCAAAAGGCCTAGTTCAATGGGGAATGGAACGCGGATGTCAAGTCCTACTGATACCATCAGGAAAGATTACATCAAGAAGGAGGATGTACACAGGAAGAGCAAGAGGGTTCTGTACACTCAAGATGAAGTTGATTCTGACTGCTGTTTGTCCACTGAAGTACTTGGGATGCGTGCAAACGTAAGACCACTCCATGTGGTTGCAGCAGAACCAACCGAGTGTCTTGGAGAAAACAAAGTTGCCAGTGAGGTGGATTGGGGAAATGTTCCTATCCATCCGGGTGGATACGATGGTGCAACCCCACCCATGGGAGTCTATGATGTGTGCAGTACTAGGCATTAGAGACGATGGAGAAGATTCTGAATCAGATGAAGAAGAAGGTACTATAGAGGATCAAGAATCTGGTGATGATGAAATAGACGAGGAACTTAACGATGAGGCTGGTATTCCAGTCGATGATTTGGGTGTTGAAGTAGAAGAAATGAAACATGACCACGAGTATCCTATAATTTCGGTCGGCACCGAGTTCAGGAGCATGCATGAGTTCAGGATTCCGGCATTTTTGTATCAAGGGGGAGTTCGACGTTTATCGACTGAAGAACTCTGCCGATAGGTATGAGGCCATTTGCAAGTTAACGTGGATGAATGGACGGGCCGAGGTACATTGTCCATGGAGGATCATAGCAAGAGGCTTACCTGCGTCGACTGCAATTAGGGTATTGGGGCAATGAATGCAGCAAACCATTAGAACTCTCTCTCTTTTAACTCTATAACTACAATTGATGTGCGATATCTTTCTGGCAACTAGTCGACTCCGCTTATCTTTTAAATGAATCTGTGTTGCAGGTGAACAAAATGGGCCCTCCACACATGTGTTCGACAGGCAGCAAACTGAAATCCTCCATGGCTGATACGGAGTGGGTGGCTATGCAATCTATGTCCATACTAAAGGATAACCCTAAGGAGACCACGAAGAATATTCAGACTAGCCTCGGTTCTAATACAACATTGTCCTTCCGTATTACACGGTTTGGAAAGGTAAAGAGAAAGTTCTAGGGGTCTGGCACGGGGATTGGACCAATAGCTTCAGGATGCTGTACAACTTCAAGGCGGAGGTACAAGCTAGGTGTTCGGGGAGTGTTGTGGAGATTGACACCGAATCAGAAGGTGGTAAAATATATTTCAAAAGATTTTCCATGGCGCTTAAACCTTGCTTCCAGGGATTCAAGGACGACTGTAGGCCGTATCTGAGTGTAGACAGCACTGTCCTAACTGGCAAATGGAAAGGCTACCTTCCATCTTCCACAACACTTGATGGTCACAACTGGATGTTCCCAGTGGCATTCGGGCTGTTCGAAACAGAAACGGAGGAAAACTGGGTCTGGTTTATGAGGCAGCTCAGGAGATCAATAGGCCACATGGATCCATTGGCTATATCCACGGATGCATGCAAAGGGCTGACGAATGCAGTGAAGGAGGTGTTCCTGCGAGCTGAAGGTAGAGAATTCCATGCCCATATGATGCTCAACTTGTACTCACACTATGCAGGCAGCGTATTTTGTTACATGTTTCCTGCTGCTAGAGTTTACAAACCTAGTAGCAGCGATTATTTCATGAGCAAGATTTTTGCCGAAGCCCCTGAACTTCCAGAGTACTTAGCCATCCATCATTCGTAGCTATGGAAGAGGAGTAAATTCAACCTTGACATCAAAGTTGATTACATAAACAACAACCTTGCAAAATGCCTGAATAACTGGGTGAAGGACATAAAAGTGCGTCCTGTTCATATCTTGATGGACAGCATACGTGGTATGATCATGAAGCTGTTAAATATAAGGAGAGAGATCAGTAGGAGACTTAGAGGACATATGCTACCGCCAGTTGTACAGCAACTGCACAATAGAAGCCGAGGACTTGCTCATCTTAAGGTTCTCCTGTTAACCAGCAGAAGCTGTGAGGTGGTCGATATGTCCAAGAGTGGCAAAAGGGATGTTGTGAACATCCAGCTGCGAGAATGCACCTGCTTAGAGTGGCAGCATACCGGGAAACCTTGCGACCACGTCTTGGCCTTCTTGCTGAAGAAAAGAACTCTACGACATTTGGATCAGTATTTGTCAGACTACTACTCTATGGAAAAGTTCAGAGCTGCGTACGCTGGATCCATCGAGCCATGTACAGACCCATCTCAGTGGCCTCAAATCCAACTGTATTTTGAGATTTGCTAGCCAGTTAAAAAAAGGGGAAGAGGAAGACCCCAGGTGAATAGGTTTAAGAATTTTCTCGAGAAGAAGGGTTCGGCTTTCTGTGCTACAAAGAAGGGCAAAAACAGATGCAAGACCTGCCATCTTATAGTCCATAGAGCAGCTGGATGTCCCCTTAATGCTCCCAAACCTAGGTATGAGATGGTACATTCACACAAAAAATTGTTTATAGTATGTAGATATAAGGTAGTAATCCATGTACTATTTTTTTACAGGAAGCACAAGGTAAGAAACAAGACGGCCGACTCAGTGATTTTGCTGCGGAAAGAAAACCAAAACGAGTGGAGTGATGATGCCAGACAAGATTCTGGTGCTGATTGGCCCGACTTCCCTCGGCCCGGAGATGCAGGGTACGTGAAGGTAAAAAAATTGGCACCCAGGAAGAGGAATAAGGCAGGAGATAAAGAAGCCAGTGGACGTGAACGAAATAGGAAGAAAGTTGGCACCCAAGCAGAGAAAGAGGGCTAGCAGTGTAGCAGCCTAATGATGTATTGAACTTGAACCTATATATGTAGTTCGGTTAAACTCGAGCTGTGCGTGGAACTTGTCGGGCTAAACAATCGCCTCCGTATCAAGTAAAATGTATCGTGACTTTAGGATTTGATACGGCCGAGGCCACTAGTTGAATCCAAAAGCGTGACTATGCCACTACTATCCTAACAATCGCGATAGCTGAGCGTTAAATCCTCTCCAAAATCGATGGGTGTTAGTGGCACGTATACGATTTATTTATAGGCGCTTAATAAATCCTCCGTTGGCATTACACTTATGATAAGTTTCGGCTGGAAAACAATTTCTTAAGCTGGTCGCTACACTCCACGAAGTAGCAACTTATTTCAACACCGGACAATGACATGGCAACATAAACCAAATGCAATGATAATGCCCAGATAATGAGGAAATTGTGTCCACTATCCGCCTAATCTTGAGCCTCGTTCTGTCACCAACTCAACCCGCCTCCCGCCTCCCTACACTGGTGAAGCTCCGGATCTCTCGCCCATCGCATCGAATCTCCTCTTCTTGTCCCACACAGATCACGCAGATCCCGACAAGCTCTGTGAAAACTCGCTGGATTTTCGATCCACACAAACTTGTCACAGCCAGTCCCCCTCCGTTCCTACGTAGTAGATCGAAGGAAACAAAAAAAGAATTACATTACGCTTTCCGGATCCGGGTTACCATTGTACCTACAGTAGGAACTTACCGCTCTGATGCTGCAGTTGCTAAATTTTCCTGCAGTATTTTCATCGGTCCATGAAATCCATCTCGACATCTTCTCACTGCATAAACACAGCATATTGGGGTAGTAATTGTAGGGCGCCCTCCGGTACCTGATGGGGGCACCCGCCTGACGGTGTTGAGCTGACCCTAATTCCGCCCGAGACGAACTACACGAGCTGCGAGCCATGAGCGAGGGGAGCGAGGGCAAAGGAAAGAGGAGCCTTTGGATGTCAGGGTAGTGGTGAAGCGTGATTTATCCCTACTTAATAACTCGGACAGAATCCTACCGTCCACATTCGGCTGACAGGTGGGGGACCTAGCGTGTGGACTTGTCAAAAAAAAGCTCGCGCCTTCGTGGTTCAAAAGCCCTCTCGCGCGCATTGGACGAAATTTTTTGGCACCTTGCCCGCGTACATATCACTGGGAGGCCTTGATCAGGAACTAGACACGCCTGGCCCACAATCTTACTCTCTCCTAAGAACTTGTCATGGCTCGCGCCGACAGATCCATCCGCTCCACCACTTCCGGTAGGGCTCGCCGTGGTGGATCCACCCCAAGATCCTACCGTCGCAGTATCAAATGGCCATGGTTTCTTGAGAGGAGCGACGATGCTATGTATGCGAGCTTGGCCCCTCCTAACTGTAGAAGGACTGATGCGGCGTCGAGCATAATCAGGAGACGCTAGGCGCGACGGCGCTCGGTCCATGCCAACCCCGTCACCTTCGTCATTGTCGATTCCAATGTGGAGGACGACGGGGATGAAGCTGTGCAGAACGCCATTGTTGCCTCCTTGGCGAAGGGCAAGCCACGGGCGGGAGTGGATGTCACTAGGAAGGGCATGGCGGTGTCACCAATCGAGGTGGACTCCGACGATAGCGGTGTGATGGGTTTAGATGTTGTTTAGGATGGTTGCAATTTCGGTTGTGTTTAATGCGAGTACAATTATTGTAATGGGTTTGTCGAGCTATATTGAGAAATATGTGCCATAGCAGCATGTGAGTGTTTCCACTTTAGAAATTGTGTCTGTGCCATTTGCATGTTGCATTATCAACATAGATTACTTGTAAACAATCCAACGAAAATCATCAGATTACAACCATCGGACGGGAGTGGCAGGATGGAAGAGAAGTTGGGACGGCTTCGAGGGGAAGGAAGAGGAGGGGCGCGACACTGGCAGGTGGGCCCTCGGAACACGTGATACTGACATGCAGGAGCGGGAGCACACGGTATTGCCGGTCTGTCTAGAGCAAGCAGACTTTGCAACGTGACAACAACAAGCTGATTGGACCAATATAATAACTCGTCGAATTATTAAGGAGTACTGAAAACTACAACCGGGGTACATTCGCACAACACGTATGCTCTAAGAACCTGAGAAGCATCGCTTAAGTCTAACAGTAACGACAACACAAGTACTACATTTCCCTGTCGGTCTTCTCGATACAAATGTAGAATTGCATCTGCCTGTTTAGTCTAGCACCGACAAGGTACTGAGATGGCATGCATAGGATCGACCTTAGGTCCACATACTCCACCTCCTCACAAGGCTGGCGCCTCGGCTAGCACAAGAATGCTATCCGACGACGACGGCTGGGCGTTCGCCCACATGCGCATCGTGTATACGGGCCAGGTGCACGAGACCGACCTGACGCATATGACACACATGACGATGGGCCCGGCTCTGGTTCCCTGAACATCGGCGGTGATGGTCAGGACGAAAACAGAGCCATCTCCCCTTGGAAAATTAGCCGGCGGCATGCCGAGTCAGTGAACGGCACCTGCTCTTGGAGAAGTTGGGCTTGCCCATACAAGATCCTAATCACTTCGATCATGTGCCCCTCTGCAAGGTGGACGATGAGCTCGGCCGGCGGGCCGGTGTAGTTGCAGCCCGACTCCATGCAGGAGAACGCGCCGTGTGGGCACGCGAGCTCGTGGTAGGAGTAACATCGAAAGAATCCTGGGTGGGAGCACACGAGCGGGAACACCACTACGAAGTTGCGCGCGAGGATCTCCAGATTCTTGGGCTGCAGCATCTGCCACATCTGAAGTTCATCGAGAAATCGAAAAAAAGATCAGCAGTTAGATTGGTGAATAGCAGGAATATGTAGGATAAGTTCAAAATCTTGTAAAATGATTTCTTAGCATGAAGGTAGCGACCCGAGAATTGGCGGATGTTGTCGGCTTGCGTCTACGGCAGGATGGAAGTGAAGTGGGGAAAGTGTCTTCGAGGGGAAGAAAGAGAAGTACGGGGAGGAAGAGAAGTAATGGGGACGTGACACTGGGATATGGCCCACTGAACTCGTGAGTCATGACACTCGCAACATGTCAGTTTGTCCAGAGCAAGCGTGGCCAATCATGCCACAGAACAGCCTACTCGAGGATCGCTCTCACGAAGGCCATCCCAATCGTCCAAGCGCCCCAATCAAACGGTATGTAACAATTGTCAAGCAGAACAACTGTGTTATGGCGTGCCTTCTAGAAGACTCGGTCTAACGGTGGATCCATTGGGGGGCAGTGCTAGTTTTAGTATAAGAACAAACATGCAATGACTCTAATGGATCCATATGTGGTTTGTGGAAATAACACATATGCAATGACACTCCTTGATCCATGTGTGGTTTGTGGAAAGAACACACATGCAATGACTCTAGTGCTAGTTTTAGTATAAGAACACACATGCAATGACTCTAATGGATCCATATGTGGTTTGTGGAAAATAAAAACACACATGCAATGACTACTGGTTGGTCCATGTGTGGTTTGTGGAAAAGTACACACGTGCAATGACCACCGGTTGATCCATATGTTGTTTGTGGAAAAGAACACACATGCAATGACCACTGGTTAATCCATAAGTGGTTTGTGGAAAGAACACACATGCAATGACCACTGGTTGATCCATAAGTGGTTTGTAGAAAAGAACACACATGCAATGACTCTGGTTGGTCCATATGTGGTTTGTGGACAGAACACACATGCAGTAACCACTAGTTGATCCATAAGTGGTTTGTGGAAAGAACACATATGCAATGCCACTGGTTGATCCATGTGTGATTTGTGGAAAGAACACACATGCAATGACTCTAGTGCTAGTTTTAGTATAAGAACACACGTGCAATGACTCTAATGGATCCATATGTGGTTTGTGAAAAGAACACACATACAATGACCACTTGTTGATCCATGTGTGGTTTGTGGAAAGAACACACATGCAATGACAGTGGTGGATCCATGTGTGGTTTGTGAAAAGAACACACATGCAATGACTCTAGTGCTGGTTTTACTATAAGAACACACATGCAATGACTCTAGTGGGTCCACATGTGGTTTGTGGAAAGAACACACATGCAATGAACATTGGTGGATCCATAAGTGGTTTGTGGAAAGAACACACATGCAATGACCACCGGTTGATCCATAAGTGGTTTGTGGAAAGAACACACATGCAATGACTATGGTTGGTCCATATGTGGTTTATGGAAAGAACACACATGCAGTGACCACTAGTTGATCCATAAGTGGTTTGTGGAAAGAACACACATGCAATGCAACTGGTTGATCCATGTGTGGTTTGTGGAAAGAACACACATGCAATGACTCTAGTGCTAGTTTTAGTATAAGAAGACACATGCAATGACTCTAATGGATCCATATGTGGTTTGTGAAAAGAACACACATGCAATGGAACACTTGTTGATCCATGTGTGGTTTGTGGAAAGAACACACATGCAATGATAGTGGTGGATCCTGTTGGAGATATGCCCAAGAGGCAATAATAAAGTGGTTATTATTATATCTTTATGTTTATGATAAATGTTTACATCCCATGCTATAATTGTATTAACAGGAAACATTAATACTTGTGTGTTTTGTAAACATAAAAGAGTCCCCAGTAAGCCTGTTGTTGAACTATCTTGTTAATTAATAGATGATCATGGTTTCCTGATCATGGACATTGGATGTCATTAATAACAAGGTTATATCATTAGGAGAATGATGTGATGGACACACACCCATAGTAAGCGTAGCATAAGATCAAGTCATTAAGTTCGTATTGCTGTAAGCTTTGAAATGCATAGTAACCTAATCCTTCGACCATGAGGTTATGTTAATCACCATCACCGGATGGGTACTTTGATGACATCAAACACCGCTTCGTAACTAGGTGGTTATAAAGGTGTCATTGGGTATTCTGAAAGTATGTGTTGAAGCGCATGGACCAAGATTGGGATTTGTCCATCCATATGACGGATAGATATGCTCTAGGCCCTCTCGGTGGAATGTCATCTAGTTAGCTTGTAAACATGTGACTAGGTCACAAGGGATGACATATCACGAAACAAGTAAAGAGTACTTATCAGTAACAAGGTAGAACTAGGTATGGAGATACCGACGATCAAACCTCGGATAAGTAGAGTATCGCGTGACAAAGGGAATTGGTTCAGATGTTAATGGTTCTATCGATCACGGGAGTCATCGTTGAGTATGTGGGAGCCATTATGGATCTCGAATCCGCTGATGGTTATTGATCGGAGAGGTGTCTTCATCATGTTCGCATATTCACGAACCGTAGGGTGACACACTTAAGGTTCAAGTTGTTTTTAAGTAGATATGGAATATGCGTTGAGACTGAGATAATGTTGTTCAAGTCTCGGATTGATCCGGACATCACGAGGAGATCCGGAATTGTCCAGAGAATAAGATTCATATATTGGGGATCATTTTCTAAGTTAGGAAATGTTCTGGAGTGTTTATGGAGATTCTAGAAGGTTTCGAATGTTCTGAAGGTTCTAGAAGATTTCTTGGAGTTTGCTTGAAAACCAAGAAAGGATCAAGGAGTCTTTGTGGGGCAAGACACGGATTCGTGGGGGAGGAGGATTCCTCCCCCCCTCCCAATCCGCCGGCCAAGGAGGGAGGGGAGTCCTACTAGGACTCCCCCTCCCATGGCGCCTCCCTCCTTTAAATATAGGGGAGGGGGCGCCACCCCCTAGACCTCTCCCATAACAAACCCTAGCCGGCGCCTCTCTCCTCCTCCTTCGCCTGCTCGGCTTAGGCGGCCGCTGAATCTCTACTCCACCACCACCACCCACCGCAAGGCTGGGATTCCGTGGAAGATTTACTACCTCCGCCGGCTTCGGGCAGTGGGGAGAGGAAGGTCTCGCTCGACCAAGACATGTGACCGATCAGGAAGCTGCCGGAACGCGGCTCCGGAAGGATCGTCCACACGATCTTGAGATCGGCAAGTGATCGACTACATCAACCCCGAGATCCAATATCGTAACGCTTTCGGTTCAATGAGGGTTAGTACAGATCTATCTCGTTGCTCATGTCTAATAGATTAGATCTTGGCTTTTATCTAGATTAGATCTGGGTTTTGTTCGTTCTTGCGGTAGGAATTTTTTGTTTTCCATGCTAAAATCATCAGATCCATGTGTGCTTTGTGAAAAGAACACACATGCAATGAGTCTAGTGCTGGTTTTAGTATAAGAACACACATGCAATGACTCTAGTGGGTCCACATGTGGTTTGTGAAAAGAACACACATGCAATGACACCGGTGGATCCATATGTAGTTTGTGGAAAAGAACACACATGCAATGATCACTAGTGGATCCATAAGTGGTTTGTGGAAAGAACACACATGCAATGAACACTGGTTGATCTATAAGTGGTTTGTGGAAAAGAACACACATGCAATGACTCTGGTTGGTCCATATGTGGTTTGTGGAAAGAACACACATGCAGTGACCATTGGTGGATCCATATGTTGTTTGTGAAAAGAACACACATGCAATGCCACTGGTGGATCCATATGTTGTTTGTGAAAAGAACACACATGCAATGACTCTAGTGCTAGTTTAATATAAGAACACACATGCAATGAACACTAGTGGATCCATAAGTGGTTTGTGGAAAGAACGCACATGCAATGACCACTGGTTGATCCATAAGTGGTTTGTGGAAAAGAACACACATGCAATGACCACTGGTTGATCCATAAGTGGTTTGTGGAAAGAACACACCTGCAATCAACACTGGTAGATCCATGTGTGGTTTGTAAAAAGAACACACATGCAATGTCTCTAGTTCTAGTTTCAGTATAAGAACACACATGCAATGACTCTAGTGGGTCCACATGTAGTTTGTGAAAATAACACACATGCAATGACCACTGGTTGATCCATAAGTGGTATGTGGAAAGAACACACATGCAATGACCACTGGTTGATCCATAAGTGGTTTGTGGAAAAGAACACACATGCAATGACTCTGGTTGGTCCATATGTGGTTTGTGGAAAGAACACACATGCAGTGACCACAGGTTGATCCACGTGTGGTTTGTGAAAAGAACACACATGCAATGCCACTGGTGGATCCATGCGTGGTTTGTGGAAAGAACACACGTGCAATGACTCTAGTGCTAGTTTTAGTATAAGAACACACATGCAATGACTCTAATGGATCCATATGTGGTTTGTGAAAAGAACACACATACAATGACCACTTGTTGATCCATGTGTGGTTTGTGGAAAGAACACACATGCAATGATAGTGGTGGATCCATGTGTGGTTTGTGAAAATAACACACATGCAATGACTCTAGTGCTGGTTTTAGTATAAGAACACACATGCAATGAATCTAGTGGGTCCACATGTGGTTTGTGAAAAGAACACACATGCAATGACACCGGTGGATCCACATGTGGTTTGTGGAAAAGAACACACATGCAATGACCACTGGTGGATCCATAAGTGGTTTGTGGAAAGAACACACATGCAATGCACTGGTGGATCCATAAGTGGTTTGTGGAAAAGAACACACATGCAATGACCACTGGTTGATTTATATGTGGTTTGTGGAAAGAACACACATGCAGTGACCACTGGTGGATCCATATGTAGTTTGTGAAAAGAACACACATGCAATAAACACTGGTGGATTCATAAGTGGTTTGTGGAAAGAACACACATGCAATGACTCTGGTTCTAGTTTTAGTATAAGAACACACATGCAATGAACACTGGTGGATCCGTCAGAGGTTTGTGGAAATAACACACATGCAATGACCACTGGTTGATCCATAAGTGGTTTCTGGAAAAGAACACACATGCAATGACCACTGGTTGATCCATAAGTGGTTTGTGGAAAGAACACACATGCAATGAACACTGGTGGATCCATGTGTGGTTTGTGAAAAGAACACACATGCAATGACTCTAGTGCTAGTTTTAGTATAAGAACACACATGCAATGACTCTGGTGGGTCCACATGTAGTTTGTAAAAAGAACACACATGCAATGACCACTTGTTGATCCATAAGTGGTTTGTGGAAAGAACACACATGCAATGACCACTGGTTGATCTATAACTGGTTTGTGGATAAGAACACACATGCAATGACTCTGGTTGGTCCATATGTGGTTTGTGGAAAGAACACACTTGTAGTGACCACTGGTTGATCCATGTGTGGTTTGTGAAAATAACACACATGCAATGCCACCGGTGGATCCATATGTTGTTGTTTGTGAAAAGAACACACATGCAATGAACACTGGTGGGTCCATCTGTGGTTTGTGAAAAGAAAACACATGCAATGACTCTGGTGCTAGTTTTAGTATAAGAACACACATGGAATGAACATTGGTGGATCCATAAGTGGTTTGTGGAAAGAACGCACATGCAATGACCACTGGTTGATCCATAAGTGGTTTGTGGAAAAGAACACACATGCAATGACCACTGGTTGATCCATAAGTGGTTTGTGGAAAGAACACACCTGCAATGAACACTGGTAGATCCATGTGTGGTTTGTAAAAAGAACACACATGCAATGACTCTAGTTCTAGTTTTAGTATAAGAACACACATGCAATGACTCTAGTTCTAGTTTTAGTATAAGAACACACATGCAATGACTCTAGTGGGTCCACATGTAGTTTGTGAAAAGAACACACATACAATGACCACTGGTTGATCCATAAGTGGTTTGCGGAAAGAACACACATGCAATGACTCCTGGTTGATCCATAAGTGGTTTGTGGAAAAGAACACACATGCAATGACTCTGGTTGGTCCATATGTGGTTTGTGGAAAGAACACACATGCAGTGACCACAGGTTGATCCACATGTGGTTTGTGAAAAGAACACACATGCAATGCCACTGGTTGATCCATGCGTGGTTTGTGGAAAGAACACACGTGCAATGACTCTAGTGCTAGTTTTAGTATAAGAACACACATGCAATGACTCTAATGGATCCATATGTCGTTTGTGAAAAGAACACACATACAATGACCACTTGTTGATCCATGTGTGGTTTGTGGAAAGAACACACATGCAATGACAGTGGTGGATCCATGTGTGGTTTGTGAAAATAACACACATGCAATGACTCTAGTGCTGGTTTTAGTATAAGAACACACATGCAATGAATCTAGTGGGTCCACATGTGGTTTGTGAAAAGAACACACATGCAATGACACCGGTGGTTCCACATGTGGTTTGTGGAAAAGAACACACATGCAGTGACCACTGGTGGATCCATAAGTAGTTTGTGGAAAGAACACACATGCAATGAACACTGGTGGATCCATAAGTGGTTTGTGGAAAAGAACACACATGCAATGACCACTGGTTGATCCATATGTGGTTTGTGGAAAGAACACACATGAAGTGACCACTGGTGGATCCATATGTTGTTTGTGAAAAGAACACACATGCAATAAACACTGGTGGATCCATAAGTGGTTTGTGGAAAGAACACACATGCAATGACTCTGGTTGTAGTTTTAGTATAAGAACACACATGCAATGAACACTGGTGGATCCATCAGAGGTTTGTGGAAAGAACACACATGCAATGACCACTGGTTGATCCATAAGTGGTTTCTGGAAAAGAACACACATGCAATGACCACTGGTTGATCCATAAGTGGTTTGTGGAAAGAACACACATGCAATGAACACTGGTGGATCCATGTGCGGTTTATGAAAAGAACACACATGCAATGACTCTAGTGCTAGTTTTAGTATAAGAACACACATGCAATGACTCTGGTGGGTCCACATGTAGTTTGTGAAAAGAATACACATGCAATGACCACTTGTTGATCCATAAGTGGTTTGTGGAAAGAACACACATGCAATGACCACTGGTTGATATATAAGTGGTTTGTGGAAAAGAACACACATGCAATGACTCTAATTGGTCCATATATGGTTTGTGGAAAGAACACACATGTAGTGACCACTGGTTGATCCATGAGTGGTTTGTGAAAAGAACACACATGCAATGCCACTGGTGGATCCATATGTTGTTTGTGAAAAGAACAGCCATACAAATAACACTGGTGGGTCCATCAGTGGTTTGTGGAAAGAACACACATGCAATGACTCTGGTTCTAGTTTTAGTATAAGAAGACACATGCAATGAACACTGGTGGATCCATAAGTGGTTTGTCGAAAGAACACACATGCAATGACCACTAGTTGATCCATTAGTGGTTTGTGGAAAAGAACACACATGCAATGACCACTGGTTGATCCATAAGTGGTTTGTGGAAAGAACACACATGCAATGACAGTGGTGGATCCATGTGTGGTTTGTGAAAAGAACACACATGCAATGACTCTAGTGCTGGTTTTACTATAAGAACACACATGCAATGACTCTAGTGGGTCAACATGCGGTTTGTGGAAAGAACACACATGCAATGAGCATTGGTGGATCCATAAGTGGTTTGTGGAAAGAACACACATGCAATGACCATTGGTTGATCCATAAGTGGTTTGTGGAAAGAACACACATGCAGTGACCACAGGTTGATCCACGTGTGGTTTGTGAAAAGAACACACATGCAATGCCACTGGTTGATCCATGCGTGGTTTGTGGAAAGAACACACGTGCAATGACTCTAGTGCTAGTTTTAGTATAGGAACACACATGCAATGACTCTAATGGATCCATATGTCGTTTGTGAAAAGAACACACATACAATGACCACTTGTTGATCCATGTGTGGTTTGTGGAAAGAACACACATGCAATGACAGTGGTGGATCCATGTGTGGTTTGTGAAAATAACACACATGCAATGACTCTAGTGCTGGTTTTAGTATAAGAACACACATGCAATGAATCTAGTGGGTCCACATGTGGTTTGTGAAAAGAACACACATGCAATGACACCGGTGGTTCCACATGTGGTTTGTGGAAAAGAACACACATGCAGTGACCACTGGTGGATCCATAAGTAGTTTGTGGAAAGAACACACATGCAATGAACACTGGTGGATCCATAAGTGGTTTGTGGAAAAGAACACACATGCAATGACCACTGGTTGATCCATATGTGGTTTGTGGAAAGAACACACATGAAGTGACCACTGGTGGATCCATATGTTGTTTGTGAAAAGAACACACATGCAATAAACACTGGTGGATCCATAAGTGGTTTGTGGAAAGAACACACATGCAATGACTCTGGTTGTAGTTTTAGTATAAGAACACACATGCAATGAACACTGGTGGATCCATCAGAGGTTTGTGGAAAGAACACACATGCAATGACCACTGGTTGATCCATAAGTGGTTTCTGGAAAAGAACACACATGCAATGACCACTGGTTGATCCATAAGTGGTTTGTGGAAAGAACACACATGCAATGAACACTGGTGGATCCATGTGTTTCATGAAAAGAACACACATGCAATGACTCTAGTGCTAGTTTTAGTATAAGAACACACATGCAATGACTCTGGTGGGTCCACATGTAGTTTGTGAAAAGAATACACATGCAATGACCACTTGTTGATCCATAAGTGGTTTGTGGAAAGAACACACATGCAATGACCACTGGTTGATATATAAGTGGTTTGTGGAAAAGAACACACATGCAATGACTCTGATTGGTCCATATATGGTTTGTGGAAAGAACACACATGTAGTGACCACTGGTTGATCCATGAGTGGTTTGTGAAAAGAACACACATGCAATGCCACTGGTGGATCCATATGTTGTTTGTGAAAAGAACAGCCATACAAATAACACTGGTGGGTCCATCAGTGGTTTGTGGAAAGAACACACATGCAATGACTCTGGTTCTAGTTTTAGTATAAGAAGACACATGCAATGAACACTGGTGGATCCATAAGTGGTTTGTCGAAAGAACACACATGCAATGACCACTAGTTGATCCATTAGTGGTTTGTGGAAAAGAACACACATGCAATGACCACTGGTTGATCCATAAGTGGTTTGTGGAAAGAACACACATGCAATGACAAGGGTGGATCCATGTGGTTTGTGAAAAGAACACACATGCAATGACTCTAGTGCTGGTTTTACTATAAGAACACACATGCAATGACTCTAGTGGGTCAACATGCGGTTTGTGGAAAGAACACACATGCAATGAGCATTGGTGGATCCATAAGTGGTTTGTGGAAAGAACACACATGCAATGACCATTGGTTGATCCATAAGTGGTTTGTGGAAAGAACACACATGCAAGGACTACAGTTGATCCACGGTGGTTTGTGAAAAGAACACACATGCAATGCCACCGGTTGATCCATGCGTGGTTTGTGGAAAGAACACACGCAATGACTCTAGTGCTAGTTTTAGTATAGAACACACATGCAATGACTCTAATGGATCCATATGTCGTTGTGAAAAGAACACATACAATGACCACTTGTTGATCCATGTGTGGTTTGTGGAAAGAACACACATGCAATGACAGCAGGATCCATGTGGTTTGTGAAAATAACACACATGCAATGACTCTAGTGCTGGTTTTAGTATAAGAACACACATGCAATGAATCTAGTGGGTCCACATGTGGTTTGTGAAAAGAACACACATGCAATGACACCGGTGGTTCCACATGTGGTTTGTGGAAAAGAACACACATGCAGTGACCACTGGTGGATCCATAAGTAGTTTGTGGAAAGAACACACATGCAATGAACACTGGTGGATCCATAAGTGGTTTGTGGAAAAGAACACACATGCAATGACCACTGGTTGATCCATATGTGGTTTGTGGAAAGAACACACATGAAGTGACCACTGGTGGATCCATATGTTGTTTGTGAAAAGAACACACATGCAATAAACACTGGTGGATCCATAAGTGGTTTGTGGAAAGAACACACATGCAATGACTCTGGTTGTTGTTTTAGTATAAGAACACACATGCAATGAACACTGGTGGATCCATCAGAGGTTTGTGGAAAGAACACACATGCAATGACCACTGGTTGATCCATAAGTGGTTTCTGGAAAAGAACACACATGCAATGACCACTGGTTGATCCATAAGTGGTTTGTGGAAAGAACACACATGCAATGAACACTGGTGGATCCATGTGTGGTTTATGAAAAGAACACACATGCAATGACTCTAGTGCTAGTTTTAGTATATGAACACACATGCAATGACTCTAGTGGGTCCACATGTAGTTTGTGAAAAGAATACATATGCAATGACCACTTGTTGATCCATAAGTGGTTTGTGGAAAGAACACACATGCAATGACCACTGGTTGATATATAAGTGGTTTGTGGAAAAGAACACACATGCAATGACTCTGATTGGTCCATATATGGTTTGTGGAAAGAACACACATGTAGTGACCACTGGTTGATCCATGAGTGGTTTGTGAAAAGAACACACATGCAATGCGACTGGTGGATCCATATGTTGTTTGTGAAAAGAACACACATACAAATAACACATGTGGGTCCATCAGTGGTTTGTGGAAAGAACACACATGCAATGACTCTGGTTCTAGTTTTAGTATAAGAAGACACATGCAATGAACACTGGTGGATCCATAAGTGGTTTGTGGAAAGAACACACATGCAATGACCACTAGTTGATCCATTAGTGGTTTGTGGAAAAGAACACACATGCAATGACCACTGGTTGATCCATAAGTGGTTTGTGAAAAGAACACACATGCAATGACAGTGGTGGATCCATGTGTGGTTTGTGAAAAGAACACACATGCAATGACTCTAGTGCTGGTTTTACTATAAGAACACACATGCAATGACTCTAGTGGGTCAACATGTGGTTTGTGGAAAGAACACACATGCAATGAGCATTGGTGGATCCATAAGTGGTTTGTGGAAAGAACACACATGCAATGACCATTGGTTGATCCATAAGTGGTTTGTGGAAAGAACACACATGCAATGACTATGGTTGGTCCATATGTGGTTTATGGAAAGAACACACATGTAGTGACCACTAGTTGATCCATAAGAGGTTTGTGGAAAGAACACACATGCAATGCCACTGGTTGATCCATGTGTGGTTTGTGGAAAGAACACATATGCAATGACTCTAGTGCTAGTTTTAGTATAAGTAGACACATGCAATGACTCTAATGGATCCATATGTGGTTTGTGAAAAGAACACACATGCAATGGAACACTTTTTGATCCATGTGTGGTTTGTGGAAAGAACACACATGCAATGACAGTGGTGGATCCATGTGTGGTTTGTGAAAAGAACACACATGCAATGAGTCTAGTGCTGGTTTTAGTATAAGAACACACATGCAATGACTCTAGTGGGTCGACATGTGGTTTGTGAAAAGAACACACATGAAATGACACCGGTGGATCCATATGTGGTTTGTGGAAAAGAACACACATGCAATGACCACTGGTGGATCCATAAGTGGTTTGTGGAAAGAACACACATGCAATGAACACTGGTGGATTCATAAGTGGTTTGTGGAAAAGAACACACATGCAATGACCACTGGTTGATCTATATGTGGTTTGTGGAAAGAACACACATGCAGTGACCACTGGTGGATCCATATGTTGTTTGTGAAAAGAACACACATGCAATAAACACTGGTGGATCCATAAGTGGTTTGTGGAAAGAACACACATGCAATGACTCTGGTTCTAGTTTTAGTATAAGAACACACATGCAATGAACACTGGTGGATCCATCAGAGGTTTGTGGAAAGAACACACATGCAATGACCATTGGTTGATCCATAAGTGGTTTCTGGAAAAGAACACACATGCAATGACCACTGGTTGATCCTAAGTGGTTTGTGGAAAGAACACACATGCAATGAACACTGGTGGATCCATGTGTGGTTTGTGAAAAGAACACACATACAATGACTCTAGTGCTAGTTTTAGTATAAGAACACACATGCAATGACTCTGGTGGGTCCACATGTAGTTTGTGAAAAGAACACACATGGAATAACCACTTGTTGATCCATAAGTGGTTTGTGGAAAGAACACACATGCAATGACCACTGGTTGATCTATAAGTGGTTTGTGGATAAGAACACACATGCAATGACTCTGGTTGGTCCATATGTGGTTTGTGGAAAGAACACACATGTAGTGACCACTGGTTGATCCTTGTGTGGTTTGTGAAAAGAACACACATGCAATGCCACCGGTGGATCCATATGTTGTTGTTTGTGAAAAGAACACACATGCAATGAACACTGGTGGGTCCATCTGTGGTTTGTGAAAAGAAAACACATGCAATGACTCTGGTGCTAGTTTTAGTATAAGAACACACATGCAATGAACATTGGTGGATCCATAAGTGGTTTGTGGAAAGAACGCACATGCAATGACCACTGGTTGATCCATAAGTGGTTTGTGGAAAAGAACACACATGCAATGAACATTGGTGGATCCATAAGTGGTTTGTGGAAAGAACGCACATGCAATGACCACTGGTTGATCCATAAGTGGTTTGTGGAAAGAACACACCTACAATGAACACTGGTAGATCCATGTGTGGTTTGTAAAAAGAACACACATGCAATGACTCTAGTTCTAGTTTTAGTATAAGAACACACATGCAATGACTCTAGTTCTAGTTTTAGTATAAGAACACACATGCAATGACTCTAGTGGGTCCACATGTAGTTTGTGAAAATAACACACATGCAATGACCACTAGTTGATCCATAAGTGGTTTGTGGAAATAACACACATGCAATGACCACTGGTTGATCCATAAGTGGTTTGTGGAAAAGAACACACATGCAATGACTCTGGTTGGTCCATATGTGGTTTGTGGAAAGAACACACATGCAGTGACCACTGGTTGATCCACGTGTGGTTTGTGAAAAGAACACACATGCCATGCCACTGGTTGATCCATGCGTGGTTTGTGGAAAGAACACACATACAAATAACACTGGTGGGCCCATCAGTGGTTTGTGGAAAGAACACACATGCAATGACTCTGGTTCTAGTTTTAGTATAAGAACACACATGCAATGAACACTGGTGGATCCATAAGTGGTTTGTGGAAAGAACACACATGCAATGACCACTAGTTGATCCATAAGTGGTTTTTGGAAAAGAACACACATGCAATGACCACTGGTTGATCCATAAGTGGTTTGTGGAAAGAACACACATGCAATGAACACTGGTGGATTCATGTGTGGTTTGTGAAAAGAACACCCATGCAATGACTCTAGTGCTAGTTTTAGTATAAGAAAACACATGCAATGACTCTAGTGGCTCCACATGTAGTTTGTGAAAAGAACACACATGCAATGACCACTGGTTGATCCATAAGTGGTTTGTGGAAATAACACACATGCAATGACCACTGGTTGATCCATAAGTGGTTTGTGGAAAAGAACACACATGCAATGACTCTGGTTGGTCCATATGTAGTTTGTGGAAAGAACACACATGCTGTGACCACTGGGTGATCTATAAGTGGTTTTTGGAAAGAACACACATGCAATGCCACTGGTTGATCCATGTGTGGTTTGTGGAAAGAACACACATGCAATGACTCTAGTGCTAGTTTTAGTATAAGAACACACATGCAATGACTAATGGATCCATATGTGGTTTGTGAAAAGAACACACATAGAATGACCACTTGTTGATCCATGTGTGGTTTGTTGAAAGAACACACATGCAATGACAGTGGTGGATCCATGTGTGGTTTGTGAAAAGAACACACATGCAATGACTCTAGTGCTGGTTTTAGTATAAGAACACACATGCAATGACTCTAGTGGGTCCACATGTGGTTTGTGAAAAGAACACACATGGAATGACTCTAGTGCTAGTTTTAGTATAAGAACACACATGCAATGATCTAGTGGGTCCACATGTAGTTTGTGAAAAGAACACACATGCAATGACCACTGGTGGATCCATGTGTGGTTTGTGAAAATAAAACACATGCAATGACTCTAGTGCTAGTTTTAGTATAAGAACACACATGCAATGACTCGAGTGGGTCCACATGTAGTTTGTGAAAAGAACACACATGCAATGCCACTGGTTGATCCATAAGTGGTTTGTGGAAAGAAGACACATGCAATGACCAGTGGTTGATCCATAAGTGGGTTGTGGAAAAGAACACACATGCAATGACTCTGGCTGGTCCATATGTGGTTTGTGGAAAGAACACACATGCAGTGACCACTGGTTGATCCATAAGTGGTTTGTGGAAAGAACACACATGAAATGCCACGGGTTGATCCATGGGTGGTTTGTGGAAAGAACACACATGCAATGACTCTAGTGCTAGTTTTAGTATAAGAACACACATGCAATGACTCTAATGGATCCATATGTGGTTTGTGAAAAGAACACACATAGAATGACCACTAGTTGATCCATGTGTGGTTTGTGGAAAGAACACACATGCAATGACAGTGGTTGATCCATGTGGGGTTTGTGGAAAGAACACACATGCAATGACTCTAGTGCTAGTTTTAGTATAAGAACACACGTGCAATGACTCTAATGGATCCATATGTGGTTTGTGAAAAGAACACACATACAATGACCACTTGTTGATCCATGTGTGGTTTGTGGAAAGAACACACATGCAATGACAGTGGTGGATCCATGTGTGGTTTGTGAAAAGAACACACATGCAATGACTCTAGTGCTGGTTTTACTATAAGAACACACATGCAGTGACTCTAGTGGGTCCACATGTGGTTTGTGGAAAGAACATAGATGCAATGAACATTGGTGGATCCATAAGTGGTTTGTGGAAAGAACACACATGCAATGACCACTGGTTGATCCATAAGTGGTTTGTGGAAAGAACACACATGCAATGACTATGGTTGGTCCATATGTGGTTTATGGAAAGAACACACATCCAGTGAACACTAGTTGATCCATAAGTGGTTTGTGGAAAGAACACACATGCATTGCCACTGGTTGATCCATGTGTGGTTTGTGGAAAGAACACACATGCAATGACTCTAGTGCTAGTTTAAGTATAAGAAGACAAATGCAATGACTCTAATGATTCCATATGTGGTTTGTGAAAAGAACACACATGCAATGGAACACTTGTTGATCCATGTGTGGTTTGTGGAAAGAACACACATGCAATGACAGTGGTGGATCCATGTGTGGTTTGTGAAAAGAACACACATGCAATGAGTCTAGTGCTGGTTTTAGTATAAGAACACACATGCAATGACTCTAGTGGGTCCACATGTGGTTTGTGAAAAGAACACACATGCATTGACACCGGTGGATCCATATGTAGTTTGTGGAAAAGAACACACATGCAATGATCACTAGTCGATCCATAAGTGGTTTGTGGAAAGAACACACATGCAATGAACACTGGTGGATCCATTAGTGGTTTGTGGAAAAGAATACACATGTAATGACCACTGGTTGATCCATATGTGGTTTGTGGAAAGAACACACATGCAGTGACCATTGGTGGATCCATATGTTGTTTGTGAAAAGAACACACATGCAATGAACACTGGTGGATCCATAAGTGGTTTGTGGAAAGAACACACATGCAATGACTCTAGTGCTAGTTTTAGTATAAGAACACACAGGCAATGAACAGTGGTGGATCCATAAGTGGTTTGTGGAAAGAACGCACATGCAATGACCACTGGTGGATCCATAAGTGGTTTGTGGAAAGAACACACATGCAATGACTCTGGTTGTAGTTTTAGTATAAGAACACACATGCAATGAACACTGGTGGATCCATCAGAGGTTTGTGGAAAGAACACACATGCAATGACCACTGGTTGATCCATAAGTGGTTTCTAGAAAAGAACACACATGCAATGACCACTGGTTGATCCATAAGTGGTTTGTGGAAAGAACACACATGCAATGAACACTTGTGGATCCATGTGTGGTTTGTGAAAAGAACACACATGCAATGACTCTAGTGCTAGTTTTAGTATAAGAACACACATGAAATGACTCTGGTGGGTCCACATGTAGTTTGTGAAAAGAATACACATGCAATGACCAATTGTTGATCCATAAGTGGTTTGTGGAAAGAACACACATGCAATGACCACTGGTTGATCTATAAGTGGTTTGTGGAAAAGAACACACATGCAATGACTCTGGTTGGTCCATATGTGGTTTGTGGAAAGAACACACATGTAGTGACCACTGGTTGATCCATGTGTGGTTTGTGAAAAGAACACACATGCAATGCCACTGGTGGATCCATATGTTGTTTGTGAAAAGAACACACATGCAATAAACACTGGTGGGTCCATCAGTGGTTTGTGGAAAGAACACACATGCAATTACTCTGGTTCTAGTTTTAGTATAAGAACACACATGCAATGAACACTGGTGGATCCATAAGTGGTTTGTGGAAAGAACACACATGCAATGACCACTAGTTGATCCATAAGTGGTTTGTGGAAAAGAACACACATGCAATGACCATTGGTTGATCCATAAGTGGTTTGTGGAAAGAACACACATGCAATGAACACTTGTGGATCCATGTGTGGTTTGTGAAAAGAACACACATGCAATGACTCTAGTGCTAGTTTTAGTATAAGAAAAGACATGCAATGACTCTAGTGGGTCCACATGTAGTTTGTGAAAAGAACACACATGCAATGACCACTGGTTGATCCATAAGTGGTTTGTGGAAAGAACACCCATGCAATGACCACTGGTGGATCCATAAGTGGTTTGTGGAAAGAATGCACATGCAATGACCACTGGTTGATCCATAAGTGGTTTGTGGAAAAGAACACACATGCAATGACCACTGGTTGATCCATAAGTGGTTTGTGGAAAGAACACACCTGCAATGAACACTGGTAGATCCATGTGTGGTTTGTAAAAAGAACACGCATGCAATGTCTCTAGTTCTAGTTTTAGTATAAGAACACACATGCAATGACTCTAGTGGGTCCACATGTAGTTTGTGAAAAGAACACACATGCAATGACCACTGGTTGATCCATAAGTGGTTTGTGGAAAGAACACACATGCAATGACCACTGGTTGATCCATAACTGATTTGTGGAAAAGAACACACATGCAATGACTCTGGTTGGTCCATATGTGGTTTGTGGAAAGAACACACAGGTAGTGACCACTGGTTGATCCACGTGTGGTTTGTGAAAACAACACACATGCAATGCCACTGGTTGATCCATGCGTGGTTTGTGAAAAGAACACACATGCAATGACTCTAGTGGGTCCACATGTAGTTTGTGAAAAGAACACACATGCAATGACCACTGGTGGATCCATAAGTGGTTTGTGGAAAGAACACACATGCAATGAACACTGGTGGATCCATAAGTGGTTTGTGAAAAAGAACACACATGCAATGACCACTGGTTGATCTATATGTGGTTTGTGGAAAGAACACACATACAGTGACCACTGGTGGATCCATATGTTGTTTGTGAAAAGAACACACATGCAATAAACACTGGTGGATCCATAAGTGGTTTGTGGAAAGAACACACGTGCAATGACTCTGGTTCTAGTTTTAGTATAAGAACATACATGCAATGACTCTGGTGCGTCCACATGTAGTTTGTGAAAAGAATACACATGCAATGACCACTTGTTGATCCATAAGTGGTTTGTGGAAAGAACACACATGCAATGACCACTGGTTGATCTATAAGTGGTTTGTAGAAAAGAACACACATGCAATGACTCTGGTTGGTCCATATGTGGTTTGTGGAAAGAACACAAATGTAGTGACCACTGGTTGATCCATGTGTGGTTTGTAAAAAGAACACACATGCAATGCCACTGGTGGATCCATTTGTTGATTGTGAAAAGAACACACATGCAATGAACACTAGTGGGTCCATCAGTGGTTTGTGGAAAGAACACACATGCAATGACTCTGGTTCTAGTTTTAGTATAAGAACACACATGCAATGAACACTGGTGGATCCATCAGTGGTTTGTGGAAAGAACACACATGTAGTGACCACTGGTTGATCCATGTGTGGTTTGTGAAAAGAACACACATGCAATGCCACCGGTGGATCCATATGTTGTTGTTTGTGAAAAGAACACACATGCAATGAACACTAGTGGGTCCATGAGTGGTTTGTGAAAAGAAAACACAGGCAATGACTCTGGTGCTAGTTTTAGTATAAGAACACACATGCAATGACCACTGGTGGATCCATAAGTGGTTTGTGGAAAGAATGCACATGCAATGACCACTGGTTGATCCATAAGTGGTTTGTGGAAAAGAACACACATGCAATGACCACTGGTTGATCCATAAGTGGTTTGTGGAAAGAACACACCTGCAATGAACACTGGTAGATCCATGTGTGGTTTGTAAAAAGAACACACATGCAATGTCTCTAGTTCTAGTTTTAGTATAAGAACACACATGCAATGACTCTAGTGGGTCCACATGTAGTTTGTGAAAAGAACACACATGCAATGACCACTGGTTGATCCATAAGTGGTTTGTGGAAAGAACACACATGCAATGACCACTGGTTGATCCATAAGTGGTTTGTGGAAAAGAACACACATTCAATGACTCTGGTTGGTCCATATGTGGTTTGTGGAAAGAACACACATGTAGTGACCACTGGTTGATCCACGTGTGGTTTGTGAAAACAACACACATGCAATTCCACTGGTTGATCCATGCGTGGTTTGTGAAAAGAACACACATGCAATGACTCTAGTGGGTCCACATGTAGTTTGTGAAAAGAACACACATGCAATGACCACTGGTGGATCCATAAGTGGTTTGTGGAAAGAACACACATGCAATGAACACTGGTGGATCCATAAGTGGTTTGTGAAAAAGAACACACATGCAATGACCACTGGTTGATCTATATGTGGTTTGTGGAAAGAACACACATACAGTGACCACTGGTAGATCCATATGTTGTTTGTGAAAAGAACATACATGCAATAAACACTGGTGGATCCATAAGTGGTTTGTGGAAAGAACACACATGCAATGACTCTGGTTCTAGTTTTAGTATAAGAACATACATGCAATGACTCTGGTGCGTCCACATGTAGTTTGTGAAAAGAATACACATGCAATGACCACTTGTTGATCCATAAGTGGTTTGTGGAAAGAACACACATGCAATGACCACTGGTTTATCTATAAGTGGTTTGTGGAAAAGACACACATGCAATGACTCTGGTTGGTCCATATGTGGTTTGTGGAAAGAACACACATGTAGTGACCACTGGTTGATCCATGTGTGTTTTGTAAAAAGAACACACATGCAATGCCACTGGTGGATCCATTTGTTGTTTGTGAAAAGTACACACATGCAATGAACACTCGTGGGTCCATCAGTGGTTTGTGGAAAGAACACACATGCAATGACTCTGGTTCTAGTTTTAGTATAAGAACACACATGCAATGAACACTGGTGGATCCATCAGAGGTTTGTGGAAAGAACACACATGCAATGACCACTAGTTGATCCATAAGTGGTTTGTGGAAAAGAACATACATGCAGTGACCACTGGTTGATCCATAAGTGGTTTGTGGAAAGAACACACATGCAATGAACACTGGTGGATCCATGTGTAGTTTGTGAAAAGAACACACATGCAATGACTCTAGTGCTAGTTTTAGTATAAGAAAACACATGCAATGACTCTAGTGGGTCCACATGTAGTTTGTGAAAAGAACACACATGCAATGACCACTGGTTGATCCATAAGTGGTTTGTGGAAAGAACACACATGCAATGACCACTGGTTGATCCATAAGTGGTTTGTGGAAAGGAACACACATGCAATGACACTGGTTGGTCCATATGTAGTTTGTGGAAAGAACACACATGCAGTGACCACTCGTTGATCCATAAGTGGTTTATGGAAAGAACACACATGCAATGCCACTGGTTGAGCCATGTGTGGTTTGTGGAAAGAACACACATGCAGTGACTCTAATGGATCCATATGTGGTTTGTGAAAAGAACACACATACAATGACCACTTGTTGATCCATGTGTGGTTTGTGGAAAGAACACACATGCAATGACAGTGGTGGATCCATGTGTGGTTTGTGTAAAGACCACACATGCAATGACTCTAGTTCTAGTTTTAGTATAAGAACACACATGCAATGACTCTAGTGGGTCCACATGTAGTTTGTGAAAAGAACACACATGCAATGCCACTGGTTGATCCATAAGTGGTTTGTGGAAAGAACACACATGCAATGACCACTGGTTGATCCATAAGTGGGTTGTGGAAAAGAACACACATGCAATGACTCTGGCTGGTCCATATGTGGTTTGTGGAAAGAACACACATGCACTGACCACTAGTTGATCCATAAGTGGTTTGTGGAAAGAACACACATAAAATGCCACTGGTTGATCCATGTGTGGTTTGTGGAAAGAACACATATGCAATGACTCTAGTGCTAGTTTTAGTATAAGAACACACATGCAATGACTCTAATGGATCCATATGTGGTTTGTGAAAATAACACACATGCAATGACCACTTGTTGATCCATGTGAGGTTTGTGGAAAGAACACACATGCAATGACCACTGGTTGATCAATAAGTGGGTTGTGGAAAAGAACACACATGCAATGACTCTGGTTTGTCCATATGTGGTTTGTGGAAAGAACACACATGCAGTGACCACTGGTTGATCCATAAGTGGTTTGTGGAAAGAACACACATGCAATGCCACTGGTTGATCCATGTGTGGTTTGTGGAAAGAACACACATGCAATGACTCTAGTGTTTTAGTATAAGAACACACATGGAATGACTCTAATGGATCCATATGTGGTTTGTGAAAGGAACACACATGCGATGACCACTTGTTGATCCATGTGTGGTTTGTGGAAAGAACACACATGCAATGACAGTGGTGGATCCATGTGTGGTTTGCGAAAAGAACACACATACAATGACTCTGGTTGGTCCATATGTGGTTTGTGGAAAGAACACACATGCAGTATCCACTGGTAGATCCATAAGTGGTTTGTGGACATAACACACATGCAATGCCACTAGTTGATCAATGTGTGGTTTGTGGAAAGAACACACATGCAATGACTCTAGTGTTTTAGTATAAGAACACACATGCAATGACTCTAATGGATCCGTATGTGGTTTGTGAAAGGAACACACATGCAATGACCACTTGTTGATCCATGTGTGGTTTGTGGAAAGAACACACATGCAATGACAGTGGTGGATCCATGTGTGGTTTGTGAAAAGAACACACATGCAATGACTCTAGTGCTGGTTTTAGTATAAGAACACACATGCAATGACTCTAGTGGGTCCACATGTGGTTTGTGAAAAGAACACACATGCAATGACACTGGTGGATCCATATGTAGTTTGTGGAAAAGAACATACATGCAATGACCACTGGTGGATCCATAAGTGGTTTGTGGAAAGAACACACATGCAATGAACACTGGTGGATCCATAAGTGGTTTGTGGAAAAGAACACACATGCAATGACCACTGGTTGATCCATATGTGGTTTGTGGAAAGAACACACACGCAGTGACCACTTGTGGATCCATAAGTGGTTTGTGGAAAGAACACACATACAATGACTCTGGTTCTAGTTTTAGTATAAGAACACACATGCAATGAACACTGGTGGGTCCATAAGTGGTTTGTGGAAAGAACACACATGCAATGACCACTGGTTGATCCATAAGTGGTTTTTGGAAAAGGACACACATGCAATGACCACTGGTTGATCCATAAGTGGTTTGTGGAAAGAACACACATGCAATGAACACTGGTGGATCCATGTGTGGTTTGTGAAAAGAACACATATGCAATGACTCTAGTGCTAGTTTTAGAATAAGAACACACATGCAATGACTCTAGTGGGTCCACATGTAGTTTGTGAAAAGAACACACATGCAATGACCACTTGTTAATCCATAAGTTTTTTGTGGAAAGAACACACATGCAATGACCATTGGTTGATCCATAAGTGGTTTGTAGAAAAGAACACACATGCAATGCCACTGGTTGATCCATGTGTGGTTTGTGGAAAGAAGACACATGCAGTGACCACTGGTTGATCCATGTGTGGTTTGTGAAAATAACACACATGCAATGCCACTGGTGGATCCATATGTTGTTTGTGAAAAGAACACACATGCAATGAACACTTGTGGATCCATAAGTGGTTTGTGGAAAGAACACACATGTAATGACTCTGGATCTAGTTTTAGTATAAGAACACACATGTAGTGACCACTAGTGGATCCATATGTTGTTTGTGAAAAGAACACACATGCAATGAACACTAGTGGATCCATAAGTGGTTTGTGGAAATAACACACATGTAATGACTCTGGTTCTAGTTTTAGTATAAGAACACACATGCAATGAACAATGGTGGATCCATAAGTGGTTTGTGGAAAGAACACACATGTAATGACCACTAGTTGATCCATAAGTGGTTTGTGGAAAAGAACACACATCTAATGACCACTGGTTGATCCATAAGTGGTTTGTGGAAAGAACACACATGCAATGACTCTGGTTGGTCCATATGTGGTTTGTGGAAAGAACACACATGCAGTGACCACTGGTTGATCCATGTGTGGTTTGTGAAAAGAACACACATGCAATGCCACTGGTGGATCCATATGTTGTTTATGAAAAGAACACACATGCAATGAACACTGGTGGATCCATAAGTGGTTTGTGGAAAGAACACACATGCAATGACTCTGGTTCTAGTTTTAGTATAAGAACACACATGTAGTGACCACTAGTGGATCCATATGTTGTTTGTGAAAAGAACACACATGCAATGAACACTAGTGGATCCGTAAGTGGTTTGTGGAAAGAACACACATGCAATGACCACTAGTTGATCCATAAGTGGTTTGTGGAAAAGAACACACATGCAATGACCACTGGTTGATCCATAAGTGGTTTGGGGAAAGAACACACATGCAATGAACACTGGTGGATCCATGTGTGGTTTGTGAAAAGAAAACACATGCAATGACTCTAGTGCTAGTTTTAGTATAAGAGCACACATGCAATGACTCTAGTGGGCCCACATGTAGTTTGCGAAAAGAACACACATGCAATGACCACTGGTTGATCCATAAGTGGTTTGTGGAAAGAACACACATGCAATGACCACTGGTTGATCCATAAGTGGTGTGTGGAAAAGAACACACATCCAATGACTCTGGTTGGTCCATATGTGGTTTGTGAAAGAACACACATGCAGTGACCACTAGTTGATCCATAAGTGGTTTGTGGAAAGAACACACATGCAATGCCACTGGTTGACCCATGTGTAGTTTGTGGAAAGAACACACATGCAATGAACACTGGTGGATCCATAAGTGGTTTGTGGAAAGAACACACATGCAATGACCACTGGTTGATCCATAAGTGGTTTGTGGAAAAGAACACACATGCAATGACCACTGGTTGATCCATAAGTGGTTTGTGGAAAGAATACACATGCAATGAACACTGGTGGATCCATGTGTGGTTTGTGAAAAGAACACACATGCAATGACTCTAGTGCTAGTTTTAGTATAAGAGCACACATGCAATGACTCTAGTGGGACCACATGTAGTTTGTGAAAAGAACACACATGCAATGACCACTGGTTGATCCGTAAGAGGTTTGTGGAAAGAACACACATGCAATGACCACTGGTTGATCCATAAGTGGTGTGTGGAAAAGAACACACAAGCAATGACTCTGGTTGGTCCATATGTGGTTTGTGGAAGAACACACATGCAGTGACCACTGATTGATCCATAAGTGGTTTGTGGAAAGAACACGCATGCAATGCCACTGGTTGATCCATGTGTGGTTTTTGGAAAGAACACACATGCAATGAACACTGGTGGATCCATAAGTGGTATGTGGAAAGAACACACATGAAATGAACACTGGTAGATCCATGTGTGGTTTGTGGGAAAGAACACACATGCAATGACTCTAGTGCTAGTTTTAGTATAAGAACACACATGCAATGACTCTAGTGGGTCCGCATGTAGTTTGTGAAAAGAACACACATGCAATGACCACTGGTTGATCCATAAGTGGTTTGTGGAAAGAACACACATGCAATGACCACTGGTTGATCCATAAGTGGGTTGTGGAAAAGAACACACATGCAATGACTCTGGCTGGTCCATATGTGGTTTGTGGAAAGAACACACATGCAGTGACCACTGGTTGATCCATAAGTGGTTTGTGGAAAGAACACACATGAAATGCCACTGGTTGATCCATTTGTGGTTTCTAGAAAGAACACACATGCAATGACTCTAGTGCTAGTTTTAACATAAGAACACACATGCAATGACTCTAATGGATCCATATGTGGTTTGTGAAAAGAACACACATGCAATGACCACTTGTTGATCCATGTGTGGTTTGTGGAAAGAACACACATGCAATGACCACTGGTTGATCAATAAGTGGGTTGTGGAAAAGAACACACATGCAATGACTCTGGTTGGTCCATGTGTGGTTTGTGGAAAGAATACACATGCAGTGACCACTGGTTGATCCATAAGTGGTTTGTGGAAAGAACACACATGCAATGCCACTGGTTGATCCATGTGTGGTTTGTGGAAAGAACACACATGCAATGACTCTAGTGTTTTAGTATAAGAACACACATGCAATGACTCTAGTGTTTTAGTATAAGAACACACATGCAATGACTCTAATGGATCCATATGTGGTTTGTGAAAGGAACACACAGCGATGACCACTTGTTGATCCATGTGTGGTTTGTGGAAAGAACACACATGCAATGACAGTGGTGGATCCATGTGTGGTTTGTGAAAAGAACACACATGCAATGACTCTGGTTGGTCCATATGTGGTTTGTGGAAAGAACACACATGCAGTATCCACTGGTTGATCCATAAGTGGTTTGTGGAAAGAACACACATGCAATGCCACTAGTTGATCCATGTGTGGTTTGTGGAAAGAACATACATGCAATGACTCTAGTGTTTTAGTATAATAACACACATGCAATGACTCTAATGGATCCGTATGTGGTTTGTGAAAGGAACACACATGCAATGACCACTTGTTTTTCCATGTGTGGTTTGTGAAAAGAACACACATGCAATGACTCTAGTGCTGGTTTTAGTATAAGAACACACACGCAATGACTCTAGTGGGTCCACATGTGGTTTGTGAAAAGAACACACTTGCAATGACACTGGTGGATCGATATGTGGTTTCTGGAAAAGAACATACATGCAATGACCACTGGTGGATCCATAAGTGGTTTGTGGAAAGAACACACATGCAATGAACACTGGTGGATCCATAAGTGGTTTGTGGAAAAGAACACACATGCAATGACCACTGGTTGATCCATAAGTAGTTTGTGGAAAAGAACACACATGCAATGACCATTGGTTCATCGATAAGTGGTTTGTGTAAAGAACACACATGCAATGAACACTGGTGGATCCATGTGTGGTTTGTAAAAAGAACACACATGCAATGACTCTAGTGCTAGTTTTAGTATAAGAACACAAATGCAATGACTCTAGTGGGTCCACATGTAGTTTGTGAAAAGAACACACATGCAATGACCACATGTTAATCCATAAGTGGTTTGTGGAAAGAACACACATGCAATGACCACTGGTTGATCCATAAGTGGTTTGTAGAAAAGAACACACATGCAATGCCACTGGTTGATCCATGTGTGGTTTGTGGAAAGAACACACATGCAGTGACCACTGGTTGATCCATGTGTGGTTTGTGAAAAGAACACACATGCAATGCCACTGGTGGATCCATATGTTGTTTGTGAAAAGAACACACATGCAATGAACACTTGTGGATCCATAAGTGGTTTGTGGAAAGAACACACATGCAATGACTCTGGTTCTAGTTTTAGTATAAGAACACACATGTAGTGACCACTAGTGGATCCATATGTTGTTTGTGAAAAGAACACACATGCAATGAACACTAGTGGATCCATAAGTGGTTTGTGGAAATAACACACATGCAATGACTCTGGTTCTAGTTTTAGTATAAGAACACACATGCAATGAACACTGGTGGATCCATAAGTGGTTTGTGGAAAGAACACACATGCAATGACCACTGGTTGATCCATAAGTGGTTTGTGGAAAAGAACACACATGCAATGACCACTGGTTGATCCATAAGTGGTTTGTGGAAAGAACACACATACAATGACTCTGGTTGGTCCATATGTGGTTTGTTGAAAGGACACACATGCAGTGACTCTAGTGCTAGTTTTAGTATAAGAACACACATGCAATGACTCTAGTGGGTCCACATGTAGTTTGTGAAAAGAACACACATGCAATGAACACTGGTGGATCCATGTGTGGTTTGTGAAAAGAAAACACATGCAATGACTCTATTGCTAGTTTTAGTATAACAACACACGTGCAATGACTCTAGTGGGTCCACATGTAGTTTGTGAAAAGAACACACATGTAATGCCACTGGTTGATCCATAAGTGGTTTGTGGAAAGAACTCACATGCAATGACCACTGGTTGATCCATAAGTGGTTTGTGGAAAAGAACACACATTCAATGACTCTGGTTGGTCCATATGTAGTTTGTGGAAAGAACACACATGCAGTGACCACTGGTTGATCCATAAGTGGTTTGTGGAAAAACACACATGCAATGCCACTGGTTGATCCATGTGTGGTTTGTGGAAGAACACACATGCAATGACTCTAGTGCTAGTTTTAGTATAAGAACACACATGCAATGACTCTAATGGATCCATATGTGGTTTGTGAAAAGAGCACACATACAATACCACTTGTTGATCCATGTGTGGTTTGTGGAAAGAAGACACATGCAATGACAGTGGTGGATCCATGTGTGGTTTGTGAAAAGAACACACATGCAATGACTCTAGTGCTGGTTTTAGTATAAGAACACACATGCAATGACTCTAGTGGGTCCACATGTGGTTTTTGAAAAGAACACACATGCAATGACACCGGTGGATCCATATGTGGTTTGTGGAAAAGAACATACATGCAATGAGCACTGGTGGATCCATAAGTGGTTTGTGGAATGAACACACATGCAATGACTCTAGTGGGTCCACATGTGGTTTGTGAAAAGAACACACATGCAATGACACCGGTGGATCCATATGTGGTTTGTGGAAAAGAACATACATGCAATGAGCACTGGTGGATCCATAAGTGGTTTGTGGAAAGAACACACATGCAATGAACACTAGTGGATCCATAAGTGGTTTGTGGAAAGAACACACATGCAATGAACACTAGTGGATCCCTAAGTGGTTTGTGGGAAAGAACGCACATGCAATGACCACTGGTTGATCCATATGTGGTTTGTGGAAAGAACACACATGCAGTGACCACTGGTGGATCCATATGTTGTTTGTGAAAAGAACACACATGCAATGAACACTGGTGGGTCCATAAGTGGTTTGTGGAAAGAACACACATGCAATGACTCTGGTTCTAGTTTTAGTATAAGAACACACATGCAATGACTCTGGTTCTAGTTTTAGTATAAGAACACACATGCAATGAAAACTGGTGGATTTATAAGTGGTTTGTGGAAAGAACCCACATGCAATGACCATTGGTTGATCCATAAGTGGTTTGTGTAAAATAACACACATGCAATGACCACTGGTTGATCCATAAGTGGTTTGTGGAAAGAACACACATGCAATGAACACTGGTGGATCCATGTGTGGTTTGTGAAAAGAACACACATGCAATGACTCTAGTGCTAGTTTTAGTATAAGAACACACATGCAATGACTCTAGTGGGTCCACATGTAGTTTGTGAAAAGAACACACATGCAATGACCACTGGTGGATCCATAAGTGGTTTGTGGAAAAGAACACACATGTAATGACCACTGGTTGATCTATATGTGGTTTGTGGAAAGAACACACATGCAGTGACCACTGGTGGATCCATATGTTGTTTGTGAAAAGAATACACATGCAATAAACACTGGTGGATCCATAAGTGGTTTGTGGAAAGAACACACATGCAATGACTCTGGTTCTAGTTTTAGTATAAGAACACACATGCAATGAACATTGGTGGATCCATCAGAGGTTTGTGGAAAGAACACACATGCAATGACCACTGGTTGATCCATAAGTGGTTTCTGGAAAAGAACGCACATGCAATGACCACTGGACGACCCATAAGTGGTTTGTGGAAAGAACCCACATGCAATGAACACTGGTGGATCCATGTGAGGTTTGTGAAAAGAACACACATGCAATGACTCTAGTGCTAGTTTTAGTATAAGAACACACATGCAATGACTCTGGTGGGTCCACATGTAGTTTGTGAAAAGAACACACAAGCAATGACCACTTGTTGATCCATAAGTGGTTTGTGGAAAGAACACACATTGAATGACCACTGGTTGATCTATAAGTGGTTTGTGGAAAAGAACACACATGCAATGACTCTGGTTGGTCCATATGTGATTTGTGGAAAGAACACACATGCAGTGACCACTGGTTGATCCATGTGTGGTTTGTGAAAAGAACACACATACAATGCCACTGGTGGATCCATATGTTGTTTGTGAAAAGAACACACATGCAATGAACACTAGTGGGTCCATCAGTGGTTTGTGGAAAGAACACACATGCAATGACTCTGGTTCTAGTTTTTGTATAAGAACACACATGCAATGAACACTGGTGGATCCATAAGTGGTTTGTGGAAAGAACACACATGCAATGACCACTGGTTGATCCATAAGTGGTTTGTGGAAAAGAACACACATGCAATGACCACTGGTTGATCCATAAGTGGTTTGTGGAAAGAACACACATGCAATGAACACTGGTGGATTCATGTGTGGTTTGTGAAAAGAACACAAATGCAATGATTCTAGTGCTAGTTTTAGTATAAGAACACACATGCAATGACTCTAGTGGGTCCACATGTATTTTCTGAAAAGAACACAGATGCAATGACCACTGGTTGATCCATAAGTGGTTTGTGGAAAGAACACACATGCAATGACCACTGGTTGATCCATAAGTGGTTTGTAGAAAAGAACACACATGCAATGACTCTGGTTGGTCCATATGTGGTTTGTGGACAGAACACACATGCAGTAACCACTAGTTGATCCATAAGTGGTTTGTGGAAAGAACACATATGCAATGCCACTGGTTGATCCATGTGTGGTTTGTGGAATGAACACACATGCAATGACTCTAGTGCTAGTTTTAGTATAAGAACACACATGCAATGACTCTAATGGATCCATATGTGGTTTGTGAAAAGAACACACATACAATGACCACTTGTTGATCCATGTGTGGTTTGTGGAAAGAACACACATGCAATGACAGTGGTGGATCCATGTGTGGTTTGTGAAAAGAACACACATGCAATGACTCTAGTGCTGGTTTTAGTATAAGAACACACATGCAATGACTCTAGTGGGTCCACATGTGGTTTGTGAAAAGAACACACATGCAATGACACCGGTGGATCCATATGTGGTTTGTGGAAAAGAACATACATGCAATGAGCACTGGTGGATCCATAAGTGGTTTGTGGAAAGAACACACATGCAATGAACACTAGTGGATCCATAAGTGGTTTGTGGGAAAGAACACACATGCAATGACCACTGGTTGATCCATATGTGGTTTGTGGAAAGAACAAACATGCAGTGACCACTGGTGGATCCATATGTTGTTTGCGAAAAGAACACACATGCAATGAACACTGGTGGGTCCATAAGTGGTTTGTGGAAAGAACACACATGCAATGACTCTGTTTCTAGTTTTAGTATAAGAACACACATGCAATGAAAACTGGTGGATTTATAAGTGGTTTGTGGAAAGAACACACATGCAATGACCATTGGTTGATCCATCAGTTGTTTGTGTAAAAGAACACACATGCAATGACCAATGGTTGATCCATCAGTGGTTTGTGTAAAAGAACACACATGCAATGACCACTGGTGGATCCATGTGTGGTTTGTGAAAAGAACACACATGCAATGACTCTAGTGCTAGTTTTAGTATAAGAACACACATGCAATGACTCTAGTGGGTCCACATGTAGTTTGTGAAAAGAACACACATGCAATGACCACTGGTTGATCCATAAGTGGTTTGCGGAAAGAACACACATGCAATGACCACTGGTTGATCCATAAGTGGTTTGTGTAAAAGAACACACATGCAATGACTCTGGTTGGTCCATATGTGGTTTGTGGAAAGAACACACATGGAATGAACACTGGTGGATCCTTGTGTGGTTTGTGAAAAGAAAACAGATGCAATGACTCTAGTGCTAGTTTTAGTATAAGAACACACATGCAGTGACTCTAATGGATCCATATGTGGTTTGTGAAAAGAACGCACATACAATGACCACTTGTTGATCCATGTGTGGTTTGTGGAAAGAACACACATGCAATGACAGTGGTGGATCCATGTGTGGTTTGTGAAAAGAACACACATGCAATGACTCTAGTGATGGTTTTAGTATAAGAACACACGTGCAATGACTCTAGTGGGTCCACATGTGGTTTCTGAAAAGAACACACATGCAATGACTCTAGTGCTAGTTTTAGAATAAGAACACACATGCAATGACTCTAATGGGTCCACATGTAGTTTGTGAAAAGAACACACATGGAATGAACACTGGTGGATCCATGTGTGGTTTGTGAAAAGAACACACATGCAATGACTCTAGTGCTAGTTTTAGTATAAGAACACACATGCAATGACTCTAGTGGATCCACATGTAGTTTGTGAAAAGAACACACCTGCAATGCCACTGGTTTATCCATAAGTGGGTTTGTGGAAAGAACACACATGCAATGACTCTGGTTGGTCCATATGTGGTTTGTGGAAAGAACACACATGTAGTGACCACTGGTTGATCCATAAGTGGTTTGTGGAAAAGACATACATGCAATGAGTCTTGTGCTAGTTTTAGTATAAGAACACACATGCAATGACTCTAGTGGGTCCACATGTGGTTTGTGAAAAGACAACACATGCAATGACACCGGTGGATCCATATGTGGTTTGTGGAAAAGAACACACATGAAATGAACACTGGTGGATCCATAAGTGGTTTGTGGAAAGAACACACATGCAATGAACACTGGTGGATCCATAAGTGGTATGTGGAAAAGAACACACATGCAATGACCACTGGTTGATCCATATGTGGTTTGTGGAAAGAACACACATGCAGTGACCACTGGTGGATCCATATGTTGTTTGTGAAAAGAACACACATGCAATGAACACTGGTGGATGCATAAGTGGTTTGTGTAAATAACACACATTCAATGACTCTGGTTCTAGTTTTAGTATAAAAACACACATGCAATGAAAACTGGTGGACCCATAAGTGGTTTGTGGAAAGAACACACATGCAATGACCACTGGTTGATCCATAAGTGGTTTGTGGAAAAGAACACACATGCAATGACCACTGGTTGAGCCATAAGTGGTTTGTGGAAAGATCACACATGCAATGAACACTGGTGGATCCATGTGTGGTTTATGAAAAGAACACACATGCAATGACTCTAGTGCTAGTTTTAGTATAAGAACACACATGCAATGACTCTAGTGGGTCCACATGTAGTTTGTGAAAAGAACACACATGCAATGACCACTGGTTGATCCATAAGTGATTTGTGGAAAGAAAACACATGCAATGACCACTCGTTGATCCATAAGTGGTTCGTGGAAAAGAACACACATGCAATGACTCTGGTTGGTCCATATGTGGTTTGTGGAAAGAACACACATGCAGTGACCACTGGTTGATCCATGTGTGGTTTGTCAAAAGAACACACATGCACTGCCACTGGTTGATCCATGTGTGGTTTGTGGAAAGAAGACACATGCAATGACTCTAGTGCTAGTTTTAGTATAAGAACACACATGCAATTACTCTAATGGATCCATATGTGGTTTGTGAAAAGAACACACATACAATGACCACTTGTTGATCCAAGTGTGGTTTGTGGAAAGAACACACATGCAATGACAGTGGTGGATCCATGTGTGGTTTGTGAAAAGAACACACATGCAATGACTCTAGTGCTGGTTTTAGTATAAGAACACACATGCAAAGACTCTAGTGCTGGTTTTAGTATAAGAACACACATGCAATGACTCTAGTGGGTCCACATGTAGTTTGTGAAAAGAACACACATGCAATGACCACTGGTTGATCCATAAGTGATTTGTGGAAAGAACAGACATCCAATGACCACTCGTTGATCCATAAGTGGTTTGTGGAAAAGAACACACATGCAATGACTCTGGTTGGACCATATGTGGTTTGTGGAAAGAACACACATGCAGTGACCACTGGTTGATCCATGTGTGGTTTGTGAAAAGAACACACATGCAATGCCACTGGTTGATCAATGTGCCGTTTGTGGAAAGAAGACACATGCAATGACTCTAGTGCTAGTTTTAGTATAAGAACACACATGCAAAGACTAATGGATCCATATGTGGTTTGTGAAAAGAACACACATGCAATGAACATTTGTTGATCCATGTGTGGTTTGTGGAAAGAACAAACATGCAATGACAGTGGTGGATCCATGTGTGGTTTGTGAAAAGAACACACATGCAATGAGTCTAGTGCTGGTTTTAGTATAAGAACACACATGCAATGACTCTAGTGGGTCCACATGTGGTTTGTGAAAAGAACAAGCATGCAATGACACCGGTGGATCCATATGTGGTTTGTGGAAAAGAACACACATGCAATGACCACTAGTGGATCCATAAGTAGTTTGTGGAAAGAACACACATGTAATGAACACTAGTGGATCCATAAGTGGTTTGTGGAAAAGAACACACATGCAATGACCATTGGTTGATCCATATGTTGTTTGTGAAAAGAACACACATGCAATGAACACTGGTGGATCCATGTGTGGTTTGTGAAAAGAACACACATGCAATGACTCTAGTGCTAGTTTTAGTATAAGAACACACATGCAATGACTAGTGGGTCATCATGTAGTTTGTGAAAAGAACACACATGCAATGACCACTTGTTAATCCATAAGTGGTTTGTGGAAAGAACACACATGCAATGACCACTGGTTGATCCATAAGTGGTTTGTAGAAAAGAACACACATGCAATGCCACTGGTTGATCCATGTGTGGTTTGTGGAAAGAACACATGCAGTGACCACTGGTTGATCCATGTGTGGTTTGTGAAAAGAACACACATGCAATGCCACTGGTGGATCCATATGTTGTTTGTGAAAAGAACACACATGCAATGAACACTTGTGGATCTATAAGTGGTTTGTGGAAACAACACACATGCAATGACTCTAGTTCTAGTTTTAGTATAAGAACACACATGTAGTGACCACTAGTGGATCCATATGTTGTTTGTGAAAAGAACACACATGCAATGAACACTAGTGGATCCGTAAGTGGTTTGTGGAAAGAACACACATGCAATGACTCTGGTTTTAGTTTTAGTATAAGAATACACATGCAATGACCACTGGTTGATCCATAAGTGGTTTGTGGAAAGAATACACATGCAATGACCACTGGTTGATCCATAAGTGGTTTGTGGAAAGAACACACATGCAATGACTCTGGTTGGTCCATATGTTATTTGTGGAAAGAACACACATGCAGTGACCACTGGTTGATCCATGTGTGGTTTGTGAAAAGAACACACATGCAATGCCACTGGTGGTTCCATAAGTTGTTTATGAAAAGAAGACACATGCAATGAACACTGGTGGATCCATAAGTGGTTTGTGGAAAGAACACACATGCAATGACTCTGGTTCTAGTTTTAGTATAAAAACACACATGTAGTGACCACTAGTGGATCCATATGTTGTTTGTGAAAAGAACACACATGCAATGAACACTAGTGGATATGTAAGTGGTTTGTAGAAAGAACACATATGCAATGACTCTGGTTCTTGTTTTGGTATAAGAACACACATGCAATGAACACTGGTGGATCCATAAGTGGTTTGTGGAAAGAACACACATGAAGTGACCACTGGTTGATCCATAAGTGGTTTGTGGAAAGAATAGACATGCAATGCCACTGGTTGATCCATGTGTGGTTTGTGGAAAGAACACACATGCAATGGACACTGGTGGATCCATAAGTGGTTTGTGGAAAGAACACACATGCAATGAACACTAGTGGATCCATAAGTGGTTTGTTGGAAAGAACACACATGCAATGACCACTGGTTGATCCATATATGGTTTGTGGAAAGAACACACATGCAATGAGTCTAGTGCTGGTTTTAGTATAAGAACACACATGCAATGACTCTAGTGGGTCCACATGTGGTTTGTGAAAAGAACAAGCATGCAATGACACCGGTGGATCCATATGTGGTTTGTGGAAAAGAACACACATGCAATGACCACTGGTGGATCCATAAGTAGTTTGTGGAAAGAACACACATGTAATGAACACTAGTGGATCCATAAGTGGTTTGTGGAAAAGAACACACATGCAATGACCATTGGTTGATCCATATGTTGTTTGTGAAAAGAACACACATGCAATGAACACTGGTGGATCCATGTGTGGTTTGTGAAAAGAACACACATGCAATGACTCTAGTGCTAGTTTTAGTATAAGAACACACATGCAATGACTCTAGTGGGTCATCATGTAGTTTGTGAAAAGAACACACATGCAATGACTCTAGTGGGTCATCATGTAGTTTGTGAAAAGAACACACATGCAATGACCACTTGTTAATCCATAAGTGGTTTGTGGAAAGAACACACATGCAATGACCACTGGTTGATCCATAAGTGGTTTGTAGAAAAGAACACACATGCAATGCCACTGGTTGATCCATGTGTGGTTTGTGGAAAGAACACATGTAGTGACCACTGGTTGATCCATGTGTGGTTTGTGAAAAGAACACACATGCAATGCCACTGGTGGATCCATATGTTGTTTGTGAAAAGAACACACATGCAATGAACACTTGTGGATCTATAAGTGGTTTGTGGAAAGAACACACATGCAATGACTCTAGTTCTAGTTTTAGTATAAGAACACACATGTAGTGACCACTAGTGGATCCATATGTTGTTTGTGAAAAGAACACACATGCAATGAACACTAGTGGATCCGTAAGTGGTTTGTGGAAAGAACACACATGCAATGACTCTGGTTCTAGTTTTAGTATAAGAATACACATGCAATGACCACTGGTTGATCCATAAGTGGTTTGTGGAAAGAATACACATGCAATGACCACTAGTTGATCCATAAGTGGTTTGTGGAAAGAACACACATGCAATGACTCTGGTTGGTCCATATGTTATTTGTGGAAAGAACACACATGCAGTGACCACTGGTTGATCCATGTGTGGTTTGTGAAAAGAACACACATGCAATGCCACTGGTGGTTCCATAAGTTGTTTATGAAAAGAAGACACATGCAATGAACACTGGTGGATCCATAAGTGGTTTGTGGAAAGAACACACATGCAATGACTCTGGTTCTAGTTTTAGTATAAAAACACACATGTAGTGACCACTAGTGGATCCATATGTTGTTTGTGAAAAGAACACACATGCAATGAACACTAGTGGATATGTAAGTGGTTTGTAGAAAGAACACATATGCAATGACTCTGGTTCTTGTTTTGGTATAAGAACACACATGCAATGAACACTGGTGGATCCATAAGTGGTTTGTGGAAAGAACACACATGAAGTGACCACTGGTTGATCCATAAGTGGTTTGTGGAAAGAACAGACATGCAATGCCACTGGTTGATCCATGTGTGGTTTGTGGAAAGAACACACATGCAATGGACACTGGTGGATCCATAAGTGGTTTGTGGAAAGAACACACATGCAATGAACACTAGTGGATCCATAAGTGGTTTGTTGGAAAGAACACACATGCAATGACCACTGGTTGATCCATATATGGTTTGTGGAAAGAACACACATGCAGTGACCACTGGTGGATCCATATGTTGTTTATGAAAAGAACACACATGCAATGAACACTGGTGGGTCCATAAGTGGTTTGTGGAAAGAACACACATGCAATGACTCTGGTTCTAGTTTTATTATAAGAACACACATGTAGTGACCACTAGTGGATCCATCTATTGTTTGTGAAAAGAACACACATGCAATGAACACTAGTGGATCCGTAAGTGGTTTGTGGAAAGAACACACATGCAATGACTCTAGTTCTAATTTTAGTACAAGAACACACATGCAATGAACACTTGTGGATCCATGTGTGGTTTGTGGAAAAGAACACACATGCAATGAGTCTAGTGCTGGTTTTAGTATAAGAACACACATGCAATGACTCTAGTGGGTCCACATGTGGTTTGTGAAAAGAACACACATGCAATGACACCGGTTGATCCATATGTGGTTTGTGGAAAAGAACACACATGCAATAAACACTGGTGGATCCATAAGTGGTTTGTGGAAAGAACACACATGCAATGACCACTGGTTGATCCATAAGTGGTTTGTGGAAAAGAACACAGATGCAATGACCACTGGTTGATCCATATGTGGTTTGTGGAAAGAACACACATGCAATGACCACTGGTTGATCCATGTGTGGTTTGTGAAAAGAACACACATGCAATGACTCTAGTGCTAGTTTTAGTATAAGAACACACATGCAATGCCACTAGTTGATCCATAAGTGGTTTGTGGAAAGAACACACATGCAATGACCACTGGTTGATCCATAAGTGGTTTGTGGAAAAGAACACACATGCAATGACTCTAGTTGGTCCATATGTGGTTTGTGGAAATAACACACATGAAGTGACCACTGGTTGATCCATAAGTGGTTTGTGGAAAGAACACACATGCAATGCCACTGGTTGATCCATGTGTGGTTTGTGGAAAGAACACACATGCAATGACTGTAGTGCAAGTTTTAGTATAAGAACACACATGCAATGACTCTAATGGATCCATATGTGGTTTGTGAAAAGAACACACATACAATGACCACTTGTTGATCAAAGTGTGGTTTATGGAAAGAACACACATGCAATGACAGTGGTGGATCCATGTGTGGTTTGTGAAAAGAACACACATGCAATGACTCTAGTGCTGGTTTTAGAATAAGAACACACATGCAATGACTCTAGGGGGTCCACATGTGGTTTGTGAAAAGAACACACATGCAATGACACCGGTGGATCCATATGTGGTTTGTGGAAAAGAACATACATGCAATGACCACTAGTTGATCCATAAGTGGTTCGTGGAAAGAACACACATGCAATGAACACTGGTGGATCCAGAAGTGGTTTGTGGAAAGAACACACATGCAATGACCTCTGGTTGATCCATATGTGGTTTGTGGAAAGAACCCACATGAAGTGACCACTAGTGGATCCATATGTTGTTTGTGAAAAGAACACACATGCAATGAACACTGTTGGATCCATAAGTGGTTTGTGGAAAGAACACACATGCAATGACTCTAGTGCTAGTTTTAGTATAAGAACACACATGCAATGACCACTGGTTGATCCATGTGTGGTTTGTGGAAAAGATCACACATGCAATGACCACTGGTTGATCCATAAGTGGTTTGTGGAAAGAACACACATGCAATGTGCACTGGTTGATCCATGTGTGGTTATGAAAAGAACACACATGCAATGACTCTAGTGCTAGTTTTAGTATAAGAACACACATGCAATGACTCTAGTGGGTCCACATGTAGTTTGTGAAAATAACACACATGCAATGACCATTGGTTGATCCATGAGTGGTTTGTGAAAAGAACACACATGCAATGACCACTGGTTGATCCATATGTGGTTTGTGGAAAATAACACACATGCAATGACTCTGGTTGGTCCATATGTGGTTTGTGTAAAGAACACACATGCAGTGACCACTGGTTGATCCATGTGTGGTTTGTGAAAAGAACACACATGCAATGAGTCTAGTGCTAGTTTTAGTATAAGAACACACATGCAATGACTCTAGTGGGTCCACATGTGGTTTGTGAAAAGAACACACATGCAATGACCACTAGTTGATCCATATGTGGTTTGTGGAAAGAACACACATGAAGTGACCACTGGTGGATCCATATGTTGTTTGTGAAAAGAACACACATGCAATGACCACTGGTTGATCCATGCGTGGTTTGTGAAAAGAACACACATGCAATGACTCTAGTGCTAGTTTTAGTATAAGAACACACATGCAATGACTCTAATGGATCCATATGTTGTTTGTGGAAAGAACACACATGCAATGACCACTGGTTGATCCATGTGTGGTTTGTGGAAAAGATCACACATGCAATGACCACTGGTTGATCCATAAGTGGTTTGTGGAAAGAACACACATGCAATGAGCACTGGTTGATCCATGTGTGGTTATGAAAAGAACACACATGCAATGACTCTAGTGCTAGTTTTAGTATAAGAACACACATGCAATGACTCTAGTGGGTCCACATGTAGTTTGTGAAAAGAACACACATGCAATGACCATTGGTTGATCCATGAGTGGTTTGTGAAAAGAACACACATGCAATGACCACTGGTTGATCCATATGTGGTTTGTGGAAAATAACACACATGCAATGACTCTGGTTGGTCCATATGTGGTTTGTGGAAAGAACACACATGCAGTGACCACTAGTTGATCCATGTGTGGTTTGTGAAAAGAACACACATGCAATGATCCTAGTGCTAGTTTTAGTATAAGAACACACATGCAATGACTCTAGTGGGTCCACATGTAGTTTGTGAAAAGAACACACATGCAATGACCATTGGTTGATCCATGAGTGGTTTGTGAAAAGAACACACATGCAATGACCACTGGTTGATCCATATGTGGTTTGTGGAAAATAACACACATGCAATGACTCTGGTTGGTCCATATGTGGTTTGTGGAAAGAACACACATGCAGTGACCACTGGTTGATCCATGTGTGGTTTGTGGAAAGGACACACATGCAATGACTCTAGTACTAGTTTTAGTATAAGATCACACATGCAATGACTCTAGTGGGTCCACATGTGGTTTGTGAAAAGAACACACATGCAATGACCACTGGTTGATCCATATGTGGTTTGTGGAAAAGAACACACATGCAATGTACACTGGTGGATCCATAAGTGGTTTGTGGAAAGAACACACATGCAGTGACTCTAATGCTGGTTTTAGTTTAAGAACACATATGGATCCATATGTGGTTTGTGGAAAAGAACTGATACGTCCAAAACGTATCTACTTTCCCGAACACTTTTGCTATTGTTTCTCCTCTATACTTGTGTGATTTGGATGCAACTAATGTGGACTGACACTGTTTTCAGTAGAATTGCCTTGGTGTCTACTTTTATTGCAGAAAATCAACTATTAGGTAAAATTCCGGAAAATATGCCAAAAATCCTATTTCACCCGAAGACTCCAGGAGCCAGAATACGAGACAGAGAAGAGCCAGGGGGTGGCCACACCACCTAGTGGCGCTGAGCGAGCCAAAGCCGCGCCCAGGTGGTGTGGGCCCCTAACACCCTCGGCCTCTCTCTTCGCCTATAAGGAGCCTTCTGACCTAAAAACTTCGGGGGGGGTCGACGTTTTTCTAGAAGGAGTTCTGCTCTATCGCCACCACTAGATTCCACGAAAGCTTGCACCGAAACTCCGTTCGGCACCTTCTCGGAGACGGGAATGGAGGAGATCATTGTCGTCATCATCACCATCGCTTCTCCATCGACCATCCATGTTTCCCCCATCTATGAGTGAGTAATCCCCCGCTGTAGGCCATGGGGATGGTAGGGATTGGATGAGATCGTTCATGTAATGGCATCAGATTGTTAGGGCATGGTGCCTAGTATCTTTTATTAGTGCTTTATGACTTTGTTGCGACTTGTTGTGCTTAATTCTTGTCACTAGGGCCCGGGCGCCAGGATTTTAGATCTGAACATGTTATTGATTCATTATGATAGTATTGTTTTTGGTCTTATCTGCAAGTTGTATACACACGTTGTTGTCCAGAACCAATGGCCCCGAAGTGACAGAAATCGGGATAACTGGAGGGAATGGCTTTGATGTGAGGATCACATGTGTTCACGGAGTGTTAATGCTTTGCTCCGGTGCTCTATTAAAAGGAGCACCTTAATTGCCAGTAGTTCCCTAGAGGCCCCGCTGCAAACGGGCTGGTAGGACAAAAGATGTTGTGCAAGTTCTCATTGCGAGCACGTATGACTATATATGGAACACATGCCTAGGATTGTCTAGTACTTGGATGCTTTATCTTATTTATCTACAATTGCCCTATGTTCTGATTGCTATGTGAATTGTCTTGTCCATGCAACGCCCGTCCATCCATCCCTATGCCTCAAAGACTTTCGAATCCCATCTTATCGCTTTTGTTACTACCGTCTTTGCTTTACTACTGCTGTTACTCTACTAGTCCTACTACAAAACTGTTGCTATTGATAAACTGCTGTGCGCAAGATTGTTTCCAGGTGCAGCTGAATTGACAACTCAGTTGTTAAGGCTGATAAATATTCTTTGGCTCCCCTTGTGTCGAATCAATAAATTGGGTTTCACTTCCCTCGCAAATACTGCGATACACCCCTTATACTTGTGGGTGATCAAGACTATTTTCTAGCGCCGTTGCCGGGGAGCATAACTTTATTTATCAAGTTCACTTGGATTCTCTATTGTTCATTGTTATCCATCCATCATGGGTAAGTCTCATGATGGCAAGGTTCCTATTTTACCATCCACTACAAGAAGAGGTACGGTTCTGAACACCTCTGTTGCTCTTGATTCACCGTCTATTTTGAGTAAGTTCCTTACACCACCACATACACATGTTACACACACTGCTACTACTGCTGAATCTGAAACTTCTGATGCTTATGATGCTGCTTCTACTGTGCTTGATAAGAGTGGTTCATTAGGTCCTTTCCTAGATGCTACGATTGCTAGAACTATAGCTGGAAATACCGAAACTCCTAATGAAGACACTACCACACCTGTTAGCTCACCGGAGTCTAGTGAGAGTTATGATATTGAAGATGTTTATGTTGAGATGACCGATGAGTTTATTAAAGAATGTAAGAACACCCATGATAGGAGCGCTACTAAGAGTCTCCTTGAGAGGTGTACTATTAGACCCAAATTATATCTTGCTGCTAAGTTTGCTGCTTCTCCCATAAACATTATAGATGAAGATTATGATTTCTCTCTCGATCTATCTTACATAGCTATTGTCGAGAAAGAACCCTTTTGTGGGACTAAGAATGAAAGTGCGGTAGCACATATGAATGAACTTTCTACCATGAGTGGCTTGTTTTCTGATGATATTAAGATGCATACTTACTTTGTTGCTAAGATTTTTCCCTTTTCACTGAAAGGAGAAGTTAAAACTTGGTTTAGTAATTTACCTCTTGGATCTATTGATAGCCCTGAGTGCTTGATTAGTACTTTCCTGCAGAAATATTTTCCTCCTCGTGCTAGACATGTTGTTTTGCAGGAACTTTTTGATTTTAAACAGGGAGAAAAAGAGGTATTGCCTGAATCTTGGGCAAGGGTTTGTGATTTGATTCATGCACAGGCTAGAAGTCCATTACCTAAGAATGAGCTTCTTGATATATTTTATAATGGACTAACCGAGGAATCTAGGACATACCTAGATAGTTGTGCTGATTGTGTTTTCAGGAATAGGACTCCTAAGGAAGCTGAGGAATTAATGGCTAAAATAAGCAAGAATTATGAAGATTGGACTCCTAAACAAGTTATACCTGAAGTAATTGTACCTGAACCATCTATTCCTGTGCCTATTCCAACATCAAAGAAGAGGGGAGTTATTGAATTAAATGATGAAGTGATGAAGGAAGCTAAGAAATGTCTTAAGGAGAAGGGAATTAAAGCTGCAGATGTCAAGAATTTACCTCCTATAGAAGAATTATGTAAGCCTATTCCCTACTCATCCACTATTGAGGTACACTCTCCAACACTTTGATGAAGGTGATATCCCTTACTCTAAACCTCCCGATCAATGCTTAGAAGAATTTGATATCTTTATTAAGCAAGATAACTTTAATAAAAGGGTGCAAAATCATCTAATGGAAAACACTAGAGCTATTGTTGAGTTGAAAGATATTGTGGAAAGAACCTCTAATGATGTTAAAATGATTGTTAAACACTTTCAAATGGTTCAAACTCAAAAAGATCAACTCGCTAGTTAACGACTTGCTAGTTAATGCTAAAGAAAAACATGCCTATGAAATTAGAACTAGAAGTGGAGCTGCTACCTAGGATCCTCTATATCCCGAGGGTGAGGGCATCCCAAAGAATTGAGCAGGATTCTCAACAAGCTCAAAATAGTGGTTCTACTGTAAGAAAAAGGAAAAAGAAACATAAAACTATTGTAGAACCCTCCTAACTCGCTATAGATCCTAATAGTATATCTATCTCTGATGCTGAAACTGAAAGTGGTAATGAAGAAAATGTTGTTCCTAATGAAGAAAAATTTGAAGAAGAACCTGAAAACCACACTAAGAATACTAAATACACCAAAGAAGATTTTATTGCTAAGAAACATGGTAGTGAAAGAGAACCTTGGGTCCAAAAACCTATGCCTTTCCCTGATAAGAAACACAAGTCAAAGGAAGATGATCACTATAATAAGTTTTGTGAGTGGATGAAGCCTTTATTCTTGCAAATTCCTTTGACTGGTGCTATTAAATTGCCTCCTTACTCAAAGTATATGAAGGACATTGTCTCGAATAAAAGGAAGATCCCTAATGAAGAAATTTCTACTTTGCTTGCTAATTATTCCTTCAATGGTAAGGTTCCTAAGAAAGTTGGAGACCCAGGGATTCCAACTATCCCTTGCTCTATTAAGAACAATTATGTTAGAACTGCTTTGTGTGATTTGGGAGCTGGAGTTAGTGTTATGCCTTTCTCTCTCTATAAGAGGCTTCAACTTGAAAAATAATACGAACTGATATATCTTTGCAAATGGCTGATAAATCTACCACTATTCCTGTGGGTATATGTGAGGATGTACCTATTCAAGTAGCTCATAATTGCTTGATATAAACTGATTTTGTTGTGCTTGAAATGCCTGAAGATGATAATATGTCCATTATTCTTGGGAGACCTTTTCTTAATACTGCAGGAGCTGTTATTAATTGTAATCAAGGAAACGTGACTTTCAATGTTAATGACAAGGAACATACTGTCTATTTCCCCAAGAAGATTGAAAGGACTTATGGTTTGAATTCAATTGAACATGTTGAAGGCATTCAAGTTGGAGAAATATATTGTCCCTTACCAAGAGAAAAATTTGAAACTATTATGATTGGGACCATTGCTATCAAGGTTGAGGTAACATAATCGTTAGTGGAATACAAAGTTTTGTATCATATGCAATTGTTTTGGTAGCAAGACTTGATCAACCTTGTTAACAAAAGGATTCCATTGAACAAAACAATGTTTTCATCATGATTATCTCCGTTTATTTCTATCCTTTGCATTTTAGTTTTTGCTTTCGTTTAGTTTTCTTTTTGTTGTTAGTTGCGTGCATGTTAGAACTTTTGTAGTTCTAGCCTAGTTTTGTCCTTGCATCATGTTTCCAAAAGAAAAAAAATCTTTCTGTCAGAAAAATCATTCTTCTATTTCTGAAAATTGCCCAAAAATAAAGTGTCTCGAAAAATTCCAGAAAATTCATATTAAATTTTTACGTGAAAAAAGGGGCAGAGGAGTACCTGGGAGGTACCAGGGGGCCCACCAGGCAGGCACACCACACGGTGGCGCGGCCAGCCTTGGGTGGAGCCATGCCATGGTGTGGGCCATCCCTGGCCCCCCACTAACTCTCTCACCTGCCACTTTCTTCTCTCTCCCGAGTAAGCTCCAGTTCATATCTCAAAATCACGTTCTTGCTGTGCTTGCTCTCGATTTTTTCGATCTCCTTGCTCAGCCCATCTTTCTTGCTGAAATTTGGAGCAATTGTTCCCTGGTATGTGAATCCTCCCCTTGTCCAAGCAGATTTGTGTTTAGTGGATTATATGTTGAGTATTTTGCTGTTGTAGGTGACTGGTTATGAGGGCTTGTAAGCTTGTTTGATGCTTAGAGATATAGTTTTGATGCATGTTTAGGCCTCTTGCAAGTCCCTATGAGTAGATTCCTTCATTATATTTACTTTGCAATCACTTGTTTAATAGGTGTTTAAATTTCAGAATAGAAGATGAGTGAACACCACCTAAACCAACATGAGCTTTGGGCGCCTGAGGTCATGAAGGTCCACCAGGAGGAGGAAGTTTTTCCTTCCATTTATCCATGCTCTGAGTTCATGAGAGCTGCAGGAATTCTACAAGATTTCCACACTTTGGTTTCTAATGCAGGGTTAGAGCACTTTTTGGAAGATGAACCTTGTCAATTTGTGAAGCTAACCATGTCTGTGGTGCAGGACTTCCAATTTAGTCACTCTTTGCCTAACCCCATGGTCCATTACAAAATTTACAATATAGCTGTCGACCTTTCTCTTGATGATTTTTGTGCAGCTATTAAGGTACCTCAATGGGGATCATGCAGAAAGATTAAGGAGAGACCTGAACCACTCATGGATTTATACGCAGAAATTTTCCAAGGGAGTAGCTTCTCGAAGGAGAATGGAAAAATCCGTAACATTCATCTTCCCTCCATTCGCTACTTTGCCTACTTTATTGCCAAGTGTGTTCTTTCTAGAAAAACTGCCAATAAGTTATCTTTGTTTGATCTAGCATTTATCTCTGCTGCTCTTAAACGAGATAGGTCTTACAACTTAGGTGCTTTGATAGCTTTCCGTCTTGCTGCTAACCGTGAGAAAGGTGGAATTTGTGGAGGCCTTATTGCTTCTCGTTTACTAGCATTGCATGGTTTAGTGCCTCATCATCTAGACCTACAGTTTCCCATAGAGAGGCTTGATCTTAATTCCATGATACAACATAAATTTGTTTCCTCGTGGGCTAGTATGAGTGAGTTGTCTTATGAAATAACCTTTCTCAAAGCTGGTTGGAGAAAGATCAAGTCCGAGCGTGTTGTTCTTTTGCCTGCACCTGTTTTGTTTAACCTTGATAACAGGGAAGGATGGTCCCTCACTGAGGAGGAGCTTGACACGTACTTGGGAGAGCTCTCCCAACAGGAGCAGGACACTAGAAGGGAGGTCACGGATGATTCGGTCCAGCCCTCGAATGAGGGAGAGTCTTCATATCAGCAGCCCGCTTATGATTGGGGAGCTTCTTCTTCCTCTCATGGGCCCAGCTACGACCATTCTTACCAAGATCCGCCCGCTTGGAACCCCTATTCGTACATGGATTGATACCCACTTAGGCCAAAAGCCTAAGCTTGGGGGGAGGTACGCCGACACCGCACTCATCTTCATGTCATGTTGCGTCGGTACTTTGTATATTCATGTTTTCACTCTCTTTTTAGTTTTCGTTCTTCTTTGCTTTTGCTTTCTAAAAACACAAAAAGACCAAAAATATTTCTGTTGTTTCTCTTTGGTTTGCTTCTTCTTTTTGCCTTGGTTTGCTTTTCCCTTTTTTCTTTGTTTGAACTATTCGAAAAAACCAAAAAGATTTTGCTTTGCTTGCTTTTCTCTTTTTGTTCTTGTTTAAAAATCGAAAACACCAAAAATATTTGCCGTTCTTCTTTGGTTTTTGCGAGTTTTCTACAAGGTTCGGCAGTCCTCAGTGGATATTGGTTTCATATTATTCTTCAAGCCACACAAGTGAAGAGCAATAATGAGGATCAATGACTACTTGAGGCGTGGTAAGAGGCTGGTAACGAACTCTATTTGTTTTCATTTTTGTACATATACTCATCACTGTGGGCTTGCTTAGTCCGTTCAAGTAGGGTGTATGTTATCTTTGGATGCTTAGTAGTTCTTGCTTTCTTATGATTAGCTCCATCTTGCTAATAGTTTGTAGCATGTCTTATGAATGTTTGCTTGCATTGCTCTATTCATAAATTGGTATGACACCTTGGTATCCTCCTCTGAATGTTTCATTTGAATTGACTTGGAACATGCTCACGCATGCACATGACTGTGATAATTAGTTAAGCCTTGATGAATTATTTTGACTTGAGGATCTTGAATCACTTTCATGCCATGAGTAGTCCTATTTTGTTGCAAGCATGATAATGACAGCTATTGCTCTCTCGTTTGTCGCTCCCTTACTATTGCTAGCCTTCACTTCCACTGAGTGTTTACTCATGTTTCCAACTCCCTAAACCAAATATTTCCAAAGTGTCCACCATACCTACCTATTAGCATCATTTGCTACTCCCGTGCATATTCATTATGCCTTGTTTTATTCCGAATAAATGTTTGCTTGTTATGGGAAAATTAGTTAGTAAAGCTCTCACGAACTTGATGGCACACTTTATTTCCTGCACTTAATAAACCTGAACCATTGTGAACTCTCCATGAAAGTTATATGCTTGCAAATTATAGGCTGGGGATTAGCAGAACTGTGTTGTCACGGGGAATGATTTCAACACTTGTAACTATATACCCAGATGATACCTTGCTCTTTTGTTTGTGGATGTCGTCGGTGTGAAATAAAAGGGGAGCTTGTAAGTCCATGGAGTTCTGTATGTGTGTTAGAGAAACGCCTGGGCCGCTGGTCTAATCCATGTTGACATGGTGGAAACCTGCAGCGTAACCATAATGATATCTATGAAGCATTCTTCTTATAAAAAAAGAGAGAGAGATAGCTATTGAGAAAAATAAAAAGAAAAAGGAGTTTTATGAAAAGAGGAAAGAGAGAAAAAGAACCATTTTCCCATGGTAAATAAGAAGATTGCTGAGATACTCATTGTCTGCTTGCCTTGTCATTTTGATATGGGGATTCTTCCGTATCATCGGGCAAGGGGCACCATGTTGGCGGTTCTCAATGATACGCACATACTTACAATGACAAGAACTTACCGGTAACTAAAGTTGAGTAGCATGAGGAGCAGACCTCGTACTCAAGGGACTTGGGATTTTCAGTTTATAGTCTGTCAAGCATATAACTCAGATTGGACCTCACTTTCACCTTAACCACATTAAAGATGCTTATGATAGGGGCAATGAGAGCTCAAAGCTAACGAGTACCATACTTTCAGCATTTGGATGCCTTTCAAATTATTCAAAACCTTTTTCCTTACTTGTTGAGTCTCCACATATTCTTTGAGCACCTTCTTGAGAGCATAGTTATCATTCTTTGTGTTTACTCCATTACTTGATTATTTGTGTTATGACTTTGATGCTTGTATCCTTGATATCTTTACTTCTAGTCATCACTTGAACTTCAGAGGTGCCTTGATATTCATAATCAAAGGGCAAGCGAAATACCACTCTATCATACCTTTTTATGAGCATTGTAATGTTGCTTATGTCTGTGCTTCATGCTACTTATTATTCTTGAGTTGGAATCTCTTCATAGCTTGCAATGACTATTAAGTAGACTCAGTTGCATACTCTTTATTATGAACTGTCTGAGTAGTTGATCACATTGCTGAGAATATTTACATCATATGAAGCAAATGTGTTCGTGAAAGTTCTTTTATCGCACTCAGTTTTCAACTAAATTGCTTGAGGACAAGCAATAAGCTAAGCTTGGGGGAGTTTATAAGTCCAAAACGTATCTACTTTCCCGAACACTTTTGCTATTGTTTCTCCTCTAAACTTGTGTGATTTGATGCAACTAATGCGGACTGACGCTGTTTTCAGCAGAATTGCCTTGGTGTCTAGTTTTTGTGCAGAAAATCAACTATCAGGAAAAATCCCGGAAAATATGCCAAAAATCCTATTTCACCCGAAGACTCCAGGAGCCAGAATATGAGACGGAGAAGAGCCAGGGGGTGGCCACACCACCTGGTGGCGCCAGCCAGGCCAGGCCGCGCCAGGGGGTGGTGTGGGCCCCCCAGGCACCCCCTCGGCCTCTCTCTTCGCCTATAAGGAGCCTTCTGACCTAAAAATTTCGGGAGGGGGTCGACGTTTTTCTAGAAGGAGTTCCGTTCCGCCGCCACCACTAGATTCCACAAAACAGCACTAGAAACTCCGTTCTAGCACCCTGTCGGGACGGGGAATTGGAGGAGATCATAGCCGTCATCATCACCATTGCTTCTCCATCGACCATCCATGTTTCCCCCATCTATGAGTGAGTAATCCCCCGCTGTAGGCTATGGGGATGATAGGGATTAGATGAGATCGTTCATGTAATGGCATTAGATTGCTAGGGCATGGTGCCTAGTATCTTTTATTAGTGCTTTATGACTTTGTTGCGACTTGTTGTGCTTAATGCTTGTCACTAGGGCCCGAGTGCCATGATTTCAGATCAGAACATGTTATTGATTCATTATGATAGTATTGTTTTTGGTCTTATCTGCAAGTTGTATACACATGTTTTTGTCCGGAACCAATGGCCCCGAAGTGACAGAAATCGAGATAACCGGAGGGAATGGCTTTGATGTGAGGATCACATGTGTTCATGGAGTGTTAATGCTTTGCTCCGATGCTCTATTAAAATGAGCACCTTAATTGCCAGTAGTTCCCTAGAGGCCCCGCTGCAAATGGGCTGGTAGGACAAAAGAGGTTGTGCAAGTTATCATTGCGAGCACGTATGACTATATATGGAACACATGCCTAGGATTGTCTAGTACTTGGATGTTTTATCTTATTTATCTGCAATTGCCCTATGTTCTGATTGCTATGTGAATTGTCTTGTCCATGCAACGCCCGTCCATCCATCCCTATGCCTACCGCACTCGAATCCCACTGTTTACTACTTTTTTTACTATTGTCTTTGCTTTACTACTGTTGTTACTCTACTATTCCTACTACAAAACTGTTGCTACTGATAAACTGATGTGAGCAAGATTGTTTCCAGGTGCAGCTGAATTGACAACTCAGTTGTTAAGGCTGACAAATATTCTTTGGCTCCCCTTGTGTCAAATCAATAAATTGGGTTTCACTTCCCTCGAAAATACTGCGATACACCCCCTATACTTGTGGGTCATCAAGAACACACATGCAATGACCACTGATTGATCCATAAGTGGTTTGTGGAAAGAACACACATGCAGTGAACACTAGTTGATCCATGTGTGGTTTGTGAAAAGAACACACATGCAATGCCATTGGTTGATCCATATGTGGTTTGTGGAAAGAACACACATGCAATGACACTGGTTTATCCAAATGTGGTTCATGACAGGAACACACATGCAATGACTCTTGTGGATACATATGTGATTTGTGGAAAGAACACACATGCAATGAACTCTAGTGGATCTATCTTGGCATAATTTGATGTATGCCATGATGCATTTCATTGTAAAAGACACCCACTTTCCATTTTATACTACTCAGCTTTGCCCTTGGTTTTTTGATACTACCCAGTTTTGCCCCCCTCTCTCTTTCGTAGAAGCCCAAACCTGTGCCCACTCTGTCTGCTATGCCCTGATGGTTGTCAAAGTTGTCACGCGGATCGTGTGCACCAACCGTTGATCCTATGTGATCCAACGAGGCTCGTTGCACACGTCGTGCCCTTCACAGGACAGCACGAGACAACACGGACGTCTCCCTCAACGAGACTTCTACAAGAAGGAACACGATGTCGTCCATGGAAAAAGTCGTCGAGTGGTCATGTCATGTTTAATCTAGTCTGCACAGGCTACAAGTCTACTACACGGCAACTGGTCATCCACGGACCACCGGCTATACCATTTTTACTACGCAACGCGCCTGCACTCTCATTTCCGACAGGCGCCCACCACACGAACCTTCCACGCAGCAGCCGCAGCTGGAAGAGCTGCCAACCGGGGCCCTCGAGGAGGCCTAAACATCCCCGCATTAAAAACCCAGCCTATCGGGTCTTCCATTCGCACTCATCCACTACTCTCTCTTCCCTATCCAACGAAACCCGACAATCTTGAACGTACTCGCACGAACCTTCTCCATGAAACCAGTGCGTGGGGGTGAGTGTCCGGGCATCGCCGCTGGGGTGGTGCTTCACGCAGCAGATCTGGAGGAGCATCACGCAGCACAAGCCGAGGAGGACGTGGGGGACCATGTGCTCGCCGGTGCTGACGACTTCGGAGGCTCCAATGAGGGCGTGGAGTTCGATGAACACGCTCCGCTCATGTACCCGGAGGTACATCTATTTCTACATGTTTCATATTTTCTGCTCGAGCTTAATCTATCTTGGCGTCATAAAAAAATCTAGTCCTAATGATTAGATGCAACATACGAACCGGTACATGGAGAGATCTAGTCTGTTCTGAATGAATCCACATTATTTATTTATTAACAAGTTACCAAGAACACACATCACATTAATTTAGGAGCGAGCTGGGGAGACGGCCGTAATGAACTGCTGAACCTGTATAGACATGTTATTGCATCGAAAGTAACTTGGAATGGTGGAAGGAATATATATTTATTATTTTGCTCATTTCGGTTTGTATTCCATACATTACAGGTGTATTCAAGTGAGATGTACTCTAACAAGGAGACCAGGGACAACAAGAGCCACCATGTCATGAAGAAGCTCAAGAGCGGGATAATCCCTTTCCACACTCGACTTGGGGAGCTCAAGTGCCCTTTCTGTAAGAAAGGAGTCAACTCGAGGATTGCTAGCTTGAATCCGCATGCGGTTGGCATCGGTAAAAGCCCGGCTAGTAAACACAAGTCGGCGACCAAGGCTAAGCACGCTGCTTATGGCAAGTTCCTGAGGGAGTATGTCAAGACCGGCCTAGTGTCCCCTTACTTAGGAATCAACAACTTCTAGCCGACCAACCCCGTCATTGTGCTGGCCCGGCCACTAATAATATTTAGTTCTCTTACCATATCTAGACCCTTAAACTATGGGGATTTCTATTTTCGTACCCTTCAAAATATATTCAAGTTCATCTGTTTATGGAGTTAAAGTTCCGGTGGCATACTTGTTATTTTGCATGGATAGAGGGGTGCCCCCGACAGATATAAGGGTTATCCTGTTCGCTAGATCACACAGGATCAACAGTTGGTGCGCAAAACTGAGTACAACTGAATCGCCATGGTTAGACACGAGGGAAAAAACATGACTCATGGTACGCGTGTGCAGTGCACGGGGCGGTAGCGGACACGTGTGGTCGTGCACGGTGCATTAGCGTACGTGGTGCACGGTAGTGCAATGAAACGTCGCTTCCCTTCTCCTTTAATAGAGGCCTCCCCACTCCCACTCATCACGCACTCGCTCACTCAACCGTCTCCACTGTCCCATCACCTTCTGCAAATGCCCAACAAAACCCCAACCATTCCGGTGATGGAGAAAATCGGCGCGGTGGCCATCGGCGCCTCCAAGGCCGCCGGCGAGGAGCCCCTCGTCCCCGCATCCGCTGTAGCCGCCGGCGAGGAGGCCCTCGCCGGTCTCGGACAGATCCCGCTCGGCTGGGACCCTACGAGGAGGTTGTCTACATCAGGCCTAAGAACCCCCTACGACACCAGCATCACCGGCCCATGGTCTGAGGTAACCAGGGTTTTCTCCCCTTCCCTTGTTCTTCCCCCATTCCCATCGTTGGATGCTAGATCGTATGTTATTAGGGCTCGGCTGTTCGTATTTTTTACAGTAGCTAATCCTCTTGTGTTAGATCTCGATTTTCGATGAATCCCCCTGTTCGTAGTTGGGATCAGTATTCGATTTAGTTTGAGATTTGGGGAATAATCGGGAGATCTCATTCGGTTAATTTATGCAAAAAAACAATCCCGATAATCAAAGTATCTGAATCATGTCCTTATTTCACTCTACTGTTTTTTCCAACAGGAGGATAGCAGCGACCTCCGCAGCAATGACGAGTCCAAGGACACCAAGACTCGTCATGTGCTGAGGAGGCTAAAGTCCGGTCAGTACAACAACTTCTTCGCTGATGACGTGTACAGGTGCCCCTTCTGCCCCACCAGGAGGCTCCACGACACGGACTTCAACTCCCTCGTGAAGCATGCCGAGGACGTGAGGACCTGCGGCGAGTCTGTGAATGTCCACGGCTTCAGGGCCAAGCACCAGGCGCTCGGTCTTCACCTCCAGAAGGTGGCTATCGAGGAGGGTCGCATGCCCCTGATCAGACCCAAGGCGCCCAAGGTCAACGGGCTGGGCAGCAAGAAGTGGAGGAGGCACCAGAGGGAGGAGGCAGATCCCTCCTGGCAGAGGCCACGAGGGGCCACTAATCAGCTGCTACTGCTGTAAAGCAACTTCTTTTGTCTTGTCTGTGTTGAAGCAGTTCGCTGCTGCTGCTGAGCAGCCTAATTGTCGAACATCGTTAAGTACTGTACTATATAACCTATATTAGCTGCTTTATCTACATCTGCTCTGTTTACTGAATTTATTTATGGTGCTGGTTTGTTTTGCTGCTCTAGATTTGCTACCAGATTGGGGAAAAACGATTGCAAAAGGAAAAATGAATGAAGAGAGAAGCTGCTCTAGATTCCCTACCTTTTTGAGCAAAAAACACAACTGTTAGAGAGAGAGGGGAAAAGGCGCTCTTAAAAAGGCCAAATAACAAAAAAAATCCACTTTAGGCGTCATGGCGCACGTAACGGCCAAGCCTTTGACCAGACGGCACCCCCCTTCGAGCGCATGTGAGGGCTTCGGAATATCGGGAGGGCAAAAGTGAGGACAAACGAGACACAATGTTGCTATAGCTAAATCTGACAAAAAGCTAAATTTGGCTTTACCATGCAATTTGGCTAGAGCTCCACAATGTAGCTATTCTAAATCCCTAAACTATGTGGTGCGTTGAAACCTAATACTTTTGCACCGACTCGTGTGTTGCAAAGTTGCTTGATCGTGCATGCTTACACAAGTGGCCTACAGAGAAACTTATAGAAGCATGGGCAAATGAGCTTCATTTTGGCAAATTCGGGACAAGCTTTGCGCAATCGGCAGGCCTGATCGGTTCGGCGGCTGCCCCGGGGTGCAGGGATGCTAGGTCCATGTCTATGCTTACACTTCTTAAACTTGTTAGGAATTAATAATAACTGTACACTTCCTTCTGTCCTATCATGTTACGTCGTGTCAGCACCGCGCACCCACTACGGATCGGCAACAGGACGGTGGTCTACGTGACCGGTCTCTGCCACGCCAAAGCCACGTCGCACACCCGTCCCATCGCCTACCGGGACGGACGCCGAATATTGGTAAACGGAATTTAAGCATCGCCTTCCGTCTCCTCAGCACATCACTGTGCAAAAATCCCCAACTCATTCCTTCCGCCGCCACCGCAAGAACCATCGATGCTGCCACAGGCACCACCTCCGCCTGGCCATACCACCACAACAGATCACTCGACCTCCACGCCCAGTCCCAGCCACCGCTACCGACCCTAGGCCACCGCCGCCGCATTAGCTGCTACCATGGACGCAGAGTGCGGCGTGTTCGGCGATGGGAGCGACTACACCGACGAGTACACCATCACCGCCCATGGCACCACCAAGCTAACGGTCGTCCACACAAATGCGTCAGCGGAGGTCGCCAAGGTCATCGCAATGTACGAGCGGTGGCTACAGGAGCCGATGGACAAGTACAAGATCATTGGCCTTGACCTCGAGTATACCGGAGATAGGAAGAGGATGGTGCTTTTGCAGCTGTCCATGCGCAACCACTGCCTCCTATATCACGTATGTAGGGGCAAATCTATATGCCCGGAGCTTCGCGAGTTCCTACACAGGAGGGAGATCTACTTCGCCAGCATCGACATCAAGAACGACACTCCGAAGCTAGAATGGGATCTCCTCGTTCATGTCGTCAATCACGTTGATCTCCAACGTTTGCGGAGGTACCCGGATGGCGGTACGGGGAAAGCTGGCATGGCTAGACTCGCTTCCGACATCATCGACCACAAGTACGTCGGCATGAAAATCGAGTTCTCGAAGCACCTGCACGAGCGATGGGAGTGGAGGCACCTGGATTACGATGCGATCAAGTACGCAGCCAGGGACGCGTATGTCTGCTACGAGATGCTCAATAGGATCTGGCGGGTGGGTGAGTGTGCTATTTACCACTACTAGTTTCGCATTTCGTTCCTAGTTTTATCTCGCCTGTATTTTATCTCGCATGTATTTTCTAAGCATTCTGTGTGTAAGAACCAAGCTCGTATGATCCCTATGCTATTAGCTACTTAACCTGTATGAATTACATTCCCCCTTTTGTATGCTCAACATTCATTCTTACAAATTTTATGCATGCCATTTGCATCTTGCGTAATCCAGGACTGACATGCATAAGGTGTGATACAGTCATAAGTCATAACCAAACCCAGATTATAGCGAAGGATACAGTCATAACCAAGATTATAGTTTGACAAAGGTAATACATAGAAGTTCATAATTGCTCACATAGTGTACTTATGAAATAACATGTTTTTATAAACACAACAATCATGCACTAATAGACTACATCCCAGCCTATTGGAGAAGGCAACCGATCCCAGGATGCCTTCGGTCGCTTGCCCCGGTTTGTAGATTCATCTACACTCCGGCATTTGGGGCAAACAACCTGCCTTGGTGGTGGTTCAATGATGCGATGCCTGGAACGAGATTTTACAATCTGGCGGTACAACTCGTGGCTAACATACCCGTCAATTGCAGCGTACTTCAGATTAGGTTCAGAAAGTGGCTTATCCTCCTAGTAATCGTGCCATAAACGCCTCCACGAACATCTCAGCAATCTGTCCTTCATGTCAGCGTACCACGGGTCGATGAGTTCGGAGGTAAGAGCGGCCATCCTGGTCTTGCTGCCCTTCGTCCCTGGGATCCAGTAAATTTCCTGGATGTCCACTCTGCACTCCTTTGGGATTCTAATATTGACAGTCAGGCTTTCAAGCAGTTTACTGTCATTCGTGATGTCAACACTAGTAAATGTTATGTGCTGGTTCACGAGAAAGTCATGAAACAGATCCCTAATGCTTTCGCCCCACCTGCATAAAAATGAATTTAGACAAATAATATAGCAATAACTTTTGCAAACAGACGGTTCAGGAACAAAAAGACAGCAAAGTCTACCAGTTCCCATCAGCCCCCTTCTCGCAAAAAGGCTAGTATACAAGGACGTGCCCCTTCATGGAGAGTTGCACCACGGCGATCCTACAGTGATCGCGGCTATACTCGAGGTCGAGACCTACGAACCTGTTTTCTTCGAACTGCAGCCAACTCGTGTAATTATTCAGAGTGTTCCTCACCGTCCAAGGGTCGGTGGTGTATACGACATCGATCTTCTTCCCGCCATCTACTTCGATGTCGAAGTGCATAGTTTCTTGCCTGCCGTCATTTCGGACTTCTGGAGCGTCCATGACTACAGGCAAGAGGGAAAGGATACGGAGGAAGAGGGTGATGCGGTGGTGGAGGAAATGGATGAGACCGTGGAGGAGAAAGACGATGAGGCCCTGGAGGAGGAAATGAGATGGAGAAGTGAAAGATTGGAACCGCCCTTACCAATATCTGGAATGGTGCATGACCGTTCGTAGTAGGGTGAAGGTGGACAAAATGGCGGTTTTACACGTCGACGCTAGCACTTCCTAAAATTTGTTCTGTGCCACTTGCATGTGGTGGAATCAATTCAAACATAGGCATGTTTGCGCATGCCGACCTTCACTCACTGACAGGTGGGCGACACATTTCTCTTTTACGATTTATTTTTTCACTTCCTCTAGACAGTTCCGGTGCCTGCCCTCAATAATTACGCCCCCCTTCTTGTCTTCCACGCGGACGAGAACCAGCGGTGGCGGTTCCTTGCAGATTCACTCCCTACTCGAACAACTGCCCCCATCCCTGATTCCACCCCCTCTCGAATCCATCCGCCTCCTTATCACAATGCCTCCATTAATCTACCAGATTCCAGACTCGATTTGCCGCTACGGGTAGAGCTTGGGGTAGCAGCAGGCTGAAGCGAAAGGCATGCGACGACAACACGGATGTCTAGGGCGACCGCTACCGCGAGGATTGGGGATGGCCGAACCTCAGCGCCGCGAACGTGCACAGGATCGCGTCGGGGTTGGACATCATCTCAGCCGGCCGCCTCGCTCGCTGCATCCCTGGCTGCCGCGTGACGATGCGAAACATGGACGAACAACCGTTCGGCACGCCAGGCCTTCTTTACCCTGATAACAGCAAATGGCCAAACGACCGCGATGGCCATGTAAGTTCCAGTATCTAGCTTATTCGTTCAGTCATATCGTTGATTCATATGTGGTGAACTCTCATCGGAATCCTATGTTCCTTTTGTTTAACGTGTTGTGTGCACGCGTGGTTTGAACAAATCAAACCATTTAAGACTATTATGTACAGCAGAAGCTCTACTCGTACCTGATATTCTGGTATTTTCGTAGTGACACAGTCTTACTTTAGGTGATAGACGAGTTGTCAATTTCGATTTTGCAATGGAATGCCTGCTAGGTGATATTCTGTTTCCTAAAATAAAAACAAACAGATTAGACAATTTAAGGTTGTTATGCCCCGAGCTGTTTATGATCATCGTCATCAGGAGTTTGTTCTGGGGGCTCTGCTACTACTACATATATTGAGTATCTTCGTAGTGACACAGGCACAATTTAGGCGATATTACTTTAATCTAAAGGCCCAGTTGTCAAATTGTATTTGCAATGGAATCCATGCTAGTTTATTGTAACAACTGACAACAAACTCTGCAGAATATTCATGCAAAACTGATGCTGCTGGATAAGTGATCCGAATTAGTAGTGGTGAATATCAAGGAAGAAGAAGAGACGAAAATGGAAGATGACCAGAACTGGGTGGGTGGCAACGGCGAGTGGCTGGTCCTTTTATCACAGGATGGCAGTACTAGGACTCTAAAAAATGGCCACAAATCAAAGAGACTTGCAGTGCCATCTTTCAAGGGTGTCGGCATTACTGCATTCAACAGCGGGTGGCCGCCGCCCATTTCCAAAGTCGCTTACAGGTTCAACATGGCAGAACTTGACCTCGTGAAGGTACAACTCCCACATAGACCGCGGGAGGGGGCGTGGAAGAACTAGGAGTACGACCTCTTAGCGGTGTTCGACAAGGCAATCACATTCATTAGATGCCCAGAAGACAAGGAATGGACAGTCTTGAACGACGACTTCCTACGGCCGGAGAAGTATGTCGACGCTGTCTCCACCTACGGCTACTCTTCATATAGACCGCAACGTATTTATGCGGTCACTGAACCTAGCGGCGACATGCGTGTTTGGGAGCCGTCGATTTGGGGTGAGTCATGGTGTCATATAGCATGTAAAATCCCATTCAAAATTCTTCTTACTGACTGCTAGTAACACGCAGGTACCCACGCAGCCCCGCGCATCATTCCAGCTCTGGCCATCGAAGATGCAGTAGGAGATGCTGAACTTGGGACACGACGCTGGTTCCTGGCACCTCTCGAAGACAACACGGAACAGGATGATGAACTCTTGTGGATTCATATCAGGGGAGCACTAAACAGCGTTGGTGATACAATAGAACATATGGGGACACAACTTTCTTCATACCCATCGCTGCGGTGTCACATTTTCTCGAGGTCCGCATGCCCATTCGAAGACCCAGTAGAGCAAGTCTAGAGCAGAGTCAACAATCTGAAGGGACAATCTGTGTTTCTTGGGATCAACTACCCTTTCTTTGTCAGAGCCCCTGGAGCTGTTGAACCTATAATTGCCCAGGCAGCCCTGGCCCCTGATGTTGCTGCTGGTGGTGGTGGTGGTGGTGGTGGAGCTAACAAAGAACTAGCTGCTGCTGCTCCTGGTGAAGCTGACGAAATACTTGGTGATGCTGCTGCTGGTGAAGCTGACGAAATACTTGCTAATGCTGCTGCTGGTGAAGCTGACAAAATACCTGCTGAGGCTACTGCTGGAGTCCAGGAAGAACATGCTGGTGTTGTTGCTGAGGTGCCAGCACTTCCAGTGTTGATAGCAGACTGTGTGTTTGCTGCACACTCACGCGCGTATCATGTTGACACTCCAGATCCGACCTGGATCCGAATCCACGTCGGGGGGAGGGGGCCTACAATTTGCTCATCAATGGGGTCGTACTATTTGAAGGAGAATGAAAGACGGCCAAACGCAGCATTATGGTTCGTTCCGACGATACCACTAGCTCCAGGGACCTAGTGCTCATACTGGCAGATCCGATGGACCATTTGTCTTTATCTTTATCATTAGTTACGCTTATGTGTGTAAACTCTAAGCTGTGCTTATTTGTGTAAGACTAAGTTAGGCCTAACTGCATAATATTCAATGAAGCCCAGCTTTTCTTTCCACGCCCATAACAACATAATTGCAGCATAGAACATACAAATGTAATGTGCATACCAGACATTTTTGCTTAGGATAACAACCACTTCAAGCAAATGATACATCGTGTACGCATTTGAACGCATCACTAGAATGTGCCACCTATTGATGATTGATGACATGGATCTAGCTTTTCTGCGTGTATTTGCATTGAATTGCTCATTGATTTGTTCACATATTTTTTGGCAATGGCTGATGAACTCCACTCTCTTGGTAACTTGCTTCGTCAGCGAGCACTTGTTTATGCAATGCAAAGTACAGAACATGGTCGTCATCGTCATTCCATTTAGGTTCTCTATGTTTCGTCATCACAGAGCTACTAATTTCAAATGAAAATCTAGTAGACAATATATATGTACATTGTTAGAGTATGCTACGGCCACGGTACATACATGTTTTTCTACAATCACAAGAAGAAAACTTGATGCATTTGCACCTTGTTGGCGTTGTGCCGAACTGGGTGGATGTGGCTTTGGGGTTCGGAGAGGAAGGCGTCGTGGCTGGTGCGTGTGCGACCACAGCGATGGTGAGATCGGATTCTGGAGGAGGCCAACAGGACCGAGCATGGTCGGCATGGTGACAGATCTCACCCGGGAATGAATTCCCATCCCCGCACTGTGCCGATGGTACGGTCATGGTGAGGGCGAGCTCCGATTCGGGATGGGGAGGAGAACGGGCCGAGCAGGTTCGTCCAAGTCCTAGCTCCACACCAAGGCCGCGACCATAGATTGCTGCCCCGGAGGAAGAAGAAGACGCGTAAAGGATGCATGCGCCAACACTGCAAGCCTACATGGCAGCCTACATGCCAGCGACGATGGCAGCAACATAACAGCGAAAGCTGACAGGGGGGCCCAACTTGATGGCCGTTAGCTAGATTTTTTGTATTGAAACGTAAAGTTGAATTCGTGCCGAAAAAGACCCTCTGAGTATTTGGCACGCCAACTGTAGTCATCGCGGCTGATTTCAAGGAACTCGGGTACCGTGTTGCCTGGCCACCCCAACTTTTGGGCCGCAAAAATGATATTATCGTCTGGGAGGTAGTTAGGGTCACGGCGAGTGCGGGCACACACTGCGAGGGTGAGGGGTGGCGTGTGTGCATGTCGACTGTGGCGCTCTAGCGCGCTCTCGGCATGGCAGCACAGAAATGGGCGCAGCTAATGCGGCTGGTCCATGGCTTGCCTGCGATCGAGGGGTGGACAGAGGGTGGCGGTGGACGGTTGCCTGTCTCCTGGACATCGTGGGAGCGGATGGCGCTGGCTGCTACGAGTTGTCCATGGTCGACCAGTGCGGTGAGCGTCGGGCGGCGCTTCACTGGTGCAAAACGGCCAAGGGGGAGCGTGTCCTGCTCTGCTAGGTGTTGGGGGAGACCAGGGGAGTGAAATGGGGACAAATGGGGTGATCAATTACTTCTCAAATAGTAGAAGTTAGGCAAGGTTTAATCTATGTCTGCCAGGTGCTCGACCAAATGGCCGCATGAAATTAGTATTTGAATTTTTGGTGAGTGTGCTTGTCACATGCTTGAGTGTCTATGGTTGCTTGGGTTTGCCAAGGGGAATTGATTTGAGTGGTTTTTGCAAAATGGTGATCTATGCATATGAACTTGATACAATTTTGAATTGTCCTTTAAATAGATTTGGAATTGGTTTCTGTTGGTTTGTAAAGTGGGCTTGCGTTCACTTTTACTTGGTCTAGCAAGGGGTGAAAAGAATTGGAAAAGTTTATATTAGAATTTTTTTACTAGAGACACCCAAAGTGGTCTAGTGGTTAATTTTGGTCAAAATGACCATTTGATCAAATGCTTCATATTTGAATTTCATTTCTTTGGATTTTGTTTGTAATTAGCCTAGATGATGTAGTATTCATCTTTAAACCATTCCTTATCATTGGTAGCAATCAAACATGGAAATTGCACTCATTCATACACTAATGCAATTCACACATACACTCATATGAGATTTAATAATAAAAGTTTTCGTTAACCCTAAACTTAGGTGATTTGAACTTGATAATCTTGATTAATATTTTTGGGGTGTTACAGAATCCCGGTCGTACCAGTGGTCATTAAGCAACCAGTAAGCTGCAAAACTTACAGAATTTGGTTAGTAGATTTGTGCGCCTTTACACATATTAGCAAATGACAAAATAACAGCAAATAGACTTCATAAATATCATCAATAACTTTTAGGCCATGTGTTAGTAAATAAAAGATCGAGGATTACCTTATTTTCTTCTCCTCTCTCCAAACGACTTCTTGAACACTCTTTATTAAAAATAAAACAAAACAAAAAACAAACAAAACTAACACAAGAGTAAAACTTTTATTTCACATGGGTTGCCACCCATGAAGCGCTTCTAGCTAAGGTCAATTAGCTTGACCTAGTTGGTGATCATTTAGATTTGGTGAGTGGAACACCCACTCCAAAGTAATTAGCTTTCAGTGTAATTATACCATCATCGTCACTATTAGGTTTGGCCTTGTTCTTCCTAGGGAAGTGGACTATAAAAATATCTCTATACGACAGTCCTATTCTCACATTTCCTTCATGTAGATTGATTAAAGCTTTAATAATTCTTCGAAATGACCTACCTAGAATTATAGGTGCTATGTGATCTTCAAGCATTTCCACTATAACAACATCAATAAGAGCGGGACTTCCTTTAATTTCAACAACTATGTTTTATTTTATCTCGACAACTTGTTTTTAAGTTAAATCAGCAAGATGGAGTCTCAGTTCAGTGGTTGCAAAAGGCCCCAAGTTTAACTTGTCAAATAGACTTTTGGAAATTTTTGATATGCTTGCACCAAGATCACAAAGTGCAGATATCTCATTAACACCAATTTTAATTTTAATAGTGGGCTCAAATATATCATTTAGCTTAGCATGATTATCAGCTAGTCTCTTATACTCCGTTTCTAAATCTCAAACTTTAGATGCTACTTGTTGAATAAATTGTTAGTACATAACATCATTACCTTGTTCTAGACTAGGATTCTTTACGGTGGTCATCTTTAATAGATCTTCCACTATGTATTCAGGTGTTGACGTGTTGCTATAGTACAACTCCTCAGGCTTCTCTTCATTCAGTTCCACCCTCATCATCTTGAGGTCTTCTACCAGATTTGGCTCGTACTTTCCAGCAAACTTTGCTAGTACAAGATCTTGGCTCTCAGCTACCTTGCCCAACTAAGCCTCCATGGTTTTTGTCCTTTCCTGTAGAGCCTGCAAATCATTTCTAATTGCAATGACTTGCTTAGATAATTTACCTATACTACTCTCATGGTTTTCTGTGATTTTAATAAGCATATTATTTTGCTCGGTTTGAGCTTGAATAAAGGTTCTAATAGTTTGTTCAAATGAGAGATTGACATGATTTGCTCCATTATGATTATCATAATTATTGGAAGGAGCTCCTGTAGGATTAGAATAATGTTTCTGAACATTAGAAGCGAAGTTTTGGTTCTTCCAAGCGGGATTATAAGGAGTGCAAGCTATAAAATTAACATCATTAACATCGGTAGCGCTATCATTAACTTGGCTATCTTTCTTACCCTTTACTATGTTGAGTAACTCGTCTACCTTAGAAGCAAGCTCTTCATTTTTTACCTCGGTGATTGAATTCATCCTTTTTCAAGTTCTTTCCACATGCCATTGGGCATGGTTGTTTTGCATATCATCAAGTAATTTCTTTGCAACACTCACTTGCTTTCCCATGATTGCTCCGCCTTCTATAGTATCTAGCATAGACTTAGACATTGGGTTTAGACCATTATAAAATAAATGCAATATAAGCCATTCTTCCTTCCCATGACTAGGACAGTTTATTACAGCTTCTTTCATCCTTTCCCATACAAGCACTAGTGGCTCGCGATCTTCTTATCTAAGCTTGTAATTTTGGATCTTAGTTGCATCGTCTTAGCTGGGGGGAAAATAGTCATAAAAATATTAGTGCATTCCTCCCAAGATTTAATAGTGCCCTTAGGTAGAGCTAGCAACCAGTCCTTAGCATTTCCTCTTAAAGAGAAAGGAAATAAATGTAATTCAACAATATTTGGATCTACATCCTTAATACGCATCATGTCGCAAATTTCAGTAAAAGTATTTAAGTGCAAACCCGAATCCTCAGAAAATGATCCCCCAAATTGGTTTTGCTGAACCAAACTTAAAAGTTTAGGCTTAATTTCATATGCTTCTACATCAACAACGGACTGAGTAATAGGTACACGAATAAAATCATCAATGGGAGTAGCATGCTCCCCAAGTCTCTTTTGAGCCATGGCTCTTATCTTTTTGGTATTTTTAAAGTAAAGGAAACAAATAACAAGTAACTAATTTTTTTGGTTTTCAAATAGATAGAAAGTAAACTAATAACAAGAAATAAACTACAAACAAATAATAGAACTAAAAATAAGGTCTCTAGTGACCTCACTAGGATAGCGAAATTGCTTCCTCGACAATGGCGCCATAAAAATGGTTGATACCTTCGATCCCGATTCACGGATGTAGTATAATAGTATTTTTCCCTTGTAGACCTAGGTTTAATCGAACCTTAGGAAACAACGCTAAAGTAAATTAAAAATGGACACGTCTACAAGACTTTGTTTTTTTGTTTTACCTTCGTTTACCGGACCAATCTAGTTTATTTTTATCGTGGGTTGATTCAATGGATGGAGATAGGCCAGGGTTGAAGATCTACCTGCAGCTGCACATCATATGGGATAAAAGATAATAATAAGCACAATCATGTGTAATGTTTTAATAAAGATGATCTCTTGTGGGCAACACATCCTAATATACTAGAGCCCCTACGAGCAACAAGCATAGCAATAGTATTTTGATCCAATCGAGTGCACCATGAAGCACCGGGCTACACACAGTTATTAAGTGCAAAACATATATCAAAACCATAAGAGGTGATGTTGTTGTGATCCCGAATGGGTCGCTAAGCAAAGATCGTACTACCCTTTCTATCATTAGGTTTCCTATGAGATTGTCGCTAGCCAAGTATCTCACCTCAAGCCTTTATCGATCTCGGGGATCTTGGGTACCTACAAGTCCAAAGATCGAGGAAAGAGACAAAGAAACAAAATATACAAATACCTCTTTCAAACAATACTCCAATAGATTAGATGCATATAATCGTTGCGAGGTTTCTCCCCAACCCGTAGCCCATGAGGACTACTCACTCATAACAATAAGATTAAGGACAAAAAACATTGTGCAAGATACTTAGATTGAAATCAAATATTCTTACAATGGTCACAGAATCACAAGGAGATCTCAAGTACAAAGTAATGGCTATGGCTAATGGAGGGGATGGAAGATGGAAGGGATGAACTATGGTGTGGATCTCCTTTGGTGGTGTTGTGATGCAATCTGAGAATGGCGGCCTTTTGTATGGCGGCCGAGGCCTCAAAATATATAGGCATCTTGTAGGGTTTAACAAGACGAAGCCGCTGCCACATGGTATGGGTGGATGGTACGGGCAGACCCTGCCCGTACCAGTGGTCGTTACGGCTGCAGATGCCTGGCAATTGCTCCAGAATTACTTGTCCGTGTGGACTTCCTCAAAATCTTCATTATGACTCCTGATTTCGCATTAAAAAGCGTGATTTCCTGCACAACACAAATCAAAGCAATGGTTTGCATATCTTTGCAATTATTACTCATTAGTGGAAAAGCTAGAGAGTTTCTTGTCAATTGCTTGACTAAAAACAATGTTTAAACGTGGGAAGAGATGGCTATTTTTAGAACCATCAATGACCCTCGGTTTATTCTTTGATTACTAAATAGAACAAGAGTATCTCGTGTCCCCTTGTCATCATCTATTCCTAACTATTTGTTCTACAAAACCATATCTCTACCACAAATTCAATGTATTTTGTTTGTTTGAGAAGTTCTATACTTGTCCAACACACTCAAGTTAATCTAATTCAAGACAATATGTAACTGAAACTTCTAGATACGAGGCATACATATGCATGAGTGTTACCCATAAATCTCCAAACAAGAGAATCATGGATCACACCATACTTCATATTTCATTAAAAACCACTTGACCAAGGATACATGATAATGCTCTAAGAGCTTTTTAAGCGATGAGAAAATCGATACCTAATAGATAAAAGTAAAAACCAACCTAAAGATCATGACTGAAAGCAACACGATAGACTATAAAGCATAAAAGACTAGGTGAAACTCCCCCAAGCTTGAGTGTTGATGTAGATCCTTAAGCAATGACTTTCATGAACTCATCATCAATAGTGTTCATGATCTTCATCAAGGTTGCATGCAACTTCTTGTTGACTTTGACTTGCTCATCCCACTTGGCCTTGTAACTCTTAAGCTCTTCCTCCAGCCTTTCAATAGTCTCCATGCAAACTGTGGAGTTTGTTTGCATGCTCCTAATATACTTTGAGTTCACCACCTCTTCGTAGTCCTTCAATATTTTAATATGACGGCGAGAGCTAGATGATTGCTTCTCTTTGTTAGAAATTTGTCGGTGAAGGAATTCAACCGTGCTTGAAGATCCAGGTTAGCCAAACCCCTGAATTAAGGTTCTTCAACCTCCCTTATCCTCCTTGATCCATCTTCAAATTGAGTCCTCCAAAGGCCATTGTCCCAAGGGTCTTCTTCTCCCCTTTGCAACTGACTCCTTGATAGGGAGCTCCACCACGAGGTCCTAGTGAGTGCACATGGGAATACTCCCATTGGGGTGCTCCATTGTGAAGACATGACTAGTTGCAGAGATGAGATATGCAAAACAGGGACAAAAAAAATGTTCGCTCGAAAAGACTTGATGCGAGATTAGATTAGTAGAGAGGGGTACATATTGACAAGTTTTAGGGTAAGGCGAAGTGTTTGAGACGAAACCGGGGCAAAATAGATGTCGGAGGGGCGAAAGCTTCTAGGTGACACCCCCAGCAAGGGAGGGCATGCCACCTGTCCTCTTTCCCACTTCAGGACTTTGTTTCATCCAATTCTTTCACTGCACACTTTAATTTCGAAAAATAATGACTTGCCTAAAATATGGAGATACTCCGAGACAATTAATGATACGTCCATTTTGCATCACTATTCTATGTCATAATTCACTGTTATTCATTGATATATTTCGTATTGAGAGGTGATACTTATGTTATTTCATCTGTTTTTGCATGGTTGATGACTTTTCGAGCATGGACCGCCGATCGAGATTCGATGGAAAAGGTGCTGATTGGAGGCAAAATTCGCGAAGATCAGAAAATCCAGGAAAATATACGAAAAATCCTATTTTTCCAGAAGACGAAGGAAGCCAGAAGGGGGGCTAGAGATGGGCCACACCACCACAGCATGGGCCAGCCTAGGCCGCGCCACCAGGTGGTGTGGCCACCTTGGTCCACTCCTGGCACTCCCCTCTGGCATATATTATCCTCCTGAAACCCTAAGACTCGGGGAGCGACCACAGAAAGATTCCGCCGCCTCTGCGGGGCGAAAAACACCGAGAGAGAAAGATCTCTCCGGCAGACAGATTTCTGTCAGGGGAATTCCTTCCCGGAGAGGGGAGATCGTCGCCATCAACACCACCATCAAGCTGGACTTGATCGGGATCATCATCATCATCACCACCATCATCACCATCAGCACCCTCATCACCATCTCCATATTGCTGTAACAATTGGGTTGAATCTTGCATTAGTTCTTAGGGGAAACTTTCCCGGTGTTGATTACTCTTTATAGTTGATGCTATTGAGTGAACCGTTGAATTATTTTTTATGTTCAGATTGTTATACATCATTATTCCATCTCTGATCATGATCCATATGATGTCTTGTGAGTAGTTCGTTTTGTTCTTGAGGACATGGGAGAAGTCATGTTGTTAGTGGTGGAGTTGTGTTGAGAAAGATTCAATGGTTTGATATTTAAGTTGTGGTGTACTTCTTCTAGTGGTGTCATGTGAATGTCGACTACATAACACTTCACCTATATGGGCCTAGGGGAATGCATTGTGTATTTGGCTACTAATCGTAGGGGTTGCCAGAGTGACAGAAACCTGAACCCCCATTAGGAAACCGTTGCACAAGGGACATAAGGGTCTTAGAGTTTAAAGTTGTGGTTAGGTTTCTACCTTAATTACTTTCTTGTACTTACGGATGTTTGCAAGGGGTATAATCACAAGTATGTATTAGTCCTAGGAAGGTCGGTAGATTAGCACAGGTTCACCCACACAACACTTAGCAAGCTAAAGATGATTAATCAACTATATGAAGCGAAAGCAGTTGACAATCTTCCCATGTGTCCTCGAGAATGTTTGGTCATCTTAAGTAATACAACCGGCTTGTCCTTTGCTGCATAAAGGATTGGGCCACTTGCTGCATTTATTCCTACTGTCTTTTATTTACTCGTACTTTGTTTACTTGCTTTATCAAAAACCCCTAAAAATCCGTTTGCTAAGTATTTGCAGAGAATTCTTGATCCATACCACTAGCCAGCACCTTCTGCTCCTCGTTGGGTTCGACACTCTTACTTATCGAAAATACTGCGATACACCCCCTATACTTGTGGGTCATCAAGACTATTTTCTGGCGATGTTGTCGGGGAGTGAAGCGCTATTGGAGAGTGGAACTGGTAAAGGAAACTTCTACTATGAGTATTGTTTACTTCTGCTAGTTGCTTTATTTTTGTTATGGATAATTCGCTGAGTTTCTTATTTGGTAATGCAACTACCACTGCTAAGGTAGTAGATAAGCCACCACCTGCTGAGAATGATGTTTTTAAAATACCTACAAGAATTATTGATCGTGTTATGGATAACTACTATGTTGGAGATGGAACTATACATCCTGGTGATCATTTGCTCTTTATACACGAATTATGCGGGTTGTTCAAGTGTGCAGGTATTACTACAGATCAAGTTATTCTCATTATCGCTGAAAGGAAGAGCTGAGGAATGGTATAAGCTGCTGAAGAATAGTCAAGCTCTAGAATGGGAGGAAATAGTGCCTCTCTTTTATTCAAAGTTTTATCCTCCTAGTGAGATTCATAAAGATCGGAATCAAATATACAACTTTTGGCCTCTTGATGGAGAGAGTACAGCTCAAGCTTGGGGGAGATTGAAGTTACTAATGCTCAAATGTCCCATTCATGAGCTCCCCAACAATATTATTATCAATAACCTTTATGCAAGGCTTTCTCTTCATGATAAGGATTTATTGGATGCTTCTTGTGCTGGATCATTCACTCGCATGGAAGAAGAAGCTAAATGGGATCTTCTGGACCGTATTCAAGACAATGCTGAAGCTTGGGAGAATGACAAAGGTAGAAAGTCAGGTATAAATTATGATTATGAATGCATTTAATCTTTTATGGGAACTGATGACTTTCAAAATATTAGAAATGCTTATGGTCTATACTCTCAAGCTATTGCTTCTTATTTTAAGGCTTTTGCTTCCTACATTGAAGTGCCTAAAAAGAAGTGGAATAAGTATCATGAACCTTACAAAGATATTGCTAAGAGTGTTCCTGCAAGAAATACTGAAGTTTATACTGCTAATCATGTTTTACCCGAACCTTACATTGAGAAAATGTCTTTCCCAGTTAAGATGAAGGAACATTCTATGATAGCTAGTATGGTTAATGAAAGTATAATCAAAGCAGTTGAACCTGATAAACAAATGGTTGATGAACCTATAATAGCAAATGTGAAAGACTTTGTTACTAAATATGAAGAAGAGGGACACACTATCCTTTGTAAGGATACCTTTAGTATTGTTTCACATAGTAGTGTTATGAGAGCTAGTATTCCTGTGTCTTTTGTTAGAATGAGTGAGTATTTCTATGATGGTCTTTGTGATAGTTATACTGTTAAGTTTATGCATGATACTGAAAGTTACTATGAAAGAGGGAAAAGTGTTCTTATGTATCTCAATAATATCAAGTTTCCTCGTTTTATGCTGAAAGTTTTCATGTTGCACTTGTTTCGCCTTCTTATGCAAGTAGCCTCTGGTTTCAACAACTTGTTTGTTTACAAAATTCCCTTGCATAGGAAGTGGGTTAGACTTAAACGTGTGTGTTCTTGCTTCTTAATGCTCTTTTTCACTTCAATTCATATTCTTATGTGAGCATCATCAAAATTATCATGCCCATCTTAATGGCTATAAAGAAAGAGCTTTATGGGAGACAACCCAATTTGTTTTTGCTTTCAGTTTGTTTTTGCTTCTTTGAGTCTTGGAGGTTATTACTTTGTTAATAACCGCTCCTTATCCGTTTTGTTTGGTTTTTGTGTCAAGATCAACCTCTAATGAGAGAGAAGTAAGATTTGAGGAAGTTGCTTTCCTGAAACAGATTTTTGTGCTTCACCGTAAAAATTCGTGAGAGATCTCTGTATGTCGAATTGAGCTGTAATTTTTAGTGCTTCTGCCCCAGGTTGTTATTTAACTTTCATTAGTTCTGCACTTTTTGATTTGAGCAACAGAAGATTTTCGAAAAAATTGATCTTTACCTGCTGGTCTGTTTTGACAGATTTTGCCACTCTTGCATTTGCTTCTTTATTCGATTTCCTTTTTGAATTATTTTTGGGTTTTCATAAGGAGTTGCTACAGTAGCTTATGTTTTGATGGTTTTCAGTTGAAGTTGGACTCAAAAGGTTTTATCACTTCATATATACTAATGTTGCTAATGAGAACTGTGTGAAAAATAATTCCAGGAAGTGGAGATAATGGTGTAATAAGGAAGAGAAGGGTTTTATGACTCAAGTAATAAGTGTATGAAGATGAAGATATTGATATTATTCAAGTGGTGACTCCAGAAGAATCTACTAGATACCAAATTTAGAGACCTGCAGAGTCCGCTTTCAAATAGGTAACAGTTCTGGTAAGAAAATTTCCACGAAAATACTATCCAACTATATTTTTGCAGTTTTCAGTCAATAAGGAAAGCTACAAAGCGAAAGAGGGACGGAAACGGAGCCAGGGTGGCTCACACCACCCTGTGGCGCGGGCCCACCCTTGCCCGCGCCACCAGGTGGTGTGGCCACCCCAGACTCCGTCTCCGACCCGTTTTCTCCCAGTACCTTCCTTTCATCATGAAACTTCGTAATATATAACCCCCCCCCCCTGGATCCCCCGAGGTTTGTATATCGTGTTTTCGTCATGTTTTCGTTTCAATCTGTTTCTGACAGGTAGAGTCCCAGATTTGGAGCTACAATGTCTTCCTCTGGATCAGCTAAGGAAGATTCTTTAGAGGATATCATCAACCCATACATGAGGGAGTTGAAGATTCACCCCAAGGAGTTGTTGCTTGAAGATGGGGAACTCCGGATAAAAGAGGTTTGATGCCCTAAAGGTGAAGGAAGTCTGGAGGACAGGATGGAAGCACTAGAGCAAGAAGTCTTTAGGTACAAGAAGATGGCGGAGCGCGAAGTGGATATCATCCATAAGATTTGTTCCGAACTCATCGCTGAGCACCAAAAGGAGACTGCTGAACTCAAGGATGAAGTCCTCTCACTCCGCCAAACAACCAACGAACTGCAAGCACAGTTCTATGACGTTCAAAATCAAAACTGTGAGTATGAGGTTAGGTTTAAACACATAAGTGCTGCTGCAAGTTTCAGGATGCTAGAAACCACGATGTCCTTTGTTGATGGGAAGCCCTTACCCTGGAAGTCGGACGAAGATGAGAGGATACCACCACCACCGAAGGAGTAATTCGTCATCAGGTTTGGCATCCCCTTGGCTTGTTCCAAGCTTGGGGGAGTGCTGCGGTATCACATCACTATCTTCTATCTTTTTGCCTTATTAGTAGAGTCATATCATGAATAGAGAAGTTATTATGTAGTATGGTTTGCATTATGGAAGTGTCCCCTCTCTCGTTAGATATGTATCCCTTGGTGTGAGTTGCCATTATGGATTATTAATGAGAAGTTCTATGATTTACTCTTTTGCATATCTTATATTAGTTTTCAATTCGTGGTTATATGATTGATCTTGTTGTTAGTATTGGTATCACTTTGGGATCATTGAGTTAATTTAGTTGGTTTTGGCAAACCTGGCTTGGTCAGTAGCAACACTATTTTTGAGAGTTGAATGAAAAAGATAAAAGTACTCTAAATAAATATAATTTCATCATCTTTCTTTCTTGATCTGCTCATAAGTCTAGTATTCTCTGGTTAAGATCTTTTGTGCTTCCAAGGAAGATTGCATGTTTGTTTTTATCACTTGTATGTTTGTTTGTTTCCTTCAACTCTTATACTTGCTACCCAGCCTTGCTAGCCAAAAACCTGTACTAAGAGGGAATTCTTCTCGTGCATCCACTTCCTTTAAAACAAACCCATGCCATTTGAGTCCACCATACCTACCTAGTAGCATTATTGCTATTCCAATTAAATTCTTGTTTTATCTACCTCCCAAATTAAATTTGTTATGTGAAAATTAGTGATTAAAGCTCTCACGAACTTGATGGCACACTTTACTTTTCTTGCATTTAATAACCTGAACCATTGGATCCTTCTTTGTTGCGTATATGCTTGCGCTTTATGAGTTGAAGTTAGCAGAACCATGTATCATGGGGAACGCTTTCAACACTGCCATGGTACTTTGTACCTAGTTGATATCATGATTCTTTTGCCTATGGATCCCGGTGGTGTGAAATAAAAGGGGACTTGTAAGATCATGGAGTTCATATGTGTGTTAGAGAAACGCCTGGGCCGCTAGCCTAAGCCATGCCTAATCATGGTGGAACTTGGAGCATAACTATAGTGAGCATTCTATGAAGCATCCTCAATAAAAACCTATGCAAATAGCAAATAAAAAGATCGCTGAGATGCTCACTGTCTGCTTGACTTGTCATTTTGATTATGGGATAGCTCCTGTGTCATGTGCAAGGGGTACCCCGTTGGCGGTTCTCAATGATACACGTGTATTTACAATGACAAGAGCTTACTCGTGACTGAAGTTGAGTAGCATGAGGTTCGGTACTCATAAGTAAGGGGCATGAGATTTCAACTTATAATTTGTCAAGCATATCCTCTTAGTTGTGTCACTTTAACCTTAATCACCTAAAGATGCCTATGATAGGGGCAATGAGAGATGAAAGCTAGTAAGTATCATAATTTTTGGGAGCTCTTTATGAGACTTGCAATCCCTGCTTCCCTTTGCGAAGGGCATTTCTTTTACTTTGTAGTTGAGTCAGTAAACCTATACCTCTCTATCTCAGCAAGTATTTTGAGTTGTTGTGTTTAATTCATTCATATGATGATTTATTCAATCATGTTTCTTATGTTCCTTGTTTTGCACATTGCTCTTATCTTGGTGTTTACTACTTTGAAAGCTATCATTGAAAACCAATTATTTGTGAACTCCAGCAAGTTATAACTATTCTTCGACCAAGAGCTAAGTTTGCCATTACCAATTATGATTTACTTTATGTATCTTTATTGTGCTTCCTTTACTCATTGCAATTTGAGTTATATAATAGTGAGTTGTCTTCTATTGTGATCTATGTATTGATGAATGTGATGCTTCTTGTCCGTATTCTTTTATCGACTCTTCACTCCATAAACCTGAGGTCATGTTTATTGAGCTCAGTTTAAACAGGGACAAGCGAAGTCTAAGCTTGGGGGGAGTTGATACGTCCATTTTGCATCACTAATCTATGTCATAATTCACTATTATTCATTGATATATTTCATATTGAGAGGTGGTACTTATGTTATTTCATCTGTTTTTGTATGGTTGATGACTTTTGGAGCATGGACCGCTGCAGTCGGGATTCTGATGGAAAAGGTGCTGACTGGAGGCAAAATTTGCGAAGATCAGAAAATCCGGGAAAATATACGGAAAATCCTATTTTTCCAGAAGACAAAGGAAGCTAGAAGGGGGGCTAGAGATGGGCCACAGGGGGCCCACACCACCCCCTGGCGCGGTCCAGCCTAGGCCGCACCACCAGGTGGTGTGGCCACCCTGGTCCACTCCTGGCACTCCCCTCTGGCGTATATTATCCTCCCGAAACCCTAAGACTCGGGGAGCGACCATAGAAAGATTCCGCCACCTCTGCAGGGCGGAAAACACCGAGAGAGAGAAAGATCTCTCCGGCAGACAGATTTCTGCCGGGGGAATTCCTTCCCGGAGAGGGGAGATCGTCGCCATCAACACCACCATCAAGATGGACTTCATCGGGATCATCATCATTATCATCACCACCATCATCACCATCATCACCCTCAGCACCATCTCCATATTTCTATAACAATTGGGTTGAATCTTGCATTAGTTCTTAGGGAAACTTTCCCGGTGTTGATTACTCTTTGTAGTTGATGCTATTGAGTGAACCGTTGAATAATTGTTTATGTTCAGATTGTTATACATCATTATTCCATCTCTGATCATGATCCATATGATGTCTTGTGAGTAGTTCGTTTTGTTCTTGAGGACATGGGAGAAGTCATGTTGTTAGTAGTGGAGTTGTGTTGAGAAAGATTCAATGGTTTGATATTTAAGTTGTGGTGTACTTCTTCTAGTGGTGTCATGTGAACATCGACTACATGACACTTCACATATATGGGCCTAGGGGAATGCATTGTGTATTTGGCTACTAATCGTAGGGGTTACAGGATTGACAGAAACCTGAACCCCCGTTAGGAAACCATTGCACAAGGGACGTAAGGGTCTTAGAGTTTAAAGCCGTGGTTAGGTTTCTACCTTAATTACTTTCTTGTACTAGGTTTCTACCTTAATTACTTTCTTGTACTTAAGGATGTTTGCAAGGGGTATAATCACAAGTATGTATTAGTCCTAGGAAAGTCGGTACATTAGCACAGGTTCACCCACACAACACATAGCAAGCTAAATAAGATTAATCAACTACATGAAGCGAAAGCACTTGACAGTCTTCCCATGTCTCCTCGAGAACATTTGGTCATCTTAAGTAATACAACCGGCTTGTCCTTTGCTGCATAAAGGATTGGGCCACTTGCTGCATTTATTCCTACTGTCTTTTATTTACTCGTACTTTGTTTACTTGCTTTATCAAAAACCCCTAAAAATCCGTTTGCTAAGTATTTGCAGAGAATTCCTGATCCATACCACTAGCCAGCACCTTCTGCTCCTCGTTGGGTTCGAAACTCTTACTTATCGAAAATACTGCGATACACCCCCTATACTTGTGGGTCATCAATTACACACCTGAAACTTAACTTTTATTGATTTCTGATATCTTGCAGGGGATATTTCTCTGCAATTATGGCCTTGGGGCTCTAGAGATTTAACTCTTCCACCTTTCCAACGAATTTTTGGCCTTCAATATAATATTTAAGACATTGTATATTTACAACATGAGGTTTACCTTTGTAGTCTCCATAAGATGGATGGCTCCAGAGCGATACACCTCCTGCATAACTAATGGATCTTGCCACTTTGATGCTAACTTCCATGCAGAAAACTTGAAACGAGAGTTGAACAATAATACTTGATCTCCTACTTTAAATTCCTTTCTCTTTATTCTTATAGCATGCCAAATCTTCACTTTTTCTTTAAATAACCTAGCATTTTCATAAGATTCATTCCTCCATTCATCTAACAAGTTTAAGTCTAGAATTCTTTTCTCTCTAGCAGTTTTGAAGTTAAAGCTGAGTTGTTTAACAACCCATCTAGCTTTATGTTCTAATTCTACGGTGAGGTGACATGCTTTACCATAAACCATTTTATAAGGAGACATACCCATAGGATTTTAAAAAGCAGTTCTATAAGCCCACAAAGCATCATTGATTTTGGTTGGCCAATCAGACCTAGCTCTATTTACTATCTTTTCTAAAATGAGTTTGATTTCCCTATTATTTAGTTCAACTTGACCACTAGTTTGAGGGTGATATGGCGATGCTACCCTATGATTGACACCTTACTTAGCTAAAGTTTTTCTAAAGACTCCATGTATAAAGTGAGAACCACCATTAGTAATTAAAAATCTAGGTATTCCAAACCTAGGAAATATGATGTCCTTAAGCATCTTCAATGCTATAGCATGATCTGCACTTTTCTTTGGAATTGCTTCAACCCATTTTGTAACATAGTCCACTACAACCAAAATGTGAGTGTGTTTTGTTGTTGATGATGGGATGGTCCCATAAAGTCAAATACCCATACATCAAATGGTTCAAGAGGTCGTGAATAGTTCATAGGAATTTCATTTCTCTTACTAATGTTTCCAAAGTGTTGAAATTTGTCACAATTATTAACATAGTTAGCGCAATCTTTAAATAAAGTAGGCCAATAAAAACCAGACTATAATCCCTTTGCAGCGGTGCGGTCTCCTACGTGATGTCCTCCATAAGGATTGTGGTAACATCCCAAAAATATTAAACAAGCTTATCAATTTCTAATCACCCAAGTTTAGGGTTAACAAAAACTTTTATCATTAAACTTAATATGAATGCATGAGCGATTTGCATTAATGTATGAATGCATGCATTTTGCCATGTTTGATTTCTACAATGATTAAGAAATAGTGTAAGGATGAATACCACATCATCTAGGTCAATTATAAACAAAATCAAATGAAAAGAAAGTCAAATATGGATCATATGAGCATATGGTCATTTTGGCAAAAGTTAACCACTAGCCCACTTTGGGCATCTATAGTAAAATATTTCTAACAGAAACAATTCCAATTATTTTCACCCCTTTCTAGACCAAGTAAAAGTGAACCCAAGCAAACCTTACAAAGTCATAAAAACTATTTTCAAATCTATTTAAGAGCCAATTCAAAATTGAATCAACTTCATATACCTAGATCATCACTTTTCGAAACCCACTCAAACAACTTCCATTTGACAAATCCTAGCAACCACAGACTAGATCACTCACCAAAAATCATTCAAAAATTTGAAAGTAAATTTCATGGGGCCATTTGGTCGAACACCTCACAGCCACAGTACAGCTACCAACTATCTACTGTTTGTGATCAATCAATTGATCATCTTTTGTACCTCAATTCTACTCCACTACTCCATGATCATCCCCAGTACTTGGCCGCGCAGTGGAGGAGCTCATCTCGCCACATTGACCAGTGACATGCCTGTACCGATCCAGCCATGCCAGTCGACCATGAACCAGTCGCTGCGCGCCACGCTGCCCTCTCCCACAATGCCTAGCTGCTAGTTGTGACCTCACCGCCACCCCTGTCCACCCCTTAACCAACAGCGAGAAGTGGAGACGCTGGAATCGCTGCGCCCATTTAATCCCCCGCCATGCTGAGAGCACGACGGAGCGCCGCAACCGCCTCGCGCACACACGCCACGCCTCACTCTCTCCGCTCATACCCGCAGTCGTCGTGGCACCTGTGACCTCCCAGACACGATGGCTCACCGCCGCGTGCCCTGTGACCACCATACCAAGTGACGAACACCTGTGTACCTGAACAAAGCGTCGATGTCGCCCGACCGGCTGAGACCACCCCTTGCCGTGCCATCACACGTGTGACGATCGATGTAGTATCCCGCAACAACCCATGCCCTCCGCCATGCTTAACTCGACCTGTAGCAACGTCGCCGGAGAAGCCTGACCATGTCGCCCTGCCGCTAACGCTGGGTATAAATAGAGGCCACCCTAGACCTCATTCGGCATACCATTCCACTCCCCACTCACCTAGGAACCTCACCGACCCTTCCCCGGAGTAAGACGAGCACCACGACGCCGGAATTTGGCCGGAGTCTGCCGCTGCAGTCGAGGAAGGAAGCCAGCGATTGGAGCCACCCCAGGAGCTACCATGACCGCCAATCGACCTGCCGTCGATGACCAGCCCGTTCTCCCCCACCGCCGTGACCCCAGGAGTCCCAAGCAACCCCCACCACCGTGTTAGGGTTTGTATCCCGTCGGAGCAGTTCGACGAAGACGACGAACCTCAGCCGTAGATCATATTCTAATCGTAGGGCTAGTATTGATCGATACCGTTTTAGGTTAGCTGAGCCGCTGACGCGTGGGACCGTTCTATCAGTAGCCCTCTACGTTAGCGCTGCGCATTTGGGCCGGCCCATTTCTTTTCCCGCGTAGATCCCATCAGTTCAAATGGAATTTTGTCTATTTAGTTAAAATCATATTCAGTAGCTACATTCAAAATTAAATTCTAGGAGTTGTACTGATCCAAAATGCATAATTCCAATTTTGTTGGAAAGGTATTAAAAATATCTATTCACTCCCGTTAGATTCAAGCCAATTGAAACTATAGATCACTTATACTAAAAATAACAAGACAGAGACTTTTGCCACTTCAAACATTTTTATAAAATAAACTATGAATGCTTTTGAGTTGATTCCAACTCTAAAAAATCACATTTGCCATGCTATAAATGAATATGTAAAAAGATTTGGTTTTATAGATATGAAACATGGTTTAGCATTAAAATAAGGATATATAGGCATTTCTAGTCACTTAAATATTATTAAATAGTAATATTAAATCTTGTAATGCATGACCACCATTTTAAATCACATTCCCAAGTATTGGAATATGTGGTGATGACATGTGTCAACATGATCTACTATTTTAATTGGAGAATATTAAATCTTAAGTAGTTTTCAATGAGTAGAATTACTTTTCTATGATAAGATAAATAAGAATGTGCCATTGTTCCATGTGATGATTGAGATGATGCTAGATCATCTAATATGAGCCCTTGTGTGCTATATAGAAGTAGTTAAGTATTGTTTGGTGATTGTGTACACTGTATGTATTTATAGATGCTAGTACCGACCCGGGCTACGACGAGGAGGAGTACTTCGAGGAAGAAGAAGAAAACTTCAACAACTGCACTGATCAATGCAAGCTAGAACAATGCATGCTATATATGCAAGCCCCTATACCAGATGCACTAGGCATGCTTGGTTATGCAACTTTAATTATAGCATTCCCAGTTTTACTTCAAGCTTTGCTTTTCCCTTTTATTATAGTTCCTTACTTAGTTAATGAATTGTGATTAGTGGAAAATAGGATGGATACCATCAAGATCATAGAACTAGCCATAAAAATGGATACTTATACTTGGTTAGCACCCCTCAATAGTGATACCCTCAACATTAGTGGCTAGTGCTAAGCTAAAACTTGATCACTTTGGATGGGAATACTTGGTGAAAATGGTTATGAAAACCTTGGAATGATGATTCATTCTATTGAAATGTTTTGACATGGTTATGAAACACAGTGGTTTGATGATGAAACTGAATGAGGCATGAGCCTTGACTTTGACAAAAACTAATGGTTGGGTTTGGATGCGATACCATTCCAATTTTACCGTACAACCACATTTCCTGAGTTGGGTAGGGCTTGACTAGAAGTTTATGTCTTAGTATGGGTTCCCTTGCGGAAGAGGTTGAGCTGAGGCTACCTCGTGGTGAATGTCCACCTATGCAGTGCCCAGGATGGCAGATGGCCATGGTTGGGAGGCCAAACTCATAGGGGAGGTGCCTATACTAGGGTGTGTAATTTAAAGGTTAGGATTGATTATCTGCATACTAAGTATGATGATTCAAGGTTATCCCTGATGGATGTATCGAATTTTGTGGTGAAAGTGTACAATCTATGCAGAGTGTCAAACTATTCGAATAGCCGCGTCCGCGGTTATGGACAGTTAGAGTGGCCATACTATTCCGTTGTCAGATGTTTTCAAAATGACTTGTGACTTGAAAGATGACTTTGACTTGACCACAATAGAGTTGTGGACATGAAAACTAGTTTCCCCCTTAAGTGATATAGAGAACTAAAGTTAGGTCTTTTACTTTTAAAGTCCTTATGAAATAAACCTGGCTTTTTGCAAACAAAACTAGAGCTTAAGGTTCCTACCACTTTTACCTCACTCATGCTAGTGTTAGTTTGCGAGTACTTAAAGAGTACTCATGGCTTTGTCCCTGGCTATTCCCATGGCCATACTATGAGGAGGATTACCCGGAAAATGGAAAGAAGGAGGTCTACGACAACTAGGATCATCTCCCATCGTCAGCATTGTCTGTGACCCTAAAGATGGAGCCCTACTATGTTTAATTTCCGCTGCTTTGATTGTATTAAGACTGGATCATGAGATCCTTTATTTGTAAGACCTTTAATATGGTTTGTAATGGATGATGTACTGTGGTATCACTTCTGTTATGTCTCGCAAAAATGGTAATCCTGGGACTGCAATGTACGGTATAACAGGCATTTGGACTTAAAAATCCGGGTGTTGACAATTGTCATGACAATCTCTTATGATATCCTGCTGCTCAAATTTAGGCACATAACGTCTAATAATACCATCTACGCGTTTCTTAGAAAGGAACGGATCATCCCAAAAGTAATGTCTAAGATCATAAAATAATTTATTTCTGTGTTGGGAAGTGAAGTGTGGTGGCATAACTTTCCCAACAATAAAGTTAGCATAATTAGCAAATCATGGGGAGGCTACTCTAGCACTAGATACATTAATGTTTGCTAGTTGTTCATTAGCAAAGTTATCATTAATATGAATATGATCTACCAGAATGTTTTCCATTCTAGACAAGTGATCAGCTACCGGATTGTCCTCACCTTTCCTATCAACAATGTGTAAGTCGAATTCTTGTAGCAAGAGAACCCATCTAATAAGTCTAGGATTAGCGTATTTCTTGTTCATAAGATATTTAATAGCAGAGTGATCAAAGTGTACTATGTCTTTATAGTCTACAATATAGGGTATAAAATTATCACATGCAAAGATTATAGCAAGAAATTCTTTTTCAATGGTAGCATAGTTTCTTTGGGTGCCATCAAGAGTTTTGCTAGCATAGTATATTGCATTCAATTTCTTATCAACTCTTTGGCCTAAAATAGCACCTACAACATAGTCACCAGCATCACACATGATTTCAAAGGGCAAATTCCAATTATGGGGTTGAATTATAGGAGCACTTATCAAAGAACTCTTTAAGACATTAAAAGACTCTACACAATCATCATTAAAAAAGAAAGGAACATATTTTTGCAAAAGGTTAGTTAGAGGCTTTGATATTTTGGAAAAGTCTTTGATAAATCTTCTAATAAAACCTGCATGTCCAAGAAAACTTCTTATACCTTTGATATCCTTTGGATATGGTAGCTTCTCTATGGCTTCTATCTTAGCGAGGTCCACTTTAATGCCTCTTGGTGCAACTCGGTGTCCAAGAACAACACCTTCTGTTACCATAAAATGGCACTTTTCCCAGTTTAGGACTAAATGTTGGTCCTCACAACGCTGCAAAACTTTGTTAAGATTTAGCAAGCACTTATCAAAAGAGGTACCATACACAAAAAATTGATCCATGAATACTTCCATAATTTTCTCAAATATAATCAGAAAATATAGCATTCATGCATCTTTGAAAAGTAGCAGGATCATTGCACAAACAGAATGGCATTCTCCTATAAGCAAAGGTACCGAAGGGACATGTAAAAGTCATCTTTTCCTGATCATCTTTGTACACTAGAATGTGAGAGAAACCTGAATAACCATCTAGATAACAAAAGTGTGGGTGTTTAGATAATCTTCCTAGCATTTGATCAATGAGTGACAAAGCATAATGATCTTTATGAGTAGCTTTGATTAGCTTCTTGAAATCAATGCACATTCTATAACCAGTAATAGTATGTTGGGCTACAAGTTCATTTTCATTATTTGGAGCCACAATGATTCCACCCTTTTTAGGCATACAATGAACATGACTTACCCATTTACATCAGCTATGGGATAGATAATACTTCCTCAATGAGTTTGGTTATCTCTTTCCTTACCACTTCTTTCATTTTTGGATGAAGATGGCGTTGATAGTCAACAATAGGCTTTACATCTTCTTCCAAGTTAATTTTATGCATGCATAAAGCAGGGCTTATACTTTTCAAGTCATCAATTGAATAGCCAATAGTTGGTCTATGAGCTCTAGTACTTTAAGTAACTTTGTTTCTTCTTCACATGAAAGGTTAGCACTAATAATAATGGGATATATTTTCTTCTAGTCAAGAAATGCATATTTCATATCTTCAGGCAAAGGTTTAAGTTCAAAACAAGGATCCTCTTTTGGTGGGAGTAGTTCTCCTAGATCACCAGGTGGGATATGTAAGGTGGGATATGTAACTGTAGTTGTGGTGGTTGCTCTAGTGCTTCTCCGTCTTCATCACTAAATGGCTCCTCTTGATTAAGCACATATCGTTTCACCGCGTCCGATGAAGCGCCTGCCATAGAAGCAAGAGTTTCCACTATATCTTTTGCAAAAAAATCTTTTTCTGAATGCTTGTCAATAAATTTCAAAAAGTTAAATTCTAGTCTTTCACCAGCACATTTAATGAATACCTTCTCTTTTGGTAAATTAATTTTAGTACCCACAGTATGTAAGAATGGTCTACCAAATAAGATAGGACAAAATGTGTCTTGGGAACAACCAAGCATAATAAAATCAGCGGGGTATTTGATCTTTCCTACTAATACTTCAACATCTCTAACCACACCTAGTGGACAAATATACTCTTTATTAGCAAGTTGGATAGTTATACCAGTCATGTATGGGATCAATGTCATGCTTGATTTCAAGATATAAAGAATATGGTATCACACTTATACTTGCTCCAATATCACATAGACCATGATAGCATGAAGTTCCAATAGCACATGATATAACAGGTTTACCAACTTTGGTGGTGTTACCTTGAATTACCTTGGTGGAATCTTCACATAAATAAACATCACAAGGAGTTTTTTCATTCAGTTCTTTGATGGACGAAATTTGATGCTGAACTTCAATTTGTTCATATGGTTCATTACATCTTCTAGCACTCCTGTTTGCAACAGTAGTGAGTAAATTTTCCTTCACTCTACTTGGATATGGAGGAGTTTCAACATATTCTTCCACTTTGGCAGATGATACTTGATTAACCTGTTTCAAAACTTTAGGAACAATTGTAGAGTACTTAAAAGGATCAACATAAACATCAAATCCTTTCTTAGGAACAGTAAGATGGTTAGCAAAAGATTTAGTAACTTCTACTAAAACATGAGGATCAAGGCCAAACCTGTTACTTAGTTCTTTAAACAATATAGTAGCAGAGAAATTCTCTACACATGAATATTCATATTCAAACAGGGTTCATTACCTTTATCAAGATCCCAAGCATTAGTATTTTTATAAATAGTATCCAATAAGTCCCATGCTTATTTTTGAGTTCTACTAGGGAAACTCATTCATAGGAATTATCGAGAAAGCTCCTAAGCTGTTGGGATAATCTCACATAGAAGTTGATTAATATAATGCTTTCAGGAATACCATGACAAGGATTCTTGCAAATGAGTTCATTCAATATCCCCCAAGCTTGAGGAATACTTTCTCCAACATGAGGCCAAAAGTTATAAATATGACAACGATCATCATAAGCTTCTTTAGGAGTGTAATACTTGAGATAGAAAACCTTCCTTAGATATTCCCAATATAGACGGTATTTATCATCTAGAGATCTAAACCATATGCGAGCATTACTAGAAAGAGATAAATATAATAGCTTCATTTTCACTTCATCATGAGGTATACCATCAAGTTTAAATAGAGAACATAGATCTTCAATGGCGTGTAAATGCCTCATAGCAGTTTGGCTTCCAACCCCTACAAAAGTTAGTTTCATAGCCTTTTTGGCAATACCAATAGGGATTTGATATGCCACTTTTGGTTTAGGAGGTTTTTCAACCTTGTTCTTAATAGAATAAACATATTCATATAGAGTTAGTTTCATATCTTCACGGACTAAGAAAGACATGCTAAAACAAATAGTAAATAGTAAAAACAGCTTTCAAGTTTCCTTGCCAAATAACTTAACAATAGCGCGACGCTCCCCGGCAACGATGCCAGAAAAATGTCTTGATGGCTCCCAAGTGCAGGAGATCAATTATAGTATTGTTCAATAAGAAAGATTGTCAAACCCACGAGGAGCTGAAGGTATTGGTTAGTAAGTTTGACAAATAAAACAATAAAAGGGTGTAGTGGTTTTGGTGTTATGGGTTTGTAGTTTGCATGAGGTGTTGAAAGGACTCGTGATGACCTAAACGATGGTAGGTTGTTAATTTGGGACTCTTCTAGTGACAATGCGAGGGGCAACATAGCGCTGACCTACAAGCACTGTTCTTGACACTGTTCTTGGTTGGTTTTCTCGTGGATTGGAGTAGCTGACCGCTATATGCTGGAGCTTTTTTGGAAGTTCATAACTATGCCTGTGCAGCAGTATATATCACTTGATTCCCTAAAGAATTTTGGTTTTGGCACTTTGAACAAACAACATACTTTCGATTGACTGGTAGAATGTGTGAGTGTAGAGAGAGAAGATGCCTGACTTCTTTGACCTAGTCCGGTCAAACATGCCTGACTTCAAATATACTGATATGCATCGAATCCACCCTAGCACTCTGACCTAGTCGCAGTGACAGCTATGTCTAAGAACAGTTCCCTGTTTGACAAAAGCAAAAATGTTGTCTATTTTTTGTGTGAATTTATCATGTTCAATTCGCAACATTTATTGTGTGTCAGCCGTTTGTGTCTCTAGTTTTGACGAACCTATTCAGCTATTCCAGAAAACTACTCTTACTTCTACTATGTATAGCAGTTTAATTACGTATGTTTCTTTGGTAGGAATATGTACAGTCTACGTAGGCTTGGTTCAGAGGTGGACATGAAGCTGAAATACTTAAATGTCAATCCAACTCTTTTCCATGAATTTTCCCAAGGAAATGGGAAACCAACGGATATGTGTATTCCCTACATTATTCTAGCTATTTGACTAAATATATATATGTCTGGATGTTGCTGGAATCTTATAGTACTTGCACGAAGAAATGCGTCTGTCAAACGCTATGTATTAGTCAAGGTAGCATTTTGCTGGAATCTTACACTACTGCATCTAGATAGCTAGTGACACCACCATCAACTTGGGTAGTTCTGAAGATGCCTATTGTTTATACTTTACTTAAGTAGATGAAATAGATGGAGTGTCCTTACTTGATCTGTGTTTAATATGCACTTGCCTATCATGTACTCCATGCATTCCTCAATAAGTTATTTATGTTTTGTTAGTTTTGCAATGGCTATGACGATAAGGGGTCGTATTAGAAAGAGGAGGGATGAGGGCGATGATGATATGATGATGTTTATTTTGCCTCCACTATATACATTGGGTTCTAGGGGAGGAAGAGAAAGGGAACAACGTCACACATCAGTGCTAACGGGAGAGGATAGGGTTCGATAGCTACTTGAAGGGCATGTGAAGAATTGCAGGGTAGCATTCGGAATGAAACCTAGACTCTTTAGATCGTTGGCCAATTACCTTAGAAGGGAATGGTTGGTCCGGGACATCAGAATTAAGGTTGAGGAGAAGCTGGCTTTTTTCTTGTAGGGGATGCTTAGTCATAATACATCATTTGATGGTCTGCAAGTACAATTTGGATATAGTAATGACAGCTATCTCACCACATTTAGCATTTTTCAACATAGTTGTCCCTACCCTCTACAACAGATTTTCGAAGCTTACCAATCCTAATGAAGTACATTATAAATTTCAGAGCGATTGTAGGTTCTATCCCTACTTCAATGTGCTTATCTTAAAACTTCTATCTTGATAAATACTTGTTTCTTGATAAATAGAGTTGTTCACTGTCACTCAAGTAGAATCAATATTCTTCTAACACGTAGTTACCCCTACCCCGCACCCGTGCGGCGGCGCCGTGCCGCGTCGGGCGGGCCCCTCTCCTCCCCGGCCGACCTCCCCCTCTTGAACCTCCCGCCCGCCATCGCCGCCCAGGGCGTCGTCGGGCAAAGATCTGGTGGTGTGGCGGCGACGGCGACCGTGGCCGCAATCTGGCGTGGAGGTGGCGGCGGCATCCACGCCCGCACTGGTTCAGCGGTGGCGTCGTGGCTGGCGGCGGCTGGGGGTCCTTGGCCCAGATGGCTGCACGCGGCGGCGGGAATCCGTGCCTACGGGCCGAGATCTATTTCGTTCGTCGCCGACGCCGGCACCCAGGATCTTCGGGTCATGCTCGTAACACTAGGGCGCTTGGGGCTACTGCCCCTGGCATGGTGGTGACTTCCTTCTCCGTCGGAGTGGTCGGCCGGGCGATCTTGCCGCTATGCAGTGGATCCTGCTAGTTTTCGGCGGGTAGCGTGGGGGCTGTTGGCTCAGTTTCAATAAAGGGGGTGGTCCTCGGATCTCTCTCGCACCAAGACGAAGATATACTTGATGCGTGTCTCCGTTGATCTGGATGGACTGTCTGGTTCCAGAAGGCTCCGTCGGCAAACTACCATGGCCACATATGCTTGGAGTTTGCTGGATCGGAAGGAATTCGGTCATGCGCACCTGTGTTTTTGCTAGCCGTTTGGTTTCAGTGAGATCATGGTGAAGCTCTGCTACCTGTTACCATCATGCGACATGTATTTGACGATACACATGGTGAAGTCAGATGCGGAGAATGACATGAAGGCATATACATGTGGGCGAGCTATGGTGGATTGAGTCTTTATGGCGATAAGAATCTGGCTTGGTTATCTGTGACTCACAGCAGCTTCTGTTAGAGGGGGCGACATCATAGGAGGAGTTGATAGTCTTATCTTGCAGGGTGAAAACCTAAAGTCTAGCCTTCATTGGTTGTGCCTGGCAATGGCCTTGCAGAAGACATTGTTTTGCAAGCGAGGACTTTCTCCGGGGTGAAAAACTAGATCTTTGATCGGGCGATGACAACGCTTGTGCACTGTTTCTTTCTTGGAGGCGTCGCTTTTGGAGGGGTTGGACTTCTGGTGTTGTTTTGGTGGTGGTAGTGTCGCTACTGCTGAGGATCGGATTCCTGCAGCGGGACTTTTCTTTTTTATAATTCTTCTTCTTTTTTTCGATTGTGTGCATCCGTATTACCATTAGGGTATGCGTTGTTACAGAGACTGGGTGTAATTAGTATTCGTGTGATATTAATATATGCTCATTTCTAAAAAAAATAGCAGCTATATTTTGCCCAAAAGGCTCTGTTCTTTATGCAGAAACTATGCAAGCCTTTATTCTGATAACATCTGGTTGTTGAATATAACTGCAATGCAAGATATTCTGGTAGTATCTGGTAATATAAGGTTGGTAATATCATGTAATATGAGGTTGGTAGTATCAGGTTTTGTGTATGTTGTATCGGGTTTTGAATATGTTGTTCTGGCCACGTTGTGCTGCTATTCCAAATCCCAGCAAGTTCCGTGTACTGCTGCTATTCCAAATCCCAGCAAGTTCCGTGTACTGTTATAACCGAACGGTCAGACTTTGCGAAGGGGATTAGTATGGAGAGGATTTTAACCGGCCAGGGATTAGAGTGACACACATGTTCCACTCAGACCCGTGGTGGAACCAAACCATCCCAACCGAACAAGGCCTAACACAACACGCTGCACGGCATCATCTATCAACAACCAGCCTACACCTGTGACTAACAAGAGCTCAGCAAGCAAGGAGAGAAACCAAGAGCGGCCCAAGAGAATCTCCAAGAAGCCCAGTCAGCTTGCAGGCCCTGAATGGGTCGTCTAAGGCCTTGTAACAGGAATAGCGATCCTTATTCCTATATGAGACTAGAGAATAGGAGAGACGACCCCGGCTTGGAACTGAACACTGGACGGCGGTGCCGTAGAAAGGACGGCAGTGCCGTGGATCCTAAACTAGCTCGGAGGGTGGAAGGGTGGATCGGGCTAGAATCCTAATTATATTCCTCAATTCCTTGTCAATTCCACCATTAAGTAGCTGGGATCTTACAATTGGTATCTAGAGCCATAAGATCCCCAATCTGGATTTTCCCACACACCACCACCCTACTCGTCTAGCCGCGCGCCGCCGATCAGACGCCATGGACGTGCTGTCGGAGGAATCCAAGGCACTCTACAACATTCTCATGGCGGATACGAAGGAGGAATACGAGTCCCGCTTCTTCGAGCACAAGAAGGAGATCCTGGACGCTGTCAAGATCTTCGTCGACGACACCGGGAAAAAATTCAGGAGCGTCAACTCCTCCATTGACGCAGTCGCTGCTACTGTTGAGGGCGAGCTCGCTGATACTCGTGAAGTTCTCGGCGCGGAACTGGCGTCTGTCCGCAACACTCTCAGTGCGGAGATCGCGCAGCTCACAGCAACCGTGGACCGCGTCATCCGGATGCCGAACTCCGTCATGGAAAGGACGCCGGCGCCACACACCAAGGCGCCCGGGGATGACACCGTCGGCCAATTTGGGCACCGCTGGGCACAACAACACCGGGGGACGGCCTGTGCAACACACACGCCTCCTCCGGGAGGAGGTACGGAAATTGCCCCAAAATCCAACCCCATGATTAATTCTTCTTGTGATTTGTCAGTTACTGATGCATCTGCATCTGCTCCGCGCGTGGAATTGCCGCAATTCGATGGCAATAACTCGAAATTGTGGCAACGCCGCTGTGAGGAATATTTTCAGCGTTGGAACACACCCCGCCTTCTTTGGATTTCATATGCTTCTTCACTCTTTGTTGGAGCGGCAGCAACGTGGCTGGAATCGTACGTCCAGGCTTCCCCTCAAGCAGATTGGTCAGAATTTGTGGCAGCGGTTCAAGCACGTTTCACTCGTAATCAGCACCAGCTCCTTTGCCGTAAGCTTTTCCGCATATGTCAAACTGGTACCATAGAGGATTATGTACAACGATTTTCAGAGCTTATGGATCAGATTTCAGCATATGAGTCTCGGCCTGATCCCATTCACTACCTCACACGTTTCTTAGATGGACTTAATCCAGAGGTCAGAGTTTTGGTTGCAATTCAACAACCTAGGGACCTCGATACAGCTTATACCTTGGCACTATTATATGAGGAGCTAGGAGATGGGTTCACGCCTGTGAATATTCAGCATAATCCCATTCATACTCCACGTCGTCTGACTCAACATCCTCAGTCACTACCACCCCCACAGCCGCCTGCTAAATGGATATCCAAGTCAGTGGAGGAGAAACGCCTAGCTGAAACTTCTAAAAACAGCCAGGATGATAGGTGGATGAATCTGAAGGCTTACAGGAGATCGAAGGGGCTCTGTTTTTTGTGTGGGGAAAAATGGGGAAAGGAACATCAGTGCAAGAATACTATCCAACTACATGTAGTCCAGGAAATGCTTGAAATGCTCCAACTATCTGAATCTGACAGTGAATATTGTGTTGTGGAAGAAGGCCACACTGAGTCACTCATGCTTCTATCAGCAGCTGCTTGTGATCAGACACAGAAATCTGCAAAGTCTATGGTGTTACAAGTTCAAATTCAAGGGCAGCAACTATTGTGTTTGGTAGACTCAGGTAGCTCAGCCTGTTTCATTGACTCTGAAAAATCTCGACTTATCTCTGGCCGATGCCATTTATTGAAACCATTGCTTGTGAAGGTTGCGGGTGGGGCTGTACTGCAATGCACTGAACAAATTCCTAACTGTACTTGGTCTTCTAATGGTCATGAATTCACTGATTCATTTCGTATCCTGCCATTGAAAAGTTATGATGGTATAATTGGATTGGACTGGCTAACAAAGAACAGTCCAATGATCACACATTGGGCTATGAATTGGATAGCAGTTCACAGAGATGGACAGTTTCTCGTGTTGCATGGTGAAGGGGAGATGGAAGTAACTCATGCTATAATTGAACTTCATATTGCTGAAGAAGAAACCAAGTTGGACAAGCCTGAACATCCTCCAGGTATTCAGAATCTATTGGATCAGTTTGCTGCAGTTTTTGAAGAACCTACTGGCCTTCCACCCAGCAGACAATACGACCACCGTATTCCTCTCATTCCAGGAGCTCGGCCTATATCACTCCGCCCTTACAGAGTTGCTCCAGAACTCAAAAATGAAATTGAGCGACAGATTAAAGAGTTACTGAAGCAAGGAGTCATCACACCTAGCAACAGTTCTTTTTCATCCCCTGTGATCTTGGTGCGGAAAGGGGACATAACAGAGAAAGCATGGCGTCTCGTTGTCGATTATCGCCACCTGAATGCTCTCACCATTAAGGGCAAATACCCACTTCCGGTGATTGACGAGCTGCTGGACGAGCTCGCTGGAGCGCAATGGTTTTCCAAGCTCGACTTGCGAGCGGGCTACCATCAAATCAAGCTGGCGCCAGGGGAGGAGTATAAGACCGCATTCCAAACGCATAACGGCCACTACGAAGTTCGTGAGTCATGGCCTTCGTCTCACGCGCTCCGGCCACATTCCAACACGCGATGAATGCTGTTCTTGCGCCATTTCTTCGCAAATTTGCCCTTGTATTCTTTGATGACATCCTCATCTATAGCCCCACTTATGAAGCTCATCTGTCTCATGTCAACGCAGTGCTTGAAGTTTTATCAAAAGAAAAATGGCATGTTAAGCTTTCAAAATGTGCATTTGCGCAGAACAAAATTGCTTACAGGGCACGTGATTTCGCCGATGGTGTGGCAATGATGAATCCAAGATCTCCACAATCAAGAATTGGCCGAAGCCTAATACACTGAAAGAACTCCGTGGATTTCTTGGAATTACAGGATATTATCGGAAGTTCATTCGTCAGTATGCTGTTATCAGCCAGCCACTTACGGCTCTGCTCAAGAAAGGGGCCCTGTTCATCTGGACTGACAGTACTGAAACAGCTTTTCAAACTCTAAAAACAGCTCTAATTACAGCTCCTGTCCTGGCCTTGCCTAATTTCCAACTACCTTTCACCGTGGAGACTGATGCTTGTGATGTTGGAATTGGGGCAGTACTCTCCCAGCAAGGGCATCCTGTTGCATATGTTAGCCATGCTCTAGGCCCGCGCAACAGAGGGTTATCAGTATATGAAAAAGAATACTTGGCGATCTTGTTGGCCGTGCAACAATGGAGGTCGTACTTGCAGATTGGGGAATTCGTGATTCACACTGATCACAAGAGCTTGGTTCACTTGACGGATCAACGCCTTCACACCGAGTGGCAGAGGAAAGCACTAACAAAATTGATGGGTCTACAATACAAATTGGTGTATAAGAAGGGGACCCACAATGGGGCAGCGGACGCCTTGTCACGCAAGCCACCCCACAGCTCTCAGATCATGGCCATCACGGCAACTACTCCAGCTTGGCTCGACCGTGTTGAAGCTAGCTATGCACATGATAGGTATGCTGCTAGTCTCCTGCAGAAATTGTCCATTGACCCTGGTACGGATGCTCAATTCTCCCTCCGTGATGGCATTATTCGCTATCAAGGGCGCATATATGTTGGTCGTGATTTGGAATTGCAACATCAACTTGTTGCTGCTTTTCATGATAGTCCCATGGGTGGGCATTCTGGATTCCCTGTAACATACCGGCGGCTTGTTTCTCTATTCAAGTGGATCGGAATGAAGTCACAGATCCGTGAGTATGTGCGCTCCTGTCTGATTTGCCAACAGGCGAAGCCAGAGCGCACCTTGCCTGCGGGACTATTGCAGCCCCTGCCGGTGCCATCTGAGCCTTGGGAGATGGCTACAATGGACTTCATCGAGGGGCTACCGCCATCGCGACAGTTCAATTGTATCTTGGTCGTCGTCGACAAGCTAACCAAATACGCGCACTTCATTCCCTTGAAGCATCCCTACACTGCATCCAAGGTGGCTGAGGTATTTGTGGATAATGTTTACCGCTTGCACAGCTTGCCTGCATCTCTTGTTTCTGATCGCGACCCAATCTTCACGAGCAAGTTTTGGCAGTCAGTATTCCGAGCTACTGGAACTCAGTTGAGGATGAGCACAACTAACCACCCAGAAACTGACGGCCAAACTGAACGGGTTAACCAGTCAATTGAGTGCTTCTTATGCTGTTTCATTAGTGGCCACCCCCATCACTGGTCCAAATGGTTGTCTTTGTGTGAATTTTGGTACAACACCAACTGGCACTCATCCACAGGGAAGTCTCCGTTTGAATTGCTCTATGGAAGGCAACCAAGGTATTTTGGAATTACTGCTACTGATCATATAGCTGCGCCTGATGTAGAGGATTGGCTTCGTGATCGTACCCTAGTTTTGGCTTCGGTACGTCAGCATTTGCTACGCATGCAGCAGCGCATGAAGAGCCAGGCGGATAAGCACAGACAGGAGCGTGTATTTGCAGTGGGTGACGAGGTGTTTCTAAAATTACAGCCATATTTGCAATCTTCAGTGGCTAGGCGCTCTAACAACAAACTCAGTTTCAAGTTCTTTGGTCCTTTTATCATCTTGGAGAGAGTTGGGGAAGTTGCATACAAATTGGACTTGCCATCTACTAGCAGAGTCCATCCGGTGTTTCATGTGTCGCAATTGAAACCTTGCCTTCGTCCTGGGCAACAGGTATAGCCTCACTTGCCTTCCCCCAATGATGTAATGCAGTTTCCTGTTCGTGTGTTACAGAGGCGAGTGCGACAACAAGGCCTATGTACCATTGTCCAAGTGCTCGTGCAATGGAGCGGCGCCCCAGAAGAAATGGCCACTTGGGAAGATTTTGAAGCTCTTCGTCAGCAATTTCCCTACTCACCTGCTTGGGGGCAAGCAGGTTTTCAAGAAGGGGGGATTGTCAACAACCAGCCTACACCTGTGACTAACAAGAGCTCAGCAAGCAAGGAGAGAAACCAAGAGCGGCCCAAGAGAATCTCCAAGAAGCCCAGTCGGCTTGCAGGCCCTGAATGGGTCGTCTAAGGCCTTGTAACAGGAATAGCGATCCTTATTCCTATATGAGACTAGAGAATAGGAGAGACGACCTCGGCTTGAAACTGAACACTGGACGGCGGTGCCGTAGAAAGGACGGCAGTGCCGTGGATCCTAAACTAGCTCGGAGGGTGGAAGGGTAGATCGAGCTAGAATCCTAATTATATTCCTCAATTCCTTGTCAATTCCACCATTAATTAGCTGGGATCTTACACCATCTCTCTGCCAAACCGATCCTAGAAGGCGGGGAGCGGGCCGCTGTGCGATGGCCCGTGGGGGGCCGTGACCTCGCCTCCGACGCCGGCGAGGCACACGCGGCCACTGCGATTCCGGACTATCCGACTAGGCGATACAGTGTAGCCGTACCACTGCCGTACAGACATCGGCGCGACAGGGAGAATAACGGGGCAGATTAAAGCAGGGCGTACCAGCCAGCCTATCCACCTGTCCTCCATGGCGCTGCCGACCTGCCGTGCCGTGCCCGTGCCCTGCCCTGCCCTGGTGGACGGCTCATGTGCTGTCCCATGTCACTCACAGGATCGGGACGGACGTGCGACTGTTGCTTCTGTGATCCGAGTTGAATGTCGCCGCCACTTTTTTGGCTGGGGACCTGGCCGGTGGCCGTGGGGTGGGGGGCAGCGCAACGTGCCGCCGGCCGTGATGCGCCGCTGGCAGATATGACCCCTGCTGCTGCGTGCGTGCATCATCCATCCCCATGCCTATGCCGCTCTGCCCCTTGGATCGATCTAGCACGTGCCATGGAGGGAGCGCAGGTCGGTCGGTGCCTGCGAGGGGCCACTGAAAGTTCGGTCGGCCTGTGTTGCCCGATACTGAAGAAACAGTTCAGGGTGGAGAGGGATCCCGTCGATAGGACGTGTGCTGCGGAGCTGGACAGTTCGCCAAAGTGATACATAATCGCGTACGTCCATCCACATTCAAGTTCGCGCGTGTACGTCGCGAGGGGCGTCACCGACTGATCCAGGAATAAACATGGCAGTACAAGTGTTTGTGGGCATTATTCGCACTTTTGGCCTGGCATGATACGGTATGCGTGAACGCATTCATTCACGATCGGTGCATCTCCCTAGGTCTGTACGGACATCACCGGCGTAGTACTATGTTGACGGTGGATACATGTCGCGGCATGTCAAACCAGGTCGGCAGGCAGGAAGAGTCCGACGTGCTACAGGGGACAAGGCAGGAGAGCAATCCTATTTTGACTCATTATAAGAAAGCTATGCTAATTCTAGTGAACACTAAGCAAAAGGGATTTCGAATTTGGAACATGGACTATGTCTAGTCCAGTCAGAAACTAACTCTTTTTTTTTATTTCCAATAGCTAATTCTTAATTAAAAAAACATGATTCTAAACTCAAGAGACTTATTTTGTAGATTCAGTGTGAATAACATTGGTTGTCTTACAGATATTTATCACTGTTTTTTCTTATTATGATCATGAGGATATACGAGATAATCTTTTGCTATTCATTATTCATACTCCGTGAATAAAAAAACATATTTGAAAGGCACATCATCTTTCCATCCCTTTATCGCATAATTGAGTTGGCATTGATTTTTATCGTTGGCGACAACAATCAAAAGAGCTTTCTCAACGGCAAACATCATCAAGACTTAGATGTGCTACAAATGTCCGCGATGGCTTCTCGTGATTTGATCATGTGCTACATCGAGGGGGGATGTTCAAAAGTCTCGATCGATAAGATTACGGATTTATCAAAATATGGTAGAGCTTTGACAGTCTAGGACTTTTATACGTCATTAGAGCTTTATTGTTAATACATTTATAGAGTTTTGACATTGCCTAGGACTTCTATACATCATTAATGCTTCATTATTGATATGTTTATAGGTTCTACTTATTTAAATATGTATCTATTTTGTTATACTAAGCGATAATGTAAGAATTGTGTATAGCATTTCTCTCTTGAAACTACTTTGATACTCCCCCGTCCCGGTTTAAAGGACACATGTTGAAAATCATGCAATTTCAAAATACCCCACCTCCTAGGCACATACGTTAATATGGGGAAGAGTCATCAAAGGATTAGTAAGGGCCAAATTAGACCCAATTAGAGAAAACCTAGACCCAAGAGATATGTTATATGTGTCCTTTAAACCGGGTTTAAACCCGGATGGAGGGAGTATTCTTTAGAGTTCGCTCTATCTTAAATATTTTCGTCCTCCGCCACACGTGTACCTCTCCAAGTTGCAAACGCATCCTGAAGGGCCTTGCATGCATGTTATCATCGACCAGTCAGCGCTATTCCATTTCTTGCCGTGCTTAATTTTATTAATGCAACAACTTTGCGCCAAAGTTTGGTTTGAACTTTGAAGGACAGGGTACATTCGTACGGAATCAGAAGAGATTATTTCGCACACAACTTATCTCTAGCTGGATCTTTTTTTTCTCAAAGACCATACTTAGCAGATTGTGAAGTTAATCTGACGGTTTTGATATATGCGAATGCAAATGCCACGCCCGCGCGCTCTTTTCTTCAGACGTGTTTTACAACGCGCGCTCCTTTTCTGTTGTTGCCAGAAAAAAAAGATACCACTTGGCTTTGCTGGAATGGACCTAACGAAGGACAGGGAGAAAGCAACATCATTTTTAGTCCCACATCGGGGAGCTTAGCGAATGGGATCCTCTTTATAAGAAGGCCAGGACGAGTGGGATGCGTGCCCGAAACGGAGACACACCCAACACATGAGCAGCAAGCTCGTGTTGTGGCGGTGACATGTGCGGTATGCACATTTAGCAGCAAAAACCTGGAATGGAATTAACCAAATCCGCCTTGAAGTAATTGTGATAGCGCATGATACATGCGCTTGGCTATCCCAAAAAATATTTTGAGCTGCTGGCTAGTACGTACGTATCATTTGGATAAGAGGCTCGGTCGCTCGGAAGCAAAATTATTGGAGTCGCATTTTCCACAACAGAGAGATCGAAGTCTTAGTTGTGACCTTATGATTCCTTTTACCCTGCTAATTTGCTAAAGAAGGCTCGTTTGGCAAATTCTTAAGTCGATCGAGAAAACTTATAGTAACTAATATTCTACATTTTGCATATACTCGTTTTTTTACTATATGTTGCAATAGTTTGTTCAAAAAGTACAATGTTGTCTCATCATTAAAAATTATGTTTCTGGTCAACCGCACATTTTTTCATACCGATTTAAAAGGTGCTCTCTTTCTAAATTAACCATGTAGTGCGAATTAACTATTTATTCCAAAAGTTTATAAAGTCATTATAGAATTTTTGCGTGGATTCAACTTGTCGAATCCACAATCCCAAAAAGATTTCACTTAGATCTCATGTGAATTTCTTATTTGTCAATTGACATAGGGACCAATAAAAGAGTCTGTCACAACTAGAGGGTTAAGCGTGGAACATAGTCTTAATATTCATTGTTAAGGCCGTCATTTTATATATCTTAGTTGTGTCACCTTCTAACTGCTTCTATATCATATTTGTCTAAAAAAACACCATAATTGGGGTAAAGTCATCAAACACCCACCAAAATGCATGTTTCCTAGTGTTTTTTTTCCCTGAAGGATAGATAACTTTATCCCAATTGTGGTGGTTTTTAGCAATTTACTCACCTGGACTCACACGGCATATATAGTTGATCACAGAAGATGTAATCACCTTTTAAGTGCTCTCTGTAAGCCGAGTGTAGAGGCGAAGAGACTTAACTGCGTACCATATAGTAATCTCAGTTGTGTGAAACTGATCAATTAGAGCTTTTATACGGCACCTTCTGGTAAATATGGATTGTCCATTCTCGTTCATTACTTTCAGCAGTGCGTAATTGCTGCTCTCAACTGTGTATCTGTTAGGCCGGCTTGTACATCATACTCCCACCTGCCTTGACACCTTCCCTGGCAGTCTGATGGGAACGCAAATGACAGACAAATCAACTAAACTTTAGTCAGATCATAAAGAAAAATAAACCATAGTCCCACCTCGGGGAGCCTAATGAATGGGACGCACTTTATAAGAGGGCCAGGCCGAGCAATCGTCGTGACCGAATGAAGGCACACCCACCACACGAGCATGCTCGTGATGTGGCGGTGGCATGTGAGGTATGCACATTGAGCAACACAAACCTTGAATTGAAGATTGATCAAACCGCCAGAGAGTGATGACACTAGCGCCGTGACACACGCGCTTGGCTATCCCACAACACTTTTGTTGGAGTACTCCCTCCGATCCATATTAATCGTTTATCTTGCAGATTCTAATGAATCTAAAAAATTATTAACTGGTATGTCCGAATCTGTATAAAGTTTCGGTAATATGGGCTTAGGAAGTACTATAAGTACCGAATTGTTTTGCTCTGTTGACAAGTTTCATCCCAGCCTATGTTGCTTCTTAGGTGCGCTTCGCACTGTAACCAAATTATATTTTTCTAGTGACAGACCAACAGATTATATGACTGCTCTGCCCTGTAGAAAAGGTGATTCTTCGAGAAGAGGTCGTTACTCTACACCATCAAAAAATCAGTGCAGTATTATAATTCTCAGAGCAGGCCAACGCCTAGTCCAAAATCTGGCTGATATGACTCCCTTTGATCGCTTCCTCTGGGATCTCGGCTTGCCTCATCAGAGAAGACTTTATTTTCTGAAGGAAAGAAAAACCGATTCCAGATTTGCAGTAACACTGCCACTTCAATTATTGGGCATGATTGAGGAGCACTGTTCTCCCCACGATTCTATCACGCCATTTGACACTCGCACAGTTCTTTGCTGAAAGATTCAGGCAGGCAGGCAACGGAGGGACACAGCCACACGTACTGCGTGTAGCGTGACGACAAGCAAACAAGAGCGAGAGGCTCGGAGCTGACTTCCGGGAACCGATGTCGACTCGATCGGTGAATCTGGGGCTCCCGTGCACTCCAAGCCGACTTGTGCCCTCGAACGAGGGAGAATTACCTTCACTTCACATCGGCGGAGGTAAAAAAAATGGTTTGCACGCCGAGAATTGATTGCGCGGTTGACGACGCTTTCGCACCAAGTCACCATCCGCTTCCGACAGAGTCAAAATGGTTTTTGGTAGACGTCGGGTCACCAGATCGTCCAAGTTTTACCCAACTCCAACCATCTTTTGGATTCTCAATAGAAGTCATGGTGATGGCAAGAGTTGTACTGAATTCAATTTTTAGTTTCGCACGGCACCGAGTGGTTACGGCGATACCCCCTCAAGTCCTCTGAAAACTGCCATTTGCAGTTTCGCACGGCACCGATCTGAGTCATCACGGTGATATCACCTGAAGGGCTGAAGTCCCCAAAACTGTTAACTATTACTCTTATAAATATATTGAATATTGGTTGCAGCTGCAGGTTGGTGTCCCTACCGTCGATCTACCCTCCCAGATCAGCATTGATTTGATTCGATTGGCACCAGCACTCGTGTCGTTAACCTTTTATTCTTCTCGCGATTTTGACTTGTGGGCTGTGGCCCGTGCAATCATATTTTTCTCCTTTGGCCATCCCTCCGCATTACCCCACCAGTTAATTGCACCATGACGTTTTTAATTACACGACGCATCAATCAACCGACGGAAAGGGTCCCTGCCGGCCGTGCCAAAAGAGAAAGGTGATCATGCCTTCGGCCTTCGGCCCAGGGCACCGGACACAGTGATCACCTGCTGTACCCGCACCAGATCTGTGAAACCTCGCTCCCGTACGTCGCCACCGCCGACGTGACTCACCCAACGCGCCCACCGTCTGCATCTGCATGCATGTGCCGTGCGTTGCTCGTACTCCCTCCCGAAACATATGTCGATTTTTTCTTTTAAATTTGAATGTATTTTTTTTAAAAGTATATATTAATATCTTTTAAATTTGAATGTATTTTTTTTAAAAGTATATATTAATATCGCGGGATACTAATTACACCTAGCCTCTGCAACAATGCATGCCCTAGCGATCTTACGGATGCACACAACCCAAAAACAAGGAAGAAGAATTAAAAAAAAATCCCGCTACAGAGAACTATTCCTCAAAGCAACGACACTAACACCATCAGAACAACACTAGTAGTCCAACCACTCCAATAGCAATGTCTTAAAAAAGGAAACAATATACAAGCGTCGTCGTTACCTGATCAAAGATCATAGGTTTTCACCGTGGAGAAAGTCTTCGCTCGTAAAACAATGCCTTCAACAAGGTTATTGTCAGGCACAACTAATTAAGGTCAGACCTTGGATTTTCACCCTGCAAGATAATACTGGGAATTCCTTATGCGTTGTCGCCCCCACAAACAGTCGCTACCACGAGACATAGATCACGCAGTCAGTTCCTCGTCGCCTTAAAGACCCAAATCACCATTGCTGCCGTCATGTTCCTGCTTTCCTGACATTTTCCGCATCTGACATCATCATGGATCGTCGAAGACATGAAACATGATGGTAACAAACAGCGGAGCTTCGCAACACTCCCACTGAAACCAAACAGCCAGAAAACATGGGTACACACGACCGAATACCTTCCGATCCAGCAATCTCCAGGCATAATGCGCCCATGGGAGTTCGTCGGCGGAGCCTTCCGGAACCCGCCTCTCTAGGCTAGATCAACGAGAGCAAGCAACACGTAGATCTTTATCTTCACGCTGAAGGAACCCTAGGACCGCCCGCCATTATTGGACAGAGCAACAGGCCCCCACACCGCTATCCGTCGCTCGCCCCCTCCAGCGGAAGAGGAGACAAGCCTGCAATAACCACGTGCCCCGCCGGTCTGTTGGCCCGAGCAAGAAGCATCGTGCCGCCTCCCCACGCACCTTCAGGCAACCAAAAGGCCGTGCCGATGGCGGATCTAGGCAGAAGCCTAGACCTACGACCATAGTCGCCACACCTTGCACTGAAACCCGATGGGAAAGCCGCCGCCACAACAAGATCCGGGCATCAGCCCAGCCGCCGCAAGCAGCCGATCTCCACGATCGGATCTCGCGTCCGGGGGCAGCCACCGTCACCACACCACCAGGGGCGCCGCCCTAGCCGCCGCGTGCAGCCAAAGAACCATCGCCGACCCCAGCCGCCACCGGCGAAACAGCCACCGCAATCTAGACTCTCTCCGGCCCCTTCGGTGCCGGGCCCGCCACCAAAGATCCGGCCGGCAAGCGGCAAGTGAGGGTGGTGGACCAAGGAGGAGGGGTCATGACGGTGGGAGTTCTGACGGCGCACTGGGTGCGCCTCAAGAGGGGAGGGGGATTTGGTGTTTTGTTGTGTGCTGAAAAAGTTGAATGTATCTACTTTTGAACGGAAGGAGTACAATAGTTTTGTTATGTAAAAATTGGATAATTTTCACTTCATAAAATCTACTGCGGCACACATGTTTCACTCGCAGGTGGGTTATAGGTCACTCGATTACGGCAACTCCACGAGTTTGCATTGTAAATATAATTGAGTGGATAAAATTACCATGACACTCTTTTTACAGATCTGCATGCATGTGCCGTGTGTTGCTTGTACTCCCTCCATTTCGAAACGTATGCCAATTTTTTTTCTAAATTTGAATCTATCTAGAGTTCTAGACACCATTTAGGGCTTGTTTGATTTGTAGAATTTTCATAGTATTCTCATATGATAGAGTTTCTATGGATTTTTTCCTACCACCATCATTTGATTCATTGGAATAGAATCCATTGGATTATTTCTTATGGATCTTTGCCTAGTCTATTTCATGGAAGAAATCATTAGGCCTGAGCTCTTAGAAAAATTTATATGGCTAGCTTTGTGAGCAAGGTTACTTGTTTGATCACTCAAACTTCAACCAAATTCTCATGGCTTTCCTACGTTGCCATCAAACACCCTCTTATGCCAATTCCCATGGTTTTCATCCCATAGGATTCAATGGAGCATACAACACCAATCTTTCATTTTTCCGATCCCTCTATTTTTACTTTTTTTTTGAAAGGAGCATATATTAATATCGCGAGATACCAATTACACCCAGCCTCTGCAACAACGCATTACCCTAATGGTATTACGGATGCACACAACCAACAAAAGAAAGAAAAATTACATAAAAAAAGAAAGTCCCGCTTTAATGATATATGCCCTACAACAGCGACCAAACACCATTAAGGCAGCACCAGAAATCCACCCTCTCCAAAAGCGACGCTTCCAAGAAGGGAACAGTGCACTAGCACCGTCATCGTCCTGATCATCGATCATAGGTTTTCACCCTAGAGAAAGTCCGCGCTGACAAAGCAATGTCTTCAACAAGGTCATTGCCAGTCACAACCAATTAAGGCTAGACCTTGGATTTTCACCCTGCAACTTGAACTCTGTAAATCTCCTATACTGTTGCCCCCACCTTCCAATGTCGCTGCTCCAAGACCTAGAACACCAAGCCAAAACCTCATCGCAAACATAATTCACACCACCATTACCATTCTTCGGACCTTGGCTTTCATGTCATTCTTCACGACTGACTTCACCATGGGACTAATGGTATGTCCTTGATGGCAACAGCCTGTAAAGCTTCACAACACTCCCTCTGAAACCAAACGGTCGGATAAAACATGGTTGCACGGGACCGAGATCCATCCAATCTGGCGAACTCCAGCATATCGTCCATTGGAGTTCATCAGCAGAATCTTTCGGAACACAACACTCCGACCAGATCGATGAAGTCATGGAGCAGGTAGATCTTTGTCCTGGCATGAGAGGGATCCTAGGACCAACCCCCTTTATTCAAAGCCAGACCGGAAGCCCCCACACCGCCGGTCTTCATCGGCCACCAAGACCCACCAGAAAAGAACGGTAGATCCATGGTGACCCAGGCCGCCATGACCATAGGCTCGACGAAGAGACAACACCGCAGGTGGAGACTAGATGAGCGAGCACCGACCCGCAGCCCACTGTCCTAGATCGGACTAGATGGGTCGCTAGATCGCCGCACCGCCAACTGGATCTAAGTCACCGCTCCACCCCAACCGCCGCCCCTCCACCTCGCCAAGAGCAGCCATGGCACCGGCACCTTATGCTGGCCCCATCCAATGCCGAGGAATCCCTTCCTTCCACCATGCTGGGGCCGAGAGGCCGTATCCCCACCGCCACCATCACCGGTGCCGTGCTCTTAGGTCAGCGGGCCTTCGAGGGAGACGAGGAGGGAAGGGAAAGGAGGGGGGAGGTGGCGGCGTTCGCCAGGAGGGGGGCGACGCGAGGAGGACGTCCGTCTCTTTAGCTCCAAGATCCAAAATGGAGGGAGGATTTCACTTCCCCGGCCTCTGCACCAACTAGGGATACACACAGCCATTAAGCATGAGTACCAGGATTTTTAAACTTGGTTAAGTACCAAGCCTGGTCCTCAGGATAAATTGCATGAGTACCAAGAGAGCCCGGTCCTCAAGTATAAATAGGAACCTTAATTCGTTTCCGTGAGGATTTGAACTCAGGTATTGAGTTTGTACATCCACTCCCCCAACCAGTTTACTACCCTATGAATCTAATAAGCCCTTACTATATAGATACAAACAAATTTAGATAAATTTGTGAGATCTATTTTAGGACAGAAGGAGTACAATAGTTTTTGAAAGTGCATGTGTGCCCCCATGTGTGGTTTTGGTAATTAATGACAATCTTTATGGACTTATGTTTGCATTGAGTTTTACCTGTAGGATTTGTCCATATGCAATGCTTGAACCATATGTTGTCTTCAAGGTTGGGAGAAGAAGAAAGTGAAGAAGATTAAGTGTTGACCAAGGTTTCAATGAGTGATCCTGAGATTGGTCAAGTGAGAGTTGAGCCTATAGCAAGTGTGTCTTGAAGACTAAAGTTGGAGTGATATCTCTTATGTACCTTCAAGACACCAACATAATGAAGAAAGAAGAAATGATGTGCAAGTTCAAGATGAGCCATCTCGAAGAGATCATTTGCTTAAAGCTTGCCATCCTATGGTTATCATGGATATGTGAAGATGATATGCCCAAAAGAGAATCTCTACCATAGTGGAGTATGGGGAGCAATTTGCAAGTCTTCACCAAGCTAGCGTAATAAAGAAAGGTGTTCCATCTTGAGGGGTAGAAGATCATCATCATCAAGCTCAAGTGGAATATGCTCAAGGCAAAGGTATGTTCTTAATAGGGTTTCTTTCTTACCGGTCTCATGGTGTTAGTTGGGGAGACCGATTTATAGGATAGATAGCCGTACTATCAAGAGGGGCTCTCGAGTGAGTAACTTGATCATATCCTTGGTGAGAGCTCAAGCCTTTGCATACTTGGCATAATCTTTCTTGGTTGTTATTTGGATATTATCCATGTGAGGTTCTTGAGCTTTTGGTAATACTCATAACAAGCTCTAGTTCATCGAAAACGGATTTCATATACATTCTCTATTACGTTTTCAATATTGGAGGTTTTACCGGTTTGTCTTTTAGAGATTAGTAAAACCTTCCATTATTTGGTTCTTATCCGTGAGAATATTTAGAGCTTGTGTTAATCTTCATGACAAGCCCAAGTTCATCGAAAACGTATTTCATATGCATTCTCTATTGCGTTTTCGATGTTGGAGGTTTTACCGGTTCGTCTTTTTAAGAGAGGTCAAACCTTTCGTCATTTGGTTATATCCTCCCTTGCTGGAATATTATGGTTCCCTGCATGATCTTTTAGAGGTTATTGTCCTCTTTAAAAAGAGCCCAAGATCATCAAAATCGAAGTTCGGATGCAAAAGTTATTGTTGCTTTCGTATTGGTCTTTCTGCCAGTTTTTGTAAGATCGGAGATTCCGGACTAAATCTCCGATCTATCTCCGGACCGCGTACTGTTTTTCCTCCAGTTTGTCCCTGTTTGGCCTGGGTACACCGGAGACTCCGGTCCCAGTCTAGAGACTCCGGACCGGGCGATTCCTGGGCCTAACGGTTGGATTTCTAGGGACCTATTTAAGGGGCCCTTCTTCTCCAATGGTTCCCTAACCTTCTTTGCAAGTTTTCCCCTCCATTGTTGAACTTCTTGAGCTTGCTATCTCTCAATCCCTCCTATGATTCTTGCATATGCTTGAGGGATTTGAAAGAGGAGATCTTGATCTACAACCCCACCAATCAATCTCTCCTCTAATTGAGGGGAACATCGTGGGATCTAGATCTTGGAGTCTTTTGTGGATTTTCTCCATTGGTCTTCCTCTCTTATTCCCCCATAAGCTTTTGTAGCTTTGGTGGAATTTGGGAGAGAAGGATTTGAGCACTTCTTGTGTTCTTGCCATTGCATTTGGTGCATCGGTTTGAGTTCTCTGTGAGGATTCGATTAGGTGAAAAGTTGAGAAGCTTTTTACTCTTGGGTTCATTGGAACCCTAGATAGTTTGGTGGTTTTGCAAGTTTGTGGATTACTTGGGGCCTCCAATTAAGTTTTGGATCTTTCCCAAGCTTGTTTGATGGGAGCCTCCAATTGAGTTGTGGAGAAGTGCCCCAACCTTGTGAGAGGTTCCGGATTGCCACCGACAAGTGCACCGATAGTGGAAGTGTGGATCGATCCCGTTGGGGTGAGATTCACAGGAGAACAAGGGAGGCCTTTTGTGGCGTTGGTGGTTTGATACCACCCCCTCTCCAAACAAGACATACTCCATGTTGGGAGGAACTTGGTAGAACATCATCGTCTCTGCGTGCCTCGGTTATCTCTATACCCGAGCTCTTACTTATGCACCTTACTTTGTGATAGCCTTCGTGCTTGAAGTTTATATCTTGCTATGTCATAATTGCTTGTCTTGTTTAGCATAAGTTGTTGGTGCAAATAGGTGAACCCTAGTTGTTCTAGGTTTTTGTACTTGACAAAGTAAACGCTAGTTTAATTCCGCCTTTGTTGAGCCTCTCTCAGAAAAGTTTTTAACCGCCTATTCACCCCCTCTAGGCGGCATCTGTATCCTTTCAATTGGTATCAGAGCCTGGTTTCTCATTTTAGGCTTCACCGCCTTGATAGTAAAGATGTCGGCTAGGGGATTAGTGCACAATGAAATTTTCACATTCGATGGCACAAATTATGATATATGGAAAACTCGTATGCTTATTCATTTTCTGGACATGGACCCAAATTTGGAGCATATTGTAGATATAGGTTTTTCTCCTCCTATGGATTTCGAAAATCTATCTTGTGAGGATGAGAAAAACTTATATCTTGATGCTCAAGCTTCTAATGTGCTTGTTAATGCTTTGAGCTATGTAGTTACATCTTCAATCATTCCTTTTTGGAGCGCTCATGAGTTATGGACAAAATTTTAAGATAAATATGTTGTGTCCAATATTCTTGAGGATGATTGTGTTGCTTACACTTCCGGACGAGATGAGTTCTCATCTTCTACCACCTCACCAACATCTGATTCTTCACAAGGTAATGATATGGTGAGTGGTGATAGAAAATGCAATATGGATAGTGAGCTTACTATTAGTCATCCTTCATCTCTATCTAGTTGCAATGGTCTATCATTGGACTCTAACACTTGTAGCACCCAAAACTCCATATATGCTTATGTTGGTAGTCCTTGCATATCATGTAGAAATGGCTTGAATAAATCTTATTATGATATGCTTATGTTGTCTTGTTGCCATGATAAAAATACTTCTATTTCCTCTAGTGCTTGTGTTTCTAACCATGTAGAGGAAAACGAAGATTCTATGGGCCAAGACAAGGTTTTGAATGGATCTTCAAATAATTCATCATCATCATCCTCTCATGGTACCCACCTATGCCTTATGGCTAGGGATTCAGAGGTAACTCCTACTTTGGAACCCAATACCTCTTGTGATGATGAGGATGAGGATAATGTGGAAGAAGATTTAGATGTTGATGATTTATATAGAAAGGGTGAGATGGTTTATCATGCTCTTGTTAAGAATAATAGTGCTTGCTCTAACTTCGTTTAAATCTTGGACTTTGCTATTAAGAGCAAAGAACATATTGATAAGTTAGAAGCACAAATTGAGGACCATGAGAACACCCTTGATAAAATGAGTAGCCTTGAGCGTGGGTATGCTAATAAAATTGCAAATCTAAACGAAGCTCTTGAAGAGGAACAAACCACTAAGGAATATCTTGAGGAGACTTTTGCTCTAGAGTTGTCTAGAGTGAAGGAATCTCATGATAGAGATCTTGAGGTGGCAAGTGATCTCAAAAGTAAAATGATGGGCTTCAAGTTGCTTATGCTAAACTTCTTGAGGAGTTTTAGCACCTCAAAAATGGCTCTAGGGTCATCAAGGGCGAGCTCATCAAACTCACCGAGTCACATGAGAAACTTAAAGCCTCTTACTCAAAAGAGCCTTCAAAGTTTCCCTCACCTCTTGCAATTAATTAGGGTGCTTGTGCTACTAACTCTATTTCTTGTGAACCATCTATTTTGAAGGAGAATGTTGAGATAAAGACTCAACTTGCTTTGCTAACTAGCAAGTATGGGATCTTGGAAGAAAGTCATGGTAAGCTATCAAGCTCTCATGAGGATCTTCTAGCCTCCCATGATAGGCTAAAATTAGCTCATGAGGCTATTATGTCAAAGGTAACATCTAATGAGCCTCATGTGGACATTAACACTACTTCTAATCCAAATTTCATATTGCCATGTGCTAGTCCTTGTAATTCACCCACTCATGCCATTGATACATCTTGTGATGAATTACTTTCCGTCCCTTGTTGCTCTAACAATGTAGCATCCACTTCCTCTAGTATTTTTGTTCACACTAACCATGTAGAGGAAATTAAAGAGCTCAAGGCTCAAGTCACTTCTTTGAAGAATGACTTGAAAAAGGGTCATAAAGGGAAGGCCACACTCGACAATATCTTGAGTATGCAAAAATCCCCCAATGACAAGAGTGGGCTTGGATTCAACTCCAATGTCAAGAACAAGTCCACTATCAAGTTGAAGCACAAGGGCAACAAGAAGAATGGCCAATATCAAGTCAAGAATCCGGCCAACATTGTTTGCTTCAAGTGCAAGGAAGAAGGGCATCATGTTAGATCTTGCCCATTGAAGCAGAAGACTCTTAGTGTGAAGCAACAAGGGAAGCAGCCTCAAGCTCTACCTCAAGTTAGTGATGGGCCTCTTTCTAAGAGGACTACTCGAGCTCTTCCTCGAGTTGTGGCTTCACCTAAGAAGAAATATGGTATGAGAAGAACTTGCTACACATGCCATGAGAAGGGGCACATTTCTTACTCATGCACTATTGGTATTTCCTCATCCAACCCTATCATTATTGATGATGCTTATTCTCTTTGTAAGGATGAGGTTGGTGAAGGGAATATGCCCTGAGAGGCAATAATAAAGTTGTTATTATACATATTCCAAGTATATGATAGATGTTTATTTTGCATGCTATAATTTTATTAATTTGGAAACGTTAATACATGTGTGTTTAATAAACAAAAGGAAAGTTCCTAGTTATGCCTCTCTTATAAACTAGTTCGTTGATTAACAAGATGATCAAGGTTTCCTGATCATGGACATTGGATGTTGTTAATAACGAGGTCACAACATTAGTGGAATGATGTGATGAACATTCATCCGAAGTATAACATTACGATCAAAGTCATTGTGTTTATATTTCTATAACATCTAACAAAGTAATCCTAGTCCTTAGACCATGAGATCATGTTAATCACTAACACTGGAAAAGTATCTTGATAACATCAAACGTCACACCATGAAAGGGTGATTATAAAGGTGGGTTCAGTGCTACAAAAGTTTTATGTAGAAGCTCATGGATCAAGAGTGGGATTTGTCCATCCCGATGATAGATAGATATTCTCTGGGCCCTCTCGGTGATATCACATTGGTTAGCTTGCAAGCAAGTGATGAGATCACTAGAATGTTATATCACGGGAACGAGAAAAGAGTACATGTCGGTAACAAGATCAAACTAGGTATGGAGATACCGATGATCGAATCTCGGACATGTAATATATCGCGAGACAAAGGGATTTAGTTACTAGCGTTAAAGGTTCTCACGATCACAGAAGTCATTGTAGAATGTGTAGGAGTCAATATGGATCTCCAGGTCCCGCTTCTAATTATTGATGTGAGAGGCGTCTCGATCATGTCTGCATTATTGAAGAACCGTAGGGTGACACACTTAAGGGACACCAACACCATTTGGATCAAATGTGTTTTAGACGAATGAATTGTAAAGCGCTGGAATTATTTCAATAGACATCGAAACTGTTTCGGGTGAAATTGCTGAAACTGGTTCTGCATGTAATATTGAAATGTTGCAGGGGGTTTTATGTGAATGTGTGTTAATTAAAGTAATTAAAAAAAGTCTGAATAAATTTAATAAAATAGTTTTATTAAATGAGAGAGCATTAAATTTGGAGAAATTTAATGCATTTAAAGTAAAGACTTTAAAGAAGAATGTTAAAGGACACTTCTATGTGGAGAGGGTTACCACCACATGAATGGAGCAGGTGAGGGGTCACCCCCCATGTGGCGCCGGCCATGGGGAGGGGTACCCCCCTCCTCCTATAAAAGGCCACCCCTCTCACCCTTCTTCCTCACACCTCCTCGTGAAGGATCTCTCTCCCCCTCTAGAATTATTCCCCATGGTCTCGGATTAGCGATATACATGTTCCTGGTGGCATTTCATCTAGAAGGAGTTGCTGCTTCCGCTGCATCGCTGGATCGAGGAGGCGGAGGTTGTTCGGTGGCCTGAACGTGTGTGCGAGTGCGGATGCGCTGCTGGTTTGTGCCGCTAGGACTTCCACATGATCTTGAGATCGGCAAGCGTACAACTACATCATCCACGAGTTCCTACTCGTTAACAAAACTTTGTTGTATTCGAGGGTAAGTTCTCCATGGATGTATATCCACCTGTTGCTTGTATCTAGTAGATAGATCTTGGCGTATAGTTCTCATCGTAGGATTTTTTTTGTTTTGTATGCTGCGAACCCTTCAGTGGTATCAGAGCCTGATCTAGGCGTAGGTGCTTTGCACGGGTAGAACACATAAGAGTATGTGGGTGGTGATGATCATGTTATTGCTTCTTATATGTACTTTGGATATTGGTGGCATAGTGGGATGAAGCGGCCCGGACCAACCTTACATGTCATCGCACATGAGACCGGTTCCACGATTGACATGCAACTAGTTTTGCATAAGTGGCTGGCGGGTGTCTATCTCTCCTACTATAGTCAATATCTGATTTACACTGAGTTGCTCATAATTTGGTTATCATCGTTGTGGTTCCATGTTCGTAGGTAAGAACGGTTCTATCTTTGAAAGCCCTAAGCCACATAAAACTTGCAATTGATAAATTAGAGGCGTCTAGTTTAGATCGTTGCTGGGCTTGTGTCTTGATATGGTATTGTTGTGAGTTGATGTATAGTTGATACACTTACAACACACTTAACATGTAAGTTCCATAGACCTTGGCCTTACACACAAAGGAATGCTAGAGATCATACCACGATGCATATGATAGTGATCAAATGCAAGAACCATATCATTTCACTTTACACATATGATGTTCGCATCTTATATTGCTAGTTTGGCGTTTTAGTAGCGTTATAAGATGATCCCTCATTTAAATATCAAGATAAAAATGTGTTCTTCCTTAAATATGCACCATTTATGTTTTGCCGCTTCAAGACATCACATGATGATCGGGTGTACTTGAATCCATGATCATATTTCGGGTGTAAGACAGTTTTACACACGCGAGTACTAAGGTTCTTACTTGGCGAGCCTAGCATGTACAGAAATGGCCTCGGAACACGGACCGAAAGGTTAAGCATGAGTCATATAGTTGATATGATGCCCATATAGATGCTCGCCTTTGAAGCTACACCGACTCATGTGATGATCGGACTTGGTGTAGTGAATTTGGTTCATGTAATCACCAAAAAGACACGAGGGATGTTGTTTTTGAGTGGGAGTTTAGTGGAACTCAATCTATCATAAACTTAGTCTAAATAAACTTTACAAATTCTGTTGTAGATGGCACCACCTGCTTTTAATTTTAATGTGTTCATGGAGAAAGAGAAACTTGGTGCGAACGGTAGCAACTTCACCAACTGGGCTATGAATTTGAGGATTCTCCTCTCTGCTGCACCAAAGCAATATGTGCTAGAAGTGCCGCTAGGCCCCCCACCAGCTCCTGATGCCCCCGACGAGGAAAATAATGTCTATGGGACTCGTCAGGAGGACCACAACTTAGTTCATTGTGGCATACTGTATGGGATAGAGCCAGAACTTCGAAAGCATTTTGAAAATGGCAATGCTTTTGATACCATGGGTGAATTGAAAATGATTTTCGATACCCATGCTTCTGTAGAGAGTTATAATGCTTTAGAAAAGTTCTTTAGCTGCATGATGGAAGAGAACAGCTCCGTAAGTGAGCACGTACCCAAAATGTCTGGGCACACCGATAAGCTTATGTCCTTGGGAATAACGATTCCCATTGATTTAGGCATACATCATGTTCTCCAATCTCTGCCACCTAGCTACAAGAGCTTCGTGATGAACTATAACATGCAGGGCATGAAGAAGACTCTCCCCGAGCTTCTATCAATGCTTAAGACTGCAGAAGTGGAGATTAGGAAAGAACATCAAGTGTTGATGGTCAATAGGACCACTGGTTTCAAGAAAGACAAGAAGGGTAAAAAAGAAGGAAAAGAAGGGCAGCAAATCTGTTGCTACACCTAAAAAGAAATCCCAGGCTGGCCCTAAGACTGATACCGAGTGCTACTATTGTAAGGGGACTAGCCATTGGAAGCGCAACTGCCCCAAGTTTTTGGCGGACAAGAAAGCCGGCAAGGCAAACAAAGGTATATATGGTATACATATTATTGATGTGTAATTGACTAGTACTCGCAGTAGCACCTCAGTATTTGATACCGGATCGGTTGCTAACATATGTAACCCGAATCAGGGGCTACAGAACACCGCTAGCAAGGGGTGAGGTCAAGATGCGTGTCGACAATGGATCAATAGTTGATGTGATCGCCATTGGAACGCTGCCTCTCCACCTACCATCGAGATTAGTTATAAACCTAAGTAATTGTTATTTGGTGCCTGCACTGAGCATGAACATTATATCTGGATCTTGTTTAATGCGATGTGGTTATTCGTTTAAATCCGAAAACAATGGTTGTTCGATTTATATGGATAATATCATTTATGGCCATGCACCCGTGATGAATGGTTTATTTCTGTTGAATCTCGATAGTACTCATACGCACATCCATAATGTTGATGCTAAAAGAATTAAACTTAATAATGATATATCTGCATATATGTGGCAATCGCTGCTCAGGTCATATTGGTGTTAAACGCATGAAGAAACTCCATTCTGATGGACTTTTGGAATCATTTGATTTTGAATCATTTGATACATGTGAGCCATGCCTTATGGGCAAGATGACTAGAATGCCGTTTTCCAGTTCAATGGAACGGGCGACAGATTTATTGGAAATCATACATACTGATGTATGCGGTCTAATGAGTGTGTCGACGCGAGGTGGATATCGTTATTTTTTTACTTTCACGGATGATTTGAGTAGATACAGGTATATCTATTTGATGAAACATAAGTCTAAAACCTTTGAAAAGTTCAAGGAATTTCAGAATGAAGTGGAAAATCATCGTAATAGAAAGATCAAATTTCTACGGTCCGACCGTGGAGGTGAGTATCTAAGTTACGAGTTTAGCACACACATGAAAGAGTGTGGAATAGTTTCACAACTCACGCCTGCCGGAACACCACAACGTAATGGTGTGTCGGAACATCGCAATCATACTCTATTGGATATGGTTCGATCTATGATGTCTCTGACTGACTTGCCACTGTCATTTTGGGGTTATGCACTGGAAACCGTTGCATTCACTTTAAATCGGGCACCGTCTAAATCTGTTGAAACGACACCGTATGAATGATGGTTTGGAAACAAACCTAAGCTGTCATTTCTTAAAGTTTGGGGATGCGATGTTTATGTGAAGAAACTTCAACCGGATAAACTCGAGCCCAAAGCGGAAAAATGCATCTTCATTGGATACCCTAAAGAAACAATTGCGTATTCCTTCTATCATAGATCCGAGGGCAAGGTTTTCGTTGCCAAGAATGGATCCTTTCTAGAGAAAGAGTTTCTCACGAAAGGTGTGAGTAGTCGAAAGGTAGAACTCGAAGAGGTTATTGAACCTTCTCTTCATGAAATGGCGAGTGGCGCAGCACCGGAAGTCGTTCCGGAGTTGACTTCACCAAATGAAGAAGGAACTAATGATAATGATCATGAAACTCCAAAATAGGACACTACTGAACCTCGCAGGTCAAGCAGGACACGTGCAACTCCTGAACTGTATGGGAATCCTATTGTAAATTTCATGGTTGATGAAATAGATGACCCTGCGACGTGTGAAGAAGTGATGATGAACCCGGATTCCAACAAATGGCTAGAAGCCATGAAATCCGAGATGAAATCCATGTATGAAAACCAGGTTTGGACCTTGGTGGACTTACCTCATGACTGAAAGGCCGTTGAGAATAAATGGATTTTCAAAAGAAAAACTGATGCTGACGGTAATGTAACCGTCTATAAAACTCGACTTGTCGCAAAAGGGTTTCGACAAATTCAAGGAGTTGACTACGATGAGACATTCTCTCCCGTAGTGATGCTAAAATCAGTTAGGATTATGTTAGCAATTGCTGCATATTTTGATTATGAAATATGGCAAATGGATGTCAAAACTGCGTTCCTCAATGGTAACATTGAAGAAGAGTTGTATATGATACAACCAAAGGGTTTTATCGATCCTAAGGATGCTAACAAGGTGTGCAAGCTTCAGCGATCCATCTATGGACTGAAGCAAGCATCACGGAGTTGGAATCTCCGCTTTGATGAGGTGATCAAAGAGTTTGGATTTGTCCAAACTTATGGAGAGGCTTGTATTTACAAGAAAGTGAGTGGGAGCAATGTGGCATTTCTGATATTATATGTGGATGACATATTATTGATTGGAAATGATATAGATCTTTTAAACAGTGTTAAAAGTTATCTAAACAACAAATTTTCTATGAAAGACCTTGGTGAAGCGTCATATATATTAGGCATAAAGATCTATAGAGATAGATCAAGATGCCTAATAGGGCTATCGCAAAGTACATACCTTGATAAGATTTTAAAGAGGTTTAAAATGGACGAAAGTAAGAAGGGGTTCTTACCTATGTTGCAAGGCAAGACATTGAGTAAGACTCAAAGTCCGGCTACGACGGAATAAAGAGAGATAATGGATAAGATCCCCTATGCTTCAGCCATAGGCTCTATAATGTACGCCATGCTATGTACAAGACCAGATGTGGCACATGTTATTAGTTTGACTAGTAGGTACCAATCTAATCTAGGTTTGGAACACTGGATAGTGGTCAATAATATCCTTAAGTACTTGAGAAGAACTAAGGAAATGTTTCTTGTATACGGAGGTGAAGAAGAGCTGGTCGCTAATTTTTATGTCGACGCTAGCTTTGCCACTGATCTGGATGACTCTAAGTCTCAATCCGGATACGTATTTCTCATGAACGGACCAGCAGTTAGTTGGAGGAGCTCCAAACAACCCGTGGTAACAAGGTCAACAACGGAGGCGGAATATATTGTTGCTTAAGAAGCAGCACAGGAAGCGGTTTGGATGAAGGAATTCATTACCGAAATGGGTGTGGTTTCTAGTGCGTTGGATCCAATGGTGATCTATTGTGACAACAATGGAGCCATAGCCAACGCAAAGGAACCAAGGTCTCACAAGAATTCCAAACATATTAAGCGACGGTTTCACTCCATCCATGAGCATGTCAAGGATGGAGATATAAAGATTTGTAAAGTACATACGGATCTCAATGTAGCAGATCCATTGACTAAAACTCTCCCTAGAGAAAAACATGATCAACACCAGAACTCCATGGGTGTTAGATTTATCACCATGTAACTAGATTATTGTCTCTAGTGCAAGTGGGAGACTGAAGGGAATATGCCATGAGAGGCAATAATAAAGTTGTTATTATACATATTCCAAGTATATGATAGATGTTTATTTTGCATGCTATAATTGTATTAATTTGGAAACATTAGTACATGTGTGTTTAATAAACAAAAGGAAAGTTCCTAGTTATGCCTCTCTTATAAACTAGCTAGTTGATTAACAAGATGATCAAGGTTTCCTGATCATGGACATTGGATGTTGTCAATAACGACGTCACAACATTAGTGGAATGATGTTATGAACATTCATCTGAAGTATAGCATTATGATCAAAGTCATTGTGTTTATATTTCTATAACATCTAACAAAGTAATCCTAGTCCTTAGACCATGAGATTATGTTAATCACTAACACTGGAAGAGTATCTTGATAACATCAAACGTCACACCATGAAAGGGTGATTATAAAGGTGGGTTTAGTGCTACAAAAGTGTTATGTAGAAGCTCATGGATCAAGAGTGGGATTTGTCTATCTCGATGACGGATAGATATTCTCTGGGCCCTCTCGGTGATATCACATTGGTTAGCTTGCAAGCAATTGATGAGATCACTAGAATGTTACATCACAGGAACAAGAAAAGTGTACATGTCGGTAACGAGATCAAACTAGGTATGGAGATACCGATGATCGAATCTTGGACATGTAATATATCGCGAGACAAAGGGATTTAGTTACTAGCGTTAAAGGTTCTCACGATCACAGAAGTCATCGTAGAATGTGTAGGAGTCAGTATGGATCTCGAGGTCCTGCTTCTGATTATTGATCTAAGAGGGGTCTCGATCATGTCTTCATTATTCACGAACCATAGGGTAACACACTTAAGGGACACCAACACCATTTGGAGCAAATGTGTTTCATACGAATGAATTGCAAAGCGCTAGAATTATTTCAATAGACACCGAAACTGTTTCAGGTGAAATTGCTAAAACTAGTTCTGCATGTAATATTGAAATGTTGTAGGGGGTTTTATGTGAATGTTTGTTAATTAAAGTAATTAACAAAATTTTGAATCAATTTAATAAAAGAGTTTTATTAAATGAGAGAGCATTAAATTTGGAGAAATTTAATGCATTTAAAGTAAAGACTTTAAAGAGGAATGTTAAAGGACACTTTTATGTGGAGGGGGTTACCACCACGTGAATGGGGTTCATGAGGGGTCACCCCCCATGGGGCACCGGCCATGGGGAGGGGTACCCCCCTTCTCCTATAAAAGGCCACCCCTCTCACCCTTCTTCCTCACACCTCCTCGTGAAGGATCTCTCTCCCCCTCTAGAACTATTCCCCCATGGTCTCGGATTAGCGAGATACATGTTCCTGGTGGCATTTCGTCTGGAAGGAGTTGCTTCTTCCGCTGCATCGCTGGAGCGAAGAGGCGGAGGTTGTTTGGTGGCCTGAACGTGTGTGCGAGTGTGGATGGGCTGCTGGTTTGCGGTGCTAGGACTTCCACACGATCTTGAGATCGGCAAGCGTACGACTACATCATCCACGAGTTCCTACTCGTTAACAAAACTTTGTTGTCTTCGAGGGTAAGTTCTCCATGGATGTATATCCACCTGTTGCTTGTATCTAGTAGATAGATCTTGGCGTATAGTTCTCATCGTAGGAATTTTTTTTCTATGCTGCGAACCCTTCAATTGGCAATGTGTTTGCCAAATTTTTTGGTGCGCAATGTGGGTTCATGAAAAGAACCATTTGGGTTTCCAAGCCTATTGTGACTTACCTCTTAGGACCCAAGTTGGTTGGGGACCAACAAGCCAAAACTTGATCAATAGGTATTGTTGGAGGGAATTGGAGACTTGGCTACATCATGAAGAATTGAGGGATTGATACGTTGCTAACGTATCCATAATTTTTGATGTTCCATTCTTGGATTTATCTACTTTCTTATGTTTTGTCCACACTTTGGAGTACTTTCTATACAGATTCTTGGACTAACCTATTAACAAGAGCCACAATGCTAGCTGCCTGTTTTCTGCTGTTTTTGGTTCCAGGAAAGTCAGAAAATGAATATTCTCGGAATTGGACGAGACAAAAGCCAAAGTCAGTTTTTCACTGAGGGACACCCGGAGCCAAAATACGAGACTAGAGGGGGGGGCCACACCACCTGGTCACATGGCTAGGCCTCGACCTGCGCTGGGGTGAGCCGCCTCGGGCACCCCCTCGGCCTCCCCTTTCGTCTATAAGATGCCTCCAATATAGAAACCCTAAGCACCTGATCAAAATTCCACGAAAGAGTCTGTAGCGACCGTCATCTCCATCCCTAGATCGGGAGGGATCTGAAGCTCTTCCTGGAACCCTGCCGGAGGGGAAAATTCACCCTGGAGGCCATCTTCATCACCATGCAAGCCTCCGGTGTGATGCATGAGTAGTTCATCTCCGGACTAAAGGACCATGTAGTAGCTAGATGGCTGGTTCTTCTCCTTTGTGCTATCATGTTTAGATCTTGTGAGCTCCGTTCATGATCAAGATCATCTATTTGTAATCCTACATGTTGTGTTTGCAGGTATCCGATGGATATTGAGATGCTATTTCAGATTGATTATTGATTCTATCATGTCTTTGTTATTTGTGATCTTGCATGATTTCCGTTGTTAGTAGTGATGGCTCAATACACGGCGCCCAGAAAAGTGCTTGGTGCGTGGTGTTGATGTAGATCTCGTTGGGAACCCCAAGAGGAAGGTATGATGAGCACAACAGCAAGTTTCCCTCAGTTATGAAACCAAGGTTTAATCGAACCAGTAGGAGCAAGGAAACACCTCAAAGGTGTTACTAGCTGAGCTTTGGAAGGGCGCACTACCGGTGCTAGTAGCAACGTGGAGATCTGCACAACACAACCACAGAACTTTGTCCCCAACTTGCGATGAGGTTGTCAATCTCACTGTGTTTTGCGGAAAACAAAGGATTAAACGTATCGAATGGAAAGAAGTAAAAGTTTGCAGAAAGTAAACACAAATCAGTAAAAGGTTGTAGATTGTATGTAAAGTAAAGGACCGGGATCCATAGTTCACTAGAGGTGGCTCTCCTTAGATAGATAACATGCTGGGTGAACAAATTACAGCGGGGAAATTGACAAACACCGAGAAAGAAATACATGCATATACTAATCATCTTGACTCCTTTGAGACTTGATTGGGCATTACAACATAATACATAGACCACCATCCAACTGCATCTATGACTAATAATCCACCTTCAGGTTATCATCCAAACCCCCTCCAGTATTAAGTTGCAAGCAACAGATTATTGCTTTACGAACTATGTGTAAGGTAAACAATATGATTGTTCTATGAACAAGGGATTGTTGTTTTCTCCATAGTAGCAACAGCACATCTAGTACCTTAGAGATTTCTATCACTTCCCCAGATTACCAGAGGCATGAACCCACTATCGAGCATAAATACTAACTCTTGGAGTTGCTAGCATCTACTTGGCCAAGATAGCTACTAACAATGGAAAGCATGCAAGATCACAAATAACAAAGACATGATAGAATCAATAATTAATCTGAAATAGCATCTCAATATCCATCGGATCCCCGCAACCACAAAATGTATGAATTACAAATAGATGATCTTGATCATGAACGGAGCTCACAAGATCTAAACATGAAAGCACAAAGGAGGAGAAACCAGCCATCTAGCTACTACATGGATCCGTAGTCCAAGGATGAACTACTCACGCATCACACCGGAGGCTTGCATTCTGATGAAGAAGGCCTCTAGAGTGAATTCCCCTCTCTGGCAGGGTGTCGGGAAGAGCTTCAGATCCCTCCCGATCTAGGGATGGAGATGACAGCGGCTAAAGACTCTTTCGTGGATTTTTGATCGGGTACCTAGGGTTTTCGTCCCAAGGGAAACTTATAGGCGGATGGAGAGGCCGAGGGGGTGCTAGGGTCGGCCAGACCACCCCCTGGCACGGGCGAGGCCTGGCCGCGCGGCCAGGTGGTGTGGCCGGCCCCTAGCCCTTCTCCTGCCTCAGATTCGGCACTTGATCCTTCCTAAAAATAGGCACTTTGGCTTTTGTCCCGTCCAATTCGAGAATATTCATTTTCTGACTTTTTGGAACCAAAACAATGAAAACAGCAATGGGCAAGGTGGATCTTGTTAATAGGTTAGTCCAAGAAATTATAATAAAAGTACTCCAAAGTTGGAACAAAACACAAGAAAGTGTATAAAACCAAGCATGGAACATCAAAAATTATAGATACATTTGCAATGTATCAACATCCCCAAGCTTAACTCCTGCTCGTCCTCGAGTAGGTAAGTGATAAAAAGAAAGAATTTTTGAGGTGACATGCACCATCAAAAACTTGATCAAAAGTATTTGCAAAACTCAAAGCTGGGATCAAAGTACTTCAATCATAACATGAAAGACAAAGTTCTAGCAATAAGCAAAGAAACTAAGATGCAACATGAACATGCACAAACAAAAGATTCATGAATAACATGCTTTGCAAGACGTTTGTTTGTTTCACATAAAGAAAACATAGCATAATAGTATTCAGCTTGTCCCTCAATAGAGTAGAAAATATGAATGCATAGGACACCTTCAAAGTTCATAAGGGTGACTAGATACAATAGTTTCAAACAAGCAATAACAAGTTATGCATCAATCAACTAGTCTTGGGACAATGCACATAGAACTAAGAATGGCCACTATGCTCTCAAAGTTGGTGCATAAAGATAGAAGGTGGAGACTCAATATAATGGTGGAAGAAAGGCCTTTTGTAAAAGGAAGTAGGGATTCAAGTCTCATAAAGAGCTTCCAAAAATTATGGTACTTATAGCTTTCGGCTCTCATTGCCCCTATCATAAGCATCTTGAAGGTGATTAAGGTTAAAGTGACACAACTAAGGGGATATGCTTGACAAGTTATAAACCGAAATCTCATGCCCCTTACTTACGAAGACCGAACCTCATGCTTCTCAACTTCAGTAACGAGTAAGCTCTTGTCATTGTAAGTACATGTGTATCATTAAGAACCGCCAACGGGGTACCCCTTGCACATGATACGGGAGCATTCCCATAATCAAAATGACAAGGCAAGCAAACAATGAGCATCTCAACAATCTTTTTATTTGCTATTTGCATAGGTTTTTATTGAGGATGCTTCATATAGTGCTCACTATGGTGATGCTGCAAGTTTCCACCATGATTAGGCATGGCTTAGGCTAGCGGCCCAGGCATTTCTCTAACACACATACAAACTCCATGATCATACAAGTTCCACATTTATTTCACACCGCCGGGATCCGTAAGCAAAAGAACATGATATCAACGGGGTACAAAGTACAAGTGCAATGTTGAAAGCGTTCCCCATGAAACATGGTTCTGCTTACTTCAACTTATAAAGCGCAAGCATATACGCAACAAAGAAGGACCCAATGGTTCAAGTTTATTAGAGGCAATAAAGTAAAGTGTGCCATCAAGTTCGTGAGAGCTTTAATCACTAGTTTTTTCATAACAAGTGGAAGGTAAACAAAAGCATGAATATACTTGGAATAGCATAAGCTAGTAGGTAGGTATGGTGGACTCTCTGGAAAAACTTGGTTTAGAGAGTTGGATGCATGAGTGGGACTCATACTTGGTTGTGGAGGCTAGCAAAAGACTGGGAGCGACAAACTAAGAGAGCAATAATGGCCATAATCATGCAGAGCGACAAAACATCATTGATCAAAGCATAAAGTGATACTACAAGTTGAAAACTAAAGGATCATAAAGGCTATGGTGACTTTGGATAGTCATAACATGGTGTGAGCATGTGCCAAGTCAACCCAAATAAAGCATCAAAGGAGAATACCACTATACTATGCTTTAATATGCTAAAACAACGCATGATTCATCCAAGGCACATTAAGCAATCTCAGTTGTTTATAACAAGTCATGCTACATCAAATAATACTAAGCATAAAGCCAAAACAATATCAAGCATGGCATGACAAAGCATAGCCACAGTCAAAAACGATCTCTTTTTACCACATAAGCATGAACTTTCCTACTCTTTTCCAAACCAAACCAAACTATTTGCAAAGCAATGTATGAAAGAGGGGGTCCAACCAACTTATTCAGAAAACTAAGCAAACCAAGCAAACTAAAAACAAAAACGAAAACGAAAAAGAAGACGCTCCAAGAGAAACACAACTGTGCACGAAACAATAAAAATGAAGCATTTGGAAGAATCCTTCATCTCATTACTCATTCCTTCTATACACCTGAAATTTTTCCTTCATACAAAACTTCACACAATCTCATTAGCAACATTAATGCACTTAAGATAAATAAGTATCAAGGTTCAGCTCTAACACCAAATAAACTTCCATTAGAACACTTGCTACTGTAGCACTTCCCTCAAAAATCTCAATTCCCCAAAGGAACTCAAGAAGGAACCAACAAGAAGCAAATGCAGAAAATGGCAGAAATCTGTCAAAACAGACCAGCAGGTAAAGACAAATTTTTTCAAAGACCTTCTGTTGCTCAAATCAACAAGTGTTGAACTAATGAAAGTTAGATAACAACCTGGGGCAGAAGCACAAAAAATTACAGCTCAATCCGTCATACATAACTCTCTCAGGAATTTTTACGGTGAAGCACAAAAATCTGTTTTGGGACAGCAACTTTCCCAATCATTACTTCACTCTCATTAGAGGTTACTCTTGGCACAAAAAGCAAATAAAAAGGATAAGGAGAGGTTATTACATAAGTAATAACTTCCAAGACTCATCTAAAACTCTTGGGTTATCTCCCAACAAGTACTTTTCTTTAACGCCTTTAAGTTAGGCATAAGAACCAAAGAAAGAATCAAGAAGCATTAAGACCAAATTTTGTTTTCATAGGAGAAGCAAAAGAAATATTTTCTCTCTTTTTAGGCAAGTGTTCTATACCTTTCTTGAGTGGGAGTTGATATTTAATGGTGCCTTCTTTCATATCAATGATGGCACCACAGTTCTAAGAAGAGGTCTTCCCAAAGTAATAGGACAAGACGCATTGTATTTAACATCCAAAACATAGAAATCAACGGGGGACATAGGCATCGTTAACCATAATAAGAATATCATTAAGACTCCCCATGAGTTTCTTTTTAGCATTAGCATCAAGTGGGACATTCAAATAACAATCTTCAAGAGGAGGCAAATCAAGCATACCATAAATCCTTCTAGGCATAATAGAAACACTACTATCAAGATCACACAAAGCTTTAAAATCAAAGTCATTCACTTTAATATTAATGATGGGTTCCCAACCATCCTCTTGTTTTATAGGAATAGAATCTTTGTGTTTCATCTTTTCTTCCTTAATATTTATGAGAGCATCAGTAATGTGTTTTGTAAAAGCCATGTTCATAGCACTAGCATTAGGACTTTTAGCAAGCTTTTGTAGGAATTTAATAACTTCAGAGATGTTGCAACCATCAAGATCAAAATCAACTTTATCATCTAAAGTGGTAGAACTATTACTAGCCTCAACACTAGTGGTGGTAATAGTAGAAACACTAATGTTTCTAGCAATTTCATCTTCTCTTTCCCACTTAGCATGTAATTCAGCTAATAGTCTAACATTTTCATCAATTCTTACTTGTATAGCATTAGTAGCTGCAAAGGGATTATCATTAGTTTCAGGTTTAGCAGCCATTTTATTCAAAGAAGATTGAGCTTCAGCCAAAGATGCTATATTTCTTTCAACATGAGAGAGTTTTTCCTCAATAGTTTTATTGAAAGCAGTTTGTTTACTAATAAACTCTTTAAGCATAACTTCAAGTTCAGAGGGAGCACTCTTATTATTGTTGTAAGAATTTCCATAAGCATTACCATTGTTGGGAGGATATGGCTTATAATTGTTGTTACCAAAATTGTTCCTATAAGCATTATTACCATAAGCATTGTTGCCAAAGTTGTTATTTCTTATGAAGTTCACATCAACCTGCTCTTCTTGAGCAACCAAAGAAGCTAGAGGAACATTATTTGGATCAATATGGGCTTTCCCATTAACAAGCATAGACATAATAATATCAATCTTATCACTCAAGGAAGAGGTTTCCTCAACATAATTTACCTTCTTACCTTGTGGAGCTCTCTTAGTATGCCATTCAGAATAATTAACCATCATATTGTCCAATAGTTTTGTTGTAGAACCCAGAGTGATGGTCATAAAGGTACCTCCAGCAGCTGAATCCAATAGGTTCCTTGAAGAATAGTTCAATCCTGCATAAAAAGTTTGGATGATCATCCAAGCAGTCAGTCCATGAGTGGGACAATTCTTTACCAAAGATTTCATTCTTTCCCAAGCTTGAGCAACATGCTCATTATCAAGTTGTTTAAACTTCATTATTTCACTTCTCATGGATATAATCTTAGCAGGAGGATAGTATTTTCCAATAAAAGCATCTTTGCACTAGTCCAAGAATCAATACTATTTCTAGTTAAGGAATTCAACCATTCTTTAGCTTTTCCTCTCAAAGAGAAAGGAAACAATTTCATCTTAATAATATCACCATCTATATCCCTATGCTTTTGCATCTCACAAAGTTCAACAAAGTTATTTAGATGGGAAGCAGCATCTTCATTACCAATACAAAAAAATTGTTCTCTCATAACAAGATTGAGCAAAGCAGGTTTTATCTCAAAGAAAGTATTTTCAGCCACAGGTGGAGCAATAGGAGTGCTCATAAAATCATTGTTGTTGGTGCTAGTGAAGTCACACAGCTTAGTGTTTTCAAGAGTAGTCATTTTTTTGGGTTTTCAAATAAGAAAGCAAACATGTAAAACTAATTTTTGTGTGTTTTTGAAGAACAAAACAAGCAAACAAAGCAAAAAGAAACTAAGCAAAACAAAAACAACAAAGTAAAGAGATTGGTTATGAGGGACTCTGCCAGAAGATGTCCTTGATTCCCCAAAGCAACGGCGCAGAAAATCGCTTGATGGCTCAATACACACCTGTAAAAGTGCTTGGTGTGTGGTGTTGATGTAGAGTTGTTAGAACCCCAAGAGGAAGATGAAACCAAGCTTTATGAAACCACCAAAGGTGTTACTAGAAAGGCGCACTACCGGTGCTAGTAGCAACATGGAGACCTGCACAACACAACCACGGAACTTTGTCTCCAACTTGCGATGAGGTTGTCAATCTCACCGTGTTTATGGAAAACAAGGATTAAACGATCGAATGGGAAAGAAGTAATTTGCAGAAAGTAAACACAAAGCAAAGAAGATTGTATGTAAGTAAAGGACCGGGATCCATAGTTCACTAGAGGTAATATTTCTGCTCATTATCGAAGCATAAATACTAACTCTGGCCAAGAGTTAGTATTTATGCTCGATAGTGGGTTCATGCCTCTAGTAACTGGGAAGTGATGTAAATCTCTAAGGTACTAGATGTGTTGTTGCTACTAGGGAGAAAACAGCAATCCTTTGTTCATAGAACAATCATATTGTTTACTTTAGACGCAATGCGTAATGCAATTATCTGTTGCTTGCAACTTAATACTGGGGGGGGGGTCGGATGATAACCTGAAGGTGGATTATTAGTCATAGATGCAGTTGTATTACGGTCTATGTATAATGTTGTAATGCCCAATCAAGTCTCAAAGGAGTCAAGATGAGTAGTATATGCATGATTGCTTTCGATGTTTGTCATTGCCATTGTAATTTGTTCACCCAACATGTCATCTATCTTAAGGAGAGCCACCACTAGTGAACTATGGACCCCGGTCCTTTCTTTTACCATCAATCTACAACTGTTTACCACTTTCTGTTTACTTTCTACAAGCTTTTACTTTCTTCCACACAATACGTGTAATCCTTTGTTTTTAGCAAAACCGGTGAGATTGACAACCTCACTGTAAGTTGGGGGCAGAGTTCTGTGGTTGTGTTATGCATGTTTCCACGTTGCTGCTGGCACCGATAGTGCGCCCTGCCAAAGTCCAGCTAGCAACACCTTGGAGGTGTTTCCTTTCTCCTTCTGGATTGATAACCTTGGTTTCATAACTGAGGGAAAACTTGTTGCTGTGCTCATCATACCTTCCTCTTGGGGTTCCCCGACGAGCCCGATATATTTTGGGCCATTAGGGATCTTCATCTAGTATATGTCAAGTCAAGTCATGTGGATTATATTGCCTCTATCATATTTCCAATGATCCTCATTGCGGTAACATGTGCTAAACTCTTTACATTGAAAGTTACTCGCCCCTTGTGCATGTGTTGGTTTTGTATCTTCCATGTTCTTGTATATGTTGTGCTCTCCACTTAATTATGTTGAGTTATCAAGTACGTTTGTGTATGGTTAGGTGGCACACCATGTACATTTGTGTTCTTGTGTTTGAGCCTTTCTTGATTATATTTGATATCTTATTTTGCTCTTGTGAGAGATTAATGGACTATCCCATTTTGGGGGAGTGTTATGTTTGGGCATTCCACAATCCTAAAAATGTGTGTACATGAGGAATACCACCTAGTATTTATATTGGAATATTATCTAGTCTCTATGTGGTATGATTCTCATGAGAAACTTAAGCTCTATAATGTCCATTAATTATCTCTATTTGGATCCTTTTGCCTTGTGTTGAGTTTTATGGTAGTATCACATTATGGGGGAGTCATATCTTAGTGCATATAATAATCCTAGAAAATGTGAAAATTCGAGGTTGTGTCACTTAGAATTGATATTGATAATTATCTAGCTCCTTTGTGACACATTTGCTCATACAAGTTCCAATTTGCTTGAATGCCTTATTTCTCTTCTTTTGGATCTTGTTTGTGGGAGTGTTTCTTGGTATATGTTTCCTCAGATTTGAATCTATATATCCTCATGGAAATCATAGCTTCAAGTTATCTAATCACTAGTGATTGTGTGACTATTGGAAGCTACCAAGAATCTCTTTCGAAGCATCAAGCTTAATTCTTATATTTGTTATATGCTTCTTGGTGTGAATATGATCTTGTATATCCGTATGAACTACCTCGGGAAGATTATTCCAAATACTTCTTGTCCTTGGACAATTAGTACTAGATATATGGTAGAATTTATTGATCATATTCATTTTGGCCTTTGCTGAATTTTATCCTTCCTTGGCCAAGAAAATGTTTTGTGTTGCTCCCATGTATTCCTTTCTTATTTTGAATCTTCTCATTTTATTGGTATCCTATTGTGTATTATTTAATGTAGGTAGTAGTGATGATCTCATTTGTGTGCATTTTGCATTCAAAAGCAAAATTCTATATAATGTACTACTTATGGGTGAGCTCTCCTATATTATCTAGAACAATCCTTTTATGCTTATTTGTTTGATTCATATTGGGTTTTATGTGGTTAGGATTTCGATCTTTTCGTTTTGGTATTTTGTGCCATCATGAAAAGTTTGGAAGTTTGGTTTCTTGTTGGAACCTTGCTCTTTTTGGGAGTTGGTTTTGTCTCATTCCTTGTTTCATGTTTTGACCATTTTAGGATGAGATAAATCCTTGAGCATTTGTGTTTTTATCTATCTTTTGCTCTTTGGCTTTAGCCTAGTTCATTTGTTGAGATTGTGATCTTTCATGTGTTTAATTGGTTCTTTGATACAATTTGGACACCTCTTGTCGTGTCACACTCGTGTGTGTGCCATCTCGGTTTACTTGGTGTTTTTTTCAAATTGTATCTCCTTTTTGGTTCTTGAAAGCCTTGTGCATGCATATTTACTATATGTTTATATTATTGCATGCTTGCTTTCTTTGATCCAATATATAGGGAAAACTCCACCAAATCCCATCGGCTAAGATGTGCATGAAATTCAATTTCATATCAATATGCACATATTTATGTGGAGTCTCTCCTATGTATTGTAGTGTATCTAACTACTTTGGACCCAACGAGTTTTGGGACCATTGTGTACTTGAATGTGTTTTAGGTACATTGGAGATACATTGGATGCTTGTCTCAATAATAAGAAGATGTGGTGACTAAATGATAATTGGAGGCAAGGTAGGATGATCAATAAACTCATATCTACTACATCCTACCAATGGTATCTCGGTAACAAGTATCCCTCTCATGCTTACTTTTCTAGCATCCAACCTTTGTGTTTGTATCATGACATGATTTCCTTCACTTGATTTTATTGTGGTTCTTGCACGAATTTTATTGTATCGTCCTTATTGTGGTATGAGTAAGTTGAGATGAATGCATATTTTGGGGAGTATATGAAAATCATGTTTATGATTCACCAATCCCACATATGCCAATCTAGCAATTCTATTGCCAATCATTTCCTCAATTTCTCTCATGTACTATATGGATGAATTTGTAAGGTTTATTTGTTCTTTATGATACTTGTTGCTTTTTCCAATGCATTCCAACTATCTCTTATTCCCTTGTGATAGTTGTGATGTATTCGTTGGTGTTTGAAGGTCATTGATGATCAATAAGATAAATTTGAGCCTTTGTCCATGCTTTCTAACAAAAATCTTATTGTCATTATCTGTGACTTTCTTTTGGATATCTTGTTCATTCTTGAGTATCCATTTTGTGTGTACATGTTTCTTTGTGGATGTATATCTTGGTGATTGTTGTCTACCTAGAAACTTATACACATGATTATGGCTAAATCTCTAGTTGATATCCTTTTGCTTTGGAGTGTAAACCTTGTGCTCCTTTTGTATTCTTTGGTGGCTCCAAAAGTTTTGCTTTGAGTGCTTGACCTTTTCATTTGAATCTTTTAGCACTTATTGGTGTCAAGAAAGTTGATCTCTCATGCCTTTGTGGTGTTATGTAAGTTTGGGGGAGCAAGGATACCATGTTTATGCACTTTGCATTCAAAGCAATTATTATATTTGGTGCATAAACCTTGGGGAGCTTCCTATTTTCATCTAAACACTCATTTGCTATCATCATAATATCTTCTCTCTTGCTCATGCTCGTGGTTTAAATGATATAAAGGGAATGAGGATGCCATGTTTGTGCATATTGTATTCAAATGCAAAATTATAATTTGTGCACAAACCTTGAGGAGTCTCCTGATGACCCACAAGTATAGGGGGTTTATCGCAGTATTTTTGATAAGTAAGAGTGCCGAACACAACGAGGAGAAGAAGGTGCTGGCTAGTGGTATGGATCAGGAATTCTCTGCAAATACTTAGCAAATGGATTTTTAGGGGTTTTTGATAAAGCAAGTAAACGAAGTACGAGTAAATAAAAGACAGTAGGAATAAATACAGCAAGTGGCCCAATCCTTTATGCAGCAAAGAAACCGGTTGTATTACTTAAGATGACCAAACGTTCTCGAGGACACATGGGAAGACAGTCAAGTGCTTTCACTTCATATAGTTGATTAATCTTCTTTAGCTTGCTAAGTGTTGTGTGGGTGAACCTGTGCTAATGTACCGACCTTCCTAGGACTAATACATACTTGTGATTATACCCCTTGCAAACATCCGTAAGTACAAGAAAGTAATTAAGGTAGAAACCTAACCAGAACTTTAAACTCTAAGACCCTTACATCCCTTGTGCAATGGTTTCCTAACGGGGGTTCAGGTTTCTGTCACTCCGGCAACCCCTACGATCAGTAGCCAAATACACAATGCATTCCCCTAGGCCCATATAGGTGAAGTGTCATGTAGTCGACGTTCACATGACACCACTAGAAGAAGTACACCACAACTTAAATATCAAACCATTGAATCTTTCTCAACACAACTCCACTACTAACAACATGACTTCTCCCATGTCCTCAAGAAAAAAATGAACTACTCACAAGACATCATATGGATCATGATCAGAGATGGAATAATGATGTATAAAAATCTGAACATAAACAATAATTCAATGGTTCACTCAATAGCATCAACTACAAAGAGTAATCAACACCAGGAAAGTTTCCCCTATGAACTAATGCAAGATTCAACTCAATTGTTACAGCAATATGGAGATGGTGATGAGGGTGCTGATGGTGGTGATGGTGGTGATGATGATGATGATCCCGATGAAGTCCGGCTTGATGGTGGTGTTGATGGCGACGATCTCCCCTCTCCGGGAAGGAATTCGCCGGTAGAAATCTATCTGCCGGAGAGATCTTTCTCTCTCGGTGTTTTCCGCCCTGCAGAGGCGACAGAATATTTCTGTGGTCGCTCCCCGAGTCTTAGGTTTTCGGGAGGATGATATACGCCAGAGGGGAGAGCCAGATGTGGGCCAGGGAAGCCACACCACCTGCTGGTGCGGCCTAGGGCTGCCCGCGCCAGGGGGTGGTGTGGGCCCCCTGTGGCCCATCTCCACTCCGTCTTCTGGCATCCTTAGTCTTCTGGAAAAATAGGATTTTTCGTATATTTTCCCGGATTTTCTGATCTTCGCGAATTTTTCCTCCAAACAGCACCTTTTCCATCAGAATCCTGATTGCAGTGGTCCATGCTCCAAAAGTCATCAATCATGCAAAAACAGATGAAATAACATAAGTATCACCTCTCAATACGAAATATATCAATGAATAATAGTGAATTAAGACATAGAATAGTGATGCAAAATGGATGTATCAACTCCCCCCAAGCTTAGACTTCGCTTGTCCCCAAGCGAAACTGAGCTCAATAAACATGGCCTTAGGTTTATGGAGTGAAGAGTCGATAAAAGAATACGGACAAGAAGCATCACATTCATCAAATACACAGATCATAATAGAAGACAACTCACTATTATATAACTCAACTTGCAATGAGTAAAGGAAACACAATAAAGATACATAAAGTGAATCATAATTGGTAATGGCAAACTTAGATCTTGGTTGAAGAATAGTTGATAATTTGCTGGAGTTCACAAATAGCTGGTTTTCAATGATAGCTTTCAAAGTAGTAAACATCAAGATAAGAGCAATGTGCAAAACAAGGAACATAAGAAACATGATTTGAATAAATCATCATATGAATGAATGAAACACAACAACTCAACATACTTGCTGAGATAGAAGGGAATAGGTTTACTGACTCAACTACAAAGTAAAATAAAGGCCCTTCAAAGAGGGAAGCAGGGATTGCAAGTCTCATAAAGAGCTCCCAAAAATTATGATACTTACTAGCTTTCAGCTCTCATTGCCCCTATCATAGGCATCTTTAGGTGATTAAGGTTAAAGTGATCAAATATGAGGATATGTATTGACAAGTTGTAAATTGAGAATATCATGTCCCTTGAATATGAGGGCCGCTACTCATGCTACTCAAGTTTAGTCACCGGTAAGTTCTTGTCATCGTAAGCATATGTGTATCATAGAGAACCACCAACAGGGTACCCCTTTCCCGATGATATGGAAGAATCCCCATATCAAAATGACAAGGCAAGCAGACAACAAGTATCTCAGCAATCTTCTTATTTACCATGGGAATATGGTGCTTTTTCTCTCTTTCCTCTTCTCATAATATCTCTTTCTTTTTTTCTTTTCTCTTTTTCTCAATCTCTATCTCTTTTTTTATAAGAAGAATGCTTCATAGATACTCGTTATGGTTACGCTGCAGGTTTCCACCATGTCAGCATGGTTCTGCTAACTCACAACTTACAAAGTGCAAGCATATACGCAACATAGGTGAGCACAATGGTTCAAGTTTATTAAATGCAAGAAAGTAAAGTGTGCCATCAAGTTTGTGAGAGCTTTAATCACTAATTTTCACATAACAAGTTTAATTTGGGAGGTAGACAAAACAGGAATTTACTTGGAATAGCAATAATGCTACTAGGTAGGTATGGTGGACACAAATGGCATAAGTTTTGATTTAAGGGATGGATGCACGAGAAGAATTCCCTCTCAGTACAGGTTTTTGGCTAGCAAGGCTGAGTAGCAAGTACAAGAGTTGAAGGAAACAAACAAACATACAAGTGATAAAGACAAACATGCAATCTTCCTTGGAAGCACAAAAGATCTGAACTAGAGAATACTAGACTTATGAGCAAATCAAGAAAGAAAGATGATGAATTTTTTTTGTCTAGAGTACTTCTATCTTTTTCATTCAACTTTCGAAAATAGTGTTGCTACTGACCGAGCCAGGTTTGCCAAAACCAACTAAATTAACTCAATGATCCCAAAGTGATACCAATACTAACAACAAGATCAATCATATAACCACGAATTGAAAACTAATATAAGCTATGCAAAAGAGTGAATGATAGAACTTCTCATTAATATTCCATAATGGCAACTCACACCAAGGGATACATATCTAACGAGAGTGGGGACAATTCCATAATGCAAACAATACTACATAATAACTCCTCTATTCATGATATGACTCTACTAATAAGGTAAAAAGATAGAAGATAGTGATGTGATACCGCGGCACTCCCCCAAGCTTGGAACAAGCCAAGGGGATGCCAAACCTGATGACGAATTACTCCTTAGATGGTCGTGGTAATATTTTCTTAGTTGTCATGAGGAAATCTTCTAGCATCTTGCGAAGCCTATTATTCTCTCATTGAAGCATGTCCACCTTCCTCTGCAGGTCTCGATACTTATCGCAGAACTCCTTAGTGACTCGTAGGGCTTCCGCTGATGCAGGGCAAGAGACTAAAGGTACCAGCCCCTGCTTGGGGTCGTCAAGATCCTCCTCCATAGGCTCCTTCCCTTTATCCTTGGCGGACACCATTGTGCTTCAAAGCTTCAAGAATAGTTCCTGGCAGAAACAGATCGAAACAAAAACATGACGAAAACATGATATACGAACCTCGGGGGATCCGGGGGATTATATATTACGAAGTTTCATAACAAAAGGAAGGTACTGGGAGAAAATGAGTCGGAGGCGGAGTTCGGGGTGGACTCACCACCTGGTGGCACGGCCAGGGGTGGGCCGCGCCATGTATGTGTGGGCCACCACTGCCCGTTCGCCCTTTTCGCCAGAATTCCCTTATTGACTAAAAACGGCAAAAATATAATTGGATAGTATTTTCGTGGAACTTTTCTTATCAGAACCGTTACCTATTTGAAAACAGACTCTGCAGGTCTCTGAATTTGGTCCTTGATGAATTTATCCAGAGTTATAACTTGAAAGGCATCAACATCTTCATTGTAAAAATCTCCAGCAATATAGTGTTTGAGTCGCTGCCCATTCACTACTTGTGTAGTATTATCTTTTAAAGAAGAAATTTTTATTGCTCCTAAACGGTATACTTCTTCAATAATGAAAGGTCCTTCCCATTTTGACAGTAGCTTTCCTGCAAAAAATCTGAGACGAGACCTATACAATAGAACTTTCTCACCAACATGAAATTCTCTCTTAAGTATTCGCTTGTCATGCCATCTTTTAACTTTTTCCTTAAAGAGCCTAGCATTTTCATGGGCTTCACTCCTCCATTCATCTAAAGAACTTAAGTCAAATAATCTTTTCTCACCAGCGAGCTTACAATCTCTATTTAGTTCTTTAACTACCCAGTAAGCTTTGTGTTCTAATTCTAAGAGTAGGTGACAAGCTTTCCCATAAACCATTTTATAAGGAGACATCCCCATAGGATTTTTGTAAGCAGTTCTATAAGCCCATAAAGCATCATTCAACTTTTTAGCCCAGTTTTTTTCTAGATCTATTAACAGTCTTTTGCAAGATGGATTTAATTTCTCTATTTGATAACTCTACTTGCCCGCTAGTTTGGGGATGATAGGCTGAAGCAATTCTATGATTAACATCATATTTTGCAAGGGTCTTTCTAAAACCACCATGAATGAAATGAGAACCCCCATCAGTCATGAGATACCTAGGCACTCCAAACCTAGGAAAGATAACATCCTTAAGCATTTTTAGAGAGGTCTCCCCGTCAGCACTCTTTGTAGGAATGGCTTCTACCCACTTAGTAACATAATCAACGACAACAAGAATATGAGTATAACCTTTCGAGGGAGGGAAAGGACCCATAAAGTCAAATCCCCAGCAATCAAAAGGTTCAATAACTAGAGAGTAGTTCATAGGCATTTCATTGCGTCTAGAAATATTACCAACACGCTGACATTCATCACAAGATAAAACAAATTTTCTTGCATCTTTAAAAAGGGTAGGCCAGTAGAAACCTGATTGTAGAACCTTTTGTGCAGTTCTATCTCCTGCATGATGTCCTACATAAGCACTACCATGACATTTACGCAATATCTCCTTTTGTTCATATTCTGGAACACATCTTCGCATAATACCATCCACTCCCTCTTTGTATAAGTGTGGGTCATCCCAAAAATAATGCCTCAAATCATAGAAGAACTTCCTTCTTTGCTGAGCTGTAAAAGTTGGAGGCAAATACTTGGAGACAATAAAGTTAGCATAATCAGCGTACCAAGGGCTTCCTCGCAAGCTTACCCCTACTGCGGCTAACTGCTCATTTAAGAAACTATCATTAACAGGCATAGGGTCAAAAGAGATGTTTTCCGATCGAGATAAATTATCAGCTATAGGGTTTTTAGCACCCTTCCTGTCTACTATATGTAGATCAAACTCTTGTAAAAGCAGCACCCATCTAATAAGCCTAGGCTTAGCGTCCTTCTTCGTCATAAGGTATTTAATAGCAGCATGATCAGTATGAATAGTGACTTTTGAGTCTACAATATAGGGCCTAAACTTATCACAAGCAAAAACAACAGCTAGAAATTCCTTTTCAGTAGTAGCATAATTCCTTTGAGCAGCGTCTAGAGTCTTACTAGCATAATGGATAACATTTAACTTTTTATCAATACGTTTCCCAAGGATAGAACCTACAGCAAAATCACTAGCATCACACATTATTTCAAAGGGTAAACTCCAATCAGGTGGTTGAACAATAGGGGCTGTAGTTAAAGCCTTCTTAAGAGTTTCAAAAGCTTCCTTACAATCATCATCAAAAACGAAGGGTACATCTTTTTGAAGAAGATTAGTGAGGGGTTTTGATATCCTAGAAAAGTCTTTAATAAACCTCCTATAGAAACCAGCATGACCAAGGATACTACGAATACCTTTGATGTCTCTTGGGCATGGCATCTTCTCAATTGCCTCAACCTTAGCTCTATCAACTTCTATACCTCTTTTAGAAACTTTATGCCCGAGGACAATCCCTTCATTAACCATGAAGTGGCATTTCTCCCAATTAAGAACAAGATTAGTTTCTTCACATCTCTGCAATACTTTATCAAGGTTGTGCAGACAATTATCAAAAGAAGTTCCATAGACAGAAAAGTCATCCATGAACACTTCTACAATTTCCTCACAAAAACCATGAAAGATAGCAGACATGCACCTTTGAAAAGTAGAAGGAGCATTACATAAACCAAAAGGCATACGTCTATAAGCATAAGTTCCGCAAGGGCAAGTAAAAGTAGTTTTTTCTTGATCTTGTTGTTTAACAACAATTTGAGAGAAACCAGAATAACCATCAAGAAAACAAAAATGGGTCTTTTTAGACAACCTTTCCAACATTTGATCAATAAAAGGAAGCGGGTAATAATCTTTCTTAGTAACTTTATTGACTTTTCTAAAATCAATGCACATCCTATAGCCTACTACTATTCTTTGAGGAATAAGCTCATCATTATCATTAGGAACAACGGTAATACCTCCTTTTTAGGAACACAATGAACATGACTCACCCATTCACTGTCAGCAATAGGGTAAATAATACCAGCATCAAGGAGTTTCAATACCTCATTCCTTACCACTTCCTTCATCCTAGGATTTAAACGTCATTGGTGCTCTACTACTGGCTTTGCATCTAGTTCTATGTTGATAGAATGCTAACATATAGTAGGTGAAATCCCTTTTAAATCATCCAGAGTATAGCCCATAGCTCCTCGGTGTTTCCTCAAAACCTCCAATAACCTTTCTTCTTCCTTCCCTGAAAGTTTAGCGCTAATAATAACATGATATATCTTTTTATCATCAATATAAGCATATTTAAGATCATCAGGGAGAGGTTTTAGATCGAAGACCGGATCCTTTTTAGGTGGCAACGTGGTACCCAAGTCTTCTACAGGCAAGTTATACTTAAGCATCTTAGGCTAATCACGGAGAATCCTGTCAATCTCATTCCTTTCTTCCATGAAGATTTCAGTTTCGTGATCTTCCATAAATTGCTGCAAAGCATTGTTAGGAGCAAGAGAGATAGAAGCAAGTTGTTCAACTCTAAAATCCTCATTATGGGTTTCCTCTTCACAAGGTTCTTTAGTAGATTTCGAAAAATTAAACTCATAAGAATCCCCATCAAACTTAGTCAAGATTTTCTCCCTCTTGCAATCTATAATAGCTCCACAAGTACTCAAGAAAGGTCTACCAAAAATGATAGGATAAGTTTTACTAGCAGCTAAACCAAGTACTAGAAAATCAGCAGGAAACTTAATCTTACCACAAAGAACTTCCACATCTCGTACAATGCCAATTGGAGAGATGGTCTCTCTATTAGCAAGGTGAATAACCACATCAATCTCTTCAAATTCACAGGGACTAATTTCGTGTATAATTTATCTGTAAAGCTCATAAGGAATAGCACTGGAACTTGCACCAATATCACATAAACCATAATAGCAATGATCACCAATTCTAACAGAAAGCATGAGAACGCTAGCCTTTTTAGTTCTATTAGGATGTGAAACAATATTAGAAGCATCCTCACAAAAGACTATGTGCCCATCTTCTATGCTTTTAATGACAAGGTCTTTCACAATTTCTACCACAGGTTCAATGTTTATTTGTTCATCAGGTTTTATAGTTCTCTTTTCACTTTTGGTGATTACATTAGTTATCATAGGATGGTCCTTTACCTTTTCTGGGAAGGGAATCTTCTCGATATAAGGTTCAGGTAAGATGGGATCAATAATGCAATACCCAGCACTCCCAATAGGAACATAGTCAACAATATCTTTGTAAGGTGCATGGTATTTATTCCATCCCCTTTTTGGAATTTCGAAATAGGAAGCAAAAGTTCTAAAGCAATTCGTAATAACTTGCAAATCAAGACCATAAACATTACTAATATTTTGAAAGTCATCAGTTCCCATAAAAGATTCAATGCATTCATAATCATAATTTATACCTGACTTTCTACCTTTGTCATTCTCCCAAGCTTCAGCATTGTCTTGAATACGGTCCAGAAGATCCCATTTAGCTTCTTCTTCCATACGAGTGAATGATCCATCACAAGAAGCATCCAATAAATCCTTATCATGAAGAGAAAGCCTTGCATAAAAGTTATTGATAATAATATTGTTGGGGAGCTCATGAATGGGACATTTGAGCATTAGTAACTTCAATCTCCCCCAATCTTGAGCTGTACTCTCTCCATCAAGAGGCCAAAAGTTGTATATTTGATTCGGATCTTTATGAATCTCACTAGGAGGATAAAACTTTGAATAAAAGAGAGGCACTATTTCCTCCCATTCCAGAGCTTGACCATTCTTCAGCAGCTTATACCATTCCTCAGCTCTTCCTTTCAGTGATAATGAGAATAACTTCTTCTTAACTTGATCTGTAGTAATACCTACACACTTGAACAACCCGCATAATTCGTGTATAAAGAGTAAATGATCACCGGGATGGACAGTTCCATCCCCAACATAGTAGTTATCCATAACACGATCAATAATTCTTGTAGGTATTTTGAAAACATCATTCTCAGCAGGTGGTGGCTTATCTACTACCTTAGCAGTGGTAGTAGCATTACCAAATAAGAAACAAAGTGAATTATCCATAACAAAAATAAAGCAACTAGCAGAAGTAAACAATACTCACAGTAGAAGTTTCCTTTACCAGTTCCACTCTCCAATAGCGCTTCACTCCCCGGCAACGGCGCCAGAAAATAGTCTTGATGACCCACAAGTATAGGGGGTGTATCGCAGTATTTTTGATAAGTAAGAGTGTCGAACCCAACGAGGAGCAGAAGGTGCTGGCTAGTGGTATGGATCAGGAATTCTCTACAAATACTTAGCAAACGGATTTTTAGGTGTTTTCGATAAAGCAAGTAAATGAAGTACGAGTAAATAAAAGACAGTAGGAATAAATGCAGCAAGTTCCCCAATCCTTTGTGCAGCAACGAACAAGCCGGTTGTATTACTTAAGATGACCAAACGTTCTCGAGGACACATGGGAAGACAGTCAAGTGCTTTCGCTTCATATAGTTGATTAATCTTCTTTAGCTTGCTAAGTGTTGTGTGGGTGAACCTGTGCTAATGTACCGACCTTCCTAGGACTAATACATACTTGTGATTATACCCCTTGCAAACATCCGTAAGTACAAGAAAGTAATTAAGGTAGAAACCTAACCACAACTTTAAACTCTAAGACTCTTACATCCCTTGTGCAATGGTTTCCTAACGGGGGTTTAGGTTTCTGTCACTCCGGCAACCCCTACGATTATTAGCCAAATACACAATGCATTCCCCTAGGCCCATATAGGTGAAGTGTCATGTAGTCGACGTTCACATGACACCACTAGAAGAAGTACACCACAACTTAAATATCAAACCATTGAATATTTCTCAACACAACTCCACTACTAACAACATGACTTCTCCCATGTCCTCAAGAACAAAACGACCTACTCACAAGACATCATATGGATCATGATCAGAGATGGAATAATGATGTATAAAAATCTGAACATAAACAATAATTCAATGGTTCACTCAATAGAATCAACTACAAAGAGTAATCAACACCGGGAAAGTTTCCCCTATGAACTAATGCAAGATTCAACTCAATTGTTACAGCAATATGGAGATGGTGATGAGGGTGATGATGGTGGTGATGGTGGTGATGATGATGATGATCCCGATGAAGCCCAGCTTGATGGTGGTGTTGATGGCGACGATCTCCCCTCTCCGGGAAGGAATTCCTCCGGCAGAAATCTGTCTACCGGAGAGATCATTCTCTCTCGGTGTTTTCCGCCCCGCAGAGGCGGCGGAATCTTTCTGTGGTTGCTCCCCGAGTCTTAGGGTTTCGGGAGGATGATATACGCCAGAGGGGAGAGCCAGATGTGGTCCAGGGCGGTCACACCACCTACTGGCGCGGCCTAGGGCTGCCCGCGCTAGGGGGTGGTGTGGGCCCCCTATGGCCCATCTCCACTCCGTCTTCTGGCATCCTTAGTCTTCTGGAAAAATAGGATTTTCCGTATATTTTCCCAGATTTTCTGATCTTCGTGAATTTTGCCACCAAACAACACCTTTTCCATCAGAATCCTGACTGCAACGGTCCATGCTCCAAAAGTCATTAACCATGCAAAAACAGATGAAATAACATAAGTATCACGTCTCAATACGAAATATATCAATGAATAACAGTGAATTAAGACATAGAATAGTGATGCAAAATGGACGTATCATCTCCTCATATTATTTAGATCACTCTCTTTTCAATCTTATCATAATATCTATCTTTCTTTTGGTATCTTCCTTTTGTGAAGTTCTTCTTTCGATCTTTTGATTGCTTGCTTCATTCATTGATGCTTCTTCACCATTTTATTTCTTTGCAACCTTTGGATCCTTAGTTTAGTTTGATTTCCTCATGGTATTCGTCATTGGATACGTGCATTTGATTCCACTCATATTATCAGAAATGCACACCATATGGAGGAACTCTCACTAAATTGGCCTTCTAAAGTTTTTCACCCATTTCGGCAATCGATGCCAATGGGGGAGACGTTTTATAGGGTTTTAGGGAATTAGATTGTGTGCTGTGAGATTTGTACTTAAACACTTGCCTCATGTGCTTTGCATCTTAGTGTGTTGCATGGCATCTTGAATATATAGAGAAAACTCCACCACCGATAATGGTTGGCAATATATGCAATGAAATTCAAGTTCATCCACACGTGCATAGATTGTGGGGGAGTTTGCTCTATAGTGTGGTTGTACTAACATCACCATACCTGTGTTGTAATTGATGTTAGCACAACATTTTGTTTGGTTAATTCCGTATATAAACCCTCTCAAAGGGATTGTCATCAATTACCAAAATGGGGGAGATTGAAAGTGCATGTGTGCCCCCATGTGTGGTTTTGGTAATTAATGACAATCTTTATGGACTTATGTTTGCATTGAGTTTTACCTGTAGGATTTGTCTATATGCAATGCTTCAACCATATGTTGGCTTCAAGGTTGGGAGAAGAATAAAGTGAAGAAGATTAAGTGTTGACCAAGGTTTCAATGAGTGATCAGGAGATTGGTCAAGTGAGAGTTGAGCCTATAGCAAGTGTGTCTTGAAGACTAAATTTGGAGTGATATCTCTTATGTACCTTCAAGACACCAACATAATGAAGAAAGAAGAAATGATGTGCAAGTTCAAGATGAGCCATCTCGAAGAGATTGAAGGAAATATGCCCTGAGAGGCAATAATAAAGTTATTATTATGTATTCCTTGTATATGATAGATGTTTATTTTGCATGCTATAATTGTATTTATAGGAAACATCAATACATGTGTGTTTAATAAACAAAAAGGGTTCCTAGTCATGCCTCTCTTATAGACTAGCTTGTTGATTAACAGGATGATCAAGGTTTCCTCATCATGGACATTGGATGTTGTTAATAACAAGGTCACACCATTGGTGGAATGATGTGATGAACATTCATCTAAAGTATAGCATTACGATCAAGTCATTGTGTTTATATTGCTATAACATCATACGAAGTAATCTTTATCCTTAGACCATGAGATCATGTTAATTGCTAACACCGGAAGAGTATCTTGATAACATCAAACGTCACACCATAACAGGGTGGCTATAAAGATGGGTTCAAGCATAAGGTGTTATGTTGAGGCTCATGGATCAAGAGTGGAATTTGTCAATCCAGATGACGGATAGATATACTCTGGGCCCTCTCGGTGATATCACATTAGGATAGCTTGCAAGGAAGTGATGTGATCACTAGAATGTTATATCACGGGAACGAGAAAAGAGTGCATGTCGGTAACGAGATCAAACTAGGTATGGAGATACCGATGATCGAATCTCGGACATGTAATATATTGAGAGACAAAGGGATTTAGTTACAAGCGTTAAAGGTTCTCACGATCACAGGAGTCATCGTTGAATGTGTAGGAGTCAGTACGGATCTCCAGGTCCCGCTGCTGATTATTGATCGGAGAAGGGTCTCGATCATGTCTGCATTATTCGCGAACCGCAGGGTGGCACACTTAAGAGTTATCGGACACCATTTTGGAGCACATATGTTTCAGACGAAAGAATTGCAAAGCGCAGGAATTGTTTCAATAGAACCCGGAAATTGTTTCGGGTGAAATTGCAGAAGGTGGTTCTGCATGTGATATTGAAATATTGCAAGGGGCTATATGTGAATGTTTGTTAATTAAAGTAATTAAAAAAATTCTGAATAAATTTAATAAAAGGGTTTTATTAAATGAGAGAGCATTAAATTTGGAGAAACTTAATTCATTTAAAGTGTAGACTTTAAAAGGGAATGTGAAGAGGCATTTTAATGTGGAGGAGTTACCACCACATGAATGGGGGAGGTGAGAGGTCACCCCCCATGCGCCGGCCATGGAGAGAGGGGGCACCCCCCTCCTCCTATAAAAGGCCACCCATTCCCTCCTTCATCCACACACCTCCTTGTGAAGGATCTCTCTCCCCCTCTAGAATTATTCCCCCATGGTCTCGGATTAGCGAGATACATGTTCCCGGTGGCATTTCGTCTGGAAGGAGTTGTTGCTTCCGCTGGATCGCTGGAGCGAGGAGGTGGAGGTTGTCCGGTGTCTTGAACGTGTGTGCGAGTGCGGATGCGCTGCTGAGTTGCGGCGCTCGGACTTCCTCACGATCTTGAGATCGGAAAGTGTACGACTACATCAACCATGAGTTCCTACTCGTTAACAAAGCTCGTTGTCTTTGAGGGTAAGTTCTCTATGGATGTATGTCCACCCGTTTGCTTTGTACCTAGTAGATAGATCTTGGCATGTAGTTCACACCGTTGGAAATTTTTTGTTTTCTATGCTGCGGACCCAACAGTGGTATCAGAGCCTGATCTATGCGTAGGTGCTTTGCACGGGTAGTACACATATGTTTATATGTGGGCAATGATGATCATGTTATTGCATCTTCTATGTACTTTGGATATTGGTGGCATAGTGGGATGAAGCGGCCCGGACCAACCTTACATGTCATCGTACATGAGACCTGTTCCACGACTGACATGCAACTTGTTTTATGTAAGTGGTCAAGCGGTGTCTGTCTCTCCTACTATAGTCAATATCTGATTTACAACGAGTTGCTAATAACTTGGTTATCCTCTTTGTGGTTCACGTTCGTAGGTTAGACAGGTTCTATCTCCGAAAGCCCTAAGCCACGTAAAACTTGCAATTGATAGATTAGAGGCGTCTAGTTTAGATCGTTGCTGGGCTAGTGTTTTGATATGGTATTGTTGTAAGTAGATGTATGATAGATACTCTTACAACTCACTTAACGTGTAAGTTCCATAGACCTTGGCCTTACACACAAAGGAATGATAAAGATCATACCACGATGCAAATGATAGAGATCAAATGCATGGACCATATCACCTCACTTCACACATTAGATGTTAGCATCTTATACTGCTAGTTTGGCGCGTTTGGTAGCATTATAAGATGATCCCTCATTTAGATATCAAGATAAAATGTGTTCTTCCTTAAGTATGCACCATTTTGTGGATCGTGTTTTGAGGCATCACGTGATGATCGGGTGTTTTCAACTCTACGCTTTCATACAACGGGTGTAAGACAGTTTTACACACGCAAATACTAAGGTTCTTACTTGACGAGCCTAGCATGTACAGACATGGCCTCGGAACACGGACCGAAAGGTTAAGCATGAGTCATATAGTTGATATGATGCCCATATAGATGCTCGCCTTTGAAGCTACACCGACTCACGTGATGATCGGACTTGGTGTAGTGGATTTGGTTCATGTAATCACCAAAAGGACACGAGGGATGTCATTTTTGAGTGGGAGTTCATTAGTAATTTGGATTAGTTGAACTCAATCTATCATAAACTTAGTCTAAATATACTTTACAAATTCTTGTAGATGGCACCACCGCTTTTAATTTCAATGTGTTCATGGAGAAAGAGAAACTTGTCTGAATGGTAGCAACTTCACCAACTGGCTATGAATTTGAGGATTGTCCTCACCGCTGCACAAAAGCAATATGTGCTAGATGCGCCGCTAGGCCCCCACCAGCTCTCGATGCCCCGACGAGGAAAAGAACGCCTATATAACTCGTCAGAGGACCACAACTTAGTTCATTGCGATACTTGTATGGGATAGAGCCGTAACTTCAAAGCGTTTTCAAAATGGCAATGCCTTTGATACCATGGGAGAATTGAAAATGATTTTTGATACCCATGTTGCTGTAGAGAGTTATAATGCTACAGAAAAGTTCTTTAGCTGCATGATGGAGGAAAACAGCTCGTTAGTGAGCACGCATCAAAATGTCCGGTACGCCGATAAGCTTGTGTCCTTGGGAATAACGATTCCATTGACTTAGGCATACATCGTGTTCTCCAATCTCGCCACCTAGCTATAAGAGCTTCGTGATGAACTATAATATGCGGGCATGAAGAAGTCTCTTCCGAGCTTCACAATTTTAAGACCGCAGTGGAGATTAGGAAAGAACATCAAGTGTTGATGATCAATAGGACCACCGGTTTCAAGAAGGACAAGAAAGGCAAGCACAAGGAAAGAAGGTGGCAAGTCTGCCTTTGAAAAGAAACCCGAGCTGGCCCTAAGTCCGACAATCGAGTGCTACTATTGCAAGGATCGCCATTGAAGCGCAATCGCCCCAAGTATTTGGCGGACAAGAATTCCGCAAGGCAAACAAAGGTATATGTGATATACATGTTATTGATGTGTACTTGACTAGTACTCGCAGAGCACCGGTATTTGATACGGGATCGGCTGCTAATATATGTAACTCGGTTCAGGGGTCGAACAAGCGACAACTAGCAAGGGATGAGGTATCGATGGAATTCAATGGATCAAGAGTTGATGTGATCGCCGTCGAATGTTGCCTCTCCATATGCCATCGGGATTAGTTATAAACCTAAATAATTGTTATTTGGTGCTCAATCGAGCATGAACATTGTATCCGGATCGTGTTTGATGCAAAGTGGTTATTCATTTAAGTCTGAAAACAATGGTTGTTCGATTTATATGAATAATATCTTTTATGGTCATGCACCTATGTTGAATGGTTTATTTCTGTTGGATATCGATAGTAGTATTACGCATATTCATAATGTTGATGCTAAAAGGATTAAACTTGATAATGATATATCTACATATATGTGGCAATCGCTAGGTCATATTGGCGTTAAACGCATGAAGAAACTCCATTCTGATGGACTTTTGGAACCACTTGATTTTGAATCATTTGATACATGTGAGCCATGCCTTATGGGCAAGATGACTAGAACGCCGTTTTCCGGTTCAATGGAACGAGCGACAGATCTATTGGAAATCATACATACTGATCTGTGTGGACCAATGAGTGTGTCAGCGCGAGGTGGATATCGTTATTTTGTTACTTTCACGGATGATTTGAGTAGATACGGGTATATCTATTTGATGAAACACAAGTCTGAAACTTTTGAAAAGTTCAAAGAATTTCAGAATGAAGTGGAAAATCATCGTAACAGAAAGATCAAATTTCTGCGGTCCGACCATGGAGGAGAGTATCTTAGTTACGAGTTTAGCACACATATGAAAGACTGTGGAATAGTTTCACAACTCACGCCTGCCGGAACACCACAACGTAATGGTGTGTCAAAACGTTGTAATCGTACTTTGTTGGATATAGTTCGATCTATGATGTCTCTGACTGACTTGCCACTGTCATTTTGGGGTTATGCACTGGAAACAGCTGCATTCACTTTAAATCGGGCACCATCTAAATCCGTTGAAACGACACCGTATGAATTATGGTTTGGAAACAAACCTAAGCTGTCATTTCTTAAGGTTTGGGGATGCGATGTTTATGTGAAGAAACTTCAACCGGATAAACTCAAACCCAAAGAGGAAAAATGCGTCTTCATAGGATACCCTAAGTAAACGATTGGGTATACCTTCTATCACAGATCCGAGGGCAAGGTTTTTGTTGCCAAGAATGGATCCTTTCTTGAGAAGGAGTTTCTCGCGAAAGGTGTGAGTAGCCGGAAGGTAGAACTCGAAGAGGTTATTGAACCTTCTCTTCATGAAATGGCGAGTAGCGCAGCTCCAGAAGTTGTTTCAGAGTTGACTTCACCTAATGAAGAGAGAGTTAATGATATTGATCATGAAACTCCGAAAGAGGACACTACCGAACCTCGCAGGTCAAGCAGGACACACGCAGCTCCTGAACTGTACGGCAATCCTATTATGAATTTCATGATTGATGAAATGGATGACCCTGCGACGTATGAAGAAGCGATGATGAGCCCGGATTCCAACAAATGGTTAGAAGCCATGAAATCCGAGATGGAATCCATGTACGAGAACCAAGTTTGGAACTTGGTGGACTTACCTCACGACCGAAAGGCCATTGAGAATAAATGGATATTCAAAAGGAAAACTAATGCTGATGGTAATGTGACCATCTATAAGGCTCGACTTGTCGCAAAGGGGTTTCGACAAATTCAAGGAGTTGACTACGATGAGACATTATCTCCCGTAGCGATGCTTAAGTTGGTTAGGATTATGTTAGCAATTGCTGCATATTTCGATTATGAAATATGGCAGATGGATGTCAAAACTGCGTTCCTCAATGGTAAGATTGAAGAAGAGTTGTATATGATACAACCTAAGGGTTTTGTCGATCCTAAGGATGCTAATAAGGTGTGCAAACTTCAGAGATCCATCTATGGACTGAAGCAAGCATCACGGAGTTGGAATCTCCGCTTTGATGAGGTGATCAAAGAGTTTGGATTTGTCCAAACTTATGGAGAGGCTTGTATTTACAAGAAAGTGAGTGGGAGCAATGTGGCATTTCTGAGATTATATGTGGATGACATATTATTTATTGGAAATGATTTAGATCTTTTAAACAGTGTTAAAAGTTATCTAAACAGCAAATTTTTGATGAAGGACCTTGGTGAAGCTTCATATATATTAGGCATTAAAATCTATAGAGATAGATCAAGACGCCTAATTGGGCTATCACAGAGTACATACCTTGATAAGATATTAAAGAAGTTTAATATGGACAGAAGTAAGAAGGGGTTCTTACCTATGTGGCAAGGCAAGACATTGAGTAAGACTCAAAGTCCGGCTACGGCGGAAGAAAGAGAGATAATGGATAAGATCCCCTATGCCTCAGCCATAGGCTCTATAATGTATACCATGCTATGTACAAGACCGGATGTGGCACATGCTATTAGTTTGACTAGTAGGTACCAATCTGATCCAGGTTCGGAACACTGGATAGCGGTCAAGAATATGCTTAAGTACTTGAGAAGAACTAATGATATGTTTCTTATATACGGAGGTGAAGAAGAGCTAGTCGCTAAGTGTTATGTCGATGCTAGCTTTGACACTGATCCGGATGACTCTAAGTCTCAATCCGGATACGTATTTCTCGTGAACGGAGCAGCAGTTAGTTGGAGGAGCTCCAAACAACCTGTGGTGGCTAGATCAACAACGGAGGCGGAATATGCTGCTGCTTCAGAAGCGGCGCAGGAAGCGGTTTGGATGAAGGAGTTCATTACGGAACTGGGTGTGGTTCCCAGTGCGTTGGACCCGATGGTGATCTATTGTGACAACAATGGAGCCATAGCCAACACAAAGGAACCAAGGTCTCACAAGAATTCCAAGCATATTAAGCGCCGGTTTCACTCCATCCGCGAGCATGTCAAGGATGGAGATATAAAGATTTGTAAAGTGCACACGGACCTGAATGTAGCAGATCCGTTGACTAAAGTACTCCCTAGGGCAAAACATGATCAACACCAGAACTCCATGGGTGTTAGATTTATCACTATGTGAACTAGATTATTGTCTCTAGTGCAAGTGGGAGACTGAAGGAAATATGCCCTGAGAGGCAATAATAAAGTTGTTATTATGTATTCCTTGTATATGATAGATGTTTATTTTGCATGTTATAATTGTATTGATAGGAAACATCAATACATGTGTGTTTAATAAACAAAAAGGGTTCCTAGTCATGCCTCTCTTATAGACTAGCTTGTTGATTAACAGGATGATCAAGGTTTCCTGATCATGGACATTGGATGTTGTTAATAACAAGGTCACACCATTAGTGGAATGATGTGATGAACATTCATCCGAAGTATAGCATTACGATCAAGTCATTGTGTTTATATTGCTATAACATCATACGAAGTAATCTTTATCCTTAGACCATGAGATCATGTTAATTGCTAACACCGGAAGAGTATCTTGATAACATCAAACGTCACACCATAACAGGGTGACTATAAAGATGGGTTCAGTGCTACGAAGGTGTTATGTTGAGGCTCATGGATCAAGAGTGGAATTTGTCAATCCAGATGACGGATAGATATACTCTGGGCCCTCTCGGTGATATCACATTAGGATAGCTTGCAAGCAAGTGATGTGATCACTAGAATGTTATATCACGGGAACAAGAAAAGAGTGCATGTCGGTAACGAGACCAAACTAGGTATGGAGATACCGATGATCGAATCTCGGACATGTAATATATTGAGAGACAAAGGGATTTAGTTACAAGAGTTAAAGGTTCTCACGATCACAGGAGTCATCGTTGAATGTGTAGGAGTCAGTACGGATCTCCAGGTCCCGCTGCTGATTATTGATCGGAGAAGAGTCTCGATCATGTCTGCATTATTCACGAACCGTAGGATGGCACACTTAAGAGTTACCGGACACCATTTTGGAGCACATATGTTTCAGACGAAAGAATTGCAAAGCGCAGGAATTGTTTCAATAGAAACTGGAAATTGTTTCGAGTGAAATTGCAAAAGGTGGTTCTGCATGTGATATTGAATTATTGCAAGGGGCTATATGTGAATGTTTGTTAATTAAAGTAATTAACAAAATTCTGAATAAATTTAATAAAAGGGTTTTATTAAATGAGAGAGCATTAAATTTGGAGAAACTTAATGCATTTAAAGTGGAGACTTTAAAAGGGAATGTGAAGAGGCATTTTAATGTGGAGGAGTTACCACCACATGAATGGGGGAGGTGAGAGGTCACCCCCATGCGCCATGGAGAGAGGGCACCCCCTCCTATAAAAGGCCACCCATTCCCTCCTTCATCCACACACCTCCTTGTGAAGGATCTCTCTCCCCCTCTAGAATTATTCCCCCATGGTCTCGGATTAGCGAGATACATGTTCCCGGTGGCATTTCGTCTGAAAGGAGTTGCTGCTTCCGCTGGAGCGAGGAGGTGGAGGTTGTCCGGTGGCTTGAACGTGCGAAAAGTGGATGCGCTGCTGAGTTGCGGTGCTCGGACTTCCTCACGATCTTGAGATCGGCAAGTGTACGACTGCATCTACCACGAGTTCCTACTCGTTAACAAAGCTCGTTGTCTTCGAGGGTAAGTTCTCTATGGATGTATGTCCACCCGTTTGCTTTGTACCTAGTAGATAGATCTTGGCGTGTAGTTCACACCGTAGGAATTTTTTGTTTTCTATGCTGCGGACCCAACAGAGATCATTTGCTTGAAGCTTGCCATCCTATGGTTATCATGGATATGTGAAGATGATATGCCCAAAAGAGAAGCTCTACCATAGTGGAGTATGGGGAGTAATTTGCAAGTCTTCACCAAGCTAGCACAATCACGAAAGGTGTTCAAGATTGTCATCATCAAGCTCAAGTGGAATATGATCAAGTCAAAGGTATGTTCTTGATAGGGTTTGTTTCTTACCAGTCTCATGGTGTTAGTTGGGGAGACCGATTTATAGGATAGATAGCCGTACTATCAAGAGGGGCTCTCGAGTGAGTAACTTGATCATATCCTACGTGAGAGCTCAAACCTTTGCATACTTGGCATAATATTTCTTGGTTGTTATTTCGATCTTATCCATGTGAGGTTCTTGACCTTGTGGTAATATTCATAACAAGCTCTAGTTCATCGAAAACGGATTTCATATGCATTCTCTGTTACGTTTTTGATATTAGAGGTTTTACCGGTTTGTCTTTTAGAGATTGGTAAAACCTTCCATTATTTGGTTCTTATCCATGAGACGATTTAGTGCTTGTGTTAATCTTCATGACAAGCCCAAGTTCATTGAAAACGGATTTCATATGCATTCTCTATTGTGTTTTCGATGTTGGCAGTTTTACCGGTTCGTCTTTTTGAGAGAGGTCAAACCTTTTGTCATTTGGTTCTATCCTCCCTCTCTTGTACTATGACGGTTCCCTGCATGATCTTTTAGAGCTTATTGTCCTCTTTAAAACGAACCCAAGATCATCAAAATCGGAGTTCGGATGCAAAAGTTATGGTTGTTTTCGTATTGGTCTTTCTGCCAGTTTTTGTAAGACCGGAGATTCCGGACTAAATCTCCGATCTATCTCCGGACCGTGTACTGTTTGTCCTCCAGTTTGTCCCTGTTTGGCCTGGGTACACCGGAGACTCCGAACTGGGCGATTCCTAGGCCTAACGGTTGGATTTCTAGGGACCTATTTAAGGGGCCCTTCTTCCCCAATGGTTCCCTAACCTTCTTTGCATGTTTTCCCCTCCATTGCTGACCTTCTTGAGCTTGCTATCTCTCAATCCCTCTTATGATTATTGCATATTCTTGAGGGATTTGAAAGAGGATATCTAGATCTACAACCCCACCAATCAATCTCTCCTCTAAGTAAGGGGAACATCTTGGGATCTAGATCTTGGAGTCTTTTGTGGATTTCCTCCATTGGTCTTCCTCTCTTATTTCCCCATAAGCTTCTGTAGCTTTGGTGGAATTTGGGAGAGAAGGATTTGAACACTTCTTGTGTTCTTGCCATTGCATTTGGTGCATCGATTTGAGTTCTCGGTGAGGATTCGATTGGGTGAAAAGTTGCGAAGCTTTTTACTCTTGGGTTCATTGGAACCCTAGACGGTTTGGTGGTTTTGCAGGTTTGTGGATTAGTTGGGGCCTTCAGTTAAGTTTTGGAGCTTTGCCAAGCTTGTTTGTTGGGAGCCTCCAATTGAGTTGTGGAGAAGTGCCCCAACCTTGTGAGAGGTTCTGGATTGCCACCGACAAGTGCACCGATAGTGGAAGTGTGGATCGATCCCGTTGGGGTGAGATTCAAAGGAGAACAAGGGAGACCTTTTGTGGCGTTGGTGGTTTGATACCACCCTGTCTCCAAACGATACGTACACCATGTTGGGAGGAACTCGGTAAAACATCATCGTCTCCGTGTGCCTCGGTTATCTCTATACTCGAGCTCTTACTTATGCACCTTACTTTGTGATAGCCTTCATGCTTGAAGTTTATATCTTGCTATCTCATAGTTGCTTGTCTTGTTTAGCATAAGTTGTTGGTGCAAATAGGTGAACCCTAATTGTTCTATGTTTTTGTACTTAACAAAGTAAACGCTGGTTTAATTCCGCCTTTGTTGAGCCTCTCTCGGAAAAGTTTTTAACCGCCTATTCACCCCCTCTAGGCGGCATCTGTATCCTTTTAGTTTTGTTCTAGAAAAAAGGGATAATTTTCACTTCATAAAATCTACTGCAGCACATGTATCACTTGTAGGTGGGTTAGAGGTCACTCGCTTACGGAAACTCGACGAGTTTGCACTGTCCATACAATTGAGTGGATAAAATTACCATGACATACATGGATCCATTATTTTCCTTGACACTATTTTTATACACACTGACACTTGGGACCTACTTGTCATCTTATTTCTCCTCTTGATGTTAGGGCCCCTTCCTACCCACCAACATCGGTGCCACACTATGTAGTCCTAATCCTCGTGCTCTCGGACCTGGAGGTGCAGAGCACCAAACCTCGGAGGCAGCATGCCTCATGTCCTCCATCCAACCCTAAGGCGACATGTGGTCCTGATGTAGAAGCTACATAGCTGGTCGAAGGGGCCCTCAAGATTGAAACCTTATTGTGTGTGCTACTCGACCTACACCTTGTTTCCTCAGATCCTCGGCCACCGACGACTCCCTTTCGTGGAGGTCGGGCGGTTGGTGGAAGAGGAGGGGGTTGTCGGCGATCCAAGGGCTAGAGCAATAGCATGGTAAATAGGTGTGGGTTACTCGAGTCATGTAAAGGTGTGTTGTTTTTGGATAAAGGGATCTTTACTATTCAAAATATTTAAGCAATTATACACTCTGCACGGTGGCATAGCCCGCACTTCAACCTTGTATAGTCAAATCAAAGTTGTGTAGTCAAGTACACCTATTTCTATGGATTTTTCATAATTCTTTGCATAATTACCGCTTGTACTACCAAATAGCTTTGTAGTCATTTGACTATCCAGCTTGTGTGTAGCTCCGGGCTCTACAAATGTGAAATCCTTAATTTTATCCCCAAATTTAGGGAATAAAATACAGGATTGATGCTTATAAACAAATGAGAACGATATCGAAGTGTGCTGATAGAGGTTTTTTGTCCGCACCCTCAAAATGGACAAATTGATGGGAGGAATTTGCCCTTACCGCAACTTCTATGTTCTCTCTTCTATGCCAAGCCAACTACATGCAACCACGTAACCTTTTCCCATTTTAGAAAAATATGCGAGACCCTAGCTCATGGCTTAATAGGATTGATAGATACCCATATAAATAAGTTGCAACTTATTTTCCGAAAGCTCATCTTAAATGAACTCTAAGGTTAAGCGTGCTTGGCCTCGAGCAATTTGGGGATGTTGACCGACCATGAAGTGGGTCCTAGGTGCGCACGAGTGAGGACAAAGTGTGTGGAAAAGACTAGTGTTGGTCTATAAGCGAGTCTAGAGATTCTAGTAAGCTGCCAGGAGTGACATCCCGGGCACGGAGAGTCCGGGGTGTTACAATTGGTATCAGAGCTGATCCTCACGGTTACACGGGCATGTGTGGGTCTATGGCGGACATGTGGAGCATGGCTTGTGTGGCCCAGAGTGGACATAGCATGGCACATGTGCTGGCACTAGACGCAGAGACGTGTGCCAAGAGGGGATGTTCCTGGCTTGTGGTTAATCGAGGAGGGCGTCGATTTTCTAAGGGTGGGTGTATGTGTGACCATTGTGCATGTCTTAATAGGATTAATAGGATACCCATATAAACAAGTTGCAACTTCTTTTATGTAAGCTCATCTTAAAATAACTCTGAGCTTAAGCGTGCTTGGCCTAGAGCAATTTGAGGATATGTGACCAACCGGGAAGTGGGTCCTGGGTGCGCACGAGTAAGGACAAAGTACGCAGATGAAAGGGAATTTTGCCCCTTTATATGTTTTGATGTTTTTTGACAACACTGGGATGGTTTAATCGTGTGCTAAGTTTTTCAGGGCATTATAAACTTGGAAGCATACTGTTAATGTGCTACTCCCTCAAAGGGAAAAGAGGGTTCTATTGTGTTGTTGAAAGAAGATCCCATGAATTTTAAGTGTGCAAGCTGAGTTTTTCCGGACTGTCTGGCAGGTGCTGGCCGGAGTGTCCGGCTAGGCCGAAATGTTCGGTTGGTGCACGGCGGACTGTCCAGTGTTGGGTTTCCTTTGAACCATCACCAAAGATTTTTTTTCCATTCAGTATACCAGTTCGGAATCCACCCATATTCTGGCTAGAAACTCTGAAGCTTTTGGCCTGGCCGAAATGTTCGGTGGTGCGTGGACGGAGTGTCTGGTGCAGTTCGGTCGGACACTCCAGGTTAAGTGGATGCAATGGTTATATTTTCTGGGCCCCTATATAAAGAGGCCTTCTTCTACCTTAGAAAACTGCTCGTTCCCAACCTCAAGAACCCTAGACGCTGAGCCACCAAATCTTCAAGATTTCCTCTCCCAACCATCCAAAGCTCTTGATCTTTAGAGAATCGAAGGAGAATAAACCGATCTACATCTTCACCGAAGCGATTTGCATTGCCCCCTCATTCACTTGAGGGCCCCCTTGTTCTAGTGTTTCTTAGGAAATCCTAGGTTGTGTTTTTAGTTCTAACTTGCTTGTTGTCATTGTGGCAGCTAGCCTTGTACTTGGAAGCCTCTGTTCCATTGTGGAAGTTGCTCCAAGCTTGTTGTAAAGGCGTCGGTTCCCACCTCGAAGGGTACCTATAGCGTAAACATGTACTAGGCCATTTGTGGCAAAAGTTCATCGGAGAATAAGGTGAGGCCTTTGTGGCATGGTGGTCTTAGTACCACCCACCCCTCCAACACAGACGTACCTACCTTAAAAAGGAAGGAATTGTGGTGAATAAAATCTCGTGTCCCCATGTGCTTCACTCTCGGTTACCTCTATCCTCTTACCGCTCCTTTACTTGTGTGGTGCTAGTAGCTAGGTTGTAATATAGGTAAATTCACCTTAGTTGCATATCTAGAAAATTTACCTTTGTGTCAAGCCTAAATATAAAAAGAAGTAAAATTTGGAGTAGCACCTATTCACCCCCCCCTCTAGGTGCCCATACGATCCATTTCAATTGGTATTAGAGCCTTGGCTCTTAATTCGGGCTTTACCGCCTAAGAGAGTATGGGAAGCCAAGATGGTGAGGCTACTGGCACGGTCACTTGGATGACTTAAAATCTTTGGAATCATCCATGACTTAACAAATGAGTGAGTTGCAAGAAATGATAGAACAATTCATGAAAGAAAAATCGATCGTGCCCATTACTTCACCTGAGGATCCGAATTTGGATTCTAAGGGGGAGGTTCCACCTCCTCCCAACGATAAGAATTCAGGGGATGATCAACATGAAACATTAAGTACCTCATCCAGAAAGAAAAAGGAGGAGGAAGGGTTCCATTCAGTCCCTTGGTAATCTCCCGACCCTCCTATCCCTCACCCTCATAAACAATAGAGGTGATCCACCTAAGCTTGCTACATATTCTTTTGCTCAATGGCAAATGTTGATGAAATCTTATGTTCGCAACTCTTGCGTCGAGTTATGGATAATTATTGAAGAATTACTATCTATTAGTGATCCAACCAACTTGACAAGAAGAGAAGTTGTTGATAGTCAACTCAATGCCATTGCTTTGCACATGATTCAACTTGGTGTGGGGCCAAAAGACTTCCCTCACATTGAACATCTCAACACCGCCAAGGAAGCTTGGGATGCTCTCACCAATTTGTTCGTTGGGAATGAAAGTATGAGGAGAAACCAATATGATGCTTTGAGCAATCAAGCAGAAGGTTTCTTAATGGCGGAAGGAGAGGATCATGAGGACATGTATCAAAGACTCAAGTCTGTTGCCACCGCATTTAGGAATCTCGGTGCCTCTTCATGTGGATGATGCTTGGATCAAAAGAAAGTATGTGAGTTCTCTCATGCCATTTGAGCCCACTGACTTGAAGAGTCTCCAAGGAAGACACAACTACCATCTCATGACCTCCAATGAAGTTGTGCAAGAAATTCAAGCCTTCAAGGTTGCCACCAAGAATGCCGAAGATGCTCGTGCTCGGGTTTATCAGAATGAAGAACAATGGGACAAAGATCCATGAGAAAATAAGACCGATGAGGGAATGGGCAAAGCAGCCATGACCCACCCCCTGGTCGCGACTGGTATGCTCTTTCCTCCCTCGAGTCTCCGATGTCGTCGATTCTTTCGCTAGAAGACTTGTCTTGACCTAAAACCTACTATATATACCCCCTTTTGGAGATCCTCAACACAGGTGGAGGCGGGGATCGAAAACACATAAATAGAGAGTTAGGAGGCTACCGCCGGAGAAGATCGGAGGGGGGAAACACCGCTGGAATCGCCTACGGAGGGCTCCACCCCCTCCGGCGTGTTCATCATCAACACCTACAGCAAGATCCTTTCCATCCCCCTACTATAATATCTTGGCAAACATGATGTGTGAAGCAATATTTTATCTTCCCTTGATCTATTGTGACTCCATGTCTTTGTTTGAGTAGTGAATTGTTATGGCAAAGTAAACTAGTTCGTTTATTGGTGGCATTTAGTGCTGTTATCTTTTATGATTGTCTGCTTGTACAATAGATGAGTGCACGCATATGTTTGGGAATGCGTGTAAGGTGATCACCATGATGTAATGGAGTGGGGAGAACCGTGGAGGACAGAAAACCGTGGTCCAATCCATAAAGTTACATTAGGGGGGACATATATTGGGGACCCTAGAGTTTATAGCTATGGTGGGACAATTATGTCTTAATAATTCCTATGTTTGCTCAATAACATGGCCTTAGGATCCATCATAAGAGTTGTGTATGCACATTTATTTGGCTACACCTAATTAAGGCTCCGTCCTGGAAGAAACAATAAACAACCAAACAAACGAATGAAATAACAATTGCATAAACATTTACTCCCTTAGAGAAACTTGCTACTTGAGAAAAATTCCCACCACTCCACTCCACTTCATTAAACCAATTTAACTTGCACTAGTTTACTTGTAGTTTCCACTAACACATACTTTATTTATTTTCTACCTAGTACCAATACCAAACACACACTTAGATCCTAGATTTGCATAGAAGGCCATATAAGAGGGTTATAGAGCTTTAGAGAATAGATAGTTTACCTTCATATCCTTGTGGGTTCGACACTCAAATACTTATCGAATTGTACTATGGTGATCCCCTGCACTTGGGGGTTATCAAGATACTTTTCTGGCACCATTTCTGGGGTGCGTAGTGACAGGCTTCTATTCTTGCTTGCATTGCTAGTTTATTTTTAGTACCTTATTCTTTTATAAAAAACTAAAACCCAAAAAATTAGATGGATCCTTTTCCCAAGATTAACCATGAGATAAATGTTTTTTATGTCAAATATATTCTTTTGGGCACTAACCTTTTGGATGCAAGAGATAATATTGAAAGTGCCAAGGAAGGAGATGACAAAAGCCTAAGCTTGGGGATGTCCATGCCACCCCAAGAAGAAGAGGAAAAGGAAGAACAAGTGGAAGAAGAATGGAGTAGCTACCCATCTCCTACACCCAACAACGGTAATGAACACATTCTTATTAATGATGATGATCTTTCATTGTCTAGTAGTCCACTATGTGGAACAATTATGAGTAATATATCGGAGGATGAAAGTGATATAATTGAGTTAGATGATCCAATATGCTCATTATATGACTTGTCTTTATATGGTGAATCTATTCAAAACTATGAGATCAAGTTTGCTTTTCATGCTTGCAACTATTATGAGAGAGAAAGAGATAAGAGCCCGCTTTATATTTCCATGTCATTTAAAATGCAAGCTACTGATAATTATATGCATTGGATACCACAACATTGCTGCTATTTATTCACATATAAAATGCCAATGCATAGTAAGAGAGTTAGACTTAAAAGTTAATGTCTATGTGATTTGTGGAGTGCTCCACATGCTTTCAAATACTATTAAATTTGAGCACACTTGATATCCATGTAACATGTAAAATAACTTTACCCACTGATTTCTAACAATTAGTTTAAGATTTTCACTTTTTATAAACTTTGGGAAAGTAACTTGTTGTCCAGAAAACAGATTCCTGAGCTTGTTGTCCAGAAAACAGAAAACCTTTTTTGAGAGGTAAGATCGAACAATTGTAACTTGTTGTCCAGAAAACAGATTCCTGAGCTTCACTACAAAAAATGTTAAAAATCATAGAAGAGGAATTTTGACCTGAAATTTCATGTCAGAAATATTCATATCTTTACCCACATTTCATTAGTTCAATTTTTTTTATTTGAGCAACGTAACTGCCTCTGAAAATTCGCTCTTTACAGACTATTCAGTTTTTGACAGATTTTATTTCTATTATGCATTAGCCTTGTTACCTTTGTTTTGTGCGGTTACTTTTTATCAAAGAGCAATACAAAACCATAGTAACAGTAGCTAATATTTATTTCATGATATTTCTTTGTTGTACCTATTGGTATTTAATTTATGGAGGCACTAACCACTCTAATCAAGTTTTATGATGATTTTGTGTGGAAAGAGTTTTCAAGTGAAAAAGTTGAGGGTAATGAATGAAGATTAAGAAGGACAAATTCTCAAGCTTGGGGATGTTACCGCTGGGAGCACCCCACATGTATGAAAGCAATACAAGCATTCAAGATTGGGGATGTCCAAGCTACCTCATAAGCTCAAACCATCTTTATATCAAGTAAGTAAGTCTAGCTATATGGCATAAATAAAGAGCTTTGCGGGAGGCAACCCGATTATTTTTGTTTTGATTTTCTTTGTGTACTCTTTCTATAACAAGAGATCTTAGTTTTTTTGTTCTGAATTTTTTAGTAAAGTACCAAGTTTGACCCATTTTGGATTGAAAGAGTTGAACATAAATATAGATTTGCAGATTTCTGCACGAGTCTCTGTACCGTATGATTTTTCATATTTTTTCTATAACTCCAATTGAGCTCATATTTTAAATATAGCTACAACTTTTCATACTATGTGTGATCAAGAAATTTTGTGATTTTAGTACATGTCTAAGTATGGTAATTAATTACGTTTTGTTGTTGCTAAAATTCTGGATAGATACTGTCCCATTTTGTTTCATGTGTTCTTTGAGCTTTTAAGTTGAATCTTTTTGATTAATTTCATTTCACGAGAGAGCATACAACATTATATACCTACTGGAAATTTCATATATACATTTCTTTAAGGATTTGTTGCAACAAATATTATGTCTTTTATACCCACTAATGTCACCCCACAGAAAAGAGATGGGAGAAAATTTCGTGTTAATGTTTTTGATAGGGATTAGAGGAGATGCACCAAGAGAAATCAAAGGATGGTGAAAATCATAAGCTTGGGTATGCTCAAGGCATGCCACTAGACCAATGATAACTTCGGTCCGGATTACGGATGTAGTATAGCTTCTTTTTGCCTACTAGACCTAGGTTATCGAATCCTCAAGAAGCGAATGCATAGTGAAGTTACTTTAACGGACCTTTGGGAGTTTTAGAATTTCTTTTATGTTTTTACTGGACCAATAGCTTGCGCCTTTTTGTTGTTGACGATGATGGAGAGAGAGGGCCTAGGGCGTTCGGTTTCACCTGTAGCTGTGCAAAACATCTGATGGGAATAAAAGATAGAAATAAAGTATGCATGTAATTATTAGAGCAAGATAAATTATATGTGGGAAGTGCATCCATAATTGCTATTTCCTCCGCAACCGCTTATAGCAATAATCTACTAGTCTCATCCATAGAAGAAAGAGAACTAATGATATGCATAGTGATGTCACCGTTAATCCCAAGCAAATCCCTCACATACAACAGACTACCCCTTCACACTGGGTTCCCAACCTGCAGATCAGTCATTACTCATACTCCCTATACCTGGCTCAACCCTCGGGGTCTTGGGTACCTGAAAAGTCCTTGGATTGAGGCAAGAGAGGATATAATAATCATCATGTCATACAAACTAATACACGATCCCATCTACGATAAATAACATGCACAAACGCTACATGGCTAGGCCGAAGCCCTTAGCCCAAGGAGAATTACTCACACATAGAGATGAGATCAACAATCATAAACATTGTAATGAAAATCATAAGATTGATAGCAATAGTCTTACAATGTCGCCAATCGAAGAAGAGATCTACTATTACAAGTGGTGGAATATGGCTATGGAGATGGAGAAAGGTTTTGAGATCTGGAGGCGGCTGGTGATCTGTGGTAGAGACTTTTTGGCGAGGTGTGGCTTGTTTTTTCATCGCCCGAGGCTTCTTTATATAGGCGAGCCAACTATACGACCAGAGCTATATAGCCGGAATTTTGCTCCGGTCGTATAGTTGGTCGTTAAGGCGCCCGCCTCTGCTTTACGGCTCCTGGTTTCTTCTGGTAGTTGGAAATCTCGTATCTTTGACTTTAATGTAGTGATTCCCTCCTTTAAACGACATTATATGCGTAGGAAAAATATAAAAGAAAGGATTGCATACCCCTTTGAATATTAGGCATTAGTGGCAGGATTTAGAGAGATATTTCATCAAAATTATGAATAATATCCAGTTTAAATGTGGACGTGGATAGCTATATTTCAGAGCCATCAACCTCCCCAAGCTTAAACTTGATCGTCCCCGAGCAAGAAAACCAAAATTAAAAAGGAACTCAGCATTTAAACTAAAATAACGAGATGGTGATCTTACTCATGATTAGTAGTCTCATATTTCCTCCACTTCATAAATCTGAAAAACTTTAGCATAGATAGAGTAATGGCAAGCATATCATACGGGTTTCATGCATCCTTATAGTGAAGCAAAATTATTGTCAACATGGATGATTCAAATGAGTAAACTTTATTTTATGTCAAGTAATCAACTCATAGGCTTGCCTTTGATCAATAAAGTATAATCATGTAAATTAAGAGTGTGTGAGTTGTCATGAAAAGCATATACACTAGAGTATCTCAATTCTCCCACATCAATAAATCAAGACTTTTCAAGCACTACTTTTCTATTCATTGTCCTTCAAGGATTTTAGTTTTTAAGCAATTGAGAGCATGCCAAAAAAAATTAGTCGCTTATCGGGATGTGATGGACACTCGTGGCATCACTAAGGTTTTGTTCCTTTTGCATAATGATTTCTCATAACATCCATAGGAGTGATTCCATCATGATTACAGCCATCCGGGAGTGCCAAGAATCTTACCCACTATAACATTGCCGCTACAAGTGTTTAATCAACTCATAGCCAAAATCTAGGAGTTTCCTCCATGAAGATCGTTCGTAGGCCAGCGGAGTTGTTGGCATCCCATGAAGTTTGACGCGCATAAAGCTATATCATTCTTATGATTAACAAGTCAAACTTTAGTTCAATCGAACAAATCCTTTTAAAGAGAGTTATTAAGTCAATCAACATTTTCAGTGGTGTTGAGTGTCTCTAGAAATAAGCCTTCAAGACTAAGCACTACAACACCCAAGCCTTCAATTGTGAGACTTTTTCTTATTACAATTGTTTAGCAATTTTTAGGCAAGACTTGGTTAATTACGAGAGCTAGAACAAAACGTACCCAAAATACCGATGCAAACGAAAATCTTACTACAATACAAAGACTCACTCCACCAATATAATATCTCAACATTTACTACTAACTAGCATGGGTTTCTCAAACTTCAAAAGTGGGGAGTCATAAGGCATACCTCTCATGTTTGGTTCCACTTCTCTCTTTCTTTTTTTATTTGTTTCTTGGAAACTCAAAGTCGATCACTCTCCTGCAAATACATGAAGACCTCGAGGCAGAAATAAAAGAAAGAGGGAAAATAAGGAAAAATGGAGAAATATTTTTGTGGTTTTTAAGAGAGGAAGTTTAAAGAATAGAAAATTGGCGGCAAAGCTCAGCTAAAAAAATCTCGAAAGCAAATAGAAAGAACTAAAAATAAGGTGTTGGGGAAACCAACACGAGTGCTTATAAACTCAAATAAAAACACAACCTCGAAATAAAATAAAAGCAAATGAACGCCAAATAAAGATACATGAGGAAACTTCCCGAAGCTTAGGCTTTTGCAAGCCCTTTAAATCATTATGGTGGCGGGAAAAAGTCATTACTCTAGTTCACAAATTGAGTTGAGAGGTTACTAGTTGATTCTCGAAGGTTCAAAGAGAGGCTATGCATCCTCTCCATAGTCCCTCCAAGTCCTTGGAAATCTTGGTATGTGGCGAACCGGTGTGGCTGCTCCTCATGATAAGGAACTTCTTGCTCCTCCTCTTGGTCCTCATTCTCCTCCAGAATCTCCTCCTCGGGTTGGTGTTGCTCAACCTACAAGTCATATAGCAAACATGCTTCCTCAATAGAGAAAATACCATTAGGCATATGAGCAGGGTAGAGACGCCCAGCTCCAGCAATATGCAGATAATAAACACCACCTCTCCTAGTGAGCATTCCACAAGATCTCAAAGTGGAGAAACCAACACGTGTTTCACCTAGCACAGGTTGCAACTCACCTAGGTTGATGCCTAGAGCAGTGGCAAGCACGGTGGTGACGCCTCCACCTGTGATTGGTCCTTGGCTTTGGGAGGCTTGGTGCTCCAGGTAGCGCACAAGGATGGCGCCCAAGTTGAGTGACAAGCCGCAGTTGATGTAAGAAGCCTTTGTGAGGACTAGGATGTCCTCCTCATTGAGTCTCGTGAACTCATTACGTTCCTGCAAGGTGTTAGCAATAACATAGAACAAATAACAAATTGCAGGATGTTGAATATTCTTCCCCTTGTTCACTCTACTAGTGAAACTCATTCCATTATAGTATTGTTCAGGGGTAGGTTCTAAGCCAGTAAAGGATGCACGTAAGGCATGAATATCATTGTTTTGCAAATTAAAACATACACACCATTCATCTAATGTTAAAGTGTAGTTGGTGTTCATCAGACGGAAAGAAATAGTGTCCTCTCCTTGCCATTGTTTAACTATGCTTTGAAACAAACTTAGCAATTCCATGGTTAAGCAGCGATAAGTAGGCACATCATTGTACACAAAGTTTTGCATGCCAGCTCTATTGCAAAGTAAATTGAAATCATCAGAAATACCGAGTTGGTTCAATATAATGGGGCAATCCCACTTGGTGGCCTTCACTTCGCGGTTCTTGATCCTGTTGAAGCGATCACGATGGGGCTCATCCCTGAACCGTATCCCCATGTGTTCTTGAGCGGCAACCCGAGAAACGCTAGTGGTGGCACGGGTATGAGTTTGGCTCCTTGTGTTCATCATCTAAAACATTGAAGAAAGGCAAAAATAAAACTTTTTGATCCAACAATAGTAAGTACATCATATTCCTCATCATAGCACACTAAAGAATCTCCTCAAAGTAATAATCTAAGCAAGAAAATTATGGTAATTGGTTCATAGTAGGTCTCACCCTAGATTGATAATGACAATAGATCGAAGATGAATTTGCAAAAAGTAATTGGAGGATCGGAGGAGAAACATACCATAGATCACTCGTGTGCTAGGAAATCAACCGAAATTGAACAGAGATGAAGAACTCTTGAGGTTTTGAGAGAGTTTGGAGGTAGAAGAGAGAAATAGGATTGAAGTTTTGGAGTTGGAGGTACCTTCCTGTGCGATTTTGTGGTCAGACGCAACTATACGGGCGCAACTATATGGTCGGAACAATGCGTTCCTGCCGTATAGTTTGCCTTCTATCAAAATATTAGGGTTTTCTCCTGGCGGAGAAGCTATATAGGTGCAACTGTACGGCAGGAACAAAATGTTCCCGCCGTATAGTTGGTCGTTAAACTGTCTGTCCCTGGGAAAGAAAATATACAAAGGCATCGATATCTATACGACCGGAACTATACGGCCGGAATTTTTATTCCCGCTGTATAGTATGTCGTTAAACTCTCATTACATTAGAAAAGAATTTGTACGGAGGCACTGATATCTATACGACCGGAGCTATACGGTCGGAATTTTCATTCCTGCTGTATAGTTGGTCATTGAACTCTCAGTACATTTTGAAGAAAATTGTCGATGGCAAAGATATCTATACGACCGGAACTATATGGCCGGAATTTTTATTTCCGCTGTATAGTTGGTCGTTAAACTCTTTGTGTGCATAATTTTTTCCTGTTTCTTCAAAAACTATTTCTTTTCCTGTAACTTAGTGATATACCTTGTTTTTGACAGAAAATTGACAGTAAATATTATCGACGAACAATAGCATGAATAAAGCAGAATTTCAAGTACTACCAAACTTTTTATCCTCAAATGGAGTTTTCTAGCACTCTTTATTAAACATAAACTTAAACTAAAACTAAAAACTTAACTCAAACCTTTATTTAACATGAGTTGCCTCCCATGAAGCGCTCTTTTATGGTTAATAGCTTGACCATGACGATACTCAATTGGACTAGATGAGTGGAACACTCACTCCAAAGTAATTGGCCTTCAAAGTGATGGCATCCTTTTCATCATGCTTGGCTTTCTTCTTCCTGGGGAAATGAATAACAAAAGGATCCCACGAAGGCAATTGCAGCTTCGCGTTCCCTTCATGGAGGTTAATCAAAGTCTTAATAGTTCTTAAGAAAGGACAGCCTAATATAATAGGAACAACAGTATCTTCAGGCATGTCAACAATAACGTAAACTAAAGTGTTCTCCTTAATTCCTACAACTTGTTTGTAGGTAGAATCTGCTAGATGCAATTTTAATTCAGTGATTTTAAAGGAGCCAAGATTTAGCTTGTTAAAAAGACTCTTTGGAATTGTTGAGACGCTTGCACCTAGATCACAAAGTGCAGCTATCTCATTGGTTCCAATTTTAATCTTAATAGTAGGCTCAAATATGTCATCTAGTTTAACAGGTAACTTTTCAGCAATTTTCTTGTATTCTTCCTCAAGCTCACGTACCTTTATTGCTACCTGATTAATGAAGTGCTGGTACATAGCTTCCTCACTACCTTCACTCACCGGAATCTTGACGTTGATACTTTTTTACGAGATCTTCAACGTTGTAGCCTTGTGAAGGAGCATTACTATAGTCAAGTTCTTCAGGCTCCTCCCTTTAGATCCTCATCATTTTGAGTTCTTCAGGATTGGGCTCAGCTTTACCTGCAAATTTAGCTAGAATGAGAGTTTGACTCTCGGTTATCTTACCTAGATGTGTGTCAACACCCGGATTTTTAATCCCAGATACCTGTTATGCCATACCTCGCAATCCCAGGATTACCATTTTTGCGAGACATAATAGAATTGGTACCATAGTCCATCATCCATTACAAACCATAATAAAGGTCTTACAAATAAAGGATCTCATGATCCAGTCTTAATATAATCAAAGCAGCGGAAAGTAAACGTGGTAGGGGCTCCATCTTCAGAGTCACAGGCAATGCTGACGATGGGAGATGATCCTAGTTGTCATAGACCTCCTACTGTCCATCCTCCTGGTAGTCCTCCTCATAGTCTGGACACAGGAATAGCCAGGGACAAAGCCATGAGTACTCTTTAAGTACTCGCAAACTATCACTAACAAGTAAGGTAGTTCTACTAGGAATCTTAAGCTCTAGGTTTATTTGTAAAAAGCCAGGTTTATTTCATATTGAGTTAAGAAGTAAATAAAACTAATTTAATTTTCTACATCACCTAAGTGGGAACCTAGTTTTCATATCCACAACCCTGTTGTGGTCAAGTCAAATTCATAGTTCAATTCACAAGTCATTTTGAAAACACCTGACAACGGAACAGTATGGCCACTCCAACTGTCCATGACCGTGGACACGGCTATTCAAATAGTTTGACACTCTTCAGAGGTGGTACACTTTCACCACAAAATTCGATACATCCGTCAGAGATAACCCTGAATCATCATACTTGGTATGCGGATAATCAATCCTAACCGTTCAATTACACACTCTAGTATAGGCACCTCCCCTATGAGCTTGGCCTCCCAGCCATGGCCATCTGCATCCTGGGCACTGCCTAGGTGGACATTCACACTCACGAGGTAGCCTCAGCTCAACCTCTTTCCACGAGGGAACCCATACTAAGGCATATAAACTTCCAGTTAAGCCCTACCCAATTTAGGTATTGTGGTTGTACGGTAAAATTGGAATGGTATCGCATCCGAACCCAACCATCAGTTTTTATAAAGGGCTAAGGCTCATCCTCAATATTTTCATCATCAAATCCTTTTGTGTCCATAACACATGTCAAAACATTTCAATAGAATGAACCATCGTTCCAAGGTTTTCATAATCATTTTCACCAAGTATTCCCATCTAAAGTGATCAACTTTTATGCTTAGCACTAGCCACTAAAGTTAAGGGTATTCACTAATGAGGGGTGCTAATCCAGTGTAACTATCCAAATCTAGTTTTATGCTTCTTAATGGCATCTAAGTATAACAACTTAGGCCTAGTTTTATACTCTTTATGTTATCTATCCTATTTTTCCAATACTCACAAAGCACTAACTAAAGGTAAAGAACTTTGGTAAAAGTAAAAGAATAAAGCTTGCAAGTAAAACTTGGGATTGGTATAATCAAAGTTGCATAACCAAAGCATGCCTAATGCATCTTGCATAGGTTATCTTGCAAAGATAGCTTGCAAAGATAGATTGCATAGTTCTAGCTTGCAAGTGAGCTTGCATAGTGATGGCTTGCATAGGTATAATACTTGCAAGTGTTAGCTTGCATAGTTAACTTGTAGTGTTAGGCTTGCCTTGAGTAGTGCAGCGGTTGAAGTTTTCTTCTGCTTCTTCTTCGTAGTACTCCTCCTCCTCGTATCCTGGGTCGGTACTATCATCTATAAATGAACACGAGGTACACAATCACCAAACAATACTTAACTACTTCTATTTAGCACACTAAGGCTCACACTTGATGATCTAGTTGTCGGGTCCGCAACATAGAAAAAGAAAAATTTCCTACGATGAGAACTACACGCCAAGATCTATCTACTAGATACAGAGCAACGGGTGGACATACATCCATCGAGAACTTACCCTTGAAGACAACGAGTTTTGTTAACGAGTAGGAACTCGTGGTTGATGTAGTCGTACACTTGCCGATCTCAAGATCGTGTGGAAGTTCGAGCACCGCAAATCAGCAGGGCATCCGACCTCGCACACACGTTCAAGCCACCGGACAACCTCCACCTCCTCGCTCCAGTGATGCGGCGGAAGCAGAAACTCCTTCCAGACGAAAAGCCACTGGGAACATGTATCTCGCTAATCCGAGACCATGGGGGAATAATTCTAGAGGGGGAGAGAGATCCTTCACGAGGAGGTGTGAGGAAGAAGGAGGAAGAGGGGGCCCTTTTATAGGAGGAGGGGGTACCCCCTCCATGGCCGGCGCCTCATGGAGGTGACCCCTCACCTCCTCCATTCATGTGGTGGTAACTCCCTCCACATTAAAATGCCTCTTCACATTCCCTTTTAAAATCTCCACTTTAAATGCATTAAAATTCTCTAAGTTTAATGCTCTCTCATTTAATAAAACTCTTTTATTAAATTTATTCATAATTTTGTTAATTACTTTAATTAACAAACATTCACATAAAAACCTTGCAATATTTCAATATCACATGGATAACCACTTTCTGCAATTTCACCCGAAACAATTCTGGTTTCTATCGAAACAATTCCTGCGCTTTGCAATTCTTTCGTCTGAAACATATGTGCTCCAAAATGGTGTCTGGTAAATCTTAAGTGTGTCACCCTATGGTTCGCGAATAATGCAGACATGATTGAGACTCCTCTCAGATCAATAATCAGAAGCGGGACCTGGAGATCCATACTGACTCCTGCATATTCAACAATGACTTCTGTGATCGTGAGAACCTTTAACGCTAGTAACTTAATCCCTTTGTCTCATGATATAATACATGTCCTAGATTCAATCATCGGTATCCAAATACCTAGTTTGATCTCGTTACCGACATGCACTCTTTTCTCGTTCCCGTGATATAACATTCTAGTGATCACATCACTTGCTTGCAAGCTATCTTAATGTGATATCACCGAGAGGGCCCAGAGTATATCTATCCGTCATCGGGATTAACAAATTCCACTCTTGATCCATGAGCCACAACATAACACCTTCAGTAATCGAACCCATCTTTATAGTCACCCTGTTACGGTGTGACGTTTGATGTTATCAAGATACTCTTCCGGTGTTAGCAATTAACATGATCTCATGGTCTAAGGATAAAGATTACTTCGTATGATGTTATAGCAATGTAAAGATAATGACTTGACCGTAATGCTATACTTCGGATGAATATTCATCACATCATTTCACAAATGTTGTGACCTTGTTATTAACAACATCCAATGTCCATGATCAGGAAACCTTGATCATCTTGTTAATCAACAAGCTAGTCTATAAGAGAGGCATAACTAGGAACCATTTTTGTTTATTAAACACACATGTATTGACATTTCCTATCAATACAATAATAGCATGCAAAATAAACATCTATCATATACAAGAAATACATAATAACAACTTTATTATTGCCTCTCAGGGCATATTTCCTTCACTAGTATCATCACAATAAATACGACCTAGTCTTATTTATTTTATTTTGGAAAATTAATTTCTACTGATTGAAAATACTTAAGATTTAATATTCTCCAATTAAAATATGGGATCATGTTGACACATGTCATCACCACATATCCTAATACTTGGGAATGTGATTTAAACTGTTGGTCATATTTTATAAAGTTTAATATTACTATTTAATAAAATTAAAGTGACTAGAAATGCCTATATAGCATCCTTTTGTTACTAGTACAATGTCACTGCATGTAAACCTAAATATTTTTACATATTCAGATAGATCCTATCAAATGTGATTTTTGAGAGTTGGAATCATCTCAAAAGCATTTATTGTTGATTTTTGAAAAATGTTTGAATGTGTAAAAGTCTTTGTCTTGTTATTTTTACTATAGGTGATCTATAATTTCGGGATAATTTGAATACCTTTCTAACAAAATTGGAATCATGCAATTTGGTTCAGTGAATCTCTTTGAATTGATTTTTGAATCTACTAACAGAATCTAGATTTAACTAAAATGGGAAAATTCAATTTGAATCGACGGGCTCTGCGCGGGAAAGTAAACGGGCCAGCCCAGCTGCACAACACTAGCGCAATGGGCTGCTGACAGAACGGTCACATGCGTCAGTGGCTCATCTAACACGAAGCGGTAAGTTTCAATTTGGGTCGTGCGATTAGACTAGGATCTAACGGCTGACATGCATCGTCTACGACGAACAGCTCCGGTGAGATTGAACCCTAATGGCGACGGTGGGGGTATGTGGGGGCTCACCTGGGCTCCAGCTAAGGTTGTCGATAGGGGCGAAAGACATTGTAGACGACGGCGGTTCGAATGGTGGTCGCGGCGGCTCCTGGGGTGGTCGCAATCAACGGGCTCCTTCCTCCTCTGCAGTGACAAACTCCGGCTAAATTCCGGCGGGCTGTTGCTCGCCTTGATCCGAGGACGGGTGTTGGAGGTGTCTGAGAGAGAGGAGAGTGGAATGGTGTGGCGAATTGGAGCTGGAGTGGCCTCTATTTATACACCGGCGAGAGGGACAAAGCGGGATGGCTCGGGCTCGTCGGTGATGGTGATACAGGGGCTAGCGGCATGGCTGAGGGTCGGGGTCGACGCGGTGCTTCAGGGCGGTCGTCGTGCGAGTGATGGCGCGGCAAGGGGCAGTCGAGAATGGTCGGGAACGGTCGGTGCTCTAGGCGGAAACCGCAGCGTTCGAGACGGCGCACAGGGGCTACGGGTCGCGCGGCGGTGAACGGGTATGTCTTGGAGGTAGCTAGGGTCACGGTGAGTGCAGGCACACACGGTGAGGGCAAGGCATAGCGTGTGCGCGCGTGTCGTCTGCGGCGCTCTGGCGCACTCTCGGCATGGCTAGCAGAGAATTGGGCGCGGTGGTTTTCGGGTGGTCCACAGCGTGTCTGCGGTCGAGGGGTGGACAGAGGGTGGTGGTGGACGGTTGCCTATCTCCTAGGCATCATGGGAGAGGGCGGCGCGGTCTGTGGTGAGTTGTGCGTGGTCAACCGGCACGGTGAGTTTCGGGCGGCGCTGCACTGGCCCAACGACAAAGGGGGTTGGTCTGCTGCGCTACTATGCACTAAGGGAGACCAGGGGAGTGAAATGAGGGGCTAGTGGCAAGTGATCACTGCTCAGAATAGTAGAAGTTAGGCAAGTGTTTTCTATGTCTGCAAGGTGCTCGACCAAATGGCTGCATGGGATTAAGATTTGAAATTTTGAATGAAATTTGGTGAGTGTGTTTGTCACATGCTTGAGTGTCTATGGTTGCTAGGAAAAGTCAAGTGTAATTGATTTGAGTGGTTTTTGAAAAATGGTGATCTATGCATATGAACTTGATTCAATTTTGAATTGTCCTTTAAATAGATTTGGAAATGGTTTCTGTTGGTTTATTACTTGGTCTAGCAAGGGATGAAAAGAATTGGAAATGTTTCTATTAGAAATTCTTTACTAGGAACACTCAAAGTTGCCTAGTGGTTAATTCTGGTCAAAATGACCATTTGCTTATATGATTCATAGTTGATTTTCTTTTCTTTTTATTTTGTTTGTAATTGACCTAGATGATGTAGTATTCATATTTAAACCATTCCTTATCATTTTTAGCAATCAAACATGTCAATTTCACTCATTCATATACTAATGCAATTCACACATACACTCATATTAGATTTAATAATAAAAGTTTTTGTTAACCATAAACTTGGGTGATTAGAACTTGATAATCTTGATTAATATTTTTGGGGGTGTTACAATGTGCCTCAACATTCTTGGAGGGCCTACAAATCATTTCTCAAACTAGCATCTTGGTTAGATAATTTACCAAGCATATCATCATGGTTCTCCGTTATTTTAACAAGAATATTGTTTTGTTCATTTTGTGAGTCTATAAAAGACTTAAGTGTTTCTTGGTGACATGGGTATACCCTTCAGGTACTCAAGTTTGGCATATACGATCAATTGCCCAATGCATAATTTGGGTGACCCACGAACTCTCCGATTGCTTGCAGGGCAAGAAGAAGCTTAAGATAGAAAGTTTGAAGGGACGAACCCTAATCTGTAACCGACTCGACCTGCTACCCGAGACCTAGCCTATCTATATAAAGGCTAGGAGGGGCGGCGAGGAGGACAATCACAACCCTAGTTTCCACAACCCTTGCTAGATTGCATCTGCGCACCCCTGTAATCTTCGATTCCTTTGATAATTCCAACAACAGACAAGCAGGAGTCGGGACCTCCACGAGGCCTGAACCTGGGTAAACCTTGCGTCCCTGTGTGCTTGTTTGCTAGCCGATTGATGCCTCTAATGCTCCCTCCTTCTCCAAAACCCAAGTCCATAATAATGGGCATTGACGAGTTAAACCCTCGTCAATCGGCCTTGTCTGCGGTGGAATCAAGAAGCGCCTCCTCCGTCCACTCAAACAAGCCGCTGGATGCTGGCCAGACGAGCTGCAATCCATACTTTGGAGCCTACGCACAACTCCAAACAGCACCACGGGATACACTCCGTTCTTCATGGTGCACGGTGTCGAAGCGGTGCTACCCACAGAGGTACGCTACAAAGCCCCACGGGTGGTTGCATACAGCGAGAAGGAGTCAACTCTCGCACTCAAAGACTCCGTCGACCTCCTTGACGAGGCATGCGAGATAGCAGCGGAGAGATCATTGATCTACCAGCAGAGCCTCCACAATTACCACAGCAGAAGGCTACGCCCCAGATCCTTTGTCGAAGGATACCTGGTCCTGCGACTGAAGCAGCAAGGGCATCTCAAGCTCGAGTCGCCTTGGGAAGGACCTTACGTGATTACAGAAGTAATCCCAGGTGGCGCCTATCGCCTTAAAGATTTCGTGAGCAGAGTCGCATACTCCAACCCCTGGAACGTCACGCAGCTGCGTCGTTTCTACCCCTAGTCATTTTTACATTACAAATAAGGCTATTCAGCTAGGCTACTTAGCCACACGTTATACCTCATACTATTCCGCGAATAAATAAAGCTAACTGCCCCAAAACTCTGTGTTTTTCCTTATTTTTCCTGTAATTTCATCACTCGGGGACTGCGCCACCCTTTACACTTTCGTTCTACGAACAAATCGCAGTATCCTGAGTAGCTGACACAATACCAATCAAACCCTTGATAAACACCAACCCAGTTGCAACGCACCTGACAGGTTGGCAAGGTGCTGATTACAATACACTCGAAAAATACACAAGCTAGCAAGCTCTTCACATATCAATGGGTACTAAATACACCCAACACAATTATACGAACTTTACAACACTCATACATCTATGTGTAGGATACAAACTACACTACTGCTGCAGAAGATGAACATTCGTCTGCTCTTCAAAGAAGTCGACGATGTCCTCCGCCGGCCGATCAACTGCCTGGTAGTTTGGCACCATGTTCCATGTCATCCCTTCCAGCGGCGGCGATGGCCCAGCATCAACGGACGCTATGTCCACATCTGGCTGATGCAGTCACACCAGCGACATGGCAGCCTTCGCACCTACAACCAGTTGTTGACGCACGCACTCGCATACCGCGCTTATATCTTGAAGCTTGGCCAGAAGTGCCAACATGCTTGAAGGGACGGCGTCCAGCAGAAACATCATCTGATAAATGTGCCTAACACACGACTGCACCTTCTTCAAGCATTGGAGCACTCGAGAAGAATGATCCTGCAGGGTCACTAGTGCGACTGCACGGTCGTGGTCCACCCAAAAATACCTACTTGCCTGCAGCTGCTCCTGGGTCAGGTTGTTCATTTGAATGGCCACCCGATCCTTCTCATCCTGCGGATGGCGAGCGCTAACAACTACACCAAGCAAGCAACAAAGTATGAACCCAAGGCATCGTCGCGACTGACTAAAATAAAAGATGAGAAGACAGAAAGCTAACATTTAAACTGCTCATTCAATTGCGCCACTTACTCCAAGAGATACTTCTCATGGGCGGCGGCCTTCTCAGCTTTCGACTTCCACACATCCGCGTTACCGCAGACGATGGGAAACTCACGCTCCAACTGCTTAATGCGGTCGCGCAGTCGCGAAAGCAACGAGAACTCCTCCACCTTTGAACACGGTTGCGCCGTGGTGTCATTGGTAGGAGGAGAATCAGGAGGACCACTCGAAGGAGCCTAGGTACAATCAAGCAAGAGGCAAATGAGACTCATCACACATCGATAAATAGAAGATCGCATTCAAATTTGATAAAATGTCAAGGGAACACCCCCCACAAAAGCATGGTTCAGACAAAAGGCTAGGCTACACTATTACACATGAAGACTAGGGAGTATTTTGCTTCTTCGACTTCCACTTCGGGGGCTTCATCGCATCCGTGGCAGTCTTTGACGCCACGGACTTGACAGTGGTAGCCCCAGATGCCGCGGTCTTCGCTGCCTTTGCTCGCTGCCGCTCCTCAGAGTATTTGGCGACTGTCTCGATAAGCTGAGGCCCGTATTTACTGCAGCTACTAGCAAACAGAGAAAACACTACCTACTGGCCTCCGGCATCGACATGCATCGCCTCGGAGATCGCGGCGGGATCCAACTCCATGCCATGGGCTTGCACCATCGCGAGTGCCATGGTGGCGCCGACAGACCGCTGGGAGTTCCTGAATTCCATGGGAATACCTCTAGCAAAGGATTCCACCAGGTCATCAAGATCATCGATTAGCCCGGCCTTGGGAGTCATCTCCTCATGGAGGCGACTGAGCACACCTTTGGCCTTCCCCAATGTCTCCTGAAGGGAAACACTGCGGTCCTCGAGTGCAGCAACGGTGCCTGCTAAAGCATCCGCGCGACGCAAGGACTGGGCGTCAAAGCTCAGGTCGGCGGCATCTGCATACACAAGGTGTCAGCACAGCAACACAACGTCAAGCAAGGATCAATGCAAATCAAACCGAAAATTACCTAAGAGAGCCTTGGCAATCGGAAAAAAGTTGTTCTTCGAACAACTTCTCCCTTGCAGCTCTTCCTCACGCCTCTATGACTCTTCCAGAGCCGCGACAAGTTCGAATGTGTAACACCCCAAAACTTCTAATCAAGATTAACAAGTTCAAATCACCCAAGTTGAGGGTTAACAAAAACTTTTATTAATATTTTGAATATGAATGCATGTGTGATTTGCATTAGTGTAGAATTGATTGAAAATGTCATGTTTGTTTGCTACAAATGATGAGAAAAGGTTTAAAGGTGAATGCTACATCATCTAGACCAATTACAAAAAAAATCCAAAGAAAAAGAAATCAAATAAGAATTAATTAAGCAAATGGCCATTTTGGCCAAATTTAACCACTAGGTCACTTTAGGTGTTCCTAGAAGAGAAATTTTAACAGAAACATTTCCACTTATTTTCACCGCTTGCTAGACCAAGTAAGAGTGAACCAAGGCCCACTTTACAAACTTACAAAAACATTTTCCAAATCAATTTAATGGACAGCTCAAAATTGAATCTAGTTCATATGGTAAGATCCCACTTTTTCAAAAACCTATCAAACAAATTCCCCTTGACCTCTCCAAGCAAACATGGATACTCAAGCTTAAGATCAAATCACTCAAAAAGTTTCGTTCAAAAATTCCAAAGTAAATTTCTTTTGGCCATTACAACAAACACCTGGCCTGCACTAAACTAACTATTGCCTAACTTCACTGTTTAAATAGTAATCAATCGACCATTTGGTCTCCCCTTAACTCCCTTGTCTCCCCTGAGCCTAGCCAAGCACCAGACCAAGCCCCTATTAGCCGTGGTGCATAGTGGAGCGCCGCCCATTTTTGGTCATCGTTGGCCAATAGTGGACATCGCGCCAGAAGCATCGGCGCCCTCGCCCACGACGCGCACCAGACACGCCACACTCCACCGCCACCCCTTGTCCAAGCCTCGACCATAGACGAGCCCTGGAACACCCTAGCATCGCCGAAAGCGCGCCAGCTCGGAGCGCGCCAGCTCGCCACGCCCTATGTCTCTATGCCATGCCCAGAGCGCGCCAGCTCGCCACGCCCGACCGCCTCGCACAGACCGTGCCTCGCCCTTTCCGCACACGCTCATGCTCGCCATGATCAACACAACCCGTAGACACCCCCGTTCGCCGCCACGTGACCCGTATCTCCTACACGTCGTCGCAAACACCTCTGCCTCTGCGTAGAGCACCACACGCTCCCGACCAAACCACACCGCCCCACGCCTTGCCTTTAAGCCAGCAACGATCGCCAGGGAAGATAGCACCGTCCCCTAGCCTCAGCCACGCCGCTAGCAGCCTGTAGCGTCATCACCGACGAGCCTGCGCCCACACCGTTCGGTCCCCTCGCCACAGTATAAATGAAGACCTCCCCTGCCTCATTTCTCCACACCAACACCCTCACCACTCCTCACTGATCTTCCCTCACCCTTCCCCGGAGCAAGGTAAGCTCTCCCTCGCCAGAATTTGGCCGGAGCTCGCCGCTGCTAGAGGAGAAGGGCGTCGTTGATTGGAGCCATCCCAGGAGCTGCCGTGACCGCCAATCGATCTGCCATCATCGACAACCCCATTCACCCCCATCACCGACCCTAGCTGGAGCCTAGGTGAGCCTCGCCGGACCCCCACCGCCGTGTTAGGGTTAATTCCTTGCCAGAGCAGTTCGTCGTCGACGATGACTCTCGACCGTTAGATTAGAATTAGATCGCATGGTCTAGATTTGCCGATACTGTTTCGTTTAGTTAGACCCGTTGACTGGTGGACCCTGTCTATCAGCAGCCCGCTGTGCAGTGCAGTTGGGCCGGCCCGTTTAGTTTCCGCGCGTAGCCCAGAAATTCAAATAAGGATTTTTCCAATTTAGTTTAAACTAGTTTCTGTCCACAGATTCAAAAATCAATTCAGTGAGTTTCACTAAAACAAATTGCATGATTCAAAATTTGTTAGAAATATATTTAAATTATCTATCCAAGCCCGTTCAATTTAAATCATTTGGAGTTAGAGATAATCTATAGTAAAAATAATAAGACAGAGACTTTTGCAACTTCAAACATTTTTCAAAAATCAACCATAATAGCTTTTGAGTTGATTCCAACTCTCAAAAATCACATTTGACAAGATCTATCTGAATATGTAAAAATATTTAGGTTTGCATGCAGTGACATTGGATTAGTACCAAAATAATGCTATTAGGGCATTTCTAGTCACTTTAAATCTATTAAATGATAATCTTAAAGTTAATAAAATATGATCAACACTTTAAATCACATTCCCATGTATTAGAATATGTGGTGATGACATGTGTCAACATGATCCCATATTCTAATTGGAGAATATTAAATCTTAATTAATTTCAATGAGTAGAAATTACTTTTCTCTAATAATATAAATAAAACTAGTTCATTATTTCATGTGATGATTGTGATGATGCTAGATCATCAAGTGTGAGCCTTAGTGTGCTGAATAGAACTAGTTAATTATTGTTTGGTGATTGTGTACCCCGTATTTCATTTATAGACGATAGTACTGACCCAAGCTACGAGGAGGAGGAGTTCTACCAAGCAGAAGATGAAGAAAACTTCAATCACTGCACCAATCAAGGCAAGCTAGAATTATACAAGTTAACCATGCAAGCTTTAACCTAAGCAAGATGCATTAGTCATGCTTGGTTATATACCTTGATTTATACCAATCCCAAGTTTTACTTGCAAGCTTTATTATTTTACTTTACTAAAGTTCTTTACTTTTTAATACTTTGTGAGTATTGAAGAAGTAGTATAGATAGCATAAAAAGTATAAAACTAGGCCTATACTTAGATGTCATTCTATGGCATGAGATTCAAGATTAGCACCCCTCATTAGTGAACACTCTTAACTTAGTGGCTAGTTCTAAGCATAAAACTTGATCACTTTAGATGGTAATACTTGGTGAAAATGATTATGAAAACCTTGGAATGATGCTTCATTCTATTGAAATATTTTGACATGTGTTGAGAAACACAAATGGATTTGATGATAAAATGTTGAGGCATGAGCCTTAGCCCTTTATAAAAACTGATGCTTGGGTTCAGATGCGAAACCATTCCAATTTTATTGTACAACCACAATACCTGAATTGGGTAGGGCTTAGCCGGAAGTTTATATGCATTAGTATGGGTTCCCTCACGGAAGAGGTTTGAGCTGAGGCTACCTCTTGATGATGTCCACCTATGAAGTGCCCAGGATGGCAGATGGCCATGGCTGGGAGGCCAAGCTCATATGGGAGGTGCCTATACTAGAGTGTGTAATTGAAATGTTATGATTGATTATTCGCATACTAAGTATGGTGATTCAGGGTTATCCCTGACGGTTGTATCAAATTTTTTGGTGAAAGTGTACCACCTCTGCAGAGTGTCAAACTATTCGAATAGCAGCGTCCGCGGTCATGGACGGTTGGAGTGGCCATACTATTCCATCGTCAGATGTTTTCAAAATAAGTGAACTATGATTTTGACTTCACCACAACAGGGTTATGGATATGAAAACTAGGTTCCCACTTAAGTGAATTATAACATTAATCTAGTTTTCTTTACTTCTAAACATATTTTAGATAAACCTGGCTTTTTGCAAATAAACCGAGAGCTTAAGATTCCAACTAAAACTACCTTACTTGTTAGTGATAGTTTGTGAGTACTTAAAGAGTACTCATGTCTTTGTCCCTGGCTATTCTCGTGGCCAGACTATGAGGAGGACTATCAGGATGATGGACAGCAGGACGTGTACGACAACTAGGATCATCTCCCATCATCAGCATTGCCTGTAACTCTGAAGATGGAGCCCACTACTACGCTTATTATTCCACTGCTTGTTTGTATTAAGACTGGATCATGAGATCCTTTATTTGTGTAAGACCTTATTATGGTTTGTAATGGATGATGTACTGTTATGTCTTGCAAAAATGGTAATCCTAGGATTGCGATGTACGGCATAACAAGCATCTAGGATTAAAAATCCGGGTGTTGACAAGTTGGTATCAGAGCCATCCTGACCATAGGAGACCCTAGTTAGAATGGACGTCCGAACAAAAACTTAGTTTCAAAACTAAAGAAGTGAATATTTGTGAAAACCTATTCCCACTCTTATCCTTGATTCTTTCAAAAAAAAATCATGTCCCTCAAAAAAATTCTTACCTTACTACATAAAATTTGACACACTTGATCACCTCACTAACTTACTCATCCTAAATTCTTTTAGATGGAAGTCCAGTATTGCAATTTCTACCAGTTGGGCAATGGAGGCCGACTAATCTATGAGAGGGATCTAGATGCACTATCAGAGTATCTTGAGCGCCCGCATCCAGAATTCTTCGGGGCTCACCTCAATGATCACATAGGAGGAGATCTACAATGGCTGATAGTTGCAGATCTCCGAGGCAAAATGGAAGCACCTACTTCTGAGAAGATCCAATTCACCTTGCGAGAGAACAACTAGCTAGATGGATTAGCCAGGGCTATGCATGAAGCTCTTGCCCGTCTATGTGGGCAAAACATCAACTTGATCCAGGGAACTCGCTTTTCTCACTTCGCAAGGTGTGATTCTATGGGAATGCCATTAGAGATGCCAGGACACCCGGAGTTGAAGAACCAGGTGGACAATCTTGACTTCATGTTGTATGATATGCAGAAGGAATTGGACAATGCTCGATCTTACACCAACCGCAACCTTGCCATCGCCATCAAGAAGGACCCTCCTAGCCAAGGATCGCCAAACGCTTCATCGTCAACGCGAGAAGAAGGATCGCACCATCGATCGTCTTCGCAAGAAGGTGGCTGACCTTGAGAATACCATCCGTGAACAGGAAGTCCAGCTTGAAGCAAAGGAGGAGGAGGAAGGTGAAGATATCCAGGGAGATCTTCACTCTTACCTCAGTGATGACAACGACTACCTGGAGGATGATGCCATGGATTTCTACACTGATGATGATGATTCCGACTTCATTGATGATGAGTAGATGCACTTGATCACTACCGTAGGAGTGAGTTGTATCGGTCCCATTGTATCGTAGTTTCACAGAATGGTTCTTAAAACCATCTGTGTTCTATTTGTGTGTGGTGTGTGTTTGTATTGGGTTCTTTGAATGAATGAATGAATGAGAAGAAGAAGTTAGTTTGCAAAACCTGAGTCAAACTCAAATTTAAACCTTTTGAAAACGAAACCATGAACCTTAGAAATTTCCCTCTTATCTCACTATCTATCTCAATCTTCAGGTGACTCGTGGAAACCCTGGAGGAAGTAGCTCATCCCAAGACCCGATGTTGTAGATTCTGCAAATGCTAGTTTCTGACCGTGAAGCTAGTAGAGCTGAACGCCAAGCCAATCTAGCCACTCTGCAACAGATCGCTCAGATGGCCCATAATAATCAAGGCCATGGAAATCAGGATCATCATGGATCCAAGCTCAAGAACTTTCAAAATACCAACCCACCTATCTTCCACAAATCTGAGGATCCCTTAGATGCTGATGACTGGCTGCAAACCATGGATAACAACCTGGAGGTCACAGGAGTTGACGCCAATGAGAAAGTACTGTTTGCCTGGCAGGAGATGCAAGAGCCTGGTGGAATAGCACCCGTACCATGAGCAACGGTCAGGTCATGACTTGGGAAGCATTCAAGATCAAGTTCAGCCGCACTCATGTGCCACAAGGTTTGGTCACCCGAATGAGAGATGAGTTCAGGGAATTGAAGCAAGGAAGGATGACGGTAGTTGAGTACCGTGACAAATTCCTGTCCCTAGCTAGATATGCCCCTGATGAGATTAACACTGAAGCCAAGAAGAAGGAAAGGTTCCTGAATGGATTGCATGATGAGATGCAGACTGTGTTAGTCAACATCCGTTTTGGAGATCTAGAAGAGCTAGTAGACTCTGCCATCCAAATGGAAGGGAAGATAAACCAAGCCAATAACAACCGCAAGCGCAGGATGATGCACCAGACTGGGTCCCACAATACCTAGAAGTATCGCCCCAACCCGTCTGCGGGATATGCCCCAAGAAACAATAGACCCCTGATGACCCACTAGTATAGGGGGTGTATCGCAGTATTTTCGAGGGAAGTGAAACCCAATTTATTGATTCGACACAAGAGGAGCCAAAGAATATTTATAAGCCTTAACAACTGAGTTGTCAATTCAGCTGCACCTGGAAACAATCTTGCTCACAGCAGTTTATCAGTAGCAATAGTTTTGTAGTAGGAATAGTAAAGTAGCAAAGATAAAGTAAAAGATGAGTAACTATAGCGAAGAAATGAGGATTCGAAAAGTGAGGCATAGGGATGGATGGATGGGCGTTGCATGGACAAGACAATTCACATAGCAATCAGAACATAGGGCAATTGCAGATAAATAAGATAAAGCATCCAAGTACTAGATAATCCTAGCCATGTGTTCCATATATAGACATACGTGCTCGCAATGAGAACTTGCACAACATCTTTTGTCCTGCCAGCCCGTTTGCAGCGGGGCCTCAAGGGAACTACTAGCAATTAAGGTGCTCCTTTTAATAGAGCACCAGAGCAAAGCATTAACACTCCATGAACACATGTGATCCTCACATCAAAGCCATTCCCTCCGGTTATCCCGATTTCTGTCACTTCGGGGCAATTGGTTCCGGACAACAAAGTGTGTATACAACTTGCAGATAAGACCATAAACAATAGTATCATAATGAATCAATAACATGTTCAGATCTGAAATCATGGCACTCGGGCCCTAGTGACAAGCATTAAGCATAAAAAGTCACAACAAAGTCATAAAGCACTAATAGAAGATACTAGGCACCATGCCCTAACAATCCGATGACATTACATGAATGATCTCATCCAATCCCTACCATCCCCATAGCCTACAGCGGGGGATTACTCACTCATAGATGGGGGAAACATGGATGGTTGATGGAGAAGCGATGGTGATGATGATGGCGATGATATCCTCCAATTGCCTGTCCTGGCAGGGTGCGAGAACAGAGTTTCGGTGTCAAGCTGTGAATCTGTGGTGGCGGCAGAGGAACTCCTTCTAGAAAACGCCAAACCCCCGAAGTTTTTAGGTCAAGGCAACTTATAGGTGAAGAGGGAGACCGAGGGGAGTCTGGGCGACTACCCACTGGCGTGGTGCCCAGCCATGCTGCAGTGGTGTGGCTGGGCCCCAGCCCCTCTCCGTCTCATATTCTGGCTCCAGCAGTCTTCTGGTGAAATAGGATTTTTGGCTTTTGTCCCATCCAATTCCGAGAATATTCATTTTCTGACTTTCCTGGAACCAAAAACAGCAGAAAACAGGCAACTCGCACTATGGCTCTTGTTAATAGGTTAGTCCAAGAAATCATATGAAAAGTACTCCAAAGTGTGGACAAAACACAAGAAAGTAGATAAAACCAAGCATGGAACATCAAAAATTGTAGATACATTTGCAATGTATCAACATCCCCAAGCTTAACTCCTGCTCGTCCTCGAGTAGGTAAGTGATAAAAAGAAAGAATAATTTTTGAGGTGACATGCACCATCATAAACTTGATCAAAGTATTTGTAAAACATTCAAAGCTGGGATCATAGTACTTCAATCATAACATGAAAGACAAAGTTCTAGCAATAAGACAAAGAAACTATGATGCAACGTGAAAAGGCACAAACAAAAGATTCATGAATAACAAAGCTTTGCAAGACGTTTGTTTGTTTCACATAAAGAAAACATAGCATAATGGCATTCAGCTTGTCCCTCATAGAGTAGCAAATATAAATGCATAGGACACCTTCAAAGTTCATAAGAGTGACTAGATACAAATAGTTTAAAACTAGCAATATCAAGTTATGCATCAATCAACTAGTCTTGGGACAATGCACATAGAACTAAGAATGGCCACTATGCTCTCAAAGTAAGTGCATAAAGATAGAAGGTGGAGACTCAATATATAAGTGGAAGAAAGGCCTTCATAGAAGGAAGTAGGGATTCAAGTCTCATAAAGAGCTTCCAAAAATTATGGTACTTATTAGCTTTCAGCTCTCATTGCCCCTATCATAAGCATCTTGAAGTAATTAAGGTTAAAGTGAACAAACTATGGAGTATATGCTTGACAAAGTATAAGTTGGAAATCTCATGTCCCTTGAATACGAGGGCCGCTCCTCATGCTACTCAAGTTTAGTCACCGGTAAGTTCTTGTCATCGTAAGTACATGTGTATCATAGAGAACCGCAACCGGGGTACCCCTTGCCTGATGATACGGAAGAATCCCCATATCAAAATGACAAGGCAAGCAGACAACGAGCACCTCAGCAATCTTCTTATTTACCATGGGAATATGGTGCTTTTTCTCTCTTTCCTCTTTTCGTATATCTCTTTTTTTTTCTTTTTTCTCAATATCTGACTCTTTTTTCTCAATATTATGGTTACGCTGCAGGTTTCCACCATGACAGCATGGATTAGACCGGCGACCCAGGCGTTTCTCTAACACATATACATAACTCCATGGACTTACAATCTCCCCTTTCATTTCACACCGACGACATCCATAGACAAAAGAGCATGATATCAACTAGGTATAAAGTACAAGTGCAATGTTGAAAGCGTTCCCCATGACAGCATGGTTCTACTAATCCCCAACAAATAAGTGCAAGCATATACAACATAGACGACACAATGGTTCAAGTTTATTAAGGGCAAGAAAAGTAAAGTGTGCCATCAAGTTCGTGAGAGCTTTAATCACTAGTTTTCTCATAACAAGTTTAATTTGGAAGGTAAACAAAAACATGAATATACTTGGAATAGCATATGCTAGTAGGTAGGTATGGTGGACTCTTTGGAATAACTTGGTTTAGGGAGTTGGATGCATGAGTGGAAATCATACTTGGTGGTGGAGGCTAGCAAAACACTGGGAGCGACAAACTAAGAGAGCAATAATGGCCATAATCATGCAGAGCGACAAAACATCATTGATCAAAGCATAAAGTGATACTACAAGTTGAAAACTAAAGTATCATAAAGGCTTATGGTGACTTGGGATAGTCATAACATGGTGTGAGCATGCGCCAAGTCAACCCAAATAAAGCATCAAAGGAGAATACCACAATACTATGCTTTAATATGCTAAAACAACGCATGATTCATCCAAGGCACATTAAGCAATCTCAATTGTTTATAACAAGTCATGCTACATAAAAGAATACTAAGCATAAAGCCAAAACAATATCAAGCATGGCATGACAAAGCATAGGCCACAATCAAAAACAAGCTCCTTTACCACTTAAGCATGAACTTTTCCTACTCTTTCCAATCCAAACCAAACTATTTGAAAACCAATGCATGAAAGAGGAGGTCCAACCAATTTATTCAGCAAACTAAGAAAACAAAGCAAATGAAAAACCAAAACGAAAACGAAAAAGAAGACGCTCCAAGAACAACACAACTGTGCATGAAACAATAAAAATGAAGTGTTTGGAAGAAACCTGGGATTTTTATTGACGAAGAAGGGGATGCCTTGAGCATCCCCAAGCTTTCACGCTTGTACTTCTTAGATATTTCTTGGGGTGACACGCGTGGCATCCCCAAGCTTGAGCTTTATTCTATCATTCATCTCGTTACTCATTCCTCCCATACACCTGAAATTTTTCCTTCATACAAAACTTCACACAATCTTTATTAGCAACATTAGTGCACTCAAGATAATAAGTCTTTAGGATCAGTTCCAACACCAATAGAACTTCCATTCAAACACTAGCTACTGTAGCACTTCCCTCAAAAATCTCAATTCCCCAAAAGAACTCAAAAAGGAACCCACAAGGAGCAAATGCAGAAAATGGCAGAAATTTGTCATAACAGATCAGCAGGTAAAGACGATTTTTTTCGAAAACCTTCTGTTGCTCAAATCAAAAATTGTTGAACTAACGAAAGTTTGATAACAACCTGGGGCAGAAGCACAAAATTTTACGCCTCAAAAGTACGTACAGAGATTTTACAATTTTTTTTACGGTGAAACACAGAAATCTGTTTCGGGACAGCAACTTTCCCAACCATTACTTCTCTCTCATTAGAGGTTACTCTTGGCACAAAAAGCAAATAAAAAGGATAAGTAGCGGTTATTACTAAAGTAATAACTTCCAAGACTCATCTAAAACTTTTGGGTTATCTCCCAATAAGTACTTTTCTTTAACGCCTTTAAGTTAGGCATAAGCAAAAACTAAAATGGATAGAATAGAAGTAAGCAGAGACAATCATGGTGAAAACATTGTTTTGTTCAATGAAATCCTTTTGTTAACAAGGTTGATCAGGTCTTGTTACCAAAACAATTCCATATGAGGCAAAACTTTGTATTCCACTAATGATTATGTTACCTCAACCTTGATAGCAATGGTCCCAATCATAATAGTTTCAAATTTTTCTCTTGGTATGGGACAATATATCTCTCCAACTTGAATGCCCTCAACATATTCAATTGAATTCAGACCATAAGTCCTTTCAATCTTCTTGGGTAAATAGACAGTGTGTTCCTTGTCATTAACATTAAAGGTCACCTTTCCTTGATTACAATTAATAACAGCTCCTGTAGTATTAAGAAAAGGTCTCCAAAGAATAATAGACATATTATCATCTTCAGGCATTTCAAGCACAACAAAATTAGTTAATATCAAGCAATTATGAGCCACTTGAACAGGTACATCCTCACATATACCAACAGGAATAGTGGTAGATTTATCAGCCATTTGCAAAGATATATCAGTTGGTATCAATTTTTCAAGTTGAAGTCTCTTATAGAGAGAGAAAGGCATAACACTAACTCCAGCTCCCAAATCACACAAAGTTGTTCTAACATAACTATTCTTAATAGAGCAAGGGATAGTAGGAATCCCTGGGTCTCCAAGTTTCTTAGGAACCTTACCATTAAAGGAGTAATTGGCAAGCAAAGTAGAAATTTCTTCATTAGGGATCTTTCTTTTATTCGAGACAATATCCTTCATATACTTTGAGTAAGGAGGCAATTTAATAGCATCAGTCAAAGGAATTTGCAGGAATAAAGGTTTCATCCACTCACAAAACTTGTTATAGTGTTCATCTTCCTTTGACTTGTGTTTCTTATCAGGGAAAGGCATAGGTTTTTGGACCCAAGGTTCTCTTTCACTACCATGTTTCTTAGCAACAAAATCTTCTTTAGTGTATTTAGTATTCTTAGTGTGCTTTTCAGGTTCTTCTTCAACTTTTTCTTCATTAGGAACTTCATTTTCTTCATTACCACTTTTAGTTTCAGCATCAGAAATATATATACTATTAGGATCTATAGCAGGTTTAGAGGGTTCTACAACAGTTTTATGTTTCTTTTTCCTTTTCTTACGAGTAGAGCCACTATTTTTAGCTTGTTGAGAATCCTGCTCAATTCTTTTGGGATGCCCCTCAGGATATAGAGGATCCTGGGTAGCAGCTCCACTTCTAGTTCTAATTTCATAAGCATGTTTTTCTTTAGCAGCATTAACTAGCAAGTCTTTTTGCACTTTAACGAGTTGATCTATTTGAGTTTGAACCATTTGAAATTGTTTAACAATCATTTTAAAATCATTAGAGGTTCTTTCCACAATATCTTTCAACTCAACAATAACTCTAATGTTTTCCATTAGATGATTTTGCACCCTTTTATTAAAATTATCTTGCTTAACAATAAAGATATCGAATTCTTCTAAGCATTGATCAGGAGGTTTAGAGTAAGGGATATCACCTTCATCAAAGTGTTGGAGAGAGTCTACGTCAATAGTGGATGCGTAGGGAATAGGATTACATAATTCTTCTATAGGAGGTAAATTCTTGACATCTGCAGCTTTAATTCCCTTCTCCTTAAGACATTTCTTAGCTTCCTTCATCACTTCATCATTTAATTCAATAACTCCCCTCTTCTTTGACGTTGGAATAGGCACTGGTATAGTAGGTTTAGGTACAATTACTTCAGGTATAGCTGGTTCAGGAGGAGTCCAATCTTCATAGTTCTTGCTTATTTTAGCCATTAATTCCTCAGCTTCCTTGGGAGTCCTATTCCTGAAAACACAATCAGCACAACTATCTAGGTATGTCCTAGATTCTTCAGTTAGTCCATTATAAAATATATCAAGAAGCTCATTCTTAGGTAATGGACTTCCAGCCTGTGCATGAACCAATGCACAACACCTTGCCCATGATTCAGGCAATATCTCTTTTTCTCCCTGTTTAAAATCAAAAAGTTCCTGCAAAATAGCATGTCTAGCACTTGGAGGAAAATATTTCTGCAGGAAAGTACTAATAAGGGATATCAATAGATCCGGGAGGTAAATTACTAAACCAAGTTTTAGCTTCTCCTTTTAGTGAAAAGGGGAAAATCTTAGCAACAAAGTAAGTACGCATCTTAATATCATCAGAAAACAAGCCACTCATGGTATAAAGTTCATTCATATGTGCTACCGCACTTTCATTCTTAGTCCCACAAAAAGGTTCCGTCTCAACAATAGCTATGTAAGATAGATCGAGAGAGAAATCATAATCTTCATCTATAATGTTTATGGGGGAAGCAGCAAACTTAGCAATAGGAGACAATTTGGGTATAATAGTACGCCTCTCAAGGAGACTCTTAGCAGCGCTCCTATCATGGGTGTTTTTACATTCTTTAATAAATTCATCGGTCATCTCAACATAACCATCTTCAATATCATAACTTTCACTAGACTCAGGTGGACTAACAGGTGTAGTAGTAGTGTCTTCATTAAGAGTTTCAGTATTTCCAGCTATAGTTCTAGCAATCGTAGCGTCTAGGAAAGGACCTAATGAACCACTCTTATCAAGCACAGTAGAAGCAACATCATAGAAGTTTCAGATTCAGCAGTAGTAGCAGTGTGTGTAGCATGTGTATGTGGTGGTGTAACAAGCTTACTCATAACAGATGGTGAATCAAGAGCAACAGCGAACAATAGAGAATCCAAGTGAACTTGATAAATAAAGCTATGCTCCCCGACAACGGCGCCAGAAAATAGTCTTGATGACCCACAAGTATAGGGGGTGTATCGCATTATTTTCAAGGGAAGTGAAACCCAATTTATTGATTCGACACAAGGGGAGCCAAAGAATATTTATAAGCCTTAACAACTGAGTTGTCAATTCATCTGCACCTGGAAACAATCTTGCTCACAGCAGTTTATTATCAAGAGTAACAGTTTTGTAGTAAAGTAACAATAGTAAAGTAAAGACAAGAAGTAACTATAGCAAAATAATGAGGATTCGAAAGTGTAGGCATAGGGATGGATGGACGGGCGTTGCATGGACAAGACAATTCACATAGCAATCAGAACATAGGGCAATTGCAGATAAATAAGATAAAGCATCCAAGTACTAGATAATCCTAGGCATGTGTTCCATATATAGTCATACGTGCTCGCAATGAGAACTTGCACAACATCTTTTGTCCTGTCAGCCCGTTTGCAGCGGGGCCTCAAGGGAACTACTGGCAATTAAGGTGCTCCTTTTAATAGAGCACCAGAGCAAAGCATTAACACTCCATGAACACATGTGATCCTCACATCAAAGCCATTCCCTCCGGTTATCTCGATTTCTGTCACTTCGGGGCCATTGGTTCCGGACAACAACGTGTGTATACAACTTGCAGATAAGACCATAAACAATACTATCATAATGAATCAATAACATGTTCAGATCTGAAATCATGCCACTCGGGCCCTAGTGACAAGCATTAAGCATAACAAGTCACAACAAAGTCATAAAGCACTAATAGAATATACTAGGCACCATGCCCTAACAATCCGATGCCATTACATGAACGATCTCATCCAATCCCTACCATCCCCATAGCCTAGGGCGGGGATTCACACATAGATGGGGGGGAATGATGGTGGATGGGAAGCGGGATGATGATGATGATGCGATGATCTCCCTCTCCTCCCCCCCTGCCACCAGGTGCCAAAACGGAGTTTCTAGTGCTATTTCATGGAATCTGGTGGTGGCGGCGGAGCGGAACTCCTTCTGGAAAAACGTCGAACCCCCCTGAGTTTTTAGGTCAGAAGGCAATTTGTAGGCGAAGAGGGAGACCGAGGGGGAGTCTCGGGTGGCCAGACCACCCCCTGGAGTGGCCAGGCCCAACCCGCGCGGCCAGGTGGTGTGGCTGGACCCCAGCCCCTCTCCATCTCATATTCTAGCTCCCGGAGTCTTCTGGTGAAATAGGATTTTTGGCTTTTGTCCTGTCTAATTCCGAGAACATTCATTTTCTGACTTTCCTAGAACCAAAAACAACAGAAAACAAGCAACTGGCACTGTGGCTCTTGTTAATAGGTTAGTCCAAGAAATCATATGAAAAGTACTCCAAAGTGTGGAGAAAACACAAGAAAGTAGATAAACCCAAGCATGGAACATCAAAAATTATAGATACATTTGCAATGTATCAACCCTTGATGTCCCGTCCAAGCTACCCCAATCATAGCGGAGGAATCCTGAAGCCTGGAGGAAACCACAACAACAACCCCGACAACTCCAACAACTTCAACCGTGCACCACCCAAGTCAAACAACAACAACAACAACAAAACCAACAACAACAACAACAACAATACTGCCCCAAGGACTGGAAGCAATGTTGTGCCTATTGCAGCCAAAGACAAGTCCCAGATTACTTGCTTTGAATGTGGAGTCAAGGGTCACTACTCCAACGAGTGCCCCAAGAAGGTTGCAGCAGCCACCAATGTGAATGCCCCCGCTCAGCAGCAACGACGTGTTCAGCCTGGAAGGAGATTTGCCCCAGGGAATTCGCTCAACCGCAACGGCCGTCTGTTCCACATGAATGCTGAAGAAGCTCAGGAAGCGCCCGATGTCGTGTTGGGTATGTTTTCTATTAACTCAGTACTTGCAAGAGTGTTGTTTGATTCTGGAGCATCGCACTCTTTTGTTACCAAATAATTTTCATGCACTAGTGAGATTCAACCAACAAAATTGAAGCATGTTATGATAGTTCAAATACCTGGTTCAACCACCAAAGCTAGAAAAATTTGCAAGGCTATACCTATCAGAATCCATGGGATAGATTTTTATGCCAATCTAATAGTACTTGGAACCAAAGGTTTGGAAGTAGTACTAGGAATGGATTGGATGTTGAAATATAAAGGATTGATCGACTGTGCCAAGAAAGCCATAACCATGACCAGTAGCTCTGGAGTATCAGTAGAGCATGTATCTGAGACCTTGCCCCGTCAGTTCAAATGCAACAAGAGTCTAGCCCAACCAACCCTAGACCAAGTCAGAGTAGTCTGTGAATACCCCGACGTATTCCTAGATGAATTGCCCGGTATGCCACCAGATCGGGATATCGAGTTCATTATTGAACTAATTCCTGGAACTGGACCCATAGCTCAGAGACCTTATAGTATGAACCCGTCTGAACTAGTGGAGATGAAGAAGCAACTTGATGCTATGCTGGATAAAGGTCTGATTCAACCAAGCGCATCGCCACGGAGATCGCCTGTTTTGTTTGTGGACAAGAAAGATGGAGGTAACCATTTGTGTATGGATTACTGGAAGCTGAATGATGTCACCATCAAGAACAAGTACCCACTGCCAAAGATTGAGGATCTATTTGATTAGTTGACTCGTTCTAGAGTGTTTTCTAAGATTGATCATAGAACTGGTTATCATCAACTCAAGATTCATGGAACGGATATTCCAAAGACCACCTTTACCACCAGATATGGATTGTATGAGTATACGGTCATGTCTTTTGGATTAACTAATGCCCCCGCTTATTTCATGAATCTCATGAATAAGATTTTTATGAACTTTGTGGATAAGTTTATCATTGTTTTTATCAACGATATTCTAATCTATTCCAAGTCCGAAGAAGACCATGAGCTACACCTGAGAACCATCCCTGAAACCCTTAGAGAGCATCGGTTGTATGCCAAGTTTAGCAAATGTGAGTTCTGGTTAAAGGAAGTAGGATTCCTCGGACATATTGTGTCGGCAGGAGGAGTCGTTGTTGATCCCGCCACAATCAAAGACATTGAAGAATGGAAAGCCCCAACCACTCAAACTCAAGTCCGTGCATTTCTCGGATTAGCAGGATATTACCGCAAGTTTGTTGAAGGATTTTCAAGCATCGCCAGACCGATGACCCAATTGTTGAAGAAAGATCAGAAGTTTGAATGGACCAATAAATGTGAAGCAAGCTTTCAAGAGCTCAAGAAGAGGCTGATTTCAGCCCCAATCTTGATTATGCCAGATATCAAGAAACTGTTTGATGTGTCTTGTGATGCATCCAAGATTGGTCTCGGATGTGTGTGGATGCAAGAAGGCAAAGTCATAGCATATTTGTCAAGACAACTGAAGAAGCATGAGCAAAACTACCCTACCCATGATATTGAACTAGCCATCATAGTTTTAACCTTGAGACCTGGCGTCATTACCTGATGGGTAACCGCTATGAGATTTATTCAGATCACAAGAGCCTAAAGTATATTTTCACTCAGAAGGAGCTGAATAAGAGGCAAAGGAGATGGATAGAGTTAATCAAGGATTATGACCTTGACATTCACTATCACCCTGGCAAAGCCAATGTGGTAGCGGATGCTCTTAGCAATTTTGTCGTGTAGGTTAAACACCATGATCAAAGAGAACCAGCCAAGTTTGCATGAAGAGTTGGAGCAGTTTCGAACGGAGCTAGTTAGCAAAGGATTTTTAGCTAGCATTGAACTTCAACCCACGTTGATCAGTCAGATCAAGGAAGCCCAGAAGGGAAATGGAAGTATCGACAGAATGAAACACCGTATCAGTACAGGAAAGGTACCTGGATTCACCGAGGATGAGGAAGGAGTTTTGTGGTACAAAGGAAGTATCTATGTGCCAACAGATTCGGAGCTGAAATAAGTTATCATGCAAGAAGCTCATGATACTCTTTATTCTATCCACCCTAGAGGAACGAAGATGTATCAGGATTTGAAGGAGCAATTTTGGTGGCACAAGATGAAGAGAGAAATCGGAAGCTACATAGCCAAGTGTGATATTTGTCAGAGGGTCAAAGCAGAACATCAGAGACCCGCAGGACTTTTGCAACCATTGCAGATTCTAGAATGGAAATGGGATTCTATCGGAATGGACTTTATCACCGGTTTGCCTACATCTAGTAGGGGAAATGACTCTTTGGGTCATAGTTGATAGACTATCCAAAGTAGCCCATTTTATACATGTGAAGACAACCTACCAGAGTTCTAAGCTAGCAGAGCTGTACATTGTTAGAATCGTCAATTTGCATGGAACCCCCAAGACCATAGTGTCGGATCGAGGAACCCAATTTACCTCAAGATTTTGGCAGAAAGTCCAAGAAGGATTAGGAACCAAGTTGAATTTCAGCACAGCTTATCACCCGCAGACCGATGGACAAACTGAAAGAGTCATCCAAATCTTAGAAGATATGTTGAGAGCTTGTGTGCTAGAGTATGGATCAAAATGGGAAGATTGTCTAGCTTTCGCAGAATTCTCATGCAACAATAGTTATCAAGCCAGTTTGCAAATGGCCCCATTTGAATTTCTGTATGGAGGGAAGTGTCTTACCCCCTTGAATTGGTCGCAAGTAGGAGAGAGTCATATTTTTGGACCTGACATCCTACGAGAAGCCGAAAAGAAGGTTCACAAAGTCCGTGAACACCTCAAGACCGCCCAATCTAGACAGAAGAGTTATGCTGACAAGAGACGTCGAGACTTGACCTTCAATGTCGGAGATTTTGTGTATCTCAAAGTCTCACCCTTGAAGGGAATGCAAAGTTTTCAACTGAAAGGAAAGTTAGCCCCCACATATATATAGGACCCTTCAAGATTTTGAATCGCCGAGGAGAAGTATCATATCAACTAGAACTGCCAGAGGAGATGTCAGCCATCCATGATGTGTTCCATATCTCGTCACTTCGCAAATGCTTAGAAGTTCTGGAGAAGACCAAAGTTTTCAAGAACATCGATCACCAAGCCATAGATATCAACAAGGATCTGACGTATCATGAAGTACCCATTCGTATTTCGGAAGAAGCCTTCAGAACCACCAGGACCCGGAGTATCAAGTTTCTCAAGATCCAATGGAGCAACCATAACGAAGAAGAAGCTACTTGGGAGCGAGAAGATTACATTAGGACTGAGTTTCCAGATCTCTTTAGTTCCTAGTTTTTCCTAAATCTCAGGATGAGATTTTGTTTAAGGATGGAAGGTTTGTAACACCCCAAAACTTCTAATCAAGATTAACAAGTTCAAATCACCCAAGTTTAAGGTTAACAAAAACTTTTATTAATATTTTTAATATGAATGCATGTGTGATTTGCATTAGTGTAGAATTGATTGAAAATGCCATGTTTGTTTGCTAAAATGATGAGAAAAGGTTTAAAAGTGAATGCTACATCATCTAGACCAATTACAAACAAAATCCAAAGAAAAAGAAATCAAATAAGCATTAATTAAGCAAATGGTCATTTTGCCCAAAGTTAACCACTAGGTCACTTTAGGTGTTCCTAGAAGAGAAATTTTAACAGAAACATTTCCACTTCTTTTCACCCCTTGATAGACCAAGTAAGAGTGAACCAAGGCCCACTTTACAAACTTACAAAAACATTTTCCAAATCAATTTAATGAACAGTTCAAAATTGAATCTAGTTCATATGGTAAGATCCCACTTTTTCAAAAACCTATAAAACAAATTCCCCTTGACCTCTCCAAGCAAACATGGATACTCAAGCTTAAGATCAAATCACTCAAAAAGTTTCATTCAAAAATTCCAAAGTAAATTTCTTTTGGCCATTACAACAAACACCTGGCCTGCACTAAACTAACTACTGCCTAACTTCACTATTTAAATAGTAATCAATCGACCATTTGGTCTCCCCTTAACTCCCTTGTCTCTCCTGAGCCTAGCCAAGCACCAGACCAAGCCCCTCTTAGCCATGGTGCACAGTGGAGCGCCACCCATTTTTGGTCATCACGGCTAAGGATGGGCCAGGGCTGCCAACAAGGGCCGGCTCAAAGGGAACGAAGAATCGGCGCCCACGACATGCACCAAACACGCCGCACTCCACCGCCACCCCCTGTCCAAGCCTCGATCGTAGATGAGCCCTAGACCATCCTAGCACCACCGCGCCCTATGTCTTTGTGCCATGCCTAGAGCGCGCCAGCTCGCCGCGCCCGACTGCCTCGTATAGACCACGCCTCGCCCTCTCCGCGCACGCTCACGCTCACCATGATAACCACAACCCCGCAGACACCCCCGTTCGCTGCCGTGCGACCCGTAGCTCCCACACGCCGTCACAAAAACCTCTGCCTCTGCGCAGAGCGCCGCACGCTCCCGACCAAACCACACCGCCCCACGCCTCGCCTTTAAGCCAACAACAGAACACATCACCGTCCCCTAGCCTCAGCCACGCTGCTAGCAGCTTGTAGCGTCATCACCGATGAGCCCGTGCCCACACCGTTCGGTCCCCTCGCTGCAGTATAAATGGACACCTCCCCTGCCTCATTTCTCCACACCAAGACCCTCACCACTCCTCACTGATCCTCCCTCACCCATCCCCGGAGCAAGGCGAGCTCTCTCTCGCTAGAATTTGGAGCCGCCCCAGGAGCTGTCATGACCGCCAATCGATCCGCCGTTGTCGACAACCCCATTCGCCCCCATCGCCGACCCTAGCTGGAGCCCAGGTGAGCCTCGCCGGACCCCCACCGCCGCATTAGGGTTAATTCCTCGCTGGAGCAGTTCATCGTCGACGATGACTCTCGGCCATTAGATTAGAATTAGATTGCACGATCTAGATTTGCCGATACTGTTTCGTTTAGTTAGACCCGCTGACTGGTGGACCCCGTCTATCAGCAGCCCACTATGTTGTGCAGTGCAGTTGGGTCGGCCCATTTAGTTTCCCGCGCGTAGCCTAGAAATTCAAATAAGGATTTTCCAATTTAGTTTAAACTAGTTTCTGTCCACAGATTCAAAAATCAATTCAGAGAGTCTCACTGAACCAAATTGCATGATTCAAATTTTGTTAGAAAGATACTTAAATTATGTATCCAAGCCCGTAGGATTTAAATCATTTGGAGTTAGAAATAATCTATAGTAAAAATAATAAGACGGAGACTTTTGCAACTTCAGACATTTTTCAAAAATCAACCATAATAGCTTTTGAGTTGATTCAAACTCTCAAAAATCACATTTGACAAGATCCATATGAATATGTAAAAATATTTAGGTTTGCATGTAGTGACATTGGACTAGTACCAAAAGAATGCTATTAGGACATTTCTAGTCACTTTAAATCTATTAAATGATAATCTTAAAGTTAATAAAATATGATCAACACTTTAAATCACATTCCCATGTATTAGAATATGTGGTGATGACATGTGTCAACATGATCCCATATTCTAATTGGAGAATATTAAATCTTAATTAATTTCAATGAGTAGAAATTACTTTTCTCTAATAAGATAAATAAAACTAGTTCTTTATTTCATGTGATGATTATGATGATGCTAGATCATCAAGTGTGAGCCTTAGTGTGCTGAATAGAACTAGTTAAGTATTGTTTGGTGATTGTGTATCCTGTATTTCATTTATAGACGATAGTACCGACCCAAGCTACGAGGAGGAGGTGTTCTACCAAGCAGAAGACGAAGAAAACTTCAATCACTACACCAATCAAGGCAAGCTAGAATTATACAATTTAACCATGCAAGCTTTAACCTAAGCAAGATGCATTAGGCATGCTTGGTTATATACCTTGATTTATACCAATCCCAAGTTTTACTTGCAAGCTTTATTATTTTACTTTACTAAAGTTCTTTACTTTTTAATACTTTGTGAGTATTGAAGAAGTAGTATAGATAGCATAAAAAGTATAAAACTAGGCCTGTACTTAGATGTCATTCTATGGCATGAGATTGAAGATTAGCACCCCTCATTAGTGAACACACTTAACTTAGTGGCTAGTGCTAAGCATAAAACTTGATCACTTTAGATGGGAATACTTGGTGAAAATGATTATGAAAACCTTGGAATGATGCTTCATTCTATTGAAATGTTTTGACATGTGTTGAGAAACACAAATGGATTTGATGATAAAAATGTTGAGGCATGAGCCTTAGCCCTTTATAAAAACTGATGCTTGGGTTCGAATGCGATACTATTCCAATTTTACCGTACGACCACAATACCTGAATTGAGTAGGGCTTAGACGGAAGTTTATATGCATTAGTATGGGTTCCCTTGCAGAAGAGGTTTGAGCTGAGGCTACCTCTTGATGATGTCCACCTATGCAGTGCCTAGGATGGTAGATGGCCATGGCTGGGAGGCCAAGCTCATAGGGGAGGTGCCTATACTAGAGTGTGTAATTGAAAGGTTATGATTGATTATCCGCATACTAAGTATGATGATTCAGGGTTATCCCTGACGGATGTATCGAATTCTATGGTGAAAGTGTACCACCTCTGCAGAGTGTCAAACTATTCGAATAGCCACTTCCGCGGTCATGGATAGTTGGAGTGGCCATACTGTTCCGTCGTCAGATGTTTTCAAAATGACTTGTGAAGTGAAGTATGATTTTGACTTCACCACAACAGGGTTGTGGATATGAAAACTAGGTTCCCACTTAAGTGATTTAGAACATTAATCTAGTTTTCTTTACTTCTAAACTCAGTTTAGATAAACCTGGCTTTTGCAAATAAACCTAGAGGTTAATATTCCTACTAGAACTACCTTACTTGTTAGTGATAGTTTGCGAGTGATGACCCACAAGTATAGGGGGTGTATCGTAGTATTTTCGAGGGAAGTGAAACCCAATTTATTGATTCGACACAAGGGGAGCCAAATAATATTTATAAGCCTTAACAACTGAGTTGTCAATTCAACTGCACCTGGAAACAATCTTGCTCATAGCAGTTTATCAGTAGCAACAGTTTTGTAGTAGGAATAGTAAAGTAGCAGCAGTAGTAAAGTAAAGACAGCAGTAACAATAGTAGTAAATGAGGATTCGAAAGTGTAGGCATAGGGATGGATGGACGGGCGTTGCATGGACAAGACAATTCACATGGCAATCAGAACATAGGGCAATTGCAGATAAATAAGATAAAGCATCCAAGTACTGGATAATCCTAGGCATGTGTTCCATATATAGTCATACGTGCTCGCAACGAGCACTTGCACAACATCTTTTGTCCTGCTAGCCCGTTTACAGTGGGGCCTCAAGGGAACTACTAGAAATTAAGGTGCTCCTTTTAATAGAGCACCGGAGCAAAGCATTAACACTCCATGAACACATGTGATCCTCACATCAAAGCCATTCCCTCCGGTTATCCCGATTTTTGTCACTTCGGGGCCTTTGGTTCCGGACAACAACGTGTGTATACAACTTGCAGATAAGACCATAAACAATACTATCATCATGAATCAATAACATGTTCAGATTTGAAATCATGGCACTCGGGCCCAAGTGACAAGCATTAAGCATAACAAGTCGCAACAAAGTCATAAAGCACTAATAGAAGATACTAGGCACCATGCCCTAACAATCTGATGCCATTACATGAAAGATCTCATCCAATCCCTACCATCCCCATAGCCTACAGCGGGGGATTACTCACTCATAGATGGGGGAAACATGGATGGTTGATGGAGAAGCGATGGTGATGATGATGGCGATGATCTCCTCCAATTCCCTGTCCCGGCAGGGTGCTAGAACGGAGTTTCTGGTGCTGTTTTGAGGAATCTAGTGGTGGCAGCGGAGCGGAACTCTTTCTGGAAAACGTTGAACCCCCCAGAGTTTTTAGGTCAGAAGGCTTCTTATAGGCGAAGAGGGAGACCGAGGGGGTGTCTGGGGCGGCCAGACCACCCCCTGGCGTGGCCTGGGCTAGCCCGACCAGTGTGGTGGTGTGGCCCAGCCCCCTCATCTCATATTCTGGCTCCCGGAGTCTTCTGGTGAAATAGGATTTTTGGCATATTTTCCGGGATTTTTCCTGATAGTTGATTTTCTGCACAAAAACTAGACACCAAGGCAATTCTGCTGAAAACAGCATCAGTCCGTGTTAGTTGCATCCAAATCACACAAGTTTAGAGGAGAAACAATAGCAAAAGTGTTCGGGAAAGTAGATACGTTTTGGACGTATCAACTCCCCCAAGCTTAGCTTATTGCTTGTCCTCAAGCAATTCAGTTGAAAACTGAGTGCGATAAAAGAAACTTTCACTAACACATTTGCCTCATATGATGTATATATTCTCAGCATGTGATCAACTACTTTGACAATTCATAATAAAGAGTATGCAACTAAGTTTACTTAATAGGCATTGCAAGCTATGAAGAGATTCCAACTTAAAAATAATAAGTAGCATGAAGTATAAATATAAGCAACATTACAATGCTCATAACTAGGTATGATAGAGTGGTATCTTGCTTGCCTTTGATTATGAATGCCAAGGCACCTCTGAAGTTCAGGTGAAGACTAGAAGTAAAGATATCAAGGATACGAGCATCAAAGTCATAACACAAATAATCAAGTAATGAGACAGGCATAAAGAATGACAACTATGCTCTCAAGAAAGTGCTCATAGAATAAGTGGAGACTCAACAAGGAAATGAAAAGGTTTTTAATAGTTTTAAAGGCTTCCAAATGCTGAAAGTTTTGTACTAATTAGCTTTGAGCTATCATTGCCCCTATCATAGGCATCTTTAATATGGTTAAGGTGAAAGTGAGGTCCATTCTGAGTTATATGCTTGACAGACTATAAACTGGAAATCCCATGTCCCTTGAGTACGAGGGCCGCTCCTCATGCTACTCAACTTTAGTTACCGGTAAGTTCTTGTCATCGTAAATACGTGCGTATAATAGAGAACCGCCATCGGGGTACCCCTTGCCCGATGATACAGAAGAATCCCCATATCAAAATGACAAGGCAAGCAGACAATGAGTATCTCAGCAATCTTCTTATTTACCATGGGAAAATGGTGCTTTTTTCTCTCTTTCCTCTTTTCTCAAGTCTCTTTTTTTCTTTTCTTTTTTTCTCAATAGCTATCTCTCTCTTTTTTTATAAGAAGAATGCTTCATAGATATCATTATGGTTACGCTGCAGGTTTCCACCATGACGACATGGATTAGACCAATGCCAGTGCTTTCTAACACACATACATAACTCCATGGACTTACAAGCTCCCTTTTATTTCACAATCGACATCCACAAACAAAAGAGCATGGTATAAACCGGTATATATTTACAGTGTTGAAAGCATTCCCGTGACAAGACGGTTCTCGCTAATCCTCAAAGATATAATTTGCAAGCATATAACTTTCATGGACAGTCACAATGGTTCAGGTTTATTAAATGCAGAAAATAAAGTGTGCCATCAAGTTCGTGAGAGCTTTACTAACTAACTTTCTCATAACAAGCAAACATTTTATTCGGAAGAAAACAAGGCATATTGAATATGCACGTAAATAGCAAATGATGCTAATAGGTAGGTATGGTGGACACTTTGGCAATATTTGGTTTTAGGGAGTTGGGAACATGAGTAAAACATACTCAGTGAAAGTGAAGGCTAGCAACAGTAAGGGAGCGACAAACGAGAGAGCAATAGCTGTCATAATCATGCTTGCAACAAAACAGGACTAATCATGGCAAGAAAGTGATTCAAGACCCTCAAGGCAAAATAATTCATCGAGGCTTAACTGATTATTTCAGTCATATGCATGCGTGAGCACGTGCCAAGTCAATTCAAATGAAACATTCAGAGGAGGATACCACAATGTCATACCATGTTATGAATAGAGTAATGCAAGCAAACATTCATAAGACATGCTACAAACTATTAGCAAGCTGGAACTAATCATATGAAAGCAAGGACTACTAAGCATCCATAAATAACATACACCCTACACGAACAGGCTAAGCATGCCCACAATGATGAGTATATGTACAAAAATGAAAACAAATAGAGTTCGTTACCAGCCTCTTACCACACCTCAAGTTTGTCATTAATCCTCATTATTGCCCTTCACTTGTGTGGCTTGAATAATAACATGAAACCAAATCTCACTGAGGACTGCTGAACCCTGCAACAAACTCACAAAACCAAAGAAGAAAAACAAATATTTTTGGTGTTTTCGATTTTTAAAAGAAGAACCAAAAAGGAAGAACAAGCAAAGCAAAATCTTTTTGGGTTTTTTGAATAGTTCAAACAAAGCAAAAAGGGAAAAGCAAACCAAGAAAAAAAGAAAAAGAAGCACACCAAAGAGAAACAACAGAAATATTTTTGGTCTTTTTGTGTTTTAGAAAGCGAAAGCAAAGAAAGAACAAAAACTAAAAGGAGAACGAAACATGAATATACAAAGTACTGACGCAAAATGATATGGAGATGAGTGCGATGGCGGCGTACCTCCCCCCAAGCTTAGGCTTTTGGCCTAAGTGGGTATCAATCCCAAGCTGGCCAAGATGAAGTGTCACCGTGGTATGACGAGGAGGTACCCTCATCCTGGTGCGAGCTCGAGTACGTCCCTCCGTAGTGCGCAGAGTAATTGTAGGAGGGCACATCCTCCTAGTGCTGCTCGTGGAAACCCAGCAAGTGAAGCTGCTCGTCCACCTCCTCCTTAGAGCGCGACCATGGTCTCCTATGAACACTAAACAAAGAAGACTGCGTCAAAGGGATCTCCCTCTCATCCCCGTCAGTAAACAGCATCCTATATACTAGACTGTCCAAATCAGAATCAACAGTGACAAAGTGATGAGTTTTCATAGCAACAAGGTCAAGCCTTTGTGGCGCTAAAATAGTATCATTGGGGTCCACTGAAAGCCCTAATGCAATGACCATACGTGAGGCAATGATGCCCCCATAGATAGGTCCCCTAGCAGCTAGGCGGTGAGCAATAAGCGAGCCATGGTTGTACCGAGTATCATTGTTAAGCGCAGCAGCAAGGAAGGCTAAATGATAGTTGGAGATATTACTCGTATTCTCCCTACCTAGAACGCTAGTAGCAAGATAATATGCAAAGTATCTAAGAGCAGGGAGTTGGATGTTTCTTATCTTTCCGCGCTGCGCCACACGGTCATCATCATTGGTCACCCCTCGGTAAAGCTCCAGCAAATCAGCGGGTCGCCCTTGAATTTTCTTCATGGTCCCTGTCATGCTTACACCTACAACACTGCAAAATCTTTCCAATGACATGGTAAAGGGCAGATTATAAATTTTGACAGAGATAGTTGACTGATAGGGCGTGTTAGTAAACACGAAGCTCTCAACAAAGGTTTTGGTGAGCATAGCGTATTGCTTACTCTCATCTTGCATATATGAGGTCAAACCAACCCTCAGAATTAGTAGCAAGAAATCATCAAGAATCCCTGCAGCTTGTAAGAAAATAAAACAAGGAAAAGTAGATGGATGAGCATCCCCATCATCCCCTTCATTACCAATACGAGTTGCAATGAGATCTTCATTGTATGATGGCCTAAACTGAGAGGTTGATCTTGAGGGCCTCGACCTCCTAGGTACATCCCTCTCAAATATCTCTCCAAAGGTATGGTTGTTCATGCTTGGTATTCTGAAATTTAAACACCTATTAAACAAGTGATTGCAAAGTGAATATAATGAAGAGTACTACTCATAGGGACTTGTAAGAGGCCTAAACATGCATCAAAACTATATCTCTAATCATCAAACAAGCTTACAAGCTCTCATAACTTGTCACCTACAGCAGCAAAATACTTAAGATATAATCCACTAAACACAAATCTACTTGGACAAGCGGAGGAGTCACATACCGGAGAACAAATGCTCCAAATTTCAGCAACAAAGATGGGCTGAGCAAGGAGATCGAAGAAATCAGGAGCAAGCACAGCAAGAACGCAATTTTGAGCAATGAACTGGAGTTTGCTCGGGAGAGAGAAGAAAGTGGCAAGTGAGAGAGTGAGTGGAGGGCCAGGGGTGGCCCACACCATGGCATGGCGCCACCCGGGGCAGGCCGCGCCACCAGGTGTTGTGCCTGCCTGGTGGGTCCCCCTGGTACCTTCCAGGCACTCCTCTGCCCCTTTTTTCACGCAAAAATTTAATATGAATTTTCTGGAATTTTTCGAGACACTTTATTTTTGGGCATTTTTCAGGTATAGATGAATGATTTTCTAGCAGAAAAAGATTTTTTGGAAATGATGCAATGCAAAACAAAACAAAAGCTACAGAAGTTCTAAGACACTCTAAAATGCAAGCAACTAGCACAATAAAGGTAAACTAAACGAAAGCAAAAACTAAAATGGATAGAATAGAAGTAAGTGGAGATAATCATAGTGAAAACATTGTTTTGTTCAATGAAATCCTTTTGTTAACAAGGTTGATCAGGTCTTGTTACCAAAACAATTTTATATGAAACAAAACTTTGTATTCCACGAATGATTATGTTACCTCAACTTTGATAGCAATGGTCCCAATCATAATAGTTTCAAATTTTTCTCTTGGTATGGGACAATATATTTCTCCAACTTGAATGCCCTCAACATGTTCAATTGAATTCAAACCATAGGTACTTTCAATCTTCTTGGGGAAATAGACAGTATGTTCCTTGTCATTAACATTGAAAGTCACCTTTCCTTGATTACGATTAATAACAGCCCCTGCAATATTAAGAAAAGGTCTCCCAAGAATAATAGACATATTATCATCTTCAGGCATTTCAAGCACAACAAAATCAGTTAATATCAAGCAATTATGAGCCACTTGAACAGGTACATCCTCACATATACCAACAGGAATAGTGGTAGATTTATCAGCCATTTGCAAAGATATATCAGTTGGTATTAATTTTTCTAGTTGAAGTCTCTTATAGAGGGAAAAAGGCATAACACTAACTCCAGCTCCCAAATCACAAAAAGCAGTTCTAACATAACTATTCTTAATAGAGCAAGGGATAGTTGGAATCCCTGGGTCTCCAAGTTTCATAGGAACCTTACCATTAAAGGAGTAATTGGCAAGCAAAGTAGAAATTTCTTCATTAGGGATCCTCCTTTTATTCGAGACAATATCCTTCATATACTTTGAGTAAGGAGGCAATTTACTAGCATCAGTCAAAGGAATTTGCAAGAATAAAGGTTTCATCCACTCACAAAACTTATTATAGTGTTCATCTTCCTTAGACTTGTGTTTCTTATCAAGGAAAGGCATAGGTTTTTGGACCCAAGGCTCTCTTTCACTACCATGTTTCTTAGCAACAAAATCTTCTTTAGTGTATTTAGTATTCTTGGTGTGCTTTTCAGGTTCTTCTTCAACTTTTTCTTCATTAGGAACATGATTTTCTTCAGTACCACTTTCGGTTTCAGCATCAGAGACAAATATACTATTAGGGTCTATAGCAGGTTCAGAGGGTTCTACAACAGTTTTATGTTTCTTTTTCCTTTTCTTACGAGTAGAGCCACTATTTTCAGCTTGTTAAAGAACAATTCTGCTCAATTCTTTTGGGATGCCCCTCAGGATATAGAGGATCCTGGGTAGCAGCACCACTTCTAGTTCTAATTTCATAAGCATGTTTTTCTTTAGCAGCGTTAATTAGCAAGTCTTTTTGCACTTTAATGAGTTTATCTATTTGAGTTTGAACCATTTGAAAGTGTTTGACAATCATTTTAACATCATTAGAGGTTCTTTCCACAATATCTTTTAACTCAACAATAGCTCTAGAATTTTCCATTAGATGATTTTGCACCCTTTTATTAAAATTATCTTGCTTAACAATAAAAATGTCGAATTCTTCTAAGAATTGATCAGGAGGTTTAGAGTAAGGGATATCACCTTCATCAAAGTGTTGGAGAGAGTGTACCTCAATAGTGGATGAGTGGGGAATTGGCTTACATAATTCTTCTATATGAGGTAAATTCTTGACATCTGCAGCTTTAATTCCCTTCTCCTTAAGACATTTCTTAGCTTCCTTCATCATTTCATCATTTAATTCAATAACTCTCCTCTTCTTTGATGTTGGAATAGGCACAGGAATAGTTGGTTCAAGTATAATTATTTCAGGTATAGCTGGTTCAGGAGGATCCCAATCTTCATAATTCTTGCTTATTTTAGCCATTAATTCCTCAGCTTCCTTGGGAGTCCTATTCCTGAAAACACAATCAACACAACTATCTAGGTATGTCCTAGATTCTTCAGTTAGTCCATTATAAATAGATCAAGAAGCTCATTCTTAGGTAATGGACTTCCAGCCTGTGCATGAATCAAAGCACAAAACCTTGCCCATGATTCGGGAAATATCTCTTTTTCTCCCTGTTTAAAATCAAAAAGTTCCTGCAAAATAGCATGTCTAGCTCTAGGAGGAAAATATTTCTACAGGAAAGTACTAATCAAGCAATAAGATCTATCAATAGATCCAGGAGGTAAATTACTAAACCAAGTTTTAGCTTCCCTTTTAGTGAAAAAGGGAAAATCTTAGCAACAAAGTAGGTGCGCATCTTAATATCATCAGAAAACAAGCCACTCATGGTAGAAATCTCAGTCATATGTTCTACCGCACTTTCATTCTTAGTCCCACAAAAAGGTTCTTTCTCAACAATAGCTATGTAAGATAGATCGAGAGAGAAATCATAATCTTTATCTTTAATGTTTATGGGAGAAGCAGCAAACTTAGCAATAGGAGACAATTTGGGTCTAATAGTACGCCTCTCAAGGAGACTCTTAGCAGCGCTCCTATCATGGGTTTTTTTTGCATTCTTTAATAAATTCATTGGTCATCTCAACATAACCATATTCAATATCATAACTCTCACTAGACTCATGTGAACTAACATGTGTAGTAGTGTCTTCATTAGGAGTTTCAGTATTTTGAGCTATAGTTCTAGCAATCGTAGCGTCTAGGAAAGGACCTTATGAACCACTCTTATGAAGCACAATAGAAGTAGCATCATAAGTATCAGAAGTTTCAGATTCAGCAGTAGTAGCAGTGTGTGTAGCATGCATATGTGGTGGTGTAACGAGCTTACTCATAACAGATGGTGAATCAAGAGCAACAGAGGTGTTCAGAACCGTACCTCTTCTTGTAATGGATGGTAAAATAAGAACCTTGCCATCACGAGACTTACCCATGATGGATGGATAGCAGCGAACAATAGAGAATCCAAGTGAACTTGATAAATAAAGCTATGCTCCCCGGCAACGGCGCCAGAAAATAGTCTTGATGACCCACAAGTATAGGGGGTGTATCGCAGTATTTTCGAGGGAAGTGAAACCCAATTTATTGATTCGACACAAGGGGAGCCAAAGAATATTTATAAGCCTTAACAACTGAGTTGTCAATTCAGCTGCACCTAGAAACAATCTTGCTCACAACAGTTTATCAGTAGCAACAGTTTTGTAGTAGGAATAGTAAAGTAGCAGCAGTAGTAAAGTAAAGACAGATGTAGCAATAGCAGTAAACCGTAGGATTCGAGTGTGGTAGGCATAGGGATGGATGGACGGGCGTTGCATGGACAAGATAATTCACATGGCAATCAGAACATAGGGCAATTGCAGATAAATAAGATAAAGCATCCAAGTATTAGATAATCCTAGGCATGTGTTCCATATATAGTCATACGTGCTCGCAATGAGAACTTGCACAACATCTTTTGTCCTGCCAGCCTTTTTGCAGTAGGGCCTCAAGGGAACTACTGGCAATTAAGGTGCTCCTTTTAATAGAGCACCGGAGTAAAGCATTAACACTCCGTGAACACATGTGATCCTCACATCAAAGTCATTCCCTCCGGTTATCCCGATTTCTGTCACTTCGAGGCCTTTGGTTCCGGACAACAATATGTGTATACAACTTGCAAATAAGACCATAAACAATACTATCATAATGAATCAATAACATGTTCAGATCTGAAATCATGGCACTCGGGCCCTAGTGACAAGCATTAAGCATAACAAGTCGCAACAAAGTCATAAAGCATTAGTAGAAGATACTAGGCACCATGCCCTAACAATCTGATGCCATTACATGAAAGATCTCATCCAATCCCTACCATCCCCATATCCTACAGCAGGGGATTACTCACTCATAGATGAGGGAAACATGGATGGTCGATGGAGAAGCGATGGTGATGATGATGGCGATGATCTTCTCCAATTCCCCATCCTGGCAGGGTGCCAGAACGGAGTTTTTGGTGCTGTTTCGAGGAATCTGGTGGTGGCGGCGGAGCGGAACTCTTTCTAGAAAAACGTCGAACCCCCAGAGTTTTTAGGTCAGAAGGCTTCATATATGCGAAGAGGGAGACCGAGGGGGTGTCTGGGGCGGCCAGACCACCCCATGGCGCAGCCTAGGCTAGCCCGTGCGGCCAGGTGGTTTGGCCTGGGCCCAGCCCCCCTCCGTATCGTATTCTGGCTCTGGGAGTCTTCTGGTGAAATAGGATTTTTGGCATATTTCCTGGGATTTTTCCTGATAGTTGATTTTCTGTACAAAAACTAGACACCAAGGCAATTCTGCTGAAAACAGCGTTAGTCCATGTTAGTTGCATCCAAATCACACAAGTTTAGAGGAGAAACAATAGCAAAAGTGTTCGGGAAAGTAGATACGTTTTGGACGTATCAGCGAGTACTTAAAGAGTACTCATGGCTTTGTCCCTGGCTATTCCCGTGGCCAGACTATGAGGAGGACTATCAGGATGATGGACAGCAGGACGTCTATGACAACTAGGATCATCTCCCATCGTCAGCATTTCCTATGACTCTGAAGATGGAGCCCACTACTACGCTTATTATTCCGCTGCTTGTTTGTATTAAGACTGGATCATGAGATCCTTTATTTGTGTAAGACCTTATTATGTTTTGTAATGGATGATGTACTGTGATATCCAATTTGTTATGTCTCACAAAAATGGTAATTCTGGGATTGCGATGTATGGCATAACAGGCATCTAGGATTAAAAATCCGGGTGTTGACAGAATGGCGACGGAGGCACGAGCAAGAAGAGAGATGGGAAAATTACCGCAGTTGTGCTGCAACTTAACCCCCTCGCGGATGTCATCCAACGGCCAGCAGACACCCTACTGGACGCGTGGCGCACATCATCATCGACACGTGGAGAAGGGGAATCACGAACCGTCCCCCACTACTCCCATTACACGTGGAAATCGAGGAGGCGTAGTTAAACTAGAAGATTACGCACGCCCAGTCAAATCGAAGTTAGAAAGTGGGACCCATCGCTCGTCATGTCTGTTGGGTCCGCAGCATAGAAAACAAAAAAATTCCTACGATGAGAACTATACGCCAAGATCTATCTACTAGATACAGAGCAACGGGTGGACATACATCCATGCAGAACTTACCCTCGAAGACAATGAGCTTTGTTAACGAGTAGGAACTCGTGGTTGATGTAGTTGTACACTTGCCGATCTCAAGATCGTGAGGAAGTCCGAGCGCCGCAACTCAGCAGCGCATCCGCACTCACACACACGTTCAAGCCACCGGGCAACCTCCACCTCCTCGCCCAATGTCCAAATGGAAGCAAAGCAACTCCTTCCGCATTTAAATGCCACCAGAACATGTATCTCGCTAATCCGAGACCATGGGGGAATAATTCTAGAGGGGAGAGAGATCCTTCACAAGGAGGTGTGAGGATGAAGGAGGAATGGGTGGCCTTTATAGGAGGAGGGGTGCCCCATCTCTCCATGGTCATGCATGGGGGGTGACCCCTCACCTCCCCCATTCATGTGGTGGTAACTCCTCCACATTAAAATGCCTCTTCACATTCCCTTTTAAAGTCTCCACTTTAAATGCATTAAATTTCTCCAAATTAAATGCTCTCTCATTTAATAAAAATCTTTTTATTAAATTTATTCAGAATTTTGTTAATTACTTTAATTAACAAACATTCACATATAGCCCCTTGCAATATTTCAATATCACATGCAGAACCACCTTCTGCAATTTCACCCGAAACAATTTCCGGTTTCTATTGAAACAATTCCTACGCTTTGCAATTCTTTTGTCTGAAACATCTGTGCTCCAAAATGGTGTCTGGTAACTCTTAAGTGTGCCACCCTACAGTTCGCGAATAATGCAGACATGATCGAGACCCTTCTCCGATCAATAATCAGCAGCAGGACCTGGAGATCCGTACTGACTCCTACACATTCAACGATGACTCCTGTGATCGTGAGAACCTTTAACACTTGTAACTAAATCCCTTTGTCTCTCGATATATTACATGTCCGAGATTCGATCATCGGTATCTCCATACCTAGTTTGATCTCGTTACCGACATGCACTCTTTTCTTGTTCCGGTGATATAACATTCTAGTGATCACATCACTTCCTTGCAAGCTATCCTAATGTGTTATCACCGAGAGGGCCCAGAGCATATCTATCCGTCATCTGGATTGAAAAATTCCACCCTTGATCCATGAGCCTCAACATAACACCTTCGTAGTACTGAACCCATATTTATAGTCACCCTGTTACGGTGTGACGTTTGATGTTATCAAGATACTCTTCCGGTGTTAGCAATTAACATGATCTCATGGTCTAAGGATAAAGATTACTTCGTATGATGTAATAGCAATATAAACATAATGACTTGATCGTAATGCTATACTTCGGATGAATGTTCATCACATCATTTTAGAAATGCTCTGACCTTGTTATTAACAACATCCAATGTCCATGATCAGGAAACCTTGATCATCTTGTTAATCAACAAGCTAGTCTATAAGAGAGGCATAACTAGGAACCCTTTTTGTTTATTAAACACACATGTATTGATGTTTCCTATCAATACAATTATAGCATGCAAAATAAACATCTATCATATACAAGGAATACATAATAACAACTTTATTATTGCCTCTCAGGGCATATTTCCTTCAGTCTCCCACTTGCACTAGAGAGAATAATCTAGTTCACATAGTGATAAATCTAACACCCATGCGGTTCTGGTGTTGATCATGTTTTTCCCTAGGGAGAACTTTTGTCAACGAATCTGCTACATTCAGGTCCGTGTGTACTTTACAAATCTTTATATCTCCATCCTTGACATGCTCGCGGATGGAGTGAAACCGGCGCTTAATATGCTTGGAATTCTTGTAAGACCTTGGTTCCTTGGCGTTGGATATGGCTCCATTATTGTCACAATAGATCACCATTGGGTCCAACGCACTAGGAACCACACATAGTTCCGTTATGAACTCCTTCATCCAAACCGCTTCTGCTCAAGCGCAAAGAACATATTCCGCCTCGTTGTTGATCCAGCCACCAAGTTGTTTGGAGCTCCTCCAACTAGCTGTCTGCTCAAGATAAATACGTATCCGGATTGAGACTTAGAGTCATCCGGATCAGTGTCAAAGCTAGCATCGACATAACACTTAGCGACTAGCTCTTCTTCACCTCCGTATACAAGAAACATATCCTTAGTTCTTCTCAAGTACTTAAGGATATTCTTGATCGCTATCCAGTGTTCCGAACCTGGATCAGATTGGTACCTACTAGTCAAACTAATAGCATGTGCCACATCCGGTCTTGTACATAGCATGCCATACATTATCGAGCCTATGGCTGAGGCATAGGGGATCTTATCCATTATCTCTCTCTTTCTTCCAGTAGCCGGACTTTGAGTCTTACTCAATGTCTTGCCTTGCAACATAGGTAAGTACCCCTTCTTACTTCCGTCCATATTAAACTTCTTTAATATCTTATCAAGGTATGTACTCTACGATAGCCCAATTAGGCGTCTTGATCTATCTCTATAGATTTTAATGCCTAATATATATGAAGCTTCACCAAGGTCCTTCATCGAAAATTTGTTGTTTAGATAACTTTTAACACTGTTTAAAAGATCTATATCATTTCCAATCAATAATATGTCATCCACATATAATATCAGAAATGCCACATTGCTCCCACTCACTTTCTTGTAAATACAAGCCTCTCCATAAGTTTGGACAAATCCAAACTCTTTGATCACCTCATCAAAGCGGAGATTCCAACTCCGGGATGCTTGCTTCAGTCCATAGATGGATCGCTGAAGTTTGCACACCTTATCAGCATACTTAGGATCGACAAAACCCTTAGGTTGTATCATATACAACTCTTCTTCAATATTACCATTGAGGAACGCAGTTTTGACATCCATCTGCCATATTTCATAATCGAAATATGCAGCAATTACTAACATAATCCTAACCGACTTAAGCATCACTACGAGAGAGAATGTCTCATCGTAGTCAACTCCTTGAATTTGTCGAAACCCGTTTGCAACAAGTCGAGCCTTATAGATGGTTACATTACCATCAGCATCAGTTTTTCTTTTGAAAATCCATTTATTCTCAACGGCCTTTCGATCGTGAGGTAAGTCCTCCAAGGTCCAAACCTGGTTTTCGTACATGTATTCCATCTCGGATTTCATGGCTTCTAGCCATTTGTTGGAATCAGGGCTCATCATCGCTTCTTCATACGTCGCAGGGTCACCTATTTGATCAATCATGAAATTCATAACAGGATTGTCGTACAGTTCAGGAGCTGCACGTGTCCTGCTTGACCTGCGAGGTTCGGTAGTGTCCTCTTTCGGAGTTTCATGATCAATATCATTAGCTCTCTCTTCATTAGGTGAAGTCAACTCCGAAACAACTTCTGGAGCTGCGCTACTCGCCATTTCATGAAGAGAAGGTTCAATAACCTCTTCGAGTTCTACCTTCCGACTACTCACACCTTTCGCGAGAAACTCCTTCTCAAGAAAGGATCCATTCTTGGCAACAAAGACCTTGCCCTCGGATCTGTGATAGAAGGTATACCCAATCGTTTCCTTAGGGTATCCTATGAAGACGCATTTTTCCGCTTTGGGTTCGAGTTTATCCGGTTGAAGTTTCTTCACATAAACATCGTATCCCCAAACCTTAAGAAATGACAGCTTAGGTTTGTTTCCAAACCATAATTCATACGGTGTCTTTTCAACGGATTTAGATGGTGCCCTATTTAAACTGAATGCAGCGGTTTCCAGTGCATAACCCCAAAATGACAGTGGCAAGTCAGTCAGAGACATCATAGATCGAACCATATCCAATAAAGTACGATTACGGCATTCTGACACACATTACGTTGTGGTGTTCCTAAGGCGTGAGTTGTGAAACTATTCCACGCCTTTCATATGTGTGCTAAACTCAGAATTCAAGATACTCTCCTCCATGGTCGGACCGCAGAAATTTGATCTTTCTGTTACGATGATTTTCCACTTTATTCTGAAATTCTTTGAACTTTTCAAAAGTTTCAGACTTGTGTTTCATCAAATAGATATACCCATATCTACTCAAATCATCCGTGAAAGTAACAAAATAACGATATCCACCTCGGCACACTCATTGGTCCACACACATCAGTATGTATGATTTCCAATAAATCATCGCCTGCTCCATTGAACCGAAAACGGCGTTCTAGTCATCTTGCCCATAAGGCATGGCTCAAATGTATAAAATGATTCAAAATCAAGTGATACCAAAAATCCATCGAATGGAGTTTCTTCATGCGTTAACGCCAATATGACCTAGACGGCGATACATATATGTAGATATATCATTATCAAGTTTAATCCTTTTAGCATCAACATTATGAATATGCGTAATACTACTATCGAGATCCAACAGAAATAAACCATTCAACACAGGTGCATGACCATAAAAGATATTATTCATATAAATCGAACAACCATTGTTTTCAGACTTAAACGAATAACCACTTTGCATCAAACACGATCTGGATACAATGTTCATGCTCAGTGCAGGCACCAAATAACAATTATTCAGGTTTATAACTAATCCCGACGGCATATGGAGAGGCAGCGTTCCGACGGCGATCACATCAACTCTTGATCCATTTCCAACCCACATCGTGACCTCATCCCTTGCTAGTTGTCGCTTGTTCCGCAGCCCCTGAACCGAGTTACATATATTAGCAACCGATCCCGTATCAAATACCCAGGTGCTACTACGAGTACTAGTTAAGTACACATCAATAACATGTATAGCACATATACCTTTGTTTGCCTTGCCGGCCTTCTTGTCCGCCAAATACTTAGGGCAGTTGCGCTTCCAATGGCCAGTCCCCTTGCAATAGTAGCACTCGGTGTCAGACTTAGGTCCAGCTCAGGGTTTCTTTTCAGCGGCAATGATTTGCCGCCTTCTTTCCTTCTTCTTGCCTTTCTTGTCCTTCTTGAAACCAGTGGTCTTATTGATCATCAACACTTGATGTTCTTTCCTAATCTCCACTTCAGCCTTAAGCATTGATGTAAGATCGGAAGAGACTTCTTCATGCTCGCATATTATAGTTCATCACGAAGCTCTTGTAGCTAGGTGGAGATTGGAGAACACGATGTATGTTCAAGTCAATGGGAATCGTTATTCCCAAGGACACAAGCTTATCGGCGTACCTGCACATTTTGAGTACGTGCTCACTAACGGAGCTGTTTTCCTCCATCATGCAGCTAAAGAACTTTTCTGTAGCATTATAACTCTCTACGGCAGCATGGGTATCGAAAATCATTTTCAATTCTCCCATGGTATCAAAGGCATTGCCATTTTCGAAACGCTTTCGAAGTTCTGGCTCTAGCCCATACAATATGCTGCAATGAACTAAGTTGTGGTCCTCCTGACGAGTCACATAGACATTCTTTTCCTCGTCAGGGGCATCAGGAGCTGGTGGGGGGCCTAGCGGCTCATCTAGCACATATTGCTTTTGTGCAGCAGTGAGGAGAATCCTCAAATTCATAGCCCAGTTGGTGAAGTTGCTACCATTCGCAGCAAGTTTCTCTTTCTCCATGAACACATTGAAATTAAAAGCAGGTGGTGCCATCTACAACAGAATTTGTAAAGTATATTTAGACTAAGTTTATGATAGATTGAGTTCAACTAATCCAAATTACTAATGAACTCCCACTCAAAAACGACATCCCTCGTGTCCCTTTGGTGATTACATGAACCAAATCCACTACACCAAGTCCGATCATCACGTGAGTCGGTGTAGCTTCAAAGGCGAGCATGTATATGGGCATCATATCAACTATATGACTCATGCTTAACCTTTCGGTCCGTGTTCCGAGGCCATGTCTGTACATGCTAGGCTCGTCAAGTAAGAACCTTAGTATTTGCGTGTGTAAAACTGTCTTACACCCATTGTATGAAAGCGTAGAGTCGAGAACACCCGATCATCACGTGATGCCTCAAAACACGATCCACAAAACGGTGCATACTTAAGGAAGAACACATTTTATCTTGATATCTAAATGAGGGATCATCTTATAATGCTACCAAAAGCGCCAAACTAGCAATATAAGATGCTAATGTGTGAAGTGAGGTGATATGGTCCATGCATTTGATCTCTATCATTTGCATCGTGGTATGATCTCTATCATTCCTTTGTGTGTAAGGCCAAGGTCTATGGAACTTACACATTAAGTGAGTTGTAAGAGTATCTATCATACATCTACTTACAACAATACCATATCAAAACACTAGCCCAGCAATAATATAAACTAGACGCCTCTAATTTATCAATTGCAAGTTTTACGTGGCTTAGGGCTTTTGGAGATAGAACCGGTCTAACCTACGAACATGAACCACAACGAGGATAACCAAGTTATTAGCAACTCATTGTAAATCAGATATTGACTATAGTAGGAGAGACAAACACCCGCTATCCACTTATGCAAAACTAGTTGCATGTCAGTCATGGAACCGGTCTCATGTACGATGACATGTAAGGTTGGTCCGGGCCGCTTCATCCCACTATGCCACCAATATCTAAAGTACATAGAAGATGCAATAACATGATCATCATCGCCCACATATAAACATATGTGTACTATCCGTGCAAAGCACCTACGCATAGATCAGGCTCTGATACCACTGTTGGGTCCGCAGCATAGAAAACAAAATTTTTCCTACGATGAGAACTATACGCCAAGATCTATCTACTAGATACAGAGCAATGGGTGGACATACATTCATGGAGAACTTACCCTCGAAGACAACGAGCTTTGTTAACGAGTAGGAACTCTTGGTTGATGTAGTCGTACACTTGCCGATCTCAAGATCGTGAGGAAGTCCGAGCGCCACAACTCAGCAACGCATCCGCACTCGCACACACGTTCAAGCCACCGGACAACCTCCACCTCCTCGCTCCAGCGATCCAGCGGAAGCAGCAACTCCTTCGCATTTAAATGCCACTGGAACATGTATCTCGCTAATCCGAGACCATGGGGAATAATTTTAGAGGGGAGAGAGATCCTTCACAAGGAGGTGTGAGGATGAAGGAGGAATGGGTGGCCTTTTATAGGAGGAGGGGTGCCCTCTCTCCATGGCGGCGCATGGGGGTGACCTCACCTCCCCCATTCATGTGGTGGTAACTCCTCCACATTAAAATGCCTCTTCACATTCCCTTTTAAAGTCTCCACTTTAAATGCATTAAATTTCTCCAAATTAAATGCTCTCTCATTTAATAAAACTCTTTTTATTAAATTTATTCAGAATTTTGTTAATTACTTTAATTAACAAACATTCACATATAGCCCCTTGCAATATTTCAATATCACATGCAGAACCACCTTCTGCAATTTCACCCGAAACAATTTCCGGTTTCTATTGAAACAATTCCTACGCTTTGCAATTCTTTCGTCTGAAACATATGTGCTCCAAAATGGTGTCCGGTAACTCTTAAGTGTGCCACCCTACGGTTCGCGAATAATGCAGACATGATCGAGACCCTTCTACGATCAATAATCAGCAACGGGACCTGGAGATCCGTACTGACTCCTACACATTCAACGATGACTCATGTGATCATGAGAACCTTTAACGCTTGTAACTAAATCCCTTTGTCTCTCGATATATTACATGTCTGAGATTCGATCATCGGTATCTCCATACCTAGTTTGATCTCGTTACCGACATGCACTCTTTTCTCGTTCCCGTGATATAACATTCTAGTGATCACATACTTGCTTTCAAGCTATCCTAATGTGATATCACCGAGAGGGCCCAGAGCATATCTATCCGTCATCTGGATTGACAAATTCCACTCTTAATCCATGAGCCTCAACATAACACCTTCGTAGTACTGAACCCATCTTTATAGTCACCCTGTTACGGTGTGACGTTTGATGTTATCAAGATACTCTTCCGGTGTTAGCAATTAACATGATCTCATGGTCTAAGGATAAAGATTACTTCGTATGATGTTATAGAAATATAAACATAATGACTTGATCGTAATGCTATACTTCGGATGAATGTTCATCACATCATTTCACAAATGCTGTGACCTTGTTATTAACAACATCCAATGTCCATGATCAGGAAACCTTGATCATCTTGTTAATCAACAAGATAGTCTATAAGAGAGGCATAACTAGGAACCCTTTTTGTTTATTAAACACACATGTATTGATGTTTCCTATCAATACAATTATAACATGCAAAATAAACATCTATCATATACAAGGAATACATAATAACAACTTTATTATTGCCTCTCAGGGCATATTTCCTTCAGTCTCCCACTTGCACTAGAGACAATAATCTAGTTCACATAGTGATAAATCTAACACCCATGGAGTTCTGGTGTTGATCATGTTTTGCCCTAGGGAGAACTTTTGTCAACGGATCTGCTACATTCAGGTCCGTGTGTACTTTACAAATCTTTATATCTCCATCCTTGACATGCTCGCGGATGGAGTGAAACCGGCACTTAATATGCTTGGAATTCTTGTGAGACCTTGGTTCCTTGGCGTTGGCTATGGCTCCATTATTGTCACAATAGATCACCATTGGGTCCAATGCACTAGGAACCACACCTAGTTCCATTATGAACTCCTAAGTCCAAACCGCTTCCTGCGTTGCTTCTGAAGCAGCAACATATTCCGCCTCCATCGTTGATCCAGCCACCACAGGTTGTTTGGAGCTCCTCCAACTAGCTGCTGCTCCGTTCAAGAGAAATACGTATCCGGATTGAGACTTAGAGTCATCCGGATCAGTGTTAAAGCTAGCATTGACATAACACTTAGCGACTAGCTCTTCTTCACCTCCGTATACAAGAAACATATCCTTAGTTCTTCTCAAGTACTTAAGGATATTATTGACCGCTATCCAGTGTTCCGGACCTGGATCAGATTGGCACCTACTAGTCAAACTAATAGCATGTGCCTCATCCGGTCTTGTACATAGCATGGCATACATTATAGAGCCTATGGCTGAGGCATAGGGGATCTTATCCATTATCTCTCTTTCATTACGAGCTATGAAATCTATTTATTCAATATTCGTTTCAGGGATAGCTATTACCTGGGTTTCCTTACCTTTTACGGCTAATGTGAGCTCATCCAACTTAGCATTGAGTTCTTTGTTTTCTTGTGGTGAAATAGAGTTCACCTTCTTCATGTTTGATCTATCCACATGCCATTGATCATGGTTGTCTTGCATATTGTCTAGCAGCTTCTTTGCTTCGATAATATGTTTACCCATAAACATTCCTCCAGCTGCAGTATCAAGCATAGACTTAGACACAGGATTAAGAGCATTATAAAATAAATGTAGGATTAACCAATTTTCCATCCCATGACTAGGACAGTTTCTTAAGCATTCTTTCATCCTCTCCCATGCAAGCGCTAGTGGCTCATGCTCTTCCTGTCTAAAGCTAGTAATATTAGATCTGAGTTGCATAGTCTTTGCAGGTGGGAAAAATTTAGTCATAAATAAAGAAGTACATCCCACCCATGATGTAATAGTATTTCTAGGCAAAGATAGCAACCATTCTTTTGCTCTCCCTCTTAGAGAGAAAGGAAATAAACGCAATTTGACTGCATCAGGGTCAACGTCTTTAATACGCATCATATCACATATCTTAGTGAAAGTATTCAAGTGCATACCTGCGTCTTCAGCGGCAGAGCCTCCAAATTAATTCTATTGAACCAAACTTAAATAATGGGGCTTAATTTCATAGTCATCAGCAGCAATTGTTGGCTGAGTAATAGGAGTACACAAATAATCATTGTTGGGAGTAGCAAAGTCCCCAATCTTCTTTTCAGCCATATTTCCTATGTTTTGGGGTTTTCTTAAACAAAGAATTATAATAGTAAAAGCAAGAATTTAAAGGCTAACTATTTTTTTTGGTTTATCAAATAAAGACTGAAAGCAAACTAACAAAATTAAAAACAAGAATTAAAGCTAGCAAGGTTCCTAATAAGCTCACCAGGGTAGCTATTGCTTCCCCGGCAGCGACACTAGAAAAAGGGTTGATACCTTCGATCCGGATTACGGATGTAGTATAGCTTATTTTTCCCTAGTAGACCTAGGTTATTGAATCCTCGGGAAGCGAATGCATAGTGAAGTTACTTTAACGGACCTTCGGGAGTTTTAGAATTCCTTTTGTGTTTTTACCGGACCAATAGCTTGCGTCTTTTTGTTGTTGTCGATGATGGAGAGAGAGGGCCTAGGGCGTTCGGTTTCACCTGTAGCTGTGCAAAACATCTGATGGGAATAAAAGATAGAAATAAAGTATGCATGTACTTGTTAGAGCAAGATAAATTATATCTGGGCAGTGCATCCATAATTTCTATTGCCTCCGCAACCGCTTATAGCAATAACCTACTAGTCTCATTCATAGAAGAAAGAGAACTAATGATATGCATAGTGATGTCACCATTAATCCTAAGCAAATCCCTCACATACAGTCGTACTACCTCTTCTGTCACTGGGGTTCCCAACCTGTAGATCAGTCATTACTCATACTCCCTATACCTGGCTCAACCCTCGGGGTCTTGGGTACCTGACAAGTCCTTGGATTGAGGCAAGAGAGGATACAATAATCATCATGTCATACAAACTAATACATGATCCCATCTACGATAAATAACATGGACAAACGCTACATGGCTAGGCCGAAGCCCTTAGCCTAAGGAGAATTACTCACACATAGAGATGAGATCAACCATCATAAACATTGTAATGAAAATCATAAGATTGATAGTAATAGTCTTACAATGCCGCCAATCGGAGAAGAGATCTACTATTACAAGTGGTGGAATATGGCTACGGAGATGGTGAAGGGTTTTGAGATCTGGAGGCGGCTGGTGATCTGTGGCAGAGAGTTTTTGGTGAGGTCTGGCTTGTTTTCTCGTTGCCCGAGGCTTCTTTATATAGGGGTCCCTTCACGAAAGTTGGTATGTTTGACCTAACAGTGGTGACGCCAACTATATGACCAGAGCTATACAGCCAGAATTTTGCTCCGGTCGTATAGTTGGTCGTTAAAGCCTCTGCCTCCACTTTACGGCTCCTGGTTTCTTCTGGTTGTTGGAAATCTCGTATCATTGACTTTAATGTAGTGATTCCCTCCTTTAAACGACATTATCTGCGCAGGAAATATAAAAGAAAGGATTGCATACCCCTTTGAATATTAGGCATTAGTGGCAGGATTTAGAGAGATATTTCATCAAAATTATGAATAATATCCAGTTTAAATGTGGACGTGGATGGCTATATTTCAGAGCCATCAACCAACCACTCTCGGTTTGCACATGTCTACTTTCTGTTTTTCGACCAACACATTACTATCGCATAAACTTGGAGCATATTTTATTTGTTTTAGTTTGTTTTGTTTTACTTTTATTTAAGTAAGAACACCACTTTGATATATATTATGGGAGAGCTACTAGAGGTTTGGTCTAAGTAAGGTTGGATGCTATTAAAAAGTTGGGATTGAGATGTTAAAGTTGATTTAAAAAGATTACATAAAGATGCATGGTTCATATGCTTTGTATGAATATCAATTTGGAAATTCATTGTGTAGAGTTATCTTTTATTCATGTTTTGATGCTTGCAATTAGTTTACATTGTTTGACATGGACTGATTAGGACTATGTACTCTTATGCATGCATGTAGACGGTCAACTTTCTCCCTCTTGCTAGCCCCCCGAAATAAATCCAACAAGTTAAAACTTGTTATCCAACTCCTTTGAACCAAGTTTTTCCAGAGTGTCCACCATACCTACCTATTGGCATAATTGTTATTCCAAGTATATTTCTCATGTTTTATTGATTTATCTAGCTTCCAAATTAAAATGCTTATGCTTGTGTTTGCTATGAGAAAATTGGTTAGTAAAGCTCTCACAAATTTGATGGCACACTTTCATTTCTTGCACATAATAAACTTGAACCATTGTGACTAATTTATGAAGTTGTGTGCTTGCCAAATTATGAGTTGGGAGTTATCATAACCATGCTTTCATGGGGCATGTTTTTAACATTACACTTATTCATATCTAGTTGATATCATGTTCTTTTGTTATGGATGCCTATCATTGTGAAATAAATTGGAATCTTTGTAAGCTCATGGAGTTTGTATATGTGCTAGAGAAACGTCTGGGCCGCTAACCCAAGCCATGCATCATTCATGGTATAAATTTGCAGCATCCCATAGTGAGCATTCTATGAAGCATCTTCAATAAAAAGCTATACCAATAGTAAATAAAAAGAATTGCTGAGATGCTCATTGTCTGTTTGTCTTGTCATTTTGGTACGGGAAACCTTCCATACCATGGGGCAAGAGGTACCCCGTTAGCATTCTCGATGATACATATAAAATTACAATGACAATAACTTGCTTAGGATCCTAAGTTGATTAGCATGTGGTGTAGGTACTCGTATTCAAGGGTCATGAGGCATTCAACTTATACTTTGTCAAGCATATGACTCATATTGGCCATCACATTAACCTTAACCACTCAAGATGCTAATGATAGGGGCAATGAGGGCTCAAAGCTAATGAATACCATAGTTCAACCATAATCATAAGAGGAAGTGTTTGGAAGCTATATGAAACTTATTCATGATTAATCTCTGCTTATTATCTATCTTTCCAAAGTGTCCACTTTTATATTCAGAATTTAGAAGAGAACTCTATGACCACTATAGGGTATTTTTACTTTACTTTTGCTTTTGCATTTTGCATTCATTTGGTCCATAGCTCTTTCTTCTATGTTACACTTTGTGAATTACTATTGATCATCCTTTCATTGTATATGATATATCACTTCATTATCTATCTTGCATATTGCTATTCCTTTGAAGAATGGAGCATTTGACTTTGTGTAGAAATAGTAATCAATTTTGATATCCAAAATAGTATTAAAGTACAAAGTCCATGTTAGTTTTATCACCTTCATACTCGAGGACGAGTATAGGTTAAACTTGGGGATGTTGATGCATGTAAAATGCATACATGAACTTTGCACTTTATTACTTAATATTCCAACATATTTGCATCATATGTGGGTTATATTCATGTTTTATAATGATTATTGGGAATAATTCACACTTCCCATATTGCTTTGGAACTAACCCTGCCGAGGCAGAAAATCCCTATTTCAATGTTTTTGACTTTCAGGTACACAAACGATGTCCAATTGACCTGAAACTTCACGGGACCTAGCATTTATCAGATGAAGAACAATGGGCCAAAGAACCTTGAGAAAAGAAGACCGAGGAGGGAATGGGCACATCAGTCACGACCCACCCCCTAGCCGCGGCTAGTTGCTCTTTCCTCCCTCCAGTCTCCGATGCCGTCGATTCTTTGGCCAAACGACTTGTCTTGACCTAAAACCTACCATATATACCCCTTTCAGCGATCCTCGACACATACGGAGGCAGAGATCAAAAATACAAAAATAGAGAGTCAGGAGGCTGCCGTCGGAGAAGATCGAAGGGGGAAAACACCGTCAGAATTGCCTCCGGAGGGCTCCACCCCCTCCGGCGTGTTCATCATCAACACCTACAGCAAGATCCTCTCCATCCCCTATTATAATCTCTTGGCAAACATGATGTGCGAAGCAATATTTTATCTTCCCTTGGTCTATTGTGACTCCATGTCTTTGTTTGAGTAGTGAATTGTTATGGCAAAGTAAAAATAGTTCGTTTATTGGTTGCATTCAGTGTTATTATCTTTTATGATTGTCTTCTTGTATAATATATGAGTGCACGTATATGTTGGGGAATGCATGTAAGGTGATCACCGTGATGTAATGGAGTGGGGAGGACCGCGGAGGACAGAAAACCGTGGTCCAGTCCATAAAGTTACATTAGGGGGGACATATATCGGGGACCCTAGAGTTTATAGCTATGGTGGGACAATTATGTCTTAATAATTCCTATGTTTGCTCAGTAACATGGCCTTAGGATCCATCATAAGAGTTATGTGTGCATATTTATTTGGATGCACCTAATTAAGGCTTCGTCCTGAAAGAAACAATAAACAACTAACAAACGAATGAAATAACAATTGCCTAAACATTTACTCCCTTAGAGAAACTTGCTACTTGAGAAAACTTGCCACCACTCCACTCCACTTCATTAGATCAATTTAACTTGCACTAGTTTACTTGTAGTTTCCACTAACACATACTTTATTTATTTTTTGTCTAGTACCAAAACAAAACACACACTTAGATCCTAGCTTTGCATAGAAGGCCATATAAGAGGGTTATAGGGCTTTAGAGAATAGATAGTTTACCTTCAGCTCCTCGTGGGTCCAACACTCAAATACTTATCGAATTGTGCGTGGTTAATCTTATAAAATCATGTGTGGACAGCGGACCGCCTTACATGTCGAGGATGGCCTAATTATGGACTTTTTAATTATGCAAATGGGAAACGAAGACCGCAGAGCATCTCACTTTTCAATGTAGGCACTCTCACCACATTTGGAATGGAGTCAAGGATTGGCTAGGTTTAATGTACATTCACACCGATCAATGGGCAAACTTCTCTTCGGTAGAGGATTGGTGGTGAGCCATGGTGGGGGTCAATGGTAGGCGATGTAAGGGGCTTATTGATTTTGCTAGTGGCGTGGGAAATTTGGACCGAGCGCAATGCTAGGGTCTTTAAGAATGTATCCTCCATGCCATCCGTAGTTACCTCGAACATTATGAGAAATGCCAACTTTTGAGGGTGCCACTAGGGCAAAGTTCTTGAGTGTTATCGTGTCGATAGAGTAAGCGTTTTGTTTTATTGGCTCTTGGACTTTTGTCTTTTGTTGTACTCCAAATGCTTCTTAATCAATGAAATAGGCAAAGTTTTGCCTTGTTTTTTAAAATATATAAGCCCGTAACAATTTTCATGACTTGGAAAAAGATTATATAGAAAGTAGGATACTTAAAACATGAGTCCCTTGGTCCTGGATTAGACATCAAAGATTTATCTAGATTTATATTAAACACATTTTAGTGTATAAATGCATATAGATGTAGATAAATCATCGATGTCTAATTCAGGATAGAGAAAGTAGAATAGTAGTGGCCAATTCTAGTTAGTCATCACAACAGTACTTCCTCCGCTCACAGATAAGTTCTAGCTTTTCTTCCAAGTCAATTTTTTAAAAATTTGACCAACCTTTTAGACAAATATATCAACATGTATGACCTTAGATTGTTATATTATGAAAGTATATTTAAAAAGGGATCTAGTAGTACTAAGTTAGCATCATAAATGTTCTACGTTTTTCTATAAAATAGGTCAAAATTTATGACTTAAGACAAACTTTAGATGTATACTTATTTGCGGATGGAGGGATTAGCCTAGCAGGCACTATCAGTGCAACAGAATTTTCCCTTTGAAAGAAAAGCAATAAAAATGGTACAACAGTGCAACAGAATTTTCCTTTGGAAAGAAAAGCAATAAAAACGGTACAACAGTGCAACACAATTTTCTCCCAAAAAGAAAAGCAATAAAAAGGGTACATGCAGTCCACATGCAGCAGCACTGCACCACCCACATGCAAGCCATAATATCATGTGTAAACTATAAGTAACAGCTGCGACATTAAATCATTAATCAACAACTGGCCTACTACTAATCGTGCCGAATTCACCAATTCATTATTGTTTGGTGCAAACTAGTAGTAGCACATGCATATACGGAGTACTACCAACACATGAAAATCCAGTCTTAATTACAGCGTCATGTCACCAAATTCTTAAGCACATTCCTACAAACGATCTGTACGATCGAGCACACACCCAAGAATTAAACTCGCCCTCACGCAGACCAACTCTCTACGTACGTATACATACGGATGGATCGACCTCGGCGCGCCGGCCTAGGCGGGCACTCGCCGGCGCGGTTGCGGCGGCGGACCGGCGGCGGCGAGGCAGTCGCGGGACCTCGTGCAGGAGCGGTAGAGGCTGAGCACGGCGAGCCAGTCGGCCAGGGCGCCGGTCACCGCCGGCCACCGCCGCTGCTGCCCGCGCCTCCTCGCCTTCTCGGAGTAGGCGGCGGTGGCGGCGAAGGGGTACTCGGCGACCACCCTGCTGTTGCTGGAGAAGAGCGACGGCGGGAGGGGCAACGGCGGCGCCTTAGCGCTGGCGCCGAGTTTGCCGGTGCGAGTACTGGGTCCGCGCGCGGGGGTCTTGGGGATGCCCGGGCGGTGCTCCCAGGAGAAGGGCACGGCGGAGGCCCGGAGCGGGGAGAGGAAGCGGTGGTGGAACGGCGAGGGCGCGGGGGAGGGGAAGGAGAAGGAGGCGCAGGAAGACGTCGATGACGACGCCGACGAAGACGAGGAGGCGGCGGATGCTGGAGCGGAGGAGGGGTTCGTGGAGGAGAGGAGGCGCCGGCGCCGGCGGGTGGCTGCTGCGGCGGGCGCTGCTGGCAGGAGCGGCGACGGCGGGGACGGGCTGGGCATTGCAGTTGTGTGGGCTCTGGGTCTGGATGGTGTGTGTGGAGTTTGGGGAGGAGGTGAAGTTTGGGTGGGGCTTGTGGTCTTTTATGGTTGGGTCATGGCGTCGGCGCGCGCGCGATCGAGGGCGGAGGTCCGGAACGTGGCATGACATGACATAGTGCGCGCATTGCTTCCTATGTAGGAGTACTAGTACTCCTTTGGAGTAGTCTGTACACGTCGGCAGAAGCGTCAACTGTATCTAGCCAGTAGGGCTACTTATTTTCAGGTTGCTGTGCTGATTGGGCACGCCCAGCCAGGAAGCAGCACAAGACGGGGAAGATTCACGACCCATATAATAATAATAATAATAATAATAATAATAATAATAATAATAATCCAAGAGAAACAAGTACTCCTAGTACTTATATATTTTTCAAGGACAAAACCTGCCCTCGACCGATCACCCGAATTCCCGTAAGGTGGAAATATATAGTACCAACAAAAGAGATTGACGAACGACAAAACACCAAAAAATTCGGTCTGTTCTTTTTCCAATATAAATTCCATTACATTCCCTTTCTAACGCACTCCACCACAATGTACTTTTGTTTTGCAAATACACCAGAATGTACCGTTGAGCGTGCGTTAGAAAGGTGCGTGAAATTTATATTGAAAAAAAGAACGGACTGGTGGTCATCACCATAGTCGTCCCATATTTTGCCACCGTACCTTCACAACTGCTACTCCCTCCATCCCAAGGCTTAAGGCATATAATTTTTTTAAAAAGTCAAGTCATGTAAAGTTTGACCAAACTTTTAGAAAAAAGTATCAAGAAGTATTATATTATATAGATATCATGTGAAAATATGTTTCATGATGTATGAAAAAGTATGGATTACGTAGTGTAAATATTAATATTTTTCTCTAAAAACTTGGTCAAACTTAAATTGGTTTGACTTTTGAAAAAAATTATACGCCTTAAGCCTTGGGACGGAGGTAGTAGTATGATAGTCTATCAGCCTATCGGTTTAATTAACATTGTGTTGCATCGGGACATGCTTATCTGATCAGAAGCTATAATTCACCTAGTTCTCTAAGCTTGTCCTCTTTCGACATAGGCAACACAGCCTCCAAATTAAACACAACATTCACGACCATCTAATTTATTTTTCTAAGATAAAAAGGAAATTTGAAAGCATTTTTATACAGATTTGTGCACATGATTTGTAAAATATCTAACGAACTGAATTCTTTCGCAAGGCAATCTAAATAGGTACTTAAGGTTTTGAAACCCCAAATCCATCTAGTATGTCCAGAACAAGTACTTTTAGTGAGCCACGAAGGTCACGACGGGATCAAAGAAGAGCAATCCTAGCTAGTACCTTTCTCTTTTCGCACAAAGCGGGGAGTGTGGGGGCGTTAGCTCTTTCCGAAACTTTTTCAACTCCACTTGTTGCAGTGGCAGAAACGGTGGAGCCGAACCAGATCACACGCGGTCATTGCACCTTTGACCGTTCCCGCACAGACCTGGACAGAGTACCCGGCCAAATTGACTCGTTGCCCGTCGCCACTACTACTGTCGATCGCGTGCTGGCCGCGACGCGAACCAAACAGAAGTTGCGCTAATTGCGTGACCCGTCGGGTCGGGTTTATACTCTGTTTCAGCTAGTCTAACAGCCAACCGTTCCGTTATTATTATGTGGATGCTTTGTGCCTTGTCATGGGGCCAGCCGGTCATCAGGGTCGCCTGGTTCCTCTGAATCTGAAAATATAAAGTTCGGAAACCCAGCAGGATCACTGCGGCCGGCGGCCCGGACCGTCGGGCGTCGCATTTGCGGTCGACACAGGGAGGGAGGGAGGGGACTACACCGACGCGCTAGCTGATCGGTTGCGTATTCTACACCGAAACACTAACCGAGACACGGCAGCTCAAGTGAGTACGTATACTATATGACGTAGTATCGGCCGGGGTAGCGTATCGTACACCAAATCGACATGGCGCGGAATTGGCGAGTGCCACGCGCACTAGCTAGCTGCTGCACTAGCAATCGAGTACACCAGGAGCGCGCATGCTTAATGTGCAGTAGTAGTAGTAGTAGTTGCCATGTCACCGATCGGCTTCGCCCACATCACAGGCACTGTGCGTGCGCAAAGCGAGTGAGCGCTGCAGATTGCTGGGTATGTATACCTGCATTTGTATGTGTATGGCCGTACGGATCGATGGTGCGTAGCTTACGTGCGCGGTGCGCCCATAGCTTTACTTGCAATTCCTACTTCGTATCCAGCTGGTGACCGGAGAAGGGCGCCTGGCCGGCCGGCCACCGGTCGTCGTGATGCATGTTCATCGGTCTCGCACGCTTGCGCGGCGGAACGGTTGGTTCCTCTGTTAGCCTCGGCCAGATGCGGCGGGGCCGGAGAGAACGAATTACCCGGACGGCAAAGCGACGGGCTGCGCACTCTCGTCTTGCACTTTGCACACACACACACACACACACATGTCGTGATCTAGCTAAGCTGACCGCCTCGCGGAACGGCCGGGGAAAAGAAGGCGCAAGTGATGGGCATGGACACGACGGTCAGTGGCAAGGGCAAGTACATTGTTTCTTTCTCCCTTTCCCCGGCGTTTCTTCTCCCGAATCATTGCTTGCTTGCCCACTGCCGATCGATCGATCGATCGATCGGGTCACTTTGTCCACTTGGGTTGTACTACGCTTTTGCTCTGATGAGAAGAAAATCAAAGGTTTTTGCGTGTGACAGCTTCGCTGAATTCTAGGCAAATTATTGTGTTCCCAGAACTTAACATGTAATAACTTATTGTAAGCTTGAACACTACTCATCAGGGACAGTTTTGCTGGAGTATATTTTCAGTAAAGAGTAGTGTAGTACTACTCCTGTTGGTCCCATGTTTTGAGGACACCAAGATGCGGCGACCGGCAAGGTGAGGAAACACGCAGCTGTTGTCCGAGGAAGAAATACTACTCCGTACCACTTCTGTTTCAGCGCTTTACCCGTAGTACTGCAGTGTAGGCGTGCACTCATGCACAATGATGCTGTGGCGCCTGAAAAACGGAAAAGGGTGTAGAAATTCACGTAAACCCTAAGCTGCAAAGTTGATGCCGTCTTGCATTTCAGCAAAGCACTCGTAAAGTGTCGTCTTAGAGCTAAGTTAAGAATGTCTACATCTAACCCTAGTCACCCTCGTTAAGTTTCCTAATCGATGCTCTTCCTTTTGCGGGAAATTATATAGTTACGCAATTTCCCCCGCAATTTTTTAATTATAGAAATCGCCATCTGACAGTGTTTTCTTCTTTGTGCATGTCTCATTTGGGAGATTCTTTTACTTGATATATATACGGATAGATGTAGACTTGCATCCTAACACGCCACTCTCGTGGGGAAGAGCATATGCAAGGTTAGTTGGCCAGACAGAATTTTCAGCCAGCGTACGTCACAATGAACGCATAAACTTGTACTGTACTACAATATGATGATTTGTTATTATTCCCTCGACAGAATCTAACACACCAATGATGCCCTGCAGACCTATTAATGTATGTATGTACTTGATCATATTCTAGACCGTCAATGTTTTGACGCTGAATTTTCTTCCTATTAACATAAAGTTGGGCTGCCTTTTTTTTTGTGAACCTTCACACTCTAGATGATGCGACTATTTGTGGATGGCATAAAAAACAAGAGTTAAAGTGTTAAAAACGCTATAAACTTCAATGATTTTCACTTACAAATCATTTTCGGTAGAAGGGATACATTTATTATACAGAGAGGTTTACATTGCGTTCTAGGTCAGCATCCACCAGCACAATGTCCAGCCCAGTCTCAATCCAGACCATAGTTCTATGTTTAGTCCTAGCAAACTTGGCTAGCCTATTTCTTAACTCGGCGTGATGCGCACCAGCATCCGCAGCATATGTGACATTGTGGATTGTAACCTGACTGACATGTTTATGAAACTCGATTTAATGAATAGTACACTTGCTTCTTCGCTTGGTGGCATAACTCCTCACTGAATGTTTCGTGGAATTAACCATGTGTGGACGGTGACGAAACTGACGGTGCATGTAGTTTGGTCACCATCATACAACAATGCAAATGGCAGGTCATCACCCAATGTGACTGCATGAATTTATTTCGTGCTGGCTAAGCTTTTGCAAATATCAATAAACCAAGAAGATCAGCATCAGTACTATGGCTTACGGGTCATGCGATACTATATGTTATATGCCCATTTGCCAACTGTTGTGTCTTTTTTTATAGGCCATACTTATATGTTATATTTTAAAATGAAACCTTTATAGATTCACATGTTATTGCATTATATTCATAAATGTTTACATATATTTTTGAACATTAAGATACTGGTATCTCAACTCGACATGATGCGCACCTCTCCATGTTCATAATGTGGCTTTCCAGACTGTAACCTGAAAAGTCTATATATGAAACAAACGTTGATGCATGAGTACCATGGAAGGATGGTGATGAAAGCATGAAACTGACGATACAACTTAGGCCGCTCACCTTTCAGACCAAAAATTGCAAAAGGCAGGTCATCACGATACGCAACCCGACTCAATGGATTTATTGAATGCCGTCGATCACACTAGACCGACATAGCTGCACAGCGCTGTCCTTTAGATAGTTAGGTTGTGTTTGTTATCTCGGTCCAACCTAGAAAATTCCACGTCAGCCAACTTTTAAATGTTTGTTAACCTGTTTTTGCTCCCTCAGCCCTGCCCACCTCGCACGGAAACGTTCCCTCAGCCCTGTCCGGTTGTGAATGTTATATGTTGATCTAAATTCTACAAAGTATAGGCCAACTTCTGACGAGTGGAGCGAGGCCCGTCGCCGGGAGGCTTGGGGCGAGTGTAACGAGTTTGAAGTTGGCCCACACCGTGCCCAACGGGGACGCCAGGAAGTGCGGGGGCGACAGCCCCTGCACGGCTGTCGGATCGTCGAAGACCTAGGTTTCCACCGATATATAAACCCCTTGTAAGCCGCCGGTTGGTTGAGTTGCATCTGTGAAATCCCCGGCGTTTGTAAACACTCCTCGATATAGTGAAGTTTCGCTGGCTGGCGCCCGTGGTTTTTTTCCTCTCTTTGTTGGAGAGGTTTTCCACGTTAAATCTGTGTCTCCTTGCTGTGTTTTTCGTTTTCGTTCTTCGTTATCTTCTTGTCGCGATTGTAACAGTGAAGATGAAAACGAGCTTCGCATGTGGGCAGGGTTGACCTCGCCCGGAAAATCCCCCTCCCCTTCCCCCGCGCCCACACCTTAGCCGAATCCAATAGGGGTCAATCGCCCCACCCCATTCCCCCCAACTCGCTCTCTATTGGCAACCACCCGCCCCCACGCCTCCTCGATTCCTCCACGGCGTCCGCCCTCCTATCTCTCCTCTCCCCCGTGCCGGCCTAGTAGGAGCAAGGGGCGGCGTGCCCCGCCACCACGGAAGCTCATTCGCCCACAAAGGCAGCAACAACAGGTCGTGTTGCCGTGAGCAGTAGCAGGTCGCATCGTCGCCCACTTCCACGTCAACCACCTACCACCGTGTCGCCCCATTGCTTAGCACTCACCACCAGCGCCCCACTGCTCTTCATCAGCGACGAACAGCTCCGAGCACACGATTTGGTGGAGACGAGGGCCTCATTGCTTTTTTTTGTTTCTGTTTAGGGGCCTTTGTGTAAAAGTTTGGGTTGTTCTGCAATTCCTCAGTTTTGGGGACAATCTCACCCCATACATGCTATCAAACAGAGTATCAGTGCATCTTTTCTCAACACACTCGGTCTACTAAACACACCACAAATTTCAGGCCAGCTTGTATGAGGTTAGATATCTCAAGTGAGAGAGTGAATTCGAAGTGGCCCGGTCTACCAAACACACCCTTAGTGTCAGAGAATCTCCATCGGTGCCCCCAAACTTAGTCCTCAACCGAGTCGGGGGGTGGGTGCCAAGATTCGGCCCACACCTACGGTCCCCAACCACTGCCAGCAAATTGGGCCGCCCACCAATCTGTCTGGCACGTCCTTGTCGTCCTAGCAAGCACGAGCTAGGTTGGGGCTTCCAGCAACGCGTGACAACACACGCCAAGTTGGAAAGCCCACACGGGCCCCTGCCAGCCACACAAACAACCCGCCCATGATGGCTTCCCTCCCAACGGCGGGAAATGGTGCCTCCGCCACCGTTTCCTGCCGGTTCCGCCACTGTTTTCCGTCGTGTTTTTCTCCTTCCAACCGGTTCTACTACAACACGTCTCATTTTTTCTTCCCGCCAGTCCACGCATGCTCTCCCGGAGTGGCCGCCCTATTGTAAAAAGGGGCGAACCCGTGGAAGAGTGGCGCACAATCAAACCTCAAACCAAACCATGATTGGCCGTCTCCCAAACACTTGGGCAATGCTCTCTGCAGCCGCTCGCACCCACTACCCTACGCCGGAGGAGCCGACGCTGGCAGAGCGGCAGCCATAGCCATAGCCGGAGCAAGAAGAGGACGACGTTGGACCGGACTGGCTCGACAAACCCATGGAGGAGACCGTGGATCATCGGGCTATCCTTCCCGACATCCAGTCTATGCGCGCCTTGGAGGCGCATCAGGCCGCCACCGTGGATGACTTCGACTTCAGCAACTAGTACGTGTTGGCAGAGGCCCTCGTTGACCACTGCACGCTCGAGGAGTCTGTCCATGCGGCGTGATGCGCCGTTGATGATCTGAGGGAGGCGCTCGCCCTCTCTCGTGAAAAATGGGTGCGTGAGTTCTCCGTGCCCAAGGCTTCGCCGAAGAGCCCTACCATCGGCAGACTGAGGTGCTGGTGGAGTTGTGCGCCTATTCCACGAGGGCCATGGACCTAGCCGATTCCTCATCAGCAGTGGCGGGAGCGGCAGCGGCGGTGGAGCGGACGAAGAGGGAGCGCCTTCCTGCGCCGATACACCAGTGGTGCCAAGTTGAGGCGGCGAGGAGGCAGAGGGATCTTTGGGCGAAGGATCGAGCCAACTTCAACCCCGGGATGTAGATTTTCCCATTTATATCTTAGTTTTAATAATTATATACAAAAAATGTTTTACAAATTAGAAAATAATATTATGAATTGATAGTTGGATGTCGCCGGTGTGAGGCAGCCTCCCCAAACCACCAGCAGTTTGGACGCCGGCCCCCAAAATCACTGTCAGCGCGTTTGCCGGCCAACCTTTGGGGGCACCGATGGAGGTGCTCTCGCACCTATCAACTTCTCTATAGTCAGGGTATCAGGTGAGGCATCGAAAGGATCTCACTTACATCTCTACCTGCAGTAATTTAGTAGTACCCCTCATACACGTACTATGGCTGTTACGCCTTCAGAAAACTTCCTCTTTAAACTACATGTCCATGGGAAAAAAGATCAAGAAAGGTTTTCACTATTTATTTGCGCTATAATGTTTTGGAGGATGTGTGGTTACAACATATTTAGCCTCCAATTCGGTTACCAAAAACCATTCATGAATCATGGCAGCAGATATAGCGAGCCAGACATAGTACACTGTTACGAAACATGTTTACAGTTATGTTTCATGGTTGCATTTGCATTAATACAGTAATCAACACTGCATGCAGCTCACAGGTTTTTCTTCCTTTTCGTTGAGGACTTGTATCTGTAGAGCACAAGTTCCTATAGTGATAAAATGCGAGTATCTGTTCATGGATAGATCTGTTTACTAAGTGAGTTGGGTGGCTACACCAGCATCAAGCAATTATATGCAAGTACACCGCTGTTGATGTGCAAGAGGAGAACTGTGCAGCCTACATGAAAAATAATTCCATACATGTGTTAATTTTTTGATAAAGAAAATAAATTAATAGAAAGACGATGCCAAATATATCCTTCCTCTGCGACAACACGATATCAAGAGCTAATCAAGACATGAGGACACACATAACCCAAAAAGAAAGGTACAAAGAAAAAGAGCGATCAACAGACAAAATAGCACATTAACAACAAAATTGGCAACCATTTCTACGGGAACGAGGAGTGAGCACCATTGTCGCCAGATCCAACAAAGTCCGGATCATGGGTTTTTGCCCTGGATATGAAGTTCGAGCCATCTCCATGCAACACCTTCAATAAGGAAGCGTGCATAAACATCACCATTGCCAGGTGCAACCAATAAAGAACAGACCTAGGTTTTTCACACGGAGCTCGAGACCCGTACTCCAAGAGCACTACCAAACAATAGGTCAACATGTGTTGCCACCACCCTGCCATACCTCTAGCATTGAATCTGGAGACCTCTAACTTTGAGTCTGGAGATATTAGTTCACGAGCATGGTCTTAACATGGTTGTCACACAAGTGATAACCATGCCAACAAACATGTTGCCTAGATGACGTGGGGTGATCACGTCAATGTCCATACTTCATCGGCTAACAGATAAATAATGGGGACACGAGGTTTGCCTAGGTTCAGGCCCACGGGGGGGGGGGGGGGGGCGACCCTACTCCTGCTTGTTTGTTCTTGATTGATTGAGGAGCCAAAGGTTACAAGGGCACCAAGATAGATATGGTGCGCAAATTGGATCTGGAGTGAGAGTATGAGAGTTTTGATGATCCTCTCCGGTCTTCCCTCCTGGCCTTTATATGTGCATACAAGTGAGCTATGCATCGGTCGCCCACCCGCAAACTAATGTCCAGGTGGAAAAATCCAATGGCCTCGTGACCAATGGAATCAAGAAAAGGCTACTAACACCACTCGAAAGAGAAAAAGGCGCCCGAGTCGATGAGTTACCCTCTGTCCTATGGAGTTTGCGCACAACCCCAAATACAGCTACATAGGAAACTCCCTTCTTCCTGGTCCACAGAGCCGACGTCATGCTTCCAGTATAAGTAACTCATGATGCTTTGTGAGTCGTTGCATACAACTAAGAAACCTCTATAGAGGCACTGGAAGATGACGTGGATGCGCTCGACGAAGCTCGAGAAGTCGCACTCACAAGAGCAACCACGTACCAGCAAAGCCTATGCAACTATCATAGCCATCAGCTGCGTCCCAGGTCCTTCGCTGTAGGGGACCTAGTCCTTTCCCTCAAGCAAGATGACCATCGCAAACTCGAGTCGCCATAGGAAGGACCCTACATCGTCACAGAAGTAATCCCCAACGGAGTATATCACCTCCAATACAAGAAGACCGGATCAAGTACTCCAATCCATGGAACGTTGCGCAGCTGCGACGATTATACGCCTAGACATTTACTTTCAATAAGGCCAATGGCCAGGCTACTTAGCTGAAAGAACTACGTTTACTTCCTATAAGGCCAACGGCCAGGCGACCACACCAAAACATGTACCTCCATACTCGATATTAATAAAGTTAAGTTCTCTCAACCGTGTCTACTTTTTATTACTCTACCTCTGTTACACCCAATACTCGGGAGCTCAGTCGAATAAATTATTACATAGTCATACTCCGATACTCGGAGACTTCGCTACTCGGCGAACATTCAAAAATCATTTGGCTTCATCATAAAATATGTCCAAAACACGCTTTGACCCGAGTAGCTGATCTGGCCCAACGGGCATCAGGCTAACGAATAGGTCTCGCGTGGGGCGCAACCGCAATAGCCATCAGCAAAAATATATCGAGTTACAAATTACAATAAGCTATACTTTCAGCTGATACATACACATATTTTTACTTAGTTTACATGTCTTTTTCTCAGGATCCCTATCCTATCTATATGGAAAAATTTAGAAAAAAATCTTGATCCGCGTCAAGGCACCGACGGATAATTCGGATGGCGGGCTTCCGAGCAGCCGCAAAATGAGGAGCCATAGCTACCTCACCACCACCCGAAAGAGACATGAGACTATCCGGCACAACATCTAGGTCCAGCATTTGATGATATACTCGTGCACCCAAGTAAGAGCAACCTTGGTACCCGCAATAAGCTAGATCTTGATAAAGTGGTGGATTGCTTCACCGCATTCTAACTCCTGCATTAATGTGACCAGTCACTGTGGCTGCGGGTCTCTGGGAAACATAGCATTGTACACCATCTCCAAAGGAGAGAAACAACACTCAAAAAATTCCCCAACCTCCGATACCCGATCCTGAAGCAACGCTAAAGTATACCCCCGCCGATGGTCAATCCAGAAATCTGTACCAGCACCCAACGAAGTATCCATCAAGGCACTCATCCGAGCTCTAAGACGTTGCGACTCCTCCACCACACTTAAGCGAATTCCTGGAGCAGACAAAGTTATTCTACACCACTACAAACTAAGAAGATTTAGGTACTCGGGGACTCTACAATAATAAGTTACATAGCATATTTTCGCTTGCTCTCGAAATTTTCTCAATAAGATACTCCTCGCGTTCCATGGTTTTCTTCGATTTGGAGAGGGAGACATCCACTTGGGATTTTATCACCCGAAGTTTACCTTCCTGTTGTTTGATGCGGTGGACCTTGTCGGAATACAATGAATGATCAACATATCGGATGATTGTAGTAACATTGGTGGGCACATCCATTTCATCTTGGGAAATTTGTTGACCCGAAGGAGCAGGAGAACTCGATGGAATAGTAGTAGCAAGTGGAACAGTAACTGTCAAACGACCGGGCAAGTTAGATAAATTCTGAAGGAAGGAAATGTGAGACGGAAATTAGCAAGAAAAATCCATTGGGCATATGGAATACTCAAACTTATTTGATCAACCAAGGATACAAAATATCAATGTTCTCTACAGAACTACAAAACTATACAGGAAACCAGGTTCATTACAAGAAGTTTAACATCAAACAAACTAGATCTAAAATCTAGGTGGTGCCACTGGCAGCCGCAGGAGTACTGATCGAAGGAGCATCAGCTGAAGCTTTGGCAGATGGAGCAGTGGCCAGATTTTTTGAGAAACGCGTAGTAAGGGCAGAATCTTCTTTCTCAGATATATCAAGAAGCTCCCTAGAGAACTTCTTAACTCTCATAAAATAAGGCTCGAGGTCGACCTCTTTGCCTGATCTTGTGACTGGGATTGTGGAGCTAACCTTATCTAGTCGACCTTCTCGCCATGCGCTAAGGCTAGGAACATTGCACTCTCCATGCCGATCTTCGCCTGATCAACTCGTAGCCAGTGAGTGGATTCAGGTTGGCATTGAAAATCTCGGTTAGGGCGTTGATGTCCAGTCGGACATCCTTGTTGGAGAAGATATCCATGTGAAAACTCTTGAAAGCGCGGCAAGAGCGGATTAGAAGATTGCAGCCATGAACAATGTTTCCTTCCAAGATGCTCAGGCCATTCAACAGAGGATCAACCCATTGGTCCTCAGCCAGGGAGCCCGAGTAATCTGTGATCTCTATAAATAGAAAGAAAGCAAATAATTATGATTCGCAAAGCCGATGAAAACTATCAAAGTTACATGACAAGATTCAAAAAACTTACTGGTCAAGAAGGAGTTCAGCTTGTTAATCCTTTTCCGAAGATTTTCATCCCGTCCTGCCATAGCAGAAGCTTTGGCCTCCCGCTTCTCCACCTCAGATTTAGCCACTGCCCGAGATTTTTCGAGTTCCTCCTCAGTGGTGTTTAGATTAGCTTTGAGATCATCCGTGCATTTCATGGAAGCTTCGCAGATAATCTCGGACTCAGCAGCTGCTGTTGTAGGAGCAGAGGAAATTATTCAACAAGAAGAACTACAGGAGCAAAATATTCACAGGAGTAAAAAAGGAAAAAGAGAAGAATACCTTTGCAGCAGAAGCTTCATGGTGAATCTGTTAGGCCACATAGAGATAAAAAAAATTCCTACGCAGGGATCCCAAGATCTAGCTCAGGTAGAAGGCCACGAGAATTACCACTAGACACGCAGTTGCGGAATCGATGAAGCACGTCGCTTAATGCACTGCAGTCCTCACGATCCGTTCCAATCCAAGATCGTCGAAGTTCTGAATGTACAGCACCTCCGCCAGTATCCACACGTATGAGGAGGAGCGTAGGCGTTGGATTGCTAGGTCCGGTACGGTGGCAGGACTGGACTGACTCGATCTAGGGTTTCCAGCGAATGGAATGACCTAACCATGTGCTCTAAGCACCTGTGCCCCAGCTTATATAGGGATTGAAAGTGGGCTCCACTCACTTGTGGCTCATTCACTAAAAGGCCTATATTAGTCACTGTGAGTCCAACTCATTGACTCATTCCATATCTTATTCGGGTCCAAATAAAATAAATTTCTGGTTTGGGTCTAACCCAGACCTGCTCCCGCTCTTAAGTGTGTGACCCGACAGGCTCATGGTAACTCGGACACGATCCGAGTCTCACTCGTGACCGATCAGTCAGCAGCGGCTCCTAGCAGAACGTGCCGAGTCCCAAGTAGTACCAAAGAGTCATGACGCCATACCTTCCAATGTGACTTTCGTCCAAGTCTCTTTTGCCTCACAATATGCCTTGTCGAACTATAGGCGAATAATCATCATCCCTTGTCGAACTATAGGCGAATAATCGTCATCCCTTGTCGAACTATAGGCGAATAATCGTCATCCCTTGTCGAACTTGATTTTCATCCATGGACTTTAACTCGGATATCATGGCTCCAAGCCACGACTCAGAATCGTATCCCACCATCGCTTCCGAATAAGTTGTTGGCTCATCACTATCCAACAGTAACACATCACGAACACTTCGCAATCTTGTCGATCTTCGTAGTGTCGGTGCAGCTGCCGGCTTAGGTACCACCACCGGCTTAACCTCTAAGGCTTTTGCCGACTTGCTACTAGCAGGTACCTCTCGAATTTCTTTGAGCTGCATCGTGCTCCCACTGACTCCCTGATTGAGAAACTCTTTCTTAAGGAAGACACCGTTCCGAGCGACAAACACTTTGCCCTCTTCTTGGTTGTAGAAGTAATAACCCAAGGTTTCCCTCGGATATCCCACAAAAATACACTTATCCGACTTGGCTGTAAGCTTGTCTGACCGAAGTCGCTTGACAAAAGCTTCACAGTCCCAAATCTTAAGAAAAGACAAACTCCGCTTATTGCTAGTCCACATCTCATTTGGTGTCTTCTCTACCGGCTGTGATGGTACCCTGTTTAGTGTGAACGCTGCAGTTTCTAGACAATAACCCCAAAATGATAAAGGCAGATCGGTCCGACTCATCATTGATCGTACCATGTCTAACAAGGTCCGACTCTACCTTTCCGACACACTGTTTCTCTGCGGCGTTCCTGGCGGAGTGAGTTGGGGAACTATTCCACAACTCTTCAGATGGTCATCAAACTCATGGCTCATGTACTCACCTCCTCGGTCTGACCGAAGAAACTTTATTTTCTTGCCGAGTTGATTCTGTACCTCATTCTAGAATTTCTTGAACTTTTCAAAGGCTTCTGACTTATGTTTCATCAAGTAGATATATCCATACATACTCAAATCATCAGTGAAGGTAATGAAGTACTCATAACCACCTATAGCTGTCGTGCTCATTGGGCCACATACATCACTATGTACTAGTAGCAATAAGTCGGACGCCATTTCACAACTCTTTGCAAAAAGGTGTCTTGGTCATCTTGCCGAGTAGGCAGGATTCGCATGTCTCGAATGACTCCAAGTCGAACGAAGTTAGGAGTCCATCATCATGGAGCTTCTTCATGCGTTTCCAACTTATATGACCAAGCCGACAATGCCAAAAGTAAGTCATATTCAGATCATTTGGCTTCAACCTTTTCACATTTATATTATAGATAGATTCACCATCAAGATTCAAAATAAATAACCCGTCCTAGACGGGTGCAAAGCCGTGAAACATATCATTCAAATATAAAGAACAACCATTATTCTTAATATTCGACTCATAGCCTTGTCTCATAAAACATGAGGCAAAAATAATGTTTCGACTAAGCACTGGAACATAATAACATTTATTCAACTCCATTAAGAATACAGAAGGTAAATGAAGTTGCATTGTGCCGACTTCCAACTCAGCGACTCTCGCTTTGTTGCCGACTCGAATGTCAACCTCGCCTCTCGCCACACTCCTAGTTCTTACCAGTCCCTGCAATGAGTTGCAGATGTGAATAACTGAGCTGGTATCATATACCCAAGAACTATTTGGTGCATCTGCAAGATAGATGTCTATAACATTGCAAACAAGCGTACCTGAGTCGGAAGTCATACCTCCACTCTTGGCTTTATCAGCCAGATACTTGCTGCAATTCCTCTTCTAGTGGCCATCTGCCTTGCAATAGAAGCAAGTGGATCTAGCTGCAGGAGACGGCTTAGTCCCTGAGGAAGCGCTTTGGATCGGGTCCTCAGCCTTACCTCCCGACTTTGCCTTCTTCTTCTTAGTCCAAGAACTCCTCTTGAACTTAGCATTATTCTGCCCCATCAACACTTGACTAGCGCCTTTCTTGAGATCCGCCTCAGCCTGCTTGAACATCCCATGTAATTCAATGAGCTTCTTATCCATACCATGCATGTGGTAGTTCGATATGAACTGACCATACGCACTAGGAAGCGAGTTCAGAATTATCTCTGTAGCGAACTCTTCGCTAATGGGGTAGCCAAGCCTTTCCAGAGACTGCACGTAATCAACCATCTTGATCACATGTGGACTCAGTGGATCGCGATCCTTAAGCTTACAGCTCAACAAAGCCTGAGAGACTTGATACCTCTTAGTCTTTGACTGAGCCTGGAACATACTTTTGAGGCTTTCGATCATATCGTAGGCCTCAACATTCTCGAACTACTGTTGCAAGTCCGGTTCCATGTGAGCAAGCATAAGACATCTAATCTCCGTGGATTCATCACAAATCCAACGGTAGGCATTGGTGGATGCGACAATCGCATTCTCATTCGGCTCATCTGGAAGTGGGTTGTCTAGGACATGGTCCCTCTTTTCTTGCTTGAGAACAATTCTTAGATTACGATACAAGTTGGTAAAGTTAGTCCCATTTAGCTTATTTTTCTCTAAGATGGTTCTCAAAGCAAAACTGGATAACTGAGGAAGACTGCTAGGTGCCATTGATCTACAACAGAAAAATATGCAAAAACACTTAAGACATGTATCCATAAAAGAGCAAGCATATTAAACACTTTAATACTTATGCTCCCACTAGAACCAACACCCCTCCGATGGTTACTAAGTGATTCAGGATTCCAAATAAGCAAGTCGACTAGTGAGCTTTCGCATCACCACTAGCCGTCAAGTGATCTAGGTAGACAACTCCTTGTCAATCGCATCTCATACGACTCCTATTGGGTGGCATCACATGCCCCGGCTCCCATCCGACTTTTCCCCGAGTCCCACAACCGTTGTGATAGACCCGTCTAGATTACCAAGTGCTTTCGCTATAAGAGTCCAACTCAAACCCATCTAGTAGGAAAGAATTGATAGCACCTCAATTTTATGAGCCCACTACCAAAAATGTCCGACTTGTGATGGTGCAGCACTAGCGGGGAAACCGACTAGACCTTCTTTGAGGGATTACTTTCTACCAACTATCTAATAGAGGTAAAATAGAGACATAACAATAACACAAAATAAAGCAATTATAATGTGAAATGGTATGGCTCTCTTCATGGCGATCTCCATCTCCACAAAGCTTGTAATTCTACTTGTGTCAACTCTTGTCATGTGCCGTCTTACTCCATGTAGCCGACTTGTACATTGACTTGCATGCCATCCGGGTTCTCCAAATAGCTATAGTAGCTAGTAAAGTAAATTACATAGAGAATCCGACACGCAAGTCGTTATACAATAAAACGATAGCACCTAGGATCCATTCGGCTGACATAAACTGTGATACGCAGATCACGTATGGATTACACACATCACATGCACATAAGCCATACCATTCACAACATCATCCTGTAAAAACAAGTTATGCATAGATACGATATCTATCAGCGCTGTGAAACTCACAATGAAATCTAAGGTGCTACGACAGGGCGAAGCCGGCGGTCCCGCTAGCCAGATAGTGGGTGGGGATTGAAGGGGCAACGCCCAACGATTTTTCCGAAAACGCGGATCTCATCTGCATTCCGAACATGGATTTCTTCATCGGATAAAACAATTTTACCCAAATCCGGTCCGGACTCCGATTCGACAAAACTCTTTGATCTTCGATCACCGCATCCGGATTTACATGTCACAGTCTACCCCGATGGCAGAAGCCGACCGGTAGGGGTATGTCGTTCCATGACCACAACAGTATGATCACGGAAACCGGATCATCCAATTCCACGAGTACAATTGATCCAATCAACTTCGTACAAAACCAATCTATCTCTTAGATCGACCACCAAAACTGCAATTAGATCTAATCTAACACCAACCGCATATCACATATGCATGATCTCTAGACTAAAACCAGAAGCTATTACTCCGATATCACTGTTAGGCCATGTAGAGATAAACAATTTTCCCTACGCGGGGATCCCAAGATCTAGCTCAGGTAGAAGGCCACGAGAATTACCACTAGACGCGCAGTTGCAGAATCGATGAAGCACGTCGCTTGATGTAGTGCAGTCCTCGTTATCTGTTCCGATGCACGATCATCGAAGTGCTGAACGTACAAAACCTCCGCCAGTATCCACACATACGACGAGGAGCACCGGCGTTGGACTTCTAGGTCCGATATGGAGGCAGGACTGGACTGACTAGAGCTAGGGTTTCCAGCGCATGGAATGACCTAACCATGTGCTCTAAGCACCTGGGCCCCAGCTTATATAGGGAGTAGAAGTAAGATCCACTCACTTGTGGCCCATTCACTAAAAGACATATATTAGTCACTGCAAGTCCAACTTACTGACTCATTCCATATCTTATTCGGGTCCAAGTCAAATAGATTTCTGGTTTGGGTCTAATCCAGACCTGCTCCTGCTCTTAAGTGTGTGACTCGAAAGGCTCATGGTAACTCGGACACGATCCGAGTCTTACTCGTGACCGATCAGTTAACAGCGGATCCTAGCAGAACATGCTGACTCCCAAGTACCAAAGAGTCATGATGACATACCTTCCAATGTGACTTTCGTCCAAGTCCCTTTTGCCTCACGATATGCCTTGTCGAACTATAGGCGAATAATCGTCATCCCTTGAATAGTCCGACTCTCTTTCTCGATCTGAGATCAGTGATTCATCCGACTAACTCTTAGTCGATCGCCTCGGTTAACACTTAACCGAGTCGCGCATGGCCATGCTTTTCAAATCATATATTCCGAGAGGTCCTAGAGAATATCTCTCTAGTTGGAGGGGCAAAATCCCATCTTGGTTATTTACATCATGCAGCTTGATTCTCAGTCGACCCGAACTCTGCCTTTATGATTGCCCTTTGATGGAACAACGTTTGATAGAACCTAAGTCGGTGATCCACAACTCGGATTGTGCAATAACCTCAAGTCTAAGGATTACATTGATTGAGACATACAAATGATGACTTGTTCGTTGTACCATAATATGGGCCAGTCTGACTCGCTAAACTCTTTAGCTGAATCTTTGTAAGTCGGAATAGCATCTCCATCCCATGACAAGTGTAACCAAGTCATCAGCCGACTTCCACATTAGTCTAAGTTGTGTGTCCAGCACAAGCTCAATGACCAAGTACAACTACTATGAACAACATGAATATATAGTTCCACAATCGAATCACATATTCAATGATACATATTAGTAGTTCAAACATGGACAAGAACTTTATGAATACATTGGGAATAACATCATACATGATTGCCTCTAGGTCATATTCCCAACAGAATCTTGATAAAGCGACCGGCCATTTCGACCATCTCACGCATTATCGTCTGAAAGAAATAAAATTAGGCTCAAAACAATCAGGGGCTGCACAAAAAAAGCAAGGCATGCACTTACATGATTAATATAAGGCTCGGTCGGTGTCAAGGGGTAACCTCAGCAATGTCCATGATTATGGACTTGGGGTTTCGTGGAAAAGAGAATGCTGGGTATTTCGTCGGCTGATCAGACAAACAAGGAAGTCGAAGTCGTCTAATTATGGTCGAATCGATTACAGATCACTCAAGGCTTTTTTCCGGTGCCTCCCCGTTAGCTCCTCCCAGCCTATATATAATAGGATGGGTCCCGAAGCTGTATACGGATTGGTTACAATCTTACAATTACAACACTAATATAATGTCAGTTTCTATTTTCTTATCTAGCAAGCTATGCTTTTGATCGGATGCTTCCTAGGCCTTCTTCTCGGGCTTCATGGGCTATGAGCCATTATGTAACCGGGGTAACTAATCATAAGAACTCGAGTAGTCATACCCGTGTCAGTAGCCCCCGATACTCCATCTGAATCGCAGATTCGGGTTGAGTCTCAAAGACAATTTTATCGTAAACCGGAGTTTTTCTTTTGTTTAAATCATTGTAAGGATTTGGTAGAATAGGCCTGATGTATCCAACGGATCGGGAATCAACTAATTGCTCCAGGGAAAAAACACTGTGAACCTACATCAAATTCAAGTCCCTAGGCTTGAATTCGGAGTTTGCTGGCATAATTTAGTTCGGGCTGTTGAGGTCTTATCGAATACTGAATTCCGATTCTATTATTTTGGGTACCCAACACATTCGTCAGGATTTTTCATCGTATCGTTGATACGGATAATTTGCTGGCAGAGCGCATTCATGTGCGATTACCAGACCACAAAGATAAATTTTGGGGTCTTACCTTCATGTCGTGGACATGAAATTCAGACTTATTATCGCGTCCGGCGTGATTCGAGATTTTTTGAAATTTTATCGACTGCCTTGTTTGGCTGTTGGAGTTGTTGAAGTTATGAGCTTCTTATTTTCTTTGGTGATGTTCATAAATTCTCCCGATGGGATGAACTGTTTGAGGATACGATGATGTAATGCTCATAGGTTCATTTTTTGTTTCTCCGTTGGAGTTTTTATTTTATCGGGTATGCTTTAAACACATGAGGATACTAGTTCTTTGTGTCATGCTTTTGACCTTATATGTAGAGCTAAAATTTTCTATCGACTGCATTAAAGCGCTCCTGATGGAAGTAGCTCCCGAGACTACAATTGAATACTTATATTCGATTGTAGACTCAAGTCTCTAGTCATGTGACGAAATTTTCAACACGGGTCTTCTTTTTCTAGAATCATCATGACATTTTTATCGGGTGCGCGGCCAGCGCTCCCGATGGGAGTAGCCTCTGAGGCTATGTTCGGATGTTGGCATCTGATCATAGACTCGAAGTACGAACCCGATAATATATTGCAAAATAATTGGCTTGCACGTACCAGAGTGTTTCTTCAATCTTTACCTTATTCATGACATCATTGCTGACGAAGGTAACGTGCCATAGTTTCCGAGAAACTATTCTTGATGGGATGTTACGATGGTGGGTCTATGTTGCAGTAATGATGACGCTTGAGCGGTGTGTACGCATTGATTTTTGACCACACGACTCCTTTTACACACGAGAATCGAGGCGCTGTGCAGATTTCCGCCGTGTTTATCGTGGTAATAACTGCCCATAATTTTTATCCATTTGCAAATAAATACCACGTGTCTTCATCTAGTATGTCTTGACATTTTGTCGCCCTTATCTAATGGTTAAACTTCATGCTCCTTTCCCTTATAATCGAAGGCAGAGTCCTTTTACTATTTTTACTATTCCCCTTCTGTCTGCTTCTTCTTCCTTGCACTAGACCTGCGCTCTCTTTTCCTGCTTGTTCCTATTTCCTTGTGAACTTTCCTCTCCCTGCAAGATCCGCCATGGGAAAATCCAAGGCCGGGACTTCTGCTACTACCACCAAGGTGGGGACTTTCGCTGCTGCTACCAAGGTGACGAAGAAAAGGGCCATTGGGTGGGCTCCCTCAAAGTGCAGCCTGTGCGATCTGTGCGAGGCACACAACAATTGCCTTGTTGAAGACGGCTCCTGCAAACTTCCAGGAGATGAGGCTACCCCGACCCTTGAATTTGGCTGGTGGGTAATGTTCCTCTCCTTTTTCGACCATGGCCTTTCTCTTCCTGTCCATGAATTTCTCCGTGCTCTCCTCTTTGTCTATGGCGTGCAGCTTTATCAGCTCACGCCTAACTCTATTCTCCATGTCGCTTGCTTTATTACTCTTTGCGAGTGCTTCCTCGGGATTCATCCCCAATGGGGCCTAGGGAAGTACTTTTTTTATGTCCATCGTCACTGATACTCTTGTTCACGATGTTGGTGGCACCATTTTCTCCGTTCGCTCTGAGGTTGATTATTTTGACTTCAAAATCTCGGATTATGTCCAAGGGTGGAAAACCAAGTGGTTTTACATCAAGGACTAGAAAAACGAGGGCCAGACCTTCGGGTTGGCTCCTTTTGACCCCAAGAAGACCCGCCGAAGGCTTGATTCGTGAGACCAGCGCCCTACCCCCAAAGAAATGAAGGAGATCAATACCTTGCTAGAGCAGATAGAGAAACTGCATACTGCATATGGAAAGGAGATGTCGGGGTTACAGATCTTAGCCTACTTCCTTCGGGTGCGTATCCAACCTATCCAAGCGAGGCTCTCTAGTATGTGGGCTTACACCGGTAAGAAGGATACTATGAGGATTTCACCGGATAGCCTCTCTCTCCATATTTATGAGAAGAGGGTTCGCTCATTTACCACACTAACGAAGAAAAGTACAGTTCCTTCAGATTGTCAGATGGAGCCCTTTGGCAAGAAAATTTTGCTCCCAGATGTGAGTTACTTCCCCCTTTTTTGTGCTCCTTTATATGTTATAGTATTTATGTTGCCTTAACATGTTCCCTTTACCATGTAGGATTACGACCACCTTTCTACTCTTCCTCCCCTTTTGGAGAATGGTGAGCTACCAGCCATTCCCTCTCTATCTGAGAATTTCACCGAAGCTGGGACTGAGGAGTCATCTGCTGCTGAATCTTGTTCACACACTCATTCTATTGCTTCGGCACATTCTCGAGATTTTCAAAGGGTGCCTACTGAGAAAAGGAAGCATGCTGAGGCTATAGAAACGATCAAAGACTCAGATGATTCGACTGGTTCAAAATCGTAGTTGGCTATTCCTGATTCATCGGCTCTGCCATAGATGAATCTCTTCCAAATAACACGGGATGTTTTCTCGTAAGTATTGTTGTCTCTCTTAATTCTTGATGATGGTAGATTTACCTTTACTGAGACAATAGAATTATTTATTTTGCTCCTGTAGTGATGATGAAGAAGAAGATCCTCCTGTGTCTGCCCTTGGTACTTCTGTTGCCCCTCCTCCGGCCAAGTCGCCTAAGCCATCGACGGATCCTAAGAAAATGCATGAATCGCCTCCGGAAAAACCAATCCCGAGATACGATGCTACCTCGTCGAAGTTGCCACCTTCGAAAAGAAGAAAACTTGCGGGCAAAGGCTTGGCAATATCGGAGAACCTTATAGAAACGGATATGCGGGATGTAAGTGCTATTTCCAAAGTTTTATCGTTGCATCTTTCCTCTATTTGGAATGTTCTAATAGTTCTTTCTTTGTGCCTCAACCACTGATGTGCGAGATGGTTGACATGGCCTCTCATTTTATCAAGATCCGCGATGAAGCTGAAGAATCTAAAGGATTGTTTTGTCAACTGATAGTATTGTTGTCACGAGCTTTTATTGAATTTTGTGCAATTTTATAAATACCCAACTGCTGCCAAAGAGTCTAGGCTTATCCGGGACGAGGCATTGAAGCGTGTTGAAGATCTGGAGGCCAAATTGCGGGTGGCGGAGAAGGCAATGGAGGAGGCCAAACAGAACCAAGGCTGACTCTGAAGAAAGGGAAAAGCAAGCGATTGCTCTCGCCGAATGAGATGAAAATCTCAGGAAGCGACTGGAAGTTCTCAACACTTCTTTGACTCGCGAGTTTATTCTTCATAACCTTCGAGTTGTATTTTCTCCTTTTGGTTATTGTTTCTTACAGGAGATCTCCTTTTTGTAGAGCTTAACGACCAATCTCTAATGTTGGATGAGGACAAGAAGGTTGACTCTTTGTCGGATGTCGTTGGGACTCTCAAGGCTAATAGTGTTCGCACGCGCAATCTTCTGATTCGTTCGCGCCACGCCTTCAAAAGCCTTCATGCTGAAATTTTCACAGCGAAGGAGGTGCCGACGGATTTGAATGACCTGGTCACTATCGTTGGCGCTGATCCGAACCTGCTGACAGACTACAACATGGTTCAGTCGAAGAGTGGCACCGAGACTTCCATGGATTTGGTGATGGCGCACTGCAAGAAGGTCAAGTGGAAGAAGGTTAGATCCTCTGTTCCAGTCACCGATGATGGCAAAGCGATTGATCTTAAACCCTTCATTAAGAAGGCCAAGAAGTATTCGCGGCTTCTCCTAGGCATATGTAGAGGTCCTGAGAAATCCGCCACACATCCTTCGACTGGAGCTCCTTCTGGGATTACTGCTCCAATTATGCCTTCTTTGACTAATGGTCCGTCGGCCAGTGCTACTTTTGTTGGAAATATGCCCTAGAGACAAATAGTAATAAGTATTATTATCATATTTCATAAAGTTTATGACTAAGTTTTGTATCATGCTATAAGTTTATTGAAAGGAAACGTCACTACATGTGTGATATATCAACAACCAGGGGTTTCCGATGAAACTCTAGTCACTAGTTCATTGGTCAATAGATGATCAAGGTTTCCTGGTCATGTGGCATTTATGCCAGTTGAAAATGGAGTTATCTCATTCTGAGAATGAGATGACGAACTTATACCCAACTTAAACATCTTGACCCGATCATGTCACGAAGTTCAAGTTACGATGATTAGAATAGACCTAGTATACTATTCCTTAGACCGTGAGGCTATATCAATCATTGTCTCCCGAGGGTACTTTGATAGCATCAAACATCACTTAGTAAAACAGTGATCATAAAGGTGTGTTCAGGTATTCAGAGGAATCATAGAGGAAATATATGTCAAGAGCGAGATTTGTCCATCCGCGTGACGGAAAGATACTCGAGGGCCCACTCAGAGAAGTTATATCCAATAGTTGCGCAGCATGTGATTTGATCACAGGGATATCACTTGTCTAAACGAGTCAAGTAGCATTTGTCGATAATGAGATTGAACCTGTTGGGGGGAAACCCCCGGGTAGGGTCACGCCGGGGTATAAAGGCCGAGTTAGCCGAGGTACGGCAAGGTCAAAGCGAATGCTGGCCGAGTTACCTCAAGGCAGGCCGAATATCGGGGTAACCCGGACCAGGGGATGTCCACCTAACTGAGTCTCATCCGACTTAAGCTGTAGGTCGGATAGATGAATCTCACTTGTATGCAGGAATAGGTGTGACCGGATCAACTACGATCCGGGTCATAGCAAGCTTCTAGGAGAAGGAAGGTATCTTGTTGGTCAAAAGTAGTCCCGGTACGCGCAACATGAGCAAAGCACACAGGGGCAGGACCACCGAGGCGTGGCCGATAGAGGTGACGACGCCGATGTCGGCTGACGCAGGCACCGCAAAGGCTCACGTAGCCTCTGCATGGATGACGCGGGGGAAAAGCGACCTAGTCGTCTTACTATTTTGGGAGGAGGCATATTCCATGCCTCCACGTATGCCCTAAGTGGAGACCTAGCCACTCCTATATAAGGGGGGCTAGGGCCTCTGTAGAAGGGGTTGGTCTCAATTGGGTAGAGCTTACTGTATTGATCTCTATAGACTGGTTGTGACTTGGTTCCTGAGGGCTAGCTCGCGGGGAGAGTAAGAGAGTACATTCTTCCTCCTCTCTCCATTATAGCTCGAGGAGCACTTGTAATCTGTAAAGTGAATCAAATACAAACCTTCTGTGTGAGGAATCACCTCACTATCCCTCCCTGGATTCCCCTAGTGCTATTAGTCCCTACCTTTAGCCTATCCATGGCATCTGTCGTGACACCACCATGACAGTTGGCGCCCACCGTGGGGCTAGCGGCGCTAGTAGGGGTCAAGATCCGGACGGTAAACCTCATCGGCACCGGCGAACGCATCGTCTCCGGGCTCGTTCAGCGCTTTGGAGCGCTGGACTTTGTCAGCGACAACGCTGGCTGCTTCGGCACATGCCCACTTCCGCGCAACGGCCTCTTCGTCAAGCTCGGTGCGCACAAAGTCTACATTGCTGTCGATGTGTCGTCCGTTCATCCGTGGCACGTCGTCGAGGCAGGGGAGCCACCCCTTAGCATGGTTCACGGGGCGTGTATCGCTCGCTCCCCGGACCGTGTTGAGGTGATGATGACTGTGCCAGGCGCAGGCACAAGCAAGGATCCGGCACCAGATCCAGAGGTAACACCTAAGGCACCGAGGAAAGGTAGAGGTCCTCCACTAGAGAGGCCTGAGAATGTACTGAGAGAAGCTATGGATAGCTTGGCAAACCCGGTAGCAGCAGTGGTAGATTCGGCTCAGGCACAGGCCAAGCTAGAGGAAACTAGGCAAAAAATTCTAGAGGGAGCGAAAAAGATAGCTGTGGCTCAGCAGTCGTTGAACATGACGCTGCGTGAGTACGCAAAGGCAAATAAAGTAGATGCTGTAAAAGTGAAGGGGGGAAATCTCATGAGTGAAATGAACAAATAGGGCGATACTAGGATTGAGGAGTCAGAGAACTGTTTGTCCGTAATGCCAAGTATAGTACCCTGAAAGAACCTCGAGCAGCGGATGCAACAAGGTCTGAAGTTAGAGGGTCTAACGGGTGAAGCCCGTTAGAGACAGCAAGATAGGGTCAATGAGTTGGTTCGGATCGCGAACAGGCAAAATGAGGAATTGCTCAGGGCTAACCCGGAGAGAGCTGAGGCCTCCAAGATCGTTCATTCAACGGTGGGTAACCCGGAGAAATCCGCTGGAGCCGCATCGTCTCATCATGATGGTACTAGGAGAGAAGAGGTAGTAACCTCGGCCAGGAGAAACAAACAGATTGTTCCGTATGACCCGACAAGGGCAGGAAAAGCAAAAGAGGTACAGAGAAACGATGATCGACGAAGCGTGAGCCGAGGGGATGCTGGCCGAGGTAACCGCGACCAAGGCAATGTCGGTCAAGGAAACGCTGTAAATGGCAATGTCGGACAGCACAACTCGGCAGGACAACCGCAACAGCGGAATATACCAAGGCAAGAGCAAAGTGCCGGCCAAGGTATGCAACAGAGAGGTGCACCACGAGAGCAAGACCAGTATAACGATGGAGATTCGGAAATGGTGAATGCAGGATACCCAAGGCCGAACTATCATGTGATAGGGTCGAGATTGGGAAGCAGGGATCTGATGCCTGATGAAGCCAGGTTGAAACTGGATCGACTGTATAGGTCGGAGCAGATTGAAAGTCAGGGTCCTGCGGGTCCTGCGTGTTTTGGACCCCGGATCATGAAGGAGCCACCGGTACCTATCTTCCAGTTACCCAGAGGCACAAAGACGTACGACGACAGTACTAAGCCAGAGGATTGGTTGATAAACTATGCTACAGCTGTGAAGATCGCTACAGGCAACTTGCGATGGGTTGTGAGATATGTACCCCAGATGTTGGAAGGGCCAGCAAGGGTATGGTTAAACAATTTGCCGCCCGGAAGTATTAACTGCTGGATCGATTTTGAGGAAATGTTTATCAGCAATTTCTCAAGTACGTATCAGAGGCCAAATAGGCCACATACCCTAGATATGTGTAAGCAGAGACCGAACGAGACAGACCGGGAGTTTTTAACCCGGTGGTGTACCGTGAGAAACTCGTGTGAGGGTGTGATAGAGTCGCAGGCCATAGCATGGTTTGCGCAGGGGTGCAGGTATGCAAGCGAGCTATGACATAAGTTGCAAAGAAAAATACCAACCACTTTGGCAGAAATGATCCGGATTGCTGATTCGTATGCTTTGGGTGATCCGACTCAACCTAGGCTCATGTCAAACGAGTCGAATGAGGAGTACTACCAAAGAGATGGATCCGGATCATCCCGAAGGAATGATTACAGAGGTAAAAGAAGAGATGACAGACCAGATCAACGGTATAGTTTGCAACAAGTTGCAGCTGTGAATCAAGATCAGCCCGGAACAGGGAGCAATCAACGTCAGAAAACTAGAGGGCAGCAATGGACACCAAGAAATGATGGCAAGAAAACTTGGACGCTAGAGCAGAAGAAACAGCGGCAAGAAAAGAAGGACCGTCCGAGGTACACTTATGAGTCGATGTTGGATCAGCCGTGTAAATTTCACATGCCGAATCCGAGCAACCCAGCGGGTCATACAACAAGGCAATGTGAGTGGATGCGTAAGACAGAACAAGGTGGCTCAGGGAATGCTCAGGCACCCCGGAATGATCAACCTCGGCAGGAGTTACCCCGACAATAATTGCTCTCCGGAGCGAACACGCAACAGCTAATGTTGCCTCCCCCTCCGCCGAGGTATGATAACCATGAGAGAAGAGATGCAGTGCATCAAGTAGAAAACCAGCATCATCCGGATCAGAGGTACCCCAGAAATGAGGGAAGGAATGAGTACAGGGAGCATCATCAGAGTTAGTGTGTGTTTACCACTGAGGAAACCGATAGAAAGAGCTTGCATCGCCGACATATGGAGGTCAATGCGGTAATGCCAGCAGTGACGAGGTATATGCCTTGGTCGGACCAGGAAATCAACTGGAACATCAAAGATCATCCCAAGCTTATGCCGAGTCCTGGTTCGTATGCGTTAGTGCTGGATCCGACATTCATTGGGCCTAACATCAATGTGAGGTTCTCCAAGGTACTGATTGACAATGGCAGTAGCATTAACATTATGTATGCGGATACAATGCGCAAGTTGGGTATCTCGGAGAACATGCTCCAAGCTACAAGGACAACTTTCCATGGCATTGTGCCAGGTATCTCTTGTGAGCCAATAGGCAAGGTCCGGGTTGACGTATTGTTCGGCACGAGAGATAACTACCGAATTGAGAATATGGAGTTTGAAGTGGTGAACTTGGAGAGTGCATATCATGCGTTACTCGGAAGACCAGCATTGAACAAGTTCATGGCGAGCTGTCACATCAGTTACTTGAAGATGAAGTTGCCCGGGCCAAACACAGTGATTACCATTGCTGGGGATTTCGGACGTTCCATCGAGTGTGCGTTGGCCGTGTCTAACTTAGCCGAGTCACTCGTGATTGCGCAAGAGAAAAGAAAAATCCAGGAGGTGGCAGCGCTGGCTCAGTCCGCACCGCAATATATGCCGGCGTTGAGTAATCTGCATGGTAGCGTCTCGTTTTCAAGCCACAAAGGATACCAAGAAAGTGCATGTTGATGATATGTTCCCAGAGCGCACCGTAACAATTGGTGCCGGGTTGAATGATAAATAGGAAAGCGAGCTCATCAACTTCCTCCGTGAGAATCGGGATATTTTTGCTTGGTCCACATAGGACTTGCAAGGTGTTCCAAGGGAGTTGGCCGAGCACTCTTTGAACGTGAGACCCGGAGCAAGGCCGGTGAAGCAAACTCTCCGCCGCTTCGCCGAAGATAGGAGAAAAGTCATTGGAGATGAAATAGCTCGGTTACTAGCGGCAGGATTTATCATGGAAGTACTTTACCCGGATCGGCTATCTAATCCGGTGCTGGTGGAGAAGAAGAAAGATGATCCGAACGTGGCGAAGGTTTGGCGATGTATCGATTACACAAACCTGAACAAGGCGTGTCCAAAAGATCCATTTCCACTGCCAAGGATAGATCAGGTCATAGACTCAACTGCTGGATGTGAACTGTTGTCATTCATTGATGCATATTCTGGTTTCCACCAGATACCTCTGAATCTGGATGATCAAATAAAGACTGCATTTATCACCCCGTATGGGGCTTACTGCTATCGCACCATGCCGTTTGGTTTACGTAATGCAGGGGCAACGTACCAAAGATGTATGCAGAAATGTTTGCACGACCAAATAGGTCAAAATGTACAAGTGTATGTGGATGATGTGGTTATCAAGACCAAGGAAAGCAAAACGCTCCTTGACGATATCAGGCAGACATTCGCGAACTTAAGAAGGTTCCGGATGAAGCTTAACCCGAAAAAATGTACCTTCGGTGTCCCGGCTGGAAAATTACTCGGATTTCTCATATCCAGCCGAGGTATCGAAGTTAATCCAACTAAGATCTGGGCCATTGAGCGAATGGAACTGCCGAAGTGTCTTAACGATGTCTAGAAGTTCACTGGTTGCCTGGCATCGTTAAGTCGGTTTGTATGTCGGTTGGGAGAAAAGGCGTTGCCTCTCTACCAACTCATGAAAAAGTCGGATAAGTTCGTTTGGACGCCGTAGGCCAATGAAGCCTTTGCCCACTTAAAGAAGATGTTAGCCACCGCACCAGTGTTAGCTTATCCATTATCAAAGGAGCCAATGTTGCTCTACATAGCCACAACCAACCGAGTTGTAAGTGTAGTGATTGTGGTAGAGCGAGACGAAGAGGGTAAGTCGATGCAAAGGCCAGTGTATTATCTGAGCAAGGTATTATCTGCCTCAAAGCAGAATTACCCACACTATCAAAAGGTGTCCTATGGTGTCTATATGGCAGCTAAGAAGTTGAAGCATTACTTTGAGGAGCATCCCATCAAAGTAATATGTGAAGCTCCCATATCCGAGATAATGAGTAACAAGGATGCGAGTGGTAGGATTGCAAAATGGGCAATTGAGCTAGCTCCCTATGCACCACAATATGACAGAAGAGAAGCAATCAAGTCTCGGGCTGTGGCCGACTTTATTGTGGACTGGGCCGAGGTACAATACGAACCACCGCTACCAGATCCGAACTACTGGAGGATGCACTTTGACGGGTCAAAAACAAAAACCGGGTTAGGTGCCGGAGTAGTGCTTACTTCGCCAAAGAATGACCAGTTGAAGTATGTGCTACAGATCCATTTCGCAGCGTCGAACAATGTAGATGAATATGAGGCACTTGTGCATGGGCTCAAAGTGGCAAAAGAAATTGGGATACGTCGGATCCAATGCTTTGGCGACTCGGATTTGGTAGTTCAGCAAGTGTCGGGGCTGTGGGACGCTCTTGATCCAAACATGGCATTATACAGATTCCATGTGCAGAAAATATCTGGTTATATTGAGGGATGTGAATTTTGAGGAATGTGAATTTCGTCATGTTGTCGAAGCTCGGATGAACCCGACAAGAAATTCCACCAGGTGTAGCATTAGAGCACCTCAGAAAACCATCTATCAGACTGTCCCCAGAAACCGACTCGATCTACGTCCCGGAGGATACAGAATCCGGAGCTGTGCCCATGGACGTTGACATGGGAGGTGGTGCGCGAACCCGGGGACTGCTCAGCGTGATCCAGTTGAAGTTATGCCGGTGGATCAGATGGAAATTGATGAGGATGTGTTCCCTATGCGAGCAATACCAGCTTGGGCACTGCCTATATTTCAATTCCTGAAAGATGGAACGTTACCCACTGAGGAGGTGCTATCCAGGCAAACTCAGAGGAGAGCAAAGGCATAGACAATCATCAATTCCGAGCTATACAAAAGGAGTATGACCAATGTCCTCCAGCGATGTGTTGACCCGGAAGAAGGGCTTGACATCCTCCGAGATATACATCAAGGGGAGTGCGGGCATCATGCCTCGTCCCGAGCCTTGGTGGCAAAAGCTTTCCGGCATGGATTCTACTGGCCAAGTGCCTTAGAACAAGCAGAAGATCTGGTGAGAAAATGCAATGGTTGTCAGAGGTATGCTACCAAGACACATATGCCTATGTCGGAACTCAAGACCATACCAATCACATGGCCATTTGCCGTATGGTGTTTAGATATGGTTGACCCGTTCAAACCAGCAAGGGGGAATATGACTCACATTTTGGTCATGGTGGATAAGTTTACAAAATGGATCGAAGTGAAGCCAATAAGAAAGTGTGATGGAGCTACGGCCGTAACATTTCTCAAAGACATCATCTTGAGATACGGTTATCCTCACAGTATCATAACTGATAATGGCACAAATTTTGCTGAAGGAGCATTTGCACGATTCTGCCGGGATAAGAAGATCCTACCGACGTCGCCTCGTAGCTCATCCCGCATCGAGCGGACAAGTGGAAAGATCCAACGGATTAGTACTGTCCGGATAAAACCGGCTCATTGAGCCGTGCAAAGATCAGCGGGTGCTGGATAGAAGAACTACCAGCGATGCTGGAGTTTAAGAACAACTCCGAATCGATCAACAGGCTATACGCCATTTTTTCTGGTATATGGGGCAGAAGCTGTATTACCAGCCGACATAGAGCATGATTCGCCTAGGGTCACCCAATACACAGAAGCCTAAGTGCAAGAAGCCCGGCAAAATGATGTTGATCTGCTGGAAGAAGCGAGAGAATTGGCATTGTCTAGATCCTCCATATATCAGCAAAATCTCTGACGCTATCATAGCCGAAAAGTAAGCCCCCGAGTTTTCCGGGAAGGCGATCTGGTGCTCCGGTTGGTACAATGTACTTCTGGCATGCATAAGTTATCCCCCCATGGGAAGGGCCATTCATTGTGAGCAAAGCACTGCACAATGATTCTTATTATCTTATCGATGCAAAGCCACAGGAAAAGAACAAGGCGAACAGGTCCGGCGAGGAATCTAAGCATCCATGGAATGTAGCTCTACTTCGTCCTTTCTACACTTAGCAGAGAAGTGTATGTATCCGAGTCTTCTCATATGTCGGTATGTATGCCGACAATGAGCTTATCAATGAAATGTTGGCACCTCGAGCAGTAACTCGGGGACTGCCTTAATAAAATTTGTTGTCTTGTATTATTTGTGCATCAGCTGGAGTAAGTTGTTCTACTTAACTCGGATTAGTAGTGTGTGAGCACCAAAAACCCAACTCTTCGACTTGCTGCTGTCCAACAAGATTTGGCTTCATGGCAAGCGAGAGAACAAGTTTGGAATTGCCTATCACATGAAAAACGACTAAGAAAAAGAACTTAATCGAGCCGACGTTTGTTTTTCGGACTAACCTTGTATTTACTTTCACATTATTATGCTGAATTATTTTGAGCTAAGCCTAAAGTTTCCAAGTATTGTTAAGACAATTTTTGAAGCTCGGATTCGTAAGTCGTAAAACTGAATCAAGGTAGACACGAGCCGAGCCAGAAGATTGGACGAACGAGAAAATGAAACTCGGGGACTACGCCCAAGTTAATCCGACATAAAAAACTTAGTAGCAAAATATCACATGTATACTGGATACAATTCCACCCGGCATACCGGGGATCTGATAAATTTTAAAGTGTTGTCACTCAAGGAGCAGTAGGAGGAGGAAGTTCGGCATCATCTTTGCTGTCTTCGATGTCAGAGGCATCGCCCTCTTCATCCTCATCCGAGCCGTCTTCAACACTCTCAGCATTTTCGTCACCAGCGGTTTCCAGGAAGCTCGGTCCCTCGGTCCATTCATGAATGGGAGCATATCCGATGAGGCTATGGGCGCAAGCCTGGCGCCGAGTCACTGGTCCATTTGGATCCAGTCTTGTCTGTGATAAGAGGTTGAGGTCGATCTTCTCGTACCACGTAAGTACGTAGTGGAGAACGGTCTCAGCTGCAGCACGTCCAGCGGACACCCTCCATAGGTCGAGCTGTGTCTCAATTTCCATCAACTTTTCAGCAAGAGCTGCGGTTCCCTCTGGAGTGTCTTCGGTAGGCCAAAAAGTGTTGAAGATTCGGACTGCAACATCAAGGAGATCCTTGCCATAGTTCTTGATGATTTCCAAGCGAGATGACAGGCTGACCAACAGGTCCTCCATGTCATAGGGAATGTCTTCACCGTCGAGAACAGGAGTACCCTATTTCAATGAAATTAGCAACAGCGGCGCTTGCAATGGCAGTGCCCTCTGGAAATTTGCCTGAAAACGAGATAAGAGAAGCAAGTAAAGAAGAGACATGTGAAGTAACCCGGAGAAATATGATGGATAAGGGAAAGGAACTTACGTAAAATGTGGCTGTGGATCCGGGTCAATTCCTTGGTACAATCATCGTGTCTTTTGCGGAGTTGCACAAGTTCAGTGTTCGCCGACTCAAGCTTGATGTCGGCCTCCTGGAGAAGTTCTCGGTCCTTGGCAATTTGGAGATTGAGGCGCTCGCGCTCTTCAGTATAGTCCTGGCCAGTTTTTTCAAGCTCGGATTGGTGCTGCGCTTTCAATTTCTTCATCTCTGCTTTGAGCTTGGTGATCTCATCATCCTTGGTTCGGAGGAGGGCAAGCTCATCGTCTTTCTTTTTGATCTCGGCCTGATGCTGCCCTGCTTGTTCGAGAAAATGCAGCATCATATCAGGCACGGGCACACTATCTTCCAGCGATACTAAAATAGTTTGTTAACCCGGCAAAGCCGAGGTATGAATGTTTGCCGAGCCAAGGAGAAAAGGAGATAGAAAGCAGAGCAAGGTCGCGCAAAAGTAACTTACCCTTAATCTAATCCAGATTCTTCCTCATAAGCTTGCTCTCAGCCTCCACCCCAGCTGTGAAAACCGAATGATGGATTAGTTCAGTAGAAAAAGATGAAGGAAAACAGAAAAATGTGAAGAAGAGAACTTACCCCTTTTCTCGTGCTCAGCGAGATGTGCATTATGCTTTGCAAGCAGCATTTTGTGAGTGTCCAGGAGATGCTGAAACTTAGTGCTCCAGCGTTTGGTGGTCACCTGAAAAGAGTACAAAAATATAGCTTAGGCCTTGTGCATATTCGAAGTGTACAAGATCCGGGCCAAGTGGAACTTAACCCGGCTCTAGGTGTGTGCATATTTGAAGTGTACAAGATCCGGGCCAAGTGGAACTTAACCCGGCTCTAGGTGTGTGCATATTCGAAGTGTACAAGATCCGGTCCAAGTGGAACTTAACCCGGCTCTAGGTGTGTGCATATTCGAAGTGTACAAGATCCGGGCAAAGTGGAACTTAACCCGGCTCTAGGTGTGTGCATATTCGAAGTGTACAAGATTCGAGCCAAGTGGAACTTAACCCGGCTCTAGGTGTGTGCATATTCGAAGTGTACAAGATCCGGGCCAAGTGGAACTTAACCCGACTCTAGGTGTGTGCATATTCGAAGTGTACAAGATCCGGGCCAAGTGGAACTTAACCCGGCTCTAGGTGTGTGCATATTCGAAGTGTACAAGATCCGGGCCAAGTGGAACTTAACCCGGCTCTAGGTGTGTGCATATTTGAAAGTGTCAAGGAGCTACGTTAGTTTTCTAAGGAGCATCCAGCCGAGTAATAAGTTACTCCCCCGGAGGCTCGGGGACTAATGGTTATATCACTAATATATACAGCATGCTAAGGGAAAGGTGAAGTAACATACCTCCATCATCTGACCCGCATGGTTAATCGCCTTAGCGGTTGTGTTCATCTGAGCAGAAAACTCGACGGGACCGAACTTCTCCCGGAGACCGTCCTTGTAGACGAACTCCGCCTTGTTCTAGTTGTTCATGAACTCGATCAAGGTCAGAGGATATCGTTCACCGCTGAGCATGTGGGGCACGACCAAGCCCTTGGCATGTGCTTCCCTCCTCTCAACCTGAGCAAGGGCCGGGCTGGTGTGCAAGACAAGTTGCTGCACATTAGCTGGCTCGGCAGGGGCGTCCTTCGGTACTGGAGGCTTCTTGGAAAGCATGGACGCGAGAGTGCGCTGTCCAGACTCGACGGACGCTGCCCTGGTGGCGTTAGGGGCCTTTTTTCCTTTGGGCTACTAAGAGAAGGAAGTTGTTGCAGCAGATTTACCCTTGGGAGCTGCCTGGGTGCTTTATCGCCGAGACTGAGAAGACTCGGACAAGGCGGAGGGGCTTGGCGTTGCTGCTTTGGCTGCTGGCGCTGGAGTTGGTGCTGGTTTCTTCTTCTTTGGAGGTACTAAAGTAGACTCGGTAGTAGCTGGTTGCGACGGAGCTGAAGTGGTGGATGTCGCTGCCTCGGCTGGGTCAGTCTCCCTTGCTCCAAGGTTGCCCCCCTCTTGACGAGGTTGGCTGGAACCCGGAGCAGCCGCTGAACCCTCCGGAATAGGGCTTAGCGGGCGTGAATCGTCGCCACGAGGGGGAGAAGGGATGAGTCGGAGCGGCGAAGCGATGCTAGATCCACTCTGGGGGACCTCCACCGCAGCCCTGCCGAATCAAATAGTGTCAGATGAGAAACTATAACAATGCAAGAACAAGTAAATGGCAGAGGGAAAAAGAGACTTACACATCCAAGGTCAGCGGCTCCTTGGGCTTCCGAGCCCTTTGTGCTGGGGCCTTGGTTGCAGGCTTGGAGGCAGTCTTATCCCCGGACTTCTTTCGCCTTTTGGCTAGCTGAGAAGGTCCGGAGGATGAAGTGGATGCGGCTTCCCTTTTCTTCTTCGACACAACCGGAACAGGGTCACCCACGGCAAGGGGAGGGTCCTCATGGATCTTCCCACTGGGGTTAGCTGATGCCAGAAAAGCATAAGAAAGGGGGACAGCGTCAAATGCTTCCATCACCTCAACATCCGAGTCATCTTCATCGTTGGGCCAATCTCTAATGGAAGAGAGTTTACCGGTGGGTCGCTTGGTCACGTCGGCCATTGGGATGAACATCTCCTGATCCGGTTCTTCATCGTCCGAGGTCTCCCGGTCAGGCGCACATTTGAGGGTGGGATCGGTGCCATCCTCAATAGTTTGCTGGAAGAATTGCTAAAGGAAAGAAAAGACGACAGAGTTAAAGATACAACAACAACCGACATAAGATTTAATTTGGAGAAAGTTTGTGGCGCGAAGCTTACCAAGGGAGGAAGCCTATCCTGGCAATAGTGCTCAATTCCCCACGTCCACTTAGAGGAGAAGTCCTTGTGGGTGGTGAAGAGGGCCTTGACCCGGCGATAGATTTCTGTGTTGCTCAGCTCGAAAGATGAGGTCCGGTTGGGGTCGCGGCCCCAGCTCATGTGGCATACTTTGTGAGTGCGTTTCTGGAGAGGGGAGATCCGATTGCGGACGAATGTGATCATGGCGTCCTCATTGCGCAACCTGAGCTCCTTCAGCTCCACGAACCTTTTGTTGACCTGGTTGGCCAATACTGTGGGTTTCTTGGGGACAATGTCCCACAACTCCGGTTAGGAGGACCCGGAGCATAGGGGTGAAGCCGGATCAGGTCTTCAGTGCCGTTGTTCCGAACATAAAAGAAGGTCCAGGCCCATCCCTTGCAGGAGTCTAGCCCGGTAGCCTGGGAAAAGACGGAGAGCCTGCGGGGTGAAATGGACGCAGTGCCGAACTGTGTAAGCTGCTTGTCCTCCGGGTCAAGCTGGATGTTCAGAATTACGTTACGACGAAGGCCAAAGAACCGGATCCATAGCTCCTTTGTGGGCCATAATCCGGCATATCCTTCGATCATGGAGGCGAAAGCAGAGAGATATGTGATAGCATTGGCAGGAAGGTGGTGCGGCTGGAGTTCGTAGGTGTTCAACCAATCATGGAAAAAATCGCTAACTAGTAAAATGAACCCCCGCTGGAAATGCGACAGGAACACCACATACTCACCCGGATTGGGTGAGGGGGCAAGTTCGGCGGAGGCGAGACGTGCGGTGACGCCTGCGGGGATGCATCTGGTGCGGTAGAGCCAGTCCAGGTCATCCTGGCAGACCCAGAATCCAGCCCACGCACCGCGGTCCGCCATCGTGGCTTCCTCCTCCATCTCCTGCTCGGCAACGACAAGCTCCTCTTCTGTCATCTCAAGTTCGCTTCCCTCGCTGGTGCTAGCGGCGGTGGGAGGCAGCGACCTAGATTGACAGCGACCCGTGGCGGAGGAGGTGCGCAGCAGCGACGGTGACGCAGATGCGTGTGGAAGCAGTGCGGCAGCGACGCTGCTACTCAGACACGGTGGCGGCGGCGTTGTCGCGGGAGAAGATGAAGAAGAAGAACTAGAGGCAGAGGGGCACGGAAGTGGGAAAAGACCCAAGGGGCGCACCCATCCTCTATTTAACCGCTCCATCGAGGAGGAAGTGGGATCGCGTTATGCGGATATGCCACACGGTGTGGCCGTGTATAAACCAGATGGACCAATCAGCAAAGAGCCACACGGAGGACCACAGGGTGTAGGAGATCCCATGACGTGACGCGTTGATGCAGTTAACGAGGAGGCAGGCCAGACATGACGTGTGCTACAGTGATAACTGACAATTACTACAGCGGTTACTGTGGCTGGCACTTAAAATGAGGCAACCTAATGATTAGCCTCCACGTGGGGAAGCGTACGAGAGAAGGAAAGATGACCCGGATGACATTATGGTAACCCGGCCAGCAAGTGAAAACTTGAAATGTGCCAAGGGAAAGTAAACCCATGAGATCCGAGATAAGAGGTAACTCAGAGAAGGAGCACAAAGCTCGGTGATATTGAACCTGCTGTGGCCTTAGCGGCTAAGGCAACTAAGACCGCACCAGCTTCGGGGACTAATGTTGGGGGGATACCCTCGGGTAGGGTCACGCCGGGGTATAAAGGCCGAGTTAGCAGTCTGCAAGGTCAAAGTGAATGCTGGCCGAGTTACCTCAAGGCAGGCCGAATCTCGGGGTAACCCGGACCAGGGGATGTCCACCTAACTGAGTCTCATCCGACTTAAGCCGTAGGTCGGATAGATGAATCTCACTTGTATGCAGGAACAGGTGTGACCGGATCAACTACGATCCGGGTCATAGCAAGCTTCTAGGAGAAGGAAGGTATCTCGCTGGTCAAAAGTAGTCCCAGACGCATGATGAGCGAAGCGCCTGAGGCAGACCACCGAGGCATGGCCGACAGAGGTGACGCCGATGTCGACGTTGGCAGCGCAGAGGCTCACGTAGCCTCTGCATGGATGATCTTGAGGAGCGACCCGGTCGGCTTACTATTTTGGGAGGAGGCATATTCCCTGGAATATGCCTCCACGTATGCCCTAAGTGGAGACCTAGCCACTCCTATATAAGGGGGGCTAGGGCCTCTGTAGAAGAGGTTGGTCTCAATTGGGTAGAGCTTACTGTATTGATCTCTATAGACTGGTTGTGACTTGGTTCCTGAGGGTTAGCTAGCGGGGAGAGTAAGAGAGTACCTTCTTCCTCCTCTCTCCATTACAGCTCGAGGAGCACTTGTAATCTGTAAAGTGAATCAAATACAAACCTTCTGTGTGAGGAATCACCTCACTATCCCTCCCTGGATTCCCCTAGTGCTATTAGTCCCCACCTTTAGCCTATCCATGGCATCTGCCGTGACACCACCACGACAGAACCCGACATGGTGATGTCATTGATCAGATCTCGGGCAATGCAAGTATTGAGAGACAAAAGTAATAAGACACGACAATCACGGTTCAAACGACAAAAGATTTCGTGGAATGCACAGGGGCCACATGGCCATCCAAGTCCCTCTGTTGATCATTGGTCCACGAGAGTCCAGACCATGTCTAGAGTGTTCCCGAACCGTGGGGTATCACACTTAAGGGCTTGGTGATGCTTAGAGAGTGTTTACAGGATCGGTGGAATCACCGAAGAAAGAGAATAGAGAAAATCAGAAGGGTTTCGGTAAGTCCGGAGGATGTCTGGAGTGGGGGTGGAAGGTGTTCCATAGCCATGGAGATTAAATAATATGTGAATTAATGTTAACTATTGATTTAATTATTTATTCATAATTATTTAATAAAAGAGAAAATCAATTAAATGGTCAAAAGGCTTAATGGGCCAAATCCCGGAGGGGAAAAGGCCCAAGAGGGGCTTGAATGCCTAGGAGGGGCCAAAGGGGATGGCCGATGCCCTAGTGGGCCATCCCCCCATGTGGGGTCCCATGGGGGGTGGACAGCGGCGCCTCCCCCCACCTCCTCCCATGATTAGTCCACCCCGGGACTTTGAGGGAAGGAGTACCTCCCCTTCCCCCTATATATAGTGGAGTATTTTGACCAAATAAATACACACAATATTCAATAAAGGTTTCCTCACTTTTGGGGAGACCTCCAATTGATATTTCTCTCTCTCTCTCTCTCTCTCTCCCGTGACCGTCCCAAGTCCAGACTACGCGAACGAGAGACATTTTCACCACGGAGCACCGTCGTGCTGCGGGATTCGGATCCAGGAGCTCTACTTCCGCAACTGATGTTGGATCGGGGAAGCGGGAGTCATCGCCAGTCACCGGATGCATGTAACTCCCTATGAGGTGTCACACTTGAGGCACTAGAAGTCGTTGGAGCCAAAGGAGCTCAGGGACTTGAGGTCGGCTCTGGCTCATCTACATCAACTATGCTCTCCTGAGCGTTGACAACGCTTTTCGGTCTTCAAGGGTAAGTTCGCGAAAATCCCCTCATGTTATTGTATTACTAATAGATAGGTCCTGGCAACATCAGAGGTTCGGGGGTGTAGGGAAAAATTAGTATTGTTTTCATACGTGAACCCCTACGGTAGTATCAGAGCTAGATCTATGCGTAGTATTGCTAGTACGGGTAGGACACATGAGATGTAGCGTGTGGGCATCGATCTTTTAGTTGTTACCCTCTCATGTGTACTTGTGTATACCGCAGCAATGCTTGATGAAGCGTCCCCCAACCGACTTTACGCGTTCATTCACGAGACTGGTCCATGCTTGACTTTACGCGTTCATTCTCCCTTAGTGTGCACCACCAAGAAAGTTCTTCGGTATGAGGCAGCGCCATGATGATCGGGTGTCAGACATATCTACGTTCGCATATAGTGGGTGTAAGCCATGTTGCACAGCGAATACACTAAGGTTGAGTTGGCGAGCCTAGCATCTGTAGAAATGGCCTCGGAACACGGATCGAGCACGAGTCGCATGAATGATGTGACCGACATTTCGGCGTCCACCCTAGCACCCACATTGATAGCTATGATGATCAAGGAGATGTGGGGAAAAGGGGTCATGTAATCACTAGAACCCTTCAGGAGATAGGCGTTTTAGTGGAGTTATTACTTAACTCATTTAATTATAAACTTAGTCTAAATTCCTTTTGCAATTATAAATGTAGAGATGGCCCACCGTGAAGCTTACTTTGATGTTGAGGAGTGGGTAGTTGGTGAGAAACTTAGACTTGATGGATCCAACTTCCCTGGTTAGCTTGTGCGCCTGAATGATCTCCTTACTAGGAATCATGTGGTAGATTACATATGCCGCACGATGGAATTGGCTAAGCCTGGCAGCTATGAGACCCCACGAGAGAGGGCAGACCGCTACTATCGCCAAGAGATGTATATTTACATTCAGATAATAATGCGTTGGAATGGTGGATGAACTACATCCGCTCATGGGTGATCTTGACCCATATTCGATGGTGGATCAACTGAGAGCAGAGTTCATAAGCCATGTGCGCATGTGGAAGCACGAACTGCTTGGAGAGTTCCTTTCCATAAAGATGGAGGAACACACTTGTCTGAAGAGTCACTTGGAGCGCATGCTTGATGCACACATGAGACTGGTTTACTTCGTGGACCACTGGATGACTGAGTCATTTGCGATAGGCGTGCTGCTTCGATCGCTACCTCCCAGCTATGAAGGACATGTCCGAAGTAGCATCATGAGTGGTGATACGGAAACATTGGATTTCTAGGATTTCATATTACGTTTCAGAAACGTAAAGGTTGAACCAATCGTCAGAGAGGTCGTCGATGATGAAGGTATATATTTGATATACAATTTTATAAATGTTATAATCTTGCAAACACATATTGCAGTGTTAAGTATATTTGGTACTTGTTCTATTTTGCTGAAAACAGGTCCTTCTGCATGAGAGTTGCTTGCTGGAGAGGAGGTAACGTAGCGTTTTGATGGCGAGCATGATGATGATGGCCAACAACACTCTCCCTCGACATTTATCACTTAGTTTATTGTTTTAGGATGATTATTGTAATCGATAGATTATGAACTTCTTTAGTGTGTCTCACACTTCGTGAGACGGTTATTCATATGAGTTTGTAACAAACAGTTGTTCCACTTTTATGAATGATTTCTATTCATGTTCATATCTTGTTCGATTATGTGTGAATTATCCTTGTTGTTGAAACTAACTGATAATGCATGAACATTTGTAAAATATTGAAAATGCCTTGAAAATACCAAACTTAATGATATATTCATTATTGAATGAAACCATTGTTTAAATTCAAAGTTATATTGATAATATGTGAAAGACACTTTTTCTTGTCACCTATGAATCATGCCTAAGTTTGGCAAAGATAACTTAAACACTATGTATTACATGAATACGAAGTGTTTTGATGAATTGTTGAAATAAACTACATATTCAATGTATTGTATTTCAACAAAATGGTGATTTTCATAATATGATTGTTTGAATTGTGTAAAGAAGTTTCCCAAAGGAAACATGGGTATGAAACTATTTGATATGATCAAAGTATTTCATCCTCCAAGGGTATTAAAGATAAAAGAGAATCTAATTACTATGATTTGATCAATAGTAATGAAATTCAACTTTATAAGAGTGGCATAAAGAAATTGTTGAATGCAATGCGTTTGAAATGTCAAAATGCAAAGCATCACAATGTGATATTAGATATCAAAGTGGGTGAATAGATGGTGCCAAATAAATCGTTGTAGTGTAAGTATAAAGACCATTAGTTAGAAATAGTTAGCACTCAATTAGAATATATAGTGAACCATTTGAATTCGTGGGATCGGCGCCATATATTTTATGGATCATCGTGAAAGTTGTGGGATTATTCGACATAACCAAAAAAATAGCAAATAAGTCCTTGTAGAGTATTCATTGGAAACTTTGAATACGAATTCCATGGCTAGAACCAAAAGAAAGGGAAAAAATAGTATTGCTTAAATTTTGGTGCTTTTTTGAGAAAGTTTATGTTCTCGAATGAGGAGCTTTTGGACAATAGTAGAAAACACGATGAGGATTCAAAACCCTCCATCAGAGTGTTGATAAGCGCAATGGAAAGCGTTCCTGAAAAATTATCTTCACAAAGGAAAGAATCAATGATGATGATAAAACTCACTTAAGATTAGAAAGCAATTTGATGTTGAATCTTAACAAGTAAAGGGGTTACTTGAATTTTCCAAACGACTGCAAAGTCATGAAGGAAAAAGTGAATGACAAAGGCACGATTTGTCATGAATAAGGTATTGGACAAATTCAAATGAATTTGATTCAACTGTGCTGAAAGTCTAGTGGATTTAAAACTAGTAAGGTACTAGTATCTCATAATAAATCTCTTAGTTTGATAATTGATCAAAGGATTTTGAAGGTATTCTAAATAGTGAGTGGATATGCAATTTGCATGAAATTGAGTGGTAGCTATGAAAGACTTCCTAAAACAATATGTGAATGACATATTTTTGAGTGGGATCAATATAAGTCTCGAACTCAAATATGTTGGGAACATGTTTTTGAGTGGGAGCTTAAGGATTGATTCTTAAGTGTGTGTACGACACATTAAGAATAAAAGCGCAAGTACTGACAAATAAAGATTTATAGGGAGTAGAAGTTGATAATAAGTATATTATTATATTATGTAGTATTTCTAAAAGGATTCTGAAAAGAGTTTCAGAATAGGAATTGATTCAGGACTAGTCCTTAGTCAATTCAAATTAGGAATAGCATTAAGTTAAACATCGAAGGTTGAAAGAAAGAAAAGGATGATCATCATCCACTATGTTGAAGACATAGGTTCTGTCTTGGAAAACCATGATGACAACTTAACGTAATATATGATCCAAGAAGGAACGTTCGAAAAGTGATTAAGCATGAATCACGGAACGCTAAGCTAAGTTTTTCTGCAGTGTTTAATAGAGAACTAGAGACATAATTTCAAATCCATAAAGGATGACATATCTTAAAGTATAAAGGGTTATGTTATAAGGGAATATGTTCGAAACTCCTGTATCGATAATACTGACTAAAGTCAAGTAGGAAGCAAGGTGAACAAAACATCGAAAGATGCACAGGGTGCACTAGTGTTTTGATAAATACATTTATAATAATAGATAAGGGTACCATCTAAAGTGATGTATACTATTATGGTGGGACTAGTTCGTCTTGAACGTAGAATGATGTGTCCCAGGGCACAGTGCCCATGAGGTTGATCTAAAGTCACTGTAGGCTCCTGGAAACCGGCCTTGTTCTGCTGCCATAGCTATGATGCATACACAAAGATGTTATCATGTGATGATAAAGTATTAATGTCAATCAAGGTGACATTAGTAAGTTGCAAAGGATTTGGGACTGTAAAGTACATGCCCAAGACTCAACCTCTTCCATGAGCAAGCATGTTCAAGGTACCGGGATATATGGTGCTAATGATTAAGAACAAATGCATCTAGTTTATTTGTACTCTAGTGCAAGTGGAAAATTACTAGAAATATGCCCTAGAGACAAATAGTAATAAGGATTATTATCATATTTCATAAAGTTTATGATTAAGTTTTGTATTATGCTATAATTGTATTGAAAGGAAACGTCAATACACGTGTGATATATAAACAACTAGGGGTTCCCGGTGAAACTCTAGTCACTGGTTCATTGGTCAACAGAAGATCAAGGTTTCCTGATCATGTGGCATTTATGCCAGTTGAAAATGGAGTGCACGTACACCAACCTACATTGGACTAGGATGCTATGTCGCGGGGATTGCCTCCTCCTCCTGGTGGTGGTTGGTTAATATGGAGCCTCATTACATGGCTGCTCGCAAGCCTGCCATCAGGATTGTCCGGAGGTGTCTAGAGGAAGACGAAGATTTCTTCCTAAATTTCACCATATGAATATTTCCTACAAGACGGAGCATGTATATTATGTAGATTTGTATTCCAATAGTTGATAAATGTATGACACCTTTTTAGTGAATAGTCATTAGGTTATACGGAAATTGTATGTTACACGAGACCCTTTCGTTTGCCTGGTGCCCTGGGGCCCAGTCAGCTATTCAGGTCAAGGCATGTTGTATTGAAGCCAAATTTTTGGTATGTTATATTTGGTGAAGCCCCCGAGTCTCGAGTAGATATTTTTGATTAGTTATCAATTGATGTAGACCCTGAGTGCCGGGTCGATGAATAAAACGAATAGAAAGAGACCGAGACTCAGTTTTGGGAACTTATCTTTATTTATCATCGAATCATAGGGTACATGTTTTGGTGTGCTCGCCTGGCCGTTGGCCTTATTGAAAATAAAATATAGAAAAAGTAAAAGCCTAGCGTATGTGCTTATTAGATTGAATTGTTTCTTTGTTGTCTTCACGTGTTCCCTTTGACCGTGGTGATTCAAGGGGGTTTTCTAGCCTTTCGACTATAACCACGACTTCTACATGGTGGACTAGAGAAAAAGGAGTGTGTCCTACTTGGTTGCTTCAGGTGGCAAAATCGATGCACATGCGAGGTCCTGCGCTTTTCTTCAGGGTGAATACTAGGTTGGCCACCCACTTGCTATCTCTGCGATGTGCCATGAGTTGGTGAGGTGATGGATCATCTGCCCAATGGCCTCAATTTTTGGTTCCATAACCTGTTGGGCGGATCGTACTTCAGCGGCTGAACGTAGTTTGTATAGGTGCTCATCGGGTTCCTTGGGGATTTCTTGTATGTTGGCTGGTTCTGAAGAGATCTCTTGACTCTCATGGGGGGAACCGACGAGCACGCTTTCCTATGCGGGACCATTGTTGGAGGCCGGATAGATCGCCTACAAGTTTGTATGGTGGGCTTGATTTTCCGGGGTTTGGTCGATGGGGACATGTCCTTCGGGTAGTAGCTCTGTATCTGCAATTTTTAGCTGGGCGAATTGTGTCTCCATCCCGAAAGATTCTGATATTTTGTTGAATTCTCGATCGCAATTATCTGAGCGAGTAAAACTTCCTCTCGCGGTTATGATTCCATTGGGAACTGGCATTTTTAATACCAGATATGCATAGTGATGTACTGCCATGAATCTGGCGAACGCGGGGCATCCTAGGATTGTGTGGTACTATGATGGCCAGTCCATGACTTCGGACTTGAGTTTTTCACGCCTAAAATTGTTCCTTGATTCGAAGACTATGTCAAGATAGAATTTTCCTAGAGGAATTTCGGCTTTGACTGGGACTATCCCGTGGAAATTTGTATCCGTGGGTGCCAGGTTTGCTAAGGACCAATTCATTGCTCGTAGGGTTTTGGCGTAGATTAGATTGATGCTGCTTCGTGCGTCCAAGAAAACTCTGCTCATGTAGAATCCTCCAATTTGGGCTTCCACCATCAGAGCTGAATGGCCCGGTCGGGGGACCCGAAGTGGGTGATCAGCCATGCTAAATGTGATTTCTTGCTCTGACCAATGTAGGTATTCTAGTGTGGGTGGTGGCGCAGTCTCCGCCAGGTTAACTTGTCGTGTGATCAATTTTTGAACCATGTTGGTTGGGCGCCCTTTCTGGATCATAGACATTGCTCCTCTGGATCATGGATATTTGTCTTCCTAGTTTCCGTTTGTTGTAGGTTCTGGTTTACCTGCTGGCAGTTGTACTAGAGGTGGCGGTGGTGCGCCGAGAGCTGGGGTTCCCGGTGTGGTGGGGTATCCTTGGTTAGCTGCTTCGACTGCCTTTGTGTTGCATACCTTCTACATCTCTAGGAAAGTGCGGCAGTCCTTCATGATATGGTTCGATCGCCTCATTCCTATGGAGTCGATGTAGAAGTGCATATTGTAGGGTCCCTCCAACATCTGTAGTGGGGACATTGGCGGTTCCCGAGCCTTTGGTTGGTACCGCTACGCGGAATTACTTCCACCGGCGTCTTCTCTCCTGCTGCGGTATCTGATAATTGCAAATGTATCTATAATTTTTGATGTTCCATGCTTGGTTTTATCTACTTTCTTGTATTTTGTCCACACTTTGGAGTACTTTTCATATGATTTCTTGGACTAACCTATTAACAAGAAACCCGAGTGCCGGACTGTTTTCTGCTGTTTTTGGTTCTAGGAAAGTCAGAAAATGAATATTCTCGGAATTGGACGGGACAAAAGCCAAAAATCCTATTTCACCAGAAGACTCCTGGAGCCAGAATACGAGACGTAGGGGGGCTAGGCCCAGGACACACCACCTGGCCGCACAGGCTAGGCCTGGCCGCACCAGGGGGTGGTCTGGCCACCCCAGAAACCCCCTCGGTCTCCCTCTTCGCCTATAAGATGCCTTCTGACCTAAAAATTCAGGGGGGGTCGACGTTTTTCCAAAAATAATTCCGCTCCACCGCCACCACCAGATTCCACGAAACAGCGCCAGAAACTCCGTTCTGGCACCCTGCCGAGACGGGGAATTGGAGGAGATCATCGCCATCATCATGACCATCGCTTCTCCATCGACCATCCACGTTTCCCCAATCTATGTGTTGGGTCCGCAGCATAGAAAACAAAAAATTTCCTACGATGAGAACTACACACCAAGATCTATCTACTAGGTACAGAGCAACAGGTGGACATACATCCATCGAGAACTTACCCTCGAAGACAGCGAGTTTTGTTAACGAGTAGGAACTCGTGGTTGATGTAGTCGTACACTTGCCGATCACAAGATCGTGAGGAAGTCTAAGCGCCGCAACTCAGCAGCGCATCCGTACTCGCACACACGTTCAAGCCACCATACAACCTCCACCTTCTCGCTCCAGCGATCCAGCGGAAGCAGCAACTCCTTCCAGACGAAATGCCACCGGGAAGATGTATCTCGCTAATCCGAGACCATGGGGGAATAATTCTAGAGGGGGAGAGAGATCCTTCATGAGGAGGTGTGAGGAAGGAGGAAGAGGGGGGCATTTTATAGGAGGAGGGGTGCCCCTCTCTCCATGGCCATTCAAGTGGTGGTAACCCCTCCACATTAAAATGCCTCTTCACATTGCCTTTTAAAGTCCCCATTATAAATGCATTAAAATTCTCTAAGTTTAATGCTCTCTCATTTAATAAAACTCTTTTATTAAATTTATTCAGAATTTTGTTAATTACTTTAATTAACAAATATTCACATATAACCCCTTGCAATATTTCAATATCACATGCAGAACCACTTTCTGCAATTTCACCTGAAACAATTTCCGGTTTCTATCGAAACAATTCCTGCGCTTTGCAATTCTTTCGTCTGAAACATATGTGCTCCAAAATGGTGTCCGGTAACTCTTAAGTGTGTCACCCTACGGTTCGCGAATAATGCAGACATTATTGAGACTCCTCTCAGATCAATAATCAGAAGCGGGACCTGGAGGTCCATACCGACTCCTGCATATTCAACGATGACTTCTGTGATCGTGAGAACCTTTAACGCTTGTAATTTAATCCCTTTGTCTCTTGATATAATACATGTCCGAGATTCGATCAACGGTATCCAAATACCTAGTTTGATCTCGTTACCGACATGCACTCTTTTCTCGTTCCCGTGATATAACATTCTAGTGATCACATCACTTGCTTGCAAGCTATCTTAATGTGATATCACCGAGAGGGCCCAGAGTATATCTATCCGTCATCGGAATTGACAAATTCCACTCTTGATCCATGAGCCTCAACATAACACCTTCGTAGCACTGAACCCATCTTTATAGTCACCCTGTTACGGTGTGACGTTTGATGTTATCAAGATACTCTTCCGGTGTTAGCAATTAACATGATCTCATGTTCTAAGGATAAAGATTACTTCGTATGATGCTATAGCAATTGAAACATAATGACTTGATCGTAATGCTATACTTCGGATGAATGTTCATCACATTATTTCACAAATGTTGTGACCTTGTTATTAACAACATCCAATGTCCATGATCAGGAAACCTTGATCATCTTGTTAATCAACAAGCTAGTCTATCAGAGAGGCATAACTAGGAACCCTTTTTGTTTATTAAACACACATGTATTAATGTTTCCGATCAATACAATTCTAGCATGCAAAATAAACATCTATCATATATAAGGAATACATAATAACAACTTTATTATTGCCTCTCAGGGCATATTTCCTTCAGTCTCCCACTTGCACTAGAGACAATAATCTAGTTCACATAGTGATAAATCTAACACCCATGGAGTTCTGGTGTTGATCAATGTTTGCCCTAGGGAGAGCTTTAGTCAACGGATCTGCTACATTTAGGTCCGTGTGTACTTTACAAATCTTTATATCTCCATCCTTGACATGTTCGTGGATGGAGTGAAACCGGCGCTTAATATGCTTGGAATTCTTGTGAGACCTCGGTTCCTTGGCGTTGGCTATGGATCCATTGTTGTCACAATAGATCACCATCGGGTCAAATGTACTAGGAACCACACTTAGTTTCGTAATGAACTCTTTCATCCAAACCGCTTCCTGCGCCGCTTCTGAAGCAGCAACATATTCCGCCTCCATCGTTGATCCAGCCACCATAGGTTGTTTGGAACTCCTCCAACTAACTGTTGCTCCGTTCAAGAGAAATACGTATCCGGATTGAGACTTAGAGTCATCCGGATCGGTGTCAAAGCTAGCATCGACATAACACTTAGCGACTAGCTCTTCTTCACCTCCGTATATAAGAAACATATCCCTAGTTCTTCTCAAGTACTTGAGGATGTTCTTGACCGCTATCTAGTGTTCTGAACATGGATCAGATTGGTACCTACTAGTCAAACTAATAGCATGTGCCACATCCGGTCTTGTACATAGCATGGCATACATTATAGAGCCTATGGCCGAGGCATAGGGGATCTTATCCATCATCTCTCTTTCTTCCGCCGTAGCCGGACTTTGAGTCTTACTCAATGTCTTGCGTTGCAACATAGGTAAGAACCCCTTCTTACTTCCGTCCATATTAAACTTCTTTAATATCTTATCAAGGTATGTACTCTGCGATAGCCCAATTAGGTGCCTTGATCTATCTCTATAGATTTTAATGCCTAATATATATGACGCTTCACCAAGGTCTTTCATCGAAAATTTGCTGTTTAGATAACTTTTAACACTGTTTAAAAGATCTATATCATTTACAATCAATAATATGTCATCCACATATAATATTAGAAATGCCACATTGCTCGCACTAACTTTCTTGTAAATACAAGCCTCTCCATAAGTTTGGATAAATCCAAACTCTTTCATCACCTCCTCAAAGCGGAGATTCCAACTTCGGGATGCTTGCTTCAGTCCATAGATGGATCGCTGAAGTTTGCATACCTTATTAGCATCCTTAGGATCGACAAAACCCTTAGGTTGTATCATATACAACTCTTCTTCAATATTACCATTGAGGAACGCAGTTTTTGACATCCATCTGCCATATTTCATAATCGAAATATGCAGCAATTGCTAACATAATCCTAACCGACTTAAGCATCGCTACGGGAGAGAATGTCTCATCGTAGTCAACTCCTTGAATTTTTTGAAACCCCTTTGTGACAAGTCGAACCTTATAGATGGTCACATTACCATCAGCATCAGTTTTTCTTTTGAAAATCCATTCATTCTCAACGGCCTTTTGATCGTGAGGTAAGTCCACCAAGGTCCAAACCTGGTTCTGGTACATGGATTCCATCTCGGATTTCATGGCTTCTAGCCATTTGTTGGAATCCGGGCTAATCATCGCTTCTTTATACGTCGCAGGGTCATCCATTTCATCAACCATGAAATTCACAACAGGATTGCCGTACAGTTCAGGAGCTTCACGTGTCCTGCTTGACCTGCGAGGTTTGGTAGTGTCCTCTTTCGGAGTTTCATGATCAATATCATTAACTCTCTCTTCATTAGGTGAAGTCAACTGTAAAACAATTTCCGGTGTTATGCTACTCGCCATTTCATGAAGAGAAGGTTCAATAACCTCTTCGAGTTCTATCTTCTGACTACTCACACCTTTCGCGAGAAACTCCTTCTCAAGAAAGGATCCAATCTTGGCAACAAAAACCTTGCCCTCGGATCTGTGATAGAAGGTATACCCAATCGTTTCCTTAGGGTATCCTATGAAGACGCATTTTTCCGCTTTGGGTTCGAGTTTATCCGGTTGAAGTTTCTTCACATAAACATCGCATCCCCAAACTTTAAGAAATAACAACTTAGGTTTTTTCCAAACCATAATTCATACGGTGTCGTTTCAACGGATTTATATGGTGCCCGATTTAAAGTGAATGCAGCTGTTTCCAGTGCATAACCCCAAAATGACAGTTAGAGACATCATAGATCAAACCATATCTAATAAAGTACGATTACGACGTTCCGACACACCATTACGTTGTGGTGTTCCGACAGGCGTGAGTTGTGAAACTATTCCACAGTCTTTCATGTGTGTGCTAAACTCGTAAATTAGATACTCACCTCCACGGTCAGACCGTAGAAACTTGATCTTTCTATTACGATGATTTTCCACTTCATTCTGAAATTCCTTGAACTTTTTCAAAGGTTTCAGACTTGTGTTTCATCAAATACATATACCCGTATCTACTCAAATCATCCGTGGAAGTAACAAAATAACGATATCCACCTCGCGCCGACACACTCATTGGTCCACACACATCAGTATGTATGATTTCCTAGTTTGATCTCATTACCGACATGGACTCTTTTCTCGTTCCCGTGATATAACATTCTAGTGATCACATCACTTGCTTGCAAGCTATCTTAATGTGATATCACCGAGAGGGCCCAGAGTATATCTATCCGTCATCGGAATTGACAAATTCCACTCTTGATCCATGAGCCTCAACATAACACCTTCGTAGCACTGAACCCATCTTTATAGTCACCTATTGCACGGTGTGACGTTTGATGTTATCAAGATACTCTTCCGGTGTTAGCAATTAACATGATCTCATGGTCTAAGGATAAAGATTACTTCATATGATGTTATAGCAATGTAAACATAATGACTTGATCGTAATGCTATACTTTGGATCAATGTTCATCACATCATTTCACAAATGTTGTGACCTTGTTATTAACAACATCCAATGTACATGATCAGGAAACCTTGATCATCTTGTTAATCAACAAGCTAGTTTATAAGAGAGGCATAACTAGGAACCCTTTTTGTTTATTAAACACACATGTATTGATGTTTACGATCAATACAATTCTAGCATGCAAAATAAACATCTATCATATATAAGGAATACATAATAACAACTTTATTATTGCCTCTCAGGGCATATTTCTTTCACTATGAGTGAGTAATCCCCCACTGTAGGCTATGGGGATGGTAGGGATTGGATGAGATCGTTCATGTAATGGCATCAGATTGTTAGGGCATGGTGCCTAGTATCTTCTATTAGTGCTTTTTGACTTTGTTGTGACTTGTTATGCTTAATGCTTGTCACTAGGGCCCGAGTGCCATGATTTCAGATCTGAACATGTTATTGATTCATTATGATAGTATTGTTTATGGTCTTACCTGCAAGTTGTATACACATGTTGTTGTCTGGAACCAATGGCCCCGAAGTGACAGAAATCGGGATAACCGGAGGGAATGGCTTTGATGTGAGGCTCACATGTGTTCACAGAGTGTTAATGCTTTGCTCCAGTGCTCTATTAAAAGGAGCACCTTAATTGCCAGTAGTTCCCTTGAGGCCCCGCTGCAAACGGGATGGCAGGACAAAAGATGTTGTGCAAGTTCTCATTGCGAGCACATACGGCTATATATGGAACACATGCCTAGGATTATCTAGCACTTGGATGCTTTATCTTATTTATCTGCAAATGCCCTATGTTCTGATTGCTATGTGAATTGTCTTGTCCATGCAACGCCCGTCCATCCATCCCTATGCCTACACTTTTCGAATGTTCTTGCTATTGTTACTGCTGTCTTTACTTTACTACTGCTGTTACTTTACTATTGCTACTACAAAACTGTTGTTATTGATAAACTGATATGAGCAAGATTGTTTCCAGGTGCAGCTGAATTGACAACTCAGTTGTTAAGGCTTATAAATATTCTTTGGCTCCTCTTGTGTCGAATCAATAAATTGGGTTTCACTTCCCTCGAAAATACTGCGATACACCCCCTATACTTGTGGGTCATCAGTATCTGTTGCCACGATCGTCGTTTCTTTGGCTACTCTCCCCTAAAAAATCATCTGCGACATATCTCGGCCCACCGTATCTGTCATTGATGTGTCTCCTTCTGTTGTTATTGTGCCTTTCTCGATCTTCCTTGAGTGAGCGCCCTCGCTTGTTGTTTACCGCATCTTCGCCATCTCCAAGCGATTGCCCTCTCATCAGATATAGTTTTGACTGAATTCTTGATGATGCTCCACCCCTGGATAAATGCTCGTATCGAATCTTTGGGTTTTTGCTTGCACGCCCGTAACTGCTCCAATGATGCAGGTCGCTAGAACGTGGATGTGAAGTTTTGGATGAACTTATCTTCGAGGTCATTCCAACTACTAATGGATTCCTTGGTAAACTGTGATGGCCCAAAATATATCGAGCTCGTTGGGGAACCCCAAGAGGAAGGTATGATGAGCACATCAACAAGATTTCCCTCAGTATGAAACCAAGGTTTAATCGAACCAGTAGGAGCAAGGAAACACCCTAAAGGTGTTGCTAGCTGAACTTTGCAGGGCGCACTACCGATGCCAGCAGCAACATGGAGACCTGCACAACACAACCACAGAACACTGCCCCCAACTTGCGATGAGGTTGTCAATCTCACCGGTTTTGCTGAAAACAAAGGATTAAACGTATCGAATGGAAGAAAGTAATAGTTTGCAGAAAGTAAACACAAAGCAGCAAACAGTTAATTATAGATTGATAGTAAAAGAAAGGACCGGGGTCCATAGTTCACTAGAGGTGGCTCTCCTTAAGATAGATAACATGTTGGGTGAACAAATTACAGCGGGCAACAGACAAACATCGAGAAAGCATACAAGCATATACTACTCATCTTGACTCCTTTGAGATTCGATTGGGAATTACAACATTATACATAGACCGCCATCCAACTGCATCTATGACTAATAATCCACCTTTAGGTTATCATCTGAACCCCCTCTAGTATTAAGTTGCGAGCAACGGATAATTGCATTACGAATTGCGTGTAAAGTAAACAATACGATTGTTCTATGAACAAAGGGTTGTTGTTTTCTCCCTAGTAGCAATAGCACATCTAGTACCTAAAGAGATTTCTGTCACTTCCCCAGATTACTAGAGGCATGAACCCACTATCGAGCATAAATACTAACTCTTGCAGTTGCTAGCATCTACTTGGCCAAGATAGCTACTAACAACGGAAAGCATGCAAGATCACAAATAACAAAGACATGATAGAATTAATAATCAATCTGAAATAGCATCTCAATATCCATCGTATCCCCACAAACAGAGCCCACAAGATCTAAACATGATAGCACAAAGGAGGAGAACCAGCCATCTAGCTACTACATGGACCCGTAATCCAGAGATGAACTACTCACGCATCACACCGAAGGCTTGCATGATGATGAAGAAGGCCTCCAGGGCGAATTCCCCTCTCCGCCTGGGTGCCGGGAAGAGCTTTAGATCCCTCCCGATCTAGGGATGGAGATGATGGCGGCTACAGACTCTTTCATGGAATTTTGATCGGGTACTTAGGGTTTCCGTATCAGAGGCAATATATAGGCGGAAGGAGAGGCCGAGGGGGTGCCTGGGGCGGCAAGACCACCCCCTGGCGCGGGCTAGGCCTAGCCATGCAACCAGGTGGTGTGGCCGGGCCCCAGCCCCTCTCCATCTCGTATTCTGGCTCCAGGTGTCCCTCGGTGAAAAACTGACTTTGGCTTTTGTCCCGTCCAATTCCGAGAATATTCATTTTCTGAATTTCCTAGAACCAAAAACAGCAGAAAATAGGCAGCTGGCACTATGGCTCTTGTTAATAGGTTAGTCCAAGAAATCATATGAAAAGTACTCCAAAGTGCGGACAAAACAAAAGAAAGTAGATAAAACCAAGCATGGAACATCAAAAAGTATGGGTACGTTTGCAACGTATCAACATCCCCAAGCTTAACTCCTGCTCGTCCTCGAGTAGGTAAGTGATAAAAAGAAAGAATAATTTTTTAGGTGACATGCACCATCATAAACTTGATCAAAGTATTTGTAAAACATTCAAAGCTGGGATCATAGTACTTCAATCATAACATGAAAGACAAAGTTCTAACAATAAGACAAATAAACTATGTTGCAACATGAAAAGGCACAAACAAAAGATTAATGAATAACAATGCTTTGCAAGACGTTTGTTTGTTTCACATAAAGAAAACATAGCATGGTAGCATTCAGCTTGTCCCTCATAGAGTAGCAAATATAAATGCATAGGACACCTTCAAAGTTCATAAGAGTGACTAGATACAAATAGTTTAAAACAAGCAATATCAAAGCTATGCATTAATCAACAAGTCTTGGGACAATGCACATAGAACTAAGAATGGCCACTATGCTCTCAAAGTAGGTGCATAAAGGTAGAAGGTGGAGACTCAACAAAAAGGTAAAAGAAAGGCCTTCATAGAAGGAAGTAGGGATTCAAGTCTCATAAAGAGCTTCCAAAAATTATGGTACTTAATAGCTTTCAGCTCTCATTGCCCCTATCATAAGCATCTTGAAGGTGATTAAGGTTAAAGTGACACAACTAAGAGGATATGCTTGACAAGTTATAAACCGAAATCTCATGCCCCTTACTTATGAAGACCGAACCTCATGCTACTCAACTTTAGTCACAAGTAAGCTCTTGTCATTGTAAGTACATATGTATCATAAAGAACCTCCAACAGGGTACCCCTTGCACATGATACAGGAGCTATCCCATAATCAAAATGACAAGGCAAGAAGACAATGAGCATCTCAGCGATCTTTTTATTTGCTATTTGCATAGCTTTTTATTGAGGATGCTTCATAGAGTGCTCATTATGGTTATGCTACAAGTTTCCACCATGATTAGGCATGGCTTAGGCTAGCGACCCAAGCGTTTCTCTAACACACATACAAACTCCATGATCTTACAAGTTCCCCTTTATTTCACACCGTCGGGATCCATAAGCAAAAGAACATGATATCAACGGGGTACAAAGTACAGGTGCAATGTTAAAAGTGTTCCCCATGATACATGGTTCTGCTAACTTCAACTTATAAAGCGCAAGCATATATGCAACAAAGATGGATGCAATGGTTCAAGTTTATTAAGGGCAAGAAAATTAAAGTGTGCCATCAAGTTCGTGAGAGCTTTAATCACTAGTTTTCTCATAACAAGTTTAATTCGGAAGGTAGATAAAAACATGAATGTACTTGGAATAGCATATGCTAATAGGTAGGTATGGTGGACTCTTTGGAATAACTTGGTTTAAGGAGTTGGATGCATGAGTAGAACTCATACTTGGTTATGGAGGCTAGCAAAAGACTGGGAGCGACAAACTAAGAGAGCAATAATGGCCATAATCATGCAGAGCGACAAAACATCATTGATCAAAGCATAAAGTGATACTACAAGTTGAAAACTAAAGGATCATAAAGGCTATGGTGACTTGTGACAGTCATAACATGGTGTGAGCATGTGCCACCCAAATAAAGCATCAAAGGAGAATACCACTATTCTATGCTTTAATATGCTAAAACAACGCATGATCCTTCCAAGGCACATTAAGCAATCTCAATTGTTTATAACAACTCATGCTACAGCAAAGAATACTAAGCATAAAGCCAAAACAATATCAAGCATGGCATGACAAAGCATAGGCCACAATCAAAAACAAGTTCTCTTTACCACTTAAGCATGAACTTTCCTACTCTTTTCCAATCCAAACCAAACTATTTGAAAACCAATGTATGAAAGAGGGGGTCCAACCAATTTATTAAGCAAACTAAGAAAATGAAGAAAATGAAAAACCAAAACAAAAACGAAAAAGAAGACGCTCCAAGAACAACACAACTGTGCATTAAACAATAAAAATGAAGCGTTTGGAAGAAACCTGGGATTTTTATTGATGAAGAGGGGGATGCCTTGGGCATCCCCAAGCTTTGATGCTTGTACTTCTTGGATATTTCTTGGGGTGACACGCGTGGCATCCCCAAGCTTGAGTTTAGTCCATCCTTCATCTCATTACTCGTTCCTTCTATACACCTGAAATCTTTCCTCCATACAAAACTTCACACAATCTTTATTAGCAACATTAGTGCACTCAAGATAAAAAGTCTTTAGGTTCAGTTCCAACACCAATAAAACTTCCATTAAAACACTAGCTACTGTAACACTTCCCTCAAAAATCTCAATTCCCCAAAAGATCTCAAAAAGGAACCAACAAGAAGCAAATGCAGAAAATGGCAGAAATCTGTCAAAACAGACCAGCAGGTAAAGACGAATGTTTTCAAAGACCTTCTGTTGCTCAAATCAAAAAGTGTTGAACTAAAGAAAGTTAGATAACAACCTGGGGCATAAGCACAAAAATTCACGCCTCAAAAGGACGTACATAGATTTTACACTAATTTTTACGGTGAAGCACAGAAATTTGTTTCGGGACAGCAACTTTCCCAATCATTACTTCTCTCTCATTAGAGGTTACTCTTGGCACAAAAAGCAAATAAAAAGGATACGGAGCGGTTATTACAGAGGTAATAACTTCCAAGACTCATCTAAAACTTTTGGGTTATCTCCCAATAAGTGCTTTTCTTTAACGCCTTTAAGTTAGGCATAAGAAGCAAGAAAAGCATCAAGTGTTTGAAGAAGCATTAAAACCAAATTTCTTACCCTTACCTCTTTTACTTTTATTCTTAACCTTGGAGAACTTTTGAATGCTTGGTGGAGAAACAAAGCGCATGGTGCCCTTTTCTACATCTATTATTGCTCCAAGGAGCTTCAATAGGGATCTTCCAAGTGTGATTTGTCCTTTTCCTACACATTCAATAACAAGATAATCAGTAGAAACCATTTTACCTAGGATCTTTGTAAACACTCCCTCAACTATTCCAATGGGTAATATTGTGGCATTATTAGCAAGAAACTTTTCTTCTCCTCCTTCAGAAAGCCCCCAAAGATTCAAAGATTCATAAATATCTTTGGGCATAAGACAAAATTCAGACATGATATCACAGTGAGCATGAAAAGTTTCATTGTTTATAGCAATCTTTACTGTGGGAAGCCATTCGGAGGGTTCAGAGTTTATTGGAACATAGTTGTGATGCTCTCTAAGCGTATTATAGCAATCTTTCAAACTAGCGGTGATGGTCTCAAGAGTATTCAATCTAGCAAATATGTTTATGAAAGAAGAATCAGTTTTGCTAGGAAAGATGTAAGTAAAGACCAATTTCTTTATGGCATTAACAGCATCATCCTCATTGCATTGGAGGAAATCTCCTCCCACAACAGCATCTAAAGCATATCTATAGCAAAGAGCAATTCCAAGGTAAAAACTACTAAGGAACAAGCTTCTTTGAAACTCTCTTCAATTCCTTGTTTGAAAGTGAAAATCATTTCCTCAGGTGACATAGTGATTGGAGCAATGCTAGACATAATGGCAACTTAAGATAGGAACTATTTTTTTTGTGTTTTGATAAATAAAGAAAACTTGTAAAACTATTTTTTGTGTGTTTTTGGTAAAGAAACAAGCAAACAAAACGAAAGTAAACTAAGAGAAACAAAAATAACAAAGTAAAGAGATTGGTTATGAGGGACTCCCCTTGTGAAGATGTCCTTGACTCTCCGGCAACGGCGCCAGAAAAATAGCTTGATGGCCCAAAATATATCGAGCTTGTTGGGGAACCCCAAGAGGAAGGTATGATGAGCACATCGGCAAGTTTTCCCACAGTATGAAACCAAGGTTTAATCGAACCAGTAGGAGCAAGGAAACACCCCAAAGGTGTTGCTAGCTGAACTTTGGCAGGGCGCACTACCGGTGCCAGCAGCAACGTGGAGACCTGCACAACACAACCACAAAACTCTGCCCCCAACTTGCGGTGAGGTTGTCAATCTCACCGGTTTTGCTAAAAACAAAGGATTAAACGTATCGAATGGAAGAAAGTAATAGTTTGCAGAAAGTAAACACAAAGCAGTAAACAGTTGATTGTAGATTGATAGTAAAATAAAGGATCGGGGTCCATAGTTCACTAGAGGTGGCTCTCCTTAAGATAGATAACATGTTGGGTGAACAAATTATAGCGGGGCAATTGACAAACATCGAGAAAGCATACAAGCATATACTAATCATATTGACTCCTTTGAGACTGGATTGGGCATTACAACATTATACATAGATCGCCATCCAACTGCATCTATGACTAATAATCCACCTTCAGGTTATCGTCCGAACCCCCTCCAGTATTAAGTTGCAAGCAACAGATTATTTCATTACGAATTGCGTGTAAAGTAAACAATACGATTGTTCTATGAACAAAGGATTGTTGTTTTCTCCCTAGTAGCAATAGCACATCTAGTACCTTAGAGATTTCTGTCACTTCCCCAGATTACTAGAGGCATGAACCCACTATCGAGCATAAATACTAAATCTTGGAGTTGCTAACATCTACTTGGCCAAGATAGCTACTAACAATGGAAAGCATGCAAGATCCCAAATAACAAAGACATGATAGAATCAATAATCAATCTGAAATAGCATCTCAATATCCATCGGATCCCCGCAAACACAACATGCAGAATTAAGAATAGATGATCTTGATCATGAACGGAGCTCACAAGATCTAAACATGAAAGCACAAAGGAGGAGAACCAGCCATCTAGCTACTACATGGACCCGTAGTCCAGAGATGAACTACTCACGCATCACACCGGAGGCTTGCATGATGATGAAGAAGGCCTCCAGGGTGAATTCCCCTCTCCGGCAGGGTGCCAGGAAGAGCTTCAGATCCCCCCTATCTAGGGATGGAGATGACGGCGGCTATAGACTCTTTCGTGGAATTTTGATCGGGTACTTAGGGTTTCCGTATCAGAGGCAATATATAGGCGGAAGGAGAGGCTGAGGGGGTTCCTAGGGTGGCTAGACCACCCCCTAGCATGGGCAGCGTGGCCAGTGGTGTGGCGGGCCCCTGACCCTCTCCGTCTCGTGATTCGGGTCCAGTGTCCCTCGGTGAAAAACTGACTTTGGCTTTGTCCCGTCCAATTCGAGAATATTCATTTCGACTTTCCTAGAACCAAAAATAGCAGAAAAGCAGGCAGTACCGCACTGTGGCTCTTGTTAATAGGTTAGTCCAAGAAATCATATGAAAAGTACTCCAAAGTGTGGACAAAACACAAGAACGTAGATAAAACCAAGCATGGAACATCAAAAATTATGGATACGTTTGCAAAATATCAAACTTCTTGAGCCATGACCATGCAGTGCCGCTTAAGCAGTGTAGCTATAGGCTTTGCATTGCGGTAGCCTTGGAGCCACCCTATAGTTTGACGGTTACCATATAGTCTGCTAGCCAAGCTTCGGGTTCCTGTAGACCGTTCTATTTTTGGCGATCGTGAGGAAGTTTAAAATCTTTGGGTATCGATGTTTTGTGAACCTGTTGGGTAAAGCAACTGGCTCCACATAGTTCATACTCGTCCTTGATGGAGATATGCCCAAGAGGCAATAATAAAGTGGTTATTATTATATCTTTATGTTTATGATAAATGTTTACATCCCATGCTATAATTGTATTAACCGGAAACATTAATACTTGTGTGTTTTGTAAACATAAAAGAGTCCCTAGTAAGCCTCTTATTAAACTAGCTTGTTGATTAATGGATGATCATGGTTTCCTGATCATGGACATTGGATGTCATTAATAACAAGATCATATCATTAGGAGAATGATGTGATGGACACACACCCATAAGTAAGCATAGCATAAGATCAAGTCATTAAGTTCATTTTGCTACAAGCTTTTCAAATGCATAGTAACCTAATCCTTCGACCATGAGGTTATGTTAATCACCATCACCGGATGGGTACTTTGATGACATCAAACGCCGCTTTGTAACTGGGTGGTTATAAAGGTGACATTGGGTATTCCGAAAGTATGTGTTGAAGCGCATGGACCAAGATTGGGATTTGTCCATCCATATGACGGATAGATATGCTCTAGGCCCTCACGGTGGAATGTCATCTAGTTAGCTTGCAAGCATGTGACTAGGTCACAAGGGATGACATATCATGGAACGAGTAAAGAGTACTTATTAGTAACGAGGTAGAACTAGGTATGGAGATACCGACGATCAAACCTCGGATAAGTAGAGTATCGTGTGACAAAGGGAATTGGTTTCGTATATTAAATGGTTCTATCGATCACAAAGTCATTGTTGACTATGTGGGAGATGTTATGGATCTCCAGATCCCACTAATGGTTATTGATCGGAGATGTGTCTCCATCATGTCTACATGTTCACGAACCGTAGGGTGACACACTTAAGGTTCGAAGTTGTTTTAAGTAGATATGGAATGTGCGTTGGAGACTGAATGTTGTTCGGAGTCTCGGATTGGATCCGGGACCTCACGAGGAGATCCGGAATTGTCCGGGGAATAAGATTCATATATTGGGGATTATTTTCTAAGTTAGGAAATGTTCCGGAGTATTTGTATGGGGATTCTAGAAGGTTTCGGAATGTTCATGAAGGTTCTATAAGATTTATTTGATTTTACTTGAAAAACAAGAAAGTATCAAGGAATCCTTGTGGGGTAAGACAAGGATTCGTGGGGAGTAGGACTCTCCCCACCTCCTTGATCCGGCTGCCAAGGAGAGGGAGTCCTACAAGGACTCCACCTCCCCATGGCGCCTCCCTCGTTAAATAGAGGGTGGAGGCACAGCCCCTTGCCCTTCTATTCTCTAGATCTCAAGTTTCCTCTCTCCTCCTCCTTCCCTCTTCTCGCTTAGGCGGCTCAAAATTCTCTACTCCACCACCACCACCACACCGTCTTGCTGGGATTCCGTGGAGAGATCTACTACCTCCATTGCGTCACTGGAGAACGGGAGAGGAAGGTGCCGACCCGACGCAGGACCGATCATGGAAGCGCCACGAACACGGCGCCGGAAGGATCGTCTACTCTATCTTGAGATCGGCAAGTGATCGACTACATCAACCACGAGATCCGATCTCGTAACGCTTTCGGGTCTACAAGGGTTAGTACAGATCTATCTCGTTGCACATGTCTAATAGATTAGATCTTGGCTTTTATCTAGATTAGATCTGGGTTTTGTTCGTTCTTGCGGTAGAAAATTTTTGTTTTCCATGCTATGATCCCATCAGTGGTATCAGAGCCTGGTTTATGCGTAGATCTGTTGCACGAGTAGAACACAATGGTTTTGTGGGCGTTGGTGCTCGTGCCGTCTTTTGCTTTGTGTACTTTGCATCTTGCGGTATGGTGGGATGAAGCGGCTCAGGCTAACCTTACATGTCATCGCACATGAGACTTGCTCCACAGTTGACGTGCAACTCGTATTGCACAAGTGGCTTTGCGGGTGTCTGTCTCTCCCATCATAGTATAGATCCAATCTACACTTTGCACTTGATAGCACCTGTATCAACGTTGTGGTTCAGTTTCGTAGGTAAGATCCGTTCTTATTCGAAAGCCCCAAACCACGTAAAACATGCAAAGAAAATTAGAGGCGTCTAACTTGTTTTTGCAGGGGTTTTGTGATGTGATATGGCCATCATGTGATTGTGATTATATTTGATGTATGCAATGATCCTTGTTGTAATATGGCAACCGGCAGGAGCCTAATGGTTGTCTTTAATTCTGTTAAGACCTGCGTGTCTATTCATCTTGTAATAGCCTTATTCCAAGTAGTTGTAATAGTTGCTAGTGATGATGGACAACCATGAAGCGGCGCCACTGACCTTGATGCAATGCTGGTGATGATGGAGATCATGTCCGTGCTTTGGAGATGGAGATCAAAGGCATAAGAAGAAAGGGCCATATCATATCACACTAATTATGAATTGCCTGTGATGTTAATCCTTTATGCATCTTGTATTGCTTAGATCGCGACGGTAGCATTATAAGATGATCCCTCTCACTAAATATCAAGTAATAAAGTGTTCGTCCTTAGTAGGCACCGTTGCTAAGACTCGCTGCTTGAAGCATCTCGTGATGATCGGGTGTGATAGATTCTATGTGTGCATACGACGGGTGCAAGCCAGATTTGCACATGCGGATACTAAGGTTAATCTTGACGAGCCTAGCATGTACAGACATGGTCTCGGAACACGGAATACCGAAAGGTAAAGCATGAGTCATATGGATGATATGATGAACATGTTGATTGTTCGCCTTTAAAGCTACATCACCTCACGTGATGATCGGACTTGGTGTAGTGGATTTGGTTCGTGTAATCACTAAAACAACTCGAGGGATGTTGTTTTGAGTGGGAGTTCTTTTGTAATTTGGATTAGTCAAACTCAATTTATCATAAACACAATCAAAGTGAATTTGCATAGTTTGTTGTAGTCATTGGCATCCATTCACCACCTTACGCTAAGTTATAGTTGAGATAGTAGAACTATAGAAATTCTGGATATTTGCTTTACGAACTGGTATCGTATTGTTTTGAGTGTCAATCTAAAGTTTAAAAGTCATATTGCAAACTTTCAGCAAACTCCGTTTACTCTGTGAAGTTTAATAAACAGTATTAAATCAAGAGTAACAATTCCAGTGTTAGTATCTAATGTATCATGTGAGCCTCCATGATTCTTGATACTCAAAAGATTGTTTTTAATATCAAGTTTATCTAAGAGCTGAAAGCAATGTTTCAGAAACCATCATATGTGAAAGGTATTGCGATATCTAAAACAATGTGTTGGTTACAACATGATAGAGTATACGTCCTCATATTTGATGAGAATTTGTGAAGATTGGAGACGCCAGTCATCCTAATCCTCCAAAAGGTTTTGGAAAAGAACATTATACTCGCAATTCACCTTTATAAGCTATAGCAGCTTGATCATGAAAATTGTCATGATAAGGATGAATAGAAGATGTAAGTAAAATGTTTACTACACTAAAAGATTACTAAAGAATGGAATTTTGAAAGAATACCAAACATTTGATGAAGGTGATCCACTTCAAAGTGCAAGTTCAAAGGTATTAGTATTTGACTATACACACTTTGTACTATGTGTCATGTGAATGACACCACTATTGATGTTGATAGATTCTTTGAAAAGAAAAGGAATTGTTGAAAGAGAATCTATAAAATATTTGGCAGAGAAGAAAAGATTGGATATGTCCAACTTAGGTATATAGAAGATACATGTTATGGCTGTATTCCTTGGTTGTTAAACAATGTGGTTCTGCGGTATTGGATACCGAATTTGGTTGGTATGAAGTATCATACAGGACAACACAATTCATGAACTGCAATGGCCTAAGTAACTAGCAAGAGAATATGTGATGATGTTCATCGAAAACAAACAAAGGGTTGTTGTGTTGCTCGTTAACATCAAAGCTTACCTTCAGATTTGTTTCAATAATTGTTATTTTGATCAGGTATTAGGACGACAAAAGGTTGTTCACATAATTACCGTATTCCATAATAGATGGATGATATACAATTCTGGTTGGAGAAACAACGACCATAAAACTAATGCTAAAATGTCGCAAGACAAATGATTGAAAGATCACTTGCGAAGTGACATCACCGTTTAAATTATATTAGGGATACATGAAGAAACTCCATGTTGATGGATTTTTGGAGTCTTTGATTTTGATCAAATGACGCTTGTGATACTTTCCTGGAGATAATTAAAACTCCGTTCGTAGGCCAAAAGAGGAACGGACAACTAACTGATTGGAATTTGTACATATTGATGTATATAGTCCATTATGTGTAGTCGATGGATTTCAACTTCATATGCTTTCTCCGAAGATTTGAGTGAGTATATGTATATACTTACTCAATAAGGAAGAAGTATGAAACATTTGAAAATGTTCAAAGACTTTCAAGATGAAGTGGAAAATCATTGTAACAAGAAAATAAAAAGTTTATGATTGGATCATAAAGAAAGATGTTTGAGTTACAAGTTTAGCAAAACACCTAAGATTTGAGGAATCGTTCCATGGATTTGCATTTCCCAAAACACCATAGGAGTATGGAGTGTTCAAGATATGTAATGAAACCTTGTTTGACATGGTAAGATCAAAGGTGTCATTTATAAAACTGCCATTATATTTTAAAGATTAAAGCTTTAGTGACTACCGCTTTTACACTGAAAAGAGCTCCATCGTGATCCGTTGAAATGACACCATATAAGTCATGGTTTGGGATAAAACCCAGGTTGTCCTTTCTTAAATTTTTGGTATGCTAGGCATAAGTAAAATGTTTACAACCAAAGTCGGATGAGCATGTCTTTGTAGGTTATTTCGAATAACCATTGGGTATTCCTCCATAACACCGAAGACAAAATTGTTTGTCGCTTAGAGTGTCGAGTTTCTTGAGAAGGAATTTTTGGTGAAAAGTTAAGTGGGAGGACAATAGAACTTTGACAAGGTTGTTGAACCTTGGCTAATATGTGCTGAGTTGCGCAGCGTCGGAAAGTGTCCCGGAGGCAGCAACAATGCTCATGGCTCACGTGCCTCAAAGGTTGTGGTCACGGAGAGTAGGTCAGGTAAGTAATCAAATGCCAAGATTTGAGAGTTAAATCATTGTTGTTTGACAATGATGAACCGACTACATGCAAAGAAGCAATGATGGGCCCTGACTCGTTAAGTGGCTTGAAGCCATAAAATCCGTGATAATTCCATACACGAGAAATCAAGATTTGAATTTGAAAGACCCTCTGGAAAGGTGCAAGACCTTATAGTCGTATATGGAACTATAAAGAAATAGATATGGATGTTTCACATCTATGAAATAGTAGACATGTCGGAAAGAGTTTATGACAATGTTCAAGGAATTGACTATGATAAGATTTGATCTTTCATAGCGATATTTAGTCTGGACGGATTAATGTAGCAACCACTACATATATTTTGGTATATGGTAGTTGAACAAAAAACAAGTTCTTCTAATAGAATGGTTACCTAGGATGTGTACATGACACGATCCAAAGGGTTTTGTTAATTCAAAGGATGCTAAAAGAGTATGTATAACTTCAATGGTTGAAGTGAGCATCGCGGAGTTGGAATCTTCACCGTGATGAAACCGTTAAAAGGTTTAATTTCATCAGAGACGATGAAGATGTTTGCATTTTGCAAGAAATTAAGTGGGAGCGCTAGACATATTTCTAATACATTATGTGAAAGGCATGTTGTTGATTAGAAATGATGTATCTTTTATTGACACAGGTTAAGAATTTCATTTCAATGAAAGACTTAGGCATAACCCAAGAATTAGGCATCAATGTCTATATGGATAGATTGAGGCGCTAATATGGTTTTGCCAAATGTACATAGATAAGATGTTGAATGAGTTCAATATGGAAACAACAAGAAAGGTTCTTGATGCACAGAAAGGACTGAATCGAGATTCAAGTGTGTTGACACGAGATTCAAGTGTTTTGACACTTGGTGAAATCACAAGAATATTTTGATCAATCTTTGAGATGTACACATCCAGATATGTCCTATGCTCTAAATGTTATGAGCATATACCAGAATGACTCATAAGATGATCATTGGACAATAGTAGGGATATTCCTATGATCTTTGGAAGAACTAAGAATATATTATTTATATAGTGGTGACAAATAGTTCATTGTAAATTGTTGCATTGATACTAGTTTTGTCACAAATTAAGTTTATCTCAATTTAAACTATGGGTGGCACAATGTAATGGAAAGGAAGTTCCATGACGGATTTGGTTGAGTACCAAAGTTAAAACATTGTGACAGATACTACAACAAAAGGCTAAGTATATGACTGCTATTATAGCAGCAAATGAGGGCATTTGCGTCAAGTAGTTTGTTATCAAACTAGGTGTGGTTCATAGCGGGATAATACTATGAAGATACATTGTTCGACAATTGTATCAACATGATTTAATCCCAAGGAACTAAAGGTCTCACCAAAGGACCAAATTTATACAATGCCATCTCATTGGAGAATGAGTAATGCGTAGAGATGCAAGGACATGCAAATACACACGGACATGGAAGTGTCAGATCCGAAGATTATGTTTACCACTAGCAATAGTGTCTATACAACACCAGAAAGCCATAGGTGTTGAATGCACAAGTTTTAACTAGATTATTGACTCTAGTGCAAGTGGGAGACTGATGGAGATATGCCCAAGAGGCAATAATAAAGTGGTTATTATTATATCTTTATGTTTATGATAAATGTTTACATCCCATGCTATAATTGTATTAACCGGAAACATTAATACTTATGTGTTTTGTAAACATAAAAGAGTCCCTAGTAAGCCTATTGTTAAACTAGCTTGTTGATTAATGGATGATCATGGTTTCCTGATCATGGACATTGGATGTCGTTAATAACAAGATCATATCATTAGGAGAATGATGTGATGGACACACACCCATAAGTAAGCATAGCATAAGATCAAGTCATTAAGTTCGTTTTGCTACAAGCTTTTCAAATGCATAGTAACCTAATCCTTCGACCATGAGGTTATGTTAATCACCATCACCGGATGGGTACTTTGATGACATCAAACACCGCTTCGTAACTGGGTGGTTATAAAGGTGACATTGGGTATTCTGAAAGTATGTGTTGAAGCGCATGGACCAAGATTGGGATTTGTCCATCCATATGACGGATAGATATGCTCTGGGCCCTCTCGGTGGAATGTCATCTAGTTAGCTTGCAAGCATGTGACTAGGTCACAAGGGATGACATATCATGGAACGAGTAAAGAGTACTTATCAGTAACGAGGTAGAACTAGGTATGGAGATACCGACGATCAAACCTCGGATAAGTAGAGTATCGTGTGACAAAGGGAATTGGTTTCGTATGTTAAATGGTTCTATCGATCACAAAGTCATCGTTGAGTATGTGGGAGCTGTTATGGATCTCCAGATCCCGCTAATGGTTATTGATCGGAGATGTGTCTCCATCATGTCTACATGTTCACGAACCGTAGGGTGACACACTTAAGGTTCGAAGTTGTTTTAAGTAGATATGGAATGTGTGTTGGAGACTGAATGTTGTTCGGAGTCTCGGATTGGATCCGGGACATCACGAGGAGATCCAGAATTGTCCGGGGAATAAGATTCATATATTGGGGATCATTTTCTAAGTTAGGAAATGTTCCGGAGTATTTGTATGGAGATTCTAGAAGGTTTCGGAATGTTCCGGAAGGTTCTAGAAGATTTCTTGGAGTTTACTTGAAAACCAAGAAAGGATCAAGGAATCCTTGTGGGGTAAGACAAGGATTCGTGGGGGAGTAGGACTCTCCCCCCCACCTCCTTGATCCGCCGGCCAAGGAGAGGGAGTCCTACAAGGACTCCACCTCCCCATGGCGCCTCCTCCTTTAAATAGAGGGGTGGAGGCACAAGCCCCTGCCCCTTCTATTCTCTAGATCTCAAGTTGCCTCTCCTCCTCCTTCCTCTCGCCCGCTTAGGCGAAGCCTGCAAAATTCTCTACTCCACCACCACCACCACACCGTGCTGCTGGGATTCCGTGGAGAGATCTACAACCTCCGCTGCCTCATTGAACGGGAGAGGAAGGTCTGCCGACTCACGTGTGACCGATCATGGAAGCGCTGCCGGAACACGGCGCCGGAAGGATCGTCTACTCAATCTTGAGATCGGCAAGTGATCGACTACATCAACCACGAGATCCGATCTCGTAACGCTTTCGGGTTTACAAGGGTTAGTACAGATCTATCTCGTTGCACATGTCTAATAGATTAGATCTTGGCTTTTATCTAGATTAGATCTGGGTTTTGTTCGTTCTTGCGGTAGAAATTTTTTGTTTTCCATGCTACGATCCCATCAGTCCTCACTTTCCCTGTTGTAGTATCTTCGGCTGTTGTGCTCCTCCCTGGATCTATCAATCATGCGCTATGTGATGTCATTTCTTGCATCATCTTGTGGGCCGATGTTCGAAAAGTGCACCCAATGTGGTGATTGTGATTGTCGGGTGTGCCCCACATGCCAAGGGCTGCTACGACGGTGTGGGGATCTGTCGGGTTCTTGCGTGACTCCTTGTTCTCCTTGTGCGAGGGATGCTCAAACCATTCCGAGGTTCATGAGATCGGATTTATGGAGGACTGCACGAGGATCATCGGGTATGGGTTGAGTTGTGATTAGGTAGGTTTGGGTGGCGACGATTGCGATCTACGCTATTTTTGCTCTTGTTTGTCCCTCTTGGTCTACCGACATAAACGATAGATTAAGGTTTCGGGCCATCTCGTTTCTTTCTTCTTCGAGGATATTCTGTAGCCGTGAAGTTCCTCTCCTTGGTGGCATGCCTCCAATCATGCTTCCTAATCCTCGGGTAAAGCTTAGTTGCACTCGTCAGAGGCTGGATTCGTCGGCTAGTATTTTCCTTTTCTCAACACCTGGATTTTTAATCCTAGATGCATGTTATGCCATACATCGCAATCCCAGGATTACCATTTTTGCGAGACATAACAAATTGGATATCACAGTACATCATCCATTACAAACCATAATAAGATTTTACACAAATAAAGGATATCATGATCCAGTCTTAATACAAACAAGTAGCGGAATAAATAGCGTAGCGGTGGGCTCCATCTTTAGTGTCACAGGCAATGCTAATGATGGGAGATGATCCTAGTTGTCATAGCCGTCCTGCTGTCCTCCTTCAGGGTAGTCCTCCTCATAGTCTGGCCATAGGAATAGCCAGGGACAAAGCCATGAGTACTCTTTAAGTACTCGCAAACTACCACTAACAAGTAAGATAGTTCTAGTAGGAATGCTAAGTTCTAAGTTTATTTGTAAAGCTAAGTTTGAAACCTAAGCTGAGTTCAGAAACAAAGAAAGATAAAATAAAGTTTGAAAACACCTAAGTGGGAACTTAGTTGTCATAGTCACAACTATGTTGTGGTCAAGTCATGTCACAATTCATTTCATAAGTCATTTTGAAAACATCTGACAATGGAACATTATGGCCACTCCAACTGTCCATAACCGCGGACGCGGCTATTCGAATAGTTTGACACTCTATAGAGGTGGTACACTTTCACCACAAGATTCGATACATCTGTCAGGGATAACCCTGAATCATCATACTTAGTATGCAGATAATCAAACATAACCTTTCCTTTACACACTCTAGTATAAGCACCTCTCCTGTGAGTATGGCCTCCTAGCCATGACTCTGTCATCCTAGGCACTGCATAGGTGGACAACATTGAGAGGTAGCCTAAGCTCAAACCTCTCCCGCGAGGGAACTAATACTAATGCATATAAACTTCCGGCTAAGCCTTACCCAATTCAGGTATTGTGGTTGTACGGTAAAATTGGAATGGTATCGCATCCGAACCCAACCATCAGTTTTTATAAAAGGGCTAAGGCTCAAGTCTCAACATTTTCATCATCATCATAAACCATTGGTGTTTCTCAACACATGTCAAAACATCTCGATAGAATGACTCATCATTCCAAGGTTTTGACAAGTCATTTTCACCAAGTATTCCCATCTAAAGTGATCTAGTTTTTGGTTTAGCTCCAACTACTAAGTTAAGAGTGTTCACTAATGTGGGATGCTAATGTCAATCTCATGCCATGGAATGACATCTAAGTCTATCTAGATAGGCCAAGTTTTATACTCTTTATGCTACCTATAAACAAAGTAAAGAACTTTGGTAAAGTAGAAGAAAGTAAAGCTTGTAATGAAAACTTGGGGTAGGTAATAGTCAAAAGTATAACCAAAGCATGCCTATTGCATCTTGCTTAGGTTGTGTAGCTTGCAAGGGCTAGCTTGCATTGTTAATGATGGCTTGCCTTGTGTAGTGCAGTGGTTGAAATTCTCTTCCTCCTCCTCTTGGTAGAACTCCTCCTCCTCGTAGACTTGGTCGGTACTATCGTCTATAAATACATACGGAATGCACAATCACTAAACAATACTTAACTAGTCTACTTAGCACACTAAGGCACACATTTGATGATCTATTATCATCACAAACATCTCAAGGTTTAATGAACTAGCTTCATTTATTTTATTTGAGAAAAGTAATTTCTACTCATTGAAATTAGCTAAGATTTAATATTCTCCATTTAAAATATGAGATCATGTGGACACATGTCATCACCACATATTCTAACATATGGGAATGTGATTTAAGGGTTGGATCACATTTTAATAAGTTTAAGTTTAATAATTAATGATTTAAAGTGACTAGAAACGCTTATATAGCATTATTTTGGTACTAGTCCAAAGTCAATACATGTAAACCTTAATATTATTACATATTCAGATAGGTATGGTTAAATGTGATTTTTTAGAGTTGGAATCAACTCAAAAGCCATTATGGTTGATTTTAGAAAAATGTTTGACATGGGTATACCCTACAGGTACTCGAGCTTGGTATATACGATCCAAATACGTACAGGCCCACAGTGTCGCCAAGGCCCAGATGAAAGGACTCGAGTAACCTGTGGACTCTCGATTGCTTGAAGGACAAGAAGAAGCTAAAGATAGAAAGTTTGAAGGGGAAAACCCTAACTTGTAACCGACTCGACCTGCTACCCGAGACCTAGCCTATCTATATAAGGGCTAGGAGGGGGCGGCGAGGAGAACACACGCAACCCAAGCTTCCACAAACCCTCACTAGATTGCATCTGCGCACCGTTGTAACTTTTGACTCCCTCAATAATTCCACGAGCAGACAAGCAGGAGTAGGGACCTCTACGAGGCCTGAACCTGGGTAAATCCTTTGTCCCCTGTGTGCTTGTTTGCTAGCTGATAGATGTCTCCAGCGCTCCCTCCTTCTCCAAAACCCAAGTCCATAACAATGGGCATTGACGAGTTAAACCCTCGTCAATTGGCGCCGTCTGTGGGAATTGGGAGTGCTGATGTTGTGGCTTCTTCAGCCCCATCAAACGCGATCTACAACTTTGCAACAGCAGAGATTCGCCAGCTTTTTGGCGCCTTCGACTTCACCGTCCACACGCCGGCTACTCGCCCGGCCTTCGAGTCCGTGGGCGACGGAATCAGCCTGGCGATTGGGAGCTTCCGCTTCCAAGTTGGTCAGATGGGCACAGTTCGCATGCCCGATCAGCCGACGGCACCAACGATTGCCCCAGCATCATGGTTCCCTCCATCGATCGGCACCCTCAGTGAGCTCAATGCTCCAGCGGTAGTTGGGAACATGGTCAGCGACAGCAGTTGCGACTCTGATCTAAGCGATCTGGCCACTGAAGATGGAACCTACGGTTCCGAATCTGAAAGTTGTGGAAGCAACAGCTTCCCAAATCACTTCATGTGCGCCGTCATCAACGCACGCGACACCTCCGCCAACCGCGGTAACGGTGGCAACACCGGCAACGGCACCGATCCACCCAATCGCGGCAACGGTGGTAACACCGGCAATGGCACCGACCCTCCCAACGCCGGCAACGGCGGTAACGGTGGCAACGGAGGAGCAGTCGAACCTCCTAGCATAATCAATGAGCAAACCGGCGAACGCGTCGTGATCAGGCTCAACGAGCAAGAGTGGGAACGCTGCCGCGAAGCCCTACGAGGTGCACCTCTACCCTTCAGGTCCCCGCAGGAGCTACTGATGGGCTACCACTGGTTCCTAAAAGAGGAATTCAAGCGCCAAAAACAAGCAATCGTGCAACTTGAGGCGCGTAAAAAGGCGGCGGACGAGTCAAGCCTTCGTCACGCTGGGCTCTCCTCCTACGGAGGATCCTCCTCAAGAGGCAACGAGCACCTCGCCAGGAAAAGGCAATCGCGGATGGCTCACCTCACTGAACAAGAACGCATAGACGCTGTGAAAGTCCTCGACTTCGGCTCTATGACAGTCGACACGAGAGGCAACGTGGTTCCCAGGACACCATAGGCCGCGGTGACAGCGGCCACCATGTACCTTCTCAATAACCAGCCACCAGCTGGAGATCCCCGAACGGCCATGCACCGATCTACGATCGTGGGCCTGGGGCTAATCGAGGCCGCCCTCGACAAGGAACTGGTACCAGACCCAAAAAAGGGCAAAGCGTTAGCAAAGCGCTACTCCTCGCCCTCGTTCAGCGATGACAGTCACAACCTGTCTCGGCGCCGCCGCTCACGCGACACGATCGCGACTACGATGCATGCGATGAACTCACGCAGCGCAAGATCGACAAGTCAAGGGCACGACGTGCTCGGTCAACTGACTCGGAAGAAGAAGATGGGGAGCTCTGCGGCACCAGATGCTTCAGCAGATCCATCAGGCAAAAGCGAATGCCTAAAAGGTTCAAACTCCCATCGGAGAACCTGAAATTTGACGGTCTGCAGGACCCCAAGATCTGGCTGGAGGATCACATCTCCTCCGTCAGGCTACATGGAGGCAGTCGAAGTACTACCATGCAATGCTTGCAGCTACAGCTGCAGGGCGCCTCCCGGGCATGGCCCAATAACCTCCCACGCGGATCCATTCGCAGCTGGGATGAGATGGTCTACAGCTTCGTGCACAACTTTAAGGGCACGTACAAATGCCCCGCCTCAATCGAAGAACTGAGATGCTGCCAGCAAAGATCTGGCGAATCGCTGCGCTCTTACATCCAAAGATGTTCCATCATCAAGAACTCCGTGGAGAACATCTCAGAAGACCGCGCGATTGATGCATTCAACGGTGGTGTCCGCCGCATGGAACTCAGGGAGGAGCTAGGCCACTCAAAGCCCCAGACCATCGACCACCTGATGGAGATCGCGAATCGGTGGGCTGATGGAGAAGATTCGGTGAAGAATCGCGTTCACTCTGACGAGGAGGCAGAACTCGAACAAAGACGCGACCGCCGGAGTAAGCGTCGCATGCGCGTCTACGACGATCGCGATGACGTCAACATGGCCACAGCCGGCTACGCTGATAGACGCGACGATAACCGCAACAGCGGATACCGCAGCGGCGGACACCGCGACTCCGGGAAAACCACGCAAGTGTGGCAACGCCGCACTCGCGATGAAGCACCCACAACCTCCATCGAGGATAAACTGTCCGGGCCATGCACGGTACACTTCTACATCGACAAGCATGATGGCAAGAGAAAGTCCAGCCACCTCCTTAAGGACTGCCGTGAGTTCCTCAAGCTACATGAGGGATTTGTTCGGATGAACCGTAATGCAGTCGAAAGAGGCTACGAAGCCGCTCCAGGCGCCGTGGCACATGGTGCACCACCACCACCACCTAGGCCACCCCCGAACAGAGCTGCACCGGACCAACACCACGGAGGCAAACCGTACCCACGGGCCATGGGTACCATGATGATCCAAAAGGGGTGCCCCTCCAATAGGGTGCAGAAGGCCATCACTCGCCAAGTCAACTTGGCCACACTCGCCACCATCCACCACTGAGTACCTCAGTGGCAGTGAGTCGTGCATTACTTTCGACAAATGCGACCACCCGCCTCAAGTACCTCGCCCAGGTCATTGCCCCCTCGTACTCGAGGCGCAAATTGGAGGCTTCGACATGAGTCGCATCTTCATGGATGGCGGAAGCGGTATCAACCTCATATTCACGAGTACCTTGCGAGCAATGAGGATCCCTCTAACCTGCTTGGAGGCATCGGACACAACGTTCCACGGCATCGTCCCAGGGAAAGGCGTATACCCCCTAGGCAAAATCAACCTCGACGTCATATTCGGCACGCCGAAGAACTTCCGGCGCGAGCGCATCGACTTTGAAGTTGTCGACTGGCCCTCACAATACCACTGCATCCTCGAACGTGTTGCGTTCGCTAGGTTCATGGCGGTACCCCACTACACCTACCTGCAGATGAAGATGTCAGGTCCCAACAGCGTCATCACGATCAACGGGAGCTTTGAGCGATCTGATAGTTGCGACAGGGAATTCAACAGAATCTCCCAGTCCTTCGGCATGCAGGAGGAGCTCACGCGATTGAAGGAAATGATGCATACCACCGCCGCCTGAGTAGGCCAAGCTCACATGACCTCTCCTTCGACTCATCTGTGCACACAAAGAAGGTGCAGGTCCATCCATCAGATCCCGCCAAAATGGCCCTCATCGCCATTAACTTGAGTCCCGCAAAGGAACTCGCGCTCGTCGAATTCCTCCGTGAGCACTGGAAAAATTTTACCTGGTGTCCTGCGGACATGCCAGGAGTTCCCAGGGAATTCGCCGAGCACGCACTCAACGTCAACCCCGACGCAAGGCCAGTCAAGCAAACAATCAGGTGACTGTCTGAGCCACGAGCACAGGCAGTCGGAATGGAGATCAACAGACTCCTCGAGGCCAAATTCATACGCGAGATCAAGGAAAGCACTTGGCTCGCCAATACGGTGCTGGTGCCAAAAAAGGACACGGATATCCTACGGATGTGCGTGGACTTCACTTCTTTAAAATAGCACTGCCCAAAAGATCACTTCCCGCTACCACGGATCGACCAAATCATCGACTCCACCGCTGGATGCGAGCGCCTCTGCTTCCTCGATGCCTACTCAGGCTACAACCAAATTCGAATGAAGGAGGAAGACCAGGAGAAGACCGCGTTTACAACGCCCTTCGATGTGTTCTGCTACAACACAATGCCCTTCGGGCTAAAAACGCGGGAGCTACCTACCAACGGTGCATGCAGGCTTGCCTCAAGGAGCAGCTGGGTCGCAACATCCAAGTCTATGTCGACGACATAGTAATCAAAACAAAAAAGGAAGCCCCTCTAATCGATGACTTGCGCGAAACATTCGCCAATCTCGACCGTTACCGGATCAAGCTCAATCCGGACAAATGCGCCTTCGGCGTACCATCTGGGCAGCTGCTCGGGTATCTCATCTCCGCGAGAGGGAGTGAGGCAAACCCGAAAAAGATAAAGGCCATACTAGCCATGGAGAAGCCAAAGGACATAAGAGGCATCCAGCAACTAGCCGGACGAATCGCGGCCCTCAGTCGATTCATTAGTCGAATGGGAGAAAAGGCACTGCCCTTCTATCAACTCCTCCGCAAAGCTGATAAATTCGAGTGGACTAATGAAGCGCAAGAAGCATTCGAAGATCTCAAGCGCTTGTTATCCACATCGCCATTACTGGTGACTCCACGGGAAAGGGAACCACTACTGATGTACATCTCCGCTACCAACCAAGTGGTTAGTACAGTGCTCAGCATCGAACGGGCAGAGGAAAACAAGGTCCATGGCGTACAACGCCCGGTATACTACCTCAGCGAGGTCCTCACGCCAACAAAACAGCGGTACCCGCACTACCAGAAGCTGGCGTACGGCGTCTTCATGACCGCCATGCAACTACGCCATTACTTCCAGGAACACCCAATCGTGGTAGTCAACGACGCCCCATTGGGACATATCCTCAATAACCCCGACGCCACGGGACGAGTCGCGCTTTGGGGAATCGAACTATCTCCACGAGACATCACATACGAAAAGTGCAACGCAATCAAGTCACAAATTCTCCCTGACTTCCTCGTGCATTGGATGGAAAATCAACTCCCAGACAAGCCAGATATGTCCTACCTCTGGACCATGCACTTCGATGGATCCAAACGGAAAGATGGAGCAGGAGCAGGTGTCATACTGACATCACCTCAAGGAGACAAGCTGAAATACATCCTACGAATGCAGTTCACAGCCTCAAACAACGAAGCTGAATACGAGGCCCTGTTGCACGGGATGAGGATGGCAAAAGCCTGCGGCGCAAAAAGGCTCATCATATACGGCGACTCCAAGCTGGTCGTCAACCAAACAATGCACGAGTGCGATGCACTGAACGACAACATGATCGCGTACCGCGACCTCTACGATACACTCGAAGGGGACTTTGATGGTTGCGAGCTGCGACACGTAGGTCGCGAAAGCAACGAGGAGGCGGATGCACTCGCAAACATAGGCTCTACCTGTGCCCCCATACCACCTGGTGTATTTCTCGAGCGCATCTGTGAACACTCCATCAAGCCAAAGGCCGCAGAGAAGAAAACAAGCACAGCAATGGAATCGGGGGCTACGCCACCCAATGAGCCAATGGCACTCGACGACTTGGAGCTAGACACAGGACTCGAAGGGCCAATGAGAGTCATGATGATCGAACAATCCTGGACGCAGCCGTCCATTATGTACCTCCTCAGTAAGCGCCTACCGGACGACCCGACAGATGCACGGCACATCGCGTAATGCTCCAAGGCATTCGCCGTTATCAACGACGAACTATACAAACACAGCATCACAGGAGTGCTACAGCGATGTGTCTCCATGGCTGATGGAAGAGCAATTCTCCTCGACATCCATGAAGGGACCTGCGGGCACCACGCAGGTAGTCGTGCCCTCGTCGCCAAAGCTCTACGAGCTAGATTTTACTGGCCCACGGCCATACGCGATGCCAAGGACATTGTCCAAAAATGCAATGCTTGCCAACGATTCGCGGACAAGCCACACGCACCAGGCGCAGAACTACGGCCTATTTCATTGGCCTGGACCTTCGCCCAGTGGGGACTCAACATGGTTGGCAAACTTCCAAGGTCCTCGCAAGGAGGCTACGTCTACCTCTTGGTCGCAGTCGACAAATTCACCAAGTGGATTGAGGCCATGTCGGTGACCAAGCAATCAGGGCACAGCGCAGTCAAGTTCTTCGAGTCCATCGTCTACCGCTTCGGGGTGCCGCACAGCATCATCACCGACAACGGAACGAACTTCACATCCAAGGAGTTCCAAGAATTCTGCGAGAACCTGGGGATCAACATCAGCTACGCCTCAGTAGCACACCCATAGACCAACGGTCAGGTGGAAAAGGCAAACGGGCTCGTCTGCAGCGGCATCAAGAAGCGACTCCTCCGACCACTCGAACAAGCCACGGGCTGCTGGCCAGACGAACTGCATTCCGTACAACTCCAAACAGCGCCACCGGCTACACGCCATTCTTTATGGTACACGGAGCAGAGGCAGTACTACCCGCCGAGGTACGGTACAAAGCGCCACGCGTAGTCGCCAACAGCGAGAAGGAGTCATCCCTCGCTTTTCAAGACTCACGACCTCCTTGACGAAGCAAGAGAAATCGCCGCAGAAAGATCCACGATCTACCAGCAGAACCTGCGCAGCTACCATAGCAGAAGGCTTCGCCCCAGATCCTTCGTCGAAGGTGACTTGGTCCTGCGATTGAAGCAGCAAGGGCATCTCAAGCTCGAGTCCCCTTGGGAAGGACCATACGTGATTACAAAAGTAATCCCAGGGGGCGCCTATCGCCTTAAAGATCTAGAGACAGGAGTCGCATACTCCAACCCTTGGAACATTGCACAACTGCAACGCTTCTACCCCTAGTAGTTTTACTTTTTACATCACAAATAAGGCTACTCAGCCAAGGCTACTTAGCCGCACATTGTACTTCGCACTGTTCTTTGAATAAATAAAAGCTAAGCGCCCCAAAACTCCGTGTTCTCCTTTACTTTGTCAATTTTCATACTCGGGGGCTACGCCACCCTATACACATATTCTCTTCGAACAATAACGCGACATCCTGAGTAGTTGGCACATCAATCGAACCCCTTAACACAAACTCAACCCAGCTGCAATGCACCTGACAGGTTGACAAGGGAACGATACAAAGATGGCCAGGCTAACAAAAAGGACTCGCATTAGTGCAACGCACCCCCCGCTTAAAGCTATTTGTACACATTCAACAGTATATTATCTACAAAAGTATATGAGCTTTACAACACTAGTACACTTATGTGCAGGATACATATTTGGCTACCCTTGCAACTGAAGAACATTAGTCTGTTCCTCGAAGAAGTCGACGACCTCCTAGGCTAGACGGTCCACCGCCTGATAGTGCGGCACCATGTTCCAGGAAGATCCTGCTGGTGGCACCGGTGGCCTAGAGCAAATGGCGGCGACATCCACGTCAGGCCTGTGCAAACGCATCATGGAGAGGGCAGCCTTGGCACCAGCCACCAACTGCTGCCTCACGCACTCGCGAACCGCGGACATATCTTGAAATTTGGTCAGGAGAGCCAGCAGGCTTGATGGAGTATCATCTAGCGGGAACATCGCCCGATAGATGTTCTTCAAACACGACTGCGACTTCTTCCGAAAGAGCAGCACTCGCGAGGCGCGATCCTGCAGGGTCGCCAACGCAGTCGCACGATCATGATCTACACAGAAGTATCCACTCTCCTGAAGTTGCTCCTGGGTGAGATCATGAAGGCGGATGGCAATCCTATCCCTCTCCTCCTGCGGATGGCGTGCACTAACAACTACACGAAGCAACATCAACAGCATGAGTACAACGTACCATTGCGATTAACTACAAAGGAAAAGACGAGGATGAGCAAACTAACACTTAAACTGGTCGCCCAGCTGCGTCACCTTGCCAAGCAGATATTGCTCGCGGGCGGCGGCTTTTTCAGCCTTTGACTTCCACACGTCCCCGCTACCGCGGATCACGGGCAACTCACGCTCTAGTTGCTTAACGCGATCACGAAGTCGCGAAAGCAAGGACAGCTCCTCTACCCTGGAGCGTGGTGGTGCCATTGTATCCTCAAGAGATGGCGAGTCCGGGGTTCCCCCCACATGACCACTTGATGTACCCTACCAAAAATCAAGCCAGAGGCAAATAAGGCGACCAACTCAAAAGTCAAAAGTAACAGATGCATTTAGGATCAGCATAAAAGTATCTACAAACACATTCGCCAACAGGCATGTTCTCCAATCAAAAGAGCAATTCATCAACTATTACAAGAAACTAACTACGAAGCAGCTGGCTTCTTCGACTTCAATGACCTCGGGGGCTTCATCAAGTCCGTGGCAGTATCAGATGCCACTGACTTTCCGCCGGCCCTTGAGGCCGAAGTTTTCGCCGCCTTCTTCGCACGATTGAGCTCCTCTGAATACTTGGCAATAGTGTTTATCAAGGAATGGCCATATTTGGCACAGGCAGTCGCAAAGGGAGCGAATACTACCTGCTGACCATCCGCGTCAATAGGCATCGTCTTTGACACCGCAGAAGGATCTACTTCGACTCCGTGGGCTTGCACCATGGCAAGCGACATGGTCGCGCCAGCTGCGCGGAGGGAGTTCTTATACGTGGCAGGCACACCCCCAGCGAGCGACTCCACCAGCTCTTCCACATTGTCGACCAGCTCCGCCTTCGGCATCAACTCCTCCCGGAGGCGACTCAGGGTGGCCTTGGCCTTGGACAATGTATTTTGGACAGCGGCGCTACGATCCTCGACGCGATATCATACCGCTGTCGAGGCGTCATCGCGACAAAGGGCTTGTGGATCAAAACTCAAGCCGCCAGCATCTACACCAAAATACACACATGGATCAAACTTCTAGTGCCACCGGTACTACAGATGCAGAGAAGAACATCAATAAAATATCTACCAGTAAAGGTACCTGAGAGGGCCTTGGCGACTGAGAACAGTTGCTCTTCGAACAACTTCTCCCTGGCCGGAAAGGAGGCGCGCAGATCCTCTTCGCACTTATGGGCATCATCATGAGCCGCGATTGCCTCGTCGCGCCCCTTCACAGCTGCGGCTAGTGTCTTCTCCAATGTGGCGACATCACGCAATAAAGCGTTATGCTCGGCTACATGGTAGTCAATAATTGGATGTCAGTCGATTATACCAAAACAGAGAGGAGACGAAAAGAATAAGTATAGAACACTCACTCTCGACCACGCGGTGGCGCTGCCTCAAGATCGCATGTCGGGCGACCCATCGCCATCACCTGCTCCGCCACCTGCGTGGCTTCCTTTACAAGGAGCTATCGCACAAAACAAGGAGTCAGCAGAGGGCAGCAGAAGGCGTTGACTACCACATTAAAAAAGAAGGAAAGCTATACTTACATGGTCCTCCAGCGACTCCGAAGAAGTTTGTTGAATCGTCATCCGAGCAAATACTCGATGCTCCCCTACGTGAGGAGAGCTCGAAGAATTGTGCCCGGAGTGGGCCGCCGCCGGAGAAGGAGCGCGCTCGACTCTACCTTGGCCCTTGAAGTCGCGACTCCCGATTCCTTCAAAAATTCGACGTCGCTAGAAGATGACGATGCCTCTTGACTGCAAGACAAAATCCACATTGAGAAAAGGGCAAACTCCAGGGAAAAAACCAACAAGAAGAAAACAGAAAAGAATGAATAACCCAGCAAACTTACCAGTTAAAGTTGTCAAGATCAAACGTGGCAGCCGTCGATTCTGACGAAGACTCCTTGGGCAATCGCATCTTCTTGCGAGAAGACGGTGCCACAGCCCTCACAGGAACAGCTGGAATTGGCGACTCCGTGCCAACAGCCACGCCTCCTGGAGTTGAAGGAGTCGACGCGTCGGAATCCCTGCTACGCGAACGCTTGCGAGTATCCGGGCTCTCAGACTCGGGGGCTTCGTCTTCCACATTAGAAGGGACAGTCGACTCATACTCGTCCTCTTCCAAAGCTTCACGAGGAATAATCCCCTCAGGGAGGGGAGGCATACAAGGCGACACCGCCCACTCCTGCATACAAACAGTAAAGATTAGCAAACATAACAGGTAAGCAACAGAAAACGCAATCGATAAAATAAGCTACTACGTAGCACAACTGTACCTCAGGAGGAGGATTCGAAGCATCGAAAGGAGGAACGACTAGCTCGTTCAGAAGCACATCCTTGAGGGTGTACTTCGTGACCAGTCGCACCCTCTTATCTACCTCACTCGCGGACATGCCATCAGCAGACACGCGAGTGGCATCATCAGCGCCACCCCATTGAAACATGGGATGGACCCTGGCTTGGAGAGGCTGGACGCGACGACGCAGCCAAGTCCTGACAAGGGCGCAGTGTCCCTCTTCTGCGCCTATGCGACTCTCGAGGTCGCAGACGCGCTGATATAGCACATCTGTCTCCGCGAGTTCAGAAGACATGATCACGTTCTTCCAAGAACGCATCTTCTTCTGAGTCGCGGATCGAAAGCGCGAGTCCAAAGTGCTCGCCTTGGCCTTCGGTCGCGAACATAGAACCATTTGTCCCTCCATCCTCGGACGGACTTGGTAAGCTTGATGTCAAGTAGGTGGCGGATGGGTCGACGTGGATTCCGCAACCACCACGCCATAAACTAAAGAGCGATGCGGACCGACACTTCAATTTAAAGATGCGCTTGAAAAGACCAAAGTGTGGCTCGATTCAAGCCAAAGACTCGCAGAGTGATGAAACAAGTGATGTGGAGGCGAATTTGGGGACAGTTGATGGAGCCGGAGCCCATAGAAACAAAGACCCTAAGAAAGGGGTGAAGAGGCAAGGAAATACCGCGAATGATGAATGCAAGAAACATCACCGAAAACCAGCGGAGGAGCAGGAATGGTCTCACCATTGGGACGCTACAGACGATCGCGCAGTAGATAACTCCATCTTAGCAAAGAAGACGGAGATCCGACGCCTTGATGATAGAGGCGCCATGCGCCATTGGTCCTGTGGTGCCCGCGACCTTCTTCTTCTGCCGCGGCGGTGTTGGTGCAGCAGTGGAGCTACCTTCTTCTTCGTCATGACGGTGGCCGCGGAATCAGCGGCAGCACCTCCCTTCTTCTTCCCCATTGCGCGGCGGTGATGTGAGCGAAGGAAGTAGCTCGGGAACGAATGGAGTTGGTCCAGCGTCGTGGAGAAGATGGGTGCAGGGGAAAGCAGAAAAGCAGCAGCAATGGCGATGGCAGCAAGGAAGAAAGAGCGCAGATGGGAAATTACCACCGCAGCACCGCTGCTTAACCCCTGGGAGATGCAATCCAACGGCTGACAAAAACCCTATTGGACGCGTGGCACGCATCGCGTTGGACGCGTGGAGAAGAGGAAGCGCGAACCGTCCCCCCACTTCTACCATTACGCGTGGAAATCGAGGAGGCGCAGTTAAAAATAAGATTACGCACGCCTAGTCAAATCAAAGTCAGAAAGTGGGACCCACCGCTCGTCACGTCCCGTCAAAATTGCTCACGTGGGCAACTAAGGTCATACAAGCGTCAGCACTAACGTCACCAAGGTTGCGCAGTGGAAAACTTTGACTATTTTTAGTCCTTGCTGGAGTCTTCGACTCCACCAAGCACTCGGGGGCTACTCCCATAGGGAGCGCTGGCCGCGCACCATACGACTTTTCTTTTTCTTGTTGCAGGAACATGGACAATCACAAAAGCAAACCCAACCACTCGAAACACAGTTCGATTATGGACATGGGTTACTCCCATAGGGAGCGCCGGAAACAAATTCGACTGAAACAAGCAGGCAAAAGACGACAGCAGTCGCAAAAGTGTTTTAGTACCTGTCTGAGTCATCGACTGGAACAAGCAAGCAAAAGACGTCAGCAGTCGCAAAAGTTCTTTAGTCCCTGCTTGAGTCTTTGACTCAACCAGGCACTCGGGGGCTACTCCCATAGGGAGCGCTGGTCGCGCACCCTATGATTATTTGTACAAAAACGTGTGTAGATAACTTCCGCATCAAACTCATGGCGACACCGCCTCATAATTTTCCCCTACAAAGAGATCGTCTCTCGGTCACCGAATCATCACCGATGATAAAATTGATGTCAGCGCCTACGGCATGAAGGTAAGACCTGAATAAGGCACAGCAACGCATTTAACTACGCACTACCGTAAACATATCCGTGCCTACGTGCATGATGAACATGCCTTGACGGATGCGCCAAGTGCTCACACCCATATAATCGAATTCGACTCTGTAAGACCTCCGCGGCCGAGTCGAATTACACCAGCACTTCGGATTCGAGTCCGGGAATCAATTTGAGTAGATTGCGTTGTTTCACCCTAAGGTGGTTAATCGATACCGATACTTTGTTATATCAGGCACGTATATCAACAATCCCTATGACACGAATAAAAGCAATCAAAATGTACTCATTTAGGCATTCGAAGGCTTCAAAAGTCCCTAGTCGAATCTGCGATTCCATTGGACACTCGGGGGCTACTGACATGGGTATACCCTACAAGTACTCGAGCTTGGTATATACGGTCCAAATACATACAGGCCCACGGTGTCGCCAAGGCCCAGATGAAAGGACTCGAGTAACCTGTGGACTCTCGATTGCTTGAAGGACAAGAAGAAGCTAAAGATAGAAAGTTTGAAGGGGAAAACCCTAACTTGTAACCGACTCGACCTGCTACCCGAGACCTAGCCTATCTATATAAGGGCTAGGAGGGGACAGCGAGGAGAACACACGCAACCCTAGCTTCCACAAACCCTCGCCAGATTGCATCTGCGCACCGTTGTAACTTTTGACTCCCTCAATAATTCCACGAGCAGACAAGCAGGAGTAGGGACCTCTACGAGGCCTGAACCTGGGTAAATCCTTTGTCCCCTATGTGCTTGTTTGCTAGCCGATAGATGTCTCCAGCGCTCCCTCCTTCTCCAAAACCCAAGTCCATAACAATGGGCATTGACGAGTTAAACCCTCGTCAATGTTTGAATGTGCAAAAGCTTCTGTCTTGTTATTTTTACTAGGAGAGATATATAACTCTAAATGATTTAAATCCAACGGGCTTGGATAGAGATTTTCATTAGCTTTCCAACAAAATGGAATCACCCAATTAGGATTTGTAAAACTCCCTAAATTTATTTTTAAACTAAGGGACATAATTAAGTTTCAGCTAAAATAGAAAAATCCTAATTTGAATCACATGGGTTGCACGGGAAACTAATTGAGCCGGCCCATGTACACTCCGCGGTGCAGAAGACAGCTGACATGGGGTCCACATGTCATCTGTACATCTCACGTGAAGCGGTACAGGGCGATATGGACCGCACGATTAGAAACAGATCAACAGCACACGGTCGTCGTCGATGACGGACACGTCGCCGGTGAGAAGGTGACCTAGCTACGCGGTGGGGGTTCAGTGGGGGCGTACCAGGGCTCTAGCGAGTGCGGCAGGCGGGCAAACAAACAAGTCGACAACGGCGGGCTCAGGCAAAGTCGCGGCAGAGGCTGGGGTGGACGTAATCGACGATAGCGTCTCCTCCTCTGCTGCGGCTGCCTCCAGTGAAATTCTGGCGGCCTGCTACTCGAGCTGCTCCGGCTAGAGGTGGGGAAGGGCTGGTGGAGAGAGGGAAGTGGAATGGTGTGGCGATTGAGGCTGGGGACCGATGGGGCGGCGGCGAGCTCGTCGGTAACGATGATACAGGGTGCTATCGGCATGGGCGGCGTAGGCGGACGGTGGCTTGCCTCCTGGTGGCCCTCTACGGCTTTATGGCGCTGCTAGGGGCGGTGGCTATCGGTCGGGAGCATGGTGCGCTCTGGGAGACAGGGGCGGTGCTCGACGTGGTTCCTGGCGACTGTGGGTCGCACGGCGGTGCATGGCTGTGTCTGGCGGGGTGAGGTGGTCAAGGCGGAGCGGCGCACGCGGTCTGTGGTCGAGGCACGGTCTGTGGTGTGCTGGCGGTATATAGCGCTCTGGCATGCTCTAGCGCGGCGTAGAGAGGATAGTGCGGGGCTTGTCCTCGATGGTCCAGGGCGTGGCAGTGGTGGTGGGGTGGAAAGTGGACGGTGGTGAGGTCACGTCTTGCTTCCTGGAGCGGCGGAGAGGGTGGCTGGCGAGCTGCATGATCGATCCCATGAGCATGGCCTCGGCAAGATGGTATCGCGCTAGGGACAAAGGGGTGGGCTGATTAAGGTTTGGTTAGAGCTAGGAGGGACACAGGGAGTAAATGGGGTGCAAATGGGTGGCAATATCCTATAGAAACAGTGAGGCTAGACTAGAGTGTAAACTGTGCATGCCAAGTGTTCGAACAAATGGCCACAAGAATTCAAATATGGAATTTTGAAATGAAATTTTGTGGAGTGGTTTGTCACATGCTTAAACATCTGTGGTTGCTAGGATTTGTCAAATGGAATTCAATTGGATGGTTTTTGAATTAGTGTGATCTTGATACCTACACTTGATTCAATTGTCATTTAAAATTAGAGTTTGACTGTTTTTGGGAGATCACAAAGTGGGCCTTGGCACATCACTACTTGTACTAGCAAGGGGTGCAAAGATCCACAATCGTTTCTGTTGGAATTTGAGTGCTAGGAACACCCAAAATGGGCTAGTTGATTAAAATGGCAAAAGTGACCATTTCTTTTATTTAATTCTTTTTTATTTCTTTTTCTTTGGGTTTTGCTTGGGAATGATCTAGATGACGTGGCATTCATCATAGAACCATTTTACAACCATTAGAACACACAATCATGGCATTGCAAACAACTCCTATTTTAAATGCACACACATATGAATGCTTAAAGATTTTTAAATGAAAAAAGTTTTTGTTAACCCTAAATTGGGTGATTTGGATCTTGACCACTTGGATTAAAGTTTTGGGATGTTACAAACCTTCCCCCCTCAAACAAAATCTCATCCTGATATTTAAGAAAGAAAACTAGGAAGTAAAGAGATATGGGAACTCAGTCCTAATGTAATCTTCTCGCTCCCAAGTGGCTTCTTCTTTGGTATGGTTGCTCCATTGAATCTTGAGAAATTCGATACTCCGGGTCCTGGTGGTTCTGTAGGCTTCCTCCAAGATATGGATGGGCACTTCACGATACGTTAGATCCTTTCTGATATCAATAGCTCGGTGATCGATGTTCTTGAAAACTTCGGTCTTCTCCGGCACTTCTAGGCATTTGCGAAGTAACGAGATATGGAACACATTGTGGATTGCTGACATCTCTCCTGGCAGTTCTAGTTGATACGATACTTCTCCTCGATGATTCAGAATCTTGAAGGGTCCAATATATCTGGGGGCTAACTTTCCTTTCAGACTAAAATGTTGGGTTCCCTTCAATGGCAAAACCTTGAGGTACACAAAATCTCCGACATTGAAAGTCAGGTCTCTCCTTCTCTTGTCAGCATAACTCTTCTGTCTGGATTGGGTGGTCTTGAGGTGCTCACGGACTTTGTGAACCTTCTCTTCAGCTTCTCGGAGAATGTCGGGTCCAAAAATATGACTCTCTCCTACTTGCGACCAATTCAAAGGGGTACGACACTTTCTTCCGTATAGGAACTCAAATGGTGCCATTTGCAAACAGGCTTGATAACTGTTGTTATATGAGAATTCTGCGAAAGGCAGGCAATCTTCCCATTTTGATCCATATTCTAACACACAAACTCTCAACATATCCTCTAGGATTTGGTTGACTCTTTCAGTCTGTCCATCAGTTTGCGGGTGATAAGCTTTCTTGAGAAGGAGTTTCTCGCGAAAGGTGTGAGTAGTCGGAAGGTAGAACTCGAAGAGGTTATTAAACCTTCTCTTCATGAAATGGCAAGTAGCACAGCACCGGAAATTGTTTCAGAGTTGACTTCACCTAATGAAGAGAGAGCTAATGATATTGATCATGAAACTCCGAAAGAGGACACTACCGAACCTCGCAGGTCAAGCAGGACACGTGCAGCTCCTGAACTGTACGGCAATCCTATTGTGAATTTCATGGTTGATGAAATGGATGACCTTGCGATGTATGAAGAAGCGATGATGAGCCCGTATTCCAACAAATGGCTATAAGCCATGAAATCCCAGATGGAATCCATGTACGAGAACCAGGTTTGGACCTTGGTGGACTTACCTCACGATCGAAAGGCCGTTGAGAATAAATGGATTTTCAAAAGAAGAACTGATGCTGATGGTAATGTGACCATCTATAAGGCTCGACTTGTCGCAAAGGGGTTTTGACAAATTCAAGGAGTTGACTACGATGAGACATTCTCTCCCGTAGAGATGCTTAAATCGGTTAGGATTATGTTAGCAATTGCTGCATATTTCGATTATGAAATATGGCAGATGGATGTCAAAACTGCGTTCCTCAATGGTAATATTGAAGAAGAGTTGTATATGATACAACCTAAGGGTTTTGTCGATCCTAAGGATGCTAATAAGGTATGCAAACTTCAGCGATCCATCTATGGACTGAAGCAAGCATCCCGGAGTTGGAATCTCCGCTTTGATGAGGTGATCAAAGAGTTTGGATTTGTCCAAACTTATGGAGAGGCTTGTATTTACAAGAAAGTGAGTGGGAGCAATGTGGCATTTCTGATATTATATGTGGATGACATATTATTGATTGGAAATGATATAGATCTTTTAAACAGTGTTAGAAATTATCTAAACAGCAAATTTTCGATGAAAGACCTTGGTGAAGCGTCATATATATTAGGCATTAAAATCTATAGAGATAGATCAAGGCGCCTAATTGGGCTATCGCAGAGTACATACCTTGATAAGATATTAAAGAAGTTTAATATGGACGGAAGTAAGAAGGGGTTCTTACCTATGTTGCAAGGCAAGACATTGAGTAAGACTCAAAGTCCGGCTACGGCGGAAGAAAGAGAGATAATGGATAAGATCCCCTATGCCTCGGCCATAGGCTCTATAATGTATGCCATGCTATGTACAAGACCAGATGTGGCACATGCTATTAGTTTGACTAGTAGGTACCAATCTGATCCATGTTCAGAACACTAGATAGCGGTCAAGAACATCCTCAAGTACTTGAGAAGAACTAGGGATATGTTTCTTATATACGGAGGTGAAGAAGAGCTAGTCGCTAAGTGTTATGTCTATGCTAGTTTTGACACCGATTCGGATGACTCTAAGTCTCAATCCGGATACGTATTTCTCTTGAACGGAGCAGCAGTTAGTTGGAGGAGTTCCAAACACCCTATGGTGGCTGGATCAACGACGGAGGCGGAATATGTTGCTGCTTCAGAAGCGGCACATGAAGCAGTTTGGTTGAAAGAGTTCATTACGGAACTAGGTGTGGTTCCTAGTGCATTGGACCCGATGGTGATCTATTATGACAACAATGGAGCCATAGCCAAAGCCAAGGAACCGAGGTCTCACAAGAATTCCAATCATATTAAGCGCCGGTTTCACTCCATCCGCGAACATGTCAAGGATGGAGACATAAAGATTTGTAAAGTACACACGGACCTAAATGTAGCAGATCCATTGACTAAAGCTCTCCCTAGGGCAAAACATGATCAACACCAGAACTCCATGGGTGTTAGATTTATCACTATGTGAACTAGATTATTGTCTCTAGTGCAAGTGGGAGACTGAAGGAAATATGCCCTGAGAGGCAATAATAAAGTTGTTATTATGTATTCCTTATATATGATAGATGTTTATTTTGATTGCTATAATTGTACTGATCGGAAACGTCAATACATGTGTGTTTAATAAACAAAAAGGGTTCCTAGTTATGCCTCTCTTATAGACTAGCTTGTTGATTAACAAGATGATCAAGGTTTCCTGATCATGGACACTGGATGTTGTTAATAACAAGGTCACAGCATTTGTGAAATGATGTGATGAACATTCATCCGAAGTATAGCATTATGATCAAGTCATTATGTTTACATTGCTATAACATCATATGAAGTAATCTTTATCCTTAGACCATGAGATCATGTTAATTGCTAACACCGGAAGAGTATCTTGATAACATCAAACGTCACACCGTAACAAGGTGACTATAAAGATGGGTTTAGTGCTACGAAGGTGTTATGTTGAGGATCATGGATCAAGAGTGGAATTTGTCAATCCCGATGACGGATAGATATACTTTGGGCCCTCTCGGTGATATCACATTAAGATAGCTTGCAAGCAAGTGATGTGATCACTAGAATGTTATATCACGGGAACGAGAAAAGAGTGCATGTCGGTAACGAGATCAAACTAGGTTTTGGATACCGATGATCGAATCTCGGACATGTATTATATCATGAGACAAAGGGATTAAATTACAAGCGTTAAAGATTCTCACGATCACAGAAGTCATCATTGAATATGCAAGAGTCAGTATGGGTCTCCAGGTCCCACTTCTGATTATTGATCTGAGAGGAGTCTCAATCATGTCTGCATTATTCGTGAACCGTAGGGTGACACACTTAAGAGTTACCGGACACCATTTTGGAGCACATATGTTTCAGACGAAAGAATTGCAAAGCGCAGGAATTGTTTCGATAGAAACTGGAAATTGTTTCGGGTGAAATTGCAAAAAGTGGTTATGCATGTGATGTTGAAATATTGCAAGGGGTTATATGTGAATGTTTGTTAATTAAAGTAATTAACAAAATTCTGAATAAATTTAATAAAAGAGTTTTATTAAATGAGAGAGCATTAAACTTAGAGAATTTTAATGCATTTAAAGTGGGGACTTTAAAAGGGAATGTGAAGAGGCATTTTAATGTGGAGGGGTTACCACCACATGAATGGGGGAGGTGAGGGGTCACCCCCCATGCATCGGCCATGGGGAGGGGGTACCCCCCTCCTCCTATAAAAGGCCCCCTTCTTCCTCCTTCTTCCACACACCTCCTCGTGAAGGATCTCTCTCCCCCTCTAGAATTATTCCCCCATGGTCTCGGATGAGTGAGATACATGTTCCCGGTGGCATTTCGTCTGGAAGGAGTTGCTGCTTCCGCTGGATCGCTGGAGCGAGGAGGTGGAGGTTGTCCGGTGGCTTGAACATGTGTGTGAGTATGGATGCGCTGCTGAGTTGCGGCGCTCGGACTTCCACACGATCTTGAGATCGGCAAGTGTACGACTACATCAACCACGAGTTCCTACTTGTTAACAAAACTCGTTGTCTTCGTGGGTAAGTTCTCGATGGATGTATGTCCACTTGTTGCTCTGTACCTAGTAGATAGATCTTGGCGTGTAGTTCTCATCGTAGGAAATTTTTTGTTTTCTATGCTACGGACCCAACAGCAACTTCTTTAGATGAGTCGACAAAAGTCTCAGGAATCGCCATGGGTGCTGTTGTTGGAGCCGACAGACCTGATAAAATTGGGGCCGATAGGGCAGATTCTTCGGGTTCCTCCACGCAAAAGTGGAAACTTCTGATGATGAGATCGGATCCTCCGTTGAAGTCGGTGGGAACTGAGACAGTGGTGGGCGGGTGTGGTTCCTCTACTGTTGGATTGTTGCTTGATGGAGAGGGGGCTGCCGAATCCCTGGCTCCAGCATTGTCATGGTGGTGTCACGGCAGATGCCATGGATAGGCTAAAGGTGGGGACTAAATGCACTAGGGGAATCCAGGGAGGGATAATGTGGTGATTCCACACACAATAGCTTTGTATTTGATTCACTTCCACAGATTACAAGTGCTCCTTGAGCTGTATTGGGGAGAGGTGGAAGAAGGAACTCGCTTACTCTCACCACTAGCTAGCCCTCGGGAACACACACGATTCTCTAGAGCTCAATCTGTCTCAGACCAATCCAGTAAAACTCAACCCCTTCTACAGAGCCCCTAGCCCTCCTTATATAGGGGTGGATAGGTCTCCAATTAGGGCAAAAATAGTAAGCCGACCGGGTTACTTTAACACAGCGTCATCCATGCAGAGGCTACGTGAGCCTCTGTGGTGCCCGCGTCATCCGACACGGGCTTCGTCACCTTTGTCGGTCATGCCTCGGTGGTCCTGGCCTCTGTCCGCTTTGCTCACGCTCTGCATACAGTGGTCACCCTTTGACCAGCGAGATACCTTCCTTCTCTTGTAAGCTTGCTATAACCCGGATCGTACCTAGTCGATCCGGCCATACCTGTTCCTGCATACAAGTTAGATACATCTCACCGACTTACGATATAAGTCGGCTGAGACCTAGTTAGGTGGACATCCCCTGGTCCGGGTTACGCCGTGATTCGGCCTGCCTTGAGGTGACTCGGCCAGCGTCTGCTTTGACCTTGCCGTACCTCGGCTAACTCGGCCTTTATACCCTGGTGTGACCCTACCCAGGGGTATCCCCCAACATTAGTCCCCGAAGCTGGTGCGATCTTAGCTGCCTTAGCCGCTCAGGCCACAGCAGGTTCAATTTTATCGAGCCTTTGGTTTTCTATCTAAGTTACCTCATAGTCCGGATTTTCATAGGTTTACTTTCCCTTGGCACATTCCGAGTTTTCACTCGCTGGCCGGGTCACCTCATACTCATCCGGATCACTCTTCCTTCTCTTGTACGCTTCCCCACGTGGAGGTTAATCATCACGTTTGCCTCATTTTAAGGGCCTGCGCCAAGAATCGCCCATGATAATTGTTAGTTATTACTGTAGCACACGTCACATCGTGCCTGCCTCCTCGTTAACTGCATCATAACGTCACGTCATGGGATTTCCTGCGCACTGTGGCCTTTCCTGTGGCTCGCTGCTGATTGGTTGATCCGGGTTGTACACTGCCACACCGTGTGGCCCAACCGCACAACGCGATCCCACTACCCCTCAAGGGAGTGGTTAAATAGGGGAGGGGTGCGCCCCTTGGGTTCTTTCCCCACTTCTGCGCCCCTCTGCCTCTGCTTCTTCTTCTTCCTTTCCAGCGACAGCGCCGCCGCCACCGCATCTAAGTAGCAGCGCCACCGCCGCACTGCTTCCACACGCACCAGCGTCGCTGCCATCTCCCCGCATCTCTTCCGCCACGGGTCCTCGCCTATCCAGGCCACTGTCACCCACCGCCGCTAGCGCCAGTAAGGGCAGTGATCTCGAGATGACGGAGGAGGAGCTCGCCGTCGCAGAGCAGGAGATGGAGGAAGACGCGGCGAACGCCGACCGCGGCGCGTGGGCTGGATCCTGAGTTTGCCAGGATGACCTGGATTGGCTGTATCGCACCAGGCGCATCCCAGAGGGTGTCACCGCATGCCTCGCTGCCGCCGAGCTTGCCCCCTCACCCAATCCGGGTGAGTATGTGGTATTTCTATCCCACTTCCAACGTGGATTCAGGCTTCCAGCAAGCAATTTCTTCAACGACTGGCTCAACACATATGAGCTTCAGCCGCATCATCTTCTGGCTAATGCCATCACCTCTCTCTCTGCCTTTGCTTCCACCATTGAAGGCTATGCCGGACTGTGTCCCACGAAGGAGCTCTAGATCCGGTTCTTTGGCCTTCGCCGGAATGTGATTCCGAACATAGAACTTGACCCAGAGGACAAACAGCTCACGTAGTTCGGCGCAGCTTCCATCTCCCCCCGGAGACAGTCCATCTTCCCCCGAGTCACGGGGCTTGACTCTTGCAAGGGGTGGGACCGAACTTTCTTCTACGTCCGGAACAGCACATCTGAAGATCTGATCCGGCTGCGCCCTTACGCTCCGGGTCCTCCCAATCCGGATCTGTGGGACGCTGTCCCCAAGAAGCCCACCGTCCTGGCGAACCAAGTCAGCAAAAGGTTCCAGGAGCTGAAGGACTTGGGGTTGCACAACGAGGACGCGATGATTACGTTCGTCCACAACCGGATCTCCCCCCTTCAGAAACGCACGCACAAACTCTGTCACATGAGCTGGGGCCGCGACCCCAACCAGACTTCCTCGTTCGAGTTAAATAACACCGAGATCTACCGCCGGGTCAAGGCCCTCTTCACCACCCACAAGGACTTCTCTTCTGAGTGGACATGGGGGATCGAACACTTCTGCCGAGATAGGCTTCCCCCCACGGTAAGTCTCGTGCCCCAAACCTTTTTCTGAGTTAAATCATATGTCGGTTTTTGTTGTATGTTTAATCCTGTTGCCTTTTCTTTCCCTTAGATGTTTCTTCAGCAGACCCTCGAGGATGGCACCGAGCCTTCCCTCAAATGGGCGCCTGACCGGGATACCTCGGACAAAGAGGAACCGGATCAGGAGATGTTCCTTCCGATGGCCGATGCGACTAAGCGACACCGGTAAACTCTCTTCCATTAGAGATTGGCCTGACGATGAAGATGATTCAGACGTTGAGGTGATGGAGGCATTTAACGTTGTCCCCCTTTCTTATGCTTTCCGGCATCAGCTAACCCCGGTGGGCAGATCCATGAAGACCCTCCCCTTCCCGTGGGTGAGCCTGTCTCGGTCGCACCGAAGAAGAAGAGGGGAGCTGCATCTGCATCTTCCTCCGGGCCTTCTCAGCCAGCTAAAAGGCGAAAGAAGTCCAGGGACAAAACTGCCACCAAGGCCACGACTAAGGCCGTGGCCTGGAGAGCTCGCAAGCCGAAAGAACCCCTGACTTCGGATGAGTAAGTCATTTCTCCCTTTGCTATTCACTTGATCTTCCTTTGTTATAGTTTCTCATTATTTATGATTTGATTCGGCAGGGCCGCGGTAGAGGTTCCCCAGAGCGGATCCGGTATTGCTTCTCCGCTCTGACATAGCCCTTCTCCCCCTCGTGGCGACGACTCACGCCCGTTGAGACCCATTCTGGAGGGTTCAGTGGCTGCTCCGGGTTCTAGCCCACCTCGTCAAGAGGAGGGCAACCTCGGAGCGGGGGGAAGCGGTTCTGCCAAGGTAGCGGCAACCACTACTTCGGCTCCGTCACAACCAGCTACCATCGAGGTTCCCTCAGCACCTCGCCAGCGAAATCAGCACCACACCAGCAAGACTAACTCAGCACTAGCAAAAGCAACAGCAGCAGCACCAAGCCCCTCCGCCTCGTCCGAGTCTTCCAAGGTTCGGCAAGAAGACATCAGCAGCACCAAGGCTAGCGCCAAGGCAGCTCCCAAGGGCAAATCCGCTATGGCAACCTCAACTTCTCAGCAGTAGCCCAAGGGCAAAAAGGCTCCTGACGCCACCAGGGCAGCGTCAATCGAGGCTGGACAGCGCACACTTGTGTCCATGCTTTCGAAGAAGACTCCACCTCCGAAGGACTCCCCTGCCGAGCCAGCTGATGCGCAGCTTGTTTTTCACACTAGCCCTGTCGTTGCCCAGGTTGAGAGAAAGGAAGCGCATGCCAAGGGCCTAGTGGCGCCCCACATGCTCAGCGGCGAGCGATACCCTCCGACCTTGATCGAGTTTGTGAACAACTGGAACAAGGCGGAGTTCGTCCACAACGACGATCTCCCGGAGAAGTTCGGTCTCGCTGAATTTGCTGCGCAGATGAATACTGCTGCCAAGGCAATTAATCTTGCGGGTCGGATGATGGAGGTACGTTACTTCGTCTTTTCCTTAACATGTAGTAGACATTATTGATATAGCCATTAGTCCCCGAGCCTCCGGGGGAGTAACTTGTTACTCGGCCGGATGCTCCTTAGAGAACTAATGTAACTCCTTGATAACTTTGAATATGCACACACCTAGAGCCGGGTTAAGTTCCACTTGGCTCGGATCTTGTACACTTCGAATATGCACACACCTAGAGCCGGGTTAAGTTCCACTTGGCCCGGATCTTGTACACTTCGAATATGCACACACCTAGAGCCGGGTTAAGTTCCACTTGGCCCGGATTTTGTACACTTCGAATATGCACACACCTAGATCCGGGTTAAGTTCCACTTGGCCCGGATCTTGTACACTTCGAATATGCACACACCTAGAGCCGAGTTAAGTTCCACTTGGCCCGGATTTTGTACACTTTGAATGTGCACACACCTAGAGCCGGGTTAAGTTCCACTTGGCCCGAATTTTGTACACTTCGAATGTGCACACACCTAGAGCCGGGTTCAGTTCCACTTGGCCCGGATCTTGTACACTTCGAATGTGCACACACCTAGATACATGTTAAGTTCCACTTGGCCCGGATCTTGTACACTTCGAATATGCACAAGACTAAGCTATCTTTTTGTACTTTTTTCAGGTGACCACCAATCGCCGGAGTGCTGAGTTTCAGCGTCTCCTGGATACTCTAAAATGCTGCGTCTAAACATACCGTGCTTATCGCCAACACGATAAAAGGGTAAGTTTCTTCCTTGGCATTTTTCCTTTTTCTTCATCTTTTCCATGAACTAATCCATCATTCGGATTTCGCAGCTGGGGTGGAGGCTGAGAATACCATCATGAGGAAAAACTTGGACCAGATAAAGGGTAAGTTATTCTTGCTCAACCTTGCTATGCTCTATATCTCCCTTTCTCCTTGGCTCGGCAAACATTCATACCTCGGCTTTGCCGGGTCAACAAACTATTTCAGCCTCTCTTGAAGATAGTGTGCTCGTGCCTGATATGATGCTGCATTTTCTCGAACAAGCAGGGTAGCATCAAGCTGAACTCAAGAAGAAAGATGATGAGCTCGCCGTCCTCCGAACCAAAGATGATGAAATTGCTAAGCTCAAGGCAGACATGAAGAAGCTGAAAGCACAACACCAATCCGAACTTCAAAAAGCTGGCCAGGACTTTACTGAAGAGCGCGAGCGCCTCAACCTCCAGATTGCCAAGGACCAAGAATTGCTGAAGGAGGCCGACTCTAAACTTGAGTCGGCGAATGCTGAGCTTGTTCAACTCCGGGAGAGGCGTGACAAGTGTACCAAGGAGCTAACCCGGATCCACAGCCACATTTCTCGTAAGTTCCTTTTCTCTTCAGTTGTCATGAATCTCTCCGGGTTAACCATTCTCACTTATTTCAACTGTCTCGTTTTCAGACAAATTTCCAGAGGGCAATGTTGTTGCAACTACCGCTGTCGCCAAGTTCCGCCAGAAGAGGGGTACCCCAATTGCCCCTGGCGCTGGAGAAATTCCATATGACATGGAGGACTTGCTGGTCAGCTTGTCTTCCCGTGTCGAGATTGTGAAGAACTACGGCAAGGACGTCTTAGATGTAGCAGTCCGGATCTTCAATGCCTTTTGGCCTGGAGAAGATACTCCAGAGGGTGCCCCTGTTCTTTTTGCCAGGCTCATGGAGTGCGAGACTCAGCTCGATCACTGGAGATAATCCGCTAGACGCGCCGGAGCTGAGATCATTCTTCACTACGTTCTTACGTGGTACGAGAAGATTGACCTCAAACTCCTTGAGCGCATGCGCACCGGATCAAGGTGGTCTACTGACCCGGATTGGGTAGCTCGGCGCAAGGCTTGCGCTCATAGCTTCATCCAATACGCCCCCATTCATCAATGGAACGAGGGACCAAGCTTCCTAGATGCCGCCAACGATGAAAATGTTGAATTCGCTGAAGATGATTTGGATGAGGACAAAGAGGACGAAGCCTCAGACGTCGAGGAAGACGCCGATGACTCTGAAGCCGAGGCTGGGGTTGCACCTGCTGGCGCCGAATTACCTCCTCCTGTTGCTCCTTGATTATAAACACTTTGAATTTCATCAGATCCCCGGTATGCCGGGTGCAATTGTATCAAGCACACAAGTGATATTTTGCTACTAAGTTTTTATGCTGGATTGACTTGGGCGTAGTCCCCGAGTTTCATTTTCTTGTTCATCCAATCTCTTGGCTCGGCTCGTGTCTACCTTGGTTTGGTTTTATGACTTACGAGTCCGAGCTTCAAAAATTGTCTTAACAATACTTGGAAACTTTAGGATTAGCTCAAAATAATTCAGCATAACAAATCGAAAGTAAACATAAGGTTAGGGGTAACCTCGGCAATGTCCATGGTTGTGGACTAAGGGTTTCATGGAAAAAGAACGCTGGGGATTTCGTCGGCTGATAAGACAAACAAGAGAGTCGAAGTCATCTGATTATGGTCAAATCGATTACAGGTATCTCAAGGATTTTTTTCTGGCACCTCCCCGTTGGCTCCTCCCAGCCTATATAATAGGCTGGGTCCCGAAGCCATATACAGATAGGTTACAATCTTACAATTACAACACTAATACAATGTCGGTTTCTATTTCCTTATCTAGGAAGCTATGCTTTCCGTCGGATGCTTCCTGGGCCTTCTTATTGGGCTTCATGGGCTATGAGCCATCATGTAACTGGGGTAACTAATCATAAAAACTCGAGTAGTCATACCCATGTTAGTCGGGTTCTCCGACAGAACTATACCTTTGCCAGCATCTTTAGACTTCTTGCGGGGAGGAGCTTTGGGAGTCACCTCAAGATCTTCCAAGGTCAGGTCACCCATAGTTTCTCCTTGCGGGTTCACCAGCTCCGTCATTCTCATGGGTGACCCAACCATGACATGTGTCCCATCAGATGCATCGGCAATAGGCAGTCTTGGAGAATTTTTTTCCTCCTCATTGCCACTAACCCAAAGAACAAAGATATTTCGGTAAAAAAACATAACAAATGAATGTTTTGGAAGAAGAAGGACGAGGATGAGTACTTACAATCCTACACTTTGAGCAAATAGAAGAATACCCCTTTTCCTAGGAGGAGTTACTCTAACCGGTTGAACCATTTTCGGTTTCGCGACGCTGGAATCATCAGAATCTTCGATATCCTGGACGTCCATCTCTTCGTGTTTCCTATTTCCTTGGCTGGCAACAACCTTGAAGGAATCATAATTCACGGAAGGAACAGCTTCAGCATGAGTATGCAAGGAATGAGAAACAAAAATTTCATCGTGTTCCTCAATATCTTCGACAACATCATCCTCAACAAATTCTTCGGATACAGTTGTAGTGTCAGGCAGCTCGCCCTTTTCAGGCAAAGGGGGAAGGGAATCTATATGATCAGGACCCTATGAAACAAGAAAGACCATACAAACAAAAAATTAGATCGAGAAAAGGTAGAAGAAGATGAATTAGAACTAGGGAAGCAAAATTACATTAGGAATAAGGTTTTTTGCCGAATGGTTCAACCCGACACTCTAGAGGCACAACATCTTTCCTCGTGAGTGGTGAAGGATCTCACCCTTTTCTCGAGATTGGTAGTGGGCAAATTATCGGGGGAGATCCTCATCAAGTCTTTCTTCCTAGAATATGACCACATACCCGATAGTCTAGTTTGGAGAGGTTGTATACGCACCCGAAGGAAGTAGGTTATGATTTGCACACCTGAAAGTTCCTGCCTAGCTCGGATGCGTAACTGGTCAATCCGGTCTAGGAGCGGCTTGATCTCTTTCATTTCCTCAGCACTTGGGCTCTGCTCCTAGGAACTAAGCCTCGTGCAGGTTTTCTTCGGGTCAAAAGGTGCCAAACCGAAGGATTGACCATCAACCTGCTGGTCCTTGATGTAAAACCACTTTGATCTCCAACCTTGAACGAAATCCACAAGCTTGAGTTCAAAATAATCAACATCCGAGTGGACGGAGATTATAGCGCCACCAATGTCATGGACGATGGTATTGCTGGAATTTCTTCAGACACATAAAAAATGTTTCCACAGGCCCCAGTAGGGATGGATCCTGAGGAAACTATCGCAAAGGATGATGAAAATAGTGATATGGAGGATGGAGTTGGGCGTGAGCTGATAAAGCTGCACACCGTAAACAAAGAGGAGACCACGAAGGAACTCATGGGCAGGAAGAGAAAGGTCGCGAAAGAGAAAAGACAAAAACATTACCCACCATCCCTGTTCGGGCGCAGGAGTTGCTTTATCATCGAGCAACTTGAAGGAGTTCTCGGCGAGCAGGCAGTACTTGCGGGCATCACGCAACTCTCGCACCGAGTACCTTGAGGGCTCCCACCCAATGGACCACGGTTTGGCATCCGTAGCATCAACAATGGAGGAAGCACCCTTGATCTTGCTCATGGTGATGAAGTTGCAAGCGATTGCACGCAAGAGACTAAGAGTAGAAAATCAAAGATGAGAGCAGCGACACTAAAGCAGATTCGATGCAAGGAAGAAGAAGGCTAGCGGTGGAAGAAGGTATGGGTAGTAAAAATCCACCCCTCGAGCACTTATAAATTACCCATTGCAAGTCTAGGACCGTTGGATCCATAAGATAGGGCATCATGATGAAACATAATGACACCACGTGTCCATAGTCAGAAATGGATCAACCATAAAAAGAATTAATTACTATGGTAATTTCAGAGAAAACAACGTTGTGCCTCGTTTCCCATACAACGTGGGATCGTATAGTCAAACTCACCGCTGACATGGCCCACATGCGTCGTCAGCCTGCGTCATGGGCCCACTACTGAAACGTCCCATCGAAAACACTAGAACATGGATAAGGCATGCCATCATCGTCAGCAATGACGTCATGGAAAGCAATATAAAAGCTTTAGATGCATTCAATAAAGAACCCGAGAAAGTAACTTCAAAATTTGAGTAGAAGTAAATTCCTCATATGACAGACTTGAGCATGCTCGAATACAAGCACTCGAACATAGCCTCGGGGGATACTCCTATCGGGAGCACTGACCGTGCACCCGATGAAAAAATATGAATTGAGCCGATAAAAAGCAAAACTCATACCATTAACAAGACCTGAGTGAGTACCTCCTCGGATGAAGATGATTTGAGCATAGACTTGAATACAAATATTCGACTATAGCCTCGGGGGCTATTCCCATCGGGACCACTGACCGCACACCCGATAGAATAAAGTAAAAATCCTCCAAACAAGAGACGAGAAACCTATGAGTATTACACAAGTGTATCCTCAAACGGTTACTCCTATCAGGAGCGTTAAACAAAAAATAAACAAGCAAGCTGAAAATTTCAATAATTCCAACAACCAAACAAGGCAGTCGATAAAATATTAAAAATTCTCGGACCGCGTCCGCCCCGATAATATGTCTGAATGCCGTGTCTCTCAACATGAAGGTAAGACCCCATGATACGTCCTATGAAACCTAGTACCCACACCCGAAATGTGCCCTGCTAGTAATTTTTCGTATCCATGATACGATGAAAAATCCCGCCGGACGCATTGGATACCCAATAACATGAACCCGGAATCCAGTAATCGGTAAGACCTCCGCGGCCCGAATTGACTTACACCGGTATATATCGAGTTCGAGTCCGAGGACCTGAGCTTGAAGTAGGTTTTCGATGTTTTGCCTAAGAGCAATTAACTGGTTCCCGATCCATTGGATGCACCAGACTCGTTATACCATAATCCCCATGAACAAAATATTTATAATCACTCAAAGAAAAATTTCAGTTCTACAGAAAATGTCTTTGAGACTCAACCTGAATCTGTGATTCCGATAGTCTCAGAGGCTACTGACATGGGTATGACTTATCAAGTTTTCGTAATTAGTATACCTGGTACTTACTTAGACTACGACCCATGGCCCATAAATAAATAGAAGACCTGGAAGCATCCGAATCCTAAGAAACCAAGAGTGCTAATCAAGATGGCAATACCAAACCGACATAATCGAGTAGCTGTAATCAAACTTGTAACTCGATCCATATTATACTCTGAGACCTAACCTCTCATATAAGGGTTGGGAGGAGCCGATGGAGAGGGCACCGTAGCCTTGAGCGAAACACAATCCGCCATGAGTTAGATTGCATCTAGCAAATCGGCGACTCTATAATCCTTTGTTTCTCATAATCAGACATGACTTTGACTCCCTTGTTTGTCTGATAGGCCGATGAAATCACCAGCTCTCTCATTTTCATCAAACTCAAGTCCATAACTATGGACATTGCCGAGGTCACCCCTCGTCAGTTGTTGCTACATGTTTGAATTAATTCGATTAATTTGGTTGTAGCTGAGTTCGTCTTATGATTTATCCGATGTAGAATGGGACCTTGAAGAACAAGAGGACATTGCCATGATTTTGGCTTTACATGCGAATAAAAGGCTAAAACATGGTGGTTTCGTTTTCGATCGAGAGAAGTTGAAGAGGGAAAGGATCGAAGGTCACAATAAGTTGATGCGGATCTAGTTTTGGTAGAATCCCACATATCTCGAGTGCTATTTTTGGAGCCGGTTTTAGAATGAGCATCAAATTGTTTGAGCATATCACGGAGTGCATGGAGAAGTATGACCGGTTCTTCGAGCAAAGGTGGTCCACATTTGTGAAGCCAGTTGTCAAACTACAAGGTAAGAAAAAACTTGGTTAGCATAATGCACAAGCAGCGGCTAGAAAAGATGTGTAGATAACATTTAGGAGTTTGCAAGTCTAATTTTTCATTGTGAGAGGACCGGCTAAAATTTTGGATCAAGAGATTATTTTGATATTATCATGAAAGCTTGTGTGATCATGCACGACATGATTATCGAGAATGAGTGTGGGCAAGATTTAGAGTTATTCTTTGACTTGATGGGACAACCCGTTCGTTTCTAACGGAGAGAAGAGAGGGTGGTGAGCTTTCTTGCCTCCTATGGTTCCATTCGAGCTGTCAATGTGCATGATAATCTTTAAAAAAGATCTCATCGAGGAGTGGTGATCATGTAATTGCCAACAAAGCCATTGTTGATGACCTATTTGTATGTTTGTGTTTTTATTTGAGAGCTATTTGATGAACTATTTGTTATATTGTTGATGAACTATTTGTTCTATTATTGATGAACTATTTATTTGTGTTGTAATAATAATTAAATTATTTGTTGTAGATTTATTTGTGTCCGTTTGATATTTTTTGTTCTATATATGTGATGAAATTGAGGTTTGTGCTATTGTCCGCGCGTGCCCTATTTTAGCGCCTATAAACTGCCGAGTGTAGTGCAGTGCATTTAGTGCGCCTGAAAATGCTGCCGTCGGCCGCGTTTGCTAAAACTGCTAAAACTAGATGATGCCCCGCGCGTTGCTACGGGATATTCAAAGACCTTTAGTTCATTCGACATGTCAACGGAGTGTTAATTCATGACAAATGGCCTCTATGGGGAAAGAAATGATCTAGCATTAATTAACATCTTATTTGCTTCGGTGCAATATCATCTAATAAAAAACCCAACAAAATTCAATTGGCCATTCGGCCATTAGTACACTTTTGCTCTGGAAAATTAAAAAAAGGCACTATAAGTGGAATTAGAAGGTTTGGGATTAATTGCAGTAGAGGACATAGCAACTGTCAGATAACATGTTCAGATGTAAGCTGTAAGATACTGTTAACATATTGAGATAGCTGCAAGTAAAAGTATGATGTGTCATCAACTTTGGTGTGCTAATGTGTAACAAAAGTAAGGGTGAAAGACAATTAACATAATCAATTTTAGTTAGAGCATTCAACCAGAAATATCAACCTTTAAGTTATGATAAGAAGACGATTTGCCTATAAAGGTATGTGAACACTGGATCATGAAACATAATAATCAGATGCTCAAAATTACTTCTCAAATGTGCAAACATAAAAGATAGATATATAGGACAATCTTTTAGTTGATAGGTAATATTGATAAGTAGAACATGAGATTAATACTATGTGAAATATAATACGAAAATCCAAAAGATAATGATGGACCATATCTGAGTATTCCCACCCGGCATGTAGTGTTTTCAAGTATAATAAACAATTGCATGTATTTTTCAAACGTGTAGCTGCAACCGAGGGGCACCACTTTTATGTTGGAGATCAGAATACTATCATCTCACCTTGTGCAGTATGATTTGTCTGAAGCATTTGCATGAATTGTAGGTAGACACTCTGAGGAACTTTTCATAACCTAACAAAAAGAGAATGAACAAAATCTGCAGATGTAAAACACAGTGAGTAAAAACTTTCTGCAGTATATCGTTAGGCCGGATCTGAAGTGAAGCGAAGTTGCTATTTGAACTGTTAGTAAAGAGTATAATTAATTAATTAGCAAAGGAAAAGATCGGCTGTCAGACAACTTAAAAAATGCAATGGTTGGCAATCTAAGAAGTTGTCAATTGAATTTACCTATTTAGCTAAATAATTAACCCCAAATTTCCGCAAAACAAAACCAACAAATGATTAATTAGTAATATGTGCAGGGTATTGAGTTATGATATAAGATATGAATAAGTAGATTAACAGATAAAGTGAATACATATCGGGACATTGGTGAAAAGATACATAGCGTAACTTACAGTGTGATCATATGGAAGGAGCCATGGGGAGATGGAGAAAATAGATTGAGAAAAGAAATGACGTCATGGATGAAATCTGAAATCAACCTGCACATACCCCTACTAAACCAAATGATTTGACAATGCATTAACAAAACACCAATGCATAAATCTTCAGTATCACTATCAAAGAACTACTCTATATTGAGATTAGCCAGAGAACGGAGCTGGTGGAGCTAGCCTAGCCATCGTCAGGTTGTGCATGTGCAGCAACGGCAGCAGAGAGCTAGCCACCCAATCAAGTCGTTGCTCAGGATTCTCGGAGGAGTCGTGACAACGTGAGCAGGTTGGCACTGCAAGCTGCCATTTCGGCGACTGCATGGAGCTAAACGCCGTAGTGAACGGGCGACGGGATGGATGGCAAATTAGGCTGTCGAGGGTAGGAGGAACTGGACCTTTGGAATGGCGAAGAGAGCCAGAGCGACTTGTGGAGATTGGAGAAGCCGGAAGGGGAATACCTAATGGGCTACCGTTTAATATAGGACAGGTGAGCGGTCATCGGAAATTCTGTACGCAGACTGACTTCTCGTTTCCCTCCATCACAGACTAGCCCCAACAGGATATCATAGGTAGTATCATACATGTCATGTTGGCAAAAATCTGACGTGTCATACTAATTAATGATGAGAGAGGTTGTGTTGGTATCATAGGTAGATACGGTATCATAGCATGTAAAACTAAAAAAACTAATCTTAAATAAATCTTGTACACAATTTTATATTGAGATATTACAAAACAATAAATATACTAAAAGTATGATAGGACTATATGAGAGCAAGGACAATAGTATAGCCAGCTGGTGGCTATAAGCCAAGTTTCATGTCATCTATAGTCAACTTAGAGCTAGCATGTACAATAGTGAGCTACAAAAATATACTATTTACATGGCCCACCTTTCACACTCTCAAAGTGCCTAGGAGCATGTGCTAGAGCTGGCTCTTGCATGGGAACCCACTCTTCTTCTCTCTTCTCTTCTCTCTTCCAATTAGGCAAGCAAATAATATTTTAACCATTATAGTCAGCTGACTAGGACTTATTGTACTTGCTCTGATACTACCTCTGTTTGGGATTATAGGTCCGGAGAGCTTTTTTATATTGTTTGAGATTATAAGGGTTATCTTATTTATTAGTCTCTCGTTCAATGTATGTTCTCATTTTTCTCTCATGCATGTAAGACTATTGGTGCATGCAAAGAATAATGAGAAAGTTATGGAGTGTCTTCGTATTAGCAATTTGGCACTTAGAATTAATAATCCCGAACAAAGGTAGTACTATGCATTATAGAGATGGTATTATATACTAGTATCATATACATGATACTATAATATGATACTCCTCTAGTCTGAGAGTTCTCGTGGGAATCGTCATTGCATGAGAGAAAGATATAACGATATGGTATGGTGGACGTACGTGTACATTGATAATTGATAGAGAGCTGGAAGACAGAGCGTTGTGCTGGTCGGTGGATCGAGATGCGTTAGTGGAAAAGAGGAGCGTTTGGGGGACAAAGGTGCGCTGCAAGGGTAAGGACGAATAGAATGTAATCTTTTCAGCTGAAAACCGGATGACGTGGACATGAGCTGGATGGGCTGTTGAGGTGGTATAGCTGCATGTCGAGAGAAATAATTAATGGAATGAATTATTTAGTTATTATAGATGACATAAAAAATAAAAAATGATGCTCTATTTTGGTGCACACTCCAATCGAATATTGAATAATCAGATCCATTTAACTCAAAGATTTGGAGATGCTCTTAACAAAGACTTCTCGACCTGATATCGTCTGTCGGGGACTGCATGCATTAACTAAAAGAGAGAGAAATTGCATTTTGTTTGTGTTAGATGCCGATCGATAGGAATCCAGCTGCCCTATTTTGGTTGTTAGAAAGCAAATGTCTGTTTTTTTTTTTGTGAAATTCCGTCAATATATTAATAATTATCAACAGCAGTACAAAGATTTCTGAAAGTAATAAAAATTACAAATAGATCAATAGATCACCTAGCAAATGATAGTTGTTAATCGACCATATTGATGTTATTTTATCTTTCGCCCCTGAAAGATTTGCACTGTTATGCAAGCTAGCTTTAGCTATGAGTGTTGGTAGATTGATCGTTACTCTCTCCGTTTCTATAATACAAGATGTTTTAGATTTTGTGAAACGGACGTATTTTACATTTTATTTCACAAAAGGTAAAACATCTTATATTTTAAAATCGAGGAATTAATTATAATTTCTTTTCCACATGATCCCAACACGTTCGATTTCTGTTATCAAACTGACAACGGCAAAGCAGAGGACAAATAACATCCAGGTAGAGGTGTAAAAGAAAAAAGATACTCCTCTATTTCAAAATATAAGATGTTTTATCTTTATAAAATGAGTGTATCTATTTTACAAAACTAAAACATCTTATATTTTAAAACATCTTATAGTTTAAAAAAAAAAAGTAGTACACTATTTTTGTAGATTTGAGACCGGTCTGTAATTCGAGGATGTAATCATCATTGCATAATTTCGTTAACCCACCTAGACGGCCATGGCAGATAAATCTTGTCAAGCACGGTTGTGAATTTGTGATGTGCTACCTGTGTTCGGAAATATAGGCTGTTTTTATTTTGGAACTGAGGTAGTAGTGATGGATGGTGAAAATAATTTTTTGTGTATCAGTTTTTGCCTAATAGTACTGGGCACCAATTTCTCCTTAATTAATTGAAAGTCAAAACTTTTGGATGCGGCTATTTTGCTCTGAGTTGCTTATGCTCACTTTATTTGAGTTTACTTTTCAATAATTTTTGAAATGTCAAAAAATGTCGAAAAAATATGTGCGCACACATCTCCATATTTTAGGCACAAGCTTCATGGAAAATAGACATTTTCTCCGACTTCTGTAAAAAAGACAAATTTAGGTGCTAGATTCGCTATTTTTTCAAATAATATATTTTTCTAAATCAATTTTACGAATAATGCACGAAATTGTTAATTTTGAAAACTAGTGCGGCCTTGGAGTTTAAACTCCCGACAAGGACCTTTCGGGAGTTTAACTCCCGACTAGTTGGTCGGAGGCAGGCGCAGGGTGGTGCATATCGAGTGCTTGTCGGTGGTTCAAACACCGACAAGTGCTTGTCGGGAGTTAAACTCCCAACGGGTGCTGGTCGGTGTTTGAGACCCCGAGACCGCGCTAGTTTTCGAAAATTAACAATTTCGTGCATTATTCGTGAAATTGATTAAATAATTCGTATTATTAAAAAAAAAGTTCTCCACGAGACATGTTTTTGCAATTTTTACACAACCACAAAATATATCGGTTTTTCATGAATCTGCACGTGTGCCCATAGAATATGCAGATACACACAAATATATTTTTCGGATTTTTTTTAACATCTTGAAATATGTGTATAAAAGGAGCATGTGCATATGCGATCAAACGTGCCTTGGTTTCAAAAACAAATATCCAACGCATCTACCTCCCATCCAACGGCTGTGAACCGATCGGTGGGATGCTGGTGTCGTCACTGTGAACTCAGGGGGGGTGCGGCTTCGCTCCCCTCTTGCTCTGACGGCCGCCGCACAGCACCTCGCTTTCTGTTCTGCCGCGGCGGCCCCAAACCGGCACGTCGACGGCCCGGGGCCTGCAGGGAGAGAGGCGGCCGCTGGTGGTGGCCGCTACATGGAGGTAGGGTAGGGGCCGCGGCGGGCCGTGATAGTGGCGGCCAAACCAATGGACGGGCGAAGAGATGAGACGGCGCCGCTCGCTTGCAGCGGCGGAAAAAGCTTCGGGCCCTCTTCTCCTCCCCACCGCCGCCCCGCTCTCCAAAATTGTATTTCACCAACGACTATTGCAGGTCCAGGTAGAGCTTCCACACGGCAGGGAGGGTAGAATAGAATGAATTTCTTCTTCAGTCACACTTTTCCCTCCGCTGCCTCTGAGTTGCTTTCTTCCTGTCCTTGTGCAGATTAACTACCATTCCCACTGACGAGACTCTGTGATGCGCTTTTGCAGGGCATTGACTGCCTTCACAATAGCGTGTGATTGACATAATGAGAGGGGTTGAGGACTCAGTTTACTGGCCTTTTATCGAACAGACAGGAGGGCCTTTGAGCACTCTCAGGGAAGGGACGGCTCCATACCCGTAGCTTGTCCAGGTACAAGTTGAATTTCAGTCCTGATGAGGTGTTCTTTTTTGGTTAATTTGTCTTCTTTTTTGGTTAATTTCAGTCCTAAATTAATTTGTTTAGCTTGCAACATTAATTTGTTGTATTTCTGTCTATGGTAACGCTCCTGTTTCTCTTTCTCGGTGTGCTAGGGAGCTAGTAAAGCCTCCCGGCTAGCACATGTTTGGCAATTATGCACAGATATAGCACCAAAATGGATGTACAGGTACCCAGTTCAAGTGGCAGCCCAAGTGGGCTCGTATCTAATGCTGTCCTAGTCACCAGCCTTGACTTCCCACTTCAGTCAGCTGAACATGCCTTCTTGCTTGTTCACACTCTTGCCTCTCTTCCATTCTATATATACATCCCCTTCTATTTATTTTTTCTAGCTCTCTCTTATGTATTTTATCACCTAAATTTATTTGTTTAGCTTGCCACATTAATTTGTTGTATTTCTGTCTATGGTAACGCTCCTGTTTCTCTTTCTAGGGACCTTTTGTTGATCATTCCTGTGCTGATTTCCGTTGATTTTGCATTTGTAATAGGTTCATTCATTGTAGCAATTATTTGTGTTTGTGAGTTGGCTTGGCTATTAAAAGGATTTTCTTACAAATTGTGTTCGAAGACAACCCTCGAATAAGTGGGGTGCCTTTTTCTGGTTTAAGTTAACCATGATCATTCAGGCCACCTTGTGATTGACTTGACCTTGACCATGGTCGTCTGTGGATGGCTCAGTGGAGCCACTTGGTGGAAGAAGCTCCATTTGGAAGTCCTCCTCGGTGTGCTAGGGAGCTCGTAAAGCCTCCCGGCTAGCACATGTTTCTTTTTTGTTGGCAATTATGCACAGAGATAGCACCAAAATGGGTGTACAGCTATCCAGTTCAAGTGGCAGCCCAAGTGGGTTCGTATCCAATGCTCTCCTAGTCACCAGTCTTACTTCCCGCATCAGTGAGCTGAACATGCCTTCCTGCTTGTGCACACCCTTGCCTCTCTTCCATTCTATATATGCATCGTCTTCTTCCTCATCTGAATATCATAGCAGAGCACATTCACACTATTCTCCATGCCTCCCCTCTGCAGATTATTGCTTGGGCTGCTTCTCTTGCACACTCTTCATTGGTGCTCTGCAGCTGCAAACGATACTCTCGCGGCAGGCCAAGCGCTCGCCCCCGGCGGAAAGCTCGTGTCAAGCAACGGGAAGTTCACGCTCGGCTTCTTCCAGTTCCAGCCAGCAAGCACCGTCAGTAAGTCGTCCCCCAACGCCACCTCCCCCAGATTCTGGCACCTTGGCATATGGTTCAATAAGATCCCAGTTTTCACCCCCGTGTGGGTTGCTAATAGGGATCAGCCCATCACCAACACCAACCTCAACCTAACACACCTCAAGCTATCAAGCAATGGCAATCTTGTCATCGTAAACCATTCCGGCAACACTGAGTCCATTGTTTGGTCCACTCACATTGTCAAAAATAGGACACAAGCCAGCAGCATAAACAGCACTTGCTCTGCTATTCTCTTGAACACTGGAAACCTTGCCATCACAGCAACAGAGAGCCCATCATCATCTGACCTACCATTGTGGCAGAGCTTCGACTACCCAATAGATATTGTGCTTCCTGGTGCCAAGTTTGGCCGGGACAAGGTCACCGGTTTAAATCGCATGGGCATCTCAAGGAAGAGCCTCATTGATCCTGGTCTCGGCTCATACAGCGTTGAACTAGACACCAGCGGGGTTGTCATCCTCAAGCGCCGAAACCCCTCGGTAGTGTATTGGCATTGGGCATCCTCCAAAACATCATCATTGAAACTTATACCAATACTCAAGTCCATTCTAGATATGGATCCACGGACCAAAGGTTTGATTAACCCAGCATATGTTGACGACAACCAAGAGGAGTACTACACGTACACTTCACCGGATGAATCATCTTCCACATTTGTCTCTCTAGACATCTCTGGTCAGATAAAGCTGAACGTTTGGTCGCAAGCCAACCAGTCTTGGCAAATAATCTATTCCCAGCCTGCTGATTCCTGCACTCCGGCTGCTACCTGCGGACCTTTCACAGTCTGTAACGGCAATGCACAACCATTCTGTGACTGTATGGAGAACTTCTCTCAGAAGTCACCGCAGGATTGGGACTTCAATGACCGAACAGGAGGATGCATCAGAAATACACCATTAAGCTGCAGCGCTAGTAATATAAGCAAAAACACAACAAGTTCAACAGACATGTTCCATCCCATTGCTCAAGTTATGTTGCCCTACAACCCGCTAAGCATAGATGTTGCTACCACACAGAGCAAATGTGAAGAAGCTTGTCTCAGTTCCTGCTCCTGCACTGCTTATTCCTATAACAATGGCAGATGCTCTGTCTGGAAAGGGGAATTGCTTGGTGTAAATCTGAATGATGGCATTGATAATACTTCGGAAGATGTTCTTTACCTCCGCCTTGCTGCAAAAGACTTGCTGCCAAGTGTGAGAAAAAATAAAAGAAAACCAAACGTTGGAGTTGCTACTGCTGTGAGCATTGTTGGTTTTGGGTTACTAATGCTCGTGCTATTGTTACTTATGTGGAGGAACAAATTCAAGTGCTTTGGTTTGCCTTTATATGACAATAAAGGTAGTGCTGGTGGGATTATTGCCTTCAGATACACTGATTTAGTTCGTGCTACTAAAAGCTTCTCAGAAAAGCTGGGAGGAGGTGGTTTTGGTTCTGTATACAAGGGAGTGTTAAGTGACTCTAAGGCTACTATAGCAGTGAAAAAGCTTGATGGTGCCAGTCAAGGAGAGAAGCAATTCAGGGCCGAGGTGAGCTCAATTGGACTGATCCAACATATTAACCTAGTCAAATTGATTGGTTTCTGCTGCGAAGGTGATCACAGATTACTTGTGTATGAACACATGTTAAATGGGTCTCTTGATAGTCATCTGTTTAAGAAGAGCAATAATGCTGTTATCCTAAGCTGGAACACGAGATATCAGATAGCCCTAGGAGTTGCCAGAGGGTTGTCCTACTTGCATCAGAGTTGTCGTGAATGCATTATACACTGTGATGTTAAGCCAGAAAACATACTTGTGGATGCATCATTTGTTCCTAAGGTTGCAGACTTTGGGTTGGCAGCGTTTGTGGGAAGGGATTTTAGCCGAATTCTAACTACATTCAGAGGAACTGCAGGTTATCTTGCCCCGGAGTGGCTTAGCGGAGTTGCTATTACACCGAAAATTGATGTTTACGGATTCGGCATGGTACTGATGGAGGTCATATCAGGAAGGAGGAATTCCTCACCTGAAACATCACACAACACTAGTAGCAGCAGCAGTTACGATGTTGAATATTTCCCTGTGCAAGCCATCAGCAAGCTTCACATTGGAGACGTACGGAGTTTGGTGGATCCACAACTACATGGTGACTTCAATTTGGAGGAGGTTGAAAGGGTTTGCAAAGTTGCTTGCTGGTGCATCCAAGATAATGAGTTTGATCGGCCGACGATGGGTGAAGTGGTCCGTGTTCTCGAGGGGCTACAAGAGATTGATATACCTCCGATGCTGAGGCTACTTGCAGCTATAACGGAACAATCTGGTGCTGCAACTTCAGTGTAATAATAGCTCGTGGTCAATGCTACCAATCTTTGTAATTTCAGCAAATTCTGAAGTTGTTGTAATGTGGAGCAGAAGGAATAAAAGAAGGCGAAGCTTGCACCTACTCACTATATTGTCTCTTATTTACTGCCAATTATGGTAAACAAACATTGTAGCAACAGGTGGCAGAACCAGAAATATGTGTATGTTTCGTTGGTGGGGTAGTTTGATATACATCCTTAAATTTGAAGGAAGATGTTGATATATACATGCCACTACCCGTTCTTCATCGAGAGCACACATAGCCTGATAGTGCCTCGTGCTTACTTGATGGTGTGGCCTTCTTGCACGACGCAACCTGCTTGACGAAATGTGTGGCCTGCTCCAGTGCCCTCATATGGCTGAGACATGTGGGCACGAATGAATGAAATGGAATCCAGAACTGAAGATGGCCAAAGGTGACATGACGGTATGCAATATGTTGACTATTGCTACATATAAATTCCTTGACGTGTGTTCAAGTTTGTGCGATCATCATCTTCTCTTGAGGATATTATTGCCTTTCGGGTTTCCTGGAGATTTTAGTGATAATATATTTCTTATTTCATGTTCACCATATTACGTAAAACAAGGAATGCGGTGGTATTACAGTATTTCTGCAGATTTGGTTTTCTCCAAAGTAGTTTTGCTAATCATGAGTTTATTATATGCAGACTCCTAGAAGAAAGCAGCCACCGATGTACGAGAGGGCATCCTGTAAAGATGACAGCGAGTGCTCTGGCTCGTTCGGTCCATGCTGACAAACCAACGAAGAAGCATCCTCCTACTACCGTAAAGACCACGCCTGGGGTTTTAAGCATCCTAAATCTTACAAATTTCATAAAGATTCGCCACTAACAGCAAAAAAAAAACTGCTTCTCTACCGATTCCCGCGTTTATTTTTCTTATATGCTCTGTGCAAATGTATTGATGAATTTATGTGATGTGTTTAGGTCATTGGTGTTTGCCTTTGGAAGCATAGGCATCTGACAGTGAGCATGAAGCACAGACTTTCCACATTAGGGCAATCAGTTTGTTGTATTCTGCTCATCAGTTCGTATTTTTCTCACCTCGCAAGTTGTTGGAACATTATTTCGATCACAATTTGTACAGTATGTATGATTAATTTTCGCGCTGCATTTGCATCAGTACAGCATTCAGCACTACATGTAGTACATGGCAGCACAGTTACTCCCTCCGTTCACTCCGAATCTATACACAAAAGTCGTCTAGATACGTTCATTTCACAAAGCTAAAACGTTTTATAGTGGGAAAATGTGAAGCTTCTGTTTCATGGATAGATTAAGTGTGTTAGGTGGCGACACCAGCATCAAGCAATTATGTGCAAGTACACTACTGCCGATGGCTGATAGCGCGAGAGGAGAACTGTGCAGCCCACATGAAAAATAATTTGATACAGGTCCGGTCGCCAATTGATTGATACTGGGCGCTGGCTCTTACAATAGTTTGCGTTAAGACCAGGCGACCAGCCATCAGCAGCCACCTCTTGGAATCAAACATCTGCCAAGGACTACATTAACTAAACAGAGAGCAAATGCATTTTCATTTGTGTTAGCCGTTGATCTATCGATAACGGCAAAATAATCGCCGCAACTAATGCCAGAAGAAGGAATGGCAAACCATGCTGACATCATGGAACGCTTCAGGGCGGCTAGCATTTTGAGATCAAGCAATACTACATGTATGCTGTGAATCTGTGATGGAGCTGCCTACTTCAGCTAGACAGTTAGCGCTTAACAAGGAGAGTTACCTACGAACAGTAGTTTAGCTTAATTGAGCACGAAAGGCCAAATGCTAACATGAAAAGGAGGAATTTAAGTCACAAGGCAGACAACTAATCGCCATTTTTTCATTCTTTAACAGTCCCTACGATAAAGACCACTTCTCCCTCCCCTTAACTTAAGCCTCAAATACGTGAAGAAAACAAAGCTAAAAAGCAGAGAGCAAACAATGCTGCTAATACGTTCAAGGAGCACAGGGATAAGCTGGAAACAGGCGTAAGAGCTTTCAGAACATATGGAGTTCGTCTTCAGAAGGCAGTAGAAAATGGTCAGGAACATCTTGTTTGCACTCACAACGTACACCACACCAGTATGAACTGCATCTCACAGAGAATCATGTATTTTCTGTTATTAGCCATCTATGTACAGACTGGCCATGGTACCGAATATTTACATTGCGGTGGTGCGCATATGAGCAGTCGCGCTTCCGGTGAACTATGCACCATTCGGACCCAGCTTAATAAGCACAGCAAGGTATCTGGTTTCCTGGATGTGATTTTGTCATTGTTCCTTTTGTGCCTCCGGGAACAACTGCAGCACTTGGGTCCTGCATATACAGTTTCACACACGTTTAAACAACCCCAAAGAACTAATGCAAGTAACAAGTAGTAGTATGTTTGGAAAAAAAAATTATCTGAGATTCTGAACGCGTCATAGGCTGTATACTGTGCCAGAGCGTACTACAGGCTTCAGTTGGAGTTTAGAGCAAGACTGTCATCAAATAACTAGGTAAGCAAATTGAAGCCTAGCATCGACTATCCGTTCCAAAATAGATGACACTTCATAAAGTGGACGGTCAAACGTCTGCATCTTTGACAACTAACTAATTAAGGAAAAACTAGGCTGGTCATGAACAGCTGATAAAATCAGTGTTGCTATGGAGAATAGTTTCGCAAAAAAAAAAATCTGTAATCTTTTACTTACATTCTAATAGGAGGTGGTAATGGAGTATTCATTATCACCAGCAAGGTGACACAGTTGTTACTTAGACATCTTTAAATAATTGAACATACCAAACCATGGGTAAATAACTATTCCTACGACACTATCTCGTAGTTAGTTTCTAGCCAGACCATGGAATTTCTAAAAGCATGTATCCTACAGCACTGGCAACATTAGCAAAACACAGGAAAATGATGCCTCACATCAAGACTCAATAGTACCAACGGCAATTTGTTTCCATCAAGGCTGGAACAGGTGCTTACGTAAGTCGCTTCGCAACAAAGAACAAAGGTATTCTTTTCAGGTTTCCTCCATGCGTAGGTTTCAGTTCATCAATTGCTTGCTCTTCTTGTGTACCAGCAGCTGTCATGACAAACTGTAAAAAAATGTTGTCAAGTTGGACTCAAATTTTACTGCAGGGATGTTAGATCACGAAATAAAAAAACAAGTTGTCACACACACTGTTATAACATCATGAAAGGAACGGAAGCGAGTAGCCGAGGTCATCCATAGAGTCCATAATAATGATACTTCAGAAAATATAACAGCGGAAGAAGAGAAAATATCTCAGAAACCATGCTCCAGGGGTGTGTAGAAATTAGCAACTGAGAAAACAGGGGCTACAAGTACAACAAATGATATGACTGCGCCCCTTTATTTTTCTTTCAGCCATACATTAATTCATACCAAGTGAAAATGGCTACCATGACACTGAATTTCATGCCTAGCTTTTATTATGTCCATTGTACAAAGAAAAAACAAATGCATAGAGTGCAAACGTTCTTTTGTTCATAAAGAGAACAAACATTCAAGTATCGCAAAGCCATCTTAGAACATCAGATGACAACAGCAAGGACTGCTACAAGGAAGTTGTTGTTCATACCAATGGGTAAAGTATTGCCATCACACCATAACTTGTAAGAGGAGAGAAGAAGAAAATCGGCAGTACACATGGACTACCTGTGAAAGCAATACGGCACCAAAGATCATGTCAGAACTATCAAAATACCATCTAGCAGCATATAAGCTCTTAAATAGTATAATGAAACAACATCGCAGTAGTAAGCTAGTTCAATAAAATCTAAAAGGTAAGCCAAAAAAAATAACAATGCTCAGTAAGGAGAGGTGTACGTCAAACATCTGATGTGGAACTCGCATAGGATGCAAGTTCTTTTCTCTCAAAAAATAGGATGCAAGTTCCAACACAAGGAATATATGCCTTGTGAATGGCAGGGACCTAACAGAGATGTGCATGTCCATTTTAAGTTTGGAGAAGATTCCTTCACAGCCAAAACTTTTTATGTGAAACTGGAAGTATAGAAGCATGAGATGCTTACTAATTGTGCCAGGCATGTGCTTAAGTGTGCCATAAGCACACGCCTAGGTGTGCTAATTTAACCATGATACAGATGCAAAATGGTTTTCACACCAGTAGCTACTAAGAAATCAAAAAGCTTCTGCTTTACACATCTAGATTTGCCTACAGTAGTAAGAAGACGAAATAAGCACATACCAAATCCAGCAAAGAAAGCCCAGTTTGACTCAAAGAAATCAAGCCGGTGGTTCAGACTCACTGCAAAGAAGTTCCACTTGTACCTGACAAAAAGGTTGGCAAACTTTAAGGTAATAAAAATAACCTTGCAAATGCATAACACCTGAGAAAAAGATTGAACAGATGCTAGGAGGCACTAAGATGTACATACTCGAAGCAGTAGTAGGCATACATCAAAGACAGTAACAAGAAGTTCATTACCTTACCAAGGTAAGGTATGTAACCAATCATTGTAACCTGCATGACATACTGACTGTAAGTGAAATGCTGATAGTATGCAAAATAATATACCCGCTCAAACGAGCAGGTGATACAAAATGCAAATAACATGGTTTATAAATCAAGTACCAAGTAAGAGGTGAGGAATAAACGAACATGAGCGCACAACCCATACCTCAGCAAAGAAGATAGTCAAAAGAAGTATCGAATAGACCTGTTCTCCAACGCCAATCGCAACCCTGTCAACAAAACGTCAGCATATTGAGCATGTAAAACTCAACCAGCTGCCAACAGGTTTTAATGTGATAAACCTACCCATCAAATCCTTCAGGCCTATCTGCTGGTACAGATGTCTTGTGAGTGTCAGAGTCTAATGCTTGAATTGCATCCAGCTTCTTACTTTTCACAACAGCCAAAGCATGCTTAGCAATGTCACCATACCTGGTGTAAGATGGTCAACATTGCAAAAAGGGTAATGGGATGCTCCCTTGTTTAGTATCTGAAAAACGTTCATCTTGAGGATAGTAAAACAAGGGGTCCATACCTGTAACAACAAAAAATAGCATACAGATCAAGAAATGAATTTTCCAAATTTAGGAATTCTAAGCAAACCTCCTCGACTAAAAGCAAGCTCAACTTCTTTTCAGTTTACTTTGTTGATTCAAAACCCAAAAAGGAGTGAATCATATGCAATATGCAGAAGATTTAAAAACAAAAACAAAATAAATCTAGCAGTTCCATCTGCCTAATGTAGCTACCCCCCGCCCGAGATCAACTAACAAACTTATGCACAGCCTTGTCAAATGAAACTAGTCATGAAACCATCAATAAGGTAACAAAATAATTTGTTCCAGAACTTGTGGCATGGTGCATTGAAATGTAACAAATTTTGAAATGGATAGCGCGTTAACTGATGCTGCTACAAATGAACATGAACAAGGGTCTGCTCTCTAAAGGAAAAGAAACCAACGGTATGACAAATAAGGGAAGTAAGCCATCGGGTATTGAGAGGGACTCAGCATACCAAAGTGTACTTATTATGAAGCTGAAGATGTAAAGCGGGTAAAACCAAAATACCTGAAAAGTGCTTCAGTTATAAGAAAACAAATATATAGTAGTATGCACTGTATTTAGAAAAAAAAAAGAATGTAATTGAGCACATAACCTAGGGTACCCCCACACAATAGTGTACTAAAGGACATAATAACCGAATCATACAAACAGCTAATTTTCGCGTTTCTCATATAGGAATTTATCTATACCAACACAAAAATGAAGATTAAATGAGATGCTTTCAATCAAAGTTGTCCAAAATATTTAACAAATCACATAATTCTCCATCTAATGGTTGTGAATTCTTTTGTCCATCGTATAATTATAGCTCTTAACTTTACTTATTGGCTCTAGTCTGCAAACTTGTTTCACTGTGTATAAATTGAGTTGTTTTCTTGTTTAGATTTTTTTTCACGTAATACTTCTTTATTAACAAAAAACGATGTTGCTACTCTTGAGATGTGCATGCTATGTAAAATTTCCAAACAACGTTTATTTTTCATTTGTATGTTACTGAAGACATGCCACGCATGTGCGCCATTGCTAGTAACGTCACTGAGTAAATGTAAAAGAGGCTTGAAGACATGTAGCATTTTGTAATTAAACCACTATTGCAACATCACAAACTTTCCTGCCAGCACCTGAAGTTCTATTCGATTTACATGCATTAATGAAAAGATAAGTACCGGCTAAAAATAATTCCAATGCTAGTGTGTCAGTGTCTACTTTTCCAGCATAAATTTTTGGAGATGATAAAATTCCAATTTTGGTTAATGATAATTTACCAATACTCAGATGCCACTCTATTCAAAGCCAAATTCTAGTAATTTGCATTAGAAGGAAAGGTCTCGAAATTGGTGAGCTAAGCTTGAAATATCATTACGTGCTTGTCTAAAGCGAAACACAAGGAAGATGCTATTGACAATAAAGAGCACTTACATAGAAAATCTGGACAAGCCCCGAACGTAAGAATGAATAAGTCGCAACAGCTGCTGTGTGATCACATAGATTTTGTCTCCACAGTTGGTCGCATTGCTCAGGTAGTATCCACAGAAGAATTGGAATGACCACCGATTTCAAGGTTAGCAAGCTATAAAGTACAAGGACTATTTTAAAGAGGTATTCATGGTATGGAATGCAAAAAGAGAAAAACAGGAACAATTGTAATAATATCATGAGACTGGTAATGACATAATCAGAACTAGACAGTATAATTCGCTTAATACGGAGACGATGTAGTTAAAAAGGAAACTGTATGACCCCGTGTGGCCAAATTCCACTACATTCCGTAATGACGGGACAAACATCCAAACACAAAGTAAACTGGGGAAACTAAAGTGACAAACAGACATGAGGGCATAAGAAAGGAAATGCCTATTGTGCCCTGCATAGTTCTAAACGGAATCAAGTTCCATCAAGATCTTTTGGCCAAACCTACTAAAAGCCATGCTAAGCCTAAATGCCTCACGGGATTAGTGAATTTGCTAGCCGTGTAGTCTTACTCGCCCAGCTCCAGTGCGTTTGGGCTTCGTATGACAGCAGTTATTTGCAAAAGAACATAAATTCAGGCGAGACTGAACCTCAATTAGTACGAGCAACTGTACCTTCCCAAGAAGATGAACCCGTTGAGCAGGAAGCACTGCGCGATTCTGATCGACAAAGGCCTCGAGCTGCATCCGACCAATCACACCACAAGGTTACTACAGGAGTCACGGATCGACGCTTCGTTCTGGATTAGATGAAGCAAAAAAAAAAAATCGCACCCCGAATACCAAGGGATCGAGAGGAAGGGAGTGGGGATTGGGGAAGTGGGGGCGGTGGTAGAGAGGACCTGGCGCAGAAGGAGACGACGCGATGGAGGCGCGCGGCCTGGAGGAACCCGGCGAGCCACAGCACGGCAGCCGGCTTCGCTTGCGAGGCAAGCGACTCCATGAGAGGAGGGGAGAGGGGCTCCTTCGATTTTCTGCTTCCAGCGCGGATGGTTTGATTAGGGGAGAAGCCGTCTAGGAACGGAATATTGCTCATCTTTACACTTGGGCCTCATGGGAGAAATATCCCTCATCTGAAATATTTTAACCTTTGCATCACGTTAAGTATTTTTATGACAGCATACGCTAAAGTTTGGACAAGTTCCAAAAGGAAAATTCGTCAAACCGAAAGAATCCACGACAAGCCTATATCGATTGTACAGTATGTCACAAAAAACTACTTCCTCCCTCTGTTTTAAAATATAATATGTTTTACCTTTATGAATAGTATATCTAGACTCTTTTAGTGTGAAGATTCATCTATGTTTGGAGTGAACCTACACACTAAATGGGTCTAGATACACTCGTTTTACAAAGCTAAAACATCTTATATTTTAAAACGGAGGGAGTAGTACTATAGTAGAATCAGAGACGGATTATCCGTGAGAGTTGTAGAGGTTTAGTTGAAGTTCGGATAAGATAAACTGCCCTGTAGCTGAGGAGATAATCGACAAAACCCAAACAGTCTTGGTGAAACACAGGTTCATCATGGAGGGGGTGTCAATGCTCCTTGAAATTTTGCATGAGGTTAAGAGAAAGAAATTGTATAGTGTCATTTTTTAAGTTGATTTTGGAAAGGCTTATGATAATGTGAATTGGGTTTTCCTTTATATTTTTTTAGGTAAGTTTTTCCTTTATATAATGTGATGTTAAAAAGGGATTTTCACATGAATGGAATGATTTGGTTTTTAGCATCACTATTAGTTGAAAGGTTAATGGACCGTAGTAGGCATCCCTGCGATCAAATCATCAAATCCCCTGATCCCTGGTGGCAACACGTCTCCCCCAAAACCCCGTTTGCTACGTGCGTTCCGCTTTTGCAACGTAAAGTCTTCGTATTTGCTACTTTTGGTATATTATAGTAAAAAATGGTTCGTCTCAGGAAACATAACAAAAAATCTGTCATCGCCAAACATCTTATCATAGATTTTGTAGCAAAAGGTGTGTACTATTATAGCAAAATCGGAGAACAATTTTAGTGAAACTTTTGTACTACCATGGCAAAAAAAGACTTCGTCGTAGACATTGTCGGAGATCTCGTAGCAAAAAAAATTATACTATTGTAGCGGAACTACAGAATGGTTATAGCAAAAGTAATGTGCGAAAGTAGCAAAACAAATATGAGTGTGTAGCCTAAAACAATAGTTTGCTAAGGTAGCAAAAATGTAGGAAACTCTCGTAGCAACACGGACCGCCCAAGGTAGCAACGCTGGGACTGTCTAGTAACTAAGGCCATGGCTCGAAGCATCACAATAGCACCATCTACCGCGACGGCAGGGGTGCCGAGGGAGCAAGGGTTTCGGGCCTCCGCTATCGAGGGGGCATGGAGCTGCTGGGCTGTTCATGGTGGCGTGGCGGCCGACAACGATGGCTTCATGTCTCTTTCCAGGGACATGACGGCGGAGGGTGCATGGAGCTGCATGAGATGGTCCATGGTGGTACGACGGCCGGTAGCAGTGGCCTCATTGTAACATCTTGTAGTTCAAAAGACTTGAAATGAGTAGAACATAGATGTGTGCATTGTATTCATGCATGCAAAATCTGCGAAAATTTAAAACTTTTTAATAGAACTTGTTAAAGTGATTGAAGTTTTACTTAAGTTGATGAACTAGACTTAGACCATCAAGTTGAGTGCTACAAACTTTGAGATGACCTTTTGCTAAAGCTCTGTTTTAGGAGTACAAGTAATATTCGTAAACAGAATTGAACTAGAACACAAACACATCCTTAAGGAATAAAGAATCAAATATATTCTTAACTTATTCTTTCTAATCATCTTAAAACTAACATCACATGTGCTAGACAATTCTTTAGTACAAATGAAATCACCAAAGCTTGATAATCAAATCTTGATCTACCCAATCTTAACAATCAAAAGGAGGAGATCTATGTATGTTGGAAGTATTAGCATCTTCTTTAAGGATGAAAGTATAGTAGAGAGTCTAAGTAACTAGACAGTATAGAAAGTTAACTCAAACTAGAGTAGACCTTGTTTAGCCAATTGGAATCAACCTCAGATGTATCACTTGATAGAATCATTCTCTCAAATGATGAGCTCAATATTCGATATTAAGCCATAAGTAATATTTTATGGATAGAACCTTAGTGGGCATCCTTGATAAACAAGTGTCAATTCTAAAGCATATACCCAAAAGTTTGATACAAAGACTAGACCACGTTACCACCATGGATTCACCTTGAGAGTTGATGATGGCATATCCTTGACCATACCTAGTGGAACCCTAGAGTTTAACACTAGTATAAGTAAACCATACTTATTACCCATTACTCCTAGTTAGTCTTTGAAGGAGATATGCCCTAGAGGCAAATAATAAAGTGTATTGTTTGATATATCTCTTATGTTCATAATACGTTTCATATTGTGTTATAATTGTATTAATACGAAACGTTAATACACATGTGGTATGTAAACAAACCAAGTCTCTCTAGTTACCTCTAGCAAACTAGTTCATTGGTCATGAGGATGATCTAGGGTTTCGAGATCATGGGCATTTATGCTAATTGACAATGAGGTCATATCATTGGTTGAATGATGTGATAGACAAACACCCAACAGTTGTATCATAATGAGATCTAGTTACAAAGTTCACCATTAATGCTAAACTAAGGAAACCTCGCAATCTAATCCTTAGACTGTGATATAATGCAAATCACCGTTCTGGAGGGAGCTTAGATGGTATCAAGTATCATACTGTGACTAGGTGATTAAAAAGGTGCTACTCAGGTTTCCCAAAGGAGCACGTAGAGAGTACATATCAAGACCAGGATTTGCCAATCCATGTAACGGATAGATACGTGTGGCCATCTCGGTGATGTTGCATTAACGAAGCTTGCAAGCGTGTGACTTGGTCATAGAATGCAACGACATGGGAACGAGAAAACAAGTTCATCGGTAACGAGATCGAACGAAGGTATAAAGATACCGTAGATCAAATCTCGGGTGAACTAGGTATCGAGTGGCAAAGAGAATGGGAAACGGCGTTTACGGTTCAAACGACATTATCATCGTGGAATGCACATGGGTCATTATGGGCATCCCGGTCCCGCTATTGATCATTGATGGAGATCATGTTTGTGCCATTCCCGGGCCATGGGGAAATACACTTAAGGGTACGATGAGTTAGAGATCCTCTGTAAGTTGGAATCACCATATGAAAGAGAAAAGGAAACCAGAAAAGTTTTGTGAGAGAACCAGAATCGTTCTAGGAAGTTCCAAAGTCGTTCGGAGGAAATCGAAAGGGAACCGGAAAATGTTTCGGGTCAAATCGGATTTTGTAATATTGTATTTACATATTAATTAATGTAATTAGTATTAAATGTAATATTAAAATCTAATTTGAAAGGGTATTCCACTAATGGCCAAATTCCTAGGGAAAAGGACCCATGAGGGAAAACCGCAAGAGGGAAGGACCAAGGGCCAAAGGGGCCAAGGCCTAGCCGCCACATGGGGCCCACCCGGACATCCTAGGGTTGTGCGTGGAGTGGGTCCCACCCCTGGCCGGCTAGCCCATGAGGCCCACGGCGGCTCCCCCTCTCTCCCTTGTTTAGTCCCACATGGGAAACCCAAAGAGGAGGGCACACCTCCCTCCGCCTATATAAAGGGGTGCTCATGGGTGGGAATAGACACACAATTTGAGATGTTCTCTAAGGAATTTTCCTTAGAGAATCCCTCCCTCTCTCTCTACATAGTTGTATCCATGCGTTGTCACGGTCTCAAGAAAGGACTGTTCGTGCAAGAGATGGTGCACCTGCAGCACGCCGTTGCGCTGCAGGGATTCCAAGCCGGAGAACTACTTCCGCACTCCTGGCGGGATCGGGGAGCCGGAGGTCGTCATCGTACACCGTATGTGTACTAAACCGCGAGGGGCAACACTTGGGGCACCTTGGATGTCGTGAGCCGGAGCTGCTGCATGATGAAGATGGAGCAAGGGGTGACCTATGATGAGCATCGCGACCTTGAGGTCTGCTACGAGTTCGGCCACTTCAACCATGTTCCTCTCGGAACGTTAACCACGTACAGTCTACAATGGTATGTATTTTATATGCTCTAGTCGTTACTTATTACTACATAGATAGATCTTGGTGTTAGGGAGTTCTAACGTAGGATTTTTTTTGTTTTCTGCTATGGAACCCTTCAATAGTATCAGAGCCGATCTATGCGTAGGAGTGTTGTACGGCCAGTACGCACAAGTATTGTGCGGGCATTGATCATGTAGTTGTTACCCTCTAATGTGTACTTGTTTATATCACGGTATTGTTTGATGAAGCGGCCCGGACCGACCTTACGCGTATTCGTACGCGAGATTGGTTCCACGCTCGACATACAGCTTGCTCCGTATAAGTGTCTAGCGTGTGTCTATCTCTAATTCAATAGTTGATATGACATTTACAACGGAGGGCCCCAAAAGGGGTGTAGTAGAGACAACTATTGGATCCATGTTGTGGTTGGAAAGTTCATAGATTGGAACAATTATATTGCGAAAGCCCTAACAACCACTAAAACTTGCAAAAGATAAAGTAGAGGCGTCTAACTTTGTTTTACAGGAGGGCTTGTGCTATGATATGGTATTGGTCATTACGAAGGTAAAGTGGTTTACTTTTCTGTTTCTAAGTAGTATAGTAATAGCCATCATTCCGATAGACGACCTGCTGGTGGCGTCATGGACTTGGCGTTAAACCAGGGGCAAGATGGAGATCATGCCGGAGCACTCGATGGATATCAAGGCGTAAGAAGAAGGACCATATCATATCACAATATACATGTGATGTTGATACATGTTTTATTCATCTTATTGTATGCTAGTATTAGATACTCAATGGTAGCAAATAAGATGATACCTAAGTAATTCCAATGATAGTGTTCCCCTTGTGTGTGCACCACCAAGAAAGTTCTCCGTTATGAGGCAGGCCGTGATGATCGGGTGTCAGACATATCTACGTTCGCATACAGAGGGTGTAAGCCATGTTGCACTGCAATACACACAAGTTAGATTTGGCGAGCCTATCATGTGTACACATGGCCTCGGAACACAAGAGACCGAAAGGTCGAGCATGAGTCACATGGTTGATGTGATTGACATTGGGGAATGTCTACCTTTGAAACTGCATTACCGGCCGTGACGATCGGGGGTGTGTAGTGGATTCGGATCGTGTGATCACTAAAATCATCCAGGGGATGACAATTTTAGTGGGAGCTCAATTAGGATTGAACTCATATTATGAACTTAGTCTAGATGTCTATTTGCAAATACCTTAGTAGATCATGGCATATCCCATTGAGGTCCTTTGTGACCATGGGAAATTTCTTGCTTGATGTGGAACTTAGGAAAAGAGTCCAACTTCATAGATTAATACCCACGCCCGAGGGATATCCTTGTAAAAGGTAATCTTCTCTTCTTGATACAATGACCATTAGGAGATAATCCGATGACTCTGAAATGTTTGTGTTTTCTCCATAATCATCCAATAAGCCATTCTCCATACGATGGAGAGTTGGATTGCAATCTTGTATTCTGCAAGATCAGGCACATAAAGTATGTACCATTGGATTTCATGATGGATGAAAAGAGAATATTTGGAGAAACACTTAGCAATCTTGCATTAGAGTTGTGAACTCTCAGAAGGACTTGATTGCAATGGAGGTCATGAATGAAAAGGGTATATGTCATATATATAAAGTTATAAATGTAATTCTGTTGGGTCCGCAACATAGAAAACAAAAAATTCCTACGGTGTGAACTACACGCCAAGATCTATCTACTAGGTACAAAGCAACGGGTGGACATACATCCAACGAGAACTTACCCTCGTAGACAACGAGCTTTGTTAACGAGTAGGAACTCGTGGTTGATGTAGTCGTACACTTGCTGATCTCAAGATCGTGAGAAAGTCCGAGCGCCGCAACTCAGCGCATCACTTTTCGCACACGTTCAAGCCACGGACAACCTCCACCTCCTCGCTCCAGCGATCCAAATGAGCAGCAACTCCTTCCAGACGAAATGCCACCGAGAACATGTATCTCGCTAATCTGAGACCATGGGGGAATAATTCTAGAGGGGGAGAGAGATCCTTCACAAGGAGGTGTGAGGATGAAGGAGGGAATGGGTGGCCTTTTATAGGAGGAGGGGGGTGCCCCCTCTCTCCATGGCCGGCGCATGGGGGGGTGACCCCTCACCTCCCCCATTCATGTGGTGGTAACCCCTCCACATTAAAATGCCTCTTCACATTCCCTTTTAAAGTCTCCACTTTAAATGCATTAAATTTCTCCAAATTTAACGCTCTCTCATTTAATAAAACTCTTTTTATTAAATTTATTCAGAATTTTGTTAATTACTTTAATTAACAAACATTCACATATAGCCCCTTGCAATATTTCGATATCACATGCAGAACCACCTTCTGCAATTTCACCCGAAACAATTTTCGGTTTCTATTGAAACAATTCCTGCGCTTTGCAATTCTTTCGTCTGAAACATATGTGCTCCAAAATGGTGTCCGGTTACTCTTAAGTGTGCCACCCTATGGTTCGCGAATAATGCAGACATGATCGAGACCCTTCTCCGATCAATAATCGATGCGGACCTAGAGATCGTCTTGACTCCTACACATTCAACGATGACTCCTGTGATCGTGAGAACCTTTAATGCTTGTAACTAAATCCCTTTGTCTCTCGATATATTACATGTCCGAGATTCGATCATCGGTATCTCCATACCTAGTTTGATCTCGTTACCGACATGCACTCTTTTCTCGTTCCCGTGATATAACATTCTAGTGATCACGTCACTTGCTTGCAAGCTATCCTAATGTGATATCACCGAGAGGGCCCAGAGTATATCTATCCGTCATCTGGATTGACAAATTCCACTCTTGATCCATGAGCCTCAACATAACACCTTGGTAGTACTGAACCCATCTTTATAGTCACCCTGTTACGGTGTGACGTTTGATGTTATCAAGATACTCTTCCGGTGTTAGCAATTAACATGATCTCATGGTCTAAGGATAAAGATTACTTCGTATGATGTTATAGCAATATAATCATAATGACTTGATCGTAATGCTATACTTCAGATGAATGTTCATCACATCATTCCACCAATGGTGTGACCTTGTTATTAACAACATCCAATGTCCATGATCAGGAAACCTTGATCATCCTATTAATCAACAAGCTAGTCTATAAGAGAGGCATGACTAGGAACCCTTTTTGTTTATTAAACACACATGTATTGATGTTTCCGAATCAATACATTTCTAGCATGTAAAATAAACATCTATCATATATAAGGAATATATAATAACAACTTTATTATTGCCTCTCTCGGGGCATATTTCCTTCATCTCCCACTTGCACTAGAGACAATAATCTAGTTCACATAGTGATAAATCTAACACCCATGGAGTTCGGTGTTGATCATGTTTTTCCCTAGGAGAACTTTAGTCAGCGGATCTGCTACATTCAGGTCCGTGTGTACTTTAAATCTTTATATCTCCATCCTTGACATGCTTTGGATGGAGTGAAACCGCGCTTAATATGTTTGGAATTCTTGTGAGACCTTGGTTCCTTTGCGTTGGCTATGGCTCCATTGTTGTCACAATAGATCACCATCGTACAACGACCGGGAACCACACCCGTTCGTAATGAACTCTTTCATCCAAACTACCTCCGCTCAAGCAAGCAACATATTCCTCATTGTTGATCCAGCCACAGGTTGTTTGGAACTCCTCCAACTAACCGCTGCTCCGTTCAAGAGAAATCGTATCCGGATTGAGACTTAGAGTCATCCGGATCGGTGTCAAAGCTAGCATCGACATAACACTTAGCGACTAGCTCTTCTTCACCTCCGTATGAGAAACATATCCTTAGTTCTTCTCAAGTACTTGAGGATGTTCTTTCGCTATCCGGTGTTCCGAACTGGATCAGATTGGTACCTACTAGTCAAACTAATAGCATGTGCCACATCCGGTCTTGTACATAGCATGGCATACATAATAGAGCCTATGGCCGAGGCATAGGGGATCTTATCCATCATCTCTCTTTCTTCTGCCGTAGCCGGACTTTGAGTCTTACTCAATGTCTTGCCTTGCAACATAGGTAAGAATCCCTTCTTACTTTCGTCCATATTAAACTTCTTTAATATCTTATCAAGGTATGTACTCTGCGATAGCCCAATTAGGCGCCTTGATCTATCTCTATAGATTTTAATGCCTAATATATATGACGCTTCACCAAGGTCTTTCATCGAAAATTTGCTATTTAGATAACTTTTAACACTGTTTAAAAGATCTATATTATTTCCAATCAATAATATGTCATCCACATATAATATCAGAAATGCCACATTCCTCCCACTCACTTTCTTGTAAATACAAGCCTCTCCATAAGTTTGGACAAATCCAAACTCTTTGATCACCTCATCAAAGCGGAGATTCCAACTTCGTGATGCTTGCTTCAGCCCATAGATGGATCGCTGAAGTTTGCACACCTTATTAGCATCCTTAGGATCGACAAAACCCTTAGGTTGTATCATATACAACTCTTCTTCAATCTTACCATTGAGGAAGCGGTTTGACATCCATCTGCCATATTTCATAATCGAAATATGCAGCAATTGCTAACATAATCCTAACCGATTTAAGCATCGCTATGGGAGAGAATGTCTCATCGTAGTCAACTCCTTGAATTTGTGAAACCCCTTTGTGACAAGTTGAGCCTTATAGATGGTCACATTACCATCAGCATCAGTTTTCCTTTTGAAAATCCATTTATTCTCAACGGCCTTTCGGTTGTGAGGTAAGTCCACCAAGTTCTGAACTTGGTTCTCGTACATGGATTCCATCTCGGATTTCATGGCTTCTAGCCATTTGTTGGAATCCGGGCTCATCATCGCTTCTTCATACGTCGCAGGGTCATCCATTTCATCAACCATGAAATTCATAACAGGATTGCCGTCACGGTTTAGGGAGCCGCGTTTCTGCTTGACCTGCGAGGTTCGGTAGTGTCCTCTTTCGGAGTTTCATGATCATTATCATTAGCTCTCTCTTCATCAGGTGAAGTCAACTCCGAAACAACTTCCGATGCTGCGCCACTCGCCATTCCATGAAGAGAAGGTTCAATAACCTCTTCAAGTTCTACCTTCGGACTACTCACACCTTTCGCGAGAAACTCCTTCTCAAGAAAGGATCCATTCTTGGCAACAAAAACCTTGCCCTCGGATCTGTGATAGAAGGTATACCCAATTGTTTCCTTAGGGTATCCTATGAAGACGCATTTTTCCGCTTTGGGTTCGAGTTTATCCGGTTGAAGTTTCTTCACATAAACATCGCATCCCCAAACCTTAGAAATGACAACTTAGGTTTGTTTCCAAACCATAATTCATACGTGTCGTTTCAATGGATTTAGATGGTGCCGATTTAAAGTGAATGCAGCTGTTTCGGTGCATAACCCCAAAGCAGCGAGAGGTAAGTCGATCGGAGACATCATAGATCGAACCATATCCAATAAGGTACGATTCTGACGTTCAAACACACCATTACGTTGTGGTGTTCCTACAGCGTGAGTTGTGAAACTATTCCACACTCTTTCATGTGTGTGCTAAACTCGTAACTTAGATACTCTCCTCCACGGTCAGACCGTAGAAACATGATCTTTTTATTACGATGATTTTCCACTTGATTCTGAAATTCCTTGAACTTTTCAAAAGTTTCAGACTTGTGTTTCATCAAATAGATATACCCGTATCTACTCAAATCATCCGTGAAAGTAACAAAATAACGATATCCACCTCGGCAACACACTCATTGGTCCACACACATCGGTATGTATGATCTCCAGATTTGTCGCCGTTCCATTGAACCGGAAAACGGCGTTCTAGTCATCTTGCCCATAAGGCATGGCTCACATGTATCAAATGATTCAAAATCAAGTGATTCCAAAAGTCCATCAGAATGGAGTTTCTTCATGCGTTTAACGCCAATATGACCTAGACGGCAGTGCCACATATATGTAGACATATCATCATCAAGTTTAATCTTTTTAGCATTAACATTATGAATGTGCGTAATATTACTATCGAGATCCAATAGAAATAAACCATTCAACATAGGTGCATGACCATAAAAGATATCATTCTTATAAATCGAACAACCATTATTCTCAGATTTAAAGGAATGACCACTTTTGCATCAAACACGATCCAAATACAATGTTCATGCTCAGTGTAGGCACCAAATAACAATTATTTAGGTTTATAACTAATCCCGATGGCAAATGGAGAGGTAGCGTCCCGACGGCGATCACATCAACTCTTGATCCATTGACCGCATCGACCTCATCCCTTGCTAGTTGTCGCTTGTTCGTAGCCCCTGAACGAGTTACATATATTAGCAACCGATCCGGTATCAAATACCCAGTGCTCTGCAGTACTAGTCAAGTACACATCAATAACATATATATCACATATACCTTTGTTTGCCTTCTTGGACTTCTTGTCCACCAAATACTTAGGCGATTCTTCCAATGGCCAGTCCCCTTGCAATAGTAGCACTCGGTGTCAGACTTAGGGCCAGCCCGGGGTTTCTTTTCAGGCGTGGCAACAGACTTGCCACCCTTCTTTCCCTTGTGCTTGCCTTTCTTGTCCTTCTTGAAACCGGTGGTCCTATTGATCATCAACACTTGATGTTCTTTCCTAATATCCACTTCCCAGTCTTAAGCATTGTGAAGCTCGGGAAGAGACTTCTTCATGCCCTGCATATTATAGTTCATCACGAAGCTCTTGTAGCTAGGTGGCAGAGATTGGAGAACACGATGTATGCCTAAGTCAATGGTAATCGTTATTCCCAAGGACACAAGCTTATCGGCGTGCCGGACATTTTGATGCGTGCTCACTAACGGAGTTGTTTTCCTCCATCATGCAGCTAAAGAACTTTTCTATAGCATTATAACTCTCCACGGCGGCATGGGTATGAAAATCATTTTAAATTCTCCCATGGTATCAAAGGCATTGCCATTTTTCAAACGCTTTCAAGTTCGCTCTAGCCCATACAAGATGTCGCAATGAACTAAGTTGTGGTCCTCCTAACGAGTCACATAGACATTCTTTTCCTCGTCAGGGCATCGAGAGCTGGTGGGGGCCTAGCAAGCATCTAGCACATATTGCTTTTTGTGCAAAGTGAGGAGAATCCTCAAATTCATAACCCAGTTGGTGAAGTTTCTACCATTCGACAAGTTTCTCTTTCTCCATGAACACATTGAAATTAAAAGGTGTGGTGCCATCTACAACAGAATTTGTAAAGTTTATTTAGACTAAGTTTATGATAGATTGAGTTCAACTAATCCAAATTACTAATGAACTCCCACTCAAAAACGACATCCCTCGTGTCCTTTTGGTGATTACATGAACCAAATCCACTATACCAAGTCCGATCATCACGTGAGTTGATATAGCTTCAAAGGCTAGCATCTATATGGGCATCATATCAACCATATGACTCATGCTTAACCTTTCGGTCCGTGTTCCGAGGCCATGTCTGTACATGCTAGGCTCGCCAAGTAAGAACCTTAGTATTCGCGTGTGTAAAACTGTCTTACACCCGTTCCTATGAAAGCGTAGATTCGAGTACACCCGATCATCACGTGATGTCTCGAAACATGATCCATAGAACGGTGCATACTCAAGGAAGAACACATTTTTATCTTGATATCTAAAAGAGGGATCATCTTATAATGCTATCAAACGCGCCAAACTAGCAGTATAAGATGCTAACATCTAATGTGTAAAGTGAGATGATATGGTCCATGCATTTGATCTCTATCACTTGCATCGTGGTATGATCTCTATCATTCCTTTGTGTGTAAGGCCAAGGTCTATGGAACTTACACGTTGAGTGTGTTGTAAGAGTATCCACCATACATCTACTTACAACAATACCATATCAACACACTAGCCCAACAACGATCTAAACTAGACGCCTCTAATTTATCAATTGCAAGTTTTACGTGGCTTAGGGCTTTCGGAGATAGAACCGTTCTTACCTACGAACATGAACCACAACAAGGATAACTAAGTTATTAGCAACTCGTTGTAAATCAGATATTGACTATAGTAGGAGAGACAGACACCCGCCAGCCACTTATGCAAAACAAGTTGCATGTCAGTCGTGGAACCAGTCTCATGTACGATGACATGTAAGGTTGGTCCAGGCCGCTTCATCCCACTATGCCACCAATATCAAAAATACATATAAGATGCAATAACATGATCATCATCGCCCACATATCAACCATATGTGTACTACCCGTGCTAAGCACCTAAGCATAGATCAGGCTCTGATACCACTGTTGGGTCCGCAGCATAGAAAACAAAAAAATTCCTACGGTGTGAACTACACGCCAAGATCTATCTACTAGGTACAAAGCAATGGGTGGACATACATCCAACGAGAACTTACCCTCGTAGACAACGAGCTTTGTTAACGAGTAGGAACTCGTGGTTGATGTAGTCGTACACTTGTTGATCTCAAGATCGTGAGGAAGTCCGAGCGCCGCAACTCAGCAGCGCATCACTTTTCGCACACACGTTCAAGCCACGGACAACCTCCTCCTCGCTCCAGCGATCCAGTGAGCAGCAACTCCTTCGGAAGAAATGCCACGGGAACATGTATCGCTAATCCGAGACCATGGGGAATAATTCTAGAGGGGGAGAGAGATCCTTCACAAGGAGGTGTGTGGATGAAGGAGGGAATGGGTGGCCTTTTATAGGAGGAGGGGGGTGCCCCCTCTCTCCATGGCCGACGCATGGGGGGGTGACCCCTCACCCCCCCATTCATGTGGTGGTAACCCCTCCACATTAAAATGCCTCTTCACATTCCCTTTTAAAGTCTCCACTTTAAATGCATTAAATTTCTCCAAATTTAATGCTCTCTCATTTAATAAAACTCTTTTTATTAAATTTATTCAGAATTTTGTTAATTACTTTAATTAACAAACATTAACATATAGCCCTTGCAATATTTCAATATCACATGCGTAACCACCTACGCAATTTCACCCGAAACAATTTCTGGTTTCTATTGAAACAATTCCTGCGCTTTGCAATTCTTTCGTCTGAAACATATGTGCTCCAAAATGGTGTCCAGTAACTCTTAAGTGTGCCACCCTACGGTTCGCGAATAATGCAGACATGATCGAGGCCCTTCTCCGATCAATAATCAGCAATGGACACGGAGATCCGTCTTGACTCCTACACATTCAACGATGACTCACTGTGATCGTGAGAACCTTTAACGCTTGTAACTAAATCCCTTTGTCTCTCGATATATTACATGTCCGAGATTCGATCATCGGTATCTCCATACCTAGTTTGATCTCGTTACCGACATGCACTCTTTTCTCGTTCCCGTGATATAACATTCTAGTGATCACATCACTTGCTTGCAAGCTATCCTAATGTGATATCACCGAGAGGGCCCAGAGTATATCTATCCGTCATCTGGATTGACAAATTCCACTCTTGATCTATGAGCCTCAACATAACACCTTCGTAGTACTGAACCCATCTTTATAGTCACCCTGTTACGGTGTGACGTTTGATGTTATCAACATACTCTTCCGGTGTTAGCAATTAACATGATCTAATGGTCTAAGGATAAAGATTACTTCGTATGATGTTATAGCAATATAAACATAATGACTTGATCGTAATGCTATACTTCGGATGAATGTTCATCACATCATTCCACCAATGGTGTGACCTTGTTATTAACAACATCCAATGTCCATGATCAAGAAACCTTGATCATCATGTTAATCAACAAGCTAGTCTATAAGAGAGGCATGACTAGGAACCCTTTTTGTTTATTAAACACACATGTATTGATGTTTCCGAATCAATACATTTCTAGCATGTAAAATAAACATCTATCATATATAAGGAATATATAATAACAACTTTATTATTGTGTCTCAGGGCATATTTCCTTCAAATTCTTACAAAACTCATTGCACTTTACAAAAGTATTGGATACTTGTCCTGTTTTGTGAAAACTGGATGATCTGCTTGAGAATTGCTGGAATTGAGGTAATACGGCTTGATGAAGACAAACAAAATAGTTGATGGCCGACATCACCCCCTTTCCTCAATGTTTATCATTTGGATTAGTGGACTTGAATATAATTTTGTAATCCTTATTTGTGTGTCTTGCTTTTAGCGAGATAATTATTCATATAAATAAGTTACAATCAAGTTGTACTGTTCTTATGAATAATACTGTTATAGTCACATTATGATTATAAATGAGTTATTCTAATCACTATGTTAATGATAATAGTTTAAAGCATTTATACAGGATTAGAATGCTAAAAGACATCCGAAGTTTGATTATGATTTGACACTATTGTTTAAGTCATGGTGGTTATTGCATGTCCTTCATTCTAAATGAAGATCGGGGTCTTAGATACTTATCTAGAGACTTTGCAAAACCATGCCTTGTTTGGCAGAATGACTAAAACTTCGCATTCCGGTAAAAAAAGTGATATGCGGAGAAATGTTGAACTTTATACATAACAATGTATCGTATTTTCAAAAAATAGTTGAAATCATTATTTCATACTTCATTGTGGATTTAAGTGAAAATGAGTATTTACTTAATGGAACATAAGTTTGAAACAGTTTTGAATTGTTCAAAAGATTTCAAAGGGAAGAAGGATATTGAATTAACAAGAATACAAAAGTCTCTTCGATTTGATCGACATGGCTAAAGTATTTAAGTTAATTTTGGCATAAAAGGGACTTGTGAAAGATGTTTCATAAATTATGATAATTAGACAAATTTAAAGTGTGTTGAAATGTCTAAATATCATAATCATTTTGTATTATATACATATGGTCCAATATTATATCTTATCGGGGCCATAGTTATCATTTAGAGTTAGATATCGAAATAAGCAAACACTCATTTAAAATACAAAGTAACATCTAAATGATTCGTGGAAACAACACCATAAGAGTTATGGCACATTCGAGTTTCTAGAGGTTTTGATAATTTGAAATTGTAGCGAATAATCAAGTCTTTGTAGTGTATTCTTAGTCAATTATGAATACATATTCCACAAGGAGAAAACCTGATGTTGTCCTAAGTTGATGTGTCTTGATGAAGATACGGGTGGAACAAAGTAAAATATCAAAACAAGGTATTTGACCTTACCTCTAGATTGTTGAGTGGCGCGGCAGAATTTGTTTCGTGAAACCGAACTCTACAAATAGAGGAGAAACTAATGATAATGATCATTAAGTTTCAGTGAATGCTTTTACTAAAGAAAGTAGGGTTCAACGATATATTATGCAAGTTTGTGGAATTATATTATTGATTCACTTGTCATGTTTATGAACAAGACATACCTACGAATTACAAAGAAGTGTGATGAACCTAGGTGAGAGAAATGACTAGGAGTCATGAAATCCTATATTAAGTTACATTTAAGATTGCAAAGTAATATGTTACTTGATCTTATTAACTAAAGAAGTTTACTTGATATTTCTGAATGACTTCAAAGTCATTAGAAGGAAATGAAACTTAATGAAGACGTAAAGCTTGATTTGTCACAAATTATGAACAAATTCAAGGAGTTATCTACAATTGTAGCGATGATTAAGTCTATTGGATTCACACCAGCAATATATGGATATTGAAATCTCGTAACCGGAATTCTCGATTTGATGGTGATCAAAGAATTTTGGAATGTCCAAGATTATCGAGAGAACCTGCATTTGAGTGGGAGCTAATTAGCTTGACCAAATCTTAATTTTTAAGAGACATATTTTGAGTGGGATATAAGTAGCTTGGCCAAATCTTAATATGTGGCAGACATATTTTGAGTGGGAGCTAAGTGAAATCCCCGGATCTCATATATGGATGCCATATTTGAGTGGGAGTGTGACATTATTTTGAAATATGTGGATCACATTTATGAATGATGTGATTGGTATTAATATTATTTAAGTTGGTAAATATGGATGAAGTTGAACATGTTATTAAACAATGAGATCTATCGAGATAGATTGGTAAGTTTAATAAACATCATAGTTGAATGCTTCCTAGACTTGATTCTGAAGATGTTCAGAATATCCTAGACAATATTCTGAAGTAATTCAGAATGGTACAAGGTAAGAAAGAAGTTCTTACTTGTATGAAGCATTGCTTTAGTCTCACTAATGCAACCATGGTTAAAAGAAATAAAGAGATGTGTTGCATCTCATATGCCTCAGTCATAGGATCTTCCATACAACCATATTGTATACTCGACGTAATGTGACCCGAGGTTCTGTTTAGAAGGACAAGCTCTTAACTATAATAATATGTCTTGAAGTGATTCCCGAGTTAATCATCAAACTAGAATTAAGTTTGTCCTTAAATGGCAAAAAGCAAAGTAAGGCGCATAGTTGCATTTCATGCACTAGGATCTACATAGATAAACAAGTATAATGGGACCATCTAACGTGATGTATATTGTTGTGGCGGGACTAGTTCGTCTTTATGAAGAGGGTGTGTCCCAGGGCACAGTGCCCATGAGAAAGCTCATTGTGGCTGATCTAACGTCACTGTTGGCTCCTGGATACCGACCTCACTCTATTGCCATAACTACTATATATACACACAAAGGAGTGTGAAGTGTGTTTCAAAGTTTAAGTGACAACAGTGAAGGCGATTGTCATGGTAAACACTAGAAACAAAGTCTCACTTTGTCACCAAATGAATACTTCAATCCATTATGAGATAATGGTATGAATGTCAAAGTTAGGAAGTGATACATTGCAAATGTATCTATAATTTTTGATGTTCCATGCTTGGTTTTATCCACTTTCTTGTGTTTTGTCCACACTTTGGAGTACTTTTCATATGATTTCTTGGACTAACCTATTAACAAGAGCCACAGGATTACCTGCTTTTCTGCTGTTTTTGGTTCCAGGAAAGTCAGAAAATGAATATTCTCGGAATTGGACGGGACAAAAGCCAAAGTGCCTATTTTTCCAAAAGTCATTAGATGCCAGAATACGAGACGGAGAAGGGCTGGGGGCCGGTCACACCACCTGGCCACGCTGGCCGAGCCTAATACGCCAGGTGGTCTGGCCGACCCAGACCCTCCTCCTTCCTTCCTATAAGATGCCCTTGGGACGAAAACCCTAAGTACCCGATCAAAAATCCACGAAAGAGTCTGTAGCCGCCGTCATCTCCATCCCTAGATCGGGAGGGACCTGAAGCTCTTCCCGGCACCCTACCGGAGAGGGGAGTTCACCCTGGAGGCCTTCTTCATCATCATGCAAGCCTCCGGTGTGATGCGTGAGTAGTTCATCCTTGGACTACGGATCCATGTAGTAGCTAGATGGCTGGTTCTCCTCCTTTGTGCTTTCATGTTTAGATCTTGTGAGCTCTGTTCATGATCAAGATCATCTATTTGTAATTCTGCATGTTGTGTTTGTAGGGATCCGATGGATATTGAGATGCTATTTCAGATTGATTATTGATTCTATCATGTCTTTGTTATTTGTGATCTTGCATGCTTTCCGTTGTTAGTAGCTATCTTGGCCAAGTAGATGCTAGCAACTCCAAGAGTTAGTATTTATGCTCGATAGTGGGTTCATGCCTCCGTAACTGGTGAAGTGACAGAAATCTCTAAGGTACTAGATGTGTTGTTGCTACTAGGGAGAAAACAACAATCCTTTGTTCATAGAACAATCGTATTGTTTACTTTACACGCAATTCGTAAAGCAATAATCTGTTGCTTGCAACTTAATACTGGAGGGGGTTCGGATGATAACCTGAAGGTGGATTATTAGTCATAGATGCAGTTGGTTGGCGATCTATGTATAATGTTGTAATGCCCAATCAAGTTCCAAAGGAGTCAAGATGATTAGTATATGCATGTATTGCTTTCTCGATGTTTATCAATTGCCCCGCTGTAATTTGTTCACCCAGCATGTTATCTATCTTAAGGAGAGCCACCTCTAGTGAGCTTTGGATCCCGGTCCTTTCTTTTACATACAATCTACAAACTGTTTACTGCTTTGTGTTTACTTTCTGCAAACTATTACTTCCTTCCATTCGATACGTTTAATCCTTTGTTTTCAGCAAAACCGGTGAGATTGACAACCTCATCGCAAGCTGGGGACAGAGTTCTGTGGTTGTGTTGTGCAGGTCTCCACGTTGCCGGCACCTAGTAGTGCGCCAACGCTCACTAGCTACACCTTTGGGGTGTTTCCTTGCTCCTACTGGATTGATAACCTTGGTTTCGTACTGAGGGAAAACTTGCTGCTGTGCTCATCATACCTTCCTCTTGGGGTTCCCCAACGAGCTTGATATATTTTGGGCCATCAGGAAGACATTAACAATTTGCAAAGACATAATGATCTGGTAAAACAAAACATGGACAGGACATTTTCCATAAGCATGCATGATCAATAAACGCATATGTGATATGGTTTATGATGAGTAAAATGCGAGCTAGATTATTTGTACTCTAGTGCAAGTGGGAGACTGAAGGAGATATGCCCTAGAGGCAAATAATAAAGTGTATTGTTTGATATATCTCTTATGTTCATAATATGTTTCATATTGTGCTATAACTGTATTAATAATAAACGTTAATACATGTGTGGTATGTAAACAAACCAAGTCTCTAGTTACCTCTAGCGAACTAGTTCATTGGTCATGAGGATGATCTAGGGTTTCGAGATCATGGGCATTTATGCCAATTGACAATGAGGTCATATCATTGGTTGAATGATGTGATAGACAAACACCCAACAATTGTATCATAATGAGATCTAGTTACAAAGTTCACCATTAATGATAAACTAAGGAAACCTCACAACCTAATCCTTAGACTATGAGATAATGCAAGTCACCATTCTGGATGGAGCTTATATGGTATCAAGTATCATACCGTGACTAGGTGATCAAAAAGGTGTTACTCAGGTTCCCCAAAGGAGCGCGTAGAGGAGTACATATCAAGACCAGGATTTGCCAATCCATGTAACGGATAGATACGTGTGGCCATCTCGGTGATGTTGCATTAACAAAGCTTGTAAGCGTGTGACTTGGTCACGGAATGCAACGACATGGGAACGAGAAAAAAAGTTCATCGGTAACAAGATCGAACAAAGGTATGGAGATACCATAGATCAAATCTCGGGTGAACTAGGTATCGAGTGTCAAAGGGAATGGGAAACGATGTTTACGGTTCAAACGACATTATCATCGTGGAATGCACATGGGTCATTATGGGCATCCTGGTCCCGCTATTGATCATTGATGGAGATCATGTTTGTGCCATTCCCGGGCCATGGGGAAATACACTTAAGGGTACAATGAGTTAGAGATCCTCTGTAAGTTGGAATCGCCATATGAAAGAGAAAAGGAAACCAGAAAAGTTCCATGAGAGAACCGGAATCATTCCGGGAAGTTCCAAAGTCATTCGAAGGAAATCAAAAGGGAACCGAAAGGTGTTTCGGGTCAAATCGGATTTTTTAACATGTATTTACATGTTAATTAATGTAATTAGTATTAAATATAATATTAAAATCTAATTTGAAAGGGTATTCCACTAATGGGCCAAATTCCTATGGAAAAAGGGCCCATGAGGGAAAATCGCAAGAGGAAGGGCCAAGGGGCCAAGGCCTAGCCGCCACATGGGGCCCACCCGGCTAACCTAGGGCTATGCGTGGGGTGGGGCCCACCCCTGGCCGGCTGGCCCATGAGGCCCATGGAGCCTCCCCCTCTCTCCCTTGTTTAGTCCCACATGGGAAACCCAAAGGGGAGGGCACACCTCCCTCCGCCTATATAAAGGGGTGCCCATGGGTGTGAATAGACACACAATTTGAGATGTTCTATAAGGCATTTTACTTAGAGAATTCCTTCCTCTCTCTCTACATAGTTGTCTCCATGCGTTGGCATGGTCCCAAGAAAGAACTGTTCGTGCAAGATATGGCGCACCTGCAGCATGCCGTTGCGCTATAGGGATTCTGAGACAGAGAATCTACTTTTGCACTCCTGGCGGGATTGGGGAGACGGAGATCGTCATCGTATACTGTATGTGTACGAAACCGCGAGGGGCCACACTTGGGGCACCTGGGATGTCATGAGCCGGAGCTGCTGCACGATGAAGATGGAGCAAGGGGTGACCTGCGAGGAGCATCATGACCTTGAGGTCGGCTACGAGTTCGACTACTTCAACCACGTTCCCCTCGGAGCGTTAACCGCATACGGTCTACAAAGGTATGTATTCTATATGCTCTGGTCATTATTGCATTACTATATAGATAGATCTTGGCGTTAGGGAGTTCCAACGTAGGAATTTTTTTGTTTTCTGCTGCGGAACCCTTCGGTCTGAAGTAACAGTAAGACACAACCAATAACCATTCTCTTGTGAGCTATATAAATGAGACTTATAACTTGTAAACCACAAGTTGTATATGTCTAGAACCAATCCTTGTTTTTCAGTAATGCCTAAACCTTTGTACCACAAGTCAATACTAATATTAGCTAGATAAATCCACATCTTAAACTATATCCTAGTTGAAGTATACCTTATTAATAACTCATTACTATTAAGCTATTGTGTAACTGAACACTAATAAGCCATTATAACTTAGTTTTTGTAGCCAACTAACACTTGTGATTGCTCTAGGAAATTGAAGTCATAAACCAGAAATGATGAAAAGTAGGAAACCTATCTAGTGGACCTCAACCTTAATCCAACAATCATATCTAGTCCATTCATGAAAACATCTTCCCTATTCAAGCATTGTAATGAGTAGAATTCCTACTTAATTCACGAGGGAAATTAAGTGGATGATGTACACTCTATTTCAAGCTAGGACATATATTTAACATGTCATAATGATCTAAGAGAATAAGTCAACTCTATGTTTCCATACATAGCGTGTGACTCATCTCTATAAAATCAATCATAGGCACAATCATATGGCTATAAGATAATATCTAATCTATTCTTGAAACCCTGGAACCCAAGTGTTTAGATGATAAATACCTCATTCTTATTATTCTAAACACTAAATCCTAGTGTTATGTTGATATGATTATTATCACAAGACTATAGGTGAAGTATACCAAAATATTTCCCAAAGGTTGAAAGGAAAATTATTCAATATATATTTGTTTCAAGTAAAACACACAAAGATTATTTTATGTTAAAATCATGAAAACATCTCCATCGATTCATTCTTATTTTCTAGTAGTAAATCTACTCAAACTAGATACCAAATTCTTTATAAGTATATCAACACCAACTGGAGTCACTTTCGATATTATAAAGTACTATTAAAATACAAAGGAATTCATTTTAGAATTATCTCAAATGGGAAAACCTAGTTGTTTATTCTACATCTCCATGTAAAGAGAAGAATGTAAAAATATTTTATTAATTGTCCAAATAAAAGAGAGGTAAATATTAAGAACATGTGGAAATTCCTTGGAGTTCAAAATCTTCATTTTAATCTTAATTCCATTTTTTAGAGTATAAATGGTGGTAGCAACGGACAATGGTAGTTGTAGTGGTAGTACCACTTGGGTGTTGGTGGTGGTAGTAACGCTGGACGTCGAACGATAGTACCGCTCCTGGAGAAGTCTGTGTAGAGAAAAATCAGCTCGTCCCCCCTCATCGCCCCCTCATGGTGATAGGGGGACCCTAAAATTTCGAGCGGCCGCCGCCCCCTCCACCCCTTCCTTGCTGCCGCCAGGCGGGCGCACCTGGGCGAAGCTCGGCTGGCACCGGCGCCGGCGAGGCTCTCTCGTCTTCTCTCTCGGGGGCGCTCACAGGGACATCCTTCCAGGGCAGTACTTGGTACTGGTAGGGTTGAAAATGGTAAGGAAACTTTTTGTTGTTTTCGAAGAAAAAGGAAATGTAGAGCTAAAAAGGAAACAAGAATGACATTTTACAGAAACGGAACGGAAATAAAATATTCTACATGGAAATGGAAAAGGAAATAGAGGAGCCATTTTCGGCAGAAATGAAAACGATATAGTAATCAAGTGAGTGTCTTAGCATTTATGTGAAACTATCTAGGGATTTCTATTTTCGTGCCCTCGGTTTGTTAGTTGTACTCAGTTTTCCCCAGCCGCTTAGTTTTTCCTCACTTTTGTCCATCTCCTTGTACGAAACTCTCACATGGTCTGAAACTCGCCATCGGTCAGTCTTGCCATTACGTGCTGACAAGTGGGGCCATGTTCAGTTAGGTCCCATAGTGGACCCTCGCCGTTACGTGTTGACGAGTAGGGCCGTATTCTGTTAGGTCCCGTAGTGCACCCTTGCCATTACATGTTAACATGTGAGGTCGCATTCAGTCGATTCCCGTAGTGGACACTTCTCTCAACTTATCCAGATCATCATCGAACCCGCATTTTATCCACGTGAGCGCCGGACCCACAACTTATCCACGTGAGCGTCGGACCCACATCTTACCCAGGTTGGCGTTGCAAGATGGGACCTCGAGCCAGCCCCGCGCCCGTGCCTGTGCCGTTGCTTCATTTTCATATAGTGAAATGTAATGCATATACGAAAATTATACGAAAATTATACGAAAATTATACACCTTTGAACTCTTTTAAATCGCAATTAGGACATGATAATGTCGTGCTAATAAAATCCTGATCATTTATCATTTCCATGGAGTAAAACTATAATGCATATACTTGCGTATAAAAATTATACACCTTTGAACTCTTTGAAATCGTACTTAATATGTGATAATGTCGTGCTAAGAAAATCTTGAGAGACTACCATTTTCATAGAGTGGAATGTAATGCCCAAACTTGCATATGCGAAAATTATAAACCTTTGAACACTTTTAAATCGCACTTAATATGTGACAATGATGTGCTAACAAAATTTTGAGAGATTATTAATTTCTCCCCCATTTTCGTAGAGTGGAATGTAATGCATAAACTTGCATATACAAAGTTTATACACCTTTGAACTCTTTGAAATTACACTTAATATGTGATAATGTTGTGCTAAGAAAATCTTGAGAGATTACCATTTCCATGGAGTGAAATATAATGTATAAACTTGCGTATACAAAAATTATACACCTTTGAACTCTTTAAAATCGCACTTAATACGTGATAATGTTATGCTAAGAAAATCTTGAGAGATTACCATTTCCATGAAGTGAAATATAATGCATATACTTGCGCATACAAAAATTATACACCTTTGAACTGTTTGAAATCGCACTTAATACATGATAATGTTGTGCTAAGAAAATCTTGAGAGATTACCATTTCTATGGAGTGAAATATAATGCATAAACTTGCGTATACAAAAATTATACACCTTTGAACTCTTTGAAATCGTACTTAATACGTGATAATGTTGTGCTAAGAAAATCTTGAGAGATTACCATTTCCATGGAGTGAAATATAATGCATAAACTTGCATATACAAAAATTATACACCTTTGAACTCTTTGAAATCGCACTTAATACGTGATAATGTTGTGCTAAGAAAATCTTGAGAGATTACCATTTCCATGGAGTCAAATATAATGCATAAACTTGCGTATACAAAAATTATACACCTTTGAACTCTTTGAAATTGCACTTAGGTCGTGATAATGTTGTGCTAATAAAATCTTGATCATTTATCTTTTCCATAGAGTGAAATATAATGCATAAACTTGCGTATACGAAAATTACACACCTTTGAACTCTTTGAAATCGCACTTAACACGTGATAATGTTGTGCTAAGAAAATCTTGAGAGATTACCATTTCCATGGAGTGGAATGTAATGCACAAATTATACACCTTCGAACATGTTTCCTTCAAATTATATTCAAGTTCATTTGTTTATGGAGTTAAAGTACCAGTGGCATACTCGTTATTTTGCATGGATAGAGGGGTGCCCCCGACAGATATAGGGGTTATCCTGTCCGCTAGATCATAGAGGATCAACGGTTGGTGGGCACGATCCATGTGACAACTGTCTCGACCAATCAGAGCGTAACAGTGAAGATGAGCACAGGTGCAAGAGATGGATACAAAGAGAAGGGAAAACTAAGTAGCACTTAAGAACCAAGGGCAAAACTGAGTAGAACTTAAAAACCAAGTGAAAGACTAACAAAGGGATTCAAATAGAAAAAGATTTAAAAATGGAAAATGTGTCTTTTATACAATAAAATACACCTTGGCATACATCAAAATATTTGCAATTCAAATATACACCAGTTTGACAATTATTACCTCATTCAGACAAACTATGTTTTAGGGAGGGATGTTTTGGGAAGAGGCTTTGCCATGAACCTTCATAGATAGTAGGTGATTTGAGAAGTGGTGATTTAGGTTAAAACTTGTTTATATACATTTCTTATGGTGGCAAGTCACATAATAAGACTTCCTGGGTAGATGCCACTATGTTTTGCTCTTTTTGAATTTGTTGTTCATAAAATGACTCAATTAGCTAGCTAAAACCTATTCGTTGACTCTCTGTTGACCAGCCACCGGAGGGTAAAACTGAGTATATTGCACACGGCAGTGTTAGTACTGGAGGGCAAAACTGAGTACAACCAAACTGCCAGTGTTACACTCGAGGGCAAAACGGAGTACAACTGAGTCGTCAGGGTTAGATACGAGGGAAAAAACATGACTCACAGTACACGTGTGCGGTGCATGAGGCGGTAGCGGACACGGTGTGGCCATGCACGGTGCAGTAGCGTACGCGGTTACGTGGTGCACAGTAGTGCAATGAAACGTTGCTTCCCTTTTCCTTTAATAGAGGCCTCCCCACTCTCACTCATCACTCACTCGCTCACTCAACCGTCTCCACTGTCCCATCACCTTCTGCAAACCCCCAAGAAAACCCCAACCATACCAGTGATGGAGAAGAATGGTGCGGTGGCCATCGGCGCCTCCAAGGCCGCTGGCTAGGAGGCCCCCGTCCCCGTCCCCGCATCCACCGTAGCCACCGGCGAGGAGGCCCCCGCTGGTCTTGGGAAGATCTCGCTCGGCTGGGACCCCTACGAGGAGGTTGTTTACATAAGGCCAGAGAACCTCTATGACACCAGCATCACCGACCCATGGTCGAAAGTAACCAGGATTTTCTCCCCTTCCCTTGTTCTTCCCCCGTTCCCATTGTTAGATGCTAGATCGTATGTTATTAGGGCTTGGTTGTTTATATTTTTATAGTAGCTAATCATCTTGTGTTAGATCTTGTATTTCTATGAATCCCCATGTTCGTATTTGAACCCCCCTGTTCGTAGTTGGGATCAGTATTCGATTTGGTTTGAGATTTGGGGAATAATCAGGAGATCTCAATCTGTTAATTTATGCAAATAATCAATCCTGATAATCAAAGTATCTCAATTATGTCCTTATTGCACTCTACTGTTTTTTTTCCAATAGGAGGATAGCAGCGACATCCGCAGCGACGACGAGTCCAAGGACACCAAGACTCGTCATGTGCCGAGGAGGCTGAAGTCTGGCCAGTACAGCAACTTCTTCGTCGGCGACGTGTATAGGTGCCCCTTCTGCCCCACCAGGAGGCTCCACGTCACGGACTTCAACTTCCTCGTGAAGCATGTCAAGGACGTGAGGACCTGCGGCAAGTCCGTGAACGTCCACGGCTTCATAGCCAAGCACTAGGCGCTCGGTCTTCACTTTCGCAACCTCCAGAAGGTGGCTATCGAGGAGGGTCACATGCCCCCGATCAAGCCCAAGGTGCCCAAGGTCAAGGGACTGGGCATCAAGAAGTGGAGGAGGCGCCAGAGGGAGGAGGCGGATGCCCTCCTGGAAGAGGCCATGAGGGGCCACTGATCTGCTGCTGCTGTAAAGCAGCTTCTTTTGTCTTGTATGTGTTGAACTTGTCCGCTGCTGCTGCTGAGCAGCCTAATTGTCGAACCTCATTAAGTACCGTACTATATAACCTATATTAGTTGCTTTATCTACATCTTCTCTATTTACTGAATTTATTTATGGTGCTGGTTAGTTTTGCTGCTCTAGATTTACTACCAGATTGGGGGAAAACGAGGGAAAAAGGAACAATGAATAAAGAGAGAAACTGCTCTAGATTCGCTACCTTTTTGGGCAAAAAAACACAACTGTTAGCGAGAGTGACGAGGGGTAACCTCGGCAATGTCCATGGTGAAGAACTTAGGGTTTCACGGAAAAGAGAACGCTGGGGATTTCGTCGGATGTTAGGAAAACAATGAAGTCAAAGTTGCCTGAATATTTGGAAATCGCACTATTACAAGTTGCCTGAGAGTTTTTGGGTACCCTCGCTTGGGATTCTTCCGTCCTATATATAATAGGCTGGGTCTCAAAGCTGTATGCGGATAGGTTTTACATACACATAATTACAACACCAACACAATGTTGGTTCATAGTTTCTTTCCTAATACAATCAAAGTCTTTGTCGGTTGCTTCCTTGGGCTATCATCTGAGATCTTCATGGGCCAGAAGCCTTTTACCCAGTATATAGGGTAACAAATCATAAGCATATGAGTGATCATACTTATGTCAGTAGCCCCCGAGACTCTACATGAACCGCAGTTTCAGGTTGAGTCTCAGTTTCTTTTCTCTTCTTTTCCTTTATTTTTATTTTTATTCTTCATAGGGATTTGGTACAACGAGTCTGATGCTTCCGACGGATCAGGAATCATTTAATTGCTCTGGCAAAAACAAGGTTGTCCTGCATAAAATTCAAGTCCCCAGGCCTGAACTCGGAATTTACTACTAGCGTAATTCAGTTTGGGCCGCTGAGGTCTTATTGAATACTGAATCCCTGTTTCATTTTATCGGGTACCCAACGTGTTAGTCGGGATTTTTCATCGTATCGTTGATACGGATATTTTACTGGTAGAGTGCATTCTTGTGCGATTACCAGGCCACACATGACGAATCCTAGGGTCTTACCTTCATGTTTCTGAACATGGCATTCGAATTTTTGTCGCGTTTGAGCGTGATCCGAGATTTTGGTTTTTTGGCGGTTGGCTTGCTGGGCTGCCAATATTTCTAACTTTTATCAGATAGTTTAATTCTTCATGCCGGCTCCCGCCGGGAGTAACCTTTTTGAGGATACCTTTTTGAGGATACATTAATGTAAAACTCATAGGTATTTTCGATCATAAATATTTTTGTTTTAATCATACATAATTGGATTTCTATCGGGCGCGCGCCAGCGCTCCCGTTGGGAGTAGCCCCCGAGGCTATGTTCGGATGCCTATATCTGGTCATAGGCTCATTGTTGTTGTGAGCTTGATGGAAAACATAGATCCTTTGAACAGATATAAATAATAAAGAGTGTAAGGTGTGAAAAACTTATCTTTTTATACACAAGGAAAAAAACCAATTTTTTCCTTTTGCGGATGGCACCTAGTCGTTGCCCTGGATTATTTTGGCTTAAGAAGCCGAACCGTAAATCTTACTGTATTGTAAGTAATCTTATGCATAAAAGCGTCGTAGCTACGCTACGTTTGATGGATTGGAGTAGTTGACTCCTATCTTCTTGTCTTGTAATCGATATGCTCCTCTAGGAATAACTTCTGTGACAATATATGGTCCTTCCCATGGTGATTCTAACTTTCGGTGGTCATCTTTCTTGAGGCGAAGAACTATGTCCCCTACTGTGAAGGACCTAGGCCACAATCGTCGGCTATGGTAATTGCGCAAGTTTTGCTGGTACATAGTTGCTCTTTATAGGGCTTCATCTCAAGCTTCGTCAAGTGCATCCACATCATCTTCGAGTGCTTTTCTTGATTCCTCTTCATCGTATGCAGCTACTCTTGGGGATTCATGTGACACTTCAACAGGAAGCACGACTTCTGCACCGTGGACCAGAAAGAAAGGTCTCTCTTGCGTCGAATTATTTGGGGTTGTACGTAAACTCCATAAGACAGATGGTAATTCATCAACCCATGCTCCTTTTGCTCTATCAAGTGGCGCTAGTAGTATTTTCTTGAGTCCACTAGTAACTAGTCCATTAGATTTTTCTACTTGTCCATTTTTTTGCGGGTGAGCTACCGAGGCGTAGCTTACTTTGATACCCATCTCCTGGCAGTACTCCTTCAACTCATTGGAAGTGAAGTTAGTTCCATTGTCTGTAATGATTTTGTTCGGTACGCCGAACCAAAAAACTATGGATTTAATGAAATTCACAGCCGAAGTTCCGTCTTGGGTGGTGATAGGAATTGCTTCGACCCATTTAGTAAATTCGTCGACTACTACTAGCAGAAAGATTTGTGAAGTTTTCCTCCTGGCGATGATTTGTGAAGTTTTCCCACCATATCGAGTCCCCACTGAGCGAAGGGCCAAGCCAGAGGTATAGGATTTAACTCAGCGGTGGGTGCTCTAGGCTTTATTCCAAACCGTTGACATGCTTCACATGTTCTGACGATATCTTTTGCATCCTGAACTGCAGTGAGCCAGTAAAATCCTCCCCTGAATGCTTTAGCAGTAATTGCTCGGCTACTAGCATGATGACCACAAACTCTTTCATGTATATCTTTGAGTATGATCCTTCTTCGGGTGTTACGCAGGACTGCAACATGCCCAAAATACTTCTCTTATATAGCTCTCCTTTGATTATTCTGAAGGCCTTCGATCTTCGGGTGATTCGCCGAGCTTCTATCACATCCTCGGGTAGCTCACCCTTAGTCATGTATGCTATATACGGCTGCGTCCATGTGGGTTCAATTAGCATGACCTCTCTAATTTCCTGTTCTTCTTCTTCAATGGCCTCTTCTATACTCTTGGATGCTGATGGAGCCCCCGAGTCTTTTCGCGGATTACTCTTTTTCCCCGTTTTTGGTGCTACGACCTTGGAGACTCTTTTTGCTTTGATCGATCGTTCCGTTATTTTTCCCAAAAAACCTGGGTGGCACTGGTAAGCACAAGGATCCGATGTTTGCTAGATTGTCGGCTTCTTCATTGCTTGCTCTCCCTATGTGCGATACTTCGCATCCATCAAATTGAGCTTCCATAATGCCATATAGATAGCGGTAGGCAATCATGTTACCGCTAACGACATCGCACTTGTTCATTGCTTGCTGTGCCATAAGATTGGAATCTCCAAAGATCTTGAGGCGAGTTGCACCGCAAGCTTTGGCCATTCGCATGACATGCAACAAGGCCTCGTATTCAGCTTCATTATTGGATGCGTTTGCAAAGTTCATCCGAAGTATATAGGGCATTTTGTCGCCTTGTGGTGATACTAGTATGACTCCTGCCCCTGCTCCTTCCGTTCTTTTTGATCCATCAAAGTACATTGTCCAGACACTAGAAAGGTCAGGTAGACCCACACATTGCAACTCTGTCCATTCTGTGATAAAATCCGGCAAACTTGTGACTTGATTGCCTTGTGCTTCTCGTACGTGATGTCTCGAGGGGATAATTCGATGCCCCATAGAGAGACACGCCTATTTTCTTCTAGATTGTTGAGGATGCTTGACAAAGGTGCTTCATTAACCACTATGATCGGATGTTCCGAGAAGTAATGGCGTAGTTTTCGTGCTGTCATAAATACCCCATATGCTAGTTTTTGGTAATGTGGGTACCTTTGTTTGGATGGCGATAAGACCTCGCTCCGGAAGTAGAATGGCCTCTGTACACCATGGGTTTTCCTTCTTCGGGTTGTTCCACGACCAAGACCGTGCTGACCACCTGATTTGTGGCAGCGATATAAAGTAGTAAAGGCTCTTTCTCCTTTGGAGACACGACGATAGGAGATGCCGAAAGTGTCCTTTTAAGATCTTCAAATGCGCGTTGAGCTTCTTCCGTCCATTCAAATTTCTCTGATTTCCTCATGAGGGTGTAAAATGGCAATGCTTTTCTTCTAATCTTTTAATGAAACGACTGAGTGCCGCTACTCTCCCCGCCAGCTGTTGTACACCACGTAGATTTGTTGGGTTTTTCATTATTAAAATTGCTTGTATTTTCTCAGGATTAGCCTCGATTCCTCTTGCTGATACCAAATATCTGAGGAGTTGCCCTACCGGGACTCCGAAGGAACATTTCTTCGGGATCAGTTTGATGCTAAACTTGTCGAGATTTTTTAACGTTTCGTCGAGGTCCTTGATGAGTGTAGATCCTTGTCTTGTTGTAACTATAACATCATCGATATATACTTGTACATTTGTGTCTATTTGGCTTCCCAAACATTTCTGCATCATCCGCTGATATGTTGCTCCAGTGTTCTTTAGGCTAAAGGGCATTGTTGTATAGCAGAATACACCATAAGGCGTGATAAACATCGTTTTCTCCTGATCTTCTTCCTTCATCCTAATCTGGTGGTATCCTGAGTAAGCATCCAAGAAAGAAAGACGTTCGCATCCCGCGGTTGCATCGATTATTTGGTCGATTCGCGGCAATGGGAAGTGATCTTTTGGACAATGTTTGTCCAGTGGAGTAAAGTCGATGCACATCCTAATATCTATAGTATTTTTCTTTGGAACACATACTGGGTTTGCGACCCACTCTACTTTTGTTAGTTCTTTGATAAAATTGGCGTCAGTAAGGTGATGGAGCTCCTTTCCAATGGCTTTACGCTTTGGTTCTGCGAAGCAACGAAGCGGTTGCTTTACTGGCTTCGCCTTTGGATCCAAATTTAATGCATGCTTAACGAGTTCCCTAGGAATTCCCGGCATGTCAAAAGGTAGCCATGTGAAGATATCCCAATGCTCACGGAAGAACTCGATGAGCGTGCTTTCCTATGCGGGACCAAGATTGGAAGCCACAAATGTTGTTTTCGTCGGGTCGATGGGGTGGATCTGTACTTCTTTTGTGTCCTTTGCAATGTCAAAAGCCTGGTCAAGATTAACACGTGCTACTTCTAGTGGTTTTGCAATTGCTGAAGTTTTGAGTTGTTCGGACTCCATTGCCATCCTGAAAGATTCAAAAAAATTGTTGAACTCCGGATCACAATTGCCGGCACGTGTGAAGCTTCCTTTTACCATGATGATTCCTTTTGGTGCTGGCATTTTCATGACTAAGTACGCATAATGCGGGACTGCCATAAACCGTGTGAAGCTGGTCGTCCTAGGATCGCATGATATTGTGATGGCCAGACCATGACTTCAAATTCGAGGTTTTCTTGCCTGAAATTTAATTTGGAACCAAAAACAACGTCAAGAAATACTTTTCCTCAAGGAATTTCGGCTTTACCTAGTACTATTCCATGGAAAGATGTTTCTGTTGGCCCGAGATTGTCCAGGGGATAACCCATTGTTCTTATTGTTTTTGTGTAGATCAGATTTATGCTGCTTCCTGCATCCATGAAGACCTTGCTCATATCGAACCCGCCAATTTGTGCTTCGACTATCAAGGCTGAGTGACCTGGTCATGGGACCCGATGCGGGTGATCGGCTCTACTGAATGTAATTTCCTGCTCTGAACAGTGGAGATATTCAGGTGTGGTTGATGTTGATGTTTCTGCCATATTGATTTATCTTGTGATGAGCTTCTGGGTTCTGTTGGATGGACGCCTGATGACTGCAAGTGCACAGATCGTTTGTAGCTAGTTTCAAAATAAAGATATCGATCCCACAGGGAGCAGGAGTCTGAAGTCGAATAACTCTTTGAACTAAATAATGAAATAGTAATGCTAAATAACATTGTAAGTAACAAGATAAAATGCGAATTTTGTATAAAAGATATTTTTGGGTTTTCAAATAAAAGAACAATAAGTAAATTAAAGCTGTAAGTAAACAAGAGCATGCAAGTATGATTACAAAAGTCTGCAAGATGATGGAAAGATTTCTCAGGGAGTAGTGGATCCACCGCTAGTAATTAGAAAGAGTGATCAAAATTATTATAATGAATAAGACCATTTATGATATGTGTGGAAGGAGCTCCATGATACTTTGCAAACGTATCTATAATTTTTGATGTTCCATGCTTGTTTTATATCTACTTTCTTATGTTTTGTCCACACTTTGGAGTATTTTTATACAGTTTCTAGGACTAACCTATTAACAAGATGCCACAGTGCCAGTTGCCTGTTTTCTTCTGTTTTTGGTTCTAGAAATGCCAGAAAATGAATATTCTCAGAATTGGACGGGACAAAAGCCAAAGTCGATATTTTACCGGAAGACTCACAGAGCCAGAAGATGAGACGGAGAGGGGCCAGGGGCTGGCCACACCATGTGGTGGTGCGGGTCCCCCTGGACGCGCCACCAGGTGGTGTGGGCCCCTGGTCCACCCTCTGACATCGCCCATTCGCCTATAAGAAGCCTCCCGATGAGAAAACCCTAAATAATCCAGCCTCCACCAACGAAAATTTCTGCAGCACCGCCGCCACCGAAGGGGAGATTTGGGGGACAGAAAGTCTCTGTTCCGGCACCCTGTCGGGATGGGGAAGTGCCCCCGAAGCCATCTCCATCGATCTCCACCACCATCTCCATCGCCATTGCTGATTCCCATGATGATGAGGGAGTAGTTCTTCCTCGAGGCTAAGGGTTCTACCGGTAGCTATGTGCTCATCTCTCTCTATGCATGATCATATTGTGATCATGACCTTTGTAATCAAGTAGATCTACCTTGTTACTCAAGTGCTTTAATAGATCTCTGGCTCTCCCCACGTGTGTGAAAGTGATAGCGTGCACACCATGGTGGCACTTAGGTTAGAGATTACAAATACTTGTTATGAGTTATATTTGGAGTTGGATGTCTATATGAAATTGTGGTGTTTGTTGGAAGCATCTAGTGCTCAAGGTGATAGTGTGGGGTTATCTAGATGGGGAAAGCGGACTTTGAGGAGTGCTGGTATAGCCCTACCATGGATTAGAGTGTCCAACCGGAGAGTATTTTAGAGTAGTATCATAAAGAGATGATATTTATATGAGAGTGTTCACTAGTGAAAGTATGATCCCTACGCCTTGTTTCTAAACATTGAAACACCATTTGCAACTAGATCTGTTACATGTTTGCTTACTTCCATCTTTATTTCAAATTGCCTTTAGTCTCTTCCTACCCGTCAAGCTCTTTTCTGGCACCATTACCACTTATAATTATCCATACCACTTGTATTTCACTATCTCTTTGCCAAACTAGTGCACCTATACACCTGACAAGTGTATTGGGTGTGTTGGGGACACAAGAGACTTCTTGTATCTTGATTGCAGGGTTGCTTAAGAGGGATACCTTTGACCACTTCCTCCCTGAGTTCGATAAACCTTGGGTAATCTAGTTAAGGAAAACTTTCTACTATTCTACAAACCTCTGCACTTGGAGGCCCAACAACTGTCTACAAGAATAGAAGTGCGTAGACATCAAGCTATTTTCTAGCGCCGTTGCCGGGGAGGTACGGTAAAAGGTACTCACATCCTTCGGTGTGAGTGCTCGAAGTTATTTCCTTTAGATTCTGCAATTTTGTCTTTTTGTTTCTTGTTTTCACTAGTTAGGCTTAGTGGAAAACAACAACAAAATTAGAGAGCTTTATAGTATTTATCTTGAGTTTGGACATGAAGTGTTTGAAGAGAAAATTAAAAAACCTATGGAACTTTATTTGCATGCTAATAGGAATGTTGTTAGTATGAATTCTTTGGACACCATTATTGCTAATGTTATAGAAAAGTCTAAGCTTGGGGAAGCTAGTTTTTATGAAAATGATCTTTTTAGTTCCCCAGCTTTGGAAGATAGCTATTCTATTGCTTATGGTGATACCAAACCTCCAATATACGATGATTATAATGATGAATATGATATTTTCAGTCCACCTACTATTGAGGAGAAAATTAATGATTACAATATGCCTCCTATATTTGATGATTATGGTGATGAGAATAATAATGATAGCTATTTTGTTGAATTTGCTCCCACTACAATTAATAAGAATGACTATGTTTATGTGGGGAGTATTAATTCTTTTATGCATGTGGCTCATGATAAGAATGTTTTATGTGATAGTTATATTGTTAATTTTATTCATGATGCTACTGAAAGTTATTATGAGAGAGGGAAACATGGTTTTGTGTATTTCAACAATATTAAGTTCCCCTCTTTATGTTGAAAATTTTGAAGTTGCACTTGTTTTGCTTTCTATGCTTGTTGCTTTGTGCTTTCATGACTTGTTTCTTTACAAGATTCTTATGCATAGGAAGTGGGTTATACTTAAATGTGCTTTGAATTTGCTTCTTGATGCTCTCTTTTACTTCAATTCGTATTTCTTTATGTGAGCATCTTCTCAAACTAGCATGCCTAACTTAAAGGCGTTTAAGAAAAGTACTTCTTGGGAGATAAGCTAATAGTTTTCTTTGAGTCTTGGAAGTTATTACTTCTGTAATAACCTCTCCTTATCTTTTTCTTATTTGATTTTTTTGCCAAGAATAACCTCTAATGAGAGAGAATTAAGATTTGGGGAAGTGCTGTCCTGAAACAGATTTTTGTGCTTCATTGTAAAAATTCGTGAAAATCTCTATATGTCGGATTGAGGTGTAATTTTCTGAATAAATCCCCCAGGTTGTTAGATAACTTTCGTTAGATCAACACTTTTTGATTTGAGCAACATAAGGTCTTCGAAAAAATCGGTTTTCACCTTATGGTCTGTTTTGACAGATTTCTGCCATTACTTGCATTTGCCTCTTTATCGATTTCTTTTTGGGTTCTTTTTGGTAAATTGAGCTTTTTGAGGGAATTGCTACAGTAGCTTGTGTTTATAATGAAAGTTTTTCTATTTTAAAACTAAATCCCAAAAGTTTATTATCTTTTGAATGCAATAATGTTGCTAATGAAGATTGTGTGAAGTTTTGTATGAAGGAAATTTTCAGGTGTAGGGAAAGAATGATGTAGTGAGATGAACAATGGACAAAAGCTCAAGCTTGGGGATGCCACCCCGTGTCACCCCAAGAAATATTCAAGAGGTACAAGCATCAAAGCTTGGGGATGCCCAAGGCATCGCCTTTTTCATCAATGAAAATCTCAGGTCTTTCTAGACACTTCGTTTTAGTTATTTCATGCACTGTTGTGTTGTTCTTGGAGCATCTTTGTTTTTGTATTTAGTTTTCTTTTGCTTTGTTTGCTGTGATAAGTTGGTTGGATCCCAGCACTTCTTTTGGAGAGAGACACACTCTGCTTTCATTGTTGGGGATATACTTTCCGGGTATCCTCACTGTACCTCACTAACCAGGGTGGCCCACTTCGGGTTAGAGCTTTGCTTCACGGGAGGCCTAGTCAGGGAGAAGAGACGGAGTCTAGTCCAGCTACGGGAAGGCCCAGAAGACTTACCGACATAGGCCCATACTGTTACTTGTAGTTCAAGATGTACTCTGTAACCGACTCTTAGTCGTAGCCAGATAGACCTCTCCTGTAAACCCTAGGCCGGATATCTATATAAGCCGTCCTAGGGAGAGCCTTTAGGGCACCCTCACAATAGTCTACAATCTCAATTCGCACAGGCGAAACCCTTATAACCCATATTCGGCTCACCAGACATGGATTGCTAGCAGGAGTAGGATCCGTCCAAATCCGGTGGATTTAAACCTGGGTAAACTTGTGTGCTCACCGTCCAGGAATACCGTACGTCTCACACCCCTCTCTTCCACACGCCTCGAGGACCCCCTCATAGCGTACTTGTCATCAATCCGACGACAGTTGGCGCCCACCGTGGGGCAAGTGAGCTACGAATCTGCGTTCCGAGCGGAATCTGCAAGAATCGGAATTGGCGAGACTATGGCCGTCGGTCGCATCGTCTACGCCAGCGACGTCCCTCTCATCGTTCTCGATGAGACCTGGATTCCGACTAGGGAGGCCGTGACTGCCTTCACCATTATGTCTTTCGGCGAGATCGATGTGTACATCAGATTCGCTGAACCTGTCCCTCCCACCCCAGCGGTGATGATAGAGGTAGAAGAAATTTCTGGTTCCCTTTGTCTGCGGAGGCGGCAGAGTTCCGGATCTGAGAAAAAACTAACCCCACCCAGCCCGCACCCATTGCGGAGATAGTGGACAAATCTGAGCCTGAAGGAGACCTTGCGGTTCAAGTCGAATCTGGAGTGGATCTCCCTAGCGAGGCCGAATCCCAGATCGATCTACCCGCTGAAGTCGAAATCTAGGAGGATCACAACAACAACCTCGGTTCTGGCCCTGCCAACGCCGGAACAGATCCACCGTTCCTGAGGCACACGTTGAGGCGCATGATGATGCAAGACGCAAGCATGGATGAGGTTCTCGAAATCATCAAGATCTTTGAGGAAGCCCACGAGGAAAGCCGCAACTACCTCAGGACCCACACATCGCACTTCGTCGGATACGTTGGATCCGGATCCGCTCGTCGACATCGAGACAACACCGACTTTCGGAGGCGTCGAACAAACACCGACTTACCCGCATCCTCGGATGACTTGATGACGTCGGCGGATTTTCGAAAGTTCTCCGCGGAATATGAAGAGGAGTAAAACTCCAAAGCTGTAGAAGAAGGAGAAGGCATGGATGAAGGATCCGGGGAAAACTCTCCCAAAGCACAGGATGACATGGATATGGGAGATAATCCCGAGGTCTAGAGGTCTGAAAGTACGATCAGAGCTTGACTCTGGGAAATGGACCCAAAGCCATCTTTGCTACCGGCGCTGCCAAGAAGGCAAAGAAGAGGAACAAGAAGAACAAGACCCCGGCAAAAGAACTTCCAGCAGAGGAGGTGATTGCCGAGGAATATGAGGAAGACTCGGATGGAGCACTTATCCCAGAAGATGCCAAATAAGAATCGGTGGATGGACACGTGGTCAGGTGCCCGTAAACTCATCGATGCTGCATTAACCACACCTATCCCTACTGCAGCAGAACTAACTGCTGCGGAATTGGACGAAAGGCCCAAGCCCTAGAAGCGCGTCGCCAAGTACTCGTGGATGAAGCAAAAAACATCGAGGAAGAAAAGAAACGCATGGCCAAGGCAGAGAATCTCATCTCTCTGCAACATCGGAAGAACCGGAAATGACATACACATGAAAATCAATTCCCGGAAGTACGTAAGGTTCTCTTTGAGGGAGATCCGAGGATGCCTCGGCTTGATAGCAAGGGAGATCTGGTGTATCCAACACCAGTGCAAAACACTGCCACTGCTTGAGACATCCTGGCAAATAATCTAGGCCCAGAATAGGTTTGATTGGGCATCAAGCTACTCACCAAGGGTCTGGAGCAGCAGAAGGCCAGAAAATCCGGAAGCGGAAAACTGGTCTCCCCATCCGACCAATGTCGCACGGATCCGGCCTGGAACAACGTAAGACCCCAACGTGCTCTGGAACAGCAACACCGTTCCGACCGTCGAGAAGACAACTACTCAAGAACCGGATCTTCAGGGCAACATCACAAAACTGCACGTGACTGGCGCAACGTTGCTCCAGCTGCTGAGCAAGAGGCAATTGCTGCACTGTATCCGAAGAATCCTCCCCGACAAGAGTCGAACGATCGCAGGGAAGAAGACAGAGAGAAACATCGGGAGGAGGACCGTCAAAAAATGCCACCTCCTAGGCATACAAACCGTCCGGCTGAACCCCACCGCAATGGGAATGACGGACGAAGGAACGACGGACACCGTGCCGAGTCAAGCCGGCAGGGAGCTCGTCGTAATGAAGACCCTCCCCGGAACCGGAATAATGACGCTTCAGACGGAGGCCGGCGATCAGCCAGAAACAATCCAGCTGCTCCACCCTCTCCACCAAGCATCCATCACAACGGCTCCTAGGAGGCCAAGGAGGGAGTCATGGCGGAGGAGGTGGTGGCATAAGCCGAAGTCCGGCTCCAAGGCACCACAGCCATAGCCGTCAATCAGGGCGATCTCTGTCCCCAAGTGACACAAGGCACATGATTAACTCCAACATAGAGGCGCGACGCTATGAAAACGATGATATATACGTGGGCCCAAAATGCTTCGGACCACACATAAGAGCAACAAAATTCCTGGAAGGATTCGCTGTCTCAAGACACATCCAAGCCTACAATGGTATAGCTCAGCCAGATACTTGGCTCCAGGATTTCTTCCAAGCTTGCTGTATCGCCAAAGGCGAAAACAGCCTAGTCGCGACCCGATATCTCCTACTCATGTTGCGGAAGATGGCACGATCATGGCTCAATGAACTTCCGGAGAACACCATCCACAACTAGTATGACATTTAAAGCGCGTTCTTTCGGAATTTCGAAGGCACATATCGGAGGCCCTGTACGGTAGGAGACCTACAACGTTGCACCCAAAAAGCCGGAGAAACTTGGTGAGATTATCTCGGATGATGGATCGACACTAAGAACTCTTGTGAAGGGATAAATGACCAAACTACGATTGAAGCTTTCATTGCAGGACTCCCAATTGGCTTACTACGTCATCGCTTGAAGTGCGACAAGGTAACTGATTTGGGAGAGATGATAGAAACAGCGAGCAAGTATGCATATGCTGACGACGACGCAGAGGGATTACTGAACGCCCTAGCTGTGCCACAGTCGGCAAAACAACCAAAGCAGCAAGCTCAGAAGCGCAAGAAGACCCCGGAAGAAAAGCTCAACGCGGAAATGGCAGTGGTCACTGCTACTTTTGTGTCTGGAGGATGAGGAGGGCGCGGTGGAGGCCGTGGACGTGGTCGTGGGACATCAAGAGTCCAGGGTAGAGGAGACCAGCAACCTGGCAAAACCTACTCTTGGGCCGACATTGCCAATAACCCGTGTGTGCATAACTTAGATGCCAATGGGGGCTCGTCTCACACAAACACCGAGTGTCGTTTTAATGACGACATCAAGAAAGACGATACCACTGGCTACAGGGCTAAATGGAAGAAGGGGAAGAAGAATCCCGAAAAAGATAAAGAGACCAAGGAAGATTCTGATATGGAGGAAGCCGATGCTTCAAATCCCAAGCCGGAAGGGAAGAAGAATTTCCCAACAAAGAAGGACACTTACGTCACATTCCTCGGATCTCAACCAGATGAGGTCAAGAAAGCAGTTCTACATGATCTCAACGCAACAGTTCCAGTTGTCCCTCAGTCGGAAGTGGCAATCACCTTTGACCGTTCTGATCATCTGCCTAAATTGCACATGCAAGGAAAATACGCCTTAGTCATTAATCCACTTATTGATGGCTATGGTTTTTCCAAGACTCTCATGGACGGCGGCAACAACATTAACATCTTGTATGTCAAAACGCTACGCCTGATGAAGATCTCGGAGACCCAGCTGAATTACAGCTCTGTGATCTTTCACGGAGTTGTCCCAAGAAGACAAGCAAATTCCCTTGGAGAGATCACTTTGGATGTGACCTTTGGAATTCCAAAGAACTATCGGACGAAAGCACTTTCCTTCGAAGTGGTCCCGTTCAAGAGTGCGTACCACGCTATATTCGGACGTCCGGCTTACTGGGCTTTTATGGCTCGTCCGTGTTACATTTACAATATGATGAAAATTCCAGGTCCTAACGGCGTGATCACCATCCGGGGAGACCCGAAGAAGGCGCGAGAGTGCGAGGACGGAAATGCCGCCTTTGCTGAAGCCGTGCTGCATGCCCAGGAGTACCAGGAGATCAAGAAGACCATAGATCCGCCCGAGATGCCCGCAACAAAGAAGGAGGTGACAAAGCCAAATCCGGAGTTCAAGGCATCGGAAGAGACGAAGAAGACGCCGTTGAAGGATGATGACCCCTCCAAGGTGACCCAGATAGGCGTAGGCCTAGATAGCACATAGGAAAGCGCGCTCGTCAAGTTCCTCCAAGCAAATCAAGATATCTTCGCATGGCAGCCATCTGACATGACCGGAGTACCTAGGAAACTTGCCGAGCACTCTCTAAATGTACACCCGAATGCTAAACCCGTCAAACAGTCCCTACGATGTTTTGGCGATGAAAAGCATAAGGCAATAGCTAAGGAACTAGCCTGGCTCGAGTTAGCCGGATTCATAGAAGAGATCATCCACACTGAGTGGTCGGCCAATCCTGTAAGGGTCCCTAAAAAGGACACCACTGATTTAAGGATGTGTGTTGATTATACTGCCTTGAACAAGGCTTGTCCCAAAGATCCGTTTGCTCTGCCTAGGATTGATCAAGTTATCGATTCTACAACAGGCTTAGAATTCCTATGTTTTCTCGACGCATATTCTGATTATCACCAAATCCGGATGAAGGAATCTGACAAAGTCAAAACTTCATTCATAACCCCCTTCGGAACCTTCTGTTTTGTTATGATGCCCTTTGGTCTCAAAAACGCAGGAGCTACATACCAACGCACTATGGTGCGTTGCCTCCATGACCAAATCGGACGCAATGTACATGCATATGTGGACGATATTGCGGTGATGTACAAAAAGAAGGAAACCTTGATTTCCGACTTGGAGGAAATGTTCGCCAATCTATGAAAATACAACATAATGCTTAATCCGAAGAAGTGTTTCTTTGGAATTCCAGCCAGAAAATTGTTAGGTTTTATCGTGTCTCAAAGAGGCATAGAGGTGAACCGGGACAAGATCAAGGCTATACTCAATATTTCCAGGCCAACTCGCCTGAAGGACGTTCAAAGACTAACTGGTTGCATTGCCGCAGTCAGTCGGTTTGTAAGCCGGCTCGGTGAAAGAGCCGCACCACTATACAAACTCCTGAAAAAGACCAAGAAATTCGTTTGGACCGACGAAGCTGAAGCTGCGCTACAAGACCTGAAAGCAGTACTCTCATCTGCTCCCATCCTTGCAGCATCGGAACCACGGGAACCGATGTTGATCTATCTTGCTACGATAGACAAGGTCGTTAGTATCGTCATGGTGGTGGAGAGACCGGAGGAAAATCAGGAACACCTGGTGCAGCGTCCGACTTACTATCTTAGCGAGGTCTTAACTGAATCAAAACAACGGTATCCGCACTATCAAAAGCTGACTTACGGTGTGTTCTTGGATCTCGTAAGTTGTGGCATTATTTTCAGGAACATCCAATTACCGTGGTGAGCACAACTCCCATGAGAGATATAATCAACAATAGTGACGCCACAAGACGCGTTGCCAAATGGGGCATAGAGCTTTCAACTTTCGACATTGAGTACAAACCTCGTATAGCAATCAAATCCCAAATCCTCGCTGACTTTGTCGCTGATTGGATAGAGACAACGGAGAATATAACCCTGCCAGAGTCAGAATACTGGACCTTGCATTTTGACGAGTCTAAAGCGCTCGGGGGCTCGGGGCTGGTGTGGTGCTCAAATCACCCCAAGGACATAAACTTTTCTATGTATTGCAGATACACTTCACGGTGAAAAACAACATTGCCGAGTATGAAGCATTACTACATGGAAATCGGATTGCTAAGGACATCGACATCCGACGTTTAATGTGTTATGGAGATTCGGATCTTGTTGCTCAACAAGTGTCGGATATCTATAAGGCAAACAAGCACATGGCGGCATATAGGGCTGTCGTGGATGAACTATCTAAATTGTTTGAAGGGTTTGAAGTTCAACACATCCCTCGAACAAAAAATGAGGAAGCATATGCACTATCTCGAATAGGCTCTGCCCGAAAAAAGGTTCCGGATGGCGCTTTTTAGAGCACCTCAAAGTTCCCTCTATAAAAGGAGTGGACGAGGAATATCCGACCAAATCCGACTCACCTTCAATAGCAGTTCTAGCTGTGATTCCCAGCTGGACTCAACCCTACCTTGATTATTTGGTAGCCGGAAAGTTAACCGAAGACGAAGTTCTGAATCGGCAGATCGTCCGACGAGCAAAAGCCTACACTATAATTAGTTGTGAGCTCTATAAGCGGAGTGCATCTGGGGTCTTTCAGCGCTATGTATCTCCGGAAGGAGTAGAAATCTTATGAGATATTCACGAAGGCGAGTGTGGTCACCACACTGCAGCCAAATCTCTAGTGGCAAAAGCTTTTCGACATGGTTTTTTCTGGCTTATAGCCAAGGCAGATGCCGAACGGCTGGTCAAGACGTGCAAAGGCTGCCAAAAATACGCCAAACAAGCTCACATTCCGGCTAATCAGCTGCGAACAATACCTATAACATGGCCTTTTGCGGTTTGGGGGCTTGACATGGTAGGACCATTTAAACGGGCTCCAAGTGGATTTACTCACCTTTTAGTGATGGTGGATAAATTCACCAAATGGATTGAGGCTAAACCCATCACTAGTTGTGATGGAGCAACAACCAGAAGATTTGTCGAGGATGTCATAATCCGATACGGTTATCCACATAGCATTATCACGGACAACGGGAGTAACTTCTCTATGGGAGAACTTGCCAAATTCTGCAATGAACAAAATATCCGGCTTGACATTGCGTCAGTCGCACATCCGCAAGCTAATGGACAAGTCGAAAGAGCAAATGGTTTAATCTTACAAGGCCTAAAACCAAGACTTGAAGCACCACTACGATGTGCTGCGGGGGCTTGGGCAGAGGAATTACCTTCTGTAATATGGAGTTTGCGAACAAATCCAAACAGGTCAACCGAATACACACCTTTCTTCTTGGTCTATGGCGTAGAAGCAGTTCTTCCTAGTGATTTGATTCACACTTCTCCTAGAGTGGCCACGTATATTGAAGAGGATGCCGAAATTTCTCGACAAAATGATGTCGACTTAGTCGAAGAAGTTCGCGTCGTTGCTGAGATGAGATCAACATCCTATCAACAGAAGTTATGCAAATATCATAGCCAGAGAGTCAGAAACCAGTCTTTTAATATAGGCGATTTGGTTCTCCGGCTTGTGCAGCAAAGAAAGCACAAACTTTGCCTAATATGGGAAGGGCCATTTTTAGTTAGTCGGGTATTGCACAATGGTTCATACTACCTAACTGATATGCAGCCATTCAAAGAAAGACCTGCTACTAAGAAGAGAAAGAGAGCTGGAGGCAGTACAAACCCGGATGAATTAGACAGACCATGGAATATTGCTCAGCTACGTCCCTTTTATTGTTAGTTTATTTTTCTTTGTAATCATATGTGTACATGTTCAATGAGAAATAAAGTTTTGGTTGCCTCAAAATCTTTCTGAGAAGTTTTTACCATCTTATTTCCAAATGATCATGTCACAGTCGAAAATCCGAGAATACTTGAAAGTACTTTATGCTCATGTTTGTTCTGGTTTAGATTTCCGATTCTAAAATTGCTACCTTCGGGTATAAACCTAAATTTTCTAGTCTATACTTTGGTTATTTGTTTGATTGCTGGATGCGGGCATTTTCCGAGTAGTGAATTGTTGGTACTGGAAGCCGGATTTGTTTCCAAGTTTAAACTAGTTTAGCAATTGAGCTCCGTTGCTCGGCAAAGTTTCCGTGCTAAAAGTTAGTCGGCTCACGAAAGGGACGAGGCGGAAAGCTAGATAAACGATAAGTGCAGACAAAAAATACAAGTGCTTATGCAAACATTTCAGGCACATAACATTAAAGCCAAAAGTGCTGAATAGATAAAATAAAGCTTAGCACTAGCAAAAGTATCATACTACTTATTTACAGACCCAAATTGTTTTCATAATAACACATTGTTCTTTCTGATACACTATGATGCAGGGGAGAGGTAGGAGCTGACGGCTCGCTGGATACATCAACCTCGCTTCGATAACGTTCCAAGATGTTCAAATCTGATATGATTTGATCATCGTCGGAAACTTCAGCTATTTCTTCGGAAGGCGGAGGTGGCGTGTCCACGTGGGTGAAGAAGGGAGTGTCGTAGCTGGTTAAGTCAGCTACGTGGCACCCATATCCGTCACAGGAGTCCATGATAGCCTTGATGTCTTGCTCCTGTCCATCTTCATCCACTTTGCAGTACCCTCTGGTTACTTGCCAGATTTCCATGTTTCTAATGTGGCTCATAACCATGGTGAGAGCGTTCTGCGCTGCAGTTCGCGCGTAGGACATGTTCTAGTCCTGGACAAGCTGCGACATCTCCTTGGCCCTATCTCGCACTTCAATGCCGGACATACTATGCATATCCGGAACCTTGAGAGCCTCGCCAATATCTTCGATGGATTGGCGGAAGTCAAGTAGCAAATCACCAACTTGGGTAAGCCGGCTGGTGCGAGATTCAGCAGAGGCTGAGTCTAGTGAGTTCAGAGGACCTGTGCATTCAATGCAAAAGGGTTAATCGAATAAATCCGGACTCCAAAGAGTCGAAGATGCAGATAAGTCAGAAAAAGGTAAACATACCAAAGATGACATCGTCGACTTTGGCTTTCTCTTCCCGAAGACTTTGGAGTTCAGCTCGGAGTGCCTCGGCAATGTCCCTCTCTCTGAACAAATCATTGCTGAGATCCAAGATTTTCTTATCTTGGAGCGTAATATTACGATCACGCTCCTCAGTGCCCATGGAGGAGGATTCGAGAATTTGAGCAATGCTCTTCTCATGATCCGCCTTAAGCTTATCCAGCTCTTGGCGGAGATCCTTGTTTTCCACCTCCAAGGTTTTAAGATTCTCGTCCTCTTCAATCATAGCACAAGACTGCTTTACTAGTGCTGTGGTCAAAAGAACAAAAGTTGGACAAAAATTCGATTGAGAAATATAAGACGAGGTTTGAGTTCTGGAATGTTTACCTTCAGCCTCATCCTTGCAAACTTTCAATTGAGCATTTTCAAGTCGGAGAGCTTTAATTTCTTTCCGCTTGTTGCAAACATTCTTCAATAAATCTTGGTTATAGGAATATACTTTCTCTAAGTCAGAATACCCAGAGTCAGAAGTCTACTAAAAACTCGGGCTAATATTTTTACTAATATCAGCACGAGCCTTGGGGGCTACACTAGTTCATTCTTTGGCATCCTAAGGAAGCATAAAACTGGATTTGACTGTCTAGCTTCATGCTTGGGGGCTAGAGGATATGATATGAAATAAGGAAAAACGAGAGTTGGAATTCCGACTTACATATTGTTCGCGAGTGAGTTTGTTCAAGCTCGCATTCACTTTGGTGGTAACCTTCTCGGCGAGGGTTAGGGGGGCCACTAGCGCGGTTGGAAGCTCGCCGGTCCTCAACTTTTCATCATGAAGACGGACTTGTTCAATAAGATTGGAGTGCTTGATGTCTTATGCTTCTTCTTCGGCAGAGATAATCCGGCTTTCCAGGCATTGTCGGGCTAGCCGTTGGATCTCCTCCACAGACTTCCAAGATAAGCCAAGTTTGGCAAGTCCCAGATTGTTCAGGAGATTGTCGGCGAAGATCTCTACCGAGGGATCATTACCCGAAGAGGGTTCACCCTTATCAAAACTTGAGTCACCCATGGTGACGTCAGTCTGTCATCTGAGGATCACTGGCTCTGCTGGTTGAGCCGAATCTTCTGCAATGGTCGGAGATGGAGTAATCTCCGGCGCCGTAGAAGGCTGAGGCGCAGGAGTCGAAGGAGCTACACCAAGTTTAGTTTCGACTGGTGTAGAGTCTTCGAGGTAACCCCTTTCCCTTTGCCCTTGGTGAGATGTTTAGCTCTGAGAAGATAATAGAACAAAGAACATTACATATCAGAAGGAATTACGAACAAAATACAGAGACCTTGTGAGGAAAGAGTACCTCTTCACAAATGGCACTTCTTTTGTGCCAATGGCCACTATCGGAGCTTTGCGCTTCCGAGGAACAACATCCGGCAGTGGACCCAATTCTCCCTCATCCTGAGAAAACTCAGGAGGATATCTCTCGATAGGAGCAAACTTCGACTCGGGGAGGTCGGCAAGCTGAAAAGAAGAAGTATCTCAGTATTGCAAAATAAAATAAAGATGAGCACATAAAAAGAGTTGTTGCTAAAGCTTACCAGCACAACGGGATTTTCCGATGTATGCATGTCTAGGGATAGCTCCAGAATCTTCCTCTCAATTCGCTCCCTTATTAGCCATTTGATCTGGCATACATAATCTCTTGCCGTATAGGCTTTGGGGCAGATGTGGAGGGAATCTTTCTTCGATGACGTGATGGAGTGCATCAGTTGATCTCTGTGATGTTGAAGAGGCTGGATCCGGCGTGCCACGCAGCAGTGAACTAAGTCGGATTTCACCCTCTCAGGCCCTTGTGTTTCATCAAATACTCGATCCGCCTCTTGGCGAGGAGCAAATCGTCACTGAGAGCCGGAGCGACCTCATCCTAGGATTCTTGGGGCGTGGCGGCTCTGTCGATGAAAGTCGGCAAAGTAGTAGCTTAGCCAGGAGTGGGAATATCCTTGTGATAGAAAAAAGTGGACATCCATTGCTTGACCGACTCACTGGCCATAATCCGAGGATAGACGCGCTCTCGCCTAACCGAAAAACTAATAGTATTGGTAATATAAGGATTATCGACAGTAATGGAATTTCTCCGGACATGGAAATAATACCGGAAGAGAGTAAGGCTCGGCCTAATGCCGAGATACCCCTCGCACAAAGATGCATACGCGCTCATCTCTAAGATGGAGTTCGGGGGGAGATGATGGAGATGAACTCTGTAATGATCTATGACCTCGGAAAAGAAATCTGAGGGAGGAAAGCTCAGACCTCTGTCAAGGTGAGTGCCGAAGTGCACTCGCTCGTCATTGCGAGGGTTGGAGATGGTTTCATCGAAGCCGCTTCGCTAGTCTCCGGTGCGGAGGAACCCTTCTTCTCCCATGCCACGGAGCTTGGCGTCGTTGAGGACGCATGGGATCCAAACCCCGCGATTGCTCTCCTTCTCCGCCACTGCTGTCATCGCTGCCGTCACCGCCGTGCTGGAAGGTGATGCAGAAGCCATTTTGCCGGTGTGCCGGTGACCTTGGATGGGCGGCACTGGAGATTTTCGGGGAGCAGAGTAGCTCTAGGTTCGTGGGAGGCATAGGGGAGAAGGAAACGGCGCAAAGTGCTGGTGAGGGGAGATGAGGAATAGGATCCTCACCACTTATATCCATCGGCCGTGTCAAGATTCGTGTAAACGCTACAGTAAACATGCCACGCGTCATGGAAAGAACTGGTAAACCCTCTGCACGATGATTACGTCGCCTCGATCTCCACGCACGCATTGAAACGGCACCTCGGTTCCGCGAAAGGAGGACCCACCAACGGTCGTGCTGATAGGAAATGTCTGTCAGTGACGTGACTTGACCATGACTGGTGTCAGATGACGCCAGAGACCCAGTTCCGGCTTAGTTTGAATTTCGAGCTGGAAATCCGAATAAACGTATTCATAGGTCCGACTCATTTTTTGAGACCCGGATCGTATCTTTTCTTTTGAAGTTTTAGGAACCCTTCAAGATTCTGCAAGCCGAAGATCAAGCTAGATGATGATGAATCCGACTTTGGATCTTGGAGGCCTCCGGGGGCTGCTGTTGGGGATATACTTTCCGGGTATCCTCACTATACCTTACTGACCAGGGTGGCCCACTTCGGATTAGAGCTTTGCTTCATGGGCGGCCCAGTCAGGGAGAAGAGACAGCGTCTAGTCCGGCTACGGGAAGGCCCAGAAGACTTACCGACATAGGCCCATAGTGTTACTTGTAGTTCAAGATGTACTCTGTAACCGACTCTTAGTCATAGCCGGATAGACCTCTCCTATAAACCCTAGGCCGGATATCTATATAAGCCGTCCTAGGGAGAGCCTTTAGGGCACCCTCACAATAGTCTACAATCTCAACTCGCACAGGCAAAACCCTTGTAACCCATATTCTGGCTCTGCCGTATTACTAGATTGCTAGCAGGAGTAGGATCCATCCAAAGCCGGTGGATTCGAACCTGGGTAAACTTGTGTGCTCACCGCCCCGGAATACCGTACATCTCACACCCCTCTCTTCCACACGCCTCGAGGACCCCCTCATAGCGTACTTGTCATCAATCTGATGACATTCATTGTTTAGAATACTCTAGTTTTCATTCTTATTGTTTTGTGAGTGTTCTCTTTTGCTAGCACTGTGTTTAGCCTTAGTTTTCTTATGCTTTCAGCTTAGAACTTTTTAGTTCTTCTTTTAGGATTTGTGAGACAATCTCACTGATCTTTATTTATTATTATCTTTGTGAGTAGTTTCAAATAAAGTTGGTTTGGATTGGAAAAGAGTAGGAAAAGTTCATGCTTGAGTGGTAAAAAGGAGCTTGTTTTTTACTGTGGCCTAGGCTTTGTCATGTCATGCTTGATATTGTTTTGGCTTTATGCTTAGTGATTTTTGCTGTAGCATGACATGTTATAAACAATTGAGATTGCTTAATGTGCCTTGAAAGAATCATGCATTGTTTTAGCATATTAAAGCATAGTATTGTGGTATTCTCCTTTGATGCTTTATTTGGGTTGACTTGGCGCATGCTCACACCATGTTAAGACTATACCAAGTCACCATAGCCTCTAGGATCCTTTAGTTTTCGACTTGTAATATCACTTTATGCTTTAATTAATGATGTTTTGTCGCTTTGCATGATTATGGCCATTATTGCTCTCTTAGTTGGCCGCTCCTAGTCTTTTGCTAGCCTCCATACCAAGTATGAGTTCCACTCATGCATCCAACTCCAAATAAAACCAAGTTATTCCAAAGAGTCAACCATACCTACCTATTAGCATTTGCTATTCCAAGTATATTCATGTTTTTATCTACCTTCTGAATTAAACTTGTTATGTGAAAATTAGTGACTAAAGCTCTCACGAACTTGATGGCACACTTTACTTCTTGCCCCTAATAAAACTTGAACCATTGTGTCATCTATGGTGTATATGCTTGCACTTATACATTGGGAATTAGCAGAACCATGCTGTCATGGGGAACGCTTTCAACATTGCACTTGTACATTGTACCCAGTTGATATCATGCTCTTTTGTTTATGGATGTCGTCAGTGTGAAATGAAAGGGGAGCTTGTAAGTCCATGGAGTTATGTTTGTGTGTTAGAGAAACGCCTGGGCCGCTGGTCTAATCCATGCCTAATCATGGTGGAAACCTGCAGCGTAACCATAATGAGCAATCTATGAAGTATTCTTCTTATAAAAAAGGAGATAGAGATTGAGAAAAAAGAAAAAAGGATGAGAAAGAGGAAAGAGAGAAAAAACACCATTTTCCCATGATAAATAAGAAGATGCTGAGATGCTTATTATCTGCTTGCCTTGTCATTTTGATATGTGGATTCTTCCGTATCATCGGGCAAGGGGTACCATATTGGCGGTTCTCTATGATACACATGTACTTACTATGACAAGAACTTACCGGTAACTAAACTTGAGTAGCATGAGGAGCGGCCCTTGTATTCAAGGGACATGATATTGCCAACTTATACTTTGTCAAGCATATACTCCATAGTTTGTTCACTTTAACCTTAATCACTTCAAGATGCTTATGATAGGGGCAATGAGAGCTGAAAGCTAATGAGTACCATAATTTTTGGAAGCTCTTTATGAGACTTGAATCCTTGCTTCCTTCTATGAAGGCCTTTCTTTTACTTTTATGTTGAGTCTCCATCTTCTATCTTTATGGACCTATTGAGAGAGCATAGTGGCCATTCTTAGTTTAATGTGCATTGTCCCAAGACTTATTGATTGATTCATAACTTTGATATTGCTTGTTCTTAAACTATTTTTATATAGTCACCCTTATGAACTTTGAAGGTGTCCTATGCATTTATGTTTTGCTACACTATGAGGGACAAGCTGAATACCATTCTCATTATGTTTTCTATATGTGAAACAAACAAATGTCTTTCAAAGCATTGTTATTCATGAATATTTTGTTTATACATTTTCATGTTACAACATAGTTGCTATGTCTTATTGTTAGAACTATATCTTTCATGCTATGTTAAAGTACTATGATACCAGCCATCAATGTTTTACAAATAACCTTGATCAAGATTGTGATGGTGCATGTCACCTCAAAAAATATTCTTTTTTATCACTTACCTACTCGAGGACGAGCAGGAGTTAAGCTTGGGGATGTTGATACGTTGCAAATGTATGTATAATTTTTGATGTTCCATGCTTGTTTTATATCTACGCTCTTATGTTTTGTCCACACTTTGGAGTATTTTTATACACTTTCTGGGACTAACATATTAACAAGATTCCATAGTGCCAGTTGCCTGTTTTCTTCCGTTTTTGGTTCCAGAAAAGCCAGAAAATGAATATTCTCGGAATTGGACGGGACAAAAGCCAAAGTTGATATTTTACCGGAAGACTCACAGAGCCAGAAGACGAGACGGAGAGGGGCCAGGGGCTAGCCACACCATGTGGTGGCGCGGGTCCCCCTAGCCGCGCCACCAGGTGGTGTGGGCCCCTGGTCTACCCTCTGACATCGCCCCTTCGCCTATAAGAAGCCTCCCGATGAGAAAACCCTAAATAATCCAGCCTCCAGCCACGAAAAGTTTAGCAGCGTCGCCGCCACCAAAGGGGATATTCGGGGGACAAAAAGTCTGTGTTCCGGCAACCTGTCGGGACGGGGAAGTGCCCCCAGAGCCATCTCCATCGATCTCCACCACCATCCCCATCGCCGTTGCTGATTCCCATGATGATGAGGGAGTAGTTCTTCCTCGAGGCTAAGGGTTCTACCGGTAGCTATGTGTTCATCTCTCTTTCTATGCATGATCATATTGTGATCATGAGTTTTGTAATCAAGTAGATATACCTTGCTACTCAAGTGCTTTAATAGATCTCTGGCTCTCCCCACGTGTGTGAAAGTGATAGCGTGCACACCATGGTGGCACATAGGCTAGAGATTACAAATACTTGTTATGATTTATATTTGGAGTTGAATGTCTCTATGAAATTGTGGTGTTTGTTGGAACCATCTAGCGCTCAAGATGACAGTGTGGGGTTATCTAGATGGGGAAAGCGAACTTTGACGTGTGTTGTTATAGCCCTACCATGGATTAGAGTGTCCAACCGGAGAGTAGTTCAGAGTAGTATCATGAAGAGAAGATATTTATATGAGAGTGTTCACTAGTGAAAGTATGATCCCTAGGCCTTGTTTATAAGCATTGAAACACCATTCGCAACTAGATCTGTTACATGTTTGCTTGCTTCCATCTTTATTTCAGATTGCCTTTAGTCTCTTCCTACCCGTCAAGCTCTTTTCTAGCACCGTTACCACTTATAATTATCCATACCACTTGTATTTCACTATCTCTTCACCGAACTAGTGCACCTATACACCTGACAAGTGTATTGGGTGTGTTGGGGACACAAGAGACTTCTGGTATCTTGATTTTAGGGTTGCTTGAGAGGGATACCTTTGACCACTTCCTCCCTGAGTTCGATAAACCTTGGGTAATCCACTTAAGGGAAACTTGCTGCTGTTCTACAAACCTCTACAATTGGAGGCCCAACAACTGTCTACAAGAATAGAAGTGCGTAGACATCACTCCATATATGGACAAATAGCTAGCAACCGCTGCACACATCATCCTCATAACCATAGCAGACAATAACCGACAACCGTCACGTTACTGTGCTATTAAGGGATTTCTCCTGTGGCATGGACATGGCTTGATGAGTTCTCCTTGATTCCCCCAAGTTAGTACATAAAGAATGAAAACTACTTTATAGTCACAATAAGTGTTATCACCCTTCCGTCTACCAACAAGTAATACCCTTCATCAAGTCCCCGCAAGAGGCAAATATTAAGGAGGTGCACAACTCCCAACATCAAGATGAAGACAATTAACACAGACAAATAATGAACAATATCCCATAATAATCTTTATCTCAATTCAATCTCATACTAGGGTTTCTCCATCTCCCCAAGAACAAAGGAAACTACTCACACATGAAGGCAATCAACATCATGGATAGAATATGGATGAAGTATGATGATACAATTGAAGACAAGTGAAAATCCAAGATTCAATCTAGAATTACAACAAGTAACCAAAGGGGATCGGTGATGGAGACGTTGTTGATGAAGATGACGATGTAGATCGATGTGGAGGCCTTCAAGATCCTAGTCCCTTCTCCTCTTGTGTGATGGTGATGGTGTAGATCTGTTTGGAGGCGGCTATGGCGGAGGCACGGCGGCAGGGCTCCGCCGTGGTGGAGGATATGACTTGGTGGCTCTCTCTTGGGTCCTCCCTCCTTTATATAGGCCTTGGGGTGCCCTAGGGTTCCCCCAATACCGTCATATGACTTAGGGAAGGTTCTAGAGATTTTCTAGGGTCAAATCCCATCGTTTGCGACCTTTTTGGCAACTATTCGGGTGGAGCTATACGACCAGAAAAATAGCTCCGGCCGTATAGTTGCTCGTTAAACTGTCTGTCCCCTTTAGTATTTTGGCCGCCATTTCTTCATACGAACTCCGTTTTGGGTGTTCTTGGGCTCGTTGAGTTAGTATCATCGAGGGCTACAACATTATGGTCTTCGATCTTTATTTTGAGAAGTTGGAAAATCCACCTTTTCAACCTCTCAAATGGCTAAGTCTGGTCCCTGTAGCTCCTCCATACTATGCTCTCTTTGTTCCTTCTGAAGGGAATATGCCCGAGAGGCAATAATAAAGTGGTTATTATCTTATTCCATGTTTATGATAAATGTTTATTTTGCATGCTATAATTGTATTAATTGGAAACATTAATACATGTGTGTTTAATAAACAAAATACAAAGTTCCTAGTAATGCCTCTCGTATAAACTAGCTCATTGATTAACAAGATGATCAAGGTTTCCTGATCATGGACATTGGATGTTGTTAATAACAAGGTCACAACATTGGTGGAATGATGTGATGAACATTCATCCAAAGTATAGCATTACGATCAAAGTCATTATGTTTATATTGCTATAACATCATATGAAGTAATCTTAGTCCTTAGACCATGAGATCATGTTAATTGCTAACATCGGAAGAGTAACTTGATAACATCAAACGTCACACCGTAAAAGGGTGACTATAAAGGTGGGTTCAGATACTCCAAAGGTGTTATGTTGAGGCTCATGGATCAAGAGTGGAATTTTTCAATCCCGATGATGGATAGATATACTCTGGGCCCTCTCGGTGATATCACATTAAGATAGCTTGCAAGCAAGTGATGTGATCACTAGAATGTTATACCACAGGAACGATAAAAGAGTGCATGTCGGTAACGAGATCAAACTAGGTATTTGGATGCTGATGATCGAATCTCGGACATGTAATATATCACGAGACAAAGGGATTTAGTTACGACGTTAAAGGTTCGCACGATCACAAGAGTCATTGTTGAATATGTGGGAGTCAGTACGGATCTCCAGGTCCCACTGCTGATTATTGATCGGAGAGGGGTCTCGATCATGTCTGCATTATTCGCGAACTGTAGGGTGACACACTTAAGGGATACCGACACCATTTAGGAGCAAATATGTTTCAGATAAAGATTAAGAAAGCGCTGGAATCATTTCGATGAAAACCAGAATTGTTTCAGGTGAAATTGCTGAAACTGGTTCTGCATGTGATATTGAAATGTTACCGGGAGTTTTATGCGAATGTTTGTTAATTAAAGTAATTAACAAAATGCATTTAATTTGGTGGACATTAAATGCAAAGTGAGTGGAGTTGAAATTGATGTGAGTGGGCTTAGTGGAAGCTCCACCCACATGAATGAGGGAGAGGTGGGGGCACCCACCATGGCCAGCCAGCCATGGCCTTGGGGTTGCGCCCTCTCCCCTATAAAAGGAGCCACATGGCTCCTCTCCTCTTGCCCCACCTCCTCGTGAAGGTTCTCTTCTCCCTCTAGTTATTCCCCATGGTCTCGGATTAGCGAGATACATGTTCCCGGTGGCTTTATCTGGAAAGGAGTTGTTGCTTCCGCTGCATCGTTGGAGTAAGGACGCAGAGGCTGTTCGGTGGACCGGACGTGTGTGCGATCACGGATGCACCGCTACTTTGCGGTGCTAGACTTGATGGTGCTGGAACTGGTGGTGCTGGAACTGCTGGCCCTGAAGGACTTCATCACGATCTTGAGATCGGCAAGTGTATGACTACATCATCCACGAGTTCCATCTCATTAACAAAGCTTTGTTGTCTTCGAGGGTAAGTTCTCTATGGATGTATATCCACTTGTTGCTTGTATCTAGTAGATAGATCTTGGCGTATAGTTCCTATCGAAGGAAAATTTTTGTTTTCTATGCTGCGAACCCAACAGTGGTATCAGAGCCTGATCTATGCGTAGGTGCTTTGCACGGGTAGTACACATATGTTTATATGTGGGCGATGATGATCATGTTATTGCATCTTCTATGTATTTTGGATATTGGTGGCATAGTGGGATGAAGCGGCCCGGACCAACTTTACATGTCATCGCACATGAGACCGGTTCCACGACTGACATCAACTAGTTTTGCATAAGTGGATAGCGGGTGTCTGTCTCTCCTACTATAGTCAATATCTGATTTACAACGAGTTTCTAATAACTTAGTTATCATCATTGTGGTTCCATGTTCGTAGGTAAGATTGGTTCTATCTTCGAAAGCCCTAAGCCATGTAAAACTTGCAATGGATAAATTAGAGGCGTCTAGTTTAGATTGTTGCTGGGCTAGTGTCATGATATGGTAATGATGTAAGTTGATGTATGGTAGATACCCTTACAACACACTTGACATGTAAGTTCCATAGACCTTGGCCTTACACACAAAGGAATGATAGAGATCATACCACGATGCATATGATGGTGATCAAATGCATGGACCATATCATCCCACTTTTCACATATGATGTTTGCATATTATATTGCTAGTTTGGCGTTTTAGTAGCATTATAAGATGATCCCTCATTTAAATATCAAGATAAAATGTGTTCTTCCTTAAGTATGCACCGTTCTATGGATCGTGTTTCGAGACATCACGTGATGATCGGGTGTACTCAACTCTACGCTTTCATACAATGGGTGTAAGACAATTTTACACATGTGAGTACTAAAGTTCTTACTTGGCGAGCCTAGCATGTACAAACATGGCCTCGGAACACGGACCGAAAGGTTAAGCATGAGTCATATAGTTTATGTGATGCCCATATTGATGCTCGCCTTTGAAGCTACACTGACTCACGTGATGATCAGACTTGGTGTAGTGGATTTGGTTCATGTAATCACCAAAAAGGCACGAGGGATGTCGTTTTTGAGTGGGAGTTCATTTCTAATTTGGATTAGTCGAACTCAATTTGTCATAAACTAAATCGAAGTGAATTTGCATAATTTGTTGTAGTCATTGGCATCTGTTCACTACCTTATGCTTAGTTTTAATTGAGATAATAGAACTATAGAATTCTGGATATTTACTTTACGAACTGGTATCGTATTGTTTTGAATGTCAATTTAAAGTTTAGATGTCCTATTGCAAACTTTCAGCAAACTCTATTTACTCCATGAAGTTTAATAAGTAGTATTAAATCAAGAGTAAGAATACCAATGTTAGTATCTAAAGTATCATGTTTACCTCCATGATTTTAATATCAAGATTATCTAGGAGCTGAAAAATTGTTTCAGAAACCATCATGTGTGGAAGATATTGTGATATCTGAAACAATGTTTTTTGGTTGCATTATGATAGAGTATAATTTAGCAAAATACATATTCTCATATTATATGATAATTTGTGAAGGATGGAGATGCTAGGCATCTGAATCTCCCAAAAAGGTTTTGGGAACTAACATTATACTCGCGATTCTTCCTTATAGGCTATAATAGCTTGATCATGAAAGTTGTCATGATAAGGATGAATAGAATATGTAAGTAAAATGTTTACTACACTAATAGATTACTAAAGAATGGATTTTTGAAAGAACACCAAACATTTGATGACGGTGATCCACTTCAAAGTGCAAGTCCAAATGTATTAGTATTTAACTATATACACTTTATACTATGTGTCATGTGAATGACACCACCATTGATGTTGATAGATTCTTTTAAAAGAAAAGGAATTGCTGAAAGAGAATCTATAAAATATTTGGCAGAAAAGAAAAGGTTGGAGATGTCCAACTTAGGTATATAGAAGATATACATGTTATGGCTGTATTCCTTGCTTGTTAAACAATGTGGTTCTTAGGTATTGGATACCGAATTGGTTGGTGTGAAGTGTCATACAGAACAACACAATTCATGAACTGCAATGGCCAAAGTAACTAGCAAAAGAATATGTGATGATGTTCATCGAAAACAAATAAAGTGTTATTGTGTTTTTCGTTGTCGTCAAACCTAGCCTTCAAGATTTGTTTTAATAATTGTTATTTTGTTCTGGTATTACGAGAACAATGGTTGTTCAAATAATTACCGTATTCCATAAAGGATGGATGAACTTTTACAAGTCTAGTTGGAGAAATCACATCCGTAAACATTATTGCTAAAATGTCGCAAGACAAATGATTGGAAGATCACTTATGAAGTGACATCGTTGTTTGAATTATATTGGAAAGTAAACATGAAGAAACTCCATGTTGATGGATTTTTGGAGTCTTTTGATTTTGATCAATTGACACTTGTGAAACTTTCCTCGAGATAATTAAAACTCCGTTCATAGGCCAAAGAGGAACGGATGACTAGCTTATTGGAAATTGTGCATGCTGATGTGCATAGTCCATTATGTGTAGCCATATGCGATGGATCTTTTTGCTTCATATGCTATCTCCAGAAATTTGAGTGAATATATCTATATATTTACTTAATAAGGAAGAAGTATGAAACATTTGAAAATTGTTCAAAGCCTTTCAAGATGAAGTGAAAAATCATTGTAACAAGAAAATAAAAGAGTTTATGATTTGATCATAAAGGAAGATACTTGAATTACAGGTTTAGCAAAACACCTAAGATTTCAGGAATTGTTCCATGAATTTGCACTTCCTGATAAACCACAGGAGTATGGTATGTTCGAGAGATCAAATCAAACCTTGTTTGACATGGTAAGATCAAAGGTGTCATTTATAAAACTGCCATTATGTTTTAAGGATTAAAGCTTTAAAGACTACCGCTTTTACACTGAAAAGAGCACCATCGTGATCCGTTGAAATGACACCATATGAGTTATGGTTTGGGATAAAACCCGAATTGTCTTTACTTAAATTTTGGTATGCTATGCATAAGTAAAATGTTTACAACCAAAGTCGGATAAGCACGTATTTTTAGGTTATCCCAAAGAATTTGTTGGGAATTCCTCCATAACACCGAGGACAAAAGAGTTTGTCGCTTGGAACGTCAAGTTTCTTGAGAAGGAATTTTTCGTGAAAAGCTAAGTGGGAGGGCAATAGAACTTTGATAAGATTGTTGAACCTTAGCTATATGTGTTAAGTAACACAGCGCCGGAAAGTGTCCTGGTGGTGGCCATAATTCTCATGGCTCCCGTGATTACAAAGGCTGTGATCTTGGAGATTAGAGTTCCTATTGAACCATGTGGGTCAGTAAGAATCAAATAGTAAGATTTGAAACAGAAGTCGTTATTGTTTTGACAATGATGAACCGACTGCATGCAAAGACACGATGATGGGCCCTGACTCCTGATGACCCACAAGTATAGGGGGTGTATCGCAGTATTTTCGATAAGTAAGAGTGTCGAACCCAACGAGGAGCAGAAGGTGCTGGCTAGTGGTATGGATTAGGAATTCTGTGCAAATACTTAGCAAACGGATTTTTAGGGGTTTCGATAAAGCAAGTAAACAAAGTGCGAGTAAATAAAAGACAGTAGGAATAAATGCAACAAGTGACCCAATCCTTTATACAGCAAAGGACAAACCGGTTGTATTTCTTAAGATGACCAAACGTTCTCGAGGACACATGGGAAGACTTTCAAGTGCTTTCGCTTCATATAGTCGATTAATCTTCTCTAGCTTGCTAAGTGTTGTGTGGGTGAACCTGTGCTAATGTACCGCCCCATCCAAGACTAATACATACTTGTGATTATACCCCTTGCAAACATCTGTAAGTACAAGAAAGTAATTAAGGTAAAACCTAACCACAGCTTTAAACTCTAAGACCCTTACGTCCCTTGTGCAATGGTTTCCTAACGGGGGTTCAGGTTTCTGTCACTCCGGCAACCCCTACGATTAGTAGCCAAATACACAATGCATTCCCCTAGGCCCATATAGGTGAAGTGTCATGTAGTCAACGTTCACATGACACCACTAGAAGAAGTACACCACAACTTAAATAACAATCTATTGAATCTTTCTCAACGCAACTCCACTACTAACAACAAGACTTCTCCCATGTCCTCAAGAACAAAACGAACTACTCACAAGACATCATATGGATCATGACCAGAGATGGAATAATGATGTATAACAATCTGAACATAAACAATAATTCAATGGTTCACTCAATAGCATCAACTACAAAGAGTAATCAACACCGGGAAAGTTTTCCCTATGAACTATGCAAGATTCAACGCAATTGTTACAGCAATATGGAGATGATGATGAGGGTGCTGATGGTGATGATGGTGGTGATGATCCCGATGAAGTCCATCTTGATGGTGGTGTTGATGGCGATGATCTCCCCTCTCCAGGAAGGAATTCCCCCTTTCTGCCGGAGAGATCTTTCTCTCTCGGTGTTTTCCACCCCGCAGAGGCGGCAGAATCTTTATGTGGTCGCTCCCCGAGTCTTAGGTTTCGGGAGGTTGATATACGCCAGAGGGGAGAGGCTAGAGTGGGCCAGGGCGGCCACACCACTCCCTGGCACGGCCTAAGCCTGCCCGCGCCATGGGGTGGTGTGGGACCCCTGTGGCCCACCTCCACTCCATCTTCTGGCATCCTGAGTCTTCTAGAAAAATAGAATTTTCCGTATATTTTCCCGGATTTTCTGATCTTCGCGAATTTTGCCTCCAAACAGCACCTTTTCCATCAGAATCCTGACTGCAGCAGTCCATGCTCCAAAAGTCATCAACCATGCAAAAATAGATGAAATAACATAAGTATCACCTCTCAATATGAAATATATCAATGACTAATAGTGAATTAAGACATAGAATAGTGATGCAAAATGGACGTATCAACTCCCCCCAAGCTTAGACTTCGCTTGTCCCCAAGCGAAACTGAGCTCAATAAAAATGGCCTCAGGTTTATGGAGTGAAAGAGTCGATAAAAGAATACGGACAAGAAGCATCACATTCATCAAATACATAGATCATAATAGAAGACAACTCACTATTATATAACTCAACTTGCAATAAGTAAAGGAAACATAATAAAGATACATAAAGTGAATCATAATTGGTAATGGCAAACTTAGCTCTTGGTCGAAGAATAGTTGATAAATTGCTGGAGTTCACAAATAGCTGGTTTTCAAAGAAAGCTTTCAAAGTAGTAAACTTCAAGATAAGAGCAATGTGCAAAACAAGGAACATAAGCAACATGAATGCATAAATCATCATATGAATGAATGAAAACACATCAACTCAAAATACTTGCTGAGATAGAGGGGAGTAGGTTTACTGACTCAACTAAAAAGTAAAAGAAAGGCCCTTCGCAGAGGGAAACAGGGATTACAAGTCTCGTAAAGAGCTCCGAAAAATTATGATACTTACTAGCTTTCAGCTCTCATTGCCCCTATCATAGGCATCTTTAGGTGGTTAAGGTTAAAGTGACACAACTAAGAGGATATGCTTGACAAGTTATAAGTTGAAATCTCAAGCCCCTTACTTATGAGTACCGATCCTCATGCTACTCAACTTCAGTCACGAGCAAGCTCTTGTCATTGTAAATATATGCGTATCATTGAGAACCGCCAACGGGGTACCCCTTGCACATGACACAAGAGCTATCCCATAATCAAAATGACAAGGCAAGCAGACAGTGAGCACCTCAGCGATCTTTTTATTTGCCATTTGCATAGGTTTTTATTCAGGATGCTTCATAGAATGCTCACTATAGTTATGCTGCAAGTTTCCACCATGATTAGGCATGGCTTAGGCTAGCGGCCTAGGTGTTTCTCTAACACACATATAAACTCCATGATCTTACAAGTTCCACTTTTATTTCACACCGCCGGGATCCATAAGCAAAATAACATGATATCAACTAGGTACAAGTACCAAATGAAGTGTTGAAAGTGGTCCCCATGATACATGGTTCGGCTAACTTCAACTCATAAAGCGCAAGCATATACGCAACAAAGAAGGACCCAATGGTTCAAGTTTATTAAATGCAAGAAAGTAAAGTGTGCCATCAAGTTCGTGAGAGCTTTAATCACTAATTTTCACATAACAAGTTTAATTTGGGAGATAGACAAAACAAGGATTTACTTGGAATAGCAATAATGCTACTAGGTGGGTATGGTGGACACAAATGGCAAAGGTTTTGGTTTAAAGGAGGTGGATGCACGAGAAGAATACCCTCTTAGTACAGGTTTTTGGCTAGCAAGGCTGGGTAGCAAGTACAAGAGTTGAAGGCAACAAGCAAACATACAAATGATAAAGACAAACATGCAATCTTCCTTGGAAGCACAAAAGATCTTAACTAGAGAATACTAGACTTATGAGCAAATCAAGAAAGAAAGATGATGAAATTATTTTTCTCTCGAGTACTTCTATCTTTTTCTTTTCAACTCTCAAAAAAAGTGTTGCTACTGACCGAGCCAGGTTTGCCAAAACCAACTAAATTAACTCAATGATCCCAAAGTGATACCAATACTAAAAACAAGATCAATCATAAAACCACGAATTGAAAACTATCATAAGCTATGCAAAAGAGTGAATGATAGAACTTCTCATTAATATTCCATAATGGAAACTCACACCAAGGGATACATATCTAACGAGAGAGGGGACACTTCCATAATGCAAACCATACTACAAAATAACTCCTCTATTCATGATATGACTCTACTAATAAGGTAAAAAGATAGAAGATAGTGATATGATACCGCGGCACTCCCCCAAGCTTGGAACAAACCAAGGAGATGCCAAACCTGATGACGAATTACTCCTTAGGTGGTGGTGGTATCCTCTCATCTTTGTCCGTCTTCCAGGGTAAAGGCTTCCCATCAACAAAGGACATTGTGGTTTCCATCATCCTGAAACTTGCAACAGCACTTATGTGTTTAAATCTAGCCTCATACTCACAGTTTTGATTTTGAACGTCATAGAACTGTGCTTGCAGTTTGTTGGTTGTTTGGCGGAGTGAGAGGACTTCGTCTTTGAGTTCGGTAGTCTCCTTTTGGTGCTCGGTGATGAGTTCGGAACAAATCTTATGGATGATGTCCACTTCGCGCTCCGCCATCTTCCTGTACCTAAAGACTTCTTGCTCCAATGCTTCCATCCTGTCCTCCAGACTTCGTTCACCTTTAGGGCCTTGAACCTCCTTAATCCGGACCTCCCCCCTTCGACCAACAACTCCTTGGGATGACTTCAATTCGCTCATGTATGGGTTGATGATATCCTCTAAAGAATCTCCCTTGGATGATCCAGAGGAAGACATTGTGGCTCCAGATCTGGGATTCTACCTGGCAGAAACAGATCGAAACAAAAACACGGTGAAAACATGATATACGAACCTCGGGAGATCTGGGGGGGTTATATATTACGAAGTTTCATGTCAAAAGGAAGGTACTGGGAGAAAACGGGTCGGAGACAGAGTCCTGGGTGGCCTCACCACCTGGTGGCGCGGCCAGGGGTGGGCCCGCGCCATGGGGTGGTGTGGGCCACCCCAGCTCTGTTTCCTTCCCTTTTTCTCTTCGTAACTTTCCTTATTGACTAAAAACTGCAAAAATATAGTTGGATTGTATTTTCGCGGAACTTTTCTTACCAGAACCGTTACCTATTTGAACACGGACTTTGCAGGCCTCTGAATTTGGTATTTAGTAGATTCTTATGGAGTCATCACTTGAATAACATCAATATATTCATCTTCATACACTTATTACTTGAGTCATAAAACCCTTCTCTTCCTTATTACACCATTTTCTCCACTTCCTGGAAATTTCTTTCACACAAAACTTCACGCAATTCTCATTAGCAACATTAGTATAAGTGAAGTGATAAAACCTTTTGAGTCCAACTTCAACTGAAAACCAACAAAACATAAGCTACTGTAGCAACTCCTTCCGAAAACCCAAAAAGAATTCAAAAAGGAAATCGAATAAAGAAGCAAATGCAAGAGTGGCAAAATCTGTCAAAACAGAACAGCGGGTAAAGATCAATTTTTTCGAAAATCTTCTGTTGCTCAAATAAAAAATTTCAAAACTAATGAAAGTTAAATAACAACCTGGGGCATAATCACAAAAAATTACAGCTCAATCCGACATACAGAGATCTCTCATAAATTTTTACGGTGAAGCACAAAAATCTGTTTCGGGACAGCAACTTCCCCAAATCTTACTTCTCTCTCATTAGAGGCTGATCTTGACACAAAAACCAAACAGAACGGATAAGGAGCGGTTATTACCTAAGTAATAACTTCTAAGACTCAAATAAACAAAAACAAACTAAAAGCAAAACAAATTGGGTTGTCTTCCATAAAGCTCTTTCTTTATAGCCTTTAAGATGGGCATGATAATTTTGAAGAAGCTCTCATAGGGATATGAATTGAAGTAAAAGAGAGCATTAAGAAGCAAAAACACACACACATTTAAGTCTAACCCACTTCCTATGCAAGGGAATTTTGTAAACAAACAAGTTATTGAAACCAGAGGCAACTTGCATAAGAAGGCAAAAGAAGTGCAACATAAAAACTTTCAGCATAAAACGAGGAAACTTGATATTATTGAGATGCATAAGAAAACTTTTCCCTCTCTCATAGTAGCTTTCAGTATCATGCATAAACTTAACAATATAACTATCACAAGGACCGTCATAGCAATGATCACTTATTCTAACAGAAAACACGGGAATACTAGCTCTCATGACACTACTTTGCGAAACAATATTAGAGGTATCCTTACAAAGGATAGGGTGTCCTTCTTTTTCATACTTGGTGACAAAGTCCTTCACATTTGCTATTATAGGTTCATCAACCATTTGTTTATCAGGTTCAAAAGCTTTATTCATACTTTCATCTACCATACTAGCCATCATAGAATGTTCCTTTACCTTAACTAGGAAAGGCATCTTCTCAATATAAGGTTTAGGTAAAACATGATTAGCAGTATAAACTTCAGTATTTCTTGCAGGAACACTCTTAGCACTATCTTTATAAGGTTCATGATACTTATTCCACTTCTTTTTAGGCACTTCAATATAGGAAGCAAAAGCCTTAAAATAAGAAGCAATAGCTTGAGAGCCTAGACCATAAGCATTTTTAATATTTTGAAAGTCACCAGTTCCCATAAAAGATTCAATGCATTCATAATCATAATTTATACCTGACTTTCTACCTTTGTCATTCTCCAAGCTTCAGCATTGTCTAAAATACGGTCTAAAGGTCCCATTTAGCTTCTTCTTCCATACGAGTGAATGATCCAGCGCAAGAAGCATCCAATAAATCTTTATCATGTAGAGGGAGCCTTGCATAAAGGTTGTTGATAATAATATTGTTGGGGAGCTCATGAATTGGACATTTGAGCATTAGTAACTTCAATCTCCCCCAAGCTTGAGCTGTACTCTCTCCATCAAGAGGCCAAAAGTTGTATATTTGATTCCGATCCTTATGAATCTCACTAGGAGGATAAAACTTTGAATAAAAGAGAGGCACTATTTCCTCCCATTCCAGAGCTTGACCATTCTTCAGCAGCTTATACCATTCCTCAGCTCTTCCTTTTAGTGATAATGAGAATAACTTCTTCTTAACTTGATCTGTAGTAATACCTGCACACTTGAACAACCCGCATAATTCATGTATAAAGAGTAAATGATCACCAGGATGGACAGTTCCATCCCAAACATAGTAGTTATCCATAACACGATCAATAATTCTTGTAGGTATTTTGAAAACATCATTCTCAGCAGGTGGTGGCTTATCTACTACCTTAGCAGTGGTAGTAGCATTACCAAATAAGAAACTTAGCAAATTATCCATAACGAAAATAAAGCAACTAACAGAAGTAAACAATACTCACAGTAGAAGTTTCCTTTACTAGTTCCACTCTCCAATAGCGCTTCACTCCCCGGCAACGGTGCCAGAAAATAGTCTTGATGACCCACAAGTATAGGGGGTGTATCGCAGTATTTTCGATAAGTAAGAGTGTCGAACCCAACGAGGAGCAGAAGGTGCTGGCTAGTGGTATGGATCAGGAATTCTCTGCAAATACTTAGCAAACAGATTTTTAGGGGTTTTCGATAAAGCAAGTAAACAAAGTGCGAGTAAATAAAAGACAGTAGGAATAAATGCAGCAAGTGGCCCAATCCTTTATACAACAAAGGACAAGCCGGTTGTATTTCTTAAGATGACCAAACGTTCTCGAGGACACATGGGAAGACTTTCAAGTGCTTTTGCTTCATATAGTCGATTAATCTTCTCTAGCTTGCTAAGTGTTGTGTGGGTGAACCTGTGCTAATGTACCGCCCCATCCAAGACTAATACATACTTGTGATTATACCCCTTGCAAACATCTGTAAGTACAAGAAAGTAATTAAGGTAAAACCTAACCACAACTTTAAACTCTAAGACCCTTACGTCCCTTGTGCAATGGTTTCCTAACGGGGGTTCAGGTTTCTGTCACTCCGGCAACCCCTACGATTAGTAGCCAAATACACAATGCATTCCCCTAGGCCCATATAGGTGAAGTGTCATGTACTCGACATTCACATGACACCACTAGAAGAAGTACACCACAACTTAAATAACAATCTATTGAATATTTCTCAACGCAACTCCACTACTAACAACAAGACTTCTCCCATGTCCTCAAGAACCAAACGAACTACTCACAAGACATCATATGGATCATGATCAGAGATGGAATAATGATGTATAACAATCTAAACATAAACAATAATTCAATGGTTCACTCAATAGCATCAACTACAAAGAGTAATCAACACCGGGAAAGTTTCCCCTATGAACTATGCAAGATTCAACGCAACTGTTACAGCAATATGGAGATGATGATGAGGGTGTTGATGGTGATAATCCCGATGAAGTCCAGCTTGATGGTGGTGTTGATGGCGACGATCTCCCCTCTCCGGGAAGGAATTCCCCTGGCAGAAATCTTTCTGCCGGAGAGATATTTCTCTCTCGGTGTTTTCCACCCCGTAGAGGCGGCGGAATCTTTCTGTGGTCACTCCCTGAATCTTAGGGTTTCGGGAGGTTGATATACGCCAGAGGGGAGAGGCTGGAGTGGGCCAGGGCGGCCACACCACTCCCTGGCGCGGCCTAGGCCTGCCCGCGCCATGGGGTGGTGTGGCCCACCTCCACTCCATCTTCTGGCATCCTGAGTCTTCTAGAAAAATAGAATTTTCCGTATATTTTCCCGAATTTTCTTATCTTCGCAAATTTTGCCTCCAAACAGCACCTTTTCCATCAGAATCCTGACTGCAGCGGTCCATGCTCCAAACGTCATCAACCATGCAAAAATAGATGAAATAACATAAGTATCACCTCTCAATACGAAATATATCAATGAATAATAGTGAATTAAGACATAGAATAGTGATGCAAAATGGACGTATCAACTCCATAAAATGACTAGAAGTCATAGAATGCGTGATAGTATCCATACACGAGAAATCAAGTTTCTGAACTTGGAAGACCCTCCGGAAAGGCGTGAAGCCTATCAGTCGTGTTTGGATCTATAAAGAAATAGACATGGATGTTTAACATCTATGAAATAGTCGACATGTCGGAAATAAGTTTACGGCAATGTTCAAGGAGTTAACTATGACAATATTTGATCTTTCATAGCGATATTTAGTCTTGACGGATTAATGTAGCAACCACTACATATAATTTCGTATATGGTAGTTGAATAAACAAAACAATATTCTTCTAATAGAATGGTTACCTAGGACATGTACATGACACGGTCCGAAGGGTTTTGTTAATTCAAAGGGTGCTAAAATGGCATGCAAACTTCAATAGTTGAAGTAAGCATAGCGGAGTTGGAATCTTCACCATGATAAAAATCTTAAAGGAGTTTAATTTCATCGGAGATGATGAAGATGCTTGCATTTGCAAGAAATTAAGTGGGAGCGCTGAGACAAATTTCCAATACATTATGCAGAGTACATATTGTTGATTGGAAATGATGTATCTTTTATTGACACAAGTTAAAAATTTCATTAAAATAGGATTTCGATGAAAGACTTGGGCAAAACCGGAATATTTGGCATCAATGTCTATATGGATAGATTGAGGCGCTAATATGGTTATGCCCGACGTACATATATGAGATATTGAAAGGGTTCAATATGGAAACAACAAGAAAGGTTCTTGCTGCATGGAAAGGATTGTATCAAGATTCAAGTGTTTCAACACTTGGCGAGTAAAATCACATGAATATTTTGATCGATTATACCGTGATATGTATATATCCAGATATGTCCTATGCTCTAAATGTTATGAGCACATACTAGAGTGATTCATAAGATGATCATTGGACGATAGTAAAGATATTCTTATGAGCTTTGAAAGAACTAAGAATATATCATGTGTAAGTGACAAATAGTTAAAGGCAGTTCATTGTAAAGTGTTACATTGATACTAGTTTTGTCACAAGATACAAATTAAATTTATCTCAATTTAGACTATGGGTGGCACAATGTAATGGAAAGGATGTTCCATGATGGATTTGGATGAGTTCCAAAGTTGAGACATTGTGACGGATACTACAACAAAAGGCTAAGTATATGACTGCTATAGTAGCAGCAAAGGAGGGCATTTGTGTTAAGTAGTTTGTTATCAAACTAGGTGTGGTTCAAAGTGGGCTAATACTATGAAGATATATTGTATGACAATAATATCAACATATTTTAACCTGAACGAACTAAAGGTCTCACCAAAGGACCAAATTTATACAATGCCATCTCATTTGAGAATGAGTGATGCGTAGAGACGCAAAGACATGCAAATACACACGGACCTGAAACTATCAGATCCGTAGATTATTTTAACCACTTGCAATCGCGTATATGCAACACCAGAAAGCCATAGGTGTTCAATACGCAAAGTTTTTCAAGCTAGATTATTGACTCTAGTGCAAGTGGGAGACTGAAGGGAATATGCCCGAGAGGCAATAATAAAGTGGTTATTATCTTATTCCATGTTTATGATAAATGTTTGCATGCTATAATTGTATTAATTGGAAACATTAATACATGTGTGTTTAATAAACAAAATACAAAGTTCCTAGTAATGCCTCTCATATAAACTAGCTCGTTGATTAACAAGATGATCAAGGTTTCCTGATCATGGACATTGGATGTTGTTAATAACGAGGTCACAACATTGGTGGAATGATGTGATGAACATTCATCCGAAGTATAGCATTATGATCAAAGTCATTATGTTTATATTTCTATAACATCATACGAAGTAATCTTAGTCCTTAGACCATGAGATCATGTTAATTGCTAACATCGGAAGAGTAACTTGATAACATCAAACGTCACACCGTAAAAGGGTGACTATAAAGGTGGGTTCAGATACTCCGAAGGTGTTATGTTGAGGCTCATGGATCAAGAGTGGAATTTGTCAATCCTGATGACGGATAGATATACTCTAGGCCCTCTCGGTGATATCACATTAAGATAGCTTGCAAGCAAGTGATGTGATCACTAGAATGTTATATCATGGGAACAAGAAAAGAGTGCATGTCAGTAACGAGAGTAAACTAGGTATTTGGATGCCGATGATCGAATCTCAGACATGTAATATATCGCGAGACAAAGGGATGTAGTTACGACGTTAAAGGTTCACACGATCACAAGAGTCATCGTTGAATATGTGGAGTCGATCACGGATCTCCGTGTCCTGCTGCTGATTATTGATCAGAGAGGGGTCTCGATCATGTCTGCATTATTCGTGAACCATAGGGTGACACACTTAAGGGATACCGACACCATTTAGGAGCAAATATGTTTCAGATAAAGATTAAGAAAGCGCTGGAATCATTTCGATGAAAACCGGAATTGTTTCGGGTGAAATTGCTGAAACTGGTTCTGCATGTGATATTGAAATGTTACAGGGAGTTTTATGTGAATGTTTGTTAATTAAAGTAATTAAAAAATCTGAATAAAATAAATAAAAGTGTTTTATTTAAAGAGAAAATGCATTTAATTTGGTGGACATTAAATGCAAAGTGAGTGGAGTTGAAATTGATGTGATTGGGCTTAGTGGAAGCTCCACCCACATGAATGAGGGAGAGGTGGGGGCACCCACCATGGCCGGCCAGCCATGGCCTTGGGGCTGCACCCCCTCCCCTATAAAAGGAGCCCCATGGCTCCTCTCCTCTTTCCCCACCTCCTTGTGAAGGTTCTCTTCTCCCTCTAGTTATTCCCCATGGTCTTGGATTAGCGATATACATGTTCCCGGTGGCTTTATCTGGAAAGGAGTTGTTGCTTCCGATGCATCGCTAGAACAAGGACACGGAGGCTGTTCGGTGGACCGGACGTGTGTGCGATCACGGATGCACCGCTACTTTGTGGTGCTAGACTTGATGGTGCTGGACCTGATGGTGCTGGAACTGCTGGACCTGAAGGACTTCATCACGATCTTGAGATCGGCAAGTGTACGACTACATCATCCATGAGTTCCATCTCGTTAAAAAAGCTTTGCTGTCTTCGAGGGTAAGTTCTCTATGGATGTATATCCACCTGTTGCTTGTATCTAGTAGATACATCTTGGCGTATAGTTCCCATTGTAGGAAATTTTTTGTTTTCTATGCTGCGAACCCAACACCTTTTGCCTTTGTTTTATCCATAATAATCATCAACACATACACACATGTCATGGACAAGGAAAAGTGATAAAATTCTACCTAAACTACTAAATGTGCAAAGCTCATATGAAAGTAAATGAGAAATAGAAATCATGCATATAAGGCATAGCTATAGCGGGAAGAAACATGATATGAGAGATAAATGGCACAATTTATATGGCTAAAATAGGTGGTATTTCACAGCCATCAACTTCCCCAAGCTAGACCTTGCTCGTCCTCAAGCAGGAAGGGTCGATAATAAATTAATGGTTGTGAAATAGCTTATCATTGGAAATCAATGTCTTACATCCTTATTTCTTATACAAGCTCGAAGAGACAAAACATTTATTCATACAAGGAAACACAAGCTCGGTTATAAAGACCACTAAAGATTCATCAAAACTTATATGCTCCTTGTCAACAGTGAATCTACTTGCAGACAAACTTGTGATCCTCTTATTGCACCTTTTGTTTAACTTCTCATGTCATTTTTTATGAGGCAAAACTTAGTCACAAATAGATGTCAAGCATAAATAGGAATCGATTCTACCTAATCATGTCATCTAGTTAAGGCTCTCAAGTGCAAACATCAGTTGTTGAGCTTTCAGAAAGTTTATCTCTTAGTAACGAGAGCTATGCCAAAAGGAAATGCAAGACCATGTCAAAAGAATTATAGCATTAGAGTGTCTCATTTGGTCATCCACATCAATGAATCATGGCTATCAAATACTCACTTTTCTATTATTTGTCTTTCTAAAACTTCAGTTCATCAGTAATGAGATCATGCCCAAATTTAGTGTGTTTAATCAGACTGTGCAGGCTAAGAATGGATACTCGTGACCATTACCAAGGTTTCCCTTTTTGGTATAATGATTTATCATAATGGTCAGAGGAGTATTCCCTCTTTCGCTTTGAATGCAGGCCCATGAGAATACCAATGCATACCCAAATATAGCATTCATGCTACATATGTTAGGCAACTCATAGCCAAACTCCAAGAGTTTCCTCTTTTTGGACTGTTCAAAGGCTAGCAGAGTTGTTAGCATCCCATGTTGTGCGACAGTGGTACAGACACGCATAAAGCAATATCATAGTTTAATCAACAGGTCAAGATTTGGCATGCATCTCAATTACCGCTAAATATTAGTTTCTTCAAACAAATCCTTTCAAAGAGTACTATCAAGTCGATCATCACATCTATGGTGTTGAGTATCTTTAAGGCTAAACTCTTAAGACAATTAAACAACACCTTATTTAGCATAGAACTCAAAACTTTGAAATATCATTTCCAATTGACAACTTCTTCCATAAGCAAACTATCAAGTCTATTGTTTTGACATTATGGGGTCAAGCATAATCTATTCATTTAAGACAAGGCTATTTAGTGACAACCAACAAATTTCAAAAGATCTTGATCAAGTATTCATTCTTTCCAAGTGTAGATATTGTGGCAATGTTTTCTAGAGGATCACAAATAGTGTCACAAGCTTGATAAACAATTTGGCAAGATGCATACAAGCTCTAAGTCAACTCCTATGGTGCTTATCATGAGCAAGTGTATCCCCATATGAATACAGAACTAGACTCACTTAAATAAGCATTCAAAAACAGCGGGATACATGATTGCATTAAACCTTCATCGAACACGAACATTGCACAAGACTCTACACATGCAGAAATAACCTCCCCAAGCTTAGATCTTTGCAAGAAGAAAACATGAGTATATCACCAAAAGAAAAGAGAAAATACAGTTTCCAAAAGAGAGTGTGATAAGTGGTTACCTCCCCAAGCTTAGTTGAAAACAAGGGTGACACACTTTACCGTTGAGGTACGAGTAACCTCTCTTTTGATGGACAAAGAACTTTTGCTTCAACATGTATTTCTTGATATGATGTATTTCTTGATATGGCCCGGTGTGCCTTCCTTGAGGACCTACTTAAAAACTAAAAAGAAAACGAAATATTTCTGTGTTTTTTAAGACACGGGTTTAGCTCACAACTAAGAAAAAAAAAGTCCCACTGAGTCGGTTCATCAACCTAAGCACCACGCTTAAGTCAACAAACTATTTCTAGAAGATGCCTCTCCTAGATTGTGATGAGGTGTGATGTCTACGCACTTCTATTCTTGTAGACAGTTGTTGGGCCTCCAAGTGTAGAGGTTTGTAGAACAGCAGCAAGTTTCCCTTAAGTGGATTACCCAAGGTTTATTGAACTCGAGGAGGAAGTGGTCAAAGGTATCCCTCTCAAGCAACCCTGCAATCAAGATACCAGAAGTCTCTTGTGTCCCCAACACACCCAATACACTTGTCAGGTGTATAGATGCACTAGTTTGGCGAAGAGATAGTGAAATACAAGTGGTATGGATAATTATAAGTGGTAATGGTGCCAGAAAAGAGCTTGATGGGTAGGAAGAGACTAAAGGCAATCTGAAATAAAGATAGAAGCAAGCAAACATGTAACAGATCTAGTTGCAAACGGTGTTTTAATGTTTAGAAACAAGGCCTAGGGATCATACTTTCACTAGTGAACACTCTCATATAAATATCATCTCTTTATGATACTACTCTGAACTACTCTCCGGTTGGACACTCTAATCCATGGTAGGGCTATAACAGCACTCCTCAAAGTCCGCTTTCCCCATCTAGATAACCCCACATTATCACCTTGAGCACTAGATGGTTCCAACAAACACCACAATTTCATAGAGACATCCAACTCCAAATATAACTCATAACAAGTATTTGTAATCTCTAGCCTAAGTGCCACCATGGTATGCACGCTATCACTTTCACACACATGGGGAGATCCAGAGATCTATTAAAGCACTTGAGTAGCAAGGTAGATCTACTTGATTACAAAGCTCATGATCACAATATGATCATGCATAGAGAGAGAGAGATGAACACATAGCTACCGATAGAACCCTTAGCCTCGAGAGAGAACTACTCCCTCCTCATCATGGGAATCAGCAACAGGATGGAGATGGAGGTGGAGATTGATAGAGATGGATCCAAGGGCACTTCCCCATCCCGGTAGGGTGCTGGAACAGAACTGTCCCCTGAATCTCCCCTTCGGTGGCGGCAGCGCTGCAGAACTTTTCGTGGCTGGAGGCTGGATTCTTTAGGGTTTTCTCATCACAGGCTTCTTATAGGCGAAAGGGCGATGTCAGAGGGTGGACCAAGGGCCCACACCACCTGGTGGCACGACCAGGGGGACCCGCGCCACCACATGGTGTGGCCATCCCCTGGCCCCTCTCCGTCTCGTCTTCTTGCTCCATGAGTCTTCCGGTAAAATATCGACTTTGGCTTTTGTCCGGTCCAGTTCCGAGAATATTCATTTTCTGGCTTTTCTGGAACCAAAAACAGCAGAAAACAAGCAACTAGCACGGTGGCATCTTGTTAATAGGTTAGTTCCAGAAAATGTGTAAAAATACTCCAAAGTGTGGACAAAACATAAGAAAATAGATATATAACAAGCATGGAACATCAAAAATTATAGATATGTTTGCAACGTATCAACATCCCCAAGCTTAACTCCTGCTCGTCCTCGAGTAGGTAAGTGATAAAAAGAATAATTTTTGAGGTGACATGCACCATCACAATCAAGATCAAACCATTTGCAAGCATTGAAATCTGGGATCAAAGTACTCTAAACATGAGCATGAAAGATGAAGTTCTAACAATAAGACATAGTGACTATGCATGCAACATGAAAGGATACAAACAAAAGATTCAGGAATAATAATGCTTTGAAAGACGTTTGTTTGTTTCACATATAGAAAACATAGCATAGTGGCATTCAGCTTGTCCCTCATGGAGTAGCAAAACATAAATGCATAGGACACCTTCAAAGTTCATAAGGGTGACTAGATACAAATAGTTCAAGAACAAGCAATATAAACATTATGAATCAATCAATAAGATTTGGGACAATGCACATTTAACTAAGAATGGCCACTATGCTCTCTTAATAGGTGCATAAAGATAGAAGATGGAGACTCAACATAAAAGTAAAAGAAAGGCCTTCATAGAAGGAAGCAGGGATTCAAGTCTCATAAAGAGCTTCCAAAAATTATGGTACTTATTAGCTTTCAGCTCTCATTGCCCCTATCATAAGCATCTCAAAGTGATTAAGGTTAAAGTGAACAAGCTATGGAGTATATGCTTGACAAAGTATAAGGTGGCAATCTCATGTCCCTTGAATACGAGGCCCGCTCCTCATGCTACTCAAGTTTAGTTACCGGTAAGTTCTTGTCATAATAAGTACATGTGTATCATAGAGAACCGCCAACAGGGTACCCCTTGCCCGATGATACGGAAGAATCCCCATATCAAAATGACAAGGCAAGCAGACAATAAGCATCTCAACAATCTTCTTATTTACCATGGGAAAATGGTGCTTTTTTCTCTCTTTCCTCTTATCTCATCTTTTTTTCTCAATCTCTATCCCTCATTTTTTATAAGAAGAATGCTTCATAGATTGATCATTATGGTTACGCTGCAGGTTTCCACCATGATTAGGCATGGATTAGACCAGCGGCCCAGGCGTTTCTCTAACACACATACATAACTCCATGGACTTACAAGCTCCCCTTTCATTTCACACTGACGACATCCATAAACAAAAGAGCATGATATCAACTGGGTACAATGTACAAGTGCAATGTTGAAAGCGTTCCCCATGACAACATGGTTCTGCTAATCCCCAACGTATAAGTGCAAGCATATACAAAATAGATGACACAATGGTTCAAGTTTATTAGGGGCAAGAAAAGAAAAGTGTGCCATCAAGTTCGTGAGAGCTCTAATCACTAATTTTCACATAACAAGTTTAATTCGGAAGGTAGATAAAAACATGAATATACTTGGAATAGCAAATGCTAATAGGTAGGTATGGTGGACTCTTTGGAATAACTTGGTTTTATTTGGAGTTGGATGCATGAGTGGAACTCATACTTGGTTATGGAGGCTAGTAAAAGACTGGGAGCGACCAACTAAGAGAGCAATAATGGCCATAATCATGCAAAGCGACAAAACATCATTAATTAAAGCATAAAGTGATATTACAAGTTGAAAACTAAATGATCATAGAGGCTATGGTGACTTGGTATAGTTTTAACATGGTGTGAGCATGCACCAAGTCAACCCAAATAAAGCATTAAAGGAGAATACCACAATACTATGCTTTAATATGCTAAAACAACGCATGATTCTTTCAAGGCACATTAAGCAATCTCAATTGTTTATAACAAGTCATGCTACAACAATAATCACTAAGCATAGAGTCAAAGCAATATCAAGCATGGCATGATAAAGTATAAGCCACAGTCAAAAACAAGCTCCTTTTATACCACTTATAAGCATGAACTTTCCTACTCTTTTCCAACACCAATCGAAAACTAAAGCTAAACGTAGTGCTAGCAAAGGAGAACACTCACAGAACAATAAGAGTGAAAACTAGAGTGTTCTAGGCAATGAATAACAGGGTGTGTCTCTCTCCAAAAGAAGTGTGTTGGGATCCAACCAACTTATTTAAGCAAACTAAGCAAAAGAGAACTAAAAACAAAACGAAGACACTCCAAAAACAACACAACAGTGCATGAAACAATAAAAATGAAGTGTTTGGAAGAAACATGGGATTTTTATTGATGAAGAAGGGGATGCCTTGGGCATCCCTAAGCTTTGACGCTTGTACTTCTTGAATATTTCCTTGGGTGACACGGGTGGCATCCCCAAGCTTGAGATTTTGTCCATACTTCACCTTATCACATTACTCTTCCCTACACTTAAAATTTCCTTCATACAAAACTTCACACAATCTTCATTAGCAACATTAGTGCATTCAAAAGATAATAAACCTTTGGATTTTTGTTTTAAAACAGCAAAACTTTAATTAAAAACACAAGATACTATAGAAATTCCCTCAAAAAGCTCAATTCACCAAAAAGAACCCAAAAAGAAACCAATAAAGAGGCAAATGCAAATAATGGCAGAAATCTGTCAAAACAGACCAGCAGGTGAAAACCAATTTTTTCGAAGACCTTCTGTTTCTCAAATCAAAAAGTGTTGAACTAACGAAAGTTGGGTAACAACATGGGGCAGAATCATAAAAATTACAGCTCAAACCAACGTATAGAGATTTTTCACGAATTTTTACAGCGAAGCACAAAAATATTTTTCGGGACAACAACTTTCCCAAGCATTACTTCTCTCTCATTAGACGTTACTCTTGGCACAAAAACCACATAAAAATGATAAGGAGAGGTTATTACTGAAGCAATAACTTACAAGACTCAACTAAAACTTTTGGGTTATCTTCCAATAAGTACTTTTCTTTAACGCCTTTAAGTTAGGCATGATAGTTTGAGAAGATGCTCACATAAGAAATATGAATTAAAGTAAAAGAGAGCACCAGGAAGCAAATTCAAAGCACATTTAAGTCTAACCCACTTCCTATGCATAGGAATATTGTAAAGAAATAAGTCATGAAAGCACAAAGCAACAAGCATAGTAAAGAAAAACAAGTGCAACTTCAAGACTTTCAACATAAAGACGGGAAACTTAATATTGTTGAGATACATAAAACCATGTTTCCCTCTCTCATAATAACTTTAAGTAGCATCATGAATAAAATTAACAATATAACTATCACATAAAACATTCTTATCATGAGACACATGCATAAAAGAATTAATACTCCCCACATAAACATAGTCGTTCTTATTAATTGTAGTGGGAGCAAATTCAACAAAATAGCTATCATTATTATCCTCATCACCATAATCATCAAATATAGGAGGCATATTGTAATCATTAATTTTCTCCTCAATAGTAGGTGGATTCAAAATATCATATTAATCATTGTAATCATCATATATTGGAGGTTTCGTATCATCATAAGCAATAGAATAGCTATCTTCCAAAGCTGTGGAACTAAAAAGATCATGTTCATAAAAACTAGCTTCCCCAAGCTTAGACTTTTCCATAGCATTAGCAATAATGGTGTCCAAAGAATTCATACTAACAACATTGCTATTTGAATGCAAATAAAGTTACATAGGTTTTTTAATTTTCTCTTCAAACACTTCATGTCCTAACTCAAGATAAATACTATAAAGCTCTCTATTTTTGTTGTTGTTTTCCATTAAGCCTAACTAGTGAAAACAAGAAACAAAAAGACAAAATTGCAGAATCTAAAGGAAATAACTTCAAGCACTCACACCGGAGGATGTGCGTACCTTTTACCTTACCTCCCCGGCAACATCGCCAAAAAATAGCTTGATGTCTACGCACTTCTATTCTTATAAACAGTTGTTGGGCCTCCAAGTGCAGAGGTTTGTAGAACAGTAGCAAGTTTTCCTTAAGTGGATTACCCAAGGTTTATCGAACTCAGGGAGCAAGTGGTCAAAGGTATCCCTCTCAAGCAACCCTGCAATCAAGATACAAGAAGTCTCTTGTGTCCCCAACACACCCAATACACTTGTCAGGTGTATAGGTGAAGGGTTTCACAACATAGTAAATCAAAATTTTCTACGGAAGCGAACAGAGGGAAAGCCAAGATCTAATCTAGGAGATGCAAACAACGAGAGAGATTGGATTAGATCTTCATACCCTTGAAGATTCAAGCTGGCGGAACGTTAAATCCGGAACGTGGGTGATGTAGTCGTACTCGCTTCTCCTCCTCGCGATCCGATCCGATCTAGCACCACAAGTGGCGGTGCCTCTGTGAGATGCACACGTGCAGCACCTCGACGTCTCCTCCTTCCTCGGACCAGCGAGTATGGTGGAAAGATGGATTGGATCTACAACACGACGGCGTGGTGTATATGGTGGAGAATTTCTGCAGGCTTCGCCTACAAGCAATCGGGAGGAGAGAGGAAGGCAGCAGGGCTACTAGGGCTTGGAGGAGGTGTGTAATGGGGAGGGGCGCACCAGCCCTCTCTATATATAGAGGGGGGCGGACAGCCCCTCCTCCAAGCCTATCTCTAGTTTAAACGATTTAAACTCTCCCCTTATCTAGAAATTCTATCCCTAGATTTAAACGAGTTAAATCTATCTAGAATCGGCTGGGCCCTATGGGGCCTTGTGCCCCTGGCCCAATGCGGCCAGGACACTCCCTCATAGGCCCATGCCCCTCCGTAAGGTGGGACCACGTTGGCCCCCTTCCGGAAGGTTCTAGAAGCTTCCGTACAATACCGATTAACCGGAACAATTCCGAACTCCAAAAACTGCCTTATATGAATCTTATTCTCCGGACCATTCCGAACCTCTCGTGATATCCGGATCCCATCCGAGACTCGAACAAAATTCATAAACCAAGTATCCAATCTATCCTAGCGTCGAGACACGTTAAGTGTGTGACCTGCGGGTTCAAGAATATGCGACATGATCTTCTATCAATAATCAACAGAGTGCAGGCACCCATATTGACTCCACACATTCATCGATGATCATATCGGATGAACCACGATGCCAGGATTCAATCAATCCCATATATATATTCCCTTCGCCTCGCGATATTTTACTTGCCGAGATTCACCGTCGGCATCGTCATACCTAGTTCAATCTCGTTCACAGAAGTACTTTACTCGTTCCGTAATCCGATATCACTTTGTGATTAACTCCTTAACCACATGCTTGCAAGCGGTGTTGATATCGATTAAAGTGGGCCCGAAGTATATCTCTCCGACTTGGGAGGGACAAATCCCATCTTGATACATACAACCCAACAGATACTTTCCGATCACCTGAGAGACACCTTTATGATCACCCTCTCATAGGATGACGTTTGATGACCTCAAAGCTTTCTTCCGATACCAGGTAGTTGTATTATCTCATGGTCTAAGGAATACAATATTTGACATAGGAAAAGCTTCGCAAAGATGAACACAATGACACGATCTAATTGCTTCGCTTAGTTTGGTCATCCACCATATCATTCTCCCAATGATATGATCTCATTATCAATTGACAACTCATGTCTATGGTTAGGAAACCTTAACCATCATTGATCAATGAGCTAGTCCATAGAGGCGTACTAGGGACACGGTGTTGTTCACAAACCACACAAGTATTAATGTTTCCGCTTAATACAATTCTAGCATGGAATATAAACTTTATCATGAACAAGAATTATAATAATAACATCTTTATTATTGCCTCTAGGGCATAATTCCAATCTCCCTCTTGCACTAGAGTCAATAATCTAGTTTACATTTGGCAACAATCTCACACCCATGGCACTGAGGTGCTGATCATGTTTTACACGTGGAAGAGGTTTAGTCAATGGATATGCGACATTCAGATCTGTATGTACTTTGCTGATCTTCAGATCTCCATCTGCTATATAATCTCGGATTATATGAAACTTGCGGTTGATATGCTTGGTCTTTGGATGATATCTTGGTTCCTTAGCGAGTGCTATGGCGCCAGTGTTGTCACACAATATCTCCAGTGGGTCCAATGCACTTGGAACCACGCCAAGCTTAGTGATGAAGTTTCTGATCCAAACTCCTTCACTTGACGCTTCTGCAGCAGCCATGTATTCCGCTTCTACTGTAGATCCCGCGATCACGCTTTGCTTGCAGCTTCTCCAGCTCATAGCTCCTCCATTCAAAATATACACGTATCCTGTCTGAGATTTAGAATCATCCTTGTCGGTGTCAAAACTAGCATCGACGTAACCTTTTACGACGAGCTGCTCATCACCCCCATAGACTAAGAACATTTCTTTAGTCCTATTTAGGTACCTTAGGATGTTCTTCACGGTTGTCCAGTGTTCCACTCCTGGATCACTTTGATATCTGCTCATCAAACTAAGAGCATTGGACACATCCGGTCTAGTACACAGCATGGCATACATGATGGAACCTATGGCCGAGGCATAAGGCACTTTGCTCATAGCTTCCCTATCATTTACCGTAGCTGGACACCCAGCCTTGCTCAATATCTTACCTGACAACATAGGCACTGAACCTTTCAATGCCTTATCCATTCTGAACCTTTTCAGAACTTTGTCTAGGTATGTACTCTGGCTTAAAGCTATCAGGCGTCTTTGTCTATCTCTATAGATTTTGATGCCCAATATATAAGGAGCTTCACCTAGGTCTTTCATTGAAAAACACTTGTTCAAATAACTCTTCACATCGTTAAGCATGTTGATGTCATTTCCAATAATCAATATGTCATCCACATATAGTACCAGAAACGTCACCGAGCTCCCACTCACTTTATTGTAGATGCAAGCTACAAAGCAATTTGGAACAAATCCAAAGCTCTTGATCACTTGATCAAAGAAGGTTCCAACTCCGAGATGCTTGCTTGATCCATAAATGGAGCTGAAGTTTGCATACTTTATCAGCATCCTTAGGATCGACAAAACCTTCGGGTTGCATCATATACAACTCTTCATCAATGTTGCCATTGAGGAAAGAAGTCTTGACATCCATTTGCCATATTTCATAATCATGAAACGCAGCAATTGCTAATAAAATCCGTATGGACTTAAACATCGCTACGGAGAGAAAGTCTCATCATAGTCAACACCTTGAACTTGTCGAAAACCTTTCGCAACAAGCCGTGCTTTATAGACGGTAAAATTACCATCCGCGTCCGTTTTCTTCTTGAAGATCCATTTGCACTCAACGGCCTTTCGGTCGCTAGGAGGGTCCACCAAAGTCCATACTTGGTTTTCGCTCATGGATCCCAATTCGGATTTCATGGCTTCTAGCCATTTCTCAGAGTCTGGGCTCATCATCGCTTCCTCATAGTTCGTAGGTTCGCTGTCTTCTACTAACAAGACTGTCAAGACAGGGTTGCCGTACCACTCAGGAGGGGCACGCGACCTTGTCGACCTACGACGTTCAGTAGCAGCATCGTCCGAAGCTTCATGATCCTTGTCATTAGCTTCCTCTATTGTTGGTGCAGGCGGCACTAGAACAATTTCAGGTGCTGCGCTACTCTCCAATTCAAGAGAAGGTTCAATAACCTCGTCTAGCTCTACTTTCCTCCCACTCACTTCTTTCGAGAGAAACTCCTTCTCAAGAAAGGAACCGTTCTTGGCGACAAACACTTTGCCTTCGGTTCTGTGATAGAAGGTATACCCAATAGTTTCCTTAGGGTATCCTATGAAGACGCCTTTCTCCGCTTTGGGTTCGAGCTTGTCCGGCATCAACTTCTTGACGTAAGCTTCGCATCCCCAAACTTTAAGAAACGACAACTTAGGTTTAGCACCAAACCACAGTTCATACGGTGTCGTCTCAACGGATTTAGATGGAGCCCTATTTAAAGTGAATGCAGCGGTTTCTAATGCATAACCCCAAAATGATAGCAACCAAATCAGTAAGAGACATCATCGATCGGACCATATCTAATAGGGTTCGATTCCGGCGTTCAGACACACCATTGCGCTGTGGTGTTTCGGGTGGCGTGAGTTGTGAAACGATTCCACTTGCTTTGAGATGCGTGAGAAAATCATAACTTAAATACTCGCCCCCACGATCGGATCGTAGAAACTTAATCCTTTTGTTACGATGGTTCTCCACTTCATTCTGAAATTCCTTGAACTTTTCAAATGTTTTAGATTTATGTTTCATTAAATAGATATACCCATATCTACTTAAGTCATCGGTAAAAGTGAGAAAATAGCGATATCCACCGCGCGTCGAAACACTCATCGGTCCGCATACATCGGTATGTATGATTTCCAACAAGTCCGTTGCTCGCTCCATCATCTAGGAGAAGCGGGGTTTTGATCATCTTGCCCATGAGTCATGGTTCGCATGTGTCAAATGATTCAAAATCAAGAGACTCAAAAGTCCATCGAATGAAGTTTCTTCATGCGCTTTACACCAATATGACCTGACGATTGCCACAAATAAGTAGTATTATCACTATCTACTTTGCATCTCTTAGCCTCAATGTTATGGATGTGTGTTTCATCCCTTTCGAGATTTAGAAGAAATAAACCATTCACAAGAGGTGCATGACCATAAAAGATGTTACTCATATAAATAGAACAACCATTATTCTCCGATTAAAATGAATAACCGTCTTGCAATAAACACGATCCAGAAATAATGTTCATGCTCAACGCAGGCACATAATAACATTTATTAAGGTTTAAAACTAATCCCGAAGGTAAAACTAAGAAGAGCGTCTGACGGCCATCACATCAACTCTTGATCCGTTGCCAACGCCAAGCCGTCACCTCATCCCTTGCAAGCCCGTCTATTCCGTAGCTCTGTTTGAGTTACAAATATTAGCAACGAAGTATCAAATACCCGGGCACTACAACGAGGGCTAGTAAGGAAAACATCAATAACATGTATATCAAATATACCTTTGATGGTGCCAGCCTTCTTGTCGCTAAGTACTTGGACACGATTGCTTCCAGGACCCTTGTCCTTGCAATAGAAGCACTCGATGTCGGCTTAGGACCAGACTTGAGCTTCTTCTCAGCGAGGGCAGCGCTTGCCGCCTTTCTTGAAGGGCTTCTTTGCACCTTTACCTTTCTTAAAGGAGGGCTTGTTGACCATCAACACATGATTATCCTTCTTGATGTCCACCTCCGCAGCCTTCACTTTGCGAAGAGCTCGGTGATCGTGTCGATGGAACCAATCTGATTATGAGTCACTACAAAACTTTTGTAGCTGGGAGGAGTGATTGCAGAACCTGTCAATCTTGAGCTCCTCTCTGGAATCTTGCGATCCAGTTGCTCAAGGCGTTGAGTGTAGCCCGACATCTTAATGGCGTGCTCACTAACGGAACTCCCTTCCTCCATCTTGCAGTTAAAGAACTTCTCGGAGATCTCATATCTCTCGAGCGGGCCTGAGTCGAAACATGGTTTTCAACTCTTGAGAATCTCAAAGGGCCGGGATAGTTTTCAAAACGATTTTGAAGTTCTGGTTCCATAGCAAACAACATGGTGCTCTTAATCACACCATAATCATCTTTCTTGTTGATAGACAGCTTTCTCATCACCGCGATGGCGGCGGGGGTTACCTAACGCTTTCTCAAGGACATAGTCCTTTTGTCCGAACAGAATGATTCTTAGATTGCGGAACCAGTTGGTGAAGTTAGACCCATTGTTTCTAAGCTTTTCTTTCTCAGCAAAAGCGTTGAAGTTGAAGTTGGACTTGGCCATGTGATCTACAGATTTGCAAGTACAATTTAGACTATGTTCATGATAAATAGTTCAACTTAATCAAATTACTAGATGAACTCCACTAAATTCAACATCCCTCAAGTTGTTTAGTGAACACGATCCAAATTCACCACACCTAATCCGATCATCACGAGAAGAGATGTGGTTTCAATGGTGGACAACGAAGTGTCGATCATATCATTCATATGACTCATGCTTAACCTTTCGGTTCATGTGTTCCGAGGCCATGTCTGTACATGCTAGGCTCGTCAAGTTAGACCCAAGTATTTTCGCGTGTGCAAAACTGGCTTGCACCCGTTGTATGTGAGCGTAGAGTCTATAGCACCCGATCATCACGTGATGCTTGGACACGACGAACTTTCATAGCGGTGCATACTTGGGAGAACAGTTTTATCTTGATCTTTAAGTGAGGAATCATCTTATAATGCTACCGTCATGATCTAAGCATAATAAGATACATAAAGGATAAACATCACATGCATATAACTTTATGTGACATGGTATAGCCAATCTTGGCAATGATCTCCATCTTGTGCGTTCGGCATGATCTCCATCACTCCACCATGATTGCCTCCACCACGAATAGCAACTACAACTATTGCTAACTACTTAGCGATAAAGTAAAGCTATTACATGGCGTATAAGAAGTTGACTCGCAGGTCATACACAATTATAAAGAGAACCATATGGCTCATGCCGGTTGTGTACTCATCGACATGCAAGTCGTGAAACATTACAAAACATGATCATCGCATACAATATACACATCACATCTTGGGCCATACCATATCACAGAAAACACTCCCTGCAAAAACAAGTTAGACGCCTCTACTTTGTTGTTGCATGTTTTACGTGGCTTATGGGAGTAGATGCTAAGAACGATTCTTACCTACGGAAAGTCACAACGGTGATATTATGGTTGCCAAACTCCGGTGCTAATCCCATGACAACTATAGTGAGAGAAACTGACATCCACCAGCCGCATGTGTGGTACAAGCCACACGTCAAGTGCGAGCGGTCATGACGACGTCGCGTAAGGTTGGCCTGGACCGCTTCAATCTCACTATACCGCGTCATAAGAAGAACACAAACAAGAGGCTTGCAACAGAAAACATCAACGCCCGCAACAACCATGTTGCGTTCTACTCGTGAATCACATCTACGCATAGATCTAGCTCTGATACCACTGAAGGGTTTCGTAGCATAGTAAATCAAAAATTTCTACGGAAGCGAACAGAGGGAAAGCCAAGATCTAATCTAGGAGATGCAAACAACGAGAGAGATTGGATTAGATCTTCATACCCTTGAAGATTCGCCAGTGAACGTTAAATCGGAACGTGGGTGATGTAGTCGTACTCGCTTCTCCTCCTCGCGATCCGATCCGATCTAGCACCACAAGTGGCGGTGCCTCCGTGAGATGCACACGTGCAGCACCTCGACGTCTCCTCCTTCCTCGGACCAGCGAGTATGGTGGAAAGATGGATTGGATCTACAACACGACGGCGTGGTGTATATGGTGGAGAATTTCTGCTGCAGGGCTTCGCCTACAAACAATCGGGAGGGAGAGAGGAAGGCAGCAGGGCTACTAGGGCTTGGAGGGAGGTGTGTAATGGGGGGAGGGGGGCGCACCAGCCCTCTATATATAGAGGGGGAGGGGGCGGACAGCCCTAGCCCCTCCTCCAAGCCTATCTCTAGTTTAAACGATTTAAACTCTCCCCTTATCTAGAAATTCTATCCCTAGATTTAAACGAGTTAAATCTATCTAGAATCGGCTGGGCCCAATGCGGCCAGGACACTCCCTCATAGGCCCATGCCCCCTCCCGGAAGGTGGGACCATGTTGGCCCCCTTCCGGAAGGTTCTAGAAGCTTCCGGTACAATACCGATTAACCCGGAACAATTCCGAACTCCAAAAACTGCACTGCCTTATATGAATCTTAGTCTCCGGACCATTCCGGAACCTCTCGTGATATCCCGGATCCCATCCGAGACTCCGAACAAAAATTCATAAACCAAGTATCCAATCTATCCTAGCGTCGAGACACGTTAAGTGTGTGACCCTGCGGGTTCGAGAATATGCAGACATGATCTTCTATCAATAATCAACAGCGGGGTCTGGGCACCCATATTGACTCCCACACATTCATCGATGATCATATCGGATGAACCACGATGCCAGGATTCAATCAATTCCATATATATATTCCCTTCGTCTCGCGATATTTTACTTGCCCGAGATTCGACCGTCGGTACCGTCATACCTAGTTCAATCTCGTTCACAGCAAGTACTTTACTCGTTCCGTAATCCGATATCACTTTGTGATTAACTCCTTAACCACATGCTTGCAAGCGGTGTTGATATCGATTACCGAGTGGGCCCGAAGTATATCTCTCCGACTTGGGAGGGACAAATCCCATCTTGATACATACAACCCAACAGATACTTTCCGATCACCTGAGAGACACCTTTATGATCACCCTCTCATAGGATGACGTTTGATGACCTCAAAGCTTTCTTCCGATACCAGGGAGTTGTATTATCTCATGGTCTAAGGAATACATAATTTGACATAGGAAAAGCTTCGCAAAGATGAACACAATGACACGATCTAATTGCTTCGCTTAGTTTGGGTCTGTCCACCATATCATTCTCCCAATGATATGATCTCATTATCAATTGACAACTCATGTCTATGGTTAGGAAACCTTAACCATCATTGATCAATGAGCTAGTCCATAGAGGCGTACTAGGGACACGGTGTTGTTCACAAACCACACAAGTATTAATGTTTCCGCTTAATACAATTCTAGCATGGAATATAAACTTTATCATGAACAAGAATTATAATAATATCATCTTTATTATTGCCTCTAGGGCATAATTCCAACAATAGGTGCACTAGTTCGGCGAAGAGATAGTGAAATACAAGTGGTATGGATAATTATAAGTGGTAACGGTGCCAGAAAAGAGCTTGATGGGTATGAAGAGACTAAAGGAAATCTGAAATAAAGATGGAAGCAAGCAAACATGTAACAGATCTAGTTGCAAATGGTGTTTCAATGTTTAGAAACAAGGCCTAGGGATCATACTTTCACTAGTGAACACTCTCATATAAATATCATCTCTTTGTGATACTACTCTGAACTACTCTCCGGTTGGACACTCTAATCCATGGTAGGGCTATAACAACACTCCACAAAGTCTGCTTTCCCCATCTAGATAACCCCACACTGTCACCTTGAGCACTAGATGGTTCCAACAAACACCACAATTTCATAGAGACATCCAACTCCAAATATAACTCATAACAAGTATTTGTAATCTCTAGCCTAAGTGCCACCATGGTGTGCACGCTATTGATACATTGCAAATGTATCTATAATTTTTGATGTTCCATGCTTGGTTTTATCCACTTTCTTGTGTTTTGTCCACACTTTGGAGTAATTTTCATATGATTTCTTGGACTAACCTATTAACAAGAGCCACAGTGCCAACTGCCTGTTTTCTACTATTTTTAGTTCTAGGAAAGTCAGAAAATGAATATTCTCGGAATTCGACGGGACAAAAGCCAAAGTGCCTATTTTTCCGGAAGTCATCAGATGCCAGAATACGAGACGGAGAGGGGCCAGAGGCCGGCCACACTACCTGGCCACGCGACCAGGCTTGGCCCGCGCCAGGGGGTGGTGTGGTGGCCCTTGGCACCCCCTCGGCCTCACCTTCCGCCTATAAGATGCCCTCGGGACGAAAACCCTAAGGGCCTGATCAAAAATCCATGAAAGAGTATGTAGCCGCCGTCATCTCCATCCCTAGATCGGGAGGGATCTGAAGCTCTTCCCGGCACCCTGCCGGAGAGGGGAAAATTCACCCTGGAGGCCTTCTTCATCACCATGCAAGCCTCCGGTGTGACGCGTGAGTAGTTCATCCTTGGACTACAGATCTATGTAGTAGCTAGATGGCTGGTTCTCCTCCTTTGTGCTTTCATGTCTAGATCTTGTGAGCTCCGTTCATGATCAAGATCATCTATTTGTAATTCTTCATGTTGTGTTTGCGGGGATTCAATGGATATTGAGATGCTATTTCAGATTGATTATTGATTCTATCATGTCTTTGATATTTGTGATCTTGCATGATTTCCGTTGTTAGTATCTATCTTGGCCAAGTAGATGCTAGCAACTCCAAGAGTTAGTATTTATGCTCGACAATGGGTTCATGCCTCTAGTAATCTGGGGAAGTGACAGAAATCTCTAAGGTACTAGATGTGTTGTTGCTACTAGGGAGAAAACAACAATCCTTTGTTCATAGAACAATCGTATTGTTTACTTTACACGCAGTTTGTAAAGCAATAATCTGTTGCTTGCAACTTAATCTTTGGAGGGGTTCGGATGATAACCTGAAAGTGGATTATTAGTCATAGATGCAGTTGGATGGCGGTCTATGTATAATATTGTAATGCCCAATCAAGTTCCAAAGGAGTCAAGATGATTAGTATATGCATGTATTGCTTTCTCGATGTTTGTCAATTGCCCCGCTGTAATTTGTTCACCAGCATGTTATCTATCTAAGGAGAGCCACCTCTAGTGAACTATGGATCCTAGTCCTTGTCTTTTACATTCAATCTACAAACTGTTTACTGTTTTGTGTTTACTTTCTGCAAACTATTACTTCTTTCCATTCGATACGTTTAATCCTTTGTTTTCCGCAAAACATGGTGAGACTGACAACCTCATCGCAAGTTGGGGACAAAGTTCTGTGGTTGTGTTGTGCAGGTCTCCATGTTGCTACTAGCACCGGTAGTGCGCCCTGCCAAAGCTCAGCTAGTAACACCTTTGGGGTGTTTCCTTGCTCCTACTGGTTCGATTAAACCTTGGTTTCAAACTGAGGGAAACTTGCTGCTGTGCTCATCATACCTTCCTCTTGGGGTTCCCAACGAGCTCTACATCAACACCGCTCCAGCATTTTTCTGGCGCCATACACAGAGCCATCAGCTATCACTTTCACACATGTGGGGAGAGCCAGAGATCTATTAAAGCACTTGAGTAGCAAGGTAGATCTACTTGATTACAAAGCTCATGATCACAATATGATCATGCATAGAGAGAGAGATGAACACATAGCTACCGGTAGAACCCTTAGCCTCGAGAGAGAACTACTCCCTCCTCATCATGGGAATCAGCAATGGCGTTGGAGATGGTGGTGGAGATCGATGGAGATGGCTCCGGGGGCACTTCCCCGTCCCGGCAGGGTGCCGGAACAGAGACTTTCTGTCCCCCGAATCTCCCCTTCGGTGGCGGCGGCGCTGTGGAACTTTTCATGGCTGGAGGTTGGATTCTTTAGGGTTTTCTCATCGGAGGCTTCTTATAGGCGAAAGGGTAATGTCAGAGGGTGGACTAGGGGCCCACACCACCTAGTGGCGCGGCCAGGGGGACTCGCGCCACCACATGGTGTGGCCAGCCCCTAGCCCCTCTCCGTCTCGTCTTCTGGCTCCGTGAATCTTCCGGTAAAATATCAACTTTGGCTTTTGTCTGGTCCAATTCCGAGAATATTCATTTTCTGGCTTTTCTGGAACCAAAAATAGCAGAAAACAAGCAACTGGCACGGTGGCATCTTGGTAATAGGTTAGTTCCAGAAAATGTGTAAAAATACTCCAAAGTGTGGACAAAACATAAGAAAGTAGATATAAAACAAGCATGGAACATCAAAAATTATAGATATGTTTGCGACGTATCAAGGTGCAAGTGAAACAGGATGCAAGACACGAGGGTGCAGCCCCTATGTGCTTATTAAAAGAGGTTTCAGTTGGAAGGTTTTACCAAACACTAATTGTCGAAGTGTTGAATTGAAGCAACCAAGTGGCTCATGTGAGTGTTTGCACGGTCGGCACTACTTTACAGTCACACAAGGTTCAAGTCCCTGCGAAAATAACACATTAAAATAAAACGCATCGGTTTGGTACACGAACATAGTTCGTTTACCCCACCGATAAAAGGAAAGTAATAAAAAGAAAACATGAACTTCTATAGAGAATTACAGTCTACGAGGTTTCTGAGGTAGAAATTTATTGCTTACATATGCTCGGCTTCTCTAGATCATGGGAGAAGCTCCCAGATGGTGTTACGAGGTTTTTAGAAGAAGAAAGAATAAAATTTTGAGCAATGGTTACCTTCCAGTTGGTGTTTAAGAGGTTTTCTCAACTATACGGACGCAACTATACGGCCAGAACAATATGTTCCCGCCGTATAGTTGGTTGTCAAACTTTTTGTATCCTAGAAAAGAAATTTTACGAAGGCATCAATATCTATATGCCCGGAATTTTTATTCCCGCCGTATAGTTGGTCGTTAAACTCTCAGTACATATGAAAGAAAAATTGTCGATGGCAAAGATATCTATACGACCAGAACTATACGGCCAGAATTTTTATTCCCGCTGTATAGTTGGTCGTTAAACTCTCAGTATATTGGAAAAGAAATTCTACGGAGGCACCGATATCTATATGACCGGAACTATACGGCCGGAATTTTTATTCCCGCTGTATAGTTGGTCGTTAAACTCTCAGTACATATGAAAGAAAAATTGTCGACGGCCAAGATATCTATACGACTGGAACTATATAGCCGGAATTTTTATTCCTGCCATATAGTTGGTCGTTAAACTCTTAGTACATATGAAAGAAAAATTGTCGATGGCCAAGATATCTATACGACCAGAACTATACGGCCGGATTTTTTATTTTCACCGTATAGTTGGTCGTTAAACTCTCGGTATGCATCAAAAAAAATCTATTTCTTTGAGAATTCTTTCTTAACCTGAAACTTAGTGATATACCTTGTTTTGGCAGTAAAATAACAACTTTAATTTTCGACCAACAATAGCGTGTAGTAATAATAAATTCTACCTTGTGAAAACTACAACAAGATAACTCTAATAGCAAATCATGCAAAGAATAAAAATGCCAATGCAACATGAATGCATCAAGACTCAAGACACAAAACTAAGAAAGACACCTAATGATTTTCGGGTTGCCTCCCGAAAAGCGTTTTCTTATAACCAAGTAGCCAAGCTTTTCTCCAATATGATTTCAATAGATAGGAGCCAGAGAATTATTTATTCGTACCTCCAAAAGAGGTTTGGAGCACTTATTATTATAACATGGTCGAAGTCTCACCCGCTTGCGGCGCATCGGAGTCTTGTAGATAAATGTGTTGTTGCTCACAAATGATGATTGATGTGCCATGTGTGATGAGCATACCTCCCTAGATAGCTTCAACAAAAGGATTAGATATTTACATGTAAAGTCAAATATTTACCTTTGATAGCATCATCAGAATACAATTCATAGTACTCTTCTTGGGCTACACTATCACGAGGGAACACTTCATAATACTCATCTTTAGCAGCAGGGAAAAATTCAAAAGTGTCTGTATTCTCCAGTTCATCACCCTTGCTATCAAGTCCATCATTTCTAGAGTTATCAATCCAATCACAAAAAGAAGCATCATCAACAAATGTTTCATCAAAGATGTGCTCTCCCAAAACCTGCTCATTAATACTACAAGGATTTATGTCCAGATCATCATTATTAGTGTTCTCCAAATGAGTATCTAGGCATAAAGCCTCCGCAGATAAATTATCTTCAGTTGCAACATAATAAGAATCATTACTAGAGACTGAGGCATCATAAACAAACTTATTATTAGTAGAATGATGTTTGTCTTCAACCTCACCTTTTTGGTGTTCCTCCTCGTTATCCAGTGGTTCCTACAAAATGTTAGTTTAGGGAACTATTGTTTTACATAGCTCCTTACTCTTTAACACAAGTGCATTCCCACTAAAATGTTCTTGACAATAATTGACAATATAATCCATAATATTATGATGCCTTGATAAATCCTCATTATCGCTACTTTTCATAATAATACCAATTTTCCTAAGCAGCTCATGAGACCCTTCATAAACTATGTATTCCAAGAGTTTAAAATTATTACCGTTTATGTGAGTATCGGTTGATAAAAATTCTTTAAAGAGAGGAATGCATTCATAATCATAAAGCTTGTTAGGCTTACCATTATATTGCCTCATCTCTTTGAACAAATTACCAGAAGAGTAATCCACCTGCTTCCACATGTTCAGTAGTTGCATATCCTCAAGGATTAACAGTTGTTCTTCGTGTTCATCCTATTATTGGGAAGGAGCTTCATCCTTTTCCAATGGGATTTCCTGTCCCATGTTAATAGCATCACAATATTCATAGAAAGATTCATTTCCTAGTTCCTCCTCAGAACAATCATCGTAAGTTTGGGACTTATAGAAATCATTACTAGATAATGAGATATCGTTTGCATGCATACTATTTGTGTGTGGAAAGTTATTTTCAGAAGTAGGAGATTCAAGTGGTTGATCAAGTTGTTCCTCTTCATTCTTACTAAGATAATTCGCGAGTAGCTCAGCGATAGTCTTACCTTCGGGCTTACCTTCCACTAGTTGAGAGGGTGCAACATCAAGTGTCACCTCTTTATTAGCAATATGTTCAGGCGGTTTCGGTGGAGGTTCTACATATGATGTTGCCTTTTCTTTAGCTTTTTGATCCTGCAAAAGGCTAGGCTTTTCCATGTGGGCTGAAATCAGCTGATAAACTGTGCAAGCTAAAACATTATCCATAAAGTACTCACGGCAACATGAATATATAGGATAAACTTCTTCAATCATTTCATCAACCTCCTAGCATCTTTCTCGAATAATATTTTTATAGAAGAAAACAATTCTGAACAACTAGTATAAAGCGCAAATTCTAGAACTTCCATATCAACTAAGATTTTAAACTCATTTCTATAAGATTCTAATGCAGGATCAATGTTATACTTACATTGGTAGGCGATATGATCTTTGGATCCGTAGAATCTACAAGCAAACCGGTATGAGGCACATAGCATGGATGTATAATCATTCACCAGAGCTATCCATTGATTCAGTATTTCTCGCAACTTCTCCTTCCTTGCGAGCTTCTCTTGTTCAAGAGTAGTCTTCTTGGAAGACATGATTAGTAACAAATATTTTTTATGGGTTTTTGATTTGTAAACAAAAGCAAAAATACAAATGCAGCAAATAAAGAAAGCTTAAAAAAATCTAGCAAAACTAAAATAAACAATAAAAAGCTAAAAGACCTACATCACTTAGCTCCCCGACAATAGCGCCAGAAAATAGCTTGATGACTGCAAGTGCATAGATCGTTTGTAGCTAGTTTCGAAATAAAGATATTGATCCCATAGGGAGCGGGAGTCTGAAATAATAACTCTTTGAACTAAATACTGAAATAGTAATGCTATATAACGTTCTAAGTAACAAGATAAAATGCGAGTTTTGTATAAAAGATATTTTTGGGTTTTCAAATAAAAGAACAATAAGTAAACTAAAGCTGTAAGTAAACAAGAGCATGAAAGTATGATTACGAAAGTCTGCAAGATGATGGAAAGAGTTCTCAGAGAGTAGTGGATCCACCGCTAGTAATTAGAAAGAGTGATCAAAATTATTATAATGAATAAGACTATTTATGATATGTGTGAAAGGAGTTCCATATATGGACGAATAGCCAGCAACCATTGCATACATCATCCTCATAACCACAGCAGACAATAACCGACAACCATCGCGTTACCGTGCTATTAAGGGATTTCTCCCGTGGCATGGGCATGGCTTGATGAGTTCTCCTTGATTCCCCAAGTTAGTACGTAAAGAATGACAACTACTTTATAGTCACAATAAGTGCTATCATCCTTCCGTCTACCAACAAGTAATCCCCTTCATCATGTCCCCGCAAGAGGCAAATATTAAGGAGGTGCACAACTCCCAACATCAAGATGAAGACAATTAACATAGACACATAATAAACAATATCACATAATAATCTTTATCTCAATTCAATCTCATACTAGGGTTCTTGGGCTCGTTCAGTTCGTATCATCGAGGGCTACAACCTTGTGGTCTTGGATCTTTATTTTGAGAAGTTGAAAAAATCCACATTTTCAACCTCTCAAATGGCTAAGTCTGGTCCCTACAGCTCCTCCATACTATGCTCTCTTTGTTCCTTTTGCCTTTGTTTTATCCATAATCATCATCAACACCTACACACATGTCATAGACAAGGAAAAGTTATAAAATTCTACCTAAACTACTAAATGTGCAAAGCTCATATGAAAGTAAATGAGAAATAGAAATCATGCATATAAGGCATAGCTATAGCTGGAAGAAACATTATATGAGAGATAAATGGCACAATGTATATGGCTAAAAGAGGTGGTATTTCACAGCCATCAACGCCCTTTCTGAATCATGGACATTGCCCCTTTTGACCAAGGGTATTCACTATTTTGATCAGTTGTTTTTGTGGTAGCGCTACTGGTGGTGGTGATGGTGTGTCAAAGGCTAATGTGTCAGGGATGTGTATCCTCGGTTTGCCGCTTCAGTTGCTTTTGCATTACATAGCTCCTACATCTTCAAGAATGTTCGGCAGTCTTTCATGAGATGGTTAGATTATCGTATGCCTGCTGAGTCGACGTAAAAGTGCATATTACAGGGTCCTTCTAGCATTTGCATTGCGGACATGGGTGGGTCTCGAGCTCTTGGCTGGTACTGTTGTGTTAACTGGCTTCCTCCGACGTCGTCCCTGTTATGGCGGTATCCGCCATTGTAGTTGTTGCTTCTGTTGTTACCTTCACCCGTGAAACTGGCTGCAATGTAACTTGGTCCCGTGTTTCCATCGTTGTTCCTTCTTCTTCTATCGTTGCCGCGTTTATCCCTGTCTTCCTCGGGTGATCACGTACGCTTATTATGCAGCACGTCTTCTCCATCAGCCCAGCGATTTGATGTTTCCATTAGTTGTGAGATTGTTTTGGGTTTTACCCATCCCAGTTCTTCTATGAATTCTCGGTGACGGAGGCCATCATTGAAGGCATCGATGGCCGTTTCGTCGAATATGGACTAAGCTGAGTTTTTTATGATATTCCATCGTTGGATGAATGCTCTTATTGATTCCCTAGATTTTTGTTTGCATGCCCACAACTGCTCCAAGGATGGGGGTCGTTTAAACGTGGATTGGAAGTGCCAGATGAATTTATCTTCCAGGTCGTTCCAACTGTCGATGGAATCTTCGGGTAACTGTCTGAGCCATGATCTTGCGGCACTGGTGAGGTGTAGCTATAAGTTTTGCATTGCGGTAGCTGTGGAGCCACCTTGTAACTTGATAGTGGCCAAATAATCTGCTAACCATGCTTCGGGTTCCTGGAGTCCATCGTACTTGTGGCGGTCGTGCGGAAGTTTGAAGTCTTTGGGTACCGAGGTTTTGCGAATCCGCTGAGTGAAACAGCTGGCCCCACATAGCTCGTAACCTTCTTTGTTGTATCCATCATGGTATCGTCGGCTGCGGTTTTCATCTCTTGATCCATCGTTTCTATGTTGCGTGGTGTCGTTTCTTGTGTTGCTTCGCGGCTCGGGTCCTACGAGGTGTGCCTGGTGTGGAGATCGAGATCATCGGGTGTGTCCCACTTGCCAAGGGCTGCTGCGGCAGCGTGGGGATCTATCGAGATGTTGTGTGGTTCCTTTCTCTGCTTCCGTGAGAGAGGCTCCCACCATGCCAAGGTTCATCAGGGCAGAGCGGTGGAGGGTCGCACGGGGATCATCGGGTGCGGGCTGAGTTGTGATCAGATATGTTTGCGTGGCCACAATGGCTGTCTAGGCCGTTTTTACTTTGATGTTTTCTACTTGGTCGATCGACATGAACGATAGATCAAGATCCCGGATGAGCCCGCTTCTTTCTGATTTGGGGATATTATCCAGTCGAGATGTTCCCCTTCTTGGCGGTGCTCCTCCTGTTACGCTTCCTGATCCTCGGGTAGAGCTTAACTGTGCCCGTCGTAAGCTGGATTCGTCGGCTAATCTATTTCTTTCGTCGAGTTACCTTTGCATCCTGAGTAGGTCTCTCTTCTTGTGATGAAGCAGATATTGGTATGCTAGTAGATCCTCGTGTGAAGCGTCTGCTGTCATTGGAACTGCTCCCGAAATTGCTTCCCTTGCTTTTTGCCATGCCACTGCTGGTAGCCGAAGAGTTTACCTCTCTCCTGCTTGCGGTTCTACGCCTCTTCCTTGGACTATGCGGTTATCCACCGTTTCTCCTCTGTTTCCATGGTCCCCTTCATTGTTGTGATTTCCTGCATTGTCATCCGATAAAATATCATTGGGATCGAGGATAGGGTTACTGTTAGAGTCGCGTGGTGTTGAGGTATTTCTGTTGACCATGCACACTTGGTGGCGTGTTATGCGTGGGATGATGATGTTGTCTTCTTCCCCGAAGGATGCGCTGGTAATATTCTGAGATTTTAGTTCTGGGTAGATCCTCGCCATCCTTATTCTGAAGTCGATGTTTTTGCTGCTTTCTTCGGGTTCTGAAATTGCCGGGTATGCTTCGTGTGGTAGGGTTGGCTGAGAACCTGATCCGAAGGAGAGATTGTCATAAAGACCATCAAGGTCCCCTAGATCCATCTCGATACTCATCTTCTTCACCTGCTTCGATCTATGCTATGGCATCCATGGAGGATCCGAGGGATGATGCTGTTACTGCCGTAGGCTTAGGTTTTTCCACCGACGGTTCTGATGTGATCAGGGCCGAAATGTGCGATTCTTGAGGGTCTTCTACTTGTAAGTGGAAGCTTCTGATGATTAGATCGGATCCGCCATTGAAACCGGCAGGTACCAATACAGGGGTGGGCGGGTGTGGATCTGCTTTTGTTGGGTTGATGCTTGGTGGAGAGCGGTCCACTGAATCCATGGTTCCAGCGTTCAGGTTTCCCACAGACGGCGCCAATTGACGAGGGGTAACCTCGGCAATGTCCATGGTGAAGGACTTAGGGTTTCGCGGAAAAGAGAACGATGGGGATTTCATCGGATGTCAGGAAAATAATGAAGTCAAAGTCGCCTGAATATTTGGAAATCGCACTATTACAAGTTGCCTGGGAGTTTTTGGGTACCCTCACTTGGGCTTCTCCCGTCCTATATATAATAGGCCAGGTCTCAAAGCTGTATGACAATAGGTTTTACATACACATAATTACAACACCAACACAATGTCGATTCATAGTTTCTTTCCTAATACAATCAAAGTCTTTGTTGGTTGCTTCCTTGGGCTATCATCTGAGATCTTCATGGGCCGGAAGCCTTTTACCCAGTATAGGGTAACAAATCATCAACATCCGAGTAATCATACCTATGTCAGAGAGAGAGGGAAAAGACGCTCTTAAAAAGGCCAATCATAAAAATAACAAAAAAGAAAACTTCCAATTTAGGCGGCAGGGCGCACGTAACCACCAAATGCGCCCCAAATAGTCCCACACAACGTCCCCCATAATCAGCGAGAGATGGATGGATGGTCCACTGTGTATCCTGGCCCCACCTGTCAGCATGTAACAAGTCGAGGCGACGTAACGTAACGGTCAACGCACGACCCGCCCCAACGCGGTCTGATACATTGCAAATGTATCTATAATTTTTATGTTCCATGCTTGGTTTTATCCACTTTCTTGTGTTTTGTTCCAACTTTGGAGTACTTTTCATATGATTTCTTGGACACCACCTGGCCGCACGGCCAGGCCTGGCCCGCGCCAGGGGATGGTGTGGCCAGCCCAGGCACCCCCTCGGCATCTCCTTCCGCCTATATATTACCCTCGGGATGAAAACCCTAAGTGCTCGATCAAAAATCCAAGAAAGAGTCTGTAGCCGCCGTCATCTCCATCCCTAGATCAGGAGGGATCTGAAGCTCTTCCCGACACCTGGGAGAGAATTCACCGAGGCCTTCTTCATCACCATGCAAGCCTCCGGTGTGATGCGTGAGTAGTTCATCCTTGGACTACGGATCCATGTAGTAGCTAGATGGCTGGTTCTCCTCCTTTGTGCTTTCATGTTTAGCTCTTGTGAGCTCCGTTCATGATCAAGATCATCTATTTGTAATCATACATGTTGTGTTTGCGGGGATCCGATGGATATTGAGATGCTATTTTAGATTGATTATTGATTCTATCATGTCTTTGTTATTTGAGATCTTGCATGCTTTCCGTTGTTAGTAGCTATCTTGGCCAAGTAGATGCTAGCAACTCCAAGAGTTAGTATTTATGCTTGATAGTGGGTTCATGCGTCTGGTAATCTGGGGAAGTGACAGAAATCTCTAAGGTACCAGATGTGTTGTTACTACTAGGGAGAAAATAACAATCCTTTGTTCATAGAACAATCGTATTGTTTACTTTACACGCAGTTCGTAAAGCAATAATCTGTTGCTTGCAACTTAATACTAGAGGGGGTTCGGATGATAACCTGAAGGTGGATTATTAGTCATAGATGCAGTTGGATGGCGGTCTATGTATTATGTTGTAATGCCCAATCAAGTCTTAGAGGAGTCAAGATGATTAGTATATGCATGTATTGCTTTCTCGGTGTTTGTCAATTGCCCCACTGTAATTTGTTCACCCAGCATGTTATCTATCTTAAGGAGAGCCACCTCTAGTGAACTATGGATCCCGGTCCTTGTCTTTTACATACAATCTACAATATTTTATTGCTTTGTGTTTACTTTCTTCAAACTTTTACTTCTTTCCATTCGATACGTTTAATCCTTTGTTTTCTGCAAAACACGGTGAGATTGACAACCTCATCGCAAGTTGGGGACAAAGTTATGTGGTTGTGTTGTGCAGGTCTCCACATTTCTACTAGCACCGGTAGTGCGCCCTGCCAAGGCTTAGCTAATAACATCTTTGGGGTGTTTCCTTGCTCCTACTGGTTCGATTAAACCTTGGTTTCATACTGAGGGAAACTTGCTGCTGTGCTCATCATACCTTCCTCTTGGGGTTCCCAACGAGCTCTACATCAACACCGCACCAGCACTTTTCTGGGCGCCGTGCATTGAGCCATCAAGCATTTTTCTGGCGCCATTGCCTGGGAGTCAAGGACATCTTCACAAGGGGAGTCCCTCATAACCAATCTCTTTACTTTGTTGTTTTTGTTTTGCTTAGTTTCTTTTTGCTTTGTTTGCTTGTTTTGTTCTTTCAAAAACACAAAAAAATAAATTAGTTTTACTAGTTTGCTTTCTTATTTGAAAACCCAAAAAAATGACTACTCTTGAAAACACTAAGTTGTGTGACTTCACTAGAACCAACAACAATGATTTTATGAGCACACCTATTGCTCCACCTGTGGCTGAAAATACTTTCTTTGAGATAAAACCTGCTTTGCTCAATCTTGTTATGAGAGAACAATTTTCTGGTATTGGTAATGAAGATGCTGCTTCCCATCTAAATAACTTTGTTGAACTTTGTGAGATGCAAAAGCATAGGGATATAGATGGTGATATTATTAAGCTGAAATTGTTTCCTTTCTCTTTGAGAGGAAAAGCTAAAGAGTGGTTGAATTCCTTAACTAGGAATAGTATTGATTCTTGGACTAAGTGCAAAGATGCTTTTATTGGGAAATACTATCCTCCTGCTAAGATTATATCCATGAGAAGTGAAATAATGAAGTTTAAACAACTTGATAATGAGCATGTTGCTCAAGCTTGGGAAAGAATGAAATCTTTGGTAAAGAATTGTCCCACTCATGGACTGACTGCGTGGATGATCATCCAAACTTTTTATGCAGGATTGAACTATTCTTCAAGGAACCTATTGGATTCAGCTGCTGGAGGTACCTTTATGACCATCACTTTGGGTGCTGCAACAAAACTTTTGGACAATATGATGGTTAATAATTCTGAATGGCATACTGAGAGAGCTCCACAAGGTAGGTAAATTCTGTAGAGGAAACCTCCTCCTTGAGTGATAAGATTGATATAATTATGTCTATGATTGTTAATGGAAAAGCCCATATTGATCCAAATAATGTTCCTTTAGCCTCTTTGGTTGCTCAAGAAGAGCAAGTTGATGTGAACTTCATAAGAAATAACAATTTTGGCAATAATGCTTATGGTAATAATGCTTATAGGAGCAATTTTGGTAACAACAATTATAAGCCATATCCTCCCAACAAGGGTAATGCTTATGGAAATTCTTACAACAATAATAAGAGTGCTCCCTCTGAACTTGAAGTTATGCTTAAAGAGTTTATTAGTAAACAAACTGCTTTCAATAAAACTATTGAGGAAAACTCTCTAATGCTGAAAGAAATATAGCATCTTAGGCTGAAGCTCAATCTTCTTTGAATAAAATGGCTGCTAAACCTGAAACTAATGAGAATCCCTTTGCAGCTACTAATGCCATACAAGTAAGAATTGATGAAAATGTTAGACTATTAGCTGAATTACATGCTAAGTGGGAAAGAGAAGATGAAATTGCTAGAAACATTAGTGTTTCTACTATTACCACCACTAGTGTTGAGGCTAGTAATAGTTCTACTACTTTAGATGATAAAGTTGATTTTGATCTTGATGGTTGCAACATCTCTGAAGTTATTAAGTTTCTACAAAAGCTTGCTAAAAGTCCTAATGCTAGTGCTATGAACATGGCCTTTACAAAACACATTACTGATGCTCTCATAAAGATTAAAGAAGAAAAGATGAAACATAAAGCTTCTATTCCTATAAAACAAGAAGATGGTTGGGAACCCATCATTAATATGAAAGTGAATGACTTTGATTTCAAAGCTTTATGTGATCTTGATAGTAGTGTTTCTATTATGCCTAGAAGGATTTATGATATGCTTGATTTGCCTCCTCTTGAAGATTGTTATTTGAATGTCCCACTTGATGATAATGCTAAAAATAAACTCATGGGGAGTCTTAATGATGTTCTTATTATGGTTAACTATTCATATGTCCCCGTTGATTTCTATGTTTTGGATGTTGAATACAATGCTTCTTGTCCTATTATTTTGGGAAGACCTTTTCTTATAACTATTGGTTCCATCATTGATATGAAAGAAGGCATCATTAAATATCAACTCCCACTCAAGAAAGGTATAGAACACTTCCCTAAAAAGAGAGAAAATATTTCTTTTGATTCTCCTATGAAAACAAAATTTGGTTTTAATGCTTCTTCATTTGAGAACACTTGATTCTTTCTTTGCTTCTTATGCCTAACTTAAAGGCGTTAAAAAAAGTACTTATTGGGAAATAACCCAAAAGTTTTAGATGAGTTTTGGAAGTTATTACTTCAGTAATAACCGCTCCTTATCCTTTTTATTTGCTTTTTGTGCCAAGAGTAACCTCTAATGAGAGTGAGTAATGATTGGGAAAGTTGCTGTCCCGAAACAGATTTTTGTGCTTCATCATAAAAATTCGTGAGAGAGCTATGTATGTCGGATTGAGCTGTAATTTTTTGTGATTCTGACCCAGGTTGTTATCTAACTTTCGTTAGTTCAACACTTTTTGATTTGAGCAACATAAGGTCTTCGAACAAATTCGACTTTACCTGCTGGTCTGTTTTGACAGATTTCTGCCATTTTCTGCATTTGCTTCTTGTGGGTTCCTTTTTGAGTTCTTTTGGGGAATTGAGATTTTTGAAGGAAGTGCTACAGTAACTAGTGTTCTAATGGAAGTTTATTTGGTGTTACAACTGAACCTTAAGACTTATTTATCTTAAGTGCACTAATGTTGCTAATGAGATTGTGTGAAGTTTTGTATGAAGGAAAAATTTCAGGTGTATGGAAGGAATGAGTAATGAGATGAAGGATGGACTAAAGCTCAAGCTTGGGGATGCCATGCGTGTCACCCTAAGAAATATCCAAGAAGTACAAGCGTCAAAGCTTGGGGCTGCCCAAGGCATCCCCTTCTTCATCAATAAAAATTCCAGGTTTCTTCCAAACGCTTCATTTTTATTGTTTCATGCACAGTTGTGTTTTTCTTGGAGCGTCTTCTTTTTTGTTTTCGTTTTGGTTTTTTGTTTGCTTAGTTTTCTGAATAAATTGGTTGGACCCCCTCTTTCATACATTGGTTTGCAAATAGTTCGGTTTGGTTTGGAAAAGAGTAGGAAAGTTCATGCTTATGTGGTAAAAAGAGCTTGTTTTTTACTGTGGCCTATGCTTTGTCATGCCATGCTTGATATTGTTTTGGATTTATGCTTAGTATTCTTTGTTATAGCATGACTTGTTATAAACAATTGAGATTGCTTAATGTGCCTTGGATGAATCATGCGTTGTTTTAGCATATTAAAGCATAGTATAGTGGTATTCTCCTTTGATGCTTTATTTGGGTTGACTTGGCACATGCTCACACCATGTTATGACTATCCAAAGTCACTATAGCCTTTATGATCCTTTAGTTTTCAACTTGTAGTATCACTTTATGCTTTGATCAATGATGTTTTGTCGCTCTGCATGATTATGGCCATTATTGCTCTCTTAGTTTGTCGCTCCCAGTCTTTTGCTAGCCTCCACAACAAAGTATGAGTTCCACTCATGCATCCAACTCCCTAAACCAAGTTATACCAAAGAGTCCACCATACCTACCTACTAGCTTATGCTATTCCAAGTATATTCATGCTTTTGTTTACCTTCCACTTGTTATGAGAAAACTAGTGATTAAAGCTCTCACGAACTTGATGGCACAGTTTACTTTACTTGCCCTTAAAAACTTGAACCATTGTGTCGTCTATGTTGTATATGCTTGCACTTATTTGTTGGGAATTAGTAGAACCATGCTTTCATGGGGAACGCTTTCAACATTGCACTTGGTACTTGTACCTAGTTGATATCATGCTCTTTTGTATATGGATGTCGTCGGTGTGAAATGAAAGGGGAGCTTGTAAGTCCATGGAGTTATGTATATGTGTTAGAGAAACGCCTGGGCCGCTAGTCTAATCCATGCTGACATGGTGGAAACCTGCAGCGTAACCATAATGAGTTGTCTATGAAGCATTCTTCTAATAAAAAAAGGAGTCCTATATTGAGAAGAAAAAATAGATACTATGAAAAGAGGAAAGAGAGAAAAAGGGACCATATTCCCATGGTAAATAAGAAGAATGCTGAGATGCTCGTTGTCTGCTTGCCTTGTCATTTTGATATGGGGATTCTTCCGTATCATCGGGCAAGGGGTACCTAGTTGGCGGTTCTCAATGATACACATGTATTTACAATGACAAGAACTTACCGGTGACTAAATTTGAGTAGCATGAGGAGCGGCCCTCATATACAAGGGACATGAGATTTCTGACTTATACTTCGTCAAGCATGTACACCATAGTTTGTTCACTTTAACCTTAATCACTTCAAGATGCTTATGATAGGGGCAATGAGAGCTGAAAGCTATAAGTACCATAATTTTTCGAAGCTCTTTATGAGACTTGAATCCCTACTTACTTTTACAAAAGGCATTTCTTCCACCATTATATTGAGTCTCCACCTTCTATCTTTATGCACCTACTTTGAGAGCATAGTGGCCATTATTAGTTCTGTGTGCATTGTCCCAAGACCAGTTGATTGATGCATACTTCTATATTGCTTGTTTTAAACTATTGTATCTAGTCACTCTTATGAACTTTGAAGGTGTCCTATGCATTTATATTTGCTACTCTATTGAGGGACAAGCTGAATACTATTATGCTATGTTTTCTTTATGTGAAACAAACAAACGTCTTGCAAAGCATTGTTATTCATGAATCTTTTGTTTGTGCCTTTTCATGCTGTATCATAGCTTCTTTGCTTATTGCTAGAACTTTGTCTTTCATGTTATGATTGAAGTACTATGATCCCAGCTTTTAATGTTTTACAAATACTTTGATCAAGTCTTTGATGGTGCATGTCACCTCAAAAATTATTCTTTCTTTTTATCACTTACCTACTCGAGGACGAGCAGGAGTTAAGCTTGGGGATGTTGATACATTGCAAATGTATCTATAATTTTTGATGTTCCATGCTCGGTTTTATCCACTTTCTTGTGTTTTGTTCCAACTTTGGAGTACTTTTCACATGATTTCTTGGACTAACCTATTAACAAGAGCCACAGTGCCAGTTGCCTGTTTTCTGCTGTTTTCGGTTCCAAGAAAGTCAGAAAATGAATATTCTCAGAATTGGACGGGACAAAAGCCAAAGTGCCTATTTTTCCGGAAGGGGTCAAGTGCTAGAATAAGAGACGGAGAAGGGCCAGAGGGCGGCCACACCACCTGGCCGCGCAGCCAGGCCTGGCCCGCGACAGGGGGTGGTGTGGCCAGCCCAGGCACCCCCTCGGCCTCTCCTTCCGCCTATATATTGCCCTCGGGACGAAAACCCTAAGTGCCCAATCAAAAATCCACGAAAGAGTCTGTAGCCGCCGTCATCTCCATCCCTAGATCGGGAGGGATCTGAAGCTCTTCCCGGCACCCTGCCGGAGAGGGGAATTCACCCTGGAGGCCTTCTTCATCACCATGCAAGCCTCTGGTGTGATGCGTGAGTAGTTCATCCTTGGACTACGGATCCATGTAGTAGCTAGATGGCTGGTTCTCCTCCTTTGTGCTTTCATGTTTAGCTCTTGTGAGCTCCGTTCATGATCAAGATCATCTATTTGTAATCATACATGTTGTGTTTGCGGGGATCCGATGGATATTGAGATGCTATTTCAGATTGATTATTGATTCTATCATGTCTTTGTTATTTGAGATCTTGCATGCTTTCCGTTGTTAGTAGCTATCTTGGCCAAGTAGATGCTAGCAACTCCAAGAGTTAGTATTTATGCTCGATAGTGGGTTCATGCCTCTGGTAATCTGGGGAAGTGACAGAAATCTCTAAGGTACCAGATGTGTTGTTGCTACTAGGGAGAAAACAGCAATCGTTTGTTCATATAACAATCGTATTGTTTACTTTACACACAGTTCGTAAAGCAATAATCTGTTGCTTGCAACTTAATACTAGAGGGGGTTCGGATGATAACCTGAAGGTGGATTATTAGTCATAGATGCAGTTTGATGGCGGTCTATGTATTATGTTGTAATGCCCAATCAAGTCTCATAGGAGTCAAGATGATTAGTATATGCATGTATTGCTTTCTCGGTGTTTGTCAATTGCCCCGTTGTAATTTGTTCACCTAGCATGTTATCTATCTTAAGGAGAGCCACCTCTAGTGAACTATGGATCCCGGTCCTTGTCTTTTACATACAATCTACAATCTTTTACTGCTTTGTGTTTACTTTCTACAAACTTTTACTTCTTTCCATTCGATACTTTAATCCTTTGTTTTCCGCAAAACACGGTGAGATTGACAACCTCATCGCAAGTTGGGGACAAAGTTCTGTGGTTGTGTTGTGCAGGTCTCCACGTTGCTACTAGCACCGGTAGTGCGCCCTGCCAAGGCTCAGCTAGGAACACCTTTGGGGTGTTTCCTTTCTCCTACTGGTTCGATTAAACCATGGTCTCATACTGAGGGAAACTTGCTGCTGTGCTCATCATATCTTCCTCTTGGGGTTCCCAACGATCTCTACATCAACACCGCACCAGCACTTTTCTGGTCGCCGTGCATCGAGCCATCACGGTGCCACCGGTCAGCATCTAACAGTCAAGCCTTTCACCTGACGGCATCCCCTCGTCCGAGCGCATGTGAGGGTTTCAGAATGGAGGGAGGGCAAAAGTAAGGAAAAACTAAGCGGCTGGTGAAAACTGAGTACAACTAACGAACCAGGGGCACGAAAATAGAAATCCATACTATCTATGTGAACTTACGTGCTTGTTGAAGTGTTTAATTATGTCAGTTACTTTATGTTCAATTGTCACTTTTCGAAGTTTTGAGATATTCTTTATCTGTTATATGTCACTGATGACTGCAAGTGCACAAATCGTTTGTAGCTAGTTTTGAAATAAAGATATTGATCCCATAGGGAGCAGGAGTCTGAAGTCTAATAACTCTTTGAACTAAATATTGAAATAGTAATGCTAAATAACGTTCTAAGTAACAGGATAAAATGTGAGTTTTGTATAAAAGATATTTTGGGGTTTTAAAATAAGAGAACAATAAGTAAACTAAAGATGTAAGTAAACAAGAGCATGCAAGTATGATTACGAAAGTCTGCAAGATGATAGAAAGAGTTCTCAGGGAGTAGTGGATCCACCACTAGTAATTAGAAAGAGTGATCAAAATTATTATAATGAATAAGACCATTTATGATATGTGTGGGAGGAGCTCCATATATGGACGAATAGGCAGCAACCACTGCACACATCATCCGTCATAACCACATACAACAATCGACATCAATCGAATTACTGTGCTATTAAGGGACTTTGCCCCGTAGGATGTATCCCATGGCATGGACAATGTTCCGTGAGTTCTCCTCGGTTCCCAAGTTAATACGTAAGGAATGACAAAAACTTTATAGTCATTGTAAGTGCTATCATCCCTCCTTCTACCAACAAGTAGTTCCCTCCATCTAGTCCTTAGTGATGCAAATATTGATTGGCGCCCTTCACCCAACATCAAGATGAAGGAAATCTAACACACACACATAATGAACAATATCACATAATAATCTTTATCTCAATTCAATCTCATACTAGGGTTTCTCCATCTCCCCAAGAATAAAGGAAACTACTCACACATAAAGGCAATCAACATCATGGATATAATATGGATGAAGTATGATGATACAATTGAAAACAAGTGCAAATCCAAGATTCAATCTAGAATTACAACAAGTAACCAAAGGGGATCGGTGATGGAGACGTTGTTGATGAAGATGACGATGTAGATCGATGTGGAGGCCTTCAAGATCCTAGTCCCTTGTTCTCTTGTGTGATGGTGATGGTGTGATCTGATTGGAGGTGGCTATGGCGGTGGCACGGCGGCAGGGCTCTGCCGGGGTGGAGGATATGGCTTGGTGGCTCTCTCTTGGGTCCTCCCTCCTTTATATAGGCCTTGGGAGTGCCCTAGGGTTCCCCCAAAACCGTCATATGATTTAGGGAAGGTTCTAGGGATTCTCTGGGGAGAAATCCCGTTGTTTGCGACCTTTTTCGCAGCTATACGGGCGCAACTATACGGCCGGAAAATGCTTCTGGTCTCATTGGGTGTTCTTGGGCTCGTTGAGTTCGTCTCGTTGAGGGTTAAAATGCCATGATCTTGGATATTTATTTTGAGAAGTTGGAAAAATTCACCTTTTCAATCTCTCAAATGGCTAATGTTGGGGATGTAACCCCGAGGTACCCCCGGAGTTGGTCTAACGAGTAACTCAAATAGAGCAATGAGAAATTTGTGGAAAAAGAATATCTATAAGTAAAATTTGAGGAATAAGGAGAGTGGAATAAACAAAAGAGGAGGGAAATAGTTTGGGGCGGAATTATCCTAAATTCGGCCTGTGCAGTGCCTTCCTAGGCCGAATCTGGCCATACTAAGCCGGATTAAGCTCAAAACCTGGCTGGGCCGAGATGTCCCTCAATTGGCCCAGCTCGGGCCGACCCCATCACCAGTTCCTCCTGCCAAGAGCTCTCAACGCATCGGCAACACCACCTCGCCTCGCTCATGCGCCCTTCTACGATCCCCGCGTCATCGTCAAAATCCCGGGTGGGCCAGCGCCAGCGTCACCTCGGCCCACCACGGGCCAATGCCACATCGCCAGCTCACCTTGGCTCCGCCCTGCTTCACCAACCGCTCCCGGGTGGGCCGACGCGGGAGATTTGGCCCACCCCGGGTCTTCCTCACGCCGGCTCTGCCCCGCTTCACCAGCGACCCCGGGTAGGCCGGGACAAGCCAGATCCGGCCCACCGCGGGAGATTCCCTTCGCATCCATGCCTAAGACCCGGTCGGGCCTTCCTCTGCCAGGCTGAGTCAAGCGGACCCCGGTTGGGCCTTCTCTTCCCACTGGGCTGCATCAACTAGTTGGGGCCGAACAAAGGAATACTCCGGCTAGGCTGCTCCATAATCCGACTGGGCTGCTCCTTAACTCGGCCGGGGCACTGTTCATCGCCCACCTGGGCCCCATTGCTCCCCCTGGCCGAGTTATTTCCTCCCTCGGCCAAATTTCACTTCCCCGGACCAAATTATTTCGTTCCGGATGTCACTTTGCTCATATCTGGACCCACCATCGACCTCTACCTCGACGTACCTCCAAGTCAAGTCAAGCCTACGTCAGGTGCCAGTCTTGGGACACCCCTGGCTCAGACTGGCCCCTTTGGTCCAAGATGCTAAGGAATATGTTGGGTATCTTGGGAGATGCTAAGGAATATGCCGAGAATCTCCTGAAGATGCTAAGGAATATGCCGAAGGGATAAGATCGATGACTCAATAAAGGACAAGGTGATTGGGCAAGCCCCTACTAGACAGCTCATAGGAGTACTTGTGATGACATACCTTGTCCCCTGGGCTCCCCTTTATAAGGAGCACCCAGGGTAACGTTACAAGGGAGGCCCCCGGGAGGGCTCCTCTCCCTATGCTCACTAGGAGCATGGTTTCTTCTTCCTCTGCTCTCTCCATGAGAGGCATAAGAGTACAGCTCAAGGAGCACCATTGTAGCCACAAGCATGGCAAGATATACGAGATTAGATGCAGGAGTAGAGGTGTTATCTCACTAGGAGATCCTCGAACCTGGGTATATTGTGTCTCTCTGAGTTCTTCCGTATGAGATCTTCACTTCATCATCCCTCCCCGGATTCCTCCATCGTCCATCGGCCCCAACTTTAGCCTATACCAGGCATCTGCCATGTCACCACCACGACAGTTGGCGCCCACCGTGGGGCAGATAAGAGGCCCTGGTTGGGTTACCATCCGGACGGGAACGTCTTCATCAAGCTCTGCTTCATCGTCGATCGAAAGTCTCTGCATCCTCTTCCCACCCGTACAGAGAGCAGGGGAATTGGCACACAAGCCTCCCTTGTTGAGGTGACTCAGCCTCTTCCTCAACCTCTTCACCAACATGACTGTAAGTGTTAGCTGACCCATTGGGTGTGAGTCAACTAGATAACTCAACCTCCTCACCAAAGATGTAGTGAGTAATGAGTAACTCAACCAACATGCACATGAGATACTCCCGAATGTCACTCAGGGACTATCACCCTCAATCACTTAGTTGTTCACCCCAGGGATGAGATAACTCAACCCGGGGACTAGCATACATGCCATTTGAGTCACCTAAGGGTAGAAAAGGTATCTCGGGGACTCGACGTCTCCGTGCAAAGAACAGTAACTCAGAAAAGACTTAAGATATGCCTTGATCTCGTATGTATCTGTTGCTTTGTGTCTTTAGGCTACCTTGGACGAAAAATTAACTCACCAAGTCATTGAGGCTCATTATAACTCGGATTTAACTCAGCTCACCTAGTTACCTAGTATCTAGGAGTATACTTTAGCTTGCCTAGTTACCTTGTAACTCGGATTTGACTCAGTCGCCTAGTTACATGGTAACTCGAATTTAACTCAGATTGGTGTTTTCAGCTTGCCAGGTCGTCCGTAATTCGGATTGGTATTTGCTTCGCCTTGCCAGGTTACATGGTAACTCGGATTTTACCTCGGTTCTCCTAGTTACAGGATTCCTAGTTACATGGTAACTCGAATTTTACTTCGGTTTGCCTAATTATAGGGTAATTTGGATTTGCTTCAATTTCCTAGTTACAGGGTAACTCGGATTTTAATTCAGCTGGTCAGGTTACATGGTAACTCGGATTTTAACTCATCTTACCAGGTTATCTTATACCTCAAATCAGTTTGTTCCATATCTTGGATGACATGTGCCAGCATATCAATAATTCATCATATCAAATCTCGGATATATATCTCGGATCCATATCTACGGAAGTATGCCACGATATCACGAAATCATATCATAACTCCAAATCATATCTCATATCAGTAACTCGGATCCAAGCCTATGGCGGTTTGTCAGCCAATAAGGCCATATCGTATCTTAGCACTAACTCAGATTTTGAGTCAAGTGAGTCAAAACAGAGATTCATGTCTATGTTGAGTCATATAACTCAACAAGTATAACCCAGAAGACATAACTCGGATTATAATCCGTAAGGCCAGAGCCAAATTAGGCCAGAAGCCAAAAGAGTTACCCAAATGGGTTACGGCCAGAGCCAAATCAGGCCAGAAGCCAAAAGAGTCACCCAAATGGGTTACGACCAGAGCCAAATCAGGCCAGAAGCCAAAAGAGTCACCCAAATGGGTTACGGCCAGAGCCAAATCAGGCTAGAAGCCAAAGGACTTACCCAAATGGGTTACGGCCAGAGCTAAATCGGGCCAGAAGCCAAATGACTTACCCGAGTGGGTTAAGGCCAGAGCCAAATCAGGCCAGAAGCCAAAAGAGTTACCAAAATGGGTTACGGCCAGAGCCAAATCTGGACAAAAGCCAAATGACTTACCCGAGCGGGTTAAGGCCAGAGCCAAATCAGGCCAGAAGCTAAAAGAGTTACCCAAATGGGTTACGACCAGAGCCAAATCGGGCTAGAAGCCAAATGACTTACCCGAATGGGTTATGGCCAGAGCCAAACAGGCCAGAAGCCAAAAGAGTTACCCAAATGGGTTACGGCCAGAGCCAAATCAGGCCAGAAGCCAAATGACCTACCCGAATGGGTTAAGGCCAGAGCCAAATCAGGCTAGAAACCAAAAGAATTACCCAAGGCCAGAGCCAAATCAGGCCAGAAGCTAAAAGAGTTACCCAAATGGGTTACGGCCAGAGCCAAATCAGGCCAGAAGCCAAATGACTTACCCGAGTGGGTTAAGGCTAGAGCCAAATCAGGCCAGAAGCCAAAAGACTTAAACTTGCCTCAAAGTGTTATATGACCATAGAAAAAGGACTATATGTTACCAAACAACTCTGGGGGTATTTTTATGTGAAGCCTATGCACGATTCTACGAATCCCACACAGCCTCGGGGACTAATGTTGGGGATGTAACCCCCAGGTACCCCAGAGTTGGTCTAACGAGTAACTCAAATAGAGCAATGAGAAATTTGTGGAAAAAGAATATCTATAAGTAAAAATTGAGGAATAAGGAGAGTGGAATAAAGAAAAGAGGAGGGAAATAGTTTGGGGCCGAATTATCCTAAATTCAGCCTGTGTAGTGCCTTCCTAGGCCGAATCTGGCCATACTAAGCCGAATTAAGCTCAAAACCCAGCTGGGTCGAGATGTCCCTCTATCGGCCCAGCTCGGGCCGACCCCATCGCCAGTTCCTCCCGCCGCTCGCCTTGCTCCCGTGCCCTTCTACGATCCCCGCGTCATCGTCAAAATCCCGGGTGGGCCGGCGCCAGCGTCACCTCGGCCCACCATGGGCCAGCGCCACATCGCCTTCTCACCCCGGCTCCGCCCCGCTTTACCAACCGCTCCCGGGTGGGCCGACGCAGGAGATTCGGCCCACCCCGGGTCTTTCTCACGCCGGCTCTGCCCCGCTTCACTAGCGACCCTGGGTAGGCCGGGACAAGCCAGATCCAGCCCACCGTGGGAGATTCCCTCCGCATCCACGCCTAAGACCCGGTCGGGCCTTCCTCTGCCAGGCCGAGTCAAGCGGACCCTGGCTGGGCCTTCTCTTCCCACTGGGCTGCATCAACCAGTTGGGGCCAAACAAAGGAATACTCCGGCTGGGCTGCTCCATAATCCGGCCGGGCTGCTCCTTAACTCGGTCGGGGGCACTGTTCATCGCCCACCTGGGACCCATTGCTCCCCCGAGCTGAGTTATTTCCTCCCTCGGCCGAATTTCACTTCCCCGGACCGAATTACTTCGTCCCGGATGTCACTTTGCTCATATCTGGACCCACCATCGACCTCTACCTCGACGTACCTCCAAGTCAAGTCAAGCCTACGTTAGGTGCCAGTCTTGGGACGCCCCTGGCTCAGACTGGCCCCTTTGGTCCAAGATGCTAAGGAATATGCTGGGTATCTTGGGAGATGCTAAGGAATATGACGAGCATCTCTTGAAGATGCTAAGGAATATGCCGAAGGGATAAGACCGGTGACTCAATAAAGGACAAGGTGACTGGGAAAGCCCCCACTAGACAGCTCATAGGAGTACTTGTGATGACATACCTTGTCCCCTGGGCTCCCCTTTATAAGGAGCACCAGTGGTAACGTTACAAGGGAGGCCCCCGGGAGGGCTCCTCTCCCTCTGCTCACTAGGAGCATGGTTTCTTCTTCCTCTGCTCCCTCCATGAGAGGCATAAGAGTACAGCTCAAGGAGCACCATTGTAGCCACAAGCATGGCAAGATATATGAGATTACATGCAGGAGTAGAGGTGTTATCTCACTAGGAGAGCCTCGAACCTGGGTATATCGTGGCTCTCTGAGTTCTTCCGTATGAGGTCTTCACTTCATCATCCCTCCCCGGATTCCTCCATCGTCCATCGGCCCCAACTTTAGCCTATACCAGGCATCTGTCGTGCCACCACCATGACACTAAGTCTGGTCCCTGCAGCTCCTCCATAATATGCTCTTTTTGTTCCTTTTGCCTTTGTTTTATCCATAATCATCATCAACACCTACACACATGTCATAGACAAGGAAAGTGATAAAATTCTACCTAAACTACTAAATGTGCAAAGCTCATATGAAAGTAAACGAGAACTAGAAGTCATGCATATAAGGCATAGCTATAGCTGAAAGAAACATGATATGAGAGATAAATGGCACATTGATACGTCCATTTTGCATCACTATTCTATATCATAATTCATTGCTATATTTCATATTAAGAGAGGATACTTATGTTATTTCATCTATTTTGCATGATTGATGATTTTTGAAGGATTAACCACCAGAGTCAGGATTCTGATGGAAAAAGCATTATGTGGATGCAAAATTCGTGAAGATCAGAAAATCCTAGAAAATATATAGAAAATCCTATTTTTCCAGAAGACGAAGGAAGCTAGAAGGAGGAGTGGAGATGGGCCCCTGGTGGCGCGGGTCCCCCTGGCTACGCCACCAGGTGTGGCCACCCTGGCCCACTTCTAGCATCGCCCTTTGGCGTATATAATCCCCTCGAAACCTTAAAGTTTAGAGAGCGACCATAGAAAGATTCTGTCGCCTCTACGGGGCGGAAACTACAGAGAGAAAAAGAGCTCTCCGGCAGGCATAAATCTACCGGGGAAATTCCTTCCCGGAGAGGGGAGATCGTCGCCATCAACACCGTCATCAAGCTGGACTTAATCAGGATCATCATCATCATCTCCATCAGCACCATCATCACCACTCTGCACCACTGTAACAATTGGGTTGAATCTTGCATAGTTCTTACGGGAATCTTTCCTGGTGTTGATTACTTGTTGTAGTTGATGATATTGAGTGGAACCATTGAATTATTGTTCATGCTCAGATTGTTACTTATCATTATTTTATCTCTGATATTGATCCATATGATGTCTCATGAGTAGTTCGTTTAGTTCTTGAGGACATGGGAGAAGTCATGTTGTTAGTAGTGGAATTGTGTTGAGAAAGATTTAATGGTTTGATAATTAAGTTGTGGTGTTATTCTTCTAGTGGTGTCATCTGAATGTCGACTACATGATACTTCACCTTTATGGGTCTAGGGGAATGTATTGTGTATTTGGCTACTAATTGTGGGGTTGCCGGAGTGACAAAAACCTAAACCCCCGTAGGAAACCTTTGCATAAGGGAGTGTAGGATCTCAAAGTTTAAGGTTGTGGTTAGGTTTTTATCTTAATTACTTTCTTGTAGTCCTAGGAAGGTCAGTACATTAGCACAGGTTCACCCACACAACACTTATCCAACCAAAGAAGATTAATCAACTATATGAAGCGAAAGCACTTGACAATATTCCCATGTGTCCTCGAGAACGTTTGGTCATCTTAAGTAATACAACCGGCTTGTCCTTTGCTAAAGAAAGGATTGGGCCACTTGCTGCAATTATTATTATTGTCTTTTATTTACTCGCACTTTATTTATCTGCATTATCAAAAAACCCTAAAAAATCCATTTGCTAAGTATTTACAGAGAATTCCTGATCCAAGCCACTCGTCAACACCTTATGCTCCTCGTTGGGTTCGACACTCTTACTTATCAAAAAATACTGCGGTACACCCCTATACTTGTGGGTCATCACACATTTTATATGGCTAAAAGAGGTGGTATTCCATAGCCATCAACTTCCCCAAGCTATACCTTGCTCGTCCTCGAGCAGGAAGGGTCGATAATAAGTTAATGGTTGTGAAATAGCTTATCATTGGAAATCAATGCTTTGCATCCTTATTTCTTCTACAAGCTTGAAGAGAGAAAACATGTATTCATACAAGGCAACACAAGCTCAGTTATAAAGACCACTAAAGATTCATCAAAACTTATATGCTCCATGTCAACAGTGAATCTACTTGCAGACAAACTTGTGATCCTCTTATTGCACCTTTTGTATAAATTTTCATATGATTATTTTTATGAGGCAAAACTTAGTCACAAATAGATGTCAAGCATAAATAGGAATCGATTCTACCCAATCATGTCATCTAGTTAAGGTTCTCAAGTGCAAACATCAGTTATTGAGCTTTCAAAAAGTTTATCTCTTAGTAACGAGATTTATGCCAAAAGGAAATGCAATAACATGTAAAAAGAAGCATACCATTAGAGTGTCTCATTTGGTCATCCACATCAATGAATCATGGCTATCAAACACTCATTTTCTATTCTTTGTCTTTCTAAAACTTTAGTTCATTAGTAATGAGATCATAACAAAACTTAGTGTGTTTAATCAGATTGTGCAGGCTAAGAATGGATACTCATGACCATTACCAAGGTTCCCCTTTTCGGTATAATGATTTCTCATAATAGTCAGAGGAGTATTCCCTCTTTCGCTTTGAACGCAGGCCCATGAGAACACCAATGCATACCCAAATATAGCATTTATGCTACAAATGTTGGGCAACTGATAGCCAAACTCCAAGAGTTTCCTCTTTTTGGAATGTTCAAAGGCCAGCGGAGTTGTTAGCATCCCATGTTGTGCGACAGTTGTGCAGACACACATAAAGCAATATCATACTTTAATCAACACGTCAAGATTTGGCATGCATCTCAATTACCGCTAAATATTAGTTTCTTCAAACAAATCCTTTCAAAGAGTACTATCAAGTAGATCATCACATCTATGGTGTTGAGTATCTTTAAGCCTAAACTCTTAAGACAATTAATCAACACCTTATTTAGCATAGAACTTAAAACTTCGAAATATCATTTCCAATTGACAACTCCTTCCATAAGCAAACTATCAAGTCTATTGTTTTGACATTATGGGGTCGAGCATAACCTATTCATTTAAGACAAAAATATTTAGTGACAACTAACAAATTTCAAAAGATCTTGATCAAGTATTCATTATTTCCAAGTGTAGAGATTGTAGCAATGTTTTCTAGATGATCACAAATAGTGTCACAAGGTTGATAAACAATTTGGCAAGATGCATAAAAGCTCTAAGTCAACTCCTATGGTGCCTATCATGAGCAAGTGTATCCCCATATGAATACAGAACTAGACTCACTTAAACAAGCATTCAAAAATAGCGGGATACATGATTGCATTAAACCTTCATCAAATACGAACATTGCACAAGACTCTACACATACAGAAGTAACCTCCCCAAGCTTAGAAATTTGCCAGAACCAAACTTGAGTATATCATGAGAAAATACAGTTTCCAAAAGAGAGTGTGATAAGTGGTTACCTCCCCAAGCTTAGTTGAAAACAAGGGTGACACACTTTACCATTGAGGTACAAGTAACCTCTCTTTTGATGGACAAAGAACCTTTGCTTCAACATGTATTTCTTGATATGGCCCGGTGTGCCTTCCTTGAGGACCTGTTCAACCTAAGCACCACGCTTAAGTCAACAAACTAGTTCTAGAATATCCCTCTCCTAGATTGTGATGAGGTGCAAGTGAAACAGGATATGAGACACACGAGTGTGCAGCCCCTATGCGCTTATTAAAAGAGGTTTGAGTTGGAAGGTTTTACCAGACACTAATTGTCGAAGCGTTGAATTAAAGTAACCAAGTGGCTCATGTGAGCGTTTGCACGGTCGACACTACCATACATGTCGTCACACAAGGTTCAAGTCCCTGGGAAAATAACACACAAAATATAATACATCGTTTTGGTATACAAACATAGCTCGTTTACCCCACCGATAAAAGGAAAGTAAAAATAAAATATGAACTTCTATAGAGAATTACAGTCTAGGAGGTTTCTGAGGTAGAAATTTTTTGCTTGCATATACTCGGCTTCTCTAGATCATGGGAGATGCTCCCAGGTGGTGTTTCGAGGTTTTTAGAAGAAGAATGAAGAAGAAAAAATAAAATTTTGAGCAATGGTTACCTTCGAGTTAGCGTTTGAGGGGTTTTCTCAACTATACGGGCGCAACTATATGGCCAGACCAAAAAGGTCCCGCCGTATAGTTGGTCGTTAAACCTTTAGTATCCTGAATAAATTTTTTACAAAGGCATCGATATCTATACGGCCAGAATTTTTATTCCCGCCGTACAGTTGGTCGTTAAACCTTCTGTATCCTGGAATAGAAATTTTACAAAGGCATTGATATCTATACGGCCGGAACTATAGAGCTGGAATTTTTATTCCTGTCGTATAGTTGGTCGTTAAACCTTCGGTACACACAAAATAAAATTCATCGATGGCAAAGATATCTATACAGCCAAACTATATGGCTGGAATTTTTTATTCCCGCCGTTTAGTTGGTCGTTAAACCTTCTGTAGACATAAAAAAAATCTATTTCTTTGAGAATTCTTTCTTATCCTAAAACTTAGCGAAACACCATGTTTTGACAGTAAAATAACAACTTTAATTTTCGACCAACAACAGCATATATAAAACAGGATTTAAGTAAAACTGAGTTATGCAACACACAGTAACAATAAATTCTATCTTTTGAAAACTACAACAAGATAACTCTAATAGGAAATCATGCAAAGAATAAAAATGCCAATGCAACATGAATGCATCAAGACTCAAGACACAAAACTAAGAAAGACACCTAATGACTTCCGGGTTGCCTCCCGGGAAGCGCTTTCTTATAACCAAGTAGCCAGGCTTTTCTCCAATATGATTTCAATAGATAGGAGCCAGAGAATTATTTATTCTTACCTCCAAAAGAGGTTTGGAGCACTTACTATCATAGCTTGGTCTAAGTCTCACCCTCTTGCGATGAATCGGAGCCTTGTAGTTAAATGTGTTATTGCTCACAAATGGTGATTGATGCGCCATGTGTGGTGAGCATACCTCCCTAGATAGCTTCAACAAAAGGATTAGATATTTACATGTAAAGTCAAACATTTTACCTTTGATAGCATCATTGGGATACAATTCATAGTACTCTTCTTGGGCTACACTATCACGAGGAAACACTTCATAATACTCATCTTTAGCAGCAGGGAAAAATTCAAAAGTGTCTCTATTCTCTAGTTCATCACCCTTGCTATCAAGTCCATCAGTTCTAAAATTATCAATCCAATCACAAAAAGAAGCATCATCAACAAATGTTTCATCAAAGGTGTGCTCTCACAAAACCTGCTCATTAATACTACAAGGATTTATGTCCAGTTCATCATTATTAGTGTTCTCCAAATGAGTATTGATGTCTACGCACTTCTATTCTTGTAGACAGTTGTTGGGCCTCCAAATGCAGAGGTTTGTAGAACAGCAGCAAGTTTTCCCTTAAGTGGATCACCCAAGGTTTATCGAACTCAGGGAGGAAGTGGTCAAAGGTATTCCCTCTCAACCAACCCTGCAATCAAGATACAAGAAGTCTCTTGTGTCCCCAACACACCCAATACACTTGTCAGGTGTATAGGTGCACTAGTTCGGTGAAGAGATAGTGAAATACAAGTGGTATGGATAATTATAAGTGGTAATGGTGATATAAAATAGCTTGATGGCGTGGAAAAGACTAAAGGCAAACTGAAATAAAGATGGAAGCAAGCAAACATGTAACAGATCTAGTTGCAAACGTTGTTTCAATGCTAAGAAACAAGGCCTAGGGATCATACTTTCACTAGTGAACACTCTCTCATAAATATATTATCTTCATGATACTACTCTTAACTACTCTCTGGTTGGACACTCTAATCGATGGTAGGGCTATAACAGCACACCTCAAAGTTCATCTTTCCCATCTAGAAACCCCTTTGTCACCTTGAGTACTAGATGAGTCCAACAAACACCACAATTTCATAGAAATATCCAACTCCAAATATAACTCATAACAAGTATTTGTAATCTCTAGCCTAAGTGCCACCATGGTGTGCACGCTGTCACTTTCACACACATGGGGAGAGCAGAGATCTATTAAAGCACTTGAGTAGCAAGGTAGATCTACTTGATTACAAAGCTCATGATCACAATATGATCATGCATAGAGAGAGAGATGAACACATAGCTACTGGTAGAACCCTTAGCCTCGAGAGAGAACTACTCCCTCCTCATCATGGGAATCAGCAATGGTGATGGAGATGGTGGTGGAGATCGATGGAGATGGCTCAAGGCACTTCTGTCTCCCCAGGGTGCCGGAACCGAGACTTTCTGTCCCCCGAATCTCCCCTTCGGTGGTGGCGGCGCTGCGGAACTTTTCGTGGCTAGAGGCTTGACTATTTAGGGTTTTGGTATCGGGAGGCTCTTATAGGCGAAGGAGGCAAGGTCGGTGGCCAGCCAGGGGGGCCACACCATGCCCTGGCGCGGCCTAGGTGGACCCGCGCCATGGGGTGGTGTGGCCACCCTGTGGCCCCTCTCCGACTCTCCTTCTGGCTCCGTGAGTCTTCCGGTAAAATAGGAACTTTGGCTTTTGTCCCGTCCAATTCCAAGAATATTCATTTTCTTACTTCCTGGAACCAAAAACAGCAGAAAACAGGCGACTGGCACTGTGGCTATTGTTAATAGGTTAGTCCAAGAAATCATATGAAAATTACTCCAAAGTGTGGACAAAACACAAGAAAGTAGATAAAACCAAGCATGGAACATCAAAAATTATAGATACATTTGCAATGTATCAACATCCCCAAGCTTAACTCCTGCTCGTCCTCGAGTAGGTAAGTGATAAAAAGAAAGAATAATTTTTGAGGTGACATGCACCATCAAAGACTTGATCAAAGTATTTGTAAAACATTCAAAGCTGGGATCATATACTTCAATCAAAACATGAAAGACAAGGTTCTAGCAATAAGACAAAGAAGCTATGATGCAACATGAAAAGGCACAAACAAAAGATTCATGAATAACAATGCTTTGCAAGACGTTTGTTTGTTTCACATAAAGAAAACATAGCATAATAGCATTCAGCTTGTCCCTCATAGAGTAGCAAATATTAATGCATAGGACACCTTCAAAGTTCATAAGAGTGACTACATACAAATAGTTTAAAACAAGCAATATCAAGTTATGCATCAATCAACTAGTCTTGGGACAATGCACATAGAACTAAGAATGGCCACTATGCTCTCAAAGTAGGTGCATATAGGTAGAAGGTGGAGACTCAATATAATGGTGGAAGAAAGGCCTTCATAGAAGGAAGCAGAGATTCAAGTTTCATAAAGAGCTTCCAAAAATTATGGTACTTTTTAGCTTTCAGCTCTCATTGCCCCTATCATAAGCATCTTTAAGGTGATTAAGGTTAAAGTGAACAAACTATGGTGTACATGCTTGACGAAGTATAAGTTAGAAATCTCATGTCCCTTGTATACGAGGGCCACTCCTCATGCTACTCAAGTTTAGTCACCGGTAAGTTCTTGTCATTGTAAGTATATGTGTATCATAGAGAACCGCCAACGGGGTACCCCTTGCCCGATGATACGGAAGATTCCCCATATCAAAATGACAAGGCAAGCAGACAATGAGCATCTCAACAATCTTCTTATTTACCATGGGAATATGGTGCTTTTTTCTCTCTTTCCTCTTTTCATAGTATCTCTTTTTTTCTCTTTTATCTTTTTTCTCAATATAGGACTATTTTTTTATAAGAAGAATGCTTCATAGACAGCTCATTATGGTTACGCTGCAGGTTTCCACCATGTCAGCATGTATTAGACCAGCGGCCCAGGCGTTTCTCTAACACATATACATAACTCCATGAACTTAAAAGCCCCCCTTTCATTTCACACCAACGACATCCATATACAAAAGAGCATGATATCAACTAGGTACAAGTACCAAGTGCACTGTTGAAAGCGTTCCCCATGACAGCATGGTTCTGCTAATTCCCAACAAATAAGTGCAAGCATATACAACATAGAAAACACAATGGTTCAAGTTTATTAAGGGCAAGAAAAGTAAAGTGTGCCATCAAGTTTGTGAGAGCTTTAATCACTAGTTTTCTCATAACAAGTTTAATTTGGAAGGTAAACAAAAGCATGAATATACTTGGAATAGCATAAGCTAATAGGTAGGTATGGTGGACTCTTTCGAATAACTTGGTTTAAGGAGTTGGATGCATGAGTGGAACTCATACTTGGTTGTGGAGGCTAGCAAAAGACTAGGAGCGACAAACTAAGAGAGCAATAATGACCATAATCATGCAGAGCGACAAAACATCATTGATCAAAGCATAAAGTGATACTACAAGTTGAAAAATAAAGGATCATAAAGGCTATGGTGACTTTGGATAGTCATAACATGGTGTGAGCATGCGCCAAGTCAACCCAAATAAAGCATCAAAGGAGAATACCACAATACTATGCTTTAATATGCTAAAACAACGCCATGATTCTTCGAAGGCACATTAAGCAATCTCAATTGTTTATAACAAGTCATGCTACAGCAAAGAATACTAAGCATAAAGCCAAAACAATATCAAGCATGGCATGACAAAGCATAGGCCACAGTGAAAAACAAGCTCTCTTTACCACTTAAGCATGAACTTTCCTACTCTTTTCCAATCCAAACCAAACTATTTGAAAACCAATGTATGAAAGAGGGGGTCCAACCAATTTATTCAGAAAACTAAGCAAACAAAGCAAACGAAAAACAAAAATGAAAACGAAAAAGAAGACGCTCCAAGAACAACACAACTGTGCATGAAACAATAAAAATAAAGCGTTTGAAAGAAACCTGGGATTTTTATTAATGAAGAGGGGGATGCCTTGGGCATCCCCAAGCTTTGACGCTTGTACTTCTTGGATATTTCTTGGGGTGACATGCGTGGCATCCCCAAGCTTGAGCTTTAGTCCATCCTTCATCTCATTACTCATTCCTTCCATACACCTGAAATTTTTCCTTCATACAAAACTTCACACGACCTCTATTAGCAACATTAGTGCACTCAAGATAATAAGTCTTAAGGTTTAGTTTTAACACCAAGAAAACTTCCATTAGAACACTAGCTACTTAAGCATTTCCTTCAAAAAGCTCAATTCCCCAAAAGAACTCAAAAAGGAACCAACAAGAAGCAAATGCAAATAATGGCAGAAATCTGTCAAAACAGACCAGCAGGTAAAGACGAATTTTTTCGAAGACCTTATGTTGCTCAAATCAAAAAGTGTTGAACTAATGAAAGTTAGATAACAACCTGGGGAAGAAGTGCAAAAATTCACGCCTCAAAAAGACGTTCAGAGATTTTACACAAATTTTTACGGTGAAGCACAGAAATCTGTTTCGGGACAGCAACTTTCTCAATCATTACTTCTCTCTCATTAGAGGTTACTCTTGGCACAAAAAGCAAATAAAAAAGGATAAGGAGCGGTTATTACTGAGGTAATAACTTCCAAAACTCATCTAAAACTTTTGGGTTATCTCCCAATAAGTACTTTTCTTTAACGCCTTTAAGTTAGGCATGATAGTTTGAGAAGATGCTCACATAAGAAATATGAATTGAAGTAAAAGAGAGCATCAAGAAGCAAATTCAAAGAACATTTAAGTCTAACCCACTTCCTATGCATAGTAATCTTGTAAAGAAACAAGTCATGAAAGCACAAAGCAACAAGCATAGTAAAGCAAAACAAGTGCAGCTTCAAGACTTTCAACATAAAGAAGGGAAACTTAATATTATTAAGACACATAAAACCATGTTTCCCTCTCTCATAATAACTTTTAGTAGCATCATGAATAAACTTAACAATATAACTATCACATGAAACATTCTTATCATGATCCACATGCATATAATCATTATTACTCTCCACATAAGCATAGTTATTCTTATTAATAGTAGTGGGAACAAATTCAAAAAAATAGCTATCATTATTATTCTCATCACCATAATCATAAAATATAGGAGGCATATTGTAATCATAATTAATTTCCTCCTCAATAGTAGGTGGACTAAAAATATCATATTCATCATTGTAATCATCATATATTGGAGGTTTGGTATCATCATAAGCAATAGAATAGCTATCTTCCAAAGCTGGGGAACTAAAAAGATCATTTTCATAAAAACTAGCTTCCCTAAGCTTAGACTTTTCCATAGCATTAGCAATAATGGTGTCCAAAGAATTCATACTAACAACATTTCTATTAGCATGCAAATAAAGTTCCATAGGTTTTTTAATTTTCTCTTCAAACACTTCATGTCCTAACTCAAGATAAATACTATAAAGCTCTCTATTTTTTTGTTGTTTTCCATTAAGCCTAACTAGTGAAAACAAGAAACAAAAAGACAAAATTGCAGAATCTAAAGGACGAGCACTCACACTAGAGGATGTGAGTACCTTTTACCTTACCTCCCTGGCAACGGCGCTAGAAAATAGGCGTTTGCCGTGGGAGGTTCTTCTTCTTTAATCCTCCGGTATGAATACCTTTTACCTTACCTCCCCGGCAACAGCGCCAGAAAATAGCTTGATGTCTACGCACTTCTATTCTTGTAGACGGTTGTTGGGCCTCCAAGTGCAGAGGTTTGTAGAATAGCAGCAAGTTTTCCCTTAAGTGGATCACCCAAGGTTTATCGAACTCGGGGAGGAAGTGGTCAAAGGTATTCCCTCTCAAGCAACCCTGCAATGAAGATACAAGAAGTCTCTTGTGTCCCCAACACACCCAATACACTTGTCAGGTGTATAGGTGCACTAGTTCGGCGAAGAGATAGTGAAATACAAGTGGTATGGATAATTATAAGTGGTAATGGTGATAGAAAATAGCTTGATGGCGTGGAAAATACTAAAGGCAAACTGAAATAAAGATGGAAGCAAGCAAACATGTAATAGATCTAGTTGCAAACGTTGTTTCAATGCTAAAAAACAAGGCCTAGGGATCATACTTTCACTAGTGAACACTCTCTCATAAATATATTATCTTCATGATACTACTCTTAACTACTCTCTGGTTGGACACTCTAATCGATGGTAGGGCTATAACAGCACACCTCAAAGTTCATCTTTCCCATCTAGAAACCCCACACTGTCACCTTGAGTACTAGATGAGTCCAACAAACACCACAATTTCATAGAAATATCCAACTCCAAATATAACTCATAACAAGTATTTGTAATCTCTAGCCTAAGTGCCACCATGGTGTGCACGCTGTCACTTTCACACACATGGGGAGAGCAGAGATCTATTAAAGCACTTGAGTAGCAAGGTAGATCTACTTGATTACAAAGCTCATGATCACAATATGATCATGCATAGAGAGAGAGATGAACACATAGCTACTGGTAGAACCCTTAGCGTCAAGAGAGAACTACTCCCTCCTCATCATGGGAACAAACAATGGTGATGGAGATGGTGGTAGAGATCGATGGAGATGGCTCCGGGGGCACTTCCCCGTCCCGGCAAGGTGCCGGAACAGAGACTTTCTGTCCCCCGAATCTCCCCTTCGGTGGCGGCGGCACTGCGGAACTTTTCGTGGCTGGAGGCTTGACTATTTAGGGTTTTGGTATCGAGAGGCTCTTATAGGCGAAGGAGGCAAGGTCGGTGGCCAGCCAGGGGCCCACACCATGCCCTGGCGCAGCCTAGGTGGAGCCGCGTCATGGGGTGGTGTGGCCACCCTGTGGCCCCTCTCCGACTCTCCTTCTGGCTTCGTGAGTCTTCCGGTAAAATAGGAACTTTAGCTTTTGTCCCGTCCAATTCCGAGAATATTCATTTTCTGACTTCCTGGAACCAAAAACAACAGAAAACAGGCGACTGGCACTGTGGCTCTTGTTAATAGGTTAGTCCAAGAAATCATATGAAAAGTACTCCAAAGTGTGGACAAAACACAAGAAAGTAGATAAAACCAAGCATGGAACATCAAAAATTATAGATACATTTGCAATGTATCAAATATCTAGGCATAAAGCCTCCGCTGATAAATTATTCAGTTTCAACATAATAAGAATCATTACTAGAGACTGAGGCATCATAAACAAACTTATTATTAGTAGAATGATGTTTGTCTTCAACCTCACCTTTTTGGTATTCCTCCTCGTTATCAAGTGGTTCCTGCAAAATGTTAGTTTCGGGAACTATTGTTTTACATAGCTTCTTAGTCTTTATCACAAGTGCTTTCCCACTAAAACGTTCTTGACAATAATTGAAAATATAATCCATAATATTTTGATACCTTACTAAATCCTCATTATCGCTACTTTTCATAATAATACCAATTTTCCTAAGCAGCTCATGAGACCCTTCATAAACTATGTATTCTAGGAGTTTTACATTATTACCATTTATGTGAGTATTGGTTGATAGAAATTCTTTAAAGAGAGGAATGCATTCATAATCATAAAGCTTGTTAGGCTTACCATTATATTGCCTCATCCCTTCGAATAAATTTGACAAATTACCAGAACAGTAATCCACCTGCTCCCACATGTCTAGTAGTTGCATATCCTCAAGGATTAGCAGTTCTTCTTCATGTTCATCCTCTTCTTGGGAAGGAACTTCGTCCTTCTCCAATGATATTTCCTGTAAACAAGTAACTTTGTGCGCTACAGGTTTTCTCCGTGCCTTACTCCTCATAATAAGTGTATTCTCACTAAAACGTTCATGAGAATACCAAGAAATACGTTGCAGGATTTCATAAGCTATTTTTATGAGATCACTATCTTCACTATTAATACGTGATATGACATGTATTATCAACTCATGGGAACCTTCAAAAATAATATAATGTAATACTTCACTAGTAACATCACCATTATTATAAGACACTGAAGATTGATTAAAGATATCAGAGCATTGAAAACGAAAGTAGTGCCCAAGTTTCATACATTGAGGACATATTATTGGATCGTCTATCGTATCCGAAGAAATTAACTTTTTAGCATATTCCACTATTTGGGAATACATTTCTGTTACCGTCATATTGCTCACTTGTTCTTCAAAATACACATCCTTCTCTTCCAATGAGGATTGATGTCCCATGTTAATAGCATCATAATATTCATAGAAAGATTCATCTTTTAGTCCCTCACCAAAGTCCCCCAAATCACTGTATAGGCACGAATCCTCCTCAGAACAATCATCGTAAGTTTGGGACTTATAGAAATCATTACTATATAATGATATATCATTTGCATGCATACTATTTGTGTGTGGAAAGTTATTTTCAGAAGTAGGAGATTTAGGTGGTTGATCAAGTTGCTCCTCTTCATTCTTACTAATATAATTTGCGAGTAGCTCAGCGATAGTCTTACCATCGGGCTTACCTTCCACTAGTTGAGAGGGTGCAACATCAAGTGCCACCTCTTTATTAACAACACGTTCCGGTGGTTTAGGTGGAGGATTTTTGAGTGGAGTTCCCTCCACATTATATTTTGGAGCACCCTGCAAAAGGTTAGATTCTTCCATGGCAGCTTTCCGCCCAACAATAAATTCATTATCATGGAAGTTATCTTGGCAATAGCAGAATATAGGGTGAACTTCTTTATAGATCATATCGAGTGGTTTACTTTCTACCTATATATATCTTAAACGAAATAACAACTCTTTGCAACCAGTAAAAAGCACAAATTGTAATGTGTCCTCCCCAGCAAGGCATTCAAACTCATTATAGTCTGCTAGTTCAGTATCAAAATAATTATACTTACATTGATAATTGAGGTGATCTGGAGATCCGCAATAATCACAACATAATTGATAAGAGGCACATAGTGTGGATGAATACTTGTCCACCCAAGTAATCCATTCTTTTAATATGCCTTGTCTCTTATGAAAATCTCCCAAAGTACTTCCCTTTGACTCCTCCATTATAGATTTCATATGTTGGAAGGTAGTTATCTCGGAAGACATGATTAGTAACAAATATTTTTATGGGTTTTTGGTTTGTAAACAAATGCAACAAATAAAGAAAGCTTAAAACAAAATCTAGCAAAACTAAATTAAATAAACAAAAGCTAAAAGACCTACAGCGCTTAGCTCCTCGGCAACGGCGCCAGAAAATAGCTTGATGACTGCAAGTGCACAGATCGTTTGTAGCTAGTTTTAAAATAAAGATATTGATCCCAAAGGGAGCAGGAGTCTGAAGTCTAATAACTCTTTGAACTAAATACTGAAATAGTAATGCTAAATAACATTCTAAGTAACAAGATAAAATGCGAGTTTTGTATAAAAGATATTTTTGGGTTTTCAAATAAGAGAACAATAAGTAAACTAAAGCTGTAAGTAAACAAGAGCATACAAGTATGGTTATGAAAGTCTGCAAGATGATAGAAAGAGTTCTCAGGGAGTAGTGGATCCACCGCTAGTAATTAGAAAGAGTGATCAAAGTTATTATAATGAATAAGACCATTTATGATATGTGTGGGAGGAGCTTCATATATGGACGAATAGGCAGCAACCACTGCACACATCATCCATCATAACCATAACAGACAGCAATCGACATTAATCAAATTACTTCTCTATTAAGGGAATTTACCCCGTAGGATGTATCCCATGGCATGGACAATGTTCCGTGAGTTCTCCTCGGTTTCCAAGTTGATACGTATGGAATGACAACAACTTTATAGTCACCGTAAGTGCTATCATCCCTCCGTCTACCAACAAGTAGTTCCCTCCATCTAGTCCTCAGTAAGGCAAATATTGAGTGGCGTGCTTCACCCAACATCAAGATGAAGGAAATCTAACACACACACATAATGAACAATATCACATAATAATCTTTATCTCAATTCAATCTCATACTAGGGTTTCTCCATCTCCCCAAGAACAAAGGAAACTACTCACACATGAAGGCAATCAACATCATGGATAGAATATGGATGAAGTATGATGATACAATTAAAGACAAGTACAAATCCAAGATTCAATCTAGAATTACAACAAGTAACAAAATGGGATCGATGATGGAGACGTTGTTGATGAAGATGACGATGTAGATCGATGTGGAGGCCTTCAAGATCCTAGTCCTTATCCTCTTGTGTGATGGTGATGGTGTAGATCTGATTAGAGGCGGCTATGACGGTGGCACGTCAGCAGGGCTCTGCCGTGGTGGGGGATATGGCTTGGTAGCTCTCTCTTGGGTCCTCCCTCCTTTATATAGGCCTTGGGGGTGCCCAGGGTTCCCCCAATACCGTCATATGACTTAAGGAAGGTTCTGGGGATTCTCTTGGGTGAAATCCCGTCGTTTGCGACCTTTTTCGCAACTATACGGGCACAACTATATGGCCAGAAAAATGCTTTCAGTCGTATAGTTGCTCGTCAAACCTTCGGTGTTTCGCAGTGTTTTGGCCACCATTTCTTCATACAAACTCCATTTTGGGTGTTCTTGGACTCGTTGAGTTCGTATCGTCAACCCCATGGTATTGGATATTTATTTTGAGAAGTTGGAAAGACTCACTTTTTCAACCTCTCAAATGGCTAAGTCTAGTCCCTGCAGCTCCTCCATACTATGCTCCCTTTGTTTCTTTTGCCTTTGTTTTATCCATAATCATCATCAACACCTACACACATGTCATAGACAAGGAAAGTGATAAAATTCTACCTAAAATACTAAATGTGCAAAGCTCATATAAAAGTAAATGAGAACTAGAAGTCATGCATATAAGACATAGCTATAGCTGAAAGAAATGTGATATGAGAGATAAATGACACATTTTATATGGCTAAAAGGGGTGGTATTCCAAAGCCATCAGTCACTTTTGGTGTACACGCCATGATATTACACCACTATTATATTTCGACCAAATGTATGTTTTCGTATCGTATTCGTCCCGTATCCGTCCTATATTCGATTCCGTGTTCGTTTTCAGAGTTTTTCATTTCGTTTCCGATTCTGGTGATACAAGAGGAAACGAAAATGATAACATATGTTTTCATCTGTTTCTGTTCCATTTTCAACCCTAGATACTGACATCGGGTGCCTTGGCGGCGCTGCTCGACCTGCAGCGGCGGTGCGACGGGCGGCGAGGTGGCGACCGTGTCCTGGGCTGGAGGTTGCGAGCCTGGGTGGTGTGGGTCGAGGGTGGCACTGGCCGTGGGCGTCACTCTCTGCAACGCCGGGTGGAGGGGCGACACAGTGGTGGGTTGGTGGTGCTGTTGGTCGGTGGGGAGGCATGACGGTTGCTTGTTGAACTGGTGGCGCTGGAGAAGCAAGGTGGCCGAGGCAGGGAGGCAGCGTGGCGGCCAGGGCGACGTGGCCCAGATCTGGGCCCATTTGGGTCTGATCTAGGCCTATAGGGGGCTGCTGATGCGGGGGGTGCGGCCTCGACCTGCCTCCTAGATGCGGCTAGGACACCAGATCCGGTGATTGCCGGCGTCCCCCTGCCATGGCTTGTTCCCTATGCATCCAGATCCTTGGCGGGTCTGGGCCTAGGGCTGGCTTCCTCGGTTGAGTCGTCGGAGCACCGGTGTGCGTCTCTCCAGCGAGCGATATGCTCTACCTTAGACCGGCGACGGTCCGGCAGGTTTGGGTGACCACAGTGGGCATGTCACTGCTACTTGGCGGTGGGGGTCTGTGGTGGCGGCAGACTCACTGGTGGATGGAGGAGTAGAGACTAGAGCTAGGGTTGACGGCGACGGTGACACCCTTGCTGCAGTGTGGCGGCGGGGCTTCACGGGTCCTTTTGGGCTCTGCTAGGTCAGTGAGGGCCTGGTTTGCCCTTGCTGTTACATCCGGTCGGCTATCGCCCTCCAACGGTGGAGGTAGTTCCCTCCCGCGTGTCACTGTACCGCCGACCCCCGCCGAAGTTGCTTCTTTTTGTCGTACCAGCCTCACATCGTGGGTCACGGTGAGGCGACAATGGTGATTGCAAGAATATGGTGGCATGTATTGGTGGGCCGCGAGCTTGGTGGAGCAATTCGAAGCGTCCGAGAGTGTGGTTTTTTGAGGGGTCAGGAGAAATCCTTGTCGTCTAGACACCGACATGGTGACGCGTGCGGGTGTCGCCGTCCTTCCTGAAGGGCATCAGGTGTATATCTTCCCGCCTCATGGCGTATCGGAAACCCTCGACCATTCAAAGCGGCGTTCGTTGTCGCCGCTTCCTTTTGGAGGTGTTGCTTTCGCGTGACGCCGAGCACTCGGAGCGTGGTGGAAATTCTTCGGAGGGCATAGCAGTTGCGGGTCATCCTCGTTTTCTCGAGGCACTGTTGTCGGATTTGTTTTCTCTTCTTTGTTTTCTTTGTTATTTTTTAGGGCGTTGTGTTGTCTGTCCTAGCAGTGATCTCAAACGGTTGCTATATTAATATAACTGGGCGTTTGTGGAGAAAAAAAAAATAGGGTGATATAATGCGGTGTAGGGCGATAATATCGCTGTTGGGACTGTTTTCCTCCCTTCTTGTCCATGTTCAGTTGACGTTCACCTAAGTTCTTGGGGCTCGAAGGTGAGGATAGTTTTTTTTAAGGGGAGGATAGCCTTTTTATTGATCGGCACACGCCGGCGAATAAATCACTTCTGTATATCCAGCCCATATAGGCCCGGATATTTATAGTCCCACAGTTCAGAGCCAGATTCACCAATCGCCGTAATCTTCTGTGCAAGCCCGAAGGCCCAAAGTCAAATAGCCCTCCCACACTCTGCGCAAGGCCGGAACCCTCATCAGAAAACCGAGTCGCGTCAGATCAGTGAAACCACCTCCACATCGCACCCATCCCCCCACAATTCCGGCGGCGGCGACCAGACGAGAACACGAGCACCAAGGCGATGGCGACTGCGCTCAACCGCGGCCTCCGCTCCGGGATCCGCCTCCTCGCCAACGGCGCCGAGGCCTCCAAGCCAGGCAAGACCCACCTCCCCTTACCCCTCCCCGACGACCCGATTGGGATTTCGGTGATGCGATTTGCGTATCGGCTGTTTAGTTTTGGTTGTTTGTATTGATGTCGATGTGTCACCGGTAGATCTGTTTGCCCCTTTGAAATTACTTCGAATCCGTAACCGGAGTACCTGACTGCTACAGCGTCAATACAATATTGGGGAATGGCTGGTCATCCTGTCCTTTCTCAGATGTGGGCATGGCTGTAGTTTCGATTAAATAGGCATTATACCATCAATTTTGAAATCGCTCTTCTTTGATGGATCCGCAGATGAGCCTTGTTAGAAATGAACATGATGCGACGAGTGTTAGATGGACTGAAGCATAATCTCTTGGATGATTTAGCATTCGTGTACTTGACGTACTACATGAATACCCTAGATTTTGCTAATTCATATAATAAATAAGTCAAGTCACTTTTCTTGTGACAGTGTAATACCATTTGATTGTAATGTCTATTTCTTGGCAAGCCGCATGAGTTGCGTTTTGTTGTAAATATGGACAGATAGTATTGTTGATGGAATTTAGGTGAGTATTATGTGAGTCGTAGATGCTCATAAAGGACCATCACACACAGGACTGATCACACATGCATTATTGCATGCAAGAACCAGGCAAAATATGTTTCTGAAATGCCAGTTTATCACTTTCTAACGAGCAATTTTGTAGTGGTAGTTTATTCCTTTTTATCCATACAAAGATAACATCAAGGTTTTTGAGTTGCCGAGTCAAACCATGTTGCCAGCCCTGCCAGCCCCTGCGACTTGTTGTATAGTCGATGAAAGTTGCTGTAGAGTCTCGAGTCGTCATGATTTTGAGAAAACGACTTCGAAACTATACAGCGACTCAAAGCTTGGATAACATTATTTCAATAATCAGTAATTTTCTTTTTGCTAAGGAAAACAGTAACATAGTGTTAGTTTATTCCTTTTTATACATATAAACAAGCCTAACATACAAAGATAACATCAAGTTTTTTGAGTCGCTGAGTCAAACCAAGTTGCCAGCCCCTGCGACTTGCTGTATAGTCGACGAAAGTCGCTGTAGAGACTTGAGTCGCCATGATTTTGAGAAAACGACTTGGCAACTATACAGCGACTCAAAGCTTGGATGACATTATTTCAATAATCATTAATTTTCTTTTTGCTAAGGAAAACAGTACATATGAGATGGCATTTTAACCCGGTTTTCTCATCGGTTATCATGCCATAATTCTGTGTATGCTGCATGAGAACAATCATCTTTTTCTGTACATAAAAAATAAAAATCTGTAATTTTCTGATGGCAATGTAGCATCATCTGATCGTAAATGTTAATGTCTAATTCCTGGCAAGCCACATGAGTTGTATCTTGCTGTTAACATGGAGAAAGACTGAAATTTATGGAGTAGGTGATAATTGGTTGTTGGTGCTCATGAAGTACTATCACTTGGGTGACTAGTAGTATCTATGTCCTAATTCTTGGTAGGCCGCATGAGTTGCGTCCTGCTGTAAATATGGACAAAGAATAAGGTTGATGGAATTTAGGTGAGCATTATGTGTCATAGATGCTCATGAAGAACCATCACACATATACTTAGGAGACTAGTAGTAGGATTCTGTTATATCATCATGATCCACCAGGGTTTGAAACGCAGAAGTATTCTACCCTCATAATTTCTATTTAGTGTTGTATGATTTACATAGCCTCTTATACATTTGTCTGTTCTTGTGGATTTTATAAGTAATTATCAATGTGATTTGGATGTTCGTTCCTGTCAGTATTTGCTAGGTGCTAACTGACATGCTTGACAGGACTTCCCGCATAACTCACTAATTATGGTTGAATACATTAATGATTATACTGTGGTATTTGCTTAGATCTGTTTTGTTTAGTTATGTCATACTGATAGTCAAAGAAGGCCTCTGATATACAGAATTTACAATATATAAAGTGTAACCTTTCGTCCAGATTTAATACAAGTGAAATACATGATGTCATTTAGAATAATCATATACCTTATGTTGTACCTGGATTGGTGATGGGATTCTTTTTATCATAGTGCTAAACTTCTGGGTTAATGAGCATAATTCTGCAAACTGTTTCTTATCAGTGACAATTCCCTCCCTTAGCAATTTGGCACTGTTTATACAATTTATGGCCCTCTGCTAATGAATAGACCTGTCACATGTATGAGAAGTGCTTCAGAATTCTTGTTATACGGCCATGGACCTCCTAGGGCTGACCGCAGCAAACTAGTGGGTTGTGGGAGGGCTGGAGATATTGGCTGTGGGGATTGAACTAGTTGTGAATTCTTGTTTTTCATCTCTAGATTCACTCCTGCTTGCTGATTACCTGCTCTTTATGTGTGCATCAGCTTCACGTGGATTCCATGCTACCGGGGTGAAGAGGATGGGAGGGCACGGCAATGATGCAGAGTACTACCTCCATGCCAAGCACATGTACAACTTGCACAGGATGAAGCATCAGAAGCTGACAGCATGGACTTCCGTGCTGGGAGCAGTAAGCATTGGTGTAGGTGTCCCGGTGTACGCGGTCATCTTCCAGCAGAAGAAGGCCTCCGGATGAGCTTACGTACTCCTATATATTTGATAAGTAGCATTTTCTGAAGTCAAAAGTCACTTCACTTTCTCGCTTGTTTTGTGTTACTCCATTTGCTTTTAGCAGATGCTCTGAATCTGTAACCTCGTTTCTTCGAGTCTGCTTATGTTAATAATACAGATGCTTGAACTTTCCAGGCTTGGTACATTTCGACGTCTCATTTGCAGTTTGCATCTGTTTATGTGCTAAGCATATTTGCTGTCACATACTGATTGTGCATCGTATTGTCTGCTGAAAATTGCTCAAATTCGGTTTAGTTCATTATTGCCTGAAATTACTGATGGTTAAACTTCTATGATAGTGAAAGCGACAAAAACACAAATCGTGTGCTATGTTTAATGTGTGGAACTATTTCTTTTTTGTCGATTTAATTTGAAAAAATATTTTACCTCAGCTAGCTCCGTGTTTTCTGAAATTTGTGTATGATCATCAATATTTTCAACCATTTTCTACCTGGACAGGTGACACGCAGCAATTCTAAAGAGCAAACCAGATAAAAATAAGCAACTTCCACAAAATTGAGTTAGAAATAAACACGTACAATGCAATGGTGCTTACACGAGTTCTTAGCAAAATAAACCAAGCAGTTTCTTTAGCACGAGTGATTATCTGTACAGGAGAGGTGCATCAGATTTATTTTGTTAAGCACCTCTAGGTAATCTTCGCGTAATTGTGTGTGAGCATGAGTATTGTATATTCCAATTATTAATTAAGCACTGAAAAACACAATCTTGGTAGTTTTTATTTTTGCGTTATGATAATCCAGTCTGAATAATTTTACGATCGAACTATTGATCAAAGAATAAATTAGCTCGATTTTTTCTATTTTCATGGATATTTATCGCGTTTTGTAAAATAATTTTGTGACAACACGTTTCATTAAATGCAAATTTGGAGTAGTATGATATTTCAGAAGTGGACATATAAAGTTTTCCCCGAGTAACCCCCTTCCATCAACAAGTCAAAAAAAAATCCATCAAGACTAGTCAAGTACTCAAGTTCCGTGGGCTCCAGAACCACTCCTTTCCGTTCCGACGCGGCGGAAGATCGAATCGGCCGCACGGCGATGACGTCGACTCCGCCGCCGCTTCCTCTTCTCCTCCTCCTGCTTCTGCTCGCGGCCTTTGCCGGTACCGCCGTTGCCGCGGGCGAGGAGTTCCCGCGCGACGGGAAGGTGATAGACCTGGACGACAGCAACTTCGAGGCGGCGCTGAGCTCCATCGACTTCCTCTTCGTCGACTTCTACGCGCCGTGGTGCGGCCACTGCAAGCGCCTCGCCCCCGAGGTACTACTGATTGTCGACCTACTCCCCAGAAATTACTATTCATGAGAGATGTGATGCGAATTGAGTTGCTAGGACTGCCAATAATGCGAATTGAGATGCCGTAGGATGTCGCTGTAGATCTCGTCAATTGCGTGGTTTTATGGTAGTGGGGCGATTGGGAGTTTCGGATCGCGATTTATTGCGAGATCGTTTGAACTCTAGCAGATTAGGGCGAGCGTGGGGAGAAATTATTTTTTTGGAAAGAAAAAAATGTTGCAGGATTCTTATGTAAGGAGGGACCTGACTGTTAAGTGGACAATGAAATGGCACGTACCTTAACCTTAATTAAGCTACTCAAGTAGATTCCTTTGTGGAAGAACATAAATTGTTGTAGCTGCACGCATGCCTTGGTCTCAGGTACCATAGACTGTTCTTATAGATGCATCAAGATGTTCCTTTCTTGACCATAACTAGATTCCCAAATTTTACACTTCACTTATTTGAACTGTTAGGGAATTTCCTGTGGAATATCTGTCTTGTAGGACTTAAGACTGAGAAACTAAACTGTTGCAGTTAGATGAAGCTGCACCGGTGTTGGCGGGACTGAGTGAGCCCATCATGGTCGCCAAAGTAAATGCCGACAAGTACAGGAAACTTGGATCGAAATATGGAGTGGAGTAAGACTTTACCCCCATAAGTAGTTCAGGTTTACTGGCACTAGAGATTTGTACATGCTGTCATGATGACGTTCCGTATTCATCTTCTGAATGCAGTGGCTTTCCTACTCTAATGCTCTTTATCCATGGGGTCCCTATCGAGTACACTGGTTCCAGGAAAGCTGACTTGCTTATCCGCAATCTCAAGAAGTTTGTCGCACCTGATGTTTCTATTCTTGAGTCGGATTCTGCAATCAAGAGCTTTGTTGAGAATGCTGGCACGAGCTTTCCAATCTTCCTTGGTTTTGGGGTCAATGAGTCATTGATTGCTGAATATGGAGGAAAATACAAGAAAAGAGCATGGTTTGCCGTCGCAAAAGATTATTCTGAGGACTTAATGGTGACGTATGCTTTTGATAAGGCTCCGGCACTGGTTGCAGTTCATCCGAAGTATAAAGAAAAAACTGTGTTCTATGGCCCATTTGAAGGTAATTGTTAGGCAACATCATTTTATTCCTTCTCTATGTTTATGATTCAATAGTTCCTAGCTTGTCGTGCTAAAAATGCAAGCTCGGTTGCCTAAACATGTATACCTTTGTTTATACATTATGTTCAATGTTTATGATTCTAATACATGGGGATCCATTTGTGTACACAGGACATTTCTTAGAAGATTTTATAAAGCAATCACTGCTGCCTTTGACTGTCCCCATCAACACCGAGACACTGAAATTGTTGGATGATGATGACAGAAAAGTTGTTCTCGCAATTCTGGAGGATGACTCAGATGCAAATTCTACTCAGCTGGTAAAAGTGTTGAGGTCTGCTGCTAATGAGAACCGTGACTTGGTGTTTGGATATGTTGGGGTCAAACAATGGGAGGAGTTCGTGGAGACTTTTGATATTTCCAAGAGCTCACAATTGCCAAAGCTACTAGTGTGGGACAGAAATGAAGAGTATGAACAAGTAAGTATTAACACTTACCTCGACAATCTATCCATGTTCCAGCTACTAGGGTCCTAATAAAAGCCCCTTTAATCTATCATGGTTATGTGATACTCTTCGAGGTGAATGTTTTATCCGTTCATATTTAAGTGATATTTTGAAAGTTCAGAAAATAAATACTGAAGTGTGGCTAAATTTTATAAAGAAATGTGTTAGCATGATTTTTAAAATCTTCTGTTATCTGGTCAGCATCCATTTAGATTCCATCATGTAATTGACTAAAAATGCTTCATGGTGAAGGTGGAAGGTTCAGAAAGGTTAGAAGATGGTGATCAAGCATCCCAAGTAAGCCAATTCCTTGAGGGATATAGAGCAGGAAGAACAACAAAGAAACAAGTCAGCGGCCCATCCTTCATGGGTTTCATGCACTCTCTTGTCAGCATGAACTCGTTATACATTCTTATGTTTGTTGTTGCTCTTCTCGGTGTCATGATGTACTTTGCTGGCCAAGATGATATTCCTCAGCTAAGACGAGATCATGCGGAGTGATGGAAGCTTCTTGCGCCAAAAGAAGGTTACCAACCAGGAGATTCAGCTTAGAGGTTTATTGCACGCTCTCAACAGCTGTTGTTCGCACTGAAGAGGCCAGGTTTCAGCGGTTGTTTCTGATATTCATCATATCTCTGTCCGCAATCATGAGGACCAGCATTTTCCACCCCAGCTGTTGTTTGTTGGTTAGATCTTAGCAACTAGCCGCTGCCTAGTTTTGACACTTGTATTGAAATGTTTTTATTTGTTAATTTTTGCGAGGGTTGTATGGTGTAAGAAAGTGTTTGGTCAATCTAGTCTGCCAAACTTTTGTACAAACTGATACGGTATTAATATTGTGAATTATGATATAGTGCTATCCTGTCACAAAAGCAGGCCTTTTTTGTCTACTTCCTATTCCTTTGATCCAATTTAATTATCGCAGGTTTAGACAATCGACAATCAAATCGGATCGGATGGAGTAGAAGGTTTTGGTTTGATCTTTGATGTCAGTGAAGTTTATTTACCAGATATGGTTCGATAGCACGGTGTAGTTTCAAAATGTCAGCAATTTGAAAGTAAGCAGTCTATCTACTCTGTCCGTTTCAAAATATAAGTTGTTTTAGTTTTTCTAAACGAATGTATCTAGACGTCTTTTATTGCATAAGTTCACTCTGAACCTATACACTATAAAAGATGTCTAGATGGATTTATTTCACAAAAGCTAAAACATCTTATATCATGAGTGAGTACAAGTTATTGGTTGGAGGTTAAGCCATCAGAATCCTCTCTTCCCAGTCAGACCAGGGGTTAGAGCATCTCCACTCGTTCCCCCATATGGCTTCGGCATGGCCCTCTTTTGTCCCGTATGGATCGACAAGTTTGTTTATCAAATCAAACAAGTAATTTAAACAAGTTCAATATAGCCAATAAATAATTGAACATTTAAATTTATTATAAGTTCATGAAATTAAATAAATAATTCAAAAAATTCAATGTAGCAAATAAAGACAAACAAATAAATAAACTAGTTGGCTCCTTTGAGCCTCCACTAATGCTCCGCCGGATCATCTTACAGTTGACTATGAGTATTTATGTCTCGAACTTATTATCGCCTAGCGAGAAAAAAAGCAAACGTAGGTGGCACTTGGTGATCAATATCTGCAAGAGGACCTTAGCGATAATACGGTTCAATGTCAAACACTAGAGTCTCCCACTCGCTCTCAATGATAATGTTGTGCAAGATCACACAGGCAGTCATAACCTCCACATCTGATCTTTCGACCAGGTAAGGGCAGAGTACCTGACAACCGCAAATCGAGCTTGCAGCACACCGAATGCCCTCTCCACATCCTTCCTGCAAGCCTCATGTTATGTGGCAAACCAAGATTTCTTTCCTCTAGGCACAGGGTTTGAGATTGCCTTCACAAATATTGACCATCTTGGATAGATGCCATCTGCCAAGTAGTAGCCCTTGTCATCCTTGTGGCCATTGATCTCGAACTGCACTGGAGGAGATCTGCCTTCAACAAGCTTGGCGAACACATTTGAACATTGCAGCATGTTTATGTCATTATATGATCCTGCCATACCGAAGAAAGCATGTCAAATCCACAGATCATGATCTGCCACAGCCTCAAGCACCACATTGCATGATCATTTGTGACATTTGTACATGACCTAGTGCGGGAATGGGCAGTTCTTCTGTGCCCAGTGCATATAGCCAATGCTTCCAAGCATTCCTAGAAAACCCCTAGTTGCATTCTGTTCCAAGATCCGAGTTGTGTATTCTGCGGTGTTCTCAGTTATTTCTTCCCATACACTGCCATAATTGCCCTGCAAAACCTGTACATGCAGTCGATGGCTGTGGACTCGACCATGCGGAGGTAGTCGTCCTGTGTGTCTCCAGGAATTCCATATGCAAGCATCCGGAGAGTAAATGTGTATTTTTTGGATTGTGGAGAAATCAAGCGTGCCGACAGCGTCTCTCTTCAGTTCGAAGTAGTCGTCAAACTCTCTCAATTCCTCGATGACCTCCAGGAAAAGCTTCCGGCTCATTCTGAAACGGCGCCGAAATGTGACGTCAACGTGCAATGGGTCGTCGGCGAAGTAGTCGGTGTAGAGCATGTGACAGCCTTCCATCCTCTACCTCGGCTTGCTCTTGCGCCGCCCAGCCTTCGAACCTCCAACGGACGGTTTCTCCTCGGCGCCGACCATCATGCCCAGGAGGGAAAAAGCGACAATAATGAGATGATCATCATCACCGGGAGTGTCTCGGGCGCCAGCAGCAATGGCGACTTCGTCGTCCATCTGAGCGGCCAGCATCTCTTCCTCATCTGAATCGATGCCGTTGGCAAACCGCCGAACACCTAGTGGGTAGGGCGGTTGCGTCGTGGGCTTGGAGCTACCAGGAGGCGTCGGGCGAGGAGGCGGATTGGGACAGCGTGGGGACTATTTCTGACGGCTGCGAGGGTGGCTCTAGCGGACTGAACGGCAGACGACGGCGAGGGGTGGTAGCGGTGGCGAGCTGTTGGAGTGGTGGTCGTTAGGGATGGGAGGAATGCAGAAGGTGGGTGATTTTGCAGGCGTGTGTCACCAACAGGGCTGGACCGCGTCATTTTCAGCTCCATCCGGTGCCCCCGCTTGACACCCCCCCCCCCCGCCCGTGGATTGTGTTCGGCCTGGGGGCCCGGATAATAAAATGGGTCACGGCGACGTGAAATAAAATTCGGGAGGGGGGAAGCTGGGTGTGATTTTGGGCGCCGACACCCCTCATAGCCCTTTAGGGGGCCTTTAGGGACCCCGAGTGGAGATGCTCTTAAGATAGGGGAGTCATCTCTTCCTGTATTTGTTCCTTTTATGTGCAGAGGAATTATCTTATGATGACTTGGTGTAAGCTCTTTAATTCAGAAGAAACAAATATGTTTACTCCCACCGGGGGGTAAGATAGGGAGTCCTCTCTTCCCACTCCCACCGGGGGGTTAAGATAGGGGAATCCTCCACTCCCACCGGGGGTTAAGACAGGGAATCCTCTCTTCCCGTATTTTTTCCTTTTGTGTGGAGAGGGGTTATCCATTCGTCTGTTGTACGAAGAAGAAGTTGGTGGCATCGATGGATTAAGGGTGTGCACAAATGCACCATTAGTCTCACATTTACTTTTTGTTGATGGTTCCCTTATTCTCATGAAGACAAATATGACTAATGCAGCTTTATTACAACAAGTGTTGGATGCTTACTGTGCAAATTTGGGACAATTGGTGAGTCTAGCTAAGTCTAGTATATTTTTCCCTCCGAACACTAATTCTTTGATAAGGACAGAAATTTGTGACACATTGTACATTGATACATAAGCTCTTTTGGTAAGTACCTAGGCCTTCCTGCCTTGGTTGGTGTTGATAGGAGTGATTCGTTTGAGCATTTCATTGAAAGAATTATCCAGAGGACAAATGGATGGAAGGAGAAACAATTATCTACTTGGAGGAAGGAAACTCTATTAAAAGTTATGGCTCGAGCAATTTCAGTATATGCCATGTCAATATTCTTGATTCCAAAAGGTGTATGCAGAAGAATGATGGGTGCAATTGCTAGTTTTTGGTGGTGAGATGAAGGAAACAGTAATAAAATGTATTGGTATGCTTGGTGGAAGCTTTGTCGTCCCAAGAATGATGGAGGTATGTGGTTCAGAGATTTCCAGTCAATTAACCTTGTTATGTTGGCTAAACAGGTTTGGAGGATAATCACTGAGCCAACCTCTCTTTATGCTCGTGTCTTAAGTGTTAAATATTTTCCTAATGGAGATATATTGAAGGCTAGAACCAAATTAGGATCTTCCTTCACATGGCAAACTATATTGGTAGGTTTATGGACTTTCAAAAGAGGCTATCTTTGGAGAGTTGGTACAGGTGAACATATCAATATATGGCATGATCCTTGGATAGCGAGCAGCCCAGAGAGAATGACTATGACGCCAAGAGGTGATTCTGCATATAGTTATGTTTCAGAACTGATCAATTATGAAACGAGGTTATGGGATGTAAACTATTCGCGAAACACTTTTATTACTATTGACGTAAACCACACTCTGCAAATTCCTTTTAATATAAATGGATTTGAGCACTTTATCACATGGGGATTTACCAAACATGAGAGATACACAGCGAGGTCTGGCTATCACCTACATTGGCGTCATCAATTTGGCCCAATAGCTACTCAGTTGCAAAGTCCGAGTGGTTTCGCTACTAATCTAGTTTAGGAAATTCTCTGGTGTATGAGGATCCCTAGCTAAATAAATATTTTTGTATGGCATGCTCTACACGACATTGTTCCTATCAAATGTATTCTAGCGAATATGCACAGTGGCACGTCGGGTGAGTGCCCAATTTTGTAACCAGGGGGTGATGGCTCGGTGTTGATGTAGAGCTCGTTGGGAACCCCAAGAGGAAGGTATGATGAGCACAGCAGCAAGTTTCCCTTAGTTATGAAACCAAGGTTTAATCGAACCAGTAGGAGCAAGGAAAGACCCCAAAGGTGTTGCTAGCTGAGCCTTGGCAGGGCGCACTACCGGTGCTAGTAGCAACGTGGAGACCTGCACAATGCAACCACAGAACTCTGTCCCCAACTTGCGATGAAGTTGTCAATCTCACCGTGTTTTGCTGAAAACAAAGGATTAAACGTATCGAATGGAAAGAAGTAATAGTTTGTAGAAAGTAAACACAAAGCAGTAAACAGTTTGTAGATTGTATGTAAAAGAAAAGGACCGGGATCCATAGTTCACTAGAGGTGGCTCTCCTTAAGATAGATAACATGTTGGGTGAACAAATTACAGCGGGGCAATTGACAAACATCAAGAAAGCAATACATGCATATACTAATCATCTTGACTCCTTTGGAACTTGATTGGGCATTACAATATTATACATAGACCGCCATCCAACTACATCTATGACTAATAATCCACCTTCAGGTTATCATCCGAACCCCCTCCAGTATTAAGTTGCAAGCAACAGATTATTGCTTTACGAATTGCGTGTAAAGTAAACAATACAATTGTTCTATGAACAAAGGATTGTTGTTTTCTCCCTAGTAGCAACAGCACATCTAGTACCTTAGAGATTTCTGTCACTTCCCTAGATTACCAGAGACATGAACCCACTATCGAGCATAAATACTAACTCTTGGAGTTGCTAGCATCTACTTGGCAGGATAGCTACTAACAACGGAAAGCATGCAAGATCACAAATAACAAAGATATGATAGAATCAATAATCAATCTGAAATAGCATCTCAATATCCATCGGATCCCCGCAAACACAACATGCAGAATTACAAATAGATGATCTTGATCATGAATGGAGCTCACAAGATCTAGACATGAAAGCACAAAGGAGGAGAACCAGCCATCTAGCTACTACATGGATACGTAGTCCAAGGATGAACTACTCACGCATCACAATGGAGGCTTGCATGGTGATGAAGAAGGCCTCCAGGGTGAATTCCCCTCTCCGGCAGGGTGCCAGGAAGAGCTTCAGATCCCTCCCGATCTAGGGATGGAGATGACGGCAGCTATAGACTCTTTCGTGGATTTTTGATCAGGTACTTAGGGTTTTCATCCCGAGGGCATCTTATAGCCGGAAGGAGAGGCCCAGGGGGTGCTGGGGTCGGCCAGACCACCTCCTGGCGCGGGTCAGGCCCGCCGTCTTGGCTGTGTGGTGTGGCTGCCCCCACCCTTCTCCGCCTCGATTCTCGCATCCGATGACTTCAGAAAAATAGGCACTTTGGATTTTGTCCGCCCAATTCGAGAATATTCATTTTTTACTTTCCGAACCAAAAAACAAAACAGCTGGCACTATGGCTCTTGTTAATAGGTTAGTCCAAGAAATCATATGAAAAGTACTCTAAAGTGTGGACAAAACACAAGAAAGTGGATAAAACCAAGCATGGAACATCAAAAATTATAGATACATTTGCAATGTATCAACATCCCCAAGCTTAACTCCTGCTCGTCCTCGAGTAGGTAAGTGATAAAAAGATAGAATAATTTTTGAGGTGACATGCACCATCAAAGACTTGATCAAAGTATTTGCAAAACATTCAAAGCTGGGATCATGGTACTTCAATCATAACATGAAATACAAAGTTCTAGCAATAAGACAAAGAAACTAAGATGCAACATGAAAAGGCACAAACAAAAGATTCATGAATAACAATGCTTTGCAAGACGTTTGTTTGTTTCACATAAAGAAAACATAGCATAATAGCATTCAGCTTGTCCCTCATAGAGTAGCAAATATAAATGCATAGGACACCTTCAAAGTTCATAAGAGTGACTAGATACAAAAAGTTTAAAACAAGCAATATCAAGTTATGCATCAATCAACTAGTCTTGGGATAATGCACATAGAACTAAGAATGGCCACTATGCTCTCAAAGTAGGTGCATAAAGATAGAAGGTGGAGACTCAATATATAATGGTGGAAGAAAGGCCTTCATAGAAGGAAGTAGGGATTCAAGTCTCATAAAGAGTTGATACATTGCAAATGTATCTATAATTTTTGATGTTCCATGCTTGGTTTTATCCACTTTCTTGTGTTTTGTTCCAACTTTGGAGTACTTTTCATATGATTTCTTGGACTAACCTATTAACAAGAGCCATAGTGCCAGCTACCTGTTTTCTGCTATTTTTGGTTCCAGGAAAGTCAGAAAATGAATATTCTCGGAATTGGACGGGATAAAAGCCAAAGTGCCTATTTTTCCGGAAGGGATCAAGTGCCAGAGAAGGGCCAGGGAGCCACCACACCACCTGGCCACGCGGCCAGGCCTGGCCCGCGCCAGGGGGTGGTGTGGCCGCTCCCGGCACCCCCTCGGCCTCTCCTTCCGCCTATATATTGCCCTCGGGACGAAAACCCTAAGTACCCGATCAAAAATCCATGAAAAGAGTCTATAGCCGCCATCATCTCCATCCCTAGATCGGGAGGGATCTGAAGCTCTTCCGCACCTGGAAGGGGAATTCACCCTGGAGGCCTTCTTCATCACCATGCAAGCCTCCGGTGTGATGCGTGAGTAGTTCATCCTTGGACTACGGATCCATGTAGTAGCTAGATGGCTGGTTCTCCTCCTTTGTGCTTTCATGTCTAGATCTTGTGAGCTCCGTTCATGATCAAGATCATCTATTTGTAATTCCATGTTGTGTTTATGGGATCCGATGGATATTGAGATGCTATTTTAGATTGATTATTGATTCTATCATATCTTTGTTATTTGTGATCTTGCATGCTTTCCGTTGTTAGTAGCTATCCTGCCAAGTAGATGCTAGCAACTCCAAGAGTTAGTATTTATGCTCGATAGTGGGTTCATGCCTCTGGTAATCTGGGGAAGTGACAGAAATCTCTAAGGTACTAGATGTGCTGTTGCTACTAGGGAGAAAACAACAATCCTTTGTTCATAGAACAATCGTATTGTTTACTTTACACGTAGTTCATAAAGCAATAATCTGTTGCTTGCAACTTAATACTGGAGGGGGTTCGGATGATAACCTGAAGGTGGATTATTAGTCATAGATGTAGTTGGATGGCGGTCTATGTATTATGTTGTAATGCCCAATCAAGTCTCAAAGGAGTCAAGATGGTTAGTATATGCATGTATTGCTTTCTCGGTGTTTGTCAATTGCCCCGCTGTAATTTGTTTACCCAGCATGTTATCTATCTAAGGAGAGCCACCTCTAGTGAACTATGGATCCCGGTTCTTTCTCTTTACATACAATCTACAACTGTTTACTGCTTTGTGTTTACTTTCTGCAAACTTTTACTTCTTTCCATTCGATATGTTTAATCCTTTGTTTTCTGCAAAACACGGTGAGATTGACAACCTCATCGCAAGTTGGGGACAAAGTTCTGTGGTTGTGTTGTGCAGGTCTCCACGTTGCTACTAGCACCGGTAGTGCGCCCTGCCAAAGCTTAGCTAGTAACACCTTTAGGGTGTTTCCTTGCTCCTACTGGTTCGATTAAACCTTGCTTTCATAACTGAGGGAAACTTGCTGCTGTGCTCATCATACCTTCCTCTTGGGGTTCCCAACGAGCTCTACATCAACCACGAGCCATCAAGCACTTTTCTGGGCGCTGTGCACTGAGCCATCAAGCATTTTTCTGGTGCCGTTTCCAGGGAGTCAAGGACATCTTCATAAGGGGAGTCCCTCATAACCAATCTCTTTACTTTGTTGTTTTTGTTTTTCTTAGTTTCTTTTTGCTTTGTTTTCTTGTTTTGTTCTTCAAAAACACAAAAAAAATAGTTTTACTAGTTTGCTTTCTTATTTCAAAAAACACAAAAAATTAGTTCCTATCTTAAGTTGCCTTCATGTCTAGCCTTGCTCCAATCACTATGTCACCCGAGGAAATGATTTTCACTTTTAAACAAGGAATTGAGGAAAGTTTTAAGGAAGCTTGGTCTAGAATCTCTGATCTACATGAAAAACTGAGCCTAAAATGACTCAAAGCTTGTTCCTTAGCAGTTTTTACCTTGGGATTGCTCTTTGCTATAGATATGCTTTAGATGTTGTTGTGGGAGGAGATTTCCTCCAATTTAATGAGGATAATGCTATTAATGCTATAAAGAAATTGATCCTCACTTACAACATGCCTAGCCAAACTGATATTTCTTTCGCAAAAATATTTGCTAGGTTGAACACTCTTGAGACTAGCATTACTAGCTTAAAAGATTGCTATAATACGCTTAGGGAGCATCACAATTATGTTCCAATAAATTCTGAACCATCAAAGTTGCTCCCTACAGTAAAGATTGAGATAAACACTGAAACTTTTCAAGTCCGTTGTGATATCATGTCTGAATTTTGTCTTATGCCCAAAGATATTTATGAATCTTTGAATCTTTGGGGGCTTACTGAAGGAGGAAAAGAAACATCTCTTGCTAATAATGCTACCATTTTACCTATTGGAATAGCTGAAGGAGTGTTTACAAAGATCCTTGGGAAAATGATTTCTACTGATTATCTTGTTATTGAATGTGCAAGAAAAGGACAAATTACACTTGGAAGGTCCCTATTAGAACTCCTTGGAGCAATAATAGATGTGGGAAAGGGGACCATGCACCTTTCTTCTCCACCAAACAATCACATTTTCCCAAAGGTTAAGAATAAAAATAAGAGAGGTAAGGGCAATAAAGTTGGTTTTAATGCTTCTTCATTTGAGAACACTTGATTCTTTCTTTGCTTCTTATGCCTAACTTAAAGGCGTTAAAGAAAAGTACTTATTGGGAGATAACCCAAAAGTTTTAGATGAGTCTTGGAAGTTATTACTTCAGTAATAACCTCTCCTTATCCTTTTTATTTGCTTTTTGTACCAAAAATAACCTCTAATGAGAGTGAAGTAATGATTGGGAAAGTTGCTGTCCCGAAACAGATTTCTATGCTTCACCGCAACAATTCGTGTAAAATCTCTGTACGTCCTTTTGAGGCGTGAATTTTTGTGCTTCTACCCCAGGTTGTTATCTAACTTTCATTAGTTCAACACTTTTTGATTTGAGCAACAGAAGGTCTTCGAAAAAATTCGTCTTTACCTGCTGGTCTGTTTTGACAGATTTCTGCCATTTTCTGCATTTGCTTCTTGTGGGTTCCTTTTTGAGTTCTTTTGGGGAATTGAGCTTTTTGAAGGAAGTGCTACAGTAGCCAGTGTTCTAATGGAAGTTTATTTAGTGTTATAACTGAACCTTAAGACTTATTTATCTTAAGTGCACTAATGTTGCTAATGAGATTGTGTGAAGTTTTGTATGAAGGAAAATTTTCAGGTGTATGGAAGGAATGAGTAATGAGATGCAGGATGGACTAAATCTCAAGCTTGGGGATGCCACGCGTGTCACCCCAATAAATATCCTAGAAGTACAAGCGTCAAAGCTTGGGGATGCCCAAGGCATCCCCTTCTTCATCAATAAAAATCCCAGGTTTCTTCCAAACGCTTCATTTTTATTGTTTCATGCACAGTTGTGTTTTTCTTGGAGCGTCTTCTTTTTCGTTTTCGTTTTGGTTCTTAGTTTGCTTGGTTTGCTTAGTTTTCTGAATAAATTGGTTGGACCCCCTCTTTCATACATTGGTTTGCAAATAGTTTGGTTTGGTTTGGAAAAGAGTAGGAAAGTTCATACTTATGTGGTAAAAAGAGCTCGTTTTTTACTGTGGCCTATGCTTTGTCATGCCATGCTTGATATTGTTTTGTCTTTATGCTTAGTATTATTTGTTGTATCATGACTTGTTATAAACAATTGAGACTGCTTAATGTGTCTTGGATGAATCATGCGTTGTTTTAGCATATTAAAGCATAGTATAGTGGTATTCTCCTTTGATGCTTTATTTGGGTTGACTTGGCGCATGCTCACACCATGTTATGACTATCTCAAGTCACCATAGCCTTTATGATCCTTTAGTTTTCAACTTGTAGTATCACTTTATGCTTTGATCAATGATGTTTTGTCGCTCTGCATGATTATGGCCATTATTGCTCTCTTAGTTTGTCGCTCCCAGTCTTTTGCTAGCCTCCACAACCAAGTATGAGTTCCACTCATGCATCCAACTCCCTAAACCAAGTTATTCCAAAGAGTCCACCATACCTACCTACTAGCTTATGCTATTCCAAGTATATTCATGCTTTTGTTTACCTTCCAAATTAAACTTGTTATGAGAAAACTAGTGATTAAAGCTCTCACGAACTTGATGGCACACTTTACTTTACTTGCCCTTAATAAACTTCAACCATTGTGTCGTATATGTTGTATATGCTTGCACTTATTTTTTGGGAATTAGCAGAACCATGCTTTCATGGGGAATGCTTTCAACATTGCACTTGGTACTTGTACCTAGTTGATATCATGCTCTTTTATATATGGATGTCGTCGGTGTGAAATGAAAGGGGAGCTTGTAAGTCCATGGAGTTATGTATATGTGTTAGAGAAATGCCTGGGCCGCTGGTCTAATCCATGCTGACATGGTGGAAACCTGCAGCGTAACCATAATGAGCTGTCTATGAAGCATTCTTCTTATAAAAAAAGAGTCCTATATTGAGAAAAAAGAGAAAAAAATAGAGATACTATGAAAAGAGGAAATAGAGAAAAAAGCACCATATTCCCATGGTAAATAAGAAAAATGCTGAGATGCTCGTTGTCTGCTTGCTTTGTCATTTTGATATGGGGATTCTTCCGTATGATCGGGCAAGGGGTACCCCGTTGGCGGTTCTCAATGATACACATGTACTTACGATGACAAGAACTTACCGGTGACTAAACTTGAGTATCATGAGGAGCGACACTCGTATACAAGGGACATGAGATTTCTGACTTATACTTCGTCAAGCATGTACACCATAGTTTGTTCACTTTAACCTTAATCACATCAAGATGCTTATGATAGGGGCAATGAGAGCTGAAAGCTATAATTACCATAATTTTTGGAAGTACTGCGATACACCCCCTATACTGCGATACACCCCCTTGTTCTTTACTTATCGAAAATACTGCGATACACCCCCTATACTTGTGGGTCATCAAGACTATTTTCTGGCGTTGTTGCCGGGGAGTGAAGCGCTATTGGAGAGTGGAACTGGTAAAGGAAACTTCTACTATGAGCATTGTTTACTTCTGTTGGTTGCTTTATTTTCGTTATGGATAATTCACTGAGTTTCTTATTTGGTAATGCTACTACCACTATGATGACCCACAAGTATAGGGGGTGTATCGCAGTATTTTCGATAAGTAAGAGTGTCGAACCCAACGAGGAGCAGAAGGTGCTGGCTAGTGGTATGGATCAGGAATTCTCTGCAAATACTTAGCAAACGGATTTTTAGGGGTTTTCGATAAAGCAAGTAAAAGAAGTACGAGTAAATAAAAGACAGTAAGAATGAATGCATCAAGTGGCCCAATCCTTTATGCAGCAAAGGACAAGCCGGTTGTATTTCTATAGATGACCAAACGTTCTCGAGGACACATGGGAAGACTGTCAAGTGCTTGTGCTTCATATAGTCGATTAATCTTCTCTAGCTTGCTAAGTGTTGTGTGGGTGAACCTGTGCTAATGTACCGTCCCATCCAAGACTTAATACATACTTGTGATTAAACCCCCTTGCAAACATCTGTAAGTACAAGAAAGTAATTAAGGTAGAAACCTAACCACAACTTTAAACTCTAAGACCCTTACGTCCCTTGTGCAATGGTTTCCTAACAGGGGTTCAGGTTTCTGTCACTCCGGCAACCCCTACGATTAGTAGCCAAATACACAATGCATTCCCCTAGGCACATATAGGTGAAGTGTCATGTAGTCGACGTTCACATGACGCCACTAGAAGAAGTACACCACAACTTAAATAACAATCTATTGAATCTTTCTCAACGCAACTCCACTACTAACAACAAGACTTCTCCCATGTCCTCAAGAACAAAACGAACTACTCACAAGACATCATATGGATCATGATCAGAGATGGAATAATGATGTATAACAATCTGAACATAAACAATAATTCAACGGTTCACTCAATAGCATCAACTACAAAGAGTAATCAACACCGGGAAAGTTTCCCCTATGAACTATGCAAGATTCAACGCAATTGTTACAGCAATATGGAGATGATGATGGGGGTGCTGATGGTGATGATGGTGGTGATGATCCTGATGAAGTCCAGCTTGATGGTGGTGTTGATGGCGACGATCTCCTCTCTCCGGGAAGGAATTCCTCCGGCAGAAATCTGTCTGCCGGAGAGATCTTTCTCTCTCGGTGTTTTCCGCCCCGCAAAGGCGTGAATCTTCTGTGGTCGCCTCCCGAGTCTTAGGGTTTCGGAGGATAATATCGCCCGGAGGGAGAGGCTGGAGGCAGGCGCCACACCACTCCCTGGCGTGGCCTAGGCCTGCCCGCGCCATGGGGTGGAGTTGGCCCCCTGTTGCCCACCTCCACTCCATCTTCTGGCATCTTGAGTCTTCTGGAAAAATAAAATTTTCCGTATATTTTCCCGGATTTTCTGATCTTCATGAATTTTGCCTCCAAACAACACCTTTTCCATCAGAATCTTGACTACAGCGGTCCATGCTCCAAAAGTCATCAACCATGCAAAAATAGATGAAATAACATAAGTATCACCTCTCAATACGAAATATATCAATGAATAATAGTGAATTAAGACATAGAATAGTGATGCAAAATGGACGTATCAACTCCCCCCAAGCTTAGACTTCGCTGTCCCTGTTTAAACTGAGCTCAATAAACATGACCTCAAGTTTATGGAGTGAAGAGTCGATAAAATAATACGGACAAGAAGCATCACATTCATCAAATACATAGATCATAATAGAAGACAACTCACTATTATACAACTCAACTTGCAATGAGTAAAGGAAACACAATAAAGATACATAAAGTGAATTGTAATTGGTAATGGCAAACTTAGCTCTTGGTCGAAGAATAGTTGATAATTTGCTGGAGTTCACAAATAGTTGGTTTTCAATGATAGCTTTCAAAGTAGTAAACATCAAGATAAGAGCAACGTACAAAGCAAGGAACATCAGAAACATGAATGCATAAATCATCATATGAATGAATGAAACACATCAACTCAAGATACTTGCTGAGATAGAAGGGAATAGGTTTACTGACTCAACTACAAAGTAAAAGAAAGGCCCTTCGCAGAGGGAAGCAGGGATTGCAAGTCTCATAAAGAGCTCCCAAAAATTATGATACTTACTAGCTTTCAGCTCTCATTGCCCCTATCATAGGCATCTTTAGGTGATTAAGGTTAAAGTGACACAACTAAGAGGATATGCTTGACAAGTTATAAGTTGAAATCTCAAGCCCCTTACTTATGAGTACCGATCCTCATGCTACTCAACTTCAGTCACGAGCAAGCTCTTGTCATTGTAAATACATGCGTATCATTGAGAACTGCCAACGGGGTACCCCTTGCACATGACACAGGAGCTATCCCATAATCAAAATGACAAGGCAAGCAGACAGTGAGCATCTCAGCGATCTTTTTATTTGCTATTTGCATAGGTTTTTATTGAGGATGCTTCATAGAATGCTCATTATAGTTATGCTGCAAGTTTCCACCATGATTAGGCATGGCTTAGGCTAGCGGCCCAGGCGTTTCTCTAACACACATATAAACTCCATGATCTTACAAGTTCCACTTTTATTTCACACCTTGGGATCCATAAGCAAAAGAACATGATATCAACTAGGTACAAGTACCAATGAAGTGTTGAAAGCGGTCCCCATGATACATGGTTCGGCTAACTTCAACTCATAAAGCACAAGCATATACGCAACAAAGAAGTACCCAATGATTCAAGTTAATTAAATGCAAGAAAATAAAGTGTGCCATCAAGTTCATGAGAGCTTTAATCACTAATTTTCACATAACAAGTTTAATTTGGGAGGTAGACAAAACAAGAATTTACTTGGAATAGCAATAATGCTACTAGGTAGGTATGGTGGACACAAATGGCAAAGGTTTTGGTTTAAAGGAGTGGATGCACGAGAAGAATTCCCTCTCAGTACAGGTTTTCGGCTAGCAAGGCTGGGTAGCAAGTACAAGAGTTGAAGGAAACAACCAAACATACAAATGTTAAAGACAAACATGCAATCTTCCTTGGAAGCACAAACGATCTTAACTAGAGAATACTAGACTTACGAGCAAATCAAGAAAGAAAGATGATGAAATTATTTTTCTTCTAGAGTACTTCTATCTTTTCTTTTCAACTCTCAAAAAGGTGTTGCTACTGACCGATCCAGGTTTGCCAAAACCAACTAAATTAACTCAATGATCCCAAAGTGATACCAATACTAACAACAAGATCAATCATATAACCACGAATTGAAAACCAATATAAGCTATGCAAAAGAGTGAATGATAGAACTTCTCATTAATATTCCATAGTAGAAACTCACACCAAGGGATACAAATCTAACAAGAGAGGGGACACTTCCATAATGCAAACCATACTACAAAATAACTCCTCTATTCATGATATGACTCTACTAATAAGGTAAAAAGATAGAAGATGGTGATATGATACCGCGGCACTCCCCCCAAGCTTGGAACAAACCAAGGGGATGCCAAACCTGATGACGAATTACTCCTTAGGTGGTGGTGGTATCTTCTCATCTTCGTCCGTCTTCCAGGGTAAAGGCTTCCCGTCAACAAAGGACATCGTGGTTTCCAACATCCTGAAACTTGCAGCAACACTTATGCGTTTAAATCTAGCCTCATACTCACAGTTTTGATTTTGTACGTCATAGAATTGTGCTTGCAGTTTGTTGGTTGTTTGGCGGAGTGAAAAGATTTCATCCTTGAGTTCAGAAGTCTCCTTTTGGTGCTCGGCGATGAGTTCGGAACAAATCTTGTGGATGATGTCCACTTCGCGCTCCGCCATCTTCCTGTACCTAAAGACTTCTTGCTCCAATGTTTCCATCCTGTCCTCCAGATTTCCTTCACCTTTAGGGCCTTGAACCTCCTTAATCCGGACCTCCCCACCTTCGAGCAACAACTCCTTGGGATGAATCTTCAATTCTCTCATGTATGGGTTGATGATATCTTCTAAAGGATCTCCCTTGGATGTTCTAGAGGAAGACATTGTGGCTCCAAATCTGAGATTACACCAGGCAAAAACAGATTGAAACAAAAACACAACGAAAACACGATATACGAACCTCGGAAGATCCGAGGGGTTATATATTACGAAGTTTCATATCAAAAGGAAGGTACTAGGAGAAAATGGGTCGGAGGCAGAGTCCTGGGTGGCCTCACCACCTGGTGGCGCGACCAGGGGTTGGCCCGCGCCATGGGGTAGTGTGGGACACCCTGGCTCGATTCGTCCCTTTTAACCGTAGCTTCCCTTATTGACTGAAAACTGCAAAAATATAGTTGGATTGTATTTTCGCGGAACTTTTCTTACCAGAACTGTTACCTAGTTGGAAACGGACTCTGCAGGTCTCTGAATTTGGTATTGAGTGGATCCTTCCGGAGTCATCACTTGAATATCATCGATATCTTCATCTTCATATACTTATTACTTGAGTCATAAAACCTTCTCTTCCTTATTACACCATTATCTCCACTTCCTGGAAATTTCTTTCACACAAAACTTCACACGGTTCTTATTAGCAACATTAGTATAAGTAAAGTGATAAAACCTTTTGAGTCCAACTTCAACTTAAAACCATCAAAACAAAGCTACTGTAGAAACTCCTTCCGAAAACCCAAAAAGAATTCAAAAAGGAAATCGAATCAAGAAGCAAATGCAAGATTGGCAAAATCTGTCAAAACAGACCAGCAGGTAAAGATCAATTTTTTCGAAAATCTTCTGTTGCTCAAATAAAAAAGTGCAAAACTAACGAAAGTTAAATAACAACCTGGGGCAGAAGCACAAAAAACTACAGCTCAATCCGACATACATAGATCTCTCACGAATTTTTACGGTGAAGCACAAAAATCTGTTTCGGGACAGCAACTTCCCCAAATCTTACTTCTCTCTCATTAGAGGTTGATCTTGACACAAAAACCAAACAAAATGGATAAGGAGCGGTTATTACCAAAGTAATAACTTCCAAGACTCATAGAAACAAAAACAAACTAAAAGCAAAAACAAATTGGGTTGTCTCCCATAAAGCTCTTTCTTTATAGCCATTAAGATGGGCATGATAATTTTGAAGAAGCTCTCATAGGGATATGAATTGAAGTGGAAGAGAGCATTAAGAAGCAAAAACACACACATTTGAGTATAACCCACTTCCTATGCAAGGGGATTTTGTAAACAAACAAGTTATTGAAACCAAAGGCAACTTGCATAAGAAGGCAAAAGAAGTGCAACATAAAAACTTTTAGCATAAAATGGGGAAACTTGATATTATTGAGATGCACAAGAACACTTTTCCCTCTCTCATAATAGCTTTCAGTATCATGCATAAACTTGACAATATAGCTATCACAAGTACCATCATAGCAATGATCACTTATTCTAACAGAAAACATAGGAATACTAGCTCTCATAACACTACTATGTGAAACAATATTAGAGGTATCCTTACAAAGGATAGTGTGTCCCTCTTTTTCATATTTTGCAACAAAGTCTTTCACATTTGCTATTACAGGTTCATCAACCATTTGTTTATCAGGTTCAACAGCCTTATTTGTACTTCCATTAACCATACTAGCTATCATGGAATATTCCTTTACCTTAACTGGGAAAGGCATTTTCTCAATATAAGGTTTAGGTAAAACATGACTAGCAGTATAAACTTTAGTATTTCTTGCAGGAACACTCTTAGCAATATCTTTGTAAGGTTCATGATACTTATTCCACTTCTTTTTAGGCAAAATAAGAAGCAATAGCTTGAGAGTCTAAACCATTAGCATTTTTAATATTTTGAAAATCATCAGTTCCCATAAAAGATTCAATGCATTCATAATCATAATTTATACCTGACTTTCTACCTTTGTCATTCTCCCAAGCTTCAACATTGTCTTGAATATGATCTAGAAGGTCCCATTTAACTTCTTCTTCCATACGAGTGAATGATCCAGCACAAGAAGCATCCAATAAATCCTTGTCATGTAGAGGGAGCCTTGCATAAAAGTTATTGATAATAATATTGTTGGGGAGCTCATGAATGGGACATTTGAGCATTAGTAACTTCAATCTCCCCCAAGCTTGAGTTGTACTCTCTCCATCAAGAGGCCAAAAGTTGTATATTTGATTCCGATCTTTATGAATCTCACTAGGAGGATAAAACTTTGAATAAAAGAGAGGCACTATATCCTCCCATTCTAGAGCTTGACCATTCTTCAGCAGCTTATACCATTCCTCAGCTCTTCCTTTCAACGATAATGAGAATAACTTCTTCTTAACTTGATCTGTAGTAATACCTGCACACTTGAACAACCTGCATAATTCGTGTATAAAGAGTAAATGATCACCGGGATGGACAGTTCCATCCCCAACATAGTAGTTATCCATAACACGATCAATAATTCTTGTAGGTATTTTGAAAACATCTTTCTCAGCAGGGGGTGGCTTATCTACTACCTTAGCAGTGGTAGTAGCATTACCAAATAAGAAACTTAGCGAATTATCCATAAAAAAAATAAAGCAACTATCAGAAGTAAACAATACTCACAGTAGAAGTTTCCTTTACCAGTTCCACTCTCCAATAGCGCTTCACTCCCCGGCAATGGCGCCAGAGAATAGTCTTGATGACCCACAAGTATAGGGGGTGTATTGCAGTATTTTCGATAAGTAAGAGTGTCGAACCCAACGAGGAGCAGAAGGTGCTGGCTAGTGGTATGGATCAGGAATTCTCTGCAAATACTTAGCAAACGGATTTTTAGGGGTTTTCGATAAAGCAAGTAAACGAAGTACGAGTAAATAAAAGATAGTAAGAATGAATGCAGCAAGTGGCCCAATCCTTTATGCAGCAAAGGACAAGCCGGTTGTATTTCTATAGATGACCAAACGTTCTCGAGGACACATGGGAAGACTGTCAAGTGCTTGCGCTTCATATAGTCGATTAATCTTCTCTAGCTTGCTAAGTGTTGTGTGGGTGAACCTGTGCTAATGTACCGTCCCATCCAAGACTTAATACATACTTGTGATTAAACCCCCTTGCAAACATCTGTAAGTACAAGAAAGTAATTAAGGTAGAAACCTAACCACAGCTTTAAACTCTAAGACCCTTACGTCCCTTGTGCAATGGTTTCCTAACGGGGGTTCAGGTTTACATCACTCCAACCCCTACGGTTAGTAGCCAAATACACAATGCATTCCCCTAGGCACATATAGGTGAAGTGTCATGTAGTCGACGTTCACATGACGCCACTAGAAGAAGTACACCACAACTTAAATAACAATCTATTGAATCTTTCTCAACGCAACTCCACTACTAACAACAAGACTTCTCCCATGTCCTCAAGAACAAAACAAACTACTCACAAGACATCATATGGATCATGATCAGAGATGGAATAATGATGCATAACAATCTGAACATAAACAATAATTCAATGGTTCACTCAATAGCATCAACTACAAAGAGTAATCAACACCGGGAAAGTTTCCCCTATGAACTATGCAAGATTCAACGCAATTGTTACAGCAATATGGAGATGGTGATGAGGGTGTTGATGGTAATGATGGTGGTGATGATGATGATGATCCCAATGAAGTCCAGCTTGATGGTGGTGTTGATGTCGACGATCTCCCCTCTCCGGGAAGGAATTCCCCCGGCAGAAATCTGTCTGCCGGAGAGATCTTTCTCTCTCGGTGTTTTTCGCCCCGCAGAGGCGGCGAAATCTTTCTGTGGTCGCTCCCCGAGTCTTAGGGTTTCGGGAGGAAGATATACGCCAGAGGGGAGAGGCTGGAGTGGGCCAGGGAGTGGTGTGGGCCCCCTGTGGCCCACCTCCACTCCATCTTCTAGCATCTTGAGTCTTCTGGAAAAATAGAATTTTCCGTATATTTTCCCGGATTTTCTGATCTTCGCGAATTTTGCCTCCAAATAGCACCTTTTCCATCAGAATCCTGACTGCAGCGGTCCATGCTCCAAAAGTCATCAACCATGCAAAAACAGATGAAATAACATAAGTATCACCTCTCAATACGAAATATATCAATGAATAATAGTGAATTAAGACATAGAATAGTGATGCAAAATGGACGTATCACACTACTAAGGTAGTAGATAAGCCACCACCTGCTGAGAATGATGTTTTCAAAATACCTACAAGAATTATTGATCGTGTTATGGATAACTACTATGTTGGGGATGGAATTGTCCATCCTGGTGATCATTTACTCTTTATACACGAATTATGCGGGGTTGTTCAAGTGTGCAGGTATTACTACAGATCAAGTTAAGAAGAAGTTATTCTCATTATCACTGAAAGGAAGAGCTGAGGAATGGTATAAGCTGCTGAAGAATGGTCAAGCTCTAGAATGGGAGGAAATAGTGCCTCTCTTTTATTCAAAGTTTTATCCTCCTAGTGAGATTTATAAGGATCGGAATTAAATATACAACTTTTGGCCTCTTGATGGAGAGAGTACAGCTCAAGCTTAGGGGAGATTGAAGTTACTAATGCTCAAATGTCCCATTCATGAGCTCCCTAACAATATTATTATCAACAACCTTTATGCAAGGATCCCTCTATATGATAACGATTTATTGGATGCTTCTTGCGCTGGATCATTCACTCGTATGGAAGAAGAAGCTAAATGGGACCTTATAGACCGTATTCAAGACAATGCTGAAGCCTGGAAGAATGACAAAGGTAGAAAGTCAGGTATAAATTATGATTATGAATGCATTGAATCTTTTATGGGAACTGATGACTTTCAAAATATTAAAAATGCTTATGGTCTAGACTCTCAAGCTATTGCTTCTTATTTTAAGGCTTTTGCTTCCTATATTGAAGTGCCTAAAAAGAAGTGGAATAAGTATCATGAACCTTATAAAGATATTGCTAAGAGTGTTCCTGCAAGAAATACTGAAGTTTATACTGCTAATCATGTTTTACCTAAACCTTATATTGAGAAGATGCCTTTCCCAGTTAAGGTAAAGGAACATTCTATGATGGCTAGTATGGTAGATGAAAGTATGAATAAAGTTGTTGAACCTAATAAACAAATGGTTGATAAACCTATAATAGCAAATGTGAAGGACTTTGTCACCAAGTATGAAAAAGAGGGACACCCTATCCTTTGTAAGGATACCTCTAAAATTGTTTCGCAAAGTAGTGTTATGAGAGCTATTATTCCCGTGTTTTCTGTTAGAATAAGTGATCATTGCTACGACGGTCCTTATGATAGTTATATTGTTAAGTTTATGCATGATACTGAAAGCTACTATGAGAGAGGGAAAAGTGTTCTTATGCATCTCAATAATATCAAGTTTCCTCGTTTTATGCTGAAAGTTTTTATGTTGCATTTCTTTTGCCTTCTTATGCAAGTTGCCTTTGGTTTCAATAACTTGTTTGTTTACAAAATCCCCTTGCATAGGAAGTGGGTTAGACTCAAATGTGTGTGTTTTTGCTTCTTAATGCTCTCTTCCACTTCAATTCATATCCCTATGAGAGCTTCTTCAAAATTATCATGCCCATCTTAATGGCTATAAAGAAAGAGCTTTATGGGAGACAACCCAATTTGTTTTTGCTTTTAGTTTGTTTTTGTTTCTATGAGTCTTGGAAGTTATTACTTTGGTAATAACCGCTCCTTATCCATTTTGTTTGGTTTTTGTGTCAAGATCAACCTCTAATGAGAGAGAAGTAAGATTTGGGGAAGTTGCTGTCCCGAAACATATTTTTGTGCTTCACCGTAAAAATTCGTGAGAGATCTATGTATGTCGGATTGAGCTGTAGTTTTTTGTGCTTCTGCCCCAGGTTGTTATTTAACTTTCGTTAGTTTTGCACTTTTTTATTTGAGCAACAGAAGATTTTCGAAAAAATTGATCTTTACCTGCTGGTCTGTTTTGACAGATTTTGCCAATCTTGCATTTGCTTCTTGATTCGATTTCCTTTTTGAATTCTTTTTGGTTTTTTCGGAAGGAGTTGCTACAGTAGCTTTTGTTTTCATGGTTTTCAGTTGAAGTTGGACTCAAAAGGTTTTATCACTTCACTTATACTAATGTTGCTAATGAGAATTGCGTGAAGAGTGGAGAAAATGGTGTAATAAGGAAGAGAAGGGTTTTATGACTCAAGTAATAAGTGTATGAAGATGAAGATATTGATGTTATTCAAGTGATGACTCTGGAAGAATCTACTAAATACCAAATTCAGAGACCTACAAAGTCCGTGTTCAAATAGGTAACGGTTTTGGTAAGAAAAGTTCCACGAAAATACAATCCAACTATATTTTTGCAGTTTTCAGTCAATAAGGAAAGTTACGAAGCGAAAAAGGGATGGAAACGGAGCCGAGGTGGCCCACACCACCCCATGGCTTGGGCCCACCCCTGGCCGCGTCACCAGGTGGTGAGGCCACCCAAGACTCCGCCTCCGACTCGTTTTCTCCCAGTACCTTCCTTTTGATATGAAACTTCATAATATATAACCCCTGGACCCCAGAGGTCCGTATATCATGTTTTTGTTGTGTTTTTGTTTTGATCTGTTTCTGCCAGGACATACTCTTTGAAAGTTTAGAAGCACAATGGTGTCTTCCAAGGATAAAGGGAAGGAGCCCATGGAGGAGGATCTTCAAGACCCCAAGCAAGGGCTGGTACCTTTAGTCTCTTGCCCTGCATCAGCGGAAGCCCTACGAGTCACTAAGGAGTTCTGCGATAAGTACCGGGACTTGAAGAGGAAGGTGGACATGCTTCAATGGGAGAATAATAGGCTTCGCAAGATGCTGGAAGATTTCCTCACGTCAACTAAGAGCATAATACCACCACCACCGAAGGAGTAATTCGTCATCAGGTTTGGCATCCCCTTAGTTTGTTCCAAGCTTGGGGGAGTGCCGCTGTATCATATCACTATCTTCTATCTTTTTACCTTATTAGTAGAGTCATATCATGAATAGAGGAGTTATTTTGTAGTATGGTTTGCATTATGGAAGTGTCCCCTCTCTCGTTAGATATGTATCCCTTGGTGTGAGTTGCCGTTATGGACTATTAATGAGAAGTTCTATCATTCACTCTTTTGCATAGCTTATGATAGTTTTCAATTCATGGTTTTATGATTGATCTTGTTGTTAGTATTGGTATCACTTTGGGATCATTGAGTTAATTTAGTTGGTTTTGGCAAACCTGGCTCGGTCAGTAGCAACACCTTTTTGAGAGTTGAAAAGAAAAAGATAGAAGTACTCGAGAGAAAAATAATTTCATCATCTTTCTTTCTTGATTTGCTCATAAGTCTAGTATTCTCTAGTTAAGATCTTTTGTGCTTCCAAGGAAGATTGCATGTTTGTCTTTATCATTTGTATGTTTGTTTGTTGCCTTCAACTCTTGTACTTGCTACCCAGCCTTGCTAGCCAAAAACCTGTACTGAGAGGGTATTTTTCTCGTGCATCCACCTCCTTTAAACCAAAACCTTTGCCATTTGTGTCCACCATACCCACCTAGTAGCATTATTGCTATTCCAAGTAATTCTTATTTTGTCTATCTCCCAAATTAAACTTGTTATGTGAAAATTAGTGATTAAAGCTCTCACGAACTTGATGGCACACTTTACTTTCTTGCATTTAATAAACTTGAACCATTGGGTCCTTCTTTGTTGAGTATATGCTTGCGCTTTATGAGTTGAAGTTAGCCGAGCCATGTATCATGGGGACCGCTTTCAACACTTCATTGGTACTTGTACCCAGTTGATATCATGTTCTTTTGCTTATGGATCCTGGTGGTGTGAAATAAAAGTGGAACTTGTAAGATCATGGAGTTTATATGTGTGTTAGAGAAACGCCTGGGCCGCTAGCCTAAGCCATGCCTAATCATGGTGGAAACTTGCAGCATAACTATAGTGAGCATTCTATGAAGCATCCTCAATAAAAACCTATGCAAATAGCAAATAAAAAGATCGCTGAGGTGCTCACTGTCTGCTTGCCTTGTCATTTTGATTATGGGATAACTCATGTGTCATGTGCAAGGGGTACCCCGTTGGCGGTTCTCAATGATACGCATATATTTACAATGACAAGAGCTTGCTCGTGACTGAAGTTGAGTAGCATGAGGATCGGTACTCATAAGTAAGGGGCTTGAGATTTCAACTTATAACTTGTCAAGCATATCCTCTTAGTTGTGTCACTTTAACCTTAACCACCTAAAGATGCCTATGATAGGGGCAATGAGAGCTGAAAGCTAGTAAGTATCATAATATTTGGGAGATCTTTATGAGACTTGCAATCCCTGCTTCCCTCTGCGAAGGGCCTTTCTTTTACTTTGTAGTTGAGTTAGTAAACCTATTCCCTTCTATCTCAGCAAGTATCTTGAGTTGATGTGTTTCATTCATTCATATGATGATTTATGCATTCATGTTTCTGATGTTCCTTGCTTTGTACGTTGCTCTTATCTTGATGTTTACTACTTTTAAAGCTATCATTGAAAACCAACTATTTGTGAACTCCAGCAAATTATCAACTATTCTTCGACCAAGAGCTAAGTTTGCCATTACCAATTACAATTCACTTTATGTATCTTTATTGTGTTTCCTTTACTCATTGCAAGTTGAGTTGTATAATAGTGAGTTGTCTTCTATTATGATCTATGTATTTGATGAATGTGATGCTTCTTGTCCGTATTCTTTTATCGACTCTTCACTCCATAAACTTGAGGTCATGTTTATTGAGCTCAGCTTCGCTTGGGGACAAGCGAAGTCTAAGCTTGGGGGGAGTTGATACGTCCATTTTGCATCACTATTCTATGTCTTAATTCACTATTATTCATTGATATATTTCGTATTGAGAGGTGATACTTATGTTATTTCATCTATTTTTGCATGGTTGATGACTTTTGGAGCATGGACCGCTGCAGTCAAGATTCTGATGGAAAAGGTGTTGTTTGGAGGCAAAATTCGCGAAGATCAGAAAATCCGGGAAAATATACGGAAAATTCTATTTTTCCAGAAGACTCAAGATGCCAGAAGATGGAGTGGAGGTGGGCAACATGGGGCCGACACCACCCCATGGCGCGGGCAGGCCTAGGCCACGCCAGGGAGTGGTGTGGCCGCCCTGGCCCACTCCAGCCTCTCCCCTCTGGCGTATATTATCCTCCCGAAACCCTAAGACTCAGGGAGCAACCACAGAAAGATTCTACCGCCTTTGCGGGGCGGAAAACACCGAGAGAGAAAGATCTCTCCGGCAGACAGATTTCTGCCGGAGGAATTCCTTCCCGGAGAGAGGAGATCGTCGCCATCAACACCACCATCAAGCTGGACTTCATCGGGATCATCACCATCATCAGCACCCCCATCATCATCTCCATATTGCTGTAATAATTGCGTTGAATCTTGCATAGTTCATAGGGGAAACTTTCCCGGTGTTGATTACTCTTTGTAGTTGATGCTATTGAGTGAACCATTGAATTATTGTTTATGTTCAGATTGTTATACATCATTATTCCATCTCTGATCATGATCCATATGATGTCTTTTGAGTAGTTCGTTTTGTTCTTGAGGACATGGGAGAAGTCTTGTTGTTAGTAGTGGAGTTGAATTGAGAAAGATTCAATAGATTGTTATTTAAGTTGTGGTGTACTTCTTCGAGTGGTGTCATGTGAACGTCGACTACATGACACTTCACCTATATGGGCCTAGGGGAATGCATTGTGTATTTGGCTACTAATCGTAGGGGTTGCCGGAGTGACAGAAACCTGAACCCCCGTTAGGAAACCATTGCACAAGGGACGTAAGGGTCTTAGAGTTTAAAGTTGTGGTTAGGTTTTACCTTAATTACTTTCTTGTACTTACGGATGTTTGCAAGGGGTATAATCACAAGTATGTATTAGTCTTGGATGGGGCGGTACATTAGCACAGGTTCACCCACACAACACTTAGCAAGCTAGAGAAGATTAATCGACAATATGAAGCGAAAGCACTTGACAGTCTTCCCATGTGTCCTCGAGAACGTTTGGTCATCTATAGAAATACAACCGGCTTGTCCTTTGCTGCATAAAGGATTGGGCCACTTGCTTCATTTATTCCTACTGTCTTTTATTTACTCGTACTTTGTTTACTTGTTTTATCAAAAAACCCTAAAAATCCGTTTGCTAAGTATTTGCAGAGAATTCCTGATCCATACCACTAACCAGCAACTTCTGCTCCTCGTTGGGTTCGACACTCTTACTTATCGAAAATACTGCGATACACCCCATATACTTGTGGGTCATCACCAACCAATTTATTTAGAAAACTAAGCAAACAAAAGCAAACGAAAAAGAAGACGCTCCAAGAACAACACAACTGTGCATGAAACAATAAAAATGAAGCGTTTGGAAGAAACCTGGGATTTTTATTGATGAAGAAGGGAATGCCTTGGGCATCCCTAAGCTTGGACGCTTGTACTTCTTGGATATTTCTTGGGGTGACACGCATGGCTTCCCCAAGCTTGAGCTTTAGTTCATCTTTCATCTCATTACTCATTACTTCCATACACCTGAAATTTTTCCTTCATACAAAACTTCACACAATCTTTATTAGCAACATCAGTGCACTCAAGATAAATAAGTCTTAAGGTTCAGTTCTAACACCAAATAAACTTCCATTAAAACACTATCTACTGTAGCACTTTCCTCAAAAAGCTCAGTTCCCCAAAAGAACTTAAAAAGGAACCAACAAGAAGCAAATGCAGAAAATGGCAGAAATCTATCAAAACAGACCAACAGGTTAAGACGAATTTTTTCGAAGACCTTCTATTGCTCAAATCAAAAAGTGTTGAGCTAACGAAAGTTATATAACAACCTGGGGCAGAATCACAAAAATTTACGCCTCAAAAAACGTCTAGAGATTTTACACGAATTTTTACGGTGAAAGCGTAAATCATTTACTCGACAAAGAACTTTCCCAATCATTACTTCTTTCTCATTAGAGGTTACTATTGGCACAAAAAGCAAATAAAAAGGATAAGGAGCGGTTATTATAGAGGTAATAACTTTCAAGACTCATCTAAAACTTTTGGGTTATCTCCCAATAAGTACTTTTATTTAACGCCTTTAAGTTAGGCATAAGAAGCAAGAAAGAATTAAGTGTTCTCAAATGAAGAAGCATTAAAACCAAATTTCTTGCCCTTACCTCTCTTACTTTTATTCTTAACCTTGGGGAAAATATGATTGTTTGGTGGAGAAGATAGGTGCATGGTCCCCTTTTCCACATCTATTATTGCTCCAAGGAGTTCTAATAGGGAGCTTCCAAGTGTAATTTGTCCTTTTCCTGCACATTCAATAACAAGATAATCAGTAGAAATCATTTTCCCAAGGATCTTTGTAAACACTCCTTCAGCTATTCTAATAGGTAATATGGTAGCATTATTAGCAAGAGATATTTCTTTTCCTCCTTCAGTAAGCCCCCAAAGATTCAAAGATTTATAAATATCTTTGGGCATAAGACAAAATTCAGACATGATATCACAACAAGCTTGAAAAGTTTCAGTGTTTATCTCAATCTTTACTGTAGGGAGCCACTTTGATGGTTCAGAATTTATTGGGACATAATTGTGATGCTCCCTAAGCATATTATAGCAATCTTTTAAGCTAGTAGTGCTATTCTCAAGAGTGTTCAATCTAGCAAATATTCTTGCGAAAGAGATATCAGTTTGGCTAGGCAAGTTGTAATTGAGGATCAATTTCTTTATAGCATTTATAGCATCATCCTCATTACATTGGAGGAAATCTCCTCCCACAACAGCATCTAAAGCATATCTATAGCAAAGAGCAATTCCAAGGTAAAAACAGCTAAGGAACAAGCTTTGAGTCATTTTAGGCTCAGTTTTTTCATGTAGATCAGAGATTCTAGACCAAGCTTCCTTAAAACTTTCCTCAATTCCTTGTTTAAAAGTGAAAAAATCATTTCCTTGGGTGACATAGTGATTGGAGCAAGGCTAGACATAGTGGCAACTTAAGAAAGGAACTAATTTTTTGTGTGTTTTCAAATAAGAAAGCAAACTTGTAAAACTAATTTTTGTGTGTTTTTGATAAAGAAACAAGCAAACAAAGCAAAAAGAAACTAAGCAAAACAAAAATAACAAAGTAAATAGATTGGTTATGAGGGACTCCCCTTGTGAAGATGTCCTTGACTCCCCGGCAACGGCGCCAGAAAAATGTTTGATGGCTCGGTGTTGATGTAGAGCTCGTTGGGAACCCCAAGAGGAAGGTATGATGAGCACAACAACAAGTTTCCCTCAGTTACGAAACCAAGGTTTAATCGAACCAGTAGGAGCAAGGACACCCCAAAGGTGTTGCTAGCTGAGCCTTGGTAGGGCGCACTACCGGTGCTAGTAGCAACGTGGAGACCTGCACAACACAACCACAGAACTCTGTCCCCAACTTGCGATGAGGTTGTCAATCTCACTGTGTTTTGCTGAAAACAAAGGATTAAATGTATCGAATGGAAAGAAGTAATAGTTTATAGAAAGTAAACACAAAGCAGTAAACAATTTGTAGATTGTATGTAAAAGAAAAGGACCGGGATCCATAGTTCACTAGAGGTGGCTCTCCTTAAGATAGATAACATGCTGGGTGAACAAATTACAGCGGGGCAATTGATAAACATCGAGAAAGCAATACATGCATATACTAATCATCTTGACTCCTTTGGAACTTGATTGGGCATTACAACATTATACATAGACCGTCATCCAACTGCATCTATGACTAATAATCCACCTTCAGGTTATCATCTGAACCCCCTCTAGTATTAAGTTGCAAGCAATAGATTATTGCTTTACAAATTGCGTGTAAAGTAAACAATACGATTGTTCTATGAACAAAGGATTGTTGTTTTCTCCCTAGTAGCAACAACACATCTAGTACCTTAGAGATTTCTGTCACTTCCCAGTTACTGTGAGGCATTAACCCACTATCGAGCATAAATACTAACTCTTGGAGTTGCTAGCATCTACTTGGCCAAGATAGCTACTAACAACGGAAAGCATGCAAGATCACAAATAACAAAGACATGATAGAATCAATAATCAATCTAAAATAGCATCTCAATATCCATCGGATCCCCGCAAACACAACATGCAGAATTACAAATAGATGATCTTGATCATGAACGGAGCTCACAAGATCTAGACATGAAAGCACAAAGGAGGAGAACCAGCCATCTAGTTACTACATGGATCTGTAGTCCAAGGATGAACTACTCACGCATCACACCGGAGGCTTGCATGGTGATGAAGAAGGCCTCCAGGGTGAATTCCCCTCTCCGGCAGGGTGCTGGGAAGAGCTTCAGATCCCTCCCGATCTAGGGATGGAGATGACGGCAGCCAGAAACTCTTTTGTGGATTTTTGATTGGGTACTTAGGGTTTTCGTCCCGAGGGCATCTTATAGGCGGAAGGAGAGGTCGAGGGGGTGCTGGGGTCGGCCACCACCCTCAAGGCGAGCCTGGCAGCGGCCAGTGGTGTGGCGCCCAGCCCTTCTCCGTCTCGTATTCTGGCATCTGATGACTTCCGGAAAATAGGCACTTTGGCTTTTGTCCCGTCCAATTCCGAGAAAATTTATTTTCTGACTTTCCTAGAACCAAAAACAGCAGAAAATGCAGGCACTTTGTGGCTCTTGTTAATAGTTTAGTCCAAGAACTCATATGAAAAGTACTCCAAAGTGTGGACAAAACACAAGAAAGTGGATAAAACCAAGCATGAAACATCAAAAATTATAGATACATTTGCAATGTATCAGGGGGCAAAGATGTTAAACACCTCTTATTCCAATGTCAGGTGGCTAAGGGGATGTGGAAATCGCTTGGTATTATAGGGTTGAACGAAGAAACTATGCGGGTGGACATGTTGGGGCCAACAATACTAGAATATCTACTGACGAGGGTTTAACTCGTCAATGCCCATTGTTATGGACTTGGGTTTTTGAGAAGGAGGGAGCGCTGGAGACATCTATCGGCTAGCAAACAAGCACACAGGGGACAAAGGATTTACCCAGGTTCAGGCCTCGTAGAGGTCCCTACTCCTGCTTGTCTGCTCGTGGAATTATCGAGGAGTCGAAGTTACAATGATGTGCGATGAAATCTGGCGAGGTTCTAAAGCTAGGGTTGCGTGTGTCCTCCTCGCCGCCCCCTCCTAGCCTTTATATAGATAGGCTAGGTCTCGGGTAGCAGGTCGAGTCGGTTACAAGTTAGGGTTTTCCCCTTCAAACTTTCTATATTTAGCTTCTTCTTGTCCTTCAAGCAGTTGAGAGTCCATAGGTTACTCGAGTCCATCCATCCGGGCCTTGGCGACACCGTGGACCTGTACGTATTTGGGCCGTATATACCAAGCTCGAGTACCTGTAGGGTATACCCATGTCAGTAGCCCCCGAGTGTCCAATGGAATCGCAGATTCGACTGGGGACTTTTGAAGCCTTCGAGTGCCTGAATGAGTATATTTCGATTGCTTTTATTCGTGTCATAGGGATTGTTGATATACGTGCCTGATATGATCGAAGTATTGGTATCAGTTAACCACCTTAGGGTGAAACAACGCAATCTACTCGAATTCGAGTCCCCGGACTCGAATCCGGAAAAGTGCTGGTGTAATCCGACTCGGCCCGTGGAGGTCTTACAGGAGTCGAATTCCAGTTATATGGGTGTGAGCACTTGACGCATCCGTCAAGGCATGTTCATCGTGCCTGTGGGCACAGATATGTTTATGGTAGTGCGCAGTTAAATGCGTTGCCAGGCCTTATTCAGGTCTTACCTTCACGCCATAGGCACGGCATCCGAATTTTATCATCGCGGAGACGATTCGGGTAACCCAGGAGACGCAGTCTCTTTGTAGGGGAAAAATTATGAGGCGGTGTCGCCATGAGTTTCGAGTGTGGATGTTATCAACACACAATTTTTTGCTCAAATAATCATAGGGTGCGCGACCAGCGCTCCCTATGGGAGTAGCCCCCGAGTGCCTGGTTGAGTCGAAGACTCGGGGAATAAAACTTTCTGCTACTGTCGTATTTTGCTTGCTTGTTCGGTTGATGACCGCAGGTAGTAAAATACCTTTCATCGCTATCGTCTTTGCACCTTGTTTTATCGATGACCCAGCGGTGCAAAAATATTTCGCGTCGATGTCGCTCTTTTGCTGCTGTTTGGGCGCCCTATGGGAGTAACCCATGTTCATAATCGAACTGTGTTTGGTGGTTGGGTTTGCCTTTGTAATTGTCCATGTTCCGCAAAAGAAAGGAAAAATCGTAGGGTGCGCGACAGCGCCCCTATGGGAGTAGCCCTTGAGTGCTTGGTGAGTCAAAGACTCCAAGGACTAAAATAGTCGAAGTTCTCCATTGCATAGCCTTTGGTGACATCGGTCTTGGCCTTGTATGACCTTAGTTGCCAGCGTGAGCGGTTTTGTGAGACGTGACGTATGGGTCCCACTTTCTGATTTTGATTTGGTAGGCGTCGTAATCTTATTTTAATCGTGCCTCCTCGATTTCCGCGTAATGGTAGAAGTGGGGGACGGTTCGCGCTTCCTCTTCTCCACGTGTCCTCCGATGCGTGCCACGCGTCAATAGGGTTTTGTCACCGTTGGATTGCATCTTCCGGGGTTAAGTAGCGATCTTTGCAGCCGTAATTTTCCCATCGTGTTCTTTCTTTCCTTGCCATCGCCATTGCCCTTTGCTTTCCTGCTTTCTCTGTGCCCATCGCTCTGACGCTGGACCAGCTCCGTTCGTTCCCGCTATTTTCTTCGCTCTCATCGCCGCGAATGGGGGAAGAAGGGAGGCGCCATCGAGTCCGCGGCCACCCTCGCTGCAGCGAAGAAGAAGGGTGGCTCCGCTGCTGCGGCCACCAGCGCCGCCACCGCCGGGAAGAAGAAGGTCGCGGGCACCCGCGTGACTAATGGCGCTTGGCGCCCCTCCATCATCAAAACGTCGGATCTCCGTCTTCTTTGCCAAGACGGAGTGATCTCTGCATCAGTCGCCGATTCGCGCGTCCCCAGCGGTGAGACCGTTCCTGTGCCTCCTGCTGGTTATCGAGTGATGTTTTTTGCATTCATCATTCGCGGTCTTTCCTTGCCTCTTCACCCCTTTCTTCGGGGTCTTCTTTGTTTCTATGGGCTCCAGCTCCATCAGCTGTCCCCAAATTCTCTCCTCCACATTACTTGTTTCATCACCCTCTGCGAGTGCTGGCTCGGAATCGAGCCGCACTTTGGTCTTTTCAAACGTATTTTTAAATTGAAGCGTCAATCCGCATCTGGCTCTTTGGTTTATGACGTAGGTGGTTGCGGAATACATGTTGATCCATCCGCTACTTACTTTGATATCAAGCTCACCAAGTCCGTCCAGGGATGGAGGGACAAATGGTTTTATGTGCACGACCAGAAGGCCAAGGACGAGCACTTTGGTCTCGCGCCTTTCGATCGCGCGACTCCCTGCAAGAAGATGCGTTCTTGGAAGAACGTGATCATGCCTTCCGAACTCGCGGAGACAGACGTGTTATATCAGTGCGTCTGCGACCTCGAGAGTCGCATAGGCGCAGAAGAGGGAGGTTGCGCCCTTGTCAGGACTTGGCTGCATCGTCGCGTCCAGCCTCTCTAGGCTAGGGTCCATCCCATGTTTCAATGGGGTGGCGCTGATGATCCCACTCGCGTGTCTGCCGATGGCATGTCCCCGAGTGAGGTAGATAAGAGGGTGCGACTGGTCACGAAGTATACCCTCAAGGATGTGCTTCCGAACGAGCCAGTCGTTCCTCCTTTCGATGCTTCGAATCCTCCTCCTGAGGTATGGTTGTGCTATGTAGTAGCGTATTTTCTTGATTGCGCCTTCTGTTGCTTATCTGTTTTACTTTTGTATGCAAGAGTGGGCGGTGTCGCCTTGCATGCCTCCCCTCCCTGAGGGGATTATTCCTCGTGAGGCTGTGGAAGAGGACCAGTCTGAGTCGACTGTCCCTTTCGATGTTGAAGAGGAAGCCCCCAAGTCCGAGAGTCCGGATACTCGCAAGCGTTCGCGCATCGAGGATTCCGACGCGTCGACTCCTTCCACTCCAGGGGGCGCGGCTGTTGGTGCGGAGTCGCCAATTCCCGCCGTTCCTGTGAGGGCTGTGGCACTGTCTTCTCGCAAGAAGATGCGGTTGCCCAAGGAATCTTCGTCGGAGTCGACGGAGGCCACATTTGATCTTGATAGATTTGACTGGTAAGTTTGCTAGTAAATTCGTTCGCCACTTGTTTTCTTCTTGTTGGCTTTTTCCCTGTAGTTTCCTTAACTGAGTGCGGATTTTGTCTTGCAGTCAAGAGGCGTTGTCATCTTATGGTGATGTCGAATTTTTGAAGGAGTCAGGAATCGCGACCTCAAAGGCCAAAATAGAGGTCGAGCGTGCTCCTTCTCCTCCGGCGGCGGCCTACTCCGGGCACAATTCTTCGAGCTCTCCTCACATAGGGGAGCATCGAGTAGTAGCTCGGATGATGGTTCAGCAATCTTCTTCGGAGTCGCTGGAGGACCATGTAAGTATATCTCTCTCTCTTTTTATAACCTGGCAGTCAACGCCCTTTGTTGCCTTCTGCTGATTCCTTGTTTTTGTGTGACAGCTCCTTGTAAAGGAAGCCGCGCAGGTGGCGGAGCAAGTGATGGCGATAGGTCGCCAGCATGCAATGCTGGATAAGCGCCACCGCGTGGTCGAGAGTGAGTGTTTTATACTTATTCTTGTCATCTTCTCTGCATACTGGTATCATCGACTGACAACCAAATTTTGACTGTCCAATAGCTGAGCATAATGCCTTATTGCGTGACGTCGCCACGTTGGAAAAGACTCTGGCCGCAGCTGTGAAGGGGCGCGACGAGGCAATCGCGGCTCGTGATGAATCCCAGAAGCACGAAGAGGATCTGCGTGCCTCCTTTGCGGCCAGGGAGAAGTTGTTTGACGAGCAACTGTTCTCAGTCGCCAAGGCCCTCTCAGGTACCTTTTACTTGGCGGATATTTTTATTGATGTTCTTCTCTTCCTCTGTGGCGCCGGTGGCATTTAGAAGTTTGATCTGTGTGTGTTTTTTGGTGTAGATGCTGGTGGCTTGAGTTTTGATCCACGAGTCCTTGGTCGCGATGACGCTCTGGCGGGCGCGGTATCTGTGGTCGAAGACCGTAGCGCCGCTGTCCAAAATACGTTGTCCAAAGCCAAGGCCACCCTGAGTCGCCTCCGGGAGGATCTGATGCCGAAGGCGGAGCTGGTTGACAATGTCGAGGAGCCGGTGGAGTCACTCGCTGGGGGTGTGCCTGCCACGTACAAGAATTCCCTCTGCGTAGCCAGCGCGACCATGTCGCTAGCCATGGTGCAAGCTAACGGAGTCGAAGTGGATCCCTCGGAGGTGTCGAAGACAATGCCTATTGGCGCAGATGGTCAGCAGGTAGTGTTTGCTCCCTTTGCGACTGCCTGTGCCAAATATGGCCATTCCTTGATAAACACCGTTGCCAAGTACTCGGAGGAGCTCAATCGCGCCAAGAAGGCAGCGAAAACTTGACCTCGGGGCCAGGAAAGTCGGTGGCATCGATCGCCACGGACTTGATGAAGCCCCCGAAGTCCTCGAAGTCGAAGAAGCCATCTGCTCCGTAGTTAGTTTCGTGTAATAGCTGATGAACTCGCTCTTTTGATTATAGCTCATGCCTGTTGGTGGATGTGTTTGTACATACTTTTATTGATCCCGAATGCACCTGTTACTTTTGGCTTTTGAGTTGGTCGCCTTATTTTGCTTCTGGCTTGATTTTTGGTAGGGTACATCAAGTGGCCCTGTGGGGGGGACCCTGGACTCGCCATCTTTTGAGGATGCAACGACAGCATCTTGCTCCAGAGTAGAGGAGCTTTCCTTGCTTTCGCGACTTTGTGATCGCGTTAAGCAGCTGGAGCGTGAGTTGCCCGTGATCCGTGGTAGCGCCGACGTGTGGAAGTCAAAGGCTGAAAAAGCCGCCGCCCATGACAATATCTCTTGGCGACTTAATCGGGCGACCAGTTTAAATGTTAGTTTGCTCATCCTCGCCTTTTCCTTTGTAGTTAATCGCGATGGTACATTGTACTCATGCTTTGTTGATCTTTGCCGTGTAGTTGTTAGCGCACACCGTCCGCAGGAGGAGAGAGATAGGATTGCCATCCGCCTTCATGATCTTACCCAAGAGCAACTTCAAGAGAGTGGATACTTCTGGGTAGATCATGATCATGCGACTGCGTTAGCGACCCTGCAGGATCGCGCCTCGCGAGTCATGCTCTTTCTGAAGAAGTCGCAGTCGTGCCTGAGAATATTTACCGGGCGATGTTACCGTTGGATGATACTCCATCAAGCCTGCTGGCCCTTCTAACGAAATTTCAAGATATGTCCGCGGTTCGTGAGTGCGTGAGGCAGCAGCTAGTGGCTGGTACTAAGGCTGCGCTCTCTTTGGTGCGTTTGCACAGGCCTGACGTGGATGTCACCGCCATTGCATCTAGGCCACCGATGCCACCTGCAGGATCTTCCTGGAACATGGTGCTGCATTATCAAGCGGTGGATCGTCCAGCCGAGGAAATTGTCGACTTCTTCGAGGAACAGACTAATGTTCTTCTGTTGCAAGGGTAGCTGAATATGTATCATGTATACAAGTGTACTGGTGTTGTAAAGATCATATATAATTTTGTAGATAATTTACAAATAACTTGTATAAGCGTGGGGTGCGTTGCACTTATGCGAGTCCTTTTCGTTAGCCTGGTCATCTTTGTATCTTTCCCCTATCAACCTGTCAGTTGCGTGGCAGCTGAGTTGTGTTTATGTTTAGTGGTTCGATTGATGTGCCAGCTACTCAGGATGTTGCATTTATTGTTCGAAGAACATATGTATATAGGGTGGCGCAGCCCCCGAGTATGAAAGTTGACAAAAGAAAAGAGAGCACGGAGTTTTGGGGCACTTAGCTTTCATTTATTCGGAAAACAGTACGTAGTACAATGTGCGGCTAAGTAGCCTTGGCTGAATAGCCTTATTTGCGATGTAAAAGTAAAGAAGAAACGTCTAAGGGTAGAAGCGTCGCAGTTGTGTGACGTTCCAAGGGTTGGAGTATGCGACTCCTGTCTCTAAATCTTGAAGGCGATAGGCGCCATCTGGGATTACTTCTGTAATCACGTACGGTCCTTCCTAGGGGGACTCGAGCTTGAGATGCCCTTTGCTTCGGGACCAGGTCACCTTCGACGAAGGATCTTGGGCGAAGCCTTCTGCTATGGTAGTTACGCAGGTTCTGCTGGTAGATCATAAATCTTTCTGTGGCGATTTCTCTTGCTTCGTCAAGGAGGTCGACGGAGTCTTCGAGTGCGAGGGATGATTCCTTCTCGCTGTAGGCGACTATGCACGGCGCTCTGTACCGTGCTTCGGCGGGTAATACTGCCTCTGCCCCATGTACCATGAAGAATGGTGTGTAGCCGGTGGTGCTGTTTGGAGTCGTACGCAGGCTCCAGAGTACGGATTGCAGTTTGTTTGGCCAGTAGCCCGCGGCTTGTTCGAGTGGCCGGAGGAGTCGCTTCTTGATGCCGCTGCAGACGAGCCCGTTTGCCTTTTCCACCTGACCGTTGGTCTGTGGGTGTGCGACTGAGGCATAGCTGATGTTGATCCCCAGGTTCTCGCAGAAATCCTGGAACTCCTTGGATGTAAAGTTTGTTCCATTATCGGTGATGATGCTGTGTGGCACGCCAAAGCGGTAGACGATGGACTCGAAGAACTTGACTGCGCTGTGCCCTGATTGCTTGGTCACTGGCATGGCCTCGATCCACTTGGTGAACTTGTCGACTGCGACCAAGAGGTAGACGTAGCCTCCTTGCGAGGACCTTGGAAGTTTGCCGACCATGTCGAGTCCCCACTGGGCGAAGGGCCAGGCCAATGGAATAAGCCGTAGCTCTGCGTCTGGTGCGTGTGGCTTGTCTGCGAATCGCTGACAGGCGTTGCACTTTTGGACTATATCCTTGGCGTCACGCATGGCCGTGGGCCAGTAAAATCCAGCTCGTAGAGCTTTGGCGTCGAGGGCGTGGCTGCCGGCGTGGTGCCCGCAGGTCCCTTCATGGATGTCAAGCAGGACTGCTCTTCCATCGGCTAGGGAGACGCATCGCTGTAACATGCCTGTGATGCTACGTTTATATAGTTAGTCGTTGATAACGGCGAACGCCTTGGAGCGTCGCGCGATGTGTCGTGCATCTGTCGGGTCGTCCGGTAGGCGTTTGCTAAGGAGGTACGTGATGTACGGCTACGTCCAGGATTGTTCGATCATCATGACGCTCATTGGCCCCACGAGTCCTGTGTCGAGCTCCAAATCATCGATTGGTGTTGGCTCATTGGGTGGCGTAGCCCCCCGAGTCCGTTGCTGCACTTGTTTTCTTCTATGTGGCCTTCGGCTTGATGGAGCGTTCGTATATGCGCTCGAAAAATACCCCAGGTGGTATGGGTGCGCAGGTGGAGCCTATGTTGGCGAGTGCGTCCGCCTCCTCATTGCTTTCGCGACCTATGTGTCGCAACTCGCAGCCGTCGAAGTCTCCTTCAAGTGTGTCGTAGAGGTTGTGGTACGCGATCATGTTGTCGTTTAGTGCGTCGCACTCGTGCATTGTTTAGTTTACGACCAGCTTCGAGTCGCCATATATGATTAGCCTCTTTGCGCCGCAGGCTTTTGCCATCCTCATCCCGTGTAACAGGGCCTCATATTCAGCCTCGTTGTTTGAGGCTGTGAACTGCATTCGCAGGACGTACTTCAGCTTGTCCCCTTAAGGCGATGTCAGTATGACACCTACTCCTGCTCCATCTTTTCTCTTGGACCCATCGAAGTGTATTGTCCAGAGGTAGGACATGTCTGGCTTGTCCGGGAGTTGGCTTTCCATCCAATGTGCGAGGAAGTCCGGGAGAACTTGTGACTTAATTGCGCCGTGCTTTCCGTATGTGATGTCTCGTGGAGACAGTTCGATTCCCCAAAGCGCGACTCGCCCTATGTTGTCAGGGTTATTGAGGATATGTCCCAATGGGGCGTTGTTGACTACCACGATTGGGTGTTCCTGGAAGTAGTGGCGCAGTCGTCGGGCGGTCATAAAGACGCCATACGCCAACTTCTGATAGTGCGGGTACCGCTATTTTGTTGGCGTGAGGACCTCATTGAGGTAGTATACGGGGCGTTGTACGCCGTGGACCTTGTTTTTCCTCGGCCCGTTCGACGACGAGTACTGTGCTAACCACTTGGTTGGTGGCGGAGATGTACAGCAGCAGTGGTTCCCTTTCTCGGGGAGTTACCAATACTGGCGAGGTGGATAGCAGGCGTTTGAGGTCTTCGAATGCTTCTTGCGTGTCGTTGGTTCACTCGAATTTGTCGGTTTTGCGGAGGAGCTGATAGAAGGGCAGCGCCTTTTCTCCCATTCGACTGATAAATCGATTGAGGGCCGCGATTCACCCAGCTAGTTGCTGAACGCCTCTTATGTTCTTTGGCTTCTCCATAGCCAGTATGGCTTTTATCTTTTTCGGGTTTGCCTCGATCCCTCTCGCGGAGATGAGATACCCGGCGATTGTCCGGAGAATACCTGGCGCATTTGTCCGGATTGAGCTTTATCCGGTAGCGATCGAGATTGGCAAAGGTTTCGCGCAAGTCGTCGATTACAGATGCTTCTTCCTTGGTTTTGATTACTATGTCGTCGACATAGACTTGGATGTTGCGACCAAGTTGCTCCTTGAGGCAGGCCTGCATGCACCGCTGGTACGTGGCTCCTGCGTTTTTTAGCCCGAAGGGCATTGTGTTATGTGAGAACAGCGAAGAAGGCGTTATGCGGTCTTCTCCTGGTCTTCCTCCTTCATTCGAATTTGGTTATAGCCTGAGTAGGCGTCGAGGAAGCAGAGGCGCTCGCATCCAGCCGTGGAGTCGATGATTTGATCGATCCGTGGTAGCAGGAAGTGATCTTTTGGGCAGTGCTTGTTAAGAGAAGTAAAGTCGACGTACATCCGCAGGATATCCGTGTCCTTTTTTGGTACTAGTACTGTATTGGCGAGCCAAGTGCTTTCCTTGATCTCGCGTATGAATTTGGCCTCGAGGAGTTTGTTGATCTCCATTCTGACTGCCTGTGCTCGTGGCTCAGACAGTCGCCTGATTGTTTGCTTGACTGGCCTTGCGTTGGGGTTGACGTCGAGTGCGTGCTCGGCGAATTCCCTAGGAACTCCTGGCATGTCCGCAGGACACCAGGCGAAAATTTCCCAGTGCTCACGGAGGAATTGACGGCGAGCGAGTTCCTATCTGCGGGACTCAAGTTGTTGGCGATGAGGGCCGTTTTAGCGGGATCCGATGGATGGACCTGCACCTTCTTTGTGTGCAGATGAGTCGAAGGAGAGATCAGGTGAGCTTGACCTACTTAGGGGGCGGTGTGCATCGTTTCCTTGATCGCGAGTTCCTCCTGCATGCCGAAGGACTGGAAGATTCTGTTAAATTCCCTGTCGCAACTGTCAGATCGCTCGAAACTCCCGTTGATCGTGATGACGCCGTTGGGACCTGGCATTTTCATCTGTAGATAGGCGTAGTGAGGTACTGCCATGAACCTAGCGAACGTGGCGCTTGAGGATGCAAAGTGGTATTGTGAGGGCGATCGACAACTTCAAAGTCGATGCGCTCGCGCCGGAAGTTCTTCGGCGTGCCGAATATGACGTCGAGGTTGATTTTTCCCAGGGGGTATACGCCTTTTCCTGGGATGATGCCGTGGAACGTTGTGTCCGATGCCTCCAAGCAGGTTAGAGGGATCCTCATTGCTCGCAAGGTACTTGCGAATATGAGGTTAATACCGCTTCCGCCGTCCATGAAGACGCGACTCATGTCGAAGCCTCAATTTGCCATGATGCGAGGCGATGACCAGCGAGGTACTTGAGGCGGGTGGTCGCGTTATCGAAGGTAATGCACGACTCACCGCCACCGAGGTACTCGATGGTGGATGGTGGCATGCGTGGCCAAGTTGACTTGGCGGTGATGGCTTCTGCACCCTATTGGAGGCGCCTTTTGGATCATCATGGTACCCATGGCCCGTGGTACGGTTCGCCTCCGTGGTGTTGGTCGGTGCAGCTCCGTTCGGGGTGGCCTGTGGTGGTGGTGGTGCGCCATGTGCCACGCTGAAGCGGTTCCGTAGCCTCTTTCGACCGCGTTGCGGTTCATCCACACCAATCCCTCGTGTAGTTTGAGGAACTCACGGCAGTCCTTGAGGAGGTGACTGGACTTTCTCTTGCCGTCATGCTTATCGATGTAGAAGTGTACCGTGCATGGTCCGGACAGTTTTTCTTTGATGGTGGTCGCGGGTGCTTCATCGCGGGTGCGGCGTTGCCATACTTGCGTGGTTTTCCCGGAGTCGCGATATCCCTCGCTACGGTATCCCGTATTCGGTTGTCGTCGCGTCTATCGGCATAATGGCGGCGACCATGTTGGCGTCATCGCGATCGTCAGAGACGCGATACGACGCGTTGCCCGGCGGTCGCGTCTCGAGTTACGCTTCCTCGTCGAGTGGCGCGGTTCTTCAGCGAATCTTCTCCATCAGCCCACCGGTTCGCGATCTCCATCGGGTGGTCGATGGTCTTGGGTTTTGGCGTCCTAGCTCCTCCTCGAAGTTCTATCGGCGGACACCATCGTTGAATGCATCAATCGCACGGTCTTCCGAGATGTTCTCCGCGAGTTTTTGATGATGGACCACCTTTGGATGTAAGCGCGATTCGCCAGATTTTTCTTGGCGGCATCTCGATGCCGATTGAAGCGGGGCGTTTGTATGTGCCCTTGAAGTTGCGCACAAAGCTGTAGACCAGCTCATCCCAGCTGCGAATGGATCCGCGCGGGAGGTTATTGAGCCATGTCCGGGCGGCGCCTTGCAGCTGTAGCTGCAAGCATTGCATGGCGGTACTCAAGCGCCCCGTACCGACCGAGGAGATGTGATCTTCCAGCCAGATCTTGGGGTCCTATAGACCGTCAAATTTCGGGTTCTCTGATGGGAGTTTGAACCCTTTAGGCATTCGCTTCTGCCTGATAGATCTGCTGAAGCATCTGGCACCGCAGAGCTCCCCATCTTCTTCCTCCGAATCAGTCGACCAAGCACGTCGTGCCCTTGACTTGTCGACCTTGCGCTGCGTGAGCTCGTCGCGTGCATCGTAGTTGCGATCGTGCCGTCGCGAACGGCGGCGTCGAGACAGGTCGTGACTATCGTCGCTTGACGAGGATGAGGAATAGCGTTTTGCTAACGCTTTGCCCTTTTTGGGTCTGCATCGTTCTTTGTCGGTGACCTCGATTAATCCAAGGCGCGATCGTAGATCGGTGCATGGCCGTCCGGTCTCAGTAGGTGGCTGGTTATTGAGAAGGTACATGGTGGCCGCCGTCACCACGGCCTGCGGCGTCCTGGGAACCACGTTGCCTCTCGTGTCGACTGTCATGGAGCCGAAGTCGAGGATTTTTGCGGCGTCTATGGCTGAAGCATGTATCATCAGCATCAATGGCTGAAGCCCTAGCGATGAAAGAAGGGCTCATCTTAGCTTCCAAGATGGGATGCAATGTAATCATAGTTGAATCTGATTCAATAGAGACCACTGAAGCATGCAATGGAGGAGAAGCTTGGTGAAATGCTCCGGCTACCATTTATGTTGATTGTGTAGATGTAGCTGTTTTGATTGGTGATGTCTCCTGTATGCATTGTGTGGGGATGCAAATAAATCGGCTCACGAAGTAGATAAAGCTTGTTTTAGAGAGAGATAAAATCGATTGTAATTGGGACGAGGAGGGTCATAGCTTTTTGATTTCCAATTGATTTCAATAAAGCTCCACAGCTGGACGGAGAGTTCGGCTGTTTCTAAACAAAAAAAGTAATGAACAGATTAAGGATAGTTCTGAGGCAGTAATCAGGCGTTGCAAAATGAGCATCACTGTACTTGTCTCCTTTTTATCTTGAACAGAACAGAACAGAACAGAACAGACTGTACTTGTCTTTTTTTTACGGTGTTTTTTTTTTGATAGTGGAACAGATTGTACTTGTCTCCGGATGAAGCGAGGAGAGTACCCATTTGAAAACGCCTGATTGGTCCAAACGTGCACCCCACGGGTCGGTCACCGAAGCCCCATCGTGTCCGTCCAGTGCCCTCCAGATCTACCGCCCAGCGCCGCGCGCCCACGGATCGACGGGCCCACAAGAGGTCGTCCGCGCCGATTAAATACTCTCTCCCCTCCTCCATCTTCTCCACCACACTTCCTCATCCCAATCTCGCACTACCCACTTCTCATCTCTTCGGCGGCCCGAGTACCAGCAGCAGCACCACGTCATGGACGTCTCAAGCACAGCAGCTGGAGCCAAGGGGAAGAAGGGAGCGGCCGGGCGGAAGGCCGGCGGCCCCAGGAAGAAGTCGGTTACTCGATCTGTCAAGGCCGGCCTCCAGTTCCCGGTCGGTCGCGTCGGCCGCTACCTCAAGAAGGGGCGGTACGCCCAGCGCGTGGGCACCGGCGCCCCCGTCTACCTCGCCGCAGTCCTCGAGTACCTCGCCGCCGAGGTGCTAGAGCTCGCCGGAAACGCCGCCAAGGACAACAAGAAGAGCCGCATCATCCCCCGTCACCTGCTGCTCGCCGTCAGGAACGACGAGGAGCTCGGGAAGCTGCTCGCCGGCGTCACCATCGCCCACGGCGGCGTTCTTCCCAAGATCAACCCGGTGCTGCTGCCTAAGAAGACGGCTGAGAAGGCGGCCAAGGAGCCCAAGTCGCCGAAGAAGACTGCCAAATCCCCGAAGAAGGCCTAGGGGAGCTCGTTGCGTTGCATAGGTTGGGTATCTGGGAATGATCTGTGTGCTTAAGGGTAGAATGTTAATGCTTTGTTCCGTGGTGTGTCGTTGTACTGCCATCTGATCTGTAATTTAATGGAGCAATGAGGCTGTTTAGTCATTATGTTATGTGTCTCCTTTGGGATTGCTGTCGCTTTGGTCTGCAGATCTCCATCCGGTGGCTTCCGCGGTTGATTGCAAACGCTATGAAACATCTTCTCGAAAGTAGTCCCTTCAATTTCGCGGCAGTGGCGTGGACCAATTTTTGTTTTGGCGGCGAGATTTCCCGCTCTCGTTTCAGTTCAGTTGGGCGGGCTACTGAAAACTGCGTCCCCGCGTCGCTGCTCTTCTCTCTGGCTTTAATCTTGTGACAACTTGATTGTCGTCAGCACGTTGTGTTAGCCACCCATAGCAATTCGAAAGTAAGCAGATTACTAAATCGTTTCAGTTTTGCGGCCGTTGCGTTGGCCAATTTTGTTTGGCGCCGAAAATTGGCGCTCTCGTTTAAGTTCAGGAAGTTGGGCGGGCAACTGAAAACTGCATCCTCGCTTCGCTTTAAAAAACAGACTACACTGTACTACTTGTCTCCTCATGATGCGAGGACGAGTACCCATGTGAAAACGCAATTTCGTGCACTGCCCTTACCGTGAGAGAGCAATTATATGCACTTTCTTTGGAAGTGCTAATGAAAACTCTGAATGTAGGTCCTACCTGCTGAGGTGATGCTGATACACACACCACAGAACAAAAGGGCAAACCTCATAACACTGCAATCTGAAGTTTAGGATTGCATCCTTGAGGAGCGTTTACGGTTCACATCTATAGTAGATCCCTTAAAATGGCCGGCGTTTAAATTTTTGGCGAGTTTACAGTTTTCTATCGTTTTCGGACCTGAATAGGTCTTGTAAACGCGGTCGGTCTGTAAACTCTTTTCAATTGTTCGAAAACACAAGACCTGCATCAATATATCTTCTAGTCGTGACGCGATTCCTAAGTCCAAACTTGTGCATTCTTTCTCCTCCGTCGCCGCTCTGCTACCTCGCAATCCGCCACCACGACCACCAGATCGAGCACCGCCGCCACGCAATTGCGGAGCAACCGCTCAATTAGAGTGGGGCAGAGGGGGGTGGAGAGGGAGGCCAGAGCGATCGTTGTGATCTCTCGCATGGCCGCGGAACCCCCACCGGCTCCTACAAGGAGCGGAAGCAGAAAATCTGCTCCGACGTCAAATGGAAGGAGGCGGTCTCGGCTCTACACAAACGCCGACCTTATGTCACCACCGGCCTTCGCGCGCCATGAGGCCCACGACACGGAGGCGGGTAGCTCATGCCACACTTCATGCCAGGATCCCTCCCCCACTGTCCTCGGACTCTAACGAGGAATACATCTCACCAATGAGCCCTCCTCCAACGAGTCGGATGGAAACGTAACCGTGCCGGGGGATTTCGTCGCCAGTGACTACGGTGACCCAGCATACCACTTCATGTTGTAGCATACTATAGTCGTTGACATAACACTCACGAAACACCGTTCCACAAATATTACATCGCTCAGAGTGGTTCAACAGAAATAAAGCGGATCCACATACATACATTATTATTACAACCAGAAATTACATGACGACTCTGAGATCCTCCTATCTCCATAGAGGAATCTCGATGACTCAAAACTATACTATAATAACTTGAGAAGAAGATAAAGAAGCAAACTACGCCTTAAGATTTATACGAGATTAGTAGTTAGAGGATAGAGATTTAAGCTACTAGACTTAATTAACTATATCCGACACATCTACGCTTTAGACTCTTCGGCCTCTATTTCATAGATGCTTTCGTAGGTGTCTCCTTCGACGCTTTCAGATAACTCCGACTCTTCATAACAGAATTCTGTTTGATCTTCAGCTGAATATAGTGTTTCATCTTCTTGGTTGTGAATGTCTTCAAAATCTAGCAAGGGTTAAGAAGGTACAGTTTACGAGCGTACTCAGCAAGTTCACTAAAAAAGAGTGTTTGATGCACTAACTACAACCACAGACCAAAGCTCGTAGGTTATGTAAGTGTCCATAAACATTTCTTCAAAGATTGTTTTTATTCTAAAAAGCTATGTCTGTCAGTCTTCACAGGTAGATTAGAACTTCGTGGAGTTTCTTTCCTGCAGCGTTCGCAGCTCCTTCCTGGAATAGGAAGTAACCATGAGAGACCTTAGCTTTGTTGCACATTTAAGTTGCAATCTCGTCCATACTTCTTTGGTGTGGGGCCCAGTCTAAGATCCAAGCTAATTACTGCCCTTCTCCGTGACCCTGTATTGCCACCCTTTTGCTAGCTCAGGACAACAGCCGTGTCGGTTTACATTCCTGAAGAGAGAAATCCATCGTAGACATCTAATATCGAGGAATTGACGGTTCCCACCCTTGCACGTGCCTAGATGTAGGATTACGATTCTGATAAAAGTTATCCGTCAGCATATGAAAGGAAGAAGATCCAGCTGACTTTCCCATAGCCATATAGATCTCATGGTTAACGCGTAATCTACAGTGCAAGAATCACTGGCGACATTTATTATTAATTTCTAGGTGATACTTTTCCGTGCAAATGGAACCTCCACCAATTCAAAACCCTTTCCGTGGTTCCATTTTCCTGCCATACTAGGTTAACACCACTCGGGTGTATAACACCATACTAGGTTAACACCACTCGGGTGTATAACACCACTTTGGGGGTTTGAAATGCAGGTGATGACAACAATAGTTTGCAAATACTTGATATAAAATAACCAAAGAACATGAGCAAGTGTGAACTTGCCTTGATATAGCGAGGAATTGTAGTCGAGTGTTTCGACTTGACCCTGGACGGGTTCTACAAAATACCATCATTGCTCGGTAAGGACAATGTTTAAAGAAGCAATATGCTAATATGCATAAGTAATGAGATGCATGTGTTTAAAACCCCCAAAGTACCCCTAAAATTACAAGTGAGTTGTATTTAGGTGATTTGTTTTATCTTTAAATTTACTTCACAAAAGAGTACAGTTACAAGACTTTAATACTAACATACAAGACATAAATGGTGAAGTATAATCTTAATACAAGATTTAGGTCGAGTGGTATCTTGTAATTATTACAAGGCTCATGTTTAAAGTTATTATGACTTAAAATAAATAGCATAGTGTTTCTTCTGAAGTGACAAAAAGAATAATAGTTGATGACAATATTATTTATGTTAAGTTTATCAACTCTGAAGATTAATAGGACTAAAGTTATGGTTTCTGATAAGGTTTAAATGATCTAGGTTTAAATGATCTTGAGTCACTATATTCCTAGCTTATGGTATATCACACCAAAGTTAACTATAAAAATATAATTGGACTTAAGACATAATATTTATGGCATTACCAACTATTAGATTTTTTCCTACGCATAACCAAAGATGAAATTTTATAATATGAAGCTTAGCCTTAAGGACTTAGATCTAGCATGTTTAACATTCATAGATCATAGTATAAGATTTGTCTATGGGAAATATGTGAATTTATTATATAGTTTATTTAATTAATACCAAGTTTAGGAGTTATACAAAATATGGATATCTATATCTTCTTATAAAGTAGACCCTCACTAACTATTCTATCTCAACATGCAAGCTATCCACATCACCTACTTTAATAGCCACTTAAAAGTCCATGTCATCCCACTAACAATCATTTATAATAGTGTATTTTACATGCAAACCAATCCACGTCATCTATTTTGTTCCATCCAACTATTCACATCACTAATTTATGTTCGTCAAATATATGATAATTTTACATTAATTTAATTTACGATTTCAACTGATTTGAACAAATTCAATCTTTCTCTATAAATTCTTTTAGAAAACTTCAAGTTCTATATGTATTATACCTTTTATTTAAACAATGTAGTTTTTAAAGAGATTTCTGCTATAACGCGCGGGGCATTTTTCTAGTATATGTAAATTGAGATCACTCACTTCTAATATAATTTCATGATTTACAAAATGAACTTGTAAATCTTTGACTTATAGTTAGTTAAAGTTTTTAAAGGAATATTATATAGTAAAAAATTTACACTTAAATTTTATTAGAAGTTATATTTATGGTTTGAACTGTAATATTTAGACTTAATATTTATTTGGTGTTCTACCTAATTTATTAAGTAATAAACAATTTCGAGAAAAGATTAATTATTTTCCAAAGTAATAAATTTTAAATACTCCCTCCGATCCATATTATTTGTGAGAGAAATGGATGTATTTAGACATGTTTTAGTGCTAGATACATCCAATTCAATGACAGTTAATATGGATCGGAGGGAGTAACTTAAATGAAGTGATAAGTAATTTATTTTTAGTTTATAAAGATAAAGGAAATACATTTCAAGAAAATATTTTTTATAAAGCTGAACACACATTTATTTTCTATAAATCCTAAGATAACTTGAAAATTCATAAGTATCATTTTTATAAGATATTACATTTCTCTTTGTACCTAAAAGTGGTTTTCATTTATTTTTAGGACTTTTCTTGATTTACTAAATTTCAGTTAGAGATTTAATGGTGTTAATATTTATTTGCATTTTATTTAACTCAAATCAGCATTGTTATATTTTTCCTAGTTAGATATTATTTTTTGAGCACTATGATATATTGTAAGTATTTTTATTGTTTTTCTTCATTTTCTAGGGCTCAATATGTTTAGAGGGTATTTTAGTATTTTCCATTTTACCCCTTTTTATTTATTTACTCATTTTATTTATATACTAAAACCTGGGCCCACTGGTCAGTCCAACCCACTGGGTTGGGCTAGACCACTCGATTCGGTCCATTGGGTCGGTTGACCATGATCCGATCCTCTCCTTCTCCTCTCGAGGCCCTCTCCTCTCTCTCTAGTGATGTCGATGCGGACAACGCCGCCACCGTCGCTCGCTGCTCTAAGCTGGCCTGATTTCGGCGATGTTGGCCGTTGTGGCCCTTACTGCTGCATCCAAAAGCTCCGTCACACTCTGCTTTAGTTTCTTCTTCAATTCGATTTGTTTTCCTTGCCCTCTAGCTCTCGTCCCCGACCCCCGGAACCCTAGGTTTGCTTCCCGGCTCCGGTCATTGCGGATTCGCCTCGATGCCCATTCTACTGGTGTGGCTCTGCCTCTTCCTCTTCTCCATCAAACCCCTCTACTTCCGCCACTCTATTCCGGTAGGACGACGGTGCTTACCGCAACCCTGGTGCCCTGACTTGTGGCCATCTCGGTGTGGAGCATGGTGGTGATGCAGAGGCGCTGGTACGGGTGCTACATGGGAGAGTTGAAGGGTTTCGCAGCATAGTAAATCAAAATTTTCTACGGAAGCGAACAGAGGGAAAGCCAAGATCTAATCTAGGAGATGCAAACAACGAGAGAGATTGGATTAGATCTTCATACCCTTGAAGATTCGCACAGCGGAACGTTCGTCGGAAAGTGGGTGATGTAGTCGTACTCGCTTCTCCTCCTCGCGATCCGATCCGATCTAGCACCACAAGTGGCGGTGCCTCCGTGAGATGCACACGTGCAGCACCTCGACGTCTCCTCCTTCCTCGGACCAGCAAGTATGGTGGAGAGATGGATTGGATCTACAACACGACGGCGTGGTGTATATGGTGGAGAATTTCTGCAGCAGGGCTTCGCCTACAAACAGTCGGGAGGAAGAGAGGAGGGCAGCAGGGCAACTAGGGTTTGGAGGAAGGTGTAGGTTAGGGGGGAGGGGTGCACCAGCCCTCTATATATAGAGGGGGGTGCGGCCAGCCCTTGCCCATCTTCCAAGCCTATCTCTAGTTTAAACGATTTAAACTCTCCCTTCTAGAAACCCTATCTTATCTCTAGTTTAAACGATTTAAACTTATCTAGGATCGGCTGGGCCCTATGGGGCCTTGTGCCCCTGGCCCAATGTGGCCAGGACACTCCCTCATAGGCCCATGCCCCCTCCCGGAAGGTGGGGCCACGTTGGTCCCCTTCCGGAAGGTTCTAGAAGCTTCCGGTACAATACCGATTAACCCGGAACAATTCCGAACTCCAAAAACTGCACTGCCTTATATGAATCTTATTCTCCGGACCATTCCGGAACCTCTCGTGATATCCCGGATCCCATCCGAGACTCCGAACAAAAATTCATAAACCAATTATCCAATCTATCCTAGCGTCGAGACACGTTAAGTGTGTGACCCTGCGGGTTCGAGAATATGCAGACATGATATTCTATCAATAATCAACAGGGGTGCAGGCACCCATATTGACTCCCACACATTCATCGATGATCATATCGGATGAACCACGATGCCAGGATTCAATCAATCCCATATATATATTCCCTTCGTCTCGCGATATTTTACTTTGCCCGAGATTCGATCGTCGGTACCGTCATACCTAGTTCAATCTCGTTCACAGCAAGTACTTTACTCATTCCGTAATCCGATATCACTTTGTGATTAACTCCTTAACCACATGCTTGCAAGCGGTGTTGATATCGATTACCGAGTGGGCCCGAAGTATATCTCTCCGACTTGGGAGGGACAAATTCCATCTCGATACATACAACCCAACAGATACTTTCCGATCACCTGAGAGACACCTTTATGATCACCCTCTCATAGGATGACGTTTGATGACCTCAAAGCTTTCTTCCGATACCAGGGAGTTGCATTATCTCATGGTCTAAGGAATACAATATTTGACATAAGAAAAGCTTCGCAAAGATGAACACAAATACACGATCTAATTGCTTCGCTTAGTTTGGGTCTGTCCACCATATCATTCTCCCAATGATATGATCTCATTATCAATTGACAACTCATGTCTATGGTTAGGAAACCTTAACCATCATTGATCAATGAGCTAGTCCATAGAGGCGTACTAGGGACACGGTGTTGTTCACAAACCACACAAGTATTAATGTTTCCGCTTAATATAATTCTAGCATGGAATATAAACTTTATCATGAACAAGAATTATAATAATAACATCTTTATTATTGCCTCTAGGGCATAATTCCAACAGTCTCCCACTTGCACTAGAGTCAATAATCTAGTTTACATTTGGCAACAATCTCACACCCATGGCAATCGAGGTGCTGATCATGTTTACGTGGAAGAGGTTTAGTCAATGGATCTACGACATTCAGATCTGTATGTACTTTGCTGATCTTCAGATCTCCATCCGCTATATAATCTCGGATTATATGAAACTTGATTGATATGCTTGGTCTTTGGATGATATCTTGGTTCCTTAGCGAGTGCTATGGCGCCCGGTGTTGTCACACAATATCTCCGGTGGGTCCAATGCACTTGGAACCACGCTTCGATGATGAAGTTTCGATCCAAACTCCTTCACTTGACGCTTCTGCGGCAGCCATGTATTCCGCTTCTCATGTAGATCCGCGACCACGCTTTGCTTGCAGCTTCTCCACTCACAGCTCCTCCATTCAAAACATACACGTATCACATGCGAGATTTAGAATCATCTTTGTCGATTGTCGAAACTAGCATCGACGTAACCTTTTCTGACATGTTCATCACCCCCATAGACTAAGAACATTTCTTTAGTCCTATTCAGGTACCTTAGGATGTTATTCACGGCTGTCTAGTTTTCCACTCCTGGATCACTTTGATATCTTCTCGTCAAACTAAGAGCATTGGACAAATCCGGTCTAGTACACAGCATGGCATACATGATGGAACCTATGGCGAGGCATAAGGCACTTTGCTCATAGCTTCCCTATCATTTACCGTAGCTGGACCGAGACTTGCTCAATATCTTACGACAACATAGGCCTTGAACCTTTCAATGCCTTATCCATTCTGAACCTTTAAGAACTTTTTCTAGTTATGTACTCTTGCTTAAAGCTATCAGGCGTCTTTGTCTATCTCTATAGATATTGATGCCCAATATATAAGCAGCTTCACCTAGGTCTTTAATTGATAAACACTTGTTCAAATAACTCTTCACATTGTTAAGCATGTTGATGTCATTTCAATAATCAATATGTCATCCACATATAGTACCGTAAACGTCACCGAGCTCCCACTCACTTTCTTGTAGATGCAAGCTTCAGAGCAATTTGGAACAAATCCAAAGCTCTTGATCACTTGATCAAAGCGAAGGTTCCAACTCCGAGATGCTTGCTTCATCCATAAATGGAACGCTGAAGTTTGCACACTTTATCGGCATCCTTAGGATCGACAAAACCTTCGGTTGCATCATATACAACTCTTCATCAATGTTGCCATTGAGGAAAGCATCTTGACATCCATTTGCCATATTTCATAATCATGAAACGCAGCAATTGCTAATAAAATCGAATGGACTTAAACATCGCTACGGGAGAGAAAGTCTCATCGTAGTCAACACCTTGAACTTGTCGAAAACCTTTCGCAACAAGCCGTGCTTTATAGACGGTAACATTACCATCCACGTCTGTTTTCTTCTTGAAGATCCATTTGCACTCAACGGTCTTTCGGTCGCTAGGAGGGTCCACCAAAGTCCATACTTGGTTTTCGCTCATGGATCCCAATTCGATTTCATGGCTTCTAGCCATTTCTCAGAGTCTGGGCTCATCATCGCTTCCTCATAGTTCGTAGGTTCGCTGTCTTCTACTAACAAGACAGTCAAGACAGGGTTGCCGTACCACTCAGGAGGGGCACGCGACCTTGTCGACCTGCGACGTTCAAGAGTGAGATCGTCCAAGCTTCATGATCCTTGTCATTAGCTTCCTCTATTGTTGGCGCGGTGACACGAACAATTTCAGGTGCTGCGCTACTCTCCAATTCAAGAGAAGGTTCAACAACCTCGTCTAGCTCTACTTTCCTCCCACTCACTTCTTTCGAGAAACTCCTTCTCAAGAAAGGAACCGTTCTTTCGACAAACACTTTGCCTTCGGTTCTGTGATAGAAGGTATACCCAATAGTTTCCTTAGGGTATCCTATGAAGACACATTTCTCGCTTTGGGTTCGAGCTTGTCGGGCATCAACTTCTTGACGTAAAAGCATCCCCAAACTTTAAGAAACGACAACTTAGGTTTAGCACCAAACCACAGTTCATACGGTGTCGTCTCAACGGATTTAGATGGAGCCCTATTTAAAGTGAATGCAGCGGTTTCTAATGCATAACCCCAAAACGATAACGGCAAATCAAGAAGAGACATCATCGATCGGACCATATCTAATAGGGTTCGATTCGGCTCGAGACACACCATTGCGCTGTGGTGTTCCGAGTGGCGTGAGTTGTGAAACGATTCCACTTGCTTTGAGATGCGTGAAAATCATAACTTAAATATTCGCCCCACGATCGGATCGTAGAAACTTAATCTTTACATTACGATGGTTCTCCACTTCATTCTGAAATTCTTTGAACTTTTCAAACGTTTCAGATTTATGTTTCATTAAATAGATATACCCATATCTACTTAAGTCATCGAAAAGTGAGGAAATAGCGATATCCACCGCGTCGAAACACTCATCGGTCCGCATACATCGGTATGTATGATTTCCAACAAGTCCGCTGTTCGCTCCATCATACCGAGAACGGGTTTTGATCATCTTGCCCATGAGGCATGGTTCGCATGTGTCAAATGATTCAAAATCAAGAGACTCCAAAAGTCCATCAGAATGGAGTTTCTTCATGCGCTTTACACCAATATGACCTAGACGACAGTGCCACAAATAAGTAGTATTATCACTATCTACTTTGCATCTCTTAGCCTCAATGTTATGGATGTGTGTTTCATCCCTTTCGAGATTTAGAAGAAATAAACCATTCACAAGAGGTGCATGACCATAAAAGATGTTACTCATATAAATAGAACAACCATTATTCTCCGATTTAAATGAATAACCGTCTTGCAATAAACACGATCCAGAAATAATGTTCATGCTCAACGCAGTCACATAATAACATTTATTAAGGTTTAAAACTAATCCCGAAGGTAAAACTAAGGAGAGCGTGCCAACGGCCATCACATCAACTCTTGATCCGCTGCCAACGCCAAGATCACCTCATCCTCGCAAGCCGCCGTCTATTCCATAGCTCCTGCTTCGAGTTACAAATATTAGCAACCGAACCGTATCAAATACCGGGCACTACAATGAGGGCTAGTAAGGAAAACATCAATAACATGTATATCAAATATACCTTTGATGGTGCCAGCCTTCTTGTCCGCTAAGTACTTGGACAGCTATGCCCAGTGACCCTTGTCCTTGCAATTGAAGCACTCGGTCCGCTTAGGACCAGACTTGAGCTTCTTCTCAGCCAGGGCAACGCGCTTGTCAGCCGCCTTTCTTGAAGGGCTTCTTGCACCCTTACCTTTCTTGAAGGTGGGGGGCTTGTTGACCATCAACACATGATTATTCTTTTTGATGTTCACCTCCGCTACTTTCATTTTAGCAAAGAGCTCAGTGATCATATCAGTGGAACCAATCTGATTGTGATCAACTACAAAACTTTTGTAGCTAGGAGTGTCGATCTTGAGCTCCTCTGGAATCTTGCAGTCCAGTTGCTCAAGGCGTTGAGTGTAGCCCATCATCTTAATGGCGTGCACTAACGTAACTCCCTTCCTCCATCTTGTAGTTAAGGAATTTCTTAGAGATCTCATATCTCTCAGAACGGGCTTGAGTCTGAAACATGTTTTTCAGCTCCTCGAGAATCTCAAAGGGCCCGGCGAACTCCTCAAAACGATTTTGAAGATCCGATTCCATAGCATACAACATGACGATCTTAATCAAATCATAATCATCCTTGCGCGACTGATAAACAGCTTTTTCATCAGCCGACGCATCTATAGCAGGGGCGTCAACTAGCGCTTTCTTAAGGACATAGTCCTTTGTCCGCCGCAGAATGAGTCTTAGATGGCGGAACCAGTTGGTGAAGTTAGACCCATTGTTTCTAAGCTTTTCTTTCTCAACAAAAACGTTGAAGTTGAAGTTGGACTTGGCCATTGGATCTACAGTATTTGCAAGTACAATTTAGACTATGTTCATGATAAATAGTTCAACTTAATCAAATTACTAGATGAACTCCCACTAAATTCAACATCCCTCAAGTTGTTTAGTGAACACGATCCAAATTCACCACACCTAATCCGATCATCACGAGAAGAGATGTGGTTTCAATGGTGGACAACGAAGTGTCGATCATATCATTCATATGACTCATGCTTAACCTTTCGGTTCTTGTGTTCCGAGGCCATGTCTGTACATGCTAGGCTCGCTGTTAGACCCAAGTATTTCCGGCAGTAAAACTTGCTTGCACCCGTTGTATGTGAGCGAGAGTCTATAGCACCCGATCATCACGTGATGCTTGGACACGATTTAACTTTCGAACGGTGCATACTTGGGGAGAACACGTTTTATCTTGATCTTTATGAGGAATCATATTATAATGCTACTGTCGCGATCTAAGCATAATAAGATACATAAAAGGATAAACATCACATGCATATAACTTTATGTGACATGGTATAGCCAATCTTCACGCAATGATCTCCATCTTGTGCGTTCCGGCATGATCTCCATCACTCCACCATGATTTCCTCCACCACGAATAGCAACTACAACTATTGCTAACTACTTAGCGATAAAGTAAAGCTATTACATGGCGTATAAGAAGTTGACTCGCAGGTCATACACAATTATAAAGACAACCATATGGCTCCTGCCGGTTGTGTACTCATCGACATGCAAGTCGTGAAACATTACAAAACATGATCATCGCATACAATATACACATCACATCTTGGGCCATACCATATCACATAAAACACTCCCTACAAAAACAAGTTAGACGCCTCTACTTTGTTGTTGCATGTTTTACGTGGCTTATGGGAGTAGATGCTAAGAACGATTCTTACCTACGGAAAGCCACAACGGTGATATTATGGTTGCCAAACTCCGTGTTAATCCCATGACAACTATAGTGAGAGAAACGACATCCACCACCGCATGTGGTACAAGCCACACGTCAAGTGCGGAGCCGGTCTCGCGAACGACGTCGCGTAAGGTTGTCCTGGACCGCTTCAATCTCACTATCCCGCGTCATAAGAAGAACACAAACAAGAGGCTTGCAACAGAAAACATCAACGCCCGCAACAACCATGTTGCGTTCTACTCGTGAATCACATCTACGCATAGATCTAGCTCTGATACCACTGAAGGGTTTCACAACATAGTAAATCAAAATTTTCTACGGAAGCGAATAGAGGGAAAGCCAAGATCTAATCTAGGAGATGCAAACAACGAGAGAGATTGGATTAGATCTTCATACCCTTGAAGATTCGCACAATGAACGCTCTGGTCTAACGTGGGTGATGTAGTCGTGACTCGCTTCTCCTCCTCGCGATCCGATCCGATCTAGCACCACAAGTGGCGGTGCCTCCGTGAGATGCACACGCAGCACCTCGACGCCTCCTCCTTCCTCGGACCAGCAAGTATGGTGGAGAGATGGATTGGATCTACAACACGACGTGGTGTATATGGTGGAGAATTTCTGCAGCAGGCTTCCCACAAACAATGGGAGGAGAGAGGAGGGCAGCAGGCAACTAGGGTTTGGAGGAAGGTGTAGGTTAGGGGAGGCGACCAGCCCTCTATATATAGAGGGGGTGCGGACAGCCCTGCCCATCCTCCAAGCCTATCTCTAGTTTAAACGATTTAAACTCCCTTCTAGAAACCCTATCTTATCTCTAGTTTAAACGATTTAAACTTATCTAGGATCGGCTGGGCCCTATGGGGTTTGTGCCCCTGGCCCAATGCGCCAGGACACTCCCTCATAGGCCCATGCCCTCCCCGTAAGGTGGGGCCACGTTGGTCCCTTCCGAAGGTTCTAGAAGCTTCCAGACAATACCGATTAACCCTAACAATACCGAACACCAAAAACAGCAATCCCAAATATGAATCTTATTCTCCGGACCATTCCGAACCTCTCGTGATATCCCGGATCCCATACGAGACCAACAAAATTCATAAACCAATTATCCAATCTATCCTAGCCGAGACACGTTATGTGTGACCCTGGTTCGAGAATATGCAGATATGATCTTCTATCAATAATCAACAGCGGGGTCTGGGCACCCATATTGACTCCCACACATTCATCGATGATCATATCGGATGAACCACGATGCCAGGATTCAATCAATCCCATATATATATTCCCTTCGTCTCGCGATATTTTACTTTGCCCGAGATTCGATCGTGCACCGCCATACCTAGTTCAATCTCGCTCACAAAGTACTTTACTCGTTCAGAATCCGATATCACTTTGTGATTAACTCCTTAACCACATTCTTGCAAGCGGTGTTGATATCGACACGAGTGGGCCCGAAGTATATCTCTCCGACTTGGGAGGGACAAATTCCATCTCGATACATACAACCCAACAGATACTTTCCGATCACCTGAGAGACACCTTTATGATCACCCTCTCATAGGATGACGTTTGATGACCTCAAAGCTTTCTTCCGATACCAGGGAGTTGCATTATCTCATGGTCTAAGGAATACAATATTTGACATAAGAAAAGCTTCGCAAAGATGAACACAAAGACACGATCTAATTGCTTCGCTTAGTTTGGGTTTGTCCACCATATCATTCTCCCAATGATATGATCTCATTATCAATTGACAACTCATGTCTATGGTTAGGAAACCTTAACCATCATTGATCAATGAGCTAGTACATAGAGGCGTACTAGGGACACGGTGTTGTTCACAAACCACACAAGTATTAATGTTTCCGCTTAATACAATTCTAGCATGGAATATAAACTTTATCATGAACAAGAATTATAATAATAACATCTTTATTATTGCCTCTAGGGCATAATTCCAACAAGAGTGTGACTCAACATGATGCAACGCAGTGGTGCTCTTTGTGGTGGTGGTGTTAGGGTTGTGGTGGCGCTCGCTGTTGCTCTTCCTTGATCTCATCTCTTTCTTGATCTGTGGCTGTCGCGACTATGTCACCCTGCTTCGCCATGCTCCTCGTTGACCCGACGCCGGTGGGATGGTAGTGTGGCTGCAACCCCGGCGTCCCCAGGCCAGGTACATGCTCCCTTCTACCCTCTCCTCTTTCTCTGAATTCTCTCGGCACCCTATTGGTGACCATGTCTAGGTCAAATTAATTATGATCCTGGGTTACTTGTTTGGTCCTTGCAGAATATGTTAGCAGCCTTTTGATGTGATGATGATATTGTGGGTTTGAATACATTTATGGAATAAATATAATTTTATTGAACTTATTGTTCAATGATTGGTGTTGCGGCAATACAGTTGTTATAATTGTCAGTGAGGTTCAATATAAATGATTCCTAACTTATGTGATCATATACTTATGGCTTATCGTGGTCAAGTATTTATGTGCTTTTCATGGCTCCGTTTTTCTCACTGATACTATTCTTCTAGGTGGATACTAGACTGGTTCTAGTGGATGCTAAATAGGTTTGGTACTGCCAATTCGACAGTGACCCTGTATTAGGTGTTACTTAATTATGCTGCCTAATTTATGGTTTGTGATTGATCTAGTTGCATACTTGTACTGACAGTGAAACAAATAAAAACAGGGTTGCTAGATATATTACTAGAGGATCGAGTTCTCTTCTAAGTGGATATGCTCTGCAAGCATTGCTTGCTTGTGCTTTTTTATTACTGTAAACATGACAAGGAGTATTCAGATGATTCTTGTAATCAAATGATGCTATTTACCTATGGAAGCTTTTGTTGGTGCTTGTATGTACTGCTAGCATAAGATGGGTCTTTTTATGATGAATTCAATTAGGAATCAATTGTGGGATTTTCTTTCTTGTGGCAAATGATTTGGACAACTTGATTAGCTATATAGCCTCTAGACTGATAATTTGTTGTTGTGGTGCCTCACAAGAGTGTGCACAACAGTAGTCTATCACTTCTTGTCTGGCTGTGTAGTTCTCTCATATTGTCCTAGTGATATTCATCAAATCTTGATGATTTGCACTATAAACATGATGCCTGGACCCCCCTTACCAATGATGCACATAGGATGAGGCCCTGATACAAAGAATAACAAATGCTATATTTGATTCTTTAGCTATGCCTAGGATGCAAAGGCTGAGGCCTATGCTATTTGGTTAACAAGGATAAATGCTATTATTAGGCTTTCTATTACTCTATAAATCTTTGCAATGTTGAGAGTACCGCTCCTTCCAATCCTCCTAGATGAAAATCTAGTTGAAGGGTAGTTGGAGTTGATTTGTTTATAATACTCTTTATTCCACTTAGTGCTATTGGTGCAGACAATAAGAGTAAGTAGAACATGAGCTTGGGTATGCTCCAGATTTGTACATGCTGCTTTTATGTGGCTTGTTTCATGGTAACATGGATCTCAGGATCCACTACAACATGTTCTCCCAGTCTAGACTACTACTCCTTCTGGATGTATTGGATGTTCTGCTGTTCCTCTGCTTGGCCTTGTTACTCTACCCATGGTTCTTCTCCTGGAGCTTGCTCTCCTTTAAGTAATCTTTGATGCTGGCTTGGTTGGTTGTGTGGATGAATCTGGTGTTGAACTGGTGAAAACTAGGGATATCTCGTGGTGTTTGGAGGTAGAGAGATATGGCTGTGGAGAAACTAATGTTGGACAAGGTAGATATGGCTGGCTCTTCCTTGTGCACTTCCTTTGCTGGTTGTGGTGTTGACAACACATCAACATGCATGTGTTGTGTAAGCTGCCTGCTTGGTTGTTTCAGCTAAAGGATTAGATCAAGTAAATCTTAATATTTTCTGACTGTTTATATTTTTAATATTTATTATTGGGTGAAATTTGCCCCTTGGCTTATGATGCTTAGTCCGAAGCTTTCTTTGATGATAAGAACAGATCCTCCACTTACCTCCCTCTTTAGATTACTCAATGATGAGTTTAAGCATATGCTAAATCTGAGAGTAAAACAACCACCCTAACCCTTTCTTTATTTTTTTAATTTTTGTTTGTCTTTTGTTTTATCTTCCAGGAATCAAGATCAGGAAGAATTTTCAGGACTAGAAGATTTAGTTTAGGGTTTATTTTATTTCTTTGTAATTTCTTTTTATTAATCAACATTGTAAAAAATATTGTATTCTTGTAATAAAGTTTACCCTTTCCATTAATTCATTCCTTTTCTTTTGGATGATTGTAAGGATAATGTAATTTATATTGATGAGTAATAAAGATAATTCTTTCCTATTATTATTTCTTATATAATATTTATTGATTGTAATCTCATTTTATATTGTTTACTAATTCAATTTATTTTCATTTACTTAATTGTAATTTACTTTTATTCTTTTATTGTAAAAGAACATTGTAATACTTCATGTATTCTTATTCATAAAGAATTCTTTTATATCATTATTATAATTATTTCTTTTTACTTTCTTATAGTATTATTATTCGTAAATTTCTAAATTCAAATTTGAATTGAATTTGGAAATTCGAAGTCAATTTCAAATTCTACCCCTCCAAGAATACAAATAATATCTAAAGGTCATGTCAAAATCTATCGCACTCACTGAGATGGCTAATCTCTAATCCATCGAAGCAAGAGAGACTTTGGTCGCTTTAGGGTTTTAGTTTGCGAAAAATTTACCCAGATTTTCAGATGCATGCATGCAGATGCATGATGTCTATGCACTTCTATTCTTGTAGACAGTTGTTGGGCCTCCAAGTGTAGAGGTTTGTAGAACAACATCAAGTTTTCCTGAAGTGGATTACCCAAGGTTTATCGAACTCAGGGAGGAAGTGGCCAAAGGTATCCCTCTCAAGCAACCCTGCAATCAAGATACAAGAAGTCTCTTGTGTCCCCAACACACCCAATACACTTGTCAAGTGTATAGGTGCACTAGTTCCGCGAAAAGATAGTGAAATACAAGTGGTATAGATAAAAGACAACGGTGCCAGAAAATAGCTTGCTAGCGTGTGGTTGACGTGGAAAAAGACTAAAGGCAAAATGAAATAAAGAAGGAAGCAAGCAAACATGTAACAGATCTAATTGCAAATGGTGTATCAATGCTTAGAAACAAGGCCTTGGGATCATACTTTCACTAGTGAACACTCTCATATAAATATATTCTTCTTTATGATACTACGCTGAACTACTCTCCGGTTGGACACTCTAATCCATGGTAGGGCTATAACAGCACACCTCAAAGTCCGCCTTTACCATCTAGATAACCCCACACTGTCACCTTGAGCACTAGATGATTCAGAAAAACACCACAATTTCATAAAGACATCCAACTCCAAATATAACTCATAACAAGTATTTGTAATCTCTAGCCTAAGTGCCACCATGGTGTGCACGCTGTCACTTTCACACACATGGGGAGAGTAGAGATCTAATAAAGCACTTGAGTAGCAAGGTAGATCTACTTGATTACAAAGCTCATGATCACAATAAGATCATGCATAGAGAGAGAGAGAGATGAACACATAGCTACCGGTAGAACCCTTAGCCTCGAGAGAGAACTACTCCCTCCTCATCATGGGAATCAACAATGGTGATGGAGATGGCGGTGGAGATCGATGGAGATGGCTCCGGGGGCACTTCGTCTGGCAGGGTGCCAAGAGACTTTCTATCCCGAATCTCCTTCGGTGATGCGGGCATTGTGGAACTTTTCGTGGCTGGAGGCTTGATGATTTAGGGTTTATGCATCAGGAGGCTCTTATAGGCGAGAGGGGAGAGGTGTCTTGAGGGGCCCACCACCTCGGGCGGCTTGCCTAGCCTGTGCCACCGGTGGTGTGTCCACCCTCTGCCCTTCTCCGTCTCGTATTCGCTCCAAGTGTCCCCTTAAAATAATAACTTTGGCTTTTGTCCCGTCCAATTCGAGAATATTCATTTTCGACTTCTCGAACCAAAACAGCAGAAAACAGGCAGCTGGCACTGTGGCTCTTGTTAATAGGTTAGTCTAAGAAATCATATGAAAAGTACTCCAAAGTGTGGACAAAACATAAGAAAGTAGATAAAACCAAGCAGGGAACATCAAAAATTATAGATACATTTGCAATGTATCAACATCCCCAAGCTTAACTCCTGCTCGTCCTCGAGTAGGTAAGTGATAAAAAGAATTTTTTTTTGAGGTGACATGCACCATCATAAACTTAATCAAAGTATTTGTAAAACATTCAAAGCTGGGATCATAGTATTTCAATCATAACATGAAAGACAAAGTTCTAACAATAAGACAAAGAAACTATGTTGCAACATGAAAAGGCACAAAGAAAAGATTCATGAATAACAATGCTTTGCAAGACGTTTGTTTGTTTCACATAAAGAAAACATAGCATAGTAGTATTCAGCTTGTCCCTCATAGAGTAGCAAATATAAATGTATAGGACACCTTCAAAGTTCATAAGAGTGACTAGATACAAATAGTTTAAAACAAGCAATATCAAGTTATGCATCAATCAACTAGTCTTGGGACAATGCACATAGAACTAAGAATGGCCACTATGCTCTGAAAGTAGGTGCATAAAGATAGAAGGTGGAGACTCAATATAATGGTGAAAGAAAGGCCTTCATAGAAGGAAGCAGAGATTCAAGTTTCATAAAGAGCTTCCAAAAATTATGGTACTTAATAGCTTTCAGCTCTCATTGCCCCTATCATAAGCATCTTGAAATGATTAAGGTTAAAGTGAACAAACTATGGTGTACATGCTTGACGAAGTATAAGTTAGAAATCTCATATCCCTTGAATACGAGGGTCGCTCCTCATGCTACTCAAGTTTAGTCACCGGTAAGTTCTTGTCATCGTAAGTACATGTGTATCATAGAGAATCGCCAACAAGTACCCCTGCCCGATGATACGGAAGAATCCCCATATCAAAATGACAAGGCAAGCAGACAATGAGCATCTCAGCAATCTTCTTATTTACCATGGGAATATGGTGCTTTTTATCTCTTTCCTCTTTTCATATTTTTTTTTTCTTTTTCTCTTTTTTCTCAATATAAGACTCTTTTTTTTATAAGAAGAATGCTTCATAAACAGCTCATTATGGTTACGCTGTAGGTTTCCACCATGTCAGCATGGATTATACCAGCGGCCCAGGCGTTTCTCTAACACATATACTTAACTCCATGGACTTACAAGCTCCCCTTTCATTTCACACCGACGACATCCATAGACAAAAGAGCATGATATCAACTAGGTACAAAGTACCCGTGCAATGTTGAAAGCGTTCCCATGACATCATGGTTCTGCTAATCCCTAACAAATAAGTGCAAGCATATACAACATAGACGACACAATGATTCAAGTTTATTAAGGGCAAGAAAAGTAAAGTGTGCCACCAAGTTCGTGAGAGCTTTAATCACTAGTTTTCTCATAACAAGTTTAATTTGGAAGGTAAACAAAAACATGAATATACTTGGAATAGCATAAGCCAGTAGGTAGGTATGGTGGACTCTTTGGAATAACTTGGTTTTAGGAGTTGGATGCATGAGTGGAACTCATACTTGGTTACGCAGGCTAGCAAAAGACCGGGAGCGATCAACTAATAGAGCAATAATGGCCATAATCATACAGAGCGACAAAACATCATTAATCAAAGTATAAAGTGATACTACAAGTTGAAAACTAAAGGATCATCAAGGATATGGTGACTTGAAATAGTCATAACATGGTGTGAGCATGTGCCAAGTCAACCCAAATAAAGCATCAAAGGAGAATACCACAATACTATGCTTTAATATGCTAAAACAACGCATGATTCATCCAAGGCACATTAAGAAATCTCAATTGTTTATAACAAGTCATGCTACAACAAAGAATACTAAGCATAAAGCCAAAACAATATCAAGCATGGCATGACAAAGCATAGGCCACAGTCAAAAACAAGCTCTCTTTAACACTTAAGCATGAAGTTTCCTACTCTTTTCCAAACCAAACCAAACTATTTGAAAACCAATGTATGAAAGAGGGGGTACAACCAATTTATTCAACAAACTAAGAAAACCAAGCAAACGAAAAATCAAAACGAAAACGAAAAAGAAGACGCTCCAAGAACAACACAACTGTGCATGAAACAATAAAAATGTAGCGTTTGAAAGAAACCTGGGATTTTTATTGATGAAGAGGGGGATGCCTTGGGCATCCCCAAGCTTTGACGCTTGTACTTCTTGGATATTTCTTGGGGTGACACGTGTGGCATCCCCAAGCTTGAGATTTAGTCAATCCTTCATCTCATTACTCATTCCTTCCATACACCTGAAATTTTTCCTTCATACAAAACTTCACACAATCTTTATTAGTAACATTAGTGCACTCAAGATAATAAGTCTTTAGGTTCAGTTCTAGCACCAATAAAATTTCCATTAAAACACTAGCTACTATAGCACTTCCCTCAAAAAGCTCAATTCCCCAAAAGAACTAAAAAAGGAACCAACAAGAAGCAAATAAAGAAAATGGCAGAAATCTGTTAAAACAGACCAGCAGGTATAGACGAATTTTTTCGAAGACCTTCTGTTGCTCAAATAAAAAAGTGTTGAACTAACGAAAGTTAGATAACAACCTGGGGTAGAAGCACAAAAATTCACGCCTCAAAAGGACGTACAGAGATTTTACACGAATTGTTGCGGTGAAGCATAGAAATCTGTTTCGGGACAGCAACTTTTCCAATCATTACTTCTCTCTCATTAGAGGTTACTCTTGGCACAAAAAGCAAAAAAAAAGGATAAGGAGCGGTTATTACTGAAGTAGTAACTTCTAAAACTCATCTAAAACTTTTGGGTTATCTCTCAATAAGTACTTTTCTTTAATGCCTTTAAGTTAGGCTTGATTTTTTTAGAAGATGCTCACATAAGAAATATGAACTAAAGTAAAAGAAAGCATCAAGAAGCAAATTCAAAGCACATTTAAGTCTAACTCACTTCCAATGCATAGGAATATTGTAAAGAAACAAGTCATGAAAGCACAAAGCAACAAGCATAGTAAAGCAAAACAAGTGCAACTTCAAGACTTTCAACATAAAGAGGGGAAACTTAATATTATTGAGATGCATAAAACCATGTTTTCCTCTCTCATAATAACTTTCAGTAGCATCTTTAATAAAATTAACAATATAACTATCACATAAAATATTCTTATCATGAGCCACATGCATAAAAGAATTAATACTCCCCTCATAAACATAATCATTCTTATTAATTGTAGTGGGAGCAAATTCAACAAAATAGCTATCATTATTATTCTTATCACCATAATCATCAAATATAGGAGGCATATTGTAATCATAATTAATTTTATCCTCAATAGTAGGTGGACTAAAAATATCATATTGATCATTGTAATCATCATATATTAGAGGTTTGGTATCACCATAAGCAATAGAATAGCTATCTTCCAAAGGTGGGGAACTAAAAAGATCATTTTCATAAAAACTAGCTTCCCCAAGCTTAGACTTTTCCATAGCATTAGCAATAATGGTGTTCAAAGAATTCATACTACTAAAATTGCTATTAGCATGCAAATAAAGTTCCATATGTTTTTTAATTTTCTCTTCAAACACTTCATGTCCTAACTCAAGATAAATACTATAAGGCTCTCTAATTTTTTTTGTTTTCCATTAAGCCTAACTAGTGAAAATAAAAACAAGAAACAAAAATATATAATTGTAGAATCTAAAGGAAATAACATCGAGCACTCACACCGGAGGATGTGAGTACCTTTTACCTTACCTCCCCGACAACGGCGCCAGAAAATAGCTTGATATCTACGCACTTCTATTCTTGTAGACAGTTGTTGGGCCTCCAAGTGCAGAGGTTTGTAGAACAGCAAAAAAGTTTCCCTTAAGTGGATTACCCAAGGTTTATCGAACTTAGAGAGGAAGTGGTCAAAGGTATCCCTCTCAAGCAACCCTGCAATCAAGATACAAGAAGTCTCTTGTGTCCCCAACACACCCAATACACTTGTCAGGTGTATAGGTGCACTAGTTCGGCGAAGAGATAGTGAAATACAAGTGGTATAGATAAAATACAACGGTGCCAGAAAATAGCTTGTTAGCGTGTGGTTGACGTGGAAAAAGACTAAAGGCAAACTGAAATAAAGAAGAAAGCAAGCAAACATGTAACAGATCTAATTGCAAACTGTGTATCAATGCTTAGAAACAAGGCCTAGGGATCATACTTTCACTAGTGAACACTCTCATATAAATATATTCTTCTTTATGATACTACGCTGAACTACTCTCCGGTTGGACACTCTAATCCATGGTAGGGCTATAACAACACACCTCAAAGTCCACCTTTACCATCTAGATAACCCCACACTGTCACCTTGAGCACTAGATGATTCATACAAACACCACAATTTCATAAAGACATCCAACTCTAAATATAACTCATAACAAGTATTTGTAATCTCTAGCCTAAGTGCCACCATGGTGTGCACGCTGTCACTTTCACACACATGGGGAGAGTAGAGCACTTGAGTAGCAAGGTAGATCTACTTGATTACAAAGCTCATGATCACAATAAGATCATGCATAGAGAGAGAGATGAACACATAGCTACCGGTAGAACCCTTAGCCTCGAGAGAGAACTACTCCCTCCTCATCATGGGAATCAACAATGGTGATGGAGATGGCGGTGGAGATCGATGGAGATGGCTCCGGGGGCACTTCCCCGTCCTGGCAGGGTGCCGAAACAGAGACTTTCTATCCCCCGAATCTCCCCTTCGATGGCGGCGGCGCTGTGGAACTTTTCGTGGCTGGAGGCTTGATGATTTAGGGTTTATGCATCGGGAGGCTCTTATAGGCGAGAGGGGAGACCGAGGGTGTGCCGGAGGGGCCCACACCACCCCCTAGCGCGGCCTGGCCTAGCCCGTGCCACCAGGTGGTGTGGCCACCCTCTGGCTCTTCTCCGTCTCGTATTCTGGCTCCAAGTGTCCCCCGGTAAAATAATAACTTTGGCTTTTGTCCCGTCCAATTCCGAGAATATTCATTTTCTGACTTCCTGAAACCAAAAACAGCAGAAAACAGGCGGTAATTGTGGCTCTTGTTAATAGGTTAGTCCAAGAAATCATATGAAAAGTACTCCAAAGTGTGGACAAAACATAAGAAAGTAGATAAAACCAAGCATGGAACATCAAAAATTATAGATACATTTGCAATGTATCAATGCACAAAATCCTAAATCTACCATTCGTTTAGTCCTAAATGTTGGGATGTTATAGTGACTCCATGGAGGAGCACGCTATGGCGATGCTGATGTGCCGCTCTGAGCGATCTCACACATGGCAGAAGACACGACGCCGTGAGGAGGTGCACTACTACGTCATGCCGGTGTGGACAAGCATCGAGAAGGAGCGGGAGCTCGCAGCACGCTGCATGAAGCAGGACATAGTCAACCTCGCCTTGAACTCCGAGCTCGTCGGTCGCGTCGCCACCATGCCCTTGGCTCTGGTGTGGTATACCGGAGCCACATTTTGGTTAGTTGGGTAGGGTTAGCATAGGTGATGAATTTAGTTTAGATTTTGTGTATGCACGGTTAAAGTTTCGATGTTGAACTGATAACTGCGTGTTTGTATGAAGTTGTAGGGGTTAATTAGATATATGCCACTATAATTTCTGCATATTTGTGAAACACCACTACAACTTTCTTCTTTTGAAAAATGCCACTGTAATTCTCGATACATTCTATAAACGCCATTATGTCCACTTAAACACATATACCGGCCAATATACACTCATATTTCTGCTATACATACGTATACAAGGTGGGCTCCACCCTAATAAGCTAAAAAAGGTAACCATGATAGACTAAAATTGAAGAAAATAATTGGGGTGGTGTAAATTGTATCACATCTTTTTAATATCTGTTGTACAATGAATTTTTTCATATCATAATCTAACCCGAGTATAAAATGACTCATGGTGCAGTACGTCTGAAACTTTCCAGTTTTCATTAACAATACAACATGCAAACCGATGTACGTTAGGAAAATTGTCCATTGCACGAGTAGTGTATAAATGTGGGTTCTTGCTCTCCACCGGTGTTGCATTGTTGAGTTTGATTTGTGCAATTCCTCATATGATGATGGTGAATCGGTATTCTTGCCAGAGATTTGTAATGCAGTTTCTTATTATTTAATGCTAAATTAATTCTGAATATTAAGGAACCGGTGTTAATTCGTATGACATGTGTTTCACTGCTAATTGGACTACTAGTGAAATTGACCTTTTCCCCTAACGTACTGCATTTGTTTGCAAGATAAATTGTTATAATAAATTGGAAAGTTTCATACGTCCTGCCACATGACTTGTTTTATATTCGGGTTTGATTCTGATATGAAAAAAATCATTGTACCCTATTGCAAACATATATTAAAAACATGTGATACAATTTACATTACTTCTATTCTTTTCTCTAATTTTATTATGTCAAGGTTACCTTCCTTAGCTTATTAGGGTGAGGACCACCATGTATACGTATGTACGATAGAAATACGAGTTTATATTGGTCGGTTTATGTGTTTAAGTGGACACAATGGCGTTTATGGAATACATCGAGAATTGCAGTGTCGTTTGTCAAAAGATGAAAATTATAGTGATGTTTCTCAAATAGGCAGAAATTATAGTGGTATCTATCCAATTAACCCTTGTAGAAAATGAGATGTACTGATCTGTTCATTTCTATATTTTTATTTTTCAACCCATACCGAGCAGCTTCTTCTGGCTAGATGTAAGACTCGCGACAAGCAAATAACGAAGAACGAAAAGAAAATCGCAACAAGAGGAAACGGATTTAACGTGGTAAAACGTCTTCAACAAAGAGAGAAAAAACCACGAACGTCAGACAACGAAACTTCACTATAACGGGAAGTGTTTACACAACGCCGTAAATTTTACAGATGCAACTTATCCCAGTCAGCGGTTTACAAGAGATATATATAACGGTGAAAACCTAGGTCTTTAACGATCCGCAACAGCCCAAGGCTCCGATGATGAGCCTCGTTCTATTCCGATAGATGTTAGTCCGCTTAATTGAATTTAGATCATATTTCAACATGCCGTCGACCCGCACTGAGCAACTTCTTCCCCTGGCTAGACATGGCTCAACCCGCACTGAGCAGCTTCTTCTGGCTTGGTTGTCCTCTGAACTCTCGAGGGCCTGAAGGCCTGAACGTCCACGCCGTATGCCCGTATGTGGCCTTTAGGTATACAGAGCTAAAAATACACTACGCATGTCAGCAGCAGCAAGAAGGCCACGACAATTGTTACGCGTGACCGTGCCTAAATGCACCCCCTTCTCCTCTGCAGGTCGGTTGGTTGATGGACTGCGATCGATCCAAGATTGGGACACCATCCTAGTTTAAGGGATCCCCCCTTTTCCTCGTGTCTTGACTGTTCCCCCTCCCTTGAGAGTCGCCATCTGCCCACCGGGCCAATCCGATGCGCCTCGCGGCGGCGATGCCGGCCGGAGGTGGCAAAGGAGCGGTGCTGGATTCAATAGGTTAGGTTTTAGGACTTTGTTTTCTAGGATTTGTCCCTCTGTGGCGTATTGGAGTAGCCCGTCAGATCCCATCAGCCGGATCTGGCGAATCCTCTCCTCCTCCTGGCTTCGCTCCGGTGGCAAGAGCGGCGGCGAGATTGGAGTCGGGAGCTAGGCATCTCCATAAATAAGGCCGTCTTCCCCTTTCTTCCGAGGCCTACCGATCTGAGGCTTTTCCGTGGCATCAGGCGGTCACCGACGTGGTTGCTCGTCAAGCTTCCGAGGAGGAAGCTGGTCGGCAGCGGCAGATCTAGTGGGGACCTCTTCAATAAGCGGATCTTGCTGGTTCGTCTTCACCACCATCTCCTACTCTTGCCTCCCCGGGTCCGTGGCAGGTTCGCCGGGTCTGATGGCGAGACACTTTTCATGGCGTGGTGCTGGCCTACCTTTCCCGTCCCTGTTCTGCTGATTGCCTTGCTATTGTTCTTCTTCCTGAGCTCCAAGGTAGAGATGGGAAGAGATTATGTCAGGGTCGAGGCTCAGCGGGGGCGGTTTTGGAGTTTTGGAACCTGTTCTTCCTGGAGCTATTCTTCTGCGTCGAGTTGGAAGACGCTGAAATCCATGGCCGAGAAGGCCTTCTTCAGGCCGGTATGCTCCGGCAACTCTACAACCTCCAGTGGGAGGCCCTGTTCGAGCTCAGGTGTTGGGCGCGTCGCCGGGCCGAAGACAAGTGGCGTAGTCCCCGTCTTCGTCCATGGCTGCAGTAGCCTGATCTCCTTGCTCCGCAGTGGGAAAGAGGAAGGACTAGCTTGTAATTTCATATTTTTTAGCAAGGTTCTTTCTACAAATGCCAGGGGCTCATGTGCATTTTTCTTTCCTTATGGGACGCTCTGTAATTTCTCTGTACCTCCACTGTTAATTTAATTGAAGGTTCCAGCACCTTCGGGGACACTCCGCTGTTAAAAAAAATTAAAAATCCAAGATTGGAACTGGCGTGACCACTTGTCGACCGGGCTCATCCTATAGTAACGTGCGTATAATATACCTTGTCGATCGAGCGGACAAAAAGCGCATGCCGTACCGTACGTGACCCGTTCGAGAAGGCACCGTGCGTACGCCGGTGCGCCATGGTGATTGGTACTACTACACAACTGAGTACTAGGCTAGCAGGATAGTACATGCTCTGTACTTCCACAACCACTAGGCTAGAAGGATACTAGTATTACACAACACTAGCAAGAGGTGCCCTGCGCCGCATGCAGGACGCTCACACAGTAGCAGCAACTAGCTAGCACCTGTCGGGCGCCGCTGCCGGTACACCGCGTTCTCTGTGCAGTACTCCCCCGTTTTAAAATATATAATATTTTAGTCTTGTGAAATAAGTATATCTAATTTTTTTTATTGTATTCCCTCTGTTTTAAAATATAAAATGTTTTAGCTTTGTGAATAAAGTGTATCTAGTCCATGTTAGTCTGTAGGTTCATCTAGGTTTGAAGTGAACCTACACACTAAAAGGGATCTAGATACACTTTTTTCACAAAGCTAAAACATCTTATATTTTAAAACGGAAAAAATATATGTTTATTTAGATTTAGAGTGAACATGCGTACTAAAAGAGTATAGATATATATTTTTTTCATAAAGCTAAAACATCTTATATTTTGAAACGGATGGAGTACTTAAAATGAAATTAACAAGTGGCGGATGCCATAAAAAAATAATTAAGAAGCGGTGGTACTCTGCCATCGTGGAATCAAATTGCGGCCGTGGCGGCGGTGCTGGTCGGCGCGCCCGCGGCGAACGGTTAGGAACGGGAACAACCTGCACCGCACCGACCTGTCGTCGCGAGCGAGAGCGATAAGCAGCCCGGACGGCCCTGCGAGACCAATCAGGCAATTCCAATTTCCAAACGAGCTGAGGCGTGAGAGTGTGATCATCATGTACGCAAACGTACGGCTCTCCTGACCCTGCACGTGTCCATCGGTGAATTAAACCAGTCTGGTTAGCTGTTACGCTTGTTCAGCCCAGCGCAATGATAGCACCCGCGGTACATGCGCGATGCATTCATCTCATGCTAGGGAAGCTCGCTCTCGGCTGGAATCATGCATGCTATGCTAGCTGTTGGACGGAGCCACGTTTTTTTCCTGAAAACGAACGGATCGCCGGAGGGAGACGGGCGCGGGGCTCCACCGAGGGGAGACGGATGGGTTCCCGGACGAAGAGGCAACAGAAGGCGACGGTCAAAAAGCTCGCCACGCGGCGGGACCGATGATCCAGCTGTGGGCTTGCTTGGCGTCGGCATCTCGCCGCGCGCCAGCGCTGCGCAGGCGGCGGACGGTGGACACGCCCGTCTCGTGGTCGTGGGTGGCTAGGGCGAAACGGTTGTCTGGATCCGGCCGGTGTCTCGCACGCTTTGGGAAACCATCCCGATTCTCGTCCCCTTCTGATCGTCATCATCAGAACATTGCTCCTCCTCGCAACGACGGTTCAGATTCCCCAAGGAATTTTTTCCTCCTTTTCTCCCGTCTCGTGTTGCTGTCTATGAGTCTATGTCTATCCCCACCCACCAGGCCACCATATGCGTATTTTTTTCACTCCCAGTCCTCTGTACGAGAAGAGATACCTACTAGCCTCGTGGGGTATAAAAGACGAGTGGCTGTGGCCACCGTCGTGCATCGATCGTTGTTTCCAAATTCCAACAGCTGCATCAGGGCGTGAACAGCGACGAGATTCCCAGCCCAGCCGGAAGTGACCGCGCGGGCGAACGATTGGACCCGCGCATCGCATGCAGTCTCATCCTCAAGAGCGCGGCAAGCGTCGCTTTTCCTTCCATAAATAGCTTATCAAGGACGCCCAAAAAGATCTTCGCAGCTCACAAGCAGCTGTGACCTCCGTTCGCGTTCGCAATCAACAATCAGCGGTTCCGGGGAGTTGTCACAAAACTCGCATTACTGACCTCTAGCTGTCGGTCAAACCTAAAATTACGAATGCGTGAACGTTCTACGCAAGAAAACAGAGGGAGCAATAAACACTCCAAGTTCTACGATGATAGTTGGATTATCTGGTTAGAAGAACTCGGATGAAACCTGCAACGCTCTGATCAATCTGTACGTGCCTCCATCTATCTCCTGCATTAATTTGGAATGCGCGACGGCTAACAAGACCATCCTTCTTCGGAATGATTTGTGTTTCTCTTTCAACAATGATTCAGGAGTACCCGCAAAATAAACAAAAACAAAAATGATTCAGGAGTGGCATGTTCCTTCTTTTCTTCTGTGCGCCTCGTCTACCCTGGGCGATTGAAACGCGATCGAGCACAATTATTCACTTGGATTATGCATGAGAGCTAAGCAAGCAATGATGGGATGTGTGCTGTAACTTGATCGTGTAACCTGAGATCATGCGTATCTAACTTCGGACTACAAGAAGATAACATCTCTCTCCGTGCAACTGTTGTACTATCCTGAAGCTTAAAGATGTTCCAGACGGAGCAAACAGTACTCCGTACTATCAGTAGAAGAGAATTACACTATTAGAGATATAAATAATTTTTTTCTTACAAATAAATATATTAATATCAAGGAGATACCAATTACACCGGGTCTCTGCAACAACGTAATGCTCTAAAGGTATTACGGATGCACACAATCCGAAAAAAAAAGTGACGCTATTCTGTTGTGGTTCGGTACATGGCAGTGCCATACAGGATGCCATGAGAGGTCCATAAGCGGGATTGGATACGAGCACCGATGACATATAGACGTACCCAGGTCCAGGGTCCTCGTAAGAGGTAACACCCCCACTCCCGCAAGAACTCGATGAACTGGAATCAGTAGGGAGTACATGATCGCTCCTTGAGTTGTATGCGTTCTTCTCTTCTCTACGAGTGAGTAATGTCCAAGGTGAGGCAAAAACAACTAGTCACCCCCTTCTCAGGAGCCTCTAGTGCTCTTTATATACAAGGACCCTGAACCTGTGTACCTCTCCGTGTCATCGGTGTTCGTATTCAATCCCGCTTACAGATGCCGTCACTCACCACTTCGGCCTCACACCTCTCATGTCATCCTGTATGGCACTGCCGTGTGCCAAACCACGACATATTCCTTGTAGAAGCAGTACAAACACCATCAAGACAACACCTAGAGTCCAAATTCTCCAAAACAGCGTCTCCAAGGGGAAACAATACACAAGCGTCGTCATCGCCCGGTCATAGATCATAGGTTTTCACCTTGGAAAAAATCCATGCTCTCAAAACAATGCCTTTAATAAGGCAATTGCCAGGCGCAACCAATTAAGACCAAACCTTGGATTTTAACACTAAAAGATAAGACTTTGTACTTCTCCTGTGATGCCGCCCCCACTTGCCGATACGCTACTACGAGTCACGAATCACCAAGTAAATTCATCACCGTCTCGAAGACTCGAACTACCATTGCTAGTCCTCATATCTCAGCCTCCATGACATTCCCTGCCTGTGATAGTCTGACTTCACTATGAAACACAAAAGACATATCCCATGATGGAAACAGACAACAAAGCTTCGTACCACTCCCTCCTGAAACCAAAATGTTAGAAAAACAAGGGAGCGCTCAACCGAATCCCATCTGTTCTAGCAATCTCCAGCCATGAGGCGCCCAAGGGAGATCACTGGCGGAGCCTTCTAGAACTTGTCATCGACCAAATCAATGAGGGTAGTGAAAGGATAGAGATGTCACCTACAGGAGGGGGGGGGGTGAATAGGCAATTTCAAAACTAATACGGTTTTGGCTTGATAGAATGCGGAATTAAACAAACGTTTATTTTACAAGCACAAATCCTAAATACACTAGGCTCAACTAAGTGCACTAACAACAACTTAAGCTAAGCAAGATAGCACAAGATAAATATACCACAAGTGATAAGCACGATATAAGTACTTCAAGCACGATGACTATCACAAGGAAAGTAAGATCGGGTATAGAGATAACCGAGGCACGCGGAGACAAAGATGTCCCGTGTTCCCTTACAAGAAGGTACGTCACATTGGAGAGGTGTGGTATTCCACGAAGGATTTCCCAACACCACGAAGGCTCACCTTATTCTCCGAGTCTATCCCACGAAGGAATAAGCCCTTTCCTTATGGCTAGCTTTTCCTCCACTCCGGAGATGGCAAGCTCCACAACCACTTCACAAGCTCCATGAAGGAGAAGCCCGGGTCTCTTCACAATCTTCCACGAAGAGGACACCGCGGTACCAACCGCCAAGCCAACTAGGAGGTCACCCTCAAAGAGAAACAATCTCACTATCTCTCACTCGAACAAATCGTAATGGAGAGCTCAACACTTATGCAAGAATGCAAAGCAAGAACACCAAGGGTGTTCAAATCCCTCACTCTAAAATCCCACCAAAGCAACAAGTGCTAGGGAGGAATTAAAGAGGAAGAACAATTGTGGAAGTCAACCAATGACTTCAAGATCTAGATCCAATGGGTTCCCCTCACTTAGAGGAGGAATTAATTGGTGGGGATTGTAGATCTAGATCTCCTCTTCTAAAGTCCTCAAAAAGATGCAAGAATCATAGGAGGGAAGGGAAAGGAAGCAAGCTCAAGAGGTTCAACAATGGAGGTCAATTTCATGGTCAAGAACCCCCAAAAACGTTGGGGGAAGAACCCCCTTTTATAGGGGAAAGAAAATATGGCCGTTGGGAGGAAGTCTGTGAAAACTCCGTTTAAAAGTCGGTTGGACCGGCCCCAGAACCGGGAAACTCGATCCCTAGGCTGGAGGACCGACCTACAAACTGGAATGGCTCTGTTTGTCAACTCGGAATAGACTCGGTCACGAAAACCAGAAAATCCGGTTTCAGATCCGGTCTAACCGGTGCTGGCGCCGGACCGTCTGGTGTGGGAGTCGGTTGAACCGGATCCACAACCGGGATGAAACAAACTTCATGAAAAACGCAATAACTTTTGCATCCGGACTCCGATTTCGATGACCTTGAGCTTGTTTTGACGAGGACAACAAGCTCTACAAGATGGTGCATAAAAACATCATAGTCCAACAGAGGAGGATATAACTAAATGAATAAAGGCATGAAGCCTCCCTATAAGAAGAACCGGTAAAACCTTCAAACTCGAAAACGCCATAGAAGATGCATATGAATTCCGTTTTCGATGAACTTGGGCTTGTTGAAGAGCTAGCAACAAGCTCAAGAACCTCACATGGAGGAACACCAAGAAGCGGCAAAATAGGAAGATGCAAAGTATGCAAAGTATTGAGATCCCTAAGACAATGTGATCAAGTTACCCAACCGAAAGCCCCTCTTGATAGTGCGACTATCTATCCTATAACCCGGTCTCTCAGCAACCACCTTGAGACCGGTAAAAGGAAAACCTATCAAGGCCATACCTTTTACTTGCGCATCCCGCTTGATCTTGATGACAACGCTTCAAGCTCCATCCAAGCCGAAATGCATCACTTGATCATTGTTGCTTCGTGAAGACTCATAATTTGCTCCCCCATGGACCACTATGGGATAACTTCATTAAGACACGTCTTCACATGTCCATTATCACCAATATGGAAGGCAAGCTTTAAGCAAATGATCTTCTTGAGATGCTTATCTTGAACTTTCCCTTCTCAACCTTGATGACGATCACCACTTGATGTCATCCTCTCATGGGATATATGAAATCTTCACTTTTGAAGCATGCCCATGGAAAGATACCTATACCATATAGAAAACACAAAGGCATATATATAATGGGTTAGTTCATGATGCATAATTGACAAGGCTTATAATACCACAAGATCCATGTGATACATTCTTTACGCTTCATGTGTTGACCAACTTGAAATCGCTCTTCACTCTTTATATTGGTCAACCAAGTATATTCTCATGCTCCATCTCAATATCTTGAGGTACATAAAGAACTCTTCATTTGATTACATGCTCAAAATCTTAGTCAACCATAGCTCAACTAATGAGGCTATCATGACACAGACTTATAGCCATATCTTGAATTCTTCTATCGAGATCACACTCTCAAGATCTTGATCATATCATATTCTTCTTCAACTCGATGATCTTGACGCCAATACTCAAGGTATATATTTATCTTCATGGCATCCATACTTGAATCCAACACATGAACTACAAACATGACCTATGGAATATTCCTTCATATAAAACTCAATGAAAATATTAGTACATAGGGATTGTCATTAATCACCAAAACCACACACATGGGCAATTACCCTTTTAGGTAGGCTTCAAGAGGACCATAGTTTTGGTGTGAGAATAACCCTAGGACCACCACCTCAGCGGTGCCCATGCGAACAACATGGAAAATCGCCTTTATTCCGATCGAGGGCACAAAAATCTGACAAACCCGCCCGGGCCATAGAGGCCACGCCCAGGATAGCCATAGGATGTAACGCATCCTGCCTAACGTGAACATCAAAGGAAACAACCATCCAGCATGCCACCAGACTCGATCCGGACCTTCGCCCCGACTGCCGCCCATGACGGGTCCTGGTGAGATCCAGATCCACAATGCTGCCCCTCCACATAATAACACTGTGTGCCATTGGAGAAGGAATCCAATGCCGCTTCCTTGACTAGGATCACCGCCCTGGCCGCCGCCCATGATGGGGAACCACGCATCGCCCTAGCTTTGCACGACCGCCTTCACTACCATCTACCCCTAGCACCTTCGGTGCTGAGTGTAGGAGATATACCCTAGAGGCAAATAATAAAGATGTTTTATTGTTGATGCATGTAAAATGCATACATGAACTTTGTAGTTTATTGACATGTATCCCACATATTTGCAACATATTTAATGTTATATCCAAGTTTTATATTGATTTTTGGGGATTTACCAATGGTCACCTTTATTTTGGTTATAACCATGTAGGATAGGAAAACACTATTTTGTGTATTTTTAGCTTTCATGGACCTAAACAAAGCCAAACGGACTAGGGATTTCTGGAGCATAAATATTTCACCAAGGGAACCATTTGGAGCGCTTGGATCTCACTAGAAGGGCCAGGAGGGCTAAAAGGAACCTAGTGGCACGCCCAGCCCAGTATGGCACGCCAGCCCCTCTCTTCATCCTCGACCATCGGATGCCCTTGATTCTTTAGCCCACGGACTTGGCTTGACCTAAAAACCTCTATAAAAAGGTCCCTTACAGGAGCCATCATAGAGAGGGCCGCACAATAGAGAAATACCAAAAAGGATTCAGAACCAGCAAAGATTGGAGGGGGAAACTTTGCCGGAGCCGCCGCCGAAGGGATCTCCACCTTCTCCAACATCTCCACCATCGCCATCATGATGAAAAGGGAGTAGTCCACCTCTGGACTATGGGTTTATGGTAGTAGCTTGATCTATTTCTCTCTTGTTCTTCATAGATCTTAGTACCATATGATCTGCCCAACATGATTATGGTCATATATGTAATTCATATGTGGTGGATCCTTATTTGATGATTTGATATATGAGATTAGAATCCATTATGTGTAAGATGTACTGATAGATGCATATCATGTACCCCATTTTTAAGTACCTGTTTTGATCCAACTTGTATGCAAGAGCCCATGTGGGGAGAAGTGTGTATTAGATGGAGTAGCATGGTGGTAGTGATTGGATAGTGACAACAAAATCTATGATCTACTATGGTTTTCACCTTTCTTTTGCTGCCTCACTAGGGATTAAGTGAATTCATGTGCTATAATTATCTTATGATGGCTAGATAATCTTGTTTGGTCAACGTAGAATATTTGTAATTCAAACATCATGTCATATTGCTTAAGGCTATACTCTGTGTAATGCTTAATTCAATATTTGCTTGGAGTTTTCCCTATATTGTAGAGTATAAGAAAGATGTGTTGCATCATCTCTATGTTAGGACGTGATTCCCATATGAATGCTTATCAAACACATGTTTAAGTTCAATTAATATTATGTCTCTAATGAATTGTTTATGTCCACTTCAACTTAAAAAAAGAGTAAACAAGTGAACCCATGAATCCCGATCCATTTTAAATCATAAGAAACACTTTTCCAAAACTTTTATCACACTTTACATTTGTTGCAATATTTTAATCCGAAAATAAAAACATACTTTCTTCATTTGTAATCACACAAAAAAACCCCAAAACAACCAAACTATCACCATCATCATCTTGTTTGCTTAGTTTACTTCAGTGCATTTTATTTTTATTTTTATTTCATATTACTAATACGAAACCTTGTGCTTGATAACCACATGGTGGAGTTGGGGACACAAGACAAAAACTTTTCTTTGTAGGTTACTAGAAGAGGAGAAGAAGCATTAACTTCTGAGCCAATTCCCCGAGAGTTCGATATTAACCCTCGAGTCACCCTTGTGGGAAAAATACGCTTGCTACAACACTCCACACTTGGAGGCCCAACACGTTGGTACACACGGAGTTATTGCCATCAATTGTCATATCTCAAGTGTTCATAATAAGTTTTATACCATGCTATAATTGTCTCAATCGAAAAAATTGGTACACGTGTTTTATGTAAATAAACCAAGTCCATAGTAGCCTCTAGTCAACTAGCTCATTGGTCAAGTGATGATCGAAGTTTCCCGTTCATCGACATTTATGTCAACTGACAATGGGGTCACGTCATTAGATGAATGATGTGATGGGCACACACCCAACCAATGTATTGCAATAAGATCTAGTCACAAAGTTCAACATTATGATACCTCGGAAAATGTAGTAACTCAATATTTTGACTGTGAGATCATATCTAATCACTATCACCGGAGGATGCTTTGACTGCATCAACCGTCACACCATAACAGGGTGATTATAAAGGTGTATCTCAGGTATTACAAAGGGATAGGTTGAGGTGTATGCATTGAGACCAAGATTTGCCCATCCGCGTGATAGATAGATACCTTGGGCGCACTCAGTGAGATTACATCTACAAAGTTTGCAAACATGTGACCAGGTCACAAGGATGTAATATCACAGAAATGAGTAAACATGTTTATCGGTAACAAGGTCGAAGTAGGTATAGAGATACCAAAGATCAGATCTTGGACAAATTAGGTATCGTGTAGGAAAGGGAATGAGACTCGACGTTTAAGGTTCAAGCGATGAAGTTAATTCGTGGAATGCATGGGGGTCATCCCGTGTCTATCCATGGTTTTGGAGAGCAGTCCAACTTCCCCGGAGGTTTGGAGTGGTCGGGCTTCTAGGATGTCTCAGGTTTCTTGTCAGATGATAGATCCATGGCCCTACCTGGTTCTGACCCCCGACAAGTCCTAGTCCTTCAAGGTCTTCAGGGTGAGTGGTGTAAGGTCCAATTCGCTTTCCTTGAAGTGCAGCCTCCCATCGTGCTTGCCAGAACTCTAGGTCCCCATCAGAGGGACCGTGAAGCTCCCTCTGGAGGGTCCCTTGCATCGCAGCCCCTGGCTCGGGCAAGATGCAATTGATGAGTGCCCTTGCCACCATACAGGCTCTGGTGAGGAGGGAACTTGAAAGTACACTGCCTCCTCCTACTAGTCTCGTGGTTTATCGTGGCGTGTCTACCTCAGCTCTCCGGGCTTGGTGCCTTGTCATGGCAGGTCCTCCCTTACCGTGACAGGCCCTATTGGACCAATGAGGAACATCGTTCAGTTCGCTAGGTTTAGATGGGCTTTGAATTGGTTTAGCTGCTTGTGTCCTACTATGACTAGCTATCGCGTTGGTCGGTCCACAACCTTGAATGTGCAGAACGGAGTGACAAAACTTACTGTCTCGTCAAAGGTAATAGGGAGCGTGACCTCCTCGGTATCCTCGTTTGGGTTACTGGTTCCACACTCCAGCCTGAACTTATTGGTGGGGATCTGTAGGTAGTCCAAGAGCCTGGAAGAGATAGTACTCATTATTGTGGATGAAAGTGCATGTGTGCCCCCATGTGTGGTTTTGGTAATTAATGACAATCTTTATGGACTCATGTTTGCATTGAGATTTTACTTGTAGGATTTGTCCATAGGCAATGCTTGAACCATATGTTGGCTTCAAGGTTGGGAGAAGAAGAAAGTAGAGAAGATCAAGTGTTGACCAAGGTTTCAATGAGTGATCCGGAGATTGGTCAAATAAGAGTTGGGCTTATAACAAGTGTGTCTTGAATAATAAAGTTGGAGCGATATCTCTTATGTACCTTCAAAACACCAACATAATGAAGAAAGAAGAAATGATGTGCAAGTTCAAGATGAGCCATCTCGAAGAGATCATTTGCAGCTTGCCATCCTTTGGTGTTCATGGATATGGGAAGATGATATGCCCAAAAGAGAAGTTCTACCATAGTGGAGTATGGGGAGCAATTTGCAAGTCTTCACCAAGCTAGTGCAATCAAGAAAGGTGTTCCATCTTGAGGTGGAGAAGATCATCATCATCAAGCTCAAGTGGAATATGCACAAGGAAAAGGTATGATTGATAGGGTTTCCTTCTTACCGGTCTCGTGGTGTTAGTTGGAGAGACCGGTTTATAGGATAGATTACCGTACTATCAAGAGGAGCTCTCGAGTGAGTAACTTTATCATATCCTCCGGAGAGAGCTCAAACCTTAGCATACTTGGCATCATCTTTCTTGGTTCTTATTTGGTTCTTATCCATGAGGGAATTTTGAGCTTGTGTTAATCTTCATGACACGCTCAAGTTCATCGAAAACAGATTTCATATGCATTCTCTATTGCGTTTTTGATGTTGGAGGTTTTACCGGTTCGTCTTTTTGAGAGAGGTCAAACCTTTCATCATTTGGTTCTATCCTCCCTTGCTGGACTGTGATGGTTTTCTGTATGATCTTGTATAGCTTATTGTCCTCTTTAAAATGAGCCTAAGTCATCAAAATTGGAGTCCAGATGCAAAAGTTATGGTTGTTTTCATTTTGTTATTTCTGTCAGTTTTGCCTTGGCCGGAATGTTCGGGGTGAATACGCCGAACACTCAGGTGTCGCACAGAAATTTCAGATTTCAGTCGTGTGATTGCCATTCAGGTGTCCAAACCGGAAATCACCCGAAAGCTGGCCGAAATGTCCGGCCCACGTGCTCTAGGACTGTAACGGTTGGATTTTGGAGGACCTATATAAGGGGCCCTTCTTCACCAATGGTTACCTAACCTTCCTTGCAAGTTTTCCCCTCCATTACTGACCTTCTTGAGCTTGCTATCTCTCAATCCCTCCTATGATTCTTACACATTCTTGAGGGATTTGAAAGAAGAGATCTAGATCTACAATCCCACCTATCAATCTCTCCTCTAAGTGAGGGGAACATCTTGGGATCTAGATCTTAGAGTCTTGTGTGGATTTCCTCCATTGTTCTTCCTCTCTTATTCCCCCATAAGCTTTTGAAGCTTTGGTGGAAAATGAGAGTGAAGGACTTGAGAACTTCTTGTGTTCTTGCCATTGTATTTGGTGCATCGGTTTGAGTTCTCGGTGAGGATTCGATTGGGTAAAAGTGAGAAGCCTTTTACTCTTGGGTTCTTGGAACCCTAGTCGGTTTAGTTGTTTTGCAGGTTGGTGGATTACTTGGGGCCTCCAATTAATTTGTGGAGCTTTCCCCCAAGCTTGTTTATTGAGAGCCTCCAATTGAGTTGCGGAGAAGTGTCCAATATTGTGAGAGGTTTCGGATTGCCACCGACAAGTGCACCGATAGTGGAAGTGTGGATCAATCCCGTTGGGGTGAGATTCACAGGAGAACAAGGGAGGCCTTTTTGTGGCGTTGGTGGTTTGATACCACCCCCTCTCCAAACGAGACGCACTCCATTGTTGGGAGGAACTCGGTAAAACATCGTTGTCCCTGCGTGCCTCGGTTATCTCTGTACCCAAGCTCTTACTTATGCACCTTACTTTGTGATAGCCTTCGTGCTTGAAGTCTATATCTTGCTATCACATAGTTGTTTGTCTTGTTTAGCATAAGTTGTTGGTGCACATAGGTGAACCATAGTGTATGTAGGTTTTGTGCTTGACAAAGTAAATGCCAGTTTTATTCTGCCTTTGTTAAGCCCATCTCATAAAAGTTTTAACCGCCTATTCACCCCCTCTAGGCGACATTTGTGTCCTTTCAATTGGTATCAGAGCCCGGTCTCTCATTTTAGGCTTCATCGCCTTGAGAGTAAAGATGTTGGCTAGGGGATTAGTGCATAATGAAATGTTCATATTCGATGACAAAAATTATGATATATGGAAAACTCATATGCTTATTCATTTTCGGGACATGGACCCAAATTTGGAGCATATTGTAGATATAGGTTTTTCTCCTCCCATGGATTTAGAAAATCTATCTTGTGAGGATGATAAAAACTTATATCTCGATGCTCAAGCTTCTAATGTTCTTGTTAATGCTTTGAGCTATGTAGTTACTTATTCAATCATACCTTTTTGGAGCGCTCATGAGTTATGGACAAAACTTCAAGATAAATATGATGTGTCCAATATTATTGAGGATGATTGTATTGCTTCCACTTTTGGTCGAGATGCGTTCTCTTTTTTCTTCCACTTCACCAAAGTGTGGTAAGACACAAGGTAATGATATGGTGAGTGGTGGTGAACTTTGCAATGTTGATAGTGATCTTACTCTTATTTATCCTTCTTCTCCATCTCATTGCAATGGTTCATCTTTGGACTTAAACACGTCTAGCACTATATATGAGTTACATGCTAGTGTTGATAGTCCTTTCATATCATGTATAAATTTCCCCAACAGATTTCATTATGATATGCTCTCCTTGTCTTGTTGCCATGATAAAAATCCTTATATTTCCTATAGTGCTTGTGTTGCTAACCATGTAGAGGAAAATGAAGATTCTATGGTCCAAGACAAGGTTTTGAATGGAGCTTCAAATAATTCATCATCATCATCATCATCCTCTCATGGTACCCACCTGTGCCTTATGGCTAGGAATTCAAAGGTAACTCCTACTTTGGAACCCAATACCTCTTGTGATGATGAGTTTGAGGATAATGAGGTAGAATAGTTGGATGTTGATGATTTATATGAAAAGGGTGAGATGGTTTATCATGCTCTTGTTAATACTAATATTGCTTGCTCTAACTTCGTTGAAATCTTGGACTTTGCTATTAAGAGCAAAGAACATATTGATAATTTAGAAGCATAAATTGAGGAGCATGAGAACACCATTGATAAAATGAGTAGCCTTGAGCGTGAGTATGCTAATCAAATTGCACATCTAAATGAAGCTCTTGAATAGGAACAAACCACTAAGGAATCTCTTGAGGAGACTTTTGCTCTAGAGTTGTCTAGAGTGAAGGAATCTCATGATAGAGGTCCTAAGGTGGCTAGTGGTCTCAAAAGTAAAAATGATGAGGTTCAAGTTGCTTATGCTAAACTCCTTGAGGATTTTGAGCACATAAAAATGGCTCTAGGGTCATCAAGGGTGAGCTCATCAAACTCACTGAGTCACATGATCAACTTAAAGCCTCTTACTCAAAAGAGCTTTCGAAGTTGCCCTCCCCTCTTGCAATTAATTCTGATGCTTGTTCTACTAACTCTATTTCTTCTGAAGCATCTATTTTGAAGGAGAATGTTGAGCTAAAGACTCAAATTGCTTTGCTAACTAGCAAGTATGGGATCTTGGAAGAAAGTCATGGTAAGCTATCAAGATCTCATGAGGATCTTCTAGCATCCCATACTAGGCTAAAGTTAGCTCATAAGGCTAGCTGTACAAAGGTAACGTCTTGTGAGCCTCATGTGGTCACTAGCACAATCTCTAAGAACAATGCTATATTTCCATGTGCTAGTCCTTGTAATTCGTCCACTCATGCCATTGCTACATCTTGTGATGAATTACATTCCGTACCTTGTTGCTCTAACAATGTATCTTCCACTTCCTCAATTATTGTTGTTCACACTAACCATGTAGAGGAAATTAAATATCTCAAGGCTCAAGTCACTTCGTTCAAGAATGACTTGAAAAAGGGTCATAAAGGGAAGGCCACACTCAACAACATCTTGAGTGTTCAAAAATCCCCAATGACAAGAGTGTACTTGGATTCAACTCCAATATCAAGAACAAGTCCAATATCAAGTTGAAGCACAAGGGCAACAAGAAAAAGGGCCAAGATCAAATCAAGAATCCAGCCAACATTGTTTGCTTCAAGTGCAAGGAAGAAGGGCATCATGTTAAGTCTTGTCCATTGAAGAAGAAGCCCCTTTGCAAGAAGCAACAAGGGAAGCAGCCTCAAGCTCTACCTCTTGTTAGAGATGGGCCTCCTCCCAAGAAGACTCAAGCTCTTCCTCAAGCTGTTGCTTCACCCAAAATGAAATATGGCAAGAGAAGAACTTGCTACATTTTCCACAAGAAAGGGAGCATTTCTTCCTCATGCACCATTGGTAACTCCTCATCCAATCCTATCATGATTTATGATGCTTATTCTCTTCATAAGGATGAGGTTGGCAATGTGTTTGCCAAATTTGTTGGTGCCCAATGTGGTGTCAAGAAAAGAACCATTTGGGTTTCCAAGCCTATTGTGACTAACTTTTTAGGACCCAACTTGTTTAGGGACCAACAAGCCAAAACTTGATCAATAGGTGATTTTGTAGGGCATTAGAGGCTTGGCTACATTATGAAGAATTGAGGGATCTTCATCATTTATTCTTGTCAAGTCAATCCATTTGTATTATCATGCTTCTATCATATATCCAATGTTCCTCCTTGCGGTAATATGCGCTTAACTCATTTACATTGAAAGTTACTTGCTCCCTTGTGCATATTTTGCCTTTGTACCTTTGTATGTGTTTGTACATGTTGTGCTTCCCTCGTACTTATATTGAGTTATCAAGTATACTTGTGTATGTTGGTTGGCACATCATGTATTTGTGTATCTTGGGTTGGAGCCTTTGTTGAATTTATTTGGTATCTTTCTTGGCTCTTGTGAGAGATAAATGGACTATGCCATTTTTGGGGAGTGTTATGCTTGGGTATTCCACAATTCTAAAATATGTGTACATGAGGAATACCACTTAGTATATATATTGCAAGTTTTATCTAGTCTCTATGTGGTATGTTTCTCATGAGAAATTCAAGCTCTATAATGTCCATTAATTATCTCTATTTGGATCCTTTTGCCTCATGTTGATATTTATGGTTTATCACATTATGGGGGAGTCATATGCTTAGTGCATATTACAAGCCTAAAAAATGTGAATATTCGAGGTTGTGTCACGTAGAATTGATATTGATAATTATCTAGCTCCTATGTGACACATTTGCTCAAACAAGTTCAAATTTGCTTGAATACTTTGTTTCTTATCGTTTGGATCTTGTTAGCAAGAGATTTCCTTGGTATGAGTTTCATCATATATGAATTCTTATATCTAAGTTAGCAAGAATTTTGCCTCTAGTTATTCTAATCATTGTTTTGCATGATTGGTTAACTAGTTGAAACCCTGTGGGATCTCTTTCATGTCTTGGTTTTTTATTCCTATCTTTTGACATTTGCTTTCTCTTTGTGTATATGATCTTGGATATATTTTCTATCTTCTACCGGGAAATATTTGCAAGTCCCTTGTCATTGGACAATCGATACTATTATATGTGGTAGATCTTATTGATCATTTTCACATTGACTTTTGCTTTATTTTCCTTATATCTTGCCAAGAATTTGTTGTGCTTTGTCTCCCATGTCTTCCTGGACTCTTGTGGATCTTTCTTTGTCTTGAAATCATTTAGTTCTCTAGTTGATGTAGGTAGGGATGATGATCCCATGTGTGTGCATTTTGTATTCAAATGCAAAATCTTAAATAATGCACTAATCATGGGGGAGTTCTCCTATATTATTTAGAACACTCATTTTTTTGCTTCTTCATGACATGTTTTGATCCATACTATGTTTTATGCCTTTGAAATATAAATCTTTTCTTTGGTACTCTATGCCATTCTTGAAAAATGTTGAGAGTTTGGCTCTTCTGTTGGAACCATTTTTTCCATTTGGTGTTTTCTTGGGAATTGATTTTCTCATTCCATGCTTTCTATTTAATCATTTAGATGATATAAATCATTGAGCATTTGTATTTGTTTATCCTTTTTGCTCTTTGACTTTTTCCTTGTTCACCTATTGAACTTGGGGTCTATCATGTGTTGATTTGGTCTTTGATATAATTTGGACAACCGTTAGTCGTGTCACACTTTGATGTGCCTTCTTGGTTTTCTTGGTGTTTTGTTCAAACTATATCTCCTTTTGGTTCTTGAAAGTCTTATGCATGCATATTTACTAAATGTATATATTATGGTATGCTTGCTTTCTTTGATCCAATATATAGGGGGATCTCCACCAAATTCTATTTTGGATAAGATGTGCATGAAATTCAATTTCATATCAATATGCACATGTTTTTGTGGAGTTTATCCTATGTATTGTAGTGTATCTAACTACTTTGGACCCAATGAGTTTTGGGACCATTGTGTACTTGAATGTGTTTTAGGTACATTGGAGATACATTGGATGCTTATCTCAATAATAAGAAGATGTGGTGACTAAGTCATAATTGGAGGCAAGCTAGGATGATCAACAAACTCATATCTACTACATCCTACGAATAGTATCTTGGTAACAAGTATCCCTCTCATGCATACTTTTCTAGCATCCAACCATTGTGGTTGCATCATGCCATGATTTCCTTCAGTTGCTTTTATTGTGGTTCTTGCAAGAATTTTATTGTATCATCCTTATTGTGCTATGAGTAAGTTGAGATGAATGCATATTTTTGGGAGTATATCAAAATCATGTTTATGATTCACCAATCCCACATATGCCAATATAGCAATTCTATTGCCAACCATTTCCTCAGTTTCTCTCATGTGCAATATGGATGAATTTGCAAGGTTTATTTGCTCTTTATGATACTTGCTGTCTTTTCCAATGCATTCCAACTATCTCTTGTTCCCTTGTGATAGTTGTGATGTATTTGTTGGTGTTTGAAGGTCATTGATGTTCAATAAGATAAATTTGAGCCTTTGGCCATGCTTTCTAGCAAATATTATTGGCATTATCTATGACTTTTGTTTGGATATCTTGTTCATTCTTGAGTATCCATTTTGTGTGTACATGTTTCTTTGTGGATGTATATATTGGTGATTATTGTCTACCTAGAAACTTATGCACATGATTATGGCTAAATCTCTAGTTGATATCCTTTTGCTTTGGAGTCTACACCTTGTGCTCCTTTTTATTCTATGGTGGCTCCAAAAGTTTTGCTTTGAGTGCTTGACCTTGTCATTTGCATCTTTTGGCACTCGTTGGTGTTAAGAAAGTTGAACTCTCATGCCTTTATGTTGTTATGTAAGTTTGGGGGAGCAAGGACACCATGTTTATGCACTTTGCATTCAAAGCAATTATTATATTTGGTGCATAAACCTTGGGGAGCTTTCCTAATTTACCTAAGAACACACATTTGTCTTCTTGTTCTTGTTTGGTGTTTTGTTTGATTATAGGCACCTAGGATTCCATAATTGTGCACTTTGTTGTGCATGAACCATGGGGAGCTTCCTATTTTCATCTAAACACCCATTTGCTCTCATCATAATATCTTCTTTCTTGCTCGTACTCATGGTTTAAATGATATAGAGGGAATGAGGATGTCATGTTTGTGCATATTATATTCAAACGCAAATTATAATTTGTGCACAAACCTTGGGGAGTCTCCTAATATTATTTAGATTACTCTCTTTTCAACCTTATCATAATATCTATCTTTCTTTTGGTATCTTACTTTTGTGAAGTGCTTCTTTCGATCTTTTGATTGCTTGCTTCATTCGTTGATGCTTCTTCACCATTTTATTTCTTTGCCATCTTTGGATCCTCAGTTTAGTTTTATTTCCTCATGGTATTCGTCATTGGATACGTGCATTTGATTCCACTCATATTATGACAAATGCACACCATATGGAAGAACTCTAACTAAATTGGCCTTCTAAAGTTTTTCACCCATTTCGGTAATCAATGCCAATGGGAGAGAAGCTTTAGAGGGCTTAAGGGAATTTGGTTGTGTGTTATGAGTTTTATACTTAAACACTTGCCTCATGTGCTTTGCATCTTAGTGTGTTGCATGGCATATTGAATATATAGAGAAAACTCCACCACCGGTAATGGTTGGCAATATATGCAATGAATTGAAGTTCATCCACACGTGCATAGATTGTGGGGGGAGTTTGCTCTATATTGTAGTTGTACTAACATCACATACTTGTGTGGTATTTGATGTTAGCACAATGTTTTGTTTGATTAATTCCTTATATAAACCCTCTCAAATGGATTGTCATCAATTACCAAAATGGGGGAGTTTGAAAGTGCATGTGTGCCCCCATGTGTGGTTTTGGTAATTAATGACAATCTTTATGGACTCATGTTTGCATTGAGCTTTTACTTATAGGATTTGTCCATAGGCAATGCTTGAACCATATGTTGGCTTCAAGGTTGGGAGAAGAAGAAAGTAGAGAAGATCAAGTGTTGACCAAGGTTTCAATGAGTGATCCGGAGATTGGTCAAGTAAGAGTTGGGCTTTTAGCAAGTGTGTCTTGAAGAATAAAGTTGGAGCAATATCTCTTATGTACCTTTAAGACACCAACATAATTAAGAAAGAAGAAATGATGTGCAAGTTCAAGATGAGCCATCTCGAAGAGATCATTTGCAGCTTGCCATCCTTTGGTGTTCATGGATATGGGAAGATGATATGCCCAAAAGAGAAGTTCTACCATAGTGGAGTATGGGGGAGCAATTTGCAAGTCTTCACCAAGCTAGCGCAATCAAGAAAGGTGTTCCATCTTGAGGTGGAGAAGGTCGTCATCATCAAGCTCAAGTGGAATATGCGCAAGGCAAAGGTATGGTCTTGATAGGGTTTCCTTCTTACCGGTCTCGTGGTGTTAGTTGGAGAGACCGGTTTATAGGATAGATTGCCGTACTATCAAGAGGGGCTCTCGAGTGAGTAACTTAATAATATCCTTCGGAGAGAGCTCAAACCTTTGCATACTTGGCATTATCTTTCTTGGTTCTTATTTGGTTCTTATCCATGAGGGGATTTTGAGCTTGTGTTAATCTTCATGACACGCTCAAGTTCATCGAAAACGGATTTCATATGCATTCTCTATTGCGTTTTTGATGTTGGAGGTTTTACCGGTTCGTCTTTTTGAGAGTGGTCAAACCTTTCGTCATTTTATTCTATCCTCCCTTGCTGGACTATGATGGTTTTCTGTATGATCTTGTAAAGCTTATTGTCTTCTTTAAAACGAGCCCAAGATCATCAAAATCAGAGTCCAGATGTAAAAGTTATGGTTGTTTTTGTTTTGTTGTTTCTGTCAGTTTTGCCTTGGCCAGAATGTCCAGGGTGAATACGATGGACACTCCGGTGTCGCGCAGAAATCTCAGATTTCAGTCGTGTGGTTGCCATTCAGGTGTCCAAACCGGAAACCACCCGGAAACTAGCCGGACTGTCCGGCCCGTGCGCTAGGATTGTAACGGTTGGATTTTGGAGGACCTATATAAGGGGCCCTTCTTCCCCAATGGTTACCTAACCTTCCTTGCAAGTTTTCCCCTTCATTGCTGACCTTCTTGAGCTTGCTATATCTCAATCCCTCCTATGATTCTTGCATATTCTTGAGGGATTTTAAAGAGGAGCTCTAGATCTTAAGTCCCACCTATCAATCTCTCCTCTAAGTGAGGGGAACATCTTGGGATCTAGATCTTAGAGTCTTGTGTGGATTTCCTCCATTGTTCTTTCTCTCTTATTCCCCCATAAGCTTTTGTAGTTTTGGTGGGATTTAAGAGTGAAAGACTTGAGCACTTCTTGTGTTCTTGCCATTGCATTTGGTGCATCGGTTTGAGTTCTCGGTGAGGATTCGATTGGGTAAAAGTGAGAAGCCTTTTACTCTTGGGTTCTTGGAACCCTAGTCGGTTTAATTGTTTTGCAGGTTGGTGGATTACTTGGGGCCTCCAATTAAGTTGTGGAGCTTTCCCCCAAGCTTGTTTATTGGGAGCCTCCAATTGAGTTGTGGAGAAGTGCCCCAATCTTGTGAGAGGTTTCAGATTGCCACCGACAAGTGCAGCGATAGTGGAAGTGTGGATCAATCTCGTTGGGGTGAGATTCACAGGAGAACAAGGGAGGCCTTTTTGTGGCGTTGGTGGTTTGATACCACCCCCTCTCCAAACGAGACATACTCCATTGTTGGGAGAAACTCGGTAAAACATTGTCCTCCATGCGTGCCTCGGTTATCTCTATACCCGAGCTCTTACTTATGCACCTTACTTTGTGATAGCCTTCATGCTTGAAGTCTATATCTTGCTATCACATAGTTGTTTGTCTTGCTTAGCATAAGTTGTTGGTGCACATAGGTGAACCATAGTATATATAGGTTTTGTGCTTAACAAAGTAAATGCCAGTTTTATTTTGTCTTTGTTAAGCCCATCTCGTAAAAGTTTTTAACCGCCTATTTACCCCCTCTAGGCGACATCTTTGTCCTTTCAGTGGCCAAGTCTTCTATGCTTCCCCGTATTCGTACATTTGCAATATACGGGGAGAGGAGGAGCAAAGAGTTGGGGTAGTTATTCTGGGTGACGGACTGAAGGATGTAAGGTCCGAGAGCCTCCGTAGACCCGAGCGTGGCAGCTTGAGCTATGTTTCCATCGACCTGGCTCGTCATAGATCTGGTCCAGAGGTGGTTCAGTTCGTAGGAAGGAGGATTCCGCAGGCTAAAGGGTGTCGGTGGTTCCGTTTCCTCATCCTCGTCCCCCATCAGGTTAATACATGTCAGTAAGCACCGGGGTGTTTTCTCCTGCTCAGCCTCGAACTCCATCCAACACTGCCCTATACGACACTGGTTGTATCTGTGACAACTTGTCCTATCGTATCCACACCAGTTGTACCTTGTCTGTTGGGCTAGCGACATCCTTCTATCATAGGGTGGACCTACCGTTTTTCGCCTGCTCAACATCCGCTATGATCGGGCAGGTTCCCAGCGTGGCCCGACCTAACGATGGAGGAGCAACGCCTTTCTTAATCCGCTTTCATACTCGTCCAGGTTTCCGTCACGTGCGATGTCCACACCCGATACCCGGGTGACCTTGCTGATTGGACCGGTTATCGATGCTTGAATAGAGGTTTCGTCATCCTGACATCCTAGGTATTCCTCTCCCAAGTAGAGAGGCGAGACCTGATTCCGTCCCGTCGACCTGGGTGGTTGGTCAGGACTCCATCAAGGTGCGCCAAGCGCCTGAGCTTGAGACAGTGGCATGCGTCCTTCGCTTGCATATCCTAGCAGATTAACATGCTCCATCCTTCTTCCGTAGTCGCGTTCCCCATAGTCGCGTCTCGTGATGGGTGGACGAGACTCCCTGAGGTTTGTGTGGATGTTCGCGCGGTCTGGGTCACCTGATCCATACTCCGTCCACCGGGCGTCGGGTGGGAAGAATCTTGTTGTTCTTCTCCCAAAGCTGAAAGTTGCCTTCGGTCAAGATCCACGAGCCCTCGGGTTTGCCTGACCGTGCCCGAAGTGGTTTGGGTTGTCGAAGATCGTGCTGACCCGTGGTCTGGTCTCTTAGGGGTCATCGTGGTAGATCCGATCTGCATGACGTGGGTCCCCTGCCTGGCATGCCAACTGATGAAGGATAGTTTTCACAACCCCTCCACAGTCTCACTTCCGAGGAGCAGAAGAGTGTTTATTTGTTTGGGAATCGGCTCATGCCAGCAGGTTTCAGATATCTCAAATACAAAGACGAAGGTATATGTGTAATGGGGAGGATTCTCTCAGACTTTATTCATAATGTGATCAATAGATCGTATAATGTGTCTACAAGTGGTATCGATTGGTTTATAATAACACCCGACGAGAGATGAAGCTAGATCTAAGATTAAGGCTAATGGTAAAACTCAGGCGATTATGGCGTGTCCTTTTGAGATAAATGTTCTTTAGTACTTAATAGATGTTGATGGCGGTGGAGTCTTCCTTAGTCACATTAGGTCTCAATCTTGTCTTGCACATAATCTTGATCTCCGATCTCCCCTGGATGGACGACTGGTCCTCGGGATCTCTAGAGAGTCGTCTTGCAGCCCCACATGTCAGGTCGGTTGAGGTAAGGTCTATTGAGAGCTTCTAGATACATGACTTTAGAGTTGTTCCAACGGAGACCTAAAAGTTGCGTAAACTGTAAATAAACCGCCATTTTTTGGTTTCTGCAAAATAGTGGTGCTCTAGTGGTAACCGTAAAAGCCACCGTCCCATAAATTTTTTTCGGGCGACGAAGAAAACTATCGATTGACATGTACATTCCTGGGCCAGGAGGCCGACCCGAGCACGAACGCTATTCTTGCTGCGGAGGTTGGCGCGCTGATATGTCCTCTCCCTCTCCCCTTCTGCCCGCTGATACGTTGCTAACGTATCCATAATTTTTGATGTTCCATGCTTGGTTTTATCTACTTTCTTATGTTTTGTCAACACTTTGGAGTACTTTTCATATGATTTCTTGGACTAACCTATTAACAAGAGACACAGTGCTAGCTGCCTGTTTTCTGCTATTTTTGGTTCCAGGAAAGTCAGAAAATGAATATTCTCAGAATTGGACGGGACAAAAGCCAAAGTCAGTTTTTCACCGAGGGACACCTGGAGCCAGAATACGAGACGGAGAGGGGCTGGGGCCCGGCCACACCACCTGGTCGCGTGGCCAGGCCTGGCCCGCGCCAGGGGGTGGTCTGGTCTCCCCAGGCACCCCCTCGACCTCTCCTTCTGCCTATAAGTTGCCTATGATACAGAAACCCTAAGTACCCGATCAAAATTCCACGAAAGAGTCTGTAGCCGCCGTCATCTCCATCCCTAGATCAGGAGTGTTCTGAAGCTCTTCCCGACACCCTGCCGGAGGGGAGAATTCACCCTAGAGGCCTTCTTCATCATCATGCAAGCCTCCGGTGTGATGCGTGAGTAGTTCATCTCTGGACTACGGGTCCATGTAGTAGCTAGATGGCTGGTTCTCCTCCTTTGCGCTATGATGTTTAGATCTTGTGAGCTCCGTTCATGATCAAGATTATCTATTTGTAATTCATACATGTTGTGTTTGCGGGGATCCGATGGATATTGAGATGCTATTTCAGATTGATTATTGATTCTATCATGTCTTTGTTATTTGTGATCTTGCATGCTTTCCGTTGTTAGTAGCTATCTTGGCCAAGTAGATGCTGGCAACTCCAAGAGTTAGTATTTATGCTCGATAGTGGGTTCATGCCTCTGGTAATCTGGGGAAGTGACAGAAATCTCTAAGATACTAGATGTGCTGTTGCTACTAGGGAGAAAACAACAATCCTTTGTTCATAGAACAATCGTATTGTTTACTTTACATGCAATTCGTAATGCAATTATCCGTTGCTTGCAACTTAATACTAGAGGGGGTTCGGATGATAACCTGAAGGTGGATTATTAGTCATAGATGCAGTTGGATTACGGTCTATGTATAATGTTGTAATGCCCAATCGAATCTCAAAGGAGTCAAGATGAGTAGTATATGCTTGTATGCTTTCTCGATGTTTGTCAACTGCCCCACTGTAATTTGTTCACCCAACATGCCATCTATCTTAAGGAGAGCCACCTCTAGTGAACTATGGACCCCGTTCCTTTCTTTTACTATCAATCTACAATCAACTGTTTACTTCTTTGTGTTTACTTTCTGCAAACTATTACTTTCTTCCACTCGATACGTTTAATCCTTTGTTTTCAGCAAAACCGGTGAGATTGACAACCTCATCGCAAGTTTGGGACAAAGTTCTGTGGTTGTGTTGTGCAGGTCTCCACGTTGTCAGCGCAATCGGTAGCGCCTGCCAAAGTTCAGCTAGCTACACCTTTGGGGTGTTTCCTTGCTCCTACTGGATTGATAACCTTGGTTTCATAACTGAGGAAAACTTACTGTTGTGCTCATCATACCTTCCTCTTGGGGTTCTACAACGAGATCGTTAGTACACGAGTCAGCACCCGCCTCCGCCACCATCCTCCCACCGCCACCCCATCGTTGGCGCCTTCCTCCTCGGCACTCTACATGTAGGTGAATAGATCCGACCACCACGCTTTCCGAGGTGCACGATGCCGCTGCTAAAAACGCTGAAACCGCTAGAATATACCTCGCCCACCACACCGCGGTAAGATCTGGTGCCCTCGCGGCCGCCGGCCGAATCGGCCTCGCCAACCACCTTCTTGATGGCCTGCATGTTTGCTACAGCTGTCTTCGGAGGTGAGAGAGAGAGGAATTCTTTTTTGATGACTCGTCTTCCTCCGATGATTCTGACCTCGACGAGCTGGTCCTCGACGACGACACCAAACATTGCACCATCATCCTCACCGTCAAGGAGATTGTGGATAGGTTCATGCCCGTGAATTAGCGACGCGGCTCGGTGCCCGGTCATATTTGCCTCTCGCGCAACCGCTCGCTCGGCCACCACTCCCTCATGCAAGATTAGTTTGTTGAGTTACCAACCTACCCCCCGCATCTTTTCTGTAGGAGGTATTGAATGCGCTGAGAATTGTTCGTCAAAATCGTAGAAACTTTTGAGGCGAACAACACATACTTCCAACGCCGTAGAGACGCAGCAGTGGTTCTTGGGTTCAGCGCTTACCATAAAATCTCCGCAGCCATGCACGTGATTGCATATGGCGTGCCCGTAGATTATTTTGATGAGTATATTTGCATTGGTGAAGATACAACCATTGAATCTGTGCGGTGGTTTGCTAGGCTGGTGATTCGCTTGTTTCGTGAAGAGTACCTTCAATCTCCCAATGAAGAAGACGCCATCGGATTGATTCGGATGAATGAGATGAGAGGTTGGCGGGCATGCTTGGAAGTGTGGACTGTATGCACTAGAGGTGGAAGAATTGCCCGAAAGCGTGACACGAGCAGTATTGTGGTAAAATTCATGATCCAATGATTGTGCTTGAGGCCATAGCATGGAAGGACTTATGGATTTGGCATTGTTTCTTTGGCTTGCCGGGATCACTAAATGACATGAATGTCTTGCATCAATCCCATCTATTTGCAAAACTTGCCAATGGAGAAGCTCCCGCTTGCAATTACAATATTGGGAGACATAAGTACACAATGGGATATTATCTAGCCGAGGGCATATATCCCGATTGGGCAACTCTATTGCAGACTATTCATGATCCACCAACAAGGAAAGAAGATGTATTTGTCAAGGCACAAGAGTCAGCCCGAAAGGATATTGAGAGAGCTTTTGGAGTTTTGCAAGCTAGATTTTCTATTGTACGAGGTCCTGCTCGTTTTTGGGACATGCCAACCCTTTAGAGCATCATGACATGTTGTGTCATTCTTCAACACATGATCATCGAAGACGAGAGAGATCTATATTTGGAGTGTTTCTATGATAATATTGGGAGCCGAGTGAAACCACAAAGGAACCCCGATCGCCTTCAAGCTTTTCTTGATTCGTACAAAAATTGAGCACGAGGGAACCCATGCACATCTTTAAAAGGATCTCATCAAACACCACTAGGCGAGGCATGGCCGCCAATGATCAACATTGTGTTTGTGTACCATTAAACATTGTTGTTGTATGATTTGATTGAAACTATTTGGGTGAATTTGATTGTTTTAATTTGATTTGAATAATGTGGATGATCATCTGATTCCAACTATTTATTGCCTATGCTGATTGAATCAATTTGCATAAGCTTTGACATGTAGAAGTTGTTTTCCGTGACCTGTAAATTACAGTTCGCGATTTTAACGGCTTCGTTTGAGCTGCTCTTAGATAATTGATCGTAGAGATAGGCGTGAGCAAGAATCGTGAATTAATGCTCATGTCTCCCGACCAAAATCCACCCATCACCGACACACGTCATCTAGAGAAGGCATTTTTAAAAAAAGAAATAGATTATCCCTTGCAATTAATTAATCCTAGTATACATATACAAATATGTTATTACCAAATTAATTAAGATAATGGGTGACAAAAGGATGGCACCTCAAATGATAGAGATACTTGCCTCATGTTTTGTTCGAATAGATCATTCTTAGGTTTGAGAAGCCAATTTTTTCCCGTGTCTCTCTTGCACAACAAAAGTTAGTTATATGTGTCATTGCTAGGATAGCACAAACTTAGTTGGAAACTCCAAATGGAGCTTGAGCTACATATTTTTTAAAAGATTCAAAATCTTCATTTTCTAATGAAAAAAATCTGAAAAATATATAAAATAGATATTGATGTCTAGTATATCTACGTTTAAAGTTTCATTTGAATTTTATTTTCACGACCTACACAAAAAAGGAAAATGTGAAGACCAAGGTCATGTTTTTGGTAACTTAGAGCCACCTTTTTATGATTCTTTAGTCAAATTAATTAGAAAAATCATGTTTTTTCTAATACGCATTACATGTTGCAAGCAATAGACAACACTTAATAAATAAACAAATAAGAGAGATACCGGCAACAAAGGACAATGCAAAATTAACTTTATTCAAACATTAGATCTTCAAAATTAACGGAGTAGACAATTTTTGAAAATGGTAATGGTATCGGAAAAAGAGGGAGCAGTAATTTATTTTCAAATTACTCCGATATGCCGAAATTCTGCAAGTTCCAATAAAGATGAAATTTGGTTCAGAAACAACTCAAAGAGAAAACCTCCAAACTGAAATCCGTTGAGAGGAGTCAGCAGTGAGCACTTGGTCATGGCTCATCACTCGTAGGCCATGACAACCAAGCACCGCCCCATAGGGGTGGGCATAAAAACCGATAACCGAAGACCGAAACCGAAAAGACCGAGACCGAACCCGAATAGACTGAAACCGAAAAGACCGACAAGAAAATTGGGTAGTGAATTTTATAGACCGAATTTTGTTTGGTCTATTCGGTCTTTAATTCCTAAGTAACCGAATAGACCGATCTGACCGAATTTTACATGAGACTATCTGAAACTCCAAATTTGTGTGATGTGCATGAATTATGGCATTGTTGAATGGTCATCAAAGTGCTATTGTAGAGTTGCTACATTTTATTAGAATTGTTGCACGTTTATTTCTTCCACTAAATGATAACATATGTATTAAAATATTTAAAATATAGTTGAAATATTATCATATTTTTAATAAGTAATGTCTATCTTTGTGTTGACAATATTGACCATGTTATTCGGTCATGACCGAACCCGAACCCGAATTAGTAGGTACCCGAATTTTTCGGGTAGTAAAACTATCAAGTATAATTTAGTCTTTATTTTTTTAAGAACCGAATTTAAAATAAACCGAAATACAAAGACCGAATTGTCCGGGAACGCCCACCCCTGCCGCCCCAAGTCCCCAAGCAGCATGCACCCGGCGAGGTCTGGCGAACCACACGCCCGCACGGTCATCGCGCGAAGTCAGTACAGGTGCGCCCCCACAAAATCCGAACCCACTAGGTCTCCGCCACTTGGGCCGCTGCCCTTCCCGTCCCCACACGTCATCCTCCGGGCTCCTATATGTAAACCACTCAGCCAAGCCAGGCTACGGCAGCAGAGTAGAGTAGGCACCGTCCAGGAACCCAAATCCGGCCGGCGAGCTCCTATATCCAGTCACCTGCATCTCTCCAGCGTCTCTTTTGGTCGCTTCCTCTTCCTGATCGTCGTCATATTCGGTTCTCGTACGCTGTGCGCGCGGCGGCGACTACTCGACCGTCCGCGCCTCTCTCTCTTCTCCCGGATATTCTCGACGCGCGTGTGGCAGCCACGGCGACGGCGGCGGTGTGCGAGATGGAGGCGGCGGGGGCGATGAGTACGACGCCGTCGCACGCGTCCATGGTGGACTCGGACGACTTCGACCTGTCGCGGCTACTGAACCACCGCCCGCGGATCAACGTGGAGCGACAGCGCTCGTTCGACGAGCGCTCGCTCGGCGACCTCTACCTCTCCGCCATGGACGGGCGCGGCGGGTACATGGATAGCTACGAGAGCATGTACTCGCCCGGTGGGGGCCTCCGTTCGCTCACCGGCACGCCGGCCTCCTCCACGCGCCTCTCCTTCGAGCCCCAGCCGCTCGTCGGCGAGGCCTGGGAGGCTCTCCGCCGCTCGCTCGTCTGCTTCCGTGGCGAGCCGCTGGGCACCATCGCCGCCGTCGACAACTCCTCCGACGAAGTCCTCAACTACGACCAGGTAACGGCACACCCAACATGCAGTACGCATGTATCTGATGATTCCTTTGACCAGTTTTCTCTCAGCAGAGCAACGCGACACACTTGTTTGGACTGTCTCTCGTGTAAAGTTGCTTCTTGGATTGTACTGCTATTACTACTACTATAGTATTTTTGTCAACGACTCGAGCTAGATTTTGCTTAGAATCATGTCGCGTACATATATTTGGGATTGGATTTTACCGTGTGAAAAAATGGTCATGTAAGTGTTTATCTGGAAAACAAATTGTGCGCAGGTGTTTGTGCGGGATTTCGTGCCGAGCGCGCTGGCGTTCCTGATGAACGGGGAGCCAGACATCGTGAAGAACTTCCTGCTGAAGACGCTGCTGCTCCAGGGGTGGGAGAAGCGGATCGACCGGTTCAAGCTGGGCGAGGGCGCCATGCCGGCGAGCTTTAAGGTGCTCAAAGACCCGAAGCGCGGCGTGGACACCCTGGCGGCGGACTTCGGCGAGAGCGCCATCGGGCGCGTGGCGCCGGCCGACTCCGGGTTCTGGTGGATCATCCTGCTGCGCGCCTACACCAAGTCCACGGGCGACCTGTCCCTCTCCGAGACGCCCGAGTGCCAGAAGGGCATCCGCCTCATCATGAACCAGTGCCTCGCCGAGGGGTTCGACACCTTCCCCACCCTCCTCTGCGCCGACGGCTGCTGCATGATCGACCGCAGGATGGTAATGTGTTAATGTCACTGTCGATGCAGCTAGTATAGCTGAACCAGCAATTTGATGATGGGATTAAATGGGCATAATTATGACTGGTCGCGATTGATGGATCGATGTGGGGGTGGGGAATCCTGTTGTGCAGGGCGTGTACGGGTACCCGATCGAGATCCAAGCCCTGTTCTTCATGTCGCTGCGGTGCGCGCTGCTGCTGCTGAAGCCGGCGTCGGAAGCAGGGAACAGCAAGGACGACGACATCATAGAGCGGATCGTGACGCGGCTGCACGCGCTGAGCTACCACATGCGGAGCTACTTCTGGCTCGACTTCCAGCAGCTCAACGTCATCTACAGGTTCAAGACGGAGGAGTACTCCCACACGGCCGTCAACAAGTTCAACGTCATCCCGGAGTCCATCCCGGACTGGCTCTTCGACTTCATGCCCTCCCGCGGCGGCTACTTCGTCGGAAACGTCAGCCCGGCCAGGATGGACTTCCGGTGGTTCGCGCTGGGCAACTGCGTCGCCATCCTCGCGTCGCTCGCCACGCCAGAGCAGGCCGGCGCCATCATGGACCTCATCGAGGAGCGCTGGGAGGACCTCATCGGCGAGATGCCGCTCAAGATATGCTACCCGGCCATCGAGAGCCACGAGTGGCAGAGCGTCACGGGATGCGACCCCAAGAACACCAGGTGGAGCTACCACAACGGAGGATCATGGCCAGGTAACCTAGCTACCTACTAGTAGTAGTGTTCTTCACACCCACCACATTTCACTTCCTGCTCGAAGCTCGATCGGTTCTACCAATACCCTGGTTTTTCATTCTCTAATTTGCGCGTGCAGTGCTGATCTGGCTCCTGACGGCGGCGTGCATCAAGACCGGACGGCTCAAGATCGCGAGGCGAGCGATCGACCTGGCGGAGGCGAGGCTGGCGAGGGACAGCTGGCCGGAGTACTACGACGGCAAGCTCGGGCGGTACGTGGGGAAGCAGGCGAGGAAGCACCAGACGTGGTCCATCGCGGGGTACCTGGTGGCCAAGATGATGCTGGAGGATCCGTCCCACCTGGGTATGATCTCACTCGAGGAGGACAAGGCCATGAACCCCGTGCTCAAGAGGTCTGCCTCGTGGACGGTGTAAGATCGATGCCGGTCGATCGGTGGATGCTTGATGTGATGTTGTCCACTGGTCAGGGATGTAAGGAGGGGAAGGAAAAAAAGAGCATGTTAATTTTTGGGTTTAGCAAATCCTGTCCTTCACACCATTCTTTCTTAGTTGGAAAGACATGTTTTTGCTGTCTCCTATTCCATGTATGGACTTCTTGGTCGTACAATCTGTGTATGCAAACATCGAAGAAATAAGCGGGCGTCGAAGAAATGGCATTTCGGCTTTTGGTCTCGTCGTCACGAGGCTACAATGATTTTAGGAGGATCCATGTTTATCCATCATTTGTTCTACTTTAACTTGGTTGTAGTAGAGTGGAATGAATGTACTAATGTTCAACTATCCGAATGTGACAATATGTTCATTTCCTTGAGGCGGTGTCTTGGCTCCGAGGTGCAAATAAAACCATTATGAAAAATACATTAAAAATTAAAAATAAATTATTAAAAAATCTGAACGAAAATTTCGCATGTATATACGGACATTCTATGTCCATACATAAGTTTTTAGAAAAAAAAACATTTTATGTGGCTTGTGTAAAAATATAAAAACATGTTCGTGAATAGACACGTTGGAGCACTGAAATTTTTCTTTTTATATGGCACACCTAAATTGTTATTTTCACCTGCAAATTTGTGTATGAATATATAATGTTCGGATATACATGCAAATATTTTTTTAGATTTTTTTGACATGGATTCATTTGCACCCATGAGTCGAATTGGATTTCCCCATTTCCTCGCTCCTGCTTGGGCTACCTCTCTGATTCTATTCTCTCTTGCTACTGTAGATACTAGCGGTATCTATGATGATGTTTTGGCTCCCGGGTGCAAATGAATCCATCATAAAAATACATTAAAAATAAAATTTAAATTGTCTAAAAAATCGAATGAAAATTCCGCATGCACATCCGGACATTCTATGTCTGTGCATAAGTTTTCAGAAAAAATGAATATTTTTGTGGCTTATGTAAAAAGACAAAAAACATGTTCATGAATAGACACGTTGGTGTACTGAAAGATATTATAGACCACGGACTATGGACACTCACATGATCAGATGCGGCGTATACACTTTTGAGGACCGCGGGCAGGCAGATATCATGGAGGCCTCTCACATTCAAAAGCCCATCTAACTGAGTGGTACGACAACGTGTACCACCGGCCGTGTTAGGAATAAGCACTCCGGTCTCCGGCGTGCTACGTATACGAGTCGTTTTCGGGCAGGTTTGCGTAGCAGAGTAGTATAGGAATAGCAGGTTCCTAATCCTACTAGATTAGCTGATCTGCAAGTGATATATATATATATATATATATATATATATATATATATGGTCAGTTTTACAGTACCTTTTACTACTAGGTATGAGATGACTAGTATAAATTGAATCTGGCTGTTGGTTTACAGGGTACTACAGACATTCTCTAGATTTTTCACACCGAATCCTTCACCAGATCTCTCGGCCGCATGGCGGTTGAATTCAGCGCCGCCATCCCTCCTCACAACCGTTATCCCTCGTTTCCCGTGGCGACTACTTCTCGTGCTTGCCGTGCCGCCGTCCTAACGAACTTTCCTATTCCACTACTGCGTGGCGTCTCGCGTCCGTCGTCTTCAGCGGCGACATTCTCGTCGTCCCCGTGCCGCCAAACCAGCTGCATCGCGGCTAAGCTGTGGTTTCTGCCATTCATGGTGCTCTCTGTGGATTATTTGAACTAAATTGATAAAGAACAGCAACTTTTTGATCAACGATCAGTCTCAGCGTCATCACTTAACTACGGTACACACTATCCGACCGTATTAGTAGCTGCTAGAATCATGGCGCGCGAGGAAAATAGAGGCGCGTGTTCAGGCGGCCCGCCTCCAAGGCTGAAAGTCACTGGGATGGCGGTGTAGCGCGTGGCCGGAGTACGGCCGGGGTGAGTAGGACCAGACAGTTCACGCGAATACGAACGACGGCAACTACGTCGCCGGCAACACAGGGAGTCCGGCGACATGCCGACGACGCGGAGGACCATTGCAACACCGCGACAGCTTGGAGGCGCCGATGTGCCGGCGACGCGGAGGCGGAGCAAGCGACACAGGCGTCGGAGTTGGGAGTAAAAAATGGAGTTTAGGGTTAGAAAATTTCCTTTTCCTTCGACTGACTACCGAAATACGAACGTGCTGTGTTAGGACGAGGCAGGGCTTGTCGGGATTTTTGTGTGATGTCGTACCGATTTTGCCCTCACCATTGTCACTAGTATCAACTATACTACTCATGTTTTTAGCACTAGTATAAAATGATCTGAGCCTTTGGATCCATAAAAATAGTCGGCCCATATTCATTTGAGGGTACCACAAAAGATCTCATATATATACATGTACCCCTATGCTTGTAATCAGAGCGATTGAGAAAATAAAGAACGGCGCGCCTCTTGCAATCCAATCAGACTCCGGCGATTTGAAGGTGGTGTGTGTATGTCCAGCTGAATCGATCAAGCTGCTTGTTTGTGCATGTAGCTTTGCTGGATATTTGGTTTGACAGTTGATCTGTGTACACGCATAGCCGGAAAACAATCGGCAATTGCGTGTTGCCGAAAAGTACTCGGCGGACACAGAAGTTGTCGCAGGTCATCTCATCACAACGTCCCGGCGAAAGTACTGTCGGGTCTGGGCCAACAATTGTTATCAGAACCAAGGTCGTCGTCCGTGATCTGCTAAAAGTGCAAGGAGGTCATGGCGATGGTGAAGTTTGGCAAGAGCTCGGCATCGGCACCGGTGACGAAGACGGTGGGGACGGCTTTGTATCCGCGCCTCGATCGCAAGGACTACGGACTATGGGCACTCAACATGGAGGTGGCCATGGAGGCTCAAGAGGTTTGGGAGGCCGTCGATCCAGGAGGTGATGAGAACGTCAAGGGAGGCGCGAAGTACCGGAAGGACCTCCAAGCGCTAACGGCGCTCTATTCCGTCGTGCCGAAGGACGTGATGCAGCACCTCGTCGGAAAGAAATCGGCGAAGGATGCATGGGAGACGATCAAGATCTTGGACCAAGGTCATGCCTGCGTGAAGGAAGCGCATCTTCAAACTTTGACAAAAAGATATGAAGATCTGAAGATGGAGGAGAGCGAGACGGTTGATCAGTTTGCCGCCCGTTTCGTTACCCTCGTCAACGCAATCAAGAGATATGGCGAGAGATTGGACGAGGTCAAGAACGTCAGAAGGTTCCTATGTGCGGCGCCGACGCGCTACATGCAGATCGTCACATCGATCGAACAATGTCTCGACCTGAATACATTGACGATTGAGGATCTCGTTGGAAGATTCAAGGCACACGGCGAGAGAATTCGGATCAACTTCGGTGATCTAGAACAGGTTGAGCACCTAATGCTCATGAAGCAGCAGTAGATGACTCTTTCGAAAGAAAATCAAGGAGGCTCCACGAGCGGCAAGGAGAAGCAACACCCAACGAAAAAGTACATCGTGGGGCAGGAGGATGAAGATGACGCCCCGCCGCGGAGGAAGTTTGACATAAAAAAAGTAAGGTGTCATAACTGCCGCGAGCTCGGTCACTTCAAGGTTGATTGCCAGAAACCACCAAAGGAAAAGGAGAGGGCTCTCATCGCCCAGGAAGGAGATGATGGACCGATGATGTTGATGCTCGAAGTAACTGAGCTGAAGGATGAGGAGGATCCTCCATCACCAGCTACAGAGATTGTGGCGCAAGTGGATCACGATCTACCGTATGTGGATCACGAGGAACGGAGTGCCCCGTTACCATGTGAAGCTACATTTGAGGCAAGTGAAGCCTCGGGACTTGTTCATGGCGATCTATGCGTTGGAATTTCACCTGCAACTCCGTCTGGCAATAAGTTCTTCATGCTTGTGGTGGATGATCATAGTAAATACATGTGGATTGTGTTGCTAAAAAGTAATGGTCAATCTCAACAAGCATTCGAGAAGATCAAGGAAGCCGAAGAGTTCAAGGTGGAGGCGAAGATAAGAGCCCTACGCATTGATCAGGAGGGTGAGCTGCATCAAACTGTGTTGACCATGGCACGGAGCATGATGAAGAGTATAGACTTGCCAGGAAAATTCTGGGGTGAGGCAGTCAATACGGCTGTGTATTTGCTGAACATGGAGCCAACTAAGAGTGGAGTTGGTATAACACCGTACGAAGCATGGTACAGATGGAAACCCTCGGTTGATCATCTTCACACTTTTGGATGCGTGGCTCATGTCAAGACGGAGTCCGACCATAAGAGTAAATTGGCAGAGCAGAGGACTCCAATGATCATGATAGGCTACGAAAGCTCAAAGGAATACCGCTTGTGCAATCCTTATACCAATAAGGTGGTTGTCAGGGGCGATGTAATCTTTGAGGAAGGCGAGTCATGGAATTGGGGCTCCAACGAACCGGGATATCCAACTTTGGGATCTTGAGTATGAAGAAAATATGGATCAATCAAGCTTATCCTTGTCTGCAAGTTCGGGTCCAGAAGGCGTTGAAGGCCTAGGAGGTGCTCCATGCGTGGACACCGGGCCAGAAGCACTAGGGATTCTCCCAGAAGACAAAGAGTTTGAAGAAAAGGCTAGTCTGTGCCCAGAAGATACGGAACTGGAAGGGTGAGTTGAAGCGAGCCCAGCAAACAGGCCAGCAAGGCTAGAAGACGATGGTCCAAGAGTGTGGACTGGTGGCCAGACAGATGGAAGAGACCCAACAATAGGGGTGCAGATCCATCAAGAGGCTTTTCACGTGGTATAGAGAAGTTAGAAGGAGACATACCAGAAAGGGATTCAAAAAGAAAACCCGAATCGCTACAGGTAGGCAACCTATGCCTTGCTACTCCGGATGAGCTAGAAGCCGGTGTTGGTCAGGAGCAGGTAGAAGTCGGAATTGCTAGTCACGAGCTAGCTTTGCTAGTCAACCAACGTGAGCTAGCTCCTACATATTTGTTCAATTGCATCCAAGAGTACCGGCAAGCAGAAGATCAAATATGTGAAGCATCGATGAGAAAGTACTTCATCGAACCAAGTATATTGTCTCAAGTCGCGGACAAAAAGTACTGTCGGCATGAAGACGTGGAGAAGGGCGCGGACAAAAAGGACTATCGGCGTGAAGCTATGGAGAAGCCGACAAAAGCAAAGTCGGTGATATGGGTGCTGAGGAAGGGGCGGCGAAAGCAATACCGTGGATGACGCCCGCGAGGAGCAGCTAGCGTATTTGGGATCCGGGTGGATGCTGAAGGGAACGTCGTGCTTAGGGGGTGATTGTTAGGAATAAGCACTCCGGTCTCCGGCGTGCTATGTATACGAGTTGTTTCTGGGTAGGTTTATGTAGCCGGGTAGTATATGAATAGCAGGTTCCTAATCCTACTAGGTTAGCCGATCTACAAGTGATATATATATATATATATATATATATATATATATATATATATATATATATATATATATATATATATATATACATGTACTTGTAATCGGAGCGATTGAGAAAATAAAGAACGAGGCACGAGATGCGCCTCTTGCAATCCAATCAGACTCCAGCGATTTGAAGGTGGCGTGTGTATGTCCAGCTGAATCGATCAAGCTGCTTGTTTGATAGCTAGCTATACGTGCACGTAGCTTTGCTGGATATTTGGTTTGACAGTTGATCTGTGTATGCGCATAGCCGGAAAGCAATCGGCAATCGCGTGTTGCCGTCATCGCAATGTCTCGGCAAAAATACTGCCGGGTTTGGGCCAACAGGCCGCACCCCTCACTCAAGCGAATGGATAGAACAAACAATGTTGGAAAATAGATCGACAATGGAAAAGAAAAATAACAGACAAAAAACTACAGAAGAGAATAAGATATAAGAAACTGGCTTGGTGGAAGGCATAAGCAGCTGACGAGTGTGCTTCAGGACCGTTCAGCGAACGGAGGAGAAAGCAACCAGCATTGTTGGATGAAAGAAGAGTGAAATGATAGAGATGGTTAACCTATAGGGGGTGAAGAGGTTCAACAAATTTTCTTTGAATTCTTTTGCAAGTTTAGCCTTTGCGAAATATAAATGTGCCAAATGAAAACTAGGTGAGGCAACCTAGATGATAATGAAAGTTACTTCAAGCACGATGGCTATCATAAACGTAAGAACACAAGTATAGGTTAGAAATAACCAAATCGCCTGGAGACGAAGATGTAATCTCGTGTTCCCTTTCTTGGGGGGAGGTACGTCATGTTGGAGAGGTGTGGGATCTCACGAAGCATTTTCCAATGCCACGAATGCTCACCTTCTTCTCCGAGCCTATCCCATGATTAAATAGCTCATTTACTCGTGGTAGAGTTTAAGGTAGTCTCTAAATCCTCACAAAAACTTTCCACGGGGCAAATCATAAGTCGAAAGCCTCTGAGAGACCCTAGCCGCCTAGGGTTTCCCATGGACCCAAGAGTAACAAGTAATCTCGATGAACTCAAGGGGAAATGAAGTATGGCTTGGCAGAAATGTAGATCGGGACCTCATCTTTCTTTCTACCAAAGGGATTTGACTTTCCTTTGCTAGAATGGGAGATCCTCAAGTTTTGGTGTTTAAACAATGGAGTGAGAGAGAGCACTCAAGAACTAAATGGAATAGAAGGCCTAACTGCCTCAAGGAGGAAGAAAGAGTATTTATAGTTCGAGTGAGAAACTAGCCGTTTGAAGAAGCATTGTGAGTCAAATCGACAGAAAGTTCAGCAGAGCCACAGCTACCACCAGACTGACCGACACACAGACTGGCGAGCCGATTCACCCACCGAACGGATCGACGCACATACCGACGTGCCGGTTAACCAGCCGAATGGATCGGCAAGCTGCTGATTGGCAGCACTGCATGGCTTTTTAGCTCATGCTAGAGAGGGAACCAGAGCTTACGGTCAGTTCGGCAGGGAGACCGATGATACTAGTTTGCACGACAGTTTCGCTAAACTTTTAGAACATGCAAATTTCTCTTAAGGACTACGCTCTCCTCACTTTTGTGTGATGGCTATATGGTGGTAGGATGTGTATAGGATACTGCAACATCTCCAACGAGCTCATTGAGACCACCGCTCTTAATAGTGAGGTGTTCCCTATTTGACTCAAATATAAATAAGAAAAAACATAAGAAAACCGCTGACACTTCTCCTAAGCAGAAAATGGAGGGGGGGAGGGTCTCTAACCACCTTATATCATCACTTGTGAACTAGAATCTATGTAAACACTAGTAAGTAACATTAGTCCAAACTTTAGTTTCGATGTCATCATTAGTTAAAATAAAGGTTAAGGGTAAAATTCCCTTACAAATAGAAGAGGGGAACATCGCGACATGCACCCGAACGACCGCAAACGCGCTCGCATCTATACCAAAGAGAGCACGGTCACGTGCGACATCAAAGTAAACGAACATATATCTACCTACATGTCAAAGTGCGCACCTTCCTGCGCATATATACATGGTACGTGACAATAAACATCAGCATGGTTCGTGGATGGTGCATGGTAAGATGACCTACGACATCCCAACCACACCGACACGTTAGGCACCATAAAGAAAAGGCCCCATCAAACTGGTGCATCACACACACGTAAAAGCAGAGATACAAAAACGTACGCCTAAGCCCCTAAACATGGAGGGGTTCGCAGAAAACAAAAAATTTACTACGCAGGAACGTCCCAAAAGTCTAAGATCTATCTAGGATTAATGCAGTAACACCGGAGGAGTTTCAGATACATATCCTTGTAGTATGAAAGTGTTTAACATTCTGAGGGAAAAGTGGATGATGTAGTCGTACTCGTAGTCGACCTCAAGGTCGCGAAGCTCCTCGCATGTCACCCCTTTCTCCATCGTGCAACAGCCCTGGCTCACGACACCCAAGGTGCCACAAATGATAGCACCCTGGTGGTTTCGCACACATACCGTGTACACCAATGACTCTCGGTTCTCTGATCCCTGCCGAGATTGCGGAAGTAGATCCTCTGGCTGGAATCCCTGTAGCGCAACAGTGTGCTGCAGGTGTGTTATCTTTTGCATGTGCCATCCTTCCAGGGACCACGCCATCGAGAGAGAGAGAGATTCTCTAAGGAAAGTGCCTCAGAGAATATTGGATTGGTTGTGTTGTTTAATCCCACCCATGGGCACCCCTTTATATAGGTGGAGGAGGGGTACTCTCCACCAGGGGTTTGACCAAGTCTGCTTTGTTGTACCAATTACAACCATGTCTTCAATCTCGTAATTTAAGACTATGTAGTTTTAACAACCTTACTACCAATTACCAAATTGGAGTAATTGCTAGTGAAAATCCAATAGACACAAGATTCGCTACACTTTATAGTCAATCCTTTGAATTTGTCAAACTTACTTTGTGACAAATCGAGCTTTATATCTTTAAGTTTTATTTCTTTCTGGTGACTCTGCAGTCATTTGGAAAGATTAAGTAAACATCTTTACTTAATAAGATCAAGTAACATATTACTTTTCAATCTTAAATATAACTTAATATAGGATTTTATGACTTCTAGTCATTTCTCGCGTTTAGGTCCATCACGCTTCTTTGTAGTTCGTAGGTATGTCTGTTCCAATAACAAGACAAGTGAATCAATGATAATTCCGCAAACTTATAGAATATATTCTTGAATCCTACTTTCTTTTGTAAAAATTCTTGCTGAAACGTTATGATCATTATTATAAGTTTCTCCTCATGCAGAGTTTAGCCCTTGGAACAAATTCCACTGCGTTACTCTTCATTTCCGATGCAAGGTAAAATACCTTGTCTATGTTTTTACTTTCTTCCACCCATATCTTCAACAAGAAACTATTTCTTCAAAAAACACAATACTTAGGACAACAGTAGGTTTGCCCTTTGTGGAAGATGTATTCATAGTTTCCTAGGAGTACACTACAAAGATTTATTTATTCACCACGATTTCCAACTATTGAGATCTCCAGAAACTCGAACATGCCATAACACTTATGGTGTTGTTTCCACGAATCTTTAGATATTCTTCATATATTTCAAATGAGCGTTTGCTTATTTGATCTCTAACTCTAAACGATAACTATAACCCTGATACGAGATAATATTCAGACCATAGATATCCAATAGAATATGATTATGATGTTTATACATATCAATACACTTTGAGTTATCCAATCATCGTAATTTATAAAACATCTTTCACAAGTCCTTTTATGCTAAAACTTAACTTAAACACTTAGTCATGTCGATCAAATCATAGAGACTTTGTATTCTTGTTAATTATAATATCCCCCTTCATACTGAAACCATTTGAATAATTCAAATAGTTCAAACTTGTGTTTCATTAAGTAAATACACATATTTACTTAAACTCATCATGAAGTTTATAAAATAATGATTTCCACTATTTGTTGAAAATACAAAACATCATATGTATAAAATTCAACAATTCTTCACATATCACTAGTTTACCAGAATGCGGAGTTTTAGTCATTCTGCCCAACAAGGCATGGTTTTGCAAAGTTACTGGATGAAATATCTATTACCCCAATTTTCATTGACATGAAAAACATGCAATAACCACAATGACTTAAATGATAGTGTTATTCAATATTTAAATGAATATCTTTCCACAATTCTCAAGCAAACAATCATGTTTTCATGAAATAGGACAAGTATCAAATACTCTATAAACTGCAACGAGTTTTGCAAGAATAACATTTATAATTTTATATCTAACATATACCCTTTCTATCCATGACTCCTACTATGATAAAGCCCTTTTGAGAGTTCTTAACTCTGTCATGAACTCATGAAAGGTGAACTATTCATCTTTCATGATATAGCCCATGATGACATCTTTGTAGCAAGGAAGAAGCGAGTGCGACGCCCCACTTGCCACGAAGTTGTCCGTAGTCCACATCGTATGTGTGGTGTTCATGACAATAATGTAAGATCGCTAAGTGATTCTCCAAGATCTGTTTTATTCCATCTTGGAAGGAAACTCATCCAACAGCTCATACCTTATGTGTCTGATCTGTGTAAAAACACAATCATGGTTTAGCCTAGCTTCCATTGAATGGATCATAGTTTCATCAGACGGTAATGGAGAAAACACAAAATATCATCAATAGAGCAGGGCTCATTTGATGACATTGTGGAATCATGTGGAATATCACCTAATGGTTCTTGTATCAAGAAGAGAAGATCTTCTATTACGAGGATATCCCTCGGGCGTGGGTATTAGTCTATGAAGTTGGACCCTTTTGTAAGTTTCCGAACATGCAAGAAAATTCCCATGGTCGCAAAGGTCCTCAATGGGATATGCCAAGATCTACAAAGATATTTGCAAAAAATCTAGACTAAGTTCATAATACGATTTCAATTCTATAATTGAGCTCCCACTAAAATTGTCATCCTTTGGACCATTTTAGAGATCACACGATCCCTTTACACCGTATCATCCCTGATCATCACTGCCTTTGATATGACTGCCATGGTGGACTATATCCGTCGATCACATCAACCATATGACTCGTGCTCGATATTTCGATCTACTGTGTTCCAAGGCCATGTATGTACATGCTAGGTTGTCAATCCAACCTTAGTGTATTTGCAGTGCATACATGTCTTGCACCCACCATATATGAACACAGAGATGTCTAGCAACCGATCGTCACAACATGCTTCATAACTGTGAACTTTCTTGGTGGTGCACACTAAAAGGAGAACACTACATTGGTATTAATAGGGATCATATTATACAATGCTACCGTCGATATCTAATACTAGCACACAATAAGATGTATAAAAGGTATCAACATCACATGTATAACAATGATATGATATTGTCCTCCTTCATGCGCCCTGATCTCCATCGAGCACTCCGACATGATCCCCATCTTGCCACCGGTTTAACTCCAAGTCCATGATGCCACCGGCAGGTCGTCCATCGAAACGATGACTATTACTATACTACTTAGTAACAGAAAAGTAAACTACTTTACCTTCGTAACAACCAAGACCATATCAAATCACATGCCTCCTATAAAATAAAGTTATACGCCTCTACTTTATCTTTTGCAAGTTTCACGTGGCTGCTAGGGCTTTCATGATAGAACCGTTTCTAATCTATGAACTTTCCAACCACAACATGAATCATATAGTTGTCACTATTACACCCCTCTCGGGGCCCTCCATTCTAAATGCCATATTAAATATTGAATGAGCAACATACACTCACTAACCACTTATATGGTACAAGACGTATGTTGAGCGTGGAACCAGTCTCGCGTAAAATTATGCGTAAGGTCAGTCCAGGCCGCTTCATCAAACAATTTCGTGATATAAACAAGTACACGTTAGAGGGTAACAACTAAAGGATCAATGCCCGCACAATCCATGTGTGTACTGGCCGTACATCATTACTATGCATAGATTTAGCTCTGATAACACTAAAGTGGTTCCGTGGCAGAAATCAAAAAATTTACTATGCAGGAACACCCTGAAAGCCCAAGATCTATCTAGGAGTAATTATGGTGACCCAGCATACCACTGCATGATGTAGTACACTATAGTCGTTGACATAACAACAATGAAACACCGTTCACTAGTATTACATCCCTTAGAGTGGTACAACAGAAACACAGCAGGTCCAAAACAGGACTAAAGGTTACAACTCGACTCTTTACAAAAGATCCAGAGAACACTCTAGGTTAATAAGAAAGACAGAAACTTCTTATAAAGAAGAACTAGAAATTAATAACTCGGAATCATCTGACTAATAAGACTAGCATCTAAACTATCAGTCTTGCAATTGCTACTAAAGCAATGCTCTATAGCAATAGGTGTTATGACTAGAGTATCTACTCCTATCTAATTAGGATCTTCGCCTTTGCTTCGGTTGATGTATATGTTGACTTCATTGACTTTATTAAAGAACTTGAGCTATCGATGATGGTTTCTTGAGAAGAAATTGATGTTGATGTCGTCTTCAACGTCTTAGAACCTAGCATGGGTTGAAGGTACGGTTGAGTACGAGCGTACTCAACAATTTCACTAAAAAGGAGTGTTTGATGCACTATCTCTACAGCCATAGACCAAAGGTTGTAGGCAATGCAGGTTTCGTAAACATTTCTTCAAAGGTTGCTTTTATTCTGAAAACTATGTCTGACAGCCTTCACAGGTTTACCAGAACTTTCATGGAGTTCCTTTCCTGCCGCATTCGTAGCTCCTTCCCGGAACAGGGAATAACATGTCACAATTCTTATACTCTGTAGAGGTGCGTTGCTTCACCCATGAGAGACCAAATCCTTGTTGCATAACCGGGCAATCTTTCCCATCCACACTTCCTTTGGTGTGGGGCCCAGTAGATGATCCAAGCCAATCACTGCCCCTCTCCATGACCCCGCATGAAGACACGACCTCCTCAAGCAGATATGCCTCTGTTAACCCCCATATAGGCAGATATAACCCTGGTAACCCCTTGGAGACTCCAGTGAGCAGATCATGTCCCTGGCAACCACCATATAGGCAGATATACCTCCAACAGCCCCTCACGGAAAGTCTAGATACCAATATCGCGGGGAGCTAGGAGTCCCACCCATCTGCTGAGTCCCCGCAAGGAAGCTACAGCCTCACGATAAGGGCATCCGTTCATGCGAAAGGAAGAAGATCCAGCTGACTTCTTTGTCCCATTCCAAATCTCATGGTTAACACGTAATATACGGCGCTAGAATCACTGTCGACATTGGTTGATTAAGTCCTAGATATTATGTTCCTTTACCACTGGAACTGTATCGGTAGATTATTACCTATTGGTAAATAATCCATAATCATATTGTTATGAAAATAGTGTTTTCTGACTTTTTGAAATGCAGGTGATGACAACATTTGAGTTACAAGCATTTGATAGAAAATAATCAAAGGACATGAGCAAGTGTGAACTTGCCTTTTGACTGCAATATAGTGAAGTCGGATACTTCCATCTGACTTTAAGCTCCGGTTTCTACATAAAACCATTATTGCCCGGTAAGGACAATATTTAAAGAAGCAATATGCAACGCATAGTAATGTCATGCAATGATTTATTTTCTTTATTCTTTGTGTGTTTTACTCGCCTTGTAAAGGTTTTAAAATTTCTTTTAATTAATAAAAGAAAAGCATTATTTAAGAAATCAAATAAATTCATATTATTTTGACAGTTAGCATTTTTATAATAATTAGTACTATTCTAAGAGTTTAAAAATGAATTTATTTAATTTTTAAATATTTAACTACAATTCTTTTAAGGAAATAAACTTTATTCTTCTTACACTTGATTTACTTTTCAAAAATACAAACTAGTATTTTTTCTATGATAATACTTCCCTTTAGAATCTTAAAAATGAACTTTATTCAATTTTAAGTGTTTTGTATATTTTTATAAAATTCTAGAAGGAATAGATATAAGTTTAATAATAGATCTATATTTAATTACTAAAATTCAGTATATGTTATTTTTATTGGATAGAGGATATTTTTTGATTTCACAGATATATTTTTGTATTTTTATTTATTTTTCTAGAGCCTAATTTATCTCAGGGTTATATTTGTAATTAAGTATTTTATAAAAGTCCTTCCTTTAAAACACGGCCTGGCCCACTGGACTGGCTCGACCCATCTCGACCCGCTAGGGCTAGACAAATGCCCCTAGGTAGTACTGGGTTGCCCACACCGGGCCCAGTACCCCCAACTCGCTATCTCTTCTCTCCCTTCTCTCTCGCGCGACGCCCTTTCTGGCCGCTCAATGCCGCCGCCGCGGGTCCGCCGTGGCTGTTGCCGCGGTGCAAGACAACATAGACGATGCCGCTGCTCGACGTTGTTCCGCTTGATCTCTCCGCTGGCGCTCTCCGCTGGCCGTGTTGACCCCCACCTCGTGGCTAGGGTTAGGGTTCCGCCGTGCTCTGGCGCTCCCTTGCTGATGCTATGGTGCTCCCTCGCTGATGTTGTGGTGCTCGTGGTGCCGCACTTCTATGGTCGCCACCGTCGTGTGCAGGCGCGGGTTGCACCCCCCCTCGGGGTGCTCCTCGTGCCGCCACCTCTTTTCCACCAGCGTCCTCTCTTCTTCCACCTCGAGAATATTACGAGGACCTCGAGTAAGTGCTCTAATCCCCTCTCTGTGCTCTACCTTGCCTCCATCCCATGCCATGTGGTCACTTGTGATGGATTTCCCCTGAAAGGACATCTATTGTCCTAATCGGTTTTGGTGTTTGTTAACAACATAAGGTACATTTTTCTGTGTGTTAATGTCTACAGATCAATCCATTAAAAAGGGAAACAGTCAGAATGTTATGGGAAATCTCATGGCCAAATTCATGTTTATCTGAAGATTTCTGACCAGAGTCTCCGGTGTGCAAACACTGGAGTCTTCAGTGTGGTCCAGAATTTCCCCAGGAGTTCCCGGTGTGTGGCCTGGACTTGGCCCAGGGACAAACTGTGTGGTGGTATGGAGATGGACCGGATATCAGCCAGAATCTCCGGTGTGTCTCCTCAGGCCGGAGTTTCCGATGTGGACACACCGGAGTCTCCGGTGTCTGTGGTCCGGAGTTACGGCCAGAGTCTCTGGAGTGGATGCCAAGCACCTGCCCAAGCCAGCCAGAGACGCGGTCAGGAGATGGACCGGACGTGGGGCGGAGTTTCTCGTCTAGACCGGAGTCTCCGGTTTGATTGGTCCCCAATGGTCAAAAAACGGTTCACAAGTGTGTGGCCTATAAATAGGGGACCTCATCCCCTTCCTCCAGCTGCTCGTTCCAGAAAAAGAAGACCACACCATTAGAGCCACCAAAACTCCAAGATCTCTTCATCCAACCACCCAAAGTCATTGATCTTTGGGGAATCAGAGGAGGAGGCATCAATATATAGCTTCACCAAGAGATATCTTCATTTCCCCCTCATTCACTTGAGGGCCCCTTGCTCTAGGGTTTGATTGGAAACCCTAAGCCTTGTTTTGGTTGATTTGATTCTTATAAGCTTGTGTTTGATTGTTTGACAACTTGCTTGTATTCGGGAGCCTCCAATTAGGTTGTGGATGTGTGCCTCGAACTTGTTGTAAAGGTGTCAGCTTCCACCTCGAAGGTTGCTGTATAGTGGAAGAGGTGAATCGAACCCGTTGGGGTGAGGTTCATCGGAGAACAAGGGAGGCCTCACGTGGCATTGGTGGTTTGAAACCACCCCCTCTCCAAACGTAGACGTACTTCCCCTCAAAAGGAAGGAACTACAGGAAACAAATCCTTGTGTCTCCGCGTGCTCCACTTTGGTTACTTATATCCTTTACCGCACTTTACTTATCTAGTTCTTGCTTAGTATATGTGCTAGATTGACATATAGGTAAATTCACCATAGTTGCATAATCTAGAGAATTTACCTTTTGTGTTAAACCCTAAATTGAAAATGAGTAAAAATTGAAGTAGCACCTATTCACCCCCCTCCTCTAGGTGCCCATACGATCCTTTCAATTGGTATTAGAGCCTCAGCTCTTTATTCGGGCTTAACCGCCTAAGAGATTATGGGCAACTCAGGAGATGAGGGAGGGAGTGAGGCTAGCCACTTGGTGACCATGGTAGATCTCAAGAATTTGGAAACAAGCTTGAACTCTACCTTGGGCAATGAAATCCAATAGTTGCGTTAACTTGTTGAGCGACTTGTAATGGAAAATTCAGCCTCACCTCCTTCCTATCAAGAGGAAACACCACCTAACCCTAAGGGTAATGCTCCGGCTAAACCAATGGATGAAGTGGTGGGGGATGAACATAATTCCACTGACTCCACCACCAAAAGGGGTGATGGGAAGGAAGAGCACCATGCGGTTCCCAGATGGTACTCTCCCGACCCTCCAATCCCTCATCCCCATATAAATAATAGAGGTGACCCACCTAAGTTAGCTGCACATACTTTTGCTCAATGGCAAGTTTTAATGAAATCTCATGTGCGCAACTCTTGCATTGATTTGTGGAACATTATTGAAGAAGGACTCAAATTAGAGGATCCAACCAACTTGACTAGAAGAGAAGTGGTCAATAGCCAGCTCAATGCAATAGCCATGCACATGATCCAACTTGGAGTGGGGCCAAAGGATTTCCCCACATTGAGCACTACAATACCGCCAAGGAAGCTTGGGATGCTCTTATTGACTGGTTTGTTGGCAATGAGAGCATGAGAAGAAATATGTATGATGCCTTGAGCAATGAGGCTGAAGGTGCGGTGACCCAGCATACCACTACATGATGTAGTACACTATAGTCGTTGACATAACACCAATGAAATACCATTCACTAGTATTACATCCCTCAGAGTGGTACAACAGAAACACAACAGGTCCAAGACATGACTATAGATTACAACTCGACTTTTTACAAAAGATCCAGAGAACACTCTAGGTTAAAGAGAACGAAAGAACTTCTTACAAAGAAGAACCAGAAATAATAATTTAGAACTATCTGGCTAATAAGACTAACACCTAAACTATTTGGCTTGCAACTGCTACTAATGCAATGCACTACAGAAGTAGGTTTTATGGCTAGAGTATCTACTCCTATCTAAACAAAGACTTTGCCTTCACTTCAGCGGATGTATATGTTGACTTCATTGACTTTATTGAAGAACTTGAGCTGTCAATGATGGTTTCTTGAGCAGAAATTGATGTTGACGTCATCCTCAATGGCTTAAAATCTAGCAAGGGTTAAGAAGGTACGGTTGAGTACGAGCATACTCAGCAAGTTCACTAAAAAGAGTGTATGATGCACTATCTCTATAGCCATAGACCATAGGTTGTAGGCAATGCAGGTTTTCATAAACATTTCTTCAAAGATTGCTTTCATTCTGAAAACTATGTCTGACAACCTTCACAGGTTGACCAGAACCTTCATGGGGTTCCTTTCATGCTGCGTTCGTAGCTCCTTCCCGGAATAGGGAGTAACATGTCACAATTCTTACACTCTGTAGAGGTGCGTCACTTTTCCATAAGAGACCTTACCCTTGTTGCACAACCAAGCTGCGAGCTTGTCCACACTTCCTTGGTATGGGGCCCAGTCGAAGATCCAAGCTAGTATTGCCCTCTCCGCGACCCTGCATGTAGACACGATCCCCCGAGACAACTACCACGGTTACTCTTTGGGTAGCCTCTCAGAGAGTCTGTAAGCAGCTTTGTCTAGCGGTCACCATCAGCTATGGTGAACTCTAACCCAAGACAACTATGCATAGATAATCTAGACACTAATATCACGGGGAACTAAGGGGTCCCACCCATGTGCTGGATTCTCCATGAGAAAGCAACAACCTCATGATAAGGTCATCCGTCCATGCGAAAGGGAGAAGATACAACTGACTTTCCTGTCCCATTCCAAGTCTTATGGTTGACGCGTAATATACGACGCTAGAATCACTAGCGATATTGGTTGTTAAGTCCTAGATATTATGTTCCTTTACCACTGGAACTATATCAATAGATTATTACCATTTGGTAAATAATCCATAGTCATATTATTATGAAAATAGTGTTTTCTGATCTTTTTGAAATGCAGGTGATGACAACATTTGAGTTACAAGCATTTGATAGAAAATAATCAAAGGACATGAGCAAGTTGTGAACTTGCCTTTTGTGATTGCAAGATTATGCACCCACAGTCTTCGAGCTAATAGAAGATCCAAAATCTAGAAATAGCATCATTGGTCAGGTAAGGACTAATGTTTAAAGAAGCAAGATGCAATTATGCATAAGTAATGTAATGCAGTTAGATAAATGTGAATTCCCGGACTAATCGTATCTAATCTAGGGTTTGGAGTTTGTGATGATATCTTTAGAATGTGTTCCACTTTTATACCAGTTTCACACTTGTGCTTTTTATTAAGGCTTATGAGTGTGTGAAATGATATGTAAATACAACAAGTAGTATACAATAGTAAATCACTCAAATGGGGCATGGTATCTAAAAGATTTCTTGAGCAAGATTACTAATCAATTAGAGCTTTCAAGAAGTGTTTAAGGATTACTTTTATTGTTTCTTAAAGGAATACCTTTCAAGGAAAAGGTTACTTTTACAAAGTAAAGGGATTTAAATTTTAACATGCAAAGTATAGAAATGAAGTATAATAATATTCTAAGATTGAGGTGGATTGCTATCTGGTAATTATGATGGAAATTATTATGTTAAGTGGTTAAGAGTTAAAGGACTTATTATAAGTTTGCTATTTGAAGTGGCAAAACAAATAAATTTTGAAGAAAATATTTCTTTGTTAAGTTTAAACAATGTGTGTGGTTAATCGAATGTGATTGATATTGTTTGCGCTTATCCGATAAGTGTGGGTTTGAGATGCATTTTGATTTAATTTGGAACAGACAAAAGTTAACTATAAAAACATAATATATATTGGGTCCTTAAGCTTATAACTTTGGTAGAGCAAAATTAACTTTAAAAGGAACATAAATAGACTTAGGGCTCTAATGTATCTAGATTATTATTGAATTCTAGGGTTAATATAAAGATGGTTAAGAGTGTGAATTCATTCACTTCCAATTTAAGTGAATGATACGTTTAAAGGTGATTTGCTATAATGGAAATGCTTTGACTTATTAATGAAAGCAAATTCAAATGATCTCATTAAAGTATCAAGGTTTAAAGCCATGTTAAGCATGATTAAGAAATGGATAGCATTCACTTTTATTATAAGTGAATGATTTTTAAAATTTACTTAAAATTGTTGGCTTATCTTGGAGTTATGATTTTAAGGAGTTTTCTAAATGTTAATAGTTTTACTTTTAAGTATTATCATAGACTTAAGTTATGGTTTTGGAAGTAGTATTTAAATGTACAAGATTTAGGATTTTACATAAAATTGTGATTATTTCTTATTTAAGAATGTTCTTAAAGAATTTACCAACTAAATAATAAATAAGGATTTATTTCTTAATAACCTTAAAATATGTTGGAATAACACAATTAGTATTTTTCTAGGGAAACATACTTACTTAAGATCTTAGAAGTGAATTTTATTTAATTATAGGTGTTATTCTTACTTTTACAAAATTCCATAAAGGATTATATATCTTTAAATATTTGCTTCAAGATTTATTTGAAAACAAATTAAATTAGTATACATATAAAATAGTAGACTCATTTTATATGTAAAAAAATGATTTTTACTCAATTTTAAGTCTTTGTTTTATTTTATGAAATTTCTTTTAGATCTTAATGGTATTAATTTTTATTTACATTTTATTTAACTCAAACAAGTCATGTTCTATTTTTCCTAGGTATATATTATTTTTGTGATCATTTTGATATAGGCTAATAGTCTGCTGCCAAGGAGGATAGCTGCCCCCCTAGTAGATGTCGTCCGATTGGCAACATTGAGATATGTGTCAAACCTTCTTAGGAGTGTACAATACGATGATGAATAATTAACTATTTATAATAAAGTTGACTGCTGCAGTATGTCGGCTGCTAACATCAGTGATACAAGAGTCTAAATAAACTGCTATGGGTTTGTCGGCTAGCTTACTCAACATACTATAGATTGTACAATGCTAGTATAGGTTGTATAGAAGGTTAGTAGGGTTTGATCACACTTGACACTGCTGACGGTAGGTCAACAGTATATAGAAAATAGCGCCAATGTCTCAGAAGCTACATGCATGTGTTTCGTTCAGTGATTGTTGCAAACATGTAGTAGAGATGCCTTTGCCGAAGATGAGTCCATCTGTAGTGGGCGTACGAGTATAAATGCGATCCTTTCACGTGATTGGCCATGTACATGGTGTATAATTTATAATAGAACGCATACTAATGGCAAATATGGTACACCCTCTGTCCCTAAAAAGAATATATTGTAGATTTGTCTAAATTTTGTATCTATATACTAAAAGTGACCGGATACATTTAAATTTAGAAAAATTTAAAACATCCCTTTTAGGACAGAGGGTAACATACAACTACACCGTGCCAAAACTTACTTGAAGAAATGTACTTGTACGTATACGCTAGCTCAGTACACTTTAGGACGTCGGTCTCGAATAAGTTGAGTATCTTACTCCCATACGCACAACGAGAGAGTCACACTTTGACCATGTAATTTGTTCACAACCTACTGATCCTCACTTTAGTCCCAACTACTGGGCATGATATGAGCGGCACATGGATTTTCTCACTTGGACTATACTTGCATGACAGTGAAGCCATACACACTATAGCTACGTGGACTCTACATGTATACACTATCGATATGGACACAACACTTGCATGTTAGCTATCTAGACTGCATGTATGCTTATAGACATATGCATAGCTCTGCTTCATGCATACATGACATATTAGCAAGGCATTTGCCTGCATCAGAACATCATGCATATTCAAGTTTTTTTATCTAGTTATAGCTTCACATGATGAAATAAAAACAAGCAGATGATACTATACCCGTGGTTTGTCTTGTAGTCTGTTGTGGTGTACTACTAACAAGGCAACATCATAGCTGACACATCATGGTAGACAAACAGTATCTCTCATGACACACAATGACAGACTCTGGGTATAGCAGAAAGATGGCATGCAAACGACACCTATAATTGTTGATTAGCAGAATTGGCATTCTTTTCATAACGAATGTGGTTAGGTTCATGCATATATCTCTAGGTGAATCGTACGGTACACGCAAGGGGGGCAGCTATCCCCCTTGGCAACAAATCCACACTCTTTTGATATATTATAACTATTTTTAAGATTTTTCTATATCTTTCTAGACTGAAATAAGTTTAGGGGTATTTTGGTAATTTATTAAATTCTTTTATATATATATATTTGGGCTAACCCCATTGGCTATTTGGGCCCATCTTGGCCCAATTGGCTTGGTCAAAAAAACTCCCCAAATTGGTAATGGACTCTATTGGCCCAGTACACTTCACTCTCTCTCTTTCTCGTTCACTCCTCGCCTTCTTCCTCGACCCCGTGGTGCTGCCGACACCCCCGCCATGCGATTCACGCCGCCTTGGGTCTGCCTGGCCGCCACCATGGTGTATGGTGAGGTTGTTGACCCCGCTCCTTTGTCTGGTCCATTTTGATTTGGCTCTTGGGCTCTCCTTCGGCCAGGCTGACTCTGTTCCGAACCCTAGGGTTTGGGGTGCTGCCGGTGATGCCTTCGCCGCTGCCCCAGTGGTGTTGTGAGGTACTCATGCATTGTTGTGGCCGCCGCCTCGGCCCGGTGCGGGTTGCAGCGCTCTTCGGGTGCTCCCCGTGCCGCTGTGCGCTCGTCGGCCCCTCTGCTTCCCGTTCTAATCTACAGCGAGGACCACTGGTGAGTTTAATCTTGTTGTGCCTTCTATCCTCTACCTCTCTTGAGATCCTATAGATGCTTCTAGTGGCTATCCCTAATTAGGGTTCATGATTGATTAGGGTTCATCCCTCTGTGTTGGTTATAGTCGATGAATTGACACTAGAAGTGATGGTAATTGAGGATGGTGATTAAGTATGTCATGTTATCATTGTCTACAGTTGGTTTTGATGATGCTAGTGGTTTTGTTAGTCTAATTCCAATTGATTATTGGGCATTGACTAAATGATGGTGATATTGTGGGATTATTACTTGTGGATTCTTGTAATCTGGAAGTTCTCTACTGTCATGATCTTGTTATTGACAGCGGTTCTGTCAGTGATTTATTCACTGCATTTTTTAAATGTTGGATTGTATAGTCACATACAGATTGAGTGTTAACATGCTATTACAATGATGCTCTGATGATGTATAGATAAACTTTATGATGATTTCAGGTGCTTGATTCCAGGAAAATGATAGTTAATGGCTTGCCAGTTTATTTATGAAATCTAAGTAATTGTTTTGCTTGGGTTTTAGAACTTGTTCTTATGACACCATCATTAAAATGGCACACAAGTGTTGGTTCTACTACTGGGATTTATTTTGTCAGTGCTTAAGATTGGATAAATGCCAAAGATAAGTTGAGAGCTTATTTTAAGCATCTTTGCCTATGATGTTGGTCTGAGGCATAGGGCCTAGTTTCCTATCTTGTTGTCCCTCATAGATATGTTCTGGTACTGATCCCAGTTACTTATTCTGGAATCCTTTTGATAAAATGGTTGGTGTGCTTATATGGATCCATAAGATCTATGGATTCTGGGGTGCTACTCTTTTAAGAGATGTGCCCAGAATTCATAACCTTGGCTATGTTTATATTGGAATATTGAATATAACTTTATATCCAGGATCAATGATGTTGGTCTGAGATCCTGGTTTAGTTTGTATAGTCTACTTATGGCTTTTGTATTCAAAATTCCTCTATGATGGATTCACCCCACTTGGGTGATTTATGAGAGATTAAGTATAAAACAACACATGAATTCTTATCTAAATGAGATAGTTAGATCATGTGAGGGTTTTATATTACTCACCACAACAGTTGAGTTGTTGGTGTTGTTGCTGGTTGATCTGGTTGCTTGATCTTGCTAGCTTGCTTTGCTGGTTTGATCTTGTCCTTCACCTCCTGGTGCTGCTCCTGCTACTTCTGGATCCTAGAATCTTGTCCTTGATCTTTCTGTCCACCTGCTCCACCCCTCCTTAAGTCACCATCTTGTGAGCATTTGGATGATCAGGTGTATGGTTTGGCTGGTGTGGTTTTCTTGGCTATGAAGTAAAATGGATACCTCTGGTGCTAGTGTTGTACTACGACTAGTGCTCTATCTCTTGTGTGCCTCGATGCATTAGGTGAAGTGCTTGAGTCCTTGCTTGGGTGGAGAAATGAATAGTACTCTAGAAGCTGTGCTACGGCATCTACCTCCCTTATCTACTTCCTGAACTCTCCTTGCTGTGTTGACACCACAACAGTTGCATGCAGTGTGTAAGCTGCTAGCCTGCTTACATGTGGGGCCTGTGCTGGTTCAAGTTTCATGATCTAAAAATATCTCTAGTGGATATGCTTGGGTAAGGATGTGTTCTTTTTCTGTTTTGATTGTCCCCTTTTTCTTACTCATGGTGAAACTTGCCCCTCTATTACCAGTATGCAAATTGTCTGAGGAAAAAACCTTGATAAGAACAGATTCTATATTGGCCCCTTTTAATAACACTCAATGATGACCAAGCAATGCATTTCATTGCCAACCTGAGAGTATAATAACCCCCATACTCCTTGTTTTCCATTTCTTTTGTTTGTTGTTTTTGCTTACAGGGAACAAGACTAATGAACATAAAAAGATAGCTTAGAAACAAGTTTAGGTTTTTCTTTTACTCATTTGTAATTGATCTTCTGTCTAGATAATGTGAAGACAATGTAATATTGTATAACTTATTTAATAAAGTTAAACTTTTCCTATTATTGTAAAGTCAATTTCTCTTTTAATTTATTCGTACTTGTAATTGTAATAAAATAAAGTGTAACTTCTTATTTTGTATTCTAAAATTTTGTAACTATTTGTACATTATTTATAAATAACCATTCATTTATTTACTTATTATTATCATTCATTTTCACTTATCTTTATATTCAAATATATCATTTGAATACTCAATTATACTATGACTCATATTTGAATTGAATTTCAATCATGCTTCCTCAAAACACATAGGTTCCATAGAGGTCATGTCGAAATCTATCACACTTGCCCTGACATTTCCATCCGAACAAGAGAGATCTCGATCCCTCTATATCTTTTTTAGTTTTGCGCAAAAATTCCCCCGATTTTCTATGCATGAATGCAATACACACACCTTATCTCAGCTTATTTCTAAGCTCTAATTCTGGGATGTTACGGGTTCTTTATGAAGGATGGTGAGGATCATGAAGACATGTATCGAAGACTCAAATCCACAACCACCACCTTTAGGAATGTTGGTGCCTCTCACATAGATGATGCTTGGATCAAGAGGAAGTATGTGAGTGCACTCATGCCTTTCGAGCCCACTGACTTGAAGAGTCTCCAAGGAAGACACAACTACCATCTCATGACCTCCAATGAAGTTATGCAAGAGATGGCCGCTTTCAAGGTTGCTGCCAAGAATGCCAAAGACGCCCGTGCTCGTGCTATTGGAATGAGTAGTGGTGTGAATCTTGCCTTGAAGGCCAAGGTTGTGGAGTATGATGAAGAAGAAGGGAGTGATTATGCACTTTCAATGAGCCACCCCGAAGATGTCAAGGTTGCTCATGGTGAATACATGGCCTTCTATGCAAGAAACTTTTGGAAAGACCCCGCCAAAGCCAAGATGGAAATGAAACGAAGAAGCAACCCTAATGGGAGAAGAGACAGTGGGTCTAAATTGAGAACTTGCTTCAATTGTGGTGACCGATATCACTTTGTTGCCTATGAGAAAATAGAAGATCATGGGGGTAAACTTGTGTTGAAGAAAACCTCCAAAGCACCTTTCAAAAAACCCTTCATTAAGAAGAATCTCATCAATAAGAAGTCGGGTGAAATTGTCTTGATAACACATGAAGAATTCTCCTCCGATGATGATGATGATGATGATGAGGATACATCAAGTGGTGTGGCTGCTCTTGCCACTACATCTACTCCTACCTTCTCACTCTTCGACTCTCCAAATGAGAACATCTCCACCAAGAACGTCACTTGCCTTATGGCGAGAGGAACAGAGGTATTATCATGATCACTCCCCACCTCCTTAGTTGATAATGAATATGATGATGAGATGTCTCTTGAGGTCAAAAAGGAATTAGTTGTTTTTCATGTGTTTATGAACAACTTGCAAGGGGGAGCACAAGAAACATTTTGTGGAGCTCTTAAATCAACTTTCACACACACAAGAGCTTCTAGATGAGAGATGTAAATTAGGAAGAGAACACATGATTTAGGTAGAAGCTCTAAATAATGCTCTAGAAGAAGAACAAGAGACTAGGATATCTCTTAAAATGAAACTTGTGGGGCTTGATGAAGCTAATGACTTAATTATTAATAAACTCATCAAGGAACATGATCATGCTATTGCTAAATAGAAAAATGCTAAAAAGGACAAGATTGAGTTTTGTGTTGTTCATGAAAAACTTGTCGAGGACTTTAGGATGCTTGACAAGGCTCACAAGGCCTTGGAGAGTGAACCCTTGTTGCTCACAAAGTCTCGTGAAAAGCCTCAAACTCAATTGACTAATATTCCTTCACCTAGTACTTTCATTCCTTCTAGTTTTACAAATATGCTTGAAGAAAATGCTAGGTTGAAGGGGGAGCTAGCTAAGGCCACCTTTCCCAAAGGAAACAAATCAATTGATGACCTCTTGAGTAAGCAGAGGCCAAACAGTGAGAAAGGGGGCATTGTCTTTGTCTCTAAAGCCAAGAAGAAGAAGAACAACAAGAATAAGAAGGCCAAACCCGCACAAGAAAAATACAAGGTCATTGTGGGTAGTAAGACCACGAGTGGCGAAACTATGTCTCATGATGAATTTGCGGGAAGTGCTAACCCTCACTATGTTTTAATGCATGATTATTATGGTGATGTATATGCACAATATGTTGGCCCATTCGATGGTTGTATTGCTTGGTCTATTTGGGTTCCAAAGACCCTTGTTGCTAACAAAAGAGGACCCATTGGAAAATGGGTACTTATAAAACTAGTTTGATCTTTTGTAGACCTATGCTTCCGGGGGGTCAAAATGGGTGCTTGATAGTGGATGCACAAGTCATATGACCGGAAGCGCATCTAGTGTCAAGGAGTTGAGACCAAATGTTGATCAAATATCCGTGACATATGCCGACAAGTCAAAGTCTAAGGTAATGGGTTTCGGCAAAGTTGTGGTTGCACACGATATCACTCTTGTGGACGTCATGCTTGTTGAGACCCTTGGCTATAATTTACTTCAGTCCATGCTTTTGGAAAGATGGGCTTTGCCGTATTTATTTATAATGATATTGTGATCCTCATGTGGAGCAAGACTCTAAAGGTTGCTTTCATTGGGTACGTCGAAAATGACTTGTATGCGGTGGACTTCTCGGAGAAAACCGCTACAAGTGCGATGTGCTTATTCAGAAAGGCCGATGTAGGTTGGTTATGGCATCGCCGTCTTGCCCATGTCAATATGAGAACTTTGCAAAGCCTCCACAAGGATGGTCATATTGTTGGACTAAAAGAAAATGTTTGCATTGCCAAAGATCGTGTTTGCAGGGCATGTGTTGAAGGAAAGATGCATGATTCTCCCCACAAGCCAAAGAACTACATCAAGTCCAAGAGGATCTTGGAGCTCCTTCATGTGGATCTCTTTGGTCCTCCATCTCATGCAAGCCTTGGTGGGAAGAAATAATGTCCGGTGATTGTTGATGACTACTCAAGATACACATGGGTATATTTCTTCAAGCTGAAAAGTGAGACCCAAGAAAACTTCATTGACTTCATCAACATGGCTCAACATCAACACAATGTCCCGGTGTTAACAATAAGAAGTGACAACTGTACCGAGTTCAAGAACTACACATTGAATGGATTTCTTAGTGATGAGGGGATAAAACATCAATATTCCGCTGCATATACCCCTCAACAAAATGGTGTAGCCAAGAGGAAGAACCGGACTCTTATTGATATGGCAAGGACTATGTTGGCGGAGTTTAAATCTCCATACAATTTTTGGGATGAAGCAATCTCCACCGCATGCCATGCATCAAACTGTCTCTACCTCCACAAAGAGTTGATCAAGACTCCATATGAAATTCTTACCGGTAACAAGCCCAATGTTTCATACTTCCAGGTGTTCAGTTGTAAGTGTTTCTATCGCATTAAGGGTGTTAGTTTGTCCAAATTTGATTCCAAAGCATTAGAGGGTACTTTTGTTGGCTATGGTCTCGAATCCCACACTTATAGAATCTATGACAAGCTCTCCGGAACTATCATAGAATCTTGTAGTGTGGTTTTTGAAGAATATGATGGTCCCCAAGCGGGGCGTGGTGATGTCTATGATGTAGATGATGAAATGCCTCAGGATACCATAGGAAGAATGGGTGCGGGATTCATCCTCCCTGTTGAGGAACCCCTTATGGCGGATCGAGAAGAACTATGCTCTACTCAAGTGGAGCCCTCATCTTCACAACATCAACAAGCTCCTATCGAGGAGGACAATGACCCAAGCCAAAGACAAGTTGTGGGCCCTCAACAAGTTGATCAGGGAGAATCCTCTAGCCAGGAGGATCTTGAGTCTCCATTTGCCAGAATGTCCAGCATTGCTCAGTCTATTGTACAAGGAAGATCTGTAGAAACTGCCATAAGAATAGCCCGACGCCTATCTAGAAGTGTGCCTGATCAAGACCAAGGTCAATATTTGCCTCTTAATGAAGAGAATGACTCCAATGATGATCAAGGTCAAGTTAATGGTCAAGACGAGGACAAAAATGATGAAGTGGTCCCCACAAGAAACAACAAGGAGATCGAAACTCGTCGCCAAGCTAGAATGGATAGAATGTTTGAATTAAGAGACCACACTTTTGAGAATGTGGTAGGAGATCTAAGAAGAGGGATATCCAAGCACACATTTCCATGGTGGAACCAAAGAAAGTATGGGAAGCTCTTGAAGATTCGGATTGGTTGGAAGCAATGCACAGAGAGCTCAACAACTTTGAGAGAAACAAAGTATGGAAGTTAGTTGAAAAGCCAAAAGATTGCCGCAATGTTATAGGCACCAAGTGGATATTCAAGAACAAGCAAGATGAGCATGGAATTGTTGTGAGGAACAAGGCAAGATTGGTTGCACAAGGGTTCTCTCAAATTGAAGGAATTTATTATGGAGAGACATATGCACCCGTGCCTCGCCTTGAGTCCATTTGTATCCTTCTTGCTTATGCGGCACATCATAACTTTAAATTACAACAAATGGATGTAGAAAGTGCATTTCTTAATGGTCCATTACATGAGTTGGTATATGTAAAGCAACCCCCAGGGTTTGAGGATCCCAACTTTCCAAACCACGTCTACAAACTTGATAAGGCGCTCTATGGGCTCAAACAAGCTCCACGCACGTGGTATGAGCATCTTAGAGAGTTGTTGTTAGATCGTGGGTTTGAGGTTGGGAAAATCGATCCCATTCTTTTTACTAAGAAGGTCAATGGGGAGATTTTTGTATGCCAAATATACATAGATGATATTATCTTTGGCTCATCTAACAAAGCTTTTAATGATGAGTTCTCAAAGCTTATGACTGACAGGCTCATGATGTCTATGATGGGAGAATTGAGAGTATTTCTTTGTTTTGAGATCAAGCAAGTAAGAGGCGGAACATTCTTCAACCAAGCCAAGTATACTCAAGATATGCTCAAGAGATTCAAAATGAAAGATCTAAATGGATCTCCCACGCCCATGGAAACAAAGACCCATCTTGAACTAAACCCAAATGGTAAAGATGTGGATCAAAAGGTATATCGGTCCATGATTGGTTCCTTGCTTTACCTTTGTGCATCTAGACCCGATATTGTGTTGAGTGTAGGAGTGTGTGCAAGATATCAAGCGGATCCTAAAGAAAACCATTTGATGGCGGTCAAGAGAATCTTTTGATATTTGGTTCATACCGCAAACTATGGTATTTGGTATCCTAGGGGCTCAACTTTCTCTCTTTGTGGATACATGGATTCTGATTGGGCTGGTGATAAGGATGATAGAAAGCCAATCTCTGGGGCTTGCCAATTCCTTGGAAGGTCCTTGGTGTGTTGGTCTTCTAAGAAGCAAAATTGTATATCTCTCTCCACCACCGAAGCCGAGTATGTGGCAGCTGCTAGTGCTTGCACTCAATTGCTATGGATGAGGCAAACTTTAAAGGAATACGGTGTCCATTGTGACAAAGTGCCTCTTCTATGTGACAATGAAAGTGCTATCAAGATTGCCTACAATCCGGTGGATCATACAAGGACAAAGCATATTGAGATTCGTCATCACTTCATTATATACCATGTTGCTAGAGGTGATATTGAGCTATCTTATGTGTCAACCAAAGACCAACTTGCCGACATTTTCACGAAGCCTCTTGATGAAGCAAGATTTTGCTATTTGAGGAATGAACTAAATATCATAGATTCAAGGAGCTTGACTTGATCACCTTGCATACTCACCTATATCTTGACTCTTATTTGGTTTAGGTGTAGGCATGGAGATAGGGGGAGTGCGGTCCTAATACATTCCCCCATAATGCCAACATTAAGAAATTCAATTCTCTTAATATCATTGTGTGATATGTGAGCTTGATTGATGAGTAGTGGCTATGAACCCAAGGATAATTCTTTGCGGTGTCATGCCACCAACTCTTACATGGTGGCCTCGGCCACCGCCCCTTCTCTACAGAGGATTGGTTCTCGGTTTGTGCTTTTAAGTAATCTAAGTTTCACATTGCCATTTTTATTGATGTTCGATGTCTTTCCCTTCTTCACAGCTTGGTATCTTAACCTAAGCATGTCTCCATCCCTGAAAACATTATTTCCAACATATATGTCCCCAAAACTTGAACCTAGCAGTTTTTGGTCGAAGAGGACCGGAGTCTCCGGTGTAGACTGGAGTCTCCGGTGTAGGCTGGAGTATCCGATCTGGGGCAGTTTCGGGCTGTGACTTAAGGGGCCGGGGGGTGAGAGAGTCACTCAGACTCTTTCTTCCACCTCCGACCCCCACCCTCACAAACCTCCTCCTCCTCCTCCAAAACTGCTGCTCAAAGGCTGATTTGCCGCCAAGATCTGCCGTGTCGCCGGCCAACTCCACCCTCTCCACCCTTGGGACCTTCCCCTCCGGTGGAATCTTCCCAATGGACAGCTCTGGTACAGTTTCCTCTCACCATGAATCTAGGGTTCATACCCTTTGTTTGTTTTGAGTTTTGTACTAGTTTGTCCCTTGGAACAACATGCCTGCGTGCACTACATCACACTAGTCTCATATCTCTGCCCGATCTGCTGGAATCACTCTCATCTGCAGTCTCTTGTGCAAATTGAAATCTCTAGACCGGAGATTGCGGTTGGTCAGGCCGGAGACTCCGGTCCGTCTGACCGGAAACTCCGGTCCAGGCCGGAGATTCCAGTGTTGCACTCTAGAGACGCCGGTGTAGATTGCCTCCAGCACATCCAACATAGCTATGAGATTCTTGTATCTATCTCCTGGACATATATGCTTACCCCCATGCTTCCCCTCTCTCTCTCTATTCACAGGTGGCTCTGGTTCTCGTCGTGGTTGCACCTGATGGGTTCGTAGCATGGAAAACAAAAAATTCTACCGCAAGAACGAACAAAACCCAGATCTAATCTAGATAAAAGCCAAGATCTAATCTATTAGACATGTGCAACGAGATAGATCTGTACTAACCCTCGTAGAACCGAAAGCGTTACGAGATTAGATCTCGGGGTTGATGTAGTCGATCACTTGCCGATCTCAAGATCGTGTGGACGATCCTTCCAGCGCCGCGTTCCTGCAGCGCTCATGATCACACGCGTCGGGTCGGCACCTTCCTCTCCTGTTCCAATGAGCATGAGGTAGTAGATCTTCTCCACGGAATCCCAACAGCACGACGGTGTGGTGGTGGTGGTGGAGCAGAGAATTCTGCAGGGCTTCGCCTAAGCCGGAGCAGAGCGAAGGAGGAGGAGAGAGGCGGCGGCTAGGGTTTGTTATGGGAGAGTTCTAGGGGGTGGCGCCCCCTCCCCTCTAATTAAAGGAGGGAGGCGCCATGGGAGGGGGAGTCCTAGTAGGACTCCCCTCCCTCCTTGGTCGGCGGATTGGGAGGGGGGGAGGAATCCTCCTCCCCCACGAATCCGTGTCTTGCCCCACAAAGACTCCTTGATCCTTTCTTGGTTTTCAAGCAAACTCCAAGAAATCTTCTAGAACCTTCTAGAACATTCCGAAACCTTCTAGAATCCCCATACAAATACTTCAGAACATTTCCTAACTTAGAAAATGATCCCCAATATATGAATCTTATTCTCCGGACAATTCCGGATCTCCTCGTGATGTCCCGGATCCAATCCGAGACTCTGAACAACATTTGGTCTCCAACGCACATTCCATATCTACTTAAAACAACTTCGAACCTTAAGTGTGTCACCCTACGGTTCGTGAATATGTAGACATGATGAAGACACCTCTCCGATCAATAACCATCAGCGGGATCTGGAGATCCATAATGGCTCCCACATACTCAACGATGACTTCGTGATCGATAGAACCATTTAACATACGAAACCAATTCCCTTTGTCACGCGATATTCTACTTATCCGAGGTTTGATCGTCGGTATCTCCATACCTAGTTCTACCTCGTTACTGATAGGTACTCTTTACTCGTTCCGTGTTATGTCATCCCTTGTGACCTAGTCACATGCTTGCAAGCTAACTAGATGACATTCCACCGAGAGGGCCCAGAGCATATCTATCCGTCATATGGATGGACAAATCCCAATCTTGGTCCATGCGCTTCAACACATACTTTCGTAATACCCAAGGACACCTTTATAACCACCCGATTCTAAGCGGTGTTTGATGTCATCAAAGTACCCATCTGGTGATGGTGATTAACATAACCTCATGGTCGAAGGATTAGGTTACTATGCATTTGAAAGCTTGTAGCAATACGAACTTAATGACTTGATCTTATGCTACGCTTACTATGGGTGTGTGTCCATCACATCATTCTCCTAATGATATGATCTTGTTATTAACGACATCCAATGCCCATGATCAGGAAACCATGATCATCCATTAATCAACAAGCTAGTTTAACAAGAGGCTTACTAGGGACTCTTTTATGTTTACAAAACACACAAGTATTAATGTTTCCGGTTAATACAATTATAGCATGGGATGTAAACATTTATCATAAACATAAAGATATAATAATAACCACTTTATTATTGCCTCTTGGGCATATCTCCAACAGTCTCCCACTTGCATTAGAGTCAATAATCTAGTTAAAAACTTGTGCATTCAACACCTATGGCTTTCTGGTGTTGTATAGACACTATTGCTAGTGGTAAACATAATCTTCAGATCTGACACTTCCAGGTCCGTGTGTATTTGCATGTCCTTGCGTCTCTAAGCATTACTCATTCTCCAATGAGATGGCATTGTATAAATTTGGTCCTTTGGTGAGACCTTTAGTTCCTTTGGGATTAAATCATGTTGATACAATTGTCATACAATGTATCTTCATAGTATTATCCCGCTATGAACCACACCTAGTTTGATAACAAACTACTTGACGCAAATGCCCTCATTTGCTGCTACAATAGCAGTCATATACTTAGCCTTTTGTTGTAGTATCTGTCACAATGTTTTAACTTTGGTACTCAACCAAATCCGTTATGGAACTTCCTTTCCATTACATTGTGCCACCTATAGTTTAAATTGATATAAACTTAATTTGTGACAAAACTAGTATCAATGCAACAATTTACAATGAACTATTTGTCATCACTATAATATATTCTTAGTTCTTCCAAAGATCATAGGAATATCCCTACTATTTGTCCAATGATCATCTTATGAGTCATTCTGGTATATGCTCATAACATTTAGAGCATAGGACATATCTGGATGTGTACATCTCAAAGAATGATTGATCAAAATATTCTTGTGATTTCACCAAGTGTCAAAACACTTGAATGTTGTGTCAACACACTTGAATCTTGATTCAGTCATTTCCGTGCGTCAAGAACCTTTCTTGTTGTTTCCATATTGAACTCATTCAACATCTTATCTATGTACATTTGGCAAAACCATATTAGCGTCTCAATCTATCCATATAGACATTGATGCCTAATTCTTGGGTTATGCCTAAGTCTTTCATCGAAATGAAATTCTTAACCTGTGTTAATAAAAGATACATCATTTCTAATCAACAATATGTCTTTCACATAATGTATTAGAAATATGTCTTAGCACTCCCACTTAATTTCTTGCAAAATGAAAACATCTTCATCGTCTCTGATGAAATTAAACCTTTTAACAGTTTCATTACGGTGAAGATTCCAACTCCGCAATGCTCACTTCAACCATTGAAGTTTTGCATACTTTTTTAGCATCCTTTGAATTAACAAAACCCTTTGGATCGTGTCATGGACACATCCTAGGTATCCATTCTATTAGAAGAACTTGTTTTGTTTGTTCAACTACCATATACCAAAATATATGTAGTGGTTGCTACATTAATCCGTCCAGACTAAATATCGCTATGAAAGATCAAATCTTATCATAGTCAATTCCTTGAACATTGTCGTAAACTCTTTCCGATATGTCGACTATTTCATAGATGTGAAACATCCATGTCTATTTCTTTATAGATCCATATACGACTGTAAGGTCTTGCACCTTTCTAGAGGGTCTTTCAAATTCAAAGCTTGATTTCTCGTGTATGGAATTATCACGGATTTTATGGCTTCAAGCCACTTAACGAATTCAGGGCCCATCATTGCTTCTTTGCATGTAGTCGGTTCATCATTGTCAAACAACAATGATTTAACTCTCAAATCTTGGCATTTGATTACTTACCCGACCTACTTGGTTCAATAGTAACTTAGATCTCCGTGATCACAACCTTTGAGGCACGTGAGCCATGAGCATTGTTGCTGCCTCCGGAACACTTACCGATGCTGCACAACTTAGCACATATTAGCCAAGGTTCAACGACCTTGTCAAAGTTCTATTGTCCTCCCACTTAACTTTTCACCAAAAATTCCTTCTCAAGAAACTTGACATTCTAAGTGACAAACACTTTTGTCTTCGGTGTTATGGAGGAATACCCAATGGTTATTCGAAATAACCTACAAAGACATGCTCATCCGACTTTGGTTGTAAACACTTTACTTATGCCTAGCATACCAAAAAGTTTAAGAAAGAACAACCTGGGTTTTATCCTAAACCATGACTTATATGGTGTCATTTCAACGGATCACGATGGAGCTCTTTTCAGTGTAAAAGCGGTAGTCACTAAAGCTTTAATCTTTAAAATATAATGGCAGTTTTATAAATGACACCTTTGATCTTATCATGTCAAACAAGGTTTCATTACATATCTTGAACACTCCATACTCCTATGGTGTTTGGGGAAATGCAAATCCATGGAACGATTCCTCAAATCTTAGGTGTTTTGCTAAACTTGTAACTCAAACATCTTTCTTTATGATCCAATCATAAACTTTTTATTTTCTTGTTACAATAATTTTCCACTTCATCTTGAAAGTCTTTGAACATTTTCAAATGTTTCATACTTCTTCCTTATTGAGTAAGTATATACATATACTCACTCAAATCTTCGGAGAAAGCATATGAAGTTGAAATCCATCGCCCACGACCACATAATGGACTATATACATCAATATGTACAAATTCCAATTAGTTAGTCGTCCGTTCCTCTTTTGGCCTATGAACGGAGTTTTAATTATCTCCAGAAAAGTATCACAAGCGTCATTTGATCAAAATCAAAGACTCAAAAATCCATCAACATGGAGTTTCTTAATGTATCCCTATCAATATAATTTAAACGGCGATGTCACTTCGCAAGTGATCTTTCAATCATTTGTTTTGCGACATTTTAGCATTAGTTTTATGGTCGTTATTTCTCCAACCAGACTTGTATATCATCCATCTATTATGGAATACGGTAATTATTTGAACAACCTTTTGTCGTCATAATACCTGATCAAAATAACAATTATTGAAACAAATCCTATAGGCAAGCTTTGATGTTAACGAGCAACACAACAACCCTTTGTTTGTTTTCGATGAACATCATCACAGATTCTCTTGCTAGTTACTTAGGCCATTGTAGTTCATGAATTGTGTTGTCCTGTATGACACTTCATACCAACCAATTCGGTATCCAATACCGCAGAACTACATTGTTTAACAAGCAAGGAATACAGCCATAACATGTATCTTCTATATACCTAAGTTGGACATCTCCAATCTTTTCTTTTCTGCCAAATATTTTATAGATCCTCTTTCAACAATTCCTTTTCTTTTAAAAGAATCTATCAACATCAATAGTGGTGTCATTCACATGACACATAGTACAAAGTGTGTATAGTCAAATACTAATACCTTTGGACTTGCACTTTGAAGTGGATCACCTTCATCAAATGTTTGGCATTCTTTCAAAAATCCATTCTTTAGTAATCTTTTAGTGTAGTAAACATTTTACTTACATCTTCTATTCATCCTTATCATGACAATTTTCATGATCAAGCTGCTATAGCTTATAAGGGTGAATTGCGAGTATAATGTTTCTTTTCCAAAACCTTTTGGAGGATTAGGATGACTAGCGTCTCCAACCTTCACAAATTCTCATCAAATATGAGGACATATACTCTATCATGTTGTAACCAACACATTGTTTTAGATATCGTAATACCTTTCACATATGATGGTTTCTGAAACATTGCTTTCAGCTCTTAGATAAACTTGATATTAAAAACAATCTTTTGAGTATCAAGAATCATGGAGGCAAACATGACACATTAGATACTAACACTGGAATTGTTACTCTTGATTTAATACTATTTATTAAACTTCACAGAGTAAACGGAGTTTGCTGAAAGTTTGCAATATGACTTTTAAACTTTAGATTGACACTCAAAACAATACGATGCCAGTTTGTAAAGCAAATATCCAGAATTTCTATAGTTCTATTATCTCAACTATAACTAAGCGTAAGGTGGTGAACGGATGCCAGTGACTACAACAAACTATGCAAATTCACTTTGATTGTGTTTATGATAAATTGAGTTTGACTAATCCAAATTACAAATAAACTCCCACTAAAAACAACATCCCTCGAGTTGTTTTAGTGATTACACGAACCAAATCCACTACACCAAGTCCGATCATCACGTGAGATGATGTAGCTTCAAAGGAGAACAATCAACATGTTCATCATATCATCCATATGACTCATGCTTTACCTTTCGGTATTCCGTGTTCCGAGACCATGTCTGTACATGCTAGGCTCGTCAAGGTTAACCTTAGTATTCGCATGTGCAAATCTGGCTTGCACCCGTTGTATGCACACGTAGAATCTATCACACCCGATCATCACAAGATGCTTCGAAACGACGAGTCTTAGCAACGGTGCCTACGAAGGACGAACACTTTATTACTTGATATTTAGTGAGAGGGATCATCTTATAATGCTATCGTCGCGATCTAAGCAATACAAGATGCATAAAGGATTAACATCACAGGCAATTCATAATTAGTGTGATATGATATGGCCCTTTCTTCTTATGCCTTTGATCTCCATCTCCAAAGCACGGACATGATCTCCATCATCACCAGCATTGCGTCAAGGTCGATTGGCAGCTTCATGGTTGTCCATCATCACTAGCAACTATTACAACTACTTGGAATAAAGCTATTACAAGATGAATAGACACGCGGTCTTAATGTAATTAAAGACAACCATTAGGCTCCTGCCGGTTGCCATATTACAACAAGGATCATTGCATACATCAAATATAATCACAATCACATGATGGCCATATCACATCACAAAACCCCTGCAAAAACAAGTTAGACGCCTCTAATTTTCTTTGCATGTTTTACGTGGTTTGGGGCTTTCGAATAAGAACGGATCTTACCTACGAAACTGAACCACAACGTTGATACAAGTGCTATCAAGTGCAAAGTGTAGATTGGATCTATACTATGATGGGAGAGACAGACACCCGCAAAGCCACTTGTGCAATACGAGTTGCACGTCAACTGTGGAGCAAGTCTCATGTGCGATGGCATGTAAGGTTAGCCCGGGCCGCTTCATCCCACCATACCACAAGATGCAAAGTACACAAAGCAAAATACGGCACGAGCACCAACGCCCACAAAACCATTGTGTTCTACTCGTGCAACAGATCTACGCATAGACACGACTCTGATACCACTGATGGGTTCGTAGCATGGAAAACAAAAAATTTCTACCGCAAGAACGAACAAAACCCAGATCTAATCTAGATAAAAGCCAAGATCTAATCTATTAGACATGTGCAACGAGATAGATCTGTACTAACCCTCGTAGAACCGAAAGCGTTACGAGATTAGATCTCGGGGTTGATGTAGTCGATCACTTGCCGATCTCAAGATCGTGTGGACGATCCTTCCAGCTGCGTTCGAGAGCGCTTCGCAATGGTCACACGTGCGGAGTCGAAGCAGACCTTCCTCTCCCCGTTCCAGCGAGCAGCGGAGGTAGTAGATCTTCTCCATGGAATCCCAGCAGCACGACGGTGTGGTGGTGGTGGTGGAGTAGAGAATTCTGCAGGGCTTCGCCTAAGCCGGAGTAGAGCAAAGGAGGAGGAGAGAGGCGGCGGCTAGGGTTTGTTATGGGAGAGTTCTAGGGGGTGGCGCCCCCTCGCCTCTATTTAAAGGAGGGAGGCGCCATGGGAGGGGGAGTCCTAGTAGGACTCCCCTCCCTCCTTGGCCGGCGGATTGGGATGGGGAGGAATCCTCCTCCCCCACGAATCCGTGTCTTGCCCCACAAAGACTCCTTGATCCTTTCTTGGTTTTCAAGCAAACTCCAAGAAATCTTCTAGAACCTTCCGGAACATTCTGAAACCTTCTAGAATCCCCATACAAATACTCCGGAACATTTCCTAACTTAGAAAATGATCCCCAATATATGAATCTTATTCTCCGGACAGTTCCGGATCTCCTCGTGATGTCCCGAATCTAATCTGAGACTCCGAACAACATTTGGTCTCCAACGCACATTCCATATCTACTTAAAACAACTTCGAACCTTAAGTGTGTCACCCTACGGTTCGTGAATATGTAGACATGATGAAGACACCTCTCCGATCAATAACCATCAGCGGGATCTGGAGATCCATAATGGCTCCCACATACTCAACGATGACTTCGTGATCGATAGAACCATTTAACATACGAAACCAATTCCCTTTGTCACGCGATATTCTACTTATCCGAGGTTTGATCGTCAGTATCTCCATACCTAGTTCTACCTCATCGATAGGTACTCTTTACTCGTTCCGTGTTATGTCATCCCTTGTGACCTAGTCACATGCTTGCAAGCTAACTAGATGACATTCCACCGAGAGGGCCCAGAGCATATCTATCCGTCATATGGATGGACAAATCCCAATCTTGGTCCATGCGCTTCAACACATACTTTCAGAATACCCAATGACACCTTTATAACCACCCGCCATTTAAGCGGTGTTTGATGTCATCAAAGTACCCATCTGGTGATGGTGATTAACATAACCTCATGGTCGAAGGATTAGGTTACTATGCATTTGAAAGCTTGTAGCAATACGAACTTAATGACTTGATCTTATGCTACGCTTACTATGGGTGTGTGTCCATCACATCATTCTCCTAATGATATGATCTTGTTATTAACGACATCCAATGCCCATGATCAGGAAACCATGATCATCCATTAATCAACAAGCTAGTTTAACAAGAGGCTTACTAGGGACTCTTTTATGTTTACAAAACACACAAGTATTAATGTTTCCGGTTAATACAATTATAGCATGGGATGTAAACATTTATCATAAACATAAAAATATAATAATAACCACTTTATTATTGCCTCTTGGGCATATCTCCAACAGCACTAAGGCCAAGTCCAAAAGAGCAGATCCTCAATTTGATGAAGAGGTTGGGCAGTATATTATTCCACCATCCAACCGCAGGCAGCAGCTCCATGATGCTGAGTATATGCGAAAGAACCGAGAACGGATTGAGGAGGAGAACCGGGCCAAGAGGGACAAGTATGACAATTTGCAATCTCTTGCTCACATGTCCAAGAAGGAGTTCTGAGAGCTTCAAAAGACTGATTTCTATGAGCTACCTAGGACTTGTGAGGATCCTTGTTATTGGAGGAGGGAACAAAAGGTATTTATGACTGATGTCTACCGCAAGCTCACCAAGTACCCAGTTTGTCCTCAGCAGTACATCGAGCTTGAGTACATGCGTGCCAACGAGTACTTTGCAGATGCAGTGTGGATCACTGAAAAGCTTGGGTTGCATGGGCTCATGGAGCTCCAAGAATATTATAGCATTCCCCTTGTCCAACAATTATATGCCATTGTGGTGTTCGGAACTGATAAGGCAAGGACCATGACCTGGATGACCAGCGATGTTCGCTACACTGCTACCTTCCTTGACTTTGCCAGGATCATCAATGAGACCTTTTAGGGTGTGGTTGTTCCTACTAGACATCGTATGCATGATGTTGCTCTTGGAGAGAGCAAGAACAAGTTGGCTCCTATCTATGGCAAGTATGTTGTTGTCGGTGAGGCTAAGGGCCTCAAACCTCTCTACAACTTGCTGCTCAGGATATTCCGTCACAGTATCTCTCCCAGTGTTGGCAATGATGATGCCATTAGATGTGGACTTGTCATTCTACTTCACCATACTCACAAGATATACCTTGCCGGTCTGTATGCTGAAGGCTTTGCTATTGATGTGATGGATTACATTTTTTAGGAGATGTATTATGCCATCCTCTACAGGAAATCTCCTCCATATGATCATTTAGTGATGAGGATCATTAGCACTCAACCTCATGGTTCACCACTTGTTGTACCTCCCAATCTTACAGAACATGCCTTGGTGTCCCTTCAGAAGAAAGGCAAGATGGTGACTAGACATCCATTTGAGAGTGAGGATGAGGAGATCTCTAAGGCTGAGCGTGCTCCTACCCCTCCTAGGGGCTCCAGGAGGAAGAATGCCTCCAATGTTCCCATGCCTCCAGTAACACGTGAGGTTGTCAAGGAGAAAATCAAGAAGGCATCCTTTTGGGAGAAGACCCTTTGTTGCATGAATGTTGGCATTCGTAAGGGACATCATGATGCTTACAAGAGCAACCGCAGGATTGAGAAACTTCTCAAAGAAATCAAGGCTCGGGGTGAGCAAGAAGAGGAAGGCGAGTCAGAGTACAATGATGAACATGGTGTTGAACCATCTGCTGAATCTGATCACACACTCTCTTTTGGGGCCTGGAATGCCATGAATGCAAGCTTAGTGGACTGGCAGACTTTCTCTAGGGTTACTTCTGGTGTTGCTTGATACGTTGCAAACGTATCTATAATTTTTGATGTTCCATGCTTGGTTTTTATCTACTTTCTTATGTTTTGCCCACACTTTGGAGTATTTTTATACAATTTCTTGGACTAACCTATTAACAAGATGCCAAAGTGCCAGCTGCCTGTTTTCTGCTGTTTTTTGTTCCAAGAAAGTCAGAAAATGAATATTCTCGGAATTGGACGGGACAAAAGCCAAAGTCAGTTTTTCACCGAGGGGGACACGGAGCCAGAAGACGAGACAGAGAGGGTCCAAGGGCTGGCCACACCATGTGGTGGCGCGGGCTAGCCCTGGTGGCGCCACCAGGTGGTGTGGTCCCCTCCGGCCTCCACCGACCTTGCCTCTTCGCCTATAAGAAGCCTCCCGATGCATAAACCCTAAATCGAACTGCCTCCAGCAACGAAAAGTTCCACAACGCCGCTGCCACTGAAGGGGAGATTCGGAGGACAGAAAGTCTCTGTTCCGGCACCCTACCGGGATGGGGAATCCCCGGAGCCATCTCCATCGATCTCCACCACCATCTCCATCGTTGTTGCTAATTCCCATGATGATGAGGGAGTAGTTCTTCCTCGAGGCTAAGGGTTCTACCGGTAGCTATGTGTTCATCTCTCTCTCTATGCATGATCATATTGTGATCATGAGCTTTGTAATCAAGTAGATCTACTTTGCTACTCAAGTGCTTTAATAGATCTCTGCTCTCCCCATGTGTGTGAAAGTGACAGCGTGCACACCATGGTGGCACTTAGGCTAGAGATTACAAATACTTGTTATGAGTTATATTTGGAGTTGGATGTTTCTATGAAATTGTGGTGTTTGTTGGAACCATCTAGCACTCAAGGTGACAGTGTGGGGTTATCTAGATGGGGAAAGCGAACTTTGAGGTGTGCTGTTAGTATCTAGAGTGTCCAACCGGAGAGTAGTTCATAGTACTATCATGAAGAGAAGATATTTATATGAGAGTGTTCACTAGTGAAAGTATGATCCCTAGGCCTTGTTTCCAAGCATTGAAAGACCATTTGCAACTAGATCTGTTACATGTTTGCTTGCTTCCATCTTTATTTCAGTTTGCCTTTAGTCTCTTCCACGCCATCAAGCTATTTTCTGGCACCGTTGTCTCTTATCCATACCACTTGTATTTTACTATCTCTTTGCCGAACTAGTGCACCTATACACCTGAAAAGTGTATTGGGTGTGTTGGGGACACAAGAGACTTCTTGTATCTTGATTGCAGGGTTGCTTGAGAGGGAATACCTTTGACCACTTCCTCCCTGAGTTCGATAAACCTTGGGTAATCCACTTAAGGGAAAACTTGTTGCTGTTCTACAAACCTCTGCACTTGGAGGTCCAACAACTGCCTACAAGAATAGAAGTGCGTAGACATCATTGCTCCTCAAGGTACCTCCGCTTCTTGCCCTCACGACAAAGGGCCTCAGACTTCTACCGTTGATGATCACTATGAGGAGGATGAGGATGAGGATGAGGATGATGACGATGATGATGACTTCGAGTGATCTCCTTTGGGATGATAGCTTGGGCACTTTTTCCTTTTCGGTGTTTTGATGCCAAAGGGGGAGCAATTGTCCATTAGGAGCATCGGGATTTGCATGGGTTGGGCTGTCATCTTTATATCTTTTTATTCGAACATTTGCTTTCATTTGGTTCTTGTGAGACTTTATATCGTTATGTGAATTATCATTGTGTGTGGACATATCGATGCACATTCCTCACTGTAATATTTATCCATTACCTGACAGTCATGTATTACCTGTTTATCTTGCTGCACACCGTCAGGGGGAGAATAATTATGTCTTATCACAAATTCCATGCAAAACCTCGTGTTGTCATAGAACACCAAAAAGGGGGAGATTGAAAGGAAATTTATTGTCCTAATCTGTTTTAGTGTTCGTTAACAACATAAGGTACATTTTACTGTGTGTTAATGTCTACAGGTCAATCCATTGAAAAGGGAAAAAGTCAAAATGTTATGGGAAATATCATGGCCAAATTCATGTTTATCTGAAGATTTCTGACCAGAGTCTCCGGTGTGGTCCGGAGTTTCCCCAGGAGTTCCCGGTGTGTGGCCTGGACTTGGCCTAGGGACAAACTGTGTGGTGGTCCGGAGATGGACCGGATATCAGCCAGAATCTCTGGTGTGTCTCCTCAGGCCGGAGTTTCCGGTGTGGGCACACCGGAGTCTCCGGTGTCTCTGGTCCGGAGTTACGGCCAGAGTCTCCGAAGTGGACGCCAAGCACCTGCCCAAGCCAGCCAGAGACGCGGTCCGGAGATGAACCGTAGGTGGGGCGGAGTTTTTTGTCTGGACCGAAGTCTCCGGTCTGGCAGACCGAAGTCTCCGGTGTGATTGGTCCCCAACGGTCAGAAAACAATTCACAAGTGTGTGGCCTATAAATAGGGGACCTCATCCCCTTCCTCCAGCTGCTCGTTCCAGAAAAAGAAGACCACACCATTAGAGCCACCAAAACTCCAAGATCTCTTCATCCAACCACCCAAAGTCGTTGATCTTTGGGGAATCGGAGGAGGAGGCATCGATCTACAGCTTCACCAAGAGAGATCTTCATTTACCCCTCATTCACTTGAGGGCCCCTCGCTCTAGGGTTTCATTGGAAACCCTAAGCCTTGTTTTGGTTGATTTGATTCTTACAACCTTTTCTTTGATTGTTTGATAGCTTGCTTGTATTCGGTAGCATCCAATTGTTGGGTCTGCAGCATAGAAAACAAAAAAATTCCTAAGATGAGAACTATATGCCAAGATCTATCTACTAGATACAGAGCAACGGGTGGACATACATCCATGGAGAACTTACCCTCGAAGACAACGAGTTTTGTTAACGAGTAGGAACTCATGGTTGATGTAGTCGTACGCTTGCCGATCTCAAGATCGTGTGGAAGTCCGAGCACCACAAATCAGCAGCGCATCCGTCCTTGCACACACGTTCAAGCCACCGGACAACCTCCACCTCCTCGCCCGTGAATCGCTGAAGCAAGAACTCCTTCCAGACGCAAGGCCACCGGGAACATGTATCTCGCTAATCCGAGACCATGGGGAATATCTAGAGGGAGAGAGAGATCCTTCACGAGGAGGTGTGTTTTGTGAGGGAGGAGAGGGGGGCCTTTTATAGGAGAGGAGGGAATCCTCCCCTACAATGGCCGGCGGCCAAGGAGGGAGCCCCCTCCTCTTCCTCATTCATGTGGTGGAAGCTCCACTCACATCAATTCAAGATCCACCCAAAGTTCCACTCACATGCATTAAATTTCCACCAAATTTAATGCAACTCTCAATTAATAAAACTCTTTTATTTATTTTATTAAGAATTTTGTTAATTAATTTAATTAACAAACATTCACATAAAACCCCTTGCAACATTTCAATATCACATGCAGAACCACTTTCTGCAATTTCACCCGAAACAATTCCGGTTTCTATTGAAACAATTCCTGTTTCTAACGAAACATTTCCTGTGCTTTGTAAACCTTTTGTCTGAAACATTTGTGCTCCTAAATGGTGTCCGACAACCCTTAAGTGTGTCACCCTATGGTTCCCGAATAATGCAGACATGATTGAGACTCCTCTCAGATCAATAATTAATTAGAAGCGGGACCTAGAGATCCATACTGACTCCTGCACATTCAACGATGACTTCTGTGATCGTGAGAACCTTTAATGCTAGTAACTTAATCCCTTTGTATCATGATATAATACATGTCCGAGATTCGATCATTGGTATCCTAATACCTAGTTTGATCTCGTTACCAACATGCACTCTTTTCTTGTTCCCGTGATATAACATTCTAGTGATCACATCACTTGCTTGCAAGCTATCTTAATGTGATATCACCAAGAGGGCCCAGAGTATATATATCCGTCATCGGGGTTGACAAATTCCACTCTTGATCCATGAGCCTCAACATAACACCTTCGTAGCACTGAACCCACCTTTATAGTCACCCTGTTACGGTGTGACGTTTGATGTTATCAAGATACTCTTCCGGTGTTAGCAATTAACATGATCTCATGGTCTAAGGACTAAGATTACTTCGTATGATGTTATAGCAATGTAAACATAATGACTTGATCGTAATGCTATACTTCGGATGAATGTTCATCACATCATTTCACAAATGCTGTGACCTCGTTATTAACAACATCCAATGTCCATGATCAGGAAACCTTGATCATCTTGTTAATCAACGAGCTACTCTTAAAGAGAGGCATAACTAGGAACCCTTTTTGTTTATTAAACACACATGTATTGGTGTTTTCCTTTCAATACAATTATAGCATGCAAAATAAACATCTATCATATACAAGGAATACATAATAACAACTTTATTATTGCCTCTAAGGGCATATTTCCTTCAGTCTCCCACTTGCACTAGAAACGATAATCTAGTTTACATAGTGATAAATCTAACACCCATGGAGTTCTAGTGTTGATCATGTTTTGCCCTAGGGAGAACTTTAGTCAACGGATCTGCTACATTTAGGTCCGTGTGCATCTTACAAATCTTTATATCTCCATCCTTGACATGCTCGCGGATGGAGTGAAACCGGCGCTTAATATGCTTGGAATTCTTGTGAGACCTTGGTTCCTTGGTGTTGGCTATGGCTCCATTGTTGTCACAATAGATCACCATTGGGTCCAATGCACTAGGAACCACACCTAGTTCCGTTATGAACTCCTTCATCCAAACCGCTTCCTGTGCCGCTTCTGAAGCAGCAACATATTCTGCCTCCATTGTTGATCCAGCCACCACGGGTTGTTTGGAACTCCTCCAACTAACTGTTGCTCCGTTCAAGAGAAATACGTATCCAGATTGAGACTTAGAGCCATCCGGATCAGTGTCAAAGCTAGCATCGACATAACACTTAGCGACTAGCTCTTCTTCACCTCCGTATACAAGAAACATATCCCTAGTTCTTCTTAAGTACTTAAGGATATCCTTGACCGCTATCCAGTGTTCTGAACCTGGATCAGATTGGTACCTACTAGTCAAACAAATAGCATGTCCCACATCCGGTCTTGTACATAGCATGGCGTGCATTATAGAGCCTATGGTTGAGGCATAGGGGATCTTATCCATTATCTCTCTTTCTTCCGCCTAGCCAAACTCTGAGTCTTACTCAATGTCTTGCCTTGCAACATAGGTAAGAACCCCTTCTTACTTCCGTCCATATTAAACTTCTTTAATATCTTATCAAGGTATGTACTCTGCGATAGCCCAATTAGGCGTCTTGATCTATCTCTATAGATTTTAATGCCTAATATATATGAAGCTTCACCAAGGTCTTTCATCGAAAATTTGCTATTTAGATAAATTTTAACACTATTTAAAAGATCTATATCATTTCCAATCAATAATATGTCATCCACATATAATATCAGAAATGCCACATTGCTCCCACTCACTTTCTTGTAAATACAAGCCTCTCCATAAGTCTGAACAAATCCAAACTCTTTAATCACCTCATCAAAGCAGAGATTCCGACTCCGGGATGCTTGCTTCAGTCCATAGATGGATCGCTGAAGTTTGCATACCTTATCAGCATCCTTAGGATCGACAAAACCCTTAGGTTGTATCATATACAACTCTTCTTAAATATTACCATTGAGGAACGCAGTTTTGACATCCATCTGCCATATTTGATAGTCGAAATATGCAGCAATTGCTAACATAATCCTAACCGACTTTAGCATCGCTACGGGAGAGAATGTCTCATCGTAGTCAACTCCTTGAATTTGTCGAAACCCCTTTGCGACAAGTCGAGGTTTATAGATGGTCACATTACCATCAGCATCAGTTTTTCTTTTGAAAATCCATTTATTCTCAACGGCCTTTCGATCGTGAGGTAAGTCCACCAAGGTCCAAACCTGGTTTCCGTACATGGATTCCATCTCGGATTTCATGGCTTCTAGCCATTTGTTGGAATCCGGGCTCATCATCGCTTCTTCATACGTCGCAGGGTCATCTATTTCATCAATCATGAAATTCATAACAAGATTGCCGTATAGTTCAGGAGGTGCGCGTGTCTTGCTTGACCTGCGAGGTTCGGTAGTGTCCTCTTTCGGAGTTTCATGATCAATATCATTAGCTCTCTCTTCATTAGGTGAAGTCAACTCCGAAACAACTTCCGGTCCTGCGCTACTCGCCATTTCATGAAGAGAAGGTTCAATAACCTCTTCGAGTTCTACCTTCCGACTACTCACACCTTTCGCGAGAAACTCCTTCTCAAGAAGGGATCCATTCTTGGCAACAAAAACCTTGCCCTCGGATCTGTGATAGAAGGTATACCCAATCGTTTCCTTACGGTATCCTATGAAGACGCATTTTTCTGCTTTGGGTTCGAGTTTATCTGGCTGAAGTTTCTTCACATAAACATCGCATCCCAAACTTTAAGAAATGACAGCTTAGGTTTGTCTCCAAACCATAATTCACACGGTGTCATTTCAATGGATTTAGATGGTGCCCGATTTAAAGTGAATGCAGCGGTTTCCAGTGCATAACCCCAAAATGACAGTGGCAAGTCAGTCAGAGACATCATAGATCAAACCATATCCAATAAGGTACGATTACGACGTTCCAACACACCATTACGTTGTGGTGTTCCGGCAGGTGTGAGTTGTGAAACTATTCCACAATTTTTCATATGTGTGCTAAACTCGCAACTAAGATACTCTCCTCCACGGTCGGACCGCAGAAATTTGATCTTTCTGTTACGATGATTTTCCACTTCATTCTGAAATTCCTTGAACTTTTCAAAAGTTTCAGACTTATGTTTCATCAAATAGATATACCCATATCTACTCAAATCATATATGAAAGTAACAAAATAACGATATCCACCTCACGCCGACACACTCATTGGTCCACACACATCAGTATGTATGATTTCCAATAAATCTGTTGCCCGTTCCATTGAACCGGAAAACGGCATTCTAGTCATCTTGCCCATAAGGCATGGCTCACATGTATCAAATGATTCAAAATCAAGTGATTCCAAAAGTCCATCAGAATGGAGTTTCTTCATGCATTTAACGCCAATATGACCTAGACGGCAGTGCTACATATATGTAGATATATCGTCATCAAGTTTAATCCTTTTAGCATCAACACAACGAATATGCATAATACTACTATCGAGATCCAACAGAAATAAACCATTCAACACAGGTGCATGACCATAAAAGATATTATCCATATAAATCGAACAACCATTGTTTTCAGATTTAAAGGAATAACCACTTTGCATCAAACACGATCCGGATACAATGTTCATGCTCAGTGCAGGCAGAAAATAACAATTATTTAGATTTATCACTAATCCCAATGGCATATGGAGAGGCAGCGTTCCGACAGCGATCACATCAACTCTTGATCCATTGTCACCAAGATCGTGACCTCATCCCTTGCTAGTCGCCATTGTTCCGCAGCCCCTAAATCGAAGTTACATATATTAGCAACTGATCTTGTATAAAATACCCAAAAGCTCATGAGTACTAGTCAAGTACACATCAATAACATGTATATCACATATACCTTTGTTTGCCTTTGCCTTCTTGTCCACCAAATACTTGGGGCGCTTATGCCCAATGGCCACCCCTTGCAATAGTAGCACTCAAGATTTAACTTAGGGCCAGCTCGAGGTTTTTTCAGTGACAACAGATTTGCCGCCCTTCTTTCCCTTCTGCTTGCCTTTCTTGTCCTTCTTGAAACCGGTGGTCTTATTGATCATCAACACTTGATGTTCTTTCCTAATCTCCACTTCTGCAGTCTTAAGCATTGACAGAAGCTCGAGAAGAGACTTCTTCATGCCCTGCATGTTATAGTTCATCATGAAGCTCTTGTAGCTAGGTGGCAGAGATTGGAGAACACGATGTATGCCTAAGTCAATGTGAATCGTTATTCCCAAGGACACAAGCTTCTCGGTGTACCCAGACATTTTGAGTACGTGCTCACTAACGGAGCCGTTCTCTTCCATCATGCAGCTAAAGAACTTTTCAGAAGCATTATAACTCTCTACGGTAGCATCGGTATCGAAAATCATTTTCAATTCTCCCATGGTATCAAAGGCATTTCCATTTTTGAAACGCTTTCGAAGTTCTGGCTCTAGCCGATACAGTATGCCGCAATGAACTAAGTTGTGGTCCACCTGACGAGTTATATAGACATTCTTTTCCTCGTCAGGGGCATCAGGAGCTGGTGGGGGGCCTAGCGGCGCCTCTAGCACATATTGCTTTTGTGCAACAGTGAGGAGAATCCTCAAATTCATAGCCCAGTTGGTGAAGTTGCTACCATTCGCAGCAAGCTTCTCTTTCTCCATGAACACATTGAAATTAAAAGCAGGTGGTGCCATCTACCATAGAATTTGTAAAGTTTATTTAGACTAAGTTTATGATAGATTGAGTTCAACAAATCCAAATTACTAATGAACTCCCACTCAAAAACGACAACCCTCGTGTCCTTTTGGTGATTACATGAACCAAATCCACTACACCAAGTCCGATCATCACGTGAGTCGGTGTAGCCTCAAAGGCGAACATCAATATGGGCATCATATCAACTATATAACTCATGCTTAACCTTTCGGTCTGTGTTCCGAGGCCATGTTTGTACATGCTAGGCTCGTCAAGTAAGAACCTTAGTATTCCGCGTGTGTAAAACTGTCTTACACCCGTTGTATGAAAGCGCGGAGTTGAGTACACCCGATCATCACGTGATGTCTCGAAACACGATCCATAGAACGGTCCATACTGAAGGAAGAACATATTTTATCTTGATATCAAAATGAGGGATCATCTTACAATGCTACCAAAAATGCCAAACTAGCAATATAAGATGCAAACATCTAATGTGTAAAGTGAGATGATATGGTCCATGCATTTGATCTCTATCATTTGCATCGTGGTATGATCTCTATCATTCCTTTGTGTGTAAGGCCAAGGTCTATGGAACTTACACATTAAGTGTGTTGTAAGAGTATCTATCATACATCTACTTACAACAATACCATATCAAGACACTAGCCCAACAACGATCTAAACTAAATGCCTCTAATTTATCAATTGCAAGTTTTACGTGGCTTAGGGCTTTCGGAGATAGAATCGGTCTTACCTACGAACATGAACCACAACGAGGATAACCAAGTTATTAGCAACTCGTTGTAAATCAGATATTGACTATAGTAGGAGAGATAGACACCTGCTAGCCACTTATGCAAAACTAGTTGCATGTCAGTCGTGGAACCGGTCTCATGTACGATGACATGTAAGGTTGGTCCGGGCCGCTTCATCCCACTATGCCACAAATATCCAAAATACATAGAAGATGCAATAACATGATCATCATCGCCCACATATAAACATATGTGTACTACCCGTGCAAAGCACCTACGCATAGATCAGGCTCTGATACCACTGTTGGGTCCGCAACATAGAAAACAAAAAATTTCCTACGATGAGAACTATATGCCAAGATCTATCTACTAGATACAGAGCAACAGGTGGACATACATCCATGGAGAACTTACCCTCGAAGACAACGAGTTTTGTTAACAAGTAGGAACTCGTGGTTGATGTAGTCGTACGCTTGCCGATCTCAAGATCGTGTGGAAGTCCGAGCGCCACAAATCAACAGAACATCCATCCTCACACACACGTTCAAGCCACCGAACAACCTCCACCTCCTCGCTCCAGCGAATCAACGGAAGCAGCAACTCCTTCTAGACACAAGGCCACCGGGAACATGTATCTCGCTAATCCGAGACCATGGGGAATATCTAGAGGGGGAGAGAGATCCTTCACGAGGAGGTGTGTTTTGTGAGGGAGGAGAGGGGGGCCTTTTATAGGAGAGGGGGCCCTCCTCCCCTACCATGGCCGGCGGCCAAGGAGGGAGCCCCCTCCTCTTCCTCATTCATGTGGTGGAAGCTCCACTCACATCAATTCAAGCTCCACCCAAAGTTCCACTCACATGCATTAAATTTCCACCAAATTTAATGCAACTCTCAATTAATAAAACTCTTTTATTTATTTTATTCAGAATTTTTCTAATTACTCTAATTAACAAACATTCACATAAAACCCCTTGCAACATTTCAATATCACATGCAGAACTACTTTCTGCAATTTCACCCGAAACAATTCCGGTTTCTATCGAAACAATTCCTGTTTCTAACGAAACATTTCCTGCGCTTTGCAAACCTTTTGTCTGAAACATTTGTGCTCCTAAATGGTGTCCGGCAACCCTTAAGTGTGTCACCCTACGGTTCGCGAATAATGCAGACATGATTGAGACTCCTCTCAGATCAATAATCAGAAGCGGGACCTGGAGATCCATACTGACTCTTGCACATTCAACAATGACTTCTGTGATCGTGAGAACCTTTAACGCTAGTAACTTAATCCCTTTGTCTCATGATATAATACATGTCCGAGATTCGATCATCGGTATCCTAATACCTAGTTTGATCTCCTTACCGACATGCACTCTTTTCTCGTTCCCATGATATAACATTCTAGTGATCACATCACTTGCTTGCAAGCTATCTTAATGTGATATCACCGAGAGGGCCTAGAGTATATCTATCCGTCATCGGGATTGAAAAATTCCAATCTTGATCCATGAGCCTCAACATAACACCTTCGTAGCATTGAACCCACCTTTATAGCCACCCTGTTACGGTGTGACGTTTGATGTTATCAAGATACTCTTCTAGTGTTAGCAATTAACATGATCTCATGGTCTAAGGACTAAGATTACTTCGTATGATGTTATAGAAATGTAAACATAATGACTTGATCGTAATGCTATACTTCGGATGAATGTTCATCACATCATTTCACAAATGTTGTGACCTCGTTATTAACAACATCCAATGTCCATGATCAGGAAACCTTGATCATCTTGTTAATCAACGAGCTAGTCTTAAAGAGAGGCATAACTAGGAACCCTTTTTGTTTATTAAACACACATGTATTGACATTTTCCTTTCAATACAATTATAGAATGCAAAATAAACATCTATCATATACAAGGAATACATAATAACAACTTTATCATTGCCTCTCAGGGCATATTTCCTTCACTAATTATGTTGTGGATGTGTGCCTTTAACTTGTTGTAAAGGTGACGGCTTCCACCTCGAAGGTTGCCGTATAGTGGAAGAGGTGAATCGAACCCGTTGGGGTGAGGTTCATCCGAGAATAAGGGAGGCCTCTCGTGGTGTTGGTGGTTTGAAACCACCTCTCTCCAAACGTAGACGTACTTCCCCTCAAAAGGAAGGAACTACGAGAAACAAATCCTTGTGTCTCCGCGTGCTCCACTTTGGTTACTTCTATCCTTTACCGCACTTTACTTATCTAGTTCTTGCTTAGTATATGTGCTAGATTGACATATAGGTAAATTCAACATAGTTGCATAATCTAGAGAATTTTACCTTTTGTGTCAAACCCTAAATTGAAAATGAGTGAAATTTGAAGTAGCACATATTCACCCCGCCCTCTAGGTGCCCATACGATCCTTTCATCCCCATTTTAGGATTGATCCCTAAATTCCTAGGGTTCATACCCTTAACAGTGGTGATTTAGCATAGCTCTAGGGTTAATCCTGCCTATGCTAATCTCCTTTGATGTTGATCTATTGTTAGTGTATTGTCACTCTCTGTTGAGCATGTTGGTTACCCTATTTTCTATCAGAGAACACTCTGCTGATCATGCTTTTTTATCTGTTCTCTGTCATAAATCTCTCTGTAAGAGCATGCTTACCTTAATGTGGATGCTCAAATTGTTGTGGTGGTGGATTTGCTCCTATGGAGTTTAAGTTGAGATTGCCTTTTGTACTGATACTTGGTTAATTGTTTACTTGTGAAGCACTGATGTGCTCAGTCTCAGGATTTAATCCAGATATTATGGGAATTTAAGGTTAATAGTGCTAGTCTCTGCTCTATGATTAATAAGAATATAATTTATAAGGATATAATTCCTATGTACTTGTAGGAAAATGATGAAACTCGGTAATTTCTAAATAGTGTGGTTTAGTACTAGACAGTGTTGATCTTTACTGTCTTTTCAAGAATAAAGTACATATTTATGATTCCTAAATCATTTAGGAAGATGATTGTTTGTGTTGAAAAGGATCTACTTGAGCTTGTACTCAAGCAGACTTGATTTTGCTAGGTACAGAGGTGCTACCCTCTTGGGAATGTGGCATGTACGAGTAGTTGTACTATGTATCTATCTAGATAGAAATGGATTAGAGGGTCAGTGATGCTGGTCTGAGACCCTACCTGTGCAAGAACACATGCATTATCTAGCTGTTTATTATCCGCTGTCTAATCTATCCATTTATCAGGTGCTTGCAAGAATATGAATGTGTAGGATGGAAAATATTTAGATCAAGATGTTGGGCATACTCTGGTTGCCTTTTACTGTTGTCTTGTGGTATCCCTAGATTTATGTTGGCTTCCTCTTGACCTTGTCTTGCTCCTCCTGGTGTTGTTGCTCCTGTGACCTTGTTGTCCAGCCATTACTTCCCCCTCCTCAAGTCACCATATATGTTGGTGATATCCTGGGTTTTCTATGGTGGAATGTGATATCTAGTGATATTGTTGCAAGATCGGGTGTTATTCTTGTGCTGGTCTTGGGTATGCTCATGAGAAACAGTGGCTGGGTTCTCTTGTCAAGTGGATAGCAAAGCTGGCTTTGCTCTACGCTGATGTGATTTGAACTACTTCCTTGCTCTCTGCTGCCGACACCTCAATGCATGCATTTAGGTGTGTGACATGCTTCCCTGTTTGCTTTGGTTGTGGATGAGATCAAGTAAATATAGTTTAAACTCCCCATCCTTTTACTATTACCTATCCTAGTGAAACTTGCACCTTTCAACCTGTGATGTTGTTCTGAGGCCTTTATTGCCTAAAAGAACAGATTCTACACTTGATGGTTTTGTCCCTTTTCTAATTTAACTTGCTCAATGAGGATTGGAAAACAGTGCACTTCACTGTTTGAAACTAAGAGCAATTTAACACTAACCCCCTCTTGGTTTTATCTCTATTTCTCTCTTATTTGCAGGTACAAGACCAAGTGATCAGAAGAATAGTTTAGGATTAGTTTAGGGCTTTTTATTTTATTTTATAATATATTATTACTAATCTTTATTCAGATCAATGTAATATATATTCATTATTTAATAATTTTTTATTACTTTGAGATTGTCTCTGTAATCTTCTCTTTACTTCAAATAGATTTGTATTAATTTAATACTTGTGGAATCAAGGAAAGAATTAAGAAGTACTATTAGAGTTATACACTTATGTTGTTATCAATTTCCTTTACTGTTTTATAAAAGTGATATATTCAAACAGTAATAATAACTAATATTTTTGGTAATTAAATAGATACTAATTACCTTATTCAAATATTTAAATATTAAACCAACTTATTCACCCAAGAATATTATAATCCCTAAGAATTAAAAGTTAAAGATTGATATATAACTAGGTAATTATAGTTGATATTTCAACTCAGAGTGGGATATTGATATAGTCTCATACTATAATATTAATTAAAGATTTCTCCAGAATTCCTAGCCCCAACACTTCACTAAGTTTTGGTTCTGGTTAAGGGATTCCTTTTCTAAATGTACTCTGTTTAAATTTCTCCCCTGCTTCACAAATATCTCTTTTGTCTATTTGACCTAGTCATCTGACTCTATCATAGCCATCCTCTTTTGATGACATGGTCATGTCCCTTCTACAAGATTCCTTCATTCTGCTCCTAGTACATTAGCTTTGTATCTTCTTCTAAGGCTTGCAAGGTTTCCATTCTCTTTATATAACCTATGATATCCAACTCCTAGAATGGGTAGGGTACTACTCCTCTCAATACAAGTTTGTTCTTGTTATAAGCTACTTTGCCTTTAACTACTCCATACAATTAGTATCACTTACTTTATCATACCCCAGCTTGATTCCTCATGACCAAACTAGATAATTCAACATACTAAGGTTTAGCCTAATTTATATACTCCCAATACTTATTTATCAACTGGTCATCTATCCTCAAGAGCCTTGAGAATAATGACCACCATCCTTTGATCATACCAAGCTTAGGCTTCTAATTGTCTGATCAGATCTATAGTCAACTAAGTAGCAAGCTTGTACTAATCCCTCTATAGGATTTATCTTGTTAAAGAAACTAACTTTAAGTTTATACCTGCTTGGCTTAACAAGGTTATTACTTGATACTCTAACACTACTAGCTTTCTTATAACTTCTCAAGTATTAGTTAATTCTTAGGTTTAGATACTTCTTCTTGTTAACTCACGAGTGAGTTAACTCCTCCAACATCCAATGGTTTGATCACCACTAAGGATCTCATTCCATTGATGATGGTACACTCTACCAAAACTAGTTCCTTCTCCTTATTGATTTACTTAAGGTATTTGAAAGGTAAACATAATAGATCAAAGCTAATAGTTAGTCAGTTCTGGTCAGGAATTGATCACTCAATGATGATCAATTGACACTAGGCCTTAACTACTTATAAATGTCATATGTTAATATGACAACAAGGGCATGTAATTAATGGTCTTGGCTTGCCTTCTATTTTCTCTCTATTAGATAATAATTAATGTTTAAGAACTACCATGATGCTCCTGGTGGATTTAACTATAGCAAGCAAGTGTATCAAGATTTAGTTATAGAGTATACTTGCTTAAGTTATATACTTAACTTGGTATTCAGGGTTTGTGGTAGATAATACCTTGATATCATCTTTAGAATATGAAGTATTCATCCTTAAGTTGTTGTATGGAATACCATGTCATGATCTCTAGAAGATCTAGTACTCCTTAATGAGTAGTGTGTTGTGACTTAGTTTTATTACATCTGACCATGATATGTTGCTAACGTATCCATAATTTTTGATGTTCCATGCTTGGTTTTATCTACTTTCTTATGTTTTGTCCACACTTTGGAGTACTTTATATACACTTTCTTGGACTAACCTATTAACAAGAGCCACAGTGCCAGCTGCTTGTTTTCTGTTATTTTTGGTTCCAGGAAAGTCAGAAAATGAATATTCTCAGAATTGGACGGGACAAAAGCCAAAATCAGTTTTTCACCGAGGGATACACGGAGCCAGAACACGAGACGGAGAGGGGCCAGAGGGCCACCACCTGCCCTGGCCCGCGCCAGGGGGTGGTGTGGCCGCCTCGGGCACCCCCTCGACCTCCCCTTTCGCCTATAAGATGCCTCCAATACAGAAACCCTAAGTACCCGATCAAAATTCCACGAAAGAGTCTGTAGCCGCCGTCATCTCCATCCCTAGATCGGGAGGGATCTGAAGCTCTTCCCGGCACCCTGTCGGAGGGGAGAATTCACCCTGGAGGCCTTCTTCATCACCATGCAAGCCTCCGATGTGATGCGTGAGTAGTTCATCCTTGGACTACTGGTCCATGTAGTAGCTAGATGGCTGGTTCTTCTCCTTTGTGCTATCATGTTTAGATCTTGTGAGCTCCATTCATGATAAAGATCATCTATTTTTAATCCTACATGTTGTGTTTGTGGGGATCCGATGGATATTGAGATGCTATTTCAGATTGATTATTGATTATATCATGTCTTTATTATTTGTGATCTTGCATGCTTTCTGTTGTTAGTAGCTATCTTGGCCAAGTAGATGCTAGCAACTCCAAGAGTTAGTATTTATGCTCGATAGTGGGTTCATGCCTCTAGTAATCTGGGGAAGTGACAGAAATCTCTAAGGTACTAGATGTGCTGTTGCTACTAGGGAGAAAACAACAATCCTTTGTTCATAGAACAATCATATTGTTTACTTTACACGCAATGCGTAATGCAATTATCTGTTGCTTGCAACATAATATTGGAGGGGGTTCGAATGATAATCTGAAGGTGGATTATTAGTCATAGATGCAATTGGATTACGGTCTATGTATAATGTTGTAATGCCCAATTGAATCTCAAAGGAATCAAGATGATTAGTATATGCATGTATTGCTTTCTCGATGTTTGTCAATTGCCCCACTGTAATTTGTTCACCCAACATGTCATCTATCTTAAGGAGAACCACCACTAGTGAACTATGGACCCCGGTCCTTTCTTTTACCATCAATCTACAACTATTTACTGCTTTTTGTTTACTTTCTGTAAACTATTACTTTCTTCCACACAATACGTTTAATCCTTTGTTTTCAGCAAAACCGGTGAGATTGACAACCTCACTGTAAGTTGGGGGAAAGTTTTGTGGTTGTGTTGTGCAGGTTTCCACGTTGCTGCTGGCGCCGGTAGTGCGCCCTGCCAAAGTCCAGCTAGCAACACCTTTGAGGTGTTTCCTTGCTCATACTAGATTGATAACCTTGGTTTCATAACTGAGGGAAAACTTGATATTGTGCTCATCATACCTTCCTCTTGGGGTTCCCCAACAAGCTCGTTAATACACGAGTCAGCAGACCTACCCTTAGATCAAATTATATTACCCAAAGATAAGGTTTTAGCAAAGGTCATATTGAAGCTTATCACAACCAACTTGATGATCTACTTCACTTCCACCAAGTTAAGAGAGGCTTCAATCACTTTGACAAGTTTTATTTAAAAGCGTGAAAATTACCCAGATTTTCTATGCATGAATGCAATGCACACACCTCATCTCAGCTTATTTCTAAGCTCTAATGCTGGGATGCTACAGACTCTCCCCCTTAAAATAAACTTCGTCCCCGAAGTTCATACTCTCTTATGTTTTAGAATGAGATTTTGACTTGTATTGACCATGACATTTCTCCACTCCATTGTGATCATAATTGGGAATAATTGTGCTATCCCATATCCAGATCTTTTTCCTTGAATACTCTTCATATCTGACAATATACAACTGTAGTTCTAAGTTATCCCATGGTTCCTTTTACGATAATCCCTTTGGGGTTATGTCCTTATAGTCCTATTTAGAATTGGTGGAAACATTTCATCCATTCCAGTCTGGTTTTCCTATTACTTTACATCGGTCTATTTTGAAATTATCTCTTTACTCTTAAGGACAACTTACGAGTTGTTTCCCTTTTATAACTAGTCCACTAAAGTTAGCCTGGTTTATCTCCTTGCATCATTCATCCGGACATACTCTCGGAAATACTTTATAATGATGGCTTCTTATAACCTGATGAGAATAGGGCTTAATCTTATCATCGTCCAGTAAATCTTCTCCAACCTTTAGTCAGAAAGTTCAAATAACAACACTTCAGTGTTTATTGTTTACTCTCCCCCTTGGGGTTTCCTAATGGTCTCTAAACTGCATGTATAACCTTCCTTGACTCTATAGTTAGGGTGTTGGTCTCAGTCTAGCTTATACCTTATTTCTATAAGGTCTCATAAATAATCTGCGGTATACCCACACAATTGTGGATTTCCGAAATGAATCTTACCGATAAACCCGATTTCACGAAGCATATCGGAAACCGGTCTCCTTAATTCCATACTTCCTTAGGTCTAACCTATCTTAGGCCAAGTTTTATGCTCTTTAATTTATAATAAGATGACCTAACTAGCTAAACCGCAAGGTTACCAGCTATGGATACCATCTGCGGATCCTCTTAGGGGTATGGATTCCCCTACTGGTTTTCGACTTCTTACTAGCATTCTCTCTAAATTGTCAGAGCTTACATACCACCCTGATTCCAAGACTTCTTCTTTGCTCCCTTTCATGTTACTTCCATGAACTTGGGATAGCTACTTCATTAGCTTCTTAGCAACATCACCTATTTTGAGTGAACTTAAGTTCATTCCTTTATGTTGCTCCACCTTTTCTGCACTAGTAATCTTTCTTATTGCCAGCTCATAACGAGTTGGAATTGATCCATCCTTTCAAAATAGTGTTGATACCCTTATATTTAGCTTCCCTCTTCGAGCAAGTCTTTATCTTGATCTTCGGAACTCGGCACTCCCTTACACGAATTTCCTTTACTACCTAGGTCTATAACACCAAGTAATGACTTGATGATGCAACATGCATTTGCACATCAAGTCAAACTTCATGTACAGATCTAGTCAATAAAAAAGATCCAAGAAAAACCAAGAAATACTCAAACATATACCATGTATTAAACATATGTCTTTGAAATCATACAACTCCTAACTACGGCAAAACACTCCCTGTGTACACTACCTCCTTATATTAAAAGATCTCTCTTGCCCAGATGAGCATGTTCTCACTTATTTCAGCAAGCCTCTCAAGCACTACAATACGCATTACCCAATATAAACATTATTCAAGCACTCTTCTTTATGGATTACTTCTATTCTTACTTTCCTCTCTCACTTTAGTGCTTTTGGGATTTTCGTCCATGATGGCGCAAAGTTCGATGACTGCCTTCGGGTGCATCAGAACATCTAGTAGGTGTGTAATCTTGAGTAGAAGTACCAAGATTGAGATTAGCCATTGAGAAATGACTATCATACTCATGATCTTCTTCAGGATTCTTCTTTCCTCCTTCGAGCGCATCTTCAAAGTAAGAGGTATTATTTGCCTTTTCCACAATCTAGTCATACATACTGGTGTAGTAACTACCAGGACACTCTTCCAGCTCAATGGGATTATTATTACCCCCATATGGTCCATAAGATTCTATAGGATTATAACTGGTTTCTACTCCCTTATCTGATCCACAGGTATAGTTTTTCCCATGATTTCATCATAAGACTGGCCTTTCCATTCGGTATTTCCTCTAACAGCATTGTTGGGATTGGGTGCATACCAAATTTTTTGATCCTCCTCATATTTTGTCCATGGGTCTACTGGTTGCTGCGGTTCAATTGGATAATAGGTATAAACTTCAGAGTGTGGCTCGTTAGACTCCATTTCTTCAAACACTTCCCTTGAAAAGACTGGTTTTTGGTGCTTTGCTTCTTTAACTAACTTCTTTCTACGTGCCATTTCCTTTGCAGGATCAGTAAAATCCTCAATGACCGTGTCCAACTCTTGAACCAGCACTTGATGAGTGTTATGGAACGTGTTTTGTAAATTTTTGTAACGATCCATATAGTCTATTGCCAGAGTAGGTTTAGTCCTTACCAGAGCAGAATGATCTAACTCTGCATCAGAACTAAGGGTTTTGTGAGGTATAGCATTATTGGTAGTACCTACCAGTGCCTTGGAGTTCTGTTCGCTTATCTAGGTTATGGCTGCTACTACTGCAATCTGATAGGTTGTTGCCATACATCTTGCTTCTCCTGATGGTATTTCTCCACGCACTCCCAACTTCTTTGTTAACATGATCAGGATATGGTACTTGGCCAATATCCACCCGTCATAGAAACTGTAAACCTTGACCAGAACTCGAGACTTACAATCCAGGCTCCATAGAAGTTGTCTTAGAGTGATTGTCCAGTCATCTTCATAATCATCTAAGGTCTTGTTCAATACTTGAACATTCCGAGGCGGATACCTAGGTGCCATTCTTGTACTATAGATAAGAAATTATCATCAGTCATATTGAGTTAAAACTCATGGTACTTACTTAAAATTGCATCGTAATAAAGAATCATCGCACAAGCAATATGACGAGATTATTCCCAATTAAATATCCATCATATTTCTAGAGAACTCTTTATTGTTACTAACATCCTTCCTACAGGTTCTACCCATTTACTAGGTTTACCAACCTAAGGTCAAAGCATATGCTCTGATACCAGCTGTGGTGACCTAGCATACCACTGCAAGATGTAGTACACTATAGTCATTGACATAACACCAATGAAACACCGTTCACTAGTATTACATCCCTCAGAGTGGTACAACAGAAACACAGCAGGTCCAAAACACGACTAAAGGTTACAACTCGACTCTTTACAAAAGATCTAGAGAACACTCTAGGTTAAGAAGAAAGATGAAAACTTCTTATAAAGAAGAACTAGAAATTAATAACTCAGAATCATCTGACTAATAAGACTAGCATCTAAACTATCACTCTTGCAATTTCTACTAATGCAATGCTCTACAACAGGTGTTATGGCTAGAGTATCTACTCCTATCTAATTAAGATCTTCGCCTTTGCTTTGGTTGATGTATATGTTGACTTCATTGACTTTATTTAAGAACTTGAGCTATCGATGATGGTTTATTGAGCATAAATTGATGTTGATGTCATATTCAACAGCTTAGAACCTAGCAAGAGTTAAGAAGGTACGGTTGAGTACAAGCATACTCAGCAAGTTCACCAAAAAGGAGTGTTTGATGCACTATCTCTACAGCCATAGACCAAAGGTCGTAGGTAATGCAGGTTTCGTAAACATTTCTTCAAAGGTTGCTTTTATTCTGAAAACTATGTCCGACAGCCTTCACAGGTTTACCAGAACTTTTATGGAGTTCCTTTGCTGCCGTGTTCATAGCTCCTTCCCGGAACAGGGAATAACATGTCATAGTTCTTACACTCTACAGAGGTGCGTTGCTTTACCCATGAGAGACGAAATCCTTGTTGCACAACCGGGCGATCTTTCACGTCCACACTTCCTTTGGTGTGGGGCCCAGTAGATGCTCCAAGCCAATCACTGCCCCTCTCCGCGACCCCGCATGAAGACACGACCTCCCCAAGCAGATATGCCTCCGTTAACCCCCATATAGGCAGATATAACCCTAGCAAGCCCTTGGGGACTCCAATGAGAAGATCATGTCCCTGGCAACCCCCATATAGGCAGATATACCTCTGATAGCCCCTCAAGGGAAGTCTAGATACCAATATCGTGGGGAGCTAGGAGTCCCACCCATTTGCTGAGTCTCTGCAAGGAAGCTACAGCCTCACGATAAGGTCATCCGTCCATGCAAAAGGAAGAAGATCCAGCTGACTTCTCCGTCCCATTCCAAATCTCATGGTTAATGCGTAATATTCGGCGCTAGAATCACTGGCGACATTGGTTGATTAAGTCCTAGATATTATGTTCCTTTACCACTAGAACTGTATCAGTAGATTATTACCTATTGGTAAATAATCCATAATCATATTGTTATGAAAATTGTGTTTCCTGACCTTTTTGAAATGCAGGTGATGAAAACATTTGAGTTACAAGCATTTGATAGAAAATAATCAAAGGACATGAGCAAGTGTGAACTTGCCTTTTGACTGCAAGGTAGTGAAGTCGAATACTTCCACTTGACCTTGAGCTCCAGTTTCTACAGAAAACCATTATTGCCCGATAAGGACAATATTTAAAGAAGCAATATTCAATGCATAGTAATGTCATGCAATGATTTATTTTCTTTCTTCTTTGTGTGTTTAACTCATCTTGTAAAGGTTTTTAATTTCTTTTAATTGATAAAATAAAAGCATTATTTAAGAAATCATTAAATTCATATTATTTTGATAGTTAGCATTTTTATAATAATTAGTACTATTCTAAGATTTTAAAAATGAATTTATTTAATTTTTAACTCTTTTAAATATTTCTACAATTCCTTTAAGGAAATAAACTTTATTCTTCTTACACTTGATTTACTTTTCAAAAATACAAACTAGTATTTTTCTATGATAATAGTTCCCTTTAGAATCTTAAAATGAACTTTATTCAATTTTAAGTGTTTTGTATATTTTTATAAAATTTCAAAAGGAATAGATATAAGTTTAATAATAGATCTATATTTAATTACTAAAATTTACTATATGTTATTTTTATTGGATAGAGGATATTTTTGTGATTTCAAAGATATATTATTTGTATTTTTAGGATTTTTATTTATTTTTCTAGAGCCCAATTTATCTCAGGGGTATATTTGTAATTAAGTATTTTATAAAAGTCCTTCCTTTAAAACATGGCCTGGCCCACTAGGTTGGTCCGGCTCGACCCAACCCGCTAGGGCTAGACAAATGCCCATGGGTAGTACTAGGCTACCCACACCTGGCCCAGTACCCCTCCACTCGCTATCTCTTCTCTCACTTCTCTCTCGCGTGACGCCCTTTCTAGCCGCTCGATGCCGCTGTCGCGGGTGATTCTGGTCGCCCCAGGCCGCCGTGGCTATTGCCGTGGTGCAAGACGACGTAGACGATGCCGCTGCTCGACGCTGTTCTGCTTGATCTGACGTGGGCGCTCTCCGCTGGCCGCGTTGACCCCACCTCGTGGCTAGGGTTAGGGTTTCGTCGTGCTCTAGTGCTCCCTTGCTGACACTGTGGTGCTCCCTCACTAACGATGTGGTGCTCGTGGTGCCGCTCTTCTATGGTTACCACCATCGTGTCTTTGGCCCGGGTTGCCCCACCCCTCGGGTGCTCCCGTCTTGCCACCTCTTCGCTTGACCTCACTGCTTCCACCTCGAGAATATTACGAGGACCTCGAGTAAGTGCTCTAATCCCCTCTCGGTGCTCTACCTTGCCTCCATCCCATGCCATGTGGTCACTTGCGATGGATTTCCCCATTTTAGGATTCATCCCTAAATTCCTAGGGTTCATACCCTCAACAGTGGTGATTTAGCATAGCTCTCGGGTTAATCCTGCCTATGATAATCCTTTGATGTTGATCTATTGTTAGTGTATTGTCACTCTCTGTTGAGCATGTTGGTTACCCTATTTTCTATCAGAGAACACTCTGCTGATCATGCTTTTGTTATCTATTCTCTGTCATAAATCTATCTATAAGAGCATGCTTAGCTTAATGTGGATGCTCAAATTGTTGTGGTGGTGGATTTGCTCCTATGGAGTTTAAGTTGAGATTGCCTTCTGTACTGATACTTGGTTAATTGTTTACTTGTGAAGCACTGATGTGCTTAGTCTCAGGATTTAATCCTGCTATTGTGGGAATTTAAGGTTAATAGTGCTAGTCTCTGCTCTGTGATTAATAAGAAGATAATTTATAAGGAGATAATTCCTATGTACTTGTAGGAAAATGATGAAACTCGGTAATTTCTAAATAGTGTGGTTTAGTAATAAACAGTGTTGATCTTTACTGTCTTTTCAAGAATAAAGTACCTATTTATGATTCCTAAATCATTTAGGAAGATGATTGTTTGTGTTGAAAAGGATCTACTTGAGCTTGTACTCAAGCAGACTTGATTTTGCTAGGTACAGAGGTGCTACCCTCCTGGGAATGTGCCATGCACCAGTAGTTGTACTATGTATCTATCTAGATAGAAATGGATTATAGGGTCAGTGATGCTGATATGAGACCCTGCCTGTGCAAGAACACATGCATGATCTAGCTGTTTATTATCCGATGTCTAATATGTCCATTTATTAGGTGCTTGCAAGAATGTGAATGTGTAGGATGGAAAATATTTAGATCAAGATGTTGGGCATACTCTGGTTTCCTTTTACTGTTGTCGTGTGGTAGCCCTGGATTTATGTTGGCTTCCTCTTGACCTTGTCTTGCTCCTCCTAGTGTTGTTGCTCCTATGACCTTGTTGTCCACCCATTACTCCCCCCTCCTCAAGTCACCATCTATGTTGGTGATCTCCTAGGTTTTATGTGGTGGAATGTGATTTGATCTAGTGATATTGTTGCAAGATCTGGTGTTGTTCTTGTGCTGGTCTTGGGTATGATGCTGAGAAACAGTGGTTGGGTTCTCTTGTGAAGTGGATAGCAAAGTTGGCTTTGCTCTACGCTGTTGTGATTTGAACTACTTCCTTGCTCTCTACTGCCGACACCCCAATGCATGCATTTAGGTGTGTGAGTTGCTTCCCTGTTTTCTTTGTATGTGGATGAGATCAAGTAAATATAGTTTAAAATTCCCATCCTTTTACTATTACCTATCTTGGTGAAACTTGCCCCTTTTAGCCTGTGATGTTGTTCTGAGGCCTTTATTGCTGAAAAGAATAGATTCTACACTTGATGGTTTTGTCCCTTTTCTAATTTAACTTGCTCAATGAGGATTGGAAAATAGTGCACTTCACTGTTTGAAACTGAGAGCAATTTAACACTAACCCCCTCTTGGTTTTATTTCTATTTCTCTCTTGTTTCCAGGTACAAGACCAAGTGATTAGAAGAATAGTTTAGGATTAGTTTAGGGCTTTCTTTTATTTTATTTTATTTTGTAATATCTTATTACTAATCTTTGTTCAGATCAATGTAATACATATTCATTATTTAATAAAAAAATTTATTACTTTGAGATTGTCTCTGTAATCTTCTCTTTTACTTCAAATAGATTTGTATTAATTTAATACTTGTGGATTCAAGGAAAGAATTAAGAAGTACTATTAGAGTTATACTCTTATGTTGTTATCAATTTCCTTTATTGTTTTATAAAAGTGATATATTCAAACAGTAATAATAACTAATCCTTTTGGTAATTAAACAAATACTAAGTACCTTATTCAAATATTTAAATATTAACCAACTTATTCACCCAAGAATATTATAACCCCTAAGAATTAAAAGTTAAAGATTGATATATATATAACTAGGTAATTATAATTGATGTTTCAACTCAGAGTGGGATATTGATATAGCCTCATACTATAATATTAATTAAAGATTTCTCTAGAATTCCTATCCCCAACACTTCACTAAGTTTGGGTTCTAGTTAAGGGATTCCTTTTCTAAATGTACTCTGTTTAAATCTCGCCCCTACTTCACTAAGATCTCTTTTGTCTAATTAACCTAGTCATCCGACTCTATCATAGCCATCCTCTTTTGACGACATGGTCATGTCCCTTCTACAACATTCCTTCATTCTGCTCCTAGTACATTAGCTTTGTATCTGCTTCTAAGGCTTGCAAGGTTTCCATTCTCTTTATATAACCTATGATATCCAACTCCTAGAATGGGTAGGGTACTATTCTTCTCAATACAAGTTTGTTCTTGTTATAAGCTTGATTAAGCTACTTTGCCTTTAACTACTCCATACAATTAGTATCACTTACTTTATCATACCCCAGCTTGATTCCTCATGACCAAACTAGATAATTCAACTTACTAAGGTTTAGCCTAATTTATATACTCCCAATACTTCTTTATCAACTGGTCATCTATCCTCAAGAGCCTTGAGAATAATGACCACCATCCTTTGATCATACCAAGCTTAGGCTTCTAATTGTCTGATCAGGATCTATATTCCACTAAGTAGCAAGCTTGTACTAATCCCTCTATAGGATTTATCTTGTTAAAGAAACTGACTTGAAGTTTATACCTGCTTGGCTTAACAAGATTATTACTTGATACTCTAACACTACTAGCTTTCTTATAACTTCTCAAGTATTAGTTAATTCTTAGGTTTAGATACTTCTTCTAGTTAACTCATGAGTGAGTTAACTCCTCCAACATCCAATGGTTTGATCACCACTAAGGATCTCATTCCATTGACGATGGCACACTCTACCACAACTAGTTCCTTCTCCTTATTGATTTACTTAATGTCGTTGGAAGGTAAACATAATAGATCAAAGCTAAGAGTCATTCAATTCTGGTCAGGAATTGATCACTCAATATTGATGATCAATTGACACTAGGCCTTAACTATTTAGAAATGTCATATGTTAATATGACAACAATGGCATGTAATGAATGGTCTTGGCTTGCCTTCTATTTTCTCTCTATTAGATAAGAATTAATGTTTAAGAACTACCATGATGCTCATGGTGGAATTAACTATAGCAAGCAAGTGTATCAAGATTAGTTATAGAGTATCTTTGCTTAAGTTATATACTTAACTTGGTATTCAGGATTTGTGGTAGATAATACCTTGATATCATCTTTAGAATATTAAGTATTCATCCTTAAGTTGTTGTATGGAATACCATGTCATGATATCTAGAAGATCTAGTACTCCTTAATGAGTAGTGTGTTGTGACTTAGTTTTATTACATTTGACCTACCCTTAGATCAAATTATATTACCCAAAGATAAGGTTTTAGCAAAGGTCATATTGAAACTTATCACAGTCTACTTCATGATCTACTTCAGTTCCACCAAGTTAAGAGAAGCTTCAATCACTTTGAGAAGTTTTATTTAAAAGCACGAAAATTATCCAGATTTTCTATGCATGAATGCAATGCACACACCTCATCTCAGCTTATTTCTAAACTCTAATGCTGGGATGTTACAATAATGCAGCAATGGCTAGAGGAGTTTTGGATACGGCAGGTGATACATGCAAAAGGACTCCATGCACATGTCTTTCGTAAAATTTTAAGAACAATCCACCATTTACCTGTAGGTCAAATTAATTCAACCTAATTTCGATAAATCGATATAAAGTCATTAGAGTAGGTGAAGTTAGCTTGAAAACGCTTAAAACATGGGCATAATAATAAGAAAAACATGCACGGTCCACTATGTCTAAAAACATGGGTTTGTACATTCCGAGCCATATTATTACTCTCTATCTCTTTACAGAAAAATATGGCCACACCGCTATGAAAACTGAATTTTTTCCCTAAGGGCTAGTTTGATTCAAAAGAATCTCATAGGAATTTTGTAGGATTTTGATCCATAGGAATTTTTCCTATGTGCATCATTTGATTCATAGGATTTGGCTGTTAGGAATTTTCCCCATAGGATTGCATTGCACTATGTTTTGGGGAAACTTTCCACCCACCTCATCCTCATGTTACAATTCCTTTGATTTCCTGTGAATCAAACATTTCTTCAAGAAAAATTCCCATAGGCTCCAAATCCTGTAGGATTCAACTACATAACATTCTAATAATACTACGTTTTTCCTATTACTGTGTTTTTCCTATCCCGTGAATCAAACAGGACCTAAATGTTGGAGACTCCCACGGGCAACATTGCCTACTACACCAACATGCACCCATCTACCAAATCAACGTGGGAACAGTATCATAAACTATGATGTCGATATTGCCATGACCTTTTTTGGTCATCAGGGTTGAAACCAAATAATATTCATACATGGTGCGACAATATCACGGAGCTGATTTTTCAAAAGCTGGAAAATCCTGTGGTTATCAGTTTCCTGGCAGGTAGTACACATGACGTGATAGGATACCATGCGTAAATATTTGTTTTTCTGTTTTTTCTTTATTACATATGATTGTTTCAAAACGGGTTTAAAATTTTCAAGATGAAAATTCTTAGGAGGAAGTTGAATTGGTCAAAACTCACGATTGTTTCCGATATATTAATTGCATGATGGGTACCTACAAAATTATTTTGTAAAACTTCAATAGCAGTCTACCACATACTAGAGCTCGTAGTTTAAATTTGACCTGATTTCATTAAAAGAGACATAAAATCATTCGAGTGGACCAAGTTAGCTAGTAAGCTTGAAAACTCATAAAACTTGGAAATCGTACGTAAAACATGGTCCACTGTATCTGGAAACTCGGCTTGTGGCATTCAAAACCATATTCTTCGTACTTTATATGCATAGTATTCATGGTGCTAAAGTTTAACTATGGAATCTTCTAGATGCTAGACATGACATAATCTAATATACTAAAAGAGATCCAATGGTCAACAATATTAGGATTTTCCAATCTATATCCAACTGCCAATGTTCGAAGTTATTCATACACTATATAGTGGCATGGATATTGTGACGCAACAGGGAGTTTTTTCTTTTGAAATAAAGTTAAACAATTATTTCTGATTTTTTTATGGCGAGCAATACGTGTAAGTGGATGCCACATGAAAGTATTTGGTTTATTTTCTTTGTTTTATTTCAATGTCTTCAAAATATTATCAAATTTTTAGGCATGCATATTTTTAGCACGAAGTTAGTTGTATTTTTCAAAACTCACAATGGTTCTCGATATATTGACAACATTGGTACCAACAAACGACATTTGTAAAATTCAAGAGCAACCTATCGCGCTTACTTGTAGTTTATATCTGACCTAATTTCGTTAAATCGGCATAAAGTCCTCTAAGTGGGCAAAGTTAGCTAGCTCAGAAGCTTTAAAAAATCTAAAACTAGCGAGTTGTAAGAAAGCATGGTTCACTTTGTCTGAAATATGGGGTGGTGACACTTTTTTCAACTAGGTTTGGCCCAGAAGGAATGAAATGATTCGGTTAACGACTTAACACGGTCAGTGGAAGTACATGTTACATCAAGGACCTCAAAAAGATAAAAATATACCAATCCATATTTTAGTACAAAGGGACCTGAAAATAAGCATGGGAAAGCGGTTGGGGTTGGCTCTCCTTCTCCACACACTAGATGAGTCATATTGTTCGTACTAGAACAACTACTACTTGCTTAACAAAAAGGAAATCAGCGCGGTGCTTACTTTTTCCAGATCTTGCCGATGAAGTGCATCGAATGCGATGGAACGTATATATATATATCAAGTATAGTATCCCTTCTCCAGTACTATGAGTGTCGATCTTTGGAATAACCTTCCATGCCTATGTTTGGGAAGCAAGTGAAAAAATCGAAACCGAAAAAGTTTGATTTGCTACTGCTTTTTGCCGCCACCCCAACCCAAGGCCCAAAGTGGTTCCTTTTTATGCACACCAACGCAATGAGCTGACATACACACAAGAGATAGACATAGAGCCGTTGTACCATTGCTAGAGTTGCAAGCGGGATCCCCCGAAAGTCTTGCTTCTAGTTTATTTTGATGTACTCCTAAATAACCTCAAAATGAACTAGAAGCGGGACTTTCATGGGATCCTGCTCTCAACCCTAACCATGGCACGGGTTCTCGGCGCCAGGTTGTGGACGAGGCGGAGATCAGCTGGCAGGTGTGCACGAGGGTGCCGAGAAGATACATACTTTTATAGAATAAGGCACACACGCATTCTAAAGTAAAGTTTGACCGAATAAATAGAGTAATTAATACTTGATTATATTATGTATATTTAGTGTCGTTGGATTCATATTGAAATACACTTTCCAATAATGATAATTTTGTACAATCATTCTTTATATATTTAGAGTAAATCTTGGTCAAAGAAAAAATATGCAAAACAAGGATGCCTTATTCCTTGGGACAGAGGTAGAGTAATACTATGCAAATAGAAGTTATAAATAAATAAATGTGACTGGTCAAACAGATGTGACGAGACTATACTTTACTAGGAAGTGACATGGTTAATTTAGCGCATAGCAGCGTGCTAGTCTATCACGCTAGCCGGCATCCTCGATGCATCCGCTTCCTACAACAGAAAAGAAAAGAAAAACCTCTTTCAAAGAGCCATCCCATTATCCCCATCTCCGTTCACTGTATCCCCACTCGTCGACACCGCCTAGCTGCATTTGGGATCCTCTCCACCACACGGTTCACACATTGTCTTCGCCATCTTGCCTGCTGCATCATGATACGTTGCTAACGTATTTTTGATGTACCATGCTTGTTTTGTGGACTCATTGGAATAACTTAGTTTTAGGAGTTGGATGCATGAGTAGAACTCATACTTGGTTGTGGAGGCTAGCAAAAGACAGGGAGCGACAAACTAAGAGAGCAATAATGGCCATAATCATGTAGAGCGACAAAACATCATTAATCAAAGCATAAATTGATACTACAAGTTGAAAACTAAAGGATCATAAAGGCTATGGTGACTTGGGATAGTCATAACATGGTGTGAGCATGTGCCAAGTCAACCCAAATAAAGCATCAAAGGAGAATACCACAATACTATGCTTTAACATGCTAAAACAACACATGATTCTTCAAAGGCATATTAAGAAATCTCGATTGTTTATAACAAGTCATGCTATAGCAAAGAATACTAAGCATAAAGCTAAAACAATATCAAGCATGGCATGACAAAGCATAGGCCACAGTCAAAAACAAGCTCTCATTACCACTTCAGCATGAACTTTTCCTACTCTTTTCCAATCCAAACCAAGCTATTTGAAAACCAATGTATGAAAGAGGGGGTCCAACCAATTTATTCAGCAAACTAAGCAAACCAAGCAAACAAAAAACCAAAATGAAAACAAAAGGAAGACACTCCAAGAACAACACAACTGTGCATGAAACAATAAAAATGAAGTGTTTGGAAGAAACCTGGAATTTTTATTGATGAAGAAGGAGATGCCTTGGGCATCTCCAAGCTTTGATGTTTGTACTTCTTGGATATTTCTTGGGGTGACAAGCGTGGTATCCCCAAGCTTGAGCTTTAGTCCATCCTTCATCTCATTACTCATTCCTTCCATACACCTGAAATTTTTTCCTTCATACAAAACTTCACACAATCTTTATTAGAAACATTAGTGCACTCAAGATAATAGGTCTTTAGGCTCAGTTTCAACACCAATAAAACTTCCATGAAAACACCAATGCAACTAATGGCAGAAATCTGTCAAAACAGACCAGCAGGTAAAGACAAATTTTTTCGAAGACCTTCTGTTGCTCAAATCGAAAAGTGTCGAACTAACGAAAGTTAGATAACAATCTGGGGCAGAAGCACAAAAATTTACGCCTCAAAAGGACGTACAGAGATTTTACGCGAATTTTTACAGTGAAGAACAGAAATCTATTTCGGGACACCAACTTTCCCAAGCATTCTTCTCTCTCATTAGAGGTTACTCTTGGCACAAAAAGCAAATCAAAAAGATAAGGAACGGTTATTACAGAAGTAATAACTTTCAAGACTCATCTAAAACTTTTGGGTTATCTCCTAATAAGTACTTTTCTTTAACGCCTTTAAGTTAGGCATGATAGTTTGAGAAGATGCTCACATAAGAAATATGAATTTAGAGTAAAAGAGAGCATCAAGAAGCAAATATAAAACACATTTGAGCCTAACCCACTTCCTATGCATAGGAATCTTGTAAAGAAACAAGTCATGAAAGCACAAAACAACAGGCATAGGAAAGCAAAACAAGTGTAACTTCAAAAAATTTCAACATAAAGAGGGGAAACTTAATATTGTTGAGATGCATAAAACCATGTTTCCCTCTCTCATAATAACTTTCAGTAGCATCATGAATAAAATTAACAATATAACGATCATATGAAACATTCTTATCATGAGCCACATGCATAAAATAATTAATACTCCTCACATAAACATAGTCATTCTTATTAATTGTAGTGGGAGCAAATTCAACAAAATAGATATCATTATTATTCTCATCACCATAATCATCAAATATAGTAGGCATATTGTAATCATAATTAATTTTCTCCTCAATAGTAGGTGGACTGAAAATATCATATTCATCATTGTAATCATCATATATTGGAAGTTTGGTATCATCATAAGCAATAGAGTAGCTATCTTCCAAAGCTGGGGAACTAAAAAGATCATTTTCATAAAAACTAGTTTCCCCAAGCTTAGACTTTACCAGAGCATTAGCAATAATGATGTCCAAAGAATTCATACTAACAACATTGCTATTAGCATGCAAATAAAGTTCCATATGTTTTTTAATTTTCTGTTCAAACACTTCATGTCCTAACTCAAGGTAAATACTATAAAGCTCTCTAATTTTGTTGTTGTTTTCCATTAAGCCTAACTAGTGAAAACAAGAAACAAAAAGACAAAATTGCATAATCTAAAGGAAATAACTTCGATCACTCACACCGGAGGATGTGAGTACCTTTTAACTTACCTCCCCGGCAACGGCGCCAGAAAATAGCTTGGTGTCTACGCACTTCTATTCTTGTAGACAGTTGTTGGGCCTCCAAGTGCAGAGGTTTCTAGAATAGCAGCAAGTTTTCCCTTAATTGGATCATCCAAGGTTTATCAAACTCAGGAAGGAAGTGTTCAAAGGTATCCCCTCTCAAGCAACCCTGCAATCAAGATACAAGAAGTCTCTTGTGTCCCCAACACACCCAATACACTTGGCATGTGTATAGGTGCACTAGTTCGGCGAAGATATAGTGAAATACAAGTGGTAATGGTGCCATAAAATAGCTTGATAGTGTGAAAGAGACTAAAGACAAACTGAAATAAAGATGGAAGCAAGCAAACATGTAACAGATCTAGTTGCAAATGGTGTTTCAATGCTTAGAAACAAGGCCTAGGGATCATACTTTCACTAGTGAACACTCTCTCATATAAATATCTTCTCTTTATGATACTACTCTTAACTACTCTCCGGTTGGACACACTAATCGATGGTAGGGCTATAACAGCACACCTCAAAGTTCACCTTTCCCATCTAGATAACCCACACTGTCACCTTGAGTACTAGATGGTTCAAACAAACCCCACAATTTCATAAAGACATCCAACTCCAAATATAACTCATAACAAGTATTTGAAATCTCTAGCCTAAGTGCCACCATGGTGTGCACACTGTCAACTTCACACACATGGGGAGAGCAGAGATCTATTAAAGCACTTGAGTAGCAAGGTAGATCTATAAATTACAAGCTCATGATCTCAATAAGATCATGCATAGAGAGAGATGAACACATAGCTACCAGTAGAACCCTTAGCCTCGAGAGAGAACTACTCCCTCCTCATCATGGGAATCAGCAACGGTGATGGAGATGGTGGTGGACATCAATGGAGATGGCACCGGGGGCACTTCCCCGTCCCGGCAGGGTGCCGGAATAGAGAATTTCTGTCCCCTGAATCTCCCCTTCGGTGGCGGCGGCGCTGCGGAACTTTTCGTGGCTGGAGGCTTGATGATTTAGGGTTTTTGCATTGGGAGGCTTCATATAGGCGAAGAGGCAAGGTCGGTGGGCAGCCAGGGGGCCCACACCATGCCCTGGCGCGGCCTGGGAGGACCCGCGCCTAGGGGTGGTTTGGCCACCCTATGGCCCCCCTTCGTCTTTCCTTCTGGCTCCATGAATCTTCTGGGAAAATAATGACTTTGGCTTCTGTCCAGTCCAATTCCGAGAATATTCATTTTCTAACTTTCTGGAGCCAAAAACAGGAGAAAACAGGCAACTGGCACTGTGGCTCTTGTTAATAGGTTAGTCCAAGAAATCATATGAAAAGAACTCCAAAGTATGGACAAAACATAATAAAGTAGATAAAACCAAGCATGGAACATCAAAAATTATGGATACGTTAGCAACGTATCAACATCCCCAAGCTTAACTCCTGCTCGTCCTCGAGCAGGTAAGTGATAAAAAGAAAGAATAATTTTTGAGGTGACATGCACTATCATAAACTTGATCAAAGTATTTGTAAAACATTGATAGCCGGGATCATAGTACTTCAATCAAAACATGAAAGACAAAGTTCTAGCAATAATACAAAGCAACTAAGTTGCAACATGAAAAGGCACAAACAAAAGATTCATGAATAACAATGCTTTGCAAGATGTTTGTTTGTTTCACATAAAGAAAACATAGCATAGTGGCATTCAGCTTGTCACTCATAGAGTAGCAAACATAAAGGCATAGGACACCTTCAAAGTTCATAAGGGTGACTAGATACAAATAGTTTAAGGACAAGCAATATCAAAGTTATGCATCAATCAACAAGTCTTGGGACAACGCACATTAAACTAAGAATGGCCACTATGCTCTCTCAATAGGTGCATAAGGATCGAAGATGGAGACTCAACATAAAAGTAAAAGAAAAGCCTTCATAGAAGGAAGTAGGGATTCAAGTTTCATAAAGAGCTTCCAAAAATTATGGTACTTATTAGCTTTCAGCTCTCATTGCCCATATCATAAGCATCTTGAAGGTGATTAAGGTTAAAGTGAACAAACTATGGTGTATATGCTTGACGAAGTATAAGTTGGAAATCTCATGTCCCTTGAATACGAGGGCCGCTCCTCATTCTACTCAAGTTTAGTCACCGGTAGGTTCTTGTCATCGTAAGTACATGTGTATCATAGAGAACCGCCAACGGGGTACCCCTTGCCCGATGATACGGAAGAATCCCCATATCAAAATGACAAGGCAAGCAGACAACAAGCATCTCAGCAATCTTCTTATTTACCATGGGAATATGGTGCTTTTTTCTCTCTTTCCTCTTTTTTCATATCTCTTTTGTTTTCTATTTCTCTTTTTTTCTCAATATCTGACTCTATTTTATAAGAAGAATGCTTCATAGACAGATCATTATGGTTATGCTGCAGGTTTCCACCATGACAGCATGGATTAGACCGGTGGCCCAGGCGTTTCTCTAACACACATACATAACTCCATGGACTTAGAAGCTCCCCTTTCATTTCACACCGACGACATCCATAGACAAAAGAGCATGATATCAACTAGCTACAAAGTACCCGTGCAATGTTGAAAGCATTCCCCATGACAACATGGTTCTGCTAATCCCCAACAAATAAGTGCAAGCATATACAACATAGACGACACAATGGTTCAAGTTTATTAAGGGCAAGAAAAGTATAGTGTGCCATCAAGTTCGTGAGAGCTTTAATCACTAGTTTTCTCATAACAAGTTTAATTTGGAAGGTAGCCAAAAACATGAATATACTTGGAATAGCATATGCTAGTAGGTAGGTATGGTGGACTCTTTGGAATAACCTGGTTTTAGGATTTGGTTGCATGAGTAGAGCTCATACTTGGTTGTGGAGGCTAGCAAAAGACAGGGAGCGACAAACTAAGAGAGCAATAATGGCCATAATCATGCAGAGCGACAAAACATCATTAATCAAAGCATAAAGTGATACTACAATTTCAAAACTAAAGGATCATAAAGGCTATGGTGACTTGGGATAGTCATAACAAGGTGTGAACATGTGCCAAGTCAACCCAAATAAAGCATCAAAGGAGAATACCACAATACTATGCTTTAATATGCTAAAACAACGCATGGTTCTTCAAAGGCACATTAAGAAATCTCGATTGTTTATAACAAGTCATGCTATAGCAAATAATACTAAGCATAAAGCCAAAACAATATCAAGCATGGCATGACAAAGCATAGGCCACAGTCAAAAACAAGCTCTCATTACCACTTAAGCATGAACTTTTCCTACTCTTTTCCAATCCAAACCAAACTATTTGAAAACCAACGTATGAAAGAGGGGGTCCAACCAATTTATTCAAAAAACTAAGCAAACCAAGCAAACAAAAAAACAAAATGAAAACGAAAATGAAGACGCTCCAAGAACAACACAACTGTGCATGAAACAATAAAAATGAAGTGTTTGGAAGAAACCTGGAATTTTTATTGATGAAGAAAGAGATGCCTTGGGCATCCCCAAGCTTTGCGTTTGCACTTCTTGGATATTTCTTGGGGTGACACGCGTGGCATCCCCAAGCTTGAGCTTTAGTCCATCCTTCATGTCATTACTAATTCCTTCCATACACCTGAAATTTTTCCTTCATACAAAACTTCACACAATCTTTATTAGCAACATTAGTGCACTCAAGATAATAGGTCTTTAGGTTCAGTTTCAACACCAATAAAACTTCCATGAAAACACAAGCTACTGTAGCACTTCCCTCAAAAAGCTCAATTCCCCAAAGAGAACCCAAAAAGGAACCAACAAGAAGCAAATGCAACTAATGGCAGAAATCTGTCAAAACAGACCAGCAGGTAAAGACGAATTTTTCAAAGACCTTCTGTTGCTCAAATCGAAAAGTGTCGACCTAACGAAAGTTAGATAACAACCTGGGGCAGAATCACAAAAATTTACGCCTCAAAAGGACGTACAGAGATTTTACACGAATTTTTACAGTGAAGAACAGAAATCTGTTTCGGGACAGCAACTTTCCAAGCATTACTTCTCTCTCATTAGAGGTTACTCTTGGCACAAAAAGCACATAAAAAGAATAAGGAGCGGTTATTACAGAAGTAATAACTTTCAAGACTCATCTAAAACTTTTGGGTTATCTCCCAATAAGTACTTTTCTTTAACGCCTTTAAGTTAGGCATGATAGTTTGAGAAGATGCTCACATAAGAAATATGAATTTAGAGTAAAAGAGAGCATCAAGAAGCAAATATAAAACACATTCGAGCCTAACCCACTTCCTATGCATAGGAATCTTGTAAATAAACAAGTCATGAAAGCACAAAACAACAGGCATAGGAAAGCAAAACAAGTGCAACTTCAAAATTTTCAACATAAAGAGGGGAAACTTAATATTGGTGAGATGCATAAAACCATGTTTCCCTCTCTCATAATAATTTTCAGTAGCATCATGAATAAAATTAACAATATAACGATCATATGAAACATTCTTATCATGAGCCACATGCATAAAAAAATTAATACTCCCCACATAAACATAGTCATTCTTATTAATTGTAGTGGGAGCAAATTCAACAAAACAGCTATCATTATTATTCTCATCACCATAATCATAAAATGTAGTAGGCATATTGTAATCATAATTAATTTTCTCCTCAATAGTAGGTGGACTGAAAATATCATATTCATCATTGTAATCATCATATATTGGAGGTTTGGTATCATCATAAGCAATAGAATAGCTATCTTCCAAAGCTGGGGAAGTAAAAAGATCATTTTCATAAAAACTAGTTTCCCCAAGCTTAGACTTTACCATAGCATTAGCAATAATGGTGTCCAAAGAATTCATACTAATAACATTGCTATTAGCATGCAAATAAAGTTCTATAGGTTTTTTAATTTTCTCTTCAAACACTTCATGTCCTAACTCAAGGTAAATACTATAAAGCTCTCTAATTTTGTTGTTGTTTTTCATTAAGCCTAACTAGTGAAAACAAGAAACAAAAAAACAAAATTGCAGAATCTAAAGGAAATAACTTTGAGCACTCACACCGAAGGATGTGAGTACCTTTTACCTTACCTCCCTGGCAACAGCGCCAGAAAATAGCTTGATGTCTACGCACTTCTATTCTTGTAGACAGTTGTTGGGCCTCCAAGTGCAGAGGTTTGTAGAACAGCAGCAAGTTTTCCCTTAAGTGGATCACCCAAGGTTTATCGAACTCAGGGAGGAAGTGGTCAAAGGTATCCCCTCTCAAGCAACCCTGCAATCAAGATACAAGAAGTCTCTTGTGTCCCCAACACACCCAATACACTTGTCAGGTGTATAGGTGCACTAGTTCGGCGAAGAGATAGTGAAATACAAGTGGTAATGGTGCCAGAAAATAGCTTGATAGCGTGAAAGAGACTAAAGGAAAACTGAAATAAAGATGGAAGCAAGCAAACATGTAACAGATCTAGTTGCAAACGGTGTTTCAATGCTTAGAAACAAGGCCTAGGGATCATACTTTCACTAGTGAACACTCTCTCATATAAATATCTTCTCTTTATGATACTACTCTTAACTACTCTCCGGTTGGACACTCTAATCGATGGTAGGGCTATAACAACACACCTCAAAGTTCATCTTTCCCATCTAGATAACCCCACACTGTCACCTTAAGTACTAGATGGTTCAAACAAACAGCACAATTTCATAAAGACATCCAACTCCAAATATAACTCATAACAAGTATTTGAAATCTCTAGCCCAAGTGCCACCATGGTGTGCACACTGTCAACTTCACACACATGGGGAGAGCAAAGATCTATTAAAGCACTTGAGTAGCAAGGTAGATCTATAGATTACAAGCTCATGATCTCAATAAGATCATGCATAGAGAGAGATGAACAGATAGCTACTGGTAGAACCCTTAGCCTCGAGAGAGAACTACTCCCTCCTTATCATGGGAATCAGCAACGGTGATGGAGATGGTGGTGGAGATCGATGGAGATGGCTCCAGGGGCACTTCCCCGTCCTAGCAGGGTGCCGGAACAGAGACTTTCTGTCCCAGATCTCCCTTCACATGGTGGCGGCTCTGGAACTTTTTGTGGCTGGAGGCTTGATGATTTAGGGTTTTTGCATCGGGAGGCTTCTTATAGGTGAAGAGGCAAGGGCGATGGGTAGCCAGGGGGCCCACACCATGCCCTGGTGCGCCCTGGGGGGACCCGCTTCTAGGGGTGGTTTGGCCACCCTGTGGCCCCCTTCGTCTCTCCTTCTGGCTCCGTGAATCTTCTGGGAAAATAAGGAATTTCGCTTTTGTCCGGTCCAATCCGAGAATATTCATTTTCTAACTTTCTGGAACCAAAAACAGCAGAAAACAGGCAACTGGCGCTATATCTCTTGTTAATAGGTTAGTCCAAGAAATCATAAAACCAAGCAACGTATCAACAAGACATAAGAAAGTAGATAAAACCAAGCATGGAACATCAAAAATTATGGATACGTTAGCAACGTATCAACATCCCCAAGCTTAACTCCTGCTCGTCCTCGAGTAGGTAAGTGATAAAAAGAAAGAATAAGTTTTGAGGTGACATGCACCATCATAAACTTGATCAAAGTATTTGTAAAACATTGATAGCTGGGATCATAGTACTTCAATCAAAACATGAAAGACAAAGTTCTAGCACTAATACAAAGCAACTAAGTTGCAACATGAAAAGGCACAAACAAAAGATTCATGAATAACAATGCTTTGCAAGACGTTTGTTTGTTTCACATAAAGAAAACATAGCATAGTGGCATTCAGCTTGTCACTCATAGAGTAGCAAACATAAATGCATAAGACACCTTCAAAGTTCATAAGGGTGACTAGATAAAAATAGTTTAAGAATAAGCAATATCAAAGTTAGGCATCAATCAACAAGTCTTGGGACAATGCACATTAAACTAAGAATGGCCACTATGCTCTCTCAATAGGTGCATTAGGATAGACGATGGAGACTCAACATAAAAGTAATAGAAAAGCCTTCATAGAAGGAAGTAGGGATTCAAGTTTCATAAAGAGCTTCCAAAAATTATGGTACTTATTAGCTTTCAGCTCTCATTGCCCATATCATAAGCATCTTGAAGGTGATTAAGGTTAAAGTGAACAAACTATGGTGTATATGCTTGATGAAGTATAAGTTGTAAATCTCATGTCCCTTGAATACGAGGGCCGCTCTTCATGCTACTCAAGTTTAGTCACCGGTAAGTTCTTGTCATCGTAAGTACATGTGTATCATAGAGAACCGCCAACGGGATACCCCTTGCCCGATGATACGGAAGAATCCCCATATAAAAATGACAAGGCAAGCAGACAACGAGCATCTCAGCAATATTCTTATTTACCATCGGAATATGGTGCTTTTTTCTCTCTTTCCTCTTTTCATAATCTCTTTTTTTCTTTTTCTCTTTTTTCTCAATATCAGACTCTTTTTTTTATAAGACGAATGCTTCATAGACAGCTCATTATGGTTACGCTGCAGGTTTCCACCATGTCAGCATGGATTAGACCAGCGGCCCAGGCGTTTCTCTAACACACATACATAACTCCATGGACTTACAAGCTCCCCTTTCATTTCACACCGACGACATCCATAGACAATAGATCATGATATCAACTAGGTACAAAGTACCCGTGCAATGTTGAAAGCGTTCCCCATGACAACATGGTTCTGCTAATCCCCAACAAATAAGTGCAAGCATATACAACATAGACGACACAATGGTTCAAGTTTATTAAGGGCAAGAAAAGTAAAGTGTGCCATCAAGTTCGTGAGAGCTTTAGTCACTAGTTTTCTCATAACAAGTGGAAGGTAAACAAAAACATGAATATACTTGGAATAGCATATGCTAGTAGGTAGGCATGGTGGACTCTTTGGAATAACTTGGTTTTAGGAGTTGGATGCATGAGTAGAACTCATACTTGGTTGTGGAGGCAAGCAAAAGACAGTGAGCGACAAACTAAGAGAGCAATAATGGCCATAATCATGCAGAGCGACAAAACATCATTAATCAAAGCATAAAGTGATACTACAAGTTCAAAACTAAAGGATCATAAAGGCTATGGTGACTTGGGATAGTCATAACATGGTGTGAGCATGTGCCAAGTCAACCCAAATAAAGCATCAAAGGAGAATACCACAATACTATGCTTTAATATGCTAAAACAATGCATGGTTCTTCAAAGGCACATTAAGAAATCTCGATTGTTTATAACAAGTCATGCTATAGCAAAGAATACTAAGCATAAAGCCAAAACAATATCAAGCATGGCATGACAAAGCATAGGCCATAGTCAAAAACAAGCTCTCATTACCACTTAAGCATGAACTTTTCCTACTCTTTTCCAATCCAAACCAAACTATTTGAAAACCAACGTATGAAAGAGGGGGTCCAACCAATTTATTCAGCAAACTAAGCAAACCAAGCAAACGAAAAACCAAAATGAAAATGAAAAGGAAGACGCTCCAAGAACAACACAACTGTGCATGAAACAATAAAAATGAAGTGTTTGGAAGAAACCTGGAAGTTTTATTGATGAAGAAGGAGATGCCTTGGGCATCCCCAAGCTTTGACGTTTGTACTTCTTGGATATTTCTTGGGGTGACACGCCTGGAATCCCCAAGCTTGAGCTTTAGTCCATCCTTCATCTCATTACTCATTGCTTCCATACACCTGAAAATTTTCCTTCATACAAAACTTCACACAATCTTTATTAGCAACATTAGTGCACTCAAGATAATAGGTCTTTAGGTTTAGTTTCAACACCAATAAAACTTCCATGAAAACACAAGCTATTGTAGCACTTCCCTCAAAAAGCTCAATTCCCCAAAGAGAACCCAAAAAGGAACCAACAAGAAGCAAATGCAAATAATGGCAGAAAGCTGTCAAAACAGACTAGCAGGTAAAGACGATTTTTTTCGAAGACCTTCTGTTGCTCAAATCAAAAAGTGTAGAACTAATGAAAGTTAGATAATAACCTAGGGCAGAATCACAAAACTTTACGCCTCAAAAGGACACATAGATATTTTACACGAATTTTTACGGTGAAGAACAAAAATCTGTTTCAGGACAACAACTTTCCCAAGCATTACTTCTCTCTCATTAGAGGTTACTCTTGGCACAAAAAGCAAATAAAAAGGATAAGGAGCGGTTATTACAGAAGTAATAACTTTCAAGACTCATCTAAAACTTTTGGGTTATCTCCCAATAAGTACTTTTCTTTAACGCCTTTAAGTTAGGCATGATAGTTTGAGAAGATGCTCACATAAGAAATATGAATTTAGAGTAAAAGAGAGCATCAAGAAGCAAATATAAAACACATTCGAGCCTAACCCACTTCCTATGCATAGGAATCTTGTAAATAAACAAGTCATGAAAGCACAAAACAACAGGCATAGGAAAGCAAAACAAGTGCAACTTCAAAATTTTCAACATAAAGAGGGGAAACTTAATATTGTTGAGATGCATAAAACCATGTTTCCCTCTCTCATAATAACTTTCAGTAGCATCATGGATAAAATTAACAATATAATGATCATATGAAACATTCTTATCATGAGCCACATGCATAAAAGAATATAATACTCCCCACATAAACATAGTCATTCTTATTAATTGTAGTGGGAGCAAATTCAACAAAATAGCTATCATTATTATTCTCATCACCATAATCATCAAATGTAGGAGGCATATTATAATCATAATTAATTTTCTCCTCAATAGTAGGTGGACTGAAAATATCATATTCATCATTGTAATCATCATATATTGGAGGTTAGGTATCATCATAAGCAATAGAATAGCTATCTTCCAAAGCTGGGGAACTAAAAAGATCATTTTCATAAAAACTAGTTTCCCCAAGCTTAGACTTTTCCATAGCATTAGCAATAATGGTGTCCAAATAATTCATACTAACAACATTGCTATTAGCATGCAAATAAAGTTCCATAGGTTTTTTAATTTTCTCTTCAAACACTTCATGTCCTAACTCAAGATAAATACTATAAAGCTCTCTAATTTTTGTTGTTGTTTTCCATTAAGAATAACTAGTGAAAACAAGAAACAAAAAGACAAAATTGCAGAATCTAAAGGAAATAACTTCGAGCACTCACACTGGAGGATGTGAGTACCTTTTACCTTACCTCCCCTGCAACAGCGCCAGAAAATAGCTTGATGTCTACGCACTTCTATTCTTGTAGACAGTTGTTGGGCCTCCAAGTGCAAAGGTTTGTAGAACAGCAGCAAGTTTTCCCTTAAGTGGATCACCCAAGGTTTATCGAACTCAGGAAGGAAGTGGTCAAAGGTATCCCCTCTCAAGCAACCCTGCAATCAAGATACAAGAAGTCTCTTGTATCCCGAACACACCCAATACACTTGTCAGGTGTATAGGTGCACTAGTTCGGCGAAGAGATAGTGAAATACAAGTGGTAATGGTGCCAGAAAATAGCTTGATAGCGTGAAAGAGACTAAAGGCAAACTGAAATAAAGATGGAAGCAAGCAAACATGTAACAGATCTAGTTGCAAACGGTGTTTCAATGCTTAGAAACAAGGCCTAGGGATCATACTTTCACTAGTGAACACTCTCTCATATAAATATCTTCTCTTTATGATACTACTCTTAACTACTCTCCGGTTGGACACTCTAATCGATGGTAGGGCTATAACAGCACACCTCAAAGTTCATCTTTCCCATCTAGATAACCCCACACTGTCACCTTGAGTACTAGATGGTTCAAACAAACACCACAATTTCATAAAGACATCCAACTCCAAATATAACACATAACAAGTATTTGAAATCTCTAGCCTAAGTGCCACCATGGTGTGCACACTGTCAACTTCACACACATGGGGAGAGCAAAGATCTATTAAAGCACTTGAGTAGCAAGGTAGATCTATAGATTACAAGCTCATGATCTCAATAAGATCATGCATAGAGAGAGATGAACACATAGCTACTGGTAGAACCCTTAGCCTCGAGAGAGAACTACTCCCTCCTCATCATGGGAATCAGCAACGGTGATGGAGATGGTGGTGGAGATCGATGGAGATGGCTCCAGGGGCACTTCCCCGTCCCAGCAAGGTGCCGGAACAGAGACTTTCTATCCCCCGAATCTCCCCTTCGGCATTGGCGCTCTGAACTTTTCGTGGCTGGAGGCTTGATGATTTAGGGTTTTTGCATCGGGAGGCTTCTTATAAGCGAAGAGGCAAGGGCGGTGTGGCGACCAGGGCCACCATGCCTGGCGGCCTGGGGACCCGCGCCTAGGGGTGGTTTGGCCACACTGTGGCCCCCCTTCGTCTCTCCTTCTGGCTCCGTGAATCTTCCGGGAAAATAACGACTTTCGCTCTTGTCCGGTCCAATTCCAAGAATATTCATTTTCTAACTTTCTGGAACCAAAAACAGCAGAAAACAGGCAACTGGCACTGTGCCTCTTGTTAATAGGTTAGTCCAAGAAATCATATGAAAAGAACTCCAAAGTGTGGACAAGACATAATAAAGTAGATAAAACCAAGCATGGAACATCAAAAATTATGGATACGTTAGCAACGTATCAACACCCCCAAGCTTAACTCCTGCTCGTCCTCGAGCAGGTAAGTGATAAAAAGAAAGAATAATTTTTGAGGTGACATGCACTATCATAAACTTGATCAAAGTATTTGTAAAACATTGATAGCCGGGATCATAGTACTTCAATCAAAACATGAAAGACAAAGTTCTAGCAATAATACAAAGCAACTAAGTTGCAACATGAAAAGGCACAAACAAAAGATTCATGAATAACAATGCTTTGCAAGATGTTTGTTTGTTTCACATAAAGAAAACATAGCATAGTGGCATTCAGCTTGTCACTCATAGAGTGGCAAACATAAAGGCATAGGACACCTTCAAAGTTCATAAGGGTGACTAGATACAAATAGTTTAAGAAAAGCAATATCAAAGTTATGCATCAATCAACAAGTCTTGGGACAATGCACATTAAACTAAGAATGGCCACTATGCTCTCTCAATAGGTGCATAAGGATAGAAGATGGAGACTCAACATAAAAGTAAAAGAAAAGCCTTCATAGAAGGAAGTAGGGATTCAAGTTTCATAAAGAGCTTCCAAAAATTATGGTACTTATTAGCTTTTAGCTCTCATTGCCCATATCATAAGCATCTTGAAGGTGATTAAGGTTAAAGTGAACAAACTATGGTGTATTGCTTGACGAAGTATAAGTTGGAAATCTCATGTCCCTTGAATACGAGGGTCGCTCCTCATGCTACTCAAGTTTAGTCACCGGTAAGTTCTTTTCATCGTAAGTACATGTGTATCATAGAGAACCTCCAATGGGGTACCCCTTGCCCGATGATACGGAAGAATCCCCATATCAAAATGACAAGGCAAGCAGACAACGAGCATCTCAGCAATCTTCTTATTTTCCATGGGAATATGGTGCTTTTTTCTCTCTTACCTCTTTTCATAATCTTTTTTTTCTTTTTCTCTTTTTTCTCAATATTAGACTCTTTTTTTATAAGAAGAATGCTTCATATGAACTAGGTACAAAGTACCTGTGCAATGTTGAAAGCGTTCCCCATGACAACATGGTTCTGCTAATCCCCAACAAATAAGTGTAAGCATATACAACATAGAAGACACAATGGTTCAAGTTTATTAAGGGCAAGAAAAGTAAACTGTGCCATCAAGTTCGTGAGAGCTTTAATCACTAGTTTTCTCATAACAAGTTTAATTTGGAAGGTAGACAAAAACATGAATATACTTGGAATAGAATATGCTAGTAGGTAGGTATGGTGGAATCTTTGGAATAACTTGGTTTTAGGAGTTGGATGCATGATTAGAACTCATACTTGGTTGTGGAGGCTAGCAAAAGACAGGGAGCGACAAACTAAGAGAGCAATAATGGCCATAATCATGCAGAGCGACAAAACATCATTAATCAAAGCATAAAGTGATACTACAAGTTCAAAACTAAAGGATCATAAAGTCTATGGTGAATTGGGATAGTCATAACATGGTGTGAGCATGTGCCAAGTCAACCAAAATAAAGCATCAAAGGAGAATACCACAATACTATGCTTTAATATGCTAAAACAACGCATGGTTCTTCAAAGGCACATTAAGAAATCTCGATTGTTTATAACAAGTCATGCTATAGCAAAAAATACTAAGCATAAAGCCAAAACAATATCAAGCATGGCATGACAAAGCATAGGCCACAGTTAAAAACAAGCTCTCATTACCACTTAAGCATGAACGTTTCCTACTCTTTTCCAATCCAAACCAAACTATTTGAAAACCAATGTATGAAAGAGGGGGTCCAACCAATTTATTCAAAAAACTAAGCAAACCAAGCAAACGAAAAACCAAAATGAAAATGAAAAGGAAGACGCTCCAAGAACAACACAACTATGCATGAAACAATAAAAACGAAGTGTTTGGAAGAAACCTGGAATTTTTATTGATGAAGAAGGAGATGCCTTGGGCATCCCCAAGCTTTGATGTTTGTACTTCTTGGATATTTCTGTAGGGGTTCGTAGCATGGAAAACAAAAAATTTCTATCGCATACAAACAAACAAGCCAAGATCTATCTACTAGATTGCAGCAACGAGTCGATGGAATAACTCACCCTCGAAGATTCCAAAGTGTTTAACGAGAGCAGATTCTCGTGGGTGATGTAGTCGTACTCTTTCCGATCTCAAGATCGCGTAGACGATCCTTCAGTATCACGTTAAAGGCAGCGCTCCCGATCGGTCACACGTTCGATTTTCGTGAAGACCTTCCTCTCCCTTGTTCCAAAGGTGCGGAGGTTGTAGCACTCTCCTCGCGATTCCGGCAAGACAACGGCGTGGTACCGAAATAGAGGGAGATCCCACAGGCTTCGCCTTAAGCCGTGCAGTATGGTGGAGCTTATGAGAGAGGCTATTAGTGGTCTAGTAATTAGACACACCAATTAGAAGGCTCTAAACCAATTAGAAGGCTCTAAACCGAAATAGCTCTAAACCGGGGTTTAGGTCTAGGGTTTAGTTTAGAGGATAGGAACTTGTGTGTAGGAGGAGGCCCTGCCCTCCCTTTATAGGTGGGAGGGCGGCTGCCAAGGGAGGAGTCCTCCCCAAAGTCGCCTTGGAGGCGCCCGCCAAGGGGACTCCTCCCAAGTCGGTCTCCACCTCCTCCTCTTTTCCCACTTCCCAAAATTGCCGTTTGACTTTCAAACTAGCCGTTTGACTTTTCAATTTAGGATTTAAATAAACCCTTTATTTTGGACAGCGAGAACACTTAGTACATGATGCAATCATTCCAATATGTAATGACACATTCATGTACCCTTCCCTCCGGTCTGGGACATTCAGGACCTTCTAGAATGTTCCCGATGAAAACACGGAACCATTCCCCAACTCCAACGGGACTTTCCTTATATGAATCTTATTCTCCGGACCATTCCGGATCTCCTCGTGATATCCGGATCCCATCCGAGACTCGAACAACATTCGGTCTCTTTCTCATAATACCATAACTACTCAAACAACGTCAATCCTTAAGTGTGTCTCCCTACGGTTCGTGAATTATGCGGACATGATCGAGACACTTCTCCGAACAATAACCAATAGAGGAATCTGAAATTCATATGGCTCCCACATATTTCTCGATTACTTTGCGATCGAATGAACCACTTACATACGATACCAATTTCCCTTTGTCTCACGATATGTTACTTATCCGAGGTTATGATCGGTATCTCGCATACCTAGTTCATCCTTGTTCTTGATAAGTACTCTTTTCTCGTTCCGTGATATGTGATCCCTTGTGACCAAGTCACATGCTTGCAAGCTAATTGGATGACATTTCACCGAGAGGGCCCAGAGAATATCTATCCGTCATGTGGATGGACAAATCCCACTCTTGATCCATGTGTTTCAACCAATACTTTCCGAACACTCAATGCCACCTTTATAGCCACCATTACGGTGTGGTGTTTGATGACATCAAAGCATCCATCCAGATAAAGGTGATATGCATGATCTCATGGTCGAAGGAATTAGGTTACTATGTATCAGAAAGCATATAGCAATTGAACTATTGAAATGACTTGATCTTTATGCTATGCTTATCTATAGGAGCATGTCCACCATATCATTCTCCTAACGATATGATCTTGTTGTTAATAACATCTCAATGTTCATGATAGGGAAACCACAATCATCTATTAACCAACAAGCTAGTATTATATAGAGGCTTTACTAGGGACTTCAAATTAAGTTTACAATTCACACAAGTATTAATGTTTCCTTGTTAATACTATTATAGCATGAATATAAACATTTATCATAAACACAAAGATATATAATAATAACTACATTTATTATTGCCTCTAGGGCATATCTCCAACAGTCTCCCACTTGCACTAGAGTCATCTAATCTAGATTACATGGTAATATACCGAACACCCATGGCAGTTTGGTGTTGGTCATGTTTTGCCCTCGGGAGAGGTTTAGTCAACGGATCGCCACATTCAGATCTGTGTACTTTGCAAATCTTTATATCCCCATCCTGGATATGTTCTCGAATAAGCGTGAAAACGTAGCTTGATATGCTTCACTTCTTGTGTGACCTTGGTTCTTGCGCATTGGCTATGGCGCCCATGTTATCACAGTAGATAGACATTGGGTCCAGCGCACTAGGAACCACACCAAGCTCTGTAATGAACTCTTTCATCCATATCGCTTCTTGTGAAGCCTCCGAAGCAGCCATGTATTCCGATTCAGTTGAAGATCTCGCCACAACGCTTTGCTTTGCACTCCTCCAGCTAACTGATGCACCATTCAAAATAAATCATTATCCAGATTGTGATTTAGTATCATGCGGATCGGTGTTCCAACTAGCATCGGTGTTACCATTAACAACGAGCTGTTCATCACCTCCATAAGAAAGAACCATATCCTTAGTTCTTCTCAAGTGCTTAAGGATGTTTTGACGTTGTCCAATGATCCACTCTGGATCACTTTGATATCTGCTAGTTAGACTAACAAGATATGCGATGTCGGGTCTAGTACATAGCATGGCATACATTAGAGATCCTATGGCTGAGGCATAGGAGTCTTACTCATCCTTTCTCTATCTTCGCCGATGTCGGACTTTGAGTTTTACTCAAGGTCGTATTAGCAACATGGGCAAGAACCCTTTCTTGCTATCTTCCATTCAAACCTCTTTAGAACTTTGTCCAAATATGTACTTTGTGACAATGATATTTGGCGTTCGATCTATCTCTATAAATCTTTATGCCTAATATGTAAGCTGCTTCACAAGATCCTTCATTGAAAACTATTATTCAAATACTCTTTGACACTATTAAGAAGGTCTACATCATTCCCAATCAACAATATGTCATCCACATACAGTATTAAGAATGCTCTGAGCTCCCACTCACTTTCTTGTAAATACAAGCTTCTCCATAAGTTTGTATAAAACCAAAATCTTTGATTACCTTATCAAACCGTTGATTCCAACTTCGGGATGCTTGCTTCAATCCATAGATGGACCGTTGAAGCTTGCATACCTTGTTAGCATCTTTAGGATCGACAAAACCTTTGGGTTGCATCATATACAACTCTTCATCAATGTCTCCATTGAGGAATGCTGTTTTGACATCCATCGCCATATCTCATAATCATAATATGCAGCGATTGCTAACATAATCCTCACAGACTTTAGCTTCGCTACGGTGAGAAAGTCTCATCGTAGTCAACTCCTTGAATTTGCGAAACCCTTTTGCGACAAGTCGAGCTTTATAGACAAGAATATTACCATCAGCATCTGTTTTCTTCTTGAAAATCCATTTGTTCTCGACAGCCTTCCGCCATCCGTAAGTCCACCAAAGTCCATACTTGGTTTTCGTACATGGATCCAATCTCGGATTTCATGGCTTCTTGCCATTTATTGGAATCTGGGCTCATCATCGCTTCCTCATATGTCTCGGGGTCATCGGTGTTGTCCACCAACATGACATTCATAACGGAATCATACCAATCTGGAGTGGTACGATTTCTCGTTGACCTCCGAGGCTCTGTAGCAACTTCAACCGAAGTTTCATGATCACCATCATTAGCTTCCTCTCTTATTGGTGCAGGCACCACGGAACTTCTTCGGTCTGCGCTACTCGCAATTCGAGAGAAGGTTCGACAACCTCGTCGAGTTCTACTTTCCTTCCAGTCACTTCTTTAGAGAAATTCCTTCTCTAGAAAGGATCCATTCTTAACGAAGATTTTGCCTTCGATCTATGATAGAAGGTATACCCAATAGTTTCCTTGGGTATCCTATGAAGACGCATTTTTCCGCTTTGGGTTCAAGCTTGTCCGGCTGTAACTTCTTTACATAGGCTTCAGATCCCCAAACTTTAAGGAACGACAATTTAGGTTTCTTCCCAAACCATAATTCATACGGTGTCGTTTCACGGATTTAGACGGTGCCCTATTTAAAGTGAATGCGGCTGTTTCTAATGCATAACCCCAAAATGATAGTGGTAAATCATAAGTGACATCATAGAACGAACCATATCTAAGAGAGTTCGATTCGACATTCGGACACACCATTCTGCTGTGGTGTTCGGCGGTGTCAAGCTGAAAGTATTCCACATTTCTTCAAATGCTCGCCAAACTCGTAACTTAGATATTCACCTCCACGATCGAGCGTAGAAATTTAATCTTCTTGTTACGTTGATTCTCTACCTCACTTTGAAACTCCTTAAACTTCTCGAAAGTTTGGGACTTATGTTTCATGAAATAGATATACCCATATCTACTCAAATCATCCGTGAAGGTAAGAACATAACGATAACCACACATGATGCTACACTCATTGGACCACACACATCGGTATGTATGATTTCCAATAAGTCATAGCTCGCTCCATCATACCGTAAAATGGAGTCTTAGTCATTTTACCCATCGACATGCTTCGCATCTTTCAAGTGATTCAAAATCAAGTGATTCAAGAAGTCCATCGAATGGAGTTTCTTCATCGCTTCACTCCAATGTGACCAAGGCAGCGATTGCCACATATAGGTCGAGTTATCGCTTGATTTCAATCGTTTAGCTTCAATGTTATTAATATGTGTATTTCTACTATCGAGATTCAACAAGAATAGACCATCTATCAAAGGTGCATGTGCATAAAACATTTTACTCATATAAATCGAACAACCATTATTCTCGGATTTAAACAAGTAACCGTCTACTTAATAAACAAGATCGATATAATGTTCATGCTTAACGCAGCACCAAATAACAATTATTTAAGTATAAAACTAATCCCGATGGTAGATGAATAGGTAGCGTGCCGACCGCGATCACATCAACCTTTGATCCGCTTCCTCGCGCATCGTCACCTCGTTCTTCACTAGCTTCCGCTTATTCTGCAGCTCTGTTTGAGTTACAAATATGAGCAACCGAACCAAAGATCAAATACCCGTGCACTACTACGAATACTAGTGAGATACACATCAATAACATGTATATCGATATACCTTTCTTCTTGATGTTGCCGTTCTTCAAATCCGCCAAGTACTTTGGGCAATTCCGCTTCGAGGACCTTCTCCCTTGCAGAAAAGCACTCGATGTCGTGCTTGGTCCAGCCTTGGTCCTCTTCGTCAAGGCGTGGCTTTCTTACCACCCTTCTTGAAGTGTCCCTTTTGCTTAGACTTGCCTTTCTTGAATTTGGTGGTCTTATTGACCATCAACACTTGGTGCTCTTTCTTGATCTCACTTCTGCAGATTTTAACATAGCAAATAGTTCGGCAACTCTTTGTTCATGTTCGCATGTTGTAGTTCATCACAAAGTTCTTGTAACTTGGTGGTAGTGATTGGAGGATCGGTAAACCCCAAAGTATTAGGAATCACTATACCCAAGCTTTGAAGTTTATTCGCGTGCCCGGACATCTTAAGCACATGCTCACCGACGGAGCTACCCTCTTCCATCTTGCGCTTAAAGAACTTTTCGAAGCTTCATAACTTTCAATTGCCGCATGAGTCTCAAAGATTAATTTGAGATCCTCGACAATATCATATGGATCGACTCTTCAAACCTTTTACGAAGCTCGATTCTAAACCATACAAGATAGCACACTGAACTATGGAGTACTGATTCTTAGAGCGAGGTAAACATTCTTTACTTCATCGGTAGCATCATTGCCAGTGGGTCAACTAGCGGTGCATCCAGAACATAGGTCAAATTACCAGCTGTTAGCACAATCCTCAAATTGCGGAACCAAACCGCGAAGGTCCTTCCATTGATTTTCAACTATTCTTTCTCTAACGCATTAAAATTGATGGTAGGGCTGCCATTGATCTACAACATATTTGCAATAGTTTAGACTAAGTTTATGACAAATTGAGTTCAAATTAATTAATGAAATTAAACTAGGTGAACTCCCACTCAAAACAACGTCCCTCACATTGTTTTAGTGATCACACGAACCAAATCCACTACATCAACACCGATCATCACGAGAGTTGATATAGTTTCAATGGCGAACAATCATCATGTTCATCATATCTACTATATGATTCATGCTTTACCTTTCGGCGATCCGTGTTCCTGAGGCCATGTCTGTACATGCTAGGCTCGTCAAGATCAAACCTTAGCTACCGCATAAGCAAATCTGGCTTGCTTACGTTGTATTCACCCGCGGAATCAAAGACAACCGATCATCACGTGGTGCTTCGAAGCAGCAAGCTTTGGCAACGGTGCATACTAAGGGTGAACACTTTAGAACTTGAAATTTATGTGCATGAGGGATCATCTTATAATGCTACCGTCGTCTACTAAGCAATACAAGATGCATAAAGGATTAACATCACATGCAATTCATAATATGTGATATGATATGGCCTTTCTTCTTTGTGCTTCCGATCTCCATCTTCAAGCACGAACATGATCTCCATCACCACCGGCATAGCATCAAGGTCAATGACGCTTCTTCATGGTTGTCGTCCACTAGCTTCAACTATTACAACTATTTTGAATAGACACGCAGGTCTTAACAGAAATTAAAGACAACCATATGGCTCCTGCCGGTTGCCAACTTACAATAAGGAACATTGCATACATCAAATATAATCACAATCATGGCCATATCACATCATCAAGACACCTGCAAAACAAAGTTAGACGCCTCTACTTTCTTTGCATATTTTACGTGGTTTGGGGCTTTCAATAAGTGTCGTTCTAACTTACGAACAAGGACCACAACATTGATACTAGCATTGTTGATCACCCGTTGTAAATTGGATCTTTACTATGCTAGGAGAAACAGGCACCATAAAGCCACTTATGCAATACGAGTTGCATGTCAAGCGTGGAGCAAGTCTCATGAACGATGTCATGTAAGGTTAGCCGGGCCGCTTCATCCCAACATACCGCAAGATGCAAAGTACACAAAAGCAATCTACAATAAAGCATCAACGCCCAATGACCATTGTGTTCTACTCGTCTGCAGATCTACATATAGACACGGCTCTGATACCACTGTAGGGGTTCGTAGCATGGAAAACAAAAATTTTCTATCGCATACAAACAAACAAGCCAAGATCTATCTACTAGATTGCAGCAACGAGTCGATGGAATAACTCACCCTCGAAGATTCCAAAGTGTTTAACGAGAGCAGATTCTCGTGGGTGATGTAGTCGTACTCTTTCCGATCTCAAGATCGCGTGACGATCCTTCGGCGCCACGTTCAGCGCTCCTTGATCGGTCACACGTTCGGTACTCGACGAAGACCTTCCTCTCCTTGTTCCAAAGAAAGCGGAGGTTGTAGCACTCTCCTCGCGATTCCGGCAGCACAACGGCGTGGTACCGGAAATAGAGGGGAGATCCCGCAGGGCTTCGCCTTAAGCCGGTGCGAGTATGGTGGAGCTTATGAGAGAGGCTATTAGTGGTCTAGTAATTAGACACACCAATTAGAAGGCTCTAAACCAATTCGAAGGCTCTAAACCGAAATAGCTCTAAACCGGGGTTTAGGTCTAGGGTTTAGTTTAGAGGATAGGAACTTGTGTGTGCAAGGAGGGAGGCCCTGCCCTCCTTTATAGGTGGGAGGGCGGCGACCAAGGGGAGGAGTCCCTCCCCAAGTCGTCCTTGGGAGGCGCGCCGGCCAAGGGGACTCCTCCCCCAAGTCGGTCTCCACCTCCTCCTCTTTTCCCACTTCCCAAAATTGCCGTTTGACTTTCAAACTAGCCGTTTGACTTTTCAATTTAGGATTTAAATAAACCCTTTATTTTGGACAGCGAGAACACTTAGTACATGATGCAATCATTCCAATATGTAATGACACATTCATGTACCCTTCCCCCTCAGTGCCGGACATTCAGGACCTTCTAGAATGTTCCGATGAAAACACGGAACCATTCCCCAACTCTGAAAGCAGGACTTTCCTTATATGAATCTTATTCTCCGGACCATTCGGATCTCCTCGTGATATCCGGATCCCATCGAGACTCGAACAACATTCGGTCTCTTTCTCATAATACCATAACTACTCAAACAACGTCGAATCCTTAAGTGTGTCTCCCTACGGTTCGTGAATTATGCGGACATGATCGAGACACTTCTCGAACAATAACCAATAGAGGAATCTGGAAATTCATATGGTTCCACATATTTCTCGATTACTTTGCGATCAAATGAACCACTTACATACGATACCAATTTCCCTTTGTCTCATGATATGTTACTTATCCGAGGTTATGATCGGTATCTCGCATACCTAGTTCATCCTTGTTATTGATAAGTACTCTTTTCTCGTTCCCGTGATATGTGATCCCTTGTGACCAAGTCACATGCTTGCAAGCTAATTGGATGACATTTCACCGAGAGGGCCCAGAGAATATCTATCCGTCATGTGGATGGACAAATCCCACTCTTGATCCATGTGTTTCAACCAATACTTTCCGAACACTCAATGCCACCTTTATAGCCACCCTGTTACGGTGTGGTGTTTGATGACATCAAAGCATCCATCCAGTAAAGGTGATATGCATGATCTCATGGTCGAAGGAATTAGGTTACTATGTATCAGAAAGCATATAGCAATTGAACTATTGAAATGACTTGATCTTTATGCTACGCTTATCTATAGGAGCATGTCCACCATATCATTCTCCTAACGATATGATCTTGTTGTTAATAACATCTCAATGTTCATGATAGGGAAACCACAATCATCTATTAACCAACAAGCTAGTATTATATAGAGGCTTTACTAGGGACTTCAAATTAAGTTTACAATTCACACAAGTATTAATGTTTCCTTGTTAATACTATTATAGCATGAATATAAACATTTATCATAAACACAAAGATATATAATAATAACTACATTTATTATTGCCTCTAGGGCATATCTCCAACAATTTCTTGGGGTGACACGCGTGGCATCCCCAAGCTTGAGCTTTAGTCCATCCTTCATCTCATTACTCATTCCTTCCATACACCTGAAATTTTTCCTTCATACAAAACTTCACACAATCTTTATTAGCAACATTAGTGCACTCAAGATAATAAGTCTTTAGGTTCAGTTTCAACACCAATAAAACTTCCATTAAAACACAAGCTACTGAAGCACTTCCCTAAAAATTGGTGTAAAATCTCTATACGTCATTTTCAGGCGTGAATTTTTGTGCTTCTGCACCAGGTAGTTATCTAACTATTTGAGGGAAGTGCTACAGTAGCTTGTGTTTTAATGGAAGTTTTATTGGTGTTGAAACTGAACCTAAAGACTTATTATCTTGACTGCACTAATGTTGCTAATAAAGTTTGTGTGAAGTTTTGTATGAAGGAAAAAATTTAGGTGTATGGAGAGAATGATGTGATGAGATGAAGAATGGACTAAAGCTCAAGCTTGGGGATGCCACCCCGTGTCACCCCAAGAATTATCCAAGAAGTACAAGCGTCAAAGCTTGGGGATGCCCAAGGCATCCCCTTCTTCATCAATAAAAATCCCAGGTTTCTTCCAAACACTTCATTTTTATTGTTTCATGCACAGTTATGTTGTTCTTGGAGCATATTCGTTTTCTGTTTTTGGTTTTTGTTTGCTTGGTTTTCTTAGTTTTCTTGAATAAATTGGTTGGACCCCCTCTTTCATACGTTGGTTTTAAAATAGTTTTGTTTGGATTGGAAAGAGTAGGAAAAGTTCATACTTAAGTGGTAAAAGGAGTTTGTTTTTGACTGTGGCCTATGCTTTGTCATGCCATGCTTGGTATTGTTTTGTCTTTATGCTTAGTGATCTTTGTTGTAGCATGACATGTTATAAACGATTGATATTGCTTAATGTGCCTTTGAAGAATCATGTGTTGTTTTAGCATATTAAAGCATAGTATTGTGGTATTCTCCTTTGATGCTTTATTTGGGTTGACTTGGCACATGCTCACACCATGTTATGACTATCGCAAGTCACCATAGCCTTTATGATCCTTTGTCGCTTTGCATGATTATGGCTGTTATTCCTCTCTTAGTTGGTCACTCCTAGTCTTTTGCTAGCCTCCATAACCAAGTATGAGTTCCACTCATGCATCCAACTCCAAATAAAACCAAGTTATTCCAAAGAGTCCACCATACCTACCTATTAGCATTTGCTATTCCAAGTATATTCATGTTTTACCTACCTTCCGAATTAAACTTGTTATGAGAAAACTAGTGATTAAAGCTCTCATGAACTTGATGGCACACTTTACTTTTCTTGCCCTTAATAAACTTGAACCATTGTGTCATATATGTTGTATATGCTTGCACTTATATGTTGGGGATTAGCATAACCATGCTGTCATGGGGAACGCTTTCAATATTGCACTTGTACTTTGTACCTAGTTGATATCATGCTCTTTTGTCTATGGATGTTGTCGGTGTGAAATGAAAGGGGAGCTTGTAAGTCCATGGTGAAGGAAATATGCCCTGAGAGGCAATAATAAAGTTATTATTATATATTCCTTATACATGATAGATGTTTATTTTACATGCTAGAAATGTATTGATTCGGAAACATCAATACATGTGTGTTTAATAAACAAAAAGGGTTCCTAGTCATGCCTCTCTTATAGACTAGCTTGTTGATTAACAGGATGATCAAGGTTTCCTGATCATGGACATTGGATGTTGTTAATAACAAGGTCACACCATTGGTGGAATGATGTGATGAACATTCATCCGAAGTATAGCATTACGATCAAGTCATTATGTTTATATTGCTATAACATCATACAAAGTAATCTTTATCCTTAGACCATGAGATCATGTTAATTGCTAACACCGGAAGAGTATCTTGATAACATCAAACGTCACACCGTAACAGGGTGACTATAAAGATGGGTTCAGTACTACGAAGGTGTTATGTTGAGGCTCATGGATCAAGAGTGAAATTTGTCAATCCAGATGACGGATAGATATACTCTGGGCCCTCTCGGTGATATCACATTAGGATAGCTTGCAAGCAAGTGATCTGATCACTAGAATGTTATATCACGGGAACGAGAAAAGAGTGCATGTCGGTAACGAGATCAAACTAGGTATGGATATACCGATGATTGAATCTCGGACATGTAATATATCGAGAGAGAAAAGGGATTTAGTTACAAGTGTTAAAGGTTCTCACGATCACAGGAGTCATCGTTGAATGTGTAGGAGTTAGTACCGATCTCCAGGTCTCGCTGCTGATTATTAATCAGAGAAGGGTCTCGATCATGTCTGCATTATTCGCGAACCGTAGGGTGGCACACTTAAGAGTTACCGGACACCATTTTGGAGCACATATGTTTCATACGAAAGAATTGCAAAGCGCAGGAATTGTTTCAATAGAAACCGGAAATTGTTTCGGGTGAAATTGCAGAAGGTGGTTCTGCATGTGATATTGAAATATTGCAAGGGACTATATGTGAATGTTTGTTAATTAAAGTAATTAACAAAATTCTGAATAAATTTAATAAAAAGAGTTTTATTAAATGAGAGAGCATTAAATTTGGAGAAATTTAATGCGTTTAAAGTGGAGACTTTAAAAGGGAATGTGAAGAGGCATTTTAATGTGGAGGGGTTACCACCACACGAATGGGGGAGGTGAGGGGTCACCCCCCCCCATGCGCCGGCCATGGAGAGAGGGGGCATCCCCCCTCCTATAAAAGGCCACCCATTCCCTCCTTCATCCACACACCTCCTTGTGAAGGATCTCTCTCCCCTCTAGAATTATTCCCCATGGTCTTGGATTAGCGAGATACATGTTCCGGTGGCATTTAAATGCGGAAGGAGTTCTTTGCTTACTGGATCGCTGGAGCGAGGAGGTGAAGGTTGGCCGGTGGCTTGAACGTGTGTGCGAGTGCGGATGCGCTGCTGAGTTGCGGTGCTCGGACTTCCTCACGATCTTGAGATCGACAAGTGTACGACTACATCAACCACGAGTTCCTACTCGTTAACAAAGCTCGTTGTCTACGAGGGTAAGTTCTCGTTGGATGTATGTCCACCCGTTGCTTTGTACCTAGTAGATAGATCTTGGCGTGTAGTTCACACCGTAGGAATTTTTTGTTTTCTATGTCGGACCCAACGGTGGTATCGAGCACGATCTATGCGTGGGTGCTTAGCACGGTAGTACACATATGGTTGATATGTGGCGATGATGATCATGTTATTGCATCTTCTATGTATTTTGGATATTGGTGGCATAGTGGGATGAAGCGGCCGGACCAACCTTACATGTCATCGTACATGAGACCGGTTCCATATGACCCATATGCAACTTGTTTTGCATAAGTGGATGGCGGGTGTCTGTCTCTCCTACTATAGTCAATATCTGATTTACAACGAGTTGCTAATAACTTAGTTATCCTCGTTGTGGTTCATGTTCGTAGGTAAGAACGGTTCTATCTCCGAAAGCCCTAAGCCACGTAAAACTTGCAATTGATAAACTAGAGGCGTCTAGTTTAGATCGTTGCTGGGCTAGTGTGTTGATATGGTATTGTTATAAGTAGATGTATGGTGGATACTCTTACAACACACTCAACATGTAAGTTCCATAGACCTTGGCCTTACACACAAAGGAATGATAGAGATCATACGATGCAAGTGATAGAGATCAAATGCATGGACCATATCATCTCACTTTACACATTAGATGTTAGCATCTTATACTGCTAGTTTGGCGCGTTTGATAGCATTATAAGATGATCCCTCTTTTAGATATCAAGATAAAAATGTGTTCTTCCTTGAGTATGCACCGTTCTATGGATCGTGCTTCGAGACATCACGTGATGATCGGGTGTACTCTAATCTACGCTTTCATAGGAACGGGTGTAAGACAGTTTTACACACGCGAATACTAAGGTTCTTACTTGGCGAGCCTAGCATGTACAGACATGGCCTCGGAACACGGACCGAAAGGTTAAGCATGAGTCATATGGTTGATATGATGCCCATATAGATGCTCGCCTTTGAAGCTATATCAACTCACGTGATGATCGGACTTGGTATAGTGGATTTGGTTCATGTAATCACCAAAAGGACACGAGGGATGTCGTTTTTGAGTGGGAGTTCATTAGTAATTTGGATTAGTTGAACTCAATCTATCATAAACTTAGTCTAAATAAACTTTACAAATTCTGTTGTAGATGGCACCACCTGCTTTTAATTTCAATGTGTTCATGGAGAAAGAGAAACTTGTTGCGAATGGTAGAAACTTCACCAACTGGGCTATGAATTTGAGGATTCTCCTCACTGCTGCACAAAAGTAATATGTGCTAGATGCGCCGCTAGGCCCCCCACCAGATCTTGATGCCCCTGACGAGGAAAAGAATGTCTATGTGACTCGTCAGGAGGACTACAACTTAGTTCATTGCGGCATACTGTATGGGCTAGAGCCAGAACTTCGAAAGCGTTTCGAAAATGGCAATGCCTTTGATACCATGGGAGAATTGAAAATGATTTTCGATACCCATGCTGCCGTAGAGAGTTATAATGCTACAAAAAAGTTCTTTAGCTGCATGATGGAGGAAAACAGCTTCGTTAGTGAGCACGTACTCAAAATGTCTGGGTACGCCGATAAGCTTGTGTCCTTGGGAATAACGATCCCCATTGACTTACGCATACATCGTGTTCTCCAATCTCTGCCGCCTAGCTACAAGAGCTTCGTGATGAACTATAATATGCAGGGCATGAATAAGTCTCTTTCCGAGCTTCTGTCAATGCTTAAGACTGCAGAAGTGGAGATTAGGAAAGAACATCAAGTGTTGATGATCAATAGGACCACCGGTTTCAAGAAGGACAAGAAAGGCAAGCACAAGGGAAAAAAGGGTGGCAAGTCTGTTGCCACGCTGAAAAACCAGGGTGGCCCTAAGTCGACACCGAGTGCTACTATTGCAAGGATTGGCCATTGGGCAGAATCGCCCCAAGTATTTGGCGAACAAGAAGTCCGACAAGGCAAACAAAGGTATATGTGATATACATGTTATTGATGTGTACTTGACTAGTACTGCAGAGCACCTGGGTATTTGATACGGATCGGTTGCTAATATATGTAACTCGGTTCGGGGCTACGGACAATGACAACTAGCAAGGGATGAGGTCAGGATGCGGGTCGGCAATGGATCAAGAGTTGATGTGATCGCCGTCGGGACGCTACCTCTCCATTTGCCATCGGGATTAGTTATAAACCTAAATAATTGTTATTTGGTGCCTGAACTGAGCATGAACATTGTATCTGGATCGTGTTTGATGCAAAGTGGTCATTCCTTTAAATCTGAGAACAATGGTTGTTCGATTTATAAGAATGATATCTTTTTTGGTCATGCACCTATGTTGAATGGTTTATTTCTATTGGATCTCGATAGTAATATTACGCACATTCATAATGTTAATGCTAAAAAGATTAAACTTGATGATGATATGTCTACATATATGTGGCACTGCCGTCTAGGTCATATTTGTTGGGTCCGCAGCATAGAAGACAAAACATTTCCTACGGTGTGAACTACACGCCAAGATCTATCTACTAGGTACAAAGCAACGGGTGTACATACATCCAACGAGAACTTACCCTCGTAGACAACGAGCTTTGTTAACGAGTAGGAACTCATGGTTGATGTAGTCGTACACTTGCCGATCTCAAGATCATGAGGAAGTCCGAGCGCCGCAAGTCAGCAGCGCATCCGCACTCGCACACACGTTCAAGCCACCGGACAACCTCCACCTCCTCGCTCCAGCGATCCAGCGGATGCAGTAACTCCTTCTAGACGAAATGCCACCGGGAACATGTATCTCGCTAATCCGAGACCACGGGGGAATAATTCTAGAGGGGGAGAGAGATCCTTCACAAGGAGGTGTGAGGATGAAGGAGGAAATGGGTGGCCTTTTATAGGAGGAGGGGGGTGCCCCCTCTCTCCATGGTCGCATGGGGGTGACCTCACCTCCCCCATTCATGTGGTGGTAACCCCTCCACATTAAAATGCCTCTTCACATTCCCTTTTAAAGTCTCCACTTTAAATGCATTAAATTTCTCCAAATTTAATGCTCTCTCATTTAATAAAACTCTTTTTATTAAATTTATTCAGAATTTTGTTAATTACTTTAATTAACAAACATTCACATATAGCCCCTTGCAATATTTCAATATCACATGCAGAACCACCTTCTGCAATTTCACCCGAAACAATTTCCGGTTTCTATTGAAACAATTCCTGCGCTTTGCAATTCTTTCTTCTGAAACATATGTGCTCCAAAATGGTGTCCGGTAAATCTTAAGTGTGCCACCCTACGGTTCACGAATAATGCAGACATGATCGAGACCCTTCTCCGATCAATAATCAGCAGCGGGACCTGGAGATCCGTACTGACTCCTACACATTCAACAATGACTCCTGTGATCGTGAGAACCTTTAACACTTGTAACTAAATCCCTTTGTCTCTCGATATATTACATGTCCGAGATTCGATCATCGGTATCTCCATACCTAGTTTGATCTCGTTACCAACATGCACTCTTTTCTCGTTCCCATGATATAACATTCTAGTGATCACATCACTTGCTTACAAGCCACCCTAATGTGATATCACCGAGAGGGCCCAGAGTATATCTATCCGTCATCTGGATTGACAAATTCCACTCTTGATCCATGAGCCTCAACATAACACCTTTGTAGTACTGAACCCATCTTTATAGTCACCTATTGCGGTGTGACGTTTGATGTTATCAAGATACTCTTCCGGTGTTAGCAATTAACATGATCTCATGGTCTAAGGATAAAGATTACTTCGTATGATGTTATAGCAATATAAACATAATGACTTGGTCGTAATGCTATACTTCGGATGAATGTTCATCACATCATTCCACCAATGGTGTGACCTTGTTATTAACAACATCCAATGTCCATGATCAGGAAACCTTGATCATCCTGTTAATCAACAAGCTAGTCTATAAGAGAGGCATGACTAGGAACCCTTTTTGTTTATTAAACACACATGTATTGATGTTTCCGAATCAATACATTTCTAGCATGTAAAATAAACATCTATCATATATAAGGAATATATAATAACAACTTTATTATTGCCTCTCAGGGCATATTTCCTTCAGTCTCCCACTTGCACTAGAGACAATAATCTAGTTCACATAGTGATAAATCTAACACCCATGGAATTCTGGTGTTGATCATGTTTTGCCCTAGGGAGAACTTTAGTCAACGGATCTGCTACATTTAGGTCCGTGTGTACTTTACAAATCTTTATATCTCCATCCTTGACATGCTCGCGGATGGAGTGAAACCGGCACTTAATATGTTTAGAATTCTTGTGAGACCTTGGTTCCTTTGCATTGGCTATGGCTCCATTGTTGTCACAATAGATCACCATCAGGTCCAACGCACTGGGAACCACACCCAGTTCTGTAATGAACTCTTTCATCCGAATCGCTTCCTTCCTCAAGCAAAGCGACAACATATTCCGCCTCCGTTGTTGATCCAGCCACCACAGGTTGTTTGGAGCTCCTCCAACTAACTGCTGCTCCGTTCAAGAGAAATACGTATCTGGATTGAGACTTAGAGTCATCCGGATCGATGTCAAAGCTAGCATCAACATAACACTTAGCGACTAGCTCTTCTTCACCTCCGTATATGAGAAACATATCCTTAGTTCTTCTCAAGTACTTGAGGATGTTCTTTACCGCTATCTAGTGTTCCGAACCTGGATCAGATTGGTACCTACTAGTCAAACTAATAGCATGTGCCACATCCGGTCTTGTACATAGCATGGCATACATAATAGAGCCTATGGTCGAGGCATAGGGGATCTTATCCATCATCTCTCTTTCTTCCGTCGTAGCCGGACTTTGAGTCTTACTTAATGTCTTGCCTTACAACATAGGTAAGAACCCCTTCTTACTTTCGTCCATATTACACTTCTTTAATATCTTATCAAGGTATGTACTCTGCGATAGCCCAATTAGGCGCCTTGATCTATCTCTATAGATTTTAATGCCTAATATATATGACGCTTCACCAAGGTCTTTCATCAAAAATTTGCTGTTTAGATAACTTTTAACACTGTTTAAAAGATCTATATCATTTCCAATCAATAATATGTCATCCACATATAATATCAGAAATGCCACATTGCTCCCACTCACTTTCTTGTAAATACAAGCCTCTCCATAAGTTTGGACAAATCCAAACTCTTTGATCACCTCATCAAAGCGGAGATTCCAACTTCGTGATGCTTGCTTCAGTCCATAGATGGATCGCTTAAGTTTGCACACCTTATTAGCATCCTTAGGATCGACAAAACCCTTAGGTTGCATCATATACAACTCTTCTTCAATCTTACCATTGAGGAATGCAGTTTTGACATCCATCTGCCATATTTCATAATCGAAATAATAATCCTAACTGACTTAAGCATCACTACGGGAGAGAATGTCTCATCGTAGTCAACTCCTTGAATTTGTCGAAACCCCTTTGCGACAAGTCGAGCCTTATAGATGGTCACATTACCATCAGCATCAGTTTTCTTTTTGAAAATCCATTTATTCTCAACGGCATTTCGGTCGTGAGGTAAGTCCACCAAGTTCCAAACTTGGTTCTCGTACATGGATTCCATCTCGGATTTCATGGCTTCTAGCCATTTGTTGGAATCCGGGCTCATCATCGCTTCTTCATACGTCACAGGGTCATCCATTTCATCAACCATGAAATTCACAACAGGATTGCCGTACAGTTCAGGAGTTGCACGTGTCCTGCTTGACCTGCGAGGTTCGGTAGTGTCCTCTTTCGGAGTTTCATGATCATTATCATTAGCTCTCTCTTCATCAGGTGAAGTCAACTTCGAAACAACTTCCGGTGCTGCGCCACTTGCCATTCCATGAAGAGAAGGTTCAATAACCTCTTCAAGTTCTACCTTCCGACTACTCACACCTTTCACGAGAAACTCCTTCTTAAGAAAGGATCCATTCTTGGCAACAAAAACCTTGCCCTCGGATCTATGATAGAAGGTATACCCAATTGTTTCCTTAGGGTATCCTATGAAGACGCATTTTTCCGCTTTGGGTTCGAGTTTATCCGGTTGAAGTTTCTTCACATAAACATCGCATCCCCAAACCTTGAGAAATGACAGCTTAGGTTTGCTTCCAAACCATAATTCATACGGTGTTGTTTCAACGGATTTAGATGGTGCCCGATTTAAAGTGAATGCAGCTATTTCCAGTGCATAACCCCAAAATGACAGAGGTAAGTCAGTCAGAGACATCATAGATCGAACCATGTCCAATAAGGTACGGTTACGACGTTCCGACACACCATTACGTTGTGGTGTTCCGGCGGGCGTGAGTTGTGAAACTATTCCACACTCTTTCATGTGTGTCCTAAACTCGTAACTTAGATACTCTCCTCCACGGTCAGACCGTAGAAACTTGATCTTTCTATTACGATGATTTTCCACTTCATTCTGAAATTCCTTGAACTTTTCAAAAGTTTCAGACTTGTGTTTCATCAAATAGATATACCCATATCTACTCAAATCATCCGTGAAAGTAACAAAATAACGATATCCACCTCGCGCCGACACACTCATTGGTCCACACACATCAGTATGTATGATCTCTAATAGATTTGTCGCCCGTTCCATTGAACCGGAAAATGGCGTTCTAGTCATCTTGCACATAAGGCATGGCTCACATGTATCAAATCATTCAAAATCAAGTGATTCCAAAAGTCCATCAGAATGGAGTTTCTTCATGTGTTTAACGCCAATATGACCTAGACGACAGTGCCACATATATGTAGACATATCATCATCAAGTTTAATCTTTTTAGCATTAACATTATGAATGTGCGTAATATTACTATCGAGATCCAATAGAAATAAACCATTCAACATAGGCGCATGACCATAAAAGATATCATTCTTATAAATCGAACAACCATTGTTCTCAGATTTAAAGGAATGACCACTTTGCATCAAACACGATCCAGATACAATGTTCATGCTTAGTGGTGCACCAAATAACAATTATTTAGGTTTATAACTAATCCCGATGGCAAATGGAGAGGTAGCGTCCGACGGCGATCACATCAACTCTTGATCCATTGCCGACAAGATCCTGACCTCATCCCTTGCTAGTTGTCGCTTGTTCCAGAGCCCTGAACCGAGTTACATATATTAGCAACCGATCCGTATCAAATACCCGGTGCTACTGCAGTACTAGTCAAGTACACATCAATAACATGTATATCACATATACCTTTGTTTGCCTTGTTGGACTTCTTGTCCGCCAAATACTTGGGGGATTATGCCCAATGGCGATCCCCTTGCAATAGTAGCACTCGATGTCGACTTAGGGCCAGTGGTTTTTTTCAGCGTGGCAAATGACTTGCCACCCTTCTTTCCCTTGTGCTTGCCTTTCTTGTCCTTCTTGAAACCGGTGGTCCTATTGATCATCAACACTTGATGTTCTTTCCTAATCTCCACTTCGCAGTCTTAAGCATTGTGAGCTCGAAGAGACTTCTTCATGCCCTGCATATTATAGTTCATCACGAAGCTCTTGTAGCTAGGTGGCATAGATTGGAGAACACGATGTATGCCTAAGTCAATGGGAATCGTTATTCCCAAGGACACAAGCTTATCGGCGTACCCAGACATTTTGAGTACGTGCTCACTAACGGAGTTGTTTTCCTCCATCATGCAGCTAAAGAACTTTTCTGTAGCATTATAACTCTCTACGGCAGCATGGGTATTGAAAATCATTTTCAATTCTCCCATAGTATCAAAGGCATTTCCATTTTCGAAATGCTTTCGAAGTTCTGGCTCTAGCCCATACAGTATGCCGCAATGAACTAAGTTGTGGTCCTCTTGACGAGTCACATAGACATTCTTTTCCTCGTCAGGGGCATCAGGAGCTGGGGGGGCCTAGCGGCGCATCTAGCACATATTGCTTTTGTGCAGCAGTGAGGAGAATCCTCAAATTCATAGCCCAGTTGGTGAAGTTGCTACCATTCGCAGCAAGTTTCTCTTTCTCCATGAACACATTGAAATTAAAAGCAGGTGGTGCCATCTACAACAGAATTTGTAAAGTTTATTTAGACTAAGTTTATGATAGATTGAGTTCAACTAATCCAAATTACTAATGAACTCCCACTCAAAAACGACATCCCTCGTGTCCTTTTGGTGATTACATGAACCAAATCCACTATACCAAGTCCGATCATCACGTGAGTTGATATAGCTTCAAAGGCGAGCATCTATATGGGCATCATATCAACCATATGACTCATTCTTAACCTTCCGGTCCGTGTTCCGAGGCCATGTATGTACATGCTAGGCTCGCCAAGTAAGAACCTTAGTATTCGCGTGTGTAAAACTGTCTTACACCCGTTCCTATGAAAGCGTAGATTCGAGTACACCCGATCATCACGTGATGTCTCGAAACACAATCCATAGAACGGTGCATACTCAAGGAAGAACACATTTTTATCTTGATATCTAAAAGAGGGATCATCTTATAATGCTACCAAACGCGCCAAACTAGCAGTATAAGATGCTAACATCTAATGTGTAAAGTGAGATGATATGGTCCATGCATTTGATCTCTATCACTTGCATCGTATGATCTCTATCATTCCTTTGTGTGTAAGGCCAAGGTCTATGGAACTTACATGTTGAGTGTGTTGTAAGAGTATCCACCATACATCTACTTATAACAATACCATATCAACACACTAGCCCAGCAACGATCTAAACTAGACGCCTCTAGTTTATCAATTGCAAGTTTTACGTGGCTTAGGGCTTTCGGAGATAGAACCGTTCTTACCTACGAACATGAACCACAACGAGGATAACTAAGTTATTAGCAACTCGTTGTAAATCAGATATTGACTATAGTAGGAGAGACAGACACCCGCCATCCACTTATGCAAAACAAGTTGCATGTCAGTCATGGAACCGGTCTCATGTACGATGACATGTAAGGTTGGTCCGGGCCGCTTCATCCCACTATGCCACCAGTATCCAAAATACATAGAAGATGCAATAACATGATCATCATCGCCCACATATAAACCATATGTGTACTACCCGTGCTAAGCACCTACGCATAGATCAGGCTCTGATACCACTGTTGGGTCCGCAGCATAGAAAACAAAAAATTCCTACGGTGTGAACTACACGCCAAGATCTATCTACTAGGTACAAAGCAACGGGTGGACATACATCCAACGAGAACTTACCCTCGTAGACAACGAGCTTTGTTAACGAGTAGGAACTCGTGGTTGATGTAGTCGTACACTTGTCGATCTCAAGATCGTGAGGAAGTCCGAGCACCGCAACTCAGCAGCGCATCCGCACTCGCACACACGTTCAAGCCACCGGCCAACCTTCACCTCCTCGCTCCAGCGATCCAAGTGAAGCAACTCCTTCCGCATTTAAATGCCACCGGGAACATGTATCTCGCTAATCCGAGACCATGGGGGAATAATTCTAGAGGGGGAGAGAGATCCTTCACAAGGAGGTGTGAGGATGAAGGAGGAAATGGGTGGCCTTTTATAGGAGGAGGGGGGTGCCCCCTCTCTCCATGGCCGGCGCATGGGGGGGTGACCCCTCACCTCCCCCATTCATGTGGTGGTAACTCCCTCCACATTAAAATGCCTCTTCACATTCCCTTTTAAAGTCTCCACTTTAAATGCATTAAATTTCTCCAAATTTAATGCTCTCTCATTTAATAAAACTCTTTTTATTAAATTTATTAAGAATTTTGTTAATTACTTTAATTAACAAACATTCACATATAGCCCCTTGCAATATTTCAATATCACATGCAGAACCACCTTCTGCAATTTCACCCGAAACAATTTCTGGTTTCTATTGAAACAATTGCTGCGCTTTGCATTCTTTCGTCTGAAACATATGTGCTCCAAAATGGTGTCCAGTAAATCTTAAGTGTGCCACCCTACGGTTAACGAATAATACAGACATGATCGAGACCCTTCTCCGATCAATAATCAACAGCGGGACCTGGAGATCCGTACTGACTCCTACACATTCAACGATGACTCCTCTCATCGTGAGAACCTTTAACGCTTGTAACTAAATCCCTTTGTCTCTCGATATATTACATGTCCAAGATTCGATCATCGGTATCTCCATACCTAGTTTGATCTCGTTACCGACATGCACTCTTTTCTCGTTCCCGTGATATAACATTCTAGTGATCACATCACTTGCTTGCAAGCTATCCTAATGTGATATCACCGAGAGGGCCCAGAGTATATCTATCCGTCATCTGGATTGACAAATTCCACTCTTGATCCATGAGCCTCAACATAACACCTTCGTAGTACTGAACCCATCTTTATAGTCACCCTATTACGGTGTGACGTTTGATGTTATCAAGATACTCTTCCGGTGTTAGCAATTAACATGATCTCATGGTCTAAGGATAAAGATTACTTCGTATGATGTTATAGCAATATAAACATAATGACTTGATCGTAATGCTATACTTCGGATGAATGTTCATCACATCATTTCACCAATGGTGTGACCTTGTTATTAACAACATCCAATGTCCATGATCAGGAAACCTTGATCATCCTGTTAATCAACAAGCTAGTCTATAAGAGAGGCATGACTAGGAACCCTTTTTGTTTATTAAACACACATGTATTGATGTTTCCGAATCAATACATTTCTAGCATGTAAAATAAACATCTATCATGTATAAGGAATATATAATAACAACTTTATTATTGCCTCTCAGGGCATATTTCCTTCAATATTGGCGTTAAACGCATGAAGAAACTCCATTTTGATGGACTTTTGGAATCACTTGATTTTGAATCCTTTGATACATGTGAGCCATGCCTTATGGGCAAGATGACTAGAAAGCCATTTTCCGGTTCAATGGAACGGGCGACAAATCTGTTGGAGATCATACATACTGATGTGTGTGGATCAATGAGTGTGTCGGCGCGAGGTGGATATCGTTATTTTGTTACTTTCACGGATGATTTGAGTAGATATGGGTATATCTATTTGATGAAACACAAGTCTGAAACTTTTGAAAAGTTCAAGGAATTTCAGAATGAAGTGGAAAATCATCGTAATAAAAAGATCAAGTTTCTACGGTCTGACCGTGGAGGAGAGTATCTAAGTTACGAGTTTAGCACACACATGAAAGAGTGTGGAATAGTTTCACAACTCACGCTTTAGGAACACCACAACGTAATGGTGTGTCGGAACGTCGTAATCGTACCTTATTGGATATGGTTCGATCTATGATGTATCTGACTGACTTACCTCTGTCATTTTGGGGTTATGCACTGGAAATAGCTGCATTCACTTTAAATCGGGCACCATCTAAATCCGTTGAAACGACACCGTATGAATTATGGTTTGGAAACAAACCTAAGCTGTCATTTCTTAAGGTTAGGGGATGTGATGTTTATGTGAAGAAACTTCAACCGGATAAACTCGAACCCAGAGCGGAAAAATGTGTCTTCATAGGATACCCTAAAGGAACAATTGGGTATACCTTCTATCATAGATCCGAGGGCAAGGTTTTTGTTGCCAAGAATGGATCCTTTCTTGAGAAGGAGTTTCTCGTGAAAGGTGTGAGTAGTCGGAAGGTAGAACTCGAAGAGGTTATTGAACCTTCTCTTCATGAAATGGCGAGTGATGCAGCACCGGAAGTTGTTTCGGAGTTGACTTCACCTGATGAAGAGAGAGCTAATGATAATGATCATGAAACTCCGAAAGAGGACACTACCGAACCTCGCAGGTCAAGCAGGACACGTGTAGCTCCTAAACTGTACGGCAATCCTGTTGTGAATTTCATGGTTGATGAAATGGATGACCCTGTGACGTATGAAGAAGCGATGATGAGCCCGGATTCCAACAAATGGCTAGAAGCCATGAAATCCGAGATGGAATCCATGTACGAGAACCAAGTTTGGAACTTGGTGGACTTACCTCACGACCGAAAGGCCGTTGAGAATAAATGGATTTTCAAAAAGAAAACTGATGCTGATGGTAATGTGACCATCTATAAGGCTCGACTTGTCGCAAAGGGGTTTCGACAAATTCAAGGAGTTGACTACGATGAGACATTCTCTCTCGTAGCGATGCTTAAATCGGTTAGGATTATGTTAGCAATTGCTACATATTTCGATTATGAAATATGGCAGATGGATGTCAAAACTGCGTTCCTCAATGGTAAGATTGAAGAAGAGTTGTATATGATACAACCTAAGGGTTTTGTCGATCCTAAGGATGCTAATAAGGTGTGCAAACTTCAGCGATCCATCTATGGACTGAAGCAAGCATCACGAAGTTGGAATCTCCGCTTTGATGAGGTGATCAAAGAGTTTGGATTTGTCCAAACTTATGGAGAGGCTTGTATTTACAAGAAAGTGAGTGGGAGCAATGTGGCATTTCTGATATTATATGTGGATGACATATTATTGATTGGAAATGATATAGATCTTTTAAAAAGTGTTAAAAGTTATCTAAACAGCAAATTTTTGATGAATGTCGTGGTGGTGTCACGGCAGATCCCATGGATAGGCTAAAGGTGGGGACTAATATGCGCTAGGGGAATCCAGGGAGGGATAGTAGAGTGATTCTCTACACATAAGCTTTGTATTGATGTTCAATCTCCGAGATTACAGGTGCTCCTCGAGCTATATTGACAAGAGGAGGAAGAAGAAACTCTCTTACTCTTGCCCACCAACTTGCCCAAGAACCCTAGATCCACTAGTGCTCAACTAATTAGAATTCTCCTTCCTCTGTATCAGAAAGAACCCAACCCCCTTACCAGAACCCCAACCCCCCCTTATATAGAGGTGGTTCGGTCCTGGCCTAGGGCATACGTGGAGGAATATTCCTAAGAATATGCCCCCTCCCAAAGTAGTAACCCGACAGGGGTGCTTTTCCCCCGCGTCACACTTGCTTTAGCGACGTAGCCTCTGCGGCGCCCGCGTCAGCCGACGTGAGCGTCGTCACCCTTGTCGGCCATGATCCGGTGGTCCTGCCCTTGCTTTCTTCGCTCATCCAGTATGCACCGGACCTTCTTTTTTGACCAGAGAGATTCCTTCCTTCTCCTAGAAGCCAAGCGAGGATCCGGATCACAGTTGATCCGGCCACACCTGTTCCTGCATATAAGCTAGACAAGTATCTCCGACTTACTCCTTGAGTCGGACGAGACAATGTTAGGCGACCCCTTGGTCCGGGTTACTCCGTGATCCGGCCTGCCTTGAGGTGACTCGGCCAGCATCCGCTTTGACCTTGCCGAACCTCGGCTAACTCGGCCCTTATACCCCGGAGTGACCCTACCCGGGGTTATCCCCCCAACATTAGTCCCCAAAGCTGGTGCGGCCTTAGCGGCCTTGGTTGCTAAGGCCACATCAGGTTCATTCGTATCTAAGCTTTGGACGTTTAGTTCCGGGTTAACTTCTTGTCTCGGATTATATGGATTTACGTTCCCTTCGCACGTTCCAAGTTTTCACTTGCCGGTCGGGTTACCATTGTAGCTCGGATCCTATGGTTTTACTTTCCCTCTACACATTTCAAGTTTTCACTTGTCGGTCGGGTTACCATGGAGGCTCGGATCCGGACCTTGCTTCCTTCTCTCATACGCCAACCCACGTAAGGGTTAATCATTGCGTTACCTTATTTTAAGGGCCTGCACTGTAACTGCCGCAGTAACTGTCAGTGATTACTACGTGCGGGTTACGTCACGCATGTCTCCTCGTTTCCCGCAACTACATGTCGTGTCATGGGATCATATTTACTCTGTGGCCTCTGCTGTGGCTTCTCTCTGATTGGCTAATGCCGGTGGTACACGGCCACAGCGCGTGGCTCTCCAGCGCAGCACGATCCCACTCGTTGATTACTGGGGGCAGTTAAATAGGGGAGGGGCACGCTCCTTAGCACTTTTCCATCTCCGTGCCCCCTCGCCCGTTCCTCTTCTTCTTTCTTTCATCAAGGCTGCCGCCGATGCCAAGGCGGCGACCGCCGCTGCACCTTCTCCGTGCCTCCGCACCGTAGCCACCGCTGCACCACTGCTTAGCCACGGGTCCTCGTCAATCTAGACCGCAGAGCCCTGCCGCCGCCAGCTCCAGCGAGGACAGCGGATTCGAGATGACGGAGGAGGAGCTCATCGTCGTCGAGCAGGAGATGGAGGAGGACGCTGGCGCGGCGGACCGGCGGCGCATGGGCCGGTTCGTGGGTTTGCCAGGACGACATCGACTAGCTCTATCGGACTAGGCGTATTCCCGCCGGCGTCGCCGCTCGTCTCCCCTCCTCGGAATTGGCCCCCTCACCCAATCCGGGTGAGTTCGTCGTTTTCCTATCCCATTTCCAACGGGGATTTGGTTTTCTGGTGAGTGATTTCTTCTGGGACTGGGTCCGGACCTATCACCTGCAACCACATCATCTCCCGGCGAATGCCATCACCTCTCTGTCCGCTTTCGTTTCCTTGATCGAAGGCTACACCGGACTATGGCCCACGAAGGAGCTGTGGATCCGGTTCTTCGGCCTCCGTCGCAACGTCGTCCCCAACATCCACGTCGAGTCGGAGGACAAGCAGCTCACTCAGTTCGGAGCTGCCTCGATCTCGCCCCAGAGGTATTCGATCTTTCCCCGGGTCACCGGGCTTGACTCCTGCAAAGGATGGGCCCGGACTTTCTTCTACGCCCGAAACAAAGGCACTGAAGACTTGATCCGGTTGCTGCCCTACGCTCCGGGTCCCCTGGACACGAATTTCTGGGAGGAGGTCGCCAAAAAACCTATAGCTCTGGCCAACCAAGTCAACAAAAGGTTTGCGAAGCTGAAGAAGCTCGGATTGCGCAACGAGGATGCCATGATCACATTCGTGCGCAACCAAATCTCTCCCCTCCAGCGGCGCACTCACAAGTTATGCCATATGAGCTTCAGTCGCGACCCCAACCGAACCTCCTCGTTCGAGTTGAGCAACACGGAGATCTTCCGCTGGGTCAAGGCTCTTTTCACCACCCATAAGGATTTTTCCGCCGAATGGACGTGGGGAATCGAGCATTCTGCTCTGACACTCCCTCCGCGGTAAGCTTCGCGGAGTAAACTTATTTCGGATCAATTACGTGTCGGTTCTTATCGTATTTTTGACTCTGCTCCTTGTGCTTTTTTCTCAGCTGTTTCTCCAGCAAACCCTCGAGGATGGTACTGATCCGACCCTTAAGTGGGCCCCGGACCGAGAAATCCCGGATGAGGAGGAGCCGGACCAGGAGATGTTCCTCCCCACAACCGACGCCACCAAACGACCCAGCGGTAAATTCTCTTCTCTTAGAGATTGGCCCGACGATGAGGATGACTCGGATATCGACGTGATTGAACCAGTTGAGGCTGTACCTCTTTCTTTTGCCTTCCCTGCATCAGCTAACCCCGGTGGGCACATCCACGAGGATTCTCCACTTGCCACGGGCGAGCCTGTTCCGGTGGCGTCAAAGAAGAAGCGTGGATCCATGTCAAGTTCTTCTTCCGAACCTTCTCAGCCTTCCGAAAGGCAAAAGAAGGCCGGAGACAAGACTGCCTCCAAACGGGTAGGCAAAGCCCCAGCACAGAGGGCTCGGAAACCTAAGGAGGCCGAGACCTCGGATGCGTAAGTCATTTTTCACTACGCAACACACTTCTCCCTGCATCGGGGTAATTTCACTCCTGACATTATTTTCTCTTGCAGGGCTCCTGTGGAGGTCCCTCAGAGCGGATCGAGCATCTCCTCTCCTCTTCGATCCAGTCCTTCCCCTCCTCGTGGACGAAGTCACGCCACCGAGCCCTATTCCGGAGGGCTCTGCGGCCGCTCCGGGTTCCGTAGTACCTCCTTCAGAGGAACGCGACCTCGGATCGGGAGGGGTCGGATCGGCCGAGGCAACGGTGTCCGGCACTTCGGCATTGCCGCAACCAACAACCACCAAGTCTACTCATCAACTCTAGCAGCAGCTCCAGCACCGAACCAAATACCTTTGTCCCGGCTCCGAACAAACCAACAGCAGCTCCAAGACTAGCCACCAAAGCTCCTGCGTTAAGTTCGCACCGTCGTCCGAGTCATCCCAAGCTCGGCGAGGAACCACTCCAGCGGCTTCCAAGGGCAAATCCACTGTGGTCACATCCTCCCAGCAAGCCAAAGGCAAGTCTACCTCCATCGAGGCCGGGCAACGAACCTTATCGTCGATGCTTCCAAAGAAATCACCAGCAGCGACGGATCCTCCTGCCGAGCCAGCCAATTCGCAGCAGATGGTTCTTCACACTAGCCTAGCTCTTGCCCTGATTGAAAGGAAAGAAGCTCACACAAAGGGCTTGGTGGCACCTCACATGCCCACTGGCGAACGGTACCCTCCGAGCCTCATCGAGTTTGTCATGAACTGGAATAAGGCGGAGTTTGTCTACAATGACGATCTCCCAGAAAAGTTTGGCCCAGCTGAATTTTCCGCTCAGATGAATACCGCCGCCAAGGCCATTAACCTCGCTGGGCGTATGATGGAGGTACGTCGTTTCTTTTTTACATGTTGTAGATAATAACCATTAGTCCCCGAGCCTCCGGCGGAGTAACTTGTTACTCGGCTGGATGCTCCTTAGAAGATCAACGTAGCTGCATGTAAACTTCAAATATGCACACACACCTAGAGCCAAGTTAAGTTCCGCTTGGCCTGGATCTCGTATACTTCGAATATGCACACACCTAGAGCCGGGTTAAGTTCCGCTTGGCCCGGATCTTGTACACTTCAAATATGCACACACCTAGAGCCGGGTTAAGTTCCGCTTGGCCTGGATCTTGTACACTTCAAATATGCACACACCGAGAGCCGGGTTAAGTTCCGCTTGGCCCGGATCTTGTACACTTCAAATATGCACACACCTAGAGCCGGGTTAAGTTCCGCTTGGCCCGGATCTCGTATACTTCGAATATGCACCGAATTAATTTCACACGCCTATACCTTTGTCAGGTAACCACCAATCGTCGGAGCGCCGAGTTTCAGCGCCTGCTTGATACCCACAAGATCTTGCGTGCAAAACATGTTGCACTTGGCGTGGAGCATGAAAAGAGGGGTAATTTCCTCTCTTAACACCTCTCCATTTCGTTTGTTTTTGCCGGACTAACCTCCTTATTTGGTTTTTTGCAGCTGGGGTGGAGGCTGAAAACAAGATTATGCGGAAGAACTTGGAGGAAATCCGAGGTATGTCCTCTTTCGGCCAACGTCGTTGTGTTTTCCATTCTTTCTCCTTGGCTCGCAAACATTCACTCCTCGGCTTTGCCGTCAACACACTATTACAGCATCGCTTGAGGATAGTGTGCCGTTCGATATGATGCTGCATTTTCTCGAACAAGCAGGACAGCATCAGGCCGAGCTGAAGAAGAAGAACGATGAGCTCGCCCTCCTCCGGACCAAGGACGACGAAATAGCCAAACTCAAGGCCGAGATGGAGAAGATGAAGGCCCAACACAAAACCGAGCTCCAAAAAGTTGGCCAGAACTTCACCGAAGAGCGTGAGCGCTTTACCCTCCAGATCTCCAAGGACCAGGACCTTCTTAAGGAATCCGAGGTCTAACTTGGGTCGGTGCTCGCTGAGCTTGAACAACTTCGCCAGAGACGCGACAGTTGTATCAAGGAGTTGACCCGGATCCATCGCCATATCTCACGTAAGTTTCTTCCCCTTATCCGACATAGTTTTTCCGGGTTAGCTCATATGCCTTTGCTTCAGCATCTTCCCTTTCCTTGTTTTCAGATCATTTTCCGGAGGGTACCGCCATCGCCGGTCCGTTGCCAAATTCCGCCAAGAGAGGGGTACTCCCATCGCTCCTGATGGTGAGAGCATCCCCTTAGACATGGAGGACCTATTGGTCAGCGTGTCAGCTCGGGTGGAAACTATTAAGAACTATGGGAAAGATCTCCTCGACGTTGCGGTCCGGATCTACAACACATTCTGGCCAAGCGAGAGCGCTCCGGAAAGGATCACGCTCCTTGCCGACAAACTGATGGAGATTGAGACTCAGCTTGACCTCTGGAGAGAATCCGTCGGGCGTGCCGTAGCAGATACCCTTCTCCATCATATCCTTTCATGGTACGAGAAGATCGACCTGAGCCTCCTCACCCGTCGGTGCACCGGATCCAAATGGACCGATGATCCGGAGTGGGTAGCTCGGTGCCAAGCTTGCGCCTACAGCCTCGTCCAATATTCTCCCGTCCATGACTGGGTTGAGGGGCCGAGCTTTCTGGAATCCGGCGAGGAGGAGCAGATGGAGAACGTGGAGGATGGGTCGGGCGATGATGGAGAAGATGCTACTTCAGATATTGAAGACAGTGATGATGACGCCGAATTTCCTCCTCCTGCCGCTCCTTAGTTGAAAAAACTTGAAAATTTATCAGATCCTCGGTATGCCGGGTGCAATTGTATGCTGAATACATGATATTTTGCTACTATGCTTGTATGCCGGATTAACTTGGGCGTAGTCCCCGAGTTTCATTTTCTTGTTCGTCCAATTCTCCGACTCGATCCGTGTCTACCTTGATTCGGTTTTACGACTTACGAAACCGAGCCTCAAGAATCGTTTTAACAATACTGAGAAACTTTGAGGCTTGGCTCAAAATAATTCAACATAATAGCTTGAAAGTATATACGGGGTTAGTCCGAAAAAACAAACGTTAGCTGGAATAGGATCGTTTCCTTAGTATTTTTTTCATGTGCTACGCAATTCCAAACTTGTTCCCGTGCTTGCCATGAAGCCAATTTTTGTTGGACAGCAGCAAGTCGAAGGGTTGGGTTTTTGGTGCTCACACATTACTAATCCGGGTTAAGTGAAACGAGTCATTCCAGCTAACGCACAAAAAGTAACAACAATCATTTATTAAGGCAGTCCCCGAGTTACTGCTCGAGGCTCCGCTATTTCATTGATAAGCTCATTGCTGACATACATACCGACATATGAGAGGATTCGGATACATACACTTCTTAGCTAGGTGTAGAAGGGACGAAGTAGTGCTACATTCCACGGCCGCTTGGATTCCTCTCCGGACCTGTCCGCCTTGTTTTTTTCCCGTGGCTTTGCATCTATGAGATAGTAAGAATCATTGTGCAATGCCTTGCTCACAATGAATGGCCCTTCCCATGGGGGGATAATTTATGCATGCCAGTGGTATGTTGTACCAACCGGAGCACCAGATTGCCTTCCCAGAAGACTCGGGGGCACACTTTCTGGCTATGATAGCGTCGGAGATTTTGCTGATATATGGCGGATCTGGATGCGTGCCTTCTCGCTTCTTCCAGCAGATCAACGTCATTTTGCCGGGCTTCTTGCACTTTGGCTTCTGTGTATTGGGTGACCCTAGGCGAATCATGCTCTATGTCGGCTGGTAATACAGCTTCTGCCCCATATACCAGAAAGAACGGCGTGTAGCCTGTTGATCGATTCGGAGTTGTTCTTAAACTCCATAATACCGCTGGTAGTTCTTCTATCCAGCACCCCGCTGATCTTTGCAGTGGCTCAATGAGCCGGGGTTTTATCCCGGATAGCACTAATCCGTTGGATCTTTCCACTTGTCCGTTCGATGCGGGGTGGGCTACCGAGGCTACGTCGAGTCGGATTTTCTTATCTCGGCAGAATCGTGCAAATGCTCCTTCAGCAAAATTTGTGCCGTTATCAGTTATGATACTATGAGGATAACAGTATCTCAAGATAATGTCTTTGAGAAATGTTACGGCCGTAGCCCCATCACATTTTCTTATAGGCTTCACTTCGATCCATTTTGTAAACTTGTCCACCATGACCAGAATGTGCGTCATGTTTCCTCTTGCTGGTTTGAACGGGCCAACCATATCCAAGCACCACACAGCAAATGGCCATGTAATTGGTATGGTTTTGAGTTCCGACATAGGCATATGTGTCTTGGTGGCGTACCTTTGACAACCATTGAATTTTCTCACCAGATCTTCTGCTTGCTCCAAGGCATTTGGCCAATAGAATCCATACCGGAACGCCTTTGCCACTAAGGCCCGGGATGAGGCGTGATGCCCGCATTCTCCTTGGTGTATATCTCGGAGGATGTCAAGTCCTTCTTCTAGGTCAACACACCGTTGGAGGACATTGGTTACACTCCGTTTGTATAGCTCGGAATTGATGATTGTGTAAGCTTTGGCTCTCCTCTGAGTTTTCCTCGCTAGCACTTCCTCAGTGGGTAACGTTCCATCTTTCAAGAACTGGTATATAGGTCGTGCCCAAGCTGGTATTGCTCGCGCAGGGAACATCTCCTCATCAATTTCCATTCGATCCACCGACATAACTTCAGTCGGATTACGCTGAACAGTCCCCGGGTCTAGCGAGGTAGTCGTCGGGTACGCCGAGGTAGTCCCCGGGTTCAGCGTGCTACCTCCCATGTCAATGTCCATGGGCTCAACTCCGGATTCCGCGTTTTCTGGGACATAGATTGAATCGGTTCCTGGGGACGGCCTGATAGATGGTTTTCTGAGGTGTTCCAATGCTACGCCCGGTGGAATTGCCTGTCGGGTCGATCCGAGCTTTGACAGCATGTCGGCAGCTTCGTTTTCCACGCGAGGTACATGGTGAAATTCGCATCCCTCAAAGTAACCCGAGATCTTCTGCACATGAAATCTGTATAGTGCCATGTTTGGATCCAGGGCGTCCCATACTCCGGACACTTGCTGTATTACGAGATCCGAGTCGCCAAAGCATATTATCCGACGTATGCCAATCTCCTTCGCCACTTTGAGACCATGCACAAGAGCCTCGTACTCAGCAACATTGTTTGATGCCGCGAAATGGATCTGCAATACGTACTTGAGCTGATCCTTCTTTGGCGAGGTAAGCACAACCCCGGCACCTAACCCGGTTTTGGTTTTCGATCCGTCAAAGTGCATCTTCCAGTAGTTCGGATCTGGCGGCGGTGGTTCGTACTGTACCTCGGCCCAATCCACGAAGAAGTCCGCCATAGCCTGGAACTTGATCGCTTCTCTCGTATCATACTGGGGTGCGTAAGGTGCTAGCTCAATTGCCCATTTCGCAATTCTGCCATTCGCATCTTTGTTACCTATTATCTCGGATATGGGGGCTTCGCATATCACTTTGATGGGATGCTCCTCAAAGTAGTGCTTTAACTTCTTGGCCGCCATATAAATACCGTATGCCACCTTTTGAAAATGCGGGTAGTTCTGTTTTGAGGCAGACAACACCTTGCTCAAGTAATACACTGGCCTCTGCACCAACTTACCCTCTTCATCACGCTCCACTATAATCACTGCACTTACAACTCGGTTGGTTGCGGCTATGTAGAGCAACATTGGCTCCTTTGACAGTGGAGAAGCTAACACTGGTGCAGTGGCCAACATCCTCTTTAAGTGGGCAAAAGCTTCATCGGCCTGCAGCGTCCAAAGAATTTATCTGACTTTTTCATGAGTTGGTAGAGAGGCAGTGCCTTTTCCCCTAACCGACATACAAACTGACCCAACGACGCCAGGCATCCAGTGAACTTCTGGACATCGTTGAGACACTTCGGCAGCTCCATTCGTTCGATGGCTCGGATCTTAGTAGGATTAACCTCGATACCTCGGTTGGAGACGAGAAATCCGAGTAATTTCCCAGCCGGGACACCGAAGGTACATTTCTCCGGGTTAAGCTTCATCCGGAATCTCCTCAAGTTCACGAATGTTTGCCTTATGTCGTCAAGGAGCGTTGCGCTTTCCTTGGTCTTAATAACCACATCATCCACGTAGACTTGTACATTTTGACCTATTTGATCGTGCAAACATTTTTGCATACATCTTTGGTACGTTGTTCCTGCGTTTCATAAACCGAACGGCATAGTGCGATAGCAATAAGCCCCATACGGGGTAATAAAGGCAGTTTTTATTTGATCATCCGGGTTCAGAGGTATCTGGTGGAAACCAGAATAAGCATCAATGAATGACAACAGTTCACACCCCGCAGTAGAGTCGATGACCTGATCTATCCTCGGCAGTGGGAATGGATCTTTTGGACACGCCTTGTTCAGGTTCGTGTAATCGATACACATACGCCAAACCACTGCCACGTTCGGATCATCCTTCTTCTTTACTACCAGCACCGGATTAGAGAGCCAATCCGGATACAGCACTTCCATGATAAATCCTGCTGCTAGCAACCGAGCTATCTTGTCACCAATGACCTTTCTCCTATCCTCGGTGAAGCGTCGGAGAGGCTGCTTCGCCGGCCTCGCTTCGGGTCTTACGTTCAAAGAGTGCCCGGCCAACTCCCTCGGAACACCTTGCAAGTCCTGTGTGGACCAAGCAAAAATATCCCGATTCTCACGGAGGAAGTTGACGAGTTCGCTTTCCTATTTGTCAGTTAACCCGACACCAATTGTTACGGTACTCTCCGGAAACATGTTATCCACTCGAATTTTCTTGGTGTCCTTCGCGGCTTGAAACGAAACACTTCCATGCGGGTTGCTTAACGCCGACATATACTGCTGCGCGGACTGAGCTAATGCCGCCACCTCTTGGATTTTTATTTTCTCTTCCGCAATCACGAGTGACTCGGCTAGGTTAGACCCGGCTGAGGCGCACTCAATAGAACGTCGGAAATCCCCAGCGATAGTAATTGCTCCATTTGGCCCGGGCAACTTCATCTTTAGATAACTCACGTGGCAACTTGCCATGAATTTGCTCAGTGCTGGTCTCCCGAGTAATGCATGATACGCACTCTCCAAGTTCACCACCTCAAACTCCAGATTCTCAGTTTGGCAGTTATCCCTCGTACCGAATAGTACGTCGACCTAGACTTTGCCTATGGGCTCACAGGATATGCCTGGTACGATACCATGGAAAGTTGTTCTTGTAGCCTGGGGCATGTTCTCCGAGATGCCCAACTTGCGCATCGTATCCGCATACATGATGTTAATGCTACTGCCATTGTCGATCAGTACCTTGGAGAACCTCACATTAATGTTTGGTCCAATGAACGTCGGATCTAACACTAGTGCATACGAGCCCGGACTTGGCATAAGCTTGGGATGATCTTTGACGCCTGTAATTTCTGGTCCGACCAAGACATGTACCTCGTCATCGCAGCATAACCGCGTTAACCTCCATATGTCGGCGCGCAAGCTCTTCCTATCTGTTTCCTCTGTTAGAACACACAATAGCTCGTGATGTTCCTCAGACTCATTCCTTCCCTCGTTTCCGGAGTACCTCTGATCCGGTTGTTGCTGGTTTTCCACCTGATGCACTGCATCCCTTCTCTCACTGTTGTCATACCTCGGCGGAGGGGGAGGCAACATTAGTTGCTGCGTGTTTGCTCCGGAAAGGAATTGCTGCCGGGGTAACTCCTGCCGAGGTTGATCATTCCGGGGTGCCTGAGCATTCCCCGAACCACCTTGTTCTATCTTACGCATCCACTCACATTGCCTCGTCGTGTGACCTGCCGGACTGTTCGGATTTGGTGTGTGAAATTTACACGGCTGGTCCAACATTGACTCATAGGTATATCTCGGACGATCTTTCTTTTCTTGCCATTGCTTCTTCTGCTCCGGAGTCCATGTTTTCTTGCCATCGTTTCGAGGAGTCCATTGCCCCCCCGTTTTCTGGCGTTGGTTGCTCCCTGCTCCGGGCTGATCTTGATTCACGACTGCAACTTGTTGCGAACCATATCGATGGTCCGGTCTATCGTCTCTCCTTTTTCCCCTGTAATCGTTCCTCCGGGATGACCCGGCTCCGTCCCTCGGATAGTACTCCTCATTTGACTCGTTCGACGCGATCCTAGGTTGAGTCGGATAACCCAAAGCATAAGAATCCGCGATCCGGATCATCTCTGCCAAGGTGACTGGCATTTTCCTTTGCAATTTCATCCACAACTCGCTGCCATATTTGCACCCTTGTGCGAACCATGCTATAGCCTGTGACTCTATGACTCCCTCACACGAGTTTCTCACGGTACACCACCGGGTCAAGAATTCATCTGCTTGTTAGATCTCCGCTTGCACATTGCCGTGGTCTCGGTCTATTCGGCCTCCGATATGTACTTGAGAAGTTGTTGATAAACATTTCTTCAAATCTATCCAGCAATTGATGCTTCCGGTGGCAAATTATTCAGCCATACCTAGCCGGACCTTCCAACATTTGGGGTAATGATCGCATCGCCCATCTCAAGTTGCCGCTGCAATTTTCACAATCATGTAGTTTATCAGCCAATCCTCCGCTTTGTACCGCCGTCAATGACGTCTTCGTGCCCCTGGGTAATTGGAAATTGGGTACCAGCGGTTCCTTCATGATTCGGGGTCCAAAGCACGCTGGACCCGGAGGACCTTGACATTCGATCTGTTCCGACCTATACAGGCGATCCAGCTTTAACTCAGGCCATCCGCATCAAATCCCTGCTTCCCAATCTCGACCCTATCACATGATAGTCCGGTCTTGCGTATCCTGCATTCACCATCTCCGAGTCTCCGTCATTGTATCGGTCTTGCTCTCGTGGTGCTCCTCTCTGTTGCATACCTTGGCCGACACTTTGCTCTTGCCTTGGTATATTCCGCTGCGATTGACCTGCTCTGCCGAAGTTTCGCTGTCCGCATTGCCGCGGCAGCATTCCCTTGACCGCATTGCCTTGGTCGGTTTACCTCGCCAGCTTCACCTCGCTCACACTTCGTCGATCGTCGTTTTTCCGCATCTCTTTTTCTTTTCCCGCACGCGTTGGGTCGTACGGAACGATCTGCTTGTTCCGTCTGGCCGAGGTTACTACCTCTTCTCTCCTAGGGCCACCATGAGGCGATGATGCGGCTCTAGCGGACTTCTCCGGGTTACCCATCGCCAAATGGATCATCTTAGAAGCTCCAACTCTCTCTGGGTTACCTCTCAGAAGCTCCTCGTTCTGCCTGTTCGCGATCCGAAGCAGCTCGTTAACCCGGTCTTGTTGTCTTTGACGGGCTTCACCCGTCAGACCCTCTAGTTCGGACGTCGTGGCATCTGCTGCTCTGAGGTTCTTTGCCGGGGTACTGTACTTCGGCAACCCCATAGACAGATAGTTTTCCGACCCTTCTGGTCCATCATCACCCTCTCTGTTCATCTCACTTATGAGATTTTTCCCTTTTACCCTTACTGCATCAACCTTGTTCGCTTTCGCGTACTCACGCATCGTCATGTTCAACGACTGCTGAGCCGCTGCTATTTTCTTTGCGCCCTCCAGTATCTTTTGCCGGGTCTCCTCTAGCTCGGCCTGTGCCTGAGCCGGATCTACCACTGCTGCCACTAGGTTAGCCAAGCTATCCATAGCTTCCTCAAGATGTTCTGCCTCTAGCGAGGACCCCTAGCTTTCCTCGGTGCTTTGGGCGTTACCTCCGGGTCTGGCGCTGGATCCTTGCTCATGCCCGCGCCTGGCGCAGTCATCATCACCTCAGCATGGTCCGGGGAGCGAGCGATATGCGCCCCGCGAGCCACAGTGAGGGGTGGTTCTCCTGCATCAACGACGCGACGCGGATGAAAGCAAGACACGTCCACAACAACGTAGACCTTGTGCACACCGAGCTTGACGAAGATGCCGTTCCGCGAAGGGGGCGCGTGCCGAAGCAGCCAGCGTTGTCGTTGACGTAGTCTAGCGCTCCAAAGCGTTGAACGAGCCCAGAGACGATGGGTTCGCCGGTGCCGATGAAGTTTCCCGTCCGGATCTTCACCCCTGCTAGCGCCGCTAGCCCCACGGTGAGCGCCAACTGTCGTGGTGGTGTCACGGCAGATGCCATGGATAGGATAAAGGTGGGGACTAATATGCGCTAGGGGAATCCAGGGAGGGATAGTAGAGTGATTCTCTACATAGAAGCTTTGTATTGATGTTCAATCTCCGAGATTACAGGTGCTCCTCGAGCTATATTGACAAGAGGAGGAAGAAGAAACTCTCTTACTCTTGCCCACCAACTTGCCCAAGAACCCTAGATCCACTAGTGCTCAACTAACTAGAATTCTCCTTCCTCTGTATCAGAAAGAACCCAACCCCCTTACCAGAACCCCAACCCCCCCTTATATAGAGGTGGTTTGGTCCTGGCCTAGGGCATACGTGGAGGAATATTCCTAAGAATATGCCCCCTCCCAAAGTAGTAACCCGACAGGGGTGCTTTTCCCCCGCGTCACACTTGCTTTAGCGTGGCGCCTCTGCGTCAAGCCGACGTGAGCGTCGTCACCCTTGTCGGCCACGATCCGGTGGTCCTGCCCTTGCTTTATTCGCTCATCTAGTATGCACTGGACCTTCTTTTTTGACCAGAGAGATTCCTTCCTTCTCCTAGAAGCCAAGCGAGGATCCGGATCACAGTTGATCCGGCCACACCTGTTCCTGCATATAAGCTAGACAAGTATCTCCGACTTACTCCTTGAGTCGGACGAGACAATGTTAGGCGACCCCCCTGGTCCGGGTTACTCCGTGATCCGGCCTGCCTTGAGGTGACTCGGCCAGCATCCGCTTTGACCTTGCCGAACCTCGGCTAACTCGGCCCTTATACCCCGGAGTGACCCTACCCGGGGTTATCCCCCCAACAATGAAAGATCTTGGTGAAGCGTCATATATATTAGGCATTAAAATCTATAGAGATAGATCAAGGCGCCTAATTGGGCTATCGTAGAGTACATACCTTGATAAGATATTAAAGAAGTTTAATATGGACGAAAGTAAGAAGGGGTTCTTACCTATGTTGCAAGGCAAGACATTGAGTAAGACTCAAAGTCTGGCTACAGCAGAAGAAAGAGAGATGATGGATAAGATCCCCTATGCCTCGGCCATAGGCTCTATTATGTATGCCATGCTATGTACAAGACCGGATGTGGCACATGCTATTAGTTTGACTAGTAGGTACCAATCGATCCAGGTTGAACCTTTGGATAGCGGTAAAGAACATCCTCAAGTACTTGAGAAGAACTAAGGATATGTTTCTCATATACGAAGGTGAATAAGAGCTAGTCGCTAAGTGTTATGTCGATGCTAGCTTTGACACCGATCCGGATGACTATAAGTCTCAATCCGGATACGTATTTCTCTTGAGAGAGCACTCCGAAAAAACAAGGACGGAAGTAAAAGTATCGAGGGATAAAGGCCACTTCTAACTTCCGTGGAATGAGTGAAATCACATTAATTCACCAATTCAATGTACAAGAGCGAATGATAAGAGTAGTGGTATGGTAGCTACTCCATCCCGCACTCAAAGCATTACTCCGCACATGAATAAGAAAACCATGCAACCCAACTACCGAAACAGACTAAAGGTATTGACAATAACTCATGGAACTTCATTAGAAAACAAGGATAGATGCCAACGCTTCGCCGGGTTCCCAGATAGATAAAGATGATGATGTTGTCGTCATGTCGGAAGTACCAAGCCACCGGAAAGATATGAAGGAAGATTACGGAGAACAACTGCAAGATTCAACAGCTATAGAAAAGATAGCACCAACTTGAACAGAAGGAATACAAAAGATCTGAAAAGTCTTCATGGCCTCCGGTGGATTTAGCATAGACAATAGAATGAGAGGGTTTCAAAAGATTACTTAACGAGACAGAGGTGAAAAACTCCATGTTCTTCTTGAAATGATTGAGAGAGGTTTAGCAGTCTTGAGGAAAACTTCGGCGGAACGACGATGATAACTCGCCAACAAGGAAAACTCCGGGTTTGATTGAAGATGGAAGATAGAACTAACAATGGACTTGCTGATTCCAGAATTGAAGCGATCTATTTAGCAGAAGGACGTGGCCGAGATAGGTGACTTCAAAAAGTCAGAATTTCCACTTTGGGAACTTTGCACACTAGCAGTGTTCGCGAAGCTAGAGAGAAAGAGACACAAATGACCTTCCATGTTCTTCCATTGACATAGAATAGGCAAGCATATCATCAAGATATACCACCACAGATTACCAAGATATTCCAAGAATATCAAGTTCAAGAGGCGGGAGAAACGAACAAATGCTCAAAACACTTTCTGAGCTCAACGCTCTTTGAAAAATCAATATTAAGAGGATGGGTTCGTGTTGAAGAAGATGCACTGGCATAATAGATTATCTGGTCCTTTAGAAGAAAAAAAGAGATGTCACCTGGTTCACATTGTCGATTGGATCGCCGGTTACAAAGATAAAGAGATCTTGGATAAGAAACGATGATAGCTCATACCTTAAGCAAAGCTATCAGAAGCGAAAAGATGCAATTCCCTCGTATCTAGGAGAATTTTGCAGATATGGAGTTCAAAAAGATGTGCAGCATGATGAACAGATGATAGACCACTGTAGGGCCTTTAAGAAAAACTCCGGATTGGCAAAGATACTTGAATATGCATGGATATGATCACGGTGTAACCCAAAATTGTAGGAGATAACCGCCACCATTTGGAGGATAGTGTTGATAGCATTTTCCATATTCCACTCATGATAAGTGTCATATAGCTATGCCGAGAACCAAATTACAATCACCAGCATCGGATCGACACATGTTATGTAATTAGCCCAAGAGAATTGGAGATGAAATAAAACTCCAGGATTAAGCGCCGGTGACAAAAGAATGAGTTAGCATGGACATGCTGATAAAAGGAAGATAGATAATGTTTCACACACGACTGAAGAGGAGTGTGGAAACACAGATGTATCAAAGAAAAAATTTCCGCATTTTTCGGCATTAAAATACCAATAGATGCGCAAAATCACTTATCAGGTAGAGATAACAACTCCACATTCTGTGAAAGCATGCTGGAAGGAAGAACACCCTTAAGAAGATTGCGCCTGTTAACAAGGAGTCGGATAGATCGCATCGGTTTACAAAAGCCTATCGGTATGGAGTGTACCAATAGTTGATAACCAAAAGACAGATAGTGATAACATGTTGTATGCAACAGATATTTGTAACATAGCTACCCGAAATATTTGCTAGACTGACAACGACCATTTGGCTGAGACCCTGAAGGTCGGGATGGCTCTGATACCAATTGTAACTACCTCGGTGAATTACGCTCTTAGTTACATGCCTGGATGAGCGAAAATGGTTAAAATAGTACGGTGGGGCCAAGGGCCACTCACAGGTAGACCTTTCGGCCGTCCTAACAATTTTCAGAACATCGGGACAAGAACGAGCAGCGTAATCGGCAGGCGAAGGGATCAACTACATACACAAATGAGTATGTATGCAAGCCACATACAACAGTCCTCAGAGCCATTCCATCTAAAAGAAATAGAAATATTGCAACGCGATACGGCAAGATCCAAATATCCTAGATAGAGATAATAATTTAGGATAGCTCCTCATACATCAAACATCAGAGTATCAGGCGGAAGCGGAAAACAAGATCCGAGTACGGATAAGAAGCAAATCGGCATAAGATGCCACATAAATAAACACATCCCGCCCACAGATCTCACGGATCCCCGTTCCCGGAATCTCTACACCGAGTGATCGTTGCCAACATCGTCCATCTCCTCCACCCAGTATCCATCTTGAAAGTACACTTGTTCATCTGAATCAAACAATTTATCGTGTGAGACCCTAGGGGTACTCAGCAAGTCTTTATGCCACTAAAGGGGACACAACCTGGGGTGACGCAATTGCAGCAAAAGGTAATATCTAACAAGTCTATAGATACTCGCTAACCATCCGCCTAACCAATGATAGACGGATGTCCGTGAATTAAGAACAACAGTTATAACAGTATAATCAACAGATCCATCCTCCTCCTCGCTTACCAACGAGGAAGCGGACGAACAACCCCCCATCCGTTGGTAGTTTTATTAACCATTCCATGAGTATTGTGCTATTTACTAGTCAGGTACTTAGTCAATTTAAAAGCGGTACTTTAGTTAGACTTGTCTATGATCGAGAAACTGTGCTCCAAGTCGTCCATAATCGTGGACACGGCTTTTAGAAAGATTTACCCTGCAGGGGTGCACAAATAGCAACACACACTCGATCAACCTCGGAAAAACCAACTCAAAACCCAACGAGGCATTCACGACAAAGCGATCACAGGATTCAGAAATGTTTCAGGGGGCCACCCCATTAAGCTACCCGCAACGAAGTTGGCTGACTCCGAGACGGACCCAAGGTTTGTGTCAATGGTTGTAAACGACTGGGAACCCGAAAGTGTGACTAGGCTTGTCGATACCGCGAAAACATTCCACGATCCAAAACAGTACAGGTGCTCCTCGCACAATCTTAAATAAAGCAGTAACATGGCATAAGTACAGGATAGTAATAAAGCCCCAAACTACTTTGTGGCCCCAAGAAATAAGAATGAATCAAGCTCTGGCTCAGGGGGGGGTCCATAAGGTCTCCCGGATGTGGATAGTGCGAATAGTCAAGGAACAGGAATCAAGTACTCGGGGTCCTACGGGATACAAGTGAGCATGAAGAACCAAATAGCAGATATTGCTCACCGGTGCCACTTTCATTAGTTATCCCATTACTACTCAGGTTAAGTTGTTTAGGTACCTCGTTATCCATCATACTCTCACATACCCTACACATGCTGTTCTACGACCCGCATGGCTCAAACAACTCCTGTAGTAATGGCTCATGGGATGGAGGAACAAGCTTCGGTGGGGTTTAAAAGTAAAGGCTATGCAGAACTTGGGATTCAATTTAATGCAATCGCGACTCAATGATACAAGAATAAGAGGGAGGCAATAGGTACTATATGTATGCAAGCATGTGGTAGTGCTTGCCTGGCAGCTCAGTTGAAGCGAGAGTCGGATCTGGGTAGTGCTCCTGGGTTCCTGATATATCCCCTGCTTAGCGTCTATTCGAAGAAGAACCAAACAAACAAGGGCCAACATAAATAAAGTGCACAAGCATATGTATTGACATGCGTCAAGCAAACAAGCATGCCATGATGAATGGTGCACAATTGCATGGCAATAAAGTAGCATGGCATGGGTGAGGTGTGGGGTACAAGATTAAAGCATTTTATTAAGTTTTTAGTCCGGTTTGCTCTCATATAAGTTGCTGTATACTTTATATTTATATGATGCATGCTGCAATTCAGATCATGGAATGCATAGATAGAACGGGCTTGTCGCGCTGATCGATTTAGACATATTATTTGTCCAATTTGGAGTTATAAAACTAAAGTTATTAATTAATTAAGAAAAAGGGCATTTTATTGTAATTTTAATTAGCTCGAAAATTTAAAGTGCCCAAATAATATTTTGAAAAGCATTTTTGAATTCCTCACATTTTTCTGATTCAAAAACATATATCACATGTATTATTTGGAATTATAATTTAAAAGTTATTTGAAACAGATATTAAATTGAATTTAAATCATTTCCTGAAAAATTTAAGTCAAACAGAAAACCAGAAAACATTTTATACCCAAGCCAGACCTAGCCCCAGTCGCTAACGAGTGGGACCGTCTGACTGGGAGAACGGCGCCTTGAAAAGCTTTGTGCAGCACGAGGCTAGCCAAGAAGAAGCCAGTGGGGCCATGAGCTCACAGCCCACGTGACATGGAGCACGCAGAGGTGACAGTGGGGCGTGCTGGATCATGGTTGGGTGTTCAAAACTGCAGGGCATTTTGTAAAATGGAGGAGGTGACTGTGGGGCTCATGAGTACCGCAGGTTGAGCGAGAGACAGAGGGGCTATTTGCAAAAAAGGGGGCACCTTGTGGATCTTCTCCTCTCGTTCTCCCACGGATCATCATGCAGTGCGCACCTGGCGAGGCGAGACTCGATCCATGACACAGGGCTCATGTGGCCTGTGAACTGATAACCAGTCTGGCTGGGTGGGTGTTGTTGTGAGGACTAAGCGGCGGTGAGGTATGGCGCGTGCAGCCTTGGCCAACAAGACTGAGCGCCGGCCAACGCCTGCAGCAGCTAGGGTTTCTTGGTGAGGCGGAGGATGTCTAGGCGAGAGAGGGACTCACCAGGGTGGTTGGTGGCGGCGGATCGGCTTGGGGAAGCGGCGAGGCGGCGTCGAGGCGGCGGCGAGATTAGGGGTTTCGGCGTCGCGGTCTGCAGCGGCGACGTGGCTTATCCTCCTTGTTGCGCGTCGAGGTGAAGCAGGGGTCCTCCTCGGTCTCTCGACCACCTCCACGCCGCCCTTGGCTGAATCGAGGAAGTGGCGGTGGTCGGCGGTGACCGGGGAGGCTGGCGTCGGTGAAGCGAAGGAGGAGAGGCGAGGTCTGGGTGGATCTGGCGATGCTGTAGCGTGAGGCGATGGAGTAGATAGGGAGGGGCTGGGGTGACGTGCGGGAGTGGGTAGAGATAAAGGTGGCCTCGGCCACCTTTACTCCTCCTTCTCACGTGCTTGCATGTGGTAAGCGAGGAGGGCTGCCAGGTGGGTCACGGTGAGGACAAGGCGATGCAGGCTCGATGGGGCCAGCATGGAAGAGAGAGAGCGTGGTAGAGAGAGAAGAAGAGGGTCGGGTGGAGCTAGGTTAGAAGGGAGTAGTGGCTCGGTGAGGGCTGGTGCTAGGGTTGGGGTAGGAGGGTAGCTAGGGTTAGCTAGAGAGGGAGGCTAGGGTTAGAGAGGGGGTTAGAGCTAGGGTGGTTAGGGTTTGAAGAGAGAGTAAAAGAGAAAGAGCTAGGGTTAGGGTTTTGGGCATGAACAAGCTAAAGGGCAAGCAAAAGGGTGGGGTTTGGGTGATGGATAGAGGGTGAGGGTGGAAGAGAGAAAAAGAGTGGTTTAGGGTTGCTTCAACTCATGCAAAACCAAATGACATTTAAAAGAGAGAAACGAAAGAGGTGGAAACAAATGTGCATGGCCCATGCATGTTAATTCATTGCCATGTTTTATTCTTGTGACAACAATAATAATACAACATGGCATTGTATACATGCATCCCAAAATATGGAGTAGAGCCAAACTAAAGAAAATAGGATTGGATCCATCCCACCCACATGAGCTAGAATAAATACCAAAAGAAAATAAAAGCCCATGGGTAAATAGAATGGTGGAATTATAAGGTGGTGACAAGGAAAGGTGATGGAGTTGAATAAAAGATATGCCCCCAACTCAACTTGGTCATCAAGCATTTATCAAGAACCAAATACAATATGTCAAGAGGCTAATACAATTAATAATGCATATGAGAGAAGAACCAAATCCCAAGGGTTTTATATGATGCTCAAATGCAAGGTGGCATGATGACATGAGCATGATATAATTATGATGCAATAATTATATGTAGGAAGTAGCATTTATATAGACTAGGCTAGTAGCATTGCAATTGTTAGACAATTGGGATGCTACATTGGAGGAGTACAAGGTGAGGATGTCGCCATTGTTCTATTTTCATGGGTTATATGATCTCGTGTTTTATTCTGAATCAAGGATTGTGGAGCCGCACTGAATGCGCTCAATCATTACATGTTGAAGCTGCAGACTTATTGTAAAGCTCCTCAACCGTTGGCCGGAGTTCCCCATGGAGTTTCAATATTGGATCGAAGATGACATCAACCCATTGTGAGATATCACATCTTAATATTCTGGTGAAGATCCTAATATGAACATACTTTGTAATTTTTTAGTCTCCCTATTCTAATATTAATTACCTTATTTATTTATGTTAGTTATAGATTCCTGATGTCTACGCACTTCTATTCTCGTAGACAGTTGTTGGGCCTCCAAGTGCAGAGGTTTGTAGAACAGCAGCAAGTTTTCCCTTAAGTGGATCACCCAAGGTTTATCGAACTCAGGGAGGAAGTGGTCAAAGGTATCCCTCTCAAGCAACCCTGCAATCAAGATACAAGAAGTCTCTTGTGTCCCCAACACACCCAAAACACTTGTCAGATGTATATGTGCACTAGTTCGTCGAAGAGATAGTGAAATACAAGTGGTATGGATAATTATAAGTGGTAACGGTGCCAGAAAATAGCTTTGATGGCGTGGAAGAGACTAAAGGCAAACTGAAATAAAGATGGAAGCAAGCAAACATGTAACAGATCTAAATGCAAACGGTGTTTCAATATTTAGAAACAAGGCCTAGGGATCATACTTTCGCTAGTGAACACTCTCATATAAATATCTTCTCTTTATGATACTACTCTGAACTACTCTTCGGTTGGACACTCTAATCCATGGTAGGGCTATAACAACACACCTCAAAGTTCGCTTTCCCCATCTAGATAACCCCACACTGTCACCTTGAGTGCTAGATGGTTCCAACAAACACCACAATTTCATAGAAACATCCAGCTCCAAATATAACTCACAACAAGTAATTGTAATCTCTAGCCTAAGTGCCACCATGGTGTGCACGCTGTCACTTTCACACACATGGGGAGAGCAAAGATCTATTAAAGCACTTGAGTAGCAAGGCAGATCTACTTGATTACAAAGCTCATGATCACAATATGATCATGCATAGAGAGAGAGATGAACACAGAGCTACCGGTAGAACCCTTAGCCTCGAGGAAGAACTACTCCCTCATCATCATGGGAATCAGCAACGGCGATGGAGATGGTGGTGGAGATCGATGGAGATGGCTCCGGGGGCACTTCCCCGTCCCGGCAGGGTGCCGGAACAGAGACTTTCTGTCCCCCGAATCTCTCCTTCGGTGGCGGCGGCGCTGTGGAACTTTTCGTGGTTAGAGGCTGTTCGATTTAGGGGTTTTGCATCGGAAGGCATCTTATAGGCGAAGAGGCAAGGTCTGTGGGGGCCAGGGGGCCCACACCATGCCCTGGCGTGGCCTAGGGCTGCCCGCGCCAAGGGGTGGTGTGGCCACCCTGTGGCCCCTCTCCGTCTCATCTTCTGGCTCTGTGAGTCTTCTGGTAAAATATTGACTTTGGCTTTTGTCCAGTCCAATTCCGAGAATATTGATTTTCTGACTTTCCTGGAACCAAAAACGGCAGAAAATAGGCAACTGGCACTGTGGCATCTTGTTAATAGGTTAGTCCAAGAAAGTGTATAAAAGCACTCGAAAGTTTGGACAAAACATAAGAAAGTAAATATAAAACAAGCATGGAACATCAAAAATTATAGATACGTTAGCAACGTATCAACATCCCCAATCTTAAATCCTGCTCGTCATCGAGTAGGTAAGTGATAAAAAGAAAGAATAATTTTTGAGGTGACATGCACCATCATAAACTTGATCAAAGTATTTGTAAAACATTCATAGCTGGGATCATAGTACTTCAACATAGCATGAAAGATAAAGTTCTAATAATAAGACATAGCAACTATGTTGTAACATGAAAAGGCACAAACAAAAGATTCATGAATAACAATGCTTTGCAAGACATTTGTTTGTTTCACATAAAGAAAACATAGCATAATGGCATTCAACTTGTCCCTCATGGAGTAGTAAACATAAATGCATATGACACCTTCAAAGTTTATCAGGGTGACTAGATACAAATAGTTTAAGGACAAGCAATATCAAAGTCATGCATCAATCAACAAGTTTTGGCACAATGCACATTAAACTAAGAATGGCCACTATGCTCTCTCAATAGGTGCATAAAGATAGAAGGTGGAGACTCAATATAAAAGTGGAAGAAAGGCCTTCATAGAAGGAAGCAGGGATTCAAATCTCATAAAGAGCTTCCAAAAATTATGGTACTTATTAGATTTCAGCTCCCATTGCCCCTATCGTAAGCATCTTGAAGTGATTAAGGTTAAAGTGAACAAACTATGGAGTATATTCTTGACAAAGTATAAGTTGGAAATCTCATGTCCCTTGAATACGAGGGCCGCTCCTCATTCTACTCAAGTTTAGTTACCGGTAAGTTCTTGTCATAGTAAGTACATGTGTATCATAGAGAACCGCCAACGGGGTACCCCTTGCCCGATGATGCGGAAGAATCCCCGTATCAAAATGACAAGGCAAGTAGACAACGAGCATCTGAGCAATCTTCTTATTTACCATGGGAAAATGGTGCTTTTTTTCTCTTTCCTCTTTTCTCATATCTCTTTTTTTTCTTTTTTTTTCTTTTTCTCAATATCTGACTCTTTTTTTATAAGAAGAATGCTTCATAGACAGCTCATTATGGTTACGCTGCAGGTTTCCACCATGACAGCATGGATTAGGAACCGTGACCTAGGCGTTTCTCTAACACACATACATAACTCCATGGACTTACAAGCTCCCCTTTCATTTCACACCGATGACATCCATAGACAAAAGAGCACGATATCAACTAGGTACAAAGTACAAGTGCAATGTTGAAAGCGTTCCTCATGACAACATGGTTCTGCTAATCCCCAACATATAAGTGCAAGCATATACAACATTGACGACACAATGGTTCAAGTTTATTAAGGGCAAGAAAAGTAAAGTGTGCCATCAAGTTCGTGAGAGCTTTAATCACTAGTTTTCTCATAACAAGTTTAATTCGGAAGGTAGATAAAAACATGAATATACTTGGAATAGCAAATGTTAATAGGTAGGTATGGTGGACTCTTTAGAATAACTTGGTTTTATTTGGAGTTGGATGCATGAGTGGAACTCATACTTGGTTATGGAGGCTAGCAAAAGACTAGGAGCGACCAACTAAGAGAGCAATAATGGCCATAATCATGCAAAACGACAAAACATCATTAATTAAAGCATAAAGTGATATTACAAGTCGAAAACTAAAGGATCATAAAGGCTATGGTGACTTGGGATAGTCATAACATGGTGTGAGCATGCGCCAAGTCAATCCAAATAAAGCATCAAAGAAGAATACCACAATACTATGCTTTAATATGCTAAAACAACACATGATTCTTCCAAGGCACATTAAGCAATCTCAATTGTTTATAACATGTCATCCTACAACAAAGATCACTAAGCATAAAGCCAAAACAATATCAAGAATGGCATGACAAAGCATGGGCCACAGTCAAAAACAAGCTCTCTTTACCACTTAAGCATGAACTTTCCTACTCTTTTCCAATCCAAACCAAACTATTTGAAAACCAATGCATGAAAGAGGGGGTCCAACTAATTTATTCAAGCAAACTAATAAAACCAAGCAAACGAAAACCAAAAACATAAAATGAAGACGCTCCAAGAACAACACAATTGTGCATGAAACAATAAAAATGAAGTGTTTGGAAGAAACCTGGGATTTTTATTGATGAAGAAGGGGATGCCTTGGGCATCCCCAAGCTTTGACGCTTGTACTTCTTGGATAATTCTTGGGGTGACACGGGGTGGCATCCCCAAGATTGAGCTTTAGTCCATTCTTCATCTCATTACATCATTCTCTCCATACACCTAAAACTTTTCCTTCATACAAAACTTCACACAATCTTTATTAGCAACATTAGTGCACTCAGGATAATAAGTCTTTACGTTCACTTTCAACACCAATAAAACTTCCATTAAAACACAAGCTACTGAAGAACTTCCCTCAAAAAGCTCAATTCCCTAAAGAGAACTAAAAAAGGAACCAACAAGAAGCAAATGCAAATAATGGCAGAAATCTGTCAAAACAGACCAGCAGGTAAAAACCAATTTTTTCGAAGACCTTCTGTTCTGTTGCTCAAATCGAGATGTGTTGAACTAATAAAAGTTAGATAACAACCTGGTGTAGAAGCACAAAAATTCACGCCTCAAAACAACGTATAGAGATTTTACACCAATTTTTACGGTGAAGCATAAAAATTTGTTTTGGGATAGCAACTTTCCCAATCATTACTTCTCTCTCATTAGAGGTTACTCTTGGCACAAAAAGCAAATAAAAAGGATAAGGAGTGGTTATTACTGAGATAATAACTTCCAAGACTCATCTAAAACTTTTGGGTTATCTCCCAATAAGTACTTTTCTTTGACGCCTTTAAGTTAGGCATGATAGTTTGAGAAGATGCTCACATAAGGAATATGACTTGAAGTAAAAGAGAGCATCAAGAAGCAAATCCAAAGCACATTTAAGTCTAACCCACTTCCTATGCATAGGAATCTTGTAAAGAAACAAGTCATGAAATCACAAAGTAACAAGCATAGTAAAGAAAAACAAGTGCAACTTCAAGACTTTCAACTTAAAGAGGGGAAACTTAATATTATTGAGATGCATAAAACCATGTTTCCCTATGTCATAATAACTTTCAGTAGCATCATGAATAAAATTAACAATATAACTATCACATAAAACATTCTTATCAACATGCATATAATAATTATTACTCTCCACATAAGCATAGTGATTCTTATTAATTATAGTGGGAGCAAATTCAACAAAATAGATCATTATTATTCTCATCACCATAACCATCAAATATAGGAGGCATATTGTAGTCATAATTAATTTCCTCCTCAATAGTAGGTGGACTAAAAATATCATATTCATCATTGTAATCATCATATATTGGAGGTTTGGTATCATCATAAGCAATAGAATAGCTATCTTCCAAAGCTGGGGAACTAAAAAGATCATTTTCATAAAAACTAGCTTCCCCAAGCTTAGACTTTTCCATAGCATTAGCAATAATGGTGTCCAAATAATTCATACTAACAACATTGCTATTAACATGCAAATAAAGTTCCATAGGTTTTTTAATTTTCTCTTCAAACACTTCATGTTCTAACTCAAGATAAATACTATAAAGCTCTCTAATTTTTGTTGTTGTTTTCCATTAAGCCTAACTAGTGAAAACAAGAAACAAAAAGACAAGATTGCAGAGTCTAAAGGAAATAACTTCGAGCACTCACACCGGAGGATGTGAGTACCTTTTACCTTACCTCCCCGGCAACGGTGCTAGAAAATAGCTTGATGTCTACGCACTTCTATTCTTGTAGACAGTTGTTGGACCTCCAAGTGCAGTGGTTTGTAGAACAGCAACAAGTTTTCCCTTAAGTGGATCACCCAAGGTTTATCGAACTCAGGGAGGAAGTAGTCAAATGTATCCCTCTCAAGTAACCCTGCAATCAAGATACAAGAAGTCTCTTGTGTCCCCAACACACCCAATACACTTATCAGGTATATAGGCGCACTAGTTCGGCGAAGAAATAGTGAAATATAAGTGGTATGGATAATTATAAGTGGTAACAGTGCCAGAAAATAGCTTTGATAGTGTGGAAGAGACTAAAGCAAACTGAAATAAAGATGGAAGCAAGCAAACATGTAACATATCTAGTTGCAAATGGTGTTTCAATGTTTAGAAACAAGGCCTAGGGATCATACTTCCGCTAGTGAACACTCTCATATAAATATCTTCTCTTTATGATACTACTCTGAACTACTCTCCGGTTGGACACTCTAATCCATGGTAGGGCTATAACAGCACACCTCAAAGTTCGCTCTCCCCATCTAGATAACCCCACACTGTCACCTTGAGTGCTAGATGGTTCCAACAAACACCACAATTTCATAGAAACATCCAACTCCAAATATAACTCATAACAAGTAATTGTAATCTCTAGCCTAAGTGGCACCATGGTGTGCACGCTGTCACTTTCACACACATGGGGAGAGCAAAGATATATTAAAGCACTTGAGTAGCAAGGCAGATCTACTTGATTACAAAGCTCATGATCACAATATGATCATGCATAGAGAGAGAGATGAACACATAGCTACCGGTAGAACCCTTAGCCTCGAGGAAGAACTACTCCCTCGTCATCATGGGAATCAGCAACGACGATGGAGATGGTGGTGGAGATCGATGGAGATGGCTCCGGGGGCACTTCCCCGTCCTGGCAGGGTGCCGGAACAGAGACTTTCTGTCCCCCGAATCTCCCTTTCGGTGGCGGTGGCGCTGTGGAACTTTTCGTGGTTGGAGGCTGTTCGATTTAGGGTTTTTGCATCGGAAGGCATCTTATTGGCGAAGAGGCAAGGTCGATGGGCGGCCAGGGGGCCCACACCATGCCCTGGCGTGGCCTAGGGCTGTCCGCGCCAAGGGGTGGTGTGGCCACCCTGTGGCCCCTCTCCGTGTCGTCTTCTGGTGCCGTGAGTCTTCCGGTAAAATATCGACTTTGCCTTTTTCCGGTCTAATTCCGAGAATATTGATTTTCTGACTTGCCTGGAACCAAAAACAACAGAAAACAGGCAACTGGCACTGTGGCATCTTATTAATAGGTTAGTCCTAGAAAGTGTATAAAAATACTCCAAAGTATAGACAAAACATAAAAAAGTAAGTATAAAACAAGCATGGAGCATCAAAAATTATAGATACATTAGCAACATATCAATTCCCTTCGTAATCGGAGAGGTGGAATTTTCTGTAAAATGTCCGTGAATTTTACATCTATCTCGGTGAGGGTGCACAGGTGAAAGCCTATTACGAGGATCCATAGCCGATAGTGAAACGAGATAAGCGTACCAGGCTAGAAAGCAAGGACTACTCGGCCACAACTTGGATACGCTAAATCGTTTGCATATAGATCTCGTGGTGATTTTGGCCTCTCTCTTTTCTCTCGTGCATGTTTGGAGTATGTGATGGGACATGTAGTGGTTTCTATCTAGCTTAAGGTACTAATACGAGTAGTTTTACACTTCTACCGAGTATTATGTATGTAGTGCTATAACTACTAATATATTTTATAATAATTCCTACGTATTGGAAATTGTTTAAATCGAGTGCATAATATGGCATGTGTCGCTGAATCTTTCAAAAGCTACTAGATCTCTCAAATGTTCTGATGTTGCTATTATTAAAGTATTTTGTGAAACTAATACTGATGTACTGTTACTTGTTTTGATTAATGGTAGTAGATTGTTTTGCTTTTCTTTTAAAACAAGACCTTGTCATAATCTAGATGAGACTTGGGACATTTTGGGTTGCATATGGGGATCATACATGCATTGATGCAAGAAGAATGTATGCACAGAAAAGCAAACTTGATCCTTAGTTTTTCTTGCTCCAATGATCGATTGTATTTGGATAAATGGGCAAACTTATTCCATGCCAAGTTTTTGAGAGTTGAAACAAGAACTGATTCTCTCTGTACTGCTATTGAATTTCAGTATCTATATTTCTGAATCAGTCACTTTAAAATGCTACTCCCTCCGATCCATATTACTTGTCGTTGAAATGGATGTATCTAGCACTAAAACATGTCTAGATATATCCAGTTTAGTGACAAGTAATATGGATTGGAGGGAGTACTAAATCTGTCAAGTGCTGTTGAATATGAAATATGAAACTATAAAATTTCCATATCTTATTATGTACTGCTGAATCTTTCAAATATTACTGAATCTGTCAAAAGTTTTGTCGTTGCTGCCTGACTGTTTCACTATAGCTTTTGCCTTTCTGTCATCGAAACTATTGCATGCCACACTTTCATGTTTCCAAAAAATGTGAAATAATCATGAAGATAGATTATGTTGTGCCTTGTGCATATGCAAATTTTATCCCAAAATATGACACTGTCTGGCCTACACAAAATAAAAAATTGTATACATAAAACATGATACTATTAATTTAAGTCTTTTCTTTTTATATAGGTCACGTATGATCATATTTTGGGACACAATCTTATAAATGCATAGCATATAGCACAACCAATGTTCATGATTTATCTCATACTTTTTGATAAATTGAAAGTACGATAAATAAAAAAGGGTACGTGCACAACTAGTTTGTGGAATATACTTGAGAGATTCCAACTAGTTTGTATAAAATATTTGATAAATCTGAGACATCTATTTTGAGACGGAGGAAGTATTATTTGGGCTCTAGCCAAATTTAAAACTCTGTCAAGCGGAAAATTTACCGTATGTGTTGTGTAAATTGTAGGTATCCAATATTCTATGCAAAAATATGGATATAGTTTCCCGACCTTGAATTCCTGAACAGATAGCGTACGGTCTACTATCCTTTTTTCTATTAGTAGATGGACGCTAGCCAAATTTAAAATCTCAATCGAGCGGCAAAATCACCCATCAACCTTGAAGCATTTCTCATCCCTCTATTTCAAAAACTTTGAGGCAAAATCTCTCACCAGGCAGTACCAATTTTATATTATTATTAGATGTGCGCTAGCCAAATTCAAAATCTTAATCGAGCGAGAAAATTACACACCGACCTTGAAGCATTTCACGCCCATCTGTTTCAAAAACTTTTGACTTTAAAATTTTCATTGTACCCATTGTTCACATGACAAATGGGCATGCTAAAGTCAGTAGATTGGGGCATAATCGTAATTATTCTATTCACCTCTATGATCTCGATTCGTGCAGTTTTTCCCACTGACCCTCCCAAAAATCCCAAGCTCCTCTATCCCCTCCCGATTCTAATTGCTCCTTATCTGGCAGTTTATACTATTATGTGATGGTAATTTGTTAATCTGTTGTACTTTTTTTTCCTGATTTTGTGTTATTTTTTATTATGTGTTGACTGTAGAGAACCATCCAAACCTGTCAAGGTGGTGAAGCGGTACATGCGTGAAAGGAAGGGGGTCATGAAGAAGGGAGGTGTAGTCAGGATTATGGAAGCTACCAAAACTTCCAACCCCGATCCGTTTGTTCCAGCAGCTACCCGCCTAGCAATGATATTGCTATGGAAAATATTGGTGCTGACAATGCCGACCCAACAATCGATGATGTTCCTCCATCAGGAGATGTCGGTGATGCGAAGGAAACTACTCCTAATGCCATAGAGGGTCATGTCATGTTAAAAAATGTTGCTCCTGTGGTGATCAATGTTGCCTCTGTCGCTGGCTCTGCATTCACTATTGGTGTTGTACCTATCACTGATTCTGCAGCTATTGGTGTTGATGTACCATCCCGCGATGATGCTAGAAATGTTGGAAATGCAGCTTGTTACTGTGAGGACAAAAGTTTCTATCAAGCTTGGCAAAGGTCGCGCAGCAGCGGCTCTGCATAAATGCCTTCACTCGGATGATCATAGTGAAGGGAATATACCCGAGAGGCAATAATAAAGTGGTTATTATCTTATTCCATGTTTATGATAAATGTTTATTTTACATGCTAGAATTGTATTGATTCGGAAATATCAATACATGTGTGTTTAATAAACAAAAAGGGTTCCTAGTCATGCCTCTCTTATAGACTAGCTTGTTGATTAACAAGATGATCAAGGTTTCCTGATCATGGATATTGGATGTTGTTAATAACAAGGTCACACCATTGGTGGAATGATGTGTTGAACATTCATCCGAAGTATAGCATTACGATCAAAGTCATTATGTTTATATTGCTATAACATCATACGAAGTAATCTTTATCCTTAGACCATGAGATCATGATAATTGCTAACACCGGAAGAGTATCTTGATAACATCAAACGTCACACCGTAACAGGGTGACTATAAAGGTGGGTTCGATTACTTAAGATGTTATGTTGAGGCTCATGGATCAAGAGTGGGATTTGTCCATCCCGATGACGGATAGATATACTCTGGGCCCTCTCGGTGATATCACATTGAAATAGCTTGCAAGCAAATGATGTGATCACTAGAATGTTATATCACGGGAACGAGAAAAGAGTGCATGTCGATGCGAGATCAAACTAGGTATGGAGATACCGATGATCGAATCTCGCACATGTAATATATCGCGGGACAAAGGGATTTAGTTACTAGCGTTAAAGGTTCTCACGATCACGAAGTCATCGTTGAATGTGTAGGAGTCGATGGATCTCGTGTCCCGCTGATTATTGATCGGAAGGGTCTCGATCATGTCCGCATTATTCGCGAACCGTAGGGTGACACACTAAGGGATACGACACCATTTGGAGCAAATATGTTTCGATAAAGATTTAAGAAAAGCGCTGGAATTATTTCAATAGACACCGAAACTGTTTGGTGAAAATGTTGAAATTGGTTACGCATGTAATATTGAAATGTTGCGGGGGTTTTATGTGAATGTTTGCTAATTAAAGTAATTAACAAAATTCTGAATAAAAATAATAAAAGAGTTTTATTAATGAGAGAGCATTAAATTTGAAGAAATTTAATGCATTTAAAGTGGAGACTTTAAAAGAGAATGTGAAGGGGCAAATTTATGTGGAGGAAGTTACCACCACATGAATGGAGGAGGTGAAGAGTCACCTCCTCCATGCGCCGGCCATGAAGGAGGGGCACCCCCCCTCCTCCTATAAAAGGCCACCCCCTCCTCACTTCTCACACACACCTCCTTGTGAAGGATCTCTCTCCCCCTCTAGTATTATTTCCCCATGGTCTCGGATTAGCGAGATACATGTTCCGGTGGCTTTATCCGAAAGGAGTTGCCTTAGCTGCTTTCTTTGGAGCGAGGACGGAGGTTTTCGGACCGGACGTGTGTGCGATCACGGATGCACCGCTGCTGGTGCTGGACTTGGTGGTGCCGGAGTTGGATCGATGGACGTCTTTGGGCGGACTCGCTGGACTTCATCACGATCTTGAGATCGGCAAGTGTACGACTACATCAACCACGAGTTCCTACTCGTTAACAAAGCTCGTTGTCTACGAGGGTAAGTTCTCTTTGGGTGTATCTCCACCCGTTGCTTTGTACCTAGTAGATAGATCTTGGCGTGTAGTTCACACCGTAAGAATTTTTTTGTTTTCTATGCTGCGGACCCAACACATAGTACCAAAAGCTCGCCAGCCAAAGAGTCGTTTGGTCCTGCTCTTGTCACTGTTGATTGTCTCAAGGGCTCCAATGGCAAATCCGCTGGCTTGGAAATGCTAGATGTCGATCCTCTAAATGGCACTTCTGGCCAGCCTACTAGTTCTACTGATACTGCTGCTCCTATAGCCCCGCTTTGCTCTTCTCCAGTTACTAGGTCAACGGTGAAGGAATTAGCAGCTACCTCATCTAGTTCCCGGTTGTCTGATATTTTTAGTCCCAATTCAGATGAACATGCACTAGCAGATGGAAAATCTCTAGGCGGACCGTTTCCTTCCTCGCCTGCCACCATGATGAAATTAAGGAGAGGGCTTATTGAGAAGCACCCGTTAAACTTTACCCCTCTGAGTTGCAGTCGTGGTATGTCGCCTACGCCTCCACCTGCTGTTGATATGGCGGCTGCTCTGGAATCGATCCTTCCTGATGATCAAGTGTTTGATGTACCCATGGCAAAGCCTGTTCCTAAAGGTGTGAGTGTGCATACCCAATCAATTCTTGTAGATTTGGGTATTTTTGTCTTCTTTGCTATGAAGTGTTTTTGTTATTCAGTTAGTATGGAATTTTCATTTATTCATGGTTGGCATTTTTAATGTGAAGAATTGCAACTTGTTGTTTTCATTCTTTCTCTTCTTTTGATGGTTTTCATTGTTCATTGAATTTTCTATTGATCTAGAGTCCTAGGAGCATTAATCTGTCTAATAAGTATAGCTGATTAAAAATTTATGTTTTTTCGATAATGAACCAATCCTTATAGAGTCAGTGTCCACTCACCTTTTCTTTTTTCAATACGTTATCGTGTGTTTTTAACCTTCTTTGCATGGTAATTTTACTATATATGGATTGGTGTTTCTACCATGTATCTAATGGTAACTTTACTGCATATTTTGATTGGTGTTTAAAACACTACTATGTCAATATTGTTTTATCTAATAGCTATTTTATTTGTTATCTATTCACTAGAATCCCAAGATTGTACACACACTGGTATAACTGTAGTTGTTTCAAGTCCAAGGTTTGGTGCAAAGAGTAAAACACCTGCGGCTAATGTTCGCCCTGCCAGGGTAGTCAAGCAAAAGGTCCAGGAGTATGGTGCCCAATGACATATTACGACCACTAAACAGGAAGATCAGTTCTACAACTTTTTGAAAAGATATGAATTTGCTAGGAAACATAGTGAGCATGCAAATAAGATTAAAGAGTATGATTTTTTTTTCCCGTTGACTCATTACGTCTCAATTTGTAGTAACGTTTTTTGTGTATGTTTAAAGTACTTACAATATCTTTTTACAAAGTCCATGTGTTCATTTTTTATGTATGGCATTATATTCCATGTGTTCTTGGTAGTTTTTGTAACCCATCGATGACATTTTTATCCGTAGCAATTTTTCCATACCTCTTCCTAATCTACAATCTGTGGTACTTGTTTTTTCACCAAAATTTACATTCTTTCTGCCTAACAACACATGGCATTTTATGTTAACCAGAGAAGGCATTTAATAAGATCCATGCTTGGCATTTTAGTTTGTTTTGATGTTTTCCCCCTAATTTATGCATGATGCCTTTCTTTTTACATTATTATGACTATTTTGCTATGTTTATGTGTTGTCTCTGCTGTATGTACTTACCATGTAACCTTATTGCATATTCATTATTTCCATTTCGTACGTAAGGCTTTTTACACTACTTTGCATGATGTCACTCCACTACATGATGTTCCTTTAATATGGCCACACCGTTTTTTATTTTCCTAAGACATTATGTGTTATTTTTTGTTGACAGTTCGTGTTTCGAAAAAACCACATTATAAGGAAGAAGGACAATGGGTTTATTGAACTTGGATCCCTAGCTTCCTAGGTTAAACCGGGTGGTCATCTTGGTTCAAATCTGCTCTCGTTAGCTATTGAGTACCTTCAAGATTATCCACTTCATGATGAGAAATGTATACTGAATTATGAGGTTGGTATGAAGCTAATGGATGGTGACTACAATCATTCCATAACCAGGAGATCTTTCCGTACTAATGTTGATTACAAGCTTACTAGCAAACAAATCGTGAATCTTCTATCTTTTTTGAATTCTGTTAGTTTCCTCTTTTCCATTTTTTTGTTGGCAATTACTCCATATTCTATACACTTTTATGCTTGATTTAGCATGGCAGTTTTTGTTACATATTTTTTATCTCATCTACATCTGCCATTATGACCAGATTATGGTGCCTATTAATCAGAAACTGGCAGAAAGTAAAGACCCTCTAAAGCACTGGTTTGCTATATCAGTCAACGCAAAGTGTTGGAGATTTGAGGTGCTTGATTCTCTTCGTGGTGGTGGTGATGAGGGGTTGCGTGCGTATGCATTAAAAGTTATCAACCATATTAAAGGGGCTTGGAAGCATGATTACACAACATCGAGGGTGAAGATATCTGATTATGAAACCATTTATCCAAACATGCCACGACAGGGCAACGGGTAATTTTATATTCCTTTTGTATTTTTCTATTTTCTCTTTTGATGTCATTAAAATATCAATCTTTGCCAATTTTATTTATGAGTTTGTTTTTCTGCAATATACAACGATGACTGTGGTTTCTATGTGTTGGAGTTCTTCGTTCACTAGCTTGGCCATGGAATCCAGACCCTATCGCTGGAAGATATTGTTGATGCGTGCAAGGTCTGGGCGTACAAGTTGATCAACTCCACACCATTCAACACCAACCACGATGCTAAGACATTCATTGAGAAGAACATCAAGGTTCTTCAGTCGAAGTATAAGGGGTTTTAGGGGTCTTGATGAAGTAAACCCCGCTTTTTCTAACACTATATGGAATGTTTTTGTATCCGCTAATCATATTTTTTGTATCTTGGCATTTTATAAGTAATCATCATGGTATTTTCCTGTTTTATGTCTTGGCGTTTTATATGGAACTATCCTGGCAATTTTCAAGTTGATTCTTCTGTTTTTAACATGATTAGTGTCCAACTATTAGTCTTTGATAACTAATATGTCAGCATGCTGACATTTTTCAGTTGGTGTAAATGCAACATACAATAATTTAGATAGTCATCTCACTAATCATCCAAATTTCAATATTATCTTCCCAAACATGATTCTGGTTACATCAACTAAATCAATGATGGCATATTGTGATATAGTTATTGCACAACTAAGACATCACACCTAAAACATGACAACTAAAACATAACAACTAAAAATCTGTTTGCATTCAAGCACTCGTGGCCTTGTGTGCGAGTTTTGCAGGGCACTCCTTTGAAGCGTGTCCTGCATTCTTACAGATGTTGCACTTGATCTTCTTCTTCTTCACCGGTCAAGGTTGGATGTCCAACGGTGATTTGAACCTATTTTTTCTGATTACAACCCTTTGTCTTTTTCTAGGGGGGGGTCACGAGCATCAGCCATACTGCTTGAACCCACTGGCACGTTGTCTGATGTTGATGGGACTGATCTAGACTGTGTTGGTTCTGATGTAGGTGACCTTGGGATGTTTATTTGGGGAGGCTTCGTTGTCACGGGGGCCATCATATTTTGTCCCTGTTTTGCGGAATCATCCTTCTTGTTTTTTAGAGCAGCCCACTCCCTCCTTATTTCCTTCATGTGCCTGTCCACTAGTTTCATGCAGTCACTGTCTTTTCTTGCCTCATTTGTAATCTTATTCAGCCCCATGCTCATCGTCACAAACCTCATCTTCTCCCGCGATTTTCGCGACATCTCCTTTGGAGGAGCCATCATTTCCTATTCACCATGCTGACATAGTATTTTATCTGCATTCCATGTTCATTTGCATTCCATGTCCACCTCCCGAGGATATATCTATCCGGAACTTGTGTTATTCCTTTTAGCTGCATTTGCGTTGATGACATGCCAGCACAGAATCCCATCCCTCTCGAACTTGAAGCACTCACATGAGTATGTGCCTTCTAATATGTCTGCGGTCACCTCGATGTCATGTCCCCGTACCGACCAGAGCGGCCTGCCAACGATGCAACTTCGTACTTGTCATACCTTGTTTGTCTGCAATGGTACGATGACAGTAGCTTCATCTCCTCTTGGAACCTGCATTTTAATGTTAGCCATGAGGAATCGTTAGTTTTTAATTATTTGTAGTTTTCATGGGGAATTTTTTACCTAGTCCTTATGGCATTTTGTGTTTACTCGAGCTCGCAACTTTCTTATTCTAATTATAAGTTGGCATAAGTCAGTTAGACATGAATCAAAAACTGGTCTCAATTTCTTAATAGGTAGCTCATAAGTTGTTCATGAATGCTACACTCATGGTTGTTATGATGCATGAATATCACATATGTGTAAAAATAATGCTAGACTGTTTTGCTATTTTTTATATATACCAACCATGGCAATTTGTAGTCAATATTGCTGGCATTTTTAACAAATATTTCTAATAATGTATGGTTCTAACTACACGCATAACAAATATTGTTGGTGACATTTTATGTAAGTAACTCATGGCATTTTAAATCTACGGATTATGGTACATACTCATTATTGCAACCAAGTTTCCATATCATCCACTCCTTTTTTCACAAGGCACATATAACAAACTTTTGGTGGCATTTTATACATATAACACATGACAACTATTCTGGCATACTATACTATGAGATAAAGATACAGTGTTTTTTAGGTTACGTATATATTGTATATACGCTTTGTGTAGACCTTCCCTTAGCTGAGTTTCAAGTGGATTGAAGCCGTACTCTTTTGGTTCCAACAATACTAATTCAGCCTCTGCCTGCCTATCAGCCCCGTATATCTTGTCTTGTATGACTGCATATTGCTGCACAAAGTCATATATTGAGCTGTACGAGTTCACATATTTCTTCAGCATAACGTTGAACCCTTTACTTCTCTGTGTTGATTGGAGGAAGGGAAAAAATCCTTCATAAAATATGCTGGCATCCAGTATTTCCTGTCTTCATAGACCTTCTGCAGCTATACATTGTCCTCTTGTCCATAGGCATGTACCATTGCCCACTATTTTGTCTCAAACTCCTATGGAGACAGGATATTGTTCACGCAGTCCTTAAATAGGGTTAGTATCTCGGGGTTGTCGTGCATAAACACCCCAAACTCCTTATCCAAATGCTGCATGATGTGCCAACGGTAGTTTCGATGTACTATTTTTAGGAATATCTCGTCAATAGCTTTACTCATTGCGATGTCTTGGTTTGTTATAATGTTTTTTGGCGTGACACCATTGTGGAACTTTAGGAAGGTCTTGAACAGCCATTTGAAGCTGAGTCTGCCTTCGTTCCATAGGAATCCGCATCCGAACTGCACTGACTGCCCATGATTGTTGATCCCGATGAAGGGGGCGCACAGAATCTTGTACGTGTTGATGAAGAATGTAGTGTCAAATGAGGTGCAATCAGTGTAGTACTTGTATGATCTACGTGCGTTGCCGTCCACCCAAAATAGGCTACATACCCTGCCCTCATCGTCTATATCCATGTCATGGAAGAAGTCTGGATTAACTCTCTGCTTCTCTCTGAAATATGCAAGTGTGTCCTAGATAGTTCATCTGTTAATTTAGTGTGGACACACGATATAGATTCTATAGAGTTGCCATCAGCGAAATTAATGTTTTTGTGGTTTAATTGCCAAATCATGAACAATGAAAGATGTCACGATCACAAGTTGCCATGCTAATAGAGTAGAAAATGCCAACTGTTAAATATAATAAGTGTCAGGGGTTCTAACAAAGATAAATTATGTCAAAGTAGGTTGCATTAAATTGGAAGAATAAAAGTTGCCATGCATGTATATGTAAAAATGTCATTGACTAACACTGAGTTTGTTTTAAAATTATCATAGGTGCAAACAGCGCGCAGGTTGTGTTTGAACACCCCGCCACATCGAACTAAACTAGAGGGAGCCTTGTAGGCAGCACTACACACACATTCTCTGCCAACGCACAAAATTACCAGTGTTTGTAGCCGTCGCTAGGTGGTCCAATGACCTATTTGTAATTTTTATTACTTTTAGGACTCTCTGTACTGATGTTGATGATTATTAATAGATCGGTGAAATTTCGAAAAAAAACAGATGAACTAGCAAATTTTTACTATATTAGCATGGAAACTTTTTGTACAAGGCATTTTCAATGTTCATGCCTAGGCAACCATAAACCCACACAATAAGTTGTAAATATTGAACATCATTCTTACCCTGGATGGTGTTGCAGTAGCGACATCAGCGTATATGATGTATTAATTGCTCCATATCCATCATAATTTGATGCTCTGTGTTTAAAATAAGATTAAACCATTGATCAACTTCTTCGTAACCGCCAACTTGATTCTAGTTACTGCTTTCTAGGTCCATCCTGCAAATTTTGCAAAAACAAAACATTAGCATCCAGTTAATTCTAAGTTGGTATTAATATATTCTAACTATTTTTTCTTCTTCTACATGCCTGTCATAATGTATGGAGATGGTTTGTTTGATTAAACTCATGGATCTTTTTAAAAGATCAACCAAAACCTATATGTGCATATGCATATGGACCGTCGTCACCCCTATAGCTCTCGGATACACTATGTGCTTTTCTTACCCTGTTTTTCTATTTTGTGACATAGCAAAACTATAGTTTAATATGTGCTAGGTTGTTATATTTTTTTGTTTTGGTCTCACCAATGATGTAAAATACTAAATACATAACTGTTATTTGTATATATGTGATGTGTGAACTGTTTTTCTATCGTACCTTTCTGTTAATCACCATCTTATTTCTATATACATCTTGACAAATTTTATGTGCTAACTAGATGACATTTGTTGAAGTTACACTCCATGAAATTTTTATTTCATACTTTAAGGTTAATACACTTTAGGCTAAATGGAATTTTGTCAGCTTGGCACGTTTCTTCAATCCAAAACCAACATGGTGTTTATTTACATCTTAGAATGACATTTATAGCCGAAACTTCAGGACATTTTTCATAGTTGACACTACATGGCATTTTCAGTTGTCATTTCTTGGCATTTTTGACAAATGGTATTTCAACTAATTAGAAGTTGGCCATTTTAAAATAAATATAATAAGGTCATTTTCATGTTCATACAATGTGTATCAATAATATTTAACATATATCTCTGTTTTTTTTTGCAATTTTATGTTCTAATTAGATGATGTTTTACAAAATACACTCCATGGCAGTTATAATTCACTCTTTAATGCTATTACATATCAGGTATGATGGCATTTGTGAGGATGACATTTTTCTTTAATCAAAACCAACATGGTAGTTACATTCTATACTTCATGGCATTTTTGTCATATTGCATTTTTAGAAATAACAACCAAATTTGTCAATTACTGTTGAGATTTTATGGTATTTTTCATAGTTGACACCACATGGCATTTTCAGATATCAGTTCATGGCATTTTTAGGCAGATGGCATTTTAAAAATTCTGAATTTGGTACTTTTAAAACAAACATGCTAAAGATAGCTCATTTTCATGTTTTATTCATCTATTATGCAATGTATAACCTTACTAATTATCCTACATACATTTTTTTTGATTTTATGCTTGATTAACATAGCAATTTAGTAGTTTTTACCATGACAATTGGGGAGGGGGTGGGAGATGAAGGGGCTACTGGTTTCAACTTGATTTTGAAACTGGAAACGTATGCTTGAACGAAATTTCCTAACTTTTATCATGGAAATTTCAATTACTTCCTCATGGCACTTTCTGTGAGTAGATATACTTAGATTTTTTTTGCTGTTCAAGGCTTCAATTTTGCGCTGTGATATAATTTTGCTGTTCCAGATCTTTATGCTTGATTTGATTGCATATATTTGTATTAGATTAGAGCAGTGACGAGAGGGGGAAAGAGGGTGTGGTTGTTTTGGGAGGACATAGATCTAGTTTAGGAGGAATTTTGGGATTCAGCTGTGACATGGGTGGTAGGTGGCGACGTTGATGTGGCCGACATCTTGCTAGGTAGGCATTTTGTGTAGCAGAAGATGATAATTTCTGCCAAATCTTGAAGAAGAAGTGGGGTTAGATTTTGTTCGGAGAAGAAGAAGCTGTGCTGGGGTTAGGTGGCGTTTTGCAGACTTGAGGGATGTGAGACAGGATTTGAATTCGTCGGGAGGGAAGGAGGATGAGGCGCCGGTCGTCGTAGGCTAGCGTTTCAACGCGACAGGTCGTCTAGCGTCGCGTTAAAATCTCAGCGCGACAGATTATGTCAGCTGGCGTCGCTCGTTAGTGAATTAACACAAACGACGTCCGATGTGGATGCTGACTCACGGCTCACGCTAGCACTCGCGCCGGCCACATCGGCGTTGGGCTAATGGGATCGGGCAATACGGTCGCGTGATAGCATGTTAAAGAAAAAAGAAAAAAAAAGCAGCTCCTAGCCGATTTTCCCAGTTAGCCTCCGTCACGTGTTCCGATATTCAGGAACTCGACAGCCCAGCACGCCGTCGCCGGAGACGATCAGCGCCTGAACCTCGCGAGGCCAAATGGCGCCTAAGAAGAAGCAGCCAGTCTCGAAGCAGAAGCATAAGCCCAAACCCTCCGCGTCCTCCTCTTCCTCCTCATCCGCCGCGCCGCGCCTTGAGATCTCGTCGGAGAACGAGCGCCGCCTCCGCCGCCTCCTCCTGGACTCCTCTACCGCTACCGCCCCCGCTCCCGTAGATGGTCCAGCGGCTCGCTCCGAATCGAGGGAGCAGAAGGGGCGGCGGCTGCGCGGCGTCTACGACAAGCTGGCCCTCGAGGGCTTCTCCTCTTCGCAAATCGAGCAGGCCCTCTCCGCTATACCAGTTCGTATCCCCAAACACATGTAGAACACCGTGGTGCTATTGAATTGGCTGTTTGCTGATGAATTTTGTTATTGGGCAGGATACGGCGACGTTTGAGTCGGCATTGGATTGGCTGTGCTTTAATCTGCCAGGCGACGAGCTCCCCCTCAAGTTCGCCAGCGCTGCCGCCTCCACTTCTCGTGCAGGTATTGGATGGGAGGGTTTAGGGTTTGCCTGCATTGCTATGCTTACTGGTTTAAGTAAGAAGACCAGATGGGTTGGAGCATGTGTGTTTGCAGTCATCTGCATTTTGTGTTCTGTATGCCAGCGCACACCTACAGTCTCTGCACTTTAGGGGTGCTGCATTTGTGTTTGCGTTTCCATGGAGTTATGGTTTGGATTGAATGGTGTTAGTTTGCATGCTTAAACCATGTGTTGATTTCTTTTGTGTGCCTTTGTAGGAACAGAAGGTTCAGTTAAGGTAGTATCAGCAGCAAAGGACAATTGGGTGCCACAGAGCCGTGAGCCTGTTGAAGCAAAGGGCAGCACTGAGGGATTGGAAACTAAAATCACGAGACGGCAAGAAGAGGATGTCACATTGGATGATGGCCGGTCATCGCAAGCTGCATGGATACTGCAGTACATGGAACAGCAAGAGGAGGTATAGATGTGCAAACGGTGGAGTTCATTAATCATATATTGTCTTTCGTTTGTCTGCTAAGTGCTCAGACTACTCTGAAATAATATCTTGTTCTTTTGTATTTCCTTGAGTTACAGTCAACATTCTTTCGAATTTAGTGCCTCTACATCATATCTGCTAAACATGCAATCTAGATTTTAGAAACTCCTTTCATTTCTTTGACATCTTTTTTGCTAATTTGAGCCACTTCCTGAAAATGATTTTCGTTGATTGAATAGCAAATTAATTATAAAGATAGTAAATAATCCTCTAGGACCCTCTTCACACCAATTAAAGCTTGTCTGTTAAGCCCATCATTCCATATGTTCCGCAGTCTGTTAACTACTCTCTCCGTTACTGAGTGCAAGATGTTAGTTGAACGGCGATATAGTTTGGAAATGTGCATCTTTGACTATTATTTTTCACATCATATGTTAGTGAACATAATACAAAATCTACTAGTGTTATTTCTGCATATTAGTAGTTAAAGAATTGAAAAGTTTGACATCTTCCTTCTTAGAGAATATACTAATGTAGACAACAATGCTGATTGATAAATGTACATAACTTCTAATGCTGTAATGCATATTGATGCACTATGGATTGAACTATTTTATGCCTGTTGATCCATCTTCCAGCATAAGTTTTTTAACATTATGTCTCTATTCCTCTTCTCATATTCTTTCTTTCTTCCTTGGTTCATGTCCTATTTCACTGTATATTTGTTCCATTCGCTGCCATTGATGTTAGGAGGAGGAAGCAAATTCTCATGATTCCTCAACATGTGAAGATCACTACGCAGCAAGTTTTGAAGTTGCTGAAGCAAAGCCAAGTAGGCGAAAGAAAAAGGGTATGTTCAACCGTTGCATTATTGATATGAAGCTGTATCTATTTTTTTCTATTCTGAGTAGTTTTTACATTTCTCTTACAAGTTTTCAAAGTTTTTGTGCTTTATGGAGTTCTATTTGATGAATGTTTGTTTCCAGAGAAAAAAGCGAAATCCAAAAATGGAAACACAGAGGAACATACAAGCCAAAATGTGGTTCCTGATTCAGAAATTGCAAACGTTGAGGGTGGTCAGGTTGGTTCGGGTGCAAGTGGGAATGTAGCTGACAGTCTTGTCCATATTGATGAAGGATCCAATTTACAAAATGAAATTCCTAAAGATGTTGGCGAAACTTGCACTAAGGAGGCTGAAGAAGAGGAAGTTGAGCTTGATAACTTGTTTTTTGAAGACTCGTCTACGTGGGAGGTTGTGGCTCCAGAAATCTTGAAACAGCAAAAAATAGAGAAATTATCACATGACGGTTATGGCCATCTTCTTGGAAACATAGATGATGTATGGAAAAAGGTGCGCTCTTACACTATCTTCATGCAAAGGAATCAACTGCTGTTGCTCCTCACTGTGATTATTATAATGCTCCTTTTCATATTTATAATATTAGGGCTGTTTTGCCTGGCTTGGCTCTGGTCTTTTAGGCTGGAGGTGGATACATCAAGCCAAATACAGTTGGTTTCACCTCCTTGCTTCTCTAAGGTTGCTTGGGCCTTCCATTTTTTGAGAAAATCGAAGAACTCTTTTGTGCTCCATGGGCCCATGCTCTGGGTGTCAAATGCTGTAGTACACTGCAACAGCTTTACCATTCGAGATTAAAATTAGATTTTTCTAGTTACAGCGACAACTGACAAGAGAACATATCCCCCATAACCATATCAGTGCTTCCTTACTTTGTAATATTGTCTGCTGGATATTAAGCTAAGGTTCATGTGGTGGCGGTGGCGAGAGACTGCTATCTCCCATGAAACTTTACACAAGATCACCTGCTTATCTCCATTCCTCCTCTCATGTCTTCCATTCTGCTGACACAAGTTCATGCACCAAATACATAATGCATCAGTAAAATGAAAACAAATACCTGGTACAGCATAGCTTGCCAGTAAAAGCTACTACATTTTTACAATTCTATTGATATTGGAGGTTTGCCATATGGACAGCCTGTCCAGGGCTAGGGAATGTTGCAGGAAATGATATGATCCCTGTGTTCCAAGCAACGTCTTAGTTTTATGCGATATATCTTATGGGAGGGCTGTGACAGGAGGATTGCCATAAAACATTCGAGGATCCATGGGAGGAAAATACAGCGAGTAGGGCAGCTAAGTGCATAATTTGAATTGAGCTGATACAAATTGTAAGGGATCTCTTTACCATTTTTTTCTGTGAATCAAGACTTAAGCTGAGCAGATTATCTGTGAATGATCTCTTCTGCAACTTTCCCATGAGGGACAACAGTTTATTGTTACCACATGTGAAAGTTCCATAACTTGAGGCCTGTGGAGATCCGTTATTTGGGCAACGGACACATCTTTAAAATCTGAAACATTTTAAGGGCCTCTTAGTCTGAAGGATTTTTTTTGGGGACTGTCATCTTTAGGAATTTTCCTATGTCATTTGTTTGATTCTCAGGGTTGCAATACATAGGATGTTTCCTAAGGATTCTTTTGAGAGGAAAAATTCCATTTCCTCAAACCTATCGGAATGATTCCCATGTCTTCCCTATGGTGCGTGCGATCAAACATCCTTTCAATCCCGCAGGATACAGGGTGTCATGACATTACAACCCTACTTTTTTTAATCCTGCAAATCAAAGAAGCCCAGATAATTTATCAACTGTGAGAGTTATTTTATTGTTGTTTTGTCCTGTTATGAATTTGTCTAACTGTTTTAGTATTATTTATGGTGTTCTATAGGGAGATTCTGGTAAAATGCCAAAAGCTATTCTACAGAAGTTCTGCCAGAAACTTGGTTGGGAAGCGCCGAAGTATAATAAAACATCTGAAAAAGTTGGTAAATTTATATATGCTGTTAATGTATTGCGTGGCTCTACTGGTCGTGGTAAAAGTCGGAAGGCTGGAGGCTTGACAAAAATCGAATTACCTGAGCAAGACGAAGAATATGTATCTGTACAGGTGTGTTTAGTAATTTTAAAATATTTATTCGTAATGTTTCTTGAAAAGTAATTCAATTGATTATTCTGAGACCTTTCTTCCAATATATTCATGCTATTTCAATGATAATTGTTAATGTCGCGCTCACGAGCTACAGGAGGTGCTGCTCAATAACATCTGAAAATAAATAACCTTATTATTCCTTGTCTTGAATGGTTATAGTAAACATCTGCTAAATTTGTCATCAGGAAGCACAAAGTAGAGTGGCAACTTTTGCTCTATATCAATTGTTTGCTGATCTTCCACTACGTCAATTGCTTATAGAACCATATTCGTCACTTGTTTTAAAATGGCAAGAAGGTTAGAGCAATTTGATCATGCATTTTTATTTGATGAACTATAGTTCGTTTGGGCCTTTCTGCTATATATTGCATATTTTGAAGAAAATAGGTGAACTAGAACTGTCATCAACATCACGGGTGCTGGATACCGAGGATAGTCGAAGAGCTGGGTTTGTGGATATGTTATTAGATATGGACACACATAATACTCTTCCTTACCAAAGAAGAGATTCTCCTGATGGCAGCATATTAATTGACTCTCGGAGCAACGAGGAAAACAATTCTGTATATGAGAAGAAAGAGACAAATCGTGCAGGTATTTTTCTTAATAAGATCATCACTCCAGAACTTATTCCGAACCATTCTTCTGAACATCTCAAGCAATGATGTTTGTGAGTGGCTATCGGTTTCCTCCTTTCGAGACCTCCTAGTGTGTCGTTGGCGGTAGATTTCTTAGTTACCAATATGGTTGATTCTATATTGAATCTGTTCCTGTGGTACTTTTCGAGTGAACCATATTATAACCTGGATTATCTATCTTGCTTCCGGTATGCAGGCCTTCTATTTATGTAACATCATTTTTGTATTGCGATATTGCTATTGTATCCCAATCTTCTTTTGTACTTGTAATGGATCAATGATGAATGAAATCTATCTTGTATTCTTGTAATTTCCCTTCGTATATGTGTTAACAAAGTTTAACTATAAATCTTTTTCTGCATTTTTCCTTTTATGTGTTAATAAACCAAGTGTAAGTGTGTAACTACTAGTTCTGTCAGAATATCTAATGTGGCCTTTCTGTGATTAGGATTGAGACCGCCAGAGCATGCTGAGAGCACAGCTTTGAGAAAACAGTTGGAACAGAAAAGGAAGCTGCCCAACTATCTGGTATTCAGTGAATGTTGCATTGTACCACAAGTATTCTCCAAACTTTCTTTGTGGTCTCTGTTCTCACGATTCTTCTGTTCACCTTGAATTCAGAAAATGCTGGAAGCAAGAGCTTCTTTACCAATCGCTAGACTGAAAAAACATTTCCTACAGTTATTGAAAGAGAATGATGTAATCGTTGTTAGTGGAGAAACTGGATGTGGGAAAACAACTCAGGTACTCGTGCAACCTTTTCATCCAAGTTCATATATTTTCTGATAGCATTTCTGTTTTATTGTTTTCTTTCTTTGGTGTCAACTGTATTACAAGATACCATTTCATGTGATAGGTTGAATCTTACCACACAGCCATAACTTCTCCCTTCATGGGAATTCACATAGATGATTCACTACAGTTTTTCATCCTGTTCTAAATAATATCTTAGTTATGGGTGAAGCAAGGGGAACATCCAAATTTCTACTGCACACACAGTCTTGCCATCACAGATTCTGGCGGTAGTTGTGGTTTGCAATACCTTGGTTATGAAACTATGTGAATCTGAAATTCTCTTGCTCGCAGAATTTGATAAATGCTGAAAAAACGGCTCGCTCGCTCGCCCCCCCGCGTGTGACGAGCGGCCTCCTCCCCTTCTCCCCACCCCAGCCCGCCTCCTCCCCTCTCTCCGGCCGCCGCGTGGTGGCGTGGCGTTTTCATGTCAAGGCGGCGGCGGAGTGGCTTTTCCCCGGCGGCGAAAGGGGGCGCGGGGCCCTGGACGGCGGCGGTGCTCTTGGGCGGCGACGGTTCTGCCCGGCGGCGTGGTTTTCGCGGGCGGGGTGAGGCGCTGGCCGCGCGGCAGGTTCGGGCGGCGGCACTATCTCGCGCACGGGCGGCGCGACGGTGGCGCCTAGGCGCGGTTCAGCTTGGCCAGATTCTGGGCCCGTTTGGGCCCCATCTGGTTGATGGGCTGCCCGAAGCCCTCGCTGCGGCTCCCTAGAGGTGGAGGAAGGGCGACAGAGGGTCTGGTTGGTGGTAGCGCTCGCGGCTGCTCTTGCTGCAACGTGGCGACGGGGGCTTTGCGGGCCCATTGGGCCCGGCCAGGCCCGATACCTGGTGTGCCCCTGTTGCCGCGTCCGGTCGGCTACTGCCACGGCGGTGGAGGTAGTTCCCTCCCGCGTGGCTGCGATGCTACTACCACCGGTACCACTGTCCCCTTGCTCGGGACTCGAGGCCTCGCGCCAAGGCTCACAGTGAGATGTTGAAGATGGCGCCTTTTCCGTGGTGGCGTGTGCTGGTTGACGGTGGGCTTGGTGGAGCACTACGGACCGTCTGGGCGGTGGTTTGGGGGAGGGCGAAATCCCTGCCGGCCCTGTCCGACACTGACGCGGTGTCGCCTGCGGGTGTCGCCTTTCCTTCCTGAAGGGCGTCGGTACCCACCCTCCGTGTACCGAAACCTAGACCAGTCCGGGCGGCAGCGACGTCGTCGTCGCATCCCTTGATGAAGGTGCTGCTTGGTACACGGCGGATCGGATTGCGAGGAGCGCGGTGGGACCTTTCCGGAGGGCGCAGCGGTAGAGGGCCATTTTCGTTTCATCGATCGGCCGTTGTTGGTATCTCTTTCTTTTTTGTTCTCTTTCGTTTCTTTTGGGCTTGGTTATGCTATGGCCCAGCAAGTTCCTTGTACCGTGTGTTGGCAATTGTGCTTTATTTATAAAGCGGGGCGAAAGCTTGTTTCGAGGAGAATTTGATAAATGCTGAATATCTTGTTTTACCCTTAAAAAGTTGATAACTTCGACCTGATTTTTTTGGAATGAACTTGACTACTTCGGTGGAACAAGCCATATGGGGTTCATGCTTGACAGATTCAGCGCAAAGTGCTAACCTCATAGTACATACATAGTTAAGATCTTAATCCTTCATTCATTTTCATTATTGAACATGTTAACGAAGTAATCTTGTGATCATGGTTTTTAAGGCGTTAAGGCGTCTTAAGGCGATCTAGGGGCGCTCTGACGCCTATGCGACGCCTAGGCGGGCGCTTTGGACGTGTAGGTGCCTAAAGCGGTCAATTTTTCAAGGCGGAGGAGGGGCGCCTGGATGCCTTCGCCTAGGCGACGCCTTTAAAACCATGCTTGTGATATATACAATATACGACTATCGCTTCTAATACAACTGTTATATTTTGCATGTAGCAACACATTGAAATATATTTAGTACTGAATACAATGCAACACCCATTACCAGCTTGGACTATTAATTCTGATTTTTCCAGAAGCACACTCGCATGATTATTTGTCATCCACTTTGCAGGTGCCACAATTTATTTTGGATGATATGATTGAGTCTGAGCTTGGTGGTAATTGCAATATTGTTTGCACACAACCCCGGAGAATAGCGGTATAATCACAGTCTAGAACTTACACTGCCCATTTTCTTCCAATGCAGCATAATAAGGCTATGTTATACAGAAGAATGGGTGTGCTATTCATGAAAAACCACATCCGACCATGTTGCATAATAATGCTGCATTATTATGAGATCATTTGGTTGGGAAATTGCCTTGTAAAGTACCAATCCTGGTTTTACCGGAGATGATCATCCATATCTTCTGTTTGATAAAAATAAACCTAGATTGTTGAGTATAACTTCCATCCATATCTTCTGTTTGATAAAAAGAAACCTAGATTGTTGAGTATAACTTGGATATGCCTACTTATGTATAGGCCATTTCAGTAGCAGAAAGAGTGTCTGATGAAAGGTGTGAATCTTCACCTGGCTCTAAAGATTCCCTGGTTGGATACCAAGTTCGTCTCGACAGCGCTCGGTGCTTCTTCTTTCTTTCTCATATGCATATGTTATACTTACGAAGTTATTATAAGTCTTCATGATGTTTTGTAGATATCTTTGTAATAATTTGATTCTTTTGACTGTTTTAGGACTGAGAGGACAAAGCTTCTGTTCTGTACAACTGGTATCCTTCTTAGAAAGTTATCTGTAAGTCCTAATATGTATCATTATTTAGGCTTCATTACTGATTTGATTGCATGCCAAAGTAAAATGATAACATCATGCTACATATGTTCTGTTTTTCTCCGGTCTGTCATTTTATTTAGCTGCTGATCCTATTTTTGAGGATTTCTGTTTCAGCTAATAAAAAAAAAAAATTTCTATATATTTTTGTGTCTCACTTCTTAATATTTGCGAAGAATGCTTTCTTACACATCACATATTTCAGGGAAACAAAGACTTAAGTGATGTTACACATGTTGTAGTAGATGAAGTACACGAGCGTACTATTTTGGTATGTACTTGTCTGTGTATTTGTGTGCTACAGTATGTCTTGTTTGTTCCTGTATTAGATGAAGTACATGATTAATCCTGATTTGCCCCTTTCAGAGTGACTTCTTGCTTATTGTTCTTAAGAGTCTTGTTGAAAAACGCTCCAATCAACCTGGAAGAAAGCTGAAAGTTATTCTCATGTAATGCCTATTCCCTTATTTTTTTCATCATGTCTTTTCACACTTGCAGTTTGTTGCATCGATTATTTTGAGATTCATGTGTATGTTTCTGTGCTCTTTAACCGCAGGTCTGCAACTGTTGATTCAAGTCTGTTTGCACGATACTTTGGAGATTGCCCTGTGATTAGTGTTGAAGGAAGAACACACCCAGTTTCAACTCACTTCCTTGAAGATGTTTATGAGAAGATGGAGTACTGTCTTGCTTTGGATTCTCCTGCATCAGGAGCATACTTCGCACAGCATGGAGAAAAGGTTTTCATTTGCTCAGTTCTCTTTCTCAGTGGAGTACATATCTATCAATCATTGGAGCCCTTTGACTATTGCTGCTCTGTCTCAGTTACTATATCTTGTAAATATGCCCTTTTTCTGCTATATACTATATCTTGTAAATATCCCCATTATTTCATTATATGAGATTATTAGCTCAGAACATGCCTTAAGTTTTTTTTGTGTTGGATATGTTCTTCTGGATCTTCTGTGTTTGATTAAAGTTGTTCTGAAGACTCATGAATGCCATGCAACTTATTTGCATGTATTACCAGCACAACACCTATGGATATGATGAGGCTCCCACCTGTCCTAGCATTCCTGTTTGAAACTTAAAAATTTGAATTGTTTCGTATATATGCTTAACTCGTATGGTATACAGTTAGTCATATGCCCAGTATCCACACCTTCAAATCCTCAAAGCTAACAAGTGCACAAGTTTATATGCCTGATACTTGTGTCTCATTGTTTGTTATCAGTGTGTGCTAAACTAATGCCTGATTCCTTTTCATTTTGCTCCAGTGGAAGCATGCTAGTAGCTCAGTGAATAACCGGAGAGGAATGAAGAACCTTGTCTTATCCTCATGGGGGGATGAGTCCATGCTTTCTGAAAACTATGTTAATCCTCATTATACCTTCGACTGCTATCAGTCATACAGTGAAAGGACCAACCAAAATCTAGTGAGTTTGTGCTCTGGACAATTGCATTGCACCTATTTTTAATATGTTTCAGTTCTAACTGAAGATATTCGACTGCAAACTCAGAAACGCTTAAACGAAGATGTCATTGATTTTGATCTGCTGGAAGATTTGATATGCTATATCGATGAGAATTGCCCCACAGGCGCTGTTCTAGTGTTTCTTCCTGTAAGTTTAAGGCATAGTGTCAGCTTAATGTTTTGCATTCAAATACATAGATTTCTTATTTCCTATCATATGGAGCATCCGCTTGTCATTGATGTTGCTACAGGGAGTTGCAGAGATTGAAATGCTGATTGATAGATTATCTGCTTCAGTTAGATTCAAAGGGGCATCATCTGATTGGATCCTCCCTTTGCATTCAATGCTTTCACCCACTGATCAAAGGAAGGTTTTCCAGTCTCCACCAGAAAACATTCGCAAGGTCAGTACTTTGTCTCTTTAAATCCAGCAAGTACTTAGTCACTTAGTACTTACGACATAGTATTGCAGGTTATTCTTGCCACGGACATAGCAGAGACCAGCATTACAATTGATGATGTTGTATATGTAGTTGATACTGGAAAGCACAAAGAGAATCGCTATAATCCACAGAAGGTTACATCTCTCTCCTTTGTTGCTTTAAATTTGAAAAATTACATATTTAACATTTGCATCATCCCTTGCAAGAATTTCTTTATCCTTATTTGAAAGTATTTTTTGTCTTATTAACTGGATAGTGCACTTCAGATGTGCTGAGAAGGCACCTGGGAGTTATGCTTGGTGAACTTGTGTTTGTCGTTGGCATAGTGTACTATTCTTTGTAGGATCTAAGATCTTATAGGTTATAATCTTTTTGGCCTATGTCCTTCAGTCAACCTTAGAAAAGAGCACTTGTGGGTTCTCTTACATATCATGGCCATAAAGATTTTCCTCAGATCCCTTCATCACTGATTCACGAGGCTTATTACCTGCTGGGTGTAACACTGTTGCATTTTTATTATTAGTCTATGTTATCTTTATAACAATCTAGTTATGCTGATGCTTTCTGGACTAGGAGATGATTATTTAGTTGTTTATCTGAATTAGTGGCCATTAATTTCTGAGTGAAGTACCTTCTAACAGTAGTTAGCATAATCCCATTGTAGAAAAATAAACAAATGTATGAGGGAATACATATGTGCATCATTTGTAGGCTTCTACAAGGTCACATCGTGTTAAGCCCGTGAGCTGGACTTGTAGCCCATCATTCCCACAGTAGCATGGCATGTGGATGTGATCTAAAGAACACAAGTGTGGAACACAACAATGCCTGTTAGGCAGCTTAAATCTTCTTGTGTTACCCAAGAGCCCATCATGATTTCTTTTTAATGCAGGCTTTGACATAATGAAATCTTAATAAACACTATATGTGTCATATGCTTATGACGGTGATTAAGCTGAGAAATATTTGAAGCAAATGACACTTCTAATTGTTCTGTCATATAATTTTGCAGAAAATGTCGAGCATAGTAGAAGATTGGATTTCTCGTGCTAATGCAAAACAGAGACGGGGACGGGCTGGTCGTGTGAGGCCTGGGTTGTGTTTCTGCTTGTATACTCATCACCGTTTTGAAAAATTGATGCGGCCGTTTCAGGTTATTGCATGCCATACTTCCTTTATATACTAACAATAACCTTTACTCTAAGATGCATCAGTCAGATTCTCTAGGGTCTAACGACCTTTCTCCTATCCCTTGTTTGGTGATCATGCCTCATAAAAGCCTTGCACTTTCCCGCACTTGCTATCTCAGTCCTGACAATCCATCTGCAGTTAATTAAAGCAGTTAGTAATCCAAATTCTGCACGCGAGATTCTGTATTCAATATCTGCAAAAGATGAATTATCTTGACACAAGTGGGCTATATTTGCATTTGTACTATTGCCAAAGACAATCTCAATTATCCTAGATGACACATGTAATCATTCTGTATTGATATTTCTTTCTACTTTGCTGGTAACTGTAAGGTGCCCGAGATGCTGCGGATGCCATTGACTGAGCTGTGTTTGCAAATAAAATCACTTCATCTGGGTGACATAAAATCATTCCTGCTAAAGGTAAATTTAGCCCCTCTCTTTTACCATATTTTGTGTGTTCGGTGGGTGAGTGGGGAGGGGGGTCATTCACATCCATGCTACCTTGCAAGTTTTTTGTAACAGCATGAGGGGTCATTCACATCCATGCTACCTTGCAAGTTTTCTGTAACAGCATGAGAGGCTGGCTCTTCTGGATCTCTTTCTGCACTGTCATCTGTTATGCAGTTTTGTCAGCTACTTATAGAAAGCTATATACGTTCGGCTTTGCCGCAGAGTTCTCACATTTCATCTCATAATGTTGCAGGCTGTAGAGCCCCCAAAAGAAGAAGCCATCTCCTCTGCAGTTGACTTATTATATAAGGTTCTTTTCTGCTTTCTACCATGTAAATCTATTGCACGCCTATGCAGTGTGCTGAGCATAATAAGTAGATCGATACTCACATTTCATTTGTAGTTCATCATCAAACTGTTTTCTCTCCTTCTGTTGTCTTCACTAGGTTGGGGCTTTTGAAGGGCATGAGGAGTTATCACCTCTTGGCTATCATTTAGCAAAACTTCCTGTTGATGTTTTGATTGGCAAGGTGCGTATATTTTACTCGTGCATTTATCATATGCAGTACTGGCATTCCAAAATTGACGACTTTCTAGTAAACGTATAGTCTAATTTCTCTAACTTCATTAGCAAATGAAAATTATATCATTAGATGTCATGAAAAATCTCATAATCTTGTAATTTTATTCTTTTATAATTTATTCTAACATAGTCATATAAGAAATAGCGGTCGGAGTTGCACTGTGGGGACTATCCATATCTAAGGCATCATGTACTTTGGGATGAAGGGTGTAATTATTTGATGCATACACTTTCAGCTAAGTAACTTGGTAGACTGTTGGGTAACCTTGGCTAATTAGCATCTCATCTGTGCTGGCTAGTGGCTACCATAAGATAATCTCACCATTTGTCATAATGTTGATTGTTCTAGTACTACACGCGAGGAAAGATGTGACCATCTTATGTGTAATCTTCTCCTTTTGTACATGCAAAAGTCTATCTAAAATTTGGAACCCTTTGACTTCCCTTCCTCAGGACAGCCTTTAGTCTTTACTGCACTATCCTACTCACAAAATCCTTATGGTTCCACCCTGGAGGCGTATTTTACTTTCAAGGCAAGATGGAAAAAAATCAGTGAACTGACCCTATTATGTTCTTCATGTTGAGTCCCCTCTTCCCATCCGTCTGTACTAGTGGATACTGTAGATGAATTTACATTGATTTGTGTGCATAGGTATTGCGCCATTTCATACCTTGATGATATATGAGTTTTGCCACATTTGTCCTTGTACCTAATGTTCCTTTGAGCACCTCCAAGGGTTCATACAATTAATATGTCTGTTCAAAATACTTTTTGTTATTTTTATAGTTGCTATTGACCATTTTCTTACATGTTTTAATGTTCTGATTAATTATGCCTGTTATACTGCAGATGATGCTCTATGGGTCTATCTTTGGTTGCTTATCACCAGTTCTTTCTGTTGCTGCTTTTCTGAGTTATAAATCCCCTTTCATCTCTCCAAAAGATGAGGTATTATGTACATGTCATGATCAATTGTTTTTGTAATCTGGATATGCCCTGACATTTTGTCACTTTGTAACACAGAAGCAAAACGTAGAAAAAGCAAAAGCTGCATTGTTGAATGAAAACCTTGATGGGTCTACTTCTGTAGCAGATAACAAACAATCAGATCATTTATTAATGGTTATTGCATACAACAAGTGGTCCCGGATACTGCAAGAGGTAGCTGCTTCCTTTTGTTATGGAATACAACTTTCATCATTTGATAGACTTGTATGCATGCTTAGCAGTTACCGCCATCCATTACTTCATCTTAGAATTTGCAATTGGCATGGTTTGGGATGTACATACTGGACAGTAAGAAGAGTTATAGCTATAAGGATTTCTAATAAGATGATTTTGAATCGCAGCATGGAGCTAGAGCTGCTCATCAGTTTTGCCGTTCATTCTACTTGAACAATACAGTGATGTATATGATCAGGTTGGATTCCTTGCAGTTTTTAATCCTCAGATGCTATATTGAGATTCTGGTTATTAATTGAAGGAACTACAATAAGTCAAATTTCTCATTTTATCGTCATCACATCTTCAATTCCACAATCATCTGCATACGACATATGATCCGTTGTGATGCCAGTTTTGGATTTAGGTGAACAAAAATATATTTTCCCAAATAAGTCAAATTTCTCATTTTATCGTCATCACATCTTCAATCCCATAATCATTTTCATGCGACATGTGATCCGTTGTGATGCCAGTTTTGGATTTAGGTCAACCTAGCAAAACTCAAGTATAGGTGGGTAACTTGCAGCTAACCTTTATACCTGTGTCAGTCAAGTGCAAGAAAATGACTTCTGTAGTCACTACTCACTAGTAATTGTAAAAGCGACTGTTGAGCTGTTTTTTGTTCTCGCCTTCTTCCAAATTGTTTACATTGTAATATAGTGCCAATTGAGCAATTTCTGCTGACAAACATCACTGTGCAGCTTTCTTTAATTTTAACAGTAAAATTGTGAAGCAGCCATCAATTGAAAACCATATAATTTGATTTTTCCCAGGGACATGCGGCTACAGTATGGGTCATTGTTAGCGGACATTGGGCTTGTGGATCTTCCTAAGGATAGTCTGGTATGTCTTCCAGAATTGCATCCGTGGTCTGTAAATTAAAATAAACCTAATAATTCTTTACTCTAATTTTTATAGTGTGTTGCATCATTTTGTCCTTGTATCTGATTAAAAATTCTGTACTAAAATCACAAAGCTGTTCCCGCGGCGAAATCTGTTCGTTGGTGGAAGAAACTAGACAAAAGTGATGGAATCGAGTGGGAGGAGTCCTGAATCGAGTGGTAGTCCCCAACACTAGTTGATTTTGGCAGGTAGCGGCTGAGAGAGTGACTTGAGCTCGAAATTTGGCCCGCTAATCAAGAATCTACTAATTAACCGGGTTGTCAGACGGATTAATAGGTCAGGCGAGTAATGTGCCGATCACGCTGAGTTTGACTTGCCGACCGATTGTGCACCTTTTTATCGGCTATTTAATCGTTGATTTGGCCGATTTTCTGAACACTAATCTGGATGAGTGACAACTAGATAGACAAGACTCCCACCAAGATGACTATACCGAGTCGAGACAGAAAGAGGTTGGCCATCAGTAGCACGGAGGTGGACATTGAGCTCCACTGGAGTCCCAACAGTTTGCCTATCAGCAAGAGCAACACGAGCAAGTCAAGGGGGATCTCACCTCTCGGCGGTGGTGACCAAATTCCCTTATGGATGCCCCCTTCGGCTCAACATTGGGCACTGGAATCTACGTGTGCAGTCAAGGGGGCGTGCTGTAGATGTCGATCAGATCAACTAAGTTTTAGCACGTCGGCTCATTCGTCATTTAGATGCTCAGTAGTGCGTTTCTTGCGGGAATGGTTGTCGTTGCATGCAGATCCTGGATGCACTTTCCTTGGGATATAAGGAAGCCACTGGCGGTAGAGATATACTAACCAGCAAATTTGACGAGAAAGACTGGGTATGAGTCATGGTGGCGAACTTCTATAGATAGATAAGACCGCACTACGAGTAGACATAAAATACATCCAAGTTTAGTGAAAAAATCGTCTATAAAAAAGATATAGTAGCGACTGGAAGGGGGGCAGAATCACCAGTAAGAAACTAAGAACTCGATAGGAAAAATCGATCAATGAAAGATTGATCGGAAGAAAATCGAGGAAAGACGAGAAAAAAATCATTGTGTGTTGGGAGAGCACAGTTGAAACCTGAGAACTCTAATACTATCTGACAAAATTTGCAATTTGTTTTTCCATGAGGCCATAGGATGATATATATATACAGGTACATGTGTGGTAAATATGCAGAAAAACCCTTATACAACGGGATATTACACATCTAAGACACGGAAAGTATATATAAGTTGACACAATGAACTTTATTGAACTTAGCTGTGCTCATACATCAAACCTATCCTCCTGCATTCTCACTTGACATATACTCCCCCTTTTTCTTTTTTATTTGATGTTCATAATATGTCCGATCAAACTTTCTAGAATTTGATCATCATTCTAATCTATACCTAATAATAAAGGACGGATTGTTTCTCCCGGTCCAATATTTTTTATACTATTTTGCCCTCCACCAAAGTAGGTATTATCCACCGATACCACCGATGAGTAAAAAAAAGTTTCCGTAGTTAGTTTTGTGTGCGTGGACCAAGACGATGGCGGTGCCGTTCAGCCGGCCGGGAGGCGCGGCTCGAGAGTGGAGGTCAAGAGGGGGCCGTTCTGTTGGCAGACAGCAGCATGAGAAGAGGGCGAAGCTGGGCATGGAGGCGGGAGAGGATGTGGACTGCTTGCTTGGCGCTGGGATGATGGGAAAATAATTAAACGATATCGTACTGATATCGTATTGGGATCTTCGTGGCGAGTGACGGTCCGTGTCAGTACTGTACATCCTGCTCTGGGTTTGCTATTGCTGCTACTAGAAATCATCTGAGTTCTGAAACCCACTTTGTTCTGTTGGAACCACATGTTCCCTGCATGCTCCTTGCCGATTTGGTTGATGATCGACATGGTCTAGAAATTCAGGATGCTCGTGAAAGCACAAGGAATCTCATGACTACAAAAGCACATAAGAGGAGTGAGCATCCAGGTAGCGATCAGTTAGCAATACAGGTACAATATAATTTGTCTTCTTAGAGTTTGTCTTGAACTGAACTGTACAACAACATCAATACAGTTTAATCTGAGTATTGTACAAGTCAACGTTAGTTTTCAGGAGCTGCAAACATATCTTTCGTGTCGTGTCCTTTCCTTGCCGGCTTTTTTCCTTAATTATATCTTCAAAAGTCGAAAGCTCACAATGAGTTTATTTCATGTAGTATATACAGCCTACAATATCAGTTTATAGATGTTTGTATCCGGTTCTAGAGAAAACACTCTAGGCAAAAATTTCAATTTTCTGACTTGATATTAAAAATACTATGGTCTTGAAATCTGATTGTTTGCGTTTGATTAAAATGACCTCTACCGCGACAATATTTCAGCAACATGTGTTCCGTTGCAACGCACGGGCACCTTTGCTAGTCTATCTAAATATCTAGATTAGCCATATGAAGTGTAAAAAACATGTCATAGATTTGTTGAGAAAATACAAAATCTTTGCCTCTCGATGCATTTGTAGATAGAAAGAACTTATTACAAGGCTACAAGTAGACTAATACAACCATGATACACACCACACTCCTAAACACTAAGCTCCACTGGTAATGAAACTTGGAAGCGAGTCGCTCCCACTCTAGCCCACAACCTTGCCTCAGCCTGGATGACGCTGAGCAGCGATGCGATGTTAGGCCTTCTCCCCAATGAAGACTGCAGCATTTCCCTGCTCCCAGATCCACCAAGCTGTGAGCAATATGAACGAGGATAAGCCCCTCCTGAGCGACCATGGTGTGGAATCCATGGCGAAGTGCCACTAGCTGATGAAATTGTCTTCAATGGATGGATGACACAGTACCGACCAGATCCATTGAAAATATTTTTTCACATTAATATAGTTTTCTAAATTTATCGTATCACTACAAAATTGTCAAGTAATGGTTATAATTCACGCCTTGAGACCGTAAACTGCAAGGAGTTCTCTGTTTCTGCTTTGAATGGAGACATACATCAAAATCAATCATCTGATGTCAATTAATGTTACCTTTGTCCAGAGGCCAATGAATGGGAATAGGAAAAGCAATCTTGAGAGTTGGTTTTCCAATATGTCTCTTCCATTCAACTTATACGCTTGCTACACCTCAGTTATTAAGGTAATAGCATGTCCTTTACACTTTTTGGCAGTTTATTGATATGCACCGAAGTCTAGAATAGATATGACATGCTTATATTATGATCTTGTACTGTTGCTTGCTAAAAATTATAATATCGTTCCATCATGTTTACTCTTTAGAGTTTAATATGATGCTAACATGTTTTTATAAAATGCTTATGTGGCATTCGTAGTCGGTCATAAGTGCAGGTCTATACCCGAACGTTGCAGCAACTCTGGAGGGTGTTGATCCAGGAGCTCTTGGTGGCAGAAAGCCATCTGATGTTCTTTTTGGTAAGGACCGTCCTCGATGGTATGATGGAAGGCGAGAAGTTCATATACACCCATCATCTGTGAACCACAGCTTAAAGTCGGCGCAGTATCCATTTTTGGTGTTCCTTGAAAAGGTTTGTTTTTCACTTGTAAATGACTGGAAGAGTATCACTTTCCTCTTGTTTGCGTGTTTTTTTCCCATAAGGTGGATGTTCTTCTATTTGGTTAGTTTTTGTATGAGATGTTGGTGTTAGATAGTGTACATGTTACTTCTACCTTTCCTTCCAAATTATACAGATCCAGAGAAATTTGCATTTACTAATTTATTTATTTAGATTCCTATTTCTGCTTTAAGTAGTGCTCAGTGTTGGTGACCCATGTCATATAATAAAGTACAGAGCACACCATCTCTGAAGACAAATGTGACCTCTGAATCTATCATATAGTTATATTCTTATAATCTCTACTCCCCATTTTTCAGGTCGAGACTAGTAAGGTGTTTCTACGTGATACTAGTGTCATTTCGCCGTACTCACTCCTTCTGTTTGGTGGTTCAATGGTAATCCAACACCAGGTATGCCCCTCCCCTCCTTATAGTGCAGTATATGAATTTTGATTTGGCCCATGGGTTCCTTAACTACCTTTTGTAGATTTTTATTACTCCACTGCTACTCGAATAAGATTCACTATTGTGATTAATTTTCATAGAGATGCACTTAAGCTAACATGATATTAGTTTTGCAATTCCTCAAGTAAGATTTAGTTCTTCTGTCTCTCCTAGAGTCCTGGTGTTGGCATGTTGGCACTTGTAGATAAAAGGAGAAACTATCTTATAGAAACTTTATTATCTTTTGTGTGAATAATACATGTAAATGAGGGATTGCATTAAGGAGAAGATGCTCTGTTCGATCCAACCTGCACTCCTGCAGATCAGAAGAACCATTAATCACCACCCCTTCAGAGAAATATTTCATTAAATGCTATCGTGAACCTATTGATGCTCAGAAACAGAAACTGGCATTGTCTTTGTTTGCAGGCAGGAGTGGTTGTTATAGACGGATGGTTAAGGTTAACTGCTGCTGCACAGACTGCTGTTTTATTCAAGCAACTTCGCATAACACTTGATGCTGTTCTGAAAGAGTTGACAAGAAAGCCTGAGGTATAGTCTTTTTTTTTTCTTTAATATATAAGGTAGGAAAAACCCACTGATAAAATGAATATGTGAGGCGGCTGTAGCTTCTATTGCACACATCTCTGTGTACAGATGCTTGGTATCACTTTATCTTTTGTAAAAGCGTATAACCTACTTTCAACAAAAGGCTACTTGACAGAGTATATGCAGGAAAGTATTCACACCATATGCTGTAACTTGCATTTCCTAATTAGCTGATCTGAATGTTTGATTTCAGATGGCAACTTTTGTTGACAATGAAGTGGTCAGATCCATTATTCATTTACTGTTAGAAGAAGACAAGGCCCAACAAGCATGAAGTGTGGTAATCTCTTCATACTAAGTTTTCTTGTAACATGATCTTAGAGAATGAGCAACAAGTATGATCTCGGCAGATGCAACAGACCAACACTCGTGAAGCATTAGAGTTTTCATGGAAATTATTGTCCTCAGATTTAAATTTTACATGGTAAACTTATTACGACTAGCTTTGGGATGCCATTGATTCAACATTTTGATTCTTGACGGGAAAAACATTGATCACATGTAGCACTGTAGCAGTTCTTTCAAAGATTTAAGTAATTATGGCTGAGGTGGGTTCCTGCTATGCAACAACTAACCTCTGTAACGTTTCGTTAGGTGAGACGAATTACTGTATAGATAATGGTGGAACCATGGCAGAATCAACTTCAGAACTTGTCTTCTGAGCAGGTGCCCGAATTTAAACTGGACATGACTTAGTACATTTCAGCATGTTTGTGTTGGTAACTAAGTAATCTTTCCCTGACACCTGTATGATTGAAATGCTACTGCATTTCTCACTAGTAAAGAAAAGTTAGATTTAGTGTTTTGGGGCATTTTAGCTTTTTAATTTCATTTCTCCAACATATGCCTCGTAACTGGTCAATGAGTACCAATTTTTGTACACTACCTCTGTTCCAAAATGTAAGCCTTTTTAGATAGCTAAACTAGCTTGCTAAAAAGGCTTATATTTCAGAACGGAGGTAGTACCTTTTTATGGCGCTCCATATCACCGTGTGATCTTATGATTTCATCTCACACGAAATCATGTATGTCCCACCTTGTCCATTCCATTTGTCATATTGGTTAGCGGAGGTTGCCGTGCACGTCTTAATGGGGTCACTGATGAAATGAGCACTGAATTTGAAACTATCATGCTTTATTATGTTGAGTTGAAATTTATTTTTATATGCAGTGTGGCAATGCATATTTATATATTTAATGTATTCTGCAGCTTTTGGATTTTTTGGAGCATATGAGCTTTCTCTAGATATTGGGCTTCCATGCTACATATTGGTATTTTTGTGGGTTCATGCTGCCTTGCGCACTCCATTTTGATACTTGCAAAGCTGTCTTGATGTGTTGGTGACTTTCGATGGAGAAGCTTCAGAGTGGCCATATTGCATTACTAGACCTCTTTACATAATGTAAGTTGTATGAATTTAGAATGCTCATATCAGAATGCTTATATGCTACAGTCGGGGAAATTCCAAGTTTCTCTCATCCTGAATTTTGGTATATATATATACACTCGCTCTGCCCCGAATTAGATGTCGCAAATTTGTCTAGATTCGCACGTATCTTAGGCTCATATCAGAATGCTTATATGCTACAGTCGGGGAAATTCCAAGTTTCTCTCATCCTGAATTTTGGTATATATATTATACAGCTCTGCCCCAAATTAGATGTCGCAGATTTGTCTAGACTAGATTCGCACGTATCTTAGACGCATTTTAGTGTATAGATACATGCAGATTTGTCTATATTTGCACAAATCTGTGACATCTAATTCGGGACTGCGAAAACTTGAAAGTCATAAATGTACGAAATTCTACCATAGTAAATTGGTGATTATAATTGCACTGGAAATGGAATAGTCCAGCTTGAGCGAAGTATTGACTCGATCCAAATATTGATTCTTCCCGGCTAAAATGTATGGTCTGGAAAACTTCAACTTTTTAGTTGACATGCTGTGAAGAATTCTGTTTGCCTTCTCCTCTACCAAAAGGGGAAATTGGCCATCAAATTGTAACGACGATACTTGTGTTTGAAGTTGTTCCTGTAATGGCATCTACAAGCTTATTATATTCTATATCATCTAGAGAAGCCAAATAAAGACATGTTATATAATAAATTATCCAGTTATATCTTTTTTTTTTTGGAGATGTGGTTGAAGGTAATTGAAGAGGGAGAATGCAAATTTAGAGGTTGTGGGAATGGAAATTAGGAGGGAGTTTTTTTTGGAGAACATCTTAACCCTTCATCATACATATGTAACCATCTTCTCTTACTAATCCCTCTTAAATTCTCACTAACCAAACGAGGGAAGAAATTTCTCGCAAATTCCCGCACATAATTCTCACTTGATATCACAGAGGATTGTCTTTACAATGACTTATCCTATGAGTAATCTCTAGAACTCTCTCCTGTAAACTCTCATTTCCCAATAGTAGTTGCCAAACACGTTCTCGATGCCAATTGGGCAGCCAGGACATAATATGAATATACTCTTTGACAACTTTGAACTTGTCCAAAGTGTTCATAGAGAGAGAAAAGTGGAATGGAATGACCCAACTGTCGCCTTCCTATATCCGTTGTTCTAGACTGGTGGCCTGGTGGGCAGCGTGACAAGAGTCAAGAGGCAGCTTCAGGGGATTAGTACAGTAGGGCCACGGTTTCATCAGCAGCAACACAAACAACGGTCGTTGATGCCCCCTTTTTCTCCGGGCCTGGTTTTTCCTGCCCAAATCTTCTGTGGTGGCTCGGCTCCTCCTTTGCGAATGGAAGGGTCCACTCCTCTTCCTTAGTTCCTTCCTTCCCTTGGTCGCATCTTCACACTCCTAGACCCTTTTCGCTTTTGCCCCCCAACAACTCTCGATCCTCTTTCCACACTTGTTACATTTTCTCGGTGGAATGGCGATTCGATTCCACGGCTTTTACCGGTTCCATGTCCAAGGCATGCAAACGGGGTCAAGTCCACACAACACAACGTATGCCCCAAACCGTCTTGACGTATACCGTGATGCTCGATCCAGTCAAATGTTAGCCCCGGATGCACCTTCTTCCAGAGAATCACAGGCAAGTTTGAATGCTTAAACTATGGCTCAACTTGCGCTCCAATCTCCTCAATCTTTTATACTCCTATTACTACTACTACCTAACCAACCGTAGTATAAGAATGGTGCCGATCGAGGTTTGTCGTGGCTACAGTTCATTTGTTTATGCCCAGTTGGTTAGCCAGCCATACAATGTAAAAGCGGATCTTGCAGTGTGGACTATGGAGCCAGATACCATACCACTGGAGAAGCATTGTATACTAAAGATCATGATTATTAAGCTAGTAGTACTACTACTATAGTCTGCAGTCTCCCCTGTCATCGTACATTGTTAAGACTAATCAAGTCGTCTGAGCAATGTTTAGTTCCACGTAGACCAAGAGAGTTGGAGTCTAACTCGATCTTGCTAAGCAGCCGGTAGATAGATGATAGGTTGGGCGCCGATGGCACTTGGCAGACAGATCCTCGCGCATAAAACAAGGGGAGAGGTTAGCTAGCGAACACTTGACGGGCGCATATCCTACCCTTGGGATCCAAGGGCAGCGCGCCCAGGAACCGGCCAAAACGCGGGGAGGAGCAGCATCTATCATATCTGGCAGCATTTCTTGAAACCAAAGCTACACGCGGAGGATCTAGATTCCCTGCTTTGGTCGCTTATATATAGCCATCGCCGTCGCCGTGTCCCATTCCCTTCCTCCCCCTCGCTCCCGGCCGGTACGTCTCCGAGGTTGGTTCATCGAGGATTGCGAGGCTGGGGAGGTTATTAGCTGGGTGTAGAGATGAACCTGACGTTGAGTCTAGGCGGCGATGGTGGTGCCACGGCCAAGAAGCGCAAGCTCAGGGACGACGTCGGGGAAGGTGACGGTGGGGATCGCGCCAGGGTCATGAGGCTCCTCCAGGCGAGAGATCGCGTGGCCAAGGTTGAGCTTGATCACCAAGACGACCATCATGGGGGTAATAAGCAGGGTGGCGAAGGAGGCCTGCGGCTCATGCGCCTGCTTCTCTCCTCGGCGGCCGCCGGCGAGGTCGGCGACACGCACGCGGCGGCCGTGGCCCTGCGGGAGGTATACCGGCACGCGTCCTTCCGCGGCGCCGACCCCGTCCAGCGGGTCGCCGCGTACTTCGCGGACGCGCTGGCTTCGAGGCTCCTCCTGCCGTCGCCTAAGCCGCCGCCGCCGGTTCCGGCGACGACGCGGGCGGAGCAGTTCCTCGCGCTCACCATGTTCTACCAGGCGTCCCCGATGTACCAGTTCGCGCACTTCACGGCCAACCAGGCCATCGTCGAGGCCTTCCAGGGCAGCGGCCGCCGGCGCCTCCACGTCGTCGACTTCGACGTCTCCTTCGGCTTCCAGTGGCCGTCCCTCATCCAGTCCCTCTCCGACGCCGCCGCCACGAGCAGCTCTGACGATAGCGGCGACTCCAGCGGCGGTGGCGAGCCGGTATCCCTGCGCATCACCGGGTTCGGCGCCAGCACCGACGAGCTGCGGGACACCGAGGCCCGGCTCTCGCGGTTCGCGGACGGCTGCCCCAACCTCCGGTTCGAGTTCGAGGGCGTCATGAACGACGGGCCGGAGGACGGCCGCCACGACCGCATCAAGGTCGACCCCGCCGCGACGGTGGTCGTCAACCTGGTGTTCCCGGCGGCGGCGAGCTCGAGGGAGTCGCGCGCCACATTGGAGTGCATCCGCGCTCTGGGCCCGTCCCTGGTGTTCCTGATCGACAAGGCCAACGACGGCAACCCCGCCGCGAGGTCCAGGAACAACAATAGCGCGAGCCTGCTCCCGCGGTTCGCGTGCAGCCTCCGGTACTACGCCGCCGTGTTCGAGTCGCTGCACGAGTGCCTCCCGGCCGACAGCGCCGAGAGGCTCGCCATCGAGAGGGACCACCTCGGCGTCGAGATCGGCGACGCCATGGCCGCCTCCCCGGACCATCGCGCGGCCGATTTCTGGACGGAGACGCTGGAGAGGGCAGGGTTCGAGGGCGCGAGGCTGAGCTCCAGGACGGTGAGCCAGGCGAAGCTGCTGCTCAAGATGAAGAGCGGCGGGTGCGGCGGCGGGTTCCGGGTCATGGAGGACGGCGGCGACAGGGCCATGGCACTCGGGTGGCGAGACAGGGCTCTCATCAGGGCGACCGCGTGGCGGCCATGCCGGCGGTCGGTCGTCGGCAAGAACGATCTCTGACACGCATGCGTCCATTCATTCAGTACATAGGCCGGGACAGCATGCATGCACATGCATGACTTGAGTTCAGGCGATTCTTCTTCCTCCTCCTCCTGGTTTCTTGGTTGGTTCTTTACCCACATGGAGAGTTTGATTCTTAATTAGGAGTACTAGTTCTTTTCTTCTCTCGAGTCCTTGAGTGATACTGTATACTAGTACAAGTTAAAAAGATACTCCATCATATGAAGTTGATACATACATATATACACCAAAAACCATCTGGAAGAGATGCTAATTGTTCTTGATTAACTACTGCATCACGAGCTTAATTAGTACTAGTATGACTAGTTGACTAATCTGCAAACATTAATGACATCGAGTCGATCTCCGACTGTCTCAGTTGACATTTGGCTTTAACTGCACCACGTCGCCACGCCAAGCACAGGACGACAATCAGAGAGACACGCAGGAGTGGTTCACCAAACTGTTAATGGTCTACACCTAATAAAGATGTGCAGCTAAGATAGGATCGTTGACACGCAGATGCTGCCATTTCTGTCTTGCAGGCCTCGAGCACGAGCAAATTAATTAATCAGGTGATCGCCGTCGTCTACAGTGAAGAACGATCGGGGGAGATCATCACAGATAAGATCGGTTGGACACGCCGCTGTCATCTATATATCCCGTGGCCATTTGACATTGTTAGTACTCCCTCCGTCTAGAAATAAGTGACTTGGATTATGTATCTAGACATAGAATCTATACAAATCCAAGTCACTTATTTCTAGACGGAGGGAGTAACATATTTCATGCATTCGAATGGCCATTTATTTGATCGATGGATCCTATTCATGGGTGCGACATATATACTAACTGCGTCCTGCTAGCTGTGCCAAACAAACAAAAAGAAGCTGTGTCCTACTTACTAAAAACTAAAACCAAAAGGAGACCACTCCCCCAAATCCGGTAAATGAACATACTTATATATAATGCCGGGCTATATACGGTTCTCTATCGAAAGCGCATACGTTAAGACATGCCGGCAAAGATCACAAAATTGAAAAGGTACAAATCAAGACTAATTAAGGTTTCACGAGTTAAAAAAAAAGGAAAGCATCAAATCCTTGGAATCAATCGGAAGGGCGACTTGTCCTCGACAACTGCGTGCTTAGCAGCATGATCTCTCAGAGATGCTACAAAAACGGCTCAACGGGTGGAAAGAAAAGCATCTATCTTCCAAGGGGTGGTTTGTCCTTATCAGCATAGTTTTGTACATGATGTTTTCTCTTTCGAATTTCAAGAAGAGAGGATCCCGCGCGCAATGACTTGATTAAACTTCGTCACGTGACCGGGAATAAACATCTCCTCGTAAAATGGAGTGTGCTCTGCAATTCCAAAGAGCAACAGCCGACATGGCTTGGCATTACCACCTCCGTTCCAATGAATAAGACATACTCCTCGTAGTATAAATTTAGTTAAAAGGTAATCTTTATTATATTTTAACCAAATATATTGAAAAACCTGTGAAACATCTACAAATATTAAATAAATATCTTATAATAATATATTTTACGTGAATCTATTGGTATTGATTTGGTATTGTAAATATTTATTTTTTTGTGTCTGCAACATTGGTGAAACTTGAATGCCATTGATTTTTTAATAAATTATACTACATCTTATTTACTGGAATGACGTGACTGTAGCGTGAAATACACACCCCATCCCACTAAATTGTTATTCAAACTTCTTACTAAAGATTAGTGGGAACTAATGTGATAGAACTTGCTCCATAACAAAAAATGTGGGAACTAATAAAGATGTCTCCTATGTTTACCGGGACTCGCACTTTAGAGATGGTTTGATGAAGTTAACACGATTATTCTTCACTAAGCTACTACATAACATTTGCAGGGACTAAAGTTGTCTCTCAAGTTCAGTCAAAACATCGGGACTCACGCTTTTGAGACGGTCAGATGAAGGTGAAGCAATAATTCTACATATCGCTGTGGGACTCACGCTTTTGAGACGGTCAGATGAGGTGAAGCAATAATTCTACATATCGCTATGGTGCATTTGATATCAAAGAAGACACTCACATATAAGATTCTACTAGGAGGATGGATGGTTGGTTAGTGCACCTCTCCCCGACCAATACATGCATCTTCCATGCATGTTGCGCTTAATAAACATGACAAGATCATGGAAGTGTTAAGCCCTTCACCTCTGAATGTGATGTTTTAGGGGGACTTACTCGTGCACCGGTTAGTAGTGTGCGATGAATTGCTTCAGTGTCCGCGAGTCGATCAGACTGCTATGGAGGTTCTTACAATTAATATGGATGATGGTTTAGTATTCTGATTAGTGTTTCAATATCTTAGCTAGGTTGCATTTATCATAGTACTCCCTCTGTGTCAGATAGTACAAGACTTGTAGGTAGGCTATATTGTTTGAGACTGTAATAATCTAGCAGCTTGCTTAGTTGCTTTTCTTCTAGCTATAGGCACGGGGCTGTTCTGAGGACACCTCTCTATGTGGACGATGCCGTTCTTTTTGTAGCGCCTTACAAGGAAGATGTTCGAAATCTACCATCCATCCTTCAAGGCATTGGCGAAGTTACCGGCCTTTGCACTAACTTCCAAAAGATCTCCGTGGCTCCGATACGTTGTGATCAAGTCAATCTTGATGATATTCTCTGCGGTCTCCCGGTGGAGTGGACCACCTTCCCGCAAGTATCTTGGATTGCCACTATCTATTTGGCGCCCTCGAAAATCGGATTTGCAAAACCTTGAAGATAAGGCCGCCTGAAAATTCCCCACTTGGAATGGGAAGTTCATCACTATAGACGGTCCCACCTCTCTTGTGAAATTGGTGCTTGCATCCCAATCCATCTACCATTTGCCACCGCTCGCTGTCCCTCTCGGCACCTTACATAATATTCAGAAGATCAAATGTGCTTTCTTGTGGGCGGGTGATGATAAAGTCTCTGATGGCAAGTGCAAGGTGAATTGCGACACGGTTTGTAGGCCAAAAAAATCTTGGTGCTTTAGGAGTACTCAACACCGAGCTCTTTGCAAGAGCGCTTCGTTTGAGATGGCCGTGGCTAGAATGGAAGGACCCATCAAAGATTTGGGTGGGCTTCGAAAACCCTTGCAACTCCATGGACATGAACATTTTTTATGCCGCCACAAAAATTGTGTCGGGTAATGGAGACAAAAACCCCTTTTAGGAAGAGCCTTGGTTGGACAACAAAAAGCCTATCAACATCGCCCCACTCATTTTCAACATCTCCTCAAGAAAGAAGTGGAGTGTTAAGCAAGATTTGCATAACAACGGTTGGATTTCAAAGATCAAGATGACCGCCAATCTCTCTACGGGCCACATTCGCCATTAAATTGCGTTTTGGCTTCTTCTCGAAAATGTTAACCTTCAAGAAGGGGTGGTGGATGATATTATTTGGACTCTAACCGAAGATGGCCAATATCCCACTAAATCCGCGTATAATGCTCACTTTTTTTTGGTGCAACAACTTCGCTCCCTAGCGCCTCGGTTTGGAAGATTTGGGCCATTCCCAAAATTAAGTTCTTCGCTTGGTTATAGGATGTGGACCTCCGACCATCTTGGGAAGAGAGACTGGTCAAATTGCGGGGTGTGCCCGCATTGCAAACAAGTTCCGGAGTCGGTTAACCACCTTTTTGTCCATTGCCGTTTCACCAGAAGGTTTGGGGCCTTGTCAAGGCGTGGCTTGGGCTTCCTTTTGTTGATCTTGCTACTTGGCCGACTCATAGCTACCATAATTGGTGGTTCTCGCTCCATGACTAAATGCAAGGACATGGCCTCCCTCTCCTTGTTGTTGCTTGGGAGGTTTGGAACGAGCGCAACGTCGGAGTTTTCAGAAACAAACATGCTCCCCTTGGGTGATTTTAGAAAGGATTAAAACTGAGGCTAATAATGTGTGGGTGCCCAGAACGCATGAGTAATTAGATGCTGCGAGAGTAGGCTTTTGTATATTCGGACACCTGGATCTTACTTGTCTTGTACTCTCCTTTCTTAAATAATTGATCAGGGCGAAATTTTTGCCCTCGTTTAAAAAAAAAACCTGTTGGTTGCGTGCGTATTTTCATGCACGTAGAAACCGCGCGTGAGCTAGTATCATCGGTTGTAACTTTGTGCGATGCTTTAAGTGAATAAATAAAATTTATGCACCGAAATAAAAAACGCTAATGGTTTTGACGGTGGACTGCAAGGGGTAGGACACGGCTCCTGTTGATCAAGGAACGGACGGTTGCAGAAAGAACAGTTTACGGTGTGAAAGCCCCGCAGCTTGTTGTCAAGGATCGATGCGGATATTGTTTCCCGACGACGCGTTCAAGATGTTCCAAATCCAAATCTTTGTCCGAAGGAATATCGTAGACGGATAGATAGATAGATACCTCCTCCACCGAAAAAAAGATAGAGAGAGATGCTTTTTTCAGAGTCTGGTCTGTACAGGAAGAGAGACTCTTCCGCGCGCCGGGAGGAAGAAGGACGTATATCGTACAAAACGACTTTCCGTGCCCGGACAGACGCCAGCCAGCTGATGCGAGTTTGCTGGCGGCTGAGCAAAATATTCCCTCGTTCGTTCCACCCGATCATGTTCCGTTACCATGGATACCGAGTACCGACCCCCCCGGCCGCTTACTTTCCGCGGCCTTTCCAGGTCAACATCTCCGAGGAAGGAAAGGTGGACAAAGCTCGGGTCACGTCAGTCGTCACGTCACGTCGCTGCTAGTACGAGCGGTGGCTGCAGCAGCCTGCAGAATCGGGGAAGAGATTCCGTTTTGGCAGGTGGAGGTCAGCTGTCAACGAGCCAACAGTAGTAGGGATTGTATATATCCGGTCTCGCGCGCCTCGCCGGCTATACCCTAGCTAGCATCCCGCCGCACGTCGCTCTTGCTCCTCTTTGGCCTCGCGACGAGCGAGACGAATCTCTCCGTATCTGGCCTTGTCCCCGTCGACCGCCGTTCGCGTATGCCTGTCGTGCTCGTGCGTGCGTGAGGCTTCTCCTTGGTCGATTCGATTGGCCTGTCGTTTCGTGTGTCTACTACGGCTACGGGTGAGCGGGAACGAGGTGCGCGTGCGTGTTTGGCTGGGTTTAGCTTTGGCGTCACGGGGTTTTTTCGCGGAATATCCCACTCCGGATACCCGCGACAGCGACTGAAAAGGGCGTGCTCTGCTCTCGTGGATGTTCTTCCACAAGATTGTGCGCAGGCTGATCCGTCCACAAGAATACAAGACGGTACTACTACGTACAAGATGGCACTACTACTGCCGCCGCGTGTGTTCTGTAATTTAACTCTCTGGCATCGATTAAGTCGTGTCGCTTTCGCGGTTATGATTATGATGGTTTTCTCTTTCTCTTCTTTTGCGGTATGATTATGATGATTCTCTCTCTCGAGAAGAGCTTAGGTATCGTAAAACTCGTGGGAGAACCTAGAATTAACCAATGCGTACGTAATTTCGTGCCTCTGGCCGGTCTGTATATACTCGTCGCAATCGATTTAAAACTATGTTCTATCCGGAGTAAATTTCGTCTTGTTTCCGTCATAAAAAGAAGACAGGAATCGTGTACGATGGCATCGTATAACAATTTGCAAAAGGGAGCCAGTTTGAGCCGTGGATCATGTTAAAAAGATTAAGTTTAGACGGTAGACTGACGAGTGACGACAACGCCGAACTGAACGAGCAGGCTTTGGCGGGGGTGCCGAGCCCGTCGAGCAGGCCTGCGTGCATCCATTCAAAGATTTTTTTTTTCTTCGAAAATTCCATCGATCTAATCATCAACAGTAGTACAAATAGAACTAAAAGTAATAAAAATTATAAACAGGTCGATGGACCATCTAGCAAAGACTAAATACTAGCACGAGCCGAAGGCGCGTCACCGTCCTCGCCCCTCCATCAACAAAGCCGGACAAAGCCTGTCGTACCATTCAAATATTGTTGGTTGCTGGATTTCACTTTAAAAATCACATGTTTTCGAGCCCCGCTTATAATCAGAGCGGTTCGTAAACTTGGTGAGCCACTTACCGTGCGGGGCATTTCGAGCTAAACTTACTCCACACTTGTCCGAATTCAGATCGACGCTCTGTTAAGGAGATGGTTAGGTCCCGACTGTCAGTACTCGTCAGTTACGCGAGCTCCAACTAAGCAAGACACGTGGCAAATCGATCAAAACAATAGGACCTGTGCGGTGTCTAAATTCACAAATTCACCCCCTCCTATTTGCATGAACCCTAGCCCAGCGGCGGTGAAATCCTCCACCCAGCTCGCGTCCATGGGTGCCAGGAGGGGGCACATTGCCTTCCACCACCGATATGCCGTGCCCGCTCACGGACCCGCCCGCTTTCCCGATGCCGCATGTCGTGTGTGCCGCTGCGAGGAGCTAGCCCATCGTCACCTGACGAGCTAAGCAACATAGAGGATGGAATGGCCTTCTACTAAGTAATCTGATGTTACCCATAGCAGCCAAGGGTGAGCTCGTCGTATCTTTTCTTTTTTCGCAAACAATAACTCTTAGCTGACTAGCGCGACAGATCGAATCGAGGATTGTTTGTTCGTCCATTGCTGATAGAAAATTCTTATCCCCCCTCCCCAAATTTTTGTCTAGTAGGGTTCTTACATAGGACTCATTTCATGTACAAGTCGACAACTATATTCAAAAAATAAAAGGGGAGGGTGTGAAGAGGATCTTGTGTACGACTTGCTAGCTGACCGTAGAACAGGCTCATGCCAGCACATATCTGTTCTAGTTGATACTCTAGGTAAGCACACTTTGATTCGCTCCGGGCAGACTATATTATTCTTCTATCTGAAAAAAGCAGGAGGTTAGAATATAATTACGAGTGACAATCAACTGCTTGATATAATAGATATATTCAGATGATGTTTATGCTAGCCCAAATAAAAGATGTGTGTCTGAGTGGGGATGTTGCTCCTGATTTCAGACGTCTTGGTTCTTGAGTGAAGATTGCCGCTACCGGCCGCTGGCCTGATTCGGTTGTACAAGCCTGTGCTACCAGTCGCCCTGCTCGTGTTGTTGCCACACATACTGGGAGTCGGCGTCTTGCTTTTCCACTTTCTGTTACTGCTGCTACCAGTCGTCATGCTGATGTTGTTGTCACAAATACTAGGAGTCGTCGTCCTGCTCTTCCAACTTCTATTGTAGATGATGTTGCTACCAGTCGTCCTAGTGATGTTGTGACTGTGAATCCTTGTCGTCGCCTTGCTCTTGCAGCTTCTATTGTAGTTGTTGTTGCTGGTCGACCTTGCCCTGCTAGTACAACTAATAATGCCAGAGCTGTTGTTGACTCTCTTCTACCGCCCCATCCAGCTGCTCATGCTACTGAATTTACTGGTGCTACTTGTCCTCGCCCTGCTCGTACAACTGAAAATATCGGGGTTGCTGCTAACTTTCTTCTACCGCCTCGTTCAGCTGCTCATGCTACTGAACTTAAGCCGGATGATGGTGTTGATGTAGTTATTGAACCATATGATGTCGATGTTGCTGCCGAGGAACCCAATGTTATACAAATTTAGGTTGGTATCCATAGGTACACTACAATGGCACTAAACCTTTTCAATAGTTAGGATATAGTAATTGACAAGTTTGATCCTATTGCAGTACAATTAGCCGATATCCTCCCAGCGGTATGTGCGATGGTAGTCTGGGGCCCCTCCCAGCATGGACAATTGGTGTGGTACATCTTTAAGGATCGATTGGGTGTTCCGTTGAACACGACTAGTGATCAACCATTATGTTTAAGAATTTGAAAGGCTGGAAGAAAATGTACCTTCAACTAAAGGTTGCCAAACTTGAAAGATATTTGGGTTGGCTCTACCGGTACTGTTGACTTTCCAGGGATCAAATGAGTCGGTAACAGGACCACCACCCCGAAGAAAAGGGGCACCAAAAGGGATGGCACCCCAAGAACGCGCGGCACCAAGAAAAGAAGTACCCCAACAAAGAGCACCCCTCCAAGGATCCCGATACCACCCCAACTAAGAGGGGCACCCAGAAGGTCACCAGCACGAAGGAGACCGATATCGTGGTATTGTCGACACATATGCTATGGAGGGTTCCTCATAGAGCGTGTTTCGATACGTGGGGTAAGGGCGGCGAGTTGGCGGGTACGAGGTTACATAACTTACCCAGGTTCAGATCCCACAATGGTGGCGGAATCCTACTCCTTCTATAAATCACTATAATGAAAAATACGTCGAGTTATAGAGATTGTAGGGTTCACTATGCGAGATTATTTGTTGCTCTAAAGGCTCCCAGAGGTCTGACTAATAAAGACGCCAGATCCTAGGGTTATAGGGAAAAGTCCATATGGACAGGTTAGAAAGTCCTGCACTAACACTAACTAGTCTTCGTGTCTTGCACTCCAAGGCTTCGGCTTCATCTATGTTAATGCCATATCCTCCATGTATCCGACATGGGCCTCCCTTCTGAATCCTTCTAACTGGACACCCAGTAGGCCATAGGCCTCGCTACCAACTGTGGGCCACCCGGGTTATCCAGAATAGCATTATGCTATGGTGATACCCATTATTCATATCCCCAACAATAACCCCCAGAGAATTTTGAGATCTTGCGACGTCTCATTGCTTCATCACTTTGCTAGAAAAGGCGAGATCTATAGAAATCCAACCATTTCCTTACCCCTTTGGAATTTGCAAAAACGTTAGCACAAACATAGGTAAATTGTTAAAATAGAATTGGTTAGAACTAAGCGATCACCATACAATAATAGCTTGCCCTTCTAGCGACCCAACTTTCCTTTACATCGAGTTTCCACTGGATACCAATCTGAATTTTTAAGTTTTCTATAGTGGATAGGCACCCTAAGGTATCGAAAAGACAAAGACCCAGCATCACAACCAAATTTTTTGTAATGATGTTCTTCGTCTCTTGCTTTACCAAAATAGAAAATCTCTCTTTCATGGAAATTAATTTTTAACCCCGAAAGTTGTTCAAAGATACATAGTATTAATTTCATGTTCATGACTTTCTGTAAGTCATATTCAATGAATAATATTGCTTCCTTGGCGGTGTTGAGGTGTTCAATGTGAGGAAAATCTTTTGGCCCCACGCCAAGTTGAATCATGTGCAATGTAGTGGCATTGAGTTGACTATTGACCACTTTTCTTCTTGTCAAGTTGATTGGATCCTCAATTTTGAGTCCTTCTTCAATAATATTCCACAAGTCAATGGAAGAGCTGCTCACATGAGATTTCATCAAAACTTGCCATTGTGAAAAAGAATGTGCAGCTAGCATAGATGAGTCACCTCTATTATTTATATGGGGATAAGGGACCAAAGGGTCGAGAGAGTACAACCGGGAACCGAGTGGTGCTCTTCCTTCCCATCGCCCTTTTTGGTGGAGTAGTTAGTGGAAATATGTTCACCCATTGGTTTAGCCGAAGCGTTCACCTTCGGTATAGGAGGGGGTTCCTCTTGAGAAGGAGGTGGTGAGGCTATCTTTTCCTTAACAAGTTGCTCAACTAGTTGACGCAACTGTTGGATTTGATTGCCCAAAGAGGAGCTCAAGCTTGTTTCCAAATTCTTGAGATCCACCATGGTCACCGAGGTGCTAGCCTCAACCCCTCCATCCTCATCTTGGTTATCCATACACTCTTAGGCGGTTAAGCCCAAATAAAGAGCCGAGGCTCTTAGACCAATTTAAAGGATCGTATGGGCACCTACAGGGGGGGGGTGAATAGGTGCTACTTCAAATTTTACTCCTTTTCAATTTAGGGTTTGACACAAAAGGTAAATTCTATAGATATGCAACTAAGGTGAATTTACCTATATGTAACACTAGCACAACTAACTAAGTAAGAGCAAGATATAAGTAAAGTGAGGTAAAGGATAGAGGTAACCGAAATGGAGCGTGCAGAGACACAAGGATGATTTCCCGCAGTTCCTTCCTTTTGAGGGGAAGTACGTCTACGTTTGGAGAGGGGGTGGTTTCAAACCACCACCACCACAAAAGGCCTCCCTTGTTCTCCAGTAAACCTCACCCCAAAGATATCGATTCACTTTTCCACTATATCGGTAACCTTCGAGGTGGAAACCAACACCTTTACAACAGGTTCGAGGCACACATCCACAACTAAATCGGAGGCTCCCGAATGCAAGCAAGATGTCACAACAATCAAAGACAAGATTGTAAGAACAAAATCAAGGCCTAGGGTTTCCATTGAAACACTAGAGCAAGGGGCCCTCAAGTGAAAGAGGGGGAAATGACGACCTCTCTTGGTGAAGATGTAGATCAATGCCTCCTCCTTCGATTCTCCAAAGATCAAGGACTTTGGCTGGTTAGAGGGGGAGATCTTGTCGATTTGGTGGCTCAACTTTAGGGTTCTTAAGGTTGGGGAACGAGCAGCTTGAGGTAGGGGATGAAGTCCCCTATTTATATCCCCACCCTTTTCAGACCGTTTTCTGCCCATTGGGGAAAAACCACACCAGAGACTCTGGTCTAGAGACCGGAGATTCCGGTCTACAAACATCTCACATCGGAGATTCCGGTCCATCTCCGGACAATCTACAGACCCCCATTCAGAATGACTCAGACATGTTTTCGAGGATCACACCGGAGACTCGTGCTAAAACTCCGGATGGGAACATTGGAGACTCCGGTCTTTGCACATCGGAGATTCTGGCCTGTGACTTCACACTGGAGATTCTGGTCTATCTTCAAACAATCTTGGACCCTTATACTGTCTGGCCCGGACCTGGTTTTGAGGATCACACCAGAGAATCCGGACTGTCTAGTCCGGAGATTCTGGTTTGAACCTTCTATGAACCCTTTGTGTCATCCAGGGACACTTCTTGTTGCCACAAACTTTTCACTTTTTAGTATCTTAACCTGACACCATTAGCACACGGTAAAAAGGGTCCTCAAGTTGTTAACGAATACCAAAACTGATGAAGACAATAAATGTCCTTTTAGTCTCCCCCTTTTTGGTGTTCGATGACAACAAGAGGTTTTTGCATGAAATTCTTAAAATAAGTAACATAACTATGCTCCCCCTAACGATGTGCAACAATTTATATGTAATATAAAGCATATTAGGGAACAGAAGGTAAAGGCTTGCATAGAGTAAAGAGATCACCACCTGAGTCTTTACCATTACAATAATGAACCGGGCATAGCATGTCCATACGCAAAGGAGACAGTTTCACAAAAAAGCAACTAAGAAGCAAATGTTCAAACTTTAAGATAAAAGGGCATAAGCAAATAAGAAGCAACCTAATGCCCAACCCATGCAAATCCCAGATGATCCTAATAGACATCTTCTCCCCGTTTGGTATCGAAACACCAAAAATGGAAAAGACTAAGCTAGCGCCCAAAGGAGTCACTCGTCATCGTCATCCTCTTCATACTCCTCATATTCATCATCACCACCTGGATCCTGGGGGCCTTTTCCATGAGGGCGAGAGGAGGAAGTATCTTGAGAAACAAAGCCAGACGTGACCTCAGAGAAGGTCCTATAATCAACCAGGCTATTGTTCTTTGCATATGCACCAAAGGAGAGAGTGTGATCCAATTCCTCAGACGGTTCAGCCCCATTCTCATCATTATACTCCTTCTCTTCTTCCTCTTCACCTTGATCCTTGATCTCCTTAAGAAGCTTCTCAATTATGCGTCTGCTCTTGTAAGATGCATGTTGTTCTTTGCGAATATCCACATTCATGCAACACAGCGTATTCTCCCAAAAGGATGCCTTCTTGACCTTTTCCTAGACATACTCATGAGTGACAGGTGGCATAGGAACATTGGAGGCAGTCTTCCTCCTAGAGCCCCTTAGAGGGGTGGGCGCCCGTTCAACCTCAGAAATTTCTTCATCCTCACTAGCATAGTGCTGTCTAGGAGCTGGACCCATCCTCCCTTTTCTTTGGAGGGCCACAGAAACATGTTCTTCAACATTAGGAGGAAGGGCGAGAGGTGAACCATGAGGATGAGTGTTGATGAGCCTCATCACAAGAGCTGCATATGGAGGAGATTTTCTGAAGAGTATGGCATGATGCATCTCCTAAAAAATGAAGTCCATGACATCAATGTTGTATCCTTCAGCAGTAGGCCCAGCACAAACCACCTTGTGAGCATGATGGAGCAAGTTTACAAGTCCACCCCGAATAGCATCAACTTCTAGGAGCAATGGTGTGGCAAAAGATACTCAACAACAAATTGTAGAGAGGCTTGAGTCCCTTGTACTCCCCAAACGTGGCATTACTCCTATAGAGAGGTGCAAGCTTTCCTTTATCTTCGCCAAGAGCGGCATCATGCATGCGGTGACCAATAGGAACAAACACGCCACTGAAGGTCGGGTTAATGGATCTAGAAAAATCATAGAAGTTTGTAGTGCAGCAGATGTTACCAATGACCCATGCCAGGGTCCTTGCCTCATCATGATCAAATACAATGGTGGCATAAAATTGTTGGATAAGGGTAATGTTGTAGTCCTCATGGAGCTCCATAAGATTATGTAGCCCAAGATTCTCACTGATCCAAAGAGCCTTCGTGAAGTAGTCATTTGGTCACATGTAAGCAAAGTCCATATACCTCTGTGGACAAACTAGGGACTTGGTGAGTTTGCGACAGATATCCGTCATGAACACTTTTTTCTCCCTCCTCCAATAGCATGGGTCATCACTGATTCTTGGCATGTCAAAGAACCTCATCTTGCGTAGCTCACGATATTCTTTCTTGGAAATGTGGGCTAAGGACTACATGATGTCAAACTTGGCTCTATTGGCATGGGCCTCATTCTCAATCTACTCAGTTTCCCTTCGCATATGGGCAACATCTTTGGCCTGTTGCCTTAAGTTAGAGGGCGGAATCACATACTGGCCAGCCGCTTCATCATATTGAGGATCCCCCTTTTTGACATGGCCTTGGTGCGAGGTGCACGACGAGGACCAGAGCCACCTGTGAATATAGAGTAAGGGGGAAAGCATGAAGATAAGCATACATGTCCAAGATCCAAGATAGCAGCCACAAGCCCTTGCTTGATCTGTTAGAAGTAAAGCATACCGGAGTCTCCGGTGTGCAACATCGGAATCTCCGGTATGTGTAAAAGCACACCGGAGTCTCCAATCTGAGAGACCGGAAACTCCAGTCCGAAGATCGGGTTACACAAAAGGAGGCTATGGGAGGCTTATTTTGAGTAGATCAAGCAAGGGAACGGAGCTAATGTGAGAGGAGTGTCCCCAAATATGAGTTTCCAGTGGAAAAATTGGTACATTTCTTAAAATAATCAAAGGGGATGAATCCTAGGTTCATGGTGAGATAAAACTATACCAGATTCATCCATGGAGTGAATCCACCCATTGGGAATGTCCCAAGGATGGAAAGGGTGGAGGAGGCTGGCGCACGGCAGATCCTAGCGGCATTAGGGCCACGGGGCGATAGTTTTGGAGGAGGAGGCGACAAGGGAGTTGGGGGAGGTCGAGGGTGGAAGAAAGAAAACTGAGTGTTTCTATCACCCTGGCCTCCCTTTACTCAGTGCCCAAAACTGTCTCAGACCGGAGACTCCGGTCTGTGGGACCGGAGACTCTGGTCTGTGGGACCGGAAACTCCGGACTGACTGGAGACTCCGTTGTGAAAACACTAGAAACTCCAGCCCCCTTCGACCAAAACTGCCAGGTTAAGTGTATGAGGACATATATGATAGAAATCATGTTTATAGGGGAGGGAATGTGGCTCGGGATAAGATGCCATTCAGTGAAGATCATAAAAGGCAAGAGGATTGAAAACAAGGCCATGGAACAACCGACTAAGAGTATATGCAAGCAAATTTGATAAAAGACCCCCAAAAAATTTATCAATGAGATGCAACCTCTCCATGAGTGGGTCGGTGGCTGTAGCCACCATGTTTGAGTATATGTGTCATGACACCGCGAGGATATATCTTGAGTTCATAGACACTACTCGTCATTGAAGCCCACTTATCATAAAAATGATATAACTAGTATGACATTGTTACTTTTGGCATTATGGGGGGGAGTGATAGCCCAATGGATTAGGACCGCACTCCCCTATCTCCATGCCCACACCTAAACCAATAATGATCAAGATATAGGTGAGTATGCAAGATGATCAAGTCAAACTCCTTGAATCTATGATATTTAGTTCATTCCTCAAATAGAAAAATCTTGCTTCATTAAGAGGCTTCATGAAAATATTGGCAAGTTGGTCTTTGGTTGAAACATAAGATATCTCAATATCTCCTCGGGAAACATGATCTCTAATAAAATGATGATGAATATCAATATGCTTTGTCCTTGTATGATCCAACGGGTTGTAGGCAATCTTGATAGCACTTTCATTGTCACATAAAAGAGGCACTTTGTCACAATCGACACCATATTCCTTTAAAGTTTGCCTCATCCATAACAATTGAGTGCATGCACTAGCGGTTGCCACATATTCGTCTTCGGCGATGGAGAGATATATACAATTTTGCTTCTTGGAGGACCAACACACCAAGGAACTACCAAGAAATTGGCAAGCCCTGGAGGTTGATTTCCTATCATCCTTGTCACCAGCCCAATCCGAATCTGTGTACCCACAAAAAGAGAATGTTGAGCCCCTAGGATACCACACACCATAGTTTGGGGTATGAACCAAATATCAAAAGATTCTTTTGACCGCCATCAAGTGGATTTATTTAGGAGTTGCTTGATATCTTGCACACGTAGACTCCTACACTTAACACTATATCAGGTCAAGATGCACAAAGGTAAAGCAAAGTACCAATCATAGACCGGTATACCTTTTGATCCACATCTTTACCATTTGGATTTAGTTCAAGATGAGTCTTGGTTGCCATGGGAGTAGGAGATCCATTTAGTTCTTTCATGTTGAACCTCTTGAGCATGTCTTGAATATACTTGGCTTGATTGAAGAAGGTTCCTCCTCTTACTTGCTTGATCTCAAAGCCAAGGAATAATCTCAACTCTCCCATCATAGACATCCTAAACCTATCAGTCATAAGCTTTGAGAATTCATCATTAAAATCTTTGTTAGATGAACCAAAGATAATATCATCAACATATATTTGGCAAACGAAAAGCTCCCTGTTAACTTTCTTAGTAAAAATAGTGAGATAAATTTTCCCAACTTCAAACCCACGGTCTAACAAAAACTCTCTAAGGTGCTCATACCACGTGCATGGAGTTTGTTTAAGCCCATAGAGAGCCTTATCAAGCTTGTAGACATGATTTGGGAAGTTGGGATCCTTGAACCCCGGGGTTGCTTAACATAAACCAAATCTTGCAATGGACCATTTAGAAAAGAACTTTCCACATCCATTTGTTGCAATTTAAAGTTATGATGTGCAACATATGCAAGAAGGATACAGATGGACTCAAGGCGGGCCATATGAGCATAGGTATCTCCATAATCAATGCCTTCAATTTGAGAGAACCCTTGAGCTACCAATCTTGCCTTGTTCCTCACAACAATTCCATGTTCATCTTGCTTGTTCTTGAATATCCATTTAGTGCCAATAACATTGCGGCACTCTTTGGGATTTTCTACCTTCCAAATTTTGTTTCTCTCGAAGTTGTTGAGCTCATTATGCATGGCTTCTAACCAATCTGGATCTTCAAGAGATTCCCACACTTTCTTGGGCTCCACCATGGATATATGAGCTTAATGCTCACCAAAATGGTTCAGTTGAGCTCGAGTGGACATTCCACTCCTTAGATCACCAATAACATTCTCGAGAGTGTGGCCTCTTCTTTCCAACATTCTATACACTCTAGATATCGTGGGAATGACCACGACAGTCACTACTAGGGGTAGCGATTGATAGGATCGAGGGCAAGAGCTGGTGGCCATCCGCGGAGCAAGATGGGGGCGGAGACACATGAGTTTACCCAGTTTCGCCCCCCGGAGGGTAAAGACCTACTCCTGCTAGATTGTATTAGCGGCGAGCGAGTTACAGGTGGTGGCGAGCTCGGCGTCTAAGCAGTGAGTCGCTTGAAGAGGTGTATGATGGAACGTGAGTACAAAGGTAACCCTAGGGAGGTTTATATAGGGGGTACCTCGCTAGGGTTTATAGTATTTATAACCGAACTAGTCAAGGAATCAGAGGGTTTGACCTAATCCGACTGGGCTTCAGCTATGCTTCTGGGCCTCCAGCTTCCAGTCGCCAGGCTTACTCCTTAGTCGCATTCCATTCGCCGTCCTGCAGGCCCACTCGCAAGGTCCTTGGGCTAGTCAAAATGTCCCGCTGGCCATACCCCATTCGGCGTATCCCTATCAGTAGTCCCCGAGGCCAGTGTTGATTCAGTGCAAGTGTTCATTTGGAAGTCAGAGTAGGCGAGTCCAATTTGGACGCCTAGTCGAATCAGTGATGGACTCCATCGATAAAGGAGAGAAATTTTCCACCTGGTCTCTAGTCACATTGTGGGCGAATGGACTTATGCTCGAGTCACTGCACCCTGTCGATTGGACAAGGCGTACCAGCAGGCGAGTCGAGTGGAAGAAGTTGGACCGCCAACTTGGTCAAACTAGCCATTGGGTAATCCAACGGTAACTTCGGCGTAATTACCGCTGGTAACGGCTACCCCGAGATTGGCGGGTAGCGCGTCTTTTATAAGGAGAGTGGCGAGGAACCTTGCAGATCTTCTTCCACATTCCTCACCCCCGCGCACTCTCAGTCTCTCTCTCTCCGCAATCCAGAATTTCCGGACTGAGCGACCTCATCTTGTCCCTGATGGCGCCTTTGAAGGATCTATGGGGGAAGTCCAAGTGCACCGCGACGCAGCTCAAGTCATTCAAGGACGCGATGGTTCTCTACAAGGGGAATTAGCAAACTCCCGCACCCTCCGAGACCGAGCCGAAGCCTCGCACTGTCAAATTTATCTGTTTCCCAAGCCATCTGGAGAGGGGCTTGGGATTCCCCACCTCGATCTTCTTCCGGCGGTTCTGCACGTATTACACGATCAAGCCATCGGATCTTGGTCCTCATAGCATCGAGCAGTTGACGATCTTCGTTGCTTTCTGTGAATGCTACCTTGGATGTCGACCCTACTTTCCGTTGTGGCTGGAGCTGTTCCATGGCCGCATCGGCCGTGATGGATCTGGCGGCCCTATCTTTAAGCCGTTCCAATTGAAGCCAAAGGCAAATTTCCTCAAGCTCCTGTTGCCAAAGAAATCCACGAGCGAGTGGAAGAAGAGGTGGTTCTATGTGAAGGAATCCACTCCCTCCGGCGAGGTGGTGCTCCCTATGTATGTTGTAGAGAGGAGCAAGCCCCATTGGCTAATAGCGACAAAGCTCCCTGACAATTAGAGGATGGCCATCACCGAAATGATGGAGCAGATCCAGGTGCCGAAGAACAAGGGGCTGGAGACGATCAATCTGTATAATTGCTGGCTTGTATGAATACACCGGGAAGAACGACCCTTCCAGGACGAGCAAGGAGTCTTAGGACGCCGCGGACTACAAGGCCGCCTTGAAGAAAATCATGGATGCGGAGTTTACCGACACGTCGGCCGGGCTCGCTCCGTACGTGGACGGGAAGAATGAAGCTCCCATGGTAAGCCTTTCTTTATCGCTTCATTTTTAGCCTCAACTCGTGCGAGCGCAATTTGCGCTCGTGACTCATCATGTTCAGTCATAATTCTTAATCGGATCACTTTTCTCTGTTTAATTTCAGCTGTTCTAGATCCTTAAGGGTTGGCTTCCCCCACTCGACGAGGAAATTCCCAAAGAGCTTGAAGAGGGGACCGAAGGGGAGCCCTGAGAGAGCGAAGAGGAGGCGAGGGAGATTCCCCCGCCAGCGCATGCGGCCCGCAAGACTCGCATGCAGAAGCAGCGCGAGATCGAGGCAAGTCGTAGCCTTGAAGAGCGCGATGATGATGACGAGATCCTCAGAGCCTGCATTAAGCTGAAGTCGCCTGCAAAGAAGCCGGCACCAAAGCCGGCATCGCCTCCCAGATCAGTGGTGGCGTTTGAATCGGATGAAGAGTCAGGTGATGAAGAGGCTGAATCTTCAACCAAGATCCCGGAGGACACAACTCCGATGAAGGGGAAGGAAGTGATACGTCCAAAACGTATCTACTTTCCCGAACACTTTTGCTATTGTTTCTCCTCTATTTTTGTGTGATTTGGATGCAACTAATGCGAACTGACGCCGTTTTCAGTAGAATTGCCTTGGTGTCTACTTTTTGTGCAGAAAATCAACTATCAGGAAAAATCCCAGAAAATATGCCAAAAATCCTATTTCACCCGAAGACTCCAGGAGCTAGAATACGAGACGGAGAAGAGCCCTGGGGTGGCCACACCACCTGGTGGCGCGGGCCAGGCAGCCGCCGCCAGTAGTGTGGGCCCCAGTGCACCCTCGGTCTCTCTCTTCACCTATAAGGAGCCTTCTGACCTAAAAACTACGGGGGGTTCGACGTTTTTCCAGAAGGAGTTCCGCTCCGCCGCCACCACGAGATTCCACAAAACAGCACCAGAAACTCTGTTCTGGCACCCTGCCGGGACGGGGAATTGGAGGAGATCATCGCCATCATCATCACCATCGCTTCTCCATCGACCATCCATGTTTCCCCCATCTATGAGTGAGTAATCCCTCGCTATAGGCTATGGGGATGGTAGGGATTGGATGAGATCGTTCATGTAATGGCATCAGATTGTTAGGGCATGGTGCCTAGTATCTTTTATTAGTGCTTTATGACTTTGTTCCAACTTGTTGTGCTTAATGCTTGTCACTGGGGCCCAAGTGCCATGATTTCAGATCTGAACATGTTATTGATTCATTATGATAGTATTGTTTTTGGTCTTATCTACAAGTTGTATACACACGTCGTTGTCCGGAACCTATGGCCCCAAAGTGACAGAAATCGGGATAACCGGAAGGGAAAGGCTTTGATGTGAGGATCACATGTGTTCATGGAGTGTTAATGCTTTGCTCCGGTGCTCTATTAAAAGGAGCACCTTAATTGCCAGTAGTTCCCTAGAGGCCCCGCTGCAAACGGGCTGGCAGGACAAAAGATGTTGTGCAAGTTCTCATTGCGAGCACGTATGACTATATATGGAACACATGCCTAGGATTGTCTAGTACTTGGATGCTTTATCTTATTTATCTGCAATTGCCCTATGTTCTGATTGCTATGTGAATTGTCTTGTCCATGCAACGCCCGTCCATCCATCCCTATACCTACCTTTTCGAATCCTTTATTTCTTGCATTTGTTACTACCTTTGCTTTACTTTTGCTATTCCTACTACAAAACTGTTGCTACTGATAAACTGCTGTGAGCAAGATTGTTTCCAGGTGCAGCTGAATTGACAACTCAGTTGTTAAGTCTGATAAATATTCTTTGGCTCCCTTGTGTCGAATCAATAAATTGGGTTTCACTTCCCTCGAAAGTAAGGCGATACACCCCCTATACTTGTGGGTCATCAAGACTATTTTCTGGCGCCGTTGTCAGGGAGCATAGCTTTATTTATCAAGTTCACTTGGGTTCTCTATTGTTCGCTGCTATCCATCCATCATGGGTAAGTCTCGTGATGGCAAGGTTCCTATTTTACCATCCACTACAAGAATAGGTACGGTTCTAAACACCTCTGCTGCTCTTGATTCACCATCTGTTATAAGTAAGCTCGTTACACCACCACATACACATGCTACACATACTGCTACTACTGCTGAATCTGAAACTTCTGATGCTTATGCTGCTGCTTCTACTGTGCTTGATAAGAGTGGTTCATTAGGTCCTTTCCTAGATGCTACGATTTCTAGAACTATAGCTGGAAATACCGAAACTCCTAATGAAGGCACTACCACACCTGTTAGCTCACCTGAGTCTAGTGAGAGTTATGATATTGAAGAAGATTATGTTGAGATGACCGATGAGTTTATTAAAGAATGTAAGAACACGCATGATAGGAGCCTGCTAAGAGTCTCCTTGAGAGGCGTACTATTAGACCCAAATTATCTCCTACTGCTAAGTTTGCTGCTTCTCCCATAAACATTATAGATGAAGATTATGATTTCTCTCTCGATCTATCTTACATAGCTATTGTCGAGAAAGAACCTTTTTGTGGGACTAAGAATGAAAGTGCGGTAGCACATATGAATGAACTTTCTACCATGAGTGGTTTGTTTTCTGATGATATTAAGATGCGTACTTACTTTGTTGCTAAGATTTTTCCTTTTTCACTGCAAGGAGAAGCTAAAACTTGGTTTAGTAATTTATCTCCTGGATCTATTGATAGCCCTGAGTGTTTGATTAGTACTTTCCTGCAGAAATATTTTCCTCCCAGTGCTAGACATGCTATTTTGCATGAACTTTTTGATTTCAAACAGGGAGAAAAAGAGGTATTTCCCGAATCTTGGGCAAGGTTTTGTGCTCTGATTCATGCACAGGCTGGAAGTCCATTACCTAAAAAATGAGCTTCTTGATATATTCTATAATGGACTAACCGAAGAATCTAGGACATACCTGGATAGTTGTGCTGATTGTGTTTTCAGGAATAGGACTCCGAAGGAAGCTGAGGAATTAATGGCTAGAATAAGTAAGAATTATGAAGATTGGACTCCTCCTAAACAAGCTATACCTGAAGTAATTGTACCTGAACCATCTATTCATGTGCCTATTCCAACATCAAAGAAGAGGGGAGTTATTGAATTAAATGATGAAGTGATCAAGGAAGCTAAGAAATGTCTTAAGGAGAAGGGAATTAAAGCTGCAGATGTCAAGAATTTACCTCCTATAGAAGAATTATGTAAGCCTATTCCCTACTCACCCACTATTGAGGTACACTCTCTCCAACACTTTGATGAAGGGGATATTCCTTACTTGAAACCTCCTGATCAATGCTTAGAAGAATTTGATATCTTTATTGTTAAGCAAGATAAATTTAATAAAAGGGTGCAAAATCATCTAATGGAAAACACTAGAGCTATTGTTGAGTTGAAAGATATTGTGGAAAGAACCTCTAATGATGTTAAAATGATTGTTAAACACTTTCAAATGGTTCAAACTCAAATAGATCAACTCGTTAAAGTGCAAAATGACTTGCTAGTTAATGCTGCTAAAGAAAAACATGCTTATGAAATTAGAACTAGAAGTGGTGCTGCTACCCAAGATCCTCTATATCCTGAGGGGCATCCCAAAAGAATTGAGCAGGATTCTCAACAAGCTGAAAATAGTGGTTCTACTCGTAAGAAAAGGAAAAAGAAACATAAAACTGGTGTAGAACCCTCTGAACCTGCTATAGATCCTAATAGTATATCTATCTCTGATACTGAAACTGAAAGTGGTAATGAAGAAAATGAAGTGCCTAATGAAGAAAAAGTTGAAGAAGGACCTGAAAACCACACTAAGACTATTAAATACACCAAAGAAGATTTTATTGCTAAGAAACATGGTAGTGAAAGAGAACCTTGGGTCCAAAAACCTATGCCATTCCCTGATAAGAAACACAAGTCAAAGGAAGATGAACACTATAATAAGTTTTGTGAGTGGATGAAGCCTTTATTATTGCAAATTCCTTTGACTGATGCTATTAAATTGCCTCCTTACTCAAAGTATATGAAGGACATTGTCTCGAATAAAAGGAAGATCCCTAATGAAGAAATCTCTACTTTGCTTGCTAATTATTCTTTCAATGGTAAGGTTCCTAAGAAACTTGGAGACCCAGGGATTCCAACTATCCCTTGCTCTATTAAGAATAGTTATGTTAGAACTTCTTTGTGTGATTTGGGAGCTGGAGTTAGTGTTATGCCTTTCTCTCTCTATAAGAGGCTTCAACTTGAAAAATTGATACCAACTGATATATCTTTGCAAATGGCTGATAAATCTACCACTATTCCTGTGGGTATATGTGAGGATGTACTGTTGTGGCTCACAATTGCTTGATATTAACTGATTTTGTTGTGCTTGAAATGCCTGAAGATGATAATATGTCTATTATTCTTGGGAGACCTTTTCTTAATACTGCAGGAGCTATTATTAATTGTAATCAAGGAAAGGTTACCTTCAGTGTTAATGACAAGGAACATACTGTCTATTTCCCCAAGAAGATTGAAAGGACTTATGGCTTGAATTCAATTGAACATGTTGAAGGCATTCAAGTTGGAGAAATATATTGTCCCATACCAAAAGAAAAATTTGAAACTATTATGATTGGGACCATTGCTATCAAGGTTGAGGTAACATAATAATTAGTGGAATACAAAGTTTTGTCTCATATGCAATTGTTTTGGTAGCAAGACTTGATCAACCTTGCTAACAAAAGGATTCCATTGAACAAAACAATGTTTTCATTATGATTATCTCCGTTTATTTCTATCCTTTGCATTTTAGTTTTTGCTCTCGTTTAGTTTTCTTTGTGTTGTTAGTTTGCTTGCATGTTAGAACTTCTGTAGTTCTAGCCTTGTTTTGTCCTTGCATCATGTTTCCAAAACAAAAAAAAAATCTGTCTGTCAGAAAAATCATTCTTCTATTTCTGAAAAATGCCCCAAAATAAAGTGTCTCGAAAAATTCCAGAAAATTCATATTAAATTTTTACGTGAAAAAGGGGCAGAGGAGTACCTGGTAGGTACCAGGGGCCCCACCAGGCAGGCACACCATGTGGTGGCGCGGCCATCCCTGGGTGGCGCCATGCCCTGGTGTGGGCCACCCCTGCCCCCCCACTACTTCTCTCACCTGCCACTTTCTTCTCTCTCCCGAGTAAGCTGCAGTTAATAGCTCAAAATCGCGTTCTTTCTGTGCTTGCTCTCGATTTCTTTGATCTCCTTGCTCAGCCCATCTTTCTTGCTGAAATTTGGAGCAATTGTTCCTTGGTATGTGACTCCTCCCCTTGTCCAAGTAGATTTGTGTTTAGTGGATTATATGTTGAGTATTTTGCTGCTATAGGTGACTGGTTATGAGAGCTTGTAAGCTTGTTTGATGCTTAGAGATATAGTTTTGATGCATGTTTAGGCCTCTTGCAAGTCCCTATGAGTAGAGTCCTTCATTATATTTACTTTGCAATCACTTGTTTAATAGGTGTTTAAATTTCAGAATAGAAGATGAGTGAACACCACCTAAACCAACATGAGCTTTGGGTGCCTGAGGTCATGAAGGTCCACCGGGAGGAGGAAGTTTTTCCCTCCATTTATCCATGCCCTGAGTTCATGAGAGCTGCAGGAATTCTACAAGATTTCCACACTTTGGTTTCTAATGAAGGGTTAGAGCACTTTTTGGAAGATGAACCTTGTCAATTTGTGAAGCTAACCATGTCTGTGGTGCAGGATTTCCAATTTAGTCACTCTTTGCCTAACCCCATGGTCCATTACAAAATTTACAATATAGCTGTCGACCTTTCTCTTGATGACTTTTGTGCAGCTATTAAGGTACCTCAATGGGGATCATGTAGGAAGATTAAAGAGAGACCTGAACCACTCATGGATTTATATGCAGAAATTTGCCAAGGGAGTAGCTTCTCGAAGGAGAATGGAAAAATCCGTAACATTCATCTTCCCTCTATTCGCTACTTTGCCTACTTTATTGCCAAGTGTGTTCTTGCTAGGAAAACTGCCAATAAGTTATCTTTGTTTGATCTAGCATTTATCTCTGCTGCTCTTAGACGAGATAGGTCTTACAACTTGGGTGCTTTGATAGCTTTCCGTCTTGCTGCTAACCGTGAGAAAGGTGGAATATGTGGAGGCCTCATTGCTTCTCGTTTACTAGCATTGCATGGTTTAGTGCCTCATCATCTAGACCTACAGTTTCCCATAGAGAGTCTTGATTTTAATTCCATGATACAACATAAATTTATTTCCTCGTGGGCTAGTTTGAGTGAGTTGTCTTATGAAATAACCTTTCTCAAAGCTAGTTGGAGAAAGAGCAAGTCCGAGCGTGTTGTTCTTTTGCCTGCACCTGTTTTGTTTAACCTTGATAACAGGGAAGGATGGTCCCTCACCGAGGAGGAGCTTGACACGTACTTGGGAGAGCTCTCCCAACAGGAGCAGGATACTGGAAGGGAGGTCACGGATGATTCGGTCCAGCCCTTGAATGAGGGAGAGTCTTCATATCAGCAGCCCGCTTATGATTGGGAAGCTTCTTCTTCCTCTCATGGGCCTAGCTACGACCATTCTTACCAAGATCCGCCCGCTTGGAACCCCTATTCGTACATGGATTGATACCCACTTAGGCCAAACACCTAAGCTTGGGGGGAGGTACGCCGACACCGCACTCATCTCCATATCATGTTGCGTCGGTACTTTGTATATTCATGTTTTCGTTCCCTTTTTAGTTTTTGTTCTTCTTTGCTTTTGCTTTCTAAAAACACAAAAAGACCAAAAATATTTTTGTTGTTTCTCTTTGGTTTGCTTCTTCTTTTTGCCTTGGTTTGCTTTTCCCTTTTTGCTTTGTTTGAACTATTTGAAAAACCCAAAAAGATTTTGCTTTGCTTGTTTTTCTCTTTTGGTTCTTGTTTAAAAATCGAAAACACCAAAAATATTTGTTGTTCTTCTTTGGTTTTTGCGAGTTTGCTACAGGGTTCGGCAGTTCTCAGTGGATTATTGGTTTCATATTATTATTCAAGCCACACAAGTGAAGAGCAATAATGAGGATTATTGACAACTTGAGGCATGGTAAGAGGCTGGTAACGAACTCTATTTGTCTTCATTTTTGTACATATACTCATCATTGTGAGCTTGTTTAGTCCATTCATGTAGAGTGTATGTTTTCTTTGGATGCTTAATAGTTCTTGCTTTCTTATGATTAGCTCCAGCTCGCTAATAGTTTGTAGCATGTCTCATGAATGTTTGCTTGCATTACTCTATTCATAAATTGGTATGACACCATGGTATCCTCCTCTGAATGTTTCATTTGATTGACTTAGCACATGCTCACGCATGCTCATGACTGTAATAATTAGTTAAGCCTCGATGAATTATTTTGCCTTGAGGATCTTGAATCACTTTCATGCCATGAGTAGTCCTGTTTTGTTGCAGGCATGATAATGACAACTATTGGTCTCTCGTTTGTCGCTCCCTTACTATTGCTAGCCTTCACTTCCACTGAGTGTTTTACTCAAGTTTCCAACTCCCTAAACCAAATATTTCCAAAGTGTCCACCATACCTACCCATTAGCATCATTTGCTACTTCCGTGCATATTCAATATGCCTTGTTTTCTTCCGAATAAAATGTTTGCTTGTTATGAGAAAGTTAGTTAGTAAAGCTCTCATGAACTTGATGGCACACTTTATTTTCTTGCACTTAATAAACCTGAACCATTGCGTCCTTCTTTGTTGTGCATATGCTTGCGGTTTATGAGTTGAAGTTAGCAGAACCATGTATCATGGGGACCGCTTTCAACACTTCATTGGTACTTTTTACCTAGTTGATATCATGTTCTTTTGCTTATGGATCCCGACAGTGTGAAATAAAAGTGGAACTTGTAAGATCATGGAGTTTGTATGTATGTTAGAAAGCGCTGGGCGCTAGCCTAAGCCATGCCTAATCATGGTGGAAACTTGCAGCATTACCATAATGAGCATTCTATGAAGCATCCTCAATAAAAATCTAAGCACATAGTAAATAAAAAGATCGCTGAGATGCTCATTGTCTGCTTGCCTTGTATTTTGATTATGGGATAGCTCCCGTGTCATGTGCAAGGGGTACCCCGTTGGCGGTTCTCTATGATACGTATATACCTACAGTGACAAGAGCTTACTTGTGACTGAAGTTGAGTAGCATGAGGATCGGTCTTCGTAAGTAAGGGGCATGAGACTTCGATTTATAACTTGTCAAGCATATCCTCTTAGTTGTGTCACTTTCACCTTAACCACATTTAAGATGCTTATGATAGGGGCAATGAGAGCTCAAAGCTAACGAGTACCATACTTTCAGCATTTGGAAGCCTTTCAAAATTATTCAAAACCTTTTTCTTGTACTTGTTGAGTCTCCATATATTCTTTGAGCACCTTCTTGAGAGCATAGTTGTCATTCTTTGTGTTTGTTCCAATACTTGATTTTTTGTGTTATGACTTTGATGCTTGTATCCTTGATATCTTTACTTGTAGTCATCACTTGAACTTCAGAGGTGCCTTGACATTCATAATTAAAGGCAAGCGAGATACCACTCTATCATACCTTTTTATGAGCATTGTAATGTTGCTTATGTTCATGCTTCGTGCTACTTATTATTCTTGAGTTGGAATCTCTTCATAGCTTGCAATGACTATTAAGTAGACTCAGTTGCATACTCTTTATTATGGATTGTCTAAGAAGTTGATCACATTGCTGAGAATATTTACATCATATGAAGCAAATGTGTTCGTGAAAGTTCTTTTATCGCACTCAGTTTTCAACTGAATTGCTTGAGGACAAGCAATAAGCTAAGCTTGGGGGGAGTTGATACGTCCAAAACGTATCTACTTTCCCGAACACTTTTGCTATTGTTTCTCCTCTATACTTGTGTGATTTGGATGCAACTAATGCGAACTGACGCTGTTTTCAGCAGAATTGCCTTGGTGTCTACTTTTTATGCAGAAAATCAACTATCAGGAAAAATCCCGGAAAATATGCCAAAAATCCTATTTCACCCGAAGACTCCAGGAGCCAGAATACGAGACAGAGAAGAGCCCTGGGGTGGCCACACCACCTGGTGGCGCGGGCCAGGCCAGGCCGCGCCAGGGGGTGGTGTGGGCCCCCTAGGCACCCCCTCGGTCTCTCTCTTCGCCTATAAGGACTCTTCTGACCTAAAAACTATGGGGGGTTCGACGTTTTTCCAGAAGGAGTTCCGCTCCGCCGCCACCACGAGATTCCACGAAACAGCACCAGAAACTCCATTCTGGCACCCTGCCGGGACGGGGAATTGGAGGAGATCATCGCCATCATCATCACCATCGCTTCTCCATCGACCATGCATGTTTCCCCCATCTATGAGTGAGTAATCCCCCGTTGTAGGCTATTGGGATGGTAGGGATTGGATGAGATCGTTCATGTAATGGCATCAGATTGTTAGGGCATGGTGCCTAGTATCTTTTATTAGTGCTTTATGACTTTGTTGCAACTTGTTGTGCTTAATGCTTGTCACTAGGGCTCGAGTGCCATGATTTCAGATCTGAACATGTTATTGATTCATTATGATAGTATTGTTTTTGGTCTTATCTACAAGTTGTATACAAACATCGTTGTCCAGAACCTATGGCCCCGAAGTGACAAAAATCGGGATAACCGGAAGGGAAAGGCTTTGATGTGAGGATCACATGTGTTCATGGAGTGTTAATGCTTTGCTCCGGTGCTCTATTAAAAGGAGCACCTTAATTGCTAGTAGTTCCCTAGAGGCCCCACTGCAAACGGGTTGGCAGGACAAAAGATGTTGTGCAAGTTCTCATTGCGAGCACGTATGACTATATATGGAACACATGCCTAGGATTGTCTAGTACTTGGATGCTTTCTCTTATTTATCTGCAATTGACCTATGTTCTGATTGCTATGTGAATTGTCTTGTCCATGCAACACCCGTCCATCCATCCCTATACCTACCGCACTTGAATCCCACTGTTTACTGCTTTTGTTACTACTGTCTTTGCTTTACTACTGCTGTTACTTTGCTATTCCTACTACAAAACTGTTGCTACTGATAAACTGCTATGAGCAAGATTGTTTCTAGGTGCAGGTGAATTGACAACTTAGTTGTTAAGGCTGATAAATATTCTTTGGCTCCCCTTGTGTTGAATCAATAAATTGGGTTTCACTTCCCTCGAAAATACTGCGATACACACCCTATACTTGTGGGCCATCAGAAAGATGCGGACATGTGGTGGAATCAGAGGTTCTGCTTGCCACGATTGCGCCGACGGTCTCGGCTGTCGGTGAACCAGGGGCTGCTGATGCCACGGGATCGAGGTCGCCGCCACCGGAGGCAGCAGCTGTGTCACCCGGGCCGGAGGTCCCTGCGACTGCAACCTTGACATCGAAGAAGCCCACAGTGTCGTGGTCCGCGGGTTTCGTCGAGAAGGGGCTCTCATGCAAGTTGGGCCTGGAGCTGGATAAGCCTGCCCATATTAGCACGGGACTGCGCTATTTCCCGGTCACCAAGTAAGTTTGATGTTCCCCTTTCCCATGCTTTGATGTTTGTTTGTGTAATTGGTTCACTGAATGGGTCTCCTTTGCAGGTCCGATGCCAAGAAGAATTGTCGCCCTATAGTGGCCAAGATTCCGCTAGTCGACGCTAGAGAGGAGGCTGACCCATCCAAGAAGAGGAAGCCTGTTGCGGAGGATGCACCGGACGAAGGCGCAAAGAACAAGAAGAAAGGGGGCGTCTTTGACATCGAGGTAGGGGAAACATGGAGGAAGGTGACTCCACTACCCGTGCCTAAGGCGTGACGGTCGCTCAGTCGGAGCCAATCAAGGAGGCCCCGACTACTAGCGCCCCGGTGAGGGTGGCCACATCGTTTCCGCGCTTCATGGCGAAGGCGTTTTTGTCGGCAGCAGAGACTCTATCGCCACAAATTCGAGAGATCATCGACGAAGACGTTGGGCAGCGGCGCGGGTGCACATCTTTTGTGGTCTCTTCAACAGACGCCAACGAGCTTCACCGCATGCTTGGAGCTGCCATTCAGGTATGTCTAGTCCCCGAGTGTCTAGTCGCTGAATTTCAGTAGCTAGACACTTAGAGTTTTAGCCGCCAGTCCCCGAGGGTCTAGTCGCTAAATTTCAACGACTAGGCACTTAGGATTTTAGTCGTCCAGTCCCCGAGGGTCTAGTCACTGAATTTCAACGACTAGGCACTTAGGATTTTAGTCGTCCAGTCCCCGAGGGTTTAGTCGCTAAATTTCAGCGATTAGGCACTTAGGTTTTTAGTCGTCCAGTCCCCGAGGGTTTAGTCGCTGAATTTCAGCGACTAGGCACTTAGGATTTTAGTCGTCCAGTCCCTTATTGTTGTTCTATTGTTAGGGCCTGCAAAGGGAATCCTCCGATCGGCAAGCCGTGAAGGTGCGCCTGGAGCGCGACCTGCATGCACCACAGGAGGCCAACCAGCGACTCCAAGAAACTGCTGGTGAGTGGGTGTTTTCTTTGGCAAGCCCGAGCCATTTTTGTTTGCGCAAAGATGAATCGTAATGTTTTTGCCTCATAGATGGGCTTCCTGCTGTGATTGCCATGGCCCGCGAGGGGTATGTTCCGGCTGCTGAACTTGACTCAGCGAAGGAGCAAATCGACTCACTGGTGAAGGAGCTAGAGGAGGCAAAGGCGTCGATGATCTCTTCTGAGGAGAGGGCCAAGGCTGCAATCGCCGCGGCGGAGGAGGAGCGGAAGGCCTCTGACTCGGTCATCCTCGGGTTGCAGGGTGACCTTGGTGCTCTGGAGAAACATGTGACGGAGAGCTGCCCCAAGCTTCTTGGTGAGTGTCTTCTCTTTTCTTTTCGGTATGCGGCGAGTCCCCGAGCGGGCGAGTCCTTAGTGATGTTGGGTTTCTGACATTGCAGCCCCGATAGGACAAAGTGACGCAGTGGTGCAAACCTTCGACACCTCGCAATGCGTGACTACGATGGTGAACGCATCCACCGCCTCGGCGCTGTGTGTCCAAGCCGTGCTTCAAGGGATGTCCCCCACCGAGGTTATTCCTGGGGCGCTAACTAAGGTTTGGCGCTATCTAGAGGAGGCTCCCACCATCGTCGAGTGGATGGCGCAATCAGCCTTCAGGCGCGGGGCCAGCACAGCGTTGAGCCTTGGACTCGCTCACTTCCCCCGACGACTTCGACCTTGACGACATCACCAGCGGTTACCCTTCAGTGACTGGCTCGGTAGAGATCTCGGAGGTTCTGAGGTTGACCTCCAAGGCTGCTCTATTCGTGGAGCGAGTGTTGGCGATGGGAGATTTGCTACCGTACCAGGAGACGGTGGTGGCACCGGGCGACCCTGAGCCGAAGCACCGTGACCTGAAGTCGGAGCAGCCCTTCCAGTCGATGTTGTCAAAGTCACTGATGACTTACCCAACGAACCCGTTGGAGCCATTCATCCGGGTCAAGGGTGATGGCGGCGCCTCTTTGTCGAAACCTGCATGAGTTGCTGCCCTAAGGGGATTTTATGGGTTATGGCGATTGGCCACTTTTGTAATGTAAACAATATATATGTATGGAAGTAAGAGGAATCAATCGACTCACATTGCATGGTGAAGTATCTTTTGTGTTGATTTGTTGGTTAGTGAGTCCCCGAGCGCATCCACCCTTTATTGGGGTTTACCTCGTTTGTGTGTAAGTTTGATTATATTGAGTTTTTATTTTGTTTGGAATCGACTCGTAGAGCCAGTCGCTTGGCGGCCTCGAGCGCGAGCAGTGTCGGATTAGGAGAGTCCCCGAGCATGAGGATCTGGTGCGTTGTTCGTAACGCGTCTCTCCCCTGGCTCGGAGAGTCAGTCGCGTGGTGAATCCAGGCAGGCTCTCTTACTTGGTGTGTTCCCGAGCCACGTAGGGGTTATTGTAGGCAAGTCCCCGTGCGTGGTACTTAACCGTTCGAGTCGCTGTGTGCGGGGATGGGAAGGACAGGTCGCTGTGAGAAGCGTTTATCGGTTGTCTTGGCCCGGCGGGCCAGTCAAGCGAGGCGACTCAAATGGGGGCTCTGGAGTGGCGTGTTTGTGGACGACACAAGGCCCAGATGTGTTCCGTGCCCTTGGGCCGCACTACTTAGCCGTGCCGGTCGCTCTACCAAAGGTTGACTTCCGTGGGTAGCATATTGCGAAGCATATGAGTGCGATTGGCACAAGAATATGGCGAGTAGGCACAATTTGCGCGATCCGAATTTCTTTCATTATATAGCAGCTGAGTACAAGTTTTAGTTCTATGTGTAGAACTTGCCGAAGAGGTTTACATTCCATGGCCTCCCCACTTCGAGCTGGCCATCGCCTCGTACATCAATCAGGTAGTAGGCGTCGTTGCCGAGGACTCTCCCTATGGAGAATGGCCCCTCCCATGGGGGAGAAAGCTTGTGCATGCCGTTCTTGTCCTAGACCAGTCGTAGGACCAGGTCACCTTCTTGGAAGGTGCAAGTTCGGACTCGGCGACTGTGGTAGCAGCGGAGTCCCTGCTGGTAGATGGCGGTGCGGGAGCGAGCTAGTTCTTGTGCTTCGTCGAGCTGGTCGACCCCGTCTTGTCGGGAGATCTCGTTTGCCACCTCCACATAATTGACGACCTAAGGCGAGTCGTGCTCCAGGTCGGTTGGCATTACGGCCTCAGCACCGTACACCGTGAAGAAGGGCATGAACCCCGTGGACCGGTTGATGGAGGTGCGAATGCTCCATATCACGGAGGGGAGCTCTTCAACCCAGCATCTGGGGGTGCGCTCGAGGGGCACCTGAAGTCGCGGCTTGAGGCCGTGGAGGATGCTTTGGTTGGCACGCTCTGCTTGGCCCTTCGACTCTAGGTGGGCGACCGAGGCGAGGTCGAGTCGTATGTTGTGCTCCTCGTAGAATTCCACCATGGCACCCTTGGTGAAGTTGGTGCCGTTGTCCGTTATGATGCTGTGCGGGTAGACGTACCGATAGATGAGCGCGTGGAGGAACTTGGTGGTCGTCTTGCCATCGCACTTCTTGATCGGCTTGGCCTCGACCCACTTGGTGAACTTGTCGACTACGACCAGGAGGTGGGTGAAGCCAGATGGGGCCTTTTTGAATGGGACGACCATGTCCATGCCCCATACGGCGAACGACCAGGTGATGGGGATGGTCTTGAGTGCCGAACTAAGGATGTGCGTATGGTTGGCATATTTTTGGCACCCGACACAATGTTGGACGATGTCGGTGGCGTCAACATGCGCGGTGAGCCAGTAGAAGCCATGTCGCATGGCCTTGGCGACTAGCGATCTGGCGCCCGCGTGATGGCTGCAGTCACCTGAGTGAATGTCTTGGAGGATCTGGTGTCCTTCTTCTAGCTATACGCAGCGCTGGAATATGCCAGTCACGCTATGTTTGTGGAGCTCGCTGTTGATGATGACGAAGGATTTGCAGCGGCGTACTATCATTCATGTCTCTGTCTTGTCAGTGGGCAGGATCTTGTGCTCGAGGAAGGCGACATACGGTGCAGTCCTGTTGCTGGGTTCCATGGCCATGGCGACTAGAGCTGGCTCGAGCTTCAGGGGTATCCTGATGTCGATCACCTTCGGCAGGGAGGCCGAAGGCTTGTGTATGCTATCAAGGAAGACGCCTGTGGGTGGAGTTTGGTGGGCCGACCTGATGCGGGAGAGAGCGTCGACCTCCTCGTTCTTGCGCCTATCGATCCAGTCGACAGAGTAGCCGGTGAAGTGGCCTCCCAGCTGATCCACCGCTTGGCGGCATGCTATCATGGTGGGGGAGACAGCGTCGCAGATCCCGACGACTTGGCCGGCGACTAGGTCGGAGTCACCATAGTACTGTAGGCGATTGACATTCATCGCCTTTGCCGCCCGCATGCCGTGGAGGAGGGCCTCGTATTCGGCCATGTTGTTAGTGCAGGGCGTGAAGTCGAGGTGGAGCATGTAGCGGAGCTTGTCACCTTTGGGGGAGGTGAGGATGACCCTGGCCCCTGCGCCATCCGTGTTCTTGGACCCGTCGAAGTGGAGTGACCAGTAATGGAGGTAGGGTAGCTTCTCCGGCTGCTGTGCCTCTTCCCAATCGGCAAGGAAATCGGCTAAGGCCTGCGATTTGATCACTTTGTGTGGCTCGTACTTGATGTTGTGGACGCTGATTTTGACGGCCCACTTAGCAACTCACCTAGTCGCCTCGCGGTTGTGGATGATGTCCTGCAGCAGCGTGGAGGAGACGGCCATGATGGGGTGCTCCTAGAAGTACTGCGGGAGTCGCCGCTGGGCTCTGAAGATCGCATACACCAATTTTTGGTACTGCGGGTAGCACTGTCTTGAGTCTGTTAAGACCTCACTGATGTAGTAGACGGGGCGTTGTACTGGGTGCTACTTGCCCTCTTCCAGTCATTCGATGACCATCACGGTGCTGACGACTCGAGTGGAGGCCGCGACGTAGACGAGCATTGGCTCTTTGTCGATTGGAGCGGCGAGCAGTGGTGCCGCAATCAGTACTTCCTTGAGCACTTTGAGCGCTATTGTCCACTTCTTCGTCCCATTGGAATGTGGGGTTCTTTCACATTAGGCGGTTGAGAGGCATTGCCTTCTCACCGAGCCAAGGGATGAAGCGACTGAGGGCCGCGACTCGCCTAGCCAGCTTCTAGATGTCGCGCAGGCACTTGGGTTTCCCGAGTCTCGTGATGGTGTCGATCTTGGTGGGGTTAGATTTGATGCCTCGTTTGGATACCACGTACCCCAGGAGTTGTTCGGTGGGAGCACCGAAGGTGCACTTCCCTGGATTGAGCTTGATCTTGTACCTCTGTAGATTCGCGAAGGTTTCAGCCAGGTCGGCGAGCAGGTTGCTCTGGCGGGTGGATTTTACCACCACGTCATCGATGTAAACGTGGATGTTGTGGCTAATTTGACTCGCAAGGCACTCCTGCATGCACTGTTGATAGGTCAGGCCAGTGTTCTTTAGGCCGAACGTCATGGCGGTGTAGCAAAAGGCGCCGAATGGCATGATGAACGCAGTCTTCTCCTCATCCTCGACCGCCTTTTTTATCTGGTTATACCCAGAGTATGCATCGAGGATGCACAACGACTCCAATCCCGTGGTCGAGTCGATGATATGATCGATGCGTGATAGGACAAACTCCTCCTTCGGGCAGGTGCTGTTGAGGATGGTGTAGTCGATACACATTCTCCAGGTGTTATTCTTTCTGAGAACCAGGACTGGGTTTGCTAGCCACTGGGAGTACTTGATGGGCCGAATGAAGCCTGCGACGAGTAGATGTTGTAGTTCTTCGGCAATTGCTCGGCGGTGCTCTTCATTGAAGGGCCGCAACAACTGGTTCACTAGTCACACTTTGGGGTTGGCGTTAAGTTTCTGCTCAGCGAGTTCCCTTGGGACACCAGGCATGTCGGATGGTTTCCATGCGAAGATGTCGCGATTCTCATGCAGGAACCCAATGAGCACGCTTTCCTATGTGGGACTCATGTTTGTCCCGATGGTGACTGTCTGGCTGGAGTCACCTGGGACGAGCTCGATGGTACGGGTTTGCGTGGTCGCCTCGAAGGTGGAGGTTGTGGCGATTGGCTTCTTCAGGATGGTGGGATCGTCCTTGTCGATGTTGCTCGCGTATTTCGTGAGCTCGTCCGCGTGGCTTGTTTCCGTGGCGATGACGGTGTCGACGAGATCGACGTCTTTGTCTTCACACTCCACAGCCATGTCGGGGTCGCCGTGGACGGTGATGATGCTGCTTGGCCCCGGGAGCTTCATCATGTTGTAGGCGTAGTGCGGGGTCGCCATGAATTTGGCGAATGCCTGGTGCAACAGGATGCAGTGGTTGGGGCTGCGGAAGTTCATCATCTCGAAGATGATCCGCCCAATGTGGAAGTTTGCTGGTGTACCGAAGGTGACTGGCAGCATCACCTTGTCGATCGGGTACGCCTTCCGACCGAGGACGATGTCGTGGAAGGTGGTAAGTGTCGACTCGATCACCAACTCTAGGAGGTGGAGATGCTTGAATGTGTCCAGGTACATGATGTTGATGGAGCTTTTGCCGTCCATCAGCGTCTTGGGCAGCCAGTAGTCGGCCACTTTAGGCCTAACCACCAGGGCGACTCGCCCTGGGTACTCGATCCTGGGCGCGTGATCTTGGCGACTCCAGGTGATGCTTTGCTCGGACCAGTTGAGGAAGCGGGGGATGTCGACCTAGGTCACCGCATTGATAGCGACTGCACAGGCGGGCACCTTCTTCGCACGCTTGGTGCCGAGCTCAGTGAAGGTGTGTAGTGAGTCGACGGTGTTGCCGAACCCGCCGACATTGCCATTGTCCCTTGGTGGGTTGTTGTTGGGGTCATCCCTTGCTCTCCTTGCCTTTTCTATCTCCTTTAGAGAATCGCAGTCCATGGTGGTGTGGGTGGCGGGTTACCCCTCCCTGTTATGGTAGACGCAGGGCTGGTTGAGCAGGGCGGCGGGGTCGAATTTCGGTCTTGCCGTGTTGTTGGCACGGTAATTTCCGCTGTCACGGTAGTTTCCTCCGTCGCAGCAGAAGTTCTTCAGGTCGCGTTGGCCGTAGCTGGCATTAGTGATGAAGTTGACTCGCCCATCACCGCGGCGCTTGCCGGTGAGGCGAGTGTTGTTGTAGCGCATGTCGAGCTATCGCCCGTTGTCGTGGCTGCTGGTGTGGCGTCTTCCTCCCAACTCATTGTCGGAGTCCTAGTTGGGGTCCTCCTTCATGTATCGCTTGGCGATCTCGAGGAGGTCGGGGATGTTGTCGAGCGTCTGGTAGACCCTCTTGATCTTAGCGACCAGGGGCTCGTACTGGCACGTGTTCATGAAGCAGTGGATCGCCATGTCCGGGTGGATGCCGGAGGCGTTGATTCACAGTTCCTGCCACCTCTAGATCCAGTGGCGGGTCGACTCACACTGCCCCTGGATGCATCGCTCCAGGTCCTCGATGGTGGTGGCGTGGGTGTAGGAGCCCTCGAAGTGCCTGATGAAGGCGTCGTGCATCTCCTCCCACGAGTCAATGCTGTCCGCGGGGAGGGTGTTGATCCATTGCATGGTCACTCCCTCCATCATCAGGGGGAGGTAGCGAGCGGCGAGAAGGTCGGTGTGGCCGGCGATTCCCATGGCCATAGGGTACGTATCCAGCCACACCGCTAGGTCGTACGTTGGATCATATTTTTCGATCTCCTTGGGCACCTTGCAGTTGGCGGGGTACTTCTCGCCTTGGATCATTGGTCTGAAGCACTAGGGGCCTACTCCGCTGAGCGAGCCCCTTGGTTCGGGGTCGCCGCGGTCGGTGAGGGTGTGCCTCAAGTCGTTGGGCTGGCGCGCCCTCCAGGCCTGGTTGTTGACGATGTGCGTTCGTGCCTCGATGGGCTGGCCGTTGGTGGCGACCGTGTTGTTCGCCGGCCGTGGCTCGTTGGTGGAGAGCGTGGGGTTGGCGGCCCGTGGCTGGTGCGGCAGGGGCTCGGGCGTAGGCAGTTGACGGCGTTGGCGACAGTTGGGGGACCGCTCGAGGCTTCCCTTCTTGCCAATGAGCGGGAATACATCCGCCCCCGCGAGTCGATTCCCGTGGCTTGCTGCTCGACGGCCCTGGCGAGTAGGGACTTGGCGTACTGGATCTGCAGCGTGCCCTCTCCTTGGATGTCGAGGTGAGCGTCTGCGACATCTATCGCGATGACGTTGTACATTGGAGTGGAGTACAGCGGGAGCCCGTTGGCGTCGCGGGCCTGTGGTGAGATGATGATTCATGGCTGGTCTAGCGGGGGAGCACGACCAATGGGTGGCGGTGGGGCTCTAGTCGCCGGTGCACCGGGTGTTGGGGGGTTGCTGCTGCCGGGCGACGCGTTCTTGCAGTATTTGTGCTCGGCCACGCGCGGGGCCGCCCTCGTTGTTAAAGTTCAGGACACGGCCCTGGATGTTGGAGTTCAAGCGGGTCCTGATGCAGCGTTGATGGTAGAGCGATAGCTCCTGTGCCGTTTCCGGCTCGAGGCCGAATTTCTCGCGCTCGGCTAGCTCCCTGCGCGATGCCTCCTCTAGTCGCAGGCGGGCTTCTTCCACCTCCGTTGCCGTTGCGGTCGGCGGGATCGGCATGGAGAATGGATCTGGCGGGGCGCTCGTGCTGCCTACCATGTAGATCGTGTTGTAGCGATTGGATCTAGCGCGGAAGTCCTCAGGGGACTCCGATCCGGAGTCGGATTCGAAGACCCCGGGATGGAGGGGTCCTCGAAGTCCTCACAGTTGGAGACCCACGTGATGGAGTCCTCCTATGATGTGGCGGTGATGGATCCAGCGACCGAAGCAGGGTTCGCCGAGTCGGTGTCGTCGTGGAGAGCCACATCGTCCGCAGCGGCGTCAGTCCCGGCCGCGTTGTTGGTGGCCGAGTCGTACTCGGTGGCGATGTGGCTGATGGAGCGGATCTGGTCCTCCGAGAGCAGATCGCGGTGTGGTGGCAATCTACCGACGATCACCGTTCCCGCCGGGTTAACTGCGTCGGTAAAGCCGACGAACAGGTTGATGGTGCCGACCGACATCACCACACTGTGCGTGATCGGGTGCGACATCGGGATGTAGCTGCTGGGCAGGATCTGCAGGATCCCGCCGCTAGCGATCATGCGGTCGGTGGCGACCAGCCAATCGATTGGCATGTAGGGTCTCGCTGCAGAACTCAGGCCGGACCGGCCATGCCCCACGGTGGGCGCCACTGTCGTGGGAATGACCACGGTAGTCGCTACCATGGGTAGCGATTGATAGGATTGAGGGCAAGATCTGGTGGCCATCTGCGGAGCAAGATGGGGGCAGAGACACATGAGTTTACCGAAGTTCAGCCCCCCGGAGGGTAAAGACCTACTCCTGCTAGATTGTATTAGCGGTGAGCGAGTTACAGGTGGTGGCGAGCTCGGCGTCTAAGCAGCGAGTCGCTTGAAGAGGTGTATGATGGAACGTGAGTACAAAGGGAACCCTACGGAGGTTTATATAGGGGGTACCTCGCTAGGGTTTATAGTATTTACAACCAAACTTGTCAAGGATTCAAAGGGTTTGACCTAATCCGACTGGGCTTCAACTATGCTTCTGGGCCTCCAGCTTCTAGTCGCCAAGATTACTCCTTAGTCACATTCCAGTCGCTGTCCTGCAGGCCCACTCGCAAGGTCCTTGGGCCAGTCGAAACGTCCTGCTAGGCATACCCCATTCGGCGTATCCCCATCACTAGCTTTGCGACAAGTTTTGATCTCCTTGTTATTTCTTGTGGGGATCTCTTCATCATTTTGGTCCTCGTCTTGACCTTCAACTTGACCTTGATCATCAGTAGGTTCATTCTCATCATCATGAGGCACATGTTGATCTTGGTCTTGATCAGGCATACTTCTTGAGATACCTCAAGATGACCTTTCGGATGACTCAATGAATCTGCCTCATGCAATTGACTGCGCAGGGCTGGACAATCCGGTCAATGGAGAGGCCAGATAGTCTGGCCTAGATCTTCCAACCTGATCAACATGGTGAAGGTTCTCAACTTGTCTTTGGCTTGCACCATCATTGTCTTCAGGAATAAGAGCTTGTTGATGTTGTGAAGATGAGGGCTCCACTTGAGTAGAGCATAGTTCTTCTTGATCCGCCACAAGGGGTTCCTCAACGGGGCAGAAGAATACTGCACCCATTCTTCTTATGGCATCTTGAGATATTTCATCATCTACATCACAAACATCAACATGCCCTGCTTGGGGGCCATCATATTATTAGAAAACCACACTACAAGACTCTATGACAATCCTAGAGAGTTTATCATAAATTCTATAAGTTTGGGAATCAAGACCATAGCCAACAAAAATACCCTCTAAAGCTTTGGAATCGAATTTGGACAAATGAACACCTTTTATGACACTACAAGAAAAGTTTCCTTCCACAACAAATTGGCCCGACAGTCGTCGTAGAAGGCGCGTCTTCCGCGACGAAATTCTCGGCTCGACCGTGGCCGATGGAAAACTTTTTTTCCCGGTTTCGCGGCCCTCTAGTACGACGGATCTGCTAAAAACATGGAGGAAGCTCGGCCAGCGCGTGGCAGAAGCAAGATTTTTGTTTCCTCGTGCGATGTTGACTCGCCAAAATCTTTTGAGGCGTGTGGGTCCCAGACGTCAGTGTCTATAGCGGACCATACTTTTCGGTTGCGCCTCCCTGATTTGAACTCAATAACATAGCTCGAGGCGTCTGCCATTTAGTCAGGCTCCTAGGTCCCACATGTCAGCCTCTCATTAGAAGGATCGTGTGTATGATGGAATTTTTTCCTTCGCTCGCGCTACCCAGTTCCGAAGTTGATAGCGCTGCTCGATGCATCTACCGTCTAATCAACCTCCTGGGATCCACATGTCATCGTCTCATTAGAAGAAACGTGTGTATGATGGATTTTTTTCCTTCGCTGGCGCTACCCCGTTCTGAGTTGATAGCGCTGCTCGACGCATCTACCATTTAACCAACCTCCTGAGCCCCACATGTCATCCTCTTATTAGAAGAAACGTGTTTATGATGGATTTTTTCCTTGGCTCGCGCTACCCCGTTTCGAGTTGATACCGCTGCTCGACGCATCTACCGTTTAACCAACCTCTTGAGCCCCACATGTCATCCTCTCATTAGAAGAAACATGTGTATGATGGATTTTTTCCTTCGTTGCGCTACCCTGTTCCGAACTTGATAGCGCTGTTCGATGTATCTACCGTTTAATCACGACACTGGGCCCCACATGTCATCCTCTCATTAGAAGAAACGTGTGTACGATGGATTTTTTACCCTCTGTCGCGCCTTCGTGTTCCGAACTTGATAGCATTGCTCACTGCTTCAGTCGTTTATACAGGCTGGTGGGCCCGACATGTCAGCCTCACACTAGAAGAATCATGGGTATGATGGAATTTTTTCTTCTCTAGCGCTACCCTGTTCTGAACTAGATAGCGTTGCTCGACGAATCTGCCGTTTGCTCATGCTGCTGGGTCCCCCATTTCAGCCTCTCATTAAAAGAAACGTGTACATGCTGAACTTTTTCTCGCTCACGCCTCCCTGTTTCGAACTGGCTACGTTGCTCGATGCAGCATCTGTATAAGGTCGCGCTGCTGGGTCCCACATATCAGCCTCTCTGTAAAAACGTGCGTATGATGGACTTTTTTTGGCCATGTACGCTGTTTTGACGTTGGGAACTTGCTGGGTCCTAGATGTCAACCACCTCTATGTAGGAAACGTGTCTATGATGGGTCCTAGGTGAAAGCATCTATTTGAAAGAAACGCGTGTATGTTGGACTGTTTTTTCAGGTCCCAGATGTCAGCCTCAGAGTAGAAAAAATGCTCATAAAGGCCAAATTAAAAAGATTCTAGGCTAAACTCGGGGCGGATGCCCTATTCGTCATGGCTTACTGGGCTATGGTTGGGGCTGATAGGCTAATTTCATGGGCTATGCTTGGGCCTGTTGGGTCCGACATATCAGCTTCTCTGTAAGTGCAACGGGTGTATGATGGACTTTTTTCGGCCGCGTCCGCTGTTTTCACCGTGGTAACCGTGTATGGTCTTACTGCTGGGGCCCTTATATCAGCCTCTCTGGCATGTTCTGGCTTGTGGGTCCCTGATGCAGCCTTGTATGTTCTATCTGGTGGGTCCCCGATGCGAGACTCTCTGTACAAGTATTTAAACTTTTGTTTCGAACCCACCCTCAAAACAAACTCTAGGGACGCTGCATGCTGGTGTGTCCGTGATGTCAGCCTCTCCTAATTGCGATATTGCTAGAAGAAAAAATTGTAAATCCAAGATACGATTCGAACAAAAGACCTTCAAATCAAATAAATGTGAACTGAGTGTGTTGCCACTACAACAAAAATATTTATAGAATAAATATCATTAAACTTTTATTAGTACTACAATTTATGTATTAGTCTTCTTACAAATATTTTGGGTGTCTATGTTTATCTCTTTTAAAATATAAAAGGGCAGCGCTCCTGGCATCTCAATTTATTAAATGCCACATAATAGAGTATTTTCTTAAAAACATGGGTAGGTAGAGTTTTTTTTTGGAGAGGTGGGGAGGGATGCCCAAAAGGCTGAATTAAAAAGAGTTTGGCTATTCTACATAGACTGCTCTACGTGGGTTATACTCCGTAGGGCAGGCTCCATGGGCTTCATTCTCAAATTTTAGTGGGATGTGCCTAGCAGTCCCCTGACCCCTAAAAGGCCGAATTAATATGTTCTCGGCTATGCACCATGGGCTCCTTTCTCAAATTTCATTGGGATGTGGTCAGCAGTTCCCTGACCCTGAAAAGACCGAATAAAAATGTTTTGGGCTCAAGAGGGGCCGAATGAGCTACAGAGTACTAGATGTCTTCTCCTAGTTAATAAAAATTGCATTGTGATGTGCTCGGCTGGATTCGAAACAAAGAACTCGGAGAGGGAGGGGAAAAGCGATAATTATTTTTGGCAGCTATTCATTTCAAAATTTAGCAGTACAGAATAAGGTAGAAAAATTATCAACAGATTCGAAGTTCATATTCAGGAGCACTTGACCAATTCAGCAGCATTTCAAAAGTGACCAATTCAGCAATACAGACAATGAAATACAAATAGTAGTACAGAGAGAACCAGTTTTTCTTCCAGCTCTAAAAACCTTGTTGCATGATCAGTTTGTCGTTTTCACCAATATCACTCAAGCATTGGAGCAAGCAAAACTGACGATCAAGTCTGCTATGAGTACCTTAATTCTCACATCAATGCCTGTGTGACCCCATATGCAACCCAAAATGCCCAAGTCTCAGCTAGATTGTGACACGGCCATGTACAAGGGCAACAAGCACTCATCTGTTTCACATTCAGCAGCATATGGCAAATTCAATAGCAATTTAAAGTGACTGATTCAACGGTGGCAGAAAATGTCCAAAAGAATTGACAGATTCAGCAATGCCGACATTGAAATTCAATGGATATACAGTAATGTGGCAAAGACAAGTTTCAAAAGGAAAGCGTGACCATGCATTTTCTCCACTCAATCTGAATAAGTCCAAGTACATAGGTATTACTACAAAATATATTAGAAGTAGCTGAACTCCATACAAAATACTTAGTAGAAGTGTATAACTACAAGCTTACACTAAGCTATGAACCACTACATGTCCCATCATATGTACTCGAAGAAACGAGAATGCTTCAGCGTGTCAAAGTGCTGGCCGGGCTGCACCCTTGATTTCCTGTGTGGGACGCTGATACATTGCAAATGTATCTATAATTTTTGATGTTCCATGCTTGGTTTTATCTACTTTCTTGTGTTTTGTACACACTTTGGAGTACTTTTCATATGATTTCTTAGACTAACCTATTAACAAGAGCCACAATGCTAGCTGCCTGTTTTCTACTGTTTTTGGTTCGAGAAAGTCAAAAAATGAATATTCTCGAAATTGGACGGGACAAAAGCCAAAGTCATTATTCTACCTGGGGACACACGGAGCCAGAATACAAGACGGAGAGGGGCCAGGGGGCCGCCACACCACCTGGCCGCGTGGCCATGCCTGGCCCATGCTAGGGGGCGGTGTGGACGCCTCCAGCACCCGCTCGGCCTCTCCTTTCGCCTATAAGATGCCTCCGATAGAGAAACCCTAAGTACCCGATCAAAATTCCACGAAAGAGTCTCAGAGTCATTGCTGCCTCTCCCCTAGATCGGGAGGATCTGAAGCTCTTCCGCACCACGGAGGGGAATTCACCTTGGAGGCCTTCTTCATCACCATGCAAGCCTCCGGTGTGATGTGTGAGTAGTTCATCTCTGGACTACGGGTCCATGTAGTAGCTAGATGGCTGGTTCTCCTCCTTTGTGCTTTCATGTCTAGATCTTGTGAGCTCCATTCATGATCAAGATCATCTATTTGTAATTCTGCATGTTGTGTTTGTTGTGATCCGATGGATATTGAGATGCTATTTCAGATTGATTATTGATTCTATCATGTCTTTGTTATTTGTGATCTTGCATGCTTTCTGTTGTCAGTAGCTATCTTGGCCAAGTAGATGCTAGCAACTCCAAGAGTTAGTATTTATGCTCGATAGTGGGTTCATGCCTCTGGTAATCTAGGGAAGTGACAGAAATCTCTAAGGTACTAGATGTGCTGTTGCTACTAGGAGAAAACAAAAATCCTTTGTTCATAAAACAATCATATTATTTACTTTACATGCAATTCGTAATGCAATTATCCGTTGCTTGCAACTTAATACTAGAGGGGGTTCGGATGATAACCTGAAGGTGGATTATTAGTCATAGATGTAGTTGGATGACGGTCTATGTATAATGTTGTAATGCCCAATCAAGTCTCAAAGGAGTCAAGATGATTAGTATATGCTTGTATGCTTTCTCGATGTTTGTCAATTGCCCCGCTGTAATTTGTGAAGGAAATATGCCCTAGAGGCTATCATAGAGATGATTGTATTTCATGTGTATCCATGAGTTATTATAATGTTCCTTGAATATCCATATACCAGGCAACTTGTATTGATTGGCAATTATGTGAATTGTTTGTGAAACTCTTTACTTGTATGGTTATCTAATAATTGTCCCTAGTCGGAGTTCATGTGAGGACACACGTGAATATTAGACTAGCACATCGATTGGTTGATGACTATGTTTCGCAAGTCATAGACATGGAGATGTCAAACCAATGATGTGGACACATGTTATGAACATGGGGTTGGACTGACCCAACATGAGACTGGCAATAATACTTGCATCTCTCTCTACACATCGTGTACGTTTTGTCCTTAGACCTAAGATTGTCGCATGTACTTGAGATGTGGATCGACCTACTTTGGGGCTATCAAACACTACTCTGTAACTGGGTAGTTATAAAGGTAGTTTTCGGGTTTGTCCTGATACATGTTGCAAGGCATTGGTCAATCAAGATGGGATTTTCCCCTCTCTACTTGAGAGAGATATCTCTGGGCCCCACGAGTGATCGGATCCAGAAATGCATGGCCGTGCTACATATGGTTAAGAGTTAACCTAGTAAAGGGATTCCGAATCACAGTATCGAGAAAGAGAGGTCAGCTTGGAGCTAGACCAAATATCGCGAGGCAAAGAGAAATACATGTACTCAACCTTGTGATGATTCGTCCGAATGATCTTTATATGCGTTTAGGAGTTGGCACGTCTTGCTAGAGGCCGTTACCAACTATTGACGGGGTAAGTGTACTCGCATCATGTCTATACGTGTATGAACCTATAGGGTCACACACTTTAGGGGCTAGAAGCCTAATGAGGATTGGATCCGAATTAGACCAGGCTTAGGCTGCTAATGGGCTGCTAATGTAGAAGCCCACCAGGGATGCCTATATATGAGAGGGTGAGGCGAGCTGAATATGGTTGAGCATTCCACCCAGCCGCCACTCCTCTTCCGCCTGTGTTGCAAGTGTAGACCTAGCAGTCTGGCGTGTGATGGCTTCCACTCCGGACGTGTGGATACCTCGGAGGTGCTGCATCTGTAACACTTGGACGAGCCGCGCAAAGGGGAGCTGCTCGTGGGACGAGGACGAGGAGGAGACGTAGAACATCTACACTGCCGCAACGTGCTTCATCGAGTTCCGCACCTGTGCGTCTAGCGGTAATCCCGTGATCTATGACAATAGTATTCCTGGTTGACGTGGTAGAAAATTTTGATTTTACGCTAGTGTAGCCTACCCGTTACCCTACAGTGGTATCAGAGCCGATGCTATTCAGTCATAGGTTCGGGAAGTTTGCATATGGTGATATGTAGATTGATATGAATGATGTGATTGTTTGTATGGCGGTGTTTCTGGATTGATCTATGATCTTACTTTCCGTGATCGTGATTCTAAGGTCATCGAACGACTTACCCCTACCAGTCGGTTTCCGCCATCGGGGTAGACAGTGACACATAAATCCTTTTGAATCACGCGAAGATCAATATGATTGATCGAATCGGGAATTAGATTTGAATCAACGTACCGTGATCAAAGGAGTTTGGTCGAATCGGAACTATGGTCGGTTTATGGTGAATTTGATTTGGCGATCAAAATCCTTAAAGAAAATTGTATAGATTTGATCTCTCATTTTTAAACAAAGGTACCGCGAGGGGCGCTGCCCCTTCGAACCCCGCAGGAAGAGACCCCCTAGACCCCCCTTAGTCGTAACCCCCTTTTTGTATCTCGTTAAGGTTCATAGGTGCTACGATTTCACATGATCCAGTAGAATGCAATTCTATGCACAACTTGTTTTTGCAGGATTTATGTGATCAGTATGGCCCAAAAATGTATGTGATGCATGTATGTATTTTTCATGACCTGCGTGTCGTGAGTAGGGCAACACGGCTAGAGCCATATGTGTTGTCAATTATTGTAATGGCCTGCGTGCCAACTTGTGATGATCCCAATACCATGTAATTTTGATTACTAGCTGTTAGGAGTAATAGCTTGTATTAGTTCTTGGAGAACTCATCACTTGGAGGATGGCTCGCATAGAGCATGAAGATGGAGATCATCATGGTGGACATGTTCTATGGCGATGGAGATCACCATGAGAAAATGGGCCATACTGTATCACATCTATGTGAATGCTATTCTTATACGTTTTACTACTATGCATGCTTAGATGATAGAAGTAGAACGATCCCTCACAAAGTTTAAGTTAAACCATGCCCTCCCAACCAAACCTTGCACCATCCTATGCCCTGTACAATCGTTGGTGAGTCTATGAAATTAGGGTGCCACGGTTTTCCTTGGCTGGATGGGTTTGTATCGGATACCTACACGCATAAGGGTTGGTGAGCTTAACAAGGTCATATTAACAGTTAAGGACCTTGGGGCATAAAGGTTGGGCGCCTAGTTTTGACATAGAGATGTCACCCAACAACAAGAGTCATATGTGATATGATTAGCAAAGGTTGCTTACCAATTTACCTTGTCTTCTAGCAGTGATGCTAAAGCTCACTAGTCGACTTGTGAATTGTGGATCTTGAATCACTTAGTATCAATAGAGGGATGTTGATTTAAGTGGGAGTATATGCTATTAAATTGTTTAATATGTTTTACTCTTTCATGGTTACATGGCTTAGTATTTTGCATATTTTTTGTTGCAGATCAATGGCACCGAACAATTCATCACCTTTTGCTTTGCGTTCGATTCTTGAAAAGGATAAACTAAATGGAACAAACTATTCGGACTGGGTCCATAACCTGAGAATTGTTATTCTCAGGGCTGAGAAAAAGGAAACTGTTCTAGATACCCCAATCCCAGATGAACCTGCTGATAATGCAACTGCTACCCTTAAGAATGCCTACAAAAAAGCATGTGATGAATCTCTTGAGGTTAGTTGTCTTATGCTTGCATGCATGGAACCTGATCTTCAAAAGCAGTTTGAGGATCAGGAAGCGTACGATATGATCGTTGCGCTTAAGGACATGTTCCAGACTCAGGCTAGGACTGAGAGGTACAATGTCGCTAAGTCCTTTGTGGAATGCAAGCTGGCAGAGGGAGCAGCTGTAGGCCCCCATGTGATCAAAATGGTTGGTTACAGTCAGACTTTGGAAAAGCTTGGTTTTCCATTAGGCCAAGAGTTGGCCACTGATTTCATTTTGGCATCTCTTCCATCTAGCTATGGGCATTTCATTTCGAACTACCATATGCATGGGGTGGAGAGGGGCCTTAATGAATTATGTGGGATGCTGAAAACAGCAGAATGTGACATTAAGAAGTGTGTAGGGCATAGCCATGTGATGGCTGTGCAGAACAATCCTAGCTTCAAGAAAAAGGGCACTTCTTGGCAGAAGAAGAAGGGCAAGGCTAAGGATACGATCCCTAAGCCAAACCCTGCACCCAAGCAAAAGGCTGGTCCTGCAGGAGACACTGAGTGTTTCTTTTGTCATGAATATGGCCACTGGAAGAGAAACTGCAGCAAGTACCAGGCTTCTTTGAAGAAGAGTGGAAGTAAGAGTACTTCCCACTCAGGTACGCTTGTTGTAAATGTTGTGGACATTTTTCTCGCAGATTCTTATGTTAACTCTTGGGTATTTGATACCGGATCGGTTGCTCATATTTGCAATTCGATGCAGGGGCTAATAAGGACTAGAGAAGTGTAGAAAGGCGAAGTGGATTTTCGCGTTGGAAATAAAGCAAGGGTTGCTGCATTGTTCGTTGGTGTCATGCAACTTCACCTTCCGTCAGGATTTATCATGGAGTTGAATAATTGTTATTACATTCCTAGTATGGGTCGAAACATTTTATCACCTTCATGTTTGATGAGGGATGGTTATTCATTCGCGAGTACAAACAATGGTTGTGTAATCTCTAAGAATGCTATGTTTGTGGCTGATGCTCCCATTGTGAATGGGTTATTTATTTTAAATCTTGATAATGCATGTGTTTACAATGTTAGTGCTAAAAGGCTTCGGCCAAATGATTTGAGTCCTACCTATTTATGGCATTGTCGTTTAGGGCATATAAGTGAAAAGCGCATGAAGAAGCTCCATGGTGATGGTCTTCTAACTTCGTTTGATTTTGAATCATACGAGACATCTCAAGCTTGTTTACTTGGAAAGATGACCAAGACGCCTTTTACGGGGTTTCCCAAGAGAGCGACAGACTTGTTGGAACTCATACATACTGATGTATGTGGACCAATGAGCACGACAGCCAGAGGAGGATATCACTACTTCATTACTTTCACTGATGATTTCAGTAGATATGGCTATGTCTACTTGATGAAGCATAAGTCTAAAACTTTTGAAAAGTTCAAAGAGTTTCAGAATGAGGTAGAGAATCAACGTGGCAAGAAAATAAAGGCCTTGTGATCTGATCGTGGAGGTGAATATTTGAGTCACGAGTTTAGCAATCATCTTAAGAGTTGTGGAATTATTCCACAGCTCACGCCGCCCGGAATGCCTCAAAGAAACGGGGTCTCTGAACGGCATAATCAAACTTTGTTGGACATGGTTCGATCGATGATAAGCCAGTCGGATTTACCATTATCATTTTGGGGTTACGCACTAGAAACATCAGCTTTCACACTAAACAGGGTACCATCTAAATCCGTAGTTAGGACACCATATGAGACGTGGACTGGAAAGAATCCCAGTTTGTCTTTTCTAAAGATTTGGGGTTGTGATGCATTTGTCAAGCGACTTCAGTCGGACAAGCTAACACCCAAATCGGATAAGTGCATTTTTGTGGGATACCCAAGGGAAACCTTAGGGTATTACTTCTACAACCGAGAAGAGGGCAAAGTGTTTATCGTCAGAAGGTGTTTTCCTAGAGAAAGAGTTTCTCACAAAGGGAACGAGTGGAAGGTCGGTGCGACTTGAAGAAGTTCAAGATGAGCCAGTCGGGGATGCTTCTACGAGTGATGCTATTGTAGCAGAACAAGTTGAGGAACCCGTGGCAATAGAAGCACCACAACCACGAAGGTCGGCGAGGCTCCACGAAGCGCGAGAGTTATTATTGTTAGACAATGATGAGCCCGTGACCTATGCAGAAGCGATGGTGGACCCAGACTCTGAGAAATGGCTGATTGCCATGAGATCCGAGATAGAGTCCATGGGAGACAATCAAGTTTGGAACTTGGTTGACCTGCCTGATGGTTTTAAAGCCATCGAGTGCAAGTGGATCTATAAGAAGAAGATTGATATGGATGGAAATGTTCACATCCATGAAGCTCGACTTGTTGCAAAAGGTTTTCGACAAGTTCAAGGAGTTGACTACGACGAGACTTTCTCGCCCGTAGCGATGCTTAAATCTATAAGGATCATTCTAGCCATTGCTGCACATTTCGATTATGAGATATGGCAGATGGATGTCAAGATAGCTTTCTTAAATGGAATCCTTTCAAAGGACGTGTATATGATGCAACCCGAAGGTTTTGTCGATCCAAACAATGCTGGAAAGGTATGCAAACTTCAAAAATCTATTTATGGGCTGAAGCAAGCATCTCGGAGTTGGAACATTCGATTTGATGAAGTTGTAAAGGAGTTTGGCTTCACCAAAAACGAACAAGAACCTTGTGTGTATAAGAAAGAAAATGGGAAATCACTTATGTTTCTAATATTATATGTGGATGACATATTACTGATTGTAAATGACATTCCTATGCTCGAGTCTGTTAAGACCTCATTGAAAAATAGTTTTTCTATGAAGGACTTGGGAGAAGCGGCATATATTTTGGGTATCAAGATCTATAGAGATAGATCAAGGAGGGTAATTGGATTAAGCTAGAGTACGTACATTGACAAAGTGTTGAAACGGTTCAGCATGGAAGAGGCTAAGGAGGGGTTCTTGCCCATGTCTCACGGCATTAAACTCAGCAAGACTCAGTGTCCTTCGACCATTGATGAGCGAGAACGCATGAGTAGGGTTCCATATGCTTCGGCTATTGGATCCATCATGTATGCAATGACATGTACTTGCCCAGATGTTCCTATGCTCTAAGTGTTATGAGCAGATACCAGGCTGATCCAGGTGAGATTCACTAGATAGCGGTAAAGAATATCCTTAAGTACTTGAGAAGGACTAAGGATATGTTCCTAGTTTGTGGAGGTGAGGTTGAACTCAGTGTAAAGGGTTACACAGATGCGAGTTACCTTAACGACTCAGATGACTCGAAATCACAATCAGGTTATGTGTTTGTCATGAATGGTGGTGCTGTGAGCTGGAAAAGTTCCAAGCAAAATACAGTGGCCTCCTCTTCAACAGAAGCTGAATATATTGCTGCCTCGGAGGCTGCAAAGGAAGCTGTTTGGATTAGGAATTTCCTGATCGCTCTTGGTGTGGTTCAGGGCTTATTGTGACAACAATGGTGCTATTGCACAAGCCAAGGAACCTAGACAGCACCGGAAGAACAAACATATTCGCATGCGTTACCATCTGATTCGTGAGTTCACTGATGATGGTAGTGTCATGTTATGCAAAATACATACGGACTCAAATGTTGCTAATCCCTTGACTAAGCCACTCCCGCAGCCTGCGCATGAAGCGCACACAAGAGCAATAGGTATTAGATACTGTCCAGATTGACTCTAGTGCAAGTGGGAGACTGAAGGAAATATGCCCTAGAGGCTATCATAGAGATGATTGTATTTCATGTGTATCCATGAGTTATTATAATGTTCCTTGAATATCCATATACCATGCAACTTGTATTGATTGGAAATTATGTGAATTGTTTGTGAAACTCTTTACTTGTATGGTTATCTAATAATTATCCCTAGTCAGAGTTCATGTGAGGACACACGTGAATATTAGACTAGCACATCGATTGGTTGATGACTATGTTTCACAAGTCATAGACATGGAGATGTCAAACCAATGATGTGGACACATGTTATGAACATGGGGTTGGACTGACCCAACATGAGACTGGCAATAATACTTGCAGCTCTCTCTATACATCGTGTACGTTTTGTCCTTAGACCTGAGATTGTCGCATGTACTTGAGATGTGGATTGACCTACTTTGGGGCTATCAAACACTACTCCGTAACTGGGTAGTTATAAAGGTAGTTTTCGGGTTTGTCCTGATACATGCTGCAAGGCATTGGTCAATCAAGATGGGATTTGCCCCTCTCTACTTGAGAGAGATATCTCTGGGCCCCTCGAGTGATCGGATCCAGAAATGCATGGTCGTGCTACATATGGTTAAGAGTTAACCTAGTAAAGGGATTCCGAATCATAGTATCAAGAAAGAGAGGTCAGCTTGGAGCTAGACCAAATATCGTGAGGCAAAGGGAAAGACATGTACTCAACCTTGTGATGGTTCGTCCGAATGATCTTTATATGCGTTTAGGAGTTGGCATGTCTTGCTAGAGGCCGCTACCAACTATTGACGGAGTAAGTGTGCTCGCGTCATGTCTATACGTGTATGAACCTATAGGGTCACACACTTTAGGGGCTGGAAGCCTAATGAGGATTGGATCCGAATTAGACCAGGCTTAGGATGCTAATGGGCTGCTAATGTAGAATCCCACCAGGGATGCCTATATAAGAGAGGGTGAGGCGAGCTGAATAGGGTTGAACATTCCACCCAGCCGCCACTCCTCTTCCGCCTGTGTTGCACGCGCAGACCTAGCAGTCTGGCGTGTGACGTCTTCCACTCCAGACGTATGGATACCTCGGAGGTGCTGCATCTGTAGCACTTGGACGAGCCGCGCAAAGGGGAGCTGCTCATGGGACGAGGACGAGGAGGAGACGTAGAACATCTACACTGCCGCAACATGCTTCATCGAGTTCCGCACCTGCGCGTCTAGCGGTAATCCCGTGATCTATGACAATAGTATTCCTGGTTGACGCGTTAGAAAATTTTGATTTTACGCTAGTGTAGCCTACCTGTTACCCTACAATTTGTTCACCCAACATGTTATCTATCTTAAGGAGAGCCACCTCTAGTGAACTATGGACCCCACTCCTTTCTTTTACATTCAATCTACAATCAATCTGTTTTACTGCTTTGTGTTTACTTTCTGCAAACTATTACTTCCATTCGATACGTTTAATCCTTTGTTTTCAGCAAAACCGGTGAGATTGACAACCTCATCATAAGTTGGGGGAAAAGTTCTGTGGTTGTGTTGTGCAGGTCTCCACGTTGCTACTGGCACCGGTAGTGCGCCCTACCAACGTTCAGCTAGCTACACCTTTGGGGTGTTTCCTTGCTCCTACTGGATTAATAACCTTGGTTTCATACTGAGGGAAAACTTGCTGCTATGCTTATCATACCTTCCTCTTGGGGTTCCCCAACGAGCTCGATATATTTTGGGCCATCAGATGCGTCTCTCGTTTCATTGTCGCCTGTCGGCCTCTAGGTCAACAACATACATGTAAAATTCATACGATAAACCAGGAAGTTCGGGATCCTTAATTTAGGCAATTCCAATTACGAAGGGAATCTGCCACCAACATAAACTAGCTAATTAGTACAACATTACATACACTCACAGTAGGATCATCACAAGAGGATTAAGATGTGATATCTCACCGGTGAATCTTGTCCGACTACAGGTTTAGTAGTATGCCAGTAAAGACTCGGCTTGGACATAAAAGACATGAGCACTTCCTGCGCAGCGTTGGCCGGTGACGGCCTAATCGTTGTCTTGGGTGACCTCTTTACTACAACCTGATTGAAACTAGCGAACAAGACCAACGACCGAAACCTCACCTCGTACCACGGTGATTCGCACGCCGCCGACCTGACCGGCCTGACGGACAGGAGCAAGTCCGTGCTATCCCCGTCAATTTGGGCGACGGATAGCTTGCCCTCCTTCCCGATGCTGATGACCTCAGCTCTGAGCGAGCCCGGTGCACGAACCGGCACGGATGGGTCCCATTTTTTGGGGCTGTATCTGGGCACTATCATTGAGTGGGCAGATATGAGGTGCTCGACGAACACTTTCTTGATGCCGGCGAACTCGCATCCTGGCTCCGTGCAGACACACCGGCGGTACTTGCACGCGATCTTGTGGTCATAGACGTCCTTGTAGGATACGAAAGTCCAGCAGATGTCGTTGGGGCATCTACTACCTTTTCCGCCAGCGACTTGGTGGTACAGCTCCTTGGAGCATGCGGCCAGTCGTACGGCACTGGTAGTGTCCAAACGCTTAGCTATTTTGTTGAAGACGTCGTCCCCGGCATTCGTCTAGATGTTGTTCAGCCGGTTGTGCCTCGAATCGAAAGCCATCACGTCCGAATGATTGGGCGCAAGGGTGGATCTTTGTATGACTGTTGGGCTTATTTGGAGGAGAGGGGTGGCGGCCTGGAAGGATCGATATAGCGGGTGAGATGGCGAGGAAAATGTGTGAAGTGCGCGCTAGAGAAGATCGAAATGTGGCCTCTCGGAGTTGGGAATGGCTCTTAAGGAGGGGGTTTTGCTATGCTCCTACGGCTGTCTTCTGCCAGACGTACTGCATCGAGCACGCCGACTAGAGTTATGGAGTAGGGAGTACTACTATAGGTACTCTAGACTGGCACGCTGCCATGGAGTGTTCTCTCATCACATCTCAGTTATTAGAGCTGAGAGATGACTTATTTACTGCTTCCATTTTATACTACTCCCTCTAGTTCGTATTCTAATGGCCTCAACTTGGTCTAGATTCACATCAGTTAGACAGAGTAGTTGTAAGTTGAGTCACTTACGTTTTTCGGTACTTCATAGTACGTACCAAAATACCAAGATACTGAACCTCATATGAACTTTCTAGAAAGGTACCCCTTTGCAAATATTGGCAAGCCTCCTAAAATTGATGAAACTTCTAGAAATGCAAGAACCCACGACCTAAATTGCATCATGCTTGGTGAAATAACGACATGTTCGCAATTCATATTCAGCAGCATTTCAAACTGACCGATTCAGCAATACAGACTCTGAAATTCAATAGCAGGACTACGAGAATCAATTCTTGTTTCAGCACTAAAAGATAGTTTAGTACTGTAATAAAAACGACAGAACATTTGACAGATTCACTACCATTTGAAAGATTCAGCAGCACTGAATAAAACAGAAAAATATCAATAGATTCCAAACACATAATCAACATCACTTGATAGTTTCAACAACATTTCAAAGTGACCGATTTAGTAGTACATATAATGACCAAAAGTATTGACAGATTTAACAATGCAGACATTGAAATCCAATAGATGTTGCAAGGCCATAATTCAAAAGGACAGAGAGAACATATTCTGGCCATGTTCCAAAAGAAGAGCAAGACCATCTACTGGTCTTGATCTAAACAAGTACCAATAGATCACTATTAGTTCTAAAAAATATTTTAGTAATAGCAACAATAGAACGTTCGACAGATTCAATGGCACTTGAAAGATTCAGCAGTACTGAATAAGACAGAAAAATATCATCACATTCCCATTTCATAATAAGCGACACTTGACAGATTTAGCACCATTTCAAAGTGACCGATTTAGCAGTACAGATAATGACCAAAGGAATTGATAGATTCAGCAATGCAGATATTGAAATTCGGTAGATGTAGCAAGGCCATGATTAAAAAGGAAAGAGAGACCTTATTCTGCACTAGATCCGTCGGTATGAACAAGTACTAGTACATAGGTAGTACTCCTACTACAAAATAGATTATCTGTAACAGAACTCCATACAAAATACTCAGAACTACCTTAAGCTAGGAACCACATGTCCCAAAATGGTAAGAAAAATCCGGTCGAGGAGTACATGTGTTCAAGTTAGGATCATCACAAGAAGATAAAGATGGGTTAATCGCCAAGAAATAGGGATGCAGAAGTGGGACAAATGGGACAGGCGGGATATTTAATTTTAGACTAACTCTAAACTAAGTGGGAGAAGTGGGACAAGCAGGATTTAACAAATCTCACTTATCCCGCTTATCCCACTTAGTTTAGAGTTAGTTTAGAAGTCTCCCACATATCCCACCTCTGCATCTACGGTAATAATCTTGTCGATATGAAGCTTGTATTCCACGGTGAACTCCGATGGTCGATTTCGATGACGAGCGACCAGATTAGACCGACAAACTGACAAAGAGCAAGTGGCTTTAGAATCCGCATAGAATACCTTCTCACACAAGCCATTTGGATGTGTAGAGCTCAACTTCACCATGAACTACGGCGACACGCATGCCGCCGGCCTGATGCACATGACCGATATCAAGATGACATCATCGCGCCCATCAAAAGCACGCAAAACACCATGTCATCGAACCCGATTTGCCCGATATCTACATTTTGCGAGCCCGGTGCCGGCACCGGCTTAGAGATGTACCTTCCTTTCCTACCATAGTGTAAAATGCACAACTTTATGGCGTGGGCTTCTCTGAAGTGGGAGTGGAGCATAAACAATGGAATTGCGGCGAACTCGCAGGCAGGCACCACGCAGGTCCATTGGATTGCATCAGCGAGCATTGAACATGAAGACATATTTGGCTGGACAGCCCATACCAATAGGGTATGTCACCAACATAAAGTAATTAATTAGTTCGACATTACATATATTCATATTAGGATCATCACTAGAAGATTTATATGTGTTAACTCACTCTTGGTTGATATTCTTATAATCCAGGGGGAATTCCGACAACATCTTGAGAAGCTCGTGGGTAACTCCTCGGTTTTGATAGGTACGACATGAGCCCTTTCAGCACGACTTCAGCCAACAAAGGCATGCTCGTCTACTCAGATGTCACTGCCATTTTGACCGAATGGAGCTTATTCCATGACGACATCGACCATAACATCACCTTGTACCACGGCGATTCGCATGCCGCCGACCTGATGTACCTGACGGATAGGAAGATGTCCGTGGTGTACCCTCCAATTAGGGCAACAAACTTCATGCCCTCTTTCCCGATGCCGATGATCTCTGGTGCGTGCAGACGGTTAGTCGGGTACCAGTACTTGTTGGAGTAGGTCACTTGGGGAAAATAGTACATCCTGTGGGCAAGTTTCAAGTGGTCAAAGAGCTTGTACAAAGTCAATGGCCGGTTGACGAACTCACATCCTTGCTCCGTGCAGGCTGCGCACAAGGCGTAACAACACTGGATCTTGTGCGCGTAGTCATCATTGTAGGAGACCAATGAACAACAACGGTCGTTGGGGCACCTGCTACCTTTTCCGCCGGCGACCTGGCGGTATAGCTCCTTGGAGCATGCGGCCAGCCTAACAGTGCTGATAGTGTGCAGACACATAGTGATTTCGTTGAAGACGTCGTCGTTGACCTTGCTCCAGCCGTAGTGCCGTGGGTTGCACCTCGAATCCGCCATCGTGTCTGGAAGGATTGGGGGCGAGGGTTGATTTATTTAGAGTTGTTGGTGGTTTTTGGAGGAGGGGGCTGGTGTCCTAGAGGGAGTGATGCAGCGTGCAAGATGAGGAGTAAAATGTGTGAAGCACGCACCTAAGATGCGGCCAGGCGGCATCGGCGAGTGGGGATAAACTAAACGGAGATGGGGAAGATAGGATGGCTCTTTGAAAGAGGTTTTTTCTTTTCTTCTGCTGTAGTGGCTGCATCGAGGACATCGGCTAAGCGTGAATGCATGTAAAACATGCCCCTGTGCTATAAATTAAACATGTCACTTCCTAGCGCAGTACTTTCTCGTCACGTCAGCTTCTATTTTCATACTAGTATTAGGGCATCACCTATGGTGGCAGAATTTGTCTATAAGCTAGGAGGTTTTAAGAAAAAGCTTTTGATGTACTACTGAATTCCTGGTTAGCCTAAAAACTATTTGGAAAATTTTAAGAGCAATCTATCTATCGTGCTTACTTGTAGTTAAAATTTGACACGGTCGGTGGGAGTACGTGTCGTCGGATTGAGGACAAGTACGCCATGAGGGGGTCCTCGAGGCGTGCGGAAGAGAGGGGTGTGAGACGTACGGTATTCTGGGACGGTGAGCACACAAGTTTACCCAGGTTCGAATCCGTCGGCTTTGGACGAATCCTACATTTGCTAGCAATCCAGTAATACGGCAGAGCCGGAATATGGGTTACAAGGGTTTCGCCTGTGCGAGTTGAGGGTCTAAAGTATTGGGTGCCCTAAAGGCTCTCCCTAGGACGACTTATATAGATATCCGGCCTAGGGTTTACAGGAGAGATCTATCCAGCTATGACTGAGAGTCGGTTACAGAGTACATCTTAAACTTCAAGTAACATTATGGGCCTAAGTCGGTAAGTCTTCTAGGCCTTCCCGTAGCCGGATTGGACTCCGTCTTTCTCCCTGACTGGGCCGCCCGTGAAGCAAAGATCTAACCCGAAGTGGGCCACGCTGGTCAGTGAGGAACTGTGAGGATACCCGGAAAGTATATCCCCAACAGCAGCCCCAGGAGGCCTCCAAGATCCAAAGTCGGATTTATCATCGTCTAGCTTGACCTTCGGCTTGCAGAATCTTGAAGGGTTCCTGAAACTTCACAACAAAAAATATGATTCGGGTCTTAAAAATAAGTCGGACCTATCAATAGGTTACTCGGATTTTCCAGCTCGATTTCAAACTAAGCCGGAACTTGGTCTCTAACGCCACCTGACACAAGTCCTAGTCAAGTCACGTCATCTGACAGGCATTCCGTCAGCACGACCGTTGGTGGGTCCGCGGCTCGCGGAACCGAGGCGCCGTTTCAATGCTTGCGTTGAGATCGAGGCGACGCAATCATCGCGCGGGTCCTTCCCAACTCCTTCCATGACGCGTGCCGGTTACACTATAGCATTTGCACGAATCTTGGCGCAGGTAGGTGGATATAAGGGGTTAGGATTTTCTCCTTCTCCTTCCACCAGTCCTTTGCCTTTTCCTTTCCTCCCAATCCTCCTGCACGCACAGAGCTTCCTCGTTCTTCCCCCATAGAACTCCCAGCGCCACCCCTTTTAGGTCAATCTCTCGCCGGAGAAATGGCTTCATCTTCTTCCCCCGGCTTGGCGGTGGCAGGCGGTGGAAGTGAAGTGAGGAGAAAGAGCTCCGGGATCTGGATTCCCTGCGCTCTCAACGAGGAGGGCCTCAAGAACATGGAGAAGGAGGGGCTTCTCGTCACCGGCGACTGGCGGAGCAACTACGGGGAAACCGTCCCCAACCCACGCAACGGCGAGCGGGTCCACTTTGGCACACACCTCGATAGAGGTCTGTCCTTTCCTCCCTCGAAGCTCTTCTCCAAGGTGATAGATCATTACGGAGTTCAACTCCACAATCTTCCTCCCAACTCTCTCTTAGAGATGAGTGCGTATGCTTCACTGTGTGAGGGCTTTCTCGGCATTAGGCCGAGTCTGACTCTCTTTCGGTACTATTTCCATGTCCAGAGAAATTCCATTACCGCCGGTGTTCCTTATATCACCGGCACTATCAGCTTTTCACTTAGACGCGAGCGGGTGTATCCCAAAATTCTAGCCAGTGACTCGGTCAAACAATGGCTAGCCACATTTTTCTACCATAGGGATATTCCGGCTCCCGACAAAGCTACTGCTTTGCCGACTTTTGTCGACGGAGCTACCACGGCCCAACCTTCTTGGGACGAGGCTGCTCCGGCTCTTTCCAATGATCTGATCCTCGCTAAGAGGCAGATCGAATATTTGATCAAACACAAGGGTTTGAAGGGATCCGACTTGGTCCAATGTTGGGTCTCACGTCGGATCCAAATTTCTTCAAAGACCACGTGGATCGTGATGCACTCCATCACGTCATCCAAAAAAGACTCCCTCCGCATCAGCCCTAAAGCCTACACCACTCAAGGCTACATAAGCTAGATCAAGTGGCTGATCAAGGAGAGGATAGAGAGGAGAATTCCGGAGGTTTCTCTGGATATGCACATAGCGGAAAACCCCGTAGTGCCGGTAAGTTTCCATTAGTACACCTTTTATATGTTTCAATCTTCGAGTTATACTGCAATACTGATATGTTTTCTTATTTTCAGCTTGCTGACCTCCCCGAGTCGGAACTTGCTCCGCTCGAATGATATTCTCCTGAGTTTTCTCAGGAGACAGAGGTGGTCCCATTGCCGGACCTTGCGCTGAAGAAGCACAAAGCTCCGACAGTGGCTGTTGGCACAAAGGAGGTGCCTGTTGTGAAGAGGTAACTTTCAGTCACAATTTCCGCCTTTGTACTTTATTCGAATTTCTTTCCGTGATGTAATGTTTCTGACTTTACTACATTCTCAGAGCAAAACCGCTCGTCAAGGGCAAGGGGAAAGGGATTCCTTCGAAGCCCCTGCGACAGACGAAGCTCACCATAGCTTCCCCTATCGTGGCTCCTCCGACTCCTGCCCCTCAACATTCTGCAACACCGGCGATCACTCCTTCTCCGGTTGTTGCAGAAGATCCGGCTCCCTCAACGGAGCCTGCGATCCTCGGGTCACAAACTGACGTCACCATGGGTGCGTCAGATCTAGATAAGGGTGAACTCTCTTCGAGTAATGATCCCTCGGCAGAAACCTTCGCCGAAAACCTCATCAGCAATCCGGGACTTGCCAAGTTTGGCCTGTCTCGGAAATCTGCTGAAGAAATCCAGCGGCTCGCCAGGCAATGCCTGGAGAAAAGCCATCTATCTCCCGAAGAAGAAGCGCAAGAAGCAGAGAACGTCTAGTTCTCTGACCTTCTCGCCCAGGTCCGCCTTCGCGATGAGAGGATTAGGACCAGTGAGCTTCCAACAGCTCCAGTGATTCCTCTAACTGTCGTCGAAAAGGTGGCTGCTGAAGTGAACACGGGTTTGGATAAACTCACCCGCGAACAATATGTAAGTCGGAATTCCAACTCATGTTTTTTCCATTATCTTATATCACATCCTCTAGCCCCCAAGCATGAAGTAGGATATATAATCCGGGTTTATGCTTCATTAGGATGCCAAAGAACGAACTAGTGTAGCCCCCAAGGCTCGTGCTGATATTTAGCAAAAACATTAGCCCGAGTTTTAAGTAGCTTTCTGACTTTGGGTATTCTGACTTACAAAAAGTATGTTCCTATAACCAGGAATTATTGAAGAATGTCTGTGATAAGCGGAGAGAGATCAAAGCTCTCTGGCTTAAAAATGCTGAACTTAAAGTTGCCAAGGATGAGGCCGAAGGTAAACATTCCGAGACACAAACCTTGTCTTTGCTTTTTTCAATGTTGAATTTTTTCTGAACTGATGTTCTTTTTGACTTACAGCGCTGGTGAAACAATCCGTCGCCATGATTGAAGAGGCCGAGAACCTCAAGACCTTGGTGGTGGAGAACAAGGAGCTTCGCCAAGAGCTGGATCAGCTCAAGGCAGATCATGAAAAGAGCATAGCTCAAGTCCTTGAATCCTCCTCCATGGCTACTGAAGAGCGTGATCGCAAGATCACTGCTCAAGATAAAATAATCTCGGACCTCAAGAATGAGCTTGGCAGAGAGAAGGATATGTCCCAGGCGCTCCGGGCTGAACTCCAGAGTCTCCAGGAGGAGAAGACCAAAATTGACGACGTCATTTTTGGTACGTTCGATCTATCTGACTTGTCTCTTTCTTCGACTTTTATCAATGCCAGATTTTTCTTAACTTGTTTTGTGTATAGGTCCTCTGAACTTGACGGACTCTTCCTCCTCCGAGCCCCACACCCACCGACTTACCCAAGTCGGTGACCTGCTTCATGACTTCCGCCAGTCCATTGAGGACATCGGGGAAGCTCTCAAGATTCCGGACATGCCAAGCATGTCGGACTTCCAGGTGCGGGACAAGGCAAAGGAGATGTCGCAACTTGTTCAGGACTGGAACATGTCCTACGCGTGGACTGCTGCGCAGAACGCTCTCACCATGGTCATGAGCCACCATGGAAATATGGAAATATGGCAAGTGACCAGAGGGTACTGCAAGGTAGACGAAGACGGCCAGGAGCAGGACCTTCAAGCCATCATGCACTCCTGCGCCGGATATGGGTGTCACGTGGCTGATCTAACCAGCTACGAGATCCCCTTCTTCACCCGCGTGGCTACTCTGCCTCCTCCTCTGGAAGAATCAGCAGAAGTTTCCGACGATGAACACACCACCTCGGATGCGGACATCTCGGAACGATATCAAGGCGGCGTAACCAGCGAGCCGACAACTCCTTCATCTCCTCCTGCATCATAGATCAGAAATTTTTGTATTATTCCGGAACAACATGATGCGTCTGTAAATATGCAGTACTTTAACTTTTGCTAGTGCTGAGCCTTTGATCTATTCAGCACTTTTTAGCTTTGAGTTATTTTTGTGTACCTGAAATGTTTACACAAGCACTTGTACTATTTCGTCTCTACTTATTGTTTATCTGGCTTTCCGCCTCGTCCCTTTCGTGAGCCGGCCAAACCTTCCGGCAGAAACTTTGCCGAGCAACGAAGTTCAATTGCTAAACCAGTTTAAACTCGGAAACAAAGCCGGCTTCCAGTACCAACAATTCACTACTCGGAAAATGCCTGCATCCAGCAGTCAGACAAATAACCAAAGTAAAGACTATAAATTTTAGAGTTATACCCGAAGGTAGCAATTTTAGAATCGGAAATCTAAACCAGAATGAACATGAGCATAAAGTACTTTAAAGCATTCTGGGATTTTCGACTATGACATGATCATTTGGAAATAAGATGGTAAAAACTTCTCAGAAAAACTTGAGGCAACCAAAACTTTTATTTCTCATAGAACATGTACATATGTATGATTACAAAGAAGGATAAACTAAGAATAAAAGGGACGTAGCTGAGCAATATTCCACGGTCTGTCTAACTCATCTGAATTTGTACTGCCTCTAGCTCTCTTTCTCTTCTTAGTAGAAGGCCTTTCTTTGACTGGCCTCATGTCAGTTAAGTAGTACGATCCATTGTGCAATACTCGACTAACTAAAAAGGGCCCTTCCCATACTAGGGAAAGTTTGTGCTTTCTTTGTTGCACAAGCCGGAGAACCAAATCACCTTTATTGAAAGATCTATTTCAAACTCTCTGGCTATGATACTTGTGTAACTTCTGCTGATAGCTATAGATCTCATTTCAGCAACGACGCGAACTTCTTCGACTAAGTCGAGATCATTTTGTCGAGAAATCTCGGCATCCTCTTCAATATACGCGACCACTCTAGGATAAGTATGAATCAAATCACTAGGAAGAACTGCTTCTGCACCATAGACCAAGAAGAAAGGTGTGTATCCTGTTGACCTGTTTGGAGTTGTTCGTAAACTCCAAATTATAGAAGGTAATTCCTCTGCCCAAGCCCCCGCAGCACGTCGTAGTGGTGCTCCGAGTCTCGGTTTTAGGCCTTGTAAGGTTAAACCATTTGCCCTTTCGACTTGTCCGTTAGCCTATGGATGTGCGACTGACGCAATGGAAAGCCGGATATTTTGCTCGTCGCAGAATTCAACCAATTCTCCCATAGAAAAGTTACTCCCGTTGTCCGTGTAGTTGCTATGCAGATAACCATACCGGATTATAACATCCTCGACAAATCTTTTGGCTATTGCTCCATCACAACTAGTGACGGATTTAGCCTCAATCCATTTTGTGAATTCATCCACCATCACTAAGAGGTGAGTAAATCCACTTGGAGATCGTTTAAAAGGTCCTACCATATCAAGCCCCCAGACTGCAAAGGGCCATGTTATACGTATTGTTTGCAGCTGATCAGCCGGAATATGAGCATGCTTGGCATACTTTTGGCAGCCTTTGCACGTCTTGACTAATCGTTCGGCATCTGCCTGAGCTGTAAGCCAGAAAATCCGGGTCTAAAAGCTTTTGCCACTAAAGATTTGGCTGCAGTGTGGTGACCACACTCGCCTTCGTGGATTTCCCTTAAGATTTCCACTCCTTCTTCTGGAGATACACAGTGTTGAAAAACCCCAGAAGTACTCCGTTTATGGAGCTCACCTTTAAGAATGGTATAGGCTTTTGCTCGTCGGATAATCTGCCGGCTCAGCACCTTGTCTTCGGGTAATTTGCCATCTACCAAATAATCGAGGTAGGGTTGAGTCTAGCTGGGAATTACAGCCAGAACTGCTATCAAAGGTGAGTCGGATTTGGTCGGATATTCCTCATCTACTCCCTTTATTGAGGGAACTTTGAGGTGCTCTAGAAAAGCGCCATCCGGGACCTCTTTCCATGCAGAACCTATCCGAGATAGTGCATCTGCTTCCTCATTTTCTTCTCGAGGGATGTGTTGAACTTCAAACCCTTTGAACGATTTAGATAGATCATCCACGACAGCTTTATATGATGCCATGTGTTTATTTGCATTACGAATATCCGACACTTGTTGAGCAACAAGATCCAAATCTCCGTAACACATCAAACGTCGGATGCCAATATCCTTAGCAATCCAGATCCCATGCAGCAGTGCTTCATACTCGGCAATATTGTTTGTCGCTGTGAAGTGGATCTGCAACACGCATAAAAGTTTATCTCCTTGGGGTGATTTGAGCACCACGCTAGCCCCCGAGCACCCTCAAGCCTTAGACCCGTCGAAAAAGAGGGTCCAATATTCCGACTCAGGGAGGATCATGTTCTTCTTCGTCTCTGTCCAATCAGCAACAAAGTCAGCAAGGATCTGGGATTTGATTGCTGTCCAAGGTTTATACTCAATGTCGAAAGCTGAAAGCTCTATGCCCCATTTGGCGACGCGTCCTGTGGCATCACTGTTGTTGATTATATCTCTCATGGGAGCTTTGCTCACCATGGTAATTGGATGCTCCTGAAAATAGTGTTGTAACTTACGAGATGCTAGAAAAACACCGTAAGCCAACTTTTGATAGTGCGGATACCGCTGTTTTGATTCTGTCAGGACCTCGCTGACAAAGTAAGTCGGACGCTGCACCAGGTGTTCCTGATTTTCCTCTGGTCTCTCCACCACCATGACGATACTAACGACCTTATTTGTCGCAACAATGTAAAGCAACATCGGTTCCTGAGGTTCCGGCGTTGCAAGGATAGGAGCAGATGAGAGTACTTTCTTCAGGTCTTGTAGTGCAGATTCAGCTTCGTCAGTTCAAACAAAATCTTTGGTATTTTTCAGGAGTTTGTATAATGGTGCGGCTCTTTCACCAAGCCGGCTTACAAATCGACTGACCGCAGCGATGCAGCCAGTTAATCTTTGTACGTCCTTCAGGCGAGTTGGCCTAGAAATATTGAGTATAGCCTTGATTTTGTCTCGGTTCACCTCTATGCCTTTCTGAGACACGATGAAACCTAACAATTTTCTGGCTGGTATTCCAAAGAAACATTTCTTCGGGTTAAGCATGATGTTGTATTTTCGTAGATTGGCAAATGTCTCCTCCAAGTCAGAAATTAGTGTTTCCTTCTTTTTGGACATCACCGTGATATCATCCACGTATGCATGTACATTGCGTCCGAGTTGGTCGTGGAGGCAACGCTACATCGTGCGCTGGTACGTAGCTCCTGTGTTCTTCAGCCCAAAGGGCATCGTAACAAAATAGAAGGTTCCGAAGGGGGTTATGAATGAAGTTTTGACTTTGTTAGATTCCTTCATCCGGATTTGGTGATAACCGGAATATGTGCCGAGAAAACAGAGGAGTTCCGAGCCTTCCGTAGAATCGATGACTTGATCAATTCTAGGCAGAGCGAACGGATCTTTTGGACAAGCCTTGTTCAAGGCAGTATAATCAACACACATCCTTAAATCAGTGGTGTCCTCTTTAGGGACCATTACAGGATTGGTCGACCACTCAGTGTGGATGACCTCTTCTATGAATCCGGCTAACTCGAGCCGCGCTAGTTCCTTAGCTATTGCCTTACGCTTTTCATCGCCAAACCGTCGTAAGGACTGTTTGACAGGTTTAGCATTCGGGTTTACATTTAGAGAGTGCTCGGAAAGTTCCCTAGGTACTCCGGTCATGTTAGATGGCTTCCATGCGAAGATATCTCGATTTGCTTGGAGGAACTTGACGAGCAGGCTTTCCTATGCGCTACCTAGGCCTACGCCTATCTGGGTCACCTTGGAGGGGTCATCATCCTTCAACGGCGCTTTCTTCGTCTCTTCTGATGCCTTGAACTTCGGATTTGGCTTTGTCACCTCCTTCTTCATTGCGGGCATCTCGGACGGATCTATGCTCTTCTTGATCTCCTTGTACTCCTGGGCGTGCATCACGGCTTCGGCAAAGGCGGCATTTCCATCCTCGCACTCTTGCACTTTCTTCGGGTCTCCCCTGATGGTGATCACGCCATTGGGACCTGGAATTTTCATCATATTGTAAATGTAACACGGACGAGCCATAAAAGCCCAGTAAGTCGGACGTCTGAATATAGCGTGGTATGCGCTCTTGAACGGGACCACTTCGAAGGAAAGTGCCTCCGTCCAGTAATTCTTTGGAGTTCCAAAGGTAACATCCAAAGTAATCTCTCCCAGGGAATTAGCTTGTCTTCCTGGGACAACTCCGTGAAATATCACAGAGCTATGGTTCAGCTGGGTCTCCGAGATCTTCATCTGGCGTAGCGTTTCGACATAGAGAATATTGATACTGCTACCACCGTCCATGAGGGTCTTGGAGAAACCATAACCGTCAATAAGTGGATTGACGATTAAGGCGTATTTTCCTCGCCTGTGCAACTTAGGCGGATGATTAGCACGGTCAAATGTGATTGCCACTTCCGACCAGTCCAGATATTGAGGGATAGCGGAACTGTTGCATTGAGCTCGTGGAGAACTGCTTTCTTGACCTTTGCTGGTTGAGATCCGAGGAAGGTGACGTAAGTGTCCTTCTTGGTGGGAAAAGTCTTCTTCCCTTTCGGCTTGGGATTTGAAGCATCAGCTTCCTCCATGTCGGAATCTTCCTTGGTCTCCTTGTCCTTTTCGAGATTTTTCTTTCCCTTCTTCCGCTTAGCTTTGTAGCCCGCAGTATCATCTCTTTTGATGTCGTCATTGAAACGATACTAAGCGTTGGTGTGGGACGAGCCCCCATTGGCGTCTAAGTGATGCACACATGGGTTATTGGCAATGTCGGCCCAAGAGTAGGTTTTGCCTGGTTGCTGTTCTCCTCTACCTTGGACCATTGAAGTCCCACGGCCACGCCCGCGGCCTCCGCCACGTCCTCCTCGTCCTCCAGACCCGGAAACAGTAGTAACCACTGCTGTTTCCGCGTTGGGTTTTTCTTCCGAGGTATTTTTGCACTTCTGAGCTTTTTTCTTTGGTTGTCTTGCTGACTAAGGCACAACCAGGACGTTGAGCAATCCCTCTGCATCATCGTCAGCATCCGCATACTTGCTCGCTGTTTCTATCATTTCTCCCAAATCAGTGACCTTGTCACACTTCAAGCGGTGACGTAGTAGACCAATTGGGAGCCCTGCGATGAAAGCTTCAATCGCGGTTTGATCGTTTACTCCTTCACATGAGTTCTTGGTGTCGATCCATCGTCCGAGATAATCTCGGCAAGTTTCTCCGGCTTTCTGGGTGCAACGCTGTAGGTCTCCGACAGAACAGGGCCTCCGATATGTGCCTTCAAAATTCCGAAAGAACGCACTTTGCTTGTCATACCAGTTATGGATGGTGTTCTTCGGAAGTTCATTGAGCCATGATCGCGCCGTCTTCCGCAACATAAGTGGGAGATATCGGGTTGCGACCAGGCTGTTTCCGCCTTTGGCGATGCAGCAAGCTTGGAAAAAATCCTGTAGCCAAGTGTCTGGCCGAGCAATGCTGTCGTAGGCTTGGATGTTCCTTGAGATAGCAAATCCTTCCGGGAATCTTGTAGCTCTAATGCATGGTCCGAAGCACTTTGGGCCCACGTACATGTCATCGTTTTCATAGCGCCGCGCCTCTATGTTGGAATTGATCCTGTGCCTTGTGTCGTTCGGGGATAGAGATCATCCCGAATGCCGGCTGTGGCTGCGGTGCCGTGGAGCCGGACTTCGACTTCTGCCACGACCTCCTCCGCCATGTTGTCCTCCTTGCCCTCCATGGGAGACGTTGTGATGACTGTGTGGTAGAGAGGGTGGGGCAGCTGGATAGTTTTTGGCTGATCGCCGGCCTCCGTCCAAAGCGTCATTATTTCGGTTCCAGGGAGGATCTTGACTACAACGAGCCCCCTGCCGGCTGCAGCGATGTCGTCTTTCTCGGCCGCTGGAGCGACGTTGCTCCAGTTACGCGAAGTTCTGTGATGCTGTCCTGATGATCCGGTTCTTGAATAATTGTCTTCCCGGCGTTCGGGGTGATGATACTGCGCCCGGACGTAATGGGATCTTACGCCAGCCCATGCCGGATCTGTGTGACATTGGTCAGAATCCGAGACCAGTTTTTGACTTCTGTACAGGGCGACCTTTTGCTGCTCTAGTCCCTTGTTGAGTAGTTTGATACCCAAACGGATCTCCTCCGGTCCTAGATTAGCCGATAGAATTTCTCGGGCCGCCACGGTATTCTGTACTAGGGTTGGGTATACCCAATCTCCTTTGCTAACTTTCCATGGATTCCCCATCTCATCTCCGAAAAGGACGGCACGGACAGTTGGGAACTGGTCGTCATCGGTGTGATGTTTCCGTGTCTTCTGATGCAACCGAGACATGTAGTCCTTAGCTGCCATGCGTTTCTTCTCCACCTCGATGTTTTTGGCTTCATCGAGGAGTTGTTGACAACGCGCTTCTAGGGCTTGGGCCCTTTTGTCCAGCTCTTCAGCGGTAAGTTCTGCAGCTGTAGGGATAGGTGTGGTTAATGCAGCATCGATGAGTTTACGCGCACCTTCGGTGATCACGTGTCCATCCACCGATTCTTCTTTTTTCGGCTCTTCTGGGATAAGTGCTCCATCCGAGTCTTCTTCGTATTCCTTGGCAATCACCTCATCTATAAGGTCTTTTTCCGGGGTCTTGTTCTTCTTGTTCTTCTTCTTTGCCTTCTTGGCAGCGCCGGTAGCAAAGACGGCTTTGGGTCCGGTTCCCAGGGTCAAGCTCTGATCGGTACTTTCGGACATCTGGACTTCGTGATTATCTCCAACGTCCATGTCATCCTGTGCTTTGGGAGAGTGTTCCCCGGATCCTTCATCCATGGCTTCTCCTTCTTCTGCAGCTTTGGAGTTATACTCCTCTTCATATTCCACGGAGAACTTTCGGAAATCCGCTGAAGTCATCGAGTCATCCGAGGACGCGGGTACGTCGGCGTTTGTTCCAATTGCCTCCATCACAGAGTCGGTGTTTTCTCCAGCATCGGCAGAGCCGGATCCGGATCCTACGTATCCGACGAAGTGCGACGCGTGCCGCCTGAGGTACCTGCGACTTTCGCGATCAGCCATATCGAAACTTTTGATGGTCTCGAGGATTGCATCTGCGCTTTCGCCTTGCAGTATCATACGTCTTAGTGTGTACCTCAGGAAAGGCCTGTCTGTCCCGGCGTCATCAGAGCCGGAATCAGTGTCGTTGATATGCTCCTCCTGGATTTCGACTTCCACAGGTGGGTCGATCTGGGATCCGGCTTCTCCAGGGAGATCCACTCCAGATTCGACTTGGACCGCTAGGTCTTCTTCAGGCTCGGATTTCTCCACTATCTCCACAACTGGTGCGGGCTGGGTGGGATTAGGGTTTTCTGAGATCCGGAACTCTGCCGCCTCCGTGGACAAAGGGGACCTAGAAGATTCTTCTGCCTCTATCATCATAGCTGGGGTGGGTTGGGAAGGTTCAGCGAAATCGATGTAAACATCGATCTCGCCAAAAGACATGATTGTGTAGGCAGTCACGGCCTCCCTAGCCGGAATCCAAGTCTCGTCGAGAACGATGAGAGGGATGTCGCTGGCGTAGAGGATGCGACCGACGGCGATAGTCTCGCTGATTCTGATTCTTGCAGATTCCGCTCGGAATGCAGATCCGAAGCTCACTTGCCCCATGGTGGGCACCAACTGTCGTCGGATTGAGGACAAGTACGCCATGAGGGGGTCCTCGAGGCGTGCGGAAGAGAGGGGTGTGAGACGTACGGTATTCCGAGACGGTGAGCACACAAGTTTACCCAGGTTCGAATCCATCGGCTTTAGACGAATCCTACTCCTGCTAGCAATCCCGTAATACGGCAGAGCCGGAATATGGGTTACAAGGGTTTCGCCTGTGCGAGTTGAGGGTCTAAAGTATTGGGTGCCCTAAAGGCTGTCCCTAGGACGGCTTATATAGATATCCGGCCTAGGGTTTACAGGAGAGATATATCCGGCTACGACTGAGAGTCGGTTACAGAGTACATCTTGAACTACAAGTAACATTATGGGCCTAAGTCGGTAAGTTTTCTAGGCCTTCCCGTAGCCGGATTGGACTCCGTCTTTCTCCCTGACTGGGACGCCCATGAAGCAAAGCTCTAACCCAAAGTGGGCCACCCTGGTCAGTGAGGAACTGTGAGGACACCCGGAAAGTATATCCCCAACAGTATGGTTTACATCGAAGACCTCAAAAAAGAGAAAATTACATAGAGGTCGATAAACTTAGCACAAAAGGCCCTAAAGTTAAGCAAGGAAAATCACTCGGGTCCTTCTCGAGCGAGAAACTGAGCCATACCCTTTGCACTACTATATTTGCTACACACAAACACACAAAACGCTCCTCACACTTTCAAACCAGCGTGCTGGGGGTGTGCTTGGTGCTTCCTCTTCGCAGGGTGTGAAATGGAACAACAATGCAGGTCGACACACGTGGGCAGCGACACGTTGTAGACGAGAGATCAACGGGCTAGTAGGGTGTGTGTGGATGGTGATGAGGCAGGAAAGGAGAGAGAAAACACAATTTGTTTTGTGTGCATATATATAGTAAAGGTACCGAAATTTTGACAATAAGTTCAACTTCTTGCTAAGATTCTACATCTTGACAACTTAATGAAATTATATTAGGTCAAACTTGAGATAGAAGTAAGCGTGTGATAGATAGATCTTGGATTAGTTGTCTTGTCAAAGGTAGATGGGTGCATCTTCTTTTAGTAAATGATGTTCTAGGTGTGAGTTTCCAACTATCAGAAAAGAACATTCTCAATTTTCCCATGTTTTTCGAATTTTAAAACTTCCTAGCTAACTCTGCCGACTTGAATGAGACTCCATGCCAATTTATCGAAATTAGGTCAAATTTGAACTACTAGTAAATTATAGATTGCTTTGGAAGTTTTACGAAAAAGCTTTCGGTGGTTTTCGATGTACTAAATTCCTGGTTAGAGCTTCAAAAGTTTGTTGGGATGTTTTAAGAGGAATCTTTCTATCGCGCTTACTAGTAGTTAAACTTTGATATGGACGGTGGGAGAAAGTACGATTTGCATCGAAGACCTAAAAAAATTACATAGAGGTCCATAAATTTAGCATAAATGGCTCTAAAGTTAAGCAAGGAAAAGCAGTCTGGTCCTTCTCGAGAGAGCAACTTAGCCATATACCCTTCATACTAGTGTGTACTTGCTTCACACACACTACACAAAACCGATCCTCACACTTTCGAACGAGCGTGCTGGGGTGTGCTTGGTGCTTTCTCTTCGCAATGTGTGAAATGTAACGACAAGGCAAGTCGACGCACGTGGGCAGCACCATGTTGTGGACGATGGAGAGGTCAGCCGGTCGGGATGTGTGTGGATGGTGATGAGAAGTGTGAAGGAGAGAGAAAACATAACTTGTTTTGCGTGCATATCTTATCTTACCACTGTATAGTGTAATAATAACTTTGAATGTTGACCGTTGGATCAAGACTCGCGAATCCCAGCGTTTCTAGCCGTTGGATCTTCTTTTCCATTATAGTTTCTAGAAGAATCTATTGATAGTCTTCGACATAATCAATGCTATGCACAAACCTCAAAACACACTTATCCATCATACTAGAAGCTTCTCCCTTGTTTCTCTAGACCATGTTATCAAATATTTCATGTGTTAGGTAACTAAGTAATCTTTGATTTCTACATGATGATACAAAGTACAAGGACCAAATATATACCCATAATTTATAGATGTTGATCAAATTTATATTTTTTTGTGCTTTACCAATTATAATTGTATATAGTGATGATGATATGTCATACGTCTACTATCCGAGTCTCACGTGCAACTTACTAGTAGCTAATAATCGTTGACTTCTACATGATCTTACCACTATATAGTGTACAAACAACTTTGAATATTGACAGTTGGATCAAGCCACGCGACCCAACATTTCTGGCCATTGGATCTTCTTTTCCATTCTAGTACCTTGAAGATTCTATTGATAGTATTAATTACAAACCACTATATAGTGTACGAATAACTTTGAATGTTGACTGTTGAATCAAGACTCACGAATCCCAGCTTTTCGAGCCGTTGGATCTTCTTTTCCATCCTATCATCTAGAAGATTCTATTGATAGTCTTCGGCATAATGAATTCTATGCACAACCTCAAAACACACTTCTCCATCATACTAGAATCTTCTCCCTTGTTTCTCTAGATCATGTTATCAAAAATTTCATGTGTTAGGTAGCTAATAATCTTTTACTTCTACATGATGATACAAAGTACAAGGACCAAATATATACACCATACTTTATAGATGTCGATCAAATTTATATTTTTTTGTGCTTTACCAATTTATAGATGTTGATCCAATTCCTAGTTAACTCCTTTCTAATTAAGATTTTGCATCTTGACAATTTAACAAAAAATTAGCTCAAACTTGAGATACAAGTAAGCGCGATAGATTTTTTCTTTAATTAAATGTCTCTTTGGAGGTAGATGGATGCATCTTCGTGTAGTAATCAGTACCGCCGATGTGAGTTTCCATCTATTAGGAAAGAACATTCTCAATTTTCCGAGTGATCATGAGATTAGTGTACAAATAACTTTGAATGTTGATCGTTGGATCAAGACTCATGAATCCCAACATTTCTAGCCGTTGGATCTTCTTTTCCATTCTAGCATCTAGAAGATTCTATTGATAGTCTTGAACACAATGAATGCACTATGCATAAACCTCTCCAAACACACTTCTCGATCATACTAGAATCTTCTCCCTCGTTTCTCTAGACCATGTTACCAAAAATTTCAAGTGTTAGGTAGCTAATAATATTTGATTTCTACACATGATGATACAAAGTAGAAGAACCAAATATACACCCATACTTTATAGATGTTGATCAAATTTATATTTTTTCCACTTTACCAATTATAATTTTATATAATGATGATATGTCATATGATTTACCATCTGAGCCTTATTAAGGTGTGATTTTTTACACAATGCGGGAGTAGTATATTTCTTTGCTTAGTCATATGGTCACCTATGTCCACGTGCTGTACATGCTGAGAGAATAAAACGTTGGCAGGGGAAGAGGGGAGCAGCAAAGAGAAGTTGAAGGCGGTTCTATGTCAGAGCAAAGTTATGATGGGTTTCTGACACGAGGTACTACTGCGGCCTTACAATGTACACTCTACTAGCAGTAAATTTCAAGACCTATGCACACAAAACAAATCGTGTGTTTTGTCTCTCCTTCCCTATGCTCCATCTCTCCTCCCCTTTCCCCTCGCGCACCGGTCCGGCTGATCACTCTCCCCTCGTCCACAGCATGGCGCTGCACACGTGTGCCTTGGTATGGCGGCGCTGTGTCTCTGGCATGTTCGGAAGCCGCGGGTTGGTATGGAGTAGGGACGAGGAGTAGTACATAGGAAGGAAAGCACTTTGGTCCTTGGTGGCACAAAAATTCAAACTTTTTCGGTTTTCAAAAGTTTCACTTGCTTCCCAAACATCAGGAGGGAAGGTTATCCAAAATATCGGCGAAACATTGGGAGGGAAGGCAATTTTGAACCAGTTTTGAACATTGATCACATTGAATAAACGAAAAAACAAAACCTTTACTCATGAAGTCCTATCATGTCTTGTGCACCACGTGCCATGAAAACTGTAATCACGGGATTAGATAAGTTTTGGAAAAATAGCTTCACAATATTGTCCAACCATGTGTATGGACACTATCGGGTTTATTTCAACCCGAACGACCAAGGTCATCTACAGGTAAATTGTAGGTCGCTTTGAAAGTTTTACGAAAAAGCTCTTGGAGGTACCCATCAGGGGGAAGGGTCAATTAATATATATCAGAAACCACCGAGAGTTTTGACGACAGGTTCATCTTCTTGCTAAGATTTTGCATCCTAACTATTTAATAAAATTAAGTCAAACTTTGCTCACTATTTCATGAAATTAGGTCAAACTTTGCTAACCGATTAACTTTGAACATTGACCGTTGGATCAAGACTAGCAAATCAAAATATGGACAACCTCTTGATCTTCTTTTCCATTCTTAGCATCTAGAAAGATTCTAATGATAGTCTTTAGCACGATGAACACTAGTATGCGCAAACCTCAAAACACACAATACTTCATTATTACTTGGTCTTGTGCGAAATGCACGGACTTGGATGGAATTTCCATTTTTTATGAGGTCCTTGATGTAACTTGTACTTCCATCGACCACTCGAGCACCTCGCTCTTACGAGACCTACCATTAGATCGGCCATTCGCAGTACTTCTCTTATCTTTATCTTGTCTCTTATCTCTTACAATACCATATATACCACCACTACATAGTGTAGGGATTAACTTATTTTGAACATTGACCGTTGGATCTCAAGACTGGCAAATCCAAACATTGCTAACCATTGGATCTTCTTTTCCATTCTTAGCATCTATAAAGATTCTTTTGATCGTCTTTAGCATGATGACACTAGTATGTGCAAACCTCAAAACACACAGTACTTCATTACTCGGTTTCAGTGTCCTTGTGATAAATTCATGGACTTGGATGTAATTTTCATTTTTTATGATGTCCTTGATGTAAATTGTAATTCTACCCACCGTGTTAACTCTCAAGCACCTCGCTCTTACGAGACCTACCATAAGATTGGCCATTCGAAGTACTTATCTTATCTTTTATCTTGTCTCATGTCTCTTACAATACCATACCACTACATAGTGTAGGGATTAACTTTGAACATATTAACCGTTGGATCAAGACTAGCAAATCCAAACATTGCTAACCGTTATATCTTTTTTCCATTCTTAGCATCGAGAAAGATTCGATCTATTGATAGTGTTTAGCATGATGAATGCTAGTACGCGCAAACCTAAAAACACATAGTACTTCATTGCTCAGTGTTAGGGTCCTTGTGCTAAAATGCAAGGACTTGGATGCAATTTTCATTTTTTACGAGGTTCTTGATGTAACTTGTACTTCCATCGACCGTGTTAACTCTCAACCACGTTGCTTCTACGAGACCTACCATTAGATCGTGCATTCGTAGTACTTCTTATCTTACCTTTATCTTGTCTCTTATCTCTTACAATACCATGCATACCACCACTAAGTAGTGTAGGGATTAACTTATTTGAACATTGACCGTTGGATCAACACTGGCAAATCCAAACATTGCTAACCGTTGGATCTTCTTTTCCATTCTAGCATCTAGGTCTGTAGTCCCTCGCTCCGTCCCAAAACATAAGGCGCCTAAGGATTGGTCAAAGTCAAACCTTACTAACTTTGACCAAATATTTAGAAAAAATATCTACATCTACAATATTGAATGGACATATTAAGAAAATATACTTTATGGTGAATATATTGATATTAATTTAGTACTCTAAATTTTTATATTTTTGTGTATAATCATGGTCAAACTTAAAAAATGTTGACTGTTGACTAATCCTTAGGCGCCTTATATTTTGGCGAAGGGAATACTATTCAACACGAATCCAGTTGCTCTGAACCATTGGATCTAACAGCCCAACGGTCATGATTAGTGCTATGGATCCAATTCAAAACTGCTGCACTATAGTAGTATAAGTAGAGAGAATACAGTCTACTATGCTATGAAATTTTGGGGATGGTGACATGATGGTTCTAGAACATGCATGGTGGAGTTTGCTCTAGGTACTATTCAACATGAATCTTAGCTTCTCTAAACCATTGGATCCAATAGCCCAATGGTCAGGATTGGTGCTATGGATCCAATTCAAAACTGCTCCACTATAGTAGTAGAGATAGAGAAATCTTATCTTATCTTATCTTACGAGTATATAGTGTACGAATAACTTTGAATATTGACTGTTGGATCAAGACTCGTGAATCCCAACATTTCCAGCCATTGGATCTTCTTTTCCATTCTAACATCTAAAAGATTCTATTGATAGTCTTCAGCATAATCAATGCTATGCACAAACCTCAAAACACACTTCTCCATCATACTAGAATCTTCTCCCTCGTAGCTAATAATCATTGACTTCTACATGATCTTATCTTATCTTATCTTACCACTATATAGTGTACGGATAACTTTGAATGTTGACTGTTGGATCAAGACTCGCGAATCCAAGCATTTCTAGCCGTTGGATCTTCTTTTCCATTCTAGCATCTAGAAGATTCTATTGATAGTCTTGAACACAATGAATGCACTATGCATAAACCTCTCCAAACACACTTCTCGATCATACTAGAATCTTCTCCCTCGTTTCTCTAGACCATGTTACCAAAAAATTCAAGTGTTAGGTAGCTAATAATCTTTGACTTCTACACATGATGATACAAAGTACAAGGACCAAATATACACCCATACTTTATACAGTAGATGTTGATCAAATTTATATTTTTTGTGCTTTACTAATTATAATTTTATATAGTGATGATATGTCATACGATTTACTATCGGAGCCTTATTAAGGTGTGCTTTTTTACACAATGCGGGAGTAGTATATTTCTTTGCTTAGACATATGGTCACCTATGTCCACACGCTGTACATGTTGAGAGAAAAAAATGTTGGCAGGGGAAGAGGGCAGCAGCGAAGAGAAGTTGAAGGCGGTTCCATGTCAGAGCAAAGTTATGATGGGTTTCTAGCACGAGGTACTCCTGCGGCCTTACAGTGTACACTCTACTAGTAGTAAATTTCAGGACCTATGCACGCAAAACAAATCGCGTGTTTTCTCTCTCCTTTCCTATGCTCCATCTCTCCTCCCTTTTCCCCTCGCGCACCGGTCCGGCTGATCTCTCTCCCCCCGTCCACAGTGTGGTGATACGTCCATTTTGCATCACTATTCTATATCTTAATTCACTATTATTCACTGATATATTTCGTATTGAGAGGTGATACTTATGTTATTTCATCTGTTTTTGCATGGTTGATGACATTTGGGAGCATGGACCGCTGTAGTCAGGATTCTGATGGAAAAGGTGCTGTTTGGAGGCAAAATTCGTGAAGATCAGAAAATCCGGGAAAATATACAGAAAATCCTATTTTTCTAGAAGACTAAGGATGCCAGAAGACGGAGTGGAGATGGGCCACAGGGGGGCCACACCACCCCCTGGCGCGAGCAGCCCTAGGCCGCGCCAGCAGGTGGGGTGGCTGCCCTGGCCCACCTCCAGCTCTCCCCTCTGGCGTATATCATCCTCCCGAAACCCTAAGACTCGGGGATCGACCACAGAAAGATTCTGCCACCTCTGTGGGGCGGAAAACACTGAGAGAGAAAGATCTCTCCGACAGACAGATTTCTGCCGGGGGAATTCCTTCCCAGAGAAGGGAGATCATCGCCATCAACACCACCATCAAGCTGGACTTCATCGGGATCATCATCATCATCATCACCATCATCACCATTAGCACCCTCATCACCATATCCATATTGCTGTAACAATTGCGTTGAATCTTGCATAGTTCATAGGGGAAACTTTCCCGGTGTTGATTACTCTTTGTAGTTGATGCTATTGAGTGAACCTTTGAATTACTGTTTATGTTCAGATTGTTATACATCATTATTCCATCTCTGATCATGATCCATATGACGTCTTGTGAGTAGTTCGTTTTGTTCTTGAGGACATGGGATAAGTCTTGTTGTTAGTAGTGGAGTTGTGTTGACAAAGATTCAATAGATTGTTATTTAAGTTGTGGTGTACTTCTTCTAATGGTGTCATGTGACTATCGACTGCATGACACTTCACCTATATGGTCCTAGGGGAATGCATTGTGTATTTGGCTACTAATCGTAGGGGTTGCCGGAGTGACAGAAACCTGAACCCCCGTTAGGAAACCATTGCACAAGGGACGTAAGGGTCTTAGAGTTTAAAGCTGTGGTTAGGTTTCTACGTTAATTACTTTCTTGTACTTACGGATGTTTGCAAGGGGTATAATCACAAGTAGGTATTAGTCCTGGATAGGTCGGTACATTAGCGCAGGTTCACCCACACAACACTTAGCAAGCTAAAGAAGATTAATCAACTATATAAAGCGAAAGCACTTGACAGTCTTCCCATGTGTCCTCGAGAACGTTTGGTCATCGTAAGTAATACAACCGGCTTGTCCTTCACTGCATAAAGGATTGGGCCACTTGCTGCATTTATTCCTACTGTCTTTTATTTACTCGTACTTTGTTTACTTGCTTTATCAAAAACCCATAAAAATCCGTTTGCTAAGTATTTGCAGAGAATTCCTGATCCATACCACTAGCCAGCACCTTCTGCTCCTCGTTGGGTTCGACACTCTTACTTATCGAAAATACTGTGATACACCCCCTATACTTGTGGGTCATCAAGACTATTTTCTGGCGCCGTTTCCAGGGAGTGAAGCGCTATTGGAGAGTGGAACTGGTAAAGGAAACTTCTACTGTGAGTATTGTTTAGTTCTGTTAGTTGCTTCAATTCTATTATGGATAATTCACTGAGTTTCTTATTTGGTAATGCTACTACCACTGCTAAGGTAGTAGATAAGCCACCACCTGCCGAGAATGATGTTTTCAAAATACCTACAAGAATTATTGATCGTGTTATGGATAACTATTATGTTGGGGATGGAACTGTCCATCCCGGGGATCATTTGCTCTTTATACACGAATTATGCGGGTTGTTGCGTGCAGGTATTACTACAGATCAAGTTAAGAAGAAGTTATTCTCATTATCACTGAAAGGAAGAGCTGAGGAATGGTATAAGCTGCTGAAGAATGGTCAAGCTCTGGATTGGGAGGAAATAGTACCTCTCTTTTATTCAAAGTTTTATCCTCCTAGTGAGATTCATAAAGATTGGAATAAAATATACAAATTTTGGCCTCTTGATGGAGAGAGTACAGCTCAAGCTTGGGGGATATTGAAGTTATTAATGCTCAAATGTCCCATTCATGAGCTCCCCAACAATATTATTATCAACAACTTTTATGCAAGGCTCCCTCTACATGACAAGGATTTATTGGATGCTTCTTGTGATGGATCATTCACTCGCATGGAAGAAGAAGCGAAATGGGATCTTCTGGACCATATTCAAGACAATGCTGAAGCTTGGGAGAATGACAAAGGTAGGAAGTCAGGTATAAATTATGATTATGAATGCATTGAATCTTTTATGGGAACTGATGACTTTCAAAATATTAAAAATGCTTATGGTCTAGACTCTCAAGCTATTGGTTCTTATTTTAAGGCTTTTGCTTCCTACATTGAAGTGCCTAAAAAGAAGTGGAATAAGTATCATGAACCTTATAAAGATATTGCTAAGAGTGTTCGTACAAGAAATACTGAAATTTATACTACGAATCATGTATTACCTGAACTTTACATTGAGAAAATCCCTTTCTCAGTTAAGGTAAAGGAACATTCTATGATAGCTAGTATGGTTAATGAAAGTACAAGTAAAGCTATTGAACCTGATAAACAAATGGTTGATGAACCTATAATAGTAAATGTGAAAGAATTTGTCACTAAATATGAAAAAGTGGGACACATTATCCTTTGTAAAGATACCTCTAATATTGTTTCACATAGTAGTGTTATGAGAGCTAGTATTCCTGTGCTTTCTGTTAGAATAAGTGACCATTGCTATGATGGCCCTTGTGATAGCTATATTGTTAAATTTATGCATGATACTGAAAGTTACTATGAGAGAGGGAAAAGTGTTCTTATGCATCTCAATAATATCAAGTTTCCTCGTTTTATGCTGAGAGTTTTTATGTTGCACTTCTTTTGCCTTCTTATGCAACTTACCTCTGGTTTCGACAACTTGTTTGTTTACAAAATTCCCTTGCATAGGAAGTGGGTTAGACTTAAATGTGTGTGTGTGTTTTTGCTTCTTAATGCTCTCTTTCACTTCAATTTATATTCCTATGTGAGCATCTTCAAAATTATCATGCCTATCTTAATGGCTATAAAGAAAGAGCTTTTTGGGAGACAACCCAATTCGTTTTTGCTTTCAGTTTGTTTTTGTTTCTTTGTGTCTTGGAAGTTATTACTTCCTTAATAACTGCTTATTATCCGTTTTGTTTGGTTTTTGTGTCAAGATTAACCTCTAATGAGAGAGAAGTAAGATTTGGGGAAGTTGCTGTCCCAAAACAGATATTTGTTCTTCACCGTAAAAATTCGTGAGAGATCTCTGTATGTCGGATTGAGCTGTAATTTTTTGTGCTTCTGACCCAGGTTGTTATTTAACTTTCGATAGTTTTGCACTTTTTGATTTGAGCAACAGAAGAGGTTCTAAAAAATTGATATTTACCTGCTGGTTTGTTTTGATAGATTTAGCCACTTTTGCATTTGCTTCTTTATTCGATTTCCTTTTTGAATTCTTTTTGGGTTTTCAGGAGTTGCTACAATAACTTTTGGTTTTGATGGTGTTCAGTTGAAGTTGGACTCAAAAGGTTTTATCACTTCACTTATACTAATGTTGCTAATGAGAACTGTGTGAAGTTTTGTGTGAAAGAAATTTCCAGGAAGTGGAGATAATGGTGTAATAAGGAAGAGATGGGTTTTATGACTCAAGTAATAAGTGTATGAAGATGAAGATATTGATGTTATTCAAGTGGTGACTCTGGAAGAATGTACTAGATACCAAATTCAGAGACCCGCAGAGTCCGTTTTCAAGAAGGTAACAGTTCTGGTAAGAAAAGTTCCGCGAAAATACAATCCAACTCTATTTTTGCAGTTTTCAGTCAATAAGGAAAGCTATGAAGCGAAAAATGGAAGGAAACGGAGCCAGGGTGGCTCACACCAGCTTGTGGCGCGGGCTCTGATTTGTCCATTTTGCATCACTATTCTATGTCTTAATTCACTATTATTCATTGATATATTTCATATTGAGAGGTGATACTTATGTTATTTCATCTATTTTTGCATGGTTGATGACTTTTGGAGCATTGACCGCTACAGTCAGGATTATGATGGAAAAGGTGCTGTTTGGAGGCAAAATTTGTGAAGATCAGAAAATCCGGGAAAATATACGGAAATTCCTATTTTTCCAGAAGACTCAGGATGCCAGAAGATGGAGTGGAGGTGGGCTGGGGGCAAGACACCCCATGGCGCGGGCATGCCTAGGCCGCGCCTGGGAGTGGTGTGGCCGCCCTGGCCCACTCCAGCCTCTCCCCTCTAGCGTATATCATCCCCACAAAACCCTAAGACTCGGGGAGCGACCACAGAAAGATTCCGCCGCCTCTGCGGGGCGGAAAACACCGAGAGAGAAAGATCTCTCCGGCATACACATTTCTGTTGGGGGAATTCCTTCCCGGAGAGGGGAGATCATTGCTATCAACACCACCATCAAGCTGGACTTCATCGGGATCATCATCATCATCACCGTCATCATCACCATAAGCACCCTCATCCCCATCTCCATATTGTTGTAACAATTGTGTTGAATCTTGCATAGTTCATAGGGGAAACTTTCCTGGTGTTGATTACTCTTTGTAGTTGATGCTATTGAGTGAACCATTGAATTATTGTTTATGTTCAGATTGTTATACATCATTATTCCATCTCTGATCATGATCCATATGATGTCTCGTGAGTAGTTCATTTTGTTCTTGAGGACATGGGAGAAGTCTTGTTGTTAGTAGTGGAGTTGCGTTGAGAAAGATTCAATAGAAAGATTCAATAGATTGTTATTTAAGTTGTGGTGTACTTCTTCTAGTGGTGTCATGTGAATGTCGACTACATGACACTTCACCTATATGGGCCTAGGGGAATGCATTGTGTATTTGGCTACTAATCGTAGGGGTTGCCGAGTGATGAAAACCTGAACCCCCGTTAGGAAACCATTGCACAAGGGACGTAAGAGTCTTAGAGTTTAAAGTTGTGGTTAGGTTTCTACCTTAATTACTTTCTTGTACTTATGGATGTTTGCAAGGGGTATAATCACAAGTATGTATTAGTCCTGGATAGGTCGGTACATTAGCACAGGTTCACCCACACAACACTTAGCAAGCTAAAGAAGATTAATCAACTATCTGAAGCGAAAGAACTTGACAGTCTTCCCATTTGTCCTCGAGAACGTTTGGTCATCTTAAGTAATACAACCGGCTTGTCCTTTGCTGCATAAAGGATTGTGCCACTTGCTGCATTTATTCCTACTGTCTTTTATTTACTCGTACTTTGTTTACTTGCTTTATCAAAAACCCCTAAAAATCCATTTGCTAAGTATTTGCAGAGAATTCTTGATCCATACCACTAGCCAGCACCTTCTGCTCCTCGCTGGGTTCGACACTCTTACTTATTGAAAATACTGCGATACACCCCCTATACTTGTGGGTCATCACATGGCGATGCGCACTTGTGCCTTGGTACAACGGAAAAATAGCTTCACAATATTGTCCAACCATGTGCATGGACACTATCGGGTTTATTTCAACCCGAATGACCAAGGTCATCTACAGGTGAATTGTAGGTCACTTTGAAAGTTTTACGAAAAAGCTCTTGGAGGTACCATCGGGGGGAAGGGTCAATTGATATATATATCAGTAACCACCAAGAGTTTTGATGACAGGTTCATCTTCTTGCTAAGATTTTGCATCCTAACTATTTAATGAAATTAGGTCAAACTTTGCTCACTGTTCCATGAAATTAGGTCAAACTTTGCTAACCGATTAACTTTGAACATTGACCGTTGGATCAAGACTAGCAAATCAAAACATTGCCAACCTCTTGATCTTCTTTTCCATTCTTAGCATCTAGAAAGATTCTACTAATAGTCTTTAGCACGATGAACATTAGTATGCGCAAACCTCAAAACACACAGTACTTCATTATTACTTGGTCTTGTGCCAAATGCACGGACTTGGATGGAATTTTCATTTTTTATGAGGTCCTTGATGTAACTTGTGCTTCCACCGACCACTCGAGCACCTTGCTCTTACGATACCTACCATTAGATCGGCCATTCGCAGTACTTCTTATGTTTATCTTGTCTCTTATCTCTTACAATACCATATATACCACCTCTACATAGTGTAGGGATTAACTTATTTTGAACATTTACCATTGGATCTCAAGACTGGCAAATCCAAACATTGCTAACCGTTGGATCTTCTTTTCCATTCTTAGCATCTATAAAGATTCTATTGATAGCCTTTGGCATGATGAACACTAGTATGTGCAAACCTCAAAACACACAATACTTCATTACTCGGTTTCAGGGTCCTTGTGATAAATGCATGGACTTGGATGTAATTTTCATTTTTTATGAGGTCCTTGATGTAAATTGTAATTCTACCCACCGTGTTAACTCTCAAGCACCTCGCTCTTACGAGACCTACCATAATATTGGCGATTCGCAGTACTTCTTATCTTATATTTTATCTTGTCTCATATCTCTTACAATACCATACCACAACATAGTGTAGGGATTAACTTTGAACATATTAACCGTTGGATCAAGACTAGCAAATCCAAACATTGCTAACCGTTGGATATTTTTTCCATTCTTAGCATGGAGAAAGATTTGATCTATTGATAGTCTTTAGCACGATGAGCGGTAGTATGCGCAAACCTAAAAACACAAACTCCATTGCTCAGTTTTCAGGGTCCCTGTGCTAATAAATGCATGGACTTGGGTGCAATTTTCAATTTTAGGAGGTCCTTGATGTAACTTGTACTTCCACCGACCGTGTTAACTCTCAAGCACCTCTCTCCTACGAGACCTAGCATTTGATAGCCATGCGCAGTACTTCTTATCTTCTCTTTATCGTGTCTTATCTCTTACAATACAATAAACCACTGCGTAGTGTACGGATTAACTTTGAACATTCACCATTGGATCAAGACTAGAAAATCAAAACATTGCCAACCTCTTGATCTTCTTTTCCATTCTTAGCATCTAGAAAGATTCTACTTTAGCACGATGAACGCTACTATGCACAAACCTAAAAACACAAACTCCATTGCTTAGTTTTTAGGGTCCCTGTGCTAATATATGCATGGACTTGGGTGCAATTTTCATTTTTATGAGGTCCTTTATGTAACTTGTACTTCCACCGACCGTGTTAACTCTCAAGTACCTCTATCCTACAAGACCTACCATTTGATAGCCATTCACAGTACTTCTTATCTTCTCTTTATCGTGTCTTATCTCTTACAATCCAATAAACCACTGCATAGTGTACGGATTAACTTTGAACATTGACCATTGGATCAAGACTAGAAAATCCAAACATTGCCAACCTCTTGATCTTCTTTTCCATTCTTAGCATCTAGAAAGATTCTACTTTAGCACGATGAACGCTACTATGCGTAAACCTAAAAACGCAAACTCCATTGCTCAGTTTTTAGGGTCCTTGTGCTAATAAATGCTTGAACTTGGATGCAATTTTCATTTTTATGAGGTCCTTGATGTAACTTGTACTTCCACTGACCGTGTTAACTCTCAAGCACCTCTCTCCTACGAGACCTACCATTTGGTAGGCCATTCACAGTACTTCTTATTTTCTCTTTATCGTGTCTTATCTCTTACAATAAAATAAATCACTGCATAGTGTATGGATTAACTTTGAACATTGAATGATGGATCAAGTCTAGCAAATCCAAACATTACCAAACGCTAGATCTTCTTTTCCATTGTTAGCATCTAGAAAGATTCTACTCCCTTCGACCCAAATTAGTTGACTTAGATTTGTCTAGATTCGAATGTATCTAGACTTGTTTTAGTGTTAGATATGTCTAAATCTAGATAAAACCAAGTCAACTAATTTGGGTCGGAGGGAGTACTTTATCACGATGAACGCTAGTATGCGCAAACCTCAAAACACAAACTCCATTGCTCAGTTTTCAAGGTCCTTGTTCCAATAAATGCGTGGACTTGGACGCAATTTTAATTTTTATGAGGTCCTTAATGCAACTTGTACTTCCACCGACCGTGTTAACTCTCAAGCACCTCTCTCCTACGAGACCTACCATTTGATAGGCCATTCACAATACTTCTTATCTTCTCTTTATCGTGTCTTATCTCTTACTATACAATAAACCACTTCATAGTGTACGAATTAACTTTGAACATTGATTGTTGGATCAAGAGTATCAAATCCAAACATTGCCAACCGCTAGATCTTATTTTACATTCTTAGCATCTAGAAAGATTCTACTAATAATTTTTAGCACGATGAACGCTAGTATATGCACAAACCTCAAAACACACACTTCATTGCTCTCAATTTCAAGGTCTTTGTGCTACTAAATGCATGGACTTGGATGCAATAATTATCATTTTCATGAGGTCCTTGATGTAACTTGTACTTCCATCGACCGTGTTAACTCTCAAGCACATCGCTCCTACGAGACCTACCATTAGATCGGCCATTCATAATACTTCTTATCTTATCTTTATCTTCTCTTATCTCTTACAATATCATACCTTCAGTATAGAGTGTACAAACCATTGACCGTTTGATCAAGACTGGCAAATCCAAACATTGCTAACAACCATTGGATCTTATTTTCCATTCTTAGCATATAGAAAGATTCTACCGAAAGTCTTTAGTAGGATGAATGCTAGTATGTGCAAACCTCAAAACACACACTTCATTGCTCAGTTTCAGGGTCCTTATGCAAAATGCATGGACTTGGATATAATTTTTTTTATTTTTTACGAGGTCCTTGATGTAACCTGTACTTCCACCGACCGTGTTAACTCTCGAGCACCTCACTCCTACGAGACCTAAAGTTAGATCGGCCATTCGCAGTACTTCTTATCTTATCTTTATCTTGTCTATTATCTCTCACAATACCATATATACCACTGCATGGTGTATAGAACAATGAATGTTTGATCAAGACAGGCAAATCCAAACATTGCTAACCATTGGATCTTCTTTTCCATTCTTAGCATCTAGAAAGATTCTACTTTAGCATGATGAACACTAGTATGCGCAAACCTCAAAACACACACTTCATTGCTAAGTTTCAGGGTCCTTGTGCTAAATGCATGGACTTGGATGCAATTTTCATTTTTTATGTGGTCCACTTGTACTTGATTAACAAAGAAAATCAGCGTGGTGCTCACTCCTGCAGCCTTACAGTGTGCTACTCCTCCTTTATGCAAGGAAAATAAATTGTATACTACTCTCTCCTTTGCTGCATCACACCCATCCTCTAGCTGATATCTCCCTGTCCACAGTGTGGCACTGTGCACGTGTGCCATGGTACTACGACGGCTCTGTTTCTATCTTTTTTCCATAACTTTGCTCTGACATCGAACCGCTTTCAACACCTCTTCACTGCAGCCCTCTCGGGCTACCTTCTCTAACCCCATAATCTCTTCTACAGTAGTTTGTAATAACCTTCGCTGCAGCCCTCTTGGGATGCCTTCTCTCGGGCTGCCTACGTGTATATATTTATATATACATACCAAGTACAATATCCTTTCTCTAGTGTTATGAGTGTTGACCCTTGTAATAACCTTCCATGCGATGTTTGGGACGAAACAAGTGAAAAAATCGAAACCCAAAAAGTTTGATGCGCGACTACTTTTTTCCGCCGCCCTAACCCAACACCCAAAGTGGTTCCTTCATATGCACACCAACACAACGTAGCTGAGGAACACAAGATAGACAGACACATAGCCGTCGTACCAATGTTAGAGTTGAAAGCGGCATCCCGCAGAAGTTCCGCTTATAATTCATTTTGAAATACTCCTATAGAAACTTCAAAATAAACTAGAGGCAGGACTTTCGCGGGATCCCGGTCGCAACCCTAACCATGGCACATGTGTTGAGCACCACACTCCGGATGAGGGAGAGATCAACTAGCAAGTGTGCGCGGGGGTGCCGAGAAGATACATACTTGATTACATTGTGTAAAATTTGACCGAATAAATAGAGTAACTAATACACTTGATTAATTTGTGTAAAATTAGTGCTTGTACTGTTGGAGTTAGAGTAAAACTTTCCAATAATTCTAATTTTCTATCAACATTCTTTATACTATATATTTAGAGTAAATCTTGGTCAAAGAAAAAACACTTAAAACAAGGACGCCTTATTATTCCTTGGGACGGAGGTAGAGTAATACTCCTAACTACTACTCCTACCTACTACTCCTACTTCGTGCTCCTACTTATGCAAATAGTACTACAGTAGGACCTGTAAATAAATAATGTGTCTAGTCAAACCGACGTGATGAGACTATACTGCGCCAGGAGGTGACATGGGTAATTTATTACAAGAAAATAAAAAACCTCTTTCAAAGAGCTATCGCATCTTCCCCATCTCCGTTTAGTTTATCCACACTCGCCGACGCCGCCTGGCCGCATTTGGGATCCTCTCCACCGCGCTGATCACACATTTTCCTCTCCATCTCGCCCGGTGCATCTCTCCTTCTAAACCACCACCCCTCTCCTCCAAAAAAACCCAAAGAATTCTATATAGATCCTCCCTCGCCCCCAATCCTCCTCGACGCGATGGCGGATCGTCTGTACAAAATTAGGAGAGGTTCAAGGGAGAGCCGGCGATGTAGCGGCTTTAACAAGGTCGGCGACGATGTCGTCAACCAAATCGCTGAGCGTCTCGATGCTAAAAGCGCTGTCCGGTTGGCCGCATTCTCCAAGGAGCTACACGCCAAGTCGTCGGCGGAGAAGGTTACAACTGCCCAAACTACATCTTCCTGGAAGTGGTCTCCTTCAATGAACTCTATGCCCACATGATCTCCTGCATCCACGACCCATTTATCTGCATGGAGCCAGGATGCAACTGGGTCGATAATAAATTAACGTTGTATCTGCACCTCAAATCCACCCACTCAATCGAGGTGCCCATAGTCCTCTACAACGTCAAACAATGTGACCCGTCTAAGCCGGTTCCTGTAGGGTGCTCGCGGAGAACAAATGTCATCGGCATCAGGAAGATGAGCATGTTGTTCATCGGCCAGATTGACGGGCACATCATGGACATTGTCCTGTCCGTCAGCCGCGAAAGGTCCATGGCGTGGGAATTGGAGGACTACAAGGTGAGGATATCATCATTGGTCGATTATCATGGGTTCTATCCGCTCAAGTTTGATTCTAAGCCAGAGATTGGGCAGCATCAATGGGCTGCCGGCGCCTCAACCATTACCGTCAGATTGGGAACTTATTGTCAAGCTCCTCAATTGTTGGTCGGAGTTCCTCGTGGAGTTCCAATGTTGGATCGACGACGACATCAACCCAATGTGAGATATCACATCTTAATATTCTCATGATGATCCTAATATGAATGTATATGTAATTTTCTATTCCCTCTGTTCTAATATTAATTACTTTATTTATTTTAGTGGCAGATTCCTTTCGCAATCGGAGTGGTGGAAATGGCTAGAAAGCTCCGTGAATTTTACATCTATCTTGCTAAGGGTGAATAGGTGAAATCCTATTACGAGGATCTAGAGACAACGGTAAAATGAGAGAAGCGTGCCAGGCGAGAAAGCAAGCGCTACCCGGCCATGACATGGACACGCTGAATCATTGGCATACAGATCTTGTGGTGATTCTGACCTCTCTCTTTCTCTCATGCATGTTTGGAGTATATGGTGGGACATGTAATTGTTCCTAGCTAGATTAAGGTTCTACTAAGAGTAGTTTTATACTTCTACCGAGTATTTTGTATGGAGTTCTGCAACTGCTAATATATTTTGTAATAATTCCTATATAGTGGGAATTGTTCAGATCGAGTGCAGAATATGGCATGTATTGCTGAATCTTTCAAAAACTACTTAATCTCTCAAATGTGTTGATGTTGCTATTATTAAAGTATTTTGTAGAACTAATACTCTTGTATTGGTACTTGTTTTGATCAATGGCAGTAGATTGTTTTGCTTTTCTTTTGAAACATGGCCTTCTCAATCTAGATGAGGCCTGGGCTTCTTGGGTTGCATATATGTTGGTCACACATGCATTGATGTAAGAATGAAGTATGCACACAAATGCAAACTTAATCGTCAGTCTTGCTTGCTCCATTGATGGAGTGTGTTCGGAGAAAAAGGGCAAACTCATCCCTTGCCTGTAAAAAGAAACAAAAAACAGGCCCAATGTTGAGACTCCCACCGGCAACATTTCCTACTATGCCAAGATGCACCCATATACCAAATTAATGTGGAAATAGTACATTAATTGTGATGTCGATATGGCCATGACTTTTTTTGGTCATCAGGGTTGAAACCTAATAATATTCATACATGGTGGGAAAATATGGCGTGGCTGGTTTCCAGAAGTTGTCAAATCCCATGGTTATCAGTTTCCTGGCAGGCTGTACACGTGACGTGATAGGATGCCATGCGTAAATATTTGTTTTTCTGTTTTTCTTTAATACATGCAATTGTTTCAAAACATGTTCAAAATTGTCAAGATACAAATTCTTAGCAGGAAGTTGAATTTGTCAAAACTCTCGATTGTTTTCGATAGAAATTTACCACTTTCTAAAGCTTCTAGCTCAAATATGACATGATTTTGTTAATAGAGACATAAAGTCATTTGAGTGGTCCGAGTTAGCTCGGAAGCTTTGAAAACTCATAAAACTTGGGAATCGTACATAAAACATTGTTCACTATATCTGGAAACTTGGCTTGTGGCATTCAAAACCATGTTCTCTGTACTTTCTGTGCATAGTATATTCATGGTGCTAGAGGCCAACAATAATGGGATCTTCTATATGCTAGACATGACATAATCAAATGTACTGAAAGAGATCCAATGGTCAACAATGTCGGGTTTTGCCAATCTATATCCAACTGCCGATGTTCGAAGTTATTCGTACACTATATAGTGGTATGGAAATTGTGAAACAACATAGTCGTTTTTTGTTTTGAAAAGAAGTGTCAAGCACTATATAGTGGTATGGAAATTGTGTCACGTGCCTTTTACTAGTATGGATATGGATGATTAGTTGATGTGACTCTTGGCTTTGATTTCCTGGACAGATAGGTTAAGGTCTACTACCTTTTTCTATTACTAGATGGACGCTAGCCAAATTCAAAATCTGAATCGAGCGGTAAAATCACCCACTGACCTTGAAGCATTTCCCGCCCCACCGACTCAAAACCTTTGGACCAAAACTCCCACCGGATAGTACCATTTTTCTATTATTATTAGCTGGACGCGGGCCAAATTCAAATATCAATCGAGCGGCAATATCACACACCGACCTTCAAGCATTTCGCGCCCCTCTGTTTCAAAAACTTTTGTCTTTAAATTTCCTGTTCTACCCATTGTTTAGATGACATATGGGCACACTAAAGTCAGTACCTCGGGGGCACGATCATAATTATATTACTATTCACCTATACTATGGTCCCGATTCGCATAGTTTTCCCCCTGGCCCTCCCAAAAATCCCAAGCTCCTCTATCGCCTCCACGGCCACCACGCGCACCGGCTTAATCTCTTGTCTCGTGCGCTGCTGCAGAGCCGCTTCACCAATGCTCACCCACCGGATCTAGTTCACCGAGTCTCTCTACCAATACACTGGAGTTGCGGTGTCGTTCACCATGCCGATGGCGTCATCGACCGCCCAAGCTCTGCTTCCTCGCCGCTGATGGCATCATCGACCGCCCAAGCTTTGCTTCCTCGCCGCCGAAAGCTACCCAACCGTACCGGATCCGCTTCACCGGTGTCCACCTGACGTGACCTAGTTCAAGGAGTTCCATATCCACCGCTCCATACCAGCTGCACGACCATCGCCATTCACTGCACCGGATCTGCCACAACGACGCTCTCGTCCACCGCATTCAAGCCGGCATCGACTGGTCACCCAAAATATATCGAGCTCGTTGGGGAACCCAAAGAGGAAGGTATGATGAGCATAACAACAAGTTTTCCCTCAGTACGAAACTAAGGTTATGAATCTAGTAGGAGAAAGGAAACACCCCAAAGGTGTAGCTAGCTGAACGTTGGCAGGGCGTACTACCGGTGCCAGCAGCAACATGGAGACCTGCACAGCACAACCACAGAACTTTGTCCCCAACTTACGATGAGGTTGTCAATCTCACCGGCTTTGCTGAAAACAAATGATTAAACGTATTGAATGGAAGGAAGTAATAGTTTGCATAAAGTAAACACAAAGCAGTAAACAGTTTGATTGTAGATTGAATGTAAAAGAAAGGACTGGGGTCCATAGTTCACTAGTAGTGGCTCTCCTTAAGATAGATAACATGCTGGGTGAACAAATTACAGTGGGGCAATTGACAAACATCGAGAAAGCATACAAGCATATAGTAATCATCTTGACTCCTTTGAGATTCGATTGGGCATTACAACATTATACATAGACCGCCATCCAACTGCATCTATGACTAATAATCCACCTTCAGGTTATCATCCGAACCCCCTCCAGTATTAAGTTGCAAGCAATAGATTATTGCATTACGAATTGCGTGTAAAGTAAACAATACGATTGTTCTATGAACAAAGGATTGTTGTTTTCTCCCTAGTAGCAACAGCACATCTAGTACCTTAGAGATTTCTGTCACTTCCCCAGATTACTAGAGGCATGAACCCACTATCGAGCATAAATACTAACTCTTGGAGTTCCTAGCATCTACTTGGCCAAGATAGCTACTAACAACGGAAAGCCTGCAAGATCACAAATAACAAAGACATGATAGAATCAATAATCAATCTGAAATAGCATCTCAATATCCATCGGATCCCCGCAAACACAACATGCAGAATTACAAATAGATGATCTTGATTATGAACGGAGCTCACAAGATCTAGACATGATAGCACACAGAAGGATAACCAGCCATCTAGCTACTACATGAACCTGTAGTCCAGAGATGAACTACTCACGCATCACACCGGAGGCTTGCATGATGATGAAGAAGGCCTCTAGGGTGAATTCCCCTCTCCGGCAGGGTGCCGGAAAGAGCTTCAGATCCCTCTCGATCTAGGGACAGAGATGATGGTGGCTACAGACTCTTTCGTGGAATTTTGATCGGGTACTTAGGGTTTCTGTATCAGAGGCATCTTATAGTCAGAAGGGAAGGCCGAGGGGGTGCCTAGGGCGGCCAGACCACCCCCTGGCACGGGCCAGGCTAGGCCACATGGCCAGGTGGTGTCGCGGCCCCCTGTCCCCTCTCCGTCTCGTATTCTGGCTCCGGGTGTCCCTCGGTGAAAAACTGACTTTGGCTTTTGTCCTGTCCAATTCCGAGAATATTCATTTTCTGACTTCCTGGAACCAAAAACAACAAAAAACATACAGCTGGCACTATGGCTCTTGTTAATAGGTTAGTCCAAGAAATCATATGAAAAGTACTCCAAAGTGTGGACAAAACACAAGAAAATAGATAAAACCAAGCATGGAACATCAAAAATTATAGATACATTTGCAATGTACCAACATCCCCAAGCTTAACTCCTGCTCGTCCTCGAGTAGGTAAGTGATAAAAAGAAAGAATAATTTTTGAGGTGACATGCACCATCATAAACTTGATCAGAGTATTGTAAAACATTCAAAGCTGGGATCATAGTACTTCAATCATAACATGAAAGACAAAGTTCTAGCAATAAGACAAAGAAACTATGTTGCAACATGAAAAGGGACAAACAAAAGATTCATGAATAACAATGCTTTGCAAGATGTTTGTTTCACATAAAGAAAACATAGTATAGTAGCATTCAGCTTGTCCCTCATAGAGTAGCAAATATAAATGCATAGGACACCTTCAAAGTTCATAAGAGTGACAAGATACAAATAGTTTAAAACAAGCAATATCAAGTTATGCATCAATCAACTAGTCTTGGGACAATGCACATAAAACTAAGAATGGCCACTATGCTCTCAAAGTAGGTGCATAAAGATAGAAGGTGAAGACTCAATATAATGGTGGAAGAAAGGCCTTCATAGAAGGAAGCGGAGATTCAAGTTTCATAAAGAGCTTCCAAAAATTATGGTACTTATAGCTTTTAGCACTCATTGCCCCTATCATAAGAATCTTTAAGGTGATTAAGGTTAAAGTGACACAACTAAGAGGATATGCTTGACAAGTTATAAACCTAAATCTCATGTCCCTTACTTACAAAGACCGATCCTCATGCTACTCAACTTTAGTCACGAGTAAGCTCTTGTCATTGTAAGTACATGTGTATCATAAAGAACCGCCAACGGGGTACCCCTTGCACATGATACAGGAGCTATCCCATAATCAAAATGACAAGGCAAGCAGACAATGAGCATCTCAGCGAACTTTTTATTTGCTATTTGCATAGGTTTTTATTGAGGATGCTTCATAGAGTGCTCATTATGGTGATGCTGCAAGTTTCCACCATGATTAGGCATGGCTTCGGCTAGCAGCCCAGGCGTTTCTCTAACACACATACAAACTCCATGATCTTACAAGTTCCACTTTTATTTCACACCGCCGGGATCCATAAGCAAAAGAACATGATATCAACAGGGTACAAAGTACAAGTGCAATGTTGAAAGAGTTCCCCATGATACATGGTTCTGCTAATTTCAACTTATAAAGCGCAATAATATACGCAACAAAGAAGGACCCAATGGTTCAAGTTTATTAAATGCAAAAAAGTAAAGTGTGCCATCAAGTTCATGAGAGCTTTAGTCACTAGTTTTCTCATAACAAGTTTAATTTGGAAGGTAGACAAAAACAAGAATATACTAGGAATAGCATAAGCTAATAGGTAGGTATGGTGGACTCTTTAGAATAACTTGGTTTAAGGAGTTGGATGCATGAGTGGAACTCATACTTGGTTATGGAGGCTAGCAAAAGACTAGGAGCGACAAACTAAGAGAGCAATAATGGCCATAATCATGCAGAGCAACACAACATCATTCATCAAAGCATAAAGTGATACTACAAGTTGAAAACTAAAGGATCATAAAGGCTTATTGTGACTTGGGATAGTCATAACATGGTGTGAGCATGCGCCAAGTCAACCCAAATAAAGCATCAAAGGAGAATACCACAATACTATGCTTTAATATGCTAAAACAATGCATGATTCATCCAAGGCACATTAAGCAATCTCAATTGTTTATAACAAGTCATGCTACAGCAAAGAATACTAAGCATAAAGCCAAAAAAATATCAAGCATGGCATGACAAAGCATAGGCCACAGTCAAAAACAAACTCTCTTTAACACTTAAGCATGAACTTTCCTACTCTTTTCCAAACCAAACCAAACTATTTGAAAACCAATGTATGAAAGAGGGGGTCCAACCAATTTATTCAGAAAACAAAGCAAAGGAAAAACCAAAACAAAAACAAAAAAGAAGACGCTCCATGAACAACACAACTGTGCATGAAACAATAAAAATAAAGCGTTTGGAAGAAACCTGGGATTTTTATTGATGGAAAAGCGGATGCCTTGGGCATCCCCAAGCTTTGACACTTGTACTTCTTGGATATTTCTTGGGGTGACACACGTGGCATCCCCAAGCTTGAGATTTAGTCCATCCTTCATCTCATTACTCATTCCTTCCATACACCTGGAATTTTCCTTCATACAAAACTTCACACAATCTTTATTAGCAAAATTAGTGCACTCAAGATAATAAGTCTTCAGGTTCAGTCCTAACACCAATAAAACCTCTATTAAAACACTAGCTACTATAGCACTTCCCTCAAAAATCTCAATTCCCCAAAAGAACTCAAAAAGGAACCAACAAGAAGCAAATGCAGAAAATGGCAGAAATCTGTCAAAATAGACCAATAGGTATAGACGAATTTTTTCGAAGACCTTCTGTTCCTCAAATCAAAAAGTGTTGAACTAAATAAAGTTAGATAAAACCTGGGGCAGAAGCACAAACATTCACGCCTCAAAAGGACGTACAAAGATTTTACACGAATTTTTACGGTGAAGCACAACAATCTGTTTCGGGACAGCAACTTTCCCAATCATTACTTTTCTCTCATTAGAGGTTACTCTTGGCACAAAAAGAAAATGAAAAGGATAAGGAACGATTATTACTAAAGTAATAACTTCCAAGACTCATATAAAACTTTTGGGTTATCTCCCAATAAGTACTTTTCTTTAACGCCTTTAAGTTAGGCATAAGAAGCAAGAAAAAGAATCAAGTGTTCTCAAATGAAGAAGCATTAAAACCAAATTTCTTGCCCTTACCTCTCTTACTTTTATTCTTAACCTTGGGGGAAATATGATTGTTTGGTGGAGAAGCAAGGTGCATGGTCCCCTTTCCCACATCTATTATTTCTCCAAGGAGTTCTAATAGGGACCTTCCATGTGTAATTTGTCCTTTTCCTGCACATTCAATAACAAGATAATCAGTAGAAAATCATTTTCCCAAGGATCTTTGTAAACACTCTTTCAGCTATTCCAATAGGTAATATTGTAGCATTATTAGCAAGAGATATTTCTTTTCCTCCTTCAGAAATCCCCCAAAGATTCAAAGATTCATAAATATCTTTGGGCATAAGACAAAATTCAGACATGATATCGAGCTTGAAAAGTTTCATTATTTATATCAATCTTTACTGTGGGGAGCCACTTTGATTGTTCAGAATTTATTAGAACATAATTATGATGCTCTCTAAGCCTTTTATAACAATTCTTTAAACTAGTAGTGTGGGTCTCAAGAGTGTTCAGTCTAGCAAACATGTTTGTGAAAGAAATATCAATTTTGCTAGGCAAGTTCTAAGTAAAGACCAATTTCTTTATAGCATTAATAGCATCATCCTCATTGAATTGGAGGAAATCTCTTCCCACAATAGCATCTAAAGCATATCTATAGCAAAGAGCAATTCCAAGGTAAAAACTGCTAAGGAACAAGCTTTGAGTCATTTTAGGCTTAGTTTTTTCATGTAGATCAGAGATTCTAGACCAAGCTTCCTTGAAGCTTTCCTCAATTCCTTGTTTAAAAGTGAAAATCATTTCCTCAGGTGACATAGTGATTGGATCAAGGATGGACATAAAGGCAACTTAAGATAGAAAACTAATTTTTTTATGTTTTTTTGATAAAGAAAGCAAACTAGTAAGACTAATTTTTGTGTGTGTTTTTGATAAAGAAACAAGCAAACAAAACAAAAGTAAACTAAGCAAAACAAAAATAACAAAGTAAAGAGATTGGTTATGAGGGACTCCCCTTGTGAAGATGTCCTTGACTCCCCGGCAACAACGCCAGAAAATATGCTTGATGGCCCAAAATATATCGAGCTCGTTGGGGAGCCCCAAGAGGAAGGTATGATGAGCACAACAACAAGTTTTCCCTCAGTACGAAACCAAGGTTATCAATCGAGTAGGAGCAAGGAAACACCCCAAAGGTGTAGCTAGCTGAACGTTGGCAGGGCGCACTACCGGTGCCAGCAGCAACGTGGAGACCTGCACAACACAACCACAGAACTTTGTCCCCAACTTACGATGAGGTTGTCAATCTCACCAGTTTTGCTGAAAACAAAGGACTAAATGTATCGAATGGAAGGAAGTAATAGTTGTAGAAAGTAAACACAAAGCAGTAAACAGTTTGATTGTAGATTGAATGTAAAAGAAAGGACCGGGGTCCATAGTTCACTAGTGGTGGTTGTCCTTCAGATAGATAACATGTTGGGTGAACAAATTACAGTAGGGCAATTGACAAACATCGAGAAAGTATACAAGCATATACTAATCATCTTGACTCCTTTGAGATTCGATTGAGCATTACAACATTATAGATAGACCGCCATCCAACTGCATCTATGACTAATAATCCACCTTCAGGTTATCATCCGAACCCCCTCCAGTATTAAGTTGAAAGCAACAGATTATTGAATTACAAATTGCATGTAAAGTAAACAATACGATTGTTCTGTGAACAAAGGATTGTTGTTTTCTCCCTAGTAGCAACATCACATCTAGTACCTTAGAGATTTCTGTCACTTCCTGATGGCTCAATGCATGGCGCCTAGAAAAGTGCTAGTGCGGTGTTGATGTAGAGCTCGTTGGGAACCCCAAGAGGAAGGTATGATGAGCACAGCAGCAAGTTTCCCTCAGTTATGAAACCAAGGTTTAATCGAACTAGTAGGAGCAAGGAAATACCCCAAAGGTGTTACTAGCTGAGCTATGGCAGGGCGCACTACCGGTGCTAGTAGCAACGTGGAGACCTGCACAACACAACCATAGAACTTTGTCCCCTACTTGCGATGAGGTTGTCTGTCGTGGTGGTGTCACGACAGATGCCATGGATAGGCTAAAGGTGGGGACTAATACACGCTAGGGGAATCCAGGGAGGGATAGTGGAGTGATTCTCCACACAGAAGATTGTATTCCTTTCAAGTTTACAAGTGCTCCTAGAGCTGTATTGGCGAGAGAAGGAAGAAGAAGCTCTCTTACTCTCAACTACCGTTCACCCCTAGCATCTTAGCGAAATCTGTATCGAAGAAAGACCAACCCAAACTAGCACTCAACCCCTTCTACGGGAACCCTAGCCCCCCTTATATAGAGGGGGCTCGGTCTCTGCCTAGGGCATACGTGGAGGCATATTCCTAAGAATATGCCTCCTCTCAAAGTAGTAACCCGACCGGGGTGCTTTTCCCTCGCGTCATACATGCTTTAGCTACGTGACCCTCTGCGGCGCCAAACACGTCGGCCGACCACAGCGTCGTGACCCTTGTCGTGACCAGTGGTCCTGCCCTTGCTTGCTTCGCTCATGCAGTGCGTACCGGGCCTTCTTTTTGACCAGAGAGATTCCTTCCTTCTCCCAGAAGCTAAACAGGACCCGGATCATGGTAGATCCGGCCCCACTGTTCCTGTATACAAGCTAAACAAGCACTTCCGACTTACTCCTTAAGTCGGCTGAGACAATGTTAGGCGACCCCCCTGGTCCGGGTTACTCCGTGATCTGGTCTGCCTTGAGGTGACCCGGCCAGCATCCGCTTTGACCCTGCCAACCTTCGGCTAACTCGGCCTTTATACCCCTGAGTGACCCTACTCGGGGGTATCCCCCAACATTAGTCCCCGAAGCTGGTGCGGTCTTAGCTGCCTTGGCCGCTAAGGCCACATCAGGTTTATTTATGTTTGAGCCTTGGACGTTTATTTCTAGGTTAGCTCTTTATCTCGGATTATATGGATTTATGTTCCCTTCGCACGTACCAAGTTTTTACTTGCTGGCCGGGTTACCACTGTGACTCGGATCTCATGGTTTTACTTTATCTCTGCACATTCTAAGTTTTTACTTGCGGTCCGGGTTACCATGGTTTGATCGGGGCCTCGCTTCCTTCTCTCATACGCCAACCCACGTGGAGGCTAATCATTACGTTGCCTTATTTTAAAGGCCTGCACAGTAACCACCGCAGTAATTGTCAGTTATCACTGTGCGTGGGTCACGTCACGCCTCCTCGCCACCGTGACGTGCGTGACGTCATGGGATCGCTTCTGCTCTGTGGCCCTCTGTGTGGCTCCTCTACGATTGGCTGAGGCGTGTGATACACAGCCACACCATGTTGCTTATTGGCAGGGCATGATCCCACTCACCCTCTCAGGGAGTGGTTAAGTAGCGGAGGGGCGCACCCCTTAGAATTTTTCCCTCTTCTGCACCCCTCTGCCCGTTGCTCTTCTTCTTCATCTTCCTCGCGACCGCGCAACCGCCAGTGCCCCTAGCAGCAGCGCCGCCAACGCACTCATCCCCGTGCCGCTGCATCGCAGCCACCGCTGTGCAACTTCCTCGCCACGGGTCCTCGCCAATCCAGGCCTCAGATCCCCGCCGCTGCCAGCGCCAGCGAGGGTAGCGACCACGAGATGATGGAGGAGGAGCTCGTCATTGCCGAGCAAGAAATGGAGGAGGACGCCGCTGCGGCGGACCGTGGCGCGTGGGCCGGATCATGGGTCTGTCAAGATGACCTTGACTGGCTCTACCGGACCAGACGCATTCCTGCCGACATCACCGCTCGTCTCCCCTCCATCGAACTGCCCCCCTCACCCAATCCGGGTGAGTTCGTCGTGTTCTTGTCCCACTTTCAATGGGGATTCGGCCTGCCGGTGAGCGATTTCTTCCGGTATTGGCTTAGCACCTACCACCTGCAGCCGCACCATCTTCCAGCCAATGCTATCACCTCTCTCTCTGCCTTTGCTTCTACGATCGAAGGCTACACCGGATTGTGGCCCATGAAGGATCTGTGGATCCGGTTCTTCGGCCTTCGTCGTAACGTCATCCCCAATATCCAAGTTGAATCCGAGGACAAGCAGCTCACCCAATTCGGAGCTGTGTTCATCTCACCCTGGAGGACTTCCGTTTTCCCCCGGGTCACCGGGCTTGACTCCTACAAAGCATGGGCTCGAACCTTCTTCTATGTCCGGAACTCGGGCACTGAAGATTTGATCCGGTTGCTCCCCTACACTCCGGGTCCACCTGATCCAGAATTCTGGGAGGAGGTCTCCAAGAAGCCCACGGCTCTAGCCAACCGAGTTAACAAGAGGTTCGCGGAACTGAAGAAACTCAGATTGCGCAACGAGGATGCTATGATCACGTTCGTGCGCAACCAAATCTCTCCCCTCCAGAAGCGCACCCACAAGGTGTGCCACATGAGTTTCGGCCGCGACCCCAACCGGACCTCCTCCTTCGAGCTGAGCAACACGGAGATTTTTCGCCGGGTTAAGGCTCTCTTCACCACCCACAAGGATTTATCCGCCGAATGGACGTGGGGAATTGAGCACTTCTGTCGTGACAGGCTCCCTCCTGCGGTAAGCTTCGCGGGGCAAACCTATTTCAGATCAAATATGTGTCGGTTTTTGTTGTATTTTTGACACTGTTCTTCATGCTTTCTCTCAGCTGTTCCTTCAGCAAACTCTTGAGGATGGTACGGATCCGACCCTTAAGTGGGCGCCGGACCGAGAAATCCCGGATGAGGAGGAGCCAGACCAGGAGATGTTTCTCCCTATGAACGACGCTACAAAACGACCCAGCGGTAAATTCTCTTCTCTTAGAGACTGGCCCAATGATGAGGAGGACTCGGATGTCGATGTGATTGAACCTGTTGAGGCTGTCCCTCTTTCTTTTGCCTTTCCGGCATCAGCTAACCCCGGTGGGCATATCCACGAGGATCCTCCACTTGCTACGGGCGAGCCGGTTCCGGTGGCGTCGAAGAAGAAGCGCGGAGCCGCACCAAGTTCTTCCTCCAAACCTTCTCAGCCCACAAAAAGGCGAAAGAAGGCCGGAGACAAGACCGCTTCCAAGCCGGCAGGCAAAGCCCCGGCACGAAGGGCTCGGAAACCTAAGGAGGCCGAAACCTCGGATGCGTAAGTCATTTTTCGTTGCATAACTCACTTGTCCTTGCATCGTGGTAATTTCTCTTCTGACATTATTCTCTTCTTCAGGGCTCCGGTGGAGGTCCCTCAGAGCGGATCAAGCATCTCTTCACCACTTCGATCTGGCCCTTCTCCTCCTCGTGACGACGAGTCACGTCCGCTGAGCCCTATTCCAGAGGGTTCTGCGGCTGCTCCGGGTTCCGCACTACCTCGTCGAGAGGAACGCGACCTTAGAGCGGGAGGGGTCAGTCCAGCCGAGGTGACGGCGTCCACAACTTCGGCATCGCCGCAACCAGCAGCCACCGAGGCTACCTCAACACCAGCACCAGCAGCAGTTCCAGTACCAGTGACTGAACCAGCACCAGCACCTGCTCCGGCACCAAGAAAACCAACAACTGCTCCAAGTCCCGCTACAAGAGCCCCAGTGCCAAGCTCTTCCGCCTCGTCCGAGTCATCTCAACCTCGGCGAGGAACTACTTCAGCAGCTTCTAAGGGGAAATCCACTGCAGTTACTTCTTCCCAGCAAGCTAAAGGCAAAAAGGCTCCGGATGCTACCAAGTCAGCATCCGTCGAGGCTGGGCAGCGAACCCTATCGTCGATGCTTCCCAAGAAAGCTCCAGCAGCGAAGGATGTTCCTGCCGAGCCAGCTGATGCGCAGCAAATGGTTCTGCATACCAGCCCAGCCCTTGCCTTGGTTGAGAGGAAAGAAGCGCACGCGAAGGGCTTGGTGGCACCCCATATGCCCACCGGTGAGCGGTACCCTCCGAGCCTTATTGAGTTCTTCATGAACTAGAACAAGGCGGAGTTCGTCCACAACGACGATCTCCCGGAAAAGTTTGGCCCCGCAGAATTTTCCGCCCAAATGAATACCGCCGTTAAGGCAATTAACCTCGCGGGGCGAATGATGGAGGTATGTCGTTTCTCCTTTACATGCTGTAGATAATAACCATTAGTCCCCGAGCCTCCGGTGGAGTAGCTTGTTACTCGGCCGGATGCTCATTAGAAAACTAACGTAGCTCCATGTGAACTTCGAATATGCACACACCTAGAGCCGGGTTAAGTTCTACTTGGCCTGGGTCTTGTATACTTCGAATATGCACACACCTAGAGCCGAGTTAAGTTCCACTTGGCCCGGATCTTGTACACTTCGAATATGCACACACCTAGAGCCGGGTTAAGTTCCACTTGGCCCGGATCTTGTACACTTCAAATATGCACACACCTAGAACCGGGTTAAGTTCCACTTGGCCCGGATTTTGTACACTTCAAATATGCACACACCTAGAGCCGGGTTAAGTTCCACTTGGCCCGGATCTTGTACACTTCGAATATGCACACACCTAGAGCCGGGTTAAGTTCCACTTGGCCCAGATTTTGTACGCTTCGAATATGCACACACACCTAGAGCCGGGTTAAGTTCCACTTGGCCCGGATGTTGTACACTTCAAATATGCACACACCTAGAGCCGGGTTAAGTTCCACTTGGCCCGGATCTTGTACACTTCGAATATGCACACACCTAGAGCCGGGTTAAGTTCCACTTGGCCCGGATTTTGTACACTTTGAATATGCACCAAGCTAATTTTACGCTTCTGTACTTTTTTTAGGTAACTACCAATCGCCGGAGTGCTGAATTCCAACGTCTGCTGGATACCCACAAGATGCTACGCGCAAAGCACGTTGCACTTATTGCAGAACATGAAAAGAGGGGTAAGTTTCTCCCTTGGCACTTCTCCATTTTTCTTCACCTTCTTCTGCCGAACTAATCTCATTCGGTTTCTGCAGCTGGGGTGGAGGCTGTGAACAAGATCATGCGGAAGAACTTGGAGGAAATCAGGGGTATGTCCTCTTTTGTCCGACCTCGTAGTGTTTTCCATTTCCTCTTCTCCTTGGCTCGGCAAACATTCACTCCTCGGCTCTGCCGGGTCAACATACTATTTCAGCATTGCTTGAGGATAGTGTGCCCGTGCCTGATATGATGCTGCATTTTCTCGAACAAGCAGGGCAGCATCAAGCCGAGCTAAAGAAGAAAGATGACGAGCTTGCTCTCCTCCGGACTAAGGACAACGAGATTGACAGGCTCAAGGCTGAGATGGAGAAGATGAAGGCCCAACACCAAACCGAGCTCCAAAAGGTTGGCCAGAACACAGAAGAGCGTGAGCGCCTTACTCTCCAGATTTCCAAGGACCAGGATGTACTCAAAGAATCCGACATCCAGCTTGGGTCGGCAAACGCTGAGCTTGAGCAACTTCGCAAGAGACGCGATGACTACATCAAGTTGTTGACCCGGATTCACAGCCACATTTCACGTAAATTCTCTTTCCTTATCCGACATAATTTGCCGGGTTACTTCATATGTCTTTTCTTCAGCTTCTTCCTTTGCCTTGTTGCCAGGCCACTTTCCAGAGGGTACTCCTATTGCGAGCGCTGCTGTTGCCAATTTCCGCCGAGAGAGGGGTACTCCCGTCGCTCTTGACGGTGAAAGCATTCCTTTAGACATGGAGGACCTATTGGTCAGCTTGTCATCTCGCGTGGAAATCATCAAGAATTACGGCAAGGATCTCCTCGATGTTTCCGTCCGGATTTTCAACACGTTCTGGCCCGGTGAGAGCGCTCCGAAGAAAATCACACTTCTTGCTGAAAAGCTGTCAGATATCGAGACCCAGCTTGACCTATGGAGGGAGTCTGTTGGGCGTGCCACAGCTGATACTATCCTTCACAATATACTCACATGGTACGAGAAGATTGACCTCCTTACATCGCCAAGACCGGATCCAGATGGACCGATGATCCGGAGTGGGTAGCTCGGCGCCAGGCTTGCGCCTACAACCTCGTCGAATATTCTCCTATCCATGACTGGGTTGAAGGACCGAGCTTCTTGGAAACCGCTATGGACGAGCACGTTGAGAACGTTGAAGATGGGTCGGATGAGGACGAAGAAGGTGATGCCTCAGATATTGAAGACAGCGAAGACGGCGCCGAAATTCCTCCTCCTGCTGCTCCTTAGGTCAAAAAACTTGAAAATTTATCAGATCCCCGGTATGCCGGGTGCAACTGTATGTTGTGTACATGTGATATTTTTCTACTATGTTTCTATGCCGGATTAACTTGAGCGTAGTCCCCGAGTTTCATTTTCTTGTTCGTCCAATCCTCTGGCTCGGTCCGTGTCTACCTTGATTCGGTTTTATGACTTACGAATCCGAGCTTCAAAAATTGTTTTAACAATACTTAGAAACTTTTAGGCTTAGCTCAAAATAATTCAGCATAGTAACTTGAAAATAAATACAGGGTTAGTCCAAAAAACAAACGTTAGCTCGAATAAATTCGTTTCCTTAGTCGTTTTTCATGTGCTACGCAATTCCAAACTTGTTCTCTTGCTTGCCATGAAGCCAATTCTTGTTGGATAGCAGCAAGTCGAAGAGTTGGGTTTTTGGTGCTCACACATTACTAATTCGGATTAAGTAGAACAACTTATTCCAGCTAACGTATGAGAGATAACAACAATAATTATTAAGGCAGTCCGAAGTTATCGCCGAGGCGTCTTGTTTCATTGATAAGTTCATTGCCGACATACATACCGACATATGAGACGACTCGGATACATACACTTCTTAGCTAAGTGTAGAAGGGACGAAGTAGTGCTACATTCCACGGTCACTTGGATTCCTCTCCAGACCTGTCCGCCTTGTTCTTTTCCTGTGGCTTTGCATCGATAAGATAGTAAGAATCATTGTGCAATGCTTTGCTCACAATGAATGGCCCTTCCCATGGGGGGATAATTTATGCATGCCAGTAGTATGTTGTACCAACCAGAGCACCAGATCGCCTTCCCGAAAGACTCGGGGGCACACTTTCCGGCTATGATAGCGTCGGAGATTTTGTTGATATATGGCGGATCCGACAAGCGTTCTCTCGCTTCTTCCAGCAGATCAACATCATTTTGTCGGGATTCTTGCACTTCGGCTTCTGTGTATTGGGTGACCCTAGGCGAATCATGCTCTATGTCGGCTGGTAATACAGCTTCTGCCCCATATACCAGAAAAAACGGCGTATAGCCTGTTGATCGATTCGAAGTTGTTCTTAAACTCCATAGTACCGCTGGTAGTTCTTCTATCCAGCACCCCGCTGATCTTTGCAGCGGCTCAATGAGCCGGGGTTTTATCCTGGATAATACTAATCCGTTGGATCTTTCCACTTGTCCGTTCGATGCAGGGTGGGCTACCGAGGCTACGTCCAGCCGGATCTTCTTATCTCGGCAGAATCGCGCAAATGCTCCTTCAGCAAAATTTGTGCCGTTATCAGTTATGATACTATGAGGATAACCGTATCTCAAGATGATGTCTTTGAGAAATGTTACGGCCGTAGCTCCATCACATTTTCTTATAGGCTTCACTTCAATCCATTTTGTAAACTTATCCACCATGACCAAAATGTGTGTCATGTTTCCCCTTGCTAGTTTGAACGGACCAACCATATCCAAGCACCATACGGCAAATGGCCACGTAATTGGTATGGTATTGAGTTCCGACATTGGCATATGTGTCTTAGTAGCATATCTTTGACAACCATTGCATTTTCTCACCAGATCTTCCGCTTGTTCTAAGGCACTTGGCTAGTAAAATCCATGCTGGAATGCTTTTGCTACTAAGGCTCTGGATGACGCATGATGCCCGCACTCTCCTTGGTGTATATCTCGGAGGATGTCAAGCCCTTCTTCCGGGTCAACGCATCGCTGGAGGACGTTGGTTACACTCCGTTTGTACAGCTTGGAATTGATAATTGTGTATGCTTTTGCTCTCCTCTGAGTTTGCCTGGCTAACACCTCCTCAGTGGGTAACGTTCCGTCTTTCAGGAATTGGAATATAGGCAGTGCCCAAGCTGGTATCGCTCGTGCAGGGAACACGTCCTCGTCGATTTCCATCTGATCCGCCAGCATAACTTCAGCCGAATCATGCTGAGCAGTCCCCGGGTCTAGCGAGGTAGTCCCCGGGTTTGCTGAGGCAGTCCCCGGGTTTGCTGATGCAGTCCCCAGGTCTCGCGTACAACCTCCTGTGTCAATGTCCATGGGCTCAGCTCCGGATTCCGTATCTTCCGGGATATAGATCGAGTCGGTTCCTGAGGACAGCCTGATAGATGGTTTTCTGAGGTGTTCCAATGCTACACCCGGTGGAATTGCCTGTCGGGTCGATCCGAGCTTCGACAGCATGTCGGCAGCCTTGTTTTCCACTCGGGGTACATGGTGAAATTCACACCCCTCAAAGTAACCATATATCTTCTACACGTGAAATTTGTATAGTGCCATGTTTGGATCCAGGGCGTCCCACACTCCGGACACTTGCTGCACCACCAAATCCGAGTCGCCAAAGCATATTATCCAACGTATGCCAATCTCTTGCCACTTTGAGCCCATGCACAAGAGCCTCGTACTCAGCGACATTGTTCGATGCCGCGAAATGGATCTACAATACGCATTTTAGCTGGTCCTTCTTTGGCGAGGTAAGCACAACCCCGACGCCTAATCCGGTTTTGGTTTTCGACCCGTCAAAGTGCATCCTCCAGTAGTTCAGATCTGGTGGCGGTGGTTCGTATTGTACCTTGGCCCAATCTACAAAAAAGTCCGCCACAGCCTGAGACTTGATCGCTTCTCTTCTATCATATTGGGGCACATAAGGGGCTAACTCAATTGCCCATTTTGCAATTCTGCCACTCGCATCCTTGTTACCCATTATCTCGGATATGGGAGCTTCACATACCACTTTGATGGGGTGCTCCTCAAAGTAATGCTTTAACTTCTTTGCCGCCATATAGACACCATATGCCACCTTTTGAAAGTGCGGGTAGTTCTGTTTTGAGGTAGACAATACCTCGCTCAAGTAATATACTGGCCTCTGCACCGACTTACCCTCTTCATTGCGCTCCACTACAATCACTTCACTTACAACTCGGTTGGTTGCGGCTATGTAGAGCAACATTGGCTCCTTTGATAGTAGAGAGGCTAACACTGGTGCAGTGGCCAACATCTTTTTTAAGTGGGCAAAGGCTTCATCGGCCTGTGGTGTCCAAATGAACTTATCCGACTTTTTCATGAGTTGGTAGAGAGGCAATGCCCTTTCTCCCAGCCGACATACAAACCGACTCAACGATGCTAGGCACCCAGTGAACTTTTGGACATCGTTAAGACACTTTGGCAGCTCCATTCGCTCAATGGCCAGAATCTTAGTTGGATTAACCTCGATACCTCGGCTGGAGACGAGAAATCCGAGTAATTTTCCAGCCGGGACACCGAAGGTACATTTTTCCGGGTTAAGCTTCATCCGGAACCTTCTCAAGTTCGCGAATGTCTGCCTGATGTCGTCAAGGAGCGTTTTGCTTTCCTTGGTCTTGATAACCATGTCATCCATGTATACTTGTATGTTTTGACCTATTTGGTCGTGCAAACATTTTTGCATACATCTTTGGTACGTTGCACCTGTATTACATAAACCGAACGGCATAGTGCGATAGCAATAAGCCCCATACGGGGTAATAAACGCAGTCTTTATTTGATCATCCGGGTTCAGAGGTATCTGGTGGAAACCAGAATATGCATCAATGAATGACAACAGTTCACATCCCGCGGTTGAGTCTATGACCTGATCTATCCTCGGCAGTGGAAATGGATCTTTTGGACACGCCTTGTTCAGGTTCGTGTAATCGATACACATACGCCAAACCACTGCCACGTTCGGATCATCCTTCTTCTTTTCTACCAGCACCTAGAGAGCCAATCCGGATACAGCATTTCCATGATAAATCCTGCTGCTAGCAATCGAGCTATCTCGTGTCCAATGACCTTTCTCCTATCCTCGGCGAAGCGGCAGAGAGGTTGCTTCACCGGCCTTGCTCCAGGTCTTACGTTCAAAGAGTGCTCGGCCAAATCCCTTGGAACACCTTGCAAGTCCTGCGTGGACCAAGCAAAAATGTCCTGATTCTCACGGAGGAAGTTGACAAGCTCGCTTTCCGGGAACATGTCATCAACTGGAACCTTCTTGGTATCCTTTGCGGCTTGGAATGAAACGCTACCATGCAGGTTACTCAACGCCGGCATATACTGCTGCGCGGATTGAGCTAATGCCGCCACCTCTTGGTTTTTTCTTTTCTCTTGCGCAATCACGAGTGACTCGGCTAGGTTAGACCCTGCTGAGGCACACTCAATGGAACGTCGGAAATCTCCAGCAATGGTAATCACTCCATTTGTCCCGGGCAACTTCATCTTCAAACAACTGATGTGGCAGCTTGCCATGAACTTGTTCAATGCTGGTCTTCCGAGTAACGTGTGATACGCACTTTCCAAGTTCACCACCTCAAACTCCAGATTCTTAGTTCGCGGTTATCCTCAGCCGAATAGCACGTCGACCCGGACTTTGCCTATGGGCTCACAAGAAATGCCTGGTACAATGCCATGGAAAGTTGTTCTTGTAGCCTGGAGCATGTTCTCCGAGATGCCCAACTTGCGCATCGTATCCGCATACATGATGTTAATGCTACTGCCATTGTCAATTAGTACCTTGGAGAACCTCACGTTGATGTTCGGTCCAATGAATGTCGGATCTAGCACTAGCGCATAAGAACCTGGACTCGGCATAAGCTTAGGGTGATCTTTGATGTTCCAGGTGATTTCCTGGTCCGACCAAGGCATGTATCTCGTCACTGCCGACATTACCGCATTGACCTCCATATGTTGGTTCTGCAAGCTCTTTCTATCTGTTTCCTCAGTTGTGAACACACAATAACTCTGGTGATGTTCTCTGTACTCATCCCTCCCTCGTTTCCGGGGTACCTCTGATCCGACTGTTGCTGATTTTCCACCTGATGCACTACATCCCTTCTCTCATTGTTGTCATACCTCGGCAGAGGGGGAGGCAACATTAGCTGTTGCGTGTTTGCTCCGGAGAGCAATTGCTGCCGAGGTAACTCCTGCCGAGGTTGATCATTCCGGGGTGCCTGAGCATTCCCCGAACCACCTTGTTCTATCTTACGCATCCACTCACATTGCCTCACAGTGACCCGCCGGGCTATTCGGATTTGGCGTGTGAAACTTACACGGCTGGTCCAACATCGACTCATAGGTATACCTCGAACGGTCTTTCTTTTCTTGCCACTGTTTCTTTTGCTCCGGAGTCCATGTTTTCTTGCCATCGTTCCTTGGAGTCCATTGCCCTCCCATTCTCTGGCGTTGGTTGCTCCCTGCTCCGGGTTGATCTTGATTCACAGCTGCAACTTGTTGCGAACCGTGGCGATGATCCGGTCTATCATCTCTTCTTTTTCCTCTGTAATCGTTCCTTCGAGATGACCCGGCTCCGTCCCTCTGATAGTACTCCTTGTTTGACTCGTTTGACGCCAGCCTAGGTTGAGTCGGATCACCCAAAGCATACGAATCAGCAGTCCGGATCATCTCTGCCAACGTAATTGGCATTTTCCTTTGCAACTTCATCCACAACTCGCTGCCATATCTGCACCCTTGCGCAAACCATGCTATGGCCTGTGACTCTATGACACCCTCACACGAGTTTCTCACGGTACACCACCGGGTCAAGAATTCACGGTCTGTCTCATTAGGTCTTTGCTTGCACATTGCTAGGGTCTGCGGCCTATTCGGACTCTGATATGTACTTGAGAAGTTGCTGATAAACATTTCTTCAAAATCTATCCAGCAGTTGATGCTTCTGGGTGGTAAATTATTCAGCCATACTCTGACCGGACCTTCCAACATCTGGGGTACGTATCGTACAGCCCATCTCAAGTTGCCAGTGGCAATTTTCACAGCCGTAGCATAGTTTATCATCCAATCCTCTGGCTTGGTACTGCCGTCATACGTCTTTGTGCCTCTGGGCAACTAGAAGTTGGGTACCGGTGGCTCCTTCATGATCCGGGGTCCAAAGCACGCTGGACCTAGGGGACCTTGACATTCGATCTGTTCTGACCTATACAGGCGATCCAGTTTCAACCTAGCGTCATCCGACATTAAATCCCTGCTTCCCAATCTTGACCCTATCACATGATAGTCCGGTCTCGGGTACCCCGCGTTCATCATCTCCGAATCACCGTCATTGTATCGGTTTTACACTTGGGGTGCACCTTTCTGTTGCATACCTCAGCCGGCGCTTTGCTCTTGCCTTGGTATATTCTGCTGCTGCGGTTGTCCTGCTCCTGCGGAGTTTCGCTGTCCGGCATTGCTGTTGGCAGCGTTCCCTTGACCTGCATTGCCTTGGTCGTGGTTACCTCGTCCAGCTTCACCTCGGCTCGCACTTCGTCGATCATCATTTTTCTGTGTTTATTTTTCTTTTCCTGCACGCGTCGGGTCGTACGGGACGATCTGTTTGTTCCGTCTGGCCGAGGTTACTACCTCTTCTCTCCTTGGACCACCATGAGGTGACGATGCGGCTCCAGTGGATTTCTCCGGGTTACCCATCACTGAATGAACGATTTTGGAAGCTCCAGCTCTCTTCGGGTTAGCTCTGAGTAGCTCTTCGTTCTGTCTGTTCGTGATCCGAACTAACTCGTTAACCCTATCTTGCTGTCTTTGACGGGCCTCACCCGTCAGACCCTCTAACTCGGATGCAGCCGCATCCGCTGCTCTGAGGTTCTTCGCCGGGGTACTATACCTCGGCAACCCCACAGACAAATAGTTTTTCGACCCCTCGGCTCCATCATCACCTTCTCTATTCATCTCGCTTATGAGATTTCTCCCTTTTACTTTTACCGTATCAACTTTGTTTGCCTTTGCATACTCACGCATCGTCATGTTCAGCGACTGCTGATCCGCGCTATTTTCTTTGCGCCCTCTAGTATCTTTTGCCTAGTTTCCTCTAGCTCGGCCTATGCCTGAGCCGGATCTACCACTGCTGCTACCGGGTTAGCCAAGCTATCCATAGCTTCTCTCAGTACGTTCTTAGGCCTGTCTAGTGGTGGCCCTCTACCTTTCCTCGGTGCCTTAGGTGTTACCTCCGGGTCTGGTGCTGGATCCTTGCTTGCGCCTGCCCCCGGCGCAGTCATCATCACTTCAGCACGGTTCGGGGAGCAAGTGATACGCGCCTCGTGAACCACCCTAAGGGGTGGTTCCCCTGCCTCGACGATGCGCCACGGGTGAACGCATGATACGTCCACCGCAACGTAGACCTTGTGTGCTCCCAGCTTGACGAAGAGGCCGTTGCGCGGGAGCGGGCGCGTGCCGAAGCAGCCAGCGTTGTCGCTGACGAAATCCAGCGCTCCAAAGCGCTGAACGAGCCCGAAGAAGATGCGTTCGCCGGTGCCGATGAGGTTTCCCGTCCGGATCTTCACCCCTGCTAGCGCCACTAGCCCCACGGTGGGCGCCAACTGTCGTGGTGGTGTCACAGCAGATGCCATGGATAGGCTAAAGGTGGGGACTAATACATGCTCTGGGAATCCAGGGAGGGATAGTGGAGTGATTCTCCACACAGAAGATTGTATTCCTTTCAAGTTTACAAGTGCTCCTAGAGCTGTACTGGCGAGAGGAGGAAGAAGAAGCTCTCTTACTCTCAACTACCGTTCACCCCTAGCATCTTAGCGAAATCTGTATCGAAGAAAGACCAACCCAAACTAGCACTCAACCCCTTCTACGGGAACCCTAGCCCCCCTTATATAGAGGGGGCTCAGTCTCTGCCTAGGGCATACGTGGAGGCATATTCCTAAGAATATGCCTCCTCTCAAAGTAGTAACCCGACCGGGGTGCTTTTCCCCCGCGTCATACATGCTTTAGCTACGTGAGCCTCTGCGGCGCCAGCCACCGACAGGCGTCGTCACCTGTCGGCTATGACCCGGTGGTCCTGCCCATGCTTGCCTTCATGCAAGGCGTCTGGCCTTCTTTTTGACCAGAGAGATTCCTTCCTTCTCCCAGAAGCTAAACGGGACCCGGATCATGGTAGATCCGGCCCCACCTGTTCCTGCATACAAGCTAAACAAGCACTTCTGACTTACTCCTTAAGTCGGCTGAGACAATGTTAGGCGACCCCCCTGGTCCGGGTTACTCCGTGATCCGGCCTTCCTTGAGGTGACCCGGCCAGCATCCGCTTTGACCCTGCCGACCTTCGGCTAACTCGACCTTTATACCCCGGAGTGACCCTACCCGGGGGTATCCCCCCAACATTGTCAATCTCATCGTGTTTTATGGAAAACAAAAGATTAAACGTATTGAATAGAAAGAAGTAAAAGTTTGCAGAAAGTAAACACAAAGAAGTAAAAGATTGTAGATTGTATGTAAAAGACAAGGACCAGGATCCATAGTTCATTAGAGGTGGCTCTCCTTAAGATAGATAACATGCTGGGTGAACAAATTACAGCGGGGCAATTGACAAACATCGAGAAAGAAATACATGCATATACTAATCATCTTGACTCCTTTGAGACTTGATCGGGCATTACAACATTATACATAGACCGCCATCCAACTGCATCTATGACTAATAATCCACCTTCAGGTTATCATCCGAACCGTCTCCAGTATTAAGTTGCAAGCAATAGATTATTGCTTTATGAATTGCGTGTAAAGTAAACAATACGATTGTTCTATGAACAAAGGATTATTGTTTTGTCCCTAGTAGCAACAGCACATCTAGTACCTTAGAGATTTCTGTCACTTCCCCATATTACGAGAGGCATTAACCCACTATCGAGCATAAATACTAACTCTTGGAGTTGCTAGCATCTACTTGGCCAAGATAGCTACTAACAATGGAAAGCATGCAAGATCACAAATAACAAAGACATGATAGAATCAATAATCAATCTGAAATAGCATCTCAATATCCATCGGATCCCTGCAAACACAACATGTAGAATTACAAATAGATAATCTTGATCATAAACGGAGCTCATAAGATCTAGACATGAAAGCACAAAGGAGGAGAACCAGCCATCTAGCTACTACATGGATCCGTAGTCCAAGGATGAACTACCCACGCATCACACCGGAGGCTTGCATGGTTGTGGCATCCCGCAAAACCACTACTAGAAAATCGCGTTGTTTTTGTGCATTGCATCATCATGACCGCATGCTCATGTCATCATGCCACATTGCATTTGAGCATTGTCATCATCTTGCATTTTGCTTGCATAAAACTATTTGCGGAAAAACCTGTTCTTGTTTTCTAAACGCTCCGTCTTTGTTCAAACACAAAACCCGGGTCTCCGGATTAATTTGTTTTGTCGGACAACGGTTTGCAAAACCCTGTTTAAAACAAATAAAATATTTAATTATTTTTAGGGGGGCAGTCGAACGGGCCGATTCGACCCAGTCGACCACCCCCAGAATAAAATCGGTCCACCCAAACTCTAAACCTAATTTCCACCCAATCCTAATCTACCCACCAATCACAGCTTGCCATCTCACCCTCTTCCCCAATCCCTACCCACCTTGCCACCTCATCAATCCACCCCTGCAAAGACCCCACTCCTTCTCTCACCCCAGTCCCACCTACCCCTCTCTCTCTCTCACTCACAGCTGGCCCCCCCCCAGGCCCCACTCCCACCCGACCCCCCCCCCCCCACCCCCCCCCACCCCGACCAGCTCCCTTGGCCCACCCTGGACCCGGTCCACCCCTCCCCACGTGACCCCCTCCCCCCCCCTGGGTTCCACCGCCCCCGGCCCCCCCCCCCAGTCCCCCGCTCTCCTCTCTCTCCTCCTTCCTCCTCTCCCGGCCTGCCCCTCCTCTCTGCGTCCTCCAGCCATGGCCAGCGCCCGAGCCGAGGGGCCCGTCCGCCGGCCTCCCCCAGTGCTCGCCACCGCTTCCACTGCCCAGCCCGAGCTCACCGGAGGCCACCTCCCTGTTCGCCTCCTCGCCGGCTCTCCCTCTCCTCCCTCTGCTGCCCACTTGCCGTCGTCGAGCCCGGCCCAGCGCGCTCCGGCCTCGTCGACCCCCCCTCGCCGCCGAGCTTTCCCCTCTGCCTCACCGCGCCGCCGACCGCGCTCGCCTCGGCCCCGCCTCCATCCTCGACCGCCACCGCCCACGATGCCGTTCCTTTCTCCCCCAACCTCGAGGCCCCATCCCGCCGCCGTCGGAGCCCACCCTCGATGCGCCGCCTCCTCTTCCTCTGCTCGCCTCCGGTGCCCGACCCTCTCGGGCCTCCTCTCCGCCGCCAGAATCCTCTGTGCCTGCGTCTCCCTCCTCTCGGCCGGCCTCCCGCTCGGACCAGCCGCCCGGCGCTTGGCCTGCCTCCGCCGAGCTGCCGCCCTCTGCCGCCAGTTGCCGGCCGTCGCCGTCAGTCCACCTCCCCCTAGTCGCTGGCCTCTGCCTGCCCTGTGAGCCGCGACCCTGCTGCGTCTCTGTCTCGTTGGGGCCAAACCCCGTCGTCGCCGATGTCATGCCATCTGCCTCCACCCATGCAGGTTTCCTGTGTAGTACCAAGTTGGTGCTGAGTTGTTGGGTGTGGAGGCAACGAGACCGCAAGATCTTCCGTGGATCGACGATGAGTTGAACCGAATAGGGCGCCACCCGAAGACCAGGGGTCCTCCTTCAAGGATCCGATGGCCGAGACCCTGAAGACCGATCTAGAGCGCCAAGGCCTTCGCATGGAGTCGGCAAGATCATCCGGGAACACCAAGATCAACTGCGCAGGCCCGACAAGATCGACACCAACCAGGGCGAGTCCGATGCCCCGACGCCAGACCAAGTACTTCCTCCCGAAACACCAAGATCTCTGCGTGAGACGACAAGACCGACAACATGGCCCGACCACCGCGGATGCGACAAGATCTACCTCAGTTATCCGAGACCGATCCCGTCGAATCCCGAACCCCAGCTCCGAACCCCGAACCCCCGGACCCCCAAGATCGCCGAACCCTAATGTGTGACCCTGATCCGAGCCCCTATTTTTATAAATGCCATCTATATAATTGGTTGCATATTAAATTGTCATACTCGCATGCATATTGTCATGTGGTTTGGGGGCCTTATGCCGATTCACTGCATAATTAAATATGGGGCCCATATGCGGGCAAATCTAGTCTTATATTGGCCTCATTTAAATTTGTGTAGCGAACCGGTGATATATTTTGCCTTGCTCAAACAACATTTAATTTGCGGGGTAGTTAAACAACTTGGACCTAATAATTAATTGTCGGGACCCCCGATTCCGCTTAATATTGCCTAATTGCATCGCCCCTTGCCATGCCATACATCATACATGCATCATGCTCGATCTTTTGCCGTAGTATTAAATAGTGCATCCGGTGTTTCTTCTAGTGTTTTGCTTCTTCGCGGATAAGGCCGTTGAGTTGATGTGAGCTTCGCCCCGATCTTCGGATGAACCTTCAGCAATGTTTTCAGGCGAGCACCTCCCCCTTTCTACCTATCTTACTTTTATAGTATTTATTCCCTCCTGTTGATCTATTGCTATCTGTGTTGCGATGCTCTAGTTTTCGTACCCGGGATAACCCTTGCAGCCTCATATTGCCTTGGACACATCCTATTACCTGTGGATTGGTAGATAGTTGGACTTGCGCGTCGTAGTCGCTCGCTCAAGTGCTGTTGTGTGTCGTCAAGAACCACAGTTGTTGGAGTATGGCCGTGTGTTTAATGCTGGAGATGGTTATTACTTTAAATACTGTTTAATAACTAAAAATGGAAGTAGGTAAATGCAGAGGCACCGGTGGGTGATAGATAATATTTGGTTTCCGACCGCCCACTGGTGTCCCGTAGGACCCCGAGTTCTTGACACCTGTTCCGAGATCGAGCGCGCTAACCACAGGTGGGGAGATATGGGCCCCCCATCGATTAGTACCTGATAATTTACTGTTATAATTTGACTTGTATCCGATGTGACTAGTAATCAGCTCAACTACAACGAAATGGCTAAATAAAAGTACCAACAACTGCTGGGTTTTGGGATATCTCATGCTAATTGTATTTGACTAGTAAGTGTCGCAACTACAACGGATTGGTTAAATAAAACTGCCCACTGCTTATTTTATCAGGATGACTATCTATACTTGACTAGTAATTGCTGCAACGATAACTGAATAAATAAAACTGCCAACTGTGTGAGTTCCTCGGTTGACTTCCTCGTTTGGTGTCGAGGGGGAAATACCAGGATGGGTATGTTTGGTGGTAGTATCAGGATGGTTCCGAATAGGTCTTTCTTATCCCTCTCTGATAGCCGACAGTTATATCGAGTCTCTATAGGTTGTTTAGTACATGCTGCGCTGCCGCTTCAGTCCACCATACCTATGTAGGCGAGGACCGCCGAATTCTAGTCTCGCCGTGTACTGGCCTCGATCGACGCTCCTCTTTTTCCTTTGCCCTTTGTCGGCACCCCTTTTGTTTAAGCAGGTTCTGAGATCGACGTCGTTAGCAGGGTTACCCTTCCGGCTTGGCCTGGGCAGGGTTATGGACGCCATTGGTTATTCTTCAGGGCTCTTAGCCCCATTTGCATCTTGTCCGTAGTCGGACGCTCTATCGTTTTCAAGGTGATTTGGATCTTTGTATTGTATATCTGTATTCTTGACTCATTGAGTTGCTGTTGTATATATATCTGTTCTGTGGGTCCCATCGAGGACTGTTGTGTAATGTTATTACTTCGTTTTCCACCCGCACGAAAGTGCCTGGTGGGCACCTTTGAATCGTTTCTATGCGGGTTTGGCGGGATTCGCTAAAACTTGCATAGGGCCGATTCTGAGGGTGTTACAGAGTGGTATCAGAGCTCAGCAGTTGCGATACCCCACAAGTCCAGCCTGTAGGATAACCTAGCTAACGGCCGAAGTAGAGTGTCAAAACTATTTTGCAAAACCGGTTGGATAGTTCTGATTAGGTCTGATTTTACTCCTTACCCCTCTGCTGCTCTCCTCTCACCTCTGCGTGTTTTGAATCCGTTCTCTTCTCTCTCTTCGAGTCCAGGATTTCTCGTGGTTGGGTTCCGTCATACCTTCAGGGTTTCGCTTCCTCTTTTGGTAACGGTGTTGCTACATCTGGTCTTCATGCTATCCGAGGAATCCTTCGTCTGGTGGACTTCTCTTTGTTCCTTCTCGTGCCTTCCGGTGTTTTCCGACGCGACGACATCATCTACGCCAGATCCGATGCAGAGTCTGCATCACTCCTTTGTTCCTGAACCTCGGTTGTCGAGATCTTCAGTCTGATTCCGAGAATGGTTGCGCACTTTTCTACTGATTGTGCAGAGTAATAGTTTGGGTGCGTGATGGATTGGCCCCCATGCCGACAACCCCTTCTATTCGCTTTTGTACATTGAAGTGGATGAGAATGCATCGGTTCCCTCTTTCTATCGAAGCTAGAGGTGGCTTTATTTGTTGATACCTCTACCTTCGACCTTTTGTTCTCGGAGTGTTCTCTTGTCGATCACGGACAACGACCTCTTGTTAGTGGTGTCGCGAGGATCTACACGAAGCGAGAAGACGCAGATCGCCGACCTTCCTTCCGGTACCATGAGGCGGATCTCGAGGGCGAGATCCTTTGTTAGTGGTGTCGAATTGTGGCATCCCGCAAAACCACTACTAGAAAATCGCGTTGTTTTTGTGCATTGCATCATCATGACCGCATGCTCATGTCATCATGCCACATTGCATTTGAGCATTGTCATCATCTTGCATTTTGCTTGCATAAAACTATTTGCGGAAAAACCTGTTCTTGTTTTCTAAACGCCCCGTCTTTGTTCAAACACAAAACCCGGGTCTCCGGATTAATTTGTTTTGTCGGACAACGGTTTGCAAAACCCTGTTTAAAACAAATAAAATATTTAATTATTTTTAGGGGGGCAGTCGAACGGGCCGATTCGACCCAGTCGACCACCCCCAGAATAAAATCGGTCCACCCAAACTCTAAACCTAATTTCCACCCAATCCTAATCTACCCACCAATCACAGCTTGCCATCTCACCCTCTTCCCCAATCCCTACCCACCTTGCCACCTCATCAATCCACCCTGCAGCACCCCACTCCTTCTCTCACCCCAGTCCCACCTACCCCCTCTCTCTCTCCCTCACCGACAGCCTGGCCCCACCCCAGGCCCCACTCCCACCTGACCCCACCACCCACTCAACCCCCCCACCCCGACCAGCTTCCTTGGCCCACCCTGGACCCGGTCCACCCCTCCCCGCGTGACCCCCTGCCTGCCCCTGGGTCCCACCGCCCCGGCCCCACCCCCACGGTCCCCCGCTCGCTCCTCTCTCTCCCTCCTTCCTCCTCTCGCCACGACCGCGCCCCCTCCCCGCGCGCGTCGGCCCCGCCCCGCCCCCTCCTCCTCTGCGTCCTCCAGCGGCCGCGGCCAGCGCCGCTCCCGAGCAGGGCCCCGTCCGCCGCCGGCCTCCCCCCCGGTGCTCGCCGGTCTGCTCCACCGGCCCGGCCCCGAGCTCACCGGAGGCCACCTCCCGTTCGCCTCCTCGCCGGCTCTCCCTCTCCTCTCCGCTGCTGCCTTGCCCGCGTCTGGCTGAGCCGGCCCAGCGCTCCGGCCTCGTCGACCTCGCCGAAGCTTTCCCTGCCTCACTGCCGACCGCGCTCGCCTCGGCCCCGCCTCCATCCTCGACCGCCACCGCCCACGATGCCGTTCCTTTCTCCCCCAACCTCGAGGCCCCATCCCGCCGCCGTCGGAGCCCACCCTCGATGCGCCGCCTCCTCTTCTCTCGCCTCGGTGCCCGACCCTCCTCTCGGGCCTCCTCTCTCCGCCGCCAGAAACCCCTACGTACTGCGTCTCCCTCCTCTCTGGCGGCCTCCGCTGACGCTGGACCAACGCCCAGCGCCTTGGCCCGTCCTCCGGCCGAGCCGCGCCGCCCTCTGCCGCCCAGGCCGTCGGCCGTCGCCGTCAGTCCGCCTCCCCCTAGTCGCTGGCCTCTGCCTGCCCTGTGAGCCGCGACCCCGCTGCGTCTCTGTCTCGTTGGGGCCAAACCCCGTCGTCGCCGATGCCATGCCATCTGCCTCCACCCATGCAGGTTTCCTGTGTAGTACCAAGTTGGTGCTGAGTTGTTGGGTGTGGAGGCAACGAGACCGCAAGATCTTCCGTGGATCGACGATGAGTTGAACCGAATAGGGCGCCACCCGAAGACCAGGGGTCCTCCTTCAAGGATCCGATGGCCGAGACCCTGAAGACCGATCTAGAGCGCCAAGGCCTTCGCATGGAGTCGGCAAGATCATCCGGGAACACCAAGATCAACTGCGCGGGCCCGACAAGATCGACACCAACCAGGGCGAGTCCGATGCCCCGACGCCAGACCAAGTACTTCCTCCCGGAACGCCAAGATCTCCGCGTGAGACGACAAGACCGACAACATGGCCCGACCACCGCGGATGCGACAAGATCTACCTCAGTTATCCGAGACCGATCCCGTCGAATCCCGAACCCCAGCTCCGAACCCCGAACCCCCGGACCCCCAAGATCGCCGAACCCTAATGTGTGACCCTGATCCGAGCCCCTATTTTTATAAATGCCATCTATATAATTGGTTGCATATTAAATTGTCATACTCGCATGCATATTGTCATGTGGTTTGGGGGCCTTATGCCGATTCACTGCATAATTAAATATGGGGCCCATATGCGGGCAAATCTAGTCTTATATTGGCCTCATTTAAATTTGTGTAGCGAACCGGTGATATATTTTGCCTTGCTCAAACAACATTTAATTTGCGGGGTAGTTAAACAACTTGGACCTAATAATTAATTGTCGGGACCCCCGATTCCGCTTAATATTTCCTAATTGCATCGCCCCTTGCCATGCCATACATCATACATGCATCATGCTCGATCTTTTGCCGTAGTATTAAATAGTGCATCCGGTGTTTCTTCTAGTGTTTTGCTTCTTCGCGGATAAGGCCGTTGAGTTGATGTGAGCTTCGCCCCGATCTTCGGATGAACCTTCAGCAATGTTTTTAGGCGAGCACCTCCCCCTTTCTACCTATCTTACTTTTATAGTATTTATTCCCTCCTGTTGATCTATTGCTATCTGTGTTGCGATGCTCTAGTTTTCGTACCCGTGATAACCCTTGCAGCCTCATATTGCCTTGGACACATCCTATTACCTGTGGATTGGTAGATAGTTGGACTTGCGCGTCGTAGTCGCTCGCTCAAGTGCTGTTGTGTGTCGTCAAGAACCACAGTTGTTGGAGTATGGCCGTGTGTTTAATGTTGGAGATGGTTATTACTTTAAATACTGTTTAATAACTAAAAATGGAAGTAGGTAAATGCAGAGGCACCGGTGGGTGATAGATAATATTTGGTTTCCGACCGCCCACTGGTGTCCCGTAGGACCCCGAGTTCTTGACACCTGTAGAGATCGAGCGCTAACCACAGGTGGGGAGATATGGGCCCCCCATCGATTAGTACCTGATTTCAAAGTATTGTACTGGGGGCCACAAACTAGTTTGAGGTTTTATTTACTATCATGTACTTATGCCATGCTTTACCGCTTTATTTAAATTGTGCGATGGATAGCACCTGTACTGTTTAGGATCGGGACACGATTTCGCGGTGTCGACAAGCCCAGTTTTGGGTTCCCAGTCGTTCACAGCCGTCTACCCAAACCCTAAGTCCGTCTCGGAGACCGGCCGACTTCGTTGCGGGTTCGACTTAGTGGGGTGGCCCCCATGTACTTGCTTTGGATCTGGAACGCGTCATGACTTAGGCCCGCCGACATACCGATGGGTGTATGTTAACCGATCGGCAAAAGGGTCGAAGTGCTTGTGGATACTTTGGTGCACCCCTGCAGGGTTTAATCTTTTCGAAAAGCCGTGTCCGCGGTTATGGACGACTTGGAGCACAGTTCTCGATCATAGACAACTATAACTAAAGTTTACTGTTATAATTTGACTTGTATCCGATGTGACTAGTAATCAGCTCAACTACAACGGAATGGCTAAATAAAAGTACCAACAACTGCTGGGTTTTGGGATATCTCATGCTAATTGTATTTGACTAGTAAGTGTCGCAACTACAACGAATTGGTTAAATAAAACTGCCCACTGCTTATTTTATCAGGATGACTATCTATACTTGACTAGGAATTGCTGCAACGATAACTGAATAAATAAAACTGCCAACTGTGTGAGTTCCTCGGTTGACTTCCTCGTTTGGTGTCGAGGGGGAAATACCAGGATGGGTATGTTTGGTGGTAGTATCAGGATGGTTCCGAATAGGTCTTTCTTATCCCTCTCTGATAGCCGCTAGTTGTATCGAGTCTCTATAGGGTGTTTAGTGCGTGCTGCCGCTTCAGTCCACCATACCTATGTAGGCGAGGACCGCCGAATTCTAGTCTCGCCGTGTACTGGCCTCAGTACTGACCGCTCCTCTTTTTCCTTTGCCCTTTGTCGGCACCCCTTTTGTTTAAGCAGATTCTGAGATTGACGTTGTTAGCAGGGTTACCCTTCCGGCTTGGCCTGGGCAGGGTTATGGACGCCATTGGTTATTCTCCAGGGCTCTTAGCCCCATTTGCATCTTGTCCGTAGTCGGACGCTCTATCATTTTCAAGGTGATTTGGATCTTTGTATTGTATATCTGTATTCTTGACTCATTGAGTTGCTGTTGTATATATATCTGTTCTGTGGGTCCCATCGAGGACTGTTGTGTAATGTTATTACTTCGTTTTCCACCCGCACGAAAGTGCCTGGTGGGCACCTTTGAATCGTTTCTATGCGGGTTTGGCGGGATTCGCTAAAACTTGCATAGGGCCGATTCTGAGGGTGTTACAATGGTGATGAAGAAGGCCTCCAGGGTGAATTCCCCTCTCCGGCCGGGTGCCGGGAAGAGCTTCCAATCCCTCTCGATCTAGGGATGGATATGACGGAGGCTACAGACTCTTTCGTGGTTTTTTGATCGGGCCCTTAGGTTTTACGTCCTGAGGGTATCTTGTAGTTGGAAGGGGAGGCCGAGGGGGTGCCAGGGGCCACCACACCACCCCCTGGCGCGGGCCCAGCCTGGCCGCGCAGCCAGGTGGTGTGGCCGGCCTCTGGCCCCTCTCCGTCTCGTATTCTGGCACTTGATGACTTCCGGAAAAATAGGCACTTTGGCTTTTGTCCCGTCCAATTCCGAGAATATTCATTTTCTGACTTTCCTGGAACCAAAAACAGCAGAAAACAGGCAGCTGGCACTGTGGCTCTTGTTAATAGGTTAGTCCAAGAAATCATATAAAAAGTACTCTAAAGTTGGAACAAAACACAAGAAAGTGGATAAAACCAAGCATGGAACATCAAAAATTATAGATACATTTCCAATGTATCACTTCCCCATATTACGAGAGGCATTAACCCACTATCGAGCATAAATACTAACTCTTGGAGTTGGTAGCATCTACTTGGCCAAGATAGCTACTAACAACGGAAAGCATGCAAGATCACAAATAACAAAGACATGATAGAATCAATTCAATCTGAAATAGCATCTCAATATCCATCGGATCCCCGCAAAGACAACATGCAGAATTACAAATAGATGATCTTGATCATGAACGGAGCTCACAAGATCTAGACATGATAGGACAAAGGAGGAGAACTAGCCATCTAGCTACTACATGGTCCCGTAGTCCAGAGATGAATTGCTCACGCATCACACCGGAGGCTTGCATGGTGATGAAGAAGGCCTCCAGGGTGAATTCCCCTCTCCGGTAGGGTGCCGAGAAGAGCTTTAGATCCCTCTCGATCTAGGGACAGAGACGACAGCAGCTACAGACTCTTTCGTGGAATTTTGATCGGGTACTTAGGGTTTCTGTATCGGAGGCATCTTATAGTCGGAAGGGGAGGCCGAGGGGGTGCCTAGGGCGGCTAGACCACCCCCCGTCATGGGCCAGGCTAGGCCGCATGGCCAGGTGGTGTGGCGACCCCCTGGCCCCTCTCCGTCTTGTATTCTGGCTCCGGGTGTCCCTCGGTGAAAAACTGACTTTGGCTTTTGTCCCGTCCAATTATGAGAATATTCATTTTCTGACTTCCTGGAACCAAAAACAGCAGAAAACAAGTAGCTAGCACTGTGGCTCTTGTTAATAGGTTAGTCCAAGAAATCATATGAAAAGTACTCCAAAGTGTGGACAAAACACAAGAAAGTAGATAAAACCAAGCATGGAACATAAAAAATTATAGATACATTTGCAATGTATCATCGATCGCTCAAGATCTGCTTCCCCGACGCCAACAGCCACTGGAACCGCAGCACCCTCGGTGACCTGGACGTCAATCGCATGGTATCGATGATGCTTAGACGCCTCTCCGACCAAGGTTAACCTAATCTCCTACCCGTTTTTGTTTTGTCAACAGTAGAGCAGGTTCAAGCTTGTCGCATTGAACTACATTTTTGTAATCGTGCTAGTACGTACAAGTCACTGGGCACGCATGTTCTTCGTGCTAGTACATGCATGGTCATTAGACATGTTGGTTTGCATTCGCTGCTCTACAAATTTCATGTCATGCAACATGTCTATTATTTTGTCATGCAAATGTTCTTAGCTACTCCATACAACAGTAATTGCTTGCTACCGTGTAATTCTTGTAAAATCTATAGTTAGTGGAAAATATTGGTGTGGATTCCCTGCTCTACAGTTGCTGAATCTATCTGGTTCGTCCTGAGATCAGTTCCTGCTATTATTTCCTCCTTGGCATTGTTCTCCTATCCTGTAGTAGCCGTTTAAACTCTTCGTACTAATTCGATTATAATTTTGTTTTTTCCATAATGCCATCTGGCTCTTCAAAAGATGCATCACTAACTATTTCCTTTTTCTTGCATAGAGCTCAAAATGGAACAATGAACATGTTGGTTTGCATAGCATATTCTACATGTTCACAACGGATGCCATTACTTCCTTATTTGGCACTGGTTCGTCTTGAGCAACAGCATAACTGTCCTCTACTATGTAGTTCACTCATGGTTTGCATTCCTGCTCTAGAATTTATCTTATGATGCCATTATAATTTCTATCTGGGTGATTTTTATCTATGACAGTAACTACTTGCCATTGTGTAGCTCACCACAAATTCTGAGTCAGCCAACGACTCTATGCATTCCAGGAGATGCCATAGCTTCCATATATATTTTCTAAAAGAAACACTTTGTTTGATTGCTCATTTCATTCTAGGCACACTTGTCTAATGCTTGTTTGTCCTGCTCTACAGGTTCACGAGCAACGCCATTATATCTCGCATCTGGTTCTGGGTCTAGTTCGACCTAAGTCATGACATAACTATCCTCTACAATATATAGTTCATCCGTGGTTTGCATTCCTGCTCTACATGTTCTTGTATGATGCGGTTATAATTTCTATCTGGTTCATTCTTCGCTATGATAGTAACTGCATGCCATTTTGTGGCTCAGCGCAAATTCCGAGTAACCCAACGTCTCTTGCATTTTAGGGTATAGAACTTCTTCCATATATATTTGTTCAAAATGACCTGGCTAGTTTATATTTGCTGAAATTCTAAGCCACACACACACATTTTTTGATTGCTCGTTTCACGGTAGTCACACTTGTTTAATGCGTGCTTGCTTGTCATGTTTGTTTGACGTGTTAGTCAATAATTGAACCATTGACCAGATGGTCAATACTTGATTACTCCAGTTCATAGCTCCTGTCATATCAGTCAAATGAGTAGTTTGTCTTGTTTGATGTATTAACTTGTTATTACTTTGTTTCAGACTACAATTATTGCTAGCCCCACCAAAAAGGGGGCTGCAAGATCATGTCTCCTCCAATGTAGCTATCACACTCAATGGAAGATGCAAGTGATCGATTGAAAAGAAACTTTAGGACTCTACTATCAACTTGATTGTCAACTGAAATACCGATTTGTCTTTCCCCTGAGTTGATAATATGTAATAATTTTAATAAGTATGCAGCTGATGTCATATCTAGATAACTCGCATCGGCCATGTAGGCATTTAGTTGACGCTGTCCACACATTGCGGTAGTCGTTACGGTAACTACGCTAGGCAAGTCGATTAGGGAACAGTACCGTGTTGTATTCGATCGATAACAAACAGTAAAAAAATGCTGGATTATTATACACGTTTTATGATATTGTCATGGGCTTCAGAACTAACGAAACTACAAAAGGCCGTAAACATAACAGGCCAATGCGCATGTGGTAACAGGCCTAACGGGTCGTAACAGAAATAGGCCGTTAGTGAAGTAGGCCGTAAAGAGCAGGCGTAAGCGAAACAACCCATTACGATGTGCAAGAAACTGCACAAATCGCAAAACAGTAACATGCCAAAACAGTAGCGGGCCACAACAGTAAATGGCCAGAACGGTGACGAGCTTGAACAATACAGGCCGAGAAATTCCCGAACGAGGGTAGTAACAGGCCGACAAATTTACCAGGCTAGAACTGTAAAGGGCCTTTTGTGGGCCTAAACAGCTAACGGTTAGAACAATAAAAGGCCAGAACAGTAACAGTCTAGAACAGTAACATACCATCTCAGAGAAGGGCCATCAGTAGGCGGTTGATGATGGGTTATGATAACAGTGATGGGCTGACCATAGACCTTATGTTTACAGGAGCGACTTGGCGTAGGCTGCTAATGGGTTGCACAGTGTTGGACCAACATGGGCCTTATGTAGGCCGAAACAGTATCATGCCTGAAAGTTCACGGGCCGCTGCTGGCTGCATTTTTGAGCCCATTTCAAACAGTACAGGACAAAATAGTAACAGGCCATCTTCTTATTGGGCTCCCCTTATGGGCCGGCCTAGTTAGTATTTAGCAGGCCTTGGCTGGGCATGGCTTCTGCCACGGTTTCTATGGCCGTTAACGGTGATAACCGGCCTCTAACGGCGGCTGCCACCTGGCAGTTCGCATGACGTCAGCAGTCAGCACGGCTAGCCAACAGATCTACGATGGAACAAGGTTTCATGGCTAAAGGGTGCAATGCGCCATGGTCGAAAAAAATCGTGGTTAATTCATTTGTGACGGGGATTTTACCACGAAGGCCATCCGTCACGGAAGACTCTTTGGCCACGAAAAACATGCCTTCAACCATGAAAATCGTCCGTTGTAGAAGTCAACTTTTCTTGTAGTGTGAGGTAAAAACACTTACAACCAAACACCCGGAAGTAAGAAACGTTGGCCTTGTTACCAGTAAGTATCTCATATGAAGTCTTGGTCAACTTTTTGTGGAGGTAGAGCCGGTTCGATGCATGGCATGCGGTGGAGATTGCCTCAGCCCAAAAGTTGTATGGAGACTTAAACTCCACCAACATGGACCTTGCCATATCCATTAATGTCCGGTTCTTCCTCTCAGTGACACCATTTTGTTGAGGGGTATATGCAGCGGAATATTGATGTTTTATCCCCTCATCACTAAGAAATCCATTCAGGGTGTAATTCTTGAACTCGGTGTCGTTTTCACTTCTTATCACCAACACGGGAACATTGTGCTGACATTGAACCATATTGACGAAGTCGATGAACTTTTGTTGGGTATCACTCGTCAAATTGAATAAGTATACCCATGTATATCTTGAGTAGTCATCAACAATGACCAAACAATATTTCTTCCCACCAAGACTTGCATGAAATGGAGGACCAAAGAGATCCACATGAAGGAGCTTCAGTATCCTATTGGATTTTACGATGTTATTGGGTTTGTGGGTAGAATCATGCATTTTCCTTCAACACAAGCCCTGCACACACGATCTCTGGCAAAACAGTATGGCCACCCTTGTGGAGAATTTGCAAAGTTCTCATATTGACATGGGCTAGACGGTGATGTCATAGCAAACCCACATTGGCCTTTCCGAATAGACACATCGCACTTGTAGTGGGTTTCCCCAAAAAGTCCACCACATACAAGTCAGTTTTGACATACCCAATGAAAGTGACCTTTAGAGTCTTGCTCCACAAGAGGACCACAATATCATCATCAATAAATACGGCATATCTCATCTTTCCAAGATCATGGTCTGAAAGTAAATTATACCCAAGGATCTCAACAAGCATGACATCCATGAGAGTAGTATCATGTGCAATCACAACTTTGCCAAGACCCATTACCTGAGACCTTGACTTGTCGGCATATGTGACAGTTATTTGATCATGATTTGGCCTTCTTATAGTCATATGACTTGTAAATCCACTATCAAACACCCAATTTTACCCGCCAGAAGCATAGTTCTATAAAATATCAAACTAGTTTTTAGGTACCCATTTTTCAATGGGTCCTATTTTGTTAGTGATAAGGGTCCTGGGAACCCAAATAGACAAAGCAATATAACCATCAAGTGGACCAACATATTGTGCCTAAACATCACCATAATAATCACGCATTAAAACAAAGTGAGGGTTAGCAATTCCCGCAAAGTCATCTTGTGACATAGTTTTACCACTTGTGGTGTTACTACCCACAATGGTCTTACCTTTTGCTTATGCGGGCTTGGCCTTCATCTTCTTGTTGTTCTTCGTCTTGGCCTTGGACACATAGCCAATGCCATTTTTTCATTATTTGACCTTTGCTTACTCAGAAGGTCATCAAGAGATATGTTTCCTTCGGGGAAGGTGGCCTTTGCAAGCTCCCCCTTTAACCTAGCATTTTCCTCAAAGATGTTTGTACTACTAGAAGGAATGAAAATACTAGGTGAAGAAACATTAGTCAATTGAGTTTGAAGTTGTTCACGAGACTTTGTGAGATACAAGATTCACTTTCCAAGGCCTTGTGAGCCTTGTCAAGCTTCTTAAAGTCCTTAGCAAGTTTGTCATGAACAACACCAAACTCAACCTTATCCTTTTAGCCTTTTTATACTTAGCAATGGCATGATCATGTTTCTTAATGAGTTTAGTGATAATTTGATCATTTGCCTCATCGAGGCCTTCAAATTTTTCTTCAAGAGACTCCTAGTCTCTCGCTCTTCTTCTAGAGCATTAGTTAGAGCGTCCATCTCAATAATGTGCTCTCTCCCAAGTTTGCATCTCTCATCAAGAAGCTCTTGTGTGTAAGATAGTTGATTCAAGAGATTCACAAAATGCTTCTTGTGGTCCCCTTGCAAGTTAGTTATATAAACATCAAAATCAACTAATTCCTCCTTCACCTCAAGAGTTATATCATCATTCAATTCATCATTGATCATAGAGGTGGAGAGAGGAGATGATGATACCTCCGATGTAACATCCCAATTTCAGCAACCCTGATTAGTTGACCAGAATGCAAAAATCAGGGGGAACAAAAACTTTTTCTTGTTCATTGGTGCAGTGTTTGGTTGTTGATTGTTTATGCTTGTGATTGTGAGTATATACCAAATGATACTCCTTACCTCCCCATCAATTGACAAAAGCTATTTACCAAAACTATCCTGGCTCAAGTTACATTTTCCCAAATGTTCTGGTATTTCAAAACCCGAGCCAAGATGCTTATGCAACCAAAACTATTTTAGTAGCTTCTATTGACAAAACTATGGAGAAATATTTAATATAACCTCCTTATGTTTTCAAGACAGAACCCTCAACTAACCTTATCTCTAGTTTCCCCAAAACCTCTTTTCAAAGCATTTGAATTCTACCCTTGGTAGAGATACCAAGGAATCTCCTCCTATTCAAACTCCAACCTTTTCAAAATACCCCTACTTACCCCAAGCTAGGCTTGATGGTAACCCCAGTAGTGGGTTCGCTTAATTATAAGATGAGTTGCCTTGATCTGCTGTCTGCTGAGTTGCCTTGATCTGCTGTTTGACTTGTTTGCTTAGGAAGTGGTATGATCCACTCTAGGAGCTCATCACTAGGATCAAGAGGTTCCCAAATCTCCACATCCTAAGCAAGATCAAATCACTAGATACTAGGTGATCATCTAAAACCCTTAGCCAGATCAATTCTAAAGTGATCCATTCTAGAAGCTTCCAAGTTAACAAAGACCAACATCAAGCATGGATCCCTTCCACTCAATGTAAACTTCACTATAATACACTTTATGATGCTTAGGTACCTTGCAAACCCATCAAAAACATTCCCTCTCATACTCTAGTCAAAATCCCCAAAACTGCCAAAATTAACCAAGTCTGGAAACTGTTCCAACATCACCTTTTTGGATGTCTCCCTTTCTCAACCCTTGTGCATTTTTGGAAATACACTTGAACTATCTTGTTAACCATCCTAAGGACTACCAAGTCCCACTTTTTCCCTTGGTTATATCATCTTCCAACCCACTTGTCCTTGATGGTTTTGCAGGCAAGAAAATAACATTTCCTGCAAATCTAGTCATCATGCCTACTTTGACAGAAGCTCACACCCTCATCCAACCTTCTATGGACAAAATCTTTGCTTGGTTGTGTTATGATCATATAGGTCTATCAAAATATACTTCACTTTTCCCAAGTGGATCTCTGCGCTTATTAAACCCACATGGTTTATAAGGCATCATGACTCATCTAGTATGGCAGCCTTATTTTCAACAAAGTTTGCTATCACTTCTTGATCACCTCAAATGCAACCAATCCAAACTTCTTATGCCATGATCATATATATGACTTGGGATACCTATCCATCTATCCCTGGCATCAAGGTGAGCTCTGAGCTCCAAGATCCAACAAGGATTAGGTGGTATAAAAATAACATCTCCCTAGATCTTCAACTCCTTGCTTTCCATCTTATTCAAGTTGGATTTCCAATTCCCAAGGTTGAAAATGCTTGATACACCTTGTATACACACTCTACCTTGATCATCAGGATTTATCAAATATTATCCATAATTATTATGGCCCCAAATCTATTGATTTTCCTTATTAGACACAATCTCCAAAACTTCTTCCATGAAGGAAAGTTTGGTTTTTGCCAAAAAACTTCTCCAACTTTTGAATCCTTTGATATACATCTATCATCCTCTACCCTCCCATCTCAAAAATATTTATTTTTGAGGTTCTTTATTATTTCTTTTTGCCCATTTTCATAAATGGCTGAATTGGAATAGTAATTGTTTTAAATACTTTTAATCCCCAATAAATATTGGGAAAATTCCCCTAAATGTGTATTCACATTTGGGACCATCTCAAATCAAAATCCACCCTTGTCCAATGTAAAAATATCAAATGATCTTGTAGAATATACTTCTGCACTTTTTGAATAAAGGTTGTAAAGTGAACTAAAGATCTTCAGAAAAAATCCCAAATAATTCCTGGATATCTACTTTGACCTCATCTATCTACTAGTACCATTTTCCCACCTTTCCCTATGCAAAAATTTGAACTTCCTTCACAACCACCTATTTACTCAATTTGGCAAATCTAAATAATATTGAGTCAAAACAAGATCAAACCCCCACCAATCTTGCAAAGCAATGCATCATAGCATTCACCACTCCCCTGGTCGACCAGCACTGTAGCTAAGCTACTATAGCAATCCCTTGTCCCATGTGCTTGGAAGTGAGAAGTAGAGAGAGAAAGAGACAAGCTTGTGAGATAAATTGCAACAGCTGCCACTCCCTCCCTCTCTGAGCTCCAGCATGACCAAATACCAATCCTAACCCTCCCCACCGCCCTCTAGGCCAATCCCTGGCCAGCACTACCCCTCCCCCATGTCCAAATTGGACATTTACACCATCTAGCTTCCCTCCTTGGTATAAAGGCCAGAGGCCACCCCAGCTCGCCCCTGCCCCTCATTTGCTCCCTCTCCTCCTCACTTACCTTCCCCGAGCACCCCTCCCTCTCCTGTACTCTGTGTTGTCCAGAAGAAGAAGAAGGAGGAGCTCTTGGCCTCCTCACAAAATCGAGCAAGGCTTCCTATCCTCTGCTCCCCTTCCTCTGTATGTTGGTCCTCGAGTTCCCCTCCTCCTCCTCTATCTAACCCTGGTTCTCTTTTTGCCCAGGACCGTCTCCTCCGTCGTCGCCGCTGAGCTCCGACAAGGTACCCCTCGGTCTCCATCACGCTGCTTCTGCCACCTCCCCGACCTTCCTCGAGCCCCAGGTGAGCCTCCCGGCCGAGCTCCGCCGTCCCCTAGGGTTCCGTCGCCGTGGGCTCTGTTTTCTCGAGGACGACGACGCCTCGCCGTCCATCTCCACCTAATCGAACAGCCACCATCGCTCGTCTTGCTTTGCCTTTGCTTGCCGTGGGTTGAATCCACTCCCTGTGGCCCATTTCCCCCCAGATCCAGCCCAGTTGCCCTGTTGCCTTTTCTTTTTATTCCAGATCCAGAAAAAGACCAGTAGGATTAAATCCTTTTGAAAATGTAAATAAAATCCAAAGGCCAAAATCTAAATTTCTGGTTGTACCCTGATGTTCTCTCAAACATGCAGAGGCAACACCTAGTAAAAATAATTTCCATTATTTGCTAAAATTTATTCTGCTACCAGGTGTACTTTTCCCTAAATAATTTCCTCAGAGAGTTTTACACCTCCAATTATGGACACCTCCAATTGTGGAGAACCCAAGCCCTACTGGAAGGAAAATGCTATACCTACCATCTAGCATAGGTCCTATGCCAAGGTGAACAGTAGTTTGCCCTTAGCAAAAAAACAAAAATAGCTTTTATCTGTCATAGGCAATTTCTCAAGGTCAAACCAGATGTGGTATTGAACTTATTCCACCTATCACTACATCATAATATCAACATCTACCACATCCCAGAAGCTCATATTTTATTGAGCGTTGGTCGAATTTTAGTGATTTAAATACTTCTATAAGTGGTATTTTCACTAAATAAATCACTCCAGGAGTTTGACAACTCCAAAAAGTGTGAATCCAATTTCTACAGAAAGGTATTCTAAATGCCTACCACATGCCCTTGGAACTAACTCAAGAGCTTCTGTAGAGTTAATCTGGTGAAAAAGAGAAAAACCATACAGAACTGCCTTTGGGAATTCCCTGAGGGCATTCTGGTAATTCATTTGACAAGATTCCAACTCTAAATTGTTCAGTACATCAAGCACTACCTAACCACCCAAGGAAATAATTTTTGGAGCTCCAGATAAATTCCTGTGAATTATTCCCTCAAACTAGAGTTATTACAACTATAAAAATCATAATTAAATCTAGGTAATTGATAATCAAGTGAAACCACTTGTGTTGGTTTTGTTTTGTCAAGACCTATCTGAGGATACCACTGTTTCACATTGGTACCCTACATACCTCAGAACCGCACTCCAAGTTCATTGTATTTATCCTAGACATCTATCTTCCAAGAGAAAAACACTATAATGGCAATCTAGTAATTCCCACTCCTATTATCCAACCTCTCCAGACCTACTAAGGTAAGTAGGATTCAGTATGTTTGTTTACTGTATGGTTTGATGCGTGTTTTCCTTGTATTGATTGTGGTATTGTCTGCTTGCATGTATGCTCGATGACGGCGATAGTGTGAGTGTTTAACGACAATAAGAAAGGGACTTCTTATTATTATTTATTGGGTATTCTTGGTTATCTAAACAAGTCCAGGGACTTATTGCTGATCACAGGCAAGCCACCATTCCTAAATTCTGATACTTGTCCTACTCCTTTTATTACCTGTTTTGTATCTCCTTTATAAATTGCATTATCTACCTGCATGTCTTGTTTTACAAATATTGCGCTAATAACTTGGCTCCTCCAAGTTATGACTTTGTGCCCCTAGTGGCACTACCCCGATGTGCCTACCATCTTACCCCTTTAGGCCGAGACTATGATGGTTAGCATCCTAGTTCTTTGAAAACCCCAGTTTTGAGAAAATGATCTGTTTTGGGTTTTATCCTACTACAAATGTTTCAAAACTGTTTTGTAAAACCCTTGGGAAGAGGCATCGTTCCAAGCGGATGTTTTAACTATAGAAATGGAGTTGATAAAAAATGAGAAAGTGAAGGGATGTTCTACGCCTTTACCAGAACAATTTTATAAGTGCAACCACATTACCCCAGGTGCTGGGGCTTAGCTCGTAGTTTGTCTACATTAGCCGAGGCAGCTTGTACCATGCTTATAGGGAGAGATCCCTTGAATTCCGGGCAGGCGCTAACAGATCTTGGATCTGGAGCCTGTAGCTTGTTTCGGCAAGAGTGAGCCTGTCTTGGCAGGAGTGCCGGTGCAACAATTGGGTCTCCCGCAGACGGTATGACTTAGGCGATACGGAAGGAAGTGGACTCACCAAGTTAAGGTATATGCCAAGTTGTGGCTTGGGTATACGCATGTATGGAAGGCAGCACTATGGCTGGGAGCCACATACTCATTGCCGGGGAGAACAAACCCAAAAGGAAAAGCAGCATTTGCTAGGGTCGACAAGAGAAAGGTTAGGATTGATTATCTGAACCCCCATCTACCGTGGTAGTGGGCCGTGGTTTTATCCCGGTGGATGTATTGATTCTTGTGGGGAAAGTGCGCAACTCTACAAAGTATAATCTATTTGAATAGCCGTGTCAACGGTCAAGGAAGGTTATAAAGGTGTTGGCTAGGAGTACCCAAACGGTGTTCGTTTGGAAAATGGACAAAAAGGTATGGAGGTTCCGGGGAACCTGAGTTTGAAAGCTTCGTGTTGACCAGAGGTGGTCGAAGAGGTTTAAAGAGGGTTTCTACTCCAAAACTATTTTCAAAACTCTTTTTCAACAAAGATATGGAGATGTCTTGATTTATAAAACAGAGACATGTTTTCAAAACTCTTTTTTTTCAATAAAGATATGGAGATGCCATGTCTACAAGAGTTAGTCTAGGCTTTTCAAGAACAACCCTAGATAGAGCTATCTCGCCACAACCATAATTGCATTTCCTTAGTTCTCTTATCTTGGTGGTTTGCGAGTACATTCAAAAGTATTCACGGCTTTGTCCCTGGCTGTTTACTTGGCTAGACTTTCAGAGATTCGGCATTGGAAGATTTAGGTGACGTCCAGCGAGCTAGGTCGTCTTCCCAATCAGTTGCCTATAGGTTGAGGCACGATTGGGATCTGCGTGTGATGCTGCTCCGCTGCTAAGGATGGTGAAGCCATAATGGCATTTATGTAAGTCTTGTAATTCGTTATGTTTCAGATGATGAAATGATACTTGTCGGTTATGTTCCACGACTCACTGATCATGGGAACATGGATATATGCATAACAGGGATTTCTCGGATGGTTAATCCGGGGAGCCCACAGCCTTGGTATCAGAGCCATCCTGACTATAGGAGACCCTAGTTAGCATGGACGTTAGATAGGAAGCGACAAACCTATTCTCAAAAAGACATGGAAGAAGTGTTGATGTCGTGGTGGTGTCACAGCAGATGCCATGGATAGGCTAAAGGTGGGGACTAATACACGCTAGGGGAATCCAGGGAGGGATAGTGGAGTAATTCTCCACACAGAAGATTGTATTCCTTTCAAGTTTACAAGTGCTCCTAGAGCTGTATTGGCGAGAGGAGGAAGAAGAAGCTCTCTTACTCTCAACTACAGTTCACTCCTAGCATCTTAGCGAAATCAGTATCGAAGAAAGACCAACCCCTTCTACTGAAATCCTAGCCCCCCTTATATAGAGGGGGCTCGGTCTCTGCCTAGGGCATACGTGGAGGCATATTCTTAGGAATATGCCTCCTCTCAAAGTGGTAAGCTGACCGGGGTGCTTTTCCCCCGTGTCATACATGCTTTAGCTACGTGAGCCTCTGCGGCGCCTGCGTCAGCTGACACGGGCGTCGTCACCCTTGTCGGCCATGACCCGGTTGGCCTGCCCTTGCTTGCTTCGCTCATGTAGTGCGTATCGGGCCTTCTTTTTGACCAGAGAGATTCCTTCCTTCTCCCAGAAGCTAAACAGGGCCCGCATCATGGTAGACCCGGCCACACCTGTTCCTGCATACAAGTTAGACAAGCACTTCTGACTTACTCCTTAAGTCAGCTGAAACAATGTTAGGCGACCCCCCCTGGTCCGGGTTACTCCGTGATCCGGCCTGCCTTGAGGTGACCCGGCCAACATCCGCTTTGACCTTGCCGAACCTCGGCTGACTCGGACTTTATACCCCGGAGTGACCCTACCCGGGGGTATCCCCCCAACATTAGTCCTTGAAGCTAGTGTGGTCTTAGCTGCCTTGGCCGCTAAGGCCACATCAGGTTCATTTATGCTCGAGCTTTGAATGTTATCTCCGAGTTAGTTCCTTATCTCGGATTATATGGATTTACTTTCCCTTCGCACGTTCCAAGTTTTCACTTGCTGGCCGGGTTACCACTTTGACTCAGATCTCATGGTTTTACTTTCCCTCTTCACATTCTATGTTTTTATTTGCCGTCCGGGTTACCATAGTTCGATCTGGGCCTTGTTTCCTTCTCTCATACGCCAACCCACGTGGAGGCTAATCATTACGTTGTCTTATTTTAAGGGCCTGCACAGTAACCGCCACAGTAATCGTCAGTTACCACTATGCGAGGGTCGAGTCACGCCTGCCTCCTCGTTTATCGCAACAGCGCGTCACGTCACGGGATTGCCTCTGCTTTGTGGCCCTCTGTGTGGCTCCTCTCCGATTGGCTGATGCAGGTGATACACGACCACACCATGTGGCTCATTGGCATAGCGCGATCCCACTCACCCTCTCAGGGGGTGGTTAAGTAGCGGAGGGGCGCACCCCTTAGAATTTTTCCTTCTTCTGCCCCCCTCTGCCCGTTGCTCTTCTTCTTCATCTTCCTCGTGACTGTCTTTGCGCCGGTGCCCTAGCAGCGCCGCCGCCGCGCACTTTTCCCGTGCATCACGCCGCGCCACTTTTCGCAACTTCCTGCATACGGGTCCTCGCCAATCTAGGCCTCAGATCCCCACCGCCGCTAGCGCCAGCGAGGGTAGCGAGCACGAGATGACGGAGGAGGAGCTCGTCGTCGCCGAGCAAGAAATGGAGGAGGACGCCGCTGCGGAAGACTGTTGCGTGTGGGCCTGATCATGGGTCTGTCAAGATGACCTTGAGTGGCTCTACTGGACCAGACACATCCCTGCCGGCGTCGCCGCTCGTCTCCCCTCCGCCGAACTGGCCCCCTCACCCAATCCGGGTGAGTTCGTCGTGTTCTTGTCCCACTTTCAACGAGGATTCGGCTTGCCGGTGAGCGACTTCTTCCGGGATTGGCTTAGCACCTACCACCTGCAGCCGCACCATCTTCCAGCCAACGCTATCACCTCTCTGTCTGCCTTTGCCTCTATGATCGAGGGCTACACCGGACTATGGCCCACGAAGGAGATGTGGATCCGGTTCTTCGGCCTTCGTCGTAACGTCATCCCCAATATCCAAGTTGAGTCTGAGGACAAGCAGCTCACCCAATTCGGAGCTGCGTCCATCTCACCCCGGAGGACTTCCGTTTTCCCCCGGGTCACCGGGCTTGATTCCTGCAAAGGATGGGCCCGGACCTTCTTCTATGTCCGGAACTCGGGCACTGAAGATTTGATTCGGTTGCTCCCCTACACTCCGGGGCCACCTGATCCGGAATTCTGGGAGGATGTCTCCAAGAAGCCCACGGCTCTGGCCAACCAAGTTAACAAGAGGTTCGCGGAACTAAAGAAACTCGGATTGCACAACAAGGATGCTATGATCACGTTAAATGCGCGAATCTCTCCCTCGAGCACACCCACAAGGTGTGCCACATGAGTTTCGCGACCCCAACCGACCTCCTCCTTCGAGCTGAGCAACACGGAGATTTTTCGCGGGTTAAGGCTCTCTTCACCACCCACAAGGATTTCTCCGCTGAATGGGACGGGGAATTGAGCACTTCGTCGTGAGCTCCCTCCCGATAAGCTTCATGAGAAAACTTACTTCGGATCAAATATGTGTCGGTTTTTGTTGTATTTTTGACTCTATTCTTCATGCTTTCTCTTAGCTATAATTTAGCAAACTCTTGAGGATGGTACGGATCCGACCCTTAAGTGGGCGCCAGACCGAGAAATCCCGGACGAGGAGGAGCCAGACCAGGAGATGTTTCTCCCTATGACCGACGCTACAAAACGACCCAGCGGTAAATTCTCTTCTCTTAGAGACTGGCCCGATGATGAGGATGACTCGGATGTCAACGTGATTGAACCTGTTGAGGATGTCCCTCTTTCTTTTGCCTTTCCGGCATCAGCTAACCCCAGTGGGCATATCCACGAGGATCCTCCACTTGCTACCGGCGAACCGGTTCCGGTGGCGTCGAAGAAGAAGCGTGGAGCCGCACCAAGTTCTTCCTCCGAACCTTCTCATCCCACAAAAAGGAGAAAGAAGGCCGGAGACAAGACTGCCTCCAAGCCGGCAGGAAAAGCCCCGACACGAAGGGCCCGGAAACCCAAGGAGGCCCAAACCTCGGATGCGTAAGTCATTTTTCGTTGCGTAACTCACCTCTCCTTGCATCGTGGTAATTTCTCTTCTGACATTATTCTCTTCTTCAGGGCTCCGGTGGAGGTCCCTCAGACCGGATCAAGCATCTCTTCACCACTTCGATCTGGCCCTTCTCCTCCTCGTGACGACGAGTCACGTCCACTGAGCCCTATTCCAGAGGGTTCTGCGGCTGCTCCGGGTTCCGTGCTACCTCGTCGAGAGGAGTGCGACCTCGGAGCGGGAGGGGTCGGTCCAGCCGAGGCGATGGCGTCCACAACTCCGGCATCACCGCAACCAGCAGCCACTGAGTCTACCTCAACACCAGCACCAGTAGAAGTTCCAGTACCAGTGACCAATCCAGCACCAGCACCTGTTCCGGCACCAAGAAAATCAACAACTGCTCCAAGTCCAGCTACAAGAGCTCCAGTGCCAATTTCTTCCGCCTCGTCCGAGTCATCTCAACCTCGGCGAGGAACTACTCCAGCAGCTCCTAAGGGGAAATCTGCTGCAGTTACTTCTTCCCAGCAAGCTAAGGGCAAAAAGGCTCCGGATGCTACCAAGTCTGCATTTGTCGAGGCTGGGCAGCGAACCCTAGCGTCGATGCTTCCCAAGAAAGCTCCAGCAGCAAAGGATGCTCCTGCCGAGCCAACTAATGTGCAGCAGATGGTTCTGCATACCAGCCCAGCCCTTGCCTTGGTTGAGAGGAAAGAAGCGCACGTGAAGGGCTTGGTGGCACCCCATATGCCCACCGGTGAGCGGTACCCTCCGAGCCTTATTGAGTTCGTCATGAACTAGAACAAGGCGCAGTTCGTCCACAACGACGATCACCCGGAAAAGTTCGGCCCCGCAGAATTTTCCGCCCAAATGAATACCGCCGCTAAGGCAATTAACCTCGCGGGGTGGATGATGGAGGTATGTCGTTTCTCCTTTACATGATGTAGATAATAACCATTAGTCCCCGAGCCTCCGATGGAGTAACTTGTTACTCCGCCAGATGCTCATTAGAAAACTAACGTAGCTCCATGTGAACTTCGAATATGCACACTTCGAATATGCACACACCTAGAGCCGGGTTAAGTTCCACTTGGCCCGGATCTTGTACACTTCGAATATGCACACACCTAGATCCGGGTTAAGTTCCACTTGGCCTGGATCTTGTACACTTCGAATATGCACCAAGCTAATTTTTCACTTCGAATATTTGCAAAAGTGCTTATGTCTTTTTTTCCCTCTGTTTTGAAAATACTTGCATTAATATGATTTCCTAATCTTAAAATCCTGCACACTTGTCACTAACCCAACCACATCTCAAAAATCTGTTGTAGATGGCCTCTTTCCGCTCAGAACGCATTATCATTAAAGAGAGTTTCTGGCCTTTTGAAGAGCAACTTCACACCCTACTAAAGGTAGTCAAGAGGCCCTCGTAAACGATTGAAGGAACCGAACTTCCTCGTAGCAACACCAATGTGATGCAATGGGTCATCAAGGCTGTGATTCCTTCCCCCAACGAGGACACCGCGCCCACAATCTTCACCTTCCTTGACAGCAACTGGGTAGATGGCATGGTGCGAGCCATACAGGAGATCATGGCGCGCCTCTGCAAGATCCATGAAGATGAGCTGAAGGATACCCCTTACCACCTGTTTGGAAAGCGCGACCAAGATGGACTTCCTACTGAGTCATTCCTCACCTGCTGCATGGGGAATCAGCTAGAGAACATGGAATACCTACTCCAACATTCCTAGGAAGATCTTGACAAGGCCAGGCGAGAGAATCTGCTTCTAAAGATGGATATCAACCTACTCCGTAAGAACGAAAGAAGTCTTATGGGGCAAGTCAGGCAGTAGATAGCTAATATGAACCGACCAATGCTTGCTTGGAGAAGAAGCTAACCATTGAAGTACCCCCGACCCCTGAAGACGAGAATCCCGGGACTGATGACGAACTCTCTGTCCTCAATGAGTACCACCCTATCATACAGTCACCTGCTCCGACCGAGTCAACATCCAACCCTGCACTCTAGGAAGGCACCAATCTCACCTTCACTGAAGACGAGCTGAATATTCCGCATACCCCAGAGGATCTGCAGTAACTAGAACCCCTTCCCCGGAGTCAACCCGAACCACCGATGCACCCTCCGAGTAATTACCCGTGTTGCGGTACTCGCCTAGCTAGCAATAGGGTAGAGTCATGTATCGCCCCTGAACGTGTTCTGTAATGCTTAAGTACTATTAGCACCCTAAGGTGCAGATTGATTGCTTACGCAATAACTCCCTTGGATTACTATGCTTGCTTGATTTGCTTTTCTTCTTGCGTGTTTTACCCAAGATGTTGCATCAGACCCAACCCGGAACATGTACCCCCCCCCAACAGTAACTCCCCCGGGATGGCCATGAAGACTGGAAGCTCGAAGAAAGCATGTAGCCGTTGCGGAGATGAAAGGCACCAAGCCAGCAGATGCTCTGGCCACTTCCCAAACTGCGGAAAACCCCATTCGTTCAAAGTTTGTCCAACTCGGTTTGTCACTTGTTTCCACTGCAAAGTCCTAGACCATGTCCCTGTCAATTGCCCAGTATATCCCCTCATTAGCAAGGCCTGTCAACCTCCCGACGTCAGCATGGGCGGGTCATCAACTCAGTTACACCGAAAGAAAAGTACCTGTTTCACGTGTGGTCTATCCGGTCACTTCAGCCGAGAATGCCCCTAGAGTAAACCCGTCAAAACCTCCGCGAAAGTGAAGCCCGAAGGCACCTAGGGCCCTTACCTTTAGAAAAGACGGCCACCCTACCTCTCGCAGCCCTGCCACTCAAGACTGAAGATTTCCCGTGCATCTACATGCGACAACACCCCATGGAAGTAAAGATAGAGAGAAGCTCCTTAACTCACTCTAGGACTCCCTGAACATCGGCAAGTGCAACTTGTGAAAAGCTAGTCCATATCCCCCCCTTGGAATGACACCTATGATGCTACCCTCCCGTTTGTCGTTATACGCTACCTGAAGAACTATCTTTTGCCACTCCCATAAGGATGCCCCCGACTCATAACTCTCCGATCTACCCCAGTCTGATCCTAAGGGGGAAAGACTGCGTCTTTCCCGCAAAATAGAATAACCCTCTGCTAGGAGCAACCTTAGGAGTCCCGACCCTAAAATCGTAAATAGGACACGCTACGACCCTAAGGAAGAGCTGTGAATCCTTAGACAGAGGTACTCCTAGCTATAGATTCTATCCTCCGACGAGTACTCCGTGAAGTTCAGCATCGAGATAGTCGCTTGATCTAAGCCCTCGAGATATAGAACCCGAAAGGAAAAGAAGGTCATCCCTCGTAATCAGAAATGGACTCTGCTCAACTCCCCGTGCATCCCGGAAGACTGAAGCTCAACTTCATCGACAGAGTAGCCACTATCAAAGACGGAGTCTGTAAGATAGTATGCGTAAAACACCTAGTATCAACCCGACTCACAATCCCCTAACCCTACTCTCCTGAATCTCGGGACGAGATTCTTTTAAGGGGGAAAGGTCTGGAACATCCCAATTTCAGCAACCCTAATTAGTTGACCAGAATGCAAAAATCAAGGGGAACAAAAACTTTTCCTTGTTCATTGGTGCAGTGTTTGCTTGTTGATTGTTTGTGCTCGTGATTGTGAGTATATACCAAATGATACTCCTTACCTCCCCATCAGTTGACAAAAGCTATTTACCAAAACTATCCTGGCTCAAGTTACATTTTCTCAAATGTTCTGGCATTTCAAAACCTGAGCCAAGATGCTTATGAAACCAAAACTATTTTAGTATCTTCTATTGACAAAACTATGGAGAAATATTTAATATAACCTCCTTATGTTTTCAAGACAGAACCCTCAACTAACCTTATCTCTAGTTTCCCCAAAACCTCTTTTCAAAGCATTTGAATTCTACAATTGGTAGAGATACCAAGGACTCTGCTCCTATTCAAACTCCAACCTTTTCAAAATACCCCTCCTTACCCCAAGCTAGGCTTGATGGTAACCCCAGTAGTGGTTTTTCTTAGTTATAAGATGAGTTGCCTTGATCTGCTGTCTGATGAGTTGCCTTGATCTGCTGTTTGACTTGTTTGCTTAGGAAGTAGTATGAGCCACTCTAGGAGCTCATCACTAGGATCAAGAGGTTTCCAAATCTCCACATCCTAAGCAAGAAAACAAAGCAAGATCAAATCACTAGATACTAGGTGATCATCTAAAACCCCTTAGCCAGATCAATTCTGAAGTGATCCATTCTAGAAGCTTCCAAGTCAACAAAGACAAACATCAAGCATGGACCCCTTCCACTCAATATACACTTCAATATCATCCACTTGATGATGGTTAGGTACCTTGCAAACCCATCAAAAACTTTCCCTCTCATACTCTAGTCAAAATCCCCAAAACTGCCAAAATTGACTAAGTCTGGAAACTGTTCCAACATCACCTTTTTGGATGTCTCCCTTTATCAACCCTTGTGAATTTTTGGAAATGCACTTGAACTATATTGTTAACCATCCTAAGGAATACCAAGGCCCACTTTTTCCCTTGGTTATATCATCTTCCAACCCACTTGTCCTTGATGGTTTTGCAGGCAAGAAAATAACATTTTCTGCAAATCTAGTCATCATGCCTACTTTGACAGAAGCTCACACCCTCATCCAACCTTCTATGGACCAAATATTTGCATGGTTGCGTTCTACTCATATAGTTCTATCAAAATATACTTCACTTGTCCCAAGTGGATCTCTGTGCTTATTAAACCCGCATGGTTTATAAGGCATCATGACTCATCTGGTATGGCAGCCTTATTTTCAACAAAGTTTGCTATCACTTCTTGATCACCTCAAATGCAACCAATCCAAACATATTATGCCATGATCATCTATATGACTTGTTCTACCTATCCATATATCCCTGGCATCAAGGTGAGCTCTGAGCTCGAAGATCCAACAAGGATTAGGTGGTATAAAAATAACATCTCCCTAGATCTTCAACTCCTTGCTTTCCATCTTATTCAAGTTGTATTTCCAATTCCCAAGGTTGCAAATGCTTGATACACCTTGTCTACACCCTCTACCTTGATCATCAGGATTGATCAAATATTATCCATAATTATTATGGCCCCAAATCTATTGATTTTCCTTATTAGACACAATCTCCAAAAGTTCTTGCATGAAGGAAAGTTTGGTTTTTTCCAAAACACTTCTCCACCTTTTGACTCCTTTGAGATCCATCTATCATCCTCTACCCTCCCATCTCAAAAATATTTATTTTCGAGGTTCTTTATTATTTCTTTCTGCCCATTTTCTTAAATGGCTCAATTGGAATAATAATTGTTTTAAATACTTTTAATCCCCAATAAATCTTGGGAAAATTCCCCTAAATGTGTATTCACATTTGGGACCATCTCAAATCAAAATCCACCCTTGTCCAATGTAAAAAATATCAACTGATCTTCTAGAATCTACTTCTGCACTTTTTGAATAAAGGTTGTAAAGTGAACTAAAGATCTTTATAAAAAATCCCAAATAATTTCTGGATATCTATTGTGACCTCATCTATCTACCAGTACCATTTTCCCACCTTTCCCTATGCAAAAATTTGAACTTCCTTCACAACCACCTATTTACTCAATTTGGCAAATCTAACTAATATTGAGTCAAAACAAGATCAAACCCCCACCAATCTTGCAAAGCAATGCATCACAGCATTCACCACTCCCCTGGTCGACCAGCACTGTAGCTAAGCTACTATAGCAATCCCTTGTCCCATGTGCTTGGAAGTGAGAAGTAGAGAGAGAAAGAGACGAGCTTGTGAGATAAATTGCAACAGCTGCCACTCCCTCCCTCTCTGAGCTCCAGCATGACCAAATACCAATCCTACCCCTCCCCACCGCCCTCTAGGCCAATCCCTAGCCAGCACTACCCCTCCCCCATGTCCAAATTGGACATTTACACCATCTAGCTTCCCTCCTTGGTATAAAGGCCAGAGGCCACCCTAGCTCGCCCCTGCCCCTCATTTGCTCTCTCTCCTCCTCACTTACCTTCCCCGAGCACCCCTCCCTCTCCTCTACTCTGTGCTGTCTAGAAGAAGAAGAAGGAGGAGCTCTCGGCCTCCTCACAAAATCGAGCAAGGCTTCCTATCCTCTGCTCCCCTTCCTCTGTATGTTGGTCCTCGAGTTCCCCTCCTCCTCCTCTATCTAACCCTGGTTCTCTTTTTGCCCAGGACCGTCTCCTCCGTCGTCGCCGCTGAGCTCCGACAAGGTACCCCTCGGTCTCCATCACGCGAGCTGCTTCCTGGAGGCCAACCCCGCCGTGCCGCCCCTCGATCTGCTCGTCGTCGACCGCGTCGCCCTGCCACCTCCCCGACCTTCCTCGAGCCCCAGGTGAGCCTCCCGGCCGAGCTCCGTCGTCCCCTAGGGTTCCGCCGCCGTGGGCTCTGTTTTCTCGAGGACAACGACGCCCCGCCGTCCATCTCCACCTAATCGAACAGCCACCATCGCTCGATACTGCTTTGGCCGCCTGCTCCCACCGACCGCCGGGACCCGCTTGCCAGGTTCAAGCCCCGGGCTCCCGTGCGCTGCACCGTTTGCCGTGGGTTGAATCCACTCCCTGTGGCCCATTTCCCCCCAGATCCAGCCCAGTTGCCCTGTTGCCTTTTCTTTTTATTCTAGATCTAGAAAAAGACCAGTAGGATTAAATCCTTTTGAAAATGTAAATAAAATCCAAAGGCCAAAATCTAATTTTCTGGTTGTACCCTGATGTTCTCTCAAACATGCAGAGGCAACACCTAGTAAAAATAATTTCCATTATTTGCTAGAATTTATTCTGCTACCAGGTGTACTTTTCCCTAAATAATTTCCTCAGAGAGTTTTACACCTCCAATTGTGGAGAACCCAAGCCCTACTGGAAGGAAAATGCTATACCTACCATCTAGCATAGGTCCTATGCCAAGGTGAACAGTAGTTTGCCCTTAGCAAAAAAACAAAAATAGCTTTTATCTATCATGGGCAATTTCTCTAGGTCAAACCAGATGTGGTATTGAACTTATTCCACCTATCACTACATCATAATATCAACATCTACCACATCCCTGAAGCTCATATTTTATTGAGCGTTGGTCGAATTTTAGTGATTTAAATACTTCTATAAGTGGTATTTTCACTAAATAAATCACTCCAGGAGTTTGACAACTCCAAAAAGTGTGAATCCAATTCCTACAGAAAGGTATTCTAAATGCCTACCACATGCCCTTAGAACTAACTCAAGAGCTTTTGTAGAGTTAATCTGGTGAAAAAGAGAAAAACCATACAGAACTGCCTTTGGGAATTCCCTGAGGGCATTCTGGTAATTCATTTGACAAGATTCCAACTCTATATTGTTCAGTACATCAAGCACTACCTAACCACCCAAGGAAATAATTTTTGGAGCTCCAGATAAATTCCTGTGAATTATTCCCTCAAACTAGAGTTATTACCACTATAAAAATCATAATTAAATCTAGGCAATTGATAATCAAGTGAAACCACTTGTGTTGGTTTTGTTTTGTCAAGACCTATCTGAGGATACCACTGTTTCACATTGGTACCCTACAGACCTCAGAACCGTAGTCCAAGTTCATTGTATTTATCCTAGACATTTATCTTCCAAGAGAAAAACACTATAATGGCAATCTAGTAATTCCCACTCCTATTATCCAACCTCTCCAAACCTACTAAGGTAAGTAGGATTCAGTATGTTTGTTTGCTGTATGGTTTGATGCATGTTTGCCTTGTATTGATTGTGGTATTGTCTGCTTGCATGTATGCTCGATGACGGCGATAGTGTGAGTGTTTAACGACAATAAGAAAGGGACTTCTTATTATTATTTATTGGGTATTCTTGGTTATCTAAACAAGTCCAGGGACTTATTACTGATCACAGGCAAGCCACCATTCCTAAATTCTGATACTTGTCCTACTCCTTTTATTACCTGTTTTGTATCTCCTTTATAAATTGCATTATCTACCTGCATGTCTTGTTTTACAAATATTGCGCTAATAACTTGGCTCCTCCAAGTTATGACTTTGTGCCCCTGGTGGCACTACCCCGATGTGCCTACCATCTTACCCCTTTAGGCCGAGAGTATGATGGTTAGCATCCTAGTTCTTTGAAAACCCCAGTTTTGAGAAAATGGTCTGTTTTGGGTTTTATCCTACTACAAATGTTTCAAAACTGTTTTGTAAAACCCTTGGGAAGAGGCATCGTTCCAAGCGGATGTTTTAACTACAGAAATGGAGTTGATAAAAAATGAGAAAGTGAAGGGATGTTCTACGCCTTTACCAGAACAATTTTATAAGTGTAACCACATTACCCCAGGTGCTGGGGCTTAGCTCGTAGTTTGTCTACATTAGCCGAGGCAGCTTGTACCATGCTTATAGGGAGAGATCCCTTGAATTCCGGGCAGGCGCTAACAGATCTTGGATCTGGAGCACTAACTTGTTCGGCAAGAGTGAGCATGTCTTGGCAGGAGTGCCGGTGCAACAATTGGGTCTCCCGCAGACGGTATGACTTAGGCGATACGGAAGGAAGTGGACTCACCAAGTTAAGGTATACGCCAAGTTGTGGCTTGGGTATACGCATGTATGGAAGGCAGCACTATGGCTGGGAGCCACATACTCATTGCCGGGGAGAACAAACCCAAAAGGAAAAGCAGCATTTGCTAGGGTTGACAAGAGAAAGGTTAGGATTGATTATCTGAACCCCCATCTACCGTGGTAGTGGGCCATGGTTTTATCCCGGTGGATGTATTGATTCTTGTGGGGAAAGTGCGCAAACTCTACAAAGTATAATCTATTTGAATAGCCGTGTCCACGGTCAAGGAAGGTTATAAAGGTGTTGGCTAGGAGTACCCAAACGGTGTTCGTTTGGAAAATGGACAAAAAGGTATGGAGGTTCCGGGGGAACCTGAGTTTGAAAGCTTCGTGACCAGAGGTGGTCGAAGAGGTTTAAAGAGGGTTTCTACTCCAAAACTATTTTCAAAACTCTTTTTCAACAAAGATATGGAGATGTCTTGATTTATAAAACAGAGACATGTTTTCAAAACTCTTTTTTTTTCAATAAAGATATGGAGATGCCATGTCTACAAGAGTTAGTCTAGGCTTTTCAAGAACAACCCTAGATAGAGCTATCTCGCCACAACCATAATTGCATTTCCTTAGTTCTCTTATCTTGGTGGTTTGCGAGTACATTCAAAAGTATTCACGGCTTTGTCCCTGGCTGTTTATTTGGCTAGACTTTCAGAGATTCGGTATTGGAAGATTTAGGTGACGTCCAGCGAGCTAGGTCGTCTTCCCAATCAGTTGCCTGTAGGTTGAGGCACGATTGGGCTCTGCGCGTGATGCTGCTCCGCCGCTAAGGATGGTGTAGCCATAATGGCATTTATGTAAGTCTTGTAATTCGTTATGTTTCAGATGATGAAATGATACTTGTCGGTTATGTTCCACGACTCACTGATCATGGGAACGTGGATATATGCATAACAGGGATTTCTCGGATGGTTAATCCGGGGAGCCCACAGACTTGGTATCAGAGCCATCCTGACTGTAGGAGACCCTAGTTAGCATGGACGTTAGACAGGAAGCGACAAACCTCTTCTCAAAAAGACATGGAAGAAGAGTTGATGTCGTGGTGGTGTCACGGCAGATGCCATGGATAGGCTAAAGGTGGGGACTAATACACGCTAGGGGAATCCAGAGAGGGATAGTGGAGTGATTCTCCACACAGAAGATTGTATTCCTTTCAAGTTTACAAGTGCTCCTAGAGCTGTATTGGCGAGAGGAGGAAGAAGAAGCTCTCTTACTCTCAACTACAGTTCACTCCTAGCATCTTAGCGAAATCAGTATCGAAGAAAGACCAACCCCTTCTACTGAAATCCTAGCCCCCCTTATATAGAGGGGGCTCGGTCTCTGCCTAGGGCATACGTGGAGGCATATTCTTAGGAATATGCCTCCTCTCAAAGTGGTAAGCCGACCGGGGTGCTTTTCCCCCGTGTCATACATGCTTTAGCTACGTGAGCCTCTGCAGCGCCTGCGTCAGCTGACACGGGCGTCGTCACCCTTGTCGGCCATGACCCGGTGGTCCTGCCCTTGATTGCTTCGCTCATGTAGTGTGTATCGGGCCTTCTTTTTTACCAGAGAGATTCCTTCCTTCTCCCAGAAGCTAAACGGGGCCCGCATCATGGTAGACCCGGCCACACCTGTTCCTGCATACAAGTTAGACAAGCACTTCTGACTTACTCCTTAAGTCAGCTGAAACAATGTTAGGCGACCCTCCTGGTCTGGGTTACTCCGTGATCCGGCCTGCCTTGAGGTGACCCGGCCAACATCCGCTTTGACCTTGCCGAACCTCGGCTGACTCGGCCTTTATACCCCGGAGTGACCCTACCCGGGGGTATCCCCCCAACATTAGTCCTTGAAGCTAGTGTGGTCTTAGCTGCCTTGGCCGCTAAGGCCACATCAGGTTCATTTATGCTCGAGCTTTGAATGTTATCTCCGAGTTAGTTCCTTATCTCGGATTATATGGATTTACTTTCCCTTCACACGTTCCAAGTTTTCACTTGCTGGCCGGGTTACCACTTTGAATCGGATCTCATGGTTTTACTTTCCCTCTGCACATTCTATGTTTTTACTTGCCGTCCGGGTTACCATGGTTCGATCTGGGCCTTGTTTCCTTCTCTCATACGCCAACCCACGTGGAGGCTAATCATTACGTTGTCTTATTTTAAGGGCCTGCGATAACCGCCACGATGTCGTCGATTACCACTGTCATGCGGTCGAGTCACGCCTGCCTCCTCGTTTACCGCAACAGCGCGTCATGTCATGGGATTGCCTCTGCTCTGTGGCCCTCTGTGTGGCTCCTCTCCGATTGGCTGATGCAGGTGATACACGACCACACCATGTGGCTCATTGGCATAGCGCGATCCCACTCACCCTCTCAGGGGGTGGTTAAGTAGCGGAGGGGTGCACCCCTTAGAATTTTTCCTTCTTCTGGCCCCCTCTGCCCGTTGCTCTTCTTCTTCATCTTCCTCGTGACCGTGCTGCCGCCAGTGCCCCTAGCAGCAGCGCCGCCGCCGCACTTTTCCCCGTGCATCTGCATCGCAGCCACTTCTGCGCAACTTCCTCGCCACGGGTCCTCGCCAATCTAGGCCTCAGATCCCCGCCGTCGCTAGCGCCAGCGAGGGTAGCGAGCACGAGATGACGGAGGAGGAGCTCGTCGTCGCCGAGCAATAAATGGAGGAGGACGCCGCTGCGGTGGACCGTGGCGTGTGGGCCTGATCATGGGTCTGTCAAGATGACCTTGAGTGGCTCTACTGGATCAGACGCATCCCTGCCGGCGTCGCCGCTCGTCTCCCCTCCGCCGAACTGGCCCCCTCACCCAATCCAGGTGAGTTCGTCGTGTTCCTGTCCCACTTTCAATGGGGATTCGGCTTGCCGGTGAGCGACTTCTTCCGGTATTGGCTTAGCACCTACCACCTGTAGCCGCACCATCTTCCAGCCAACGCTATCACCTCTCTGTCTGCCTTTGCCTCTATGATCGAGGGCTACACCGGACTGTGGCCCACGATGGAGCTGTGGATCCGGTTCTTCGGCCTTCGTCGTAACGTCATCCCCAATATCCAAGTTGAGTCTGAGGACAAGCAGCTCACCCAATTCGGAGATGCATCCATCTCACCCCGGAGGACTTCCGTTTTCCCCCGGGTCACCGGGCTTGATTCCTGCAAAGGATGGGCTCGGACCTTCTTCTATGTCCGGAACTCGGGCACTGAAGATTTGATTCGGTTGCTCCCCTACACTCCGGGGCCACCTGATCCGGAATTCTGGGAGGAGGTCTCCAAGAAGCCCACGGCTCTAGCCAACCAAGTTAACAAGAGGTTCGCGGAACTAAAGAAACTCGGATTGTGCAACGAGGATGCTATGATCACGTTCGTGCGCAACCGAATCTCTCCCCTCCAGAAGCACACCCACAAGGTGTGCCACATGAGTTTCGGCCGCGACCCCAACCGGACCTCCTCCTTCGAGCTGAGCAACACGGAGATTTTTCGCCGGGTTAAGGCTCTCTTCACCACCCACAAGGATTTCTCCGCTGAATGGACGTGGGGAATTGAGCACTTCTGTCGTGACAGGCTCCCTCCCGCGGTAAGCTTCGCGGAGAAAACTTACTTCGGATCAAATATGTGTCGGTTTTTGTTGTATTTTTGACTCTATTCTTCATGCTTTCTCTCAGCTATAATTTAGCAAACTCTTGAGGATGGTACGGATCCGACCCTTAAGTGGGCGCCAGACCGAGAAATCCCAGACGAGGAGGAGCCGGACCAGGAGATGTTTCTCCCTATGACCGACGCTACAAAACGACCCAGCGGTAAATTCTCTTCTCTTAGAGATTGGCCCGATGATGAGGATGACTCGGATGTCGACGTGATTGAACCTGTTGAGGCTGTCCCTCTTTCTTTTGCCTTTCCGGCATCAGCTAACCCCAGTGGGCATATCCACGAGGATCCTCCACTTGCTACGGGGGAACTGGTTCCGGTGGCGTCGAAGAAGAAGCGTGGAGCCGCACCAAGTTCTTCCTCCAAACCTTCTCAGCCCACAAAAAGGCGAAAGAAGGCCGGAGACAAGACTGCCTCCAAGCCGGCAGGAAAAGCCCCGACACGAAGGTCCCGGAAACCCAAGGAGGCCCAAACCTCGGATGCGTAAGTCATTTTTCGTTGCGTAACTCACCTCTCCTTGCATCGTGGTAATTTCTCTTCTGACATTATTCTCTTCTTCAGGGCTCCGGTGGAGGTCCCTCAGATCGTATCAAGCATCTCTTCACCACTTCGATCTGGCCCTTCTCCTCCTCGTGATGACGAGTCACGTCCACTGAGCCCTATTCCAGAGGGTTGTGCGGCTGCTCCGGGTTCCGCGCTACCTCGTCGAGAGGAGTGCGACCTCGGAGCGGGAGGGGTCGGTCTAGCCGAGGCGATGGCGTCCACAACTCCGGCATCACCGCAACCAGCAGCCACCGAGTCTACCTCAACACCAGCACTAGTAGCAGTTCCAGTACCAGTGACCGATCCAGCACCAGCACCTGTTCCGGCACCAAGAAAATCAACAACTGCTCCAAGTCCAGCTACAAGAGCTCCAGTGCCAATTTCTTCCGCCTCGTCCGAGTCATCTCAACCTCGGTGAGGAACTACTCCAGCACCTTCTAAGGGGAAATCTGCTGCAGTTACTTCTTCCCAGCAAGCTAAGGGCAAAAGGGCTCCGGATGCTACCAATTCTGCATTTGTCGAGGCTGGGCAGCAAACCCTAGCGTCGATGCTTCCCAAGAAAGCTCCAGCAGCAAAGGATGCTCCTGCCGAGCCAACTGATGTGCAGCAGATGGTTCTGCATACCAGCCCAGCCCTTGCCTTGGTTGAGAGGAAAGAAGCGCACGCGAAGGGCTTGGTGGCACCCCATATGCCCACCGGTGAGCGGTACCCTCCGAGCCTTATTGAGTTCGTCATGAACTGGAACAAGGCGCAGTTCGTCCACAACGACGATCACCCGGAAAAGTTCGGCCCCGCAGAATTTTCCGCCCAAATGAATACCGCCGCTAAGGCAATTAACCTCGCGGGGTGGATGATGGAGGTATGTCGTTTCTCCTTTACATGATGTAGATAATAACCATTAGTCCCCGAGCCTCCGATGGAGTAACTTGTTACTCCGCCGGATGCTCATTAGAAAACTAACGTAGCTCCATGTGAACTTCGAATATGCACACACCTAGAGCCGGGTTAAGTTCCACTTGGCCCGGATCTTGTACACTTTGAATATGCACACACCTAGAGCCGGGTTAAGTTCCACTTGGCCCGGATCTTGTACACTTCGAATATGCACACACCTAGAGCCGGGTTAAGTTCCACTTGGACCGGATCTTGTACACTTCGAATATGCGCACACGTAGAGCTGGGTTAAGTTCCACTTGGCCCGGATCTTGTACACTTCGAATATGCACACACCTAGAGCCGGGTTAAGTTCCACTTGGCCCGGATCTTGTACACTTCGAATATGCACACACCTAGAGCCGGGGTAAGTTCCACTTGGCCCGGATCTTGTACACTTCGAATATGCACACACCTAGAGCCGGGTTAAGTTCCACTTGGCCCGGATCTTGTACACTTCGAATATGCACCAAGCTAATTTTACACTTCGAATATTTGCAAAAGTGCTTATGTCTTTTTTTCCCTCTGTTTTGAAAATACTTGCATTAATATGATTTCCTAATCTTAAAATCCTGCACACTTGTCACTAACCCAACTCCATCTCAAAAATCTGTTGTAGATGGCCTCTTTCCGCTCGGAACGCATCATCATTAAAGAGAGTTCCTGGCCTTTTGAAGAGCAACTTCACAACCTACTAAAGGTAGTCAAGAGGCCCTCGCCAATGATTGAAGGAACCGAACTTCCTCGTAGCAACACCAATGTGATGCAATGGGTCATCAAGGCTGTGATTCCTTCCCCCAACGAGGACACCGCGCCCACAATCTTCACCTTCCTTGTGACAAGCGGGTAGATGGCATGGTGCGAGCCATACAGGAGATCATGGCGCGCCTCTGCAAGATCCATGAAGATGAGCTGAAGGATACCCCTTACCACCTGTTTGGAAAGCGCGACCAAGATGGACTTCCTACTGAGTCATTCCTCACCTGCTGCATGGGGAATCAGCTAGAGAACATGGAATACCTACTCCAACATTCCTAGGAAGATCTTGACAAGGCCAGGCGAGAGAATCTGCTTCTAAAGATGGATATCAACCTACTCCGTAAGAACGAAAGAAGTCTTATGGGGCAAGTCAGGCAGTAGATAGCTAATATGAACCGACCAATGCTTGCTTGGAGAAGAAGCTGACCATTGAAGTACCCCCGACCCCTGAAGACGAGAATCCCGGGACTGATGACGAACTCTCTTTCCTCAATGAGTACCACCCTATCATACAGTCACCTGCTCCGACCGAGTCAACATCCAACCCTGCACTCTAGGAAGGCACCACTCTCACCTTCACTGAAGACAAGCTGAATATTCCGCATACCCCAGAGGATCTGCAGTAACTGGAACCCCTTCCCCGGAGTCAACCCGAACCACCGATGCACCCTCCGAGTAATTACCCGTGTTGCGGTACTCGCCTAGCTAGCAATAGGGTAGAGTCATGTATCACCCCTGAACGCGTTCTGTAATGCTTAAGTACTATTAGCACCCTCGGGTGCAGATTGATTGCTTACGCAATAACTCCCTTGGATTACTATGCTTGCTTGATTTGCTTTTCTTCTTGCGTGTTTTACCCAAGACGTTGCATCAGACCCAACCCGGAACATGTACCCCCCCCCCAACAGGAACTCCCCCGGGATGGCCATGAAGACTGGAAGCTCGAAGAAAGCATGTAGCCGTTGCGGAGATGAAAGGCACCAAGCCAGCAGATGCTTCGGCCACTGCCCAAACTGCGGAAAACCCCATTCGTTCAAAGTTTGTCCAACTCGGTTTGTCACTTGTTTCCTCTGCAAAGTCCTAGACCATGTCCCTGTTAATTGCCCAGTATATCCCCTCATTAGCAAGGCATGTCAACCTCCCGACGTCAGCATGGGTGGGTCATCAACTCAGTTACACCGAAAGAAAAGTACCTGTTTCACGTGTGGTCTATCCGGTCACTTCAGCCGAGAATGCCCCTAGAGTAAACCCGTCAAGACCTCCGCGAAAGTGAAGCCCGAAGGCACCCAGGGCCCTTACCTTTAGAAAAGACGGCCACCCTACCTCTCGCAGCCCTGCCACTCAAGACTAAAGATTTCCCATGCATCTACATGCGACAACACCCCATGGAAGTAAAGATAGAGAGAAGCTCCTTAACTCACTCTAGGACTCCCTGAACATCGGCAAGTGCAACTTGTGAAAAGCTAGTCCATATCCCCCCCTTGGAATGACACCTATGATGCTACCCTCCCGTTTGTCGTTATACGCTACCTGAAGAACTATCTTTTGCCACTCCCATAAGTATGCCCCCGACTCATAACTCTCCGATCTACCCCAGTCTGATCCTAAGGGGGAAAGACTGCGTCTTTCCCGCAAAATAGAATAACCCTCTGCTAGGAGCAACCTTACGAGTCCCGACCCTAAAATCGTAAATAGGACACGCTACGACCCTAAGGAAGAGCTGTGAATCCTTAGACAGAGGTACTCCTAGCTGTAGATTCTATCCTCCGACGAGTACTCCGTGAAGTTCAGCATCGAGATAGTCTGCCCAGTCTAAGCCCTCGAGATATAGAACCCGAAAGGAAAAGAAGGTCATCCCTCGTAATCAGAACTGGACTCTGCTCAACTCCCCGTGCATCCCGGAAGACTGAAGCTCAACTTCATCGATAGAGTAGACACTATCAAAGACGGAGTCTGTAAGATAGTATGCGTAAGACACCTAGTATCAACCCGACTCACAATCCCCTAACCCTACTCTCCTGAATCTCGGGACGAGATTCTTTTAAGGGGGAAAGGTCTGTAACATCCCAATTTCAGCAACCCTAATTAGTTGACCAGAATGCAAAAATCAGGGGGAACAAAAACTTTTCCTTGTTCATTGGTGCAGTGTTTGCTTGTTGATTGTTTGTGCTTGTGATTGTGAGTATATACCAAATGATACTCCTTACCTCCCCATCAGTTGACAAAAGCTATTTACCAAAACTATCCTGGCTCAAGTTACATTTTCTCAAATGTTCTGGCATTTCAAAACCTGAGCCAAGATACTTATGAAACCAAAACTATTTTAGTATCTTCTATTGACAAAACTATGGAGAAATATTTAATATAACCTCCTTATGTTTTCAAGACAGAACCCTCAACTAACCTTATCTCTAGTTTCCCCAAAACCTCTTTCCAAAGCATTTGAAATCTACCCTTGGTAGAGATACCAAGGACTCTGCTCCTATTCAAACTCCAACCTTTTCAAAATACCCCTCCTTACCCCAAGCTACGCTTGATGGTAACCCCAGTAGTGGTTTTGCTTAGTTATAAGATGAGTTGCCTTGATCTGCTGTCTGATGAGTTGCCTTGATCTGTTGTTTGACTTGTTTGCTTAGGAAGTAGTATGAGCCACTCTAGGAGCTCATCAATAGGATCAAGAGGTTTCCAAATCTCCACATCCTAAGCAAGAAAACAAAGCAAGATCAAATCACTAGATACTAGGTGATCATCTAAAACCCCTTAGCCAGATCAATTCTGAAGTGATCCATTCTAGAAGCTTCCAAGTCAACAAAGACAAACATCAAGCATGGATCCCTTACACTCAATCTACACTTCAATATAATCCACTTGATGATGGTTAGGTACCTTGCAAACCCATCAAAAACTTTCCCTCTCATACTCTAGTCAAAATCCCCAAAACTGCCAAAATTGACTAAGTCTGGAAACTGTTCCAACATCACCTTTTTGGATGTCTCCCTTTATCAACCCTTGTGAATTTTTGGAAATGCACTTGAACTATATTGTTAACCATCCTAAGGAATACCAAGGCCCACTTTTTCCCTTGGTTATATCATCTTCCAACCCACTTGTCCTTGATGGTTTTGCAGGCAAGAAAATAACATTTTCTGCAAATCTAGTCATCATGCCTACTTTGACAGAAGCTCACACCCTCATCCAACCTTCTATGGACCAAATATTTGCATGGTTGCGTTCTACTCATATAGTTCTATCAAAATATACTTCACTTGTCCCATGTGGATCTCTGTGCTTATTAAACCCGCATGGTTTATAAGGCATCATGACTCATCTGGTATGGCAGCCTTATTTTCAACAAAGTTTGCTATCACTTCTTGATCACCTCAAATGCAACCAATCCAAACTTCTTCTACCATGATCATCTATATGACTTGTTCTACCTATCCATATATCCCTGGCATCAAGGTGAGCTCTGAGCTCGAAGATCCAACGAGGATTAGGTGGTATAAAAATAACATCTCCCTAGATCTTCAACTCCTTGCTTTCCATCTTATTCAAGTTGGATTTCCAATTCCCAAGGTTGCAAATGCTTGCTACACCTTGTCTACACCCTCTACCTTGATCATCAGGATTGATCAAATATTATCCATAATTATTATGGCCCCAAATCTATTGATTTTCCTTATTAGACACAATCTCCAAAACTTCTTGCATGAAGGAAAGTTTGGTTTTTGCCAAAACACTTCTCCAAATTTTGACTCCTTTGAGATCCATCTATCATCCTCTACCCTCCCATCTCAAAAATATTTATTTTCGAGGTTCTTTATTATTTCTTTCTGCCCATTTTCTTAAATGGCTGAATTGGAATAATAATTGTTTTAAATACTTTTAATCCCCAATAAATCTTGGGAAAATTCCCCTAAATGTGTATTCACATTTGGGACCATCTCAAATCAAAATCCACCCTTGTCCAATGTAAAAAATATCAAATGATCTTCTAGAATCTACTTCTGCACTTTTTGAATAAAGGTGTAAAGTGAACTAAAGATCTTTATAAAAAATCCCAAATAATTTCTGGATATCTATTTTGACCTCATCTATCTACCAGTACCATTTTCCCACCTTTCCCTATGCAAAAATTTGAACTTCCTTCACAACCACCTATTTACTCAATTTGGCAAATCTAACTAATATTGAGTCAAAACAAGATCAAACCCCCACCAATCTTGCAAAGCAATGCATCACAGCATTCACCACTCCCCTGGTCGACCAACACTGTAGCTAGGCTACTGTAGCAATCCCTTTCACATGTGCTTCGAAGTGAGAAGTAGAGAGAGAAAGAGACAAGCTTGTGAGATAAATTGCAACAGCTGCCACTCCCTCCCTCTCTGAGCTCCAGCACGACCAAATACCAATCCTACCCCTCCCCACCGCCCTCTGGTCCAATCCCTGGCCAGCACTACCCCTCCCCCATGTCCAAATTGGACATTTACACCATCTAGCTTTCCTCCTTGGTATAAAGGCCAGAGGCCACCCCCAACTCGCCTCTGTCCCTCATTTGCTCCCTCTTCTCCTCACTTACCTTCCCCGAGCACCCCTCCTGCTCCCCTGCTCTGTGTTGTCCAGAAGAAGAAGAAGGAGGAGCTCTCGGCCTCCTCACAAAATCGAGCAAGTCTCCCTCTCCCCTGCTCCCCTTCCTCTGCATGTTGGTCCTCGAGTTCCCCTCCTCCTCCTCTATCTAACCCCGGTTCTCTTTTTGCCTAGGACCGTCTCCTCCGTCGTCGCTGCTGAGCTCCGATGAGGTACCCCTCGGTCTCCATCGCGTGAGCTGCTTCCCGGAGGCCAACCCTGCCGTGCCGCCCCTCGATCTGCTCGTCGTCGTCGACCGCGTCGCCCTGCCACCTCCCCGACCTCCCTCGAGCGTCAGGTGAGCCTCCTGGCCGAGCTCCACCGTCCCCTAGGGTTCCGCCACCGTAGGCTTTGTTTTGTCGAGGACGACGATGCCCCGTCGTCTATCTCCACCTAATCGAACGGCCACCATCGCTCGATACCGCTTTGGCCGCCCGCTCCCACTGACCGTCGGGCCCTGCTTGCCAGGTTCAAGCCCCGGGCTCCCACGCGCTAGGCCGTTTATCGTGGGCCGAATCCATTCCATGCGGCCCATTCCCCCCAGATCCAGCCCAGCTGCCCTGTTGCCTTTTCTTTTTATTCTAGATCCAGAAAAAGACCAGTAGGATTAAATCCTTTTGAAAATGTAAATAAAATCCAAAGGCCAAAATCTAAATTTCTGGTTGTACCCTGATGTTCTCTCAAACATGCAGAGGCAACACCTAGTCAAAAATAATTTCGATTATTTGCTAGAATTTATTCTACTACCAGGTGTACTTTTCCCTAAATAATTTCCTCAGAGAGTTTTACACCTCCAATTGGGGAGAACCCAAGCCCTACTAGAAGGAAATTGTTATACCTACCATCTAGCACATGTCTTATGCCAAGGTGAACAGTAGTTTGCCCTTAGCAAAAAACAAAAATAGCTTTTATCTGTCTTTGGAAATTTCTCTAGGTCAAACCAGATGTGGTATTGACCTTATTGCACCTCTCACTACATCATAATATCAACATCTACCACATCCCATAAGCTCAGATTTTATTGATCTTTGGTCGAATTTTAGTGATTTAAATACTTCTGTAAGTGGTATTTTCACTAAATAAATCACTCCAGGAGTTTGACAACTCCAAAAAGGGTGAATCCAATTCCTACAGAAAGGTATTATAAATTCCTACAACATGCCCTTGGAACTCACTCAAGAGCTTCTGTAGAGTTAATCTAGTGAAAAAGAGAAAAACCATACAGAACTACCTTTGGGAATTCCTTGAGGGCATTTTGGTAATTTGTTTGACAAGATTCCAGATCTATATTGTTCAGTACATCAAACACTACCTAACCACCCAAGGAAATAATTTTTGGAGCTCCAGATAAATTCTGGTGAATTATTCCCTCAAACTAGAGTTATTACCACTATAAAAATCATAATTAAATCTAGGTAATTGATAATCAAGTGAAGCCACTTGTGTTGGTTTTGTTTTTCCAAGACCTACCTAAGGATACCACTGTTGCACATTGGTACCCTACAGACCTCAGAACCCCACTCCAAGTTCATGGTATTTATCCTAGACATCTATCTTCCAAGAGAAAAACACTACAATGGCAATCTAGTAATTCCCACTCCTATTATCCAACCTCTCCAAACCTACTAAGTTAAGTAGGATTCAGTATGTTTGTTTGATGTATGGTTTGATGCATGTTTGCCTTGTATTGATTGTGGTATTGTCTGCTTGCATGTATGCTCGATGACGGCGATAGTGTGAGTGTTTGACGACAAGAAGAAAGGGACTTCTTATTATTATTTATTGGGTATTCTTGGTTATCTAAAGAAGTCCAGGGACTTATTGCTGATCACAGGCAAGCCACCATTCCTGAATTCTGATACTTGTCCTACTCCTTTTATTACCTATTTTGTATCTCCTTTATAAATTGCATTATCTACCTGCATGTCTTGTTTTACAAATACTGCGCTAATAACTTGGCTCCTCCAAGTTATGACTTTGTGCCCCTAGTGGCACTACACCGATGTGCCTACCATCTTACCCCTTTAGGCCGAGAGTATGATGGTTAGCATCCTAGTTCTTTGAAAACCCCGGTTTTGAGAAAATGATCTGTTTTGGGTTTTATCCTACTACGAATGTTTCAAAACTGTTTTGTCAAACCCTTGGGAAGAGGCATCGTTCCAAGCGGATGTTTTAACTACAGAAATGGAGTTGATGAAAAATGAGAAAGTGAAGGGATGTTCTAAGCCTTTACCGGAACAATTTTATAAGTGCAACCACATTACCCCAGGTGCTGGGGCTTAGCTTGTAGTTTGTCTGCATTAGCCGAGGCAGCTTATACCATGCTTATAGGGAGAGATCCCTTGAATTCCGGGCAGGCGCTAACAGATCTTCGATCTGGAGCCTATAGCTTGTTTCGGCAAGAGTGAGCCTGTCTTGGCAGGAGTGCCGATGCAACAATTGGGTCTCCCGCTGACGGTATGACTTAGGTGATACGGAAGGAAGTGGAGTCACCAAGTTAAGGTATACGCCAAGTTGTGGCTTGGGTATACGCGTGTACGGAAGGCAGGACTATGGCTGGGAGCCACATACTCATTGCCGGGGAGAACAAACCCAAAAGGAAAAGCAGCCTTTTCTAGGGTCGACAAGAGAAAGGTTAGGATTGATTATCTAAACCCCCATCTACCCTGGTAGTGGGCCATGGTTTTATCCCGGTGGATGTATTGATTCTTGTGGGGAAAGTGCGCAAACTCTACAAAGTATAATCTATTTGAATAGCTGTGTCCATGGTCAAGGACGGTTGTAAAGGTGTTGGCTAGGAGTACCCAAACGGTGTTCGTTTGGAAAATGGACAAAAAGGTATGGAGGTTCCGGGGGAACCTGAGTTCGAAAGCTTCGTGTTGACCAGAGGTGGTCGAAGAGGTTTAAAGAGGGTTTCTACTCCAAAACTGTTTTCAAAACTCTTTTTCAACAAAGATATGGAGATGTCTTGATTTATAAAACAGAGACATGTTTTCAAAACTCTTTTTTTTTCAACAAAGATATGGAGATGCCATGTCTACAAGAGTTAGTCTAGGCTTTTCAAGAACAACCCTAGATAGAGCTATCTCGCCACAACCATAATTGCATTTCCTTAGTTCTCTTATCTTGGTGGTTTGCGAGTACATTCAAAAGTACTCACGGCTTTGTCCCTGGCTGTTTACTTGGCCAGACTTTCAGAGATTCGGCATTGGAAGATTTAGGTGACGTCCAGCGAGCTAGGCCGTCTTCCCAATCAACTGCCTATAGGTTGAGGCACGATTGGGCTCTACGCGTGATGCTGCTCCACTGCTAAGGATGGTGTAGCCATAATGGCATTTATGTAAGTCTTGTAATTCGTTATGTTTCGGATGATGAAATGATACTTGTCGGTTATGTTCCATGGCTCACTGATCATGGGAACATGGATATATGCATAACAGAGATTTCTCGGATGGTTAATCTGGGGAGCCCACATCCGATGCTCTTGCCGTAAGGCAAGTGACGTTCTTGTTGGAGATATTCTCATTTGGAGAGTCGAAGAGTGATAAAGTGGATGTAGAGGTGGTGGCCATGGCTGCCACACCATTTGATGTATCTTCTTCTTCCTCCTCATCTTCATCATCGGATGAGAACTCTTAATGTGCTATCAATGCAATGTTAGCTGACTTTTTGTTGGTGGCATTCTTCTTGATGAAAGGCTTCTTAAAAGGGACCTTTGACCTTTTCTTCAAAACAAGTACACCACCATGATCTTCTCTCTTCTCATATGGACATTCAGCAACAAAATGATAGTGGTCACCATAGTTGAAGCAAGTTCTAAATCTTGAACCATTCTCTTTTCTACCACTTGGGTTGCTTCTTCGTTGGATCTCCATCTTGGCCTTGGCGGGATCTTTCCAAAAGTTCCTTGCATATAAGGCCATGTATTCACCATGAGCAACCTTGACATCTTCAAGGTGACTCATAGCAAGTACTTCATCATTTCCTTCTTCTTCCTCATACTCCACAACCTTGGCATTCATGGCAAGATTAACACCATTTCTCATTCCAAGGGCACGAGCACGGGTATCTTTGGCATTCCTGGCAGCAACCTTGAAGGTGGACATCTCTTGCATAACTTCATTGGAGGTCATGAGATGGTATTTGTTTCTTCCTTGGAGACTCTTCAAGTTAGTAGGCTCGAAGGGCATGAGCACCCTAACATACTTCCTCTTTATCCAAGCATCATCCACATGAGAGGCACCAATATTTCTAAAGGCGGTGGTAGTGGATTTGAGTCTTCGATACATGTCTTCATGGTCCTCACCATCCTTCATATAGAAACCTTTGGCTCCATTTCTCAAGGAATCATATCGATTTCTTCTCATGCTCTCGTTTCCAACAAACAAATCAATGAGAGCATCCCAAGCTTCCTTGGCGGTGTTGAGGTGTTCAATGTGAGGAAAATCTTTTGGCCCCATACCAAGTTGAATCATGTGCAACGCGGTGGCATTTAGTTGACTATTGACCACTTCTCTTCTTGTCAAGTTAGTTGGATCCACAATTTTGAGTCCTTCTTCAGTAATATTCCACAAGTCAATGCAAGAGCTGTGCACATGAGGTTTCATCAAAACTTGCCATTCAGGAAAAGAATGTGCAGCTGGCATAGATGGGTCACCTCTATTTTTTATATGGGGATGAGCGAGCGTAGGGTAGGGAGAGTACCAACGAGGAACCAAGTGGTGCGCTTCCTTCCCATCGCCATTTTTGGTTGAGGAGTTAGTGATAATATGTTCACCCCACTACTTCAACCGTTGGTTTAGCTAAAGCATTCAACTTTGGTATATGAGGGGGTTCCTCTTGAGAAGGAGGTGGTGAGGCTATCTTTTCCTTAACAAGTTGCTCAACTAGTTGACGCAACTGTTGGATTTCATTGCCCAAAGAGGGAGCTCAAGCTTGTTTCCAAATTCTTGAGATCCACCATGGTCACTGAGGTGCTAGCCTCACCCCCTCCATCCTCATCTTGGTTACCCATACACTGTTAGGCAGTTAAGCCCGAATAAATAGCCGAGGCTCTGATACCAATTGAAAGGATCATATGGGCACCTAGAGGGGGTGAATAGGTGCTACTTCAACTTTTACTCTTTGTCAATTTATGGTTTGACACAAAAGGTAAATTCTCTAGATATGTAACTAAGGTGAATTTACCTATATGTCACACTAGCACAGCTAACTAAGTAAGAGAAATATATAAGTAAAGTGTGGTAAAGGATAGAGGTAACCGAAATGGAGCACACAGAGACACAAGGATGATTTCCCGTAGCTCCTTCCTTTTGAGGGAAAGTACATCTGCGTTTGGGGAGGGGTGGTTTCAAACCACCAATGCCACAAAAGGCCTCCCTTGTTCTCCGGTGAACCTCACACCAAAGGGATCGATCTTTTCCACTATATCGATAACCTTCGAGGTGAAACTAGCACCTTTACAACAGGTTCGAGGCACACATCCACAACTGAATTGGAGGCTCCCGAATGCAAGCAAGCTATCACAACAATCAAAGACAAGCTTGTAAGAACCAAATAAAGGCCTAGGGTTTCCAAAGAAACACTAGAGCAAAGGGCCCTCAAGTGAATGAGGGGGAAATGAAGATCTCTCTTAGTGAAGATGTATATCAAGGCCTCCTCCTTCGGTTCTCCAAAGATCAAGGACTTTGGATAGTTGGAGGGGAGATCTTGTTGATTTGGTGGATCAGCTTTGGGGTTCTTGAGGTTGGGGAACGATCAACTTGAGGTAGGGGATGAAGTCCCCTATTTATAGCCCCACCCTTTTCAGATTGTTTTCATCCCGTTGGGAAAAACCACACTAGAGACTCAGGTCTGCAAACATCTCACACCAGATATTCTGGTCCATCTTCGTAAAATCTCTGAACCCCCATTCAGAATGACCCGGACATGTTTTTGAGGATCGCACCAGAGACTCGTGTCGAAACTCCGGATGGGAACACCGGAGACTCTGGTGTTTGCACACCGGAGATTCTGGCATGTGACTTCACACCAAAGATTCCGGTCTATATCTAGAAAATCCCTGAACCCTTATAGTGTCTGGCTCGGACCTAGTTTTGAGGATCACACCGGAGACTCTGGACTGTCTAGTCCAGAGATTCCGGTATGAACCTTCCATGAACCCTTTGTTTCAGCTAGGGACACTTCTTGTTGCTGTGGACTTTTCACTTTTCAGTATCTTAACCTGACACCATTAGCACAAGGTAAAAAGGTTCCTCAAGTTGTTAATGAACACCAAAACTGATTAAGACAATAAATGTCCTTTCAGCTAGCATATCTACCACTATATTAAAAATCCTCGGGGATAATGGGCCACCTTGTCTTAGACCTTTCCTAGTTTGAAAGTAGTGTCTGATATCATCATTGACCCAAATTCCAACACAGCCGCCCTAAACAAACTACTTAATCAGTTTTCACCATTATTGTGCAAATCCCTTCATGCGTAAGGTTTGTTGAAGGAAGGGTCACTTTACTTTGTCATATGCCTTTTCAAAATCATTTTAAATAAAACACCATTCATTTTCTTCTGATGAAGCTCATGAATGGTTTCATGGAGGACTACCACACCCTCTAGTATGTGTCTTCCTGACATGAAAGCAGATTGGGTGGGTCTAATTACTACTGGGGAAATCCTAGTGATGCAATTAGTAGCCACTTTATTAAATATTCTAAAGGTAACATTCAACAAACATATGGGTCTTTATTGTTGTATTTGTACCGTGTTTTATTTTTTAGGAAGTGAAGTGATGACACCAAAATTCAATTTAAAAAGAGGAAAGTCACATGTATATAATTGATTAAATATTGCCAATAGGTAAACCTTAATTACATCCCAAAACTTTTGATATAACTCCGCTGGAAAACCATCCGGACCAGGTGCCTTATTGTGTTCCATTTGGGACATAGCCTCATAAACTTCCTCTTTAGTAAAAGGTGTTGTAAGAATACTATTCTCCTCAGACGTGAGTTGCGGTATATCCTGATTAACCCCCTCCATCATCATAATATTTGTTGGGTTTGGCACCTGATGTCTGCAAGTCCACAGATCATTTGTAGCTAGTTTCGAAGTATAGATATCGATCCCACAGGGAGCCCAAAGGTAAGTATTTATGGGTGAAGTATATGTCACACCCGAAGTTGTCACAGGTCTTCGAGTGAATTGACTACAAGTGTTGAAATAAGAATGAGGTTTTTATTAAATGAGATGTATTTAAATAGAACTAAAATATAAACTTCGGAAATATAAAGCATAAAAGTAAAGAACGACTTGGTTGTTTGTTGTTTTCTGCAGATGGCAAAAGAAGGCGCGGGGAGATTCAATTCATGGTGATAGTGACTATGCCAGGTGGACGAATGATAACTGTAACAATTATAATCTTATAAATATATGTGTAGGCGAGCAACCCATAATTAGCCGGAACTCCTCTTGGTAGATCTCATCCCAACTTCAATAATCCTACTAGCCCGTTACCAAAACCATGGCCAGACACTAGACGATTAAGAACCTTCAGGTCGCTTAGCGATTAAGCTCCTTGGATCAGACTAATGCAATAGGCACAGTGGTTCTTTGTTATCCTCGATTCTACTAGTTTTCCATTCATATCCCCATGTCACCCGGGGGTCGCCGGTTTGCTAGCAAACAAGATCTTATCTATGTAGAACAAAGCATCATGTTATCTGGGCCCTTAATTGGATAACAAGCATTAGGCATCCCACAGATAGTCAAGCACACATAATATAGTAATTAGAATCAATCACAAACTAATGGAAAATATATGAAGGCACATCACATCTCACCAATCCCCTACATCTCCCACGCCCAAGGAAATTACTCACACATGAGAGAAGAATGGATCATCAATATAATTAAATAAAGGGAAATATTCTTGATATTACCGTGGAGATCCACAATAAGAATAGGAAAATATCCAACACAATTCAAGATGGAAAGAAACAAATCTCAAACCCTAGTCTTGCAAGGTGAAGATCCCTCTCTCTCAAGTACAAGTAGTGGCTATGGGGGTGTATTGGCTAGGAGATCGAAGATCGTGGAGCAAGATGAAAAACATCTCCCCTTCTTCTCTGGATCTCTTCTTTCTCCCTTGTGGATGGTATGGCGGCTCCTGTGTTGTGTTTTCATCCTTGGTCCCTTCATGGAAGTTGTCCCTTTTGACAAGATAGAGGCGACGACAACTATACGACAGGAACTATACGACCAGAAAAATATTCCTACCGTATAGTTGCTCATTAAAGCCTCTGTATGCTCCCCTTGAGTGCTTCCAAAGAGAGGCTTGCTTGTTTTCTCTAGAATATTGTGTTTCTCTAGTTAAAACCTTCTGTTGACATTCAGAAGTTTTCTTTGCTACCGAAGTATTAGCATTAGGTAAAGCTAGAAAACGTTCAAATCCAGGAGAAAACCATCAATAAAAGCCATAAAAATTGTTTTGAATCTCACAGCTATCAACTGCCCCAAGCTTAGATGTTGCTCGCCCTTGAGTGACAAGGAAATAAGGAAGAATAGCAGAGATTCTAGACTGAAAATAAAAGAACTACACGTTTGAATTGGCGTCAAATTCTTTTCTTCACAATCTCTACAATCTTAAATATGATCATACAAGTTTGCATTGAGTCCACTTCCTAACCACGTATATCTTATTAGCAAATAAATCATATGCCCAAGCAAGTGTCAAAAGATTTAGCTAGGAAAGTGAGACAAATTCTTTTGGTGTCTCTCTTCTTCGAGAGATGAAAACTTCTTGTTCTTGTTTGTTTAATAAATTAAGAGTACTCAAGTTGGCACCAAAACATTTAATTTAAGAACAACTCATCTACTCCCATGTCAAAATTTCAAGACTCTAAAAGCACCTTTTTCTTTCTTTTGTCTTTCAAAAACTTCAGCTCTTTCAGAGAGAAATCATGCCACTATTTTTAACATGTTAATTGGGGGTGTGATGTGCACTCGTGACCATGCCAATGAATAATTGTTGAGCAATAATGGGTCAGAGGAGTACTACAACTTTACTTGGAACGTGAAACCATGAGGAGACTAAAAAATTTACCCGTCATAGCATTGCTGCTACAGACATTTACCCGAAATCAAGTGGTTTCCCACATTTAGATTGTTCGTTGGCTAGCGGAGTTAATAGTTCCCCATGGAGCATGACAGAGTTGTAATGACACGGGTAAAATAATATCTTATGGTAATTATTAGAAAAAGTAGCGGCATAATTTCTACTACTTTGAAACATCCATTTTATCAAACAATTTCATTCAAAGGTACTATTGAGTCTATTTAGATTAATATCAAATGGGATGGAGTAGTTCTAAAATTAAATTCTTTGAGCTAAGCATGGACTCAAGTCATCTTTCATATGCCTTTTGTTGTTGTAAAAATGTAGGAAGTGTTTTTAACCAAGTTCATTGCTCAATATTTCAAAGCTAAAAAGAAGACACTAGCAAAGGAATAGAATTTGTAGGATAACAAGCTAAGTGGGGAGTGACTCCAGTGCAAGCGAGTAAATAATTGTAGGATCAATTTAAGGTTGCAGAGAGGGTGATGAAAGGGATATGATACCTCCTCTTGCTTGCTTCGTTCTCGTATTTGAGTCAAACCCCTTCTGTATTTCCATATTGCCAAGTCACCTAAAATTGAGCAATCTCCGAGAGAAACAAAGAAACGAACTTGCATATAAAGTTACAACTATTTTTTTGTGTTTTTGGTTTTAGGAATGCAAGCTGAGAATAAACATGAAACTTGAAGAAATAAAATAAATCAAAAGAAGAAACAAAAACATGAATGCAAAGTTTGGAGGTTTTCAAACCTCCCCAAGCTTAGGCTATTGCCAGGCTCAGTTGTTGCCGTCTGATACATTGCAAATGCATCTATAATTTTTGATGTTCCATGCTTGGTTTTATCCACTTTCTTGTGTTTTGTCCACACTTTGGAGTACTTTTCATATGATTTCTTGGACCAACCTATTAAAAAGAGCCATAGTGTCAGCTGCCTATTTTCTGCTATTTTTTGTTCCAGGAGAGTCAGAAAATGAATATTCTCGGAATTGGACGGGACAAAAGCCAAAGTGTCTAATTTTACGGAAGTTATCAGATGCCAGAATACGAGACGGAGAAGGGCTGGGGGCAGGCCACACCACCTAGCCATGCGGCCAGGCCTGGCCCGCGCCAGGAGGTGGTCTGGCCGACCCTAGCACCCCCTCGGCCTCTCCTTCCGCCTATAAGATGCCTCCGATACCAAAACCCTAAGTACCCGATAAAAAATCCACAAAAGAGTCTGTAGCCGCCGTCATCTCCATCCCTAGATCGGGAGGATGCAAGCTCTTCACGGCACCACTTGGGAGAATTCACCCTAGAGGCCTTCTTCATCACCATGCAAGCCTCCGGTGTGATGCGTGAGTAGTTCATCCTTGGACTACGGATCCATGTAGTAGCTAGATGGCTGGTTCTCCTCCTTTGTGCTTTCATGTCTAGATCTTGTGAGCTCCATTCATGATCAAGATCATCTATTTGTAATTCTGCATGTTGTGTTTGCGGGGATCCGATGGATATTGAGATGCTATTTCAGATTGATTATTGATTATATCATGTCTTTGTTATTTGTGATCTTGCATGCTTTCCGTTGTTAGTAGCTATCTTGTCCAAGTAGATGCTAGCAACTCCAAGAGTTAGTATTTATGCTCGATAGTGGGTTCATGCCTCTGTTAACCTGGGGAAGTGACAGAAATCTCTAAGGTACTAGATGTGTTGTTGCTACTAGGGAGAAAACAACAATCCTTTATTCATAGAACAATCGTATTGTTTACTTTACCATGATTAAAAGCAATAATCATTGCTTGCAACTTATCTTGGAGGGGTTGGGATGATAACTTTGAGGTGGATTATTAGTCATAGATGTAGTTGGATGGCGGTCTATGTATAATGTTGTAATGCCCAATCAAGTACCAAAGGAGTCAAGATGATTAGTATATGCATGTATTGCTTTCTCGATGTCTGTCAATTGCCCCGCTGTAATGTGTTCACCCAACATGTTATCTATCTTAAGGAGAGCCACCTCTAGTGAACTATGGATCCCGGTCCTTTTTCTTTACATACAATCTATAAAATGTTTACTGTTTTGTGTTTACTTTCCTCAAACTATTACTTCCTTCCATTCGATACGTTTAATCCTTTGTTTTCCGCAAAACACGGTGAGATTGACAACCTCGCCATAAGTTGGAATGAGTTAAAGTGGTTGTGTTGTGCGAGTCTCCACGTTGCTACTAGCACCGTGGTGCATGCCAAGGCTCATTCAACACCTTTGTGGTGTTTCCTTGCTCCTACTGGTTCGATTAAACCTTTGTTTCATAACTGAGGGAAACTTGCTGCTGTGCTCATCATACCTTCCTCTTGGGGTTCCCAACGAGCTCTACATCAACACTTAGCCATTACCGTCATTTGGTGGCTGGTGCAGATACTGCTGGTAGTAGTCGGGGAAGTGGGACATGAAGTGACTGAAGTTGTGATTCAAAGTACTCGAATCTTCATTCACTCCTTGAAGAGTGTGGTTGATCTCCCCCAATGCGTTGGTTTAGCTGCTGGAATTCCTGATAGGGGATGTAGCTGTACCGCTGTTGTGGATGGTTGGGCCACGGGTCCCAAACTCCCCCTTGCTGCTGATGTCCCTCCCAAGCTGGGTTGTGTCCTTGCTCGTCCTCATGCGCCTGCTCATCCTTGATGGCCCAAATATATCGAGCTTGTTGGGGAACCCCAAGAGGAAGGTATGATGAGCACAGCAACAAGTTTTCCCTCAATAAGAAACCAAGGTTATCAATCCAGTAGGAGCAAGGAAACACCCCAAAGGTGTAGCTAGCTGAACGTTGGCAGGGCGCACTACCAGTGCTAGCAGCAACGTGGAGACCTGCACAACACAACCACAGAACTTTGCCCCCAACTTGCGATGAGGTTGTCAATCTCACCGGTTTTGCTAAAAACAAAGGATTAAACGTATCGAATGGAAGAAAGTAATAGTTTGCAGAAAGTAAACACAACGAAGTAAACAGTTTGTAGATTGAATGTAAAAGAAAGGACCGGGGTCCATAGTTCAATTCACATGAAATGACAAACATAAGAAGCAATAACATCTTTGGGTGAACAAATTAAAGCGCAATTGAGGCATGAAAGCGTGCAATCTGGGATGGAGATGATGGCAAGACTTGATGGGCTACATGGAATTGTGCCCAGGCATCTTATAGAGAAGGCGGAAAGGCCGGTGCTGGTGACCACACGCGGCGCGGCCTGGGCGGCCCAGCGTGGCGTGGTGGTGTGGCGCCCTGGCTCCTCCGTCTCATATTACTCCGTGTGTCTCTCGATAAAATAGTGACTTTGGCTTTGTCCGTCAATTCGAGAATATTCATTTCGACTTCTGGAACCAAAAAGCAGAAAAGCGGCAGTAACCTGTGGCTCTTTGTTAATAGGTACTCCAAGTGTGGACAAAACACAAGAAAGTAGATAAAACCAAGCATGGAACATCAAAAATTATAGATAGATTTGCAATGTATCAATCCTCATCCCGCTACTCTCCTTCTTCATCTTCCTCTTCGTCAGGCTAGAGTTCAGCCATGATCTCCATCACTTGTTCCTTGGTGAGGATCCAAGTGTCCTTCTCCACAATTGAGAAGGCTTGGGGACAAGGCAACGGAACCTGCTCACCCTGTGCATCATCAAGATAACTAAATTGATAGGCTCGGAGCCTCCGGTTAGCTTGGTAAACACCAAGGAAGCCACAAGCGGTCGAATATTTGACGTCCATAAGCTTGGAACCGTCAACAGATTGCATAACAGGTAGTATAATATTTAATGCATGGGAAAGGTGGGTTACCAATCCACCAATGCGAATATCACCTTTGGTCTTGTTGCTTTGGTGGCGAAAGTGCTGGATGAGTAGAGCTGCAGGATTGGGGCTTTGTGGCGCAGTAGGAAAGAGAGCCTTGGTGATCATTACCATGTCCGCATTGGCCATGGAACCTGTGTCACCTCTTCCCAGTAGTGTGTTGGCGAGGAACAAGGCGTAGTAGCAGATTGTTGGGTTCTGAATGGTGGACATCTTCTTTTGGTAGAAGTTGGTGCCACCATTAACAGAAATATCATCCCAAGTTTTTCCGCTTGTGACGCTATAGAGGTTAGTAACAGTTGGCTCCCCAACGTGTGGGAAGCTGAAAGAATCGCAACATTGTTCAAAAGTTATTTCATGAATAACAATGCTTTGCAAGACGTTTGCTTGTTTCACATAAAGAAAACATAGCATAATAGTATTCAGCTTGTCCCTCATAGAGTAGCAAATATAAATGCATAGGACACCTTCAAAGTTCATAAGAGTGACTAGATACAAATAGTTTAAAACAAGCAATATCAAGTTATGCATCAATCAACTAGTCTTGGGACAATGCACATAGAACTAAGAATGGCCACTATGCTCTTAAAGTAGGTGCATAAAGGTAGAAGGTGGAGACTCAATGTAATGGTGGAAGAAAGGCCTTCATAGAAGGAAGTAGGGATTCAAGTCTCATAAAGAGCTTCCAAAAATTATGGTACTTATAGCTTTCAGCTCTCATTGCCCCTATCATAAGCATATTTAAGGTGATTAAGGTTAAAGTGACAGAACTAAGAGGATATGCTTGATAAGTTATAAACCGAAATCTCATGCCCCTTACTTACGAAGACCAAACCTCATCCTACTCAACTTTAGTCACGAGTAAGATCTTGTCATTGTAAGTACATGTGTATCATAAAGAACCGCCAACGGGGTACCCCTTGCACATGATACAGGAGTTATCCCATAATCAAAATGACAAGGCAAGCAGACAATGAGCATATCAGCGATCTTTTTATTTTCTATTTGCATAGGTTTTTATTGAGGATGCTTCATAGAGTGCTCATTATGGTGATGCTGCAAGTTTACACCATGATTAGGCATGGCTTAGGCTAGCAGCCTAGGCGTTTCTCTAACACACATACAAACTCCATGATCTTACAAGTTCCACTTTTATTTCACACCACCGGGATCCATAAGCAAAAGAACATGATATCAACAGGGTACAAAGTACAAATGCAATGTTGAAAGCGTTCCCCATGATACATGGTTCTGCTAATTTCAACTTATAAAGCGCAAGCATATACGCAACAAAGAAGGACCCAATGGTTCAAGTTTATTAAATGCAGAAAGTAAAGTGTGCCATCAAGTTTGTGAGAGCTTTAATCACTAGTTTTCTCATAACAAGTTTAATTTGGAAGGTAAACAAAAACATGAATATACTTGGAATAGCATAAGCTAGTAGGTAGGTATGGTGGACTCTTTGGAATAACTTGGTTTAAGGAGTTGGATGCATGAGTGGAACTCATACTTGGTTGTGGAGGCTAGCAAAAGACTGGGAGCGACAAACTAAGAGAGCAATAATGGCCATAATCATGCAGAGCGACAAAACATCATTGATCAAAGCATAAAGTGATACTACAAGTTGAAAACTAAAGGATCATAAAGGCTATGGTGACTTGATATAGTCATAACTTGGTGTGAGCATGCGCCAAGTCAACCCAAATAAAGCATCAAAGGAGAATACCACTATACTACGCTTTAATATGCTAAAACAACGCATGATTCATCCAAGGCACATTAAGCAATCTCAATTGTTTATAACAAGTCATGATATAACAAAGAATACTAAGCATAAAGCCAAAACAATATCAAGCATGGCATGACAAAGCATAGGCCACAGTCAAAAACAAGCTCTCTTTACCACTTAAGCATGAACTTTCCTACTCATTTCCAATCCAATCCAAACCAAACTATTTGAACACCAATGTATGAAAGAGGGGGTCGAACCAATTTATTAAGAAAAATAAGAAAACAAAGCAAACAAAAAACAAAAATGAAAACAAAAAATAGACACTCCAAGAACAACACAACTATGCATGAAACAATAAAAATGAAGCGTTCGGAAGAAACTTGGGATTTTTATTGATGAAGAGGGGGATGCCTTGGGAATCCCCAAGCTTTGATGCTTGTACTTCTTGGATATTTCTTGGGGTGACACGCATGGCATCCCCAAGCTTGAGTTTTAGTCCATCTTTCATCTCATTACTCATTCCTTCCATACACCTGAAGTGTTTCCTTCATACAAATCTTCACACAATCTTTATTAGTAACATTAGTGCACTCAAGATAATAAGTCTTTAGGTTCAGTTATAACACCAATAAACTTCCATTAGAACACTAGATACTATAGCACTTCCCTCAAAAAGCTTAATTCCCCAAAAGAACTCAAAAAGGAACCAACAAGAAGCAAATGTAGAAAATGGCAGAAATCTGTCAAAACAGACCAGCAGGTAAAGACGAATTTTTTCGAAGACCTTCTGTTGCTCAAATCAAAAAGTGTTGAACTAACGAAAGTTAGATAACAACCTGGGGCAGAATAAAAAAATTCACGCCTCAAAAGGACATACAGAGAGTTTACACGAATTTTTACGGTGAAGCACAGAAATCTGTTTCGGGAAAGCAACTTTTCCAATCATTACTTCTCTCTCATTAGAGGGTACTCTTAGTACAAAAGGCAAATAAAAAGGATAAGGAGCGGTTATTACTAAAGTAATAACTTCCAAGACTCATCTAAAACTTTTGGGTTATCTCCCAATAAGTACTTTTCTTTAACGCCTTTAAGTTAGGCATAAGAAGCAAGAAAAAGGATCAAGTATTCTCAAATGAAGAAGTATTAAGACCAAATTTCTTGCCCTTACCTCTCTTACTTTTATTCTTAACCTTGGGGAAAATATGATTGCTTGGTGCAGAAGCAAGGTGCATGGTCCCCTTTCCCACATCTATTATTGCTCCAAGGAGTTCTAATAGGGACCTTCCAAGTGTAATTTGTCCTTTTCCTGCACATTCAATAACAAGATAATCAGTAGAAATCATTTTCCCAAGGATCTTTGTAAACACTCCTTCAGCTATTCCAATAGGTAATATGGTAGCATTATTAGCAAGAGCTATTTCTTTTCCTCCTTCAGTAAGCCCCCAAAGATTCAAAGATTCATAAATATCTTTGGGCATAAGACAAAATTCAGACATGATATCACAGCGAGCTTGAAAAGTTTCATTATTTATGTCAATCTTTACTATGGGGAGCCACTTTGATGGTTCAAAATTTATTGGAACATAATTATGATGCTCCCTAAGCATATTATAGCAATCTTTTAAGCTAGTAGTGCGGGTCTCAAGAGTATTCAATCTAGCAAATATGCTTGTGAAAGAAATATCAGTTTTCCTAGGCAAGTTGTAAGTAAAGATCAATTTCTTTATAGCATTAACAGCATCATCCTCATTGCATTGGAGGAAATCTCCTCCCACAATAGCATCTAAAGCATATCTATAGCAAAGAGAAATTCCAAGGAAAAACTGTTAAGGAACAAGCTTTGACACATTTTAGGTTCAATTTTTTCATGTAGATCAGAGATTCTAGACCAAGCTTCCTTGAAGCTTTCCTAAATTCCTTGTTTAAAAGTGAAAATCATTTCCTCGGGTGACATAGTGATTGGAGCAAGGCTTGACATAAAGGCAACTTAAGATAGGAACTAAATTTTTTTTTGTGTTTTTAAATAAGAAAGCAAACTTGTAAAACTATTTTTTGTGTGTTTTTGATAACAAAACAAGCAAACGAAACAAAAGAAACTAAGAAAAACAAAAATAACAAAGTAAAGAGATTGGTTATGAGGGACTCCCCTTGTGAAGATGTCCTTGACTCCTCAGCAACAGCGCCAGAAAAAGTTGTTGATGGCCCAAATATATCGAACTCGTTGGGGAACCCCAAGAGGAAGGTATGATGAGCACAACAGCAAGTTTTCCCTCAGTACGAAACCAAGATTATCAATCCAGTAGGAGCAAGGAAACACCCCAAAGGTGTAGCTAGCTGAATGTTGGCAGGGTGCACTACTAGTGCTAGCGGCAACATGGAGACCTACACAACACAACCACAGAACTTTGCCCCCAACTTGCGATGAGGTTGTCAATCTCACATGTTTTGCTGAAAACAAAGGATTAAACGTATCGAATGGAAGAAAATAATAGTTTGCAGAAAGTAAACACAAAGCAGTAAATAGTTTGTAGATTGAATGTAAAAGAAAGGACCGGGGTCCATAGTTCACTAGAGGTGGCTCTCCTTAAGATAGATAACATGCTGGGTGAACAAATAACAGCGGGGCAATTGACAAACATCGAGAAAGCAATACATGCATATACTAATCATCTTGAATCCTTTGAGACTTGATTGGGCATTACAACATTATACATAGACCGCTATCCAACTGCATCTATGACTATTAATCCACCTTCAGGTTATCATCCGAACCCCCTCCAGTATTAAGTTGCAAGCAACAGATTATTGCATTACGAATTGCGTGTAAAGTAAACAATACGATTGTTCTATGAACAAAGGATTGTTGTTTTCTCCCTAGTAGCAACATCACATCTAGTAACTTAGAGATTTCTGTCACTTCCCAGTTACGGAGGCATGAACCCACTATCCAGCATAAATACTAACTCTTGGAGTTGCTAGCATCTACTTGGCCAAGATAGCTACTAACAACGGAAAGCATGCAAGATCACAAATAACAAAGACATGATAGGATCAGTAATCAATCTGAAATAGCATCTCAATATTCATCAGATCCCCGCAAAACACAACATGTATGGATTACAAATAGATGATCTTGATCATGAACGGAGCTCACAAGATCTAAACATGATAGCACAAAGGAGGAGAACCGGCCATCAAGCTACTACATGGACCCGTAGTCCAGAGATGAACTACTCACGCATCACACCAGAGGATTGCATGGTGATGAAAAAGGACTCCAGGGTGAATTCCCCTCTCCGGCAGGGTGCCGGGAAGAGCTTCAGATACCTCCTGATCTAGGGATGGATATGACGGTGGCTATAGACTCTTTCGTGGAATTTTGATCGGGTACTTAGGGTTTTGGTATCGGAGGTATCTTATAGGCGGAAGGAGGCCGAGGGGTGCATGGGACCCACAAGACGGCGCGGCCAGAACTGGCCCATGTGACCAGGTGGTGGCCCGGCTCCTCTCCATCTCGTATTCTGGCTTCGTGTGTCCGTCAGTAAAATAGTGACTTTGGCTTTTGTCCCGTCCAATTCCGAGAATATTCATTTTCTAACTTCCTGGAACCAAAAACAGCAGAAAACAGGCAGCTGGCACTGTGGCTCTTTGTTAATAGGTTAGTCCAAAAAATCATATGAAAAGTACTCCAAGTGTGGACAAAACACAAGAAAGTAGATAAAACCAAGCATGGAACATCAAAAATTATAGATAGATTTGCATGTAACAATCCTCATCCCGCTACTCTCCTTCTTCATCTTCCTCTTCGTCAGGCTAGAGTTCAGCCATGATATCCATCACTTGTTCCTTGGTGAGGATCCAAGTGTCCTTCTCCACAATCGAGAAGGCTTGGGGACAGGGCAACGGAACCTGATCACCCTGTGCATCATCAAGATAACTAAATTGATAGGCTCGGAGCCTTCGGTTAGCTTGGTAAACACCAAGGAAGCCACAAGCGGTCGAATATTTGACGTCCATAAGCTTGGAACCGTCAACAGATTGCATAACAGGTAGTATAATATTTAATGCATGGGAAAGGTGGGTTACCAATCCACCAATGCGAATATCACCTTTGGTCTTGTTGCTTTGGTGGCAAAAGTGCTGGATGAGTAGAGCTGCAGGATTGGGGCTTTGCGGCACAGTAGGAAAGAGAGCCTTGGTGATCATTACCATGTCCGCATTGGCCATGGAACCGGTGTCACCTCTTCCCAGTAGTGTGTTGGCGAGGAACAAGGCGTAGTAGCAGATTGTTGGGTTCTGAATGGTGGACATCTTCTTTTGGTAGAAGTTGGTGCCACCATTGAAAGAAATAGCCTCCCAAGTTTCTCTGCTTGTGACGCTATAGAGGTTAGTAACAGTTGGCTCCCCAACATGTGGGAAGCTGAAAGCATCGCAAAATTGTTGAAAGTTATTTCATAGAGTTGTCGGTTCATGGTGAAGCTTACCATGACGCATTATCTTTCTCCTTGTGGTTGTTGTAGAAGGAGGCAAGGAAATCATGGGTAATCTCGGTGTAGGTGTCGTGGCTTGTGAAGCCAAGCACCATTAGATCCACCTTGTTAGACATGAGGTTGAAGTCCGCCTTCAACCCCGCCACGGTGAGAAACCTGTGGTTGGCCCAACGTGTGGGCAGCACCCTCCTCGATGAAACCATGGCCAACTTCAGGTTGCGCTCCGCTCGGGACCCTGAGCCCGATCCCTCACCCCGTTGGCATTTGCTCGAATTAAAGAGGTTACCAATTTTGTTCATCGTGATGCACTGAAAAATTTCACCATAAAGCCTTAGGCATATACTTTCTATATGATATATGAACGATCCTACATGGAAAAATTCAATCCTAACATGAGAAATCAATAGGAAAAACAAAATAAGCTTGAGTTCATCCACTAGATCAATGTGGGACTTTCAACCATGGAAATCTGAAAATAAAGCATGGATAAGGAGAGAAACATACCGATATGTTGATTCCCCCACTTAAACGAACGAACATTAAGAATCAAGAGTTCTAGGTGGATTTTGAGAGGTTTGGATAGAGAATATGAGAGAAACAATGAGGAGGGGGTGAAAGACCTAGCCGCCCCAGTGCAATTTTGTGGTCGCATCAAACTATACGGGCGGAACTATACGGACAAGTGATGTTGTTCCGCCCGTATAGTTGTGGTGGCGCCGCCAACTAGGGTTTCTTTACATGGAAAACAACTATACAGACACAACTATACGGCCAGATCACAATGATCCCGTAGTATAGTTGGTCATTAAACTGTCTGTCCCTCGAGATAAATTTCTAAAACTAGCATCGATATCTATACGACCGGAATTATACGGCCGGAATTTTTATTCCCGCCGTATAGTTGGTCGTTAAACTCTCAGTACCTTTGGGATAAATTTCTAAGAGAGGAATCGATATCTATACGACCGGAGCTATACAGTCGGAATTTTTATTCCTGTCGTATAATTGGTCATTAAACTCTCAGTACTTTTTAGAAAATTTTGTACGAAGGCATCGATATCTATACGACCAGAGCTATACGGCCAGAATTTTTATTCCCACCGTATAGTTGGTCGTTAAACTCTCTATGTCTTTGAAGAAAATTTGTTGATGGCAAAGATATCTATACGAACGGAACTATATGGCTGGAATTTTATTTCCCGCCATATAGTTGGTCGTTAAACCATTAGTAGTCATCAAAAAAATTCTATTTCTTCGAGAATACCTTCTTATCCCAAAACTTAGCGAAATACCTTATTTTTGATAGAAAATTGATAGTAGAAATTGTCGACCAACATTGGCATATTAAAAGCAAAATTTTAGCTTCTGTAGATGAAAAACTCAAACTTTTATTTTTATTCTTATTATATACTCATTCAATCAATGTTTCTACTACTTTTTGATAGCTGCATCTTCACGGGCACGCTTCCGCAAGAATGTCTGTGAAAAAGTGGTAGGAATGCGATGAACATTTTATTTTCTAGTTTATTTTATTGAAGAGATGGGTTGACTCCCATTAAGCATTTTATTAAGAATGGTTGAGTAAATGAACCTCTTCTCTGTTCTCGAATTATTACCTTGGGTTGCCCCTTATCAAAGGCACTTACCACATGAACTTGTTTTGCCGGTGGAATATATCTTTCTCCTACTTCTAGCTTCTTTGGAAAATACTAGATGATTTCAGCATCATAAAGATTGAAGATTATCTTTCCTTCAGCACAATCCACTGATGCCCCTACAGTACTAAGGAAAGGTCTTCCAAGTATTATGGATAATTTTTCATCTTTAGGCATCTCAAGAATAATAAAATCACTGGGAATAACATGCTCATCTATTCTAAGTAGAACATCCTTGATCATACCAACGCGTTGTTTAGTGGACTTGTCAGCCATCTGTAAAGTGATAGTAGTAGGAGAATACTCTCTAATCCTAACCTTTTATAGAGGGAGTATGGCATTACACTAACTCCTGCTCCTAGATCACACAAGGCATTGTAAATATCAGTTTTACCCATTGAGCATGAAATAGTTGGTATTCTGGGATCTCCAGACTTAGACAACAGCTTCCCATTAATAGGATAACTAGTTACCATGGCAATAGTTTAAGTTTTTTCTTTCTTTCTACTAAGAATATCACGGAGGAACTTAGAATAGGTAGGAACTTTTATTGCATCAGCAAGCGGAATTTCCAGACAAAGGTCAATAAGTGCCTTTGTAAAAGAATTATAAATTACCTGATCCGGTGCTTTCTTTTTTCGATCTGGGTAAGGAAGCTTTTTCTCACTTGACTTATTCTTGTCTTTTAGATTTTGTGGGAGGTCAGGCTCTTTTGTTGCTTTATTTTGCTGTTTCTCATTGCTTCTCTTCTTTTCTACTACAACAACTTCGTCTTCCTTGCTTATCTCCTTTTCTTCTCTTGGATCAACTGTCTCTGCATCAAAGTCATAATGGTCATCCTGTGCATCATTTTGGTCCTCCTTGGTTTGATCTTGTGTTTTAGTTTCATCTTGAGGATCCACCAATGTATCATCTTCTTGGCTTGCTTCAAGCAAGGCTTTTTCCTTTTGCTCTTTTTCTGCTTCATATTCCAGTGGTCCTAAGGGTCCTATAACAACTGCACCTCTTCTTGTGACAACTTTAGTAGAAACAGGAATATCTTTATCATTACGAAGAAAACTTTGATAACCAGATGCTATTTGTTCACACTGGGTTTCAATCATACTAAGATACTTGTGAAATAACTTTATTTCTTGGCCAATCTCATCATAATTTTCCGTGAGTTCCGCCAAAATCTTTTTGTGTTTTTGAAAGTGCTTATGCAAGTTATTATGAGATTTCACTTGTCAATGTTTTAATACTTGATAAACTTTTCTAGTCTCATCTTCTTCAGTTAAAACTTGTGATAAATCTACTTTGCTTTCCTTAACAAGTTCAGAAGGTATACCTTTTTCTTTCATTGTTTTGTGTACTTCAGGCATAAGATTAGGAGTTATCCGAAGTATCCCTTTTTCCAGCTTAGTGCCAAAATCAGGATTATATAAAGAGTCATTCTTAGCCCTAGTAGACATCAATTCCAAACATTATTTAATAGTTAAAGTATATATAGATCCTCTTGCTGAGAAGTCAAGCAATTCTCTACATTTAGTATTAATACCGTGGTAAAATAAATGGCAAATAGTTGATTCAGAATAGCCATGATTAGGAATACTATTGATCATTCCAAAGTATCTTTCCTAGGCTTGTGGGTAGTTTTATCCCACGTTCTAACTAAAGTTGCCTACGCTCTTCCTAGTTTTAGTTACTTTTTTAAAAGGATTAAACCTGTTTATGAATTTAACAATGCAGTTTTCCCAATAGTTAATGTAATGGCGAGGGAGAGAATATAACCAGTCTAGAGCTTTACCTTTAGGAGACCATCGAAATAATTTTAGACGAGAGAAGTCTCTAGGCAAACCTTTTGGTCCAAGTGATGTTATCACATTGTCGAACTCTCTAATATGTCCTCATGGGTCTTCATCTTCCCTTCCACTGAAAGTTTTTTCCTGCAAAATTTTAATAATTCCACCATCAAATCGATATTCTCTAACTCCAGGATTAGGGAATTCTATTGGCTGTTTAAGAAATTCAGAACTTGGAGCACTATATTCTCTGAGAGTTTTCTCAGGTTTCATAGGAGTTGTCCTATAAATAGACATGATTTCCATAATATCACTTAGGTTCTCAACTTCAACTTTATTTGATCCTAAAAGTTTTTCAATAATTTCTTTGCACCTTTGAGTAGGCACGTGCTCAATATAATCCGGTAGATAGGTCCTACCAGAGCGTGTAGACCCTTTGTCTCCTAAGGAGAACATTCCGTTGTAGCAACACCTGAACTGTCAAAAGACAAACACTTAGTGCTTAGCTCCCCGGCAATGGCGCCAGAAAATAGCTTGATGTCTGCAAGTGCACAAATCGTTTGTAGCTAGTTTTGAAGTATAGATATCGATCCCACATGGAGCCCAAAGGTAAGTGTTTATGGGTGAAGTCTCTGTCACACCCGAAGTTGTCACAGGTCTTCGAGTGAATTGATTGCAAGTGTTGAAATAAGAATGGGGTTTTGATTAAATGATATGTATTTAAATATAACTAAAATGTAAACTTCATAAATATAAAGCAAAAAAGTAAAGAACGACTTGGTTGTTTATTGTTTTCTGAAGATGGCAAAAGAAGGCGCGGGGAGATTCAGTTCATGGTGATAGTGACTATGCCAGGTGGACGAATGATAATTGTAACAATTATAATCTTATAAATATATGTGTAGGCGAGCAACCCATAATTAGCCGGAAATCCTCTTGGTAGATTTCATCCCAACTTCAATAATCCTACTAGCCCGTTACCAAAACCATGGTCAGACACTAGACGATTAAGACCCTTCAGGTCGCTTAGAGATTAAGCTCCTTGGATCGGACTAATGCAATAGTCACAGTGGTTCCTCGTTATCCTCGAGTCTACTAGTTTTCCATTGATATCCCCATGTTACCCGGGGGTCGCCGGTCTGCTAGCGAACAAGATCTTATCTATGTAGAACAAAGCATCATGTTGTCTGGGCCCTTAATTGGACAATAAGCATTAGGCATCCCACAGATAGTCAAGCACACATAATATAGTAATTAGAATCAATCACAAACTAATGGAAACTATATGAAGGCACATCACATCTCGCCAATCCCCTACATCTCCCATGCCCAAGGAAATTACTCACATATGAGAGAAGAATGGATCATCAATATAATTAAATAAAGGGAAATCTTCTTGATATTACCGTGGAGATCCACAATAAGAATAGGAAAATATCCAACACAATTCAAGATGGAAAGAAACAATCTCAAACCCTAGTCTTGCAAGGTGAAGATCCCTCTCTCTCAAGTACAAGTAGTGGCTATGGGGGTGTATTGGCTAGGAGGTCAAAGATCGTGGAGCGAGATGAAGAACGTCTCCCCCTTCTTCTCTGGATCTCTTCTTTCCCTTCTCTGGATGGTATGGCAGCTGCTGTGTTGTGCTTTCATCCTTGGTTCCTTCACAAAAGTTGTCCCTTTTGACAAGACAGAGGCGGAGGCAACTATACGACGGGAACTATATGGCCGGAAAAATATTCCCACCGTATAATTGCTCGTTAAAGCCTCTATATGCTCCCCTCGAGTGCTTCCAAAGAGACACTTGCTTGTTTTCTCTAGAATATTGTGTTTCTCTAGTTAAAACCTTCTGTTGACATTCAGAACCTGAAACACACAGTAAAAACCAAGTTTTCTTTGCTACCAAAGTATTAGCGTTAGGTAAAGCTAGAAAATGATCAAATCCGGGAGAAAACCATCAATAAAAGCCATAAAAAATGTGACGAATCTCACAGCTATCAGTACCCCAAAATGCTTTTTAAAATACTCAATAATGTAACCCTTTAGACTCTCTTCTCCCACAATTTTTCATTAATCCTGTTCTAGTTGAAAAATATTTTTCTTTCTATGCTTACCATTTGCAATCAAATGGAAGTATGTGGTATTAATTCTCCCCTTTTGAATATGTTTTACTTTAGCTCTTTGGTCCCATTTTGTCTCCTCATCCCTCGTAAGAGTTGTGATTTGTTCATTAGCGTCCTTCAACGCTTCACGCTCGAGTACACCCAACATGTTTGTTTTGCCTTTAAAATCAAGTTCATCAATAATAGAAAGTAATCTTTCTTTGTCTTCCTTGTATTTTGCACTCAAGTTCTTTGTCCATCCCTTTAAAAAATACCTCAGGTGTCATATCTTATTTTTCCAGCGCTCCATAGGATTGCTCCTCTCAGAAATAGCAGCCCACTCCATCGACACCATCTCATAAAAACCTTCATGTCGTAACCAACACAACTCGAAGGAAAAGAGTAGCTTGTTTCCTAAATGAGATTCTACTCCAGAGTCAATAATAAGTGAGTATGATCCAGTGCGGGTAAGAGCACACACTAGCACTAGGAGAAACTTTTTCTCCCATTCAACACTAGCCATGATATGATCAAGCTTTTCATAAGTGGACGTTTCTCTACAATTATCCCACGTGTATTGTCTCCCTGAGAGAACAATTTCCCAAAGGTTAAGGCTCTCAATATTGGCATTGAAAACAAAAGGCCAATGAGAATCAAAATTATTTTTATTCTTTTCAATAGTAGAACATATTGTGTTGAATTCTCTACCTTCCAACATAGGAATAGGTTTAGATTCACAAACACACAAACTATTTCGGCTAAGAATTCTGCTTTATGAGTGTCTTGAGCATCCCCATATATAGGTACAAAGACCCACTAAAAACCTTCATTCTTACATTTAATATGTAATTTAACATAATAATCTCCATTGGTCAGAAGGATATATGCCCTAGAGGCAAATAATAAATGAGTTTTATTATCATATCTCAACTTGTTCGTAATAGTTTCATATTGTGTTATAACTATATCAAGCGGAAACATTGATACAGATGTGGTATGAAGCAAACTAAGCCCCTAGTAGCCTCTGTTTATACTAGTTCATTGGGCAACCGATGATTAAGGTTTCCTGATCATGGAGCGTTTACGCGAGTTGACAACAGAGTCATGTATGATATGATGGACATTTCCCAAAGATAGTTACTGTAGCACGATCAAGTCACAAAGTTCATCGTTGCAATAGTTAAAGCATAGTTTCCTTCTCCTTAGACCATGAGATCATATTAATCACTATCTCCCGTGGCTACTTTGATCACATCAACTGTCATGTCCGTAACTGGGTGGCCATAAAGGTGTGCATTAGGTATTCTATAGGAATAGTTGAGGCCTATGTTATCAAGATCAGGATTTGTTCACCCGCGTGATGGGAAGATACACATGGCCAACTTGGTGAGACTACACACCTGCAGCACACCGTTGTGCTGCAGGGATTCTAGCCAGGGGATCTACTTCCGCACTCTCGGTAGGGATCAGGGAACTGGAGGTTGTCATCATACACCATATGTGTACAGAACCTCAAGGGTGCTACCAGTAGTATACCTTGGTTATTGTGAGCCAGAGCTGCTGCACGATGAAGATGGAGCAAGGGGTGACCTGCGAGGAGCTTCGCGACCGAGAGATCGACTATGAGTTTGACTACTTCAACCACGTTCCTCTCGGAATGTTAACCGCATACAGCCTACAAGGATATGTATTCTATAAGCACGATCGTTACTGCATTACTACATAATAGATCCTGGGTGTCTGGGCATTCCAACGTAGGAATTTTTTTGTTTTCTGCCAGAGAATCCCTTCAGTCGTATCAGAGCTGATCTATGCGTAGGAATGTTGTACGGCCAGAACGTGCATGGATTGTGCGGGCATTGATCCTTTAGTTGTTACCCTCTAATGTGTACTCGTTTATATCACGGTATTGTTTGATGAAGTGGCTCATACTGACCTTACTCTTAATCTTACGCGAGACTGGTTCCACGCTCAACATACGTCGTGTACCGTATAAGTGGCTAGTACGTGTCTGTTTTTTAATCAATAGTTGATATAGCATTTACAACGGAGGCCCCAGAAAGGGGTGTAGTAGAGACAACTTCTAGATCCATGTTGTGGTTGGAAAGTTCGTGGATTAGAAACATTCTATTGAGAAAGCCCTAACATCCACGTAAAACTTGCAGAAGGTAAAGTAGAGGCGTCTAACTTTATTTTGCAGGAGGGCTTGTGATTTGATATGGTCTAGTCGTTACGAAGGTAAAGTAGTTTACTTTTATGTTACTAAGTAGTCTGGTAATAGTCATCGTTCCGATGGACGACCTACTGGCGGTGTTGTAGACTTTGCATCAAACCGGTGGCAAGATGGAGATCATGTCGGAGTGCTCGATGGAGATCGAGGTGCGAGAAGAAGGACCATATCATATCACTATATACATGTGATGTTGATACCGGTTTTATATCCTATTGTGTGCTTGTATTAGATACTCAACGGTAGCATACCGTATAGGATTATCCTATTAATACCAACTTCAGTGTTCTTCCATTAGTGCGTAACCACCAAGAAAGATTGTAGTTATGAAGCAGGCCGTGATGATCGGGTACTAGACATCTTTGCATTCGCATACAATGGGTGCAAGCCATGTATGCACAGTGAATACACTATGGTTGAATTGGAAAGCCTAGCATGTACATAAATAGCCTCGGAACACGGGATATCGAAATATCAAGCACGAGTCACATGGTTGATGTGATCGACGAATATAGTCCACACTGGAAGCCGTATCAAAGGCCATGATGATCGGGGATGATATGGTGTAAAGGAATCGTGTGATCGCTCAAATCGTCCAGGGATGGCAATTTTAGTGGGAGCTCAATTATAGAATTGAACTCGTATTATGAACTTAGTCTAGATGTCTTTTGCAAATATCTTAGTAGACCTTGGCATATCCCATTGGGGCCCTTTGTGACCATCGGATTTTTCTTGATTGATGTGGAACTTAGCAGAAGGGTCTAACTTCTTAGATTTATACCCACGCCCGAGGGATATCCTCATAATAGTTAATTTTCTATCTATGATACAAAGAACCATTAGGAGATAGTCCGATGAATCCGAAAATGTCATCCAATGGGCTCTACTCCGTTGATGATATTTTGTGTTTTCTCCATTACCGTCCAATGAAACTATGCTCCATTAGATGGAGGCTAGGCTAGACTATGATTGTGTTTTCACACAGATCAGACACATAAAGTATGAGCCGTTGGATGAGTTTCCTTCTAGGATGGAAGAAAACGGATCTTGGATAATCACTTAGTGATCTTGAAGTAGCGTCATGAACGCCACACATACGATGTGGGCTATGGATAACTTTGTGTCAAATGGGGCGTTGCAATTCGCTTTTTCCCGATCACAAAGATGTTATTAGGGGCTATATCATGAAATACAGATAGTTCACCATCATGAGTTCATGAGAGTGTTGAGAACTCTCAAAGGGCTTGATCATAGTGGAGGTCATTGATGAAAAGGGTATATGTTAAATATACAAAGAATTAGAGTGCTAAAAGATACCCAAGTTTAAAATATTGAATGACACTATAGTTTAAGTCATTTTGGTTATTGCATGTTTTTCATATTAATGAAAATTGAGGTCTTAGATATTTGATCTAGACACTTTGCAAAACCATGCCTTGTTGGGTAGAATGACTAAAACTCCGCATTTCGGTAAACGGTCACATGCGAAGAAATATTGAATTTTATACATATGATGTATTACATTTTCAACAAATAGTGTGAATCATTATTTCATGAAAACTTCATTGTGGACTTAAGTGAATATGTGTATTTACTTCATTAAACACAAGTTTGAAACTATTTGAATTGTCCAAATGATTTTGGAATGAAGGAGGATATTAAAATTAACAAGAATATAAAGTCTATACGATTTGATCAATATAACTAAATATTTAAGTTAAGTATTAGCATAAAAGGACTTGTGAAAGATGTTTCACAAATTATTACAATTGGACAAAATCAAAGTGTATTAACTTGTATGAATATAATAATCATTTTGTATTAGATACATATGGTCTAAAATTATCTCTTAGAGGGTTATAGTTATCATTTAGAGTTAGAAATCAAATAAGCAAACACGTAATTGAAATATAAGGAATATCTAAAGATTCGTGGAAACAACACCATAAGAAGTTATTGCACATTCGAGTTTCTAAAGATTACGATAGATCAAAATCATGGCGAATATACAAATCTTTGTAGTGTATTATGAAAACATATTCCATAAAGGAAAACCTGTTGCTGTCCTAAGTATTGTGTTTTCTCAAGAAGCAATATCTTGATGAAGATGCGGGTGGAAGAAAGTAAAAGCTCAAACAAGGTATTTGACCTTAGATCCGAAATGTCGAGTAGCGCAATGGAATATGTTCCAAGTCTAAACTCTACATGAGGAGAAACATGTGACAGTGATCATGAAGGTTCAGCAAACACTTTTACTAAATAAAGTAGCATTCAAGAATATATATTCTACAAGTTTGCAAAATAATACTATTGATTCACTTGTCTTCTTGATTGAACAAGACATACCTACGAACTACAAAGAAGCATGATGGACCTAAGTGCGAGAAATGATGAGGAGTCATAAAATCCTATATTAAGTTGCATTTCTACGCACTATCGATTAGGATCTACATAGATATAGAAGTATATGGCTACTTCTGAATTAGCTATTACATTAGTTTGGCTAAAGAAGTTCGACTTCTGCTGAGTGGTTTCCAGAGTTCACATGACAATAGTGAAAGTTTTTATGACTGGTCGCCGTCATTGTAAACACTAGAAACAAAAGTCTCACTCTATCGTCAAAACATACTTCGACACATTATGTGATAATGGTGGAAATGTCAAAATTAGGAAGACATTAGCGATTTGCAAAAGGACACACGGATATGGTAAAATACATCAAGGACATAACGTTTTCCATGAGAAAGTGTTCTTGTTCATAACGTCATATGATGTTATTACTGGCATGAATGCAAGCTAGATTACTCTAGTGGAAGTGGGAGCCCAAAGTAGATATACCCTAGAGGCAAATAATAAATGGATTTATTATCATATATCAATTAGTTCTTAATAGTGTCATATTGTGCTATAACAATATGAAGCAGAAACATTGATACAAGTGTGGTATAAAATAGACTAAGTCCCTAGTAGCCTCTATTTATACTAGTTCACTGGGCAAACGATGATCAAGGTTTCCTGATCATAGAGCACTTATGCCAGTTGACAACGGAGTCATATATGATATGATGGATATTTCCTAAAGATAGTTATTCTAGCACGATCAAGTCACAAAGTTCATCATTGAAATAGTTAAAGCGTAGTTTTATTCTCCTTAGATCGAGAATCCATACATCCCTTATCAGTGTATGGAGAGCTATCTCTCGAGCATAGGTTGAGGTTCGTCCTCAATGGGAAAATGGAGCACCTAACAACGCATCTTCATAGACCAAGAACTACGAGATCACCCCTTTCATTCTAGGGTGATGGAGGGATCATACTATTCGAGCCTTTTTTTTCATGCTTTTACCAGCGGTCTAGAGAAAGCAGCAATCAATAGGAATTTCCTAATCCTCCCTTCCTTTCAGGAAGAATGTGAAATTCTAACCATGAGATCATATTAATCACTATCTCACGTGACTGCTTTGATCACATCAACCATCATGTTCGTAATTGGGTGGCCATAAAGGTGTGTCAGGTATTTCTAGAGGAATATTTGAGGCCTATGTTATCAAGATCGGGATTTGTTCACCTGCGTGACGAGAATATACACACGGCCGACTTGGTGAGATTACATCCATAATGTTGCAACATGAGGTCATGGGGATGGAATATCATCGAAACAAGTGAAACAGAACTTGTCGCTAACGAGATTGAACAAGGTATATGATATCGGTGATTAGATCTCGGACAAGTCGTATCGAAGCAACACATGGAATTGAACTCCACATTTATGGTTCACATGACATTGTGTTCATGGAATGCACATGGGTTATTATGGGCATCCCGGTTGTAACACCCTCAAATCGGCTCTATGCAAGTTTTAGCCCTTTCCGCCAAACCCGCATAGAAACGATTCAAGGACGCCCACCAGGCACTTTCGTGCGGGTGGAAAACGAAGTAATACCATTACACAACAGTCCTCGATGGGACCCACAGAACAGATATATATACAATAGCGACTCAACGAGTCAAGAATACAGATATACAATACAAATATCCAAATCACCTTGCAAACGATAAAGCGTCCGACTACGGACAAGATGCAAATGGGGCTAAGAGCCCTGAAGAATAACCAATGGCATCCATAATCCTACCCAGGCCAAGCCGGAAGGGTAACCCTGCTAACGACGTCGACCTCAACTTGCTAAAACAAAAAGGGGTGCCGACAAAGGGCAAAGGAAAAAGAGGAGCGTCAGTACTGAGGCCAGTACACGGCGAGGCTAGAATTCGGCGGCTCTCACCTACATAGGTATGGTGGGCTGAAGCGGCAGCGTAGCGGCACTAACAACCTATAGAGACTCGATACAACTGGCGGTTATCGGAGAGGGATAAGAAAGACCTATTCGGATCCAACATGAAGCTAACACCAAACAAACCCATCCTAGTATTTCCCCCTCGAGACCAAACGAGGAAGTCAGACCGAGGAACTCACGCAGTTGGCAATTTTACTCATTCCATTATAGTTGCATCACTTACTAATCAGATATCGATAGCATGAGTCATCCTGAAGTATAGTAGTGGGCAGTTTTAATTACCAATCCGTGGTAGTTGGAACATTTACTAGTAAGATATAATTGTCCTGAGGAATCCCAAAACCCAGCAGTCGTTGGCACTTTTATCACATTCCATTGGAGTTGCAATACTTACTAGGCAGGTATAGTATGACTCAGATCACCACAGATCCACCAGTTGTTGGCATTTTTAATATCCATTTTGTTATAGTTGAATCTGATTACTAGTCATATATTAAGTCAAGTTTATAGCACTACTTTAGTTATGCTTGTCTATGATCGAGATACTGTGCTCCAAGTCGTCCATAACCGTGGACACAGCTTTCAGAACGATTTACCCTGCAGGGGTGCACAAATAGCAACACACACACGATCAACCTCGGAAAAACCAACTCAAAACCCAACAAGGCTTTCACGACAAAGCAATCACAGGATTCACAAATTATTTCAGGGGGCCACCCCATTAAGCTACCCGCAACGAAGTTGGCTGGCTCCGAGACGGACCCAAGGTTTGTGTGGACGCCTGTAAACGACTGGGAACCCGAAAGTGTGACTGGGCTTGTCGATACAGCTAAAACGTGTCATGATCCTAAATAGTACAGGTGCTCCACGTACAATCTTAAATAAAGCGGTAAAGCATGGCATAAGTACAGGATAGTAATAAATCCCCAAACTACTTTGTGGCCCCAAGAAATAAGAATGAATCAAGCTCTGGCTAAGGGGATTCATGGTCCCATATGCGGATAGTGCAATAGTCAAGGAACAGGTATCAAGTACTCGGGGTCCTACGGGACACAAGTGAGCGTGGAAGAACCAAATAACATCTATTGCCCATCGATGCCTCTGCATTAGTTATATCTAGCAATTTAATAGTTGTATTTAAAGTCATGATCATCTCCACCAATAAGCTTCTCCACCATAAACATCTACCAGCATTCCAACAACTGTGGTACTTGACAACACGAGATCGCACCTGAGCAAGCAACTACGACTCGCAAGGCCAGCTATCTACCAAACAACAGGTATTAGGAGGTGTCCATGGCAATATAGAGGCTGCATGGGATATATCTGGTACGAAACACTAAAGCATCGCGACACAGGTAGCAATAGATCAACAGGAGGAAATAAAGAGTATAAATGCAAAATAGGTAGAAGGGGAGAGATGCTCGCCTGGGAAACACTGCCGACGGATCATATCCGGAGAACTTTTCGATACTCGCATCAACTCGTCGGCCTAATCCGCAAAGAAGCAAACACTCGAAGAAACACCGGATGCAATATTTAATACTACGGCAGAAGATCCGACATGATTATGATATGATGCAGATGCGGTGCAATTAGGCAGTATTAAGCGGAACCGGGGTTCCGACAATTAATTAGACGGTTCAAGTTATTTAGAACCCCCGCAATTTAAATGTTGTCTTAACAGGGCAAAACATGGCATCGGTTCGCTACGCAATTTAAATGGAGTCTGTAATAAGACAACAATATTCCACATATAGACTCCATATTTAATCATGCGGTGAATCGGCATAATGCCCCCCAAACCACACAATATGCATGCGAGTATGAGTAATTCATATGCAACAAGTATATATGTCATATTATAAAAAATAGGGGTCTCGGATAGGGTTCACACATCGGTTATCAGCGATCTTGGTGCTTGAAGGGGTTCGGGTTTGGTCTCAGCGGGATCGGTCTTCACCTCCGGGAATGGGGTCTTGGCATCCGCGAAGGAGAACTCGGTGTTCTGTGTCGGCGACCTTGGCGTCCGGGTTCCTTGTGATTGTCTTCGGGTCATCAAATCCGAGTAGCAGATCATGTCGGTTCGGTGTCGAAAACCTTAGGGTACCCTCTTATTCACCGGGGACGAACTCGGGCAGCATTTGTCGTCATCGGGCCGGTTTTCCTGGGGAGATCTTGGCGGTACGACAAGACATCGAATCGATGCAGATCTTGGTGTCCTTGTGCCCAACATCATGTACATCCATACCAAAAACTTGGCAGGCCTTGATCTACAAGAGAAACAAAAGGCCGTGGTGCACCGTGTCTTGCAAAGCGGAGGTGGCGTGCACGTCTTGTAGGGGACGAAAGACGGTGGTGGCGGCGGACACGGAAGGGGCAGCAGACCGTCCCCGGAATCAGGCGCTGGAGGCGCTTCAGGCGTCCATGGCGTGGGGAGGAGGCTTCGGATGGCGAGGGCGAGGGCGCCTTCTGCGCGGGAGCGAAGGAGGCGAGGTGCCGGCGGAGCGCTCTGGCGCTGGGGCTCGAGGATGGTGCGTGGCTGGCCGGCGCGGAGAGGCGGTGAGCAGAGGGAGGCGGTGGTCGACGGGATATGCGGTGACGGGGCGGCATGGCCCGGTCGAGGCGAGGTGAGGCGGTCGGTCGTGCGGTAGAAGACGCCGGAGGCGAGGTAGAGCGGAGACGCCGGGAAGAGCCGGGGCCGCGGGCACCGGTCGCGAGGATGCGCAGGGGCGACGGAGGTTGGGGATCGAGCCGGTGGCGGCGTCGCTGCGGGGTGAGGAAGGGAGAGGAGGATGGGGGAGGTGATGAGGGGCGGCCGGTGCGAGGAGGCCTGGCGGCGGAGGCGTCCGCAGAGCTGGGCGGCAGCGCTGGCCTGGGAGGAGCGCGCGACAACCATGGCAGGCACAGAAGAGGAGATGGGGAAGGTTGCGTGCGAGGCGAGGAAGGGGACGCGGTAGGTGGGAAGGGATGAGGGAGAGGGACGCATGGTGGGTGGTGGTGGGGCCAGGTGGGCGCGGAGCACGGGAGTGGGCGAGGGGATCGAGGCCGGGGCCTAGGGATCAGGTCCCAGGGAGAAATGGTCGGGCAGGAGTGGCATGTGTGGGCGGGAGCGATCAGGATCGGGGTGGGTTCGTCGACCGCTGTGTGGCCGGGAAGGCGGAAGGTGGCAGATGGCGAGAAGGGAGAGGTGGGGGCTGGGGAAGGCAGGCGCAGGGTGGGGTTGTCAGTGGTGGAAGGTGCGCACGGGTGTGGTGGTTGGTGTGTGCGACGTGAGCCGCGTGTGTGTGCTTGTGTGGGCCAAAACGAGGAGGAGTGGACAAGGGAGCCGGGGATGCGTGCCAGGGTGGGTGCGGTGCGTGTGTGCAATGCTGGCGGTGGCAGGGGTGGGCCAGCACGCGGGGAAGGATGACGTGTGGGGGTTGGCGAGGTGTTGGCTAGGGGTGTGGGCGGCGGCTAAGAAGGGAGGTTTAGGGTAGGGGGATTGGGTACGGTTTGGGGTTAGACAGATTAGGGTTTTAATTTGGAGGTGGCCGGCTAGTCTTTCGGGCCTGGCTGGCTGCCTCCTATAAAAATAATATAAATTTTGTTTATTTAAAATGGGGCTTTTGTAAACCGTTTTTAGACAAAACAAAATAATCCGAAGGACCGGGGTTTTTGATTTGAAAATAAAGACGGGGTATTTAGAAAACAAAAATAGGCTTTTTGAAAATAGTTTTAGACAAAACCATGAATGATGATGACGATGCTCAAATGCAATGTGGCATGATGACATGAGCATGCGGTCATGATGATGCAATGCACAAAACATCGCGATTTTCTAGTAGTGGTTTTAGCGGGATGCCACAATTCGACACCACTAACAATGGATCTCGCCCTCGAGATCCGCCTCATGGTACCGGGAAGAAGGTCGGCAATTTGAATCTTCTCGCTTCGTGTAGATCCTCGCGACACCACTAATAAGAGGTCGTTGTCCCTGATCGTCGAGAGAACACTCCGGGAACAAAGGACGAAGGTAGAGGGATCAACAAATAAAGCCACCTCTAGCTCCGATAGACGGAGAATAGATGCAGTCTAATCCACTCCAATGTACAAGAGCAAATAGAATGAGTAGTCGGCATGGGGGCCAATCCATCACGCACCCAAACTATTACTCCGCACATTCCATAGAAAAGCGTGCAACCATTCTTGGAATCAGACTGAAGATCTCGACAAACGAGGTTCGGAACAAAGGAGTGATGCAAACTCTACATCGGATCTGGCGTGGATGATGTCGTCACGTCGGAAAACACCAGAAGACACAAGAAGGATCAGAGAGAAGTCCAACAGATGAAGGATTCCTCAGATACCACAAAGACCGGATGTAGAAGCACCGTTACCAAAGGAGGAAGCGAAACCCTGAAGGTACAACGGAAACCCAACCACGAGAATTCCTAGACTCGAAGAGAAGATAAGAGAGCAGATTCAAAACATGCAGAGGTAAGAGGAGAACAGCAGAGGGATAAGGAGTAAAAGCAGACCTAATCAGATCTATCCAACCGATTTTCCAAAATAGTTTTGACACTCTACTTCGGCCGTTAGCTAGGTTATCCTACAGGCTGGACTTGTGGGGTATCGCAACTGCTGAGCTCTGATACCACTCTGTAACACCCTCAAATCGGCCCTATGCAAGTTTTAGCCCTTTCCACCAAACCCGCATAGAAATCATTCAAGGACGCCCACCAAGCACTTTCGTGCGGGTGGAAAACGAAGTAATACCATTACACAACAGTCCTCGATGGGACCCACAGAACAGATATATATACAACAGCGACTCAACGAGTCAAGAATACAGATATACAATACAAAGATCCAAATCACCTTGCAGCTCATAGGTATGGTGGGCTGAAGTGGCAGCGCAGCGGCACTAACAACCTATAGAGACTCGATACAACTGGCGGTTATCATAGAGGGATAAGAAAGACCTATTCGGATCCAACCTGAAGCTAACACCAAACAAACCCATCCTGGTATTTCCCCCTCGAGACCAAACGAGGAAGTCGGACCAAGGAACTCACACAGTTGGCAATTTTACTCATTCCATTATAGTTGCAGCACTTACTAATCAGATATCGATAGCATGAGTCATCCTGAAGTATAGTAGTGGGCAGTTTTAATTACCAATCTGTGGTAGTTGGAACATTTACTACTCAGATATAATTGTCCTGAGGAATCCCAAAACCCAGCAGTCGTTGGCACTTTTATCACATTCCATTGGAGTTGCAATACTTACTAGGCAGGTATAGTATGACACAGATCACCACAGATCCACCAGTTGTTGGCATTTTTAATATGCATTCCGTTATAGTTGAATCTGATTACTAGTCATATATTAAGTCAAGTTTATAGCACTACTTTAGTTATGCTTGTCTATGATCGAGATACTGTGCTCCAAGTCATCCATAACCGCGGACACGGCTTTCAGAAAGATTTACCCTGCAGGGGTGCACAAATAGCAACACACACACGATCAACCTCGGAGAAACCAACTCAAAACCCAACGAGGCTTTCATGACAAAGCCATCACAAGATTCACAAATTATTTCAGGGGGGAACCCCATTAAGCTACCCGCAACGAAGTTGGCCGGCTCCGAGATGGACCCAAGGTTTGTGTGGACGGCTGTAAACGACTGGGAACCCGAAAGTGTGATTGGGCTTGTCGATACAGCGAAAACGTGTCACGATCCTAAATAGTACAGGTGCTCCACGCACAATCTTAAATAAAGTAGTAAAGCATGGCATAAGTACTGGATAGTAATAAAGCCCCAAACTACTTTGTGGCCCCAAGAAATAAGAATGAATCAAGCTCTGGCTAAGGGGATTCATGGTCCCATATGCGGATAGTGCGATAGTCAAGGAACAGGTATCAAGTACTCGGGGTCCTATGGGACACAAGTGAGCGTGGAAGAACCAAATAACATCTATTGCCCACCGATGCCTCTGCATTAGTTATATCTAGCAATTTAATAGTTGTATTTAAAGTCATGATCATCTCCACCAATAAGCTTCTCCACCATAAACATCTGCCAGCATTCCAACAACTGTGGTACTTGACAACACGAGATCGCACCTGAGCAAGCAATTTTGTTTATTTAAAACAGGGGTTTTGTAAACCATTTTTAGACAAAACAAAATAATCCGAAGGACCAGGGTTTTGATTTGAAAATAAAGACGGGTATTTAGAAAACAAAAATAGGCTTTTCGAAAATAGTTTTAGACAAAACCATGCATGATGATGCCGATGCTCAAATGCAATGTGGCATGATGGCATGAGCATGCGGTCATGATGATGCAATGTACAAAACATCACGATTTTCTAGTAGTGGTTTTAGCGGGATGCCACACCGGTCCCGCTAATGATCACTTATATGAGAGGCGTCTCAATCATATCTGTGACGTTCCTTGTGCCATTGGGGAAATACACTTAAGGGTACGATGATCTAGAGACCTTCTGTTAGATGGAATCACAATAGAGAAAGAGAGAAACCGGAATCGTTCCAAATAGAAAAGATCCGAAGTTGTTCGGAGAAAGAGAAAGTAAAAAGGGGCCAAAAGTGTTTCGGGTAAATATGCATTTATTATATGTTAATTGTGAATTAATATATATTAATTAAATATTTAACTTAAAATTTATAGGGTAACTTTCTCAATATGCCAGAACCTCGGAGGGAATTGGCCTAGGAGGAAGCCACCCTAGAAAAGGGAAAGAAAACAACAAACAACTGCCAAATCGGCTGTTGGGCCACGCTACACCAGCCCACATGGGTGTGCAACTTCTAAGCTGTCTTGGGCGTGAGACAGCCGTCTGAGCCACAACCACCGGCCCATCTCGGTAGAGGGCACGCGCCAAGTAGGGGTCTGATGGGTTCGTAGCATGGAAAACAAAAAAATTCTACCGCAAGAACGAACAAAACCCAGATCTAATCTAGATAAAAGCCAAGATCTAAATTAGACATGTGCAACGAGATAGATCTGTACTAACCCTTGTAGACCCGAAAGCGTTACGAGATCGGATCTCGTGGTTGATGTAGTCGATCACTTGCCGATCTCAAGATCGAGTAGACTATCCTTCCGGCGCCGCGTTCCGGCAGCGCTTCCACAGTCGGTCACACGCATGGAGTCGGCAGACCTTCCTCTCCTGTTCCAAATGAAAGCAGGTAGTAGATCTTCTCCACGGAATCCCAGCAGGACGATGGTGTGGTGGTGGTGGTGGAGTAGAGAATTCTGCAGGGCTTCGCCTAAGCTGGAGCAGAGCGAAGGAGGAGGAGAGAGGCGGCGGCTAGGGTTTGTTATGGGAGAGTGCTAGGGGGTGGCGCCCCCTCCACTCTATTTAAAGGAGGGAGGCGCCATGGGAGGGGGAGTCCCAGTAGGACTCCCTCCTCCTTGGCCATGGATTGGGAGGGAAGGAATCCTCCCCCACGAATCCGTGTCTTGCCCCACAAAGACTCCTTGATCCTTTCTTGGTTTTCAAGCAAACTCCAAGAAATCTTCTAGAACCTTCCAGAACATTCCGAAACCTTCTAGAATCTCCATACAAACACTCCGGAACATTTCCTAACTTAGAAAATGATCCCCAATATATGAATCTTATTCTCCGGACAATTTCGGATCTCCTCGTGATGTCCCGGATCCAATCCGAGACTCCGAACAACATTCGGTCTCCAACGCACATTCCATATCTACTTAAAACAACTTCGAACCTTAAGTGTGTCACCCTACGGTTCGTGAATATGCAGACATGATGAAGACACCTCTTCGATCAATAACCATCAGCGGGATCTGGAGATCCATAATGGCTCCCACATACTAACGATGACTTCGTGATTGATAGAACCATTAACATACGAAACCAATTCCCTTTGTCACGCGATACTCTACTTATCCGAGGTTTGATCGTCGGTATCTCCATACCTAGTTCTACCTCGTTACTGATAAGTACTCTTTACTCGTTCCGTGATATGTCATCCCTTGTGACCTAGTCACATGCTTGCAAGCTAACTAGATGACATTCCACCGAGAGGGCCCAGAGCATATCTATCCATCATATGGATAGACAAATCCCAATCTTGGTCCATGCGCTTCAACACATACTTTCAGAATACCCAATGACACCTTTATAACCACCCAGTTATGAAGCGGTGTTTGATGTCATCAAAGTACCCATCCGGTGATGGTGATTCACATAACCTCATGGTCGAAGGATTAGGTTACTATGCATTTGAAAGCTTGTAGCAAAACGAACTTAATGACTTGATCTTATGCTATGCTTACTATGGGTGTGTGTCCATTACATCATTCTCCTAATGATATGATCTTGTTATTAACGACATCCAATGTCCATGATCAGGAAACCATGATCATCCATTAATCAACAAGCTAGTTTAACAAGAGGCTTACTAGGGACTCTTTTATGTTTACAAAACACACAAGTATTAATGTTTCTGGTTAATACAATTATAGCATGGGATGTAAACATTTATCATAAACATAAAGATATAATAATAACCACTTTATTATTGCCTCTTGGGCATATCTCCAACAGTCTCCCACTTGCACTAGAGTCAATAATCTAGTTAAAAACTTGTGCATTCAACACCTATGGCTTTCTGGTGTTGTATAGACACTATTGCTAGTGGTAAACATAATCTTCGGATCTGACACTTCCAGGTCCGTGTGTATTTGCATGTCCTTGCGTCTCTACGCATTACTCATTCTCCAATGAGATGGCATTGTATAAATTTGGTCCTTTAGTGAGACCTTTAGTTCCTTGGGATTAAATCATGTTGATACAATTGTCGTACAATGTATATTCATAGTATTATCCCGCTATGAACCACACCTAGTTTGATAACAAACTACTTGACGCAAATGCCCTCATTTGTCGCTACAATAGTCATATACTTAGCCTTTTGTTGTAGTATCTATCACAATATTTTAACTTTGGTACTCAACCAAATCCGTTATGGAACTTTCTTTCCATTACATTGTGCCACCCATAGTTTAAATTGAGATAAACTTAATTTGTGACAAAACTAGTATCAATGCAACAATTTACAATGAACTATTTATCACCACTATATAAATAATATATTCTTAGTTCTTCCAAAGATCATAGGAATATCCCTACTATTGTCCAATGATCATCTTATGAGTCATTCTGGTATATGCTCATAACATTTAGAGCATAGGACATATCTGGATGTGTACATCTCAAAGATTGATCAAAATATTCTTGTGATTTCACCAAGTGTCAAAACACTTGAATCTCGTGTCAACATACTTGAATCTTGATTCAGTCCTTTCAAGGCCAAGAACCTTTCTTGTTGTTTCCATATTGAACTCATTCAACATCTTATCTATGTACATTTGGCAAAACCATATTAGCGCCTCAATCTATCCATATAGACATTGATGCCTAATTCTTGGGTTATGCCTAAGTCTTTCATCGAAATGAAATTCTTAACCTGTGTCAATAAAAGATACATCATTTCTAATCAACAATATGTCTTTCACATAATGTATTAGAAATATGTCTTAGCGCTCCCACTTAATTTCTTGCAAAATGCAAACATCTTCATCGTCTCTGATGAAATTAAACCTTTTAACGGTTTCATCACGGTGAAGATTCTAACTCCGCGATGCTCACTTCAACCATTGAAGTTTTGCATACTCTTTTAGCATCCTTTGAATTAACAAAACCCTTTGGATCGTGTCATGTACACGTCCTAGGTAACCATTCTATTAGAAGAACTTGTTTTGTTTGTTCAACTACCATATACCAAAATATATGTAGTGGTTGCTACATTAATCCGTCCAGACTAAATATCGCTATGAAAGATCAAATCTTATCATAGTCAATTCCTTAAACATTGTCGTAACCTCTTTCCGACATGTCGACTATTTCATAGATGTGAAACATCCATGTCTATTTCTTTATAGGTCCATATACGATTGTAAGGTCTTGCACCTTTCCAGAGGGTCTTTTAAATTGAAAGCTTGATTTCTCATGTATGGAATTATCACGGATTTTATGGCTTCAAGCCACTTAACGAAGTCAGGGCCGATCATTGCTTCTTTGCATGTAGTTGGTTCATCATTGTCAAACAACAATGATTTAACTCTCAAATCATGGCATTTGATTACTTACCCGACCTACTTGGTTCAATAGGAACTTAGATCTCCGTGACCACAACCTTTGAGGCACGTGAGCCATGAGCATTGTTGCTACCTCCGGGACACTTACCGATGCTGCGCAACTCAGCACATATTAGCCAAGGTTCAACAACCTTGTCAAAGTTCTATTATCCTCCCACTTAACTTTTCACCAATAATTCCTTCTCAAGAAACTCGACATTCTAAATGACAAACACTTTTGTTTTCGGTGTTATGGAGGAATACCCAATGGTTATTTGAAATAGCCTACAAAGACATGCTCATCCGACTTTGGTTGTAAACATTTTACTTATGCCGAGCATACCAAAAATTTAAGAAAGGACAACCTGGGTTTTATCCCAAACCATGACTTATATGGTGTCATTTCAACGAATCATGATGGAGCTCTTTTCAGTGTAAAAGCGGTAGTCACTAAAGCTTTAATCTTTAAAATATAATGGCAGTTTTATAAATGACACCTTTGATCTTACCATGTCAAACAAGGTTTCATTACATATCTTGAACACTCCATACTCCTATGGTGTTTTGGGAAATGCAAATCCATGGAACGATTCCTCAAATCTTAGGTGATTTGCTAAACTTGTAACTCAAACATCTTTATGATCCAATCATAAACTTTTTTATTTTCTTGTTACAATAATTTTCCACTTCATCTTGAAAGTCTTTGAACATTTTCAAATGTTTCATACTTCTTCCTTATTGAGTAAGTATATACATATACTCACTCAAATCTTCGGAGAAAGCATATGAAGTTGAAATCCATCGCCCACGACTCCACATAATGGACTATATACATCAATATGTACAAATTCCAATCAGTTAGTCGTATGTTCCCCTTTTGGCCTATGAACGGAGTTTTAATTATCTCTAGGAAAGTATCACAAGCGTCATTTGATCAAAATCAAAGACTCCAAAAATCCATCAACATGGAGTTTCTGCATGTATCCCTAATATAATTTAAACGGTGATGTCACTTCGCAAGTGATCTTTCAATTATTTGTCTTGCGACATTTTAGCATTAGTTTTATGGTCATTGTTTCTCCAACCAGAATTGTATATCATCCATCTATTATGGAATATGGTAATTATTTGAACAACCTTTTGTCGTCATAATACCTGATCAAAATAACAATTATTGAAACAAATCTTGAAGGTAAGCTTTGATGTTAACGAGAAACACAACAACCCTTTGTTTGTTTTCGATGAACATCATCACATATTCTCTTGCTAGTTACTTAGGCCATTGCAGTTCATGAATTGTGTTGTCCTGTATGACACTTCATACCAACCAATTTGGTATCCAATACCGCATAACCACATTGTTTAACAACCAAGGAATACAGCCATAACATGTATCTTCTATATACCTAAGTTGGACATCTCTAATCTTTTCTTTTCTGCCAAATATTTTATAGATTCTCTTTCAACAATTCCTTTTCTTTTAAAAGAATCTATCAACATCAATAGTGGTGTCATTCACATGACACATAGTACAAAGTGTGTATAGTCAAATACTAATACCTTTGGACTTGCACTTTGAAGTGGATCACCTTCATCAAATGTTTGGCATTCTTTCAAAGTTCCATTCTTTAGTAATCTTTTAGTGTAGTAAACATTTTACTTACATCTTCTATTCATCCTTATCATGACAACTTTCATGATCAAGCTGCTATAGCTTATAAAGGTGAATTGTGAGTATAATGTTTCTTTTCCAAAACCTTTTGGAGGATTAGGACGACTGGCGTCTCCAATCTTCACAAATTCTCATCAAATATGAGGACGTATACTCTATCATGTTGTAACCAACACATTGTTTTAGATATCGCAATACCTTTCACATATGATGGTTTCTGAAACATTGCTTTCAGCTCTTAGATAAACTTGATATTAAAAAAATCTTTTGAGTATCAAGAATCATGGAGGCAAACATGATACATTAGATACTAAACATCGAATTGTTACTCTTGATTTAATACTGTTTATTAAACTTCATAGAGTAAACGGAGTTTGCTGAAAGTTTGCAATATGACTTTTAAACTTTAGATTGACACTCAAAACAATACGATACCAGTTCGTAAAGCAAATATCCAGAATTTCTATAGTTCCACTATCTCAACTATAACTAAGCGTAAGGTGGTGAACGGATGCCAATGACTACAACAAACTATGCAAATTCACTTTGATTGTGTTTATGATAAATTGAGTTCAACTAATCCAAATTACAAATAAACTCCCACTCAAAACAACATCCCTCGAGTTGTTTTAGTGATTACACGAACCAAATCCACTACACCAAGTCCGATCATCACGTGAGATGATGTAGCTTTAAAGGCGAACAATCAACATGTTCATCATATCATCCATATGACTCATGCTTTACCTTTCGGTATTCCGTGTTCCGAGACCATGTCTGTACATGCTAGGCTCGTCAAGGTTAACCTTAGTATCCGCATATGCAAATCTGGCTTGCACCTGTCGTATGCACACGTAGAATCTATCACACCCGATCATCACGAGATGCTTCAAACGATTTAGTCTTAGCAACGGTGCCTACTAAGGACGAACACTTTATTACTTGATATTTAGTGAGATGGATCATCTTATAATGCTACCGTCATGATCTAAGCAATACAAGATGCATAAAGGATTAACATCACAGGCAATTCATAATTAGTGTGATATGATATGGCCCTTTCTTCTTATGCCTTTGATCTCCATCTCCAAAGCACGGACATGATCTCCATCATCACCAGCATTGCGTCAACGTCAGTGGCACCGCTTCATGGTTGTCCATCATCACTAGCAAATATTACAACTACTTGGAATAAAGCTATTACAAGATGAATAGACACGCAGGTCTTAACAGAATTAAAGACAACCATTAGGCTCCTGCCGGTTGCCATATTACAACAAGGATCATTGCATACATCAAATATAATCACAATCACATGATGGCCATATCACATCACAAAACCCCTTCAAAAACAAGTTAGACGCCTCTAATTTTCTTTGCATGTTTTACGTGGTTTGGGGCTTTCGAATAAGAACGGATCTTACCTACGAAACTGAACCACAACGTTGATACAAGTGCTATCAAGTGCAAAGTGTAAATTGGATCTATACTATGATGGGAGAAACAGACACCCGCAAAGCCACTTGTGCAATACGAGTTGCATGTCAACTGTGGAGCAAGTCTCATGTGCGATGACATGTAAGGTTAGCCCGGGCCGCTTCATCCCACCATACCGCAAGATGCAAAGTACACAAAGCAAAAGACGGCACGAGCACCAATGCCCACAAAACCATTGTGTTCTACTCGTGCAACAGATCTACGCATAGACAAGGCTCTGATACCACTGATGGGTTCGTAGCATGGAAAACAAAAAAATTCTACCGCAAGAACGAACAAAACCCAGATCTAATCTAGATAAAAGCCAAGATCTAATCTATTAGACATGTGCAACAAGATAGATCTGTACTAACCCTTGTAGACCCGAAAGCGTTACGAGATCGGATCTCGTGGTTGATGTAGTCGATCACTTGCTGATCTCAAGATCGAGTAGACGATCCTTCCGGCCGTGTTCGTGCTGGTTCCTCGGTCACACGTCGGAGTCGAAGCAGTACATTCCTCTCCTGCTCCAAATGAGCAGCGGAGGTAGTAGATCTTCTCCACGGAATCCCAGCAGCACGACGGTGTGGTGGTGGTGGAGTAGAGAATTCTGCAGGGCTTCGCCTAAGCCGGAGCAGAGCGAAGGAGGAGGAGAGAGGCGGCGGCTAGGGTTTGTTATGGGAGAGTGCTAGGGGGTGGCTCCCCCTCCCCTCTATTTAAAGGAGGGAGGCGCCATGGGAGGGGGAGTCCTAGTAGGACTCCCTCCTCCTGGCCGGCGGATTGGGAGGGGGGGGAGGAATCCTCCTCCCCCACGAATCCGTGTCTTGCCCCACAAAGACTCCTTGATCCTTTCTTGGTTTTCAAGCAAACTCCAAGAAATCTTCTAGAACCTTCCAGAACATTCCGAAACCTTCTAAAATCTCCAGACAAACACTTCGGAACATTTCCTAACTCAGAAAATGATCCCCAATATATGAATCTTATTCTCCGGACAATTTCGGATCTCCTCGTGATGTCCTGGATCCAATCCGAGACTCCAAACAATATTCGGTCTCCAACGCACATTCCATATCTACTTAAAACAACTTCGAACCTTAAGTGTGTCACCCTACGGTTCGTGAATATGCAGACATGATGAAGACACCTCTTCGATCAATAACCATCAGCGGGATCTGGAGATCCATAATGGCTCCCACATACTCAACGATGACTTCGTGATCGATAGAACCATTAACATACGAAACCAATTCCCTTTGTCACGCGATACTCTACTTATCCGAGGTTTGATCGTCGGTATCTCCATACCTAGTTCTACCTCGTTACCGATAAGTACTCTTTACTCGTTCCGTGATATGTCATCCCTTGTGACCTAGTCACATGCTTGCAAGCTAACTAGATGACATTCCACCGAGAGGGCCCAGAGCATATCTATCCGTCATATGGATAGACAAATCCCAATCTTGGTCCATGCGCTTCAACACATACTTTCAGAATACCCAATGACACCTTTATAACCACCCAGTTACGAAGCGGTGTTTGATGTCATCAAAGTACCCATCCGGTGATGGTGATTAACATAACCTCATGGTCGAAGGATTAGGTTACTATGCATTTGAAAGCTTGTAGCAAAACGAACTTAATGACTTGATCTTATGCTATGCTTACTATGGGTGTGTATCCATTATATCATTCTCCTAATGATATGATCTTGTTATTAACGACATCCAATGTCCATGATCAGGAAACCATGATCATCCATTAATCAACAAGCTAGTTTAACAAGAGGCTTACTAGAGACTCTTTTATGTTTACAAAACACACAAGTATTAATGTTTCCTGTTAATACAATTATAGCATGGGATGTAAACATTTATCATAAATATAAAGATATAATAATAACCACTTTATTATTGCCTCTTGGGCATATCTCCAACACTGGCGGGCCATGGCCCCAACCGCCCACACTGGTGTGCTTCATGCTGGCCGTCAGCCACTGGTTGCACGGGGTTGCCAGCCCACACAGCCGCGCGAGGTGTTGTGCATCTAGGCTGCACGTGCAGGGGCATCCCACCTGGCCTCCAGCCAGACCACTGCGTTGGGTTGTTGCGCCTGCTGGCCCTCCTTCCCTCTTTTTCCTTTATTCTTTTATTCTTTAGTTCGACATGGGACACCCAATGGAGGGAGTACCCCTCTTTTATCTATATAAGGGCTTGTTTGGTACGAGGGGAACCCAACCTTTTCCCAGGGAAATAAATTCACTAGTAGGGAGGTGGGGAATAAAATCATGGTGATTTAAACTGTTTTCTTGGATTCCTGGTCGGGATTTGATTCCCCGGATAAAATCCCGGTACATCCAAACAATCCCTAAAGGGGTGCCCATGAGTGGAATTAAAACACACCAATTGAAATATTCGCTGAGGCACTTACCTCTCTCTCTCTCTCTCTCTCTCTCTCTCTCTCTCTCTCTCGTTGTCCTCTTGAGATGGAACCATCCCTTGAAGGATGGCACCTGCAAGAGACGACAAACCTGCAACACGTCGTTGCGCTACAGAGATTTCAGTCAGGGGATCTACTTTCGCACTACCGGTAGGGATCAGGAAACCAGAGGTCATCATCATACATTGTATATGTACGAAACCTCTAGGGTGCTGCTGCACGATGAAGATGGAGCAAGGGGTGACCTGCAAGGAGCTTCGCGATCTTGAGGTCGGCTACGAGTACGACTACTTCAACCATATTCCTCTCGAAACATTAACTGCATACGGTCTACAAGGATATGTATTCTATACGCACGGTCGTTACTGTATTACTACATAGATAGATACTGGGTGTCTGGACGTTCCAACGTAGATTTTTTTTTGTTTTCAGCCACAAAACCCCTTCTTGGTCACCTTGAGAACCTCGCGAGTAGTAGTGTTAATGCCAACTAAAATCCCACCCGACCTACCATGAGGTGGTAAACAAAACCAAATGAAGTCCAATCCAACTTCAAGTTTATTTAAGAAGGGTACTATAAAATTAGATTTTTCTGTCTCTAGGAAGGCAATAAATTTTAAGTGATGTTCCCTAATAGATTCCTTAACAAAAAGGTGTTTCACAGGATCACTAAACCCCTCGCTATTCCATGTTATTTCTTTTAAATTCTACATTAAGAAAATGTTTTTAGTTCATTTCCTACTACTACTCCATGGATTTGATACAACATACCTTTCGCTGGCGTTTTTTCTGAATGATCATCCAATATCAGATGGTCCAATTTATCATCCAACACCACTTCATCCTCCTCGTCCTCAAACAACTCCTCACCTAACTCAGAAATCTTTGAAACGACTAAACTAGAGGGGCCAATATCCCCATCAATTGAGTCGGAAACCCATCTGCAAACCTATTGGGAAAAAACAAGAGATGTAATAAACAAAGCCTAAAGCTCTAAGAACAATATATAAGATTCAGTCCCTAAAGTGAAGAACACCGATAAATAGAGAGAAAAAAGAGGGGACATGTTTGCGACGTGTAAACCTTGCGTCTTTTCAGGGTTATTCTTTTTGGGATGAGCTAGCGCGCAAACGCTGCCCGCGCGGGTGCTGGCGCGCGACGCAGCACCGAGCCGCACGATTCCGATCCAGTGGTGCAAGAAAAAATATAGAAAAAACCAGAAATTTTGAAAAATGCCATGAACAAAATGAAAAATACCGTGACAACTTAACTTTGTGTGTGTTCTAAGAGATCGAGGAGAACACGCTTTCTGCTTAGATTTTAGGCCTCCTGGGCTAGTGATAGCCGTGCATAGCACATAAGGGACAGGGGTCCTGCCAATGGCATAGCCGGTTGGAATCCCGTCTTGTATTTTTATTCAGAGGATTAACATTTTTGCCCGAATCTAGCAATCACACTATCCTTGCTTCCGTGCCATCGCTATATCTGAACATATGTTCTGGAACTTTAAAGAAGAGAAACTACACCAGCGATGGACTTCGTTGTGCGTTACAGAAACTTATCGAAAACACCGTGTCAACATGCTCAACTACTACTCCCTCTGTCCTGAAATAAATGACTTGATTTTTTCTAGATTCGCATATATCTAGACATGTCCAGACAAATGCAATTTACTTATTTTCAGACCTACGGAGTACTAATAGTCTCTCCCTTACGCTTGATGACACTAACCCACGGCAGTCATCCTAATCCTTTGCCTCATCACCAGGAACTAAGGGCGTCTTTGGTAGCCTGCATCCATTTTCTGGCCCAGTCCAGCAGTGTTGTGGCTGGCACTGCCTGCCTCATATAGGCCTCAGGCCATAAATGGCAGCCTGTTTGGTAGCCTGCATGTCTTTTTTTGCGTCGACGAAAAACGTAAATGTGCCTATTTGGTTGCATGCAGACATCTATCAACAGAAGCGAGCCATGCATTTGGTTGCCTACAGCGTTGCTGCTATGGTCACCTCTTTTGTGAGAGAGCTGAGGATACCACATAAACACAAACACAAACACAAATGTAGATCAAACGACAGTTCACGATAGTGCACGACAGTTCATCAGCCACACACACAAATAAGAACAACTTTCATGTAGATAGAAGTCACCACTGCTCCACGATCATCCTAAAAGCTTCAGGGTGGTCAGAGAACCTCTTGACAACGTCGGCTTGACTGTAATTGTAGATGGCCACCTTGTAAACCTTTGGGTAGATTTTCTTGAAGGTCAGTAGGTAATCGATCTTTAGGTCATGAGCTACTACAGAAGCTGCCCAACCTTGATTGAAGCAAGCTTTACCGTTGACATCAGATATGGTGATGTCCCATTGGTATCTGTCGCCAGCTTCAATGTGACCGTGTCAGGGACACTGTCCAAGTATGGCCTGAATGCGTCTGGGATAGGAAGCAATCCCAGTCCAGGTGCTACCAACACCTTGCAGAACTGGATAGGGTTCACTGCCTCTACCCAGTTGCCAATGTTGGGAGGCATCCCTGCTTTCTTGGCCCTCTTGTTCGAGCCATCGGCAGGCTGCTTTCCCTGGCCACCGATGTTGATAGCCTGCAATGAACACAATCCGAAGCAGTCAACACAATGCAAAGCAATGAACACAATCCGATGCAATGAAGAAAATGCAAAGCAATGACCAGAAAGCAAAGCAATGAAAAAAATGCAAAGCAATGAACACAATTCGAAGCAGTGAGTTAGATATCCGGTGCCTCATATTTGGCAATTTTCACACACAATGTGGGAATTGCATTTCAACTTCAGGATGGCGTGAGCAAACCAAATCATATGCACAAATACAGAGTTTGTACACACAATAAAGTTCGATCAGTCATCTCTGAAGTTACAGTGTGTGACAAATATAATCATCAGCGTAACCCACATAGCAGGGACATAAAGATCTGAACAATCTAACATGTCTCTATACAAATTTCCTCTTTGGTCAAAAGTACTAGATACTATCCATAGAAAGTTGCTCCATGTGGAACTATCCTAATCATTAGCGGTTCGTAAAGGTGGAAACATTGCCTCATATAGGGCCTGACTTGCAGCTATCGGTACTACTACATGTGGCAACGGACGAACATGAGTTTCAGGGACGGGGTGAGTGAACCTAGAGGAATGCACAAACCTTTGAACACTCATCCTGGTTCAATCACCTCGTCCTAAAAGTGTCCTTAGCCATTGTAATCACCGGCAAATGGTTATCCAGGCACGGTTGTCAGATCCCGGTTCAATACTACCGAATAAATACACCACAAATAGCACGAACTAGTCCTGGTAATGCTACAACAGTAAACCCCCAAAACTGAAAAAAAACATGAGCAGGGGATATCTGGGCAGATCTACAACGAATGCCATCTAGAACCCTAACTTTGACCTTCTAGGAGCAGATCTACCGTCTAGATGCCTCGGGGAAATAGGGGGAAAAGCTTACCGCCATGGTTCGGGATTCACTGTTGTTTCTCGTAGGAAGACTGCCGCCTCCGATGCTAAGCGATAGCCTCGACACTGGAGTCTTCTCCCTCCAAGCCCTTCACCGCCAGAGTCTCCTCCCTCTAAGCCCTTCACCGCCGCTGAACGGCACCGCGTGTGGGTCACCGCAGCGCATAGAGGAGAGTGGGCGAGAAAGTTGGGCGGTGAGGGGATTTATGGCGGTGGGCGAGAAGCGACGCGACGTCCCTAACTGTTGGTAAGGGCTTAGTCAGGATATCAGCCAACTGATCTCCAGTTCGGACACGCTCCACCACGACCTGTCCATTCTCCACACACTCACGGATATAAGTGATAGCGCTGACTCAATGTGCTTGCTTCTCTCGTGGTATACCGGATCAATGTAATAGCCGACCGGTTGTCCACCTTTAGCACAATCCTAGAGCCTGTCTCTCCAAACAGATCACTCGAACAAGCCAAATCCCTTGCAAGCTGCTGCTGCAGCTGCTTCTATATATATTCAGCCTGACCAGTGCTACTATCTTCTGTTTTTGTGAGGACCAAGTGAATGGACTGGAGACAAGACAAAAGATCACCCCTGTTGTGCTCTTTCTATCATCAATGTCCCCAGCTAAGTCATTATCACAGAAACCCATCTGCTGCAGTTGCTCTCTTTCTTCTCTTCTGTAGAAGCAATCAAGGTTCAGAGTATGTGCTTCACTGCCACCATATGTTCTTCAGTGGGATTCTCCATGAATCGGCTGACTACAACAACATAGCATATATCTGGCCTGTGTGTACCAAGTACCTTAGGATGCCAACTATGCTGCGATAATCAGTTGCATTCATCGGAGGTACTAGCACTTACTTTGCTCAATGTCAGCATGTGGATAATTGGTGTAGCAGATGGGTTGCGCTTCCCCGTTCCACGCTTGCTCGGAATCTTTGAGGCATAACCAATTGGTCCCAAAAGACCCCTTTCTGAATTTTCTTTGCCACTATGCCGAGATAGTAACCAAGCAAACCTAAGTCACTCACACTGAACATCTTCTTCATTCCAATGACAATGATGAGAGCATCCACATACCCAACCAACAGCTTGGAATGAGTTTCTGTCATTTTCCTGTTGATACCACCGTCTTGATCGATTTCTTTCTTTGTTCTTGAAATGAGTTTCTGTCACAATGGCACGGTTGAACAAGAACATGTGTGCATTGCACATAGATATCAACAAGGAGTTGCCACCACTCTGAAGCAGATCTAACTCCAGTTGTTTTGCCTTAATACAGAGTAGTAAACAACATAGGATGCAGCTGTCATTCCCAGGACACGAAGGAAATTTCCAACAACATGCTCAATAGGATGATTTATTCCATAAATTATGTTTCCGGATGCTAACTTAATCAGTCATTATAAAGACAGAGACGGAACTAGTTTGGTAATTTACACTGTTGCAGCATCAGAGACAAGAATGAAGAGAAAAAACTTAGAGAACTGGACCACAAACTAAAGGGATGAGGGTAAGATCATCTGTTATCACATTTATGACAATTATCTCCGGTTTGTGGTCTTCTCACGCCAGATAGCGAAGGCCAATCAGCTGATGTGGAACTCGCCGCTGGCACGGACTTCGTTCAACTGCTTCTCATACTCGTCTTCTTCGTCGTCCTCCTCCGGTTCTTCCTCTGGCTTCTTGCCATCCTCCTGCTCGTCCTCCTCCACCCAACCGAAACCTGCAACAGGGGTGCTGGAAGGAGGTGGTTTCTGTGCTTCCTGGACGATCTTCATGATCTCCTCGACGGTTTGGACAGAGTAGGTTGGGGCGCTGTTGTCTCTCTTGTAGTACATTGCTTGGGCAGCTTCTGTTAGCTCTCTAGGTAAGTTCTTCAAGAACCAGGGGTGATTCTTGATCTCCCTCATTGTTATTCTCTGTGTGATGTTGGAAAGCAAATAAGCCGACGGAAATATCACGCTTGTAAATTCATCTGAGTTTAACCAGAAAAGTACCTTTGCAGGGTTTGCAACGAAAATACCGGCAAGGAGGTTCTTGCAGTCTTGGGATACATGCACGTACTCTGGTATTTTGTATTGGATTGACATAATTCTCTGAGATCAGAAAAGAATGCACTAGCCATAAGAATAAGAAGAGACAATAAACTGAATTCAAGGCTGCTTAGCAGGAAGTTCTGAAATTGCTACCCCAATGGTCTTCCTGAAATTCTTGGGGTCATCAGGATCCTCAAAAGGGTAACCGCCAACTAGCATCACATAAAGGGTCACTCCACAAGACCACACGTCGGCTGTCTGAATCATCAATGGATGCAAATATGTTAGAACACGTAACAAACTAGCAGGCACGTAGATAAATGAAGTCAAGAACTTGTAGGCAAGCACATTTGGAACATATGCATTTTACGATATTTGCTATATCTATTTAGTATGATCGAAATTCTGAAAAAATACATAGTGTTTCAGGTGCCCAATATCCATCATTGTTTACATATGTGCAAAACGGTACTATCAAACCTGAAGCTGTTCTCTAGGGAAATGATATGAGCTCCACATAATAAAGATCACAGCTGAATGATCTATGCAGTGTTATTTTGGTAATTAACACAGAACAACTACATTTTTTATGATACATCAAACAAAAATGAATTCTACCCAATTTAGTTCCAACAATGCAATCAGCCAACTGAAAACAATCTACAAAATCAGGTAGGTTGAGACAAATGCATTAGAATAATTTAACGCAGAAGGAGCCAAAAAGCACATAATTTTATGGCAGAGAAAGTGGGCACCATATGGTTGGGAAAATCAACGCCTCTTTGCAGTTTTAAAAGGGTTGGCCTAGAAACCAACAATAAAGTAATAGTTGCTATGCTATCCATAGACTATCCATGCTAATCTCCAGCGCATCATACTGTTTCTCTTTGACAAGCAAATACAACCAATTTTGCAGCCCTGGAAAGCACAAAATGTAACGAGTCGAATATGATTTCTTGGACAGCGAAGGAACAAAAGGCAGTAACCGTCGTACAGAAAATTCTTGACAAGATATGGTGGCAGTAGCAGACAACCAGAAAAAAAAAGGAAAGGTAACGAAATAGTTTTGAAGGACCAGAGAGCGCCAAAGAGAAGTTCAATCTAACAAGGCTACTTGAAAAGGATTGGATAGGAGGGCCTGTTGTGACAGCATCTATTAGGTAATCTATAGCACTGATGGTGACTAGGAAAAGGACATAAAGTATATGCAGTGAACCTACAAAGATGTCCAACAAAAAAAACATTAATCGAACTGACGTGGCTATGTGTGTGTCTACCTCAATGAGCTTGTCCCAAACATGCATTCAACTGATCTATCTCCATCAGATCTTTTAATTCCCCTAGTGATGTAAAATCACTCCTCTCAGAGCATGGTCCTATAGACATGATTATGCTCCTGTCTCTCCACTCAATGAAATTGCATTACGCAACTTAATTTACGAACAACCCCAGCTCCAAGATTGCTCGGATCAAGTGCGGAAAAGAGCATCATATGCTTTCTCCAGGCAATCTAACTTCACTCCAGATGACAGTACAATGAGCCAAGAGGGCACACAAAGGCCTAAGAAAACTTCACCTTCTCCGAAAAAAATTACTATTGAGCACTAAAACCGGTATGAATCCGATCAACCTACACCTTTCCTCCCCTCTTATTTACATTAGGATGGCGTGCAGAAAAAGCAGCCCCGCCCGTTGGAGCGAGCATCGCCATCGATCAAGCACGCTGGGCGAATTTCGCTCACCCGGGAAAAACACGAGAATGTGGATGTCCAAATCGACGTCACGCACAGAAAGAACATATCCTTGCATAATCTCTCTCTCTTTTTGCTTTTCGGGCCGAGATTTTCAACAAAAAGCACTGCCTTCCAAATAAAAAATATTTGGAGGCTACTAGGACAAGGACTGTCGACATTATAGGCGGGAATCTAATCAACTGCCACAGGAGCAGCAGGCAAGCAATGGGCAGTATCTGAGAGCCAGCATGGCGTTGGGCCCAATCCCACAGCCTGCTGGGCCCTTCGCCCAGTGGGAGGGCGCTCGTCTGCCCGGTAAGAGGCAGGCAGGTCTGTAACTAGGGACAAATCCCGAATCCGCAGGCCAGAGACAGCTGCGCCCACAAAGATCCTAGTCCATAGATCTACGCCGATGAAACCACGGGCCCAGCTGCTGACGCGGGTGCGCTGGGTCATACACCGGGTCTACAAAGGGCCGCTGGTTCGCGGCCTCGGGAAGGGAGCACGCCACGCTACGTGTACTACGAGGGCAGAAGGCACGTGCTCCCTGCCCGGGACAAGCGGGGCGCTGCTAGCGGGACCCACCGCACGGCGGCCCCATCTGCAGAGTCACGAGGGGGAAGAGTTCAGAGAGAGGCAGAGGGAGACTGACCTTGCCGTCGTATTCCCGGCGGGAAAGCACCTCCGGGGCGATGTAGGCCGGCGTGCCGACCGTGGACTTGGGCTTCGAGTGCAGCAACGACGACTGCGAAAGAGAGAAAAGCAGAGCACATAAATACTTATTGCAGTGGAAAAAGGCGTTGGCGAGGCACCGAACTTGTTTGGGTCAACAATGGCAAGGTGATGCTGCTTCTGGAAGTGTGAGAAAAGGAAAGCGATTGCATTTCTGGAGGAATGAATCTTCCGATCTTTTCGGCCGCAAAGCGAAGCAAAGTGCAACCTTTTGACCCGGAGAAAACACGTATCCTACTTATTTTTCTCTTTAATTTATTGTTTGGATTTTTTAATTAATTAGTACCTTTGAGTAACCGAAGTCGCAGATCTTGAGGCGTGGCGCCGGGCTGCCGTCCAGCAGAGTGTTCTCCAGCTTCAGGTCCCGGTGGCAAATTTGCTGCAGAGATCGGCAATGACTTTATAGCATCTGATGATCTATTTTTATCAGCACAAAAAAATGATTGATCTTACCATGAAGTGGCAGTAGCTGACGCCGCAGATGAGCTGCTGAAAAAAGTACCTGGCCTGCACGAGAACATCAGTTACACACGTATCCTATCGGCAAAACTGGAGCAGTGGACACGGGGAATGAAAGCGATCCTCACCTCGTCCTCGCTGAACCTCCCGGCGCTGCAGATCCGGTCGAAGAGCTCGCCGCCGGCGGCGTACTCCATACAAATCGCCAGGTGCGTCGGCGTGACCACGACCTGCAGAGGAATCGATTACAGTTAATATCTTCGCCCAAGAAGATTCCAGTGCATCCCCCACTTCCTGCCTCGCTCACCTCCTTGAATCGGATTATGTTGGGGTGCCGCAGCGAGCGGTGGTTTATGATCTCCCTCGCCACATTCTCATCAATCTGCAAGCCGAGAGAAAACAGCAATCAGCACAACACCCACCAAAACCACGCAACGCAGGTGCGGGAATCGCGGCGCGGAAAGGGAAAAACGCGTCCCATGCTGGAACGGATCACGGCCAGGAGCAGGGGAAGCCCGAATCCAGTGGGCGGGCGGCAGGCGGCGGGCGGCGGGCGCACCTTGAGTCCCCGTGGGATGTACTTCATGGCGACTAGCTCCTTGGTCTCCTTGTTCCGCATCAGGCGCGCCACGCCGAAGTTGCCGGCGCCGATGTCCTTGAGCAGCTCGTACCTCTCCATGGACGGATCCCTGCCTGGCTGCGCCTCGATCGGAGAGGGGGGTCGCTAGCTTGATCGGGCCGGGAGCGGGAGCCAGCGTCTGGGGTGGGGAATCCCTTGGGTGGTTTCGAAAGTTTGGTCGCCGTTGGGACGATGAAGAAGAGTGTGAGGAGGGATGGAGGGAGGGAGTGGGGCAAGGATTCGAAGCTTAAAGGAGAGGCTTCTTCTTCGTTTCGTCGTCTCTGGGATGGGTTCGATTAATTAAGTAGTACCAGTACTACTACTCGCACTGCTGCGTGGAGTGAGGGGGAGTTACTAGTTTTATTTGATGATTAGATTATGATGATTCTATGATATGGCGTGCTCATGATTTGTTTTTTTTTGGAATTGATTATCGTTTTTGACACCTTTGGGTTCTTCTGATTTACGACGAGGTCCTTGTGTGCCTTGCTACTTGCTAGCTTCCTATCTGGCTGCTTGCCTTTGCTGAATCGAGTACACAGTGTCGCTGTCTTTGTTGAGCTTGCTTGGTTCTGAAGAGAGGTAATTGCACCGTGCATACAAATAGTTGTCTTCTACGTGTAAACTCACTTAAATAGTTGCAAAACGTGTTCCACTGGTACATGAACTTGACTTTCATGTGTAAAACCCCCCATAGCCAATCACAAACTACCACCTGGTGACTCCAGCGTTGGCATGACTTTTTCTAGAAAACCCCTGGAGAGGCTTGGTTTCTCATTTAGATCACGAAAATTCTGGAGCGGTGATAAATGTCATTACGGCCACCATTATTTGCACATATTGCGAGTAGGTCCTTACCTGTCTTGCGATCGTCTCGGCGCCATCTTCTCGTGATTGTCTCGACCATGACGACGGTCACGACGCTGGGACGACGCAGTTGATTTGGGAGCGATGCCCTCGGAACCCCAGCTTCGCCCGTTCATGGCGGACCCCCCTGAATATGGTACGCCACCGCTGCACCCCTGCCTCTCCCCCCTCTTTGCTATTTGCCTCTGCTATCGGAGGGTTCTTCGGCCACACCTGATTCGGCCATTGATGATTCTAACAGTTCTTCATTGTTTTAACGGTGGATTCGGCCATGGTTCTTCATTGTTTTAGGGCTGGAGTTTCCTAGTTGTGACGATTAGGGTCATAGTTCATACCCCTCCGTCCCATGGCGACTTGGATTGGTGAGGCCACGAGTTTTGTTGTTTGATCTGGTGAAATAAGTTGTTCTTGCAGTTGGTATACACCTAATTTTTGATAAATTCAATGAATTTTAGTCACTAATGTTGCAATTTGGATGAAATTCCAGTGCCCTGCTTCAGTGGCCACATAGTGGCTATATTTGTGAAACTGTTCGGGAAATTCAGAAATTGTACTTATTGGTACTAGTTTTTGGTATGTTGCATTGTATGATTTAGTTGATGAATTTGAGGATGTTTATGAATTAGTGGTGTCCGTATGCTCCAATATATGCCTTAATTTGGTACAGACATAAAGAAGTTTCTGAATTTGCAGGTGACAATGGGAGGTTGTTTACTGTTGTTGTTCAGCACAATGCGTTTTTTTGTGGGTCCAGTGGAGAGCTCGATTACATAGGGACATCAGTTGAACATTGGGATTTTTGTTGTACTGAAGATTGGTCGCTCAATTGGATTGATGAGTTACTTAGGAAGATGGATTATCAAAGGGATGGGAGAGTGCATGTATGCTGGTGTTTGCCTGGAAAGGAGATTACTTATGGCCTTGTTTGCATAGAGTCGGATGCAGATATATATAGCATATGCAAAGCTGTCAAGAAGGGGGGAGTTTTGAATCTGTTGCTTGATCATAACAACTTCCTCAAGACCTGAAATAATTATCAATGCAAGGCAATCTTCAGGAGAAGTGACTGCTATGACAGGAGTGACATCAGGTGCAGGAACATCAGGTGCAGGCAGCTCTGAAGATGGTGATTCTAGTGATGATTCAGATTGGTATGACAGTGACTTTGAAGCTGCAGATGGTGATGATGACTTGTTCACTAATAATCTGAACAATGATGTTGAAGATCATAACCAGCAAGAGGATGTCCAAGATTTAGAAGATGACACTGTATTGGAGGATGGGGATTTGAACCTGAGGGTGGGAGTTGCTGATCATTTGAAGAACAGTTTCTCAGTCTTCAATGCTATAGTTGACATGACCAATCCAAAGTTTAAAGTGGGCACGGTGTTTAGTGATGTAAAAGAATGCAGGAAAGCATTGCAAAGCTACAGTGTTTATCATAGAACCAAAGTGAACAAGATTAGAAATGCGCCAAGTAGGATTCAGGCAGTGTGTAAGCCTGATTCCACTTGGTGGTTCAAAGCTTCAAAGGACAGAAGGCAAGGTGCATTCATAGTGACTACATATGAGAAGAGGCACACTTGCAAGGCTAACTGGGAGGTGAAGGCATTGGATGCAAACTTCCTATGTGACACTTTCCTAAATGAATTCATAGACAATAGGAAAATGGATTTGCAAAGTTTTGCAGCCAAAGTACGGAGGGAATTCAATATGTGCCCTAACAGATATAAACTTGGAAGGGCAAGGAAGCAAGCACTACTGAAAATTCATGGAGATGAGGCTAGCCAGTTCAGTCTGCTATGGGACTATGGACATGAGCTTAGGAGAGCTAATCATGGCTCCAAAATTTTCCTAACTACAAACCAGGCTAAAGAATATGCAAATGATGTGCCTAAACACCACCTTGCATCACTATACTGGTCCTACGATGGCTGTAAAAGGGGTTTTCTAGAAGGGTGCTGGCCTTTCATATGTGTTGATGGTTGCCATGTGAAAAGTAAGTTCAAACGAGTTTTTCTTACTGTGGTTGGCATTGACCCTAATGACTGCATATTTCCAATTGCTATGGGATTATGTGAAGTTGAGTGCACTGCTAGTTGGGAGTGGTTTTTGACTACCCTGAAAGATGACCTAAATATCACCAACACCTCTCCTTGGACAATAATGAGTGCCATAGGAAGTGCTCACTATCTCTTTTTTGGTGATGATGATCATAGGAGTGCCATTCCTGACCTGAATGCTATTCTAGAAGAAATCCCATTATCACAAAGTGCACCTGGAGATGGGACTATGTATACATTCCAGAATTTTGCACGGTTCCTCTAGTTTATTTGGACAAAATTTGTTGCAATAAAGTGTGTGAATTATAGATGTTATACACTATGTACCTCTGGAAGCATATATGTTTCATGTCATTAGTTTGAACAAGTAATGCTGTCCAAATGTTGTGCAAAATGCTGTCCAAATGTTGTGCCAAATTTAGCATACATGTGTCATGTCATTAGCATAGATGTACCAAGTAATGCTATGCAAATTCACATTGCTATCACAGTTCACACATAAAATAGGAGAAAAGTTGCTCCTTTTATTCAAATTCACATCAAATTTCAAACTGCAAGTACTGCTTGCATAGTGCACACATAACATAGGAGTACAAGATGCTCATTTGATTCAAATTCACAACACAAATTACAAACAAGAACTACTCCTTCATCTAATCTACAAGTACTACTTGGACACCTACTTCGGGAACCAGAGACTAGCAAGTACTACTTGGACATCTAATCTGCAAGTACTGCTTCTTCTTCTTCTTCACTACTGCTATTGCTTCTTCTTCAACATTGTTGATGCTTATTCATTCTCTATTGCTTCTTCTTCATCTTCTTGTCTGTCCCTTCTCTCTACAAATGAAGCAGCAAATTCAATTGAAAATCGAACAAAATTCAATCAAATTTAAATCGGATTACGATAAAAAAAACCAAGCCTGTGAACACTCATATCAGGAACCAGAGCCTAACAAGGATTTGGCGTCGAGGAACCAGGCCCCTTCCTCGCGTCTAGCCTGTCCTAGAGAATTCACTATTGTATCTCTAGGCTAAACTGTTGGTTCATGAGATCAGGAGGATCATCAGCCAACTGCTGCCTCTCGGCATCATCCTTTGCGAGCGCAAAGTGTAGGCGCAACACCTCATTATACAGGATGTGAGTCACGATGAACTTCTCCCTGTACTCTTCCCCATGGGCTAGCTCGTCTGCTACCAATTCACGCAGCCGCCTCTCCTCTTCTGTCGCCCTCCGCATACCTGCCTCTCCTCTTCCGCCGTCCTGCCACGCACCCGCCTCTCCTCTTTCGATGCAACAACAGGGGCCAGGGGACTTCCCCTCAAACCGTGGCCTACCGTGAGTAGGTGGAGGAGAGCGCCCGGTGCTCTCCAGCAAACCCTTGCTCGAGTTCGCCATCCGCCGCCGCCGCTAATCTCCAACCCTAGCTACTCTTTTCTCTTTGAGGTCGAGAGAAAGAAGGGTGTGAGTACAAAGTGAGGGACGGGACGGAGAAACCAAGCCTCTCCAGGGGATTTTGCAAAAAAAGTCAGGCCAGCGCTGGAGTCGCCAAGTGGCAGTTTGTGATTGGCTATGGGGGGTTTTGCACATGGAAGTAAAGTTCATGTACTAGTGGGACATGTTTTGCAACTATTTGGGTGAGTTTGCACATAGAGGACAACTATTTGTATGTACGGTGCAATTACCTCTTCTGAAGAAGTACAGACGATTGTAGTCAAATGATAAAAGCAATCCATCTATTGGAGTACATTAGTAGTAACTGACGATCGAGAGACAAAGGTTTTTCTTGGAACCAGGCTTTCGTCCTTCTTAATAAATAAAGCCACAATGCCTAACCGATACAAAGTGATGAGGGAATCCTCTTACAAAGCAGTTCAAAGATAAACAAGAGAAAACAAGAAGCACCGATATTGCCACCGAAACCTGAGAGGCCGCACACACCGGGGCTCCACAACGACGCCCCAAGAGGGTAACGACGCTAAGCGCCGCCATCATCGAGACCAAATGGTCAAGGGTTTTCACCCAGAGCTCAAGTGTGGAGACAGTAATCACAATGGCGCCCTCAAGAGGGTTACGACCCGCAGGGGCCGCCGCCGTTGGCGCCGTAGCACATAGCTTTCACCTAGAAAACCCATCAAAACCTCACATGATATGTTGGATAGGCCACAAACTCTGAACCCGGCCTTAACCACAAGATCTGGGAGCTGTCCTTGCTAAAGCGTCGTCAGCACTAGGATCCCCCGACGTCCGCTCCTTGCCACCCTCATGGCTAAAAGAGCTAGGCCATCACCACTGCCACGTCTCTTGCCGTAGAGACGCCCGTGTAGTCCACCATCTGGGGCCATCGCCCCGGTGTCCAAGATCTCACATCCACGTCTTGGCACATCACCACCACGAGGGGTCCACCGGAACGGGCAAGAGAGGATGGTGTCGGTCAGCCCTCGAATAGTGCAGAAGACGATCCACAGAGCCTTGAAGGAGCCGCCAGATCACCCGGATCCGGCACCCCAGCCACATGGCCAGGGGGTGGGATCCCATTGGAGCCTTTGAAACCTAACAAGAAGGGCCTAGCCAGCCCTAATCCGGCCCGAGGGGCCAGATCTGGGCCAAGGCCGGAGCCCCACAACACCAGCCAACGCCACTATTAGCCCGTTCAAGAGTCGCTCCTTCACCATCCTGTAGGGGTTCCGCGTATGAAAACAATAAATTTACCCTGCGCCCCTGAACCCCTGAAGCTGCCAGGACCTATCTATTAGTAATACAGTAACGGGAGGGGCTTTTCGCGAACTTACCCTTGAATACCGAAAAGCATGGTCAACGCTCAGGAGAACGTGGTTGATGTAGACAAGCCGAAGCCGACCTCAAGGTCGTGATGAAGTCCTTGCGCTCCTTGGCTCCAATGACTTGAGTGCCTCAAGTGCGACACCTCGCGGGGAGTTACACACGTCCAATGCCTGACGATGACTCCCGCTTCCCTGATCCAGTAGCAGTTGCGGAAGTAGAGCTCCCGGATTAGAATCCCGCAGCGCGATGGTGCTCCGCGGTGAAGATGTCTCTCCCTCGCGTAGTCCAGACTTGGGACCACGGTCACGAGAGAGAGAGGGGGAGAGAGAAAATATCAACTGGAGGTCCTCCCAAAAGTGAGAAGACCTTTCTTGATTATTGGTGTATTTAATTTGGCCAAATACCCCCACTATATATAGGGGGGAGGTACTACCTCCCTCAAAGTCCCGGGGTGGGACTAAAGGAGAGGAGGGGGGAGGGGTGGCTGCCATCCACCCCCATGGACCCCACGCGAGGGGGCTGGCCCACTAGGGCGCCAGCCACCCCATTGGCCCCTTCTCCCTCTCTCCTTTCCCCTAATGGGCCCTCTTCCTCCGGAAATTGGCCCATTAAGCCTTTGACCATTTTAATTGATTTTCTCTTTATTAAATAATTATGAATAAATGATTAAATCAACATTTAACATTCATTCATACATTATTGAATCTCCGTGGCCATGGAACACCTTCCACCTCCACTCCGGATATCCTCCAGACTTACCGAAACCCTTTCGGTTTTCTCTCTACTATTCTTTGGCGATTCTACCGATCCTATAAACACTCTCTATGCATCATCAAGCCCTTAAGCGTGATACCCCATGGTTCGGGAACACTCTAGACATGATCGGGACACTCCCGCACCAATGATCGACAAAGGGACCTGGATGGCCATGTGACCCCTGTGCGTTCCACGAAGATCTCTCGTCGTTTGAACCGGGACAGTCGTGTCTTATTCCCTTTGTCACTCAATACTTGCATTGCCCGAGATCTGATCAATGACATCACCATGTCGTGTTCAATCTCGTTACTGAACAACGCTACTTGACTCGTTCCGACAAGTGATATCCTCGTGATCAAATCACACGTTGCGCAGCTATTGGATATAACCTCTCCGAGTGGGCCCTTCGAGTATCTTCCCGTCACATGGACGGACAAATCCCACTCTTGACATATATTGCCTCAACGGTTTCCTCCGAGTACCTGAACACACTTTTATAACCACTGTATTACCAAGTGGCGCTTGATGTTATCAAAGCACTCTCGGGAGATAGTGATTGATATAGCCTCACGGTCTAAGGAATAGTCTACGAGGATCCATTTCTAATCATCGTAACTTGAACTTCGTGACATGATCAGGTCACGATGTTTAGGTTGGGTATTGGTTCATCATCCCATTCTTAGAATGAGATGACCTCATTTCCAACTGGCATAAATGCCACATGATTAAGAAACATGATCATCTGTTGACCAATGAACCCGTGACTAGAATTTCACTAGGAACCCCTGGTTGTTTGTATATCACACGTGTATTGATGTTTCCACTCAGTATAGTTATAGCATGATATAAAACTTAATCATAAACTATATGAAATATGATAATAGTCCTTACTACTATTTATCTCTAGGGCATATTTCCAACAGTCTCCCACTTGCACTAGAGTACAAATACACTAGCTACATTTGTTCTCAATCATTGGTACCATATATCCGGTACCCTGAACATGCTTGCTCATGGAAGAGGTTGAGTCTTGGGTCTGTACTTTACAGTCCCAAATTCTTTGCAACTTACTAATGTCACCTTGATTGACATTAATACTCTATCATCACATGATAGCATCTGTGTGTATGCATCGTCGCTATGGCAGCAGAACGAGGCCTGATTCCAGGAGCCTACAGTGACGTTAGATCAACCTCGAGGGCTTTCTCATGGGCACTGTGCCCTCGGACACATCATTCTATGTTAAAAGTGAACTAGCCCCGCCATAACACTATACAACACTTTAGATGGTACCTTTATCTATTATTATAAATGTATTCATCGAAACACCAGTGCACTCTATGCAACTTTCGATGTTTTTGTTCACCTCGCTTTCTACTTGACATCAATCGGTATCTATGGGAGTTTCCAACATATTCCCTTATAACATAACTCTTTATGTTTTAAGATATGTTATCCTTTATGGATTTGGAAAACATGTCTACAGTTCTCTATTAGACACTGCGGACAAAACTTAGCTCAACATTCTGTGATTCGAACTTAATCACTTTTAAACGTTCCTTATTTGGATCACATATTATGCTAAGTTATCGTCATAGTTTACTAAGATAGAACCTATGTTTCAACATAGTGGATGATGATCATCCTTTTTCTTTCTTTCAACCACTGATGTTACAACTTAATACTATTCCTAGTTTGAGTTATTAAGGACCAGTTCCTTAATTAACTTCTATTCTGAAACCCTTTTCGGAATCTCTTTAAGGAATACTACATAATATCATAATACACCTATTATCAACTTCTACATCTTATAAATCATTATTTATAAGTATTTGCTCTTTCATTCTTAACACACTTAAGAATTACTCTATAAGCTCCCACTCAAAAATATGTCAATCACATATTATTTTAGGAAGGCTTTTCATAGATCCCACTCAATTTTATGCAAATTGCATATCTACTCACTATTTTGAACAACTTCAAAAACTTTGATCAAATATCAAACTTGGAGATTTTATTATGAGATACTAGTACAGTTTACTAGTTTTAAATCCACTAGGCATTTAGCACACATAAATCAAATTCATTTGAATTTGTCCAACACTTGACAAATTGTGCTTTTGTCATTCACCCCCTTTTCAATTATGGCTTTGTAGTCATTTGGGAAAATCCAAGTAACTCCTTTTACTTGTGAGATTCAGCAACAAATTGCTTTCTAATCTCAAGGGAATTTTACTTTTAGGATTTCTCATAATTCTAGTTTACCATTATTTCCTTAGTAGTTTGTAGGTATGTCATATTCCAAGAATCATGACAAATGATTCACAAATGTCTCCATACAAGATATGGATTTTATTTTGAATCCTACTTCATGTACTGAAAACACTAGTGGGGAAAACACAATGATCAATATCATTGATTCTTTCCTTTTGTGAAGAGAATCATTTAGGAACGTTGTCTATTGCGCTTCTCAACACTCTGATGCAGGGTTTTGAATCCTCATCGTGTTTTCCACTAATTTCCATTTGCTGCATAATTGAGAGATATCACTAAAAGTGAGCTTTCTCAAGAATGCACCAAAATCCGAGCAATACAACTTTTGCTTCCCTTTTAGTTTTAGCTATGGATTTCGTATTCAAAGTTTCCAACAAATACTCTACAAGGACTTATTCGCTATTATTTTGGTTATATCGAATAACTCCAAAACTTTCACAAATTCAAATGGTTCACTACATTCTAATTGAGTGCTAACTATTTCTAACTAATGGTCTCTACATCTACACTACAACGATTTATTTGGTGCCTCCTATTCACCCAGTTGATATCTAATATCACATTGTGATGCTTTGCATTTTGATGTTTCAAAAAACGCTTTGCATTCCACAATTCTTTTATGCCATTCTTATAAAGTCGAATTTCATTACTATTGATCAAATCGTAGTAATTATATTCTCTTTTATATTTATACCCTTTGTTGATGAAACACTTTGATCAAATCAAATGGTTTCATATTCATGTTTCCTTTGGTAAACTTCTTTACACTTTTAAACAATCATATAATGATAATTACCATTTTCGTTAAAACACAATACATCAAATATGTATTAACTTTCAACAATTCATTAAACACTTTGTATTCAAGTAATACACGGTGTTCAAGTTATTTTGCCGAACTTAGGCATGATTTATGTGTGAAAAGAAATCGAATGACTTTCACATATTATCACATAACTTTGAATTTCAACAATGGTTTTTCATTCATTAATGAACATATCATTAAGTTGGGTATTTTAAACAAGGCATTTTAATATTTTACAAATGTTCATGCATTATCAATTAGTTTCAAACGACAAGGATAATTCACACATAATCAAACAAGATATGAACACAAATAGAAATCATATAAAAGTGGAACAACTGTTTGTTACAAACTCATATGAATAACCGTCTCATGAAGTGTGAGACACACTAAAAAAGTTAACGATCTCCTGATTACAATAATCATCCTAAACATAAACTAAGTGATAAATGTCGAAGGAGAGTGCCGTCGGCCGTCATAATCATGCTCGCCATCAACATGCAACGTCACCTCCTCTCCAGTAAGCACCTCTCATGGAGAAGGACCTGTTTTGAGCAAAACAGAACAAGTATCAGATATACTTAACACTGCAATGTGTTTGCAAGATTATAACATTTATAAAACTATATATCAAATATATACCTTTGTCATTGTTGACTCCAGCGACGTTGGGTTCATCTACCACATTTCTGAAATGTGATATGAACTCGAGGAAATCCAATGTTTTCGTGTCGCCTCTCATATTCAGATTCTGACCTGTGCTTGGAAGCTTGGCGGAAGCGACCGTAGCACAACTCCCGTCGCAAATGAGCTTGAGAACCAGTTGTCCAGTTAGTATGCCAGACTCATGTATGCATCGTATATGCTCAATAAGTGCTCGTCTAGTGAGGAGCCCTCCTCCATCTTTATGGAGAGGAAGTCCCCCATCAGCTCATACTCCCACATGCGCACTTGTTCCACGAAATGCGATCTCAGATGTGCCATGACCACTCGGGGTTTAAGACTTCCCACCATTGGCCATAGCCCATCCTCCATTCTGAGGCGCATCGTCACTGATATGAATGTGGCCATCACACGACAATGGCAGCGCAGATCCCGCTGCTCCTGGGTCTCATGAAAATAGGGTGGCTCCAAATACATATCGCAGGTCATGTAGTCAGCTACATTGTTCTCACCAAGGAGATCAAACAGGCGTATGACCCATGCAGAAAAGTTGGATCAATCTAACTTGAGCTTTTCTCCTTTTAACCAATCGTCGATAGGAAAGGTAATCTCGGAAAGAACCATTTTCTATATTTATAATTGAAAAAGGAATTTAGACTAAGTTTATAATTAATTGAGTTAATAATAACTCCACTCAGAAACACCTATCCCCAAAAGGGTTCCTAGTGATAACATGACCCCTATCAGCCACATCTCCCCCGATCGTCACGGCCATCAATGTGGGTTCAAGGGTGGAAGATAAACGTCGGTCACATTGTTCATGCGACTCGTGCTCAATCTTTCGACCATCCGCGTTCTGAGGCCATGTCTGCACATGTTAGGCTCTCCAACTCAACCTTAGTGTATTCGCTATGCAACATGGCTTGCACCCACTGTATTCGAACGTAGATATGTCTGACACCCAGGCCTGTAATCCTGGATCGCCACATATCGAAGAACTTTCTTGGTGGTGCACACTAAGGGGGAACACAATCGTTGGTAATTTTAACAGGGATCATCTTATTAGGCTACCGTCGAGTATCTAATACTAGCACACAATAAGATATACAAACAATAACATTGAATGTAAACGCGATGTGATATGGTCCTTCACGTCATGATGTACATCCGTCGTCACCGGGTTCCGGCGCCGTAGACACCAGTGTACCGGTGTCATTCCGGCGTGGTAGTTCGTCACCTCCGTGACTATCTACTACTACGTAACAAAAGGCAATCACTTTACCTTTGCCACAACCATATCACAAAGCAATGCCCCCTGCAAAACAAAGTTAGACGCCTCTACTTTATCTTTGCATGTTTTACGTGGTTGAATGGGCTTTCGCACAAGAACCATTCTTACCTACGAACTTTCAGCACAACGCTGATCAAGTAGTTGTCTCTACTACACCCCTTTCGGGGCCTCCGTTGCAAATGGTATACCAACTAATGCGAGAGAGACATACACCCCCCTAAGCCACTTTATACGGTACAAGCCGTATGTCAAGCGTGGACCAGTCTCGCGAATGAACGCGTAAAGTCGGTTGGGGTCCGCTTCATCAAGCATTACTGCAGTATACACAAGTACATGTGGGAGGGTAACAACTAAAAGATCAACGCCCACACGCTACATCTCGTGTGTTCTACCCGTACTAGCATTACTACGCACAGATCTAGCTCTGATACCACGGTAGGGGTTCCGCGTATGAAAACAATAAATTTTACCCTACGCCCCTGAACCCCTGAAGCTGCCAGGACCTATCTATTAGTAATACAATAACGGGAGGGACTTTTCGCGAACTTACCCTCGAAGACCGAATAGTGTTGTCAACGCTCAGGAGAACATGGTTGATGTTGACGAGCCAAAGCCGACCTCAAGGTCGTGATGAAGTCCTTGCGCTCCTTGGCTCCAACGACTTGAGTGCCTCAAGTGCGACACCTCGCGGGGAGTTACACACGTCCGGTGCTTGACGATGACTCCCGCTTCCCCGATCCAACAGCAGTTGTAGAAGTAGAGCTCCGAATCCGAATCCCGCAGCGCGATGGCGCTCCGCGGTGAAGATGTCTCTTGCTCGCGTAGTCCAGACTTGGGACCACGGTCACGAGAGAGAGAGGCGGAGAGATAAAATATCAACTGGAGGTCCTCCCAAAAGTGAGAAGACCTTTATTGATTATTGGTGTATTTAATTTGGCCAAATACCCCCACTATATATAGGGGAGGGGAGGTACTACCTCCCTCAAAGTCTCGGGGTGGGACTAAAGGAGAGGAAGGGGGAGGGGTGGCTGCCGGCCACCCCATGGGCCCCGCGCAGGGGGTCTGTCCTACTAGGGCACCAGCCACCCCCTTGGCCCCTTCTCCCTCTCTCCTTTCCCCTAATGGGCCCTCTTCCTCCGAAAATTGACCCATTAAGCCTTTGACCATTTTAATTGATTTTCTCTTTATTAAATAATTATGAATAAATGATTAAATCAACATTTAACATTCATTCACACATTATTCAATTTCCGTGGCCATGGAACACCTTCCACCTCCACTCCGGACATCCTCCGGACTTACCGAAACCCTTCCGGTTTTCTCTCTACTATTCTTCGGTGATTCTACCGATCCTATAAACACTCTCTATGCATCATCAAGCCCTTAAGCGTGATACCCCATGGTTCGAAACACTCCAGACATGATCGGGATAGTCTCGCACCAATGATCGACAGAGGGACCTAGATGGCCATGTGACCCCTATGCGTTCCACGAAGATCTTTTGTCGTTTGAACCGGGACAGTCATGTCTTATTCCCTTTGTCACTCGATACTTGCATTGCCTGAGATCTGATCAATGACATCACCATGTCGTGTTCAATCTCGTTACTGAACAATGCTACTTGACTCGTTCCGACAAGTGATATCCTCGTGATCAAATCACACGTTGTGCAGCTATTGGATATAACCTCTCCGAGTGGGCCCTTCGAGTATCTTTCCGTCGGTTTCCTCCGAGTACCTGAACAGTTTCCTCAACGCTGATCAAATCACTCGCTCTTGACATATATTGCCTCAACGGTTTCCTCCGAGTATCTGAACACACCTTTATAACCACTGTATTACCAAGTGGCGCTTGATGTTATCAAAGCACTCTCGGGAGACAGTGATTGATATAGCCTCACGGTCTAAGGAATAGTTGAAGGGAATATGCCCAAGAGGCAATAATAAAGTGGTTATTATCTTATTCCATGTTTATGATAACTGTTTATTTTACATGCTAGATTGTATTGATCGGAAACATCAATACATGTGTGTTTAATAAACAAAAAGGGTTCCTAGTTATGCCTCTCTTATAGACTAGCTTGTTGATTAACAAGATGATCAAGGTTTCTTGATCATGGACATTGGATGTTGTTAATAACAAGGTCACACCATTGGTGGAATGATGTGATGAACATTCATCCGAAGTATAGCATTACGATCAAAGTCATTATGTTTATATTGCTATAACATCATACGAAGTAATCTTTATCCTTAGACCATGATATCATGTTAATTGCTAACACCGGAAGAGTATCTTGATAACATCAAACGTCACACCGTAACAGGGTGACTATAAAGGTGGGTTCACTGCTACGAAGGTGTTATGTTGAGGCTCATGGATCAAGAGTGGGATTTGTCCATCCCGATGACGGATAGATATACTCTGGGCCCTCTCGGTGATATCACATTGAAATAGCTTGCAAGCAAGTGATGTGATCACTAGAATGTTATATCACGGGAACGAGAAAAGAGTGCATGTCGGTAACGAGATCAAACTAGGTATGGAGATACCGATGATCGAATCTCAGACATGTAATATATCGCGAGACAAAGGGATTTAGTTACTAGCGTTAAAGGTTCTCACGATCACAGAAGTCATCGTTGAATGTGTAGGAGTCAGTATGGATCTCCAGGTCCCGGTACTGATTATTGATCGGAGAGGAGTCTCGATCATGTCTGCATTATTCGCGAACCGTAGGGTGGCACACTTAAGGGATACCGACACCATTTGGAGCAAATATGTTTCAGATAAAGATTTAAGAAAGTGCTGGAATTATTTCAATAGACACCAAAACTGTTTCGGGTGAAATTGCTGAAATTGGTTCTGCATGTAATATTGAAATGTTGCAGGGGGGTTTATGTGAATGTTTGTTAATTAAAGTAATTAACAAAATTCTGAATAAAAATAATAAAAGAGTTTTATTAAATGAGAGAGCATTAAATTTGGAGAAATTTAATGCATTTAAAGTGGAGACTTTAAAAGAGAATTTGAAGGGGCATTTTAATGTGGAGTGGTTACCACCACATGAATGGAGGAGGTGAAGGGTCGCCCCCTCCATGCGCCGTCCATGAAGGAGGGGCACCCCCTCCTCCTATAAAAGGCCACCCCCTCCTCACTTCTCACACACACCTCCTTGTGAAGGATCTCTCTCCCCCTCTAGTATTATTTCCCATGGTCTCGGATTAGCGAGATACATGTTCCGGTGGCTTTATCTAGAAAGGAGTTGCTGCTTCCGCTGCTTTGCTGGAGCGAGTGACGGGCGTTGTCGAGGTACCGGACGTGTGTGCGATCACGGATGCACCGCTGCTTTGCGGTGCTGGACTTGGTGGTGCTGGAGCCGGACCTGCTGGACTTCATCACGATCTTGAGATCGGCAAGTGTACGACTACATCAACCACGAGTTCCTACTCGTTAACAAAGCTCGTTGTCTACGAGGGTAAGTTTTCGTTGGATGTATGTCCACCCGTTGCTTTGTACCTAGTAGATAGATCTTGGCGTGTAGTTCACACCGTAGGAAATTTTTTGTTTTCTATGTTGCGGACCCAACAATAGTCTACGAGGATCCATTTCTAATCATCGTAACTTGAACTTCGTGATATGATCGGGTCACGATGTTTAGGTTGGGTATTGGTTCATCATCCCATTCTTAGAATGAGATGACCTCATTTCCAACTGGCATAAATGCCACATAATTAGGAAACATGATCATCTGTTGACCAATGAACCCGTGACTAGAGTTTTACTGGGAACCCCTGGTTGTTTGTATATCACACGTGTATTGATGTTTCCACTCAATACAGTTATAGTATGATATAAAACTTAATCATAAACTATATGAAATATGATAATAGTCCTTACTACTATTTGTCTCTAGGGCATATTTCCAACACATCCACACCACCTCCTGCTCCGGTGAGCGGCGCCGCCGCCATGACTGTCCGCCACCGCCGGGCGGGATCTCCCCTATTTTTCGCGCCGCCCACGAACCGCCGCCGATGTCAATCCGCAGGGAGCCACTGCCGCCGTCCAGGAACGCATGCCTGCAAGGCTACCACACCGCTGAGGCCGTGCCGACGCGTTCTCGCCGAAGCGCCGCCGCCATCGCCCACGCTACGGAAAGGGATGCCCGCCGCCACGCCAGCGCGTCTGGCGGTGGCGGCGAGGAGGTAGGGGGCTGCTCGGGGGTTAGGGTTCCCTCCTGTTAGAATCGCGACAAGCAAATAACGAAGAACGAAAATGAAATCGGAACAAGGGGACACCGATTTAACGTGAAAAACCTCTTCAACGAAGAGAGGAAAAACCACAGGTACCAGCCAACGAAACTTCACTATAACAGAGAGTGCTTACAGTGCCGAGGATTTTACATATGCAACTTATCTCAGCCGGCGGTTTACAAGTGGTATATATGACGATGAAAATCTGTATCTTCAACGATCCGTATTGTGGGGACTTGCCTCCAGGCGTTCCTGTTAGACTCAGTCACGGGTGTCGCTCTGTTCCATCACAAATTAGTCTACTTAAATAAATTTAGATCATAGTTCAACGCCTCCGTCGCCAGGGAAGCGACGCGGGAGGGACGCATGAGAGTCAAAAAGGTTTGGCCTTACAGAGTTACATACAGGAAAGATGTGGTTGTCACGCTGAACACAATACCCAACTGTTAACGAAACGAATTACTAGTAGAGAAAATCCCTCAAAAAAAAAGTACTAGTAGAGAAAATAGGCGAAAGTAACGTGCTTGGATCACGGAAGAAGGACGATCGTCATCGTGGACCATATTTCTCTTTGGAACTGAAAAACCTGACGCGAGAAAAATAATTTCTCTCTCTCGCTACCGGACTCTGCGACGCGGGAGTATCACGTTTGCGTCCGTCTTCCACGGGTTGACCTTCGGCGTCGAGTGACGAGTGGTGTGAGCGTGCTCGTGGTGCGAGTTGGCGGAACTGCAAAATCCCACCGAGCTGATGGCGGATCGGCGAGGAGGCTGGAGGTGCAGGGGGGCTGGTTGTGGCGGTGGGCGGCACATCACATGGCCGCGTCCCACGGGAGTGCGCGCGGGTGGCCGGCGTGCCGCGTACTACGACGTTGGATTCAGCGGATGGCGACCGCGGGCGGGTGCGCGGTACTGGCGTCGCGTAACATAGTCAGTCCCCCGCACATGATGCGAACAGATTGGGCATCCAAGAAAGCTAAGCTGGACGCGGTTTCCCTTTTTTGATCGTTTGTTCCATTCTTCGTCGCTACTCTCTCTGTTTTAAAATATAAGATGTTTTAGTTTTATAAATAAAATATATGTAGACTCTTTTTAGTATGTAGATTCATTTATATTTAGAATGAACCTACACACGGCTTTGTTCATTTAATCCACTCCTCAAGTGGATTGGGTGGTTTGAAGAGTATTGGGGTTGTGTTGTTTGTCCCTGATGGCTTTATTAGTATTTCCTCCGGTTCATATTAATGTTCTTAACTTTGTCTAGATTCGTATATAACTAGTTAAGTATTTAGACTAGATGTATCCGTATCTAGATAAAGTTGAGAACGTTAATATGGACCAGAGGGAGTAACTTAAAGCCGGACTCCGATCGAGCCTTTCGTCTAAAAAAATTTGTTGTTTGAAAACAAAGGATGAAATATTAAACTTATATTCTTTTTTTACCATCTAGATAAAGTTGAGAACGTTAATATGGACCGGAGGGAGTAACTTAAAGCCGGGCTCCGATCGAGCCTTTTGTCTAAAAAAATTCGTTGTTTGAAAACAGAGGATGAAATGTTAAACTTATATTCTTTTTCTTTACCTGGAAAAACTTATATTCTTTTGAAAGTGCAACAACAACCGCTTGTCCTTTGGTCCTTTCTGTATAAAACAAGTTTGGTCACGGTTTTTTTACAAGTTTTTGCAATGCTAATTAGAAAACACATAAACTAAAGCACCCGTATCTGCATGTATATTTCCTTTTCCCTAATAAAAAGATGTGAACAGTCAAACTATAAAATGACCGAAAACTTAGAAAATAATACTCTCTCTGTCGCAAAATAAGTGATTTCGATTTGTCTAGATTAGAATAGTAAAACACACTATAACAAAATGTTAAGCAACAGGAGCCATCATGCACCATGCAGTCACCAGGAGATTAACTGCAGGTGAACGACAATTGTGCATTAATAAAGGTGTAGAGAGGCTAAAGCGACTGCACGGTGGCTCCTGTTGATAAAGTAAATATGTAATAAGCGAGAGGTGTATCATGATATTCGATCAACAAATGTTAAAAGTTCAACTTTTTCACCATCCACAACTAGTACTAGCCCTCCACAAGAGAACACGCCGCATTATGTTGTAATTGCTCAGTCCAACAATCGAAGATTAAATTTAGGGATACTTATTGTCATGTGCGGGAACACGAACATCAGAGAGATTGGATATCTCCTTTTATTTGTTCGATGGTGGGTGTCGAGAATGCCCTCGATCCCGGACTCCAGTGAGATACATGAACACAAAAGTTTTACCCATGTCCAGGCCGGAGGCTAACGGCTCTACATCCTCCATGTCTGATGATATTGCTTGAGGTAGTAAGAAAAGTGTACAATGGTTTATTCTTGGGGTCTCTTCAAGAGATCTAACCTACCAGAATCTAGTGGAAGTGTCGCCAAACTTTTTCTCTGGGGACATGGCCCTCCTTTTATAGCTCAAGGGATACCCCAGTGGCCTAGGATCCTTGCTACATGCTGATGGGGTGGGGACCACTCGCCGGCCACGAGGCACCAGTGTTCAGCCCATCCACCGGCCTTGGTCTTCGGGCTTTATCGCCTTCTAGTTCCCGCACCTCCTCCGGTCCTGCTATATGATCCTGCATCTTGTCTTCTTACACACTCCTCGTCGGCCAAGGAGACCGGTTGCACCATCCTAGACATATATAGGCTCCTCCCAGATGTAGCCCACGAGCAATAGACCTTTTTCCACTTCTCTGTTCTTCCTTCCCCACAAGTGATGCTGACCCGACACATCCTCACTAAATCATGTCTCTATTGGTCCAAGCAGAGGTGAGTTTTCAACTGGTGTTTCCTTCCCACGCCCTGAGGGGAAACATCACTGATGATGTTCCCTTCCTAGCGCCCATAGGCCATGGGATCCTCCCCGAGGTCTTGCCCATCTTGTTAGGGGGTCGAACTCTTTATCGAGCGCTCCTAATCACGGTGTGCAACTCCTGCTGGTGGCTAAGTAGGCTCAATGGCCCACTTCCTATCCCACCGGATATACTTACACAAGCTCTGGCTAGGCTGTTGGATGGTGAGGTATAGGTCACCGACGGTGTAGGAGGGCCGAGCATCTACACAAAAGGCATCAATGAATAGGCTTCGCAAGTCCCACTGGGACTTGACCGATCTTGCGGGGAGGTGACGGAACCAATCACGTTCGTCACAAAGCTCGGGGAAACCAGGTAGCCATCACCCGCTAGTCTCCTTCCTATATTGTCTTGGTGTACCTGCATAGAAACTTCGCCGGGCTGAACCGTCCGATGAACGGGAGAGGAAACTTGGGCCTGAAGTTCCAAGACACCTCTTTGCGCATCTTGGGCGTGAGGGCAAACCCGCTAGCTCAGCGATAAGGGCCCGCCTAGCCCTCTGGATTCACCCAGATCATCCTGGCGGTGATGCTCCAGATGTCACTCTACCAGGGTCCACGTGTCTTCATTCCTCCGATTGCGGAGCAGCCGGAAGATCCCCCATGGTCGGCCGAGTGCTCGAAGGTCGCGTGCTGTCCAACTCGATATTGCCACATGAGTATTCTTCATTGCGATTCCATGGTGGTGGCTCGGTGAATACCCCCTCCGTGATGCCACGAGCGTGGCCGATGAGCTTGGCCACTTGTGCAGTCCATGGGCGGGCATATCCCGCCAGGGGGAAAACGCAACATGGCATGCACGACGACGAGCACTTCTTCGGCCCCACACGGAGGAGGAGGTGGCATTTTTGTGCGGTGAGGCCCTGCAAGACCCAAGGTGACAACGGGGCCACTCCTTAGCGTCGGCAATATCGGGCGTCCTCGTCTTGCTCCAAGCCGTGTAGTCGGGCGACTCAGGAAACAACGGTCTAACAAACTCAAACAAATGGGTTCTCACTCTAGCCGCTCGTATACCCATTTTGGTCGCTGATACATTGCAAACGTATCCATAATTTTTGATGTTCCATGCTTGGTTTTTATCTACTTTCTTATGTTTTGCTCACACTTTGGAGTACTTTTTATACACTTTCTTCATCTAACCTATTAACAAGATGCCACAGTTCCAGTTGCCTGTTTTCTGCTGTTTTTGGTTCCACGAAAGTCAGAAAATGAATATTTTCGGAATTGGATGGGACAAAAGCCAAAGCCAGTTTTTCACCGAGGGGGACACGGAGCCAGAATATGAGACGGAGAGGGGCCAGAGGGCCGCCACACCACCTGGTCGCACGGCCAGGCCTGGCCCGCTGATGACCCACAAGTATAGAGGGTGTATCACAGTATTTTCGAGGGAAGTGAAACCCAATTTATTGATTCGACACAAGGGGAGCCAAAGAATATTTATAAGCCTTAACAACTGAGTTATCAATTCAGCTGCACCTGGAAATAATCTTGCTCACAGCAGTTTATCAGTAGCAACAGTTTTGTAGTAGCAATAATAAAGTAACAATAGTAGTAAAGTAAAGACAGTAGTAACAATAGCAGTAAACAGTAGGATTCGAGTGTGGTAGGCATAGGGATGGATGTACGGGCGTTGCATGGACAAGACAATTCACATGACAATCAGAACATAGGGCAATTGCAGATAAATAAGATAAAGCATCCAAGTACTAAATAATCCTAGGCATGTGTCCCATATATAGTCATACGTGCTCACAATGAGAACTTGCACAACATCTTTTATCCTGCCAGCCCATTTACAGCGGGGTCTCAAGGGAACTACTGGAAAATAAGGTGCTCCTTTTAATAGAGCACCGGAGCAAAGCATTAACACTCCGTGAACACATGTGATCCTCACATCAAAGCCATTCCCTCCGGTTATCCCGATTTCTGTCACTTCAGGGCCTTTGGTTCCGGACAACAACGTGTGTATATAACTTGCAGGTAAGACCAAAAACAATACTATCATAATGAATCAATAACATGTTCAGATCTGAAATCATGGCACTCGGGCCCTAGTGACAAGCATTAAGCATAACAAGTCGCAACAAAGTCAAAAAGCACTAATAATAGATACTAGGCACCATGCCCTAACAATCCGATGCCATTACATGAACGATCTCATCCAATCCCTACCATCCCCATAGCCTACAGCGAGGGATTACTCACTCATAGATGGGGGAAACATGGATGGTCGATGGAGAAGCGATGGTGATGATGATGGCGATGATCTCCTCCAATTTCCCATCCCGGCAGGGTGCCAGAACGGAGTTTCTGGTTCCGAATCGTGAAATCTGGTGGTGGCGGTGGAGCGGAACTCTTTCTAGAAAAACGTCGACCCCCCCTGAGTTTTTAGGTTAGAAGGCATCTTATAGGCGAAGAGGGAGACCGAGGGGGTGTCTGGGGCGGCCAGACCACCTCGGCGGCTAGGCCTAGCCCACTGACCAGTGGTGTGACTGGCCAGCCCCTCCGGCCTCGTATTCCGGCTCCGGGAGTCTTCTAGTGAAATAGGATTTTTGGCATATTTTCCAGGATTTTTCCTGATAGTTGATTTTCTGTACAAAAACTAAACACCAAGGCAATTCTGCTGAAAACAGCGTCAGTCCGTGTTAGTAAAGTGTTCAGGAAAGTAGATACGTTTTAGACGTATCAACTCCCCCCAAGCTTAGCTTATTGCTTGTCCTCAAGCAATTCAGTTGAAAACTGAGTGCGATAAAAAAAACTTTCACGAACACATTTGTTTCATATGATGTATATATTCTCAGCATGTGATCAACTACTTAGATAATTCATAATAAGGAGTATGCAACTAAGTTTACTTAATAGGCATTGCAAGCTATGAATAGATTCCAACTCAAAAATAATAAGTAGCATAAAACATAAACATAAGCAACATTACAATGCTCATAACAAGGTATGATAGAGTGGTATCTCGCTTGCCTTTGATTGTGAATGCCAAGGCACCTCTGAAGTTCAAGTGAAGACTAGAAGTAAAGTTATCAAAGATACAAGCATCAAAATCATAACACAAATAATCAAGTTTTGAGACAAGCACATTATACTAAGAATGACAACTATGCTCTCAAGAAAGTGCTCATAGAATATGTGGAGACTCAACAAGGAAATCGAAAGGGTTTTGAAAAGTTTGAAAGGCTTCCAAATGCTGAAAGCATGGTACTCGTTAGATTTGAGCTCTTATTGCCCCTATCATAAGCATCTTTAAGTGGTTAAGGTTAAAGTGACACAACTAAGAGGATATGCTTGACAAGTTATAAATCGAAGTCTCATGCCCCTTACTCAACTTCAGTCACAAGTAAGCTCTTGTCATTGTAAGTATATACGTATCATAGAGAACCGCCAACGGGGTACCCCTTGCACATGATACAGGAGCTATCCCATAATCAAAATGACAAGGCAAGCAGACAATGAGCATCTCAGCGATCTTTTTATTTACTATGTGCATAGATTTTTATTGAGGATGCTTCATAGAATGCTCATTATGGTTATGCTGCAAGTTTCCACCATGATTAGGCATGGCTTAGGCTAGCGGCCTAGGCGTTTCTCTAACACACATGCAAACTCCATGAACTTACAAGTTCCACTTTTATTTCACACCGTCGGGATCCATAGGCAAAAGAACATGATATCAACGAGGTATTAAGTACCAATGCAATGTTGAAAGCATTCCCCATGATACATGGTTCTGCTAACTTCAACTTATAAAGCGCAAGCATATACGCAACAAAGAAGGACGCAATGGTTCAGGTTTATTAAGTGCAAGAAAATAAAGTGTGCCATCAAGTTCGTGAGAGCTTTACTAACTAACTTTCTCATAACAAGTAAACATTTTATTCGGAGGAAAACAAGGCATATTGAATATGCACGGAACAACAAATGATGCTAATAGGTAGTTATGGTGGACACTTTTGGCAATCTTTGGTTTTAGGGAATTGGAAACACGAATAGAGCATACTCAGTGTAAGTGAAGGCTAGCAATTAGAGAGGGAGCGACAAACGAGAGAGCAATAACTGTCATAATCATGCTTGCAACAAAACAGGACTAATCATGGCATGGAAGTGATTCAAGACCCTCAAGGCAAAATAATTCATCGAGGCTTAACTGATTATTTCAGTCATATGCATGCATGAGCATGTGCCAAGTCAATTCAAATGAAACATTCAGAGGAGGATACCACAGTGTCATGCCAAGTTATGAATAGAGTAATGCAAGTAAACATTCATATGACATGATACAAACTATTAGCAAGATGTGACTAATCATATGAAAGCAAGAACTACTAAGCATCCATGAATAACATACACCCTACACGAACAGGCTAAGCATGCCCACAATGATGAGTATATGTACAAAAATGAAAACAAATAGAGTTTGTTACCAGGCTCTTACCACACCTCAAGTTGTCATTAATCCTCATTATTGCCCTTCACTTGTGTGGCTTGAATAATAATATGAAACCAAATTCCACTGAGAACTGCTGAACCCTGCAACAAACTCACAAAACCAAAGAAGAACAACAAATATTTTTGGTGTTTTCGATTTTTAAAACAAGAACCAAAAAAGGAAGAACAGGCAAAGCAAAAAGGAAAAAGCAAACCAAGGCAAAAAGAAAAAGAAGCAAACCAAAGAGAAACAACAGAAGTATTTTTGGTCTTTTTGTGTTTTAGAAAGAAAAAGCAAACAAAGAACAAAAACTAAAAAGAGAACGAAACATGAATATACAAAGTACCAATGCGAAATGATATGGAGATGAGTGCGATGTCGGCGTACCTCCCCCCAAGCTTAGGCTTTTGGCCTAGGTGGGTATCAATCCCAAGCTGGCCAAGATGAAGTGTCTCCGTGGTACGATGAGGAGGTACCCTAGTCCTAGTGCGAGCTCGAGTACGTCCCTCCGTAGTGCGCAGAGTAATCGTAGGAGGGCACATCCTCCTGGTGCTGCCTGTGGACACCCAGCAAGCGGTGCTGCTCGTCCACCTCCTCCTTGGAGCGCGACCACGGCCTCCTGTGAACACTAAACGAAGTAGTTTGCGGCAAAGGGATCTCCCTCTCATCCCCGTCAGTAAACAACATCCTATATACTAAACTGTCCAACTCAGAATTAACAGTGACAAAGTGATGTGTTTTCATAGCAGCAAGGTCAAGCCTTTGTGGTGCCAATATAGTATCATTGGGATCCACAGAAAGCTCTAATGCATTGACCATACGTGAAGCAATGATGCCCCCATAGATAGGCCCCCTAGCAGCTAGGCGGCGAGCAATAAGAGAGCCAAGATTGTACCGAGTATCATTGTTGAGCGCAGCAGCAAGGAAGGCTAAATGATAGTTGGAGATATTACTCGTATTCTCTCTACCCAGAACGCTAGTAGCAATATAATATGCAAAGTATCTAAGAACAGGGAGTTGGATGTTTCTTATCTTTCCGCATTGAGCTACGCGGTCATCATCATTGGTCACCCCTCGGTAGAGCTCCAGCAAATCAGGGGTCGCCCTTGAATCTTCTTCACGGTCCCTGTCATGGTTACACCTACAATACTGCAAAATCTTTCCAATGACATGGTAAAGGGCAGATTATAAATTCTGAAAGAGACAATTGACTGATAGGGCATGTTAGTAAACACGAAGCTCTCAACAAAAGTCTTGGTGAGCATAGCGTATTTCTCACTCTCATCTTGCATGTACGAGGTCAAACCAACCCTCTAAATCAGTAGCAAGAAATCATCAAGAATCCCTGCAGCTTGTAAGAGAGTAAAACAAGGAAAAGTAGATGGGTGAGCATCCCCATCATATCCTTCATTACCAATGCGAGGTGCAATGAGATCTTCGTTGTATGATGGCCTAAACTGAGAGGCTAATCTTGAGGGCCTTGACCTCCTAGGTGCATCCCTCTCAAATATTTCTCCAAAGGTATGGTTGTTCATGTTTGATAGTCTAAAATTTAAACATCTATTAAACAAGTGATTGCAAAGTGGATATAATGAAGGGCACTACTCATAGGGACTTGTATGAGGCCTAAACATGCATCAAAACTATATCTCTAAGCATCAAACAAGCTTACAAGCTCTCATAACCTGTCACCTACAGCAGCAAAATACTCAAGGTATAAACCACTAAACACAAATCTACTTGGACAAGCGGAGGAGTCACATACCAGAGAACAAATGCTCCAAATTTCAGCAGCAAAGATGGGCTGAGCAAGGAGATCAAAAAATCGAGGGCAAGCACATCAAGAACGCGATTTCGAGCAATGAACTGGTGTTTACTCGGGAGAGAGAAGAAAGTGGCAAGTGAGAGAGTGAGTGGAGGGCCAGGGGTGGCCCACACCATGGGTAGGCGCGCCCCAGGGCTGGCCACGCCACCAGGTGGTGTGCCTGCATGGTGGGCCCCCTGGTGCCTTCCAGGCACTCCTCTGCCCCTTTTTTCACGTAAAAATTTAATATGAATTTTCTAGAATTTTTCGAGACACTTTATTTTTGGGCAATTTTCAGGCATAACAGAATGATTTTCTGAGAGAAAGATTTTTTTTTGGAATGATGCAAAGACAAAACAAGGCTAGAACTTCAGAAGTTCTAAGACACTCTAACATGCAAGCAACTAACAACAGAAAATAAAACTAAACTAAAGCAAAAACTAAACGGATAGAATAGAAGTAAGCAGAGATAATCATGGTGAAAACATTGTTTTGTTCAATGAAATCCTTTTGTTAACAAGGTTGATCAGGTCTTGTTACCAAAACAATTTTATATGAAACAAAACTTTGTATTCCACTAATAATTATGTTACCTCAACTTTGATAGCAATGGTCCCAATCATAATAGTTTCAAATTTTTCTCTTGGTATGGGACAATATATTTCTCCAACTTGAATACCCTCAACATGTTCAATTGAATTCAAACCATAAGTCCTATCAATCTTCTTGGGGAAATAGACAGTATGTTCCTTGTCATTAACATTGAAGGTCACCTTTCCTTGATTACAATTAATAACAGCTCTTGTAGTATTAAGAAAAGGTCTCCCAAGAATAATAGACATATTATCATTTTCAGGCATTTCAAGCACAACAAAATCAGTTAATATCAAGTAATTATGAGACACTTGAACAGGTACATCCTCACATATACCAACAGGAATAGTGGTAGATTTATCAGCCATTTGCAAAGATATATCAGTTGGTATTAATTTTTCCAGTTGAAGTCTCTTATAGAGAGAGAAAGGCATAACACTAACTCCAGCTTCCAAATCACACAAAGCAGTTCTAACATAACTATTCTTAATAGAACAAGGGATAGTTGGAATCCCTGGCTCTCCAAGTTTCTTAGGAACCTTACCATTAAAGGAATAATTAGCAAGCAAAGTAGAATTTTTTTCATTAGGGATCTTCCTTTTATTCGAGACAATATCCTTCATATACTTTGAGTAAGGAGGCAATTTAATAGCATCAGTCAAAGGGATTTGCAAGAATAAAGGTTTCATCCACTCACAAAACTTATTATAGTGTTCATCTTCCTTTGACTTGTGTTTCTTATCAGGGAAAGGCATAGGATTTTGGACCCAAGGCTCTCTTTCACTACCATGTTTCTTAGCAATAAAATCTTCTTTAGTGTATTTAGTATTCTTAGTGTGCTTTTCAGGTTCTTCTTCAACTTTTTATTTATCAGGAACATCATTTTCTTCATTACCACTTTCAGTTTCAGCATCAGAGATAGATATACTATTAGGATCTTTAGCAGGTTCAGAGGGTTCTACAATAGTTTTATGTTTCTTTTTTCTTTTCTTATGAGTAGTACCACTATTTTCAGCTTGTTGAGAATCCTGCTCAATTCTTTTGGGATGCCCCTCAGGATATAGAGGATCCTGGGTAGCAGCACCACTTCTAGTTCTAATTTCATAAGCATGTCTTTCTTTTGCAGCATTAACTAGCAAGTCTTTTTGCACTTTAATAAGTTGATCTATTTGAGTTTGAACCATTTGAAAATGTTTAACAATCATTTTAACATCATTAGAGGTTCTTTCCACAATATCTTTTAACTCAACAATAGTTCTAGTGTTTTCCATTAGATGATTTTGCACCCTTTTATTAAAATTATCTTTCTTAACAACAAAAATATCGAATTCTTCTAATCATTGATCAGGAGGTTTAGAGTAAGGGATATCACCTTCATCAAAGTGTTGGAGAGAGTGTACCTCAATAGTGGATGAGTGGGGAATTGGCTTACATAATTCTTCTATAGGAGGTAAATTCTTGACATCTGCAGCTTTAATTCCCTTCTCCTTAAGACATTTCTTAGCTTCCTTCATCACTTCATCATTTAATTCAATAACTCCCCTCTTCTTTGATGTTGGAATAGGCACAGGAATAGTTGGTTCAGGTATAATTATTTTAGGTATAGCTGGTTCAGGAGGAGTCCAGTCTTCATAATTCTTGCTTATTTTAGCCATTAATTCCTCAGCTTCCTTGGGAGTCCTATTCCTGAATACACAATCATCACAACTATCTAGGTATGTCCTAGATTATTTAGTTAGTCCATTATAAAATATATCAAGAAGCTCATTCTTAGGTAATGGACTTCCAGCCTGTGCATGAATCAAAGCACAAAACCTTGCCCAAGATTCAGGCAATATCTCTTTTTCTCCCTGTTTAAAATCAAAAAGTTCCTGCAAAATAGCATGTCTAGCACTAGGAGGAAAATATTTTTGCAGGAAAGTACTAATCAAGCAATCAGGGCTATCAATAGATCCAGGAGGTAAATTACTAAACCAAGTTTTAGCTTCTCCTTTGAGTGAAAAGGGTAAAATCTTAGCAACAAAGTAAGTACGCATCTTAATATAATCAGAAAACAGGACACTCATGGTAGAAAGCTCAGTCATATGTGCTACCGCACTTTCATTCTTAGTCCCACAAAATGGTTCTTTCTCAACAATAGCTATATAAGATAGATCAAGAGAGAAATCATAATCTTTATCTTTAATGTTTATGGGAGAAGTAACAAACTTAGCAATAGGAGACAATTAGGGTCTAATAGTACGCCTCTTAAGGAGACTCTTAGCAGCGCTCCTATCATGGGTGTTTTTACATTCTTTAATAAATTCATCGGTCATCTCAACATAACCGTCTTCAATATCATAACTCTCACTAGAATCAGGTGAACTAACAGGTGTAGTAGTGTCTTCATTAGGAGTTTCAGTACTTCCAGCTATAGTTCTAGCAATCGTAGCATCTAGGAAAGGACCTAATGAACCACTCTTATCAAGCACAGTAGAAGCAGCATCATAAGTATCAGAAGTTTCAGATTCAGAAGTAGTAGCAGTGTGTGTAGCATGTGTATATGGTGGTGTAACGAGCTTACTCATAACATATGGTGAATCAAGAGCAACATAAGTGTTCAGAACCGTACCTCTACTTGTAGTGGATGGTAAAATAAGAACCTTGCCATCACGAGACTTACCCATGATGGATGGATGGTAGCGAACAATAATGAATCCAAGTGAACTTGATAAATAAAGCTATGCTCCTCGGCAACGACGCTAGAAAATAGTCTTAATGACCCACAAGTATAGGGGGTGTATCGCAGTATTTTCGAGGGAAGTGAAACCCAATTTATTGATTCGACATAAGGGGAGCCAAAGAATATTTATAAGCCTTAACAACTGAGTTGTCAATTCAGCTACACCTGGAAACAATCTTGCTCACAGTAGTTTATCAGTAGCAACAGTTTTGTAGTAGCAATAATAAAGTAACAACAGTAGTAAAGTAAAGACAGTAGTAACAATAGCAGTAAACAGTAGGATTAGAGTGTGGTAGGCATAGGGATGGATGGACGGGCGTTGCATGGACAAGACAATTCACATGGCAATCAGAACATAGGGCAATTTCAGATAAATAAGATAAAGCATCCAAGTACTAAATAATCCTAGGCATGTGTCCCATATATAGTCATACGTGCTCGCAATGAGAACTTGCACAGCATCTTTTGTCCTGCCAGCCCGTTTGCAGCGGGGCCTCAAGGGAACTACTGGCAATTAAGGTGATCCTTTTAATAGAGCACCGGAGCAAAGCATTAACACTCCGTGAACACATGTGATCCTCACATCAAAGCCATTCCCTCCGGTTATCCCGATTTCTGTCACTTCGGGGCCTTTGGTTCCGGACAACAACGTGTGTATACAACTTGCAGGTAAGACCAAAAACAATACTATCATAATGAATCAATAACATGTTCAGATCTGAAATCATGGCACTCGGGCCCTAGTGACAAGCATTAAGCATAACAAGTTGCAACAAAGTCAAAAAAGCACTGATAATAGATACTAGGCACCATGCCCTAACAATCTGATGCCATTACATGAACGATCTCATCCAATCCCTACCATCCCCATAGCCTACAGCGGGGGATTACTCACTCATGGATGGGGAATCATGGATGGTTGATGGAGAAGCGATGGTGATGATGATGGCGACGATCTCCTCCAATTCCCCATCCCGGCAGGGTGCCAGAACAGAGTTTCTGGTTCTGAATCACGAAATCTGGTGGTGGCAGCGAAGCAGAACTCTTTCTGGAAAAACGTCGAACCCCCTGGGTTTTTAGGTCAGGTGGCATCTTATAGGCGAAGAGGGAGACCAAGGGTGGCGTGGCCAGGCCTAGCCCGCATGGCCAGGTGTTGTGGCCTGGGCCCAACCCCCCTCCGTCTCGTATTCTGGCTCCGGGAGTCTTCTGGTGAAATAGGATTTTTGGCATATTTTCCGCGATTTTTCCTGATAGTTGATTTTCTGCACAAGAACTAAACACCAAGGCAATTCTACTAAAAACAGCGTCAGTCCGTGTTAGTTGCATCCAAATCACACAAGTTTAGAGGAGAAACAATAGCACAAGTGTTTGGGAAAGTAGATACGTTTTGGACGTATCACCCGCGCTAGGGAGTGGTGCGGCCACCTAGGGCACCCCCTCGGCCTCCCCTTTCGCCTATAAGATGCCTCCGATACAGAAACCCTAAGTACCCGATCAAAATTCCACGAAAGAGTCTGTAGCCACCGTCATCTCCATCCCTAGATCGGGAGGGATCTGAAGCTTTTCCCGGCACCCTGGCGGAGGGGAGAATTCACCCTGGAGGCCTTCTTCATCACTATGTAAGCCTCCGGTGTGATGCGTGAGTAGTTCATCCTTGGACTACGGGTCCATGTAGTAGCTAGATGGTTGGTTCTTCTCCTTTGTGCTACCATGTTTAGATCTTGTGAGCTCCGTTCATGATCAAGATCATCTATTTGTAATTCTACATGTTGTGTTTGCAGGGATCCGATGGATATTGAGATGCTATTTCAGATTGATTATTGATTCTATCATCTCTTTGTTACTTGTGATCTTGCATGCTTTCCGTTGTTAGTAGCTATCTTGGCCAAGTAGATGCTAGCAACTCCAAGAGTTAGTATTTATGTTCGATAGTGGGTCCATGCCTCTAGTAATCTAGGGAAGTGACAGAAATCTCTAAGGTACTAGATGTGCTGTTGGTACTAGGGAGAAAACAGCAATCCTTTGTTCAAAGAACAATCGTATTGTTTACTTTACATGCAATGCGTAATGCAATTATCTGTTGCTTGCAACTTAATACTGGAGGGGGTTCAGATGATAATCTGAAGGTGGATTATTAGTCATAGATGCAGGTGGATTACGGTCTATGTATAATGTTGTAATGCCCAATCAAATCTCAAAGGAGTCAAGATTATTAGTATATGCTTGTATGCTTTCTCGATGTTTGTCAATTTCCCTGCTGTAATTTGTTCACCCAACATGTCATCTATCTTAAGGAGAACCACCACTAGTGAACTATGGACCCTGGTCCTTTCTTTTATCATCAATCTATAACTGTTTACTACTTTCTGTTTACTTTCTGCAAGCAATTACTATCTTCCACACAATACGTTTAATCCTTTGTTTTCGGCAAAACCGGTGAGATTGACAACCTCATCGCAAGTTGGGGACAGAGTTCTGTGGTTGTGTTGTGTAGGATTCCAAGTTGGCAACAACACCTTGGAGGTGTTTCCTTGCTCCTACTGGTTCGATAACCTTGGTTTCATAACTGAGGGAAAACTTGTTGCTGTGCTCATCATACCTTCCTCTTGGGGTTCCCCAACGAGCTTGATATATTTTGGGCCATCAAGCTATTTTTATGGCGACGTTGCCGGGGAGTCAAGGATATCTTCACAAGGGGAGTCCCTCATAACCAATCTCTTTACTTTGTTATTTTTTGTTTTTCTTAGTTTATTTCTTCTTTGTTTGCTTGTTTCTTTATCAAAAATACAAAAAAATAGTTCCTACTATAGTTGTTATTTTCATTGGTCTGTTATTATCTTGTTTTATCTTGCTTTCTATCAATGGTTGGTTTCTTTGAAACTGAATCTTATTGGCAAGGTGGGTTCACGGAAGAACAAAAATATTATTATAAGGAACACCGCTTGTCACAAAAAGGGAAGCACTTATGGGAACAAATTAATAAATTGTATACCATTGCTATAAACGTGTGCTCTACTTATAATGTTACTTATTGCTTTGATAAATCTTGTTGCTGCATGAGGTATAAACACCTCCCTTTTCAATGCGAGTATAATGATGATGTTACCATATCTTCTTATGTTAAGGGAAATTATGACTTTTATGATGTGGAACAAATTGAAGAATTTATTGCTTGGAAGGGTGCATTTGAACTAGCTTATTTGCTTGAAAATACTGATGATGCACCTTATAAATATGTGGTTTATGATATACTTCAATTTTGCTTTGATAATTTCAAGGAAGAAAATGGCTATATTCTTGAATATCTTAATAGATGCTCTCCACTAGTGGAAGAGACTAATGCCTTGCAGGAGCCTATGGAAGAAGAAATTGCTGAAACTGGAATCTCATTAGATGAAAAAGAGGAGGAGAGTGATGATCAAGAGGATGAAGAATGGATCTACCCATTCCTACCTTCTAATGAGAGTAACTCTTTACCCCCTACAATATTTCATTGTCCCCCATGCTTACTAAAGGAGGATGAATGTTATGTTCCTGAGGATTCTTTTGAAAATGTTTATAATAAATCTCTAGTGTTTGTAGATCATGAAAAGCATGCTTTATGTGATATTTATATTGTTGAGTTTATTCATGAGGATACTGAAAATTATTATGAGAGAGGAAAATATGATTGTAGAAGTTTTCATGGTACTAAAACACCTCTCTATGTGTTGAAAGTTTTGAAGTTACTCTTTTTTATCTTCCTATGCCTGTCACTTTGTTCTTTGTGAATTTATCACCATACAAGATTCCTATGCGTAGGAAGTGGGTTAGACTTAAATGTGTTTTGAATTTGCTTCTTGATGCTCTCTTTCACTTCAATTCATATTTCTTATGTGAGCATCATCAAAATTATCATGCCTAACTTAAAGGCGTTAAAGAAAAGTACTTATTGGGAGATAACCCAAAAGTTTTAGATGAGTCTTGGAAGTTATTACCTTAGTAATAACTGCTCCTTATCCTTTTTATTTGCTTTTTGGTGCCAATAGTAACCTCTAATGAGAGAGAAGTAATGCTTGGGAAAGTTGCTGTCCTGAAACAGATTTTTGTGCTTCACCGTAAAAATTCGTGTAAAATCTCTATACGTCTTTTTGAGGCGTGAATGTTTGTGCTTCTCCCCAGGTTGTTATCTAACTTTTGTTAGATCAACACTTTTTGATTTGAGCAACAGAAGGTCTTCGAAAAAATGGTTTTTACCTGTTGGTCTGTTTTGACAGATTTCTGCCATTATTTGCATTTGCTTCTTGTTGGTTCCTTTTTGGGTTCTCTTTGGGGAATTGAGCTTTTTGACGGAAGTGCTACAGTAGCTTGTGTTTTAATGGAAGTTTTATTGGTGTTGAAACTGAACCCAAAGACTTATTATCTTGAGTGCACTAATGTTGCTAATAAAGATTGTGTGAAGGAAAAATTTCAGGTGTATGGAGAGAATGATGTAATGAGATGAAGAATGGACTAAAGCTCAAGCTTGGGGATGCCACGCGTGTCACCCAAGAAATATACAAGAAGTACAAGCGTCAAAGCTTGGGGATTCCCAAGGCATCCCCTTCCTCATCAATAAAAATCCCAGGTTTCTTCCAAACACTTCATTTTTATTGTTTCATGCACAGTTGTGTTGTTCTTGGAGCGTCTTTGTTTTTTATTTTTGGTTTTTGTTTTCTTGGTTTTCTTAGTTTGCTTGAATAAATTGGTTCGACCCCCTCTTTAATGCATTGGTTTTCAAATAGTTTGGTTTGGATTGGAAAAGAGTAGGCAAGTTCATGCTTAAGTGGTAAAGAGAGCTTGTTTTTGACCGTGGCCCATGCTTTGTCATGCCATGCTTGATATTGTTTTGGCTTTATGCTTAGTGATCTTTGCTGTAGCATGACATATTATAAACAATTGAGATTTCTTAATGTGCCTTGGAAGAACCATGTGTTGTTTTAGCATATTAAAGCATAGTATTGTGGTATTCTCCTTTGATGCTTTATTTGGGTTGACTTGGCGCATGCTCACACCATGTTATGACTATCCCAAGTCACCATAGCCTTTATGATCCTTTAGTTTTCGACTTGTAGTATCACTTTATGCTTTGATTAATGATGTTTTGTCGCTCTGCATGATTATGGCCATTATTGCTCTCTTAGTCGGTCCCTCCCAGTCTTTTGCTAGCCTCCATAACCAAGTATGCGTTCCACTCATGCATCCAACTCCTAAAACCAAGTTATTCCAAAGATTCCACCATACCTACACATTAGCATTTGCTATTCCAAGTATATTCATGTTTTTATCTACCTTCCGAATTAAACTTGTTATGAGAAAACTAGTGATTAAAGCTCTCACGAACTTGATGGCACACTTTTCTTTTCTTGCCCTTAATAAACTTGAACCATTGTGTCGTCTATGTTGTATATGCTTGCACTTATATGTTGGGGATTAGCAGAACCATGATGTCATGGGGAACGCTTTCAACATTGCACTTGTACTTTTTACCTAGTTGATATCATGCTCTTTTGTCTATGGATGTCGTCGGTGTGAAATGAAAGGGGAGCTTGTAAGTCCATGGAGTTATGTATGTGTGTTAGAGAAACGCCTAGGCCGCCGGTCTAATCCATGCCTAATCATGGTGGAAACCTGCAGCGTAACCATAATGAGCTGTCTATGAACCATTCTTATTATAAAAAAAAGAGTCAGATATTGAGAAAAAGAGAAAAAGAAAAAAAAGAGATATGATAAAAGAGGAAAGAGAGAAAAAAGTACCATTTTCCCATGGTAAATAAGAATATTGCTGAGATGCTCGTTGTCTGCTTGCCTTGTCATTTTGATATGGGGATTCTTCCGTATCATCGGGCAAGGGGTACCCGGTTGGCGGTTCTCTATGATACACATGTACTTACTATGACAAGAACTTACCGGTAACTAAACTGGAGTAGCATGAGGAGCGGCCCTGGTATTCAAGGGACATGAGATTTCCAACTTATACTTTGTCAAGCATATACTCCATAGTTTGTTCACTTTCACCTTAATCACTTCAAGATGCTTATGATAGGGGCAATGAGAGCTGAAAGCTAATAAGTACCATAATTTTTTGAAGCTCTTTATGAGACTTGAATCCCTACTTCCTTCTATGAAGGCCTTTCTTTTACTTTATGTTGAGGTTCCACCTTCTAACTTTATGCACCTATTTTGAAAGCATAGCGGCCATTCTTATTTCTATGTGCATTGTCCCAAGACTTGTTGATTGATGCATAACTTTGATATTTCTTGTTCTTAAACTATTTGTATCTAGTCACTATTATGAACTTTGAAGGTGTCCTATGCAATTATGATTTGCTACTCTATGATGGACAAGCTGAATGCCACTATGCTATGTTTTCTTTATGTGAAACAAACAAACGTCTTGCAAAGCATTGTTATTCATGAATCTTTTGTTTGTGCCTTTTCATGTTACAACATAGTTGCTATGTCTTATTGTTAGAACTTTATCTTTCATGCTGTGTTGAAGTACTATGATCCCAGTTATCAATGTTTTACAAATACTTTGATCAAGTTTATGATGGTGCATGTCACCTCAAAAATTATTCTTTCTTTTTATCACTTACCTACTCGAGGACGAGCAGGAGTTAAGCTTGGGGATGTTGATATGTTGCAAACGTATCCATAATTTTTGATGTTCCATGCTTGGTTTTTATCTACTTTCTTATGTTTTGCCCACACTTTGGAGTACTTTTTATACACTTTCTTGGACTAACCTATTAAAAAGATGCCATAGTGCCAGTTGCCTGTTGTCTGCTGTTTTTGGTTCTAGGAAAGTCAGAAAATGAATATTCTCGGAATTGGATGGGACAAAAGCCAAAGTCAGTTTTCCACCGAGGGGCACACAGAGCCAGAATACGAGACGGAGAGGGGCCAGAGGGCTGCCACACCACCTAGCCACGCGGCCAGGCCTGGCCCACGCCAGGGGGTGGTGTGGCCGCCTAGGGCACCCCCTCGGCCTCCCCTTTCGCCCATAAGATGGCTCCGATACAGAAACCCTAAGTACCCGATCAAAATTCCACGAAAGAGTCTATAGCCGCCGTCATCTCCATCCCTAGATCGGGAGGGATCTTAAGCTCTTCCCGGCACCCTGCCAGAGGGGAGAATTCACCCTGGAGGCCTTCTTCATCACCATGCAAGCCTCCGGTGTGATGTGTGAGTAGTTCATCCTTGGACTACGGGTCCATGTAGTAGCTAGATGGTTGGTACTTCTCCTTTGTGCTACCATGTTTAGATCTTGTGAGCTCCGTTCATGATCATGATCAACTATTTGTAATTCTACATGTTGTGTTTGCGGGGATCCGATGGATATTGAGATGCTATTTCAGATTCATTATTGATTCTATCATGTCTTTGTTACTTGTGATCTTGCATGCTTTTTGTTGTTAGTAGCTATCTTGGCCAAGTAGATGCTAGCAACTCCAAGAGTTAGTATTTATGCTTGATAGTGGGTTCATGCCTCTAGTAATCTGGGGAAGTGACAGAAATCTCTAAGGTACTAGATGTGCTGTTGCTACTAGGGAGAAAATAGCAATCCTTTGTTCATAGAACAATCGTATATTACACTTTACATGCGTAATGCAATTATCTGTTGCTTGCAACTTAATACTAGAGGGGGTTTGGATGATAACCTGAAGGTGGATTATTAGTCATAGATGTAGTTAGATTATGGTCTATGTATAATGTTATAATGCCCAATCAAATCTCAAAGGAGTCAAGATGATTAGTATATGCTTGTATGCTTTCTCGATGTTTGTCAATTGCCCCGCTATAATTTATTCACCCAACATGTCATATATCTTAAGGAGAACCACCACTAGTGAACTATGGACCCCGGTCCTTTCTTTTATCATCAATCTACCACTGTTTACTGCTTTCTGTTTGCTTTCTACAAGCAATTACTATCTTCCACACAATACGTTTAATCCTTTGTTTTCAGCAAAACCGGTGAGATTGACAACCTCACTGTAAGTTGGGGGCAAAGTTCTGTGGTTGTGTTGTGCAGGATTCCAAGTTGGCAACACCACCTTGGAGGTGTTTCCTTGCTCCTACTGGTTTGATAATCTTGGTTTCATAACTAAGGGAAAACTTGCTGCTGTGCTCATCATACCTTCCTCTTGGGGTTCCCCAACAGGCTCGATATATTTTGGGCCATCAGTCGCGGGGTCATGAGCCTGCAACCCCCCGTCGGCCATATTTCCTCTTCTTGGTGTTGGAGAAACTGGCTAGCCTAGATCAAGAACAACGACACCCCTACCTAGCATGCCAAATGTCATGTGCGAGAGCACAAACATCAGGTGGGTTGCATACCCCCTTTATGTGTTTGACAGTGCGATTGCATACCCTCTTTTATTTGGGACTCCAACAAGATACATGAACACAACATTGTTTCCTAGATTCAGGCCGCTCGAAGGCTAACATCCCTACATCCTACATGTGTAATGGTATTTCTTGGGGTAGTAATAAAGGTGTACAATGTTTTGTTCCTGGGGTCTCTTCATGAGATCTAACCTACCCAGCATCTAGTGGAACTGTCAGCAACCTTTTCCTTTGGGGACATGGACCTCCTTTTATAGATCAAGGGGATACCACAGTGGACTAGGAACATTGTTATATGTTGTTGGGGTGGGGACCGCTCACTGGCCACAAGGGACTAGTGTTCAGCCCTGTCCACCGGCCTTGGTCTTTGGGATTTATCATGTTTTGGTTCCTACGCCTCGTTTGTTCTTGCAATCTGATCCTGCTACTTGTCTTTTTATGCACTGCTTGTCAGATAAGGAGACTTTCTACACTAGCCTAAACATACGTTCCTCCTAGATGTAGCTCGCGAGAAATGACATTTTTCCACTTCTCTGCTTTGCCTACCCCATAAGTGATCATGACCCGACTCGACCTCGCTAAGTCCTATATCTACTAGTCCAAGCGGAGGTTAGGTCACAAGTGACATTTCCTTCCCGTGCCCTATGGGGAAATGTCACTGATGACATTTCTGTATAGGCACCCATAGGCCATGGGATCTCTCTAGGGTCTCGTTGGACCCGTCCTGTCAAGGGGTCGAACTCTTTATTGGGGTCTCCTAGTCACGGTTCATGACTCGTGCTGGTGGATCAGTAGGCTCTACATCCCACTTCTAGTCAATCGGGGGATCCCTGGTTTCCCCAGGGTATACAGTTTACCTATAGTCAGAATGGGACTCATGCAAAGCCTATTCATCTCATCAATAGACCCAAATCAGAACTGGATGTCTTATTATGCCATCATCATGCATGGTTATTGTTGAACACAAACACAGATTCCCCATCCGAGCATCTTTAGTACTCATACCACCTTGGCGATCACCCATGTGTGTAAATGTATGCCACAATAAGTGGCTATATTATACGACGAGGGGTGACCTCGGCAATGCCCATTATTATGGACTTGAGTTTTGGGGGAAAGGTGAGCGCTGGTGATTTCGTCGGCTTATCAGACAAACAAGAGAGGCGAGATTTAACCAGGTTTAGGCCCACGTAGAGGAAACCCTAATACTTCTTATTGATCTTTATTGATGGAGAGTACAAAGTCGCTAGGATGCTAGATACGATCAAGCTTACAAGTGATTACGATGATAGGAAAACGATACCTGATGGCTCGTGTATTAACAAGCTCGTTGGGGAACCCCAAGAGGAAGGTATGATGAGCACAACAACAAGTTTCCCTCAGTTATGAAACCAAGGTTTAATCGAACCAGTAGGAGCAAGGAAACACCCCAAAGGTGTTTCTAGTTGAGCCTTGCCAGGGAGCACTACCGGTGCTAGTAGCAACGTGGAGACCTACACAACACAACCACAGAACTCTGTCCCCAACTTGCGATGAGGTTGTCAATCTCACCGTGTTTTTCTGCAAACAAAGGATTAAACGTATCAAATGGAAGGAAGTAATAGTTTGCAGAAAGTAAACACAAAGCAGTAAACAGTTTATAGATTGTATGTAAAAGAAAAGAACCAGGATCCATAATTCACTAGAGGTGGCTCTCCTTAAGATAGATAACATGCTGGGTGAACAAATTACAGCGGGGCAATTGACAAACATCGAGAAAGCAATACATGCATATACTAATCATCTTGACTCCTTTGATATTCGATTGGACATTACAACATTATACATAGACCGCCATCCAACTGCATCTATGACTAATAATCCACCTTCAGGTTATCATCCGAACGCCCTCTAGTATTAAGTTGCAAGCAACATATTATTGCTTTACGAATTGCGTGTAATGTAAACAATACGATTGTTCTATGAACAAAGGATTGTTGTTTTCTCCCTAGTAGCAACAACACATCTAGTACCTTAGAGATTTCTGTCACTTCCCCAGATTACCAGAGGCATGAACCCACTATCGAGCATAAATACTAACTCTTGGAGTTGCTAGCATCTACTTGGCCAAGATAGCTACTAACAACGGAAAGCATGCAAGATCACAAATAACAAAGACATGATAGAATCAATAATCAATCTGAAATAGCATCTCAATATCCATCGGATCCCCGCAAACACAACATGCAGAATTACAAATAGATGATCTTGATCATGAACGGAGCTCACAAGATCTAAACATGAAAGCACAAAGGAGGAGAACCAGCCATCTAGCTACTATATGGATCTGTAGTCCAAGGATGAACTACTCACGCATCACACCAGAGGCTTGCATGGTGATGAAGAAGGCCTCTGTGGTGAATTCTCTCCGCAGGTGCCGGAAGGGCTTCATCTCTCCCGATCTAGGGATGGAGATGACGGTACATGCACTCTTTCATGGATTTTTATCGGTACTTAGGGTTTTCATTCGAGGGCAATATATAGGCGGAAGAAGAGGCCGAGGGGTGTCGCCGGACCACCACCCCGGCATGCCTGGCCGCCTGGCCGCCGTGGTGTGGTGGCTGGCCCAGCCCTTCTCCGCCTCAGATTCGGCATCTAATGACTTCGAAAAATAGGCACTTTGGCTTTTGTCCCTCCAATTCGAGAATATTCATTTTCCGACTTTCCCGAACCAAAAACAGCAGAAACAGGCAGTGCACTGTGGCTCTTGTTAATAGGTTAATCCAGGAAATCATATGAAAAGTACTCCAAAGTGTGGACAAAACACAAGAAAGTGGATAAAACCAAGCATGGAACATCAAAAATTATAGATACATTTGCAATGTATCAACATCCCCAAGCTTAACTCCTTCTCTTCCTCGAGTAGGTAAGTGATAAAAAGAAAGAATAATTTTTGAGGTGACATGCACCATCAAAGACTTGATCAAAGTATTTGTAAAACATTCAAAGCTGGTATCATAGTACTTCAATCATAACATGAAATACAAAGTTCTAGCAATAAGACAAAGAAACTATGGTGCAACATGGAAAGGCACAAACAAAAGATTCATGAATAACAATGCTTTGCAAGCCGTTTGTTTGTTTCACATAAAGAAAACATAGCATAATAGTATTCAACTTGTCCCTCATAGAGTAGCAAATATAAATGCATAGGACACCTTCAAAGTTCATAAGAGTGACTAGATACAAATAGTTTAAAACAAGCAATATCAAGTTATGCATCAATCAACTAGTCTTGGGACAATGCACATAGAACTAAGAATGACCACTATGCTCTCAAAGTAGGTGCATAAAGGTAGAAGGTGGATACTCAATATATAATGGTGGAAGAAAGGCCTTTATAAAAGGAAGTAGGGATTCAAGTCTCATAAAGAGCTTCCAAAAATTATGGTACTTATAGCTTTTAGCTCTCATTGCCCCTATCATAAGCATCTTGAAGGTGATTAAGGTTAAGGTGACACAACTAAGAGGATATGCTTGACAAGTTATAAACCGAAATCTCATGCCCCTTGCTTACGAAGACTGAACCTCATGCTACTCAACTTTAGTCATGAGTAAGCTCTTGTCATTGTAAGTACATGTGTATCATAAAGAACCGCCAACGGGGTACCCCTTGCACATGATACAGGAGCTATCCCATAATCAAAATGACAATGCAAGCAGACAATGAGCATCTCAACGATCTTTTTTATTTGCTATTTGCATAGGTTTTTATTGAGGATGCTTCATAGAGTGCTCATTATGGTGATGCTGCAAGTTTCCACCATGATTAGGAATGGCTTAGGCTAGCAGCCCAGGCATTTCTCTAACACACATACAAACTCCATGATCTTACAAGTTCCACTTTTATTTCACACCGCTGGGATCCATAAGCAAAATAACATGATATCAACAGGGTACAAAGTACAAGTGCAATGTTGAAAGCGTTCCCCATGATACATGGTTCTGCTAATTTCAACTTATAAAGCGCAAGCATATACGCAACAAAGAAGGACCCAATGGTTCAAGTTTATTAAGGGCAAGAAAATTAAAGTGTGCCATCAAGTTTGTGAGAGCTTTAATCACTAGTTTTCTCATAACAAGTTTAATTTGGAAGGTAAACAAAAACATGAATATACTTTGAATAGCATAAGCTAGTAGGTAGGTATGGTGGACTCTTTGTAATAAATTGGTTTAGGTTGTTGGATGCATGAGTGGAACTCATACTTGGTTGTGGAGGCTAGCAAAAGACTGGGAGCGACAAACTAAGAGAGCAATAATGGCCATAATCATGCAGAGCGACAAAACATCATTGATCAAAGCATAACGTGATACTACAAGTTGAAAATTAAAGGATCATAAAGGCTATGGTGACTTGGTATAGTCATAACATGGTGTGAGCATGCGCCAAGTCAACCCAAATAAAGCATCAAAGGAGAATACCACTATACTATGCTTTAATATGCTAAAACAACGCATGATTTATCCAAGACACATTAAGCAATCTCAATTGTTTATAACAAGTCATGCTACAGCAAAGAATACTAAGCATAAAGCAAAAACAATACCAATCATGGCATGACAGAGCATAGGCCACAGTCAAAAAGAAGCTCTTTTTACCACATAAGCATGAACTTTCCTACTCTTTTCCAAACCAAACCAAACTATTTTCAAACCAATGTATGAAAGAGAGGGTCCAGCCAATTTATTCAGAAAACTAAGAAAACCAAACAAACTAAAAACCAAAACGAAAACGAAAAAGAAGACACTCCAAGAACAACACAACTGTGCATGAAACAATAAAAATGAAGCGTTTGGAAGAAACCTGAGATTTTTATCGATGAAGGAGGGATGCCTTGGGCATCTCCAAGCTTTGACGCTTGTACTTCTTGTATATTTCTTGGGGTGACAAGCATGGCATCCCCAAGCTTGAGCTTTAGTCCATCCTTCATCTCATTACTCATTCCTTCCATACACCTGAAATTTTCCTTCATACAAAACTTCACACAATCTTTATTAGCAATATTAGTGCACTCAAGATAAATAAGTCTTAAGGTTCAGTTCTAACACCAAATAAACTTCCATTAGAACACTATCTACTGTAGCACTTCCCTCAAAAAGCTCAATTCCCCAAAAGAAGTCAAAAAGGAACCAACAAGAAGCAAATGCAGAAAATGGCAGAAATCTGTCAAAACAGACCAGCAGGTAAAGACGAATTTTTTCGGAGACCTTCTGTTGCTCAAATCAAAAAGTGTTGAGCCAACGAAAGTTAGATAACAACCTAAGGCAGAAGCACAAAAATTCACGCCTCAAAAATAAGTTCAGAGATTTTACACGAATTTTTACGGTGAAGAACAGAAATCTGTTTCGGGACAGCAACTTTTCCAATCATTACTTCTCTCTCATTAGAGGTTACTCTTGGCACAAAAAGCAAATAAAAAGGATAAGAAGCGGTTATTACTGAAGTAATAACTTCCAAGACTCATCTAAAACTTTTGGGTTATCTCCCAATAAGTACTTTTCTTTAACGCCTTTAAGTTAGGCATAAGAAGCAAGAAAAAGAATCAAGTGTTCTCAAATAAAGAAGCATTAAGATCAATACCAGAAATTTCTTCAACAATACAAGGTATCTCATCCAAATAAGTTCTAGAGGATCCTCTCTCAGTGCTCTTAGGTTCACTACGTTCATCAAATGGGTTTTCAGGAATGATCCAATCAAGATTCTTTTCTATGGCTTCGTGCATTGCTACTAGTTTGAAGGGTGTTGGTATCTTGATTTCCTCCCCATTAGGTTCAGTTTTGTTCATCTTTTCTCATGTACCAACAACATCTACACATGAGCCTAGCATATTGAAACGTTCAAAGACTTTCCTAGCTTCCTTGGCAACATCATAGAATTCCTTAAACAAAGTTTCCAGAATAAAATCCCTCTTTTCAGGGTCCTCAATTTCTTTAAGCTTAAGAAACATTACTTGCATTAAGGGGTTGAGGTTAACAAACCTAGCTTCTAACATATGAATTAAAGAGGCTGCAACAATCTCATTGTTTGGAGCAAGTTCTGCAAGGGATATATCCTCAATATCCTCATGTTTACTAACATGATTAAAGAATTCTTCAATATTATCTTTCCCAATTATAGAACCACTACCAATTGAAAGGTCTTTCAGGGTGAATTTAGGGATCAACATGGTGAGCTAAGGAACATGTGACAACTAAAGGAGACTTAATTTTTGTGTGTTTTCAAATAAGAAAGCAAACTTGGAAAACTATTTTTTTGTGTGTTTTTGATAACAAAACTAACAAATAAAGCAAAAAGAAACTAAGCAAAACAAAAATAACAAAGTAAAGAGATTGGTTATGAGGGACTCCCCTTGTGAAGATGTCCTTGACTCCCCAGGAACGGCGCCAGAAAAATGCTTGATGGCTCGTGTATTAACAAGTTCGTTGGGGAACCCCAAGAGGAAGGTATGATGAGCACAGCAGCAAGTTTCCCTCAATTATGAAACGAAGGTTTAATCGAAACAGTAGGAGCAAGGAAACACCCCAAAGGTGTTTCTAGTTGAGCCTTGCCAGGGAGCACTACCGGTGCTAGTAGCAACGTGGAGACCTACACAACACAACCACAGAACTCTGTCCCCAACTTGCGATGAGGTTGTCAATCTCACCGTGTTTTTCTGCAAACAAAGGATTAAACGTATCAAATGGAAGGAAGTAATAGTTTGTAGAAAGTAAACACAAAGCAGTAAACAGTTTATAGATTGTATGTAAAAGAAAAGAACCAGGATCCATAATTCACTAGAGGTGGCTCTCCTTAAGATAGATAACATGCTGGGTGAACAAATTACAGCGGGGCAATTGACAAACATCGAGAAAGCAATACATGCATATACTAATCATCTTGACTCCTTTGATATTCGATTGGACATTACAACATTATACATAGACCGCCATCCAACTGCATCTATGACTAATAATCCACCTTCAGGTTATCATCCGAACGCCCTCTAGTATTAAGTTGCAAGCAACATATTATTGCTTTACGAATTGCGTGTAATGTAAACAATACGATTGTTCTATGAACAAAGGATTGTTGTTTTCTCCCTAGTAGCAACAACACATCTAGTACCTTAGAGATTTCTGTCACTTCCCAGTTACGAGGCATGAACCCACTATCGCGCATAAATACTAACTCTTGGAGTTGCTAGCATCTACTTGGCCAAGATAGCTACTAACAACAGAAAGCATGCAAGATCACAAATAACAAAGACATGATAGAATCAATAATCAATCTGAAATAGCATCTCAATATCCATCGGATCCCCACAAACACAACATGCAGAATTACAAATAGATGATCTTGATCATGAACGGAGCTCACAAGATCTAAACATGAAAGCACAAAGGAGGAGAACCAACCATCTAGCTACTACATGGATCCGTAGTCCAAGGATGAACTACTCACGCATCACACCAGAGGCTTGCATGGTGATGAAGAAGGCCTCCAGGGTGAATTCCCCTCTCCGGCAGGGTCCCGGGAAGAGCTTCAGATCCCTCCCGATCTAGGGATGGAGATGATGGCGGCTACAGACTCTTTCGTGGATTTTTGATTCGGTACTTAGGGTTTTTGTCCCGAGGGTAATATATAGGCGGAAGGAGAGGCCGAGGGGTGCCGGGAGCGGCCACACCACCCCCTGGCGTGGGCCAGGCCTGGCCGCGCGGCCAGGTGGTGTGGCTGCCCCCAGCCCTTCTCCGTCTCGTGTTCTGGCATCTGATGAATTTCAGAAAAATAGGCACTTTGGCTTTTGTCCTGTCCAATTCCGAGAATATTCATTTTTTGACTTTCCTGGAACCAAAAACAGCAGAAAATAGGCAGCTGGCACTGTGGCTCTTGTTAATAGGTTAGTCCAAGAAATCATATGAAAGGTACTCCAAAGTGTGGACAAAACACAAGAAAGTGGATAAAACCAAGCATGGAATATCAAAAATTATAGATACATTTGCAATGTATCAATACCCTCCCTATCAGCTCCTCCCAGCCCTTATATGAGAGGTTGGGTCTCCGAGTCCTATACAGGTCAGATTACAGTTGGAAAGACAACTCTATGATTATGTCGGTTACATCTTCGGGCTTTTGCCTTGATCATCACGTCTGTTTCATGGGCTTCAGATGCTCCTATGACTCTTTGTCTTGTGGGCCTTGCATGCCTTAGTTTAGGTATGTACCTGTTGGGAATATGCCCTAGAGGCAATCATGTTTGATGATATTCCCCAAAGTATTCATAAAGTGATAAAATTTTCCTTGTATGAACATCATATATATATCATTGAATACGTGATTTAGTTGTAGAACTATATATTTAGGATTGTTCATACTAGATTGTCCTTGGTCATTGAGGTTGTGATGGGCACACAACTTAGACCAATTTGCAAGTCGGCTGATGACACAGTTCCACTTGTCATGGGAATGGTGATGCTATTTCAACTTACACTAATTCAGATAAAGAGTTTAGCGAGTCAGACTGGCCCACAATTGAGATGGAACAAGCAGACCTGAGGTGATTGCATGATCTGAGTTATGGATCACTAGATTAGGTTCTATCAAATGCTTTTCCGTAAATGGGTAGTTATAAAGGTAGAGTTCGGGTTGGTTGTGAATCAAGATGTGTGACATGGATTACCAAGATGGGATTTCCCCCTCCACAATGGAGAGATATTCTCCGGTCCCTCTCATGTGATATGATTCAGAAGCATGGCCATGCACTACTCAGTTAACTGTTAACTAAGGAGTTGGACTAAGTGTTGGCCTAGTGAATCACATATCACGGAACGAGAAGAGAGTTAAGCTATTAAAGGGATGGAAACTACTTTCCTATAGCTTGACAAGGTATATCGTGTGGCAAAGGGACTTGGACGAAAGTCACATTGAAGGTTTGTCTTCTAACGTTACGACACTTGGGAGTTGGCATGTCTTGCTAGAGGCCGCAACCATCTATCGACTTGAGACCAAGTGTTCATGGGAGTGAGTTGGACTCAAATCCATGACGGGATACTTGTAGGTGTAGTTCATGTCATGTCTAGGTGTACGTGAACCTACAAGGTCACACACTTAAGGGTAAGGAGCCCATGTGGATATTGGGATACAGCCTAGATGGATCTCAAGCGTTGAGCCCAACTAGGAGTGTATATAAGTGGAGTGACAAGGGATAATCCCTGACCTAGCCATGACTTTCTCCCCTCCCATTTCGGGCTAGCCAGGATCTATAATCCTCTGACCGGAGCTCCTTCCTGTACATAAGGATACCGGTAGAGGCGTTACACGTGCCATGTTGGGGATAGAGGAGCTCGTGGGGATCCGGTGAAGGAGTTTGTGGGATCCGGAGGAGCTATTCATGGGATCGCTCGACACTACTTTGACGTGCTACAACAAGTTCCACATCTGCACGTCTAGAGGTAATCTCGTGGCCTATCACCTGAGCTAGATCTTGGGAGTACCGTGTAAGGGAAAAAGTTTTGTTTATCTCTACATGGCCCAATAGTGGTATCAAAGCGATAGCTTCTGGTTTTAGGCTCTAGATATGTGCATATGTGATATGCATGAGGTGGTAGATTGGATCTACTTAGGGTTCCAGTGGTCGATCTATGAGATAGATTGGTTTTGTGCAAGATTGATTGGATCAATCGCACTCGGGGTACATGGAAGATCAGGTGCGGATGATCAATGAGATTGGTCATATCTACACATGGATTGGCTTTGGGTAAAAGTGTTTTATACAATGAAGGAATCCATGGACCCTTCGATCCCAGCCCACTATCCGGCTAGCGGGACCTCCGGCTTCGCCCTGGCGTAGCGCATTAGATGTCGTTGCAATTTTCACAACACCGATAGATATTGTATCTATACATAACTTTTTTTTGCAAGAAGTTGTGAATGGTATGGATTATGTGCATGTGATGTGTATAATCCATATGTGATCTGCATATCACGGGTTTGTCAACCAGCTGGAGCCAAAGCGTTATCAATGTTATTGTATAACGACCTGCGTGTCGGCATGTGATGCCATCTTCTTGTATATTCCTTAGTGCTAGTGTAGCATGTTTGGAGAACTCGAAGGACACAACAGCCAAAGGCATGACGAAAGGTTCATGGAGATGGATATCACCATACCATTTCACATTATAATTGGATTATTTGTGTTATTGTTATGCCTCTAGTTTTACCTCTATTAGATAGTTGGTAAACTTTAATCCCTCAAAGAAGGTCTAGTCGGTCTCCCTGCTGGTGCTGCATCATCACAGGTCGGACATTTTTGGTAGTGGGCTCATAAAATTTGAGGTGCTGCCAATTCTTTTTGACTAGGTGGGTTCGAGTTAGACTCTTACAGTGGAAGCACTTGGTAAGCTAGACAGGTCTATCACAACGGTTGTGGGGCTCGGGGAGAGGTCGGTCGGGAGCCAGGACATGAGATGCCTCTCGACCAACATGAGTCGCATGAGATGCGATTGGCAAGGAGTTGCCTACCTAGATCACTTGACGGCTAGCGGTGATGCTAAAGCTCACTAGTCGACTTGCTTATTTAGGATCCTGAATCACTATGTAACCATCGAAGGGTTGTTGGTTCTAGTAGGAGCATAAGTATTAAAATGTTTAATACGCTTGCTCTTTTATGAATACATGTCTTAAGTGTTTTGCATACGTTCTATTGTAGATCAATGGAACCTAGTAGCAGTCTCCCTCGGTATCCAATTTTTCTTTGAGGACCATCCAAGAGAAAGATAAGCTTAATGGAACTAATTTCACCAACTGGTATCATAATCTGAGAATTCTTCTCAAACAAGAAAAGAGGTACCATGTTCTAGACAACCCACTTGCATATGAGCCAAATAAGAATGCGAGTGTCGCAACCACCAATTCCTACCATAGGACTCGGGATGAGTCCACGAAGATTAGCTATCTTCTTCTTGCTCACATGGAACCGGACTTGCAGCAACAGTTCAAGAATGTTAAGGCCTACGATATGATCGAAAGCCTCAAAAGTATGTTCCAGGGTCAGGCAAAGACCAAGAGGTATCATGTCTCTCAAGCTTTGATGAGTTTTAAGCTTAAGGACGGTGACCCGCTGAGTCCGCATGTGATCAAGATGGTTGGTTACGTGCAGTCTCTGAAAAGACTTTGCTCACCATTAGAAAAGAGTTTGTTATAGATATAATTTTGAACTCTCTTCCTAGTCTGTATGACCAGTTCATATCGAACTACCACATGCATGGTATGGATAAGAAGCTCACTGAATTACATGGGATGCTTAAGCAAGCAGAGGCTATTCTCAAGAAAGGTACAATTTAAGTGTTGATGGTACAAAATAAGGCTAAGTTTAAGAAGAGTTCTTGGACTAAGAATAAGAAGGCTAAGTCGGGAGGTAATGCTCAGGATGAGATCCATAGCATTTCCTCAGGGACTAAGTCATCTCCTTCAGCCAGATCTGCTTGCTTCTATTGCAAGGCGGATGACCACTGGAAGAGGAATTGCAACAAGTATTTGGCGGATAAAGCCAAGAGTGGAGGTGTCACTTCCAACTCAGGTACACTTGTTTGGAAGTTTATATAGACCTTTATCTTGCTGATGCACCTAGTAGTTCTTGGGTACATGATACTGGATCAGTCATTCATATCTGCAACTCGTTGCAGGGACTGGTAAGAATTAGGAGCTGATACATCCATTTTGCATCACTATTTTATATCATAATTTACTGTTATTCATTGATATATTTCATATTAAGAGATGATACTTATGTTATTTCATCTATTTTTGCATGATTGATGACTTTGGAGGATGAACCACGGAAGTCAGGATTCTAATGGAAAAAGCACTATCCAGATGCAATATTCGCGAAGATCAGAAAATCCCAGAAAATATACGGAAAATTCTATTTTTCCAGAAGATGAAGAATGCTAGAAGGGGAGGTGGAGATGGGCCACAACACCCCCTGGCGCAGGCACCCCGGGCCGCGCCACCAGGTGGTGTGGAGACCTTGGACCACTTCCGGCATTGCCCTTCAGCGTATATATTCCCCTCGTAAACCTAAAGTTCAGGGAGCGACCACAGAAAGATTCCGCCGCCTCTTCATGGCGGAAACTACAGAGAGAGAAAGAGCTCTCCGCCAGGCAGAAACCTGCCGAGGAAATTCCTTCCCGGAGAGGGGAGATTGTCGCCATCAACACCGTCATCAAGCTAGACTTCATCGGGATCATCATCATCTCCATCATCATCTCCACCAGCACAATCACCACCACTCCGTACTGCTGTAACAATTGGGTTGAATCTTGCATAGTTCTTAGGGGAAACTTTCCCGATATTGATTACTTGTTGTAGTTGATGCTACTGAGTGGAACCATTGAATTATTGTTCATGTTCAGATTGTTACTTATCATTATTTCATCTCTGATCTTGATCCATATGATGTCTTGTGAGTAGTTCGTTTAGTTCTTGAGGACATGGGAGAAGTCATGTTGTTAGTAGTGGAATTGTGTTAAGAATGATTTAATGGTTTGATATTTAAGTTGTGGTGCTATTCTTCTAGTGGTGTCATGTGAACGTCGACTACATGATACTTCACCTTTATGGGCCTAGGGGAATGCATTGTGTATTTGGCTACTAATCATGGGGTTTCCGGAGTGACATAAACCTAAACCCCCGTTAGGAAACCTTTGCATAAGAGATTGTAGGATCTCAGAGTTTAAGGCCGTGGTTAGGTTTTTATCTTAATTACTTTCTTGTAGTTGCGGATGCTTGCAAGGGGTATAATCACAAGTATGTATTAGTCCTATTAAGGTCAGTACATTAGCATAGGTTCACCCACACAACATTTATCTAACCAGAGAAGATTAATCAACTATATGAATCGAAAACACTTGACAATATTCCCATGTGTCCTCGAGAATGTTTGGTCATCTTAAGTAATACAACCGGCTTGTCCTTTGCTAAAGAAAGGATTGGGCCACTTGCTACAATTATTATTATTGTGTTTTATTTACTCGCACTTTATTTATCTGCATTATGAAAAAAACCCTAAAAATCCGTTTGCTAAGTATTTACAGAGAATTCCTGATTCAAACCACTTGTCAACACCTTCTGCTCCTCGTTGGGTTCGACACTCTTATTTATCGAAAGTACTACGATACACCCCCTATACTTGTGGGTCATCAAGACTATTTTCTGGCACCGTTGCCGGGGAGTGAAGCGCTATTGAAGAGTGGAACAGGTAAAACTTCTACTATGAGTATTGTTTATTTCTGTTTGTTACTTTATTTCAATATGGATAATTCACTTAGTTTCTTATTTCGGAATGCTACTACCACTGCTAAGGTAGTAGATGAACCACCACCTGCTGAAATTGATCCTTTTAAAATAACTACAAAAATTGTTGATCGTGTTATGGATAACTACTATTTTGGTGATGGAACTGTCCATCCCGGTGATCATTTGCTTTTGATACAGGAATTATGAGGATTATTCAAGTGTGCATGTATTACAACAGATCAAGTTAAGAAAAAGTTTTTCTCTGTATCATTGAAAGGCAGAGCTGAGGAATGGTATAAGCTGCTAAAGAATGGACAATCTCTTGAATGGGAGGAATTTGTACCTCTCTTTTATTCCAAATTTTATCCTCTAGTGAGATTCATAAATATCGGAATCAAATATATAACTTTTGGCCTCGTGATGGAGAGAGTACAACCCAAGCTTGGGGGAGACTGAAGTTACTAATGCTCAAATGTCCTATTCATGAGCTCCCTAATAATATTATTATCAATAACTTTTATGCAAGGCTTTCTCTTCATGATAATGATTTATTGGATGCTTCTTGTGCTGGGTCATTTACACGTAGGAAAGAAGAAACTAAATGGGATCTTCTAGACCGTATTCAAGACAACGCTGAAGCATGGGAGAATGATAAAGGAAGAAAGTCGGTATAAATTATGATTATGAATGCATTAAATCTTTTATGGGAACTGATGACTTTCATAATATTAGTGTTGCTTATGGTCTTGATTCTCAAAGTATTGCAAATTGCTTTAAGGATTTTGCCTCTTATATTGAAATTCCTAAAAATAAATGGAACAAGTATCATGAGCCATATAAAGATAGTGTTAATTGTGTTCCTGCTAGAAATACTGAAGTTTATACTGCTGATCATATTTTACCTGAACCTTACATTGAGAAAATACCTTTCCCTATTAAGGTAAAGGAACATTCTATGATAGCTAGTATGGTTAACAAAAGTACAAAGAAAGCTGTAGAATTTGATGAAAAAATAGATGTTGAACCTGCAGTAGCAAATGTGAAAGACCTTGTCACTAAAAATGTAGAAGATGGACACATTATCTTTTGTAAGGATACTTCTAATATTGTTTCACATCCTAGTTGAACTAGGAAAGCTAGTGTACTTGTGTTTTCTGTCAGAATAAGTGATCATTGCTACTATGGTTCATGTGATAGTTATATCGTTAAATTTATTCATGATGCTGAAAGTTATTATGAGAGAGGGAAAAATGTTTTTATGCATCTCAATAATATTAAGTTTCCTTGCTTTATGATGAAAGTCTTTATGTTGCATTTGTTTTGCCTTCCTATGCTAGTAGCCTCTTGTTTCAATAATTTATTTTCTTACAAAATTCCCTTGCATAGGAAGTGGGTTAGACTTAAAATATGTGTATATTTGCTCCTTGATGCTCTCTTTTACTTCAATTCATATTCTTATGTGAGCATCATTGAAATTATCATGCCTATCTTAATGGCTATAAAGAAAGAGATTTTTGGGAGACATCCCATTATATTTTTGCTTTCAGTTTATTTTTGTTTATTTGAGTCTTGAAAGTTATTGCTTCTGTATTAACCTCTCCTTATCCTTTTTGTTTGGTTTTTGTGTCAAGATTAGCCTCTAATGAGAGAGAAGTAAGATTTGGAGAAGTTGCTGTCTCGAAATAGATTTTTATGCTTCAATGTAAAAAATCGTGAAAAATCCCAGAATGTCGTACTGATCTGTAATTTTTTGTGTGCATGCCCCAGGTTATTAATTAACTTTCGTTAGTTTTGCAATTTTTGATTTGAGCAACAGAAGATTTTCTAAAAAAATGATCTTTACCTGCTGGTCTGTTTTGACAGATTTCTGCCATTTTTGCATTTGCCTCTTAAATCGATTTCCTTTTTGAATTATTTTGGGATTTTGAAAGGAGTTGCTACAATAGCTTATGTTTTGATGTACTTCATTTGAAATTGAACCCAAATGTTTATTATCTTGCATGCACTAATGTTGCTAATGAAGATTGTGTGAAGTTTTGTATGAAAGAAATTTTCAAGTGTTAGGAGAGAATGATGTAATGAGATAAAGAATGGTCAAAAGAGTCAAACGTTATATTTTTGAAGATTCTTACAATGAAGATATTGATATTATTCAAGTGGTGACTCCGGAATAATTTATTAAAGACCAAATTCAGAAACCTGCAGTGTCCATTTTCGAATAGGTAATAGTTCTGGTAAGAAAAAGGTCCACGAAAATCTTTTCAATTTATATTTTTATAGTTTTTATCTAACATGGAAGATAATGAGTTGAAAAAGGGATGGAAATGGAGCCCGGGGGGCTCACACCACCCCGTGGCGCGGGCCCACCTAGCCGTGCCAACAGCGGGTGTGGCCACCCCGGAGCCCGTCTCCGACCCATTTTCTCCTAGTACCTTCCTTTTGTTGTTAAAATTTGTAATATATAATCCTCCGGATCCCCCGAGGTCCGTATATCATGTTCTCATCATGTTTCGATCTGTTTCTGTCAGGAACTATTCTCAAGTTTAGAAGCACGATGGTCTCCACCAACGATAAGGGCAAGAAGCTTGTGGAAGATGATCTCCAAGACCCCAAGTAGGAGGAGGAGATCAAGGGTGAAGTTGAAGAGGAAGTGAAGGAAGACTAGCATCGGCGCACCAGCACCACCATTTCAAGCATTAGAGTGGTGTCAAATCTTGTCAAGCTCAAAAGGACTGCACAGATGTCCACTGGAGGGAAGGGTCCGTGCCTTTGCTTGGATTCGCGGTCACTTCCTCCACACATCAAGAATCCCTTCCATACCCTTATACATGAGCAGCAATTCCAAAAGATGCCTAAGGAAAAATTACCCTCCAATTGGGATATGCCTCGTTCTAACCATGCAAGAAAAGAACACTCTAAGGAGGAAGAGTGGGGAAAGAATCACAAGGGCTAGGATTCAAAGTCCAACATGATCATGAACCGTATTGAGCACAATTCGGAGTTGATTCGTACTCTCACCTTCGAGATTGAGGATTTGAAGAAATTTATTGAAAAGCTTATTGATAGAACACCACCACCTCCGAAGGAGTAATTCGTCATCAGGTTTTGGCATCCGCTTGGTTTGTTCCAAGCTTGGGGGAGTTCCGCGGTATCACATCATTATCTTTCATATTTTTACCTTTTTAGTAGAGTCATATCATGAATAGAGAAGTTATCATATAGGATGGTTTGCATTGTGGAAGTATCTCTCCTCTAGTTAGTTATCTATGTATCCCTTGGTGTGAGTTGCCGTTATTGAATATTAATAAGAAGTTCTATCATTTACTTTTTGCACATCTTATTTTAGTTTGCAATTTCTGTTATATGATTGATCTTGTTGTTAGTATTGGTATCACTTTGGGATCATTAAGTAAATTTAGTTGGTTTTGGCAAACCTAGCTTTGGTCAGTAGAAACACTATTTGAGGATTGAATGGAAAAGAGAAAAGTACTTTTAGAAATATAATTTCATTATCTTTCTTTCTTGATTGGCTCATAAGCTTAGTATTCTCTAGTTAAGATATTTTGTGTTTCCAAGGAAGATTGCATGATTTTTTCTATCACTGGTATGTTTGTTTGTGTCCTTTAACTCTTATGCTTGCTACCCGACCTTGCTAGCCAAAAACCTGTACTAAGAGGGAATGATTCTCGTGCATCCAATCCTTGAACTAAAACCTATGCCATTTATGTCCACCATATCTACCTACCTATTAACATTTTTGCTATTTCAAGTAAATTCTCGAGTTTTATCTATCTTCCAAATTAAACTTGTTATGTGAAAATTAGTGATTAAAGCTCTCACAAACTTGATGGCACACTTTATTTTCTTGTACTTAATAAATTTGAACCATTGTGACTATCTTATGAAGCTTGTATGCTTGCAAATTATAAGTTGGGAGTTAGCAAAACCATGTTATCATGGGGTCCGCTTTCGACATTGCACTTATTATTTAGTTGATATCATGTTCTTTTGTTTATGGATGTCGGCGATGTGAAATAAAAGGGGAGCTTGTAAGCTCATGGAGTTTGTATATGTGTTAGAGAAACGCCTGGGTGGCTAGCCTAAGCCATGCCTAATCATGGTGGAAACTTGCAGCATAACCATAGTGGCATTCTATGAAGCATCCTCAATAAAAAGCTATGCAAATAGCAAATAAAAAGATTGCTGAGATGCTCACTGTCTGTTGCCTTGTCATTTTGATATGGGATAGCTCCTGTGTCATAGGGAAAGGGGTACCCCGTTGGCGGTTCTCTATGATACACATACAGTTACAATGACAAGAACTTACCGGAGACCAAAGTTGAGTAGCATGAGGTCTGGTACTCGTACTCAAGGGGCATGAGATTTTCAACTTATAATTTGTCAAAAATATAACTCATATTTTCCCTCACATTAACCTTAATCACTTCAAGATGCCTATGATAGGGGAAATGAGAGCTTAAAGCTAGTAAGTACCATAATTTTTGGAGGCTCTTTATGAAACTTGAAATCCCTGCTTTCCTCTGTGAAGGGCCTATCTTTTACTTTTTAGTTGAGTCAGTAAACCTATTCCTTTCTATCTCAAGCAAGCATTTGAGTTGTTGTGATTCAATCATCCATATGATGATTTATTCAATCATGTTTCTTATGTTCCTTGTTTTGCACACTTCTTATCTGAGTGAATATTACTTTGAAAGCTATCATTAAAAACCCCATTATGGTTGACTCCTGCAATTTGTTAACCGTTCTCTGACCAAGAACAAAGTTTGCCATTACCAATTATGATTTACTTTGTGTATCTTTATTGTGTTTTCCTGACTCATTGCAAGTTAAGTTATATAATAGTGAGTTGTTTTCTATTATGATTTGTGTATTGATGAATGTGATGCTTCTTGTTCGTATTGTCTTTATCGACACTTCACTCCATAAACCTGTGGTCATGTTTATTGAGCTTAGTTTTCGCTTGGGGACAAGCGAGGTCTAAGCTTGGGGGGGAGTTGATACGTCCATTTTGCATCACTATTTTATATCATAATTTACTGTTTTTCATTGATATATTTCATATTAAGAGATGATACTTGTGTTATTTCATCTATTTTTGCATGATTGATGACTTTTGGAGGATGAACCACCGGAGTCAGGATTCTGATGGAAAAAGCACTGTCCAGATGCAATATTTGCGAAGATCAGAAAATCCCAGAAAATATACATAAAATCCTATTTTTCCAGAAGATGAAGAATGCCAGAAGGGGAGGTGGAGATGGGCCACAGGGGGCCCACACCACCCCCTGGCGCAGGCCCCCTTGGGCCGCGCCACCAGGTGGTGTGGCTAGCCTGTCCCACCTCCGGTGTCGCCCTTCTGCATATATATTCCCCTCGGAAACCTAAAGTTCGGGGAGCGACCATAGAAAGTTTCTGTCACCTCTGCAGGGCGGAAACTATAGAGAGACAAAGAGCTCTCCGGTAGGCAGAAATCTGCGGAGGAAATTCCTTCCCGGAGAGGGGAGATCGTCGCCATTAACACCATCATCAAGCTAGACTTCATCGGGATCATCATCATCTCCACCAAAACCATCACCACCACTCCATACCATTGTAACAATTGGGTTGAAACTTGCATAGTGCTTAGGGGAATCTTTCCTAGTATTGATTACTTGTTGTATTTGATACTACTGAGTGGAACCATTGAATTATTGTTCATGTTCAGATTGTTACTTCTCATTATTTCATCTCTGATCTTGATCCATATGATGTCTCGTGAGTAGGTCGTTTAGTTCTTGAGGACATGGGAGAAGTCATGTTGTCAGTAGTAGAGTTGTGTTGAGAAAGATTTAATGGTTTGATATTTAAGTTGTGGTGCTATTCTTCTAGTGGTGTCATGTGAGCGTCGATTACATGATACTTCACCTTTATGGGCCTAGGGGAATGCATTGTGTATTTGGCTACTAATTGTGGGGTTGCCGGAGTGACAGAAACCTAAACCCCCGTTAGGAAACCTTTGCATAAGGGAGTGTAGGATCTCAGAGTTTAAGGCTGTGGTTAAGTTTTTATCTTAATTACTTTCTTGTAGTTACGGGTGCTTGCAAGGGGTATAATCACAAGTATGTATTAGTCCTAGTAAGGTCAGTACATTAGCATAGGTTCACCCACACAACACTTATCCAACCAGAGAAGATTAATCAACTATATGAAGCGAAAGCACTTGACAATATTCCCATGTGTCCTCGAGAATGTTTGGTCATCTTAAGTAATACAACCGGCTTGTCCTTTGCTAAAGAAAGGATTGGGCCACTTCCTGCAATTATTATTATTGTCTTTTATTTACTCGCACTTTATTTATTTGCATTATCAAAAAAAACCTAAAAATCTGTTTGCTAAGTATTTATAGAGAATTCCTGATCCAAACCACTTGTCAACACCTTCTGCTCCTCGTTGGGTTCGACACTCTTATTTATCGAAAGTACTACGATACACCACCTATACTTGTGGGTCATCAGGAGCGTAGAAAGAGGTGAGGTTGACATTCGGGTCGGCAACAAAGCGAGAGTTGCTGCATTGGAAGTCATCATGATGCAACTTAATTTACCTTTAGGATTCTTAATGGAGCTAAATAATTGTTATTATGTTCTAGGGCTTAGTTGAAACATCATTTCTGCCTCATGTTTGATGAGAAAAGGCTATGAGTCCAATATTAATAACAATGGTTGTTCTTTATATTTTAATGGTATGTTTCACAGCTTTGCACCCGTCCAGGATGGGTTATTTATTATGAATCTTGATGGTGAATCGGTCTATAACATAAATGTGAAAAGGTTGAAACCAAATGATCTGAATATGACTTACTTTTGGCACTATCAGCTTGGTCATATAAGATGGAAACACATGAAAAAGCTCCATGATGATGGACTCCTAGCTTCGTTCGACTTGGAGTCATTCGAGACATGCGCATCCAAGGCTCCTTTTGCAAAGAGTTGTGAAAGGGCATATGACTTGTTGGGACTAGTACATAGTGATGTATGTGGTCCAATGAGCATGACAAGCAGGGGTGGTTATGGGTACTTCATTACCTTCACTAATGATTTGAGTAGGTATGGATATATCTACTTGATGAAACATAAGTCGAAAGCCTTTGAAAAGTTCAAAGAATTCCAGAATGAAGTACATAATAAACTTGGCAAGAAACATAAAGTTTCTTCGGTCGGACCGAGGAGGCGAGTACATGATCCACAAGTTTGATGACCATCTAAAGAGTTGTGGAATAGTTCCTCAGCTCACTCCATCGGGTACACCGCAGAGGAAGGGTGTGTCGGAACAGCGGAATTAGACCTTGTTGGACATGGTACGATCAATGATGAGTCATATAGATCTACCTTTATCATTTTGGGGTTGTTGTCTACAAATGGTAGTGTTCACACTAAATAGAATACCATCTAAATCGGTAGAGAAGACACTTCATGAGATGTGGACGGGCAAAAGGCCAAGTTTGTCTTTTCTTAAGATTTGGAGTTGTGAAGCATTTGTCAAGCGACTTCAGTCGGACAAGCTTACGTCCAAGTCAGATAAGTATATTTTCTTGGGTTATCCGAGGGAAACCTTGGGTTACTACTTCTACAACCGAGAAGAGGGCAACGTGTTTGTCACTCGGTTCAGTGTCTTCTTTGAGAAAGAGTTTCTTAGTTGGGGAGTCAGTGGGAGTATGGTGCAACTCAAAGAAATTCGAGATGAACCGGCCAGTAGCGAGTCGGCAAAAGCCTTGGAGGTGGAGCTGGTCGTGTTAGATGAGCCAATAGTTGCACCTACACTATGAAGATCGGCAAGATTGCAAAGTGTTCGCGATGTGTTACTGTTGGAAAGTAATGAGCCGACAACTTATTCATAAGCAATTGTGGGTTCTGATTCTGAGTCATGGCTTGGAGACATGAGATCCAAGTTAAAGTCCATGGATGAAAGTCAAGTTTGGAACTTGGTTGATTTGCCAGACGGTGCAAGACCTGTTGAGTGCAAATGGGTCTTTAAGAAGAGAACTGATATGGATGGGAAATATTTCTATCTATAAAGCACGACTTGTGGTGAAGGGGTTCCGATAGGTTCAAGGAGTTCACGACAATGAGAATTTCTCACCCGTAGCGATGCTTAAATCAGTTCGGATCATGTTAGCTATAGCAGCCTATTTCGACTATGAGATATGGCAGATGGATGTCAAGACGGCTTTCCTTAATGGAAAATTAACCGAGGACGTGTATATGATACAACCCAAGGGTTTTGTTGATCCGGGTAATCCTGACAAGGTATGCAAGATTTGGAAATCCATTTATGGGTTGAAGAAAGCATATCGGAGTTGGAACATTCGCTTTGATGAGGTAGTCAAATCATTTGGCTTCATCAAGAGTGATCATGATTCTTGTTTATACAAGAAGTTTAGTGGGAGCAAAGTAAACTTTTTGATCTTATATGTGGATGACATATTATTGATTGGAAATGATGTCCAGATGTTGCAAGAAACCAAGGAGTCATTGGAAAGGAGTTTCTCAATGAAATACTTGGGTGAGGCAACTTACATACTAAGAATAAAGAGCTATAGATATAGATCTAGGCGGCTCATTGAATTGAGTCAGAGTAGATATTTGGACAAAGTGTTGAAGAAGTTCAACATGGAATCGTCTAAGAAGGGGTTCTTAGCAATGTCCCATGGTGTAAAACTTAGCAAGACTCAGTGTCCTTCGACAACTGATGAGTGAAGTAGGATGAGTGCAATTCCGTATGCTTTGGCAGTTAGATCCATCATTTATGCCATGATTTGTACTAGCCCAGATGTTTCCTATGCTCTTAGCGTTGTGAGCAGATACCATGATGACCCTAGAGAAATCCACTTAGTAGCGGTTAAGAATGTTCTTAAGTACTTGAGAAGGACTAAGGATGTGTTCCTAGTTTATGGAGGTGAGGTTGAACTCGACGTAAAGGGTTATACGGATGCGAGTTACCTTACTAACTCAGATGATTCTCGTTCGTAATCTGGATACGTGTTTGTAATGAACGGAGGGGCTGTGAGCTCGAAGAGTTCCAAGCGAGAGACTGTGTCTGCATCTACAACAAAGGCTGGGTATATTGCTGCCTCGGAGGCAGCAAAGGAAGCCGTTTGGATCAGGTATTTCCTGTTTTATATTGGTGTGGTTCAGGGCTCGTCCAATCTGTTAGACGTGTATTGTGACAATAATGGTGCTATTTCACAAGCCAAGGAACCTAGACAACACCAGAATAACAAACATATACTCATGCAGTACCACATGATTCACCATTTTGTCGATCCAGGTGATATCAAGTTATGCAAGATAGACACGGATGCAAACATTGTGGATCCGTTGACAAAGGCACTTCCGCAGCCTAAGCATGAGGCGCACATAAGAGCAATGTGCATTAGATGCCTAGACATGTGTGATGTCAGGATGATTGACTCTAGTGCAAGTGGGAGACTATTGGGAATATGCCCTAGAGGCAATCATGTTTGATGATATTCCCCAAAGTATTCATAAAGTGATAAAGTTGTCCTTGTATGAACATCAGATTTATATCACTGAATACGTGATTCAGTTGTGGAACTATATATTTATGATTTTTCATACTAGATTGTCCTTGGTCATTGAGGTTGTGCTGGACACACAACTTAGACCAATGTGCAAGTCAGCTGATGACACTGTTCCACATGTCATTGGCATGGTGATGCTATTCTGACTTACACTGATTCAGCTAAAGAGTTTAGCGAGTCAGACTAACCCATAGTAGAGATGCAACGAGCATGTTGTCATTTGCAATCTCAAGCAATGGAATCCTTTGACCTGAGGTGATTGCATGATCCGAGTTGTGCATCATCAGTTTAGAATCTATCAAATGTTGTTTTGTAAATGGGCAGTTATAAAGGTAGAGTTCGGGTTGTTTGTGAATCAAGTTGCGTTACATGGATTACCAAGATGGGATTTTCCCCTCCAGAATGGATAGATATTCTCTGGGCCCTCTCATGTGATATGATTCGGAAGCATGGCCATGAGCTACCCAGTTAAGTGTTAAATGAGGAGTCAGACTAAGTGTTGGTCAGTGAATCACATATCACGAAACCAGAAGAGAGTTAATCTATTAAAGGAATGGCAATAACTCGCCTATAGCTTGACAAGGTATATCGTGGGGCAAAGGGACTTGGACGAAAGTCACATTGAAGGTTGGTCTTTTGACTTTACGACACTTGGGAGTTGGCACGTCTTGGTAGAGGCCGCTACCATCTATTGACTTGAGACCAAGTGTTCATGGGAGTGAGTTGGACTCAAAGCCATGACGTGATACTTGGAGGTTTAGATCATGTCATGTCTAGGTGTACGTGAACCTACAGGGTCACACTAAGAGTAAGGAGCCCATGTGGATTAGATCCATGTGGAGATTGGGATACAACCTATATGGGCCTCAAGCATTGAACTCAACTAGGAGTGTATATAAGTGGAGTGACAAGGGATAGTCCCTGACCTAGCTGTCACTTTCTCCACTCTCATTTCGGGCTAGACAAGATCTAGCAATCCTCTGCCTGGAGCTCCTTCCTGTATGTGTGGATACCGGTAGAGGCGTTGCACATGTGGCGCTGGAGACAAAGGAGCTCGTGGGGACCCAGCGAAGGAGTTCGTGGGATCGTTAGGCACTGCTTCGATGCGCTACAAAAAGTTCCGCATCTGCGCATCTAGCGGTAATCTTGTGGCCTATCGCCTGAGCTAGATCTTGGGAGTACCGCGTAAGGGAAAAAGTTTTGTTTATCTCTGTGTGGCCCAACAGTACCATGTATACAAATCACGGGAACCTTACAGGTCATACCCATGTCAGTAGCCCCTGAGGCTCCACTCGAATGGTAGATTCGGGTTGAGTCTCCAAGACATTTCTAACATTAAACTTGAAGATTATTTTGACTAAGAGAACTATAAGTTCAATATTTTTGTCATCGGGATTTTGGTATATTGAGTCTAGTGCATCCAACGGATCGGGAACCAGTTAATTGCTCTTGGGTAAAAACAACATGAACCTTCTCAAGCTCAAGTCTCTAGACTCGAACCTGGTATATACTGCCATAATTCAGTTCAGGCCATGGAGGTCTTATCGAATACTGAATTCTAGTTTTGTCTTTTGGGTACCCAACGCATCCGTCGGGATTTTTCATTATATCATAGATATGGAAAGTTTCTAGCAGAGCGCATTCCCATGTGTTTACTAGGCTCACATGGCGGATCCCAGTGTCTTACCTTTGAGTCATAAACATGATATTCATACATGTTATTGACGTGTACACAGTTTGAAAACTTGAAGATTTTATCGACTATCTTGTTTGCTTGATGGAATTGCTGAAGTTGTCACTTTACCAAAGTATTGTTGACATTTTCATCGGGTGAGTTGTTAACACTCCCGATGGGAGTAAATGTTTGAGGCTAACTTGTGAGGCTCATAGGTTTTTTTTTGTCAGCTCCGTAGGAGGATATTTTGATTTTCCTATCGGGTGCATGGCAAGCACTCCCGATGGTAGTAGCCCCCGAGGCTACGTTTAAATTCTTACATTTGAGCGTAGGCTCGGATTTTTTCTTCATGTACTTTTGCTGTTACGTCGACTCTGTAGGAGGATATATTTTCTATCGGGTCCTCGGTCAGCACTCCCAATGGGAGTAGCCCCTAAGGCTATGTTCAAGTGGTTGCACCTGAGCATAGGATCAAAGCTCTATCATCTAAGGAGGTACTCGACTCAGGTCTTGTATTTCCTTGAGAAGCAATATTATTGGGTCTGTGGCCAGCGCTCCTGATGGGAGTATCCCCCAAGGCTAAGTTCAAATGCTGGCACTAAAGCATAGGCTGGAAGATCTTCATCATCTGATTTTTTTTGACTCAGGTCTTGACTCTGGTGATATTAATACTGTTTATCGGGTTAATGTTGGTGAACACGGTATTTTTTCTTCCCTGCTCATGACGTTATTGCTGATAGTGATGGTGTGCTTAAGTCGAGATGGAGAGTACATGATGGGACACATCAGTAGTAGGATCGTGACGCAGGCTGACCAGCGTGTGGGCATCATGTTAGTGGGGCATTAACCACACGACCCCATGTCGCGCGTGAATCAAGGCGACACGCTATTTATCTCCCTATTTTCCGTGGTAACGAAATTAATGGGACCCGGCAAATATTTTTTACTGTGGCCATGTGTCACCATGGATTTAACCATGCAAAACGACACCAAGATCAAATGGTTATCCTCTAGCATTGTTTCTTTATAAACGACAGAGGCAAGAATTACTGCTTAATTCCCCCATCCATTTCTAATCTTCATCTTCTTCCTCCCGCTATCATCTCCATTGTTGTCATTCCTATGCTTTATTGTTCCCTCTACTGCTCCTACGACCGCGACTTCCTCACTATGGGAAAAAATAGAGGCGCCAGTTCCACCGCCGAAATTATGGCAGCGAAGGCGAAGATTGGTGGGTGGAACCTATCAAAGTACAATGCTCGGGAGCTCCACGAGACCTTCAAGTCTGAAGTTCTTCCAGAGAGTGTCTCCTTCAATCTCCCTAGCGATGAGGCCATACCTGCACCCGAGGAGGGATAGCGGGTAATGTTTCTATCTTTCTTGTATCGCGGTCTTTCCCTTCCTTCCCATAGATTTCTTCGTGGGATTCTCTTCATATATAGCGTGTAGCTACACCAGCTTGCGCCGAATTCTATCCTCCACATTGCCTGTTTAATCACCCTCTGTGAGTGTTTCCTTGGGATCCACCCTCACTGGGGCAAGTGGAAACGCCTTTTTATCATGTGGAGGAATGCCTATTCATCACGTCTGGTTCATGGGCTTCGGATGCTCCTAGGACTCTTTGTCTTGTTGGCCTTGCATGCCTTAGTTTAGGTATGTACCTATTGGGAATATGCCCTAGAGGTAATCATGTTTGACGATATTCCCCAAAGTATTCACAAAGTGATAAAGTTGTCCTTGTATGAACATCATATATATATATATATCATTGAATACGTGATTTAGTTGTAGAACTATATATTTATGGTTGTTCATACTAGATTGTCCTTGGTCATTGAGGTTGTGATGGGCACACAACTTAGACCAATGTGCAAGTTTGCTGATGACCCGGTTCCACTTGTCATGGGAATGGTGATGCTATTTCGACTTACACTAATTCAGATAAAGAGTTTAGCGAGTCAGACTGACCCACAGTTGAGATGCAACGAGCAGACCTGAGGTGATTGCATGATCTGAGTTATGGATCACCAGCTTAGGTTCTATCAAACGCTTTTCTGTAAATGGGTAGTTATAAAGGTAGAGTTCGAGTTGGTTGTGAATCAAGCTGCGTGACATGGATTACCAAGATGGGATTTCCCCCTCCATAATGGAGAGGTATCCTCCGGTCCATCTCGTGTGATATGATTCAGAAGCATGGCCATGCGCTACTTAGTTAACTGTTAACTGAGGAGTCGGACTAAGTGTTGGCCTAGTGAATCACATATCATGGAACAAGAAGAGATTTAAGCTATTAAAGGGATGGAAACTACTCACCTATAGCTTGACAAGGTATATCGTGTGGCAAAGGGACTTGGACGAAAATCACATTGAAGGTTCGTCTTCTAACTTTACGACACTTGGGAGTTGGCATGTCTTGCTAGAGGCAACAAGCATCTATCGACTTGAGACCAAGTGTTCATGGGAGTGAGTTGGACTCAAATCCATGATGGGATACTTGTAGGTGTAGTTCATGTCATGTCCAAGTGTACGTGAACCTACAGGGTCACACACTTAAGGGTAAGGAGCCCATGTGGATATTGGGATACAACATAGATGGACCTCAAGCGTTGAGCCCAACTAGGAGTGTATATAAGTGGAGTGACAAGGGATAGTCCCTGACCTAGCCATCACTTTCTCCCCTCCCATTTCGGGCTAGACATGATCTCATAATCCTCTGCCCGGAGCTCCTTCATGTATGTAAGGATACCGGTAGATGCATTACACATGCGGCACTAGAGATAGAGGAGCTCATGGGGATTTGGTGAAGGAGTTTGTGGGATCCGGAGGAGCTGTTCATGGGATCGCTCGACACTACTTTGACATGCTACAACAAGTTCCACATCTGCACATCTAGCGGTAATCTCGTGGCCTATCACCCGAGCTAGATCTTGGGAGTACCGCGTAAGGGAAAAAGTTTTGTTTATATCTACATGGCCTAACAGTGGTATCAAAGCGATAGCTTCTGGTTTTAGGCTCTAGATATGTGCATATGTGATATGCACGAGGTGGTAGATTGGATCTACTTAGTGTTCCGGTGGTCGATCTATGAGATAGATCGGTTTTGTGCAAGATTGATTGGATCAATCGCACTTGGGGTACATGGAAGATCAGGTGCGGATGATCAATGAGATTGGTTGTAACATCCCAATTTCAGCAACCCTGATTAGTCACCCAGAATGCAAAAATCAGGGGGAACAAAAACTTTTTCTTATTTAGTGCTGAAGTGTTTGCTTGTTGTTTGAATATGTTTATGCTTATGATTGTGTATTAGAAGATGTACTCCTTACCTCAACACCAGTTGACAAAAGCTACTTCCCGAAACTATCTTGGCTTAATTTCCATATTCTCAAATGTTCTGGCATTTCAAAACCCGAGCCAAGAAGCCTTTGCAAACCAACTATTTTAGTAGCTTCTATTGATCAAACTATGGAGAGCTATAGAATACTATCTCCTTATGTTTTCAAGACAAAACCTTCAACTACTCTTCTATCTAGGTTTCCCAAAACACCTTTTTTTAAGCTTTTGAATTCTACTCTTGGTATAGATACCAAGGACTCTTACCTTATTCAAACTCCAACCTTTCAAAATTTCCCATCCTTACCTCAAGCTAAGCTTGATGGTAACCCTAGTAGTAGTTGATTTGTTTGTAAGATGAGTTGCCTTGATCTGATGTTTGACTTGATTGCTTAGATGTAGTATGAGCTACTCTAGGAGCTCATCACTAGGATCAAGATGTTTCCAAATCACCACACCCTAAACAAGAATACAATCTGGATCTAATCTCTAGCCACTAGGTGATCATTTAAAACCCTTAACCAGATCAATTCTGCAGTAATCCATTCTAGAAGTTTCCATGTCAATGAAGACCAATATCAAGCAAGGATCCATTCTACTAAATCTAATCTTCAACCTCATCCACTTGATGATGCTTTGGTATCATGCTATCCATCAAAAGCCTTCCCTCTCATAATCTAGTCAAAAACCCTAAATCTGCCAAATTTGGCTGTCTGGAAAACTATTTCCAACATCACCTTTTTGAATGCCTCCCGTTCTCAAACCTTGTGCATTTTTGAAAATGCATTTGAACCATCTTGTTAACCATCCCAAGTACTACCAAGGCCCACTCTTTCCCTTGGTTAGATCATCCTCCAACTCACTTGTTCTTGATGGTTTTGCAGGCAAGAAAATAAGTACTCCTGCATATATAGTCAACATGCCTACTTTGACAGAAGCTCACACCATCATGCAACCTTCTTTGGACCAAATCTTTGCATGGTTGTGTTCTACTCATATAGGTCTATCAATATCTACTTCACTTGTTACAAGTGGATCTTTGTGCTTCTTAAACCCACAAGGTTTTGAAGGCTAGTTGATAATATGCTTTGGCAGGCTTATTTCATTCAAAGTTTGAAATCAATTCTTGGTGAACTCAAGCAATATCAAGCTCAAACCTCTATACAATGTTGATGTACATCACTTGGTCTATTCATCCATCTATCCCATGCCCCAAGGGGAGATCTGAGCTCCAAGATCCAATAAGGTTTTGGTGGTATGAAAATAACATCACCCTAGATCCTCAATTCCTTGTTTTCCCATCTAATTCAAGTTGGACTTACAATTCCCAAGGTTTCAAATGCTTGCTACACCTTGTCTACATCATCTAACTTGATAATTAAGATTTATAAAATATTATCCATAATTATTATGGCTCCAAATCTAATTAATCTCTTTAATAGACCAAATCTCCAAAACTTCCTCCATAAAGGAAAGTTTGGTTTTTGCCAAAACACTTCCCCAACTTCTGGCTCAATTGAGGTCCACATATCATACCCCATCTTCCCACTTCAAAAATAAATATTTTTGAAGAGCTTTATTATTTCTTTTTGCCCTTTTTCTTAAATGGCAGAAACAAGAAATAATTATTTAAAAATACTTTTCCTTCCCAATAAATTCCAAGAAAATTCCCCAAGTTGTGTCTTGGTATATAGTACCATCTCAAACCAAAAACCACACTTGTCCAATTCAAAAATACCAAATGAGCTTCGAGAAACCATTTCTGCACTTTTTGAATAAATGATCTTTAGCGGACTAAAAATCCTTGAATAAATCCAGGATAATTCATGGAGAGTTGTCATGACCCCATCTAGCTTCCAGTACATTCTCCTCACATGGTCTAGATCAAATTTCTATAGATGCTTCATAACCTTCCCCTTTGCCAATAATGGTAATCTTTATTATTGCAAACATCAAAACCCCACCAAACCCTCACCAAGCTTGATCAAGCAAGTTTTCTCAGCACACGCCCTCCCTTTTGGTCGTGCACTGTAGCACACCCCTATTTGGTCCCTAGTTCTTGGAGCTTGAAGAAAAAGAGATAGAGAGAGAGGCAAAGCAAATCCCACCAAATCTTGATAATTACTTCCCCCCAAGTAGCAGCACGCCTCCCACCCTCTCTGGTCATGCATAGGCCCACACACCACTTCCCCACCGTCCCTCTCGCCCAATCCATGACCAGCTCCCTCCTCTCCCTTGCTCCCATGGACAAGTTCCACCATGCACCACCCCTACTCGAAATAGAGGACCAGAAGCCACTACACCTCCTTCCCCTAGACCCATTTCGCCTCCACACTCCCACCTACCTCTTCCCGAGCTCCAGATCCAGATCCCAGGCTCCCCATCGCCATGGAAAGGAGGAAAGTTCCTCTCTGCCTCCTTCGTGAGTTAGCGAATGTGCTCACCCTCGGCCTCTCCCAGCTCTCTATCTACTCTCTGTATCGCTTCCCTGGACCTGAACTACCTCCCGGTGCTTCTCCTTTCGCTGCAGGAACCCCGGTACACCGTCACCGGCAACACCCTCGAGCGGAGCTACACTCCCGAGTCCGCCCTCTCCGAGCCCTCTCCGCACCCCCAAGGGATCCCTCGTGGCTTCAGCATCCCTCCTGGGCCTCTCTTTCTCCTCTCCGTGGACATGCACACGCCGATGAGCCTTCCCCAGCGAGCTCCCGAAGTCGGCTGTGTCGCAGAAGCGCATGGCCTCGAATCTGCACCGAAGCGGATGCTGCCGCCCATCGCCGAGGTCGACGGCGAGCACCGTGTCTCCCGTCGCGTCTCCGAGGCCGGATAAGGCTCCCTGGTGAGCTCCCTGACCCTGTCGGCGCTGCCCCTAGGGTTCCTTCCTGTCGAGTTGAGACAGAGGAAGGAGAAGAGCGGGAGCCGTTGATCTCCTCTGGTTCAGACGCCCCCCAACTCTCCTTACCCCTTTACTCCCTACCCCCGCTGACACCTGGGCCCTGCCAGGCCGGAATTCGAACCCTCTCCCGCGCGTGGTCCTCTCTAAGTGGGCCGGATTTTTATCCTAGCGGCCCAGTTCGACTGGATTCTAGCCCAGCTACCCTGCCTTTTAATTTTTATTTTCCACCAGATCTACAGTAACCCCTGCTGGTTTAAATACAAATAAAAATTGAAAGTACAAATTTTTGTCCAGATCTAATTTTTACCAAGTACCTTAGTGTTTTGTGCAACATTCAAAACTGGTACTTTTCCAAATATGAATATCATTATTTACTGGCATTAAATCCACTAAACTGTATCTTTTTCACAAAATAATTTCCAAAGTGAGTTGTACATATGCAAATGGTTTAAATCAAAGTCCATATGGTAGGTAGTTGATACACTTATCTAGTAGCCCTTGCCTCTAGCTAAGTGGAGCTATAGATCTGAAGATATAAAAATGACAAATTTAGTTATATTCTGTCTTTAGAAAATTCTCTAGGCCAATATATGAAATGTATTGACCTAATTACAACTACTTGTGATGTGGTACAATAAGGTCTACCAAAATCCAGGAGATCAAGTTTTCTTGAGGCTCTTTTTAAATTTGGTGAATTAATCATCGCTGCCTAGGGTTTTTCAAGTAGAAAAATCACTACAGAAGTTTTACAAATATAAATTGGGTGATTCCAATTTCTTCAGAAAGGTATTCAAAGTACCTATCATTTGCCCTTGGAATCATATCAAAAGCTTCTGTAGAATTAATCTGGTGAAAAAGACAAAACAACTACAGAATTGACTTTGGGAATTTCCAGAGTGCATTCTACTAATTAATTTGACATGATTCCAACTCTCAGTGAATTAGTACATCAAACTCTACCTGACCTTCCAAGGAAATATTTTTTGGATCTCCAGAAATTTTCTGGTAAATTATTTCCTAAAACTAGAGCTTTTATCACTAGAATATTCATAAGAAATTAAAGAAAAGTGATAAAATAGTGAAACCACTTTTGTTGGCCTTATTTTGTCAATACCTACCTGATGGTATCATCCTTGCATATTTATATCACACAGACCCAAGCCTAGTTCTAAATCCCCTTAACCGGTGGTATTTGGACAAATACATCCTAAAACAAAGACCACAAGGGCAATTAAAGTAATTCCAATTACAACCCACTCAATCTATCAAAACCTAATGATTTGAGTAATGTGTGATATGTTTGTTTTTTATATTGTAATGATGCTTGTATGCCTTGTTTTGATTGTGGTCTTGTTTGCTTGCATGTATACTCGATGACAACGATAGTTGCGCTTGTATTGACGCCGAGAAGAAGAGATATTATTATGATTGGTATTGGTATTCTTGGTTATCTAAAGAAGAAGTCCAGGGACATATTACCATATTGCTGATCATCAGGCAAGCCACCTTCTTGCTCATAAGTCTTATCCTACTATTTTACTTATGCATGTTTTATCCACTTTTTATTTAAAACCGCATTGTTTTACTATATGTTGATGTATATATGGTAGTGGTTTGGCTCCTCCGAACTATTACTCTTTTGTACTATTAAGTACAACCCCCTTGGTGACACCTACTTGTCCCTAGTAGAATAGATGGTGTATATCACCATAACCCTCTAGAGACCTTGTTTTAGCCAAAGCAAAGCTAGAGGATGGGAAGACCCCAAAAAAAGTTTTACCAAATGTTTTATGATAAAACCTTGGTGAGGTGGGACCTCCCAAGATATGTTGAGAAATAAAAAGGTTTTGTTTTACAAAATGCCGAAGGAAAGATGGAGGAAAAAGATTTACAAAACCGCACCCGGTTCTTTGCAGTTTTGCTAGAACAATTAACCCTGTGTAACCACATTACTCTGGAATGGGACAGGGCTGGATTTGATTTTTGTCTATTCTGGTATAAGCTGTCTCGCAACTACTACAGGGGATCGCGATCCCCGGAGGCTGGGCCTTCTCCCTTAAAGGTCCATGTGGGACATCGACCTGGAGAAGGAACGAACTATCTGCTGGCAGCCAGGCGTTAGTATGAGCCCCTCATTGAAAGCGCCCACTATGTAAAGTGTAAAATGCGCTCTGGTTGGTCCTCGGTACCCGATGTCCCGGTTTTGAGGGGAGTAATACTCATAGGGTAGACACTTATATTGGAGTGGGCATCCGGAGAGTCTTGATCGGTTACTCGACCCACGATCGGTGTAGATCAGGGTAGTGTACCCGGATGGTGTGGGTAAAGTGTGCAACCTCCGCAGAGTGTAAATCTATTCGAATAGCCGTGTCCACGGTCATGGATGGTTGGGAAGGTTGCTGTAGAGTGGTGCTGGTTTTGTCTTAAAAAAGGATTTCGGAAAAGAAATGGGTTTGGAAATGTTTTGACCATGGGATGGTCATAAAGGAGAAAAGGTTTTGACCACGGGATGGTTGGAAGGAGGAGAAAGGAGTTTGGTCGTGGGACGACCTGAAGATGGGAACAAATGGGTACCCCAATCCTAGTGTTTCCAAAACTTTTCAAAAAGGTTTCCAAAATGTTTTACAAAAGTTTTCAACAAAGATATCTAGATGCTAAATCTACAAGAGAAACTAATTGAGAAAAGAACCTATCTTGGAGCCCTCCTACTACCACGGCCATAATGCATATCCTCTTGTTATTATTGTTATCTTAAGGTGGTTTGCGAGTACATTCAAAGTACTCACTGGCATTGTCCCTAGCTATTAACTTGGTCAGATATCGAGAAGAAGGTGAAGTGGATGACTATGCGAGCTAGGACGTTCTCCCAGTCAGTTGCCTGCAGGTTAAGGCATGGCTCGGGCTCTACGCTTAATGAAGTTCCGCTGATGATTCATCGATGTAGCCATAATGACAAATAAGGTATGATAGGTATTCGATATGTATTGGATGTTTACTTTGATACTTGTTTGTTATGTGCCACGACTAACTGATCATGGGATCATGGTTGTATGCATAATAGGGATTCTCGGAGGATTAATCTGGGGGCCCCACATTGGTCATATCTACACAAGGATCGGATTTGGGTAAAAGTGTTTTATCCAGTGAAGGAATCCATGGTTCGGAACATAGATTAGATCTGCAATTTTGGAAAAATCGCCGGGTGCTTCTCACACATGCAAGGGGCGTTGCCCTTTTGATCCCCGCCTGCTATCCGGCCAGCGGGACCTCCAGCTTCGCCCTGGCGTAGCGCATTAGATGTCGTTGCGAGTTTCACAACGCCAATAGATATTGTATCTATGCATAACTTGTTTTTGCAGGAAGTTTTGAATGGTATGGATTATGTGCATGTGATGCGTGTAATCCATATGTGATATGCGTATCACGGGTTTGTCAACCAGCTGGAGCCAAAGTGTTATCAATGTTATTGTATAACGACCTGCGTGTCGGCATGTGATTCTATCTTCTTGTATATTCCTTAGTGCTAGTGTAGCATGTTTGGAGGACTCGAAGGACACAACAGCCAAAGGCATGACGAAAGGTTCATGGAGATGGAAATCGCCATACCATTTCACATTATAATTGGATTATTTGTGTTATTGTTATGCCTCTAGTTTTACCTCTATTAGATAGTTGGTAAGCTTTAATCCCTCAAAGAAGGTCTAGTCGGTCTCCCCGCTGGTGTTGCATCATCACAAGTCGGGCATTTTTGGTAGAGGGCTCATAAAATTTGAGGTGCTGTCAATTCTTTTCGACTAGGTGGGTTCGAGTCAGACTCTTATAGTGGAAGCACTTGGTAAGCTAGACAGGTCTATCACATTGGTTGTGGGGCTTAGGGAGAGGTCGGTCGGGAGCTGGGACATGAGATGCCACCTGACCAACATGAGTCGCATGAGATGCGATTGGCATGGAGTTGCCTACCTAGATCACTTGACGGATAGCGGTGATGCTAAAGCTCAATAGTCGACTTGCTTATTTAGGATCCTGAATCACTATGTAACCATCGAAGGGATGTTGGTTCTAGTAGGAGCATAAGTATTAAAATGTTTAATATGCTTGCTATTTTATGAATACATGTCTTAAGTGTTTTGCATACTTTCTGTTGTAGATCAATGGAACCTAGTAGCAGTCTCCCTCAGTATCCAATTTTGCTTTGAGGACCATCCTAGAGAAAGATAAGCTTAATGGAACTAATTTCACCAACTTGTATCGTAATCTGAGAATTGTTCTCAAACAAGAAAAGAGGTACCATGTTCTAGACAACCCACTTCCAGATGAGCCAAATGAGAATGTGAGTGTCGCAATCACCAATGCCTACCGTAGGACTCAGGATGAGTCCACGAAGATTAGCTGTCTTCTTCTTGCTCAAAAGGAACCAGACTTGCAGTAGCAGTTCGAGAATGTTAAGGCCTACGATATGATTGAAAGGCTCAAAAGTATGTTCCAGGCTCAGGCAAAGACCAAGAGGTATCAAGTCTCTCAAGCTTTGCTGAGTTGTAAGCTTAAGGACGGTGATCCACTGAGTCTGCATGTGATCAAGATAGTTGGTTACGTGTAGTCTCTAGAAAGACTTTTCTACCCCATTAGCAAAGAGTTTGTTATAGATATAATTCTGAACTCTCTTTGTAGTGTGTATGGCCAGTTCGTATCGAACTACCACATGCACGGTATGGATAAGAAGCTCACTGAATTACATGGGATGCTTAAGCAGGCATAGACTGATCTCAAGAAAGGTACAAGTTAAATGTTGATGGTACAAAATAAGGCTAAGTTTAAGAAGAGTTCTTGGACTAAGAATAAGAAGGCTAAGTCGGGAGGTAATGCTCAGGATGAGATCCATAGCATTTCCTCAGGGACTAAGTCATCTCCTTCAGCCAGATCCGCTTGCTTCTCTTGCAAGACGGATGGCCACTGGAAGAGGAATTGCAACAAGTATTTGGCGGATAAAGCCAATAGTGGAGGTGTGACTTCCAACTCAGGTACACTTGTTTGGAAGTTTATATAGACCTTTATCTTGCTAATGCACCTGGGTATATGATACCAGATCAGTCATTCATATCTGCAACTCGTTGCAAGGATTGGTAAGAATTAGGAGTGTAGCAAGAGGCGAGGTTAACATTTAGGTCAACAACAAAGCGAGAGTTCCTGCGTTGGAAGTTAGCACGATGCAACTTCATTTATCTTTAGGATTCTCAATGGAGCTAAATAATTGTTATTATGCTCTAGTGCTTAGTCGAAACATCATGTCTGCCTCATGTTTGATGAGAAAAGGCTATGAGTCTAATAATAATAACAATAGTTGTTCTTTATATTTGAATGTTATGTTTCACAGCTTTGCACCCGTCTTGGAAGGGTTATTTATTATGAATCTTGATGGTGAATCGGTCTATAACATAAATGTGGAAAGGTTGAAACCAAATGATCTGAATATGACTTACTTTTGGCACTATCAGCTTGGTCATATAAGTTGGAAACACATGAAGAAGCTCCATGATGATGGACTCCTAACTTCGTTCGACTTGGAGTCGTTCGAGACATGCGAATCCTGCCTACTCGGCAAAATGACCAAGGCTCCTTTTGCAAAGAGTTGTGAAAGGGCATATGACTTGTTGGGACTAGTACATAGTGATGTATGTGGTCCAATGAGCATGATAAGCAAGGGTGGTTATGAGTACTTCATTACCTTCACTAATGATTTGAGTAGGTATGGATATATCTACTTGATGAAACATAAGTCGAAAGCCTTTGAAAAGTTCAAAGAATTCCAGAATGAAGTACAGAATCAACTCGGCAAGAAAAATAAAGTTTCTTCGGTCATACCGAGGAGGCGAGTACATGATCCACAAGTTTGATGACCATCTAAAGAGTTGTGGAACAGTTCCTCAACTCACTCCATCGGGTACACTATAGAGGAACAGTGTGTCGGAACAACGGAATCAGACCTTGTTAGACATGGTACAATCAATGATGAGTCAGACAGATCTACCTTTATCATTTTGGGGTTATTGTCTAGAAATGGTAGCGTTCACACTAAACAGAATACCATCTAAATCGGTAGAGAAGACACTTCATGAGATGTGGACGGGCAAAAGGCCAAGTTTGTCTTTTCTTAAGATTTGGGGTTGTGAAGCATTTGTAAAGCGACTTCAGTCAGACAAGCTTATGGCCAAGTCCGATAAGTTTGGGTTACTACTTCTACAACCGAGAAGAGGGTAAAGTGTTTGTCGCTCGGTTCGGTGTCTTCTTTGAGAAAGAATTTCTTAGTTGGGGAGTCAGTGGGAGTATGGTGCATCTCAAAGAAATTCGAGATGAACCGGCCAGTAGTGAGTCGGCAAAAGCCTTGGAGGTGGAGCCGGTCGTGGTAGATGAGCTAGTAGTTGCACCTACACTATGAAGATCGGCAAGATTGCGAAGTGTTCGCGATGTGTTACTGTTGGAAAGTAATGAGCCAGCAACTTATTCGGAAGTGATGGTGGGTTATGATTCTGAGTCATGGCTTGGAGACATGAGATCCGAGTTAAAGTCCATGGATGAAAATCAAGTTTGGAACTTGGTTGATCTGCCAGACGATGCAAGACCCGTTGAGTGCAAATGGGTCTTTAAGAAGAAAACTGATATGTATGGAAAATAACTCTGGCTATAAAGCATGGCTTGTGGTGAAGGGGTTCCGACAGGTTTAAGGAGTTAGACTATGATGAGAATTTCACACCCGTAGCGATGCTTAAATCAGTTCGGATCATGTTAGCTATAACAACCTATTTCGACTATGAGATATGGTAGATGGATGTCAAGATGGCTTTCGTTAATTGAAAATTAACCGAGGACGTGTATATGATACTACTGAAGGGAATATGCCCGAGAGGCAATAATAAAGTGGTTATTATCTTATTCCATGTTTATGATAAATGTTTATTTTGCATGCTATAATTGTATTGATCGGAAACGTCAATACATGTGTGTTTAATAAACAAAAAGGGTTCCTAGTTATGCCTCTCTTATAGACTAGCTCGTTGATTAACAAGATGATCAAGGTTTCCTGATCATGGACATTGGATGTTGTTAATAACGAGGTCACAACATTGGTGGAATGATGTGATGAACATTCATCCAAAGTATAGCATTACGATCAAAGTCATTATGTTTATATTGCTATAACATCATACGAAGTAATCTTTATCCTTAGACCATGGGATCATGTTAATTGCTAACACCGGAAGAGTATCTTGATAACATCAAACGTCACACCATAACAGGGTGACTATAAAGATGGATTCAGTGCTACGAAGGTGTTATGTTGAGGCTCATGGATCAAGAGTGGAATTTGTCAATCCCGATGACAGATAGATATACTCTCGGCCCTCTCGGTGATATCACATTAAGATAGCTTGCAAGCAAGTGATGTGATCACTAGAATGTTATATCACGGGAAAAAGAAAATAGTGCATGTCGGCAACGAGATCAAACTAGGTATGATACCGATGATCGAATGTCAGACATGTAATATATCGCGTGACAAAGGTATTTAGTTACTAGCGTTAAAGGTTCTCATGATCAGAGAAGTCATCGTTGAATGTGTAGGAGTCAGTATGGATCTCCAGGTCCCGCTTCTGATTATTGATCTGAGAGGGGTCTCGATCATGTCTACATTATTCGCGAACCATAGGGTGACACACTTAAGCGATACTGACACCATTTGGAGAAAATATGTTTCAGATAAAGATTTAAGAAAGCGCTGGGATTATTTCAATAGACACCAAAACTGTTTCGGGTGAAATTGCTGAAATTGGTTCTGCATGTAATATTGAAATGTTGAAGGGGGTTTTATGTGAATGTTTGTTAATTAAAGTAATTAAAAAAATTCTGAATAAAATTAATAAAAGAGTTTTATTAAATGAGAGAGCATTAAATTTGGAGAAACTTAATGCATTTAAAGTGGAGACTTTAAAAGAGAATGTGAAGGGGCATTTTAATGTGGAGGGGTTACCACCACATGAATGGGGGAGGTGAGGAGTCACCCCTGAAATGGATCGTATGGGCACCTAGAGGGGGGTGAATAGGTGCTACACCAATTTTTAATTCTTTTTCAATTTTAGGCTTAGCACAAAGGTAAATTCTCTAGATAAACTAATGAGTGGAATTTCCCTAAATGCAAACCTGTCTACTAGCGAGTAAAGAGCGAGTGGAAGAGGAACGAGTGAACCGAGGTGAAGCACGTGGAGACACAGGATTTGTTTGACCACAGTTCCTTCCTTATTAAGGGAAGCACGTATGTGTTGGAGGGGTGGGCGGTACTAAGACCACCACACCACAAAAGTCCTCACCCTGTTCTCCGATGGATCTCGCCACAATAGGCCTGATCCACCTTCCACTATAGGTACCCTTCAAGGCGGGCACCGACGCCTTTACACAACTAGCGGGGCAACAACTCCACAACAACTTGGAGGCTCCCGAAATGACAACAAGCTGCCACAAAAACAAAGTTGTCAAACACAATAACAAGATCTAGGTATTGACAAGAATACTAGATCAGAGATTTCTCCAAGTGAATGGAGAGGAGTTGAAGAGCTTGATTATTGATGTTGATGATGAACTTCTCCTCCTTCAATTCCACCAAAGATCAAGACCTTCAGGTGGTTGAAGTGGGAGATCAAGAATGAGAGCTCTTGCACAAGGTCTAGTCAATTTCGAATGAATCAAGAGTTCTGAACATTGGGGAAGAAGGGGTACTTATAACCCCTTACAAAAACCATCCGTTGCACACTTTGGGGGCCGGATTATCCATCCCAAGTGAGGGCCGGATTATCCGTCCTGGGGAAAACACCGCCCCAGACTTGGAATATCCGGCAGATAATCCGCCCCCTCACAGAGCGTCGCGCCGAGATTGCCCTTGATCAACTTCTGGGGGCCGGATTATCCGTCCTGGGGAAAACACCGCCCCAGACTTGGAATATCCGGCAGATAATCCGCCCCCTCACAGAGCGTCGCGCCGATCCGGTCCTATGCGAATCCGGCCTGGGGAAGAAAAACCGCCCCATTTCGGATTTTCTGGGAGAAAATCCGACCGGATACCGAGCGACGCGCCTTGGATCCTTTTGCTCGAAAACTGGGGGCCGGATTATCCGGCCCTTGCGAAACACGGATTATCCGGCCTAGGGAGGAAAAAACCGCCCCAGTTCGGATTTTCCAGGAGAAAATCCGACTGGACACAGAGCGAAGCGCCTTGGCTTCCTTGAGAGATGAGGTAGGCCGGATTATCCGGCCCTTGGAGGGGCGGATTATCCGGCCCCCCTCAAAACTTCCTACAGACTTAGCACACATGAAAAGTCTCCATAGTATTGTTATCTAACACGCAAAACATAGGAAAACATGAAATGTTCTTTCAATCTCCCCCTTTTTGGTGTTAGATGACAATACCAGGATTTGCAGGAGAAAGACACAAGACAAACAGAGATAACTATGAAAGGGACTCCCCCTCAATGTGTGCATAATAGAGTTTTGCATTGGAATACAAATGCACACAAATAGGTGAATCTATTCCATAGACATAAGGGCAAAAACACATACCACCGAAGTAGAGAATAGGCATCCTTGACATAAATCACAATTATTATTGGATAACCATTATGAGCGTGCGCCTTCCGTGATAAACCTCCAGCAATAGGATATGAATAGATATAACCATGAGCATAATCCATGATATGAAGTCCATAGGTATCATCCAGACAACCACATAAAGTCTCAACCACAAATCACAAACCACGAATTTTAAAGTTCAACGCTAAATGGGCATAAGCAAGAAATAACGAATAGAAAAGTGCAAGCACTTATGCCCGACCCATGCAAATCCACGGACAACCTAATAGAACTACTTCTCCCCTTTGGCATCGAGACACCAAAAAGGGAGAAGAGCGATGCTAGCGCCCCATGGGATCACTCATCATAGTCCTCGTCCTCGTCCTCTTCTTCATTCTCTTCCTCATCCTCATCTTCAAGCTCCTCAGTGTCACCTTCCTCATCTTCATCATCAGCAGCAGGCGCAGAGGGGAACAAGTGATGCTCCAGCTCACCATAGTTCAGCCCGGAGGAAGAGTTCCACCGAGCATACGGAGTGGGAGGTGTAGGAGCCAGAGGAGCACCCGAAGCGCCAGACACGTGGTGGAGAATGAGCTGCTGGGAGTGAGCCAACTCATGGCGCTGCCTGTAAGCCTCGTACTGACCCTTGCGCGTGTCCACGCCCATGTAGAGAATGTGACGCTGGAACCAGTTCAGCTACTTGATCTCACGGGCTACGGGAGGTATAGGCGGCCTGTGAGCATCCCTCATGAGGCCCTCAGGAGTAGAGGAGGGGTGAGAGGTCTTCCAAACCTTGTTGTATATCTTCTTGGCCTTGTGCACCGAGTCAATGTGGAACTCCTTAGCAGGAAGCAGGTGGCGGATGAGCAGCATAATATAGGGCGCATAAGGAATGGACAGACGGTTGAACATAGCATCACACAGCTCATGGTAGATGAAGTCCATGACATCCAGCCTGTACTACACTGACTCGTCCTCGCAGGAGGCAACCTCATGAGAAAATTGAAGTAGCTGAACAAGGTGACCACGGATGCTGTCATTGTTGCCCCCACTCGGTGTAATAGAGTCACGGAAGACACCCACCAATGCTGCATAGATGGGAGAAAGACCAGCCACAGTACCCACAATGCCATTGTTCACAATGCAAGGAGAGAGAGTAGCTTCCTTGTTGGGATTCAGCTGAGTGATGATGCGGTGGCCACTGGCTCTATCCCTGCTGCGGAAGGAGTACCCCAGAACATCAGCAAATACGTGAAAATCAGCAGTCATGGGCTTGTCATGAGTCATCCATTTCATAGTGCGACGCTCATCCCCGCATATCACCAGAGTGGAGAAGAACTGCTTCACCACCTTAGAGTCAAAAGAGCACTAGAGAGACATGAGATGGTGCAGCCCCATCCTCTCAGCCACATACATCGCATCCACAAGATGCGCCTTCTCCAAAGCCTCAGCAAGTACCAGTGGGTGCATAGGCCTAATGTTCAGCCTGGCATAGATGTCTTCATAAATCCCCTTCTGTTCTGCACACCAAAACCGGGTATCCCCCAACTCATCATCACGAGGCAGCTCAGCAAACAAGTCACGGTGACGGATGGCGGAATAGGAGACCGCATCCAAAGTCCAGTAGTTGATCTTGGGCTCCTTGCCCTTCCTCTTGGACACCCCCTTCCTAGTCCTCTTGGATTGTTCAGCCATGCCCCTCTCTCCGTTCTTCCTTCTCCTCAATTCAACTTCATCCACTAAGTGACCCTGTCCGTCGTCCAGAAAGTACTTGGCGCGAGGACGGCGCTTGTAGGTCTTGGAGACACCGGAACCACCTGTGAGGAGAATAAGGGAAATAGCATGGGGATAAGCATACACACAAGTCCAGGAGAGAGCATGGAAAAAGTAGTCAAAAAGTTCATAGGACAAACTACTCAATGCATACACCATAGTGAAGCTAAAGCAGACTTGAATCTGCCAGGCCAGATTATCCGGCCTGGCCAGGGGCGGATAATCCAGCCCTGGCAGAAATTTTCGATTTCACCTACAATGCATGCAAAAAGTAGATCGGGCCTCGAAACTGCAAGACTACGAGTTCTATGCGAAAACACATCCTTCTAGACAACGTTCCACCCAACAAGATACGCATCTAGCCAAAGATGGGGAGAGAGGGAGTTACCCTCACTCATTGGAGGAAGAACGCGGAGGAGAAGGTACCCGAAGGCGCGGATAAGAAGATCCGGGAAGACCCGGAAAATCCGATGGCCGGAGAGGCTCCGGGGAGGGTGAGGGGCGGCAGGCGGCGGCTGGGGAGGAGGAGAGGGCTGGGGGAGAAGTGCTGCTCGTTATGAGCCCTTCCCCCCGAGCCCTGCCCTTTAAGATCAAATCCGCCAGGGCCGGATTATCCGGCCAACACTTGGGCCGGATTATCCGGCCTAAATTCTGGGATTCTGTTATACACAGAACCAAGCCCGCGCGTCCCCAAACAACACCCCACAAGGTGTACAAGGGACTTGTGTGCAAGACTAGATGGCTTAGGGGTAGGGAAGGCTTAGGATTAAGAGAGCCAAACTGAGATGGTACTAGACACTCAAAATTGCAAAAACCAAATCAAATAAAAGCCAAGATTGAGTGTGATTCCCATAAGAACATGAGAGAGCAAAGAACATCCAAAAAGATCCAATTCTCCACAAGGGAGAGGGCGGTGGCCGAAGCCACCTTGTTGGAGTGTATGGTGTGACACCGCGAAGATATATCTTGGGTTCACAACCAATACTCATCAATAAGCTCACATATCACAACATGATATTAAGATAAATGATATATCTTGCTATTGGCATTATGGGGGGAGGGTTAGCCCAATGAGTTAGGACCACACTCCCCCTATATCCATGCCCATACCTAGACCAAACAAGTATTGAGATGTACGAGTGGGTGCATGGGTAATCAAGACAAGCTCCAGGAATCAATGATATTTAGCTCATTCCTCAAATAGCAGAATCTTGCTTCATCAAGTGGCTTTGTAAAAATATCCGCCAGTTGGTTCTTCGTGCTCACAAAAGATAGATCAATATCGCCTCGAGCAACATGGTCACGAATAAAATGATTCCGAATCTCAATATGCTTCGTCCTTGTGTGCTAAACTGGATTGTATGCAATTTTTATAGCACTTTAATTATCACATAAAAGAGGCACTTTGTCACAATTGACACCGTATTCCTTTAAAGTTTGCCTCATACATAATAATTGGGTACAAGCGCTGGCAGCAGCAACATATTCAGCTTCGGCGGTGGAGAGAGATATACAATTCTGCTTCTTGGAGGACCAACAAACAAGAGATCTTCCCAAGAATTGACAAGCTCCAGAAGTGGACTTCCGATCATCCTTATCACCAGCCCAATCTGAGTCAGTGTAACCACATAAAGAGAAATTGGAGCCCTTGGGATACCAGAGACCAAAGTTGGGGGAATGAACCAAATATCGAAAGATCCTCTTGACTGCCACTAAGTGGCTTTCTTTAGGAGCTGCTTGATACCTTGCACACACTCCCACACTCAACACAATATCGGGTCTAGATGCACAGAGGTAAAGAAGAGAGCCGATCATGGACCGGTATACCTTTTGGTCCACATCTTTACCATGAGGGTTGAGTTCAATATGACACTTTGTTTGCATCGGAGTGGCGACACCATTTAGATCCGACATCTTGAATCTCTTGAGCATGTCTTGGATGTACTTTGCTTGATTAATAAAGGTTCCTTCTCTAAGTTGCTTGATCTCGAATCCAAGAAAGAACCGTAATTCCCCATCATAGACATCTCAAACCTGTCAGTCATAAGCTTTGAAAATTCATCGTTAAAAGCTTTGTTAGTAGAACCAAGAATGATATCGTCTACATATAGTTGGCATACAAAGAGCTCCCCCTTAACCTTCTTAGTAAAAAGAGTGGGGTCGATTTGCCCAACTTCGAAGCCACGATCTAACAAAAGCTCTTTAAGGTGCTCATACCACGCACGTGAGGCTTGTTTAAGGCCATAGAGTGCCTTATCGAGTTTGTAGACATGGTTCAGGAAGTTAGGATCCTCAAACCCCGGGGGTTGCTTTACGTATACCAACTCATGTAGAGGACCGTTAAGGAAGGCACTCTTGACGTCCATTTGCTGCAACTTAAAATTGTTATGAGCAGCAAAAGCAAGTAGGATACAGATGGACTCAAGGTGAGCCACAGGAGCATAGGTCTCGCCAAAGTCGATGCCCTCAACTTGGGAGTACCCTTGTGCCACAAGTCTTGCCTTGTTCCTCACAACAATGCCATCCTCATCTTTCTTGTTCTTGAAAATCCACTTGGTGCCGATAACATTGCGGCACTCTTTGGGTTTCTCCACTAGTTTCCAGACTTTGTTGCACTCGAAATTATTCAATTCTTCATGCATAGCAACAACCCAGTCTGGGTCTTCAAGAGCTTCAAAGACCTTCTTAGGTTCCACCATGGAGATATGAGCTTGATGCTCACCAAAACTGGCCAATTCTCTTCTTGTAGAAACCCTTCGTCGAAGATCACCAACAACCTTGTCGAGAGTGTGACCCCTCAACTCAAGGTTACGATCAGCCAGAGCCTTGTGACGAAGTTCAATAAGTTTGTTGTCTCTTGGTGGAGGAGATTGATCACTTGAGTCTTCATTGGAAGCATTTTCTCTGCCTTGATCAGTAACTGGAACATCAGTAGCAGGTGGTGGAGACGCATGCCCTTGAGGTGAATCCGTAGCCATAACAGGAGGCTGAAGAACTAGACAGTCAGGGCCGGACAATCTGTCCGATGAAGAGGCCGAAAAATCTGGCCTGGGAGTACTTGCAGCAGCTTCATCAGGAAGCCTAGGACTTGCTTGAACTGGCGAGGAGCCGGATAATCCGGGGTCAGCTGGAAAATCCGGCCTGGAGCTTGCGTTGGTATCTTCACCACCAGGAGCAGCATGGTCAGCTGGAGCGGGGTGGCCGGATAATCTGGTGTCAACCGGAAAATCCGTCCTGGAGTTTTCTGGAGCATCTTAACCTTCAGCAGTTGATGGAGATGGTGTAGAAGTTGCCCCCGTGGTTGGAGCATGTTGCGAATGTGTAGATGAGGGCTGTATATGAGTAGAGCATTGTCCTTCCCGGTCCACCACAAGGGGTTCCTCAATTGGGCGGAAGAATCCCACACCCGTTCTTCTTATGGCATCTTGGGGTATTTTAACATCTGCATCACACACACCAACTTGCTCCGCACGGGAACCGTCATTTTCCTTGAACACCACACTACAAGATTCTACAACAGTTTTGGAGAGCTTATTGTAGACTCTATAAGTGTGGGATTCGGCACCATAACCAACAAAAATACCTTATAGAGCCTTAGATTCAAACTTAGATAAACGAACTCCTTTAATAAGAAAGAAACACTTACACCCGAATACCCGAAAGTATGAGATGTTTGGCTTGTTACCGGTAAGTATTTCATACGGAGTCTTGTCCAAAATCTTGCGGAGGTATAAACGGTTGGATGAATGACAAGCAGTAGAGATTGCTTCAGCCCAGAAGTTATATGGAGATTTGAATTCGGCTAGCATTGATCTTGCCATGTCCATTAAAGTTCGATTCTTCCTCTCAGCTACACCATTTTATTGAGGGGTGTACGCAGCGGAATATTGATGTCTTATCCCCTCTTCACTTAGGAATTCATTTAAGGTGTAGTTCTTGAACTCCGAGCCGTTATCACTCCTTATAGCCAAATGGGGACGTTGTGTTGACGTTGAACCTCGTTGGCGAAGTCGATGACAGTTTGTTGAGTTTCACTCTTCAACTTGTAGAAATAAACCCAAGTGTATCTCGAGTAATCATCAACAATCACTAGACAATACTTCTTCCCATCGAGGCTTGCATGAGATGGAGGACCGAAGAGGTCCACATGAAGGAGCTCCAAAATCTTTTTTGAAAAGATAATGGTTTTCCTTCGATGAGGTGAATCATGCATTTTCCCTTCAACACACGCCCTGCAAACACGATCTTTGGAAAAAGATACATTTTCTTTTAGTCCAAGAATGTGGCCACCCTTGTGGAGACTTTGCAAAGTTCTCATACTGACGTGGGCTAGTCGGCGATGCCATAGCCAGCCCACGTCAGCCTTTCCGAAGAGACACATCGGGCCTGTAGTGGTTCTCCCCGAAAAGTCCACCACGTATAGGTCATTTTCTACATATCCCACGAAAGCGACTTTAAGAGACTTGCTCCACAAGAGCACCACTAAATCAACATCAATGTAAACTGCAAAGCCCATCTTACCAAGGGCACGAACTGAAAGTAAGTTATACCCGAGGGGCTCAACAAGCATGACGTCCATAAGAGAGATATCGTGAGCCACCACAACTTTGCCGATACCCAATACCTCAGATTTTGACTTGTCACCATAGGAGACGGTAATATGATCAAGGTTTGGCCGCATATCCGTGATGATCTCCTTGCTTCTGGTCATATGACTCGTGCAACCGCTATCGAGTACCCATTTAGAACCACCGGAAGCATAACCCTGCAAGAAAATTACTTCTTGGTTTTAGGTACCCATTTTTCAATGGGTCCTCTCATGTTAGTAACAAGGGTCTTGGGAACCCAAATAGACCAAGGAATGTAACAATCATAAGGCCCTACATAACTAGCATAAACATCACCATAAAAATCACAATATAGTTTGAAGTTAGGATTGTTGATCCCTGCAAAACCATCATAATTAGTCTTGTCATTGGTAATGTTGCTAGTATTCGATTGAGTAGTCTTGTTCTTCTTCTTTTTCTTGCTCTTTATCTTGGGTATGTAACCAAGACCTTCTTTACTGTTGTTTGTCCTTTGCCTGCTCAGTATCTCATCAATAACCCCTTTACCTTTGGGTTGAAAACTTCTTCCAAGATCTTATTTTCCAAAGGATGAAGTGGAGGTGCTTGGCACATCATACCGTTTCAATTGAGTTTGGAGCTGGTCATGAGACTCATTTAGAGTAGAATGATCACTCTTCAATGCCTTGTGAGCACTTTCAAGATCATCGAACTTCTCCAAAAGTCTAGCATGAACAGCCCCAAAATCAATCTTTTGTTTCTTTAGTTTCTTTACCTTGGCAAGAGCATGGTCACGTTCTTTAATGAGCTGAGCTACAGCTTCTTCTTGTGACTCCTCTAGCGATTTGAGTCTTTCTTCCAAAGAAACTCGAGCTTCCTCTTCCTCTTCCAAGGCATTCTTCAAAGAAGCTATCTCCAAGGCATCTTCTCTTTCAATTCTACCCTTTTCTTCAAGGAGATCTTCGGCTTGAGCAAGTTGACTCATAAGAGTATCAAAATGGAGTTTGTGCGCACCTTGTAGGTTAGTGAAAAAATTATCCAAGGCAATAACTACTTCTTTCATTTCAAGACTGTCATGATCATCCATATCCAAAATTATGTTAGTCTTAGGAAATGAAGAGTTAGAAGTTGATACCTCGGATCCTCTTGCCATTAGACAAGTGGCGTTGTTGTTGATGGCGTTCGCGTTCGGCGAGTCGAAGAGAGAGGAGGGAGTCGATGTGGTGGCTATAGAAGCCACTTGTCACCATTCTTGGGTTGCTTCTTGAAAGGGCCATTCTTCTTAGTAAACGGCTTCTTCTTAGGAGCTTTGGGTTTCTCTTTAAGAATGAGCCTGCCACCATTGTCTTCTCTATTTTGATAAGGACACTCGGCTACAAAGTGCAGTCTATCTCCACAGTTGAAACAAGTTCTCAATCTTGGGCCACTTTCTCTTCTTCCATTTGACCCGTTCTTCCGCTCAAGTTCAGACTTGGCTTTGGCAGGGTCCTTCCAAAAGTTCCTTGCATATAATTCCATGTACTCACCATGAGCACGTTTGACCTCATCGGGGAAGTCCATGGATACCCCCTCAAAAGCTCCTTCATCATCCTCTTGCTCAACAACATTGGCTTTGAGAGCTACATTGACACCCTTTTGCATTCCAATGGCCCGAGCACGGGCATCTTCAGCATTCTTTGCCGCCACTTTGAATGACGCCATTTCTTGCATGACTTCGTTGGATGTCATTTGATGATAGTTGTGTCTACCTTGCAAGCTCTTCAAATCCGTTGGTTCGAAAGGCATTAGGGCACTCACATACTTTCTTTTTATCCATGCATCATCAATGTGAGTTGCCCCATGCTTCCAAAATGTTGTTGCGATGCCCTTAAGTCTTCTATACATGTCCTCATGGTTTTCACCATCCAACATGTAGAATCCCTCAACTTCCTTACTAAGGGCATCATACCTGTTTCTTCTCATGCTTTCATTTCCAACGAAAAGGTCCGTAAGAGTTCCCCACCCCTCTTTAGCTGTGTTGAGATGTTCAATGTGTGGCATGTCCTTGGGACCCACACCCAGCTGTATCATGTGGAGAGCGGTGGCATTCAACTGGCTATCCACAACTTCCCTTCTCGTTAGATTGGTTTGATCTCCAATATGAATACCATCTTCAATAATCCTCCACAATTCAATAGAGGAGTTGCAAACATGAGATTTCATTAGAAATTGCCATTGGTTAAAAGAGGAAGCAGTGAGCTTGGGTGGATCACCCCTATTGTTTATATGAGGATGAGGGATAAGTGGGTCGGGGGAATATACGTGGCAAACCTCACTATATTCCTCCTTACCACTTCCCTTTTTGGAGGTGGAGCCATTTAGTTTTTCACCTTCCACATCATCATCCTTGGATCCGGTGTTACCCTTTTCTTTAGATGATGGTGTGGGAGCCTCAGAGGAGGATGGAGATGGGGCTATGGATGATGTAAGGCGAGCAATCATTTGATTCATCTCCTCCATCTTGGCCTCAAAGGATTTCAACAAGGTTGTTTCCAACGACTTGAGGTCATCCATTGTGACCTTATCCACAGCCTCATTTCCATCATCCTTGGTACCCATACTACTCTTAGGCGATTAAGCCTGAATTAAGAGCCGGGGCTCTGATACCAATTGAAATGGATCGTATGGGCACCTAGAGGGGGGGGGTGAATAGGTGCTACACCAATTTTTAATTCTTTTTCAATTTTAGGCTTAGCACAAAGGTAAATTCTCTAGATAAACTAATGAGTGGAATTTCCCTAAATGCAAACCTATCTACTAGCGAGTAAAGAGCGAGTGGAAGAGGAACGAGTGAACCAAAGTGAAGCACGCGGAGACACAAGATTTGTTTGACCACAATTCCTTCCTTGTTAAGGGAAGTACGTCTGTGTTGGAGGGGTGGGCGGTACTAAGACCACCACGCCACAAAAGGCCTCACCCTGTTCTCCGATGGATCTCGCCACAACATGCCTGATCCACCTTCCACTATAGGTACCCTTCGAGGCGGGCAACGGCGCCTTTACACAACTAGCGGGGCAACAACTCCACAACAACTTGGAGGCTCCCGAAATGACAACAAGCTGCCACAAAAACAAAGTTGTCAAACACAATAACAAGATCTAGGTATTGACAAGAATACTAGATCAGGGATTTCTCCAAGTGAATGGAGAGGAGTTGAAGCGCTTGATTCTTGATGTTGATGATGAACTTCTCCTCCTTCAATTCCACCAAAGATCAAGACCTTCGGGTGGTTGAAGTGGGAGATCGAGAATGAGAGCTCTTGCACAAGGTCTGGTCAATTTCGAATGAATCAAGAGTTCTGAATGTTGGGGAAGAAGGGGTACTTATACCCCTTTCCAAAAACCAGCCGTTGCACACTTTGGGGGCCGGATTATCCGGCCCAAGTGAGGGCCGGATTATCCGGCCTAGGGAAAACACCGCCCCAGACTCGGAATATCTGGCAGATAATCCGCCCCTCACAGAGCGTCGGGCCGAGCTTGCCCTTGATCAACTTCTGGGGGCCGGATTATCCGGTCCTATGTGAAGGCTGGATTATCCGGCCTGGGGAAGAAAAACCGCCCAGTTCGGATTTTCCGAAAGAAAATCCGACCGGATACCGAGCGACGCGCCTAGGCTCCTTTTGCTCGAAAACTGGGGGCCAGATTATCCGGCCCTTGCGAAACCCGGATTATCCAACCCGGGGAGGAAAAAACTGCCCCAGTTCGGATTTTCCTGGAGAAAATCCGACTGGACACAGAACGACGCGCCTTGGCTTCCTTGAGAGATGAGGTAGGCCGGATTATCCAGCCCTTAGAGGGGCGGATTATCCGGCCCCCCTCAAAACTTCCTGCACACTTAGCACACATGAAAAGTCTCCATAGTATTGTAATCTAACACGCAAAACATAGGAAAACATGAAATGTTCTTTCAACCCCCCATGGGGCGCCGGCCATGGGGAGGGGTACCCCCCTCCTCCTATAAAAGGCCCCCTCACTCCCCTTCTTCCTCACACCTCCTCGTGAAGGATCTCTCTCCCCCTCTAGTATTATTCCCCCATGGTCTCGGATTAGCGAGATACATGTTCCCGGTGGCTTTATCTGGAAAGGAGTTGCTGCTTCCGCTGCTTTGCTGGAGCGAGGGACGGAGGTTGTCGGGGTACCGGACGTGTGTGCGATCACGAATGCACCGCTGCTTTGCGGTGCTGGACTTGGTGGTGCTAGAGCTGGATCTGAAGGACGTGCTGGAGCCGGACCTGCTCGGACTTCCTCACGATCTTGAGATCGGCAAGTGTACGACTACATCAACCACGAGTTCCTACTTGTTAACAAAACTCGTTGTCTTCAAGGGTAAGTTCTCTATGGATGTATGTCCACCTGTTGCTCTGTACTTAGTAGATAGATCTTGCCGTGTAGTTCTCATCGTAGGAAATTTTTTGTTTTCTATGCTACGGACCCAACAACTACCCAAGGGTTTTGTTGATCCGGGTAATGCTGACAAGGTATGCAAGCTTCAGAAATCCATTTATAGGTTGAAGCAAGAATCTCGGAGTTGGAGCATTCGCTTTGATGAGGTAGTCAAATCGTTTGGCTTCATCAAGAGTGATCATGATTCTTGTTTATACAAGAATTTTAGTGGGAGCAAATAAAATTTCTGATCTTATATGTGGATGACATATTATTGATTGGAAATGATGTCCATATGTTGCAAGAAACCAAGGAGTCATTGGAAAGGAGTTTCTCAATGAAAGACTTGGGTGAGGCAACTTACATACTAGGAATCAGGAGCTATAGAGATAGATCCAGGCGGCTCATTGAATTGATTCAGAGTAGATATTTGGACAATGTGTTGAAGAAGTTCAACATGGAATCGTCTAATAAGGGGTTCTTAGCAATGTCCCATGGTGTAAAACTTAGCAAGACTTAGTGTCCTTCAACAACTGATGAGCCAGGTAGGATGAGTGCGATTCCGTATGCTTCGGCAGTCAGATCCATCATTTATGCCATGATTTGTACTAGGCCAGATGTTCCCTATGATGTTAGTGTTGTGAGAAGATACCAAGATGACCCTGGAGAAATCCACTAGGCAGCGGTTAAGAACGTTCTTAAGTACTTGAGAAGGACTAAGGATGTGTTCCTAGTTTATGGAGGTGAGGTTGAACTTGGTGTAAAGGGTTACGTAGATGCGAGTTACCTTACTAACTCAGATGATTCTTGTTCGTAATCTGGATACGTGTTTGTAATGAACGGAGGTCCGGCTATCTCGAAGAGTTCCAAGCGAGAGACTGTTTCTGCATCTACAACAGAGACTGACTATATTGCTGCCTTGGAGGCAGCAAAGGAAGCCATTTGGATCAAGAATTTCCTGATTGATCTTGGTGTGGTTCAGGGCTCGTCCAATCCGTTAGATGTGTATTGTGACAATAATGGTGCTATTGCACAAGCCAAGGAACCTAGACAGCACTGATGACCCACAAGTATAGGGGGTGTATCGCAGTATTTTTGATAAGTAAGAGTGTCGAACCCAACGAGGAGCAGAAGGTGTTGACGAGTGGCTTGGAGCAGGAATTCTCTGTAAATACTTAGCAAACGGATTTTAAGGGTTTTTGAGAATGCAGATAAATAAAGTGCGAGTAAATAAAATACAATAATAATAAATGCAGCAAGTGGCCCAATCCTTTCTTTAGCAAAGGACAAGCCAGTTGTATTACTTAAGATGACCAAACGTTCTCAAGGACACACGGGAATATCGTCAAGTGCTTTCGCTTCATATAGTTGATTAATCTTCTTTAGTTTGATAAGTGTTGTGTGGGTGAACCTGTGCTAATGTACCGACCTTCCTAGGACTAATACATACTTGTGATTATACCCCTTACAAGAATCCGCAAGTACAAGAAAGTAATTAAGATAGAAACCTAACCACAACTTTAAACTCTAAGATCCTGACATCCCTTGTGCAAAGGTTTCCTAACGGGGGTTCAGGTTTCTGCCACTCTGGCAACCCCTACGATTAGTAGCCAAATACACAATGCATTCCCCTAGGCCCATAAAGGTGAAGTGTCATGTAGTCGACGTTCATATGACACCACTAGAAGAATAACACCACAACTTAAATAACAAACTATTGAATCTTTCTCAACACAACTACACTACTAACAACATGACTTCTCCCATGTCCTCAAGAACAAAATGAACTACTCACAAGACATCATATGGATCAATATCAGAGATGATATAATGATAAGCAACAATCTGAACATAACAATAATTCAATGGTTCTACTCAATAGCATCAACTACTACAAGTAATCAACACCGGGAAATTTTCCCCTAAGAACTATGCAAGATTCAACCCAATTGTTACAGAGGTATGAAGTGGTGATGATGGTGTTGGTGGAGATGATGATGATGATCCCGATGAAGTCCAGCTTGATGGTGGTGTTGATGGCGATGATCTCCCCTCTTCGAGAAGGAATTCCCCCGGCAGAATTCTGTCTGTCAGAGAGATCTTTCTCTCTCTGTAGTTTTCCACCCCGCAGAGGCGGTGGAATCTTTCTGTGGTTGCCCTCCAGGTATTAGGGTTTCGTGGGGATAATATACGCCAAAGGGGAGAGCCAGGAGTGGGCCAGGGTGGCCACACCACCTAGTGGCGCGGCCAGGGGTGGCCCGCGCCAGGGGGTGGTGTGGGCCTCCTGTGGCCCATCTCCAGTCCCCCTTCTGGCATCCTTCGTCTTCTGGAAAAATAGGATTTTCCATATATTTTTCCAGATTTTCTGATCTTCGCGAATTTCGCCTCCAAACAGCCCCTTTTTCCATCAGAATCCTGACTGCAGCGGTCCATCCTCCAAAAGTCATCAACCGTGCAAAAACAGATGAAATAACATAAGTATCATCTCTTAATATGAAATTATCAATGAATAAGAGTAAATTATGATATAGAATAGTGATGCAAAATGGACGTATCAACTCCTCCCAAGCTTAGACTTCGCTTGTCCCCAAGCGAAAACTGAGCTCAATAAACATGACCTCAGGTTTATGGAGTGAAGAGTCGATAAAAGAATACGGACAAGAAGCATCACATTCATCAATACATAAATCATAATAGAAAACAACACACTATTATATAACTTAACTTGTAATAAGTAAAGGAAACACAATAAAGATACATAAAGTAAATCATAATTGGTAATGGCAAACTTTGCTCTTGGTCAAAGAATAGTTAACAATTTGCAGGAGTTCAAACATAATGGGTTTTCAATGATAGCTTTCAAAGTAATATTCACTAAGATAAGAGCATTGTGCAAAACAAGGAACATAAGAAACATGATTGAATAAATCATCATATGAATGAATGAAACACTACAACTCAAAATACTTGCTGAGAAAGAATGGAATGGGTTTACTGACTCAACTAAAAAGTAAAAGATATGCCTTTCATAGAGGGAAGCAGGGATTTCAATGTTTCATAAAGAGCTTCCAAAAATTATGGTACTTACTAGCTTTAAGCTCTCATTGCCCCTATCATAAGCATCTTGAGGTGGTTAAGGTTAAAATGAGCAAATATGAGGATATTCTTGACAAGTTATAAGTTGAAAAATCTCATGCCCCGTGCTTACGAGTATTGGACCTAATGCTACTCAACTTTATTCACGAGTAAGATCTTGTCATTGTAAGTACATACGAATCATAAAGAACCGCCAACGGGTACCCCTTGCCCCATGACATAGGAGCTATCCCATATCAAAATGACAAGGCAACAGACAATGCGCATCTCAGCGATCTTTTTATTTGCTATTTTCAAAGGTTTTTATTGAGGATGCTTCATAGAATGCTCATTATGGTTATGCTGCAAGTTTCCACCATGATTAGGCACGTCTTAGGCTAGCGGCCTAGGCGTTTCTCTAACACACATACAAACTCCATGATCTTACAAGTTCCCCTTTTATTTCACACCGCCGGGATCCATAAGCAAAAGAGTCATGATATCAACTAAATAAGTGCAATGTTGAAAGCGTTCCCCATGGTAACATGGTTCTGCTAACTCTCAACTTATAAAGCGCAAGCATATATGCAGCATAGATGGGCACAATAGTTCAAGTTTATTAAGTGCATAAAATTAAAGTGTGCCATCAAGTTCGTGAGAGCTTTAATCACTAATTTTCACATAACAAGTTTAATTCGAAAGTTAGATAAAAACATGAATTTTCTTGGAATAGCAAAAATGCTAATAGGTAGGTATGGTGGACTCAAATGGCACAGGTTTTGGTTTAAGGATTGGATGCACGAGAAGCATTCCCTATCAGTACAGGTTTTTGGATAGCAAGGCTGGGTAGTAAGCATAAGAGTTGAAGGAAACAAACAAACATACAAGTGATAAAAACAAACATGCAATCTTCCTTGGAAGCACAAAAGATCTTAACTAGAGAATACTAAGCTTATGAGCAAATCAAGAAAGATGATGATGAAGTTATATTTCTTTTAAGAGTACTTTTTATCTTTTTCATTCAATTCTCATAATAGTGTTGCTACTGACCGAGCCGGGTTTGCCAAAACCAACTAAATTAACTCAATGATCCCAAAGTGATACCAATAATAACGACAAGATTAATCATATAATAGTAATTGAAAACTAATATAAGATATGCAAAAGAGTAAATGATAGAACTTCTCATTAATATTCCATAACGGTAACTCACACCAAGGGATACATAGATATCTAATGAGAGGGGGGACACTTCCATAATGCAAACCATCCTACATGATAACTTCTCTATTCATGATATGACTCTACTAAAAAGGTAAAAAGATAGAAGATAGTGATGTGATACCGCGGCACTCCCCCAAGCTTGGAACAAACCAAGGGGATGCCCAAGCCTGATGATGAATTACTCCTTCGGTGGTGGTGTTTTCTCATCATCGTCCGACTTCCAAGGTAAGGCTCCCCATCAACAAAAGACATCCTGGTCTCCATCATCCTAAAACTAGCAGCAACACTTATGCGTTTAAACCTAACCTCATACTCATAGTTTTGATTTTGCACGTCATAGAGCTGTGCTTGTAGTTGGTTGTTCGTTCGGTGGAGTGAGAGAATTTCATCCTTAAGCTCAGCAGTCTCCTTGTGGTGCTCGGCGATGAGTTCGGAATAAATCTTATGGATGATGTCCACTTCGCGTTCCGCCATCTTCTTGTACCTAAAGACTTCTTGCTCTAGTGCTTCCATCCTGTCCTCCAGACTTCCTTCACCTTTAGGGCCCTGAACCTCTTTTATCTGTACCTCCCCATCTTCGAGCAACAACTCCTTGGGATGAATCTTCGACTCACGCATGTACGGGCTGATGATATCCGTGGAGGAATCTTCCTTGGCTGATCCCGAGGAAGAAATCGTGGCTCCAAAACAGAGACTCTACCTGTTAGAAATAGATCGGAACGAAAACACGACGAGAACATGATATATGAACCTCGACGGATCCGGGGGATTATATATTACGAAGTTTTACGACAAAAGGAAGGTACTGGGAGAAAATGGGTCGGAGATGAACTCCAGGGTGGGCACACCACCTGGTGGCGCGGCCAGGGGGCCATGCTAGGGGGTGGTGTGAACCACCCAGGATCCATTTCTGTCCCTCTTTCGCTTCATTGCTTTCCTTGTTAAATAAAAACTGCAAAAATATAACTTGACAGATTTTTCGCGGAACTTTTCTTACTAGAACTATTACCTATTCGAAAATGGACTCTGCAGGTCTCTGAACTTGGTCTTTGATAATTTTTTCTGGAGTTACCATTTGAATAGCATCAATATCCTCATTGTAAGAATCTCCAAAAATATAGTTCTTGAGTCGCTGACCATTCACCACTTGTGTAGTATTATCTTTTAAAGAAGAATTTTTTATTGCACCTGAACGATACACTTCTTCAATAACAAAAGGTCCTTCCCATTTTGAGAGTAGTTTCCGTACAAAAAATCTGAGACGAGACCTATACAATAGAACTTTCTCACCAACATGGAACTCTTAAGAATTCACCTGTCATGCCATCTTTTAACTTTTTCTTTAAATAGTATAGCATTTTCATATGCTTCACTCCTCCATTCATCCAACGAACTTAAGTCAAATAATCTTTTCTCACCAGCAAGTTTGCATTCTCTATTAAGTTCTTTCACTGCCCAATAAGCTTTGTGTTCTAATTCTAAAGGTAGGTGGCAAGCTTTCCCATAAACCATTTTGTAAGGAGCCATTCCCATAGGATTTTTATAGGTAGTTCTATAAGCCCATAAAGCATCATTCAACTTTTTAGCCCAATTTTTTCTAGATCTATTAACAGTCTTTTGCAAGATGGATTTAATTTCTCTATTTGATAGCTCTACTTGCCCACTAGTTTAGGGATGATAAGATGAAGCAATTCTATGATTAACATCATATTTAGCAAGGGTCTTTCTAAATCCACCATGAATGAAATGAGAAACTCCATCAGTCATAAGGTACCTAGGCACTCCAAACCTAGGGAAGATAATATCCTTAAGCATTTTCAAAGAGGTCTCACCATCAGCACTTTTTGTGGGTATGGCTTCTACCCACGTAGTAACATAGTCAACGGCAACAAGAATATGAATATAACCTTTTAAAGGGGGAAAAGGACCCATAAAGTTGAATCCCCAACATTCAAATGGTTCAATAACAAGAGAGTAATTCATAGGCATCTCATTGCGTCTAGAAATATTACCAACTCGTTGACACTCATCACATGATAAGACAAATTTTCTTGCATCTTTAAAAAGGGTAGGCCAGTAAAAACCTGATTGTAGCACATTTTGTGCGGTTCTATCTCCCGCATGATGTCCTCCATAGGAGCTACCATGACATTTCCGCAATATCTCCTTTTGTTCATATTCTGGAACACATCTTCGCATAATACCATCTACTCCTTCTTTATATAAATGTGGGTCGTCCCAAAAATAATGCCTCAAATCATGAAAGAACTTCCTTCTTTGCTGGGCTGTAAAAGTTGGAGGCAAATACTTGGAGACAATAAATTTAGCATAATCAGCATACCAAGGGCTCCCTCGCGAGCTTACTCCTACTGCAGCCAACAGTTCATTTGGGAAACTATCATTAACAGGCATAGGATCAAAAGAGATGTTTTCCAATCGAGATAAATTATCAGCAACGGGATTTTCAGCACCTTTCCTATCTACAATATGTAGGTCAAACTCTTGTAAAAGCAACACCTATCTAATAAGCCTAGGCTTAGCATCTTTCTTCATCATAAGGTACTTAATAGCAGCATCATCAGTATGAATGGTAACTTTTGAATCAATAATATAAGGTCTAAACTTATCACAAGCAAAGACAAGAGCTAAGAATTCTTTTTCAGTAGTAGCATAATTCTTTTGAGCAGCGTCAAGAGTCTTACTAGCATAATGGATAACATTTAACTTTTTATCTATTTGTTTCCCAAGGACAACACCTACAGCAAAATCACTAGCGTCACACATGATTTCAAAGGGTAAGTTCCAGTCGGGTGGTTAGACAATAGGAGCAGTAGTTAAAGCCTTCTTTAGAGTTTCAAAAGCTTCCTTACAATAATCATAAAAAACAAAGGGTACATCTTTTTGAAGAAGATTAGTGAGGGGTTTTGACATCTTAGAGAAATCTTTAATAAACCTTCTATAGAAACCAACATGACCCAGGATACTACGAATACCTTTGACGTCTATTGGACATGGCATTTTCTCAATTGCTTCAACTTTAGCTCTGTCAACTTCGATGCCTCTTTCGGAAATCTTATGTCTGAGGACAATCCCTTCATTGACCATGAAGTGTCATTTCTCCCAATTAAGAACAAGATTAGTTTCTTCACATCTCCGCAAAACTTTATCAAGGTTGTGCAGACAATTATCAAAAGAAGTTCCATAGACGGAAAAATCATCCATGAATACTTCCACAATTTCCTCACAAAACCATGAAAGATAGCAGAGATGCATCTTTGAAAAGTAGTAGGAGCATTACACAAACCAAAAGGCATACGCCTATAAGCATAGGTTCCATAAGGGCATGTAAAAGTAGTTTTTTCTTGATCTTGTTGTTTCACAGCAATTTGAGAAAACCCAGAATATCCATCAAGAAAACAAAAATGGGTCTTTTGAGAAAACCTTTCTAACATTTGATCAATAAAAGGAAGTGGGTAATGATCTTTCTTAGTAACTTTGTTAACCTTTCTGAAATCAATGCACATCATATAACCTACTACTATTCTTTGGGAAATAAGCTCATCATTATCATTAGGCACAACGGTAATTCCCCATTTTTTAGGGACACAATGAACAGGACTAACCCATTCACTATCAACAATAGGATAAGTAATACCAGCATCAAGGAGTTTTAGTACCTCGTTTCTTACCACTTCCTTCATCTTAGGATTTAAACGACATTGATGTTCGACCACTGGCTTTGCATCTGGTTCTATATTGATAGCGTGGTGACATATAGTAGGAGAAATCCCCTTTAAATTGTTGGAGATATGCCCAAGAGGCAATAATAAAAGTGGTTATTATTATATCTTTGTATTTATGATAAATGTTTACATCCCATGCTATAATTGTATTATAAGGAAACACTGATACATGTGTGTTTTGTAAACATAAAAGAGTCCCTAGTAAGCCTCTTGCGGAACTAGCTTGTTGGTTAAATGATGATCATGGTTTCCTGATCATGGACATTGGATGTCATTAATAACAAGGTTATATCATTAGGAGAATGATGTGATGGACACACACCCATAGTAAGCGTAGCATAAGATCAAGTCATTAAGTTCGTATTGCTATAAGCTTTCAAATGCATAGTAACCTAATCCTTTGACCATGAGGTTATGTTAATCACCATCACCGGATGGGTACTTTGATGACATCAAACACCGCTTAGAATCGGGTGGTTATAAAGGTGTCATTCTGAAAGTATGTGTTGAAGCGCATGGACCAAGATTGGGATTTGTCCATCCATATGACGGATAGATATGCTCTGGGCCCTCTCGGTGGAATGTCATCTAGTTAGCTTGCAAGCATGTGACTAGGTCACAAGGGATGACATAACATGGAACGAGTAAAGAGTACTTATCGATGTGAGGTAGAACTAGGTATGGAATCACGATCAAACCTCGGATAAGTAGCATATCGCGTGACAAAGGGAATTGGTTTCGTATGTTAATGGTTCTATCGATCACGAAGTCATCGTTGAGTATGTGGGAGCCATTATGGATCTCCAGATCCCGCTAATGGTTATTGATCGAAGAGGTGTCTTCATCATGTCTGCATATTCACGAACCGTAGGGTGACACACTTAAGGTTCGAAGTTGTTTTAAGTAGATATGGAATATGCGTTGGAAACCTAATGTTGTTCGGAGTCTCGGATTGGATCTGAGACATCACAAGGAGATCTGGAATTGTCTAGAGAATAAGATTCATATATTGGGGATCATTTTCTAAGTTAGGAAATGTTCTGGAGTATTTGTATGGGGATTCTAGAAGGTTTCGGAATGTTCTGGAAGGTTCTAGGAGATTTCTTGGAGTTTGCTTGAAAACCAAGAAAGGATCAAGGAGTTCTTGTGGGGCAAGACAAGGAGTCGTGGGGGGGAGGGCTCCTCCCCGCCGCCCAATCCGCCCGCCAAGGAAGGGCGGGCAGTCCTACTAGGACTCCCCCTCCCATGGCGCCTCCCTCCTTTAAATAGAGGGGTGGGGGCGCCACCCCCTGGCCCCCTCCACTCCAAGCCCTAGCCGCCGCCTCTCTTCTCCTCCTTCCCTCTGCTCAGGCTTAGGCGAAGCCCTGCAGAATTCTCTACTCCACCACCACCACACCGTCGTGCTGCTGGGATTCCGTGGAGAAGATGTACTACCTCCGCTGCTCCTTTGGAGCAGGGAGAGGAAGGTCTGCCGATTCCGCCGCGTGTGACCGGCTGGAAGCGCTGCCGGAAGGATCGTCCACACGATCTTGAGATCGGCAAGTGATCGACTACATCAACCCCGAGATCCAATCTCGTAACGCTTCGGATCTCGAGGTTAGTACAGATCTATCTCGTTGCACATGTCTAATAGATTAGATCTTGGATTTTATCTAGATTAGATCTGGGTTTTGTTCTTTCTTGCGGTAGAAATTTTTTGTTTTCCATGCTACGAACCCATCAGTGTTCTCAGAGCCGTATCTATGCGTAGATCTGTTGCAAGAGTAGAACACAATGGTTTTGTGGGCGTTGGTGCTCGTGCCGTCTTTTGATTTGTGTACTTTGCATCTTGCGGTATGGTGGGATGAAGCGGCTCGGGCTAACCTTACATGTCATCGCACATGAGACTTGCTCCACGCTTGACGTTTAACTTGCTTTGCACAAGTGGCTTTGCGGGTGTCTGTCTCTCCCACCATAGTATAGATCCAATCTACACTTTGCACTCGATAGCACTTGTATCAACGTTGTGGTTCAGTTTCGTAGGTAAGATCCGTTCTTATTCGAAAGCCCCAAACCACGTACAACATGCAAAGAAAATTAGAGGCGTCTAACTTGTTTTTGCAGGGGTTTTGTGATGTGATATGGCCATCATGTGATTGTGATTATATTTGATGTATGCAATGATCCTTGTTGTAATATGGCAACCGGCAGGAGCCTAATGGTTGTCTTTAATTCTGTTAAGACCTGCGTGTCTATTCATCTTGTAATAGCTTTATTCCAAGTAGTTGTAATAGTTGCTAGTGATGATGGACAACCATGGAGCGGCGCCACTGAACTTGACGCAATGTTGGTGATGATGGAGATCATGTCCGTGCTTTGGAGATGGAGATCAAAGGCATAAGAAGAAAGGGCCATATCATATCACACTAATTATGAATTGCCTGTGATGTTAATCCTTTATGCATCTTGTATTGCTTAGATCGCGACGGTAGCATTATAAGATGATCCCTCTCACTAAATTTCAAGTAATAAAGTGTTCGTCCTTAGTTGGCACCGTTGCTAAGACTCGTCGTCTCGAAGCATCTCGTGATGATCGGATGTGATAGATTCTACGTGTGCATACAACGGGTGCAAGCCAGATTTGCACATGCGGAAACTAAGGTTAATCTTGACGAGCCTAGCATGTACAGACATGGTCTCGGAACACGGAATACCGAAAGGTAGAGCATGAATCATATGAGTGATATGATGAACATGAAGATTGTTCGCCGATGAAACTACATCTTCTCTCGTGAAGATCGGACTTGGTGTAGTGGACTTGGTTCGTGTAATCACTAAGACAATGTGAGGGATGTTGTTTTGAGTGGGAGTTCACCTAGTTAATTTAAGAATTAAAATTGAACTCAATTTATCATAAACTTAGTCTAAACTACTTGCAAATTTGTTGTAGATTATGGCGAATCTCTCCATCAATTTCAATGTGTTCCTAGAGAAAGAAAAGCTTAAGAACAATGGAAGCAACTTCATGGACTGGATCCGTGGTCTGAAGATTGTCCTTAGGGCTGGTCAGATGACCTATGTGCTCGAAGCACCGCTAGGTGACCCACCTGCAAATGATGCCACCGATGACGTAAAGAATGTTTACGCCACTTGGAAAAATCATTACTCCACAGTTCAGTGTGCCATCCTATACGGTTTAGAAACGGAGCTCCAGAAGCGTTTTGAGCACCACGACCCGTTCGAGATCATTAAGGAGCTCAAGCTCATTTTTGAGACTCACGCGGCCGTGGAGAGCTATGAGGCCTCCAAAAAGTTCTTTACCTGTAAGATGGAAGAGGGAAGCTCTGTTAGTGAGCACGTGCTCACCATGTCTGGGCATGCAAACAAGCTCCAAGAGTTGGGGATACCGATTCCTAATGAGTTAGGGATTCACCGTGTCCTCCAATCACTGCCACCGAGTTATAAGAACTTTGTGATGAACTACAATATGCACTGCATGAACAAGACGTTGCCTGAACTATCGTCCATGCTGAAAACTGCTGAAGTGGAGATCAAGAAGGAGCACCAAGTGTTGATGGTCAATAAGACCACCAATTTCAAGAAACAGGGCAAGCCTAAGAAAAAGGGCAACTTCAAGAAGGAATGACAAGAAAGCTGCACTGCTAAGAAGCCCAAGGTTGGTCCTAAACCTGAAACTGAATGCTTCTACTGCAAGGGTGCTGGTCACTGGAAGCATAACTGCCCCAAGTACCTGGCGGATCTGAAGAACGGCAACATCAAGAAGAAAGGTATATTCAATATACATGTTATTGATGTGTTTCTTACTTGTAATCGTAGTAGTGCCTGGGTATTTGATACTGGTTCGGTTGCTCATATTTGTAACTCAAAACAGGAGCTGCGGAATAAACGAAGACTGGCAAGAGACGAGGTGACGATGCGCGTTGGAAATGGCTCCAAGGTTGATGTGATCGCCGTCGGCACGCTCCCTCTACATCTACCTTCAGGATTAGTTTTAAATTTGAATAATTGTTATTTGGTGCCTGCGTTAAGCATGAACATTATATCTGGATCTTGTTTATTGCGAGACGGTTACTCTTTTAAGTCTGAGAATAAAGGTTGTTCGATTTATATGAGTAATATCTTTTATGGTAATGCACCTGAGATGAATGGTTTATTCTTATTGAATCTCGATAGTAGTGATACACATGTTCACAACATAGATGCTAAACGAATAAAATTGAATGATAATTCTACATACATGTGGCACTGTCGTCTTGGTCACATTGGAGTGAAGCGTATGAAGAAACTCCATTCTGATGGACTTCTTGAATCACTTGATTTTGAATCACTTGAAAGATGCGAAGCATGTCTAATGGGAAAAATGACTAAGACTCCATTCTCTGGTATAATGGAGCGAGCTACAGACTTATTGGAAATAATACATACCGATGTGTGCGGTCCAATGAGTGTAGCATCGCGTGGTGGATATCGTTATGTTCTCACTTTCACGGATGACTTAAGTAGATATGGGTATGTCTACTTTATGAAACATAAGTCCGAAACTTTCGAGAAGTTTAAGGAATTTCAAAGTGAAGTGGAAAATCATCGTAACAAGAAGATTAAGTTTCTATGTTCTGACCGCGAAGGTGAATATCTGAGTTATGAGTTTGGCATGCATTTAAATAAATGTGGAATACTTTCACAGTTGACACCGCCGGGAACACCACAGCGTAATGGTGTGTCCGAACGTCGTAATCGAACTCTCTTAGATATGGTTCGGTCTATGATGTCTCTTACAGATTTACCGCTATCGTTTTGGGGCTATGCATTAGAGACAGCCGCATTCACTTTAAATAGGGCACCATCTAAATCCGTTGAAACGACACCGTACGAATCGTGGTTTGGTAAGAAACCTAATTTGTCATTCCTTAAAATTTGGGGTTGCAAAGCATATGTAAAGAAGTTACAACCTGATAAGCTTGAACCGAAAGCAGAGAAATGCGTCTTCATAGGATACCCTAAATAAACAATTGGGTATATCTTCTATCATAGATCCGAAGGCAAAGTTTTCGTTGCCAAGAATGGATCCTTTCTTGAGAAGGAGTTTCTCTCGAAGGAAGTGACTGGAAGGAAAGTAGAACTCGACGAGGTTATTGAACCTTCTCTCGGAGTTGAGAGTAGTGCAACACCGGAATATGTTTTTGTGCCGCCTGCACCAACTGGAGAGGAAGCTAATGATGGTGATCATGAAACTTCGAACGAAGTTACTGCTGAACCTCGCAGGTCAACGAGGGTTCGTACCACTCCTGATTGGTATGACTCTGCCTTGAACGTCATGTTGGTGGACAACACTGATGACCCTGCGACGTATGAAGAAGCTATGGTGAGCCCAGATTCCGACAAATGGCTAGAAGCCATGAAATCCAAAATGGGATCCATGTACGAAAACCAAGTATGGACTTTGGTGGACTTACCGGATGGCCGTAAGGCTGTCGAGAACAAATGGATTTTCAAAAGAAAAACAGATGCTGATGGTAATGTTCATTTATAAAGCTCGACTTGTCGCGAAAGGGTTCCGACAAATTCAAGGAGTTGACTACGATGAGACTTTCTCACCAGTAGCAAAGCTAAAGACTGTGAGGATTTTGTTAGCAATCGCTGCATATTTCGATTATGAGATTTGGCAGATGGATGTCAAAATGGCGTTCCTTAATGGTGACATTGAGGAAGAGTTGTATATGGTACAACCCAAGGGTTTTGTCGATCCTAGTGATGCTGACAAGGTATGCAAACTTCAGCGCTCCATTTATGGACTGAAGCAACCATCCCGGAGTTGGAATCAACGTTTTGATAAAGTAATCAAAAACTTTGGATTTATACAAACTTATGGAGAAGCTTGTATTTACAAGAAAGTGAGTGGGAGCTCTGTAGCATTCCTAGTACTATATGTAGATGACATATTGTTGATTGGGAATGATATAGAACTTCTTAATAGCGTCAAAACCTATTTGAATAATAGTTTTTCAATGAAGGATCTTGGCGAAGCGGCATATATTCTAGGCATCAAGATTTATAGAGATAGATCAAGACGCCTAATAGCGCTTTCACAAAGTACATACTTAGACAAAGTTCTAAAGAATTTTAGAATGGAAGAGAGCAAGAAAGGGTTCGTGCCCATGTTGTCAGGTAAGACCTTGAGTAAGACTCAAAGTCCGGCTACGGCAGAAGATAGAGAAAAGATGAATAATATTCCCTATGCCTCGGCCATAGGTTCTTTCATGTATGCCATCTTGTACAAGACCGGATATAGCACATGCTGTTAGTTTGACTAGCGAGATATCGAGTGATCCTGGAATGGAGCCTTTGGACAATCAAGAATATCCTAAAGTACCTGAATAGGACTAAGGATATGGTTCTTTCTTATGGAGGTGATGAACAGCTTGTTGTAAACGGTTACACTTATGCTAGTTGGAACATCGATCCAGATGACTCGAAGTCACAGTCTGGATACGTATTTATTTTGAATGGTGCTGCAGTGAGCTGGAGGAGTGCCAAGCAAAGCGTTGTGGCGAAATCTTCAACTGAATCGGAATACATAGCTGCTTTAGAGGCTGCACAAGAAGCCATATGGATGAAGGAGTTCATTACTGAACTTGGCGTGGTTCCCAAAGTCGTTGGACCCGATGGCCATCTACTGTGACAACACAGGTGCCATAGCTAATGCACAGGAGCCAAGGTCACATAGCAAGCTGAAGCACATCAAGCTACATTTCCATGCTATTCGCGAGTATGTCCGAGATGGTGACATAAAGATTTGCAAAGTACACACTGATCTGAATGTGGCAGATCCGTTGACTAAACCTCTCCCTAGAGCAAAGCATGACCAACACCAGAACGCCATGGGTGTTAGGTATATTACCATGTAATCTAGATTATTGACTCTAGTGCAAGTGGGAGACTGTTGGAGATATGCCCAAGAGGCAATAATAAAAGTGGTTATTATTATAACTTTGTGTTTATGATAAATGTTTACATCCCATGCTATAATTGTATTATAAGGAAACACTGATACATGTGTGTTTTGTAAACATAAAAGAGTCCCTAGTAAGCCTCTTGTGGAACTAGCTTGTTGGTTAAATGATGATCATGGTTTCCTGATCATGGACATTGGATGTCATTAATAACAAGGTTATATCATTAGGAGAATGATGTGATGGACACACACCCATAGTAAGCGTAGCATAAGATCAAGTCATTAAGTTCGTATTGCTATAAGCTTTCAAATGCATAGTAACCTAATTCTTCGACCATGAGGTTATGTTAATCACCATCACCGGATGGGTACTTTGATGACATCAAACACCGCTTTGTAACTAGGTGGTTATAAAGGTGTCATTGGGTATTCTGAAAGTATGTGTTGAAGCGCATGGACCAAGATTGGGATTTGTCCATCCATATGACGGATAGATATGCTCTGGGCCCTCTCGGTGGAATGTCATCTAGTTAGCTTGCAAGCATGTGACTAGGTCACAAGGGATGACATAACATGGAACGAGTAAAGAGTACTTATCAGTAACGAGGTAGAACTAGGTATGGAGATACCGACGATCAAACCTCGGATAAGTAGAATATCGCGTGACAAAGGGAATTGGTTTCGTATGTTAATGGTTCTATCGATCACGAAGTCATCGTTGAGTATGTGGGAGCCATTATGGATCTCCAGATCCCGCTAATGGTTATTGATCGAAGAGGTGTCCTCATCATGTCTGCATATTCACGAACCGTAGGGTGACACACTTAAGGTTCGAAGTTGTTTTAAGTAGATATGGAATATGCGTTGGAAACCTAATGTTGTTCGGAGTCTCGGATTGGATCCGAGACATCACGAGGAGATCCGGAATTGTCTGGAGAATAAGATTCATATATTGGGGATCATTTTCTAAGTTAGGAAATGTTCTGGAGTATTTGTATGGGGATTCTAGAAGGTTTCGGAATGTTCTGGAAGGTTCTAGGAGATTTCTTGGAGTTTGCTTGAAAACCAAGAAAGGATCAAGGAGTCCTTGTGGGGCAAGACAAGGAGTCGTGGGGGAGGAGGACTCCTCCCTCCCAATCCTTGACCAAGGAAGGGAGGGGAGTCCTACTAGGACTCCCCCTCCCATGGCGCCTCCCTCCTTTAAATAGAGGGGTGGGGGCGCCACCCCCTGGCCCCCTCCACTCCAAGCCCTAGCCGTCGCCTCTCTTCTCCTCTCCTCCTTCCTCTCGCCAGCTTAGGCGAAGCCTGCAATTCTCTACTCCACCACCACCACCACACCGTCGTGCTGCTGGGATTCCGTGGAGAAGATCTACTACCTCCGCTTTCATTTGGAACGGGAGAGGAAGGTCTGCCGATTTTCGTGCAGGACCGACAGCAGAAGCTCTGCCGGAACGCGGCGCCAGAAGGATCGTCCACACGATCTTGAGATCGGCAAGTGATCGACTACATCAACCCCGAGATCCAATCTCGTAACGCTTTCGGATCTATGAGGGTTAGTACAGATCTATCTCGTTGCACATGTCTAATAGATTAGATCTTGGCTTTTATCTAGATTAGATCTGGGTTTTGTTCGTTCTTGCGGTAGAATTTTTTTGTTTTCCATGCTACGAACCCATCATAAATCATCCATAGTATAGCCCATAGCTCCTCGGTGTTTCTTCAATACCTCCAATAATCTTTCCTCTTCCTTCCCTGAAAGTTTAGAACTAATAATAACATGATATATTTTATTATCATCAATGTAAGCATATTTAAGATCATCAGGTAAAGGTTTTAGATCAAACACCGGATCCTTTTTAGGTGGGAATGTGGTACCCAAATCTTCCACAGGCAAGTTATGCTTATGCATCTTAAGTTGACGACGGAGAATCTCGTCAATCTCATTTCTTTCTTCCATGAAGATTTCACTTTCATGGTCTTCCATAAATTGCTGCAAAGCATTATTAGGAGCAAGAGAAATAGAAGCAAGTTGTTCAACTCTAAAATCCTCTTTAGGGGTTTCATTTTCACAAGGGACTTTAGTAAATTTTGAAAAATTAAACTCATAAGATTCCCCATAAAATTTAGTTAAAATTTTCTCCCTTTTGCACTCTATAATGGCTCCGCACGTGTTCAAGAAAGGTCTACCAAAAATTATAGTATAGGTTTTACTAGCAGCTGAACCAAGTACTAGAAAATCATCAGGATATTTAATCTTACCACAAAGAACTTCCACATCTCTTACAATACCAATTGGAGAGATGGTGTCTCTATTAGCAAGGTGAATAACCACATCAATCTCTTCTAGTTCTCAAGGACTAATTTCATGCATAATTTCTTTGTAAAGCTCGTAAGGAATAGCACTTGAACTTGCACCAATATCACATAAACCATAATAGCAATGATCACCAATTCTAACATAAAGCACATAGACACTAGCCTTTTTAGCTCTATTTGGATGTGAGACAATATTAGAAGCATCTTCACAGAAGACAATGTGTCCATCTTCTACATTTTTAGCGACAAGGTCTTTCACAATTTCTACTATAAGTTCAATGCTTATTTGTTCATCAGGTTTTACAGTTCTCTTTGTACTTTTATTAATTACACTAGTTATCATAGGATGCTCCTTTACCTTATCCGGGAAAGGTAATTTCTTGATATAAGGTTCAGGTAAGATGTGATCAACAGTGAAAAATTCAGTACTTCTAGTAGGAACACAATCAACAATATCTTTATATGGTGCATGATACTTGTTCCATTCATTTTTCGGAATTTCAATATATGAGGCAAAATCCTTAAAACAATTTGCAATAACTTGAGAGTCTAGACCATAAGTATTTTTAATATTTTGAAAGTCATCAGTTCCCATAAAAGATTCAATGCATTCATAATTGTAATTTATACCTGACTTTCTTCCTTTACCATTCTCCCATGCTTCAGCATTGTCTTGAATACGGTCTAGAAGATCCCATTTAGCTCCTTCTTCCATGCGTGTAAATGATCCAGCACAAGAAGCATCCAAAAAATCCTTATCATGAAGAGAAAGCCTTGCATAAAAGTTATTGATAATAATATTATTGGGGAGCTCATGAATAGGACATTTGAGCATTAGTAACTTCAATCTCCCCCAAGCTTGAGCTGTAATCTCTCTGTCAAGAGGCCAACAGTTTTATATTTGATTTCGATCTTTATGAATCTCACTAGGAGGATAAAATTTTGAATAAAAGAGAGGCACTACTTCCTCCCATTCAAGAGCTTGACCATTGTTCAGCAGCTTATACCATTCCTCAGCTCTTCCTTTCAGTGATAACGAGAATAACTTCTTCTTGACTTGATGTTGTAATTCCTGCACACTTGAACATCCCGCATAATTCGGGTATAAAGAGCAAATGATCACCGGGATGGACACTTCCATATCCAACATAATAGTTATCCATAACACGATCAATAATTCTTGTAGGTATTTTAAACGTATCATTTTCAATAGGTGGTGGTTCATCTACTACCTTAGCAGTGGTAGTAGCATTACGAAATAAGAAACTCAGCGAATTATCCATATTGAAATAAAGTAACTAACAGAAGTGAACAATACTCACAGTATAAGTTTCCTTTACCAGTTCCACTCTCCAATAGCGCTTCACTCCCTAGTAATGGCGCCAGAAAATAGTCTTGATGACCCATAAGTATAGGGGGTGTATCACAGTATTTTTGATAAGTAAGAGTGTCGAACCCAACGAGGAGCAGAAGGTGTTGACGAGTGGCTTGGAGCAGGAATTCTCTGTAAATACTTAGCAAACGGATTTTTAGGATTTTTTGCTAATGCAGATAAATAAAGTGCGAGTAAATAAAAGACAATAATAATAAATGCAGCAAGTGTCCCAATCCTTTCTTTAGCAAAGTACAAGATGTTTGTATTACTTAAGATGACCAAACGTTCTCGAGGACACACAGGAATATCGTCAAGTGCTTTCGCTTCATATATTTGATTAATCTTCTTTAGTTTGATAAGTGTTGTGTGGGTGAACCTATGCTAATGTACCGACCTTCCTAGGACTAATACATACTTGTGATTATACCCCTTGCAAGCATCTGCAAGTACAAGAAAGTAATTAATATAGAAACCTAACCACAGCTTTATACTCTAAGATCCTGACATCCCTTGTGCAAAGGTTTCCTAACGGGGGTTCAGGTTTCTGTCACTCCGGCAACCCCTACGATTAGTAGACAAATACACATTGCATTGCCCTAGGCCCATAAAGGTTAAGTGTTATGTAGTCGACGTTCACATGAAACAACTAGAAGAATAACACCACAACTTAAATAACAAACTATTGAATCTTTCTCAATACAACTCCACTACTAATAACATGACTTCTCCCATGTCCTCAAGAACAAAACGAACTACTCACAAGACATCATATGGATCAAGATCAGAGATGATATAATGATAAGAAACAATCTGAACATAACAATAATTCAATGGTTCCACTCAATAGCATCAACTACTACAAGTAATCAACACCGGGAAAGTTTCCCCTAAGAACTATGCAAGATTCAACCCAATTGTTACAGCGGTATGAAGTGGTGATGATGGTGCTGGTGGAGATGATGATGAAGATGATGATGATGATCCCGATGAAGTCCAGCTTGATGGTGGTGTTGATAGCGACGATCTCCCCTCTCCGGGAAGGAATTCTCCCCGTAGAATTCTGTCTGCCGGAGAGATCTTTCTCTCTCTGTAGTTTTCCGCCCTGCAAAGGCGGCAGAATCTTTCTGTGGTCACTCTCTAGGTATTAGTGTTTCGTGGGGATAATATACGCCAAAGGGGAGAGCTAGGAGTGGGCCAGGGTGGCCACACCACCTGGTGGCGCGGCCAGGGGTGGCCCGCGCCAGGGGGTGGTGTGGGACCCCTGTGGCCCATCTCCACTCCCCCTTCTGGCATCCTTCGTCCTCTAGAAAAATAGGATTTTCCATATATTTTCCCGGATTTTCTGATCTTCGTGAATTTCGCCTCCAAACAACCCCTTTTTGCATCAGAATCCTGACTGGAGCGGTCCATCGTCCAAAAGTCATCAACCGTGCAAAAACAGATGAAATAACATACGTATCATCTCTTAATATGAACTATATCAATGAATAACAGTAAATTATGATATAGAATAGTGATACAAAATGGACGTATCAAACACCATAAGAATAAACATATACTCATGCAGTACCACCTGATTTTCCAGTTTGTCGATCCAGGTGATATCAAGTTATGTAAGATACACACGGATGAAAACGTTGCAGATCCGTTGACAAAGGCACTTCCACAACCTAAGCATGAGGCGCACGTAAGAGCAATGGGCATTAGATTCCTAGACATGTGTGATGTCAGGATGATTGACTCTAGTGCAAGAGGGAGACTATTGGGAATATGCCCTAGAGGCAATCATGTTTGATGGTATTCCCCAAAGTATTCATAAAGTGATAAAGTTGTCCTTGTATGAACATCAGATATATATCACTGAATACGTGATTCAGTTGTGGAACTATATATTTATGATTTTTAATACTAGATTATCCTTTGTCATTGAGGTTGTGTTGGACACACAACTTAGACCAATGTGCAAGTCGGCTGATGACACTGTTCCACTTGTGATTGGCATGGTGATGTTATTCCGACTTATACTAATTCGGCTAAAGAGTTTAGCGAGTAGGCTAACCCATAGTTGAGATGCAACGAGCATGTTGTCATTTGCAATCTCAAGCAATGGAATCCTTTGACTTGAGGTGATTGCATGCTCCGAGTTGTGGATCATCATCTTAGGTTCTATCAAACGCTATTCCGTAAATGGGCAGTTATAAAGGTAGAGTTCGGGTTGGTTATGAATCAAGCTGCGTTACATGGATTACCAAGATAGGATTTGCCCCTCCACAATGGAGAGATATTCTCTGGGCCCTCTCGTGTGATATGATTCGGAAGCATGGCCATGTGCTACTCAGTTAAGTGTTAACTGAGGAGTCAAACTAAGTGTTGGTCAGTGAATCACATAGCACGGAACCAAAAGAGAGTTAATCTATTGAAGGAATGGCAACAACTCGCCTATAGCTTGATAAGGTATATCGTGTGACAAAGGGACTTGGACAAAAGTCACGGTCTTCTGACTTTATGGCACTTGGGAGTTGGCACATCTTGCTAGAGGCCACTACCATCTATCGACTTGAGACCAAGTGTTCATGGGAGTGAGTTGGACTCAAATCCATGACGGGATACTTTGAGGTGTAGATCATGTCATGTTTAGGTGTACGTGAACCCTACAGGGTCACACTAAGAGTAAGGAGCCCATGTGGATTAGATCCATGTGGAGATTGGGATACAACCTAGATGATCCTCAAGCATTGAACCCAACTAGGAGTGTATATAAGTGGACTGACAAGGGATAGTCCCTAACCTAGAAGTCACTTTCTCTACTCCCATTTCGGGCTAGATAGGATCTAGCCATCCGCTGCCCAGAGCTCCTTCCTCTATGTGTGGATACCAGTAGAGGCGTTACACATGTGGCGCTAGAGACAAAGGGGCTCGTGGGGATCCGACGAAGGAGTTCATGTGATTAAGAGGAGCTGTTCGTGGGATCATTAGGCACTGCTTCAACGCACTACAACAAGTTCCGCATTTGCGCGTCTAGCGGTAATCTCGTGGCTTATCACCTAAGCTATATCTTGGGAGTAACATGTAAGGGAAAAAGTTTTGTTTATCTTTGTGTGGCCCAACAATACCATGTATACAAATCACAGGAACCTGATAAGTCATACCCATGTCAGTAGCCCCCGAGGATCCACTCGAATCGTAGATTTGGGTTGAGTCTCCAAGACATTTCTAACATTAAACCTGAAGATTATTTTGACTAAGAGAACTATAAGCTCAATATTTTTTTCATCAGGGTTTTGGTATAACGAGTCTGGTGCATCCAACAGACCGGAACCAGTTAATTGTTCTTGGGCAAAAACAACATGAACCTTCTCAAGCTCAAGTCTTCGAACTTGAACCTGATATATACTGGCGTAATTCAGTTCAGGCCATGGAGGTCTTATCGAATACTGAATTCCATTTTTGTATTTTGGGTACCCAACACATCCGTCAGGATTTTTCATTATATCATAGATATGGAAAGTTTCTAGCAGAGCGCATTCCCGTGTGTTTACTAGGCTCACATGGCGGATCCCACTCTCTTACCTTTGAGTCATAAACACGATATTCAAACATGTTATTGCAGCATACACGGCCTGAGAACTTGAAGCTTTTATCGACTATCTTGTTTTCCTATATGAATAGCTGAAGTTGTCACTTTGCCAAAGTATTGTTGACATTTTCATCGGGTGAGTTGTTAACGCTCCTGATGGGAGTAACTATTTGAGGCTACACTTGTGAGGCTCATAGGTTTTTGTTTCATCGACTCCATAGGAGGATATTTTGCTTTTCCTATCGGGTGCACGACAAGCGCTCTCGATGGTAGTATCCCCCGAGGCTATGTTTAAATGCTTACATTCGAGCATAGGCTTAGATTTGTTCTTCATGTAGTTTTGCTATTAGATCGACTCCGTAGGAGGATATATTTTCTACCAGGTCCTCGGCCAGCACTCCTAATGGGAGTAGCCCCTGAGGCTATGTTGAGGTGGTTGCACCTGAGCATAGGATCAAAGCTGTATCATCTAAGGAGGTACTCGACTCAGGTCTTGTATTTCCTTGATAAGCAATATTATTGGGTATGTGGCCAGTTCTCCTGTTGGGAATAGCCCCCAAGGCTAAGTTCAAATACTTGCACTAGAGCATAGGCTCGAAGATCTTCATCATCCGAAGAATTTTTTGACTCGGGTCTTGAATCTGGCGATATCAATACTTTATATCTGGTTAATGTTGGTGAACACGATATTTGTTCTTCCCTGCTCATGACGTTATTTCCGATGCTGATGGTGTGCTTGAGCTGAGATGGAGAGTACATGATGGGACACATCAGTAGTGGGATCGTGACATAGGTTGACAAACACGTGGGCGGCGGGTCAGCAGGGCATTGACCACACGACCCCATGTAGCGCATGAATCAAGGCGACACGATATTTATCTCCCTATTTTCTGTGGTAATGGAATTAACGGGACCCGACAAATCATTTTTACTATGGCCATGTGTCACCTTGAATTTAACCATGTGAAACGACGCTAAGATTTGATGGTTATCCTCTAGCGTTGTTTCTTTATAAACGACAGAGGGAAGAATTACTGCTCACTTCCCCCCGTCTGTTGCTAATCTTCATCTTCTTCCTCCCGCTCATCATCTCCATTGCTGTCATTCCTATGCTTTATTGTTCCGTGTACTGCTCCTACGACCACGACTTCCTCACCATGGGGAAAAATAGAGGCGCCGGTTCTGCCGCCTATATTACGGTAGCGAAGGCGAAGATTGGTGGGTGGAACCTGCCGAAGTGCAATTCTCAGGAGCTCCATGAGACCTGCAAGTCTGAAGTTCTTCCAGAGAGTGTCTCCTTCAATCTCCTTGGTGATGAGGCCACACCTGCACCCGAGGAGGGATAAAAGGTAATGTTTCTATCTTTCTTGTATCGTGGTCTTTCCCTTCCTTCCAACAAATTTCTTTGTGGGATTCTCTTCGTATACAGCGTGTAGCTACACCAGCTTGCGCCGAATTCTATCCTCCACATTGCCTATTTAATCACCCTCTGTGAGTGTTTTCTTGGGATCCACCCTCATGGGGGCATGTGGAAATGCCTATTCATCATGCGGAGGAACGCGAGGAAAAACTTTGTTTATGAAGTTGGCACCATCATCGTCTCCATCCTTGTGGTTGTCGATTATTTCAACTTCAAAATAGCTGACTCTGTCCAAAACTAGCAGAAGAAGTTGTTTGACATCAATGACGAGAAACTCGGAGGTCAACTTTATGGGTTTGCTCCTTTTGATCCGAAGAAAAGCGTGAAGAAACTCAAGTCTTGGGAGCAACATGCAACTTCGGCAGAGAATGAGGAGACAAACCTACTGATGGACTGGATCCATGCCCCTGCAATATAAGACCGGGAAGTAGGTCTCAGGTCTCCAAATTATGTCCTATTTCCTTCGAATCCACATTCATCCTATCCAAGCAAGGATATTGGCTATGTGGACATACAGTCAGAAGACAAGCCCAATGAAGGTTTTGTTGGGTTCGTGCATAGAAAACAAAAAATTGCTATGATGTGAACAACTAAGCACCAAGATCTATCTACCTATATACAATCAATATGTGGATATACATCCATAGAGAACTTTCCCTAGAAGAGCGACAAAGTGTTACGAGATTGAACTCGTGGATGATGTAGTCGTTTGCTTGCCGATCTCAAGATCGTGAGGAACTCCAGCACCACAACTCAGCAGTGCATCCGTGATCGCACACACGTCTGGTCCTCCGAAAACCTCTGCGTCCTCGCTCCATCAAAGCAGCAGAAGTAGCAACTCCTTTGAGACAAAGCCACCGGGAACATGTACTTTGCTAATCCGAAGCAATGGGGAATAATCTAGAGGGTGAGAGAGATCCTTCACGAGGAGGTGTGAAGTGAGAGGAGGAGGAAGGGCATACCCCTCCCATGGTCGGCGTCCAAAGGAGGTGCCCCCACCTCTCCCTCGTTCATGTCGGTGGAAGCTCCACTCACATAATTCCTTCTCCACTCACATGTCCACGCATATCTCATTTAATAAAACTCTATTATTTATTTTCAATTTTTTTAACTCCTTTAATTAACAAACATTCATATAAAACCCCCTAAAACATTTCAATATCACGTGCGGAACCAGTTTCAGCAATTTCACCCAAAATAATTTCAGTTTCCATCGAAATAATTCTAGCGCTTTCATAATATCTATCTGAAACATATTTGCTCCTAAATGGTGTCGGTATCCCTTAAGTGTGTAACCCTACGGTTCGCAAATAATGCATACATGATTGAGATCTCTCTCCGATCAATAATTAGCATCGGGACCTGGAGATCCGTACTGACTCTCGCACATTCAATGATGACTCCAGTGATCGTGTGAACCTTCAACATTTGTAACTAAATCCCTTTGTCTCATGATATATTACATGTCTGAGATTCAATCATCGGTGTCCCCATACCTAGTTTGATCTTGTTACCGACAAGTACTCTTTTCTTATTCCCGTGATATAATGTTCTAGTGATCTTATCACTTTCTTGCAAGTTACATCAATGTGATACCACCGAGAGGGATTAGAGTATATCTCTCTATCATCGGGATGGACAAATTTCACTCTTGATCGATGATCCTCAACATAATACTTTTGGAGTATCTGAACCCACCTTTATTGTCACCCTGTTATGGTATGCTGTTTGATGTTATCAAGTTACTCTTCCAGTGTTAGTGATTGACATGATGTCATGTTCTAAGGACTAAAGTTATTTTGTATGATGTTATAACAATGTAAACATAATGACTTTGGTCATATTTTTATACTTCGAATGAATGGTCATCACATTATTCTACCAATGTTGTGACCTTGTTATTAACAACATCCAATGTCCATGATCAGGAAACCTTGATCATCTTGTTAATCAGCAAGCTAGTTTATATGAGAGATAACTAGGAACTCTGTATTTGTTTGTTAAACACACATGTATTAATGTTTCCAATTAATAAAATTATAGCATGCAAAATAAACATCTATCGTATACTTAGAATAAGATAATAACAACTTTATTATTTCCTCTCGGGCATATTCCCTTCAGTCTCCCACTTGCACTAGAGACAATAATCTAGTTTACATAGTGATAAATCTAACACCTATGGAGTTCTGGTATTGATCATGTTTTTCCCTAGGGAGAGATTTAGTCAACAGATCTACTACATTCATATTCGTATGTACTTTAGAAATCTGTATATCTCCATCCTTGACATGTTCACGGATGGAGTGAAATCGGCGCTTGATATGCTTGGAATTCTTGTGAGACCTCGGTTCTTTAGCATTGGCTATGGATCCATTGTTGTCACAATAGATCACCATTGGGTCAAACTCACTAGGAACCACACCTAGTTCAGTTATGAACTCCTTCACCCAAACCGATTCATGTGCCGCTTCTGAAGCACCAACATATTCCACCTCCATTGTCGATCCCGCCACCACAAGTTGTTTGAATCTCCTCCAACTAACTCTGCTCCATTCATGATAAATACATAATTGGATTGAGACTAAGAGTCATCCGGATCTGTATCAAAGCTAGCATCGACATAACACTTAGCGATGAGCTCTTATTCACCTCCGTACATGACAACCATATCCTTAGTCCTTCTCAGGTACTTAAGGATATTCTTGACTGCTATCCAGTGTTCCGAACCTGGATCAGATTAGTACTTGCTAGTCAAACTAATAGCATATGCCAGATCCGGTCTTGTAGATAGCATGACATACATTATAGAGCCTATGGTTGAGGCATATGGGATCTTATCCATTATCTCTCTTTCTTCCACCATAGCCGGACTTTGAGTCTTACTCAATGTCTTGCCTTGTAAAATAGGTAAGAACCCTTTCTTACTTCTATATATTTTAAACTTCTTTAAAATCTTATCAAGTTATGTACTTTGTGATAGCCCAATTAGGCATCTTGATCTATCTCTATAGATTTTGATGCCTAGTATGTATGATGCTTCACCAAGGTCCTTCAACGAAAATTTGTTGTTTAGACAAGTTTAACACTATTTAAAAGATCTATATTATTTCCAATTAATAATATGTCATCCACATACACTACAAGAAAAGTTTCCTTCCGCATTGACTTGGCCTGATAGTCCTCGTAGAAGGCACGTCTTCTGCGACGAATTTCTCGGCTCGACCGTGGCCGATGGAAAACTTTTTTTCTAGTTTCGTGGCCCTCTACTACGACGGAACCGCTAAAAACATGGAGGAAGCTCGGTCAGTGGCAGAAGAAAGATTTTAGTTTCCTCGTGCGATGTTGACTCGCTGAAGTATTTTGAGGCGTGTGGGTCCCGGATGTCAGTGTCTCTAGCGGACCATATTTTTGGGTCACGCCTCCCTGATTTGAACTCGATAACGTTGCTCGACGCATCTGCCATTTAGGCAGGCTTCTAGGACCCACATGTCAGCCTTTCATTAGAAGAATCGTGTGTATGATGGAATTTGTTTCCTTCGCTCACGCTACCCTGTTCCGAACTTGATAGCGTTGCTCATTGCATCTGCCGTTTAATCAAGTAGCTAGGGCCCACATGTCATCCTCTCATTAGAAGAAACATGTGTATTATAGAAATTTTCCCTTGGCTACTGCATCCCTGATTTCAACTTGATAACATTGCTCGATCTATCTTCCGTTTAGTCACGTTGCTAGGTCCCCATGTCAGCCTCATATTAGAAGAATCGTGTGTATGATAATTTTTTTTTTGCTCGCACTACCCTGTTCTGAACTTGATAGCGCTGCTTGATGCATCTAACGTTTAATAAAACTCCTGGACCCCATATGTCATCCTCCCATTAGAAGAAACATGTGTATGATAGAATTTTTCCCTCGGTCACGTCTCCATGTTCCGAACTCGATAGAGTTGCTCACTGCATCCACCATTTAATCACGCTGCTTGGCCCCACATATCATCCACTCATTTGAAGAAACGTGTGTATGATGGAATTTTTGCCCTTGGTCGCACCTCAGTGTTCCAAAATTGATAGCGTTGCTCGATGCATCAGCCTTTTTAGGCTCCTGGGTCCCCCATGTGAGCCTCACATTATAAGAAACATGTGCATGCTAGACTTTTTTCTCGTTGCATGTGCCTGTTTCGAACTTGGCAACATTGCTCGATGCAGCACCTATATAATGTCGCGCTACTGGGTCCCACATGTCGGTCTCTCTATAAATGAAACCTGCGTATGATGGACTTCTTTTTTCAGCCGCGTCCGCTGTTTTGACCTTGGCAACATTGCTCGATGCGGCAGGTGTGTATGGTCTTGCTGATGAGGCCCCCATGTTAGCTTCTCTGGTATGTTCTAGCTTGTGGGTCCCTGATGCATCCTTGTCAGTTTGGGCAGGTAGGTCCCCGATGCCAGCCTCCTGTACAAGTATTTAACTTTTTTTTCAAACCCGACCATTAAACTCGAGAGATGCTACAGGTTGGTGGGTCCGCGATGTTAGCCTTTCTGTAATGCGATATTGCTAGAAGAAAAAAATGTAAACCCAAGATATTATGTGCACATAGGGGATTTGAACTCAAGACCTTTGAAATAAATAGACATAAAATGAGTGCGTTATAACTACACAAAATATATCTATAGAAAAGATATCATTAAATGTTTATTAGGACTACAACTTATGTATTAGTCTTTTTATAAATATTTTGTGTCCATGTTTATCTCTTTTAAAATAGAAAACGGTAGTGCTCCTGGCATCTCAATTTATAAAATGCCATATAATAGAGTAGTTTCTTAAAAACTTGGGAAGGTGGAGTTTTTTGAAGGGGTGAGGGACAATGGCCAAAAGGCCTAATTAAAAATATTTTGGGCTATACTCCATGGGCTTCTTTCTCAAATTTCACTGTGCTATGTTCAACAGTCCCCTTACCCTGAAAAGGCCCAAATATAATGTTCTGGGCTAGCTCCACGACCTCCTTTCTCAAATTTCATTGGGACGTTGTAGGCTAGGGGTCCAGGATGTCAGCCTGTCCGTAATGCGATATTGCTAGAAGAAAAATGTAAACCCAAGATATATATATGCAAAACTAAGATATATATATGTGCACACAGGGGATTCGAACTCAAGACCTTTGAATTAAATAGACGTAAACTGAGTGCGTTATAACTACACCAAAGATATCTATAGAAAACATATTATTAAACGTTTATTAGTACTACAACTTATGTATTAGTCTTTTATACATATTTTGTGTCCATGTTTATCTCTTTTAAAATATAAAATGGCAGCGCTCCTGGCAGCTCAATTTATAAAATGCCACATAATAGAGTAGTTTCTTAAAAACATGGGAAGGCGGAGTTGTTTTGAAGGGTGGGGGGTAATGCCCAAAAGGCCTAATTAAAATACATTGGTCTATACTCCATGGGATCTTTTCTAAAATTTCACTATGCTGTGCTCAGCAGTCCTCTAGGTTGTGCTCCACGGGGTCCTTTCTCAAATTTCAGTGGGCTGTGGTCAGCACTCCACTGAACCTAAAAAGGCCGAATTAAAATGTTCTGGGCTAAAAAGGGGCGGAATGGGCTAGATTTCTTCTCCTTGTTAATGAAAATTGCATTGTGATGTGGCTCGGCTGGATTCGAAACAAAGACCACATAGAGGGAGGTGGAAAACAGATAATTATTTTGACACATATTCATGCGAAAAGTCAAAAGAACCATGGACACACCCTCCGCGTGCGCCAAAACTGGACTGATACCCTATGACTTCACTTGGTGAAATCACGCTGTATCTTTACCCCTCTCATATCTGTCCAAAAAACACATCCAACGATTCCAATGACAAAAAGGCAAAAGCTCTAGTGCAAATAGCCAGTTAGCAACGACAAAACTTTTGGCAGATTTTATACTAGCATTTAAAAGATTCATAAGTATAGAATAAAATAGAAAAATATCGACAAATTCCCAGTTCGTAATCATCCACACTTGACAGATTCATGAGCATTTCAAAGTGGTTGATTCAGCAATACAAACACTGAAATTCAATAGCAGTACAGAGATAATCAGTTCTTGTTTCAGCTCTAAAAACGTTGGCACATGATGAGTTTGCCCCTTTTCTCTAAACACACTTCATCATTGGAGAATGCAAAACTGACGATCAAGTCTTCATTTGTGTGCATATCTCGTTCTGACATCAATGCCTATGTGACCAACATATATGCAACCCATAATGCCCAAGCCTCATCTAGATTGTGACAAGGCCATGTTTCAAAACAAAATCAAGATAGGTCATCTATTGCCCTTGATCTAAACAAGTACTAGTACATCAATATTATCTCTATGAAATACTTTAGTAAAAGCAACGACAGAAAATTTGACAGATTCAGTAGCATTTGAAAGATTCGGCAGTACATAATAAGACTAGAAAAGTATCTTACAGGTTCCCAATTCACATTTAGCAGCACTTGACAGATTCAGTAGCAATTTAAAGTGGACGATTCAACAGTGGCAGAAAATAACTAAAATAATTGATAGATTTAGCATTGCCGACATTGAAATTCAATGCCAGTACAATAATGCAGCAAGCCCAAGTTCCAAAAGGAAAGCGAGACCATGCATATTCTCCACTCGATCTGAACAAGTCCCAATACATATGTATTACTACAAAATAGATTAGCAGTTGTTGAACTTCATACAAAATACTTAGTAGAAGTGTAGAAGTACAAGTTTACACTAAGCTAGAAACCACTATATGTCCCATCATACGTACTCAAAGAAAAGAGAATGCTTCAGCGTGTTAAACTGGGTTGCACGCTAGATTTTCTGCCTCTAGTCAGCAGCGTACATGTAAAATTCATACGACAAACCAAGAAATTCAGGATCCTTAATTTTGGACATTCTAATTACAAAGGGAATCCTCCACCAACATAAACTAGCTAATTAGTATAACATTACATACACTCATGGTAGGATCATCACAAGAGGATTAAGATGTGATATCTCAACGGTGAATCTTGTCCGATGATAGGTTCAGTAGTATGCCAGTAAAGCCGCGGCTTCAATAGAAAATACGTGAGCACTTATTGCGTGTTCTTGGCCAGCGACGGCCTAATCGTTGTCTCAGATGAACTTGTTACTACAACCTGATTGAAACTAGCGAACAAGACCAATGACCAAAACATCAACTCGTAGCATGGCGATTCGCACACCGCCGACCTGATCGGCCTGACGGAGAGGAGCAATTCCATGCTATGCCCTTCAATTTGGGCGACGAACATCTTGCCCTCCTTCCCAATGCTGATGACCTCAGCTCTCAATGAGCCCGGTGCACGAACCGACAGAGACGGGTCCCATTTTTTGGGGCTGTATTTGGGCACCATCAGCGAGTGGGCAGATATGAAGTGCTTGACGAACACTTCCTTGACGCTAGTGAACTTGCATCCTGGCTCCGTTCAAACACACCGGTAGTAGTTGCACGCGATCTTGTGGTCGTAGACATCCTTGTAGGAGACCAAAGTCCAGAAGATGTTGTTGGGGCACCTACTACCTTTTCCGCCAGCGACTTGGCGATACAGCTCCTTGGAGCATGTGTCCAGCCGGACAGTGCTGGTAGTGTCCAGACGCATAGCTATTTCATTGAAGACGTCGTTGCTGATCTTCGTCCAGATGTCATTCAGCCGGTTGTGCCTCGAATCCACATTCATCACGTCCGGATGGATTGGGGGCAAGGGCAGGTCACTGTTGGGATTATTTGGAGGAGAGGGGTGGTAGCCTGGAAGGATCGATGTTGCAGGTGAGATCGCAAGAAAAATGTGTGAAGTGCGCGCTCGAGAAGATCCAAATGCGGCCTCGCGGAGTTGGGGATGGCTCTTGGAAGGAGGGGGTTTTGCTATGCTCCTTCGGCTATCTTCTGCCGGGCATACTGCATCGAGGACACTGACTAGAGTTATGGAGTAGGGAGTACTATATCTACTGTAGACTAGCACGCTGCCATGGAGTGTTCTGTCATCACATCTGAGTTATTAGAACTACTTCCATTTTTATACTACTTCCTCCAGTTCGTATTCTAATGGCCTCAACTTTGTCTACATTCATATCAGTTAGACAGAGTAGTTGTAAGTTGATTCACTTACATTTTTTGATACTTCATACCAAAATATCAAGATGCTGAACCTCATATGAACTTTCTAGAAAGGTACCCCTTTGCAAAGTTTGGCAAGCCTGCTAAAATTGCTGAAACTTATAGAAAGGCAAGAACCCAGGCCTAAATTACATCATGCTTGGTGAAATAACGACTGGTTCCCAGTTCATATTCAGCAGCATTTGAAAGTGACTAATTCAGCAATACAGACTCTGAAATTCAATAGCAGGACAACGAGAATCAATTCTTGTTTCAGCACTAAAAACCTTGGCAGGGGATCAGTCGCTTTTTTCCGAACACACTTGATCATTGAAGCAAGTAAAACTAACGATCATGTCTGATTTTCTGTGCATACCTTCTACTCACATCAATGACTGTGTGACCCGCCCCAAGCCTCATCTAGATTATGATAAGGCCATATTTCAAAAGAACAGTAAGACCATCTACTTCCCTTGATCTAAACAAGTACCAGTACGTCAATATTAGTTCTACAAAATACTTTAATAATGTAATAAAAATGACAGAACATTTAACAGATTCACTAGCATTTGAAAGATTCAGTAGCACTGAATAAAATAGAAAAATATCAATAGATTCCAAATACATAATCAACGGCACTTGATAGATTCACCAACATTTTAAAGGGACCGATTTAGCAGTACAAACAATAACCAAAAGAATTGACAGATTTAACAATACATACATTGAAATTCAATAGATGTAGCAAGACCATAATTCAAAAGGACATAGAGACCATATTCGGTCCATGTTCCAAAGGAAGAGCAAGAACACCTACTGGTCTTGATCTAAACAAGTACCAATACATCACTATTATTTATAAAAAATACTTGATTACTAGCAACAACAGAACATTTGAAAGATTCACTGGTATTTGAAAGATTTAGCAGTACTGAATAAGACAGAAAAATATCAACGGATTCCCAGTTCATAATAAGAGGCACTTGACAGATTTAGCACCATTTCAAAGTGACCGATTTAGCAGTACAGATAATGACCAAAGGAATTAACAGATTCAGCAATGCAGACATGGAAATTCGGTAGATGTAGCTAGGCCATGATTCAAAAGGAAAGAGAGACCATATTCTGCACTTGATCAGTCGGTCTGAACAAGTACCAGTACATAGGTATTACTCCTACTAAAAAGATTAGCAGTAACAGAACTCCATACAAAATACTCGGAACTACCTTAATCTAGGAACCACATTTCCCAAAATAATAAGAAAAATCCTGTCGAGGAGTACATATGTTCAAGTTAGGATCATCACAAGAAGATTAAGATGTGTTATTCTATAAGAATCCTGTCGATACGAAGCTTGTATTCCACGATGAACTTCGATGGTCGATTCTGACGACGAGCGACCAGATTAGACCGGCAAACCGACAAAGAGCAAGTGGATTTAGGCTTCGCATAGAATACCTTCTCACACAAGACATTTGGATATGTAGAGCTCAACTTCACAATTATGGCAACAAGCGCGTCGGATATCAAGATGACTTTGTCGCGCCCATCAAATAGCACGTAGAACACCGTGTCATCGTCCCTAGTTTGCCCGATATCTACATTCTGCGAGCCTGGTGCTAGCATCGGCTTAGATATGTACCTGCCTTTCCTACGATAGCGTAAAATGTGCAACCTCATGGAGTCGGATCCTCTGAGGTAGGAGTGGATCACAAACGACACGACAACAAACTCGCAGCTAGGTACCACATAGTTCCACGGGACTATAGTAACGAGCATTGAAAATGAAGACATATATGGTTGGGCAGCCGATACCAATTGGGTCTGTCACCAACATAAAGTAATTAATTAGTACAACATTACATATATTCATATTACGATCATTACAAAAATATTTATATGTGTTAACTCACACTTGAAACTAGTTGTTGATATACTTATAATCCGGGGAGAATTCTGATGACTTATCTCGAAGCTCGCAGGTAGCATCGCGGTTTCGACAGGTACGACCTGAGCCCTTTCAGCGCGACTTTAGCCAATGAAGGCCCGCTCATCAACTCATATATCGCTACCATTTCGACTAAATGGAGCTTATCCGATGACGATAACAACCATAACATCACCTTGTACCATGGCGATTCGCACGTCACTGACCTGACGTACCTGACGGATAGGACGATGTACGTGGTGTACCCTTCAATTAGGGCCTCGCAAACTCTGTGCCCTCTTTCCCGATGCCAATTATCTTTGGTGCGGGCACCAGGTCAGTCGGGTACCAGTGCTTGTTGAAGTAGGTCACTGATACGTTGCTAACGTATCCATAATTTTTGATGTTCCATGCTTGTTTTTATCTACTTTCTTTTGTTTTGTTCAACTTTGGAGTACTTTCTACATACTTTCTTAGACTAACCTATTAACAAGAGCCACAGTGCCAGCTGCCTATTTTCTGCTATTTTTGGTTCTAGGAAAGTTAGAAAATAAATATTCTCGGAATTGGCGGGACAAAAGCCAAAGTCAGTTTTTCACCGAGGGACACACAGAGCCAGAATACGAGACAGAGAGGGGCTAGGGGGCCGCCACACCACATGGCCGCGTGGCCCAGCCTGGCTCACACCAGGGGGTGGTGTGGCCGCATCTGGCACCCCCTCGGCCTCCCCTTTCGCCTATAAGATGCCTTTGATACAGAAACCCTAAGTACCCGATCAAAATTCCACGAAAGAGTTTGTAGCCGTCATCATATCCATCCCTAGATCGGGAGGGATCTGAAGCTCTTCCTGGCACCCTGTCGGAGGGGAGAATTCACCTTGGAGGCCTTCTTCATCATCATGCAAGCCTCCGGTGTGATGCGTGAGTAGTTCATCTCTGGACTACGGGTCCATGTAGTAGCTAGATGGCTGGTTCGCCTCCTTTGTGCTATCATGTTTAGATCTTGTGAGCTCCGTCCATGATCAAGATCATCTATTTGTAATTCCTACATGTTGTGTTTGCAGGGATCTGATGGATATTGAGATGCTATTTCAGATTGATTATTGATTCTATTATGTCTTTGTTATTTGTGATCTTGCATGCTTTCTGTTGTTAGTAGCTATCTTGGCCAAGTAGATGCTATCAACTCCAAGAGTTAGTATTTATGCTCGATAGTGGGTTCATGCCTCTAGTAATCTAGGGAAGTGACAGAAATCTCTAAGGTACTAGATGTGTTGTTCCTACTAGGGAGAAAACAACAATCCTTTGTTCATAGAACAATCGTATTGTTTACTTTACACGCAATGCGTAATGCAATTATCTGTTGCTTGCAACTTAATACTAGAGGGGGTTCGGATGATAACCTGAAGGTGGATTATTACTCATAGATGCAGTTGGATTACGGTATATGTATAATGTTGTAATGCCCAATCAAGTCTCGAAGGAGTCAAGATGAGTAGTATATGCATATTGCTTTCTCGATGTTTGTCAATTGCCCCGCTGTAATTTGTTCACCCAACATGTCATCTATCTTAAGGAGAGCCACCACTAGTGAACTATGGACCCCGGTCCTTTCTTTTATCATCAATCTTCAATCAACTATTTACTGCTTTCTGTTTCATTTCTGCAAGCTATTACTTTCTTCCACACAATACGTTTAATTCTTTGTTTTCAGCAAAACCGGTGAGATTGACAACCTCACTATAAGTTGGGGGCAGAGTTCTGTGGTTGTGTTGTGCAGGTTTCCACGTTGCTGCTGGCACCGGTAGTGCGCCCTGCCAAAGTTCAACTAGCAACACCTTGGAGGTGTTTCCTTGCTCCTACTGGATTGATAACCTTGGTTTCATAACTGAGGGAAAATTTGCTGATGTGCTCATCATACCTTCCTCGTGGGGTTCCCCAATGAGCTCGATATATTTTGGGCCATGAGTCACTTCGGGCAAATACATCTTGTGGGAAAGTTTCAAGTGGTCAAAGAGCTCATGCATAGTCAATAGCCGGGCAACAAACGCGCACTCTCGCTCCGTGCAGGCTGCGGACAGGGCATAGTAGCACTGTATCTTGTGCTCGTGAACGTCATTGTATGAGACCAATGAACAACAATAGTGGTTGGGGCATCTGCTACCTTTTCCGCCGGTGACCTGGCAGTACGACTCCTTAGAGCATGAGGCTAGCCTAATGACGTTGGTTGTGTCCAGACACATAGTGATTTCGTTGAAGACTTCGTCGCTGACCTTGCTCCAGCCGTAGTGTCGCAGGTTGCAGCTCGAATCCTCTATCGTGTCCGCACGGATTGGGAGCGAGGGTGGATCTATGTAGAGTTGTTGGTGGTTTTTGGAGGAGAGGGTTGGTGGCCTGGATGGAGTGATGTAGCGGGCAAGATGGCGAGTAAAATGTGTGAAGCGCGCGCCAGAGATGCGGCCTGGCAACATCAGCGAGTGGGGATAAACTAAACGGAGACGGGGAAGATGGGATGGCTCTTTGAGAGAGGTTTTTTCTTTTCTTTTGTTGTAGGAAGCGACTGCATCAAGGATGCCGGCTAGCGTGATAGACTTGCACGCCATTGTGCAATAAATTAAACATGTCAGTTCCTAGCACAGTATAGTCTCATCACGTCAGTTTGACAGACATATTATATACTATTTACAACTTCTATTTTCATACTAGTATTAGGGCATCACATATGTATGTGGCAAAATTTGTGCATAAGCTAGGAAGTTTTACGAAAAAGCTTTTCGATAATTTTTGATGTACTAAATTCCTGGTTAGCTTCGAAAGTTTTTTGGAAAATTTTAAGAGGAATCTATCTATCGTGCTAACTTGTAGTTAAAATTTGACACGGTCGGTGGGAGTACGGTTTACATCGAAGACCTCAAAAAAGAGAAAAATACATAGAGGTCCATAAATTTAGCACAAAGGTCCCTAACGTTAAACAAGGAAAAGCAGTCGGGTCCTTCTCGAGCGAGCAGCTTAGCCATACCCTTCATACTACTATACTTGCTTCATGCACACACACACGCACATAAAACGCTCCTCACACTTTCAAGCCATGCTGGGTGTGTGCTTGGTGCTTCCTCTTCGCATGGTGTGAAATGGAACGACAAGGTAGGTCGACGCATGTGGGCAGCACCATGTTGTGGACGAGGGAGAGATCAGCCGACCGGGGTGTATGTGGATGGTGATGAGGCAATGAAGGAGAGAGAAAACACAATTTGTTTTGCGTGCATATATATAGTAAAGGTCCTGAAATTTTGACAATAGGTTCAACTTATTGCTAAGATTCGGCATCTTGACAACTTAATGAAATTAGGTCAAACTTGAGCTACAAGTAAGCATGATAGATTTCTCTTGAATTAATTGTCTTTTCGAATGTAGATGGGTGCATCTTGTTTTAGTAAACGATGCAGTCGATGTGAGTTTCCAATTATCAGGAAAGAACACTCTCAATATTCCCATGTTTTGTGAATTTTAAAACTTCCTAGCTAACTCTGTCGACTTGAAAGAGACTTTGTGCCAATTTATTGAAATTAGGTCAAATTTGAACTTCAAGTAAATTGTAGGTTGCTTTGGAAGTTTTACAAAAAAGCTTTTTTTTGTGATTTTCGATGTACTGAATTGCTGGTTAGCTTCAAAAGTTTTTTGGAAAATTTTAAGAGGAATCTATCTATCACACTTACTTGTATTTAAAATTTGACACGGTCGGTGGGAGTGAGTACGATTTACATCGAAGACCTCAAAAAAGAGAAAATTACATAGAGGTCCATAAATTTAGCATAAAGGGCCCTAAAGTTAAGCAAGGAAAAGCAATCGTGTCCTTCTCGAGCGAGCAACTGAGCCATACCCTTTGTACTACTATACATGCTTCACACACAAAAAAAAACGCTCCTCACACTTTCGAACCAGTGTGCTGGGGTGTGCTTGGTGCTTCCTCTTCGGAGGGTGGGAAATGGAACAACAAGGTAGGTCGACGCACGTGCGCAGCGGCAGGTTGTGGACGAGGGAGAGATCAGACGGCTGGGGTGTGTCGTGGTGGTGTCACGACAGATGCCATGGATAGGCTAAAGGTGGGGACTGATTGCACTAGGGTAATCCAGGGAGGGATAGTGTAGTGATTCCACACACAGAAGGTTTGTATTTGATTCACTTCACAGATTACAAGTGCTCCACGAGCTGTTTTGGAGAGAGGAGGAAGAAGGTGCTCTCTTACTCTCCCCGCTAGCTAGCCCTTAGGAACAATACAGTAAGCTCTACCCAATTGAAAACCAACCCCTTCTACAGAGACCCTAGCCCCCCTTATATAGGGGTGGCTAGGTCTCCACTTAGGGCACACGTGGAGGCATATTCCAGGGAATATGCCTCCTCCCAAAATAGCAAGCCGACAGGGGTTTTTCCCCACATACCCATGCAGTAGGCTACGTGAGCCTCTCCTCGGCGCCATGCCACGGGCGTCGTCACCTCTGTCGGCCATGCCTCGGTGGTCCTGCCCCTGTCCGCTTCGCTCATGCAGTGTGTACCGGGGTTACTTTTGACCAGCGAGATTCCTTCCTTCTCCTAGAAGCTTGACATGACCCAGATCGTAACTGATCCGGCCACATCCGTTCCTGCATGAAAGTTAGACACATCTTTCTGACTTACGGCTTAAGTCGATTGATACCAAGTTAGGTGGACGTCCCCTAGTCCGGGTTACTCTATGATCCGGCCTGCCTTGAGGTGGCCCGGCCAGCATCCTCTTTGGCCTTGCCGAACCTCGGCTAACTCGACATTTATACCCCGGCGTGACCCTACCTGGGGGTATCCCCCCAACATTAGTCCCCGAAGCTGGTGCGGTCTTAGCTGCCTTGGTTACTAAGGCCACATCAGGTTCCATTTCACTGAACTTTGGATCTTATTTCCGAGTTTCCTCCTTATCTCGGATTCTTTGGATTTACTTTCCCTTGGCACATTCCAAGTTTTCCCTTGCTGGCCGAGTTACCACCTTATCTCGGATCCTATGGATTTACTTTCCCTTGGCACATTCCAAGTTTTCACTTGCTGGAAAGGTTACCATGTTCTCATCCGGGTTGCTTTTCCTTCTCTCGTACGCTTCCCTACGTGGAGGCTAATCATTAGGTTGCCTTATTTAAAGGGCCATCCACAGTAACTGGCGCAGTAATTGTCAGTTATCACTGTGCGCGGGTCACGTCATGCCTGCCTCCTCGTTAACCACATCAATGCGTCGGGTCATGGGATCAGCTACACCCTATGACCCTCCGTGTGGCTCTTCGCTGATTGGTCCATCTGGGCTATACACGGCCACACCGTGTGGCGTTGCTGCGTAGCACGATCCCACTTCCTCCTCGATGGAGTGGTTAAATAGGGGAGGGGTGTGCCCCTTGGGTTTTTTCCCACTTCTGCGCCCCTCCGCCTCTAGTTCTTATTCTTCATCTTCTCCCGCGACAGCGCCGCCACCACCGTGTTTGAGTAGCAGCGCTGCCGCCGCACCGCTTCCATACGCATCCGCGTCGCCGTCGCTGCTGTGCACCTCCTCCGCCACGGGTCGCTGTTAATCTAGGCCGCTGCCCCCCACCGCCGCTAGCGCCAGTGAGGGCAGCGAACTTGAGATGACAGAAGAGGAGCTTGTCGTCGCCGAGCAGGAGATGGAGGAGGACACAATGACGGCGATCAGTGCGTGGGCTGGCTCTCGGTCTGCCAGATGACTGACTGGCTCTACCGCACCAGACGCATCTCAGGGCGTCATCGCCTCGCCTCCGCCGAACTTGCCCCCTCACCCAATCCGGGTGAGTATGTGGTGTTCATGTCGCATTTCCAGCGGGGGTTCGGTTTGCCAGTCAGCGATTTTTTCCATGATTGGTTGAACACCTACGAACTCCAGCCGCACCATCTTCCTGCCAACGCCATCACTTCTCTCTCTGCTTTTGCCTCCACGATTGAAGTCTACGCCAGATTATGGCCCACGAAGGAGCTATGGATCCGGTTTTTCGGTCTTCGTCGCAACGTCATTCCGAACATCTAGCTTGATCCGTAGGACAAGCAGCTTACGCAGTTCGGGGCTGCGTCCATCTCTCCCCGGAGGTTATCCGTCTTCCCCCGAGTTACCGGGCTGGACTCCTGCAAGGGATGGGCCCGTACCTTCTTTTATGTTCGGAATGAAGGCACCGAAGACTTGATCCGGCTTCGCCCCTATGCTCCGGGTCCTCCTAACCCGGAGTTGTGGGACGTCGTCCCCAAGAAGCCCACCGTCTTGGCCAACCAGGTCAACAAAAGATTCGTGGAGCTGAAGGAGCTCGGGTTGCGCAACGAGGACGCCATGATCACATTCGTCCGCAACCGGATCTCCCCTCTCCAGAAACGCACTCACAAGGTGTGCCACATGATCTAGTGCCACGACCCCAACCGGACCTCGTCTTTCGAGCTGAGCAACACAGAAATCTATCGCCGGGTCAAGGCCCTTTTCACCACCCACAAGGACTTCTCCTCTGAGTGGACGTGGGGAATTGAGCACTATTGACGAGATAGGCTTCCTCCCGTGGTAAGCTTTATGCCACACACTTTCTCCGAATCAGATCTTATGTCGGTTGCTGTTGTATTTTTAACTCTGTTGTCCTTTTTCTCCTTTAGCAATTCCTTCAGCAAACTATCGAGGATGGCACCGATCCCACCCTCAAATGTGTGCCTGACCAGGAGAGCTCGGACGAGGAAGAACCGGACCAGGAGATGTTCCTCCCGATGTCCGACGCGACCAAGCGACCCACCGGTAAACTCTCTTCTATTAGAGACTGGTCCGACGATGAAGATGACTCGGATGTTGAGGTGATGGAAGCATTTGACGCTGTCCCCCTTTCTTATGCTTTTCCGCCATTAGCTAACCCTGGTGGGCAGATCCATGAGGACCCTCCCCTTGCCGTGGGTGACCCTATTCCGGTTGCACCGAAGAAGAAAAGGGAAGCCGCATCCACTTCATCCTCCGGACCTTCTCAGCCAGCCAAGAGGCGAAAGAAGTCTGGGGATAAGACTGCCTCCAAGCCTGCAACCAAGGCCCCAGCACGAAGGGCTTGGAAGCCCAAGGAGCCGCTGACCTCGGATGCGTAAGCCTCTTTTTCCCTCTACCATTTACTTGTTCTTGCATAATTACAGTTTCTCATCTGACATTATTTGATTCGGCAGGGCTGCGGTGGAGGTCCCGCAGAGTGGATCTAGCATCTCTTCGCCGCTCCGACTCAGCCCTTCTCCCCCTCGTGGCGACGATTCATGCCCGCTGAGCCCTATTCTAGAGGGTTCAGCGGCTGCTCCGGGTTCCAGCCCACCTCGTCAAGAGGGGGGCAACCTCGGAGCGGGGGAGACTGACCCAGCCGAGGCAGCGGCATCCACCACTTCGGCTTCGCCGCAACCAGCTACTACCAAGTCTACTTTAGTACCTCCTCCGAAGAAGAAAATAGCACCAGCACCAGCACCAGCTCCAACTCCAGCACCAGCAGCCAAAGCAGCAACACCAAGCCCCTCCGCCTCGTCCGAGTCTTCTCAGTCTCGGCGAGTAAGCACCCAGGCAGTTCCCAAGGGTAAATCTGCTGCAACCACTTCCTCCTCTCATCAGCCCAAAGGCAAAAAGGCCCCTGACGCCACCAGGGCAGCGTCCGTCGAGTCTGGACAGCGCACTCTCGCGTCCATGCTTGCCAAGAAGCCTCCAGCACCGAAGGATGCCCCTGCCGAGCCAGCTAATGTGCAGCAACTTGTCTTGCACACCAGCTCGGCCCTTGCTCAGGTTGAGAGGAGGGAAGCACATGCCAAGGGCTTGGTGGCGCCCGACATGCTCAGTGGTGAACGATATCCTCCGACCTTGATCAAGTTCATGAACAACTGGAACAAGGCGGAGTTCGTCTACAACGACGATCTCCCGGAGAAGTTCGGTCCCGCCAAGTTCTCTACTCAGATGAACATAGCCGCTAAGGCGATTAACCTGGCGGGTCGGATGATGGAGGTACGTTACTTCGCCTTTCCCTTAGCATGCTATAGATATTAGTGATATAACCATTAGTCCCCGAGCCTCTGGGGGAGTAACTTGTTACTCGGCTGGATGCTCCTTAGAAAACTAACGTAGCTCCTTGACACTTTCAAATATGCACACACCTAGAGCCGGGTTAAGTTCCACTTGGCCCGGATCTTGTACACTTTGAATATGCACACACCTAGAGCCGGGTTAAGTTCCACTTGGCCCGGATCTTGTACATTTCGAATATGCACACACCTAGAGTCGGGTTAAGTTCCACTTGGCCCGGATCTTGTACACTTCGAATATGCACACACCTAGAGCCGGGTTAAGTTCCACTTGGCCCAGATCTTGTACACTTCGAATATGCACACACCTAGAGCCGGGTTAAGTTCCACTTGGCCCGGATCTTGTACACTTCGAATATGCACACACCTAGAGCCGGGTTAAGTTCCACTTGGCTCGGATCTTGTACACTTCGAATATGCACACACCTAGAGCCGGGTTAAGTTCCACTTGGCTCGGATCTTGTACACTTCGAATATGCACACACCTAGAGCCGGGTTAAGTTCCACTTGGCCCGGATCTTGTACACTTCGAATATGCACACACCTAGAGCCGGGTTAAGTTCCACTTGGCCCGGATCTTGTACACTTCGAATATGCACAAGGCTTAAGCTATATTTTTGTACTCTTTTCAGGTGACCACCAACCGCCGGAGCGCTGAGTTCCAACGTCTCCTGGACACTCACAAAATGCTGCTCGCAAAGCATAATGCACATCTCGCTGAGCACGAGAAAAGGGGTAAGTTCTTTTCTTCACATTTTTCTGTTTTCCCTCATCTTTTTATGCTGAGCTAACCCATCATTCGGTTTTCGCAGCTGGGGTGGAGGCTAAAAACAAGCTTATGAGGAAGAATCTGGATCAGATTAAGGGTAAGTTACTTTTGTCTGACCTTACTTTGCTTTCTATCTCCTTTTCTCCTTGGCTCGGCAAACATTCATATCTCGGCTTTGCCGGGTTAACAAACTATTTTAGTATCGCTGGAAGATAGTGTGCCCGTGCCTGACATGATGCTGCATTTTCTCGAACAAGCAGGGCAGCATCAGGCCGAGCTCAAGAAGAAAGACGATGAGCTTGCCCTCCTCCGAACCAAGGATGATGAGATCGCCAAGCTCAAAGCAGAGATGAAGAAAATGAAAGCGCAGCACCAATCCGAGCTTGAAAAGGCTGGCCAGGACTATACTGAAGAGCACGAGCGCCTTAATCTCCAAATTGCCAAGGACCGAGAACTTCTCCAGGAGGCCGATGCCAAGCTTGAGTCGGCGAATGCCGAACTTGTGCAAGTCCGCAAAAGATGCGACGAATGTACCAAGGAATTGACCTGGATCCATAGCCACATTTTACGTAAGTTCCTTTCCCTTAACCGGCATATTTCTCCGGGTTACTTCACATGTCTTTTCATTACTTGCTTCTCTTGTCTCGTTTTTAGGCAAATTTCCAGAGGGTACTCCCATTGCGAGCGCCGCTGTTGCTGATTTCCGCCGAGAGAGGGGTACTCCCGTTGCTCCTAACGGTGAAGATATTCCCTATGACATGGAGGACCTGTTGGTCAGCCTGTCGTCCCGTGTGGAAATCATCAAGAACTATGGCAAGGATATCCTTGATGTTGCAGTCAGAATTTTCAACACGTTTTGTCCTACAGAAGACACTCCAGAGAGAACCGCAATTCTCGCTGAAAAGCTGATGGAAATCGAGACCTAGCTCGACCTTTGGAGGGAGTCCGCTGGGCGTGCCGCAGCTGAGACCGTTCTTCACCACATACTCACGTGGTACGAGAAGATCGACCTCAACCTCCGACGCTACCAAGACCGGATCCAAATGGACCAATGACCCGGAGTGGGTAGCTCGGCGCCAAGCTTGCGCCCATAGCCTCATTGAATATGCTCCCATTCATGAATGGACTGAGGGTCCGAGCTTCCTGGAAGCCGCTGGTGATGAAAATGCTGAGAACGTAGAAGATGGTTCGGACGAGGGTGAAGAGGACGATGCCTCGGATATCGAAGACGGCGAAGATGACGCCGAACTTCCTCCTCCTGCTGCTCCTTGAGTGAAAACACTTTAAAATTTATCAGATCCCGGGTATGCCGGGTGGAATTGTATCCAGTACACATGTGATATTTCGCTACTAAGTTTTTATGCCGGATCAACTTGGGCATAGCCCCGAGTTTCATTTTCTTGTTCGTCCAATCTTCTGGCTCGGCTCGTGTCTACCTTGATTCGGCTTTACGACTTATGAATCCGAGCTTCAAAAATTGTTTTAACAATACTTAGAAACTTTAGGCTTAGCTCAAAATAATTCAGCATAATAATTTGAAAGTAAATACAAGGTTAGTCCGAAAAACAAATGTCGGCTCGATTAAATTCTTTTCCTTAGTTGTTTTTCATGTGCTACGCAATTCCAAACGTGTTCTGTTGCTTGCCATGAAGCCAATTCATGTTGGACAGCAGCAAGTCGAAGAGTTGGGTTTTTGGTGCTCACACACTACTAATCCGAGTTAAGTAGAACAACTTACTCCAACTGACGTATAAATAATAAAAGACAACAAATATTATTAAGGCAGTCCCCGAGTTACTGCTCGAGGTGCCAACGTTTCATTGATAGGCTCATTGCCGGCATACATACCGACATATGAGAAGACTCGGATACATACACTTCTATGTTAAGTGTAGAAAGGACGAAGTAGAGCTACATTCCATGGACGCTTAGATTCATCGCCGGACCTGTCCGCCTTGTTCTTTTCCTGTGGCTTTGCATCGATAAGATAATAAGAATCATTGTGCAGTGATTTGCTCACAATGAATGGCCCTTCCCATGGGGGGATAACTTATGCATGCCCGCAGTATGTTGTACCAACCGGAGCACCAGATCGTCTTCCCGGAAGACCCAGGGGCTTACTTTCCGGCTATGATAGCATCGGAGATTTTGCTGATATATGGCGGATCTGGACAATGCCAATTCTCTCGCTTCTTCCAGCAGATCAACATCATTTTGTCGGGCTTCTTGCACTTCGGCTTCTGTGTATTGGGTGACCCTAGGCGAATCATGCTCTATGTCAGCTGGTAATACAGCTTCTGCCCCATATACCAGAAAAAATGGCGTATAGCCTGTTGATCGATTCGGAGTTGTTCTTAAACTCCACAGTACCGTTGTTAGTTCTTCTATCCAGCACCCCGCTAATCTTTGCAGCGGCTCAATGAGCCGGTGTTTTATCCCGGACAGTACTAATCCATTGGATCTTTCCACTTGTCCGTTCGATGCGGGATGAGCTACCGAGGCAACGTCCAGCCGGATCTTCTTATCCCGGCAGAATCGCGCAAATGCTCCTTCAGCAAAATTTGTGCCATTATCAGTTATGATACTGTGAGGACAACCGTATCTCAAGATGATGTCTTTGAGAAATGTTACGGCCGTAGCTCCATCACACTTTCTTATTGGCTTCACTTCAATCCATTTTGTAAACTTATCCACCATGACCAAAATGTGAGTCATATTCCCCCTTGCTGGTTTGAACGGGCCAACCATATCCAAACACCATACGGCAAATGGCCATGTAATTGGTATGGTTTTGAGTTCCGACATAGGCATATGTGTCTTGGTAGCATACCTCTGACAACCATTGCATTTCTCACTAGATCTTCTTCTTGTTCTAAGGCACTTGGGCAATAGAATCCATGTCGGAAAGATTTTTCCACCAAGGCTCAGGACGAGGCATGATGTCCGCACTCCCCTTGATGTATATCTCGGAGGATGTCAAGCCCTTCTTCCGGGTCAACGCATCACTGGAGGACATTGGTCACACTCCTTTTGTATAGCTCGGAATTGATGATCGTGTATGCCTTTGCTCTCCTCTGAGTTTGCCTGGATAGCACCTCCTCATTGGGTAGCGTTCCATCTTCCAGGAATTGAAATATAGGCAATGCCCAAGCTGGTATTGCTCGCACAGGGAACACAGCCTCATCAATTTCCATCTGATCCACCAGCATAACTTCAACCGGATCACGCTAAGCAGTCCCCAGGTCCTGCGAGGCAGTCCCCGGGTTCGCTGAGGAAGTCCCCGGGTTTGCTGAGACAATCCCCGGGTTTCGTGCCCCACCTCCCATGTCAATGTCCATGGGCACAGCTCCGGATTCTATATCTTCCGGGACATAGATTGAGTCGGTTCCTGGGGACGGCCTGATAGACGGTTTTCTGAGGTGTTCCAATGCTACACCCGGTGGAATTGCTTGTCGGGTTGATCCGAGCTTCGACAGCATGTCGGCAGCCTCATTTTCCACCCGGGGTACATGGTGAAACTCACATCAAGTAACCAGATATCTTCTGCACATGAAATCTGTACAGAGCCATGTTTGGATCAAGGGCATCCCACAATCCCGACACTTGTTGTATTACCAAATCCGAGTCGCCAAAGCATAGTATCCGACGTATCCCAATCTCTTTTGCCACTTTGAGCCCATGCACAAGTGCTTCATATTCAACGACATTGTTTGATGTCGTGAAATGGATCTACAGCACATATTTCAGTTGGTACTTCTTTGGCGAGGTAAGCACAACTCTGGCGCCTAGCCCGGTTTTTGTTTTTGACCCGTCAAAATGCATCCTCCAGTAGTTCGGATCTGGTGGCGGTGGTTCATATTGTACCTCGGCCCAGTCCACAAAAAAGTCGGCCACATCCTGAGACTTGATTGCTTCTCTTCTGTCATATTGTGGCGCATAGGGATCTAGTTCAATTTCCCATTTTGCAATTCTGCCACTCGCATCTTTGTTACTCATTATCTCGGATATGGGAGATTCACATATTACTTTGATAGGATGCTGCTCAAAGTAATGCTTCAACTTCTTAGCTGCCATATAGACACCGTAGGCCACCTTTTGATAGTGTGGGTAGTTCTGCTTTGAGGTAGATAATACCTCGCTCAGGTAATACACTGGCCTTTGCACCGACTTACCCTCTTCGACGCGCTCTACCACAATCACTACACTTACAACTCGGTTGGTTGTGGCTATGTAGAGCAACATTGGCTCCTTTGATAGTGGAGAGGCTAACATTGGTGCAGTGGCTAACATCTTCTTTAAGTGGGCAATGGCTTCATTGGCCTGCGGCGTCCAAACGAACTTATCCGACTTTTTCATGAGTTGCTAGAGAGGCAATGCCTTTTCTCCCAACCGACATACAAACCGACTTAACGATGCTAGGCAACCAGTGAACTTCTGGACATCGTTAAGACACTTCGGCAGTTCCATTCGTTCAATGGCCCAGATCTTAGTTGGATTAACTTCGATACCTCGGCTGGATACGAGAATTCCGAGTAATTTTCCAGCCGGGACACCGAAGGTACACTTTTTCGGGTTAAGCTTCATCCGTCTTAAGTTCACGAATGTCTGCCAGATATCATCAAGGAGCGTTTTGCTTTCCTTGGTCTTGATAACCACATCATCCACATACACTTGTACATTTTGACCTATTTGGTCGTGCAAACATTTCTGCATACATCTTTGGTACGTTGCCCCTGCATTACGTAAACCAAACGGCATGGTGCGATAGCAATAATCCCCATACGGGGTGATAAATGCAGTCTTTATTTGATCATCTGGATTCAGAGGTATCTGGTGGAAACCAGAATATGCATCAATGAATGACAACAGTTCACATCCAGCGGTTGAGTCTATGACCTGATCTATCCTTGGCAGTGGAAATGGATCTTTTGGACACGCCTTGTTCAGGTTCGTGTAATCGATACACATATGCCAAACCACTGCCACATTCAGGTCATCTTTCTTCTTCTCCACCAGCACCGGATTAGATAGCCAATCCAGGTAAAGTACTTCCATGATAAATCCTGCTGCTAGTAACCGAGCTATTTCATCTCCAATGACTTTTATCCTATCCTCGGCGAAGCGGCGGAGAGGTTGCTTCACCGGCTTTGCTCCGGGTCTCATGTTTAAAGAGTGCTCAGCCAACTCCCTCAGAACACCTTGCAAGTCCTGTGTGGACCAAGCAAAAATATCCCGATTCTCACGGAGGAAGTTGATGAGCTCGCTTTCCTATTTATCATTCAACCCGGCACCAATTGTTACGGTGCGCTCTGGGAACATATCATCAACAGGCACTTTCTTAGTATCCTTTGCGGCTTGGAACGAAACGCTACCATGCGGGTTACTCAGCGCCGGCATATACTGCTGCGCGGACTGAGCTAATGCTGCCACCTCTTGGATTTTTCTTTTCTCTTGCGCAATCACAAGTGACTCGGCTAGGTTAGACCCGCCTGAGGCACACTCGATGGAACGTCGGAAATCTCCCGCAATGGTAATCACTCTGTTTGGCTCGGGCAACTTCATCTTCAAGTAACTGATGTGACAGCTTGCCATGAATTTGTTCAATGCTGGTCTTCCGAGTAACGCGTGATACGCACTTTCCAAGTTCACCACCTCAAACTCCAAATTCTCAGTTCGGCAATTATCTCTCATGCCGAACAACACGTCAACCCGGACTTTGCCTATGGGCTCACAAGAAATGCCTCGCACAATACCATGGAAAGTTTTCCTTGTAGCCTGGAGCATGTTCTCCGAGATACCCATCTTGCGCATTGTATCCGCATACATGATGTTAATGCTACTGCCATTGTCAATCAGTACCTTGGAGAACCTCACATTGATGTTTGACCCAATGAATGTCGGATCCAGCACTAACGCATACGAACCAGGACTCGGCATAAGCTTGGGATGATCTTTGATGTTCCAGGTAATTTCTTGGTCCGACCAAGGCATGTACCTTGTCACTGTGGGCATTACCGCATTGACCTCCATATGTCGGCGCTGCAAGCTCTTCCTATCTGTTTCCTCAGTGGTAAATACACAGTAACTCTGATGATGCTCCCTATACTCATTTCTCCCCTCATTTCCGAGGTACCTCTGATCTGGCTGATGCTGATTTTCTACTTGATGCACCGCAACCCTTCTCTCATGGTTATCATACCTCGGCGGAAGGGGAGGCAACATTAGCTGTTGCGTGTTTGCTCCGAAGAGCAATTGCTGCCGGGGTAACTCCTGCCGAGGTTGATCATTCCGAGGTGCCTGAGCATTCCCCAAGCTACCTTGTTCTATCTTACGCATCCACTCACATTGCCTCGTTGTATGACCCGCTAGGTTATTCGGATTCGGCGTGTGAAATTTACACGGCTGATCCAACATCGACTCATAAGTGTACCTCGGACGGTCCTTCTTTTCTTGCCACTGTTTCTTCTGCTCTAGCGTCCAAGTTTTCTTGCCATCATTCCTTGGTGTCCATTGTTTCCCTCCAGTTTTTCGACATTGCCTCCCGCCCGGTCGATCTTGATTCACAAATGCAACTTGTTGCAAACTGCACCGTGATCCGTCTGTCATCTCTTCTTTACCTCTCAGAATCATTCCTCCGGGATGATCCGGCTCCATCTCTCTAGTAGTACTCCTCATTCGACTCGTTTGACACGAGCCTAGGTTGAGTCGGATCACCCAAAGCATACGAATCAGCAATCCGGATCATTTCTGCCAAAGTGGTTGGCATTTTCCTTTGCAACTTCTGCCATAGCTTGCATACCGCACCTCACAAAACCATGCTATGGCTTGCGACTCTATCACACCTTCACACGAAGTTTCTCACGGTACACCACCGGGTTAAAATTCCCTCCGTCTGCTCGGGTCTCGCTTACACATAGCTAGGGTCTGTGGCCTATTTGGCCTCTAATACGCATTTCTGAGAAATTGCTGATAAACATTTCCTCAAAATCGATCCAGCGTTAATACTTCCGGCGGCAAATTGTTCAACCATACCCTTGTTGGCCCCTCCAACATCCGGGTACGTATCTCACAGCCCATCGCAAGTTGCCTCAGTAGCAATTTTCACAGCTTGTAGCATAGTTTATCAACCAATCCTCCGCTTAGTACTGCCATTACGCCTTTGTGCCTCCGATAACTGGAAGTTAGGTACCGCGGCTCTTTCATGATCCGGGTCCAAAACACGCAGGACCCGGAGGACCTTGACTTTCAATCTGCTCCGACCTATACAACGATCCGGTTTCAACTCCGTTATCCAAAGATCGATCCCTGCTTCCCAATCTTGACCCTATCACATGATAGTCCGGCCTTGGGTATCCTGCATTCACCATTTCTGAATCTCCATCGTTATACCGGTCTCGCTCTCGTGGTGCATCTCTCTGTTGCATACCTTGGCCGGCATTTTGCTCTTGCCTTGGTATATTCCGCTGCTACAGTTGTCTTGCCGAGTTGCGCTGTCCGGCATTGCCATTAATAGCATTTCCTTGACCGGCATTGCCTTGGTCACGGTTACCTCGGCCAGCTTCACCTCGGCTCACACTTCGTCGATCGTCATTTCTCTGTACCTCTTCTGCTTTTCCTGCCCTTGTCGGGTCATACGGAACAATCTGCTTGTTTCTCCTGGCCGAGGTTACTACCTCTTCTCTCCTAGGACCTCCATGAGGAGACGATGTGGCTCCAGCGGATTTCTCTGGGTTACCCACCGCTGAATGAACGATCTTGGAGGCCGTAGCCCTCTCCGGGTTAGCCCTGAGCAATTCCTCATTCTGCCTGTTCGCGATCCGAACCAACTCATTGACCCTATCTTGCTGTCTCTAACGGGCTTCACCCGTTAGACCCTCTAACTCGGACGTAGTTGCATCTGCTTCTCTGAGGTTTTTTGCCGGGGTACTGTACTTCGGCAGCCCCACGAACAAACAGTTCTCTGACTCCTCAATCTGAGTATCACCCTCTTTGTTCATTTCACTCATGAGATTTCTCCCCTTCACTTTTACAACATCTACTTTATTTGCCTTTGCGTACTCACGCAGCGTCATGTTCAACGACTGCTGAGCCGCAGCTATCTTTTTCGCTCCCTCTAGAATTCTCTGCCTAGTTTCCTCTAGCTCGGCCTGTGCCTGAGCCGGATCTACCACTGTTGCTACCGGGTTTGCCAAGCTATCCATAGCTTCTCTCAGTACATTCTCAGGCCTCTCTAGTGGAGGACCTCTACCTTTCCTCGGTGCCTTAGGTGTTACCTCTGGATCTGGTGCCGGATCCTTGCTTGCGCCTGCGCCTGGCGCAGTCATCATCACCTCAGCACGGTCCGGGGAGCGAGTGATACGTGCCCCGTGAACCGCGCTAAGGGGTGGCTCCCCTGCCTTGACGACGTGCCGCAGATGAACGCATGACACATCGACATCAACGTAGACCTTGTGCGCATAGAGCTTGACGAAGAGGCCGTTGCGCGGAAGTGGGCGCGTGCCGAAGCAGCCAGCGTTGTTGCTGACAAAGTCCAGCGCTCCAAAGTGCTGAACGAGCCCAGAGACGATGCGTTCGCCGGTGCCGATGAGGTTTCCTGTCCGGATCTTGACCCCTGCTAGCGCCGCTAGCCCCACGGTGGGCGCCAACTGTCGTGGTGGTGTCACGGCAGATGCCATGGATAGGCTAAAGGTGGGGACTAATTGTACTAGGGGAATTCAGGGAGGGATAGTGTAGTGATTCCACACATAGAAGGTTTGTATTTGATTCACTTCATAGATTACAAGTGCGCCACGAGCTGTGTTGGAGAGAGGAGGAAGAAGGTGCTCTCTTACTCTCCCCGCTAGCTAGCCCTCAGGAACAATACAGTAAGCTCTACCCAATTGAAAACCAACCTTCTACAGAGACCCTAGCCCCCCTTATATAGGGGTGGCTAGGTCTCCACTTAGGGCATACGTGGAGGCATATTCCATGGAATATGCCTCCTCCCAAAATAGCAAGCCGACCGGGCTGCTTTTACCCCGCGTCACCCATGCAGAGGCTACGTGAGCCTCTGCGGCGCCTGCGTCAGCCGACACGGGCGTCGTCACCTCTATCGGCCACGCCTCGGTGGTCCTACTCCTGTCCGCTTCACTCATGCAGTGCGTACCGGGGTTACTTTTGACCAGCGAGATTCCTTCCTTCGCCTAGAAGCTTGACATGACCCGGATCGTAATTGATCCGGCCACATCCGTTCCTGCATGAAAGTTAGACACATCTTTCCGACTTACGGCTTAAGTCGGTTGAGACCAAGTTAGGTGGACGTCCCCTGGTCCGGGTTACTCCGTGATCCGGCCTGCCTTGAGGTGGCCCGGTCAGCATCCGCTTTGGCCTTGCCGAACCTCGGCTAACTCGGCATTTATACCCCGGCGTGACCCTACCCAGGGGTATCCCCCAACAGGGTATGTGTGGATGGTGATGAGGCAGTGAAGGAGAGAAAAAACACAATTTTTTTACGTGCATATATATAGTAATGGTCCTGAAATTTTTGACAATAGGTTCAACTTCTTGCTAAGATTCCGCATCTTGACAACTTAGCGAAATTAGATCAAACTTGAGCTACAAGTAAGCATGATAGATTTCTCTTGGATTAATTGTGTTTTCGAAGGTAGATGGGTGCATCTTCTTATAGTAAATGATGTCGTCGGTGTGAGTTTCCAACTATCAGGAAAGAACATTCTCGATTTCCCTTGTTTTGTGAATATTAAAACTTCCTAGCTAACTCCACCGACTTGAATGAGACTCTGTGCCAATTTATTGAAATTAGGTCAAATTTGAACTACAAGTAAATTGTAGGTTGCTTTGGAAGTTTTATGAGAAAGCTTTTCGGTGGTTTTCGATGTACTAAATTCCTGGTTAGCTTTAAAAGTTTTTTGGAAAATTTTAAGAGGAATGTATCTATCGTGCTTACTTGTAGTTAAAATTTGAAACAGTTGGTGGGAGTAAGATTTACATCGAAGACCTCAAAAAAGAGAAAATTACATAGAGGTCCATAAATTTAGCACAAAGGGCCCTAAAGTTAAGCAAGGAAAAGTAGTCGGGTCCTTCTCGAGTGAGAAATTGAGGCATACCCTTCATACTACTGTAGTCGTGTCACACAAGAAAAAAAACACTCCTCACACTTTCGAACTAGCGTGTTGTGGGTGTGCTTGGTGCTTCCTCTTCGCAGGGTCTGAAATGGAACGATAAGGTAGGTTAACACACATGGGCAGTTCCACGTTGTGGTCAAGGGAGAGATCAGCCGGCCACGGTGTGTGTGGATGGTGATGAGACAGTGAAGTAGAGAGAAAACACAATTTGTTTTGTGTGCATATATATAGTAAAGGTCGTGAAATTTTGATAATAGGTTCAACTTCTTGCTAAGATTCTGCATCTTGATAACTGAGTGAAATTAGGTCAAACTTGAGCTACAAGTAAGCATGATAGATTGCTATTGGATTAATTGTCTTTTCGAAGGTAGATGGGTGCATATTCTTTCAGTAAACGATGTCGTCGGTGTGAGTTTCCAACTATCAGGAAAGAACATTCTCGATTTTCCCATGTTTTGCGAATATTAAAACTTCCTAGCTAACTCTACCGACTTGAATGAGACTCCGTGCCAATTTATCGAAATTTGGTCAAATTTGAACTACAAGTAAATTGTAGGTTGCTTTGGAAGTTTTACGAAAAAGATTTTCGGTGGTTTTCGATGTACTGAATTCCTGGTTAGCTTCAAAAGTTTTATTGGAAAATTTTAATTACAATATATCTATCGCGCTTACTTGTAGTTAAAATTTGACACGATCGGTGGGAGTGAGTACGGTTTACATCGAAGACCTCAAAAAAGAAAAAATTAGATAGAGGTCCATAAATTTAGCACAAAGGGCCGTAAAGTTAAGTAAGGAAAAGCAATCGGGTCCTTCTCGAGTGAGCAACTGAGCCATACCCTTCGTACTACTATACTTGCTTCACACACAAAATAACGCTCCTCACACTTTTGAACCAACATGCTTGGGGTGTGGAAAAAAACTGCACCCAACCCTGTGACTCCACGTCATCCCATAAGTTTGATTCCGTAAAATTCCTCCGTAAGTGTAGCATTACTTGTGTGCTTGGTGTTTCCTCTTCCAGGGTGTGAAATAGAACGACAAGGTAGATCGACACACATGGGTAGCACCACATTATGGACGAGGAAGAGATCAACTGGCTGGGGTGTATGGGTGGTGATGAGTACTAGTCACTGTATCATGTACCTCGTGTCAGGAACCCATCACAGCTTTGCTCTGACATCGTACCACCTTAAAATTCCCCTATTTGCTACTTCCGCGCTGCCTCCTGTGTGCTCTCGGTCTCTTCTCTCTCCCAGATTTTTTTCAACAAGGGGGGAACTCCTAGTGGCAATATTGCTCATCATGCGAGGAAGCACCTACGTACTCCTACCAAATACGGGAACACCACCACGCCAAGCACCTTCATACGTAAAACATGGTCCACTATATCTAGAAACTCGGCTTGTGTTCAGAACCATATTCTTCATACTTTCCGTGCATAGTAAAGTTATTACATCTCGAATAATCTGGTTAATGCAACAATAATATCAGATCCCTGAAGAAACAATAAGTAAATTAATACATCCCGAATAAAACATCACTAATACATATCTATCTTAATTAAACTGGATGTCAATTCCTAGGTCCTGAGCCGCGGGAGGTGAACACCTAAAGAGAACAAACCATCACAGGAGCATAGCTCGGGTGAGATCCCTAAAGAAACTGCCAGGTATTGGGGACCCTAACGTCCTACGCAGCCATATAGCGATGGACATGCTCATCCTCCTCCCTGAGACGATTCTGTACCACCTCCTTGGGGCCGGCTCCCTCTGCACCAATACTGGACCATGCGACCGCCACCAAAATAAGCTCCGGATCGACGGCGGGACCCAGATTCCTCACCAAGTAACTAAACATGCCCGCCATCAAGAAGGTAGCACCTCCTAGTGCCAGCCTAGTGGAGCCCAGTCTCGGACATGCCCGACGCAACCCAGTCCACCGTGGATGCCGCCAAGTGAACGACGAGGATGCGAGAGGGCATCACGACCGATAACAAATTACTATCGAAATAAAATCAAATTTGTACTAAATAATCCATAAAGTTAGTAAAATAAGTACATACAATAACTAAGTAAAATAGCTAAGTAAACAACTAAGTAACTAAACAATTAACTAACTAAAATAACTAAGTAACTAAGATAACTAAGTAAGTAAAATAACTAAAAAACTAAATAACAAAAGTAACTAAACAACTAAGAAAATAACTAAACAACTAATTAAGAAAATAACTAACTAAAAATATGAAAGAAAATAACTAAATAAACAAAGAAAATAACTCACCTATACTTTTTTATGTACACGTACATTTTGTTATATATACTTACACTTTCTTATGTATACACACACTACAATACATACACTTTCATATAATCATTTCTTTTGTTCATACACAAAAATATATACATACACTTTCTTTATAATCATTTCTTTTGTTAAATCAATAAATATGCCTAGCCACTACGTGCCACTACTAATATTACTACTACTACTACTAATATGCCTATACTACTACTAATATTACTACTACTAATATGCCTATACTACTAGTAATATTAGTACTACTAATACTACTATACCACTACCAGTATACTAATACTACTAGTACTACTACAAACCCTAGACTAATTACCTAGGCAATTGCCTATCTAATACAACTAGTAACCATGGGGCGAGAGATCGAGGGGTGCATGTACCTGCTAGCGCCGGCGGCAGCGGCGGCGGTGGCGGTGGTGGTGACAGCAGCGGTGGTGTGGCACGAAGGCTGACATGGGCATACCTTACATGTACTCGAGCTTGGCATATACGGTCCAGTAATTGAAGAATCCCACGACGTTGCTAAGGCCCAGCCAAGATTCAGGTGACCCAGGAGATTTCGACTGCTTGCGGCACACGACAAACTTAAGATAGAAGTTTAAAGATAAAACCCTAATATGTAACCGACTCAGCCTGCTATCCCGAGACCTAGCCTATCTATATAAAGGCTAGGAGGGGGCGGCAAGTAGGACGATCACAACCCTAATTTCTACACCATCGCCAGATTGTATCTGTGCACCCCTGTAACTTTCGACTCTCTCTATAATTCCAAGAGTACACAAACAGGAATAAGATCCTCTACAAGCCTGAACCTAGGTAAACCTTGCGTCCCTGTGTGCTTGTTTGCTAGCCGATCGATGCCTCGAGCGTTTCCCACTTCCTCGAACCTAAGTCCATCTGTAATGGACATTGATTAGTTAAGCCCTCGTCAATTGGTGCCGTCTGTGGAAACTCAGAGCGCTGATGTTACGATCACGACGGCCCCGGCACCAGTGATCTACAACTCACCAACCTCCGGGAATAGTTGGACGAAGCATGGAAAAATCAACTGAAAAAGTACGATAGGAGCCTGACTTGAACCCATCTCGGCGCATGCATGCGTCGTGCAAGTCCAAGCTAGATTGGAGCCGGTAATCACATCAACGTGGGAGCAATTGCATACGATTGAAGCCAAAAGAGGAACCAATCAGCAGCAAGGAGAAATTGATCTGGAACCGGTTCAAGGGAAGTCAAGTCCCAATTCAGCACTCGAGATGTATGCCAGGATTAAACTGCCACAGGCAATCAGTACGGGTCCAGCTCGTTTGCAAAGAAAAAGAAGAATTTACAAGAGTTAATTCCTTGTGCCTCTGCACGTGGGATCAAATCATATCATATCGAAGAGTTAATTATCATAGAGCTATGTTTGGTCTATGAAAATTTAATCGCATGTGAAGGGGTCAGCGTCCGGTTTATCCGGCGTTTCTGTAGGCACATCGGATACTACGAGTTTGTAAGAAAAGGCAGTTTGTGTGTCCTTCGGCAAGTTTCGGTTCCCAAGATAATGGAAACGATTATTGAGAAGTTGTCGTGATACGTCAGGGGAAGTGCTACTTGATGCGCTACCTACTGGAAAGAATAGAAGACAGGAAAAAAGGCCGTGCACGGTTCAAACTTAGCCATTCAACAAGGACAATTAATCGAATTGGATCAAAGTACAACGACGGCGACTGCTTCACATACGACGGAAAATTTCTACCAACCAAAACATGCACCGCTTAATCGCATGCAGCCGCGACTAAGGCTCCGTTTGTTTGGACTTCAGCTTCAGATTTTCCACTTCAAAATCGATTGGGCAAATAAACACCCTAAGTTTTCACCGCGCTGGGCAGAAGCAGGAGTGGAAAATAGCCTGGACAAGTGCGGTCGGACGAAGCGGGAGGAAGGCCGCTTCCCGCGATTCTCAGGCCATCCAGAATTGGAGATGACCCGACTACCCTCCCTAGTTGGTCCAAATTACCTGATACCTGCCACCGAGTCCATGAAAAACCACACGCTTCCTTCCCGACAACCTTTGTTCGCCCCCTTCCTTCGCCCCTGATGCCATGGACAAGTAGGGTTAGGGTTTCCGCCGCCCCAGCCCTGCCGCCTCCCTCCCCTGTCAGCGGTCGCCGGCCTCCCTTCCCCGCCGCTTCCCTCCCCTTCCGCCTCTCTTCCCTGAGGCTCCGTTCTGGAAGCCCCCTTCTCTGAATCGACGGGAGCCGCTCCAAGGAGGAGCGGGCCTCGTCCCCGTCGCCAGGCAGTGACTGGCGCTCTACTAGCCACCGCCTCTCCCTACTACATTCTGTGGCGTCCCCGTCACCTACTCCGGCGAGCCCAAGCTCAGCTCCAACCCCGGCGGTTGTTCTTCGACCACAGCGGCAAGGTAGGGAATTTTAGCCTTTATTTTTGAGTTTTTTTTTGACATGATGAATCTGTGAACATTGTATGTGAATATTAGCCCTCGAATTAGTGATTCGAATTAAGGGGAAAACATGGCCTCGAATCTGTGAACATTGTCTGTCAATATTATCTCCTTGTGAACATTCTGTTGCTATCAAATATTGTCTTGCTAGTGTTGTGTTGCAACCAAATCTTGCTAGTAATCTGTTTTGTTAGTAATCTGTTTCTAGTGCCAAGTAGAAATATGTTTTGCCAATAATATGTGAGCTGATTGAGGTATATTGATTTAATTACTTAGATGGATCAAGAAAATAAAGGCCCTAAAGCACATTGGGATCCTGTTTCCACCACAATTTTTTGTGAAATCTGCAAGAAACAAAAAGAACCAGGAAATAGACCTACTGCTTTCCTTAGTAATGATGGGTACAAGAACCTAGCTATAGAATTTGCTACAAGGACGGGTAAAATCTACAATCGGGGGCAATTCAAAAACAAGTGGGATTCAACCAAATCTTTGTACCAAGCATGGGTGTATTACAAGACAAAAGCAACCGGACTTGGTTGGGATCCGGTGAAACAAACAGTTACAGCAGACGAGGCACAATGGGCTGAATTGATCAAGGTATGACAAATGCCTTGTTTATGACATATTTACATTCCGGTATAGATGGATCATACTATGGTTATTAACTTGTAAAATCTTATACAGGCTAACAAGCTTATTGCGGGTTTCCGGAGAGGTCCCCCGGACAACTTGGAGTTGATGGATAGCATGTTTGAGGATGCCGATGTTGGGACATCAGCGGTCATGCCAGGAGTGCCAAGAGAGGTGCCCGTTGATTTGGTTGACCTTGAGGATGATGAAGGCTTGACGCCAACACCTCCTAGTGCGAATAGAAAGCGTGGGGCTGGTAGGATTGCAACCAGCCCAGGGAAGAAAAAGAAGAGTCCAATGCAACAAGACTTTAAGCGGTGGCTTGACCATTGCATCAATGAAGACCGTGCTGTCTCCTCTTCAACCACAGTGGTTCAAGACATCGAAGCCATCATGGAAGAATTTGTGGCATGTGGAGCCCAAGAGGGTAGTGTTGAGCATTACATGTCAACAAAACTATTTGGCAAACTTGAAAACCGAGTTTTCTTCTCTACCATGAAAACAGCGGAGGGCCGGCTGCGTTGGTTGAAGATGCAATATGAGGATAGGAAGAGAAATTAAAGCTATTTTATATCCTTATGGTCATCAGTTAGCGGGAGATATCATCAAGCCAGTTGATCTACTCTTCCCAACAGTTCATGAGAGGCTGCGGGATTCTAGATTCACACCTTATTTCAATGGTGCAATTGGTGCTATTGATGGGACACACATACCGGTTATTGTGCCAGCTGCTGCTATGGTCAACCATGTTGGTCGTCTTGGATATTCCACACAGAATGTTATGGCTGTGTGTGATTTTGACTTGCGATTCACCTCCATAGTTGCTGGATGGCCAGGTTCTGTGCACGACACGAGGATATTCAAAGATACATTGCTTAAGTTTGAAGAAAATTTTCTGCATCCTCCTCCAAGTATATGTTTTCCTTGTGCACTCTCCATTCTATAGTATTTTGGTGGCATATATCCCATCACTCACTTGTGTTTCATTCAGGAAGATACTATCTAGTTGATTCTGGTTATCCCAATCAGGATGGCTATCTTTCACCATACATAGGCACCAAATATCATTTACCCGAGTTCAGACTTGCTGGACAACCTACTAGGAAGAAAGAAATATTCAACCATGCACATTCATCTCTGAGGAATGCTATTGAGAGAACATTTGGTGTATTAAAGTAGAAATGGCGCATCTTGCATGGCGTGCCAAGTTACCCATTACAGAAGCAGACCGATATTATCATTGCATGTATGGCTCTCCATAACTTCATCAGGGATAGTCAGTTGTTTGATCTCCACTTCTACCGATGTGATAATGATGAGAACTATATGCCTCCAGGGCATGTTGTTTCCACAATCGGAAGCAATGTTGGCAATGATTTGGGAGAGGACCATGTTAGCATGAACAACATGCGTGATAACATAGCCAACGCTTTGTTCGTTGCGAGAGGAGGTGTGGAGGCATGAAAACCGTGTACTTCTTTTGGGTTCATATGGACAACCTTGTAACTTAATTATGTTACAACCTCGTATTATATTTTAGATATATGATGTTCCATGTTTAGATGTAATATGGACAAGCTTTATAATATGTTAGCGGGAAGAAATATGCGAGAAGAAATTGCGGGAAGAACGTAGTATGTAAGTAAAAAAAAGTCAAAAACACCTAATTCGTTTCAAATCAATACTTATATAACATCTTCTGCACTCAGGGGCATTACAGACAATTTAGTCCTAGAACCAGCAACAGCAGCCATCAAAAGCACTTCTGCCAAACACCAAATCTCTGCTGCCAACAGCTGCTTCCTATAGCTGATTCTCCACAGCTGATTTTCCACAGCTGATTTTCAACAGCTGCAGCCCAAACAAACACAGCCTAATGGTTCCACGTTTACCGCGTTGACTTCTTCGGCTGGCGACCCGATGGACACGTCGACTTTGTCCGCTGTGTGGACTACACGTCCGGACTATGGACTCCTTGTTCACCACGTCAACTCCATCAACTTAGATCACACGTTCACTACATCAACTCCATCCAACAATTTTTTCGAAGGCTCTACGTCTGAGGGCCACGACAACCCACTGCTACGTCGACACGCATTCGCCGGCGACCCAGGGACTCCTTCGACTCCGTCGTGCGACCGGCGGTGGCCTTCAGCTTCGGTGACTCAGGGACTCCTTCGGCTCAGGCGACCTGCTACCGCGTTGACTCCGGTCCGCCGCATCGGTTCATGAGTGTCATCCCGACTCCAGCAACCATCTCGACGCTACACTCGGGGGCTTCGTCGGCTCCAGCGACCCGCTATGGTCTTCGGATCCACCAACCCATTGAGGTCTTCGGATCCAACGACTCGGGGGCTCCCTCGGCACCGGCGAGCTGCGGTCTTCGACTTCATCGACCCGCTGCGGTCTTCTACTCTGGTGACTCGTCGTGGTCTTCGACTCGGATGACCCGTAGGTTGCATCGGCTCCCACGACCCGTCACCGCCATCGGCCAGTGACTCGAGGGCTCCCTCGGCATCGGCAAGCTACGGTCTTCGACATCATCGACCCGCTGCGGTCTTCTACTATGGTGAGTCGGCGTGGTCTTCGACTCGGGTGACCCGCAGGTTGCATCGGCTCCCGCGACGGTGACCTGTCACCGCCATCGGCCAACGACCAGCTGCAGTCTTTGACTGCGGCTACCTACTACAATCTTCGGTTGGTGGCGAGTCGCGCACTAGTGACAAGTCTGTCTGCCATGTCAACAAATGATAAAGCTAAGTTTCCCTCTACTTAGAACTGATTCTTTTTAAACTCGTACTCGAAACACTTGGGGGCTCCACCCTCTTTGAGTAACCTAATGTGTCGTCGACTCCACGCACTTGAGCACCTCATACGCGACAACCCGAGTAGCTGATTCTGCCTGATCGTCGAATCCTTGAACTTCGAGTACCTCGGCAAGGTACTGAGACTCAGGGTAATCAGGCCAACGAAAAGGCCTAGCATGCAGTGCAAAAGTGTCGAATTGATTGGCACCAGAATTTGACTTTACAAACTGACATCCAAATATTGTTTACAAGATACTACTTCACAATTCTTAATGTTTTATGCAGCTTATAAGGATATCGACTGCGTCGAGCTATTCTATCGGGGCCTCCTATAGGAGTCGACAAAACAACTGGTTGCGACATAGACTCAAGACCCGAGTGAAGTACCTCCTTGGATGGTTGCATCGCTTGATGCTACACACACGCGACATTGGCCGTGCACCTGACAGAAATGACTGTGTCGACTCCATCTGCCTCGTCGACTCACCCTGCTAATCGCCGCATGACTTTTACTATATCATCGACTCTTGGCTCCTTATGCATGAGACGCTGACTCGATGCACTTCTAGGTCAGTGGTTTCTCCTCGCATGATTTTCAATTGCATCTACAAGATACAAGTCTCGAGTCTCTTCTCGAGTCTACGACTCCGCCAGACACTCGGGGGTTACTCCTAACTGGAGCGCTGGACGTGCATATACAAAATCTTCGAGTGGCACGCTTCAAATCCTCACTCGTAGCCATGATTCAACTAAGGACTCGAGGGCTACTCCCATAGGGCATGCTGGTCGTGCATTCGAAAAAGTGCATTGAGGGCATTCACAAAATTATCCGAAGTACTTCCTCATTCTTTCTACGCAACCGACGACTATGAGTCTCTGCTCGAGTCTACGACTCGAATAGACACTAAGGGGATACTCCCATAGGGAGCGCTGGTCGGGCACCCTATAGTCCATTGTGTCAACTGTGTCCACAATGTCGACTCACTTACAACAATCAAACTCATTGGCGACTCCGCCCCACTTATATTCCAATGTCAAGTTTAGAGACAACGTCTCCTTGGTGACCCGAAACACCTCTGCGGTGATAAAAATTTGGATGTTGCGTCTACAACATAAAGATAAGATCTACAGATACATTCGGATGGTCTGGCAACCGCATCCGCTGCGCTCTACTAGAAAAATACCGTGTCTACGACATGAAGAAAATCCCGACGGATGCGTTGGGTACACATACTTATCAACTGGAGTTCGACTCAGTAAGGCCTCTGTGGCATGAGACGAACTATGCCAGCAATTTCCGAGTTCATGTCCGGGGACTCGAGTTTGAGTAGGTAGCGTTGTTTTTGCCCGAGAGCAATTAACTGGTCCTGATCCGTCGAGCGCACCAGGCACGATTACCAACATCCCTATGAACTACTATGAATCTAGCTTACCCGATGAATATCCGGGTGAAGTGCTTCGCACTCGAAACAATGGTCGAATGTGACTTCCAAAGACGAATCTTGAGACTTTTGAGTCTCCACCCAAATCTATGATTCGACTAGACACTCGGGGGCTACTGACATAGGTATGCCCAACAAGCAACCGACTACTGCCTACATAGTGCGGCCCGACGAAAGGCCCACTCGACAACCTACCAAGGTCCACGAATCCCAAGATAGTTCGGGTGGTATGAAGCTCATATGCACGGACTCCAAGCGCAAGACAAGGAAAACTCAAAACTAGAGATCGAATCTAACTTGTAACCAACTCGTATCGGTACCTGAGACCTAGCCTTCCCAAATATAAAGGCTAGGAGGGTCCAACGAGGAGACACCCCAATAGACAGATCTACGATTCCCGCATACGCAATAGATCTATGATCTCCCACAGTAGACAATAGATCTAGACAACACTCGCCAGATCTAATCTGTGCATCCACCACCATCGGCAACCTTGTAATCCTTTGGATCATCATCAATCAAGAGCAAACAAGCAGGAGTAGGGTTTTCCCTCCAAGGGCATGAACCTGGGTAAACATCGTGTCTCGTGTTGCTTGTCTGCTAGCCAAACGAGATCTCCAGTGCACCCCTCTTCCTCGAACCTAAGTCCATAACAATATGCATTGATGAGTTAACCCCTCGTCATAACGCCAGAAGTCCATAACAATGGAAAAAGAGAGGTGCTTCTACCGCTGGATCTGTGGCCGCCACTATTGCGGCCAAGAAGAAAAGCACCACCGCCACGACCCATTCGCGACGCACGTACCTGGGCCTTTCTTCTTCCTAGCTACGGCGGTAGTGCTGGTGCTCGTGGCGGTGATGCTTTTCTTCTTGGCCGCAACAGTGGCGCCCATAGATCCAGCGGCAGAAGCACCTCTCTTTTCCCCATGTGGCGCTTGCGGTGGGAGCGTAGAAAGTAGCTGGGAAAAGTGTGAAGACCGTCCAGCACCGCAAGAGGGTGCAAGCAATGGAGCAGCAAGGAGCAACAATGGAGGCAGTGCGCGAGGAAGAAGATGAGTTATGGGGAAATTACCGCACATCAGATCTCTACTTAACCTAACCGAAGATGCCATCCAATGGTCAGGAGGAAACCAGCCAGACGCGTGGCACAAATCAATGTCGACGCATGGCAGTGTAAACTGTGAACCGTCGCTCCACTCCTCCCATTATGCGCGAGACTCGAGGAGACGCAGTTAAAACCAAAGATTACGCACGCCTGGTCAAATCCAAGTAAGAAATGGGACCCACTTTTTGTCACGTCCCGTCAAAACCGCTCACGTGGGCAACTAAGCTCAACCCATCAATAACACTGACGTCATTAAACTCAAGCAGGAACATCTTTTGACTACACTAGTCCTTACTCGAGTCTTCGACTCGACCAAGCACTCGGGGGCTACTCCTAACATGAGCGCTGGCCACGCACTCGATGAACTTTATAGACCTCCAAGCATTGTGAGAATGTTTTTTCTCTCAAAATCTCTTCACTCGAATCAATGATTCGAATGTGGACTCAGGGCTACTCCCATAGGGAGCGCTGAAAGCATATTCGACTGAAACAAGCAAAAGACAACAGAGTCGCAAAATATTTATAGTCCCTACCCGAGTATACGACTCAAATAGGCACTCGGGGGCTACTCCCATAGGAAGCGCTGGTCGCGCACCCTATGATCTTTTCTTACACATAACTATGTGTTAACTATGTCCACACTCGAAAGATTTAGCGACTCCGCCTTAAATTTTCCCTACAAAGAGACTACGTCTCCTAGGCCACCCGAATCATCTCCGCGATGACAAAATTCGGATGCCATGCTTGCAGCGTGAACATAAGACCTGAAGAAGGCCTGGCAAACGCACCTACTTCACTCTACAAGATATAAACCGTGTATACAGGCACGATGAAATAATCCTTGGTGGACGCGTCGAGTGCTCACACTTATACACTAGGATTTGACTTTATAAGACCTCCGCGGCCTGAGTCGAATTACGCTAGCACTTTTCTGAATTCGAGTCCGGGGACTCGAGTTTGAGTAGATTGCATTATTTTGCCCTAAGGCAGTTAACTAATCCCGATACATCGGATGAATCCGGCACATATATCAACAATCCCTATGATACAAATTAGACCACTCGAAAACATGCTCAACTATGCACTCGAAGGCTTCATAAAGTCTCCACTCGAATCTGCAATTCAACCGGACACTAGGGGCTACTGACATGGGCATACCTTATAGGTACTCGAGCTTGGCATATACAGTCTAGTAAATGAAGAAGCCCACAGCGTTGCTAAGGCCTAGCCAGAATTCGGGTGACCTAGGAGACTTCGACTGCTTGCGGCACATGGCAAACTTAAGATAGAAGTTTAAAGGGAAAACCCTAATATGTAACCGACTCGGCTTGCTATCCTGAGACCTAGCCTATCTATATAAAGGCTAGGAGTAGGCAGCGAGGAGGACGATCACAACCCTAGTTTCCACACCATCGCCGAATTGCATCTGCAGACCCCCTGTAACTTTCAACTCCCTCGATAATTCCAAGAGCAGACAAGTAGGAGTAGGGTCCTCTACGAGGCCTGAACCTGGGTAAACCTTGCGTCCCTGTGTGTTTGTATGCTAGCCGATCGATGCTCCAGCACTCCCCACTTCCTCGAACCTAAGTCCATATGCGATGAGCATTGATGAGTTAACCCCTCGTTAGTGACCCAGTGCGAAGCAAGGACGGTGATGGCGATGGCAGACGGTGATGGAGAGGAGGACAACATGGCGGAATTAGGTAGCCTGTCGGTTCCTGGAATTAAATGGGACTAAAGGTCCTTACAAAAATTATTTTTAATTTTTTCTACAAACTATGGTTCCTGCCTTATTGCATATTACAATGTTAAATAAAAGAAATAAAAGAATATCTATCTAAAAAAATATATCATATAAAAATGTTCATAACAGAAATATCTATCTAATAAATATATATATATATATCATATCAAAATGTTCATAAAAGAAATATCTATCTAATAAAAGTATAATTTAAGGGTTTTGTGGATTTAGTTTGGGAGTAATTTTTGCAATAATAATATGAGATGAACTTGTATTAATTTGGATTCTTTCTATCTATCTTGTATTAATGTGATGAACTCCAAGATCAATATCATTTTCAATATATGTGGATTCTATCTATATCTTATTTTGGCACACATTAAAAATGTGGATTCTATCTGTCTATCTAACTATTAAAAACCCTATTGCCTTACTTCATTTACTTGTTGAAATCTAAAAATTTGAATTTTGAGAATTTTACATGGATCAATTTATGAATTGGACAAAACAATTAACATGAAAAATGTGGAGTTTTTAATTATTGATCTACCAGTGAAAACCTCATTCCTTTCTATGCTCTGAAACTCTAAAATTACACATTTCAATTTTCAGTAACTTTTTTTCTAATCAAAATTTGCCTAAAATTACACATCTAAAATTCCCTCTACTTCTAGAGCATGAAATGCCTCTCTACATATAGAGCATTGAGCTAAACTAACAATGAGAGATGACAGGATGAAGGTTAACCTTTTAAAACCTTGGATTTAGGGGTTGCCACCAAATCTTGACAAATCTTGGAGAAAAAATGGGCATGAAATCGACTTGCTTGTAGGGAAAATGGCCATGAGCTCGGGCATGGATGAAGACCAATTATATAGAGAAACCAATAATCCCGATTGGTATTACGAACTGGGACTAGTGATTGACCTCTAGTCTCGGTGACATGGGTAAACCCTACAGGTACTCGAGCTTGGTATATGTGGCCTAAATATATAAAGGCCCACGGTGTCACGAAGGCCCAAATGAAGGACTCGAGTAACCTACGGACTCTCGATTGTTTGAAGCACAGGAACAAGCTAAAGATAAAAAGTTTAAAGGGGAAAACCCTAACTTGTAACCGACTCGACCTGCTACCCGAGACCTAGCCTACCTATATAAAGGCTAGGAGGGGGCAGCGAGGAGGACACACACAACCCTAGTTTCCACAACCCTCGCCAGATTGCATCTGTGCACCATTGTAATCTTCGATTCCTTCGATAATTCCACGAGAAGACAAGCAGCAGTAGGGACCTCTACGAGGCCTGAACCTGGGTAAATCTTTGAGTCCCCTGTGTGCTTGTTTGCTAGCCGATAGATGCCTCCAACGCTCCCTCCTTCTCCAAAATCCAAGTCCATAACAATGGGCATTGATGAGTTAAACCCTCGTCAATTGGTGTCGTCTGTGGGAATTGGGAGTGCTGATGTTGCGGCTTCTTCGTGTTGGGTCCGCAGCATAGAAAACAAAAAAATTCCTACGGTGTGAACTACACGCCAAGATCTATCTACTAGGTACAAAGCAACAGGTGGACATACATCCAACGAGAACTTACCCTCGAAGACAACGAGTTTTGTTAACGAGTAGGAACTCGTGGTTGATGTAGTCGTACACTTGCCGATCTCAAGATCGTGAGGAAGTCCGAGCAGGTCCGGCTCCAGCACGTCCTTCAGATCCAGCTCCAGCACCACCAAGTCCAGCACCGCAGCAGCGTGCATCCCATCGATCGCACACACATCCGGTACCCCGACAACCTCCATCCCTCGCTCCAGCAAAGCAGCGGAAGCAGCAAGTCCTTTCCAGATAAAGCCACTGGGAACATGTATCTCGCTAATCCGAGACCATGGGGAAATAATACTAGAGGGGGAGAGAGATTCTTCACAAGGAGGTGTGTGTGAGAAGTGAGGAGAGGGTGGCCTTTTATAGGAGGAGGGGGTGCCCCTCCTTCATGGCCGGCGCATGGAGGAGGTGCCTCTTCACCTCCTCCATTCATGTGGTGGTAACCCCTCCACATTAAAATGCCTCTTCACATTCCATTCAAAGTCTCCACTTTAAATGCATTAAATTTCTCCAAATTTAATGCTCTATCATTTAATAAAACTCTTTTAATATTTTTATTCAGAATTTTGTTAATTACTTTAATTAACAAACATTCACATAAAACCCCCTGCAACATTTCAATATTACATGCAGAACCAATTTCAGCAATTTCACCCGAAACAGTTTCGGTGTCTATTGAAATAATTCCAGCGCTTTCTTAAATCTTTATCTGAAACATATTTGCTCCAAATGGTGTCGGTATCCCTTAAGTGTGCCACCCTACGGTTCGCGAATAATGCAGACATGATCGAGACTCCTCTCCGATCAATAATCAGTACCGGGACCTGGAGATCCATACTGACTCCTACGCATTCAACGATGACTTCTGTGATCGTGAGAACCTTTAACGCTAGTAACTAAATCCCTTTGTCTCGTGATATATTATATGTCCGAGATTCGATCATCGGTATCTCCATACCTAGTTCGATCTCGTTGCCGACATGCACTCTTTTCTCGTTCCCGTGATATAGCATTCTAGTGATCACATCACTTGCTTGCAAGCTATCTTAATGTGATATCACCGAGAGGGCCCAGAGTATATCTATCTATCATCAGGATTGACAAATTTCACTCTTGATCCATGAGCCTCAACATAACACCTTCGTAGCACTGAACCCATCTTTATAGTCACCCTGTTACGGTGTGACGTTTGATGTTATCAATATACTCTTCCAGTGTTAGCAGTTAACATGATCTCATGGTCTAAGGATAAAGATTACTTTGTATGATGTTATAGCAATATAAATATAATGACTTTGATCGTAATGCTATACTTTGGATGAATGTTCATCACATCATTCCACCAATGTTGTGACCTCGTTATTAACAACATCCAATGTCCATGATCAGGAAACCTTGATCATCTTGTTAATCAACGAGCTAGTCTATAAGAGAGGCATAACTAGGAACCCTTTTTGTTTATTAAACACACATGTATTGACATTTCCGATCAATACAATTATAGCATGCAAAATAAACATTTATAATAAACATGGAATAAGATAATAACCACTTTATTATTGCCTCTCGGGCATATTCCCTTCAGTCTCCCACTTGCACTAGAGTCAATAATCTAGTTTGAAAAACTTTGCGTATTGAACACTTATGGCTTTCTTGTGTTGCATATACGCTATTGCTAGTGGTTAACATAATCTCCAGATCTGACAGTTTCAGGTCCGTGTGTATTTGCATGCCTTTGCGTCTCTACGCATCACTCATTCTCAAATGAGATGGCATTGTATAAATTTGGTCCTTTGGTGAGACCTTTAGTTCGTTCGGCTCAAAATATGTTGATATTATTGTCACACAATATATCTTCATAGTATTAGCCCACTTTGAACCACACCTAGTTTGATAACAAACTACTTAACACAAATGCCATCCTTTGCTGCTACTATGACAGTCATATACTTAGCCTTTTGTTGTAGTATCCGTCACAATGTCTCAACTTTGGAACTCATCCAAATCCATCATGGAACATCCTTTCCATTACATTGTGCCACCCATAGTCAAAATTGAGATAAATTTAATTTGTATCTTGTGACAAAATTTGTATCAATGTAACACTTTACAATGAACTACCTTTAACTATTTGTCACTTATACATGATATATTATTAGTTTTCCAAAGCTCATAAGAATATCTTTACTATTGTCCAATGATCATCTTATGAATCATTCTGGTATATGCTCATAACATTTAGAGCATAGGATATTCTGGATACATATCATGGTATAATCGATCAAAATCTTCATGTGATTTTACTCACCAAGTGTTGAATCACTTGAATCTTGATACAATTCTTTCCATGCAGCAAGAACCTTTCTTGTTGTTTCCATATTGAACCCTTTCAATATCTCATATATGTATGTCTGGCACAACCATATTTGCGCCTTAATCTATCCATATAGATATTGATGCCAAATATTCCGGGTTTGCCCAAGTCTTTCATTGAAATCTTATTTTAATGAAATTCTTAACTTGTGTCAATACAAGTTACATCCTTTCCAATCAACAATATGTCCTCTACATAATGTATTAGAAATATGTCTCAGCGCTCCCACTTAATTTCTTGCAAATGCAAGCATCTTCATCATCTCCGATGAATTTAAACTCTTTTAACAGTTTCATCATGGTGAAGATTCCAACTCCGCTATGCTTACTTCCACTATTGAAGTTTGCATGCCCTTTTAGCACCCTTTGAATTAACAAAACCCTTCGGACCGTGTCTTGTACATGTCCTAGGTAACCATTCTATTAGAAGAACATTGTTTTGTTTGTTCAACTACCATACATCAAATTATATGTAGTGGTTGCTACATTAATCCGTCAAGACTAAATATCGCTATGAAGGATCAAATCTTTTCACAGTCAACTCCTTGAACATTGTCGCAAACTTCTTTCCGACATGTCGACTATTTCATAGATGTTAAACATCCATGTCTATTTCTTTATAGATCTAAACACGACCGATAGGCTTCACGCCTTTCCGGAGTGTCTTCCAAGTTCAGAAACTTGATTTCTCGTGTATGGATATTATCACGGATTCTATGACTTGTAGTCATTTTATGGAGTCAGGGCCTATCATCGCTTCTTTGCATGTAGTCGGTTCATCATTGTCAAAACAATAACGACTTGCTTATCAAATCACACCATTTGATTCTTACTGACCCACATGGTTCAATAGGAACTCTAATCTCCGAGATCACACCCTTTGTAATCACGGGATCCATGAGCATTGTGCCTGCCACCGGGACACTTTCCAGTGCTACGCTACTTAGCACATATAGCTAAGGTTCAACAACCTTATCAAAGTTGTATTGTCCTCCCACTTAACTTTTCGTGAAAAATTCCTTCTCAAGAAACTTGACGTTCCAAGTAACAAACTCTTTTATCCTCGGTGTTATGGAGAAATTCCCAACAAATTCTTTGGGATAACCTACAAAGACGTGCTTATCCGACTTTGGTTGTAAACATTTTACTTATGCATAGCATACCAAAATTTAAGAAAAGACAATTTGGGCTTTATCCCAAACCATAACTCATATGGTGTCATTTCAACGGATCACGATGGTGCTCTTTTCAGTGTAAAAGCGGTAGTCTCTAAAGCTTTAATCCTTAAAACATAATGGCAGTTTTATAAATGACGCCTTTGATCTTACCTTGTCAAACATGGTTTGATTTCATCTCTCGAATATGCCATACTCCTATGGTTTATCGGGAAACACAAATCATGGAACAATTCCTCAAATCTTAGGTGTTTTTTGCTAAACACGTAACTCAAATATATTCCTTTATGATCGAATCATAAACTCTTTATTTTCTTGTTACAATGATTTTCCACTTCATCTTGAAAGTCTTTGTACAATTTTCAAATGTTTCATACTTCTTCCTTATTAAGTAAATATACAGATATATTCACTTAAATTTCTGGATAAAGCATATGAAGCAAAAAAGATCCATCGCATATGGCTATACATAATGGACTATATACATCTACATGCATAATATCTAATAAATTAGTCATTCGTTCCTCTTTGGCCTATGGACGGAGTTTCAATTATCTCGAGGAAAGTCTCACCAGCGTCAATTGATCAAAATCAAAAGACTCCAAAAATCCATCAACATGGAGTTTCTTCATGTTCTCTTTCCAATATAATTTAAACAGCGATGTCACTTCATAAGTGATCTTTCAATCATTTGTCTTGCGACATTTTAGCAATAGTGTTTATGGATGTGATTTCTCCCACTAGACTTGTAAAAGTTCATCGATCTTTTATGGAATACGGTAATTATTTGAACAACCATTGTTCTCGTAATACCGGAACAAAATAACAATTATTAAAACAAATCTTGAAGGCTAGGTTTGATGACAACGAAAAAACACAATAACACTTTATTTGTTTTCGATGAACATCATCACTTATTCTCTTGCTAGTTACTTTAGGCCATTGTAGTTCATGAATTGCGTTGTCCTGTATGACACTTCATACCAACCAATTCGGTATCCAATACCGGTATCCAATACCTAAGAACCACATTGTTTAACAAGCAAGGAATACAGCCATAACATGTATATCTTCTATATACCTAAGTTGGACATCTCCAACCTTTTATTTTCTGCCAAATATTTTATAGATTCTCTTTCAGCAATTCCTTTTCTTTTAAAAGAATCTATCAACATCAATAGTGGTGTCATCAACATGACACATGGTACAAAGCTTGTATATAGTCAAATACTAATACCTTTGGACTTGCACTTTGAAGTGGATCACCATCATCAAATGTTTGGCATTCTTTCAAAAATCCATTCTTTAGTAATATATTAGTGTAGTAAACATTTTACTTACATCTTCTATTCATCCTTATCATGACAACTTTCATGATCAAGCTACTATAGCCTATAAGGAAGAATCGCGAGTATAATATCAGTTCCCAAAACCTTTTTGGTAGATTAGGACGCCTAGAGTCTCCAACCTTCACAAATTCTCATACAATATGAGAACATGTATTTTGCTAAATTATACTCTATCATAATGCAACCAAAAACATTGTTTCAGATATCACAATATCTTTCACACATGATGGTTTCTGAAACAATTTTCAGCTCCTATATAATCTTGATATTAAAACAACTTTTGAATATCAATAATCATGGAGGCAAACATGATACTTTAGATACTAACATTGGAATTCTTACTCTTGATTTAATACTACTTATTAAACTTCATGGAGTAAATAGAGTTTGCTGAAAGTTTGCAATAGGACTTATAAACTTTAAATTGACATTCAAAACAATACGATACCAGTTTGTAAAGTAAATATCCAGAATTCTATAGTTCTATTATCTCAAATAAAAACTAAGCATAAGGTAGTGAATAGACGCCAATGACTACAAAAAATTATGCAAATTCACTTCGATTTAGTTTATGACAAATTGAGATCGACTAATCCAAATTAGAAATGAACTCCCACTCAAAAACGACATCCCTCGTACCTTTTTGGTGATTACATGAACCAAATCCACTACACCAAGTCCGATCATCACGTGAGTTGATGTAGCTTCAAAGGCGAGCATCTATATGGGCATCATATCAACTATATGACTCATGCTTAACCTTTCGGTCTGTGTTCTGAGGCCATGTATGTACATGCTAGGCTCGCCAAGTAAGAACCTTAGTACTCGCATGTGTAAAACTGTCTTACACCCGTTTGTATGAAAGCGTAGAGTCGAGTACACCCGATCATCACGTGATGTCTCGAAACACGATCCACAGAATGGTGCATACTTAAGGAAGAACACATTTTTATCTTGACATCTAAAATAGGGATCATCTTACAATGCTATAGAAAGCGCCAAACTAGCAGTATAATATGCTAACATCTAATGTGTAAAGTGAGATGATATGGTCCATGCATTTGATCTCTATCACTTGCATCGTGGTATGATCTCTATCATTCCTTTGTGTGTAAGGCCAAGGTCTATGGAACTTACACGTTGAGTGTGTTGTAAGAGTATCTATCATACATCTACTTACAACAATACCATATCAAGACACTAGCACAGCAATGATCTAAACTAGATGCCTCTAATTTATCAATTGCAAGTTTTACATGGCTTAGGGCTTTCGGAGATAGAACCGTTCTCACCTATGAACATGAACCACAACGAGGATAACCAAGTTATTAGCAACTCGTTGTAAATCAGATATTGACTATAGTAGGAGAGACAGACATCCGCCAGCCACTTATGCAAAACAAGTTGCATGTCAGTCGTGGAACCGGTCTCATGTACGATGACATGTAAGGTTGGTCTGGGCCGCTTCATCCCACTATGCCACCAATATCCAAAATACATAGAAGATAAAATAACATGATCATCATCGCCCACATATAAACATATGTGTACTACCCGTGCAAAGCACCTACGCATAGATCAGGATCTGATACCATTGTTGGGTCCGCAGCATAGAAAACAAAAAATTTCCTACGGTGTGAACTACATGCCAAGATCTATCTACTAGGTACAAAGCAACGGGTGGACATACATCCAACGATAACTTACCCTCGAAGACAACGAGTTTTGTTAACGAGTAGGAACTCGTGGTTGATGTAGTCGTACACTTGCTGATCTCAAGATCGTGAGGAAGTCCGAGCAGGTCCGGCTCCAGCACGTCCTTCAGATCCAACTCTAGCACCACCAAGTCTAGCACCGCAAAGCAGCGGTGCATCCGTGATCGCAAATTTAATGCTCTCTCATTTAATAAAACTCTTTTATTATTTTTATTCAGAATTTTGTTAATTACTTTAATTAACAAACATTCACATAAAACCCCCTGCAACATTTCAATATTACATGCAGAACCAATTTCTGCAATTTCACCCGAAACAGTTTTGGTGTCTATTGAAATAATTCCAGCACTTTCTTAAATCTTTATCTAAAACATATTTGCTCCAAATGGTTTCGGTATCCCTTAAGTGTGTCACCCTACGGTTCACGAATAATGCAGACATGATCGAGAGCCCTCTCAGATGAATAATCAGAAGCGGGACCTGGAGATCCATACTGACTCCTACACATTCAACGATGACTTCTATGATCGTGAGAACCTTTAACGCTAGTAACTAAATCCCTTTGTCTCGCGATATATTACATGTCCGAGATTCGATCATCGGTATCTCCATACCTAGTTTGATCTTGTTGCCGACATGCACTCTTTTCTTGTTCCTGTGATATAACATTCTAGTGATCACATCACTTGCTTGCAAGCTATCTTAATGTGATATCACCGAGAGGGCCGAGAGTATATCTATCTATCATCGGGATTGAAAAATTCCACTCTTGATCCATGAGCCTCAACATAACACCTTCGTAGCACTGAACCCATCTTTATAGTCACCCTGTTACGGTGTGACGTTTGATGTTATCAAGATACTCTTCCGGTGTTAGCAATTAACATGATCTCATGGTCTAAGGATAAAGATTACTTCGTATGATGTTATAGCAATATAAACATAATGACTTTGATCGTAATGCTATACTTTGGATGAATGTTCATCACATCATTCCACCAATGTTGTGACCTTGTTATTAACAACATCCAATGTCCACGATCAGGAAATCTTGATCATCTTGTTAATCAACGAGCTAGTCTATAAGAGAGGCATAACTAGGAACCCTTTTTTGGTTATTAAACACACATGTATTGACGTTTCCGATCAATACAATTATAGCATGCAAAATAAACATTTATCATAAACATGGAATAAGATAATAACCACTTTATTATTGCCTCTCGGGCATATTCCCTTCACTTCGGCCCCATCAACCGCGATGTACAACTCCGCAACAGTGGAGATCCGCCAGCTCTTCGGCGCGTTCGACTTCACCGTCCACACGCCGGCCACTCGCCCGGCCTTCAAGTCCGTGGGCGACAGAATCAACCTGGCGATAGGGAGCTTCCGCTTCCAAGTCGGTCAGATGGGCACGCTTCGCATGCCTGATCAGCCGACGGCACCATCGATTGCCCCAGCATCATGGTTCCCTCCATCGATCGGCACCCTCAGTGAGCTCAACGCCCCGACAACAGTCGAGAACACGGTCAGCAACAGCAGTCGCGACTCTGATCTGAGCGATCTGGCCACTGAAGATACCTCCGCCAACCGTGATAACACTGGCAATCGCGGTACCTCCGCCAACCACTCCAGATCTGAGAGTTGTGGAAGCAGCAGCTTCCCCAATCACTTCATGTGCGCCGTTATCAACGCAGGCGATACCTCCGCCAACCGCGATAACACTGGCAATCACGGTAATGGAATCGACCCGCCTCTTGTTGGAAATGGTGGCAATGGCGGCAACGGCGGCAACAGTGGCAATCGCACCCCCGTCGACAATGGAGGAGTAGTCGAACCTCCAACCAAAATAAACGAGCAAACGGTGAACGCGTCGTGATCAGGCTCAACGAGCAAGAATGGGCTCGCTGCCGCGAGGCTTTACGAGGCACTCCTCTACCCTTCGGATCTCCGCAAGAACTGCTAATGGGCTACCACTGGCTCCTGAAGGAAGAATTCAAGTGCCAAGTACAAACAATCGCGCAACTCGAGGCACGCAAAAAGGTAGCAGACGAGTCGAACCTTCGTCGAGCTAGGCTCTCCTCCCATGGAGGATCCTCCTCAAAGGGCAACGAGTACCTCGCCAAGAAGAGGCAATCTCAGATGGCCCATCTCACCGAGCAAGAACACATAGAAGCTGCAAAGGTCCTCGACTTCAGCTCTATGACGGTCGACACACGGGGCAATGTGGTCCCCAAGACGCCGCAGGCTGCAGTGACAGCAGCCACCATATACCTCCTTAACAACCAGCCGCCAGCTGGAGATCCCCGAGCCGCCATGCACCAATCTACGATCGCGGGCTTGGGATTAATCAAGGTCGCCCTCGACAAAGAGCCAACACCAGAGCCGAAAAAGGGCAAAGCGCTACTCCTCGCCCTCATCCAGCGACGACAGTCACGACCTGTCTCGACGCCGCCGCTCACGGAGACACGACCGCGACTATGATGCGCGCGACGACCTCACGTAGCGCAAGATTGACAAATCTAGGGCGCAATGTGCTCGGTCGACTGACTCAGAAGAGGAAGATGTGGAGCTCTGCGGCGCCAGATGCTTCAGCAGATCCATTAGGCAAAAGCGAATGCCTAAGGGGCTTAAACTCCCGTCGGAGAACCCAAAGTTTGACGGCCTATAGGACCCGAAGATCTAGCTGGAGGATCACATCTCCTCCGTCAGGCTCCATGGCGGCAGTAGAAGCACGGCCATGCAATGCTTGCAGCTACAGTTGCAAGGCGCCGCCCGAGCATGGCTCAACAACCTCCCACGCGGATCCATTCGCAGCTGGGATGAGCTGGTTTATAGATTTGTGTGCAACTTTAAGGGCACATACAAGCGGCCCGCATCAATCGAAGAGCTGAGATGCTGCCAGCAAAGATCTGGTGAATCACTGCGCTCCTACATCCAAAGGTGGTCCATCATCAAGAACTCCGCAGAAAACATCTCGGAGGATCGCGCGATTGACGCATTCAATGGCGGCGTCCGCCACTTAGAACTCAGGGAGGAGCTAGGCCGCTCAAACCCCAAGACCATCGACCACCTGATGGAGATCGCAAATCGGTGGGCCGATGGAGAAGATTCGGTGAAGAATCGCGTCCACTCCGACGAGGAGGCGGAACTCGAGCGCAGACGCGATCGTCGAGGCAAGCGTCGCATGCGCATCTACGATGACCGCGACGACGTCAACATGGTCGCGGCTGGCTACGCCGACAGACGCGACGATAACCGCAACAACAGATACCGTAGCGGCGGATATCGCGACTCCGGGAAAACCACGCAAGTGTGGCAATGCCGCAATCGCGATGAGGCACCCGTGACATCCATTGAGGACAAACTATCCGGGGCATGTACGGTACACTTCTACATCGACAAGCATGATGGAAAGAAGAAGTCTAGCCACCTCCTCAAGGATTGCCGCGAGTTCCTCAAGCTACATGAGGGATTGGTTCGGATGAACCGCAACACAGTTGAAAGAGGCTACGGAGCCGCTCCAGGCGCCGTGGCACATCGCGCTCCGCCACCACCACCTGGGCCACCCCCGAACGCAGCTGCACCGGACCAGCACCACGGAGGCGAACCGTACCCACGAGCCATGGGCACCATGATGATCCAAAAGGGACGCCCCTCGAATCGGGTGCAGAAGGCCATCACTCGCCAAGTCAACCTGGCCACACACTCGCCACCATCTACTACTGAATACCTCAGCGGAAGCGAGTCCTGCATCACCGTCGACAAATGCGATCATCCGCCTCAGGTACCCCGTCCAGGCCATTGCCCCCTCGTACTCGAGGCGCAAATCAGAGGCTTCGACATGAGCCGTGTCTTCATGGATGGCGGAAGCGGCATCAACCTTATATTCGCGAGTACCTTGCGAGCAATGAAGATGCCTCTAACTTGCCTGGAGGCCTCAAACACAACATTCCACGGCATCGTCCCAGGAAAAGGCGTATATCCCCTGGGCAAAATCAACCTCGACGTCATCTTCGGCACGCCGGAGAACTTCCGGCGCGAGCGCATCGACTTTGAGGTCGTCGACTGGCCCTCACAATACCACTGCATCCTCGGACGTGTTGCGTTCACTAGGTTCATGGCAGTACCACACTATGCCTACCTGCAGATGAAAATGCCAGGTCCCAATGGCGTCATCATGATCAACGGGAACTTCGAGAGATCCGACAGTTGCGACAAGGAATTCAACAGAATTTCCCAGTCCTTCGGCATGCAGGAAGAACTCGCAAGACTGAAAGAGTCGACAGACAACAGTCTGCCCCCCTGAGTCGGCCAAGCTCGCCCGATCTATCCTTCTACTCATCGGTGCACACAAAGAAAGTGCAGGTCCACCCATCGGATCCCGCCAAGATGGCCCTCATCGCCAAGAACTTGAGTCCCGCATAGGAACTCGTGCTCGTCGAATTCCTCCGTGAGCACTGGGAAATTTTCGCCTGGTGTCCTGCGGACATGCCAGGAGTTCCTAGGGAATTCGCCGAGCATGCACTCAACGTCAACCCCGACGCAAGGCCAATCAAGCAAACAATTGGGCGATTGTCTAAGCCACGAGCGCAGGTAGTCCGAATGGAGATCAACAGACTCCTCGACGCCAATTTCATATGCGAGATCAAGGAAAGCACTTGGCTCGCCCACACGATGCTGGTACCAAAAAAGTACACGGATATCCTGCGGATGTGCATGGACTTCACCTCTCTGAATAAGCACTGCCCAAAGGATCACTTCCCGTTGCCGCGCATCGACCAGATCATCGACTCCACCGCGGGATGCGAGCGCCTCTACTTCCTCGACGCCTACTCAGGCTATAATCAGATTCGAATGAAGGAGGAAGACCAAGAGAAAACAGCGTTTACAACGCCCTTTGGTGTGTTCTGCTACAACACAATGCCCTTCAGGCTAAAGAACGTGGGAGCCACCTACCAGCGGTGCATGCAGGCTTGCCTCAAGGAACAACTGGGTCGCAATATTCAAGTCTATGTCCACGACATAGTAATCAAGACCAAGGAAGAAGCCTCACTAATCGACGATTTGCGCGAAACCTTCGCCAACCTCGACCGCTACCGGATCAAGCTCAATCCAGACAAATGCGCCTTTGGCATACCATCTCCTGAGGGGAATCGAGGCAAACCCGCAGAAAATAAAAGCCATACTGGCCATGGAGAAGCCGAAAAACATAAGGGGCGTTCAGTAGCTGGCTGGGCGAATCGTGGCCCTCAGTCGATTCATCAGTCGGATGGGTGAAAAGGTGCTGCCCTTCTACCAACTCCTCCGCAAAGCTGAAAAGTTCGAGTGGACCAACGAAGCGCAGGAAGCATTCGAAGACCTCAAGCGCCTTCTATCCACCTCGCTAGTACTAGTGACCCCACGGGAAAGGGAACCATTGTTTCTATATGTAGGGCCACGCAGAGAAAAACAAAACATTTTCCTACGCAGTGAACCCAAGATCTAGCTGAGGTAGTAGGCCTCGAGAATTACCACTAGACGCGTGGTTGCGGAATCGATGAAGCACGTCGCTTGATGCAGTGCAGTCCTCACGATCCGTTCCGGTTCCACGATCGTTGAAGTGCTGAACGTATAGCACCTTCGCCGGTATCCACACGTGCGAGGAGGAGCGCCGGCGATGGACTGCTAGGTCCAGTACGGCGGCGACAGGACGGACTGGGGCTAGGGTTTCCAACACATGGAGTGACCTAACTGTGTGCTCTAAGCACCTGCGCCCCAGCTTATATAGGAAGTGAAAGTGGGCTCCACTCACTTGTGGCCCATTCACTAAAAGGCCTATATTAGTCACTGCGAGTCCAACTCACTGACTCTGTCCATTTCCTATTTGGGTCCAACCCAAATATGCTCCTGCTCTTAAGTGTGTGACCCGACAGGCTCATGGTGACCCGGACACGATCCGAGTCTCACTCGTGACCGATCAGTTGGCAGCGGCTCCTAGCAGAACGTGCCAACTCCCAAGTACCAAAGAGTCATGATGACATACCTTCCAATGCGACTTTTGTCTGAGTCCCTTTTGCCTCACGATATACCTTATCGAACTATAGGCGAATAATCGTCATCCCTTAAATAGTTCGACTCTCTCTCTCAATCCGAGATAAGTGATTCATCCGACTAACTCTTAGTCGGCCGCCTCGATTAACACTTAACCGAGTCACGCATGGCCATGCTTTCTGAATCATATCTTCCGAGTGGGCCCAGAGAATATCTCTCTAGTCAGAGGGGCAAAATCCCATCTCGGTTATTCACATCACGCAGCTTGATTCTCAGTCGACCCGAACTCCGCCTTTATAACTGCCTAGTGATGGAACATCGTTTGACAGAACCTAAGTCGGTGATCCTCAACTCGGACTATGCAATAACCTCAGGTCTAAGGATTACATTGATTGAGACATGCAAATGACGACTTGTTTGTTGTATCTCAATATGGGTCAGTCTGACTCGCTAAACTCTTTAGCCGAATCTGTGTAAGTCGGAATAGCATCTCTATGCCCATGACAAGTGGAACCAAGTCATCACCCGACTTTCACATTAGTCTAAGTTGTGTGTCCAGCACAACCTCAATGACCAAGGACAATCAGTATAAACAACATGAATATATAGTTCCACAATCGAATCACATATTCAATGATATATATCAGTAGTTCATACATGGACAATAACTTTATGAATACATTAGAAATAACATCATACATGATTGCCTCTAGGGCATATTCCCAACAGTCTCCCAGTTGCACTAGAGTCAATCATCCGACATCACATGTCTAGGCATCTAATGCCCATAGCTCTCAATTGCGCCTCATGCTTCGGCTATGGAAGTGGCTTTGTCAACGGATCCGCAATGTTTGCATCCGTGTGTACCTTGCATAACTTGATATCACCTTGTTCCACGAACTGGCGAATAAGGTGGTACCGCATGAGTATATGTTTGTTCTTCTGGTGTTGTCTAGGTTCCTTGGCTTGTGCAATAGCACCATTGTTGTCACAATACACGTCTAACGGATTGGACGAGCCCTGAACCACACCAAGATCCATGAGGAAATTCCTCATCCAAATGGCTTCCTTTGTCGCCTCCGAGGCAGCAATATACTCAGCCTCTGTCGTAGACGTAGACACCGTCTCTTGCTTGGAACTCTTCCAACTCACAGCCCCTCCGTTTATTACAAACACATATCCGGATTGCGAACGAGAATCATCTGAGTCAGTGAGATAACTCGCATCCGTGTAACCCTTTACACTGAGTTCATCCTCACCTCCATAAACCAGGAACATATCCTTAGTCCTTCTCAAGTACTTGAGGATATTTTTAGCCGCTACCCAGTGGATTTCTCCAGGTCAGCCTAGTACCTGCTCACAACACTTAGAGCATAGGAAACATCTGGCCTAGTACAAATCATAGCGTACATGATGGATCCGACTGCAGAAGCATACGGAATCGCACTCATCCGACTTCGCTCATCAGTTGTCGAAGGACACTGAGTCTTGCTAAGTTTTATGCCATGGGACATCGGTAAGAACCCCTTCTTAGACGATTCCATGTTGAACTTCTTCAACACTTTGTCCAAATATGTACTCTGACTCAATCCAATGAGCCGCTTTGACCTATCCCTATAGATCCGGATTCCTAGTATGTAAGTCGCCTCACCCAAGTCTTTCATCGAAAAACTCTTTTCCAATGATTCCTTGGTCTCTTGCAACATCTGGACATCATTCCCAATCAGTAATATGTCATCCACATATAAGATCAGAAAGTTTACTTTGCTCCCACTAAACTTCTTGTATAAACAAGAATCATGATCACTCTTGATGAAGCCAAACGATTTGACTACCTCATCAAAGCGAATGTTCCAACTCCGAGATGCTTGCTTCAACCCATAAATGGATTTCTGAAGTTTGCATACCTTGTCAGCATTAGTCGGATCGAAAAAACCCTCGGGCTGTATCATATACACGTCCTCGGTTAAATTTTCATTAAGGAAAGCCGTCTTGACATCCATCTGCCATATCTCATAGTCGAAATAGGCTGCTATAGCTAACATGATCCGAACTGATTTAAGCATCGCCACGGGAGAGAAAGTCTCATCGTAGTCAACTCCTTGAACTTGTCGGAACCCCTTCGCGACAAGCCATGCCTTATAGATAGAAACATTTCCATCCACATCAGTTTTCTTCTTAAAGACCCATTTGCACTCGACGGGTCTTGCACCGTCTGGCAGATCAACCAAGTTCCAAACTTGATTTTCATCCATGGACTTTAACTCGGATCTCATAGCTCCAAGCCATGAATCAAAATCAGAACCCACCATCGCTTCTGAATAAGTTGTCGGCTCATCACTGTCTAACAGTAACACATCACGAACACTTCGCAATCTGGCCGATCTTCGTAGTGTCAGTGCTGTTTCCGGCTCACGTACCACGCCCGGCTCAACCTCCAAGGCTTTTGCCGACTCGCTACTGGCCGGTACCTCTCGAATTTCCTCGAGTTGCACCGTGCTCCCACTGACTCCCCGACTGAGAAACTCTTTGTCAAGGAAGACACGGTTCCGAGCGACAAACACTTTGCCCTCTTCTCGGTTGTAGAAGTAGTAACCCAAGGTTTCCCTCGGATATCCTACGAAAATGCACTTATCCGACTTAGCTGTAAGCTTGTCCGACTGAAGTCGCTTGACAAAAGCTTCACAACCCCAAATCTTAAGAAAAGACAGACTCGGCTTCTTGCCTGTCCACATCTCATGTGGTGTCTTCTCTACTGATTTTGATGGTACTCTGTTTAGTGTGAATGCTGCAGTTTCTAGACAATAACCCCAAAATGATAAAGGCAGATCTGTCCGACTCATCATTGATCGTACCATGTCCAACAAGGTCTGATTTCAACTTTCCGACACACCGTTTCTCTGCGGCGTTCCTGGAGGAGTGAGTTGGGGAACTATTCCACAACTCTTCAGATGGTCATCAAACTCATGGCTCATGTACTCGCCTCCTCGGTCCGACCGAAGAAACTTTATTTCCTTACCGAGTTGATTTTGTACTTCATTCTAGAATTCCTTGAACTTTTCAAAGGCATCCGATTTATGTTTCATCAAGTAGATATATCCATACCTACTCAAATCATCAGGGAAGGTAATGAAGTACTCATAACCACCTCTAGCTATCGTGCTCATTGGGCCACAAACATCACTATGTACTAGTCCCAATAAGTCAGACGCCCTTTCATAACTCTTTGCAAAAGGTGTCTTGGTCATCTTGCCGAGTAGGCAGGATTCACATGTCTCGAACGACTCCAAGTCGAACAAAGTTAGGAGTCCATCATCATGGAGCTTCTTCATGCGTTTCCAACTTATATGACCAAGCCGACAATGCCAGAAGTAAGTCATATTTAGATCATTTGGTTTCAACCTTTTCACATTTATATTATAGATAGATTCACTATCAAGATTCAAAATAAATAACCCGTCCTGGACGGGTGCAAAGCCGTGAAACATATCATTCAAATATAAAGAACAACCATTATTCTTAATATTCGACTCATAGCCTTGTCTCATCAAACATGAGGCAGAAATAATGTTTCGACTAAGCACTGGAACATAATAACAATTATTCAGCTCCATTAAGAATCCGGAAGGTAAATGAAGTTGCATCGTGCCGACTTCTAATGTAGCGACTCTCGCTTTGTTGCCGACTCGAATGTCAACCTCGCCTCTCGCCATGCTCCTAGTTCTTACCAGTCCCTGCAACGAGTTGTAGATGTGAATAACTGATCCGGTATCATATACCCAAGAACTACCAGGTGCATCGGCAAGATAAATGTCTATAACATTGCAAACAAGCGTACCTGAGCCGGAAGTCACACCTCCACTCTTGGCTTTGTCAGCCAGATACTTGCTACAATTCCTCTTCCAGTGGCCATCCGCCTTGCAGTAGAAGCAAGTGGATCCGGCTGTAGGAGATGGCTTGGTCCCTGAGGAAGCGCTTTGGACCGGTTCCTCAGCCTCACCTCCCGATTTAGCCTTCTTCTTCTTAGTCCAAGAACTCTTCTTGAACTTAGCCTTATTTTGTACCATCAACACTTGACTGGCACCTTTCTTGAGATCCGCCTCAGCCTGCTTGAGCATCCCATGTAATTCAGTGAGCTTCTTATCCATACCATGCATGTGGTAGTTCGATATGAACTGACCATACGCACTAGGAAGAGAGTTCAGAATTATGTCCGTAACGAACTCTTCACTAATGGGGTAGCCCAGCCTTTCCAGAGACTGCACGTAACCAACCATCTTGATCACATGCGGACTCAGTGGATCACCATCCTTAAGCTTGCAGCTCAACAAGGCCTGAGAGACTTGATACCTCTCAGTCTTTGCCTAAGCCTGGAACATACTTTTGAGGCTTTCGATCATATCGTAGGCCTCAACATTCTCAAACTGCTGCTGCAAGTCCGGTTCCATGTGAGCAAGCATAAGACAGCTAATTTCCGTGGATTCATCACAAATCCGACGGTAGGCATTGGTGGTTGCGGCAGTCGCATTCTCATTCGGCTCATCTGGAAGTGGGTTGTCTAGGACATGGTCCCTCTTTTCTTGCTTGAGAACAATTCTCAGATTACGATACCAGTTGGTGAAGTTAGTTCCATTTAGCTTATCTTTCTCTAAGATGGTTCTCAAAGCAAAACTAGAAATCTGAGGAAGACTGCTAGGTGCCATTGATCTACAACAGAAAAAATGCAAAACACTTAAGACATGTATCCATAAAAGAGCAAGCATATTAAACACTTTAATACTTATGCTCCCACTAGAACCAACACCCCTCCGATGGTTGCTTAGTGATTCAGGACCCTAAATAAGCAAGTCGACTAGTGAGCTTTAGCATCACCGCTAGCCGTCAAGTGATCTAGGTAGACAACTCCTTGTCAATCGTATCTCATATGACTCCTATTGGATGGGTGGCATCACATGCCCTGGCTCCCATCCGACTTTTCCCCGAGTCCCACAACCGTTGTGATAGACCCGTCTATATTACCAAGTGCTTCTGCTGTAAGAGTCTGACTCGAACCCACCTAGTCGGAAAGAATTGATAGCACCTCAATTTTATGAGCCCACTACCAAAAATGTCCGACTTGTGATGGTGCAGCACTAGCGGGGAAACCGACTAGACCTTCTTTGAGGGATTACTTTCTACCAACTATCTAATAGAGGTAAAACAGAGACATAACAATAACACAAAATAAAGCAATTATAATGTGAAATGGTATGGCTCTCTTCATGGCGATCTCCATCTCCACGAAGCTTGTAATTCGACTCGTGTCAACTCTTGTCACGTGCCGCCTTACACCATGTAGTCGGCTTGTACATCGACTTACATGCCATCCGGGTTCTCCAAACAGCTACACTAGCTAGTAATGTAAATTAAATAGAGAATTCGACACGCAGGTCATTATACAATAAAATGACAGCACCTAGGCTCCAGCCGACTGACAAAAAACATGATACGCAGATCACGTATGGATTACACACATCACATGCACATAAGCCATACCATTCACAACATCATCCTGCAAAAACAAGTTATGCATAGATACGATATCTACCGGCGTTGTGAAACTCGCAACGACATCTAAGGCGCAACGACATCTGCATTCCGGACATGGATTTTGTCATCGGATAAAACAATTTTACCCAAATCTGATCCGGACTCCGATTCGACCAAAATCTTTGATCTTCGATCACCACATCCGGGTTTACGTGTCACAGTCTACCCCGATGGCGGAAGCTGACAGGTAGGGGTATGTCGTTCCACAACCTTAGCAGTTAGATCATGGAAACCAGATCATCCATTCCCCCGAGTACAGTTGATCCAATCAACTTTGTACAAAAACCGATCTATCTCATAGATCGACCACCAAAACTGCAATTAGATCCAATCTAACGCCAACGGCATATCACATATGCGCGATCTCGAGCCTAAAACCAGAAGCTAACGCTCTGATACCACTGTAGGGCCACGCAGAGAAAAACAAAACATTTTCCTACGCGGTGAACCCAATATCTAGCTGAGGTAGTAGGCCACGAGAATTACCACTAGACGCGCGGTTGCGGAATTGATGAAGCACGTCGCTTGATGTAGTGCAGTCCTCACGATCCGTTCCAGTTCCACAATCGTCGAAGTGCTGAACGTACAGCACCTCCACCGTTATCCACACGTGCGAGGAGGAGCGCCGGTGATGGACTGCTAGGTCCGGTATGGCGGCGACAGGATGGACTGGGGCTAGGGTTTCCAACACATGGAGTGACCTAACTGTGTGCTCGAAGCACCTGCGCCCTAGCTTATATAGGAAGTGAAAGTGGGCTCCACTCACTTGTGGCCCATTCACTAAAAGGCCTATATTAGTCACTGCGAGTCCAACTCACTGACTCTGTCCATTTCATTTTTGGGTCCAACCCAAATATGCTCCCGCTCTTAAGTGTGTGACCCGACAGGCTCATGGTGACCCGGACACGATCCGAGTCTCACTTGTGACCGATCAGTTGGCAGCGGCTCCTAGCAGAACGTGCCAACTCCCAAGTACCAAAGAGTCATGACGACATACCTTCCAATGCGACTTTTGTCTGAGTCCCTTTTGCCTCACGATATACCTTATCGAACTATAGGCGAATAATCATCATCCCTTAAATAGTTCAACTCTCTTTCTCGATCCGAGATAAGTGATTCATCCGACTAACTCTTAGTCGGCCGCCTCGGTTAACACTTAACCGAGTCACGCATGGCCATGCTTTCCGAATCATATCTTCTGAGTGGGCCTAGAGAATATCTCTCCAGTCGAAGGGGCAAAATCCCATCTCGGTTATTCACATCACGCAGCTTGATTCTTAGTTGACCCGAACTCCGCCTTTATAACTGCCCAGTGACGGAACAACGTTTGACAGAACCTAAGTCAGTGATCCTCAACTCGAACTGTGCAATAACCTCAGGTCTAAGGATTACATTGATTGAGACATGCAAATGACGACTTGTTCATTGTATCTCAATATGGGTCAGTCCGACTCGCTAAACTCTTTAGCAGAATCCGTGTAAGTCAGAATAGCATCTCTATGCCCATGACAAGTGGAACCTAGTCATTAGCCGACTTTCACATTAGTCTAAGTTGTGTGTCCAGCACAACCTCAATGACCAAGGACAATCAGTATAAACAACATGAATATATAGTTCCACAATCGAATCACATATTCAATGATATATATCAGTAGTTCATACATGGACAATAACTTTATGAATACATTGGAAATAACATCATACATAATTGCCTCTAGGGCATATTACCAACAATGTGGTATGTGAAAGGAACACACATTAAATAACTCTAGTTGTTGTTAGTGAAAAGAACACACATGCAATGACACTGGTGGATCCATGTGTGGTGTCTGAAGAGAGCACACATTTCAATGACTCTTGTTGTTGTTAGAAAAAAGAAAACACATGCAATGACACTGGTGGATCCATGTGTGGTCTCTGAAGAGAACACACATGCAATGACACTGGTTGTTGTTACTAAAAAGAACACACATGCAATGACACTGGTGGATCCATAGGTGGATTGTGAAGAGAACACGCATGCAATGACACTGGTGGATCCATAGGTGGTATGTGAAAAGAACACACATGCAAAATGACTGGTTGTTGTTACTAAAAAGAACACACATGCAATGACACTGGTGGATCCATGTGTGGTCTCTGTAGAGAACACGCATTTCAATGACACTGGTGGATCCATATGTGGTATGTGAAAAGAACACACATGCAATGACTGGTTGTTGTTAGTGAAAAGAACACACATGCAATGACACTGGTGGATCCATAGGTGGTATGTGAGAAGAACACACATGCAAAATGACTAGTTGTTGTTACTAAAAAGAACACACATGCAATGACACTGGTGGATCCATGTGTGGTCTCTATAGAGAACATGCATTTCAATGACACTGGTGGACCCATATGTGGTATGTGAAAAGAACACACATGCAATGACTCTGGTTGTTGTTAGTGAAAAGAACACACATGCAATGACACTGGTGGATCCATAGGTGGTATGTGAGAAGAACACACATGCAATGACATTGGTGGATCCATAGGTGGTATGTGAAGAGAACACACATGCAAAATGACTCTGGTTGTTGTTACTAAAAAGAACACACATGCAATGACACCGGTGGATCCATGGGTGGTATGTGAAGAGAACACACATGCAAAATGACTCTGGTTGTTGTTACTAAAAAGAACACACAAGAAAATGACACTGGTGGGATCCATGGGTGGATTGTGAAAAGAAAACACATGCAATGACACTGGTGGATCCATAGGTGGTATGTGAAAAGAACACACATGCAAAATGACTCTGGTTGTTACTAAAAAGAACACACATGCAATGACACGGGTGGATCCATGGGTGGATTGTGAAAAGAACACACATGCAATGACACTGGTGGATCCATATGTGGTATGTGAAAAGAACACACATGCAAAATGACTCTGGTTGTTACTAAAAAGAACACACATGCAATGACATTGGTGGATCCATGTGTGGTCTCTATAGAGAACACACATTTCAATCACACTGGTGGATCCATATGTGGTATGTGAAAAGAACACACATGCAATGAGTCTGGTTGTTAGTGAAATGAAGACACATGCAATGACACTGGTGGATCCATAGGTGGTGTGTGAGAAGAACACACATTTCAATGACTTTGGTTGTTGTTACTAAAAAGAACACACATTTCAATGACACTGTTGGATCCATAGGTGGTATGTGAAAAGAACACACATGCAAAATGACGCTGGTTGTTGTTACTAAAAAGAACACACATGCAATGACACTGGTGGATCCATGGGTAGATTGTGAAAAGAGCACACATGCAATGACACTGGTGGATCCATATGTGGTATGTGAAAAGAACACACATGCAATGACTCTGGTTGTTGTTAGTGAAAAGAACACACATGCAATGACACTGGTGGATCCATAGGTGGTCTCTAAAGAGAGCACACATTTCAATGACTCTTGTTGTTGTTAGTAAAAAGAACACACATGCAATGACACTGGTTGTTACTAAAAAGAACACACATGCAATGACACTGGTGGATCCATAGGTGGATTGTGAAGAGAACACACATGCAATGACACTGGTGGATCCATAGGTGGTATGTGAAAAGAACACACATGCAAAATGACTGGTTGTTGTTACTAAAAAGAACACACATGCAATGACACTGGTGGATCCATGTGTGGTGTCTGTAGAGAACACGCATTTCAATGACACTGGTGGATCCATATGTGGTATGTGAAAAGAACACACATGCAATGACTCTGGTGTTGTTAGTGAAAAGAACACACACATGCAATGACACTGTGGATCCATAGGTGGTATGTCAGAAGAACACACATGCAAAATGACTCTGGTTGTTACTAAAAAGAACACACATGCAATGAAACTGGTGGATCCATAGGTGGATTATGAAATGAACACACATCCAATGACACTGGTGGATCCATAGGTGGTATGTGAGAAGAACACACATTTCAATGACTCTGGTTGTTGTTACTAAAAAGAACACACATTTCAATGACACTGGTGGATCCATAGGTGGTATGTGAAGAGATCACACATTCAAAATGACTCTCGTTGTTGTTACTAAAAAGAACACACATGCAAAATGACACTGGTGGGATCCATGGGTGGATTGTGAAAAGAAAACACATGCAATGACATTGCTGGATCCATAGGTGGTATGTGAAAAGAACACACATGCAAAATGACTCTGGTTGTTACTAAAAAGAACACACATGCAATGACACTGGTGGATCCATGGGTGGATGGTGAAAAGAACACACATGCAAAATGACTTTGGTTGTTGTTACTAAAAAGAACACACATGCAATGACACTAGCGAATCCATGGGTGGATTGTGAAAAGAACACACATGCAATGACAGTGGTGGGTCCATATGTGGTATGTGAAAAGAACACACATGCAGAATGACTCTAGTTGTTACTAAAAAGAACACACATGCAATGACACTGGTGGATCCATGTGTGGTCTCTTTAGAGAACACACATTTCAATCACACTGGTGGATCCATATGTGGTATGTGAAAAGAACACACATGCAATGACTCTGGTTGTTGATAGTGAAATGAACACACATGCAATGACACTGGTGGATCCATAGGTGGTATGTGAGAAGAACACACATTTCAATGACTCTAGTTGTTGTTACTAAAAATAACACACATTTCAATGACACTGGTGGATCCATAGGTGGTATGTGAAGAGATCACACATGCAAAATGACTCTGGTTGTTGTTACTAAAAATAACACACATGCAAAATGACACTGGTGGGATCCATGGGTGGATTGTGAAAAGAAAACACATGCAATGACACTGGTGGATCCATAGGTGGTATGTGAAAACAACACACATGCAAAATGACTCTGGTTGTTGTTACTGAAAAGAACACACATGCAAAATGACACTAGTGGGATCCATGGGTGGATTGTGAAAAGAAAACACATGCAATGACACTGGTGGATCCATAGGTGATAAGTGAAAAGAACGCACATGCAAAATGACTCTGGTTGTTACTAAAAAGAACACACATGCAATGACACTGGTGGATCCATGGGTGGATTGTGAAAAGAACACACATGCAATGACACTGGTGATACATATGTGGTATGTGAAAAGAACACACATGCAATGACTCTGGTTGTTGTTAGTGAAAAGAACACACATGCAATGACACTAGTGGATCCATGTGTGGTCTCCGAAGAGATGACACATTTCAATGACTCTTGTTGTTGTTAGTAAAAAGAACACACATGCAATAACACTGGCGGATCCATGTGTGGTCTCTGAAGAGAGCACACATACAATGACACTGGTTGTTGTTACTAAAAAGAACACATGCAATGACACTGCAGGATCCATAGGTGGATTGTGAAGAGAACACACATGCAATGACACTGGTGGATCCATAGGTGGTATGTGAAAAGAACACACATGCAAAATGACTCTGGTTGTTGTTACTAAAAATAAAACACATGCAAAATGACACTGGTGGGATCCATGGGTGGATTGTGAAAATAATACACATTTCAATGACACTGGTGGATCCATAGGTGGTATGTGAAAAGAACACACATGCAAAATGACCCTGGTTGTTGTTACTAAAAAGAACACACATGTAATGACACTGGTGGATCCATGGGTGGATTGTGAAAACAGCACACATGCAATGACACTGGTGGATCCATATGTGGTATGTGAAAAGAACACACATGCAAAATGACTGGTTGTTGTTACTAAAAAGAACACACATGCAATGACACTGGTGGATCCATGTGTGGTCTCTGTAGAGAACACGCATTTCAATGACACTGGTGGATCCATATGTGGTATGTGAAAAGAACACACATGCAATGACTCTGGTTGTTGTTAGTGAAAAGAATACACATGCAATGACACTGGTGGATCCATAGGTGGTATGTGAGAAGAACACACATGCAAAATGACTCTGGTTGTTCTTACTAAAAAGAACACACATGCAATGACACTGGTGGATCCATGTGTGGTATGTGAAGAGATCACACATGCAAAATGACTCTGGTTGTTGTTACTAAAAAGAACACACATGCAATGACACTGGTGGATCCATGGGTGGATTGTGAAAATAATTCACATTTCAATGACACTGGTGGATCCATAGGTGGTATGTGAAAAGAACACACATGCAAAATGACTCTGGTTGTTGTTACTAAAAAGAATACACATGCAATGACAATGGTGGATCCATAGGTGGTATGTGAAGAGAACACACATGCAAAATGACTCTGGTTGTTGTTACTAAAAAGAACACACATGCAATGACACTGGTGGATCCATGGGTGGATTGTGAAAATAATACACATTTTAATGACACTGGTGGATCCATAGGTGGTATGTGAAAAGAACACACATGCAAAATGACTCTGGTTGTTGTTACTAAAAAGAACACACATGCAATGATACTGGTGGATCCATATGTGGATTGTGAAGAGAACACACATGCAATGACACTGGTGATCCATATGTGGTGTGTGAAAAGAACACACATGTAATGACTATGGTTGTTGTTAGTGAAAAGTACACACATGCAATGACATTAGTGTATCCATAGGTGGTATGTGAAGAGATCACACATGCAAAATGACTCTGGTTGTTGTTACTAAAAAGAACACACATGCAAAATGACACTGGTGGATCCATGGGTGGATTGTGAAAAGAGCACAAATGCAATGACATTTGAATGGTACGGGTGGATCCATAGGCGGATTGTGAAAAGAGATTTTCCCTCTCTCTCTGTCACAAATCTCACAAAAGCCCAAACGTGTGGAGATCCCAAACATGTGCTCACTCTGGGTGCTATGCCCTTATTGGCTGACAGAGATGTCACGCGGATTGTCTCCACCAACTGCTTATCCCATGTGATCCAACGGGCAGGATAACCCCTCCTTTCTCCACCTTTTTTATGCATGGTCAATCCGTGCCACCTCTCTATCCGTGCCACCGATACTAAACCCCCATAAACAAGTGAAAATCCATCTATCTAACTAAAATAAATAAAATAAATGATCATATTTCGAAGAAGCCATCGTCTTCGTCTTCCGGTTCGTCCTCGTCTTCGTCAACGCCATGGTCCCCGCCATCGGCGCCGTCGGTGCCCTCCTCTGACGACTCGACAGGGCCCCCTTCCTCGAATAAGCGTGCTATCTCCTCGTCAGAGTCCTCCTCCTCCTCTTTGTAGTCCCATGGGTCCATGTCACTCTCCTCCGCTCCTGCCTCCAACTGATCGATGAACGCCTCCTCGTTGGCCGAGTCGGACTCGTCCAAATAGCTATCTCCTCTCTTCTTCCTGGTCTTCTTCTCGTTCCTCTTCTTGTCCGTACTCGCCGGCGCAACACGCGCCCCGTCCTGGCTGCTACTTTGCGCTCGTCCGACGCTGCAGGTACCCCACGCTCCTCCTGCACGGCCGGTACGAGCTTCGACGTCACGGTGTCCTCGAGTGCCGATGTCGATGGATCCTGGCATGGTCGGACACGACGTGCTGCCTCAGCAGGCGACTCACGAGCGCGGACAATGCAGCAAAGAGCCGGGGACGCAGGACGGTCAGTGGACGGCTTGGACCTACCATTGCCACGGCGAGGGGGCATCGTGCTCGAGGTAGTTGCTCCGAATGGTCGATGGCGGGTACACAGAGTGGGGTGTCGATATGATCAAGGACGAGCAGCGGTTTCGTGCATCGTGCCCATGCGTGCATTTGTCGATTATCAAAAAAAAAAGTAATATCTCGCGTACTGAACATAATTTGATCACAACTAAAGTGGCATAGCGTATTATAGACTCGTAAATATCTTGTGTGTGCATGTCACGTGGAGTTCGACGGAGTTGGACGTGCTGATGTGATCGTGCAGCAGTTGCGCGCGTCATTGCCCCATCAACACGTGACACACGCACGCGGGATGTGCGCGCCAATTCCCGTGACGACCACCCGGCTCGCACTCCCCTTATTATATACTAGATTTTGGGCGGCGCCGAAGACCATTGAAGTTTCCATCGCAATAAAGACAAGTCCCATCGATTCCCTACCCATGCCTCCTTGGCTTCTTTGAGAAGGTAGACCGTACACGGTGGTCTTGTATATTAGTACTAGTACTACTGGACCACGACCCGTACTCTTTACTCTTCTCCCACACTAATAATCACTATCTCCTTCCTCCTGCCTCCGCCACACTCACTCTGCAAGCCATGGCTCCACTGAGGAGGGGGAGAGGCCGGTCGATGATCCTCGCGGAGAAAAGGGAGAGAAGTCACCGCGAGGCACTTCTTGCTCTACCAGCCTCTCAAGCCCACCCTCTCATCGAGGCCCAATCTCCCCCGACAATGGCGCCGAATGTTCTAGCAGGCGAGGGCTCCTCCCGGTACGGTCTCCTTATTCTACTTCTTCTACATCTCCCTCTCCATCATGATCTTAATCAGCTTCTTCTTGTTTTTCTTCTTCTTCTGGTTCTTCCTCTTCTATGTATTACAGGTCGGCCGTGGAGCCCGAATCCACCACGACGGAGGCGTTGCAGGACCCGTTCGGCCCCGTTCTATGTCTCAGCAAGGTAGCAAATCTCCACGGTGTTATTTCTCCGAGTTATGATGTGGATTTCTTAGATGTTGTCCGCCCCGCATTGGTTTTTCTTCTTCTTTTGCGAGTTGTATTTGTTTTCATGAATATGACTGGATCTCTTGGTCTTTCCTTAATACCGTTGTTCATAGATTCACTATGTATTTTTGTGATTAGGATTAGTTTATCGTGGTCATGAATAGATCTCCAGGTCCATTTTTTAACACTATGGCTAATAGATTCAATGGGGATTTTTTTTGATCTGTATTAGTATTCACCTGGGACCTAGAGTGTAATTGTAGAATTCCTATTTCAATTAACATGAATGATGCAGTGATCGAAGGCCGAGTACCGTGAGAAGGTGGCCGCGATCAGTTCCAAGATTGCCAACCAACATGAGCTTGCACGCTCCCTCACCCAAGCTAATGAGAGCCTATGCAAGCAATTATCTGTGCAGAAGGAGATCTCGCTAGATTTTGCACGTGACGTCGTTAGGCTGCAGAAAGTGCTCGACCATAACTTGATCAGGCAAGAACAGGCCATCAAGATAATCAACGAGCTCATGGAGGAGAAGAAGAATCTCGTGGAAAGGTGCATTCTCCTGCAGGACCAGTCGCGAGGCACTCGGAAGGACGCGTCGAGGAAACCAAGGCTACCATCCGAGCCTACCATGACAGAACTGTTGCACTGCGATCCAAGGAGATGAAGGCGGACATAAGCAGAGGGATCACCGTACTCGAGGGTGTTCGGAAAGAGAACGAGGAACTAAGGGCATGTCTGGAGGCGTACCGGAGCAATGCCCAAGTCTGATTCCCGTTAGCAGGGACACGAATACCAGTTCGTCCTCCTCTCCTTTTGTAATGTTTAGGGTTCAGGGAGCAATGCCCATGTCTGCTTCCCATTATAGGGTGCAATAAGAATCCTAGGGCAACTCCTTATCTATCTGGACATGTGTTGGTGTTCATGTTCATGAATGGACACCATGTTCTCTTTCCATATGTATCTAGACATGGGTTTCTGCATTATGAGTTTGCCACTCTCCCACTACTATTTGGTGATATTGGGAAAAACCCACAGCACACTAAACTGCTGATAAATCTTATTTGTCTTCGAAATTGAAATTATGATAGTTCCACTAGTCGATTCATAAAATGTTGATTAGTCCTAGATTGTTTCTTCCTTGAAATTATGACAGTGCCACTAGTCGATTTAGTAATTATGGAAACTAACCAGCTTGTCCTGGTGAACTGAACAAACCATACCATGTATTTTTGTTGCAGGGAAAGAGGCGAAAGATCGACCAGGACACAGCGACTGGCTAAATGAAAAGATAGCAATCCAAAGGGAGAAGCGGAATTCTTAAACCGGCCTTTGACCAATCAAGCGCTGAATTGTGGTCCTTTCGACAAGTGCCGTAAATCAAGGAGTTAAACGCCGACTAGGCGAAGCTACACAGTGAAGGTCGCGCCTCGCCTAGGAAGCAGACGGAGATCATGAAAGGGATCTTGAAGGAAAATCGTATGGCTACGGACAAAATTCTCTGCCATGTGACAGAGCGCTGGAACCTACAGCTGAAGCACGACATAGTACTAAAGGAGCTGGCCAATCTTAGGGAGGAAAACAGGCAGCTCTGGGCCAGGCTCGCTTGAACACAACATATGTCTATTTAGTAATCGAATCGCCTGGTTTATCCTCTGCAATGGTGATTTTGTAAGCGTGAACTTAACTCTATGCACGATATGTGTGTTCGTCTGAAATTAGTTTGCTCGAGGATTGAGTTTGGCTTAGTTCGGAAAGCACAACTCCAAGTCTTACAATTAACTAGTTTCAGGCATTGGTACAACATAAATTATTCATCTTGAATTTCCTTTATCCTCTATAGTCTGTCCTTGTTCACCCTCGCGCGCCTTCTTCAGTTCCTTCAATAGATCCTCAATGCAGCACTCTAGCTTCTTCTTGTCTTCCCTGAGCTGATCCCTCTCCTTTTCTGCATTATGAATCAGCAACCTGTGACTATCCTGAAGCTTCTTTGCAGTTCCAACAACCAAGCTCCCATCGATTCCGTCAGTTAGCTTTGACTGCAAATTCTCGATTTCTTGTTCTAGCTCCTTATTTCGTACCGACAGCTTATAATTTTTTCAGCTGCATCACTTACATCAGTAAATCTCCCCGACCTTTCCAACTCATACATCTCCCATAACTGTGCCAAACATTTCTTAAGTGCATCTGGCCACTCAAGATCCACCCACTCTACTGCTTTACACACCGGGCCAACCTAAAAACACACACACTATAGTGTTATGAACATGCACGATACATTTTACTTCATGTCACAGTTGCACATAATGTAAACAAACCTGATTTGTACAGCCCAAAAACCTTCTCCCAGTGTAACTGCCTTCGAATGCAATATATCTCCTCAGTTTTAGCCCATGGTCACATGGCACTTCTCCATCGAGATCTAGACCCTCCCATTCGGAGTCGTAGATCGTCCTTGGTACCTATAGGTAAACGCAAAGCTGAAATCAAACACGATTGCATGCACATCAGGTCGGGCTCAGATCGAGTGATTTACCATTGCCTAACCCTAGCCCGAGAAAACAGAGGAACTCACATCATGGAAGGAATACTCAATGTCAGAGAGAAGGTTGTCGCTGCTCGACTAGTCGTCCTCGCTGTTCAAGGACAGCATGGCAAATGTGACGGTGATGGCGACGGCGACGGCGTCGGCGTGAGAGAGAGAGAGAGAGAGAGAGAGAGAGAGAGAGAGAGAGAGAGAGAGAGAGAGAGAGAGAGAGAGAGAGAGAGAGAGCAGCCCTTCTACCGCTACAATGATGACTAAATTGGCATGTTACAATAGTTTAATGGATACCATGCCCTTTCCCTGGATTACTGTCTCCTGCCTGATATGGATTCTCTTCACACATTCTCATTTCAAATATTAAACCTGCACTCCATCCCAATTTCATTGCCTAACGAAAACATACCAGTATATTACATCATCCAAAGAAACAAAATCATGTCAACTACAAGGTACTTATGCATCACTTCTTCAGTCATGGTTTCACAAAACATTACATTATAATCTCCCAACAAACATAACCACAACATGGTTTCACAAAACATCACATTACAATCTCTCAACAAACATAATCACAGAAACAAGTATATTACATCAACTCAAGAAACAAAATCATGTCGACTACAAGGTACTTACACATCACTTGTCCTGTCATGGTTTCGCAAAACATTACATTACAGTCTCTCAACAAACAAAATATCAGAAACAAGTACAGTACATCATCTCAAGAAACATAATCATGTCAACTACAATGTATTTATGCATCACTAGTCCAGTCATGGTTTCATAAAACATTACATTACAATGTCCCAACAAACATAATAACCTAAACAAGTATGGTACGTCATCTTAAGAAACATAATCATGTCAACTACAATGTACTTATGTCTTATTACAACAACGATGGTTTCAGTGAGTGACATGTCCGAAAATCTCAACAGCTCGCACAGCATTATATCGCAATGTCTCAACAAACATAATCATAGAAGCACGCTCTAAATGCAATAGCAGTCAATATTACAAATACAGGCAGGGGAACCCCGCGGTCCATATGACAAGCCCAGGGTAGCAGCTCTCATCAGATCTCATCAACGTCGACCACCTCATTCTGTTCAGCCACTACAGGGGCATCTACATCCACTATAACCTGTTCAACAACATCAGAAATGGTACCAAGGAAGAAAACCTTCCTGGTTCGCTTCTTTCGCTGCATAATCTGCATAAGATCTCTAGTATCCAAAACATCTATGAATTGCTGCTTCTTATGGTGCCACCACCGGATTTTTGCCATCTGCTTAGGGCCAATAGTGATTTCCATACTGGTCATCTCTCTCATTTCATCAAGAGTTATGTTTTTGGAATCGACAGTGATCTCCACAGTACATGACGAAACTGGCTTATTAACTCCCTCATCAAGTTTTGCCATGTATGAATCCACCTCTATGCGTATACTTAACTTATCCAGATCAGCATCTATTGGTCTGTATTCTCTAGGAGCAGAAGCTCTGGCAGCAAGATCTCCAGCATCTGCATACATATCATCAATCATCGCTTCAACTTTCACCTTACGATCAGCTGCACAACACTCCCAAACCATCTAAAGCTCATGGGAGTGGTCAATTTGCTGATAGGTATCACTCATGTTGCGCCACACCAATTTTGTCCTCTGTCTAGAACCCTAGGGAATTCTAGCGGCAAGCATATCTACCAGCTGCGAAACAGACACAACCTCTTTGCAATTCACAAGCAGATGCGCATCTTGCCCGAACACAACCCTCTCGCAAGCAAAATCAAGCTTTGCAGTGTACTGCCGAACATGAACTGTGAACTCATATAGGTCACTTGTATCAAAACTGTGCCTAATTTGATTAAAAAGTGGAACATTTCAGTTCATTCGATTCTATTATGCTGTAACTAATCTACTTGCAAGATAAGGCACAGATAAGAAAAATTCACCTCTCGCTCTTCTCCCGGGTTTTTTTCTTTGAGATCCGAGTTCTGCATCCGCCTACCGGAGCCGAACAATCCGCCGCCGGCCTTGCTTTTCTCTTTAACCCGCTGCTCGTAGGTACCTTGGGAGAAGAATCCTTGCTGGCCTCCTCGCTAACCGAGGCTGAAGACCTCACCGCAGCTACGCGTTGAGCCCCAGACTTGGGCCCCGATGGACCCTTTTCAGTCGGCGACGTAGCTACAACCTTCGCCTTGCAAGACATGCTGGGCCGCCGCCGCCGTATTCAGTGTTGGGGGAGGGAGAAAAAAGGTCCTCCGCCACCGGCAGATTTAGGGTCGGGGAAGGGAAGAAAAGGGACCGCCGCCGCCGCCGTAGCAAGATTCAGTGTCGAGAGTTAGGAAAGTATAGTAATGGATTTGCCCCTACAACACGTGCAGGGTGGCTAAGAAGAGTGACCGGCGAAGGAGGGGCACAGCAGGAACTAGTGCAACGGAATATCCTGACTTAACGGGCGCGATTTGAAAATATTTAGTTTGGCCATCATTCACTCGAAAGACCCCTCTCAGCAACTGGCACCCCAACTTTTCGAATCGTGGTGATAAAAATCAACTTGGGTACCGCGTAACCTGTCCACCCCAACTGGGACCGCAAAATGATATTCTCGCAGTAGACCAATTGGGAGACCTGCGATGAAAGCTTCAATCGCAGTTTGATCATTTACTCCTTCACAGGAGTTCTTGGTGTCGATCCATCATCCGAGATAATCCCGGCAAGTTTCTTCGGCCTTCTGGGTGCAATGCTGTAGGTCACCGACCGTACAGGGCCTCCGATACGTGCCTTCGAAATTCCGAAAGAACGCACTTTGCATGTCATACCAGTTGTCGATGGTGTTCTCCGGAAGTTCATTGAGCCATGATTGTGCCGTCTTCCGCAACATGAGTGGGAGATATCGGGTTGCGACCAGGCTATTTCCACCTTTGGCGATGCAGTAAGCTTGGAAAAAATCCTATAGCCAAGTATCTAGCCGAGCAATGTTGTCGTAGGCTTGGATATGTCTTGAGATAGCAAATCCTTCTAGGAATCTTGTAGCTCTGATGCATGGTCTGAAGCATTTTGGGCCCACGTAGATATCATCGTTTTCATAGCGTCGTGCCTCTATATTGGAATTGATCATGTGCCTTGCGTCGTTCGGGGATAGTGATCGTCCCGAATGTCGGCTATGGCTGCGGTGCCTTGGAGCCGGACTTCGGCTTCTGTCACCACCTCCTCCGCCACGTCATCCTCCATGTCCCTCTTGAGAGCCATTGTGATGACTACTTGGTGGAGAGGGTGGGGCGGCTGGATTGTTTCCGGCTGAGCGCCGGCCTCCGTCCGGAGCGTCCTTATTCCGGTTTTGGGGAGGGTCTTCACTATGACGAGCCCCCTGCCGGCTTGTCCCGGCATGGTTTCCGTCGTTCCTTCGTCCGTCATTCCTGCCGCGGTGAGGCTCAGCCGGACGGCTTGCATGTCTAGGAGGTGGCATTTTTTGACGATCCTCCTCCCGACGTTTCTCTTTATCTTCTCCCCTTCGATCGTTCGACTCTCGTCGGGGAGGGTTCCTCAGATACAACACAGCGATGGCCTCTTTTTCGGCCGCTGGGGTGACGTTGCTCCAGTCACGCGTAGTTCTGCGGTGCTGTCCTGACGATCCGGTTCTCGAATAATTGTATTCCCAGCGCTCGGGGCGTTGATACTGCTCCGGAACGCGCTGGGGTCTTACGTCATCCCATGCTAGATCTGTGCGACATTGGTCGGAATCTGAGACCAATTTCTGACTTCCGAACATGGCGACCTTTTGCTGCTCCAGTCCCTTGTTGAGTAGTTTGATTGCCAACTGGATTTCCTCCGGTCCTGGATTAGCCGATAGAATTTCTCGGGCTGCCATGGTATTTTGTACTATGGTTGGATATACCCAATCTCCCTTACTATCTTTCCGAGGCTTCCCCATCTCATCTCCGAAAAGGACGGCATGGATCCGCGGGAATTGGTTGTCACTGGTGTGACGCTTCCTGGTCTTCTGGTATTGCCTGGAGTTGTACTTCCCCGCAGATGCTATGCGTTTCTTTTCCTCCTCAATGTTTTTGGCTTCATCGAGGAGTACTTGACGACGCGCTTCTAGGGCCTGCGCCCTCTCGTCTAGTTCTTCAGCAGTAAGTTCTGCAGTTGTAGGAATAGGTGTGATTAATGCAGCATCGATGAGTTTACGCGCACCTTCAGTGATCACGTGTCCATCCACCGATTCTTCTTTTTCTGGCTCGTCTGGGATAAGTGCTCCATCCGAGTCTTCTTTGTATTCCTTGGCAATCACCTCCTCTGTCAGAGGGTCTTTTGTCGGGGTCTTGTTCTTCTTGTTCCTCTTCTTTACCTTCTTGGCAGCGCCGGTAGCAAAGACGGCTTTGGGTCCGTTTCCTGGAGTCAAGATCTGATCGGTACTTTCGGACATCTGGACCTCGGGATTTTCTCCGACTTCCATGTCATCCTGCGCTTTGGGAGAGTGTTCCCCGGACCCTTCATCCATGGCTTCTCCTTCTTCTGCAGCTTTGGAGTTATACTCCTCTTCGTATTCCGTGGAGAACTTTCAGAAATCTGCTGACGTCATCGATTCATCCGAGGATGCGGGTACATCGGTGTTTGTTCTCTCCGGCATCGGCAGATCCGGATCCAACATATCCGATGAAGTCCGACGCGTGCTTCCTGAGGTACCTGTGGCTCTTGCGGTTAGCCAGATTCGATTTTGACCGCTAGGTCATCCTCAGGCTCGGATTTCTCCACTATCTCCGCAACTGGTGCGGGCTAGGTGGGATTAGGGTTTTCTGAGATCCGGAACTCTGCCGCCTCCATGGACAAAGGGGGCCTAGAAGATTCTTCTGCCTCTATCATCACCACTAGGGTGGGTGGGGCAGGTTCAACGAAACCGATGTAAACATCGATCTCGCCAAAAGACATGATTTTATAGGCAGTCACGGCCTCCCTAGCCAGAATCCAAGTCTCGTCGAGAACGATGAGAGGGACATCGCTGGCATAGAGGATGCGACCGATGGCGATAGTTTTGCCGATTCCGATTCTTGCAGATTCCGCTCGGAATGCAGATCCGAAGCTCACATGCCCCATGGTGGGCGCCAACTATCGTCGGATTGAAGACAAGTACGCCATGAGGGGGTCCTCGAGGCGTGCGGAAGAGAGGGGTGTGAGACGTACGGTGTTCCGGGACGATGAGCACACAAGTTTACCCAAGTTCGAATCCGCCGGCTTTGGACAGATCCTACTCCTGCTAGCAATCCAGTAATATGGCAGAGCCGGAATATGGGTTACAAGGGTTTCGCCTGTGCGAGTTGAGATTCTAGACTATTGAGGGTGCCCTAAAGGCTATCCCTAGGACGGCTTATATAGATATCCGGCCTAGGGTTAACAGGAGAGATCTATCCGGCTACGACTAAGAGTCGGTTACAGAGTACATCTTGAACTACAAGTAACACAGTGGGCCTAAGTTGGTAAGACTGCTAGGCCTTCCCGTAGCCGGATGGGACTCCGTCATTTCTCCCTGACTGGGCCGCCCGTGAAGCAAAGCTCTAACCCGAAGTAGGCCACCCTGGTCAGTGAGGAACTGTGAGGATACCCGAAAAGTATATCCCCAACACCCTTGCAAACATCCGTAAGTACAAGAAAGTAATTAAGGTACAAACCTAACCACAGCTTTAAACTCTAAGACCTTTACATCCCTTGTGCAATGGTTTCCTAACGGGGGTTCAGGTTTCTGTCACTCCGGCAACCCCTACGATTAGTAGCCAAATACACAATGCATTCCCCTAGGCCCATATAGGTGAAGTGTCATGTAGTCGACGTTCACATGACACCACTAGAAGAAGTACACCACAACTTAAATATCAAACCATTAAATCTTTCTCAACACAACTCTACTACTAACAATATGACTTCTCCCATGTCCTCAAGAACAAAACGAACTACTCACAAGACATCATATGGATCATGATCAGAGATGGAATAATGATGTATAACAATCTGAACATAAACAATAATTCAATGGTTCACTCAATAGCATCAACTACAAAGAGTAATCAACACCGGGAAAGTTTCCCCTATGAACTATGCAAGATTCAACCCAATTGTTACAGCAATATGGAGATGGTGATGAGGGTGCTGATGATGATGGTGGTGGTGATGATGATGATCCCGATGAAGTCCAGCTTGATGGTGATGTTGATGGAGACGATCTCCCCTCTCCGGGAAGGAATTCCCCCGGCAGAAATCTATCTGCCAGAGAGATCTTTCTCTCTCGGTGTTTTCCACCCCGCAGAGGTGGCGGAATCTTTCTGTGGTCCCTCCCCGAGTCTTAGGGTTTCAGGAGGATAATATACGCCAGAGGGGAGTGCCAGGGGTGGACCAGGGTGGCCACACCACCTGGTGGCGCGGTTGTAACAACCTCGGACCCTACGCTCTAAGTTCAAGCCTGGATGAACCAAAACTGGTTAAGGAATTTTACAGCGGGGGCCCAGGGCCACCCACGTGTAGGCCCGTCGACCGCCCTAACCACTTCCAAGAACATCGGGACAAGAGCAAGCGGCGTAGGCAACAGGCGAAGAGATCAAATACATACACAAGTGGGTATGTATGCAAGCTACCTTACAACAGTTCTCAGAGCCAGACCATCTAAAGAAATAGAAATATTGCAATGCCATATGGCAAGATCCAAATATCCTAGATAGAGATAATAGTGTAGGATAGCTCCTCATACATCAATCAATAGAGTATCAAGCGGAAGCGGGAAACAAGATCTGAGTATGGACAAGAAGCAAATCGGCATAAGATGCCACATAAATAAGCACATCCCGCCCATAGATCTCACGGATCCCCATCCCCGGAATCACTACACCGAGTGATCGTTGCCAACATCATTTGTCTCCTCCACCCAGTATCCATCTTGCGAATACACCTGTTCATCTGAATCAAACAATTTATCGTGTGAGACCCTAGGGGTACTCAGCAAGTCTTTATGCCTCTAAAGGGGACATATACCTGGGGTGACGCAATTGCAGCAAAAGATAATAACTAACAAGTCTATAGATACTCGCTAACCATCCGCCTAACCAATGATAGGCGGATGTCCATTAATTAGAAACAACGGTTATAACAGTATAAAGTAACAGATCCATCTTCCTTCTCGCTTACCAACGAGAAAGCGGACGAACAACCCATCAGTTGGCAGTTTTATTACTCATTCCATGAATATTGCACTATTTACTAGTCAGATATTTAGTCAAATTAAAGACGGTACTTTAGTTATGCTTGTCTATGATCGAGAATCTGTGCTCCAAGTCGTCCATGACCGCGGACACGGCTTTCAAAAAGATTTACCCTGCAGGGGTGCACAAATAGCAACACACACTCGATCAACCTCGGAAAAACCAACTCAAAACCCAACGAGGCATTCACGACAAAGCGATCATAGGATTCATTAAATATTTCAGGGGGCCACCCATTAAGCTACCCACAACAAAGTTGGCCGACTCCGAGACGGACCCAAGGTTTGCGTCAATGGCTATAAATGACTGGGAACCTGAAAATGTGATTGGGCTTGTCGATACCGCGAAAACACTCCACATCCAAAACAGTACAGGTGCTCCACGCACAATCTTAATAAAACAGTAACATGGCATAAGTACAGGATAATAAATAAAACCCCAAACTAGTTTGTGGCCCCAAGAAATAGAAATGAATCAAGCTCTGGCTCAGGGGGGTCCATAAGGCCTCCCGGATGTGGATAGTGCGAATAGTCAAGGAACAGGAATCAAGTACTCGGGGTCCTACGGGAAACAAGTGAGCAGGAAAAACCAAATAACAGATATTGCCCACCGGTGCCTCTTTCATTAGTTATCCCATACTACTCAGGTTAAGTTGTTTAGGTACCTCGTTATCCATCAGACTCTCACATACCCTACACATGATGTTCTACGACTCGCATGGCTCAAACAACTCCTGTAGTAATGGCTCATGGGATGGAGGAACAAGCTCGGTGGGGTTTAAATTAAAGGCTATGCAGTACTAGGGATTCAATTTAATGCATTCGCGACTCAATGATGCAAGAATAAGATAGAGGCAATAGGTACTATATGTATGCAAGCATGTGGTAGTTCTTACCTGGCAGCTCAGTTGAAGCGAGAGATGGATCTGGGTAGTACTCCTGGGATTCCTGATAATTCCCCTGCTCAGCGTCTATTCGAAAGAAGAACCAAACAAACAAGGGCCAACATAAATAAAGTGCACAAGCATATGAATAAAATGCGACAAGCAAACAAGCATGCCATGATGAATGATGCACAATTTACATGGCATAGCATAGCATGGCATGGGTGAGGTGTGGGGACAAGAATAAAACATTTTATTAATTATTTGGTCAAGTTTTATTGCCATAAACAGTTCTGATTTTTAATAATGACATGATGCATGCTTCAATCCATATCATGGAATGCATAATCAGAACGGGCTCATCGCGATGATCGATTTAGACATATTATTTGCCAAATTTGGAGTTATAGAATTAAAGTTATTAATTAATTAAGAAAAAGGCATTTATATTGCAATTAAACAATTTCGAAAATTTAAATTAGACAAACATTATTTTGGATGGCATATTTGAATTCCTCACATTTTTCTGATTCAAAAACATATATTATTTGTATTATTTGGATTTGTCAATTAAAAGTTATTATTTTCTGGATTTAAAAACATATTAAACATATTCTGGAATTTTATTATTTTTGAAAAAGATGGCGGGAACTTTTGTTACCCTGGGGCACTCTACCCACAGTCACAGAGACGCGGGGCCATTGTGCTGACTGTGCGCTGACGTGGCAGGAGCTTGTGGGTGTGACAAGTGGCAAAGAGGAGGACTGTGGGTTGAGGCTATAAAAAGGCCAGAGGGCTTTTTACAAAACCGGCAGGAGCAGCTCTAAACTGAATTTCAGATCTGGGAAAAATTGACTGCGAAAAATTGAACTTAGAGCGTAGGGTCCGAGGTTGTTACAGCGGCCTAGGCTGGCCCGCACCAGGGGGTGGTGTGGGCCCTTCTAGCTTCCTTCGTCTTCTAGAAAAATAGGATTTTCCGTATATTTTCCCGGATTTTCTGATCTTCGCGAATGTTGCCTCCAAACAGCACCTTTTCCATTAGAATCCTGACTGCAGCGGTCCATGCTCCAAAAGTCATCAACCATGCAAAAACAGATGAAATAACATAAGTATCACCTCTCAATACGAAATATATCAATGAATAATAGTGAATTATGACATAGAATAGTGATGCAAATGGACGATCAACTCCCCAAGCTTAGACTTCGCTTGTCCCTAAACCGAGCTCAATAAACATGGCCTCAGGTTTATGGAGTGAAGAGTCGATAAAAGAATACGGACAAGAAGCATCACATTCATCAATACATAGATCATAATAGAAGACAACTCACTATTATATAATTCAACTTGCAATGAGTAAAGGAAACACAATAAAGATACATAAAGTGAATCATAATTGGTAATGGCAAACTTAGCTCTTGGTCGAACAATAGTTGATAATTTGCTGGAGTTCACAAATAACTGGTTTTCAATGATAGCTTTCAAAGTAGTAAACATCAAGATAAGAGCAATGTGCAAAACAAGGAACATCAGCAACATGATTGAATAAATCATCATATGAATGAATGAAACACAACAACTCAAAATACTTGCTAAGATAGAAGGGACTAGGTTTACTGACTCAACTAAAAAGTAAAAGAAAGGCCCTTCGCAGAGGGAAGCAGGGATTGCAAGTCTCATAAAGAGCTCCCAAAAATTATGATACTTACTAGCTTTCAGCTCTCATTGCCCCTATCATAGGCATCTTTAGGTGATTAAGGTTAAAGTGATCAAATATGAGGATATGCATTGACAAGTTGTAAATTGAGAATCTCATGTCCCTTGAATACGAGGGCCGCTCCTCATGCTACTCAAGTTTAGTCACCGATAAGTTCTTGTCATCGTAAGCATATGTGTATCATAGAGAACTGCCAATGGGGTACCCCTTGCCCGATGATACGGAAGAATCCCCATATCAAAATGACAAGGCAAGCAGACAACAAGCATCTCAGGAATCTTCTTATTTACCATGGGAATATGGTGCTTTTTTCTCTCTTTCCTCTTTTCATAATCTCTTTTTTTTCTTTTTTTCTTTTTCTCAATCTCTATCTCTTTTATTTATAAGAAGAATGCTTCATAGATGCTAGTTATGGTTACGTTGCAGGTTTCCACCATGTCAGCATGGATTAGACCAGCGGCCCAGGCGTTTCTCTAACACACATGCATAACTCCATGGACTTACAAGCTCCCCTTTCATTTCACACCGACGACATCCATAAACAAAAGAACATGATATCAACTAGGTACAAAGTGCCAGTGCAATGTTGAAAGCGTTCCCTATGACAGCATGGTTCTGCTAATTCACAACTTACAAAGCGCAAACATATACGCAACATAGATGGGCACAATGGTTCAAGTTTATTAAGTGCAAGAAAGTAAAGTGTGCCATCAAGTTCGTGAGAGCTTTAATCACAAATTTTCACATAACAAGTTTAATTTGGGAGGTAGATAAAACAAGAATTTACTTGGAGTAGCAATAATGCTAATAGGTAGGTATGGTGGACACAAATGGCACAGGTTTTGGTTTAAGGGATTGGATGCACGAGAAGAATTCCCTCTCAGTACAGGTTTTTGGCTAGCAAGGTTGGGTAGCAAGTATAAGAGTTGAAGGAAACAAACAAACATACAAGTGATAAAGACAAACATGCAATCTTCCTTGGACGCACAAAAGATCTTAACTAGAGAATACTAAACTTATGAGCAAATCAAGAAAGAAAGATGATGAAATTATATTTCTTTAGAGTACTTTTATCTTTTTCATTCAACTCTCAAAAATAGTGTTGCTACTAACCGAGCCAGGTTTTCCAAAACCAACTAAATTAACTCAATGATCCCAAAGTGATACCAATACTAACAACAAGATCAATCATATAACCATGAATAAAAAACTAATATAAGCTATGAAAAAGAGTAAATGATAGAACTTCTCATTAATAATCCATAACGGCAACTCACACCAAGGGATACATATCTAACAAGAGAGGGGACACTTCCATAATGCAAACCATCCTACATAATAACTTCTCTATTCATGGTATGACTCTGCTAAAAAGGTAAAAAGATAGAGGATAGTGATGTGATACCGCGGCACTCCCCCAAGCTTGGAACAAACCAAGGGGATGCCAAACCTGATGACGAATTACTCCTTTGGTGGTGGTGGTATCCTATTGACGAGCTCTTTGATCAGTTTCCCCAAGTCCTCAACCTCGAAGGTGAGATTACGAATAAGCTGTGAGTTTTGCTCAATGCGGCTCATGATCATGTTGAGTTGAGATCCCAGCTCTTGCGATCCTTTCCCCACTCTACCTCCTTGAAGTCTTCTTTTCCTGCATGGCTAGAACGAGACAAATCCCAATTGGAGGGTAGTTTCCCCTTGGGCATATTCTGGTATTGATGCTCATGGATAAGAGTATGGAAAGGATTCTTGGTGCATGGAGGAAGTGACCAGGGATCTGAATGGTGATGAGGAGGCTTCCCTCCAATTGACATAGTCCTGGCAGGGTTTCCCACCACTTCAATGCTTACAATGGTAGTGTCAGTGTGCTTTTCCTCCTCTTCATCTTCACTCTTGATCTCCTTCTCCTGCCCGGGGTCTTGGAGGTCTTCCTCCATAGGCTCCTTCCCTTTATCCTTGGCGGACACCATTGTGCTTCTAAGCTTTCAAAGAGTATGTCCTGGCAGAAACAGATCGAAACAAAAACACGACGAAAACACGATATACGAACCTCGGGAGATCTGGGGGATTATATATTACGAAGTTTCATAACAAAAGGAAGGTACTGGGCGAAAACAAGTCGGAGGCGGAGTCCGGGGTGTACTCACCACCTGGTGGTGCAGCCTGGGGTGGGCCCGCGCCACAGGGTGGTGTGAGCCACCTGGCTCCATTTCTGTCCCTCTTTCGCTTCGTAGCTTTCCTTATTGTCTAAAAACTGCAAAAATATAGTTGGATAGTATTTTCGCGGGACTTTTCTTACCAGAACTGTTACCTATTTGAAAACGGACTCTGCAGGTCTCTAAATTTGGTATCTAGTAGATTCTTCCGGAGTCACCACTTGAATAATCATCAGTATCTTCATCTTCATACACTTATTACTTGAGTCATAAAACCTTTCTCTTCCTTATTACACCATTATCTCCACTTCCTGGAAATTTCTTTCACACAAAACTTCATATAGTTCTCATTAACAACATTAGTATAAGTGAAGTGATAAAACCTTTTGAGTTCAACTTCAACTGAAAACCATCAAAACATAAGCTACTGTAGAAACTCCTTTTGAAGACCCAAAAAGAATTCAAAAAGGAAATCTAATAAAGAAGCAAATGCAAGAGTGGCAAAATCTGTCAAAACAGACCAGCAGGTAAAGATCAATTTTTTTGAAACTCTTCTGTTGCTCAAATCAAAAAGTGAAAAATTAAAGAAAGTTAAATAAAAACCTGGGGCAGAATCACAAAAAATTACATCTCAATCCGACATACAGAGGTATCTCATGAATTTTTACGATGAAGTACAAAAATCTGTTTCGGGACAGCAACTTCCCCAAATCTTACTTCTCTCTCAATAGAGGTTGATCTTGACACAAAAACCAAAAAACGGATAAGGAGAGGTTATTACCAAAGTAATAACTTCCAAGACTCAAAGAAACACAAACAAACTTAAAGCAAAAACAAATTGGGTTGTCTCCCAAAAAGCTCTTTCTTTATAGCCATTAAGATGGGCATGATAATTTTGAAGATGCTCACATAGGGATATGAATTGAAGTGAAAGAGAGCATTAAGAAGCAAAGATACACACGTTTAAGTCAACCCACTTACTATGCAAGGGAACTTTGTAAACAAACAAGTTTTTGAAACCAGAGGCTACAAGCATAGGAAGGCAAAAGAAGTGCAACATAAAAACTTTCAGCATAAAACAGGGAAACTTGATATTATTGAGATACAAAAGAACACTTTTCCCTCTCTCATAGTAACTTTCAGTATCATGCATAAACTTAACAATATAACTATCACAAGAACCATCATAGCAATGATCACTTATTCTAACAGAAAACACAGGAATACTAGCTCTCATAACACTACTTTGTGAAATAATATTAGAGGTATCCTTACAAAGGATAGTGTGTCCCTCTTCAACATATTTAGTGAAAAAGTCTTCAACATTTGCTATTATAGGTTCATCAACCATTTGTTTATCAGGTTCAACAGCTTCATTCATACTTTCATCAACCATACTAGCTATCATAGAATGTTCCTTTATCTTAACTAGGAAAGGCATTTTCTCAATGTAAGGTTTAGGTAAAACATGATTAGCAGTATAAACTTCAGTATTTCTTGCAGGAACACTCTTAGCAACATCTTTATAAGGTTCATGATACTAATTCCACTTCTTTTTAGGCACTTCAATATAGGAAGCAAAAGCCTTAAAATAAGAAGCAATAGCTTGAGAGTCTAGACCATAAGCATTTTTAATGTTTTGAAAGTCATCAGTTCCCATAAAAGATTCAATGCATTCATAATCATAATTTATACCTGACTTTCTACCTTTGTCATTCTCCCAAGCTTTAGCATTGTCTTGAATACGGTCCAGAAGATCCCATTTAGCTTCTTCTTCCATGCGAGTGAATGATCCAGCACAAAAAGCATCCAATAAATCCTTATCATGAAGAGAAAGCCTTGCATAAAAGTTATTGATAATAATATTGTTGGGGAGCTCATGAATGGGACATTTGAGCATTAGTAACTATTGGGTCCGCAGCATAGAAAACAAAAAAATTCTTACGGTGTGAACTACACGCCAAGATCTATCTACTAGGTACAAAGCAACGGGTGGACATACATCCAACGAGAACTTACCCTCGAAGACAACGAGTTTTGTTAACGAGTAGGAACTCGTGGTTGATGTAGTCGTACACTTGCCGATCTCGAGATCGTGAGGAAGTCCGAGCGCCGCAACTCAGCAGCGCATCCGTACTCGCACACACGTTCAAGCCACCGGACAACCTCCACCTCCTTGCTCCAACGATCCAGCGGAAGCAGCAACTCCTTCCAGACGAAATGCCACCGGGAACATGTATCTCGCTAATTCGAGACCATGGGGGAATAATTCTAGAGGGGGAGAGAGATCCTTCACAAGGAGGTGTGTGGATGAAGGAGGGAATGGGTGGCCTTTATAGGAGGAGGGGGGTGCCCCCTCTCTCCATGGCAGGCGCATGGGGGGGTGACCCCTCACCTCCCCCATTCATGTGGTGGTAACCCCTCCACACTAAAATGTCTCTTCACATTCCCTTTTAAAGTCTCCACTTTAAATGCATTAAATTTCTCCAAATTTAATGCTCTCTCATTTAATAAAACTCTTTTATTAAATTTATTCAGGATTTTGTTAATTACTTTAATTAACAAACATTCACATATAGCCCCTTGCAATATTTCAATATCACATGCAGAACCACTTTCTGCAATTTCACCCGAAACAATTTCTGGTTTCTATTGAAACAATTCCTGCGCTTTGCAATTCTTTCGCCTGAAACATATGTGCTCCAAAATGGTGTCTGGTAACTCTTAAGTGTGCCACCCTACGGTTCGCGGATAATGCAGACATGATCGAGACCCTTCTCCGATCAATAATCAGCAGCGGGATCTGGAGATCCGTACTGACTCCTACACATTCAACGATGACTTCTGTGATCGTGAGAACCTTTAACGAACTAAATCCCTTTGCCTCTCGATATATTACATGTCCGAGATTCGATCATCGGTATCTCCATACCTAGTTTGATCTCGTTACCGACATGCACTCTTTTCTCGTTCCCGTGATATAACATTCTAGTGATCACATCACTTGCTTGCAAGCTATCTTAATGTGATATCACCGAGAGGGCCCAGAGTATATCTATCCGTCATCGGGATTGACAAATTCCACTCTTGATCCATGAGCCTCAACATAACACCTTCGTAGTACTGAACCCATATTTATAGTCACCCTGTTACGGTGTGACGTTTGATGTTATCAAGATACTCTTCCGGTGTTAGCAATTAACATGATCTCATGGTCTAAGGATAAAGATTACTTCGTATGATGTTATAGCAATATAAACATAATGACTTGATCGTAATGCTATACTTCGTATGAATGTTCATCACATCATTCCACCAATGCTTTGACCTTGTTATTAACAACATCCAATGTCCATGATCAGGAAACCTTGATCATCGTGTTAATCAACAAGCTAGTCTATAAGAGAGGCATAACTAGGAACCCTTTTTGTTTATTAAACACACATGTATTGATGTTTCCTGATCAATACAATTCTAGCATGTAAAATAAACATCTATCATATATAAGGAATATATAATAACAACTTTATTATTGCCTCTCAGGACATATTTCCTTCAGTCTCCCACTTGCACTAGAGACAATAATCTAGTTCACATAGTGATAAATCTAACACCCATGGAGTTCTGGTGTTGATCATGTTTTTCCCTAGGGAGAACTTTAGTCAACGGATCTGCTACATTTAGGTTCGTGTGTACTTTACAAATCTTTATATCTCCATCCTTGACATGCTCGCGGATGGAGTGAAACCGGCGCTTAATATGCTTGGAATTCTTGTGAGACCTCGGTTCCTTTGCGTTGGCTATGGCTCCATTGTTGTCACAATAGATCACCATTGGATCCAATGCACTGGGAACCACACCTAGTTCCATAATGAACTCTTTCATCCAAACCGCCTCCTGCGCCGCTTCTGAAGCAGCAACATATTCCACCTCCGTTGTTGATCCAGCCACCACAGGTTATTTGGAACTCCTCCAACTAACTACTGCTCCGTTCAAGAGAAATACGTATCCGGATTGAGATTTAGAGTCATCCGGATCGGTGTCAAAGCTAGCATCGACATAACACTTAGCGACTAGCTCTTCTTCACCTCCGTATATAAGAAACATATCCTTAGTTCTTCTCAAGTACTTGAGGATGTTCTTTACCGCTATCCAAAGGTTCAACTCGATCAGATTGGTACCTACTAGTCAAACTAATAGCATGTGCCACATCCGGTCTTGTACATAGCATGGCATACATAATAGAGCCTATGGCGAGGCATAGGGATCTTATCCATCATCTCTCTTTCTTCCGTTGTAGAGTCGACTTTGAGTCTTACTCAATGTCTTGCCTTGCAACATAGGTAAGAACCCCTTCTTACTTTCGTCCATATTAAACTTCTTTAATATCTTATCAAGGTATGTACTCTGCGATAGCCCAATTAGGCGCCTTGATCTATCTCTATAGATTTTAATGCCTAATATATATGACGCTTCACCAAGGTCTTTCATCGAAAATTTGCTGTTTAGATAACTTTTAACACTATTTAAAAGATCTATAGCATTTCCAATCAATAATATGTCATCCACATATAATATCAGAAATGCCACATTGCTCCCACTCACTTTCTTGTAAATACAAGCCTCTCCATAAGTTTGGACAAATCCAAACTCTTTGATCACCTCATCAAAGCGGAGATTCCAACTTCGGGATGCTTGCTTCAGTCCATAGATGGATCGCTGAAGTTTGCATACCTTATTAGCATCCTTAGGATTGACAAAACCCTTAGGTTGTATCATATACAACTCTTCTTCAATATTACCATTGAGGAACGCAGTTTTGACATCCATCTGCCATATTTCATAATCGAAATATGCAGCAATTGCTAACATAATCCTAACCGACTTAAGCATCGCTACGGGAGAGAATGTCTCATCGTAGTCAACTCCTTGAATTTGTCGAAACCCCTTTGCGACGAGTTGAGCCTTATAGATGGTCACATTACCATCAACATTAGTTTTTCTTTTGATAATCCATTTATTCTCAACGGCCTTTCGATTGTGAGGTAAGTCCACCAAGTTCCAAACTTGGTTCTCGTACATGGATTCCATCTCAGATTTCATGGCTTCCAGCCATTTGTTGGAATCCGGGCTCATCATCGCTTCTTCATACGTCGCAGGGTCATCCATTTCATCAACCATGAAATTCACAATAGGATTGCCATACAGTTCAGGAGCTGCACGTGTCCTGCTTGACCTGCGAGGTTCGGTAGTGTCCTCTTTCGGAGTTTCATGATCATTATCATTAGCTCTCTCTTCATCAGGTGAAGTCAACTCCGAAACAACTTCCGGTGCTGTGCCATTCGCCATTCCATGAAGAGAAGGTTCAATAACCTCTTCGAGTTCTACCTTCCGACTACTCACACCTTTCGCGAGAAACTCCTTCTCAAGAAAGGATCCATTCTTGGCAACAAAAACATTGCCCTCGGATCTATGATAGAAGGTATACCCAATTGTTTCCTTAGGGTATCCTATGAAGACACATTTTTCCGCTTTGGGTTCGAGTTTGTTGAAGTTTCTTCACATAAACATCGCATCCCCAAACTTTAAGAAATGACAGCTTAGGTTTGTTTCCAAACCATAATTCATACGGTGTCGTTTCAACGGATTTAGATGGTGCCCGATTTAAAGTGAACGCAGCTGTTTCCAGTGCATAACCCCAAAATGACAGTGGCAAGTCAGTCAGAGACATCATAGATCGAACCATATCCAACAAGGTACGATTACGATGTTCCGACACACCATTATGTTGTGGTGTTCCGGTAGGCGTGAGTTGTGAAACTATTCCACACTCTTTCATGTGTGTGCTAAACTCGTAACTTAGATACTCTCCTCCACGGTCGCATCAGAAATTTGATCTTTCTATTACGATGATTTTCCACTTCATTCTGAAATTCCTTGAACTTTTCAAAAGTTTCAGACTTGTGTTTCATCAAATAGATATACCTGTATCTAATCAAATCATCCGTGAAAGTAACAAAATAACGATATCCACCTCGTGCCGACACACTCATTGGTCCACACACATCAGTATGTATGATTTCCAATAGATCTATCGCCTGTTCCATTGAACCGGAAAACGGCGTTCTAGTCATCTTGCACATAAGCCATGGCTCACATGTATCAAATGATTCAAAATCAAGTGATTCCAAAAGTCCATCAGAATGGAGTTTCTTCATGCGTTTAACGACAATATGACCTAGACGGTAGCGCCACATATATGTAGACATATCATCATCAAGTTTAATCTTTTTAGCATTAACATTATGAATGTGTGTAATATTACTATCGAGATCTATCAGAAATAAACCATTCAACATAGGTGCATGACCATAAAAGATATCATTCTTATAAATCGAATAACCATTGTTTTCAGATTTAAAGGAATGACCACTTTGCATCAAACACGATCTAGATACAATGTTCATGCTCAGTGCAGGCACTAAATAACAATTATTTAGGTTTATAACTAATCCCGATGGCAAATGGAGAGGTAGTGTCCCGACGGCGATCACATCAACTTTTGATCCATTGCCGACCCGCATCCTGACCTCATTCCTTGATAGTTGTCGCTTGTTCCATAGCCCCTGAACCGAGTTACATATATTAGCAACTGATCCCGTATCAAATACCCAGGTGCTACTGCGAGTACTAGTCAAGTACACATCAATAACATGTATATCACATATACCTTTGTTTGCCTTGCTGGACTTCTTGTCCGCCAAATACTTGGGCGATTAAGCTTCAATGGCCAGTCCCCTTACAATAGTAGCACTCGGTGTCAGACTTAGGGCCAGCTCGGGGTTTCTTTTCAAGCGTGGCAACAGACTTGCCACCCTTCTTTCCCTTGTGCTTGCCTTTCTTGTCTTTCTTGAAACCGGTGGTCCTATTGATCATCAACACTTGATGTTCTTTCCTAATCTCCCCTTCTGCAGTCTTAAGCATTGACAGAAGCTCAGGAAGAGTCTTCTTCATGCCCTGCATATTATAGTTCATCATGAATCTCTTGTATCTAGGTGGCAGAGATTGGAGAACACGATGTATGCCTAAGTCAATGGGAATCGTTATTCCCAAGGACACAAGCTTATCGGTGTACCCAGACATTTTGAGTACATGCTCACTAACGGAGCTGTTTTCCTCCATCATGCAGCTAAAGAACTTTTCTGTAGCATTATAACTCTCTACGACAGCATGGGTATCGAAAATCATTTTCAATTCTCCCATGGTATCAAAGGCATTGCCATTTTTGAAACGCTTTCGAAGTTCTGGCTCTAGCCCATACAGTATGCCGCAATGAACTAAGTTGTGGTCCTTCTGACGAGTCACATAGACATTCTTTTCCTCGTTAGGGGCATCAGAAGTTGGTGGGGGGCCTAGCGGCGCATCTAGCACATATTGCTTTTGTGCAGCAGTGAGGAGAATCCTCAAATTCATAGCCCAGTTGGTGAAGTTGCTACCATTCGCAGCAAGTTTCTCTTTCTCCATGAACACATTGAAATTAAAAGCAGGTGGTGCCATCTACAACAGAATTTGTAAAGTTTATTTAGACTAAGTTTATGATAGATTGAGTTCAACTAATCCAAATTACTAATGAACTCCCACTCAAAAACGACATCCCTCGTGTCCTTTTGGTGATTACATGAACCAAATCCACTACACCAAGTCCGATCATCACGTGAGTTGATGTAGCTTCAAAGGCGAGCATCTATATGGGCATCATATCAACTATATGACTCATGCTTAACCTTTCGGTCCGTGTTCCGAGGCCATGTCTGTACATGCTAGGCTCGCCAAGTAAGAACCTTAGTATTCGCGTGTGTAAAACTGTCTTACACCCGTTCCTATGAAAGCGTAGATTCGAGTACACCCGATCATCACGTGGTGTCTCGAAACACGATCCACAGAACGGTGCATACTTAAGGAAGAACACATTTTTATCTTGATATCTAAATGAGGGATCATCTTATAATGCCACCAAAAGCGCCAAACTAGCAGTATAAGATGCAAACATCTAATGTGTAAAGTGAGATGATATGGTCCATGCATTTGATCTCTATCACTTGCATCGTGGTATGATCTCTATCATTCCTTTGTGTGTAAGGCCAAGGTCTATGGAACTTACACGTTGAGTGTGTTGTAAGAGTATCTATCATACATCTACTTATAACAATACCATATCAATATACAAGCCCAACAACGATCTAAACTAGACGCCTCTAATTTATCAATTGCAAGTTTTACGTGGCTTAGGGCTTTCGGAGATAGAACCGTTCTCACCTACGAACATGAACCACAACGAGGATGACTAAGTTATTAGCAACTCGTTGTAAATCAAATATTGACTATAGTAGGAGAGATAGACACCCGCCAGCCACTTATGCAAAACAAGTTGCATGTCAGTCGTGGAACCGGTCTCATGTACGATGACATGTAAGGTTGGTCCGGGCCGCTTCATCCCACTATGCCACCAATATCAAAAATACATAGAAGATGCAATAACATGATCATCATCGCCCACATATAAACATATGTGTACTACCCGTGCAAAGCACCTATGCATAGATCCGACTCTGATACCACTGTTGGGTCCGCAGCATAGAAAACAAAAAATTTCCTATGGTGTCAACTACACGCCAAGATCTATCTACTAGGTACAAAGCAACGGGTGGACATACATCCAACGAGAACTTACCCTCGAAGACAACGAGTTTTGTTAACGGGTAGAAACTCGTGGTTGATGTAGTCGTACACTTGCCGATCTCAAGATTGTGAGGAAGTCCGAGCGCCGCAACTCAGCAGTGCATCCATACTCGCACACATGTTCAAGCCACCAGACAACCTCCACCTCCTTGCTCCAGCGATCCGGTGAGCGAGAACTCCTTCCGCATTTAAATATCACCGGGAACATTTATCTCGCTAATCCGAGACCATGGGGGAATTATTCTAGAGGGGGAGAGAGATCCTTCACAAGGAGGTGTGTGGATGAAGGAGGGAATGGGTGGCCTTTTATAGGAGGAGGGGGGTGCCCCCTCTCTCCATGGCTGGCGCATGGAGGGGTGACCCCTCACCTCCCCCATTCATGTGGTGGTAACCCCTCCACATTAAAATTCCTCTTCACATTCCCTTTTAAAGTCTCCACTTTAAATGCATTAAATTTCTCCAAATTTAATGCTCTCTCATTCAGAATTTTGTTAATTACTTTAATTAACAAACATTCACATATATCCCCTTGCAATATTTTAATATCACATGCAGAACCACTTTCTGTAGTTTCACCCGAAACAATTTCTGGTTTCTATTGAAACAATTCCTCCGCTTTGCAATTCTTTCGTCTGAAACATATGTGCTCCAAAATGGTGTCCGGTAACTCTTAACTGTGCCACCCTACGGTTCGCGAATAATGCAGACATGATCGAGACCCTTCTCCGATCAATAATTAGCAGCAGGACCTGGAGATCCGTACTGACTCCTACACATTCAACGATGACTTCTGTGATCGTGAGAACCTTTAATGCTTGTAACTAAATCCCTTTGTCTCTCGATATATTACATGTCCGAGATTCGATCATCGGTATCTCCATACCTAGTTTGATCTCGTTACCGACATGCACTCTTTTCTCGTTCCCGTGATATAACATTCTAGTGATCACATCACTTGCTTGCAAGCTATCTTAATGTGATATCACCGAGAGGTCCCAGAGTATATCTATCCGTCATCGGGATTGACAAATTCCACTCTTGATCCATGAGCCTCAACATAACACCTTCGTAGTACTGAACCCATCTTTATAGTCACCCTGTTACGGTGTGACGTTTGATGTTATCAAGATACTCTTCCGGTGTTAGCAATTAACATGATCTCATGGTCTAAGGATAAAGATTACTTCGTATGATGTTATAGCAATATAAACATAATGACTTGATTGTAATGCTATACTTCGGATGAATGTTCATCACATCATTCCACCAATGGTGTGACCTTGTTATTAACAACATCCAATGTCCATGATCAGAAAACCTTGATCATCTTGTTAATCAATAAGCTAGTCTATAAGAGAGGCATAACTAGGAACCCTTTTTGTTTATTAAACACACATGTATTGATGTTTCCTGATCAATACAATTCTAGCATGTAAAATAAACATCTATCATATATAAAGAATATATAATAACAACTTTATTATTGCCTCTCAGGGCATATTTCCTTCAGTAACTTCAATCTCCCCCAAGCTTGAGCTGTACTCTCTCCATCAAGAGGCCAAAAGTTGTATATTTGATTCCGATCTTTATGAATCTCACTAGGAGGATAAAACTTTGAATAAAAGAGAGGTACTATTTCCTCCCATTCCAGAGCTTGACCATTCTTCAGCAGCTTATACCATTCCTCAGCTCTTCCTTTCAGCGATAACGAGAATAACTTCTTCTTAACTTGATCTGTAGTAATACATGCACACTTGAACAACCCGTGTAATTCGTGTATAAAGAGTAAATGATCATCGGGATGGACAGTTCCATCCCCAACATAGTAGTTATCCATAACACGATCAATAGTTCTTGTAGGTATTTTAAAAACATCATTCTCAGCAGGTGGTGGCTCATCTACTACCTTAGCAGTGGTAGTAGCATTGCCAAATAAGAAACTCAGTGAATTATCCATAACGAAAATAAAGCAACTAATAGAAATAAACAATACTCACAGTTGAAGTTTCCTTTACCAGTTCCACTCTCCAATAGCGCTTCACTCCCCGGCAACAGCGCCAGAAAATAGTCTTGATGACCCACAAGTATAGGGGGTGTATCACAGTATTTTTGATAAGTAAGAGTGTCGAACCCAACGAGGAGCAGAAGGTGCTGGCTAGTGGTATGGATCAGGAATTCTCTGCAAATACTTAGCAAACGGATTTTTAGGGGGTTTTGATTAAGCAAGTAGACAAAGTACGAATAAATAAAAAACAGTAGGAATAAATGCAGCAAGTGGCCCAATCCTTTATGCAGCAAAGGACAAGCCGGTTGTATTACTTAAGATGACCAAACGTTCTCGAGGACACATGGGAAGACTGTCAAGTGCTTTCGCTTCATATAGTTGATTAATCTTTTTTAGCTTGCTAAGTGTTGTGTGGGTGAACCTGTGCTAATGTACCGACCTTCCTAGGACTAATACATACTTGTGATTATACCCCTTGCAAACATCCGTAAGTACAATAAAGTAATTAAGGTAGAAACCTAACCACAGCTTTAACTCTAAGACCCTTACGTCCCTTGTGCAATGGTTTCCTAACGGGGGTTCAGGTTTCTGTCACTCCGGCAACCCCTATGATTAGTAGCCAAATACACAATGCATTCCCCTAGGCCCATATAGGTGAAGTGTCATGTAGTCGACGTTCACATGACACCACTAGAAGAAGTACACCACAACTTAAATATCAAACCATTGAATCTTTCTCAACACAACTCCACTACTAACAACATGACTTCTCCCATGTCCGCAAGAACAAAACGAACTACTCACAAGACATCATATGGATCATGATCAGAGATGGAATAATCATGTATAACAATCTGAACATAAACAATAATTCAATGGTTTACTCAATAGCATCAACTACAAAGAGTAATCAATACTGGGAAAGTTTCTCGTATGAACAATGCAAGATTCAACCCAATTGTTACAGCAATATGGAGATGGTGATGAGGGTGCTGATGATGATGGTGGTGGTGGTGGTGATGATGATGATGATGATCCCGATGAAGTCCAGCTTGATGGTGGTGTTGATGGAGACGATCTCCTCTCTCCGGGAAGGAATTCCCCCGGCAGAAATCTGTCTGCCGGAGAGATCTTTCTCTCTTGGTGTTTTCCGCCCCGCAGAGGCGGCGGAATCTTTCTGTGGTCCCTCCCCGAGTCTTAGGATTTTGGGAGGATAATATACGCCAGAGGGGAGTGCCAGGGGTGGACCAGGGCGACCACACCACCTGGTGGCGCGGCCTAGGATGACCCGCGCCAGGGGGTGGTGTGGGCCCCCTGTGGCCTATCTCCAGCCCCCCTTCTGGCTTCCTTCGTCTTCCGGAAAAATAGGATTTTCCGTATATTTTCCCGGATTTTCTGATCTTCGTGAATTTTGCCTCCAAACAGCACCTTTTCCATCGAATCCTCGATCGGTCCATGCTCCAAAAGTCATCAACCATGCAAAAACAGATGAAATAACATAAGTATCACCTCTCAATATGAAATATATCAATGAATAACAGTGAATTATGATATAGAATAGTGATGCAAAATGGACGTATGAGTGAGGCGAGGCGACAGCGAACCAGGGCAACAACATAGCTTGCGGGTTGCGCCCGAGTGCGCATGGGCCAGATGGTCCTAGGCGGGCCTCTCCTAGATCCCGCTGACTTGGCCCTGGATCTAGCCAGAGGGCTAGCCGAAGAGGTGGTCCTATAGGGCCGATGGTGGCCGTTGTTGTTGCTACTCCGATGGCATCAGCGAACTTGCTCTACCCTGATCCAACCATCTCGGCCTCAAATCTAGCGAGTTAGCGTGGTTCTGCAGTGGTGATCAATATGCTCCTTCGTCGGCAACGAGTTCTTTCTGCGGCGGGTGTCCAAATCTACATCATGTTTACTTCTTATCTTTGTTTCTCCTGGGGGACAATCTTTGGAAGGGAGGGGTGAAAACCCTAGTCGATGGCTTCCAATGCTGACCACGGTGATGCCTGCGCGTGCCACTTCTTCCTTGGTGGCATGGTCATGGGTTTGACTATTTCTCCCCTCGGTATTAGGGGAAACCCTAGGTCTAGTTTGCCGGATCGCAGCGCAACAAAATCATTCCCTTGATGGAGGCGCTGCCTAGGTTGCGCAGGGTACTTCCAATGTGGCATTTGGAGATGGTGGCCTTGTTAGTTTCACTTATGAGTATTGGTGGTGATGCATCTCTTCTGTTGGCTACTACTCAAGGTGTGAGCCTCCGGGGCGCAATGTATATCATCGACAACACTCTCTAGTCGACTCCTTCCCAAGTTCGGCGAGACTCTATCCTTTGCTCGCCGGTTCTTCTAGGCGCATGAGTAGTAGTACGTTGGTATGAGCAACATCGTAGTAATGATCGTTATATGATGGTGTTTGGTGTTGGTTGTGATGCGATCTTGAGGCTCGGTGTCCCGGCTTCTCGCCATTCTTGGCTGGACGTTGGACAAGGAAGCTTGTCATTGTTGTTGTAGAAGCTAGTTGTAGGTTGAAAGACATTGTCATGGATGTGCCATATTTATGGTGCTGTAGATATTTTTTGGACGTTCTCTTTGATAAACTTAATACTCTCTTGTTTCAAAATAGATGTTGAAATTTGGATGTATCTATATGTTAAATAGTACTCCATCCATCCAAAAATAACTGATTTAGATTTGTCTAAATTTGGATGTGTCTATACACTAAAATACGTCTAGATACATTCGAATCTAGACAAAACCAAGTCAGTTATTTCTGGACAGAGAAAGTATTTAGATTCATCTAAACTTTAACAAAAACGACATCTATTTTGAGACGAGGGAGTACAGAGATGCGCCTGCACCATCGCAGTTGTGGTTTTTTGGGGGTCAGGAGAAATCCCTGTCGGTTTGCCGGCACCGTCGCGGTGACGCCTGCGGGCGTCGCCCTTCCTTCTTGAAGGGTGTCGGGTATACCTCTTCTCCACTCTCCTCCTGTACCAGGAGAAATCCTCGGACTAGTCCGGGCATCAGCGTCGTCGTCGTCGCATCCCTTCTTAAAGGTGGTGCTTGGTACACGATGATTCGGCATAGGAGTGTGGTAGGGCTTCTTCGGAGGGCGCAGTGATTGCGGGTACTGATTGCTTTTGTCGAGCTGGCGTTGTCGGCGTTTCTTTTTATTTTTTCTTGTTTTTTCTTTTGGACTTGCTTGTGTTGTTTGCCCCAGCAATGGACTCGCAGTTGTATCGTGTGGTTACTATATTAATACTAGCTAAATGCCGGTGAGTTGCCATGAGTTGCCACGGCTTATTCAATTTTTTTCCTAAGCGTATTAAATATAATCCACGTAAAATATTATATGAGTAAAAAATATAAACACATAATATTAGTAGAAAATATAAAAAGTATAATGTGTTTAGAATACATTTTATAAACACACTAAGCATACAATATGTTCCTGATAGTACGCCTTCGGCGCGCTCCACCTGTGCCCCGCTTTAGTCAGGCCAATTGGTACACGTGCGCTAGCACGAGCAAAGCCATTCGATGCTATGACCGTGTCACCCCATTCCGCAAGGATCTTCTCCTCCCTCTTGTTTGTTAAGTAGAAGAAGCATGAGATGGCAGATTAATCTTGGGGAATGAGTTAGAATGCGGATTAACCGAAAATCGATCTGAATTGAGTAAATTGCTAGGGCAATTCAATATTTCTTTTATGTTAGGTTTCGTTCTTATTTTGCTCTTCTTTTCGCTCTAAATTTAGGTTCCGCTACTCACTAACCAAATTAGCTCAGCCGTACTCAAATTTGAAGTCATGTCAAGTACTCAAAAACCTTGCAGAACAGTTTCTCCAAAACAATTATTCTTCCATCAGTTTATTATTTTCGACTCAATATGACACCTATAATAGGTAAAAGAAAAATAAGACAAATGGCATAACAAATGGAATCCCTTAGTAACATAGGTAATTTTCAAGATAGTTGCTTCTCTGTTTACTCATAAGAAAAGAAGAAAACTTTGTGGTAGTTGATTTGGTACATGAAAATTACACTATTTTTATCAACCTAGAAAGAAGATGTAGCCTAATTAAACTCATTTGCTTTATTTTAAGGCCAAATAGAAGTCAGGCCAAATAAATTACTGCTGCATACGTGAGCAGGATTTATGCAGGCAGATTTATTGAGACATACACGTACTTTAGTCTCATCCCATCCCCTCCACCTAGGCTGCAGTTTTCACCCGATGGTGGGCAGTGGCACATAGGGCCCACATATGCTCTCTCTCCCTCAACTTTCCCCGTCTCTCTCACTTTCTCCATGTTGTTCATCGCTAATCCACGCATAGAAAGAACGGGCTGCTCAAATCGAGGCTGTGTTGCACAAATCACATCGATTGACAGACGGGAGAACCCATAGTTCAGTTGCTTCTTCAGCTGCCTTGTCCCAAGTTCACGACGCCCACCATGGCCGCACCAGCGTGCTCGCGCTGGCAGGATTTCGGTCGACCATGGCCGCGACCTTCAAGCACGCGGCCCTGCACACCCTCCTGGCCTCCAATCTCTCTTCGCTGACGGCCCTAGCAGGACACGGCCCTGCCCACCCTCCTGGCCCGGCGTGGCGACAGCGAGACCGGCGGCGGCGAGCGCGCAAGCTGGAGCTCCTCCACCTCCAATCCCTCGTCGCTAACGGCCCCAGCGACCAGGACGCGTCCCCTGCCCACCCTCCTGGCTTCGGCCATGCGTGAGGCGGACGGCGAGACCGGCGGCGACGAGCGCGCAAGCTGGAGCTCCGCGCGCGAGGTGTACGAGGAGACCGGCGGCGGCGAGCGCGCAAGATGGAGTTCCTCCACCTCCAATCCCTCGTCGCTAACGGCCCCAGCGACCATGACGCCCCCCTCCACCCCCGGCCTTTGCTTGCCGCGAGTCGACCGGGGAGACCAGCGGCAACACTCTGGGCAGCGACCCTTCCCGCTAGGCTGCGAGCTCACGGCCATGGCGGCTCCGCTCGGAAGTCGTCGCTGGCGCCCATGCCGAGATCCCTCACAATCGCCGCTAAGAGGAGGAGAGGCGTAGGGCGGGAAGGCCTCACCGCATCTCCGTCAATAACCGCCGGGATGGCCTCTCACCGGCGGAAGAGGAGCGAGATGTAAGGTACCTCATCGACACCTCCTTCCGTTCCTCGACGCCTGCGTGGTCCGGAGGTCGTCGACCGCCGTCCACCTCGCACCACCTCCTTCATTCCTCGATGCTGCCAGATTAGCATCGCCCGGAGTGAGGAAGGCGGAAGGTGGCGTCGACCCACGGTGAGGCGCCGGGCGAAGCGATGAAATCGGGCCGAAGCACACGTCTGTTTGTACTTTGCGGTGGCAGGGCTGTTATTTGACCAAACTAACAGGGGCAAAACGGACAAAACCAGACAGACGGAAATTTTAGCTGGACGACGAACCTACCGCAACAAAAATTAGTAGATAGATAACGGGCGAAAGATTATTTCGAGTACAGAAATGCGCGGATCTGGCGCGGTTCTAAATAAAAAGGGAACCCGTACAGCAGTGTTATAAAAGTTAAAACTGACGAAAGGCAACCGTTTCTACGCCAAATGGGCCGGCCCAGTTAGCTTGTCAGTTAGCGACCGCTCCTTCCAAGTCATCTCCGCCGCGCCGCCCCACCCCTTCCTGGCTCTTTGTCGGTGGTCGCCGGTCGCCTCCGTGCTTGCCTCCGTGCTCCCCGGAGCGCTAGCACCTGCCAGTGCGTTTCACGTAGGTATCTAAACCTCTTCGCCCGCTTGTAGATCTCTGAAGATTTCTTCCTTCCGCTCATCGGGCTGCCTCCTCAGCTCCCGGAGAGGATCAGGTGGGCCTCCGCCGCGGCGCGAGTTGCTGGTTCACGGAGGCATGGATAAGCTGGTGCAGTTCGGGAGGAAGGCGTGGTTCGTGGTACGGGTGATGTCTGGCTACGAGCAGAGGAGGATCCGATCTTACAGGTTGCAGCTGCAGCAGCGGCTTGAGCAGGTAAGGCTTTTCTTGGGGCAGGCCATTTCCTGAATGATATGTCCATCTGCTCTACAAATGTTCTGGAACAACATTTACTGGCACAAGCAAGCAATTTCTCCTTGTAAGTCTCCAGTCGCTTGTTAAGTATGCCAATAAATCTTGTAGCTCTTTTCTTTGGTAATGCGTTGTAATAGGATAGAGTTGACCTCCATGTGTGTAGTTTGTCTTACTTTCAGTAGGGGTGTCACTTAGTGTTAAATTGAACTGCGTTCTTCTCTGTAGGTTGTTTGGCATAGTTGTAAATGAGAACATCTTAATAGTTGTATTAGGAAAATAAAACGGTGTGCTATGAGAATAGCTTTGGTCATTTTGTATGGAACTCACACAATACATATCCATGTCCTTGTTGGTCGATTTTTCATGTCTGGAAAAATATTAGCTACAGGTGGTAGATACCCCCAAAATACTGTTTGGTCAAAATTGCATGAATACGCCTGTAAACACTTCTGCAATATACTATGTGCTGTAGCTTCACCAGATGGTGGGCCCCAATCTATAACTCAGAACTAGTTTATTGATATGAATATATGATTGCACTTCTGAGGAGTTTGGTCACAAAGTTACGCAGAGTATCTGGCAGATTCCTTATGTCCAAAAAATGTTTGTGTTGTAAAGCAGCGTTGTTTTAACTAATCTTGCTCTTAGTTTGTGTAATACATATCACCTCTATTTTTGTTCCTTGGACGTTGAATTATCTTATAACGTGTTTGGATTCAGATGGTTAGGAATTCACTGCTGAGGCTTACTGCATATCTGATCAACTCTGCAGCACTTTATTTCTAATTTCACCTCTCTATCTCGGTTATTTGAAAATATTCAATACTTAAGTTCTATGTCGACAATGTTTATAGCAAAACAAAGATATAAAGCAAATTTTCTTATGACATGTCTTATGGTGTGTACCCGGTGCACCCTACCCGATTGCTCTTAACCCCTTAAAACATGGAGCAGATAGTTGTGTAGGTCATAGTATAATTAAACACCTGCAAATATTTAACTGAGGACTTTCATTAGGAGAAACAAAATAGGGGCAATATTCAGTGCAGAGTAGCTTTGTTTTTCTGTTTGCCTTTTCTGTAATAGAATCTGTATTTTTCTTATTTTCATATATGTAGATAAAATTTTGATTCCAAATTCTGGGGTGAACATTGGTCAATGTTACTATGGGGGTCGAAATGGTTGTCAGGCGCTTAATTTCTTTTTAGCAATGATGATGTTCTGCTCTTATTAAAGTACAAGTTCTTTCTTCCAAAATTATGTTTATAGTAAAAATTATCTACAATCAAGGAAAACTAGTATTGTAGCTTTGTAGGGCATACTGGTAGGAGCTGTTGGTGTTGGTTCTGTGAAATACAGAAATGGAGAGAGAACAGATGATTTTCTTAACCAATCTTAAAAAATCTGTTTCCCATCATATTTCGGTGTTGCTTATGGCTAATCTTATGCATTTTAAGTTTAGCATAGAAATCATGAAGTCCTCGGCCTTCTCATATCTGTATATACTGTCCCAATTGAACGAATTTGTATTGTGCTATTTCCCAATGCAAAATCTTAAACTAGTATTAGGAAACTAGTACTAAGCTAGCTTGCAAAAGATCATTCTTTCACGGTAGTAAGTAGGGTTGGTTATCCATGGTGAAGTCACCAGTCATCCTTCGTGTATTCACATTCATTAAAGTGAGAACGAATAATGTATTCAATTGCTATAGCACTTAAACTCCAGTATTGGTTATTCAGGCTCAGGCTAGAAAGGAAGAGGTCCGGAAACACCCAGAGCAAGTTATTCTATCAGAGGTTCGTCAAGTGGTTCAGCAGATGCAAGATCTCAAGCAGCACTTTGAAGAAGCTGTAAGACATTGTATCCCAAAATTAAAGTTAATTTCTCAATGCTTGCCTAGGAAATGTGTACTGCATTCTAGAAGTTGCTTTTTACTTGTTTATGTACAATCTCATAAGTGAGAAGCAGAGTTTGGCGATCATGTTATCAGCCCTTGGAGAAGGATAAAGTAGCTTGTTCACGTTTGATTGATGTGAAACATGCTTGTTCTGCAACTCCCAAAATAGACTTGTATTTTCTCTCAAAAAAATAAAAATAAAATAGACTTGTATTTTGGTTTATGTTTCTGGTTCAGTAATATAGGTAGAGGATCACTGGCATTAAACTGAAACAGCCACATGTTTTATTAATTACTCATAATTCGTTCTTCATCTTAATTATCAGGAAACAACCATAGAGAAAATTTTCAATCCGATTGACAAGAATGCTCAGATGATAGCGGACATGCAAATGGAGAAAGAAGAGGCTCAGGCGAAGGAGATGGCAAAAGTAATGCGAGAGCAGATACAAATGCAAAGAGAGCTTGCGGTGAGGACAGCCGAGGCCACTGCCGTAAAGCCTATCGACACTCAAGCGACTGAAATAGCAGCTGAAAGTCTTCCAAAACAAGAAGCCGGGAAATAGATAATGCCCGGTGTTACTCTTCATGGGTAAGCACGTTCTTATCCGCCTGGCTCTCTACATAGTCTTCTTGGCGGGGCGGGGCTAGCAAATAAGCATGGATGTGGGCCAACACAATTTCCGGTTTTGTACCTATGAGGGGCTACTCTTTTCTCTCTATGAGCAGTGTTCTTTTACTCATGTTGTTTCCTGTTCAAGACGGTAAATCGTGGAAGATTTCTCCAGTGTGTTATTCTACTATGTGTTTGGGAAACTGCACCGTGTTCTTAACCAGAATATGAGTCTTTTTTTTTTATAATCAATACCACGTATATTCATAGCAACAAATAGTACATGTTCTCTCTACGAGCAGTGTTCTTTTACTCATGTTGTTCCAGTGTGTTATTCTACTATGTGTTTGGGAAACTGTACCGTGTTCTTAACCAGAATATGAGTTTTTTTTTATAATCAATACCACGTATATTCATAGCAACAAATAGTACATGGTAGAAATACATAAACTATCTTCAACGCCTACAAAATAAAGTCTAAAAGAAAACGAGTAAATCTCGAAGGTCTTCAAAATCTTCTTCTTCCATGACATAATCTTGCACTTGTCTGAAGGCAGCCCAATAAACATCACATAGATGTCAAACCATAGACCTATAAATACTAATAAGGGTCCTCTCATAGTTTTAATTTGAGCCGCAATGCCAATACTACGTGCACGTGCGCAACCATTAGAGTAATCAGAGAACATCGGAAGAGCACCACCACCAGCATTCCAGGGAAAAGAAACCGAATAGCTAGACCGACGTCGCAGGGGAATCCAAAATACGAATCTTCATTCGACGTAGCAGTCGGGATAAATATTACGAGGATAATCCTCCTCGTGGCAACCATGAGAAAAAAAATTCAAGATTAATCTGGCGAAGCAAGATCTAAAAGACCGTGCCTATAGAATTTCAATCTTACAACACTATCATTGATGTCGGAAAGATCTCGTCGTCAAACGAAGGGTTGAAGATCACTTATTGCGAATGATGACATCTCCATTAACGTACCAAAACACTAATCTAATCTTCTGAAAACGCTACTTTTACTGAAAACTCCACTCATAGATCGGGTTCCCCACCCCTCGTGACCGACGAAACCGGCCGGAGGAGAGGGAACCGTCTATGGAGGAGGAGGAGGTGTTGAGGCGGCTAGGTCTAGGAGAGGCAGCGGCTGGTCGAAACAGGGACCGTTTTGTGTTGACATGCTTAGCATGGATTCATCGCATTAACCAGAATATGAGTCTGGTCCTAAGTGATGCGCAATTTTACGTTCGAAGCATCAGCCCATATGTTTGTCCCATTATTTTTTATCTTTTCTCGAGGTTATTATTTGAGCAAGCAGTGGACCTGGGAGTCTCAATGCAAATATACAATGAAGTCGTCACTATTTTTTATAGAAACATAACTGGAAAGAGGGCCAACCAAGCTTCCAATTTGAAAGGGTCCAGGGAAAACAAAGCTCACATACAACCAGGCTGAGCTACATTCAGAAAAACTTAATACTACTACTCCGTATTATCTTATCCCACCTAAGCAATTCAGAGTTTCGAGGAAGCACAACTCAAACCACCTAAGACATGATAAATAAATAATATTGACGCTATGCATGCATGCAAGATGAAATTACGCGAGTCCCAGCCTACTCGGGAGAACAAGATATGACCCTCCCGACCGCGCTCCCCCCGCCGCCGCAGTCTCCCCTGGCTGTCGCGCCGCCGGCTCGGGCGTCGGGTGCTGGCGGCGCTCCTCCCCGGACCAGCGCACGCAACCTGCTCGTCGGTTGGACTCGGTGGTCTCTCGCCCAGAAACGGCGCGCAGGCCGGCGCCTTTTGAGTGGCAGCTCGCTGGTGGTAAGAGGAAGAGGCAGAGGCGCTTGCGGCGGGGACCCATCCCTCGTTCGCGGTGCCGGAGGGCGTCCCGCAGGACCTGGCCGGCCTTTGCTTCAACTGCGCGGAGCCGGGGCACGTCGCCGGCATGTGCGTGAACAAGACCAGGTGCCTCAAGTGCAAGGGTGAGGATCATGTGGCGAGGCGGTGCCCGTGGCGTTTTCAGGCCAGGACAGGGGCGACCGGAGCTGGGGCTGCGGAGGCGCCGGCGAGCCAGGCAGGCGAGAGACGTGGTATGGCGCTGCCGAGGGTCCCGGCACGCGAGCGGCTCGGGGGCCGTGTAGCTGAGGCGTTGGCGCCTCATAGTGAGCCACTCCCGCCGGTGGTGGAGGCTGCGCGGCGGCCGGCTGCGCCGAGGCCACCCTATGTGCCCCCTCATGCCAGAGGCCGGCGCTCGGCGCATGAACGGCTGGGGCCTCGCGGTGATGGTGGAGCATCGCCGCCACTTTCGGAGCCTGAGGAGAGGCCCCCGTTGTCACCGCCACCTGCGCCGAGGATCTCGCTGAGTTCTTGGGCCAGGGCGGAGCGGCCGGTGGGGGAGCACTGCATCATCTATCGCACGGCGGAGGTCGACGACGCGGAGCGGGCGTTGCGGTGGAGCTTGGTGGCCTATGTTTCTGGCACCAGGCGCTCGGTGGGAGGTGAGCGGGCGCGGGCGGCGCTGGTACAGTGGTTTCCTGAGCTCGGTGGGCACTTCTCGGTGCACCGGTTCTGGCCGGCCGACTTGCTGTTGGTGTTTGACTCCAGGGCGAGGCGCGAGATGGTGGCCGGTGATGGCACGTTCGATTATCGGGAGTTCTCTCTGCGGTTTAGCCCGTGGAATCGGCAGCTTCAAGCGACAAGGCGCACGTTCAGGTTTCGTGTCCACCTAGAGATCGTCGGCATCCCCCCAATCGCCTGGAGCGCGGACACGGCGAAGACGGTGCTGGGTACCTCGGCTTGGGTGGAGCGGCTCAGCGAGGAGATGGTGAATCGCTCGGACATGGGTAGGTTCTGGGTGACGGCATGGACGGATGACCTCGCCCTCATCCCGCGGTCGAAGCAGTTGTGGCTGGCTGAGCCGCTGGAGTTCAGCGAGGAGGATGACGACCTGCTCGTCCCGGTGGAGGCGCTGGTGTCGGAGGAGGTGGCTCTTCTGGAGTTTCTCGCCACCATCTACCTGGTGCGAGTGGAGGACACGCGGCCCCAGCTGGTCGTTCCGCGGCGGACGACGGCGGCGGCAGGGTCGAGGATGATGACGATGGCAGCGGTGGTGATGATGGGCCAGGGGATGACCGGGGCGCTGTTCCTGCCGAGCAGCGCCTCCGGCGTGTGCCCTCCTCCCACTCGAGGGGACGCGCTGACGGCGACGGCTTTACGGATTCTTCCCGACGCTGGAGAGGAGGAAGGGAGCGGCAGGTTGCGCTCGGTCAAACCAGAGTGGTCCGTCTGTGGCCGCAGCTGGCGGTGGGGCCCACGGGTGGGGCCGAGGCGGGCGCTCGTGTGGTGGCTAGATCCGTCCAAGAGGTGGACAGCCTGGCTGGCGTCATCGTGGGGCCCCTGCCTGAGCAAAGCGGGTCGTGGGCTTCAGATGATGGTTGGGAACCTGGGCCAGGAAGTGAGGGTGGCTCGGTGGATGGGCCGGTCACGGACAAGCCCATGTTCGAGGTGGTGCTGTCTCCGGTGGTGTCGGCCTCCCAGGGAGAGGGGGCCAGGGCTGAGACTGGCGGGCTTCCACTTGGCGAGCGGCCTGCGAGCGCGGGGGTGTCGCAGAAGATGGCTTCTCCTGCGGCCCAGGTGGAGTGCACTCCTGGACCAGCCCGTGAGGGTTGCGTGGCGACGGACGGGTCGAGGGAGGCGTCGGTGGGCGACTCGTACGGGGCTCCGCCGCACTCTGTGCTAGGGACGGACATGGCTTCAGCACGTGGGTCCTCTACGGAGGACAACCTGAGGCTCGCGACTTTCTGAGATCGTTGCCGCCAGCGGAAGCAGGCGTTGCTGCCGCGCCCTGCTCCTAGGAGGCCTCGGCGCAAGAAAACCCCACCTGCGGTGGTGCGTCGCAGCAGACGTGTGGCGGGCAGATTTGGCCCGGGAACATCCATCAAGCAAGAGCAAAAAATCTAATGATCCAGCTGGGGATTGTGCGTGAAGGGGAAGTGATTGGTGATGAAGCGCTGCAAGCTTACCTCAAGTTCTTCGACAAGCCACTGACGCAGGAGGGGTTGACGGCGTGTCTGGCCCTATTTGGTTGGACGCCGGAGGTGCTGTCGTTCGATGATGGCGGTGTTGAGGCCGTTCGGGTCTAGTGCATCTTGTGTTGTAATAATAATATGTCGGACTTCCTCTCGATCTTGGTTTGGAACGTGCGGGGGCTGAACCAGCCAGCCCGGTGTGATGCCATCTATCAAATGGTTTTGCTCTCGGGCGCGAGTGTGGTGTGTCTATAGGAGACTAAGATCCAGGTGGTCACGCGCGCCACTGTGGACCGGTGTCTAGGGAGACAGTTTGATGGGTTCTTCTATCTCCCCGCGATTAGCACCAGGGGTGGAATTCTCCTTGCATGGAAGTCCTCGATGGTGGCTCTGTCCAACCCACATGTGTCTACCAATGCCATTACGGCAAGGGTAGAGGCACCAGGCTTGGAGGGGTGGTGGTTCACAGGGGTGTACGGCCTGTAGACAGATGCGGACAAGAGGCTCTTCCTACATGAGTTGGCAGATGTTCGGGACCTTCACCCAGGCCAGTGGCTGGTCGCGGGTGACTTTAACTTGATTGTCGATGCGACCGACAAGAATAACACCAACCTGAACTGGCGGATGATGGCAGGGTTTCGTAGGACCCTAGCTGCGCTTGAGCTGAAAGAGCTCTACCTGAACGGCCGTCGCTACACATGGTCTAACGAGCGGGAACACGCCACGATAGAGAGGTTGGACAGGGTCTTCACGACTGTGGATTGGGAGGCAAGGTTTCCCTCCTCCTTCCTCTCGGCGCTGAGCTCATCGACCTCTGAACACTGCCCGCTACTCCTCAACCTCAACGTTGAGCTTGGTACCGGCAAACGCTTTAGCTTTGAGGCATTCTGGCCCAAGGTGGAGGGGTTATTTGAGATCGTGGAGACTGTTTGGGGGACCGCGCCGGAGGTTGTCAACCCCTTCAAGCGGCTGGTTGCTAAGCTCACGGCCACGATGAAGGCCTTGACTAGTTGGAGCGACAGGCTCATCGGCAATAACAAGCGACAGATTCTATTGGCCACTGAGCTCATACTCATGCTAGATGTGGCGATGGAGGCTAGGGTGCTGTCACCCGGGGAGCGGGCGTTCCGTAGACTCCTCAAGAAGAAGCTCTTGGGGCTGTCCTCACTGGAGAGAACGATTGCCAGGCAAAAATCGCGGATTTTGTGGCTAAGTGAAGGGGACACCTATACCAGGTTCTTTCACCTCCAGGCCAGCCATCGAAGGCGGAAGAACTACATTGCCTACCTCAAGGTGGACGAGGTGTTGGTGGCGGATCAAGAGAGCAAAGCGGAGGCGATGGATACCTTTTACGAGCTCTTGCTTGGATCGAGCCCCGAGCGCGAGGTGACCTTGGACCTTGACTTCCTGGGACTCCCCCAACACGATCTCTGACCTTGAGCTTCCCTTCTCGGAGGAGGAAGTGTGGGGCGTGGTGAAGGCTCAAGAGCTGGACAAGGCTCCCGGACTGGATGGTTTCACAGGAAGATTCTATACATCCTGCTGGCAGATCATCAAGGCTGATGTGATGGTGGCCTTTTATGCGCTGTGGGCTGGAGATGCCAGGGGTCTACATGCGACCAACAAGGCCCTGGTGACGCTGCTACCGAAGCATGCTGAGGCTGTGGAGGTGAAGGACTTTCGCCCTATTAGCTTGATCCATAGTGTGGTGAAGCTTGTGGCAAGGTGCTTTCGATCCGGTTGGTGCCCAAGATGCTACAGCTGGTGGGCCCCCATCAGAGTGCATTCATCAGGGGGAGGTGCATTCATGACAACTTCCAGTTGGTGCAATGCACATCCAGGAAACTACATCGTCTCAAGACTGAGGTCGTCTTACTTAAGCTGGACATCACGAAGGCGTTTGCCACGGTGGATTGGGCCTTCCTTCTTGAGGTCTTGGCCAAACTTGGCTTTCGTGAGAGGTGGATCTCCATGATCGGTGGGCTCTTAAGCACGACATCGACGCGGGTGCTGGTTAATGGCTCGCCTGGCACGACGATCTACAACCAGAGGGGGCTGAGGCAGGGGGACCCGCTATCCCCTCTGCTCTTCGACACGGTGATGGATTCACTTCACCTCCTCTTCGTGAAAGCGTCGGAAGTGGGCCTCCTCTCTGAGTTGGCTACCAACGGGATGCGCCACCGCACTTCCATGTATGCGGATGATGTCGTCACTTTCGTCCGTCCCACACCCTTGGATCTCCAGACTTGTGCGGCGATTGTGGCTGACTTTGGGAAGGCTTCGGGGCTACGCACTAATCTGGCGAAATGTTTGATCCACCCAATTCGATGCTCCCCCGAGCAGGTGGAGTTAGCCCACGGCATCCTGGGCTGTGAGGTGGGTGACTTCCCCTATAAGTATATGGGTCTTCCTTTGGGGCTCCAGAAGCCCACGGCAGCGCAACTGCAGTATGTGGTGGATAATGCGGCTAACAGGCTAGAACCGTGGTGTGCGGGTCTTATGAACAGGGGTGGGCGCACCACCCTCGTGAAGACCACGCTCTCGGCCATTCCGGTCCATGGCCTTATGTCGTTAGACATCCCGCCTCAGACTTTCGTGGCTTTCCGCAAGATTTTAAGGGCCTTCCTGTTGAAGGGTAGAAGAGAGGCTAATGGCGGCCACTGCCTGGTCGCTGGGAGCGGGTGTGCTCACTGAAGAAGCATGGGGGCCTTGGCATCCCAAACCTACGCCTGATGAACCTCGCTCTAAGGTGTCGTTGGGCTTGGCTCCAGAGGGTAGACCCGGTTAAACCTTGGATGGAGTTTGACCTCGGCTTACTGCGCCAATCCTAGGAGCTCTTCCATGCCGCCACCTGCTTCACGGTGGGGAATTGAGAAAGGGCGAAGTCCTGGCAAGACCGATGGATTAACGGGCGGAGAGTTGAGGAGATTGCCCCAAACCTCCTGGCCTCTGTTCCACAAAGCAAGGTAAGAGCCAGATCGGTTAGGGAGGGCCTTGAGGGGGCGTGGCTGCGAGACTGTGGGCCGGACCTGGGGGAAGCGGCGGTACCCGAGTTCTTCCTCCTCTGGCATGCGCTGGAGGGAATACGGCTCGCCCTGGAGCGCGAGGATGTCCTGATTTGGAGATGGTCGGGCGATGGTGGCTACTCGGCAAAGTTGGCCTATGGCGCCTTCTTTGCAGGTACGACCATTGCGCCGGCAACCACCTAGATTTGGCGCTCCAGAGCCCCACACAGTGTTAAGTTTTTCGCGTGGTTGGCTTCGAGGGACAGGTGCTGGACGGCAGACCGGTTGGAGCGGCGACAGTTGCCCCGACCAGCCAGGTGCCGTTATGCGACCAGGAGCCTGAGAGTATTCAACACCTCCTCCTTGGTTGTGTGGTCGCCCGGGAGGTCGGGGCTTGGACCCTCCGGAGGTGGGGCAAGATGCTATGGATGCCAATGGCGGATTCTGACCTCCTGCAGTGGTGGACTTCGAGATCTTGCCCAAGGGCGCACAGGCGGGACCTCTGGACGGCGATCATCTTGGTCTTTTGGTGCCTGTGGAGACACTGAAACAATGTGGTGTTCAACGCTGTGAGCCCAGCGGTGGAGGCCATCAAGTCGAAGATCCGGGCTGACTACGAGCAGTGGAAGTTAGCTAAGTTGTTTCGCTCTGATGTTTTTGGCTTCCCGGAGCCGTTGACCCTGTTGTTGATAGACGGAAAGTAGGCTTAGGTAGGTGGGGAGCTGTCACCCCATGTTGACAGTATGAACTAGCCGCTCTGCGGTGTTGTATCTGCCGTCGGCAGTCCCTCTATGTGTTTGGTACAGCATCAAGCAACTCAATGTTATATATCTGTTGCATATTTCAAAACCACATCAAACACACACACACATCGATCTCAAACACTTTGCATCGCAAACCGCACATGTCGGGCAGGCTTGCGCACGCAGGCAGGCACGAACCAGACCGCTTCTTATTTGAAAGCCAAACATGAGGTCAGAGCCACCATAAGCTCACACCTGACACAACACATGATATTAATTAAAAGGCAATCGATCCATCGATGACCATCACACCTGGAATTCTCCTTCAAAGCAAACGAGCAAACCACACGCATACAGCCACAGGAGCTGTATTCCCCATGGAAGAAACACATCTCGGTGAAGTGCAGTGCAGGAATCACCTAGGCAATGTGAGAGACAGAGAAACAATGGGTGAGCATTGCAAGCTAGCACCGAGTATGAGTATGCATTCAGTAATACAACTGACAAATAAATACTATGATTATGCATATGAGTATACCTAAGGACGGAAGCCCTGGGCAGTTTCTTCTTGTAGTAGCGCGAGTGCACCGGTGCCTCGAAGTGGCTCGGGTGGTGGCCGGCCTCGACGCCTTCCCACACCAGCGCGTCCCACACGTCCTTCTCGATCTCGATGGTAGGCTTCTTCACGCCTGGGCCACGGGCCTCCACGACCGGCAGCCAGCGCAGGCCAAAGCATCCTCTGATCTTGATGCTCTCGAGTCTTGGCGCCACCATCTTCGTCTCAGATATCTGCCGCAGCTGCTGGAGGTCGTGCAGGTGAATGGAGGTTAGCTTCGGGAACATTATACCGTCGATGGATACCTCCATAGGGTACCATTCGTCTAGGACAAATATGTGCTTGAGGTCGCCGCAGTGGATGATGTGGAAGGACTCTAGTCTACGGAAGGAGGAGACCCACACGGGGAGCACGAACTGGAGCCTAGGGCAGGAGCTCAGGTGTAGGTGCTGCAGGTTTTGGAAGGATTTAGTACTGGATCGGTGACCTTTACTCCAGATCTGGCGGGCCATTATGAGATCAAACGCCCACAGGGTCTCCAATATATCAAATCCATACGACCGGGAAGGGAATACAATATCCAACTTGGGACACCTTTCCATGCGGCACTGCCTGAGAGAGTTCCAATCTCCCATGGGCATACTAGCACTAACCAAGACATCGTGCACATGCAGGGACTCCGTGCACCATCTTATTATATGAGATAAATTATCTGATGGAGAATCTCCGTCCAGTGCTCTCTCCAAGCCACGGCTTCCTTTAGCAATCTCAATGTGTCGGTCCAAGTAGGTGGCTGGTGGATCCGGAAAAGCCTGCATCAGGGGTGCATCGCTGTTGCAAAGGACATCAATGTATTGGCTTGCTGGAACAGACCGTTGCACACTCACTTGATCACTGTACATGACAAGCTTCTCCTTGAAATTTGCTTTGAATTGAACAGACCCGTTGTGCACGGGTGAGGATGTGACATGGATATTAAAATAAACATCTGTAATGCGGCTGGCTTCCCTTTTTTCTTTTACAGGAGGCCATAAGGACCAAGCAAACCTTGCATCCTCAACAACAACATGCACCTGCAACTTGAAGGGTTTATTCTGGCTAAGGGATGGCCAAGGACACACAGTTCCAGCTCGTGTGTCGATGCACAACAACTCTAGGTTAGTGTGTCTCGTGCCCCATCTTATTGCATGGAGGTGCTCACATCCTAGCAAAAATATTCGTTTGAGCCTTGGGACTTCAACCACCATGGTTTCAAAGTCGAGTACTTTGATTGCACTTCCCGACAGGTCAAGCTCGACAAGATTTGATAACCCCCGCAAGTATAGATTGTCCAATAGTGTACAACCTTTTAGGGAGACTTTATAAATATTGTTTGCACCTTTTTTATCTGGTTCACTAGATGGACTCATATGTTCCATAGGTTGCCGCTCAACAGTTGGTGTTTGTCGACTTGATGACCCATAGGCATCAAGTCTGAATGACCTTAGGAAGTGTGGGAGCACATCAGGCACAACATCTTGAAGCTTGGTGCAACCATCGAGGACAAGCACCTCAAGGCTACTCACTTCTGATAGGCTGCTTGGCAAAATCTCCATATCACTATTGCCTGACAAATCAAGTATCTCTAGCTTTGTCTTGCCAAGGAAGGAGTTGCTTGTGTTAGCTGAAATCTCGGGATCACATGTTGGCTTGGTTATCCGGAGCCTCTCAAGGTTGGGTAGCCGACCTTGTAGGCTGGTTGTGTATTGCCAGCACATGAATCCCTCTATATTTAGCTCTTTGATGTTGGCCATCAGATTAATCTTTTCTTCAGATAATATCTCATTCCAATAAGTGGACCATAGGTCTAGAACCCTCAGCCTATACAACCATTCCCACTGTGTATGATCCTCTACTTCAGATGTTTTGTTGTCGGTACAGTTGTCTAATCCAAGGAATTTCAGGCTGTGGCATTTTATAAAAGGAGGTGATGCAAAGTCGAAAGCACAACAACAAAGAATTAGCACACCAAGTATGCTGGAATGTTCAAACAAACCATTTGTCAAGACTAGCGGTGCTTCAGATCTATCAAATTCCAAGATAAATGATGATGTCTGTGGAGGAATAATTTGCATACCATGAAGTTTTGTATCCTTTGATGTGATTGAAATCCAACGATATGGTCCTACTTCATAAGCATCATCATCTTTAACTCTCAGAAAAGGAAGCTTCAAAAATTTTCTGAACTCTCTAAGCACATCATCAAGTAAAGAAGTATCGCACTCCAAACTTATCTTTCTGCTCAACAAGTTACTTATCCCCCTTTGTGTGTCCTCATGCAGTATCCCGTCACATATCCAAAAATTGGAAGTGTGACCAGCCCAATCATAACTTGTGGTGGTACAGGAGCTGGTGTGAAGGAATAGTTTGTGCAGACAACAGTATGCGACCATTGTCGGGTCAATGCCCACATCTATGATGGCAACCTCTTTACAGAGTAGTTCATAAACCTGTTCAGCTGTTAAATATTTTGCTCTGCCATAAGCTAAAACACGGGTGAGCCTCAACTTGTGTATTCGTTCATCTTCATATTCTCTTATGTTCAGCAACCTCCTTGTGAATGTCTATAATAAAATATTATTGCTAAACTGGTCAAATGGTGGAATACCAAATTTATTTAAGTTAAGCTCGGTATCGCTCCCGTTACAGAAAACCACCCCAAATCTAATGTCCTTTAGAATGTGATTGATCTTTCTTGACACACTTAGTATTTCATGCCTTGAGCTTTCATCAACTCCATAAAAATCATCCTCTTCATCCTTATTATCGAGAATAGCCATTGTCGAGCGATCAAGTTTTAGTTCCTCTACAATTTTCCTCTGCATTGATCTTCTACTTTTCCATTCTGAACAATCTATAAGAATTATCCTATCAAAGCATAGTTCCGGAATTTCTCTCCTAGAAGGAAGCATTTCCGCTATGGATCTCAGAACAGCTAATGCCCCGAGTCCACTCCATCCGTGAAAATAGATGACCCTTTGATCCACCATTTTCGGAATATACCCAAATATCTCCTCTCTGGCCTCGTCAACATCATATGCGGAGATGAACTGGATTAAAAATTTCGTAATTTAGTTAGACCATCTATGCTGGCATAAAAACTAAATATTAATTGAAATCATATCAACATATATATATAATCCGAGAGAGCATATGAATAAAGAATGGGTGCGTCAGTGAACTAAGGAGTGGGTGTTTGAACTCTCATTTCGATCAGATCGACTGCTTACATTTGGGCTAAAAACAAAGTATAGTTGGCGAAAATTAATAAAGCCATCTGATGCTAATTCATGAAGGCAAAATGCACCAGTACGTGCCTCATACCTCTAAAAAAAGAGGTGTATTCATGTCGAAGTCCTCCGTGGAAGACCAAGAACGAAAAGCTTCAGCGAATTAATGAATTAACCGATCATTGGAAGATTTCTCGCCACCACCTAGATAAACAAGAACAAGCAGGACACCACCGTAAATCTTGGCTTAACCATAGCATACCAGTAGCACTCCCGGCCAAAAATAAACCTTAAATCTTGCATTACTTTATATGCAAAGAACAAGTTTCGTTTCATTCTCCGATGAGTTTTGCATAACAAGGTTGAGGGTGCCAAGGAAGCCGCAACAGAAAGTGCATACGTACCTCAACAATAGGTAGCCGCAGCTTGATTTCAACAGTTGGAAGCACCGTGATCTGCTTCTGCTACTGCTAGTGTTAGTATTATGACTCCAAGATTAGAGCAGAGGTGCACGATGTGCAGGAGCAGTATGGTCTGCTGCCTGCGCTCTCGAGTTTGGCCTAGCCTCCGGACCACGCCAAGGAGTCTATGATCGATTCCTTCCTTGTTGTCTCCGGTCTCCCTATACTTTTCCTTTCCCTGGCTATGGACAAATCCTTTGCTGCTCGCTGACACATTCGTCTTTACCAAAGCCAAAGTGCGCATGATGATGCCCGCACGCCTCCGTGAATTCTTGCCAGCATTTCCTCGGGCTCGTTGGGCGCCGTCATTGTCGGCTTTGGCGGCACCAGTCTCCTGGCCGCGTGCGCCGCCGCGGCGGCCTCCGGCGCATGCAGCCCCTTGGCATTTTCGATCTTGAGGGGCTTCTTTTCACGGCAGTGCGGCCAGGAACAAGGTCTGGGTCGAGCCGTCGGGCATCCTCCATGGCCGGCCCTAGTGGCTTCTGTTGGATCTGAAAGGGAGAGCTCAGCCATAGAGGAACCTAGGACCTCGTCCATGGATGAAGGGAACAGATCGTCCATGGAGGAAGGGGAGAGCTCGGCTCGACCGCGAGGAAGGGGCCGGTGCTAAAGGGGATTTTTGACCGGAGTATGGGATTTGGGTTGAGCGGTGACGGTCAAACTGGTCAAGACTCAAGAGTACTAATTGACATAGTTGAAACAAGCCATATACTCCTAGCTAGAGCTAATATTTGGGTTGAGCGGTGACCGGAGTAGGGGTGTCACTTAGTGTTAAATTGTTTTGGGTCAAAGATTTTAAAATTTGACCAACTTTATAGAATATAGTAGCAATATATATGATACCAACTTGATATGTTATGAATCTCTACTTCAAAACAGATCTAGTAATGCTATTTGGGTATCATAAATGTGGCTATATTTTTCATAATAATAAGTCAAACTCAAACCTAAAGGTACACTTATTTACGGACAGAGGGAGTAAGTTTTGTAAATGTGAACATCTTAATAGTATTAGAAAAATAAAACAGTGTGCTATGAGAATAGCTTTGCTCATTTTGTAGGGAAATCACAATGCATATCCATGTCCGAGTTGGTCGATTTTTCATGCCTCGAAAAATAGTAGCTACATATGGTAGATACCCCGGGTCGCTCGCACCAGGGCGGCTCCGGAGCGCCCCACCGAAACCCTAGATGAGCCGCTCCTGATCTCCTTCGTTGGCAGCTGCCGTGGCAGTGGCGTGCCACGCTCGCCGTGAAGGTGGTGTCTTGGGATTGGCACGTCCGTCGAGTTCCCTCGCACGGGGCGCCTCTGGCGTCGCAGGTGGTGGCCGGGGCGGTGGGGTGGCGTCGCCTGCTGATGCATGGTGCTCGTCGGCGCACGGCTATGAGGTGGGGTGGAGGAAGCGGCGGGCGTGGTGTTGTAGGACGCGCTAAACCTACGTGCTTGGTGGCGCTCGGGCCCGATCTTGTGAACCTTGGGCTCGTCTGGGACAAAGATTGGCACGATTCCAAGGAGGAATTGTCTTTTGAAAATGCCAATCAGATGGATGCGGCCACATTCTTCATCCATTAGTAAGTGGAAATATTGAAACCTGTGAATGCCACCACTCTTCCCCCTGGCCACAGAATGAATCAGAGAACTGAACACGGTTCCAATACCAACAACAGCCATGACTAAAGCAATCGTAGCAGCTTCGGAATAGACTGGTGTCTAATTGGAGAGAGTACAGAGTTGGTAACTGATTATGCATGATTCCATTTCCTCCCCACGTAAAAGGCGGGTCGTCGTCCAATTTCCCGGTTTGCTGGGAGTCGGTCGATGGTGTGGGGCTACTTGTTCGGTCTTAATAAAGGTGGCGGTCCTAGATGAAAGATCACGGATGCCGCCTAGAGGAGGGGTGAATAGGCGGTTAAAAACTTGTACGAGATGGGCTTAACAATGGCAGAATAAAACTAGCGTTTTCTTTTGTTAAGCACAAAGCCTAGATAAACTAAGGTTCACCTATGTGCACTATCAACTTATGCTAAGCAAGACAAGCAACAATATGATAGCAAGATAATTACTTCAAGCACGATGGCTATCATAATATAAAGTGCATAAGTAAAGAGCTCGGATATAGAGATAACCGAGGCACGTGGGGACGACGATATTTTAGCAAGTTCCTCCCAACAAGGGAGTACATCTCGTTGGAGGGGTGAGAGGTACAAAGACCACCAACACCACAAGAGGCCTCATCCTATTCTCCCGAGCACCCACCACGCGGGCAAGCACTCATTCCACTATGGGACACTTTAGGACGGTCACCAAACTCGTACAAGATTGGGGCTATCTCCACAACTTAATTGGAGGCTCCCAATAATCGCCACCAAGGCCTCAATCTTGGGGAGCTTTGATAACCCACAAGTATAGGGGGTGTATCGCAGTATTTTCGATAAGTAAGAGTGTCGAACCCAACAAAGAGCAGAAGGTGTTGACGAGTGTCTTTTGATAATGCAGATAAATAAAGTACGAGTAAATAAAAGGTAATAATAAATACAGCAAGTGGTCCAATCGTTTCTTTAGCAAAGGACAAGCCGGTTGTATTACTTAAGATGACCAAACGTTCTCGAGGACACATGGGAATATCATTAAGTGCTTTCGCTTCATATAGTTGATTAATCTTCTTTAGTTTGACAAGTGTTGTGTGGGTGAACCTGTGCTAATGTACTGACCTTCCTAGGACTAATACATACTTGTGATTATACCCCTTGCAAGCATCCGCAAGTACAAGAAAATAATTAAGATAGAAACCTAACCACAACTTTAAACTCTAAGATCCTGACATCCCTTGTGCAAAGGTTTCCTAACGGGGGTTCAGGTTTCTGTCACTCCGGCAACCCCTACGATTAGTAGCCAAATACACAATGCATTCCCCTAGGCCCATAAAGGTGAGGTGTCATGTAGTCGACGTTCAGACACCACTAGAAGAAATACACCACAACTTAATTATCAAACCATTGAATCTTTCTCAACACAATTCCACTACTAACAACATGATTTCTCCCATGTCCTCAAGAACTAAATGAACTACTCACAAGACATCATATGGATCAAGATCAGAGATGAAATAATGATAAATAACAATCTGAACATAGACAATAATTCAATGGTTCCACTCAATAGCATCAACTACAACAAGTAATCAACACCGGGAAAATTTCCCCTAAGAACTATGCAAGATTCAACCCAATTGTTACAGCGATATGATGGTGGTGATGATGGTGCTGGTGGAGATGATGATCCCGATGAAGTCCATCTTGATGATGGAGTTGATGGCGATGATCTCCCCTCTCCGGCAAGGAATTCCCCCGGTAGAATCTGTCTGCCGGAGAGATCTTTCTTTCTCTGTAGTTTTCTGCCCCGCAGAGGCAGCAGAATCTTTCTGTGGTCGCTCCCCCAGGCTTGGGATTTCGTGGGGATAATATACGCCAAAGGGGAGAACCAGGAGTGGGCCAGGGTGGCCACACCACCTGGTGGCGCGGCCAGGGGTGGCCCATGCCAGGGGGTGGTGTGGGCCTCGTGTGCCCCATCTCCACTCCCCCTTCTGGCATCCTTCGTCTTCTGGAAAAATAGAATTTTCCATGTATTTTCCCGGATTTTCTGATCTTCGCGAATTTCGCCTCCAAACAGCCCATTTTCCATCAGAATCTTGACTGTAGCGGTCCATGCTCCAAAATTCATCAACCAGGCAAAAACAGATGAAATAACATAAGTATCATCTCTTAATATGAAATATATCGATGAAAAATAATAGTACATTATGATATAGAATAGTGATGCAAAATGGACGTATCAACTCCCCCAAGCGAAAACTGAGCTCAATAAACATGACCTCAGGTTTATGGAGTGAAGAGTCGATAAAAGAATACGGACAAGAAGCATCACATTCATCAATACATAAATCATAATAGCAGACAACTCACTATTATATAACTTAACTTGCAATAGGTAAAGGAAATACAATAAAGATACATAAAGTAAATCATAATTGGTAATGGCAAACTTTGCTCTTGGTCAAAGAATAGTTAATAATTTGCAGGAGTTCAAACATAATGGTTTTTCAATTGATAGCTTTCAAAGTAATACTTACTAAGATAAGAGCAATGTGCAAAACAAGGAACATAAGAAACATGATTGAATAAATCATCATATGAATGAATGAAATATAACAACTCAAAATACTTGCTGAGATAGAAGGGAATAGGTTTATTGACTCAACTAAAAAGTAAAAAGAAAGGCCCTTCGCAGAGGGAAGCAGGGATTTCAAGTTTCATAAAGAGCTTCCAAAAATTATGGTACTTATTAGCTTTCAGCTCTCATTGCCCCTGTCATAAGCATCTTTAGGTGATTATGGTTAAAGTGATCAAATATGAGGATATGTGATACATTGCAAATGTATTTATAATTTTTGATGCTCCATGCTTGTTTTATATCTACTTTCTTATGTTTTGTCCACACTTTGGAGTACTTTTACACATTTTCTGGAACTAACCTATTAACAAGATGCCACGATACAGGTTGCTGTTTTCTTACATTTTTGGTTTCAGAAAAGCCAGAAAATGAATATTCTCGGAATTGGACCGGACAAAAGCCAAAGTCGATATTTTACTGGAAGACTCATGGAGCCAGAAGACGAGACGGAGAGGGGCTAGGGGCTGGCCACACCACCTGGTGGCGCGGGCCAGGCTAGGCCGCGACAGGCGGTGGTGTGGGCCCCTCTGGCACCCCCTCGGCCTCCCCTTTCGTCTATAAGAAGCCTCCAATGCAGAAACCCTAAATAATCCAGCCTCCAGCCACGAAAAGTTCCACAGCGCCGCCGCCACTGAAGAGGAGATCCGGGGGATAGAAAGTCTCTGTTTAGGCACCCTGCCGGGACGGGGAAGTGCCCCCGGATCCATCTCCATCGATCTCCACCACCATCTCCATCGCCGTTGCTGACTCCCATGATGAGGATGGAGTAGTTCTCTCTCGAGGCTAAGGATTCTACCAGTAGCTATGTGTTCATCTCTCTCTATGCATGATCATATTGTGACCATGAGCTTTGTAATCTAGTAGATGTACCTTGCTACTCAAGTGCTTTAATAGATCTCTGGCTCTCCCCATGTGTGTGAAAGTGAGAGCGCGTACACCATGGTGGCACTTAGGCTAGAGATTACAAATACTTGTTATGAGTTATATTTGGAGTTGGATGTCTCTATGAAATTGTGGTGTTTGTTGGAACCATCTAGTGCTCAAGGTGACAGTGTGGGGTTATCTAGATGGGAAAAGCGAACTTTGAGGAGTGTTGTTATAGCCCTACCATGGATTAGAGTGTCCAACCAGAGAGTAGTTCAGAGTAGTATCATAAAGAGAAGATATTTATACGAGAGTGTTAACTAGTGAAAGTATGATTCCTAGGCCTTGTTTCTAAGCATTGAAACATCGTTTGCAACTAGATCTGTTACATGCTTGCTGCTACATTGCAAATGTATCTATAATTTTTGATGTTCCATGCTTAGTTTTATCCACTTTCTTGTGTTTTGTTCCAACTTTGGAGTACTTTTATTATGATTTCTTGGACTAACCTATTAACAAGAGTCACAGTGCGGTACTTTGTTTTCTGTTGTTTTGGTTCGGAAAAGTCGAGAAAATGAACATTCTCGGAATTGGACGGGACAAAAGCCAAAGTGCCTATTTTTCGGAAGGGATCAAGTGCGAATCACGAGATGGAGAGGGGCCGGGGCAGCCACCACTGGCAGCGGCCAGGCCTAACTGCGCCCGAGGTGGTCAGCCGACCCCAGCACGCCCTCGGCCTCTCCTTCCGCCTATAAGTTGCCCTCGGGACGAAAACCCTAAGGGCCCGATCAAAAATCCACGAAAGAGTCTGTAGCCGCCGTCATCTCCATCCCTAGATCGAGAGGGATCTGAAGCTCTTCCCGGCACCACCGGAGAGAATTCACCACAGAGGCCTTCTTCATCACCATGCAAGCCTCTGGTGTGATGCGTGAGTAGTTCATCCTTGGACTACGGATCCATGTAGTAGCTAGATGGCTGGTTTCTCCTCCTTTGTGCTTTCATGTTTAGATCTTGTGAGCTCCGTTCATGATCAAGATCATCTATTTGTAATTCATACATGTTGTGTTTGTGGGGATCCGATGGATATTGAGATGCTATTTTAGATTGATTATTGATTCTATCATGTCTTTGTTATTTGAGATCTTGCATGCTTTCCGTTGTTAGTAGCTATCTTGGCCAAGTAGATGTATTTATGCTCGATAGTGGGTTCATGCCTCTGGTAATCTGGGGAAGTGACAGAAATCTCTAAGTTACTAGATGTGCTATTGCTACTAGGGAGAAAACAACGATCTTTTGTTCATAGAACAATTGTATTGTTTACTTTACACGTAGTTCGTAAAGCAATGATCTGTTGCTTGCAACTCTCATACTGGAGGGGGTTCGGATGATAACCTGAAGGTGGATTATTAGTCATAGATGCAGTTGGATGGCGGTCTATGTATTATGTTGTAATGCCCAATCAAGTCTCAGAGGAGTCAAGATGATTAGTATATGCATGTATTGCTTTCTCGGTGTTTGTCAATTGCCCCGCTGTAATTTGTTCACCCAGCATGTTATCTATCTAAGGAGAGCCACCTCTAGTGAACTATGGATCCCGGTCCTTTTCTTTACATACAATCTACAATCTTTTACTGCTTTGTGTTTACTTTCTGCAACCTTTTACTTCTTTCCATTCGATACGTTTAATCCTTTGTTTTCTGCAAAACACGATGAGATTGACAACCTCGCCATGAGTTGGGACAAAGTTCTGTGGTTGTGTTGTGCAGGTCTCCACGTTGCTACTAGCACCGGTAGTGCACCTTGCCAAAGCTCAGCTAGTAACACCTTTGAGGTGTTTCCTTGCTCCTACCGGTTCGATTAAACCTTGGTTTCATAACCGAGGGAAATGTGCTGATGTGCTCATCATACCTTCCTCTTGGGGTTCCCAACGAGTTCTACATCAACACCACGCACCAAGCACTTTTCTGGGCGCCGTGTATTGAGCCATCAAGCGATTTTCTGGCGTCGTTGCCGGCGAGTCAAGGACATCTTCACAAGGGGAGTCCCTCATAACCAATCTCTTTACTTTGTTGTTTTTGTTTTGCTTAGTTTCCTTTTTTCTTAGTTTCCTTTTTGCTTTGTTTGCTTGTTTTGTTCTTCAAAAATCCAAAAAAAATAGTTTTACTTGTTTGCTTTCTTATTTGAAAAACACAAAAAAATTAGTTCCTATCTTGAGTTGCCACTATGTCTAGCCTTGCTCCAATCACTATGTCACCCGAGGAAATGATTCTCACTTTTAAACAAGGAATTGAGGAAAGTTTTAAGGAAGCTTGGTCTAAAATCTCTGATCTACATGAAAAGACCGAGCCTAAAATGATTCAAGGCTTGTTCCTTAGCAGTTTTTACCTTGGGATTGCTCTTTGCTATAGATATGCTTCAGATGCTATTGCAGGAGGAGATTTACTCCAAAGTAATGAGGATGATGCCATTAATGCTATAAAGAAATTGATTCTCACTTACAATTTACCTAGCCAAACTGATACTTCTTTTGCAAAAATATTTGCTAGGTTGGACACTCTTGAGGCTAGCACTACTAGATTAGAAGGGTGCTATAATACTCTTAGGGAGCATCAAGATTATGTTCCAATAAACTCTGAACCATCAAAGTGGTTCCCTACAGTAAAGATTGAGATAAACAATGAAACTTTTCAAGCCCGCTGTGACATCATGTCTGAATTTTGCCTTATGCCCAAGGATATTTATAAATCTCTGAATACTTGGGGGCTCATTGAAGGAGGAAAAGAAATATCTCTTACTAATAATACTACCATATTACCTCTTGGAATTGCTGAAGGAGTGTTTACAAAGATCCTTGGGAAAACAATTTCTATTGATTATCTTGTTATTGAATGTGCAGGAAAAGGACAAATTACACTTGGAAGGTCCGTATTATAACTCCTTGGAGCAATAATAGATGTGGGAAAGGGGACCATGCACCTTTCTTATCCACCAAACAATCACATTTTCCCAAAGGTTAAGAATAAAAATAAGAGAGGTAAGGGCAAGAAAGTTGGTTTTAATGCTTCTTCATTTGAGAACACTTGATTCTTTCTTTGCTTCTTATGCCTAACGTAAAGGCGTTAAAGAAAAGTACTTGTTGGGAGATAACCCAAGAGTTTTAGATGAGTCTTGGAAGTTATTACCTCTGTAATAACCTCTCCTTATCCTTTTTATTTGTTTTTTGTGCCAAGAGTAACCTCTAATGAGAGTGAAGTAATGATTGGGAAAGTTGCTGTCCCGAAACAGATTTATGTGCTTCACCGTAAAAATTCCTGAGAGAGCTCTGTACGTCGGATTGAGCTATAATGTTTTGTGCTTCTGCCCCAGGTTGTTATATAACTTTTGTTAGTTCAACACTTTTTGATTTGAGCAACAGAAGGTCTTCGAAAAAATTCGTCTTTACCTGCTGGTCTGTTTTGACAGAGATCTGCCATTTTCTGCATTTGCTTCTTGTTAGTTCCTTCTTGAGTTCCTTTGGGGAATTGAGCTTTTTGAGGGAAGTTCTACAGTAGCTAGTGTTCTAAGAAGTTTATTTGGTGTTAGAACTGAACCTTGAGACTTATTTATCTTAAGTGCACTAATGTTGCTAATGAGATTCTGTGAAGTTTTGTATGAGGAAAATTTTTAGGTGTATGGAAGGAATGAGTAATGAGATGAAGAATGGACTAAAGCTCAAGCTTGGGGATGCCACGCGTGTCACCCCAAGAAATATCCAAGAAGTACAAGCGTCAAAGCTTGGGGATGCCCAAGGGATCCCCTTCTTCATCAATAAAAATTCCAGGTTTCTTCCAAACGCTTCATTTTTATTATTTCGTGCATAGTTATGTTTCTCTTGGAGCGTCTTCTTTTTCGTTTTTGTTTTGGTTTTTAGTTTGCTTGGTTTTCTTAGTTTTCTGAATAAATTGGTTGGACCCCCTCTTTCACACTTTGGTTTGCAAATAGTTTGGTTTGGTTTGGTTTGGTTTGGAAAAGAGTAAGAAAGTTCATGCTTATGTGGTAAAAAGAGCTCGTTTTTGACTGTGGATATGCTTTGCCATGCCATGCTTGATATTGTTTTGGCCTTATGCTTAGTATTCTTTGCTGTATCATGACTTGTTATAAACAATTGAGATTGCTTAATGTGCCTTGGATGAATCATGCGTTGTTTTAGCATATTAAAGCATAGTATAATGGTATTCTCTTTTGATGCTTTATTTGGGTTGACTTGGCACATGCTCACACCATGTTATGACTATCACAAGTCATCATAGCCTTTATGATCCTTTAGTTTTCAACTTGTAGTATCACTTTATGCTTTGATCAATGATGTTTTGTCGCTCTGCATGATTATGGCCATTATTGCTCTCTTAGTTTGTCCCGATCTTTTGCTAGCCTCCACAACCAAGTATGAGTTCCACTCATGCATCCAACTCCCTAAACCAAGTTTTTCCAAAGAGTCCACCATACCTACCTACTAGCTTATGCTATTCCAAGTATATTCATGCTTTTGTTTACCTTCCACTTGTTATGAGAAAACTAGTGATTAAAGCTCTCACGAACTTGATGGCACACTTTACTTTATTGCCTCTAATAAACTTGAACCATTGTGTTGTCTATGTTGTATATGCTTGCACTTATTTGTTGGGAATTAGCAGAACCATGCTTTCATGGGGAACGCTTTCAACATTGCACTTGGTACTTGTACCTAGTTGATATCATGCTCTTTTGTATATGGATGTCGTCGGTGTGAAATGAAAGGGGAGCTTGTAAGTCCATGGAGTTATGTATATGTGTTAGAGAAACGCCTGGGCATTGGTTCAATCCATGCTGACATGGTGGAAACCTGCAGCGTAACCATAATGAGCTATCTATGAAGCATTCTTCTTATAAAAAAAGAGTCCTATTGAGAAAAAAGAGAAAAAAAAGAGATACTATGAAAAGAGGAAAGAGAGAAAAAAAGCACCATATTCCCATGGTAAATAAGAAGAATGCTGAGATGCTCGTTGTCTGCTTGCCTTGTCATTTTGATATGGAGATTCTTTCGTATCATCGGGCAAGGGGTACCCTGTTGGCGATTCTCAATGATACACATGTACTTACGATGACAAGAACTTACCGGTGACTAAACTTGAGTAACATGAGGAGCGACCCTCGTATACAAGGGACATGAGATTTCTGACTTATACTTCGTCAAGCATGTACACCATAGTTTGTTCACTTTAACCTTAATCACTTCAAGATGCTTATGATAGGGGCAATGAGAGATGGAAGTTATAAGTACCATAATTTTTGGAAGCTCTTTATGAGACTTGAATCCCTACTTCCTTTTCATAAAAGGCCTTTCTTCCACCATTATATTGAGTCTCCACCTTCTATCTTTATGCACCTACTTTGAGAGCATAGTGGCCATTCTTAGTTCTATGTGCATTGTCCCAAGACTAGTTGATTGATGCATAACTTGTTATTGCTTGTTTGAAACTATTGTATCTAGTCACTCTTATGAACTTTGAAGGTGTCCTATGCATTTATATTTGCTACTCTATTGAGGGACAAGCTGAATACTATTATGCTATGTTTTCTTTATGTGAAACAAACAAACGTCTTGCAAAGCATGTTATTCATGAATCTTTTGTTTGTGTTTTTTCATGTTGCATCTTAGTTTCTTTGCTTATTGCTAGAACTTTGTCTTTCATGTTATGATTGAAGTACTATGATCCCAACCTTGAATGTTTTGCAAACACTTTGATCAAGTCTTTGATGGTGCATGTCACCTCAAAAATTATTTCTTTTTATCACTTACCTACTCGAGTACGAGCATGAGTTAAGCTTGGGGATGTTGATACATTGCAAATGTATCTATAATTTTTGATGTTCCATGCTTAGTTTTATCCACTTTCTTGTGTTTTGTTCCAACTTTGGAGTACTTTTATTATGATTTCTTGGAATAACCTATTAACAAGAGCCACACTGCTAGCTGCCTATTTTCTGTTGTTTTTGGTTCCAGAAAAGTCAGAAAATGAATATTCTCGGAATTGGACGGGACAAAAGCCAAAGTGTCTATTTTTCCGGAAGGGATCAAGTGCTAGAATACGAGACGGAGAGGGGCCAGGGGCCGGCCACACCACCTGGCCGTGTGGCCAGGCCTGGCCCGCGCCAGGGGGTGGTCTGGCCGACCCCAGCACCCCCTCGGCCTCTCCTTCCGCCTATAAGTGGCCCTCGGGACGAAAACCCTAAGGACCCGATCAAAAATCCACGAAAGAGTCTGTAGCCATCGTCATCTCCATCCCTAGATCGGGAGGGATCTGAAGCTCTTCCCGGCACCCTGCCAGAGAGGGGAATTCACCCTGGAGGCCTTCTTCATCACCATGCAAGCCTCCGGTGTGATGCGTGAGTAGTTCATCCTTGGATTACGGATCCATGTAGTAGCTAGATGGCTGGTTTCTCCTCCTTTGTGCTTTCATGTTTAGATCTTGTGAGCTCTGTTCATGATCAAGATCATCTATTTGTAATTCATACATGTTGTGTTTGTGGGGATCCGATGGATATTGAGATGCTATTTTAGATTGATTATTGATTCTATCATGTCTTTGTTATTTGAGATCTTGCATGTTTTCTGTTGTTAGTAGCTATCTTGGCCAAGTAGATGCTAGCAACTCCAAGAGTTAGTATTTATACTCGATAGTGGGTTCATGCCTCTGGTATTCTGGGGAAGTGACAGAAATCTCTAAGGTACTAGATGTGCTATTGCTACTAGGGAGAAAACAACGATCTTTTGTTCATAGAACAATTGTATTGTTTACTTTACACGCAGTTCGTAAAGCAATAATCTGTTGCTTGCAACTTAATACTGGAGGGGGTTCGGATGATAACCTGAAGGTGGATTATTAGTCATAGATGCAGTTGGATGGCGGTCTATGTATTATGTTGTAATGCCCAATCAAGTCTCAGAGGAGTCAAGATGATTAGTATATGCATGTATTGCTTTCTCGGTGTTTATCAATTGCCCCACTGTAATTTGTTCACCCAGCATGTTATCTATCTAAGGAGAGCCACCTCTAGTGAACTATGGATCCCGGTCCTTTTCTTTACATACAATCTACAATCTTTTACTGCTTTGTGTTTACTTTCTACAACCTTTTACTTCTTTCCATTCGATACGTTTAATCCTTTGTTTTCCGCAAAACACGGTGATATTGACAACCTCATCGCAAGTTGGGGACAAAGTTCTGTGGTTGTGTTGTGCAGGTCTCCATGTTGCTACTAGCACCGGTAGTGCGCCCTGCCAAAGCTCAGCTAGTAACACCTTTGAGGTGTTTCCTTGCTCCTACTGGTTCGATTAAACCTTGGTTTCATAACTGAGGGAAACTTGCTGTTGTGCTCATCATACCTTCCTCTTGGGGTTCCCAACGAGTTCTACATCAACACCACGCACCAAGCACTTTTCTGGGCGCCGTGTATTGAGCCATCACTTGCTTGCTTTCATCTTTATTTCAGATTGCCTTTAGTCTCTTCCTATCCACCAAGCTCTTTTCTGGCACTGTTACCACTTATACTTATCCATACCACTTGTATTTCACTATCTCTTCGCCGAACTAGTGCACCTATACACGTGACAAGTGTATTGGTTGTGTTGGGGACACAAGAGACTTCTTGTATCTTGATTGTAGGATTACTTGAGAGGGAATACCTTTGACCACTTCCTCCCCGAGTTTGATAAACCTTAGGTAATCCACTTAAGGGAAACTTGCTGCTGTTCTACAAACCTCTACACTTGGAGGCCCAACAACTATCTACAAGAATAGAAGTGCGTAGACATCAAGATATTTTCTAGCGCCGTTGCCGGGGAGGTAAGGTAAAAGGTACTCACATCCTCTAGCTACTAAGCTATCTTCTAGTATGGTTGCTGGTGTGTGTGAGTGCTCAAAGTTATTTCTTTTAGATTCTGCAATTATATCTTTTAGTTTCTTGTTTTTATTTTCACTAGTTAGGCTTAATGGAAAACAACAACAAAACTAGAGAGCTTTATAGTATTTATCTTGAGTTAGGACATGAAGTGTTTGAAGAGACAATTAAAAAACCTATGGAACTTTATTTGCATGCTAATAGCAATGTTATTAGTATGAATTCTTTGAATACCATTATTGCTAATGCTATGGAAAAGTCTAATCTTGGGGAAGCTGGTTTTGATGAGCATGATATTTTTAGTCCCCCAAGCACGTAGGAGAAAATTTATTTTGATGATACTATACCTCCAATACATGCTGATTACAATGATGAATATGATATTTTCAGTACACCTACTATTGAGGAGAAAATTAATTATGATTACAATATTCCTCCTATATTTGATGATTATGGTGACGAGAATAATAATGATAGATTTTTTGTTGAATTTGCTCCCACTATGATTAATAAGAATGACTATGTTTATGTGGAGAGTAATAATGATTATATGCATGTGACTCATGATAAGAATGTTTTATGTGATAGTTATATTGTTAATTTTATTCATGATGATACTGAAAGTTATTATGAGAAAGGGAAACATGGTTTTATGTATCTCAATAATATTAAGTTTCCCCTCTTTATGTTGAAAATTTTGAAGTTGCACTTGTTTTGCTTCCCTATGGTTGTTGCTTTGTGCTTTCATGACTTGTTTCTTTACACGATTCCTATGCATAGGATGTGGGTTAGACTTAAATGTGTTTTTAATTTGCTTCTTGATGCTCTCTTTTACTTCAATTCATATTTCTTATGTGAGCATCATCGAAATTATCATGCCTAGCTCAAAGGCGTTAAAGAAAAGCACTTATTGGGAGATAACCCAAATTTTTATTCAGTAAGTTTTTCTTTTGAGTCTTGGAAGTTATTACCTCTGTAATAACCTCTCCTTATCCTTTTTGTGTGGCTTTTGTGCCAAGAGTAACCTCTAATGAGAGAGAAGTAATGCTTGGGAAAGTTGTTGTCCCGAAACAGATTTTTGTGCTTCGCTGTAAAAATTCTTAAAAAATCTCTGTATGTCGGTTTGAGCTGTAATTTTTTGTGCTTCTTTCCCAGGTTGTTATACAACTTTCTTTAGTTCAACACTTTTCGATTTGAGCAACAGAAGGTCTTCGAAAAAATTGGTTTTTTACCTGCTGGTCTGTTTTGACAGATTTCTGCCATTATTTGCATTGCCTCTTAATCTCTTTCTCTTTGAGTTCTCTTTGATCATTTGAAATTTTTAAAGGAAGTGCTACAGTAGCTTGTGTTCTAATGGAAGTTTTACTAGTGTTTAAACTGAACCAAAAGACTTATTATCTTGAGTGCACTAATGTTGCCAATGAAGATTGTGTGAAGTTTTGTATGAAGGAAAATTTTGAGTGTAAGGAAGAGTAATGTGATAAAATAAAGTATGGACAAAAGCTCAAGCTTGGGGATGCCACCCGTGTCACCCCAAGAAATATTCAAGAAGTACAAGCGTCAAAGCTTGGGGATGCCCAAGGCATCCCCTTCTTCATCAATAAAAATTTCAGGTTTTTTCCAAACACTTCATTTTTATTGTTTCATGCACAGTTGTGTTGTTCTTGGAGCGTCTTAATTTTCGTTTTTAGTTTACATTTGCTTAGTTTGCTTGAATAAATTGGTTGGACCCCCTCTTTCATACATTAGTTTTCAAATAAGATTGGTTTGGATTGGAAAAGAGTAGGAAAAGTTCATGCTTAAGTGGTAAAAGGGAGCTTGTTTTTGCCTGTGGCCTATGCTTTGTCATGTAATGGTGGATATTGTTTTGGCTTTATGCTTAGTGATTTTTGTTGTAGCATGACATGTTATAAACAATTGAGATTGCTTAATGTGCCTTGAAAGAATCATGCGTTGTTTTAGCATATTAAAGCATAGTATTGTGGTATTCTCCTTTGATGCTTTATTTGGATTGACTTGGCGCATGCTCACACCATGTTAAGACGAAACCAAGTCACTATATCCTCTATGATCATTTACTTTTCTACTTGTAATATCACTTTATGCTTTAATTAATGATGTTTTGTCGCTTTGCATGATTATGGCCATTATTGCTCTCTTAGTTGGTCGCTCCCAGTCTTTTGCTAGCCTCCATACCAAGTATGAGTTCCACTCATGCATCCAACTCCAAATAAAAACAAGTTATTCCAAAGAGTCCACCATACCTACCTATAAGCATTTGCTATTCCAAGTATATTCATGTTTTTATCTATCTTCCGAATTAAACTTGTTATGTGAAAATTAGTGATTAAAGCTCTCACGAACTTGATGGCACACTTTACTTTTCTTGCCCCTAATAAACTTGAACCATTGTGTCATCTATGTTGTATATTCTTGCACTTATACGTTGGGGATTAGCAGTACCATGTTGTCATGGGGAACACTTTCAACATTGCACTTGTACATTGTACCCAGTTGATATCATGCTCTTTTGTTTATGGATGTCGTCGGTGTGAAATGAAAGGGGAGCTTGTAAGTCCATGGAGTTATGTATGTGTGTTAGAGAAACGTCTGGGCGACTGGTCTAATCCATGCCTAATCATGGTGGAAACCTGCAGCGTAACCATAATGTGCTATCTATGAAGCATTCTTCTTATAAAAAAAGAGATAGAGATTGAAAAAAAAGAGAAAAAAAGAGATGAGAAAAGAGAGAAAAAAGCACCATTTTCCCATGGTAAATAAGAAGATGCTGAGATGCTTATTGTCTGCTTGCCTTGTCATTTTGGTATGGGGATTCTTCCGTATCATCGGGCAAGGGGTACCCCGTTGGCGGTTCTCTATGACACACATGTACTTACTATGATAAGAACTTACCGGTAACTAAACTTGAGTAGCATGAGGAGCGGCCCTCGTATTCAAGGGACATGAGATTGCCAACTTATACTTTGTAAAGCATATACTCCATAGTTTGTTCACTTTAACCTTAATCACTTCAAGATGCTTATGATAGGGGCAATGAGAGCTGAAAACTAATAAGTACCATAATTTTTGGAAGCTCTTTATGAAACTTGAATCCCTGCTTCCTTCTATGAAGGCCTTTCTTTTACTTTTATGTTGAGTCTCCATCTTCTATCTTTATGCACCTATTAAGAGAGCATAGTGGCCATTCTTAGTTTAAGATGCATTGTCCCAAAACTTGTTGATTGATGCATAACTTTGATATTGCTTGTTCTTCAACTACTTGTATCTAGTCACCCTTATGAACTTTGAAGGTGTCCTATGTATTTATGTTTTGCTACACTATGAGGGACAAGCTTAATACCATTCTTATTATGTTTTCTTATGTGAAACAAACAAACGTCTTTCAAAGCATTGTTATTCATGAATCTTTTGTCTGTGCCTTTTCATGTTATGACATAGTTGCTATGTCTTATTGTTAGAAATATATCTTGCATGCTATGTTAAAGTACTATCATCCCAGCTATCAATGTTATAAATACCTTGATCAAGATTGTGATGGTGCATGTCACCTAAAAAAATTCTTTTATTTTTATCACTTACCTACTCGAGGACGAGCAGGAGTTAAGCTTGGGGATGTTGATACATTGAAAATGTATCTATAATTTTTATGCTCCATGCTTGTTTTATATCTACTTTCTTATGTTTTGTCCACACTTTGAAGTACTTCTACACATTTTCTAGAACTAACCTATTAACAAGATGCCACAGTGCCAGTTGCCTGTTTTCTTCTGTTTTTGATTCCAGAAAAGCCAGAAAATGAATATTCTTGGAATTGGACCGGACAAAAGCCAAAGTCGATATTTTACCGGAAGACTCACGGAGCCAGAAGACGAGAAGGAGAGGGGCCAGGGCTGGCCACACCACCTGGTGGCGCAGGCCAGGCTAGGCCGCTCCAGGGGGTGGTGTGGGCCCCTCCGACACCCCCCTCGGCCTCCCCCTTCGCGTATAAGAAGCCTCTGATGTAGAAACCCTAAATAATCCAGCCCCTATCCACGAAAAGTTCTGCAGCACTGCCGCCACCCAAGAGGAGATTCGGGGGATAGAAAGTCTCTGTTCCGGCACCCTGTCGGGATGGGGAAGTGCCCCCAGAGCCATCTCCATTGATCTCCACCACCATCTCCATCGTTGTTGCTGACTCCCATGATGAGGAGGGAGTAGTTCTCTCTCGAGGCTAAGGATTCTACCGGTAGCTATGTGTTCATCTCTCTCTCTATGGATGATCATATTGTGATCATGAGCTTTGTAATCAAGTAGATCTACCTTGCTACTCAAGTGCTTTAATAGATCTCTGGCTCTCCCCATGTGTGTGAAAGTGATAGCGTGAACACCATGGTGGCACTTAGGCTAGAGATTACAAATACTTGTTATGAGTTATATTTGGAGTTGGATGTCTCTATGAAATTGTGGTGTTTGTTGGAACCATCTAGTGCTCAAGGTGACAGTGTGGGGTTGTCTAGATGGGAAAAGCGAACTTTGAGGAGTGCTGTTATAGCCCTATCATGGATTAGAGTGTCCAACTGGCGAGTAGTTCAGAGTAGTATCATAAAGAGAAGATATTTATATGAGAGTGTTCTCTAGTGAAAGTATGATCCCTAGGCCTTGTTTCTAAGCATTGAAACACCGTTTGCAACTAGATCTGTTACATGTTTGCTTGCTTCCATCTTTATTTCAGATTGCCTTTAGTCTCTTCCTATCCACCAAGCTCTTTTCTGGCACCGTTACCACTTATACTTATCCATATCACTTGTATTTAACTATCTCTTCACCGAACTAGTGCACCTATACACCTAACAAGTGTATTAGGTGTGTTGGGGACACAAGAGACTTCTTGTATCTTGATTGCAGGATTGCTTGAGAGGGAATACCTTTGACCACTTCCTCCCTCAGTTCGATAAACCTTGAGTAATCCACTTAAGGGAAACTTGCTGCTGTTCTACAAACCTCTGCACTTGGAGGCCCAACAACTATCTACAAGAATAGAAGTGCGTAGACATCATTATGCTTGACAAGTTGTAAGTTGAAAATCTCATGTCCCTTGAATACGAGGGCCGCTCCTCATGAAGGAAATATGCCCTGAGAGGCAATAATAAAGTTGTTATTATGTATTCCTTGTATATGATAGATGTTTATTTTGCATGCTATAATTGTATTGATAGGAAACATCAATACATGTGTGTTTAAAAACAAAAAGGGTTCCAAGTTATGCCTCTCTTATAGACTAGCTTGTTGATTAACAAGATGATCAAAGTTTCCTGATCATGGATATTGGATGTTGTTAATAACAAGGTCACATCATTTGTGAAATGATGTGATGAACATTCATCCGAAGTATAGCATTACGATCAAGTCATTATGTTTATATTGCTATAACATCATACAAAGTAGTCTTAGTCCTTAGACCATGAGATCATGTTAATTGCTAACACCGGAAGAGTATCTTGATAACATCAAACGTCACACCGTAACAGGGTGACCATAAAGGTGGGTTCAGTGCTATGAAGGTGTTATGTTGAGGCTCATGGATCAAGAGTGGAATTTGTCAATCCCGATGATGGATAGATATACTCTGGGCCCTCTCGGTGATATCACATTAAGATAGCTTGCAAGCAAGTGATGTGATCACTAGAATGTTATATCACGGGAACAAGAAAAGAGTGCATGTCGGTTACGAGATCAAACTAGGTATTTGGATACCGATGATCGAATCTCGAACATGTATTATATCATGAGACAAAGGGATTAAATTGCTGACGTTAAAGGTTCTCAGGAGTCAGTATGGATCTCCAGGTCCCGCTTTTGATTATTGATCTGAGAGGAGTCTCAATCATGTCTGCATTATTCGCGAACCGTAGGGTGACACACTTAAGGGTTGCCGGACACCATTTAGGAGCACATATGTTCCAGACAAAAGGTTTGCAAAGCGCAGGAAATGTTTCGATAGAAACCGGAATTGTTTCGGGTGAAATTGCAGAAAGTGGTTCTGCATGTGATATTGAAATGTTGCAAGGGTTTTTTTGTGATGTTTGTTAATTAAAGTTATTAACAAAATTCTGAATAAAATAAATAAAAGAGTTTTATTAATTGAGAGTTGCATTTAATTTGGTGGAAATTAAATACATGTGAGTGGGATTTTGGGTGGAGGCCATGTTTATGTGAGTGGAGGTTCACCACATGAATGAAGGAGGGGAGGAGTCCCCCCCTCATGTCTTGGCTATGGGAGGAGGAGGTCTCCTCCTCCTATATAAAGCCCCCTCTCCCCTCTCACAAACCACACCTCCTCGTGAAGGATCTCTCTCCCCCTCTAGATATTCCCCCATGGTCTCGGATTAGCTAGATACATGTTCCCGGTGGCCTTGCGTCTGGAAGGAGTTGCTGCTTCCGCTAATTCGCTGGAGCGAGGAGGTGGAGGTTGTCCGGTGGCTTGAATGTGTGTGCGAGGACGGATGCGCTGCTGATTTGCGGCGCTCGGACTTCCACATGATCTTGAGATCGGCAAGCGTACGACTACATCAACCACGAGTTCCTACTCGTTAACAAAACTCTTTGTCTTCGAGGGTAAGTTCTCCATGGATGTATGTCCACCCGTTGCTCTGTATCTAGTAGATAGATCTTGGCGTATTGTTCTCATCGTAGGAAAATTTTTGTTTTCTATGCTACGGACCCAATAGTGGTATCAGAGCCTGATCTATGCGTAGGTGCTTTGCACGGGTAGTACACATATGTTTATATGTGGGCGATGATGATCATGTTATTGCATCTTCTATGTACTTTAGATATTGGTGGCATAGTGGGATGAAGCGGCCCGGACCAACCTTACATGTCATCGTACATGAGACCGGTTCCACGACTGACAAGCAACTAGTTTTGCATAAGGGGCTAGCGGGTGTCTGTCTCTCCTACTATAGTCAATATCTGATTTACAACGAGTTGCTAATAACTTGGTTATCCTTGTTGTGGTTCATGTTCGTAAGTAAGACCGGTTCTATCTCTGAAAGCCCTAAGCCACGTAAAACTTGCAATTGATAAATTAGAGGCGTCTAGTTTAGATCGTTGCTGGGCTAGTGTCTTGATATGGTATTATTGTAAGTAGATGTATGATAGATACTATTACAACTCACTTAACGTGTAAGTTCCATAGACCTTGGCCTTACACACAAAGGAATGATAGAGATCATACCACGATGCAAATGATAGAGATCAAATGCATGGACCATATCACCTCACTTCACACATTAGATGTTAGCATCTTATATTGCTAGTTTGGCGCTTTTGGTAGCATTATAAGATGATCCCTCATTTAGATATCAAGATAAAATGTGTTCTTCCTTAAATATGCACCGTTTTGTGGATCGTGTTTTGAGGCATCACGTGATGATCGGGTGTTCTCGACTCTACGCTTTCATACGACGGGTGTAAGACAGTTTTACACACACGAATACTAAGGTTCTTACTTGACGAGCCTAGCATGTACAGACATGGCCTCGGAACACGGACCGAAAGGTTAAGCATGAGTCATATAGTTGATATGATGCCCATATAGATGCTCGCCTTTGAAGCTACACCGACTCACGTGATGATCGGACTTGGTGTAGTGGATTTGGTTCATGTAATCACCAAAAGGACACGAGGGATGTCGTTTTTGAGTGGGAGTTCATTAGTAATTTGGATTAGTTGAACTCAATCTATCATATACTTAGTCAAAATATATTTTACAAGTTCTGTTGTAGATGGCACCACCTGCTTTTAATTTCAATGTGTTCATGGAGAAAGAGAAGCTTGCTGCGAATGGTAGCAACTTCACCAACTGGGCTATGAATTTGAGGATTATCCTCACTGCTGCACAAAAGAAATATGTGCTAGAGGCACCGCTAGGCCCCCCACCAGCTCCTGATGCCCCTGACGAGGAAAAGAACGTCTATATAACTCGTCAGGAGGACCACAACTTAGTTCATTGCGACATACTGTATGGGCTAGAGCCAGAACTTCGAAAATGTTTCGAAAATGGCAATGCCTTTGATACCATGGGAGAATTGAAAATGATTTTCGATACCCATGCTGCCGTAGAGAGTTATAATGCTTCTGAAAAGTTCTTTAGCTGCATGATGGAAGAGAACCGCTCCGTTAGTGAGCACGCACTCAAAATGTCTGGGTACGCCGATAAGCTTGTGTCCTTGGGAATAACGATTCCCATTGACTTAGGCATACATCATGTTCTCCAATCTCTGCCACCTAGCTACAAGAGCTTCGTGATGAACTATAATATGAAGGGCATGAAGAAGTCTCTTCCCGAGCTTCTGTCAATGCTTAAGACTGCAGAAGTGGAGATTAGGAAAGAACATCAAGTGTTGATGATCAATAAGACCACCGGTTTCTTGAAGTACAGGAATGGCAAGCAGAAGGGAAAGAAGGGCGGCAAATCATTTGCCGCTAAAAAACCCCGAGCTGGCCCTAAGTCGACACCAGTGTTACTATTGCAAGGGGGGCCATTGGCGCAACTGCCCCAAGTATTTGGCGGACAAGAAGGCCGGCAAGGCAAACAAAGGTATATGTGATATACATGTTATTGATGTGTACTTGACTAGTACTCGCAGTAGCACCTGGGTATTTGATACGGGATCGGTTGCTAATATATGTAACTCGGTTCAGGGGCTGCGGAACAAGCGACAACTAGCAAGGGATGAGGTCATGATGCGGGTCGGCAATGGATCAAGAGTTGATGTGATCGCCGTCGGAACGCTTCCTATCCATATGCCGTCGGGATTAGTTATAAACCTGAATAATTGTTATTTGGTGCCTGCACTGAGCATGAACATTGTATCCGGATCATGTTTGATGCAAAGTGGTTATTCGTTTAAGTCTGAAAACAATGGTTGTTCGATTTATATGAATAATATCTTTTATGGTCATGCACCTGTGTTGAATGGTTTATTTCTGTTGGATCTCGATAGTAGTATTACGCATATTCATAATGTTGATGCTAAAAGGATTAAACTTGATAATGATATATCTGCATATATGTGGCACTGCCGTCTAGGTCATATTGGCGTTAAACGCATGAAGAAACTCCATTCTGATGGACTTTTGGAATCACTTGATTTTGAATCATTTGATACATGTGAGCCATGCCTTATGGGCAAGATGACTAGAACGCCGTTTTTCGGTTCAATGGAACGGGCGACAGATTTATTGGAAATCATACATACTGATGTGTGGACCAATGAGTGTGTCGGCGCGAGGTGGATATCGTTATTTTGTTACTTTCACGGATGATTTGAGTAGATACGGGTATATCTATTTGATGAAACATAAGTCTGAAACCTTTGAAAAGTTCAAAGAATTTCAGAATGAAGTGCAAAATCATCGTAACAGAAAGATCAAATTTCTGCGGTCGATGGAGGAGAGTATCTTAGTTACGAGTTTAGCACACATATGAAAGACTGTGGAATAGTTTCACAACTCACGCCTGCCGGAACACCACAACGTAATGGTGTGTCAGAACATCGTAATCGTACTTTATTGGATATGGTTCGATCTTTGATGTCTCTGGCTGACTTGCCACTGTCATTTTGGGGTTATGCACTGGAAACCGCTGCATTCACTTTAAATAGGGCACCATCTAAATCCGTTGAAAAGACACCGTATGAATTATGGTTTGGAATCAAACCTAAGCTATCATTTCTTAAAGTTTGGGGATGTGATGTTTATGTGAAGAAACTTCAACCGGATAAACTCGAACCCAAAGCGGCAAAATGCATCTTCATAGGATACCCTAAGGAAACGATTGGGTATACCTTCTATCACAGATCCGAGGGCAAGGTCTTTGTTGCCAAGAATGGATCCTTTCTTGAGAAGGAGTTTCTCGCGAAAGGTGTGAGTAGTCGGAAGGTAGAACTCGAAGAGGTTATTGAACCTTCTCTTCATGAAATGGTGAGTAGCGCAGCACCGGAAGTTGTTTCGGAGTTGACTTCACCTAATGAAGAGAGAGCTAATGATATTGATCATGAAACTCCGAAAGAGGACACTACCGAACCTCGCAGGTCAAGCAGGACACGTGCGACTCTGAGCCGTATCGACAATCCTGTTATGAATTTCATGATTGATGAAATAGATGACCTGACGTATGAAGAAGCGATGATGAGCCTGATTCCAACAAATGGCTAGAAGCCATGAAATCGAGATGGAATCCATGTATACGAAAACCAGGTTTGGACCTTGGTGGACTTACCTCACGATCGAAAGGCCGTTGAGAATAAATGGATTTTCAGAAGAAAAACTGATGCTGATGGTAATGTAACCATCTATAAGGCTCGACTTGTCGCAAAGGGGTTTCGAAAAATTCAAGGAGTTGACTACGATGAGACATTCTCTCCCGTAGCGATGCTTAAGTCGGTTAGGATTATGTTAGCAATTGCTGCATATTTCAATTATGAAATATGTCAGATGGATGTCAAAACTGCGTTCCTCAATGGTAATATTGAAGAAGAGTTGTATATGATACAACCTAAGGGTTTTGTCGATCCTAAGGATGCTGATAAGGTGTGCAAACTTCAGCGATCCATCTATGGATCAAGCAAGCATCCGGAGTTGGAATCTCCGCTTTGATGAGGTGATCAAAGAGTTTGGATTTGTCCAAACTTATGGAGAGGCTTGTATTTACAAGAAAGTGAGTGGGAGCAATGTGGCATTTCTGATATTATATGTGGATGACATATTATTGATTGGAAATGATATAGATCTTTTAAACAGTGTTAAAAGTTATCTAAACAGCAAATTTTCGATGAAGGACCTTAGTGAAGCTTCATATATATTAGGCATTAAAATCTATAGAGATAGATCAAGACGCCTAATTGGGCTATCGCAGAGTACATACCTTGATAAGATATTAAAGAAGTTTAATATGGACGGAAGTAAGAAGGGGTACTTACCTATGTTGCAAGGCAAGACATTGAGTAAGACTCAAAGTCCGGCTACGGCGGAAGAAAGAGAGATAATGGATAAGATCCCCTATGCCTCAGCCATAGGCTCTATAATGTATGGCATGCTATGTACAAGACCGGATGTGGCACATGCTATTAGTTTGACTATTAGGTACCAATCTGATCCAGGTTCGGAACACTGGATAGCGGTCAAGAATATCCTTAAGTACTTGAGAAGAACTAAGGATATGTTTCTTGTATACGAAGGTGAAGAAGAGCTAGTCGCTAAGTGTTATGTCGATGCTAGTTTTGACACTGATCCAGATGACTCTAAGTCTCAATCCGGATACGTATTTCTCTTGAACGGAGCAGCAGTTAGTTGGAGGAGCTCCAAACAACCTGTGGTGGTTGGATCAACGACGAAGGCGGAATATGTTGCTGCTTCAGAAGCAGCGTAGGAAGCGGTTTGGATGAAGGAGTTCATAACGGAACTAGGTGTGGTTCCTAGTGCGTTGGACCCAATGGTGATCTTTGTGACAATAATGGAGCCATAGCCAACGCCAAGGAACCAAGGTCTCATAAGAATTCCAAGCATATTAAGCGCCGGTTTCACTCCATCCGCGAGCATGTCAAGGATGGAGATATAAAGATTTGTAAAGTGCACATGGACCTGAATGTAGAAGATCCGTTGACTAAAGTACTCCCTAGGGCAAAACATGATCAACACCAGAACTCCATGGGTGTTAGATTTATCACTATATAAACTAGATTATTGTCTCTAGTGCAAGTGGGAGACTGAAGGAAATATGCCCTGAGAGGCAATAATAAAGTTGTTATTATGTATTCCTTGTATATGATAGATGTTTATTTTGCATGCTATAATTGTATTGATAGGAAACATCAATACATGTGTGTTTAATAAACAAAAGGGTTCCTAGGTATGGCTCTCTTATAGACTAGCTTGTTGATTAACAAGATGATCAAAGTTTCCTGATCATGGACATTGGATGTTGTTAATAACAAGGTCACAGCATTTGTGAAATGATGTGATGAACATTCATCCGAAGTATAGCATTACGATCAAGTCATTATGTTTATATTGCTATAACATCATACAAAGTAGTCTTAGTCCTTAGACCATGAGATCATGTTAATTGCTAACACTGGAAGAGTATCTTGATAACATCAAACGTCACACCGTAACAGGGTGACAATAAAGGTGGGTTCAGTGCTATGAAGGTGTTATGTTGAGGCTCATGGATCAAGAGTGGAATTTGTCAATCCCGATGATGGATAGATATACTCTGGGCCCTCTCGGTGATATCACATTAAGATAGCTTGCAAGCAAGTGATGTGATCACTAGAATGTTATATCACGGAACGAGAAAAGAGTGCATGTCGATATTTAGATCAAACTAGGTATTTGGATACCGATGATCGAATCTCGGACATGTATTATATCATGATACAAAGGGATTAAATTGCTGATGTTAAAGGTTCTCACGATCACAGAAGTCATCGTTGAATATGCAGGAGTCAGTATGGATCTCTAGGTCCCGCTTCTGATTATTGATATGAGAGGAGTCTCAATCATGTCTGCATTATTCGCGAACCGTAGGGTGACACACTTAAGGGTTGCCGGACACCATTTAGGAGCACATATGTTCCAGACAAAAGGTTTGCAAAGCGCAGGAAATGTTTCGATAGAAACAGGAATTGTTTCGATAGAAACCGGAATTGTTTCAGTGAAATTGCGTAAAGTGGTTGCATGTGATATTGAAATGTTGCAAGGGGTTTTATGTGAATGTTTGTTAATTAAAGTAATTAACAAAATTCTGAATAAAATAAATAAAAGAGTTTTATTAATTGAGAGTTGCATTTAATTTGGTGGAAATTAAATACATGTGAGTGGGATTTTGGGTGGAGGCCATGTTTATGTGAGTGGAGGTTCACCACGTGAATGAAGGAGGGGAGGAGTCCCCCCCTCATGCGCCGGCTATGGGAGGGGAGGGGTCTCCCTCCCTCCTATATAAATCCCCCTCTCCCCTCTCACAAACCACACCTCCTCGTGAAGGATCTCTCTCCCCCTCTAGATATTCCCCCATGGTCTCGGATTAGCTAGATACATGTTCCCGGTGGCCTTGTGTCTAGAAGGAGTTGCTGCTTCCGCTGATTCACTGGAGCGAGGAGGTGGAGGTTGTCCGGTGGCTTGAACGTGTGTGCGAGGACGGATGCGCTGCTGATTTGCGGTGCTCAGACTTCCACACGATCTTGAGATCGGCAAGCGTACGACTACATCAACCACGAGTTCCTACTCGTTAACAAAACTCGTTGTCTTCGAGGGTAAGTTCTCCATGGATGTATGTCCACCCATTGCTCTGTATCTAGTAGATAGATCTTGGCGTATTGTTCTCATCGTAGGAATTTTTTTGTTTTCTATGCTACGGACCTAACACCTCATGCTACTCAAGTCTAGTTACCGATAAGTTCTTGTCATACTAAGTACATGTGCATCATAGAGAACCGCCAACGGGTACCCCTTGCCCGACGAGACGGGAGAACCCCCATATCAAAATGACAAGGCAAGCAGACAATAAGAATCTTAGTAATCTTCTTATTTACCATGGGAAAATGGTGCTTTTTCTCTCTTTCCTCTTTTCTCATCTCTTTTTTTCTTTTTTTCTCAATCTCTATCTCTCTTTTTTATAAGAAGAATGCTTTATAGATTGCTCATTATGGTTACGCTGCAGGTTTCCACCATGATTAGGCATGGATTAGACCAGCCGCCCAGGCGTTTCTCTAACACACATACATAACTCCATGGACTTACAAGCTCCCCTTTCATTTCACACCGACGACATCCATAAACAAAAGAGCATGATATCAACTAAATAAAGTCCAATGTTGAAAGCGTTCCCCATGACAGCATGGTTCTGCTAATTTACAACTTACAAAGCGCAAGCATATACGCAACATAGATGGGCACAATGGTTCAAGTTTATTAAGTGCAAGAAAAGTAAAGTGTGCCATCAAGTTCGTGAGAGCTTTAATCACTAATTTTCACATAACAAGTTTAATTGGGAAGGTAGATAAAACATGAATTTACTGGGAATAGCAATAATGCTAATAGGTAGATATGGTGGACACAAATGGCATAGGTTTTGGTTTAAGGATTGGATGCACGAGAAGCATTCCCTCTCAGTACAGGTTTTTGGCTAGCAACGCTGGGTAGCAAGTATAAGAGTTGAAGGAAACAAACAAACATACAGGTGATAAAAACAAACATGCAATCTTCCTTGGAAGAACAAAAGATCTTAACTAGAGAATACTAAGCTTACGAGCTAATCAAGAAAGATGATGGTGAAATTATATTTCTTAAGAGTACTTTTATCTTTTCATTCAATTCTCAAAATAGTGTTGCTACTGACCGAGCCAGGTTTGCCAAAACCAACTAAATTAACTCAATGACTGCAAAGTGATACCAATACTAACAACAAGATCAATCATATAATAGCAATTGAAAACTAATATAAGATATGCAAAAGAGTAAATGATAGAACTTCTCATTGATATTCCATAATGGCAACTCACACCAAGGGATACATAGATATCTAACTAGAGGAGGGACACTTCCATAATGCAAACCATCCTACATGATAACTTCTCTATTCATGACATGACTCTACTAAAAAGGTAAAAAGATAGAAGATAGTGATGTGATACTGCAACACTCCCCCAAGCTTGGAACAAACCAAGGGGATGCCAAAACCTGATGACAAATTACTCCTTCGGTGGTGGTGGTGTTCTCTCGATGAGCTATTCGATCAATTTCCTCAAGTACTCAATCTCGAAGGTGAGAGTACGAATCAACTCCGAGTTGTGCTTGATGCGGTTCATGATCATGTCGGGTTATGAATCCCAGCTAGTAAGATTCTTTCCCCACTCTTCCTCCTTGAAGTCTTCTTTTCCTGCATGGTTAGAACGAGGCATGTCCCAATTGGAAGGTAGTTTCTCCTTTGGCATATTCTAGAATTGATGCTCATGTATAAGGGTATGGAAAGGATTCTTGGTGCGACGAGAAGGTGACCGTGAAGCTAATCAATGACGCGGAGGCTTCCCTCCAGTTGACATCCGTGAAGTCCTTTTGAACCTGGCAGGGTTTGCCACCACTCCAATGCTCGCAATGGTAGTGCCGGTGTGCGGATGCTGGATTTTCTTTGCCTCCTCTTCATCTTTACTCTCGATCTCCTTCTCCTGCTCAGGGTCTTGGAGATCCTCCTCCACAGGCTCCTTTCCCTTATCGTTGGAAGAGAACATTGTGCTTCTAAACTTTAAGAATAGTTCCTGGCAAAAAAGATCAAAACGAAAACACGACAAGAACACGGTATACGAACCTCGGGGGATCCGGGGGATTATATATTACGAAGTTTTACAACAAATGGAAGGTATTTGGAGAAAACGGGTTGGAGACGGAGTCCAGGGCAGCCACACCACCTGGTGGTGCGGCCAGGGGGCCCGCGCCACAGGGTGGTGTGATCCACCCTGGCTCCATTTCCGTCCCTCTTTCGCTTCATTGCTTTCCTTGTTAGATAAAAACTGCAAAAATATAACTTGACAGATTTTTCGCGGACCTTTCCTTAACAGAACTGTTACCTATTTGAAAATGGACTCTATAGGTCTTCGAATTTGATCTTTGATAAATTTTTCCGGAGTTACCATTTGAATAGCATCAATGTCCTCATTGTAAGAATCTCTAGAAATATAGTGCTTGAGTCTCTGACCATTCACCACTTGTGTAGTATTATCATTTAAATAAGAAATTTTTATTGCACCTGAACGATACACTTCTTCAATAGCAAAAGGTCCTTCCCATTTCGAGAGTAGTTTACCTGCAAAAAATCTGAGACGAGACCTATACAATAGAACTTTCTCACTAACATGGAACTCTCTCTTAAGAATCCTCCTATCATGCCATCTTTTAACTTTTTCTTTAAAGAGTCTAGCATTTTCATATGCTTCTCTCCTCCATTCATCTAACAAACTTAGGTCAAATAATATTTTCTCACCAGCAACTTTAAAGTCTCTATTAAGTTCTTTCATTGCCCAATAAGCTTTGTGTTCTAATTCTAAAGGTAGGTGGCAAGCTTTCCCATAAACCATTTTGTAAGGAGGCATTCCCATAGGATTTTTATAAGCAGTTCTATAAGCCCATAAAGCATCATTCAACTTTTTAGCCCAATTTTTTCTAGATCTATTAACAGTCTTTTGCAAGATGGATTTAATTTCTCTATTTGATAGCTCTACTTGCACACTAGTTTGGGGATGATAAGCTGAAGCAATTCTGTGATTAACATCATATTTAGCAAGGGTATTTCTAAAGCCACCATGAATGAAATGAGAACCTCCATCAGTCATAAGATACCTAGGCACTCCAAACCTAGGAAAGATAATATCCTTAAGCATTTTTAAAGAGGTCTCACCTGTTGGAAATATGCCCTAGAGACAATAGGTGTAAGGACTATTATCATATTTCATATAGTTTATGATTAAGTTTTATATCATGCTATAACTGTATTGAGTGGAAACATCAATACACGTGTGATATACAAACAACCAGGGGTTCCCAGTGAAACTCTAGTCACTGGTTCATTGGTCAACAGATGATCATGTTTATGATCATGTGGCATTTATGCCAGTTGGAAATGGAGTCATCTCATTCTAAGAATGAGATGATGAATATACCCAAGCTAAACATCGTGACCTGATCATGTCACGAAGTTCAAGTTATGATGATTAGAAATGGATCCTCGTAGATTATTCCTTAGACCGTGAGGCTATATCAATCACTGTCTCCCGAGAGTGCTTAGATAGCATCAAACGCCATCTGGTAAAACGGTGGTTATAAAGGTGTGTTCAGGTATTCGGAGGAAACCGTAGAGGCAATATATGTCAAGAGCGGGATTTGTCCGTCCATGTGACGAGAAGATACTCAAGGGCCCACTCGGAGAAGTTATATCCAATAGCTGCAAAGCGTGTGATTTGATCACATGGGATATCACTTGTCGAAACAAGTTAAGTAGGATTGTTCAGTAACGAGATTGAACACGACATGGTGATGTCATTGACCAGATCTCGGGCAATGCAAGTATCGAGTGACAAAGGGAATAAGACACGACTGCGCCGGTTCAAACAATGAAAGATCTTCATGGAACGCACAGGGGTCACATGGCCATCCAGGTCCCTCTATCGATCATTGGTGCGGGAGTGTCCCGACCATGTCTGGAGTGTTCCCGAACCGTGGGGTATCACACTTAAGGGCTTGATGATGCTTAGAGAGTGTTTATAGGATCGGTAGAATCACCGAAGAAAAGAAGAGAGAAAATCGGAAGGGTTTTGGTAAGTCCGGAGGATGTCCAGAGTGGAGGTGGAAGGTGTTACATGGCAATGGAGGTTGAATAATATGTGAATGAATGTTAAATATTGATTTAATCATTTATTCATAATTATTTAATAAAGAGAAAATCAATTAAAGGTCAAAAAGGCTTAATGGGCCAATTTCCGGAGGGAGAGGGCCCATTAGGGGAAAGGAGAGAGGGAGAGGGGCCAAAGGGGAGGCCGGCTAGGCCTAGCCCCCCCCCCCCCCCGCGGGGCCCACTAGGGGCTGGACGGCGGCCTCCCCACCCCCTCCTCTCCTTTAGTCCCACCCCGGGACTTTGAGGGAGGTAGTACTTCCCCTCCCCCTATATATAGTGGGGTATTTGGCCTAGAAAAATACACCAATAATCAATAAAGGTCTCCCCACTTTTGGTAGGACCTCCAATTGATATTTTCTCTCTCCCCTCTCTCTCTCGTGATCGTGGTCCCAAGTCTGGACTACGCGAGCGAGAGACATCTTCACCGCGGAGCACCGTCGTGCTGCAGGATTCGGATCCGGGAGCTCTACTTCCGCAACTGCTGCTAGATCGGGGAAGCGGGAGTCATCGTCAGGCACCGGACGTGTGTAACTCCCCGCGAGGTGTCGCACTTGAGGCACTCAAGTCGTTGGAGCCATAAGGAGCACAAGGACTTCATCACGACCTTGAGGTCGACTTCGGCTCGTCTACATCAACCACGCTCTCCTGAGCGTTGACAATGCTTTTCGGTCTTCAAGGGTAAGTTCGCGAAAATCCCCTCCCATTACTGTATTACTAATAGATAGGTCCTGGCGGCTTCAGGGGTTCAGGGGCGTAGGGTAAAATTTTATTGTTTTCATGCGCAGAACCCCTATAGTGGTATCAGAGCTAGATCTATGCGTAGTAATGCTAGTACGGGTAGAACACACGAGATGTAGCATGTGGGCGTTGATCTTTTAGTTGTTACCCTCCCACGTGTACTTGTGTATACCGTAGTAATGCTTGATGAAGTGGCCCCCAACCGACTTTAGGCGTTCATTCACGAGACTGGTCCACGCTTGACATACGGCTTGTACCGTATAAAGTGGCTTAGGGGGGTGTCTGTCTCTCTCGCATTAGTTGGTATATCATTTGCAACGGAGGGCCCCGAAAGGGGTGTAGTAGAGACAACTACTTGATCAGCGTTGTGCTGAAAGTTCGTAGGTAAGAACGGTTCTTGTGTGAAAGCCCATTCAGCCACGTAAAACATGCAAAGATAAAGTAGAGGCGTCTAACTTTGTTTTGAAGGAGGGCGTTGCTTTGTGATATGGTTGTGGCAAAGGTAAAGTGATTACCTTTTGTTACGTAGTAGTAGATAGTCATGGAGGTGACGAACTACCACGCCAGAATGACACCAGTACCCTGGTGTCTATGGTGCCGGAACCCGGTGACGGCGGATGGAGATCACGACGTGAAGGACCATATCACATAGCATTTACATTCAATGTTATTGTTTGTATATATTATTGTGTGATAGTATTAGATACTCGACGGTAGCCTAATAAGATGATCCCTGTTAAAATTACCAATGATTGTGTTCCCCCTTAGTGTGCACCACCAAGAAAGTTCTTCGGTATGAGGCAGGCCGTGATGATCGAGTGTCAGACATATCTACGTTCACATACAGTGGGTGCAAGCCATGTTGCACATCGAAAACACTAAGGTTGAGTTGGCGAGCCTAGCATGTACAGACATGGCCTCGGAACGCGGATGGTCGAAAGATCGAGCACGAGTCGCATGAATGATGTGACCGACGTTTAGCGTCCACCCTTGAACCCACATTGATGGCCGTGATGATTGGGGGAGATGTGGCTGATAGGGTTCGTGTTATCACTAGGAACCCTTTTGGGGATAGGTGTTTCTGAGTGGAGTTATCATTAACTCATTTAATTATAAACTTAGTCTATTCCTTTTGCAATTATTAATGTAGATGGCTCACCGTGAAGCTTACTTTGTCATTGAGGATTGGGTAAAGGGTGAGAAACTTAGACTTGATGGATCCAACTTCCCTAGTTGGCTTGTGCGCCTGAATGATCTCCTTACTAGGAATCATGTGGTAGACTACATACGCCGCACGATGGATTTGATTGAGCCAGACTACTATGAGACCCCACAAGAGCTGGCAGACCGCTACTATCGCCAAGAGATGTCCACCTACATTCAGATAATAATGCGTTACGGGATGGTGGATGAACTATCTGCTCATGGGTGATCTTGATGCATATTCGATGGTGGATCAGCTGAGAGGAGAGTTCATAGGCCATGTGCACATGTGGAAGCACGAGTTGCTTGGAGAGTTCCTTCCCATACAGATGGAGGAGCATACATGTCTGAAGAGTCACTTGGAGCGCATGCTGGATGCACATACAAGACTGGTTCACTTCATGGATTACTGGATGGCTGATCCATTTGCGATAGACGTATTTCTTCGGTCGTTACCTCCCAGCTATGAAGGACATGTCCGGAGTAGCATCATGAGTGGTGATACGGAAACATTGGATTTCTATGAGTTCATATTACGTTTCAGGAACATAAATGTTGAACCAATCACCGGAGAGGTCATCGACGACAAAGGTATATATTTGATATACAGTTTTATAAATGTTATAATATTGCAAACACATTGCAGTGTTAAGTATATCTGATACTTGTTCTGTTTTGCTGAAAACTGGTCCTTCTGCATGAGAGGTGCTTGCTGGAGAGGAGGTGACATTGCGTGTTGATGACGAGCATGATGATGATGGCCAACGACACTCTCCCTCGACATTTATCATTTAGTTTGTGTTTTAGGATGATTAATGTAATCGAGAGATTTGAACTTCTTTAGTTTGTCTCACACTTCGTGAGACGGTTATTCATATCAGTTTGTAATAAACGGTTGTTCCACTTTTATGAATGATTTCTATTCGTGTTCATATCTTGTTTGATTATGTGTGAATTATCCTTGTTGTTTGAAACTAATTGATAATACATGAACATTTGTAAAATATTAAAATGCCTTGTTTAAAATACCCAACTTAATGATATGTTCATTAGTGAATGAAAAACCATTGTTTAAATTCAAAGTTATGTGATAATATGTGAAAGTCATTTGATTTCTTATCACATATAAATCATGCCTAAGTTTGGTAAAATAACTTGAACACCGTGTATTACTTGAATACAAAGTGTTTAAATGAATTGTTAAAACTAAATACATATCCGATGTATTGTGTTTTAACGAAAATGGTAATTATCATTAATTAATTGTTTAAATGTGTAAAGTAGTTTACGAAAGGAAACATGAATATGAAACTATTTGATTTGATCAAAGTGTTTCATCAACAAAGGGTATAAGTATAAAAGAGAATCTAATTACTATGATTTGATCAATAGTAATGAAATTCAACTTTATAAGAATGGCATAAAAGAAATTGTGAAATGCAAAGTGTTTTGAAACGTCAAAATACAAAGCATCACAATGTGATATTAGATATCAAAGGGGTTGAATAGAAGGCACCAAATAAATCGTTGTAGTGTAGATGTAGAGACCATTAGCTTAGAAATAGTTAGAACTCAATTAGAATTGGTAAACCGTTTGAATTCGTGAAAGTTTTGGGGTTATTCGATATAACCAAAACAATAGTGAATAAGTCCTTGTAGTGTATTCATTGGAAACTTTGAATACGAGACCCATAGCTGAAACCAAAAGGAAAGCAAAACTTGTATTGGTTGGATTTTGGTGCATTCTTGAGAAAGCTCACTTTTAGTGATGTTTCTCAATTATGAAGCAAATGGAACATAGTGTAAAACACGATGAGGATTCAAAACCCTGCATCAGAGTGTTGAGAAGCGCAACGGACAACATTCCTGGACGACTCTCTTCACAGAAGGAAATAATCAATGATATTGATCATTGTGTTTTTCCTCCACTATTGTTTTTCACTACATGAAGTAGGATTCAAAAATGTAAATCCATGTCTTGTATGGAAACATTTGTGAATCATTTGTCATGATTCTTGGAATGTGACATACCTATGAACTACTAAGGAAATAATGGTAAACTAGAATTATGAGAAGTCCTAAAAGCAAAATTCACTTGAGATTAGAAAGCAACTCATTGCTAAATCTCACAAGTAAAAGGGGTTACTTGGAATTTTCCCAAATGACTGCAAAGCCATAGTAGGAAAAAGGGGTAAATGACAAAAGCACAATTTGTCAAGTATTGGATGAATTCAAATGAATTTGATTCATGTGTGCTAAATGTCTAGTGAATTTAAAACTAGTAAAGTACTAGTATGTCATAGTAAATTCTCCAAGTTTGATATTTGATCAAAGGATTTTGAAGTTGTTCAAAATAGTGAGTGGATATGCAATTTGCATAAAATTGAGTGGGAGCTATAAAAGTCTTCCTGAAACAATATGTGATTGACATATTTTTAAGTGGGAGCAATATAAGACTCAAATTCAAATATGTAGGAACATGTTTTGAGTGGGAGCTTATAGGAGTAATTCTTAAGTATGTTAAGAATGAAAGGCGTAAACACTTATAAATAATGATTTATAAGATGTAGAAGTTGATAATAGGTGTATTATGATATTATGTAGTATTCCTTAAAGGATTCTGGAAAGGGTTTCTGAATAGAAGTTAATTAAGGAACTGGTTCTTAATAACTCAAATTAGCAATAGTATTAAGTTTAGCATCAATTGAAAGAAAGGAAAAGGATGACCGTCATCCACTATGCCGAGACATAGGTTCTAAACCATGATGATAACTTAGCATAATATGTGATCCAATTAAGGAACGTTTGAAAGTGATTAAGTTAGAATCACAGAACGTTGAGCTAAGTTTGTCCGCAGTATCTAGTAGAGAACTGTAGACTTGTTTTCCAAATCCATAAAGGATGACATATCTTAAAGCATAAAGGGTTATGTTATAAGGGAATATGTTGGAAACTCCTATAGATACCAATCAAAGTAAAGTAGGAAGCAAGGTGAACAAAACATCGAAAGTTGCATAGAGTGCACTAGAGTTTCGATGAATACATTTATAATAATAGATAAGGGTACCATCTAAAGTGTTGTATAAAGTTATGGCGGGGCTAGTTCACTTTTAATGTAGAATGATGTGTCCTAGGGCACAGTGCCCATGAGAAAGCCCTCGAGGTTGATCTAACGTCACTGTAGGCTCCTAGAATCAGACCTCGTTCTACTGCCATAGCGACGATGCATTCACACAGATGCTATCATGTGATGATAAATTATTAGTGTCAATCAAGGTGACATTAGTAAGTTGCAAAGGATTTGGGACTATAAAGTACAGACCCAAGACTCAACCTCTTCCATGAGCAAGCATGTTCAGGGTACCTGGTATATGGTGCCAATGATTGAGAACAAAATGCAGCTAGTGTATTTGTACTCTAGTGCAAGTGGGAGACTGTTGGAAATATGCCCTAGAGACAAATAGTAGTAAGGACTATTATCATATTTCACATAGTTTATGATTAAGTTTTATATCATGCTATAACTGTATTGAGTGGAAACATCAATACACGTGTGATATACAAATAACCAGGGGTTTCCAGTGAAACTCTAGTCACTGGTTCATTGGTCAACAGATGATCATGTTTCTTGATCATGTGGCATTTATGCCAGTTGGAAATGGAGTCATCTCATTCTGAGAATGAGATGATGAATCAATACCCAAGCTAAACATCATGACCCGATCATGTCACGAAGTTCAAGTTACGATGATTAGAAATGGATCCTCATAGACTATTCCTTAGACCATGAGGCTATATCAATCACTGTCTCCAGAGAGTGCTTAGATAGCATCAACCGCCATCTGGTAAAACGGTGGTTATAAAGGTGTGTTCAGGTATTCGGAGGAAACCGTAGAGGCAATATATGTCAATAGCGGGATTTGTCCGTCCATGTGACGGGAAGATACTCAAGGGCCCACTCGGAGAAGTTATATCCAATAGTTGCGCAGCGTGTGATTTGATCACATGGATATCACTTGTCAAAACGAGTTAAGTAGCATTGTTCAGTAACGTGATTGAACACGACATGGTGATGTCATTGATCAGATCTCGGGCAATGCAAGTATCGAGTGACAAAGGGAATAAGACACGACTGTCCCGGTTCAAAAGACGAAAGATCTTCATGGAACACACAGGGGTCACATGGCCATCTAGGTCCCTCTGTCGATCATTGGTGCGGGAGTTTCCCGACCATGTCTGGAGTGTTCCCGGACCATGGGGTATCACGCTTAAGGGCTTGATGATGCTTAGAGAGTGTTTATAGGATCGGTAGAATCACCGAAGAAAAGAAGAGAGAAAACCGGAAGGGTTTCGGTAAGTCCGGAGGATGTCCGGAGTGGAGGTGGAAGGTGTTCCATGGCCATGGAGGTTGAATAATATGTGAATGAATGTTAAATATTGATTTAATCATTTATTCATAATTATTTAATAAAGAGAAAATCAATTAAAGGTCAAAAAGGCTTAATGGGCCAATTTCCGGAGGGAGAGGGCCCATTAGGGGAAGGAGAGAGGGAGAGGGGCCAAAGGGGAGGCCGGCTGGGCCTAGCCCCCCCCGTGGGGCCCACTAGGGGCTGGCCGGCAGCCTCCCCACCCCCTCCTCTCCTTTAGTCCCACCTCGGGACTTTGAGGGAGGTAGTACCTCCCCTCCCCCTATATATAGTGGGGTATTTGGCCTAGAAAAATACACCAATAATCAATAAAGGTCTCCCCACTTTAGGGAGGACCTCCAATTGATATTTTCTCTCTCTCCCCCTCTCTCTCTCGTGACCATGGTCCCAAGTCTGGACTGCGCGAGCGAGAGACATCTTCACCATGAGCCGTGCCGCTGGATTCGGATCCGGGAGCTCTACTTCCGCAACTGCTGTTGGATTGGGGAAGCGGGAGTCATCGTCAGGCATCAGACGTGTGTAACTCCCCGCGAGGTGTCACACTTGAGGCACTCAAGTCGTTGGAGCTAGAAGGAGCACAAGGACTTCATCACGACCTTGAGGTCGGCTTCGGCTCGTCTACATCAACCACGCTCTCCTGAGCGTTGACAACACTTTTTAGTCTTCAAGGGTAAGTTCGCGAAAATCCCCTCCCGTTACTGTATTACTAATAGATAGGTCCTGGCAGCTTTAGGGGTTCAGGGGCGTAGGGTAAATTTTTATTGTTTTCATGCGCGGAACCCCTACATCACCATCAGCACTCTTTGTAGGTATGGCTTCTACCCACTTAGTAACATAATCAACGGCAACAAGAATATGAATATAACCTTTTGAAGGAGGAAAAGGACCCATAAAGTCAAATCCCTAATAGTTAAAGGGTTCAATAACAAGAGAGTAATTCATAGGCATCTCATTGCGTCTAGAAATATTACCAACTCGTTGACACTCATCACATGATAAGACAAATTTTCTTGCATATTTAAAAAGGGTAGGCCAGTAAAAACCTGATTGTAGCACCTTTTGTGCGGTTCTATCTCCCGCATGATGTCCTCCATAGGCACTACCATGACATTTCTGCAATATCTCCTTTTGTTCATATTATGGAACACATCTTCGCATAATACCATCTACTCCTTCTTTATATAAATGTGGGTCATCCCAAAAATAATGCCTCAAGTCGTAAAAGAACTTCCTTGTTTGCTGGGCTATAAAAGTTGGAGGCAAATACTTGGAGACAATAAAGTTAGCATAATCAGCATACCAAGGGCTCCCTCACGATCTTACCCCTACCGCAGCCAACCGTTCATTTGGGAAACTATCATTAACAGGCATAGGATCAAAAGAGATGTTTTCCAATCGAGATAAATTATGAGCAACAGGATTTTCAGCACCTTTCCTATCTACAATATGTAGGTCAAACTCTTGTAAAAGCAACACCCATCTAATAAGCCTAGGCTTAACATCTTTCTTCGTCATAAGGTACTTAATAGCAACATGATCAGTCTGAATGGTAATTTTTGAATCAACAATATAAGGTCTAAACTTATCACAAGCAAAGACAACAACTAAGAATTCTTTTTCAGTAGTAGCATAATTCTTTTTAGCAGCGTCAAGAGTCTTACTAGCATAATGGATAACATTTAAATTTTTATCTATTCGTTGCCCAAGGACAGCACCTACAACAAAATCACTGGCGTCAGACATGATTTCAAAGGGTAAGTTCTAATCAGGTGGATGGACAATAGGAGCAGTAGTTAAAGCCTTCTTTAGAGTTTCAAAAGCTTCCATACAATCATCGTCGAAAACAAAAGGTACATCTTTTTGAAGAAGATTAGTGAGGGATTTTGATATCTTAGAGAAATCTTTAATAAACCTTCTATAGAAACCACCATGACCAAGGATACTACGAATACCTTTGACATCTCTTGGAAAGGGCATTTTCTCAATTGCTTCAACTTCAGCTCTGTCAACTTCAATGCCTCTTTTGGAAATTTTATGTCCAAGGACAATCCCTTCATTGACCATGAAGTGACATTTCTCCCAATTAAGAACAAGATTAGTTTCTTCACATCTCTGCAAAACTTTATCAAGATTGTGCAGACAATTATCAAAAGAAGTTCCATAGACGGAAAATCGTCCATGAATACTTCCACAATTTCCTCACAAAAACCATGAAAGATAGCATACATGCATCTTTGAAAAGTAGTAGGAGCATTACACAATCCAAAAGGTATACTCCTATAAGCGTAGGTTCCATAACGGCATGTAAAAGTAGTTTTTCTTGATCTTGTTGTTTAACAGCAATTTGAGAAAACCTAGAGTATCCGTCAAGAAAACAAAAATGGGTCTTTTTAGACAACCTTTCTAACGTTTCATCAATAAAAGGCAGTGGGTAATGATCTTTGTTAGTAACTTTGTTAACCTTTCTGAAATCAATGCACATCCTATAACCTACTACTATTCTTTGGAGAATAAGCTCATCATTATCATTAGGCACAACGGTAATTTCCCCTTTCTTAGGGACACAATGAACATGACTAACCCATTCACTATAAGCAATAGGATAAATAATACCAGCATCAAGGAGTTTTAATACCCCGTTTCTTACCACTTCCTTCATCTTAGGATTTAAACGACGTTGATGTTCTACCACTAGTTTTGCATCGGGTTCTATATTGATAGCGTGCTGACATATAGTAGGAGAAATCCCCTTTAAATCATCAAGGGTATAGCCCATAGCTCCTCGGTGTTTCTTCAATACTTCCAATATTCTTTCTTCTTCCTTTCCTGAAAGTTTAGAACTAATAATAACAGGATATATTTTCTTATCATTAATGTAAGCATATTTAAGATCGTCAGGTAAAGATTTTAGATCAATAACCGGATCCTTTTTAGGTGGCAATGTGGTACCCAAATCTTCCACATGCAAGTTATGCTTAAGCATCTTAGGTTGACGACGGAGAATCTCGTCAATCTCATTTCTTTCTTCCATGAAGATTTCACTTTCGTGGTCTTCCATAAATTGCTGCAAAGCATTGTTAGGAGCAAGAGAAATAGAAGCAAGCTGTTCAACTCTAAAATCCTCATTAGGGGTTTCATTTTCACAAGGAACTCTAGTAAATTTCTAAAAATTAAACTCATAAGATTCCCCATCAAATTTAGTTAAAATTTTCTCCCTTTTACAGTCTATAATGGCACCACACGTGTTCAAGAAAGGTCTACCAAAAATAATAGGATAGGTTTTACTAGCAGTTGAACCAATTACTAGAAAATCAGCAGGATATTTAATCTTACCACAAAGAATTTCTGCATCTCTTACAATACCAATTGGAGAGATGGTCTCTCTATTAGCAAGGTGAATAACCACATCAATCTCTTCTAGTTCACAAGGACTAATTTCACGCATAATTTCTTTGTAAAGCTCGCAAGGAATAGCACTTGAACTTGCACCAATATCACATAAACCATAATAGCAATGATCACCAATTCTAACAGAAAGCATAGGGACACTAGCTTTTCTAGTTCTATTAGGATGTGAGACAATATTAGAGGCGTCCTCACAGAAGACAATGTGTCCATCTTCTATACTTTTAGTGACAAGGTCTTTCACAATCGCTAGTGCAGGTTCAATGTTTATTTGTTCATCAGGTTTTACAGTTCTCTTTGTACTTTTATTAATTACACTAGTTATCATAGGATGCTCCTTTACCTTATCTAGGAAAGGTATTTTCTCGATATAAGGTTCAGGTAAGATGTGATCAATAGTGCAAAATTCAGTACTTCTAGCAGGGACACAATCAACAATATATTTATATGGTGCATGATACTTGTTCCATTCCTTTTTTTGGAATTTCAATATATGAGGCAAAAGCCTTAAAACAATTTGAGTCAATACCATATGCATTACTAATATTTTGAAAGTCATCAGTTCCCATAAAAGATTCAATGCATTCATAATCATAATTTATACCTGACTTTCTTCCTTTATCATTCTCCCATACTTCCGCATTGTCTTGAATATGGTCTACAAGATCCAACACAAGAAGCATCCAATAAATCCTTGTCATGAAGAGAAAGTCTTGCGTAAAAGTTATTGATAATAATATTGTTGGGGAGCTCAAGAATAGGACATTTGAGCATTAGTAACTTCAATCTCCCCCAAGCTTGAGCTGTATTCTCTCCATCAAGAGGCCAAAAGTTGTATATTTGATTCCGATCTTTATGAATCTCACTAGGAGGATAAAATTTAGAATAAAAGAGAGGTACTATTTTCTCCCATTCAAGAGCTTGACCATTCTTCAGCAGCTTGTACCATTCTTCAGCTCTTCCTTTTAGTGATAATGCGAATAACTTCTTCTTGACTTGATCTGTTGTAATACCTGCACACTTGAACAACCCGCATAATTCGTGTATAAAGAGCAAATGATCACCGGGATGGACAGTTCCATCTCCAAAATAGTAGTTATCCATAACACGATCAACAATTCTTGTAGGTATTTTAAAAGTATCATTCTCAGCAGGTGGTGGTTCATCTACTACCTTAGCAGTGGTAGTAGCATTATGAAATAAGAAACTCAGCGAATTATCCATATTGAAAATAAAGTAACTAACATAAGTAAACAATACTCACAGCAGAAGTTTCCTTTACCAGTTCCACTCTCCAATAGCGCTTCACTCCCCGGCAACGACGCTAGAAAATAGTCTTGATGACCCACAAGTATAGGGGGTGTATCGCGGCATTTTCGATAAGTAAGAGTGTCGAACCCAACAAGGAGCACAAGGTGTTGACGAGTGTCTTGGATCAGGAATTCTCTGTAAATACTTAGCAAATGGATTTTTAGGGGTTTTGATAATGCAGATAAATAAAGTATGAGTAAATAAAAGACAATAATAAATGCAGCAAGTGGCCCAATCCTTTCTTTAGCAAAGGACAAGCTGGTTGTATTACTTAAGATGACCAAACGTTCTCGAGGACACATGGGAATATAATCAAGTGCTTTCGCTTCATATAGTTGATTAATCTTATTTAGTTTGACAAGTGTTGTGTGGGTGAACCTGTGCTAATGTACTGACCTTCCTAGGACTAATACATACTTGTGGTTATACCCCTTGCAAGCATTCGCAAGTACAAGAAAATAATTAAGATAGAAACCTAACCACAACTTTAAACTCTAAGATCCATACATCCCTTGTGCAAAGGTTTCCTAACGGGAGTTTAGGTTTCTGTCACTCCGGCAACCCCTACGATTAGTATCCAAATACACAATGCATTCCCCTAGGCACATAAAGGTGAAATGTCATGTAGTCGACGTTCACATGACACCACTAGAAGAAATACACCACAACTTAATTATCAAACCATTGAATCTTTCTCAACACAATTCCACTACTAACAACATGACTTCTCCCATGTCCTCAAGAACTAAACGAACCACTCATAAGACATCATATGGATCAAGATCAGAGATGAAATAATGATAAGTAACTATCTGAACATAGACAATAATTCAATGGTTCCACTCAATAGCATCAACTACAACAAGTAATCAACACTGGGAAAGTTTCCCCTAAGAACTATGCAAGATTCAACCCAATTGTTATAGTGATATGATGGTGGTGATGATGGTGCTGGTGGAGATGATGGTGGTGATGATGATCCCGATGAAGTCCAGCTTGATGGTGGTGTTGATGGCGACGATCTCCCCTCTCCGGGAAGGAATTCCCCCGGCAGAATCTGTCTGCCAGAGAGATCTTTCTCTCTCTATAGTTTTCCGCCCTGCAGAGGCGGTGGAATCTTTCTATGGTCGCTCCCCCAGGATTAGGGTTTCGTGGGGATAATATACGCCAAAGGGGAGAGCCAGGAGTGGGCCAGGGTGGCCACACCACCTGGTGGCGCGGCAAGGGGTGGCCCACGCCAGGGGGTGGTGTGGGACCCCTGTGGCCCATCTCCACTCCCCCTTCTGGCATCCTTCGTCTTCTGAAAAATAGAATTTTCCATGTATTTTCCCAGATTTTCTGATCTTCGCGAATTTCGCCTCCAAACAGCCCCTTTTCCATCAGAATCCTGACTGCAGCGGTCCATGCTCCAAAAGTCATCAACCATGCAAAAACAGATGAAATAATATAAGTATCATCTCTTAATATGAAATATATCGATGAATAACAGTAAATTATGATATAGAATAGTGATGCAAAATGGACGTATCAAGCTTAACAACTTAATTGAAGACCCCAAGAACACGCCACAAAGGACACACAACCGTCTAGGGTTCCAAGAACCCAAGAGGGACAAGCTTCAATGAATATCACTGAACAAATCCTCCGGAGAGAACACAAATCGATACACCTAATGCAAAAGGCAAGAAGACCACAAATATGCCCCAGATCTTCACTCTCAAGTTCCAACAAGGCTACTAAAGAAATTGGGTGAACAAGAAAGGAAGAACACAAAAGGGGAACACAAAATGCCCCAAAGATCTAGATCCCAAAGATCCACTCACAAAGAGGAGATTTGGTTTGGTCAAAATGTGGATCTAGATCTCCTCTACCTTCCTCTCAAATATGGGCAAGAATCATTGGAGGGGAGAGGAGAAATCAAGCTCAAAGATGTGAGTCAAATAGGCAAAAAGCCGGAGAAAGAATAGAGAAAGAGCTAGTAAAAAAGACAAGGAGAAAATACTATTTATAGGGGCCTCGAATTGCTGGACGTTGGGGCATTTCTCCTGCCAGGGCCGGTAGTACCGAATTGGGCCAGTACTGCCGCCCGGTAGCCCATATCAAAATCCGGAAAACCGCCAAGATCAAAACCGCAACAAGATATAAAAGGGAGATCCGATTTTGATGAACAAGAGCTTGTTATGAAGATTACCACAAGCTCTATATCCTCACATGGATAAGACAAATAAACAACCAAATACGATGATGCAAGTATGCAAAGGTTTGAGCTCTCTCCGAATGATATGATCGAGATACTCACTCGAGAGCCCCTCTTGATAGTACGGCTATCTATCCTAAACCCGATCTCTCAACTACCAACACGAGATCGGCAAAAGGAAAAACCTATCAAGTACCTTTGCCTTGAGCATCCTTTGACCTTGTCTTCATAAACACCGAGAATAGCAAGCATCAAACATGAGATCGTCTAGGGATGACGTATTTTGAGCTTGCACAGCACATCTTCTTCTTTATATCTTCTACCTTGAAGCCAACACATACTCCAAGCAATGCCAATGGACAAATTCTACAAGTAAATCTTACTACACACATTAGTCCATAAAGATTGTCATTAATTACCAAAACCACACATGGGAACTCACATGCTCTTTCACTAGAGTTTCTCTCGCGCCAAGACAAAGATTTGCTTCATCGCTTCCCTTGCTAATTTGACCGGATTGTCTAGTTCCGGAAGGCTCAGCGAATTCTCGTGGTCGTCTCATGCCTAGAGATTGCTGGATCGGATGGGATTCTGCCGGGAACGCCTATGTTTTCTTACCGTTTGGTTTTAGTGGGAGCGTTGTAAAGCTATGCTGTCTGTTACCATCATGGAACACGTCTTTCGGTCCATGGTGAAGTCAGACGTGGAGAATGTCATGAAGACCGAGATCGGAGGACTAGTAATGGTGGTTCGAGTCTTTGTGACGATGAGGAACTGGCTTGGTGCTCTGTGATCATAGCATCAACATAGAAAGTAGGGGCGACAGCACATGAGAAGTTCCTGGTCTTATATTTCAGGATGAAAATCTAAGGTCTAACCTTAATTGGTTGTGCCTGGCAATGGCCTGTTGAAGGAATTGCTTGTGAGCGGCGACTTTTCCCTACGGTGAAAAACTATGATCTATGATTAGGCAACGACGATGCTTGTGCATTGTTTCCTTTTTTGAGACATTGCTTTTGGAGAAGTTGGACTTCTGGTGTTGTCTTGGTGGTGTTAGTGCTGCTGCTACAAGAAATGGATCGCGGTAGCGGGACTTTTCTTTTTTGTAATTTTTTTTCTTGGCTATGTGCATCTGTAATGCCATTAGGGATTGCGTTGTGGCAGAGGCCGGAGGTAATTAGTATCTTTGTGATATTAATATATCGCCATGATAAAAAAAAGTTCTATCTTCCAAAATTATGTTTATAGTAAAGATTTATCTACAATCAAGGAAAACTAGTATTGTAGCTTTGTAGGGCATACTGGTACCAGCTGTCGGAGTTGGTGTTGGTTCTGTGAAATACAGAAATAGAGAGAGAACATATGATTTTCTTAATAAATCTTAAAAAATCTATTTCCCATCAATATTTCGGTGTTTCTTATGGCTAATCTTATGCATTTTAAGTTTAGCATAGAAATCATGAAGTCCTCGGCCTTCTCATATCTGTATATACTGTCCCAATTGAACGAATTTGTATTGTGCTATTTCCCAATGCAAAATCTTAAACTAGTATTAGGAAACTAGTACTAAGCTAGCTTGCAAAAGATCATTCTTTCACGGTAGTAAGTAGGGTTGGTTATCCATGGTGAAGTCACCAGTCATCCTTCGTGTATTCACATTCATTAAAGTGAGAACGAATAATGTATTCAATTGCTATAGCACTTGAACTCCAGTATTGGTTATTCAGGCTCAGGCTAGAAAGGAAGAGGTCCGGAAACACCCAGAGCAAGTTATTCTATCAGAGGTTCGTCAAGTGGTTCAGCAGATGCAAGATCTCAAGCAGCACTTTGAAGAAGCTGTAAGACATTGTACCCCAAAATTAAAGTTAATTTCTCAATGCTTGCCTAGGAAATGTGTACTGCATTCTAGAAGTTGCTTTTTACTTGTTTATGTACAATCTCATAAGTGAGAAGCGGAGTTTGGCGATCATGTTATCAGCCCTTGGAGAAGGATAAAGTAGCTTGTTCACGTTTGATTGATGTGAAACATGCTTGTTCTGCAACTCCCAAAATAGACTTGTATTTTCTCTCAAAAAAATAAAAATAAAATAGACTTGTATTTTGGTTTATGTTTCTGGTTCAGTAATATAGGTAGAGGATCACTGGCGTTAAACTGAAACAGCCACATGTTTTATTAATTACTCATAATTCGTTCTTCATCTTAATTATCAGGAAACAACCATAGAGAAAATTTTCAATCCGATTGACAAGAATGCTCAGATGATAGCGGACATGCAAATGGAGAAAGAAGAGGCTCATGCGAAGGAGACGGCAAAAGTAATGCGAGAGCAGATACAAATGCAAAGAGAGCTTGCGATTGTTAGGAATAAGCACTCCGGTCTCCGGCGTGTCACGTATACGAGTCGTTTCCGGACAGGTTTGTGTAGCCGAGTAGTATAGGAATAGCAGTTTCCTAATCCTACTAGGTTAGCTGATCTGCACGTGATATATATACATGTACCCTTGTACCACCGGAAGAACAATCAAGAAATAAAGAAAAGAAAGTACATGAGCGATATGCTCCTGTGGCAATACACGAATCGATTACTGCTAGCGAAAACATCGCTAGTTTGTAGTTGGCTATTTCTTGTGCATGTACGTGCGTGTTGGTTGCAGCTGATACGCTTGCTTGGTACGTGGGTGTCGTCTCGCCGGAAGGTATTCGTCGTCCGTCGCCAGAAAGTACTCGGCGCCAGGGGCTGTTGCGGGTCGTCGTCCCGACGAAAGCATTGTCGGGGCTGGGCAAACAATTGGTATCAGAGCCTCGTGAAGGATCTCCTCGTAACGGGAGGTCATAGCGACGATGAATGTGGGCGAGTATTCCGGTGCAGCTAAAGAATTTGCCGCGCAGGTGATGACGCAGTATCCGCGGTACAACCGCGACAACTACACGATGTGGGCGACCCAGATGGAGTGGGCGCTGGAGTCCAACAATCTATGGAAGGCTGTCGATCCCGGCGGCGACGAGTTCAAGAAGGGCGCGTCGAAGTACCGCAAGGACCGGCAGGCACTCACGACCATCGGCTCGGTGATGCCGGCGGACGTGATGCAACACCTGATCTCGAAGAAATCTGCAAAGGAGGCGTGGGAGGCGCTCAAGACGCTAAATCTTGGACACGAGCGTGTCCGCGAGGCAACCCTACAAACCTTGTAGAAGAAGTACGAGAATCTGGAGATGGGAGGAGACGAGACGCTGGATGCGTTTGCCTCGAGGGTAGCCACTTTGGTCAATGAGATTCGCGCGCTCGGCGAGAAGCTCGAAGAGATCTCAGTCGTTCGGCGTTTCCTTCGCGCGGCGCCGCCGCGTTACTTGTCCGCTATGTCGGCGATCGAGGAGTGCGTTGATCTCAAGACTCTCACGACGGATGATCTGGTTGGACGATTGAAGGCTCATGACGAGCGGATGAAGATCACCTACTGTGATGCGGTACCGGAAGAGCACGTGATGCGCGGTACCGGAAGAGCACGTGATGCTTACCCATGCCCAGTGGCAGGCGGTGGTCGCCAAAGAAAAGGACGATCAAGGATCCAGAAGCAGGAGTGATAAAAAAGCTTCTCGCCCAGCGAAAAAGTATATCGCAGGGGAGGACGAGGACATTGTTGGCCCAGTCCCGACAATACTTTCGTCGGGACGACGACTCGCAACAGCCCCTGGCGCCGAGTACTTTCTGGCGACGGACGACGAAGACCTTCCGACGAGATGACATCCACGTACCAAGCGTATCAGCTGCAACCAACACGCACATACATGCACAAGAAATAGCCAACTACAAACTAGCGATTTAGCTAGCAGTAATCGATTCTAACAACACAACACGCGAAATCGCTGGTGTATTGCCACAGGAGCATATCGCGATGCTCCTGTATTTTCTTTTCTTTATTTCTTGGTTGTTCTTCCGGTGGTACAGGGGTACATGTATATATATCACGTGCAGATCAGCTAACCTAATAGAATTAGGAAACTGCTATTTCTATACTACTTGGCTACACAAACCTGTCTGGAAACAACTCGTACACATGACACGCCAGAGACCGGAGTGCTTATTTCTAACAATCACCCCCTAAGCACGACGTTCCCTTCAACATCCACCCGGATCCCAAATATGCCAGCTGCTCCTCGCGGACGTCATCCACGGCATTGCTTTCGCCGCTCCCTTCATCAGCACCCACATCACCGACTTTGCTTTTGTTGGCTTCTCCATGGCTTCACGCCGACAGTCCTTTTTGTCCGCGCCCTTATCCACGCCTTCAGACATTATACTTGGTTCGATGAAGTACTTTCTTATCGATGCCTCACATATTTGATCTTCTGCTTGCCGGTACTCTTGGATGCAATAGAACAAATATGTAGAAGCTAGCTCATGTTGGTTGACTAGCAAATTTAGCTTGTGACTAGCAATTCTGACTTCTACCTACTCCTGACCAATGTCATCTTCTGGCTCGTCCAGAGTAGCGATGCACAGGTTGCCTACCTGTAGCGATTCGTCTTTTCTTTTTGAATCTCTTTCTGGCATGTTTTCTTCTAACTTCTCTATATGACGTGAAAAGCCTCTTGATGGATCTGCACCCCCTATTGTTGGGTCTCCTCCATCTGTCTGGCCACCAGTCCACACTCTTGGACCATCGCCTTCTGACCTTGCTGGCATGTTTACTGGGATCGCTTCAGCTCCCCCTCCTCTTATAATTGCTGGGCAAACAAGTGCAGGTATCCCTGCACATGCATCTGCGTGCCCTTCTAGTTCCGTATCTTCTGGCCATGGACTCCCTAGAATCTGATTACTTCATGGCTAAACAGCCACTAGCCGTTTCACAAGCCTTTTCTTCAAACTCTTTGTCTTCTGGGAGAATCTCTAGTGCTTCTGGCCTGGTGTCCACGTCTGGAGCTCCCCCTAGGCCTTCAGCGCCTTCTGGGCCCGAACTTGCCGACAAGAATAAGCTTGGTTGATCCATATTTTTTTCATACTCAAGATCCCACGTGACGTGAAAAGTTGGATATCCCGGTTCGTTGGAGTCCCAATTCCATGACCCGCCTTCCTCAAAGATTACGTCACCCCTGACAACCACCTTATTGGTATAAGGATTGCACAAGCGGTATTCCTTTGAACTTTCATAGCCCTTCATGATCATTGGAGTCCTCTGCTCTGCCAATTTACTCTTATGGTCGGACTCCGTCTTGATATGCGCCACGCACCCAAAAGTGCGAAGATGATCAACCGAGGGTTTCCATCCGTACCATGCTTCGTACGGTGTTATACCAACGCCACTCTCAGTTGGCTCCATGTTCAGCAAATACACAGCCGTATTGACTGCCTCACCCCAGAATTTTCCTGGCAAGCCTTTACTCTTCATCATGCTCCATGCCATGGTCAACACAGTTTGATGCAGCTCACCCCCTTGATCAATGCGTAGGGCTCTTATCTTCGCCTCCACCTTAAACTCTTCGGCTTCCTTGATCTTCTCGAATGCTTGTTGAGCTTGATCCTTACTTTTCAGCAACACAATCCACATGTATTTACTATGATCATCCACCACAAGCATGAAGAACTTATTGCCGGACGGAGTTGCGGGTGAAATTCCAACGCATAGATCACCATGAACTAGTCCTGAGGCTTCACTTGCCTCAAACGTGGCTTCACATGGTAACGGGGCACTCCGTTCCTCGTGATCCACACACGGTAGATAGTGATCCACTTGCGCCACAATCTCTGTAGCCGGTGATGGAGGATCCTCCTCATCCTTCAGCTCAGTTACTTCGAGCATCAGCATCATCGGTCCATCATCTCCTTCTTGGGCGATGAGAGCCCTCTCCTTCAGCGGTTTCTTGCAATCCTTCTTGAAGTGACCGAGCTCGCCGCAGTTATGACATCTTACTTTTTTAATGTCAAACTTCCTCCACGGCGGAGCGTCGTCCTCGTCCTCCCCTGCGATATACTTTTTCGCTGGGCGAGAAGCTTTTTTATCACTCCTGCTTCCGGATCCTTGATCGCCTTTTTCTTTGGCGACCACCGCCTGCCACTGGGCACGGGTAAGCATCACGTGCTCTTCCGGTACCGCATCACCGTAGGTGATCTTCATCCGCTCGTCATGAGCCTTCAATCGTCCAACCAGATCATCCGTCGTGAGAGTCTTGAGATCAACGCACTGCTCGATCGTCGACACAACGGACAAGTAATGCGGCGGCGCCGCGCGAAGGAAACGCCGAACGACTGAGATCTTTTCGAGCTTCTCGCCGAGCGCGCGAATCCCATTGACCAAAGTGGCTACCCTCGAGGCAAACACATCCAGCGTCTCGTCTCCTCCCATCTCCAGATTCTCGTACTTCTTCTGCAAGGTTTGTAAGATTATCTCGCGGACACGCTCGTACCCAAGATTTAGCGTCAACTGGCTAACAGCGATGAGGACAGCCGAGGCCACTGCCGTAAAGCCTATCGACACTCAAGCGACTGAAATAGCAGCTGAAAGTCTTCCAAAACAAGAAGCCGGGAAATAGATAATGGCCGGTATTACTCTTCATGGGTAAGCACGTTCTTATGCGCCTGGCTCTCTACATAGTCTTCTTGGCGGGGCGGGGCTAGCTAATAAGCATGGATGTAGGTCAACACAATTGCTGAATTTGGAGGGGCTACTTTTTCTCTCTCTGAGCAGAGTTCTTTACTCATGTTGTTTCCTGTTCAAGACGGTAAATCATGGAAGATTTCTCCAGTGTGTTCTGCACCGTGTTCTTAAACAAAATCTAAATCTGGTTCGAAGAAGCATCACCACCACATGTTTGTCGCATTATTTGTTGTCTATCCTCGAGGTGTGAACCTGGGAGTCTCAATGCAAATATACAATGAAGTCGTCACTATTTTTTGTTGAAACATAACTGGAAGGAGGGCCAACCAAGCTTCCAATTTGAAAGGGTCCAGAGAAAACAAATCTCACATATAACCAGGTTGAGCTAAGCAATTCAGAACTTCCGTATTATCTTATCCCATCTAAGCGGTCTGGGTCCAGGAAAAACAAACCTCACATCCAAATGATACAACCAGGTTCAGCTACATTCAGAAAAATATAGTACTAGTCCATATTATCTTATTCCCTAGCAAGCAATTCAGGACTCCTCCACACATGTATCCATAGCAATTCAGGACTCCTCCTAGCAAGCAACTCAAACCACACTCATACCTGCACATAGAAGTTAAGACCCAACTAAACAACTCAACCATTATATAGCTGTTGCATATTTCAAAACCACATCAAACAAACATCGAGTTCAGACACTCACACAAGTAGCTGCACGCAAAAACACACACGCACACGGCACACGACACACATCCGTCTCAAACACTCTCAATCGCAAGCCACACACGTCGGCTAGGCCAGCGCACACAGGCACACGACCCAGACCGCTTCTTATTTGAAATCCACAAATGAGGCCAGAGCCACCCTAAGCAGCTCACACCTGACACAACAACACAAGATAGTAGTTAAAGGCAATCAATCGCTTGACAAGCATCACACCAAGAATTCTCCTTCCAAGCACAAGAGCAAACCACACGCATACTGCCAGAGGAGCATCCATTGCTCCAAATCAGCAAGCTAGTCCCCATGGAAGAAACACATCTCGGTGAAGTGCAGTACTTGCAGGAATCACCTAGGCAACGTGAGAGACATTGAAACAAATGGTGAGTATCCTAAGCTAGCTCCGGAGTGTAATGCATATTCAGTAATACACCTGATGGAGAAAATATGAATATGCAGCTGAGTATATATACCTGAGGACGGAAGTCCTGGGCAGTTTCTTCTTGTAGTAGCGTGAGTGCACCGGCGCCTCAAAGTGGCTCGGGTGGTGGCCGGCCTCGACACCGTCCCACTCCAGCGCGTCCCAGACGTCCTTCTCGATCTCGACGGCGGGTTTCTTCATGCCTGGACCACAGGCCTCCACGACCGGCAGCCGGCGCAGGCCAAAGCATCCTCTGATCTTGATGCTCTCCAGTTGTGGCGCCACCATCTTCACCTCGCACATCTGCCGCAGCATTGGGAGGTCGTACAGGTGGATGGCGGTTAGCTTCGGGAACGCTACACCATTGGTGGCTATCTCCTCGGGGTAGCGTCCATCTAGCACGAAGATGTGCTTGATGTCGCCACAGTGGACGATGTGGAGGGTCTCTAGACTGGGGAAGGAAGAGACCCACACGGGGAGCACAAACAGTAGCCTAGGGCAGGAGCTTAGGTGTAGGTGCTGCAGGTTTCTCAAGGAACTATTATTGTGGTAAGATTTAATCCAAATATGGCGGGCCATCAGTAGATCGAACGCCCAGAAGATCTCCAGTGTATCAAATAGACCCGTCCCCCAAGGAAATATGGTGCTCAACTTGGGGCATCTCTCCATGCGGCACTGCTTGAGAGCTTTCCAATGTCCCCTTAGCATACTATCACTATCTGAGACATCATGCACATGCAGTGACTCTGCATAACTTGTCATTATATCAGAGAAAAATGCACACTCCAAGCCATGACTTCCTTCAGAGATCTCGATATGTCGGTCCAAGTCGATGGTCGGTGGATTCGGAAAAGCCTGCATCGGTGCATCGGTGACCATACAAAGGATACCAATGTATTTGCTTGCTGAAACAGACCGTTGCACGCTCACTTGATCACCGTACATGACATGCTTCTTCTTGGAAATTGCTTTGAGTTGAACAGACCCGTTGTGCACGGGTGAGGATGTGGCGTGGATATTAAAATAAACATCTGTGATGCTGCTTGCTCTTGCACATATAGGAGACCATAAGGACCAAGCAAACCTTGCGTCCTCAACAACAACATGCACCTGCAACCTGAACTGTTTATTCAGGCTAACTGATGATTGCCAGGTAGGCACCGTTCCAGGTCGCGTGTCTACGCACAACAACTCTAGGACATCATGTGTGTGTCCTCCAGACAGCCCTCTGTCCCATCGTATTGCACGGAGGTGCTCACATCCTAGCAGAAATATTCGTTTGAGCCTTGGGACTTCAACCACCATGGTTTCAAAGTCAAGTACTTTGATTGCACTTCCCGATAGGTCCAGCTCGACAAGATTTGATAACCCACGCAAGTATAGATTATCCAAATGTGTACAACCTTTTAGAGAGATTTTATGTATATTGTCGGCACCTTTCTTATCTAGTTCACTAGATGGACTCATATGTTCCTTAGGTTGCTTCTCAACAGTTGTCCGTCGACTTGATGACCCATAGGCATCAAGTCTGAATGACCTTAGCAAGCGAGGGAGCACCTCAGGCACAACATCTTGAAGCTTGGTGCAACCATCGAGGACAAGCATCTCAAGGATACTCACTTCTGATAGGCTGCTTGGCAGAATCTCCATATCACTATTGCCCGACAAATCAAGTATCACTAGCTTTGTCTTGCCGAGGAAGGAGTTGCTTGTGTCAGTTGAAATCTCGGGTTCACATGTTGGCCTGGCTATCCGGATCCTCTCAAGGTTGGGTAGCCGACCTTGTAAGCGGGTTATGTATTGCCAACACATGAATCCCTCTATATTTAGCTCTCTGATGTTTTCCATGAGATCAATCTTTTCTTGAGATAAAATCTCATTCCAATGCGTGGAGCATAGGTCTAGAACCGCCAGCCTATACAAACATCTCCACTCTGTATGATCCTCAACATCACACGTTTTGTTGTCTGTGCAATGGTTTAATCCGAGAAATTTCAGGCTATGGCATCTTACAAAAGGAGGTGATGCAAAGTTGAAGAACAACAACAAAGAATTAGCACACCAAGGATGCTAGAATGTTGAAATAAACCATTTGTCAAGGCTAACGGTGGCTCAGATATGTCAAATTCTAAGATAAATGATGAGGTATGTGCAGGAATAATTTGTATACCATGTAGTTTTGTATCCTTTGATGTGACCGAAATCCAACGGTATGGTCCTTCTTCATATACATCATCATCCTTAACTATCAAAAATGGAAGCTTCAAATGTTTCCTGAACTTTGCAAGCACGTGAGGAAGCAAATAAGCATCACACTCCAAACTTATCTCTCTATGCAATGAATTACTTATCTCTGCTTCTCTGTCCTCGTGCAGCATCCTGTCACATATCCAACAATTGGTAGCATGACTAGCCCAATAATATTTAGTGGTGGTGCGAAAGCTGGTGTTGAGGAATAGTTTGTACAGGAAATAATCTGCGACCCTTGTTGGGTCAATGCCCGGAGCTATGATGGCAGCCTCTTTGCACAACAATGCATAAAAATGTTCACCTGTTAAATACAGTGTACTGCCATAAGCCAAAACATGGGTGAACCTCAACTTATGTAGCAGTTCATGTTTTAAACATTCTTTTATGGCCATCACCCTCCTTCTGGAGATCCATATCAAAATATTATCAGCAAACTTTCCAAACGGAGGAACACCAGAAACATATAAATCAATCTCGTCGTCACTCCCATTACAAAATAGCATAATAAATCTACTATCCTTCAAAATATGATTAATTTTTCTTGACACGCTTATTATCTCACCCCTTGAGCTTTCATCAATTGCATGAAAGTCATCCTTTTCATCCTCCTTATCTATAATAGCCATTGTCGAGCTGTCAAGTTTCAGTTCTTCTGCAATTGCCCTTTGCATTGATCTTCTACTTCTCCATTTTGAACAATCTATAAGAATTATCCTATCAAAGCATAGCTCCGGAATTGTTCTCTTAGAAGGAAGCAGTTCTGCTATGGATCTCAGAACAGCGGATGCTCCGAGTCCACTCCATCCATAAAAATAGATGACCCTTTGATCCACCATTTTCTGAATATACATGAGTATCTCCTCTCGGGCATCATCAACATTTGTGGCTGCGATGTACTGGATTATAATTTCGTAATTTAGTTAGACCATTTATGCTAGCAGCACAACTAAAAAACAAATGAAGTTATATCAACATACTAATCTGAGCATATGAATGAGCAATGGGTGCGTCAAGGACCTAACTAGTGGTTGTTTCAATACTCATTTCAATTAGGTCGACTGCTTACGTTTGGGCCAAAAACAAAGTATAGTTGGTGAAAAGAAAGTCATCCGCTGTTACTTAATGAAGGCAAAATGCACTAGTGTTTCATACCCTCGTAGGAATAACCATGTTGAATTCTTCCGTGGAAGACCAAGAACGAAAAGCTTCAGCGAATTAATCAATCCGTCTAACCCATCACTGGAAGATGTCTCGCCACCGCCTAGAGAAACAACAACGACAACACCATAAGTTTTGGTTTCACCATTGTATACCAGTAGCACTCCCGGCCAAAAATAAACCCCGCACTACTCTATATGAAATGAACAAGTTCTGTTTCATTCTAGTATGATTCTACGATGGGTTCTGTATAACAAGGTTTGAGGGCGCCAAGGAAGCCGAACAATTTTCTTACACCAGAAAGTGCGTACGTACCTCAACAATAGGTAGCCGCAGCTTGAATTCAATAGTTGAAGCACCGTGACCTGCTTCTGCTACTGCTAGTATTATCACTCCAATATCAGAGAAGAGGTGCAGAATGTGCAGAAGCAATATGGATGTTACAATCGCGACAAGAAGATAACGAAGAACGAAAACGAAAAACACAGCAAGGAGACACAGATTTAACGTGGAAAACCTCTCCAACAAAGAGAGGAAAAAAACACGGGCGCCAGCCAGCGAAACTTCACTATATCGAGGAGTGTTTACAAACGCCGGGGATTTCACGGATGCAACTCTCCCAACCGGCGGCTTACAAGGGGTTTATACACTCGGCCCAAGCCTCCCGGCGACGGGCCTCGCTCCACTCGTCAGAAGTTGGCCTATACTTTGTAGAATTTGGATCAACATATAACAAACTCCACCTTGAGACAAATTCCTCCTTGTAGCATCAACAGCAACCATCTCCCTGAACAAACAAAGCAAATACTTTCGACGCCAATAGCCACTTGGGCTAATCAGTTAAACCAACTAAGTTCGATCAAAGCTCAAACTTAGCAACAGGAACAGGTTTAGTCATCATATCAGCAGGATTATCATGAGTGCTGATCTTGCATACCTTTAATTTACCTTGAGCAACAATGTCTCTAACAAAATGGTACTTGACATCAATGTGCTTAGTTCTCTCATGGAACATCTGATCTTTTGTAAGGTATATGGCACTTTGACTGTCACAAAACAAATTAATGCAAGAATCATCTCCACAAAGCTCAGCAAACAAACCTTTCAACCAAACAGATTCTTTGCAAGCTTCAGCAATAGCCATGTATTCAGCTTCAGTAGTAGATTGTGCAACAACAGCCTGCAATGTAGCCTTCCAGCTAACAGCACAACCTCCAACATTAAACACATAACCTGTGAGGGATCTTCTCTTATCCAAATCGGCAGCAAAATCTGAATCCACATAATAGCAGTCCCTCACCGGTCCTGCCAAACTTCAAACAAGCATTGAAGTGCCAAGAAGGTACCTGAAAACCCACTGAACAACCTTCCAATGTTCTTTACCAGGATTAGCCATGTATCTACTTATCAAACTCATAGCATATGATAAATCAGGACGAGAACAAACCATGGCATACATCAAAGAACCAACAGCACTAGAATACGGCACCTTTGACATGTACTCAAACTCTTCATCAGTAGTAGGACATTGAAACCGACAATTTAAAGTGAGGAGCAATAGGAGTACTAACTGAGTTGGCACCATCCATATTAAAACGATGAAGAACTTTCTTAATGTAACTTTCTGACTAAGAAATAACAAACCAGATTTTCTATCTCGGTAATCTCCATACCTAAGATCTTCTTAGCAGCACCAAGATCCTTCATCTCAAACTCACTACTTAGGTGTGCCTTCAAAGTAGTGATTTCTTTCATGCCCTTGGCAGCAATTAACATATCATCAACATATAGCAGCAAGTATATAGGTGACCCATCAACAAACTTGATATAAACACAACTATCATATTTAGACCTCTCAAAACCATGTGAGATCATAAATGAATCAAACCTTTTATACCACTGTCTTGGAGATTGCTTTAAGCCATAAAGAGACTTCTTTAATTTGCACACAAAATCCTCTTTACTGTGCACTATGAACCCTTCCGTTGGTCCATGTATATTTTCTCATCAAGCTCTCCATGCGTAAAAGCAGTCTTGACATCTAACTGCTCAAGCTCAAGATCACGCATAGCCACAATACTAAAGAAAGTACGAATGGAACTATGCTTCAACTGGAGAGAACACATCATTGTAATCAATACCGAATCTGGCTGAACCCTTTTGCTACTAACCTTGCCTTGTACCTTGAAGGCTCTTTGGGAGATAGACCTTCCTTTTCTTGAAGATCCACTTGCAGCGGACCGCCTTCTTTTGTTTAGCGCACAACATCCCATGTGCCATTTTTTCTCAAGCGATTGCATCTCTTCTTGCATAGCGTATACCCACTTCTCGCGGTCAACGGATGCAATGGCTTCATTATATGTAGCAGTTCAGAATCGTTCTCCACCGTTCAGCACAACTCAAAGCATAATGTACAAGATTACACTCTTCAATTAAGCACGAGGTGGAACTATGTTACGTCTCGGTCTATCAGCAGCAATAGATTCCTGTGGCTGCTGCAAAACAGGAGGTGAGTGCTGAACAACATCATCATCAATATTTTCCTCATGAGTATCATCAACAACAGCATTATTATCAACAGTTTTCTGCAGTGCTCCACCGCACGAACTCCCTCCTCTCCAATAGCAACAGGAGAGGGATCTGATGGCAAGCTGTCATGATACATAACGGATTCATTGAAAACAACGTTCCTACTCAACAAAATCCTTTTTGTTTCAGGGTTCCATAGTTTATATGCCTTAACTCCTAAACCATAACCAAGGAATATGCACTTGACAGCTCTAGGCTCTAACTTTCCATTATCAACATGAGCATAAGCAGTTCAACCAAAAACTCTCAACTGTGAATAATCAGCAGGTGAACCTGACCATACCTCAATAGGAGTTTTCTTCTCAAGTGGAATAGAAGGTGACCTGTTGATGAGGTAACACGCTGTGTTGGCTGCTTCAGCCCAGAAACGCCTATGCATACCTGCATTAGACAACATACAACGAGCCCTCGAGATGATGGTTCTGTTCATGCGTTCTGCCACGCCATTCTCGAGAGTATATGGGATGGTGTGATGCCTGATCATGCCATCGTTACTGCAAAACGCCTCAAACTCATTAGAACAGAATTCCATACCATTGTCAGTACATAGTACCTTTACCTTCTTCTCAGTCTGTTTTTCAACCATAACTTTCCACTTCTTAAAAGCATCAAAAACATCAGATTTATGCTTCAGAAAATAAGGCCACACCTTTCTTGAGTAATCATCAATAATAGTAAGCATATAATTAGCACCACCAATAGAAGTCTTACGGACGGACCCCATACATCAGCATGCACATAATCTAATATGCCTTTGGTGGTATGAACGGAAGCATTGAATTTAACTCTTTTATGCTTACCAAAGATGCAGTGCTCACAGAACTCAAACTTACTCAAGTTGCAACCATCAATCAGCTCTCTCTTGACCAACTCTGCCATGCCTTGTTCGCTCATATGCCCAAGACGCATATGCCATAGATGTGTTTTACCACAATCATCAGAATCATTAGAAGTAATAGCAGCAGCAATACCAGGCAAAGTGCTACCTCTAAGAACATATAATTTAGCAGAATTCATATCACCTATCATGTGAATAAGAGAACCTTTTGATACCTTCAGAACTCGATGCCCACCGCATACTTGTATCCATCAACGTCCATGGTACTCGGGAGATCAAATTTCTGGCCATGCTTGGTATGTGCTTCACCTCACTCAACGTCGTGTCACGCCATCATGTGTCCTAATCTTAACAGATCCAACACCAACGATATGGCATGGGTTGTCATTCCCCACGCACAAAATCTCCAGTCCGCAGACTCATATGAACTGAACCAATCTTTGTTACAGCAAATATGAAACGAACATGCAGTATCAAGTATCCATTCATCATCACGAGAAGCACAAGCAAAAAACAGCTAAGCATTCACCATCGAACTATCGGAAACAACAGAGCCTTACCATTGCCTTGATCCTTATCTTTCGGTAAGTACCGTTCCTTTTCTCCTTATTCTGCAGCTTCCGGCAATCATCAATAACATGATTAGATTTCTTACAATACCTGCAGAACTTGTCCTTTCCCTTGGACTTGAGCGACCTCTGCCGTCTTTGCTCTTATCTCGGTTGCCATGGTTGTTAAATCTCGCTCGGTCCTGCCACGAACCTGCAGAGCTTCAGCCTTGGAGGACGCCCCATCTGTGCACCATAGATTTCATCTTTTCCCTCTGCTTGAGGGCATCTTGCACTTCATCAAGGGTTATCTTCTCACGGATCAACAACATTGTATCACGAAAGTGTGTATAAGAACTAGGCGTGAGCATAAGAGTAATAGGGCTAGATCCTCATCATCATATTTTACTTCCATAGATTGCAAATCAGAAATAATCTCTCTAAAGAGATAAGTGATTCATTACCGATCCACCTTCCTGCAATCTATGCGAGAACAACTTCATCTTCACATGCATCTTCTTGGTTAGATCCTTTGACATGCAGATCGCTTCCAGTTTTCCCATAGGGCAGCAGCAGATTTCATCTCCAGACTTCCGCAAAATATTATTGGACAGATGAAGTTGAATCAAAGACAAAGCCTTACGGTCCTTCCGCTTCTCTTCAGCGGACCAGGTCTTAGCATCCTTTTCACCGAATCCATCCAGCGCTTCATCCAGATCAGAAGTTTGGGCGAGAATCGCCCGCATCTTCACCTGCCACAAGGAGAATCTTGTGGTGTAGTCCAACTGTGGTAGATCGAACTTCAATGACGACATGTCGCAAACCCTAGATTAGAACCTGGGGCTCTGATACCACTTGTTACAATCGCGACAAGAAGATAACGAAGAACGAAAACGAAAAACACAGCAAGGAGACACAGATTTAACGTGGAAAACCTCTCCAACAAAGAGAGGAAAAAACCACGGGCGCCAGCCAGCGAAACTTCACTATATCGAGGAGTGTTTACAAACGCCGGGGATTTCACGGATGCAACTCTCCCAACCGGCGGCTTACAAGGGGTTTACACTCGGCCCAAGCCTCCCGGCGACGGGCCTCGCTCCACTCGTCAAAAGTTGGCCTATACTTTGTAGAATTTGGATCAACATATAACAATGGACCACACCAAAAGGATGTATGATCGATTCCTTGCTTGTTGTCTCCCTATACTGATCCCTGGATGTGGATCCTTTGCTGCTCGCCGCCACATTTCTCTTTAACAAAGCCAAAGCGTGCATGATGACACCCATGTACTGCTGTCTTCTCTTTCGTTTCCTTTCCAAAGATGATTTGTACATACTTCGCTCTAGGTTTTTTCGATAAGGGGCGCTTTATTACTCAAAGGTTTAAGTATTACACCCGGCCTCTGCATAGCTAGGATGCACACAGCCGACAAAGTGACCAATCGAGTCTAACCGAAAAAAATAGAAGTCGATAGCGAGTTACAAAAACAATGTTTAAATGCAACTACGCCAAAAGAGCTGGAGGCGGACCGATCCGAAGATTATGCTACCATCCATGTCTAGTAAATAGGTTCCGTGTTGTATCCTCCAGCTTCGTACACACCTCCAAAAAAAGGTCTCGCAGCTCCACATGATGTAGCACCGACCAAGCCAGAAGGGTATGCGTCAACCTGTAAATAACCTGCATAAGGGAATAGTTAACATAATTAAAAATCTTATCATTCCTACATAGTCACAACGACCAAATTAATGCCATCGCTCCAACCCGAAGAAGAGTCATAAACTTATTATCTATACCATGTAACCAATTCCCAAAAATGTTGGCAATACTACGTGGTGGAGACAAGCCAGAAGCTGCTTGGGTGACTGACCATATAGACCGTGCAAAATTGCATTAGAAAAACAGATGTTTGATTGTCTCATTGTGGAGACAAAACACGCAGTTCGGATTCCCATGCCAATTGTGCTTAATAAGGTTGTCTTTTGTAAGGATAATTCCACGACGAAGATATCAAGCAAAAATCTTATTTTTAAGAGGTATCTTCATCTTCTATATCATCCTATTATCTAAAACTTGTATTATTGGCTGAGTTAAAGCATTGTATAAAGAGCTAACCGAGAAAGAACCGTTCTTAGTTAGATTCCATCGGAATTCATCTGGCTCATCTGTCAACTGGACCTGCGCCAATCTATGTAGCAGCATGATCCAAGAGTCAAGTCTGACACCAGTTAAATCCCTTCTGAACGTTATATTGGGTGGAAAAGATTCCAATACAGTAGCAATCGTCTCCCCCTTATAGCGAACAATGAAATACAACACTGGATATTGTTTTCGGAGGGTAGCATGACCAAGCCATTTATCCTCCCAAAACCTTATCTGAGACCTATTATTAATAGAAAATGTGCCATAGCGAAGAAAATGTTTCTTTGTCGCCATCAGGCCAGCCCAAAAGTGAGAGTCTCCCGGTTTCCAAACCAATTGGGACAATGCTTTTGATCCAACATATTTTCTCTTAATAAGAGTTTGCCATATCCCTTCTTCAGTTAATAACTTGAAGAGCCATTTACTAAGGAGGTCCATATTCTTGATTTCCAAATCATGAATACCAAGCTCACCCTGTTCTTTGGGACGACACAGCATACTCCATTTAGCCAGTCTATATTTATTTTTCTCGTTATCTCCTTGCCAAAAGAATCTTGATCTGAAGTAATCTAACCTTTTCAAGACTCCTTTCGGTAGTTGGAAGAAAGATAGCATATAAAGTACCATGTTACTGAGTACTGAATTTATGAGTATCAATCTTCCTCCTACGGATAATAATTTACCTTTCCAACTGCTCAAACACAGTTGTAGTCTTTCTTCCACAATTTTCCATTCAACATTTGTAAGCCTACGGTAATGTACCGGTATGCCCAAATATTTGATCGGAAAAACACCGTGGCTACAACCGAAAAGTTCATTATAAAGAGTAGTCGCTTCTTGAGCCTCACCGAAACAAAACAATTCACTCTTGTGAAAATTAATCTTTAATCCCGATAGTTGCTCAAAAGCTGAAAGTATAAGTTTCAGGTTTTTTGCCTTTTCGAGGTCATGTTCCATAAAGAGAATTGTATCATCTGCATATTGAAGTATAGATAAACCACCATCCACTAGATGAGGAATCACACCTTCAATATAGCCCTCTGATTTGGCGCGTTCAATCAAGATGGAGAACATATCAACCACTATATTGAATAGCATTGGCGATAATGGATCTCCTTGTCTTAGCCCCTTTTTAGTCTGGAAGTAGCTACCAATATCGTCATTGACTTTGATGGCAACACTACCTCCGACCACAAAGCTATTGATTAAAGCACGCCATTCAGCGGAGAAGCCTTTCATTCTAAGAAATTGCTGAAGGAAACGCCATTTGACATTATCGTAGGCTTTCTCAAAATCTATTTTAAGAATGACCCCGTTTAGTTTCTTCCTATGAAGTTCATGAACAGTTTCATGCAAAGTTACTACGCCATCAAGAATGTTACGGCCTTGCATAAAAGCAGTTTGTGAAGGTCTAACAACATGATCAGCCACAAAATTTAGCCTAATAGTAGCAACTTTGGTAAAAATCTTAAAACTAACATCAAGAAGACAGATCGGTCTATATTGTTGTATCCGTTCTGCTTCATTAACCTTAGGTAATAAGATAATTTCACCAAAATTCAAACGAAACAGCTCAAGTTGTCCCAAGTGCAAAGCACCGAACATAGTGAGGAGATCTATTTTGATGACATCCCAGAAGGTTTGGTAGAACTCCGCTGGGAATCCATCAGGACCAGGTGCCTTATTATGTTCCATTTGGAAAACAGCTAGTTTGACCTCCTCCTCAGAATAAGGAGAGGTCAGATAGTTATTTTCCTCATCGGAGACCTGGGGCACATCAGTTATTTGAGATTCGTCCATAGTGAAAGAACCTTCATCCGGTTCCCCAAATAGAGCTTTATAGTAACTTGTAATATAAGATTTCAACTGGTCGTGTCCTTCAATCGTTTCATCATCATGCATTAAGGAATGAATACGTTTCTTCTTGTGTCTGCCATTGGCTACACTGTGGAAGTATCTAGTATTCGAATCCCCTTGCAAGATAAACTGCGATTTAGAACGTTGATACCATTTGAGTTCCTCTTCCCTCATTAACCGGGCAATCTCCGCATTCGATTGGCTTTTGAGCTCAATTTCCTTCGGAGTTAGCAGCCGTGTTTCTGCTAGGGCTTCAAGGTCATCAATAATAGAAGAAAGCCTCATTTTTTATTTTTTGAGGATACCGGTTGTGTGTCTCGCCCAACCCCCAAGGTGTTTATGTTGGGTCTGCAACATAGAATTTTTTTCCTACGATAAGAACTACACGCCAAGATCTATCTACTAGGTACAAAGCAATGGGTTGACATACATCCAACGATAACTTACCCTCGAAGACAACGAGTTTTGTTAACGAGTAGGAACTTGTGGTTGATGTAGTCGTACACTTGCCGATCTCAAGATCGTGAGGAAGTCCGAGCGCTGCAACTCAACAGTGCATTCGTACTCGCACACACGTTCAAGCCACCGGACAACCTCCACCTCCTCGCTCCAGCGATCTAGCGGAAGCAGCAACTCCTTTCAGACGAAATGCCACCGGGAACATGTATCTCGCTAATCCGAGACCATGGGGAAATAATTCTAAAGGGGGAGAGAGATCCTTCACAAGGAGGTGTGAGGAAGGAGGAGGAGGAGGTCCTTTTATAGGAGGAGGGGGGTGCCCCTCCTCTCCATGGCCGGCGCATGGGGGGGTGACCCCTCACCTCCCCCATTCATGTGGTGGCAACCCCTCCACATTAAAATGCCTCTTCACATTCCCTTTTAAAGTCCCTACTTTAAATGCATTAAAATTCTCCAAGTTTAATGCTCTCTCATTTAATAAAACTCTTTTATTAAATTTATTCAGAATTTTGTTAATTACTTTAATTAACAAACATTCACATATAACCCCTTGCAATATTTCAATATCACATGCAGAACCACTTTCTGCAATTTCACCCGAAACAATTTCCGGTTTCTATCGAAACAATTCCTGCACTTTGCAATTCTTTCGTCTGAAACATATGTGCTCCAAAATGGTGTCCGGTAACTCTTAAGTGTGTCACCCTACGGTTCGCGAATAATGCAGATATGATTGAGACTCCTCTTAGATCAATAGTCAGAAGCGGGACCTGGATATCCATACTGACTCCTGCATATTCAACGATGACTTCTGTGATCGTGAGAACCTTTAACACTTGTAATTTAATCCCTTTGTCTCATGATATAATACATGTCCGAGATTCGATCATCGGTATCCAAATACCTAGTTTGATCTCGTTACCGACATGCACTCTTTTCTCGTTCCCGTGATATAACATTCTAGTGATCACATCACTTGCTTGCAAGCTATCTCAATGTGATATCACCGAGAGGGCCCAGTATATCTATCCGTCATCGATTGACAAATTCACTCTTGATCCATGAGCCTCAACATAACACCTTGTTAGCACTGAACCCATCTTTATAGTCACTGCATTACGGTGTGACGTTTGATGTTATCAAGATACTCTTTAGGTGTTAGCAATTAACATGATCTCATGGTCTAAGGATAAAGATTACTTCGTATGATGTTATAGCAATATAAACATAATGACTTGATCGTAATGCTATACTTCGGATGAATGTTCATCACATCATTCCACCAATGGTGTGACCTTGTTATTAACAACATCCAATGTCCACGATCAGGAAACCTTGATCATCTTGTTAATCAACAAGCTAGTCTATAAGAGAGGCATAACTAGGAACCCTTTTTGTTTATTAAACACACACGTATTGATGTTTCCGATCAATACAATTCTAGCATGCAAAATAAACATCTATCATATATAAGGAATACATAATAACAACTTTATTATTGCCTCTCAGGGCATATTTCCTTCAGTCTCCCACTTGCACTAGAGACAATAATCTAGTACACATAGTGATAAATCTAACACCCATGGAGTTTTGGTGTTGATCATGTTTTGCCCTAGGGAGAGCTTTAGTCAACGGATCTGCTACATTTAGGTCTGTGTGTACTTTACAAATCTTTATATCTTCATCCTTGACATGCTCGCGGATGGAGTGAAACCGGCGCTTAATATGCTTGGAATTCTTGTGAGACCTCGGTTCCTTTGCGTTGGCTATGGCTCCATTGTTGTCACAATAGATCACCATTGGGTCTAATGCACTAGGAACCACACCTAGTTCCATAATGAACTCTTTCATCCAAACCGCTTCCTGCGCCGCTTCTGAAGCAGCAACATATTTCGCCTTCGTCGTTGATCCAGCCACCACAGGTTGTTTGGAACTCCTCCAACTAACTGTTGCTCTGTTCAAGAGAAATACGTATCCGGATTGACACTTAGTCATCCGGATCGGTGTCAAAACTAGCATCAAAATAACACTTAGCGACTAGCTCTTCTTCACCTCCGTATATAAGAAACATATCCCTAGTTCTTCTCAAGTACTTGAGGATGTTCTTGACCGCTATCCAGTGTTCCGAACCTGGATCGGATTGGTACCTACTAGTCAAACTAATAGCATGTGCCACATCCGGTCTTGTACATAGCATGGCATACATAATAGAGCCTATGGCTGAGGCATAGGGGATCTTATCCATCATCTTCTTTCTTCCGCCGTAGCCAGACTTTGAGTCTTACTCAATGTCTTGCCTTGCAACATAGGTAAGAACCCCTTCTTACTTCCGTCCATATTAAACTTTTTTAATATCTTATCAAGGTATGTACTCTCTGATAGCCCAATTAGGCGCCTTGATCTATCTCTATAGATTTTAATGCCTAATATATATGACGCTTCACCAAGGTCTTTCATCGAAAATTTGCTGTTTAGATACTTTTAACACTGTTTAAAAGATCTATATCATTTCCAATCAATAATATGTCATCCACATATAATATCAGAAACGCCACATTGCTCCCACTCACTTTCTTATAAATACAAGCCTCTCCATAAGTTTGGACAAATCCAAACTCTTTGATCACCTCATCAAAGCGGAGATTCCAACTCCGGGATGCTTGCTTCAGTCCATAGATGGATCGCTGAAGTTTGCATACCTTATTAGCATCCTTAGGATCGACAAAACCCTTAGGTTGTATCATATACAACTCTTCTTCAATATTACCATTGAGGAACGCAGTTTTGACATCCATCTGCCATATTTCATAATTGAAATATGCAGCAAATGCTAACATAATCCTAACTGACTTAAGCATCGCTACAGGAGAGAATGTCTCATCGTAGTCAACTCCTTGAATTTGTCGAAACCCCTTTGCGACAAGTCGAGCCTTATAGATGGTCACATTACCATCAACATCAGTTTTTCTTCTGAAAATCCATTTATTCTCAACGGCCTTTCGATCGTGAGGTAAGTCCACCAAGGTCCAAACTTGGTTCTCGTACATGGGTTCCATTTCGGATTTCATGGCTTCTAGCCATTTGTTGGAATCCGGGCTCATCATCGCTTCTTCATACGTTGCAGGGTCATCCATTTCATCAACCATGAAATTTACAATAGGATTGCCGTACAGTTCAGGAGCTGCACGTGTCATGCTTGACCTGCGAGGTTCGGTAGTGTCCTCTTTCGGAGTTTCATGATCAATATCATTAGCTCTCTCTTCATTAGGTGAAGTCAACTCCGAAACAACTTCCGGTGCTGCGCTACTCGCCATTTCATGAAGAGAAGGTTCAATAACCTCTTCGAGTTCTACCTTCCGACTACTCACACCTTTCGCGAAAAACTTCTTCTCAAGAAAGGATCCATTCTTAGCAACAAAAACCTTGCCCTCGGATCTGTGATAGAAGGTATACCCAATCGTTTCCTTAGGGTATCCTATGAAGACGCATTTTTCCGCTTTGGGTTCGAGTTTATCCGGCTGAAGTTTCTTCACATAAACATCGCATCCCCAAACTTTAAGAAATAACAGCTTAGGTTTGTTTCCAAACCATAATTCATACGGTGTCGTTTCAACGGATTTAGATGGTGCCTGATTTAAAGTGAATGCAGCTGTTTCCAGTGCATAACCCCAAAATGACAGTGACAAGTCAGTCAGAGACATCATAGATCGAACCATATCCACTAAGGTACAATTACAACATTTCGACACACCGTTACGTTGTGGTGTTCCGACAGGCGTGAGTTGTGAAACTATTCCACACTCTTTCATGTGTGTGCTAAACTCGTAACTTAGATACTCTCCTCCACGGTCAGATCGTAGAAATTTGATCTTTCTATTATGATGATTTTCCACTTCATTCTGAAATTCTTTGAACTTTTCAAAAGTTTCAGACTTGTGTTTCATCAAATAGATATACCCGTATCTACTCAAATCATCCGTGAAAGTAACAAAATAACGATATCCACCTCGCGTCGACACACTCATTGGTCCACACACATCAGTATGTATGATTTCTAATAAATCTGTCGCCCGTTCCATTGAACCGGAAAACGGCGTTCTAGTCATCTTGCCCATAAGGCATGGCTCACATGTATCAAATGATTCAAAATCAAGTGATTCCAAAAGTCCATCAGAATGGAGTTTCTTCATGCATTTAACGCCAATATGACCTAGACGACAGTGCCACATATATGCTGATATATCATCATCAAGTTTAATCTTTTTAGCATTAACATTATGAATGTGCGTAATATTACTATGGAGATCCATCAGAAATAAACCATTCAATACAGGTGCATGACCATAAAAGATATTATCCATATAAATCGAACAACCATTGTTTTCAGATTTAAACGAATAACCACTTTGCATCAAACACGATCCGGATACAATGTTCATGCTAAGTGTAGGCACCAAATAACAATTATTCAGGTTTATAACTAATCCCGATGGCATATGGAGAGGCAGCATTCCGACGGCGATTACATCAACTCTTGATCCATTGCCAACCCGCATTGTGACCTCATCCCTTGCTAGTTGTCGCTTGTTCCGTAGCCCCTGAATCGAGTTACATATATTAGCAACCGATCCCGTATAAAATACCCAGGTGCTACTTCGAGTACTAGTCAAGTACACATCAACAACATGTATATCACATATATCTTTGTTTGCCTTGTAGGACTTCTTGTCCGCCAAATACTTGGGGCAGTTACGCTTCCAATGGCCAGTCCCCTTGCAATAGTAGCACTCGGTATCGGACTTAGGGCCAGTTCGGGGTTTATTTTTAGGCGCGGCAACAGATTTGCCACCCTTCTTTCCCTTGTGCTTGCCTTTCTTGTCCTTCTTGAAACCGGTGGTCCTATTGATCATCAACACTTGATGTTCTTTCCTAATCTCCACTTTTGCAGTCTTAAGCATTGACAGAAGCTCGGGAAGAGTCTTCTTCATGCCCTGCATATTATAGTTCATCACGAAGCTCTTGTAGCTAGGTGACAGAGATTGAAGAACACGATGTATGCCCAAGTCAATGGGAATCGTTATTCCCAAGGACACAAGCTTATCGGCGTACCCAAACATTTTGAGTACGTGCTCACTAACGGAGCTGTTTTCCTCCATTTTGCAGCTGAAGAACTTTTCAGAAGCATTATAACTCTCTATGGCAGTATGGGTATAGAAAATCATTTTCAATTCTCCCATGGTATCAAAAGCATTGCCATTTTCAAAACGCTTTCGAAGTTCTAGCTCTAACCCATACAGTATGCCGCAATGAACTAAGTTGTGGTCCTCCTGACGAGTCACATAGACATTCTTTTCCTCGTCAGGGGCATCAGGAGCTGGGGGGGCCTAGCGGCGCATCTAGCACATATTGCTTTTGTGCAGCAGTGAGAAGAATCCTCAAATTCATAGCCCAGTTGGTGAAGTTGCTACCATTCGCAGCAAGTTTCTCTTTCTCTATGAAGACATTGAAATAAAAAGAAGGTGGTGCCATCTACAACAGAATTTGTAAAGTTTATTTAGACTAAGTTTATGATAGATTGAGTTCAACTAATCCAAATTACTAATGAACTCCCACTCAAAAACGACATCCCTCGTGTCCTTTTGGTGATTACATGAACCAAATCCACTACACCAAGTCCAATCATCACGTGAGTCGGTGTAGCTTCAAAGGAGAGCATCTATATGGGCATCATATCAACTATATGACTCATGCTTAACCTTTCGGTCCGTGTTCCGAGGCCATGTATGTACATGCTAGGCTCGCCAAGTAAGAACCTTAGTACTCGCATGTGTAAAACTGTCTTACACCCGTTGTATAAAAGCATAGAGTCGAGTACACCCGATCATCATGTGATGTCTCGAAACACGATCCATAGAACGGTGCATACTCAAGGAATAACACATTTTATCTTGATATCTAAATGAGGGATCATCTTACAATGCTACCAAAAGCGCCAAACTAGCAGTATAAGATGCTAACATCTAATGTGTAAAGTGAGATGATATGGTCCATGCATTTGATCTCTATCATTTGCATCGTGGTATGATATCTATCATTCCTTTGTGTGTAAGGCCAAGGTCTATGGAACTTACACGTTTAATGTGTTGTAAGAGTATCTATCATACATCTACTTACAACAATACCATATCAATACACTAGCCCAGCAACGATCTAAACTAGATGCCTCTAATTTATCAATTGCAAGTTTTACGTGGCTTAGGGCTTTCGGAGATAGAACCGTTATCACCTACGAACATGAACCACAACGAGGATAACCAAGTTATTAGCAACTCGTTGTAAATCAGATATTGACTATAGTAGGAGAGACAGATACCTGCCAGCCACTTATGAAAAACAAGTTGCATGTCAGTCGTGGAACTGGTCTCATGTACGATGACATGTAAGGTTGGTCCGGGCCGCTTCATCCCACTATGCCACCAATATCCAAACTACATAGAAGATGCAATAACATGATCATCATCGCCCACATATAAACATATGTGTACTACCCGTGCAAAGCACCTATGCATAGATCAGGCTCTGATACCACTGTTGGGTCCGCAGCATAGAAAACAAAAAATTTCCTACGATGAGAACTACACGCCAAGATCTATCTACTAGGTACAAAGCAACGGGTGGACATACATCCAACGATAACTTACCCTCAAAGACAACGAGTTTTGTTAATGAGTAGGAACTCGTGGTTGATGTAGTCGTACACCTGCCGATCTCACGATCGTGAGGAAGTCCGAGCACTGCAACTCAGCAGCGCATCCGTACTCGCACACACATTCAAGCCACCGGACAACCTCCACCTCCTCGCTCCAGTGATCCAGCGGAAGCAGCAACTCCTTCCGCATTTAAATGCCACTGGAACATGTATCTCGCTAATCCGAGACCATGGGGGAATAATTCTAGAGGGGGAGAGAGATCCTTCACAAGGAGGTGTGAGGAAGAAGGAGGAGGAGGAGGGCCTTTTATAGGAGGAGAGGGTGCCCCTCCTCTCCATGGCCGGTGCATGGGGGGTGACCCCTCACCTCCCCCATTCATGTGGTGGCAACCCCTCCACATTAAAATGCCTCTTCACATTCCCTTTTAAAGTCCCCACTTTAAATGCATTAAAATTCTCCAAGTTTAATACTCTCTCATTTAATAAAACTCTTTTATTAAATTTATTCAGAATTTTGTTAATTATTTTAATTAACAAACATTCACATATAACCCCTTGCAATATTTCAATATCACATGCAGAACCACTTTCTGCAATTTCACCTGAAACAATTTCCGGTTTCTATCGAAACAATTCCTGCGCTTTGCAATTCTTTCGTCTGAAACATATGTGCTCCAAAATGGTGTCTGGTAAATATTAAGTGTGTCACCCTACGGTTCGCGAATAATGCAGACATGATTGAGACTCCTCTCAGATCAATAGTCAGAAGCGGGACCTGGAGATCCATACTGACTCCTGCATATTTAACGATGACTTCTATGATCGTGAGAACCTTTAACACTTGTAATTTAATCCCTTTGTCTCATGATATAATACATGTCCGAGATTCGATCATCGGTATCCAAATACCTAGTTTGATCTCGTTACCGATATGCACTCTTTTCTCGTTCCCGTGATATAACATTCTAGTGATCACATGACTTGCTTGCAAGCTATCTCAATGTGATATCACCGAGAGGGCCCAAAGTATATCTATCCGTCATCGGGATTGACAAATTCCACTCTTGATCCATGAGCCTCAACATCGGTATAGTCACCCTGTTACGGTGTGACATTTGATGTTATCAAGATACTCTTTAGGTGTTAGCAATTAACATGATCTCATGGTCTAAGGATAAAGATTACTTTGTATGATGTTATAGCAATATAAACATAATGACTTGATCGTAATGCTATACTTCGGATGAATGTTCATCACATCATTCCACCAATGGTGTGACCTTGTTATTAACAACATCCAATGTCCATGATCAGGAAACCTTGATCATCTTGTTAATCAACAAGCTAGTCTATAAGAGAGGCATAACTAGGAACCCTTTTTGTTTATTAAACACACATGTATTGATGTTTTTGATTAATACAATTCTAGCATGCAAAATAAACATCTATCATATATAAGAAATACATAATAACAACTTTATTATTGCCTCTCGGGGCATATTTCCTTCAGTTTACGTGTCATATGCACTTTATTATTCCACCTCTGGACTGGGGTATCACCCTCAACCGGTCTTTGCCACACCGCTTTCACCATATCCTGAAAACCATCTCGTCTTAGCCATCCCAGTTCGAATTTGAACGGGCGAGCCAAGCGAGTTGATGGTAACCCCGTGGTAAGCAGAATGGGAGCATGATTTGACAGAGCCTCAATACATTCGAGAGCGCGTTCCGTGACTAGAGGGAAATGATCTTCCCAATCATAGTCCATGAGTACACGATCAAGTTTTTCGTATGTAGGTTCAGGCAAAGAATTGGCCTAAGTAAACTGTCTTCCAATCATCGGCACTTCCTTTAAATCCAAACTGTCAATGACAACGTTAAAAAGGAAAGGCCAATGATCATCAAAACGGCCTCTACTCTTCTCGTGTGGGAATCTAAGCAAATTAAAATCTCCCCCTATCAGAATAGGGTATGGATTGTCTTTTGCTAAGTTCACCAATTCACGAAGAAAAACAGCCTTGAAAGACTCTTCCGAAACTGCTAATATGTCCACTTGAAACTATCAGCCTTGTTACGGATATGAAGTTTTATATGGACTCCCCTTCCGAAACTGCTAATATGTCCATGGTATCCGCTCGCACACCGAGTAAAATACCCCCTGACCGTCCCCTAGGTGGATGAGAATGCCACACAAAGTCTAAACCACCCGATAGGCGGTCCAGCATACTCTGTGAGAATTCCCGTCTACCTGTTTCGGAGATAGCCACAAAATCTATATTGTGTTCCCTAGAACAAAGTGCAATGTGTAAATGTTTAGCCAAGTCTCGAAGACCTCTGCTATTCAAAAACATGCCATTCATTGGGAAACAATGATAGATTTAGGAGCAAGATCTTGTTTACGAGATTTATTACATTTTTTCCCAGAAGTCGATTTGCGACCAGAAGCAGTGAGCTCATATAATGAGCTTAAACTGTCCTCATCCAAACCAACTTCCAGAACTTCACCTACTAGATGAGATAGGAGCTGACCATCCGTAGAATGGTCTGCATCCTCATCATCCGAGTAAGAGGGAATATAAGAGGTCGAAGCTTTAGGATCAACCGTTAGTCGCTCAAATTCCATCCGCTTCAAGACCTTAGCAGAAATTGAAATATCACTAAAATTCTTACCTAGACTAATACCAACAGAGTTTAGCTTAGAAGAAATACTAGTAGATGGAAAAGAAATAAAAGACTTGGAAGATGCGAAATTACCACCAGAGTCCAGGTTCTTTTCAGCCTTTCTGCGCATGGCCTTCTCCAAAGTATCCATGTCCGTCGCAGAAGCACCATCGTGGCCCTCCGTGTGCCTTCCGCTCCTGCGAAGCACTAGGAACATTGATGACTTCTTCTTCCGAGCGCCAGCTGTAGCGCCAGCTGCAGGTGCCTGCGTAGCAGACGTAGTCCCCCCCACAGCCGGCACCACCACCAGCACGGTCACGTCCTCCATCGTTGGCGTCATAGTCCCCGAATGAGGGACCTCCAAGAGCCCAGCCGACGAAGATGAGGGGGCCACCGCCAGAGGGACCTACAGCAGCTCAGGCCCCTCCGAAGGCCCACGGCCAGCAGCCGGCGGCTCAGTAGCCCCAGCCGCCCTCTGCTGGAGCAGGTCGGGCCGCTCCCCAGGAGGAGTCTCATCAGCAGGCTCGACGAGGTCCGCCGGCGAAGGAGTGGGAGATCGAGCCGGCTGCTGGAGCGGGTCGGTCCGCTCCCCAGCAGACACCCCATCAGCAGGCAAGTCGATGAAGTCCACCGGCGAAGGAGTAGGAGGTCGAGCCGGCGAGGGAGTAGTAGGCCGGGCCTCCTCCGCCCGTAGCAGGGAGATCGGTGAAGTGGCCCGTGCCCCCGGCGAAGGAACGAGAAGTAATCCGGGACGCTGAAATCCTGAACGAGAATGACATGCAGCATCCACAATAGCCTTCCCCCGCGGTGTTTGTGGTCGCGGGTTAAAAGGTGTAACCGCAAAGATAGGTAATGAAGAAACATTGTTTACGGGAGGGCCTCCCGTAGCTGAATGGGCGCCTGTGTTATCAACATCCATGTGATTCCCTTGAGACCGCGGTGCACTCTCATCAGCATGTGAATCCGCGTCTTTCTGGCCAGTGCCATCATCCTCAGAATCATCCCCCTTACGCCTCCAGAAAAAAGGGGTGAAAGCGGGATCAGGGACAAAGTCCGCAGCCTCTTGGCGAAACGTGAAGTCAAACCCCTTCAGCTTCACGGTAGCAGTAGTACAAATGTATGGACCCTTGGCATCCACACACTTCAGCAATGCATTAGGATTCATCATAGCCACACAAATGCGCACAATGTTGCGACTATACAACGTCGGCAAATCCACGTCCACAGTCGTACCCAATAGAGAACCAACTGCCCAAAGACCATGGAAATGACGGATAGTATGGGGAACCCCCTCCACATGAACCCACACCTGAGGCAGAATAAACTTGGGCTGGATATCCTGCATGTCCCAAATACTGATCACAACCCTGGTATTATGAGAAGGAACCGGCATCTGGATACCATCAACCCGCTGTAGATCCTCAAAGGAGGGAAAGCTCACAAGGAAAGCGTCATCACCATGAGGAAGCGCTTCCCATTTCCACTGAGTGCTGAGCGGACAAATGCGCATCATCTAAGCCTCAATAACAGCCGCAGGTACCAACGCACCGATCATCGACACCTTAGCAGTAGGTGTACACTTTGGTGCATGATTAGCCTTAAAAATACAGTCCGGTAGCTGGTTAAAAAGGGTATCCTCTGTACCATTCCCCGCAAAAATCATTGTGGGCTTAGGTAACTTCAATGTTGGGCACTTGATAGTGGGGTGAGCCGAGTTGTTATAGACCAAACAATAGTGCGAAACCGGGCAGTTCTTGGACGCATGTGAATCACCAGAGCATTTCCAGCATTTCAGAATCTTCTTGAACTTGCCCACATCGGACTGAACCGGAGCGTCCACAGCAGTGCCCACAGGTGACTAAGCAGCAGCAACCAGTGGCATACTCGAAACAGGAGCAGCATACCCTATACCTGCAGTCTGTGGAGCCGCCATCTGCTGAAACTGAGGTTAAAAAATTGGCTGAGAAGGAACCGTCTAAGGCGCTGAAGGGACCTGCCGATTCTTATTTTTCTTTCTCTTATTCCGTGGCACCATCGGATTGACAGCAGGTGCAGGAGCATATGCATACTGCGGAAACATCTGAGCAAACTGCTGCAGTGATATGATCGGAGGGAACACCGTCCTCGGAAAATTCTGCGGCGGCTGGAAATGCGGCTGAAAGAACTGTCCCGGAGGCTGCATAGTTAAGCCCGGCTGACCAGACGGACGGAAAGGAGGTTGCAGTGGCCTGAACGGAATCGAGGCAGCCCCCTCTGTTGGACCCCCCCCCCCCCAGCCATGGAAGCCGTCGGAAGCGAGTGAAGAGGAGGAGCAGCAGATGGCGCCGCCGGGCCAGTCCCCGGCGAAGGAAAAGGCCGCACACCGGCCCCAGCCCCTCCCGCCAAACTTGACGGTGCAGTCCCCGCCATGACGACCCGGGCGAAGGAGATCGACCCCGGCGACCAGGAAGGGCGGCGGTGTCCGGCCGGAGGCGTCCGCAGTGGCGACTGAGTCGGAGAAGGCGGAGGCGGTAGAGGCGGAGACGGCGGCGGTGGCGGCGCAGATACGGACATGAGGCGCTGTACGTCGATCGGAACAGGACAATTCAGCCTCGCGGTCCGCCTCCGCCCCGATATTGGATGCCCGTGGGCCCCACCTGGCTCTGCAGTTAATGCCGTATCAGTTTCCTCTGGGAATTGCGGCGCCCCGGAAGGAAACGCACGCGTGACTCCCGCGATAACCGCCCCTGGCAGCGCAGTACCCGTCGAAGGATTGGCCGAGCGCCGCATCGTCGCCGGGAAGAAAGCCCCCAGCACCGGCGGCGGAGTCTGCCGCCGCCCAGGCAGCGGTCCGCGCCATGGACCCATCCGCGGAGGCCACGAGAGCCACAGCCCCGATGGCGAGGAGGACGCATAGCGTCGATGGCCACCAAGATCTACGCTCTGCGACGGAGGCGACAAGGATCGCATCCTGGACATCCCCAGCATTGCCGCAGACTCCGGCGACTTCGGCCGCCGCTCCCAGAAACGAGACTCCGGCGTAGGAAAGCCCACCGCCGACCAGAACTCCGCCAAGACCTCGGCGCAAGGCCGACTCCTCCAACGTACCACCGGCGTCCATGCCCCCTCCTCGGCGATGGCCTCCTCCGCAATCTGAACGGCCACATGACCCTCCTCAAGGCAGGTGAAGCGTGATCCCTCCGGCCGGCCAACCGATCCCGGAGAAGACGGGGTCGGCGCCGGCGTTTATCGCCGGTGACGCGCCTCCATCAGTCTCAGCTCTCTTGCACGCACAATTCCGTCTCCATGTTCCAATCATATATGACTTGGCATATTAGGTAAAGGAAGCCGCAGCTCTCGTGCGATGCAGCGAATGCCGTTCTTGGCTTCTCCGTTTGCCCATGAAAAGCTAAAGACACGGGGGCTCCAGCTGTTGGAATTAATCTTGACCTAGTGTCGTTTGGTTAGTGCTAAGTATGTGTTGAGTCTAATTAGTAGTGTATGCATGCACGTGAGTCTACCAAGATGAGTCAGAGTTAGGTTCCAAGTTTAGAGTCCGAGATGTACTAGGAGGTAATGTACGCGTAGTCTAGTCATGTTCTACTCCCTCTATTTTAAAATATAAGATGTGTTAGCTTTATAAAAAGAGTGTATCTAGATTTCTTTTAGTGTGTAGGTTTACTTCAAACCTAAATAAACCTACATACTCCCTCCGTCTTAAAATAAGTGACGTGGGTTTGTCTAGATTCGGATGTATCTATATACATCCGAATCTAGACAAACCCAAGTCACTTATTTTAGGAGGAGTACTAAAAATAGTCTAGATACAAAGCTAAAATATCTTATATTTTAAAAAGGGGGAGTAGTTTGAATAGGATTGGAACTAGCTAGCTTGGTTTGAATCGATTATGTGTTGCCTGGCCGTGTACATATACACACCGGAGTTGAGCAGAAATAAAGAAAAAGAACAGATAAGACATGTGTCCTTGGCTATAAAAATTCCAAGTTGAGCAGAAATAAAGAAAAAGAACAGGCAAGACATGTGCCCTTGGCTATAAAAATTCCGAGTGTGGTGTCTGTCGAGTTTTAATGGATCGATTCGTGGGAGAATTCTAATTATAGTACAGAGTTGTCAGGCATGGGATAATTATAGTTGAGTTCTTTCAGCGTGACGAATAACAATATACACCGTTTAATTCCAATGCGTGGTTGTTAAGCGTACGAGTCCACATTATTAAATACGGTTTGGTATGTGAGTTTTTGAACTTGGTATCAGAGCCCTACGCCGCCGCCGCCGACATCTCTCTCTTGCATCGCTGCGATCTCCCTTGCGCCGCTCCTTTCATCGACGTCACCACTACCGCAGGGACGATGACGTCCTCCACCCTGCAAGTCTCCGGCCCAATCGGGCCGATCGTCTCCGCAGCTGGAGCGTCGGTCCCGGCCACCGCCGCCCTCCTGACAATCTCTATGCGCCTCAGTCGTAGCAACTACATGCTGTGGACGGGGATCGCCGTCCCCATCCTCGTCGGCGCTAGCCTCCACGGCTACCTCGACGACACTACAGTGGGACCAGCTAAGACCCTCACTCAGGGCACCGGCGAGGCCGTAGTTACCGTCACCAACTCCGAGTATGCCCGCTGGTGGACTCAAGACTAGAAGGTCGTCGGCCTTCTCCTCTCGTCGATGGACGAATATATCACATGCTAGATTATCGGCTGCAAGACGGCTCAGGCCGTGTGGACGGCGGTCTCCGCCATGTTCAGCGCGCAAAGTCGTGCAAGTGTTCGTCACATCCGGTGGCAACTGCAGTCGCTGAGGAAGGAGGAGTTGTCCGCGGCAGAATATATGCACAAGATGAAGGTCATCGCCGACGTCATGGCAACCGCCGGCTCCCCCATCACCGACGACGAGCTCATCGACTACATCCTCACCGGGCTCGGTTCGACGTAAAACTCCATCGTCGCCTCCCTCTCCATAAGCAACACCGCCATGACCTACTCCGCCTTCCACTCGCTCGTGCTCTCATTTGAAGCGCTCCAGGCCCAGCAGAGTTTGGCGGAGGGGTGGTCGACCTCTGTGAACGCAGCGGCCCAGCCGGATCCGTATGGCAATGGTGGAAGGGCGTCGTCTCAGGAGTTCTACCCCACTCCCTATGGTGGGGTCGCCCCGCTGGTGGCAATAGCCAGCCAGGGCAGGGCCTCCAAGGAGGCAACCAGGTCGGCTACAACGGTCGCAACACCGGTTACGCTGGCGGCTATGCTGGCAATGGTTGCCAAGGCAGCAACGCTAGAGGGAACGGAGGTGTTAGCAATGGTGGAGGCAACGGCCGCAACAACCGACGCCCCAAGTGCCAGATTTGTAAGTACTGGGGTCATGAGGCGTACAACTGCCACAATATCTTCAACCAGGACTTCAACACCCGCTCCAGCAACACGGCCTCCTCCTCCAACAACCAGCCCTAGGTGGTGGACACCGAGGCTATGGATCATGTCGCCAGTGAACTTGAGCATCTCCAAGTTCACGAGCGCTACAACGGAAGGACTAGGTCCAGGTGGCAAATGGTGCGGGTTTGTCTATTTCGCGCATTAGTCGTTTGAATTTAGCCCGTTCATCTCTAAAATTGAAAGATATTCTCCAAGTTCCCCATATTAGTGAACACCTTTATATGTCTATCGTTTTGTTTGTGATAACGACGTGTTTGTTGAGTTTTACCGTCAAGATTTCTTTGTTAAGGAGAAGGCAACCCAATGCGTAGTTCTTCACGGTAGAAGCCATGGGGGACTCTATCCAATTCCATACGTCTAAAAGCCATGGGGGACTCTATCCAATTCCATACGTCTGTGCATCTTCATCATCGTCTCGTCATGCATCCAGTCATGCATCCACTAGTGTCAAGGTCACGTATACGCAGTGAAATCAGTGTCTTGGTCATCCCACAAATAATATAGTCAATTCTATTGTTAAGAGTCATGAGCTTTCTTCTTCTAGTTCAGACAGTCCACCGTTATAGTGTGATGCTTATCAGCGTGCTAAAAGTCATCAACTACCTTATTCTATGCCTCATCGTGTTTTTACTGTACCTATTAAATTAATACACTTAGATGTTTGGGGTTCCGCCATTTCTTCTTTGGGAGGGTACAAGTATTATTCTAGTTTTATGGATGACTACACTCGTTTTTGCTAGATTTATTTTTTTAAACACAAGTCTGATGTCGAGAAAGTGTTCTATGCTTTTCAGGCTCATGTGGAACACCTTATAGATTTTAAAATCAAGGCGGTTTAATCTGATCGGGTGGTGAGTACCATAAACTCCATCTCTATTTTTAGGCCACGGGCATATCCCATCGGGTGTCATGCCCACACACCTCCCAGCAGAACGGCGTTGCTGAGTGCAAACACCGTTATTTGGTAGATACTGGTCTTTCTCTACTTCCAAACTCCTCTCCCCCTCTTCATTTTTTGGGATGAGGCGTTCCTTACGGCGTACTACCTCATAAACTGTATGCCTACTCCGGTTCTCAACAAAGAGACACCCCTGTTTCGCTTGTTTCATGTTTGCCCAACTATTCCTCTCTTCGGATTTTGGGTGTCCTGTTGGCCTAGTCTCTGTAAGTACAATACTCACAAGCTTGATTTTCGCTTCAACATGTGTGTCTTCTTTGGATACAGTCATATGCATAAGGGCTATAAATATCTAGACCGCACCTTGGGTAGGATTTATATTTCTCGCCACGTGGTTTTCCACGAGACTGTTTTTCCTTTCTCTAACCCAGGTATTTCCATTTATCTTGCCAACCTTGAACATGCTCTCACATTTCCTTCTAATGAACCGGTTTCGAATGTACTTGTGAGATTCTTGATTTGGCGGTTGGAGAGGGGTGCTTGAGCCCCTTGGTTCCTGATATGCCCTGGCATATTACTTGACGATGATGCCCTCGCGTCCCTTCTCGGCTTGTGCATGTTTGTCTGCCATGTCAAAGAGCTTGGTCGACGATGCTGGCGCGTCGTTCTTGGCGAGTTTCTTGAGCATCTTGGCATTTGTAACTCCTACCGAGAAGATGGAGATGATGGATGCGTCAGTTGCTCGAGGGGCCTTGTTGCGCGCCGAGGAGAACCGCTAGACGTACTCATGTAGCCTTTCTCCGGGCTGCTGGAGAATGGCGCGGAGGTCATCCATTGCAAAGTGAGTTGGGGCCCTGCATAGGATGCATGCCACTGCTCACAGGTCTTGAAGGTTTTGTGGGTTCTCCTCGAGGATGTTGTTGTTCTCCTCAGTGAGGCCCTCCTGGCCGACTTTTGTTTGCAGGATTTGTTGTTGGTGGCTAAAGTTGGCGATGAGCTTGTCGCTCAAATCCTTCCATGAAGAGATTGATTCCTCGGGGAGTTCGGTCATGAGCTAGTGGTGAGCCATGCCTTCAAGGGCCATGGGTAACCAGTTGGCCATGACTTTTTTATCACCTCCCGCTCCCCGGATTCCTTCGAAGTTGAGCTGCAGGAAATCATTAGGACTTTCATCGCCGCTGAAGCGTAGTGGTAGGGATGGCTTGAATTTGGGCGGCCACGTGACTATGTGTAGTTCCTTGGTGAATGCGGGGCAACCACCCACCATGGTGGCCTTGTCGAGGTCCTGCTCCGAGTCCTTGCATTGCCGCTTTGTTGTTGCCCACATTTTTGCTGGGACTCGCTTGGGGGTTTTGGCACCCGAAGTGTCGATGTTGTTGTCGTGTTGAGGTAAAGGAGCATCACGAGGGTGGAGTAGCGCCTCTCCTAGCGCTTGTGCGGCATGGTCGTCCTTCGTTCCTTCAACAGTGGTCGGTGGGCGGTGGTGGTTGAAGAGCGATATGCGCAACTTGTCTTGCATGCGGAGGCCGTGCCAGTGGGGCATCTTGGAGCGAGAAGTTGTTGGGGCCATGCTGGTGGTGCCAGCAGGGGCATGCGCCGGCGGTGGTGTCACGAAGCGTGAAATCATTGTGCGGTGCTGGCAGTGTTGAGAAGCTCCGTGATGCGTAGGATCCATGCACCTTGTCTGGCCGCGACAGGCCAGTAGCATAGTAACTCACGCGCCATGCGCAACACTGCCACTGGGGCGAGGTTAGTACCAGCCCCTTCACTAGGGTAGATTGTAGTGCCGATGGAGGTGCCTTGCGGCCGTACCATAGGAGCTGGGGGCAGTCTCAGCATGTTTCATCCCTGCTCCTCACGAGGTGCGTTATTGCTGACGTGGTGGGTGTTGCTGCGGTTCACCGTTGTGTCGGTGATGGGGATGGCCTAGTGTTGAACGGTCTTGCCGCAATCTGAGCCGGCCATGTCGATGAAGATGTTGAAGATACGCCTCAGCCCCCTACCTAGCGCGCCAAATGTTGGAGATTTGTCCTGGCAGGGTATCTCGTGAAGTAGGAAGGTGTCAAACACAGGGGGCTGAACATGATCTCTCTAAGACCTCTCGATGACCTTGGCGAGGAATAGTAAGAATCACTGCAAGGATGACAGGGTGAGTTTTCCCAGGTTCAGGCCACTGTGCGGTGTAAAAACCTACTCCTGTTTGGTTGTATTGCTTGTATCGCGTGGCGAGGTTACAGATACAAGAGGTTGATCAGGCGATCAGATAGAGTGCTCCTAAGAGGAATAAAGTAGGGTTTCCGAGGTGGAAGTTGGTCCCTCTCTACGATGCTGCACCCCGCCTTTTATAAGCGCCCCGGTCCTCTTCCTGCCACATTGGCGGGAAGGGTTCCCATACGGCGACAAGGAAGAGGGCAAGTGAGTCAAATATGCTCCTTTCCACCTTCGTCACGCCCTTCATGCCTCCACTGAGAGGGAGGTGGTCCCCCTATGCTGCCATCCTGTCGGCCACTCCTGGCTTCGAGAAGGGGGAAGCCCTTCCCTTGAAGGAGAAGTTGATGGTTTCCCATCGCGGTAGGAGTGTACTGCAGCAGCTGTCTTCGTGGAGGTAATCATCGCTCTATCTCTTGGAGCGTAGGTGTCCTCGCGCGACATTCGCGACTTAGCCGCAGGGGTGAAGGTGTGTCTTGTACTGCGCCCTCGTCGAGGTTCTCCTTGCTTCGCATGGTCCCTTTGAAGGGAGGCTTTGCTCTGGGGCCCCGTAAAGGTTGTTCCTTGAGGCTTGGCGGTGATGTCTCTTTGAGGCTCAGCAATTGCCCTGCCGCGGGGGTCCAGTAGTAGATGGGCCAAAGTACTCTGGTTACTACGGGCCGGCACAGGCGTTGACCTTGTCGGCCTAACTCCCCCCATTCACCTTGCTAGGAGCCACGGAGAAAGGAAGAAAGAGGAGCCCTAAAGCCGATGTCATATCCGCCACCTACCCTAGAATTAGTCTCATGGCAAGGGTATGTAGAGTATAGCAAGGTAACGGGCGCTCCAATAGCAGCTGGTCAACTTAGACACGTGCGCCAGTATAATGGATTATCCTGACAGATGAGACCCATCCACCTTCATAACGGGGCAAGTCACAGAAAATTTTCGTTTGCCCGATATTCATTCAAAAATAATTCTCTCGGTAAGTGATCGGACTTTACGAACTAAACAGCGGTTCACGCAACCCCAGTTTCCTAGAGCGTGGGCTTGTGAACTAGTGGACCTTAAAAGTAACCCGCGCTAAACAATGATAAAATGTTGTCCCTCAAGGTTAAGAGCGTACAAGGGATTAGACTTCTCCAAAATCTATAACTCTTTCAAAACTTAATGTTTTCAAAAAATAAAACATTCTTGAATTTGAATATTTTAAATTAAATATTTTTCAAATCTCAATATTTTTAAATTTGAACATTTTTAAAAAAATCCTAACATTTTTCAAATCTGAACACTTTCAAAATTTAAACAAATTTAGAATCTGAACATTTTTTAAATGTGAACATTTTTCAAAAATCCTACTTCCTCCATACAGAAATAACTGACTTGACTTTGTCTAGATTTAAATGTATCTCTAGATACATTTGAATCTAGACAAATCCAAGTCAATTATTTCTAGAGGAAGGGAGTAACATTTTTTAGATCTAAACACTTTTCAAAAATTAAATAATTTCAAAATTGAAATAACTTTAAAATCTGAACATTTGTAGTATAAATAAAATAATTAAAAGTGAAATAAAATAAAAGCATAAAAAGAAAAAAGAAAAACAGAAACAGGAAAAGAAGGAAATAAAAAAGGACGGGGCTAGTGGGCATCCGGATGCCCGTTCCTACTACCCAGCACTCGCCCTAATTAAATCCCCCAGGTCCCCACTCCTAATCGCCCAGGTGAGTTTCCCCCTGGATGCGACTTGTTCCCAGATAGCGACAAAAAAAGCCCAGGTCCCACTCCCCCCCCATCTTCTTGCCCCCCACCCCGTCACCCATCTGTTCCCCCTCTCCACCTTCTTCGCCTGCAAGTAAAGAAACCAATCTTCCCCCTGCCCACCACCCCCTTCTGTTCTTCTTGCTCCTCCAGATATCCATGGCTCCCAGATCTCACCCATAGTTGCAACTCCTCTAGCTCTGAAAAAAGGACCCAAGACACAACAAGAAAAAAGGTAAACTTCATCTCCTCCTCCACTCGTTTTACAGCAAACCCCCTGCCATACATGTAGAAAATCCGCAATTCATGCCAGAAAAATCTGTTTGGAACACACAATCATAGTTCTCTAAGGAACAGCCATAGTTTCATGTCTTCAAGAACTGGCTTGTCTAGCACAACCATACCTGTGATGAAAAAGGCCCAGTTTTACAACCATACCTGTGATGAAAAGCCCCACTTTTGAGTGAACAACAAAATAAGCTAAACATGGATTGTATAGAAAAAGAAAACCACATGGTTTTGTGTGTTCCTATGATGAAAAACTAGAATCTTTGCAACTTGCTGAGTAGTTTCTACAACTTGACTTTGGTGGCATGTAGTTAAAACATGGACCCCTCGTTTTGGCATCTTGTTTTTTCTTGCCCCTTCATTGTCCTCTCTCCTGTGCAGTAATCTGATAAGAAAACAACAACAAAATATCAAGAATCAAAAAGTACCAAAAGAAACATGGATCCATATATTACAGAGGCTAAAAAGAAATCCTAACACAAAAACTTTCTCTCTTGTATCAGATGTAAAATTTTGATCTTAATGCTCCCCCTACCCAACATGGTGATGTCCTCGACATGGAGCCATTGTATTGCACTCAGGAAGGGCCGGCAGAGATTGTTGGAGAATCTCCAGATCTAGTGGTTCATGAGAGGGCAACAACGCTTGGTGGTTAGTGTAATGAAGAAAGCGATAGGGGGCCCGCAACACAACAGAGAGATACCCCCTGCTGGTGACCATAGTATTCCCACGACTGCTATTCCTACGGATTCCACCACTTACCCTAACTTGGCAGAAGGTGTTGTTGATGGAGCTGGCATGAACGAGGAAGTTGCATCCAATCCGCAAGAACCATTCCTTGGGATGAGGTTCGACACGATTTCGAGTGCGAAAGCACATTATACTGCTTATGCTCTCAAGCTAGGTTTTTCTATCAAGGCCCATACATCTCATAAAGGGAGAAACACAGATCAGATCATTAAGAAACTATTTGCGTGCAACAAGTTTTGTAGACCTAAAATAGAAGAGGAGGAGCAACATGAGAGAATGACTATTGTAGAAGATATCAGCCCTGTTTAGCTTGATGATGGCAATGTTGAAGCTCAGAAGAGTGATTCATCAAAAAAAAAGTAGTAGCAAATTTGGGGTTAAGCGTAAGAGGGAATGTATCAAACAAACAAATTGCCTAGCTAGAATGTTTGTCAAACTCATCGATAACAAGTGGCAGGTGACCTACTTCATCACTGAACATAATAATAGTTTGATAGAAAGGCCATCGCTCACGAAGTACTTGAGATCGACTAGAGGTATCCCTTGTGATGATAAAGAGTTTCTGAAGTGTCTGTATAATTGCAACTTGGAAACAGGGTTGTCGCAATTTTTGTTTGAAAAGTTTATTGTTATTAAGTTGGATTTTGAATGTTAGCTAACTTGCTACTGCTATTATGCTAAGTTGTTTCAGAGCATCATTCTAAGTTGTTTTTTTGGGGAGTCTTAGTTTTTCTTATGCTGTGTAGGGCGCATGATGGAGGTCATGTCTAAATTTTATGGCGAGGATGCTTTTGTACCATATGGCCCCAAGATAATATCAAACTTGCGGTGTGAATTCAGGAGTGAAAACAAGGAGTTTGACATTGGTGAAATGCTTGAGCACTTTAAAGAGCTGTAGGCAAAAGACCCTGGATTCTTCTACAAATTTTCCTTTGATTTAGATAACAGAGTTGAAAATATATTCTGGGTTGATAATTTGGCAAGGAAAGCTATGTAGAATCATATCACGATTGTGTGTCATTTGACACAACTTTCTGTACAAATCGCTTCAACATGCCTTTTGCGCCGTTTATTGGTATAAATAGACATGGGCATCATTTTTGTTGGGTTGTGGTTTCCTTAGAGATGAGAAAGAGGATAGCTTTAAGTGGCTTTTTAGAGAGTTCCTCGGAGCAATGCATGGCAAGAAGCCCAGCAACATAATCACAAACTAGGACTGGGCTAAGAATGGGTTTCAGCTATTGACGAGGGGTAACCTCGGCAATGCCCATGGTGATGGACTTAGGGTTTCGCGGAAAAGAAAACGCTGGGGATTTTGCCGGATGTCAGGAGAACAATGAAGACAAAGTCGCCTGACTATTGGGAAAACACTCTATTACAAGTTGTCCTCTAGATTTCGGTACCTTCGCTTGGGCTTCTCCCGTCCTATATATAATAGGCCGGGTCTAAAAGTTGTATGCGGATAGGTTTCATACACGCGTAATTACAATACCAACATAATGTTGGTTCGTACTTTATTTCCTAATACTATCAAAGTCTTTGTCGGCTGCTTCCTTGGACTGTTATCTGGAATCTTTATGGGTCGTAGGCCTTTTACCCAATGTAGGGTAACAAATAATGAGCATCTTAGTAATCATACCCATGTCAGCATCCCCTGAGACTCTGCCTGATCCGCAGTTTCAGGTTGAGTCTCCAAGTTTTTTTCCTTTCTCTTTATCATTTTTGTATTTTGTAGGGATTTGGCACAACGAGTCTGATGCTTCTGACGGATCGGGAATCAGTTAATTGTTCCTATACAAAGACAAGGTTGACCTACATCAAATTCAAGTCCCCAGGCTCTAATCCGGATTTTGTAATTAGCGTAATTCAGTTCGAGCCGCTGAGGTCTTATCGAATACTGAATTCAAGTTTTCTATTTTTATCGAGTACCCAATGCGTCCGTCAGGATTTTTCATCGTATCGTTGATACAGTTTTTTACTGGCAGAACGCATTCTTGTGCGGTTACCAGGCCACACAGGACGAATCCTGGGATTTTACCTTCATGTTTCTGAACACGGTACTCGGATTTTTTGTCGCGTTTGAGCGTGATCCGAGGTTTTTTTTGGATTTAGTGGCGGTTGGCCTGCTGGGCCGCCAAACTTTCTGATTATATCAGATGGCTTATTTGTTTTATATAATCTCCCGATGTGACAAACATCTTTTTGAGGATACACTAGTGTAAAACTCAAAAGTTTTTTGCAATTATCAATATACTTCATGCACAACTAAATTTCTATCGGGTGCGCGCTAGCGCTCCCGATGGGAGTAGCCCCCGAGACTATGTTTGAATGCCTGTATCTGGACATAGGCTCATAGCTGTTGTTAGGTTTATGGAAAGCATTTGATCTTTGAATATCAAGGTACAAATAACTTATCTCTTTGTATAAGTCAAAAATCGATGATACATTATTCTTTTTGAGCAGATGGCTGTTTAGCCTTTATCCTGGACATCTTGGCTTAATAAGCCGAACTGTAACCTTTATCCTAGACATCATGTTGCACATAATCTTATGTATAAAAACGTCGTAGCTATGCTACATTCCATGGATTTGAGTAATTTACTCATGTCTTGTAGTCGATATGATCCTCTGGGAATAACTTCTGTGACGATGTATGGTCCTTCCCATGGCGATTCTAGCTTCTTGTGACCATCTTGCTTGATGCGAAGAACTAGGTTCCCTACTGCGAAGGACCTAGGCCATAATCTTCTGCTATGGTAATTGCGCAGGTTTTGCTGATACATAGTTGCTCTTTGGAGGGCTTCATCTCGAGCTTCATCAAGCGCACCCACACCATCTTCAAGTGCTTCTCTTGATTCATCTTCATTATATGCAGCTACTCTTGGCGATTTGTGTCATACCTCAACTGGAAGCACGGCTTCCGCACCGTGGACCAGGAAAAAAGACGTCTCTTATGTTGAATTATTTGGAGTTGTACGTAAACTCCATAATACGGATGGCAATTCATCCACTCGTGCTCCTTTTGCTTTGTCAAGTGGTGCCAGTAGTCTCTTTTTGAATCCAGCGGTAACTAATCCATTGGCTTTTTTGACCTGTCCATTTGTTTGCGGTTGAGCTACCGAAGCGTAGCTTATTTTGATGCCCATCTCCTGACAGTACTCCTTGAACTCATTAGAAGTGAAGTTGGTCCCATTATCCGTGATGATGCTGTTCGGCACGCCAAACCGAAATACTATGGATTTGATAAAATTCATAGCCGAAGTTCCATCTTAGCTGGTCATAGGCATTGCTTCGATCTATTTAGTAAATTTATCGATTGCTACTAGCAGAAAGACGTGTCCTCCTGGCGATGATTTGTGAAGTTTCCCCACCATATCGAGCCCCCACTAAGCGAAAGGCTAAGCCAAAGGTATGGGATTTAGCTTAGCGGCGGGTGCTCCAGGCTTTGCTGCGAATCGTTGACATGCCTCACATATTCTGACAATGTGTGTTGCATCTTGTACTGCAGTGATCCAGTAAAATCTAGCCCTGAACGCTTTTGCAGCAATTGCTTGGCTACTAGCATGGTGACTACAGACTCCTTCATGTATATTTTTTAGTATAATTTTTCCTTCTTCGGGTGTTACGCAACATTGCAACACACCTGAAATACTTCATTTATGTAGTTCTCCTTTGATTATCCTGAAGGCCTAATACGTCCATAACATATCTATAATTTTTGATGGTTTTATTCTAATAATATGCTTTTGACACTCTTTTTTGTATTTGGACTAACCTACTAATTATTGTAAAAGTGCACAATGTTCTTGTTTTACCTTTTGATGTGTAGGAATTACCAAAAATACAAGTGGAAACCTTGTTAGAGTCAAATTAGGATTTTTCTAGAAATCTGTCTCAGAACTCTTTTTGAAGATGGTCACGTTTCAGGTTGAAAATGGCGTCAATCTGAAAACTCTTCGACTATAAAGTTGTTGGAAATTTCGTGACAAACATTCTGGACATAAAATTTAGCTGATTTCAAGTCCGGACGGGCCCACTAGACCCGATTTACTGCAGCCCAAGATGCGGTGACGGGAATCCGAGAAGCTATATAAAGGGAGGAAACCTAATTCTCCCAAGACACCTCCACCCACGAATTTGCAGCCGCCAAAGCCATGTTTTTTCCTCCCCCATGGATCCCATCTCCATGGGGGAGGGCTCCCAAGAAGCCATGAAGGAAGGGGCTAAGGGGCGGTGCTCCCCCATGATACATGCGGTAGGGAAGGAGTCCCCCGCGCCGCCGCCGGCGCCACCGCCGCCCTCTTCACCGTCATATCCATCACCTAATCCTCCTAGTATGCAGTGGTTCATCCTCCCACACACCTCTGTACCGTCCTATGTAAACATGGTGTTTGATGCTATAAGTTATAATCCTATGATCTATGTCATGTTTGGGTAGTTTCTTTGTTCTTAGATTGAATGGTTGAACGTCTTTGGTTTATTAGAGTTGTATGCTGATATGGTACAGTACTTTGGTGTCTATTATATTTGTGCACGCATGGATTAAACATCATAGGGTTTGTAGTATGTGTAAAAGGAAGGAGGAGTTCTGCCGGAGTGACAGAAACCTGAGGACGCGAACCGAAACGTTGCACGTATGGGAGTAAGAGGACCATTAAACTTAAGGCTATGGTTGGGGAAACCTTAATGCATTGTTAGTACTTACGGGTGTTTGCTAACAATCCAATCATATAGTACATGTAATTCCAAGTAGTGAAGCGCATGTATATTTAGCCTCTCCCACATACAAAACTGCATCGAAGAAAATGAACCCGATTCATTCACTAATTAAACTTGGACAAAGCCACCACAATTACCACCACTATTCCACACTCATGGTTCTGTTAGTTTACTATATTTTATTGCTGTAGCAATTAACTTTACTTTCTTGTTATTTATTATCATGCAAGACTATCTCTATTACTCGTATTGTTGCTCTAGTTTTATTCCCTAGATAATGCAAACGTTTAGTGTGCATAGATTTGTATCAGTGGTTGATAGAACTTGAGAGAATATTTATCCTACATTTAGCTCCTCGTTAGGTTCGACACTCTTACTTATCGTAAAGGCATGAACACAATGGTTAAGTGGGGGTCGACCTTGAACACTTGTGTTCATGCCTATGAAACCAAAACAAATCTTACCATGGAAGCTTTTCAGTTAAAACCGCAAAGAAGAATGGGAAAGTTTTTGTGTTGAAGTTTTTTCACAGAGAATAAGGAACACCAAACAGAGAAATTGAAGAATGGCCAAAACTTTCTTCAACAACCGCTCGGTTTGCAAACCTTTAAACTTTGTTTTTTGAGCAGCATAGAAACTTGAATAAATTTGGAGCGTTAGTATCTTTTTATTTATTTGTCTTAGCATCAAACACCATTTACATTTGTTTTCTTTGAGTCTTGGAACCTCTAATGAGAGAGAAGTAATGCTTGGGAAAGTTGTTGTCCCGAAACAAATTTTTGTGCTTCGCTGTAAAATTCGTGTAAAATCTCTGTGCGTTGGTTTGAGCTATAATTTTTTGTGCTTCTGCCCCCTGTTGTTATCCAACTTTTGTTAGTTCAACACTTTTCGATTTGAGCAACAGAAGGTCTTCGAAAAAATCGGTTTCTACCTGCTGGTCTGTTTTGACAGATTTCTGCCATTATTTGCATTTGCTTCTTGTTGATTCCTTTTTGGGTTCTCTTTGGGGAATTGAGATTTTTAAGGGAAGTGCTGCAATAGCTTGTGATTTAATGGAAGTTTTATTGGTGTTGAAACTGAACCCAAAGACTTATTATCTTGAGTACACTAATGTTGCTAATGAAGATTATGTGAAGTTTTGTATGAAGGAAAAATTTCAGGTGTTAAGGAAAGAATGATGTAATGAGATGAAGAATGGACTAAAGCTTAAGCTTGGGGATGCCACTGCGTGTCACCCCAAGAAATATCCAAAAATTACAAGCGTCAAAGCTTGGGGATTCCCAAGGCATCCCCTTCTTCATCAATAAAAATCTCAGGTTCTTCCAAACACTTCATTTTTATTGTTTCATGCATGGTTGTGTTGTTCTTGGAGCGTCTTCGTTTTAGTTTTTGGTTTTCGTTTGCTTAGTTTGCTTGAATAAATTGGTTGGGCCCCCTCATTCATACATTAGTTTTCAAATAAAATTGGTTTGGATTGGAAAAGAGTAGGAAAAGTTCATGCTTAAGTGATAAAAGGAGCTTGTTTTTTACTGTGGTCTATGCTTTGTCATGTCATGCTTGGTATTGTTTTGGCTTTATGCTTAGTGATTTTTGCTGTAGCATGACATGTTACAAACAATTGAGATTGCTTAATGTGCCTTGAAAAAATTATGCATTGTTTTAGCATATTAAAGCATAATATTGCGGTATTCTCCTTTGATGCTTTGTTTGGGTTGACTTGGCACATGCTCACACCATGTTATGACTATCCCAATTCACCATAGCCTTGATGATCATTTAGTTTTCGACTTGTAATATCACTTTATGCTTTAATTAATGATGTTTTGTTACTCTGCATTATTATGGCCATTATTGCTCTCTTAGTTGGTCGCTCCTAGTCTTTTGCTAGCCTCCATAACCAAGTATGAGTTCCACTCATGCATCCAACTCCAAATAAAACCAAGTTATTCCAAAGAGTCCACCATACCTACCTATTAGCATTTGCTATTACAAGTACATTCATGTTTTTATCTACCTTCCTAATTAAACTTGTTATGTGAAAATTAGTGATTAAAGCTCTCACGAACTTGATGGCACACTTCACTTTTCTTGCACTTAATAAACTTGAACCATTGTGTCGTGTATGTTGTATATGCTTGCACTTATATGTTGGGGATTAGCAGAACCATGTTGTCATGGGGAACACTTTCAACATTGCACTTGTACATTGTACCCAATTGATATGATGCTCTTTTGTCTATGGATGTTGTCGGTGTGAAATGAAAGGGGAGCTTATAAGTCCATGGAGTTATGTATGTGTGTTAGAGAAACGCCTGGGCCGCTGGTCTAATCCATGCCTAATCATGGTGGAAACCTGCAGCGTAACGATAATGAGCAATCTATGAAGCATTCTTCTTATAAAAAAGAGATAGAGATTGAGAAAAAGAGAAAAAGAAAAAAAGATGAGAAAAGAGGAAAGAGAGAAAAAAGCACCATTTTCCCATGGTAAATAAGAAGATAGTTGAGATGCTTGTTGTCTGCATGCCTTGTCATTTTGATATGGGAATTCTTCCGTATCATCGGGCAAGGGGTACCCGTTGGCGGTTCTCTATGATACACATGTACTTACTATGACAAGAACTTACCGGTAACTAAACTTGAGTAGCATGAGGAGCGGCCCTCATATTCAAGGACATGAGATTTCCAACTTATACTTTGTCAAGCATATACTCCATAGTTTGTTCACTTTAACCTTAATCACTTCAAGATGCTTATGATAGGGGCAATGAGAGCTGAAAGCTAATAAGTACAATAATTTTTGGAAGCTCTTTATGAGAATTGAATCCCTGCTTCCTTCTATGAAGGCCTTTCTTTTACTTTTATCTTGAGTCCCCATCTTCTATCTTTATGCACCTATTGAGAGAGCATAGTGGCTATTCTTAGTTTAATGTGCATTGTCCCAAGACTTGTTGATTGATTCATAACTTTGATATTGTTTGTCCTTAAACTATTTGTATCTAGTCACCCTTATGAACTTTGAAGGTGTCTTATGCATTTATGTTTTGCTATACCATGAGGGACAAGCTGAATTCCACTCTTATTATGTTTCCTATATGTGAAACAAACAAACATCTTTTAATGCATTGTTATTCATGATCTTTTGTTTGTACCTTTTCATGTTACAACATAGTTGCTATATTGTTAGAACTCTATCTTTCATGTTCATGTTTAGAGTACCGTTGATCTCAACTATCAATGCTTTTAGAATAATGATGATCAAGATTGTGTTGTCTGCATGTCACCTCAAAAATTATATTGTTTTTATCGTTTACTTACTCGAGGACGAGCAGGAACTAAGCTTGGGGATATTGATACGTCCATAACGTATCTATAATTTTTGATGGTTTTATGCTAATAATATGCTTTTGACACTCCTTTTTGTATAAAGTTTATGATTTATTTGGACTAACCTACTAATAGTTGCAAAAGTGCACAATGTTCTTGTTTTATACTTTGATGTGTAGGAATTACCAACAATACAAGTGGAAACCTTGTTGGAGTCGAATTGGGATTTTTTCAGAAATCTGTCTCAGAACTTGTCTTGAAGATGGTCACGTTTCGGGTCTAAGACGGCGTCAAACTGAAAACTCTTCAACTACAAATTTCTTGGAAATTTCACGACAAATGTTCTGGAAATAAAATTTAGCTGATTCTGAGTCCGGACGGGCCCGCTAGGCCCGATTTACTGCAGCCCAAGATGGGGTGACGGGAATTCGAGAAGCTATATAAAGTGTAACATCCCAAAACTTCAATCCAAACTTATCAAGATCAAGTCATCCAAAAATGGGGTTAACAAAAACTTTTCCAAAGTTAAAATGAAAGCATTCATATATGTGTGTATTTAAAATAGGAGTTGTTTTGAATTGCCATGATTGTGTGATAATTTGCTTCTAAAATGTTTCTTAAGTTATTTAAACATCATCTACACCATTCCCAAACTTTTCCTAAAAGAAATCAATTTAACTCTCATGCCTACTTTGGCTATTCCTAGTACTCAATTCTAACAGAAACAATTCTTGATCTTTGCACCCCTTGCTAGTACACATAATGAGGTACCAAGGCCCACCTTTTGATCTACTAAAAACCTTCTGTAAACTATTTTAAATGACAGTTTAAAATTGAATCTAATGCATATGCATAGATCACCCCTATTTCAAAAACCATGTATTTGAGCTCCATTTTCAAAACCCTTGCAACCAGAGACTACCTAGCACTAGTGGAGATCACCCAAAATTTTTGAACTCAAAATTCAAAACTTTTTCTCTTGCGGCCATTTCATCAAACACTTAAGTGCAGATTACAAACCAAACAAATTTCACTATTTTAAATAGTGTTCTGGCCAAACTTGTTCCCCAAATTGCCACCAAAAACCTCTCCACTACTCCCCCTAACCCTCTCTAGCCCTGCCCCACACTGTGCCACAACCAAATGGTCATGGCCATTAAGGACGAACCCCCACTTGGGCACCCCACCGGCGACAGCAAGCCACAGCCGCCGCCAACGCCATCCACCATGTCCTGGAGATAGCCAGTGGTCCACCTCCACCGTCCAACCAGTCCCAGCCCAAGGACAGCGACCCGAACGACCAGGAACCGCCGCGCCCCGAGCCTGTCGACCATGCCGACGCCGCCCGCAGAGCGCCGCGCGCCAAGATGCACAAGCGGCCGCCGACACCAGCCCGCCCACCGCTCCGCCTCGACCTAGAGAACACCCAGACACCCCGTCACGCCTAAAGCCCCACAGCCAGCCACCGCCGTGGACACGGCCGCCGCGCGAGCGCCACCTCACCCGGCCGCATGCCACCGCCCCTACGGCGCATTGAAGCACTAGAGCACCGCCAGGGACCGCCATCGATCGCCATCCCCAGCCATGCCGCTTAGCTCGTAGCCATGTCGCCACCGTCGACCGCCCATCCCGCTTCGGTCTCACCGCCGAGCCTATAAAGGAGCCTCCCAGCACCAAAGACTCACACCATTCCGCTCCCCTCACCTCTCTGAACCTCAACCACCCCTCGCCGGAGCAAGTGGAGCAGCAGCTCGCTGGAATTGGAGCCGGAGCCGCCGCCTCTGGAGAAGAAGGGTGCCGTTGATTCCGGCCACCCCAAGCTCCGCCGCGACCACGCCTCGCCTCGCCATCGTCTTCCACTTCGCTCGCCGCAAGACGCCGACCTGCTGGAGCCCTGCACGCCTCAAGAGACCGCCATCGAGCCGCTAGGGTTCAAGCTCACGGCGACCGTCTGGCCGTCGACGACCCTCACCGTAGATCTAGCCTCTAATCGCATGGCCAGCCACAGCTGACGTTTCAAGATTTAAGTGTCACCGACAAGTGGACCTCGTTGAGCTGTGTGTCAGAAGCGCCACCGGGCCGCCCATTTCCTTTCCCGCAAGCCCGAGATTCAAATCTAGGTTTTTCTTTTTAGTTAGAATATAGTTTCTGTCCAGTGTTTCAAAATTCAATCCTGTGAGTTTGACAAATCCAAATTACATGAAACTAATTTTTTCTGAAAGGTATTGAAAAGCTCTATCCAAGCCCATTGGATTTAATTCATTTAGAGTTATAGATTTCTCCTAATAAAAATAAGAAGACAAAAGCTTTTGCAACTTGAAACATTTTCATAAAATCAACCAAGTTAGCTTTTGAGTTGATTCCAACTCTCAAAAATCACATTTCATCATATCTATCCAAATATGTAATAATATTAAGGTTTACAGGCAATGACTTTGGACTAGTACCAAAATAATGCTATATAGGCATTTCTAGTCACTTTAAATCATTAAATAATAAACTTAAACCAAAGTAATATTGATCCAACCTTTAAATCTCATTCCCACATGTTAGAATATGTGGTGAGGACATGTGTCCACATGATCCCATATTTTGGTGGTGAATATTAAATTTTAGTTAATATTTCAATGAGTAGAAATTACTTTTCCAAAATAAAAAGGTTGAATTTATTGAATTAAAACTTGTGATGTTTGGGATGATAATAGATCATCAATTGTGTGGTTTAGAATACTACTTAGCCCAAGTTAAGTATTGTTTGGTGATTGTGCACTCCCTATGTATTTCTAGACGATAGTACCGACCAAGCCTTCGAGGAGGAGGAGTTCTACCAAGAAGAAGAAGAAGAAGAAGAAGAAGAAGAAAACTTCAACCACTGCACCAACCAAGGCAAGCTATTAGTGGCAAGCTAACCCTTGCAAACATGCTTTAGTAAGCTATTATAGCAAGCTAGAATAAAACTCGATAGTTTAGTAAAGATGCCTTAAGCATACTTTGATCACACCCCCTTAGTTTACACACAGTTCTTTAATTAAGTTTGAAGGTAGCATAAAGAGTATAAAACTTGACCTACTTAGAAACCCTTAGATGTCATTCTATGGCATGAGATTGATCCCACCTTTCCACCTTAGTGAACACTCTTAACCTAGTGTTTTAGAATAGATCAAACTTGAGTCACTTTAGATGGGAACACTTGGTGAAAATGAGTTATGAAAACCTTGGAATGATGAGTCATTCTATTGAGATGTTTTGACCTGTGTTGAGAAACACAACTGGTTTATGATGATGAAAATGATGAGGCATGAGCCTTAACCCTTTTATAAAACTGATGGTTGGATTCGGATGCGATACCATTCCAAATTTACCGTACAACCACATTACCTAAATTGGGTAAGGCTTAGCTGGAAATTTATATGCATTAGTATTAGTTCCCTCACGGGAGAGGTTTGAGCTGAGGCTACCTCTCATGATGTCCACCTATGCAGTGCCCAAGATGACTGATGGTCATGGTTGGGAGGCCATGCTCATAGGAGAGGTGCTCGTACTAGGGTGTGTAAAGGGAAGGTTATGTTTGATTATCTGCATACCAAGTATGATGATTCGTGGTTATTCTGACGGATGTATCGAATCTTGTGGTGAAAGTGTACCACCTCTGCAGAGTGTCAAACTATTGAATAGCTGCGTTCATGTTATGGACAGTTGGAATGGCCATACTGTTTCGTTGTCAGATGTTTCTAAATAACTTGAAATGAACGAGGAACCTTGACTTGACCACAACAGGGTTGTGTAGATGAAAATAGCTTCCCAACTTAAGTGATTCTAGACTTTTATTTTATCTTTTCTTGCTTTAGAACTCAGCTTAGGTTTCAAACTTAACTTGATAGTTATTCTTTCCATTCAGTACCTTAACTTGGAATTATAACCCTTGCTAGTAGTAGTTTGCGAGTACTTAAAGAGTACTCATGGCTTTTGTCCCTGGCTATTATCATGGCCAGACTATGAAGGAGATTATCAATATGATGGTCAGCAGGACGGCTATGATATCTAGGACTATCTGCCTTCGTCAGCATTGCCTGTGCCCCTGAAGATGGACCCCACCGCTACGCTATCGTTTAATTCCACTGCTTGTTGTATTAAAGACTGGATCATGAGATCCTTATTTGTGTAAAACCTTATGTATGGTTTGTAATGGATTATGTACTGTGATATCCAATCCGTTATGTCTCGCAAAAATGGTAATCCTGGGATTGCGAGGTATGGCATAACGGGCATCTGGGATTAAAAATCCGGGTGTTGACATAAAGGGAGGAAACCTAATTCGCCCAAGACACCTCCACCCATGAATTTGCAGCCGCCAAAGCCATGTTTTTGCCTCCCCCATGGATCCCATCTCCATGGGGGAGGGCTCCCAAGAAGCCATGAAAGAAGGGGGCTAAGGGGCAGTGCTCCCCCATGATATCGGCGGCAGGGAAGGAGTCCCCCGCGCTGCCGCCGCCCTCTTTACCATATTCACCGCCATCTCCATCACCTAATCCTCCTAGTATGCAGTGGTTCATCCTCCCACACACCTCTGTACCGTCCTATGTAAACATGTGGTTTGATGCTATAAGTTATAATCATATGATCTATGTCATGTTTGCGTAGTTTCTTTGTTCTTAGATTGAATGGTTGAACGTCTTTGGTTCACTAGAGTTGTATGTTAATATGGTACAGTCCTTTGGTGTCCATTATATTTGTGCGTGCATGGATTAAACATCATAGGGTTTGTAGTATGTGTAAAAGGAAGGGGGGAGTTCTGCCAGAGTGACAAAAACCTGAGGACGCGAACCGGAACGTTGCACGTATGGGAGTAAGAGGACCATTAAACTTAAGGCTATGGTTGGGGAAACCTTAATGCATTGTTAGTACTTACGGATGTTTGCTAACAATCCAATCATATAGTACATGTAATTCCAAGTAGTGAAGCGCATGTATATTTAGCCTCTCCCACATAGAAAACTGCATCGAAGATAATGAACCTGATCTATTCGCTATTTAAACTTGGACAAAGCCACCACAATTACCACCACTATTCCACACTCATGGTTCTGTTAATTTAGTCTATTTTATTGCTGGAGCAACTAGATTTACTTTCTTGTTATTTATTATCATGCAAAGCTATCTCTATTACTCGTATTGTTGCTCTAGTTTTATTTCCTAGATAATGCAAACATTTAGTGTGCATAGAGTTGTATCAATGGTTGATAGAACTTGAGAGAATATTTACCCTCCCTTTAGCTCCTCGTTGGGTTCGACACTCTTACTTATCGAAAAGGCTACACACGATCCCCTATACTTGTGGGTTATCAAGGCCTTCGATCGTCGGGTGATTCACCAGGATTCTATCACATCCTCTGGTAGCTCTCCTTTAGTCATATATACTATATACGGTTGCATCTAGGTTGGTTCAATTAGCATGACCTCTTTGATTTCTTGTTTTTATTCTTCGATGGCCTCTTCTATGCTCTTGGTTTCTGAAGGATCCCCGACTCTTTTTGCGGATGTTTCTTTTTCCCTGTTTTTGGTGCCACCACCTCGGAGACTCTTTTTGCTTTGATTGATCGCTCCACTATCTCTTCCCAAAAAACTCCTGGTGGTATTGGTAAACACAATGATCCGATGTTTGCTAGATTGTCGGCTTCCTCATTGCTTGCTCTTCCTATGTGTGATACTTCACACCCATCAAATTGAGCCTCCATGATGTTGTATAAGTCGCGATAAGCAATCATATTTTCGCTGACAACATCGCACTTGTTCATTGCCTGTTGTGCCACAAGATTGGAATCTCCGAAGATTTTGAGGTGAGTTACACCGCAAGCTTTGGCCATTAGGGTATTCTGCTTCGTACTCGTATTCTGCTTCGCACTCGTATTCTTAGTTGCACCGTATCGCAAGATTTTGAGGTGAGTTGCATCGCACTCGTATACTGCTTCATTATTGGATGCATTTGTAAAGCTCATCTGAAGAATATAGCGCATTTTGTCGCCTTGAGGTGATATTAGTACGACTCCTGCTCCTGCTCCCTCCGTTCTTTTTGATCCATCAAAGTACATTGTCCAGGCACTAGAAAGGTCTGGTGGACCTACACATTGCAATTCCGTCCACTCTGTGATGAAATATGGCAGAACTTGTGACTTAATTGCTTTGCGCTTCTCATAAGTGATATCCCTAGGGGATAATTCGATGCCCCATAGAGAAACACGCCCAGTTGCTTCTGGATTGTTGAGGATGCTTGACAAAGGTGCTTCGTTGACCACTATAATCGGGTGCTCCAAAAAATAGTGGCGTAATTTTCATGCTGACATAAATACCCTGTATGCTAATTTCTGGTAGTGTGGGTACCTTTGTTTGGATGGCGATAATACCTCGCTCAGGAAGTAAACTGGTCTCTGCACGCGGTGGGTCTTTCCTTCTTCGGGTCACTCTACGACTAGGACCGTACTGACCACCTGATGTGTGGCAGCAATATAAAGGAGCAGAGGTTCCTTTTCTTTTGGTGACACGACGACAGGAGATGTCGAAAGTGTTCTTTTAAGATCTTTGAAGGCACGCTGAGCTTCTTCCGTCCATTCAAATTTTTCTGATTTCCTCATGAGGGCATAGAATGGCATCGCTTTTTCTCCTAATCTTGCGATAAAACGACTTAGACCGTCACTCATCCCGCCAGTTGCTGTACGCCACGTAGGTTTGTTGGCTTCTTCATTGTGAGGATTGCTTGTATTTTGTCGGGATTAGCCTCGATTCCTCTAGATGATACCAAATATCCGAGGAGTTGCCCTACCGGGACTCCAAAGGAACATGTCTTCGGATTCAGTTTGATGCTAAACCTGTCGAGATTTCTGAATGTTTCTTCTAGGTCCTTTATGAACGTAGATCCTTGACCTGTGGTAACTATGACGTCATCAATATATACTTGCATGTTTGTGCCTATTTGACTTCCCAGGCACTTCTGCATCATCCGCTGATATGTTGCTCCAGCGTTCTTGAGGCTAAATGGCATTGTTGTGTAGCAGAATACGCCATAAGGCGTGATAAATGATGTTTTCTCCTGATCTTCTTCCTTCATCCTGATCTGGTGGTAACCTGAGTAAGCGTCCAAGAAAGAAAGACGTTCGCATCCCACGGTTGCATCGATAATTTTGTCGATTCACGGCAATGGGAAGTGATCTTTTGGACAATGTTTGTTCAATGCAGTAAAGTCGATGCACATCCGAAGTTCCGTAGTGTTTTTGTTTGGAACACATACTGGGTTTGCAAGCCACTCTGATTTTGTTAATTCTTTGATGAAATTGGCATCGGTTAGGCGATGGAGCTCCTTTCCAATGGCCTTGCGTTTTGGTTCTGTGAAGCGTCGAAGCGGTTGTTTTACTGGCTTCGCCTTTGGATCTAAATTTAGTGTGTGCTCAGCGAGTTCCCTGGGGATTCCCGGCATGTCAGAAGGTAGCCATGCGAAAATCTCCCAGTGCTCACGGAGGAACTGGATGAGCGCACTTTCCTATGCGGGATCAAGGTTAGAAGCCACAAATGTTGTTTTCATCGGGTTAGCGGGGTGGATCTATACTTCTTTTATGTCTTTTGCCGTGTCAAAAGCCTGATCGGGATTGACACGTGCTACCTCCAAAGGTTGTTCGTTTGCTGAACTTTTGAGTTGCTCGAACTCCGTTGCCATCCCTAAAGATTCAGAAATTTTGTTGAACTCTCGATCACAGTTGTCTGCATGTGTGAAGCTTCCTTGTACCATGATAATTCCCTTTGGTGCTGGCATTTTCATTACTAAGTATGCGTAATGTGGCACTGCCATGAATCGTGCAAAGGCTGGTCGTCCCAGGATTGCATGGTATTGTGATGGCTAATCCATGACTTCAAATTCGAGTTTTTCTCACCTGAAATTTGTTTTGGAACCAAAAACAACGTCAAGAAAAACTTTGCCTAAAGGAATTTCAGCTTTACCTGGTACTATTCCGTGGAAAGAGGTTTCTGTTGGAGCAAGATTATCCAGAGGATAGCCTATTGTTCGCAACATTTTTGCGTAGATCAGATTTATGCTACTCCCTGCATCCATGAAGATCTTGCTCATATTGAATCCGCCAATTTGTGCTTCGACTATCAGGGTTGAATGACCTGGTCGTGGGACCCAGAGTGGGTGATCTGCTCTGCTAAATTTTATTTCTTTCTCTAACCAATGGAGATATTCGGGTATAGCTGATGTTGATGTTTCCGCCATATTGATTTGTCTTGTGATGAGCTTCTGAATTCTGTTGAGTGGACACCCTTTCTGAATCATAGACATTGTTCCTTTTGATCTAGGGTGCTCGTTGTTTTGGTCGTTTGAGTTTTGTGGTGGTGCAACTGGTGGTGGTGCACCGATAGCTAGTGCGCCAGGCATGGATGTGTAACCTCAATTTGCTGCTTCGGTTGCCTTTGCATTGCACAACTCCTGCATTTTCAGGAATGTTTGGCAGTCTTTCATTAGGTGGTTGGATTGTCGTCTGCCTGCTGAGTCGATGTAAAAGGGCATATTACAGGGCCCTTCCAGCATTTGTATTGCGTACATAGGTGGGTCTCGTGCTCTTGGCTGATACTATTGTGCAGACTGGCTTCCTCTAACGTCGTCCCTGTTCTGGCGGTATCCGCCGCTATGGTCGTTGCTTCTGTTATTACCTTCACCTAAAAAACCTGTTGCGACGTAGCTTGGTTCCGTGTTTCCATCGTTGTTCCTCCTTCTTCTATCGTTGCCGCGTTTATCCCTATCTTCCTCGGTTGATCGTGCACGCTTATTATGTAGTGTGTCCTCTCCATCAGCCCCGCGGTTTGCTATCTCCATTAACTGTGATACTGTCTTTGGTTTAACCCATCCCAGTTCTTCTATGAATTCTCGGCGACGGAGGCCGTCGTTGAAGGCATCGATGACCCTTTCGTCGGATATGGATTCAGCTGAGTTTTTGATAATATTCCACCGTTGTATGAACGCTCTTATTGATTCTCCAGATTTTTGTTTGCACGCTCGCAATTGCTCCAATGATGCTGGTCATTTGAATGTAGAGTAGAAATGTCGGATGAATTTATCTTCTAGGTCATTCCAGCTACCAATTGAATCTTCGGGTAACTGCCTCAACCATGATCTTGTGGCTCCGGTGAGATGTAGTTGTAAACTTTGCATTGCGGTAGTTGTGGAGCCACCCTGTAATTTGACAGTGGCCAAGTAGTCTGCTAACCAAGCTTCGGGTTCCTGGAGTCCATCATATTTGTGACGGTCGTGTGGAAGTTTGAAGTCCTTGGGTATTGAGGCCTTGCAAATCCTCTACATGAAACAGCTGGCTCTGCATAACTCGTGATCGTCTTTGTTGTATCCATCCTGGTATCGTCGGCTGCGGCTTTCATCTCTAGGTCTGCTGCTCCTATGCTGGGTGTTGTCGTTTCTTGTATTGCTTCGTGGCTCAGATCCTACGAGATTCATCAGGGCGGAGCGGTCAAATCGGCGGGTACCAATACAAGGGTGGGCGGGTGTGGATTTTCTTTCATCGAGTTGATGCTTGGTGGAGAGCGTTCCGCCAAATCCGTGTTTCTAGCATCCAGGTTTCCCACAGACTGCGCCAATTGACGAGGGGTAACCTCGGCAATGCCCATGGTGATGGACTTAGGGTTTTGCGGAAAAGAGAACGCTGGGGATTTCGTCGGATATCAGGAGAACAATGAAGTCAAAGTCGCCTGAATATTGGGAAAACACTCTATTACAAGTTGTCCTCTAGATTTCGGTACCCTCGCTTGGGCTTCTCCCGTCCTATATATAATAGGCTGGGTCTCAAAGCTGTATGCGGATAGGTTTCATACACGCGTAATTACAATACCAACACAATGTCGGTTCGTAATTTCTTTCCTAATACTATCAAAGTCTTTGTCGGCTGCTTCCTTGGACTGTTATCTGGAATCTTCATGGCCCGTAGGCCTTTTACCCAATGTAGGGTAACAAATAATGAGCATCTGAGTAATCATACCCATGTCAGCTATTTTTCCTGATAGTGTGCATAGAAATTGCCATTGGCACGTAATTAAAATAGCCAATGAGAAGCTAGGGTCGTTCCTTGGGCGTCATCCTGGTCGAGCTGAGGACTTCAATGAGTGCATTGATGAGAGTATGACTATTGAAGAGTTCGAAGCAACTTGGGCAGCAATGGTCGTGAAGTGGGGATTGTCCGGGAATGAAACCTTTTTTTGGTTAAAAAATTATGCCCATACATGGGTTCCATGTTATTTCAGGGAATGCTTCTTCCCTTTCTTACAGTCAACTCAAAGGAGTGAAGGATTCAACATAGTCCTAAAAAGGTACATCAAACCCCAGAACTCTATCAAGAACTTTGTAAGGCAGTATGAGAAGATTCAGGCAAAGATTTTGGGTAGAGAGGGCTTCAATGATTGCCGGACGGATGAGCTTGAGGTGAGGCCATGGTCCCCATTCCCAATAGAGAAGCATGCACTCGTTGTTTACACTAGGGACATCTACTTGAGGTTCAGGGTGGAATTTGAGCCTATTGGGCACTACAATGTGCAAGCGCAAGGCGAGAACATATACTTGTTGGTTCCTAACAATGTTAAGTGCTACCCTTATGGCTCTAGGACCTAAATGGTTAATGCAAATGATGGACACTTCAACTACGATTGTTGCAAGTTCCAGCGTTATGGTATCCTTTGTTGCCATGTGCTGAAAGTGTTCACGCATGTAGGTATTGATGCACTACCGGAAAAGTTCATTCTTAAACGGTGGACTCAGTAAGCAATTGAGGATGTGGTGCTACCTGTTGAGCAGGTACAAGATGATGTGATGCCTGAATTGTCTCGACAGAAACTACGGTTTGCAAACTTGCCTAGATTGTTTGTGCAAATGGGTAAAATTCTTAGTGAATCAGATTAGGCAGAAGCTATTGCTCGTAGGCACATCAGAGAGATGAAAGTTGAGTTCGCACAACTGAAAAAAGTTTGGAAAAAGAAGAAACCAGCCCACACAAACAATGCCCCTAATGTGTCACATAACACTGCAACTCCCAGCGCATCGCAGCAAACAACAACTCCTAATGCATCGCAGCAAACATCAGCTCCTAATGTGCATCACCCCACTTATTCAGCTCCTAACATGCACCGATCACCAGTAGCAGATCATTTGCCAACAGGGCCACGGCCAAAACCTCCTGGCAGTCAGCGTGGTCATTCAGGCCCTATGTGGCCCCGCCGCCACCTCCGCTTACAAGTTAGTGTATGCCTTGTGCATCGCGAACTGTAACAATTCATGGTCCTCATTCGGGTGCATTTTTGGGTGGCGCTACTTTGTTAGCGCAACAAACATCATCAAGTGTGCGGGGTTTAATGCACGAAGTACCTTCTCCAGCGACTGCAATGCTACCTGGCCCCGCTGCTGCTCAACAACTAGACCGTGCCAAACAAAAAACATCAGGGTCAGGTGCGTCTTTTGTTCAGAAACCGGGTGGTGTGGTTGCGCCGAATAGAGAAGATTTTGTAACACTAAACCCTCCCAGGTCTACAACTAAAGGGCGGAAGAAAGGACGAATTCCATCTGGCATTGAGTTGCAAGCAAAAAAATCCGTCTATGTAGCTTGTGTTCTGAGCCTGGACATAACGCTGCTACGTGTACTTCTGGGTTGGCCATAAGTAGTGGATTTGTAGGGTGAGCTCAGTTATGTTTTTTTACTGTATCAGCTAACTTGGGTTACCATCTTGCTAAAGTTGGCTATATGTAAGTTGTGTTTTAGATGCTAAAACTTGGCTATTGAGTTGTTTTTATATTCGCTCTGCTCATTCAGAGGCATCTGTACCCCTCACTTTCCGTATTCTGTTTTTGCGGCACTAAGAACATAAAATCCATTGTTCCACAGGGATAAACACACACTCTTTGTTTTGCCCTGCATATAACCAAGTTGGTTCCTAAATATAACCAAGTTGGTTCCTAACTATAACCAAGTTGGTTTCTGAATATAACCAAATAGGTTATGACTAGTAACTGTTTGGTCTATGAAACCAACTATGCTCTCTTTTTTATGCTGAAGGACTATATTCTTTATCATGGGGTTGTCCCCCCCATTATGAATTTTTATCGTACTATGTTGTATGATCTCTTCTCCCTAGTTGTATCCTAGGTACAACTAAGTTGTTTTATGCCCAGATTCAAGTTTGGTACTTCCAGCTACAAACTGAATCTTACTGCATTTTTGTGAGGACTGAAAGAACATTTTTTGCTACGTATAGTACTAAAAATATTCCTGATTAAGTTGTTGAAAAGAAATCTAGACTAAGTTGTCTTCTTGAGATTATACGTCGTGTTTTTTTTTGCATGATCTACCCCAAGTAAGGAGTACATAGGTTATGATCCTTATGCTCTAGACAGATAACCAAGTTGGTTCCTAAATATTACCAAGTTAGTTCCTGACTATAAACCAAGTTGGTTCCTGACTATAACCAAGCTAGTTCTGAATATAATCAAATAGGTTTATGAAAACATAAAAATCTATTGTTCCACAGGGATAAACACACATTCTTTTGTTTTGCCTATTGATGAAAGAATTTGCATATATATTAGAAGAAGATATAGGTGCTTACCTTATTTCTTTAGGATGGTTTTCTAGTTCGTGTTGTTTTTCGGCGAGGTAACCCCTGTGTGGGTCTGTACTTTCCTTATATTTGGTAGATTTGTTGGTCCATACACTGGTAAACTCCTCCCGTTCCAATGTTCAGCATTGAACAAAGTGCATAGATCGCAATCATAGTTGCATGTTTTAAAAAAATTAAGTTGGTTGCTGTTGATTTTTTAAGTTATTTATAAACACATGCCGAAAAAGTTGAATCAAAAAAGGTTATTGGGTTGATTCGAAAATTAAATTTGGATTCTGGAGTTTTTCAACTTAAGTAGATCTGTAGCCAACTTCATGTGTTTGATATACTCCCTTTGTCGATTGGTTTGGAGGGTTGATGTATTCAACTTTGTAAGATCTGATCTACACAGCTGAATTTGCATAGTTTTTATTCCCATAAGATCTTGATGGGAGCGACTAAGTCATTGACAATTTCATTGAACTTCTTCATTGAACTTCTTATCAGATAATGACCTGATCGAATCAAGAACTTCGAACCATTTATCCCTTATGTTGATGACAAATAACCAGTAATGATTAATGTGGTCACGCTCGCCCGGTGCCAAGTTCTCAAGTACGGGCATCATAACTTGTGTTTTCAAGAAAGGAAAAAAAGGTTGGATCAGAAAAGAGTTTATGGTGTGTATTTTGGAGAAAAGGTGTCAGGGAAAACAAGTGAGTAAAGAAAGAATATTTAGAAAAATCCAACTTAGTTTTGGTGTACTCTACAACTTTATGATGAATGGGGGCCAACTTAGTTATAATATAGTCTCCAACTTAATTAAAAAAATTGGGAAAACGAAGTTGGTAACATATTCAGAACCCAGAACTTATGAAAAAAGTTGTAGTGTAAATATGGAACCCACTTAGTTATGGGAGTGGAACCAACTTAGTTAAATCCAAACTAACAAAACACTAGGAGTTTTGGTTGTTGTTTTTGGGTTTGATCCCACGATTTATCCTTGATGATGGGTGGGACTAGGTCTCTAGGTCTATCTGGCCAGATCCAGGGTGTCTCGGTGTTTCTCGTCACGGTGGTGTTCCTTCACTGGCAGGAGGTGGTGTGGTTGGTGGTGAGGATTCATAATGCAACTTAGTTTTTGGTGTATTCTGCAACTTAGATATTCTGAAACCAAAACTTACAAAGTTTTTAGTCTACTATGGAACCAACTTAGTTATGGGGGTGGGACCAACTTAGGCTAAGGTGGGACCGACTTTGTTATGTTGCATCCGACAATTTAGTTATATTCATAAATCAAGTTTGATAAAAAAGAAATTCAGAATCCAAAACTAAAACCAACTGCTTTGGTCATCTCCTCCTTTCCCCTTGAGAGTCGACCTTCATTTTCCCATACCAAAGTTTGTGGAAAAAAAAGATGGACTAGGTGGTTAATTGGCTTTCATATACCTATTGGTAGTAGTTTTGGGTTGTAGTTTTTGGGTTTGATCCCATAGTTTATCCTAGATGGTGGCTGGGAGTAGGTCTCTGGATCTATCTGGCCCAGATCCAGGGCGTCTCGATGTTTCTTGTTGTGGTGGTGTTCCTCTAATGGCAGGAGGTGCTGTGGTTGGTGGTGAGGATTCAGAATGCAACTTAGTTTTGGATGCATTCTGTAACTTTTATGTTGAATGGGGACTTAGTTATAATGCATTCTCTAAACTTAATTAAAATTCAGAAGATGTGAACTTGGTGGATATTCAGAACCTAAAAACTTACAAAAGTTTGTAGCCTAGTATGGAACCAACTTAGTTATAGGGTGTGGAACAGATTTAGTCTGAGTTAGAACCAACTTAGTTATGATGCGTTCGGCAACTTAGTTATATTTATAATCAAGTTGATAAAGAAAGAAAATCAGAATCCAAACAAAAAAGACCAACTTCGGTATGGGAAAAAATGACTTACACTATCTTTCCTTGCCGAAGTGCTTTTTCAACTCTCTTTTGTTGTATTACATATTTTTAAGTAGGCTCTAAAACACGGGAGAGAGGCATTAGATACAACATGCAAAAAAATAGAAAAAGATGCTGAATGATAAATGTTACAATGTACTGTTTTAGGGGTCATTACCGTAACCCTCAAAGGCATGACAAGCTTCTTAACCATCTTAAGTTTCCATAACATTATGGACTCTATTCCGAGTTCCATTACAGTATTCAACAACTGTCCGCAGAGCATCATGGAGTTTAACAGATATCTGAGTGTAACAAAATACTTTTCATAGGATACTACTATTTGTGTATTGTCGATGTCTTGGCCCCCTTTGGTTCTTTTTTCATGTGCAGTAACTGCGTTGTACAGTTCTTTCACATCAGCTGAACATGTGTACAACCTTTGATCAACATATGCAAAGTAAGGTGATTTCACTACAGGATCCTGCCTAATGATTCTTCTTTCTTGTACTTGTGGGCAATCTCCTGCAGTGGTGCTTCCAGAAGAATCAGGGTCCAATGCAATGGCACTTCCCACCCTTGTTGGCGTTTGGAAACCGCTCTTTATTTGCTCAACCTTGGGGACATCCTTCATATGACCCCTTTATTTTTTCACCTTTTCAGTTGTGGCACATGCTTCTCTCATTGTTTCCTCATCCTATGCCCAATCATCATTGAACCTTTCATCGTTCAGGTTGACTGGTGTTATGCTTGCTGAAATTGAATGGTCTAGAAGTATGCACTTGTTTTCGTCCTTCTCTGGGCTGTCAAACCCTAGGTCGAAAGATGGTGGATCGCAGGCTTGATCCACTATATCTTGCCAGGAGATTTTTTTATCTACTGGTGCGAACTTTGGTACAGGTGGTAGTGGACATGCATCACTTGTTTTTGTTTTGTGTGTGTGTGCTGCATATTCCTGGATTTTCAGTACTTGCACAATGCAACGGTGTAGTTGCGGTCACCTTCAGTTGTCTGCTGCTAGTTTTGGGAGGGGGGTTTGGTAAGTTCATAAGGACTCCCTTCACTTGATGTTGCAGTATCTGTGGGCTTGGTATACGCAGCTGGGTGGCTTGGACCGCGGCAGCAGCAGAAATGGTTCCTGCATCACTCGTTTTTGTGTTGCGTGTGCTGCATATTCCTGGATTTTTTGTACTTGCGCTATGTGGCGGTGTAGTTGCGGTCACCTTCAGTTGTGTGGTACCAGATTTGGGAGGGGGAAGAGGGGGTTTTGGTATGTTCATAGGGGCTCCCTTCTTAAGTGACAATCCCTTCACTTGATGTTGTAGTATCTGTGGGCTTGGTATACACGGCTGGATGGCTTGGACCGCGGCTGCAGTAGTAACGAGTGTTTGGGGCTTTGTCGTTGGTCGTTTAGTTACTGCTACTGTGTTTGTTGGATGTTCATTCAATGAGTTGTTCCCCTCTTCGGTTGTTCCATCTTCTTCTTGGAGTCCACAATGCGCGGACATCTTCTGTCTCCTCGTCCCCTGTGTCTGCCAATCATCTTTTATATCTAGTTTCTGAAGGTTGAAGCACTCTACTGTTAGCTTGTGTATTGCATTGTCGCTTCCAATCATATCTACCAGAGGAACATTTGCAGTACGTGCCCTCAGCTCCCTGTCTACCATCTCATTGAAGACATCATGAGCATCACTCTTGCCATCGTCATCAAAAAACTCAGGAGCTTCAATGTGCAGGCGGTCAATTTGCTGTCTTGTTTCTACTGCAACCATTTCTCTCAACTCTGAAAATGGACTTCATGTTGAGTTTTGGTCTTCTATCTGATGACCTTGTCCTGCATGTAACCTTACTGTCCATTCTTCCTCTGCTTTCCTTCTTGTTCTTTGAATCAAGCCCTGCACTGAGAGATCATCGGGCTTACTCCCATAGTCACCATCTTGGTTTGCTATGTCAGTGCCCCTCTTCCTGAGGTTGCTAGCTGGTCCGTCATGGTTTTCCTTTGGTGTCATCCTAGATGATCTTCTTGGCATCTTATTCAAGTTGCACCCCCGGATCTTCCTCTTGTTCATGTTCTCCATCTCTTCCATTCCCGTTGCTTGCATATCTGGTAGCTCCATCTTCTTCATCTTCTTTGTTGTGGCCATCTTCCTCGTTCTCATCGTCACTATCATCATCACTGTCAGAACCATCATCATGGTCACTTTCATCTTCTTCGTAGTTTTCATTGTCCAATTCTCCATCAGTCCTTTGCTTCTTTCTTCTCCCCTCAACATAGCTAGACCTTTCTTCACTGTATATATCCCGAGTAGCCTCGACAAATGTTCCGATCCTGTTGGATATGTCTGTGCATAGCTCGCCCATGCATATAGCAAGTTTCCTTGTTCTCTGCATAATCAAAAAAGGCATAGGGAAAAATTAATAAACCTCCAGCAGCCAACTTACTCATCTTCAGTAGCCAACTTAATAACCTTGTGAAAGGATTGTATGGTCACCTAGAGGGGGTGAATAGGTGATACTTCAAATTTTACTTCTTTTTCAGATTAGGGTTTGACACAAAGGTAAATTCTCTAGATATACAACTATGGTGAATTTACCTATATGTCACACTAGCACACCTAACTAAGCAAGGGCTAGATAAAGTAAGGTGCAGTAAAGGATAGAAGTAATCGTAGTGAAGCACACGGGGACACAAGGTTTATTTCCTGTAGTGCCTTCCTTTTGAGGGGAAGTATGTCTGCGTTTGGAGAGGGGGTGGTATCAAACCACCAACACCACGAGAGGCCTCCCTTGTTCTCTGGTGAACCTCACCCCAAGGGGATCGATTCACGCTTCCACTATATCGACAACCTTCAAGGTGGTAGTCGGCACCCTTAAAACAAGTTCGAGGCACAGACCCAACTTAATTGGGGGCTCCCGAATCCAAGCAAATTGTCACACAATCAAAGACAAGCTTGAAGAATCAAATCAAACCAAAACAAGGCTTAGGGTTTCCAATGAAACCCTAGAGCAAGGTGCCCTCAAGTGAATGAGGGGGAATTGAAGATCTCTCTTGGAGAAGTTGTAGATCGATGCCTCCTCCTCCGATTCCCCAAAGAACAATGACTTTGGGTGGTTGGATGAAGAGATCTTGGAGTTTTGGTGGCTCAAATGGTGTGGTCTTGTTTTTTTAGAACGAGCAGCTGGAGGAAGGGGATGAGGTCCCCTATTTATAGGCCTCACTTTGTGAACCGTTTTCTGACCATTGGGGACTTTCCACACCAGATACTCCGGTCTGATAGACCAGAGACTCTGTTCTGCACCGGAAACTCCAGCCCATCTTTGGTCCATCTCTGGACAGGCTCTCTGACTGTCTTGGGAAGGGTCTTGTCATTCACTCTGGAGACTCTGGCCGAAACTCCAGACCAGAGACACCGGAGACTCCGATGTTTGCACACCAGAAAATCCGGTCTAAGAAATCACACCAGAGACTCCGGCCGATATCCGGTCTGTCTCCGGACCCCCTCACAGAATGACCCTAGGTCGAGTCTAGCACCCACACCGAGAACTCTTGGGGAAACTCCGGACCACACTGGAGACTCTGTTGTTTGCACACCGGAGACTCCAGTCTGGAATCTTTAGGTGAGCTTAGTTTTGGCCATGGAATTTCCCACATTAATCTGACTTTTTCTCTTTTCAATAGATTGACATGTAGGCATGAACACACAGTAAAATGAACCTTATGTTGTTAACGAACACCAAAACAGATTAGGACAATAAATGTCCTTTCAATCTTCCCCTTTTTGGTGTTCGATGACAACAAGAGGTTTTGCATGGAATTTTTAATAAGACATATGTATGCTCCCCCCGACGATGTGCAGCAAGATAATCAAGTAATACATGCAAGTTAGGTAATGGATAACTCTTACAATAAGGGAACGGGCATAGACATGTCCACACACATAGATAGTTCACATAAACTAAATAAGTCTCACAAGAACCAAATGAAAGTAAATGTTCAAACATAAAGATACGACAACCCGACCCATGCAAATCCCGATGCTCCTAATGGACAACTCCGCCCCCTTTGGCATCGAAACACTGAAAAGGGAAAAGTCCAGGCTATCGTCCCAAAGAAGATCACACGGAGTCATCATCGTCATCATCATCCTCATCCTCATCATAATCATCATCAGCATCAAAAGTTTGTGGCCCTTTGCCGTGAGGGCGAGAAGAGGAGGTGCCCTGAGGTGCAAAACCAGAAGTGACCTTAGAGAAAGTCTGCCAGTCAATCAAGCTTACATTCATAGCATTCCAAGCACCAAAGGAAAGTGTGTGATCTGACTCTACAGATGGTTCGGCTCCATGTTCATTGTTGTATTTTGACTCTCCTTCCTCTTCTTCCTCACCTGTGCCTTGATGTCATTGAGAAGCTTCTCAATTCTGCGGTTGCTCTTGTAGGACTCATGATGTCCCTTGCGGATGCCCATGCTCATGCAACACAAGGTCTTCTCCCAGAAGGATGCCTTCTTGACTTTCTGCTGAACAAAATCATGTGTGACAGGAAGCATGGGTGCATTGGAGGCATTCTTCCTCCTAGAGCCCCTAGGAGGGGTGGGAGCACGCTCAGCCTCAGAGATCTCCTCATCCTCACTCTCAAACGGCTGCCTAGAAACCATCTTCCCTTTCTTTTGAAGGGACACCAATGCATGCTCTGTAAGATTGGGAGGAAGAGCAAGTGGGGAACCATGGACTTGAGTATTGATCAGCCCCATCACTAAAGGAGCATATGGAGGAAATTTCCTGTAGAGAATAGCATGGTGCATCTCCTCAAAAATTTAATCCATGACATCAATAGCAAGCCTTCAGCATTAGGGCCAACAAGATATACCTTGTGAGCATGGTGAAGTAAGTTGACAAGCCCACATCTAATAGCATCATCATTGCCAGCACTGGGAGAGATGTTGTGGTGGATGATGTCTACGCACTTCTATTCTTGTAGACAGTTGTTGGGCCTCCAAGTGCAGAGGTTTGTAGAACAGCAACAAGTTTTCCCTTAAGTGGATCACCCAAGGTTTATCGAACTCAGGGAGGAAGTGGTCAAAGGTATCCCCTCTCAAGCAATCCTACAATCAAGATACAAGAAGTCTCTTGTTTCCCCAACACACCCAATACACTTGTCAGGTGTATAGGTGCACTAGTTTGGCGAAGAGATAGTGAAATACAAGTGGTATGGATAATTATAAGTGGTAACGGTGCCAGAAAATAGCTTGTTGGCATGTGGTTGACTTGGGAAAAGACTAAACGCAAACTGGAATAAAGATGGAAGCAAGCAAACATGTAACAGATCTAATTAAAAATGGTGTATCAATGCTTAGAAACAAGGCCTAGCGATCATACTTTCACTAGTGAACACTCTCATATAAATATATTCTTCTTTATGATACTACGCTGAACTACTCTCCGGTTGGACACTCTAATCCATGGTAGGGCTATAACAGCACACCTCAAAGTAAGCCTTTCCCATCCAGATAACCCCACACTGTCACCTTGAGTACTAGATGGTTCCAACAAACACCACAATTTCATAGAAAGATCCAACTCCAAATATAAATCATAACAAGTATTTGTAATCTCTAGCCTAAGTGCCACCATGGTGTGCATGCTGTCACTTTCACACACATGGGGAGAGCAGAGATCTATTAAAGCACTTGAGTAGCAAGGTAGATCTATAGATTACAAGCTCATGATCTCAATAAGATCATGCATAGAGAGAGAGATATGAACACATAGCTACCGGTAGAACCCTTAGCCTTGAGAGAGAACTACTCACTCCTCATCATGGGAATCAGCAACGGTGATGAACATGGCGGTGGAGATAGATGGAGATGGCTCCGGGGGCACTTCCCCATCCCGGCAGGGTGTCGGAACAGAGACTTTCTGTCCCCCGAATCTCCCCTTTGGTGGCGGCGGCGCTGCGGAACTTTCGTGGCTAGAGGCTTGATGATTTTGGGTTTTCGCATCGGGAGGCTTCTTATAGGCAAAGAGGCAAGGTCGGTGGGCGGCCAGGGGGCCCACACCACCTGGTGGCGCGGCCAGGGCTAGCCCGCGCCACCACATGGTGTGGCCACCCTGTGGCCCATCTCCGTCTCGTCTTCTGGCTCCATGAGTCTTCTGGTAAAATATCGACTTTGGCTTTTGTCCGGTCCAATTCCTAGAATATTGATTTTCTGACTTTCCTAGAACCAAAAACAGCAGAAAATGGCAGTGTAATCTGTGGCTCTTGTCAATAGGTTAGTCCAAGAAATCATATGAAAAGTACTCCAAAGTGTGGACAAAACACAAGAAAGTAGATAAAACCAAGCATGGAACATCAAAAATTATTGATACATTTGCAATGTATCAACATCCCCAAGCTTAACTCCTGGTCGTCCTCGAGTAGGTAAGTGATAAAAAGAAAGAATAATTTTTGAGGTGACATGCACCATCATAAACTTGATCAAAGTATTTGTAAAACATTCAAAGCTAGGATCATAGTACTTCAATCATAATATGAAAGATAAAGTTCTAACAATAAGACAAAGAAACTATGTTGCAACATGAAAAGGCACAAACAAAAGATTCATGAATAACAATGATTTGCCAGACGTTTGTTTGTTTCACATAAAGAAAACATAGCATAATGGCATTCAGCTTGTCCCTCATAGAGTAGCAAATATAAATGCATAGGACACCTTCAAAGTTCATAAGAGTGACTAGATACAAATAGTTTAAAACAAGCAATATCAAAGCTATGCATCAATCAATAAGTCTTGGGACAATGCACATAGAACTAAGAATGGCCACTATACTCTCAAAGTAGGTGCATAAAGGTAGAAGGTGGAGACTCAACATAAAAGTAAAAGAAAGGTCTTCATAGAAGGAAGTAGGGATTCAAGTCTCATAAAGATCTTCCAAAAATTATGGTACTTAATAGCTTTCAGCTCTCATTGCCCCTATCATAAGCATCTTGAAGTGATTAAGGTTAAAGTGAACAAACTATGGTGTATATGCTTGACAAAGTATAAGTTGGAAATCTCATGTCCCTTGAATACGAGGGCCGCTCCTCATGCTACTCAAGTTTAGTCACCGGTAAGTTCTTGTCATCGTAAGTACATGTGTATCATAGAGAACCGCCAACGGGGTACCCCTTGCCCGATGATACGGAAGAATCCCCATATCAAAATGACAAGGCAAGCAGACAACAAGCATCTCAGCAATCTTCTTATTTACCATGGGAATATGGTGCTTTTTTCTCTCTTTCCTCTTTTCGTAATCTCTTTTTTTTCTTTCCTATTTTTTTTCTCAATGTAGGACTCTTTTTTTATAAGAAGAATGCTCATAGACAGCTCATTATGGTTACGCTACAGGTTTCCACCATGTCAGCATGGATTAGACCAGCGGCCCAGGCGTTTCTCTAACACATATACATAACTCCATGGACTTACAAGCTCCCCTTTCATTTTACACCGACGACATCCATAGACAAAAGAGCATGATATCAACTAGGTACAAAGTACCAGTGCAATGTTGAAAGCGTTCCCCATGACAGCATGGTTCTGCTAATCCCCAACAAATAAGTGCAAGCATATACAACATAGACGACACAATGGTTCAAGTTTATTAAGGGCAAGAAAAGTAAAGTGTGCCATCAAGTTCGTGAGAGCTTTAATCACTAGTTTTCTCATAACAAGTTTAATTTGGAAGGTAAACAAAAACATGAATATACTTGGAATAGCTTAAGGTAGTAGGTAGGTATGGTGGACTCTTTGGAATAACTTGGTTTAGGGAGTTGGATGCATGAGTGGAACTCATACTTGGCTACGGAGGCTAGCAAAAGACTGGGAGCGACAAACTAAGAGAGCAATAATGGCCATAATCATGCAGAGCGACAAAACATCATTAATCAAAGCATAAAGTGATACTATAAGTTGAAAACTAAAGGATCCTAAAGGCTATGGTGACTTGGGATAGTCATAACATGGTGTGAGCATGTGCCAAGTCAACCCAAATAAAGCATCAAAGGAGAATACCACAATACTATGCTTTAATATGCTAAAACAACGCATGATTCTTCCAAGGCACATTAAGCAATCTCAATTGTTTATAACAAGTCATGCTACAGCAAACAATATTAAGCATAAAGCCAAAACAATATCAAGCATGGCATGACAAAGCATAGGCCATAGTCAAAAACAAGCTCTCTTTACCACTTAAGCATGAACTTTCCTACTCTTTTCCAATCCAAACCAAACTATTTGAAAACCAATATATGAAAGAGGGGGTCCAACCAATTTATTCAGCAAACTAAGAAAACCAAGCAAACGAAAAACCAAAATGAAAAAGAAAAAGAAGACGCTCCAAGAACAACACAACTGTGCATGAAACAATAAAAATGAAGTGTTTGGAAGAAACCTTGGATTTTTATTGATGAAGAAGGGGATGCTTTGGGCATCCCCAAGCTTTGACGCTTGTACTTCTTGGATATTTCTTGGGGTGACACGCGTGGCATCCCCAAGCTTGAGCTTTAGTCCATTCTTCATCTCATTACTCATTCCTTCCATACACCTGAAATTTTTCCTTCATACAAAACTTCACACAATCTTTATTAACAACATTAGTGTACTCAAGATAATAGGTCTTTAGGTTCAGTTCCAACACCAATAAAACTTCCATTAGAACACTAGATACTGTAGCACTTCCCTCAAAAAGCTCAATTCCCCAAAAGAACTCAAAAAGGAACCAACAAGAAGCAAATGCAAATAATGGCAGAAATCTGTCAAAACAGACGAGCAGGTAAAGACGAATTTTGTCGAAGACCTTATGTTGCTCAAATCAAAAAGTGTTGAACTAACGAAAGTTAGATAACAACCTGGGGCAGAAGCACAAAAATTCACGCCTCAAAGGGACGTACAGAGATTGTACACGAATTTTTACGGTGAAGCAGAGAAATCTGTTTCGGGACAGCAACTTTCCCAATCATTACTTCTCTCTCATTAGAGGTTACTCTTGGCACAAAAAGCAAATAAAAAAGATAAGGAGCGGTTATTACTGAAGTGATAAATTCTAAAACTCATCTAAAACTTTTGGGTTATCTCCCAATAAGTACTTTTCTTTAACACCTTTAAGTTAGGCATGATAGTTTGAGAAGATGCTCATATAAGAAATATGAATTGAAGTAAGAGAGAGCATCAAGAAGCAAATTCAAAGAACATTTAAGTCTAACCCACTTCCTATGCATAGGAATCTTGTAAAGAAGCAAGTCATGAAAGCACAAAGCAACAAGCATAGTAAAGCAAAACAAGTGCAACTTCAAAATTTTCAACATAAAGAGGGGAAACTTAATATTGTTGAGATACATAAAACCATGTTTCCCTCTATCATAATAACTTTCAGTAGCATCATGAATAAAATTAACAATATAACTATCACAAGAAACATTCTTATCATAAGCCACATGCATAAAAGAATTAATACTCCCCACATAAACATAGTCATTCTTATTGATTATAGTGGGAGCAAATTCAACAAAATAGCTATCATTATTATTTTCATCACCATAATCATCAAATATAGGAGGCATATTGTAATCATAATTAATTTCCTCCTCAATAGTAGGTGGACTGGAAATATCATATTCATCATTGCAATCATCATATATTGGAGGTATTGTATCATCATAAGCAATAGAATAGTTATCTTCCAAAGTGTGTTCATTTGTAAACATATCATCATTGGAAGGATCATGGATAGCACTAATAGTATAGCAATTATTAATATCATCATTTTCAGAGTTGGTACCGAAGAGATTTTCAATATCAAAGGTAGTGTGCTTTTCCCAATCATGATCACTACTAGAGGTAATAGGCATAGGAACATCATCGAGTTCAGACTCATCAAAAACTATAATAGGAGCAACATGCTTAGGGGAAAATACCGTTTCCTCTCTTCTTTTACTCCTCCTCTTCTTCTTTTTCTTCTTCTGTTTAGGAGGGAGAGGCTTGAAAGGAAGCTTCTCCATATACCCTAGTTTATCATTAGAGACAATAGAAGAAACTTTGGAGGATTCCTCCTTTTAATTAATAAGAACAAAACACATATTAGTCCTGCCATATTTTGGTAAAATCTCATCTTTTATAATATTTTGTATGTAAGTATTTGTGTGGCAATTATCAACACAATAAAGATGACAACCATGCATGACGCTATTCATACCAAAAGCACTCATATCTACCAAAGAAGTTTTTCTTGATAACTCTTCACACCCCAAAAATAATGTAAGTTCATCATGCTGATTAGGAGTGATCATGTCATCACAATACAAACTTGCAGTACTCATTGGATTAGAAGGGCTATTATTATGGCCTGAGAATTGAAAATTGAAATGACCAACTTCAAAGCAAAGTTCACAAATAAAAGGATAGGGGCACAATTTTTTTTACCAAGATCATTTAGAGCCCTATACCACGTTCTAGTTTTTTCATTCCTATGGGTGATACAATATTCTTCTTCAATTTGATTATTCTCACAAGGTCTATGTATTCCACAACAATTAACATGCTTATAAGAAATAGTACTTTCAGAGGTTTGAGCATGTTTATTGCTATCATTAATAACAATTTCATTTTCCATGCAAGTGTCTTTAAAAGGCTCATGATACATGTCCCATTTTTCTTTAGGAGCATTAATATGAGAAGCAAAGGATCTAAAACAATCAATAAGAATTTGAGGATCAAGACCATATTTAGCACTAAGCTCATGAAAATCAGCAGTTTCAGCGAAAGACTTAATGCAATCATACTCATGGTTTATACCTGGTTCTTTACCTTTGTTGTTATCCCAATCTTCGGTATTGCTTTGAATTGTTTCAAGAAGATCCCACTTAGCTTTGACCTCCTTACTTGTGAAGGATACCTCTAAACAACTATCTAGATAGTCCTTGTAATGTCCTGAAAGCCTTGCATAGAAAATATTAATAACAATATTACTGGGGAGCTCATGAATGGGACATTTGAGCATTAGTGACTTCAATCTCCTCCATGCTTGGGCAATACTTTCTCCATCATGTTGATGGAAATTATAAATGTAATTCCAATCTTTATGAAGTTCATGAGGAGGATAAAATTTAGAGTAAAAGAGAGATTCAAGTTCCTTACACTCCAAATGATGAGGATCATATAGTAGCTCATACCACTCCCTTGCTTTGCCCTTAAGTGAAAAAGGGAATAGCTTCCTCTTAACTTGGTTCATTGAAATACCTGCACACTTGAACAACTCGCATAATTCATGTATAAAGAGTAAATGATCACCAGGATGGACAGTTCCATCTCCAAAATAGCAGTTATTCATAACACGTTCAAAAAAATTTATAGGTATTTTAAAAGGGATGCTTTCAGTATGTGGATTTAAAATATCACAAGTATCATTAGAATTACCACATATGGGAGATAAAGTATCATCAGAGCAAATTTTCTTCTTTAAAGTTGGGGAACTAAAAAGATCATTTTCATAAAAACCAACTTCCCCAAGCTTAGACGTTTCCATAGCATTAGTAACAAAGGTGTTCAAAAGATTCATACTAATAACATTGTTATTAGCATGCAAAGAAAGTTCCATGGGTTTTTTAATTTTCTTTTCAGACAATTCATGTTCTATATTAGGAAAAATACTAAAAAGCTCTCTAATTTTTTTGTTGTTTTCCATTAAGCCTAACTAGTGAAAACAAGAAATAGAAAGACAAAATTGTGGAATCTAAAGGAAATAACTTCGAGCACTCACACCGGAGGATGTGAGTACCTTTTACCTTACCTCCCCGGCAACGGCGCCAGAAAATAGCTTGATGTCTACGCACTTCTATTCTTGTAGACAGTTGTTGGGCCTCCAAGTGCAGAGGTTTGTAGAACAGCAACAAGTTTTCCCTTAAGTGGATCACCCAAGGTTTATCGAACTCAGGGAGGAAGTGGTCAAAGGTATCCCCTCTCAAGCAATCCTGCAATCAAGATACAAGAAGTCTCTTGTGTCCCCAACACACCCAATACACTTGTCAGGTGTATAGGTGCACTAGTTCAGCGAAGAGATAGTGAAATACAAGTGGTATGGATAATTATAAGTGGTAACGGTGCCAGAAAATAGCTTGTTGGCATGTGGTTGACCCAGGAAAAGACTAAAGGAAAACTGGAATAAAGATGGAAGCAAGCAAACATGTAACAGATCTAATTGAAAACAGTGTATCAATGCTTAGAAACAAGGCCTAGGGATCATACTTTCACTAGTGAACACTCTCATATAAATATATTCTTCTTTATGATACTACGCTGAACTACTCTCCGGTTGGACACTCTAATCCATGGTAGGGCTATAACAGCACACCTCAAAGTAAGCCTTTCCCATCCAGATAACCCCACACTGTCACCTTGAGTACTAGATGGTTCCAACAAACACCACAATTTCATAAAGACATCCAACTCCAAATATAAATCATAACAAGTATTTGTAATCTCTAGCCTAAGTGCCACCATGGTGTGCATGCTGTCACTTTCACACACATGGGGAGAGCAGAGATCTATTAAAGCACTTGAGTAGCAAGGTAGATCTATAGATTACAAGCTCATGATCTCAATAAGATCATGCATAGAGAGAGAGATATGAACACATAGCTACCGGTAGAACCCTTAGCCTTGAGAGAGAACTACTCACTCCTCATCATGGGAATCAGCAACGGTGATGAACATGGCGGTGGAGATAGATGGAGATGGCTCCGGGGGCACTTCCCCATCCCGGCAGGGTGTCGGAACAGAGACTTTCTGTCCCCCGAATCTCCCCTTTGGTGGCGGCGGCGCTGCGGAACTTTCGTGGCTAGAGGCTTGATGATTTTGGGTTTTCGCATCGGGAGGCTTCTTATAGGCAAAGAGGCAAGGTCGGTGGGCGGTGGGGCCCACCACAGTGGCGCCAGGCTGGCAGCGCCACCACATGGTGTGGCCACCCTGTGGCCCATCTCCGTCTCGTCTTCTGGCTCCATGAGTCTTCTGGTAAAATATCGACTTTGGCTTTTGTCCGGTCCAATTCCTAGAATATTGATTTTCTGACTTTCCTAGAACCAAAAACAGCAGAAAACAGGCAGCTGGCACTGTGGCTCTTGTCAATAGGTTAGTCCAAGAAATCATATGAAAAGTACTCCAAAGTGTGGACAAAACACAAGAAAGTAGATAAAACCAAGCATGGAACATCAAAAATTATAGATACATTTGCAATATATCAGCAGAATATCCTCAGTAGTAAGTTGTAGAGAGGCTTGAGGCCCTTGGCCTCACCGATGACCGCATCCTTGTCATAGAGTAGATCCAACTTGGTATTTCTCTCACCAAGGAAAGCATCATGCATACGGTGCCCAATAGGAACAGCCACACCCTAAAAGCTCGCATTGATGACTCTGGCAAAATCAAAGAAGGTAGCAGTGCAGCAGACATTGTCGGTCATCCAAGTCATGGACCTAGCCTGATTAGTCCCAAACACCACAGTTGCATAGAATTGCTGGACAAGAGTGATGCTATAATCTTCTCGGAGCTCCATGAGCCCATGCAGCCCGAGCTTCTCAGTGATCCATAGAGCATCTGCAAAGTAACTGTTGGCACACATGTATTCAAGCTCCATATACCTCTGGGGACTTGATGAGTTTGCTACAGACATCAGTCATGAACACTTTATGTTCCCTCCTCCAATAACAAGGATCCTCACAGGTCCTTGGTAGCTCATAGAAGTTAGTCTTGCGAAGGTCACGGAACTCCTTCTTGGTCATGTGAGCAAGAGATTGCAAATTGTCATACTTGGCCCTCTTGGCACGGTTTTCCTCCTCTATGCTCTCTTGGTTCTTTCTCATATACTCAGCATCTCTAAGATGCTTCCTATGGTTGGATGGGGGAATCACATATTGCCCAGCCTCTTCATCAAACCGAGGATCCGCCCTTCTAGACTTGGCCTTGGTGCGACCACGACAAAAACTAGAACCTCGTGTGAATAGAAAGTGAGGGGGATAGCATGGGGGTACGCACATATGTACAGGAGATAGGCACAAGACCCTCACAACTATGCCAGATGTGCTAAAGGCAATCTACACCGGAGTCTCCGGTCCTCTTCGACCAAAAACAGCCAGTTTCAAGTTTTGGGACATATATGATAGATAGAATGTTTTCATGGGAGGGTGACAAGCTTAGGTTTAGATCTCAAACTGTGAAGAACCAAAAAGTCAATGAAATTCAACTAAATGGTCATGTGAAACTCCAATATACTAAAAAATACGACCCAGGAACCAATCCTTCATAATGAAGGGGGCGGTGGCTGAGGCCACCATGTAAGAGTGTGAGGCATGAAACCACGAAGAATTATCCTTGGGTTCATAACCTTTACTCATCAATGAAGCTCACATATCACAAATGATATTAAGAGAATTGATTTTCTTAATTTTGGCATTATGGGGGAGGGATAGCCCAATGGATTAGGACCGCACTCCCCCTATGTCCATGCCTACACCTAAACCATATAATGATCAAGTAATAGGTGTGTATGCAAGATGATCAAGTCAAACTTCTCGAATCTACGATATTTAGCTCATTCCTCAAATAACAAAATCTTGCTTCATCAAGTGGCTTCGTGAAAATATTTGCAAGTTGGTATTTGGTTGACACATAAGAGAGCTCAATATCTCCTCGGGCAACATGATCTCTAATGAAATGATGATGGATCTCAATGTGCTTTGTTCTTGTATGATCCACCGGATTATAGGCAATTTTTATAGCACTTTCATTGTCACATAAAAGAGGCACTTTGTCACAACGGACACCATATTCCTTTAAAGTTTGCCTCATCCATAACAATTGAGTGCAAGCACTAGCTGCAGCCACATATTCAACCTTGGCGGTGGAAAGAGATATACAGTTTTGCTTTTTAGAAGAACAACACACCAAGGACCTACCAAGGAATTGGCAAGCCCCGGAGGTTAATTTTCTATCATCCTTATCACCATCCCAATTCGAATCAGTGTATCCACAAAGAGAGAATGTTGAACCCCTAGGATACTATATACCATAGTTTGGGGTATGAACCAAATATCGAAAGATTCTTTTGACTGCCATCAAGTGTCTTTCTTTAGGAGCCGCTTGATATCTTGCACACACTCCTACACTTAACACAATATCGGGTCTAGATGCACATAGGTAAAGCAAAGAACCAATCATGGACCAGTATACCTTTTGATCAACATCTTTACCATTTGGGTTAAGTTTAAGATGATTCTTGGTTGCCATGGGAGTGGGAGCTCCATTTAGTTCCTTCATGTTGAACCTCTTGAGCATGTCTTGGGTATATTTGGCTTGATTGAAAAAAGGTTCCTCCTCTTATTTGCTGGATCTCAAAGCCAAGAAATACCCTCAACTCCCCCATCATAGACATCCTGAACCTGTCAGTCATAAGCTTCGAGAATTCATCATTAAAAGCTTTGTTAGACGAGACAAAGATAATATCATCAACATATATTTGGCAAACGAAAATCTCCCCATTAACCTTCTTAGTAAAAAGAGTGGGATCAATTTTCCCAACCTCAAATCCACGGTCTAACAATAACTCTCTAAGGTGCTCATACCAAGTACGTGGATCTTGTTTAAGTCCATAGAGCGCTTTATCAAGTTCGTAGACATGGTTTGGGAAGTTGGGATCCTCGAAACCCGAGGGTGGCTTAACATAAACCAACTCATGCAATGGCCCATTTAGAAAAGCACTTTCCACATCCATTTGTTGTAATTTAAAGTTATGGTGTGCAGCATATGCAAGAAGGATACAGATGGACTCAAGGCGAGCCACGGAAACATCAGTCTCTCCATAATCAATGCCTTCAATTTGAGAGAAACATTTTGCAACCAATCTTTCCTTGTTCCTCACAACAATACCATGTTCATCTTGCTTGTTCTTGAATATCCATTTAGTGTTAATAACCTTGTGGCACTCTTTGGGCTTTGCTACTAACTTCCGTATTTTGTTTCTCTCGAAGTTGTTGAGCTCTTTGTGCATTGCTTCTAGCCAATCTGAATCTTCAAAAACTTCCCAAACTTTCTTTGGCTCCACCATGGATATATGAGCTTGATGCTCACCAAAGTGCTTCAGTTGAGCTCGAGTGGACATTCCACTCCTTAGATCACCAAGAAGATTCTCTAGAGTGTGTTCTCTTCTTTCTAACATTCTGTCCACTCTAGCTTTGCGACGAGTTTCGATCTCCTTGTTGTTCCTTGTAGGAGTCTCTTCATCATTCTGGTCCTCGTCTTGACCATTAATTTGACCTTGATCAACTATGGGTTCAGCTTCATCAACATGAGGTAAAGGTTGATCTTGGTCTTGATCAGGCAAGTTACTTGAAAGGCTTTGAGATGATCTTGTAGCTGCCTAAATAAATCTGCCTTGAGCAACTAACTGCGCGGGGCTGGACAATCCTGTCAGTGGAGAGAGTGGACAATTCAGCCTAGCGCATTCAGCCTGATCATCATCGAGAGGGTTCTCAACTTGTCTTTGGCTTGGGTCATCATTACCCTCAATAATGCGGTGGAGATTGGCTCAGCCCAAAAATTGTATGGAGACTTAAACTCAACCAACATGGACCTTGCCATATCCATTAAAATCATGTTCTTCCTCTCAGCTACACCCTTTTGTTGAGGGGTATATGCAGCGGAATATTGATGTTTTATCCCCTCATCACTAAGAAAACCATTTAGAGTGTAGTTCTTGAACTCGGTGCCATTGTCACTTCTTATTGTTAGCACGGGCAAATTGTATTGATGTTGAACCATATTGACGAAGTCAATGAAATACTGTTGGGTTTCACTCTTCAACTTGAAGAAATAGAGCCATGAATATCTTGAGTAGTCATCAACAATCACCAAACAATATTTCTTCCCACCAAGACTAGCATGAGATTGAGGACCAAAGAGATCCGCATGAAGGAGCTCCAAGATCCTTTTTGACTTTATAATATTATTTGGCTTGTGGGGAGAATCATGCATATTTCCTTCAACACAAGCCCTACAAACATGATCTTTGGCAAAACAAATATTGTCCTTTAGTCCCACAATGTGGCCACCCTTGTGGAGGCTTTGCAAAGTTCTCATATTGACATAGGCTAGTCGGTGATGCCTAACCAACCCACATCGCTGAATAAGCACATCGCACTTGTAGTGGTTTTCCTAGAAAAGTCCACCACATACAAGTCATTTTATACATACCCAACGAAAGCAACCTTTAGAGTCTTGATCCACAAGAGGGCCACAATATCATTATCAATAAAGACGGCGAAACCCATCTTCCTAGGGTACGGACTGAAAGTAAATTATAGCCAAGGGTCTCAACAAGCATGATGTCCATGAGTGTAACATCATGTGCAACCACAACTTTGCCAAGACCCATTACCTGAGATTTTGACTTGTCAGCATATGTGACGGTTATATGATCCTGATTTGCTCTTATCTCCGTCATAATTGCTTTGCTTCCGGTCATATGACTTGTGCAACCACTATCAAGCACCCATTTTGACCCTCCGGAAGCATAGTTCTACAAAAGATCAAGCTAGATTTTTAGGTACCCATTTTTCAATGGGTCCTCTTTTATTAGTGACAAGGGTCTTAGGAACCCAAATAGACCAAGCAATATAACCATCAAATGGACCAACATATTGTGCATAGACATTGATGACCCCACAAGTATAGGGGGTGTATCGCAGTATTTTTGAGAGAAGTGAAACCCAATTTATTGATTCGACACAAGGCAAGCCAAAGAATATTTATAAGCCTTAACAACTGAGTTTTCAATTCAGCTGCACCTAGAAACAATCTTGCTCACAGCACTTTATCAGTAGCAATAGTTTTGTAGTAGCAATAGCAAAGTAATAGCAGTAGTAAAAGTAAAGACAGTAGAAACAATTGCAGTAAATAGTAGGATTAAAGCGCGGTAGGCATAGGGATGGATGGACAGGTGTTGCATAGACAAGAAAATTCATATATCAATCAAGACATAGGGCATTTGCAGGTAAATAAGATAAAGCATCCAAGTACTAAACAATCATAGGCATGTGTTCCATATATAGTCATACGTGCTCGCAATGAGAACTTGCACAACATCTTTTGTCCTGCCAGCCCGTTTGTAGTGGAGCCTTAAGGGAACTACTGGCAAATAAGGTGCTCCTTTTAATAGAGCACCAGAGCAAAGCATTAACACTTCATGAACACATGTGATCCTCACATCAAAGCCATTCCCTCCGGTTATCCCGATTATTGTCACTTCGGGGCCTTTGGTTCCGGACAACAATATGTATATACAACTTGCAGGTAAGACCATAAACAATACTATCATAATGAATCTATAACATGTTCAGATCTGAAATCATGGCACTTGGGCCCTAGTGACAAGCATTAAGCATAACAAGTTGCAACAAAGTCAAAAAGCACTAATAATAGATACTAGGCACCATGCCCTAACAATCTGATGCCATTACATGAACGATCTCATCCAATCCCTACCATTCCCATAGCCTACAGTGGGGGATTACTCACTCATGGATGGGGTAATCATGGATGGTCGATCGAGAAGCGATGGTGATGATGATGGCGATGATCTCCTCCAATTCCCTGTCCCGGCAGGGTGCTAGAACGGAGTTTCTGGTTCTGAATCACGGAATCTGGTGGTGGTGGCACAGCGGAACTCTTTCTAGAAAAACGTCGAACCCCCCTGGGTTTTAGGTTAGGAGGCATCTTATAGGTGAAGAGGGAGGCCGAGGGGGTGACTAAGGCGGACACCACCCCGGTAGCGGCCTGCTCAAGCCGCGGGAGGTGTGTGGGCCTCGTGGCCGTCCTCCGTCTTGTCTTTTGGCTCCGTGAGTCTTCTGGTGAAATAGGATTTTTAGCATATTTTACGGGATTTTTCCTGATAGTTGATTTTCTACACAAAAACTAGACACCAAGGTAATTCTGCTGAAAACAGCGTTAGTCCGTGTTAGTTGTATCCAAATCACACAAGTTTAGAGGAAAAACAATAGCAAAAGTGTTCGGGAAAGTAGATACGTTTTGGACGTATCAACTCCCCCCAAGCTTAGCTTATTGCTTGTCCTCAAGCAATTCAGTTGAAAACTGAGTGCGATAAAAGAAACTTTCACGAACACATTTGCTTCATATGATGTATATATTCTCAGCATATGATCAAGTACTTAGACAACTCATAATGAAGAGTATGCAAATAAGTTTACTTAATAGTCATTGCAAGCTATGAAGATATTCCAACTCAAAAATAATAAATAGCATGAAGCAACATTGCAATGCTCATAAAAAGGTATGATAGAGTGGTATCCCGCTTGCCTTTGATTGTAGAGCAAACATAAATGCCAAGGCACCTCTGAAATTCAAGTGGAGACTAGAAGTAAAGATATCAAAGATACAAGCATCAAAGTCATGACATAATTAATCCAAAATTTGAGACAAGCATATTACACTAAGAATGACAACTATGCTCTCAAGAAAGTGCTAATAGAATATGTGGTGACTCAACAAGGAAGTGAAAAGGTTTTGAAAAGTTTGAAAGGCTTCCAAATGCTGAAAGTATGGTACTCGTTAGCTTTGAGCTCTCATTGCCCCTATCATAAGCATCTTTAAATGGTTAAGGTGAAAGTGAGGTCCAATACGAGTTATATGCTTGACAGACCATAAACTGGAAATCTCATGTCCCTTGAGTACGAGGGACGCTCCTCATGCTACTCAAGTTTAGTTACCAGTAAGTTCTTGTCATAATAAATACATGCGTATCATAGAGAACCGCCAACGGGGTACCCCTTGCCCGATGATACGGAAGAATCCCCATATAAAAATGACAAGGCGAGCAAACAATGAGCATCTCAGCAATCTTCTTATTTGCCATGGGAAAATGGTGCTTTTTTCTCTCTTTCCTCTTTTCTCATCTCCTTTTTTTAAATTTTTCTGAATAACTATCTCTCTCTTTTTTTTAATAAAAAGAATGCTTCCTAGATTGCTCATTATGGTTACGCTGCAGGTTTCCACCATGATTAGGCATGGATTAGACCAGCCGCCCAGGCGTTTATCTAACACACATACATAACTCCATGGACTTACAAGCTCCCCTTTTATTTCACACCGACGACATCCGTAAACAAAAGAGCATGATATCAACTGGTATATATTTACAGGTGCTGAAAGTGTTCCCCGTGATAGCACGGTTCTGCTAATCCCCAGCCTATAATTTGCAAGCATATAACTTTCATGGACAGTCACAATGGTTCAGGTTTATAAAGTGCAAGAAATAAAGTGTGTCATCAAGTTCGTGAGAGCTTTACTAACTAACTTTCTCATAACAAGCAAACATTTTATTCGGAAGAAAACAAGGCATACTGAATATGCATGGAAAAGCAAATGATGCTAATTGGTAGGTATGGTGTACACTTTTGGCAATATTGGTTTTGGGGAGTTGGAAACACGAGTAGAGCTCATACTCAGTGCAAGTGAAGGCTAGCAATAGTAAGGGAGCGACAAACGAGAGAGCAATAACTGTCATAATCATGCTTGCAACAAAATAGGACTAATCATGGCATGAAAGTGATTCAAGGCCCCTGAGGCAAAATAATTCATCGAGGCTTAACTGATTATTGTTCCAGTCATATGCATGCATGAGCATGTGCCAAGTCAATTCAAGTGAAACATTCAGAGGAGGATACCACAGTGTCATACCAAGTTATGAATAGAGCAATGCAAGCAAACATTCATATGACATGCTACAAACCATTAGCAAGCTAGAGCTAATCATAAGAAAGCAAGAACTACTAAGCATTCTTAAATAACATACACCTTACATGAACAGACTAAGCATTCCCGCAATGATGATTATATGTACAAAAATGAAAACAAATAGAGTTTGTTACCAGCCTCTTACCACCCCTCAAATTGTCATTAATCTTCATTATTGCCCTTCACTTGTGTGGCTTGAATAATAACATGAAACCCAACTCCACTGAGGACTGCTGAACCCTGCAACGAACTTCACAAAACCAAAGAAGAACAAAAAATATTTTTGGGTTTTCGATTTTTAAAGGCAAGAACCAAAAGTAAGAACAAGCAAAGCGAAATCTTTTTGAGTTTTTCGAATAATCCAAACAAAGCAAAAAGGAAGAGGCAAACCAAGGCTAAAAGAAAAAGAAGCAAACAAAGAGAAACAACAAAAATATTTTTGGTATTTTTGTGTTTTGGAAAGCAAAAGAAAGCGAAACATGGATATACAAAGTACCGACTAAACGTGATATGTAGATGAGTGTGATGTCGGTCTACCTCCCCCAAAGCTTAGGCTTTTGGCCTAAGTGGGTATCAATCCCAAGCTAGCCAAGATGAAGCGCCTCTGTAGTACGGCGAGGAGGTGCCCTCGTCCTGCTACGAGCTCGAGGACGCCCCAGCATAGTGCGTAGAATAGTCATAAGAGGGCACATCCTCCTGGTGCTGCCCGTGGAAACCAAGCAAGCGGAGCTGCTTGTCCACCTCCTCCTTGGAACACGACCATGGCCTCTGATGTCTACGCACTTCTATTCTTGTAGACAGTTGTTGGGCCTCCAAGTGCAGAGGTTTGTAGAACAGCAGCAAGTTTTCCCTTAAGTGGATCACCCAAGATTTATCGAACTCAGGGAGGAAGTGGTCAAAGGTATTCCCTCTCAAGCAACCCTGCAATCAAGATACAAGAAGTCTCTTGTGTCCCCAACACACCCAATACACTTGCCAGGTGTATAGGTGCACTAGTTCGGCGAAGAGATAGTGAAATACAAGTGGTATAGATAATTATAAGTGGTAACGATGATAGAAAATAGCTTGTTGGCGTGTGGTTGACATGGGAAAAGACTAAAGGCAAACTGAAATAAATATGGAAGCAAGCAAACATGTAATAGATCTAATAGCAAACGGTGTTTCAGTGCTTAGAAACAAGGCCTAGGGATCATACTTTCACTAGTGAACACTCTCATATAAATATCTTCTCTTTATGATACTACTCTTAACTACTCTCTGGTTGGACACTCTAATCATTGGTAGGGCTATAACAGCACACCTCAAAGTAAGCCTTTCCCATCCAGATAACCCCACACTGTCACCTTGAGCACTAGATGGTTCCAACAAACACCACAATTTCATAAAGACATCCAACTCCAAATATAAATCATAACAAGTATTTGTAATCTCTAGCCTAAGTGCCACCATGGTGTGCATGCTGTCACTTTCACACACATGGGGAGAGCAGAGATCTATTAAAGCACTTGAGTAGCAAGGTAGATCTATAGATTACAAGCTCATGATCTCAATAAGATCATGCATAGAGAGAGAGAGAGATGAACACATAGCTACCGGTAGAACCCTTAGCCTGGAGAGAGAACTACTCCCTCCTCATCATGGGAATCAGCAACGGTGATGGAGATGGTGGTGGAGATCGATGGATATGGCTCCGGGGGCACTTCCCCCTTCTCGGCAGGGTGCCGGAATAGAGACTTTCTATCCCCCGAATCTCCCCTTCGGTGGCGGCGGTGTTGCGGAACTTTTCCTGGATTTCTGATTGACGATCTAGGGTTTTTCCTCAGGAGGAATATATAGGCGAAGGAGGCAAGGTCGGTGGGCGGCCAGGGGGCCCACACCATGCCCTGGTGCGGCCTAGGGTTGCCCGCGCCTGGGGGGTGTGGCCACCTTGTGGCCCCTCTCCGACTCTCCTTCTGGCTCCGTGAGTCTTCCGGGAAAATAGTAACTTTGGCTTTTCTCCCGTCCAATTCCGAGAATATTCATTTTCTGACTTCCTGGAACCAAAAACAGTAGAAAACAGGCAACTGGCACTGTGGCATCTTTTTAATAGGTTAGTCCAAGAAATCATATGAAAAGTACTCCAAAGTTGGAACAAAACACAATAAAGTAGATAAAACCAAGCATGGAACATCAAAAATTATAGATACATTTGCAATGTATCAACATCCCCAAGCTTAACTCCTGCTCGTCCTCGAGTAGGTAAGTGATGAAAAGAAAGAATAATTTTTGAGGTGACATGCACCATCATAAACTTGATCAAAGTATTTGTAAAACATTCAAAGCTAGGATCATAGTACTTCAATCATAACATGAAAGACAAAGTTCTAGAAATAAGACAAAGAAACTATGATGCAACATGAAAAGGCACAAACAAAAGATTCATGAATAATAATGCTTTGCAAGACGTTTGTTTGTTTCACATAAAGAAAACATAGCGTAATAGTATTCAGCTTGTCCCTCATAGAGTAGCAAATATAAATGCATAGGACACCTTCAAATTTCATAAGAGTGACTAGATACTATTAAAAACAAGCAATATCAAGTTATGCATCAATCAACTAGTCTTGGGACAATGCACATAGAACTAAGAATGGCCACTATGCTCTCAAAGTAGGTGCATAAAGGTAGAAGGCGGAGACTCGATATAATGGTGGAAGAAAGGGCCTTCATAGAAGGAAGTAGGGATTCAAGTTTCATAAAGAGCTTCCAAAAATTATGGTACTTATTAGCTTTCATCTCTCATTGCCCCTATCATAAGCATCTTGAAGTGATTAAGGTTAAAGTGAACAAACTATGGAGTATATGCTTGACAAAGTTGGAAATCTCATGTCCCTTGAATACGAGGGTCGCTCCTCATGCTACTCAAGTTTAGTCATCGGTAAGTTCTTGTCATCGTAAGTACATGTGTATCATAGAGAACCGCCAACGGGGTACCCCTTGCCCGATGATACGGAAGAATCCCCATATCAAAATTACAAGGCAAGCAGACAACGAGCATCTCAGCATTCTTCTTATTTACCATGGGAATATGGTGCTTTTTTCTCTCTTTCCTCTTTTCATAATATCTCTTTTTTCTTTTTCTCTTTTTTCTCAATATAGGACTCTTTTTTTATAAGAAGAATGCTTCATAGACAGGTCATTATGGTTATGCTACAGGTTTCCACCATGTCAGCATGGATTAGACCAGCGGCCCAGGCGTTTCTCTAACACATATACATAACTCCATGGACTTACAAGCTCCCCTTTCATTTCACACTAACGACATCCATATACAAAAGAGCATGATATCAACTAGGTACAAGTACCAAGTGCAATGTTGAAAGCGTTCCCCATGACAGCATGGTTCTGCTAATCCCCAACAAATAAGTGCAGGCATATACAACATAGATGACACAATGGTTCAAGTTTATTAAGGGCAAGAAAAGTAAAGTGTGCCATCAAGTTCGTGAGAGCTTTAATCACTAGTTTTCTCATAACAAGTTTAATTCGGAAGGTAAACAAAAGCATGAATATACTTGGAATAGCATAAGATAGTAGGTAGGTATGGTGGACTCTTTAGAATAACTTGGTTTACGGAGTTGGATGCATGAGTGGAACTCATACTTGGTTGTGGAGGCTAGCAAAAGACTGGGAGCGACAAACTAAGAGAGCAATAATGGCCATAATCATGCAGACTGATAAAACATTATTGATCAAGCATAAAGTGATACTACAAGTTGAAAACTAAAGGATCATAAAGGCTATGGTGACTTGGGATAGTCATAACACGGTGTGAGCATGCGCCAAGTCAATCCAAATAAAGCATCAAAGGAGAATACCACTATACTATGCTTTAATATGCTAAAACAACGCATGATTCAGCCAAGGCACATTAAGCAATCTCAATTGTTTATAACAAGTCATGCTACAGCAAATAATACTAAGCATAAAGCCAAAACAATATCAAGCATGGAATGACAAAGCATAGGCCACAGTCAAAACAAGCTCTCTTTACCACTTAAGCATGAACTTTCCTACTCTTTTCCAAACCAAACCAAACTATTTGCAAACCAATGTATGAAAGAGGGGGTCCAACCAATTTATTCAGAAAACTAAGAAAACCAAGCAAACAAAAAACCAAAATGAAACCGAAAACAAAAAAGAAGACGCTCCAAGAACAACACAACTGTGCATGAAATAATAAAAATGAAGTGTTTGGAAGAAACCTGGGATTTTTATTGATGAAGAAGGGGATGCCTTGGGCATCCCCAAGCTTTGACGCTTGTAATTCTTAGATATTTCTTGGGGTGACACGCGTGGCATCCCCAAGCTTGAGCTTTAGTCCATCCTTCATCTCATTACTCATTCCTTCCATACACCTAAAATTTGTCCTTCGTACAAATCTTCACACAATCTTTATTAGCAACATTAGTGCACTCAAGATAATAGGTCTTAAGGTTCAATTCCAACACCAATAAACTTCCATTAGAACACTAGCTACTGAAGCACTTCCCTCAAAAATTTCAATTCCCCAAAAGAACTCAAAAAGGAACCAACAAGAAGCAAATGCAGAAAATGGCAGAAATCTGTCATAACAGACCAGCAGGTAAAGACGAATTTTTTCGAAGACCTTCTGTTGCTCAAATCAAAAAGTGTTGAACTAACGAAAGTTATGTAACAACCTGGGGCAGAAGCACAAAAATTTACGCCTCAAAAAGACGTTCAGAGATTTTACACGGATTTTTACGGTGAAGCACAGAAATCTGTTTCGGGACAGCAACTTTCCCAATCATTACTTCTCTCTCATTAGAGGTTACTCTTGGCACAAAAAGCAAATAAAAAGGATAAAGAGCGGTTATTACTGAAGTAATAACTTTCAAGACTCATCTAAAACTTTTGGGTTATCTCCCCAATAAGTACTTTTCTTTAATGCCTTTAAGTTAGGCATGATAGTTTGAGAAGATGCTCACATAAGACATGAATTGAAGTAAAAGAGAGCATCAAGAAGCAAATCCAAAACACATTTAAGTCTAACCCACTTCCTATGCATAGGAATATTGTAAAGAAACAAGTCATGAAAGCACAAAGAAACAATCATAGGAAAGCAAAACAAGTGCAACTTCAAGACTTTCAACATAAAGAGGAGAAACTTAATATTATTGAGATGCATAAAACCATGTTTCCCTCTCTCATAATAACTTTCAGTAGCATCATGAATAAAATTAACAATATAACTATCATAAGAAACATTCTTATCATGAGCCATATGCATAAAATAATTAATACTCCCCACATAAACGTAGTCATTCTTATTGATTGTAGTGGGAGCAAATTCAACAAAATAGCTATCATTATTATTTTCATCACCATAATAATCAAATATAGGAGGCATATTGTAATCATAATTAATTTCCTCCTCAATAGTAGGTGGACTGAAAATATCATATTCATCATTGCAATCATCATATATTTGAGGTATAGAATCATCATAAGCAATAGAATAGTTATCTTCCCAAGTGTGTTCATTTGTAAACATGTCATCATTGGAAGGATCATGGATAGCACTAATAGTACAGCAATTATTAATATCATCATTTTCAGAATTCGTACCAAAGAGATTTTCAATATCAAAAGAAGTGTGCTTTTCCCAATCATGATCACTACTATGGGTAACATGCATAGGAACATCATCGAGTTCAGACTCATCAAAAACTATAATAGGAGCTACATGCTTAGGGGAAATACAGTTTTCCTCTCTCCTTTTACTCCTCCTTTTCTTATTTTTCTTCTTCTCTTTAGGAGGGAGAGGCTTGAAAGGAAGCTTCTCCATATACCCTGGTTCATTGTTAGAGACAATAGAAGAAAATTTGGAGGATTCCTCCTTTTCATTAATAAGACCAAAACACATATTAGTCATGTCATATTCTGGTAAGATCTCATATTTTATAATATTTTGTATGTAAGTATTTGTGTGGCAATTATCAACACAATAAAGATGACAACCATGCATGACACTATTCATATTAAAAGCACCCATATCTACCAAAGAGGTTTTTCTTGATAACTCTTCACATCCCAAAAATAATGTAAGCTCATCATGCTGATTAGGAGTGATCATGTCATCACAATACAAACTTGCAGTACTCATTGGATTAGAAGGGATATTATTATGGCCTGAGCATTAAAAATTGAAATGACCCACTTCAAAGCAAAGTTCACAAATAAAAGGATAAAGGGCACAAACTTTTTTACCAAGATCATTTAAAGCCCTATACCACATTCTAGTTTTTTCATTCATGTGGGTGATACAATATTCTTCTTCAATTTGATTATTCTCACAAGGTCTATGTATTCCACAAAAATTAACATGCTTATAAGAAATAGTACTTTCTGAGGTTTGAGCATGTTCATTGCTATCATTAACAACAATTTCATTTTCCATGCAAGTGTCTTTAAAAGGCTCATGATACATGTCCCAATTTTCTTTAGGACCATTAATATGAGAAGCAAAGGTTTTAAAACAATCAATAAGAATTTGAGGATCAAGACCATATTTAGCACTAAGCTCTTGAAAATCAGCAGCTTCAGCGAAAGACTTAATGCAATCATACTCATAGTTTACACATGGTTCTTTACCTTTGTTGTTATCCCAATCTTCGGTATTGCTTTGAATTGTTTCAAGAAGATCCCACTTAGCTTTGACCTCCTTACTCGTGAAGGATCCCTCTAAACAAGTATTTAGATAGTCCTTGTAATGTCCTCAAAGCCTTGCATAGAAATTATTAATAACAATATTCCTGGGGAGCTCATCAATGGGACATTTGAGCATTAGTGACTTCAATCTCCCCCATGCTTGGGCAATACTTTCTCCACCATGAGGATGAAAATTATAAATATAATTCCTATCTTTATGAATTTCATGAGGAGGATAAAATTTAGAGTAAAAGAGAGATTCAAGTTCCTTCCACTCTAAATGATGAGGATCATCCAGTAGCTCATACCACTCCCTTGCTTTGCCCTTAAGTGATAAAGAGAATAACTTCTTCTTGACGTGATCTGTTGTAATACCTGCACACTTGAACAACCCGCATAATTCGTGTATAGATAGCAAATGATCACCGGGATGGACAGTTCCATCTCCAAAATAGTAGTTATCCATAACACGATCAATAATTTTTATAGGTATTTTAAAAGGGATGCTTTCAGTATGTGGATTTAAAATATCACAAGTATCATTAGAATTACCACATATGGCAGATAAAGTATCATTAGAGCAAATTTTCTTCCTTAAAACTGGGGAACTAAAGAGATCATTTTCATAAGAACCAACTTCCCCAAGCTTAGACGTTTCCATATCATTAGTAACAAAGGTGTTCAAAAGATTCATACTAATAACATTGCTATTAGCATGCAAAGAAAGTTCCATGGGTTTTTTAATTTTCTTTTCAGACAATTCAAGTTCTAACTTATGAAAAATACTAAAAAGCTCTCTAATTTTTTTGTTGTTTTCCATCAAGCCTAACTAGTGAAAACAAGAAACAAAAAACAAAATTGCAGAATCTAAAGGAAATAACTTCGATCACTCACACCGGAGGATGTGAGTACCTTTTACCTTACCTCCCCGGCAACGGCGCCAGAAAATAGCTTGATGTCTACGCACTTGTATTCTTGTAGACAGTTGTTGGGCCTCCAAGTGCAGAGGTTTGTAGAACAGCAGCAAGTTTTCCCTTAAGTGGATCACCCAAGGTTTATCGAACTCAGGAAGGAAGTGGTCAAAGGTATTCCTCTCAAGCAACCCTGCAATCAAGATACAAGAGTGTATCTTGTGTCCCCAACACACCCAATACACTTGTCAGGTGTATAGGTGCACTAGTTCGGCGAAGAGATAGTGAAATACAAGTGGTATAGATAATTATAAGTGGTAACGATGATAGAAAATAGCTTGCTGGCATGTGGTTGACGTGGGAAAAGACTAAAGGCAAACTGAAATAAAGATGGAAGCAAGCAAACATGTAATAGATCTAATAGCAAACGGTGTTTCAGTGCTTAGAAACAAGGCCTAGGGATCATACTTTCACTAGTGAACACTCTCATATAAATATCTTCTCTTTATGATACTACTCTTAACTACTCTCCGGTTGGACACTCTAATCGTTGGTAGGGCTATAACAACACACCTCAAAGTAAGCCTTTCCCATCCAGATAACCCCACACTGTCACCTTGAGTACTAGATGGTTCCAACAAACACCACAATTTCATAAAGACATCCAACTCCAAATATAAATCATAACAAGTATTTGTAATCTCTAGCCTAAGTGCCACCATGGTGTGCATGCTGTCACTTTCACACACATGGGGAGAGCAGAGATCTATTAAAGCACTTGAGTAGCAAGGTAGATCTATAGATTACAAGCTCATGATCTCAATAAGATCATGCATAGAGAGAGAGATGAACACATAGCTACCAGTAGAACCCTTAGCCTCGAGAGAGAACTACTCCCTCCTCATCATGGGAATCAGCAATGGTGATGGAGATGGTGGTGGAGATCGATGGAGATGGCTTCGGGGGCACTTCCCCGTCCCGGCAGGGTGCCGGAACAGAGACTTTCTGTCCCCCGAATCTCCCCTTCGGTGGTGGCGGCAGTGCGGAACTTTTCGTGGATTTCTGATTGACGATCTAGGGTTTTTGCCTCGGGAGGAATATATAGGCGAAGGAGGCAAGGTCGGTGGGCGGCCAAGGGGCCCACACCATGCCTTGGAGCTGCCTAGGGTTACCCGCGCCTGGGGGGGTGTCCACCCTATGGCCCCTCTCCGACTCTCCTTCTAGCTCCGTGAGTCTTCCGGGAAAATAGTAACTTTGGCTTTTGTCCCGTCCAATTCCGAGAATATTCATTTTCTGACTTCCTGGAATCAAAAATAGCAGAAAACAGGCAACTGGCACTGTGGCATCTTTTAATAGGTTAGTCCAAGAAATCATATGAAAAGTACTACAAAGTTGGAACAAAACACAAGAAAGTAGATAAAACCAAGCATGGAACATCAAAAAATATAGATACATTTGCAATGTATCAGCCTCCTGTAAATACTGAACAAAGTGGATTGTGGCAAAGGAATTTCCCCCTCGTCTCCGTCAGTAAACAACATCCTGTATACTAAACCCTTTGTACTAGTGTCAGTAGTGACAAAGTGATGCGTTTTCATAGCAGCAAGATCAAGCCTTTGTGGTGTCAACACAGTATCATTAGGATCCATAGAAAGTTCTAAAGCAGCAACCATACGTGAGGCAATAATGCCCCCATAAATAGGTCCTCTAGCGGCTAGGCGACGAGCAATGAGAGAGCCAAGATTATACATGGTATCATTATTAAGTGCAGCAGCGAGGAAGGCCAAATGGAAATTAGAAATATTACTAGTGTTCTCCCTACCAAGAATGCTAGTGGCAAGATAATAAGCAAAATATCTAAGAGTTGGGAGTTGAATGTTCCTTATCTTCCTGCGTTGAGCCACGCGGTCATCGTCATTTGTCACACTTCGGTAGAGCTCCAGCAAATCAGCGGGTCGACCTTGGATCTTCTTCACTATCCCAGTCATGCCTATGCCTACAATGCTGCAAAATCTTTCCAAGGGCATGGTAATAGGCAGATTATAAATCTTGAATGAAACAGTTGACTGATAAGGGGTGTTAGTGAAAACAAAACTCTCAACGAAAGTTTTGGTGAGCACGGCATATTGCTCACTCTCATCTTCCATATAGGTGGTCAACCCAACCCTCTGAACAAGAAGTAAGAACTCATCGAGGATCCCTGCAGCTTGCAGAAAGGTAAAACAAGGGAAGGTAGATGGGTGAGCATCTCCCTCATCTCCTTCATTTCCAAAGCGTGGTGTAATAAGATCTTCATTATATGAAGGCCTCAACTGAGAGGCTAATCTTGAAGGCCTTGCCCTCCTGGGTGTGTCCCTCTCAAATATTTCTCCAAAAGTGTGGTTGTTCATCTTTGATATTCTGAAATTTAAACATCCATTATACAAGTGATTGCAAAGTGATACATAATGAAGGGAACTACTTATAGGGACCTGTAAGAAGCCTAGACATGCATAAAAACAATATCTCTAAGCATTGAACAAGCTTACAAGCATACATAACCTGTCACCTACAGTAGCAAAATACTCAAGATATAAACCACTAAACACAAATCTACTTGGACAAGCGGAGGAGTCACATACCGGAGAACAAATGCTCCAAATTTCAGCAGCAAAGATGGGTTGAGCAAGGAGATTGAAAAATCACGAGAAAGAATAGCAAGAACGCGAGTTTGAGCAATGAACTGGTGTTTTCTCGGGAGAGAGAAAGAAGTGGCAAGTGAGAGAGTAAGTGGAGGGCTAGGGGTGGCCCACACCATGACCAGGCGCGCCCCTGGGGTGGCCGCGCCACCAGGTGGTGTGCCTGCCTGGTGGGCCCCCTAGGTCACTCCAGGCACTTCTCTGTCCCTTTTTTCACGTAAAAAATTAATATGAATTTTCTGGAATTTTTGACACTTTACTTTTGAGCAATTTTCAGGTAATGATGAATGATTTTCTGATAGAAAGATTTTTTCGGAAAGATGCAAAAGCAAAACAAAACTAAAACTTCAGAAGTTCTAAGACACTCTAATTTGTAAGCAACTAACAACATAAAAGTAAACTAAGTGAAAGAAAAAACTAAAATGGATAAAAATGAAAGTAAGCAAAGATAATCATGGTGAAAACATTGTTTTGTTCATTAAAATCCCTTTGTTAACAAGGTTGATCAGGTCTTGTTACCAAAACAATTTTATATGAAACAAAACTTTGTATTCCACTAATGATTATGTTACTTCAACCTTGATAGCAATGGTCCCAATCATAATGGTTTCATATTTTTCTCGTGGTATGGGACAATATATTTCTCCAACTTGGATGCCCTCAACATGTTCAATTGAATTTAAACCATAAGTCCTATCAATCTTCTTGGGGAAATAGACAGTATGCTCCTTGTCATTAACATTAAAAGTCACATTTCCTTGATTACAATTAATAACAGCTCCTGCAGTATTAAGAAAAGGTCTTCCAAGAATAACAGACATATTTTCATCTTCAGGCATTTCAAGCACAACAAAATCAGTTAATATCAAGCAATTATGAGCAACTTGAACAGGCACATCCTCACATATACCAACATGAATAGTAGTAGATTTATCAGCCATTTGCAAAGATATATCAGTTGGTATTAGTTTTTCCAATTGAATTCTCTTATAGAGAGAAAAGGCATAACACTAACTCCTGCTCCCAAATCACACAAAGCAGTTCTAACATAACTATTTTTAATAGAGCATGGAATAGTTGGAATCCCTGGGTCTCCAAGTTTCTTTGGAACCTTACCACTAAAGGAATAATTAGCAAGCAAAGTAGAAATTTCTTCATTAGGGATCTTCCTTTTATTAGAGACAATATCCTTCATATACTTTGAATAAGGAGGCAATTTAATAGCATCAGTCAATGGTATTTGCAAAAATAAAGGTTTCATCCACTCACAAAACTTATTATAGTGTTCATCTTCCTTTGACTTGTGTCTCTTATCAGGGAAAGGCATAGGTTTTTGGACCCAAGGCTCTCTTTCACTACCATGTTTCTTAGCAACAAAATCTTCTTTAGTGTATTTAGTATTCTTAGTGTGCCTTTTAGGTTCTTCTTCAACTTTTTCTTTATCAGGAGCATCACTTTCCTCATTACCACTTTTAGTTTCAGCATCAGAGACAGATATACTATTAGGATCTTTAGCAGGTTCAAAAGGTTCTATGATAGTTTTATGTTTCTTTTTCCTTTTCTTAGGAGTAGTACCACTATTTTCAATTTGTTGAGAATCCTTCTCAATTCTTTTAGGATGCCCCTCAAGATATAGAGGATCCTGGGTAGCAGCACCACTTCTAGTTCTAATTTCATAAGCATGTTTTTCTTTAGCAGCATTAACTAGCAAGTCTTTTTGTACTTTAATAAGCTGATCAATTTGAGTTTGAACCATTTGAAAATGTTTAACAAGCATTTTAACATAATTAGAGGTTCTTTCCACAATATCCTTCAACTCAACAATAGCTATAGAGTTTTCCATTAGATGATTTTGCACCCTTTTATTAAAATTATCTTGCTTAACAATAAAAATATCAAATTCTTCTAAGCATTGATCAGGAGGTTTAGAGTAAGGAATATCACCTTCATCAAAATGTTGGAGAGAGTGTACCTCAATAGTGGATGAGTGGGGGATTTGCTTACATAATTCTTCTATATGAGGTAAATTCTTCACGTCTTCAGCTCAAATTCCCTTCTCCTTAAGACATTTCTTAGCTTCCTTCATCACTTCATCATTTAGTTCAATAACTCCCCTCTTCTTTGGTTTTGGTGTTGGTGTAGGCTCAGGCATAGTTAACTCAGGTGTAGTTGTCTTAGGTGTAGTTGGCTCAGATGAAGTCCAGTCTTCATAATTCTTGCTTATTTTAGCCATTAATTCCTCAGCTTCTTTGGGAGTTCTCTTCCTGAAAACACAATCAGCATAACTATCCAGGTATGTCCTAGATTCTTCAGTTAGTCCATTATAATATATATCAAGAAGCTCAATTTTAGGTAATGGACATCCAGCATGTGCATGAATCAAAGCACAAAACTTTGCCCATGATTCAAGCAATATCTCTTTTTCTCCCTGTTTAAAATCAAAAAGTTCCTGCAAAATAGCATGTCTAGCACTAGGAGGGAAATATTTCTGAAGGAAGGTACTAATCAAGCAATCAAAGCTATCAATAGATCTAGGAGGTAGATTATTAAACCAAGTTTTAGCTTCTTCTTTCAGTGAAAAAGGGAAAATTTTAGCAAAAAAGTAGGCGCGCATCTTACTATCATCAGAAAATAAGCCACTCATGGTAGAAAGCTCAGTCATATGTGCTACAGCACTTTCATTCTTAGTTCCACAAAAAGGTTCTTTCTCAATAATGGTTATGTAAGATAAATCAAGAGAGAAATCATAATCCTTCTCTTTAATGTTTATGGGAGATTTAGCAAACTTAGCATTAGGAGATAATTTAGGTCTAACAGTATATTTATCAAGAAGAATCTTAATAGCACTTTTATCATGAGTGTTTTGACATTCTTTAATAAATTCATCGGTCATCTCTATATAACCGTCTTCAATATCATAGCTCTCTCTAGACTCAAGTGAACTGATAGGTGTAGTAGTGTCTTCATTAGGAGTTTCAGTATTTCCAGCTATAGTTCTAGCAATCGTTGCATCTAGGAAAGGACCTAATGAACCACTTTTATCAAGCACAATAGAAGCAACATCATAAGTATCAGAAGTTTCAGATTCGGCAGTAGTAGCAGTGTGTGTAGCATGTGTATGTGGTGGTGTAAGGAGCTTACTCATAACAGATGGTGAATCAAGAGCAACAGAGGTGTTTAGAACCGTACCTCTCCTTGTAGTGGATGGTAAAATAGGGACCTTCCATCACGAGACTTACCCATGATGGATGGATGGCAGCGAACAATAGTGATTCCAAGTGAACTTGATAAATAGAGCTATGCTCCCCGGAAACGGCGCCAGAAAATAGTCTTAATGACCCACAAGTATAGGGGGTGTATTGTAGTATTTTCGAGAGAAGTGAAACTCAATTTATTGATTCGACACAAGGGGAGCCAAAGAATATTTATAAGCCTTAAAAACTGAGTTGTCAATTCAGCTGCACCTGGAAACAATCTTGCTCACAGCAGTTTATCAGTAGCAACAGTTTTGTAGTAGCAATAGCAAAGTAATAGCAGTAGTAAAAGTAAAGACAGTAGTAACAATTGCAGTAAACAGTAGGATTAAAGCGCGGTAGGCATACGGATGGATGGACGGGCGTTGCATGGACAATACAATTCATATAGCAATCAAGACATAGGGCATTTGTAGATAAATAAGATAAAGCATCCAAGTACTAAACAATCATAGGCATGTGTTCCATATATAGTCATACATGCTCGCAATGAGAACTTGCACAACATCTTTTGTCCTGCAAGCCCGTTTGCAGCGGGGCCTTAAGGGAACTACTGGCAATTAAGGTGCTCCTTTTAATAGAGCACCAGAGCAAAGCATTAACACTCCATGAACACATGTGATCCTCACATCAAAGCCATTCCCTCCGGTTATCCCGATTATTGTCACTTCGGGGCCTTTGGTTCCAGACAACAATATGTGTATACAACTTGCAGGTAAGACCATAAACAATACTATCATAATGAATCAATAACATGTTCAGATTTGAAATCATGGCACTCGGGCCCTAGTGACAAGCATTAAGCATAACAAGTTGCAACAAAGTCAAAAAAGCACTGATAATAGATACTAGGCACCATGCCCTAACAATCTGATGCCATTACATGAACGATCTCATCCAATCCCTACCATCCCCATAGCCTACAGCGGGGGATTACTCACTCATGGATGGGGAATCATGGATGGTTGATGGAGAAGCGATGGTGATGATGATGGCGACGATCTCCTCCAATTCCCCATCCCGGCAGGGTGCCAGAACAGAGTTTCTGGTTCTGAATCACGAAATCTGGTGGTGGCAGCGCAGCGGAACTCTTTCTGGAAAAACGTCGAACCCCCTGGGTTTTTAGGTCAGGTGGCATCTTATAGGCGAAGAGGGAGGCCGAGGGGGTGACCGAGGTGGCCACACCACCCCTAGGCGTGGCCTGGCCTGGCCCGCGCGGCCAGGAGGTGTGGGCCCCTCGTGGCCCTCCTCCGTCTCGTCTTCTGGGTCCATGAGTCTTCTGGTGAAATAGGATTTTTGGCATATTTTCTGGGATTTTTCCTGATAGTTGATTTTCTGCACAAAAACTAGACACCAAAGTAATTCTGCTGAAAACAGCATCAGACCGTGTTAGTTGTATCCAAATCACACAAGTTTAGAGAAAAACAATAGCAAAAGTGTTCGGGAAAGTAGATACGTTTTGGACGTATCAGACATCACCATAAGAATTACGCATTAAGACATAGTGAGGGTTAGCACTTCCTGCAAAGTCATCTTGTGACATAGTTTTGCCACTTTAGGTATCACTACCCATAATGGCCTTATCTTTTGGTTGAGCAGGCTTGACCTTCTTGTTTTTGTTCTGCTTCTGCTCGGTCTTGGAAACATAGCCAAGACCCCTTTTCTCATTATTTGGCCTTTGCTTACTTAATAGGTCATTAAGAGACTTGTTACCCTTTGGGAAGGTTGCCTTTGCAAGCTCCCCCTTCAACCTAGCATTTTCTTCAAGGATATTTGTACTACTAGGGGGATGGAAATGCTAGGTGAAGCAACATTAGTCAATTGAGTTTGAAGTTGTTCACTTGACTTTGTGAGAGTCATGAGATCACTTTCCAAGGCCTTGTGAGCCTTGTTAAGCTTCTCATAATCCTCGGCGAGTTTTTCATGAACAACACCAAACTCAATCTTGTCCTTTTTAGCCTTTTTGTATTTAGCAATGGCATGATCATGTTCCTTAATCAGTTTAGCAATAATTCGATCATTTGCCTCATCAAGGCCTTCAAGTTGTTCTTCAAGAGACACCCTAGTCTCTTGCTCTTCTTCAAGAGCATTAGTTAGAGCATCCATCTAAAGTAGATGCTCTCTCCCAAGCTTACATCTCTCATCTACGAGCTCTTGTGTGTGAGCAAGTTGGTTTAAGAGGTTTACAAAATGTTTCTTATACTCCCCTTGCAAGTTAGTCATATAAGAATCGAAAGCAACTAATTCTTCCTTCACCTCAAGATTTATATCATCATTCAAATCATCATTGATACTAGAGGTGGAGGGAGGAGATGGTGATACCTCTGATGCTCTTGCCATAAGGCAAGTGACGTTCTTGTTAGAGGTGTTCTCATTTGGGGAATCGAAGAGGGAGAAGGTAGATGTAGAGGTAGTGGTAGTGGCAATGGCATCCACACCATTTGTTGTTTCTTCTTCTTCCTCTTCCTCCTCATCATGGGAGGATAATTCTTCATGTGCTATTAATGCAATGTCACCAAACTTCTTGTTGGTGGCATTCTTTTTGTAAAAAGGCTTCTTGAAAGGGGCCTTTGGATTTTTATTCAATATGAGGGCACCACCATTGTCTTCTCTCTTCTCATAAGGGCATCCAGCAACAAAATGATAGCAGTCTCCACAGTTGAAGCAAGTTCTCAATCTTGAAGAATTTTCTTTTCTACCACTTGGGTTGCTTCTTCGTTGCATCTCCATCTTGGCCTTTGCGGGATCTTTCTAGAAATTTCTTGACATCTTCGGGGTGACTCATAGAGAGTGCATCATCACTTCCTTCTTCTTCATCATACTCCACAACATTGGCCTTCAAGGCAAGATTAACACCACTACTCATTCCAATAGCACGGCACGAGCATCTTTGGCATTCTTGGCAGCAACCTTGAAGGCGGCCATCTCTTGCATAACTTCATTGGAGGTCATGAGATGGTAGTTGTGTCTTCCTTGGAGACTCTTTAAGTCAGTGGGCTCGAAGGGCATGAGCGCACTCACATACTTCCTCTTGATCCAAGCATCATTAATGTGAAAGGCACCAACATTTTTGAAGGCGGTGGTTGTGGATTTGAGTCTTCGATACATGTCTTCATGATGCTCACTATCCTTCATACAGAAACCTTCATCTTCATTAATTAAAGCATCATATCTATTTCTTCTCATGCTCTCATTTCCAACAAACAAGTCAATGAGAGCATCCCAAGCTTCCTTGGCGGTATTGAAGTGCTCAATGTGTGGGAAGTCCTTTGGTCCCACCCCAAGTTGAATCATGTGCAAAGCGGTGGCATTGAGTTGGCTATTGACCACTTATATTCTTGTCAAGTTGGTTGGATCCTCAATCTTGAGCCCATCTTCAATGATGTTCCACAAGTCAATGCAAGAGCTGCGCACATGAGATTTCATTAAGACTTTCCATTGAGCAAAAGTGTGTGCAGCTAACTTAGGTGAGTCACCTCTATTATTTATATGGGGATGAGGGATAGGAGGGTCGGGAGAGTACCATTCGGGAACCACATGGTGCTCTTCCTTCCCAGCACCCGTTTTGGAGGAGGAGTTAGTGGAGTTATGTTCATCCCCCACTTCCACACCCATTGGCTTAGCCGGGGCATTTACCTTAGGGTTAGGAGGTGTTTCCTCAGGAGAGGGAGGTGGTGAGGCTGACTTTTCTTTAACAAGTTGCTCAACTATTGGATTTTGTTTCCCAAGGTAGAGCTCAAGCTTGTTTCCAACTTCTTGAGATCTACCATGGTCACTGAAGTACTAGCCTCACCCTCTCCACCATCCTCTAGGTTGACCATTTTCTCTTAGGCGGTTAAGCCCGAATAAAGAGCCGAGGCTCTGATACCAATTGAAAGGATCATATGGTCACCTAGAGGGGGGTGAATAGGTGCTACTTCAAATTTTACTTCTTTTTCAGATTAGGGTTTGACATAAAGGTAAATTCTCTAGATATGCAACTATGGTGAATTTACCTATATGTCACACTAGCACACCTAACTAAGCAAGGACTAGATAAAGTAAGGTGCAGTAAAGGATAGAAGTAACCGTAGTGAAGCAAACGGGACACAAGGTTTATTTCCTGCAGTTCCTTCCTTTTGAGGGGAAGTACGTCTGCATTTGGAGAGGGGGTGGTATCAAACCACCAACACCACGAAAGGCCTCCCTTGTTCTCTGGTGAACCTCACCCCAAGGGGATCGATTCACGCTTCCACTATATCGACAACCTTCAAGGTGGTAGCTGGCACCCTTAAAACAAGTTCGAGGCACAGACCCAACTTAATTGGGGGCTCCTGAATCCAAGCAAATTGTCACACAATCAAAGACAAGCTTGAAGAATCAAATCAAACCAAAAAAAGGCTTAGGGTTTCCAATGAAACCCTAGAGCAAGGTGCCCTCAAGTGAATGAGGGGGAAATGAACATCTCTCTTGGTGAAGTTGTAGATCAATGCCTCCTCCTCCGATTCCCCAAAGAACAATGACTTTGGGTGGTTGGATGAAGAGATCTTGGAGTTTTGGTGGCTCAAATGGTGTGGTCTTCTTTTTCTGGAACGAGCAACTGGAGGAAGGGGATGAGGTCCCCTATTTATAGGCCTCACTCTATGAACCGTTTTCTGACCATGGGGACTTTCCAACCGGAGACTCCGGTCTGCACCGGAAACTCCGGCCCATCTCCGGTCCATCTCCGGACAGGATCTCTGACTTTCTTGGGCAAGGTCTTGTCGTTCACTCCAGAGACTCTGGCCAAAACTCCAGACCAGAGACACCGGAAACTCATGTCTAAGAAATCACACCAGAGACTCTGGCCGATATCCGGTCTGTCTCCGGACCCTCTCACAGAATGACCCTGGGCCGAGTCCAGCACCCACACCGGGAACTCTTGGGGAAACTTCGGAACACACTGGAGACTCCGGTGTTTGCACACCAGAGACTCCGATCTAGAATCTTCAGGTAAGCTTAGTTTTGGCCATGGAATTTCCCACATTAATCTGACTTTTTCTCTTTTCAATAGATTGACCTATAGACAATAACACACAGTAAAATGAACCTTATGTTGTTAACAAGCAACAAAACAGGTTAGGACAATAAATGTCCTTTCACCTTGGCCACCAACTTAGTTGATTTAAGGAACCAACTTAAATATTAAAAACTACGCAACCAAAATTAGGGGGAGAAAAGGGAAGAAAATCAACTTAGTAACCTTCAGCAGCCAGCTTGGTTAAATGTAGAGAGCCAATTTAATATCTTCCAGCAACCAACTTTTAAAAAAAGATAAAAAGGAACTCAACTTAATTTTCAGCCAACTTAGTCTTCTTCAGTAGCCAACTTAATAACCTTGGCTAGCCAACTTGGTTGATTTAAAGGAACCAACTTAAAAAATAAAAACTAGGCAGCCAAAATTAGGGAGAGAAAAAATAAGAAAATCAACTTAGTAACCTTGAGCAGCCAGCTTGGTTAAATGCAGATAGCCAATTTAATATCTTCCAGCAGCCACCTTTTACAAACAAAATAAAAAGATTAAAAAAGAACTCAACTTAATTTTAACCTCCAGCAGCCAACTTAGTCATCTTCAGTATCCAACTTAATAACCTTGGTGCAGCCAACTTGGTTGATTTAAAGAACCAACTTTAAAAAATATGTAGGCGAACAAATAGGGTTGGAAAAAAAGAAAGAAAATCAACTTAGTAACCTTTAGTAGCCAACTTGATTAAATGCGGGGGAGCCAACTTAATATCCTCAGCAGCCAAACTTTTAGACATAGAAAAAAGATAAAAAAAAGAACTCAACTTAATTTCTCACTTAATTTTAACCTCCAGCATCTAACTTTTAACAAAGAAAAAAGGATACAAAGAACTCAACTTAATTTGCTCTAACAGCCAGAGTTTACATAAAGGATTTAGTTGTAGGCATGTTTTGAACATGACTTTTAGTTCCTCCCAGCGCCAACTTAATACCCTCGACCAGCCAACTTGGTTAATTTTAAAGGAGCCAACTTATAAAAAATTTAAAACTTCGCCGGCCATTTTAAAGTATACAGAGGTATCAACTTAATAACATCTAGTAGCCAACTTAGAAAACCTTTTTTTTTAAACTTGGTTTACTCCATCAGCCAAACTTAAAAAACACTAACAATCAACTTAATGGGAAGAAAGAAATCCGCTAAAATTGAAAAAAAAATGTAACTGATTGTACGCAATTATACCTCGTTTGAAAAGCTCTGTGGCAACTTCGCAGACACGAATTCCTCAGTCCTTGTATACATATTCTTTCAATTGTATGTTTTTGTGAGGTCCAAAAAAACAAAAGTCGTGTTAGACACCCAATGTGGGTGGATGGAATAAATCAACACATGGAAAATTTGGTTTGGATATGCAGATATGCTTACTTTCAACTTCCCAAAGTCTCCGTTCCCTTTTGCATCCTTCTGCATGACAGCCTGTATGAGTTTGTCGTTCCATACTGCACCCGTATTGGACAGACTTCTTCGGACTCCACAACCTCATCGACCTCCAAGGAATCAAGATAAATAATCTACATTGAAAAAAGGTCAAAAGGTAAGTTAAAAATGATACTACAAGCATCCAAAATATATGTGTTTGGTGGAGGCAGCAACAGACAGATTTTTTCTTTACTCCCATTTTCTTAACTTCTGTGATTATTTGATCAATGGAATATTGGTCAAAGTTTGTCTGCCGGAACTAGTTGAGGTCGATTAATGATTGATAACACCTGGGACTGATGCTTGATGCTGTTGTAGGACTCACAAAGCAGCTGATTACGCCAGCAAAATATGCGCGGAGAAACTTCGTGTCTACATCCCCTCCCATTTCTTTTATCATCGTGCACCAATCAGCTCGTTCTTGATCCCAAACACTTTGGTGTAGCTGTCTGCATTGATCGGGATGCTCCCCCTTCCTGGTATAACAATCTCGCTCTATATGGGGTTGAAACATGATAAGACCCACATAGCAAGTTCTACAGGCATCTCTTTTGCCTGCACCTTAAGCATGCCCCCACATCCCCATTCTTCTATCAGATCTTTCTAATCTTGCACTAAAAGTTGGTTCAGTTTGAACAACCTGGCAGGAGAAGCGCAATTCCTTCCTAGTTGTAACAACAAAAATAGAGATCGCATGCTTAGTTCTTTAGGTTATGCTTCCGGTGATAGCTTTGCATGAAAAAGAACATAAAAGAAAACAAGGACACACCGCGGTTCGTCGTATGGGGGCAGGCCTTGCTGCTGGCGACGCATGTTGCACAACAGTTGTATCCGCAGCTATTGTAGGATTTGTTCTTAAAGATGATTGCATAAAGTTACCCACCGTGTCCTGCTAAAAAATTCGTTTTCAAAACAAAAAAAAATCAGTTAGCCCGCAAAAAACACACACAGTTGTAAAACGGAGAAGGAAGAAGATGTATCCTAGAAGAAAAGAGGATGTTTACCTATTGTCCAGTTTGTGGAGCTGGTAAACACAGGTGGACGCGCTTGGCATTCTCTTTCATCATTTTTTGACTTGAACTTGTCTATTGAAAAAAACAAATATTCAGGGTTAGATAGCTTATTAACAAAACAGTGCTGGGTTGGAAAAGAACTTAGTTGTGATGTTGCGTTGCATTGAGAAAATTAAAAGTTGGTAAAAAATTATAAACGTTGTAGTATAAGGTGGAAATCAACTTAGTTATGTTGGAGCCGGCAGCTTAATTTGATTTAGATTCTCAATGTAACCCCCAAAAAAAGAGAACATGAAAAAACAACTTACATATGTTGTAGTTTGGCAAGAAAAGTACATAAACTTAGCTATGTTTGCAGTTGGCAAAAAAAGAACCTCAAAAAACAACCTAGAGAGAGGAAATAATCAACTTTATCCTGAGTGCCAAAGTTGGTTGTGAGGTGGAACCAACTTATCCTGAGTGTGGAACCAGATTAGTTATCGGGCGGAACCACTTAGTATATTTGCATTCTTCAAACTGATATTTAGGAGATGAAGTTGGTAAACATATTCAGAATCCACAAACTTACAAAAGTTGTAGTCTACAAAAAATGTTGGACCAACTTAGTTATCAGGTGGAACCAACTTAGTATGCTGCAGCCGGCAACTTAGTTTAGATTCAGAATCAACTTAGTTTAGATTCAGAATCAACTTAGTTAGTTAGATTCCAAAAAAATATGGGATCAACTTAGTTATGAGATGAAAAACAAACTTGATCATATTGCAGTCGGCAAAAAGTTAAGCTAGTTGTGTAAGTTTAGTAAAATTTAGAAAACCCAACTTCCCGTCTAAGATCTGAAATCTCGTGAAACCAAGTTAGTTATGTTCCTACACTAGTTTTGAATATGCTAGATTGTTAGGATAAACACTACTTCTTATGGCTAGTAAAATTCCTACGGCTTGCTAATTCCTACCGCAAACCCGTAGATTTAAACCCCGGCGCTAGTTCCATACAGCGAGTGGGAACATTTTACCCGACCTTCCTAATTATTACACAAAATTTTGGATCATGACATCAACTTTATCCTGAATGGAGCCAAAAGTTGGTTACGAGGTGGAACCAACTAACCAACTTTATCCTAGGTGGAGCCGATTTAGTTATGATGTAGTCTTCACCTTAGCTATGATTTTCAGAAAACTTAGTTATTAGTTGGAATCAAATTAATTATTAGGTGGCACCAACTTAGTATGTTTGCATTTTTCAAAACTTAGTTATGATATTCAGAAGATGAAGTTGGTAAACATATTCAGAATTCACAAACTTACAAAGTTGTAGTCTAAAAAATGTTGGACCAACTTAGTTATCAGGTGGAACCAACTTAGTATGTTGCAGTCGGCAACTTAGTTTAGATTAAGAATCAACTTAGTTAGTTAGATTAAAAAAATGAGATCAACTTAGTTATGGGATAAAAAACAAACTTGGTCATATTACAGTCGGCAAAAACTTAAGCTAGTTGTGTAAGTTAAGTAAGATTCAGAAAACCCAACTTCCCCTAAAACCTGGAATATCGTGAAATCGAATTGTTCCTACATTAGTTTTGAATCTCCTAGATAGTCAGGATTAACACTAAGTTCCATGGCAAGTAAAAATTCTCATGCCTTGCTAATTCCTACTACAAACCCCCCAAAACCCGACTCAAGTCATCCATGTAGGGAGTGATAACGTTTCACCGGACTTGCTAGTTCTTACACAAAAAATTGAATCACCCCAGATAAAAACCCGAATCGACACTAGTTCCATACGGTGAGTATAACTTTCACGGGACTTGCAAATTCTCTACATAAAAGTTTAAAAAATCTTGACATCTAAAAAATTCCCCCAAGGCTTGCTAATTTCCTACACGAGTTTGAAAAATCATCCATCATCATCATTCAGAGCGAGTGTTGGTTACCTATGAGACAGGAATCGATAGAGAAACATGACATGGGTTCGTGCAAAAATTGGGTGGGGTTTTGCATGATTACCTCGAGGCGGAAGCTCCGGGGCTCGATGCAGGTGCTCGATGCGAGGTACTCGATGCAGGTGCTCGATGCGAGGTGCTCTATGTGAGGTACTCGATGTAGGTGCTCGATGCGAGGACCTTCCGATCCGCCGACGAGCTCCATCGATTCCTCCTCCGCCGACGCCTCTACCGACGAGCTCGTCTCTCTCACCGGGCTCGATGTAGGTGCTCGATGTGAGGTGCTCGATGCGAGGTACTCAATGCAGGTGCTCGATGCACGGTGCGAGGTGTGAGGCCCTTTCGATCCGCCGACGAGCTCCACCGACTCCTCCACCGACGCCTCCACTGACGAGCTCGTCTCCCTCGCCAGGCGCCCCCCTCTTCGCAGATCTCGTCGAGCCTCACCGCACCCCCTCTCTTCACAGATCTCGATGAGCCACTCCTTCCATCGGAGCCCCCGCCGCCCCCCTCCACCTGCTGCCGATGCGGGCGTGGCCTCTCTACGTCAAAACGACCTATCGAATCCCTCGATGAAATGGGGAACGACGAAAATGACGCCGCGACGCAACGACTCCCAGATGGGTTTTCCTGGGTCGGGTCGCCAGGTTGGTTTCGGTCGGCAGGCTTCTAGATTCGTGCGCGATCGATGGTCCACGGATAGGGTGCTCGGTCGTGTCGACCAGCACCCGGATGTTTTTTAGCACTTGTTGGGAATAAAAAATAAGGAGAAAACCGTACCTGTAAATGGGCCGGCGCAGGACAGACGTCCTTCAGGCGGAGGGCCAGATACGGTCCGCTATAAGCCGAGAATAGAAATCCCCCACGAGCTCGGTCGCAGGTCGCACCACAGTCCACCACCAACAAAATCCACTCATCTGGAAAAAAAAACAATCCACTCGAAAGAAAACAGAAAACACGAACGGAAAAGCACGCCATGGCGAAGGAGGGTAGCGCCGGCGTGCGGCAATCGCCGGAGGATAGCATCGTGTGGAGGGAGGAGGCGCGGAAGTTCGAGACGACCGACGGCGAGGCCTTCCTCCAGTACCGCCTCGTCTACCTGTCACGCACCTCCTCCGGCCGCGGTGGCGTGTCCCCGTCGGCGATGGACATGGTGCACACGTTCGTGCCGGGGAGCAAGCGCGGGCTGGGCCTCGCCGCGCGCCTCTGCGACGCCGCCTTCTCCCACGCGCGGAGCCACGGCATGCGCGTCATCCCCACCTGCTCCTACATCTCGGTGACCTCCTGTTCCCTTTCCTCTCCTGAAGACCTGAACTGATCTGACTCTCCCCCAAGGCCAAATCAGTTCTTGCTCCCTGATTTTTTTGACCGATTGAGCAGCGCCGCAAAAAATGAACATGGAGTCCGTATCGATTTCTCAGTAGCAATAATAAGCAACATAATAGAAATCCTGATTGATAACTGCTCTCCAACTGCGTAGACTCGCTACTCAAGATTTAGGAAATGTCTGTACCATAACTGTAGCTTAGCTTGGCGATGCCTACATCGATCTTCTTTTTGAGAAACTCCAAATGAATAGCTAATAGTTCTTCAACTCGTCTCAAGGCTTGGTATTGAACTACTTAGCGGCTGCAATCCTGCGAACACTTTGAATCTTCAACTGCTCGTGAGTGGTGACCCTGACGCATATTTCCTGAAAAAAAACTGCAGGACACATACCTCCCTCGCAATCCGGCGTGGAACGAGCTAGTCTACAAGGATGGCCAACCCAAAAACAGCAGCAGCATGTAGAACAAGTAAATAATGTGTCCAATGAAGAGCCGTAGGTGCGCTCAACAATTATGTACTGTATGTATCACTGAATAATCAGCTGGTCAGCCATGGCAAACCACATCTTGTAAGCCCTTCGTTGCTGCGTCTGTTACGCTTAAGCTTAAGACTCGGTGTTTATGTAAAAGTACATTGTACGGTCGACATTAGAACTTTTGGTATGGAAGGCAGAGATAAACAGAAACAGGTTAATAGGTTATCATCTTCATATACACGCATCAGAGAACCAGAAACAGGTTAATAGGCTCATGTCAAGTTTCTTGAGTTATATTGGATAAACACCCACACTCTGTATTACCAGAGGGCGTCAACCAGCAGCACTTGGAGAGAACTCATGTGCTGCGCTGTGATTATTCAGCAATGTAGTACTATATAGTTTCAGAGAATACTGTGGCAGGATGAGAAAACCGTTGTACATAATTTGCTATGATTCCTCTAAACCACGGATGTGCTATGATTCAAATACTGTACGACGCAACGGAAGGCAACCATAATTATGCATAACTTTGTTCAGCAACCATGATATATCATTAACCAGACTTTTTTTTAACTATCATTAAGCAGACTCGGAGAATGGAGTTATGCAATACAGCCTTGGATACCCATAATTATACATAACTTTGTGTTGTATAGGACCACCTGTTTCGACATGGTGTTTATTTTCTGGCCACATTAAAAGCAGCGGCATACAACAACAACCCTTAAACCTGGAAACGAAACAAGACAAGTATACTACATATGTACATATCGCTCCAACATGAACTCAGTCTGGAACGGAACATGCTTATCGTCTCCATCCGCACCATGATCTTAGCATGGATTGAGATTACCGGTCATCTCTCCATTCCATATCATCGTGCTCATCTTCTGGAGGTGCTCACCCAGGGACAAAGTAATCCATCTTCTCTACTGGCAGGTTTAGAACTGAAGTATCAGCCTGAAAATTGCAAGTGTTCAGTTAGTTATACTTCCTATGGTTGGGATAGAGATACAGACCACAAGGTCCGGCTGGCTGCTCCAACGACACATGAATAACACCACACACAATTAGCAGTAGATCATATGGCATACCTCCTCAAACGGAACAAACACAAAGGGAGTCAAACCCCTGCTGTGGGAAACAGCAGGAACGTCCGGGTCATGCGTCTCGTCCTCCTCCCAGCCCTCAACAAGTTCAAGTATGTTGCCTTTCCAGTTTCCTAGTTCAGTTCCATTCACCCCCGTGGTTAGAATCTTCAAGACATCCAACCTGTTATTTGCGCCAATTGTAGTGCCTCTGACCCTGCAGAGCGTTGGTGTGAAATTGGGGAAGGCTCGTCATTATCAACACTGCTAGAGTTTTCCAAATTGAAATATCTAAGGCTCATAGATTCAAGTGAACACCTAAGCCGCATTCTAACAAGCGTGTATCGATGCCCTGGATATAGCAGTGCCATTTCGATCTGCATGAAGGAAACAGAAGCCAATATTAGCAAGTGATGGTAGTGCCCAATAACGCCTAGACAAGAGTCCCAAATGTTTTACCTGCCCATCCCCTGACAGTATATAGTCGCCTTTAAACACAGAATCGCCTTTTGACGCTCGGAGATGCATGCACTTGACAACATCTTTAACTTTCTGTGGGGATATCTGCTCATCGCAGGAAAGCAGAACATCAAATGATGTTTCACAAATAATAACTATACTGTTCACCATGAAAAGACTTCAAATAAGGACCTTGTAGAGGAACTTCCCGCTTGGAAAAAATCTCAAGTAACGGTAGTAGCAAACCTGTAGGTAAGAAAAGTATTACCAATGAAGCTAACTTGGTAACAGTAAAAAAAACAATAATATGATCCTATGAATAGAGTTTGTGAAGCAAAATTTTCTTCAAATAAGCAAGAATTCCTTTAGAAATAAACAGAGAGTGCCACCATACCACATTGACAGTTTTCTTGAACTGCCATTCTGTAATTCCAGTATGAATATATGTGTTTCTACTAACATAAAGACCTGAAGAAGTGCAGAAGCAGCAAATATCAAACGTCAATGAAGAGATAACTCGGCCAGGATAACAAATGATCTGCGAACACATAAATAACAATATATTCAGGAAATTAAAGCACCTCCTTTCATCTGGTCTTTGGTAAAGTATTTACCAGAAAAATGCAACCATCCATACAATAGAACAAGTTTTTTTTTGACAGGAATACAATAGAACAAGTTTGCGTATTTACCAGAAAAATGCAATACTATAAAAACCTAAATGACGTTTCTCAAGAAGAGTGGGAGCACCCACCAGTCTACCATTAGTTAAGCACCAATGCATATATCAACAACCTAATATACCTTTCATACCATTCTTACTACAGGTCATACTAACATATATATTGTACTTGAAATATGTTATGAAGCCCCAGACCTCAAGTGTGTAAAGCAAAGCGGATGCGCAAAAAAGGAGTTAGTCGAAGTGTTATGAATCTAAAAGACACATAAAGAATTGCTTTATTGCAAACGAACTGACACAAACTTCGCCTATGTTTTCAAGGCATAGCTGGCCTTGGGTAAAGGAGGAGGGCTGTGATAGGCTTCGCAAGCCAACGTAAAAACCAGCCGTTCCTATGCATAGTCTACCCCAACTTGCTTGGGACAACCAGATTTGTTGTTGCAAAAGAACTGACACAAAGATCTTGAAAGAACTTCCATGAATCGTATACTTTATTTTCATAGTGACCTTGTTACTAAAATCAGAATAACTGGAATTTCCTAGGCAACACCTGGTCAGGTTGAACATGATTCAAAACCAAAGATATTAACCCCGAATGCACTTTTCCCATTCGAATAAATAGGACTGCATTAGTGCACCATACCATACAATAAAATTCAGAAATGCTACTTGATATTTACCATCGATTCGGATTCGTGGTCTCTGGACCCACATTTTCCTCCAGGAAGAATCATATAACGACTGCACCATCTTGTAGTTTGCCTCCATTCCGTCCCTCTTTATAAAAAAAAAGTCAGATGTTTGACAAACACGTGTGAAATCAACTAGTTAAATGGATATGTATACTAACCTGCCACGTTTTTAGGCAAGCGTTACGCCACAGAGTAGGATTGCGTGCAGTATATTTCCACTTGCGGCAGACACAAGCAGCCCTCCCTAAAGTATATGGGCTCATTCTTCCAAAGATCTGTTGAAAATATTGCCACAAAACAGTTCAGAAAAGCAATATGGTATTGATTACTGTACTCTTGAAACAGAACAGTTCAGCAGAGCAATATGGATTAATTACTGTGATCTAATATTAGGATTTTTTTCTCACACTGCTGTCATGATAGAATGATTTACTGAGTGACAGAGATACTTCCCCTATGGTCAATCAAGGATATCAATTCGCATTCATGCTAATATGTTGTGATATGCTGACTTATATAGAGATATTCACTTGAGAGGTAAGACTCCCTCCTTTCATTTTTACTTGCTTTTTAAATTGACATGGTCTTGAATAAAAGCATTTGACTGCTACTTTTTATAGTAGCAAAAAAAGTACAGGTATTTTTGATGGAAAATCCTCTAATACCATTAGATTACGATGTTACAGATCTAACAGTTCCGCTATATTGGTTGTGAATTTTTAAAGCTCGACCACACACATTTTTGAACGACGCCTATTTGAGAATGGTACAGTACATAATTAAAACCGAGTTAATGATTTAGCACAATGTTTAAAATACATGCGTAAAAAGATTGTAAAGGGTATCATTTATCCATATAAATAGATAATCATCACCTCGATAAGTAGTTCATCAGGTAAGCACTGGTGAATTAGCGCTGGATCGGGCCTACTGCTCAAACTGCTGAATGGTGAGACAGGTGGAAGTCTTATTCCATATAGTTCTGTGAACAAAATCAACAGCAGAAGGCACAAAGCTCATAAAATGTTCATTATGCTAAAGCTAATGGACAAGTCAGTGACCAATGAGGGCAGGGCCAGGCAACCACTTAATGTTGGTACTTACTCAGCCATGGTCTATCAGTTGAGAGATATCTTGAGTTTCTTAGATCAAAAGAGTTGAACTCTGGGCAAATATCAATGGAGATATCTGCAAGAGAAGACAATGATGCATCACATAAGTTTGGCAAAGAGAGAACTGATCCAAAATTCCGCAAGAAAAATAAAGAGGACTCAAAATAGGATAGTTCCCGCATGCAGGACATCCTAACTAGCAGCAGAAATTTATTTTTGGTCTAACCCAGCAGCCTATGCTCTAAATCAAGAATATTAATCAGTAGTCACCTAATTAGTTCATAATTTTACAACACAACCTTCGCCACACTCAAAAAGCATGATCCATTGAAAGACAAAGATCGATAATAACTCAACTTCCCCGCAACATCAGAAGCAACACTACAATATTTTATGTATTACCAAACTAATCTCCAAAACAGCATACAAACTTGTAAAATCCATTTGGTAATTTGCACCTAAATCTGGCATCACCATTTCTATAATCATTGACTAAACTGAAGGGATCGTCATAGGATTTCCTCATGGACCAAGGTTTGTTTGGGTTGATCTCACCAGTGCCCCATCACAGCCGTCAATCCATGGCGTGCAATTCTTCAACCCTCACACACTCCCCATCCAAGCTTTGGAGGCCCCTTCATCCATGTTGCCTCGTTCCGCTGGCTAGATGTCACTGGTCCAAGGTCAGAACGGTCAGCGGGGATGCTGTAGCCATTAATTTCTATTTGGACCTCCATTCGTTTTCAAGGACAGACATGTATTTCTACTTTTCAATGGTCCTTCTTGTCAATGAAAAGGTGGTTGTACTGTTGTACCTACTTTTCTATCTTAATGCAAGTGCTCTGTGCCATCGGTTCTTTACAAAAACACGACATGAGTACTTCCCTTTCACCTCCTTGTGCCCAATGACCTCGTTGAATGTCGCTGAATTATAACCCTACTTCTGAAGGTACTTCTAACAACACTATATCATTCCTTCATGGCATAGATGTGCCTTGTTGAATGCCAATTCAGAATTATACCCCTTGGTAGATGTACTTTTAAGTTCTGATCACAAACACTATACTGCCCATTGATATGCCATGTTGACTGTTCATTCGAATTCTATCCACTGCTACCAGTAGTCCATCGCCTTAACAAAAATCGCTTCCTTATTCCTGCTTAGGTAGTGTTTCTTGAGATGGGCGTAAATATGATGGGAGTGTAGCAGATGATCATCTAACTGATTTGTTCAACTAAGGAATGGCTTTCGAAACCATTAAACCTTTTATTGGGCTACTCTGAGTGGTCGAGACATGATACAGTGTATTGACAAAAATGAGGTAAATAGACACCATGATGGCCCGAATAAGTTCACAAAACTACCAGAAAATTTACGAGAATGACATAAACGAAAACCTACGCCATATAAAAGAGAATACCGAGAAATCCAATATATATCAGTACAAACAGAAAAGGAAACCCTGACCATTACACACGCAGAACCAACAGCACAGAAATCCAATCTTCAGAACCCACCAACTTAAAAAGGGGCAGCCCCAGCCTCTGCATCAATCGATGCATATGGCCTCTTTATTCATCAATTATTATAGTACGGTTCACACATAAACAAGTTCAAGGATCACAACCAAGGATCATAAACTTAAGCAACTGAATTCTAAAACACAAATTAGTTGCGTCATTGAACTCCGCGCCGAGCCTAGCAAGTTTAGCCTGGAGGACCAGCAGCGTCTCACAGCTACCCATTGTCTAATCTAAAGTTGGACTTGCTAGGGCACTGAAGTGAGAGATTTGGTTGCACAGAGGAGAGACAGGACAGGGGACAGGGCGTCGCTGCGAAGCGCCGGCGCTCGCGGTTGCGGCGACCTCCCGTGCGCGGCGCTGGAGGGGAATCCATCACGCCGTATCTGGATACGGTATGAGGTTGATTTGCTTCCAAACAAAAACAGCGAGGTACAGTAACGAAATTCTCCGCATGAATCCATCAAATTCGCATGGAGTGAGTAACCGAATACCTGGGTAAGACATGGAGGGCAGAAAGTCGGAGGAATCGGAGCGAGGAGGGGCAGGAAATGGCACGCGCGGACGATCCCAATCGTGTATGCTCGAGGGGGGTGAAGAGGGGAGAGACGCTCGAGGCCTCGAGAGAGTTTGTCTTGCTCCACGACCACAAATTTAAGGGGGTATTAATCGCTTGGTCCACCAGGTCAGTACACTCTGTTTTTTACAACGTGACGTGTGACAAATTTAGACGGCAAATTTTCAGTCACACCCAGGCTGGCATTGATTTGGACAAGGGTCCTATATTCGACACCGAGAACCATTTGATTTTCTCTAAAAAAAAGAACCATTTAATTATTTTTTACGAAATTCTACCGATCTATTAGCGATCATCAACAGCAGTGCAAAGATTTCTAAAAGTAATAAAAATTACAAATAGGGCAATGGACCACCTAGCGACGACTAGAAACACTGGCACGAGCCGAAGGCGCGCCGTCGTCATCGCTCCTCCATCACCGGAGCCGGGCAAAGCTTGTCGTAGTAGAGTTTGTTGTCGTAGACGAACGGGAAGTCGTCGTGCTAAGATCCCGAAGGACCAGCGCACCAGAACAACAACCATCACTGAAGATGACCAACATAGATCGAAAGAGACTGACCTCAAAACATACCAACGAATACGAAAAACAACCAGATCCCAAGGGATCTGTCGGACACACGACTCCACACGCCCTCTGTGGATGCTAGACGCACCACCGGAGCGAGGATAGGGCGGGAAGGATCTTATTCTGACTCTAGGACGTATCCGCCGCCTCAACATCCTGAAAAAGACACTGAAACAGTCTAAACAAAACACTGAGACCTCCCGCCGGCGAAGGGCCGTGGTCCACCACACCTCCAAGGCCCTAGAACCACCGGAGACGGGATAAACCGGTGCCGTCGGCGGTGAAGGGAAGGGACTCTAGATGGGTTTTGCCGCCACAGTACTGTCACCTTATTTGATCATACCAGACTAAATTCCCAAGAACCATTTGATTTGATTATTAAGATTCTTGCATATACAAATAGACAATCTTCAGCAGAGGCTCTATAGATAAAGTTGCAATAGACCATGACAGGAAAAATAAGGATAACATAGCTCTACAATTCTAATAAAACCTTGACCGTCGGTCTCGATGGTGGTAGCGAGGTGCGTTACCCTCTTGGGGGCGTCGTCGTGGAGCCCGGTTCTCCTTTGCTCTTTCATATTTTTTGTTTATCTTGATCTGCTTCGTAAGGAGGCATCTACACCACATTGTATTGTTTGCGCCATTATTGTTGTATTTACAAAGCGGTATCAGTCTGTTCAGAACCATCCTAAAAAACTGAAAGATGTCTTTCATCTGCTAGATTTTGTGTCAGGGTATATGTAGAGTTATGATTGAACTTGGTAAAGGAAAGAGTTAAGCATTAGATTCGAATACATGTATTCTGAATCTAATAAAAAAATCACCATCAAGTAACCAAAGTATTAAAGACTAAGCATGTGGGTTTAGACAAGAGAACGCAAGAGGGACGGCCAGGTCGGTGCTCCCAAGGTTGGTAGTACAATTGTACCGAGTGGCCGAAGATGGTTGAAACCTTAGAAAGTTTAGCTCCAAAATGTATGTCAGTTTAACTCAATAGAGAATGACTGATCAAGAGCTCTCAGTAATTTAAGCTATGGCTAAACTTTTTGATCAAACACACCGTGTTGGCGCCGTGACAGATCAAGGTAATGAGACCATGTTTACTGAAGAACCAATGTCTATATATTGTGTTTTAAAAAAATGCCTATATGTAAACACCTCTATAAAACATCTATCTCTAACACCAAATACTGATAAAACACGTAATGGACTCAACGACTATTTGCCACTGGTCCACAAAAAAAATATTATCCAATCTCAGACTCTTAAGAATGATATCGGGGGCAATTATCACTTTGTAACTCGCTACCTACCCTATTTTGTTGGGAATGTGGATGCTCATAATTGTTTTAAAATAAAAGCAATGTTTTTTTTCAAACTAAATTGTTCTGCATTGCTCTGAAATAAATATTGGTTTTCACTTTGAAATAAAAATCCTACTCTAACTAAAATCTAGGAGAACTAAAGAGTTAGAGGCGGGTTTTTATAAATAAGCTTGAAATGTTTATATATCTAAAATATCATAAGAAGCTGAGAGTGGAATATGGCTCTCGGACTCCATGGAGCGCCATATTAAAAAAACATATTTAAATGTTTCACAAAAACTGATTTTTAGAGATGATTTCTACAAGGGTGCTTTTTTTTGCAAAATACGTTGTATTTTGGGATACACGAAATGACATACATTAAAATTATTTTTGGACTTCATATATTTTCCTTTTTGTGTAGGCCTTATATGAACTCTTAACTCAATGAAACGTTACACATACATGGTAAACATTCATATGTTGCATACATTTTCGAAAAAAGGTTGAAGTGAAAAATGAGGTTTTCATTTTTTTTTAAGCAGGCTTCATGGAGCTCGTGTGACGTACTACTCCTTTCGTACTTAAAAAAGATGTCCTAGACTCATCTACGTTCGAATGAAAAATCTATGATATCCTTTTTCGGATGGAGGAAGTATAATAGCGAAAACGAATTTTTTTAGTTCTCGGGCATATTAGAACTTGCTAAATCTTATTCATCACTCTTACTATTGGATTTGTCTTGTGGTTCGTGTGTTCGGAGAGTTGCAACTGAAAAAATGTTCACGCAACACAAAAAAAATCAGCGCAGTACAAATTATTTTTCACCCACCACAATTTTTTTCTACGTACATTTTTTGTTAAATGTTGTTCGTGTGTTACAAACAGTAGGATGATGTCGACTAAATCTAATCTTAGTCGACTGAAATACACAAAAAAATGCTGGTTACTTTTTTTATATGAAAATGCTGGTTATTTTTTTTATATGAAAATGCTGGTCACTTTGTGTACAGTATAATTTCCCCGGAGTATTTTCTGTACTAGTAGTACCTTCCAGATACCGCGGAAGCGAAACGATAGAGGGGCATCCAGTATGGCAGCAACCTTCTGCGCCTACCCCGCCGCCTCCGCCGCCGCCGCCGCAAACCCTACCCAGCGCCGTCTCCAGAACCTTACCGCGCCAGCCGCCCTACGCGCTGTCCGTATATCCAGCCGCCGCCAAGTTCCCTCCCTCCTCTCTTTCCGGCGCCCCAATGTAGCGCTGCCGCCGCTCCGAGTAGCGGGCGCTGACCCACAGGTGAGATCTTTGGATTTGTCCTCGCTGTTGTTAGCTACAATACTAGATTTGGATTCTCTACTCGATTCGTATAGAATTCGCCTCTTTGGGCCTCTATTGTTTGAGAGACGGATGATTTAGCTTATTGGCGGAAGTTCTGTTCTCGGAGAAGAAAATTGACAAGATTATTACTTTTTTAGCTCCAGCTTTTTCTTCTGCATGTATCTTGTGATGTGTTATGTTTGTTGTTTTATATTCTTTTCACTCAATTAGAGTATTTGAGTGACTAATGGGTGAACTGTGTTGGGCAAGGTAAAGCTTATGATAATTGATAAGCACTCAATTTACAGTACACTTGCAAGTATGCTCTCAACGAAAATATCATTTAGTGTTAGTCATCGGTTGGCCACATCCAGAAGAAGATAAGCTTAAGTTAGATTGGTTTGGATTTTTTTGGGCTTTTGTCAATTGCATGAGAAAATGGAGAACATGGAAAATATTGTTTCGTCACTCATCAGCTAAACTGTACAAGACTGAGTATAGCAATAGAACAAGTACTGTAGGTGTTAAGACACAGTTGCAGCATTTTAAGCTACTGTTGCAACCAAATATTGGTATGAGTATGGAAAATAGTCAGCTCCTGCTAATTTATTTTCTGGAGCTTTTTTTATGTATTTGAATGAATTTGATATATCAAGTTTCACTAAATCGATTTGTGTTACTGCAGATTGTAAACAGGGAAGATTTCCCTCCTATGAGTGACCTAATTCGACTATACAAGAAAGCTTTTCTAGATGGAAACGATGATGTTGTTAGTGACATCGAGAAGGCGATCGCTGGCCTGGAGGAAGAGAGAAGTAAAGCAGCTTCTCAGTTTGAAAGTATTACAGCTGAAATAATTTCAGGGAAGAACAAGTTTCTCCGCTTAAATGCTGATCTGGAGAATTTCCGGAAGCAGACTGAAAAGGACCGTGCAAAGTTTACATCGAATATACAAGTGGATCTTGTGCAGAGTCTGTTGCCTCTGGTTGATAGCTTTGAGAAGGCAAATGTAGAGGTCACCCTGGAGACTGAGAAAGAGCAGAAGATTAGTGCAAGCTATCAAGGCATATACAAGCAATTAGTAGAAACATTGAAAAGCTTAGGTGTAGGGGTTGTTGAAACTGTCGGCAAGCCATTTGATCCATCGGTGAGTACAGTTTTCCTTTTCACCTTTTTATATACATTCATGGGAGCCACTTCTTTAAGGCTTATTGGACTTTGTATCAACAAATCCATATCCTTTATGTTCACTTTGGACGCAGTCTAATGTTATGTAGATGATGTAGGCTGGTTAGTTAAACATTAAGTTTGTATCTCGACAAGGGGATAGTTGGTAATCTGTTGGTCAATTGATTATTTAGTATTTATCCCTGGTTCATATTTAATATATGTTCCGTAGTGATTTTAGCTTAGCTGCCACATTATATCAACATGCATCTTGTGAATTTAAATTATCGTCTGCTGAAAATTCATTTGTCTAACTGCTTTGAACACTTCGGAAAAGTACTAGCAATTATGGAAATATCACTTGCGTCCTTCCGAAAAGAAAAAGTATAGGATGAATAATGATTAGAATCTAAATTGATTCTTTGTTGACGCGTAGGGGAAAAAATGTTTGCTTAAGCACGTAACATGGTTTGAATTCACATATGCACAATGCTTCCACCAGGAAATACAGAGTCGTGTTCATGCAACTCTTTCCGCATAATAGGAGCTGATGCCTTCATTTTCTTAGGTTCATGAGGCTATCGCGAGAGAAGAATCCACACAGTTCAAGGCAGGGATCGTCTCACATGAAGTCCACCGAGGTTTCCTTTTGAGGGAGAAGGTGTTAAGGCCTGCCACCGTGAAGGTCTCTACCGGTCCTGGTGGAGAAAACACGAGCTCCACATCTTCAGAGGAGTCTGTAGAGGATACCAAAGAGGATGCTGCTGTCTGATCCGCCGTAAACCTGGAGCCAGCAGTAGCCTGAGTCGTTGTAGCTAGAGCACCATTGTTTGGGAGCTCACATTGCACTGTTAATATGATGGAGCGGAGTCTTTTGATTCGGAAGGAGTCCTTTTTGAACAACACGTATGAGAATGTACATTTATGGTGGTCGCAAGTATCCTTAAGAGCTTTTGCCTTGGTGCAAACTAGTGGCTGTGTTTTTCCGTGTAAACCCTAAGATTTGAATGACAATGTACCTTAACTTGTTGTCCAGTCTGGTTAAAGCACCGTATGTGCTTGGAGGGTAACAAAATTGCAAGCCTATTTAACATTCCTTCCATTTTAAAATATAGAAGTATGTACGTACGTACTAGTCTGGAGGTTTAATAATCCTTCCATTTCATCTGATCCGGCATGAAACATAGTTGCAAGCTCTGGGCAGGCCGCTCTCATCCTCACATCTCCATCCTCTCAAGCTCTCAGCCTTGCAACTCCATCCTCTCCGGACAAGGCGTGGAGGCTGATTGATTCACACATATCGATCCTCTCAGCCTCTCAGCCTTGCAACTCCACCTCTCGGGACAAGGCGTGGAGGCTGATTGATTCACCAGGCTAGATGCAGCTCAACGACTACAGTAGCAGATCAGAGTTCATAAGCCTTGCTCACAGAACAATTGTCCAAAGAACAAACGTATGTATTGCACATCCAACTTTTTATACAAGAAAGAACAATCATGTTGGATGGATGCACTATCGAACAGGGATCAAATGTATGCCACGAAATTACATGGTACACACTCGTGCGCCGGGTCCAGACAGAACACTGACCATCTCTACTCTACTGGTTGGGCTGAGCGTGCAGACCTTGGCTTCACGTAGCGGGCAACATGACCCTGGACGTGGGTTTGTGTGTGTTGAGCTAACCATGCAGCAAGCTACCTATTTATTTCTACCTATACTAAACCAGCCCGTGTCGATCCGTCAAAATTCCTGAACAGTTTCAGCAGCAAGGTTTCATGGCAGATCAGAAGAATTTCGCGTAGTCAGGAGGCTGCTGGTCCCAAACCTCCATAAAACCTGAAACAATGAAACAAAATTAGAGATTTGCATCTCGGTCTTTGTGAAAGTAAGATGGAACATAATGCCAGGAGCTTAGGAGAACCACAGCGGCATGCTGCAACTGACAACGTTTTGGAATGTGTGAGCTCACTGGATAATGGTGTGACCAGTTTGCAGAAACAGCTCAAAGTATAAGCCAAATCGTAAGATGAGACACCCCTTCTCCAATTGTTCAGATAGCTACGATTTGCCGATCAAATTGAACATAGACACTACATTATCAGCATTTTCACTGACTTGTTAAAGACAGTGTTGCAAGGGATAACAGTTTGTGCAGAATGCAAAATATGGAGACAGTAAATCACTAATATACTGCAGGTTATATGAACTGAACTTTCATGCTGTAAGTTTAAAAGTCGGAGCATTAGGCACATTTCTGGTAGTCTTTTAAGTCTTCAGAGTAAATAAATAAGAGAAAGGTCATGCTATGCACAAACCAACAAAACTGGTATAAAAAAAATTCATAGAAAGACTTGAGTAGAGACAAGTATTTATTACCAATATCAGTGAGAGAACCATATATTGGATCATCCATGACAGTGATGACCTGCAAGAACAAAAAAAATGTATCCATTACTTTGAAGACACGTGATACAACGATGACACCACGAAAGTTAGTCATAAAATGTACTCCTCTGTGATGAATGACTAACAATACCAGGAAAGAGGAAACCTCACCTCTGACTCATTTAGGCCCATCTCAGCATGAACATCTGTTTGTATTGGTGGGTAGCATGGCATATCAGCACCAAGGAAATCTGGAATTGCAAGATTATAATCATCTTGCAAACCAGGAAAAATGTTGGTGTTCACAGCAGGATGCATCATAGTATCTATGCTTGAGTATACCATCCCGTTTCTGATTGACACAGATGGTATCAGTACGGAAGAATAAATGTAAAAAGGTATTTCAAGCATGTGATCAGCAGCTATAATGGATATATAAATATAATATAAACTTAATGAACATGAGTCAACTCATACATAGATTGGTGTGCCACTGAGATGGTTGCCCCATGTTAGCTACCAGTGGACTATACAGAAATACTGAAGGCATGGTCACACCATAATTCAGCGCAAAGACAATGGCCACCTAGCCCATCTTCAGATTTACTACGGCATTGTGCCATAAATATAAGTACTCCCTCCACTCCGATCCATAATAAGTGTCGCTGATTTAGTAAAACTTTGTACTAAAAATCAGCAACAGTTATTATGGATTGGAGGGAGTAGTAAGTTTAGTTTAAAAGTCAGTGATGAATTGTGCTTCCTAGCTGAATTACTTCAAATTCCAGCAGCTACAAATTAGTTTCATGTTTTTCTTGACTGTGAATGCAGTAGCTTATGATATTAATGCCACAATATGAATATACAAATTTTGCTGTCGCTGATAATAAGATGGCAAGATTTGCCAGGAATCAAACTTGGGAGGATACCTCACACAGCCTATATTTACGTATCACAGATTTTGAGAGTTGCTGAGCCAGATAAATGCTCATAACTGGTTATGCAAGAATGGTTACTTAAAGTTCAATACATGTTTCTTAAAGGCCAGTAATATTCGAATCATAACGCTGAAAAGGAAATGAAATGTTCACTCTTGTGTATCTATCAGCAGGATAAAATAACAGAGAGATAGGAGGAGAAAGTAACTCACTCTTCTCTTGAAGTGTCACAAGCACTAGGTTCAATTGGCGAGTCATCTTCGATATCAATAACGACCTTATCGTCCATTGGAATTTGGGAATACCTGTCAGTATTACTTGCATTACCCATAGTTGTCACAAAATCGAAATGCTGCTGATTGTGTGCCACCATTGAAGAAACAATAGTGGAGCATTGGCCAAAAGTAGGATCATGTCGTATCTCAGCATGCTCTGGACTACCAATCAGGTTCAGATCACGTATTTTAAATGAGCTAGATTGACCAAGCTTTTGCTCTTCCATTTTGACAACAGCTTCAGCTCTGATATTGGGTAATAATTCCACACTAACTGTTTTCCCTTTATCAGCTGAATCAATCAAGTCTTCATCTTGTGGCGGTGTATCGATATTGTAAATTTGCACTCCGGTTTGAAGCTTCAAGCAATCTTGATGAGAGGTCAATGTAGGATATACTCCATCATGCTCCTTAGCTTCCTGAACTGCGTAATGTTGTGCAGTATTATCCTTTTCTTGCGTATCTTGCGTTTCTTTTTCTTGGAGTCTCACTTGTTCCACCATTTGATTGCAAGAAGTAGTTGGGTCAGTCCATTCCTGGCGGAGAAGGCCATCTTTATTGTCTCCCTGAACGTTAGTCAAGGAGCTGCAACTTGCTGCTTCATCAATCACCATCGGAGGAATCAGATCTACCTGTTCGGCTAATGCAGTATCCCTATGGGCTGGTGCTCCGTTCCTGTGTGGAAGTATTGATCGTGGTCTTGTTGGGGCTCTTGCAAAACTACACTGGCTTAGCAAATCCTGACAATCATCATTGAAATTATCCTCATCGCTAGACACCTTCACATCTGAAGCCTTATCTTGAGCCTTCTCATCCGAAGTCTTGTCATGTTCAGCCTTCTCGTCCATTATACTACTGCCATCAGGCTTGTCAGTTGAAACCTTGTCTTCTGAGGGCAACGGCGAACTTTTTATCTCTCCCTCCTCATCAACACTAGGAGAAGCATGATTAAGAATACTCTCACCATTCGCCCCTTGCTCCAAGACCACTGAATTGGACACCTTACTGTCCTCTTGCATCTTATTAGCTTCATTCTCATCCTGCACGGCATCAACATCCTTCCTGGCATTACGGTTAGGGATCACCTTTGACCCAGTATCCTCCAACTCTGACTCTCCCACAGCCTCCACCTTTGAAGCATGTCCTTCACCAGCCACCCCCGACAAGCTACTCCCAATGTCATCGATCACTCCACTTCCACGCCGTTCCCTCCTATAGCCAGTAGCCCCATCCTCCCGCTCCCCCTCGTCGTCGTCATAATTCCGACTATCCAAGTAACCCCTACTCCTCTCCCTATCCCGGCCCCATTCTGGATTCCTATTGTAAGCCCCAAACTTCCTCTTCCCTCTTCCATTGTAGGTATTGTTATTGTAATCACCACCTTGGTTCCGCCATGAGCGGGGGTTAGGATCATTGTACGCGTCATCGAGCCGCTGGTGGCCATTCCGGCGGGAATCATAGAACGCAGGGGCTTCATGTGCCTGCGGCAATGGAGGCGGCATCTGGCTCCATCCAGCGCTACCGCTAGCACCGCCGCGCTGCAGGGACGCAGGCGGGAGCACGCCTTTCGCCACTAGGTACTCGGCGGCGAGGCGGCCGGCCTCCATGAGCACCTCGTACCTGTGCTGCGGCGGCAAGCCCGGCGAAATGGGAGGCGGCGGGTAGAAGTGCTTCCGGCCGCGGCCGCGGCCGCGGCTGCGGCCATAACCGCCGCCTCGCGCGAACTGCGGCATGCGGCCGCGGCTGCCGCCGTGCTGGTACTGCATCCGGGGGTGGTCGAATCGCTGCAGGCTCACGCCTTGCTGCCCCCGATCCATCCGCCGGGGGCAGATGCAGCACGACAGAGAGCACGCAAACCGAAAATGGGCGACTGGATTGAAAAATGCGAGAGGCCACTCGCCCGAATCGGAGCAGTCCTTGGACGGGCGGCGGGCTTAAGGGTGGACGACGGCGGCGGGGCGCCGGACCATCGGAGGCCGCGTGGAATCGGGTCGAGATTTGGGTCTCCGGAGTCGGAGCTCTGCGCTTTTCTAGTTTTCGCGACGGAAAAGAGGAGGATAATTTGCGAGAGTCAAACGAGAAGTTTTGATTCGCTTTGCTGTTTGGTCGTTTCGTTTTGGGGTACACGTAGGCGCTTCTTCTGCCATGGTCTGGTGGAATATCCAGAGCTGTTGGCACAGTGACATGTGGACCATACATGTGTGGGGCCTGTGTGTCGGCGGGTTTTGGTTTGCTCGTGTGGACACTGTGCTTCAGTTCTTGATTAGGTTGGACACGCTCATGTGACCGAGCAAAGTGGGGTGGTGGTAGGTAGACGAGACTAGTGGGACCAGGTAAAATTTAAATTTACTTAGGGCATATCCATGGGCCGACCCAAACGTGTATCAAAACGGTCTGTTTCTGTCTGTTTGGATCGGTCCGCGGTTATTTTGGGCCATGATCCGGCCTGTCCGGACGATCGCGCCCAGTGGCATGATTCAAATGTCCACGCCTGGCATTTTTTGGCGCCATTGCTGACCAACGTTGTCGAACACTCAAATTTACAGGCAATGGCACGCAAAGTGACTAGCAGATAAATTAGCAGACATGTGCCATCGCCCTTTGGGCATCGCCAATTAATGACTAGTGATTCTGAAATATACAAGAGGGAACAATATCATACACAATGTTTAAAAGAATGGCGGCCTCTATGTCCAAAAGGTCGCAGCCGCCATCGCCATTGTCGTTCAAGCGTCGCGAGCACGGATGGCCTGCTGCCTGCGAGCGACCCAAGCCCTGCAATCGGGGTCGACGATGGTGTCCAGGTCGGTGAGCATGATGGCAGTCTCCTCGGCCATGATCTTGGCATCGACTTCCTTGGCCTTGGCCTCAGCCTCCAACATCCTAGACCTGGCATCAGCCTCCTTGGCCTTGGCATCGGCCTCCCTCGCCCTTGCCTTCGCCTCGATCTCGGCCAGCCTGGCCTTGGCGTGGGCCTCTTCCGCCTCGATTGACCTCGTCTAGAGCTCGACAAATGCCTTGGCAGTGGCCTCTTTCTTTTTACGCCGTCTCTCTTCCCTCTCGGTGATGGCCTCTTCCTTCTTCTCCATGATCTTCGTCAGCGTCTCCTGGAATGCCAACAAACCAGCCTACCGGGCGATGTCGGCCTTCGTAGCCTTGTGGCCTCCAGGCCGGCGGGCACGGGCGCCTACAGGGTTGGCGAAGCCTTCATCATTGTCGTCGTCATCTAGGTAGATGACACCGCTCGTAGAAGCATTGCTCTTGCCCTTCTTCTTAGTGTCGAGTTCTTTCCAAAGGGCATAGCTAGTCTCCAATTTTTTGTAGTCTTTGATCAACGTCCAACAATGCGTCAACGTGAAGGCCTTGTTGTCATTCACCGTCTTGAAGTGCTCCATTGCTTTCATGACCTACACATATGGATGCCGACAATGGCTCAATGCATATGCAAGATATCGACAAGGAGAGGAAGGGGTTTTACCATGTCAACTGGCAACATGCTGCTTATTTTCCTTTTCGTCACCATCTCGTAAGATCCTTGGAACTTGCTGCACTCGGCATGGATGGTGCCCCATGATGACCCACAAGTATAGGGGGTGTATCGCAGTATTTTCGATAAGTAAGAGTGTCGAACCCAACGAGGAGCAGAAGGTGTTGACGAGTGGCTTGGATCAGGAATTCTCTGTAAATACTTAGCAAACGGATTTTTAGGGGTTGCTGATAATGCATATAAATAGAGTGCGAGTAAATAAAAGACAATAATAATAATTACAGCAAGTGGCCTAATCCTTTCTTTAGCAAAGGACAAGCCGATTGTATTACTTAAGATGACCAAACGTTCTCGAGGACACATGGGAATATTGTCAAGTGCTTTCACTTCATATAGTTGATTAATCTTCTCTAGTTGGATAAGTGTTGTGTGGGTGAACCTGTGCTAATGTACTGACCTTCCTAGGACTAATACATACTTGTGATTATATCCCTTGCAAACATCCACAACTACAAGAAAGTAATTAAGATAAAAACCTAACCACAGCCTTAAACTTTGAGATCCTGCACTCCCTTGTGCAAAGGTTTTCTAACGGGGGTTTAGGTTTCTGTCACTCCGGCAACCCCTACGATTAGTAGCCAAATACACAATGCATTCCCCTAGGCCCATAAAGGTGAAGTATCATGTAGTCGACATTCACATGACACCACTAGAAGAATAACACCACAACTTAATTATCAAACCATTGAATCTTTCTCAACACAATTCCGCTACTAACAACATGACTTCTCCCATGTCCTCAAGAACTAAACGAACTACTCACAATACATCATATGGATCAAGATCAGAGATGAAATAATAATAAGTAACAATTTGAACATGAACGATAATTCAATGGTTCCACTCAATAGCATCAACTACAACAAGTAATCAATACCGGGAAAGTTTCCCCTAAGAACTATACATGATTCAACCCAATTGTTACAGCGGTATGGAGTGGTGATGATGGTGTTAGTGGAGATGATGATGATCCCAATGAAGTCTAGCTTCATGACAATGTTGATGGCGACAATCTCCCCTCTCTGGAAAGGAATTTCCCTGGCAGATTTCTGCCTACCGAAGAGCTCTTTCTCTCTTTGCAGTTTTCTGCCCCGCAAAGGCGGCGGAATCTTTCTGTGATCACTCCTCGAGTCTTAGGGTTTCAAGGGGATTATATACGCCAAAGGGCGATGCCAGAGGTGGGCCAGGGTGGCCACACCACCTGGTGGCGCGACCAGGCTGACCCACGCCAGGGGGTGGTGTGGGCCCCCTGTGGCCCATCTCCACTTCCCTTTCTGGCTTCCTTCGTCTTCTAGAAAAATAGGATTTTCCATATATTTTCTGGGATTTTCTGATCTTCGCGAATTTCGCCTCCAAACAGTGCCTTTTCCATTAGAATCCTGACTTCAGTGGTCCATCCTCCAAAAGTCATCAACCATGCAAAAATAGATGAAATAACATAAGTATCATCTCTTAATATGAAATATATTAATGAATAATAGTAAATTATGATATAGAATAGTGATGCAAAATGGACGTATCAACTCCCCTAAGCTTAGACTTTGCTTGTCCCCAAGCGAAAACTGAGCTCAATAAACATGACCTCAGGTTTATGGAGTGAAGTGTCGATAAAAGAATACGGACAAGAAGCATCACATTCATCAATACATAAATCATAATAGAAGATAACTCACTATTATATAACTTAACTTGCAATAAGTAAAGGAAATACAATAAAGATACACAAAGTAGATCATAATTAGTAATGGCAAACTTCGTTCTTGGTCAAAGAATAGTTAACAATTTGCAGGAGTTCAAACATAATGGGTTTTCAGTGATAGCTTTCAAAATAATATTCACTAAGATAAGAGCAGTGTGCCAAACAAGGAACATAAGAAACATGATTGAATAAATCATCATATGAATGATTGAAACACAACAACTCAAATACTTGCTTGAGATAGAAAGGAATAGGTTTATTGACTCAACTAAATAGTAAAAGATAGGCCCTTCGCAGAGGGAAGCAGGGATTTCAAGTTTCATAAAGAGCTTCCAAAAATTATGGTACTTATTAGCTTTCAGCTCTCATTACCCCTATCATAAGCATCTTTAGGTGATTAAGGTTAAAGTGAACAAATATGAGGATATGCTTGACAAGTTATAAGCTGAAAATCTCATGCCCCTTGCTTACGAGTACCGAACTTCATGCTACTCAACTTTAGTCACAAGTAAGTTTTTGTCATCATAAGTACATGTGTATCATAGAGAACCGCCAACGGGGTACCCCTTGCCCCATGATACAGGAGCTTTCCCATATCACAATGACAAGGCGACACACAATGAGCATCTCAGCGATCCTTTTATTTCCTATTTGCATAGGTTTTTATTTCCTATTTGCATAGGTTTTTTATTGAGGATGCTTCACAGATTGCTCACTATGGTTATGCTGCAAGTTTCCACCATGATTAGGCATGGCTTACGCTAGCCTCCCAGGCGTTTCTCTAACACATATACAAACTCCATGAGCTTTACAAGCTCCCCTTTCATTTCACACCGTTGGGATCCATAAGCAAAAGAACATGATATCAACTAAATAAAGTGCAATGTTGAAAGTGTTCCCCATGGTAACATGGTTCTGCTAATTCACAACTTACAAAGCGCAAGCATATACGCAACATAGATGGGCACAATGGTTCAAGTTTATTAAGTGCAAGAAAATAAAGTGTGACATCAAGTTCGTGAGAGCTTTAATCACTAATTTTCACATAACAAGTTTAATTCGGAAGGTAGATAAAAACATGAATTTACTTGGAATAGCAATAATGCTAATAGGTAGGTATGGTGGACACAAATGGCATAGGTTTTGGTTTAACGATTAGATGCACGAGAAGCATTTGAATCTTGAAGAATCTTCATGTGATTTTACTCACCAAGTGTTGAAACACTTGAATCTTGATACAATTCTTTCCATGCATCAAGAACCTTTCTTGTTGTTTCCATATTGAACCCTTTCAATATCTCATATATGTATGTCTGGCACAACCATATTTGCGCCTTAATATATCCATATAGATATTGATGCCAAATATTCCTAGTTTGCCCAAGTCTTTCATCGAAATCTTATTTTAATGAAATTCTTAACTTGTGTCAATACAAGATACATCATTTCCAATCAACAATATGTCCTCTACATAATGTATTAGAAATATGTCTCAGCGCCCCCACTTAATTTCTTGCAAATGCAAGCATCTTCATCATCTCCGATGAATTTAAACTCTTTTAACAGTTTCATCATGGTGAAGATTCCAACTCCGCTATGCTTACTTCAACTATTGAAGTTTACATGCCCTTTTAGCACCCTTTGAATTAACAAAACCCTTCGGACCATGTCATGTGCATGTCCTAGGTTACCGTTCTATTAGAAGAACCTTGTTTTGTTTATTCAACTACCATATACCAAATTATATGTAGTGGTTGCTACATTAATCCGTGAAGACTATATATCGCTATGAAAGATCATATCTTGTCATAGTCAACTCCTTGAACATTGCCGTAAACTTCTTTCTGACATGTCGACCATTTCATAGATGTCAAACATCCATGTCTATTTCTTTATAGATCCAAACACGACCGATAGGCTTCACGCCTTTCTGGAGGGTCTTCCAAGTTCAGAAACTTGATTTCTCGTGTATGGATACTATCACGGATTCTATGACTTCTAGTCATTTTATGGAGTCAGGGACCATCATCGCTTGTTTGCATGTAGTCGGTTCATCATTGTCAAAACAATAACGACTTGCTTATCAAATCTTACTATTTGATTCTTACCACACTGCGGTTCTATAGGAACTCTAATCTCCTAGATCACACCTTTTGTAATCACGAGAGCCATGAGCATTGTGGCCGCCACCAGGACACTTTCCGGCGCTGCGCTACTTAGCACATATAGCTAAGGTTCAACAACCTTATCAAAGTTCTATTGTCCTCCCACTTAACTTTTCATGAAAAATTCCTTCTCAAGAAACTTGACGTTCCAAGTAACAAACTCTTTTGTCCTCGGTGTTATGGAGAAATTCCCAACAAATTCTTTGGGATAACCTACAAAGACGTGCTTATCCGACTTTGGTTGTAAACATTTTACTTATGCATAGCATACCAAAATTTAAGAAAAGACAATTGGTTTTATCCCAAACCATAACTCATATGGTGTCATTTCAACGAATCACGATGGTGCTCTTTTCAGTGTAAAAGCGGTAGTCTCTAAAGCTTCAATCCTTAAAACATAATGGCAGTTTTATAAATGACACCTTTGATCTTACCATGTCAAACATGGTTTGATTTCATCTCTCGAATATGCCATACTCCTATGGTTTATCGGGGAACACAAATCATGGAACAATTACTCAAGTCTTAGGTGTTTTTGCTAAACATGTAACTCAAATATCTTCCTTTATGATCGAATCATAAACTCTTTATTTTCTTGTTACAATGATTTTTCACTTCATCTTGAAAGTCTTTGAACAACTTTCAAATGTTTCATACTTCTTCCTTATTAAGTAAATATACAGATATATTCACTCAAATTCTTGAAGAAAGCATATGAAGCAAAAAGATCCATCGCATATGGCTACACATAATGGACTATGCACATCAGCATGCACAATTTCCAATAAGCTAGTCATCCGTTCCTCTCTGGCCTATGGACGGAGTTTCAATTATCTCGAAGAAAGTCTCACATGCATCAATTGATCAAAATCAAAGGCTCCAAAAATCCATCAACATGGAGTTTCTTCATGTTTTCTTTCAAATATAATTTAAACAGTGATGTCACTTCATAAGTGATCTTTCAATCATTTGTCTTGCGACATTTTAGCAATAGTGTTTATGGATGTGATTTCTCCAACTAGACTTGTAAAAGTTCATCCATCCTTTATGGAATACGGTAATTATTTGAACAACCATTGTTCTCATGATGGTGGAGGAGAGAATTCTACAGGGCTTCGCCTAAGCCGGAGCAGAGCGAAGGAAGAGAAGAGAGGCGGCGGGTAGGGCTTGTTATGGGAGAGGTCTAGGGGGTGGCGCCCCTCCCCTCTATTTAAAGGAGGGAGGCGCGCCATGGGAGGGGGAGTCCTAGTAGGACTCCCTTCCCTCCTTGGCCGGCGGGTTGGGAAAGGGGGGAGGAGTCCTCCTCCCCCACGAATCCGTGTCTAGCCCCCATAAGGTTTCCTTGACCCTTTTTGGTTTTCAAGCAAACACCAAGAACTCTTCTAGAACCTTCCAGAACATTCCGAAACCTTCTAGAATCTCCATACAAACACTCTGGAACATTTCCTAACTTAGAAAATGATCCCCAATATATGAATCTTATTCTCCGGACAATTCCGGATCTCCTCGTGGTGTCCCGGATCCAATCCGAGACTCCGAACAACATTCGGTCTCCAGCGCATATTCCATATCTACTTAAAACAACTTCGAACCTTAAGTGTGTCACCCTACGGTTCGTGAATATGCAGACATGATGGAGACACCTCTCCGATCAATAACCATCAGCGGGATCTGGAGATCCATAACGGCTCCCACATACTCAACGATGACTTCGTGATCGATAGAACCATTAACATACGAAACCAATTCCCTTTATCACGTGATATTCTACTTATCCGAGGTTTGATCGTTGGTATCTCTATACCTAGTTCTACCTCGTTACTGATAAGTACTCTTTACTCGTTCCATGTTATGTCATCCCTTGTGACCTAGTCACATGCTTGCAAGCTAACTAGATGACATTCCACCGAGAGGGCCCAAAGCATATCTATCTGTCATATGGATGGACAAATCCCAATCTTGGTCCATGCGCTTCAACACATACTTTCAGAATACCCAATGACACCTTTATAACCACCCAGTTACGAAGCGGTGTTTGATGTCATCAAAGTACCCATCCGGTGATGGTGATTAACATAACCTCATGGTCGAAGGATAAGGTTACTATGCATTTGAAAGCTTACAGCAATACGAACTTAATGACTTGATCTTATGCTACGCTTACTATGGGTGTGTGTCCATCACATCATTCTCCTAATGATATAACCTTGTTATTAATGACATCCAATGTCCATGATCAGGAAACCATGATCATCATTTAATCAACAAGCTAGTTCCACAAGAGGCTTACTAGGGACTCTTTTATGTTTACAAAACACACATGTATTAGTGTTTCCTTATAATACAATTATAGCATGGGATGTAAACATTCATCATAAACACAAAGATATAATAATAACCACTTTTATTATTGCCACTTGGGCATATCTCCAACAGTCTCCCACTTGCACTAGAGTCAATAATCTAGATTACATGGTAATATACCTAACACCCATGGCGTTCTGGTGTTGGTCATGCTTTGCTCTAGGGAGAGGTTTAGTCAATGGATCTGCCACATTCAGATCAGTGTGTATTTTGCAAATCTTTATGTCACCATCTCGGACATACTCGCGAATAGCATGGAAACGTAGCTTGATGTGCTTCAGCTTGCTATGTGACCTTGGCTCCTCGTGCATTAGCTATGGCACCTGTATTGTCACAAGAGATGGCCATCGGGTCCAACGACCGAACCACGCCAAGTTCAGAATGAACTCCTTCATCCATATGGCTTCTTGTGCAGCCTCCGGCGACTATGTATTCCGATTCATTGAAGATTTCGCCACAACGCTTTGCTTGGCACTCCTCCAGCTCACTGCGGCACCATTCAAAATAAATACGATCCGCATCGTGACTTTGAGTCATCCGGATCGGTGTTCCAACTAGCATCAAGTAACCGTTTACAACAAGCTGTTCATCACCTCCATAAGAAAGAACAATATCCTTAGTCCTATTCAGTACTTTAGGATATTCTTGATCACGTCCAAAGGCTCCATTCTAGGATCACTTTGATATCTGCTAGTCAAACTAACAGCATGTGCTATATCCGGTCTTGTACACAACATGGCATACATGATAGAACCTATGGCCGAGGCATAGGGAATATTATTCATCTTTTCTCTATCTTCTGCCGTAGCCAGACTTTGAGTCTTACTCAAGGTCTTACCTGACAACATGGGCACGAACCCTTTCTTGCTCTCTTCCATTCTAAACTTCTTTAGAACTTTGTCTAAGTATGTACTTTGTGAAAGCGCTATTAGGCGTCTTGATCTATCTCTATAAATCTTGATGCCTAGAATATATGCCGCTTCGCCAAGATCCTTCATTGAAAAACTATTATTCAAATATGTTTTGACGCTATTAAGAAGTTCTATATCATTCCCAATCAACAATATGTCATCTACATATAGTACTAGGAATGCTACAGAGCTCCCACTCACTTTCTTGTAAATACAAGCTTCTCCATAAGTTTGTATAAATCCAAATTTTTTGATTACTTTATCAAAACGTTGATTCCAACTCCGGGATGCTTGCTTCAGTCCATAAATGGAGCACTGAAGTTTTCATACCTTGTCAGCATCACTAGGATCGACAAAACCCCTGGGTTGTACCATATACAACTCTTCCTCAATGTCACCATTAAGGAACGCTATTTTGACATCCATCTGCCAAATTTCATAATCGAAATATGCAGTGATTGCTAACAAAATACTCACAGACTTTAGCTTCGCTACTGGTGAGAAAGTCTCATCGTAGTCAACTCCTTGAATTTGTCGGAACCCTTTCGCGACAAGTCGAGCTTTATAGACGGTAACATTACCATCAGCATCTGTTTTTCTTTTGAAAATCCATTTGTTCTCGACAGCCTTACGGCCATCCGGTAAGTCCACCAAAGTCCATACTTGGTTTTCGTACATGGATCCCATTTCGGATTTCATGGCTTCTAGCCATTTGTCGGAATCTGGGCTCACCATAGCTTCTTCATATGTCACAGGGTCATCAGTGTTGTCCACCAACATGACGATCAACACAGAGTCATACCACTCAGGAGTGGTACGAACCCTCGTTGACCTGCGAGGTTCAGCAGTAACTTCATTCGAAGTTTCATGATCACCATCATTAGCTTCCTCTCCAGTTGGTGCAGGCGGCACAAAAACATCTTCCGATGTTGCGCTACTCTCAACTCCGATAGAAGGTTCAATAACCTCGTCGAGTTCTACTTTCCTTCCAGTCACTTCTTTCGAGAGAAACTCCTTTTCAAGAAAGGATCCATTCTTGGCAACGAAAACTTTGCCTTCGGATCTATGATAGAAGGTATACCCAATTGTTTCTTTAGGGTATCCTATGAAGACGCATTTCTCTGCTTTGGGTTCAAGCTTATCAGGTTGTAACTTCTTTACATACGCTTCGCAACCCCAAACTTTAAGGAACGACAACTTAGGTTTCTTACCAAACCACAATTCGTACGGTGTTGTTTCAACGGATTTAGATGGTGCCCTATTTAAAGTGAATGCGGCTGTCTCTAATGCATAGCCCCAAAATGATAGCGGTAAATCTGTAAGAGACATCATAGACCGAACCATATCTAAGAGAGTTCGATTATGACGTTCGGACACACCATTACGCTGTGGTGTTCCCGGTGGTGTCAACTGCGAAAGTATTCCACATTTCTTTAAATGCATGCCAAACTCATAACTCAGATATTCACCTCCGCGGTCAGAACGCAGAAACTTAATCTTCTTGTTACGATGATTTTCCACTTCACTTTGAAATTCCTTAAACTTCTCGAAAGTTTCGGACTTATGTTTCATAAAGTAGACATACCCATATCTACTTAAGTCATCCGTGAAAGTGAGAACATAACGATATCCACCACGCGATGCTACACTCATTGGACCGCACACATCGGTATGTATTATTTCCAATAAGTCCGTAGCTCGCTCCATTATTCCAGAGAATGGAGTCTTAGTCATTTTTCCCATTAGACATGCTTCGCATCTTTCAAGTGATTCAAAATCAAGTGATTCAAGAAGTCCATCAGAATGGAGTTTGTTCATACGCTTCACTCCAATGTGACCAAGACGGCAGTGCCACATGTATGTAGAATTATCATTCAATTTTATTCGTTTAGCATCTATGTTGTGAACATGTGTATCACTACTATCGAGATTCAATAAGAATAAACCATTTATCTTAGGTGCATTACCATAAAAGATATTACTCATATAAATCGAACAACCTTTATTCTCAGACTTAAAAGAGTAACCGTCTCGCAATAAACAAGATCCAGATATAATGTTCATGCTTAACGCAGGCACCAAATAACAATTATTTAAATTTAAAACTAATCTCAAGGTAGATGTAGAGGAGCGTCGACGGCGATCACATCAACCTTGGAGCCATTTCCAACGCGCATCGTCACCTCGTCTCTTGCCAGTCTTCGTTTATTCTGCAGCTCCTGTTTCGAGTTACAAATATGAGCAACCGAATCAATATCAAATACCCAGGTACTACTACGACTACTAGTAAGATACACATCAATAACATGTATATCGAATATACCTTTCTTCTTGATGTTGCCGTTCTTCAGATCTGCCAGGTACTTGGGGCGCTTATGCTTCGATGAAAGACTCTTGCGGTGAAGCACTCGCTTCGTGCTTAGGACCAGCCTTGGGCTTCTTAGCGTGCAGCTTTCTTCATTCCTTCTTGAAGTTGCCCTTTTTCTTAGGCTTGCCCTTTCTTGAAATTGGTGGTCTTATTGACCATCAACACTTGGTGCTCCTTCTTGATCTCCACTTCAGCAGTTTTCAGCATGGACGATAGTTCGTGCAACGCCTTTTTCATGCAAAGGCATATTGTAGTTCATCACAAAGTTCTTATAACTCGGTGGCAGTGATTGGAGGACACGGTGAATCCCTAACTCATTAGGAATCGTTATCCCCAACTCTTGGAGTTTGTTTGCGTGCCTAGACATGGTTAGCACGTGCTCGCTAACGGAGCTTCCCTCTTCCATCTTGCAGGTAAAGAACTTCTCGGAGGCCTCATAGCTCTCCACGTCCGCGTGAGTCTCAAAAATGAGCTTGAGCTCCTTAATGATCTCGAACGGGTCGTGGTGCTCAAAACGCTCGAGCTCCGCTTTCTAAACTGCATGTGATGGCACACTGAACTGTGGATTAATGATTTTTCCGAGTGGCGTAAACATTCTTTACGTCATCGGTGGCATCATTTGCAGGTGGGTCACCTAGCGGTGCTTCGAGCACATAGGTCATGTGACCAGCCCTAAGGACAATCTTCAGACCACGGAGCCAGTCCGTGAAGTTGCTTCCATTGTTCTTAAGCTTTTCTTTCTCTAGGAACGCATTGAAATTGATGGAGAGGTTCGCCATAATCTACAACAAATTTGCAAGTAGTTTAGACTAAGTTTATGATAAATTGAGTTCTACTTTAATTCTTAAATTAACTAGGTGAACTCCCACTCAAAACAACATCCCTCACATTGTCTTAGTGATTACACGAACCAAGTCCACTACACCAAGTCCGATCTTCACGAGAGAGGATGTAGTTTCATCGGCGAACAATCTTCATGTTCATCATATCACTTATATGACTTGTTCTCTACCTTTCGGTATTCCTTGTTCCGAGACCATGTCTGTACATGCTAGGCTCGTCAAGATTAACCTTAGTTTCCGCATGTGCAAATCTGGCTTGCACCCGTTGTATGCACACGTAAAATCTATCACATCCGATCATCACGAGATGCTTCGAGACGACGAGTCTTAGCAACGGTGCCAACTAAGGACGAACACTTTATTACTTGAAATTTAGTGAGAGGGATCATCTTATAATGCTACAGTCGCGATCTAAGCAATACAAGATGCATAAAGGATTAACATCACAGGCAATTCATAATTAGTGTGATATGATATGGCCCTTTCTTCTTATGCCTTTGATCTCCATCTCCAAAGCACGGACATGATCTCCATCATCACCAGCATTGCGTCAAGGTCGATTAAGCGCTTCATGGTTGTCCATCATCACCACCACTATTACAACTACTTGGAATAAAGCTATTACAAGATGAATAGACACGCAGGTCTTAATAGAATTAAAGACAACCATTAGGCTCTACGTTGCCATATTACAACAAGGATCATTGCATACATCAAATATAATCACAATCACATGATGGCCATATCACATCACAAAACCCCTACAAAAACAAGTTAGACGCCTCTAATTTTCTTTGCAAGTTTTACGTGGTTTGGGGCTTTCGAATAAGAACGGATCTTACCTACAAAACTGAACCACAACGTTGATACAAGTGCTATCGAGTGCAAAGTGTAGAGTGGATCTATACTATGATGGGAGAGACAGACACCCGCAAAGCCACTTGTGCAAAGCAAGTTACACGTCAAGCATGGAGCAAGTCTCATGTGCGATGACATGTAAGGTTAGCCCGAGCCGCTTCATCCCACCATACCGCAAGATGCAAAGTACACAAAGCAAAAGACGGCACGAGCACCAACGCCCACAACATCATTGTGTTCTACTCGTGCAACAGATCTACGCATAGACAAGGCTCTAATACCACTGATGGGTTCGTAGCATGGAAAACAAAAAATTTCTACCGCAAGAACAAACAAAACCTAGATCTAATCTACATAAAAGCCAAGATCTATTCTATTAGACATGAGCAACGAGATAGATCTGTACTAACCCTCGTAGAACTGAAAGCGTTACGAGATTAGATCTCGGGGTTGATGTAGTCGATCCCTTGCCGATCTCAAGATCGTGTGGACGATCCTTCCGTGTTAAGCAGCGCCATGATGGGTCACACGCTTGGTCGAAGCAGACCTTCCTATCCCCGTTCTAGCGAGCAGCAGAGGTAGTAGATCTTCTCCACGGAATCCCAGCAGCACGACCGTGTGGTGGTGGTGGTGGAGGAGAGAATTCTGCAGGGCTTCGCCTAAGCCGGAGCAAAGTGAAGGAAGAGGAGAGAGGCGGCGGGTAGGGCTTGTTATGGGAGAGGTCTAGGGGGTGGCGCCCCCTCCCCTCTATTTAAAGGAGGTAGGCGCGCCATGGGAGGGGGAGTCCTAGTAGGACTCCCCTCCCTCCTTGGCCGGCGGGTTGGGAAAGGGGGGAGGAGTCCTCCTCCCCCACGAATCCGTGTCTAGCTCCCACAAGGTTTCCTTGACCCTTTCTTGGTTTTCAAGAAAACACCAAGAACTCTTCTAGAACCTTCCAGAACATTCCGAAACCTTCTAGAATCTCCATACAAACACTCTGGAACATTTCCTAACTTAGAAAATGATCCCCAATATATGAATCTTATTTTCTGGACAATTCCGGATCTCCTCATGGTGTCCCGGGTCCAATTCGAGACTCCGAACAACATTCGGTCTCCAATGCATATTCCATATCTACTTAAAACAACTTCGAACCTTAAGTGTGTCACCCTACGGTTCGTGAATATGTAGACATGATGGAGACACCTCTCCGATCAATAACCATCAGCGGGATCTGGAGATCCATAACGGCTCCCACATACTCAAGGATGACTTCGTGATCGATAGAAACATTAACATACGAAACCAATTCCCTTTGTCACGCGATATTCTACTTATCCGAGGTTTGATCGTCGGTATCTCTATACCTAGTTCTACCTCGTTACTGATAAGTACTCTTTACTCGTTCCATGTTATGTCATCCCTTGTGACCTAGTAACATGCTTGCAAGCTAACTAGATGACATTCCACCGAGAGGGCCCAAAGCATATCTATCCGTCATATGGATTGACAAATCCCAATCTTGGTCCATGCGCTTCAACACATACTTTCAGAATACCCAATGACACCTTTATAACCACCCAGTTACGAAGCGGTGTTTGATGTCATCAAAGTACCCATCCGGTGATGGTGATTAACATAACCTCATGGTCGAAGGATAAGGTTACTATGCATTTGAAAGCTTACAGCAATACGAACTTAATGACTTGATCTTATGCTACGCTTACTATGGGTGTGTGTCCATCACATCATTCTCCTAATGATATAACCTTGTTATTAATAACATCCAATGTCCATGATCAGGAAACCATGATCATCATTTAATCAACAAGCTAGTTCCACAAGAGGCTTACTAGGGACTCTTTTATGTTTACAAAACACACATGTATTAGTGTTTCCTTATAATACAATTATAGCATGGGATGTAAACATTCATCATAAACACAAAGATATAATAATAACCACTTTTATTATTGCCTCTTGGGCACATCTCCAACACTTTGGACTTGCACTTTGAAGTGGATCACCATCATCAAATGTTTGGTGTTCTTTCAAAAATCCATTCTTTAGTAATCTATTAGTGTAGTAAACATTTTACTTACATCTTCTATTCATCCTTATCATGACAACTTTCATGATCAAGCTACTATAGCCTATAAGGAAGAATCGTGAGTATAATATCAGTTCCCAAAACCTTTTTGGTAGATTCGGATGCCTAGCATCTCTATCCTTCACAAATTCTCATACAATATGAGAACATGTATTTTGCTAAATTATACTCTATCATAATGCAACCAAAAACATTGTTTCAGATATCACAATATCTTTCACACATGATGGTTTCTGAAACAATTTCCAGCTCCAATATAATCTTGATATTAAAACAACTTTTTGAATATCAATAATCATGGAGGCAAACATGATACTTTAGATACTAACATTGGAATTCTTACTCTTGATTTAATACTACTTATTAAACTTCATGGAGTAAATAGAGTTTGCTGAAAGTTTGCAATAGGACTTTTAAACTTTAAATTGACATTCAAAACAATACGATACCAGTTCGTAAAGTAAATATCTAGAATTCTATAGTTCTATTATCTCAAATAAAAACTAAGCATAAGGTAGAAAATGAATGCCAATGACTACAACAAACTATGAAAATTCACTTTGATTTAATTTATGACAAATTTGGTTCGACTAATCCAAATTAGAAATGAACTCCCACTCAAAAACGACATCCCTCGTGCCTTTTTGGTGATTACATGAACCAAATCCACTACACCAAGTCCGATCATCACGTGAGTTGATGTATCTTCAAAGGCGAGCATCTATATGGGCATCATATCAACTATATGACTCATGCTTAACCTTTCGGTCCGTGTTCCGAGGCCATGTCTGTACATGCTAGGCTCGCCAAGTAAGAACCTTAGTACTCGCATGTGTAAAACTGTCTTACACCCGTTTGTATGAAAGCGTAGAGTCGAGTACACCCGATCATCACGTGATGTCTCGAAATACGATCCACAAAACGGTGCATACTTAAGGAAGAACACATTTTTATCTTGATATCTAAAAGAGGGATCATCTTACAATGCTACAGAAAGCGCCAAACTAGCAGTATAAGATGCTAACATCTAATGTGTAAAGTGAGATGATATGGTCCATGCATTTGATCTCTATCACTTGCATCGTGGTATGATCTCTATCATTACTTTGTGTGTAAGGCCAAGGTCTATGGAACTTACACGTTGAGTGTGTTGTAAGAGTATCTACCATACATCTACTTACAACAATACCATATCAATACACTAGCCCAACAACGATCTAAACTAGACGCCTCTAATTTATCAATTGCAAGTTTTACGTGGCTTAGGGCTTTCGGAGATAGAACCGTTCTCACCTACGAACATGAACCACAACAAGGATAACCAAGTTATTAGCAACTCGTTGTAAATTAGATATTGACTATAGTAGGAGAGACAGACACCCGACAACCACTTATGCAAAACAAGTTGCATGTCAGTCGTGGAACCGGTCTCATGTACGATGACATGTAAGGTTGGTCCGGGCCGCTTCATCCCACTATGCCACCAATATCCAAAATACATAGAAGATGCAATAACATGATCATCATCGCCCATATATCAACATATGTGTACTGCCCGTGCAAAGCACCTATGCATAGATCAGGCTCTGATACCACTGTTGGGTCCGCAGCATAGAAAACAAAAATTTTCCTACGGTGTGAACTACCCGCCAAGATCTATCTACTAGGCACAAAGCAACGGGTGGACATACATCCAACAAGAACTTACCCTCGTAGACAACGAGCTTTGTTAACGAGTAGGAACTCGTGGTTGATGTAGTCGTACACTTGCCGATCTCAGGATCGTGAGGAAGTCCAGCAGGTCCGGCTCCAGCACGTCCATCAGATCCAGCTCAAGTCCAAAGACCGCAGCAGCGGTGCATCCGTGATCGCACACACGTCCCGCATTGACAACCTCCTCCCTCGCTCCAAAGAAAGCGTGAAGCAGAACTCCTTTCCAGATAAAGCCACTGGAACATGTATCTCGCTAATCCGAGACCATGGGGAATAATACTAGAGAGGGAGAGAGATCCTTCACAAGGAGGTGTGTGAGAAGTGAGGAGGTGGCCTTTTATAGGAGGAGGGGTGCCCTCCTTCATGGCGCATGGAGGAGGTGACCCTTCACCTCCTCCATTCATGTGGTGGTAACTCCCTCCACATAAATTTGCCCCTTCACATTCTCTTTTAAAGTCTCCACTTTAAATGCATTAAATTTCTCCAAATTTAATGCTCTCTCATTTAATAAAACTATTTTATTAATTTTATTCAGAATTTTGTTAATTACTTTAATTAACAAACATTCACATAAAACCCCCTGCAACATTTCAATATTACATGCAGAACCAATTTCAGCAATTTCACCCGAAACAGTTTTGGTGTCTATTGAAATAATTCCAGCGCTTTCTTAAATCTTTATCTGAAACATATTTGCTCCAAATGGTGTCGGTATCCCTTAAGTGTGTCACCCTATGGTTCGCGAATAATGCAGACATGATCGAGACCCCTCTCAGATCAATAATCAGAAGCGAGACCGAGAGATCCATACTGACTCCTACACATTCAACGATGACTTCTGTGATCGTGAGAACCTTTAACGCTTGTAACTAAATCCCTTTGTCCCTCGATATATTACATGTCCGAGATTCGATCATCGGTATCTCCATACCTACTTTGATCTCGTTACCGACATGTACTCTTTTCTCGTTCCCGTGATATAACATTCTAGTGATCACATCACTTGCTTGCAAGCTATTTCAATGTGATATCACCGAGAGGGCCCAGAGAATATCTATCCGTCATCTGGATTGACAAATTCCACTCTTGATCTATGAGCCTCAACATAACACCTTAGTAGTACTGAACCCATCTTTATAGTCACCCTGTTACGGCGTGATGTTTGATGTTATCAAGATACTCTTCCGGTGTTAGCAATTAACATGATCTCATGGTCTAAGGATAAAGATTATCATATGATGTTATAGCAATATAAACATAATGACTTGATCGTAATGCTATACTTCAGATGAATGTTTATCACATCATTCCACCAATGGTGTGACCTTGTTATTAACAACATCCAATGTCCATGATCAGGAAACCTTGATCATCTTGTTAATCAACAAGCTAGTCTATAAGAGAGGCATGACTAGGAATACTTTTTGTTTATTGAACACACATGTATTGATGTTTCCGAATCAATACAATTCTAGCATGTAAAATAAACATTTATCATAAACATGGAATAAGATAATAACCACTTTATTATTGCCTCTCGAGCATATTCCCTTCAATCTTAACTAGAGAATACTAAGCTTATGAGCCAATCAAGTAAGAAAGATGATGAAATTATATTACTTAAAAGTACTTTTCTCTTTTTATTCAATTCTCAAAAAGTGTTGCTACTGACCAGAGCCAGGTTTGCCAAAACCAACTAAATTTACTTAATGATCCCAAAGTGATACCAATACTAACAACAAGATCAATCATATAACAGAAATTGCAAACTAATATAAGATGTGCAAAAAGTAAATGATAGAACTTCTCATTAATATTCCATAACGGCAACTCACACCAAGCGATACATAGATATCTAACGAGAGGGGAGATACTTCCACAATGCAAACCATCCTATATGATAACTTCTCCATTCATGATATGACTCTACTGAAAAGGTAAAAATATAAAAGATAGTGATGTGATACCGCGTCACTCCCCCAAGCTTGGAACAAACCAAGGGGATGCCAAAACCTGATGACGAATTACTCCTTCGGTGGTGGTGGTGTTCTTTCGATGAGCTTTTCAATCAATTCCCTCAAATCCTCAATCTCGAAGGTGAGAGTACGAATCAACTCCGAATTGTGCTCAATGCGGTTCATGATCATGTCGGGTTGTGAATCCTAGCCCTTGCGATTCTTTCCCCACTCTTCCTCCTTGAAGTATTCTTTTCCTGCATGGTTAGAACGAGTCATATCCCAACTGGAGGGTAATTTTTCCTTGGGCATATTTTGGAATTGCTGCTCATGAATAAGGATATGGAAGGGATTCTTGGCGCGTGGAGGAGGTGACCGTGAAGCCAAGAAATGACGCGGAACCTTTCCTCCACTGGACATCCGTGCAGTCCTTTTGAACTTGGCAGGATTTGCCACCACTCCAATGCTTGCAATGGTGGTGCTGGTGTGCGAATGCTAGTCTTCCTTTGCCTCCTCTTCAACTTCGCTCTCGATCTCCTCCTCCTGCTTAGAATCTTGGAGATCATCTTCCGCAGGCTCCTTGCCCTTATCGTTGGCTGAGACCATCGTGCTTCTAAACTTGAGAACAGTTCCTGACAGAAACATATCAAAGCGAAAACACAACGAGAACACGATATACGGACCTCGAGGGATCTAGGGGATTATATATTACGAAGTTTACCAACAAAAGGAAAGTACTAGGAGAAAACGGGTCGGAGACGGGCTCCAGGGTGGCCACAACCCTTGGTGGCGCGACCAAGTGGGACCATGCCACGGGGTGGTGTGAGCCACCTGGGCTCTGTTTCTGTCCCTTTTTTGACTCATTATTTTCCATGTTAGATAAAAACTGCAAAAATATAACTTGGAAGGATTTTCACGGACTTTTTCTTACCAGAACTATTACCTATTCAAACACGGACTCTGCAGGTCTCTGAATTTGGTCTTTAATAATTTTTTCGGAGTCACTACTTGAATAACATCAATATCTTCATCTTCATAAATAGATTGCTTGAGTCTTTTAACCATTCACCATCTTATTACACCATTTTCTCCTACAACCTGGAAATTTCTTTCACACAAAACTTCACACTAGTCTCATTAGCAACATTAGTGCATGCAAGATAATAAACCTTTAAGTTCAATTTCAACTGAAATCCATCAAAACATAAGCTAATGAAACAACTCCTCTCGAAATACCAAAAGAAATTCAAAAAGGAAATTGATTTAAGAAGCAAATGTAGAAATGGCAGAAATCTGTCAAAACATATGAGCAGGTAAAGATTTTTTTTTTTGGAAAATCTTCTGTTGCTCAAATCAAAAAGTGCAAAACTAACGAAAGTTAAATATTAACCTGGGGCATGCACACAAAAAATTACAGATCAGTACGATGTTCTAGGATTTTTCACGATTTTTTTATAGTGAAGCACAAAAATCTGTTTCGGGACAGCAACTTCCCCAAATCTTACTTCTCTTTCATTAGAGGCTGATCTTGACACAAAAAACCAAACAAAAAGGATAAGGAGAGGTTATTGCAGAAGCAATAACTTCCAAGACTCAAATAAACAAAAATAAACTGAAAGCAAAAATATATTGGGTTGTCTCCCAAGAAGCTCTTTCTTTATAGCCATTAAGATATGCATGATAAATTTCAATGATGCTCACATAAGAATATGAATTTAAGTAAAAGAGAGCATCAAGAAGCAAATATACACGTTTTTAAGTCTAACCCACTTCCTATGCAAGGGAATTTTATAAGAAAATAAATTGTTGAAACCAGAGGCTACTAGCATAGGAAGGCAAAGCAAGTGCAACTTAAAGACTTTCAACATAAAGCGAGGAAACTTAATATTATTGAGATACATAAGAACAATCTTCCCTCTCTCATAGTAACTTTCAGTATCATGCATAAATTTAACGATATAACTATCACATGAACCATTGTAGCAATGATCACTTATTGTGACAGAAAACACAGGGACACTAGCTTTCCTAGTTGCATTAGGATGTGAAACAATTTTAGAAGTATCCTTACAAAGGATAATGTGCCCATCTCCTACATTTTTAGCGACAAAGTATTTCATATTTGCTACTGCATGTTCATCATCTGTTTGTTCATTGGGTTCTACAACTTTCTTTGTACTTTTGTTAACCATACTAGCTATCATAGAATGTTCCTTTATCTTAACTAGGAAAGGCATTTTCTCAATGTAAGGTTTAGGTAAAATATGATTAGCAGTATAAACTTCAGTATCTCTTGCAGGAACACGATTAACAATATCTTTATATGGCTCATGATACTTATTCCATTTCTTTTTAGGAATTTCAATATAAGAAGCAAAAGCCTTAAAATAATTTGCAATACTTGAGAATCAAGACCATAAGCATTACTAATATTATGAAAGTCATCAGTTCCCATAAAAGATTTAATGCATTCATAATCATAATTTATACCTGACTTTCTTCCTTTATCATTCTCCCATGCTTCAGCACTGTCTTGAATACGGTCTAGTATATCCCATTTAGCTTCTTCTTCCATGCATGTAAATGATCCAGCACAAGAAGCATCCAATAAATCCTTATCATGAAGAGAAAGCCTTGCATAAAGTTATTGATAATAATATTGTTAGGGAGCTCATGAGTAGGACATTTGTGCATTAGTAACTTCAATCTCCCCCAAGCTTGAGATGTACTCTCCATCACGAGGCCAAAAATTATATATTTGATTCTGATCTTTATGAATCTCACTAGGAGGATAAAATTTTGAATAAAAGAGGGGTACAACTTCTTGTTGACTTGATCTGTGGTAATTCTTCAGCAGCTTGTACCATTCTTCAGCTCTTCGTTTCAGCGATAATGAGAATAACTTCTTGTTGACTTGATCTATGGTAATACCTGCACACTTGAACAACCCGCATAATTCGTGTATAAAGAGCAAATGATCAGATGGACAGTTCCATCTCCAAAATAGTAGTTATCCATAACATGATCAACAATTCTTGTAGGTATCTTAAAAGTATCATTTTTAGCAAGTGGAGGTTCATCTACTACCTTAGCAATGGTAGTAGCATTACAAATTAAGGAACTCAGTAAATTATCCATATTGAGATAAAGTAACCAACAGAAATAAATAATACTAACAGTAGAAGTTTCCTTTACCAGTTCCACTTCCAATAGCGCTTCACCCCCCGGCAATGGTGCCAGAAAATAGTCTTGATGACCCACAAGTATAGGGGGTGTATCGTATTATTTTCGATAAGTAAGAGTGTCGAACCCAACGAGGAGCAAAAGGTGTTGACGAGTGGCTTGGATCAGGAATTCTCTGTAAATACTTAGCAAACGGATTTTTAGGGGTTTTTGATAATGCATATAAATAGAGTACGAGTAAATAAAAGACAATAATAATAATTGCAGCAAGTGGCCCAATCCTTTCTTTAGCAAAGGACAAGCCGGTTGTATTACTTAAGATGACCAAACGTTCTCAAGGACACATGGGAATATTGTCAAGTGCTTTCGCTTCATATAGTTGATTAATCTTCTCTAGTTGGATAAGTGTTGTGTGGGTGAACCTGTGCTAATATACCGACCTTCCTAGGACTAATACATACTTGTGATTATACCCCTTGCAAGCATATGCAACTACAAGAAAGTAATTAAGATAAAAACCTAACCACAGCCTTAAACTTTGAGATCCTGAACTCCCTTGTGCAAAGGTTTCCTAACAAGGGTTCAGGTTTCTGTCACTCCGGCAACCCCTACGATTAGTAGCCAAATACACAATGCATTCCCCTAGGCCCATAAAGGTGAAGTATTATGTAGTCGACGTTCACATGACACCACTAGAAGAATAACACCACAACTTAATTATCAAACCACTGAATCTTTCTCAACACAATTCCACTACTAACAACATGACTTCTCCCATGTCCTGAAGAACTAAACGAACTACTCACAAGACATCATATGGATTAAGATCAGAGATGAAATAATGATAAGTAACAATCTGAACATGAATGATAATTCAATGTTTCTACTCAATAGCATCAACTACAACAAGTAATCAATACCGGGAAAGTTTCCCCTAAGAACTATGCAAGATTCAACCCAATTGTTACAGCGGTATGGAGTGGTGATGATGGTGCTAGTGGAGATGATGATGATGATCCCAATGAAGTCCAGCTTGATGACGATGTTGATGGCGACGATATCCCCTCTCCGGGAAGGAATTTCCCCGGCAGATTTCTGCCTGCCGGAGAGCTCTTTCTCTCTCTAAAGTTTTCTGCCCTGCAGAGGCGGCGAATTTTTTTGTGGTCGCTCCCTAAGTCTTAGGGTTTCGAGGGGATTATATATGCGAAAGGGCGATGCCAGAGGTGGGCTAGGGTGGCCACACCATCTGGTGGCGCGGTCAGGGATGGCCCACGCCATGGGGTAGTGTGGCCCCCCTGTGGCCCATCTCCACTTCCCCTTCAAGCTTTCTTCATCTTCTGGAAAAATAGGATTTTCCATATATTTTCTGGGATTTTCTGATCTTCGCGCGCCTCCAAACAGTGCCTTTTCCATCAGAATCCTGACTTCAGTGGTTCATCCTCCAAAAGTCATCAACCATGCAAAAAGAGATGAAATAACATAAGTATCATCTCTTAATATGAAATATATCAATGAATAACCGTAAATTATGATATAGAATAGTGATGCAAAATGGACGTATCACCCCATCGCTTGGAGAGAGACAGAGATCATTTCGATCGCTGTAGAAGGCGTCCTTGCCAAATTTCCGAGCCTCATGGAAGAACCTTCCCACCTTTTTCCAATAGGCAAATCCCTTTTGCTCGGCGCCGCATAGTGGATCTTGCAAAAACTCCATCCATGCCTTGCATAGGACCTTGTCCTCCTCGGTGGTGTACCTCGCGGTTCGTTGGCTCAACTTCTTGGTGTCGACGAGCGATGCCGCGAGTGAAGCGGCCAGCGACGTGGCAGTGACCCCCACGCCCATGGAAGCTCCATCGTTTCCAAACAATGACTCGTCTGCAATATTGTAGGCATCTTGCTACATCTCCTGCTCCTGCGTTTGTTGCTGCATCTCTGCGTCGTCGCCTGTCAACACCCGGATTTTTAATCCCAGATGCCTGTTATGCCATACATCACAATCCTAGGATTACCATTTTTGCAAGACATAACAGATTGGATATCACAGTACATCATCCATTACAAACCATAATAAGGTCTTACACAAATAAAGGATCTCATGATCCGGTCTTAGTACAACAAGTAGCGGAATAATAAGCGTAGCGGTGGGCTCCATCTTCAGTGTCACAGGTAATGCTGACGATGGGAGATAATCCTAGTTGTCATAGCCGTCCTGCTATCCTCCTTCTGGATAGTCCTCCTCATAGTCTGTCCACGGGAATAGCCAAGGACAAAGCCATGAGTACTCTTTAAGTACTCGCAAACTATCACTAACAAGTAAGGTAGTTCTAGTAGGAATGCTAAGTTCTAAGTTTATTTGTAAAGTTAAGTTTGAAACCTAAGCTGAGTTCAGAAACAAAGAAAGATAAAATAAAGTTCTAAATCACCTAAGTGGGAACTTAGTTGTCATAGTCACAACCATGTTGTGGTCAAGTGATGTCACAATTCATTTCATAAGTCATTTTGAAAACATCTAACAACGGAACAGTATGGCCACTCCAACTTTCCATAACCGCGGACGTGGCTATTCGAATAGTTTGACACTCTGCAGAGGTGGTACACTTTCACCACAAAATTCGATACATCTGTCAGGGGTAACCCTGAATCATCATACTTAGTATGCACATAATAAAACATAACCTTTCCTTTACACACTCTAGTATAAGCATCTCTCCTATGAGCTTGGCCTCCCAGCCATGGCCATCTGCCATCCTGGGCACTGCATAAGTGGACAACATCGAGAGGTAGCCTCAGCTCAAACCTCTCCCGCGAGGAACTAATACTAATGCATATAAATTTCCGGCTAAGCCTTACCCAATTCAGGTATTGTGGTTGTACGGTAAAATTGGAATGGTATCGCATCCGAACCCAACCATCAATTTTTATAAAGGGGCTAAGGCTCATGCCTCAATGTTTTCATCATCATAAACCATTTGTGTTTCTCAACACATGTCAAAACATCTCAATAGAATGACTCATCATTCCAAGGTTTTCATAATCTTTTTCACCAAGTATTCCCATCTAAAGTGATCAAGTTTTTGGTTTAGCTCTAATCACTAAGTTAAGAGTGTTCACTAAGGTAGGATACTAATATCAATCTCATGTCATAGAATGACATCTAAGTCTAACTAGTTAGGTCAAGTTTTATACTCTTTATGCTATCTATAAATAAAGTAAAGAACCATGGTAAAGTAAAAAGGTAAAACTTGTAAGTAAAACTTGGGATGGGTATAAAACAAAAGGTATAACCAAAGCATGCCTAATGCATCTTGCTTGGGTTATATTGCATCTAGTGACGACTTGCAAGTTTTAGCTTGCTAATAATAGCTTGCCTTGATTGGTGAAGTGGTTGAAATTCTCCTCGTCTTCTTCAGGATAGAACTCCTCCTCCTCGTAGACTTGGTAGGTACTATCGTCTATAAATACATACGGGATACACAATCACCAAACAATGCTTAACTAGTCTACTTAGCACACTAAGTCACACACTGGATGATCTAGTATCATCACACTCATCACAAGATTTTAATGAACTAGTTTCATTTATTTTATTTGAGAAAAGTAATTTCTACGCATTGAAATAAATTAAGATTTAATATTCTCTAATTAAAATATGGGATCATATGGACACATGTCATCACCACATATTCTAATACATGGGAATGTGATTTAAATGTTGGATCACATTTTATAAAGTTTAGGGTTCCTATTTAAATGATTTAAAGTGACTAGAAATGCCTATATAGCATTAATTTGGTACTAGTCCAAAGTCACTGCATGCAAACCTAAATATTATTACATATCCAGATAGATATTGTCAAATGTGATTTTTGAGAGTTGGAATCAACTCAAAAGCTATTGTGGTTGATTTTTGAAAAATGTTTGAATGTAGAAAAGTCTCTGTCTTGTTAATTTTTCTATAGGTGATATAACTCTAATTGATTTAAATCCAACAGGCTTGCATAGAGATTTAAATTATATTTCCAATAAAATTGGAATCATGTCATTTGGTTAAGTAAATCTTTCTGAATTGATTTTTAAACAAGCGGACAGAATCTAGATTAAGTCTAAATAGAAAAATCTACATTTGAATTCTAGGACCAGCGCGGGAAAGAAAATAGGCCAGCCCAGTGACACTCCACGGCACAGAGGACAACTGAAAGGGGGGTCCCGCATGTCAGCGGCACAACTCAACGCGAAACGGTATGGGGCGATGTGGACCGTGCGATTAGAACCTAGATCAACGGCTCCGGTTCATCGTCGACGACAGACTGGTCACCAGCGAGATGGAACCCTAGCGGCTCGGTGAGGGTCTACTAGGGGCTTACCAGGGCTCCAGCTAACGTGGCAATGGGGGCAATCGAACGAGGAGATGACGGCGGACTCAGGTGAGGTCGTGGCGGCTCCTAGGGTGGTCACAATCGATTGTCCCTTCTTCTTCTATTGCGGCGGCTCCGATGGAAATTCCGCCGAATGGCTGCTCGAGTGGCTCCGGCGATGCTGTGAGGGACTCAGTGGAAGGTGGGGAGTGAGGTAGTGGGGTGAAATGGTGCTGGGGAGGGCTCCTTATATAGGCTCGACGAAGAGACCATGAGGGCAACGGTGAGCTCATCGGTGACGACGGTACATGGCGCTAGAGGTATGGGCAGGGTAGGCGGATGGTGGCTTGCCTCCTGGCGGTCAGCTACAGCGCAATGGCGTAGCTAGGGGCGGTGGCTTGCGGTCGGGAAAGGTTGGCGCTCTTAGCGGCAGAGGCGGTGCTTGACGTGGCGTGTGGTGGCTGCTAGTCGCGCGGCGGGAAAAGGGCGTGTCTGGTGGTGTGCTGGGGTTACGGCGGAGCTGCGCGTGCAAGCTGCGGTCGAGGCGCGTCTTGTGCTAGCCTGTCGGGGATGATGCTCTGGCGTGCTCCGGGCATGGCGCAGAGGCGGTGGGCGCGAGCTGTCTATGGTGGTCCAGGGGCTGGCTGCGTCCGTGGGGTGGACAGGGGATCGCGGTAGGGTGCAGCGGAGCTAGGGGACGTGTTGGATTGGCGCGACGCTGTCTCTGGCACGTTGCCCATGCTCGGCCGGCTGTGACCAAGAACGGGCGGCGCGGTACTGGTGCTGTGGGGTTGAAGAGGGTTTTTCTGGGGGTTAGTTAGGCTAAGAGGGGACAGAGTAGAGATGTGAGGTTTAATGGGAGACAAGAAATCAATTGGCAACAATATTAGTTAGGCCAATATTTCTCTGCTTACTAGCTGTTCGACAAAATGGCCGCATGAAACTTTTATTTGAATTTTGAAAAGATTTTTGGTGGATGTGTTAGTCATATGCTTAAGCATCTGTGGTTGCTTGGGATTGTCAAGGTGAACTCATTTGAGTGGTTTTTGCAAAAGTGGGATCTATGCATATGAAATGGATTCCATTTTCAAATGTCATTTAAATTTAGTGTTTAAATGTTTTTGTAAGATTTCAAAGTGGGCCTTGGTAGATCTTTACTTGTACTAGCAAGGGGTGCAGAGAATTAGAATTGTTTCTGTTTGAATTTGACTTCTAGGACCACCTAAAGTGGCCTAGTGGATTAAAATGGCAAAAGTGACCATTTGCATTTATTAATCTTATTTGATTTATTTTTCTTTGGGTTTTGCTTGGGAATGATCTAGATGATGTGGCATTCATCTTTGAATCATTTTACAACCATTAGAGCAAACAAACATGGCAATTCAAAACAATTCTATATTAATGCAACACACATATGCATTCTTAAATGTTTTAATAATAAAAAGTTTTTGTTAACTCTAAATTGGGTGATTTGGATCTTGATAACCTTGATTAAAGTTTTGGGATGTTACATCACCGTAGCCATTGCCATACTCGTGGCCACCCTTGTTGATCATGTCGTTCATGGCATCCTCGACATCGTTGGCCACGAAATCCTGCACCGAATTTGGCCTATGTGAAGAGATAGGAGCGGTGTGCTAGCAAAGGCGAAGAGATGGCGTGATCATACCATGCCTTCGTCGGTCGGCAGCACGTCCAGCATCCCGCCGAACAGGTTGATTGGCACCGACATGTCCACGGTGAAGATGGAGCGCTGCTTCTTCGAAGCCTCCGGGTTGTGTCCATGGTCATTGGAGTGCGCTTGAGGTCGATGGTGGGCTCTCCCACCTCCAACGACATCGTGCAGGGATGGACGAACCGGGAGAGCGAGGCGATGATCCTAGTGTGGCCTCTGAGCGAAGGTGTGCGTAGGCATGGAGTCCTGGCCTGGCTGCAAGGGGTGGATGTGATGGAGCTGGTAGAGGACGCGCTGGCCATGGACAAGCCACCGGCGCTGAAGGCCAGTGTGCCACCGAACGCGACGGTCATCGCCTCGTGCTTTATCATGTACACGACATGCTTGGCAGCATCCACTTCTAGCTCCTTTTGGTTGGCCCTGTTCTGTGCGGCGAGGATGCGCTCGTTCTCGTCCCGGCGCTCCTTCTCGAGCTTGGCTTGGGCGAGTCGACCTCACACCGCAAGCCGCCGACCGGCTCACTTATTCGTCTCAATTTTCTGCTCTGCCGACGTCATGTCAGCCACAGGATTCTTCAGTCGGCCGCGCTTCTTGGCGGCGGGGACGCCGGAGGGCATAGCGTCGACCACGCCGACGAGATCCATCGCCTTTCCCGCCGCTCCCACTAGTGGGAATTTTGGAAGAGGTTTTTTGGAGGGAGAAGTGTAGTGGCCTGTGTTCCACTGGTGGGAGGGACCGCCAGTAGATATGGTTGGACACACGCCCGGGAGCTGCGTGTCCAGGCCGACCTAGTGGTCACGCAAATTAGATGCACAGATGGGTCGAGCCGGACGTGTCGTGACAGATGGATTGTGCCGCTATGATGCTATGCACATCGCATGCATCCGCGCGGATGGGTTCAGATGTGCCGGGACGGGTTGGGTCGACCCGGTGGACATGCCCTTAGAGCAACCCCAACTCCTCCCAAATCGAACACCAAAAGTGTCTCGACCGGTCTGTCTTCGGGTAAGGAAACTTTGTTCAGCCAGATGGTGCGAGTGCACCTAACGGGGTAACCCATTTGCGTTGCACGTGGTCCGCCGACCGATAGTCATCGTACTTCCCGTCGTCCATGTCATACACTACAAGAAAAGTTTCCTTTCGCAACTACTTGGCCCGACGGTCATCGTAGAAGGCGCGTCTTCCACGACAAAATTCTCGGCTCGGCCGTGACCGAGGGAAAACTTTTTTTTTTCGGTTTCACGGCCCTCTACTATGATGGATCTGCTAAAAATATGGAGGAAGCTCGACCAGCGTGTGGCAGGATCAAGATTTTTGTTTCCTCACGCGATGTTGACTCGCCGAAGTCTTTTGAGGCGTGTAGGTCCTGGACGTCAGTGTCTCTAGCGGACCATAATTTTCGGTCGTGCCTCCCTGATTTGAACTCGATAACGTTGCTCGAGGCGTCTGCCGTTTAGTCAGGCTGCTAGGTCCCACATGTCAGCATCTCATTAGAAGGATCGTGTGTATGATGAATTTTTTTCCTTCGCTCGCGCTACCCTGTTCCGAAGTTGATAGCGCTGCTCGATGCGTTTACCGTCTAATCAACCTCCTGAGACCCACATGTCATCCTCTCATTAGAAGAAACATGTGTATGATGGAATTTTTTCCTTCGCTGGCGCTACCCCGTTCCGAAGTTGATAGTGCTGCTTGACGCATCTACCGTTTAACCAACCTCCTGAGTGTTGGAAATATGCCCTTGAGACAAATAGTAATAAGGACTATTATCATATTTCATATAGTTTATGATTAAGTTTTATATCATGCTATAACTGTATTGTGTGGAAACATCAATACACGTGTGATATACAAACAACCAGGGGTTCCTAGTGAAACTCTAGTCACCGGTTCATTGGTCAACAGATGATCATGTTTTCTGATCATGTGGCATTTATGCCAGTTGGAAATGGAGTCAACTCATTCCGAGAATGAGATGAGAACCGATACCCAACCTAAACATCATGACCCGATCATGTCACGAAGTTCCAATTACGATGATTAGAAATGGATCCTCATAGACCATTCCTTAGACCGGGAGGCTATATCAATCACTGTCTCCCAAGAGCGCTTTGATAGCATCAAGCGCCACTTGGTAATACAGTGGTTATAAAGGTGTGTTCAGGTACTCGGAGGGAACTGTAGAGGCAATATATGTCAAGAGCGGGATTTGTCCGTCCATGTGACGGAAAGATACTCAAGGGCCCACTCGGAGAAGTTATATCCAAATAGCTGCGCAACGTGTGATTTGATCATAGGGATATCACTTGTCGGAACGAGTCAAGTAGCATTATTCGGTAACGAGATTGAACACGACATGGTGATGTCATTGATCAGACCTCGGTCAATGCAAGTATCGAGAGACAAAGGGAATAAGACACGACTGTCTCGGTCCAAACGATGAAATATCTTCGTGGAATGCACAGGGGTCACATGGCCATCCAGGTCCCTCTGTTGATCATTGGTCCGGGAGTGTCCCGACCATGTCTGGAGTTCCCGAACCGTAGGGTATCACGCTGAAGGGTTTGATGATGCTTAGAGAGTATTTCTAGGATCGGAAGAATCGTTGAAGATTAGTAGAGAGAAAACCGGAAGGGTTTCGGTAAGTACGGAGGATGTCCGGAGTGGAGGTGGAAGGTGTTCCATAACCATAGAGGTTGAATAATATGTGAATGAATGTTAAATATTGATTTAATTATTTATTCATAAAGAGAAAACCAATTTAAAAGGTCAAAGGGCTTAATGGGCCAATTCCCGGAGGGGAGAGGGCCCATTAGGAAAGGAGAGAGGGAGAAGGGGCAAAGGGGGTGGCCAGCTAGGCCACCCCCCCCCCGCGCGGGGCCCACTAGGACCGGTCGGCGGCTGACCCTCCCCCTCCTCTCCTTTAGTCCCACCCCAGGACTTTGAGGGAGGTAGTACCTCCTTTTCCCCTATATATAGTGGGGGTATTTGGCCAGATAAATACACACAATATTTAATAAAGGTCTTCTCACTTTTGGGAAGACCTCCAATTGATATTCTCTCTCTCTCTCGTGACCGTAGTCCCAATTTCAGACTGCGTGAACAAGAGACATCTTCAGGACGGAGGCGTCATTGGCTGGATTCGGATCCAGAGCTCTACTTGCAATCGCTTCTTGGATCGGGAAGCGGGAGTCATCGTTAGGCACCGGACGTGTGTAACTCCCCGCGAGGTGTCGCACTTGAGGCACTCAAGTCGTTGGAGCCAAAGGAGCGCGAGGACTTCATCACGACCTTGAGGTCGGCTTCGGCTCGTCTACATCAACCACGCTCTCCTGCACGTTGACAACGCTTTTCGGTCTTCAAGGGTAAGTTCGCGAAAAGCCCCTCCCGTTACTGTATTACTAATAGATAGGTCCTAGCAGCATCAAGGTTCAGGGGCGTAGTGTAAAAATTATTATTTTCATACGCGGAACCCCTACAGTGGTATCAGAGCTAGATCTATGCGTAGTAATGCTAGTACGAGTAGAACACATGAGATGTAGCGTGTGGTGAAGGAAATATGCCCTAAGAGGAAATAATAAAGTTGTTATTATGTATTCCTTGTATATGATAGATGTTTATTTTGCATTCTATAATTGTATTGATAGGAAACGTCAATACATGTGTGTTTAATAAACAAATAAAAGGTTCCTAGTTATGCCTCTCTTATAGACTAGCTCGTTGATTAACAAGATGACCAAAGTTTCCTGATCATGGACATTGGATGTTGTTAATAACAAGGTCACAACATTTGTGAAATGATGTGATGAACATTCATCCGAAGTATAGCATTACAATCAAAGTCATTATGTTTATATTGCTATAACATCATACGAAGTAATCTTTATCCTTAGACCATGAGATCATGTTAATTGCTGACATCAGAAGAGTAACTTGATAACATCAAACGTCACACCGTAAAAGGGTGACTATAAAGGTGGGTTTGGATACTCCAAAGATGTCATGTTGAGGCTCATGGATCAAGATTAGAATTTGTCAATCCTGATGACGGATAGATATACTCTGGGCCCTCTCGGTTATATCACATTAAGATAGCTTGCAAGCAAGTGATGTGATCACTAGAATGTTATATCACGGGAATGAGAAAAGAGTGCATGTCGGTAACGAGATTAAACTAGGTATTTGGATACCGGTGATCAAATCTTGGACATGTAATATATCATGAGACAAAGGGATTAAATTACTAGCGTTAAAGGTTCTCACGATCACAGAAGTCATCGTTGAATGTGCAGGAGTCAGTATGGATCTCGTGTCCGTTCGATTATTGATTTGAGAGGAGTCTCAATCATGTCTGCATTATTCGTGAACCGTAGGGTGACACACTTAAGGGTTGCCAAACACCATTTTGGAGCACATATATTTTAGACGAAAGAATTGCACAGCACTGGAAATATTTTGATGGAAACCGGAATTGTTTCGGGTGAAATTGCAGAAACTGGTTCTGCATGTGATATTGAAATGTTACAAGGGTTTTATGTGAATGTTTGTTAATTAAAGTAATTAACAAAATTCTGAATAAAATAAATAAAAGAGTTTTATTAAATGAGAGTTGCATTAAATTTGGTGGAAATTTAATGCATGTGAGTGGAACTTTGGGTGGAGGCTAAATTGATGTGAGTGGAGCTTCCACCACATGAATGAGGAAGAGGTGGGGGCACCCCCCATGGGCGCCGGCCATGGTAGGGGAGGAGCCCCCTCTCCTATAAAAGGCCCCCCCTCTCCTCCCTCACAAAACACACCTCCTCGTGAAGGATCTCTCTCCTCCTCTAGATATATTCCCCCATGGTCTCGGATTAGCGAGATACATGTTCTCGATGGCATTACGTCTGGAAGGAGTTGTTGCTTCCTCTGATTCGCTGGAGCGAGGAGGTGGAGGTTGTTCGGTGGCCTAAATGTGTGTGCAAGTACGGATGCACTGCTGATTTGTGGTGCTAGGACTTCCACACGATCTTGAGATCGGCAAGCGTACGACTACATCATCCACAAGTTCCAACTCGTTAATAAAGCCTTGTTGTCTTCGAGGGTAAGTTCTCTATGGATGTATATCCACCCGTTGCTTGTATCTAGTAGATAGATCTTGGTGTATAGTTCCCATCGTAGGATTTTTTTGTTTTCTATGCTGCGAGCCTAGCAGTGGTATCAGAGCATGATCTATGCGTAGGTGCTTTGCACGGGTAGTACACATATGTTAATATGTGGGTGATGATGATCATGTTATTGCTTCTTTCATGTATTTTGGATATTGGTGGCATAGTGGGATGAAGCGGCCCGGATCAACCTTACATGTCATCGCACATGAGACCGGTTCCACGACTGACATGCAACTAGTTTTGCATAAGTGGCTGGCGGGTGTCTGTCTCTCCTACTATAGTCAATATCTGATTTAGAACGAGTTGCTAATAACTTAGTTATCATCGTTGTGGTTCCATGTTCGTAGGTAAGACCGGTTCTATCTCCGAAAGCCCTAAGCCATGTAAAACTTGCAATGGATAAATTAGAGGCGTCTAGTTTAGATTGTTGCTGGGCTAGTGTCATGATATGGTAATGTTGTAAGTTGATGTATGGTAGATACCCTTACAACACACCTAACGTGTAAGCACCATAGACCTTGGCCTTACACACAAAGGAATGATAGAGATCATACCACGATGCACATGATGATGATCAAATGCATGGACCATATCATTCCACTTTACACATATGATGTTTGCATCTTACATTGCTAGTTTGGAATTTTAGTAGCATTATAAGATGATCCCTCATTTAAATATCAAGATAAAATGTGTTCTTCCTTAAGTATGCACCGTTCTATGGATCATGTTTTGAGACATCACGTGATGATCGGGTGTACTTGACTCTACGCTTTCATACAACGGGTGTAAGATAGTTTTACACACGCGAATACTAAGGTTCTTACTTGGCGAGCCTAGCATGTACAGACATGGCCTCGAAACACGGACCGAAAGGTTAAGCATGAGTCATATAGTTGATATGATGCCCATATAGATGCTCGCCTTTGAAGCTACACCGACTCACGTGATGATCGGACTTGGTGTAGTGGATTTGGTTCATGCAATCACCAAAAAGACATGAGGGATGTCGTTTTTGAGTGGGAGTTCATTAGTAATTTGGATTAGTTGAACTCAATCTATCATAAACTTAGTCTAAATAAACTTTACAAATTCTGTTGTAGATGGCACCACCTGCTTTTAATTTCAATGTGTTCATGGAGAAAGAGAAACTTGCTGCGAATGGTAGCAACTTCACCAACTGGGCTATGAATTTGAGGATTCTCCTCACTACTGCACAAAAGCAATATGTGCTAGAGGCACCGCTAGGCCCCCCACCATCTCCTGATGCCCCTGACGAGGAAAACAATGTCTATATAACTTGTCAGGAGAACCACAACTTAGTTCATTGCGGCATACTGTATGGGCTAGAGCCAGAATTTCGAAAGCGTTTTGAAAATGGCAATGCTTTTGATACCATGGGAGAATTGAAAATGATTTTCGATACCCATGCTACCGTAGAGAGTTATAATGCTTCTGAAAAGTTCTTTAGCTGCATGATGGAGGAGAACAGCTCCGTTAGTGAGCACGTACTCAAAATGTCTGGGTATGCCAATAAGCTTGTGTCCTTGGGAATAACAATTCCCATTGACCTAGGCATACATCATGTTCTCCAATCTCTGCCACCTAGCTACAAGAGCTTAGTGATGAACTATAACATGAAGGGCATGAAGAAGTCTCTTCTCGAGCTTCTGTCAATGCTTAAAACTGCAGAAGTGGAGATTAGGAAAGAACATCAAGTGTTGATGATCAATAAGACCACCGGTTTCAAAAAGGACAAGAAAGGCAACCAGAAGGGAAAGAAGTTTGGCAAATCTGTTGTCGCACCTGAAAAGAAATCCCGGGCTGGCTCTAAGTCCATATTTTCAGATACCGAGTGTTACTATTGCAAAGGGACTGGCCATTGGAAGCGCAACTGCCCCAAGTATTTGGAGAACAAGAAGGCTGGCAAGGCAAACAAAGGTATATGTGATATACATGTTATTGATGTGTACTTGATTAGTACTCACAGTAGCACCTAGGTATTTGATACGGGATCGATTGCTAATATATGTAACTCGATTCAGGGGCTGCTGAACAAGCGATAGCTAGCAACGGATGAGGTCACGATGTGGGTCGGCAATGGATCAAGAGTTGATGTGATCGCCGTTGGAATGCTGCCTCTCCATATGCCATCGGGATTAGTGATAAATCTAAATAATTGTTATTTGGTGCCTGCTCTGAGCATGAACATTGTATCCAGATCGTGTTTCATGCGAAGTGGTTATTCCTTTAAATCTGAAAACAATGGTTGTTCGATTTACATGAATGATATCTTTTATGGTCATGCACCTGTGATGAATGGTTTATTTCTGTTGGATCTTGATAGTAGTATTATGCATATTCATAATGGTGATGCTAAAAGGATTAAACTTGATAATGATATATCTGCATATATGTGGCACTGCCGTCTAGGTCATATGGGCGTTAAATGCATGAAGAAACTCCATTCTAATGGACTTTTGGAATCACTTGATTTTGAATCATTTGATACATGTGAGCCATGCCTTATGGGCAAGATGACTAGGACGCCGTTTTCCGGTTCAATGGAACGGGCGACAGATTTATTGGAAATCATACATACTGATGTGTGTGGACCAATGAGTTTGTCGGCGCGAGGTGGATATCTTTATTTTGTTACTTTCACGGATGATTTGAGTAGATACGGGTATATCTCTTTGATGAAACATAAGTCTGAAACCTTTGAAAAGTTCAAGGAATTTCAGAATGAAGTGGAAAATCATCGTAACAAAAAGATCAAATTTCTGCGCCGTGGAGGAGAGTATCTTAGTTACAAGTTTAGCACACATATGAAAGACTGTGGAATAGTTTCACAACTCACGCCTGCCGGAAACCACAACGTAATGGTGTGTCAGAATGTCGTAATCGTACTTTATTGGATATGGTTCGATCTATGATGTCTCTGACTGACTTGCCACTGTCATTTTGGGATTATGCACTGGAAACCGCTGCATTCATTTTAAATCGAGCACCATCTAAATTCGTTGAAACGACATCGTATGAATTATGGTTTGGAAACAAACCTAAGCTATCATTTCTTAAAGTTTGGGGATGCGATGTTTATGTGAAGAAACTTCAGCCGGATAAACTCGAACCCAAAGCGGAAAATGCGTCTTCATAGGATACCCTAAAGAATCGATTGGGTATACCTTCTATCACAGATCCGAGGGCAAGATTTTGTTGCCAAGAATGGATCCTTTCTTGAGAAGGAGTTTTTCGTGAAAGGTGTGAGTAGTCGAAATGTAGAACTCGAAGAGGTTATTGGACCTTCTCTTTGTGAAATGGCAAGTGGCGCAGCACCGAAAATTGTTTCGGAGTTGACTTCACCTGATGAAGAGAGAGCTAATGATAATAATCATGAAACTCTGAAAGAGGACACTACCGAACCTCGCAGGTCAAGCAGGACACATGCATCTCCTGAACTGTATGGAAATCCTGTTATAAATTTCATGATTGATGAAATAGATGACCCTGCGACGTATGAAGAAGCGATGATGAGCCCGGATTCCAACAAATGGCTAGAAGCCATGAAATCCGAGATGGAATCCATGTACGAAAACCAGGTTTGGACCTTGGTGGACTTACCTCACGATCGAAAGGCCACTGAGAATAAATGGATTTTCAAAAGAAAAACTGATATTGATGGTAATGTGACCATCTATAAAGCTCGACTTGTCGCAAAGGGGTTTCGAAAAATTCAAGGAGTTGACTACGATGAGACATTCTCTCCCGTAGCGATGCTAAAGTCGGTTAGGATTATGTTAGCAATTGTTGCATATTTCGATTATGAAATATGGCAGATGGATGTCAAAACTGCGTTCCTCAATGGTAATATTGAAGAAGAGTTGTATATGATACAACCTAAGGGTTTTGTCGATCCTAAGGATGCTGATAAGGTGTGCAAACTTCAGCGATCCATCTATGGACTGAAGGAAGCATCCCGGAGTTGGAATCTCCGCTTTGATGAGGTGATCAAAGAGTTTGGATTTGTCCAAACTTATGGAGAGGCTTGTATTTACAAGAAAGTGAGTGGGAGCAATGTGGCATTTCTGATATTATATGTGGATGACATATTATTGATTGGAAATGATATAGATCTTTTAAACAGTGTTAAAAGTTATCTAAACAGCAAATTTTTGATGAAGGGCCTTGGTGAAGCTTCATATATATTAGGCATTAAAATCTATAGAGATAGATCAAGGCGCCTAATTGGGCTATCACAAAGTACATACCTTGATAAGATATTAAAGAAGTTTAATATGGACGAAAGTAAGAAGGGGTTCTTACCTATGTTGCAAGGCAAGAGATTGAGTAAGACTCAAAGTCCGGCTACGGTGGAAAAAAGGGAGATAATGGATAAGATCCCCTATGCCTCAGCCATAGGCTCTATAATGTACGCCATGCTATGTACAAGACCGGATGTGGCACATGCTATTAGTTTGACTAGTAGGTACCAATCTGATCCAGGTTTGGAACACTGGATAGCAGTCAAGAATATCCTTAAGTACTTAAGAAGAACTAAGGATATGTTTCTTGTATACGGAGGTGAAGAAGAGCTAGTCGCTAAGTGTTATGCTAGCTTTGACACCGATCTGGATGACTCTATGTCTCAATCCGGATATGTATTTCTCTTGAGCAGAGTAGCAGTTAGTTGGAGGAGTTCCAAACAACCTGTGGTGGCTGGATCAACGACGGAGGCGGAATATGTTGCTGCTTCAGAAGCGGCGCAGGAAGCGGTTTAGATGAAGGAGTTCATAACGGAACTAGGTGTGGTTCCTAGTGCATTGGACCCAATGGTAATCTATTGTGACAACAATGGATCCATAGCCAACACCAAGGAACCAAGGTCTCACAAGAATTCCAAGCATATTAAGCGCTGGTTTCACTCCATCCGCGAGCATGTCAAGGATGGAGATATAAAGATTTGTAAAGTACACACAGACCTAAATGTAGCAAATCCATTGACTAAAGTTCTCCCTAGGGCAAAACATGATCAACACCAGAATGGGTGTTAGATTTATCACTATGTGAACTTTATTATTGTCTCTAGTGCAAGTGGGAGACTGAAGGAAATATGCCCTGAGAGGCAATAATAAAGTTGTTATTATGTATTCCTTGTATATGATAGCTATTTATTTTGCATGCTATAATTGTATTGATAGGAAATGTCAATACATGTGTGTTTAATAAACAAATAAAAGCTTCCTAGTTATGCCTCTCTTATAGACTAGCTCGTTGATTAACAAGATGATCAAAGTTTCCTGATCATGGACATTGGATGTTGTTAATAACGAGGTCACAACATTTGTGAAATGATTTGATGAACATTCATCCGAAGTATAGCATTATGATCAAAGTCATTATGTTTATATTGCTATAACATCATACAAAGTAATCTTTATCCTTAGACCATGAGATCATGTTAATTGCTGACATCAGAAGAGTAACATGATAACATCAAACGTCACACTGTAAAAGGGTGACTATAAAGGTGCGTTCAGATACTCCGAAGATGTCATGTTGAGGCTCATGGATCAAGAGTGGAATTTGTTAATCCCGATGACGGATAGATATACTCTAGGCCCTCTCGGTGATATCACATTAAGATAGCTTGCAATAAAGTGATGTGATCACTAGAATGTTATATCATGGGAACGAGAAAAGAGTGCATGTCAGTAATGAGATTAAACTAGGTATTTGGATATCGATAATCGAATCTCGGACATGTAATATATCATGAGACAAAGGGATTAAATTACTAGCGTTAAAGGTTCTCACGATCACAGAAGTCATCGTTGAATGTTTAGGAGTCAGTATGGATCTCTAGGTCCCGTTTCTGATTATTGATTTGAGAGGAGTCTCAATCATGTCTGCATTATTCGTGAACCGTAGGGTGACACACTTAAGGGTTGCCAAACACCATTTTGGAGCACATATGTTTTAGACGAAAGAATTGCAAAGCGTTGGAATTATTTCGATGGAACCCGGAATTGTTTCGGGTGAAATTGCAGAAACTGGTTCTGCATGTGATATTGAAATGTGAATGTTTGTTAATTAAAGTAATTAACAAATTTCTGAATAAAATAAATAAAAGAGTTTTATTAAATGAGAGTTGCATTAAATTTGGTGGAAATTTAATGCATGTGAGTGGAACTTTGGGTGGAGGCTAAATTGATGTGAGTGAAGATTCCACCACATGAATGAGGAAGAGCTGGGGGCACCCCCCATGGGCACCGGCCATGTTAGGGGAGGATCCCCCCTCTCCTCCCTCATAAAACACACCTCCTTGTGAAGGATCTCTCTCCCCCTCTAGATATATTCCCCCATGGTCTCGGATTAGCGAGATACATGTTCCTAGTGGCATTGCGTGCTGAAGGATTGTGCTCCGCTGATTATTTGGAGCGAGGAGGTGGAGGTTGTTCGGTGGCCTGAACGTGTGTGTGAGGACAGATGCGCTGCTGATTTGCGGTGCTAGGACTTCCACACAATCTTGAGATCAGCAAGCGTACGACTACATCATCCACGAGTTCCAACTCGTTAACAAAGACTTGTTTTCTTCGAGGGTAAGTTCTCTATGGATGTATATCCACCCGTTGCTTGTATCTAGTAGATAGATCTTGGCGTATAGTTCCCATCGTAGGAATTTTTTTGTTTTCTATGTTACAAGCCCAACAATTGGTTAAAATTCCTCTTTGCAATTATAAATGTAGAAAATGGTTCTCCTCGAGATTACCTTCCCTATTGACAATTGGTTAAAAGGAAAAAGCTCAAGTTAGATGGATCCAACTTTTCTGCATGGGTCATGCGCCTTTATGATCTCCTTGGTGAGAACAAAGTGGCTGACTACATGATCTACAAGATGTACTTGGAGCCACCCTATTCTCATGAGTCCCAGGAGCAGCGGGATCTCCGTTGCCGTCGTCGTGTGATGGCCATATTCATATCACTAACGATGCGCCTCAGGATGGAAGATGGGCTATGGCCGATGGTGGGAAGTCTTAATCCCCGAATGGTTATGGCACATCTGAGATTGCATTTCGTGGAATAAGTGCACATATGGGAGTATGAGCTGATGGGGGACTTCCTCTCCTCACTGGACGCTCACTTGTTGAGCATATATGATGCATACATGAGTCTGGCATACTTCTTGGACAACTGGTTCACAAGCTCTTTTGCAATAGGAGTTGTGCTGCGGTCGCTGCCACCAAGCTTCTAAACACAAGTCAGGATTTGCATTATGAGAGGCGACTCGAAAACACAGGATTTCCATGAGTTCATATCACATTTCAGAGATGTGGTGGTTGAACCTGTTGTCACTGAGGTCATTGATACGTCCATTTTGCATCACTATTCTATATCATAATTTACTGTTATTCATTGATATATTCCATATTAAGGGATGATACTTATGTAATTTCATCTGTTTTTGCATGGTTGATGACTTTTGGAGCATGGACCGCTGTAGTTAGGATTCTGATGGAAAAGGTACTGTTTGGAGGCAAAATTCGCGAATATCAGAAAATCTGGGAAAAAATATATGGAAAATCCTATTTTTCTAGAAGACGAAGGAAGCCAGAAGGAGGAGTGGAGATGGGCCACTAGGGGGGCCACACCACCCCCTGGCACAGGCCACCCTAGGCCTCGCCACCAGGTGGTGTGGCCGCCCTAGCCCACCTCCAGCTCTCCCCTTTGGCGTATATAATCCTCCCGAAACCCTAATACTCGGGGAGCGACCACAAAAAGATTCCGCCGCCTCTGTGGGGTGAAAAACACCGAGAGAGAAATATCTCTCCGGCAGACAGATTTTTGTCAGGGGAATTCCTTCCCGGAGAGGGGAGATCGTCGCCATCAACACCACCATCAAGCTGGAATTCATCGGGATCATCATCACCATCATCACCACCATCATAACCATCAGCACCATGATCACCATCAGCACCATCTCCATATTGCTGTAACAATTGGGTTGAATCTTGCATAGTTCTTAGGGGAAACTTTCCCGATGTTGATAACTCTTTGTAGTTGATGCTATTGAGTGGACCGTTGAATTATTGTCTATGTTCAGATTGTTATACATCATTATTCCATATCTGATCATGATCCATATGATGTCTTGTGAGTAGTTCGTTTTGTTCTTGAGGACATGGGAGAAGTCATGTTGTTAGTAGTGGAATTGTGTTGAGAAAGATTCAATAGTTTGATACTTAAGTTGTGGTGTACTTCTTCTAGTGGTGTCATGTGAACGTCGACTACATGACACTTCACCTATATGGGCCTAGGGGAATGCATTGTGTATCTGTCTACTAATCGTAGGGGTTGCCGGAGTGACAGAAACCTAAACCCTCGTTAGGAAACCATTGCACAAGGGATGTCAGGGTCTTAGAGTTTAAAGTTGTGGTTAGGTTTCTACCCTAATTACTTTCTTGTACTTACGGATGTTTGCAAGGGGTATAATCACAAGTATGTATTAGTTCTAGGAAGGTCGGTACATTAGCACAGGTTCACCCACACAACACTTAGCAAGCTAAAGAAGATTAATCAACTATATGAAGCGAAAGCACTTGACAGAATTCCCATGTGTCCTCGAGAACGTTTGGTCATCTTAAGTAATACAACCGGCTTGTCCTTTGCTGCATAAAGGATTGGGCCACTTGCTGCATTTATTCTTATTGTCTTTTATTTACTCGCACTTTATTTACTTACATTATCAAAAAACCCTAAAAATCCGTTTGCTAACTATTTGCAGAGAATTCCTCATCCATACCACTAGCCAGCACCTTCCGCTCCTCGTTGGATTCGACACTCTTACTTATCGAAAATACTGTGATACACCCCCTATACTTGTGGGTCATCAAGACTATTTTCTGGCGCCGTTGCCGGGGAGTGAAGCGCTATTGGAGAGTGGAACTGGTAAAGGAAACTTCTACTGTGAGTATTTTTTACTTCTGTTAGTTGCTTTATTTTTGTTATGGATAATTCGCTGAGTTTCTTATTTTGTAATGCTACTACCACTGCTAAGGTAGTAGATGAACCACCACCTGTTGAGAATGATGCTTTTAAAATACCTACAAGAATTATTGATCGTGTTATGGATAACTACTATGTTGGGGATGGAACTACCCATCCCGGTGATCATTTGCTCTTTATACACGAATTATGCTGGTTGTTCAAGTGTGCATGTATTACTATAGATCAAGTCAAGAAGAAGTTATTCTCATTATCACTGAAAGGAAGAGCCGAGGAATGGTATAAGCTGTTGAAGAATGGTCAAGCTCTTGAATGGGAGGAAATAGTGCCTCTCTTTTATTCAAAGTTTTATCTTCCTAGTGAGATTCATAAAGATCGGAATCAAATATACAACTTTTGGCCTCTTGATGGAGAGAGTACAGCTCAATCTTGGGGGAGATTGAAGTTACTAATACTCAAATGTACCATTCATGAGCTCCCCAACAATATTATTATCAATAACTTTTATGCAAGGCTTTCTCTTCATGATAAGGATTTATTGGATGCTTGTTGTGCTGGATCATTCACTCGCATGGAAGAAGAAGCTAAATGGGATCTTCTGGACCGTATTCAAGATAATGCTAAAGCTTGGGAGAATGAAAAAGGTAGAAGGTATAAATCATGATTATGAATGCATTGAATCTTTTATGGGAACTGATGACTTTCAAAATATTAAAAATGCTTATGGTCTAGACTCCCAAGCCATTGCTTCTTATTTTAAGGCTTTTGCTTCCTACATTGAAGTGCCTAAAAAGAAGTGGAATAAGTATCATGAACCTTATAAAGATATTGCTAAAAGTGTTCCTGCAAGAAATACTGAAGTTTATACTGCTAATGATGTTTTACCTGAACCTTACATTGAGAAAATCCCTTTCCCAGTTAAGATAAAGGAACATTCTATGATAGCTAGTATGGTTAATGAAAGTACAAATAAAGCTGTTGAACCTGATAAACAAATGGATGATGAACCTATAATAGCAAATGTGAAAGACTTTGTTACTAAATATGTAGAAGAGGGACACACTATCCTTTGTAAGGATACCTCTAATATTGTCTCACAAAGTAGTGTTATGAGAGCTAGTATTCCTGTGTTTTCTGTTAGAATAAGTGATCATTGTTACGATGGTACTTGTGATAGTTATATTGTTAAGTTTATGCATGATACTGAAAGTTACTATGAGAGAGGGAAAAGTGTTCTTATGCATCTCAATAATATTAAGTTTCCTCGTTTTATGCTGAAAGTTTTATGTTGCACTTCTTTTGCCTTCCTATGCTAGCAGTTTCTGGTTTCAACAACTTGTTTGTTTAAAAAATTCCCTTGCATAGGAAGTGGGTTAGACTTAAACGTGTGTATTTTTGCTTCTTAATGCTCTCTTTCACTTCAATTCATATTCCTATGTGAGCATATTTAAAATTATCATGCCCATCTTAATGGCTATAAAGAAAGAGATTTTTGGGAGACAACCCAGTTTATTTTTGCTTTCAGTTTGTTTTTGTTTCTTTGAGTCTTGGAAGTTATTACCTCGGTAATAACCTCTATTTATCCTTTTTGTTTGGTTTTTGTGTCAAGATCAACCTCTAATGAGAGAGAAGTAAGATTTGGGGAAGATGCTGTCCCGAAACAGATTTTTGTGCTTCACCGTAAAAATTCGTGAGAGATCTCTGTACGTCAGATTGAGATGTAATTTTTTTTTGCTTCTGCCCCAGGTTGTTATTTAACTTTTGTTAGTTTTGCACTTTTTGATTTGAGGAACATAAGATTTTCGAAAAAATTGATCTTTACCTGCTGGTCTGTTTTGACAGATTTTGCTATTCTTGCATTTGCTTCGTTAATCGATTTCCTTTTTGAATTCTTTTTGGGTTTTTGGAAGGAGTTGCTACAGTAGATTATGTTTTGATGGTTTTCAGTTGAAAGTGGTCTCAAAAGGTTTTATCACTTCACTTATACTAATGTTGCTAATGAGAACTATGTGAAGTTTTGTGTGAAAGAAATTTCCAGGTAGGTGGAGAAAATGGTGTAATAAGGAAGTGAAAGGTTTCATGACTCACAATAAGTGTATGAAGATGAATATATTGATGTTATTCAAGTGGTGACTCCAGAAGAATCCACTAAATACCAAATTCAGAGACCTGCAGAGTCCTTTTTCAAATAGGTAACAGTTCTGGTAAGAAAAGTTCCACGAAATATCTGTCTAGTTATATTTTTGCAGTTTTTATCTAACAAGGAAGTTATGAAGCGAAAGAGGGACGAAAACGGAGACAGGGTGGCTCACACCACCCCCTGGCGCTGGACCCCCCTGGCCGCGCCACCAGGTGGTGTGGCCACTCCGGACTCCGTCTCAGACCCGTTTTCTCCCAGTACCTTCCCTTTGTTGTGAAACTTCGTAATATATAATCCCTCGGATCCCTCGAGGTTCGTATATCATGTTCTCGTCGTGTTTTTGTTTCGATCTATTTCTACCAGGAACTATTCTTGAAAGTTTAGAAGCACAATGGTGTCCGCCAAGGATAAAGGAAAGGAACATATGGAGGAAGATCTCCAAGACCTCGGATAGGAGAAGGAGATCAAGAGTGAAGGTGAAGAGGAGACAAAGCAAGGCCAACATCCTCACACCGGCACTACCATTGAAAGCATTGGAGTGTTGGCAAGATCTGTCAAGGTCAGGAGGACTGCACGGATGTCAACTGGAGGAAAAACTCCGCGTCACTGTTTAGCTCCACGGTCACTTCCTCCATGCACCAATAATCCTTTCCATACCCTTATCCATAAGCATAAACACCAGAATATGCCCAAGGAGAAATTACCCTCCAATTGGGACTTGCCTCGTTCTAGCCATGCAGGGAAAGAAGACTTCAAGGGGGAAGAGTGGGAAAAGAATCGCAAGAGCTGGGATCCACAATCTGACATGATCATGCACCGCATCGAGCACAACTCGGAGTTGATTCGTACTATCACCTTTGAGATTGAGGACTTGGGGAAACTGATCAAAGAGCTCATTAAGAGGATACCACCACCACCGAAGTAGTAATTCATCATCAGGTTTGGCATCCCCTTGGTTTGTTCCAAGCTTGGGGGAGTGCTGCGATATCATATCACTATCTTCTATCTTTTTACCTTTTTAGTAGAGTCATATCATGAATAGAGAAGTTATCGTGTAGAATGGTTTGCATTATGGAAGTGTCCCCTCTCTCATTAGATATGTATCCCTTGGTGTGAGTTGCCGTTATGGAGTATAAATGAGAAGTTCTATCATTTACTCTTTTGCATATCTTATATTAGTTTTCAATTCGTGGTTATATGATTGATCTTATTGTTAGTATTGGTATCACTTTGGGATCATTGAGTTAATTTACTTGGTTTTGGCAAACCTGGCTTGGTCAGTAGCAACACTATTTTTGAGAGTTGAAAGAAAAATATAAAATGACTCTAAAGAAATATAATTTCATCATCTTTCTTTCTTGATTTGCTCATAAGTCTAGTATTATCTAGTTAAGATCTTTTGTGCTTCCAAGGAAGATTGCATGTTTGTTTTTATCACTTGTATGTTTGTTTGTTTCCTTCAACTCTTATACTTGCTACCCAGACTTGCTAGCGAAAAACCTATACTAAGAGGGAATTCTTCTCGTGTATCCATTCCTTAAACCAAAACCTATGCCATTTGTGTCCACCATACCTACCTATTAGCATTATTGCTATTCCAAGTAAATTCTTGTTTTTATCTACCTTCCAAATTAAACTTGTTATGTGAAAATTAGTGATTAAAGCTCTCACGAACTTGATGGCACACTTTACTTTCTTGCATTTAATAAACTTGAACCATTGTGCCCATCTATGTTGTGTATATGCTTGCGCTTTGTAAGTTGTGAATTAGCAGAACCATGCTGTCATGGGGAACGCTTTCAACATTGCACTGGTACTTTGTACCTAGTTGATATCATGTTCTTTTGTCCATGGATGTCGTCGGTGTGAAATGAAAGGGGAGCTTGTAAGTCCATGGAGTTATGCATGTGTGTTAGAGAAACGCTTGGGCCACCGATCTAATCCATGCTGTCATGGTGGAAACCTGCAGCGTAACCATAATGAGCTTCTATGAAGCATTCTTCTTATAAAAAAACAGATTTGAGATTGAGAAAAAAGAGAAAAAGAAAAAAAATGAGAAAAGAGGAAAGAGAGAGAAAAAGCACCATTTTCCCATGGTAAATAAGAAGATTGCTGAGATGATTGTTGTCTGCTTGCCTTGTCATTTTGATATGGGGATTCTTCCGTATCATCGGGCAAGGGGTACCTCGTTGGCGGCTCTCTATGATACACATGTGCTTACTATGACAAGAACTTACCGGTGACTAAACTTGAATAGCATGAGGAGCGACCCTCGTATTCAAGGGACATGAGATTTTCAATTTACAACTTGTCAAGCATATCCTCGTATTTGATCACTTTAACCTTAAGCACCTAAAGATGCCTATGATAGGGGAAATGAGAGCTGAAATCTAATAAGTATCATAATTTTTAGGAGATCTTTATGAAACTTGAAATCCCTGCTTCCCTCTGCGAAGGGCCTTTCTTTTACTTTTTAGTTGAGTCAGTAAACCTATTCCCTTCTATCTCAGCAAGTATTTTGAGTTGTTGTGTTTCATTCATTCATATGATGATTTATTCAATCAAGTTTCTTATGTTCTTTGTTTTGCACATTGCTCTTATCTTGGTGATTACTACTTTGAAAGCTATCATTGAAAATCAGTTATTTATGAACTCCAGCAAATTATCAACTATTCTTCGACCAAGAGCTAAGTTTGCCATTACCAATTATGATTTACTTTATGTATCTTTATTGTGTTTCCTTTACTTATTGGAAGTTAAGTTATATAATAGTGAGTTGTATTCTATTATGATCTATGTATTGATGAATGTGATGCTTCTTGTCCGTATCCTTTTATCACATCTTCACTCCATAAACCCGAGGTCATGTTTATTGAGTTCAGTTTCGCTTGGGGACAAGCGAAGTCTAAGCTTGGGGGGAGTTGATACGTCCATTTTGCATCACTATTCTATATTATAATTTACTATTATTCATTGATATATTTCGTATTAAGGGATGATACTTATGTAATTTCATCTGTTTTTGCATGGTTGATGACTTTTGGAGCATGGACCGCTGCAGTCAGGATTCTGATGGAAAAGGTGCTGTTTGGAGGCAAAATTCGCAAAGATCAGAAAATCCGGGAAAATATATGGAAAATCCTATTTTTCCAGAAGACGAAGGAAGGAGGAGGTGGAGATGGGCCACAAGGGCCCACACACCACCCCAGCACGGCCACCCTAGGTCGCCACCGGTGGTGTGGCATACTGCCCACCTCCAGCTCTCCCCTCTGGCGTATATAATCCTCCCGAAACCCTAATACTCGGGGAGCGACCACAGAAAGATTCCACCGCGTCTGCGAGACGGAAAACACCGAGAGAGAAAGATCTCTCCGGCAGACAGATTTTTGCCGGGGGAATTCCTTCCCGGAGAGGGCAGATCATCGCCATCAACACCACCATCAAGCTGGACTTCATCGGGATGATCATCATCATCATCATCACCATCATCACCATCAGCACCATCTCCATATTGCTGTAACAATTGGGTCGAATCTTGCATAGTTCTTAGGGGAAACTTTCCCGATGTTGATTACTCTTTGTCGTTGATGCTATTGAGTGGACCGTTGAATTATTGTCTATCTGCAGATTGTTATACATCATTATTCCATCTCTAATCATGATCCATATGATGTCTTCTGAGTAGTTCGTTTTGTTCTTGAGGACATGGGAGAAGTCATGTTGTTAGTAGTGGAATTGTGTTGAGAAAGATTCAATAGTTTGATACTTAAGTTGTGGTGTACTTCTTCTAGTGGTGTCATGTGAGCTTCGATTACATGACACCTCACCTATATGGGCATAGGGGAATGCATTGTGTATTGGGCTACTAATAGTAGGGGTTGCCGGAGTGACAGAAACCTAAACCCTGTTAGGAAACCATTGCACAAGGGACGTCAGGGTCTTAGAGTTTAAAGTTGTGGTTAGGTTTCTACCTTAATTACTTTCTTGTACTTACGGATGTTTGCAAGGGGTATAATCACAAGTATGTATTAGTCCTAGGAAGGTCGGTACATTAGCACAGGTTCACCCACACAACACTTAGCAAGCTAAAGAATATTAATCAACTATATGAAGCGAAAGCACTTGACAGAATTCCCGTGTGTCCTCGAGAACGTTTGGTCATCTTAAGTAATACAACCGGCTTGTCCTTTGCTGAATAAAGGATTGGGCCACTTGCTGCATTTGTTCTTATTTTCTTTTATTTACTCGTACTTTATTTACTTGCATTATCAAAAAACCCTAAAAATCCGTTTGCTAAGTATTTGCAGAGAATTCCTGATCCATACCACTGGCCATTACCTTCTGCTCCTCGTTGGGTTCGACACTCTTACTTATCGAAAATACTGCGATACACCCCCTATACTTGTGGGAAATCGGTCATCAATGACAAAGGTATATATTTGATATACAATTTTATAAATGTTATAATCTTGCAAACACATTTGTAGTGTTAAGTATATTTGATACTTGTTATGTTTTACTGAAAACAGGTCCTTCTGCATGAGAGGTGCTTGCTGGAGAGGAGGTGACGTTGCGTGTTGATGGCGAGCATGATGATGATGGCCGACGACACTCTCCCTCGACATTTATCACTTAGTTTATGTTTTGGTTAGTTATTGTAATCAAAATATTATGAACTTCTTTAGTGTGTCTCACACTTTGTGAGACGGTTATTCATATGAGTTTGTAACAAACAGTTGTTCTACTTTAATGAATGATTTCTATTTGTGTTCATATCTTGTTTGATTATATGTGAACTATCCTTGTTGTTTGAAACTAGCTGATAATGCATGAACATTTGTAAAATATTGAAATGCCTTAAAATACCCAACTTAATGATATATTCATTTTGAATGAAACCATTGTTTAAATTCAAAGTTATAATGATAATATGTGAAAGATATTCGATTTCTTATCACATATAAATCATGCCTAAGTTCAGCAAAATAACTTGAACATCGTGTATTACTTGAATACAAAGTGTTTAATGAATTGTTAAAAGTAAATACATATTCGATGTATTGAGTTTTAACAAAAATGGTAATTATCATTATATGATTGTTTAAATGTGTAAAGAAGTTTACCAAAGGAAACATAAGTATGAAACTATTTGATAGGATCAAAGTGTTTCATCAACAAAGGGTATAAATATAAAATAGAATCTAATTACTACGATTTGATCAATAGTAATGAAATTCAACTTTATAAGAATGGCATGAAGAAAATTGTGGAATGCAAAGCGTTTTTGAAATGTCAAAATGCAAAGCATCACAATATGATATTAGATATCAAAGAGGGTAAATAGAAGGCGCCAAATAAATCGTTGTAGTATAAATGTAGAGACCATTAGTTAGAAAAAGTTAGCACTCAATTAAAATATATAGTGAACCATTTGAATTCGTGAAAGCGGCTCCATATCTGGTATGGATTGTCGTGGAAGTTTTGGGGTTATTCGATATAACCAAAACAATAGCGAATAAGTCCTTGTAGAGTATTCATTGGAAACTTTGAATACGAAATCCATAGCTAAAACCAAAAGAGAACAAAACTAGTATTGCTTGGATTTGTGTGCATTCTTGAGAAAGTTCACGTTCAGTGATATTTCTCGATTATGGAGCAAATGGAAGATAGTCAGAAACATGATGAGGATTCAAAGCCCTACACCAGAGTGTTGAGAAGCGCAACGGAAAATGTTCCTGAATGATTCTCTTCACAAAGGAAAGAATTAATGATATTGATCATTGTGTTTCCCCACTGGTGTTTTCACTACATGAAGTAGGATTCAAAATGTAACCCATATCTTGTGTGGAGACATTTGTGAATCATTTGTCATGATTCTTGGAATATGACATACCTACGAACTACTAAGGAAATAATGGTAAACTAGAATTATGAGAAATCCCAATAACAAAATCCCCTTGAGATTAGAAAGCAATTAGTTGATGAATCTCACAAGTAAAAGGGGTTACTTGAATTTTCCCAAATGACTGCAAAGCCATAGTGGAAAACAGGGTAAATGACAAAAGCACAATTTGTCAAGTATTGGACGAATTCAAATGAATTTGATTCAAGTGTGCTGAATGCCCAGTGGATTTAAAACTAGTAAAAGTACTAGTATCTCACGGTAAAACTCCAAGTTTGATATTTGATCAAAAGATTTTGAAAATTGTTCAAAATAGTGAGTAGATGTGCAATTTGCATGAAATTGAGTGGGAGCCATGAAAGTCTTCCTAAAACAATATGTGAATGACATATTTTTGAGTGGGAGCAATGTAAGACTCAAATTCAAATATGTAGGAACATATTTTGAGTGGGAGCTTATAGGAGTGATTCTTAAGTGTGTTAAGAATAAAAGCGCAAGTATCGATAAATAATGATTGATAAGGTGTAGAAGTTGATAATAAGTTTATTATGATTTTATGTAATATTCCTTAAGAGATTCCGAAAAGGGTTTCAGAATAGAAGTTAATTAAGGAACTAGTCCTTAATAACTCAAGTTAGGAATAGTATTAAGTTTAACATCAATGGTTGAAATAAAGAAAAGGATGATCATCATCCATTATGTTAAGACATAGGTTCTATCTTAGAAAACCATGATGATAACTTAACATAATATATGATCTAATAAGGAACGTTTAAAAGTTATTAAGTTTGAATCACGGAACGTTGAGCTAAGTTTGTCCGCAGTGTCTAATAGAGAACTGCAGACACATTTTCCAAATCCATAAAGGATGACATATCTTAAAGCATAAAGGGTTATGTTATAAGGGAATATGTTGGAAACTCCCGTAATACCGATTAGAGTCAAGTAGGAAGCAAGGTGAACAAAAACATCGAAAGTTGCACAGAGTGCACTAGTGTTTCGATGAATACATTTATAATAATAGATAAGGGTACCATCTAAAGTGTTGTATAATGTTATGGCGGGGCTAGTTCACTTTTAACATAGAATGATGTGTCCCAGGGCACAGTGCCCATGAGAAAGCCCTCCTGGTTGATCTAAAGTCACTATAGGCTCCTAGAATTAGGCCTCGTTCTGCTGCCATAGCGACGATGCATACATAGAGATGTTATCATGTGATGATAAAGTATTTATGTCAATCAAGGTTACATTAGTAAGTTGCAAAGGATTTGGGACTGTAAAGTACATGCCCAAGACTCAACCTCTTCCATGAGCAAGCATGTTCAGGGTACCGGATATATGGTGCCAATGATTAAGAACAAATGCAGCTAGTGTATTTGTACTCTAGTGCAAGTGGGAGACTGTTGGAAATATGCCGTAGAGACAAATAGTAATAAGGACTATTATCATATTTCATATAGTTTATGATTAAGTTTTATATCATGCTATAACTGTATTGAGTGGAAACATCAATACACGTGTGATATACAAACAACCAGGGGTTCCCAGTGAAACTCTAGTCACTGGTTCATTGGTCAACAGATGATCATGTTCTCTGATCATGTGGCATTTATGCCAGTTGGAAATGGAGTCAACTCATTCTAAGAATGAAATGATGAACCAATACCCAACCTAAACATCATTACCCGATCATGTCACGAAGTTCAAGTTATGATGATTAGAAATGGATCCTCATAGACTATTCCTTAGACCGTGAGGCTGTATCAATCATTGTCTCCCGAGAGTGCTTTAATAGCATCAAGCTCCACTTGGTAATACAGTGATTATAAATGTGTGTTTAGGTACTCGAAGGAAACCGTAGAGGCAATGTATGTCAAGAGTAGGATTTGTCCGTCCATGTGACGGAAAGATACTCAAGGGCCCACTCGGAGAACTTATATCCAAATAGGTAAGCAACGTGTGATTTGATCACAGGGATATCACTTGTTGGAACGAGTCAAGTAGCATTGTTTGGTAACGAGATTGAACACGACATGGTGATGTCATTGATCAGATCTCGGGCAATGAAAGTATCGAGAGACAAAGGGAATAAGACACGACTGTCCTGGTTCAAACGACGGAAGATCTTCGTGGAACGCACAGGGTCACATGGCCATCCAGGTCCCTCTGTTGATCATTGGTCCAGGAGTGTCGCGACCATGTCTGGAGTGTTCCCGAACCGTAGGGTATCAAGCTTAAGGGTTTGATGATGCTTAGAGAGTGTTTATTGGATCGGAAGAATCGTCGAAGAATAGTAGAGGGAAAACTGGAAGGGTCTCGGTAAGTCCGGAGGATGTCCAGGGTGGAGGTGGAAGGTGTTCCATAACCATAGAGGTTGAATAATATGTGAATGAATGTTAAATATTGATTTAATCATTTATTCATAAAGGGAAAATCAATTTAAAAGGTCAAAGGGCTTAATGGGCCAATTCCCTGAGGGGAGAGGGCCCATTAGGGAAAGGAGAGAGGGAGAAGGGGCAAAGGGGGTGGACGGCTGGGCCAAGCCCCCCCGTACGGGCCCCACTAGGGCCGGCCAGCGGCTGCCCCTCCCCCTCCTCTCCTTTAGTCCCACACTGGGACTTTGAGGGAGGTAGTACCTCCTTTTCCCCTATATATAGTGGGGGTATTTGGCCAGATAAATACACACAATATTCAATAAAGGTCTTCTCACTTTTGGGAAGACCTCCAATTGATATTCTCTCTCTCTCTCGTGATCGTGGAGTTCGGACTACGCAAACGAGACATCTTCACCGCGGAGCGCCGTCGCGCTGTGGGATTCGAATCCAGGAGCTCTACTTCCGCAACTGCTGCTGGATCGAGGAAGCAGGAGTCATCATTAGGCACCGGACGTGTGTAACTCCCCGCGAGGTGTCGCACTTGAGGCACGCAAGTCGTTGGAGCCAAAGGAGCGCTTGGACTTCATCACAGCCTTGAGGTCGGCTTCGGCTCGTCTACATCAACCACGCTCTCCTGAGCATTGACAACGCTTTTCGGTCTTCAAGGGCAAGTTCGCAAAAAGCCCCTTTCGTTACTATATTACTAATAGATAGGTCCTGGCAGCATCAGGGGTTCAGGGGCGTAGGGTAAAAATTATTATTTTCATACACGGAACCCCTACACTGAGCCCCACATGTCATCCTTTCATTAGAAGAAACGTGTGTATGATGGATTTTTTTCCTTCGCTCACGCTATCCCATTCCGAACTTGATACCATTGTTCGATACATCTACCGTTTAATCACGATGATGGGCCCCACATGTCATCCTCTCATTAGAAGAAACGTGTGTATGATGGATTTTTACCCTCTGTCGTGCCTTTGTGTTCCGAACTTGATAGCGTTGCTCGCTGCATCAGCCGTATATTCAGGATGGTGGGTCCCTTATGTCAGCCTCACATTAGAACAATCGTGGGTATGATGGAATTTTTTTATTCTCTAGCGCTACCTTATTCGAACTAGATATTGTTGCTCAACGAATCTGCCGTTTGCTCACGCTGCTGGGTCCCCAATTTCAGCCTCTCATTATAAGAAACGTGTACATGCTGAACTTTTTTCTCGCTCGCGCCTCCCTGTTCGAACTGGCTACATTGCTCGATGCAACATCTGTATAAGGTCGCACTGCTGGGTCCCACATATCAGCCTCTCTGTAAATGAAATGTGCGTAATTATGGCTCTAAAATATAGCCATCTATGTCCACATTTAAACTGGATATCAATCATATTTTTGATGAAATTTCTCTCTAAACCCTGCTACTAATGCTAATATTCAGAGGGGTATACAATCCTTTCTTCTTGTATTTTTCCTACGCATATAATGTCATCTAAAGGAGGGAATCACTACATTAAAGTCAAAGATACGAGATTTCCAACAACTAGAAGAAACTAGGAGCCGAACAACAGAGGCAGACGCCTTAACGACCAACTATATGACCGGAGCAAAAAATCCAACCGTATAGCTCCGGTCGTATAGTTGGCGCTGCCATTGTTAGGTCAAACAGAACAACTTTCGTGCAGGGACCCCTATATAAAGAAGCCTTGGGCAACGAGAAAACAAGCCAGACCTCGCCAAAAAGTCTCTGCCACAGATCTCCAGCCGCCTCCATATCTCCAAACCCTTCTCCATCTCCATAGCCATATTCCACCATTTGTAATAGTAGATCTCTTCTCTGATTGGCGACATTGTAAGACTAATTCTTTCAATCTTATGATTTTCATTATAATGTTTGTGATTGCTGATCTCATCTCTATGTGTGAGTAATTATCCTTGGGCTAAGGGCTTTGGCCTAGCCATGTAGCAATTGTGCATGTGATTTATCATAGATAGGATCGTGTATTAGTTTGTATGACATGATGATTATTGTATCCTCTCTTGCCTCAATCCAAGGACTTGTCAGGTACTCAAGACCCCAAGGGTTGAGCCAGGTATAGGGAGTATGCGTGATGACTGATCTGCAGGTTGGGAACCCCCGTGATGTATGAAGGGTATGTGAGGGGTTTGCTTGGGATTAACGGTGACATCACTATGCATATCATTAGTTCTCTTTCTTCTATGGATGAGACTAGTAGGTTATTGCTATAAGCGGTTGCGGAGGCAGTAGCAATTATGGATGCATTGCCCACATATAATTTATCTTGCTCTAACAAGTACACGCAAACTCTATTTCTATCTTTTATTTCCATCAGATGTTTTTGCACAACTGCATGTGAAACCGAACGCCCTAGGACCTCTCTCTGCATCATCGAAAACAACAAAAAAAGCAAGCTATTAGTCCGATAAAAACACAAAAGGAATTCTAAAACTCCCGAAGGTCCATTAAAGTAACTTCACTACGCATTCGCTTCCTGTGGATTCGATAACCTAGGTCTACTAGGGAAAAAGAGCTATACTACATCCGTAATCCGGATCGAAGGTGAGCATAGGTTAAGCTTGGGGATGTTGATTCATCTAAAATGCATACATGAACTTTGTAGTTTGTTAACATGTTTTCCCACATATTTGAATCATATATAATGTTATATCCATGTTTTATATTGATTTGGGGGGTTTTACTAATGATCCCCTTTATTTTGGCTATAACCAGAAAAACCCTATTTTCAATGTTTTTGATGTTTCAGTACCTATACAAAGTCAAATGGACCTGAACTTTTGGGAATGCCAATATTTATCCACGAGAAGCTTATGGAGCACGAGAACCTCACCTGGAGGGCCAGGAGGGCCAAAAGAGACTGGGTGGCGCGCCTAGCCCAGGTGGGTGCCCTACATATGCTCTTTTCCTCCTCGGTCGTCCGATCGCCTTGATTCTTTCGCCCACGGAGTTCTCTTGACCTAAAAACCCCTATATAAGGATCCCCCAGGGAGTCCTCGACATAGAGGAGGCGGAGATAGATAACACCAAGAACAGAGAGTTTGCTAGCCGCCACCGAAGGAAGATTGGAGGGGGAACCGCTGCCGGAATCGCCTCTAGCCGCATCTCCTCCTTCACCAATGCCTCCTTGATACATTGCAAATGTATCTATAACTTTTGATGTTCCATGCTTGGTTTTATCCACTTTCTTGTGTTTTGTCCACACTTTGGAGTACTTTTCATATGATTTCTTAGACTAACCGATTAAGAAGAGCCATAGTGCCAGCTGCCTGTTTTCTGCTGTTTTTGGTTCCAGGAAAGTCAGAAAATGAATATTCTCAGAATTGGACGGGACAAAAGCCAAAGTGCCTATTTTTCCGGAAGTCATCAGATGCCAGAATACGAGACAGAGGGGAGCCAGGGGGCACCACACCACCTAGCCACGCGCGCCAGGCCTGACCGTGCCAGGGGGTGGTGTGGCCAGCCTAGGCACCCCCTCGGCCCCTCCTTCTGCCTATAAGATGCCCTCGGGACGAAAACCCTAAGTACCCGATCAAAAATCCACGAAAGAGTCTGTAGCCGCCGTCATCTCCATCCCTAGATTGGGAGGGATCTGGAGCTCTTCCCGGCACCCTGCCGGAGAGGGGAATTCACCCTGGAGGCCTTCTTCATCACCATGCAAGCCTCCGGTGTGATGCGTGCGTAGTTCATCCTTGGACTACAGATCCATGTAGTAGCTAGATGGCTGGTTCTCCTCCTTTGTGCTTTCATGTTTAGATCTTGTGAGCTCCGTTCATGATCAAGGTCATCTATTTGTAATTCTACATGTTGTGTTTGTGGGGATCTGATGGATATTGAGATGCTATTTTAGATTGATTATTGATTCTATCATGTCTTTGTTATTTGTGATCTTGCATGCTTTCCGTTGTTAGTAGCTATCTTGGCCAAGTAGATGCTAGCAACTCCAAGAGTTAGTATTTATGCTCGATAGTGGGTTCATGCCTCCGTAATCTGGGAAGTGACAGAAATCTCTAAGGTACTAGATGTGCTATTGCTACTAGGAGAAAACAACAATCCTTTGTTCATAGAACAATCGTATTGTTTACTTTACAATTAAATAATGCAATAATCTGTTGCTTGCAACTTAATACTGGAGGGGGTTCAGATGATAACCTGAAGGTGGATTATTAGTCATAGATGCAGTTGGATGGTGGTCTATGTATAATGTTGTAATGCCCAATCGAATCTCAAAGGAGTCAAGATGATTAGTATATGCATGTATTGCTTTCTCGATGTTTGTCAATTGCCCCGCTGTAATTTCTTCACCCAGCATGTTATCTATCTTAAGGAGAGCCACCTCTAGTGAACTATGGATCCTGGTCCTTTTCTTTACATACAATCTACAAACTGTTTACTGCTTTGTGTTTACTTTCTGCAAACTATTACTTCTTTCCATTCGATACGTTTAATCCTTTGTTTTTAGCAAAACACGGTGAGATTGACAACCTCATCGCAAGTTGGGGACAGAGTTCTGTGGTTGTGTTGTGCAGGTCTCCATGTTGCTACTAGCACCGGTAGTGCACCCTGCCAAGGCTCAGCTAGCAACACCTTTGGGGTGTTTCCTTGCTCCTACTGGTTCGATTAAACCTTAGTTTCATAACTGAGGGAAACTTGCTGTTGTGCTCATCATACCTTCCTCTTGGGGTTCCCAACGAGCTCTACATCAACACTGAGCCATCACTCCTCATCACTCTCCATGATGAAAGGGGAGTAGTACACCCCCTGGAATTTGGGTTTATGGTGGTAACTTGATCTAATATCTCCATGTATGATCATTGTTGAAGTCCATATGATGTGCCTTGCATGAGTATGGATCTATCTATGTAATTCCTACGGTGGATATTGTGTTATGAGATAGTACATGTTATTCATTTACCATTGTGTTGGATCTTGTATGGTTTGTCATACTTTCGTCATATTCTATGATGCATGTAATGGTTTAGATCCATACATAATGCCTTGTTTATCCATATCATGAGGTGATTGACACCACCAAGTGGGGGTAGATGAGAGAGATGTGATAATACTCACAACTTATCACAACATATGAATCATTGCACTATTGTTTAGAATGTTTTCCATTAAGAAGTATGATGTATGTAGGTAATGGGTGGCCGAGTGACATCGGCATATGTATTGAGTGACAGCAATGTAGCCCAACATCCTTTATCTAGGGGTAAAAAGGGATAAGTATTATGTGTGGTGTGACACAAACCAAATGCTAGCCTTATTGCAAGGGTGACCTAGTAACACAAAGGAGTACTTCTTTCACCTATGTGTTTTATGACATGTAGCCACCATAAAAGTACCATTAAAACATGACAATTGTTTGTACCTTTACTATATATAACATGATGATCACCATAGATGGAGAAGAGAGGATTAAGTGAACCCATGAACCCATGTCCATTGTTCCTATAAAAGAAAACCCTTGTCTTGTCCTCTTGCATTAAAGAGGATTGGGACACTTTTATATTGTTGTTTTGTTATATTAAACTTCCAACCATTAAAACGACCATCTTATTACTTAAAACTTGTTTAGTGTATAATCAACTAAAACGTGTAACTCTTTAGTTGTAGAGAATATATAGCTTTTCCTTCTTGCTCCTACGGATCGATACCATACTTCCACATAGAGATGTACTACGGTGATCCCCTGCACTTGGGGGTTATAACCGCTCCTTCACTCGCTGGCACAGAGAAGTCCTTCCTCCTCCATGGATCAAAGCTTCTCATTGTAAAGTACGCACGTGATCTAGACCCTGCGGTACTTCTTATCTTCCGCCTCCGATGACGCCACGACACCGGAGCTCGATGCGTCGGCCATATCGATTGGCTGACCTTAGATGGGTGGCGCTAGTGGATTTGGGGACGGAGAGGAAGAGGAAGATGAGGGACACAGGGTTCCTCGTGGAGAAGGAAGAGTGAGGGCACAAGTGAAAGAAAATGAGGGGATTCATTCCTTATAAACCTATCTACGCCTAGATTAGTGTGTAAACACGCGGAATTAATGCCACACGTCGTGGAATGAGAAGGGAAACTTCCTCGCGAAGGCTCCATCACCTCGATTTCTGCGCTCGCATTTAAATGATGCCTTGGTTCTGCGCAATGTAGACCCACCAACGGTCACACTGATAGAATATTTGTTAGTGACAATGCAAGACCTGAAAAGTTTCCAGGTTACATCATCGACCAAATTCCACCTCAGTTTGATATCGAGATGGGAAACAATGATGAGATATCAACATGTCTGACTTATTTTGAGACTTGTATCCTACTTTTTGTTTTAGAGTTTTAGGAACCCTTCAAGATTCTACAGTTGAAGAAGAATCAAGCTAGACGATGAAATCCGACTTTGGATCTTGGAGCCTTCTGAGGGCTACTATTGGGGATATACTTTCCAGGTATTACCACTATGACTCGTTGACTAGGGTGGCCCACTTCGGGTTAGAGCTATGCTTCACGAACGGCCTAGTCAGTGAGAGAATTAAGCCCATCCGGCTACGGGAAGGCCCAAAAGACTTACCGACTTAGGCTTGTAGGAATACTTGTAGTCCAAGATGAACTATGTAACGGACTCTATATCGTAGCCAAATAGGACTCTTCTATAACCCTAGGACCGGATGACTATATAAGCCGTCCTAGGTATCAGCCTTTAGGGCATCAACAATAATCAACCTCAACTCGCACATGTGAAACCTCTCTTGTAATCTGTACTTCCGGCTCTTCTGTTATACTGGATTGTTAGCAGGAGTAGAATCTGTCCACCACTGGCGGATCCAAACCTTGGTAAGCTCGTGTGCTCACCATCCAGAACACCATACGTTTCACACCCCACATCTTTCCATGCCTCAAGGACCCCCTCACAACGTACTTGTCCTCAATTTGACGACACGGGTGGGCAGTACTAAGAACACCAGTGCCACAGAAGGCCTCACCCTATTCTCCCGCACACGCGCCGCAAGGCAAGCACACGATCCACATATACAATGGCCTTGAAGGTTGATACCTTTGATCCGGATTACAGATGTAGTATAGCTTCTTTTTCCCTAGTAGACCTAGGTTATCGAATCCTCGGGAGGCGAATGCGTAGTGAAGTTACTTTAATGGACCTTCGAGAGTTTTAGAATTCCTTTTGTGCTTTTACCGGACCAATAGCTTGCATCTTTTTGTTGTTGTCGATGATGGAGAGAGAGGGCCTAGGGCGTTTGGTTTCACCTGTAGCTGTGCAAAACATCTGATGGAAATAAAAGATAGAAATAAAGTATGTGTGTACTTGTTAGAGCAAGATAAATTATATGTGGGCAGTGCATCCATAATTTCTATTGCCTCTGCAACCGCTTATATCAATAAACTACTAGTCTCATCCATAGAAGAAAGAGAACTAATGATATGCATAGTGATGTCACCGTTAATCCCAAGCAAATCCCTCACATACAGTCGCACTACCCCTTCTGTCACTGGGGTTCCCAACCTGCAGATCAGTCATCACTCATACTCCCTATACCTGGCTCAACCCTCGGGGTCTTGGGTACCTGACAAGTCCTTGGATTGAGGAAAGAGAGGATACAATAATCATCATGTCATACAAACTAATACACGATCCCATCTATGATAAATCACATGCACAATTGCTACATCTCTAGGCCGAAGCCCTTAGCCCAAGGAGAATTACTCACACACAGAGATGAGATCAACAATCACAAACATTGTAATGAAAATCATAAGATTGATAACAATAGTCTTACAATGTCACCAATCGGAGAAGAGATCTACTATTACAAGTGGTGGAATATGGCTATGGAGATGGAGAAGGGTTTAGAGATCTAGAGGCGGCTAGAGATCTGTGGCAGAGATTTTTTGGCAAGGTCTGGCTTGTTTTCTCATCGCCCGAGGCTTCTTTATATAGGGGTACGTTCACGAAAGTTGTTCTGTTTAACCTAACGGTGGCGGCACCAACTATATGACCAGAGCTATACGGTCGGAATTTTTGCTCTGGCCGTATAGTTGGTCGTTAAAGCGTCTGCCTCCATTGTTCGGCTCCTGGTTTCTTCTGGTTGTTGGAAATCTCATATCTTTGACTTTAATGTAGTGATTCCTTCCTTTAAATGACATTATCTGTGCAGGAAAAATACAATAGAAAGGATTGCATATCCCTCTGAATATTAGCATTAGTGGCAGGGTTTAGAGAGATATTTCATCAAGAATATGATTAATATCCAGTTTAAATGTGGATGTAGATGGCTATATTTCAGAGACATCAACCTCCCCAAGCTTTAACTTGATCGTCCCGAGCAAGAAAACCAAAATCAAAAAGGAACTCAACATTTAAACTAAAGTAACAAGATGGTGATCTTACTCATGATTAATAGTCTCATGTTTCCTCCACTTCATAAATCTGAAAAACTTCAGCATAGATAGAGTAATGGCAAGCATATAATACGGGTTTCATGCATCCTTATAGCGTAGCAAAATTATTGTAAACATGGATGATTCAAATGAGAACTTTATTCCATGTCAAGTAATCAACTCATAGGCTTGCCTTTGAACAGTAAAGTATAATCATGTAAATTAAGAGTGTGAGAGTTGTAATGAAAAGCATATATACTAGAGTGTCTCAATTCTCCCACATCAGTGAATCAAGGCTTTTCAAGTACTACTTTTATATTCATTGTCCTTCAAGAATTTCAGTTTTAAAGTAATTGAGAGCATGCCAAAGATTTTTATTAGTTTATCGGGCTATGATGGACACTCGTGGCATCACCAAGGTTTTTGTTCCTTTTGCATAATGATTACTCATAATAGATAGAGGAGTGATTCCATCATGATTACAGCTACCCGGGAGTGCCAAGAATCTTACCCACTATAGTATTGCTGCTACAAGTGTTTAATCAACTCATAGCCGAAATCTAGGAGTTTCCTCCATGAAGATCGTTCGTAGGCCAGCGGAGTTGTTGGCATCCCATGAAGTTTGACACGCGTAAAGCTATATCATTCTTATGATTAACAAGTCAAACTTTGGCATGCTCACAAAAACCGCTAAACATTAATTCAATCGAACAAATCCTTTTAAAGAGAGCTATCAAGTCAATTAACATTTTCAGTGGTGTTGAGTGTCTCTAGAAATAAACCTTCAAGACTAAGCACTACAACACCCAAGCCTTCATTTGTGAGACTTTTTCTTATTACAATTGTTTAGCAATTTTTAGGCAAGACTTGGTTAATTACGAGGCTTGGAACAAAATGAGCCCAATTAAATACCCATGCAAACGACAATCTTGCAACGATACAAAGACTCACTCCACCAATATAATATCTCAACACTTACTACTAACTAGCATGGGTTTCTCAAACTTCAAAAGTGGGGAGTCATAAGGCATACCTCTCATGTTTGGTTCCACTTCTCTCTTCCTTTTTTATTTGTTTCTTGGAAACTCGAAGTCAATCACTCTCCTGCAAATATGTGAAGACCTCGAGGCGGAAAGAAAAGAGAGAGGGAAAATAATGAGAAATATTTTTGTGTTTTTTAAGAGAGGGAATTTAAAGAATAGAAAATTGTCGGCAAAGCTCGGCTAGAAAATCTTGAAAGCAAATAAAGAACTTAGAAAATAAAGTGTTGGGGAAACCAACACGAGTTCTTATAATCTCAAATAAAAGTGCAACCTCGAAATAAATAAAAGCAAATAAACGCCAAATAAAGATACATGAGGAAACTTCCCCAAGCTTAGGCTTTTGCAAGCCCTTCAAATCATTGTGGTGGCGGGAAAAAGTCGTTACTCCAGTTTGCAAATTGAGTTGATAGGTTACTTGTTGATTCTCGGAGGTTCAAAGAGAGGTTGTGCATCCTCTCCACAGTCCCTCCAAGTCCTTGGAAATCTTGGTATGTGGAAAATCGGGTTTGTGGCTACTCCTCTTGATAAGGAACTTCTTGCTCCTCTTCTTGGTCCTCGTCCTCTTCAGGAATCTCTTCCTCGGGTTGGTGTTTCTCAACCTACGAATCATATAGAAAATGCCCTTCCTCGATAGAGAAAAGACCATTAGGCATAGGAGCGGGGTAGATACACCCAGCTCCAGCAATATGAAGGTAAGAAACACCACCTCTCCTAGTGAGCATTCCATAAGCCCTCAAGGTGGAGAAACCAACACGTGTCTCACCTAGTGCGGGTAGCAACTCACCTAGGTCGATGTCTAGGGCAGCGGCAGGCACGGTGATGACGCCTCCTCCTGTGATTGGCCCTTGGCTTTGGGAGGCTTGGTTCTCCAGGTAGCGCACAAGGATGGCGCCCAAGTTGAGTGACAGGTTGCAATTGATGTAAGCAACCCTTGCGAGGACTAGGATGTCCTCCTCATCGAGTCTCGTGAACTCATTACGTGCCTGCAAGGTGTTAGCAATAACATAGAACAAATAGCAAATTGCAGGATGTTGAATATTCTTCCCCTTGTTCACCCTACTAGTGAAACTCATTCCATTATAGTATTGATTGGGGAAGGACTTAAGCCAGCAAACGATGTGCACAAAGCATGAATATCATTGTTTGGCAAATTAAAACATGCGCACCATTCATCTAGTGTTAAAGTGTAGTTGTTGTTCATCAGACATAAAGAAATAGTATCCTCTCCTTGCCATTATTTAACGGTGCTTTGCAACGAACTTAGGAATTCAATGGTTAAGCGGTGATAAGTAGGTACATCATTGTACACAAAGTTTTGCAGGTCAGCTCTATTGCAAAGTAAATTAAAGTCATCAGAAATACTAAGTTGGTTCATTATAATGGGACAAGCCCACTTGGTGGCCTTCACTTCGCGGTTCTTGATCCTGTTGAAGCGATCACGATGGGCCTCATCCCTGAACCGTATCCCCATGCGTTCCTGAGCGGCAGCCCGAGAAGTGCTAGCGGTGGCACGAGCACGAGTTTGGCTCCTTGTGTTAATCATCTAAAACATTGAAGAAAGGCAAAAAATAAAACTTTTTGATCTAACAACAGTAAGTGCATCATATTCCTCATCATAGCACACTAAAGAATTCTCATCAAAATAATAATCTAGGCAAGAAAATCATGGAAATTGGTTCATAGTAGGTCTCACCCTAGATTGATAATGACAATAGATCGAAGATGAATTTGCAAAAAGTAATTGGAGGATCGGAGGAGAAACATACCGTAGATCACTTGTGTGCGAGGAAATCGAACGAAATTAAGTAGAGATGGAGATCCCTTGAGGTTTTGACAGAGTTTGGAGGTAGAAGAAAGAAAAAGGATTGAAGTTTTGGAGTTGGGAGTACCTTCCCGTGCGATTTTGTGGTCGGACGCAACTATACGGGCGCAACTATACAGGTAGAACATGTGTACCGGTTGTATAGTTGGCGTTCTGTCAAAATATTAGAGTTTCCTCTGGCGGCACAGCTATACAAACGCAACTATATGGGCGGAACAAAATGTTCCAGCATTATAGTTGGTCGTTAAACTATATGTCCCTGCGAAAGAAAATTTGCAAAGACATCGATATCTATACGACCGAAACTATATGGCCGGAATTTTTATTCCCGCCGTATAGTTGGTCGTTAAACTCTCAGTACATATGAAAAGAAATTGTACGGAGGCATTGATATCTATACGACCGGAACTATACGGCTAGAATTTTTATTCATGTCGTATAGTTGGTCGTTAAACTCTCAGTACATATTGCAGAAAAAATTTCGATGGCAAAGATATCTATACGACCAGAACCATACGGCCGGAATTTTTATTCCCGCCATATAGTTGGTCTTTAAACTCTCTGTGTGCATCAAAAAAATTCTGTTTCTTCGTAAACTATTTCTTTTCCTGTAACTTAGTGATATATCTTGTTTTTGACAGAAATTTGACAATAAATATTGTCGACCAACAATAGCATGAATAAAGAAGAATTTCAAGTACTACTGAACTTCTTCTCCTCAAATGGAGTTTTCTAGCACTCTTTATTAAACATGAACTTAAACTAAAACTAAAAACTTAAAACCTTTATTTCACATGGGTTGCCTCCCATGGAGTGCTCTTTTACGGTCAATAGCTTGACCTTGATGATGCTCACTTGGGCTAGATGAGTGGAACACCCACTCCAAAGTAATTGGCCTTCAAAGTGATGGCCTCCTTCTCGTCATGTTTGGCTTTCTTATTCCTGGGGAAATGAATAACAAAAGGATCCCACAAAGGCAATTGCAGCTTCACGTTCCCTGCATGCAGATTAATTAAAGCCTTTATAGTTCTCAAGAAAGGACGAACTAGTATTATAGGAGCAACAATATCTTCAGGCATGTCAACAATAACGAAGTCAATTAGAGTAGGACAACCTTTGATGTAAACTAAAGTGTTCTCCTTAATCCTTACAACTTGTTTGTAGGTAGAATCTGCTAGATGCAATTTTAACTCAGTAATTTCAAAGGAGCCAAGATTTAACTTGTTAAAAAGACTCTTTGGAATTGTTGAGACGCTTGCACCTAGATCACAAAGTGCAGCTATCTCATTGGTTCCAATCTTTATCTTAATAGTAGGCTCAAATATGTCATCTAGTTTAACATGTAACTTTTCAGTGATTTTCTTGTATTCTTCTTCAAGCTCGCGTACCTTAATTGCTACTTAATCAACAAATTGTTGATACATGGCTTCATCGTTACCTTCACTTACCGGAATTTTGACGTTGATCATCTTTACAAGGTCTTCGATGGTGTAGCTTGGTGAAGGGGCATTACTATAATCAAGTTCTCCAGGCTCCTCCCTTCGGATCCTCATCATTTTGAGTTCTTCAACAGGATTGGGCTCAGCTTTACCTACAAATTTAGCTAGAATGAGAGTTTGAATCTTGGTTATCTTACCTAGTTGTGCCTCAACGATCCTTGTTCTTTCTTGAAGGGCCTGCAAATCATTTCTCAAACTAACAACTTGGTTAGATAATTTACCAAGCATAGCATCATGGTTCTCCGTAATTTTGACTAGAATATTATTTTGTTCATTTTGTGAGTCTATGAAAGATTTAACCGTTTCTTGGAGACTACCATTACTAGTTCCCATATTATTATTAGAGTTACTTGCAGGACTAGCATAATGTTTCTGAAAATTAGGATTGTAACTCTTCTTCCAAGCAGGGTTGTAATCATTACGAGCTACGAAGTCTATTTCTTCTATGTTTGTTTCGGGGGTGGCTCTTACCTGAGTTTCCTTACCTTTTATGTCTAGTATGAGCTCATCCCACTTAGCATTGAGATTTTCATTCTCTTGTGGTGAGACAGAGTTCACCTTCTTCGTGTTTGATCTTTCCACATGCCATTCGGCATGGTTGTCTTGCATATTGTGTAGCAGCTGCTTTGCTTCGGTAATATGTTTACCCATAAATGTTCCTCCAACTACATTATCAAGCATAGACTTAGATACATGGTTAAGAGCATTATAAAATAAATGGAGGATTAACCAATCTTCCATCCCATGACTAAGACAATTTCTTAGGCATTCTTTCATCCTCTCCCATACAAGTGCTAGTGGCTCACGCTCTTCCTGTCTAAAGCCAGTAATATTAGATCGAAGTTGCATAGTCTTTGCAGGTGGGAAAAATTTAGTCATAAATAAAGAAGTACATCCCTGTTGGGTCCGCAGCATAGAAAACAAAAAAATTCCTATGACGAGAACTATACGCCAAGATCTATCTACTAGATACAGAGCAATGGGTGGACATACATCCATGGAGAACTTACCCTCGAAGACAACGAGTTTTGTTAACGAGTAGGAACTCGAGGTTGATGTAGTCGTACACTTGCCGATCTCAACATCGTGTGGAAGTCCGAGCGCCGCAAATTAGCAGCGTATCCATCCTCGCACACACGTTCAAGCCACTGGACAACCTCCACCTCCTCGCTCCAGTGATGCAGCGGAAGCAGCAACTCCTTCCAGACGAAATGCCACCAGGAACATGTATCTCGCTAATCTGAGACCATGGGGGAATAATTCTAGAGGGGGAGAGAGATCCTTCACAAGGAGGTGTTAGGAAGAAGGAGGAAGAGGGGGCCTTTTATAGGAGGAGGGGGTACCCCCTCCATGGCCGGCGCCTCATGGAGGTGACCCCTCACCTCCTCCATTCATGTGGTGGTAACTCCCTCCACATTAAAATGCCTCTTCACATTCTCTTTTAAAGTCTCCACTTTAAATGCATTAAAATTCTCTAAGTTTAACGCTCTCTCATTTAATAAAACTCTTTTATTAAATTTATTCAGAATTTTGTTAATTACTTTAATTAACAAACATTCACATAAAACCCCTTGCAACATTTTAATATCACATGTAGAACCACTTTCTGCAATTTCACCCAAAACAATTCCGGTTTCTATCGAAACAATTCCTGCGCTTTGCAATCCTTTCGTCTGAAACATATGTGCTCAAAAATGGTGTCTGGTAACCCTTAAGTGTGTCACCCTACGGTTCACGAATAATGCAGACATGATTGAGACTCCTCTCAGATCAATAATCAGAAGCAGGACCTGGAGATCCATACTGACTCCTGCACATTCAACGATGACTTCTGTGATCGTGAGAACCTTTAACGCTAGTAACTTAATCCCTTTGTCTCATGATATAATACATGCATAAGATTCGATCATCGGTATCCAAATACCTAGTTTGATCTCATTACCGACATGCACTCTTTTCTTGTTCCCGTGATATATCATTCTAGCGATCACATCACTTGCTTGCAAGCTATCTTACTATGATATCACCGAGAGGGCCCAGAGTATATCTATCCGTCATCGGGATTGACAGATTCCACTCTTGATCCATGAGCCTCAACATAACACCTTCATAGCACTGAACCCATCTTTATAGTCACCCTGTTACGGTGTGACGTTTGATGTTATCAAGATACTCTTCTGGTGTTAGCAATTAACATGATCTCATTGGTCTAAGGATAAAGATTACTTCGTATGATGTTATAGCAATATAAACATAATGACTTGATTGTAATGCTATACTTCGGATGAATGTTCATCACATCATTTCACAAATGCTGTGACCTTGTTATTAATAACATCCAATGTCCATGATCAGGAAACCTTGATCATCTTGTTAATCAACAAGCTAGTCTATAAGAGAGGCATAACTAGGAACCCTTTTTGTTTATTAAACACACATGTATTGACGTTTCCGATCAATACAATTATAGCATGCAAAACAAACATCTATCATATACGAGGAATACATAATAACAACTTTATTATTGCCTCTCAGGGCATATTTCCTTTAGTCTCCCACTTGCACTAGAGACAATAATCTAGTTCACATAGTGATAAATCTAACACCCATGGAGTTCTGGTGTTGATCATGTTTTGCCCTAGGGAGAACTTTAGTCAATGGATCTGCTACATTTAGGTCCGTGTGTACTTTACAAATCTTTATATCTCCATCCTTGACATGCTCGCGGATGGAGTGAAACCAGCGCTTAATATGCTTGGAATTCTTATGAGACTTCGGTTCCTTGGCGTTGGCTATGGCTCCATTGTTGTCACAATAGATCACCATTGGGTCCAATGCACTAGGAACCACACCTAGTTCCGTTATGAAATCCTTCATCCAAACCGCTTCTAGCGCCGCTTCTGAAGCAACAACATATTCCGCCTCCGTCATTGATCCAGCCACCATAGGTTGTTTGGAACTCCTCCAACTAACTGCTGCTCCATTCAAGAGAAATGTGTATCTGGATTGAGACTTAGAGTCATCCGGATTGGTGTCAAAGCTAGTATCGACATAACACTTAGCGACTAGCTCTTCTTCACCTCCGTATACAATAAACATATCCCTAGTTCTTCTCAAGTACTTAAGGATATTCTTGACCGCTATCCAGTGTTCCGAACCTGGATCAGATTGGTACCTACTAGTCAAACTAATAGAATGTGCCACATCCGGTCTTGTACATAGCATGGCATACATTATAGAGCCTATGGCCGAGGCATAGGGGATCTTATCCATTATCTCTCTTTCTTCCGTCGTAGCCGGACTTTGAGTCTTGCTCAATGGCTTGCCTTGCAACATAGGTAAGAACCCCTTCTTACTTCTGTCCATATTAAACTTATTTAATATCTTATCAAGGTATGTACTCTGCAATAGCCCAATTAGGCGCCTTGATCTATCTCTATAGATTTTAATGCCTAATATATATGACGCTTTACCAAGGTCTTTCATCGAAAATTTGCTGTTTAGATAACTTTTAACACTGTTTAAAATATCTATATCATTTCCAATCAATAATATGTCATCCACATATAATATCATAAATGCCACATTGCTCCCACTCACTTTCTTGTAAATACAAGCCTCTCCATAAGTTTGGACAAATCCAAACTCTTTGATCACCTCATCAAAGCGGAGATTCCAACTCCGGGATGCTTGCTTCAGTCCATAGATGGATCGCTGAAGTTTGCACACCTTATCAGCATCCTTAGGATTGACAAAACCCTTAGGTTGTATCATATACAACTCTTCTTCAATATTACCATTGAGGAATGCAGTTTTGACATCCATCTGCCATATTTCATAATCGAAATATGCAGCAATTGCTAACATAATCCTAACCGACTTAAGCATCGCTACGGGAGAGAACGTCTCATCATAGTCAACTCCTTGAATTTGTAGAAACCCCTTTGCGACAAGTCGAGCCTTATAGATGGTCACATTACCATCAGCATCAGTTTTTCTTTTGAAAATCCATTTATTCTCAACGGCCTTTCGATCGTGAGGTAAGTCCACCAAGGTCCAAACCTGGTTTTCGTACATGGATTCCATCTCGGATTTCATGGCTTCTAGCCATTTGTTGGAATCTGGGCTCACCATCGCTTCTTCATACGTCGTTGGGTCATCTATTTCATCAATCATGAAATTCATAACATGATTTCCATACAATTTAGGAGCTGCACATGTCCTACTTGACCTGTGAGGTTCGGTAGTGTCCTCTTTTGGAGTTTCATGATCAATATCATTAGCTCTCTCTTCATTAGGTGAAGTCAACTCTGAAACAATTTCCGGTGCTGCGCTACTCGCCATTTCATGAAGAGAAGGTTCAGTAACCTCTTCGAGTTCTACCTTCCGACTACTCACACCTTTCGTTAGAAACTCCTTCTCAAGAAAGGATCCATTCTTGGCAACAAAAACCTTGCCCTCGGATCTGTGATAGAAGGTATACCCAATCGTTTCCTTAGGGTATCCTATGAAGACGCATTTTTCCACTTTGGGTTCGAGTTTATCTGGCTGAAGTTTCTTCACATAAACATTGCATCCCCAAACTTTAAGAAATGATAGCTTAGGTTTGTTTCCAAACCATAATTCATACGGTGTCGTTTCAACAGATTTAGATGGTGCCCTATTTAAAGTGAATCTAGCAGTTTCCAGTGCATAACCCCAAAATGACAGTGGCAAGTCAGTCAGAGACATCATAGATCGAACCATATCCAATAAAGTACGATTACGACGTTCCGACACACCATTACGTTGTGGTGTTCCGGCAGGCGTGAGTTGTGAAACTATTCCACACTCTTTCATGTGTGTGCTAAACTCGTAACTTAGATACTCACCTCCACGGTTGGACCACAGAAATTTGATCTTTCTGTTATGATGATTTTCCACTTCATTCTGAAATTCCTTGAACTTTTCAAAGTTTCAGACTTGTGTTTCATCAAATAGATATACCCGTATCTACTCAAATCATCCGTGAAAGTAACAAAATAACGATATCCACCTCGCGCCGACACACTCATTGGTCCACACACATCAGTATGTATGATTTCCAATAAATCTATCGCCCGTTCCATTGAACCGGAAAACGGCGTTCTAGTCATCTTGCCCAGAAGGCATGGCTCACATGTATCAAATGATTCAAAATCAAGTGATTCCAAAAGTCCATCAGAATGGAGTTTCTTCATGCGTTTAACGCCAATATGACCTAGACGGCAGTGCCACATATATGCAGATATATCATTATCAAGTTTAATCCTTTTAGCATCAACATTATGAATATGCGTAATACTACTATCGAGATCCAATAGAAATAAACCATTCACCACAGGTGCATGACCATAAAAGATATCATTCTTATAAATCAAACAACCATTGTTTTCAGATTTAAAGGAATAACCACTTTGCATCAAACATGATCCGAATACAATGTTCATGCTCAGTGCGGGCACCAAATAACAATTATTCAGATTTATAACTAATCCCGATGGCATATGGAGAGGTAGCGTCCCGACGACGATCACATCAACTCTTGATCCATTGCCGACCCGCATCTTGACCTCATCCCTTGCTAGCTGTCGCTTGTTCTGCAGCCCCTGAATCGAGTTACATATATTAGCAACCGGTCCTGTATCAAATACCCAGGTGCTACTGCGAGTACTAGTCAAGTACACATCAATAACATGTATATCACATATACCTTTGTTTTCCTTGCCGGCCTTCTTGTCCGCCAAATACTTGGGGCAGTTGCGCTTCCAATGGCCAGTCCTCTTGCAATAGTAGCACTAGGTATCAGACTTAGGGCCAGCTCGGGCGTTCTTTTCAGGTGTGGAAACAGATTTTCCACCCTTCTTTCCCTTCTGCTTGCCTTTCTTGTCCTTCCTGAAACCGGTGGTCTTATTGATCATCAACACTTGATGTTCTTTCCTAATCTCCACTTCTGCAATCTTAAGCATTTACAGAAGCTCGGGAAGAGACTTCTTCATGCCCTGCATATTATAGTTCATCACGAAGCTCTTGTAGCTAGGTGGCAGAGATTGGAGAACACGATGTATGCCTAAGTCAATGGGAATCGTTATTCCCAAGGACACAAGCTTATCAGCGTACCTAGACATTTTGAGTACGTGCTCACTAACGGAGCTATTCTCCTCCATCATGCAGCTAAAAAACTTTTCAGAAGCATTATAACTCTCTACAACAGCATGGGTATCGAAAATCATTTTCAATTCTCCCATGGTATCAAAGGCATTGCCATTTTCGAAACGCTTTCAAAGTTCTGGCTCTAGCCCATACAGTATGCCGCAATGAACTAAGTTGTGGTCCTCCTGACGAGTTATATAGACATTCTTTTCCTCATCAGGGGCATTAGGAGCTGGTGGGGGCCCAGCGGCGCCTCTAGCACATATTGCTTTTGTGCAGCAGTGAGGAGAATCTTCAAATTCATAGCCCAGTTGGTGAAGTTGCTACCATTCGCAGCAAGTTTCTCTTTCTCCATGAACACATTGAAATTAAAAGCAGGTGGTGCCATCTACAACAGAATTTGTAAAGTTTATTTAGACTAAGTTTATGATAGAGCAAGTTCAACTAATCCAAACTACTAATGAACTCCCACTCAAAAACGACACCCCTCGTGTCTTTTTGGTGATTACATGAACCAAATCCACTACACCAAGTACGATCATCACATGAGTCGGTGTAGCTTCAAAGGCGAGCATCTATATGGGCATCATATCAACTATATGACTCATGCTTAACCTTTCGGTCCGTGTTTCGAGGCCATGTCTGTACATGCTAGGCTCGCCAAGTAAGAACCTTACTATTCGCGTGTGTAAAACTGTCTTACACCCGTTATATGAAAGCGTGAAATTAGTACACCCGATCATCACGTGATGTCTCGAAACACGATCCAAAGAACGGTGCATACTTAAGGAAGAACACATTTTATCTTGATATCTAAATGAGGGATCATCTTACAATGCTACAAAAAGCGCCAAACTAGCAGGTGGTATGATCTCTATCATTCCTTTGTGTGTAAGGCCAAGTTCTATGGAACTTACACGTTGAGTGTGTTGTAAGAGTATCTATCATACATCTACTTACAATAATACCATATCAAGACACTAGCCCAGCAATGATCTAAACTAGACGCCTCTAATTTATCAATTGCAAGTTTTACGTGGCTTAGGGCTTTTGGAGATAGAACCGGTCTTACCTACGAACATGAACCACAACGAGGATAACCAAGTTATTAGCAACTCGTTGTAAATCAGATATTGACTATAGTAGGAGAGACAGACACCCACCAGCCACTTATGCAAAACAAGTTGCATGTCAGTCGTGGAACCGGTCTCATGTACGATGACATGTAAGGTTGGTCTGGGCCTCTTCATCCCACTATGCCACCAATATCCAAAATACATAGAAGATGCAATAACATGATCATCATCGCCCACATATAAACATATGTGTACTACCCGTGCAAAGCACCTACGCATAGATCGTGCTCGATACCCTTTGTTGGGTCCGCAACATAGAAAACAAAAAAATTCCTACGATGAGAACTATACGCCAAGATCTATCTACTAGATACAGAGCAACGGGTGGACATACATCCATGGAGAACTTACCCTTGAAGATAACGAGTTTTGTTAACGAGTAGGAACTCGTGGTTGATGTAGTCGTACACTTGCCGATCTCATGATCATGTGGAAGTCCGAGCGCCGCAAACCAGCAATCCCACCCATGATGTAATAGTATTTTTAGGCAAAGATAGCAACCATTCTTTAGCTCTCCCTCTTAGAGAGAAAGGAAATAGACGCAATTTGACCGCAATTAGGTCAATGTCTTTTATACGCATCATATCACATATTTCAGTGAAATTATTCAAGTGCATACATGCGTCTTCAACAGCAGAGCCTTCAAATTGATTCTTTTGAACCAAACTTAAGTAATGGAGCTTAATTTCATAGTCATCAGCAGCGATTGCTAGCTGAGTAATAGGAGTACGCAAATAATCATTATTGGGAGTAGCAAACTCCCCAAGCTTCTTTTTAGCCATACTTCCTATGTTTTTGGGTTTTCTTAGATTAAAAATTATAACAGTAAAAGCAAGAATTTAAAGACTAACTTTTTTTGGTTTATCAAATAAAGATTTAAAGCAAACTAACAAAATTAAAAACAAGAATTAAAACTAGCAAGGTTCCTAATAACCTCACCATGGTAGCTATTGCTTCCCCGACAACGGCGCCAGAAAAAGGGTTGATACCTTCGATCCGGATTACGGATGTAGTATATCTTCTTTTTCCCTAGTAGACCTAGGTTATCGAATCCTCGGGAAGCGAATGCATAGTGAAGTTACTTTAACGGACCTTCAGGAGTTTTAGAATTCCTTTTGTGTTTTTACCGTACCAATAGCTTGCGTCTTTTTATTGTTGTTGATGATGGAGAGAGATGGCCTAGGGCATTCGGTTTCACCTGTAGCTGTGCAAAACATCTGATGGAAATAAAAGATAGAAATAAAGTATGTGTGTACTTGTTAGAGCGGGATAAATTATATGTGGGCAGTGCATCCATAATTGCTACTGCCTCCGCAACCGCTTATAGCAATAACCTACTAGTCTCATCCATAGAATAAAGAGAACTAATGATATGCATAGTGATGTCACCGTTAATCCCAAGCAAATCTCTCACATACCACTGTACTACCCCTTCTATCACTAGGGTTCCCAACCTGCAGATCAGTCATCACTCATACTCCCTATACATGGCTCAACCCTCGGGGTCTTGGGTACCTGACAAGTCCTTGGATTGAGGCAAGAGAGGATACAATAATCATCATGTCATACAAACTAATACATGAGCCCATCTATGATAAATCACATGCACAATTGCTACATGGCTAGGCCGAAGCCCTTAGCCCAAGGAGAATTACTCACACATAGAGATGAGATCAACAATCACAAACATTGTAATGAAAATCATAAGATTGATAGCAATAGTCTTACAATGTCGCCAATCGGATAAGAGATCTACTATTACAAGTGGTGGAATATGGCTATGGAGATGGATAAGGGTTTGGAGATTTGGAGGCGGCTAGAGATCTGTGGCAGAGACTTTTTGGCAAGGTCTGGCTTGTTTTCTCATCGTCCGAGGCTTCTTTATATAGGGGTCCCTTCACGAAAGTTGTTCTATTTGACCTAACGGTGGCGGTGCCAACTATACGACCGGAGCTATACAGTCGGAATTTTTGCTCTGGCCGTATAGTTGGTCGTTAAAGCGTCTGCCTCCGTTGTTTGACTCCTGGTTGTTGAAAATCTCATATCTTTGACTTTAATGTAGTGATTCCCTCCTTGAAATGACATTATCTGCACAGGAAAAATACAAAAGAAAGGATTGCATACCCCTCTGAATATTAGCATTAGTGACAGGGTTTAGAGAGATATTTCATCAATAATATGATTAATATCTAGTTTAAATGTGGACGTAGATGGCTATATTTCAGAGCCATCAAAGTTGGCGACCCAAACCCTTACAACATCATGGGGCACTTATCCACAACTGAATCGGAGGCTCCCGACTCGACCATAAGCTCTTAAACATAAGGATGTGCTTGGGGACGACTTTTTCTTTTGGCTAGGGTTTCTCAACCCAAGAGCAATAACTAACTCAATGGAAAGTGGGGGGGATTTCAAATTCCTTCGGTGGAAGTGTAGATCTATGCCTCCCTTGATTCCCTAGCGGGCATCAAGTTCTATTGGTTAGGCAAGGAGATCTAGGTGATTTGGAGCTTAGCAGCAATGGTGGAGAGAGAGTGGAAGTCACAACCTGAGCTGGAGGTAAAAGACAGGTATATATAGAGGCTCCCAAGATATAGCTGTTGGAGTCCACTTAGACCGGAGTCTCCGGGCTAGTCTTAGGTGTGCACGAGAGTGCTTCTGTTAAACCAGACTGGAGACTGAGTCGGAGATGAGATGTGGAGTCTCTGTGGTGTGGACACCAGAGTCTCCGGGCTAGTCTTCGGGGTTGGTCTGGGGATTCTAGAAATCGAGGCCAGAGACGCCCACCAGAGTCTCCATGGTGTGCACCCCGGAGTCTCCGGCCTCAGGGCACCAGGAGCACATACTTGGGAGGATTCCAATGCCGCAAGAATAGAAAGGCTATGGGGAAATATTTGGGATGTGAAAAGAATAGGAAACCCACACACCTTGCATCGAGTAACCCCTCTTGATAGTCTGGGATCCCTAATAAACTAGCAAATAAAGCTAAGGGATCCTATGACTACACTTCAAAGGTATTTTCGTGTCTTTGAGGAGTCAACCACAGTATTGTCCTTTTCACCAAATTTAACTGAAACCATCTTTGCACACAGTTAGTGTTGGGTTCGCAGCATAGAAAACAAAAAAATTCCTAAGATGTGAACTACTAATCACCAAGATCTATCTATCTAGATACAATCAACAGGTGGATATACATCCTTAGAGAACATACACTTGAAGAGCGACAAAGCATTGTTAACAAAAACTGATTTCGTGGATGATGTAGTCATACACTTGCCGATCCTCAAGATCGTGATGAGGTCTAGCAAGTCCAGCAGGTCCAGCACCAGCAAGTCCAGCACCGCAAAGAAGCGGTGCATCTGTGATCGCACACACGTCCGGTACCCCGAACCTCCACATCCTCGCTCCAGCGATGCAATTGAAGCAACAACTCCTTTCAAACAAAGCCATCGGGAACATGTATCTCACTAATCCGAGACCATGGGGAATAATTCTAGAGGGGGAGAGAGATCCTTCACGAGGAGGTGTGAGAGTGTAGGAGGAGGAGGTGCTCCTTTTATAGGGGAGGGGCAGCCCCCATGCCATGGTTGGTGGCCAAGTTGGGTGCCCCCACCTCTCCCTCATTCAAGTAGGTGGAGCTCCCACTCACATAAACACACCTCCACTCACATGCATTAAATTTCCACCAAATTTAATGCAACTCTCATTTAATAAAACTCATTTATTTATTTTATTCAGAATTTTGTTAATTACTTTAATTAAAAACATTCACATAAAACCCCCTACAACATTTCAATATCACATGCAGAACCAGTTTCTGCAATTTCACCCAAAACAATTCTGGTTTCCATCGAAATGATTCTAGCGCTTTCATAATAATTATCTAAAACATATTTGCTCCTAAATGGTGTTGATATCCCTTAAGTGTGTCACTCTATGGTTCACGAATGATGTAGACATGACCAACACCCCTCTTCGATCAATAATCAGCAACGGGACCTGGAGATCATAACTGACTCCCACACATTCAACGATGACTCCAGTGATAGTGTGAACCTTTAATGTTTGTAATTAAATACCTTTATCTCGCGATATATTACATGTACGAGATTCGATCATCGGTATCCCCATACCTAGTTTGATCTCATTACCGACATGCACTCTTTTCTCGTTCCTCTGATATAACATTCTAGTGATCTCATCACTTGCTTGCAAGCTATCTCAGTGTGATATCACCGAGCGGGCCTAGAGTATATCTATCCATCATTGGGATGGACAAATCCCACTATAGATCCATGAGCCTCTACATAACACCTTTGTAGTATTTGAACCCACCTTTATTGTCACCCTGTACCGGTGTGACGTTTGATGTTATCAAGTTACTCTTCTAGTGTTAGTGATTGACATGATCTCATGGTCTAAGGACTAAAGTTACTTCGTATGTTGTTATAGAAATTTTAACACAATGACTTTGATCGTATTGCTATTATTCAGATGAATGTTCATCACAACATTCCACCAATGTTGTGACCTTTTTATTAACAACATCCAATGTCCATGATCAGGAAATCTTGATCATCTTGTTAATCAATGAGCTAGTTTATAAGAGAGGCATAACTAGGAACCCTTTATTTGTTTATTAAACACACATGTATTGATGTTTCCAATTAGTACAATTATAGCATGCAAAAATAAACATTTATCATAAACAAGGAATAAGATAACAACCACTTTATTATTGCCTCTCGGGCATATTCTCTTCAGTCTCCCACTTGCACTAGAGTCAATAATCTAGTTTGTAAACTTTGCATATTGAACACCTATGGCTTTTTGGTGTTGCATATACGCGTTTACTAGTGGTAAACATAATCTCCGGATTTGACACTTTCAGGTCCATGTGTATTTGCATGTATTTGCATCTCTACGCATCACTCATTCTCTAATGAGATGGCATTGTATAAATTTAGTCCTTTGGTGAGACCTTTAGTTGCTTTGGGTTAAAATATGTTGATATAATTGTCGTACAATATATCTTCATAGTACTAGCCGACTATGAACCACACCTAGTTTGATAAAAAAACTACTTAACACAAATTCCCTCCTTTGCTGCTACTATAGCAGTCATATACATCATGGAACTTTGGAACTCATCCAAATCCATCATGGAACCTCCTTTCCATTATATTGTGCTACCCATAGCTTAAATTGAGATAAATTTAATTTGTATCTTGTGACAAAACTAGTACTAATGTAACACTTTACAATGAACTACTTTTAGCTATTTGTCATTTATACATGATATATTCTTAGTTCTTCAAAAGCTCATAAGAATATCTTTTTACTATCATCCAATGAGCATCCTATGAATCATTCTAGTATATGCTCACAACATTTAGAGCATAGTTCATATTTGAATATGTACATATCATGGTATTATTGATCAAAATATTCATGTGATTTCACTCACCAAGTGTCAAAACACTTGAATTTTGATTCAATCCTTTCCATGCAACAAGAACCTTTCTTGTCATTTTCATATTGAACCCTTTCAATATCTCATATATGTATGTATGGCACAACCATATTAGCGCCTCAATCTATCCATATATACATTGATGCCTAATATTCTGGTTTTGCCCAAGTCTTTCATCGAAATCCAATTTTAATAAAATTCTTAACCCATGTCAATAAAAGATACATCATTTCCAATCAACAACATGTACTCTACATAATGTATTGGCAATATGTCTTAGCGCTCCCACTTAATTTCTTGCAAATGCAAGCATCTTCATCGTCTCCAATGAAATTAAACTCTTTTAACATTTTAATCATGGTGAAGATTCCAACTCCGCTATGCTCACTTCAACTATTGAAGTTTGCATGCCCTTTTAGCATCCTTTGAATTAACAAAACCCTTCGGACCATGTCATGTACATGTACTAGGTAACCATTCTATTAGAAGAACATTGTTTTTTTGTTTAACTGCCATATACCAAATTATATGTAGTGGTTGCTATATTAATACATCAAGACTAAATATCACTACAAAAGATCAAATCTTGTCATAGTCAAGTCCTTGAACATTGTCGTAAACTCCTTTCCGACATGTTGACTATTTCATAGATGTCAAACATCCATGTCTATTTCTTTATAGATCCAAACATGACCGATAGGTTTCACGCCTTTCCGGAGGGTCTTCCAAGTTCAAAAAACTTGATTTCTCGTGTATGGAAACTATCATAGATTTTATGACTTCTGGTCATTTTATGGAGTCGGGTCCCATCATCGCTTATTTGCATGTAGTCGGTTCATCATTATCAAAACAATAACAACTTGTTGATCAAATCTCACTATTTGATTCTTTCCTGACCCACACGGTTCAATAGGAACTCTAACTCTGAGATCACAACATTTGTAATCATGAGAGCCATGAGCATTGTGGCCACCTCTAGGACCATTTCTAGCACTGCTCTACTTAGCACATGTTTCTTAGGTTCATCAACCTAATCAAAGTTCTATTATCCTCCCACTTAACTTTTTGTGAAAAATTCCTTCTTAAGAAACTTGACGTTCCAAACGACAAGCTCTTTTATCCTCGGTGTTATGGAGGAATACCCAACTACTTCTTTGGGATAACCTACAAAGACGTGCTTATCCGACTTTGGTTGTAAACATTTTACTTATGCATATCACACCAAAATTTAAGAAAAGAAAACTCGGGTTTATCCCAAACCATAACCCATATGGTGTCATTTCAACGGATCACGATGGTGCTCTTTTCAGTGTAAAAGCGATAGTCTCTAAAGCTTTAATCCTTAAATATAATGGAAGTTTTATAAATGACACCTTTGATCTACCATGTCAACCAAGGTTCGATTTCATCTCCCGCACACTTCATACTCTTATGGTTTATCGGGAAACACAAATCCATGGAACGGTTCCTCAAATCTTAGGTGTTTTGCTAAACTTGTAACTCAAAATTCTTCCTTTATGATCCAATCATAAATTCTTTATTTTCTCATTACAATGATTTTCCACTTCATCTTGAAATTCTTTGAACAATTTTCAAATGTTTCATACTTCTTCCTTATTAAGTAAATATACAGATATATTCACTATAATTTCTGGATAAAGCATATATGAAGTTGAAAGATCCACCACACATGGCTATACATAATGGATTATACACATCAACATGCACAATTTCCAATAAGTTAGTCATTCGTTCCTCTTTGGCCTATGAAAGGAGTTTCAATTATCTCGAGGAAAGTCTCACAAGCGTCAATTGATCAAAACCAAAGACTCCAAAAATCCATCAACATGGAGTTTCTTCATGTTTTCTTTCCAATATAATTTAAACAGTGATGTCACTTTGTAAGTGATCCTTCAATCATTTGTCTTGCAACATTTTAGCATTGGTTTTTTATGGATGTGATTTCTCCAACTAGACTTGTAAAAGTTCATCCATCTTCTATGGAATACGGTAATTATTTGAACAACAATTGTTCTCATAATACCGGAACAAAATAACAATTATTTTAAAAAAATCTTGAAGGCAAGCTTTGATGTCAACAAGAAAAACAATAACACTTTATTTGTTTTCGATGAACATCATCACATATTCTCTTGCTAGTTACTTAGGCCATTGTACTTCATGAATTGTGTTGTTTTGTATGACATTTCACACCAACCAATTCGGTATCCAATACCCAAGAACCACATTGTTTAACAAGCAAAGAATACAACCATAACGTGTATATCATCTATATACCTTAGCTGGACATTTCCAGTCTTTTCTTTTCTGCCAAATATTTTATAGATTCTCTTTTAGCATTTCCTTTCCTTTTTCAAAGAATCTATCAACATCAATAGTGGCATCATACATATGACACATAGTCCAAAGCGTGTATAGTTAAATACTAATACCTTTGGACTTGCACTTTGAAGTGGATCACCATCATCAAATGTTTAGCGTTCTTTCAAAATCCAGTCTTTAGTAATCTATTAGTGTAGTAAACATTTTACCTACATCTTCTATTCATCCTTATCACAATATCTTTCACACATGATGGTTTCTGAAACAATTCTTTCAGCTCCTAGATAATCTCGATATTAAAATAACCTTTTGAATATCAAGAATCATGGAGGCAAACATGATACTTTAGATATTAACACTGGAATTGTTACTCTTGATTTAATACTACTTATTAAACTTCATGGAGCAAATGGAGTTTTCTGAAAGTTTGCAATAGGACTTATAAACTTTAAATTGACACTCAAAACAATACGATACCAGTTTGTAAAGTAAATGTCCAGAATTCTATAGTTCTATCATCTCAACTAAAAGTAAGAATAAGGTAGTAAACAGATGCCAATGACTACAAAAAATTATGCAAATTCACATTGATTTAATTTATGATAAATTGAGTTCAACTTTAATCATATTACTACATGAACTCCCACTCAAAAACAAGATCCCTCGTGTCTTTTTGGTGATTACATGAACCAGATCCACCACACCAAGTCTGATCATCACGTGAGTTGGTGTAGCTTCAAGGGCAAGCATCTAGATGGTCATCATATCAACCATATGACTCATGATTTACCTTTCGATTCTTGTTTCGAGGCCATGTCTATACATGCTAGGCTTGCCAAGTAAGAACCTTAGTACTCATGTGTGTAAAACTGTCTTACACCCGTGAAATGGATCGTATGGGCACCTAGAGGGGGGGGGTGAATAGGTGCTACTTCAAATTTTAATGCTTTTTCAATTTTAGGCTTAGCACAAAGGGTAAATTCTCTACATAAACTATTAGGTGGAATTTCCCTATATGCAAACCTATCTACTAGCGAGTAAAGAGCAAGTAGAAGAGGAACGGGTTAACCATAATGAAGCACGCGGAGACACAGGATTTGTTTGACCGCAGTTCCTTCCTTGTTAAGGGAAGTACGTCTGTGTTGGAGGGGTGGGTGGTACTAATACTACCACGCCACAATAGGCCTCACCCTATTTTCCGATGGATCCCGCCACCAAAGGCCTGATCCACCTTTCCACTATAGGGACCCTTCGAGGCGGGTACCGGTGCCTTTACACAACTAGCGGGGCACAACTCCACAATCAACTTGGAGGCTCCCGTAATGACAACAAGATGCCACAAGAACAAGTTATCAATAACAAAGAACAAGATCTAGATATTGACAAGAATACTAGATCAGGGATTTCTCCAAATGAATGGAGAGGAGTTGATGCGCTTGATTCGTGATGACGACGACGATTCTCTCCTCCTTCAATTCCCCCAAAGATCGAAGCCTTCGGGTGGTTGAAATGGGAGATCTAGAATGAGAGCTCTTGCACAATGTCTGAATAATTTCGAGTGAATCAAGAGTTCTGAATGTTGGGGAAGAATGGGTATTTATACCCCCTTCCAAAACCAGCCGTTGGAGACTTTGGGGGCCAGATTATCCGGCCCAAGTGAGGGCCGGATTATCCGGCCTAGGGAAAACTCCGCCCCAAGCTCGGAATATCCAGCAGATAGTCTGCACCCTATCAGAGCGTCGCGCCGAGCTTTCCCTTGATCATCTTCTGGGGGCCAGATTATCCGGTCCCATGTGAAGGCCGGATTATCCGGCCTGGGGAGGAAAAACCGCCCCAGTTCGGATTTTCCGGGAGAAAATCCGACCGGACTCCGAGCGACGCGCCTTGGCATGCTTTGCTCAAAATCTAGGGGCCGGATTATCCGGCCCATGTGACAGCCAGATTATCCGACCTGGGGAAGAAAAACCGCCTCAGTTCGGATTTTCTGGGAGAAAATCCAACCAGACTCCGAGCGACGTGCCTTGGCATCCTTTGAGCAATGAGGTAGGCGGGATTATCCGGCCCTTGGTGGGGCGGATAATCCGCCCCCCAAAGCTTCCTGCACACTTAGTGCACATGAATAATCTCCAAATTATTGTTATCCAACACGCAAAACACAGGAAAACATGAAATGTTCTTTCAATCTCCCCCTTTTTGGTGTTAGATGACAATACTAGGATTTGTAGGAAAGGATCACAAGACAACCAGCAATAAACATGGAAGAGACTCCCCCTCAATGTGTGCATATTAGAAATTTGCATTTGAATACAAATGCACACAAATAGGTGAATCTATTCCATAGACATATGAGCAATATAATCATACCACCGAGGTAGAAGAGAGGCATCCTTGAAATAGCCTCAATTATCAACGTGATAACCAATATAAGCGCCTTCCTTGATAAAGATTTCCAGCATAATAGGATATGAATAGATGAATCCATAAGCATAATCCATGAGAAAAATCCAGACAACCACTGACATAGAGTCTCAAACAAACCACAAATCACAAATTTAAGGTTCAACGCTAAATGGGCATAAGCGAGAAAACGACGAATAGAAAAATGCAAGTGCTTATGCCCGACCCATGCAAATCCTCGAAGATCCTAATAGAACTACTTCTCCCCCTTTGGCATTGAGACACCAAAAAGGAAGAAGAGCGATGCTAGCGCCCCAAGGATCACTCATAGTCCTCATCCTCATCCTCGTCCCTGTCCTTGTTTCCATCCTCGTCCTCATCTTCAAGCTCCTCGGTGCCATCATCGTCATCATCAGCAGTAGCTGCAGAAGGGAACAAGTGATGCTTCAGATCTCCATAGTTCAGCCCGGAAGAAGAGTTCCACTGAGAATATGGTGTGGGAGGAGTAGGAGCCGGGGGGTCACCAGAAGCACCGGACACATGGTGAAGGATGAGTTGCTGGGAGTGAGCCAACTCATGGCGTTGCTTGTATGCCTCGTACTGACCCTTGCGCATGTCCACGCCCATGCAAAGGATGTGCCGCTAGAACTAGTTCAGCTGCTTGATCTCACGGGCAACGAGAGGCACTGGGGGCCTACGAGCATCCCTCATGAGACCCTCAGGAGCAGAGGAGGGGTGAGAGGTCTTCCGAACCTTTGTGTAGATCTTCTTGGCCTTATGCACAGAATCAACGTTGAACTCTTCAGAAGGAAGCAGGTGCCTTATGAGCATCATAATGTAGGGTGCATAGGGGATGGACAGACGGTTGAACATAGCATCAGTCAATTCATGGTAGATGAAGTCCATGACGTCTAGCCTATATTGCATAGACTCGTCCTCGTACGAGGCAACCTCAGGAGAAAATTGAAGGAGGTGGACAAGGTGACCATGGATGCTGTCATTGTTGCCCCCACTCGGAGTGATGGAGTCACGGAAGAGGCCCACTAAGGCAGCATAGATAGGAGCAAGACCAGCAGAGTGCCCACAATGCCATTGTCCACTGTCCAAGGAGAGAGAGCTGCATCTTTGTTGGGCTTCAGCTGGGTGATGATGCGGTGGCCACTGGCTCTATCCCTGCTGTGGAAAGAGTATCCAAGAACCTCAGCAAACACATGGAAAGCAGCAGACATAGGCCTGTCATGAGTCATCCACTTCATAGTGCGACGCTCATCTCCACAAATAACCAAAGTGGAAAAGAACTGCTTCACCACCTCAGAGTCATAAGAGCACTGGAGAGACATGAGATGGTGCAGCCCCATCCTCTCAACCACATACATTGCATCCACAAGGTGGGCCTTCTCCAAAGCCTCAACAAGAACCAATGGGTGCATAGGCCTAATGTTCAGCCTGGCATACACATCTTCATAGATACCTTTCTGTTCAGCACACCAAAAACGAGCATCCCCCAGCTCATCATCACGAGGCAACTCTGCAAACAAATCACGGTGACGGATGGAGGAATAGGTGACTGCATCCAAAGCCTTGTAGTTGATCTTGGGCTCCTTGCCCTTCCTTTTGGACACTCCCTTTCTAGTTCTCTTTGCTTGTTCAGCCATTCGCTTCTCTTTGTTCTTTCTTCTCCTCAACTCAACCTCGTCCACTAAGTTACCCTGTCCATCGTCCCGGAAGTATTTACTGCGAGGGCGACGCTTGTAGGTCTTGGGAACACTGGAACCACCTATGAGGAGAACAAAGAGTGATAGCATGGGGATAAGCATACACACAAGTCCAGGAGAGAGCATGGAAAAAGTACTCAAAAAGTTCATAAGACAAATCTACTCAATGCATACTCCATGGTGAAACTGAACCAAAGTTGAATCTGTTAGGCCGGATTATCCGGCCTGGCCAACGGCGGATAATCCGGCCCTGACAGAAATTTTCGACTTCACCTAGATTGAATGCAAAAAAGTAGATCGGGCCTAGAAACTGCAAGACTACGATTTCTATGCGAAAACAACATCCTTCTAGACAGCGTTCCACCCAACAAATAAAACATCTAGCCAAAGATGGGGAGAGAGGGAGTTACCCTCACTCATTGGAGGAAGAACGCGGAGGAGAAGGTACCCGGAGGCGCGGAGAAGAAGATCCGGGGAGGCCCGGAAAATCCGGTGGCCGGAGAGGCTCCGGGGAGGGTGGGGGATGGCAGGCGATGGCTGAGGGGGAGGAGAGGGTTGGGGGAGAAGTGCTGCTCATTATGAGCCCTTCCCCCCGATCCCTGCCCTTTAAGAAGAAATCCACCGGGGCCGGATTATCCGGCCTACACTTGGGCTGGATTATCCGGCCTCCACTCTGAATTTCTGTTGAACACAGATTCAGGCCCGCGCGTCCCCAAACAACACCCCCACAAGGTGTACAATGGACTTGTGTGCAAGAATAGATGGCTCAGGGGTAGGGAAAGGCTTAGGATTAAGAGAACCAAACTGAGATGGTACTAGACACTCAAAATTGCAAGATCCAAATCAAATAAGAGCCAAGATTGAGTGTGATTCCCATAAGAACATGAGAGAGCAAAAACAACCAAAAAGATCCATAAAAATCCAATTCTCCTCAAGAGAGAGGGCGGTGGCCGAAGCCACCTTGTTGGAGTGTATGGTGTGACACCGTGAAGATATATCTTGGGTTCACGACCAATACTCATCAATAAGCTCACATATCACAAAATGATAGTAAGAGAAATGATTTATCTTGCTTTTGGCATTATGGGGGAGGGTTAGCCCAATGAATTAGGACCACACTCCCCCTATATCCATGCCCACACCTAGATCAAATAAGACTGAGATGTACAAGTGAGTGCATGGGTAATCAAGACAAACTCCTGGAATCAATGATATTTAGCTCATTCCTCAAGTAGCAGAATCTTGCTTCATCAAGTGGCTTCGTAAAAATGTCAGCAAGTTGGTTCTTCGTGCTCACAAAAGATAAATCAATATCGCCTCGAGCAACATGGTCTCGAATGAAATGATTCCGAATCTCAATATGCTTTGTCCTTGTGTGTTGTACCGGATTGTACGCAATTTTGATTGCACTTTCATTATCACATAAAAGAGGCACTTTGTCACAATTGACACCGTATTCCTTTAAAGTTTGCCTCATCCACAATAACTGAGTGCAAGCGCTAGCAGCAGCAACATATTCAGCTTCGGCGGTGGAGAGAGATATACAATTCTGCTTTTTAGATGACCAACACACAAGAGATCTTCCCAAGAATTGATAAGCTCCAGAAGTGGATTTTCGGTCATCCTTATCACCAGCCCAATCTGAATCAGTATAACCACATAGAGAGAAATTGGAGTCCTTGGGATACCATAGACCAAAGTTAGGGGAATGAACCAAATATCGAAAGATTCTCTTGACCGCCACTAAGTGACTTTCTTTAGGAGCTGCTTGATACCTTGCACACACCCCCACACTCAACACAATATCGGGTCTAGATGCACATAGGTAAAGAAGAGAGCCGATCATGGATCGGTATACCTTTTGGTCCACATCTTTACCATGTGGGTTAAGTTCAAGATGACATTTTGTTTGCATTGGAGTGGCGACACCATTAAGATCTATCATCTTGAATATCTTGAGCATGTCTTGGATGTATTTTGCTTGATTTATGAAGGTTCCTTCTCTAAGTTGCTTGATCTCGAATCCAAGAAAGAACCGTAACTCCCCCATCATAGACATCTCAAACCTGTCAGTCATAAGCTTTGAAAATTCATCATTAAAAGCTTTATTAGTAGAACCAAAGATGATATCGTCTACATATAGTTGGCATACGAAGAGCTCCCCCTTAACCTTCTTAGTAAAAAGAGTGGGATAGATTTGCCCAACTTCGAAGCCACGGTCTAGCAAAAGCTCTTTAAGGTGCTTATACCATGCACGTGGGGCTTGTTTAAGGCCATAGAGTGGCTTATCGAGTTTGTAGACATGGTTCGGGAAGTTAGGATCCTCAAAGTCTGGGGGTTGCTTTACATATACCAATGTAGAGGACCATTAAGGAAAGCACTCTTGACGTCCATTTGCTGCAATTTAAAATTGTTATGGGCAGCATAAGCAAGGAGGATACGGATGGACTCAAGGCGAGCCACTGGAGCATAGGTCTCGGCGAAGTCAATACCCTCAACTTGAGAGTAACCTTGTGCCACAAGTCTTGCCTTGTTCCTCACAACAATGCCATTCTCATCTTGCTTGTTTTTAAATATCCATTTGGTGCCGATAACATTGTGGCAATCTTTAGGTTTCTCCACGAGTTTCTAGACCTTGTTGCGCTCGAAATTATTCAATTCTTCATGCATATAACAACCCAGTCCGGATCTTCAAGAGCTTCAAAGACCTTCTTGGGTTCCACCATTGAGATGTGAGCTTGATGCTCACCAAAACTGGCCAATTCCCTTGTTGTAGAAACCCTTCGTCGAAGATCACCAACAACCTTGTCGAGGGTGTGACCCCTTAACTCGAGGTTCCGATCCGCCCGAGCCTTGCGATGAAGTTCAATAAGTTTGTTGTCTCTTGGTGGAGTAGTTTCATCACTTGAATCTTTATTGGAATCATTTGCAAGACCTTGATTAGAATCTGGTATATCAGTAGTAGGCGGTGATGAAGTGTGCCCTTGAGATGAGTCAGCAGCCGTAACAGAAGACTGCTGACCAATAGGTGAGTCAGGGCCGGATAATCTGGCCGATGGAGAGGCCAGATAATCCGGCCTGGGAGTACTTGTAGCAGCTTCATCAGGCTGCCTAGGACTTGCTTGAACTGCGAGGGGCCGGATAATCCGGGGTCACCCGGAAAATCCGGCCTGGAGCTTGCAGCGATTTCTTCAGCACCAGGAGCAATTTGGTCGTTAGGATGGGGATGGCCGGATAATCCGGTGTCCACCAGATAATCCGGCCTGGAGCTTTCTGGAACATCTTGACCTTCAGCAGTTGATGGAGATGGTGTAGAAGTTGCTCCCGTGGTTGGAACATGTTGAGTATGTGTAGATGAGGGCTCTACATGAGTAGAGCATTGTCCTTCCCGATCCGCCACAAGGGGTTCCTAAATGGGGCAGAAAAATCCCACGCCCATTCTTCTTATGGCATCTTTGGGTATTTCAACATCTGCATCACAAACACCAACTTGCTCCGCACGGGAACCGTCATTTTCTTCGAACACCACACTACAATATTCTACAACAGTTCCGGAGAGCTTATTGTAGACTCTATAAGTGTGGGATTCAGCACCATAACCAACAAAAATACCTTCTAGAGCCTTAGATTCAAACTTAGATAAACGAACTCCCTTGATGAGAAAGAAACACTTACACCCGAATACCCAAAAGTATGAGATGTTTGGCTTCTTACCGGTAAGTATTTCATACGGAGTCTTGTCCAAGATCTTACGGAGGTATAACCGGTTGGATGAGTGACAAGCGGTATAGATTGCTCCAGCCCAGAAGCTATATGGAGACTTGAATTCGGCTAGCATTGATCTTGCCATATCCATTAGAGTCCGATTCTTCCTCTCGGCTACACCATTTTGTTGAGGGGTGTACGCAGCGGAATATTGATGTCTTATCCCCTCTTCACTTAGGAACTCATTTAAGGTGTAGTTCTTGAACTCAGAGCCATTATCACTTCTTATAGCCAGTATAGGGACGTTGTGTTGACGTTGAACCTCGTTGGCGAAGTCGATGACCGTTTGTTGAGTTTCACTCTTCAACTTGAAGAAATAAACCCAAGTGTATCTTGAGTAATCATCAACAATCACTAGACAATACTTCTTCCCACCGAGGCTTGCATGAGATGGAGGTTCGAAGAGGTCCACATGAAGGAGCTCTAAGATCCTTTTTGACGAGATAATAGTCTTCCTTCGATGAGGAGAGTCATGCATTTTCCCTTCAACACACGCCCTGCAAACACGATCTTTGGCAAAGGAGACATTTTATTTTAGTCCAAGGATGTGGCCACCCTTGTGGAGACTTTGCAAAGTTCTCATATTGACGTGGGCTAGTCGGTGATGCCATAGCCAACCCGCGTCAGCCTTTCCGAAGAGACACATCGGGCCTGTAGTGGTTTTCCCTGAAAAGTCCACCACATACAGGTCATTTTCGACATATCCAACGAAAGCGACTTTTAGAGACTTTCTCCACAAGAGTGATGATGTGGAGGTACTTGCACATCATACAACTTCAATTGAGTTTGGAGCTGGTCATGAGACTCATTTAAAGTAGAACGATCACTCTTTAATGCCTTGTCAGCACTTTCAAGATTATCAAACTTCTCCAAGAGTCTAGTGAAGTCTACACACTTCTATTCTTGTAGATAGTTGTTGGGCCTCCAAGTGCAGAGGTTTGTAGAACAGCAGCAAGTTTTCCCTTAAGTGGATCACCCAAGGTTTATCGAACTCAGGGAGGAAGTGGTCAAAGGTATCTCCTCTCAAGCAACCCTGCAATCAAGATACAAGAAGTCTCTTGTCTCCCCAACACACCCAATACACTTGTCAGGTGTATAGGTGCACTAGTTCGGTGAAGAGATAGTGAAATACAAGTGGTATGGATAATTATAAGTGGTAACGGTGATAGAAGATAGCTTGATGGCATGTGGTTGACGTTGGAACAGACTAAAGGCAAACTGAAATAAAGAAGGAAGCAAGCAAACATGTAACAGATCTAATTGCAAACGGTGTATCAATGCTTAGAAACAAGGCCTAGGGATCATACTTTCACTAGTGAACACTCTCATATAAATATATTCTTCTTATGATACTACTCTGAACTACTCTCCGGTTGGACACTCTAATCCATGGTAGGTCTATAACAGCACACCTCAAAGTCCGCTTTCCCCATCTAGATAACCCCACACTGTCACCTTGAGCTCTAGATGGTTCCAACAAACACCACAATTTCATAGAAACATCCAACTCTAAATATAACTCATAACAAGTATTTGTAATCTCTAGCCTAAGTGCCACCATGGTGTGCACGCTGTCACTTTCACACACATGGGGAGAGCAGAGATCTATTAAAGCACTTGAGTAGAAGGTAGATCTATAGATTACAAGCTCATGATCTCAATAAGATCATGCATAGAGAGAGAGATGAACACATAGCTACCGGTAGAACCCTTAGCCTCGAAAGAGAACTACTCCCTCCTCATCATGGGAATCAGCAATGGTGATGGAGATGGTGGTGGAGATCGATAGAGATGGCTCCGGGGGCACTTCCCCATCCCGGCAGGGTGCCGGAACAAAGACTTTCTGTCCCCCGAATCTCCCCTTCGGTGGCGGCGGTGCAGCGAAACTTTTCGTGGATTTATGGTTGACTATCTAGGGTTTTGGTATCGGGAGGCTCTTATAGGCGAAGGAGGCAAGGTCGGTGGCCGGCCAGGGGGCCCACACCATGCCCTGGCGCGGCCTGGGATGGCGCGCGCCAAGGGGTGGTGTGGCCACCCTGTGGCCCCTCTCCGACTCTCCTTCTAGCTCCGTGAGTCTTCCGGTAAAATAGTAACTTTGGCTTTTGTCCCGTCCAATTTCGAGAATATTCATTTTCTGACTTCCTGGAACCAAAAACAGCAGAAAACAGGCAACTGGCACTATGGCATCTTGTTAATAGTTTAGTCCAAGAAATCATATGAAAAGTACTCCAAAGTGTGGACAAAACATAAGAAAGTAGATAAAACCAAGCATGGAACATCAAAAATTATAGATACATTTGCAATGTATCATCTAGCATGAACAACCCCAAATTCAATCTTTTCTTTCTTTAGTTTCTTTACCTTGGCAAGAGCATTGTCACGTTCTTTGATGAGCTGAGCCACAGCTTCTTCATGTGACTCCTCAATGGATTCGAGTCTCTCTTCCAAAGATACTCGAGTTTCCTCTTCTTCTTCCAAGGCATTCTTCAAAGAAGCTATCTCCAAGGCATCTTCTCTTTCGATTCTGCCCTTTTCTTCAAGAAGATCTTCGGCTTGAGCAAGTTGACTCATAAGAGCATCAAAATGGAGTTTGTGCTCACCTTGCAGGTTAGTGAAAAAGGTGTCCAAAGCAATAACTTCTTCTTTCATTTTAAGACTATCATGATCATCCATATCCAAAATTATGTTAGTCTTAGGAAATGAAGAGCTAGAACTTGATACCTTGGACCCTCTTGCCATTAGGCAAGTGGCGTTGTTATTGATGATGTTCTCGTTTGGCGAGTCGAAGAGAGATGATGGAGTCGATGTGGTGGCTATAGCAGCCACCTCGCGAGAACTATCTTCATCCTCTTTATCTTCACTTGCAGAGGAGTATTCTTCTTGTGCCACTAAGACGATCTTGGGTTGCTTCTTGTAGGGGCCATTCTTCTTAATAAATGGCTTCTTCTTAGGTGCTTTGGATTTTTCTTTAAGAATGAGCCTACCACCATTGTCTTCTCTATTTTGATATGGACACTCGGCTACAAAATGCAGCCTATCTCCACAATTGTAGCACGTTCTCAGTTTTGGGCCGCTTTCTCTTCTTCCACTCGACCCATTCTTGCGCTCGAGTTCCGACTTGGCCTTGGTAGGGTCCTTCCAAAAGTTCCTTGCGTAAAATGCCATGTACTCACCATGAGCACGTTTGACTTCATCAGGGCAGTCTCTAGAGGCCCCATCAAACGCTCTTTCATCCTCCTCTTGCTCAACAACATTAGCTTTTAGAGCAACATTGACACCCTTTTGCATTCCAATGGCCCGAGCACGGGCATCTTCAGCATTCTTTGCCACCACTTTGAATGATGCCATTTCTTGCATGACCTCATTGGATGCCATTTGATGGTAGTTATGTCTACCTTGCAGGCTCTTCAAGTCCGTTGGCTCGAAAGGCATTAAGGCACTCACATATTTCAGTTTTATCCACGCATCATCAATGTGAGTGGCTCCATGCTTTCTAAATGTTGTTGCGATGCCCTTGAGTCTTCTATACATGTCTTCATGGTTTTCACCATCCAACATGTAGAATCCCTCAGCTTCATTACTAAGGGCATCATACCTATTCCTTCTCATGCTTTCATTCCCAACAAAGAGATCAGTGAGGGCATCCCAAGCTTCTTTAGTTGTGTTGAGATGTTCAATGTGGGGCATGTCCTTGGGACCCACACCGAGTTGTATCATGTGGAGAGCAGTGGCATTCAATTGGCTCTCCACGACTTCTCTTCTTGTCAGGTTGGTTTGATCTCCAATATGAAGACCCTCTTCAATAATCCTCCAAAGTTCAATAGAGGAGCTGCAAACATGAGACTTCATTAAGAATTGCCATTAATTGAAAGAGGATGCAGTGAGCTTGGGTGGATCACCCCTATTATTTATATGAGGATGAGGGATAGGTGGGTCGGGGGAATATACGTGACGAACCTCACTATATTCCTCCTTACCACTTCCCTTCTTGGAGGTGGAACCATTAAGTTTTTCACCTTCCGCATCATCATCCTTGGATCCGGTGTTAGCCTTTTCCTTAGATGATGGTGTGGCTGCCTCAGAGGAGGATGGAGATGGGGCTATGAATGATGTGAGGCGAGCAATCATTTGATTCATCTCCTCCATCTTGGCCTCAAAGGATTTCAACAAGGTTGTTTCCAACGTCTTGAGGTCATCCATTGTGACCTTATCCACAGCCTCATTCCCATCATCCTTGGTACCCATACTACTTTTAGGCGGTTAAGCCTGAATTAAGAGCCGAGGCTCTGATACCAATTGAAATGGATCGTATGGGCACCTAGAGGGGGGTGAATAGGTGCTACTTCAAATTTTAATGCTTTTTCAATTTTAGGTTTAGCACAAAGGGTAAATTCTCTAGATAAACTATTAGGTGGAATTTCCCTATATGCAAACCTATCTACTAGCGAGTAAAGAGCAAGTGAAAGTGGAACGGTTTAACCGTAGTGAAGCACGCGGAGACACAAGATTTGTTTGACCACAGTTCCTTCCTTGTTAAGGGAAGTACGATTGCGTTGGAGGAGTGGGAGGTACTAAGACCACCATGCCACAATAGGCCTCACCATGTTCTCCGATGGATCCCGCCACCAAAGGCCTGATCCACCTTTCCACTATAGGGACCCTTCGAGGCGGGTACCGGTGCCTTTACACAACTAGCAGGGCACAACTCCACAATCAACTCGGAGGCTCCCGTAATGACAACAAGCTACCACAAGAACAAGTTATCAATAACAAAGAACAAGATCTAGATATTGACAAGAATACTAGATCAGGGATTTCTCCAAATGAATGGAGAGGAGTTAATGCGCTTGATTCGTGATGACGACGACGATTCTCTCCTCCTTCAATTCCCCCAAAGATCGAAGCCTTCGGGTGGTTGAAGTGGGAGATCTAGAATGAGAGCTCTTGCACAGTGTCTGAATAATTTCGAGTGAATCAAGAGTTCTGAATGTTGGGGAAGAAGGAGTATTTATACCCCCTTCCAAAACCAGCTGTTGGAGACTTTGGGGGCCAGATTATCCGGCCCAAGTGAGGGCTAGATTATCCGGCCTAGGGAAAACTCTGCCCCAGACTCGGAATATCCGGCAGATAGTCCGCCCCCTATTAGAGCGTCGCACCGAGCTTGCCCTTGATCATCTTCTCCCGGTCCCATGTGAAGGCCGGATTATCTGGCCTGGGGAGGAAAAACCGCCCTAGTTCGGATTTTCCGGAGAAAATCTGACCAGACTCCGAGCGACGCGCCTTGGCATGCTTTGCTCAAAATCTGGGGGCCAGATTATCCGGCCCATGTGACAGCCGGATTATCCAGCTTGGGGAAGAAAAACCGCCCCAGTTCAGATTTTCCGGGAGAAAATCTGACTAGACTCTGAGCGACGCACCTTGGCATCCTTTGAGCAATGAGGTAGGCCGGATTATCCGCCCCCCCCAAAGCTTCCTGCACACTTAGCGCACATGAATAATCTCCACAGTATTGTTATCTAACACGCAAAACATAGGAAAACATGAAATGTTCTTTCAACCCGTTGTATGCGAACGTCGAGTCTATCACACCCGATCATCACATGGTATCTCGAAACGACGAACTTTCTTAATGGTGCATACTAAGGAAGAACACATTTTTATCTTGATATTTAAATGAGGGATAATCTTATAATGCTACTAAAACGCCAAACAAGCAATATAAGATGCAAACAAACATCATATGCAAAAAGTGATATGATATGGTTCTTGGACTTCATCACTATCTTGTGCATCTTGGTATGATCTTTATCATTCCTATATGTGTAAGGCCAAGGTCTATGGAACTTAATTACACTTTGGTATGTTATAATTTCCAAGAGTATCAATCCATACTACAAATTATAACATCACCATATCATGACACTTGCCTAGCAACAATCTAAACTAGACGCCTCTAATTTATCAATTACAAGTTTTACGTGGATTAGGGCATTCGAAGATAGAACCATTCATACCTACGAACATGCACAATGATGATAATCAAATTATTAGCAACTTGTTGTAAATCAGATATTGACTATAGTAGGAGAGACAGAGACCCGCTAGCCACTTATGCAAAACTAGTTGCATATCAAGCGTGGAACAAGTCTCATGTGCGAGGACATGTAAAGTTAGTCCGGGCCGCTTCATCCCACTATGCCACCAATATACAAAATACATAGAAGATGCAATAATATGATCATCAATGCCCACATACTCATATATGTTCTACCCGTGCAAAGCATCTACGCATAGATCGGGCTCTGATACCACTGTTGGGTTCGCAACATAGAAAACAAAAAAAATCCTATGACGTGAACTACTAATCACCAAGATCTATCTATATAGATACAATCAACGGGTGGATAAATATCCATAGAGAACATACCCTTAAAGAGCGATAAATCATTATTAACAAAAACTGATTTTGTGGATGATGTAGTCGTACACTTGCCGATCTCAAGATCGTGATGAAGTCCAGTAGGTCCAGCACCAGCAAGTCCAGCACCGCAAAGCAGAGGTGCATCCGAGATTGCACACACGTCCAGTACCTCGACAACCTCCACATCCCCGCTCCAGCGATGCAGCGAATGCAGCAAACTCGTTTTAGACAAAGCCACCGGGAACATGTATCTCGCTAATCCGAGACCATGGGGAATAATTCTTGAGGGGGAGAGAGATCCTTCACGAGGAGGTGTGAGAGTGGAGGAGGAGGAGGTGCTCCTTTTATAGGGGAGGGAAAGCCCCCATGCCATGGCCGGCGGCCAAGGTGGGATCCCCCACCTCTCCCTCATTCATGTGGGTGGAGCTCCCACTCACATAAACACACCTCCACTCACATGCATTAAATTTTCACCAAATTTAATGCAACTCTCATTTAATAAAAATATTTTATTTATTTTATTCAGATTTTTTTAATTACTTTAATTAACAAACATTCACATAAAACCCCCTGCAACATTTCAATATCACATGCAGAACTAGTTTCTTCAATTCCACCCGAAACAATTCCGGTTTCCATCGAAATGATTCCAGCGCTTTCATAATATTTATCTAAAACATATTTTATCCTAAATGGTGTTGATATCCCTTAAGTGTGTCACCCTACGGTTCGCAAATAATGTAGACATGGTCGAGACCCCTCTCCGATCAATAATCAGCAACGGGACCTAGAGATCCGTACTGACTTCCACACATTCAACGATGACTCTAGTGATCGTGTGAACCTTTGACGTTTGTAATTAAATCCCTTTGTCTCGTGATATATTACATGTACGAGATTCGATCATCAGTATCCCCATACCTAGTTTGATATCGTTACCGACATGCACTTTTTTATCGTTCCCGTGATGTAACATTCTAGTGATCTCATCACTTGCTTGCAAGCTATCTTAATGTGATATCACCGAGAGGGCCTAGAGTATATCTATCCGTCATTGGGATGGACAAATCCCACTCTTGATCCATGAGCCTCTACATAACACCTTCGGAGTATCTGAACCCACCTTTATTTTCACCCTATTATAGTGTGACGTTTGATGTTATCAAGTTACTCTTCTAGTGTTAGTGATTGACATGATCTCATGGTCTAAGGACTAAAGTTACTTCATATGTTGTTATAGCAATTTTAACACAATGACTTTGATAGTATTGCTATTCTTCGTATGAATGTTCATCACAACATTCCACCAATGTAGCGACCTTGTTATTAACAACATCCAATGTCCATGATCAGGAAACCTTGATCATCGTGTTAATCAACGAGCTAGTTTATAAGAGAGGCATAACTAGGAACCCTTTATTTGTTTATTAAACACACATGTATTAACATTTCCAATTAATACAATTATAGCATGCAAAATAAACATTTATCATAAACAAGGAATAATATAATAACCACTTTATTATTGCCTCTCGGGCATATTCCCTTTAGTTAGAAGATCCTCGTGTTGACGTCAATCATCGAAACACAATTAGAGAGAGAAATTCCCTTTCGACTCCCCCTTTTTGGTGATTTATGACAACACAAGGATTTGCAAGAAATAAGGCAATTGGCATAGCAAAGGTTAGTAAAATATAGAGTAGCTCCCCCTAGAGGTGTGCATAATTTGACTTTGCTTTTGAATGCAAGTACACACCTACTAGGATCAATACTCCCCCTATATTTTCCAAGACAATAAGCAAATCACATTAGCTCACACAAAGTAAGGACATGGTAAAAGTAGATAAAGACTAGCACAATAGGGGATTAAGCAACAAATTCTTTACCACATGAAGAGATGAATGTCCCGGGAACCTCATGTCTTACCACGCACATAAACATGATTCACAAATAATCATAGTTCACCACAAATAGAAAACACATGCACAAGCTTTCAAGAGGCAAATTGAATGACTGAAAAGCTTGTGCCATCCCATGCAAATGCCGACAAACCTAAATAAAGCTACCCCTCCCCATTTGGCATCGAGACACCAAAACGAGAAGAGAACGAAGCTACACACCCCACGAGACTCAGCAACTTTCCTCCTCATCCTTGTCCTCCTCCTCATCAACGACCTCAGAGCTCTCGTCACCATCATCTTCCTCATCATCATCATCATCATCTTGAGAGCCTTCCTCTTGATAAGGACCTTTTTCCATGAGCTGCATGAGAAGAAGCAGTGTCTTCGAAGTTGCTCTAATTACATAGACCTTGAGACCATGCACCATAAGAGATAGTGGCGGACTGCTCGGGCTATGAGGAATTGCTAACAATAGTGGGTGCATCATTCTTGACAACCTTCAAAATCTTCCAATCTCGCTTGTAGGAGTCATATTGACCTTCATGCACAAGAGAGTTTTCTCCCACCAACTTGCGAACTTGATGTTGCATGATTGCGAGGGAGCGAGAGGGCATGATGATATTGCTAGCATTCTTGGACCGAACCCCATGGGTCGAAGGGCTCTCCTCCTCCTAAATAAGCTCGTATTCACTCTCATAAACAAGGGGACATAACCACATGGCTGCATAGAGGAAGGAGCATTCTTGCATTGCATTTGGATAAGAGCATGAGACACAAGCTGGTTGTAGAACAAGTAGAAAGGAGCGATGTTGTTCCTTTGAAAGTGCGAGAGAATCATCCGCATCACATAGCAGGGAACATATGCTAGTGTCTTATTTTCAGAGGTGTTGATGCACAACTCAAGGAACATGAAGTACATGACATCAAGTGGAATAAGAGGTGCCTCGGGACCCAAAGATAGGGTGGTGTGAGCTTGAGCCATAATATTGCCAATGCTCCTCGAATGTTGTCCAAGTTGCCTGCTTGGGGATAAATGTTCTCACGAAACACACAGAGCGCCACAAGGAATGGAGGCTTGAGATACTTGGCCTCCCCGATAACACCACCCTGTTGGTAGAGGGAAGCAAGCAACCTCTTGTCATACTCAAGACCGGTGGTGTCATGCAGCCACAGACCCATGGGATGGTGTCTTCCTCCAAATGGATAGTCCATAACCTTGGCAAACTAATAGAAGTTGGAGAGGCAATGGGTCTCACCGATCATCCAAATGAACATAATCTCGTCTCCATCATGAAACACAACCGTGGCAAAGAATTGATGAAGAACCTTCATATTGCAGTCTTTCTGAAATTCCATGAGATGGTCTAGGCCAAGCTTCTGTGTGATCCATGATACGTTTCTCACTATCCATAATTTTTGATGTTCCATGCTTGGTTTTATCTACTTTCTTGTGTTTTGTTCCAACTTTGGAGTACTTTTCATATGATTTCTTGGACTAACCTATTAACAAGATGCCATGGTGCCAGTTGCCTCTTTTCTGCTATTTTTGGTTCCAGGAAGTCAGAAAATGAATATTCTCGGAATTGGACGGGATAAAAGCCAAAGTTACTATTTTCCGGGAAGACTCACGGAGCCAGAAGACGAGACGGAGAGGGGTCACAGGGTGGCCACAACATGTGGTGGCATGGGCTAGCCCTGGCCGCGCCACCAGTTGGTGTGGGCCCCCTAGCCGCCCACCGACCTTGCCTCTTCGCCTATAAGATTCCTCCCGATGCAAAAACCCTAGATGGTCAATCAGAAATCCACGAAAAGTTCCGCAGCGCCGGCACCACCGAAGGGGAGATTCAGGGGACAAAAAGTCTCTGTTTCGGCACCCTGCCGGGATGGGGAAGTGCCTTGATGTGCTCGTCGTTCGACGTAGAGCTCGTTGGGAACCCCAAGAGGAAGGTATGATGAGCACAGCAGCAAGTTTTCCCTCAGTTATGAAATCAAGGTTTAATCGAACTAGTAGGAGCAAGGAAACACCTCAAAGGTGTTACTAGCTGAGCTTTGGCAGGGCGCACTACCGGTGCTAGTAGCAACATGGAGACCTGCACAACACAACCACAGAACTTTGTCCCCAACTTGCGATGAGGTTGTCAATCTCACCGTGTTTTGCGGAAAACAAAGGTTTAAACGTATCGAATGGAAAGAAGTAAAAGTTTGCAGAAAGTAAACACAAAGCAGAAACAGTTTATAGATTGTATGTAAAATACAAGAACCAGGATCCATAATTCACTAGAGGTGGCTCTCCTTAGATAGATAACATGCTGGGTGAACAAATTACAGCGGGGCAATTGACAAACACCGAGAAAGCAATACATGCATATACTAATCATCTTGACTCCTTTGAGACTTGATTGGGCATTACAACATAATACATAAACCGCCATCCAACTGCATCTATGACTAATAATCCACCTTCAGGTTATCATCCGAACCCCCTCCAGTATTAAGTTGCAAGCAACAGATTATTGCTTTACGAACTGCGTGTAAAGTAAACAATACAAGTGTTCTATGAACAAAGGATTGTTGTTTTTTCCCTAGTAGCAATAGCACATCTAGTACCTTAGAGATTTCTTTCACTTCCCCAGATTACCAGAGGCATGAACCCACTATTGAGCATAAATACTAACTCTTGGAGTTGCTAGCATCTACTTGGCCAAGATAGCTACTAACACCGGAAAGCATGCAAGATCACAAATAACAAATACATGATAGAATCAATAATCAATCTGAAATAGCATCTCAATATCCATCGGATCCCCGCAAACACAACATGTATGAATTACAAATAGATGATCTTGATCATGAACGGAGCTCACAAGATCTAAACATGAAAGCACAAAGGAGGAGAACCAGCCATCTAGCTACTACATGGATCCGTAGTCCAAGGATGAACTACTCACATCACACCGTAGGCTTGCATGGTGATGAAGAAGGCCTCGTGGTGAATTCCCTCTCCCGAGGTGCCGAAGAGCTTCAGATCCTCCCGATCTAGGGATGAAGATGATAATGGCTATAAACTCTTTCGTGGATTTTGATGGTGCACTTAGGGTTTTCGTCCGAGGGCAATATATAGGCGGAAGGAGGCCGAGGGGTGCCGGAGCGCCACACCACCTGGCGGGCCTGGCCGCATGGCCAGGTGGTGTGGTGGCTCCTGTCCTTCTCCCTCTCAGATTCGGCACTTGATCCCTTAGGAAAAATAGGCACTTTGGCTTTTGTCCCGTCAATTCGAGAATATTCATTTTATGACTTTCCGGAACCAAAACAGCAGAAAACAGGCAGCTGTGGCTCTTGTTAATAGGTTAGTCTAAGAAATCATATGAAAAGTACTCCAAAGTTGGAACAAAACACAAGAAAGTGGATAAAACCAAGCATGGAACATCAAAAATTATAGATACATTTGCAATGTATCAACATCCCCAAGCTTAACTCCTGCTCGTCCTCAAGTAGGTAAGTGATAAAAAGAAAGAATAATTTTTGAGGTGACATGCACCATCAAATACTTGATCAAAGTATTTGCAAAACATTCAAAGCTGGGATCATAGTACTTCAATCATAACATGAAAGACAAAGTTCTAGCAACGGGCAAAGAAACTATGATGCAACATGAAAAGGCACAAACAAAAGATTCATGAATAACATGCTTTGCAAGATGTTTGTTTGTTTCACATAAAGAAAGCATGGCATAATAGTATTCAGCTAGTCCCTCAATAGAGTAGAAAATATAAATGCATAGGACACCTTCAAAGTTCATAAGAGTGACTAGATACAATAGTTTAAAACAACCAATAACAAGTTATGCATCAATCAACTAGTCTTGGGACAATGCACATAGAACTAAGAATGGCCACTATGCTCTCAAAGTAAGTGCGTAAAGATAGAAGGTGGAGACTCAATATAATGGTGGAAGAAAGGCCTTTGTAAAAGGAAGTAGGGATTCAAATCTCATAAAGAGCTTCCAAAAATTATGGTACTTATAGCTTTCAGCTCTCATTGCCCCTATCATAAGCATCTTGAAGGTGATTAAGGTTAAAGTGACACAACTAAGAGGATATGCTTGACAACTAAGAGGATATTTGCATGATGGAAATTCAAGTTTATGAATGATGTTACTTTGTTGCAGTACAGGATCAAAAAGAAATGTAGGCATTCTCTTCTAGCTTGGGTAGCTGCTCTACCTTAAGTGGTTAGCTTCCTTTTAGACTCGGATAGTTCTCTGATCCCTTTGTATATATGCTCTAACAACACTTTTGTACTATTTGCTTTTCTTTTATAAATAAATTACTGTGGGGCCTTTGCCTCACAGTCCCAGGTCAAAAAAAAGTTATAAACCGAAATCTCATGCCCCTTACTTACGAAGACCGATCCTCATGCTACTCAACTTTAGTCACGAGTAAGCTGTCACATCCCAAAATTTTCCAAATTTTGAAACGTGAAAATCAAATAAACAAAATAAATAAAGGATGAAATTTAGGGGGAAAAGAAAACTTTTTGTTCCTCTATGGGAACCTTACTTAAACAAAAAGAATTTTGAATGAGGAAGTGACAAACAAATTATCCAAAGATAAAATTCAATCATCCATGACATGTATCTTGTCAACCTCTGAAAAAAAAGATAGACCCAAAACCTAAACACTAATAAGAGAAATCACCATCAAATTCAATACAAGACTATGGCTTTGTCCCATATAAAAATTGAGCAAGAGCATTCCTAAATGATCTATAAGGAAAAATAACAAAATTACAAAACCATAGGAATTGGTTTCACACTATTTGGAGCCATAGATAAAAATATATGGTTTATTTAAGAAGAAAGGAAAAGAAATAAGAAATAAGAAAATTCCAAGGCCAATAAAGCACCTACCAAAAATCAATAACTAAATGAAATAAAAGTATTCTTAAATGGTTTATAAAGATAATTATTAAATAGAATTATACAAATTATAATCATCTTTTTGTTTTTTGAAACTATAAATCAACATATATAATTTATTGGTAAATAGAAAAAGAAATGGGATTATATTGCAAAGTCAAGATAAGCCATATCTAAAATCCATGTCTAAATGGAACAAAAGTATATTTAAATAACATATAATGGTAAAGAATTATTTTATAAAACTTTGTAAATTGGTTTGACTCTTTTTGGAGTTTTAAATAAAAAGATATGAAGGAAAGTAACTAAGTAAAAAAAAGAGAACCATATAGGCCAAAGTAAATATTTATAAATGATATTGTTTGAATTGGATAATAAATAAGATATATAATATCATAAAATGATCTTGTTGATTTTATAAATTTTTGGAAATTTGAATGGATCCATTTAGAGCTCTAAATCAAAAGTTATTAAAGAAAACAGAAAAAGAAAAAGAAAAAAGTTTAAAAAAAGAGACATATACCTAACCCGGCCCAGTCCAGCAAGCCCCCTCCCTCTCATATTTTTTTTCCTTCCTTTCAAAGTGGGCCGCACTACCTGGCCCATCTAGCCAATCGAACTGAACCATCAACTCAAAACATCCATGGTTGTACCTCTTCTCCTCCCTCTCCCATCAATTCTAGTGGATCTCTCCACTCGCAATAAACACGAAATTTGTTGTATATCTAATGAATGTTCCGTTCAGGGTATTAGTTCCCCATTTTATTGTGTTAATTTCCCAACGCGAAGCGGTGCACCGAATGCCATACGTTGGCATACGTCTCCCGATCTCCCTCCCTAGAGCATATCAAGACGAACCGAGAGAAGCAGCGCGTTCCTCTATTCCTCCTCCTTCACTTTAGTTTCTAAACTTTCTCGAGAGGATGTCTCTATGATCCATACCAGCGATGCCAAGATCAGCCAAAAAACAGAGTTCATCGTCAGATCTTATCATCCACGGTGAGCAACTTGTCAATTCCTCGAACCAGAATACTCTCCTCATCGTTGCCTACCTCCAGGACATCATGGTTCACCTTCTTGTTGCAGTTGACCGCGCCGCCCGACATCGTACGTCACTCCAGCCGTGGATTTCCACCAACACTGGAGAGGAACGAGCTATTCATCACGTCTCCAAACACCGCCTCGACGTCCTCTACGCCGTCTACGTCTTTTTCAACTCCGGATACGTTCCTAGCGACGAGAACGGCAACGCCAAGCTGGTGCCCGCTATTCCGGCGATCTTTCCGGCGAGCTTTTTCGGTGAGCTAACCTGGTCCGTTTGATCTTCATCTAAGGGCCATCAAAAGATCACTTACCGAAGGGGTATCCTCCAATAGAAATCTGCCAAGTGTCATGTCTACTTGTATTTTCGGATTTTTAAACATATGAACCTACAAACTTCAAAAATTCATAGATTAAGTTTTGCTTATCCAAATTTAGCAAATAATATGTCTATGGATTCACAAAAATGAGTAGAACACATTAAAGCAACAATTCGGTACTTTTGTGATGGTTAAAATCACGTTTTATATAGAACCAATTGTGGAGTAATTTGGCTATAAAACATGTTCTAAAAAATTATTTTTGAGTGAAACCTTTTGCAAATGGTTGTGTATTAAACCCTCTGACCATAAACATAAACACACAAAAATAAACTTATAATTTTATGGCAGTAACAAATATCACATTGAATAAGCCTTATCCTAGTAAAAGAAAAATACTTTAATTAACCAAATTGCACTAAAATGGTTCCAATTGGAATTTCAATTATATAAAAGGACCAGTAGGTGTTTGTAGTGTTCAGAACCTTGCTGTAAAACTTGTTCAAAAAAATATCTTGTTGTATGCTTGCATGTATTTCGTTGTATTCGTGTGTTGTTTTGTGATGCTAGTTTTGAGAATGTGCTTTTTGCTTGATTATATTGTTGTAGACTTTGAGGAGTGTAATCTTTGAAAGATCAAGAAGGGTACCTAAATATTTTACTACCAAGGCAAGTGGCACTATCATCAAGTCCTACTGTTTTCATTATACTTAGTGGATTTTTGTACTATATGCATGATAGACTATATTATTGTGCCATGATATATCTCCTATGTAGAATAGGGAATGGTAGTTTCTACTTGGTAGGTGAAACATCGTAAGATTAGAAATGCTTTGCCCTGCTATAGTTTTCGGGGTGGAACATCATATTATGATTATATGGAGTATTGGAAAATATATGTTTTCTATAACAAAACAAGTACTTAATGAAACACCTGGGTGGAATGGGACTTGCTTGGATTATGTTGAGTGGTTACTCAGGGGCCATGTCTATGGTCAGCTGGTGTATCGCACTTGTGGACGGCCACCCAGGAACAAAGAGATTGGAGACATTCTTGTCATGAAGCTTCCAGTGCAGCCACATGGCATATGGGCTCTGCCTTGACCAACTAGGTTGCAAGAACTCAGCCAGACGGACAGAAGGTGGTAGTTGTGATAGGATGGAACGCGTCCGTGGTGGTCTGAGGGATTACTTCTGAAAGGTCTTGTCTCGATGCATGTCGAGTCTTGTGGGTAAAGTGCACCACCTCTCGAGAGGGTAAAACTAAGTACTTAGTCGTGTCCCCGGTCATGGACAATTCCTGAGCCTCAAGACAGTGAAGCAGTTCAATAATCTCCTCATCCAAATTTCTCTAAATTAAAACTTGTGCGTGAACATGGGTAGAGGTTCAGTGATGTCTATCATTGGTACCTTAGTGTTTGAATGAGAAAACTTACTCTTCAAAAAAACTATAAGTTAAACTAGCTTTTAGCAAAGTCAGCCATAACCCCACTTAGCCATATGTTCATGTAGTTGTTGGATTATACTAAGTAATTATGGTATCACTTGCCAATACAATTCCAGATGTATTGACCCTTGTGGCTGTAACTTATTATGTTGCAGGATACTCTGATGATGAGTAGGGTTGCGGGTCTACACTCGACATGTTTGCCTGTGGCGCATGAAGACAAAAGACTCTATTGTTATTATGCTATGTAATGTGAACCTTGAGTATCTTAGCCTTGGGCTAAGTGAGTTGTAAGGACCATTATATTCCTGGATATGTGATGTAATAATGACCTTTGTTTCTGTGTACTTCATCTTAAACTGTGGGTGCTAGCATTTCGATCCAGGGACTAGCACTGCAATCACAGGGATCTTACCTTATTATGGTGAGATCTTACATAAGCTCTTGTCATTGTAAGTATATCTGTATCATTAAGAACCGCCAATGGGGTACCCCTTGCACATGATACGGGAGCTTTCCCATAATCAAAATGACAAGGCAAGCAGACAATGAGCATCTCAGCGATCTTTTTATTTGCTATTTGCATAGGTTTTTATTGAGGATGCTTCATAGAGTGATCCTTATGGTGATGCTGCAAGTTTCCACCATGATTAGGCATGGCGTAGGCTAGCGGCCCAGGCGTTTCTCTAACACACATACAAACTCCATGATCTTACAAGTTCCACTTTTATTTCACACCGTCGGGATCCGTAAGCAAAAGAACATGATATCAACGGGGTACAAAGTACAAGTGTAATGTTGAAAGCGTTCCCCATGAAACATGGTTCTGCTAATTTCAACTTATAAAGCGCAAGCATATACGCAACAAAGAAGGACCCAATGGTTCAAGTTTATTAGAGGCAAAAAGTAAAGTGTGCCATCAAGTTTGTGAGAGCTTTAATCACTAGTTTTCTCATAACAAGTTTAATTTGGAAGATAAACAAAAGCATGAATATACTTGGAATAGCATAAGCTAGTAGGTAGGTATGGTGGAATCTTTGGAATAACTTGGTTTAGGGAGTTGGATGCATGGGTGGAACTCATACTTGGTTGTGGAGGCTAGCAAAAGACTGGGAGCGACAAACTAAGAGAGCAATAATGGCCATAATCATGCAGAGCGACAAAACATCACTGATCAAAGCATAAAGTGATACTACAAGTTGAAAACTAAAGGATCATAAAGGCTAAGGTGACTTGAGATAGTCATAACATGGTGTAAGCATGCGCCAAGTCAACCCAAATAAAGCATCAAAGGAGAATACCACTATACTATGCTTTAATATGCTAAAACAACGCATGATTTATCCAAGGCACATTAAGCAATCTCCATTGTTTATAACAAGTCATGCTACAGCAAAGAATACTAAGCATAAAGCCAAAACAATAACAAGCATGGCATGACAAAGCACATGCCACAGTAAAAAACAAGCTCTTTTAACCACATAAGTATGAAATTTCCTACTCTTTTCCAAACCAAACCAAACCATTTGCAAACCAATGTATGAAAGAGAGGGTCCAACCAATTTATTCAGAAAACCAAGAAAACTAAAAACCAAAACGAAAACGAAAAAGAAGACGCTCCAAGAACAACACAACTGTGCATGAAACAATAAAAATGAAGCGTTTGGAAGAAACCTGGGATTTTTATTGATGAAGAAGGGGATGCCTTGGGCATCCCCAAGATTTGACGCTTGTACTTCTTGGATATTTCTTGGGGTGACACGCGTGGCATCCCCAAGCTTGAGCTTTAGTCCATCCTTCATCTCATTGCTCATTCCTTCCATACACCTAAAATTTTTCCTTCATACAAAACTTCACACAATCTTTATTAGCAACATTAGTGCACTCAAGGTAAATAAGTCTTAAGGTTCAGTTCTAACACCAAATAAACTTCCATTAGAACACTAGATACTGTAGCACTTCCTTCAAAAAGCTCAATTCCCCAAAAGAACTCAAAAAGGAACCCACAAGAAGCAAATGCAGAAAATGGCAGAAATCTGTCAAAACAGACCAGCAGGTAAAGACGAATTTTTTTGAGGACCTTATGTTGCTCAAATCAAAAAGTGTTTAACTAACTAAAGTTAGATAACAACCTGGGTAATAGGCACAAAAAATTACAGCTCAATCCGACATACATACCTCTCTCGCGAATGTTTACGGTGAAGCACAAAAATCTGTTTCGGGATAGCAACTTTCCCAATCATTACTTCACTCTCATTAGAGGTTACTCTTGGCACAAAAAGCAAATAAAAAGGATAAGGAGAGGTTATTACTGAGGTAATAACTTCCAAGACTCAACTAAAACTTTTGGGTTATCTCCCAATAAGTACTTTTCTTTAACGCCTTTAAGTTAGGCAAAAGAAGCAAAGAAAGAATCAAGTGTTCTCAAATGAAGAAGCATTAAAACCAACTTTCTTGCCCTTACCTCTCTTATTTTTATTCTTAACCTTTGGGAAAAAGTGATTGTTTGGTGGAGAAGAAAGGTGCATGGTCCCCTTTACCACATCTATTATTGCTCCAAGGAGTTCTAATAGGGACCTTCCAAGTGTAATTTGTCCTTTTCCTGCACATTCAATAACAAGATAATCAGTAGAAATCATTTTCCCAAGGATCTTTGTAAACACTCCTTCAGCTATTCCAATAGGTAATATGGTAGTATTATTAGCAAGATATATTTATTTTCCTCCTTCAGTAAGCCCCCAAAGATTCAAAGATTCATAAATATCTTTGGGCATAAGACAAAATCAGACATGATATCGCAGCGGGCTTGAAAAGTTTCAGTGTTTATCTCAATCTTTACTGTAGGGAGCCACTTTGATGGTTCAGAATTTATTGGAACATAATTGTGATGCTCCCTAAGCGTATTATAGCAATCTTTTAAACTAGCAGTGCCAGTCACAAGAGTGTTCAACCTAGCAAATATTTTTGCGAAATAAATATCAGTTTGGCTAGGCATGTTGTAAGTGAGGATCAATTTCTTTATAGCCTTAATAGCATCATCCTCATTACATTGGAGGAAATCTCCTCCCACAACAGCATCTAAAGCATATCTATAGCAAAGAGCAATCCCAAGGTAAAAACTTCTAAGGAACAAGCTTTGAGTCATTTTAGGCTCAGTTTTTTCATGTAGATCAGAGATTCCAGACCAAGCTTCCTTAAAACTTTCCTCAATTCCTTGTTTTAAAGTGAAAATCATTTCCTCGGGTGACATAGTGATTGGAGCAAGGCTAGACATGAAGGCAATTTAAGATAGGAACTAATTTTTTTGTGTTTTTCAAATAAGAAAGCAAACAAGAAAAACTAATTTTTTTGTGTGTTTTTGATAACAAAACAAGCAAACAAAACAAAAAGAAACTAAGCAAAACAAAAACAACAAAGTAAAGAGATTGGTTATGAGGGACTCCCCTTGTGAAGATGTCCTTGACTCCCCGGCAATGGCGCCAGAAAAGATCTTGATGTGCTCGTCGTTCGATGTAGAGCTCGTTGGGAACCCATAGAGGAAGGTATGGTGAGCACAACAGCAAGTTTTCCCTCAGTTATGAAACCAAGGTTTAATCGAACCAGTAGGAGCAAGGAAACACCTCAAAGGTGTTACTAGCTGAGCTTTGACAGGGCGCACTACCAGTGCTAGTAGCAACGTGGAGACCTGCACAACACAACCATAGAACATTGTCCCCAACTTGCGATGAGGTTGTCAATCTCACTGTGTTTTGTCGAAAACAAAGGATTAAACGTATCGAATGGAAAGAAGTAAAAGTTTGCAGAAAGTAAACACAAAGCAGTAAACAATTGTAGATTGTATGTAAAGAGAAAGGACCGGGATCCATAGTTCACTAGAGGTGGCTCTCCTTAGATAGATAACATGCTGGGTGAACAAATTACAGCGGGGCAATTGACAAACACCGAGAAAGCAATACATGCATATACTAATCATCTTGACTCCTTTGAGACTTGATTGGGCATTACAACATAATACATAGACCGCCATCCAACTGCATCTATGACTAATAATCCACCTTCAGGTTATCATCCGAACCCCCTCCAGTATTAAGTTGCAAGCAACAGATTATTGCTTTACAAACTGCGTGTAAAGTAAACAATACGATTGTTCTATGAACAAAGGATTGTTGTTTTCTCCCTAGTAGCAACATCACATCTAGTACCTTAGAGATTTCTGTCACTTCCTCAGATTACCAGAGGCATGAACCCACTATCGAGCATAAATACTAACTCTTGGAGTTGCTAGCATCTACTTGGCCAAGATAGCTACTAACAATGGAAAGCATGCAAGATCACAAATAACAAAGACATGATAGAATCAATAATCAATCTGAAATAGCATCTCAATATCCATCGGATCCCCGCAAACACAACATGTATGAATTACAAATAGATGATCTTAATCATGAACGGAGCTCACAAGATCTAAACATGAAAGCACAAAGGAGGAGAACCAACCATCTAGCTACTACATAGATCTGTAGTCCAAGGATGAACTACTCAGGCATCACACCGGAGGGTTGCATGGTGATGAAGAAGGCCTCCAGGGTGAATTCCCCTCTCCGGCAGGGTGCCAGGAAGAGCTTCAGATTCCTCCCAATCTAGGGATGGAGATGACGGCGGCTATAGACTCTTTCGTGGATTTTTGATCGGGTACTTAGGGTTTTTGTCCCGAGGGTAATATATAGGCGGAAGGAGAGGCCGAGGGGGTGCCAGGAGCGGCCACACCACCCCCTGGCACGGGCCAGGCTTGGCCGCGCGGCTAGGTGGTGTGGTGGCTCCCTGGCCCTTCTCCATCTCGTATTCTGGCACTTGATCCCTTCCGGAAAAATAGGCACTTTGGCTTTTGTCCCGTCTAATTCCGAGAATATTCATTTTCTGACTTTCCTGGAACCAAAAAACAGCAGAAAACAGGCAGCTGGCACTGTGACTCTTGTTAATAGGTTAGTCCAAGAAATCATATGAAAAGTACTCCAAAGTTGGAACAAAACACAATAAAGTGGATAAAACCAAGAATAGAACATCAAAAATTATAGATACATTTGCAATGTATCATGCCCCCGGAGCCATCTCCATCGATCTCCACCGCCATCTCCATCACCGTTGCTGATTCCCATGATGAGGAGGGAGTAGATCTCTCTCGAGGCTAAGGGTTCTACCGGTAGCTATGTGTTCATATCTCTCTCTATTCATGAACTTATTGAGATCATGAGCTTGTAATCTATAGATCTACCTTGCTACTCAAGTGCTTTAATAGATCTCTGCTCTCCCCATGTGGTCGAAAGTGACAGCGTGCACACCACGATGGCACTTAGGCTAGAGATTACAAATACTTGTTATGAGTTATATTTGGAGTTGGATGTCTTTATGAAATTGTGGTGTTTGTTGGAACCATCTAGTGCTCAAGGTGACAGTGTGGGGTTTTCTAGATGGGAAAGGCTTACTTTGAGGAGTGCTGGTATAGCCCTACGATGGATTAGAGTGTCCAACCGGAGAGTAGTTAAGAGTAGTATAATAAAGAGAAGATATTTATATGAGAGTGTTCACTAGTGAAAGTATGATCCCTAGGCCTTGTTTCTTAGCACTAAAACACTGTTTGCTATTAGATCTATTACATGTTTGCTTGCTTCCATCTTTATTTCAGTTTTACTTCAGTCTTTTCCACACCATCAAGCTATTTTCTATCACCGTTACCACTTGTATTTCACTATCTCTTCGCCGAACTAGTGCACCTATTCACCTGACAAGAGTATTGGGTGTGTTGGGGACACAAGAGACTTCTTGTATCTTGATTGCAGGGTTGCTTGAGAGGGGATACCTTTGACCACTTCCTCCCTGAGTTCGATAAACCTTGGGTGATCCACTTAAGGGAAAACTTGCTGCTGTTCTACAAGCCTCTGCACTTGGAGACCCAACAACTGTCTACAAGAATAGAAGTGCATAGACATCAAGCTATTTTCTAGCGCTGTTGCCGGGGAGGTAAGGTAAAAGGTATTCACACCGGAGGATTAAAGAAGAAGAACCTCCCACGGCAAACCCCTATTTTCTGGCGATGTTGCCAGGGAGGTAAGGTAAAAGGTACTCACATCCTCCGGTGTGAGTTCTCGAAGTTATTCCTTTAGATTCTACAATTTTGTCTTTTTGTTTTCACTAGTTAGGCTTAATGGAAAACAACAACAAAATTAGAGAGCTTTATAGTATTTATCAAGAGTTAGGACATGAAGTGTTTGAAGAGAAAATTTAAAAACCTATGGAACTTTATTTGCATGCTAATAGCAATGTTGTTAGTATGAATTCTTTGGACACCATTATTGTTAATGCTATGGAAAAGTCTAAGCTTGGGGAAGCTAGTTTTCATGAAAATGATCTTTTTAGTTCCCCAGCTATGGAAGATAGCTATTCTATTGCTTATGATGATACCAAACCTCCAATATATGATGATTACAATGATGAATGTGATATTTTCAGTCCACCTACTATTGAGGAGGAAATTAATTATGATTATAATATGCCTCCTATATTTGATGATTATGGTGATGAGAATAATAATGATAGCTATTTTGTTGAAATTGCTCCCACTATGATTACTAAGAATGACTATGATTATAGGGAGAGTAATAATTATTATATGCATGTGGATCATGATAAGAATATTTTATCTGATAGTTATATTGTTAATTTTATTCATGATGCTACTGAAAGTTATTATGAGAGAGGGAAACATGGTTTTATGTATCTCAACAATATTAAGTTTCCCCTCTTTATGTTGAAAATTTTGAAGTTGCACTTGTTTTGATTTCCTATGCTTGTTGCTTTGTGCTTTCATGACTTGTTTCTTTACAAGATTCCTATGCATAGGAAGTGGGTTAGACTTAAATGTGTTTTAAATTTGCTTCTTGATGCTCTCTTTTACTTCAATTCATATTTTTTATGTGAGCATCTTCTCAAACTATCAAGCCTAACTTAAAGGCATTAAAGAAAAGTACTTATTGGGAGATAACTCAAAAGTTTTAGATGAGTCTTGGAAGTTATTACTTCAGTAATAACCGCTCCTTATCCTTTTTATTTGCTTTTTGTGCCAAGAGTAACCTCTAATGAGAGAGAAGTAATGATTGGGAAAGTTGCTGTCCCGAAACAGATTTCTGTGCTTCGCCGTAAAAATTCGTGTAAAATCTCTGTACGTCCTTTTGAGGCGAGAATTTTTGTGCTTCTGCCCCAGGTTGTTATCTAACTTTCATTAGTTTAACACTTTTTGATTTGCGCAACAGAAGGTCTTCGAAAAAATTCGTCTTTACCTGCTGATCTGTTTTGATAGATTTCTGCCATTATTTGCATTTGCTTCTTGTTGGTTCCTTTTTGAGTTCTTTTGGGGAATTGAGCTTTTGAGGTAAGTACTATAGTAGCTAGTGTTTAATGTAAGTTTTATTGGTGTTAGAACTGAACCTAAAGACTTATTATCTTGAGTGCACTAATGTTGCTAATAAAGATTGTGTGAAGGAAAAAATTTAGGTGTATGGAAGGAATGAGTAATGAGATGAAGGATGGACTAAAGCTCAAACTTGGGGATGCCACGCGTGTCACCCCAAGAAATATCCAAGAAGTACAAGCATCAAAGCTTGGGGATGCCCAAGGCATCCCCTTCCTCATCAATAAAAATCCTAGGTCCCTTCCAAACGCTTTATTTTTATTGTTTAATGCACAATTGTGTTGTTCTTGAAGCGTCTTCTTTTTCGTTTTCGTTTTGTTTTTTCGTTTGCTTTGTTTGCTTTGTTTTCTTAATAAATTGGTTGGACTCCCTCTTTCATACATTGGTTTTCAAATAGTTTGGTTTGGTTTGGAAAAGAGTAGGAAAGTTCATGCTTAAGTGGTAAAGAGAGCTTATTTTTGACTGTGGCCTATGCTTTGTCATGCCATGCTTGATATTGTTTTGGAGCTTTATGCTTAGTATTCTTTGCTGTAGCATGACTTGTTATAAACAATTGAGATTGAGATTGCTTAATGTGCCTTGGATGAATCATGCGTTGTTTTAGCATATTAAAGCATAGTATTGTGGTATTCTCCTTTGATGCTTTATTTGGGTTGACTTGGCGCATGCTCACACCATGTTATGACTATTCAAAGTCACCATAAGCCTTTATGATCCTTTAATTTTCAACTTGTAGTATCACTTTATGCTTTGATCAATGATGTTTTGTCGCTCTACATGATTATGGCCATTATTGCTCTCTTAGTTTGTCGCTCCCAGTCTTTTGCTAACCTCCGTAACCAAGTATGAGTTCCACTCATGCATCCAACTCCTAAAACCAAGTTATTCCAAAGAGTCCACCATACCTACCTACTAGCATATGCTATTCCAAGTATATTCCTGTTTCTATCTACCTTCCGAATTAAACTTGTTATGAGAAAACTAGTGATTAAAGCTCTCACGAACTTGATGGCACACTTTACTTTTCTTGCCCTTAACAAACTTGAACCATTGTGTCATCTATGTTGTATATGCTTGCACTTATTTGTTGGGGATTAGCAGAACCAAGCTGTCATGGGGAACACTTTCAACATTGCACGGGTACTTTGTACCTAGTTGATATCATGCTCTTTTGTCTATGGATGTCGTCAGTGTGAAATGAAAGGGGAGCTTGTAAGTCCATGTAGTTATGTATATGTGTTAGAGAAACGCCTGGGCCACCGGTCTAATCCATGCTGACATGGTGGAAACCTGCAGCGTAACCATAATGAGCTGTCTATGAAGCATTATTCTTGTAAAAAAAGAGTCTGATATTGAGAAAAAAAAGAAAAAAAAGAGATTATGAAAAGAGGAAAGAGAGGAAAAAAGCACCATATTCCCATGGTAAATAAGAAGATTGCTGAGATGCTCGTTGTCTGCTTGCCTTGTCATTTTGATATGGGGATTCTTCCGTATCATCGGGCAAGGGGTACCCCGTTGGCAGTTCTCTATGATACACATGTACTTACGATGACAAGAACTTACCAGTGACTAAACTTGAGTAGCATGAGGAGCGGCCCTCGTATTCAAGGACATGAGATTTCTAACTTATACTTCGTCAAGCATGTACACCATAGTTTGTTCACTTTAACCTTAATCACTTCAAGATGCTTATGATAGGGGCAATGAGAGCTGAAAGCTATAAGTACCATAATTTATGGAAGCTCTTTATGAAACTTGAATCTCTGCTTCCTTCTATGAAGGCCTTTCTTCCACCATTATATTGAGTCTCCACCTTCTACCTTTATGCACCTACTTTGAGAGCATAGTGGCCATTCTTAGTTCTATGTGCATTGTCCCAAGACTAGTTGATTGTTGCATAACTTGATATTGCTTGTTTTAAACTATTTGTATCTAGTCACTCTTATGAACTTTGAAGGTGTCCTACGCATTTATATTTGCTACTCTATGAGGGACAAGCTGAATGCCATCATGCTATGTTTTCTTTATGTGAAACAAACAAACGTCTTGCAAAGCATTGTTATTCATGAATCTTTTGTTTATGGCTTTTTATGTTGCAACATAGTTTCTTTGCCTTATTGCTAGAACTTTGTATTTCATGTTATGATTGAAGTATTATGATCCCAGCTTTGAATGTTTTACAAATACTTTGATCAAGTTTATGATGGTGCATGTCACCTCAAAAATTATTCTTTCTTTTTATCACTTACACCTCGAGGACGAGCAGAGTTAACTTTGGGGATGTTGATACATTGCAAATGTATCTATAATTTTTGATGTTCCATGCTTGGTTTTATCTACTTTCTTGTGTTTTGTTCCAACTTTGGAGTACTTTTCATATGATTTCTTGGACTAACCTATTAACAAGATGCCACAGTGCCAGTTGCCTGTTTTCTGCTGTTTTTGGTTCCAGGAAGTCACAAAATGAATATTCTCGGAATTGGACGGGACAAAAGCCAAAGTTACTATTTTCCCGGAAGACTCACGGAGCCAGAAGACGAGACGGAGAGGGGCCACAGGGCTGCCACACCATGTGGTGGCGCGAGCTAGCCCTAGCCGCACCACCAGGTGGTGTGGCCCCCCTGGCCGCCCATCGACCTTGCCTCTTCGCCTATAAGATGCCTCCCGATGCAAAACCCTAGATGGTCAATCAGAAATCCACAAAAAGTTCCGCAGCGCCGCCGCCACCGAAGGGGAGATTCAGGGGACAGAAAGTCTCTGTTCCAGCACCCTGCCGGGACGGGGAAGTGCCCCCGGAGCCATCTCCATCGATCTCCACCGCCATCTACATCACCATTGCTGATTCCCATGATGAGGAGGGAGTAGATCTCTCTCGAGGCTAAGGGTTCTACCGGTAGCTATGTGTTCATCTCTCTCTATGCATGATCTTATTGAGATCATGAGCTTGTAATCTATAGATCTACCTTGCTACTCAAGTGCTTTAATAGATCTCTACTCTCCCCATGTGTGTGAAAGTGACAGTGTGCACACCATGGTGGCACTTAGGCTAGAGATTACAAATACTTGTTATGAGTTATATTTGTAGTTGGATGTCTTTATGAAATTGTGGTGTTTGTTGGAACCATCTAGTGCTCAAGGTGACAGTGTGGGGTTTTCTAGATGGGAAAGGCTTACTTTGAGGAGTTTTGTTATAGCCCTACCATGAATTAGAGTGTCCAACCAGAGAGTAGTTAAGAGTAGTATCATAAAGAGAAGATATTTATATGAGTGTGTTCACTAGTGAAAGTATGATCCCTAGGCCTTGTTTCTTAGCACTGAAACACCATTTTCTATTAGATCTGTTACATGTTTTCTTGCTTCCATCTTTATTTCAGTTTTACTTTAGTCTTTTCCACACCATCAAGCTATTTTCTATCACCGTTACCACTTGTATTTCACTATCTCTTCGCCGAACTAGTGCACCTATACACCTGACAAGTGTATTGGGTGTGTTGGGGACACAAGAGACTTCTTGTATCTTGATTGCAGGGTTGTTTGAGAGGGGATACCTTTGACCACTTCCTCCCTGAGTTCGATAAACCTTGGGTGATCCACTTAAGGGAAAACTTGCTGTTGTTCCACAAACCTCTGCACTTGGAGGCCCAACAACTGTCTACACGAATAGAAGTGCGTAGACATCAATCCACAAGGTGTTGTTGAAGTAGGACTTGCTTCGCGTGAACTCAAAGTCAAGAGGACGCTGTTGACAAATGAGCTTTCTGGGGGAGAGACGAGCATAGACTTCTGGCATGATCAAAAGGTGTTACTTTCTCCAATAATAAGGATCATTGCTATTGGAGGGCATGTCATAGAATGGTTGCCTTCTCATGACCTAGAACTCATCCGAGTTCAGATCTTCAATGTGGTGAGGTTCTCATACTTCCTCTTCTTGGCAAGCTCAATCTTTCTAAGGCACTCTTCTTCTCTCCTCTGGAGATTCTTTCTCTTGGACTTCCCTTGGCGCACAACATATATACTCATCCTATTATTAAAACTATTTGCAAGCAAGGGCCTTCCAAGGATTACCCTATAGTTGGGAGTCTTGCCCTTGGTGCGATGAGGATGAGAACCAGAACCACCTGTGAAAAATAGAGCAAGGGGGACAGAAAAAAGGTGAGGATGCTTGTCTAGACATATATGGTGGAGTATTAGTTATAAACCAGATCAACCATGGATGTGAAGCTCAGTCCAAGCAACCCATCCCCTGAACCACCTGCAAGGTTGGAGTCTCTGGGGTTCGTACCCTAGAGTCTCCGGTCAGACTGGAGTCTTCGGGGTGTGATGTGCTCGTCGTTCGATGTAGAGCTCGTTGGGAACCCCAAGAGGAAGGTACGATGAGCACAGCAGCAAGTTTTCCCTCAGTTATGAAACCAAGGTTTAATCGAACTAGTAGGAGCAAGGAAACACCTCAAAGGTGTTACTAGCTGAGCTTTGGCGTATGCACTACGGTGCTAGTAGTAGCAACGTGGAGACCTGCACAACACAACCCTGAACTTTGTCCCCAACTTGCGATGAGGTTGTCAATCTCACCGTGTTTTATGGAAAACAAAGGATTAAGCGTGTCGAATGGAAAGAACTAAAAGTTTGCGTAAAGTAAACACAAAGCGAAATAGTTTATAGATTGTATGTAAAGACAAGGACCGGGATCCATAGTTCACTAGAGGTGGCTCTCCTTAGATAGATAACATCTTTGGGTGAACAAATTACAGTGAGACAATTGACAAACATCGAGAAAGCAATACATGCATATACTAATCATCTTGACTCCTTTGAGACTTGATTGGGCATTACAACATAATACATGATAGAGCCATCCAACTGCATCTATGACTAATAATCCACCTTCGGTTATCATCCTAACCCCTCTAGTATTAAGTTGCAAGCAACAGATTATTGCTTTCAACTGCGTGTAAAGTAAACAATATGATTATTCTATGAACAAAGGATTGTTGTTTTCTCCTAGTAGCAACAACACATCTAGTACCTTAGAGATCTCTGTCACTTCCCAGTTACGGAGGCATGAACCCACTATCGAGCATAAATACTAACTCTTGGAGTTGCTAGCATCTACTTGGCCATGATAGCTACTAACAACGGAAACCATGCAAGATCACAAATAACCAAGACATGATAGAATCAATAATCAATCTGAAATAGCATCTCAATATCCATCGGATCCCATAAACACAACATGTAGAATTACAAATAGATGATCTTGATCATGAGCAGACTCACAAGATCTAGACATGAAAGCACAAAGGAGGAGAACCAGCCATTTAGCTACTACATGGATCCATAGTCCAAGGATGAACTACTCACGCATCACACCGGAGGCTTGCATGGTGATGAAGAAGGCCTCCAGGGTGAATTCCGCTCTCCGTGAGGTGCCGGAAGAGCTTCAGATCCCTCTGATCTAGGGTTGGAGATGACGGCTGACTCTGAGACTCTTTCGTGGATTTTGATCGGGTACTTAGGGTTTTCGTCCCGAGGGCAATATATAGGCGGAAGGAGGCCGAGGGTTGCAGACTGGCCACCACCCCAGCGCAGGCCGCCCCTGGTGGGTGTGTGTGTGGTGTGGCTCCCTCTCTTCTCCATCTCGTATTTGGCCGGCTGGCCACACCCCCAGCACACGGGCCAGACCCTGCTGTGTGAGTGGGTGTGGTGGCCCGCCTCCATCTCACCCTTCTCATTCTTCTTGATCCTTCCGGAAAAATAGGCACTTTGGCTTTTGTCCCGTCAATTCGAGAATATTCATTTTCTGACTCTGGAACCAAAAACAGCAGAAAACAGGCAGCCTTTGTGGCTCTTGTTAATAGGTTAGTCCAAGAAATCATATGAAAAGTACTCCAAAGTTGGAACAAAACACAAGAAAGTGGATAAAACCAAGCAGGGAACATCAAAAATTATAGATACATTTGCAATGTATCACTCCTTTGAGAATTGATTGGGTATTACAACATAATACATAGACCGCCATCCAACTAAATCTATGACTAATAATCCATCTTCAGGTTATCATCCGAACCCCCTCCAGTATTAAGTTGCAAGCAACAGATTATTGCTTTACAAACTGCGTGTAAAGTAAACAATACGATTGTTCTATGAACAAAGGATTGTTGTTTTCTCCCTAGTAGCAACAACACATCTAGTACCTTAGAGATTTCTGTCACTTCCCCAGATTACCAGAGGCATGAACCCACTATCGAGCATAAATACTAACTCTTGGAGTTGCTAGCATCTACTTGGCCAAGATAGATACTAACAACGGAAAGCATGCAAGATCACAAATAACAAAGGGATGATAGAATCAATAATCAATCTGAAATAGCATCTCAATATCCATCGGATCCCCGCAAACACAACATGTATGAATTACAAATAGATGATCTTGATCATGAACGGAGCTCACAAGATCTAAACATGAAAGCACAAAGGAGGAGAACCAGCCATCTAGCTACTACATGGATCCGTAGTCCAAGGATGAACTACTCACGCATCACACTGGAGGGTTTTATGGTGATGAAGAAGGCCTCCAAGGTGAATTCCCCTCTCCGGCAGGATGCCGGGAAGAGCTTTAGATCCCTCCCAATCTAGGGATGGAGATGGCGTGACTCTGAGACTCTTTCGTGGATTTTTGATCAGGTACTTAGGGTTTTCGTCCAGGGCAATATATAGGCGGAAGGAGAGGCCGAGGGTGCTGGTGGCCACACCACCCCGGCATGGGCTGCCGCCTGGCCCAGCGTGTGGTGTGGCCGCCCTCTAGCCCTTCTCCGTCTCGTATTCTAGCACTTGATCCCTTCCGGAAAAATAGGCACTTTGGCTTTTGTCCCGTCCAATTCCGAGAATATTCATTTTTTGACTTTCCTATAACCAAAAACAGCAGAAAACAGTAGCTTTGTGGCTCTTGTTAATAGGTTAGTCCAAGAAATCATATGAAAAGTACTCCAAAGTTGGAACAAAACACAAGAAAGTGGATAAAACCAAGCATGGAACATCAAAAATTATACATACATTTGCAATGTATCAAAATGCCCAAGCTTAACTCCTACTCGTTCTCGAGTAGGTAAGTGATAAAAAGAAAGAATTTTTGAGGTGACATGCACCATCAAAGACTTGATCAAAGTATTTGCAAAACATTCAAAGCTGGGATCATAGTACTTCAATCATAACATGAAAGACAAAGTTCTAGCAATAAGCAAAGAAACTATGATGCAACATGAAAAGGCACAGACAAAAGATTCATGAATAACATGATTTGCAAGACGTTTGTTTGTTTCACATAAAGAAAGCATGGCATAATAGTATTCAGCTTGTCCCTCAATAGAGTAGCAAATATAAATGCATAGGACACCTTCAAAGTTCATAAGAGTCACTAGATACAATAGTTTAAAACAAGCAATATCAAGTTATGCATCAATCAACAAGTCTTGGGACAATGCACATAGAACTAAGAATGGCCACTATGCTCTCAAAGTAGGTGCATAAAGGTAGAAGGTGGAGACTCAATATAATGGTGGAAGAAAGGCTTTTGTAAAAGGAAGTAGGGATTCAAGTCTCATAAAGAGCTTCCAAAAATTATGGTACTTATAGCTTTCAGCTCTCATTGCACCTATCATAAGCATCTTGAAGGTGATTAAGGTTAAAGTGACACAACTAAGAGGATATGCTTGACAAGTTATAAACCGAAATCTCATGCCCCTTACTTACGAAGACCGGTCCTCATGCTACTCAACTTTAGTCACGAGTAAGCTCTTGTCATTGTAAGTATATGTGTATCATTAAGAACCGCCAACGGGGTACCCCTTGCACATGATACGGGAGCTTTCCCATAATCAAAATGACAAGGCAAGCAGACAATGAGCATCTCAGTGATCTTTTTATTTACTATTTGCATAGGTTTTTATTGAGGATGCTTCATAGAGTGCTCATTATGGTGATGCTGCAAGTTTCCACCATGATTAGGAATGGCTTAGGCTAGCGGCCCAGGCGTTTCTCTAACACACATACAAACTCCATGATCTTACAAGTTCCACTTTTATTTCACACCGCCGGGATCCGTAAGCAAAAGAACATGATATCAACGGGGTACAAAGTACAAGTGCAATGTTGAAAGCGTTCCCCATGAAACATGGTTCTACTAATTTCAACTTATCAAGCGCAAGCATATATGCAACAAAGAAGGACCCAATGGTTCTAGTTTATTAGAGGCAAAAAGTAAAGTGTGCCATCAAGTTCGTGAGAGCTTTAATCACTAGTTTTCTCATAACAAGTTTAATTTAGAAGGTAAACAAAAGCATGAATATACTTGGAATAGCATAAGCTAGTAGGTAGGTATGGTGGAATCTTTGGAATAACTTGGTTTAGGGAGTTGGATGCATGAGTGGAACTCATACTTGGTTGTGGAGGCTAGCAAAAAGGCGGAGCGACAAACTAAGAGAGCAATAATGGCCATAATCATGCAGAGCGACAAAACATCAATGATCAAAGCATAAAGTGATACTACAAGTTGAAAACTAAAGGATCATAAAGGCTAAGGTGACTTGAGATAGTCATAACATGGTGTGAGCATGCGCCAAGTCAACCCAAATAAAGCATCAAAGGAGAATACCACTATACTATGCTTTAATATGCTAAAACAACGCATGATTCATCCAAGGCACATTAAGCAATATCCATTGTTTATAAAAATTCATGCTACAGCAAATAATACTAAGCATAAAGCCAAAACAATATCAAGCATGGCATGATAAAGCACATGCCACAGTCAAAAACAAGCTCTTTTTACCACATAAGTATGAACTTTCCTACTCTTTTCCAAACCAAACCAAACCATTTGCAAACCAATGTATGAAAGAGGGGGTCCAACCAATTTATTCAGAAAACTCAGAAAACTCAGCAAACCAAGCAAACTAAAAACCAAAACAAAAACGAAAAAGAATATGCTCCAAGAACAACACAACTGTGCATGAAACAATAAAAATGAAGCGTTTGGAAGAAACCTGGGATTTTTATTGATGAAGAAGGGGATGCCTTGGGCATCCCCAAGCTTTGACGCTTGTACTTCTTGGATATTTATTGGGGTGACATGCATGGCATCCCCAAGCTTGAGCTTTAGTCCATCCTTCATCTCATTGCTCATTCCTTCCATACACCTGAAAATTTTCCTTCATACAAAACTTCACACAATCTTTAGTAGCAACATTAGTGCACTCAAGGTAAATAAGTCTTAAGGTTCAGTTCTAACACAAAATAAACTTCCATTAGAACACTAGCTACTGTAGCACTTCCTTCAAAAAGCTCAATTCCCCAAAAGAATTCAAAAAGGAACCAACAAGAAGCAAATGCAGAAAATGGCAGAAATCTGTCAAAACAGACCAGCAGGTAAATACGAATATTTTCGAAGACCTTCTGGTGCTCAACTCAAAAAGTGTTGAACTAACAAAAGTTAGATAACAACCTGGGGCAGAAGCACAAAAAATTACATCTCAATCCGACATACAGAGATCTCTCACGAATTTTTACGGTGAAGCACAAAAATCTGTTTCGGGACAGCAACTTTCCCAATCATTACTTCACTCTCATTAGAGGTTACTCTTGGCACAAAAAGCAAATAAAAAGGATAAGGAGAGGTTATTACTGAGGTAATAACTTCCAAGACTCATCTAAAACTTTTGGTTTATCTCCCAATAAGTACTTTTTTTAACGCCTTTAAGTTAGGCATAAGAAGCAAAGAAAGAATCAAGTGTTCTCAAATGAAGAAGCATTAAGACCAATACCAGAAATATTTTCAACAAGGCAAGGTATATCATCCAAATAAGTTCTAGAGGATCCTCTCTCAATGCTCTTAGGTTCACTATTCAATCCAATCAAGATTCTTTTCTATGGCATCATGTATTGCTATTAGTTTAAAGGGTGTTGGTATCTTAGGTTCCTCCCCATTAGGTTCGGTTTTGTTCATATTTTCTCGTGTACCAACAACATCTACACATGAGCCTAGCATATTGAAACGTTCAAAGACTTTCCTAGCTTCCTTGGCAACATCATAGAACTCCTTAAACAAAGTTTCTAAAATGAAATCCCTCTTTTCAGGATCCTCAATTTCTTTAAGCTTAAGAAACATTACTTGCATTAAGGGGTTGAGGTTAACAAATCTAGCTTCTAACATGTGAATTAAAGAAGCTGCAGCAATCTCATAGTTTGGAGCAAGTTCTACAAGGGATCTATCCTCAGTATCTTCATGCTTACTAACATGATTAAAGAATTTTCCAATGTTATCTTTCTCAATTATAGAACCACTACCAATTGGAAGGTCTTTCAGGGTGAATGTAGGGATCAACATGGTGAGCTAAGGAAGAGGTGACTACTAAAGGAGACTTAATTTTTTTGTATTTTTGAAATAAGAAAGCAAACAAGTAAACTAATTTTTTTGTGTTTTTTGAAGAACAAAACAAGCAAACAAAGCAAAAAGAAAACTAAGCAAAACAAAAACAACAAAGTAAAGAGATTGGTTATGGGGGACTCCCCTTGTGAAGATGTCCTTGAATCCCCGGCAACGGCGCCAGAAAAGATCTTGATGTACTCGTCGTTCGATGTAGAGCTCGTTGGGAACCCCAAGAGGAAGGTATGATGAGCACAGCAGCAAGTTTTCCCTCAGTTATGAAACCAAGGTTTAATCGAACCAGTAGGAGCAAGGAAACACCTCAAAGGTGTTACTAGTTGAGCTTTGGCAGGGCGCACTACCGGTGCTAGTAGCAACGTGGAGACCTACACAACACAACCACAGAACTTTGTCCCCAACTTGCGATGAGGTTGTCAATCTCACCGTGTTTTGCGGAAAACCAAGGATTAAACGTATTGAATGGAAAGAAGTAAAAGTTTGCAGAAAGTAAACACAAAGCAGTAAACAGTTGTAGATTGTATGTAAAGAGAAAGGACCGGGATCCATAGTTCACTAGAGGTGGCTCTCCTTAGATAGATAACATGCTGGGTGAACAAATTACAGCGGGGCAATTGACAAACACCGAGAAAGCAATACATGCATATACTAATCATCTTGACTCCTTTGAGACTTGATTGGGCATTACAACATAATACATAGACCGCCATCCAACTGCATCTATGACTAATAATCCACCTTCAGGTTATCATCCGAACCCCCTCGATATTAAGTTGCAAGCAACAGTTATTGCTTTACAAACTGCGTGTAAAGTAAACAATATGATTGTTCTATTAACAAAAGGATTGTTGTTTTATCCTAGTAGCAATAGCACATCTAGTACCTTAAGATTTCTGTCACTTCCCAGTTACGGAGGCATGAACCCACTATCGAGCATAAATACTAACTCTTGGAGTTGCTAGCATCTACTTGGCCAAGATAGCTATAACAACGGAAAGCATGCAAGATCACAAATAACAAAGACATGATAGAATCAATAATCAATCTGAAATAGCATCTCAATATCCATGGATCCCATAAACACAACATGTATGAATTACAAATAGATGATCTTGATCATGAACGGAGCTCACAAGATCTAAACATGAAAGCACAAAGGAGGAGAACCAGCCATCTAGCTACTACATGGATCCGTAGTCCAAGGAAGAACTACTCACGCATCACACCGGAGGCTTGCATGGTGATGAAGAAGGCCTCCAGGGTGAATTCCCCTCTCCGGCAGGATGCCGGGAAGAGCTTCAGATCCCTCCTGATCTAGGGATGGAGATGGCTGACTCTGAGACTCTTTCGTGGATTTTTGATCGGGTACTTAGGGTTTTCGTACCGAGGGTAATATATAGGCGGAAGGAGAGGCCGAGGGGGTGCCGGGAGCGGCCACACCACCCCCTGGTGCGGGTCAGGCCTGGCCACACGGCCAGGTGGTGTGGTGGCTCCCTGACCCTTCTCCGTCTCGTATTCTGGCACTTGATCCCTTCCAGAAAAATAGGCACTTTGGCTTTTGTCCCGTCCAATTCCGAGAATATTCATTTTCTGACTTTCCTAGAACCAAAAACAGCAGAAAACAGGCAGCTAGCACTGTGGCTCTTGTTAATAGGTTTCATATGAAAAGTACTCCAAAGTTGGAACAAAACACAAGAATGTGGATAAAATCAAGCATGGAACATCAAAAATGATAGATACATTTGCAATGTATCAGGGTGCACACCTCGGAGTCTTCGGCCATGGGTTTTGGCTATGTGCCTTGATAAGAACTCAACATCTAGCTATATATCGGGGCTTGAAATGACACATAGACGATAACATTTCTGCTAAGGGATGGATTCCAGGGGAAAATGTGCCTAAGACCTCAACAAAACACCTAGGGGAAAACCCTAGAGTGGGAGAAGAGGGAGGAGGCAGACCTTGCTCCATGGAGGGGATTTATCGATGGGTAAGAGGCCCAACAGCAGAGGGATGTGGTAGGCTGGTGGCAATGGCATATCTGGGGACTATGGTGGACCCGACAGCGGATGTCACTAAAGGGGGGGTGGTGGTAGGTGTGGGCGTTGGGGGTGAATGAGGGGAACGAATGATTACCGCTCACCCCAGCGCTCATACCACACATTTCATGAAATCATCAAGGCCAGAGTCTCCAGGGTGCGGCACCCAGAGTCTCCGGACCATCAGAATCTCCAGGGTTAAACCCTGGAGTCTCTGGCCTCCAAAGTCAGAAACACCAAAGATGAACCAGGGACAAGCATGAAAATCAATAAGCATGTCTGGGGGAGCAAGGAAGTAGGCTTAGGTTGGAATGATCAAACTGAGGGAAAGGGCGATGCACTCTAAGAAGAAAGAACCAACATAAATAACAAATGAGAGTGCATGTCCTAAAGATCCAAAACACAACACGAAAGGTGACACCATGTTTGAGTATACTTGGCTTGGAACCGCGAAGATATATCTTGGGTCCATTACCAAAACTTTTCATTGAAGCTCACCTATCACAAAATGATATTAATACGATGATTTTCTCACTTTGGGCAGAATGACGGGATGGATAGCCTAATTAATTAGGACCGTACTCCCCTATATCCATGCCTACATCTAGATAGAATACCATATGAAAGCATGGGTAAGGGTGCATGATCTCAAGCCACATTACTCGAATCTATGATATTTAGCTCATGCCTTAACTCTCGGAATCTCTTCTCATCAAGGGTCTTGGTGAAAAATCCGTAAGATTCTTCTCAGTGCTAATGTATGAGAGGTCAATATCTCCACTATTCACATGCTCACAGATGAAATGATGATGAATATCAATATGTTTCATTCTTGTGTGTTGCACTGGGTTGTGGGCGATCTGGATTGCACTTTCATTATCACAAAGAAGAGGCACATTGTCAAACATGACACCATAATTCTTTAAAGTTTGCCTCATCCACAATAATTGTGCACAACAACTAGCGATCGCAATATAATCGGCCTCGACGGATGACAAGGAGACATAATTTCGCTTCTTAGATGACCAACACACCAAGGACCTACCAAGGAATTGGAAAGCCCTGAAAAAGTTAATGTCCTTCCAACTTTGTCTCCCGCCCAATCCGAGTCCGTGAATCCATGAAGTACAAAGCTTGATCCCTTGGGGTACCATAAGCCAAATTTTGGGGTATCAACTAAATATCGAAAGATTCGCTTGACCGCCACAAGGTGGCTTTCTTTTGGGGCGTCATATTTACCCTTAGTATCAAGAGTGAGGTCACATTTGAGAGGAATGGGAGTCTTGACTCCATTTAGATCTGACAATTTGAACCTCTTGGGAATATCTTGAATGTATTTGGCTTGATTAATGAAGATACCTCCAATCAATTTATTCACTTCAAATCCAAGAAAGAATTGCAATTTTCCCATCATAGACATTTCAAACTCATCAGTCATTAGCTTAGCAACAACATCATTGAAAGCTTTGTTAGGAGAACTAAAGATAGTATCATCAACATAAATTTGGCATATGAACAAGTTTCCTCCAACTCTCTTAGTAAAAAGAGTGGGGTAAATTAGCCCAACTTTGAAACCAGGGTCAACCAACAAATTTCTAAGGTACTCGTACCATGCACGTGGGGCTTATTTAAGTCCATAGAGTGCCTTATCAAGCTTGTAAACATGGTTTGGAAACTTGGGATCCTCAAAACTAGGAGGATGCTTGACATACACCAACTCATTTAGGGGACCATTAAGAAATGCACTTTTAACATCCATTTGTTGCAACTTGAAGTTATGGTGAGATACAAATGCAAGCAAGATACAGATGGATTCAAGACGAGCAACATGGGCAAAAGTTTCACCATAGTCGATACCCTCGACTTGGGAGAAGCCTTGAGCCACCAATCTTTCCTTGTTACGGATGACCATCCCACTTGCATATTGCTTGTTCTTGAAGATTCACTTTGTCCCAATGACATTATGGCACTCCTTGGGTCTCTCCACTAATGACCACACTCTGTTGCACTTGAATTTGTGGAGCTCTTCATGCATAGCTTCAAGCCAATCTGAGTATTCAAGCGCTTCATACACCTTTTGGGGTTCTACACAAGAGATAAATACATTGTGGCCAACAAAGTTTGCCACTTGGTTACGAGTAGAAACACACCTTTAAAGATCACCAACAACATTTTCAAGGACATTTCCTTCTCGAACAAGCTTCGTGATCCTTTTTTCTTCACGACGATCTTGAGCTTCTTCAAGGGATTCTTGAGAAACTACTTGGTCATCACCACTATTTTGATCCTTGTCTTGAACTTGAAATTGAGCTTGCTCCTCTCCTTGATCTTGCTCTACATTTTGGCTTTGTCCATCTTCATGAGATTGACCTTGGTCCATATGGGGTGATACACATCCATCATTCACTTGATCTTGACCTTGATCATGAGTTATCTCTTCAATCGGAGTATCTTGATGGCTATGGGGTTGATGAAGATCTTGAGTAGGTGAGGGCTCCACTTGAGTAGAGCATTGTCCTTCTCCTTACACCACAAGGGGTTCCTCAATGGGGCAGAAAAATCACACACACATTCTTCTTATGGCTCGAGGAGGAATTTCATCACCTACATCACCAAGATCAAATTGCCACACTTGGGAGCTTTGGTGCTCATCAAACCTCATGTTACAAGATACTATAACTTTCTCGGTGGACTTATTATACACTCTATAAGCGCGATAACCTGAAGCATAGCCAACAAATACCTTCAATAGCTCGAGACTTGAATTTTGATAACCTATTACCTTTCTTGAGAATATATCACTTACACACAAACACTCAAAGGTAGTGGATACTTGGCTTATTGCCGGTGAGGATCTCATAAGGTGTCATGTTCAAGTTCTTGCATAGATAAACACGGTTGGCAATATGAAAAGCGGTTGAGATTGCTTCAGCCCAAAAATTATACGGAGACTTGAACTCCATAATCATGGTTCTTTCCATATCCATAAGAGTCCGAGTCTTCCTTTCCACCACACCATTTTGTTGAGGGGTATATGGAGCGGTGTATTGATGCTTAATGCGCTCATCACTAAGGAACTCATCCAAGATGTAATTCTTGAACCCGGTACCATTGTCCAAAGAGGTCCATGTGTAGAACCTCTAGGATCCCATCAGAATAGATGGTCGTTGTGGGGGTATGAGATGTCTCATGGAGCTTTCCTTCAATGCAACCCTACATACACGATCTTTGACAAAACAAACATTATATTTTTGTCCAAGGATGTGACCTACCGTGTGGATACTTTGCAAAGACCTCATATTGATGTGGGAAAGACTGCGATGCCAGAGCCATCCCGCATCACCTTTAGCCATTAGGCAAGCCGCGGTAGGTGTTGGTTTCTTCGCAAAGTCTACCACATACAAACATTCTAGGCATGCCTAACAAAGGCTATATAGAGAGTCTTTCTCCACATGATAACCACAACCTTAGGGTCAAAGTAGGCTACAAAGCCCATGTGATTAATTTGATAAATGGAAAGTAAATTGTATGAAAGGGTTTTGACAAGAATAATGTCCACATGGAAATATCCGGTGTGACCACTACCTTAGCCAAACCCAATACCCTAGAAATTGATACATATCCATATGTGACACACATGTTGGAAGAATTTGGTTTTTTATCATCGAGCATCTCCTTGCTTCTGGTCATATGGCTAGTGGCACCACTATCAACCACCCATTTTGTTCCACCAGAAGCATAGTCCTACAAGAAATCAATGCTTGGTCTTAGGTACCCATTGTTGAATGGTTCCTCTTTTGTTAGTCACAAGTATCTTAGGAACCCAAATTGCCCAATGGTAATCATCACCATACGATGTGCCTACATATTTAGCAAAGACTTTACCATCATAAGATTTCATAAGGACATAGGATGGGTTATATTTTTCCGCAAAGCCATTGTTATATGGTTCACGAGCACCCTCAATGACACATGATTCCTTATCTTTTGCCTTCTCCCCCTCCTTCACAAAGGTAACCATTTTGGAAGGGGGAGTAGGCAAGTTCTTGTTCTTGCCCTTACTATTCTTCTTTTACTTGGGTGCAAATCCAAGTCCTTCCTTAGTCACATTATCCCTTTGATTACTCAAAAGGGCATTTAGACTTTTCTCACCTTATATGCAAGTGACAAGGCCTTTCTCAATCGTAGACTTCAACCTATTGTTCTTCTCAACAAGATCTCCATGCTCACAACAAGGGTCAGTAAAACATGAAGCAACACTAGTTGACACAGTTGAACTTTATTTTGTCACTTGAGTTTGAAGTTGTTCATGTGACATTGAAAGATTAGAGAATTTTCTCAATAGGGACTCATGGTCCTTCTTGAGTTTCTCAAACTCTTCATTTAGTCTAGCATGACCAACCCTAAATTCGAGCTTTTCATTTTTTAAGAACTTTACTTAAAGCAAGAGCATGGTCTCATTCTTTAACAAGTTTTGAGATATTCAAGTTAAAAGATTCTTCACGAGCAATATTGGTCTCTTCAAGAATGACTCTTTTACTTTGCTCTTCCTCAAGAGCATTTGAAAAGGTGGCTATCTCCATGGCATCCTCACGAGCATGCCCAAACATCTCCAAGATGGTATCATCTCTTTCATCGATGATATAGCGTGCTTCACCTAGTTGTCTCGTGAGTGATTCAACACAAAACTTGACATCACCTTCCAGGTTAGTCAATAAGCTAGTGGATTCCACCACTTCCTTCTTAATATTGAGACTCATATCATCATCATACAAAGATGCATCAATATAAGGAGTTGGGGATAGAGGACTTACCACGGAGGCTTTAGCCATGAGGCATGTGGGCTTGGTGACAAGCTTGTTCTCATTGGGAGAGTTGAAGAGGGACGTTGGTGAAGTAGTTGTGGTAGTAGTAGCAGAAGCGATTGAAGTAGTGGAAGCGGTAGCAATTGTGGCAATGGCGGCCACACCCACAATCTCTCCTTGATCTTCATCATTACTCTCATTATCATTAGTTTCTTCGTATTCTTCACGAACCATCAAAACATATTTTTGTGGCTCCTCGTTGGGTAAGTTCTTGTTTTGATCTTTCTTGACAAAGTTCTTGTTTGGAGTGGGCTTGTACTTGGACTTCAATACAAGCCTTTTTCCATGGTCTTATCTCTTCTCGTACGGGCATTCGACAATAAAGTGGATTATTTCTTGACAATTATAGCATGATCTCAACTTAGGTCTCAAGCTACTTGTGTTGTTTCTTGAGAAATTACACTTTCCTTGGTTCTTCCAAAAGGTCCTTGAGGCTAGAGCTAAATGCTCGTGCAAGGCACACTTTATGTCTTCGGCATCACCTCCTATCACTTCCAAGTCTTCATCTTCTTCTTCTTCAAAGACTTGAGCCTTGGCCTTCAAAGCAAGGTTGGGAGAATCCATTCTCCGAGCATGATCAAGAGCATCATCGGCGATCTTTTTGATGATTCCAAGAGACACAAACTCACTTAACACTTCCTTTGAATACATGGCATAAAAATCCGCCCTTGAGCGAATATTGTTGGCCATATCTCTTCAGAAGGGTAAGATGGCTTTCATGAACTTGCGCTTGATCCACTTGTCATCCACATCCCTACGCCCATGATCAATCATTCTAATTGAAAGGGTCACGACCCTTCAATAGATCTCTTCGGGAGTCTCATCTTCCTTTCCAACAACGGCACCGGCTTCATAGTGCATTTCTTCAAACTTGGAGCTTTGAATGCTCTTGTTTCCAAGATAGACTCTTGTTGCCAAGACATACTTGTTCAAGGGAATTCCAAGATTCCTTGGCAGTCTCATGGGAACGAATGTGGGTCATTTGCTCATGGGTCAAGGCATCTTGGAGAATGGCCATGGCGATGACATTGAGTTGATTGTTTATCTCCTCCATAGGCGTCATGTTGTAGGGATTGAACAGATTGAATTCATGCTCCACAACCTTCCAAATATGAACACTTGAACTTTTGAAGTGAGTGCGCATTAGATATTGCCAATTGGCGAAGTTAGATTCATCAAGCTTAGAAGGTGGACCACGATGGTTAATATGAGGTGTAGGAAGGGGAGTTGCATGATAACTAGGTGGTGGTGGCATCGCAGTATTTTCGAGGGAAGTGAAACCCAATTTATTGATTCGACACAAGGGGAGCCAAAGAATATTTATAAGACTTAACAACTGAGTTGTCAGTTCAGCTGCACTTGGAAACAATCTTGCTCATAGCAGTTTATCAGTAGCAACAGTTTTGTAGTAGGAATAGTAAAGTAATAGCAGTAGTAAAGCAAAGCCAGTAGTAACAAAAGCAGTAAACAGTAGGATTCGAGTGCGGTAGGCATAGGGATGGATGGACGGGCATTGCATGGACAAGAAAATTCACATACCAATCAGAACATAGGGCAATTGTAGATAAATAAGATAAAGCATCCAAGTACTAGACAATCCTAGGCATGTGTTCCATATATAGTCATACGTGCTCGCAATGAGAACTTGCACAACATCTTTTGTCCTGCCAGCCCGTTTGCAGCGGGGCCTCTAGGGAACTACTGGCAATTAAGGTGCTCCTTTTAATAGAGCACCGGAGCAAAGCATTAACACTCCGCGAACACATGTGATACTCACATCAAAGCCATTCCCTTCCGGTTATCCCGATTTCTGTCACTTCGGGGTCATAGGTTCCGGACAACAACGTGTGTATACAACTTGCAGATAAGACCAAAAACAATACTATCATAATGAATCAATAACAAGTTCAGATCTGAGATCATGGCACTCAGGCCCTAGTGACAAGCATTAAGCACAAGAAGTCACAACAAAGTCATAAAGCACTAATAAAAGATACTAGGCACCATGCCCTAACAATCTGATGCCATTACATGAACAATCTCATCCAATCTCTACCATCCCCATAGCCTACAACGGGGGATTACTCACTCATAGATGGGGGAAACATGGATGGTCGATGAAGATGATGGTGGAGATCGATGGAGATGGCTCCAGGGGCACTTCCCCTTCCCGACGGTCTGAACAGACTTTCCCCTGAATCTCCCCTTTCGGTGCGGCGGTACGGAACTTTTCATGGAAAAAGCCGAACCCGGAGTTTTTAGGTCAAGGCTTATTATAGGTGAAGAGGGAGACCGAGGGTGCACAGGGCCACCACACCATGCCTGGCGCGGCCAGGCCCAGCCGCCTAGGGGTGTGGCCACCCTAACCCTCCTCCGCTTTGATTCAGCTCTGAGTCTTCTAAAGAAATAGGCACTTTGGCTTTTGTCCGTCAATTCTGAGAATATTCATTTTCGACTTTCTGGAACCAAAACCAGCGTAAAAGCAGGCGGTAGCACTGTGGCTCTTTTTAATAGGTTAGTCTAAGAAATCATATGAAAAGTACTCCAAAGTGTGGACAAAACACAAGAAAGTGGATAAAACCAAGCATGGCGCATCAAAAATTATAGATACATTTGCAATGTATCAACATCCCCAAGCTTAACTCCTGCTTGTCCTCGAGTAGGTAAGTGATAAAAAGAAAGAATAATTTGTGAGCTGACATGCACCATCAAAGACTTGATCAAAGTATTTGCAAAACATTCAAAGCTGGGATCGTAGTACTTCAATCATAACATGAAAGACAAAGTTCTAGCAATAAGCAAAGAAACTATGATGCAACATGAAAAGGCACAAACAAAAGATTCATGAATAACAATGCTTTGCAAGATGTTTGTTTGTTTCACATAAAGAAAACATAGCATAATAGTATTCAGCTTGTCCCTCATAGAGTAGCAAATATAAATGCATAGGACACCTTCAAAGTTCATAAGAGTGACTAGATACAATAGTTTAAAACAAGCAATATCAAGTTATGCATCAATCAACTAGTCTTGGGACAATGCACATAGAACTAAGAATGGCCACTATGCTCTCAAAGTAGGTGCATAAAGGTAGAAGGTGGAGACTCAATATAATGGTGGAAGAAAGGCCTTTATAAAAGGAAGTAGGGATTCAAGTCTCATAAAGAGCTTCCAAAAATTATGGTACTTATAGCTTTCAGCTCTCATTGCTCCTATCATAAGCATCTTGAAGTGATTAAGGTTAAAGTGAACAAACTATGGTGTACATGCTTGACGAATTATAAGTCAGAAATCTCATGTCCCTTGTATATGAGGGCCGCTCCTCATGCTACTCAAGTTTAGTCACCGGTAAGTTTTTATCATTGTAAGTACATGTGTATCATTGAGAATCGCCAACGGGGTACCCCTTGCCCGATGATACGGAAGAATCCCCATATCAAAATGACAAGGCAAGCAGACAACGAGCATCTCAACATTCTTCTTATTTACCATGGGAATATGGTGCTTTTTTCTCTCTTTCCTCTTTTCATAGTATCTTTTTTTTCTTTTCTCTTTTTTCTCAATATAGGACTCTTTTTTTATAAGAAGAATGCTTCATAGACAGCTCATTATGGTTACGCTGCAGGTTTCCACCATGTCGGCATGGATTAGACCAGCGGCCTAGGGGTTTCTCTAACACATATACATAACTCCATGGACTTACAAGCTCCCCTTTCATTTCACACCGACGACATCCATATACAAAAGAGCATGATATCAACTAGGTACAAGTACCAAGTGCAATGTTGAAAGCGTTCCCCATGAAAGCATGGTTCTGCTAATTCCTAACAAATAAGTGCAAGCATATACAACATAGACGACACAATGGTTCAAGTTTATTAAGGGCAAGTAAAGTAAAGTGTGCCATCAAGTTCGTGAGAGCTTTAATCACTAGTTTTCTCATAAAAAGTTTAATTTGGAAGGTAAACAAAAGCATGAATATACTTGGAATATCATAAGCTAGTAGGTAGGTATTGTGGACTCTTTGGAATAACTTGGTTTAGGGAGTTGGATGCATGAGTGGAACTCATACTTGGTTGTGGAGGCTAGCAAAAGACTGGGAGCGACAAACTAAGAGAGCAATAATAGCCATAATCATGCAGAGCGACAAAACATCATTGATCAAAGCATAAAGTGATACTACAAGTTGAAAACTAAAGGATCATAAAGGCTATTGTGACCTTGAGATAGTCATAACATGGTGTGAGCATGCGCCAAGTCAACCCAAATAAAGCATCAAAGGAGAATACCACTATACTATGCTTTAATATGCTAAAAGAACGCATGATTCATCTAAGGCTCATTAAGCAATCTCAATTGTTTATAACAAGTCATGCTACAACAAAGAATACTAAGCATAAAGCCAAAACAATATCAAGCATGGCATGACAAAGCATAGGACATAGTCAAAAACGAGCTCTTTTTACCACATAAGTATGAACTTTCCTACTCTTTTCCAAACCAAACCAAACCATTTGAAAACCAATGTATGAAAGAGGAGGTCCAACCAATTTATTCAGCAAACTAAGAAAACCAAGGCAAACGAAAAACTAAAATGAAAACGAAAAATAAGACGCTCCAAGAACAACACAACTGTGCATGAAACAATAAAAAAAGAAGTGTTTGGAAGAAACCTGGGATTTTTATTGATGAAGAAGGGGATGCCTTGGGCATCCCCAAGCTTTGACGCTTGTACTTCTTGGATATTTATTGGGGTGACACGCGTGACATCCCCAAGCTTAAGATTTAGTCCATCCTTCATCTCATTACTCATTCCTTCCATACACCTGAAAATTTTCCTTCATACAAAACTTCACACAATCTTTATTAGCAACATTAGTGCACTTAAGATAAATAAGTATTAAGGTTCAGTTCTAACACCAAATAAACTTCCATTAGCACACTAGCTATTGTAGCACTTCCCTCAAAAATCTTAATTCCCCAAAAGAACTCAAAAAGGAACCAACAAGAAGCAAATGCAGAAAATGGCAGAAATCTGTCAAAACAGACCAGCAGGTAAAGACGAATTTTTTCGAAGACCTTCTGTTGCTCAAATAAAAAAGTGTTGAACTAACGAAAGTTAGATAACAACCTGAGGCAGAAGCACAAAAAGTTACAGCTCAATCCGACATACAGAGCTCTTTCACGAATTTTTACGGTAAAGCACAGAAATCTGTTTCGGGACAGCAACTTTCCCAATCATTACTTCTCTCTCATTAGAGGTTACTCTTGGCACAAAAAGCAAATAAAAAGGATAAGGAGCGGTTATTACTGAAGTAATAACTTCCAAGACTCATCTAAAACTTTTGGGTTATCTCCCAATAAGTACTTTTCTTTAATGTCTTTAAGTTAGGCATAAGGAAAAACTAAAATGGATAGAATAGAAGTAAGCGGAGATAATCATGGTGAAAACATTGTTTTGTTCAATGAAATCCTTTTGTTAACAAGGTTGATCAGATCTTGTTACCAAAACAATTTCATATGATACAAAACTTTGTATTCCACTAATGATTATGTTACCTCAACATTGATAGCAATGGTCCCAATCATAATAGTTTCAAATTTTTCTCTTGGTATGGGACAATATATTTCTCCAACTTGAATGCCCTCAACATGTTCAATTGAATTCAAGCCATAAGTCCTTTCAATCTTCTTGAGGAAATAGACAGTATGTTCCTTGTCATTAACATTGAAGGTCACCTTCCCTTGATTATAATTAATAACAGCTCCTGCAGTATTTAAGAAAAGGTCTCCCAAGAATAATAGACATATTATCATCTTCAGGCATAAAAGTTCGAGAGGATGCTCTCATAAGAAATTTGAGTTGAAGTAAAAGAGAGCATCAATAAGCAAATTCAAAACACATTTAAGTATAACCCACTTCCTATGCATAGGAATCGTGTATGCAAATAAATTCACAAAGAACAAAGTGACAAGCATAGGAAGATAAAACAAGAGTAACTTCAAGACTTTCAGCACATAGAGAGGTGTTTCAATACCATGAAACTTCTACAACCATATTTTCCTCTCTCATAATAATTTTCAGTATCCTCATGAATAAACTCAATAATATAACTATCACATAAAGCATGCTCTTCATGATCTACAAGCACTAGAGCTTTATTATAAGCAATTTCAAAAGAATCCTCAGGAACATAACACTCATCCTCCTTTAGTAAGCATGGAGGACAATCAAATAATGTAAGGGATAGAGAGTTACTCTCATTAGAAGGTAGGCATGGGTAGCTAATCCATTCTTCCTCCTTTTGTTCATCACTCTCCTCCTCTTTTTCATCTAATGAGATTTCAGGTTCATCAATTTCTTCTTCCATAGGATCCTGCAAGGCATTAGTCTCTTCCATTTGTGGAAAGCATCTATTAAAATATTCAAGAATATAGCCATTTTCATCCCTGTAATTATCAAAGCAACATTTAAGTATACCATAAACCTCATATTTGTAAGGTGAATCATCAATACTTTCAAGAAAACTAGCAAGCTCAAAAGCACCCTTCCAAGCAATAAATTCTTCAATTTGTTCCGCATCATAAAAGTCATAAATTCCTTTAGCATAGGAAGATATGGTATCATTATCATTATACTCACATTGAAAAGGGAGGTGTTTATACCTCTTTCTGCAACGAGACTCATCACAGCAATAAATAGCATTATAAATAGAGCACATGTTTCTAGCAATGGTATACAATCTATCAATTTGTTCCCATAAGTGTTTCCCTTTTTGTGACAAGCGGTGTTCCTTATAATAATATTTTTGATCTTCCGTGAACCCACCTTGCCAATAAGCTTCAGTTTCAAAGAAACCAACCATTGACAACAAGCATGATAAGGCAAGACAATGCACCAACGAAAATAACAACTAGAGTAGGAACTAATTTTTTTGTATTTTTGATAAAGAAACAAGCAAACAAGGAGAAAATAAACTTAGCTTGAACAATAGTGAATCCAAGTGGACTTGATAAATAAAGCTATGCTCCCCGGCAACGGCGCCAGAAAATAGTCTTGATGACCCACAAGTATAGGGGGTGTATCGCAGTATTTTCGAGGGAAGTGAAACCCAATTTATTGATTCGACACAAGGGGAGCCAAAGAATATTTATAAGCCTTAACTACTGAGTTGTCAGTTCAGCTGCACCTGGAAACAATCTTGCTCACAACAGTTTATCAGTAGCAACAGTTTTGTAGTAGGAATAGTAAAGTAACAGCAGTAGTAAAGCAAAGACAGTAGTAACAAAAGCAGTAAACAGTGGGATTCGAGTGCGGTAGGCATAGGGATGGATGGACGGGCGTTGCATGGACAAGATAATTCACATAGCAATCAGAACATAGGGCAATTGCAGATAAATAAGATAAAGCATCCAAGTACTAGACAATCCTAGGCATGTGTTCCATATATAGTCATACGTGCTCGCAATGAGAACTTGCACAACATCTTTTGTCCTGCCAGCCCGTTTGTAGCGGGGCCTCTAGGGAACTACTGGCAATTAAGGTGCTCCTTTTAATAGAGCACCGGAGCAAAGCATTAACACTCCGTGAACACATGTGATCCTCACATCAAAGCCATTCCCTTCCGGTTATCCCGATTTCTGTCACTTTGGGGCCATAGGTTCCGGACAACAACGTGTGTATACAACTTGTAGATAAGACCAAAAACAATACTATCATAATGAATCAATAACAAGTTCAGATCTGAGATCATGGCACTCGGGCCCTAGTGACAAGCATTAAGCACAAGAAGTCGCAACAAAGTCATAAAGCACTAATAAAAGATACTAGGCACCATGCCCTAACAATCTGATGCCATTACATGAACAATCTCATCCAATCCCTACCATCCCCATAGCCTACAGCGGGGGATTACTCACTCATAGATGGGGGAAATATGGATGGTCGATGAAGATGATGGTGGAGATCGATGGAGATGGCTCCAGGGGCACTTCCCTGTCCCGGTAGGGTGCCAGAACAGAGACTTTCTGTCCCTGAATCTCCCCTTCGGTGGCGGCGGCGCAGTAGAACTTTTCGTGGAAAAACGTCGAACCCCCCCGGAGTTTTTAGGTTAGAAGGCTTCTTATAGGCGAAGAGGGAGACCGAGGGGGTGCTTGGGGCCACCACACCATGCCCTGGCGCGGCCAGGCCTAGCCCGCGCCTAGGGGGGTGTGGCCATCCCCTGGCCCTCCTCCGTCTCGTATTCTGGCTCCTGGAGTTTTCTAGAAAAATAGGCACTTTGGCTTTTGTCCCGTCCAATTCCGAGAATATTCATTTTCTGACTTTCCTAGAACCAAAAACAGCAGAAGACATGCAGCTGGCACTGTGGCTCTTGTTAATAGCTTAGTCCAAAAAATCATATGAAAAGTACTCCAAAGTATGGAAAAAACACAAGAAAGTGGATAAAACCAAGCATGGAGCATCAAAAATTATAGATACATTTGCAATGTATCACATACTTACCATAGGATTTCCTTTTTCCTTATTTCTACCCTCACCGGTGGAGGAGTACTTGAGGGGATTTTCTGCTAGTTTGGTACCACTTGATTGATTATCAATGGTATCGGCAACAACAACTTCCTTTTTTTACCAAGATATAACTCAAACATGGCTCTCATATCTTATCGGACCATATCCATAGATTCGACAAGTTCTTTCCTAGAGATGGGGGAGTCATCGGGAGTGGTTTCACCTCCCTTATTCACGTCGCTCATACTTCTCTTAGGTGGTTGATGCATGTAAAATGCATATATGGACTTTGTAGTTTATTGACACGTATTCCCACATATTTGTAACATATTTAATGTTATATCCATGTTTTATATTGATTTTTGGGATTTACCAATGATCCCCTTTATTGTGGTTATAACCCTACAGGACAGGAAAACTCTGTTTTTTGTGTGTATTTTTAGCTTTTAGGGACCTAAACAAAGTCAAACGAACCAGGTATTTCAGGAGCGTAAATATTTCACCAAGGGAAGCATCAGGAGCGCTTGGATCTCACCAGAAGGGCCAAAAGGCACCTGATAGCGTGCCCATCCCAGTAGGGTGTGCCACCTCCTTTCTTCGTCCTCGACCGTTAGATGCCCTTGATTCGTTCACCCACGGACTTGGCTTGACCTAAAAACCTCTATAAAAAGGTCCTTTAGAGGAGCCATCGGAGAGAGCATCACACAATAGAGAAACACCAAAAAGGAGTTAGAACCAGCGAATATTGGAGGGGGAAACTCTGCCGGAGCCGCCGCCGAAGGGATCTCCACCTTCATGAACGTCACTGTCGTCATCATGATGAAGAGGGAGTAGTCCACCTCTGGACTATGGGTTTGTGGTAGTATCTTGATCTATTTCTCTCTTGTTTTTCATAGATCTTAATATCATATGAGCAGCCCAACATGATTATGGTCATATATGTAATTCCTATGTGATGGGTCCTTATTTGATGATTTGATATATGAGATTGGAACCCATTATGTGTAAGATGTATTGATAGATGCATATCATGTACCCCGTTCTGAAGTACTTGTTTTTATCCAACTTGTATGCAAGAGCCCGTGTGGGGAGACATGTGTATTAGATGGAGTAGCATGGTGGTAGTGATTGGATAGTGACAACAAAATCTATGATCTACTATGGTTTTTATCTTTCTTTTGCTGCCTCACTAGGGATTAAGTGAATTCATGTGCTATAATTATCTTGTGACAACTAGATAATCTTGTTTGGTCAAGGTAGCATATTTGTAATTTAAACATCATGTCATATTGCTTAAGGTTATACTCGGTGTAATGCTTAATTCAAGATTTGCTTAGAGTTTTCCCTATCTTGTAGAGTATAAGAGAGATGTGTTGCATCATCTCCATGTTAGGATGTGATGCCCATATGAATGCTTATTAAACACATGTTTAAGTTCCATTAATATTATGTCTTTGATGAATTGTTTATGTCCACTACAACTTAAAAAGGGAGTAGACAAGTGAACTCATGAATCTCGGTCCATTTTAAATCACAATAAACACCTTTCCAACACTTTTATCACACTTTACATTTGCTAGAATATTTTAATCGGAAAATACAAAAATACTTTCTTCATTTGAAATCACACAACAAAACCCAAAAACAACCAAACTATCACATCATCATCTTGTTTGCTTAGTTTACTTTACTGCACTTTATTTTTATTTCATATTATTAATACAAAACCTTATGCTTGACAACCACACGATGGAGTTGGGGACACAAGACAAGAACTTTGCTTTACAGGTTGCTTTACAGGAGAACAAGAACTAAATTTTGAGCCAATTCCTCGAGAGTTTGATATTAACCATCGAGTCACCCTTTTGGAAAAATACGCTTGCTACAACACTCTGTACTTGGAGTCCCAACGAGTTGGTACACATGGAGTTGTTGCCATCAGTGGTTAAGCCAAAGAGCCGGGCCTCTGATACCAATTAAAAGATCAATATAAGCGACTAGAGGGGGGGTGAATAGTTGCTACTCGATTTTTAACTTCTTTTCAAATTAAGTCTTGACACAAATTAAGTTCTTTAGATATGCAACTAGGTGAGAGAACTATATGAAAAGCAAGCACGCAACAACAATAATAAGGAGTAAAGATAGAAATAACCGAGAGTAGACACATAGATGTTTCCCCGAAGTTCCTTCCTTTTGAGGGGAAGTACGTCTCCATTGGAGGGGTGGGCGGTACTAAGATCACCAGCGCCACAGAAGGCCTCACCCTATTCTCTCGTGCACGCGCCACAAGACAAGCACATGATCCACTATACGGTGGCATTGAAGGCGGCGACCGAAACCTTTACAACACTTTGGGGCACTTATCCACAACTGAATTGGAGGCTCCCAACTCGATCACAAGCTCTTACACACAAGGATGAGCTTGAGGACGACTTCTTATTCCGGCTAGGGTTTCTCAACCCAAGAGTAATAAGTAACCCAATGGAAAGTGGCGGGATTTCAAATATTTCGGTGGAAGTGTAGATCTAGGCCTCCTCCCTTTATTCCTCAAAGGGCATCAAGTTCTATTGGCTAGGGAAGGAGATCTAGGTGATTTGGAGCGCAATAGCAATGGTGGAGAGAGAGTGGAAGTCGCAACCTGAGCTTGAGGTAGAAGACAACTATATATAGAGGCTCCCAAGATGTAGTCGTTGGAGTCCACTTTGACCAGAGTCTCCGGGTGCATGATGGATGTGAAATACCACATCTTTTAGCCATATAAAATGAGCCATTTATCTCTCATATCATGTTTCTTTCAGCTATAGCTATGCCTTATATGTATGACTTCTAATTTTTATTTACTTTCATATGAGCTTTGCATATTTAGTAGTTTAGGTAGAATTTTAACACTTACCTTGTCTATGACATGTGTGTAGGTGTTGGTAAAGATTATGGATAAAAAGGAACAAAGAAAGCATAGTATGGAGGAGCTGTAGGGACCAGACTTAGCCATTTGAGAGGTTGGAAAAATGATTTTTTCCAACTTCTCAAAATAAATATCCAAGACAATGTGGTTGTATCCCTCGACGAGACAAACTCAACGAGCCCAAGAACACCCAAAACGGAGTTCATATGAAGAAATGGCGGCCAAAACACTGCGGAACCCGAAGGTTTGACGAGCAACTATACGATCGGAAGCACTTTTCCGGCTGTATAGTTGCGCATGTATAGTTTCGAAAAAGGTCGCAAACGATGGGATTTCACCCCAGAGAAGCCCCACAACCTTCCCTAAGTCATATGAACCCTAGGACACTCCCAAGGCCTATATAAAGGAGGGAGGACCCAAGAGAGAGCGACCAAGCCATATTCTCTACCACGGCGGAGCCCTGCCTGCCGCCGTGCCACCACCATAGCCGCCTCCAATCAGATCTACACCATCACCATCACACAAGAGGAGAAGAGACTAGGATCTTGAAGGCCTCGACATCGATCTACATTATCATTTTCATCAACAACGTCTCCATCACCGATCCACTTTGGTTACTTGTAAACTATTTGCTATAAATAATTAATCCATTCGATTCTTCATTTTTATTTTCTCAAGAATTGAAATCTCTAAGAGCTCTAAGCTCCCTTGAATTGCAAGCCTCTCCTTGCATGTGGCGTGTCATTGGTCCAGCTAAGGCCAAGTATAAGTAGACAATACCTGATGGTGTATTATGGTTGTTATTTTTTATTTATCTCGCAAAACATATATATTAGTTGTTTTACAATTACATGAATTTATTATTTTGAGGGCACGACTTAATATAAATTAAAAACACGTATTTTTGAAATATTTATCGAATCTAAAACAAATCTTACGGGTCTAAAAAATGTTCACATAATTTCAAAAAATTTCACGAGGTTGAAAAAAAGTTCACCTGACATAAAACACTCTCACATGTTCAAAAAAGGTTCACGTAGATTAAAAAAGTTCACTGGTATGAAAAAATATTCAACATTCTAAAAATTCTCACGAGTGAGGAAATATGTTCAAATATTTCTAAAAATATACGCTGAAAAATGTCAATCAGTTATAAAAAAATCTCATGGTCTAAAAAATATTCGTTTGTTCGAAAAATGTTCATTGATTTAAAAAATAATCATTGGTCTGGAAAATATTCGTAGGTTCAAAATAATTATACTGTTCATAAGAGTAAAAAATAGTCATGTGTTTCATGAAAAATAGTCTTATGTTCTTAAAAGCAGCAAATAAATAAAAATAGTAAAAATATTAGGAGAAAAGTAAAAAAAGTAAAAATAAAATATGAGGAAAAGAAAATATGATGAAAAAACATAACAAAAGAAAGTAAAAATTTATTGGAGAATGAAATGAAAAATATTGACTAAAAAACAATGAAAATTTAAGAGACAAGCTAGAGAAAAATTATAAAATGAGAAGAAAGTAAAAAACAAAGATAAAGAAAAAAATAAAATAAAGAAGAACACATCCTAAATAAATTCAAACAAGAAATGAGTACTACCTAAACGAGCATGCGACACGAAATAAAATAGCGACAGAAAGCAAGAACTTCGACCAGCCCATGCGCGAGGCTGCTGCGGGTGAGTCGATGCTCGACCTTGCTATAAGTGACATATAGTGGTTGTGTTTCGTCACCCGTCGGGTTAGTGCCTCAGTGAAACAAGCCTATGGCACAATAAACCGAATACAAAATCATATGTACTCTATCAACTCGAGCGCTCCTGCCACAGAGTTTAAATGTCATTTAGCAAAAGACGGGGCGCGGCAGAGCGCGCTTGGTCCATCTAGTAGTATTATGAACTAAAGACACTTGAACAGTGAGGAACCGAGGATCCCAAATCCGGCCATTCCTCCTCCATCAAACCGTGACTATGATAGATGGCAAACTAGCTAGCTTGTTCTTTCGACCCGAACCAAAGTACTGTCGTTCGTTAAGAAAAAAACTTTGCGCGATGTGAAAGTAGAGCAGCCACCTTCTTTGCGTGCATGGTACACCACTTGTTTTGTCGTCAATAAAAATACTTTGCGTGCATGGTACACCACGTGTTTTGTTGTCAATTAAAATACTCGTCGCCGTGGGGAGGCACCCATCCGTCTATCAAACCGTACGTACGAGATCTGACGGCCGTGGTTGCGCTCGCCGACTTTCCGCCTTGCACGGCTTGTGTGATGCCGCAGCTCGGACCGTTTGTGTGCGCGTGTCTCGTGAATTTCCACCTACTCTACCACATTCTCCGCCACGACTCCTCCCAAAGTCCAAACTCCCCCAAACCAACCATGGCAACCGCCGCCGCCTGCTCCGCGCCTCCGCGTCACCTCTGCTGCGCCACGGCCCTGCTGTCTCCCTCCGCCGCCGCGGCGCCCAGCCGCCGGAGGATCGGGTACGCCTACGGCTACGGCTCCTCTTCCACCCACCAGGGGCCGTGCCGCCGGTGGGCTCACGCCGCGTCCCGGATCCGGCGACCGACGCCTCGCTCGAAGACGGCGAGGGTGAGCTGCGCCTACAAAACCGGCGGTAAGGGCCGCCTCGCTGGGGTGATCCCCCATTACGCTTCGGTTTTGCGCTCCTTATTAACCGCTAGAATCCCATTTCAGTTTTACTTGGACGCTATGTCTTTTCGTTTCTCGTTCGCTCAGAAGCTTGAATGTAAACGTACTTGGTGAAATGAAATGATTGGGCCCGAAGAGTCGACCATACAAATTTAATTTCGGACCACTTGCATATGTTACAAAGTTGAACCCTGGGCCTTGGCAATTCAAATTCCTCGCTGTAAAATTGAACTTCATCTTTGCACGTCACCGCTGGAGGCTTGGACTCTGGAATGAAGTGCTCCGCGTACAAGGATTCTGGCACGTGTAACTAGTGTCAGTAATGTATTGTGCAGAAAAATACAGCTCCATGTTCAGTTCCTTGATTGCTTGTTCCATTGATAATCATAGTGAAAAATAGTTGGCACTGTACGCTTGGCTTTATCGTGTTATTTGGCTGCCCTACATATTTTAGCTAGTCCTAAGTCGTCACGATGTATATCATATTGATATGTTAATATATAGTGTCGGACTGTTACTCTATCATTCACAGTTGTTCTTACAAGCTGCACTATCGAGTAGATCCTTCTCTTTCAGATTTTAGAAAAAACCCATTATCTTAGTTCGTCTTCGTGATGCACCTCAGTGAAGACTAGTAACTACCCCCACACTTCTTTCACATCTTTGCTTTTCCCAACTCCGCTAATTAACTTCATTTGTTTTCCGTTCTTTGTGAATTTAGTTTGCACATGTAGAGAAGATATCTAACAACGGTCATGTTCTATCCGTTTGTACAGCTGAAGCAATCACTGCATGTTCCTGGAACCAATATGTTATCTGCAGCGATGTACCTGTGCTTGTTGAGTTTTGGGCCTCATGGTGTGGACCTTGTAAAATGGTAGATCGAATTATCAACGAAATTGCGGAAGAATACGATGGAAGGATAAAATGCTATAAGCTTAACACTGATGATTACCCACAAACTGCAACATCTTACAATATCGAGAGGGTTCCGACTGTTTTACTATTCAAGGATGGAGAGAAAATACATAGTATTACTGGAACTCTGCCAAAAGCTGTGTATGTGAGGGCCATCGAGAAATCTTTCTTGGAACAATGATCATTCTGGTTAGAACGTCATCTTGTTGCTTGGTCCAGATTCATATTACCATATACTTGATTTATCACTGTCAGTTGGTGCAAAGGGTACAGAAGGTAAAGTGGGAGTTACAGCGTGAGCTTCTTGCGTGGACTTACGCTGTACGGGTGATCCTTTTTCTATGCACCCGTAATGTAAATATTGATGTACCTCTGAAAAAAGAACAGATTGCTAAACCTTTTTATTTTATTCCAAAGGCTGTAATGAATCACGATTGTTATCATTGATGTGAAACAGGGTTGCATATTTGAGGCCCTCACAAATATCTTGTTAATGATGTCAAAACCAGATTTCGTTATATTTTACTCTTTTGCACCACTTATGTATTTCACTCGTCATGGTATTTTTCAAATCTAGGATAAATCTTTCATTATTTTGTTTCCACAGTTCATCTTTTTGTTATAACCTATAATCCTATATGCATAAGCAGCCGACCTGCTGAAGTTTATCTTCTGAAATGGTACATCTCTGCTATTTAAGTGCAGTTGTTGTTTCTGTGGGCTGCTATTACCGATCAAATTCTCTCAGGTAGATCTTCAAGGTATGTATTATTAAACTTTGTGTTCCTATTATTTGTTGTCTCTAATCTGGAATATATTTCAAGACTCCCTCTTTGATTCAAAAGGATTTTTTGGAGTATTCTTGTCCTTAGGGATTTTGCATGCATGGGTTGTTTAATTTGTAGGGGTGCAAACCCTAGGAATTTTTACTTAGGATTCATTTAAAAGGATTTCATCAGAAAATTCCATCCACTCCAACCTCTTGGAATGAATCCTAAGTTTTTTCCTATGGACAATCAAACATACTTTCAATTCCGTAGTATTCAAGAGGACATGACACTAATCCTGCATTTCCCCATTCCTGCATTTTGAGGATCCTGCGGATCAAAGAGGCTAAATGTTGGTTGTCATGCATATATTTTTATTTTCCTTTAGCCTGTCTAGATGTAATCTGCAGCTTTTGTTGGGCTGATAAAGAAGTCCCATACCTAGGTAAAACATGACAAAGAATAAGATTCTAGATTAGGTGCAGGAATGTTGTTGGTTGCTGTGGCAGGCGGAAGCAACAGTCTGGGTGTCATAGATTCTTAATCCTTCCATGCTGAAGACTAGTGCAAAGTGCCTGTGAGTGGTCTGAGTGGATCGAGTAGTATGACACATTTTATTTCAAAAAAATTGTACTCCCTCCGTCTCAAATTGGTTGTCTTAGATTTGTCTAGATACGGTATCTAGACGTGTTCTATAACTAAGTACAAACCCCTTGATGCTAATAATATCAAACTGAATTAATTTTTTTACCTCATTTTCCATGGACAGTAGCACAGCTGCAGATGCTCCCACAGTGGTTCTGTTAGCTAGTGGTTGCATGTTTTTAGCCTGCGTTTCAGATTTCTAGCAATTTAGAGTAGCCTGTTGCGGAGGTAGCACGATAATATGCTCGGAACTGCCTGGTGATCACAAGAATGTGCAGGTAGAACCTAAGTGCAGCTGAACCACATTATGTGCCACATGATAAAGATCAAAATTCCGGTGATCTGTTGGTTTTCGGCATGTTTCGACCTAAATCAAAACATGCCCCCTCTGTAATTATGGTTTGGTTTTCCCTCTTCTAATTGAAAAGGCAGTGCTGCTTGTTGCTCTAAAATAAATCCAGCGATCGTCTGATGAGTGCTCAATCTTACGTCAATCTGCAGATTCTAATGGTGATGGGGCTACACTAGAGAATGTTTGCTGAAGTCTGTATATGCGAAATTATTGAAACTATTTTCTCCAACGATATTCAGTTTGGATCCCTGAAGTCATCTTGGCTATACGTTAGAATTTTGTCTAATGCTACTCGTAGTCTCAAAGGTACAGGAGTGAAGCTGGTTAGACATAGGTGGTGCACCAGGTACATGGATCATTCATATGTACTGTAAATATTCCAATGTACTTCTTTATAAAAGGTTTATTTATATCCCTCATGTAAATATCAATGAGGTTTGGAATGGTAAACAATCAGCTTCATTAATTTTTTCATGGACAAAATAACCTTTGTATCCATGGTGTACACTGCTACCTGTTAACTGTTCTTGACAAAGAATAAACCAGCCATTTGAGAATCTCAAGCCAGCATGTAATAATCACATCCTATTACATTTAGAATTTACATACTATTTTGGAGCAAATCGAAGTAGTGGGATACATGTTAGTAATCCCTTTTAAGTGGTCTGGAGATGCTCTTACCCTGCGTTTCAGAATTTTGAGCAATGCAGAGGTAGCCTGTTGAGAAGGAGGTAGCACAAAATACGCTGTCTGGTGATCACCAGAATGTGCAGGTAGATCTATGTGCAGCTGAAACACATTACATGCCACATGATGGAGATCAACATTCTGGTGAGCGTATGATGACTGCTCGATATTACATCAATGTGCAGATTCCAATGGGGATGGGGCTGTGTACCAGGGAATATTTTGCTGAAGTCCGTATATGTGAAACAGTGAGACGGTTTTCTCCAACCATATTCAAGTTGTCTTGGCTTTACCTCAAAAGTTAATCTGATGCTACAGTGCTCACAGCTTTGAAGGTACAGGAGTGAAAACTAGTAATACACGGGTCATGCATCTTTCATAATCACTCTAAAACCCATCCACTGTGCTCCTTTCTGAACTTTCACTTGTATCCCTGATGTAAATATTTACATCTGGAAAGGCAGAGAATCAGGTTCATTAATTTTCTTATGCAGCACAAATAACCTTTGTATCTGTGGTGTACATTGGTACCTGATAACTGTTCTTGATAACGAACACATCAGCCATTTAAGATTCCCAAGCAAGCATGTAACAATGCTTATGATGTTATATTTACATGTTTTGAAGAATATCAAACTAGTGGAAGACTGGAATATAATACTAGTATGTAGTACTAGTTCATTTTAAGCTTTTGAGAAAAATATTTACAAATATGTAATTTATAGACTATAAATACACTTGATATCATCAGTACTCTGGTGTTTTTATTTCATTTCCTCAGTCTTTATTACTTCTTCTGACCAGGCTTATATATTGTTGGTGTTTTTGTATTGTGACATGATTTTGTTTTGGTCCTGCTACACTGAAATTTCTTGCTCGTCACTGAGCGAATGCAGAGACTATTGGACTCCTGACAGCATGGTGTCCTCCAACCTCATTCCAGCTCAAGGACCCATGATTACCAATGTAGCTGTATTCATCTCCTGCTCTCTTCACCTGGCTGACCTGCACGGTGACACTGAACTTCTGCTTGCTGCCTTTGCCTTCAAAAGACAGCGCCAACGGCATCACCGTCACCTTCATGCCTGCCGGAGCTGTCACGGACACGCTGTACTTTGCCGGTTTGCCGGCAACGTTGGTCAGCACCCTGTTGAACGTCCGGGTGGCCGACTTGGTGTTGTTGAGGATGGACCTGGTGTTGTTGAGGATGACCATGAATGATGGGTAGTTCAGGTCAAGGCTTGCACCGGCTGCGCATCCGGCGTTTCGCCTGCCGGTAACGGCCGCTATCTGGCGGCTGCTGTACCGGAGGCCACAGAGGAAGTTGACATAGTCGTCCGCCGTTGTGTCGTATACGAGGCCGGGGTCCGTGGCCTGGTTGGGGCTCACGTGTCCGCTGCCATAGTCGAGAGGCGTCCCCGGTAATTCATTCGGCATGCTGACGATTACATTGTTGGCGTTGTCCTTCACGTAGGCCGTCGTCATCATGGCGGAGCGGATGGCCGCCGGGCTCCAGTCCGGGTGCGCCGACCGCAGCAGGGCGGCGATGCCGGAGACGTGCGGCGACGACATGGACGTGCCGGACACGAGCATATACTTGGTGAAGAGCTTCTGCGTGCCAATCTCCATAATTTCCTTGTTGGGCACCCAGGCCGCGAGGATGTCCACCCCCGGCGCGATGATGTCGGGCTTCAGGATCGCCGGGCTCATCTGGCTCGGCCCGCGAGCGGAGAAATACACCACGGTAGGCGCCGGCTTGACGCCGAGCTCCGTCCCGACAAACCGGATGCTCACCTTGGGCGGCGCCTTTGTCGCCGTCAGGTACTTCTGGATGGCGGCGCCGTCCGACAGGGTGACCAGCACCAGCGGCATGGTGTAGTCAGTCGGCTGCAGGAACTCATTCGTATCGCACGCGACGATCAGCCCGCGGCCGCCGATGGCCTGCACCTCGTCCATCTGCTGCCTGACGCTCTCGCTGGCGGCGCAGAATATGTACTTCCCTTTCACCTCCTTTTGGCTGAGGCTGGAGTACTCGCACCTCTCTTTGTTCTTGTCGCCGTGCCCTCCCCCGTAGTAGAGGTCGGCGCCGGCGATCGCCGTGCTCTCAGGGTACACCGACTTGCCATGGATGGTCTTTGCGCCGCCGCTGCCGTTGTCGAGCGTGACCGTCGCCGTGAAGTCCCTGTCGATGGTCGACGCGCCAACGGTCGTGATCCACGGCGCGCCGTTCATGATGGTGTACCCGTCGGGGCCGTCGTTCCCGGCGGAGCACGTCACGAAGATTCCCTTCTGCATGGCGGCGAAGGCCCCAATGGCGATCACGTTGGTGTCGCATGAATTCTCAGGGAATCCCAGCGATAGCGACATGACGTCGACGCCGTCGGCGATCGCCTGGTCCATAGCGGCCAGCACGTCGCTGGACGCGGACTCGAGGGTGTCGCCCGAGAACACGGCCTTGTACATGGCCACCCTGGCCATGGCCGCGATGCCGGTGGCCGTGCCATTGGCGTAGCCGAAGTAGCTCGCGCCCTTGACGGCACCACCGGCCGCAGTGGACGACGTGTGGGAGCCGTGGCCATAGTAGTCCCTCGGCGAGTCGTAATCGTCCGGCGCTATGGACAGGCCGCGCTGCTTGAGGCCCTTGCTGAACGACCGCGCCCCGATGAGCTTCTTGTTACACATCGAGGCCTTGAAGGCCTTGCCGTCCTCGCAGGCACCCTTCCACCTAGCCGGCACGGGCTTCGTGATGCCTGCGTCGCTGAAACTCTCGCTCTCGGGCCAAACCCCCGTATCGACTATCCCCACGATCACGTCCTCGCCATACTTCGACGCCGGCCAGATGCTGCCGCCGGAGGCGCCGACGAGTCCAAGGAACTCCGGCGTGCGCGTGGTGTGGAGGCGCGCGTACGTCTCCGGGAAGGTGGACACGTGCGCCTCCATGCCCTGTATCTCCGCGAGCTGCCGTGCGTTGAGCACGGCGCTGAAGCCGTTCATGGCGTGCGCGTACGTGTACAGGTGCTCCGGCGCCGCCTCCTCTTTCTTGCCAGACAGCGACGACAGAACCGACGCGTACCAACCCTCGTGCGTCGTGAACGGCGTCGGCATCGCGGACACGTCCATCTGCACGATGTACGGCCGCCGGTCGCTTCCCGCGGGGGCCGCCGAACACGCCACAAATAAGTAGAAGTTTACGCCAAGGAGAGGCAACAAAGCCTGATTCATCGTGTCAGATGTTTCAGCTCAGCTCAGAGCTTCGTTTCCCTCCTACTCTTATGCAGGGCACGCTTCTTGCTTAGACAGAGAGAGATGAGAGTGTGGGTGGATGCTATAAGTGGAGAGCACTCGCAGGGCGCGGCGGTGGTGGCAGCCTGCCGGATACATTATATACATATTGGGTTCCATGGTGGCCATGAGAGGCACTAGAAGTCTACAAAACTAGCCAAGAATCTTCTAAAGATCATCCACACAAAATAACTATTTCAGACTTCTTGCCACTTGCTTGCAACACTCTGATGCCTAGACCATGTACTATGTGTGTTCGGTTCAAAAGAAAAAATCGGTCTTGATTCGCTGCTATGTGTGCATCGCTTGGTGACAGTGCATGCATGCCTATTCTCTGCAATCTCTCTCTTCTCTTTACTCTATGCCATGTGGGCCAGGACACCTTATCACATGCATCCATGCCTGCTTTCCAAGGAACGAAGCGAACCAAAAACTTGATCCACTTTTTGTGTCAGGTCCCATGAATCGATTCATGAAAATGTATGGAACTGGTTCAGAAGGGAGGAGAGAGAAGGTTAGCATCGCTTTTGGCTCACATAGTGTATGGCCTAAGGCCCCATGAATCAATTCTTCGAACAAGGAAAATAACCCGTTCCCCATGTCGCACCCAGGTGACACCGGGGGCGACCCACGCGCCGTCGCCAAGCTCTCCCCTGCCCACCCTCCTCGCCGCCACTGCTGCTGGCCCTTGCCACGGTGGCGGTGGGCCCTGCCATGAAGTTAGCATGGGTCCTCCCTCTCCTGTGGTGGTGCTAGCGGAAGGTAGAGGCGGCTAGGGCATCGGCGGCCGGCTTGTCAGCACAAGGACGCCTTGGTGGTGGCTCGGATGGCGGCGGTGGACCTGCGGGCTTTAGTGTCGTGTCATGCGGTGGATCCTTGAATTTTGCCCAGATCTAGCCTAGTCTTCGGCCGACGGCATGGTAGGCGACGGAGCACGACCCCTGTGGACGTGGGAGGCTGCTTTCCCACTGGATCTGATCGCCTTCCCTTCGGTGGCCAACGGCTGGTGCAAGTGGAGGGATTAGTGCCGGCTAGATGTGGTGCTCGTGCGTGCGAGGAGGCCAGGACGTCGACCTCAACAATGCAACAATACCGATGTGGCTCGGAGACGTCCCCGGTGTGTGTGTGTGTGTGTGTGGCAGACATGTAGTGGCTATGCTACATCTCCGGTTGTTTGGTTGCCCTGCAGCCGGAGAAGAGGATGTCGGGATGGCGGTCCGAGGATAGTGGGCGTGGCGGGGCGCACCATGACATGAGGTGTTGTGGTGATCTCACCGGTGAAGATAGTGGTCGGAGGCAGCGGTTTGCAGGGCATGCTTGTCGACCATTTTGGGTTCGGTGAGCTCAGAAAGACTTGCACCAAATTATGTCGATGTTGGCGTTGATGGCGTCCTAACACGCACCTCCACTCCATGGAGGTATCGTTGAGGATCCCCTTCACCCTCCCCCTCATTGTTTGAGCCTTAGGCTCTCCGGGTGAAAACCCAAGTTTTGGCCTTGTTCGGAGCGGGTGGTGGTGACGTCATCATTGTTTCTCCCTAGGGGGGGCGTCCTTGGAAGCCCGTTACTTCACCTTTTGTCCTTTGACTTGTGTCGCTCTGCATTTTCATCATTGGCTAGGCATGTGTGCGACCCTAGGGGCTGACATGGATGTTAGAGCAGCGACCAGGGGTCGGCATTTGGTTCCCCTGAATCGATCGGTTTGGTTCCTCGGGTTTTCTAAAATTCGGTTTACTGAAATTGAAGACCGATTGGTCCTATCAGAATCGATGCTTCATTCCACCGAATATTTCGGTGCGGGTTCGGTTTTGACTGAATAGACCTGAATTGCATGAAACAAAGGAAGAAATAAACACGAACAAAGTGTAGCAAAAATAGATATGTGAACACTAATGTAGAAGAAGGGATCAATGAACACAATAACATGGAGATGAGGTGTAGCTGGATGTGCCATGAAGAGTCCGAAGCAGATGTTGTTGCAGATCACGGCGATGGATCTTGTGGATGGCAGCGCGGTGCCTCGCACGTCGTCTTCTCGCAGAAGTGCGGAGTATAGTGGCTGAGGGAGGCGACCTTCAAGCGCGAATAAAGAGGGAGGTGGTGATGTTCGGCCTAACCTGGGCCTAGGATGGGCCACGACCGTGGCGTCTTGCAGCGCTATGAGGGAGCTAGACGATGAGGTGTAGATGCGGATGGTGCTGACGGGGTTGTCTTGGCCAGGAGGGCCGCGCCTCGCCGGGGCTGTTGCCCATGTGGCTGGAGCTGCGAGTGGTCATGGATTTCGATCATTGAGAACCGGTGCTGGAGGAGGTTGTTAGGGTGCTTGCGGTTGAAAGGTGGTGTTTTCGGGGCGACGGGAGGTGATGATACCTCGCATTGCTCTCCGGAGCTGAGGCTACGTGTACCTGCAGAGAGAAAGCCCTAGAGTGGTGTTTAATGCTTGGGCGCAGTCGGCATGGCACTTGTCGAAGCATGAGGTGCTGCGATGACTGTGGCATGTAGTGGAGCTTGGTGGGTGGCGATAGTGACTCTCTACCTGGTATGTTGCTCCTCTCATTTCGCTGGCAAGTTGATATCCGGGTGAAAACCTTGCATGGACCATGGTGCGTACCGACAACGGCATCGCTTTGGGGCGTCGTTCTCCTTCTTGTTGGCGTCATTGGGGAGTTCGCGATCCTAACCGACATGAGTAGTCCTAAGATGTCCAGGTGAAAACCTAAGCTCCAGCAGGAGCGAGTGACGACAACACACATGTAGGTACCTTCTTGGAGGCATCACCTTGGAGGATATTATCCCTCCCGATGCAACTAGTTTCTGGCAGCCGGACAAGGTGATTTTGTGGTAAGAGGAGGCAGATCCTAGGGCGGCAGCCCTGGAAAGTGGTTCGGTGTGAGGCGGTGGCCTCAAACCTCCTTGTAGCGACGGTCTTATGGGGCTTGGTCGTGGCCTGACATGGGACTTGGGTGGTGACTTGGAGATCTATGTTCACAACGAGTTTGTCGACCCAACTGATTTGACTTCGAGCAATGTGGAGTTCATCCTAGTTGTTGCATTGGAGCATCATCCCTGAGTCGAAGGTGTGAGTTTGTTGTGTTTGGTAGGACAGTGTCGTGTGGATGACTGGTATCCTCGCTTGTGCGGTTTTTCAGTCCGGTCTTCCTCATAAACAGTGCAATATATGGTTTTCGGTCCTAGTTTTCCTCATAAACTGGGTCAACTCTATTCTATCTGTACAGACTACATGAGCGCCTTGCCTTATTTGAGAGGTTTCTCACAGAAAAAATACGTTGTTTCCTTGCGATATGTGGTTGCTTGTAGTGATATATAGACTCGAAGAAGGAGGGTTAGAGGTGGTGCAATGGGCAGTGCCCTAGGAATATTGAGTGAGGTGACATGTGCATCCCTACGACATTTGGCCGGCTACGAGAAAGAGGAGCGATGGGTTTGGGTCGCTAGTGGGAGAGATGACCTCATGTTAAATTAAGGAGAGACTATGTTGTGGGATATTTTTTTAGAATCTGATGTCTTCGGAGATATGGCTGAGAGAGCGTTAGGATACTCATGGGCCCCAAGGATTTGGCCATCCTTTTAATGTGTTCTTCAACCAGCTGGGTCCACCAAGGCTGAAAGACGAAAGCGCCAATGTAATTTCGGTTTTGCGAAACTAAAGAACAGATTTTCAACTGAATTTCTCGGCTTCGGTTAGTTCTGCTTTGGTGTCAATTTATTCAGGCTATATTTCTGGTTCTCAGTTTATATGCCCACCCCTAGTAGTGGCTCCAGGTTTTCTGCATTCGTATCACAGGGTATCGGCTTTGGTCACTTGGGTGGCATGGTCATCAGCCTCGTAGGTGTAGGGGTTCGTGCCCGAAGACAATACATTTTTCCTACGCCAAGAACCCTAATGCCAAGACCTATCTATTATTAATGCAGCAACGGGAAGCTTTTCAAAACTTACCCTTGAAGACCAAAAAACGTTGTACGCATCATGTATGCGCTCATGCATGCAATCCAAGTGGTCTTCAAGTGAAGAGTTCTCTTCCATCTTAATGGAGAGAAAATCTCCCATCAGCTCATACTCCCATATACGTGCTTGTTCCACGAAATGTGTCCTAAGTTGTACAATTACCGTACGAGGGTCAAGATTACCCACGACTGGCCACAGCTCATCCACCATCCCGAAACGCATCGTCACTGATATGAAGGTGGACATCTCACGACGGTAATAGCGGTCTTCCTGCTGCTCTGGGGTCTCTAAGATACTGGGCTGCTCCAAATCCATCTCGTCGAGTATATAGTTGACCACGTCATTCTCGCTAAGGAGAACATGGAGACGTGCAACCCACATAGAAAAGTTGGATCCATCTAACTTGAACTTTTCTCCTTCTAACCAATCGTCAACAGGGAAGGTAGCATCAGGGAGAACCATTTTCTATATTTATAATTGCAAAAAGAATTTAGACTAAGTTTATAATTAAATAAGTTAATATAATAACTCCACTAAAAACACCTATCCCCTGAAGGGTTCTAGTGATTACACGACCCCTTTTATCCACATCTCCCCCGATCGTCACGACCATCAATGTGGGTGCTAGGGTGGACGCCTAAACGTCGGTCACATCATTCATACGACTCTTGCTCGATCTTTCGACCCTCTGTGTTCTGAGGCCATGTTTACATATGCTAGGCTCGCCAACTCAACCTTAGTGTATTCGGTGTGCAACATGGCTTACACCCACTGTATGCGAATGTAGATATGTCTGACACCCGATCATCACGGCGTTGCCTCATACCAAAGAACTTTCTTGGTGGTGCACACTAAGGGAGAACACAATCATTGGTATTTTTTAATAGGGACCATCTTATTAGGCTACCGTTGAGTATCTAATACTAGCACAGAATAAGATATACAAGCAATATACATTGAATGTAAGAGTGATGCGATATGGTCCTTCTCACTGTGATCCCCATCCCGCGCCTCCAGATTCCGGCGCCAGGGTTCCGGCACCGTAGGGACCAGGGTACCGGTGCCTTCCGACGTGGTAGTCCGTAACCTCCGTAAGCATCTACTACTACTTAGCAACATAAAGTATGTACTTTACCTTTGCCACAACCATATGACATCATAACGCCCCCTACAAAACAAAGTTAGACGTCTCTACTTTATCTTTGCATGTTTTACGTGGCTGAATAGGCTTTCGCACAAGAACCGTTCTTACCTATGAACTTTCACCACAATGCTGATAAAGTAGTTGTCTATACTACACCCCTTTCGGGGCCCTCCGTTACAAATGGTATACCAACTAATGCGAGAGAGACAAACACCCCCCAAAGCCACTTTATACAGTACAAGCCGTATGTTAAGCATGGACCAGTCTCGCGAATGAACGCGTAAAGTCGGTTGGGGGCCGCTTCATCAAGCATTGTTGTGGTATATATAAGTATACGTGGGAGGGTAACAACTAAAAGATCAACGCCCACAAACTACATCTCGTGTGTTCTACCCGTACTAGCAATACTACGCATAGATCTAGCTCTGATATCACTGAAGGGGTTCACGTATGAAAACAATAAAATTTTACCCTATGCCCCTAAGCACCTTTGCTGCCAGGACCGATCTATTAGTAATGCAGTAATGGGATGGGCTTTTCATGAACTTACCCTTGAAGACCGAAAAACATTGTCAACTCTCGGGAGAGCGTGGTTTATGTAGACGAGCCCAAGCCGACCTCAAGGTCGTGATGAAGTCCTTGCGCTCCTGCGGATCCAACGACTTGCAGTGCCTCAAGTGTGACACCTCGAAAGGAGTTACATGCATCTGGTGCCTAGTGATGACTCCCGCTTCCCCGATCCAGCGGCAGTTGCAGAAGTAGAGCTCCTGGATCCGAATCCCACAGCGTGACGGTGCTCTGCAGTGAAGATGTATCTCGTTCGCGAAGTCCGGGCTTGGGACCACGGTCACGGGAGAGAGAGAGAATATCAATTGGAGGTCTCTCCAAAAGTGAGGAAACCTTTATTGGATATTGGTTGTATTTTCTGGTCAAAATACCCACTATATATGGGGAGGGGAGGTACTAACTCCCTCAAAGTCCCGTGATGGTACTAAAGGAGGGGAGAGGGGGCAGCCGTCGGCCGGACCAAGTGGGCCCCACGTGGGTGGCCAAGGCCCAGCCAGCCACCCCTCCTCCTTTATCCTCTTGCCTTTCCCTCATGGGCCCTTCTCCCTCCGGAATTTGGCCCATTAAGGCTTTTGACCTTTTAATTGATTTTCTTATTTATTAAATAATTATGAATAAATAATTAAATCAATATTTAACATTCATTCACATATTATTCAGTCTCCGTGACTATGGAACACTTCCACCTCCACTCCGGACATCCTCTAGACTTACCGAAACCCTTCCGGTTTTCTCTCTTTCTATTCTTCGGTGATTCTACCGATCCTGTAAACACTCTCTAAGCATCACCAAGCCCTTAAGCATGATACCCCACGGTTCAGGAACACTCCATACATGGTCGGGACACTCCCGGACCAATGATCAACAGAGGGACCTGGATGGCCATGTGACCCCTGTGCATTCCACGAAGATCTTTTGTCGTTTGAACCGTGACTATCGCGTCTTATTCCTGTTGTCTCTCAATACTTGCATTGCCCGAGATCTGATCAATGACATCACCATGTCGGGTTCAATCTCGTTACTGACAAATGCTACTTGACTCGTTTCGACAAGTGATATCCCTGTGATCAAATCACACGCTGCGTAGCTATTGGATATAACTTTTCCGAGTGGGCCCTCGAGTATCTTTCCGTCACACGGATGGACAAATAGCGCTCTTGACATATATTGCCTCTACTGTTTCTTCGAATACCTGAACACACCTTTATGATCACTGTATTACCAAGTGACGTTTGATGCTATCTAAGCACTCTCGGGAGATAGTGATTGATATAGCCTCACGGTCTAAGGAATAGTCCACTCGGTCTATTCTAATCATCGTAACTTGAACTTTGTGACATAATCGGGTCACGATGTGTAGGTTGGGTATTAGTTCATCATCTCATTCTCGGAATGAGATGACTCCATTTCCAACTGGCATAAATGCCACATGATTAAGAAACCTTGATCATCTATTGACCAATGAACCAGTGACTAGAGTTTCCCTGGGAACCCCTGGTTGTTTATATATCACACATGTATGGACGTTTCCTTTCAATATACAGTTATAGCATGATATAAAACTTAATCATAAACTTTATGAAATATGATAATAATCCTTATTATTATTTGTCTATAGGGCATATTTCCAATATCTATAACCTAAAGTGTTCTCTGAATCTTTTGTAAAGAGACGAGTTGTAACCTATAGTCATGTCTTAGACCTGCTATGTTTCTATTGTACCACTCCGAGAGATGTAATACTGGTGGAATGGTGTTTCATTGGTGTTATATCAATGACTATAGTGTACTATATTATGCAGTGGTATGCTGTGTCACTACACCGGTCCAGGCGATGACTTGGCATCAGATCTGGCATCTTCTTCATGATGATCATGATCGGATGTTGTGTCTGTTGGGTCCGCAGCATAGAAAACAAAAAAATTCCTACAGTGTGAACTATACGACAAGATCTATCTACTAGATACAGAGCAAACGGGTGGACATACATCCATGGAGAACTTACCCTCGAAGACAACGAGCTTTGTTAACGAGTAGGAACTCGTGGTTGATGTAGTCGTACACTTGCCGATCTCAAGATCGTGAGGAAGTCCGGCGCAACTCTCAGCAGCGCATCCTTTTCTCTCGTTCAAGCCACGGGACAACCTCCACCTCCTCGCTCGAGATCCCCAGAGCAAGCGACGCCCGGCGATCCATCCTTCCATCTGAAATGCCACTGGAACATGTATCTCGCTAATCCGAGACCATGGGGGAATAATTCTAGAGGGGGAGAGAGATCCTTCACAAGGAGGTGTGAGGATGAAGGAGGGAATGGGTGGCCTTTTATAGGAGGAGGGGGGGTGCCCCCTCTCTCCATGGCCGGCGCATGGGGGGGGGTGACCCCTCACCTCCCCCATTCATGTGGTGGTAACCCCTCCACATTAAAATGCCTCTTCACATTCCCTTTTAAAGTCTCCACTTTAAATGCATTAAGTTTCTCCAAATTTAATGATCTCTCATTTAATAAAACTCTTTTATTAAATTTATTCAGATTTTTGTTAATTACTTTAATTAACAAACATTCACATATAGCCCCTTGCAATATTTCAATATCACATGCAGAACCACTTTCTGCAATTTCACCCGAAACAATTTCCGGTTTCTATTGAAACAATTCCTGCGCTTTGCAATTCTTTCGTCTGAAACATATGTGCTCCAAAATGGTGTCCGGTAACTCTTGAGTGTGCCACCCTATGGTCGCGAATAATGCAGACATGATCGAGACCCTTCTCTGATCAATAATCAGCAGTGGGACCTGGAGATCCGTACTGACTCCTACACATTCAACGATGACTCCTGTGATCATGAGAACCTTTAACGCTTGTAACTAAATCCCTTTGTCTCTCGATATATTACATGTCTGAGATTTGATCATCGGTATCTCCATACCTAGTTTGATCTCGTTACCGACATGCACTCTTTTCTCGTTCCTGTGATATAACATTCTAGTGATCACATCACTTGCTTGCAAGCTATCCTAATATGATATCACCGAGAGGGCCCAGAGTATATCTATCCGTCATCTGGATTGACAAATTCCACTCTTGATCCATGAGCCTCAACATAACACCTTCGTAGCACTGAACCCATCTTTATAGTCACCCTGTTACGGTGTGACGTTTGATGTTATCAAGATACTCTTCTGGTATTAGCAATTAACATGATCTCATGGTCTAAGGATAAAGATTACTCCATATGATGTTATAGCAATATAAACACAATGACTTGATCGTAATGCTATACTTCGGATGAATGTTCATCACATCATTTCACAAATGTTGTGACCTTGTTATTAACAACATCCAATGTCCATGATCAGGAAACCTTGATCATCTTGTTAATCAACAAGCTAGTCTATAAGAGAGGCATGACTATGAACCCTTTTTGTTTATTAAACACACATGTATTGATGTTTCCTATCAATACAATTATAGCATGCAAAATAAACATCTATCATATACAAGGAATACATAATAACAACTTTATTATTGCCTCTCAGGGCATATTTCCTTCAGTCTCCCACTTGCACTAGAGACAATAATCTAGTTTATATAGTGATAAATCTAACACCCATGGAGTTCTGGTGTTGATCATGTTTTGCCCTAGGGAGTACTTTAGTCAACGGATCTGCTACATTCAGGTCCGTGTGTACTTTACAAATCTTTATATCTCCATTCTTGACATGCTCGCGGATGGAGTGAAATCGGCGCTTAATATGCATGGAATTCTTGTGAGACCTTGGTTCCTTGGCGTTGGCTATGGCTCCATTGTTGTCACAATAGACCACCATCGGGTCCAACGCACTGGGAACCACACCCAGTTCCGTTATGAACTCCTTCATCCAAACCGCTTCTGCTACCGCTTACAAGCGAGAACATATTCCGCCTCCGTTGTTGATCCAGCCACCACGGGTTGTTTGGAGCTCCTCCAACTAACTGCTGCTCCGTTCAAGAGAAATACGTATCCGGATTGAGACTTAGAGTCATCCGGATCAGTGTCAGAGCTAGCATCGACATAACACTTAGCGACTAGCTCTTCTTCGCCTCCGTATATAAGAAACATATCCTTAGTTCTTCTCAAGTACTTAAGGATATTCTTGACCGCTATCCAGTGTTCCGAACCTAGATCAGATTGGTACCTACTAGTCAAACTAATAGCATGTGCCACATCCGGTCTTGTACATAGCATGGCATACATTATAGAACCTATGGCTGAGGCATAGGGGATCTTATCCATTATCTCTCTTCCTTCCGCCGTAGCTGGACTTTGAGTCTTACTCAATGTCTTGCCTTGCAACATAGGTAAGAACCCCTTCTTACTTCCGTCCATATTAAACTTCTTTAATATCTTATCAAGGTATGTACTCTGCGATAGCCCAATTAGGCGTCTTGATCTATCTCTATAGATTTTAATGCCTAATATATATGAAGCTTCACCAAGGTCCTTCATCGAAAATTTGCTGTTTAGATAACTTTTAACACTGTTTAAAAGATCTAAATCATTTCCAATCAATAATATGTCATCCACATATAATATCAGAAATGCCACATTGCTCCCACTCACTTTCTTGTAAATACAAGTCTCTCCATAAGTTTGGACACATCCAAACTCTTTGATCACCTCATCAAAGCGGAGATTCCAACTGCGGGATGCTTGCTTCAGTCCATAGATGGATCGCTGAAGTTTGCACACCTTATCAGCATCCTTAGGATCGACAAAACCCTTAGGTTGTATCATATACAACTCTTCTTCAATATTACCATTGAGGAACGCAGTTTGACATCCATCTGCCATATTTCATAATCGAAATATGCAGCAATTGCTAACATAATCCTAACCGACTTAAGCATCGCTACGGGAGAGAATGTCTCATCGTAGTCAACTCCTTGAATTTGTCAAAAACCCCTTTGCGATAAGTCGAGCCTTATAGATGGTCACATTACCATCAGCATCAGTTTTTCTTTTGAAAATCCATTTATTCTCAACGGCCTTTCGGTCGTGAGGTAAGTCCACCAAGGTCCAAACCTGGTTTTCGTACATGGATTCCATCTCGGATTTCATGGCTTCTAGCCATTTGTTGGAATCAGGGCTCATCATCGCTTCTTCATACGTCGTAGGGTCATCTATTTCATCAATCATGAAATTCATAACAGGATTGCCGCATTCGGAGCTGCGTGTCACGTGTCGCTTGACTGCGAGGTTCGGTAGTGTCCTGTTTCAGAGTTTCATGATCAATATCATTAGCTCTCTCTTTATTAGGTGAAGTCAACTCCGAAACAACTTCTGGAGCTGCGCTACTCGCCATTTCATAAAGAGAAGGTTCAATAACCTCTTCGAGTTCTACCTTCCGACTACTCACACCTTTCGCGAGAAACTCCTTCTCAAGAAAGGATCCATTCTTGGCAACAAAGACCTTGCCCTCGGATCTGTGATAGAAGGTATACCCAATCGTTTCCTTAGGGTATCCTATGAAGACGCATTTTTCCGCTTTGGGTTCGAGTTTATCCGGTTGAAGTTTCTTCACATAAACATCGCATCCCCAAACTTTAAGAAATAACAGTTTAGGTTTGTTTCCAAACCATAATTCATACGGTGTCTTTTCAACAGATTTAGATGGTGCCCTATTTAAAGTGAATGCAGCGGTTTCTAGTGCATAACCCCAAAATGACAGTGGCAAGTCAGTCAGAAACATCATAGATCGAACCATATCCAATAAAGTACGATTACGACGTTCTGACACACCATTACGTTGTGGTGTTCTGGCAGGCGTGAGTTGTGAAACTATTCCACAGTCTTTCATATGTGTGTTAAACTCGTAACTAAGATACTCTCCTCCACGGTCGGACCGTAGAAATTTGATCTTTCTGTTACGATGATTTTCCACTTCATTCTGAAATTCTTTGAACTTTTCAAAAGTTTTAGACTTGTGTTTCATCAAATAGATATACCCATATCTACTCAAATCATCCGTGAAAGTAACAAAATAACGATATCCACCTCGCGCCGACACACTCATTGGTCCACACACATCAGTATGTATGATTTCAAATTGATCTATCACCCGTTCCATTGAACCGGAAAACGGCGTTCTAGTCATCTTGCCCATAAGGCATGGCTCACATGTATCAAATGATTCAAAATCAAGTGATTCCAAAAGTCCATCAGAATGGAGTTTCTTCATGCGTTTAACGCCAATATGACCTAGACGACAGTGCCACATATATGTAGATATATCATTATCAAGTTTAATTCTTTTAGCATCAACATTATGAATATGCGTAATACTACTATCGAGATCCAACAGAAATAAACCATTCAACATAGGTGCATGACCATAAAAGATATTATTCATATAAATCGAACAACCATTGTTTTCAGACTTAAATGAATAACCACTTTGCATCAAACACGATCCGGATACAATGTTCATGCTCAGTGCAGGCACCAAATAACAATTATTCAGGTTTATAACTAATCCCGACGGCATATGGAGAGGCAGCGTTCCGGCGGAGATCACATCAACTCTTGATCCATTGCCTCCCCGCAGCGTGACCTCATCCCTTGCTAGTTGTCGCTTGTTCCGCAGCCCCTGAACCGAGTTACATATATGAGCAACCGATCCCGTATCAAATACCCAGGTGCTACTACGAGTACTAGTCAAGTACACATCAATAACATGTATATCACATATACCGTTGTTTGCCTTGCCGGACTTCTTGTCCGCTAAATACTTGGGGCAGTTGCGCTTCCAATGGCGATCCCTTGCAATAGTAGCACTCGATTATCGGACTTAGGGCCAGCTCGGGGTTTCTTTTCAGGCGCGGCAACAGACTTGCCACCCTTCTTTCCCTTGTGCTTGCCTGTCTTGTCCTTCTTGAAACCGGTGGTCCTATTGATCATCAACACTTGATGTTCTTTCCTAATCTCCACTTCTGCAGTCTTAAGCATTGACAGAAGCTCAAGAAGAGACTTCTTCATGCCCTGCATATTATAGTTCATCACGAAGCTCTTGTAGCTAGGTGGCAGAGATTGGAGAACACGATGTATGCCTAAGTCAATGGGAATCGTTATTCCCAAGGACACAAGCTTATCGGCGTACCTTTTCATTTTGAGTACGTGCTCACTAACGGAGCTGTTTTCCTCCATCATGCAGCTAAAGAACTTTTCTGTAGCATTATAACTCTCTACGGCAGCATGGGTATCGAAAATCATTTTCAATTCTCCCATGGTATCAAAGGCATTGCCATTTTCGAAACGCTTTCGAAATTCTGGCTCTAGCCCATACAGTATGCCGCAATGAACTAAGTTGTGGTCCTCCTGACGAGTTAAATAGACGTTCTTTTCCTCGTCAGGGGCATCAGGAGCTGGTGGGGGGCCTAGCGGTGCATCTAGCACATATTGCTTTTGTGCAGCAGTGAGGAGAATCCTCAAATTCATAGCCCAGTTTGTGAAGTTGCTACCATTCACAGCAAGTTTCTTTTTCTCCATGAACACATTGAAATTAAAAGCAGGTGGTGCCATCTACACCAGAATTTGTAAAGTATATTTAGACTAAGTTTATGATAGATTGAGTTCAACTAATCCAAATTACTAATGAACTCCCACTCAAAAATGACATCCCTCGTGTCCTTTTGGTGATTACATGAACCAAATCCACTACACCAAGTCCGATCATCACGTGAGTCGGTGTAGCTTCAAAGGCGAGCATCTATATGGGCATCATATCAACTATATGACTCATGCTTAACCTTTCGGTCCGTGTTCCGAGGTCATGTTTGTACATGCTAGGCTCGTCAAGTAAGAACCTTAGTATTTGCGTGTGTAAAACTGTCTTACACCCGTTGTATGAAAGCGTAGAGTTGAGAACACCCGATCATCACGTGATGCCTCAAAACACGATCCACAAAACAGTGCATACTTAAGGAAGAACACATTTTATCTTGACATCTAAATGAGGGATCATCTTATAATGCTACCAAACGCGCCAAACTAGCAATATAAGATGCTAACATCTAATGTGTGAAGTGAGGTGATATGGTCCATGCATTTGATCTCTATCATTTGCATCGTGGTATGATCTCTATCATTCCTTTGTGTGTAAGGCCAAGGTCTATGGAACTTACACGTTAAGTGAGTTGTAAGAGTATCTATCATACATCTACTTACAACAATACCATATCAAAACACTAGCCCAGCAACGATCTAAACTAGACGCCTCTAATTTATCAATTGCAAGTTTTACGTGGCTTAGGGCTTTCGGAGATAGAACCTGTCTAACCTACGAACATAAACCACAACGAGGATAACCAAGTTATTAGCAACTCGTTGTAAATCAGATATTGACTATAGTAGGAGAGACAGACACCCGCCAGCCACATGCAAAACAAGTTGCATGTCAGTCATGGAACCGGTCTCATGTACGATGACATGTAAGGTTGGTCCGGGCCGCTTCATCCCACTATGCCACTAATATCCAAAGTACATAGAAGATGCAATAACATGATCATCATCGCCCACATATAAACATATGTGTACTACCCGTGCAAAGCACCTACACATAGATCTGGCTCTGATACCACTGTTGGGTCCGCAGCATAGAAAACAAAAAAATTCCTACGGTGTGAACTATACGCCAAGATCTATCTACTAGATACAGAGCAAACGGGTGGACATACATCCATGGAGAACTTACCCTCGAAGACAACGAGCTTTGTTAACGAGTAGGAACTCGTGGTTGATGTAGTCGTACACTTGCCGATCTCAAGATCGTGAGGAAGTCCGAGCGCCGCAACTCAGCAGCGCATCCGCACTCGCACACACGTTCAAGCCACCGGACAACCTCCACCTCCTCGCTCCAGCGATCCAGCGGAAGCAGCAACTCCTTCCAGACAAAATGCCACCGGGAACATGTATCTCGCTAATCCGAGACCATGGGGGAATAATTTTAGAGAGGGAGCGAGATCCTTCACAAGGAGGTGTGAGGATGAAGGAGGGAATGGGTGGCCTTTTATAGGAGGAGGGGGGGTGCCCCCTCTCTCCATGGCCGGCGCATGGTGGAGGGGTGACCCCTCACCTGCCCCATTCATGTGGTGGTAACCCCTCCACATTAAAATGCCTCTTCACATTCCCTTTTAAAGTCTCCACTTTAAATGCATTAAGTTTCTCCAAATTTAATGATCTCTCATTTAATAAAACTCTTTTATTAAATTTATTCATAATTTTGTTAATTACTTTAATTAACAAACATTCACATATAGCCCCTTGCAATATTTCAATATCACATGCAGAACCACTTTCTGCAATTTCACCCGAAACAATTTCCGGTTTCTATTGAAACAATTCCTGCGCTTTGCAATTCTTTCATCTGAAACATATGTGCTCCAAAATGGTGTCCGGTAACTCTTGAGTGTGCCACCCTACGGTTCGCGAATAATGCAGACATGATCGAGACCCTTCTCTAATCAATAATCAGCGGACACGGAGATCCGCATCGACTCCTACACATTCAACGATGACTCTGTGATCGTGAGAACCTTTAACGCTTGTAACTAAATCCTTTGTCTCGATATATTACATGTCCGAGATTCGATCATCGGTATCTCCATACCTAGTTTGATCTCGTTACCGACATGCACTCTTTTCTCGTTCCCGTGATATAACATTCTAGTGATCACATCACTTGCTTGCAAGCTATCCTAATGTGATATCACCGAGAGGGCCCAGAGTATATCTATCCGTCATCTAGATTGACAAATTCCACTCTTGATCCATGAGCCTCAACATAACACCTTCAGTAATCGAACCCATCTTTATAGTCACCCTGTTACGGTGTGACGTTTGATGTTATCAAGATACTCTTCCGGTGTTAGCAATTAACATGATCTCATGGTCTAAGGATAAAGATTACTTCGTATGATGTTATAGCAATATAAACACAATGACTTGATCGTAATGCTATACTTCGGATGAATGTTCATCACATCATTTCACAAATGCTGTGACCTTGTTATTAACAACATCCAATGTCCATGATCAGAAAACCTTGATCATCTTGTTAATCAACAAGCTAGTCTATAAGAGAGGCATGACTAGGAACCCTTTTTGTTTATTAAACACACATGTATTGATGTTTCCTATCAATACAATTATAGCATGCAAAATAAACATCTATCATATACAAGGAATACATAATAACAACTTTATTATTGCCTCTCGGGGCATATTTCCTTCAGTGTCTGCGTGTCCGCGTCTTCTCCACCACCATCGGATCCGGCATCTCCTTCATGATGATCATGATCATGTCCACGAGCATCTTGTTCATCATAATCATGTTTGGTATCTTCGTGAGCACCATTGCCTGTCGGTGCCCCGTTGTTGACGTCCTCGTTAATGTAGTCGGGCATGAAACCACCCATGAGTAAGTGCTTCTCCAATGTCCCAGAATCAGGTTTGATTAGGGTACCAATTTTGCATCTCTTACAAGGACATCTTATCTCGGTCATGTTGTTCTGAATCATGACGGCTGACGCGCGTGGCTTGTATCTAGCCACCATAGCTTCGCTCATCTGACGCACCATGGTTGCCTGTGCGGCGGTATGGAGCAAAAGGGAATATTTAGAACCATGCATGCAAAAATTCGGCATGATCTTCCCTATAAATAGGACATATGAGTAGTGCAAAAATTTTCCAAAACATTCATTGCACCACACACACCGCCACCTGCACAACACAAAGCATACACAAGAACACAAGCATATATCCATGTAAACATCGTATCCCGAGCCAACACCGTTGTCCGCACACATAAAAATAGAAGTATATATATATCCATGTACACAAGAACACAAGCATTTATCACAAGAACACAAGCATATATACCGCCAACATCGTCGTCCACACACACACAAAACAAGCATAAGTTACACGAGACGAGAGAGGCCGCACAAGAGAGCGTGTGGTGACTTGATGTGGAGGAGAGGAGAGAAAAAGGTGTGTGCGCTTACTTTAGTGGATCTACACGGTGGAGAGGAGTTTCCTTTATAGATCCATCCAACCCAAAGAGGTTTTGGCAACTTAAAATGGAGAAATTGTTGGAGAAAATGTGGTAAGGAGGAGGAGCAACTCGAGCTAGATCTAGTGGAGATGGGGAAAGTGAACTAGCTAGTGGAGGGGTAGGGGAAAGTGGGCCATCTTTTTGTGTGGCTGGCACGACATATCCGTAGCGCACCAGCTACACGGTGCGCCACTGACTACATATACCCGTGGCGCACCTCCATAATGTGCGCCGCAGGTTACATGTCACTGTTCAGATGGATGGGTCCACAAACACCCATGGCGCACACTGATACCGTGCGCCACTGTTAAACCCACTATGCGTGGCGCACGACCCAAACGGTACGCCACAGATGTGCTGCCCATACACGGGGTCGGCCGGCAGCGCTGGGGCCCACTTTATGGTGGCGCACCGTTTGGGCCGTGCGCCACGGGTATGGACAGGTCAGTGGCGCACGGCCTACCATGTGCGCCACAGATAACTATCCGTGGGGCACAGATTTAGTGTGCGCCACTGATAAGGACTCTATGGATAAGCATTTTCCTACTAGTGGCAGGTCCATCTTCCGGGCTCGGTTGTCGACATGTCGAGGCTTCGTACATGAGGATGGACATCGTATTGGCATGGGGTAACAGACCATTCAGAGGTGTATCAAAATCGCACAAAGATAGCAGCGAGTTAACCTTGTCATGGAGTAACTTGGCTTGGACAAGCGTCATAGGACCACTTTGATGACTTGGCGGAGAGAATGTAGAGACATCCGTGGGAAGGGCTGGAACTATGAATTTAGCTTACTTATATAGCACTGAAACCAACTGAACGGATACATACGTAAACGAGAAAAGAAATTGAAAGCACATTAACTAACTACTGTAGATAAGTAGGAATTACATACGTATCAAAGTCCAGATCACCCCACATTGCACTTACCATAAGTCAACCAAAACAATTCACATGTGTCAGTGGCCAGGCAGTCAGGGGCCACAAGCATATGAGGTGGAAGCGATCAATAGTCAAACTGGTTGTTGCTGGCGTACGTCTGGCCCCCCCAGGTCCACCACGCCGGCACGACGTCGTTCAAGTACACCGTCTGGCCGCCGGTGGAGGTAACCTTGAAGGAGAGGGCCTGTCCGATGAGCACGGAGTTGCACTGCCAGTTTGCTCCCCAGTTCCTCGTCAGCGCGATCCATCCCGTGTTAGTCCCCTTGACCGACATGGACTGGACTGAACCGCTACCGGCGACGTTGGTGATGAGCACAAGCTGGAAGTATTTGAACCCTGTAATGCTGAACCTCATCCCTCCCGTCCTCCAGCACTTGACCCTACAATTAAAGCTTAGACTCCGTGTTTTTTTTGGCACTACAATAGTATGGGTTGATGCGTGGACGGTGCAGTTACTTACTTCTGGTAGAGGATCGGGATGATGCCGGCGCGGTAGATGCCGATGTTCTCCCAGGACGGCTGGGACATGTCGAAGTGGGGGCGTGGGGTGTTGCACCAGCCGCCGTTGTCGTTGGGGAGAGCCCAGTTTGGCGGGCAGAGGTTGGTGGCGGTGATGGTGACGGCGACGCCGGGCTTGCACATCACGGACTTGCTGGTGTCGCACATGATGAGGTAGCACTCCCCGCACGACGCGCCGTCTTTGAACAGCACTGTGCTCAGCGCCGCGTTCCACACGCCGTAACCCTGGTTGTACAGGTTGCTGTATCCGCACGCGCCACCTGAGCAAACAAAATCTCTAGTGTTATTAGTACTACTAGTAATTGTGTTGAGAGACCCACCACCGCCGTCCGGAGCTGGGACACATACCCATGGTGCCGGAGGCGTCCTTCCCACCGTAGAACGTCGCCGTGCCCCTGCTCCAGTCAGCCATCGCCGACGCGACGCAGAGTGCGAGGAGAGACAAGAGCCCGAGCTTCGCCGGCGTGCCCATCTCGTCCGTACTACTGATATCGATCAAGATCACCGAGCTTGAAGGGTCTAGCTAGATCACTGGTTGATTGTTCCGGTCGAACAGTTCGGTACGGTATGCTTATATAACACAGCAGCAGCAGGGATTAAATTCGGCCGGGGGAGCGATGGGAATTCGCGGGAGAATGATTGATTGATTGCATGCGATAGCATCCGAGTGCTAGCTAAGCTCACATGCATGCAATGCAATGTCAAACCTTCGGATAATTAGGGATTCTCCTCCTGCGTTGTAGTATATGCATCCTGAGTCAGCTCCTCTCTTCGCCACCCTGTGCAGCCAAAACTCATTTCCTTCCACACTACCATCCATTATTCCTTTACAAGTTAGTAAAGATTATGCGGCATGCATATGCATGTGTCCACTTGAGAGTATGGAGGTTGAAGAAAATTAATTAATGGAAACTTGTGCTGTAATGTTGAGGCGAATGCTCTCGGGAAAAGCAGATTTATTAGCACTTTCGCAACAAATAAAAAACAGACTTAGCAAAGGTGGATTAGAAATTGCAAGAACATGCGATGAAGCCTGATAAAAGAAACGGAGGACCCACATGAGGCCACGAGAGGAGCCAGCGGAGTGGGCACATGGACTGCGGCGGCCGGCCTGCCGTACTTGTCCGTGCCCACCAGCATTTCCGGTAATTCGGTTGGTCAGTAGAGGGCTTTGGTTTGGTGAATGCCGTACTCCTGGTCCTGAATTTTTTTCCTGAGCATCGTCCCCCTCTTTATTCAAACTTCAACTATTACATGGATTTCCACACCATCAGGTGGGTGCAAAACCAAACTAAACGACCGAAGTAACTAAAAACGGCAAATCTAGCCAGATTATGTGCCTTCATGTTTGCAGATCTTCTTTCAAAGTGATCGAAAGCTCCTGGAACTCCGTTCTTCTCTCCTCCGTGTCCGATGGACCGTGGGTTGGTGTTGTGGCTCGTGGTATCAGCCACGGAGTTTATAGCATAAAACCGTCACTTTTCTACCTAAATTTCGAAAAACCACCAGTTTACGTTTGAATCGCAAAAAACCATCACTTTACTGCTGATTTTTTACAATATGCGCTAACCAGTCGATTGACGCGTGACGTTGGATCTGACAAAGGGTCCCACCAGCTTGGGACGGCCGTTAACAGTCGTTAATCGCATATAGCATAAAACCACCACTCTTCCGCTTAAATTTCGAAAAACCACCACCTTTCGCTGAAATCGCAAAAAACACCCACTCTACTGTTTATTTTAAGAAGTCCATAACTTTTGTATACAAATTCAAATGGAAAAACTTTTAATACAAAAGGTGCTCAGAAATATTTGAATAACTTTAAAACTAGTTCACTATTTTAGATTATTAAAATATGCAAACAATTAAAATTGCTTCTATTATTATGCAAACTTTGAAAACTCATAACTTTAATTGTGTAACTCCAAATAATATAAATAATATTTTCATATTTAATTGTGTGATTCAAGGTTGGTAGGTGTCATATCTTGGTCCCGAGTATGACCCCCTGTAGCCTAACACTTACTCCCTCTGTCCCAAAACAAGTGACTTGGGTTTGTTTAGATTCGCATGTATCTAGACATGTTTTAGTATATAGGTACATGTGAATCTAAACAAATCCAAGTCACTTATTTTAGGACAGATGGATTATTAAAATCCTGGATATGTATGTAGAAACTCTTGACGTGGGTCAATCGGAGCCTATTTTATGATAAAGTAGGCCCAACATTTGCTTTTCATATACATATGTCCTAAACAAACCAAAACAAATAGAAAAATTCATCGGGCTACCCTCGTACAGAGAAAGCTATAGGGGTAGATCTACGGGCCTCCCGGTATAGGGTTTCGCCAGAGGAAGACCACCGGAGCTTAGGAATCACATGAAAACTTGCATGTGTCCCTAACATATGTGTGGAAGTGTGATGTAAGGTTGGTAGATGGCATATGTAGGTCTCAGTGTGACCCTCTTCGTAGACATGGCCTAACACTTAGTAAAATTCTGGATCTGTACGCGGAAACTTCCACTGCGGAACAACCTGAGCCTATTTTATGGCACAACCTTTGATTTCCATATGCATATGTCCTAAACAAACCAAAAAAATAGAAAAGTTCACCGGGCTACCCTCGTATCCTCCCAGACCCCGAGCATCTCCGCCGCCGGCTCTCCTCGATCTCACCCGGCGCCACCACGTGCCCTAGCACTAGATCATCGATGTCGCTGCCACCTTCCTGAAGTTGCGCCACGCCCCCTCCCTCGCGTCTATCCTGATGCAGATCTCATCACCGATCAGCCTCCACCTCGACTCCGGATGCCACCCGTGCTTCCTCTCCTACGGCCGCCCTGCGCTGCAGCGACCTTCGTGGCCTCTTCCTTGCGTCCCCAATCTTGCCCGCCTCTCCTCCCTCGTCCCCCAGCTCTGGCCGCCGCGAACGCGCACCTCCTGTCCACCTCTAAGTCTGGCGCATCCCAGACATCGTCGACCTCGCCCTCTGCAGTGCCTCCTTGCCCCTGCCACGCCTCTCTTCGTTTGCCTCCTACAAGCTCTGCGCCGCCAGGACGTCGACCTTCGCCTCTCTGTTGACCGCCGCCTCCCGAGCCCCTGCACCTCACTGTCCGCCGTCGCTAGGGCTGCCTCCCTACGCCGCCTCCCGAGCCCCTGCAACCCGCTATCAGCCGCTCAAGGCCGCCTCCCTCTACCACGCCGCCTCCTTCTGCCAGGCCGCCAGGGCCCTGCACCACGTCCACCTTGTCGCGGTCAAGTTCCGGCCCTAGTGTCCCTTGTCGCTTCCCTGCTGAGCTAGCAGAGGTGAGTGTAGGAGTAGAAATAGTTTTAGAATTAGAATTGCTAGTAGTTTGTAGAATAGGAGTTTGTAGTGTGTGAGTAGAAATAGGAGTTCGCTAGTAGTTTGTAGAAATAGTAGTTTGTAGTATGTGAGTAGAAATAGGAGTAGCATTAGAATTGGTAGAAATAGGGGTAGAATTAGGAATGCTAGAAATAGGAGTAGAAATAGAAATAGAAATAGAAATAGAATTAGAATTAGAATTAGAAATTGAAATAGAAATAGAATTAAAAATTGAAATATAAATATAATTAGAAAGTGAAATATAAATAGAATTTAGTAAAATAGAAGTAAATCGAATTTAGTAAAATAGAAGTAAATAGAATTTAGTAAAATAGATGAAATTTGTTAAATAGATGTTGCATATTTAACCATTTGTTCATTTTTTTTACAGTTACCGGAGGGTGAGCGGGGAGAGTGTTTCGATGGCGGGGTCCCAAATCATCTTCGACGATTTGAGCACGCTTCGAGGGTGAGAATCCGTTTTCCTTTCTTGTACCTAGGTTTATTTTTGTGTCTAGATCGCCAAGTCTGTCGTGTCACCTAGGCGTCACCCTGACCGTAAGTGTTACACGAATTAATATGCATTAGTGATCTCGCATATTTTGAACCATAACGCTTACGACTTTTATTGGGAAGTTGGTGAATTCATAGTTGGGTAAGGTTCTCCTTGGCTCTACCTCTATCTGAGATAGGATTTCGGTGTCGCCTCCTCATTGTTCTCTGGATGCTTATCCTCTCGGCTTTTTGTCGAGACGTGTATCAGGAGAGCAGCGGGGAGGTGTTGCCGAAAATTTGCTCGGATTGGGGTAGAGGCAGGGAGAACTTACCTAATCTACAGATCCGGCGACTGTTTAGGACCCTCTTTTCTATTAGACATGTAGGTTGATGCATGCATAAAAATATGATGCATTTAATATCTTGTTTGATATAAAATGCTATATTTGTTGTTTGGCTCCCAACAAAGCAGAAGATGATGGTTGATAATGGGTGGATGTACAGTGTCCATATTAGTGCGACTAATAAAACAGAAGAATGGATACAAAAGACTCATTTGTTAGTGAATGAGTTAGCGCGTGGTTCAAAGACAATGGTTCGGGCACTTTGCCCCTGCGCTCGGTGCAATAAGCGTCATCGTCAGGGAAAGGATGACATGAATAGAGACCTTCTGCAATATGGGTACATGCCTCACTACGTCAAGCATGCCGACTTTGCTCAGTACGGATGTGACAGAGGTGAGGTGATGCGGCAGCGGCTCAATGGAAATGAGAACGATGAGATTAGAAAAATTCTAGATGATCTCATCAATGCCGACAACCGGATTCGCCACCTCCATGGGATTCACTACCTCCACTTCCTAGAATTCATTGTTCTAGAAAATGTTATGGAAGAGAAATAAGATGGAGTTGATTGCTTTGACTCTAAAGATGAACTGTCATATGACAAAGACAGTGATGGAAATGTTAGAACAAGAAAGACAAAACACAGAGTGAATGATGAGAGTGCTGAGGTGCAAGAGTTTGAGGTTGGGTAGGCTTTCCATGATAGCATACAATCAAACAAGCACTTGTCAATTATGGATTAAAAAATGTTAAACACCTAATATTTCCCAAGAATGAGAGGACCAAAGCAGCTAGGTTGGTTGCAACCGAAGCATATATGGCTCACTAGTACCCAGCATGTCACCTTGGTTCACAGTTAGTAGGTATAACAATGTGCACCATTGTGTAGCAATGAGGACCAACAAGCTGGTCACTAGCATAGTGCTAGTAGAGAAGTATTTTAGGGAGATCAAGGATAATACTGGTTGGAGGATTGAAACGATGCAAGAGAGTGTGCTTGAGGACTCGTGTGCTGATGTTAGTGAATACAAATCCAAAAGTGCCAAAAGGATTGTGATGGAATAAATTGAGAATTTTCGAGAGTGTTTGACTACCATATGGAACTAGTTAGATGCAATCTTGGAAGCACAATGTCAGTAACTTTATATCCTGATGTAACCAACAAGCCCGTGTTTGGAAGAATTTATGTTTTCCTAGAAGGTTGCAAGAGAGTTTTTCTTATTCGTTGTAGGAGATTTGTTGGGCTTGATGGATGTTTCCTAAAAGGTGTAGTTAGTGGCCAAATATTGTGTGCAATTGGCCGAGACCCAAACAACCAAATGTACCCAATTGCATGGGCTATAGTGGAAGGGGAAAACCATGATAGCTGGTATTGGTTCCTATCATTACTGCAAAAGGACATATTGATCAATAACGAAGGTGAGGGATGGGTTATCATATCTGATCAGTAGAAGGTCCTTATCAAGGCAGTGAATGAGATAATCCCTGAGGCAGAACATAGAATGTGTGCAAGGCATATATATGCCAATTGGAGAAATCAGCATACAGAAAAAGCTTTTCAAAAGCTGTTTTGGGCTTATGCTAAATCAAGTGACATGATTTAGTTCAACTACAATAGGGCCAAGATAGCACTGAAAACACCAGAAGGTGCAAGGGATGTGATGAAGACTACTCCTCAACATTGGTGTAGAGCCAATTTTAAGCTTGGTTCCTATCGTGATTCAGTTGAGAATAATCTATGTGAGTCATTTAACTATTCTATAATGAGATCAAGGTTTTATCCTATAATTTCTTCTATGGAAATCATGAGGAGAAAGGTGATGGCAAGAATAGCAGAGAATATGGCAAAGTATGAAGGGTGGGTTGGAACAATATGCCCCAACATTTTCAATAAGTTGAAGTTAAATGTTAAAAGATCAGGTATCTGCCAACTGCTCCACAATGGAACTAAAGCATTTGAGGTTATGGAAGGGACATGGAGAAGATTCACCATGAACTTGGAAACATCTACATGCAGCTGTAGATATTGGGTCATGTCTAGTTTGGAATGTTTTCATGCCATCGGTGCTATATACATAGTGAAGAGAGATCTGGATGATTTTATTACACCTTGTTATAGGTGTTGGGGGGATACCCCCGGGTAGGGTCACTCCGGGGTATAAGGGCCGAGTTAGCCGAGGTTCGGCAAGGTCAAAGCGGATGCTGGCCGGGTCACCTCAAGGCAGGCCGGATCACGGAGTAACCCGGACCAGGGGGGGTCACCTAACATTGTCTCATCTGACTTAAGGAGTAAGTCGGAAGTGCTTGTCTATCTTTTATGCAGGAACAGGTGTGGCCGGATCTACTATGATCCGGGTCTCCGCTTAGCTTCTGGGAGAAGGAAGAAATCTCTCTGGTCAAAAAGAAGGTCTGGTACGCACTGCATGAGCGAAGCAGGCAAGGGCAGGACCACCGGGTCATGGCCGACAAGGGTGACGACGCCCATGTCGGTGCGCAGCGCCAGAGGCTTACGTAGCTAAAGCATGTATGACGCGGGGGAAAAGCACCCCGGTCGGGTTACCACTTTGGGAGGAGGCATGTTCTTAGGAATATGCCTCCACGTATGCCCTAGGCAGGGACCAAGCCTCCTCTATATAAGGGGGGCTAGGGTTCCAGTAGAAGGGGTTGGTCGAGTTCTAGTTGAGCACTGGTTGGTTAAGCGCTAGTTGAGTTCTTCGAGGCCATAGCGTTTTGGTTAAGGTTCTAGGGAAAAATAGTAGGCAAGAGTAAGAGAGCCCCTTCTTCCTCCTCTCGCCAATACAGCTCAAGGAGCACTTGTAATCTTGAAGGAACAGCAATACAAACTTCTGTGTGGAGAATCACTCCACTATCCCTCCCTGGATTCCCCTAGCGTGTATTAGTCCCCACCTTTATCCTATCCATGGCATCTGCTGTGACACCACCACGACAGTTGGCGCCCACCGTGGGGCTAGCGGCGCTAGCAGGGGTGAAGATCCAGACGGGAAACCTCGTCGGCACCGGCGAATGCATCGTCTCCGGGCTCGTTCAGCGCTTTGGAGCGCTGGACTTCGTCAGCGACAATGCTGGCTGCTTCGGCACGCACCCACTTCCGTGCAACGGCCTCTTCGTCAAGCTCGGTGCGCACAAGGTCTACGTTGCAGTGGACGTATCATGCATTCATCCGCACCGCGTCGTCGATGCGGGGGAACCACCCCTCACTGTGGCTCACGGGGCGCGTATCGCTCGCTCCCCAGGCCATGCGGAGGTGATGATGACTACGCCAGGTGCAGGCGCAAGCAAGGATCCAGCACCGGACCCGGAGGTAACACCTAAGGCACCAAGGAAAGGTAGAGGACCTCCACTAGAGAGGCCTGAGAACGTATTGAGAGAAGCTATGGATAGCTTGGCTAACCCGGTAGCAGCAGTGGTAGATCCGGCTTAGGCACAGGCTGAGCTAGAGGAAACTAGGCAAAAGATACTAGAGGGCGCAAAGAAAATAGCCGCGGTTCAGCAGTCGCTGAACATGAGGCTGCGTGAGTATGCAAAGGCAAACAAAGTTGATACGGTAAAAGTAAAAGGGAGAAATCTCATGAGCGAGATGAACAGAGAAGGTGATGATGGAGCCGAGGGGTCGGAAAACTATTTGTCTGTGGGGTTGCCGAGGTATAGTACCCCAGCGAAGAACCTCAGAGCAGCAGATGCGGCTGCATCCGAGTTAGAAGGTCTGACCGGTGAGGCCCGTCAAAGACAGCAAGATAGGGTTAACGAGCTGGTTCGGATCGCGAACAGACAGAATGAAGAGCTACTGAGAGCTAACCCGGAGAGAGCTGGAGTTTCCAAAATCGTTCATTCGGCGATTGGTAACCTGGAAAAATCCGCGGGAGCCGCATCGTCACCTCATGGTGGTCCAAGGAGAGAAGAGGTAGTAACCTTGGCCAGACGGAACAAACAGATCGTCCCGTACGACCCGACACGCGCGGGAAAAGAAAAAGAAACGCGAAAAAATGATGATCGACGAAGTGTGAGCCGAGGTGAAGCCGGCCGAGGTAACCACGACCAAGGCAATGCCGGTCAAGGAGACGCCAGCAGCAATGCGGACAAGCGAAACTCCGAAGCGGGACAACCGTGCGGCGAGAATATACCAAGGCAAGAGCAAAGCGCCGGCCGAGGTATGCAACAGAAAGGTGCGCAACAAGAGCAAAACCGATACAACGACGGTGATTCGGAGATGGTGAACACAGGGTACCCTAGACCGGACTATCATGTGATAGGGTCAAGATTGGAAAGCAGGGATTTAATGCCAGATGACGCCAGGTTAAAACTGGATCACCTGTATAGGTCGGAACAGATCGAATGTCAAGGTCCCCCGGGTCCAGCGTGCTTTGGACCCCGGATCATGAAGGAGCCACTGGTACCCAACTTCCAGTTGCCCAGATCATGGAGGATTGGCTGATAAACTATGCTACAACTGTGAAAATTGCCACATGCAACTTGAGATGGGCTGTACGATACGTACCCCAGATGTTGGAAGGTCCGGCTAGAGTATGGTTGAATAATTTACCACCCGGAAGCATCAACTGTTGGATAGATTTTGAAGAAATGTTTATCAGCAACTTCTCAAGTACATATCAGAGGCCGAATAGGCCGCAGACCCTAGCAATGTGCAAGCAAAGACCTAATGAGACGGACCGTGAATTCTTGACCCGGTGGTGTACCGTGAGAAACTCGTGTGAGGGTGTCATAGAGTCACAAGCCATAGCATGGTTTGCACAAGGGTGCAGATATGGCAGCGAGTTGTGGATGAAGTTGCAAAGGAAAATGCCAATTACGTTGGCAGAGATGATCCGGATTGTGGATTCGTATGCCTTGGGGGATCCGACTCAACCTAGGCTCGCATCAAACGAGTCAAACGAGGAATACTATCAGAGGGACGGAGCCGGGTCATCTCGAAGGAACGATTACAGAGGAAAAAGAAGAGATGAAAGACCGGATCATCGCTACGGTTCGCAACAAGTTGTAGCTGTGAATCAAGATCAACCCGGAGCAGGGAGCAACCAACGCCAGAGAACGGGAGGACAATGGACTCCAAGAAACGATGGCAAGAAAACATGGACTCCGGAGCAAAAGAAACAGTGGCAAGAAAATAAAGACCGTCCGAGGTATACCTATGAGTCGATGTTGGACCAGCCGTGTAAGTTTCACACGCCAAATCCGAATAGCCCAGCGGGTCACACAACGAGGCAATGTGAGTGGATGCGTAAGATAGAACAAGGTGGTTCGGGGAATGCTCAGGCACCCCGGAATGATCAACCTCGGCAGGAGTTACCTCGGCAGCAATTGCTCTCCGGGGCAAACACGCAACAACTAATGTTGCCTCCCCCTCCGCCGAGGTATGACAGCAACGAGAGAAGGGATGCAGTGCATCAGGTGGAAAATCAGCAATAGCCGGATCAGAGGTACCCCGGAAACGAGGGAAGGAATGAGTACAAAGAGCATCACCAGAGCTATTGTGTGTTCACAACTGAGGAAATAGATAGGAAAAGCTTGCAGCGCCGACATATGGAAGTCAATGCGGTAATGCCCGCAGTGACGAGGTACATGCCTTGGTCGGACCAGGAAATCACCTGGAACATCAAGGATCATCCTAAGATTATGTCGAGTCCAGGCTCGTATGCGCTAGTGCTAGATCCGACATTCATTGGACCAAACATCAATGTGAGGTTCTCCAAGGTACTGATTGACAATGGCAGTAGCATTAACATCATGTATGCGGATACGATGCGCAAGTTGGGCATCTCGGAGAACATGCTCCAGGCTACGAGAACAACTTTCCATGGCATTGTACCAGGCATTTCTTGTGAGCCCATAGGCAAAGTCCGGGTCGACGTGCTATTCGGCGATGTGGACGTGTTTCCCCTTCTTTCTGGTATATGGGGCAGAAGCTGTATTACCAGCCGACATAGAGCATGATTCGCCTAGGGTCACCCAATACACAGAAGCCGAAGTGCAAGAAGCCCGGCAAAATGATGTTGATCTGCTGGAAGAAGCGAGAGAACTGGCACTGTCCAGATCCGCCATATATCAGCAAAATCTCCGACGCTATCATAGCCGGCAAGTGTGCCCCCGAGTCTTTCGGGAAGGCGATCTTTTGCTCCGGTTGGTACAGTGTACCACTGGCATGCATAAATTATCCCTCCCATGGGAAGGACCATTTATTGTGAGCAAAGCATTGCACAATGATTCCTACTATCTTATAGATGCGAAGCCATAGGAAAAGAACAAGGCGGACAGGTCCGGAGAGGAATCGAAGCGACCGTGGAATGTAGCACTACTTCGTCCCTTCTACACTTAGCTAAGAAGTGTATGTATCCGAGTCGTCTCATATGTCGGTATGTATGTCGGTAATGAGCTTATCAATGAAATAGCGGAGCCTCGAGCAGTAACTCGGGGACTGCCTTAATAAACGATTGTTGTTACTTTTTATGCGTTAGCTGGAATGACTCGTTTCACTTAACCTGGATTAGTAATGTGTGAGCACCAAAAACCCAACCCTTCGACTTGCTGTTGTCCAACAAGAATTGGCTTCATGGCAAGCAAGGGAACAAGTTTGGAATTGCCTAGCACATGAAAAACCACTAAGGAAACTAGCTTATTCTAGCTAACGTTTGTTTTTTCGGACTAACCCCGTATTTACTTTCAAATTATTATGTTGAATTATTTTGAGCCAAGCCTCACAGTTTCTAAGTATTGTTAAAATGATTCTTGGAGCTCGGATTCGTAAGTCGTAAAACCGAATCAAGATAGACACGGATCAAGCCGGAGAATTGGACGAACAAGAAAATGAAACTCGGGGACTACGCCCAAGTTAATCCGGCATACAAGCATAGTAGCAAAATATCATGTATTCAGCATACAGTTGCACCCGGCATACCGGGGATCTGATAAATTTTCAAGTTTTTTCCACTAAGGAGCGCCAGGAGGAGGAAGTTCGGCGTCGTCATCACTGTCTTCAATATCTGAAGCAGCATCTTCTCCATCCTCGCCCGACCCATCCTCCATGTTCTCCATCTGCTCCTCCTCGCCGGACTCCAGAAAGCTCGGCCCCTCAACCCGGTCATGGATGGGAGAATATTCGACAAGGCTATAGGCGCAAGCCTGACGCCGAGCTACCCACTCCGGATCATCGGTCCATTTGGATCCGGTGCGCCGGTGTGTGAGGAGGCTCAGGTCGATCTTCTCATACCATGTAAGGATATGATGGAGGAGGGTATCTGCTGCACGCCTGTGGATTCTCTAGAGATCAAGCGTGTCTCGATTTCCAATAGCTTCTCGGCAAGAGTGTGATCCTTTTGAGCACTCTCGCGCCAGAAAGTGTTGTAGATCCGGACATAGCGTCGAGGAGATCTTTCCCATAGTTCTTGATGGTTTCCACCCGAGCTGACACGCTGACCAACAGGTCCTCCATGTCTAAGGAGATGCTCTCACCATCAGGAGCGACGGGAGTACCACTCTCTCGGCAGAATTTGGCAACGGCAGCACTGGCGATGGGAGTACCCTCCGGAAAGTGATCTGAAAATAAGGAAAGGGAAGATGCTGAAGCAAAGGCATATGAGCTAACCCGGAAAACTATGTCGGACAAGGGGAAGAAACTTACGTGAGATATGGCGATGGATCTAGATCAACTCCTTGATAAAACTGTCGCGTCTCTGGCGAAGTTGTTCGAGCTCAGCGAGCGTCGACCCAAGCTGGACCTCGGATTCCTTGAGCAGGTCCTGGTCCTTGGAGATCTGGAGGGTAAGCGCTCACGTTCTTTGGTGAAGTTCTGGCCAACTTGTTGGAGCTCGGTTTTGTGTTGGGCCTTCATCTTATCCATCTCGGCCTTGAGTTTGGCTATTTCGTCGTCCTTGGTCCGGAGGAGGGCAAGCTCATCATTCTTCTTCTTCAGCTCGGCTTCATGCTGTCCTGCTTGTTCGAGAAAATGCAGCATCATATCAGGCACGGGCACACTATCCTCAAGCGATGCTGAAATAGTATGTTGACCCGGCAAAGCCGAGGAGTGAATGTTTGCCGAGCCAAGGAGAAGAAGAAATGGAAAACACGACAAGGTTGGGCGAAAGAGGACATACCTCGGATTTCCTCCAAGTTCTTCCGCATAATTTTGTTCTCAGCCTCCACCCCAGCTGCAAAAAACCGAATGAGGAGGATAGTCCGGCAGAAACAAGCGAAACGAAGAGGTGCTGAGGGAGAAAATTACCCCTCTTTTCATGCTCTGCGCCAAGTGCAACATGTTTTGCGCGCAAGATCTTGTGCGTATCAAGCAGGCGCTGAAATTCGGCACTCCGACGATTGGTAGTTACCTGACAAAGGTACAGAAATGTAAAGTTAGTTTGGTGCATATTCGAAGTATACAAGATCCGGGCCAAGCGGAACTTAACCCGGCTCTAGGTGTGTGCATATTCGAAGTGTACAAGATCCGGGCCAAGCGAAACTTAACCCGGCTCTAGGTGTGTGCATATTCGAAGTGTACAAGATCCAGGCCAAGCGGAACTTAACCCGGCTCTAGGTGTGTGCATATTCGAAGTGTACAAGATCCGGGCCAAGCGGAACTTAACCCGGCTCTAGGTGTGTGCATATTCGAAGTGTACAAGATCCAGGCCAAGCGGAACTTAACCCAGCTCTAGGTGTGTGCATATTCAAAGTGTACAAGGTCCGGGCCAAGCGGAACTTAACACGGCTCTAGGTGTGTGCATATTCGAAGTGTACAAGATCCGGGCCAAGCAGAACTTAAACCGGCTCTAGGTGTGTGCATATCCGAAGTGTACGAGATCCGGGCCAAGCGGAACTTAACCCAGCTCTAGGTGTGTGCATATTTGATGTTTACATGCAGCTGCTTTAGTTTTCTAATGAGCATCCGGCCGAGTAACAAGTCACTCCACCGGAGGCTCGGGGACTAATGATTATTATCTCCAGCATGTAAAGGAGAAACGACATACCTCCATCATTCGCCCCGCCAGGTTAATTGCCTTAGCGGCAGTGTTCATCTGGGCGGAAAATTCCGCGGGGCCGAACTTTTCCGGGAGATCGTCGTTGTAGACGAACTCCGCCTTATTCCAGTTCATGACAAACTCGATAAGGCTCGGAGGGTACCATTCGCCAGTGGGCATGTGGGGTGCCACCAAGCCCTTTGCATGATCTTCCTTCCTCTCAATCAGGGCAAGAGCTGGGCTGGTGTGAAGGACCATCTGCTGCGCATCGGTTGGCTCGGTAGGAGGATCCGTCGCTGCTGGTGCTTTCTTCGGAAGCATTGACGACAAGGTTCGCTGCTCAGCCTCGACGGAGGTAGACTGGGCAGCATCCGGAGCCTTCTTGCCTTTAGCTTGTTGGGAGGATGTGACCATAGTGGATTTGCCTTTGGAAGCTGCTGGAGTGGTTCCTCGCCGAGCTTGGGATGACTCGGACAAGGCAGACGAACTTGGCACCGGAGCTTTGGTAGCGTGGACTGGAGCTGTTGGTTTCTTCGAGCCGGACAGCGCTGGTTCTGTGGTCAGCCGGAGCCTGCTGGTGCTGGAGTTGCGGTAGACTTGGTGGTTGCTGGTTGCGGCAATGCCGAAGTGGCGGACGCCGTTGCCTCGACCGATCCGACCCCTCCCGATCCGAGATCGTGTTCCTCTGGAGGAGGTACTGTGGAACCCGGAGCGGCTGCAGAGCCCTCCGGAATAGGGCTCAGCGGGCGTGACTCGTCGTCACGAGGAGGGGAAGGACCAGACCGAAGGGGAGAAGATATGCTCGATCCGCTCTGAGGGACCTCCACAGGAGCCCTGCAAAAGAAAATGATGTCAGGAGTGAAATTACCCCGATGCAGGGGGGAAGTGTGTTGCGTAGTGAAGAATGACTTACGCATCCGAGGTCTCGGCCTCCTTAGGTTTCCGGGCCCTCCGTGCCAGGGCTTTGCCTGCCCGTTTGGAGGCAGTATTGTCTCCGGCCTTCTTTTGCCTTTTGGTAGGCTGAGAAGGTTCAGAAGAAGAACTTGACGCGGATCCGCGCTTCTTCTTCGACGCCACCGGAACAGGCTCGCCCGTGGCAAGTGGAGGATCCTCGTGGATATGCCCACTGGGGTTAGCTGATGCCGAGAAGGCAAAAGAAAGAGGGACAACCTCAACGGGTTCAATCATGTCGATATCCGAGTCATCCTCATCGTCGGGCCAATCTCTAAGAGAAGAGAATTTACCGCTGGGTCGTTTGGTGGCGTCGGTCGTGGGGAGGAACATCTCCTGGTTCGGCTCCTCCTCATCCGGGATTTCTCGGTCCGGGGCCCACATAAGGGTCGGATCCGTGCCATCCTCGAGGGTTTGGTGGAGAAATAGCTGAGAAAAAAGCACAAAGAGCAGAGTCAAAAATATGATAAGAACCGACACGTAATTGATCCGGAATAAGTTTACCCGCGAAGCTTACCGCGGGAGGGAGCCTGTCACGGCAGTAATGCTCGATTCCCCACGTCCATTCGGTGGAGAAATCCTTATGGGTGGTGAAAAGAGCCTTGACCCGGCGAAAGATCTCCGTATTGCTCAACTCGAACGAGGAGGTTCGGTTGGGGTCGCGGCTGAAGCTCAGGTGGCACAACTTGTGAGTGCGCCGCTGGAGGGGAGAGATTCGGTTGCACACGAATGTGATCATGGCATCCTCGTTGCGCAATCCGAGCTTCTTCAGCTCCGCGAACCTTTTGTGGACTTGGTTGGCCAGAGCTATAGGTTTCTTGGCGACCTCCTCCCAGAAATCCATGTCAGGGGGACCCGGAGCGTAGGGCAGCAACCGAATCAAGTCTTCGGTACCCTCGTTCTGGACGTAGAAGAAGGTCCGGGCCCATCCTTTGCAGGAGTCAAGCCCGGTGACCCGGGGAAAGATTGAAAATCTCTGGGGCGAGATCGAGGCAGCTCCGAACTGAGTGAGCTGCTTGTCCTCCGACTCAACGTGGATGTTGGGGACGATGTTGCGACGGAGGCCGAAGAACCGGATCCACAGCTCCTTCGTGGGCCATAGTCCGGTGTAGCCCTCGATCGTAGACGAAAGCGGACAGAGAGGTGATGGCGTTCGCGGGAGATGATGTGGTTGCAAGTGATAAGTCCGGACCCAGTCTCAGAAGAAATCACTCACCGGAAGACCAAATCCCTGCTGGAAGTGGGATAGGAAAACAACGAAAGATTGGGTGAGGGGGCCAATTCCGAGGAGGGGAGACGGGTGGCGACGCCGGCGGGAATACGCCGGGTCCGGTAGAGCCAGTCGATGTCGTCCTGGCAGAACCACGAACCGGCCCACACGCCATGGTCCGCCGCGCCGGTGTCCTCCTCCATCTCCTGCTCGACGACGATGAGCTCCTCCTCCGTCATCTCGAATCCGCTGTCCTCGCTGGAACTAGCGGCGGCGGGGCTCTGAGGTCTAGATTGACGAGGACCCGTGGCTAAGCAGTTGTGCGACGGTGGCTGCGGTCTTGGGCGCGGAGAAGAAGAAGAGGAACGGCAAAGGCGCGGAGATGGAAAAGTGCTAAGGGATGCGCCTCCCTATTTAATCGCACACCCGATGATCGATGAGTGGGATTGTGCTGCGCCGGAAAGCCACATGGTGTGGCCGTGTATCACCGGCACTAGCCAATCATAGAGAAGCCACACCATGGGCCACAGAGTAAATATGATCCCATGACACGACGTGCAGTTGCGGTAAACGAGGAGATAGGCGTGACGTAACCCACGGACAGTTACTGTGGCGGTTACTGTGCATGCCCTTCAAATGAGGCAATGTAATGATTAACCTTTACGTGGGTTGGCGTGTGAGAGAAGGAATCAAGGCCCGGATCCGAGCCACAATGGTAACCCGGACGGCAAGTGAAAACTTGAAATGTGCAGAGGGAAAGTAAAACCATAGGATCCGAGCCGAAGTGGTGACCCGGCCGGCAAGTGAAAACTTGGAGTGTGCGAAGGGAACGTAAATCCATATAATCCGAGACAAGAAGTTAACCCGGAACTAAACGTCCGAGGCTCGAATATGAATGAACCTGATGTGGCCTTAGCGACCAAGGCCGCTAAGACCGCACCAGCTTCGGGGACTAATGTTGGGGGGATACCCCCGGGTAGGGTCACTCCGGGGTATAAGGGCCGAGTTAGCCGAGGGTCGGCAAGGTCAAAGCGGATGCTGGCCGAATCACCTCAAGGCAAGTCGGATCACGGAGTAACCCGGGCCAGGGGGACGCCTAACATTGTCTCATCCGACTTAAAGAGTAAGTCGGAAATGCTTGTCTAACTTATATGCAGGAACAGGTTTGGCCGGATCTACTGTGATCCGGATCCTCGCTTGGCTTCTAGGAGAAGGAAGGAATCTCTCTGGTCAAAAAAGAAGGTCTGCTACGTACTGGATGAGCGAATAAAGCAAGGGCAGGACCACCGGGTCGTGGCCGACAAGGGTGACGGCGCTCACGTCGGCTGATGCGGGAGCCGCAGAGGCTACGTCGCTAAAGCGAGTGTGACGCGGGGGAAAAGCACCCCTGTCGGGTTACTACTTTGGGAGGGGGCATATTCTTAGGAATATGCCTCCACGTATGCCCTAGGCCAGGACCGAACCACCACTATATAAGGGGGGTTAGGGTTCTGGGAGAGGGGGTTGGCAGAATTCTAGTTGATTGAGCACCTGTGGATCTAGGGTTCTTGGGCTAGATAGTAGGCAAGAGTAAGAGAGCTTCTTATTCCTCCTCTTGTCAAAACAGCTCAAGGAGCACTTGTAATCTGGGAGATAGAACATCAATACAAAGCTTTTGTGTAGAGAATCACTCTACTATCCCTCCCTGGATTCCCCTAGTGCATATTAGTCCCCACCTTTAGCCTATCCATGGCATCTGCCGTGACACCACCACGACAGTTTCCGAGCCCTTCGTGCCGGGGCTTTGCCTGCCCGCTTGGAGGCAGTCTTATCTCCGGCCTTCTTTTGCCTTTTGGTGGGCTGAGAAGGTTCGGAGGAAGAACTTGATGCGGCTCCGCGCTTCTTCTTCGACACCACCAGAACAAGCTCGCCCGTGGCAAGTGGATGATCCTCGTGGATATGCCCACCGGGGTTAGCTGATGCCGGAAAGGCAAAATAAAGAGGGACAGCCTCAACAGGTTCAATCACGTCGACATCCGAGTCATCCTCATCATCGGGCTAATCTCTAAGAGAAGAGAATTTACTGCTGGGTTGTTTGGTTGCGTCAGTCATAGGGAGGAACATCTCCTGGTCCAGCTCCTCCTCATCCAGGATTTCTCGGTCCGGCGCCCACTTAAGGGTCCGATCCGTACCATCCTCGAGAGTTTGCTGAAGGAACAGCTGAGAAAGAGCATGAAGAGCAGAGTCAAAAATACAACAAAAACCGACACATATTTGATCCGAAATGAGTTTGCCCCGCGAAGCTTACCGCGGGAGGGAGCCTGTCACGACAGTAGTGCTCAATTCCCCACGTCCATTCGGCAGAGAAGTCCTGGTGGGTGGTGAAGAGAGCCTTAACCCGGCGAAAAATCTCTGTGTTGCTCAACTCGAAGGAGGAGGTTCGGTTGGGGTCGCGGCTGAAACTCATATGGCACAACTTGTGGGTGCGCTTCTGGAGGGGAGAGATTCGGTTGCGCACGAATGTGATCATAGCATCCTCGTTGTGCAATCCGAGTCTCTTCAGCTCCGCGAACCTCTTGTTAACTTGGTTGGCCAGAGCTGTAGGCTTCTTGTGGACCCGGAGCGTAGGGCAGCAACCGAATCAAATCATCAGTGCCCTCATTCCGGACATAGAAGAAGGTCCGGGCCCATCCTTTGCAGGAGTCAAGCCCGGTAACCCGGGGGAAAACGGAAAGTCTCCGGGGCGAGATGGAGGCAGCTCCGAATTGGGTGAGCTGCTTATCCTCCGACTCTACTTGGATGTTGGGGATGACGTTGCGACGAAGGCCGAAAAACCGGATCCACAGCTCCTTCGTGGGCCATAGTCCGGTGTAGCCTTCAATCGTAGAGGCAAAGGCGGAGAGAGAGGTGATAGCGTTGGCTGGGAGATGGTGCGACTGCAAGTGGTAGGTGCTAACCCAATCCCGGAAGAAATTGCTCACCGGCAGACCAAATCCCCATTGGAAGTGGGACAGGAACACGACGAACTCACCCGGATTGGGTGAGGGGGCCAGTTCGGCGGAGGGGAGACGAGCAGCGACGCCGGCAGGAATGCGCCTGGTCCGGTAGAGCCAGTCAAGGTCATCTTGGCAGACCCATGATCCGGCCCACGCGCCACGGTCCACCGCGCCGGCGTCCTCCTCCATTTCCTGCTCGGCGATGACGAGCTCCTCCTCCGTCATCTCGTATTCACTACCCTCGCTGGCGCTAGCGGCGGCGGGGATCTGAGGCCTGGATTGGCGAGGACCCGTGGCGAGGAAATCGCGCAGCGGTAGCTGCGACGCAGAGGCACGGGGAAAAACACGGCGGCGGCGCTGCTGCTAGAAGCGCTGGCGGCGGCGCAGTCGCTAGGAAGACGAAGGAGAAGGGCAATGAGCAGAGGGGCGCGGAAGTGAGAAAAATGCTAAGGGGTGCGCCCCTCCGCTACTTAACCACCCCCTGAGAGGGTGAGTGGGATCGCGCTGCGCCAACGAGCCACATGGTGTGGCTGTGTATCGCACGCCTCAGCCAATCATAGAGGAGCCACATAGAGGGCCACAGAGCAGAAGCAATCCTGTGACGTGATGCGCTGATGCGGTAAACGAGGAGGCAGGCGTGACGTGACCCGCGCACAGTGATAACTGACAATTACTACGGCGGTTACTGTGCAGACCCTTAAAATAAGACAGCGTAATGATTAGCGTCCACGTGGGTTGGCATATGAGAGAAGGAAACGAGGCCCGGATCAAACCGTGGTAACCATGGGATCCGAGCCAAAATGGTAACCCGGCCGGCAAGTGAAAACTTGGAACGTGCGAAGGGAACGTAAATCCATATAATCCGAGATAAGGAGATAACCCGAAAACAAACGTCCAAGGCTCGAACATAGATGAACCTGATGTGGCCTTAGCGGCCAAGGAAGCTAAGACCGCACCAGCTTCGGGGACTAATGTTGGGGGGATACCCCCGGGTACGGTCACTCCGGGGTATAAGGGCCGAGTTAGCCGAGGTTCGGCAAGGTCAAAGCGGATGCTGGCCAGGTCACCTCAAGGCAGGCCGGATCACGGAGTAACCCGGACCAGGGGGGGGTCGCCTAACATTGTCTCATCCGACTTAAGGAGTAAGTCGGAAGTGCTTGTCTATCTTTTATGCAGGAACAGGTGTGGCTGGATCTACTATGATCCGGGTCCCCGCTTAGCTTCTGGGAGAAGGAAGGAATCTCTCTGGTCAAAAAGAAGGTCCGGTACGCACTGCATGAGCGAAGCAGGCAAGGGCAGGACCACCGGGTCATGGCTGACAAGGGTGACGACGCCCATGTCGGCTGACGCAGGCGCCGCAGAGGCTTACGTAGCTAAAGCATGTATGACGCGGGGGAAAAGCACCCCGGTCGGGTTACCACTTTGGGAGGAGGCATATTCTTAGGCATATGCCTCCACGTATGCCCTAGGCAGGGACCGAGCCTCCTCTATATAAGGGGGGCTAGGGTTCCAGTAGAAGGGGTTGGTCGAGTTCTAGTTGAGCACTGGTTGGTTAAGCGCTAGTTGAGTTCTTCGAGGCCATAGCGTTTTGGTTAAGGTTCTAGGGAAAAATAGTAGGCAAGAGTAAGAGAGCCCCTTCTTCCTCCTCTCGCCAATACAGCTCAAGGAGCACTTGTAATCTTGAAGGAACAGCAATACAAACTTCTGTGTGGAGAATCACTCCACTATCCCTCCCTGGATTCCCCTAGTGTGTATTAGTCCCCACCTTTAGCCTATCCATGGCATCTGCCGTGACACCACCACGACAATAGGATTGATCAACATGATCAGATGTATAGCCATGTCTTGCATCTAGTGGAGGGGAAAGAGAGCTGGCCAATAGCTCCAAACCCTAGGCCCTTTCCACTAGTTAAAAAGAAAATGTTCGGAAGGCCAAAGACAGAGAGAAGAAGGGAAGAGCAATAGAAACCAAATGGCGACAAATTAACAAGAAAGGGATGCATAGTTAGATGCTCAGCATGTGGAGGGGAAGGCCATAACAAAAGTAAGTGCACTAGTAATCTAGATGTTGTGAGAGAACATGCCCATAACAAGAAAGAAACCAAGAGTGATAGGAGAAAGCAAGATAAAGCAACAACTCAGGTTAGTAATATTATTCTTGTACTTAATTTGTTGCTATTATACTGTTAGTTGACTCCTACAATGTTTGATGCAACAAGAACCACCCCAGCAGCAAGAGAAACATGTGTTGTATGTTGAGAAGAGAGCTAGATCTAGAAATAAAACACATGCCATGCATCAAGCTCCGTCCATGCAGCAAGCATCTGCCATGCATTAATCTCATGCCATGCAGCAAGCTCCTGCCCTGCATAAAGCTCCTGCCCTACAGCAAGCACCTACCATGCAACAAGCTCATGCCCCGCATAAAGCTCCTGCCCTACAACATGGTACTGCCCATAAGAAAGCTACTGGCCACAAGCCATTCGTTCCACCTCAGGTCAAAATATCTACTTAATTTTACTATTTTATTTATTGAGTCACACTAATGCAAACATTATGCTTAATATTCAATTACTTATTCTTTGCAGCAAGCTCATATGCAGCACAATCAAGTGTGAACAAAGGACAAGATTTCATAGAACATTCCAATGTCCCAAGTTGTGATAGAACCTATGCCAAAATATGGAAGAATGAAGTGGTTATTGGGAGAAAAGAAAAAACAAGGTGGAGAAGGTGGACCATAGTAGCTTATGGACAAACCTATGATATGTAGGATTGTTACTGCCAGTACTATGTGTGAAAGTAGTGCAAACCTATGAACTTTGGATGTATATAATTATGTGGGATTGGTGTGCAAACTTGTGATATGTTGGTCACATTCCAATAATTTTCTGGTGCAATAATGCAATAATGGATAAACCCGTGATATGTACATTCATCTATTATGTCAACTCTTATAAAAGTAGGTATATGATGTCAAAAATTACACAACTAAGTATATGATGTCAACAATTAGGCAGCTAGGTAAATGCTGTCAGTAACATCGTATGAAATGCTAACATAACACACAACATGTTCCATCTTCTTCATTCATATTGCAACATTACAAAAGTTGATATGTAGCTTACTATAATTACCAAAAGTTGATCTTGTTGCTATCTACATGACTACAAAAGTTGACCCATTTTCCATCTCCAAAAGGCAACTACATAACTACACAACTACTACCATCTAGTATTGCTACAATATACAACTAGCATCTTCTTCAGGTCCCGCTTCTTCAAGTCCAGTACCATCTTCTTCAGGTCCAACTGAAGGAGTTATGCCCTAGAGGCAAATAATAAAGTGTATTATTTGATATATCTCCTATATGTTCATAATACGTTTGATACTGTGCTATAACTATGTTAATGCGAAACGTTAATACACGTGTGGTATGTAAACAAACCGTGTCTCTAGTTACCTCTAGCGAACTAGTTCATTGGTCATGAGGATGGTCTGGGTTTCAAGATCATGGGCTTTTATGCCAATTGATAATGAGGTCATGTTATTAGTTGAAAAACATGATAGACAAACATCCGACCATTATATCTTGAATGAGATCTAGTTACAAAGTTCACCATTGATGATAAAACACAGAGAACCTCGCAACTTGATCCTTTGACTGTGAGGTAATGCAAATCACCATTTCGGAAGAAGCTTAGATGGTTATCAAGAGTCATCTCGTAACAGGGTGATCAAAAAGGTTCCACTCAGGTTTTCTGAAGGGATGCGTAGAGGAGTACATATCAAGACTAGGATTTGTCTAGTCCATGTAACGGACATATACATGTGGCCATCTCGGTGATGTTGCATTAATGAAGCTTGCAAGCATGTGACTCGGTCACGGAATGCAACGACATGAGAACGAGAAAACAAGTTCATCGGTAACGAGATCGAACTAAGGTACGGAGATACCAAAGATCAAGTCTCGGATGAATTAGGTACCGAATGACAAAGGGAACGGGAAACGACTATCTCACGGTTCGAGCGATTATATTCGTGAAATGCATGGGCGTCACATGGCCATCCATGTCCCTCTATTGATCATTGATGCGAGAGTAGTCTCAATCATGTCTATAGCGTTTCCGAACCGAAGGATGTCACGCTTATGGGTAGGGACACTTAGGGTAGATGAGGCATCGTAGGAGAAATAGAGAAAGAGAAATCAGAATAGTTCCGGGTAACATCCGATGGAGATCGGAAGGGTCCGGAAGGTGTTCCGGAGTAAAGGAATAATATAATATGTGTATTTGAATGTTAATTGGAGAATTAATATTAAATATATATTTCATTTTATTATTAAAGGCATCATAATGCTAATGGGCCTCACCCGAAGGGAGGCCCAATAGGGCATGGCGCCTAGAGAGAGGGGGCTAGCCGACCTAGGCTTGGTGGGTCATGATGACCCACAAGTATAGGGGGTGTATCGCAGTATTTTTGAGGGAAGTGAAACCCAATTTATTGATTCGACACAAGGGGAGCCAAAGAATACTTATAAGCCTTAACAACTGAGTTGTCAATTCAGCTACACCTAGAAACAATCTTGCTCACAATAGTTTATCAGTAGCAACAATTTTGTAGTAGGAATAGCAAAGTAGCAGCAGTAGTAAAGTAAAGATAGCAGTAACAATAGCAGTAACTATAGGATTCGAGTGCGGTAGGCATAGGGATGGATGGACGGGCGTTGCATGGACAAGACAATTCACATAGCAATCAGAACATAGGGCAATTGCAGATAAAGAAAATAAAGCATCCAAGTACTAGATAATCCTAGGCATGTGTTCCATATATAGTCATACGTGCTAGCAATGAGAACTTGCACAACATCTTTTGTCCTGCCGCCAAACCGCTTGCAGCGGGGCCTCAAGGAACTACTGGCAATTAAGGTGCTCCTTTAATAGAGCACCGAGCAAAGCATTAACACTCCGTGAACACATGTGATCCTCACATCAAAGCCATTCCTCCGGTTATCCCGATTTACATCACTTGGGGCCATTGGTTCCGGACAACAACGTGTGTATACAACTTGTAGATAAGACCATAAACAATACTATCATAATGAATCAATAACATGTTCATATCTGAAATCATGGCACTCGGGCCCTAGTGACAAGCATTAAGCATAACAAGTCGCAACAAAGTCATAAAGCACTAATAAAAGATACTGGGCACCATGCCCTAACAATCTGATGCCATTACATGAACAATCTCATCCAATCCCTACCATCCCCATAGCCTGCAACGGGGGATTACTCACTCATAGATGGGGGAAACATGGATGGTCGATGGAGAAGCGATGGTGATGATGATGGTGATGATCTCCTCCAATTCCCCATCCCGTCACGGTGCCCGAACGGAGTTTCTGGTGCTGTTTCGTGGAATCTGGTGGTGGTGGCAGAGCAGAACTCCTTCTAGAAAAACGTCGAACCCGCCAGAGTTTTTAGGTCAGAAGGCTTCTTATAGGCGAAGAGGGAGACCGAGGGGGTGCCTGGGGCGTCCAGACCATGCCCTGGTGCGGCCAGGCCCGGTCCGTGCCTGGGGGGGTGTGGCCAGCCCCTGGCCCTCCTCCATCTTGTATTCTGGCTCCGTGAGTCTTCCGGAAAAATAGGCACTTTGGCTTTTGTCCCGTCCAATTCCGAGAATATTCATTTTCTAACTTTCCTAGAACCAAAAACAGCAGAAAACAGGCAGTAGGCACTGTAGCTCTTGTTAATAGGTTAGTCCAAGAAATCAAATGAAAAGTACTCGAAAGTGTGGACAAAACACAAGAAAGTGGATAAAACCAAGCATGGAACATCAAAAATTATGGATACATTTGCAATGTATCAGGCCGCCCCAATGGGGCCCACCTAGGGCCGGCGGCTTCCCCAAGGTGGCCGTCGGGTGTGGGGTTTAGTCCCACACCGCCTGGCCCCTAGGTGGTGCGCCCCCTCCTACTATATATAGGGGTCTCCCCTCCCCCTTTGGGATCATCCCATTCCCTCTCATTCTCTCTCTCATCCATTGAGGACTTCCCCGTAATATTGGGGAGGACCTCGTGGGTGAGTTCTCCACCTTCACACCATCGTCGTGTGATCCGCGATCTGGAATCTACTTATTCCGCTGCTCGGCTGGATCGGAGTCCCGTTGACGTCTCCTACACCGGACATGTGACGAGCTTCGGAGGCACCACACTTGGGGTGCTGCTCGTCTTCATCAATATACGCCTTCCTGCATAAGGCGTCCCTCGGTCTTCAAAGGTATGAATACCGTATCCCTTCTCCGTTACTTATGTCTACATAGTATAGATCCTAGTATTAGTGTTCGAGTAGATAGAATTTTTTTGTTTTCTGCTACGGAACCCAACAGTGGTATCAGAGCGGGTCTATGGGTAGACATGTCGTACGGATAGAACACATAGCAATATGTGGGCATTGATTCTCTAATTCCTACCCTCTTTAATGTTATTGTTCACATCGTGGCATTGTTTAATGAAGCGGCCCCCAACCGACCTCACGTGGTGATTCACGAGACTGGTCCACGAATCAAAGTGGCTTAGAGGGGTGTCTGTCTCTCTACAGTAGTTGATATGGCATTGACATTGGAGGGCCCTGAAAAGGGAAGAAGAACGGCAATCATTGAATCCATGTTGTGGCTCGACGTTCGTAGGTGGGAAGGCGTTCTACTGCGAAAGCCCTAAAGCCGCGTAAAACATGCAATAGATAATATAGAAGCGTCTATCTTTATTATTGCATAGGGGCAAGTATTATAACATGGCAATGACAAGTTTGTGAAACTCTCATTGAAGCTATTGATGATGATCATAATGCTATAACCATGTCATAACACTTTACTTTTGAAATATTACTTATTATGCTGGTATACTTATATTAGATGGTAGCATAATGAGATAATCCCTCATAGTATTCCGGTTACCATATTCCCCTTGTGTGTGCACCACCAAGAAAGTTCTTCGGTATGAGGCGCCCTGCGGTGAGTAGGGGTCAGACATATCTACATTGACATACAGTGGGTGTAAGCCATGTTGCACTACGAATACACACGAGTTAGAACTGGCGAGCCTAGCATGTGCAGACATGCCCTCGGAATACAGGAGACCGAAAGGTCGAGCATGAATCACATAGTTGATGTGATCGACATTAGGGAATGTCCACCTTTGATACTACACTGATGGCCATGACGACCGGGGGAGGTGCAGCGGATTGGGATCATGTGATCACTAAATGAGTAGAGGGATATTCGTTTAAGTGGGAGTTCTTTTGATTAAAACTTGAACTTATTATTATGAACATAGTCTAAACACTTTGCAAATCCTTTGGAGATGTCTCGCCCACCCACCTTCAACCTTAGCACTTTCCTCGAGAAGGACAAGCTGAAAACTGATGGAACCAACTTCACCGCATGGTTCCACAATCTTAGGATCCTCCTAGTCCCCTACAAGTTGACTTATGTTATCGAGGCTGAGCTTCCGGCTAAGCTTACAGATTTTGCCTCCTAGGACAAAAAGAATGTTTGGCAGTCCAAGGCGGATAATCTCTCCCTCATCTAGAGTGGAATGCTCTATGCCATGGAGCCGGAGCTTCTAAAGCGTTTTGAGAAGATGAATGCTTTTGAGATCATTGAGGATCTCAAGGCCGTCTTTGCTCCACAGGCCCGTGCAAGGAGGTATGATGTCGTGGTGGTGTCACGACAAATGCCATGGATAGGCTAAAGGTGGGGACTAAATGCACTAGGGGAATCCAGGGAGGGATAGTGTGGTGATTCCACACACGGTTGCTTTGTATTCGAGTCACTCCCGCAGTTTACAAGTGCTACTTGAGCTGTATTCGGGAGAGGAGGAAGATGAACTCTCTTACTCTCACCACTAGTAAAAATACCACCTAGAGATCAACCCTTTCTACAGAGGCCCTAGCCCTCCTTATATAGGGGTAGCCAAGTCTCCAATTAGGGCATACGTGGAGGCATATTCCTTGGAATATGCTTCCTCCCAAAATAGTAAGCCGACCGGGTCACTTTTGCCCAGTGTCATCCATGCAGAGGCTACGTGAGCCGCTGCGGCGCCTGCATCATCCGACATAGGTATCGTCACCTTTGTCGGCCACGCCCCGGTGGTCCTGGCCTCTGTCTGCTTTGCTCACACTCTGCACATAGTGGTCACCCTTTGACCAGCAGGATACCTTCCTTCTCTTACAAGCTTGATATAACCCGGATCGTACCTAGTTGATCTGGCCACACCTACACCTGCATATAAGTTAAATACCTCTTACCGACATATGGCATAAGTCAGTCGAGACCCAGTTAGGTGGACATCCCCTGGTCCGGCTACTCCGTGATTTGGCATGCCTTGAGGTGACTCAGCCAGCACTTGCTTTGACCTTGCCGTACCTCGGCTAACTCGGCCTTTATACCCGGGGGTATCCCCCCATTAGTTCCCGAAGCTGGTGCGGTCTTAGCTGCCTTAGACGCTAAGGCCACAGCAGGTTCAATTTTACCGAGCCTCTTGCTCCTTTTCCGAGTTAACTCATAATTCAGATTTCTTGGGTTTGCTTTCCCTTGGCACATTCCGAGGTTTTACTCGCTGGCCGGGTCACCCTATACTTATCCGAGTTATTCTTCCTTCTCTCGTACGCTTCCCACGTGGAGGCTAATCATTACTTTGCCTCATTTTAAGGGCCTGCGACAGTAACCGCCGCAGTTATTGTCAGAATTTACTGTAGCACCCGTCACATCGTGCATGCCTCCTCATTAACTGTATCATAACGTCGCGTCGTGGGATCCGCTACGCCCTGTGGCCCTTCCTGTGGCTCGTTGCTGATTGGTCGATCCGGGTCATACACGGCCACACCGTGTGGCCTGTCCGCACAGCACGATCCCACTACCCCTTAAGGGCGTGGTTAAATAGGGGAGGGGCGCACCCCTTGGGTCTTTTCCCCACTTCCGTGCCCCTCTGCCTCTGCTTCTTCCTCTCCAGCAACAGCGCCGCCGCCATCAAGGCCATGCGCACTGCACCATCGCCGCTCGCTTCACGCCGCACCAGCCGCCACCTCCACGCATCTCCTCCGCCACAGGTCCTCGCCAGTCCAGGCCACTGCCTCCCACCGCTGCTAGCGCCAGTGAGGATAGTGACCTTGAGATGACAGAGGAGGAGCTCGCCGTTGCGGAGCAGGAAATGGAGGAGGGCGCGGCGAACGCCGACCGCGGTGCATGGGCTGGATCTTGGGTTTGCCAGGATGATCTGGACTGGTTGTATCGCACCAGGCGCATCCCGGAGGGCGTCACCGCACGCCTCGCCGCCGCCGAGCTTGCCCCCTCACCCAATCAGGGCGAGTATGTGGTGTTTCTCTCCCACTTTCAACGTGGGTTTGGTCTTCCCGTTAGCGATTTTTTCCATGACTGGCTCAACACATATGAGCTTCAGCCGCATCATCTTCCGGCTAATGCCATCACCTCTCTCTCTGCTTTCGCTTCCACTATCGAGGGTTATGCCGAACTGTGGCCCATGAAGGAGCTCTGGATCCGGTTCTTTGGCCTCCACCGGAATGTGATTCCGAACATGGAGCTTAATCCGGAGGACAAGCAGCTCACGCAATTCGGCACAGCCTCCATTTCTCCTAGGAAACAGTCAATCTTCCCCCGAGTCACGGGGCTTGACTCTTGCAAGGGATGAGCCCGGACCTTCTTTTATGTCCGGAATAGCACATCTGAGGATCTGATCCGGCTACGCCCCTATGCTCCGGGTCCTCCTAATCCGGATCTGTGGGACAAGTTCCCCAAGAAGCCCACTGTCCTGGCGAACCAAGTCAACAAAAGGTTCCAGGAGCTGAAGGATCTAGGATTGCGCAATGAGGACGCAATGATCACATTTGTCCGCAATCGGATCTCCCCCTCTAGAAACACACGCATAAACTCTGTCACATGAGTTGGGGCCGTGACCCCAACCGGACCTCCTCATTCGAGTTGAGAAACACCGAGATCTTCCACCGGGTCAAGGCCCTCTTCACCACCCACAAGGACTTCTCTGCTGAGTGGACGTGGGGGATCGAACACTTCTGCCGAGATAAGCTTCCCCCTGCGATAAGTCTTGTGCTCCAAACCTTTTCCGAATTAGATCATACGTCGGTTTTTGTTGTAGGTTTAATCTTTTTTGCCTTTTTTATCCCTTAGATGTTTCTTCAACAAACCATTGAGGATGGCACCAAGACTTCTCTCAAATGGGCGCCCGACCGAGATACCTCGGACGAGGAGGAACCGGATCAGGAGATGTTCCTGCTGATGGCTGACGCGACCAAGCGACACACCGGTAAACTCTCTTCCATTAGAGATTGTCCCGACGATGAAGATGACTCGGACGTTGAGGTGATGGAGTCATTTGACGCTGTCCCCCTTTCTTATGCTTTTCTGGCATCAGCTAACCCCGGTGGGCAGATCCATGAAGATCCTCCCCTTGCCACGGGTGAGCCTATCCCGGTCGCGCCAAAGAAGAAGAGGGAGCCGCATCTGCTTCTTCCTCCGGACCTTCTCAGCCAGCTAAAAGGCGAAAGAAGTTCGCGGACAAAGCTGCCACCAAGCCTACAACCAAGGCCATAACCCGGAGGGCTCGGAAGCCCAAGGAGCCTTTGACCTCAGATGAGTAAGCCGCTTCGCCCTTTGCTATTCATTTGTTCTTCCTTTGTTATAGTTTCTCATCATTCATGATTTGATTCGGCAGGGCTGCGGTGGAGGTCCCACAGAGTGGTGGATCCGGCATTGCCTCACCGCTCCGACATAGCCCTTTTCCCCCTCGTGGTGACGATTCATGCCCGTTGAGCCCCATTCAGGAGGGCTCAGCGGCTGCTCCGGGTTCCATCCCACCTCATCAAGAAGAGGGCAACCTCAGAGTGGGGGAAACTGGCTCTGCCGAGGCAGCGGCAACCACCACTTCGACTTCGCCGCAACCAGCTTCATCCGAGATACCCACAGCACCTCCGCCAAAACAGAAATCAGTACCAGCAACAATAGCAAAGGCACCAGCAACAGCGCCAAGCCCCTCCGCCTCGTCCGAGTCTTCCAAGACTCAGCGAGAAGGCACCAGCAGCACCAAGGCAAGCACCAAGACAGCACCCAAGGGCAAATCCGCCGCAGCAACTTCCACCTCACAGTGCAACCCAAGGGCAAAAAGGCTCCTGACACCGCTAGGGCAGCGTCAATCGAGGCTGGACAGCGCACACTTGCGTCCATGCTCCCAAAAAAGACTCCACCACCGAAGGACGCCCCCGCCGAGCCAGCTGATGCGCAACTTGTTTTGCACACCAGCCCCGCCGTTGCCCAGGTTGAGAGGAGGGAAGCTCATGCTAAGGGTCTAGTTGCACCCCACATGCTCAGCGGCGAACGATATCCTCCGACCTTGATCGAGTTCGTCAACAACTGGAACAAGGCGGAGTTCGTCCACAATGACGATCTCCCAGAGAAGTTCGGTCCCGCCAAATTTGCTGCCCAAATGAATACCGCTGCCAAGGCCATCAACCTTGCAGGTCGGATGATGGAGGTACATTACTTCGCCTTTTCCTTAGCAAGTAGTAGATATTAGTGACATAGCCATTAGTCCCCAAGCCTCCGGGGGTGTAACTTGTTACTCGGCCGGATGCTCCTTAGAGAACTAACATAGCCCCTTAATAACTTCGAATATGCACACACCTAGAGCCGGGTTAAGTTCCACTTGGAGCGGATTTTGTACACCTCGAATATGCACACACCTAGAGCCGGGTTAAGTTCCACTTGGCCCGGATTTTGTACACTTCGAATATGCACACACCTAGAGCCGGGTTAAGTTCCACTTGGCCCGGATTTTGTACACTTTGAATATGCACACACCTAAAGCCGGGTTAAGTTCCACTTGGCGCGGATTTTGTACACTTCGAATATGCACACACCTAGAGCCGGGTTAAGTTTCACTTGGCGTGGATTTTGTACACTTCGAATATGCACACACCTAGAGCCGGGTTAAGTTCCACTTGTCCCGGATTTTGTACACTTCGAATATGCACACACCTAGAGCCAGGTTAAGTTCCACTTGGCCCGGATTTTGTACACTTCGAATATGCACACACCTAGAGCCGGGTTAAGTTCCACTTGGCCCGGATTTTGTACACTTCGAATATGCACACACCTGAGCCGGGTTAAGTTCCACTTGGCCCGGTTTTGTACACTTCGAATATGCACACACCTAGAGCCGGGTTAAGTTCCACTTGGCCCGGATTTTGTACACTTCGAATATGCACATGACTAATCTATCTTTTTTTACTTTTTTCAGGTGACCACCAATCGCCGGAGCGCTGAGTTTCAGCGTCTCCTGGATACTCACAAGATGCTGTGCGCGAAACATAGTGCGCTTCTCGCCGAACACGAGAAAAGGGGTAAGTTCTCTCCTTGGCTTTTTTCCACTTCTCTTCGTCTTTGTCCGCCGAACTAACCGATCATTCAGATTTCGCAGCTGGGGTGGAGGCTGAGAATATCCTCATGAGGAAAAACTTGGACCAGATAAAGGGTAAGTTATCCTTGCTCAACCTTGCTATGCTTTCTATCTCCTTTTCTCCTTGGCTCGGCAAATATTCATACCTCGGCTTTGCCGGGTCAACAAACTATTTCAGCCTCTTTTGAAGATAGTGTGCCCGTGCCTGACATGATGCTGCATTTTCTCGAACAAGCAGGGCAGCACCAAGCTGAACTCAAGAAGAAGGACGACGAGCTTGCCCTCCTCCGGACCAAGGATGAAGAAATTGCCAAGCTTAAGGCAGATATGAAGAAGCTCAAGGCGCAACACAAATCCGAACTGGAGAAAGCAGGCCAAGACTTTACTAAATAACGAGAGCGCCTCAATCTCCAGATTGCCAAGGAACAAGAACATCTCAAGGAGGCCGACGTCAAGCTTGAGTCAACGAATACTGAACTTGCGCAACTCCGGAAAAGACGTGATGACTGTACCAAGGAGTTAACCCGGATCCACAGCCACATTTCTCGTAAGTTCTTTTCCTTCATCCGGCATTAATTTCTCCGGGTTGCTTCACTTGTCTTTTCCTTACTTACTTCACTTGTCTTGTTTTCAGGCAAATTTCCGAAGGGCAATGCCATTGCAACCACTGCTGTTGCTAAGTTCTGCCAGCAGAGGGGTTACCCCCATTGCTCCTGACGCTGGAGAAATTCCTTATGACATGGAGGACCTGCTGGTCAGCTTGTCTTCTCGCGTCGAAATTGTGAAGAATTATGGCAAGGACATTCTTGATGTGGCAATCCGGATCTTCAATGCCTTCTGGCCTGACGAAGATACTCCGGAGGGGACCGCAGCTCTTGTCGACAAGTTAATGGACTGCGAGATCCAGCTCGATCTTTGGAGGGAATCTGCTGGACGCGCCAGAGCTGAGCTCGTTCTCCACTACGTGCTCACGTGGTACGAGAAGATCAACCTCAATCTCCTTGAGCACATGCGCACCGGATCAAGGTGGTCCACTGACCCGGATTGGATAGCTCGGCGCAAGGCTTGCGCTCACAGCCTCATCCAATACGCCCCATTCATCAATGGAACGAGGGACCAAGCTTCCTAGGCGCCACCGACGACGAAAATGCTGAAGATGATTCGGGTGAGTATGAAGAGACGAAGCTTCGTACGTCGAGGAAGATGAAGATGACGTTGAAGCCGAAGCTGGAGCTGCCCCTGCTGGCGCCGAATTACCTCCCCCTGCTGCTCCTTGAGCGAAAATACTTTAAAGTTTATCAGATCCCCGGCATGCCGGGTGCAATTGTATCAAGCACATAAGTGATATTTTGCTACTAATTTTTGTGCCGGATTAACTTGGGCATAGTCCCCGAGTTTCATTTTCTTGTTCCTCCAATTTCTTGGCTCGGCTCATGTCTACCTTGGTCCGGTTTTATGACTTACGAGTTCGAGCTTCAAAATTTGACTTAACAATACTTGGAAACTTTGGGATTAGCTCAAAATAACTCAACAAAGTAAATATAAGGTAAACACAAGGTTAATCCGAATAACAAACGTCGGCTCGATTAAGTTTCTTTCCTTAGTCGTTTTTCATGTGCTACGCGATTCCAAACTTGTTCTCTTGCTTGCCATGAAGCCAAATCTTGTTGGACAGCAGCAAGTCGAAGAGTTGGGTTCTTGGTGCTCACACACTACTAATCTGGCTTAGGTAGAAGCAACTTACGCCAGCCGACATATAAATAATAAATATAGAAGACAACAAATATTATTAAGGCAGTCCCCGAGTTACTGCTCGAGGTGCCAACATTTCATTGATAAGCTCATTGCCGGCATACATACCGACATATGAGTGACTCGGATACACACACTTCTCTGCTAAGTGTAGAAAGGACGAAGTAGAGCTACTGGATGCTTAGATTCCTCGCCGGACCTGTCCGCCTTGTTCTTCTCCTGTGGTTTTCCATCGATGAGATAATATGAGTCATTGTGCAATGCTTTGCTCACAATGAATGACCCTTCCCATGGGGGGGATAATTTATGCATGCCAGCAGTACATTGTACCAACCAGAGTACCAGATCACCTTCCCGGAAAACTCGGGGGTTTACTTTCCGGCTATGATAGCGTCAGAGATTTTGCTGATATATGGTGGATCTGGACAATGCCAATTCTCTCGCTTTTTCCAGCAGATCAACATCATTTTGCCGGGCTTCTTGCACTTCGGCTTCTGTGTATTGGGTGACCCTAGGCGAGTCATGCTCTATGTCGGCTAGTAATACAGCTTCTGCCCCATATACCAGAAAAAATGGCATATAGCCTATTGATCGATTCGGAGTTGTTCTTAAACTCCACAGTACCACTGGTAGTTCTTCTATCCAGCACCCCGCTGATCTTTGCAGCGGCTCAATGAGCGGGGTTTTATCCCAGATAATACCAATCCGTTGGATCTTTCCACTTATCCGTTCGATGCGGGGTGAGCTACCGAGGCTACGTCTAGCCGGATCTTGTTATCCTGGCAAAAATGTGCAAATGCTCCTTCAGCAAAATTTGTGCCATTATATGTTATGATACTGTGAGGATAACCGTATCTCAAGATGATATCTTTGAGGAATGTCACGGCGGTAGCTCCATCACATTTTATTATTGGCTTCACCTCAATCCATTTTGTAAATTTGTCAACCATGACCAAGATGTGGGTCATGTTCCCTCTTGCTAGTTTGAAGGGGCCAACCATGTCCAAACACCATACAGCAAATGGCCAGGTAATTGGTATGGTCTTGAGCTCCGACATTGGCATATGTGTCTTGGTAGCATACCTCTGACAACCATTGCATTTTCTCACCAGGTCCTTTGCTTGTTCTAAGGCACTTGGCCAGTAGAACCCATGACGAAAAGCTTTTGCTACTAAGGCTCTGGACGAGGCATGATGCCCACATTCCCCTTGATGTATATCTCGGAGGATGTCAAGTCCTTCTTCCATGTCAACACATCGCTGGAGGATGTTTGTCACACTCCTTTTGTACAACTTAGAATTGATGATCGTGTATGCCTTTGCTCTCCTCTGAGTTTGCCTAGAAAGCACCTCCTCAGCGGGTAAGGTTCCATCTTTCAGGAATTGAAATATGGGCAGTGCCCAAGCTGGTACAGCTCTCAGTGGGAACACATCCTCATTGATTTCCATCTGATCCACCGGCATAACCTCAGCCGGATCGCGCTGAGCAGTCCCCGGGTCTTGCGAAGCAGTCCTCGGGTTTCGCGAACCACTTCCTACGTCAATGTCCATGGGTGCAGCTCCGGACTCCGGATCTTCCGGGACGTAGATTGAGTTGGTTTCTAGGGACAACCTGATAGATGGTTTTCTGAGGTGTTCTAGTGCTACACCCGGTGGAATTGCTTGTCGGGTTGATCCGAGCTTCGACAATACGTAGGCAGCCTCATTTTCCACCTAGGGTACATGGTGAAATTCGCATCCCTCAAAGTAACCAGATATCTTCTGCACATGAAATCTGTACAGTGCCATGTTTGGATCAAGAGCGTCCCACAGCCCTGAAACTTGCTAAACTACCAAATCCTAGTCGCCAAAGCATTGGATCCGACATATCCCAATTTCTTTTGCCACTTTGAGCCCATGTACCAGTGCCTCATATTCGGCGACATTGTTTGACGCTGCGAAGTGGATCTGCAGCACATATTTCAGCTGGTCCTTCTTGGGCGAGGTAAGCACAACGCCGGCGCCTAACCTGGTTTTTGTTTTTGATCCGTCAAAGTGCATCCTCCAATAATTTGGATCTGGTAATGGTGGTCCATATTGTACTTCTGCCCAATCCACGAAAAAGTCAGCTATAGCGTGAGACTTGATCGCTTCTCTTCTGTCATATTGTGGCGCATAAGGAGCTAGCTCAATTGCCCATTTTGCAATCCTGCCACTTGCATCCTTGTTACTCATTATCTCGGATATGGGAGCCTCACATATTACTTTGATGGGGTGCTCCTCAAAATAGTGTTTTAGCTTCTTAGCCGACATGTACACACCATATGCCACTTTATAATAGTGCGGATAATTTTGCTTCGATGCGGATAATACCTCGCTCAGGTAATATACTGGCCTTTGCACTGACTTACCCTCTTCGTCGCGCTCTACCACAATTACTACACTTACAACTCAGTTGGTTGCGGCTATATAGAGTGTAACACCCTCAAATCGGCCCTATGCAAGTTTTAGCCCTTTCCGCCAAACCCGCATAGAAACAATTCAAGGACGCCCACCAGGCACTTTCGTGCAGGTGGAAAACAAAGTAATACCATTACACAACAGTCCTCGATGGGACCCACAGAACAGATATATATACAACAGCGACTCAACGAGTCAAGAATACAGATATACAATACAAAGATCCAAATCACCTTGAAAACGATAGAGCGTCCGACTACGGACAAGATGCAAATGGGGCTAAGAGCCCTGAAGAATAACCAATGGCGTCCATATCCCTGCCTAGGCCAAGCCGGAAGGGTAACCCTGCTAACAACATCGATCTCAAACCGGCTAAAACAAAAGGGGTGCCGACAAAGGGCAAAGGAAAAAGAGGAGGCGTCGATCGAGGCCAAGATGCAGCGAGGCTAGAATTCGGCTGCTCCCGCCTACATAGGTATGGTGGACTAAAGTGGCAGCGAAGCATGCACTAAACAACCTATAGAGACTCGATTCAAATGTCGGCTATTAGAGAGGGATAAGAAAGACCTATTCGAGACCGACCTGATACTAACACCAATCATACCCATCCTGGCATTTCCCCCTCGAGACCAAACGAGGAAGTCAAACCGAGGAACTCACACAGTTGGCAGTTTTATTCATTCCATTTTAGTTGAAGCAATTACTAGTCAGATATAGATAGCATGAATCATCCTGATAGCTTAAGTAGTGGGAAATTTTAGTTAACCATTCCGTTGTAGTTGGAACATTTACTAGTCAGATACAATTGTCCTGAGGAATCCCAAAACCCTGCAGTTGTTGGCACCTTTATCACATTCCATTGGAGTTGCAATACTTACTAGGCAGGTACAACAAAACATCCCAGATCCAGCAGTTGTTGGCATTTTTAATATCCATTCCGTTATAATTGAGCTGATTACTAGTCACATATTAAGTCAAATTTATAGCACTAGTTTAGTTATGCTTGTCTATGATTGAGATACTGTGCTCCAAGTCGTCCATAACCGTTGACACGGCTTTCAGAAAGTTTTACCCTGCAGGGGTGCACAAATAGCAACACACACACAATCAACCTCGGAAAAACCAACTCAAAACCCAACGAGGCTTTCACGATAAAGCGATCACAAGATTCATAAAATATTTCAGGGGGCCACCCCACTAAGCTACCTGCAACAAAGTTGGCCGGCTCCGGAACAGACCCAGGGTTTGTGACGACGGTCAGAAACGACCGGGAACCGAAAGTGTGATGGGCTTGTCGATACTGCAAAACGTGGCACGATCCAAAATAAGATGGTGCTCCACGCACAATCTTAAATAAAGCAGTAAAGCATGGCATAAGTACAAGATAGTAATAAAGCCCCAAACTAGTTTGTGGCCCCAAGAAATAAGAAATGAATCAAGCTCTGGCTAAGGGGATTCATGGTCCCATGTGCGGATAGTGCGATAGTCAAGGAACAGGTATCAAGTACTCGGGGTCCTACAGGACACAAGTGAGCGTGGAAGAACCAAATAACATCTATTGCTCACCGATGCCTCTGCATTAGTTATATCTAACAATTTAATTTCAAGTTGTAATTAAAGCCATGATCAACTCCACCATAAACATCTGCTAGCATTCCAACAACTGTGGCACTTGACAACACGAGATCGCACCTGAGCAAGCAACTACGACTCGCAAGGCCAGCTATCTACCAAACACAGGTAATAGGAGGTGTCCAAGGCAATGTAGAGGCTGCAGGGAATATAAATGGTACACAGAAACTAAAGCATCGCAACGCGGATAGCAATAGATCAACATGAGGAAATAAAGACTATAAATGCAAAATAGGTAGAAAGGGGGAGAATGCTCGCCTGGGAAACACTGCCGAAGGTTCATATCCGGAGAACTTGTCGATACTCGCATCAACTCATCGGCCTAATCCACGAAGAAGGAAACACTAGAAGAAACACCGGATGCAATATTTAATACTACGGCAGAAGATCTGGCATGCTTATGATATGATGCATGGCATGGCATAGATGCGGTGCACTTAGGCAACATTAAGCGGAACCGGGGTCCCGATAATTAATTACACGGTTCAAGTTATTTAGAACCCCCCGCAATTTAAATGTTGTATTAACAGGGCGAAACATGGCATCGGTTCGCTATGCAAATTTAAATGGAGTCCGGAATAAGACAAAGATATCCCGCAGATGGACTCCATATTTAATTATGAGGTGAATCGGCATAATGCCCCCAAACCACAGACAAGTATGCATGCATGAACAATTTAATATGCGACAGTTGGTAATGTCATATTATAAAATAGGGGCTTAGGGGCACACATCTGGGTTCGGAAGATCTTGGGTTCCGGGGTTCCGGGGTTCGGTCTCAGGGTTCGACGGGGACGGCGAGGTTCGGATACAAGATGGAGAACTTGTCGTGTCGCGACGGAGAACTTGGGTACCAAGCGGTCGATCTTGTCATCGATGGTGAACTTGAATGGATCGGGTACCGGTGGTCTTCGGGTCATCGACTCTAGGAAGGAGATCTCGTCGATCCGGCGCATCGGATCCAGGATGAAGAACTTGGCGTCCTTGTCGACGTTCTTGGGTGATGGTGTCGGTCTTGGTTCGGCGTCGTGGTCTTGCATAGCTCCTCGGGTCTTGACTCGTGTCGGTCTTATCGTCGGCCGAACTTGGCATCTTAGCGGTTACTTCTCGTGGCGTCGGTCTTGAGGTTTCCATGAAGGCGAACTTGGTGTACCACGATCTAGCTCTTCGGATTCCGACTTTAATGGTCGGTGAAGGTCTTGGTATCGTGCACGATGATCTTGACGAAACAGAAAAACCGATAGAACGAAGATCTTGCTTAGAACACACTTGCAGCAACCACTTCACTTCATGACACCATGCCAGACTTAGTCACATGCATCATCGTGAGCCCGTAGCAGTATCAAACATCACCAAACAGTAGCATCATCACATAAACACCACATCAACAGGAGATACTAGGAGAGAAGACTTCATCAGTAGGGCACGTTGTGGGTGAGCTCGGGATGGCGCCGGGTGGAGCGACGGTGTTGTGGGCTCAGCTGTGGTGCGACCGCGTGTGCTGCAGAGGGGCCCCGCAGCAGCGAGCGGCCCACAGGGTGCGGGACCAGGCGACGACGCAGGACCGAGGGGCGCTCCATGACGCCAGGTCCGAGGAAGACGAGGAGGCGCGGCGAGGGGGCGGGATGCGGCCAGCAGGGTCGCACATGGCAGACGGGGCGCTGGTCGGAGGCGGCGAGCTCCTGGTGGCGGGCTTGGCGGCGCAGGAGATCCGGAGGTGGCGGCGGGGCCGGGGCTTCGACGGTGTCGCGCCTGTGGCTAGCAGCGGCGGCTCGGTGATGAGCGGATCGAGGCGGGGCGGGCTCAGGCTTGGGTCGACGAAGCTTAGCCGGAGGAGCTCCGGCGAGACGGGGCATGCACGAAGGTGGCAGACGGCAGGGACGCGGGGCGCGCTTGGTCGCTGACGGTGGCTGACCGACGAGGAAGAGAGGAGAGGCGACGGCGCTGGCGAGCGATGGAGGAAGGAGGTTGCGGCGATGATTGCGGGGCCAAGGAGGCGGGCGCTTCGCGATGGGGAACGAGGCCGCGTGGGGATCGGGGCAGGTGGGGATCGGGAGGCGTGCGACGTGGGGCGGTTTCGATCCCGCAGGGTGACCTAGCGGTGTCGGTCACATCGGGTTGACTAGGCCTGGTGGTTGCGGGGTTGAGTGGTAGTGCGGCTGCACGCGGGTGGGACCGAGGGTCTTGCGTCAAGGCACAGGAGAGCAGAGGGTGGGGTGTGGCGGATGCGTGGGGTAGGACTAGGTGGTGGTCAGGTTGGGGAATAGGGTAGTTGGGGATTAGGGTTAGGGTTAGGATTTAGCCTAGGTTTTTGGGGTAGTAGGCTGGCTGGTCGGGCCTTTGGGCCTGGCCGGCTGCCTCCCCTAAAGTATTTTTATTTTTAATTGTTTTATTTTTAAAGACTTTTATAAATAGTTTTAGACAAATAAAAGATCCGGATAAGACCGAGGTTTTGATTTGAAAAAATAAAGACGGGGTATTTAGAAAACTAAGGTAGGCTTTTCGAAAATAATTTTTGACAAACATATGCATGATGATGTCATGATGATGCGAACATGCAAACAACATGCGATTTTCTAGTAGTGGTTTTAGTGGGATGCCACATAGAGCAACATTGGCTCCTTTGATAGTGGAGAGGCTAACACTGGTGCAGTGGCTAACGTCTTCTTTAATTGGATAAAGGCTTCATTGGCCTGTGGTGTCCAAATGAACTTGTCTGACTTTTTCATGAGTTGATAGAGAGGCAGTGCCTTTTCTCCCAACCGACATACAAACCGACTTAAGGATGCCAGGCAACCAGTGAACTTCTAGACATCATTAAGGAACTTCGGCAGTTCCATTCGTTCTATGGCCCGGATTTTAGTTGGATTAACTTCGATACCTCGGCTGGAGACAAGAAATCTGAGTAATTTTCCAGCCGGGACACCGAAGGTGCATTTCTCCGGATTGAGCTTCATTCGGAACCTCCTTAGGTTCGCGAATGTCTGCCTGATATCATCAAGGAGCGTTTTGCTTTCCTTGGTCTTTATAACAACATCATCCACATATACCTGCACATTTTGACCAATTTGGTCATGCAAACACTTCTGCATACATCTTTGGTACGTTGCCCCTGCATTACATAAACCAAAAGGCATGGTGCGATAGCAATAAGCCCCATACGAGGTGATAAACGCAGTCTTTATTTGATCACTTGGGTTCAGAGGTATCTGGTGGAAACCAGAATATGCATCAATGAACGACAACAACTCACACTCAGCAGTAGAATCTATGACTTGGTCTATCCTTGGCAGTGGGAATGGATCTTTTGGACACGCCTTATTCAGGTTCATGTAATCGATACACATACGCCAAACCACTGTAACATTCGGATCATCTTTGTTCTTCTCCACCAGCACCGGATTAGACAGCCAATCCGGGTAAAGCACTTCCATGATAAATCCAGCAGCCAACAACCGAGCTATCTCATCTCCTATGACCTTTCTCCTGTCCTCGGCGAAGCGGCGGAGAGGTTGCTTCACCGGCTTTGCTTTGGGTCTCACATTCAAAGAGTGCTCGGCCAACTCCCTCGGAACACCTTGCAAGTCCTGTGTGGACGAAGCAAAAACATCCCGATTCTCACAGAGGAAGTTAACGAGCTCGCTTTCCTATTTGTCATTCAACCCGGCACCAATTGTTACGATGCGTTCTGGGAACATATCATCAACAGGCACTTTCTTGGTATCCTTTGTCGCTTGGAATGAGACACTCACATGCGGGTTACTCAGCGCCAGCATATACTGCTGTGCGGACTGAGCCAATGCCGCCACCTCCTGGATTTTTCTCTTCTCCTGCGCGATCACCAGTGACTCGGCCAGGTTAGATCCGGCAGACGCACACTCAATGGAACGTCAGAAATCACCAGCTATGGTAATCACACCATTTGGCCCGGGCAGCTTCATCTTCAAGTAACTGATATGAGTACTTGCCATGAATTTGTTCCGAGCTGGCCTGCCGAGTAACGCGTGATATGCGCTCTCCAAATTTACAACTTCGAACTCCAAATTCTCAGTCCGGCAGTTATCTCTTGTACCGAACAATACGTCAACCCGGACCTTGCCAATGGGTTCACAAGAAATACCTGACACAATGCCATGGAAAGTTGTCCTTGTAGCTTGGAGCATGTTCTCCGAGATACCCAACTTGCGCATCATGTCCACATACATGATGTTGATGCTACTACCATTGTCAATTAGCACCTTTGAGAACCTCACATTGATGTTAGGCCCAATGAATGTTGGGTCCAACACTAGTGCATATGAACCAGGACTTGGCATAAGCTTGGGATGATCTTTGATGCTCCAGGTAATCTCCTGATCCGACCAAGGCATATACCTCGTTACGGCCGACATTTCTGCATTGACCTCCATATGTCGGTGTTGCAAGCTCTTCCTGTCTGTCTCTTCTGTGGTGAACACACAATAACTCTGATGATGCTCTCTGTACTCATTCCTCCCCTTGTTTCCGGGGTACCTCTGATCCGGTTGATGCTGGTCTTCCACTTGATGCACTGCATCCCTTCTCTCATGGTTGTCATACCTTGGCGGAGGGGGAGGCAACATTAACTGTTGCGTGTTCACTCCGGAGAGCAATTGCTGCCGGGGTAACTCCTGCCGAGGTTGATCATTCCGAGGTGCCTGAGCATTCCCCGAACCACCTTGTTCTATCTTTCTCATCCACTCACACTGCCTGGTTGTGTGACCCGCTGGGTTACTTGGATTTGGCGTCTGAAATTTACACGGCTGATCCAGCATTGCCTCATAAGTATACCTCGGACGGTCCTTCTTTTCTTGCCACTGTTTCTTCTGCTCTGGCGTCCAAGTTTTCTTGCCATCATTCCTTGGCGTCCATTGTTGTCCTCCAGTTTTCTGACATTGGTGGCTTCCCGCACCTAGTTGATCTTGATTCACAGCTGCAACTTGTTGCAAACTGTACCGGTAATCTTTTCTGTCTTCTCTTCTTTTACCCCGATAATCATTTCTCCAGGATGATCTGGCCCCATCTCGCTGGTAGTAGTCTTCGCTTGACTCGTTCTACACGAGCCTAGGCTAAGTCGGATCACCCAAGGCATATGAATCAGCTATTCGGATTGTTTCTGCCAAGGTAGTTGGCATATCTCTTTGCAACCTTTGCCATAGCATGCTTGGATATCTGCACACCTGAGCAAACCAAGCTATGGCTTGTGACTCAATCACGCCCTCACAGGAGTTTCACACTGTGCACCAACGGGTTAAGAACTCCCGGTCTGTCTCATTCGGTCTCTGCTTGCACATTGCTAGGGTCTGTGGCCTGTTGGGCCTCTGATACGTACTTGAGAAATTGCTAAGAAACATTTCCTCAAAATCGATCCAATAGTTAATGCTTCCGGGCGGCAAATTGTTTAGCCATACCCTTGCTGGCCCCTCCAACATCTAGGGTACATATCTCACAACCCATCTCAAGTTGCCTGTAGCAATTTTCACAGCTGTTGCATAGTTAATCAACCAATCTTCTGGCTTTGTGCTGCCGTCATATGTCTTTGTGCCTCTAGGTAACTGAAAGTTAGGTATCGGAGGTTCCTTCATGATCCGGGGCCCAAAACATGTTGGACCCGGAGGACCTTGACATTCAATTTGCTCCGACCTATATAGCCGATCCAGTTTCAACCTGGCATCGTCAGGCATCAAATTCCTGCTTCCCAATCTTGACCCTATCACGTGATAGTCCGGCCTAGGATACCCAGCATTCACCATCTCCAAATCACCATCATTGTATCTATCCTGTTCCTGTGGAGTTTCTCTCTGTTACATACCTTGGCCGGCACTGCGCTCTTGCCGTGGTATATTCTGCTGCTGCGGTTGCCCTGCACCTACCGAATTACGCTGTCCGGCATTGTCGTTTACAGCGTTCCTTTGACCGACATTGCCTTGGTCGCGGTTACCTCGGCCAGCTTCACCTCGGCTCACACTTTGTCGATCCTCATTTCTTTGTACCTCTTTTCCTTTCCCTGCCCTTGCCGGGTCATATGGGACTATCTGCTTATTCCTCCTGGCCGAGGTTACTACCTCTTCTCTCCTAGGACCACCATGAGGAGACGATGCAGCTCCAGCGGATTTCTCCGGGTTACCCACCGCCGAATGAACGATTTTGGAGGCCCCAACTCTTTCCAGGTTAGCCCTGAGCAATTCCTCATTTTTCCTGTTCACGATCCGAACCAACTCATTGACCCTATCTTGCTGTCTCTGATGGGCTTCACCCGTCAGACCCTCTAACTCGGATGCAGCTGTATCTGCTGCTCTGAAGTTCTTTGCCGGGGTACTATACTTCGGCAGCCCCACGGACAAACAATTTTATGATTCCTCAATCCTAGTATCACCCTCTCTGTTCATTTCACTCATGAGATTTCTCCCCTTCACTTTTACAGCATCTACCTTATTTGCCTTTGCGTACTCACGCAGTGTCATGTTCAATGACTGCTGAGCCGCAGCTATCTTTTTCGCACCCTCTAGTATGTTTTGCCTAGTCTCTTCTAGCTCGACCTGCGCCTAAGCCGAATCTACTGCTGCTGCTACTAGGTTTGCCAGGCTATCCATCGCCTGCTGCAGCACATTCTCTGGCCTCTCTAGAGGAGGACCTCTACTTTTCCTTGGTGTCTTAGGCGTTACCTCCGGATCTGGTGCTAGATCTTTGCTTGTGCCACCGCCAGGCGCGGTCATCATCACCTCAGCATGGTCCGGGGAGCGAGTGATACGCTCCCCGTGAGCCGCGCTAAGGGGTGGCTCGCCTCCTTCGACGATGTGCCGCGGATGAACGCACGACACATCAACAGCAACGTAGATCTTGTGCGTGCCGAGCTTGACGAAGAGGCCGTTGTCGCTGATGAAATCCAGCGCTCCAAAGCGTTGAACGAGCTCGAAGACGATGCGTTCGCCGGTGCTGATGAAGTTTCCCGTCCGGATCTTTACCCCTGCTAGCGCCGCTAGCCCCACGGTGGGCACCAACTATCGTGGTGGTGTCACGGCAGATGCCATGGATAGGCTAAAGGTGGGGACTAAATGCACTAGGGGAATCCAGGGAGGGATAGTGTGGTGATTCCACACACGGTTGCTTTGTATTCGATTCACTCCCGTAGTTTACAAGTGCTCCTTGAGCTGTATTCGGGAGAGGAGGAAGATGAACTCTCTTACTCTCACCACTAGTAAAAATACCACCCTCTAGAGATCAACCCTTTCTACAGAGGCCCTAGCCCTCCTTATATAGGGGTAGCCAGGTCTCCAATTAGGGCATACGTGGAGGCATATTCCTTGGAATATGCTTCCTCCCAAAATAGTAAGCCGACCGGGTAACTTTTGCCCAGCGTCATCCATGCAGAGGCTACGTGAGCCTCTGCGGCGCCTGCGTCATCCGACATAGGTATCGTCACCTTTGTCGGCCACGCCCTGGTGGTCCTGGCCTCTGTCTGCTTCGCTCATGCTCTGCACATAGTGGTCACCCTTTGACCAGCGGGATACCTTCCTTCTCTTACAAGCTTGATATAACCCGGATCGTACCTAGTTGATCCGGCCACACCTGCACCTGCATATAAGTTAAATACCTCTTACCGACATATGGCATAAGTCGGTCGAGACCTAGTTAGGTGGACATCCCCTGGTCCGGGTTACTCCGTGATTCGGCCTGCCTTGAGGTGACTCAGCCAGCACTTGCTTTGACCTTGCCATACCTCGGCTAACTCGGCCTTTATACCCCGGCGTGACCTTACCCGGGGGTATCCCCCCAACATATGATGCTTCCGATCTCTTCTTCTCTACTAAAATGGAAGAGCACAACAGTACTAGTGAGCATGTGGTCAAAATGTCTGGCTACGTTAAGCGCTTAAACGCCCTGGATTGCAAAATCCCGTAGGAGCTCGCGATTGATAGGGTGCTACAATCGCTGCCCCCTAGCTATAAGAGCTTTGTGATGAACTACAACATGCAAGGGATGACTAAGACCCTTGCTGAGGTGTTCTCCATGCTCAAAACTGCTGAGGTTGAAATCAAGAAGGAGCACACGGTGTTGATGGTAAATAAGACTACCAACTTCAAGAAGCCAGGGTAAAAGGGGAAAGGCAAGGGTAAGAAGTCTAAGAGGGATGGAAAGTTTGTTCCCAGCACCTCAAAGACTGCCAAGACTGGCCCTAAGCCCGGCACTTCGTGCTTCTACTACAAAGGGGATGGGCACTGGAAACGCAACTGTCCCAAGTACCTTGAAGACAAGCAAGCCGGAAAGGTAGTTGCCAAGGACAAAGGTATATATGATATAAATGTTATTGGTGTGTTCCTTATAAGCGCCAGGAGTAACACCTGTGTATTTGATACCGGATCTGTTACTCACATTTGTAACTCTTAGCAGGATCTGCAGAGTAGGAGGCGCCTGAGGAAGGACGAGGTGACGATGCGCGTAGGCAATGGTTTGAGAGTCGAAGTGATGGCCGTCGGCACCCTGCATCTCCGTCTGCCGTCAGGATTATTATTGGTTTTGAATAAATGCTATTATGTACCTGCATTGAGTATGAATATTGTGAGTGGGTCTTGCTTGTTGCAAGACCGTTATTCGTTTAAATCAGGAACAAATGGTTGTTCAATTTATATGAATGATGTTTTCTATGTTCATGCTCCTGTGTGTGATGGTTTATTCTTACTTGATCTTGATTGTAATACACACATCCATATTGTTGATGCTAAACGTTGTAAGCACAGTGATGATAATTCCATGTTCATGTGGCATTGTCGTCTTGGTCACATTGGCGTAAAGCGCATGAAGAAGCTTCATTCAGAAGGACTTCTTAGATCATTGGATTTCGAATCCCTTGATACATGTGAGCCGTGCCTCATGGGCAAGATGACTAGGACACCATTCTCTAGAATAGTGGAGGGAGTTGTAGACCTACTTGGAATCATACATACGTATGTATGTGGACCAATGAGCATCTCAACGCATAGTGGTTATCGTTACTTTGTTACCTTTACTGACGACTTAAGCAGATATGGATATATCTACTTAATGAAGCACAAGTCTGAAACCTTTGAAAAGTTCAAGGAATTTCAGAAAGAAGTAGAAAATCAACTTAACAAGAAAATCAAGCACCTTCGATTGGATCGAGGAGGCGAGTATTTGAGTTATGAGTTTAACATGAACTTAAAGGACTGTGGGATTATCCCACAGCTTACACCAGCCGGAACACCAAAGCATAATGGTGTGTCAGAACGTCATAACCGAACCCTATTGGATAGTGTACGGTCCATGATGTCTTTAACTGATTTGTCTGTGTATTTTTGGGGATACATGTTAGAAACCACCGCTTTTATTTTAAACCGAGCACCATCCAAATCCGTGGAGACAACCCCATATGATATATGGCATGGCAAGAAGCCAATGTTGTCATTTCTGAAAGTTTGGGGATGTGAGGCTTACGTCAAGAAACTACAGCCTGACAAACTCGAACCCAAATCGGAAAAATGCATCTTTGTATGATATCCAAGGGAAACCATTGGATATACTTTCTACAACCAAGCCGAAGGAAAAACATTTGTCGCAAAAACCGGTACCTTTCTAGAGAAAGAGTTTCTTGAAAAAGGAGTGAGTGGAAGGAAAATTGAGTTAGATGAAATTGTTGACCCTTCTCTCCAAATTCCAAGTAGCGCAACGGAAACTGTTTCGAAACCGCTCTCCAACATGGAGGAAGAGCCCATTGATGATGATCAAAACAATGACGTTGAGACTCTTGAGGTTCGCAGGTCTACAAGGGTTCGTGCCACTCCTGATTGGTATAGTAGCCTTGTAATGTCTGTCATCCTAGATGAACAGGAAGAACCTGCAAACTACAAAGAAGCTATGGATAGTGTTGACTCCGAGAAATGGCTAGAAGCCATGAAATCTGAAATAGGATCCATGCATGAGAACCAAGTTTAGACCTTGGTGGATCTTCCAGAAGGCCGCAAGGCCGTGGAAAATAAATGGATCTTTAAGAAAAAGACATATGCGAATGGTAATGTGACCGTTCACAAAGCTCGACTTGTCGCAAAGGGGTTTCGACAAATTCAAGAAGTTGACTACGACGAGACTTACTCTCCCGTAGTAATGCTTAAGGCTGTCAGGATTTTACTAGCAATTGTTGCACATTTCGACTATGAAATTTGGCATATGGATGTCAAGACCGCATTCCTCAATGGTCACATTGATGAAGAGTTGTATATGATGCAACCGGGAGGTTTTGTTGATCCTAAGGATGCTGGAAAAGTATGCAAGCTTCAATCGTCCATTTATGGATTGAAGCAAGCATCTCGGAGCTGGAACCAACGTTTTGATCAAGTCATCAAGAGTTTTGGATTTGTCCAAAATCAACAAGAGTTCTGTGTTTACAAGAAAGCGAGTGGGAGCTCAGTTGTTTTCTTAGTAGTATATGTGGATGACATATTACTCATGGGAAACGATGTGGATCTTATGAAAAGCGTGAAAGCATATTTGAGTAACCAATTTTTCGTGAAGGATCTAAATGAAGCTGCATACATATGAGGTTTCAAGATCTATAGAGATAGATCAAGACACCTAATTGCATTGAGTCAGAGTACTTACATCAAAAAGATTTTGAAGAGGTTCAAAATGGAAAACACCAAAAGGGGTTTTACGCCTATGATGAAGAATTGCAAATGAGTATGACTCAATGTCCTGTAACAGATGATGATAGAGAAAAGATGTCTTACATCCCCTATGCCTCAGACATAGGATCTATCATGTATGTAATGCTAAGTACATGGCCTGATGTGGCATTGGCTCTTAGTTTGATGAGCTGATACCAAAGTAATCCAGGACCGGATCACTGGACAACTGTAAAGAATATCCTAAAGTATCTGAGAAGAACAAAGGATATGTTCCTAATCTATGGAGGAAGTGATGAAGCTCTAAACGTAACAGGTTACGTGGATGCGAGCTAGAACTCAGATCATGATGACTCAAAGTCTCAAACAGGATTTGTGTTCCTAGTGAATGGTAGGGCAGTAAGCTGGAAGAGTAAGAAGCAGCCGGTGGTGGCGCAATCTTCAATGGAGTCTGAATATATTGTTGTTTGGCTAAGGAATTTCGTCATCAAACTGGGAGTTTTTCAAAATGCGCAAGACCCCGTGACGATCTATTGTGATAACACAGGAGCTATTGCAAACGCAAAGGAACCAAGGACTCATTCGACGGCCAAACACATCAAGCTTAGATTTCACATCATCCGACAGAATGTTGACGAAGGTGAAGTCAAGATTTGCAAAGTAGATACGGAACTAAATGTGGCAGATCATTTGACTAAAGCTCTCCATCAGGAAAAGCACGAACAACACCGAGATTCCATTGGTGTTAGGTTCCTACCTATTGTAAACTAGTTTTGTTTATACTCTAGTGCAAGTGGGAGACTGAAGGAGTTATGCCCTAGAGGCAAATAATAAAGTGTATTATTTCATATATCTCCTATATGTTCATAATACATTTGATACTGTGCTATAACTATGTTAATGCAAAATGTTAATAAACGTGTGGTATGTAAACAAACTGTCTCTCTAGTTACCTCTAGCGAACTAGTTCATTGGTCATGAGGATGGTCTGGGTTTCAAGATCATGGGCATTTATGCCAATTGACAATGAGGTCATGTTATTAGTTGAATAACACGATAGACAAACATGTGACCATTATATCTTGAATGAGATCTAGTTACAAAGTTCACCATTGATGATAAAATAAAGAGAACCTCGCAACCTGATCCTTTGACTGTGAGGTAATGCAAATCACCATTCCGGAAGAAGCTTAGATGGTTATCAAGAGTCATCTCTTAACAGGGTGATCAAAAAGGTGCCTCTCGGGTTTTCCGAAGGGATGCGTAGAGGAGTACATATCAAGACCAGGATTTGTCTAGTCCATGTAACGGACAGATACATGTGGCCATCTCGGTGACGTTGCGTTAATGAAGCTTGCAAGCATGTGAATCGGTCACGGAATGCAACGACATGAGAACGAGAAAACAAGTTCATTGGTAACGAGATCAAACTAAGGTATGGAGATACCGAAGATCAAGTCTCGGATGAATTAGGTATCAAATGACAAAGGGAACGGGAAACGACTATCTCACGGTTCGAGCGATTATATTCGTGAAACACATGGGGGTAACATGGCCATCTAGGTCCCTCTATTGATCATTGATGTGAGAGTAGTCTCAATCATGTCTAGAGTGTTTCCGAACCGAAGGATGTCACGCTTAAGGGTAGGGACGTTTAGGGTAGATGAGGCATCATAGGAGAAATAGAGAAAGAGAAACCGGAATAGTTCTGGGTAACATCCGATGAAGATCGGAAGGGGTCCGGAAGGTGTTCCAGAGTGAAGGAATAATATAATATGTGTATTTGAATGTTAATTGGAGAATTAATATTAAATATATATTTTATTTTATTATTAAAGGCATCATAATGCTAATGGGCCTCACCCGAAGGGAGGCCCAATAGGGCATGGCACCTAGAGAGAGGGGCCAGCCGGCCTAGCCTTGGTGGGCCGCCCTAATGGAGCCCACCTAGGGCCGGCGGCTGCCCGAAGGTGGCCGGCGGGTACGGGGTTTAGTCCCACACCGCCTGGCCCCTGGGTGGTGCGCGCCCCCCTCCCACTATATATAGGGGTCTCCCCTCCCCCTTTGGGATCATCCCATTCCCTCTCATTCTCTCTCTCATCCATTAAGGACTTCCTCGTAATATTGGGGAGGACCTCGTGGGTGAGTTCTCCACCTTCACACCATCGTCGTGTGATCTGCAATCCAGCATCTACTTCTTCCGCTGCTCGTCTGGATCGGAGTCCGGTTGACGTCTCCTACACCGGACGTGTGACGAACTTTGGAGGCACCACACTTGGGGTGCTGCTCGTCTTCATCAATATACGCCTTCCTGCATAAGGCGTGCCTCGGTCTTCAAAGGTATGAATACTGTATCCCTTCTCCGTTACTTATGTCTACATAGTATAGATCCTGGTATTAGTGTTCGAGTAGATAGAATTTTTTTGTTTTCTTCTACGGAACCCAACACCAACTACTACACAACTCCACTACCATCTTCTTTAGGTCCCGCTTCTTCAAGTACATCTTCTACTTCTCCCACTCTCGATGACAACTGCAACCTAGAAGGTGAAGCCTAGGAACTCTTGCTCTCCACAATGATAGGGAATGGGAAATGTAGACATTTATTCACCAGAGTAATCAGTTCCTACATTGGAACAAACTCATACAACAAGTCCTGATCATCTACAAGCTTGGTCACCTTCAGTACCTTTGACAACTGGTCGGAGGAGGGAGTTGTTACTGATGTGCGAGCCCTGAAACTCATGAGTATTTCATCATCAATAGAGACCATCCTCTGCACCCTGAAATCCGAATCCCTCCAGACAACAAGCTCAAAGCCCCTAAGCCTCAAATCTGTCTCCATCACTAGGAGCTTGAGCAATGATGTAGGAGCCCACCCCAGCAAAATCCAGCAATGTCATCGTCGCCTCCTCCATCTCCTGCACTACCTTCATCACAGGTTACAGGTACCACACGAGCTCCATCACGCAGTAGTAGAGTTGGGAATCGGTGGTGTACAACATCGGATTCGATGACAGGGAGGAGGGGACCACGATGGGGAACAGGGGACGATGATGTGGTGGTGGGCAAAGGCGACCAGGATGCAGGGGACGGCGAATGTAAGGAGGTGACGGCGGGCCGGAGGGAACCCTGATTAGGAGGAGGGGACGGAAATGTGGAGGTGGGCAAAGGCGGCCGGGAGGAGGAGACGTCGACTGGGAGTTGGGGACGACAACCAGAAGGAATGGGCGGTGGGACGGCCAGGCAGAGGGAATGGCGTCGCAAAGGAAGCCACAACTCGACGGAAGGAAAAGATAAGGGGTGATTTTCCCCCAAGTGCCACCGTGTCCTATATACCACTGTCCATCGTGGCAAAAACCAGGGTTAAAACCACTCTTAGCATCCTAGGGGGTAATCTACATGGTTTAGGATAGTTAGGGGGTGTTGTGTCCCACTAAATATTTGTGGGTGGTTAGTGATCGAAACCCAATAGTCAATCCTAAGTTTTCCATTGGGCACCGAAATGTCTCTCTGGAGCACTCATGTTGCTTTATGGCACCAAATTTGCCTATTTAGCGATATTAGGCAAGTAGCAACTTGTTATGTGATTTAGGCAAAAAATTAGCATCAATAGAGCAACTCTAGTAGTGGAGCTAAAACTGCGGTGACCCAGCATACCACAGCATGTGTAGTACACTATAGTCATTGACATGACATCTACAGAACACCGTTCCGTAAATATCACATCCCTCAGAGTGGTACAACAGAAACATTGCGGGTCTATATTACAAACATACACACTTCATTATTATTACAAACCAGAAGTTCCAACTTCAAATGTTACAAAATTACAAACCAAACTTAAGTAGTTTCAGCGGAAGATATAAGATTCAAACTCATACTTCGAATTGAGCTCAACAACTTATTCTATATAGTTCCTGCTGATCGGCTCAATTGGTTTACAAATAACTAAGGAAACTACTCGGACTCGTTGCCCTGCACTCCGTAGCGTATTTCATAGTCCACCCCTTCAACTCCTCTGGACAGGTCTGGCTCTTCGTAGTAGACATCCTCCTGTCCTTCAGCTGCGTACATGGAAGGGTCTTCTAGATTCTCAGAGTCTAAGCAGGGGTTCAAAGAAAAGAGTGAGTAACAGCGTTACCCAACAAGTTCATTATATGCAAGGTGGCAAGTTTGATGCTCTATCTATCACCTCGGACGATACGTCCTTGGTACTATGCAGTTTTCATAAACATTTCTTCAAAGATTGATTTTATTATCAAAAACTATGCCCATCGGCCTTCACAGGTTGACCATAACTTCATGGAGTTCCTTTCCTGCCGTGTTCATAGCTCCTTCCCGGAACAGGGAGTAACAAGTTATAGTTCTTACACTCTGCAGAGGTGTGTTGCTTTACCCATGAGAGATCAACTCCTTGTTGCACAACCGGGCGTACTTTCCCGTCCACAATTCTGTGATGTGGGACCCAGTAGATGATCCAAGCCAATCACTGCCCTCTCCGCAATCCCATATGTCTACAGGATCCTCTAGGCCGAGCTCCATATTCGTTGAGCCCCATTTTGGGCAAGCTATAACCCTGATGAGTTCCCGAAGACTCTATGAGCTGGTGATGCCCCTGGCAAGCTCCATAAAGGTCTGACTATACCTCCGGCAACCACTCATAGATAATCTAGACACCAAAATTGTGGGGCCTAAGGGTTCCCACCCATATGCTGGATCCACACAAGGAATCCCAGCGTCACGATAAGGTCATCTTTCCTCCATATGAAAGGAAGAAGATACCGCTGACTTCTCTGTCCCATTCCAAATCTCATGGTTAACGCGTAATATACGGTGCTAGAATCACTAATGTCATGGGTTGTTAATCCTAAGGTGTCTTGCGCAGTTGGAAACCTAAGTTCTACTGCCAATCTTTATCGTCACTTAGGATGATAACCAATTTTTTTATTAGAGAAGATAATATTTTGTTTCTCCATATCATAGATGATAACACACAATTTGCAATATCTTTGATAAAGACTCTTCAAAGGACATGAGCAAGTTATGAACTTGGCTTGTGGCTGCAAGGTAGTGAAGTCAGATGCTTCCACCTGACCTTGAGCTCTGGTTTCTAGAAAGAACCATTATTGCCTGGTAAGGACAAGATTTAAAGAAGCAATATGCAATGCATAGTAATGTCATGCAATGGTTTATTATCTGCTTCTTTGCATGTTTTACCCTCTTAGTAAAAGTTTGCTATTTTGTTTAATTAATAAAAGAAAAGTATCATTCTAAGAGTTAAAAATATGAATTTATTTAATTTTATTATTCTTTTAAATATTTACTGAAATTCCTTTAAGGAAATAAAGCTTTATTTTTATCACACCAAATTTACTTTTCAAAAATACAAACTAGTATTTTTCTATAATAGTATATCCATTTAGGATCTTAAAAATGAATTTTTTTCAATTTTAAGTGTTTCATATATTTTTATAAAATTCAAAAGTAATTGGAACAATATTAATAATGGACCTAAATCTTAGTTTCCAAAAATTCTATTGATTATTTTATTTAATAGGGAATATTTTTGTGAGTTCATAGAGATATTATTTATATTTTTAAGATTTTTATTTATTTTTCTAGAGTTGTTTTTGTTTCAGGGGCATATTTGTAAATATTTCTTTTTAAACAACTCTTTTAAAACATGGGCCTAGCCCACTAGGCTGGCCCGGCCCAACCTAACCCGTCCCACATAGCCTGGTTAAGCCCACCAGGTGGTACTAGGCCGCCCACTAGCCCAATACCCCCTCGCACTCACTCTTCTCTCCTCTATCTCACTCTCTCGCCCACGCGGTCACCTCCTTCGCTCGCCGCCGCCACCGCGCATGATCCCGGCCTGGTCCGACCGCCATTGTCGCCGCCATAGTGCATGATGGCTAAGTCGATGACGCCGCTCAGTTCTGTCCGAGCAGATCTGCCCATGGTGTCCTCTCCTTGGCCATGCTGACCCCTGCCCGAGGCTAGGGTTTGGGTTTGGCCGCCCTGGAGCTTCGACGATGGTGCACTGGAGTTTCTCATGGTGTACTCCCCTCATCTCCGGCGGGTTCTGACCTGCTGCAGGCATGGGTTGCAGTGCCCCTCCGGGGTGCTCCCCGTGCCGCTGCTTCTGCACCGCCGGCGGCCATTCCTCTGCTTCCTCTTCAGTTACTTTTGTGAGGACCTCGAGTAAGTTTGGGTCCTTCCCCTCAGTGCTCCTCTCTTGTGCTCTAGCTACTTCCTTGGCATGATGAATATGATTAGCCCCCCTGTCTAGGGTTCATCTCTAAACCCTAGGGTTCATACCCTACAGAATATTTTGTTGCCACCTTGTTCTCTGTCAGAGAACCCTCTGTGAAAGTATACTGTACATTTATGAGATTACCCTTGTTGTATCTATGATGGGTTCATTATATTGGATTGAGACTCACTGTTATGCTAGAGTTGGGATGCTCTCTGTTGATAGTTCTTCTGTGAAAAATAATAATTTCCAATTAATGTATTGGGAAGATGATTAACTGTTAGCTGACCTAGATTATGTAATCATTGGGTAAGCTTTGCTTGGTTAGAACAAATCCTAGTGACACCTCCTAGGAATGGTACACAGGGTTTTCTTTAATATTGGCTTTGATTTACAAATGCTTCAGAATGACTTGAAGTTTAATTGCTTTGAAAACCCTTATTGTATATGTTGGCTTATGATATTCACCAATTGTTTTATGCCTGTGATGCTGGTCTGAGGCATAAGAACCAGTTTTCTAACTTGCTATCTGACAAGGGTTTAACTCATCAATGCCCTTTGTTATGGACTTGGGTTTTGGAGAAGGAGGGAGCGCTGGAGACATCAATCAGCTAGCAAACAAGCACACAGGGGACTCGAAGATTTACCCAGGTTCAGGCCTCGTAGAGGTCCCTACTCCTGCTTGTCTGCTCGTGGTATTAATAGAGGAATCGAAGATTACAATGGTGCGCAGATGCAATCTGGCAAGGGTTGTGGAAACTAGGGTTGCGTGTGTCCTCCTCGCCGCCCCCTCCTAGCCTTTATATAGATATGCTAGGTCTCAGGTAGTAGGTCGAGTCGGTTACAGGTTAGGGTTTTCCCTTTAAACTTTCTATCTTTAGCTTCTTCTTGTTCCACAAACAATCGAGAGTCTGTAGGTTACTCGAGTTCTCCATTTGGGCCTTGGCAACACCGTGGGCTTCCACCGTATTCAACCCGTATATACTAAGCTCGAGTACTTGTAGGGTATACCCATGTCAGTAGCCCCCAAGTGTCCAATGGAATCGCAGATTCGACTAGGGACTTTATGAAGCCTTTCGAGTGCATGACTACGTATTTTTCGACTGCTCTGTTTGTGTCATAGGGATCGTTGATTCACGTGCCTGATTTAACCGATGTATCGGTATCAGTTAACTACCTTAGGGTAAAACAAGGCAATCTACTCGAACTCGAGTCCCTGGACTCGAATTCGGAAAAGTGCTGGTGTAATTCGACTCAAGCCGCGGAGGTCTTACATGAGTCGAATTCCAGTATATGGGTGTGAGCACTCGACGCGTCCGTCAAGGCATGTTGACCGTACCTGTAGGTACGGATATATCTCTAGTAGTGCACAGCGAATGCATTGCCAGGCCTTACTCAGGTCTTCTCTTCATGCTGTAAGCACAACATCCGAATTTTGTCATCGCGGAGATGATTCGGGTGACCCAGGAGATACAGTCTCTTTGTAGGGAAAAATCATGAGGCGGTGTCACCATAAGCTTCGAGTGTGGATGTTATTTACACACAATACGATGTACAAATAATCATAGGGTGTGCGACCAGCGCTCCCTATAGGAGTAGCCCCCGAGTGTCTGGTTGAGTCGAAGACTCAGGCAGGGACTAAAGAACCTTTGCGACTACTGTCGTCTTTTGTTTGCTTGTTTCAGTCAAATTTATTTCCAGCGCTCCCTATGGGAGTAACCCATGTCCATAGTCAAATCGCGGATTCAAGTGATTGGGTATGCTTTGAATGTCCATGTTCCTGCAGAAGAGAAAAAGAAAAATCATAGGGTGCGCGACCAGCGCTCCCTATGGGAGTAGCCCCTCAGTGCTTGGTGGAGTCGAAGATTTGAGCAAGGACTAAAGTAGTCGAAGTCTTCTGCTTCTCAATTTTGGATGACATCAGTGCTGACGGTGTGATGACATCAGTTGCCCGCGTGAGCGGGTTTGACGGGACGTGACGAGCGGTGGGTCCCATTTTCTGACTCTGACTTGACCGGGCGTGCGTAATCTTTGTTTTAACTGCGCCTCCTCGATTTCCATGCATAATGGGGGTAGTGGGGGATGGTTCGTGCTTCGGGTCCTCCACGTGTCGATCACGATGAACGCCATGCGTCTGATAGGGTTTTTACTGGCCGTTGGATTACATCTTCCAGGGGGTTAAGCAGCAGTGCTTCGACGGTAATTTTTCCCATCTGCTCTTTTCTCTACCTTTGCCTCCGTCGCCATTGTTGCTTCTCCTCTTCTTCCTAGAGTTCATCTTTCTCGCGGCACTGGACTAGCTCCGCATATTCCCTAGTTACTTCCTCCGGTCGCATCGCCACCGCAAGATGGGGAAGAAGAAGGGAGGTGATGCGGCTGAATCCGCCGCCACCACTGTTGCTGCCAAGAAGAAAGGCAGCTCCGCCGCTCTGGGCACCAGCGTCGCTGTTGCTGGGAAGAAGAAGGGCGCGGGCACTCGCGTCACCAATGGTGCGTGGCCCGCGTCCATTATCAAGTCTTCTGAGCTCCGTCTCCTACGCCAAGATAGAGTTCTATCTTCCGCGGTCGCTGAATCGCGTGTCCCAGGTGGTGAGGTAACCCCTTGTCCTCCTGTCGGTTTTCGGGTGATGTTCCTAGCGTTCATCATCTGCGGTCTCTCGCTGCCCCTGCATCCTTTCTTCAGGGGCCTTCTTTGTTTCTACGGGCTCCAGCTGCACCAGCTGTCTTCCAACTCCAATCTCCATGTAGCTTGCTACATTACTCTTTGCGAGTGCTGGCTCAGAATCGAGCCACACTTCGGTCTCTTCAAACGTATCTTCAAGCTGAAGCGTCAGTCGGCGTCTGGCTCCGTAGTCTACGATGTAAGCGGCTGTGGTATCCATGTCGACTCCTCCGTCACATACTTTGACATCAAACTCATGGCGTCCGTCTAAGGGTGGAGGGACAAGTGGTTCTACATTCACGACCAGAAGGTTGACGGAGACCACTACGGACTCGCGCCCTTCGATCCCGTGATGCCGTGCAAGAGGAGGCGCTCCTGGAAGAACGTAGTGATGCCCGGCGAATCCGCGGAGACAGATGTGATGTACGAGCATGTCTGCGACCTCGAGAGTCGCATGGGTAAAGAAGAGGGAGGCTGCGTCCTCATTCGCACGTGGCTGAGTCGCTGCGTCCAGCCCCTGTAGGCCAGAGTTCACCCTATGTTCCAGTGGGCTGGCGCGGACGATGTCACTCGCGTATCTGCCGATGGAATTTCCGCGAGTGAGGTAGATAAAAGGGTGCGACTAGTCACCAAGTACACTGTCAAGGATGTGCTCCCCAGTGAACCAGTCGTACCTCCATTCGATGCTGCTAATCCTCCTCCTGATGTACGGTTGTGCTACTCAGTAGCGTTGTTTGTCGAATGCTTCTCTTTTTTGGACTTGTGCTAACTTGTTTTCTATATGCAGGATTGGAGGGTGTCATCCTGTATGCCCCCTCTTCCTGAGGGGGTTATCCCTCGTGAAGCCTTGGAAGAGGACGAGTCGAAGTCGACCGTCCCATCTGAGGGGGAGGAGGAAGTCCCCGAGTCGAGTAGTCCTGACACTCGCAAGCGTTTGCGCAGCGAGGATTCGGATGCCTCATCTCCTTTGACTCTGGAAGGCGCGGCTATTGGTGCAGAGTCGCCGATACCTGCTATTCCTGTGAGCGCTGTGGCGCCATCTTCCCACAAGAAGATGCGGCTGCCGAAGGAGTCGTCGTCAGAGTCAGGGGATCAAACCTTCGATTTTGACAAGTTTGATTGGTAAGTATACAAATCTTCCTTTTGGTTCTTCTTTGGAGTTGCATTTTCTTGATGTTGGTTTTGTTCTGCAGTCAGTCGGTGTCGTCATCTTCTGGCGACATCCAAATTTTGAAGGAATCTGGAGTCGCGACCTCGAGAGCGGATACATTGCAAATGTATCTATAAAGTTTGATGTTCCATGCTTAGTTTTATCCACTTTCTTGTGTTTTGTTCCAACTTTGGAGTACTTTTCATATGATTTCTTGGACTAACCTATTAACAAGAGCCACAGTGCCAGCTGCCTGTTTTCTGCTGTTTTTGGTTCCAGGAAAGTCAGAAAATAAATATTCTCAGAATTGGACGGGACAAAAGCCAAAGTGCCTATTTTTCCGGAAGAGATCAAGTGCCAGAATACGAGACGGAGAGGGGCCAGGGGCCGGCCACACCACCTGGCCGCGCGGCCAGGCCTGGCCCGCACCAGGGGGTGGTGTGGTGGCTCCCGGCACCCCCTCGGCCTCTCCTTCCGCCTATAAGTTGCCCTCGGGACGAAAACCCTAAGTACCCGATCAAAAATCCACGAAAGAGTTCAGAGTCAGCCGTCATCTCCATCCCTAGATCGGGAGGGATCTGGCTCTTCCAGACCACTGGAGGGGAATTCATCCTGGAGGCCTTCTTCATCACCATGCAAGCCTCCGGTGTGATGCGTGAGTAGTTCATCCTTGGACTATGAATCCATGTAGTAGCTAGATGGCTGGTTTCTCCTCCTTTGTGCTTTCATGTTTAGATCCTGTGAGCTCCGTTCATGATCAAGATCATCTATTTGTAATCCATACATGTTGTCTTTGTGGGGATCCGATGGATATTGAGATGCTATTTCAGATTGATTATTGATTCTATCATGTCTTTGTTATTTGAGATCTTGCATGCTTTCCGTTGTTAGTAGCTATCTTGGCCAAGTAGATGCTAGCAACTCGAAAAGTTAGTATTTATGCTCGATAGTGGGTTCATGCCTCTGGTAATCTGGGGAAGTGACAGAAATCTCTAAGGTACTAGATGTGCTGTTGCTACTAGGGAGAAAACAACGATTCTTTGTTTATAGAACAATTGTATTGTTTACTTTACACGTAGTTCGTAAAGCAATAATCTGTTGCTTGCAACTTAATACTGAAGGGGGTTCGGATGATAACCTGAAGGTGGATTATTAGTCATAGATGCAGTTGGATGGCGGTCTATGTATTATGTTGTAATGCCCAATCAAGTCTCAAAGGAGTCAAGATGATTAGTATATGCATGTATTGCTTTCTCGGTGTTTGTCAATTGCCCCCGTTGTAATTTGTTTACCCAGCATGTTATCTATCTTAAGGAGAGCCACCTCTAGTGAACTATGGATCCCGGTCCTTTACTTTACATACAATCTACAATCTTTTACTGCTTTGTGTTTACTTTCTGCAAATTTTTACTTCTTTCCATTCGATACATTTAATCCTTTGTTTTCTGCAAAACACGGTGAGATTGACAACCTCATCGCAAGTTGGGGACAAAGTTCTGTGGTTGTGTTGTGCAGGTCTCCATGTTGCTACTAGCACCGGTAGTGCGCCCTGCCAAAGCTCAGCTAGTAACACCTTTGGGGTGTTTCCTTGCTCCTACTGGTTCGATTAAACCTTGGTCTCATAACTGAGGGAAAACTTGCTGCTGTGCTCATCATACCTTCCTCTTGTGGTTCCCAACAAGCTCTACATCAATCACGAGCCAGCAAAGATTTTTCTGGCGCCCTTGCCGGGGAGTCAAGGACATCTTCACAAGGGGAGTCCCTCATAACCAATCTCTTTATTTTATTGTTTTTGTTTTGCTTAGTTTCTTTTTGCTTTGTTTGCTTGTTTTGTTCTTCAAAAAACACAAAAAAATTAGTTTTACTTGTTTTTTTCTTATTTGAAAACCCAAAAAAATTAAGTCTCCTTTAGTTGTCACCCCTTCCTTAGCTCACCATGTTGATCCCTACTTTCACCTTGAAAGACCTTTCAATTGGTAGTGGTTCTATAATTGGGAAAGATAATATTGAAGAATTCTTTAATTATGTTAGCAAACATGAAGATACTGAGGATAGATCCCTTGTAGAACTTGCTCCAAATTTTGAGATTGCTGCAGCTTCTTTAATTCACATGTTAGAAGCTAGGTTTGTTAACCTCAACCCCTTAATGCAAGTAATGTTTCTTAAGCTTAAAGAAATTGAGGACCTTGAAAAGAGAGATTTTATTCTAGAAACTTTGTTTAAGGAGTTCTATGATGTTGCCAAAGAAGCTAGAAAAGTTTTTGAACATTTCAATATGCTAGGCTCATGTGTAGATGTGGTTGGTACACGAGAAAAGATGAACAAAACCGAACCTAAAGGGGAGGAACCTAAGATACCAATACCCTTCAAACTAGTAGCAATACATGATGCCGTAGAAAAAAATCTTGATTGGATTGTTCCTGCAAACCCTTTTGATGAGAATAGTGAACCTAAGAGAATTGAGATAGGATCCTCTAAAACTTACTTGGATGATATACCTTGCCTTGTTGAAAATATTTCTGGTATTGATCTTAATGCTTCTTCATTTGAGAACACTTGATTCTTTCTTTGCTTCTTATGCCTAACTTAAAGGCGTTAAAGAAAAGTACTTCTTGGGAGATAACCCAAGAGTTTTAGATGAGTCTTGGAAGTTATTACCTCTGTAATAACCTCTCCTTATCCTTTTTATTTGCTTTTGTACGAGGAGTAACCTCTAATGAGAGAGAAGTAATGATTGGGAAAGTTGCTGTCCCGAAACAGATTTCTGTGCTTCACCGTAAAAATTCCTGAGAGAGCTCTGTACGTCGGATTGAGCTGTAATTTTTTGTGCTTCTGCCCCAGGTTGTTATCTAACTTTATTTAGTTCAACACTTTTTGATTTGAGCAACATAGGGATTTCGAAAAAATTCGTCTTTACCTCCTGGTCTGTTTTGACAGATTTCTGCCATTTTCTGCATTTGCTTCTTGTTGGTTCCTTCTTGAGTTCTTTTGGGGAATTGAGCTTTTTGAGGGAAGTGCTACAGTAGCTAGTGTTCTAATGGAAGTTTATTTGGTGTTAGAACTGAACCTTGAGACTTATTTATCTTAAGTGCACTAATGTTGCTAATGAGATTGTGTGAAGGAAAAATTTCAGGTGTATGGAAGGAATGAGTAATGAGATGAAGGATGGACTAAAGCTCAATCTTGGGGATACCACGCGTGTCACCCCAAGAAATATCCAAGAAGTACAAGCGTCAAAGCTTGGGGATGCCCAAGGCATCCCCTTCTTCATCAATAAAAATTCCAAGTTTCTTCCAAACGCTTCATTTTTATTGTTTCATGCACAGTTGTGTTTTTCTTGGAGCGTCTTCTTTTTTGTTTTCATTTTGGTTTTCGTTTACTTTTGTTTGCTTAGTTTTCTGAATAAATTGGTTGTACCCCCTCTTTCATACATTGGTTTGCAAATAGTTTGGTTTGGTTTGGAAAAGAGTAGGAGAGTTCATGCTTATGTGGTAAAAAGAGCTCGTTTTTGACTGTGGCATATGCTTTGTCATGCCATGCTTGATATTGTTTTGGCTTTATGCTTAGTATTCTTTGCTGTAGCATGACTTGTTATAAACAATTGAGATTGCTTAATGTGCCTTGGATGAATCATGTGTTGTTTTAGCATATTAAATCATAGTATAGTGGTATTCTCCTTTGATGCTTTATTTGGGTTGACTTGGCACATGCTCACACCATGTTATGACTATCTCAAGTCACCATAGCCTTTATGATCCTTTAGTTTTCAACTTGTAGTATCATTTTATGCTTTGATCAATGATGTTTTGTCGCTCTGCATGATTATGACCATTATTGCTCTCTTAGTTTGTCGCTCCCAGTATTTTGCTAGCCTCCACCACTAAGTATGAGTTTCACTCATTCATCCAACTCCCTAAACCAAGTTATTCCAAAGAGTCCACCATACCTACCTACTAGCTTATGCTATTCCAAGTATATTCATGCTTTTGTTTACCTTCCACTTGTTATGAGAAAACTAGTGATTAAAGCTCTCACGAACTTGATGGCACACTTTAATTTACTTGCCCTTAATAAACTTGAACCATTGTGTCTTCTATGTTGTATATGCTTGCACTTATTTGTTGGGAATTAGCAGAACCATGCTTTCATGGGGAACGCTTTCAACATTGCACTTGGTACTTGTACCTAGTTGATATCATGCTCTTTTGTATATGGATGTCGTCGGTGTGAAATGAAAGGGGAGCTTGTAAGTCCATGGAGTTATGTATATGTGTTAGAGAAACGCCAGGGCCGCTAGTCTAATCCATGCTGACATGGTGGAAACCTGCAGCGTAACCATAATGAGCTGTCTATGAAGCATTCTTCTTATAAAAAACAGTCCTATATTGAGAAAAAAAGAGAAAAAGAAAAAAAAAGATACTATGAAAAGAGGAAAGAGAGAAAAAAGCACCATATTCCCATGGTAAATAAGAAGAATGTTGAGATGCTTGTTGTCTGCTTGCCTTGTCATTTTGATATGGGGATTCTTCTGTATCATCAGGCAAGGGGTACCCCGTTGGCGGTTCTCAGTGATACACATGTACTTACAATGACAAGAACTTACCGGTGACTAAACTTGAGTAGCATGAGGAGAGGCCAAGGGACATGAGATTTCTGACTTATACTTCGTCAAGCATGTACACCATAGTTTGTTCACTTTAACCTTAATCACTTCAAGATGCTTATGATAGGGGCAATGAGAGCTGAAAGCTATAAGTACCATAATTTTTGGAAGCTCTTTATGAGACTTGAATCCCTACTTCCTTTTTACAAAAGGCTTTTCTTCCACCATTATATTGAGTCTCCACCTTCTATCTTTATGCACCTACTTTGAGAGCATAGTGGCCATTCTTAGTTCTATGTGCATTGTCCCAAGACTAGTTGATTTATGCATAACTTGTTATTGCTTGTTTGAAACTATTGTATCTAGTCACTCTTATGAACTTTGAAGGTGTCCTATGCATTTATATTTGCTACTCTATTGAGGGACAAGCTTAATACTTTTATGCTATGTTTTCTTTATGTGAAACAAACAAACGTCTTGCAAAGCATTGTTATTCATGAATCTTTTGTTTCTGCCTTTTCATGTTGCATCATAGTTTCTTTGCTTATTGCTAGAACTTTGTCTTTCATGTTATGATTGAAGTACTATGATCCCAGCTTTGAGTGTTTTGAAAATACTTTGATCAAGTCTTTGATGGTGCATGTCACCTCAAAAATTATTTCTTTTTATCACTTACCTACTCGAGGACGAGCAGGAGTTAAGCTTGGGGATGTTGATACATTGCAAATGTATCTATAATTTTTGATGTTCCATGCTTAGTTTTATCCACTTTCTTGTGTTTTGTTCCAACTTTGGAGTACTTTTCATATGATTTCTTGGACTAACCTATTAACAAGAGCCACAGTGCCAGCTGCCTATTTTCTGCTGTTTTTGGTTCTAGGAAAGTCAGAAAATGAATATTCTCGGAATTGGACGGGACAAAAGCCAAAGTGCCTATTTTTCCGGAAGGGATCAAGTGCTAGAATACGAGACGGAGAGGGGCCAGGGGCCGGCCACACCACCTGGCCGCGCGGCTAGGCCTGGCCCGCGCCAGGGGGTGGTGGCTCCGGCACCCTCGGCCTCTCCTTCCGCCTTATAAGTTGCCCTCGACGAAAACCATAAGTACCCGATCAAAATCCACGAAAAGAGTCTCAGAGTCCGTCATCTCCATCCCTAGATCGGAGGGATCAAGCTCTTCCGCACCACTGGAGGGGAATTCATCCTGGAGGCCTTCTTCATCACCATGCAAGCCTCCGGTGTGATGCGTGAGTAGTTCATCCTTGGACTATGAATCCATGTAGTAGCTAGATGGCTGGTTTCTCCTCCTTTGTGCTTTCATGTTTAGATCTTGTGAGCTCCGTTCATGATCAAGATCATCTATTTGTAATCCATACATGTTGTCTTTGCGGGGATCCGATGGATATTGAGATGCTATTTGAGATTGATTATTGATTCTATCATGTCTTTGTTATTTGAGATCTTGCATGCTTTCCGTTGTTAGTAGCTATCTTGGCCAAGTAGATGCTAGCAACTCCAAAAGTTAGTATTTATGCTCGATAGTGGGTTCATGCCTCCGTAACTGGGGAAGTGATGTAAAATCTCTAAGGTACTAGATGTGTTGTTGCTACTAGGGAGAAAACAACGATTCTTTGTTCATAGAACAATTGTATTGTTTACTTTACACGCAGTTCATAAAGCAATAATCTGTTGCTTGCAACTTAATACTGGAGGGGGTTCGGATGATAACCTGAAGGTGGATTATTAGTCATAGATGCAGTTGGATGGCGGTCTATGTATTATGTTGTAATGCCCAATCAAGTCTCAAAGGAGTCAAGATGATTAGTATATGCATGTATTGCTTTCTTGGTGTTTGTCAATTTCCCCCGTTGTAATTTGTTTACCCAGCATGTTATCTATCTTAAGGAGAGCCACCTCTAGTGAACTATGGATCCCGGTCCTTTACTTTACATACAATCTACAATCTTTTACTGCTTTGTGTTTACTTTCTGCAAACTTTTACTTCTTTCCATTCGATACATTTAATCCTTTGTTTTCTGCAAAACACGGTGAGATTGACAACCTCATCGCAAGTTGGGGACAAAGTTCTGTGGTTGTGTTGTGCAGGTCTCCACGTTGCTACTAGCACCGGTAGTGCGCCCTGCCAAAGCTCAGCTAGTAACACCTTTGGGGTGTTTCCTTGCTCCTACTGGTTCGATTAAACCTTGGTCTCATAACTGAGGGAAAACTTGATGCTGTGCTCATCATACCTTCCTCTTGGGGTTCCCAACGAGCTCTACATCAATCACGAGCTAGCAAGGGCCAAGAAAGTGGCAGAGCGCACTACTTCTCCTCCATTGGCGGCCCACTCTGGGCATAATTCATCAAGTTCTCCACACGATGTGGAGCACCAGATGGTTATCCGGACGACTGCACGTCAATCAACTTCGGAGTCATTGGAGGATCATGTATGTGTAGTGTTGCTTCTTCTGAATTTTTGTAGTCAAATTTTATCATCCATACCATCTGCTGATCCTTTACTGTTTCTCTTATCGCAGCTCATTGTGAAGGAAGCCGCTCGCCTGGCGGAGCAGGTGCTTGCGATGGGTCGCGAGCATGCAATGCTGGACAATCGCCATCGCGTGGTTGAAAGTGAGTATTTTTTGCTTCTTCTTCTTCATCCTTGTGATATATTCGGCTGATGATATATCTTTGTTTGTTTCGTAGCTGAGCATAATGCACTCCTTCGCGACGCCGCTTCCCTCGAAAAGGCGCTCGTCGCGGTGGTGAAGAGTCGTGATGAGGCAATCGCAGCACATGATGAATCACGGAAACACGAAGAGGATCTACGCGCCTCCATCGAAGCTAGGGAGAAGTTGTTCGAAGAACAGCTTTTCTCGATTGCCAAGGCTCTCTCGGGTATTCCTTTGCTTGGGTTTTCATCGTGTCCCTTCTTTCAAATTTGTTTTTGTGCTGACTTTTGTGCTAATGCTTGATTCTTGTGTAGATGCCAACGATTTGAGCTTCGACGCCCAGGCACTCCGTCGTGATGATGCCTTGGTGGGTGCCATCTCGGCAGTTGAAGATCACAGTAATGTCGTTCAGGGGACGCTCACCAAGGCCAAGGGCATGCTCAGTCGCCTCCATGAGGAGCTGGCGCCCAAGGCTGAGATAATTGAAAATGTAGATGATCTGGTGGAGTCCCTTGCTGGAGGCATTCCTGCTGGCTTCAAGAACTCACTCCGTGCGGCTGGCGCTTCGATGTCACTCGCGATGGTTCAAGCCCATGGAGTCGAGGTTGATCCTGCTGCGGTCTCCAAAGCGATGCCTGTCAATGCGGATGGCCAACAGGTAGTCTTTGCTCCTTTCGCAGCTGCCTGTGGCAAGTATGGGCCGTAGCTGATCAATACAGTTGCGAAGTACTCTAAGGAGCTGCAGCGAGCCAAGAAGGCGGCGAAGGTTGCGGCATCAGGGGCCAGCGGGAAGTCTGTGGCGTCTGATACTTCCACAGACTCGATGAGGCCCCCAAAACTGAAGTCCAAGTCGAAGAAGCCAGTTGCTCCTCAGTAGTCGTGTCTGTAATAGTTAAATAGCATGTCTCTTTTGTCTGGAACATGCCTTTGGCGAGTGTATTTGTTGATACTTTATTATGCTTGAATGCACTCGAGTCTTTTGATCATGCATCGCCTTAGTCTTCTTATTATCTCTTGCTTGCCTTGTGATAGGGCACATCGAGTGGTCCTTCGAGTGAACCTCGGAATATGCCTTCCACTGATGATACTTTGGCGCAGTCGCGCTCAAGGGTGGATGAGCTGTCTCTGCTCTCGCGACTCCATGATCGCGTGAAGCAGTTGGAGCACGAACTACCTGTGCTCCGTGGTAACGCGGATGTATGGAAGTCAAGGGCGGAGAAGGCCGTCGCCCGAGAGCAATATCTGCTAGGGGAGGTGACGCAGTTGGGCGACCAATTCAAGTGTGAGCTTTCTTCTTCCTTATCTTTCCTTGTAGTCACTTCGCCGTAGTTCGTTGTCTCCATACTTTTGCCTTTGCTTGGTATAGTTGTCAGTGCACACCATCCGCAGGATGAGAAGGACAGGATTGCCATTCGCATGAATGATCTGACCCAAGAGTAGCTTCAAGCGAGTGGGTACTTATGGGTAGATCACGATCGTGCGATCGCACTTGCGACCCTACAGGATCGTGTTTCGCGAGTGCTTCACTTCCTGAAGATGTCGCAATCGTGCTTGAGGAATATTTATCAGACGATGTTCCCGCTGGACGTCGTCCCATCGAGCCTGCTGGCCCTTCTTGCCAAATTCCAAGACTTGAGTGCAGTCCGCGAGTGTGTACGGCAACAGTTAGTGGCTGGTGCCAAGGCTGCTCTATCGCTGGTGCGACTGCACAGGCCTGATGAGGATGTTGCAGCAATTGCGGCCGGACCGCCAGCGCCGCCAGCAGGTTTGACTTGGAACATGGTTCCTCACTACCAGGCAGTGGATCTCCCATCGGAGGAGATCGTTGACTTCTTCGAAGAGCAGACCAACGTTCCTTTGTTGCAACAGTAGTTTAGTTGTTATCCTGCACATAGTTGCACTAGTGTTGTAAAGTTCATATATATATGTTGTGTATAAGTGATTGGTATTGATGTATATAAAGAGCTTGTTAGCGTGTATGTTTTACGAGTGCGTTGCACTATGCGATTCCTTTTTGTTAGCCTGACTTATGTTTATCTTAGCACCTTGCCAACCTGTCAGGTGCGTTGCAACTGGGTTGGTATTTGTCAAGGGTTTCGATTAGTACGTCAGCTACTCAAATGTGTATAGGGTGGCGCAACCCCCGAGTGGATAATTTGCAACGATAAAAGGAAACATAGAGTTTTGGGGCACTTAGCTTTATTTATTTGCAGGATAGTACGGGGTACAATGTGTGGCTAAGTAGCCTTGGCTCAGTAGCCTTATTTGCAATGTAAAAAATAAAAGACGACTAAGGGTAGAAGCACCGCAGCTGCGCGACGTTCCAGGGGTTGGAGTATGCGACTCCTGTCACGAAATCTTTAAGGCAATAGGCGCCACCTAGGATTACTTCTGTAATCACGTATGGTCCCTCCTAGGGGGACTCGAGCTTGAGATGCCCTTGTTGTTTCAGTCGCAGGACCAGGTCTCCTTCGACGAAGGACCTGGGGCATAGTCTTCTGCTATGGTAGTTGCGCAGGTTCTGCTGGTAGATCGTTGATCTTTCCGCGGCGATTTCCCATGCCTCGTCAAGGAGGTTGACAAAGTCTTCAAGTGCAAGAGTTGACTCCTGGTTGCTGTAAGCGACCACTCGTGGTGCTTTGTATCGTACCTCTACGGGTAGCACCGCTTCAGCCCCGTGCACCATGAAGAACAGGGTGTACCCCGTGGCACTGTTTGGAGTTGTGCGCAGGCTCCAGAGTACTAATTGCAGCTTGTCTGGCCAGCAGCCTGCGGCTTGTTCGAGTGGCCTGAGGAGTCGCTTCTTGATGCCGCCGCAAACGAGCCCGTTGGCTTTTTCGACCTGGCCGTTGGTCTGTGGATGTGCTACGGAGGCATAGCTTACGTTGATTCCTAGATTCTGGCAGAATTCTTGGAACTCCTTGGATGTGAAGTTCGTCCCATTATCCGTGATGATGTTGTGTGGTACTCTGAAGCGATAGACGATGGACTCGAAGAACTTAACCGCGTTGTATCCTGACTGGTTAGTCACTGGCATGGCCTCTATCCACTTGGTGAATTTGTCGACTACGACCAGGAGGTAGACGTAGCCTCCTCGTGAGGACTTTGGGAGCTTGCCGACCATGTCGAGTCCCTATTGCGTGAAGGGCCAGGCCAATGGAATTGGCCGGAGCTCCGCGCCAGGTGCGCGCGGTTTGTCCATGTATCGCTGGCAAGCGTTGCATTTTTGGACGATGTCCTTGGCATCACGCATGGCCGTAGGCCAGTAGAATCCAGCTTGTAGAGCTTTGGCGACGAGGGCTCGACTGCCAGCGTGGTGTCCGCAAGTCCCTTCATGGATGTCGAGGAGAACAGCCCTTCCATCGGTGTTGGAGACGCATCGTTGGAGTACTCCTGTGATGCTGCGCTTGTACAGTTCACCGTTGATAACAGCGAATGCCTTGGATCACCGTGCAATGTGCCATGCATCAGTCGGGTTGCTCGGTAGCCTTTTGATGAGAAGGTACGTGATGTACGGTTGAGTCCAAGATGGCTCGATCATCATGACGCTCATTGGTCCTTCGAGTCCTATGTCAAGCTCCGAGTCGTCGAGTGCCATTGGCTCATTGGGCGGTGCAGCCCCCGAGTCCGTTATTGCGCTTGTTTTCTTCTCTATGGTCTTTGTCTTGATGGAGCATTCGCAGATGCGCTCGAGAAATACCCCGGGTGGTATGGGGCGTAGGTAGAGCCAATGTTGGCGAGTGCGTCTGCCTCTTCATTGCTTTCGTGGCCTATGTGCCACAGCTCGCTACCATCAAAGTCCCCTTCAAGTGTGTCGTAGAGGTCGCGGTAGGCGATCATATTGTCGTTCAGTGTGTCACACTCGTGCATTGTCTGGTTGACGACCAGCTTGGAGTCGCCGTATATTATGAGCCTCTTGGCACCGCAGGCTTTTGCCATCCTCATCCCGTGTAGCAGGGCCTCGTATTCAGCTTCATTGTTGGAGGCGGTGAACTGCATTCGCATAATATATTTTAGCTTGTCTCCCTAGGGTGATGTCAGTATGACACCTGCGCCAACTCCATCCTTTGCTTGGATCCGTTGAAGTGCATTGTCCATAGGTAGGACATATCTGGTTTTTCAGGGAGCTGGTTATCCATCCAGTGCACGAGGAAGTCAGGGAGAACTTGCGACTTGATTGCATCGTTTTTTCATATGTAATGTCTCATGGAGACAGTTTGATCCCCCAAAGCGCGACTCGTCCGGTGGCGTCAGGATTGTTGAGGATATGCCCAAGCGGGGCATCGTTGACTACCACGATTGGGTGTTCGTTGAAGTAGTGGCACAGTTTCCGGGCTGTCATGAAGACGCCGTACGCCAGCTTCTGGTAGTGCGGATACCGCTTCTTTGTTGGCATTAGTACCTCACCAAGGTAATAGACTGGGCGTTGTACCCCGTGGACCTTGTTTTCCTCGGCTTGTTCTACCACGAGCACTGTGCTGACTACCTGGTTGGTGGCGGAGATGTATAGCAACAGTGGTTCCCTTTCGCGTGGGGTCCCCAGTACTAGCGAGGTGGACAGTAGGCGCTTGAGGTCTTCGAATGCTTCCTGTGCCTCGTTGGTCCACTCGAACTTGTCAGCTTTGCGGAGAAGTTGGTAGAAAGGCAGTGCCTTTTCGCCCATTCGACTGATGAATCGACTAAGCGTCGCGATTCGCCTAGCCAGCTACAAGACACCTCTTACGTTCTTCGGCTTCTCCATGGCCAGTATGGCTTTTATTTTCTTCGGGTTCGCCTCGATTCCTCTCACGGAGATGAGATACCCGAGTAGTTGCCCAGATGGTACGCCAAAGGCGCACTTGTTCGGATTGAGCTTGACCCGGTAGCGGTCGAGGTTGGCGAAGGTTTCGCGTAAATCGTCGATTAGTGAGGCTTCGTCTTTGGTCTTGATTGTGATGTCGTCAACATAAACTTGGATGTTGCGACCAAGTTGGTTCTTGAGGCAAGCCTGCATGCACCGCTGGTAGGTGGCTCTTGCGTTTTTTAGCCCGAAGGGCATTGTGTTATAGCAAAACACATCGAAAGGCGTTGTAAACACCGTTTTCTCTTGATCTTCCTCCTTCATCTCGCTGGTAGGCGAATCTGATTGTAGCCTGAGTAGGCGTCGAGGAAGCAGAGGCGCTCACATCGCGCGGTGGAGTCGATGATCTGGTCGATTCATGGCAGCGGGAAGTGGTCCTTTGGGCAGTGCTTATTCAGAGAGGTGAAGTCCATGCACATCTGCAGGATATCCGTGTCCTTTTTTGGTACTAGCACCGTGTTGGCGAGCCAAGTGCTTTCCTTGATCCCGCATATGAATTTGGTGTCGAGGAGTCTATTGACCTCCATTCCAGCTGCTTTTGCTCTTGGCTCAGACAGTCGCCTAATTGTTTGTTTGACTGGCCTTGCGTCTGGGTTGACGTTGAGTGCATGCTCAGCGAATTGCCTGGGAACTCCTCGCATGTCCACTGGACACCAGGCGAAGATTTCCCAGTGCTCACGGAGGAATTCGACGAGCGCGAGTTCCTATGTGGGACTCAAGTTGTTGGCGATGAGGGTCATCTTGGCGGGATTCGATGGGTGGACCTGAACTTTCTTCGTGTGCACCGATGAGTCGAAGGATAGGTCGGGTGAACTTGGCCGGCTCAGGGGAGGCAGACTGTTATCTGTTGACTCCTTTAGTCTCGCGAGTTCTTCCTGCATGCCGAAGGACTAGGAAATTCTGTTGAACTCCATGTCGCAACTGTCGGACCTCTTGAAGCTCCCGTTGATTGTGATGACGCCATTAGGGCCTGGCATTTTCATCTGCAGGTAGGCGTAGTGCGGCACTGCCAGTCCACGACTTCAAAGTCGATGCGTTTGCACCAAAAGTTTTTCGGCGTGCCAAAAATGACGTCGAGGTTGATTTTGCCAAGGGGATATACGCCCTTGCCTAGGACGATACCGTGGAATGGTGTATCCGAGGCCTCTAGGCAGGTCAGAGGGATCCTCATTGCTCGCAAGGTACTCACGAACATAAGGTTGATGCCACTTCCGCCATCCATGAAGACGCGGCTCATGTCGAAACCTCCAATTTGTGCCTCGAGTACAAGGGGACAGTGTGCTAGACGAGGTACTTGGCGCGGATGGTCATGCTTGTTGAAGGTGATGCAGGAGTTGCTTCCACTGAGGTACTCAGTGGTGGATGGTGGCGAATTTGTCGCCAGATTCACTTGGCGAGTGATGGCCTTTTGCACCCAGTTGGAGGGGCGACCCTTTTGGATCATCATGGTGCCCATGGCCCGTGGGTACGGCTCGCCTCCGTGATGCTGGTCGAGCGCAGCTGCGTTTGGCGGTGGTCCACGCGGTGGTGGAGGAGCTCCATGTGCCACAGCGCCTGGGGCGGCTCCATAGCCCCTGTTGACCGCATTGCGATTCATCCGAGCCAGGCCCTCATGGAGTTTGAGGAACTCGCGGCAATCTTTGAGGAGGTGGCTGGATTTCTTTTTGCCGTCATGCTTGTCGATGTAGAAGTGCACGGTGCATGGCCCAGACAGCTTGTCTTCAATGGATGTTGCGGGTGCCTCATCGCGGGTGCAGCGCTGCCATGCTTGTGTGGTTTTCCCGGAGTCGCGGTATCCACAGTTGCGGTAGCCGCTATTGCGGTTGTCGTCGTGTCTGTTGGCGTAGCCGGCTACGACCTTGTTGACGTCATCGCGGTCATCGTAGATGCGCATTCGACGTTTGCTTCGGCGATCGCGTCTACGTTCGAGCTCTGCTTCCTCGTCTGAGTGAACGTGATTCTTCACCGAATCTTCTCCATCTGCCCACCGATTCGCAATTTCCATCAGGTGGTCAACGGTTTTGGGCTTCGAGCGGCCCAGCTCCTCCCTGAGCTCTATGCGGCAGACACCGCTGTTGAATGCGTCGATTGCACGATCCTCCGAGATATTTTCTACGGAGTTCTTGATGATGGACCACCTCTAGATGTACGAGCGTAGCGATTCGCCCAACCTTTGCTGGCAGCACCTCAGCTCTTCGATTGACGCGGGCCTTTTGTAGGTGCCCTTGAAGTTGCGCACAAAGCTGTAAACCAGCTCTTCCCAACTGCGAATGGATCCGTGTGGGAGGTTGTTGAGCCACGCCCGGGCGGCGCCCTATAGTTGTAGCTACAGGCATTGCATAGCTATGCTTCGACTTCCACTGTGAAGCCTGACGGAGGAGATGTGGTCCTCCAACCAGATTTTTGGGTCCTACAGACCGTCAAACTTTGGGTTCTCTGATGGGAGCTTAAACCCCTTGGGCATTCACTTTTGCCTGATGGCCCTGCTGAAGCATCTCGCGCCACAGAGCTCCACATCTTCGTCTTCTGAGTTGGTCGATCGGGCACGTCGCGCCCTTGACTTGTCGATCTTGTGCTGCGTGATGTCATCACGCACGTCATAGTCGTGGTCATGTCGCCGTGAGCGGCGGCGTCGAGACAGATTGTGACTGTCATCGCTGGATGAGGGCGAGGAATAGCGTTTTGCCAAAGCCTTGCCTTTCTTTGGCTCCGGTGTCAGCTCCTTGTCGAGAGCAGCCTCGATTAACCCCAAGCCTGCGATCGTAGATTGGTGCATGGCGGATCGAGGATCTCCAGCTGGCGGCTGGTTGTTGAGGAGGTACATGGTGGCCGCCGTTACCGCAGCTTGCGGCGTTTTTGGTAGCACGTTGCCACGCGTATCCACCATCATGGAGTCGAAGTCGAGGACCTTTGCGACTTCTACACGCTCTTGTTCAGTGAGGTGGGCCAGTCGAGATCTCCTCTTGTTAGCGATGTACTCGTTGCACTTGGAGGAGGATCCTCCGTGGGAGGAGAGCCCAGCTCGTCGGAGGCTTGACTCGTCTGCCGCCTTTTTGCGCGCCTCGAGCTGCGCGATTGTTTGCAGTTGGTCTTTGTACTCCTCCTTCAGGAGCCAATGGTAGCCCATCAGCAGTTCTTGCAGGGAGCCGAAGGGTAGAGGGTGGCCTCGTAGGGCCTCACGGCAGCGAGCCCACTCGAGGTCGTTGAGCCTGATCACGACGCGTTCGCCAGTTTGCTCGTTTATCATAGTTGGAGGTTCAACTGCCCCTCCATTGTTGACAGGGGCGCCGTTAGTGGGGCCGCCATTGGGTGGTCCGCCATTAGGTATGCCACCGTTTGGCGGGTCGGTTCCATTGCCACCATTGCCCGTGTTGTCACGATTGGCAGAGGAGTCGCCCGCGTTGATGATGGCGCACATGAAGTGGTTGGGGAAGCTGCTGCTCCCGCAACTTTCAGATCCGAAGCCGTAGGCCCCATTTTCAGTTGCCAGATCACCCAGATTGGATTCGCGACTGGTGTTGCTATCTGTATTCTCGACTGTTGTCGAGGCATTGAGCTCACTGAGGGTGCCGATCGGCAGAGGGAACCACGATGCTGGAGCAATCGATGGTATCGTCGGCTGGTCAGGCATGCGAAGCGTGCCCATCTGACCAACTTGGAAGCAGAAGCTCCCGATCACCAGGCTAATTCCGTCACCCACAAATTCGAAAGCCGGGCGAGTGGCCCGCGTGTGGACGGTGAAGTCGAACGCGTCGAAGAGCTAGCAAATATTTGTTGTTGTGGAGTTGTAGATCGCAGTTGATGGGGCCGAAGAAGCCGCAACATCAGCACTCCCAATTCCCACAGACGGCGCCAATTGACAAGGGTTTAACTCATCAATGCCCATTGTTATGGACTTGGGTTTTGGAGAAGGAGGGAGCGCTGGAGACATCAATCGTCTAGCAAACAAGCACACAGGGGACTCGAAGATTTACCCAGGTTCAGGCCTCGTAGAGGTCCGTACTCTTGCTTGTCTGCTCGTGGAATTAATAGAGGAATCGAAGATTACAATGGTGCGCAGATGCAATCTGGCGAGGGTTGTGGAAACTAGGGTTGCGTGTGTCCTCCTCGCCGCCCCCTCCTAGCCTTTATATAGATAGGCTAGGTCTTAGGTAGCAGGTCGAGTCGGTTACAGGTTAGGGTTTTCCCTTTAAACTTTCTATATTTAGCTTCTTCTTGTTCCGCAAACAATCGAGAGTCCGTTGGTTACTCGAGTTCTCCATTTGGGCCTTGGCAACGCCATGGGATTCCGCCGTATTCAGCATGTATATACTAAGCTCGGGTACCTGTAGGGTATACCCATGTCACTATCTCTCATAGATGATTTCTGGTCTTGATACCAGCTACTCATTTTGGACTCAGTAGATCTATAGATTCTGGGGTGATACTCCTTTTAAGAGATGTGCCCAGAATACATACCTTGGGCTAATGTAATTTGGAATATAATCTTTATCCAGGATCAGTGATGCTGGTCTGAGATCCTGGTGTTATTTGCACAGATGTATTGCTTGGCTTTAGCTCTAATTCCTCTATGATGGATACACCCCACTTGGGTGATTTATGAGAGGATTAGTATAGAACAACACATGACTTCTTATCTAGATAAGATAGTTGGATCATGTGAAGGTTTTATATTACACACCACAACAGTGGAGTGGTTGGTGTTGTTGCTAGTTGATCTGGTTGCTTGATCTTGCTAGCCTGCTCTACTGGTTGGATCTTGGCCTACACCTCCTGGTTCTACGCCTGCTCCTCCTCGTTTCCTCTGATCTGGAAGTTGCCCTTGTTATCCTTCTGCACCACCCACTCCTTATGTCACCATGTTGTGGTGAACTAGTGGTTAATTTGGTAGAGTGGCTGATGATTTTGTGGATGCTTTGGTGAGCTCGATGAAGTCTGAGCGTGTGCTTGAGAAGGATAGCGATGCTGGGTGTGGATGAGCTTTGGCTGAGTGATCTGCTTGAGTGCTAGTAGTGTTGTTGTTATATCGACAGCACAGTGCATGCATTCTATTACTAAGCCATGTGTCTGTGTGTAGTGATCGTGTGGATCAACTCAAGTGGAAATATCTCCACCTATTACCCTTTTCACTTTTTACTACTTGGTGAAACTGGCCCGTGTTAATGACTCGATGATGTAATTTGAACAATGCACTTCATTGTTCACTACTAACAGTAAACACTAACTAATTAACCTTTGTTTTCTTTTTAGTTGTTTTCTCTTATGTATAGGAACAAGATGTGGAGATACAAGATTTAGTCTAGGAATACTGAATAACATATATCTTAAATGTATTTTTTTTAAGAATCTTGTAAAGATGTATTATAAGAGAATAAAGTTGTGTTTCCATTTTCTTTAATTTTCTACTTTGAATGTATTATTACAATTTGTACTGTTGTTATGTAATCAAGAAATAAGAATTCATTTCTTATCTCATTTTCCTTTCTCAGATCCTTATTGTTGTTTAATATATCTATGATTTAATCAAATAATGTTCAAAAAGTATTTTGGAAAACAATTTAGTATTCCTAACTCCCAAATCTTAATTATTTTCAAATTGATTTAAATTTTCAAATTTGAATTCAAAATAACTTCCCCAAAACTTAATAATTCCTAAAGGTCATGTCAAAATTCATAGCATCCACTAACAAGAGCTATTCCTACCTCCAGTTAGTGAAAGAAACTCTGATCCCTTTAGAGTTTTTGTTTGACGAAAAAATTACCCTAATTTTACAGATGCATGCATACACAAACTTAGATTCCTAAATCTACCCTTCGCTGGATCCTAATACTAGGGTGTTACAGACTTCCCCCCTTAAATTAAACTTCATCCCGAAGTTTGTGGATGAGTACCTGAATAGCTCTAGATATGCTTCTCTTAAGTCATCCTCTTTCTCTTAGGTGGCCTCTCGCTCTGGGTGATGTTTCCGTTGTACTTTGCAGTATTTGATTGCCCTGTTTCTCAACCTTTTCCAGTTTTCCTCTAGAATCTTACAGGGTTTCTCGACATAAGTCAAATCTTCTTGTAACTCAATCTCTTGATGTGTGATAGCATCATCGGGAACTTTTAGACATTTCCAGAGTTGTGAGACATGGAACACATTGTGAACCTGAGCTAGCCTCTTTGGTAACTCCAGAGCATAAGCTATTGTTCTGTTCTGACTCAGTATCTTGAATGGTCCAATATATTTTGGGCTTAGTTTTCCTTTGACTCCGAATATCTTTACGCCCTTCATCGGACTTACTTTGAGATATACCATATCTCCCACTTCTGGATGCCATGATCTACGACTTTGATCAGCATAACTCTTTTGTCAACTCTGAGCTATCTTCAACCGGTCTCTAATGATATTGATGATATCTTGCCTTTCCTTGATATAATCTGGTGCAAATTCCTTGCAACTACCAGGTTCATACCAACAGATAGGTGATCTACACCTTCTTCTATATAATACTTGCTAAGGTGCTGCCTTCAGACTACTCTGATAGCTATTGTTGTAGGAAAATTCTGCCAATGGTAGATGATCTTCCCATGAACCTCCAAAATCTAATGCACAAGCTCTAAGCATGTCTTCCAAGATTTGATTGGTCCTTTCCATCTGGCCTCCAGTTTCTGGATGATAAGTTGTGCTAAAATCCAACTTTGAACCAAGTGCTTCATGTAATCATTTCCAAAATGCTGATGTAAACACAGATCCTGTATCTGATACAATCCTCTTGGGTACCCCGTGCTTACTCACAATTTCTTTGATATAGATTTCTACTAATTTTTCGGCATTATCCTTTTGGTTTACTGGAATAAAATGAGCACTTTTGTGAGTCTATCAACAATCACCCATATCATATCCTTCCGCTTCGGTGTCATGGGTAACCCTGTGATAAAATCCATTCCAATTTCTTCCCACTTCCATTCTAGAATTTCTAATGGTTGTAATGGTCCTGCTGGACTTTGATGTTCTGCTTTAACCCTTTGGCAAGTATGGCATTCAGATACATATTTTGCAATATCTCTTTTCATATTATTCCACCAGAACAACTCTTTTAAATCCATGTACATCTTTGTACTACCCGGATGTATGGAATATGGTGTTTCATGGGCTTCTCAAAGTATCACTTCTCGAATTTCTGGCACATCTGGTACACAAAGACGATTTTGAAACCATAAAGATCCATAATCTCCTAAGTGAAAACTGATGTTTGACCTTGAGAGATTCTTCGAACTTCTTCAGCAATGAAAGGGTCTTCACCTTGATGTCTAAAGATTTCATGTCGAAGATCACTACTCTGTTCTTCAATTACTCGCATGGTAGCTAATCCTCCAAGACCTGTTGTACTTATAAAATGTATTTCCAACCTTTCCAAGTCCATCCACTACAAGAGAATTGTCCCGTAGAGGCACTATTTTGGCCCCGTAGAGACACTTTTATTGACTTTATGTACTTATAGAGGCATTTTACACCTTGTCTCAAAAGTGTCGCTACGGGCAGTGTCTCTTATGTGCTAAGGACACTAGTAATATTGTCTATACATCTTATAAGACACAACAAAGAGGCATTATATTATGTCTCTACATGTAGAGTAAAAAATACCATGAAAAACATGTCAAAAGCAATCCTTGAACTCTTGACCTTAATGATAAAGACTTATTCCTCCAACCATATCAACCTTACAAAGATATTGTTTATACCTGGAATTAATTTCTTTTAAGTATTGCACAACCTGACTAAAACTTAAAACAAATGCCTCTAGAGAACAAGCAAAATGCTTCCAATAGTGTCTTTACAGAAAATGTAAACACCTTTTTCAATGTGTCTCAATGATTCCCTATATATAACGTGTTGACATAATTTAGAATGCCTCAAAAGTTGTCTATAGAATGAAAATTCCATTCTTCTAGAAAAACGTCTTAACTAGTGTCTCTATATTTGATGCACATCCTTAAGTGTCTCAAAATGTGTCTCTACATGCTTTTTAAAGAGACAAAATAAGAAGTGTCTCAAGGATAATTTCTCTATGGTAGGTTTTTGTTGTAGTGATCTATACTTCTTTTGGCAGTTCTCTATTCATGGGTTGCGTATCTGTGCTTTTCCGACTTAAAGCATCTGCCACAATATTTGCCTTTCTATGGGTATAATTGATTGCTAGATCATAATCTTTAATTAACTCCAGCCAACGCTTTTGTCTCATATTTAATTCCTTTTGAGTGAAGAAATATTTGAGACTTTTGTGGTCAGTGTATAACTCACATCTTGCCCCATAGAAAAATGTCTCCATCCTTTTAAAGAAAAGACAACTGCTACTAACTCTAAATCATGGGTTGGATAATTCACTTCATGTGGTTCCAGTTGCCTAGATCCATAAGCAATTACCTTACGGTCTTGCATAAGCACACAACCTAATCCTTCCTTGGATGCATCACAGTATACTGTGTAATCTTTTCCTGGTTCTGTAATTGCTAGGATTGGTGTTGTAGTTAATCTGGTTTTCAACTCCTAAAAACTCGCTTCGCACTTCTCATCCCATATGAAAGGTGTATTCTTTCTTAATAATTGGGTCATTGGTCCAGCTATCTTGGAAAAACCTTCTATGAATATCCGATAATAACCGGTCATGCCTAAGAAACCTCGAATTTGTTTCACATTGGTTGGTGCCTTCCAATCCAATACTGATTGAACCTTGGATGGATTTACACCAATTCCATCCTTACTGATCACATGACCAAGAAACTCTACTTCGTCCAACCAGAATTCACACTTACTGAACTTAGCATAAAGCTTATGTTCTCTTAGGATTTGCAATGCTATTCTCAAATGCTCTGCATGCTCTTCTTTATCCTTAGAGTATATCAAAATATCGTCAATGAATACTATGACAAACTTGTCCAAGTAAGGCATGAAGATTTTGTTCATCAAATTCATGAATATTACTGGTGCATTGGTCAGACCAAAACGTACGACTAAATACTCATGATGTCCATACCTTGATACAAATGCTGTTTTAGGAACATCTTCAGGTTTAATCTTTATTTGATGATAACCTGACCTTAGATTGATCATGGAGAATACTCCAGCTCCCTTGACTTGGTCAAATAGATCTTGAATTCTTGGTAATGGGTACTTGTTCTTGATGGTGACATTGTTGAGATTTTTGTAATCCCCACACATTCTTTGTCCTCCATCTCGTTTATCCACAAAGATCACCGGAGTTCCCCACGGAGATACACTTTCCTGAATGAATCCTTTCCGGGCTAGTTCATCAATTTGCTCCTTAAGCTCTTTTAATTCTTTTGGCACCATCTTATATGGTGCTTGAGCTATTGGTGTTGTACCAGGTATCAGGTCAATAGTGAACTCTATTTCCCGATCAGGTGGCATTCCTGGTAACTCTGCTGAAAAAACATCTTGAAACTCCTTCACCACCGGAATATCTTCCAATTTGACCTCCTTCATTGAGTTCAACTATAGATCTACCATGATATGACTATGTTTATCAGCCTGATAGACTATCCTTCCTCCGCTTGGAGACCTCATTGAAATTGTTTTATCCTCAAAATTGATCTGAGCTCCATAGTCCGTCATCCAATCCATTCCCAGCACTACTGCTATTCCTTTTAATAGGATCACATAAAGATCAGCATAATAGGTTTGACCACGGATTGAGATGACTTGGTTTGGTTTAATATTTCTAACTACCACGATCCTCCGGCGGTAACTACGGTCATAGGTTTATCTAACTGTGCCCTTCTAATCCCGAATTTATCACAAAATTCTTCAGATATGAAAGAAGTAGTTGCACCGGTATCAAATAAAACTTTTCCAGGATTTGTAAGAATATTGAGCGTACCTATCACCGCTTGATCCAAGTTATCCACCTCCTCCAAAGTTGCGCAATTCAGCTTTCCAGTAGGTCTACCTTTCTTGCCATTATCATTTTTGCCATAGCTTCCACCTCTATTAGGCGGTCCACCTCCACCTCCACTGGCTTGTCCTCCACTCTTGGTGGGCCAACCACCGGGTGGCTTACTTGGGCATTCTGGCTTGATATGACCCTTTTGACCACAACCAAAACAAATAATCACTGGTTTTGGGCAATCTTGCTGATATGTCCCGGAAGTTTGCAATTATGACATATGACATTCCTCCTAGGATTGAACCGTCCTCCAGCATTGTTGCTACTCTTGTTGTTGTTGTTATAGGGTCTATTTCTAGGTTGAAATTCCAAATTGGTTTTGGGTTTACTTGCCTGAATCCTCTTTGTTTCCTTCTTTCCTCTCTTCCTGCGGTCCTCTTGGACCTTCTTGTAATCATCTTCAAAGGTTATCGCTGCATCAAGCAACTGTTGAAAAGTTTGAGTGTTGGCAAGCCTCAACAGCATCTTCACAAATCGATTTAGTCCACGCATGAACCTCTTCTTCCTTTTCGCCTCCGTTCTAACTTCTTCAGTAACATAACGAGATAAATCACTAAACTCCCGGATGTACTTCATGACACTGGAGTAACCTTGTTGCAGTTCTTCAAACTCCCTACGCTTCAGCTCAATGATACTTTCCGAAACATGGTATTCACGGAATCTTTGCTTGAACTCCTCCCAGTTGTACTCTCTTCCTAGAAGTTGCATAGCTAACTGACCCTCCCACCATGACGTTGCAGGTCTGGTCAATAAATGTGTTGCATATCTCAACTTCTCTTCCTCATTGCATCCTACAGTTTTCAACTTTCTTTTGGTATCTGCTAACCAATCCTCTGCATCCATTTGTTCTAGAGCGGATGCAAAAGGTAAAGGCCTGGTATCTTGGAAATCCGAAAGACTAACACCACGTCCTTGAGGTGCCCTATTCTGTCCCACTCGATCTACCAAACCCTCCATGGATTCATTATGGGACTCTTGCATCATTTGCATGTACTGCATAAAGTTCTGCTCCATTAATGGCCTCATTGGTGGTGGTGGTGGTAAATTTGCTTGCATTCTGGCGTCTTCATCCGCCTTTCCCTTAGCTTCGCGCTCCATGCGCTGCTGCTCAGTCTTGTTTTCTACTCCTATTTCCATACCACCCTAGTCCTGTAACATAAAGCGAACACTCATAATTACATCATGCATATGTGTTCTGAGCTCAACTTCATGCACAGAACTAGTCACACAATGGAAAACAAGATCCAAATAAGAACCAAATATGCATTATGTCAACACCCAGATTTTTAATCCCAGATGCCCGTTATGCCATACCTCGCAATCCCAGGATTACCATTTTTGCGAGACATAACGGATTGGATATCACAGTACATCATCCATTATAAACCATACATAAGGTCTTACACAAATAAGGATCTCATGATCCAGTCTTAATACAACAAGCAGCGGAAATAAAAGATAAGTGTAGCGATGGGGTCCAACTTCAGGGGCACAGGAAATGCTGACAAAGGCAGATAGTCCTAGTTATCATAGCTATCCTACTGGCCATCATCTTGATAGTCTCCTTCATATTCTGGCCATGATAATAGCCAGGGACAAAAGCCATGAGTACTCTTTAAGTACTCGCAAACTACCACTAACAAGTAGTATAATTCTAAGGTAAAGTACTAACTCTAAGTTTAACTATAAAGTTAAATTTGAAACCTAAGATGAGTTCAGAAGCAAAGAAAGATAAAGTAAAGTTCTAGAATCACTTAAGTTGGGAAGCTATGGTCATAAACACAACCCTGTTGTGGTCAAGTCAAGATTCATCATTCATTTCAAAGTATTTAGATAACACCTTACAACGAAACAGTATGGCCATTCCAACTGTCCATAACCGCGGACGCGGCTATTCGAATAGTTGGCCACTCTGTAGAGGTGGTACACTTTCACCACAAGATTCGATACATCTGTCAGGGATAACCCTAAATCATCATACTTAGTATGCAGATTATCAAACATAACCTTCCCTTTACACACCCTAGTATAAGCACCTCTCCTATGATCATGGCCTCCCAACCATGACCATCAGTCATCTTGGGCACTACATAGGTGGACAACATTGAGAGGTAGCCTCATCTCAAACCTCTCCCGTGAGGGAACTAATACTAATGCATATAAATTTCTAGCTAAGCCTTACTCAATTCAGGTAGTGTGGTTGTACGGTAAATTTGGAATGGTATCGCATCCGAATCCAACCATCAGTTTTATAAAAGGGTTAAGGCTCATGCCTCAACATTTTCATCATCATCAACCATTTGTGTTTCTCAACACATGTCAAAACATCTCTATAGAATGACTCATCATTCCAAGGTTTTCATAATTCATTTTCACCAAGTGTTCCCATCTAAAGTGACTCAAGTTTTTGATCTACTCTAAACTACTAAGTTAAGAGTGTTCACTAAGGTGGAAAAGATGGGTTCAATCTCATGCCATAGAATGGCATCACAAGGGTTCTAAATAGGTCAAGTTTTATACTCTTTATGCTACCTTCAAAACAAGTAAAGAACTTTGTGTAACTAAGGGAGGTGAAACTTATAAATAAGACTTGGGGTAATTAATAGTCAAAGAGTGTGATCAAAGCATGCCTAAGGCATCTTTTCTAAACCATCTAGTTTAATCCTAGCTTGCTAAGCACTAAACTTGCAAGTGTTAACTTGCATTGTTAATGGTGGCTTGGCTTGGTTGGTGTAGTGGTTGAAGTTTTCTTCTTCTTCTTGATAGAACTCCTCCTCGGAAGCTGGGTCGGTACTATCGTCTATAAATACATACGGAGTACACAATCGCCAAACAATACTTAACTAGGCTAAATAGCATTCTAGGACACATTTGATGATTCTATTATCATCACAAGCATCACAAGTTTAATTCACTAGTTTCTTCCTTTTTATTTTAGAAAAGTAATTTCTACTCATTGAAAATTTAACTAAGATTTAATATTCACCACTTAAAACATGGGATCATGTCGACACATGTCATCACCACATATTCTAACATGTGGGAATGAGATTTAAAGGTTGGATCAATATTATTATTATTTAATGATTTAAAGTGACTAGAAATGCCTATATAGCATTATTTTGGTACTAGTCCAAATTCACTTCATGTAAACCTTAATATTATTACATATTTTGATAGATATGATGAAATGTGATTTTTGAGAGTTGGAATCAACTCAAAACCTATCTTAGTTGATTTTGTAAAAATGTTGCCAGTTGCAAATGCTTCTGCTTTATTATTTATATTAGGAGAGATCTATAACTCTAATTGAATTAAATCCAACGGGCTTGGATAGATCATTTCAATACCTTTCAGACAAAATTGGTTTCATACAATTTGGATTTGTAAAACTCCCAGAATTGAATTTTAAACTAGTGGACAGAAACTAGATTCAACTTAAAAAGAAAAATCCAAATTTGAACAGGTGGGCTAGCGCGGGAAAGAACTTGGGCTGGCCTAGTGGCGCTCCGCGGCGCGGGGCTCAGTTGACAGGGGTCCCGCTGGTCAGTGGCTCTTAACACGCGAAACGGTACGCGCGCTGTGGGCCGTAGGATTAGAAGGGGGATCTACGGCTGAGGGTCGTCATCAACGACGAACAGGTCGCCGGCGAGCTCGAACCCTAGCGGCTCGGTGGGGGTCTGCTGGGGATGTACCAGGTCTCCAGCGACGATGGCGAGGTGGGCAAACGAACTGGGAGACGACGGCAAGCTCAGGGACGGTCGAGGTAGCTCCGGGGGTGGTCGCAATCAGCGGCGCCCTTATCCTCCAGAGGCGGTGGCTCCGGCTCCAATTCCGGCCACCTGCTGCTCCCCTTTCTCCGGCTAATGGTGTGGGACGGTCAGTGAGAGGTGGGGAGTGAGTGGGTGTGGAGAAATGAGGTTGGGGAGGCCGGCTTATATAGGCCCGACAGTGAGACCGAAGGGTGTGGGCAGGCGACTCCGGCGACACGGCTAGCGGCATGGCCGCGGGTGGCGATCGACAGGTGGTCTCCTGGCGGTGCTCTAGGAAGTGAATGCGTGCGTAGGGGCGGTGGTATACGGTCTGGGTGAGCTGGCGCTCTGAGCGGCAGAGGCGGCGGTATCCACGGCGAGCGGTGGCTGGGCGTTAGGCCATGAGGCGTCTGGGTGTTCCTCAGGCCGTGGAGCGGGCACGGGGCTGGCCGAGGGGCGGTCTGTGCATGCGGGGACAGAGCATGCTCTGCGGGCGGCATCGGCATGGTCAACCAACTCCGGGTGCGGCGATTCCTGGCCGTTCTACTCCCTGTCTCTGGCCTGGGGCTGGTTGGACGGTGGAGGTGGACCACTGGCGACGTGCTAGACATGGCGAGAGAGGTGGGAGCTGCCTGCTGCTACGAGTGCATGGTTGGCCGGTGAGGAGTGGCTCGGCATGGCAATGCAGTGCAGCTAGGAGGTAGGGGATGTGCTGGTGTGGGTCTGGTTGGGCTTGAGGGAGACAAATATGATCAAGGCACATCAAATTGCTAGACAAGATCAAGCCCAAAACAGTATTAGTTAGGCCACTTTGATCTTGTCCACAAGGTGTTTGATAGAATGGCCGAAAGAGAAAAACTTTTGAATTTTGAGTTCAAAATTTTTGGGTGATCTACACTAGTGCTAGGTAGTCTATGGTTGCAAGGGTTTTGAAAGTGGAGCTCAAATAGATGGTTTTTGAAATAGGGGTGATCTATGCATATGCATTGGATTCAATTTTCAAATGCCATTTAAATAAGTAAAAGAATGTTGTTAGCAGATCAAAAGGTGGGCCTTGGTACCTCATTATGTGTACTATCAAGGGATGCAAAGATCATGGATTGTTTCTATTAAGAAATGAGTGCTAGGAACACTCAAAGTAGTGTAGTGGATTAAAATGGCCAAAATGACCATTCCTCCTTTTTAATTGTTTTTTATTTGATTTTCTTTGGAAAAAGTTTGGGAATGATGTAGATGATGTTTAAATCACCTAAGAAACATTTTACAACCAAAGAATCACACAATCATGGCAATTCAAAACAATTCCTAAATTAAATGCTCACATATATGAATGCTTTCATTTTTTATTTGGAAAAGTTTTTGTTAACCCTATTTTTGATGATTTGGATCTTGATAAGCTTGGATTGAAGTTTTGGGATGTTACAAACCTTCCCCCCTTAAAAAAAATCTCGTCCCAAGATTTACAAAGAAAACTAGGAACTAAAGAGATTTAGGAACTCTGTCCTGATGTAATATTCGCGCTCCCAAGTGGCTTCCTCCTTGGTATGGTTACTCCACTGAATCTTGAGAAACTTGATACTCCTGGTCTTGGTGGTTCTGTAGGCTTCTTCTAAGATACGGATGGGTACTTCTCTATAGGTCAGGTCATTGTTGATTTCCATAGCTCTGTGATCAATGTTCTTGAACACTTCAGTCTTCTCAGGCACTTCCAAACATTTGCGAAGTAACGAGATATGGAACACGTTGTGGGGGCTGACATCTCTTCAGGCAGTTCTAGTTGATACGATACTTCTCCTCGACAGTTCAGAATCTCGAAAGGTCCGATATATCTAGGGGATAACTTTCCCTTCAGACTAAAGCGGTGTGTTCCCTTCAATGGTGAAACCTTGAGATATACAAAATCTTCGACATTGAAAGCCAGGTCTCTCCTTCTTTTGTCAGCATAACTCTTCTATCTGGATTGGGCGGTCTTGAGGTGCTCACGAACTTTGTGAACTTTCTCTTCCGCTTCTCGAAGAATGTCGGGTCCAAAGATCTGACTCTCCTACTTGCGACCAATTCAAAGGGGTACGACACTTTCTTTCGTATAGGAATTCAAACAGTGCCATCTACAAACTAGCTTGATAACTGTTGTTATATGAGAATTCTGCGAAAGGCAGGCAGTCTTCCCATTTTGATCCTTATTCCAACACACAAGCTCTAAGCATATCCTCTAGGATCTGGTTGACTCTCTCAGTCTATCCATCTGTTTGCGGGTGATACACTGTGCTGAAGTTCAACTTGGTTCCTAATCCTTCCTGAACTTTCTGCCAAAATCTTGAGGTAAACTGCGTTCCTCGATCTGATACGATGGTCTTGGGGGTTCCATGCAGGCTACCAATCCTAGCAATGTATAGCTCTGCTAATTTTGCACTCTGGTAAGTGGTCTTGACAGGTATAAAGTGGGCTACCATGGACAATCTATCAACTATGACCCAGATTGAGTCATTTCCCCTACTAGAAGTAGGTAAACTGGTGATAAAGTCCATTCCTACGGAATCCCATTTCCATTCCAGAATCTGCAATGGTTGCAACAATCCTGCAGGTCTCTGATGCTCTGCTTTGACTCTTTGACAGATGTCACACTTGGCGATGTAGCTTCCGATTTCTCTCTTCATTTTGTGCCACCAAAATTGCTCTTTCAAGTCCTGATACATCTTTGTTCCTCCGGGGTGGATAGAATAAAGAGTATCATGAGCTTCCTTCATGATAACTTCCTTCAGCTCCGAATCTGCTGGCACACAGATACGTCCTTTGTACCATAGTACTCCTTCTTCGTCTTCGGTAAATCCAGGTACCTTTCCTATACCAATGCGACGTTTGATTCCGTCGATACTTTCATTCCCCTTATGGGCTTCCTTGATTTGGCTAATCAAAGTGGGTTGAAGTTCAATGCTAGCTAAGAATCCTTTGCTAACTAATTCAGTCCTGAACTGCTCCAACTCTTCATACAAACTTGGCTGCTTCTCCTTGATCATTGTGTTAAGCCTACACGGCAATCTGCTAAGAGCATCCGCTACCACATTGGCTTTTCCGGGGTGATAGTGAATGTCCAGGTCATAATCCTTGATTAGCTCTATCCATCTTCTTTGTCTCATATTCAGCTCCTTCTGAGTGAAGATATATTTTAAGCTCTTGTGATCTAAGTAAATCTCACAGCGATTACCCATCAAATAATGACGCCATGTCTTCAATGCTAGAACCACAGCTGCTAGCTCAAGATCATGGGTAGGATAGTTCTGCTCATGCTGCTTCAGTTGTCGAGACAGATACGCGATGACTTTGCCTTCTTGCATCAACACACATCCGAGACCAATCTTGGATGCGTCACAATATACATCAAACGGCTTCTTGATGTCTAGCATGACCAATATTGGGGCTGATATCAATCTCTTCTTCAGCTCTTGGAAACTGGCTACACATTTGTCTGTCCATTCAAACTTCTTGTCCTTCTTCAATAATTGGGTCATGGGTCGGGCGATGCTCGAGAATCCTTCTACGAACTTGCGGTAATATCCCGCTAATCCGAGAAATGCACGGACTTGGGTTTGAGTGGTTGGGGCTTCCCATTCTTCGACATCTTTGATCTTGGTGGGATCAACAGAGACTCCTCCGGCAGACACAATATGTCCTAGGAATCCTACTTCCTTCAGCCAAAACTCACACTTGCTGAACTTGGCATATAACTGATGCTCTCTCAGGGTTTCTAGGATAACTCTCAAATGTTGCTCATGCTCTTCTTCTGACTTGGAGTAGATAAGGATGTCGTCGATAAACACAACTACAAACTTATCTAGGAAATTCATAAATATCGTATTCATGAGATTCATGAAATAAGTAGGGGCATTGGTTAATCCAAAAGACATAACCGTATACTCGTATAAACCATAGCGAGTAGTAAAGGCGGTCTTCGGAATATCCATTGCACGAATCTTAAGTTGGTGATAACCAGTCCTAAGATCAATCTTTGAGAATACCTGAGCTCCAGTCAATTGATCAAATAGATCCTCTATCTTTGGCAAGGGTACTTGTTCTTGATGGTGGCATCATTCAACTTTGTGTAATCTGGGCACAGACGGTTGCCTCCATCTTTCTTGTCGACGAATAACACTGGTGATCTCCATGGCGATGCGCTTGGTTGAATCAAGCCTTTGGCTAGCATAGCATCCAACTGTTTCTTCAGTTCCACTAACTCTGAGGGGTTCATGCTATAGGGTCTCTGAGCTATGGGTCCGGTTCCGGGGATTAGTTCAATAATGAACTCAATATCCCTATCCGGGGGCATACCTAGCAATTCATCTGGGAATACGTCGGGGTATTCACAGACTACTCTGACTTGGTCAATGGTGGGCAGGGCTACACTCTTGTTGCACTTGAATTGACGGGGTAAGGTTTTAGAGATATGCTCTACTGTGACTCCAGAACTACTGGTCATGGTGATGGCTTTCTTAGCACAGTCTATCAGTCCTTTATGCCTTGACATCCAGTCCATACCTAGTACTACTTCCAATCCTTTGGTTCCAAGTACAATTAGGTTGGCATAAAAATCTATCCCATGTATTCTGATAGGTACAGCTTTGCAAATTTTTCTAGCTTTGGTTGTTGAACCAGGGAATTGAACTATCATGACATGCTTCAGGTTGGTTGGACGAATCTTACTAGTGCATGCAAATTATTCGGTGAAAAATGAATGCGATGCTCCTGAATCAAACAATACTCTTGCTAAAACTGAGTTGACAGAAAACATACCCAGCACCACATCTGGCGCTTCCTGGGCTTCTTCTGCGTTCATGTGGAAGAGACGGCCACTACGGTTGTGAGGGTTCCCTGGGGCAAATCTCCTTCCTGGTTGAACACGATGCTGCTGCTGAGCTGGGGCATTCACATTGGCATTGGCTGCAGTCTTCTTGGGACACTCATTGGAATAGTGACCCTTCACTCCACACTCGAAACAAGTGATCTGGGACTTGTCTTGTCTTTGATCGGCAACAAAGATTGCCGCCGCCTGGGTGCAGTGTTGTTGTTGTTGTGGTGGTGGTGGTTCTTGGGAGGTGCATGGTTGAAATTGTGGGCATTACCGGAGTTGTGATTGTTTCCTCCGGACTTCACATTGCCTCCGCTACGGTTGGGGTAGCTTGGGCGAGAATTTGGGGGTCGGTTGTTCCTTGGTGCATATCCTGGTGAAGGGTTGGGACGGTGCTTCTATGGTTGTTGGATCCAGACTACTGCATCATACGATGCTTGCGGTTGTCGTTTGCCTGATTAATCTTCCTCTCCATCTGAATGGCAGAGTCGACTAGCTCTTCGAGATCCTGGAAACGGATGTTGACGAGGACAGTCTGCATCTCATCATGCAGTATGTTCAAGAATCTCTCCTTCTTGGCCTCCGTGTTGATCTCATCAGGTGCATATCTGGCAAGTGACAGGAATCTATCACGGTACTCCACCACAGTCATCCTTCCCTTGCTTCAATTCACAGAATTCATCTCTCATTCTGTTGACTAGACCTTGAGGCACGTGGGTGCGGCTGAACTTGACTTTGAATGCTTCCCATGTCATCACTTGACCATGGTTCATATTGCGGATGCTATTCCACCAAGCTTTTGCATCTCCTGCCAGATAGTGGGTGGCGAAGAGAACTTTCTCATTTTCATCAACTCTTGCAACTTCTAAGTTGTTTTCCATGGTCTCTCAGAATCATCGACATCTAATGGGTTCTCAGATTGGTTGAAGATTGGGGGATTGGTGTTCTGATTTTTTTTTAGTTTGGATCCCTGGTGATCCTGATTTCCATGCCCTTGGTTGTTGAGGGCCATCTGGGCGATCTGTTGAAGTGTTGCTAAGTTGGCTTGGCGTTCTGCCCTGCTTGCTTCACGGTCTGCTATGAGATTCTGCAAGATCTGCAGCATTGGGTCTTGCGACGAGCTGCTCCCTCCTTGGTTTCCACGAGTCATCTGAAGATTGAGATGGATATAGGGGTAAGAGGGAAATTCTAGGGTTCATGGTTTTGGGTTTTCAAAGTTAAAACTTTGAGTTAGACTCAGGTTCTTCACATAACTTCATTTTCATTCATGCAAGCAAGCACAAGATACAACACACACCACAACAATCAAAGGGAAAACAGATGGTTTGAAGACCCATTCTGTAAGCTATGATACAATGAGACTGATACATCTCATGCTATGACAGTGCTCTAGTGCATCTGCTCATCGTCGATGAAGTCTAAGTCCTCATCATCAGTGTAGAAGTCTATCGCATCCTCCTCCAGAAAGTCATCATCGTTGCTGAGGTAAGAATCCATGTCTCCCTGGATGTCTTCACCCTCATCTTCTTCTTCCTTGGCGGCAAGCTGAGCTTCCTGCTCCTTGATGGTCTTCTCGAGGTCGGCCACCTTCTTGCAAAGACGGGCGATGGTTCGATCCTTCTTGGCACGCTGGTGGCGAAGAGACTGGCGGTCTTGGACAAGCAGTGCAAAAGTCTGGGCCTTTTGGTCGGCAATGGCACGGTTCTAGTTGGCTAACTCTCTGGCATTGTCCAGTTCCTGCTGTCTGTCATGAAGCAAAAGGTCAAGGTTCTCCACTTGACGCCTCAACTCTGGATGACTTGGCATCTCCATTGGCATTCCCATGAAGTCACGTCTTGCATAGTGGGCAAAACGAGTTCCATGGATCTTGTTGACGCTGAGGGCACATAGACGTGCGAGAGCTTCATGCATTGCCCTGGCTAATCCATCTAGCTAGTTGTTCTCTCTCACGGAGAACTGAATTCTCCTAGAAGTTGGTGCTTCAATGCTTCCTCTAAGATCTGCGGTGACTAGCCACTGTAGGTCTCCTCCTGGGGGTCCTGGAAGTTGAGCTCCAAGAAACTTCGGATGTGGGCGTCCCAGTAACTCTGACAGTTAGTCCAGATCCCTCTCGAAGATCAGATGGCCTCCATTTCCCAACTGGTAAAACTTGCTGAACTGAGTCTCCATCTACAAGAATTAAGGATGAGGAAGTTAGTGAAGTGATCAAGTGTGTCAAATTTTAAGTAGTAATGTAAGAATTTTGAGGAACATGAATTTTTTTGAGAAGGAAAAAAAATTCCCAAGGGTAAGAGAAGAGATAGTTTTTCCTAAATACTCACTTTGGTTTTGAAACTAAGTTTTTGTTTGAACGTCCATTCTAACTAGGGTCTCCTATGGTCAGGATGGCTCTGATACCAACTTTTCAACACCCGGATTTTTAATCCCAGATGCCCGGTATGCCATACCTCACAATCCCAGGATTACCATTTTTGCGAGACATAACGGATTGGATATCACAGTACATCATCCATTACAAACCATACATAAGGTCTTACACAAATAAGGATCTCATGATCCAGTCTTAATACAACAAGCAGCGGAAATAAAAGATAAGCGTAGCGGTGGGGTCCATCTTCAGGGGCATAGGCAATGCTGATGAAGGCAGATAGTCCTAGTTATCATAACCGTCCTGCTGGCCATCATCTTGATAGTCTCCTTCATAGTCTGGCCATGATAATAGCCAGGGACAAAAGCCATGAGTACTCTTTAAGTACTCGCAAACTACCACTAACAAGTAGTATAATTCTAAGGTAAAGTACTAACTCTAAGTTTAACTATAAAGTTAAATTTGAAACCTAAGCTGAGTTCAGAAGCAAAGAAAGATAAAGTAAAGTTCTAGAATCACTTAAGTTGGGAAGCTATGGTCATAAACACAACCCTGTTGTGGTCAAGTCAAGATTCATCATTCATTTCAAAGTATTTAGAAAACATCTGATAATGAAACAGTATGGCCATTCCAACTGTCCATAACCACGGATGCGGCTATTCGAATAGTTTGACACTCTGCAGAGGTGGTACACTTTCACCACAAGATTTGATACATCTGTCAGGGATAACCCTAAATCATCATACTTAGTATGCAGATAATCAAACATAACCTTCCCTTTACACACCCTAGTATAAGCACCTCTCCTATGAGCATGGCCTCCCAACCATGACCATCAGTCATCTTGGGCACTGCATAGGTGGACAACATTGAGAGGTAGCCTCAGCTCAAACCTCTCCCGCGAGGGAACTAATACTAATGCATATAAATTTCCAGCTAAGCCTTACCCAATTCAGGTAGTGTGGTTGTACGGTAAATTTGGAATGGTATCGCATCCGAATCCAACCATCAGTTTTATAAAAGGGTTAAGGCTCATGGCCCAACATTTTCATCATCATCAACCATTTGTGTTTCTCAACACATGTCAAAACATCTCAATAGAATGACTCATCATTCCAAGGTTTTCATAATTCATTTTCACCAAGTGTTCCCATCTAAAGTGACTCAAGTTTTTGATCTACTCTAAACTACTAAGTTAAGAGTGTTCACTAAGGTGGAAAAGATGGGTTCAATATCATTCCATAGAATGACATCAAAAGGGTTCTAAATAGGTCAAGTTTTATACTCTTTATGCTACCTTCAAACCAAGTAAAGAACTTTGTGTAAGTAAGGGAGGTGAAACTTATAAATAAGACTTGGGGTAATTAATAGTCAAAGAGTGTGATCAAAGCATGCCTAAGGCATCTTTGCTAAACCATCTAGTTTAATCCTAGCTTGCTAAGCACTAAACTTGCAAGTGTTAACTTGCATTGTTAATGGTGGCTTGGCTTGGTTGGTGTAGTGGTTGAAGTTTTCTTCTTCTTCTTGATAGAACTCCTCCTCCTCGAAAGCTGGGTCGGTACTATCGTCTATAAATACATACGGAGTACACAATCACCAAACAATACTTAACTAGGCTAAATAGCATTCTAGGACACATTTGATGATTCTATTATCATCACAAGCATCACAAGTTTAATTCACTAGTTTCTTCCTTTTTATTTTAGAAAAGTAATTTCTACTCATTGAAAATTTAACTAAGATTTAATATTCACCACTTAAAACATGGGATCATGTTGACACATGTCATCACCACATATTCTAACATGTGGGAATGAGATTTAAAGGTTGGATCAATATTACTTTGGTTTAAGTTTATTATTTAATGATTTAAAGTGAATAGAAATGCCTATATAACATTATTTTGGTACTAGTCCAAAGTCACTACATGTAAACCTTAATATTATTACATATTTAGATAGATATGATGAAATGTGATTTTTTAGAGTTGGAATCAACTCAAAACCTATCTTAGTTGATTTTGTAAAAATGTTGCAAGTTGCAAATGCTTCTGTTTTATTATTTTTATTAGGAGAGATCTATAACTCTAATTGAATTAAATCCAACGGGCTTGGATAGATCATTTCAATACCTTTCAGACAAAATTGGTTTCATACAATTTGGATTTGTAAAACTCCCAGAATTGAATTTTAAACTAGTGGACAGAAACTAGATTCAACTTAAAAAGAAAAATCCAAATTTGAACGGGTGGGATAGCGCGGGAAAGAACTTGGGCCGGCCCAGTGGCGCTCCGCGGTGCGGGGCTCACCTGTCAGGGGGGTCCCGCAGGTCAGTGGCTCTTAACATGCGAAACAGTACGCGTGCTGTGGGCCGTAGGATTAGAAGGGGGATCTACGGCTGAGGGTCGTTGTCAACGACGAACAGGTCGCCGGCGAGCTCGAACCCTAGCGGCTCGGTGGGGGTCTGCTGGGGACGTACCAGGGCTCCAGCAACGATGGCGAGGCGGGCAAACGAACTGGGAGACGACGGCGAGCTCAGGGACGGTCGAGGTAGCTCCAGGGGTGGTCGCAATCAGCGACGCCTTCTCCTCTAGAGGCGGCGGCTCCGGCTCCAATTCCGGCGAGCTGCTGCTCCCCTTGCTCTGGCTAATGGTGTGGGACGGTCAGTGAGAGGTGGGGAGTGAGTGGGTATGGAGAAATGAGGCTAGGGAGGCTGGCTTATATAGGCCCGACGGTGAGACCGAAGGGTGTGGCAGCGACTCGGCGACGACTACAGGCTAGCGGCATGGCTGGTGGCGATCGTGGTGTGGTCTCTGGCGGTGCTCTAGGAAGTGAATCGTGCGTAGGGGCGGTGGTATCTGATGCAAGGCGGGCGCGGCAGAGGCGGCGGTGTCCACGGTGAGCGGTGGCTGGGGAGCGTTGGGCGGCCAGCGGGGGTGTCTGGGGTGTTCCCTAGGCCGTGGCGGGGCGGTGGGCATGGGCTGCGGCCGAGGGGCGATCTGTGCACGTGGGGACAGAGCATGCTCTGCGGGCGGCATCGGCATGGTCGACCAGCTCCGGGTGCGGCGGTTCCTGGCCGTTCTGCTCCCTGTCTCTGGCCGGGGGCTGGTTGGACGGTGGAGGTGGACCACTGGCGACGTGCTAGACATGGCGAGAGAGGAGGGAGCTGCCTGCTGCTGCGAGTGCATGGTTGGCCGGCGAGGAGTAGCTCGGCATGGCAATGCAGTGCAGCTAGGAGGTAGGGGATGTGCTGGTGTGGGTCTGGTTGGGCTTGAGGGAGACAAAGATGATCAAGGCACTTCAAATTGCTAGACAAGATCAAGCCCAAAACAGTATTAGTTAGGCCACTTTGATCTTGTCCACAAGGTGTTTGATAGAATGGCTGAAAGAGAAAAACTTTTGAATTTTGAGTTCAAAATTTTTGGGTGATCTACACTAGTGCTAGGTAGTCTCTAGTTGCAAGGGTTTTGAAAGTGGAGCTCATAGATGGTTTTTGAAATAGGGGTGATCTATGCATATGCATTGGATTCAATTTTCAAATGCCATTTAAAATAAGTAAAAGAATGTTTTTAGCATATCAAAAGGTGGGCCTTGGTACCTCATTATGTGTACTATCAAGGGATGCAAAGATCATGGATTGTTTCTGTTAAGAAATGAGTGCTAGGAACACTCAAAGTAGTGTAGTGGATTAAAATGGCCAAAATGACCATTCCTCCTTTTTAATTGTTTTTTATTTGATTTTCTTTGGAAAAAGTTTGGGAATGATGTAGATGATGTTTAAATCACCTAAGAAACATTTTACAACCAAATAATCACACAATCATGGCAATTCAAAACAATTCCTAAATTAAATGCTCACATATATGAATGCTTTCATTTTTAAATTGGAAAAGTTTTTGTTAACCCTATTTTTGATGATTTGGATCTTGATAAGCTTGGATTGAAGTTTTGGGATGTTACACATTACACACATATTATACATTACAAGCCACATAGTTGATACAACGTGATTACAAACCCTTACTATTTAAGTATTACAAACTCATGTGGGTACTATCCCACTTATTTATTTACATCAAGTCCTCAGACTCTAACTCCCGTATCCTGCAGAGATACTCCCAGTCAAAGTCACACTCCCCAGAAGTTACGTCGTTCATCATACATACCCGGAGTACAACCGTGCTTACGTGAGGTACGATGCACCGTTTGTGGAACGACTTGCCTCTTTGACGGACGATACTCAGTATCAGAAGTCTCCGGACTTGACACATCATTCAACTGAAGTGCATCCATACCTTCCAACTCATTTGAAGCATCTACCGAATCATCCTCATCACTGTCTTCTTCATCCATCTCCTGCATCCCGACCCTAGAGGAATCAACAGAGTATTCCTCTTCCGGTGCTCCCCAAGTACTCCGCTGGGTACGATAGTCCTCAGCTATTATTGGATAGTGCATATTGTCTAGGGTAGGATAATTTTCTAGTGACTCAAACACCCTTTCTTCAGGATCTTCCTCATCGGACTCTACATCCTCCCCATGGACATCTCTTCCATCAACGGAATAAGATCTCACGCCCATGCGACTAGTTTGCCTGATGTCCCCAACTGAATCTTCCACAGGAATAGGATTCCCGGCAGATCCATCCATCGATCCGTACCTCCATCCCTCGGAATTTCCAATAGGTAGTTCTGAGTCCTCAGTTCCCCAATAACTCTGTGGTACTGGATGACTAGTGCCCTCATCAGGATATCTAGTGGTTTCTGGTATAGGTGAGTAAGGATATGGTGTAAAAGATGCTGAATCTATAGGTATATCCTTGAAAACTAGGTTAACCCTATCCACTGCTTCATTCTCCAGTTTAGATGCTAACTTCTCCCTTCTTTCAGGATTCGTTAAATCCTCTAACATATCAACCTGATCTTCTAAGATAACCCGATGTGTCTTATACAAAGACCCAACCATCAGTCGATACAGATCCATAAACTTAGAAGCTAGTTTTGGATGCTTCCTTACTAAAGTAAGATGATCCGGTTCAGGTTCCTCGTCTACAGAATCATGAGGAATCACAGAATATGTACTTCCAGCTAACTCTTCTGCTTTGTGCTCCCGAACATTGGCTATCTCCTCCACAATAGCAACATGATATGCTGCTAGGTGACTTCTACCTTCACCCATAGGTAAATCGTGATATAAACAAAGCTTCTTTGGTAGTTGGATGCTAACACGATATTTGGCTAACATTCGCCCATCATGGTAGGTAATGGTATTAACTGGAATATCAATTGTGCAACCAAACACTCTCAGAAGTTCTCGAAGTTGTTTAGTTAACGCCCCCTGATAGTCATCGAGAGTCTCTTCTTTCCTTGCCAAAGTCTGTTTTGGAAACTTTGGTTCCATTTCCACTGTATATAAATAACAAAAATGAATTTAATTAGTATGCTTTAATTATAATGATGCATCATAATAAAGAATTATCGCACTAAAAAATATAACGAAATATTCCCAATAAAATATTCATCATATATTCTACAGAACTCTTTACCATTGCTCCAAGACTCCTATAGTTATTTCCCTTTACTAGGTTTCTAGCCTAAGGTCAAAGCAATTGTTTTGATACCAGCTACGGTGACCCAGCATACCACTGCATAAGTAGTACACTATAGTCGTTGACATGACATCTACAGAACACCGTTCGTAAATATCACATCCCTCGGAGTGGTACAATAGAAACATTGCGGGTCCATATTACAAACATACACACTTCATTATTATTACAAACCAGAAGTTCCAACTTCAAATGTTACAAAATTACAAACCAAACTTAAGTAGTTTGAGCGGAAGATATAAGATTCAAACTCATACTTCGAATTGAGCTCAACAACTTATTCTATATAGTTCCTACTGCTCGGCTCAATTCGTTTACGAATAACTAAGGCAACTACTCGGACTCGTTGCCCTGCACTCCGTAGCGTATTTCTTAGTCCACCCCTTCAACTCCTCTGGCCAGGTCTGGCTCTTCGTAGTAGACATCCTCTTGTCCTTCAGCTGCGTACATGGAAGGGTCTTCTGGATTCTCAGAGCCTAAGCAGGGGTTCAAAGGAAAGAGTGAGTAACAATATTACCCAGCAAGTTCATTATATGCAAGGTGGGAAGTTTGATGCTCTATCTACCACCTCGGACGATACGTCCTTGGTACTATGCAGTTTTCATAAACATTTCTAAGATTGATTTTATTATCAAAAACTATGTCCATCAGCCTTCACAGGTTAACCAGAACTTCATGGAGTTCCTTTCCTGCCGCGTTCGTAGCTCCTTCCTAGAACAAGGAGTAAAAAGTTACAGTTCTTACACTATGCAGAGGTGCGTTGCTTTACCCATGAGATATCAACTCCTTGTTGCACAACCGGGTGTACTTTCTCGTCCACAATTCCGTGATGTGGGGCCTAGTAGATGATCCAAGCCAATAACTATCCTCTCCGCGATCCCATATGTCTTCACGATCCTCCGGGCCGAGCTCCATCTCCGTTAAGCCCCCATTTTGGGCAAGCTATAACCCTGATGAGTTCCCGAAGACTCTATGAGCTGGTGATGCCCCTGGCAAGCTCCATAAAGGTCTGACTATGCCTCCGGCAGCCTTTCATAGATAATCTAGACACCAAAATCGTGGGGCCTAAGGGTGCCCACCCATATGCTGGATCTACACAAGGAATCCTAGCGTCACGATAAGGTCATCTTGCCTCCATATGAAAGGAAGAAGATACATCTGACTTCTCTGTCCCATTCCAAATCTCATGGTTAACGTGTAATATACGACGCTAGAATCACTGATGTCATGGGTTGTTAATCCTAAGGTGTCTTGCGCAGTTGGAAACCTAAGTTCCACTACCAATCTTTATCATCACTTAGGATGATAACCAATTTTTTTATTAGAGAAGATAATATTTTCTTTCTCCAGATCATAGATGATAACACACAATTTGCAATATCTTTGATAAAGACTCTTCAAAGGACATGAGCAAGTTATGAACTTGCCTTGTGACTGCAAGGTAGTGAATTTGGATGCTTCCACCTGACCTTGAGCTCTGGTTTCTACAAAGAACCATTATTGCCCGGTAAGGACAATATTTAAAGAAGCAATATGCAATGCATAGTCATGTCATGCAATGGTTTATTATCTGCTTCTTTGCATGTTTTACCCTCTTAGTAAAAATTTGCTATTTTCTTTAATTAATAAAAGAAAAGTATAATTCTAAGAGTTAAAAATATGAATTTATTTAATTTTATTGTTTTAAATATTTACTAAAATTCCTTTAAGGAAATAAAGCTTTATTTTTATCACACCAAATTTACTTTTCAAAAATACAAACTAGTATTTTTCTATAATAGTATATCCATTTAGGATCTTAAAAATGAATTTTATTCAATTTTAAGTGTTTCATATATTTTTATAAAATTCAAAAGTACTTGGCACAATATTAATAATGGACCTAAATTTTAGGTTCCAAAAATTCTATTGATTATTTTTATTTAATAGGGAATATTTTTGTGAGTTCATAGACATATTATTTATATTTTTTAAGATTTTTATTTATTTTTCTAGAGTTGTTTTTGTTTCAGGGCATATTTGTAAATATTTCTTTTTAAACAACTCTTTTAAACACGAGCCTGGCCCACTGGGCTGGCCCGACCCACGCGGCCTGGTTAAGCCCACCAGGTGGTACTAGGCTGCCCATTAGCCCAGTACCCCCACGCACTCACTATTATCTCCCCTATCTCACTCTTTCGCCCACGTGGTCACCTCCTCCGCTCGCCGCCGCCACCACGCACGATCCCAGCCTGGTCCGACCGCCGTTGCCGCTGCCACGGTGCAGGATGGATAAGTCAACAACGCCGCTCAGTTCTGTCCGAGCAGATCTGCCTATGGTGTCCTCTCCTGGCCGTGCTGACCCCTGCCCGAGGCTAGGGTTAGGGTTTGGCCGCCCTGGAGCTTCGGCGATGGTGTGTTGGGGTTTCTCATGGTGTACTCCCCTTATCTCCAGTGGGTTCTGATGTGCTGCAAGCGTGGGTTGTAGCGCCCCTCCGGGGTGCTCCCCGTGCCGCCGCTTTTGCACCGCCGTCGCCCATTCCTCTACTTCCTCTTCAGTTACTTTTGTGAGGACCTCGAGTAAGTTTGGGTCCTTCCCCTCAGTGCTCCTCTCTTGTGCTCTAACTACTTCCTTGGCATGATGAACATGATTAGCCCCCTGTCTAGGGTTCATCTCTGAACCCTAGGGTTCATACCCTACAGAATATGTTGTTACCACCTTGTTCTCTATCAGAGAACCCTCTATGAAAGTATATTGTACATTTATGTGATTACCCTTGTTGTATTTGTGATGGGTGTTGGAATTATGCCCTAGAGGCAATAATAAAGATGTTATTATTATAATTCTTGTTCATGATAAAGTTTATATTCCATGCTAGAATTGTATTAAGCGGAAACTTTAATACTTGTGTGGTTTGTGAACAACACCGTGTCCCTAGTACGCCTCTATGGACTAGCTCATTGATCAATGATGGTTAAGGTTTCCTAACCATAGACATGAGTTGTCAATTGATAATGAGATCATATCATTGGAGAATGATATGGTGGATAGACCCAAACTAAGCGAAGCAATTAGATCGTGTCATTGTGTTCATCTTTGCGAAGCTTTTCCTATGTCAAATATTGTATTCCTTAGACCATGAGATAATACAACTCCCTGGTATCGGAAGAAAGCTTTGAGGTCATCAAACGTCATCCTATGAGAGGGTGATCATAAAGGTGTCTCTCAGGTGATCGGAAAGTATCTGTTGGGTTGTATGTATCGAGATGGGATTTATCCCTCCCAAGTCGGAGAGATATACTTCGGGCCCACTCGGTAATCGATATCAACACCGCTTGCAAGCCTGTGGTTAAGGAGTTAATCACAAAGTGATATCGGATTACGGAACGAGTAAAGTACTTGATGTGAACGAGATTGAACTAGGTATGATGCATCGACGATCGAATCTCGGCAAGTAAAATATCGCGAGACGAAGGGAATATATATATGGGATTGATTGAATCTCGCATCGTGGTTCATCCAATATGATCATCGATGAATGTGGGAGTCAATATGGGTGCCTGCACCCGTTGTTGATTATTTATATAAGATCATGTCTGCATATTCTCGAACCGCAGGTCACACACTTAACGTGTCTCGGCGCTAGGATAGATTGGATAATTGGTTTATGAATTTTTGTTCGAGTCTCGGATGGGATGGGACATCACGAGAGGTTCCGGAATGGTCCGAGAATAAGATTCATATAAAGCGGTGCAGTTTTGGAGTTCGGAATTATTCGGATTAATCGGTATTGTGCCTAAGCTTCTAGAACCTTCCTAAGGGGGACAACATGTTCCCTCCTTCCGGGATGGGGCATGGTACTATGAGGGAGTGTCCTGGCTGATTTGGGCCAGGGGAACAAGGCCCCATAGTGCCCAGCCGATCCTAGATAAGTTTAAATCGTTTAAACTAGAGTTAAGTTAGGTTTTCTAGAAGTGAGATTTTAAATCGTTTAAACTAGAGATAGGCTTGGAGGATGGGCAGGGCCGCACCCCTCTATATATAGAGGGCTGGTGCGCCTCCCCAACCTACACACACCTTTCTCAAACCCTAGTTGCCTGCCGCCTCCTCTCTCCCTCCCGACTGTTTGTGGGCGGAAGCCTGCTGTAGAAATTCTCCACCATATACACCACGCCGTGTTGTAGATCCAATCCATCTCCACCATACTTGCTGGTCCAAGGAAGGAGGAGACGTCGAGGTGCTACACGTGTGCATCTCACGAAGGCACCGCCACTTGTGGTGCTAGATCGGATCGGATCGCGAGGAGGAGAAGCGAGTACGACTACATCACCCACGGTCCGATTTAACGCTCACGCGAATCTTCAAGGGTATGAAGATCTAATCCAATCTCTCGTTGTTTGCATCTCCTAGATTAGATCTTGGCTTTCCTCTGTTCGCTCAGAGAAAATTTTGATTTACTATGCTGCTAAACCCTTCAAAGGGTATCGAGCTAGATCTATGCGTAGATGTGTTTCACGAGTAGAACGCAACATGGTTGTTGCGCGTTGATGTTTTCTGTTGCAAGCCTCTTGTTTGTGTTCTTCTTATGGCGGGATAGTGAGATTGAAGCGGTCCAGCCAACCTTACGCCACGTCGTCATGAGACCGCTCCGCACTTGACGTGTGGCTTGTTCCACACATGCGGCCGGTGGATGTCGTTCTCTCACTATAGTTGTCATGGGATTAACACCGAGTTTGGCAACCATAATATCACCGCTGTGGCTTTCCGTAGGTAAGAATCGTTTAGCATCTACTCCCATAAGCCACGTAAAACATGCAACAACAAAGTAGAGGCGTCTAACTTGTTTTTGCAGGAGTGTTTTCGTGATATGGTATGGCCCAAGATGTGATGTGTATAATGTATGCGATGATCATGTTTTGTAATGTTTCACGACTTGCATGTCGATGAGTACACAACCGGCAGGAGCCATATGGTTGTCTTTATAATTGTGTATGACCTGCGAGTCAACTTCTTATACGCCATGTAATAGCTTTACTTTATCGCTACGTAGTTAGCACTAGTTGTAGTTGCTATTCGTGGTGGAGGCAATCATGGTGGAGTGATGGAGATCATGCGGACGCACAAGATGGAGATCATTGCGAAGATTGGCTATACCATGTCACATAAAGTTATATGCATGTGATGTTTATCCTTTTATGTATCTTATTATGCTTAGATCGCGACGGTAGCATTATAAGATGATTCCTCACTTAAAGATCAAGATAAAACTATGTTCTCCCCATGTATGCACGTTATGAAAGTTAACGTGTCCAAGCATCACGTGATGATCGGGTGCTATAGACTCTACGCCACATACAACGGGTGCAAGCCAGTTTACACGCTGAAATACTTGGTTTGACTTGTCGAGCCTAGCATGTACAGACATGGCCTCGGAACACATGAACCGAAAGGTTAAGCATGAGTCATATGAATGATATGATCGACACTTCGTTGTCCACCATTGAAGCCACATCTGTTCTCGTGAAGATCGGATTAGGTGTGGTGAATTTGGATCGTGTTCACTAAACAACTTGAGGGATGTTGAATTTAGTGGGAGTTCATCTAGTAATTTGATTAAGTTGAACTATTTATCATGAACATAGTCTAAATTGTACTTGCAAATACTGTAGATCACATGCCCAAGTCCAACTTCAACGTTTTTGCTGAGAAAGAAAAGCTTAGAAACAATGGGTCTAACTTCACCAACTAGTTCCGCAATCTAAGAATCATTCTGTCTGGCGGTCAAAAGGACTATGTCCTTGAGAAAGCGTTAGGTGACGCCTCGCAGAATCATACCTGATGAGAAAGCTGTCTATCGCAAGAAAGATGATTATGGTGTGATTAAGAGCACCATGTTGTTTGCTATGGAACCGAACTTCAAAATCGTTTTGAAAACTATCCGGGCCCTTTGAGATTCTCAAAGAGTTGAAAACCATGTTTCGACTCAGCCCGCTCGAGAGATATGAGATATCCGAGAAGTTCTTTAACTGCAAGATGGAGGAAGGAGTTCCGTTAGTGAGCACGCCATTAAGATGTGCTACACTCAACGCCTTTGAGCAACTGGATCGCAAGATTCTAGAGGAGCTCAAGATTGACAGGGTTCTGCAATCACTCCTCCCAGCTACAAAAGTTTTGTAGTGACTCATAATCGATTGGTTCCATCGATACGATCACCGAGCTCTTCGCAAAGCTGAAGGCTGCGGAGGTGGACATCAAGAAGGATAATCATGTGTTGATGGTCAACAAGCCCTCCTTTAAGAAAGGTAAAGGTGCAAAGAAGCCCTTCAAGAAGGGCGGCGACAAGCGCAATGCCCCTGCTGAGAAGAAGCTCAGGTCTGGTCCCAAGCCGGAAACTGAGTGCTTCTATTGCAAGGACAAGGGTCACTGGAAGCGCAACTATCCGAAGTACTTAGCGGACAAGAAGGCTGGCACCATCAAAGGTATATTTGATATACATGTTATTGATGTTTTCCTTACTAGCCCTCGTAGTGCACGGGTATTTGATACCGGTTCGGTTGCTAATATTTGTAACTCAAACAGAGCTGCGGAATAGACGGCGTCTTGCGAGGGATGAGGTGACGATCTTGCGCGTTAGCAATGCATCAAGAGTTGATGTGATGGCCGTCGACGCTCTCCTTAGTTTTACCTTCGGATTAGTTTTAAACCTTAATAAATGTTATTATGTACTGCGTTGAGCATGAACATTATTTCGGATCGTGTTTATTGCAATACGGTTATTCATTTAAATCGGAGAATAATGGTTGTTCTATTTATATGAGTAACATCTTTTATGGTCATGCACCTCTTGTGAGTGGTTTATTTCTTCTAAATCTCGAAAGGGATGAAACACACATCCATAACATTGAGGCTAAGAGATGCAAAGTAGATAGTGATAATACTACTTATTTGTGGCATCGTCTGCCCAGGTCATATTGGTGTAAAGCGCATGAAGAAACTCCATTCGATGGACTTTTGGAGTCTCTTGATTTTGAATCATTTGACACATGCGAACCATGCCTCATGGGCAAGATGATCAAAACCCCGTTCTCCAGAATGATGGAGCGAGCAACGGACTTGTTGGAAATCATACATACCGATGTATGCGGACCGACGAGTGTTTCGACGCGCGGTGGATATCGCTATTTTCTCACTTTTACCGATGACTTAAGTAGATATGGGTATATCTATTTAATGAAACATAAATCTGAAACGTTTGAAAAGTTCAAAGAATTTTAGAATGAAGTGGAGAACCATCGTAATGTAAAGATTAAGTTTCTACGATCCGATCGTGGGGCGAATATTTGAGTTATAATTTTCTCACGCATCTCAAAGCAAGTGGAATCGTTTCACAACTCACGCCACCCAAACACCACAGCGCAATGGTGTGTCTGAGCCGAATCGAACCCTATTAGATATGGTCCGATCGATGATGTCTCTTCTTGATTTGCCGTTATCATTTTGGGGTTATGCATTAGAAACCGCTGCATTCACTTTAAATAGGGCTCCATCTAAATCCGTTGAGACGACACCGTATGAACTATGGTTTGGTGCTAAACCTAAGTTGTCGTTTCTTAAAGTTTGGGGATGCGAAGCTTACGTCAAGAAGTTGATGCCGGACAAGCTCGAACCCAAAGCAGAGAAATGCGTCTTCATAGGATACCCTAAGGAAACTATTGGGTATACCTTCTATCACGAATCAAGGCAAAGTGTTTGTGAAGAACGGTTCCTTTCTTGAGAAGGAGTTTCTCTCGAAAGAAGTGAGTGGGAGGAAAGTAGAGCTAGACGAGGTTATTGAACCTTCTCTTGAATTGGAGAGTAGCGCAGCACCTGAAATTGTTCGGTCACCGCACAACAATAGAGGAAGCTAATGACAAGGATCATGAAGCTTGAGACGATGTCACATCGAACATCGCAGTCGACAAGGTCGCTGCCCCTCCCGAGTGGTACTAAGAACTGTCTTGACTGTCTTGTTAGTAGAAGACAAAGGAACCTACGAACTATGAGGAAGCGATGATGAGCCCAGACTCTGAGAAATGGCTAGAAGCCATGAAATCCGAATTGGGATCCATGAGCGAAAACCAAGTATGGACTTTGGTGGACCCTCCTAGCGACCGAAAGGCCGTTGAGTGCAAATGGATCTTCAAGAAGAAAACGGACGCGGATGGTAATGTTACCGTCTATAAAGCACGGCTTGTTGCGAAAGGTTTTCGACAAGTTCAAGGTGTTGACTACGATGAGACTTTCTCTTCCGTAGCGATGTTTAAGTCCATTCGGATTTTATTAGCAATTGCGCGTTTCATGATTATGAAATATGGCAAATGGATGCCAAGACTGCTTTCCTCAATGGCAACATTGATGAAGAGTTGTATATGATGCAACCCGAAGGTTTTGTCGATCCTAAGAATGCTAATAAAGTATGCAAACTTCAGCGTTTCATTTATGGACTGAAGCAAGCATCTCGGAGTTGGAACCTTCGTTTTGATCAAGTGATCAAGAGCTTTGGATTTGTTCCAAATTGCTCAAGCTTGCATCTACAAGAAAGTGAGTGGGAGCTCTGTGACGTTTCTGGTACTATATGTGGATGACATATTGATTATTGGAAATGACATCAACATGCTTAACGATGTGAAGAGTTATTTGAACAAGTGTTTTTCAATGAAAGACCTAGGTGAAGCTGCTTATATATTGGGCATCAAAATCTATAGAGATAGACAAAGACGCCTGATAGCTTTAAGCCAAAGTACATACCTAGACAAAGTTCTGAAAAGGTTCAGAATGGATAAGGCATTGAAAGGTTCAGGCCTATGTTGTCGTAAGATATTGAGCAAGGCTCGGTGTCCACTACAGAATGATAGGAAGCTATGAGCAAAGTGCCTTATGCCTCGGCCATAGGTTCCATCATGTATGCCATCTTGTGTACTAGACCGGATGTGTCCAATGCTCTTAGTTTGACGAGCAGATATCAAAGTGATCCAGAGTGGAACATCGACAGCCGTGAAGAACATCCTAAGGTACCTAAATAGGACTAAAGAAATGTTCTTGGTCTATGGGGGTGATGAACATGTCAGAAAGGTTACGTCGATGCTAGTTTCGATAATCGACAAGGATGATTCTAAATCTCACGTGATACGTGTATATTTTGAATGGAGGAGCTGTGAGCTAGAGAAGTCAAGCAAAGCGTGGTCGCGGATCTACAAGAGAAGCGGAATACATGGCTGCTGCAGCGTCAAGTGAAGGAGTTTGGATCGAAACTTCATCATCGAGCTTGTGGTTCCAAGTGCATTGGACCCACTAGAGATATTAATGTGACAACACCGCGCCATAGCACTCGCTAAGGAACCAAGATATCATCCAAAGACCAAGCATATCAATAAGTTTCATATAATCCGAGATTATATAGCAGATGGAGATCCAAGATCGCAAAGTACATACAGATCTGAATGTCGCAGATCCATTGACTAAACCTCTTTCACGTGTAAAACATGATCAGCACCTCGTGCCATGGGTGTGAGATTGTTGCCAAATGTAAACTAGATTATTGACTCTAGTGTAAGTGGGAGATCTGGAATTATGCCCTAGAGGCAATAATAAAGATGTTATTATTATAATTCTTGTTCATGATAAAGTTTATATTCCATGCTAGAATTGTATTAGCGGAAACTTTAATACTTGTGTGGTTTGTGAACAACACCGTGTCCCTAATGCGCTCTATGGACTAGCTCATTGATCAATGATGGTTAAGGTTTCCTAACCATAGACATGAGTTGTCAATTGATAATGAGATCATATCATTGGAGAATGATATGGTGGATAGACCCAAACTAAGCGAAGCAATTAGATCGTGTCATTGTGTTCATCTTTGCGAAGCTTTTCCTATGTCAAATATTGTATTCCTTAGACCATGAGATAATACAACTCCCAGTATCGAAGAAAGCTTTGAGGTCATCAAATGTCATCCTATGAGAGGGTGATCATAAAGGTGTCTCTCGTGATCGGAAAGTATCTTGGGTTGTATGTATCGAGATGATTTATCCTCCCAAGTCGGAGAGATATACTTCGGGCCCACTCGGTAATCGATATCAACACCGCTTGCAAGCCTGTGGTTAAGGAGTTAATCACAAAGTGATATCGGATTACGGAACGAGTAAAGTACTTGCTGTGAACGAGATTGAACTAGGTATGACGGTACCGACGATCGAATCTCGGGCAAGTAAAATATCGCGAGACGAAGGGAATATATATATATGGGATTGATTGAATCCTGGCATCGTGGTTCATCCGATATGATCATCGATGAATGTGTGGGAGTCAATATGGGTGCCCGCACTCGCTGTTGATTATTGATAGAAGATCATGTCCGCATATTCTCGAACCCGCAGGGTCACACACTTAACGTGTCTCGACGCTAGGATAGATTGGATAATTGGTTTATGAATTTTTGTTCGGAGTCTCGGATGGGATCCGGGACATCACGAGAGGTTCCGGAATGGTCCGGAGAATAAGATTCATATAAAGCAGTGCAGTTTTTGGAGTTCGGAATTATTCCGGATTAATCGGTATTGTACCGGAAGCTTCTAGAACCTTCCGGAAGGGGGCCAACGTGGTCCCACCTTCCGGGAAGGGGCATGGGCCTATGAGGGAGTGTCCTGGCCGCATTGGGCCAGGGGCACAAGGCCCCATAGGGCCCAGCCGATCCTAGATAAGTTTAAATCGTTTAAACTAGAGATAAGATAGGGTTTCTAGAAGGGAGAGTTTAAATCGTTTAAACGTGAGATATGCTTGGAGGATGGGCAAGGGCTGGCCGCACCCCCCTCTATATATAGAGGGCTGGTGCGCCCCCTCCCCCCAACCTACACACACCTTTCTCCAAACCCTAGTTGCCCTGCTGCCCTCCTCTCTCCCTCCCGACTGTTTGTGGGCGAAGCCCTGCTCCAGAAATTCTCCACCATATACACCACGCCGTCGTGTTGTAGATCCAATCCATCTCTCCACCATACTTGCTGGTCCAAGGAAGGAGGAGACGTCGAGGTGCTGCACGTGTGCATCTCACGGAGGCACCGCCACTTGTGGTGCTAGATCGGATCGGATCGCGAGGAGGAGAAGCGAGTACGACTACATCACCCACGTTCCGACGAACGTTCCGCTGTGCGAATCTTCAAGGGTATGAAGATCTAATCCAATCTCTCTCGTTGTTTGCATCTCCTAGATTAGATCTTGGCTTTCCCTCTGTTCGCTTCCGTAGAAAATTTTGATTTACTATGCTGCGAAACCCTTCAATGGGTTCATTATATTGGATTGAGACTCACTGCTATGCTAGAGTTGGGATGCTCTCTGTTGATAGTTCTTCTATGAAAAAATGATTTCCAATTAATGTATTGGGAAGATGATTAACTGTTAGCTGACTTGGATTATGTAATCTTTGGGTAAGCTTTGCTTGGTTAGAGCAAATCCTAGTGACACCTCCTAGGAATGGTACACATGGTTTGCTTTAATACTAGCTTTGATTTACAAATGCTTCAGAATGACTTGAAGTTTAATTGCTTTGAAAACCCTTACTGTATATGTTGGCTTATGATATTCACCAATTGTTTTATGCCTGTGATGCTGGTCTGAGGCATAAGAACCAGTTTTCTAACTTGCTATCTCTCATAGATGATTTCTGGTCTTAATACCAGCTACTCATTTTGGACTCAGTAGATCTGTAGATTCTGGGGTGCTACTCCTTTTAAGAGATGTTCCCAGAATCCATACCTTGGGCTAATGTAATTTGGAATATAATCTTTATCCAGGATCAGTGATGCTGGTCTGAGATCTTGGTGTTATTTGCACATGTGTATTGCTTGGTTTTAGCTCTAATTCCTCTATGATGGATACACCCCACTTGGGTGATTTCTGAGAGGCTTAGTATAGAACAACACATGACTTCTTATCTAGATAAGATAGTTGGATCATGTGAAGGTTTTATATTACTCACCACAACAGTGGAGTGGTTGGTGTTGTTGCTAGTTGATCTAGTTGCTTGATCTTGCTAGCCTGCTCTGCTGGTTGGATCTTGGCCTACACCTCCTAGTTCTACGCCTGCTCCTCCTCGTTTCCTGTGATCTGGAAGTTGCCCTTGTTATCCTTCTACACCACCCCTCCTTATGTCACCATGTTGTGGTGAACTAGTGGTTAATTTGGTAGAGTGGCATGATTTTGTGGATGCTTTGGTGAGCTCGCTGAAGTCTGAGCGTGTGCTTGATAAGGAGAGCGATGCTGGCTATGGATGAGCTTTGGCTGAGTGCTCTACTTGAGTGCTAGTAGTGCTGTTGTTGTATCGACAGGACACTGCATGCATTCTATGGCTAAGCTGTGTGTCTGTATGTACTGATCGTGTGGATCAGCTCAAGTGGAAATATCTCCACCTATTACCCTTTTCACTTTTTACTACTTGGTGAAACTTGCCCCTGTTAATGACTCGATGATGTAATTCGAACAATGCACTTCATTATTCACTACTGAGAGTAAACACTAACTAATTAACCTTTATTTTCTTTTTAGTTGTTTTCTCTTATGTGTAGGAACAAGATCTAGAGATACAAGATTTAGTCTAGAAATACTGAATAGCATATATCTTAAATGTAATTTTTTTTAAAGAATCCTGTAAAGATGTATTATAAGAGAATAAAGTTGTATTTTCATTTTCTTTAATTTTCTACTTTGAATGTATTATTACAATTTGTACTGTTGTTATGTAATTAAGAAATAAGAATTCATTTCTTATCTCATTTTCCTTTCTCAGATCCTTATTGTTGTTTACTATATCTATAATTTAATCAAATAATGTTTAAAAAGTATTTTGGAAAACAATTTAGTATTCCTAACTCCCAAATCTTAATTATTTTCAAATTGATTTAAATTTTCAAATTTGAATTCAAAATAACTTTCCGAAAACTTAATAATTCCTAAAGGTCATGTCAAAATTCATAGCATCCACTAACAAGAGCTATTCCTACCTCAAGTTAGTGAAAGAAACTCTATCCCTTTAGAGTTTTTGTTTGGTAAAAAATTTATCCTGATTTTACAGATGCATGCATACACAAACTTAGATTCCTACCCTTTGTTGGATCCTAATGCTGAAGTGTTACAAAAACGTAGCGCGCTAAATTCGCTTTGCAATGCGCTGCATCGTAATATAGCTCGCGACGTTGGTTTGTTCTACACCGAAAGCGTTAAAAATAGTGTGCGAAAACTAGCCGAAATCGCCCCAACATGCGCGCTAAAATCAACGCCTCAAACAATTTTTTCACAAGAATAGCACATCAACAAAATCTAGAAAAGAGGCTAATTTTTTGGTAGAACGGAAATTTAACCCTAGTGCATATATTACAAAGTATAGGAAACAAAGCTAGTGTCGAAAGTAAACAAACTAGTGCAGAAGAGTATGAACTAAACCTATATCTACAACTCGAAATTGGAGGAGTCTGTTGTTGTGTTCGACACCGTAATTGAACTACATTAATCACCCAACGGGGTCTTCCTCGGCGATGGTCGTCAGATCGGCCGGCCATCTGTGCCTCGATGAAGGCCTACCGCGTCGCCTTCTCGGCCCTCCGCTAGAGGCGGTCCTGCTTCTTCACGTCTCTCGACGACCACCTCTTTCGGGAACCGCTGTGCCCACTCGATATAGACGCGTTCATCCTGCTAAGAAGGTAGTGCTCCAAGGCGCGTTGCCGGGCGCGCTCCTCCTAGGTGATGATATGTGGTGGTGGCGTGAGCGCCTCGGCTTGCTCGCACATCCACATGTCGTGGAAGTTCATCTATGCACGTGGGCTCCCGAGCCGCCACGCCACCATGTCGTACACGCACGTCGCCTCGTGCGTTGTCCCGACTGTGCCGAGACCGATGTGCTCGTCGCCGATGCGTATCTCAGCATATAAGTAGTCGTTCGGGCGTCTGCGCACGCCGTGGTACCTAGAGGAGCTCGAGCGGCGAGGCGGCATCTCATCGATGGCGCGGCGGCGAGATGAAGCGCGAATGCAGGCGTCGGAGCTCGAGCGACGAAGCGACGCGTGCTGATGGCGACGGAGTGGCGGGGAAAAGCATGCGCGAAAAGGTCCTGGCGGTTGGTGAGCGCGCCACTTCCGCTTTTATCTAGCACGTGTGTGGCCGCTTTCTCCTGACCTGCCCCGGACCCTGGGCATATCCTCTAGCCCCAGTTGTGCGCACCGCGCTGGTTGCCCCCTGCGCTCTTCCGGGTGGCCCATGCCGTCACCTGAGCCGCGTTCCCTGAGGGCATCTTCACCGGGCCGATCCAAACGGCCGACCCAAATGGTCCATTTCTGTCTGTTTGGGTCGGACCGTGGTCGCTTTTGGGTCGTGGTCCGGCCTGTTCGGCCAGCCGCGTCCAGCGGCACGACCTATTTGTCCATGCCTGCCAACAGGGTCACGACGATTTTATTTTAAAGTTCAAACCGAGACAATTCGCGCTATAACTAGCAAAGTTTGTACATATTTATACATAATTTACATTCAAAATATAAAAGACGAAAACTAAACTGGCCCTAGCCCTAGCTACCGATCTCCCCGTCGTCGGCACCGCCACGTCCATCTAGGGATCGAGGTCCATGTACGCCGACGACATCCAGAGGTGCGCCGGTAGCAGGCTCGGAGTCGGTGCGGGCGCGGGTGTGGGCTAGTCGATCACCTGCCCAAGCCACCCTGGTCACGCATCCGTCTCCTCCAGCGCGGTCGGAGCAGCCCACCGCGACAGCGGCAGCGGCGGAGGCAGCCCCGCGTTCACCTGCACAACTAGGCCGATGAGCTTGACAACCTCCTGGTAGCCGTCCTCGTCCTTCGCGCTTGCCACGATGGCTTGCTCGGTGAAGGCATCCTCGTCGTAGCCTCGCGCCAGGAGCTCCTGGTACTCCGGGGGAGGTGCACGATGGTGGTTGTGGCAGTGTCCTCCTCCTCCTTGACGACGATGTCGAGGTCGTCGTCGCGGGGCTCGGTGTTGGAGTGGTTGACGACGTCGTCATCGGGATCGAAGGCGGGGAGGGCGTGGGACCCCCACGGCTCGAACTTGCCGCAGAAGGAGCTCGTGCGCCGCGCCGCGTGCTCCCACTCTAGGAACTGCTTCCAGAACACCTTGGCTTTCTTGAACCACCCTGACTTCTTCATCGTCGGCGCGGCGGCGGCGGTGGTGGTGGTGGTGGAGGCGCTAGGAGTGGGTGAAGCTGGCGACGGTAGCACGCACGAGAGGACATGTCCTCGGCCCGTCCGTGTCCGCCTGACGCATCAACCACGCAAATTTGGTGCGCCGATGGGTCGAGCCGGATGTATCGGTCTAGATGGGTCATGCCGCTGTGAGGCCATCGAGCGGACATCAGCGGCGCTAGAAGAGGGTTGAGGAGGGTCGGCCGACCCGACTCTCCCGACGTGATTTTTTCCAACCGCGGCACAGAGCGAGGAAAAATCTGAGTCGAAGCTCGAGTCGCGACAGGCGACACGCACACGAGTAGGCGAGCGAGAAAAAAATAGCAACCTCCATTCTCCTGCAGCCCTGGTCGATGCGCCTCTCCTAGGAAAACGATTGCAGCCGCAACGCCTCCTCTCTGAGTCTCTCTGCCCCGCCCCGCCCCGCTCCTGCTGCGCCTCCTCGGTCCTCACCCCGGCCCCGTTGTAGCTGAACGTAACAGCCGCCGGATCCTGGAATCCCAGATGGCTTGGATCTTAGCCGAAGAAGAAGAAGAGGAGCCAACGGTGGCTCAAGAAGAAGAAGCAGCCGGGCCCTTAAGAAATCACAAGAGGACATCTTCAACATGTCAATTTCTGTCATTTATTTTCAATTTTCGTTTTTCAGATTTATTGTCCATTTGTCTAGTGATTAGTATTCAGTAGTGTTACAAGAGCTTATGATTGTTTTCGTTTTTAATGTTGTAGAAAAATGTTGTTGAAAGTTTTGACTTAGCAAATGTCATTTCCAATATGAATTCAACTTAACCGGTATGATACCATGTAGCACCATTTTGTATCTACTTTCTCGTTCTTTATAGCAAGTTTATAGTAGTACTCGATGAAATACAAAAATTAAATATGTTTGGACCATTTTATGCCTAATTTTTTTTAAACTTATTTGACCCGGCTCAGTTCATTCCCTAGCTCCGCCGCTGCGCGGACACGTTCGGACGGACTCGGCCAGTTTGGGCTCGGCCAGTTTGGGTCGGCCCGGCCGGACGGCCCCTGCGCGTGGCCCGCACCGCCTTCACTGTGGAGGCCGAGCACTGTGGCAGGGCCGCGGGAGGCGGCGGGAAGGCGGCCACGGCGCCAGAAGAGAGGAGTGCGCGACTAGGAGACCGCGGCCGGCTCCTTCCACCGCTTCTCCTCCTGCTCCGTCGTGCTTGCCGCCGGCCGCCGCGCCGTTGCTTCTGTGCTCCATCTCTTATCCCGGCGGGGGCAGCGAGCTCCTCGCTAGTGGAAGCGGCGGGGGAGGATGCTGCTGCTGCTTCATCCAAGGTAGGCGTGCCGGCGGACGCCGCGATTAGCGGGTGGTGGAGCGGCGACGGAGAAGGTGGAGGGTGGGGGTGTCGCGCGTACCTTTCTCGGGGTAGGTGGATAGGGTGCGCCCGATGCGCCCATCGAGCGCAGCGGCGCCCGCTAGGCGCGTCCGTTTTTGTTTTCTTTCTCTAATCCTCGCGAGCTCCGCCTCCGCCCCGCTACTCGCCAGCAAGCCATCCTTCCCAGCTACAAAGCTCGCAGTAGCACCCGCATGCTCCTTCGCCGTCCTTGCCTCCCACGCCTCTCTCCTCGCCACCTCCGCCCAGAGACACCGATGGCCTCCACGCTCGCCCTGCTCAGGCCCTCCGCGCCAAGCCCGCTCGCCGGCCCGAGCGCCCCGAGCCCGGCGGCGGCCGTCAGGTTGCCGTTCAGATCTCGGTTCTCTACAAGGGTGACCCTCGGGTCGGCAGTGGCAGCAGGCGCCGACACGCTCTTCGCCGACTACAAGCCCACCACCGCATTCCTCTTCCCCGGCCAGGTACGTATCTGATACACTACATGGCACTATGAGAGCCGAAATTGTACTAGCTAGGTTGTTGGAATGGCGATCGTTATGCAACTATCCGTGCGAGTGTGTTTGAATTTTGAAATTACTGGTATCAGGTCAAGCTGATATAGTTCGCAAAAAAAAAGCTGATATAATATAATCTACCAAAGGTGGCTTATCTATCTGATGGAATATTTGGTAATGGGAAGTGTTTGTTCAGTTGATGCTAATTTAATTTCGTTAGCCCTACGAATCGGCATGGGCGAAGCTAAAACCAAAGAATCATTTGGGTCAGCTCTTGTGTTATTGTGTGATCTTCTACTAATTAGCAATATCACAGACTAATGTAATGAAGGTTTGATGTATCTTATTGGGTTCGTACCAGCTCAGTAGGAGATTACTTCACTGTTTCAGTCTACGTGGATCACGAGATTAGTTTTTGATTATTAGGTTGTTTCTAGGAGATTATTTTGATTACAAACAGGCATTTTCCTTATGGTGCAATTTTCATGTGCCACGCACATAGTTTGGGTCTCAATACATTTGTTGCGTATCTACTTCATTATCTATGTGTGTTTTATTTATGCTTTCTTCTTCTTACAGGGTGCTCAGGCAGTAGGAATGGGTAAAGACGCTCTTAATGTTGGAGCAGCTGCGGAACTGTTTGCTAAGGCGAACGATATACTTGGGTATCTACAAAACTCTTGATTTGATTTACATGTTTGCCTCCATTAGCAAACTTGTGCTTTGAAGTTAACGGATATCATAACAGTTCCAAATGGGAAAACGAGTGCTCATGCTAATTTAATTCTGAATGTAGCTATGACTTGTTGAATCTTTGCATCGATGGACCAAAAGAAAAGCTGAACTCAACAGTGATCAGTCAGGTTTGTGGATTTCAGACTTTTCGCTCCCACTGTATTTTATATTATTCCATTTCATATCCATGCAAGTAGTTTTCTCTTAGGTGTCTGCCCACAACTGCTACTTATTGTGAACTATTGAAACATGTTTCCCTAGTCATCATTTGGCACAATATAATTTCCAACGGTGAATACATATAAGTGCTGAATGCGGTCAGTCATTTCCAGTGCTAAATATGGGGTTTTTTTTGGTACCAATCTTTGTGCTTTGCAGTTTCCTATTTTGTAAAATAGTTGGTCCACAAGATTGTTTTGCATTTTGTTTTTCCGAGCTATTCTGCATATACATTAGAGTGCCAATGATGATCTGTTTCAGACACAGTTCCAGATCTTGTCATTTATGAGGTATATTCTGATTGCTGAACAAAACAATTTTGCAGCCAGCTATATATGTCACCAGCCTTGCAGCCGTCGAGGTGCTACGTGCACGTGAAGAAGGTCAATCAGTAATTGACTCTGTAGATGTCACCTGTGGTCTCAGCTTGGGAGAATATACCGCGCTTGCATTTGCTGGTGCTTTTAGGTATTTCCCTTGTTCTTCTAATGAAACTATGCATTTTTGTTTTAAATATAAGGATGTAAATTCTTCATCATGATGCACCTAGCACAGAGTGTATGTTAAATCTAATCTTGGCGAACGCCATCTTCCATATTTTATACCTGTGACAACATGATCAAATTAATAGCCCAGTAGCCTTGTGTTTTTTCACTATGTCAAGTATGTATGCTTAAACAGTTTTCAATGTGTAGCTTTGAAGATGGTCTGAAGCTTGTCAAGCTTAGAGGAGAAGCCATGCAGGTTAGTGTCCAATAAGATACTAGTAATCGTGCACGTGCAATGCGCGTGTAATCTGAGGGAATTCTTTGCTAATCCATGGAATTTCTGCGCTCACTCTAATTTACCACACGATGCAAATGTCTAATAATACACTAATATAAAAGTTAACAAAGGGTCTAATAATGTACTTATAAAATATCTATATAACTTGTGCTCAATCCAGGTGTAATGTTAAGGTTCTAACCTATCACTGTTTGTTGGCACATTATGCGACGCCACAGAAAAACATTGTAATTCAAGCCAAGAATTACTTCTCGTACAACAATGTTGAGGTGGAACAAAATGTTTTTTGAGTTTCAACACATCTTTTGGGTGTACTTTTTTCCCACACATTCGACTAAGGAGTGGGGTGAAGTATACTGATAGTTTTCTGATGTGATGAACATATAGAAAGAACTCACAAAATTAGAGCTCCAACTCCATGTTATGATAAGGAATAAGGAGTGTCATTGAGCCACTGAAATCGATCCGCAGAGTTTACCATATGATAGCGTCCCTGATCCATGCACTCATTTATGGCAAAAGGAATTCACACTTATACCCATTTCTTAGGGAAATGCTTCATGAAATCTTTTTTTAGAGTGTAACTCAAGAAAAAGTTGCCAAGGACCACTTCCTCTCTAAGTGTGGGTTTTGAGCAATTCATGTGATATTTGTCACACCTCCGTACAGTACAGCCCCATAAAAATTCAAACCAATAAGCTGCCATGACAGTTAAAGTAATCGTGAGAAATTTGTGATATCCCCTGTATATGGAGTTTAGATGATTGTCCCACATTCTGTTGTACATAAGTAAGAACCAATACATAAACTCAGTTTTCGAAACTCAGCTTTCTGAAACAGCTACCACCCGGAAAAATTGAAGGGAGCAGCCGTCGAAAACTAACAGAAGAAGGCACATCAAGCAATCCAGAACAACGTGGTGCAGAAGGATGCAGAACAGAACGCTGCCGACCAGAAGAATGGGCCAACAAAACAGGGACTCAAGGATCATGGCCGTACACGCTGGACGAAATCTTCTCCAATAGAAAACCAAGCAGCCGAGGAGCAATAGAAAATCTTTTCGCAAATGGAGCAGAAATGAGAATGGATAGTCCCATCCTCAAGACACCAAGGCAAGGAACAACTTTAAAAAATATCATATTTGAAATCATCAGAATCCTGGACACTGAAACATGTCCGAGGTACCAACATCTAAATTTCACAAACAGGCCTTGGTATCAGTTCAGTTTGCAGATAGACGGGTCTATAAATTTGGAAGAGAAGCAGGTGAAGAGCTGGGAAAAGACCGTAATAAGCGACCCTTCTCTAGCATGACATTTTAAGAGAAGATAATGGCAAGCAGAAAATCCACAATACCATGTGTTGCAAACATCTAATCGCAATTCACAAAGCTAAAACAACATTTTTGTTGATAGAAAAAGCTAGAGTAACTGAATTGGATTTTTTTTCCTTACGACCATAAAGGATTGAGCTAAATTCAAGACGATGCGTCCAACTGCTGCAAACATATGGATATAGTAAGAGTGAGAAAATGACACTCCGTAGATAACATGAGTTGCAACAATTAGTTTAAGCTGAATGAATAAGCAGATACTGCACACCGATAGCACGGGAGGAACAACACCTCGAACAGACCTACGCTAACTTCCCCGGCCATGAACCGGAGACCTAACACGCCCTCCACGTGCAACACCAGGAGGCCTGCCGCGCCTGCCACGAACATGAGGCGCCATCTAAATCTCCAAGAGTGTAAATGTAATTGCATAATTGATATCCATCAAAGGCTGATTGTACAGACCTACAATAAAGAAGCTCATATGTGACGAATAGAAACAGAAAGCTACCACAATCCTAAAAGAAAGCACATGTCATACAAACTAAATAATATAGCACCTGAACCCGAGGAGGGATAATCTGGAAAAGGATAATAAATAGAGCCGGCTAGCACAGTTGAAGATGATCCAACAGAATTACCAAAACCAGGACCACCTGCAGAAAAGAAAAAAGACAGCCAGTAAGCTTAACCGAAAGGAACAAAAAAAGAACACAGGAAAAGAGAACATACAATCGAATGGGTGCTTGCCGTGACAAATCAGACATCGGGTGAAGATACACCACACCGTCACCGGCCTTCTGTTCCGAAGCAATAAAAGGGAAGCCGTGGCAAATCAGATAACAGACGAAGGTGCATTCTAAGTCAGCACCATGTGGAAATCTTGTTTGAATGTTCCTCAGTTGCTGTAATGTTCCCCAGATATTCCTTAGAAACCAAGCAAGCCGACGGTGGTATGAGTGAATGCGGTTGCGATGCGCTTGGTGTAGTTTCCGTGAGCGAAGATCCTGTCAAAAGTCACACCGCTCTCGCAGACCCGCTCTTCCAACCGCGCTCTTTGCTCCGCGTCTTCTTCACCTTCTTGGCATGCTGCTCATCCACCTTCCTCTGCAAATTGATCGATCAAAGTTGGTTACTGATGCTAAGAGCACTACTGTTTATATGGTGATCAAGATGAACATGAGATACTAACTGGACCATAACTAAGCCTGACTTGCAGACTGGCTGGAAGGACATGCGAAAAAGTAATAGTACTAATAACAATCAGAATTGAAAGTAGCTAGCCTGAGGAAAGACCACTCTGATATCATTATGAAATCAACATGTTAACGATCCATCCTAGTGTCACAATTAATAGTCACCTCGTGCTGCAGAAACTTGATAGGTTGAGCTGTAACGAACTGATGTTACGTCCTCAGTTTCATGACTGCTAGTAGTTCTTGCAAGACAAATTATTGCTCTGGGCAATTTAGTTGATGTATCAGTTGTCATGATATACTCTTTTCTGTCTTCAAAGGGTTGTCAAATGATACCTCATTCAAGGCGGCCATAAGAAGATACAAATTAAGCTCAAATCAAGTAGCACTGCTCGTTATTTTTTCAGTAGAAAATGAACAGGAAAAAATGAAAACAAAATAGAGAGATTTTCTGTTCATCACAATTAATTACCTCAATCTCCTTTAGCCAGGCACAGACCTACATCAAGAGAATAAACCAAAATGTCATTTAAATCCCCACGTCCAACATCACCACCGTTAGACCTGTGAATGGATGTCATACATCTAGGCCAACAAAATGAAGGCCGGCTCATGTTATAATATCAAGAAGGCAAACAGCAGGCTGGAAAGTGTGGCGCCCCGCAAAAACCACTACTAGAAAATCGCTGTGTTTTTGTGCATTGCATCAGCATGACCGCATGCTCATGTCATCATGCCACATTGCATTTGAGCATCGTCATGTCATTATGCATTTGTTTGTCTAAAACTATTTTATAAAAGCCTATATTTGTTTTCTAAATATCCCCTGTCTTTATTTGAAATTAAAACTCCGGTCGAGTCTTTTATTTGTCTAAAAAGTATTTACAAAAGTCTTTAAAAATTAAAACAAATAAAATAAATATTTTGTAGGGGAGTCAGCCAGCCGCCAGGCCCAAAAGCCCAGCAGCTAGCCAACTACCACCCCACCCAAACCCTAGCTACCCATCTCCCCAACCCGAGCCAGCTGCCACCCTCTCTCCCTCTACCTGTTTCCTCCTCTCTTTTTTTCAGCCCATACGCACTTAACGCTACTGCCTTCACGCTTGTTAGCTAACCACCAGATTAGCACGCTGTCCCCACCCCTTTGCCCGGTCACACACACACACACCACATCACCCACACCTCACAGACGTAACCTCACAGATGATGCACGCCAGGATTCCCGCTCCACCTGCCCTTGTTGCGGCCCCACTCTTCCCTGTCGCCGCTGCGTCTCCCACCAACCGCCCTCTCTCTCTCGGCCAATCCCCGCCACTGTCGCGCCTTCCACTTGCTTCGCCGCCGGCTGGCGCTCCCGCCTTCTCCTTCCCCACCTCGGCCTCCTCACTGCCGTGAGCCCCATAACCAACGGCCTCGCCTCGAGACCGAGCCCCTCATTCTCCGTCGCGCCTCCAGCTCCGCCTCGCCCGAACACGCCTCAACTCGACCGAGTCCTTGCCGACCTCCGGCCTCCATGGCCGTCCTCCCTTGTTGTCTTTGAACTCCGCCCAGCAGCCCGTCTCCGTCACGTTGGTGCCTTGCTCTGGCCATGTGGCCCGACCTCCTTCCGTCCATGACCTCGTGTGCCCCTGGACGTCTTGCGCCGGCCCCTCCTCGCCTCGTGAGCCCACCGTCGTTCGCGAGCCCTGCGCCTCCTGTTTTGTTGGACGCCTCGAGATCACGCCCGCCCATTTTTCCTCGCGTACTTTTTACGCTCTGCTGCTTTGCCGCCAAATATGAGGCATAGATTCTTGTTTTCTTTCAGTTTGAGATGGGCTCTCGATGAGGTACTTTGTGGTCTGAAGCCTTGGTGTTTGTGCTACTTCGGTGAGGATGCTTGTGGAGCGATGTTGGATGCACAGTGACCACACCAACCTGACGACCAACTGTTCTGTGGAGATGCAAGCGATGGAACACCAAGAGCTTCCTCACGGACCCGGAGGACGATCTCGGACACCCGGAGCTGAGGACCTCGGCAAGATCTCCTACCCAAAGATTTCCAGACGCCAAGTTCTCCATCCTGGATCCGATGCGCCGGATCGACGAGTTCTCCTTCCCGGACGCCAAGATCTCCCGGCGCCGAGACCCGAGACCGACACCGTCACCCGAGTACTTCGACAAGCACGCCAAGAGCGCCGACACGGATATGACAAGTACTTCACCCCGGACGCCGAGACCCTGAACTACAAGTTCTCCTTCCCGGAAGCATTGACGCCCGTGCGACAAGATCTACTTCCCGGATCCGAAGACCCCGGTACCCGATCCACTCAAGTTCGCCATCGACGACAAGATCGACCGCTTGGCACCCAAGTTCTCCATCTTGTATCCGAACATCACCGTTCCCCCGTCGAACCCTGCCGAACCCCGAACCCCCGAAACCCAAGATCTTCTGAACCCCGATGTGTGAACCTTTTCCCGAGCCCCTATTTTATAAATGCTATACATAAAACTTGTTGCATATTAATTGTTCATCTCGCATGCATATCATGTGGGTTGGGGGCATTATGCCGATTCACTCATAATCAAATATGGAGTCGATATGCGGGATACCTTTGTCTTATTCCGGACTCCATTTAAATTGGCGTAGCAAACCGATGCCATGTTTCGCCCTGTTAATACAACATTTAAATTGCGGGAGTTCTAAACAACTTGAACCATATAATCATTTGTCGGGACCACGGTTCCGCTTAATATTCCAAATTGCACCGCATCTTGCCATGCCATGCATCATATCATAATCATGCCGGATCTTCTGCCGTAGTATTAAATATTGCATCCGGTGTTTCTTCTAGTGTTTGCTTCTTCGCGGATTAGGCCGATGAGTTGATGCGAGTATCGACAAGTTCTCCGGATATGATCCGTCGACAGTGTTTCCCAGGCGAGCATCCCTTCCCCTTCGACCTTTTTGGCATTTATAGTCTTTATTTTCTCCTGTTGATCTATTGCTATCCGTGTCGCGATGCTTTAGTTTCCGTACCCTAATTATATCCCGTGCAGCCTCTATATTGCCTTGGACACCTCCTATTACCTGTGTTTGGTAGATACCTGGCCTTGCGAGTCGTAGTTGCGTGCTCAGGTGTGATCTCGTGTTAACAAGTGCCACAGTTGTTGGAATGCTGGCAGATGGTTATCGATGGAGATGCTTACTGGTGGAGATGATCATGACTTTAAATACAACTATTAAAATGCTAGCTATAACTAATGCAGAGGCATCAGTGGGCAATAGATGTTATTTGGTTCTTCCACGCTCACTTGTGTCTCGTAGGACCCCGAGTACTTGATACCTGTTCCTCGATTTTTCGCACTATCCACATCCGGAAGGCCTTATGGACCCCCCTGAGCCAGAGCTTGATTCATTTCTATTTCTTGGGGCCACAAAGTAGTTTGGGGCTTTATTACTATCTGTACTTATGCCATGCTTTACTGCTTTATTTACGATTGTGCGTGGAGCACCTGTACTGTTTAGGATTGCGGAGTGTTTTCGCGGTATCGACAAGCCCAGTCACACTTTCGGGTTCCTAGTCGTTTACAGCCATTGGCGCATACCTTGGGTCCGTCTCGAAGCCGGCCAACTTCGTTGCGGGTAGCTTAATGGGGTGGCCCCTTGAAATATTTATGAATCCTGTGATTGCTTTGTCGTGAAAGCCTCGTTGGGTTTTGAGTTGGTTTTTCCGAGGTTGATCGAGTGTGTGTTGCTATTTGTGCACCCTGCAGGGTAAAACTTTCTGAAAGCCGTGTCCGCGGTTATGAATGACTTGGAGCACAGTATCTCGATCATAGACAAGCATAACTAAAGTAGTGCTATAAATTTGACTTAATATGTGATTAGTAATCAGCTCAAGTATAACGGAATGGATATTAAAAATGCCAACCGCTAATGGTTCTGGGTTGTTTTGTGACATGCTATACCTGCCTAGTAAGTATTGCAACTCCAATGGAATGTGATAAAAGTGCCAACAACTGCTGGGTTTTGGGATTCCTCAGGACAATTATATCTGACTAGTAAATGTTCCCAACTATAACGGAATGGTTATTAAAACTGCCCACTACTTATGCTATCAGGATGACTCATGCTATCTATATCTGATTAGTAATTGCTACAACTATAATGGAATGAGTAAAATTGCCAACTGTGTGGGTTCCTTGGTCCGACTTCCTCGTTTGGTCTCGAGGGGGAAATACCAGGATGGGTTTGTTTGGTGTTAGCTTCAGGTTGGATCCGAATAGGTCTTTCTTATTCCTCTCTGATAACCGCCAGTTGTGTCGAGTCCCTATAGGTTGTTTAGTGCCGCTGCGCTGCCGCTTCAGCCCACCATACCTATGTAGGCGAGAGCCGCAGAATTCTAGCCTCGCCATGTACCGGCCTCAGTACTGACGCTCCTCTTTTTCCTTTGCCTTTTGTCGGCACCCCTTTTGTTTTAGCAGGTTCGAGATCGACGTCGTTAGCAGGGTTACCCTTCCGGCTTGGCCTGGGCAGGGTTATAGACGCCATTGGTTATTCTTCAGGGCTCTTAGCCCCATTCGCATCTTGTCCGTAGTCGGACGCTCTATCGTTTTCAAGGTGATTTGGATCTTTGTATTGTATATCTGTATTCTTGACTCGTTGAGTCGCTGTTGTATATATATCTGTTCTGTGGGTCCCATCGAGGACTGTTGTGTAATGTTATTACTTCGTTTTTCACCCGCACGAAAGTGCCTGGTGGGCGTCCTTGAATCGTTTCTATGCGGGTTTGGCGGAAAAGGCTAAAACTTGCATAGGACCGATTCGAGGGTGTTACAGAAAGCTACCTCCTAAAGCTAATTACAATGATTGTTCGGATCACACTTCAAACCCATGTAAATTGCCAGTTTCCACAGCACTTTCATAATTCATCATCAGGGCTTGATCCTTCCCTAATCGGACAGAAGAAAACACCATGACTGTAGTCTGTAGCAACAATTGGAGCTTAAACAATTAAACATATGCGAAAGCAGCAACCCAATGACTCCTCTCGCTAACCTGTACTCCTGTTGGTCGCAAAGACGGGGTGTGGAGGCGGCGCGACGATGGCCTGATGGCGGCAGCGGTTCTGCTGACCTGACGACGGGGAGTGGAGGAGGGCTGCCACGCGCGAGTGCGGCGAGGAGAGGATAGTGGTGGGGAGATGGCAACTGCGATGGCAGAGGGTCATTGGGACGTGGTGGCGTGCCTGATTTTGGGGGATATTTTCGGATTGTGGGATTAGGAGAAGTTTCGGGCTGACGGACAATACATCATTGGGACGATGTCAGACGTTGGATCTAGGCGTGTGAACAGTCAAGATCGTTTGGATCAGACCCTCTGGGTCCTTTTATATTAGTGTAGATGTAGATGTAGATGTGTATTTTTGAGTTATTGACCTTCCAAATTGGTTTCTAACGTTCATTATCTGTGTAGGATGCTTCAGATGCTGCCAACAGTGCAATGGTTAGTGTGATTGGTCTAGATTCAGAAAAGGTGCAACAGTTATGTGATGCTGCAAATGAGGACGTGGATGAAAAGGAAAAGGTTCAAATAGCAAATTTTCTGTGTCCTGTAAGCCTTTCCTGACTCTGATGCTATTAGTTCCCTACTACGGCTTCCTAAGGACTCAACATGGTAATAGTTTATTGCAGGGTAACTATGCAGTTTCTGGTGGTGTGAAGGGTATTGAAGCAGTTGAAGCCAAAGCAAAATCCTTTAAGGCCAGGATGACGGTTAGTGTTCCCATGCATCCAATTTCAGACAGTGGCTCATGTATGCAAACATTTGTTAATACCTACAATGGAATATGAGATTTGGTCATCATCATTGAAAGTGGTAATGAAAACTGAAACTCTGGAAGGTCATTTTACTGAAGTGTTCTGTTGTTCAAAGATATAAGCCATTTTGTACGTCTACATTGTTACACAACTTTGATCTTAGATTTTCATGGCAATTTGTTTGCCAAAGACCATGGAGACAATAAATAGTATTACAAGAGTACAGTTGATGAAAATCTGACCGTACCATTTTCCTTTGCTCACTGTAAATAGTTTTGTTTGTATTGGTGCTAAATGCAAATAAATTTTCACTACAATACATTCTGGAATGGCATATATTTCTGAGGGTAGGAGGTAAAACTTAAACAGTGTCTTATCTTGCGGGCCTATGAAAAGTGATTGCTCTGTTACTGTCTTATCAAGAGGCTTGATAGAAAATTATTTCCTTTTTTGCATAGTCATCAACGAGTTATATTTAGGTGGCCATTATCTTACCAGGTTCGCCTAGCTGTTGCTGGTGCTTTCCATACAAGCTTCATGCAACCTGCTGTCTCACGATTGGAATCTGCGTTGGCTGCTACAGAGATCAGATCACCAAGAATCCCAGTAATCTCAAATGTCGATGCACAGCCCCACTCAGATCCTGAGACGATCAAGAAGATTTTGGCACAGCAGGTATAGACTAAACTTGAGTTCGTGTCACAGCCTTATTACAATGACTTGTGCGTGACTGACATAGTGGAGAGACAGGTAACGTCTCCCGTGCAATGGGAGACTACTGTGACGACTCTTTTGGGTAAAGGCCTTGAGAAGAGCTACGAACTCGGACCTGGAAAGGTAAAAGGCTTATTGATAATCTCTGGCCCATTAATTTTTAGAAGGGATAACTAATCTTCACAGAGTTCATGATGATGTATTTACTTTCTTGCCCGTCTGTCACAAACCAGGTTATAGCAGGAATCATTAAAAGGATCAACAAAGGTGCCAGCGTTGAGAACATCGGCGCTTGAGAACATAAAATCATCAAATACTATAGGGGCAAATAATAAGGTTAAGGGGCAGCTCAGATTTAAGCAGCACTCCTGAAGGTACCAAATATGGGAGCACCAGAGGCATTGTGGGAATTTCCTGTCAATTTGTGAGGAACATATACGAGTGTTGTACAATGAGTTTCATTACCTAGAGCTAGATCTGTTGGCGGGTTGTTTGCCCTCTAAATTGTGAGGATCAGATACCGGACATTGTAGAATGATGAAGTTTTGGCGCTTAGAGTTTTGAGTTATCTCAGTAATTTACCTGTTACCCCCATTCAGTGTTTGACAATGTCAGAGTCTACTCGTTTGATGTACACTTATAAGTTCGTGTTTAGTCACTGGGTTTATTATCACCTGAATGGAAACAACACGTAAAACTGGCATTGTGACACGTCTGCATTCTGTTGAGCGGAGGCAGCAGATTTGTCCGTACCGGAATATTTAAGATGGCATTGAGAAGGACATATTCAGGATCTGATGCCTTGTATTTCAAAAACTACATTTTTCAGACGTGCACTCATGACATACGAGTCTTTGAATACTATGGGTGTTTACAGTTTCAGAAAAAAAAACTTAGGTCCTTTTTTGATTTCAGTTTTTATTAAATTATTTTATGGTTTGTCATTCATTATACAGAGGGGGTATTATGTAACTAGCAGTCGTGAAAATGTTGGAGCATGCCGGGCCATTGCTTGATAACAAACTTGAGCGGTGTAAAGTACAAAGTAATCTCTGTGTAAAAGCATTCAAAGCCATTTATGTTGTGTGCTACCTATAGGTTCAAGCATGTACATGAACGAGACCACAATACCAACTCTACTGGATCCTCTAAAAGAGCATTCTCCAAAATTGTTTTATAGGGCATGTAACATGAACTAGACCAACTAGACCGCCGCTGTTGGCCACCCCAGAGCGCAAGCACTCCTCGACCCAGGCTGAGCAAGACGCTGAACCAGACACGCCAATTCATGTGCTCAGCTCTGCCCCGACCCTGCATTCCACTCTACTCTTTGTCCCAGTCCAAGCTCCACTTCTATAGGCTCCGAACTCAACGCTGCCGAGGCCGCCAACGGCGCAGCGGAAGACGCTGGATGGGATTACAAGCTTTGCAGGATTCCCGGTGCAGTGATCGCCCAAGACTCGCCTCAGCATTGTTGGAGAGGGAGAACCTGTAGCTGTAACTGAGCTCGCGATCTCCAAGTTTATGCAGATGTTCGACGGCCGTCTTTCAGACATTGCCATCGCAGCTCTGCGGGCGCTGTTTCGCATGGATTGCGACTTTGCAACGGCAGTTGAGGACGCGTTGGTGGAGAACGGCGGAGCTGCGGTGGTTGACCAGGCAGGCGACACGGCCACGGCTGGAGGGCAAAGCTGATCGACTCCAACTGTCAACTGCCATAAGTGTTTCGAGTTCATCATGTTATTGAGCAATCTTCAGTTTCAGTTTATGTTGTCGCTGTTTGTCCCTGTAAGACGAAGACCACCTGTAGCTGTTTGTTTCATGACTATGCATGTTTGCATTCAGACGAGGATGCCTCGGTTGGTCTTGGCAAGGTCTATGCTATCTATGTACTGTCAACATTAGTTCTGTCCAAACTGTTGCTTCCATGTTTCGAGATGTATGCTATGGTCTAAAATGACAGAGTACAATGTCATTGCATGAGTTGGGAACCCAAGAGGTCTTAACTGCACAAAGCGTCGTGATGTCGTCGGTGACCTTGTGGCCTCCTCGTCCTGTCATCTAGTTTGTCTATAAGAAACAAAGCTTCAAAACGTCTATGCTCTCACTGTAGCCTATCTTGGACGTCAAAGGTCGCCGCAATTTGCTCAAAGACCTGCGGATCGTACTAAATGTGGCATATTATTGTTACACTCTTGTTTCGGTGTCCCTCCCCGAAACTTTAGCAAACATAAACACATGGTCATCTAGGATTTCACGATACAGTTTCGGTGCAAAGCCCGAACAAACCCACTCGAAGACCGTACAGCCTGTTTGGACGGCGGTACAACAGGTGTACGTGTATAGGTGTGCACAGGTCCGACAGAGGTGGAAAGTCTGGGTGCATATAACAATGTCGTGCGCATCGTATGGATATGGGGTCATGGAATATAATCTACTATACCTCATATACTAATACGCCGTATACATGAATACATGATCTAGATATGGGTTTTGCCGAGCTAAAAAACTGTCCGGGACAATCTTATCCCTTCAAGTTTCAGTGGTGGGTGGATGGGTGGAGAGGGGGACACCGAAAGCAAGCCTCTTTATTGTTATAGGACGATAAAGTTTCAAGTCTCCAATGTGATCATAGGTACCTTCTCGTCTCGGCCACCATCAATATGATAGGATCGGATATAAACTTCAAGCTTATCACGGTGTATGTCCCAACCCGTGGTAATCTCAAAGACACTTTCTTTGTAGAGTTGGTGGCGGCCAAACCCCTAATGGATAAAGATGACTAGTTATGGGTAATTTCAATCAAATTCACCATGCTAGAGACAAAAATACTATCATGTCCTAGATTTCGACACTGGGGATTAGCACTCCCCTTTTTAGTTTGGCTAGGGATGCAGAGCGTGGCAAGCTCGATCAAAAAACGCAAAGAACACACAATCATACAAAGACGCAAAGGTTTTTTTACCTAGGTTCAACCTGCATTGTGAAAAGCCCTACATCTACAACTATGGTGTATATGGTGTAGGATGAACTGGTTACAATGGTTGTTCCTAGGGAAAGATCTGCTGGTTCTTTCCCTTCTAAGCTAACTTGTTCTTCTCCAACTTGTTCCCACAAACGGCGTGACCCTTCTTTTATAATGGCAAGGGGTCACCACAAGTGCCGGTACCACACGGTGAGGTGCTGCGTGCATGGATTCAACGTGGCCGAGTGGCTCTATCACCTGACCGGGTGGACTGTAGTGTCTGGGCGCACAGAGACTGATATGGGTATACCCTACAGGTACTCGAGCTTGGTATATACGGTCCAAATACGTATAGGCCCATGGTGTCGCCAAGGACCAGATGGAAGGACTCGAGTAACCTGCGGACTCTCGATTGCTTGAAGATCAAGAAAAAGCTAAAGATAGAAAGTTTGAAGGGAAAAACCCTAACTTATAACCGACTCGACCTGCTACCCGAGACCTAGCCTATCTATATAAAGGCTAGGAGGGGGCGGCGAGGAGAACACGCGCAACCCTAGTTTCCACAAACCCTTGCCAGATTGCATCTGCGCACCGTTGTAACTTTCGACTCCTTCGATAATTCCACGAGCAGACAAGCAGGAGTAGGGACCTCTACGAGGCCTGAACCTGGGTAAATCCTTTGTCCCCTGTGTGCTTGTTTGCTAGCCGATAGATGTCTCCAACGCTCCCTCCTTCTCCAAAACCTAAGCCCATAACAATGGGCATTGATGAGTTAAACCCTCGTCAATTGGCGCCGTCTGTGGGAAGTGGGAGGGCTGATGTTGCGGCTTCTTCGGCCCCATCAACTGCGATCTACAACTCCGCAATAGCGGAGATCCGCTAGCTCTTCGGCGCCTTCGACTTCACCGTCCACACACCGGCCACTCGCCCGGCCTTCGAGTCCGTGGGCGATGGAATCAGCCTGGCAATTGGGAGCTTCCGCTTTCAAGTTGGTCAGATGGGCACGCTTCGCACGCCTGATCAGCCGACAACACTGACAATTGCCCCGGCATCATGGTTCCCTCCATCGATTGGCACCCTCAGCGAGCTCAACGCTCCGATGGCAGTCGAGAACATGGTCAGCGACAGCAGTCCCGACTCCGATCTAAGCGATCTGGCCACTGAAGATGGAACCTACGGTTCCGGATCTGAAAGTTGTGGAAGCAACAGCTTCCCTAGTCACTTCATGTGCGCCGTCATCAACGCGGGCGACACCTCCGCCAATCGCGGTAACGGTGGCAACACCGACAACAGCATCGATCCACCTAATCACGGCAATGGTGGTAACACCGGCAACGACACCGACCCACCCAACACCGGCAACGGTGGCAACAGCGGTAACGGTGGCAACGGAGGAGCATTCGAACCTCCTAGCATGATCAACAAGCAAACCGGCGAACGCGTCGTGATCAGGCTCAACGAGCAAGAGTGGGATCGCTGCCGTGAAGCCCTACGAGGTGCACCTCTACCCTTCGGGTCCCCGCAGGAACTGCTGATGGGCTACCACTGGCTCCTAAAAGAGGAATTCAAGCGCCAAAAACAAGTAATCGCGCAACTTGAGGCGTGTAAAAAGGCAGCGGACGAATCAAGCCTTCGTCGTGCTGGGCTCTCCTCCTACGGAGGATCCTCCTCAAGAGGCAACGAGTACCTCGCCAAGAAGAGGCAGTCGCGGATGGCTCACCTCACCGAACAAGAGCGCATAGATGCCGCGAAAGTCCTCGACTTCGGCTCTATGACAGTTGACACAAGAGGCAACGTGGTTCCCAGGACACCGCAGGCCGCGGTGACAGCAGCCACCATGTACCTCCTCAATAACCAGCCGCCAGTTGGAGATCCCCGAACGGCCATGCACCGATCTACGATCGCGGGCCTGGGGCTAATCGAGGCCGCCCTCGACAAGGAGCCGATACCAGACCCAAAAAGGGCAAAGCGCTACTCCTCGCCCTTGTCCAGCGATGACAGTCACGACCTGTCTCGACGCCGCCGCTCACGGTGACACGACCGCGACTACGATGCACGCGACGAACTCACGCAGCAGAAGATCGACAAGTCAAGGGCACGACATGCTCGGTCGACTGATTCAGAAGAGGAAGATGGGGATCTCTGCGGCGCTAGATGCTTCAGCAGATCCATTAGGCAAAAGCGAATGCCTAAAGGGTTTAAACTTCCATCGGAGAACCCGAAATTTGACGGTCTGCAGGACCCCAAGATCTGGTTGGAGGATCACATCTCCTCCGTCAGGCTACATGGAGGCAGTCGAAGTACTGCCATGGAATGCTTGCAGCTACAGCTGTAGGGCACCGCCCGGGCATGGCTCAATAACCTTCCACGCGGATCCATTCGCAGTTGGGATGAGCTAGTCTACAGCTTCGTGCGCAACTTTAAGGGCATGTACAAACGCCCCGCCTCAATCGAAGAACTGAGATGCTGCTAGCAAAGATCTGGCGAATCGCTGCGCTCTTACATCCAAAGGTGGTCCATCATCAAGAACTCTACGGAGAACATCTCGGAAGACCGCGCGATTGATGCATTCAACGGTGGTGTCCGCCGCATGGAACTCAGGGAGGAGCTAGGCCGCTCAAAGCCCCAGACCATCGACCACCTGATGGAGATCGCGAATCGGTGGGCCGATGGAGAAGATTCGGTGAAGAATCGCGTTCACTCTGACGAGGAGGCAGAACTCGAACGAAGACGCGACCGCCGGGGTAAGCGTCGCATGAGCGTCTACGATGATTGCGACGACGTCAACATGGTCGCAGCTGGCTACGCCGATAGACGCAACGATAACCGCAACAGCGGATACCGCGACTCCGGGAAAACCACGCAAGTGTGGCAACACCGCACTCGCGATGAAGCACCCGCGACCTCCATCGAGGACAAACTGTCCGGGCCATGCATGGTACACTTCTACATCGACAAGCATGATGGCAAGAGAAAGTCCAGCCACCTCCTCAAGGACTGCCGCGAGTTCCTCAAGCTACACGAGGGATTGGTTCGGATGAACCGCAATGCAGTCAAAAGAGGCTACGGAGCCGCTCCAGGCGCCGTGGCACATGGCACACCACCACCACCACCTGGTCCACCCCCGAACGGAGCTGCACTGGACCAGCACCACGGAGGCGAACCATACCCACGGGCCATGGGTACCATGATGATCCAAAAGGGGCACCCCTCCAATAGGGTGCAGAAGGCCATCACTCGCCACCATCCACCACTGAGTACCTCAGTGGCAGTGAGTCGTGCATTACCTTCGACAAACACGACCACCCGCCCCAAATACCTCGCCCAGGTCATTGCCCCCTCGTACTCGAGGCGCAAATTGGAGGCTTCGACATGAGTCGCATCTTCATGGACGGCGGAAGCGGCATCAACCTCATATTCGCGAGTACCTTGTGAGCAATGAGGATCCCTCTAACCTTCTTGTAGGCATCGGACACAATGTTCCACGGCATCGTCCCAGGGAAAGGCGTATACCCCCTGGGCAAAATCAACCTGGACGTCATCTTTGGCACGCCGAAGAACTTCCGGCGCAAGCGCATCGACTTTGAGGTCGTCGACTGGCCCTCACAATACCATTGCATCCTTGGGCATGTCGCATTCGCCAGGTTCATGGCAGTACCCCACTACGCCTACCTGCAGATGAAAATGCCAGGTCCCAATAGCGTCATAACAATCAATGGGAACTTCGAGCGATCTGACGCTTGCGACAGGGAATTCAACAGAATCTCCTAGTCCTTCGGCATGCAGGAGGAACTCGCAAGACTGAAAGAGACGACAGACAACAGTCTGCCTCCCCTGAGTAGGCCAAGCTCACCTGATCTCTCCTTCGACTCATCTGTGCACACAAAGAAGGTGCAGGTCCATCCATCAGATCCCGCCAAAACGGCCCTCATCGCCAACAACTTGAGTCCCGCATAGGAACTCGCGCTCGTCGAATTCCTCCGTGAGCACTGGGAAATTTTTGCCTGGTGTCCTGCGGACATGCCAGGAGTTCCCAGAGAATTCGCCGAGCACGCACTCAACGTCAACCCCGACGCAAGGCCAGTCAAGCAAACAATCAGGTATTTTTGAGCCACGAAAGCGATCGAAATGGAGATCAACAGACTCCTCGAGGCCAAATTCATACGCGAGATCAAGGAAAGCACTTGGCTCGCCAATACGGTGCTGGTGCCAAAAAAGGACACGGATATCCTACGGATGTGCGTGGACTTCACTTCTTTAAACAAGCACTGCCCAAAAGATCACTTCCCGCTACCACGGATCGATCAAATCATCGACTCCACCGCTGGATGCGAGCGCCTCTGCTTCCTCGATGCCTACTCAGGCTATAACCAAATTTGAATGAAGGAGGAAGACCAGGAGAAGACCGCGTTCACAACGCCCTTCGGTGTGTTCTGCTACAACACAATGCCCTTCGGGCTAAAAAACGCGGGCACCACCTACCAACGGTGCATGCAGGCTTGCCTCAAGGAGCAACTGGGTCGCAACATCCAAGTCAATGTCGACGACATAGTAATCAAAACCAAGGAGGAAGCCTCTCTAATCGACGACTTGCGCGAAACCTTCGCCAATCTCGATCGTTACCGGATCAAGATCAATCCAGACAAATGCGCCTTCGGCGTACCATCTGGGCAGCTGCTCGGATATCTCATCTCCGCGAGAGGGATTGAGGCAAACCCGAAAAAGATAAAGGCCATACTGGCCATGGAGAAGCCAAAGAACATAAGAGGCGTCCAGCAACTAGCCGGACGAATCGCGGCCCTCAGTCGATTTATCAGTCGAATGGGAGAAAAGGCACTGCCCTTCTATCAGCTCCTCCGCAAAGCTGACAAATTCGAGTGGACCAATGAAGCGCAAGAAGCATTCGAAGATCTCAAGCGCCTGCTATCCACCTCGCCAGTACTGATGACTCCACGAGAAAGGGAACCACTACTGCTGTACATCTCCGCTACCAACCAAGTGGTTAGTACAGTGCTCGTCGTCGAGCAGGCCGAGGAAAACAAGGTCCATGGTGTACAACGCCCGGTATACTACCTCAGCGAGGTCCTCACGCCAACAAAACAGCGGTACCCGCACTACTAAAAGCTGGCGTATGGCGTCTTCATGACCGCTCGGCGATTGCGCCATTACTTCTAGGAACACCCAATCGTGGTAGTCAGCGACGCCCCATTGGGACATATCCTCAACAACCCCAACGCCACGGGGCGAGTCACGCTTTGGGGAATCGAACTGTCTCCACGAGACATCACGTATGAAAAGCGCGACGCAATCAAGTCGCAAGTTCTCCCTGACTTCCTCGTGCATTGGATGGAAAACCAACTCCCGGATAAGCTAGATATGTCCTACCTCTGGACAATGCACTTCGATGGATCCAAGCGGAAAGATGGAGCAGGAGCAGGTGTCATACTGACATCACCTCAAGGAGACAAATTGAAGTATATCGTAGGAATGCAGTTCACAGCCTCAAACAACGAGGCTGAATACGAGGCCCTGTTGCACGGGATGAGGATGGCAAAAGCCTGCGGCGCAAAGAGGCTCATCATATATGGCGACTCCAAGATGGTTGTCAACCAAACAATGCACGAGTGCGACGCACTGAACGACAACATGATTGCGTACCGTGACATTGACGATACACTCGAAGGAGACTTCGATGGTTGCGAATTGTGACACGTAGGTCGCGAAAGCAACGAGGAGGCGGACGCACTCGCCAACATAGGCTCTACCTGCGCCCCCATACCACCTGGGGTATTTCTCGAGCGCATCTGCGAACGCTCCATCAAGCCAACAGCCGCAGAGAAGAAAACGAGCGCAGCAACGGACTCGGGGGCTACGCCACCCAATGAGCCAATGACACTCGATGACTTGGAGCTAGACACAGGACTCGAGTTACCAATGAGCATCATGATGATCGAACAATCCTGGACGCAGCCGTACATTATGTACCTCCTCAGCAAGCGCCTACCGGACGACCCGACAGACGCACGACACATCATGCGACGCTCCAAGGCATTCGCCGTTATCAACGACGAATTGTATAAATGCAGCATCACAGGCGTGTTACAACGATGCGTCTCCCTGGTCGATGGAAGAGCAGTCCTCCTCGACATCCATGAAGGGACCTGCGGGCACCACGCCGGCAGTCGCGCCCTCGTTGCCAAAGCTCTACGAGCTGGATTATACTGTCCCACGGCCATGCGCGACGCCAAGGACATAGTCCAAAAGTGCAATGCTTGTCAGCGATTCACGGACAAGCCACACGCACCAGGCGCAGAACTACGGCCTATTCCATTGGCCTGACCCTTCGCACAATGGGGGCTCGACATGGTGGGCAAGCTCCCAAGGTCCTCGCAAGGAGGCTACGTCTACCTCTTGGTCGCAGTCGACAAGTTCACCAAGTGGATTGAGGCCATGCCAGTGACCAAACAATCAGGGCACAGCGCGGTCAAGTTCCTCGAGTCCATTGTGTACCGCTTCGGCGTGCCACACAGCATCATCACTAACAACGGGACGAACTTCACATCCAAGGAGTTCCAAGAATTCTGCAAAAACCTGGGGATCAACATCAGTTACGCCTCAGTCGCGTATCCATAGACCAATGGTCAGGTGGAAAAAGCAAACGGGCTCGTCTGCAGCGGCATCAAGAAGCGACTCCTTCGACCACTCGAACAAGCCGCGGGTTGCTGGCCAGATGAGCTCCAATCCGTACTCTAGAGCCTGCGTACAACTCCAAACAGCGCCACGGGCTACACGCCATTCTTATGGTGCACGGAGCAGAAGCAGTATTACCCGCCGAAGTAAGGTACAAAGCGCCACGCGTAGTCGCTTACAGCGAACAAGAGTCCTCTCTTGCACTCGAAGACTCCGTCGACCTCCTCGATGAGGCAAGAGAAATCGCCGCAGAAAGATCCATGATCTACCAGCAGAACCTATGTAACTACCACAGTAGAAGGCTTCGCCCCAGATCCTTCGTCGAAGGTGACCTGGTCCTGCGACTGAAGCAGCAGGGGCATCTCAAGCTCGAGTCCCCCTGGGAAGGACCGTACGTGATTACAGAAGTAATCCCAGGTGGCGCCTATCGCCTTCAAGATTTAGAGACAGGAGTCGCATACTCCAACCCTTGGAACGTCGCACAACTGAGACGCTTCTACCCCTAGTTGTTTTACTTTTTACATCGCAAATAAGGCTACTCAGCCAAGGCTACTTAGCCACACATTGTACCTCGTACTGCTCTTCAAATAAGTAAAAGCTAAGTGCCCCCAAACTCTGTGTTTTTCTTTCACTTTTGTCAATTTTATACTCGGGGGCTACGCCACCCTACCTACATCTGTTATTTGAACCAATAAATGCGATATCCTGAGTAGCTGGCACATCAATCGAACCCCTTAACGCAAACTCAACCCAGCCGCAACGCGCCTGGCAGGTTGACAAAGGGATGGCCAGGCTAATGAAAAGGACTCGCATAGTGCAACGACCGACGACGATAAAGCTGTTTATACACATTCAACAATAAATTATCTACAACATATATATGAACTTTACAACACAAATACACTTATGTGCAGGATACAAATCTAGCTACTGCTGCAACAGAAGAACATTGGTTTGTTCCTCGAAGAAGTCGACAATCTCCTCTGCTGGACGGTCCACCGCCTGATAGTGCGACACCATATTCCAAGCAGATCCGGCTGACGGTGCTGGCGGCCCGGAAGCAATGGCGGCGACATCCATGTCAGGCCTGTGCAATCGCACCATCGAGAGGGAAGCCTTGGCACCAGCCACCAACTGCTGCCTCATGCACTCGCGAACCGCGGGCATATCTTGAAATTTGGCCAGGAGAGCCATCAGGCTTGATGGAGTGTCATCCAACAGGAATATTGCCCGATAGATGTTCTTCAAACACGACTTCTTCAGGAAGAGCAGCACTCGCGAAGCGCCGACATCGCAGGTCGCCAATGTGCCGACGATCATGATCTACCCAGAAGTATCCACTCTCTTGAAGTTGCTCCTGGGTGAGACCATGAAGGCGGATGGCAATCCTATCCTTATCCTCCTGCGGACGGCGTGCGCTAACAACTACACGAAGCAGCACCAACAGCATGAGTACAACGTACCATTGCGACTAACTACAAAGGAAAAGATGAGGATGAGCAAACTAACACTTAAACTGGTCGCCCAACGGCGTCACCTCGCCAAGCAGATATTGCTCGCAGGCGGCGGATTTTTCTGCCTTCGACTTCCACATGTCCGTATTACCACGGATCAGGGGCAACTCACGCTCCAGCTGCTTCACATGATCACGAAGTCGCGACAGCAAGGATAGCTCCTCTACCCTGGAGCGCGGTGGTGCCACTGTCTCATCAAGAGATGGCGAATCCTGGTTTCCCTCCACAGGACCACTCGATGTACCCTACCACAAGTCAAGACAAAAGCAAATAAGGCGACCAAATCAACACAAAGGCAAGGGGAACAAACGCATTCAAGATAAGCATAAGTGTTTACAAACACACTCGCCAGCAGGCACGTCCTTAGACTAAAAGGACAACTGATCAATTATTACAATAAGTTAACTATGGAGCAGCTGGCTTCTTCGACTTCGATGGCTTCGGGGGCTTCATCAAGTCCGTGGCAGTATCAGATGCCACAGACTTTCCGCCGGCCCCTGAGGCCGAAGCTTTCGCCGCCTTCTTCGCACGTTGGAGCTCCTCCGAATACTTGGCAACAATATTTATCAAGGAATGGCCATATTTGGTGCAAGTAGTCGCAAAGGGAGCGAAGACTACCTGCTGACCATCCGCGCCAACAGGCATCGCCTTCGACACAGCAGAGGGATCTATCTCAACTCCATGGGCTTGCACCATGGCGAGCGACATCGTCGCACCAGCCGCGCGGAGGGAGTTCTTGTAAGTAGCAGGCACACCCCCGACGAGTGACTCCACCAGCTTGTCCATATTATTGACCAGCTCCGCCTTCGGCATCAACTCCTCCCGGAGGAGACTAAGGGCGACCTTGGCCTTGGACAATGTATCCTGGATGGCAATGCTTCGGTCCTCGACCACAGATACCTCGCCGGCCAGAGCGTCATCATGACGAAGGGCCCGCGGGTCAAAACTCAAGTCGCCAGCATCTACACCGAAAATACACACCTGGATCAAACTTTTAGGGACACCGGCAAAAACTCTAGATGCAGAGAGGAACATCAATAAAATATCTACCAGTAAAGGTACCTAAGAGGGCCTTGGCGACTGAGAACAATTGCTCTTTGAACAACTTTTCCCTGGCTGCAAAGGAGGCGCGCAGATCCTCTTCGCGCTTCTAGGCATCATCACGAGCCGCGATTGCCTCGTCGTGCCCCTTCACAGCTGCGGCTAGTGTCTTCTCCAACATGGCGACGTTGCGCAGTAAAGTGTTACGCTCAGCTACATGGCAGTCAATAATTGGCTATCAGTCGATTATACCAAAACAGAGAGAAGACGAAAAGAATAAGTGTAGAGCACTCACTTTCGACCATGCGGTGACGCGTCTCTAGCATTGCATGCTGGCGACCCATCGCCATCACCTGCTCCGCCACTTGCGTGGCTTCCTTTACAAGGAGCTGTCACACAAAACAAGGAGTCAGAAGAGGGCAGCAGAAGGCGTTGATTGCCACATTAAAAAAAGAAGGAAAGATATACTTACATGGTCCTCTAGCGACTCCAAAGAAGTTTGCTGAACCGTCATCTGAGCAACCATTCGATGCTCCCCTACGTGAGGAGAGCTCGAAGAATTGTGCCCGGAGTGGGCCGCCGCCGGAGGAGAAGGAGCACGCTCGACCTCTACTTTGTCCCTTGAGGTTGCGACTCCAGATTCCTTCAAAAACTCGACGTCGCTAGAAGATGACGATGCCTCTTGGCTACAAGACCAAATCCACATTGAGAAAAGGAAAACTCCAGGGCAAAGCCAACAAGAAGAAAACAGAAAAGAATTAGTGAACTCGCAAATTTACCAGTCAAAGTTGTCAAGATTAAACGTGGCTTCCACCGACTCTGACAAAGACTCCTTCGGCAATCGCATCTTCTTGCGAGAAGATGGTGCCACAGCCCTCACAGGAACAACGAGAATTGGCGATTCCACACCAGCAACTGTGCCTTCTGGAGTCGAAGGAGTCGACGCATCGGAATCCTTGCTGCGCGAATGCTTGCGAGTATCCGGGCTCTCAGACTTGTGGGCTTCCTCTTCCACATCAGAAGGGACAGTCGACTCAGACTCGTCCTCTTCCAAAGCTTCACGAGGAATAATACCCTCAGGGAGAGGAGGCATACAAGGCGACACCGCCCAATCCTGCATACAGACAGTGAAGATTAGCAAACAGAACAGGTAAGCAACAGAAAAAGCAATCGCGAAGATAAGCTACTGCGTAGCACAACTGTACCTCAGGAGGAGGATTCGAAGCATCGAAAGGAGGAACGGCTGGCTCATTCGGAAGCACATCCTTGAAGGTGTACTTCGTGACCAGTCGCACCCTCTTATCTACCTCACTCGCGGACATGCCATCGGCAGACACGCGAGTGGCATCATCAGCGCCACCCCATTGAAACATGGGATGGACTCTGGCCTGGAGAGGCTAGACGCGACGACGCAGCCAAGTCCTGACAAGGGCGCAACCTCCCTCTTCTGCGCCTATGCGACTCTCGAGGTCGTAGACGGCGTTGATATAGCATGTCTGTCTCCGCGAGTTCGGTAGGCATAACCATGTTCTTCCAAGAATGCATCTTCTTGCAGGGAGTCGCGGGATTGAAAGGCGCGAGTCCAAAGTGCTCGTCCTTGGCCTTCTGGTCGCGAACATAGAACCATTTGTCCCTCCATCCCTGGACGGACTTGGCGAGCTTGATGTCGAAGTAGGTGGCGAACGGGTCGACATGGATTCCACAACCACCTATGTCGTAAACTGGAGAGCCAGATGCGGACTGACGCTTTAGTTTAAACAAGCGTTTGAAAAGGCCAAAGTGCGGCTCGATTCTGAGCCAGCACTTGCAAAGAGTGATGAAACAGGTGATGTGGAGAATCGATTTTGGGGACAGCTGATGGAGCTGGAGCCCATAGAAACAAAGGAGACCCCTAATAAAGGGGTGGAGAGGCAAAGAAAGGCCGCGAATGACGAATGCGAGAAACATCACTCGAAAGCCAGCGGGAGGAGTAGGAATGGTCTCACCGCTGGGGACGCGCGCATCGGCGTTTGCCGCAGAGATAACTCCATCCTGGCGAAGAAGACGGAGATCCGACGCCTTGATAATGGAGGGACGCCATGCACCATTGGTCAAGCGAGTGCCCACGACCTTCTTCTTCCTGCCGGCGGCGGCACTGGTGCCCGTAGCAGCGGGGCCACCCTTCTACTTCGACGCGGCGACGGTGGTCACGGATTCAGCGGTAGCGCCTCCTTTCTTCTTTCCCATTGCACGGCGGCGATGAGAGCGCAGAAAATAACTTGGAAACGAGCGGAGGTGGTCCAGAGTTGAGGAGGAGATGAGCGCAGGGAAAAGCAGATGAGCAGTAGCAATGGCGATGGCAGCGAGGAAGAAAAGAGTGCAGATGGAAAATTACCGCCGTAGTGCCGCTACTTAACCCCTAGGAGATGCAATCCAACGGCTCACAAAAATCCTACTGAACGCGTGGCGCGCATCGCGCTCGACACGTGGAGAAGAGGAAGCGCGAACCGTCCCCCCACTGCTCCCATTACACGCGGAAATCGAGGAGGCACAGTTAATAATAAGATTATGCACACACAGTCAAATCATAGTCAGAAAGTGGGACCCACCGCTCGTCACGTCCCGTCAAAATCGCTCACACGGACAACTGAGGTCATGCAAGCGTCAGCACTGACGTCATCAAAGGCTACTTTAGTCCTTGCTGGAGTCTTCGACTCCACCAAGCACTCGGGGGCTACTCCCATAGGGAGCGTTGGCCGTGCACCCTACGATTTTTCTTTTCTTATTGCAGGGATATAGGCAATCATAATCAAACCCAACCACTCGAATCACGGTTCGACTATGGACATGGGTTACTCCCATAGGGAGCGCCGGAAACAATTTCGACTGAAACAAGCAAGCAAAAGACGACAGCAGTCGCAAACGTGTTTTAGTCCCTGCCTGAGTCTTCGACTGAAACAAACAAGCAAAGACGACAGCAGTCGCAAAAATTCTTTAGTCCCTGCCTGAGTTTTCGACTCAACCAGGCACTCGGGGGCTACTCCCATAGGGAGCGCTGGCCGCGCACCCTATGATTATTTGCACAAAAACTGTATGTTGATAACATCCACACTCGCAGATCATGGCGACACCGCCTCATAATTTTCCCTGCAAAGAGACTGCATCTCCTGGGTCGCCCGAATCGTCTCCCGATGATAAAATTCGGATGCCGCGCTTACAGCGTGAAGGTAAGACCTGAATAAGGCCTGGCAATGCATTTAACTGCGCACTACCAGAAATATATCCGTGCCTGCAGGCACGATGAACATGCCTTGATGGACGCGTCGAGTGCTCACACCCATATAACTAGAATTCGACTCCTGTAAGACCTCCGTGGCCTGAGTCGAATTACGCCAGCACTTTTCCGGATTCGAGTCCGGGGACTCGAGTTTGAGTAGATTGCGTTGTTTCACCCTAAGGTGGTTAACTGATACCGACACTTTGGCTATATTAGGCACGTATATCAACAATCCCTATGACATAAATAAAAGCAGTCGAAAATGTACTCATTCAGGCACTCGAAGACTTCAAAAAGTCCCCAGTCGAATCTGCGATTCCACTGGACACTCGGGGGATACTGACATGGGTATACCCTACAGGTACTCGAGCTTGGTATATACGGTCCAAATACGTATAGGCCCACGGTGTCGCCAAGGCCCATATGGAAGGACTCGAGTAACCTGCGGACTCTCGATTGCTTGAAGATCAAGAAAAAGCTAAAGATAGAAAGTTTGAAGGGGAAAACCCTAACTTGTAACCGACTCGACCTGCTACCCGAGACCTAGCCTATCTATATAAAGGCTAGGAGGGGGCGGCGAGGAGAACACGCGCAACCCTAGTTTCCACAAACCCTCGCCAAATTGCATCTGCGCACCGTTGTAACTTTCGACTCCTTCGATAATTCCACGAGCAGACAAGCAGGAGTAGGGACCTCTACGAGGCCTGAACCTGGGTAAATCCTTTGTCCCCTGTGTGCTTGTTTGCTAGCCGATAGATGTCTCCAGTGCTCCCTCCTTCTCCAAAACCCAAGTCCATAACAATGGGCATTGATGAGTTGAACCCTCGTCAGAGACTGTCTGGGTCCCATCCCATCAGCCGGACCCCAATTGGGTGCCATTCGCCAGTTGGGCATGTGTCGTTGTATTGGGAACAACAGTACCTAAACAGGTTAGATAGAGGTGTGGGGACTAGCAGGGAAGCTCTCGACGGCGTCCGCAGGCGGGATTGGATACGAGCAAATGTAGCGAGACACAAGAAGTACCCAGGTTTGGAGCCCTCGTGGTGAGGTAAAACTCCTACTCCTGTCGATATGACTATCAGTAGTACACGGGCTACAATCGCTCCTGGAGCTGTATGTTCTATCTACCTTCTTAAATGAACTGAGACCAACCCTTGCTACGAGAGCCTTGCCCCTCCTTATATAGGTAGAGGGGCAACGGTCTCACTGGCCAGTCCGGCTGGCAGGCCCCACAGGCAGGTCCTAGCCGGCTGGTCATCTACAGTATCCGGTACGGTTGCGTCCATCGAGGTACATGCAGTAGGGTCATCATGGGTACAGTGAACGCCATGCGAGCCTGTCGTCAGCACCCGGCCACTGTGCCCGCGTCACCCAGCAAATTCTTTGGTATGGCCTCATAGTTGCGTGTCTTGTTGCTGTACCAGGGAGTACTACCCACTGTGTAGCACGTCGCATTGTCCTTCTGATTGCGTCCGGCTACGCTGGTGTAGCCGGTCCTAAATCTTGTCGCCCTTCCTGGTTCCGGCTACCGTAAAGTAGTTCAGCCAGCCGGACACGAACCGACTGCCGTAGTTCTTGTCCGGTTAGGGTATCTGGAGGTCATCCCCTGACACTAGCCCTCGAGCGCGTGTAGATTTCGCCCTTAGGTGAAATGTGCGCGCGCTCCCTCCTGAATTTGAAATTTGTGACCAGCTACGCCTGGCGGTTGCGCTACCGGTGACGTCAGTGCTGGCGCCGGCCACACGCGCACGTGCCATCACTGCTCTGCGGCGCGCAGCGTGATGTCCCGTCGCACGTCGCCTCAGGGAACCGCCGTTTGGCTCTTCGGTTCCCATTCTAGGATCTTCTGCGCAATCGGCGCCTGCGTAAAGGATCTAGCGCGGTGGTGGGAGTGGGGTGCGGCTCGATGGGTGCCGCGTGGTACCACAGACGGTTTGCGCTCCCTGGCCTTTAAAGGGTCGCCCGAGGGAGGGCAGTTCCTCCTTCCGCTTCCTGCCTTCCTAGTTTCCTCCCTGCGTCCTTGCCTTCTTGCCTTGCCTTTCTAGTTCTAGTTGCCGTAGTTCGTCGCGCCGCCCATTTAGTGCCACCGGAGAGATGGGCCACCGCCACTCCACGACCAGTACGACGGCCAACGAACCGGAGATGGCTTCAGAGCGTGGCGCCTGGTGTGGCTCCTCTATCACGGAGGAACACATCGAGAAATATCGCGCCACCCGCGTCCTGCCGCCGGAGACGGAGGTGAAGGTGCGGCTGGCACCGTCGGGAGAGGAGTCGTCGCAACCAGCGGAGGGGGAGCGGGTCATCTTCATCTCCCACCTCACCAGCGGCTTCGTGCTGCCAGTGCACCCTTTCTTTCTCACATTCCTCGCCTTCTTTGACTTGCGCCTCCACCACCTCGGCGCCAACACCATCGGCACGCTGGCGCACTTTGTGGCGTTCTGTGAGAGCTACCTCGGGATCCATCCGGATCTCGGGTTGTTCTGCCGGCTGTTCCGTGTGCAGCCGCTAGTGCAGTTCACACAGGGACTGCTGGTGACGTGCAGAGGCGCCTCCATCTACTCCCGCACGCAGACCGGCTACCTGAAGTTCCGGCTGCAGGACACAGTGCGACTGTGGCAGCAGTCGTACTTCTACGTCAGCAACGTGACTGCCATCGACCGGATCAATCTGCCGGCTTTCCAGGACGTGGAATCTAGCCAGCAGAACTGGGATCTAAAGATTCACGGGGAGAAGGCGGAGTCGGACGCAATGCTGCAGCGGATGTGCTCCCTCGTCACCACTGGCTTAACCGGCCTAGACACCACACTTAGTTGGATGTCCCGGCTGATGATGCCGCTGCAGCAGCGCGCGCACAAGATGTGCTTCTACTCCGGCCGGCTGGACCCGACCCGACTGTCCCGCCATGATCCCTGCTACCACAACCTTAAGGAGTGGGTGTGGACGATTATGAAGGAGCGGCTGCTAGAGCACTGGAAGTTCGGGCTGGTCCCCTACAGCCACGACAACCGCACGCCCCGGGTAAGCTTTCGCCAGTCGGTTTTCTCGTTTTCTTGTTCCGTCTTTCTATTTGGCTGATTTTTGTCTTTCTTTTTGTAGACCTTCTGGTGCATCATCCGGGAGGAGGGCGAGACCCCCCTCCAGAACTTCGTGCCTGACCTTGCCGAGCCGCGTGCCCGCCAGTGTGACGAGAAGTCGGATGGGGACGGCAACGTCTTCCCCAGCCGGAACGACGAACCGGTGCACGACCCCCCACGCGGAGGTCGACGAGGAGGAGGTCGCGCCGGCTCCCGAGCCGACCTGGCGCCATGCGGTGGATGGCGACTCCAGTCGGTCGGGTGCTAGGGGAGCAGCTCTAACCGGTCTGGCGCCAGTGGGAGCGGCTCTAGCCGGTCTGGCTGAGGAGGAAGTGGGTCCAACCGGCCCATCGTGGAGGAGCCGTACCGTCACCCTTCCCCTCAGCCGCCTTGGCCGCAAGAAGGCAGCACCTCTGGTGGTGCAGGGGTGAGTTGTCTTCCGTCTCTATGCTTCTTCCTTCCTCTACTTTTGGGCGATTTTCCTATTCCTCGCTTTTCTTACTTGATTCTTTTCTTTCGTCCTTCACCCTTTTAGCTCGCTGGTCTCCTTTGGTGCTGCGAGCCCGACATGGGCGCTGACCGGCTCGCCGCCCCTACGCTGGACACCATGCCCCTTCTGCCGCTGCTTCTACTCCTTCGCCTAGGGCTCCGCCGCCACTCCCTCCCTGTGGTGATCCGATTACCACGGCTAGTGCCGGGGATGCTCCACCGGCTATGGTGGTACATCCGGAGACGACCGTGGCTACCCCACAAAGTGGAGGTAGTTCCTCCGCAGAGGCGAGGAGGGCCTCCACCGACAAGGAGCTCGTGATTGTTGCCAACGACAACTCTGACGGTGAGCCAGGGGAGGAGTGGCGAATGGCGGTGCAGGAGACGAAAGAGTCACTGACCGCCAATGCTGTTGACGACGACGTCTCTCCCACCGCCTCACTGGCGGATCTGGCTACCACCCTTGAGCTAGTAGTGAAGGAGATCCGGCTGCTGGAAGCCGCGTCTGGTGGCAGCCGGATCCTGGAGCAGAAGCTGGCTGCCACCAATGGGACCTCTTAGAGTAAGTGTTTTTACTCGGTTTCAGTAGCCGGATACTTTCCACATCTTTGTCTTCTCCTCTCTCTTTTTTTACTGATATCCGGTTCCCCGCAGCCATCATGGTGTGCGCTCAACGGGAGATCGATCGCCTGAAAAAGGCGAACGATCGCCTGGCCAAGCCCAACTCCATGCTCCGGCTGCAGAACAAGGAGTGGCACTCCAAGTCGAATGCGCTGGAGGCCACGATCAAGGAGCACGACTCCGCCCTCGCTAGCTGGGCCCAGGGCTTTGACCTCCTCGGCGCCCAAAACAAGGACCAGGAGAAGGAGGTCAAACGGCTGGCGGTTCGGGAGAAGGATCTTCTCGAGGAGTTGATGTAGATTGGGCGCACCGCCAAGGGTAAGTAGTTTCTGACTAGCTTTTCCTGTCCGGATCTGGTAGCCGGACCTGACCTTCTTCTTTATGACAACATTTTATCCTGGCGTAGACTTCCTGGCGTACAACCGGATACAGGAAAACTGGTCGGGGGAGCAGCCCACTGCCCAGGAGCTGGTCGCCCTTCTTGGTGAGGAGGCCGCTGAGCTGCACAAAGCGGCTCACGCGGTCTTCGATTTCCTGTGGCCGGATGTGGCGGCACCGAAGACGATTGCCCAGTTGATGGCCAAGGTGACGGAGGTGTCGGCTGCTGTTGAACGGCTGAGTGACTTGGCAGTGCAAGCCAGAGCAGAGATGGCCTTGGCCTTGATGCTCTCCTGGTACAAGGATGCCCATGTCGAGAAGATCGACGGCGGCTTCCATGCTGGTGCCGATCTCACCGCCATTCTCCAAGCTGACCCGAAGATCCGTGCCTCCGCCATCAAGATCGCCGACTACACCGATGTCGACGAGGTTATCACCAACTCAGAGTCTGCCGGGATGCCGGATCTGCCAGCACGCCTCCTCCGCCTCCCGAGATCGCCTCCAGCCAGGACCTCCCTCACGATAAGGGCCCCGCAGCTTAGATGTGATCTTCGGGATGCCGGGTGACTTTGTATTTATTTTTTCTTGTTGAACTCTTCTGCTTGTGTTGGTTGCTTCTGACGCCGGATGAACCTATGGGACCTTCGACTCCTCTTTTATTCAATCATGTTGTTTGCTTGCTTCTATTTTCCTTGTGATTTTGTATGCTTTGAAGTTTTTATCTCTTGCCAGTTATACTTGCCCAACTACCTTCTCCCAGCTAGACACCTTTATTCGGGGGAACTTTAACTCTAGTGGGGGCGTGCCAGTGCACCCACTGGGTGTAGCCCCCGAGTTTCGGAGTAGCTGGCGAAGCCAAGTGCTTCGAATCTTCTTATTTCTTTTCCTGCCCTTGCCCTCACCTGGGCTCCAAATATCCGGCTAAACTCCTTTAGCCGGTTGGAACTACATGATTCCACTAGGGGTGCGCGAGCGCACCTAGTGGGTCTAGCCCCCGAGATTCGGAGCGCTTGATGAAGGCAAGGACTTCGAATCTTCCTTCTCCTTGAAATACGACTTGATGTAGTCATACAAAACAAACACACATATAGGTCCATTTGTTAATAGGTTAGCCGATTAAGGTAGAACTTATTAGCCAGAGGACATCTTTTGGTTTTCGAAAACTAGCTTGTGCTTCTCTGGACACTTAGTCACTTTCCCGTGCGCTCTGCTATTTATGCTGCATCCTTGCCGGGCAGCCGAGTTGCGGTCTGCAGCCGGAATCGAAGGGAGCTGACAGTACATTGCGCACGATACTAGGGGCTTAGTAGTTATATCATCTCAAAATAGGCGCAAGGCCGGACCGCCCAATCTGTCGCATATTCTCACCATTTTTCGTGTGAGATGCCTCGGGCTTTTGCTCTTTCTAGCCGGACAGCCGGGTTGCGGTCTATAGCTGAGACGAAGAGTGGGCCTCTGACATCATCGCACACTACTCAGCCGGTTTGTCGATTTAGCAGGTCGGGCCAGCCGGCGAGCCCCCGGGTAGGGGTTGTCGGAGCCGTAAAACTGAACCGGAAGAAAGAACGCACACAAATTTCTACAAGGAGCCCCCGAGTATCTCTTAGGGTTCCACATTTTTCATTCATAGAGTTCGTGGGATACATACACTGTCTGATGACTAGGTGTAAAACGGGCGGAGCAGGGCCGCATTTCAGGGGCGTTCTGTCTCCTCGTCCGACTTGTCCATCTTGTTCCTGTGTGGCTACTGCGTGTCGATGAGGTAGTAGGAATTGTTGTGCAGCGCCCGGCTGATGATGAAGGGGCCCTCCCAAGGAGGTGATATCTTGCGCATGCCCTTCGTGTCCTATACCAGTCGGAGGACCAGATCGCCCTCGCGGAAAGCGATGGGGCGGATCCGGTTGGAATGGTAGCGGCATAGGCGCTGCTGGTACAGGGCCGATCTGGATAGTGCTAGATCGCGGGCCTCCTCGAGGAGGTCCACACCATCCTCCCGTGCCTCCTGGTTGGCCTTTTCTTTGTAGAGACGCTTTCGCGGTGAGTCGAACTTGATGTCCGCGGAGAGGACGACTTCCAAGCCGTAGACGAGGAAGAATAGGGTGAAGCCGATTGACCTATTTGGCATGGTGCAGAGGCTCCACAATACAGCCCGAAGTTCATCGATCTAGCATCCGGGTGCCCGCTCCAAAGGCTCGATGAGGCGCGGCTTGATGCTGGCTAGCACTAGGCCATTTGCCCTTTCGACTTGCTCATTGGACTATGGGTGCGCGGCGGAAGCGAGGTCTAGTCGGTTGCCCTTGTTGCTGCAGAACCGGGCAAATGCCCCCTTGGCGAAGTTCGTGCCGTTATCCGTGATGATGCTGTTGGGGTAGTCGAACCGGTTGATGATGTTGGTAAAGAAGGTGATGATTGTTGCCCCGTCCAGCTTCCGGATAGGCTTGGCCTCTATCCACTTTGTGAACTTGTCCACCACCACCAGCAGGTGGGTCATGCCCATGCGCGCTCGCTTGAAGGGACCGACCATGTCGAGTCCCCAGACGGCGAAGGGCCAGGTAATCGGTATGGTCTTGAGCACCGTTGTCGGCATGTGCCTGAGCTGCCCGAAGCGCTAGCACCCGTTGCACGCGCGGACTAGCTGCTCGGCATCCTCGAGGGCGGTGGGCCAATAGAAGCCGTGGCGGAACGCCTTGGCGACTATCGCCCTGGATGAAGCGTGATGCCCGCACTCGCCCTGGTAGATGTCCTTGAGTAGCCGGTAGCCCGTGTCCACATCGACACATCGCTAGAAAATGCCGGATATGCTGTGTTTGTATAGCTCCTTATTGATGATGGTGTACATGTGCGCGCGTCGCCGGATTTCCCTGGCCTCTACTTCGTCATCTGGAAGTTCTCCATTGGCGATGTAGTTCATGAAGGGCTGCGCCCAAGATGGTATCTCCTGGATGGTGAGGATGCTCTCGTTCTCCAGCTGAGAGATGTCAAGGGGTCGCCTGGGTGAGGTACCCGGAATGGCAACCCTCGAGCCGCTTGATGAGCCTGTAGCCCCCGGGTCTTGCGAGCCGGAGGGTGCGGGCACACCGAAGTTGGTGTGAGCCTTCTTCTTCGCGGGTTCCACGGGTTCCGTGTCTGCCGCGCCATGAGCCGACATGCTTCCCGCCCAGATGATGGAATCCAACTCGGGAGACGGATTGATGGAGGGCTTGCGCAGATGCTCCAAGGAGACCCCTGGCAGGATTGCCTGCCTGGTGGATCCGATTCGGGCAAGCGAATCAGCTGCCTCGTTGTTGACGTGAGGGATGTGATGGAACTCACATCCGTCGAAGCAGGCACTGAGCTTCTGCACGTGGAACCGGTAGAGGGCCATGTTTGCATCGCGGGCGTCCCAATCTCTAGATTCTTGTTGTACCACCAGATACGAGTCGCCGTGCAAATGATTCGGTTGAACCCAATATCCTTGGCCAGCCAAAGGCCATGCACTAGTGCCTCGTACTCGGAAACATTGTTGGAGGCCGTGAAGTGGATCTGGAGAACGTACTCCAACTGGTCTCCTTTGGGCGAGGTGAGGACGATGCCGACTCCCAAGCCCCCGAGCATCTTCGAGCCGTCGAAGTGCATCCTCAAGTGGTCCGAGTCGGGAACCGGGGGGAGGTACTGGGTTTCAGCCCAGTCGACGAGGAAGTCGGCCAACACTTGCGACTTGATCATGAGCCTTGGCCCGTACTGGATGGAGTAGGCGGCGAGCTCGATGGCCCACTTGGCGACTCGTTCGGTGGCGTCCTTGTTGTCGATGGTTTCTGAAAGGAGTGTGGTGCACACCACCTTAATCGGATGCTCCTGGAAGTAGTGCTTGAGCTTCTTGCATGCCAGGTACACGCTGTAGCACATCTTCTAGTAGTGGGGGTAGTTCTGCTTGGAGAGGGAGAGAACCTCGCTGAGGTAGTAGACGGGTCATTGAACTGGTTGGGCCTTGCCTTCCTCGGGGTGCTCTACCACCAGGACGACACTAACGACCTGGCTGATGGCTGCTATATAGAGCAGCATCGACTCCTTGCTAGCCGGCGTTGCTAGAACCGATGCTATGGATAGCATGCTTGAGGTCGTGAAAGGCGGCGTCGACCTGCGAGGTCCAGGAGAACTTATTCGCCTTCTTCATCAGCTGGTACAACAGAAGTGCCTTCTTCCCCAGCCGGCTAACAAAACGACTAAGGGATGCCAGGCATCCGGTGAACTTCTGGACTCCGAGCAAGATCTTGGGCGGCTGCATCCTCTCAATAGCCGCAATCTTCTCCGGGTTCGCCTCGATCCCTTGTTGTGAAATGAGGAAAGCAAGTAGCTGGCCGGACAGAATGCCGAAGACACACTTCTCCGGGTTCAGCTTCATCTGGTACCGGCGGAGATTGCCGAACGTTTCCCCCAAGTCCTCGAGGAGGTTCTGCATCTCCTTCGTCTTGATGACGACGTCGTCCACGTAGGCATGCATGTTTCGGCCGATCTGCAAATGTAGGCATTTTTGCATACAACATTGATAGGTAGCACATGCATTCTTCAGACCGAAAGGCATGGTTACATAGCAGAAAGCCCCGTACGGGGTGATGAACGACGTCTTTATCTAGTCAGCCAGATTTAACCGGATCTAATTGTAGCCGGAGTAACAATCCAAAAAGGACAACAAGTCGTAGCCGACCGTGGAATCGATAACCTGATCGATACGGGGCAAAGTGAAGGGGTCTTTCGGGCATGCCTTATTCAGGCTGGTGTAGTCGATACACATACACCAAGTCTTGTTCTTCTTCAACACCATGATTGGGTTGGCCAGCCAGTCTGGGTGGTACACTTCCATGATGAACCCGGCTGCAAGGAGCCGAGTGATCTCGTCACCAATGATCTTTCTCTTCTCTTCTGCAAACCAGTGCAGAGGCTGCTTAACCGGCTTGGCATCCGGCCGCACATGAAGTGATTGCTCGGCGAACTCCCTCGGCACACCTGGCATGTCCTTGGGTGACCATGCAAAGATGTCCTGATTCTCACGGAGGAAGTCGACGAGCGCGCCTTCCTATTTGCTGTCCAAGTTGGCACCAATGGTGACGAACTTGGTCGAGTCGGTGGGGTCGAGCAGAATATTCTTCGTCTCTCTAGCCGACTAGAAAGCTGTGTCCCCAGCAGGTTTCCTGCTAGCCGGCATCTCTTGCTGGGATATGGCCACATTACGCATGATCTCGCGCTTCTCTTCGGCTATGATGAGGGCTTCGGCCAGCTTGGAGCCGGCTGAGGCGCACTCCATCGACCGCCTGAAGCAGCCGACGACGGTGATCATGCCGTTTGGCCCCGACATTTTCGTCTTGAGGTACGCGTAGTGGGGGACGGCCATGAACTTGGCGAGGGCGGGGCGCCCGAGGAGAGCGTGGTAAGAACTTGACAAGTTCACCACCTCAAACCATACCGATTCGCGCTGGAAGTTCTCCTCGGTCCCAAAGATGACGTCCAGCTAGATTTTGCCTAGAGGAGCACAAGCCGGCCCTGGCAGTATGCCGTGGAATGTCGTGGTAGTCGGGCGCAGGTCGCACTCGCAGATGCCAAGCTTCTCCAGTGATGAGCGGTAGAGCAGGTTGAGGCTGCTGCCCCCGTCGATGAGGACGCGCGAAAAGCGACAGGTGCGCTCATTGGAGACGATGAGGGGTCAAGCACCATGGTGTAGCCCAGGGATTCGGAAGCTGATCCGGTTGATCCTCCCGGCTCCAGTGAGGGGTCTCCGACCAGTTCAGGTACTGGGGGACTGGGGAGACGATGGCGTTGACCTCCTTGGAGCACCATCTGCGACTGTGCTTGTCATCCAGCTCAGTCTCGAAGATGTGGTAGGCGGCGTGCGGCTGAGGGTAGCCGTTGTTGTTGTTGCCACTGTTGCTGCCGTTACCGTCATTGCCGGCTCCCCTAGCCGGCGGTGGAGGTCCACCGGGAGGGGGCGGGGGTAGCCGTTGCTGGTTGCCTTGGTCCTTCATCTGGCGGGTCCAGCTGCAGTTCTAGGTGGTATGCGTAGCCGACTTGAAGGGTCCGCTATGCCACTTGCACGGTCCATCAAACATTTGGTCGAAGGTGAGCCGTGGCTTCTGTCTTCTTGCGTCATTAGCCGGCGCGTCGGGCGTGCCCTCCACAGCATTGACCTGCCGTGTGTGGTAGTGAGGCTTCTGCTGTTCGGCTTGGCGGTCCTCATGGAACCGGTTGTCGTTGCCGTGCCGCCTGTAGGATCTGGCTTCCCTAGCCGGGTTACTTGGTTGGTCGCGAGCCGGCTCCGAGGGAGTCAGACGCCCGTCAGCACTCACCCGGAGAGGTTTCTTCATTGCGGCATCAGCCATGGCGTACTGGTCTGTAACTGTCTTGAGCCCCGCCATGGTTTTCGGCTCATCACACAGTAGCCGATGGCGATGCATGGTGCCCTCTCGGTACCCCTCGATGAAGAACCCGATCTCCTGGCTCTCCAGGATGCCCTCGTAGGTGTTGCGCAGCTCCGTCCACCTGGCGAGGTACTCGCGGTCCGACTCGCGATCGCCCTGGACGCACAAGGCCAGGTCGCGCGGGTGGCCCCGGACGCTTGTACGTGCCATTGAAGTTGTGGATGAACACATTCTCAAAATCTGGCCAGACGTTGATGCTGTTGGGTGCGAGGCTGTTGAGCCATGTCTTCACCGACCCGGTTAGCATGAGGGGGATGTAGCGCACTGCTATGCGCTTGTTCCCGTGGGCGATACCGACTGCCGTGGCGTAGTTGGTCAGCCAGTCTTTTGGCTTCATGCTGCTGTCGTATTTGGGGTTATCCCGAGGTAAGGTAAACTTATCCGGAAATGGCTCGTTCTGGATGCGAGGTGCGAAACAAACCGACACGGTAGAGTCTTCCTCTTCCGTGACGCGCGCTTGAGTGAGGAGCTCGATGCAGTCACGGGCATCCAGACGGTCCGGGTTGGGCGCTCCCACCTGGCTCGAGAGGCGGGAACCGACAGGTCGTGGCGCTCCGGTTGGTGGAGGGGGAGGTGGTGGGTTGATGTTCACCGTCTCCTCCTGACGTGGCTAGCCCTTGTGGCTAGAGCGCCGGCTACGCGATCTAGCCGGAGGAGAGGACACCTGCTGGGTGTCTCGGGGTGCACCCCTGCTGTTGCCAGGCGACTTGCTTCCCCTGGAGCAGCTGGGGTCCTCGTGCATCTGCCGGATGGCATCAGCCTGCTCGTCCGCGATCCGGAGGAGCTCCTATACCCGGGCGTGCTGCTGGTCTCGCTCCTCGCCCTCCAAGTTGGGCAGCTCGTCCGCCACGGCTTGCGCCACGTGCAGGTTCTTGATGGGTGTGCTGTAGGTTGGCCAGACAAGAGCAGGTGGCGGATCCGGCTTGCCATCCCTCTCTATCCTTCCGCCTAGCTCGCCGCCTCGGTGTCACACTTGCCCGCGCTGGCTCGGCTCCACGGTAGCCGGAGTATGGCCGTGCGCGCGGTCGTACTCGCGCCGGGTGATCTCAATTTGCTTCCTGGTTGCAGCCAGCTCGATGGGCTCCTGCAGGAGAAGCTGTCTCTCTATGGCGAAGTTGGCCTCCGCCTCCTCCGGGTTGTCCCCGAGGTTAACCGGCATGAGGAGCCGGTCAATGGCCTCTTCCACCGGGTTCCTCGACCATGGTGGAGCAGAAGTTCTAGGCTCTCCATCGCCCTGCTCCCGAGGATGGCGAGGCTGGGAGCTGGAGCCGGCCATCATGACCTCGACGCCGCGAGGAGCGACAAAGGCGCCGCTACCAGGGTGCAGCGGCTCCATGACGGAGACGATATCCATAGGGAAACGCTCCGACACGGTGGCGACGTAGACAGGGAGGTCGCCGAAAAGCAGAATGGAACCATTTGCCGGAAATGTGGATCCAGTGAAACACAAGACATTGTCGATGATGCAGTAGAACTTGCCGAGCGTAAGCACTAAGCTGGAGGGCATGCGCTCACCGGCTGAAGTGTGGGGTCCCGTGCGGAACGTGACTCTAGTCAAAGCCATCTTGCCCCACGGTGGGCGCCAACTGTAGTTGTATTAGGAACGGCAGTACCTAAACAGGTTAGATAGAGGTGTGGGGACTAGAAGGAAAGCTCTCGACGGCGCCCGCAGGCGGGATTGGATACCAGCAAGTGTAGCGAGACACAAGAAGTACCCAGGTTCGGAGCCCTCATGGTGAGGTAAAACTCTTACTCCTGCTGATCTGACTATCAGTAGTACACGGGCTACAATCGCTCCTGGAGCTGTATCTTCTATCTACCTTCTTAAATGAACTGAGACCAACCCTTGCTACGAGAGCCTTGCCCCTCCTTATATAGGTAGAGGGGCAACGGTCTCACTGGACAGTCCGGCTGGCAAGCCCCACAGGCGGGTCCTAGCCGGCTGGTCATCTACAGTATTCGGTATGGTTGCGTCCCATTGAGGTACATGTGGTAGGGTCATCGTGGGTACAGTGAACGCCGTGCGAGCCTGTCGTCAGCACCCGGCCACTATGCCCGCGTCACCCAGCAAAGTCTTCGATATGGCCTCGTAGTGGCGTGTCTTGTCGTTGTACCAGGGAGTACTGCCCACCGTGCAGCACGTTGCCTTTTCCTTCTAATTGCGTTCGGCTACGCTGGTGTAGCCGGTCCTGAATCTTGTCGCCCTTCCTGGTTCCGGCTACCGTAAATTAGTTCAGCCAGCCGGACACGAACCGACTGCCGTAGTTCTTTTCCAGTTGGGGTATCCGGAGGTCATCCCCCCGACAGCATGCTTCACGCGGACACCCTTGTCGGGTCTACGAGGATTTTCCCGATCATGACCTCTCTTAGGGCCCCTTCTTTTCCGGAGTTGCGGTCCACCTGTTGGATCTGGGGTACCCGTGTAGACGACAGTAGAACCCGTGCGTTCCCTGGACAAACTAGCCATGGTCGGGCTCCCGCGAAGAGGAGCACGCCGACCTCCATGTCGAAGTGGGAGTGCACCACCGGAAGCAACTCCTTGATAAGGAGGAGTCCATATGGTAGTCCCTCCTCAGCAAGGATGACGAGCTCCGAACCTTGAGGAAAGGGTTCATGTCCCTCTGAGACGACCGATCCCAGCTGGCCGTGAAGGTGGACGAGTTGGAAGGGGCCCTAAGGGCGTCCGCGGCTCAGGAGCTAGAAAATGTGGCCTGAGCGGCAGATCTGCGGCAACAGCTTGACGACCTCTGCGCGGGACTTTCTTGCTTAGAAGAGGAGGTCCTTCGCCTAGGAGATCAGCTGTCGAAGGACAAACAGGAAGCCGAGCGCGTGTGGTTGTCGCTCCACATGGAATAGGAGGCACAAGATGTACGGTTGTCGCGGAAAAGCATTTCTAAAGTTAACTTCATGTAAAGTAGTGTCATGTACCGTCCCTTTCCGTTTTGAAATTGATGAGTTTTTCTAGTTTTTTCAGCCCAATAATTGAAACATACCGAAATATTATTGGAACAGGTTGTGAACAGTAAAAAATGTTTTATAAGTTTTAAAATTTTCAAAAATGAAACATTGAAATCAATCTGTGAACAATAAAAAATATTTCATAAGTTCTAAAAAATGTTTCAGTTTTCCTAGGCTGACGGCACGTCAGCACTACTTCACATGAAGTTAAACTTAGAAAATCCTTGTCGGCGGTCGTTGTCGTTCCTCCTAGTGGCCTCCCAGCTGAACAACTTGCTACCATCCCTCCATCTGCATCCGATAGATCTTCCTGGTTCAGGTGAAGATGGCTGCTTCCCACTTCTTCTCCGCCTTGCTGATGCAGCTCGAAGGCCTTTGCTCCTCCGTCCACTTGCTGTTGTAGGAGGAAGGTAGGGATGAGGCCATAGGGGTGGCCCAGGTTCTGCTGTCCAAGCTACACCACCACATCCCTCACTTCGACATAGATCTCTAGGTTTCTAGAGAAGCGGTGGAGGCCGTTGTTGCTAGGGTGGTGGAGCAGCGCAGCTGGTCGATTGAGGCCGACTCGCTTCTCTTCATCGATCCTGTCGGCAAATAAAAGAGCAAAGCGTTGGTATTTGTTAGATTGTATTCCTTTCTTACTGCTTTCACTGTATTACTTGCCCAATAAACATCACCGTGTTCCTGTTTTAAGTCCCCCTTTCTTACTTAGTGTATTCATTGTCCCACGTCTTTCCGGGGGATTGTATCAGCCTTAGGCCTTGTTTGGATGTACTGGAATTTTTATCCTGAAAAATCAAATCCCGACCGGGAATCCACGAAAATAGTTTAAATCACCGGGATTTTATTCCCCACCTTTTTAATAGTGGATTTATTTCCTTGGGAAAAGGCTGGTTCCCTCTTACCAAACAAGCCCTTAGGACTAGGGACCGGGTCCGATATTATCGACTACGGGGTGCACCTCCTACTGTGCAACCTCTTCATCTTTGTTTAGTCCGCCCCGGCCCGGGATGGACCGGATGAACGCTCACAAGGACGCTCCTCCCTAGGACGCCATTTGTACGACTAGGCGTACACTTAGTCTTCTCGAGAAACGAGAAACAGGGACGAACAGTACTATACAAACATAAGGAACCCCACAAGTAACTTCACCTTGGAGAACTTATCTTTTTCTTTTCTTTGGAGCCCGGAGTTTGCTGGGCGTATCTGGGCTTGCTGAGTTCGTGCTCCTCCGCGGGAGACTGGGCGCTACTTAAACCGGGAGTATGGACTGGGTTTCACTTGAGGTAGTCATTTGATCGCGGGGCCTCCCAGTTCTAATAGTTCGGAGTGGCTAACCTTATCAAAGCCCTAGGGCGGCCAACGCGAGGCCGCTCCGACGATGGTCGCGAGGCCAACCTCCTATTATGTTTCCTCAAACGCGTACCTCGTGCACACCAAAACTACACATCAAGCATGAAACACAACATCACAGAGACTCGAAATGAGGCGGTCCTCCTCCTCGTCTTTCAGGGTTGGGGGAAAACCTGGGCTATGACTCTACCTGGCCTTTCGCCGTTCACAGAAAGAACTCATGTAACGGCCCTTTTGTTGGGCCCCAGTCACCTACCCCACGGAAATGCAATCCCCCTGTAAGTTGGTCCCCGGACACCATCTCTACCCTTCATTTCTTTGAGATTCGTGCTACAAACTTTGCAAATTTCACCTCCCACCTCTGTACTATCTATTTTTATAGGTCCCTCAAATCTTACAGCACATCCCCTCTATTTTGAGATTTTGTTACATAAGACGATTTCGTTCCATTTGATTTTGGATGAAGCCAAACTTATTCAAAGATTTATAAAATTTAATCAGCAATTTCTTACATAATTATTTTTTCAAGAATATTCAAGAATATTCAACAATATTTCATATAATGTTTTTTCAAGAATATTTCTACAAATATCCATAGAAGTTTCATACATTTTTCCAAGATATTTTTTTAAAGATACATGGGTGATACCTTCGATCTAAATTACAGATGTAGTATAGATCTTTTTCCCTAGTAGACCAAGGTTATCGAATCCCCGGGAAGCATAAAGCATAGTAAAGTTATTTTAACGGATCTTCGAGAGTTTTACAATTCTTTTTGTGTTTTATCGGACCAAGAGTTTGCTGTTTTTTACTGTTGTCGATGATGGAGAGAGAGGGCCTAGGGCTTTCGGTTTCACCTGTAGCTGTGCAAAACATCTGATTGGAATAAAAGATAATAATAAAGTATGCATGTAATTATTAGAGCAAGATAATTATATGTGCGCAGTGCATCCATAATTGCTATTTCCTCCGCAATCGCTTATATCAATAACCTACTAGTCTCATACATAGAAGAAATAGAACTAATGATATACATAGTGATGTCACCGTTAATCCCAAGTAAATCCCTCACATACATCCGTACTACCCCTTCTTTCACTAGGGTTTCCAACCTGCAGATTAGTCATTACTCATACTCCCTATATGTAACACCCTCGAATCGGGCCTATGCAAATTTTAGCGCTTCCCGCCAAACCCGCATAGAAACGATTCAAGGACGCCCACCAGGCACTTGCGTGCAGGTGGAGAACGAAGTAATACCATTACACATTAGTCCACGATGGAACTCAAAGAACATATATATACATCAACGACTCCATGAGTCAAGAATACAGATATACAGTACAAAGATCTAAATCACCTTGAAAACGATACAACATCCGAGTACGGATAAGATGCAAATGGGGCTAAGAGCCCTGAAGAATAACCAATGGCGTCCATAACCCTGCCCAGGCCAAGCCAGAAGGGTAACCCTGCTAACGACGTCGAACTTATACCTGCTAAAACAAAAGGGGTGCCGACAAAGGGCAAAGGAAAAAGAGAGCGGTCAGTACTGAGGCCAGTACATGGCGAGGCTAGAATTCGGCGGCTCTCGCCTACATAGGTATGGTGGACTAAAGCGGCAGCGAAGCATGCACAAAACAACATATAGAGACTCGAAACCACTGTCGGCTATTAGAGAGGGATAAGAAAGACCTATTCGAGACCAACCTGATACTATCACCAATCATACCCATCCTGGTATTCCCCTGGAGACCAAACGAGGAAGTCAAACCGAGGAACTCACACAGTTGGCAGTTTTATTCATTTCATTATAGTTGAAGCACTTACTAGTCAGATATAGATAGCATGAGTCATCCTGATAGCATAAGTAGTGGGCAGTTTTAGTTAACCATTCAGTTGTAGTTGTAGTACTTACTAGTCAGATACAATTAGCATGTGCATCCCAAACCAGCAGTTGTTGGCACTTTTATTTCATTCCATTGGAGTTGCGATACTTACTAGGCAGGTATAACATGACACGATACACCCCAGTTCCACCAGTTATTGGCACTTTTATTATCCATTCCATTGTAGTGAAGCTGATTACTAGTCACATATTAAGTCAAATTTACAGCACTACTTTAGTTATGCTTGTCTATGATCGAGATACTGTGCTCCAAGTCGTCCATAACCGTGGACACGGCTTTCAGAAATATTTACCCTGCAGGGGTGCACAGATAGCAACACACGCACGATCAACCTTGGAAAAACCAAATCAAAACCCAACGAGGCTTTCACGACAAAACAATTATAGGATTCATAAAATATTTCAGGGGGCCACCCTACTAAGCTACCCGCGACGAAGTTGGCCGGCTCCGAGACGGACCCAGGGTTTGTGTAGACGGCGGTAAACGACTGGAAACCCGAAAGTGCGACTAGGCTTGTCGATACAGCGAAAACGTGTCACGATCCAAAACAGTACAGGTGCTCCACGCAAATCGTAAATAAAGCAGTAAAGCATGGCATAAGTACAGGATAGTAATAAAGCCCCAAACTAGTTTGTGGCCCCAAGAAATAAGAAATGAATCAAGCTCTGACTAAGGGGATTCATGGTCCCACATGCGGATAGTGCGATAGTCAAGGAACATGTATCAAGTACTCGGGGCCTATGGGACACAAGTGAGCGGTTAAAAACCAAATATTTGCTATTGCCCACTGATGCCTCTGCTTTAGTTATAACTATTCCCAGCATTTTAATCAAGTTGTATTAAAATCATGATCAACTCCACCGTAAAGCATCTCCATCATTAAGCATAAGCCAACCTTCCGTCAACGGTGGAACGACAACGACGCGAACCAGCGCATGAGCAAGCGACTACGACTCGTAAGACTGACTATCTATCAAACAACAGGCAATAGCATTTGCCCAAGGCAATATGAAGGCTCCAAGGGATATATCTGGTATGAAACACTAAAGCATCGTGACACAGATAACAGTAGATCAAGAGGAGGAAGTAAACACTATAAATGCAAAATAGGTAGAAAGGGGGGGAATGCTCGCCTAGAAAACACTGCCGAAGAGACATTATCCAAAGAACTTGTCGATACTCGCATCAACTCATTGGCCTAATCTACGAAGAAGCAAAACACTAAAAGAAATACCAGATACACTATTTAATACTATGGCAGAAGAACGGGCATGATGCGTGTATGATGCATGACATGGCAAATATATGGTGCAATTAGGCAATATTAAGCGGAACCGGGGTCCCGATAATTAACTATATGATTCATGTTGTTTAGCTACCCTGGAATTTAAATATTGTCTTAACAAGGAAAAACATGGCATAGATTCGCTACACAAATTTAAATGGAGGCAATATAAGACTAAAAAATCCCGCATATAGGCTCCATATTTAATTATGAGTGAATCGACATAATGCCCCCAAACCACCGAACATGTATGCGAGTATGGATGAATTAATTATGCAACAAGTATATGTCAATATTATAAAAAATAGGGGTCTCGGATAGGGGTCACACATGAGGGTCTTGGCGATCTTGAGGTTCCGAGGGTTTAGGGGTCGACGAGATCGGCCTTCGCCTCCGGGAACGGGTCTTGGCGCCCGGGAAGGAGAGCATGAAGCCGATGCCGGGGTTTGGATCCAGGGTCTCGGGGTTCGACGGTGATCGGTCTTCGGATCCTCGAGATCGGTGCACTCGGGCCTCGGTGATCTTGGTTCGGGGTCGGAGAACTTGGCGTCCGGTCTTCGGATCCATGAAGACGATCTTGTCCGCGGTCCGTCGAGTGTCACCGGGGCGGTAGGTTCTTCGGGATTCTCTACATGCATCACCAAACTTGTCTTCGGGCTCAACTCTGCGTGTCAGTCTCGGTACCTAGAGGAGAGGGTCTTAGCAGCGAACAACATCGGTACACCGAATAAAAGATCCTGAGACCGAAACTCTTGCAGGGATTTTGCCAAACACTTGTCGGGCAGCTGAACACCGGAGTGGATCCGAGTCGCGGAAGCTGGAACTGTTGTCATGCTGGATACACATGTTGTCGATGTAGTGCAGAAGAAGTAAGACAGGGTCACACGTCGATTCTCTTGTCCTTGTCCTGGTACCTGCATGCGGCGGCTTGGAGTGCGTCTCAAGACGAGAAGAGGCAGGGCGGGGGTGACCAGCGAGAGGCAGAAAAGACCACGGCACCGACGGGAGCCGTAGCCAAGGTGGAACCTGGTCGTGCGCAGGCGGGGATGCACACCCCAACACAATGCAGGGGTTGTGGACCGGAGGGCTCGTCCGGTGGCAGGGAGAGGCGCAGGAACGGAGGAGCATGGCGGCAGCGTCGACTGGTGGCACGGCCGGGACGCTTCTGCTTGTGTAGAGGCAGCGTAGATGCGAGCCCGAGCGGAGCTGACGAGAGGTGGATGCGGTGGCTCGGGGAAGACATGGACGACGCCATGACCTGAGGAGAGAGAGGAAGGGCGCCATGGATGACGGTGGTGGCAGCTCCGCACGGTCGACGATGGCCAGGGCAGGCGCCTGAGTGAGCAGAGGCGGTAGGGCTCACGTGGCCTACTAGAGGGAGGGGCCGAGGCGAGCACGGCCAGAGCGCTGCAGAAGCAAGCGCAGGCGGCGGTGCATCGAGGCGCTCCAAGGGACGGGAACGGGAGGAGGTTGGGGAAGGGGTTAGCGTGCGGATCGAGCAGGGTGGGTCCAGGGTCACGCCTGTGAAGCGAGCGGCGTTAGGCAGAGGCTTTGGTCGCGTGGGTCGTCTGGGTGGTTGTCGGTAGCGGGGCTGCAGGGTGGGGCCAGGGTGGTACGACGGGACGAGCTGGAGCGGTGTACGCGGAAGGGACATGTCGCGATGGGGAAGTGGGGCCAAGCGGGCATGGTTGACCGCGGCGTTGGTGCTAGGCAGGTGGTGGTCGCTAGCATGTGCTGGCGGCGGCTGTTGTGGTATGGGGGTGTATCGGCCGGGTAGTCTAGGGTTTGGGGATTTTAGGTTTAGGGCTTCGGGGTAGTAGGCTGCTGCCAGCTGGGCCATTTGGGCCTGGCAGGTGGCGGCCTCCCCGGTTTAAAAATATTTTATTTATCTGTTTTAATTTTAAAGACTTTTGTAAATAGTTTTTAGACAAATAGAAGATCTGGAAGAGACTGGGGTTTTGATTTGAAATAAAGACGGGAGATATCTAGAAAATAAAGATAGGCTTTTAGAAAATAGTTTTAGGCAAACAATGCATGATGACATGACAATGCTCAAATGCAATGTGGCATGATGACATGAGCATGCGGTCATGATGATGCACAAAAAAAAGACAACGAGCGATTTTCTAATAGTGGTTTTACCGGGGTGCTACACTATACCTGGCTCAATCCTCGGGGTCTTGGGTACCTCACAAGTCCTTGGATTGAGGCAAGAGAGGATACAATAATCATCATGTCATACAAACTAATACATGATCCCGTCTATGATAAATAACATGCACAAAAGCTACATGGCTAGGCCAAAGCCCTTAACCCAAAGAGAATTACTCACGCATAGAGATGGAATCAATAATCATAAACATTGCAATGGAAATCATGATATTGATAGCAAATAGTCTTACAATTTCGCCAATCGAAGATGAGATCTACTATTACAAGTGGTGGAATATGGCTATGGTGGTGGAGAAGGGTTTGGAGATTAGATCTAAGTCTATTCCTACGGCGGCTCTTCAGTGTTGTGGATGCAGGTTTCTGGGGTTATGGGGGGGCATTGTTTCTCGTCGCATGAGGCCTCTTTATATAGGGGTCCCTTCATGAAAGTTGTTCTGTTTGACCTAGCAGTGTCAATGGCAACTATATGCCAGAATTTTATTCATGCCGTATAGTTGGTCGTTAAAGCTTCTGTCTCCACTTCACGACCCCTAATTTCTTTGGGTTGTTGGGAATCTCGTATCTTTGACTTTAATTTTGTGATTCCCATCATCAAATGTCATTATCTGTGCAGGGAAAAATAGAAAGAAAGGATTCCCTTCCCCTTTGATCATTAGGCATTAATGGCAGGGTTTAGAGATATATTTCATCAAAAATATGAATAATATCCAGTTTAAATGTGGATGTAGATGGCTATGTTTCACAACCATGAACCTCGCCAAGCTTAAACTTGATCGTCCTCGAGCAAGAAAACCAAAATCAAAAAGAAACTCAGCATTTAAACTGAAATAACGAGATGATGATCTTACTCATGATTAGTAGTCTCATGTTTCCTCCACTTTATTAATCTGAAAAACTTCAGCATAGATAGAGTAATGGCAAGCATATCATACAAGTTTTTATGCATCCTTATAGCACAACAAAATTATTATTAACATATATGATTCAAATGAGTAAACCTTATTCCATGTCATGTAATTAACTCATAGGCTTGCCTTTGAACAATAAAGTATAATCATGTAAAATTGAGAGTGTGAGAGTTTGTCATGAAAAACATATACACTAGAGTATCTCAATTCTCCCACATCAATAAGTCAAGACTTTTCAAGCACTACTTTTCTGTTCATTGTCCTTCAAGAATTTCAGTTCTTAAGTAATTGAGAGCATGCCAAAAAAATTAATTAGTTTATCGGGCTATGATGGACACTCGTGGCATCACCAAGGTTTTTGTTCCTTTTGCACAATGATTACTCATATCAGCCAGAGGAGTGATTCCATCATGAACACAGCTACCCGAGAATGCCAAGAATCTTACCTATTATAGCATTGCTGCTACATATGTTTAATCAACTCATAGCCGAAATCTAGGAGTTTCCTCCATGAAGATCGTTCGTAGGCTAGAGGAGTTGTTGGCATCCCATGAAGTTTGACACGCATAAAGCTATATCATTCTTATGATTCACAAGTCAAACTTTGGCATGCTCACAAAAACCACTAAACATTAATTCAATTGAACAAATCCTTTTAGAGAGCTATGAAGTCAATCATTATTTTCTGTGGTGTTGAGTGTCTCTAGAAATAAGCCTTCAATACTAAACACTACAACACCCAAGCCTTCAATTGTGAGACTTTTTATTATTACAATTGTTTAGCAAATTTTTAGGCAATACTTGGTTAACTACAAAAGCTAGAACAAAACATACCCAACTAAATACCCATGCAAACAAAATTTACTACAATATAGATACTCACTCCACCAATATAATATCTTAACATTTACTACTAACTAGCATGGGTTTCTCAAACTTCAAAAGTGGGGAGTCTTAAGGCATACCTCTCATGATTGGTTCCACTTCTCTCTTCCCTTTTGATTTGCTTCTTGGAAACTCCAAGTCGATCACTCTCCTACAAATATGTGAAAGCCACAAGGAGAATAGAAAGGAAGGAAGAGGGAAAATAAAGATAAATGGAAAAATCTTTTTGTTGTTTTTAAGAGAGGGAATTAAAGAATAGAAAATTGGTGGCAAAACTCGGCTAGAATGTCTCGAAAACAAATAGAAATAACTAAAGATAAAGTGTTGGGGAAACCAACACGAGTGCTTATAAACTCAAATTAAAAACATAACCTCAAAATAAATAAAAGCAAATGAACGCCAAATAAATATAACGAGGAAACTTCCCCAAGATTAGGCTTTTGCAAGCCCTTCAAATCATTGTGGTGGCGGGAAAAAGTCATAACTCCAGTTCGCAAATTGAGTTGATAAATTACTAGTTGTTTCTCGGAGGTTCAAGAAGAGGTTATCCATCCTCTCCAAAGTTACTCCAAGTTCTTGAAAGTCTTGGTATGTAGCGAACCGGGTTGGTGGCTGCTCCTCTTGATAAGGAACTTCTTGCTCCTCTTCTTGGTCCTCATCCTCATCCAGAATCTCCTCCTCGGGTTGGTGTTGCTCAACCTGCAAGTCATATAGAAAACGTCCTTCCTCGATAGAGAAAATACCATTAGGCAAAGGAGCTGGGTAGAGACACCCAGCTCTAGTAATATGCAAGTAATAAACACCACCTCTCCTAGTGAGCATTCCACAAGCTTTTAAAGTAGAGAAACCAACACGTCGCTCACCTAGCACTGGTTGCAACTCACCTAGGTCGATGCTTAGGGCAATGGGAAGCACGGTGATGACGCCTCCACTTGTGATTGGTCCTTGGCTTTGGGAGGATTGGTACTCCAGGTAGCGCACAAGAATTGCGCCCAAGTTGAGTGACAAGTCGATGTTGTTGAAAGCAGATTTTGCAAGGACTAAGATGTCCTCCTCATTGAGTCTCCTGAACTCATTTCGTGCCTGCAAGGTGTTAGCAATTACATAGAACAAATAGTGAATTGCAGGATGTTGAATATTTTCCCCTTGCTTACTCTAGAAGTGAAACTCATTCTATTATAATAAAGTTCCGGGGAAGGATCTATGCCAGTAAAGGATGCACGTAAGGCATTAGCATTATTGTTTGGAAAATTAAAACATGGGCACCATTCATCTAGTGATAAAGCATAATTGTTGTTCATAAGTCAAAAAGAAATCATGTCCTCTCTATGCCATGCTTTAACGGTGCTTTGCAAAGAATTTAGAAATTGAAGAGTTAACCGATGATAAGTAGGCACATCATTGAATATAAAGTTTTGCAGGCCAACTCTATTGCAAAGTAAATTGAAGTCATTAGAAATACCAAGTTGATTCAATATAATGGGGCAAGCCCACTTGGTTGTCTCCACTTCTCGGTTCTTGATCATGTTGAAGCGATCATGTTGGAGCTTATCCCTAAACCGTATCCACATGCGTTCTTGAGCGACAACCCTATAAGAACTAGCGGTGGCACGAGCATGAGTTTGGATCCTTGTGTTCATCATCTAAAATAATAAGGAAAGACAAAAAAATAAAACTTTTTGATCCAACAATAATAAGCATAACATATTCCTCATCTTAGCACACTAAAGAGTCACCTCAAAATAATAATCTAGGCAAGAGAATCATGTCAATTAGTTCATAGTAGGTCTCACCCTAGATTGATAATGATAACATATCGAAAATGAATTTGTAAAAAGTAATTGGAGGATCGGAGGAGAAACATACCGTAGATCACTTGTGTGCGAGGAAATTGAATGAAATTAAGTGGAGATGAAGATCTCTTGAGGTTTTGAGAGAGTTTGGAGGTAGAAGAGAGAAAAATGATTGAAGTTTTGGTGTTGGGGGTACCTTCCCGTGGCGATTTTATGGTCGGACGCAACTATACAGCCAAACTATACGACCGGACAATTTGTTCCCGCCGTATAGTTGGTATGATGTCAAAAATTTAGAGTTTTCACCTGGCGACGCAACTATACGGCCAGAACTATACGGCCGGGATTTTTATCCCTGCCGTATAGTTGGTCGTCAAACCTTCTGTATCCTGGATTTTTTTACAAAGACAACAATAACTATATGGCCGAAACTATACAACTAGAATTTTTATTCCAGCCGTATAGGTGGTCGTTAAACCTTCAGTACCTAAGAAAGAAAATTTATCGATGGTAAAGATATATATACGGCCAAACTATACGTCTGGAATATTTATTCCCGCCATATAGTTGGTCGTTAAACCTTCTGTAGTCATCAAAAAATTTCTATTTCTTCGATAATTCTTTCTTATCCTGAAACTTAGTGAAACACCTTGTTGTTGACAGAAAATGACAGTAAAAATTGTCTACCAACATCAGCATGTATAAAGCAGGATTTTTAGTACTACCGAACTTCTTATCCTCAATTGGAGCTTTCTAGCACTCTTTATTAAACATAAAACTTAAACTAAAACTTAAAAACTTTACTCAAACCATTATTTCACATGGGTTGCCTCCCATGAAGCGCTCTTTTATGGTCAATAGCTTGACCTCGATGTTGCTCACTTAGGCCAGATGAGTGGAATACCCACTTCAAAATAGTTGGCCTTCAAAGTGATGGCCTCCTTTTCATCATGCTTGGATTTCTTCTTTCTAGAAAAATGAATAACAAAAAGATCCCGCGAAGGCAATTGAAGCTTCACGTTCCCTTCATGTAGATTAATCAAAGCCTTAATAGTTCTTAAGAATGGACGGCCTAATATAATAGGAGTAGTAGCATCTTCAGGCATATCAACAATAACAAAATCAATAAGAGCAGGATAACCTTTAATGTATACTAAAGTATTTTCTTTAGTCCCTACAGCTTGTTTTTAGGTAGAATCTGCTAGATGTAATTTTAACTCGGTGATTTCAAAAGAGCAAAGATTTAACTTATTAAAAACACTTTGGAATTGTTGAAACGCTTGCACCTAGATCACAAAGTGCAGCTATCTCATTGGTCCCAATTTTAATCTTAATAGTAGGCTCAAATATATCATCAAGCTTCACAGGTAATTTTTCAGCAATTTTCTTATATTCTTCCTCAAGCTCACGTACCTTTATTGCTACCTGATTAACGAAGTGTTGATACATAGCTTCCTCATTTGCTTCACTTACCGGAATCTTGATATTGATCCTTTTTACAAGATTTTTAACGGTCTAATTTGGTGAATGAGCATTATTATAATCAAGTTCTTTAGGCTCCTCCCTTTGGATTCTCATCATCTTGAGGTCTTCAACAGGATTGGGATCAGCTTTACCTGCAAATTTAGCTAGAATGAGAGTTTGACTCTCGGTTATCTTACCTAGCTATGCCTCAACAATCCTTATTCTTTCTTGGAGGGCCTGCAAATCATTCCTCAAACTTAGAGCTTGGTTAGATAATTTACCAAGCATAGCATCATGGTTCTCCTTAATTTTAACAAGGATACTGTTTTGCTCATTTAGTGAGTCCATAAAGGACTTAAGTGTTTCTTGGAGACTACCATTACTTGATCCCATATTATTATTAGAGTTACCTGCAGGACTAGAATAATGTTTCTAAAAATTAGGATTATAATTCTTATTCCAAGCAGGGTTATAATCATTACAAGCTATGGAGTCTATTTTTTCAATATTTCATTCTGGGATAGCTCTTACCTGGTTTTCCTTATCTTTTACGGATAATATGAGCTCATCCAGCTTAGCATTGTGTTCTTCATTTTCTTGTGGTGATACGGAGTTCACCTTCTTCGTGTTTGATCTATCCACATGCCACTGGGCATGGATGTATTGCATATTGTCTAGCAGCTGCTTTGCTTCGGTAATATGTTTGCCCATAATTGTTCATCCAACTGTAGTATCAAGCATAGACTTAGACACAGGGTTAAGAGCATTATAAAATAAATGGAGAATTAACCAATCTTCCATCCCATGACTGGGACAGTTTCTCATGCATTCTTTCATCCTCTCCCATGCAAGCACTAGTGGCTCACGCTCTTCCTGTCTAAAACCAGTAATATTAGATCTTAGTTGCATAGTCTTTGCAGGTGGTTAAAATTTAGTCATAAATAAAGAAGTACACTCCACCCATGATGCAATAGTATTTCTAGGCAAAGATAGCAACCATTCTTTTGCTCTTCCTCTAAGAGAGAAAGGAAATAAGCGCAATTTCACCACATCAGGGTCAACATCTTTAATGTGCACCATATCACATATTTCAGTGAAAGTGATCAAGTGCATACCTACGTCCTCAACATCAGAGCCTCCAAATTGATTCTGTTGAACCAAACTTAAATAGTAGGGCTTAATTTCATAATCATCAGAAGTAATTGCTGGCTGGGTAATAGGAGTAAGAAAATAATCATTGTTGGGAGTTGCAAACTCCCCAAGCTTCTTTTCAGCCATATTTCCTATGTTTTTGGGTTTTCTTAAACAAATACTTATGATAGTAAAAACAAGAATTTAAAGACTAACTAATTTTTTTTGGTTTTTCAAATAAAGACTGTAAGCAAACTAACAAAATTAAAAACAAGAATTAAAACTAGCAAGGTTCCTACTAACCTCACCAGGGTAGCTATTGCTTCCCCAGCAACAGCGCCAGAAAAAGGGTTGATACCTTCGATCCGGATTACGGATGTAGTATAGATCTTTTTCCCTAGTAGACCTAGGTTATCGAATCCTCGGGAAGCAGAAAGCATAGTGAAGTTACTTTAACGGACCTTCGGGAGTTTTACAATTCTGTTTGTGTTTTACCGGACCAAGAGTTTGTTGTCTTTTGTTGTTGTCGATGATGGAGAGAGAGGGCCTAGGGATTTCGGTTTCACCTGTAGCTATGCAAAACATCTGATGGGAATAAAAGATAATAATAAAGTATGCATGTAATTGTTAGAGCAAGATAATTATATGTGATCAGTGTATCCATAATTGTTATTGCCTCCACAACCGCTTATAGCAATAACCTACTAGTCTCATCATAGAAGAAATAGAACTAATGATATACATAGTGATGTCACCGTTAATCCCAAGTAAATCCCTCACATACAGCCATACTACCCCTTCTGTCACTGGGTTCCTAACCTGCATATTAGTCATTACTCATACTCCCTATACCTGGCTCAATCCTCGGGGTCTTGGGTACCTAACAAGTCCTTGGATTGAGGCAAGAGAGGATACAATAATCACCATGTCATACAAACTAATACATGATCCCGTGTATGATAAATAACATGCACAAAAGATACATGGCTAAGCCGAAGCCCTTAGCCCAAAGAGAATTACTCACGCATAGAGATGGAATCAACAATCATAAACATTGCAATGTAAATCATGATATTGATAGCAAATAGTCTTAGAATGTCGCCAATCAAAGATGAGATCTACTATTACAAGTGGTGGAATATGGCTATGGTGGTGGAGAAGGGTTTGGAGTTTAGATCTAAGTCTATTCCTCCGGTGGCTCTTCAGTGTTGTGGATGCAGGTTTCTGGGGTTCTAGGGGGGCACTGTTTCTCGTCACCCGAAGCCTCTTTATATAGGTGTCCCTTCACGAAAGTTGTTCTGTTTGACCTAGCGGTGCTGATGGTAAATATACGGCCGAACTACACGGCCAGAATTTTATTCCCGCCGTATAGTTGGTCGTTAAAGTTTCTATCTCCACTTCATGATCCTTGGTTTCTTTGGGTTATTGGAAAACTCGTATCTTTGACTTTAATGTTGTGATTCCCATCATCAAACGTCATTATCTGCGCAGGGAAAAATAGAAAGAAAGGATTGCATACCCCTTTGATCATTAGGCATTAGTGGTAGGGTTTAGAGAGATATTTCATCAAAAATATTAATAATATCCAGTTTAAATGTGGATGTAGATGGATATATTTCACAGCCATCAATGGGCAACACCGAAACTGAAATGAATCTTCACTAGATCTTTTTCTGATACTACTAACAACATTCAAATTTGATTATTATTTTATGGCACAAATTCCAATCTACATATGTTTTTGTTTGAATCAAGCTAATACATCAGATCCAATCTACATAAATATCTACATATCTTTCTGCAAAGAATCATACATGATTCATATAATTTTCTACAAAAATTCATAGAAGATTCATTGAAGATTAATAAATATTCATATAAGAATCACTACTTGTTCAGAACATAAATACATGAACTTCTTCTTTACAGCATCAAAATTTCGAACATTATCAAATCTTGTAAGTTTTACAGCAAATCTATACAAGATTCATCCAAAACTTGATAATACATACAAGATCCATCAAAGATTCATACAAAATCGCATGAACTAGAACTGGATCCAAACAAAAAATACAAAATCTTGAAGAAAAAAGAAAGGAAAAGGAGCAAAAATAAAAGAACACAAAGAAACAAAAAGGAGAGGCCTCCAATCCTCCAGATCTGGCTGGAGCCGACAAGCCGCTTGCCATCTCGATCTGTCCGGAGAGCTGCATCGGGCGCGGGGTAGAGGAGCTTCTACAGGGACGGGGGAGGCGCGCTGGGACCTCCCGTCACTCGATCTGGACGGGGGAGCTTCTATAGGAGGCGACTCATGGGGGAGGTGGGGAGCACGGGGGAGGAGGGGTGGGGGAGTCTAGGAGGTGGGGCGACAGGTGGGGGAGGCGGCGAGGTGGGGGGTGACGAGGTGGGGGCGATGAGGTGGAGGAGGGGTCGGGTAGGCGTCGAGGTGGAGGAGAGGCAGGGGCGACGAGGTGGTGCCGGCTGGGCGTGGGATTAGTCCTCTCCATGGGGATTGCTGGTTGAATAAAAATGGCTAAAATGCAAAATATACTAGCGACGATGACCAATTGACTTTGCACGAATCTCCAACAAATGTGCGGCAAATATAATGCCGGGGCCCCTCTTACATGGGATTGTTTGTTTGTGGTACCAAACTTCCCGGGCGAGTGCATCCCAGTACCCGAGTTGTCATCAATAGCGCGGAGGGGCCGTAGTAGAATCGCTAATTGTCCAGAAGGGCCAAATGGGGGTAAATACAAATCTAACGGCCAAATGGTCGTTTGAACCAGACGAAAAACGGTTGAACTCAAATACCGCTGTTAGGTCAACTCTTCTTGGCCCTCCCTGTCAGTATTCCCCGTTATCTTTTGCGGTCATGGACTAGCTTACCCCTACGTGGACGAGATCCTTGAGTGGACCAGATCTATTTCTTTGCTCTGCTCTGCTATTCTCCCCTGCTCCCCTCCCCATAACAGTTGCTCAGCTCCGGCTGCTCGTCTCAGACCGGAGCTCGCACTTGCTCTAATTTGCGTCCCCGCCATGTCCGGTCAACCTCCCACGCCCCTAATCAAAGCTCACAGCCATCACCATCGCATCGTCCGCCGTATCGGAGCTTCACGTCCCCGGACTAATATCTCGCCTCTGGCTAGTCCTTCTCGCATGACGGAGCGTGTCCCATCTGGCGATCCTGGCCGGCGACCGGCCTCGGGCAGTTGCGTGCTACCGCGCACCCCATGCATGGTAGCCCTGGCACATCAGTTCGACAACCATGCTCTCATGGCCACCATGCTGGGCGTCCATCCCGTCGTGTTGCCGACAGAGTTGCTGTCGGGTTTCAGGTCTCGTTTTGGGATCAGACGAAACGAGGTCAAGATTGAGGTATGCGCGCCGCCATTCAATTTTTTCGTCTGGTTCGAGCACAACTCAAACACCGAGCGTGTTCTGCATTCTTCCCGTTCTTTCAAGTGCTCTGGGGAGAAAATGAGCTTCATGCATTGGCATCGCGCCTGTGGGTGAGACGATCGCTTGGGGCAGCTTCGTTTCTTCTCCATACTCGGCTTTGATGGCCTCCCATTGGATGCTTGGGAGCCGGAGGCCCTCAAGCAGGTCGTCAGTAGACTTGGTGGCGAGCTGGTGGAAATCGTGCCACCGAGCGGCAGATGGGTCATCAAGGTAAAGGTGTGGCTGAAAGATCCTGACACCGTTCCTAAGATGTACAAGGTGCAGATTCCAAGAAGGGCAAGGCGACAACTTTGGTATAGGCACCCTGTCATCATCCACCTGGAGGAGGTTCTGGAATCGGCACAGGCATTCCGGGCCCCGAAGAGGCTGTCAGAAAGCGTCCTCGTCGCCTGCAGTGTTGGCCTGGAAGGATCGATGGCATAGGACCACCACCGTTTCACGACGGCGCACACAGTTTCGGTGGGGGAATTGGGCTTGGACAATATGGTGGTTCTGATTTCCCTCGAGTGAAGACAGAGCTCTAGTGAATTGCCATGGTATGTGTGGCTCATGAATTTGTAGTATGGAGAGCGTAGCAGGAAGTTAGCATCGACTAAAAATGTGTAATAGTTTGAATCGATGTGGTACGTGTGGGTAATGAATTTGAAGTAGTATGTGTGTTTAATAGTTTGAATCGATGTAGTATGTGTGGGTAATGAATTTGATGTAGTGTGTGTGTGTAATAGTTTGAATCGATGTAGTTGAATACCGTGCTTTATAATTTCTGTGAATAACCAAGGACAACCTCATGAAAAGAGGGTGGTCTGGCAATGAGCAATGTCAATTCTGTGGATGCCAGGAAAATGTAGTCCATCTCCTCTTCAAGTACAAGGTAGCTATATTTGTAACACGTTAAACTGCAGGACCATTTTGCAGACAACACAAGAAAAAGGAAAAATGGTTTACAGCACAGACAGCAGATGCAAAATCTGTAGTCTGGGATAAAAAAATACCAGTTAACTAGATTTAACCACGACTAGTAATTGAAGGAAATAGGTACTTGATAGTATTTGCTTACAACAGTAGTACTTCCATACAAAAGGGTCTTATACCTACACAAAAGTGGGGTAAACTTCCTACTAGTTTATAGAACAATTCATCAGCATTTCATCTACAAAAGCCATTCTTCAGTCTAAACTTAACTATTCTACACTGAAGGAACTACAGATCTCCACCAGAAAAGTTGGCTGGCCAATTGTCTTGAGAGGACATAAGTTCTTTGATCATTTAAGCCAAACTGATATATTGCCTTCCCACCAAACTACAAGAAATCTGCATCGTTCATGCACGACCGCTTTGCGTGCGCCAGTCCTGGATCAGTTGGACCATCTACGCCACCGCAATGATTTCTTTGAAACTGAAATTCGATATCTTCTTCTTGGGATCGTAGGTCCGTGTGAACTGGAACCTGAATTCCGGTGCTGAGCTAATTCCCGCCGCCGGCTCCGGCTGTCGAACAATCCAGCATGCTGAGTGTAGACGCTTGGTCGCCGCCACGGTACGACCTCCGACAGTGCGTTGGATGGAGCGTCTTTGCCGCAGACGGCGGGTTCCCAGCCTCCCCCACTGCGGTAAGGTAGCCTGCGCCGAAGCGTGGACGCGAGATTTCCTAGACCTTGGCGTTGCCCTGTTCGAGGGTGTGTACCCTCGGCGGCGTGCTCTCATGAACGATTTGATACGTACCTTGTTCCCACTGTCCAGAGCATGCCGTAATGCTGCCGCACGATTTATCCACATTGCTCTCTTGGCCCTACTTGCCGCATCCGGCGTCGATGACGCTGGCGCCGCCTCCGCGGCTGATTCGGCGCATTCGGCGAAATCATCAACCTGGCAGGGCAATGGGAGGACGGCCTTGAAGTAGAGCTTCATGGCCTGCCTTAGCGGGGCTAAATACCCCAGTTTTGGCAGCTGTCGCAGCGGCGGCTGCTGCTTAGGTGGGGCCATGTTACCCTAGGTGGTGCGGCGTGGAGGAGTTGCGCAAGGTGAACTGTGTTTTGTCGGAGAAGGGGATTGACATACTGACATTAGGTTTGGACTACGGGCACGTGTGAAAATAACCATCTCCCATTTCCTTAGAGGGTAATAATTCGACACTCGTTGCATTAACCGCTCAATCTTTATTTCCCTTCTCAGCATAAGAGTGCGAACGTATTAAAAAAGATTGGCCGTGGCTATCCACCACATCGGAAAATGTACTAGGACAGGTAGGAGACCGGGTTTCATTTTAGAAATGTTGATGACTGTGCCCTTATGTTTATACAATATTATTCCTACACAACTATGTACCATCGAATTGTAGCAACACCATCTGAAACAGGGGATGATGACGTGGCGTGTTTTCTTTTTGTTAAAGGGCATCAGAAACAGGGGATGATGATGTGGCATGTTTTCGGACTAGCGGGCCCGCCTCCTCCACCTTCAACGGCGCGCATCCCAGGTTCGAGGGCTGGTGCTGCACACCAACACATTATTGTGCAATTTTCCATGTGGAACCTGAATTCTAGCGCTAAGCTGATGCCCGCCGCCGGCTCCGGCTGTCGAACACAGAGAATTCTGAAAGAAGCTACTAAAAATAAATACTTTGAATTCTGAAAGTACTAAAATTAAATACATTACAATTTTGTCTGAAAGGTAATACGCATACTGCTGAGCGAAATAATATAAATACAGTACAAATTTGTACTTCAAAAAATAGACCTGAAAATGCTAGAAAATAACCAAGGATGAATATAGGATTCATTCTCCCCTATATTTTTCATCGTCGGTGGCTCCCGCATGCTGCAACACATGTTCAGAGAACTCTCGCCGTCTGCAATGTGCTGCCAGTATCTCGTCCAGAGGGTAAGGTCTCGGTGTATGTTCCAGACTTAAGCCATACGTCATTGTTGGTTCCTCTTCCTAGGCTTGAACCTCATGATCGTACAATCTGATATAATTCGTGTAGTATATGCAACCGGGTTTGACTGTAGGGTGTAACCTGGTGTCAATGGAGATAGACCGATGGTAATCAACAAAGAGGGCACGACTTCCAATGTCACCGACGGCCTTGAGAGAGCCGTTCTCCATGTCCACCCGGTACAACACCGGTTGCACTTTGGCAAAATCCCCGTTCAACACAAGAAGCAGATCACCATCTGACTCAACTAGGTAAAATTTGTAGCCTTCGCGTACCTGTTCAAAGACTGGGGATGGAATTATTTTGGCCATCGTGACAGTGCTCACACGCTACTCTAACTGGATGTTGGTCGACATGATGTCTCCATTCTCAAGTAAGGTATATACTTCCTCTCGGAATGGCGTCATGCAGATCAGAAGCGTATCAGGAGGTGGCGAATACAATCCTTCTCCAAATGATTCATTGATTTGCCCCGTTGGGGTGCTCTGATCGGCCCATAAAATATGATCTGGATAATCTGTGCAAACGAAGACCATCGTCGGGGACTTCGTCACGATGACAGATTACAGAAGATCAGATGGTATGTGTGCTTGAAACTCAATGTTAGACTTATGAGTGATTGGGTTCAGAAGCCAAATCTGGTATGGCTCCACCCTCTGAGCAAGCACGATGATGCCACGAGAAACACCGACGAAGTAGAATCTTTTGGAAGAAGAGGGCATCGGTTTGCACAAAGATGTTTACAATGGAAAATACAAATAAATGAATGTTATATATATATCGGATGTGAATGTGAACCTGCGATGGACGTCCATTAGATTCGTCCTGAAGCAACGACCAGTGGCGAGGTTGAGGAAGGTGAAGTCCCGAACGTCTGGAAGTGTGTGATCTATCATGATCTAGTTGTTGAGATGGAATTCGGGCATCTTTAAAGTGCGGCGCCAATTGATGCAGACTTCCCGACAAGCAGCATAGGTGTCAATGTACTCCTCTTTCTCTAGCAAGTAGTCGGCGATCTTGCGAAGTGGGTCGGCCGGGAGATCAGACCAGTTCCTCTTCATCCGGCTTCTGGCCATGGCTTACGTGTGGGAATGTTTTGATCGAGGGAGAAACAAGAACTACCACTGCGAGGAGAAGAAGAAGAGGAGAACAGACGAGGAAGACGAAGCGGAACTGCCACTGCGAGGAGACGAGGGAGAAGAAGCAAAACTGCCACTTCAAGTTTGGATCAACGGGCATTTTTTCAGAACTAGCGCGTGAACTAGCCATGCACTGTATGCAAGTTTTGATCAAACAGGCTGACATGTGGGACCGGCTAAAAAAATTCCGTGTGGTGCTACCATGCATAGTGCGCTGATAGGTGGCATGTTTTCTGACTGGCGGGCCCGCCTCCTCCACCTTCGACGGTGCGCATCCTTGGTTCGAGTGCTAGTGCCGCCCACCAACACATTATTGTGCAATTTTCCATGTTTTTTTGCAACCAGCTCCGCTCCTCTGCTCCTGCCGCCGCCACTCCATTCAGTCATGCACCGCTCTCGTCGTCCCCTTTGGCCGTCGTGCTCCCGCCCTCCCCTCCCTGCCATCCCCTCACGTCCCCTCCCCTCCCAGCCCTGTCACCTTGCCGCTGTCCACCACCTAGGCACGTCTAGAAACGAAAATTGAGAGTCGGCCGTTGGGTTAGGTGCCCAACAACGCTGGTGATCTGGATCCCGCTTGGAGATGGATCCTACGAGGATGGAGAACACGGAGATAGGTCCTGCGCGGCTGGAGATCATGGAATCTCCTTCTAGTCTGGAGAGCACAGAGGAGAACGAAACAGGGGAAGAGGAAGCGGGGTGCAGAGCTTTGGAGGTATGGATCCCGAAGAAGGTGCCATGCATCCACATTGAAGGGTAAGAACTGTGATTCCTTTTTTGCATACCCCAATTAGTGTTTCTAGTCCCGTGGTGATGGCAAGGATATGTGTTGGTAACCGCAGGACGTCTATACAACTTGTCCTTGAGCATGATGCTTTGTCAAGCGAGCATGAAGACACTGAAATGTGTGGCGGTGTGGATGATGATGAGAAAGCATATCCAGATGTGGCTGCTGACCCTGATAGGATGGAGAGTAGGGAATATTTGGTTGGTTCGAACTTTGAGCCTGACTTGGGACTGATGAGGAAGAGGAATGTGAAGATGTGGAAATGGGATGTAGATACGATGATGAAGACGAGGACAGGCCAATGATACACTTTGACAGGGACAATCCTACAATTGATGAGGGGACTGTCTTTGAGAATGTGGAGGACTGTAGATATGCAGTTGCAACCTATGCAATCAGAGTTGGGTTTAAACTTATCATTGAAAAGAGCGACCAAAAGAGATTTAGGGTGCATTGTAGGGAAAGTAATGTGTGTAAATGGAGATTACATGCATCTCCAATGCGGGGTGGACACCCATTTCAGGTTGCAATAGCTACAATTAGTTTCAGTCTTTCTCATATTTATTCGTCTGATAATTAGCTCTGAATTATTTGGATTCTTATCGAATGCAGATCAAAGTAAACACGAAGAAACATAACTGCCTAATACTTCTTTAAGTGATAAAATTAGACCAGCGACTACCAAGTAGATTGCTGCTACTGTACTTTACTGGGTGAGGCAGGATCATAACACTGGACCTGCTGAACTCAGAGCAAAGATTAGCAAAAAGTTTAACATTCTGATTCCTTACCATAGAGTCTTTGATGGGAATGAGATGGCTCTAGACTTCATTCAAGGCAAGTGGAATGACAGTTTTCACATGTTGTATAGTTTCAAAGCTCAGGTAGAGAAAACATCACCTCGTAGTGTTGTTGACATCGATTACGGGGTTGTGAAAGGAAGAGAAAAGGTCTCGAGGGGGGTCAGGTATAAGCAGGAAGATAAGAAATGCTTCAGGAGATGTTTTGTTTGCCTGAAGGCATGCTGGAAGGGGTTCCTAGACGGCTGCAGGCCATACTTGGCAATAGGCGCAACTTCTTTAATAGGGAAGCTCAAGGGACATGCTGCTTCTTCTTGTGCTTTGGACGCACATAATTGGCTTCTACCTGTAGCTTATGCTGTTCTTGAGGGTGAATCAAATGAAAGCTAGACATGGTTCATGCAGAGACTACATGCAGTAATTGGTCACCCTGAAGGCTTGGTGATACACACCGGTGCATGTAAGGGTCTTGAGAATGCTGTTGATGCTGTGTTTCCTGGGGTTGAGCATAGAGAATGCATGCGGAACCTCGCTACTAACTTCACGAAGAAGTTCAAATGAAAGATCTTTGAAGAGGACTTGCGGTGATCAGCATACACATACACCCCAAGCACGCATGCTACTTACTTGCAGAACATGCATGTAGTGCCAAAGGTGAAAAAACACCTTGAAGAACATCACACCAAGCTATGGGCCAGAAGCAAGTTTGGTGAGTTAAGCAAGGTGGATTTTGTTTGCAATAATTTGGCAGAGAGTTTCAATGATAAGATTTCGGGCATGAAGACACTTGGAATTTTTATTTTGTTGGATGCAATAAGACAGTGCATAATGGTGAAGATATATTTAAGGCAAAGAATTTGTGCAAGAAATTTTTTAGGCCATAAAATAGTTCCAAAGGTGGTTATGTTACTGAATGCAAGAACCAAGGCAATGAGAACGATAAAGATGAGGATGATAAGAAGTTCCAGAACATTGGCTGAGGTTTATGTAGAATACAAGCGTCGAAGTGAATGGAGGTACACTATAGACATTGGAAACAAGACTTGTTCATGCAGGCAGTGGCAGATTACTAGTATACCATGTCACCATGAAATTTACTTCATCTTAAAGCTTAGAGATAGCAGAGCTGAAATAGAGAACTATGTCGACATCTATTTCTCCGTGGACAAGTTTGCTGCAACTTATGCAGAAAACATACCACCTATGGCTGATGAAAATGATTGGGAGATTGTCGATCCAGGGTTCAAACTTCAACCACCAGTCCTTAGGAGGCCACCTGGGAGGCCTAGAAAGATAAGGATCGAAGCCTCCACCGATAAAGGTTCAAGGCTAGGAGCTAGGAAAAGGAAATGCAAACATTGTGGCGGATTCGGCCATATCAAGAGGTTGTGCAAAAACCCAGTTACACATGATCTTGTCCCTGTTCACACCCCGGTGGCAGAAAATGAGGCTTCTCAGCCAGAACTGGAGGAAGAGCAGCGCGAAGACGAAGAACTTGAGGAAGTGCAGTAGGTGGAGGAAAACGGTGATGAGCACCCGGAGGAAAACGTACGTAAGCAGCCAATTTATGAAGAAGTGGAGGTGCCGGCGAGAAAAAGGTGTGAAAAGAAATAAAAGGGTAAGTGGAACGGGAAGGAAAGGGAAAATAATGGAGGTGTATTAGAATATGAAGAAGTTGCAGGGGTGATTGAGGATGTTCTTGAGGATCTTTCGGCTAACTGCAGGAGAAATAATAAATCCCTGCCAATTTCATCTTTGTACGATTCTCCAGATGAAAGGTAAGCTTAGAAATTGTTTTATTTGCCATTTTATCATTTTTTATCCTTATCAACTATTGCTTAATGCAGCGTGGGCTAGCAGACTAATAAGAGGAGCAGAAAGATGCGGGCACAGTAACGTCGTATGTTGAATTATATCATTGAAACTAAACTGGTCGTATCGTCTTTATTTATATCCGGCGTCATCTGTGATGGGGTCATGTGGACCAGATTACAATTTTTTAAATATTATTATATTATTTTTTACCTGCGTATGGACGCAGCTACTAGTTCCCATCTCCCTTGGATTCCCATCTCCTCTGGCGCACTCCAGAATTATGGCTGTGCCATCAAGTAGCAGAGTCAGCGTATTGTCCCATCAGATGTGAACACAATGACTTTGTTTGTTCAGAATTTGATGACTTTTGATTTTTTTGAAAGACAGAGAAACCTAAAACATGTATCTAGACATGTTTTGGGTATAGACACATTTAAATATCTAAAAAAGCTAAGTCAGTTATATCTGGACAGGAGTAGTACACTATTACAACACGCTCGACCCCTTCTCCTTGGGCGCACTCCAAATTATGGTTGTGCCATGAAGTTCTAGGAGCAGAGTCAGCGTATTGTCCCATCCGATATGCCAGGAACGCGCGAACTTTATTTTCAGGATCGGACGAGTTTCGACTAGTTTCAAAGACAAAGACAACTAAAACATGGCCAACATATATAGATTATGACGATAATATACTATGAATCAAGTGACCCGGATCCAAAGAGGGCATTAAGATACCGTACATAATTTAATTTATGCTTAAGTGGCCCTAATCGACTATGACACTCCCGCAGTCTCCATCATTGACGATGTTGTCCGCGTCACCGCCAGCCTCCTCCGCATCGGAATTGATGCCGATGTTCCCGGCAGCGTTCCTCCTCCTCATGGATTCTTCACGACGCGCCGCATTGATAACGGTGGAGGTCGTACGCCCAGGCACTGCCCAGAAGCGCTGCCTCCCTTCGGGGTTGTGCAGATCCAGGTGGATCTCCCGCCAGTGGGTTCTGCACAGCTCAATCAACGCAATCCTCTCCTTCTTGAACAACTTTCGCCAGTACGCGCTCGTGCGCGAGTACCGTGGCATTGCCCTCTTCTACTCCGACAGCTGGCGGCGGCACTGCTCGATCTGCCTCGCCAACGCGTTGTCACGCAAGAGCGGCGCCATAGGAACCCCGGTGTAGCTGAGCTCGAAGCCGACCGGAAGACTTGCGAATGACGGCGCGAGTATGTCATAGTGGGCGAACATCTAAGCCTCGTGCAAGCAGAGTTTGTGCCTCTCCCTCTCCATGGCGATGAAGGAACACGATCTGAGCTTCGACCCTGAGGTTAAAGGGGATAAGGGCAAGGACGTAGGCCTAGCGTGGTTGCCACTGCTAATCAATTCGCAGAACAGACTTCTCGCGGATCGCCCTCACGAAGGACAACCTTATATTCCATGCACCCCGATCCAACGGCGCCTAACAATCGGGGATCGGGTCTTCTAGAAGCCTGGAGCGTTTGCTGGTTCGCTCTGCATTCCGATTGTTTGTGGCCAATGGCTGTCGTTGAAAATAATACACATTTCAATGACAATGGTGGATCCATATGTGGTTAATGAAAAGAACACACATGCAATGACTCTAGCTGTTGTTAATAAAAAGAACACACATGCAATGGCACTGCTAGATCCATATGTGGTTTGTCAAAAGAAGACACATGCAATGACACTGGTAGATACATATGTGGTCTGTGAAAAGAATATACATGAAATGACTCTAGATGTGGTTAATGAAAGAATACACATTTCAATGACAATGGTGGTTCCATATGTGGTTTGTGAAAAGAACACACATGCAATGACTCTAGCTGTGGTTAATGAGAAGAACACACATGCAATGACACTGGTGGATCCATAGGTGGATTGTGAGAAGAACACATATGCAATGAACTCTAGTTGTTGTTAATAAAAAGAACACACATGCAATGACACTAGTGGATCCATAAGTGTATAGTGAAAATAACACACATGCATTGAACGCTAGTGGATCCATATGCAATGACACTTGTGGATCCATGTGTGGTCTCTGAAAAGAACAGACATTTTAGTGACACTGGTGGATCCATATGTGGTCTCTGAAAAGAATATACATGCAATGACACTGGTGGATCCATATGTGGTCTGCGAAAAGAACACACATCCAATGACACTAGATGTGGTTAATGAAAGAATACACATTTCAATGACAATGGTGGTTCCATATGTGGTTTGTGAAAAGAACACACATGCAATGACTCTAGATGTGGTTAATGAGAAGAACACATATGCCATGACACTGGTGGGTCCATATGTGGTCTCCAAAAAGAACAGACATGCAATGAACTCTGGTGGATCCATATGTGGTTTGAGAAAACAACACACATGCAATGACACTAGATATGGTTAATGAAAGAATACGCATTTCAATGTCAATGGTAGTTCCATATGTGGTTTGTGAAAACAACACACATGCAATGAGTCTAGCTATAGTTAATGAAAAGAACACACAAGCAATGACACTGCTGGATCCATATGTGGATTGTGAAAATAGCACACATGCAATGACACTAGTGGATACATAGGTGGATTGTGAAAAGAACACACATGCAATGACACTGGTGGATCCATATGTGGTTTGTGAAAAGAATAGACATGAAATGACTCTAGATGTGGTTAATGAGAAGAACACATATTTCAATGACAATGATGGTTCCATATGTGGTTTGTGAAAATAACACACATGCAATGACTCTAGCTGTGGTTAATGAGAAGAACACACATGCAATGACACTGGTGGGTCCATAGGTGGATTGTGAAAATAACACACATGCAATGACACTAGTTGTTGTTAATAAAAAGAACACACATGCAATGACACTGGTGGACCCATATGTGGTCTGTGAAGAGAATACACATGCAATGACACTGGTGGATCCATATGTGGTCTGTGAAAAGAATAGTCATGAAATGACTCCAGATGTGGTTAATTAAAGAATACACATTTCAAAGACAATGGTGGTTCCATATGTGGTTTGCGAAAAGAACACACATGCAATGACTCTAGCTGTGGTTAATGAGAAGAACACACATGCAATGACACTTGTGGATCCATATGTGGTTAATGAAAATAACACACATGCAATGACTCTGGTGGATCCATATGTGGTCTGTGAAAAGAACACACATTCAAGGACACTAAGTGTGGTCTCTGAAAATAACACACATTTCAATGACACTGGTGGTTCCATGTGTGGTCTGTGAAAAGAACACACATGCAGTGACACCAGATGTGGTTAATGAAAGAATACACATTTAAATGACAATGGTGGTTCCATATGTGGTTTGTGAAAGGAACACACATGTAATGACTCTATCTGTGGTTAATGAAAAGAACACACATGCAATGACTCTAGTGGATCCATAGGTGGATTGTGAAAAGAACACACATGCAATGACTGTAGCTGTTGTTAATAAAAAGAACACACATGCAATGACACTGGTGGATCCATATGTGGTCTGTGAAGAGAACACAAATGCAATGACACTGGTGGATCCATATGTTGTCTGTGAATAGAATAGACATGAAATGAATCCAGATGTGGTTAATGAAAGAATACACATTTCAATGACAATGGTGGTTCCATATGTTGTTTGTGAAAAGAACACACATGCAATGACTCTAGCTGTGGTTAATGAGAAGAACACACATGCAATGACACTAGTGGATCCATATGTGGTTAATGAAAATAACACACATGCAATGACTCTGGGATCCATATGTGGCCTGTGAAAAGAACACACATGAAATGACACTAGATGTGGTCTCTGAAAAGAACACACATTTCAATGACACTAGTGGTTCCATATGTGGTCTATGAAAAGAACAGACATGCAATGACACCAGATGTGGTTAATGAAAGAATACACATTTCAATGATAGTGGTGGTTCCATATGTGGTTTGTGAAAAGAACACACATGCAGTGACTCTAGCTGTGGTTAATGAAAAGAACACACATGCAATGACTCTAGCTGTGGTTAATGAAAAGAACACACATGCAATGACTCTAGTGGATCCATAGGTGCATTGTGAAAAGAACACACATGCAATGACTTTAGTTGTTGTTAATAAAAAGAACACACATGCAATGACACTGGTGGATCCATATGTGGTCTGTGAAGAGAAAACACATGCAATGACACTGTGGATCCATATGTGGTCTATGAACATAATAGACATGAAATGACTCTAGATGTGGTTAATAAAAGAATACACATTTCAATGACAATGGTGGTTCCATATGTGGTTTGTGAAAATTACACACATGCAATGACTCTAGCTGTGGTTAATGAGAAGAACACACATGCAATGACACTGGTGGATCCATATGTGGTTAATAAAAATAACACCCATGCAATGACTCTGGGGGATCTATATGTGGTCTGTGAAAAGAACACACATGCAATGACACTAGATGTGTACTCTGAAAAGAACACACATTTCAATGACACTGGTGGTTCCATATGTGGTCTGTGAAAAGAACACACATGCAATGACACCAGATGTGGTTAATGAAAGAATACACATTTCAATGACAATGGTGGTTCCATATGTGGTTTGTGAAAAGAACAGAAATGCAATGACTCTAGTGGATCCATAGGTGCATTGTCAAAAGAACACACATGCAATGACTCTAGCCGTTGTTAATAAAAAGAACACACATAAAATGCCACTGGTGGATCCATATATGGTCTGTGAAGAGAACACACATGCAATGACACTGGTGGATGCATATCTGGATTGTGAAAAGAACACACATGCAATGAAACTGGTGGATCCATAGGTGGATTGTGAAAAGAACACGCATGCAATGACACTGGTGGATCCATATGTGGTTTGTGAAAAGAATAGACATGAAATGACTCCAGATGTGGTTAATGAGAAGAACACATATTTCAATGACAATGATGGTTCCATATGTGGTTTGTGAAAGAACACACATGCAATGACTCTAGCTATGTTTAATGAGCAGAACACACATGCAATGACACTGGTGGGTCCATAGGTTGATTGTGAAAAGAACACACATGCAATGACACTAGTTGTTGTTAATAAAAAGAACACATATGCAATGACACTGGTGGATGCATATGTGTTCTGTGAAGAGAATACACATGTAGTGACACCGGTGGATCCATATGTGGTCTGTGAAAAGAATAGTCATGAAATGACTCCAGATGTGGTTAATGAAAGAATACACATTTCAATGAGAATGGTGGTTCCATACGTGGTTTGTGAAAAGAACACACATGCAATGACTCTAGTTGTGCTTAATGAGAAGAACACACATGCAATTACACCGGTGGATCCATATGTGGTTAATGAAAATAACACACATGCAATGACTCTGGTGGATCCATATGTGGTATGTGAAAAGAACACACATTCAAGGACACTAAGTGTGGTATCTGAAAAGAACACACATTTCAATGACACTGGTGGTTCCATATGTGGTCTATGAAAAGAACACACATGCAATGACACTAGATGTGGTTAATGAAAGAATACACACTTAAATGACAATGGTGGTTCTATATGTGGTTTGTGAAAGGAACACACATGTAATGAGTCTAGCTGTGGTTAATGAAAAGAACACACATGCAATGACTCTAGTGGATCCATAGGTGGATTGTGAAAAGAACACACATGCAATGAGTCTAGCTGTTGTTAATAAAAAGAACACACATGCAATGACACTGGTGGATCCATATGTGGTCTGTGAAGAGAACACACATGCAATGACACTGGTGGATCCATATGTGGTCTGTGAATAGAATAGACATGAAATGAATCCAGATGTGGTTAATGAAAGAATACATATTTCAATGATAATGGTGGTTCCATATGTGGTTTGTGAAAAGAACACACATGCAATGACTCTAGCTGTCGTTAATAAGAAGAACACACATGCAATGACACTAGTGGATCCATATGTAGTTAATGAAAATAACACACATGCAATGAATCTGGTGGATCCATATGTGGTCTGTGAAAAGAACACACATGAAATGACACTAGATGTGGTCTCTGAAAAGAACACACATTTCAATGACAGTGGTGGTTCCATATGTGGTCTGTGAAAAGAACACACATGCAATGACAGCATATGGGGGTAATGAAATAATACACATTTCAATCACAATGGTGGTTCCATATGTGGTTTGTGAAAATAACACACATGCAATAACTCTAGCTGTGGTTAATGAAAAGAACACGCATGCAATGACTCTAGTGGATCCATAGGTGCATTGTGAAAAGAACACACATGCAATGATTCTAGCTGTTGTTAATAAAAAGAACACACATGCAATGACACTAGTGGATCCATATGTGGTATGTGAAGAGAACACACATGCAATGACACTGGTGGATCCATATGTGGTCTGTGAAGAGAACACACATGCAATGACACTGGTGGATCCATATGTGGTCTGTGAACAGAATAGACATGAAATGACTACAAATGTGGTTAATGAAAGAATACACATTGCAATGATAATGTTGGTTCCATATGTGGTTTGTGAAAAGAACACACATGCAATGACTCTAGCTGTGGTTAATGAGAAGAACACACATGCAATGACACTGGTGGATCCATATGTGAATAATAAAAATAACACCCATGCAATGACTCTGGGGATCCATATGTGGTCTGTGAAAAGAACACACATGCAATGACACTAGATGTGGTCTCTAAAAAGAACACACATTTCAATGACACTGGTGGTTCCATATGTGGTCTGTGAAAAGAACACACATGCAATGACACCAGATGTGGTTAATGAAAGAATACACATTTCAATGACAATGGTGGTTCCATATGTGGTTTGTGAAAAGAACAGACATGCAATGACTCTAGCTGTGGTTAATGAAAAGAACACACATGCAATGACTCTAGTGGATCCATAGGTGCATTGTGAAAAGAACACACACGTGCAATGACTGTAGCAGTTGTTAATAAAAAGAACACACATAAAATGCCACTGGTGGATCCATATGTGGTCTGCGAAGAGAACACACATGCAATGACACCGGTGGATCCATATGTTGCTTGTGAACAGAATAGACATGAAATGACTCCAGATGTGGTTAATGAAAGAATACACATTTCAATGACAATGGTGGTTCCATATGTGGTTTGTGAAAAGAACACACATGCAATGACTCTAGCTATGGTTAATGAGAAGAACACACATGCAATGACACTGGTGGGTCCATAGTTGGATTGTGAAAAGAACACACATGCAATGACTCTAGTTGTTGTTAATAAAAAGAACACAAATGCAATGACACTAGTGGATCCATATGTGGTCTGTGAACAAAATAGACATGAAACGACTCCAGATGTGGTTAATGAAAGAATACACATTGCAATGACAATGGTGGTTCCATATGTGGTTTGTGAAAAGAACACACATGCAATGACTCTAGCTGTGGTTAACGAGAAGAACACACATGCAATGACTCTAGTTGTTGTTAATAAAAAGAACACACATGCAATGACACTGGTGGATCCATATGTGGTCTGTGAATAGAATAGACATGAAATAACTCTAGATTTGGTTAATGAAAGAATACACATTGCAATGACAATGGTGGTTACATATGTGGTTTGTGAAAAGAACACACATGCAATGACTCTAGCTGTGGTTAACGAGAAGAACACACATGCAATGACACTGGTGGATCCATATGTGGTTAATAAAAATAACACCCATGCAATGACTCTGGGGGATCCATATGTGGTCTGTGAAAAGAACACACATGCAATGACACTAGATGTGGTCTCTGAAAAGAACACATATTTCAATGACACTGGTGGTTCCATATGTGGTCTGTGAAAATAACACACATGAAATGAAACCAGATGTGGTTAATGAAAGAATACACATTTCAATGACAATGGTGGTTCCACATGTGGTTTGTGAAAAGAACACACATGCAATGACTCTAGCTGTGGTTAATGAAAAGAACACACATGAAATGCCTCTAGTGGATCCATTGGTGCATTTTGAAAAGAACACACATGCAATGACTCTAGCCGTTGTTAATAAAAAGTACACATAAAATTCCACTGGTGGATCCATATGTGGTCTGTGAAGAGAACACACATGCAATGACACTATTGGATCCATATCTGGATTGTGAAAAGAACACACATGCAATGACATTGGTGGATCCTTAGGTGGATTGTGAAATGAACACACATGCAATGACAGTGGTGGTTCCATATGTGGTATGTGAAAAGAATACACATGAAATGATTCCAGATGTGGTTAATGAGAAGAACACATATTTCAATGACAATGATGGTTCCATAGGTGGTTTGTGAAAAGAACACACATGCAATGACTCTAGCTGTGGTTAATGAAAAGAACACACATGTAATGACTCTAGTGGATCCATAGGTGCATTGTGAAAAGAACACACATGCAATGATTCTAGCTGTTGTTAATAAAAAGAACACACATGCAATGACACTGGTGGATCCATATGTGGTCTGTGAAGAGAACACACATACAATGACACTGGTGGATCCATATGTGGTATGTGAACATAATAGACATGAAATGACTCCAGATGTGGTTAATGAAAGAATACACATTGCAATGACAATGGTTGTTCCATATGTGGTTTGTGAAAAGAACACACATGCAATGACTCTAGCTGTGGTTAATGAGAAGAACACACATGGAATGACACTGGTGGATCCATATGTGAATAAAAAAATAACACCCATGCAATGACTCTGGGGGATCCATATGTGGTCTGTGAAAAGAACACACATGCAATGACACTAGATGTGGTCTCTAAAAAGAGCACACATTTCAATGATACTGGTGGTTCCATATGTGGTTTGTGAAAAGAACACACATGCAATGACACCAGATGTGGTTAATGAAAGAATACACATTTAAATGACAATGGTGGTTCCATATGTGGTTTGTGAAAGGAACACACATGTAATGACACTAGCTGTGGTTAATGAAAAGAACACACATGCAATGACTCTAGTGGATCCATAGGTGGATTGTGAAAAGAACACACATGCAATGACTCTAGATGTTGTTAATAAAAAGAACACACATGCAATGACACTGGTTGATCCATATGTGCTCTGTGAAGAGAACACACATGCAATGACACTGGTGGATCCATATGTTGTTTGTGAACAGAATAGACAAGAAATGACTCTAGATATGTTTAATTAAAGAATACACATTTCAATGACAATGGTGGTTCCATATGTGGTTTGTGAAAAGAACACACATGCAATGACTCTAGCTGTGGTTAATGAGAAGAACACACATGCAATGACATTGGCGGGTCCATAGTTGGATTGTGAAAAGAACACACATGCAATGACTCTAGTTGTTGTTAATAAAAAGAACACACATGCAATGACACTGGTGGATCCATATGTGGTCTGTGAATAGAATAGACATGAAATAACTCTAGATTTGGTTAATGAAAGAATACACATTGCAATGACAATGGTGGTTCCATATGTGGTTTGTGAAAAGAACACACGTGCAATGACTCTAGCTGTGGTTAACGAGAAGAACACACATGCAATGACACTGTTGGATCCATATGTGGTTAATAAAAATAACACCCATGCAATGACTCTGGGGGATCCATATGTGGTCTGTGAAAAGAACACACATGCAATGACACTAGATATGGTCTCTGAAAAGCACACACATTTCAATGACACTGGTGGTTCCATATGTGGTCTGTGAAAAGAACACACATGCAATGACACCAGATGTGGTTAATGAAAGAATACACATTTCAATGATAATGGTGGTTCCACATGTGGTTTGTGAAAAGAACACACATGCAATGACTCTAGCTATGGTTAACGAAAAGAACACACATGCAATGACTCTAGCTATGGTTAACGAAAAGAACACACATGCAATGACTCTAGTGGATCCATAGGTGCATTGTGAAAAGAACACACATGCAATGACTCTAGCCGTTGTTAATAAAAAGAACACACATAAAATGCCACTGGTGGATCCATATGTGAAGAGAACACACATGCAATGACACTCGTGGATCCATATGTGGATTGTGAAAAGAACACACATGCAATGACACTGGTGGATCCATAGGTGGATTGTGAAAAGAACACACATGCAATGACACTGGTGGATCCATATGTGGTTTGTGAGAAGAATAGACATGAAATGACTCCAGATGTGGTTAATGAGAAGAACACATATTTCAATGACAATGATGGTTCCATATGTGGTATGTCAAGAGAACACACATGCAATGACACTGGTGGATCCATATGTTGTTTGTGAACATAATAGACATGAAATGAATCCAGATGTGGTTAATGAAAGTATACACATTTCAATGACAATGGTGGTTCCATATGTGGTTTGTGAAAAGAACACACATGCAATGACTCTAGCTGTGGTTAATGAGAAGAACACACATGCAATGAATCTAGTGGATCCATAGGTGGATTGTGAAAAGAACACACATGCAATGACTCTAGCTGTTGTTAATAAAAAGAACACACATGCAATGACACTAGATGTGGTTAATAAAAAGAACACACATTTCAATGACAATGGTGGTTCCATATGTGGTTTGTGAAAAGAACAGACATGCAATGACACTAGCTGTGGTTAATGAAAAGAACACACACGCAATGACACTGGTGGATCCATAGGTGGATTGTGAGAAGAACACACATGCAATGAAATTGGTGGATCCATATGTGGTCTGTGAAGAGAACACACATGTAGTGACACTGATGGATCCATATGTGGTATGTGAAAAGAATAGACATGAAATGACTCTAGATGTGGTTAACGAAAGAATACACATTTCAATCACAATGGTGGTTCCATATGTGGTTTGTGAAAATAACACACATGCAATGACTCTAGCTGTGGTTAATGAGAAGAACACACTGTTGGGTTCGCAGCATAGAAAACAAAAAATTCCTACGATGGGAACTATACGCCAAGATCTATCTATTAGATACAAGCAACAGGTGGATATACATCCATAGAGAAATTACCCTCGAAGACAACAAAGCTTTGTTAACGAGTTGGAACTCGTGGATGATGTAGTCGTACACTTGTCGATCTCAAGATCATGATGAAGTCCAGTAGGTCCGGCTCCAGCACGTCCATCAGATCTAGGTCCAGTATGTCCTGCACCACCAAGTCTAGCACCACAAAGCAGCGGTGCATCCATGATCGCACACATGTCCAGTACCCCGACAACCTCCATCCCTTGCTCCAGCAAAGCAACGGAAGCAGCAACTCCTTTCCAGATAAAGCCACCGGGAACATGTATCTCGCTAATCTGAGACCATGGGGAAAAATACTAGAGGGGGAGAGAGATCCTTCACGAGGAGGTGTGAGGAAGAAGGAGTGAGAGGGGGCATTTTATAGGAGGAGGGGAGGGTACCCCTCCCATGGCCGGCGCCCATGGAGGGTGTCCCTTCACCTCCCCCATTCATGTGGTAGTAACCCCTCCACATTAAAATGCCCCTTCACATTCTCTTTTAAAGTCTCCACTTTAAATGCATTAAATTTCTCCAAATTTAATGCTCTCTCATTTAATAAAACTCTTTTATTAATTTTATTCAGAATTTTTTAAATTACTTTAATTAACAAACATTCACATAAAACCCCCTACAACATTTCAATATTACATGCAGAACCAATTTCAGCAATTTCACCCGAAACAGTTTTGGTGTCTATTGAAATAATTCCAGCGCTTTCTGAAATCTTTATCTGAAACATATTTTCTCCAAATGGTGTCGGTATCCCTTAAGTGTGTCACCCTACAGTTCGCGAATATTGCAGACATGATTGAGACCCCTCTCAGATCAATAATCAGAAGCAGGACCTGGAGATCCATACTGACTCCTACACATTCAACGATGACTTCTGTGATCGTGAGAACCTTTAACGCTAGTAATTAAATTCCTTTGTCTTGTGATATATTACATGTCCGAGATTCGATCATCGGTATCTCCATACCTAGTTTGATCTCATTGCCGAGATGCACTCTTTTCTCGTTCCCGTGATATAACATTCTAGTGATCACATCACTTGCTTACAAGCTATCTTAATGTGATATCACCGAGAGGGCTCAGAGTATATCTATCTGTTATCTGGATGGACAAATCCCACTCTTGATCCATGAGCCTCAACATAACACCTTTGTAGCACTGAACCCACCTTTATAGTCACCTTGTTACGGTGTGACGTTTGATGTTATCAAGATACTCTTCCGGTGTTAGCAATTAACATGATCTCATGGTCTAAGGACTAAGATTACTTTGTATGATGTTATAGCAATATAAACATAATGACTTTGATCGTAATGCTACACTTCGGATGAATGTTCATCACATCATTCCACCAATGTGGTGACCTTGTTATTAACAACATCCAATGTCCATGATCAGGAAACCTTGATCATCTTATTAATCAACGAGCTAGTTTATATGAGAGGCATTACTAGGAACTTTGTATTTTTTTTATTAAACACACATGTATTAGCGTTTCCAATTAATACAATTATAGCATGCAAAATAAACATTTATCATAAACATGGAATAAGATAATAACCACTTTATTATTGCCTCTCGGGCATATTCCCTTCAGTCTCCCACTTGCACTAGAGTCAATAATCTAGTTTGTAAACTTGTATATACAACACCTAGGTGTTGAATATACGAGTTTTCTAGTGGTTAACATAATCTCCGGATCTGACACTCTCAGGTCCGTGTGTATTTGCATGTCTTTGCGTCTCTACGCATCACTCATTCTCAAATGAGATGGCATTGTATAAATTTGGTCCTTTGGTGAGACCTTTAGTTCGTTCAGGTTAAAATATGTTGATATTATTGTCATACAATATATCTTCATAGTATTAGCCCACTTTGAACCACACCTAGTTTGATAACAAACTTCTTAACACAAATTCCCTCCTTTGCTGCTACTATAGCAGTCATATACTTAGCCTTTTGTTGTAGTATCTGTCACAATGTCTCAACTTTGGATCTCATCCAAATCCATCATGGAATATCCTTTCCATTACATTGTGCCACCCATAGTCTAAATTGAGATAAATTTTAAGTTGTATCTTCTGACAAAACTAGTATCAATGTAACACTTTACAATGCACTACCTTTAACTATTTGTCACTTATACATGATATATTCTTAGTTCTTCCAAAGCTCATAAGAATATCTTTACTATCGTCCAATGATCATCTTATGAATCATTCGGGTATGTGCTCATAACATTTAGAGCATAGGACATATATGGATATATACATATCATGGTATAATCGATCAAAATATTCATGTGATTTTACTCACCAAGTGTTGATGCACTTGAATCTTGATACAATCCTTTCCATGCAGCAAGAACCTTTCTTGTTGTTTCAATATTGAACCCTTTCAATATCTCATATATGTATGTCTGGCATAACCCTATTAGCGCCTCAATCTATCCATATAGACATTGATGCCAAATATTCCGGTTTTTCCCAAGTCTTTCATCGAAATCCTATTTTAATGAAATTCTTAACTTGTGTCAATAAAAGATACATCATTTCCAATCAACAATATGTACTCTGCATAATGTATTGGAAATTTGTCTCAGCGCTCCCACTTAATTTCTTGCAAATGCAAGCATCTTCATCATCTCTGATGAAATTAAACTCCTTTAACATTTTCATCATGGTGAAGATTCCAACTCCGCTATGCTCACTTCAACTATTGAAGTTTGCATGCCCTTTTAGCACCCTTTGAATTAACAAAACCCTTCGGACCGTGTCTTGTACATGTCTTAGGTAACCATTCTATTAGAAGAATATTGTTTTGTTTGTTCAAGTACCATACATCAAATTAGTGGTTGCTACATTAATCCGTCAAGACTAAATATCGCTATGAAAGATCAAATCTTGTCATAGTCAACTCCTTGAACATTGTCGTAAAATTCTTTCCGACATGTCGACTATTTCATAGATGTTAAACATCCATGTCTATTTATTTATAGATCCAAACACGACCGATAGGCTTCACGCCTTTCTGGAGGGTCTTCCAAGTTCAGAAACTTGATTTCTCGTGTATGGATACTATCACAGATTCTATGACTTCTAGTCATTTTATGGAGTCAGGGCCCATCATCGTTTCTTTGCATGTAGTCGGTTCATCATTGTCAAAACAATAACGACTTGCTTATCAAATCACACTATTTGATTCTTACCGACCCACATGGTTCAATAGGAACTCTAATCTCCGAGATCACAACCTTTGTAATCACGGGAGCCATGAGCATTGTGGCCGCCACCGGGACACTTTCCGGCGCTGCGCTACTTAGCACATATAGCTAAGGTTCAACAACCTTATCCAAGTTCTATTGTCCTCCCACTTAAATTTTCACAAAAAATTCCTTCTCAAGAAACTTGACGTTCCAAGTAACAAACTCTTTTGTCCTCGGTGTTATGGAGAAATTCCGAACAAATTCTTTGGGATAACCTACAAATACGTGCTTATCCAACTTTGGTTGTAAACATTTTACTTATGCATAGCATACCAAAATTTAAGAAAAGACAATTCAGGTTTTATCCCAAACCATAACTTATATGGTGTCATTTCAACGGATCACGATGGTGCTCTTTTCAGTGTAAAAGCGGTAGTCTCTAAAGCTTTAATCCTTAAAACATAATGGCAGTTTTATAAATGACACCTTTGATCTTACCATGTCAAACATGGTTTGATTTCATCTCTCGAATATGCCATACTCCTATGGTTTACCGGGAAACACAAATCATGGAACAATTCCTCTAATCTTAAGTGTTTTACTAAACAGTAACTCAAATATCTTCCTTTATGATCAAATCATAAACTCTATTATTTTCTTGTTACAATGATTTTTGACTTCATCTTGAAAGTCTTTGAACAATTTTCAAATGTTTCATACTTCTTCCTTATTAAGTAAATATATAGATATATTCACTTGAATTTCTGGAGAAAGTGTATGAAGCACAAAGATCCATCGCATATGGCTACATATAATGGACTATATACATCAATATGTATAATATCCAATAAGTTAGTCATCCGTTCCTCTTTGGCCTATAGACGGAGTTTCAATTATCTCGAGGAAAGTTTCACAAGCGTCAATTGATCAAAATCAAAGACTCCAAAAATCCATCAACATGGAGTTTCTTCAAGTTTTCTTTCCAATAGAATTTAAACAGCAATGTCACTTCATAAGTGATCTTTCAATCATTTGTCTTGCGACATTTTAGCAATAGTGTTTATGGATGTGATTTCTCCCACTAGACTTGTAAAAGTTCATCCATCCTTTATGGAATACAGTAATTATTTGAACAACCATTGTTCTCATAATACCGGAACAAAATAACAATTAATAAAACAAATCTTGAAGGCTAGGTTTTACGACAACGAAAAACACAATAACACTTTATTTGTTTTCGATGAACATCATCACTTATTCTCTTGCCAGTTACTTAGGCCATTGCAGTTCATGAATTGTGTTGTCCTGTATGCCACTTCATACCAACCAATTCGGTATCCAATACCGGTATCTAATACCTAAGAACCACATTGTTTAACAAACAAGGAATACAACCATAACATGCATATCTTCTATATACCTAAGCTAGACATTTCCAACTTTTTCTTTTCTGCCAAATATTTTATAGATTCTCTTTCAGCAATTCCTTTTCCTTTTAAAAGAATCTATCAACATTAATTGTGGTGTCATTCACATGACACATAGTACAAAGCGTATATAGTCAAATACTAATACCTTTGGACTTGCACTTTGAAGTGAATCACCATCATCAAATGTTTGGTGTTCTTTCAAAAATCCATTCTTTAGTAATCTTTTAGTGTAGTAAACATTTTACTTACATATTCTATTCATCCTTATCATGATAACTTGCATGATCAAGCTACTATAGCCTATAAGGAAGAATGACGAGTATAATTTTAGTTCCCGAAACCTTTTGGAGATTTGGATGCCTAGCATCTCCATCCTTCACAAATTCTCATACAATATGAGAACATGTATTTTGCTAAATTACACTCTATCATAATGCATCCAAAAACTTTGTTTCAGATATCACAATATCTTTCACACATGATGGTTTCTGAAACAATTCTTTCAGCTCCTAGATAACCTCGATATTAAAACAACTTTTGAATATCAAGAATCATGGAGGCAAACATGATACTTTAGATACTAACATTGGAATTCTTACTCTTGATTTAATACTACTTATTAAACTTCACGGAGTAAATAGAGTTTGCTGAAAGTTTGCAATAGGAATTCTAAACTTTAAATTGACATTCAAAACAATACGATACCAGTTTGTAAAGTAAATATCTAGAATTCTATAGTTCTACTATCTCAATTAAAACTAAGCATAAGGTAGTAAACAGATGCCAATGACTACAACAAATTATGCAAATTCACTTTGATTTAGTTTATGACAAATTGAGTTCGACTAATCCAAATTAGAAATGAACTCCCACTCAAAACGACATCCCTCGTGCCTTTTTGGTGATTACATGAACCAAATCCACTACACCAAGTCCGATCATCACGTGAGTCGGTGTAGCTTCAAAGGCGAGCATCAATATGGGCATCATATCAACTATATGACTCATGCTTAACCTTTCGGTCCGTGTTCCGAGGCCATGTCTGTACATGCTAGGCTCGTCAAGTAAGAACCTTAGTATTTCGTGTGTGTAAAACTGTCTTACACCCATTGTATGAAAGCGCGGAGTCGAGTACACCCGATCATCACGTGATGTCTCAAAACACGATCCATAGAACGGTGCATACTGAAGGAAGAACACATTTTATCTTGATATCTAAATGAGGGATCATCTTACAATGCTACGAAAAGCGCCAAACTAGCAGTATAAGATGCAAACATCTAATGTGTAAAGTGAGATGATATGGTCCATGCATTTGATCTCTATCATTTGCATCGTGGTATGATCTCTATCATTCCTTTGTCTGTAAAGCCAAGGTCTATGGAACTTACACGTTAAGTGTGTTGTAAGAGTATCTATCATATATCTACTTACAACAATACCATATCAAGACACTAGCCCAGCAACGATCTAAACTAGACGCCTCTAATTTATCAATTACAAGTTTTACGTGGCTTAGGGATTTCGGAGATAGAACCGGTCTTACCTACGAACATGAACCACAACGAGGATAACCAAGTTATTAGCAACTCGTTGTAAATCAGATATTGACTATAGTAGGAGAGATAGACACCCGCCAGCCACTTATGCAAAACTAGTTGCATGTCAGTCATGGAACCGGTCTCATGTGCGATGACATGTAAGGTTGGTCCGGGCCGCTTCATCCCACTATGCCACCAATATCCAAAATACATGAAAGAAGCAATAACATGATCATCATCGCCCACATAAACATATGTGTACTACCCGTGCAAAGTACCTATGCATAGATCAGGCTCTGATACCACTGTTGGGTTTGCAACATAGAAAACAAAAAATTCCTACGATGGGAACTATACGCCAAGATCTATCTACTAGATACAAGCAACGGGTGGATATACATCCATTGAGAACTTACCCTCGAAGACAACAAAGCTTTGTTAACAAGTTGGAACTCATGGATGATGTAGTCGTACACTTGCCGATCTCAAGATCGTGATGAAGTCCAGCAGGTCCGGCTCCAGCACGTTCATCAGATCCAGCTCCAGCATGCCCAGCACCACCAAGTCCAGCACCACAAAGCAGCGGTGCATCCGTGATTGCACACACGTTCGGTACCCCGACAACCTCTGTCCCTCGCTCCAGCAAAGCAGCGGAAGCAGCAACTCCTTTCTAGATAAAGCCACCGGGAACATGTATCTCGCTAATCCGAGACCATGGGGGAAAAATACTAGAGGAGGAGAGAGATCCTTCACGAGGAGGTGTGAGGAAGAAGGAGTGAGAGGGGGGACTTTTATAGGAGGAGGGGAGGGTACCCCTCCCATGGCCGACGCCCATGGAGGGTGTCCCTTCACCTCCCCCGTTCATGTGGTGGTAACCCCTCCACATTAAAATTCCCTTCACATTTGATACATTGCAGATGTATCTATAATTTTTGATGTTCCATGCTTGGTTTTATCTAATTTCGTGTGTTTTGTTCCAATTTTGGAGTACTTTTCATATGATTTCTTGGACTAACCTATTAACAAGATGCCACAGTGCTAGTTGTCTGTTTTCTGCTGTTTTTGGTTCTAGGAAAGTCAAAAAATCAATATTCTCGGAATTGGATGGGACAAAAGCCAAAGTCGATATTTTACCGGAAGACTCATGAAGCCAGAAGACGAGACGGAGAGGGGCCATAGGGCGGCCACACCATGTGGTGGCATGGGCTAGCCCTGGCGGCGCCACCAGGTGGTGTGGGCCCCCTGGCCGCCCACCGACCTTGCCTCTTCGCCTATAAGATGCCTCCCGGGACGAAATCCCTAAATAGTCAATCAGAAATCCACGAAAAGTTCCGCAGCACCGCCGCCACCGAAGGGGAGATTAGGGGGACAGAAAGTCTCTATTCCGGCACCCTGCCGGGACGGGGAAGTGCCCCCGGAGCCATCTCCATTGATCTCCACGACCATCTCCATCGACGTTGCTGATTCCCATGATGAGGAGGGAGTAGTTCTCTCTCGAGGCTAAGGGTTCTACCGGTAGCTATGTGTTCATCTCTCTCTCTATGCATGACCTTATTGAGATCATGAGCTTGTAATCTATAGATCTACCTTGCTACTCAAGTGCTTTAATAGATCTCTGCTCTCCCCATGTGTGTGAAGTTGACAGTGTGCACACCATGGTGGCACTTAGCCTAGAGATTACAAATACTTGTTATGAGTTATATTTGGAGTTGGATGTCTTTATGAAATTGTGGTGTTTGTTGGAACCAGTGCTCAAGGTGACAGTGTGGGGTTATCTAGATGGGGAAAGCGGACTTTGAGGTGTGCTGTCATAGCCCTACCATCGATTAGAGTGTTCAGCCGGAGAGTAGTTAAGAGTAGTATCATAAAGAGTATATATTTATATGAGAGTGTTCACTAGCGAAAGTATGATCCCTAGGCCTTGTTTCTAAGCATTGAAACACCATTTGCAATTAGATCTGTTACATGTTTGCTTGCTTCCATCTTTATTTCAGTTTGCCTTTAGTCTCTTACACGCCATCAAGCTATTTTGTATCACCGTTACCACTTATAATTATCTATACCACTTGTATTTCACTATCTCTTCGCCGAACTAGTGCACCTATACACCTGACAAGTGTATTGGGTGTGTTGGGGACACAAGAGACTTCTTGTATCTTGATTGCAGGGTTGCTTGAGAGGGGATACATTTGACCACTTCCTCCCTGAGTTCGATAAACCTTGGATGATCCACTTAAGGGAAAACTTGCTGCTGTTCTACAAACCTTTGCACTTGGAGGCCCAACAACTATCTACAAGAATAGAATTGCATAGACATCAAGCTAATTTCTAGCGCCGTTGCCGGGGAGGTAAGGTAAAAGGTATTCACACCGGAGGATTAAAGAAGAACCTCCCACGGCAAACGCCTATTTTCTGGTGCCGTTGTCGGGGAGGTAAGGTAAAAGGTACTCACATCCTCCGATGTGAGTGCTCGAAGTTATTTCCTTTAGATTCTGCAATTTTGTCTTTTTTTTCTTGTTTTCACTAGTTAGGCTTAATGGAAAACAACAACAAAATTAGATAGCTTTATAGTATTTATCTTGAGTTAGGACATGAAGTGTTTGAAGAGACAATTAAAAAACATATGGAACTTTATTTGCATGCTAATAGCAATGTTGTTAGTATGAATTCTTTGGACACCATTATTGCTAATGCTATGGAAAAGTCTAAGCTTGGGGAAGCTAGTTTTTATGAAAATGATCTTTTTAGTTCCCCAGCTTTGGAAGATAGCTATTCTATTACTTATGATGATACAAAAACTCCAATATATGATGATTACAATGATGAATATGATATTTTCAGTCCACCTACTATTGAGGAGAAAATTAATAATGATTACAATATGCCTCCTATATTTGATGATTATGGTGATGAGAATAATAATGATAGCTATTTTGTTGAATTTGCTCCCACTACAATCAATAAGAATGACTATGTTTATGTGGGGAGTATTAATTCTTTTATGCATGTGGCTCATGATAAGAATGTTTCTTTTGATAGTTATATTGTTAATTTTATTCATGTTGCTACTGAAAGTTATTATGAGAGAGGGAAACATGGTTTTATGCATCTCAATAATATTAAGTTTCCCCTCTTTATGTTGAAATTTTGAAGTTGCACTTGTTTTGCTTTCCTATGATTGTTTCTTTGTGCTTTCATGACTTGTTTCTTTACAAGATTCCTATGCATAGGAAGTGGGTTAGACTTAAACGTGCTTTGAATTTGCTTCTTGATGCTCTCTTTTACTTCAATTCATATGTCTTATGTGAGCATCTCCTCAAACTATCATGCCTAACTTAAAGGCATTAAAGAAAAGTACTTATTGGGAGATAAAGTTTTAGATGAGTCTTGGAAGTTATTACTTCTGTAATAACCGCTTCTTATCCTTTTTATTTCCTTTTTGTGCCAAGAGTAAACTCTAATGAGAGAGAAGTAATGATTGGGAAAGTTGCTGTCCCGAAACAGATTTATGTGCTTCACCGTAAAAATTCGTGTAAAATCTCTGTATGTCCTTTTGAGGCGTGAATTGTTGTGCTTCTGCCCCAGGTTGTTATATAACTTTTGTTAGTTAAACACCTTTTGATTTGAGCAACAGAAGGTCTTCGAAATAATTCGTCTTTACCTGCTGGTTTGTTTTGACAGATTTCTGCCATTTTCTGCATTTGCTTCTTGTTGGTTCCTTTTTGAGTTCTTTTGGGGAATTGAGCTTTTTGAGGGAGGTGCTACAGTATCTAGTGTTCTAATGGAAGTTTATTTGGTGTTAGAACTGAACCCAAAGACTTATTATCTTGAGTGCACTAATGTTGCTAATAAAGATTGTGTGAAGTTTTGTATGAAGGAAAAAATTTAGGTGTATGGAAGGAATGAGTAATGAGATGAAGGATGGACTAAAGCTCAAGCTTGGGGATGCCACGCATGTCACCCCAAGAAATATCCAAGAAGTACAAGCGTCAAAGCTTGGGGATGCCCAAGGCATCCCCCTCTTCATCAATAAAAATCTCAGGTTCTCTTCCAAACACTTCATTTTTATTGTTTCATGCACAATTGTGTTGTTCTTGGAGCGTCTTCGTTTTTTTATTAGTTTTAGTTTGCTTGGTTTTCTTAGTTTGATTAACAAATTGGTTGGACCCTCTCTTTCATGCATTGATTTTCAAATAGTTTGGTTTGGATTGGAAAAGAGTAGGAAAGTTCATGCTTAAGTGGTAAAGAGAGCTTGTTTTTGACGGTGGCCTATGCTTTGTCATGCCATGCTCGATATTGTTTTGGATTTATTCTTAGTATTCTTTGATGTAGCATGATTTGTTATAAACAATTGAGATTGCTTAATGTGCCTTGGATGAATCATGTGTTGTTTTAGTATATTAAAGCATAGTATAGTGGTATTCTCCTTTGATGCTTTATTTGGGTTGACTTGGCGCATGCTGACACCATGTTATGACTATCCCAAGTCACCATAGCCTTTATGATCCTTTAGTTTTCAACTTGTAGTATCACTTTATGCTTTGATCAATGATGTTTTGTCGCTCTGCATGATTATGGCCATTATTGCTCTCTTAGTTTGTCGCTCCCAGTCTTTTGCTAGCCTCCACAACCAAGTATGAGTTCCACTCATGCATCCAACTCCCTAAACCAAGTTATTCCAAAGAGTCCACCATACCTACCTACTAGCTTATGCTATTCCAAGTATATTCATGCTTTTGTTTATCTTCCAAATTAAACTTGTTATGAGAAAACTAGTGATTAAAGCTCTCACGAACTTGATGGCACACTTTACTTTTTTGCATCTAATAAACTTGAACCATTGGGTCCTTCTTTGTTATGATATGCTTGCTTTATAAGTTGAAATTAGCAGAACCATGTATCATGGGGAACGCTTTCAACATTGCACTTGTACTTTGTACCTGCTGATATCATGTTCTTTTGCTTAAGGATCCCGGCGGTGTGAAATAAAAGTGGAACTTGTAAGATCATGGAGTTTGTATGTGTGTTAGAGAAACGCCTGGGCCGCTAGCCTAAGCCATGCCTAATCATGGTGGAAGCTTGCAGCATCACCATAATGAGCACTCTATGAAGCATCCTCAATAAAAACCTATGCAAATAGCAAATAAAAAGATCGCTGAGATGCTCATTGTCTGCTTGCCTTGTCATTTTGATTATGGGATAGCTCATGTATCATGTGCAAGGGTACCTCGTTATGTTCTTTATGATACATATGTACTTACAATGACAAGAGCTTACTTGTGACTAAAGTTGAGTAGCATGAGGTTCGGTCATTGTAAGTAAGGGGCATGAGATTTCGGTTTATAACTTGTCAAGCATATCCTCTTAGTTGTGTCACTTTAACCTTAATCACCTTCAAGATGCTTATGATAAGGGCAATGAGAGCTGAAAACTATAAGTACCATAATTTTTGGAAGCTCTTTATGAAACTTGAATCTCTGCTTCCTTCTATGAAGGCCTTTCTTCCACCATTATATTGAGTCTCCACCTTCTACCTTTATGCACCTACTTTGAGAGCATAGTGGCCATTCTTAGTTCTATGTGCATTGTCCCAAGACTAGTTGATTGATGCATAACTTGATATTACTTGTTTTAAACTATTTGTATCTAGTCACTCTTATGAACTTTGAAGGTGTCCTATGCATTTATATTTGCTACTCTATAAGGGACAAGCTGAATACTATTATGCTATGTTTTCTTTATGTGAAACAAACAAACATCTTGCAAAGCATTGTTATTCATGAATCTTTTGTTTGTGCCTTTTCATGTTATATCATAGTTTCTTTGTCTTATTGCTAGAACCTTGTCTTTCATGTTATGATTAAAGTACTATGATCCCAGCTATCAATGTTTTACAAATACTTTGATCAAGTTTATGATGGTGCATGTCACCTCAAAAATCATTCTTTCTTTTTATCACTTACCTACTTGAGGACGAGCAGGAGTTAAGCTTGGGGATGTTGATACATTGCAGATGTATATATAATTTTTGATGTTCCATGCTTGGTTTTATCTACTTTCTTGTGTTTTGTTCCAACTTTGGAGTACTTTTCATATGATTTCTTGGACTAACCTATTAACAAGATGCCACAGTGCCAGTAGTCTGTTTTCTGCTGTTTTTGGTTCCAGGATTGTCAGAAAATCAATATTCTCGGAATTGGACGGGACAAAAGCCAAAGTCGATATTTTACCGGAAGACTCACGGAGCCAGAAGACGAGACGGAGAGGGGCCACAGGGCGGCCACACCATGTGGTAGCGTGGGCTAGCCCTGGCCACGCCACCAGGTGGTGTGGGCCCCATGGCCACCCACCGACCTTGCCTCTTCACCTATAAGATGCCTCCCGGGACGAAAACCCTAAATAGTCAATCAGAAATCCACGAAAAGTTCCGCAGCGCCGCCGCCACCGAAGGGGAGATTCGGGGGGACAGAAAGTCTCTGTTCCGGCACCCTACCGGGACAAGGAAGTTCCCCCGGAGCCATCTCCATCGATCTCCACCACCATCTCTATCGCCGTTGCTGTTTCCTATGATGAGGAGGGAGTAGTTCTCTCTCGAGGCTAAGGGTTCTACCGGTAGCTATGTGTTCATCTCTCTCTCTATGCATGATCTTATTGAGATCATGAGCTTGTAATCTATAGATCTACCTTGCTACTCAAGTGCTTTAATAGATCTCTGCTCTCCCCATGTACGTGAAGCTGACAGTGTGCACACCATGGTGGCACTTAGGCTAGAGATTACAAATACATGTTATGAGTTATATTTGGAGTTGGATGTCTTTATGAAATTGTGGTGTTTGTTGGAACCATCAAGTGCTCAAGGTGATAGTGTGGGGTTATCTAGATGGGGAAAGCGGACTTTGAGGTGTGTTGTCATAGCCCTACCATCGATTAGAGTGTTCAACCGGAGAGTAGTTAAGAGTAGTATCATAAAGAGTATATATTTATATGAGAGTGTTCACTAGTGAAAGTATGATCCCTAGGCCTTGTTTCTAAGCATTGAAACACCATTTGCAATTAGATATGTTACATGTTTGCTTGCTTCCATCCTTATTTCAGTTTGCCTTTAGTATCTTACACGCCATCAAGCTATTTTGTATCACCGTTACCACTTATAATTATCTATACCATCACTATCTCTTCGCCGAACTAGTGCACCTATACACCTGACAAGTGTATTGGGTGTGTTGGGGACATAAGAGACTTCTTGTATCTTGATTGCAGGGTTGTTTGAGAGGGGATACCTTTGACCACTTCCTCCCTGAGTTTGATAAACCTTGGGTGATCCACTTAAGGGAAAACTTGCTGCTGTTCTACAAACCTTTGCACTTGGAGGCCCAACAACTGTCTACAAGAATAGAAGTGCGTAGACATCAGCATTCTCTTTTAAAGTCTCCACTTTAAATGCATTAAATTTCTCCAAATTTAATGCTCTCTCATTTAATAAGACTATTTTATTAATTTTATTCAGAATTTTGTTAATTACTTTAATTAACAAACATTCACATAAAACCCCCTACAACATTTCAATATTACATGCAGAACCAATTTCAGCAATTTCACCCGAAACAGTTTCGGTGTCTATTGAAATAATTCCAGCACTTTCTTAAACCTTTATCTGAAACATATTTGCTCCAAATGGTGTCGGTATCCCTTAACTGTGTCACCCTACGGTTCGCGAATAATGCAGACATGATCGAGACCCCTCTCAGATCAATAATCAGAAGCGGGACCTGGAGATCCATACTGACTCCTACACATTCAACAGTGACTTCTATGATCATGAGAACCTTTAACGCTAGTAATTAAATCCCTTTGTTTCGCGATATATTACATGTCCGAGATTCGATCATCGGTATCTCCATACCTAGTTTGATCTCTTTGCCGACATGTACTCTTTTCTTGTGATCACATCACTTGCTTGCAAGCTATCTTAATGTGATATCACCGAGAGGGCCTAGAGTATATCTATCCATCATCGGGATGGACAAATCCCACTCTTGATCCATGAGCCTCAACATAACACCTTTGTAGCACTGAACCCACCTTTATAGTCACCCTGTTACGGTGTGACGTTTGATGTTATCAAGATACTCTTCCGGTGTTAGCAATTAACATGATCTCATGGTCTAAGGACTAAGATTACTTCGTATGATGTTATAGCAATATAAACATAATGACTTTGATCGTAATGCTATACTTTGGATGAATGTTCATCACATCATTCCACCAATGTTGTGACCTCGTTATTAACAACATCCAATGTCCATGATCAGGAAACATTGATCATCTTGTTAATCAACGAGCTAATTTATATGAGAGGCATTACTAGGAACTTTGTATTTTGTTTATTAAACACACATGTATTAACGTTTCCAATTAATACAATTATAGCATGCAAAATAAACATTTATCATAAACATGGAATAAGATAATAACCACTTTATTATTGCCTCTCGGGCATATTCCCTTCACACACATGCAATGACACTGGTGGATCCATAGGTGGATTGTGAAAATAACACACATGCATTGAACTCTGCTGGAACCATATGTGGTTAATGAAAATAACACACATGCAATGACTTTGTTTGTGGTTAATGAAAAGAACACACATGCAATGACACTGGTGGATCCATAGGTGGATTGTGAAAAGAACACACATGCAATGACACTGGTGGTTCCATATGTGGTTTGTGAAAAGAACACACATGCAATTACTCTAGTTGTTGTTAATAATAAGAACACACATGCAATGACACTGGTGGATCCATATGTGGTCTCTGAAAAGAACAAACATTCAATGACTCTAGTGGATCCATATGTGGTCTGTGAAAAGAACACACATGCAATGACTCCAGATGTGGTTAATGAAAGAATACACATTTCAATGACAATGGTGGTTCCATATGTGGTTTTTGAAAAGAACACACATGCAATGACTCTAGCTGTGGTTAATGAAAAGAACACACATTTCAATGACACTGGTGGATCCATATGTGGTTTGTGAAAAGAACATACATCCAGTGACTCTAGATGTGGTTTGCGAAAAGAACACAGATGCAATGACATTGGTGGATCCATTTGTGGTCTGTGAAAAGAATACACATGAAATGACTCTAGATGTGGTTAATGAAAGAATACACATTTCAATGACAATGGTGGTTCCATATGTGTTTTGTGAAAAGAACACACATGCAATGACTCTAGTTGTGGTTAATGAGAAGAACACACATGCAATGACACTGATGGATCCATAGGTGGATTGTGAGAAGAACACATATGCAATGAACTCTAGTTGTTGTTAATAAAAAGAACACACATGCAATGACACTAGTGGATCCATAGGTGGATTGTGAAAAGAACACACATGTATTGAACTCTAGTAAATCCATATACAATGACACTGGTGGATCCATGTGTGGTCTCTGAAAAGAACACACATTTCAATGACACTGGTGGATCCATATGTGGTATCTGAAAAGAATACACATGCAGTGACACTAGTGGATCCATATGTGGTCTGTGAAAAGAACACACATGCAATGACACTAGATGTGGTTAATGAAAGAATACTGTCGTGGTGGTGTCACGGCAGATGCCATGGATAGGCTGAAGGTGCGGACTAATATGCGCTAGGGGAATCCAGGGAGGGATAGTAGAGTGATTCTCTACACAGAAGCTTTGTATTGATGTTCAGTCTCCAAGCCTACAAGTGCTCCTCGAGCTGTTTTGACTAGAGGAGGAAGAAGTGGTACTCTTGCCTATCCTCTAGTCCTAGAACTCAAGACCCACAAGTATTTCCCTTGCTCTGTATCCGAAAAGACCCAACCCCCTTACCAGAACCCCAACCCCCCCCCCCGTATATAGGGGTGGTTCGGTCCTGGCCTAGGGCATACGTGGAGGCATATTCCTAAGAATATGCCGCCTCCCAAACTAGTAACCCGACAGGGGTGCTTTTCCCCCACGTCACTCTTGCTTTAGCGACGTTGCCTCTGCAGCGCCCGCGTCAGCCGACGTGAGCGTCGTCACCCTTGTCGGCCACGATCCGGTGGTCCTGCCCTTGCTTTACTCGCTCATCCAGTATGCACCGGGCCTTCTTTTTGACCAGAGATATTCCTTCCTTCTCCTAGAAGCCAAACGAGGATCCGGATCACAGTTGATCCGGCCACACCTGTTCCTGCATATAAGCTAGACAGGTGCCTCCGACTCACTCCTTGAGTTGGACGAGACAATGTTAGGCGACCTCCCTGGTCCGGGTTACTCCGTGATCCGGCCTGCCTTGAGGTGACTCGGCCAGCATCCGCTTTGACCTTGCCGAACCTCGGCTAGCTCGGCCCTTATACCCCGGAGTGACCCTACCCGGGGTTATCCCCCCAACATTAGTCCCCGAAGCTGGTGCGGCCTTGGCGGCCTTGGTCGCTAAGGCCACATCAGTTTCAATCGTATCCAAGCTTTAGACGTTCGTCCCGGATTATATGGATTTATGTTCCCTTCGCACGCTCCAAGTTGTCACTTGCCGGCCGGATCACCACTTTGGCTCGGATCGTTTGGTTTTACTTTCCCTCCGCACGGTTCAAGTTTTCACTCGCCGGCTGGGTTACCACTGTGGCTCGGATCCGGGCCGTGCTTCCTTCTCTCATACGCCAACCCACGTAACGGTTAATCATTACGTTGCCTTACTTTAAGGGCCTGCGCAGTAACCGCCGCAGTAAATGTCAGTGATTACTGTGCGGGGGTTACGTCACGCCTGTCTCCTCGTTTACCGCAACTGCACGTCGTGTCATTGGATCACATTCACTCCGCGGCCTACGGTGTGGCTCCTCTCTGATTGGTCGACGTTAGTGATACACGGCCACATCGTGTGGTTTTCCTGCGCAGCACGATCCCACTCGTTGATGACTGGGGGCGGTTAAATAGGGGAGGGGCGTGCCCCTTAGAACTTTTCCATCTCCACGCCCCCTCGCCTGTTCCTGTTCTTCTTCTTCGCAACCGTGCCGCCGCCAGTGCCCGTTGCAGCAGCGTCGCCGCCGCATTTTCTTTGTTCCTCCGCACCACAATCACCGCTACGCCTCTGTTCAGCCACGGGTCCTCGTCAGTCTAGACCGCAAGGCTCTGCCGCCGCCAGCTCCAATGAAGACACCGGAATTGAGATGACGGAGGAAGAGCTCGCCGGCACGGCGGACCGTGGCACGTGGGCCGGCTCCTGGGTCTGCGAGGATGACCTCTCTTGGCTCTACCAGACCCGGCGCATCCCCGCCGGCGCCGCTGCTCGTCTCCCCTCGTCGGAGCTGGCCCCCTCACCCAATCCGGGCGAATTTGTTGTTTTCTTATCCCATTTCCAACGAGGATTTGGGCTTCCAGTGAGTGATTTCTTCCGAGACTGGATCCGGACCTATCACTTGCAACCACATCATCTCCCGGCGAACGCCATCACCTCTCTGTCCGCTTTCGTTTCTTCGATTGAGGGCTACACCAGGCTATGGCCTATGAAGGAGCTGTGGATCCAGTTCTTTGGCCTCCGTCGCAACGTGGTCCCCAATATCCATGTCGAGTCGGAGGACAAACAGCTAACTCAGTTCGGAGCTGCCTCGATCTTGCCCCGAAGGTCTTCAATCTTTCCCCAGGTCATCGGGCTTGACTCCTGCAAAGGATGGGCCCGGACCTTCTTCTACGTCCGGAATGAAGGCACGGAAGATTTGATCCGGTTGCTGCCCTATGCTCCGGGTCCCCCTGACACGGATTTTTGGGAGGAGGTTGCCAAGAAGCCTACAGCCCTGGACAACCAAGTGAACAAAAGGTTTGCGAAGCTGAAGAAGCTCGGATTGCGCAATGAGGATGCCATGATCACGTTCGTGCGCAACCGAATCTCTCCCCTTCAGCGGCGCACTCACAAGTTGTGCCATATGAGCTTTAGTCGCGACCCCAACCGAACCTCCTCATTCGAGTTGAGCAATACGGAGATCTTCTGCTGGGTCAAGGCTCTTTTCACCACCCATAAGGACTTCTCCGCCGAATGGACGTGGGGAATCGAGCATTACTGCCGTGACAGGCTCCCTCCCGCGGTAAGCTTCGCGGGGTAAACTTGTCTCGGATCAATTTCATGTCGGCTCTTATCACATTCTTGACTTTGCCCCTTGTGCTTTTTTCTCAGCTGTTTCTCCAGCAAACCCTCGAGGATGGCCCGGATCCGACCCTTAAGTGGGCCCCGGACCGAGAAATTCCGGACGAGGAGGAGCTGGACCAGGAGATGTTCCTCCCTACCCCCGATGCCACCAGACGACCCAGCGGTAAATTCTCTTCTCTTAGAGATTGGCCCGATGATGAGGATGACTCGGATATCGATGTGATTGAACCCATTGAGGCTGTCCCTCTATCTTTTGCTTACCCGGCATCAGCTAACCCCGGTGGGCACATCCACGAGGATCCTCCCCTTGCCACGGGCAAGCCTGCTCGCGACATCAAAGAAAGCAGCGGAACCGCGTCGAGTTCTTCTTCCGGACCTTCTCATCCTTCCAAAAGGCAAAAGAAGGCTGGAGACAAGACTGCCTCCAAACGGGTAGGCAAAGCCCCGGCAAGGAGGGCCCGGAAACCTAAGGAGGCAGAGACCTCGGATGCGTAAGTTCGCTCCTGACATTATTGCGCAACACACTTCTCCCTGCTTCGGGGTAATTTCACTCCTGACATTGTTTTCTCTTGCAGGGCTCCTATGGAGGTCCCTCAGAGCGGATCGAGCATCTCCTCCCCTCTTCGGTCTAGTCTTTCCCCTCCCCATGACGACGAGTCACACCCGCTGAGCCCTATTCCAGAAGGCTCATGGCAGCTCCGGTTCCGAGTACCTCCTTCAGAGGGACGCGACCTCGGATCAGGAGGGCTCGGATCGGCCGAGGCGATGGCGTCCGGCACTTCAGCATTGCCGCAACCAGCAACAATTAAGTCTACCGCAACTCCAGCCCCAGCAGCAGCTCCAGCACCAGCCACCGAACCAGCGCCTATCCCGGTTCCGAAGAAACCAACAGCAGCTCCAACGCCAGCCACCAAAGCTCCTGCGCCAAGCTCATCTGCCTCGTCCGAGTCATCTCAAGCTAGGCGAGGACCCGCTCCAGCGGTTTCCAGGGGCAAATCCACTGAGGTCACTTCCTCCAAGCAGGCCAAAGGCAAGTTCACCTCCGCCAAGGCTGGGCAGCGAACCTTGTCGTCGATGCTTCCAAAGAAGAAGTCATCAGGCTCGACGGATCCTCCCGCCGAGCCAGCTGATTCGCAGCAGATGGTTCTTCACACTAGCCCGGCTCTTGCCCTGATTGAAAGGAAGGAAGCTCACGCCAAGGGCTTGGTGGCACCTAACATGCCCACTGGCGAGCGGTACCCTCCGAGCCTCATCGAGTTTGTCATGAACTGGAATAAGGCGGAGTTCGTCTACAACGACGATCTCCCGGAAAAGTTCGGCCCAGCTGAATTTTCCGCTCAGATGAATACCGCCGCCAGGGCTATTAACCTCGTTGGGCGTATGATGGAGGTACGTTGTTTCTTCTTTACATGCTGTAGATAATAACCATTAGTCCCCGAGCCTCCGGTGGAGTAACCTATTATTCGGCCGGATGCTCCTTAGAAGATCAACGTAGCTGCATGTAAACTTCAAATATGTACACACCTAGAGCCGGGTTAAGTTCCGCTTGGCCCGGATCTTGTATACTTCGAATATGCACACACCTAGAGCCGGGTTAAGTTCTGCTTGGCCCGGATTTTGCACACTTCAAATATGCACACACCTAGAGCAAGTTAAGTTCCGCTTGGACGGATCTTGTACACTTCAAATATGCACACACCTAATTTTACGCTTTGTGCCTTTGTCGTAACTACCAACCGTCGGGCCGAAGTTCTAGCGCTTGATACCCATAAGACCTTACTTGCGCATAAAACACGTTGCACTTGGCGTGGAGCATGAAAAGAGGGTAATTTCCTCTCTTAACACCTCATCGCTTCGTTTGTTTACGCGGATTAACCTCCTTATTCGGTTTTTGCAGGTGGGTGGAGGCTGAAAACAAGATTATGCGAAAAAACTTGGAGGAAATCCGAGGTATGTCCCCTTTCGGTCAACATCGTTGTGCTCTCCATTCTTTCTTTTTCTTGGCTCAGCAAACATTCACTCCTCGGCTTTGCCAGGTCAACACATCATTTCAGCATCGCTTGAGGATAGTGTGCCCGTGCCTGATATGATGCTGCATTTTCTCGAACAAGCAGGATAACATCAAGCCGAGCTGAAGAAGAAGGACGACGAAATAGCCAAACTCAAGGCCGAGATGGAGACGATGAAGGCCCAACACAAAACCGAGCTCCAGAAAGTTGTCTAGAACTACACCGAAGAGCATGAGCTCTTTACCCTTCAGATCTCCAAGGACCAGGATCTGCTCAAGGAATTCGAAGTCCGGCTTGGGTCGGCGCTCGCCGAGCTTGAACAACTTCGGTAGAGACGCGATAGTTGTATCCAGGAGTTGACCCGGATCCATTACCATATCTCACATAAGTTTCTTTCTCTTGCCCGACGCAGTTTTCCGGGTTAACTCATATGCCGGTGCTTCAGCATCCTCCCTTTCCCTATTTTCAGATAACTTTCCGGAGGGTACTGCTATTGCCAGCGCTGCCATTGCCAAGTTTCGCCAGGAGAGGGGTACTCCCATTGCTCCTGATGGTGAGAGTATCCCTTTAGACCTGGAGGACCTGTTGGTTAGCGTGTCAGCCCGGGTGGAAACTATCAAGAACTATGTCAAGGATCTCCTCGACGTTGCGGTCCGGATCTTCAACGCATTCTGGCCAAGCGAGGACGCTCGGGAAAGGGTCACACTTCTTGCGGACAAGCTAATGGAGATTGAGACTCAACTCGACCTCTGGAGGGAATCCGCCCGGGCGGAATACCCTTCTCCATCATATCCTTTCATGGTACGAGAAAATCGATCTGAGCCTTCTCACCCGTCGGCGCACCGGATCCAAATGGACTGATGATCCGGAGTGGGTAGCTCGGTGCCAGGCTTGCGCCTACAGCCTCATCGAATATTCTCCAGTCCATGACTGGGTTGAGGGGCCGAGCTTTCTGGAATCCGGCGAGGAGGAACATATGGAGAACGTGGAGGATGGGTCGGGCGATGACGGAGAAGATGCTGCTTCAGATATCGAAGACAGTGATGATGACGCCGAACTTCCTCCTCCTGCTGCTCCTTAATTCTAAAAAACTTGAAAATTTATCAGATCCCCGGTATGCCGGGTCCACTTGTATGCTGGATATGTGATATTTTGCTAGTATATTTCTATGCCGGATTAACTTGGGCGTAGTCCCCGAGTTTCATTTTATTGTTCGTCCAATTCTCTGGCTCGGTCCGTGTCTACCTTGATTCGGTTTTACGACTTACGAACCCAAGCTTCAAAAATTGTTTTAACAATACTTAGAAACTTTTAGGTTTAGCTCAAAATAATTCAGCATAGTAACTTGAAAATAAATACAGGGTTAGTCTGAAAAACAAACATTAGCTCGAATAAACTCGTTTCCTTAGTCGTTTTTCATGTGCCACGCAATTCCAAACTTGTTCCCTTGCTCGCCATGAAGCCAATTCTTGTTGGACAACAGCGAGTCGAAAGGTTAGGTTTTTGGTGCTCACACATTACTAATCCGGGTTAAGGGAAACGAGTCATTCCAGCTAATGCATAAAAAATAACCACAATCATTTATTAAGGCAGTCCCCGAGTTACTGCTCGAGGCCCTGCTATTTCATTGATAGGCTCATTGCCGACATACATACCGACATATGAGGATGACTCGGGTACATACACTCTTTAGCTAAGTGTAGAATGGACGAAGTAGTGCTACATTCCACGGTCGCTTGGATTCCTCTCCGGACCTGTCCGCCTTGTTCTTTTCCTGTGGCTTTGCATCTATGAGATAGTAAGAGTCATTGTGCAATGCTTTGCTCACGATAAATGGTCCTTCCCAAGGGGGGGATAATTTATGCATGCCAGTGGTACGCTGTACCAACCGGAGCACCAGATCGCCTTCCCGGAAGACTCGGGGGCACACTTTCCAGCTATGATAGCGTCGGAGATTTTGCTGATATATGGCCGATCTGGACAGTGCCAGTTCTCTCGCTTCTTCCAGCAGATCAACATCATTTTGCCGGGCTTCTTGCACTTCGGCTTCTGTGTATTGGGTGACCCTAGGCGAATCATGCTCTATGTCGGCTGGTAATACAGCTTCTGCCCCATATACCAGAAAGAACGGTGTGTAACCCGTTGATCGATTCGGAGTTGTTCTTAAACTCCACAATATCGCTGGTAGTTCTTCTATCTAGCACCCCGCTGATCTTTGCAGCGGCTCAATTAGCCGGGGTTTTATCCCGGATAGCACTAATCCGTTGGATCTTTCCACTTGTCCATTCGATGCGGGGTGGGCTACCGAGGCTATGTCGAGTCGGATTTTCTTATCTCGGCAGAATCGTGCAAATGCTCCTTCAGCAAAATTGGTGCCGTTATCAGTTATGATACTATGAGGATAACCGTATCTCAAGATGATGTCTTTGAGAAATGTCACAGCTGTAGTTCCATCACACTTTCTTATAGGCTTCACTTCGATCCATTTTGTAAACTTGTCCACCATGACCAGAAGGTGCGTCATGTTCCCTTTGGCTGGTTTGAACGGGCCAACCATATCCAAGCACCACACAGCAAATGGCCATGTAATTGGTATGGTTTTGAGTTCCAACATAGGCATATGTGTCTTGTTGGCATACCTTTGGCAACCATTGCATTTTCTCACCAGATCCTCCGCTTGCTCCAAGGCGCTTGGCCAGTAAAATCCTTGCCGGAATGCCTTTGCCACTAAGGCCCGTGATGAGGCGTGATGCCCGCATTCTCCTTGGTGTATATCTCGGAGGATGTCAAGTCCTTCTTCCGGATCAACGCACCGCTGGAGGATATTGGTTACACTTCGCTTGTACAACTCGGAATTGATGATTGTGTAAGCTTTGGCCCTCCGCTGAGTTTGCCTGGCTAGCACTTCCTCAGTGGGTAACGTTCTATCTTTCAAGAACTGGTATATAGGCAGCGCCCAAGCTGATCGCTCTCGCAGGGAACATCTCCTCGTCAATTTCCATCTGATCCACCGGCATAACTTCAGCCGGATCACGCTGAACAGTCCCCGGGTCTGGTGAGGTAGTCCCCGGGTTTGCCGAGATATTCCCCGGGTTTGCCGAGGTAGTCCCCGGGTTCGGCGTACTACTTCCTACGTCAATGTTCATGGGCTCAGCTCCGGATTCCGCGTTTTCCGGGAGAAAGATTGAATCGGTTTCTGGGGATGGCCTGATAGATGGCTTTCTGAGGTGCTCCAATGCAACACCCGGTGGAATTGCCTGTCGGGTCGAGCCGAGCTTCGACAGTATGTCGGCAGCTTCATTTTCCACGCGAGGTACATGATGAAACTCGCATCCCTCAAAGTAACCCGAGATTTTCTGCACATGAAATCTGTATAATGCCATGTTTGGATCCAGGGCGTCCCACACTCCGGACACCTGTTGTATTACTAGATCCGAGTCGCCAAAGCAGATTATTCGACGTATGCCAATTTCCTTTGCCACTTTTAGACCATGCACGAGAGCCTCGTACTCGGCGACATTGTTTGATGCTGCGAAATGGATCTGCAACACATACTTGAGGTGATCCATCTTTGGCGAGGTGAGCACAACCCCGGCACCTAATCCGGCTTTGGTCTTCGATCCGTCGAAGTGCATCCTCCAGTAGTTCGGATCTGGTGGCGGTGGTTCGTATTGTACCTCGGCCCAATCCACGAAAAAGTCCGCTACAGCCTGGGACTTGATCGCTTCTCTTCTATCGTATTGGGGTGTGTATGGTGCTAGCTCAATTGCCCATTTCGCGATTCTGCTGTTCGCATCTTTGTTACCCATTATCTCGGATATGGGGGCTTCGCATATCACTTTGATGGGATGCTCTTCAAAGTAGTGCTTTAACTTCTTTGCCGCCATATAAACTCCGTATGCCACCTTTTGAAAATGCGGGTAGTTCTGTTTTGAAACAGACAATACCTCGCTCAAGTAATACACTGGCCTCTGCACCGACTTACCCTCTTCATCTCGTTCCACTACAATCACTGCACTTACAACTCGGTTGGTTGCGGCTATGTAGAGCAACATTGGCTCCTTCGACAGTGGAGAAGCTAACACTGGTGCAGTGGCCAACATCTTTTTTAAGTGGGCAAAAGCTTCATCGGCCTGCGGCGTCCAAACGAATTTATGTGATTTTTTCATGAGTTGGTAGAGGCGGTGCCTTTTCCCTAACCGACATACAAACCGACTCGTGACGCCAGGCATCCGGTGAACTTCTGGACGTCGTTGAGACACTTCGGCAGTTCCATTCGTTCGATGGCTCGGATCTTAGTTGGATTAACCTCGATACCTCGGCTAGAGACGAGAAATCCGAGTAATTTCCCAGTCGGGACACCGAAGGTACATTTCTCCGGGTTAAGCTTCATCCAGAATCTCCTCAAGTTCGCGAATGTTTGCCCAATGTCGTCAAGGAGCGTTGCGCTTTCCTTGGTCTTGATAACCACATCGTCCATGTAAACTTGCACATTTTGACCTATTTGATCATGCAGACACTTTTGCATGCACCTTTGGTACGTTGCTCCGGCGTTTCGTAAACCAAACGGCATAGTGAGATAGCAATAAGCCCCGTACGGGGTAATAAAAGCAGTTTTTATTTGATCGTCCGGGTTCAGGGGTAACTGGTGGAAACCAGAATAGACGTCAATAAATGACAACAGTTCACATCCCGCGGTAGAGTCGATGACCTGATCTATCCTTGGCAGCGGAAATGGATCTTTCGGACATGCCTTGTTCAGGTTCGTATAATCGATACACATACGCCAAACCACTGCCACGTTCGGATCATCCTTCTTATTTTCTACCAGTACCGGGTTAGAGAGCCAATCCGGATATAGCACTTCCATGATAAATCCTGTTGCTAGCAACCGAGCTATCTCGTCACCAATGAACTTTCTCCTATCTTCGGCGAAGCGTCGGAGAGGCTGCTTCACCGGCCTTGCTCCGGGTCTTACATTCAAAGAGTGCTCGGCCAACTCCCTCGGAACACCTTGCAAGTCCTGTGTGGACCAAGCAAAAATATCCCGATTCTCATGGAGTAAGTTGACGAGCTCGCTTTCCTATTTGTCAGTTAATCTGGCTCCAATTGTCACGGTGCGCTCCGGAAACACGTTATCCACCGGTATCTTCTTGGTGTCCTTCGCGGCTTGAAATGAAATGCTTCCATGCGGGTTACTTAATGCTGACATATACTGCTGCGCGGACCGAGCTAATGCCGTCACTTCTTGGAGTTTTCATTTCTCTTGGGCAATTACGAGTGACTCGGCTAAGTTAGACCCGGCTGAAGCACACTCAATAGAACGTCGGAAATCCCCAATGATAGTAATTGCACCATTTGGCCCGGGCAACTTCATCTTCAGATAACTAACGTGGCAACTTGCCATGAATTTGCCCAGCGCTGGTCTCCCGAGTAATGCATGATACGTGCTCTCCAGGTTTACCACTTCGAACTCTAGATTTTCGGTTCGGCAGTTATCCCTTGTATCGAACAGCACGTCAACCCGGACTTTGCCTATTGGTTCGCAGGATATGCCGGGCATGATACCGTGAAAAGTTGTTCTCGTAGCCTGGAGCATGTTCTCCGAGATGCCCAACTTGCGCATCGTATCCGCATACATGATGTTAATGCTACTGCCATTGTCGATCAGTACCTTGGAGAACCTCACATTAATGTTTGGTCCAATGAACGTCGGATCCAACACTAGTGCATACGAGCCCGGACTTGGCATAAGCTTGGGGTGATCTTTGATGCCCCAGGTAATTTCCTGGTCCGACCAAGACATGTACCTCATCACTGCAGGCATAACCGCGTTAACCTCCATATGTCGACGCTGCAAGCTCTTCCTATCCGTTTCTTCTGTTGTGAACACACAATAGCTCTGGTGATGTTCCCTGTACTCATTTCTTCCCTCGTTTCCGGAGTATCTCTGATTCGGTTGTTGCTGGTTTTCCACTTGATGCACTGCATCCCTTCTCTCACTGTTGTCATACCTCGGCTAAGGGGGAGGCAACATCAGTTGCTGCATGTTTGCTCCGGAGAGCAATTGCTGCCAGGGTAACTCCTGCCGAGGTTGATCATTCCGAGGTGCCTGAGCATTACCCGAACCACCTTGCTCTATCTTGCGCATCCACTCACATTGTCTCGTCGTGTGACCCGCCGGGCTGCTCGGATTCGGCGTGTGAAACTTGCACGGCTGGTCCAACATTGACTCGTAGGTATACCTCGAACGATCTTTCTTTTCTTGCCATTGTTTCTTCTGCTCCGGAGTCCATGTTTTCTTGCCATCGTTTCGGGGAGTCCATTGCCCTCCCGTTTTCTGGCGTTGGTTGCTCCCTGCCCCGGGCTGATCTTGATTCATGGCCGCAACTTGTTGCGAGCCATACCGATGATCCGGTCTATCGTCTCTCCTTTTTCCCCTGTAATCGTTCCCCCGGGATGACCCGGATCCGTCCCTCGGATAGTACTCGTCATTTGACTCGTTCGAGGCGATCCTAGGTTGAGTTGGATCACCCAAAGCATAAGAATCCGCGATCTGGATCATCTCTACCAACGTGACTGGCATTTTCCTTTGCAATTTCATCCACAACTCACTACCATATCTACATCCTTGTGCGAACCATGCTATAGCCTGTGACTCTATGACTCCCTCACACGAGTTTCTCACGGTACACCACCGGGTCAAGAATTCACGATCCGTTTCGTTAGATCTCTGCTTGCACATTGCCGGTCTCATGCATTCGGTCTCGTCGTGCTTGAGAAGTTGCTGATGAACATCTCTTCAAAATCTATCCAGCAGTTGATGCTTCCGGGTGGCAAATTATTCAGCCAAACCCTAGCTGGACCTTCCAACATTTGGGGTACATATCGTACAGCCCACCTCAAGTTGCCAGTTGCAATTTTCACAGCTGTTGCGTAGTTTATTAGCCAATCCTCCGGCTTTTTACTGCCATCATATGTCTTCGTGCCCCTGGGTAATTGGAAATTGGTACCGGTTCCTTCATGATCCGGGGTCCGAAGCACGCTGGACCCGGAGGACCTTGACATTCGATCTGTTCCGACCTATACAAGCGGTCTAATTTTAGCCTAGCGTCATCCGGCATCAACTCTCTGCTTCCCAATCTCGACCCTATCACATGATAGTCCGGTCTTGCGTATCCCGCATTCATCATCTCCGAGTCTCCATCATTGTATCGGTTTTGCTCCCGTTGTGGTCCTCTCTGTTGCATACCACGGCACTTTGCTCTTGCCTTGGTGCATTCACGCAGCTGTTGATCTGCTCCTACGGAGTTTCGCTGTCCGGCATTGCCGTTGGCGGCGTTCCCTTGACCGGCATTGCCTTGATCATGGTTACCTCGGCTCACACTTCATCGATCGTCGTTTTTCCGTATCTCTTTTTCCTTTCCCGCACGCTTTGGGTCATACGGGACGATTTGCTTGTTCCGTCTGGCCGAGGTTACTACCTCTTCTCTTCTAGGGCCACCATGAGGTGATGATGCGGCTCCAGCGGATTTCTCTGGGTTACCCATCACCGAATGGACGATTTTAGAAGCTCCAACTCTCTCCGGATTACTTCTCAACAGCTCCTCATTCTGCCTGTTCGCGATCCGAACCAGCTCGTTAACCCGGTCTTGCTGTCTTTGGCGAGCTTCACCCGTCAGACCCTCTAGCTCGGACGCCATGGCATCTGCTGCTCTGAGGTTCTTCGCCGGGGTACTATACTTCGGCAACCCCATAGACAGACAGTTTTCCGACCCTTCTGGTCCATCATCACCCTCTCTGTTCATCTCACTTATGAGGTTTCTCCCTTTTACCCTCACTGCATCAACCTTGTTCGCTTTCGCGTACTCACGCAGCGTCATGTTCAACGACTGCTGAGCCGCTGCTATTTTCTTTGCGCCCTCCAGTATCTTTCGCCGGGTCTCCTCTAGCTCGGCTTGTGCCTGAGCCGGATCTACCACTGCTGTCACCGGGTTAGCCAAGCTATCCATAGCTTCCCTCAGCACGTTCTCGGGCCTCTCCAGCGGAGGACCCCTAGCTTTCCTTGGTTCTTTGGGTGTTGCCCCCGGGTCTGGCGCTAGATCCCTGCTCACGCCCGCGCTCGGTGCGGTCATCATCACCTCTGCATGGCCCGGGGAACGGGCGATACACGCCCCGCGAGCCACGGTGAGGGGTGGTTCCCCCGCATCGATGACGCGACGCGGATGGACGCCAGACACGTCCACGGCTACATAGACCTTGTGCGCGCCGAGCTTGACGAAGACGCCGTTGCGCGGAAGGGGGCGTGTGCCGAAGCATCCGACGTTGTCGCTGACATAGTCCAGCGCACCAAAGCGCTGAACGAGCCCGGAGACGATGCGTTCACCTGTGCCGATGAAATTTCCCGTCCGGATCTTCACCCCTGCTAGCGTCGCTAGCCCCACGGTGGGCGCCAACTGTCGTGGTGGTGTCACGGCAGATGCCATGGATAGGCTGAAGGTGGGGACTAATATGCGCTAGGGGAATCCAGGGAGGGATAGTAGAGTGATTCTCTACACAGAAGCTTTGTATTGATGTTCAGTCTCCAAGCCTACAAGTGCTCCTCGAGCTGTTTTGACTAGAGGAGGAAGAAGTGGTACTCTTGCCTGTCCTCTAGTCCTAGAACTCAAGACCCACAAGTATTTCCCTTGCTCTGTATCCGAAAAGACCCAACCCCCTTACCAGAACCCCAACCCCCCCCCCCTTATATAGGGGTGGTTCGGTCCTGGCCTAGGGCATACGTGGAGGCATATTCCTAAGAATATGCCGCCTCCCAAACTAGTAACCCGACAGGGGTGCTTTTCCCCCACGTCACTCTTGCTTTAGCGACGTTGCCTCTGCAGCGCCCGCGTCAGCCGACGTGAGCGTCGTCACCCTTGTCGGCCACGATCCGGTGGTCCTGCCCTTGCTTTACTCGCTCATCCAGTACGCACCGGGCCTTCTTTTTGACCAGAGATATTCCTTCCTTCTCCTAGAAGCCAAACGAGGATCCGGATCACAGTTGATCCGGCCACACCTGTTCCTGCATATAAGCTAGACAGGTGCCTCCAACTCACTCCTTGAGTCGGACGAGTCAATGTTAGGCGACCTCCCTGGTCCGGGTTACTCCGTGATCTGGCCTGCCTTGAGGTGACTCGGCCAGCATCCGCTTTGACCTTGCCGAACCTCGGCTAGCTCGGCCCTTATACCCCGGAGTGACCCTACCCGGGGTTATCCCCCCAACAAATACACATTTCAATGGCAATGGTGGTTCCATATGTGGTCTGTGAGAAGAACACACATGCAATGACTCTAGCTGTGGCTAATGAAAATAATACACATGCAATGACACTGGTGGATCCATATGTGGTCTCTGAAAAGAACACACATGCAATGAATGTATCTATGGTTAATGAGAAGAACACACATGCAATGAAACTGGTGGGTCCATATGTGGTCTCTGAGAAGAACAGACATGCAATGAACTCTGGTGGATCCATATGTGGTCTGTGAAAACAACACACATGCAATGACACTAGATGTAGTTAATGGAAGAATACACATTTCAATGCCAATGATGGTTCCATATGTGGTTTGTGAACAAAACACACATGCAATGACTCTAGCTATGGTTAATGAAAAGAACACACATGCAATGACACTGGTGGATCCATATGTGGATTGTGAAAAGAACACACATGCAATGACACTGGTGGATCCATATGTAGTATGTGAACAGAATAGACATGAAATGACTCTAGCTATGGTTAATAAGAAGAACACACATTTCAATGACAATGGTGGTTCCATATGTGGTTTGTGAAAAGAACACACATGCAATGACACTAGCTGTAGTTAATGAAAAGAACACACATGTAATGACCCTGGTGGATCCATAGGTGGATTGTGAGAAGAACATATGCAATGACACTGGTGGACCCATATGTGGTCTGTGAAGAGAACACACATGCAGTGACACTAGTGGATCCATATGTGGTATGTGAAAAGAATAGACATGAAATGACTCTAGATGTGGTTAAAGAAAGAATACACATTTCAATCACAATGGTGGTTCCATATGTGGTTTGTGAAAAGAACACACATGCAATGACTCTAGCTGTGGTTAATGAGAAGGACACACATGCAATGACACTGGTGGATCCATAGGTGGATTGTGAAAAGAACACACATGCAAAAACACTGGTGGATCCATATGTAGTCTGTGAAAAGAATAGACATGAAATGACTCTAGCTGTGGTTATTGAGAAGAACACACATTTCCATGACAATGGTGGCTCCATATGTGGTTTGTGAAAACTGAAGGAAATATGCCCTAGAGGCACTCATAGAGATGATTGTATTTCATATGTATCCATGAGTTATTATAATGTTCCTTGTATATCCATATATCAGGCAACTTGTATTGATTGACAATTATGTGAATTGTTTGTGAAACTCTTTACTTGTATGGTTATCTAATAGTTGTCCCTAGTCGAAGTTCATGTGAGGACACACGTGAATATTAGACTAGCGCATCGATTGGTTGATGACTATGTTTCGCAAGTCATAGTTATAGAGATGTCAAACCAATGATGTGGACACATGTTATGAACATGGGGTTGGACTGACCCAAAATGAGACTGGCAATAATACTTGCAGCTCTCTCTACACATCGTGTATGTTTTGTCCTTAGACCTGAGATTGTCGCATGTACTTGAGATGTGGATCGACCTACTTTGGGGCTATCAAACACTACTTCGTAACTAGGTAGTTATAAAGGTAGCTTTCGGGTTTGTCCTTATACATGCTGCAAGGCATCGGTCAATCAAGATGGGATTTTCCCCTCTCTACTTGAGAGAGATATCTCTGGGCCCCTCGAGTGATCGGATCCAGAAATGCATGGCCGTGCTACATATGGTTAAGAGTTAACCTAGTAAAGGGATTCTGAATCACAATATCGAGAAAGAGAGGTCAGCTTGGAGCTAGACCAAATATCGTGAGGCAAAGGGAAAGACATGTAATCAACCTTGTGATGGTTTGTCTGAATGATCTTTATATGCGTTTAGGAGTTGGCACGTCTTGCTAGAGGCCGCTACCAACTATTGACGGAGTAAGTGTACTCATGTCATGTCTATACGTATATGAACCTATAGGGTCACACACTTTAGGGGCTGGAAGCCTAATAAGGATTGGATCCGAATTATACCAGGCTTAGGCTGCTAATGGGCTGCTAATGTAGAAGCCCACCAGGGATGCCTATATAAGAGAGAGTGAGGCGAGCTAAATAGGGTTGAGCATTCCACCCAACCGCCACTCCTCTTCCGCCTGTGTTGCACGGGCAGACCTAGCAGTCTGGCATGTGATGGCTTCCACTCCGGACGTGTGGATACCTCGGAGGTACTGCATCTGTAGCACTTGGACGAGCCGCGCAAAGGGGAGCTTCTCGTGGGACAAGGACGAGGAGGAGACATAGAACATCTACACTGCCGCGACATGCTTCATCAAGTTCCACACCTGCGCGTCTAGCGGTAATCCCGTGATCTATGACAATAACATTCGTGGTTGGTGCGGTAGAAAATTTTGATTTTACGCTAGTGTAGCCTGCCCGTTCCCCTTCAGTGGTATCAGAGCCGATGCTGTTCAGTCATAGGTTCGGAAAGTTTGCATATGGTGATATGTAGATTGATATGGATGATGTGATCGTCTATATGGTGGTGGTTCTAGATTGATCTATGATCTTATTTTCCGTGATTGTGATTCTAAGGTCATCGAACGACCTACCCCTACAGGTCGGTTTCCGCCATCGGGGTAGACAGTGACACATAAATCCTTTTGAATCACGCGAAGATTAATATGATTGATCGAATCGGGAATTAGATCTGAATCGACGTACCATGATCAAAGGAGTTTGGTCGAATCGGAACTATGGTCGGTTTATGGTAAATTTGATTGCCGATCAAAATCCTTAAAGAAAATTGTATATATTTGATCTCTCATTTTTCACCCTTCGAACCCCGCAGGGGGAGACCCCCTAGACCCCCCTTAGTCGTAGCCCCTTTTGTATCACGTTAAGGTTCATAGGTGCTACGATTTCACATGATCCGGTAGAATGCGATTCTATGCACAACTTGTTTTTGCAGGATGTATGTGATCCGTATGGCCTAAAAATGTATGTGATGCATGTATGTATTTTTCATGACCTGCATGTCGTGAGTAGGGCAACACGGCTGGAGCCATATGTGTTGTCAATTATTGTAATGGCCTGCGTGCCAACTTGTGATGATCCCAATACCATGTAATTTTGATTACATGCTGTTAGGAGTAATAGCTTGTATTAGTTCTTGGAGAACCCATCACTTGGAGGATGGCTCGCATAGAGCATGAAGATGGAGATCATCATGGTGGATAGGTTCTATGGCGATGGAGATCACCATGAGAAAAATGGGCCATACTGTATCACATCTATGTGAATGCTATTCTTATACGTTTTACTACTATGCATGCTTAGATGATAGAAGTAGAACGATCCCTCACAAAGTTTTAGTTAAACCATGCCCTCCCAACCAAACCTTGCACCATCCTATGCCCTGTACAATCGTTGGTGGGTCTATGAAATTAGGGTGCCGCGGTTTTCCTTGGCTGGATGGGTTTGTATCGGATACCTACACGCATAAGGGTTGGTGAGCTTAACAAGGTCATCTTAACAGTTAAGGACCTTGGGGCATAAAGGTTGGGCGCCTAGTTTTGACATAGAGATGTCACCCAACAACAAGAGTCATATGTGATATGATTAGCAAAGGTTGCTTACCGATTTACCTTGTCTTCTAGCAGTGATGCTAAAACTCACTAGTCGACTTGTTAATTGTGGATCTTGAATCACTTAGTATCAATAGAGGGATGTTGATTTAAGTGGGAGTATATGCTATTAAATTGTTTAATATGTTTTACTCTTTCATGGTTACATGGCTTAGTATTTTGCATATTTTTGTTGTAGATCAATGGCACCGAACAATTCATCACCTTTTGCTTTGCGTTTGATTCTTGAAAAGGATAAACTAAATGGAACAAACTATTCGGACTGGGTCCGTAACCTAAGAATTGTTCTCAGGGCTGAGAAAAAGGAAACTGTTCTGGATACCCCAATCCCGGATGAACTCGATAATGCTGCCCTTAAGAATGCCTACAAGAAAGCATGTGATGAATCTCTTGAGGTTAGCTGCCTTATGCTTGCATGCATGGAACCTGATCTTCAAAAGCAGTTTGAGGATCAGGAAGCGTACGATATGGTCGTTGTGCTTAAGGACATGTTCCAGACTCAGGCTAGGACTGAGGGTATAATTTTGCTAAGTCCTTTGTGGAATGCAAGCTGGCAGAAGGAGCAGCTGTAGGCCCCCATGTGATCAAAATGGTTGGTTACAGTCAGACTTTGGAAAAGCTTGGTTTTCCATTAGGCCAAGAGTTGGCCACTTATTTCATTTTGGCATCTCTTCCATCTAGCTATGGGCATTTCATTTCGAACTACCATATGCATGGGGTGAAGAGGGGCCTTAATGAATTATGTGGGATGCTGAAAACAGCAGAATGTGACATTAAGAAGTGTGCAGGGCATAGCCATGTGATGGATGTGCAGAACAAGCCTAGCTTCAAGAAAAAGGGCACTTCTTGGCAGAAGAATAGGGGCAAGGCTAAGGATACGATCCCTAAGCCAAACCCTGTGCCCAAGCAAAAGGCTGGACCTGCAGGAGACACTGAGTGTTTCTTTTGTCATGAATATGGCCACTGGAAGAGAAACTGCAGCAAGTACCAGGCTTCTTTGAAGAAGGGTGGAAGTAAGAGTACTTCCCACTCAGGTACGCTTGTTGTAAATGTTGTGGACATTTTTCTCGCAGATTCTTATGTTAACTCTTGGGTATTTGATACCGGATCGGTTTCTCATATTTGCAATTTGATGCAGGGGCTAATAATAACTAGAGAAGTGCAGAAAGGCAAAGTGGATTTTCGCGTTGGAAATAAAGCAAGGGTTGCTGCATTGTTCGTCGGCGTCATGCAACTTCACCTTCCGTCAGGATTTATTATGGAGTTAAATAATTGTTATTACATTCCTAGTATGGCTCAAAACATTTTTTCACCTTCATGTTTGATGAGGGATGGTTATTCATTCGCGAGTACAAACAATGGTTGTGTAATCTCTAAGAATGCTATGTTTGTGGCTGATGCTCCCATTGTGAATGGGTTATTTATTTTAAATGTTGATAACGCATGTGTTTACAATGTTAGTGCTAAAAGGCTTCAGCCAAATGATTTGAGTCCTACCTATTTATGGCATTGTCGTTTGGGGCATATAAGTGAAAAGCGCATGAAGAAGCTCCATGGTGATGGTCTTCTAACTTCGTTTGATTTCAAATCATAAGAGACATGTCAAGCTTGTTTACTTGGAAAGATGACCAAGACGCCTTTTACGGGTTTTCCCAAGACAGCGAAAGACTTGTTGGAACTCATACATACTGATGTATGTGGACCAATGAGCACGACAGCCAAAGGAGGATATCACTACTTCATTACTTTCACTGATGATTTCAGTAGATATGGCTATGTCTACTTGATGAAGCATAAGTCTGAGACTTTTGAAAAGTTCAAAGAGTTACAATGTGAGGTAGAGAATCAACGTGGCAAGAAAATAAAGGCCTTGCGATCTGATCGTGGAGGTATAAATTTGAGTCACGAGTTTAGCAATCATCTTAAGAGTTGTGGAATTGTTCCACAACTCACGCCGCCCGGAACGCCTCAAAGAAATGGGGTCTCTGAACAGCGTAATCGAACTTTGTTGGACATGGTTCGATCGATGATGAGCCAGTCGGATTTACCATTATCATTTTGGGGTTACGCGCTAGAAACAGCAGCTTTCACACTAAACAGGGTACCGTCTAAATCCGTAGTTAAGACACCATATGAGATGTGGACTGGAAAGAATCCTAGTTTGTCTTTTCTAAAGATTTGGGGTTGTGATGCATTTGTCAAACGACTTCAGTCGGACAAGCTAACACCCAAATCAGACAAATGCATATTCATGGGATATCCAAGGGAAACCTTAGGGTATTACTTCTACAACCGAGAAGAGGGTAAAGTGTTTGTCGCTCTTAGCGGTGTTTTCCTAGAGAAATAGTTTCTCACAAAGGGAACGAGTGGAAGGTTGGTGCGACTTAAAGAAGTTCAAGATGAGCAAGTCGGGGATGCTTCTATGAGTGATGCTATTGTAGCAGAACAAGTTGAGGAACCCGTGGCAATAGAAGCACCACAACCACGAAGGTCCACGAGGCTCCACGAAGCGCGAGAATTATTATTGTTAGACAATGATGAGCTTGTGACCTATGCAGAAGCGATGGTGGACCCAGACTCTGAGAAATGGCTGATTGCCATGAGATCCGAGATAGAGTCCATGGGAGACAATCAAGTTTGGAACTTGGTTGACCTGCCTGATGGTTTTAAAGCCATCGAGTGCAAATGGAACTATAAGAAGAAGATTGATATGGATGGAAATGTTCACATCCATAAAGCTCGACTTGTTGCATAAGGTTTTTGATAAGTTCAAGGAGTTGACTATGACGGGACTTTCTCGCCCGTAGCGATGCTTAAATCTATACAGATCATTCTAGCCATTGCTGCATATTTCGATTATGAGATATGGCAGATGGATGTCAAGACGGCTTTCTTAAATGGAATCCTTACTGAGGACGTGTATATGATGCAGCCCGAAGGTTTTGTCGATCCAAACAAGGCTGGAAAGGTATGCAAACTTCAAAAGTCTATTTATGGGCTGAAGCAAGCATCTCGGAGTTGGAACATTCGATTTGATGAAGTTGTAAAGGAGTTTGGCTTCACCAAAAATGAACAAGAACCTTGTGTGTATAATAAAGAAAATGGGAAATCACTTGTGTTTCTAATCTTATATGTGGATGACATATTACTGATTGGAAATGACATTCCTATGCTCGAGTCTGTTAAGACCTCATTGAAAAATAGTTTTTCTATGAAGGACTTGGGAGAAGCGGCATATATTCTGGGCATCAAGATCTATAGAGATAGATCAAGGAGGCTAATTGGATTAAGCCAGAGTACGTACATTGACAAAGTGTTGAAACAGTTCAGCATGGAAGAGGCTAAGAAGGGGTTCTTGCCCATGTCTCACGACATTAAACTCAGCAAGACTCAGTGTCCTTCGACCACTGATGAGCGAGAGCGCATGATTAGGGTTCCATATGCTTCGGCTATTGGATCCATCATGTATGCAATGACATGTACTCGCCCAGATGTTTCCTATGCTCTAAGTGTTATGAGCAGATACCAGGCTGATCCAGGTGAGAGTCACTGGACAACGGTAAAGAATATCCTTAAGTACTTGAGAAGGACTAAGGATATGCTCCTAGTTTATGGAGGTGAGGTTGAACTCAGTGTAAAAGGTTACACATATGCGAGTTACCTTAACGACTCATATGACGAAATCGCAATCAGGTTATGTGTTTGTCATGAATGGTGGTGATGTGAGCTGGAAAAGATCCAAGCAAGATACAGTGGCCTCCTCTTCAACAGAAGCTGAATATATTGCTGCCTCGGAGGCTGCAAAGGAAGCTATTTGGATTAGGAATTTCCTGGTCATTCTTGGTGTGGTTCAGGGCGCGTCCAATCCCATGGACGTTTATTGTGACAACAATGGTGCTATTGCACAAGCCAAGGAACCTAGACAGCACTAGAAGAACAAACATATTCGCATGCGTTACCATCTGATTCGTGAGTTCATTGATGATGGTAGTGTCATGTTATGCAAAATACATACATACTCAAATGTTGCTGATCCCTTAACTAAGCCACTCCCGCAGCCTGCGCATGAAGCACACACAAGAGCAATAGGTATTAGATACTATCTAGATTGACTCTAGTGCAAGTGGGAGACTGAAGGAAATATGTCCTAGAGGTAATCATAGAGATGATTGTATTTCATATGTATCCATGAGTTATTATAATGTTCCTTGTATATCCATATATCAGGCAACTTGTATTGATTGACAATTATGTGAATTGTTTGTGAAACTCTTTACTTGTATGGTTATCTAATAGTTGTCCCTAGTCGGAGTTCATGTGAGGACACACGTGAATATTAGACTAGCGCATCGATTGGTTAATGACTATGTTTCGCAAGTCATAGACATAGAGATGTCAAACCAATGATGTGGACACATGTTATGAACATGGGGTTGGACTGACCCAACATGAGACTGGCAATAATACTTGCAGCTCTCTCTACACATCGTGTACGTTTTGTCCTTAGACCTGAGATTGTCGCATGTACTTGAGATGTGGATCTACCTACTTTGGGGCTATCAAACACTACTTCGTAACTGGGTAGTTATAAAGGTAGCTTTCGGGTTTGTCCTGATACACGCTACAAGGCATCGGTCAATCAAGATGGGATTTCCCCCTCTCTACTTGAGAGAGATATCTCTGGGCCCCTCGAGTGATCGGATCCAGAAATGCATGGCCGTGCTACATATGGTTAAGAGTTAACCTAGTAAAGGGATTCTGAATCACAGTATCAAGAAAGAGATGTCGGCTTGGAGCTAGACCAAATATCATGAGGCAATGGGAAAGACATGTACTCAACCTTGTGATGGTTCGTTCGAATGATCTTTATATGCGTTTAGGAGTTGGCACGTCTTGCTAGAGGCTGCTACCAACTATTGATGGAGTAAGTGTACTCATGTCATGTCTATACGTATATGAACCTATAGGGTCACACACTTTAGGGGCTAGAAGCCTAATAAGGATTGGATCCGAATTATAGCAGGCTTAGGCTGCTAATGGGCTGCTAATGTAGAAGCCCACCAGGGATGCCTATATAAGAGAGAGTGAGGCGAGCTGAATAGGGTTGAGCATTCCACCCAGCCGCCACTCCTCTTCCGCCTGTGTTGCACGAGCAGACCTAGCAGTCTGGCGTGTGACGTCTTCTACTCCGGACGTGTGGATACCTCAGAGGTGTTGCATCTGTAGCACTTGGATGAGCTGCGCAAAGGGGAGCTGCTCGTGGGACGAGGACGAGGAGGAGACGTAGAACATCTACACTGCCACGACGTGCTTCATCGAGTTCCGCACCTACGCGTCTAGCGGTAATCCCATGATCTATGACAACAGCATTCCTGGTTGACGCGGTAGAAAATTTTGATTTTACGCTAGTGTAGCCTGCTCGTTCCCCTTCAAAAAGAACACACATGCAATGACACTAGCTGTAGTTAATGAAAAGAACACACATGCAATGACACTAGTGGATCCATAGGTGGATTGTGAGAAGAACACACATGCAATGACACTGGTGGACCCATATGTGGTCTGTGAAGAGAACACACATGTAGTGACACTGGTGGATCCATATGTGGTCTGTGAAAAGAATAGACATGAAATGACTCTAGATGTGGTTAATGAAAGAATATGCATTTCAATGACAATGGTGGTTCCATATGTGGTTTGTGAAAAGAACACACATGCAATGACTCTAGCTGTGGTTAATGAGTAGAACACACATGCAATGAAACTGGTGGATCCTTAGGTGGATTGTGAGAATAACACAGATGCAATGACTCTAGTGGATCCATAGGTGGATTGTGAAAAGAACACACATGCATTGAACTCTGGTGGATCCATGTGTCGTTAATGAAAATAACACACATGCAATGACTCTAGCTATGGTTAATGAAAAGAACACACATCTAATGACACTGGTGGATCCATAGGTGGATTGTGAAAAGAACACACATGCAATGACACTGGTGGTTCCATATGTGGTTTGTGAAAATAATACACATGCAATGAATCTAGTTGTTGTTAATAATAAGAACACACATGCAATGACACCGGTGGATCCATATGTGGTATCTGAAAAGAACAGACATGCAATGACTCTGGTGGATCCATATGTGGTCTGTGAAAAGAACACACATGCAATGACTCCAGATGTGGTTAATGAACGAATACACATTTCAATGACCATGGTGGTTCCATATGTGGTTTGTGAAAAGAACACACATGCAATGACTCTAGATGTGGTTAATGAAAAGAACACACATTTCAATGACACTGGTGGATCCATATGTGGTTTGTGAAAAGAACATACATCCACTGACTCTAGATGTGGTTTGTGAAAAGAACACACATGCAATGAAACTGGTGGATCCATATGTGGTATGTGAAAAGAATATACATGAAATGACTCTAGATGTGGTTAATGAAAGAATACACATTTCAATGACAATGGTGGTTCCATATGTGGCTTATGAAAAGAACACACATGGAATGACTCTAGCTGTGGTTAATGAGAAGAACACACATGCAATGACACTGGTGGATCCATAGGTGGATTGTGAGAAGAACACACATGCAATGAACTCTAGACTAGCCTGGCCCGCGCTAGGGAGTGGTCTGGACGCCCTAGGAACCCCCTCGGCCTCCCCTTACGACTATAAGATGCCTCTGATACAGAAACCCTAAGCACCCGATCAAAATTCCACAAAAGAGTCAGTATCTGCCGTCATCCTCATCCCTAGATCGGGAGGGATCTGAAGCTCTTCCCGGCACCCTGCCGGAGGGGAGAATTCACCCTAGAAGCCTTCTTCAACACCATATAAGCCTCCGGTGTGATGCGTGAGTAGTTCATCTTGGACTATGGGTCCATGTAGTAGCTAGATGGCTGGTTCTTCTCCTTTGTGCTATCATGTTTAGAACTTGTGAGCTCCATTCATGATCAAGATCATCTATTTGTAATCATACATGTTGTGTTTGCGGGGATCTGATGGATATTGAGATGCTATTTCAGATTGATTATTGATTCTATCATGTCTTTGTTATTTGTGATCTTGCATGCTTTCCGTTGTTAGTAGCTATCTTGGCCAAGTAGATGCTAGCAACTCCAAGAGTTAGTATTTATGCTCGATAGTGGGTTCATGCCTCTAGTAATCTGGGGAAGTGACAGAAATCTCTAAGGTAATAGATGTGTTGTTGCTACTAGGGAGAAAACAACAATCCTTTGTTCATAGAACAATCATATTGTTTACTTTACACGCAATGCGTAATGCAATTATCTGTTGCTTGCAACTTAATACTGGAGGGGGGTCGGATGATAACCTGAAGGTGGATTATTAGTCATAGATGCAGTTGGATGGCGGTCTATGTATAATGTTGTAATGCCCAATCAAATCTCAAAGGAGTCAATATGATTAGTATATGCATGTATGCTTTCTCGATGTTTGTCAATTTCTCCGCTGTAATTTGTTCACCCAACATGTTATCTATCTTAAGGAGAACCACCACTAGTGAACTATGGACCCCGGTCCTTTCTTTTACCATCAATCTACAATTGTTACTATTTTCTGTTTACTTTCTGCAAGATTTTACTTTCTTACACTCGATACGTTTAATCCTTTGTTTTCAGCAAAACCGGTGAGATTGGTAACCTCATCGCAAGTTGGAGGCAAAGTTCTGTGGTTGTGTTGTGCAGGATTCCACGTTGCTGCTAGCACCGGTAGTGCACCCTGCCAAAGCTCAGCTAGCAACACCTTGGAGGTGTTTCCTTGCTCCTACTGGTTCGATAACCTTGGTTTCATAACTAAGGGAAACTTACTACTATTCTCATCATACCTTCCTCTTGGGGTTCCCCAACGAGCTTGATATCAACCACGAGCCAGCAAGTATTTTTCTGGCGTCGTTGCCGGGGAGACAAGGACATCTTCACAAGGGGAGTCCCTCATAACCAATCTCTTTACTTTGTTGTTTTTGTTTTGCTTAGTTTATTTTCTGCTTTATTTGCTTGTTTCTTTATCAAAAACACACAAAAATTAGTTCTACTAGTTTTGCTTTCTTTAAAAAAAACACAAATTTTTTTAGTTCCTATCTCAAAGTTGCCATTACGTCTAGCATTGCTCCAATCACTATGTCACCTGAGGAAATGATTTTCACTTTTAAACAAGGAACTGAAGAAAGTTTCAAAGACGCTTGGTCTAGAATCTCTGATCTACATGAAAAATCTGAACCTAAAATGACTCAAAGCTTGTTCCTTAACAGTTTTTACCTTGGAATTTCTCTTTGCTATAGATATGCTTGGGATGCTATTGTGGGAGGAGATTTCCTCCAATGCAATGAGGATTATGTTGTTAATGCCATAAAGAAGTTGATCTTTACTTACAACTTGCCTAGCAAATCCGATTCTTCCTTTATGAACATATTTGCTAGATTGAACACTCTTGAGACCCGCACTACTAGTTTAAAGGATTGCTATAACACGCTTAGAGAGCATCATGATTATGTTCCAATAAATTCTGAACCATCAAAGTGGCTCCCCATAGTAAAGATTGTTATAAATAATGAAACTTTTCAAGCTCGCTGTGATATCATGTGTGAATTTTGTCTTATGCCCAAAGATGTCTATGAATCTTTGAATCTTTGGGGGCTTTATGAAGGAGGAGAAGAAATATTTCTTGCTAATAATGCCACAATATTACCCATTGGAATAGCTGAAGGAGTGTTTACAAAGATCCTAGGGAAAATGGTTTCTACTGATTATCTTGTTATTGAATGTGCAGGAAAAGGACAAATTACACTTGGAAGATCCCTATTGAAGCTCCTTGGAGCAATAATAGATGTGGGAAAGGGGACCATGCAATTTTCTTCTCCACCAAACAATCATATGTTCCCCAAGGTTAAGAATAAAAGTAAGAGAGGTAAGGGAAAGAAATTTGGTCTGAATGCTTCTTCATTTGAGAACACTTAATTATTTTTCTTGCTTCTTATGCCTAACTTAAAGGCATTAAAGAAAAGTACTTATTGGGAGATAACCCAAAAGTTTTAGATGAGTCTTATAAGTTATTACCTCTGTAATAACCTCTCCTTATCCTTTTTATTTGCTTTTTGTGCCAAGAGTAACCTCTAATGAGAGAGAAGTAATGCTTGGGAAAGTTGTTGTCCCGAAACAGATTTTTGTTCTTCACCGTCAAAATTCGTGTAAAATATCTTTACGTCATTTTGAGGCGTGAATGTTTGTGCTTCTTCCCCAGATTGTTATCTAACTTTCATTAGTTCAATACTTTTTGATTTGAGCAACAGAAGGTCTTCGAAATTTTTTGTCTTTACCTGCTGGTCTGTTTTGATAGATTTCTGCCATTATTTGCATTTGCTTCTTGTTGGTTCCTTTTTGAGTTCTTTTGGGGAATTGAGCTTTTTGAAGGAAGTTATACAGTAGCTTGTGTTTTAATGGAAGTTTTATTGGTGTTGAAACTGAACCCAAAGAAGGTCTTCTAAAAAATTCGTCTTTACCTGCTGGTCTATTTTGACAGATTTCTGCCATTTTCTGCATTTGCTTCTTGTTGGTTCCTTTTTGAGTTCTTTTGGGGTATTGAGCTTTTTGAGGGAAGTGCTATAGTAGCTAGTGTTCTAATGGAAGTTTATTTGTTGTTAGAACTGAACCTTAAGACTTATTTATCTTGAGTGCACTAATGTTGCTAATAAAGATTGTGTGAAGTTTTGTATGAAGGAAAATTTTCAGGTGTATGGAAGGAATGAGTAATGAGATGAAGAATGTACTAAATCTCAAGCTTGGGGATGCCACGCGTGTCACCCCAAGAAATATCCAAGATGTACAAGCGTCAAAGCTTGGGGATGCCCAAGGCATCCCCTTCTTCATCAATAAAAATCCCAGGTTTTTTCCAAACACTTCATTTTTATTGTTTCATGCATAGTTGTGTTGTTCTTGGAGCGTCTTCTTTTTTGTTTTTGTTTTGGTTTTTCATTTGCTTGGTTTTCTTAGTTTTCTGAATAAATTGGTTGGACCCCCTCTTTCATACATTGGTTTTCAAATAGTTTGGTTTGGATTGGAAAAGAGTAGGAAAGTTCATGCTTAAGTGGTAAAGAGAGCTTGTTTTTGAATGTGGCCTATGCTTTGTAATGCCATGCTTGATATTGTTTTGGCTTTATGCTTAGTGATTATTATTGTAGCATGACTTGTTATAAACAATTGAGATTGCTTAATGTGCCTTGGAAGGATCATGCGTTGTTTTAGCATATTAAAGCATAGTATTGTGGTATTCTCCTTTGATGCTTTATTTGGGTCGACTTGGCGCATGCTCACACCATGTTATGACTATCCAAAGTCATCATAGCCTTGATGATCCTTTAGTTTTCGACTTGTAATATCACTTTATGCTTTAATCAATGATGTTTTGTCGCTCTGCATGATTATGGCCATTATTGCTCTCTTAGTTTATCGATCCCAGTCTTTTGCTAGCCTCCGTAACCAAGTATGAGTTCCACTCATGCATCCAACTCCTTAAACCAATTTATTCAAAAGATTCCATCATACCTACCTATTAGCAATTTCTATTCCAAGTATATTCATGTTTTTATCTACCTTCCGAATTAAACTTGTTATGTGAAAATTAGTGATTAAAGCTCTCACGAACTTGATGGCACACTTTACTTTCTTGCAATTAATAAACTTGACCCATTGTGTCCATCTTTGTTGCGTATATGCTTGGGCTTTATAAGTTGAAATTAGCAGAACCATGTATCATGGGGAACACTTTCAACATTGCACTTGTACTTTGTACCCCGTTGATATCATGTTCTTTTGCTTATGGATCCTGACGGTGTGAAATAAAAGTGGAACTTGTAAGATCATGGAGTTTGTATGTGTGTTAGAGAAACGCCTGGGCCACTAGCCTAAGCCATGCCTAATCATGGTGGAAACTTGCAGCATCACCATAATGAGCACTCTATGAAGCATCCTCAATAAAAACCTATGCAAATAGCAAATAAAAAGATCGCTGAGATGCTCATTGTCTGCTTGCCTTGTCATTTTGATTATGGGATAGCTCCTGTATCATGTGCAAGGGGTACCCTGTTGGCGGTTCTTTATGATACATATGTACTTACAATGGCAAGATCTTACTTGTGACTAAAGTTGAGTAGCATGAGGTTCGGTCTTTGTAAGTAAGGGGCATGAGATTTCGGCTTATAATTTGTCAAGCATATCCTCTTAGTTGTGTCACTTTAACCTTAATCACCTTAAAGATGCTTATGATAGGGGCAATGAGAGCTGAAAGTTAACAAGTACCATAATTTTTGGAAGCTCTTTATGAAACTTGAATCTCTACTTCCATCTATGAAGGCCTTTCTTTTACTTTTATGTTGAGTGTCCACCTTCTACCTTTATGCACCTACTTTGAGAGCATAGTGGCCATTCTTAGTTCTATGTGCATTGTCCCAAGACATGTTTATTGATGCATAACTTGATATTGCTTGTTCTTAAACTACTTGTATCTAGTCACTCTTATGAACTTTGAAGGTGTCCTATGCATTTATATTTGCTACTCTATGAGGGACAAGTTGAATGCGAATATGCTATGTTTTCTTTATGTGAAACAAACAAACGTTTTACAAAGCATTGTTATTCATGAATCTTTTGTTTGTGCCTTTTCATGTTACAACATAGTTGCTATGTCTTATTGTTAGAACTTTATCTTTCATGCTATGTTGAAGTACTATGATCCCAGCTTTCAATGTTTTACAAATACTTTGATCAAGTTTATGATGGTACATGTCACTTCAAAAATTATTCTTTCTTTTTATTACTTACCTACTCGAGGATGTTGATACGTTGCTAACGTATCCATAATTTTTGAGGTTCCATGCTTGGTGATACGTCCATAACGTATCTATAATTTTTGATGGTTTTATGCTAATACTATGCTTTTAATACTCCTTTTTATATAAAGTTTATGATTTATTTGGACTAACCTACTAATAGTTGCAAAAGTGCACAATGTTCTTGTTTTACACTTTAATGTGTAGGAATTACCAAGAATACAAGTGGAAACCTTGTTGGAGTCAAATTGGGATTTTCCAGAAATCTGTCTCAGAACTCCTTTTTAAGATGGTCACGTTTTGGGTCGAAGACAGCGTCAAACAAAAAACTCTTCAACTACAAAGTTATTGGAAATTTCACGACAAACGTTCTGGACATAACATATTAGCCGATTCCGAGTCCGGACGAGCCTGTTAGGCCCGATTTACTGCAGCCCAAGATGGGGTGACGGGAATCCGAGAAGCTATATAAAGGGAGGAAACCTAATTCGTGGGAAACACCTCCACCCACAAATTTAAAGACACCTCCACCCACGAATTTGCAGCCACCAAAGCCACGTTTTTGCCTCCCCCATGGATTCCATCTCCATGGGGAAGGGCTCCCAATAAGCCATGAAGGAAGGGGGCTAAGGGGCAGTGCTCCCGTGTGATACCGGCGGCGGGGAAGGAGTCCTCCACGCCACCGCCTCTTCACCATATTCACCGCCATCTCCATCGACTCCACCACCATCTCCATCACCATTGCCAACTCCCATGATAAGGAGGGAGTAGTTCTCTCTCGAGGCTAAGGGTTCTACCGGTAGCTATGTGTTCATCTCTCTCTCTATGCATGATCATGAGCTTTGTAATCAAGTAGATCTACCTTGCTACTCAAGTGCTTTAATAGATCTCTGCTCTCCCCATCTATGTGAAAGTGATAGTGTGCACACCATGGTGGCACTTACGCTAGAAATTACAAATTTTTATTATGAGTTGGATGTCTTTATGAAATTGTGGTGTTTGTTGGAACCATCTAGTGCTCAAGGTGACAGTGTGGGGTTATCTAGATGGGGAAAGTGAACTTTGAGGTGTGTTGTTATAGACCTACCATGGATTAGAGTGTCCAACCGGAGAGTAGTTCAGAGTAGTATCATGAAGAGAAGATATTTATATGAGAGTGTTCACTAGTGAAAGTATGATCCCTAGGCCTTGTTTCTAAGCATTGAAACATCGTTTGCAATTAGATCTGTTACATGTTTGCTTGCTTCCATCTTTTTGCCTTTAGTCTTTTCCTCCTGTCAAGCTATTTTCTGGCACCGTTGTCTCATATCCATACCACTTGTATTTCACTATCTCTTTGCCGAACTAGTTCACCTATACACCTGACAAGTGTATTGGGTCTGTTGGGGACACAAGAGACTTCTTGTATCTTGATTGCTGGGTTGCTTGAGAGGGGATACCTTTGACCACTTCCTCCCTGAGTTCGATAAACCTTGGGTGATCCACTTAAGGGAAACTTGCTGCTGTTCTACAAACCTCTGCACTTGGAGGCCCAACAATTGTCTACAAGAATATAAGTGCATAGACATCAAGCTATTTTCTGGAGCCGTTGCCGGGGAGGTAAGGTAAAAGGTATTCACACCAGAGGATTAAAGAAGAAGAACCTCCCACGGCAAACGCCTATTTTCTGCGCTGCCGGGAGGTATAGAAGGTACTCACATCCTCCGATGTGAGTGCTCGAAGTTATTTCCTTTAGATTCTGCAATTTTGTCTTTTTGTTTCTTGTTTTCTCTAATTAGGCTTAATGGAAAACAACAACAAAATTAGAGAGCTTTATAGTATTTATCTTGAGTTAGGACATGAAGTGTTTGAAGAAAAAATTAAAAAACCTATGGAACTTTATTTGCATGCTAATAGCAATGTTGTTAGTATGAATTCTTTGGACACCATTATTGCTAATGCTATGGAAAAGTCTAAGCTTGGGGAAGTTAGTTTTTATGAAAATGATCTTTTTAGTTCCCCAGCTTTGGAAGATAGCTATTCTATTGCTTATGATGATACCAAACCTCCAATATATGATGATTGCAATGATGAATATGATATTTTCAGTCCACCTATTATTGAGGAGGAAATTAATTATGATTACAATATGCCTCCTATATTTGATGATTATGGTGATGAAAATAATAATGATAGCTATTTTGTTGAATTTGCTCCCACTACAATCAATAAGAATGACTATGTTTATGTAGGGAGTATTAATTCTTTTATGCATTTGGCTCATGATAAGAATGTTTCTTGTGATAGTTATATTGTTACTTTTATTCATGATGCTACTGAAAGTTATTATGAGAGAGGGAAACATGGTTTTATGCATCACAACAATATTAAGTTTCCCCTCTTTATGTTGAAAGTCTTGAAGTTGCACTTGTTTTGCTTTCCTATGCTTGTTGCTTTGTGCTTTCATGACTTGTTTCTTTACAAGATTCCTATGCATAGGAAGTGGGTTAGACTTAAATGTGTTTTGAATTTGCTTCTTGATGCTCTCTTTTACTTCAATTCATATGTCTTATGTGAGCATCCTCTCAAATTATCATGTCTAACTTAAAGGCGTTAAAGAAAAGTACTTATTGGGAGATAACCCAAAAGTTTTAGATGAGTCTTGGAAGTTATTACCTCTATAATAACCGCTTCTTATCCTTTTTATTTTCTTTTTGTGCCAAGAGTAACCTCTAATGAGAGAGAAGTAATGATTGGGAAAGTTGTTGTCCCGAAACAGATTTCTGTGCTTCACCATAAAAATTCGTGTAAAATCTCTGTATGTCATTTTGAGGCGTGAATTTTTGTGCTTCTGCCCCAGGTTGTTATATAACTTTCGTTAGTTCAACACTTTATGATTTGAGCAACAGAAGGTCTTCTAAAAAATTTGTCTTTACCTGCTGGTCTATTTTGACAGATTTCTGCCATTTTTTGCATTTGCTTCTTGTTGGTTCCTTTTTGAGTTCTTTTGGGGTATTGAGCTTTTTGAGGGAAGTGCTATAGTAGCTAGTGTTCTAATGGAAGTTTATTTGTTGTTAGAACTGAACCTTAAGACTTATTTATCTTGAGTGCACTAATGTTGCTAATAAAGATTGTGTAAAGTTTTGTATGAAGGAAAAATTTCAGGTGTATGGAAGGAATGAGTAATGAGATGAAGGATGGACTAAATCTCAAGCTTGGGGATTCCACGCGTGTCACCCCAATAAATATCCAAGAAGTAAAAGCGTCAAAGCTTGGGGATGCCCAAGGTATCCCATTCTTCATCAATAAAAATCCCAGGTTTCTTCCAAACGCTTCATTTTTATTGTTTCATGCACAATTGTGTTTTTCTTGGAGCGTCTTCTTTTTTGTTTTCGTTTTGGTTTTTCATTTGCTTTGGTTTCCTTAGTTTTCTGAATAAATTGTTTGTACCTCCTCTTTCATACATTGGTTTGCAAATAGTTTGGTTTGATTTGGAAAAGAGTAGGAAAGCTCATGCTTAAGTGGTAAAGAGAGCTTGTTTTTGACTGTGGCCTATGCTTTGTCATGCCATGCTTGATATTTTTTTTGGATTTATGCTTAGTATTCTTTGCTGTATCATGACTTGTTATAAACAATTGAGATTTCTTAATGTGCCTTAGATGAATCATGCGTTTTTTAGCATATTAAAGCATAGTATTGTGGTCTTCTCCTTTGATGCTTTATTTGGGTTGACTTGGCGCATGCTCACACCATGTTATGACTATCCCAAGTCACCATAAGCCTTTATGATCCTTTAGTTTTCAACTTGTAGTATCACTTTATGCTTTGATCAATGATGTTTTGTCGCTCTGCATGATTATGGCCATTATTGCTCTCTTAGTTTGTTGCTCCCAGTCTTTTGCTAGCCTCCATAACCAAGTATGAGTTCCACTCATGCATCCAACTCCCTAAACCAAGTTATTACAAAGAGTCCACCATACCTACCTACTAGCTTATGCTATTCCAAGTATATTCATGCTTTTGTTTACCTTCCAAATTAAACTTGTTATGAGAAAACTAGTGATTAAAGCTCTCACGAACTTGATGGCACACTTTACTTTTCTTGCCCTAAATAAACTTGAACCATTGTGTCGTCTATGTTGTATATGCTTGCACTTATTTGTTGGGAATTAGCTGAACCATGTTGTCATGGGGAACGCTTTCAACATTGCACTGGTACTCTGTACCTAGTTGATATCATGCTCTTTTGTCTATGGATGTCGTTGGTGTGAAATGAAAGGGGAGCTTGTAAGTCCATGGAGTTATGTATATGTGTTAGAGAAACACCTGGGTCGCTGGTCTAATCCATGCTGACATGGTGGAAACCTGCAGCGTAACCATAATGAGCTGTCTATGAAGCATTCTTCTTATAAAAAAAGAGTCCTATATTGAGAAAAAAGAGAAAAAGAAAAAAAAAGAGATTATGAAAAGAGGAAAGAGAGAAAAAAGCACCATATTCCCATGGTAAATAAGAAGTTTGCTGAGATGCTCGCTGCTTGCTTGCCTTGCCATTTTGATATGGGGATTCTTCTGTATCATCTGGCAAGGGGTACCCCATTGGCGGTTCTCTATGATACACATGTACTTACTATGACAAGAACTTACCGGTAACTAAACTTGAGTAGCATGTGGAGCGGCCCTCGTATTCAAGGGACATGAGATTTCCAACTTATACTTTGTCAAGCATATACTCCATAGTTTGTCCACTTTAACCTTAATCACTTTAAGATACTTATGATAGGGGCAATGAGAGCTGAAAGCTAATAAGTAGCATAATTTTTGGAAGCTCTTTATGAGACTTGAATCCCCGCTTCCTTCTATGAAGGGCATTTCTTTTACTTTTATGTTGAGTCTCCATTTTCTATCTTTATGCACCTATTTAAGAGAGAATAGTGGTCATTCTTAGTTTAATGTGCATTGTACCAAAACTTGTTGATTGATTCTTAACTTTGATATTGCTTGTTCTTGAACCATTTGTATCTAGTCACCCTTCTGAACTTTGAAGGTGTCTATGCATTTATGTTTTGCTACACTATGAGGGACATGCTGAATACCACTCTTATTATGTTTTCTATATGTGAAACAAACAAACGTCTTTCAATGCATTGTTGTTTGTGATCTTTTATTTTTACATTTTCATGTTACAACATAGTTGCTATGTCATATTGTTAGAACTCTATCTTTCATGTTCATGTTTAGAATACTTTGATCCTAGCTATCAATGCTTTTATAATAATGATGATCAAGATTGTGTTGGCTGCATGCCACCTCAAAAATTATATTGTTTTTATCGTTTACCTACTCGAGGACGAGCAGGAACTAAGCTTGGGGGATGTTGATACGTCCATAACGTATCTATAATTTTTGATGGTTTTATGCTAATACTATGCTTTTAATACTCCTTTTTGTATAAAGTTTATGATTTATTTGGACTAACCTACTAATAGTTGCAAAAGTGCACAATGTTCTTGTTTTACACTTTGATGTGTAGGAATTACCAAGAATACAAGTGGAAACCTTGTTGGAGTCAAATTGGGATTTTCCAGAAATCTGTCTCAGAACTCTTTTTAAAGATAGTCATGTTTTGGGTCGAAGGCAGCGTCAAACGGAAAACTCTTCAACTACAAAGTTGTTGGAAATTTCACGACAAACGTTCTGGACATAACATTTAGCCGATTCCGAGTCCGGACGGTCCTGTTAGGCCCGATTTACTGCAGCCCAAGATGGGGTGACGGGAATCTGAGAAGCTATATAAAGGGAGGAAACCTAATTCATGGGAGAAACCTCCACCCACGAATTTAAAGACACCTTCACACACGAATTTGCAGCCACCAAAGCCACATTTTTGCCTCCCCGATGGATTCCATCTCCATGGGGAAGGGCTCCCAATAAGCCATGAAGGAAGATGGCTAAGGGGCGGTGCTCCCGTGTGATACCGGCGGCAGGGAAGGAGTCCTCCGCGCTGCCGCCGCCTCTTCACCATATTCATCGCCATCTCCATCGAATCCACCGCCATCTCCATCACCGTTGCCGACTCCCATGATGAGGAGGGAGTAGTTCTCTCTCGAGGCTAAGGGTTCTACCGGTAGCTATGTGTTCATCTCTCTCTCTATGCATGGTCATATTGTGATCATGAGCTTTGTAATCAAGTAGATCTACCTTGCTACTCAAGTGCTTTAATAGATCTCTGCTCTCCTCATGTGTGTGAAAGTGACAGCGTGCACACCATGGTGGCACTTAGGCTAGAAATTACAAATACTTGTTATGAGTTATATTTGGAGTTGGATGTCTTTATGAAATTGTGGTGTTTGTTGGAACCATCTAGTGCTCAAGGTGACAGTGTGGGGTTATCTAGATGGGGAAAGCGAACTTTGAGGTGTGTTGTTATAGACCTACCATGGATTAGAGTGTCCAACCGGAGAATAGTTCAGAGTAGTATCATGAAGAGAAGATATTTATATGAGATTGTTCACTAGTGAAAGTATGTGGTTAATGAGAAGAACACATATTTCAATGACAATGATGGTTCCATATGTGGTTTGTGAAAAGAACACACATGCAATAACTCTATCTGTGGTTAATGAAAAGAACACACATGCAATGACTCTAGTGGATCCATAGGTGGATTGTGAAAAGAACACACATGCAATGACTCTAGTTGTTGTTAATAAAAAGAACACACATGCAATGACACTGGTGTATCCATATGTGGTCTATGAAGAGAACACACATCCAATGACACTAGTGGATCCATATGTGGCCTGTGAACAGACCACACATGCAATGACTCTAGTTGTGGTTAATGAGAAGAACACACATGCAATGACACTCATGGGTCCATGGGTGGATTGTGAAAAGAACACACATGCAATAACTCTAGTTGTTGTTAATAAAAAGAACACACATGCAATGACACTAGATGTGGTTAATGAAAGAATACACAATGCAATGACAATGGTGGTTCCATATGTGGTTTGTGAAAAGAACGCACATGCAATGACACTAGCTATGGTTAATAAAAAAACACATGCAATGACAGTGGTGGATCCATAGGTGGATTGTGAGAAGAACACACATGCAATGACACTGGTGGATCCATATGTGGTCTGTGAAAAGAATATACATGAAATGACTCTAGATGTGGTTAATGGAAGAATACACATTTCAATGACAATGGTGGTTCCATATGTGGTTTGTGAAAAGAACACACATGCAATGATTCTAGCTGTGGTTAATGAGAAGAACACACATGCAATGACACTGGTGGATCCATAGGTGGATTGTGAGAAGAAAACACATGCAATGAACTCTAGTTGTTATTAATAAAAAGAACACATATGCAATGACACTAGTGGATCCATAGGTGGATTGTGAAAAGAACACACATGCCTTGAACTCTGGTTGATCCATATGCAATGACAGTGGTGGATCCATGTGTGGTCTCTGAAAAGAACACACATTTCAATGACACTGTTGATCCATATGTGGTCTCTGAAAAAGAATACACATGTAGTGACACTGGTGGATCCATATGTGGTCTGTGAAAAGAACACACATGCAATGACACTAGTTGTGGTTAATGAAAGAATACACATTTCAATGACAATGGTGGTTCCATATGTGGTATGTGATAAGAACACACATTCAATGACTCTAGTTGTGGTTAATGAAAATAATACACATGCAATGAAACTGGTGGATCCATATGTGGTCTCTGAAAAGAACACACATGCAATGACTCTAGCTGTGGTTAATGAGAAGAACACGCATGCAATGACACTGGTGGGTCCATAGGTGGTCTCTTAAAAGAACAGACATGCAATCAACTCTAGTGGATCCATATGTGGTCTGTGAAAAGAACACACATGCAATGACACTAGATGTGGTTAATGGAGAATACAGATTTCAATGTCAGTGGTGGTTCCATATGTGGTTTGTGAAAAGAATACACATGCAATGACTCTAGTTGTGGTTAATTAAAAGAATTCATATGCAATGACACCGGTGGATCCATATGTTGATTGTGAAAAGAACACACATGCAATGACACTAGTGGATCCATAGGTGTATTGTGAAAAGAACACACATGCAATGACACTGGTGGATCCATATGTGGTCTGTGAAAAGAATAGACATGAAATGACTCCGGATGTGATTAATGAGAAGAACACACATTTGAATGACAATGGTGGTTCCATATGTGGTTTGTGAAAAGAACACACATGCAATGACTCTAGCTATGGTTAATGAGAAGAAAACACATGCAATGACACTGGTGGATCCATATGTGGTATGTGAAAAGAATAGTCATGAAATGACTCTAGATGTGGTTAATGAAAGAATACACATTTCAATGACAATGGTGGTTCCATATGTGGTTTGTGAAAATAACACACATGCAATGACTCTAGCTGTGGTTAATGAGAAGAACACACATGCAATGACACTGGTGGATCCATATGTGGTCTATGAAAAGAATAGACATGAAATGACTCTAGATGTGGTTAATGAAAGATTACACATTTCAATGAAAATGGTGGTTCCATATGTGGTTTGTGAAAAGAACACACATGCAATGACTCTACCTGTGGTTAATGAGAAGAACACACATGCAATGACAATGGTGGATCCATAGGTGGATTCTGAAAATAACACACATGCAATGAACTCTGGTGGATCCATATACAATGACAATGGTGGATCCATGTGTGGTCTCTAAAAAGAACACACATTTCAATGACACTGGTGGATCCATATGTCGTTTGTGAAACATACATCCAGTGACTCTTGCTATGGTTAATAAGATGAACACACATGCAATGACACTGGTGGATCCATATGTGGTTAATGAAAAGAACACACATGCAATGACTCTAGCCGTTGTGAATAAAAATAACACACATGCAATGACACTGGTGGATCCATATGTGATATGTGAGAGAACACACATGCAATGACACTGGTGGATCCATATGTGGTCTGTGAAAATAATAGACATGAAATGACTCTAGATGTGGTTAATGAAAGAATACACATTTCAATGACAATGGTGGTTCCATATGTGGTTTGTGAAAAGAACAAACATGCAATGACTCTAGCTGTGGTTAATAAGAAGAACACACATGCAATGACACTGATGGATCCATAGGTGGATTGTGAAAAGAACAGACATGCAATGAACTCTTGTGGTTGTTAATAAAAAGAACACACATGCAATGACACTTGTGGATCCATAGGTGGATTGTGAAAAGAACACACATGCATTGAACTCTGGTGGATCCATATGTGGTTAATGAAAATAACACACATGCAAAGACTCTAGCTGTGGTTAATGAAAAGAACACACATGCATAGACACTGGTGGATCCATAGGTGGATAGTGAAAATAACATACATGGAATGACACTAGTGGTTCCATATGTGGTTTTTGAAAAGAACATAAATGCAATGACTCTAGTTGTTGTTAATAATAAGAACACACATGCAATGACACTGGTGGATCCATATGTGGTCTCTGAAAAGAACATACATGCAATGACTCTGGTGGATCCATATGTGGTTTGTGAAAAGAACACACATGCAATGACTCCAGATGTGGTTAATAAAAGAATACACATTTCAATGGAAATTGTGGTTCCATATGTGGTTTGTGAAAAGCACACACATGCAATGAATCTAGCTGTGGTTAATGAGAAGAACACACATTTCAATGACACTGGTGGATCCATATGTGGTTTGTGAAAAGAACATACATCCGATGACTCTAGATGTGGTTAATGAGAAGAACACACATGCAATGACACTAGTGGATCCATATGTGGTTAATGAAAATAACACACATGCAATGACTCTAGTTGTTGTTAATAAAAAGAACACACATGCAATGACACTGGTGGATCCATATGCGGTCTCTGAAAAGAACAGAGATGTAATGACACGGGTGGATCCATGTGTGGTCTTAGAAAAGAACACACATTTAAATGACACTGGTGGATCCATATGTGTTCTCTAAAAAGAATACACATGTAGTGACACTGGTGGATCCATATGTGGTCTGTGAAAAGAACACACATGCAATGACACTAGATGTGGTTAATGAAAGAATAAACATTTCACTGACAATGGTGGTTCCATATGTGGTCTGTGAGAAGAACACACATGCAATGAATTTAGCTGTGGTTAATGAAAATAACACACATGCAATGACACTGGTGGATCCGTATGTTCTCTGAAAAGAACACACATGCAATGACTCTAGCTCTGGTTAATGAGAAGAAAACACATGCAATGACACTGGTGGGTCCATATGTGGTCTCTGAAAAGAACAGACATGCAATGAACTCTGGTGGATCCATATGTGGTCTATGAAAAGAACACACATGCAATGACACTAGATGTGGTTATGAAAGAAAACACATTTCAATGTCAATGGTGGTTCCATATGTGGTTTGTGAAAAGAACACACATGCAATGACTCTAGATGTGGTTAATGAAAAGAACACACATGCAATGACACTGGTGGATCCATATGTGGATTGTGAAAAGAACACGCATGCAATGACACTAGTGGATCCATAGGTGGATTGTGAAAAGAACACACAAATAACACTGGTGGATCCATATGTGTTTTGTGAAAAGAATAGACATGAAATGACTTCAGATGTGGTTAATGATAAGAGCACACATTTGAATGACAATGGTGGTTCCATATGTGGTTTGTGAAAAGAGCACACATGCAATGACTTTAGCTGTGGTTAATGAGAAGAACACACATGCTATGACACTAGTGGGTCCATAGGTGGATTGTGAAAAAAAAACATGCAATGACACTAGTTGATGTTAATAAAAAGAACACACATGCAATGACACTGGTGGATCCATATGTGGTCTGTGAACAGAATACACTTGCAATGATACTGGTGGATCCATATGTGGTCCGTGAAAAGAATAGTCATGAAATGACTCTAGATGTGGTTAATGAAAGAATGCACATTTCAATGACAATGGTGGTTCAATATGTGGTTTGTGAAAAGAACACACATGCAATGACTCTAGCTGTGGTTATTGAGAAGAACACACATGCAATGACACTAGTGGATCCATAGGTGGTTAATGAAAATAACACACATGCAATGACTCTAGCTGTGGTTAATGAAAAAAAACATGCAATGACACTGGTGGATCCATATGTGGATTGTGAAAAGAACACACATGCAATGACACTGGTGGATCCATATGTGGTCTGTGAAATAGATCATACGTCCATTTTGCATCACTATTCTATGTCTTAATTCACTATTATTCATTGGTATATTTCGTATTGAGAGGTGATACTTATGTTATTTCATCTATTTTTGCATGGTTGATGACTTTTGGAGCATGGACCGCTGCAGTCAGGATTTTGATGGAGAAGGTGCTGTTTGGAGGCAAAATTCGCGAATATCAGAAAATCCAGGGAAATATACGAAAAATCCTATTTTTCCAGAAGACTCGGGATGCCAGAAGATGGAGTGGAGGTGGGCCATAGGGGGCCGACACCACCCCATGGCGCGGGCAGGCCTAGGCCCCGCCAGGGAGTGGTGTGGCCACCCTGGCCCACTCCAGCCTCTCCCCTCTGGCGTATATCATCCCCATGAAACCCTAAGACTCGGGGAGCGACCACAGAAAGATTTCGCCGCCTCAATGAAAACACCGAGAGAGAAAGATCTCTCCGGCAGATGAGATTTACGGGGAATTCCTTCCCGGAGAGGGGAGATCGCCACCATCCACACCAGCATCAACCTGGACTTCATCGGGATCATCATCATCATCACCAGCATCATCACCATGAGCACCCTCATCACCATCTCCATATTGCTATAACAATTGCGTTGAATCTTGCATAGTTCATAAGGGAAACTTTCCCGATGTTGATTACTCTTTGTAGTGGATGCTATTGAGTGAACCATTGAATTATTGTTTATGTTCAGATTGTTATACATCATTATTTCATCTCTGATCATGATCCATATGATGTCTTGTGAGTAGTTCATTTTGTTCTTGAGGACATGGGAGAAGTCTTGTTGTTAGTAGTGGAGTTGCGTTGAGAAAGATTCAATAGATTGTTATTTAAGTTGTGGTGTACTTCTTCTAGTGGTGTCATGTGAACGTCGACTACATGACACTTCACCTATATGGGCCTAGGGGAATGCATTGTGTATTTGGCTACTAATCGTAGGGGTTGCGGAGTGATGTAAACCTGAACCCCCGTTAGGAAACCATTGCACAAGGGACGTAAGGGTCTTAGAGTTTAAAGTTGTGGTTAGGTTTCTACCTTAAATACTTTCTTGTACTTACGGATGTTTGCAAGGGGTTTAATCACAAGTATGTATTAGTCTTGGATGGGGCGGTACATTAGCACAGGTTCACCCACACAACACTTAGTAAGCTAGAGAAGATTAATCGACTATATGAAGCGAAAGCACTTGACAGTCTTCCCATGTGTCCTCGAGAACGTTTGGTCATCTATAGAAATACAACCGGCTTGTTCTTTGCTGCATAAAGGATTGGGCCACTTGCTGCATTCATTCTTACTGTCTTTTTTTTACTCGTACTTTGTTTACTTGCTTTATCGAAAACCCCTAAAAATTCGTTTGCTAAGTATTTGCAGAGAATTCCTGATCCATACCACTATCCAGCACCTTCTACTCCTCGTTGGGTTCGACACACTTACTTATCGAAAATACTGCGATACACCCCCTATACTTGTGGGTCATCAAGACTATTTTCTGGCGCCTTTGCCGAGGATTGATGCGCTATTGGAGAGTGTAACTGGTAAAGGAAACTTCTACTGTGAGTATTGTTTACTTCTGCTAGTTGCTTTATTTTTGTTATGGATAATTTGCTGAGTTTCTTATTTGGTAATGCTACTACCACTGCTAAGGTAGTAGATAAGCCACCACCTGCTGAGAAAGATGTTTTCAAAATACCTACAAGAATTATTGATCGTGTTATGGATTACTACTATGTTGGGGATGGAACTGTCCATCCTGGTGATCATTTGCTCTTTATACACGAATTATGCGGGTTGTTCAAGTGTGCAGGTATTACTACAGATCAAGTTAAGAAGAAGTTATTCTCATTATCACTGAAAGGAAGAGATGAGGAATGGTATAAGCTGCTGAAGAATGGTCAAGCTCTAGAATGGGAGGAAATAGTGCCTCTCTTTTATTCAAAGTTTTATCCTCCTAGTGAGATTCATAAAGATCGGAATCAAATACACAACTTTTGGCCTCTTGATGGAGAGAGTACAGCTCAAGCTTGGGGGAGATTGAAGTTACTAATGCTCAAATGTCCCATTCATGAGCTCCCCAATAATATTATTATCAATAACTTTTATGCAAGGCTCCCTCTACATGACAAAGATTTATTGGATGCTTCTTGTGCTAGATCATTCACTCGTATGGAAGAAGAAGCTAAATGGGACCTTCTAGATCGTATTCAAGACAATGCTGAAGCTTGGGAGAATGGCAAAGGTAGAAAGTCAGGTATAAATTATGATTATGAATGCATTGAATCTTTTATGGGAACTGACAACTTTCAAAATATTAAAAATGCTTATGGTCTAGACTCTCAAGCCATTGCTTCTTATTTTAAGGCCTTTGCTTCCTATATTGAAGTGCCTAAAAAGAAGTGGAATAAGTATCATGAACCTTATAAAGATGTTGTTAAGAGTGTTCCTACAAGAAATACTGAAGTTTATACTGCTAATCATGTTTTACCTAAACCTTATATTGAGAAAATGCCTTTCCCAGTTAAGGTAAAGGAACATTCTATGATGGCTAGTATGGTAGATGAAAGTATGAATAAGGCTGTTAAACCTGATAAACAAATGGTTGATGAACCTATTGTAGCAAATGTGAAAGAATTTGTTGCTAAATATGAAAAAGAGGGACACACTATCCTTTGTAAGGATACCTCTAATATTGTTTCACAAAGTAGTGTTATGAGAGCTAGTGTTCCTGTGTTTTCTGTTAGAATAAGTGATCATTGCTATGATGTCCCTTGTGATAGCTATATTGTTCAGTTTATGCATGATACTGAAAGTTACTATGAGAGAGGGAAAAGTGTTCTTATGCATCTCAATAATATCAAGTTTCCCTATTTTATGCTGAAAGTTTTTATGTTGCACTTCTTTTGCCTTCAAGTTGCCTTTGGTTTCAATAACTTGTTTGTTTACAAAATCCCCTTGCATAGAAAGTGGGTTAGACTTAAATGTGTGTGTGTTTTTGCTTCTTAATGCTCACTTTCGCTTCAATTTATATCCCTATGAGAGCTTCTTCAAAACTATCGTGCCCATCTTAATGGCTATAAAGAAAGAGCTTTATGGGAGACAACCAAATTTGTTTTTGCTTTCAGTTTGTTTTTGTTTCATTGAGTCTTGGAAGTTATTACTTCGGTAATAACCGCTCCTTATCCTTTTTGTTTGGTTTTTGTGTCAAGATCAACCTCTGATGAGAGAGAAGTAAGATTTGGGGAAGTTGCTGTCTTGAAACAGATTTTTTGTGCTTCACCGTAAAAATTCGTGAGAGATCTCTGTATGTCGGATTGAGCTGTAATTTTTTGTGATTCTGCCCCAGGTTGTTATTTAACTTTCTTAGTTTTGCACTTTTTGATTTGAGCAACAGAAGATTTTCGAAAAAAATGATCTTTACCTGCTGGTCTGTTTTGACAGATTTAGCCACTCTTGCATTTGCTTCTTTATTCGATTTCCTTTTTGAATTATTTTTGGGTTTTCGGAAGGAGTTGCTACAGTAGCTTATGTTTTGATTGTTTTCAGTTGAAGTTGGACTCAAGAGGCTCTATCACTTCACTTATACTAATGTTGCTAATAAGAACTATGTGAAGTTTTGTGTGAAAGAAATTTCTAGGAAGTGGAGATAATGGTGTAATAAGGAAGAGAAAGGTTTTATGACTCCAGTAATAAGTATATGAAGATGAAGATATCGATGATATTCAAGTGATGACTCTAGAAGGATCTACTAGATACCAAATTCAGAGACCTGCAGAGTCCGTATTCAAATAGGTAACAGTTTTGGTAAGAAAAGTTCCACGAAAGTACAATCCAACTATATTTTTGCAGTTTTCAGTCAATAAGAAAAGTTTCGAAGCGAAAAAGGGACGGAACCGGAGCCGGGGTGGCCCACACCACCCCATGGCGCGGGTCCACCCCTGGCCGTGCCACCAGGTGGTGAGGCCACCCAGCACTCCGTCTCCGACCTGTTTTCTCCCAGTACCTTCCTTTTGATATGAAACTTCGTAATATATAACCCCCCCGGATCTCCCGAGGTTCGTATATCGTGTTTTCGTCGTATTTTTGTTTCGATCTATTTCTGCCAGGACATACTCTTTGAAGGTTTAGAAGCACAATGGTGTCTGCCAAGGATAAAGGGAAGGAGTCTATGGAGGAGAATCTTCAAGACCCCAAGCAGAGGCTGGCACCTTTAGTCTCTTGCCCTGCATCAATGGAAGCCCTACGAGTCACTAAGGAGTTCTGCGATAAGTACCGGGACTTGAAGAGGAAGGTGGACATGCTTCAATGAGAGAATAATAGGCTTCGCAAGATGCTGGAAGATTTCCTCACGTCAACTAAGAGCATAATACCACCACCACCTAAGGAGTAATTCGTCATTAGGTTTGGAATCCCCTTGGTTTGTTCCAAGCTTGGGGGAGTGTCGCGGTATCATATCACTATCTTCTATCTTTTTACCTTATTAGTAGAGTCATGTCATGAATAGAGGAGTTATTTTATAGTATGGTTTGCATTATGGAAGTGTCCCCTCTCTCGTTAGATATGTATCCCTTGGTGTGAGTTGCCGTTATGGAATATTAATGAGAAGTTCTATCATCCACTCTTTTGCATAGCTTATATTAGTTTTCAATTCGTGATTATATGATTGATCTTGTTGTTAGTATTGGTAGCACTTTGGGATCATTGAGTTAATTTAGTTGGTTTTGGCAAACCTGGCTCGGTCAGTAGCAACACTATTTTTGAGAGTTGAAAGAAAAAGATAGAAGTACTCTAAAGAAAATAATTTCATCATCTTTCTTTCTTGATTTGCTCATAAGTCTAGTATTCTCTAGTTAAGATCTTTTGTGCTTCTAAGGAAGATTGCATGTTTGTCTTTATCACTTGTATGTTTGTTTGTTTCCTTCAACTCATGTACTTGCTACCCAGCCTTGCTAGCCAAAAACTGTACTGAGAGGGTACTCTTCTCGTGCATCCACCTCCTTTAAACAAAAACCTTTGCCATTTGTTTCCACCATACCTACCTAGTAGCATTATTGATATTCCAAGTAAATTCCTGTTTTGTCTACCTCCCAAATTAAACTTGTTATGTGAAAATTAGTGATTAAAGCTCTCACAAACTTGATGGCACACTTTACTTTCTTGCACTTAATAAACCTGAACCATTGTGAACTCTCCATGAAAGTTATATGCTTGCAAATTATATGTTGGGGATTAGCAGAACCGTGCTGTCACGGGGAACACTTTCAACACTTGTAAATATATACCCAGTTGATACCTTGCTCTTTTGTTTGCGGATGTCGTCAGTGTGAAATAAAAGGGGAGCTTGTAAGTCCATGGAGTTATGTATGTGTGTTAGAGAAACGCCTGGGCCACTGGTCTAATCCATGCTGACATGGTGGAAACCTGCAGCGTAACCATAATGATAACAATGAAGCATTCTTCTTATAAAAAGAGAGAGAGAGATAGCTATTGAGAAAAAGAAAAGAAAAAAAGAGATACTATGAAAAGAGAAAGAGAGAAAAAAGCACCATTTTCCCATGGTAAATAAGAAGATTGCTGAGATACTCATTGTCTGCTTGCCTTGTCATTTTGATATGGGGATTCTTCCGTATCATCAGGTAAGGGGTACCCCGTTGGCGGTTCTCAATGATACGCACATGCTTACGATGACAAGAACTTACCGGTAACTAAAGTTGAGTAACATGAGGAGCGACCCTCGTACTCAAGGGACTTGGGATTTTCAGTTTATAGTCTATCAAGCATATAACTCAGATTGGACCTCACTTTCACCTTAATCACCTAAAGATGCCTATGATAGGGGCAATGAGAACTGAAAGCTAGTAAGTATCATAATTTTTGGGAGCTCTTTATGAGACTTGCAATCCCTGCTTCCCTCTTTGAAGGGCCTTTCTTTTACTTTGTAGTTGAGTCAGTAAACCTATTCCCTTCTATCTCAGCAAGTATTTTGAGTTGATGTGTTTCATTCATTCATATGATGATTTATTCAATCGTGTCTTATGTTCCTTGTTTTGCACATTGCTCTTATCTTGATATTTACTACTTTGAAAGCTATCGTTGAAAAAGCCAGCTATTTGTGAACTCCAGCAAATTTTCATCCATTCTTCGACCAAGAGCTAAGTTTGCCATTACCAATTATGATTCACTCTATGTATCTTTATTGTGTTTCCTTTACTTATTGCAAGTTTAGTTATATACTAGTGAGTTGTCTTCTATTATGATCTATGTATTTGATGAATGTGATGCTTCTTGTCCGTATTCTTTTATCGACTCTTCACTCCATAAACCTGAGGTCATGTTTATTGAGATCAGTTTCGCTTGGGGACAAGCGAAGTCTAAGCTTGGGGGGAGTTGATACGTCCATTTTGCATCACTATTCTACGTCTTAATTCACTATTATTCATTGATATATTTCATATTAAGAGGTGATACTTATGTTATTTCATCTATTTTTGCGTGGTTGATGACTTTTGGAGCATGGACCGCTGTAGTCAGGATTCTGATGGAAAAGGTGCTGTTTGGAGGCAAAATTCGTGAAGATCAGAAAAGCCAGGAAAATATACGGAAAATCCTATTTTTCCAAAAGACTCAGGATGCCAGAAGATGGAATGGAGGTGGGCCACAGGGGGCCCACACCACCCCATGGCGCGGGCAGGCCTAGGCTGCGCCAGGGAGTGGTGTGGCCATCCTGGCCCACTCTAGCCTCTCCCCTCTGGCGTATATCATCCCCACGAAACCCTAAGACTCGGGGAGCGACCACAGAAAGATTCCGCCGCCTCTGCGGGGCGGAAAACACCGAGAGAGAAAGATCTCTCCGGCAGACAGATTTCTGCTAGGGGAATTCCTTCCCGGAGAGGGGAGATCACCGCCATCAACACCACCATCAAGCTGGACTTCATCGGGATCATCATCATCACCACCATCATCACCATCAGCACCCTTATCACCATCTCCATATTGCTGTAACAATTGCGTTGAATCTTGCATAGTTCATAGGGGAAACTTTCCCGGTGTTGATTACTCTTTGTAGTTGATGCTATTGAGTGAACCATTGAATTATTGTTTATGTTCAGATTGTTATACATCATTATTTCATCTTTGATCATGATACATATGATGTCTTGTGAGTAGTTCGTTTTGTTCTTGAGGACATGGGAGAAGTCTTGTTGTTAGTAGTGGAGTTGCGTTGAGAAAGATTCAATAGATTGTTATTTAAGTTATGGTGTACTTCTTCTAGTGGTGTCATGTGAACGTCGACTACATGACACTTCACCTATATGGGCCTAGGGGAATGCATTGTGTATTTGGCTACTAATCGTAGGGGTTGCCGTAGTGACATAAACCTGAACCCCCGTTAGGAAACCATTGCACAAGGGACGTAAGGGTCTTAGAGTTTAAAGCTGTGGTTAGGTTTCTACCTTAATTACTTTCTTGTACTTACGGATGTTTGCAAGGGGTATAATCACAAGTATGTATTAGTCCTAGGAAGGTCGGTACATTAGCACAGGTTCACCCACACAACACTTAGCAAGCTAAAGAAGATTAATCAACTATATGAAGCGAAAGCACTTGACAGTCTTCCCATGTGTCCTCGAGAACATTTGGTCATCTTAAGTAATACAACCGGCTTGTCCTTTGCTGCATAAAGGATTGGGCCACTTGCTGCATTTATTCCTACTGTCTCTTATTTACTCGTACTTTGTTTACTTGCTTTATCAAAAAACCCTAAAAATCCCCTTGGTTTGTTCCAAGCTTGGGGGAGTGTCGCCCCATCCAAGATTCAATAGATTGTTATTTAAGTTATGGTGTACTTCTTCTAGTGGTGTCATGTGAACGTCGACTACATGACACTGCACCTATATGGGCCTAGGGGAATGCATTGTGTATTTGGCTACTAATCGTAGGGGTTGCCGGAGGGACAGAAACCTGAACCCCCGTTAGGAAACCATTGCACAAGGGACGTAAGGGTCTTAGAGTTTAAAGCTGTGGTTAGGTTTCTACCTTAAATACTTTCTTGTATTTATGGATGTTTGCAAGGGGTTTAATCACAAGTATGTATTAGTCTTGGATGGGGCGGTACATTAGCATAGTTTCACCCACACAACACTTAGCAAGCTAGAGAAGATTAATCGACTATATGAAGCGAAAGCACTTGACAGTCTTCCCATGTGTCCTCGAGAACGTTTGGTCATCTATAGAAATACAACTGGCTTGTCCTTTGCTGCATAAAGGATTGGGCAACTTGCTGCATTCATTCTTACTGTCTTTTGTTTACTCATACTTTGTTTACTTGCTTTATCGAAAACCCCTAAAAATCCGTTTGCTAAGTATTTGTAGAGAATTCCTGATCCATACCACTAGCCAGCACCTTCTGCTCCTCGTTGGGTTCGACACTCTTATTTATCGAAAATACTGCGATACACCCCCTATACTTGTGGGTCATCATTATACATGAAATGACTCTAGATGTGGTTAATGAAAGAATACACATTTCAATGACAATGGTGGTTCCATATGTGGTTTGTGAAAAGAACACTCATGCAATGACTCTAGCAGTGGTTAATGAGAAGAACACACATGTAATAACACTGGTGGATCCATAGGTGGATTGTGAAAAGAACACACATGCAATGAACTCTGGTGGATCCATATACAATGACACTAGTGGATCCATATGTGATTTGTGAAAAGAACATACATCCAGTGACTCTTGATGTGGTTAATGAGAAGAACACACATTCAATGACACTAGTGGATCCATATGTGGTTAATGAAAAGAACACACATGCAATAACTCTAGTTGTTGTTAATAAAAAGAACACACATGCAATGACACTGGTGGATCCATATGTGGTCTGTGAAAAGAACATACATGCAATGACACTGGTGGATCCATATGTGGTATGTGAAAAGAATAGACATGAAATGACTCTAGATGTGGTTAATGAAAGAATACACATTTCAATGGCAATGGTGGTTCCATATGTGGTTTGTAAAAGAACACACATGCACTGACTCTAGCTGTGGTTAATGAGAAGAACACACATGCAATGACACTAGTGGATCCATAGGTGGATTGTGAAAAGAACACACATGCAATGAACTCTGATTGTTGTTAATAAAAAGAACACACATGCAATGAAACTAGTGTATCCATATGTGGTTAATGAAAATAACACACATGCAATGACTCTAGTTGTGGTTAATGAAAAGAACACACATGCAAAGACACTGGTGGATCCATAGGTGGATTGTGAAAACAACACACATGCAATGACACTGGTGGTTCCATATGTGGTTTGTGAAAAGAACACACATGCAATGAAATCTAGTGGTTGTTAATAAAAAGAACAGACATGCAATGACACTAGTGGATCCATATGTGGTTAATGAAAATAACACACATGCAATGAGTCTAGCCGTGGTTAATGAAAAGAACACACATGCAAAGACACTGGTGGATCCATAGGTGGATTGTGAAAAGAACACACATGCAATGACACTAGTGGTTCTATATGTGGTTTGTGAAAAGAACACACATGCAATGACTCTAGTTGTTGCTAATAATAAGAGCACACATGCAATGACACTGGTGGATCCATATGTGGTCTCTGAAAGGACCATACATGCAATGACTCTAGTGGATCCATATGTGGTCTGTGAAAAGAACACACATGCAATGACTCCAGATGTGGTTAATAAAAGAATACACATTTCAATGGAAATAGTGGTTCCATATGTGGTTTGTGAAAAGAACACACATGCAATGACTCTAGCTGTGGTTAATGAGAAGAACACACATTTAAATGACACTGGTGGATCCATATGTGGTTTGTGAAAAGAACATACATCCAGTGACTCTAGATGTGGTCAATGAGAGGAACACACATGCAATGACACTAGTGGATCCATATGTCGTTAATGAAAATAACACACATGCAATGACTCTAGTTGTTGTTAATAAAAAGAACACACATGCAATGACACTGGTGGTGTCGTGGTGGTGTCACGGCAGATGCCATGGATAGGCTGAAGGTGGGGACTAATATGCGCTAGGGGAATCCAGGGAGGGATAGTAGAGTGATTCTCTACACAGAAGCTTTGTATTGATGTTCAGTCTCCAAGAATACAAGTGCTCCTCGAGCAGTTTTTGACTAGAGGAGGAAGAAGGGGCTCTCTTACTCTTGCCTATTAACCAGTCCCAGAACCCTAGACCCACAAGTATTTTCCTTGCTATGTATCCGAAAAGACCCAACCCCCTTACCAGAACCCCAACCCCCCCTTATATAGGGGTGGTTCGGTCCTGGCCTAGGGCATACGTGGAGGCATATTCCTAAGAATATGCCGCCTCCCAAATTAGTAACCCGACAGGGGTGCTTTTCCCCCACGTCAATCTTGCTTTAGCGACGTTGCCTCTGCAGCGCCTGCGTCAGCCGACGTGAGCGTCGTCACCCTTGTCGGCCACGATCCGGTGGTCCTGCCCTTGCTTTATTCGCTCATCCAGTAAGCACCGGGCCTTCTTTTTGACCAGCGATATTCCTTCCTTCTCCTAGAAGCCAAACGACGATCCTAATCACAGTTGATCCGGCCACACCTGTTCCTGCATATAAGCTAGAAAAGTGCCTCCGACTCACTCCTTGAGTCGGACGAGACAATGTTAGGCGACCTCCCTGGTCCGGGTTACTCTGTGATCCGGCCTGCCTTGAGGTGACTCGGCCAGCATCTGCTTTGACCTTGCCGAACCTCGGCTAGCTCGGCCCTTATACCCCGGAGTGACCCTACCCAGGGTTATCCCCCCAACATTAGTCCCCGAAGCTGGTGCGGCCTTGGCGGCCTTGGTCGCTAAGGCCACATCAGTTTCATTTCTATCCAAGCTTCGGACATTTATTTCCGGGTTAACTTTTTGTCTCGGATTATATGGATTTACGTTCCCTTCGCACGCTCCAAGTTTTCACTTGCCGGCCGGGTCACCACTTTGGCTCGGATCGTTTGGTTTTACTTTCCCTCCGCATGGTTCAAGTTTTCACTTGCCGGCCGGGTTACCACCGTGGCTCGGATCCGGGCCTTGCTTCCTTCTCTCGTACGCCAACCCATGTAACGGTTAATCATTACGTTGCCTTATTTTAAGGGCCTACGTAGTAACCGCCGCAGTAAATGTCAGTGATTACTGTGCGGGTGTTATGTCACGTCTGTCTCCTTGTTTACCGCAACTGCACGTCGTGTCATTGGATCACATTCACTCTGCGTCCCCCGGTAAGGCTCATCTCTGATTGGTCGATGCTGGTGATACACGGCCACATCGTGTGGTTTTCCTGCGCAGCACAATCCCACTCGTTGATGACTGGGGGTGGTTAAATAGGGGAGGGGCGCGCTCCTTAGAACTTTCCCATCTCCGTGCCCCCTCGCCTGTTCCTCTTCTTCTTCCTCGCAACAGTGTCGCCGCCAGTGCCCGTCCCAGCAGCGCCGCCGCCGCATTTTCTTTGTTTCTCCGCACCGCAATCACCGCTGCGCCTCTGTTCAGCCACGGGTCCTCGTCAGTCTAGACCGCAGAGTTCCTCTGTCGCCAGCTCCAGCGAAGACACCGGAATTGAGATGACGGAGGAAGAGCTCGCCGTTGTTGAACAGGATATGGAGGAGGACGCCAAGGCTGCGGACAGCGCGTGGGCGGCTCTGGTCTCTGAGGCGACATCTCTTGGCTCTACCGGACCCGGCGCATCCCTGCCGGCGTCGCTGCTCGTCTCCCCTCCTCGGAGCTGGCCCCCTAACCCAATCCGGGCGAATTTGTTGTTTTCTTATCCCATTTCCAACGAGGATTCGGGCTTCCAGTGAGTGATTTCTTCCGAGACTGGATTCGGACCTATCACTTGCAACCACATCATCTCCCGGCGAACGCCATCACCTCTCCGCTTCGTTTCTTGATTGAGGGCTACACGGCTATAGCCTCTGAAGGAGCTGTGGATCCAGTTCTTTGGCCTCCGTCGCAACGTGGTCCCCAACATCCACGTCGAGTCGGAGGACAAACAGCTAACTCGGTTCGGAGCTGACTCGATCTCGCCCCGGAGGTCTTCAATCTTTCCCCGGGTCACCGGGCTTGACTCCTGCAAAGGGTGGGCCCGGACCTTCTTCTACGTCCGGAATGAAGGCACGGAAGATTTGATCCGGTTGCTGCCCTATGCTCTGGGTCCCCCTGACACAGATTTTTGGGAGGAGGTTGCCAGGAAGCCTACAGCCCTAGCCCACCAAGTGAACAAAAGGTTTGCGGAGCTGAAGAAGCTCGGATTGTGCAACGAGGATGCCATGATCACATTCGTGCGCAACCGAATCTCTCCCCTTCAGCGGCGCACTCACAAGTTGTGCCATATGAGCCTTAGTCGTGACCCCAACCGAATCTCCTCATTCGAGTTGAGCAATATGGAGATCTTCCGCCGGGTCAAGGCTCTTTTCACCACCCATAAGGACTTCTCCGCCGAATGGACGTGGGGAATCGAGCATTCTTGCATGACAGGCTCCCTCCGCAGAAGCTTCAAGGTAAACTTATCTCGGATCAATTTCATGTCGGCTCTTATCACATTCTTGACTTTGCTCCTTGTGCTTTTTTCTCAGCTGTTTCTCCAGAAAACCCTCGAGGATGGCCCGGATCCGACCCTTAAGTGGGCCCCGGACCGAGAAATTTCGGACGAGGAGGAGCCGGACCAGGAAATGTTCCTCCCCACACCCGATGCCACCAGACGACCCAGCGGTAAATTCTCTTCTCTTAGAGATTGGCCCGACGATGAGGATGACTCGGATATCGATGTGATTGATCCTGTTGAGGCTGTCCCTCTTTCTTTTGCTTACCCGGCATCAGCTAACCCCGGTGGGCACATCCACGAGGATCCTCCCCTTGCCATGGGCGAGCCTGCTCCGGCGGCGTCAAAGAAGAAACGCGGAACCGCGTCGAGTTCTTCTTCCGGACCTTCTTAGCCTTCCAAAAGGCAAAAGAAGGCCGGAGACAAGACTGCCTCCAAACGGGTAGGCAAAGCCCCGGCAAGGAGGGCCCGGAAACCTAAGGAGGAAGAGACCTCGGATGCGTAAGTTCGCTCCTGACATTATTGCGCAACACACTTCTCCCTGCTTCGGGGTAATTTCACTCCTGACATTGTTTTCTCTTGCAGGGCTCCTATGGAGGTCCCTCAGAGCGGATCGAGCATCTCCTCCCCTCTTCGGTCTAGTCTTTCCCCTCCCCGTGACGACGAGTCACACCCGCTGAGCCCTATTCCAGAAGGCTCCGCGGCCGCTCCGGGTTCCGCAGTACCTCCTTCAGAGGGACGCGACCTCGGATCGGGAGGGCTCGGATCGGCCGAGGCGATGGTGTCCGGCACTTCGGCATTGCCGCAACCAGCAACAATTAAGTGTACCGCAACTCCAGCCCCAGCAGCAGCTCCAGCACCAGCCACCGAACCAGCGCCTGTCCCGGTTCCGAAGAAACCAACAGCAGCTCGAACGCCAGCCACCAAAGCTCCTGCGCCAAGCTCATCTGCCTCGTCCGAGTCATCTCAAGCTAGGCGAGGACCCACTCCAGCGGTTTCCGGGGGCAAATCCACTGCGGTCACTTCCTCCAAGCAGGCCAAAGGCAAGTTCACCTCCGCCGAGGCTGGGCAGCGAACCTTGTCGTCGATGCTTCCAAAGAAGAAGTCATCAGGCTCGACGGATCCTCCCGCCGAGCCAGCTGATTCGCAGCAGATGGTTCTTCACACTAGCCCGGCTCTTGCCCTGATTGAAAGGAAGGAAGCTCACGCCAAGGGCTTGGTGGCACCTAACATGCCCACTGGCGAGCGGTACCCTCCGAGCCTCATCGAGTTTGTCATGAACTGGAATAAGGCGGAGTTCGTCTGCGACGATCTCCGGAAAAGTTCGCCCAGCTGAATTTTCCGCTCGATGAATACCGCCAAGGCCATTAACCTCGCTGGGCATATGATGGAGGTACGTTGTTTCTTCTTTACATGCTGTAGATAATAACCATTAGTCCCGAGCCTCCGTGAGAATAACCGTTATTCGGCCGGATGCTCTTAGAAGATCAACGTAGCTGCATGTAAACTTCAAATATGTACACACCTAGAGCCGGGTTAAGTTCCTTGGTCCGGATCTTGTATACTCGAATATGCACACCTAGAGCGGGTTAAGTTCGCTTGGCGGATCTTGTACACTTCAATATGCACATACCTAGAGCTGTGTTAAGTTCCGCTTGGCGGATCTTTTACACTTCGAATATGCACATACCTAGAGCGGGTTAAGTTCCGCTTGGCGGATCTTGTACACTTCGAATATGCACATACCTAGAGCGGGTTAAGTTCCGCTTGGCGGATCTTGTACACTCGAATATGCACATACCTAGAGCCGGGTTAAGTTCCGCTTGGCCGGATCTTGTACACTCGAATATGCACATACCTAGAGCGGGTTAAGTTCCGCTTGGCGGATCTTGTACACTCGAATATGCACATACCTAGAGCGGGTTAAGTTCCGGCAGCGGATCTTGTGCACTTCGAATATGCACATACCTAGAGCGGGTTAAGTTCGCTTGGCGGATCTTGTACTCGAATATGCACCGAACTAACTTTACACGCCTGTGCCTTTGTCAGGTAACCACCAACCGTCGGAGCGCCGAGTTTCAGCGCCTGCTTGATACCCATAAGATCTTGCGCGCAAAACATGTTGCACTTGGCGTGGAGCATGAAAAGAGAGGTAATTTCCTCCCTTAACACCTCATCATTTTGTTTGCTTCTGCCGGATTACCCTCCTTATTCGGTTTTTTGTAGCTAGGGTGGAGGCTGAAAACAAGATTATGCGAAAAAACTTGGAGGAAATCCGAGGTATGTCCTCTTTCGGCCAACATCACTGTGCTCTCTATTCTTTCTTTTTCTTGGCTCGGCAAATATTCACTCCTCGGCTTTGCCGGGTCAACACACCATTTCAGCATCGCTTGAGGATAGTGTGCCCGTGCCTGATATGATGTTGCATTTTCTCGAACAAGCAGGGTAACATCAAGCCGAGCTGAAGAAGAAGGACGATGAGCTTGCCCTCCTCCGGACCAAGGACGGCGAGATAGCCAAACTCAAGGCCGAGATGGAGAAGGTGAAGGCCCAACACAAAACCGAGCTCCAGAAAGTTGTCCAGAACTTCACCGAAGAGCGTGAGCGCTTTACCCTTCAGATCTCCAAGGACCAGGATCTGCTCAAGGAATCCGAAGTCCGGCTTGGGTCGGCGCTCGCCGAGCTTCAACAACTTTGGCAGAGACGCGATAGTTGTATCCAGGAGTTGACCCGGATCCATCACCATATCTCACATAAGTTTCTTTTTCTTGCCCGACGCAGTTTTCCGGGTTAACTCATATGCCGAAGGCCAAGATCCTCCCTTTCCTATTTTGAGATAACTTTCCGGAGGGTATCATATTATCCAGCTGCTATTGCCAAATTTCGCCAAGAGAGGGGTACTCCCATTGCTCCTGATGGTGAGAGTATCCCTTTAGACCTGGAGGACCTGTTGGTTAGCGTGTCAGCCCGGGTGGAAACTATCAAGAACTATGGAAAGGATCTCCTTGACGTTGCGGTCCGGATCTTCAACGCATTCTGGCCAAGCGAGGACGCTCCGGAAAGGATCACACTTCTTGCGGAAAAGCTAATGGAGATTGAGACTTAACTCGACCTCTGGAGGGAATCCGCCGGGCGGGCCACGGCAGATATCCTTCTCCATCATATCCTTTCATGGTACGAGAAAATCGATCTAAGCCTCCTCACCCGTCGGCGCACCGGATCCAAATGGACCGATGATCCGGAGTGGGTAGCTCGGCGCCAGGCTTGCGCCTATAGCCTCATCAAATATTCTCCAGTCCATGACTGGGTTGAGGGGCCGAGCTTTCTGGACTCCGGTGAGGAGGAGCAGATGGAGAACGCGGAGGATGGGTTGGGCGATGATGGAGAAGATGCTGCTTCAGATATTGAAGACAGTGATGACGATGCCGAACTTCGTCCTCCTGCCGCTCCCTAGTTGAAAAACTTGAAAATTTATCAGATCCCCGGTATGCCGGGTGCAATTGTATGCTGAATACCTAATATTTTGCTACTATGCTTGTATGCTGGATTAACTTGGGCGTAGTCCCCGAGTTTCAGTTTCTTGTTCGTCCAATTCTCCAGCTCGATCCGTGTCTACCTTGATTCGGTTTTACGACTTACGAACCCGAGCTTCAAGAATCGTTTTAACAATACTGAGAAACTTTGAGGCTCGGCTCAAAATAATTCAACATAATAGCTTGAAAGTAAATACGGGGTTAGTCGAAACAAACGTTAGCTGGAATAGGATCGTTTCCTTAGTAGTTTTTCATGTGGTACGCAATTCCAAACTTGTTCCCTTGCTCGCCATGAAGCCAATTCTTGTTGGACAGCAGCGAGTCGAAGGGTTGGGTTTTTGGTGCTCACACATTACTAAACCAGGTTTAAGCGAAACGAGTCATTCCGGCTAACGCATAAAAAGTAACAACAATCATTTATTAAGGCAGTCCCCAAGTTACTGCTCGAGGCTCCGCTATTTCATTGACAGGCTCATTGCCGACATACATACCGACATATGAGGATGACTCGGGTACATACACTCTTTAGCTAAGTGTAGAACGGACGAAGTAGTGCTACATTCCACGGTCGCTTGGATTCCTCTCCGGACCTGTCCGCCTTGTTCTTTTCCTGTGGCTTTGCATCTATGAGATAGTAAGAGTCATTGTGCAATGCTTTGCTCACGATAAATGGTCCTTCCCAAGGGGGGGATAGTTTATGCATGCGATTGTACCAACCGGAGCACCAGATCGCCTTCTCGGAAGACTCGGGGCACACTTTCCGCTATGATAGCGTCGGAGATTTTGCTGATATATGGCCGATCCGGGCGATGCCGATTCTCTCGCTTCTTCCAGCAGATCAACATCATTTTGCCGGGCTTCTTGCACTTTGGCTTCTGTGTATTGGGTGACCCTAGGCGAATCATGCTCTATGTCGGCTGGTAATACAGCTTCTGCCCCATATACCAGAAAGAACAGCGTGTAGCCTGTTGATCGATTCGGAGTTGTTCTTAAACTCCACAATACCGCTGGTAGTTCTTCTATCCAGCACCCCGCTGATCTTTGCAGCGGCTCAATGAGCCGGGGTTTTATCTCGGATAGCACTAATCCGTTGGATCTTTCCACTTGTCCGTTCGATGCAGGGTGGGCTACCGAGGCTATGTCGAGTCGGATTTTCTTATCTCGGCAGAATCGTGCAAATGCTCCTTCAGCAAAATTGGTGCCGTTATCAGTTATGATACTGTGAGGATAACCGTATCTCAAGATGATGTCTTTGAGAAATGTCACAGCTATAGCTCCATCACACTTTCTTATAGGCTTCACTTCGATCCATTTTGTAAATTTGTCCACCATGACCAGAAAGTGCGTCATGTTCCCTTTGGCTGGTTTGAACGGGCCAACCATATCCAAACACCACATAGCAAATGGCCATGTAATTGGTATGGTTTTGAGTTCCGACATAGGCATATGTGTCTTGGTGGCATATCTTTGGCAACCATTGCATTTTCTCACCAGATCCTCCGCTTGCTCCAAGGAGCTTGGCCAGTAAAATCCATGCCAGAATGCCTTTGCCACTAAGGCCCAGGATGAGGCGTGATGCCCGCATTCTCCTTGGTGTATATCTCGGAGGATGTCAAGTCCTTCTTCCGGATCAACGCACCGCTGGAGGATATTGGTTACACTCCGCTTGTACAGCTCGGAATTGATGATTGTGTAAGCTTTGGCTCTCCGCTGAGTTTGCCTGGCTAGCACTTCCTCAGTGGGTAACGTTCTATCTTTCAAGAACTGGTATATAGGCAGCTCCCAAGCTGGTACTGCTCTCGTAGGGAACATCTCCTCATCAATTTCCATCTGATCCACTGGCATAACTTCAGCCGGATCACGCTGAACAGTCCCCGGGTCTGGTGAGGTAGTCCCCGGGTTTGCCAAGATAATCCCCGGGTTTGCCGAGATAGTCCCCGGGTTCGGCGTACTACTTCCCAAGTCAATGTTCATGGGCTCAGCTCCGGATTCTGCGTTTTCCGGGACATAAATTGAATCGGTTCCTGGGGACGGCCTGATAGATGGCTTTCTGAGGTGCTCCAATGCAAGACCCGGTGGAATTGCCTGTCGGGTCGAGCCGAGCTTCGACAGCATGTCGGCAGCTTTGTTTTCCACGCGAGGTACATGATGAAACTCGCATCCCTCAAAGTAACCCGAGATTTTCTGCACATGAAATCTGTATAGTGCCATGTTTGGATCCAGGGCGTCCCACACTCCGGACACTTGCTGTATTACTAGATCCGGGTCGCCAAAGCAGATTATTCAACGTATGCTAATTTCCTTTGCCACTTTTAGACCATGCACCAGAGCCTCGTACTCGACGACATTATTTGATGCCGCGAAATGGATCTACAACACGTACTTGAGCTGATCCTTCTTTGGCGAGGTAAGCACAACCCCGGCACCTAATCCGGCTTTGGTCTTCGATCCGTCGAAGTGCATCCTCTAGTAGTTCGGATCCGGTGGCGGTGGTTCGTATTGTACCTCAGCCCAATCCACGAAAAAGTCCGCCTGACACGACTTGATCGCTTCTCTTCTATCGTATTGGGGCGCGTATGGTGCTAGCTCAATTGCCCATTTCGCAATTCTGCCGTTCACATCTTTGTTATCCATTATCTCGGATATGGGGGCTTCGCATATCACTTTGATAGGATGCTCCTCAAAGTAGTGCTTTAACTTCTTTGCCGCCATATAAACTCCGTATGCCACCTTTTGAAAATGCGGGTAGTTCTGTTTTGAAATAGACAATACCTAGCTCAAGTAATACACTGGCCTCTGCACCGACTTACCCTCTTCATCTCATTCCACTACAATCACTGCACTTACAACTCGGTTGGTCGCGGCTATGTAGAGCAACATTGGCTCCTTCGACAGTGGAGAAGCTAACACTGGTGCAGTGGCCAACATCTTTTTTAAGTGGGCAAAAGCTTCATCGGCCTGCAGCGTCCAAACGAATTTATTTGATTTTTTCATGAGTTGGTAGAGAGGCAGTGCCTTTTCCCCTAACCGACATACAAACCGACTCAACGACGCCAGGCATCCGGTGAACTTCTGGACGTCGTTGAGACACTTCGGCAGCTCCATTCGTTCGATGGCTCGGATCTTAGTTGGATTAACCTCGATACCTCGGCTAGAGACGAGAAATCCAAGTAATTTCCCAGCCGGGACACCGAAGGTACATTTCTCCGGGTTAAGCTTCATCAGGAATCTCCTTAAGTTCGCGAATGTTTGCCTTATGTCGTCAAGGAGCGTAGCGCTTTTTCCTTGGTCTTGATAACCACATCGTCCACGTAAACTTGCACATTTTGACCTATTTGATCGTGCAGACATTTTTGCATACATCTTTGGTACGTTGCTCCTGCGTTTCGTAAACCAAACGGCATAGTGCGATAGCAATAAGCCCCGTACAGGGTAATAAAGGCAGTTTTTATTTGATCGTCCGGGTTTAGGGGTATCTGGTGGAAACCAGAATAGGCGTCAATAAATGACAACAGTTCACATCACGCGGTAGAGTCGATGACCTGATCTATCCTCGGCAGCGGAAATGGATCTTTCGGACACGCCTTGTTCAGGTTCGTGTAATCAATACACATACGCCAAACCACTGCCACGTTCGGGTCATCCTTCTTCTTTTCTACCAGTACCGGATTAGAGAGCCAATCCGGATATAGCACTTCCATGATAAATCCTGCTGCTAGCAACCGAGCTATCTCGTCACCAATGACCCTTCTCCTATCCTCGGCGAAGCATCGGAGAGGCTGCTTCACCGGCCTTGCTCCGGGTCTTACACTCAAAGAGTGCTCGGCCAACTCCCTCGGAACACCTTGCAAGTCTTGTGTGGACCAAGCAAAAATATCCCGATTCTCACGGAGGAAGTTGACGAGCTCGCTTTCCTATTTGTCAGTTCATCCGGCCCCAATTGTCACGGTGCGCTCCGGAAACACGTTATCCACCGGTATCTTCTTGGTGTCCTTCGCGGCTTGAAATGAAACGCTTCCATGCGGGTTACTTAACGCCGGCATATACTGCTGCGCGGACCGAGCTAATGCGGTCACTTCTTGGATTTTTCTTTTCTCTTGGGCAATTACGAGTGACTCGGCTAGGTTAGACCCGGCTGAAGCGCACTCAATAGAACGTCGGAAATCCCCGACGATAGTAATTGCACCATTTGGCCCGGGCAACTTCATCTTTAGATAACTAACGTGGCAACTTGCCATGAATTTTCCCAGCGCTGGTCTCCCGAGTAATGCATGATACGTGCTCTCCAGGTTTACCACTTCGAACTCCAGATTTTCGGTTCGGCAGTTATCCCTTGTACCGAACAGCACGTCGACCCGGACTTTGCCTATGGGTTCGCAGGATATGCCGGGCACGATACCGTGAAAAGTTGTTCTTGTAGCCTGGAGCATGTTCTCCGAGATGCCCAACTTGCGCATCGTATCCGCATACATGATGTTAATGCTACTGCCATTGTCGATCAGTACCTTGGAGAACCTCACATTAATGTTTGGTCCAATGAACGTCGGATCCAACACTAGTGCATACGAGCCCGGACTTGGCATAAGCTTGGGGTGATCTTTGACGCTCCAGGTAATTTCCTGGTCCGACCAAGACATGTACCTCGTCACTGCAGGCATAACCGCGTTAACCTCCATGTGTCGGCGCTGCAAGCTCTTCCTATCTGTTTCTTCTATTGTGAACACACAATAGCTCTAGTAATATTCCCTGTACTCATTTCTTCCCTCGTTTCGGGAGTACCTCTGATCCGGTTGTTGCTGGGTTTCTATCTGATGCACTGCATCCCTTCTCTCACTGTTGTCATACCTCGGCGGAGGGGGAGGCAACATCAGTTGCTGCGTGTTTGCTCCGGAGAGCAATTGCTGCCGGGGTAACTCCTGCCGAGGTTGATCATTCCGAGGTGCCTGAGCATTCCCCGAACCACCTTGTTCTATCTTGCGCATCCACTCACATTGTCTCGTCGTGTGACCCGCCGGGCTGCTCGGATTTGGCGTGTGAAACTTGCACGGCTGGTCCAACATTGACTCGTAGGTATACCTCGGACGATCTTTCTTTTCTTGCCATTGCTTCTTCTGCTCCGGAGTCCATGTTTTCTTGCCATCGTTTCGAGGAGTCCATTGCCCTCCCGTTTTCTGGCGTTGGTTGCTCCCTGCCCCGGGCTGATCTTGATTCACGGCCGCAACTTGTTGCGAGCCATATCGATGATCCGGTCTATCGCCTCTCCTTTTTCCCCTGTAATCGTTCCTCCGGGATGACCCGGATCCGTCCCTCGGATAGTACTCCTCATTTGACTCGTTCGACGCGATCCTAGGTTGAGTTGGATTACCCAAAGCATAAGAATCCGCGATCCGGATCATCTCTGCCAATGTGACTGGCATTTTCGCAATTTCATCCACAACTCGCTACCATATCTACATCCTTGTGCGAACCATGCTATAGCCTGTGACTCTATGACTCCCTCACACGAGTTTCTCACGGTACACCACCGGGTCAAGAATTCACGATCCGTTTCGTTAGATCTCTCCTTGCACATTGCCAGGGTCTACGGTCTATTCGGTCTCTGATACGTACTTGAGAAGTTGCTGATGAACATCTCTTCAAAATCTATCCAGCAGTTGATGCTTCCGGGTGGCAAATTATTCAGCCAAACCCTAGCTGGACCTTCCAACATTTGGGGTACATATCGTCTGACCCACCTCAAGTTGCCAGTTGCAATTTTCACAGCTGTTGCGTAGTTTATTAGCCAATCCTCCGGCTTTGTACTGCCGTCATACGTCTTCGTGCCCCTGGGTAATTGGAAATTGGGTACTGGCGGTTCCTTCATGATCCGGGGTCCGAAGCAGGCTGGACCCGGAGGACCTTGACATTCGATCTGTTCCGACCTATACAGGCAGTCTAGTTTTAGCCTAGCGTCATCCGGCATCAAATCTCTGCTTCCCAATCTCGACCCTATCACATGATAGTCCGGTCTTGCGTATCCCGCATTCATCATCTCCGAGTCTCCATCATTGTATCGGTTTTTCTCCCGTTGTGGTCCTCTCTGTTGCATACCACGGCCGGCACTTTGCTCTTGCCTTGGTGCATTCCGCTGCGGCGGTTGACCCGCTCCTGCCGAGTTTCGCTGTCCGGCATTGCCGTTGGCAGCATTCCCTTGATCGACATTGCCTTGGTCATGGTTACCTCGGCTCACACTTCGTCGATCGTCGTTTTTCCGTATCTCTTTTTCCTTTCCCGCACGCGTTGGGTCGTATGGAACGATCTGCTTGTTCCGTCTGGCCGAGGTTACCACCTATTCTCTTCTAGGGCCACCATGAGGCGATGATGCGGCTCCAGCGGATTTCTCCGGGTTACCCATCACCGAATGGACGATTTTAGAAGCTCCAACTCTCTCCGGATTACTTCTCAACAGCTCCTCATTCTGCCTGTTCGCGATCCGAACCAGCTCGTTAACCCGGTCTTGCTGTCTTTGGCGAGCTTCACCCATCAGACCCTCTAGCTCGGACGCCGCAGCATCTGCTACTCTGAGGTTCTTCGCCGGGGTACTATACTTCGGCAACCCCACAGACAGATAGTTTTCCGACCCTTCTGGTCCATCATCACCCTCTCTGTTCATCTCGCTTATGAGGTTTCTCCCTTTTACCCTCACTGCATCAACCTTGTTCGCTTTCGCGTACTCACGCAGCGTCATGTTCAACGACTGCTGAGCCGCTGCTATTTTCTTTGCGCCCTCCAGTATTTTTCGCCGGGTCTCCTCTAGCTCGGCTTGTGCCTGAGCCGGATCTACCACTGCTGCCACCGGATTAGCCAAGCTATCCATAGCTTCCCTCAGCACGTTCTCGGGCCTGTCTAGCGGAGGACCCCTAGCTTTCCTTGGTGCCTTGGATGTTGCCCCCGGGTGCGCCGATCCTGCTCACGCCACGCTTCGTGCGGTCATCATCACCTCTGCATGGCCGAGGCAGGCGTCTGGCGCCCATGAGCCACAGTGAGGGGTGGTTCCCCCGCATCGACGACGCGACGCGGATGAACGCCAGACACATCCACGGCAACATAGACCTTGTGCGCGCCGAGCTTGACGAAGACGCCGTTGCACGGAAGGGGGCGCGTGCCGAAGCAGCCAACGTTGTCGCTGACGTAGTCCAGCGCACTGGTTACCGAACGAGCAATGCGTTCACCGGTGTCGATGAAATTTCCCGTCCGGATCTTCACCCCTGCTAGCGTCGCTAGCCCCACGGTGGGCGCCAACTGTCGTGGTGGTGTCACGGCAGATGCCATGGATAGGCTGAAGGTGGGGACTAATATGTGCTAGGGGAATCCAGGGAGGGATAGTAGAGTGATTCTCTACACGGAAGCTTTGTATTGATGTTCAGTCTCCAAGAATACAAGTGCTCCTCGAGCAGTTTTTGACTAGAGGAGGAAGAAGGGGCTCTCTTACTCTTGCCTATTAACCAGTCCCAGAACCCTAGACCCACAAGTATTTTCCTTGCTATGTATCCGAAAAGACCCAACCCCCTTACCAGAACCCCAACCCCCCCTTATATAGGGGTGGTTGGTCAACCTAGGGCATACGTGGAGGCATATTCCTAAGAATATGCCGCCTCCCAAATTAGTAACCCGACAGGGGTGCTTTTCCCCCACGTCAATCTTGCTTTAGCGATGTTGCCTCTGCAGCGCCTGCGTCAGCCGACGTGAGCGTCGTCACCCTTGTCGGCCACGATCCGGTGGTCCTGCCCTTGCTTTATTCGCTCATCCAGTACGCACCGGGCCTTTTTTTTTTACCAGAGATATTCCTTACTTCTCCTAGAAGCCAAACGACGATCCGGATCACAGTTGATTTGGCCACACCTGTTCCTGCATATAAGCTAGAAAAGTGCCTCCGACTCACTCCTTGAGTCGGACGAGACAATGTTAGGCGACCTCCCTGGTCCGGGTTACTCCGTGATCCGGCCGGCCTTGAGGTGACTCGGCCAGCATCCGCTTTGACCTTGCCGAACCTCGGCTAGCTCGGCCCTTATACCCCGAAGTGACCCTACCCGGGGTTATCCCCCCAACAGGTGGATCCATATGTGGTCTCTGAAAAAAACATACATGTAATGACACTGGTGGATCCATGTGTGATCTCTGAAAAGAACACACACTTCAATGACATCGCTGGATCCATATGTGGTCTCTAAAAAGAGTACACATGAAGTGACACTGGTGGATCCATATGTGGTCTATGAAAACAATACACATGCAATGACACTAGATGTGGTTAATGAAAGAATACACATTTCAATGACAACGGTGGTTCCATATGTGGTTTGTGAAAAGAACACACGTGCAATGACTCTAGCTATGGTTAATGAGAAGAAAACACATGCAATGACACTGGTGGACCCATTGGTGGATTGTGAAAAGAACACACATGCAATGACTCTAGCTGTGGTTAATAAGAAGAACACACATGCAATGACACTGGTTGGTCCATATGTGGTCTCTGAAAAGAACAGACATGCAATGAACTCTGGTGGATCCATATGTGGTCTGTGAAAAGAACACACATGCAATGACACTAGATGTGGTTAATGAAAGAATACATATTTCCATGTCAATGGTGGTTCCATATGTGGTTTGTGAAAAGAACACATATGCAATGACTCTAGCTATAGTTAATGAAAAGAAGACACATGCAATGACACTGGTGGATCCATATGTGGATTGTGGAAAGAACACACATGCAATGACACTGGTGGATGCATAGGTGGATTGTGAGAATAACACACATGCAATGAGACTAGTGGATCCATATCTGGTTTGTGGAAAGAATACACATGAAATGACTCCAGATGTGGTTAATGAGAAGAATACACATTTGAATGACAATGGTGGTTCCATATGTGGTTTGTGAAAAGAACACACATGCAATGACTCTAGCTGTGGTTAATGAGAAGAACACACATGCAATGACACTGGTGGGTCCATAGCTGGATTGTGAAAAGAACACACATGCAATGACACTAGTTGTTGTTAATAAAAATAACACACATGCAATGACACTGGTGGATCCATACGTGGTCTATGAAGAGAATACACATGCAATGACACTGGTGGATCCATATGTGGTCCGTGAAAAGAATAGTCATGAAATGACTCTAGATGTATTAATGAAAGAATGCACATTTCAATGACAATGGTGGTTCCATATGTGCTTTGTAAAAAAAACACATGCAATGACTCTAGCCGTGGTTAATGAGAAGAACACACATGCAATGACACTGGTGGATCCATAGGTGGTTATTGAAAATAACACACATGCAATGACTCTTGCTGTGGTTAATGAAAAGAACACACATGCAATGACACTAGTGGATCCATATGTGGATTGTGAAAAGAACACATATGCAATGACACTAGTGGATCCATATGTGGTGGGTGAAAAGAATAGACATGAAATGACTCTAGATGTGGTTAATCAAAGAATACACATTTCAATGACAATGGTGGTTCCATATGTGGTTTGTGAAAAGAACACACATGCAATGACTCTAGCTATGGTTAATGAGAAGAACACACATGCAATGACACTGGTGGATCCATAGGTGGATTGTGAAAAGAACACACATGCAATGAACTCTGGTGGATCCATATACAATGACACTAGTGGATACATGTGTGGTCTCTGGAAAGAACACACATTTCAATGACACTGGTGGATCCATATATGATTTGTGAAAAGAACATACATCCAGTGACTCTTGTTGCGGTTAATGAGAAGAACACACATGCAATGACACTGGTGGATCCATATGTGGTTAATGAAAAGAACACACATGCAATGACTTTAGTTGTTGTTAATAAAAATAACACACATGCAATGACACTACAGGATCCATATGTGGGCTATGAAGAGAACACACATGCAATGACACTAGTGGATCCATATGTGGTCTGTGAAACAATATACATGGAATGACTCTAGATGTGTTTAATGAAAGAATACATATTTCCATGTCAATGGTGGTTCCATATGTGGTTTGTGAAAAGAACACATATGCAATGACTCTAGCTGTGGTTAATGACAAGAACACACATGCAATGACACTGGTGGATCCATATGTGGTGTTTTAAAAGAACACACATGCAATGACTCTAGCTGTGATTAATGAGAAGAACACACATGCAATGACACTTGTGGGTCCATATGTGGTCTCTAAAAAGAACAGACATGCAATGAACTCTGGTGGATCCATATGTGGTTGTGAAAAAAAACACATGCAATGACACTAGATGTGGTTAATGAAAGAATACACATTTCAATGTCAATGGTGGTTCCATATGTGGTTTGTGAAAAGAACACATGTGCAATGACTCTAGCTATGGTTAATGAAAAGAACACGCGTGCAATGACACTAGTGGATCCATATGTGGAATGTGAAAACAACACACATGCAATGACACTGTTTGATCCATAGGTGGATTGTGAAAAGAACACACATGCAATGACACTGGTGGATCCCTATGTGGTTTGTGAAAATAATAGACATGAAATGACTCCATATGTGGTTAATGAGAGGAACACACATTTTAATGTCAATGGTGGTTCCATATGTGGTTTGTGAAAAGAACATACATGCAATGACTCTAGATGTGGTTAATGAGAAGAACACACACGCAATGACACTGGTGGGTCCATAGGTGGATTGTGAAAAGAACACACATGCAATGACACTAGTTGTTGTTAATAAAAAGAACACACATGCAATGACACTGGTGGATCCATATGTGGTCCATGAAAAGAATAGTCATGAAATGACTCTAGATGTGGTTAATGAAAGAATGCACATTTCAATGACAATGGTGGTTCCATATGTGGTTTGTAAAAAAACACACATGCAATGACTCTAGCTGTGGTTAATGAGAAGGACACACATGCAATGACACTGGTGGATTCATAGGTGGTTAATGAAAATAACACACATGCAATGACTCTAGCTGTGGTTAATGAAAAGAACACACATGCGATGACACTGGTGGATCCATATGTGGATTGTGAAAAGAACACACATGCAATGACACTGGTGGATCCATATGTGGTTTGTGAAAAGAATAGACATGAAATGACTCTAGATGTGGTTAATGAAAGAATACACATTTCAATGACAATGGTGGTTCCATATGTGGTTTGTGAAAAGAACACACATGCAACGACTCTAGCTGTGGTTAATGACAAGAACACGCATGCAATGACATTGGTGGATCCATAGGTGGATTGTGAAAAGAACACACATGCAATGAACTCTGGTGGATCCATATACAATGACATTGGTGGATCCATGTGTGGTCTCTGAAAAGAACACACATTTCAATGACACTAGTGGATCCATATGTGGTTTGTGAAAAGAACATACATCCAGTGACTCTTGATGTGGTTAATGAGAAGAACACACATGCAATGACACTGGTGGATCCATATGTCGTTAATGAAAAGAACACACATGCAATAACTCTAGGTGTTGTTAATGAAAAGAACACACATGCGATGACACTGGTGGATCCATATGTGGTCTGTGAAAAGAACACACATTCAATGACACTGGTGGATCCATATGTGGTCCGTTAAAAGAATAGACAAGAAATGACTCTAGATGTGGTTAATGAAAGAATACACATTTCAATGACAATGGTGGTTCCATATGTGGTTTGTGAAAAGAACACACATGTAATGACTCTAGCTATGGTTAATGATAAGAACACACATGCAATGACACTGGTGGACCCATTGGTGGATTGTGAAAAGAACACACATGCAATGAACTCTGGTGGTTGTTAATAAAAAGAACACACATGCAATGACACTAGTGGATCCATATGTGGTTAATGAAAATAACACACATGCAATGACTCTAGCTGTGGTTAATGAAAAGAACACACATGCAATGACACTGGTGCATCCATAGGTGGATTGTGAAAAGAACACACATGCAATGACACTGGTGGTTCCATATGTGGTTTGTGAAAATAACACACATGCAATGACTCTAGTTGTTGTTAATAATAAGAACACACATCCAATGACACTGGTGGATCCATATGTGGTCTCTGAAAAGAACAGACATGCAATGACTCTGGTGGATCCATATGTGGTCTGTGAAAAGAACACACATGCAATGACTCCAGATGTGGTTAATGAAAGAATACACATTTCAATGCCAATGGTGGTTCCATATGTGTTTTGTGAAAAGAACACACATGCAATGAATCTAGCTGTGGTTGACGAGAAGAACACACATTTCAATTACACTGGTGGATCCATATGTGGTTTGTGAAAAGAACATACATCCAGTGACTCTAGATGTGGTTAATGAGAAGAACACACATGCAATGACACTAGTGGATCCATATGTGGTTAATGAAAATAACACACATGCAATGACTCTAGTTGTTGTTAATAAAAAGAACACACATGCAATGACACTGGTGGATCCATATGTGGTCTCTGAAAAGAACAGACATGTAATGACACTGGTGGATCCATATGTGGTCTATGAAAGGAACACACATGCAATGACACTTGTGGATCCATATGTGGTTTATGAAGAGAACCCACATGCAATGAACTCTGGTGGATCCATATGTGGTCTGTGAAAAGAATAGACATGAAATGACTCTAGATGTGGTTATGAAACAATACACATTTCAATGACACTGGTGATTCCATATGTGGTTTGTGAAAAGAGATTTGCCCTCTCTCTCGGTCACAAATCTCACAAAAGCCCAAATGTGTGCTCACTCTGGGTGCTATGCCCTGATTGACTGACGCAGATGTCACGCAGATCAATTCCACCAACCGTTGAGCCTATGTGATCTAATGGGCAGGATAACCCCTCCCTTCTCCACTTTTTTATGCATGGTTTATCCGTGCCACCTCTCTATCCGTGCCAATGATACTTTACCTCCATAAAAAGTGAAAATCCATCTATATAAATAAAATAAATGATCATATTTCGAAGAAGCTATCGTCTGCATCTTCTGGTTTGTCCTTGTCTTCGTCAACGCCATGGTCCTTGCAATCACCACCATCGGTGTCCTCCCCTAACGACTCGACACCGTCCCTTCCCCGAATAAGCGCGCTATCTCCTCGTCGGAGTCCTCCTCCTCCTCTTCGTAGTCCCATGGGTCCATGTCACTCTCCTCCACTTGTGCCTCTAGCTGATCCATGAACGGCTCCTCGTTGGCTGAGTTGGACTCGTCCAAATAGTTGTCTCCTCTCTTCTTCCTGGTCTTCTTCTTGTTCCTTTTCTTGTCCGTACTCACCGGTGCAACACGCGCCCCTGTTCCTGGCTGCTGCTTTGCGCTCATTCGGCGCTGCAGGTACCCTATGCTCCTCCTGCATGGCCGGTACGACCTTCAACGTCGTGGTGTCCTCGAGTGCCGATGTTGATGGATCCTGGCGCGTTCATACATGACGTGCTGCCTCAGCAGGCGACTCACGAGCGCAAACGATGCAGCGAAGAGCCGGGGACACAGGACGGTCAGTGGACGGCTTGGACCTGCCATTGCCACGGCGAGGGGGCATCGTGCTCGAGGTAGTTGTTACGAATGGTCGATGGCGGGTACACAGAGTGGGGTGCCGATCTGATCAAGGACGAGTGATACGTTGCTAACGTATCCATAATTTTTGATGTTCCATGCTTGGTTTTATCTACTTTCTTATGTTTTGTTCCAACTTTGGAGTACTTTTTATACACTTTCTTGCACTCACATATTAACAAAAGCCACAATGTCAGCTGCTTGTTTTCTGCTGTTTTTGGTTCCAGGAAAGTCAAAAAATGAATATTCTCGGAATTAGACGGGACAAAAGCCAAAGTCAGTTTTTCACCGAGAGAGACAAGGAGCCAGAGTACGAGACAGAGAGGGGCCAGGGGGTCGCCACACCACCTGACCGCGCAGCCCAGCCTGGCCCACGCCAGGGGGTGGTCTGGCCGCGTCCGACACCCCCTCGGCCTCCCCTTTCGCCTATAAGATGCCTCTGATACAGAAACCCTAAGTACCCGATCAAAATTCCACGAAATAGTCTGTAGCCACCGTCATCTCCATCCCTAGATTGGGAGGGATCTGAAGCTCTTCCCGGCACCCTGCCGGAGGGGAGAATTCACCCTGGAGGCCTTTTTCATCACCATGCAAGCCGCCGGTGTGATGCATGAGTAGTTCATCTCTGGACTACGGGTCCATGTAGTAGCTAGATGGTTGGTTCTCATCCTTTGTGCTATCATGTTTAGATCTTGTGAGCTCTGATCATGATCAAGATCATCTATTTGTAATTCCTACATGTTGTGTTTGCGGGGATCCCATGGATATTGAGATGCTATTTCAGATTGATTATTGATTCTATCATGTCTTTGTTATTTGTGATCTTGCATGCTTTCCGTTGTTAGTAGCTATCTTGGCCAAGTAGATGCTAGCAACTCCAAGAGTTAGTATTTATACTCGATAGTGGGTTCATGCCTCTAGTAATCTGGGGAAGTGACAGAAATCTCTAAGGTACTAGATGTGTTGTTGCTACTAGGGAGAAAACAACAATCCTTTGTTCATAGAACAATCGTATTGTTTACTTTACATGCAATGCATAATGCAATTATCTGTTGCTTGCAACTTAATACTGGAGGGGGTTCGGATGATAACCTGAAGGTGGATTATTAGTCATAGATGCAGTTGGACTACGGTCTATGTATAATGTTGTAATGCCCAATCAAGTCTCAAAGGAGTCAAGATGATTAGTATATGCATGTATGCTTTCTTGATGTTTGTCAATTGCCCCGCTATAATTTGTTCACCCAACATGTTATCTATCTTAAGGAGAGCCACCACTAGTGAACTATGGACCCCGGTCCTTTCTTTTATCATTAATCTTCAATCAACTGTTTACTACTTTCTGTTTACTTTCTGCAAACTATTACTTTCTTCCACTCGATATGTTTAATTCTTTGTTTTTAGCAAAACCGGTGAGATTGACAACTTCATTGTAAGTTGGGGGCAAAGTTCTGTGGTTGTGTTGTGCAGGTTTCCACGTTGCTGCTGGCACCGGTAGTGTGCCCTGCCAAAGTCTAGCTAGCAACACCTTGGAGGTGTTTCCTTGCTCCTACTAGATTGATAACCTTGGTTTCATTACTAAGGGAAAACTTGCTGCTGTGCTCACCATACCTTCCTCTTGGGGTTCCCCAACGAGCTCGATATATTTTGGGCCATCAACGAGCAGCGGTTTCGTGCGTCGTGTTCACGCATGCATTTGTCGATTATCAAAAAAAAGTAATATCTCGCGTATTGAATATAATTTGATCACAACAAAAGTAGCACAGCGTATTCTAGACTCGTAAATATCCCGTGTGTGCCTGTCGATGTGAGTTCGATGGAGTTCGACGTGCCGACGTGATCATGCAGCAGTTGCGCGCGTTATTGCCCCATCAACACGTGACACATGCACGCGGGACGTGTGTGCCGATGCCCGTGATGACCACCCGGCTCGCACTCCTCTTATTATATACTGGATTTTAGGCGGCGCCGAAGACCATTGAACTATCAATCGCAATAAAGACAAGTCCCATCGATTCCCTACCCTACCTCCCTGGCTTCTTTGAGAAGGTAGACCATACACGGTGGTCTTGTATAATAGTAGTAGCACTATTGGACCACGGCCTGTACTCTTTGACTCTTCTCCCACACTAATCACTATCTTCTTCCTCCTGCCGCCACCACCCTCACCCTGCAAGCCATGGCTCCCCTAAGGAGGGGGAGAGGCCGGTCGATGATCCTCGTGGAGAAAAGGGAGAGATCTCGCCATGAGGCACTTCTTGCTCTACCAGCCGCTCAAGCCCCCTCTCACTGAGGCCCAATCTCCCCCGACAATGGCACCGAATATTCTAGCAGGCGAGGGCTCCTCCCGGTACGGTCTTCTTGTTCTACTTCTTCTCCATCTCCCTCTCTGTCATGATCTTATTCAGCTTCTTCTTGTTTTTCTTCTTCTTCTTGCTCTTCCTCTTCTACGTATTATAGGCTGACCGTGGAGCCAGAATCCACCACGACAGAGGCGTTGCAGGACCTGTTTGGCCCTGTTCCGCGTCTCAGCGAGGTAGCAAATCTCCACACTGTTATTTCTTCGAGTTATGATGTGCATTTCTTAGATCGTGTCTGCCCTACAATGGTTTTTCTTCTTCTTTTGCGATTTGTATTAGTTTTCATGAATATGACTGGATGTCTTGGTCTTTCCTTAATACCACTGTTCATAGATTCACTATGGATTTTTTGTGATTAGGATTAGTTTATCGTGGTCATGAATAGATCTCTAGGTCCATTCAATAGATTCAACGAGGATTTTTTGATATGTATTAGTATTCACCTGGAACCTGGAGTGTAATTATAGATTTTCTATTTCAATTAACATGAACGATGCAGCTATCGAAGGCCGAGTACCATGACAAGGTGGTCGCGATCAGTGCCAAGATTGACAACCAAGATGAGCTTGCACGCTCCCTCACCCAAGCTAATGAGAGCCTACGCAAGCAATTATCTGTGCAGAAGAAGATCTCGCTAGATTTTGCACGTGACATCGTGAGGCTACAGAAAGTGCTCAACCTTAACTTGAACAGGCAAGAACATGCCATCAAGATAATCAACGAGCTCATGGAGGAGAAGAAGAATCTCGTGGAAAGGTGCACTCTCCTGCAGGACGAAGTCACCGAGGCACTCAGAGGACGTGTCGAGGAAACCAAGGCTACCATCCAAGCCTACCATGACAGGAACCGTTGCCTAGATGCAGTGAAAGAGATGAAGGAGGACATGAGCAGAGGCATCACCGTACTCGAGGGTGTTCGGAAAGAGAATGAGGAGCTAAGGGCTTGTCTGGAGGCGTATCGGAGCAATGCCCAAGTCTGACTCCCGTTAGAGGGGACACGAATATCAGTTCGTGCTCCACTCCTTTTGTAATGTTTAGGGTTCAGGGAGCAATGCCCAAGTCTGCTTCCCATTATAGGGTGCAATAAGAATCCTAAGGCAACGCCTTATCTATCTGGACATGTGTTGGTGTTCGTGTTCATGAATGGACACCATGTGCTCTTTCCATTATGTATCTGGACATGGGTTTCTGCATTATAAGTTTGCCACTAGCCCACTACTATTTGATGATATTGGAAAAACCCACATCACACTAAACTGCAGATAAACCTTATTTGTCTTTGAAATTGAAATTATGACAGTGCCACTAGTCGATTCATAAAATGTTGATTAGTCCTAGATTGCTTCTTTCTTGAAATTATGACAGTGCCACTAGTCGATTCAGTTAATTATGGAAACTAACCAGCTTGTCCTAGTGAACTAAACAAACTATACTATGTCCTTTTGTTGCAGGGAAAGAGGCGAAAGCTCAACCAGGACCTGGCGACCTGGCTAAATGACAAGATAGCAATCCAAAGGGAGAAGCAGAATTCCTAGAAACTGGCCTTTGACCACCTGCATGCTAAACTCGCGGTCGTTTCTGAAAAGTGCCAAAAACTGAAGGAGTTAAACGCCGGCTGGGCGAAGCTTCACAGTGAAGGTCGCACCTTGGCTAGGAATTAGACGGAGATCATGAAAGGGATCTTGAAGGAAAATCATATGGCTACGGACCAACTTCTCCAATCCGTGACGGAGCGCTGGAACCTACGGCTGGCGCATGACAAAGTGCTGAAGGAGCTGGCCGATCTTAGGGAGGAAAACAAGCAGCTCCGGGCCAGGCTCGCTTGAACCAAATATATGTCTATTTAGTACTGAACTGCCTGGTTTATCCTCTGAAGTGGTGATTCTGTAAGCATGAACTTAACTCTATGCACGATATGTGTGTTCGTCTGAAATTAATTTGCTCAAGGATTGAGTTTGGCTTAGTTAAGAAAGCGCAACAGCAAGTCTTACAGTTAACTAGTTTCAGGCATTGGCACAACATAAATTATTCATCTCGAATTTCCTTTATCCTCTGTAGTCTGTCCTTGTTCACCCTTGCGCTCCTTCTTCAGTTCCTTCAACAGATCTGCAATGCAGTACTCTAGCTTCTTCTTGTCTTCCCTGAGCTGATCCCTCTCCTTTTCTGCATTATAAATCAGCAACCTGTGACTATCCTGAAGCTTCTTTGCAGCTCCAACAACCAAGCTCCCATTGATTCTGTCAGTTAGCTCTGACTGTAAATTCTCGATTTCTTGTTCTAGCTCCTTATTTCGTACCGACAGCTTGTAATTTTTTTCACCTGCATCACAAGCATTAGTAAATCTCCCTGACCATCCAACTCATACATCTCCCATAACTGTGCCAAACATTTCTTAAGTGCATCTGGCCACTCAAGATCCACCCACTCTACTGCTTTACACACCGGGCCAACCTAAAAACACACACACTATAGTGTTATGAACATACACGATACATTTTACTTCATGACACCGTTGCCCATAATGTAAACAAACCCGATTTGTACAGCCCAAAAACCTTCTCCCAGTGTTACTGCCTTTGAATGCAACATATCTCCTCAGTTTTAGCCTATGGTCACATGGTACTTCTCCATCGAGATCTAGGCCCTCCCATTCGGAGTCGTAGATTGTCCGTGGTACCTAGAGGTAAACGCAAAGCTGGAATTGAACACGATTGCATGCACATATGGAGCTCAGATCGAGAGATTTACCATTGCCTAACCCTAGCCCGAGAAAACAGAGAAACTCACATCATGGAAGGAATACTCGATGTCGGAGAGAAGGTTGTCGCTGCTCGACTGGTCGTCCTCGTCGTTCAAGGAAAGCATGGCGAATGCGTCATCGCCGACGATGGCGTCGACGTCGGTGAGGAGAGAGAGAGAGAGAGAGAGAGAGAGAGAGAGAGAGAGAGAGAGAGAGAGAGAGAGAGAGAGAGAGAGAGAGAGGCCCTTCTACCGCTGCAACAATGACTAAATTGGCATGTTACAATAGTTTAATGGATACCATGACCTTTCCCTGGATTACTGTCTCCTGCCTAATATGGATTCTCTTCATACATTCTTATTTCAAATATTAAACATGTACTCCCTCCATCCCAATTTCATTGCCTAACGAAAACATACCAGTATATTACATCATCTAAAGAAACAAAATCATGTCAACTACAAGGTACTTATGCATCACTTGTTCAGTCATGGTTTCACAAAACATTACATTACCATCTCCCAACAAACATAATCACATCATGGTTTCACAAAACATCACATTACAATCTCTCAACAAACATAATCACAGAAACAAGTATATTACATCAACTCAAGAAATAAAATCATGTCGACTACAGGGTATTTACGCATCACTTGTCCAGTCATGGTTTCGCAAAACATTCGCAAAACATTACATTACAATCTCTCAACAAATAAAATAACAGAAACAAGTATAGTACATCATCTCAAGAAACATAATCATGTCAACTACAATGTATTTATGCATCACTTGTCCAGCCATGGTTTTACAAAACATTAAATTACAATATCCCAACAAACATAATAACAGAAACAAGTACGATACGTCATCTTAAGAAACATAATCATGTCAACTACAATGTACTTATGTCTTATTACAACAACGATGGTTTCAGTGAGTGACATGTCCGAAAATCTCAACAGCTCGCACAACATTATATCGCAATCTCTCAACAAACATAATCACAGAAACACACTCTAAATGCAACAATAGACAATATTACAAATACAGGCAGGGGAACCCCACGGTCCATATGACAAGCCTAGGGTAGCAGATCTCATCAACGTCGACCACCTCATTCTGTTCAGCCACTACAGGGGCCTCTACATCCACTATAACCTATTCAACAACATCAGAAATGGTACCAAGGAAGAACACCTTCCTGGTTCGCTTCTTTCGTCGCATAATCTGCATAAGATCTTCAATATCCAAAACATCTATGAATTGCTGCTTCTTATGATGCCACCACCGGATTTGTGCCATCTGCTTAGGGCCAATACTGATTTCCTTACCGATCATCTCTCTCATTTCATCAAGAGTTATGTTTTTTGGAATCGACAGTGATTTCCACAGTACATGACGAAACTTGCTTATTAACTCCCTCATCAAGTTTTGCCATGTATGAATCCACCTCTATGCGTATACTGAATTTATCTAGATCAGCATCAACTGGTTCGTATTCTCTAGGAGCAGAAGCTCTGGCAGCAAAATCTCAGCATCTGTATACATATCATCAATCATTGCTTCAACTTTCACCTTACGATCAGCTGCACAACACTCCCAAACCATCTGAAGCTCATGGGAGTGCTCAATTTGCTGATAGGTATCATTCATGTTGCGCCACACCAATTATTTCCTTTGTCTAGAACGCCAGGGAATCCTAGCGGCAAGCATATCTACCAGCTACGAAACAGACACAACCTCTTTACAATTCACAAGCAGATGCACATCTTGCCCAAACACAACCCTCTCGCAACAAAAATCAAGTTTTGCAGTGTACTGGCGAACATGAACTGTGAACTCATATAGGTCCCTTGTATCAAAGTTGTGCCTAATTTTATTAAAAAGGGGAACTTTTCAGTTTATTCGATTCTATTATGCCGTAACTAATCTACTTGTAAGATAATGCACAAATAAGAAAAATTCACCTCTCGCTCTTCTCCCGGGTTTTTTTCTTCGAGATCTGGGTGCCGCATCCACCCACCGGAGCCGAACAATCCGTCGTCGGCCTTGCTTTTATCTTCTACCCGCTGCTCGTAGGTACCTTGGGAGCAGAATCCTTGCTGACCTCCTCGCTAACCGGGGCTGAAGACCTCGCCGCTGCTTCGCGTTGAGCCCCAGACTTGGGCCCCGACGGACCCGAATCAGTCGGCGACGTAGCTACAACCTTCGTCTTGCAAGACATGCTGGGCCTCCGCCGTCGGATTCAGTGTCGGGGGAGGGAGAAAAAAGATCCTCCGCCGCCGGCAGATTCAGGATCGGGGAAGGGAAAAAAAGGAACCGCCGTCGCCGCAGCAAGATTCAGTGTCGAGAGTTAGGAAAGTACAGTAATGAATTTGCTCCTACGACACGTGCGGGTGGCTAAGAAGAGTGACCAGCGAAGAAGAGGCACAACAGGAACTAGTGTAACGGAATATCCTGACTTAACGGGTGCGATTTGAAAACATTAGGTTTGGCCATCATTCACTCGAAACACCCCTCTCAGCAATTGGTGCCCCAACTTTTCGAATCGCGGTGGTTAAAATCAACTCAGATACCGCGTTGCCTGGGCGCCCCAACTTTCGGGCCGCAAAATGATATTCTCCTCTTACATGTGGGAAATCCGGTGTTGTCTACCCCAGGTTTATAATTTCACAACCTATTACATTTTAAAAATTACATATTTTGGAGCAGATCAAACTAGTGGAGTACATGTTAGTAATTCAATTTAAGAGGACTGTTATATGTTGAGAAAAATATTTACAAATTTGTAATTTATAGGCTATATATATAAATACACTTGACACCGTCAGTACCCTGGTGTGTGTTTTCCTTTCCTTTCAGTCTATGTATTACTTCTTCTGATGAGGAATTAATATATATAATTACTGTTTTCCTATTGTTATGATTTTATTTTCCCTCCTGCTATACTGAAATTTCTTGTCCGTCACTGAGCGAATGCTGAGACTATTGGACTCCTGACAGCATGGTGTCCTCCAACCTCATTCCAGCTCAAGAACCCATGATTCCCAATGTAGTTGTAGTCGTCTCCTGCTCTCTTCACCTGGCTAACCTGCACGGTGACACTGAACTTCTGCGTGCTGCCTTTGCCTCCAAATGACAGTGCCGATGGGTTTACGGTCACCTTCATCCCTGCCGGAGCTGTCAAGGACACGCTGTACTTTGCTGGTTTGCCGGCGACGTTGGTCAGGACCCTGTTGAACGTCCGGGTGGCTGACTTGGTGGTGTTGTTGAGGATGAGCATGAATGATGGGTAGTTCAGATCAAGGCTTGCACCGGCGGAGCATTTGGCGTTTCGCCTGCCGGTAACGGCCGCTATCTGTCGGCTGCTGTAGCGGAGGCCGCAGAGGAAGTTGACATAGTCGTCGGCCGTCGCGTCGTAGACGAGGCCGGGGTCCGTGGCCTGGTTGGGGCTCACGTGGCCGCTGCCATAGTCGAGAGGCGTCCCCGGTGATCCATTCGGCATGCTGACGATGACCTTGTTGGCGTTGTCCTTCACGTAGGCCGTCGTCATCATGGCGGAGCGGATGGTCGCCGGGCTCCAGTCGGGGTGCGCCGACCGCAGCAGGGCGACCACGCCGGCGATATGCGGCGACGACATGGACGTGCCGGACACGAGCATGTACTTGGCGAAGAGTTTTTGCGTGCCGATCTCCATGACTTCCTTGTTGGGCACCCAGGCCGCGAGGATGTCCACCCCGGGCGCCACGATGTCGGGTTTCAGGATGGCCGGGCTCATCTGGCTCGGCCCGCGGGCGGAGAAGTACGCCACGGTGGGTGCCGGCTTGACGCCGAGCTCCGTCCCGACAAAATGGATGCTCACCTTGGGCGGCGCCTTCGCCGACGTCACGTACTTCTGGATGGCGGCGCCGTCCGAGAGGGTGACCAGCACCAGCGGCATGGTGTAGTCAGTCGGCTGGAGGAACTCCTTCATGTTGCTCGCGGCGATCAGCCCGCGGCCTCCTTTGCTCTGCACCTCGTCCATCTGCTCCCTGATGCTCTCGCCGGCGGTGCAGAAGACGTACTTGCCGTTCACCTCCTTTTTGCTGAGGCTGGAGTAGTCGCACCTCTGCTTGCTCCTGTTGCCGTGCCCGTAATAGAGGTCGGCGCCGGCGATCGCCGTGGGCTGCGGGTACACCGACTTGCCACGGATGCTCCTTGCGCCGCCGCCGATGTCGAGCGTGACGGTGGCCGTGAAGTCCCTGTCGATGGTGGACGCCCCGACGGTGGTGATCCAGGGCGCGCCGTTCATGATCGTGTACCCATCTGAGCCGTCGTTCCCAGCCGAGCACGTCACGAAGATCCCCTTCTGCATGGCGGCGAAGGCCCCGATGGCTATGACATTGGTATCGTAGGAAGTCTCCGGAAACCCCAGCGAGAGCGACATGACGTCGACGCCGTCGGCGATCGCCCGGTCCATGGCCGCCAGCACGTCGCTGGAGGCCGACTCCAGGGTGTCGCCCTCGAACACGGCCTTGTACATGGCCACCCTGGCCATGGGCGCGATGCCGGTGGCCGTGCCGTTGGCGTAGCCGAAGTAGCTCGCGCCCTTGACGGCGCTGCCGGCCGCCGTGGACGACGTGTGGGAGCCGTGGCCGTAGTAGTCCCTGGGCGAGTCATAGTCATCTGACGCGATGGACATGCCGCGCTGCTTCAGGGCCTTGCTGAAGGACCGCGCCCCGATGAGCTTCTTGTTACACATCGAGGCCTTGAATGCTTTCCCGGCCTCGCACGCGCCCTTCCACCTCGCCGGCACGGGCTTCGTGATGCCGGCGTCGCTGAAGCTCTCGCTCTCGGGCCACACGCCCGTGTCGACGATCCCGACGATCACGTCCTCGCCATACTTGGACGCCGGCCAGATGCCACCGCCGGAGGCGCCACCGCCGACGAGCCCGAGGAACTCCGGCGTGCGCGTGGTGTGGAGGCGCGCGTAGGTCTCCGGGAAGGCGGACACGTGCGCCTCCATGCCCTGTATCTCCGCGAGCTGCCGCGCGGTGAGCACGGCGCTGAAACCGTTCATGGCGTGCGCGTACGTGTACAGGTGCTCCGGCGCCGCGTCCTCTCTGTTGCCGGACAGCGACGACAGCACCGAGGTGTACCAGCCCTCGTGTGTCGTGAAGGGCGTGGGCATCGCCGACACGTCCATCTGCACGATGTACGGCCGCCGGTCGCCTCCCGCGGCGGCCGCAGCCGACGCACGCGCCACCAGCGACAAGAAGATGGTTACACCAAGCAGAGGCAAAGCCTGATGAATCATCGTGTCAGTCAGATGTCTGAGCTCAGCTGAGAGCTTCATCTTCCTCTTGCTCTTATGAAGAGCACGCTGGGCTGTGCTTAAACTGAGAGAGAGATGAGAGTGAGTGGATGCTACGAGTGGAGAGCACTCGCGTCGCGCGGCGCTGGTGGCAGGCTGCCCGATACATTATATACATATTGGGTTCCATGGTGGCCATGAGTGGCACTAGAAAACTAGCCAAGAATCTTCGAAAGATCATGGATGATTCAGAGAGCGTTTCAGACAGCTGGGCCCCGTGCCATGTTCGTGGACGAATGTGTATGTTGCAATCATTTGGGCCGTTATAGCTAGCTTGGCAGGGACGCATAGTCGTGTTTGGTGTGCGTCCATTTCGATCGGTCGCTGGCCTTGCTTTCCTCCCACGATACAGTCGGCTCCCCTGGATAGCTTTACACGGTAGAGTATTGATCACCGTCTTGTCCTGTGGTCGCTTCGTTAGATCATCTTACTACTACGATTCGGCGATGCAATTCGCTGCGCGCTCGTCGTTTCGTTCAGGTCGGGTCGTGGGACAGATAGGGGGAGTGTACGCGTGCATGCTACCAAAGTCTCGAGATATGTTATTTTTCTGCCTACTTTAGCCTATCCATCGCCGTTTCGGTCTTTTCACAACTCTGTTTTTTCCTTTTCTCTATAAAAATTCCCCTGTTCCTTCTTCTCTAATTATTAAAACTGTTTTTCATGCCTTGATGGACAACTTCGGCGACGCATCGGAGTGATCTCATGTTCGTGGCAAGAGCATCTCCACCAGACCGACCTAAAAGATCATGGTTTGTCCGATGTATCCGATCGGACACGAGGATGAAGGAAACCTGTCTCGCGGCGCGTGTTATATGTTGATCCAAATTCTATAAAGTAAAGGCCAACTTCTGACGGAGCGGAGCGAGGCCCGCCCCCCGCGGTACGGATCGTTGATGACCTAGGTTACCGCCGTTATATATACCTCTTGTAAGCCGCCGGCTGGAAGAAGTTGCATCTGTGAAATCCCCGGCGTTGTGTAAACACTCCCCGTTATAGTGAAGTTTCGCTGGCTAGCGCCGTGGTTTTTCCCCTCTCTTTGTTGGAGAGGGTTTTCCACGTTAAATCTGTGTCCCTCTTGCTGCAATTTTATTTTTGTTCTTCGTTATTTACTTGTCGCAAAGCTAACAGCGCGACCCAGACGATCACACGCGTCCAGGCCGACTCATTCCTCCTGCCTACTCATGCATACACATCGGCTCCGCTTGGCAGCGACACGCCCGTTCGTCTCCTCCCTCGGCCATCAGTGTCGTGTAGGGGTAAGTGGCCATTTATGTCGTGCAGACTTACGGGCGGTCAACCGCTGAATGGACGCGACTGCTGCCTGATCGTCGCATCGACATTGATTGATACTTGAGGTGGCCAGGGCTTCTTAATCTAGCGTTGGACACGGAGATCGCCCATCGCTGCCAACTCCCGGCGCATCTGCGTAACGACCCTGCGTACAACCACTTCACGTCTTTCTAGGTTGCATTCCTAGACTAGGAGGACGAGGCGTGGCGGAGGACCTCGTTCATGGGCGACTTTCAACAGGAGGTAAACCACCAGCTATACCTCCACCAGCTACCGGAGATAGACGACGACATGGAGTAGGAGACCTCATCGTTGCCTAGCAGCGATGAGGACAATATTATTGGCGAGGAGAACTGTGATGACACCACGGACTACGAGTGCTTCCTCGCCTATATGGCGAAGGTCAAACAGGAGGAGGAGATGGCCTGCAACTGCTGTACCTCGAGCCGGAGAAGGCATTCTGCCTCTCCATGGAGGCTTTCTAGATCGAGGAGGAGGCGCGCTAATCTGGGATGGCCACAGCGCTACACGACTCGGCGATGACGGCGCAACAACAGCAACAACCACCACCGCCGCCGCAACATTAGCCATCACTGCCACAACAACATCAGCCTGCACATGTGTGGTATGTGTCGTCGCCTGGATAGCAGGAGGGGGCACAATCTAAGACAATATTCAAATGGATCCGGCGTTTCTAACTGTTCTTACATCATAGTTTTGTGTTCTGCCCAACGCATGCAAAACTCCTCATTTTTTCCTCTCTCCGACCTAGTCTCACGAATACCCACACGAAGTGTTTCCGTCGAGTCAAGACCCTTGACCGTGGCTTGGCCGACAACCTGACATGAGAAGGACCTTCAACTGCTTACAAGGACCATGAGGGGATATGGGTGGACTAGCAAATACCTGAAATGGGACCAACAAATACCTGACAGTGGGACCGGTTAATTGCTGACGGTGGGACCGAAATCTCTCTGAGTGTGCGATGAGACTGGGCACGTGCATATTTCTCTTCTCACACACTTATTTCCCCGTTTCATTTACCGTTGGACCGCGATTGTTCGAACCCGATCAAGCCCCGCTCAACTAGATCGAGCACCTATTCTGAGTGATCCCCGCCGACACCGGCTTCAACATTCATGTTGGCCCAGAACCAGGCATTTCTTCAGGTAAGCAGATCCGGGGATTTTTGTGCAATTTATGATTTCCATAGGTTAGAAAATATCATATTGCTTAGTAATACTACTAGATACTTGTAATAATTCTCAGAATGCTTAATGAACTTTAGATGTATACCAAGTTGCTAGATGCCACGACGTTGGAAGCCATCGCGTACAAGGCGATGGGGTAGAAGTGCTTCCACTAGAGCCTTTTCCACTACGACGAGATCCAAGAACACGAGATCACGTTCCCGCACGGCCCCTGGCCCTGCGTGGAGCCCGACTGCATCTTCACCGTCCCATCGGCATCGCTCGCTGTACACCTCGTGTCGAACCACCTGGCCCAAGTGCATAAGTTCCTATATGGTATGACCAAGCTATTCCAAGAGCAAGTCGCGGTGTCGGGCTCACTGTTCCGTCGGCTCGTTGGCCAGGGGAAGGACGGTGCTATTTTCGTCCTGATGGACCATCAGCACGGTCGGCCCGGCGACCATTATGTCTTGGGTGTGCATCAGGTCGGCCTCGTGTGTTCGTTCAATATACACGGTGACTATGTGGGTGCATGTCCTTCCGCCATATACTGGATCAAATAGCATCGCCAGGAAAGCTGAGGTGTCAAGAAGCGCGTCGCCGAGCGCCAAATGGAAGGTATCATCGCGGTTCCTGGTCAGTGTTGGGCCATCCAAATAGCTGAATTTCTATATTTGCATCGTCAAGGGTTATTAGGTCTTTGTAGTAATGCGAGAATGGGGAACTAACCTAGTGGTTGAGTTGTAGTTGACGCATCCCAACGACCGGAGTTTGATCCCTGTCAAGGACGAATTTTTGGAAATTCTCACGACGTCCCGCTTCTACTATATCAAAAAAATGTCTAGTCCTCCTACCAATGTTTCTTTTAAATTTTTTTTAAGTAATGCAGATGCAATATTGTCATTAAGTAGTTCCTCCCATAATAATCGCATAAGGACGAGTGACTCGCCTACCTACTGTTCACTGTGAACATCAGTATGAGTGTACTTTGGTATGTACTTTGTGTGAGAAGGTATTAGAGATTAAGTTTATTAAAAATTCTAACTTTTTTTCGTTTATGAATCCTAAAAAAATTAAAATTAGCTTGCTTGTTATTCTGTCGAACACTCTGCGTGCATCGATAGAACGTGCTCCGGACACGAACTGGCACATAGCACACACACGTAGAAGGCTCTAGGACGCCAAATCACTAATCCCACATCTCCCTTAAAGATATTGCATCCTAATTTCCCACATAGGTACATCTTGGTACGAAAAACAAAAGTGTTCATGGAAGTTTCAAACTTGTTATCACAAAAACTTAATTTTCCATTTTATTAGTGCCAAATAGGGTTTATTTTATGAAGAAACTTCACCAAATACGTGGTGAAATAGCTCCAGCCAAATTTTCAAAAATACTATAACATATGGAATGCTAAAGTCCTGCATATCTTGATTTTTCTCAAATTATAACTATGTTTGCCGATATAAACGAGTTACAGGCTATTTTCCAAAATTAATTCAAATTTAAACTATAATTGTGCTCTAGTCTGGTCTAGAATATTGGAAAAATCGTTTGAAGATACCTAAGGTGGGCTCTATGCAGTATCCGTAAGAAAATCTGAAAATATCTACCATTTGCTGTGAATTCACATGTCACAAATTTTGACCTCATTTTGAAAAATAAAAAAAATATAGAATTATCAGGAAATTGTCAATCCAACGCAGAGTCCTTTTAAGTGACCAAGTTCTAAGGAAAAATACTAAACCCTAGTTATGAAAATTATTTTTAAAAGCCTTCTCAAAAATTACTATCATTTATGAGTTATCAAGGCTTTCAAACCAAAACACCAAGGGATGACCAATTCTATGGCTCCCTTGAAGATAATGCATCCCAATTTCGCACATAGGTGCATCTTTGCATGGCAACAAAAGGATTCATGTGAGTTTCAAACTTTTTTCACAAAAAGTTGATATTTTCATTTTATTAGTGCCAAATGGGATTTATTTTGTGGAAAAACTACACCGTATACGTGGTGAAACAGCACTACCCAAATTGTAAAAAATACTATAGCACATGGGATGCCAAAGTCCCGGATATCTTCATTTTTCCCGAATTATAACTACTTTTTCGGATTAAATGAGTTACGGGCTATTTCCCAAAATTAATTGAACTTGAGTTACATATGTTCTCTAGTTTAGTTCTCTAGTTTAGTCTAGAATAATCGTTTCAAGGTACTCAAGGTGGGTTCTATGAAGTATCCATAAAGAAATTTGACAATATCGACTATTTTCTATGAATTCATATGTCACCAATTTTGACCTCATTTTAAAAAATTCAAAGAAAATATATAATTATCAGAAAAATGTAAATCAAATGCAAGGAGTTGTTTTATATGACCAAGTTTTCAGGAAAAAAAATTAACCCTAGCTATGAGAATTATTAAAAAATCATTCTCAAAAATTACCATCATGTGTGACTTATCCTGACTTTCAAACCAAAACACCAAGGAAATTACCAATCTCATGGCTCCCTTGAAGATAATGCGCCCCAAATTTCGCAGATAAGTGCAACGTGGCATGGCAAACTGTTGGGGATATACTTTTCGGGTATCCTCACAGTTCCTCACTGACCAGGGTGGCCCACTTCGGGTTAGAGATTTGCTTCAAGGGGGGCCCAGTCAGGAAGAAGAGACGGAGTCCAATCCGGCTACGGGAAGGCCCAGAAGACTTACCGACTTAGGCTCATAGTGTTACTTGTAGTTTAAGATGTACTCTGTAACCGACTCTTAGTCGTAGCCGGATAGATCTCTCCTGTAAACCCTAGGCCGGATATCTATATAAGCCGTCCTAGGAAGAGCCTTTAGGGAACCTACCCTCATAGTCTACAAACTCGCACAGGCGAACCCTTGTAACCCATATTCCGCCTTTGCCGTATTACTGGATTGCTAGCAGGAGTAGGATCCGTCCAAAGCCGGCGGATTCGAACCTGGGTAAACTTGTGTGCTCACCGTCCCGGAACACCGTATGTCTCACACCCCTCTCTTCCGCACGCCTCGAGGACCCCCTCATGGCGTACTTGTCATCAATCCGACGACAGTTGGCACCCACCGTGGGGCAAGTGAGCTTCGGATCTGCGTTCCGAGCGGAATCTACAAGAATCGGAATTGGCGAGACTATCGCCGTCGGTCGCATCCTGTCAACACCCAGATTTTTAATCCCAGATGCCCGTTATGGCATACCTCACAATCTCAGGATTACCATTTTTGCGAGACATAACGGATTGGATATCACAGTACATCATCCATTACAAACCATACATAATGTCTTTACACAAATAAGGATCTCATGAAGCAGTCTTTAATACAACAAGCAGCGGAAATAAAAGATAAGCGTAGCGGTGGGGTCCATCTTTAGGGGCACAGCCAATGCTAACGAAGGCAGATAGTCCTAGTTATCATAGCCGTCCTGATGGCCATCCTCCTGATAGTCTCCTTCATAGTCTGGCCATGAGAATAGCCAGGGACAAAAGCCATGAGTACTCTTTAAGTACTCGCAAACTACTATTAACAGGTACTATAGTTCTAAGTTAAGGTGCTGAATCTAAATTTAACTCTAAAGTTAAGTTTGAAACCTAAGCTGAGTTCAGAAGCAAAGAAAGATAAAGTAAAGTTCTAGAATCACTTAAGTTGGGAAGCTATTGTCATAACACAACCCTGTTGTGGTCAAGTCAAAGTTCATCATTCATTTCAAGTTATTTAGAAAACATCTGACAACAAAACAGTATGGCCATTCCAACTGTCCATAACCGCGGACGCGACTATTCGAATAGTTTGACACTCTGCAGAGGTGGTACACTTTTACCACAAGATTCGATACATCTATCAGGGATAACCCTGAATCATCATACTTAGTATGCAGATAATCAAACATAACCTTCCCTTTACACACCCTAGTACAAGCACCTCTCCTATGAGCATGGCCTCCCAACCATGACCATCAGTCATCTTGGGCACTGCATAGGTGGACATCATGAGAGGTAGCCTCAGCTCAAACCTCTCCCATGAGGGAACTAATACTAATGCATATAAATTTCCAGCTAAGCCTTACCCAATTCAGGTAGTGTGGTTGTACGGTAAATTTGGAATGGTATCCCATCCGAATCCAACCATTAGTTTTATAAAAGGGTTAAGGCTCATGCCTCATCATTTTCATCATCATAAACCAATTGTGTTTCTCAACACATGTCAAAACATCTCAATAGAATGACTCATCATTCCAAGGTTTTCACAATTCATTTTCACCACTTGTTCCCATCTAAAGTGACTCAAGTTTTTGATCTACTCTAAAATACTAAGTTAAGAGTGTTCACTAAGGTGGAAGGATGGGATCAATCTCATGCCATAGAATGACATCTAAAGGTTTCTATGTAGGTCAAGTTTTATACTTTTTATGCTACCTTCAAAACAAGTAAAGAACTTTGTGTAAACTAAGGGAGGTAAAACTTGTCAATAAGACTTGAGGTACTAATAGTTAAAGGGGTGTGATCAAAGCATGCTTAAGGCATCTTTGCTAAACCATCTAGTTTGTTTCTAGTTTGCTAAGCACTAAACTTGCAAGGGTTAAACTTGGTTATTACTAGCTTGCTAAGGGTAGCTTGCACTGTTAATGGTGGCTTGCCTTGGTTGGTGCAGTGGTTGAAGTTTTCTTCGTCTTCTTCTTGGTAGAACTCCTCCTCCTCGAAAGCTTGGTCGGTACTAGCGTCTATAAATATATAGGGAGTGAACAATCACCAAACAATACTTCACTAGGCTAAGTAGCATTCTAAGACACACAATTGATGATCTATTATCATCACAAGTTTAATTCAATAGTTTGAACCTTTTTAATTTAGAAAAGTAATTTCTACTCATTGAAATATTAAATAAAGTTTAATATTCACCACCAAAATATGGGATCATGTGGACACATGTCCTCACCACATATTCTAACATGTGGGAATGAGATTTAAGAGTTGGACCAATATTAATTTGGTTTAAGTTCATTATTTAATGATTTAAAGTGACTAGAAATGCCTATATAGCATTATTTTGGTACTAGTCCAAAATCACTACATGTAAACCTTAATATTATTACATATTTAGATAGATATGATGAAATGTGATTTTTGAGAGTTGGAATCAACTCAAAAGCTAACTTGGTTGATTTTATAAAAATGTTGCAAGTTGTAAATGCTTCTGTTTTGTTATTTTTATTAGGAGAGATCTATAACTCTCATTGAATTAAATCCAACGGTCTTGGATAGATCATCTTAATACATTTCAGATAAAATTGGTTTCATGCAATCTGGATTTGTCAAACTCACAGAATTGATTTTCAAACTAGGGGACAGAAACTAGATTTAACTAAAAAGAAAAATCCAGATTTGAATGGGTAGGCTAGCGCGGGAAAAGAAATGAGCCGGCCCGAAGGCGCTCATGGCGCTGCTCAATGATAGGGGTCCCACTTGTCATGCACTTAAAACGCAAGCCAAACTACGTCGGCGTGGTAGAGGATTAGAAGGAAATCTACGGTGAGGGTCATCATCGACGACGAAATGTGTCGCCGTGAGCTCGAACCCTAGCTCGGTGGGGTCTCTGGGACGCATCAGGCTCCAGAGGGTCAATGAGGCAAACGAACTGGACAACGACGGCGAGGCGAGGAGCGGTTGCGGCGGAGCTTGGGGTGGTCGCAATCAACGGCGCCCTTCTCCTCCTGTCGCGACTGCTCCGGCTCCAATTCCGACGAGGCAGAGCTCGCCTTGCTTCGGCTAGAGGTGGGTGAGGTTCAGAGAGGTGAGGGGAGTGGAATGGTGTGGAGAGAAGAGGCTGGGGAGGGCTCCTTTTATAGGCCCAACGGTGAGACCGAGCGGGATGGGCAGGCGACGGTGGCGACATGGCTACGGCGGGGTAGAGGCATGGATGCGGGTGGCGATCGATGTGTGGTTCCCTGGCGGTGCTCTAGAACTTGAATGCGAGCGTAGGGGCGGTGGCACAAGGTCTAGGCGAGGTGGTGCTCTGAGAGGCAGAGGCGGCGGTGTCCATGGCGAGCGGTGGCTGTGAGGCGTTGGGCGGCCAGTGGGGGTGTCTGGGGTGTTCTCCAGGTCGAGGCGGAGCAGCAGGCGCGGGCTGCTGCCAAGGGGCGGTCTGTGCGAGCGGGGACCGAGCGCGCTCTGGGGGCGGCACTGGCATGGTGCGGTGGCACTAGGCGCGGTTTGTGCTCGGTGGTCCACTGCTGCTCTTGGATCGGGCAAGGGACAGGGGGTGGCGGTGAGCTCCTGGCTACCTCCTAGACATGGCGAGGGAAGAGGGAATGGTCTGCTGCAGCGGGGAAAGGGTTGGCCGGCGAGGCATGGCTCGGCATGGCATGGCATGGGGACTAGGGACAAGGGAGAGGGGTGTTAGGGGTTTGGTTAGATCAAGAGGGGACAGAGGAGATAAATGTAGATCATTTGGGGGCAAAACCCTGTAGTAAACAATGAGCTAGGATTAGAGTAGAGATTATGCATGCCAAGTGTTTGATTAAATGGCCGCATGAAAGAAAGTTTTGAATTTTGGTTGAAAATTTTTTGAGTGATCTCCACTAGTGATAGGTAGTCTCTGGTTGCAAGGGTTTTGAAAGTGGAGCTCAAAGAGATGGTTTTTGAAATAGGGGTGATCTATGCATATGCATTAGATTCAATTTTAAACTGTCATTTAAAATAGTTAACAGAATGTTTTTAGCAGATCAATAGTTGAGCCTTGGTACCTCATTATGTGTACTAGCAAGGGGTGCAAGGATCAAGAATTGTTTCTGTTAAGTTTTGAGTACTAGGAATAGCCAAAGTAGGCATGAGAGTGAAATTTGCCAAAATGACCATTCTTCCTTTTTAATTCTTTTTGATTTGATTTTCTTTAGGAAAAGTTTGGGAATGATGTAGATGATGTTTAAATCACCTAAGAAACATTTTACAAGCATTGGATCACACAATCATGCCAATTCAAAACAACTCCTATTTTAAATGCACACATATATGAATGCTTTCATTTTAAATTTGGAAAAGTTTTTGTTAACCCCATTTTTGGATGATTTGATCTTGATAAGCTTGGATTAAAGTTTTGGGATGTTACAAACCTTCCTCCCTTAAACAAAATCTTGTCCCGAGATTTACAAAGAAAACTAGGAACTAAAGAGATCTGGGAACTCTGTCCTAATGTAATCTTCGCGCTCCCAAGTGGCTTCTTCCTCGGTATGGTTGCTCCACTGAATCTTGAGAAACTTGATGCTCCTGGTCCTGGTGGTTCTGTAGGCTTCTTCTAAGATACGGATGGGTAATTCCCGATAGGTCAGGTCATTGTTGATTTCCATAGCTCTATGATCGATATTCTTGAAAACTTCAGTCTTCTCAGGCACTTCCAAGCATTTGCGAAGTAACGAGATATGGAACACATTGTGGATGGCTGACATCTCTTCGTGCTTCCACTGATACGATACTTCTCCTCGGTTCGTAATCTTGAAAGGTCCGATATACTGGGGGCTAACTTTCCCTTCAGACTAAAGCGTTGAGTTCCCTTCAATGGTGAAACTTTGAGGTATACAAAATCTCCGACATTGAAAGTTAGGTCTCTCCTTCTCTTGTCGGCATAGCTCTTCTGTCTGGATTGGGCGGTATTGAGGTGCTCACAGACTTTGTGAACTTTCTCTTCTGCTTCGCGGAGAATGTCGGGTCCGAAGATCTGACTCTCTCCTACTTGTGACCAATTCAAAGGGGTACGACACTTTCTTCCGTATAGGAATTCAAATGGTGCCATCTGAAAACTAGCTCGATAACTGTTGTTATATGAGAATTCTACGAAAGGTAGGCAGTCTTCCCATTTTGATCCGTATTCCAACACACAAGCTCTAAGCGTATCCTCTAGGATCTTGTTGACTCTCTCAGTCTGTCCATCTGTTTGCGGGTGATATGCGGTACTAAAGTTCAACTTGGTTCCTAATCCTTCTTGGACTTTCTGCCAAAATCTCGAGGTAAACTAGGTTCCTCGATCTGATATGTTGGTCTTGGGGGTTCCATGCAGACTAACAATCCTAGCAATATACAGCTCTGCTAGCTTTGCACTCTGGTAGGTTGTTTTGACAGGTATGAAGTGGGCTACCTTGGACAATCTATCAATGATGACCCAGATTGAGTCATTTCCCCTACTAGAAGTAGGTAAACCAGTGATAAAGTCCATTCCGACAGAATCCCATTTCCATTCCGGAATCTGCAATGGTTGCAACAATCCTGCGGGTCTCTGATGCTCTGCTTTGACTCTTTGACAGATGTCACATTTGGTGATGTATCTTCCGATCTCTCTCTTCATCTTGTGCCACCAAAATTGCTCTTTCAAATCTTGATACATCTCCGTTTCTCCGGGGTGGATAGAATAAAGAGTATCATGAGCTTCCTTCATGATAACTTCCTTCAGCTCCGAATCTGCTGGCACACAGATACGTCCTTTGTACCACAGTACTCCTTCTTCGTCTTCGGTGAATCCAGGTACCTTTTCTGTACCAATACAACGTTTGATTCCGTCGATACTTTCATTCCCCTTCTGGGCTTCCTTGATTTGGCTAATCAACGTGGGTTGAAGTTCAATGCTAGCTAGGAATCCTTTGCTAACTAACTCAGTCCTGAACTGCTCCAACTCTTCATACAAACTTGGTTGCTTCTCCTTGATCATGGTGTTAAGCCTACACGGCAATCTGCTAAGAGCATCCGCTACCACCTTGGCTTTGTTGGGGTGATAGTGAATGTCAAGGCCATAATCCTTGATTAACTCTATCCATCTTCTTTGCCTCATATTCAGCTCCTTCTGAGTGAAGATATACTTCAAGCTCTTATGGTCTGAGTAAATCTCACAGCGATTACCCATCAAATAATGACGCCATGTCTTCAATGCTAGAACCACGGCTGCTAGCTCAAGATCATGGGTCGGATAGTTATGCTCATGCTGAGTTGTCGAGACAGATACGCGATAACTTTGCCTTCTTGCATCAATACACATCCTAGGCCAATCTTGGATGCATCACAATATACATCAAACGGCTTCTTGATGTCTGGCATGATCAAAATTGGGGCGGATATCAATCTCTTCTTCAGCTCCTGGAAACTGGCCTCACATTTGTCTGTCCATTCAAACTTGTTGTCCTTCTTGATGTCTGGCACCAGTTGCGGAGATAGTGGAGAAATCCGAGCCTGAAGAAGACCTAGCGACCCAAGTCGAATCTGGAGTGGATCTCCTTGGAGAGGCTGAATCCCAGATCAACCCACCCGCTGAAGTCGAAATCCAGGAGGAGCATATCAACGACTCCGATTCCGGCTCTGATGACGCCGGGACAGACAGGCATTTCCTAAGGTATACGCTGCGACGTATAATAATGCAAAATTCAAGCGAAGATGCAATTCTCGAGACCATCAAAAGTTTCAAGAAGCTGATCACGAAAGCCGCAGGTACCTCAGGAAGCACGCGTCGCACTTCGTCGGGTATGTGGGATCCGGATCCGGCTCTGCCGATGCTGGAGACAACACCGATTCTGTGCTGGAGGCAATCTGAACAAACACCGACGTACCCGCATCCTCGGATGAATCGATGACTGATGACCCACAAGTATAGGGGGTGTATTGCAGTATTTTCGAGGGAAGTGAAACCCAATTTATTGATTTGACACAAGGGGAGCCAAAGAATATTTATAAGCCTTAACAACTGAGTTGTCAATTCAGCTGCACCTGGAAACAATCTTGCTCACAGCAGTTTATCAGTAGCAACAGTTTTGTAGTAGAAATAGTAAAGTAACAGCAGTAGTAAAGCAAAGACAGCAGTAACAAAAGCAGTAAATAGTGGGATTCGAGTGCGGTAGGCATAGGTATGGATGGACGGGCGTTGCATGGACAAGACAATTCACATAGCAATCAGAACATAGGGCAATTACAGATAAATAAGATAAAGCATCGAAGTACTAGACAATCCTAGGCATGTGTTCCATATATAGTCATACGTGCTCGCAATGAGAACTTGCACAAACATCTTTTGTCCTGCCAGCCCGTTTGCAGCGGGGCCTCTAGGGAACTACTGGCAATTAAGGTGCTCCTTTTAATAGAGCACCGGATCAAAGCATTAACACTCCGTGAACACATGTGATCCTCACATCAAAGTCATTCCCTTCCGGTTATCCCGATTTCTGTCACTTCGGGGCCATAGGTTCCGGACAACAACGTGTGTATACAACTTGTAGATAAGACCAAAAACAATACTATCATAATGAATCAATAACATGTTCAGATCTAAAATCATGGCAATCGGGCCCTAGTGATAAGCATTAAGCACAACAAGTCGCAACAAAGTCATAAAGCACTAATAAAAGATACTAGGCACCATGCCCTAACAATCTGATGCCATTACATGAACAATCTCATCCAATCCCTACCATCCCCATAGCCTACAGCGGGGGATTACTCACTCATAGATGGGGGAAACATGGATGGTCGATGGAGAAGCGATGGTGATGATGATGGCGATGATCTCCTCCAATTCCCTGTCCCGGCAGGGTGCCAGAACGGAGTTTCTGGTGCTGTTTCGTGGAATCTGGTGGTGGCAGCGGAGCGGAACTCCTTCTGGAAAAAACGTCGAACCCCCCGGAGTTTTTAGGTCAGAAGGCTTCTTATAGGCGAAGAGGGAGACTGAGGGGGTGCTTGGGGCCACCACACCATGCACTGGCGCAGCCAGGCCCAGCCCGTGCCTAGGGGGTGTGGCCAGCCCTTGGCCCTCCCCATCTCGTATTCTGGCTCCTGGAGTCTTCTAGAAAAATAGGCACTTTGGCTTTGTCCCGTCCAATTCCGAGAATATTCATTTTCTGACTTTCCCGAACCAAAAGCAGAGAAAAGCAGTGGCATGTGGCTCTTGTTAATAGGTTAGTCCAAGAAATCATATGAAAAGTACTCCAAGGTGTGGACAAAACACAAGAAAGTGGATAAAACCAAGCATGGAGCATCAAAAATTATAGATACATTTGCAATGTATCAATGATGTCAGCAGATTTCCGAAAGTTCTCCACGGAATATGAAGAGGAGTATAACTCCAAAACTGCAGAGGAAGGAGAAGCCATGGATGAAGGATCCGGGGAACACTCTCCTAAAGCGCAGGATGACATGGAAGTTGGAAATAATCCCGAAGTCCAGATGTTTGAAAGTACCGATCAGAGCTTGACTCCGGGAAACGGACCCAAAGCCGTCTTTGCTACCGGCGCTACCAAGAAGGCAAAGAAGAAGAACAAGAAGAACAAGACCCCGGCAAAAGACCCTCTGGCAGAGGAGGTGGTTGCCGAGGAATATGAGGAAGACTCGGATGGAGCACTTATCCCAGAAGAGCCCAAGAAAGAAGAATCAGTGGATGGACACGTGATCACTGAAGGTGCGCGTAAACTCATCGATGCTGCATTAACCACACCTATTCCTACAGCTGCAGAGCTTACTGCTGAAGAACTGGATGAGAGGGCACATGCCGTAGAAGCTCGTCGTCAAGTACTCCTCGATGAAGCCAAAAACATTGAGGAGGAAAAGAAACGCCTAGCATCTTCGGAGAAGTACAACTCCAGGCAGTACTAGAAGACCAGGAAGTGTCATACAAATGACAACCAATTCCCGCAGATTCACACCGTCCTTTTCGGAGAAGATATGGGGAAGCCTCAGAAAGATAGCAAAGGGGATTGGGTATATCCAACCCCGGTACAGAATACTGTTCCAGCCCGAGAAATTCTATCGGCTAATCCAGGCCCGGAGGAGATCCGGTTGGGCATCAAACTACTCAACAAGGGACTGGAGCAGCAAAATGTCGCCATGTCCGGAAGTCAAAAACTGGTCTCTGATTCCAACCAATGTCGCACAGATCCGGCATGGGCTGACGTAAGACCCCAACGCGTTCCGGAGCAGCACCACCGCCCCGATCGCAGGGAAGATAATTACTCAAGAACCGTATCTTCGGGACAACATGACAAAGCTGCCCGTGGCTGGCGTGACATTAACCTAGTTGCAGAGCAAGAGGCAATTGCTGCATTGAATCCGAGGAACCCGCCCCGGCGAGAGTCGAAAGACCGTAGGGATGATGATAAGGAGAAATGTCGGGAGGAGGACCGACAAAGGATGCCACCCCCTAGACATGAAAGCCGTCTGGATGACAGACGTAGGAATGACGGACACCATGCTAGGACAAGCCGGCAGGGGGCTCGTCATGATGAAGACCCTCCCCGGAACCGGAATAATGATGCTCCGGACGGAGGCCGGCGATCAGCCAAAAAAACCTAGCTGCTCCACCCTCTCCGCCAAGTAGCCATCACAACGGCCCCCAAGGAAGCAATGGAGGGCGTCGTGGTGGAGGAGGTGGTGGCAGAATCCGAAGTCCGGCTCCAAGGCACCGCAGCCACAGCCGACATTCGGGATGATCTCTATCCCCGAACGACGCAATGCACAGGATCAATTCCAATATAGAAGTGCGACGCTACGAAAACGATGATATCTACGTGGGCCCAAAATGCTTCAGACCAAGCATCAGAGCTACAAGATTCCCGAAAGGATTTGCTATCTCAAGACATATCCAAGCCTACGACGGCATTGCGCGACCAATACCTGGCTACAGGATTTCTTCCAAGCTTGCTACATTGCCAAAGGCGGAAATAGCCTGGTCGCAACCCGATATCTCCCACTTATGCTGCGGAAGACGGCACGATCATGGCTTAATGAACTTCCCGAGAACACCATCAACAACTGGTATGACATGCAAAGTGCATTCTTTCGGAATTTTGAAGGCACATACCGGAGGCCTCAGACGGTCGAGACCTCTGGTGTTGCACCTGTAAGGCGGAGAAACTTGTCGGGATTACCTCGGACGATGGATTGACACCAAGAACTCCTGTGAAGGGGTAAATGATCAAACTGTGATTGAAGCTTTCATTGCAGGTCTCCCAATTGGTTTACTGCGCCATCGCTTGAAGTGCGACAAGGTCACTAATTTGGGAGAGATGATAGAAATAGCGAGCAAATATGCAGACGCCGATGACAACGCAGAGGGATTACTCAACGCCCTAGCTGTGCCACAGTCGGCAAAACAACCAAAGCAACAAGCTCAGAAGCGTGAAAATACCTCGAAAGAAAAAGGCAACGCGGAAACAACGGTGGTCATAGCTACTTTCGGGTCTGGAGGACGAGGAGGACACGGCGGAGGCCGCGGGCGTGGCCGTGGGACTTCGAGAGTTCATGGTAGAGGAGATTAGCAACCAAGCAAAACCTACACTTGGGCCAACATTGCCAATAACCCTTGTGTACATCACTTAGATGCCAATGGGGGCTCGTCCCACACCAACGCTGAGTGTCATTTTAATGACGACATCAAGAGAGACGATACCGCTAGCTACAGAGCTAAGCGGAAGAAGGGAACGAAGAATCCCGAAAAAGATAAAGAGACCAAGGAAGATTCCGACATGGAGGAAGCTGATGCTTCAAATCCCAAGCCAGAAGGGAAGAAAAAATTTCCGACCAAGAAAGACACTTATGTCACCCTCGGATCTCAACCAGCAAAACTCAAGAAAGCAGTTCTACATGAGCTCAATGCAATAGTTCTGGCTGTCCCTCAGTACCTGGACTGGTCGGAAGTGGCAATCACATTTGATCGCGCTGATCATCCGCCTAAGCTACATAGGCGAGGAAAATACGCCTTAATCGTCAATCCACTTATTGACGGTTATGGTTTCTACAAGACCCTCATGGACGGTGGCAGCAGTATCAACATTCTGTATGTCGAAACACTACGCCGGATGAAGATCTCGGAGACCCAGCTGAACCATAGCTCTATGATCTTTCACGGGGTTGTCCCAGGAAGACAAGCTAATTCCCTGGGAGAAATCACTTTGGATGTTACCTTTGGAACTCCAAATAACTATCGGACGGAGGCACTTTCCTTCGAAGTGGTCCCATTCAAGAGAGCGTACCACGCTATATTCAGACGTCCGGCTTACTGGGCTTTTATGGCTCGTCCTGTGTTTGATGACCCACAAGTATAGGGGGTGTATCACAGTATTTTTGATAAGTAAGAGTGTCGAACCCAACGAGGAGCAGAAGGTGCTGGCTAGTGGTATGGATCAGGAATTCTCTGCAAATACTTAGCAAAAGGATTTTTAGGGGTTTTCGATAAAGCAAGTAAACAAAGTATGAGTAAATAAAAGACAGTAGGAATAAACACAGCAAGTGGCCCAATCCTTTATGAAGCAAAGGACAAGCCGGTTGTATTACTTAAGATGACCAAACATTCTCGAGGACACATGGGAAGACTGTCGAGTGCTTTCGCTTCATATAGTTGATTAATCTTCTTTAGCTTGCTAAGTGTTGTGTGGGTGAACCTGTGCTAATGTACCGCCCCATCCAATACTAATGCATACTTGTGATTATACCCCCTTACAAACATCCGTAAGTACAAGAAAGTAATTAAGGTAGAAACCTAACCACAACTTTAAACTCTAAGACCCTTACGTCCCTTGTGCAATGGTTTCCTAATGGGGGTTCAGGTTTACACACTCCGGCAACCCCTACGATTAGTAGCCAAATACACAATGCATTTCCCTAGGCCCATATAGGTGAAGTGTCATGTAGTCGACGTTCACATGACACCACTAGAAGAAGTACACCACAACTTAAATAACAATCTATTGAATCTTTCTCAACACAACTCCACTACTAACAACAAGACTTCTCCCATGTCCTCAAGAACAAAACGAACTACTCACAAGACATCATATGGATCATGATCAGAGATGAAATAATGATGTATAACAATCTGAACATAAACAATAATTCAATGGTTCACTCAATAGCATCAACTACAAAGAGTAATCAACACCGGGAAAGTTTCCCCTATGAACTATGCAAGATTCAACTCAATTGTTACAGCAATATGGAGATGGTGATGAGGGTGCTGATGGTGCTGATGGTGGTGATGATGATGATGATGATGATCCCGATGAAGTCCATCTTGATGGTGGTGTTTATGGCGACGATCTCCCCTCTCTGGGAAGGAATTCCCCCGACAGAAATCTGTCTGCCGGAGAGATCTTTCTCTCTCGGTGTTTTCTGCCCCGCAGAGGCGGTAGAATCTTTCTGTGGTCGCTCTCCAAGTCTTAGGGTTTCAGGAGGATGATATACGCTAGAGGGGAGAGGCTGGAGTGGGCTAGGGCGGCCACACCACCTCCAGGCGCGACCTAGGGCTGCCCACGCCATGGGGTGGTGTGGGCCCCCTGTGGCCCATCTCCGCTCCATCTTCTGGCATCCTTAGTCTTCTGGGAAAATAGGATTTTCCGTATATTTTCCCGGATTTTCTGATCTTCGCGAATTTTGCCTCCAAACAACACCTTTTCCATCAGAATCCTGACTACAGTGGTCCATGCTCCAAAAGTCATCAACCATGCAAAAACATGTGAAATAACATAAGTATCACCTCTCAATATGAAATATATCAATGAATAATAGTGAATTAAGACATAGAATAGTGATGCAAAATGGACGTATCAACTCCCCCCGAGCTTAGACTTCGCTTGTCCCCAAGCGAAACTGAGCTCAATAAACATGGCCTTAGGTTTATGGAGTGAAGAGTCGATAAAAGAATACAGACAAGAAGCATCACATTCATCAAATACATAGATCATAATAGAAGACAACTCACTATTATATAACTCAACTTGTAGTAAGTAAAGGAAACACAATAAAGATACATAAAGTGAATCATAATTGGTAATGGAAAACTTAGCTCTTGGTCGAAGAATAGTTGATAATTTGCTGGAGTTCACAAATAACTGGTTTTTCAATGATAGCTTTCAAAGTAGTAAACATCAGGATAAGAGCAATGTGAAAAACAAGGAACATAAGAAACATGAATGAATAAATCATCATATGAATGAATGAAACACAACAACTCAAAATACTTGCTGAGATAGAAGGGAGTAGGTTTACTGACTCAACTACAAAGTAAAAGAAAGGCCCTTCGCAGAGGGAAGCAGGGATTGCAAGTCTCATAAAGAGCTCCCAAAAATTATGATACTTACTAGCTTTCAGCTCTCATTTCCCCTATCATAGGCATCTTTAGGTGATTAAGGTTAAAGTGACACAACTAAGAGGATATGCTTGACAAGTTATAAGTTGAAATCTCATGCCCCTTACTTATGAGTACCGATCCTCATGCTACTCAACTTCAGTCACGAGCAAGCTCTTGTCATTGTAAATACATGTGTATCATTGAGAACCGCCAATGGGGTACCCCTTGCACATGACACAGGAGCTATCCCATAATCAAAATGACAAGGCAAGCAGACAGTGAGCATAGGTTTTTATTTGCTATTTGCATAGGTTTTTATCGAGGATGCTTCATAGAATGCTCACTATAGTTATGCTGCAAGTTTCCACCATGATTAGGCATGGCTTAGGCTAGCCCAACGCGTTTCTCTAACACACATATAAACTCCATGATCTTACAAGTTCCACTTTTATTTCACACCGTCGGGATCCATAAGCAAAAGAACATGATATCAACTAGGTACAAGTACCAATGAAGTGTTGAAAGTGGTCCCCATGATACATGGTTCGGCTAACTTCAACTCATAAAGCGCAAGCATATACGCAATAAAGAAGGACCCAATGGTTCAAGTTTATTAAATGCAAGAAAGTAAAGTGTGTCGTCAAGTTCGTGAGAGCTTTAATCACTAATTTTCACATAACAAGTTTAATTTGGGAGGTAGATAAAACAAGAATTTACTTGGAATAGCAATAATGCTAATAGGTAGGTATGGTGGACACAAATGGCATAGGTTTTGGTTTAAAGGAGTGGATGCACGAGAAGAATTCCCTCTCAGTACAGGTTTTTGGCTAGCAAGGTTGGGTAGCAAGCATAAGAGTTGAAGGAAACAACCAAACATACAAGTGATAAACACAAACATGCAATATTCCTTGGAAGCACAAAAGATCTTAACTAGAGAATACTAGACTTATGAGCAAATCAAGAAAGAAAGATGATGAAATAATTTTTCTATAGAGTACTTCTATCTTTTCATTCAACTCTCAAAAATAGTGTTGCTACTGACCGAGCCAGGTTTGCCAAAACCAACTAAATTAACTCAATGATCCCAGAGTGCTACCAATACTAACAACAAGATCAATCATATAACCATGAATTGAAAACTAATATAAGCTATGCAAAAGAGTGGATGATAGAACTTCTCATTAATATTCCATAACGGCAACTCACACCAAGGGATACATATCTAACGAGAGAGGGGACACTTCCATAATGCAAACCATACTACAAAATAACTCTATTCATGATATGACTCTACTAAAAAGGTAAAAAGATAGAAGATAGTGATATGATACCGCGGCACTCCCCCAAGCTTGGAACAAACCAAGGGGATTCCAAACCTGATGACGAATTACTCCTTTGGTGGTGGTGGTATCCTCTCGATGAGCTCTTTGATCAGTTTCCCCAAGTCCTCGATCTCAAAGGTGAGATTACAAATCAACTGTGAGTTGTGCTCGATGCAGTGCATGATCATGTCGGATTATGGATCCCAACTCTTGTGATTCTTTTTCCGATCTTCCCTCTTGGAGTCTTCTTTTCCTGCATGTTTATGGATAAAGGTATGGAAGGGACTCTTGGTGATTGGAGAAGGTGACCGTGGCGCCAAACTGTGACGAGGAGCTTTCCCCCTAGTCTGCATCCGTGCAGTCCTTCTGATCCTAGCAGGATTTTCCACCACTCCAATGCTTGCAATGGTAGTGTATGTGTGCTTTGCCTCTTCTTCATATTCACTTTTGATCTCCTTCTCCTTCCCGGGGTCTTGGAGGTCTTCCTCCATGGGCTCCTTCCCTTTATCCTTGGCGGACACCATTGTGCTTCTAAGCCTTCAAAGAGTATGTCCTGGCAGAAACAAATCGAAATGAAAACACGACGAAAACACGATATACGAACCTCGGAAGATCCGGGGGATTATATATTACGAAGTTTCATGTCAAAAGGAAGGTACTGGGAGAAAGCAGTGGGAGAAGGAGTCCGGCGACTCACCACCGGTGGCGCGGCCAGAGGTGGGCCATGACACAGGTGGTGTGAGCCACCCTGGCTCCGTTTTCGTCCCTTTTTTACTTCGTAGCTTTCCTTATCGACTGAAAACTGCAAAAATATAGTTGGATTGTATTTTCGCAGAACTTTTCTTACCAGAACTATTACCTATTTGAAAACAGACTCTGCAGGTCTCTGAATTTGGTATCTAGTAGATTCTTCCGGAGTCATCTCTTGAATATCAATATCTTCATCTTCATAGACTTATTACTTGAGTCATAAAGCCCTTCTCTTCCTTATTACACCATTATCTCCACTTCCTGGAAATTTCTTTCACACAAAACTTCACACAGTTCTCATTAGCAACATTAGTATAAGTGAAGTGATAAAACTTTTGAGTCCAACTTCAACTGAAAACCATCAAAACGTAACCTACTGTATCGACTCCTTCCAAAAACCCAAAAATAATTCAAAAAGGAAATCGAATAAAGAAGCAGATGCAAGAGTGGCAAAATCTGTCAAAACAGACCAGCAGGTAAAGATCAATTTTTTAGAAAATCTTCTGTTGCTCAAATCAAAAAGTGCAAAACTAATGAAAGTTAACTAACAACCTGGGTCAGAAGCTCAAAACATTACAGCTCAATCCGACAGACAGAGGTCTCTCACGGATTTTTATGGTGAATCACAAAAATCTGTTTCGGGACAGCAACTTCCCCAAATCTTACTTCTCTCTCATTAGAGGTTGATCTTGACACAAAAACCAAACAAAACGGATAAGGAGCAGTTATTACCAAAGTAATAACTTCCAAGACTCAAAGAAATAAAAACAAACTAAAAGCAAAAACAAATTGGGTTGTCTCCCATAAAGCTCTTTCTTTATAGCCATTAAGATGGGCATGATAATTTTGAAGAAGCTCTCATAGGGATATGAATTGAAGTGAAAGAGAGCATTAAGAAGCAAAAACACACACACATTTAAGTCTAACCCACTTCCTATGCAAGAGAATTTTTTAAACAAACAAGTTATTGAAACCAGAGGCTTCTTGCATAAGAAGGCAAAACAAGTGCAACATAAAAACTTTCAGCATAAAACGAGGAAACTTGATATTATTGAGATACATAAGAACAATTTCCCCTCTCTCATAGTAGCTTTAAGTATCATGAATAAACTTAACAATATAGATATCATAAGAACCATCATAGCAATGATCACTTATTCTAACAGAAAACACATGAATGCTAGCTCTCATAACACTACTATGTGAAACAATATTAGAGGTATCCTTACAAAGGATAGGGTGTCCCTCTTTTTCATATTTAGTAACAAAGTCTTTCACATTTGCTATTATAGGTTCATCAACCATTTGTTTATCAGGTTCAACAACTTTTCTTGTACTTTCATTAACCATACTAGCTATCATAGAATGTTCCTTAATCCTAACTAGGAAAGGCATTTTCTCAATATAAGGTTCAGGTAAAACATGATTAGCAGTATAAACTTCAGTATTTCTTGAAGGAACACTCTTAGCAATATCTTTATAAGGTTCATGATACTTATCCCACTTCTTTTTAGGCACTTCAATATAGGAAGCAAAAGCCTTAAAATAAAAAGCAATAACTTGAGAGTCTAGACCATAAGCATTTTTAATATTTTGAAAGTCATCAGTTCCCATAAAAGATTCAATGCATTTATAATCATAATTTATACCTGACTTTCTACCTTTGTCATTCTCCCAAGCTTCAGCATTGTCTTGAATACAGTCTAGAAGGTCCCATTTAGCTTCTTCTTCCATACGAGTGAATGATCCAACACAAGAAGCATCCAATAAATCCTTGTCATGTAGAGGGAGCCTTGTATAAAAGTTATTGATAATAATATTGTTGGGGAGCTCATGAATGGGACATTTGAGCATTAGTAACTTTAATCTCCCCCAAGCTTGAGTTGTACTCTCTCCATCAAGAGGCCAAAAGTTGTATATTTGATTCCGATCTTTATGAATCTCACTAGGAGGATAAAACTTTGAATAAAAGAGAGGTATTATTTCCTCCCATTCCAGAGCTTGACCATTCTTCATCAGCTTATACCATTCCTCAGCTCTTCCTTTCAGCGACAATGAGAATAACTTCTTCTTGACTTGATCTGTAGTAATACATGCACACTTGAACAACCCGCATAATTCGTGTATAAAGAGTAAATGATCACCGGGATGGACAGTTCCATCCCCAACATAGTAGTTATCCATAACACGATCAACAATTCTTGTAGGTATTTTGAAAACATCATTCTCAGCAGGTGGTGGCTTATCTACTACCTTAGCAGTCGTAGTAGCATTACCAAATAAGAAACTCAGCGAATTATCCATAACGAAAACAAAGCAACTAATAGAAGTAAACAATACTCACAGTAGAAGTTTCCTTTACCAGTTCCACTCTCCAATAGGGCTTCACTCCCCGGCAACGGCGCTAGAAAATAGTCTTGATGACCCACAAGTATAGGGGGTGTATCGCAGTATTTTCGATAAGTAAGAGTGTCGAACCCAATGAGGAGCAGAAGGTGCTGGCTAGTGGTATGGATGAGGAATTCTCTGCAAATACTTAGCAAACGCATTTTTAGGGGTTTTCGATAAAGCAAGTAAACAAAGTACGAGTAAATAAAAGACAGTAGGAATAAATGCAGCAAGTGGCCCAATCCTTTATGAAGCAAAGGACAAGCCAATTGTATTACTTAAGATGACCAAACGTTCTCGAGGATACATGGGAAGACTGTCGAGTGCTTTCGCTTCATGTAGTTGATTAATCTTCTTTAGCTTGCTAAGTGTTGTGTGGGTGAACCTGTGCTATTGTACCGCCCCATCCAAGACTAATACATACTTGTGATTATACCCCTTGCAAACATCCGTAAGTACAAGAAAGTAATTAAGTTAGAAACCTAACCACAACTTTAAACTCTAAGACCCTTACGTCCCTTGTGCAATGGTTTCCTAAAGGGGGTTCAGGTTTCTGTCACTCCGGCAACCCCTATGATTAGTAGCCAAATACACAATGCATTCCCCTAGGCCCATATAGGTGAAGTTTCATGTAGTCGAGGTTCACATGACACCACTAGAAGAATTACACCACAACTTAAATAACAATCTATTGAATCTTTCTCAACACAACTCCACTACTAACAACAAGACTTCTCCCATGTCCTCAAGAACAAAACGAACTACTCACAAGACATCATATGGATCATGATCAGAGATGGAATAATGATGTATAACAATCTGAACATAAACAATAATTCAATGGTTCACTCAATAGCATCAACTACAAAGAGTAATCAACACTAGGAAAATTTCCCCTATGAACTATGCAAGATTCAACTCAATTGTTACAGCAATATGGAGATGGTGATGAGGGTGATGATGGTGATGATGGTGGGGATGATGATGATCCCGATGAAGTCCAGCTTGATGGTGGTGTTGATGGCGATGATCTCCCCTCTCTGGGAAGGAATTCCCCTGACAGAAATCTGTCTGCCGGAGAGATCTTTCTCTCTCGGTGTTTTCCGCCCCGTAGAGGTGGTAGAATCTTTCTGTGGTCGCTCTCCAAGTCTTAGGGTTTCGGGAGGATGATATACGCCAGAGGGGAGAGGCTGGAGTGAGCCAGGGCGGCCACACCACCTCTAGGCGCGGCCTAGGGCTGCCCGCGCCATGGGATGGTGTGGGCCCCCTGTGGCCCATCTCCACTCAATCTTCTGGCATCCTTAGTCTTCTCGAAAAATAGGATTTTCCGTATATTTTCCCGGATTTTCTGATCTTCGTGAATTTTTCCTCCAAACAGCACCTTTTCCATCAGAATCCTGACTACAGCGGTCCATGCTCCAAAAGTCATCAACCATGCAAAAGCAGATGAAATAACATAAGTATCACCTCTCAATATGAAATATATCAATGAATAATAGTGAATTAAGACATATAATAGTGATGCAAAATGGACGTACCAGTGTTACATTTACAATATGATGAAAATTCCAGGTCCCAACGGCGTAATCACCATCAGAGGAGACCCGAAGAAAGCGTGAGAGTGCGAGGATGGAAATGCCGCCTTTGCTGAAGCCGTGCTGCACCAGGAGTACCAGGAGATCAAGAAGAGCATAGATCCGTCCAAGATGCCCGCAACAAATAAGGTGGTGACCAAGCCAAATCCGGAGTTCAAGGCATCAGAAGAGACGAAGAAGACGCAGTTGAAGGATGATGACCCCTCCAAGGTGACCCAGATAAGCGTAGGCCTAGATAGCGCATAGGAAAGCGCGCTCGTTAAGTTCCTCAAAGCAAATCAAGATATCTTCGCATGGCAGCCATCTGACATGACCGGAGTACCTAGGGAACTTGCCGAGCACTCTTTAAATGTAAACCCAAATGCTAAACCTGTCAAACAGTCCTTACGATGTTTTGGCGACGAAAAGCGTAAGGCAATAGCTAAGGAACTAGCGCGACTCGAGTTAGCCGGATTCATAGAAGAGGTCATCCACACTGAGTGGTCGGCCAATCCTGTAATGGTCCCTAAAAAGGACACCACTGATTTAAGGATGTGTATTGATTATACTGCCTTGAACAAGGCTTGTCCAAAAGATCCCTTCGCTCTGCCTAGGATTGATCAAGTTATCGATTCTATGGCAGGCTCAGAACTCCTCTGTTTTCTCGATGCATATTCCGGTTATCACCAAATCCGGATGAAGGAATCTGACAAAGTCAAAACTTCATTCATAACCCCTTTTGGAACCTTCTGTTTTGTTACGATGCCCTTTGGGCTGAAGAACGCAGGAGCTACCTACCAGCGCACGATGCAGCGTTGCCTTCATGACCAGCTCGGATGCAATGTACATGCATATGTGGATGATATTGCGATGATGTCCAAAAAGAAGGAAACACTGATTTCTGACTTGGAGGAAACGTTCGCCAATCTACGAAAATACAACATCATGCTTAACCCGAAGAAATGCTTCTTTGGAATACCAGCCGGAAAATTGTTAGGTTTCATCGTGTCTCAAAGAGGCATAGAGGTGAACTAGGACAAAATCAAGGGTATACTCAATATTTCCAGGCCAACTCGCCTGAAGGACATACAAAGACTAACTTGTTGCATCGCTGCAGTCAGTCAGTTTGTAAGCCGGCTTGGTGAAAGAGCCGCACCATTATACAAACTCCTAAAAAAGACCAAGGATTTTGTGTGGACCGACGAAGCTGAAGATGCACTACAAGACCTGAAGAAAGTACTCTGATCTGCTCCTATCCTTGCCGCGTCGGAACCACAGGAACTGATGTTGCTCTATCTTGCTGCAACAAACAAGGTCGTTAGTATCGTCATGGTGGTGGAGAGACCGGAGGAAAATCAGGAGTACTTGGTGCAGCGTCCGACTTACTTTGTCAGAGAAGTTCTGATAGAATCCAAACAGCGGTATCCGCACTATCAAAAGTTGGCCTACGGTGTTTTCCTAGCATCCCCTAAGCTACGACACTATTTTTAGGAGCATCCAATTACCGTGGTGAGCACAGCTCCCATGCGAGATATAATCAACAACAGTGACGCCATAGGACACGTCGCCAAATGGGGCATAGAGCTTTCAGCCTTTGATATTGAGTATAAACCTCGGACAGCAATCAAATCCCAAATCCTTGCCGACTTTGTTGCTGATTGGACAGAGACGAAGGAGAATATGACCCTTCCTGAGTCGGAATATTGGACCCTCTACTTTGATGGATCTAAGGCTCGAGGGGGCTCGGGGGCTAGCGTGGTGCTCAAATCACCCCAAGGAGATAAACTTCTATACGTGTTGCAGATCCACTTCACAACGACAAACAATATTGCCGAGTATGAAGCACTATTACACGGAATCCGGATTGCTAAGGATATTGGCATCCAACGTTTGATGTGTTATGGAGATTCAGATCTTTTTGCTCAGAAGTTTCGGATATTTGTAATGCAAATAAGCACATGGCAGCATATAAAGCTGCCGTGGATGATTTATCTAAATCGTTCGAAGGGTTTGAGGTTCAACACATCCCTCGAGCAGAAAATGAGGAAGCAGATGCATTATCTCGGATAGGCTCTGGACGGAAAGAGGTCTCGGATGGCGCTTTTTTAGAGCACCTCAAAGTTCCCTGAATAAAGGGAGTAGATGAGGATTATCTGACCAAATACGACTCACCTCTAATAGCAGTTCTGGCTGTAATTCCCAGTTGGACTCAACCCTACCTAGATTATATAGTAGATGGCAAATTACCTGAAGACGAGGTCCTGAGCCGGCAGATTATCCGACGAGCAAAATCCTATACTATAGTTAAAGGTGAGATCTATAAGAGGAGTATCTCTGGGGTTTTTCAGCACTACGTATCTCCGGAAGGAGTGGAAATCTTAAGAGAAATCCACGAAGGCGAGTGTGGTCACCACGCTGCAGCCAAATCTTTAGTGGCAAAAGCTTTTAGACACGGATTTTTCTCGCTTACAGCTCAGGCAGATGCCGAACGATTAGCCAAGACGTGCAAAGGCTGCCAGAACTACGCCAAACAAGCTCATGTTCTGGCTGATCAGTTGCAAACAATACCTATAACATGGCCTTTTGTGGTCCAGGGGCTTGATATGGTAGGAACATTTAGACGTGCTCCAAGTGGATTTACTCACCTCTTAGTGATGGTGGATAAATTCACAAAGTGGATCGAGGCTAAACCCGTCACTAGTTGTGACAGAGCAACAACCAAAGGATTTGTCGAGGATGTTATAATCCGGTATGGTTATCTGCATAGCATTATCACGGACAACGAGAGTAACTTTTCTATGGGAGAATTGGCCGAATTCTGCAATGAGCAAAATATCTGGCTTGACATTGCGTCAGTCGCACATCCACAGGCTAACAGACAAGTTGAAAGAGCTAATGGTTTAATCCTACAAGGCCTAAAACCGAGACTCGAAGCACCACTATGACGTGCTACGGGGGCTTGGGCAGAGGAATTACCCTCTGTAATATAGAGTTTGCGAACAACTCCGAACAAGTCAACCGGATACACCTTTCTTCTTGGTCTATGGCGCAAAAGCAGTTCTTCCTAGTGATTTGATTCACACTTCTACTAGAGTGGCCGCGTATATTGAAGAGGATGCCGAGATTTCTTGACAAAATGATCTCGACTTGGTCAAAGAAGTTCACGTCATTGCTGAGATGAGATCAACAGCCTATCAGCAGAAGTTACGCAAGTATCATAGCCAAAGAGTCAGAAACGGATCTTTCAATAAAGGTGATTTGGTTCTCCGGCTTGTGCAAAAAAGAAAGCACAAACTTTCCCCAGTATGGGAAGGGCCCTTTTTAGTTAGTCGAGTATTGCACAATGGTTCGTACTACTTAACTGACATGAGGCCAGTCAAAGAAAGACGTGCTACTAAGAAGAGAAAGAGAGCTGGAGGCAGTACAAATCCGGATGAGTTAGACAGACCATGGAATATTGCTCAGCTATGTCCCTTTTATTCTTAGTTTATCCTTCTTTGTAATCATACATATGTACATGTTCTGTGAGAAATAAAAGTCTTGGTTGCCTCAAGTTTTTTCTGAGAAGTTTTACCATCTTATTTCCGAATGATCATGTCATAGTCGAAAATCCCAGGATACTTGAAAGTACTTTATGCTCATGATTGTTCTGGTTTAGATTTCTGATTCTAAAAATGCTACCTTCGGGTATAACTCTAAAGTTTCTAGTCTATAATTTGGTTATTTGTCTGATTGTCGGATGCGGGTATTTTCCGAGTAGTGAATTGTTGGTACTGGAAGCCGGCTTTGTTTCTGAGTTTAAACTGGTTTAGCAATTAAGCTCCGTTGCTCGGCAAAGTTTCCGTGCAAAAGGTTTAGCCGGCTCATGAAAGGGACGAGGCGGAAAGCCAGATAAACGATAAGTATAGACAAAAAAGTATAAGTGCTTATGTAAACATTTTAGGCACACATAAATTTAAAGCCAAAAAGTGCTGAATAGATCAAAAGCTTAGCACTAGCAAAATTATAGTACTGCATATTTACAGACCCATCATGTTTTTCAGAATAGTACAAATATTTCTGGCAATCTATGATGCAGGAGGAGAGGAAGGAGCTGCCGGCTCGCTGGATTTGTCGCCTTGATATCGTTCCGAGATGTCCACTTCCGATATGGTGTTTTCATCGTCGAAAACTTCTGCTGATTCTTCTGGAGGTGGAGGCAGAGTGTCCATGCGGGTGAAGAAAGGAGTTTCGTAGCTGGTCAAATCAGCCACGTGACACCCATATCCGGCACAGGAGTCCATAATGGCCTTGATATCCTGCTCCTGGCCGTCTTCATCCACCTTGCAGTACCCTCTGGTCACTTGCCATATCTCCATGTTTCCATGGTGGCTCATGACCATGGTAAGAGCGTTCTGCGCTGCGGACCGGGCGTAGGACATGTTCCAGTCCTGGACAAGTTGCGGCATCTCCTTCGCCTTGTCCTGCACCTGAAAATCCGACGTGCTATGCATGTCCGGAATCTTGAGAGCTTCGCCAATATCCTCAAGGGATTGGCGAAAGTCATGAAGCAGGTCACCGACTTGGGTAAGCCGGTGGGTGCGGGGCTCGGCGGAGGTGGAATCCGTCAAGTTCAGAGGACCTATACACAAAACAGTTAATAAAATCTGACATTGAAAGAAGTCGAAGAAAATAGACAAGTCAGACAGATGGAACATACCGAAGATGACGTCGTCAACTTTGGTCTTCTCTTCCTGAAGACTCTGGAGTTCAGCCCAGAGCGCCTCGGAAAGGTCCTTCTCTCTGCACAACTCATTATTGAGGTCCGAGATTTTCTGATCTTGAGCAGCAATCTTGCGATCACGCTCGTCAGTAGCCATGGAGGAGGATTCGAGAACTTGAGCGATGCTCTTCTCATGATCTGCCTTGAGCTTATCCAGCTCTTGGCGAAGCTCTTTGTTCTCCACCACCAAGGTTTTGAGGTTCTTGGCCTCTTCAATCATAGCACAGGACTGTTTCACCAGTGCCGTAAGTCAAAAAAGAACAATAGTTCAGTAAAAATTCGACTGTGAAAACATGAAAGACAAGGTTTGAGTCTCGGAATGTTTACCCTCGGCATCATCCTTGGAGACCTTTAGCTCAACATTTTCAAGTCGGAGAGTTCTGATCTCTCTCCGCTTGTTGCAGATATTCTTCAACAAATCCTGGTTATATGAATTAACTTTCTGTAAGTCAGAATACCCAGAGTCATAAGTCTACTGAAGACCCGGGCTAATATTGTTACTAATATCAACACGAGCCTTGGAGGCTACACTAGTTCATTCTTTGGCATCCTAAGGAAGCATAAACTCGGAATAAATGTCCTACTTCATGCTTGGGGGCTAGAGGATATGGTATACAAATAAAGAAAAATGTGAGTTAGAATTCTGACTTACATGATGTTCATGTGTGAGCTTGCTCAGACATATGTTCACCTTGGTGGAAACTTTCTCGGCGAGGGTGAGTGGAATAATCGGAGGTGGTGGAAGCACACCAGCTCTAAGTCCCTCGTCGCAAATGCGAACTTATTCAAGAAGGTCGGAGTACTTGATGTCTTCTGCCTATTGCGCTTCTTCTTCGGCAGAGAGATTTCTCTTCTCCGAGCATTGCTGCCAGCATGGATCTCTTCATGATTTCGGACAAGCCAAACTTGGCAAGACCCGGATTGTTGAGAAGGTTTTCGGCAAAGATCTCTGCCGAGGGATCATTACCCGAAGAGGGTTCACCCTTATCTAAACCTGACTCACTCATGGTGACGTCAGTTTGCGATTCAAGGATCGCTGGCTCCGTTGAAGGAGCCGGATCTTCTACGACATCCGGCGAAGAAGTAATCACCGACATTGCAGAGGATTGGGGGGCAGGAGTCGGAGGAGCCACGGCAGGAGAAGCTATGGTCAGCTTCGTCTGTCGCAGGGGCTTCGAAGAAGTTCCCTTCCCCTTGCCCTTGATGAGCTTCTTCGCTCTGAGAATTTAACAGAGTCGAAAACATTACATCTCAGAAAGAAAATTCGAGAAAGGTACAAAGGCGAAAAGTTGTGTTGAAAGTTACCTCTTCACGACGGGCACCTCCTTGTGTTGAAAGGTACAAACGCGAAAAGCCTTGCGCTTCTTGGGCACAATGTCCGGCAATGGGACCAATTCAGCCTCCTAAGAAAACTCTGGAGGATATCCCTCGAGCGGAGCAAATTCTGACTCGGGGAGGTCAGCAAGCTGAAAAGAAGAAAATATATCAGTATTGCAGTATAACTTAAAGAATGAAACACATAAAAAGGTTTATTGTTAAGAGCTTATAGGCACAACGGGGTTTTCTGTTGTATGCATATCCAGAGAAACCTCCGGGATTCTCCTCTCGATCCGCTCCCTTATCAGCCATTTAATCTGGCTTATATAACCTTGCGAGGTATAGGCTCTGGGGCTAATGCAAAGGGAATCCTTTTTGGACGACGTGATGGAGTGTATCAGTCGGTCTCCGTGGAACTGAAGGGGTTGGATCTGGCGTGACACCCAACATTGGACCAAATCGGATCCCTTCAGTCCTTTGTATTTGATCAGATATTCGATCCGCCTTTGGCGAGGATCAGATCGTCACTAAGAGCCAGAGGTGCCTCATCCCAAGACGGTTGGGCCGTGGCAGCTCCGTCGACGAAAGCTGGCAAAGCGGTGGCTTTGCCGGGAGCCGGAATATCCTTGTGATAAAAGAAGGTGGCTGGTCATTGTTTGACCGAGTCACTGGCAAGAATCTTGGGATATGCGCGCTCACGTCTAAGTGAAAAGCTAATTGTACCGGTAATATACGAATTACTGGCAGTGATAGAATTTCTCTGGACATGGAAGTAGTGCCGGAACAAGGTAAGACTCGGCCTAATGCCGAGAAATCCCTCGCACAAAGCCGCATAGGCGCTCATCTCTAGGAGGGAGTTGGGAGGAAGATGGTGGAGCTGAACACTATAGTGATCTATCACCTCGGAAAAGAATTCCGAGGGAGGAAACGACAAACCTCTGTCGAGGTGGGTGCCGAAGTGGACCCGCTCGCCGGCGCGCGGGTTGGGGACGGTCTCCCCGACGCTGCTCCGCCAGTCGTCGGCACGGAGGAGCCCTTCTGTCTCCACGCCAGGGAGCTTCTCGTCATCGAGCACGTAGGGGATCCATACCCTATGGAAGCTTTCCTTTTCTGCCGCGGCCTCTGCCGTCGCTGCCACCGCCAAACCGGAAGATGAAGACAAAGCCATTTCTCCGGTGCGCCGGTGACCTAAGATGGGCGGCGCTGGGAGTTTTTTGGGGAAAGCAGAGGATCTCTGTGCGCGGGGGAGATTTGGAGGAGAAGAAACGGCAAAGGAACAGGTGAAGAAAGGAGGAGGTGAATCCTCACCCCTTATATCCACCTAACCGCACCAAGATTCGTGCAAATGGTACAGTATAACCGCCACACGTCGTGGAAGGAACTGGGAAGGACCCGCGCGATGATTACATCGCCTTGATCTCCGCGTACGCATTGAAACGGCGCCTCGGTTCCACGAACTGCAGACGCACCAACGGTCGTGCTGACAGGATGTTTGTCAGATGACGTAACTTGACCATGACGAGTGTCAGATGATGTCAGAGACCAAGTTCCGGCTTAGTTTGAAATCAAGCTAGAAAATCTGAATAACCTGTTGATAGGTCCGACTTATTTTTAAGACCCGGATCGTATTTTTTGTTGTGAAGTTTCAGAAACCCTTCAAGATTCTGCAAGCCGAAGATCAAGCTAGACGATGATGAATCCGACTTTGGATCTTGGAGACTTCCGGGGGCTGCTATTGGGGATATACTTTCCGGGTATCCTCACAGTTCCTCACTAACCAGGGTGGCCCACTTCGGGTTAGAGCTTTGCTTCACGGGCGGCCCAGTCAGGGAGAAGAGACGGAGTCCAATCCGGCTACGGGAAGGCCTAGAAGACTTACCGACTTAGGCCCATAGTGTTACTTGTAGTTCAAGATGTACTCTGTAACCGACTCTTAGTCATAGCCGGATAGATCTCTCCTGTAAACCCTAGGCCGGATATAAGCCGTCCTAGGGAGAGCCTTTAGGGCATCTACCCTCATAGTCTATAAACTCGCACAGGCGAACCCTTGTAACCCATATTTCGGCTCTGCCGTATTACTGGATTGCTAGCAGGAGTAGGATCCGTCCAAAGCCGACGGATTCGAACCTGGATAAACTTGTGTGCTCACCGTCCAGGAACACCGTACGGCTCACACCCCTCTCTTCCGCACGCCTCGAGGACCCCCTCATGGCGTACTTGTCATCAATCTGATGACATAAACAAAAGTGTTAATGGAAGTTTCAAACTTTTTGTCTCCAAAAGTTGATTTTCCATTCCATTAGTACCAAATGGGTTTTATTTTGTGAAAAAATTACACCACATACATGGCGAAATAGTTGCACCCATATTTCGGAAATACTATAACACGTGGGATGCCAAAGTCCCAGGTATCTTGATTTTTCTCGAATTATTACTACTTATGCTAATTTAAATGAGTTACGAGCTATTTTTCAAAATTAATTTAAATTTAAACTACAATTGTGCTCTAATTTAGTCTAGAATATTGGAAAAATCATCTCAACATACCCAAGGTGGGTTCTATGCAGTATCCACAAAGAAATTTGAAAATATTGATCATTTTATGTGAATTCACATATCGCCAATTTTTAGCTCATTTTGAAATAAAATTCAAAGAAAATGTAGAATTATAAGAAAACCGTAAATCCAACGCAAATAGTCATTTTATGTGACCTGGTCGAAAAACCTGTTATTTTCTTTCATGAATGATTTATGTTGACTTACGTTGACTTTCAAACCAAATCAATCCTCCAAGTCGTATGTTGGCCTCCTTCCTACAAAACTGGGACTCGTTGCACCGAAATCTCCCTCTTTCCCCTCTTCCCTGACCCTGTACTGAAATCTCCCTCCTCTCTCCATTCTCCCCCGTTCTCGCCCCCCCGCATCTATGACACCGACGAGGTATATTTCCAATACAATACATATCGCGTGCCCCTGGTGCTTATAAACTCTAAGCAACACGCTAATCGCCGCGCTCCTGCAAGTGCGGCAAAAAAAAGCTGCCAGGAAAAACTACACCGAAAAAGTTTTTAGGCAACATTTTTTTGGCTCGACACATCGTCAACCACCGAGCTAGTACTAGCACGGCGTTAGCGCCGCAGTCGATTGTAGGTTGGCACTGACTAGGTGCCGAACAATAGGTGAGACAATGACACAAATAATGCCTGCTACGTTGTATGGCGGCGGATGCTTTGGTGCATAGCAATATAGATAATTTCATATTTATTCCAGCAAGTTTTATATAATATAAAACACATAAAGAATAATAGAAAATTTATAATACACAAAAACTCATAGCATATAGCACACCACAGTAGTACACATAGTTCAGATAAAAATTTAGTTCACATATATCTCAAAAGAACTAACTTATTAATCCATAACAACTGACTTAGATGTTATGCACTATGATGTCCAAATAGCCCTCCTTTGCTTGAACCTCGAAGTCACAAACATCCCCTTGTAGCTTCTTTTGACCAACATGGTCTGTCCAATTTGATGTCAAAATGACAGTGTCATGATTTCCATGCTTCGCACATACTTCTTCAATGGTTCCGCTGCCACTGTGATATTTGATTGTGTCTCTGTATGAATGAATGTGAAGAATGAGAAATACACAGGCAAAAGGCATGAAAAATACTACATAGAGAAGAAAAAATAATTACAGGTTATGGTAAGTACTAACAGCAATAGTGTGTGGTAGCGGCATGATTAGAATTCAAAGAAAGCTATCAAATTTCCTTTGGATATGTTGTTCTTGTTCATGATGCAAATATAGTAAGGTATCATTGGCTTGTATCTTTTGACTATCCTCCTTAGTTTTATCCTTCTTTATCGAATCATGTTGACACTATTGCCAAACCTATAGCGAAGGTCATTGTAACACCCCAAAACTTATAATCAAGTTTATCAAGTGCTAATCACTCAATATAGGGTTAACAAAAACTTTTATTAAGAAAATGATTTATGAATGCATGTGTGTTTTTATTAGTATAAAAATGAATGTATATGCCATGCTTAATTGTTCTAAATGATGTGAAATGGTTTAAGGATGAATGCTACATCATCTAGGTCATTTACAAACTAAATCCAAAGAGAAAGAAATCAAATAGGAATAAATAAACCAAATGGTCATTTTGATGAAAGTAAACCACTAGGCCCTTTCAGTGTTCCTAGAAGAGAATTCTAACATAAACTATTCTATTTCTTTTTACCCCTTGCTAGACCAAGTAAAAGTGTATCAAGGCCCACTTTACAAACTTACAAAAACATCTAGCAAATCAATTTAATGGACAGTTGAAAATTGATATGTTAAGATCACACTTTTTCAAAAACCTATCAAATCAATTCCCCTTGACCTCTCCCAGCAAACCTAGTTACTCAGGCTTAAGATCAAACCACTCAAAAATTTTGAATTAAAAATTCCAAACTTTGTTTCATGCGGCCATTAACACAAACACCTTGTCTGCACTAATTAAACCCCTGGCCTAACTTCACTGTTGTGCACAGTAAACCTCGACCATTTGGTCCCCTCTGCACTCTCTGGTCTCCCCTAAGTCTAACCGGCACCCAGACCAATCCCCCTTCATCGTGGAGCAGAGTGGAGCGCCGCCTGAATTTGGTCATCACCGGCCGACCACGTCCAGCTCGCAGCAGACCGCCCCGCGCCCATCCAGGATGTCCAGGAGGTGCACCGCACTCTACTGCCACCCCTGTCCAGGCCACGACCCTAGCCGAGCCATGGACCACCCTAGCTATGCCGCACACCGCCTCTCTGCGCCATGTCCAGAGTGCGCTAGTGCGCCGCGCCCGACCAGCTCGCGCCTTGACCTCACCGTGCACGCGAAACCTTGCCATGATCACCTCACCCCAGCAGACACCCCCGTTCGCCACGTGACCTGCCGCCGCGCGCCAGAAGCACCTCTGCCTCCATGAGCACTGACGCCTTCGACCAATCTAGCCCGCCCCGTGCCGCGCCATTACTTCTGTGATGATCGCTAGGGAACACCACACCGTCCTATGCCCTCGTCCATGTCGTTACCGCCTGTAGCGACGCCACCATCGAGCTCATGCCACACCACTCGGTCCCCTCGCCGTGCTATAAAAGGAGGCCACCCCTGCCTCCATTCTCCACACCACTCCACTCCCGCCTCCTCATAGACACTCCCACACTTCTCCTCGGAGCAAGGCGAGCACCACCGCGCCGGAATTTCACCGGAGTCCGCCACTACTGGAGGAGAAGGGCGCCGTTGATTCCGACCACCCCAAGCCCCGCCGTAACCGCGCCTCGCCTAGCCGTCGTCTACCATGTCGATTGCCTCCGTCGCCGACCCTAGCTGGAGCCCAGGTGAGCCCTGCGAGACCCCCACCACCGCGCTAGGTTAATTTCTCGCCGGAGCTATTCGTCGTCGACGATGATGCTCGACCGTTATATTAGAATTTGATCGCACGGTCTAGATTATTGATACCGTTTGCGTTATAACGATGTGGACTGGTGGACCCCCACTTCTAAGTTGCCGCTGCAAATGGCCGGCCCGTTTAGCTTTCCCGCTCAGGCCTGGAAATTAAAATAATGATTTTCCTTTTTAGTTGAAATCCTTTCTGTCCACTTATTCAAAAATCAATTCAGAGAGTTTCACTTTACCAAATTGCATGATTCAAATTTTGATAGAAAGGTAATTAAAATATTTATCCAAGCCCGTTTGATTTAAATTAATTAGAGTTAGATATTTTCTATAGAAAAAATAATAAGACAGAAACTTTTGCAACTTCAAACATTTTTCAAAAATCAACCATAATAGCTTTTGAGTTGATTCCAACTCTCAAAAATCACATTTGATAATATCTATCTAAATATGTAAAAATATCTAGGTTTGCATGCAGTGACTTAGTACTAGTACCAAAATAATGCTATATAGGCATTTCTAGTCACTTTAAATCATTTAAATAGAAATCTTAAACTTTATAAAATATGACCAACCCTTTAAATCACATTCCCACGTATTATTATATGTGGTGATGACATGTGCCCACATGATCCCATATTTTAATTGGATAATATTAAATCTTAATTAATTTCAATGAGTAGAAATTACTTCTCTCAAATAAACTAATTAAAACTAGTCATTATTGCATGTGATGATTGTGATGATGCTAGATCATAAAGTGTGAGCCTTAGTGTGCTAAATAGACTTAGTTAAGTATTGTTTGGTGATTGTGTACCCCGTATTCATTTATAGACGATAGTACCGACCAATGCAAGGATACGAGGAGGAGGAGTTCTACCCCGAAGAAGAGGAAGAAAACTTCAATCACTGCACCAATCAAGGCAAGCCAACATTACTAAGCAAGCTAGAACCTTGCAAGCTAACACCTGCAAGTATTAACCTAAGCAAGATGCATTAGGCATGCTTGGTTATATACTTTGATTTATACCCATCCCAAGTTTTACTTGCAAGCTTTACTCTTTACTTACCAAAGTTCTTTACTTTTAGTTAATGCTTTGTGAGGATTTGGAAAGATAGTATAGATAACATAAAGAGTATAAAACTAGGCCTATACTAGATGTCATTCTATGGCATGAGATTGAGGTTAGCACCCCTCATTAGTGAACACTCTTAACTTAGTGGCTAGTGCTAAGCATAAAACTTGATCACTTTAGATGGGAATACTTGGTGAAAATGATTATGAAAACCTTGGAATGATGCTTCATTCTATTGAAATGTTTTGACATGTGTTGAGAAACACAAATGGATTTGATGATGAAAATGTTGAGGCATGAGCCTTAGCCCTTTATAAAAACTGATGGTTGGGTTCGGATGCGATACCATTCCAATTTTACCATACAACCACAATACCTGAATTGGGTAAGGCTTAGCCGGAAGTTTATATGCATTAGTATGACTTCCCTCGCAGGAGAGGTGTGATCTGAGGCCACCTCTTGATGATATCCACCTATGAAGTGCCCAGGATGGCAGATGGCCATGGCTGGGAGGCCAAGCTCATAGGGGAGGTGCCTATACTAGAGTGTGTAATTGAAAGGTTATGATTGATTATCCGCATACTAAGTATGATGATTCAGGGTTATCCCTGACGGATGTATCGAATTTTGTGGTGAAAGTGTCCCACCTCTGCAGAGTGTAAAACTATTCGAATAGCCGTGTTCGCGGTCATGTACATTTGTAGTGGCCATACTGTTCCGTCATCAGATGTTTTCAAAATGACTTGTGAAGTGAACTATGATTTTGACTTGACCACAACAGGGTTGTGAATATGAAAACTAGGTTCCCAACTTAAAGTGATTTAGAACTTTAACTTAGTTTTCTTTACTTCTGAACTCAGTTTAGATAAATCTGGCTTTTTGCAAATAAACTTAGAGCTTAGGATTCCTACTAGAACTACCTTACTTGTTAGTGATAGTTTGCGAGTACTTAAAGAGTACTCATGGCTTTGTCCCTGGCTATTCCGTAGCTAGACTATGAGGAATACTATCAGGAAGATGGACAACAGGACGGCTACGACAACTAGGATCATCCCCCATCGTCAGCATTGTCTGTGACACTGAAGATGGAGCCCACTACTACGCTTATTATTCCACTGCTTGTTTGTATTAAGACTGGATCGTGAGATCCTTTATTTGTGTAAGACCTTATTATGGTTTGTAATAGATGAGGTACTGTGATATCCAATTTGTTATGTCTCGCAAAAATGGTAATCCTGGGATTCCGATGTATGGCATAACAGGCATCTGGGATTAAAAATCTGGGTGTTGACAAGTTGCTATCAGAGCCATCTTGACCATAGGAGACCCTAGTTAGAATGGACGTCCGAACAAAAATTTAGTTTCACAACCAAAGAAGTGAGTATTTATGAAAACCTATTCCCACTCTTATCCTTGATTCTTTCAAAAAAAAATCATGTCCTCAAAAAACTCTTACATTACTACATAAAATTTGACACACTTGATCACCTCACTAACTTACTCATTCTAAATTCTTATAGATGGAAGTTCAGTATTGCAAGTTCTACCAGTTGGGCAACGGAGGCTAGCTGATCTTTGAGAGGGATCTTGATGCACTACCAGAGTATCTTGAGCGCCCACATCCGGAATTCTTCGGGGCTCAACTCAAGGATCACCCAGGAGGAGATCTACAATGATTGATAGTTGCAGATATCAGAGGCAAGATGGAAGCACCCCTTTCTTAGAAGATTCAATTCACTGTGAGAGAGAACAACTGGCTAGATGGATTAGCCAGGGCTATGCATGAAGCTCTTGCCCGTCTGTGTGGGCAAAACATCAACTTGATCCAGGGAACTCGCTTTGCGCACTTTGCAAGACGTGATTCCATGGGAATGCCATTGGAGATGCCAAGTCACCCGGAGTTGAAGCGCCAAGTGGACAATCTTGACTTCTTGTTGTATGATAGGAAGAAAGAATTGGACAATGCTCGAGCCTACGCCAACCACAACCTTGCCATTGCCGCCAAGAAGGACCAGACTCTCACCATGCTCGTCAAGGATCACCAATCACTTCGTCGTCAACACGAGAAGAAGGATCGCACCATCGCTCGTCTTCGCAAGAAGGTGGCCGACCTCGAGAAGACCATCCATGAGAAAGAAGTCCAACTTGAAGCAAAGGAAGAGGAAGAAGGTGAAGACATCTAGGGAGATCTTCACTCGTACCTCAGTGATGACAACGACTACCTGGAGGATGAGGCCATGGATTTCTACACTGATGATGATGATACCGACTTCATTGATGATGAGTAGATGCACTTGATCACTACTGTAGGAATGAGTTGTATCGGTCCCACTGTATCTTAGTTCACAGAATGGTTCTTAAAACCATATGTTTTCCATTTGTGCTGTGGTGTATGTTTGTATTGTGTGCTTGAATGAATGAATGAATGAGAAGAAGTTAGTTTGCAAAACCTGAGTTCAAACTCAAAGTTTAAAACTTTTGAAACAAAACCATGAACCTTAGAACTTTCCCTCTTACCTCATTATCTATCTCAATCTTCAGATGACTCGTCGAAACCTCAGAGGAAGCAGCTCATCGCAGGACCCACTGTTGCAGATTCTGCAAATGCTAGTTTCCGGTCGTGAAGCTAGTAGAGCCGAACGCCAAGACAAACTAGCCACCCTTCAATAGATAGCTCAGATGGCCCACAATAATCAAGGCCATGGAAATCAGGATCACCATGGATCCAATCTTAAGAACTTTCAGAATACTAATCCTCCTATCTTTAACAAGTCTGAGGATCCCTTAGATGCTGATGAATGGCTGCAAACCATGGAGAACAATATGGAAGTCGCAGGAGTTGAGGCCAATGAGAAGGTACTGTTTGCCACCCACTATCTGGCAGGAGATGCAAGAGCCTGGTGGAATAGCACCCGTACTATGAACCACAGTCAGGTGATGACTTGGGAAGCTTTCAAGATCAAGTTCGGTCGCACCCATGTGCCGCAAGGTTTAGTCACCAGAATGAGAGATGAGTTCAGGGAACTGAAGCAAGGAAGGATGACGGTAATTGAATACCATGACAAATTTCTGTCCGTAGCTAGATATGCCCCTGATGAGATCAACACTAAAGCCAAGAAGAAGGAAAGGTTCCTGAATGGATTGCATGATGAGATGCAGACTATGTTAGTCAACATACGTTTTGAAGACTTAGAAGAGCTAGTAGACTCTGCCATCCAGATGGAAGGGAAGATCAACCAAGCCAATGACAACCGCAAGCGCAGAATGATGCATCAGACTGGGTCCCACAATACCCAGAAGTATCGCCCTAACCCATCTGCAGGATATGCCCCAAGAAACAATAGACCCCCGATGTCTCGTCCAAGCTACCCCAATAGATTGCGGAGGAAACTTGAAGACCGGAGGAAACCACAACAACAAGCCCGGCAACTCCAACAATTTCAACCGTGCACCGCCCAAGTCCAACAACAATACTGCCCCAAGGACTAGAAGCAATGTTGTGCTTGTTGCAGCCAAAGACAAGTCCCAGATTACTTTGTTTGAATGTGGAGTCAAGGGTCACTACTCCAATGAGTGCCCCAAGAAGCTTGCAACCACCACCAATGTGAATGCCCCAGCTCAGTAGCAGCGCCATGTTCAGCCTAGAAGAAGATTTGCCCCAGGGAACTCGCTCAACCGCAATGGCCATCTGTTCCACATGAATGCTGAAGAAGCCCAGGAAGCGCCAGATGTCGTGTTGGGTATGTTTTCTGTTAACTCAGTACTTGCAAGAGTGTTGTTTGATTCTGGAGCATCGCACTCATTTGTTATAGAAAATTTGCATGCACTAGTAAGATTCAACCAACAAAATTGAAGCATGTTATGATAGTTCAAATTCCTGGTTCAACCACCAAAGCTAGAAAATTTTGCAAGGTTGTACCTATCAGAATCCATGGGATAGATTTTTATGCCAATCTAATAGTACTTGGAACTAAAGGTTTGGAAGTAGTACTAGGAATGGATTGGATGTCGAAACATAAAGGATTGATCGACTGTGCCAAGAAAGCCATAACCATGACCAGTAGCTCTGGAGTATCAGTAGAGCATGTATATGAAACCTTGCCCCGTCAGTTCAAATGCAACAAGACTCTAGCACAACCAACCATAGACCAAATCAGAGTAGTCTGTGAATACCCCGACGTATTACCAGAGGAATTGCCCGGTATGCCCCCAGATCGGGATATCGAGTTCATCATTGAACTAACTCCTAGAACCGAACCCATAGCCCAGAGACCTTATAGTATGAACCCATCAGAATTAGTGGAGCTGAAGAAGCAACTAGATTCTATGCTACAGAAAGGTTTGATTCAACCAAGCGCCTCGCCATGGAGATCGCCCGTTCTATTTGTTGATAAGAAGGATGGAGGTAACCGTTTGTGCATGGATTACCGGAAGCTGAATGATGTCACCATCAAGAACAAGTACCCACTGCCCAAGATAGAGGATATGTTTGATCAGTTTACTGGTGCCAGAGTGTTCTCTAAGATTCATCTTAGAACTGGTTATCTTCAACTCAAGATTCGTGCAACGGATATTCCAAAGACCACCTTTACCACCAAATATGGATTGTATGAGTATACGGTCATGTCTTTTGGATTAACCAATGCCCCGCTTATTTCATGAATCTCATGAATAAGATTTTTATGAACTTTCTGGATAAGTTTGTCGTTGTTTTTATCGATGATATTCTAATCTATTCCAAGTCAGAAGAAGACCATGAGCAACACCTGAGAACCATCCTTGAAACCCTTAGAGAACATCAATTATATGCCAAGTTTAGCAAATGTGAGTTCTGGTTGAAGGAAGTAGGATTCCTCGGACATATTGTGTCGGCAGGAGGAGTCGCTGTTGATCCCGCCAAGATCAAAGATGTTGAAGAATGGGAAGCCCCAACCACTCAAACCCAAGTCCGTGCATTTCTTGGATTAGCGGGATATTACCGCAAGTTTGTTGAAGGATTTTCAAGCATCGCAAGGCCAATGACCCAATTGTTGAAGAAAGATAAGAAGTTTGAATGGTCCGACAAATGTGAAGCAAGTTTTCAAGAGCTCAAGAAGAGATTGATTTCAGCCCCAATATTGATTATGCCAGATATCAAGAAGCCTTTTGATGTGTATTGTGATGCATCCAAGATTGGTCTCGGATGTGTGTTGATGCAAGAAGGCAAAGTCATAGCATATCTGTCCCGACAATTGAAGCAGCATGAGCAAAACTACCGTACCCATGATCTTGAACTAGCAGCTATAGTTTTAGCATTGAAGACATGGTGTCATTACCTGATGGATAACCGCACTGAGATTTATTCGGATCACAAGAGTCTGAAGTATATTTTCACCCAGAAGGAGCTGAATATGAGGCAAAGGAGATGGATAGAGTTAATCAAGGATTATGACCTTGACATTCACTATCACCCTGGCAAAGCCAATGTGGTAGCGGATGCTCTTAGCAGATTGCCATGTAGATTAAACACCATGATCAAAGAAGCTTAGCCAAGTTTGCATGAAGAGTTGGAGCAGTTTAGAATGGAGCTAGTTAGCAAAGGATTTTTAGCTAGCATTGAACTTCAACCCATGTTGATCAGTCAGATCAAGGAAGCCTAGAAGGGAAATGTAAGTATCGACGGAATAAAACGTCGTATCGGTACAGGAAAGGTACATGGATTCACCGAAGATGAAGGAGTTTTGTGGTACAAAGGACGTATCTGTGTGCCAGTAGATTCCGAGCTGAAGCAAGTTATCATGCAGGAAGCTCATGATACTCTTTATTCTATCCACCCTGGAGGAACGAAGATGTATCAGGATTTGAAGGAGCAATTTTGGTGGCACAAGATGTAGAGAGAAATCAGAAGCTACATAGCCAAGTGTGATATCTGTCAGATAGTCAAAGTGGAACATGAGAGACCCGCGGGACTTTTGCAACCATTGTAGATTCCGGAATGGAAATGGGATTCCGTCAGAATGGACTTTATCACCGGTTTGTCTACTTCTAGTAGGGGAAATGACGCAATCTGGGTCATAGTTGATAGACTGTCTAAGGTAGCCCATTTTATACCTGTCAAGAAAACCTACCAGAGTTCGAAGCTAGCAGAGTTGTACATTGCTAGAATTGTCAGTTTACAAGGAACCCCTAAGACCATAGTATCAGATCGAGAAACCCAGTTTACCTCAAGATTTTGGCAGAAAGCCCAAGAAGGATTAGGCACCAAGTTGAATTTCAGCACAGCTTATCACCCACAAACCGATGGACGGACTGAAAGAGTCAACTAGATCTTAGAAGATATGTTGAGAGCTTGTGTATTAGAATATGGATAAAAATGGGAAGATTGTCTGTCTTTTGCAGAATTCTCATACAACAACAGTTATTAAGCCAGTTTGCAAATGGCCCCATTTGAATTTCTGTATGGAAGGAAGTGCCGTACCCCCTTGAATTGGTCGCAAGTAGGAGAGAGTCAGATTTTTGGACCCGACATCCTACGAGAAGCCGAAGAGAAGGTTCACAAAGTCCGTGAGCACCTCAAGACCGCCCAACCCAGACAAAAGAGTTATGCTGACAAGAGACGTAGAGACCTGACCTTCAATGTCGAAGATTTTGTGTATCTCAAAGTTTTGCCGTTGAAAGGAATGCAACGTTTTCAGCTGAAAGAAAAGTTAGCCCCAGATATATTGGACCCTTCAAGATTCTGAATCCCCGGGGAGAAGTATCATATCAACTGGAACTGCCAGAGGAGATGTCAGCCATCCATAATGTGTTCCATATCTAATTGCTTCGCAAATGCCTAGAAGTTCCGGAGAAGACTGAAGTTTTCAAGAACATCGATCACCGAGCCATTGATATCAACAAGGATCTGACATATCATGAAGTGCCCATTCATATCTTGGAAGAAGCTTTCAAAACCACAAGGACCCAGAGTATCAAGTTTCTCAAGATCCATTGGAGCAACCATACCGAAGAAGAAGCTACTTGGGAGCAAGAAGATTATATTAGGACTGAGTTTCTAGATCTCTTTAGTTCCTAGTTTTTCTTAAATCTCGGGACGAGATTTTTTTTAAGGAGGGAAGGTTTGTAACACCCCAAAACTTATAATCAAGTTTATCAAGTGCTAATCACCCAATATAGGGTTAACAAAAACTTTTATTAAGGAAATGATTTATGAATGCATGTGTGTTTGCATTAGTATAGAAATGAATGTATATGCCATGCTTGATTGTTCTAAATGATGTGAAATGGTTTTAGGATGAATGCTACATCATCTAGGCCATTTACAAACTAAATCCAAAGAGAAAGAAATCAAATAGGAATAAATAAACCAAATGGTCATTTTGACCAAAGTAAACCACTGGGCCACTTTGAGTGTTCCTAGAAGAGAATTCTAACATAAACTATTCTATTTCTTTTTACCCCTTGCTAGACCAAGTAAAAGTGTATCAAGGCCTACTTTACAAACTTACAAAAACATCTAGCAAATCAATTTAATGGAAAGTTGAAAATTGAATCTAGTTCATATGTTAAGATCACACTTTTTCAAAAACCTATCAAATCAATTCCCCTTGACCTCTCCCAGCGAACCTAGTTACTCAAGCTTAAGATCAAACCACTAAAAAATTTTGAATTAAAAATTCCAAACTTTGTTTCATGGGCCATTAACACAAACACCTTGTCTGTACTAATTAAACCCCTAGCCTAACTTCACTGTTGTGCATAGTAAACCTCGACCATTTGGTCCCCTCTGCACTCTCTAGTCTCCCCTAAGTCTAACCAGCACCCAGACCAATCCCCCCTTCGCCGTGGAGAACAGTGGAGCGCCGCCCGAATTTGGTCATCGCCGGCCGACCACGGCCAGCTTGCAGCAGACCGCCCCGTGCCCATCTAGGATGTCCAGGAGGTGCGCCGCACTCTACCGCCACCCCTGTCCAGGCCACGACCCCAGCCGAGCCATGGACCACCCTAGATATGCCGCGCACTGCCTCTCTGCGCCATGTCCAGAGAGCGCCAGTGCGCCACGCCCGACCAACTCGCCCAACTCGCGCCTTGACCTCACCGCGCATGCGCAACCTCGCCATGATCATCTCACCCCAGCAGACACCCCCGTTCGCCACCACGCGACCCGCAGCTGCCGCAAGCACCTCTGCCTAGGTTAATTTCTCGCCGGAGCTGTTAGTCGTCGACGATGATGATCGACCGTTAGATTAGAATTTGATCGCACGGTCTAGATTCACCGATACTGTTTCGCGTTAGAACGATCATTGGTAGTGGACTTTGTCGGCTACTTCTTGTTGTCTTGAGGTTGGAAATCTGTTTAGCTTCCCGCTCAGGCCTAGAAATTCAAATATTGATTTTCCTTTTTAGTTGAAATCCTTTTCTGTCCACTTATTCAAAAATCAATTCAAAGAGTTTCGCTTAACCAAATTGAATGATTCACATTTTGCTAGAAAGGTAACTAAAATATATATCCAAGGCTGTTGGATTTAAATCATTTGGAGTTAGAGATTTTCTATAGCAAAAATAATAAGATAGAAACTTTTGAAACTTCAAACATTTTTCAAAAATCAACCATAATAGCCTTTGAGTTAATTCTAACTCTCAAAAATCACATTTGATAATATCTATCTGAATATGTAAAAATATCTAGGTTTGCATGCAGTGACTTTGGACTAGTACCAAAATAATGCTATATAGGCATTTATAGTCACTTTAAATCATTTAAATAGTAATCTTAAACTTTATAAAATGTGACCAACCCTTTAAATCACATTCCCATGTATTAGAATATGTGGTGATGACATGTGTCCACATGATCCCATATTTTAATTGGAGAATATTAAATCTTAATTAATTTCAATGAGTAGAAATTACTTTTCTCAAATAAACTAAATAAAACTAGTCATTATTGCATGTGATGATTGTGATGATGCTAGATCATCAAGTGTGAGCCTTAGTGTGCTAAATAGACTTAGTTAAGTATTGTTTGGTGATTGTGTACCCCGTATTCATTTATAGACGATAGTACCGACCAAGGATACGAGAAGGAGGAGTTCTACCCCGAAGAAGAGGAAGAAAACTTCAATCACTGCACCAATGAAGGCAAGCCATCATTACTAAGCAAGCTAGAACCTTGCAAGCTAACACTTGCAAGTATTAACCTATGCAAGATGCATTAGGCATGCTTGGTTATATACTTTGATTTATACCCATCCCAAGTTTTACTTGCAAGCTTTACTCTTTACTTACCAAAGTTCTTTACTTTTAGTTAATGCTTTGTGAGGATTTGGAAAGATAGTATAGATAGCATAAAGAGTATAAAACTAGGCCTATACTAGATGTCATTCTATGGCATAAGATTGAGAGAACCTCATTAGTGAATACTCTTAACTTAGTGGCTAGTGCTAAGCATAAAACTTGATCACTTTAGATGGGAATACTTGGTGAAAATGATTATGAAAACCTTGGAATGATGCTTCATTCTATTGAAATGTTTTGACATGTGTTGAGAAACACAAATGGATTTGATGATGAAAATGTTGAGGCATGAGCCTTAGTCCTTTATAAAAACTGATGGTTGGGTTCGGATGCGATACCATTCCAATTTTACCGTACAACCACAATACCTAAATTGGGTAAGGCTTAGCCGGTAGTTTATATGCATTATTATGGGTTCTCTCGCAGGAGAGGTGTGAGATGAGGCTACCTCTTGATGATGTCCACCTATGCAGTGCCCAGGATGGCAGATGGCCATGGCTGGGAGGCCAAGCTCATAGGGGAGGTGTCTATACTAGAGTGTGTAATTGAAAGGTTATGATTGATTATCCGCATACTAAGTATGATGATTCAAGGTTATCCCTGACGGATGTATCGAATTTTGTGGTGAAAGTGTACCACCTCTGCAGAGTGTAAAACTATTCGAATAGCCGCGTCCGCGGTCATGGATAGTTGGAGTGGCCATACTGTTCCATCGTCAGATGTTTTCAAAATGACTTGTGAAGTGAACTATGATTTTGACTTGACCACAACAGGGTTGTGAATATGAAAACTAGGTTCCCAACTTAAAGTGATTTCGAACTTTAACTTAGTTTTCTTTACTTCTGAACTCAGTTTAGATAAATCTAGATTTTTGCAAATAAACTTAGAGCTTAGGATTCCTACTAGAACTACCTTACTTGTTAGTGATAGTTTGCAAGTACTTAAAAAGTACTCATGGCTTTGTCCCTGGCTATTCCCGTGGCCAGACTATGAGGAGGACTATCAGGAAGATGGACAGCATGACGGCTACAACAACTAGGATCATCTCCCATCGTCAGCATTGCTTGTGACACTGAAGATGGAGCCCACTACTATGCTTATTATTCCGCTGCTTGTTTGTATTAAGACTGGATCATGATATTATTTATTTGTGTAAGATCTTATTATGGTTTGTAATGGATGAGGTACTGTGATATACAATCTGTTATGTCTCACAAAAATGGTAATCCTGGGATTGCGATCTATGGTATAACAGGCATATGGGATTAAAAATCCGGGAATTGACAGTCATACTTGTCTAAACCTCAGGCATCTGATCCTGAAATGAATTTAGCTTATTTCACACACATACATACATGTTACTGGAGACCTTATCAAGTCTCACCACATTACCTCACATCATAGACGCCACGTGCAAACAAGAACTAGGTACCTTCTCAGGGTTGTTCTCCACAATAGACATTTCTAATAACCTATAGAGTCCAATGAAGTACAAACTTTTTTTATGCTCTTACAATAGAAATTCATAACATATCGATCCCGTCCTGACCGTGCGGGGGCAAGGACTAGGTATAGTGCGATTGGACGGTGGAGGGCTTCAGAGTGGTGCGTGCCACCTTGGGGTTGAGGGCACCAGAGAGGTTCGCGTAGCCACGGTCGAGGGCGCCGAGGAGGTTCACGCTACCGCGGTCACCAGAGAGTTGTGCGTAGCCGCAATCATAGGCATTAGAGAGGTTAGCACAGCCTCTCAGTCGAGGGCACCGGAGAGGTTCTCTTAACCGTGGTTAGGGACGCTAGAGAGGTGAAAGGTGCAAGTGAGACCTAGAGGTGGGGTAGCTTTTTGGGATAAGGTTTAGATCTAAAACTAGGTGGGGTTGTTCGCTTTGACCCATGAAAACAAGTTCGCTTTTCCAGAAAGATAAACAAGTAGGGAAACAACAATAAATTAAAAAATATAGGATACAATAATTCTCAAACAACCTAAGAAAGACGATAATGTACTCAAATAATAATTATACAATACATGTTTCAAACTAAAGAAAAATCAAACACAGTGCTACTCATTATCCCATTAATCCAACTCAACGGACTCAATATAGGTAACTGACTCTAAATCTGAATCAACTAACTGACGCATTATATTAACAACATCCATCACCTGAAAGGAAATCTACCTACATTCGGCCTTCTGCTTGCGGAGAACCTGTGCTGCTTCTTCTGTAGCTTTTTTGTTGATTTCGTCTAAGCGACACATCTTTTCAGCCTCGTGCAACCTTGTGTTTAAGTCGATTCCACACACGACGCAATGCGTGTGTCAGGTACACATAAGTGTCCGCTTATCAGCCCAAGAACAGACATCGCATTTGAGATTCAGTTGATCACATCCAATAAACTTGCGGCCGTTGTCAACGCTCCGATAGCGATCGTACATAACTCTGCGACGCGGCTTCAAGCCGCAAGCACACCGAAGAGGTGTTTCCATGACGATCCCATTCCATTGCGGGTCATTATCAATAGAATAAGATGGATATGGTTCGTCCAGAAACTGCGAGAGGGTGATTGAAATGTAAAAAATGAAATGGATCACTATCAGGAAACCCAGATGGATATTGATCAACAAACTCAGATGGATCTCGATCAAGAAACCACAAATATCCTCCTAGATCAAAATTAAAAGCCAGAAATGCACGCTTACATTCATCTCGTAGCCCACCTCGATAGTGCACCGCCTAGGTCTTGACGGAATCTCTACGCCGCCAGCCAAAGCTTTTGTGTAGAGAGAGGGTAAAGAGAAGTGAGGAATGGGGAGAAGTTGAAGAAAACAGAAAAGATATTTACAACCGCCCATCAGACACTTGCCTTCCCTAATGGGGCTCAGCGTCCAATGTGACGGGGTTAACTTGCCAGCGAGGGACGACCCATTGTGCAAGTCTCGTATAATCCACGATGCTAGTAATTATGCTAGTACAGTGTCAACCACAGCAGTACAGAGCGTCGTACTTGCCTGCCACCTACCACGACACCATTTTGTGTCGGTATCGGTAATACCATGACGTATATTTGTGTGTCACCCTCGAAAACCGCCGTGAAACCATGATCCATTGGGTAATTACCTTTCTTCTGTAAGTTTTGCTTGTGCGCCCTAAAAAAGTGTCGGGGATGGGGAGTATTTTTATAGTGTTCTAGGCTTTCCTCATTTGGGATTTATTGCAAAATTGTGCCGATTTAATTTGATTTTACGATTTTGTAGCCAATGATGCTCATAATTGAAGTAATCGAGATGGTGGAGAAGACATTGAAGATGATAAGATGGAACTAGAGCTAAAGATCAACGATATCATCTAGAAAAACAAGATCCAGAACGGTGAGTCTATAGGTTGAAGATGAGGAAGATCAAAAGATATGCACTCGAGAAGGAAACATGCTTACGATATGCATTCACAGTTATTTTTATCCTAGTATCGATTATCAACGCAATATTTGGATTTTTGTTAGGATTGTTGAGAAACACGAGATAGTTGAATGTTTGTTCACTTGTATGCTACACATTGTATCCATCTTAATAAAATACGTTTTAGTAGTTCAATCAGGGAAGGAGTATCTGAGAACGGCTCCTCCATGTTCCAACGACTATTTTCCAAGAGACCACACTCACCTCTCTCCATGATACAATGGCTCTTTTCTCTTGCCTATATATGCCTCCGATGGGCAGAATCACGACAACCACCTCTCTCCGCCCTCTCCCCTTCATGCGCTTCTTTCAGTTGTGTAACGTCGTACGTTGTTCCCTCCGAAAGACAATTGACCTGTTTTCATAGTTGTAAGAAGCACATGATTGGCAGAAAAGAGGAAGAATCACCATTGCCAGGATGTGCAGACAATACACACTCTTCCCCGTGCTCTGTCCATGTGTCTCCCCACCCTCAATTGCTCTCTCGAGGAGAGGCTTGAAGGATGACAGGATATATTGTCGTCACGGGAACCGGCGCCGGTGCCACGCACCACCGAGAACAAAGAGGAGGAGATGCTTTAGATTTAGTTAGTTTAGGTTTCTAAATACAGTTTACTTCTTTTTATCATAAATCATGTCAGTAATTTGTATGAAAACTAGTATAAGTTTAAATGGTGTTGGTATCTGGTTTACTTTTCTTTTCATCTTCAAGGAAACACATAAGGAGAGATTAAAAGTTAACACGGCAATTAATAGAGTTGTCAAATACCCCATCGGGGGTGTCATTGCACGGAAACAAATGAGGGCAAATATGTCATTGCACTAGAGGATCTCTGTCAGCACTTTGCTGGTCCAGTCATGTCAAAATATGCGCCAGGTAATGGTTGAAGTCCTTGACGCGACGTAAAGCTCTGTGTAGGTAGTTGCGAGGTTGGCATAGAGAGAACAGGGCAAATCTTAGGAGTGTTTCGAGCGGTGGGCAAAACTGAGTAGCACAAATCTTATTGGTCCGAAATGGTTATCCCTAGAACACATATCTTGCCGTGTCCACCGGACAGTGGCCATGAAACTCCACGCGTTTTAGATTTAGAGATGACTATAAATAAAACCTACTAGTATATCGTTAGATAAACTATAAGAGAATAGAAGGTATTTTCTGTCGTTAAAATTTTTAGCCATACCGACAGACTAAACACAAGCTGCTAGGCTGGTCAGATAAATCCGGTAATACTCCCTTCGTCCCAAAATAAGTGACGTGCATGTTTTAGTATATAGATACATCCGAATCTAGACAAATCCAAGTCACTTATTTTGGGAAGGAGGGAGTAGTTTATTCTATATTTCATCTGTGGCAACCTCGCGACACACGCAGAACGATGGGTTGACTGACCGAATCCATGAGATGGACTGATCCTGAACCCGCTGGGAAAGGGGAGGAATTTCAGGGGCTGAAAGAGGTGCGTCAAGGTTTGCACTGCCCGCCCATTAAACTCCGAATCTTCGCGTGCGGAATTCTAATTCCTGACGACGGTGACTGGATCCTGGCCTGAAAGTGATCGGAGTTCCTCGGCATGGCGCAACCCCGGTTCTGCGCTGGACCAACCGTCGGGCTCCGCGAGAGAAGCTATCGACGTGGCCGGGTTTGCTTGCCGTGAGCTTCGAATCAAATACTACGTAGCAAATGAACTTATACAATTTCGGGTTCTCCATCACGTTGGATGCATTCTCCATTTCTCCTCCTGTTGCACTCAGTCTAGTCGAGTACGCCACCTGATTCGCAAATCGGTTGCATCAAGGAAGAAACTTCTTCTTGCATGCAAAATCGTCGCACAATTACATCTCGAATCATCCATCCATAAGTCTAACTTCACACTCATTATAAATGCTACTGTACTGTATGGAGCGGAGGAGTAGAAGGGAGAAGAAAGCCAAGATTGCTGCTGGCTGAATGTAGTACTCCCTCCGTATCAAAATAGATGTCGAAAACTTACTAAAATTTAGATGTTTTTATATACTAAATAGTGTCTAGATTTACCTAAATTTTAAAAATCTACGACGGGAGAGTACTATAATGGAAGGTAGCCAACCACCCTGTCCTAGCAAAAGTGGTTAATTATATATTGGGTATATGATTAAGCAACGGAAGAGGGGCAGCATGATGCAAAGGTGATGGGTGATGAGTCTTTCAACATGGGGGCCGCCGAGTAATCATAAGCGGTTGGTGATGTAGCATCAGGCGTGTGCATGCGGCTTTTTACTACTACTCGTTTTGTGGATACAAAGGGAGAGGTGGAGAGGTGCTTCATCACTTTGTTGCGGCTTTCAAACACGTTGTTATTAATTAAAGGCTCGCTAAAGCTTCCCTAACGACCTTGTCAATCAAAGGTTGATGCCTACGTTTCGATAAAGAAGGTTGTTTAATGTGTGTGCAATGAGTCGACCTCCAACTTGAGGTTATCTAGAGCCCCGGACAATTCTTGAACCCATAAAAAGAAGTGGAGAAGAATAAGGGAAATGCAGAATTGAGGAGGCGATAGGCCCAGCTGGACAGCCCTAGGTTTGCTGCCTAGCTTGCCCTTGTTTGGCCCAGGTACTACATCACTCCTAATGAACAGCAATCTGAAAAAATATTGCATAGGTTAGCATAGAATTCTGCTATATATGAGAGTACCCTGACGCATGTGGCTGAACTACTGTATTAGTTGGATTTATTACATATTGTTGGGAAAACCGGAACACTGACCTATTTAACTCAACCTTGCGATTAGCAGACTCTAAAACATGATACGAAAATATGTAGCAGAATTAATGTAAACTTCGCACCACTTGTATACTAACTCATGGATCGTTACTCGTGTCAAAGAAAATATATGTATCAAACATATAAGGAGGAACAACATCACTTGCTACAAAAAATACCCCATGTCCCCGATGCGCGACAATTTTTTTGAGCGGCACAAGCGAAAATATCTGCAAAATTTGTTTACCTGGCAGATGGCCATTCACGACACCAATTTGTGGTGGCGGCCAAGCATACGCCGTGTCAGACGCGATACATATTAGTGTTATGGTAGGTGGTACAGAAGAGAGGCATTTTGTTAAGCTGTGCTTGGTCAACGGAGACATTTCAGTATTGTACCGTCCATTGCAAATGCCGTTAAATCTGACGAATGGTCAAACTCATCCCACTAATTGGTTTCAGCTCATTCGCGATCGATCGGCTTGTACGGCTATCATCGAATCTTGTCAATACAATTTTATTTGTATTCGCTAATATTAATATCGATGCGCTGGAGACTTTTTATGACAGTATGTAAATATGAATGACCGGGAGTTAGCCGAGTGGCTGACTCGTTGGACCCACCGAATATAATCACGGGAGTGGGTCTCTATGACTTACGTGCCTTTGAGAAAGTGGCGCCCATAGTTCTGCCTCACTTGCTCAAGAGCGCATAAAACAAACTCTATCATTCTCGGTGTTTTCCTATATAATATAGGGAACACTTGACCTCTAACCACACGTTGCCACACTCCTTTTCTGATCTATGAACCCTAGATCTCGCGGTAACACAAGATCCCATCCCCATCCCTCTCTGGTCTCCACTAGTGTCCAGTATTAACTCAAGATCTCATCTCTCCCCGCTAGTGTGCAATACTGATCCCAAAGATCCCACCATCTTTCCCCGCAAGTAGTGACCAAGCAAAAGCGTTGTAGAATGGCCTCGGGTGGTACCATACCGCAGGTCTCATCTTCATCCCTTCCACATATCAGTTTTTGTTTGTTTTTCTATCTCAATTTTATTGCTCTTTCAGTTCCACCGCGAGGAGGCTGGCTACTAGACCCACTGTGAGGAGGCTAGCTCCTAGATTTGCTATGAGGAGGCCATCTGCTAGATCTGCTTGGATGAAGTTTTGTAGATTGGTAGCTAGGTTGTTTGTACATGAAGATATATTCTTATAATCCCGATGCTATGCATAATCTATGTAGAATGGCAAGATCCTCAAGAACTACAAAAAATATAATTTTTTTTCTTAATAATCTTCCTTTTTATATTTTTTCCAGCTAGATAGACAGGAACTCAAGAGCTTCTCTCTTAAGGAAATCCTGATCAATAATATTTGCACTAGTTGTTGGTGATGTAATGGAATTTTATATCTTAAATATAATGGATGAAAATGGAATTTTATATCTTACATATTATGAAATTTATTATTTATTTTTTGTTGAGAAAAAAGATTCGTAAACCATGATTGTCATTAACTTTTTTGTGCCTCTCGTGTACCAATCACGGCAGAAAATATGCTGCACCTTTTACATGGTCCTAAGATTTCGTTGTCTTCTTTAATATACATAGGTACATCCAGTGCGGTGTCACGCTAGCGCTAGCTCGGCGTATGAAGATCTGCCCAGCCAAAAACACCGTGTACGCAATTTTCCTGACTTTGTTATCTCTGGCAGCTCTGTTTTTCCCGCGCTAGCGTGAGCGTGTCGATTATGCGTATGCCTTGGTGTTTATAACTGCTATGGCCGGCCCTCTGTGTTGTAGTGACTTCTCATTTCTCTCCAAATGTGATACATAGTCTATGGAATGGTGAGAAGCTCCGTCCTAGGAAGCCACATTGACTATCCTAAGGAAAGGAGTAAAAAATCAACACACGGGGACGCCAACCATTTTTACATGAAAAACCTCTCAACTTGAGAGGAAAAACAACGGACCGAAATCACCCAAATATTATTCCACTATTATCAAAATGGTACATAACTTGTTCTAATCTAGAGAGCACTAGAGATCTCATACATCAAGATACACGCGGATCTTAGATGCCAACACTAACATTTTGGTCACAACAGTTAGGGATTGGAACAATCTCATAAAATGTGGTGGAACCACAGCTTGAAGAAGACAAGATAGTTGATCTAGACATCACGGCCATGTGGGTGTTCTTGATTTAGCTTCTTTATTCCTTCTACATATTCCTCTTCTCTTCTCTCTGGATTTTATTCTCAGATGGAGGCTAACCTAGATTTTCGTAAGTCCACCTTAAAATGGCTGGATGGGAGGCTTAACATCCCCTTCTATTATGTGCAATGTTTAAAATGACCCTTGGTCATAACCCTAAAGGTTGGTGGGCACTTGCACCTGTTTGGGCCACCTAAAGGTTTCATAAGGCCACATCCTCATAGCCCGCGTGAGGAGGATACCCAACAAATCTCCCACATCTGACTCATGTCGGGGGCAATATGTCATCATATCCGATCCATTCTTGTCGGTATGGATCTTCTCAAATTTCAGCAATATGGAACTTGCAATACCTCGAATCCAATGATATGTCGCATCAATGTGATTAGTCTGAGAGTGAAAATTTGGATTCTTGGTAAGATGGATAGCGCTCTGACTATCGCGAAAGAGATCGTGATTCTCTTACCTCATTCCCAATTCTTGCAAGAATTTCTTCATCTAGTGATATAAGATTCCTTAGGAAATACATTTGGAAAAATTTAAGGTACCACTTAAAATTAGAATTTTTATGTGATTCCTTCATCAGCAAGTGATTCTTAGAAAAGGCAACTTGTCAAAAAGAAATTGTAAAGGTATTAAAAAAATGTTGTTTTTGTGATCAAGATGAAACAATACAAAATATTTTTATTCCATGTATGCTCACAAAGATTGTGTGACCTATCATGCAACTGGATTTTAACCTATCACACCCTCAAAATATATCTAATATTTTTGGTAATTGGTTTAGCGGCGTCGATAAGAAAACCAAGGCTCAATTCCGATTGGAGCTTGTGCCTTACTTTGGGCCATATGGAATGTACACAATAATATTATTTTTAACAATGCCACATTTACTATCTTTATGCGTGTTATCCCATTAGCAACACATTGGATACGTGTGTGGTTCTACCTACAAACTACGAAGAAGTCGGCCCACTGTGGTTTCTAGACGCAACGAATTGGAAATTGTTCTACGGGATATATATACAACCAGTGTAGCTTACGTTTTGATCACAAGATAACATGTAGATATGTAGGTACTCTTGGAAATATGCCCTAGAGACAAATAGTAATAATGATTATGCTATAACTATATTGAAAGGAAACGTCAATACACGTGTGATATATAAACAACCAGGAGTTCCCGGTGATACTCTAGTCACGGGTTCATTGGTCAACATATGATAAAGGTTTCCTGATCATATGACATTTATGTCAGTTGGAAATGGTGTCACCTCATTATGAGAATGAGATAATGAACTAATACCCAACCTAAACATCATGACCCGATCATGTCACAAAGTTCAAGTTACGATGATTAGAATAGACCTAGTGGACTATTTCTTAGACCATGAGGCTATATCAATCACTGTCACCCGAGGGCACTTTGATAGCATCAAACATCACTTGGTTAAACGGTGATCATAAAGATGTGTTTAGGTATTCGGAGGAACATTAGAGGCAATATATGTCAAGAGCGGGATTTGTCCATCCGCGTGACGGAAATATACTCGAGGGCCCACTCGGAGAAGTTATATCCAATAGCTGCGCAGCGTGTCATTTGATCACGGGGATATCACTTGTCGGAATGAGTCAAGTAGCATTTGTCGGTAACTAGATTGAACTCTACATGGTGATGTCATTGATCAGATCTCGGACAATGCAAGTATCGAGAGACAAAATTAATATGACACGACGTTCATGGTTCAAACAACGAAAGATTTCGTGGAATGCACAGGGGTCACATGGCCATCCAGGTCCCTATGTTGATCATTGGTGCGGGAGGGTCCCGACCATGTCTGGAGTTTCCCGAACTGTGGGGTATCATGCTTAAGGGCTTGATGACGCTTAGAGAGTGTTTTTAGGATCGGTAAAGAGAAGAGAGAAAACTGGAAGGGTTTTGGTAAGTCCATAGGATGTCCGGAGTGGAAGTGGAAGGTGTTCCATAGTCACGGAGATTGAATAATATGTGAATGAATGTTAAATATTGATTTAATCATTTATTCATAATTATTTAATAAAGAGAAAACCAATTAAAAGGTCAAAAGCCTTAATGGGCCAAATTCCGGAGGGAGAAAGGCCCATGAGGGAAAAACCGAAGGGAGGAAGGATAGAAGGGGTGGCCGGCTGGGCCTAGGGCTTCCCGCATGGGGCCCACTAGGGCCTTGGCCACCGGTCATCCCCCTCTCTCCTCTCCCTTGTTTAGTCCCACATGGCTAAGCTAGGTAGCCTTGGGGGTGGGATTTCTCCTATATATAGTGGGATATTTTGACCAAATAAATACAACAATATTAATAAAGGTTTCCTCACTTTTGGGAAGACCTCCAATTGATATTATCTCTCTCCTGTGACCGTGGTCCCAAGTTCGGACTGCGCGAACAAGAGTCTTGTTCACCGTGGAGCACCGTCACACTACGGGATTCGGATCCAGGAGCTCTACTTCCGCAACTGCTGCTGGAACGGGGAAGCGGGAGTAATCACCAAGCATCGGATGCATGTAACTCCCTACGAGGTGCAACATTTGAGGCACTAGAATTCGTTGAAGCCGCAGGAGCGCAAGGACTTCAACATGACCTTGAGGTTGGCTTTGGTTCGTCTACATCAACCATGCTCTCCCGAGAGTTGACAACGCTTTTCGGTCTTTGAGGGTAAGTTCGCGAAAAGCCCCTCCTATTACTGCATTACTAACAGATAGGTCCTGGCATCAGGGTATCAGGGGCGTAGGGTAAAATTTATTGTTTTCATACGCTAACCCCTACAGTGGTATCAGAGCTAGATCTATGCGTAGTATTGCTAGTACGGGTAGAACACACGAGATGTAGCATGTGGGCATTGATCTTTTAGCTGTTACCCTCCCACGTGTACTTGTGTATACCGCAGTAATGCTTGATGAAGTGGCCCCCAACCTACCTTACGTGTTCATTCGCGAGATTGGTCTACGCTTGACATACGGCTTGTACCGTATAAAGTGGCTTTGGGGTGTGTCTGTCTCTCTCGTATTCGTTGGTATACCATTTGCAACGGAGGGCCCTAAAAGGGGTGTAGTAGAGACAACTACTCGATCAGCGTTGTGGTGAAAGTTCATAGGTAAGAACGGGTCTTGTGCGAAAGCCCATTCAGCCACTGATGGCTCAATGCATGGCACCCAGAAAATTGCTTGATGGCGGTGTTGATGTAGAGCTCGTTGGGAACCCCAAGAGGAAGGTATGATGAGCACAACAACACGTTTCCCTCAGTTATGAAACCAAGGTTTAATCGAACTAGTAGGAGCAAGGAAACACCTCAAAGGTGTTACTAGCTGAGCTTTGGCAGGGTGTACTACCGGTGCTAGTAGCAACATGGAGACCTGCACAACACAACCACAGAACTTTGTCCCCAAATTGCAAATATATCTATAATTTTTGATGTTCCATGCTTAGTTTTATCCACTTTCTTGTGTTTTGATCCAACTTTGGAGTACTTTTCATATGATTTCTTGGACTAACCTACTAACAAGAGCCACAGTGCCAGCTGCCTGTTTTCTGCTGTTTTTGGTTCCAGGAAAGTTAGAAAATGAATATTCTCGGAATTGGACGGGACAAAAGCCAAAGTGCCTGTTTTTCCGGAAGGGATCAAGTGCGAGAATACGAGACGGAGAAGGGCTAGGGAGACACCACACCACCTGGCCAGGCCTGGCCCACCTTGATCTTTGTGGCGCTCGGCACCCCCTCGGCCTCTCCTTCCTCCTATAAGTTGCCCTCGGGACGCAAACCCTAAGTACCCGATCAAAAATCCATGAAAGAGTCTGTAGCCACCGTCATCTCCATCCCTAGATCGGGAGGGATCTGAAGCTCTTCCCGGCACCCTGCGGAGAGAATTCACCACAAGGCCTTCTTCATCACCATGCAAGCCTCCGATGTGATGCGTGAGTAGTTCATCCTTGGACTATGGATCCATATAGTAGCTAGATGGCTGGTTTCTCCTCCTTTGTATTTTCATGTTTAGATCTTGTGAGCTGCGTTCATGATCAAGATCATCTATTTGTAATCCATACATGTTGTGTTTGCGGGGATCCGATGGATATTGAGATGCTATTTCAGATTGATTATTGATTCTATCATGTCTTTGTTATTTGTGATCTTGCATGCTTTCCGTTGTTAGTAGCTATCTTGGCCAAGTAGATGCTAGCAACTCAAGAGATAATGTTATGCTCGATAGTGGGTTCATGCCTCTGTAATGTCTGGGAAGTGAGAAATCTCTAAGGTACTAGATGTGATGTTGCTACTAGGGAGAAAACAACGATCCTTTGTTCATAGAACAATCGTATTATTTACTTTACACGTAGTTAAGTAAAGCAATAATCTGTTGCTTGCAACTTAATCTTTGGAGGGGTTCGGATGATAACCTGAAGGTGGATTATTAGTCATAGATGCAGTTGGATGGCGGTATATGTATTATGTTGTAATGCCCAATCAAGTCTCAAAGGACTGAAGATGATTAGTATATCCATGTATTGCTTTCTCGGTGTTTGTCAATTGCCCCGCTGTAATTTGTTCACCCAGCATGTTATCTATCTTAAGGAGAGCCACCTCTAGTGAACTATGGATCCCGGTCCTTGTCTTTTACATACAATCTACAATCTTTTACTGCTTTGTGTTTACTTTCTGCAAACTTTTACTTCTTTCCATTCAATACGTTTAATCCTTTGTTTTCCGCAAAACACGGTGAGATTGACAACCTCATCACAAGTTGGGGACAAATTTTTGTGGTTGTGTTGTGCAGGTTTCCACGTTGCTAATAGCACCGGTAGTGCGCCCTGCCAAAGCTCAGCTAGTAACACCTTTGGGGTGTTTCCTTGCTCCTACTGGTTCGATTAAACTTTGGTTTCATAACTAAGGGAACCCCAAGAGGAAGGTATGATGAACACAACAACAAGTTTCCCTCAGTTATGAAACCAAGGTTAAATCGAACCAGTAGGAGCAAGGAAACACCTCAAAGGTGTTACTAGCTAAGCTTTAACGAGGCACTACGGTGCTAGTAGCAACTGGAGACATAACTGACAACCTGACAGAACTTTGTCCTGAACTTGCGATGATCTATGAAGGATCTGTATCGAGGGCAAGGAAGGAAGGCGAGAACAGGCGTGGGCAGGGCTGAGCAGTGGGCCTGATCAAAGCATAATCAAAATACATTGTCATCAGCCACATAAAACATGCAAAGATAAAGTAGAGGTGTCTAACTTTGTTTTACAGAGGGTGTTGTGATGTGATATGGTAGTTGCAAAGGTAAAGTAGTTACTTTATGTTTCTAAGTAGTAGTAGACAATCATGGAGATGATAGACTACCACGCTGGAAGGCACCAGTACCCTGGTGCCTACGGCGCCAGAATCCGGAGGCGCGGCATGGAGATCATAGCAAGAAGGAACATATCGTATCACTCTTACATTCAATGTTTATTGTTTGTATGTCTTATTGTGTGCTAGTATTATATACTCGACGGTAGCCTAATAAGGTGATCCCTAATTAAAATACCAATGATTGTGTTCTCCCTTAGTGTGCACCACCAAGAAAGTTCTTCGGTATGTGGCAGGCCGTCATGATCAGGTATCAGACATATCTACGTTCGCATACAGTGGGTGTAAGCCATGTTGCAGAATAAATACACTAAGGTTGAGTTGGCGAGCCTAGCATGTGTAGACATGGCCTCAGAACACGGATGGTCGAAAGATCAAGCATGACTCGCATGAATGATGTGACCGATGTTTCGGCGTCCACCTTTGCAACTATGTCGCTGGCCGTGACGATCAGGGGTAGTATAGTGAATAGGGATAATGTAATCACTAGAACCCTTCAGAGCATAGGTGTTTTTAATGGATTTATATATTTTAAATCATTTAATTATAAACTTAGTCTAAATTCATTTTGCAATTATAAATGTAGAAAACATTTCTCCCTGATGCTACCTTCCTTATTGACGATTAGTTAGATGGACAGAATCTTAGACTAGATGGATCCAACTTTTATATGTGGGTTGCGCGTCTCCATGTTCTCCTTAGCGAGAATGACGTGGTCGACTACATACTTGACGAGATGGATTTGGAGGAGCCCAGTGTCTTTGAGACCCCAGAGCAGCGGGAAGACCGCTATTACCATCATGAGATGTCCACCTTCATATTAGTAACAATGCGCTTCGGAATGGTGGATGAGTTGTGGAAGTCGTGGGTAATCTTGACCCTCGTACGGTAATGGTACAGCTTAGGTCACATTTCATGGAACAAGTGCGCATATGGGAGCATAAGCTGATGGGAGATTTCCTCTCCATTAAGATGGAGGAGAACTCTTCGCTTGATGACCACTTGGAGCGCATGCATGATGCGTACATGAGGCTTGTATACTTCCTGGATAACTGGTTGACGAGCTCTTTTGCAAATGGTGTTGTGCTACGGTCGCTGCCACCAAGCTACAAGCACATGCCAGGACTTGCATTGTGAGAGGCAATGCAGAAACACGAGATTTCATCAGGTTCATATCACATCTCAGGAATGTGAAGGTTGAACCTATTGCTGGAGAGGTCATCGATGACAAAGGTATATATTTGATATACAATTTTATAAATGTTATAATCTTGCAAACACATATAGTAATGTTAAAGTATATGATACTTATTCTATTTTGGTGAAAACAGGTCCTTTTGCATAAGAGTTGCTTACTGGAGAGGGGGTGACGTTGCATGTTGATGGCGAGCATGATGATGATGGCCAACGACACTCTTCCTTGACATTTGTCACTTAGTTTATCGTTTTAGGATGATTTTTGTAATCAATGGATATGTGAACTTCTTTAGTGTGTCTCCCTCTTCGTAAGACAGTTATTCATATGAGTTTGTAACAAATAGTTGTTCTACTTTTATGAATGATTTCTATTTGTGTTCATCTTGTTCGATTATGTGTGAATTATCCTTGTTGTTGAAACTAATTGATAATACATGACATTTGTAAAATATTGAAAAATGCCTTGAAAAATACCAAACTTAATGATATATTCATTTTGAATGAAGCCATTGTTTAAATTCATAGTTATATCAATAATATCTGAAATTCATTCAATTTATTGTCACATATGAATCATGCCTAAGTTCGTAAAAATAACTTAAACACCGTGTATTTCTTGAATACAAAGTGTTTGGTGAATTGTTGAAAGTGAATGCATATTCGATGTATTGTATTTCAACAAAATGGTGATTATCATTATATGATTGTTTGAATTTAGTAAAAGAGTTTACCAAAGAAAACATGAGTATAAAACTATTTGATATGATCAAAATATTTCATTATCCAAGGGTATTAAAGATAAAAGAGAATCTAATTACTACTATTTGATCAATAGTAATGAAATTCGACTTTATAAGATTGGCATAAGAAATTGTGAAATGCAATGCGTTTGAAATGTCAAAGTGCAAAGCATCACAAAGTGATATTTGATATCAAGTGGGTGAATGGATGGTGCCGAATAAATCATTGTAGTGTAGATGTAAAGACCATTAGTTAGAAATAGTTAGCATTCAATTAAAATATAGGGATTTCTATTTTCGTGCCCTCGGTTCGTTAGTTGTACTCAGTTTTCCCCAACCGCTTAGTTTTTCCTCACTTTTTCCCATCTCCTTGTACGAAACTCTCACATGGTCTGAAACTCACTGTCCGGCTAGCCTTCTCATTACATGCTGATAAGTGGGGCCATGTTCAGTCGGGTCCCATAGTGGACCCTCGCCGTTATGTGCTGACGAGTAGGGCTGGGTCCCGTAGTGTACCCTTGCCATTACATGCTGACAAGTGGGGTCGTGTTCAGTCGATTCCCGTAGTGGACACCTCTCTCAACTTATCCAGATCAGCATCGGACCCACATCTTATCCATGTGAGCGCCAGACCCATAGCTTACCCAGATTGGCGTTGCAAGATAGGACCCCGAGCCAGCCCCATGCTCGTGCCTGTGCTGTTGCTTCATTTTCATATAGTGAAATGTAATGCATATATGAAAATTATACACCTTTGAACTCTTTTAAATCGCACTTAGGACATGATAATGTTGTGCTCATAAAATTCTGATCATTTATCATTTCCATGGAGTAAAATATAATGCATAAACTTGCGTATACAAAAAATATACACCTTTGAACTCTTTGAAATCGCACTTAATACGTGATAATGTTGTTCTAAGAAAATCTTGAGAGATTATCATTTTCATAGAGTGGAATGTAATGCACAAACTTGCATATGTGAAAATTATAAACCTTTGAACACTTTTAAATCGCACTTAATATGTGAGAATGATGTGGTAACAAAATTTTGACAGATTATTATGTTCTCCCCATTTTCATAGAGTGGAATGTAATATATAAACTTGCATATACAAAGTTTATACACCTTTGAACTCTTTGAAATCACACTTAATACGTGATAATATTGTGCTAAAAAATCTTGAGAAATTATCATTTCCATGGAGTGAAATATAATGCATAAACTTGCGTATACAAAAATTATACACCTTTGAACTCTTTGAAATTGCACTTAATATGTGATAATGTTGTGCTAAGAAAATCTTGAGAGATTACTATTTCCATGGAGTGAAATATAATGCATAAACTTGCGTATACAAAAATTATACACCTTTGAACTCTTTGAAATCGCGCTTAATATGTGATAATATTGTGCTAAGAAAATCTTGAGAGATTACCATTTCCATGGAGTGAAATAAAATGCATAAACTTGCGTATACAAAAATTATACACCTTTGAACTCTTTGAAATTGCACTTAATACGTGATAACGTTGTGCTAAGAAAATCTTGAGAGATTATCATTTTCATATAGTGAAATGTAATGCATAAACTGACATATACAAAAATTATACACCTTTGGACTCTTTGAAATCGTACTTAGGTCATGATAATGTTGTGCTAATAAAATCCTAATCATGTATCATTTCCATGGAGTGTAATTTAATACATAAACTTGCATATACGAAAATTATACACATTTGAACTCTTTGAAATCGCACTTAATACGTGATAATATTGTGCTAAGAAAATCTTGAGAGATTATCATTTTCATAGAGTGGAATGTAATGCAAAAATTATACACCTTTTAACACGTTCCCTTCAAATTATATTCAAGTTCATTTGTTTATGGAGTTAAAGTACCGGTGACATACTCATTATTTTGCATGGATAGAGGGGTGCCCTCGACAGATATAGGGGTTATCCTGTCTGCTAGATCACAGAGGATCAACGGTTGGTGGGCACGATCCGTGTGACAACTGTCTCGATCAATCAGAGCATAGCAGCAAAGATGAACACAGGTGCGACAGATGGATACAAAGGGAGGAGAAAACTGAGTAGCATTTAAGAACCAAGGGCAAAACTGAGTAGAACTTAAAAACCAAGGGCAAGATTGACAAAAGGATTCAAATAGAAAATAGAAAAGATTTAAGAAATAGAAAATGAGTATTTTATACAATAAAATACATCTTGGCATACATCAAATTATTTGTAATTCAAATATACACCAGTTTGACAATTATTGCCTCATTCAGACAAACTATATTTTGGGGAGGGATGTTTTTGGAAGAGGCTTGAGTAGAAAGCCATGAACCTTCATAGATAGTAGGTGATTTGAGAAGTGGTGATTTAGGTTAAAACTTGGTTTATATACATTTCTTATGGTGGCAGGTCACATAATAAGACTCCCTGGGTAGATGCCACTATGTTTTGCTCTTTTTAAATTTGTTGTGCAGAAAATGACTCAATTAGCTAGCTAAAACCTATTCGTTGACTCTGTGTTGAACATCCATAGGAGGGTAAAACTGAGTATATTGCGCACGACAGTGTTAGTACTGGAGGGCAAAACCGAGTACAACCAAACTTCCAGTGTTACACTCGAGGGAAAAACTGAGTACAATTGAGTCGCCAGGGTTAGACACCAGGAGAAAAAATGTGACACACGGTACGGTGTGCGGTGCACGGGGCGGTAGCGGACACGTGTGGCCTTGAACGGTGCAGTAGCGTACATGTTTACGCGGTGCACGGTAGTGCAACGAAACATCGCTTCCCTTCTCCTTTGATAGAGGCCTTGATACGTTGCTAACGTATCTATAATTTTTGATGTTCCATGCTTGGTTTTTATCTACTTTCTTATGTTTTGTTCCAACTTTGGAGTACTTTTCATACACTTTCTTGGACTAACCTATTAATAAGATGCCACAGTGCCAGCTGCCTGTTTTCTGCTATTTTTTGGTTCCAGGAAGTCAGAAAATGAATATTCTCGGAATTGGACGGGACAAAAGCCAAAGTCAGTTTTTCACCAAGGGGGACATGGAGCCAGAATACGAGACGGAGAGGGGCAAGGGGGTGGCCACACCACCTAGCCATGCAGCCAAGCCTGGCCCGCTCCAGGGGGTGGTGCGGCCACCCAGGGCACCCCCTCGGCCTCCCCTTCCGACTATAAGACGCCTCTGATACAGAAACCCTAAGTACCCGATCAAAATTCCACAAAAGAGTCTGTAGCCGCCGTCGTCTCTGTCCCTAGATCGGGAGGGATCAGAAGCTCTTCCCGACACCCTGCCGGAGAGGGGAATTCACCTTGGAGGCCTTCTTCATCATCATGCAAGCCTCCGGTGTGATGCATGAGTAGTTCATATCTGGACTATGGGTCCATGTAGTAGCTAAATGGATGGTTCTTCTCCTTTGTGCTATCATGTTTAGATCTTGTGAGCTCCGTTCATGACCAAGATCATCTATTTGTAATCCTATATGTTGTGTTTGTGGGGATCCGATAGATATTGAGGTGCTATTTCAGATTGATTATTGATTCTATCATGTCTTTGTTATTTGTGATCTTGCATGCTTTCCTTTGTTAGTAGCTATCTTGGCCAAGTAGATGCTAGAAACTCCAAGAGTTAGTATTTATGCTCGATAGTGGGTTCATGCTTCTAGTAATCTGGGGAAGTGACAAAAATCTCTAAGGTACTAGATATGCTGTTGCTACTAGGGAGAAAACAACAATCCTTTGTTCATAGAACAATCGTATTGTTTACTTTACACGCAATGCTTAATGCAATTATATGTTGCTTGCAACTTAATACTAGAGGGGGTTTGGATCATAACCTGAAGGTGGATTATTAGTCATAGATGCAGTTGGATTACAGTCTATGTATAATGTTGTAATGCCCAATCGAATCTCAAAGGAGTCAAGATGATTAGTATATGCATGTATGCTTTCTCGATGTTTGTCAATTGCCCTGCTGTAATTTGTTCACCCAGCATGTTATCTATATTAAGGAGAGCCACCACTAGTGAACTATGGACCCCGGTCCTTTCTTTTATCATCAATCTACAAGCTACTACTTTCTTCCACTCGATACATTTAATCCTTTGTATTCAGCAAAACCGGTGAGATTGACAACCTCACTGTAAGTTGGGGGCGAAGTTTTGTGGTTGTGTTGTGCAGGTTTCCATGTTGCTGCTGGCACCGGTAGTGCGCCCTTCCAAAGTCTAGCTAGCAACACCTTGGAGGTGTTTCCTTGCTCCTACTAGTTCGATAACCTTGGTTTCATAACTGAGGGAAAACTTGTTGTTGTGCTCATCATACCTTCCTCTAGGGGTTCCCCAACAAGCTCGATATATTTTGGGCCATCAGGCATCCCCACTCTCACTCATCACTCACTCGCTCACTCAACCGTCTCCACTGTCCTATCACCTTCTACAAACCCCCAAGAAAACCCCAACCACACTAGCGATGTAGAAGAACCCATCAGAGCCTCCAAGGCCACTGGCGAGGAGACCCTCGTCCCCGTACAGGCCCCGTCCCCATCCCCGCATCCGCCATAGCCACCGGCGAGGAGGCCCCTGCCGGTCTCGGGCAGATCCTTCTTGGCTGGGACCCCTACAAGGAGAGTGTTTACATAAGGCTGGAGAACCCCTACGACACCAGCATCGCCGACCCATGGCCAGAGGTAACCAGGGTTTTCTACCCTTCCCTTGTTCTTCCTCTGTTTCCATCGTTGGGTGCTAGATCGTATGTTATTAGGGCTTGGCTGTTTGTATTTTTACAGTAGCTAATCCTCTTGTGTTAGATCTCGTATTTTGATGAATCCCCCTGTTTGTATTTGAACCCCCTATTCGTAGTTGGGATTAGTATTCGATTTGGTTTGAGATTTTGGGAATAATCAGGAGATCTCGATCGGTTAATTTATGCAAATAGTCAATCCCGATAATCAAAGTATCTCAGTCATGTCCTTATTACACTCTACTGTTTTTTTCCAACAGGAGGATAGCAGCGTCCAAGGACACCAAGACTCGTCATGTGCTGAGGAGGCTGAAGTCCGACCAGTACAACAACGGCGACATGTACAGGTGCCCCTTCTGCCCCACCAGGAGGCTCCATGCTGATACGTCCATTTTGCATCACTATTCTATGTCATAATTCACTGTTATTCATTGATATATTTTGTATTGAGAGGTGATACTTATGTTATTTCATCTGTTTTTGCATAGTTGATGACTTTTGGAGCATGGACCGCTGTAGTCAGGATTCTGATGGAAAAGGTGCTGTTTGGAGGCAAAATTCGCGAAGATCAGAAAATCCGGGAAAATATACGGAAAATCCAATTTTTCCAGAAGACGAAGGAAGCCAGAAGGGGGCTGGAGATGGGCCACAGGGGGCCCACACCCCCCTGGCGCGAGCCAGCCTAGGCCGTGCCACCAGGTGGTGTGGCCGCCCTCGTCCATCCCTGGCACTCCCCTCTGGCGTATATTATCCTCCCGAAACCCTAAGACTCGGGGAGCGACCACAGAAAGATTCTGCCGCCTCTGCGGGGCGGAAAACACCGAGAGAGAAAGATCTCTCCGGCAGACAGATTTCTGCCGGGGGAATTCCTTCCCGGAGAGGGGAGATCGTCGCCATCAACACCACCATCAAGCTGGACTTCATCGGGATCATCATCATCACCACCATCATCACCATCAGCACCCTCATCACCATCTCCATATTGCTGTAACAATTGAGTTGAATCTTGCATAGTTCTTAGGGGAAACTTTCCCGGTGTTGATTACTCTTTGTAGTTGATGCTATTGAGTGAACCATGGAATTATTGTATATGTTCAGATTGTTATACATCATTATTCCATCTCTGATCATGATACATGTGATGTCTTGTGAGTAGTTCGTTTTGTTCTTGAGGACATGGGAGAAGTCATGTTGTTAGTAGTGGATTTGTGTTGAGAAAGATTCAATAGTTTGATATTTAAGTTGTGGTGTACTTCTTCTAGTGGTGTCATGTGAACGTCGACTATATGACACTTCACCTATATGGGCCTAGGGGAATGCATTGTGTATTTGGCTACTAATCGTAAGGGTTGCCAGAGTGACAGAAACCTGAACCCCTGTTAGGAAACCATTGCACAAGGGACGTAAGGGTCTTCGAGTTTAAAGCTGTGGTTAGGTTTCTACCTTAATTACTTTCTTGTACTTACGGATGTTTGCAAGGGGTATAATCATAAGTATGTATTTGTCCTAGGAAGGTCAGTACATTAGCACAGGTTCACCCACACAACACTTAGCAAGCTAAAGAAGATTAATCAACTATATGAAGCGAAAACACTTGACAGTCTTCACATGTGTCCTCGAGAACGTTTGGTCATCTTAAATAATACAACCAGCTTGTCCTTTGCTGCATAAAGGATTGGGCCACTTGCTGCATTTATTCCTACTGTCTTTTATTTACTCGTACTTTGTTTACTTGCTTTATCAAAAACCCCTAAAAATCCGTTTGCTAAGTATTTGCAGAGAATTCCTGATCCATACCACTAGCCAGCACCTTCTGCTCCTCGTTGGGTTCAACACTCTTACTTATTGAAAATACTGCGATACACCCCTATACTTGTGGGTCATCAAGACTATTTTCTGGCGCCATTGCCGGGGAGTGAAGCGCCATTGGAGAGTGGAACTGGTAAAGGAAACTTCTACTGTGAGTATTGTTTACTTCTGTTAGTTGCTTTATTTTCGTTATGGATAATTCACTGAGTTTCTTATTTGGTAATGCTACTACCACTGCTAAGGTAGTAGATAAGCCACCACCTGCTGAGAATGATGTTTTTAAAATACCTACAAGAATTATTGATCGTGTTATGGATAACTACTATGTTGGGGATGGAACTGTCCATCCCGGTGATCATTTACTCTTTATACACGAATTATGTGGGTTGTTCAAGTGTGCAGGTATTACTACAGATCAAGTTAAGAAGAAGTTATTCTCATTATCACTGAAAGGAAGAGCTTAGGACTGGTATAAGCTGCTGAAGAATGGTCAAGCTCTAGAATGGTAGGAAATAGTGCCTCTATTTTAATCAAAGTTTTATCCTCCTAGTGAGATTCATAAAGATCGGAATCAAATATACAACTTTTGGCCTCTTGATGGAGAGAGTACAACTCAAGCTTGGGGGAGATTGAAGTTACTAATGCTCAAATGTCCCATTCATGAGCTCTCCAACAATATTATTATCAATAACTTTTATGCAAGGCTCCCTCTACATGACAAGGATTTATTGGATGCTTCTTGTGTTGGATCATTCACTCGCATGGAAGAAGAAGCTAAATGGGATCTTCTGGACCATATTCAAGACAATGCTGAAGCTTGGGAGAATGTGAAAGGTAGAAAGTCAGGTATAAATTATGATTATGAATGCATTGAATCTTTTATGGGAACTGATGACTTTCAAAATATTAAAAATGCTTATGGTCTAGACTCTCAAGCTATTGCTTCTTATTTTAAGGCTTTTGCTTCCTACATTGAAGTGCCTAAAAAGAAGTGGAATAAGTATCATGAACCTTATAAAGATATTGCTAAGAGTTTTCCTGCAAGAAATACTGAAGTTTATACTGCTAAACATGTTTTACCCGAACCTTATATTGAGAAAATGCCTTTCCCAGTTAAGATGAAGGAACATTCTATGATAGATAGTATGGCTAATGAAAGTACAAGTAAAGATGTTGAACCTGATAAACAAATGGTTGATGAACCTATAATAGCAAATGTGAAAGACTTTGTTACTAAATATGAGAAAGAGGGACACCCTATCCTTTGCAAGGATACCTCTAATATTGTTTCACATAGTAGTGTTATGAGAGCTAGTATTCCTATGTTTTCTGTTAGAATAAGTGATCATTGTTACGATGGCCCTTGTGATAGCTATATTGTTAAGTTTATGCATGATACTGAAAGTTACTATGAAAGAGGGGAAAGTGTTCTTATGCATCTCAATAATATCAAGTTTCCTCGTTTTATGCTGAAAGTTTTTATGTTGCACTTCTTTTGCCTTCTTATGCAAGTAGCCTCTGGTTTCAACAACTTGTCTGTTTACAAAATTCCCTTGAATAGGAAGTGGGTTAGACTTAAACATGTGTATTTTTGCTTCTTAATGCTCTTTTTCACTTCAATTCATATTCCTATGTGAGCATCTTCGAAATTATCATGCCCATCTTAATGGCTATAAAGAAAGAGCTTTTTGGGAGACAACCCAATTTGTTTTTGCTTTCAGTTTGTGTTTGTTTCTTTGAGTCTTGAAAGTTATTACTTCGGTAATAACAGATCCTTATCCGTTTTGTTTGGTTTTTATGTCAAGATCAACCTCTAATGAGAGAGAAGTAAGATTTGGGGAAGTTGCTGTCCCGAAACAGATTTTTGTGCTTCACCGTAAAAAATCGTGAGAGATCTCTGTATGTCGGATTGAGCTGTAATTTTTTGTGCTTCTGACCTAGGTTCTTATTTAACTTTCTTTAGTTTTGCACTTTTTGATTTGAGCAACAGAAGATTTTTGAAAATATTGATGTTTACATGCTGGTCTGTTTTGACAGATTTTGCCACTCTTGCATTTGCTTCTTTATTCGATTTCCTTTTTGAATTATTTTTGGGTTTTCGGAAGGAGTTGCTACAGTAGTTTATGTTTTGATGGTTTTCAGTTGAAGTTGGACTCAAATGTTTTATCACTTCACTTAAACTAATGTTGCTAATGAGAACTGTGTGAAGTTTTGTGTGAAAGAAATTTCTAGGAAGTGGAGATACTGGTGTAATAAAGAAGAGAAGGGTTTTATGACTCAAATAATAAGTGCATGAAGATGAAGATATCAATGATATTCAAGTGCTGACTCCGGAAGAATCTACTAGACACCAAATTCAGAGACCTGCAGAGTCTGTTTTCAAATAGGTAACAGTTCCAGTAAGAAAAGTTCCGCGAAAATACAATCCAACTATATTTTTGCAGTTTTCAGTCAATAAGGAAAGCTACGAAGCGAAAAAGGGACGGAAACGGAGCCAGGGTGGCCCACACAACCCTGTGGCACAGGCCCTCCCCAGGCCGCGCCACCAGGTGGTGAGTCCACCCCGGACTCCGCCTCCGACTCGTTTTCTCCCAGTACCTTCCTTTTGATATGAAACTTCGTAATATATAACCCCCCGGATCCCCGAGGTTTGTATATCGTGTTTTCGTCGTGTTTTTGTTTCGATCTGTTTCTGCCAGGACATACTCTTTGAAGGTTTAGAAGCACAATGGTGTCCGCCAAGGATAAAGGGAAGGGGCCTATGGAGGAAGACCTCCAAGACCCCGGGAAGGAGAAGGAGATCAAGGGTGAAGGTGAATAGGAGCAAGGCCAACATCTGCACACCGGCACTACCATTGCAAGCATTGGAGTGGTGACGAAACCTGCCAGGGTTAGAAGGACTGCACAGATGCAGACTGGGGGGAAAGCTCCTCGTCACAGTTTGGCTCCACGGTCACCTCCTCCACACACCAAGAATCCTTTCCATACCCTTATCCATGAGCATCAATACTAGAATATGCCCAAGGGGAAATTACCCTCCAATTGGGATTTGCCTTGTTCTAGCCATGCAGGAAAAGAAGACTTCAAGGAGGAAGAGTGGGGAAAGAATAGCAAGAGCTGGAATTCTCAATCCGACATGATCATGAGCCGCATTGAGCAAAACTCACAGCTGATTCGTAATCTCACCTTTGAGATTGAGGACTTGGGGAAACTGATCAAAGAGCTCATCGAGGATACCACCACCACCAAAGGAGTAATTCGTCATCAGGTTTGGCATCCCCATGGTTTGTTCCAAGCTTGGGGGAGTGTCGCGGTATCACATCACTATCTTCTATCTTTTTACCTTTTTTTGAAGAGTCATATCATGAATAGAGAAGTTATCATGTAGGATGGTTTGCATTATGGAAGTGTCCCCTCTCTCGTTAGATATGTATCCCTTGGTGCGAGTTTCCGTTATGGAATATTAATGAGAAGTTCTATCATTTACTCTTTTGCATAGCTTATATTAGTTTTCAGTTCATGGTTATATGATTGATCTTGTTGTTAGTATTGGTATCACTTTGGGATCATTGAGTTAATTTAGTTGGTTTTGGCAAACCTGGCTCGGTCAGTAGCAACACCTTTTCGAGAGTTGAATGAAAAAGATAGAAGTACTCTAAATAAATATAATTTCATCATCTTTCTTTCTTGATTTGATCATAAGTCTAGTATTCTCTAGTTAAGATCTTTTATGCTTCCAAGGAAGATTGCGTTGTTTGTTTTTATCACTTGTATGTTTGTTTGTTTCCTTCAACTCTTGTACTTGCTACCCAGCCTTGCTAGCCAAAAACCTGTACTGAGAGGGAATTCTTCTCGTGCATCCACTCCTTAAAACCAAAATATTTGCCATTTGTGTCCACCATACCTACCTATTAGCATTATTGCTATTCCAAGTAAATTCTTGTTTTATCTACCTTCCAAATTAAACTTGTTATGTGAAAATTAGTGATTAAAGCTCTCACGAACTTGATGGCACACTTTACTTTCTTGCACTTAATAAACTTGAACCATTGTGCTCACCTATGTTGCGTATATGCTTGCACTTTGTAAGTTGTGAATTAGCAGAACCATGATGTCATGGGGAACGCTTTCAACATTGCACTGGTACTTTGTACCTAGTTAATATCATGTTCATTTGTCTATGGATGTCGTCGGTGTGAAATGAAAGGGGAGCTTGTAAGTCCATGGAGTTATGCATTGTGTTAGAGAAACGCCTGGGCCACTGGTCTAATCCATGCTGACATGTTGGAAACCTGCAGCGTAACCATAACGAGTATCTATGAAGCATTCTTCTTATAAAAAAGAGATGGAGATTGAGAAAAGAGAAAAGAAAAAAAAGATATTATGAAAAGAGGAAAGAGAGAAAAAATCACCATATTCCCATGGTAAATAAGAAGATTGATGAGATGCTTGTTGTCTACCTGCCTTGTCATTTTGATATGGGGATTCTTCCGTATCATCGGGCAAGGGGTACCACGTTGGCGGTTCTCTATGATACACATATGCTTACGATGACAAGAACTTACCGGTGACTAAACTTGAGTAGCATGAGGAGCGGCCCTCGTATTCAAGGGACATGAGATTCTCAACTTACAACTTGTCAATGCATATCCTCATATTTCATCACTTTAACCTTAATCACCTAAAGATGCCTATGATAGGGGCAATGACAGCTGAAAGCTAGTAAGTATCATAATTTTTGGGATCTCTTTATGAGACTTGCAATCCCTGCTTCCCTCTACAAAGGGCCTTTCTTTTACTTTGTAGTTGAGTCAGTAAAACCTACTCCTTTCCATGTCACCAAGTATTTTGAGTTGTTTTGTTTCATTCATTCATATGATGATTTATACAATCATGTTTCTTATGTTCCTTGTTTTGCACATTGCTCTTATCTTGATGTTTACTACTTTGAAAGCTATCATTGAAAACCAGTTATTTGTGAACTCTAGCAAATTACCAACTATTCTTCGACCAAGAGCTAAGTTTGCCATTACCAATTATGATTCACTTTATGTATATTTATTGTGTTTCCTTTACTCAGTGCATGTTGAGTTATATAATAGTGAGTAGTCTTCTATTATGATCTATGTATTGATGAATGCGATGCTTCTTGTCTGTATTCTTTTATCGACTCTTCACTCCATAAGCCTGAGGCCATGTTTATTGAGCTCAGTTTCGCTTGGGGACAAGCGAAGTCTAAGCTTGGGGGGAGTTGATACATCCATTTTGCATCACTATTCTATGTCATAATTCACTGTTATTCATTGATATATTTTGTATTGAGAGGTGATACTTATGTTATTTCATTTGTTTTTGCATGGTTGATGACTTTTGGAGCATGGACCGCTGCAGTCAGGATTCTGATGGAAAAGGTGCTGTTTGGAGGCAAAATTCGCGAAGATCAGAAAATCTGGGAAAATATACGGAAAATCCTATTTTTCCAGAAGACGAAGGAAGCCAGAAGGGGGGCTGGAGATGGGCCACAGGGGGCCCACACCACCCCTGGCACGGGCCAGCCTAGGCCACGCCACCAGGTGGTGTGGTCGCCCTGGTCCACCCCTGGCACTCTCCTCTGGCGTATATTATCCTCCCGAAACCCTAAGACTCGGGGAGCAACCACAGAAAGATTCCGCCGCCTCTATAGGGCGGAAAACACCGAGAGAGAAAGATCTCTCCGGCAGACAGATTTCTGCCGGGGGAATTCCTTCCCGGAGAGGGGAGATCGTCGCCATCAACACCACCATCAAGCTGGACTTCATCAGGATCATCACCACCATCATCACCAACATCACCCTCATCACCATCTCCATAATGCTGTAACAATTGAGTTGAATCTTTCATAGTTCATAGGGGAAACTTTCCTAGTGTTAATTACTCTTTGTAGTTGATGCTATTGAGTGAACCATTGAATTATTGTTTATGTTCAGATTGTTATACATCATTATTCCATCTCTGATCATGATCCATATGATGTCTTGTGAGTAGTTCGTTTTGTTCTTGAGGACATGGGAGAAGTCATGTTGTTAGTAGTGGATTTGTGTTGAGAAAGATTCAATAGTTTGATATTTAAGTTGTGGTGTACTTCTTCTAGTGGTGTCATGTGAACGTCGACTACATGACACTTCACCTATATGGGCCTAGGGGAATGCATTGTGTATTTGGCTACTAATCGTAGGGGTTGCCGGAGTGACAGAAACCTGAACCCCCGTTAGGAAACCATTGCACAAGGGACGTAAGGGTCTTAGAGTTTAAAGTTGTGGTTAGGTTTCTACCTTAATTACTTTCTTGTACTTACGAATGTTTGCAAGGTGTAAAATAACAAGTATGTATTAGTCCTAGGAAGGTCGGTACATTAGCACAGGTTCACCCACAAAACACTTAGCAAGATAAAGAAGATTAATCAACTATATGAAGCAAAAGCACTTGACAGTCTTCCCATGTGCCCTCGAGAACGTTTGGTCATCTTAAGTAATACAACCGGCTTGTCCTTTCCTGGATAAAGGATTGGGCCACTTGCTGCATTTATTCCTACTGTCTTTTATTTACTCGTACTTTGTTTACTTGCTTTATCGAAAACCCCTAAAAATCCGTTTGCTAAGTATTTGCCGAGAATTCCTGATCCATACCACTAGCCAGCACCTTCTGCTCCTCGTTGGGTTCGACACTCTTACTTATCGAAAATACTGCGATACACCCCCTATACTTTTGGGTCATCACATGCCACAGACTTCAACTACCTCGTAAAGCATGCCGAGGACGTGAGGACCTGCAGCGAGTCCGTGAACATCCACGGCTTCATAGCCAAGCACCAGGCGCTCGGTCTTCACCTCCGCAACCTCCAGAAGGTGGCTATCGAGGAGGGTCGCATGCCCCCGATCAAGCCCAAGGCGCCCAAGGTCAAGGGACTGGGCAGCAAGAAGTGGAGGAGGCGCCAGAGTGCGAAGGCCGGGGCCCTCCTAGCAGAGGCCATGAGGGGCCACTGATCAGCTGCCACTGTTGTTGTAAAGCAGCTTCTTTTGTCTTGTATGTGTTGAACTTGTCTGCCGCTGCTGCTGAGTAGCGTAATTGTTAAACCTCGTTAAGTAGTGTACTATATAACCTATATTAGCTACTTTATCTACATCTTATCTGTTTACTGAATTTTTTTATGGTGCTGGTTAGTTTTGCTACTCTAGATTTGCTACCAGATTGGGGAAAAACGATGGCAAAAGGAACAATGAATGAAGAGAGAAGCTTCATTAGATTCGCTACCTTTTTGGGCAAAAAAACACAACTGTTAGCAAGAGAGAGGGAAAAAGTTGCTCTTACAAAGGACAATCATAAAAATAACAAAAAAGAAAACTTCTAATTTAGACGACAGGGCGCACGTAACCAGCAAACGCGCCCCATATGGTCCCACACCACGTCCCCCATAATTAGCGAGAGATGGATGGTGGTCTGCTGTGTATCCTGGCCCCACCTGTCAGCATGTAATGGTCGAGGAGACGTAACGTAACGCTCAATGCATGACCCACCCCAACGTGGTCCCACCGGTCAGCATGTAACAGTTAAGCCTTTCACCTAACGGCATCCTGATGCGCTCGACTTTCGATGTAGAGCTCGTTGGGAACCCAAGAGGAAGGTATGATGAGCACAGCAGTAAGTTTTCCCTCAGTTATGAAACCAAGGTTTAATCGAACCAGTAGGAGCAAGGAAACACCCCAAAGGTGTTGCTAGCTGAGCTTTGGCAGGGCGCACTGCCGGTGCTAGTAGCAACGTGGAGACCTGGACAACACAACCACAGAACTTTGTCCCCAACTTGCGATGAGGTTGTCAATCTCACCGTGTTTTGTGGAAAACAAAGGATTAACCGTATCGAATGGAAAGAAGTAATAGTTTGCAGAAAGTAAGCACAAAGCAGAAATAGTTTATAGATTGTATGTAAAGAAAAAGGACCGGGATCCATAGTTCACTAGAGGTGGCTCTCCTTAGATAGATAACATGCTGGGTGAACAAATTAAAGCGGGGCAATTGACAAACACCGAGAAAGCAATACATGCATATACTAATCATCTTGACTCCTCTGAGACTTGATTGGGCATTACAACATAATACATAGACCGCCATCCAACTACATCTATGACTAATAATCCACCTTCAGGTTATCATCCGAACCCCCTCCAGTATTAAGTTGCAAGCAACAGATTATCGCTTTACGAACTGTGTGTAAAGTAAACAATACGATTGTTCTATGAACAAAGGATTGTTGTTTTCTGCCTAGTAGCAACATCACATCTAGTACCTTGGAGATTTCTGTCACTTCCCTAGATTACTAGAGGCATGAACCCACTATCGAGCATAAATACTAACTCTTGGAGTTGCTAGCATCTACTTGGCCAAGATAGCTACTAACAACGGAAAGCATGCAAGATCTCAAATAACAAAGACATGATAGAATCAATAATGAATCTGAAATAGCATGTCAATATCCATCAGATCCCCGCAAACACAACATGTATGAATTACAAATAGATGATCTTGATCATGAACGGAGCTCACAAGATCTAAACATGAAAGCACAAAGGAGGAGAAACTAGCCATCTAGCTACTACATGGATCCATAGTTCAAGGATGAACTACTCACGCATCACACCGGAGGCTTGCATGGTGATGAAGAAGGCCTCAGGGTGAATTCCCCTCTCCGGCAGGGTGCCGGGAAGAGCTTCAGATCCCTCCCGATCTAAGGATGGAGATGACGGCGGCTACAGACTCTTTCATGGATTTTTGATTTGGTACATAGGGTTTTCGTCCCGAGGGCAATATATAGGTGGAAGGAGAGGCCGAGGGGGTGCCGGGAGTGGCCACACCACCCCCTGGCGTGAGCCAGGCCTGGCCACGCGGCCAGGTGGTGTGGCCGGCCCCTGGCCCCTCTTCGTCTCGTATTCTGGCACTTGATCCCTTCCGGAAAAATAGGCACTTTGGCTTTTGTCCCGTCCAATTCCGAGAATATTCATTTTCTGACTTTCCTGGAACCAAAAACAGCAGAAAACAGGCAGCTGGCACTGTGGCTCTTGTTAATAGGTTAGTCCAAGAAATCATATGAAAAGTACTCCAAAGTTTGAACAAAACACAAGAAAGTGGATAAAACCAAGCATGGAACATCAAAAATTATAGATACATTTGCAATGTATCAGCATCCCCAAGCTTAACTCCTGCTCGTCCTAGAGTAGGTAAGTGATAAAAAGAAATAATTTTTGAGGTGGCATGCACCATAAAAGACTTGATCAAAGTATTTGCAAAACATTCCAAGTTGGGATCATAGTACTTCAATCATACCATGAAAGACAAAGTTCTAGCAATAAGCAAAGAAACTATGATGCAACATGAAAATGCACAAACAAAAGATTCATGAATAACAATGCTTTGCAAAACGTTTGTTTGTTTCACATAAAGAAAACATAGCATAATAGTATTCAGCTTATCCCTCAATAGAGTAGCAAATATAAATGCATAGGACACCTTCAAAGTTCAAAAGAGTGACTAGATACAATAGTTTAAAGCAAGCAATAACAAGTTATGCATCAATCAACTAGTCTTGGGACAATGCACATAGAACTAAGAATGGCCACTATGCTCTCAAAGTAAGTGCGTAAAGATAGAAGGTGGAGACTCAATATAATGGTGTAAGAAAGGCCTTTTGTAAAAGGAAGTAGGGATTCAAGTCTCATAAAGAGCTTCCAAAAATTATGGTACTTATAGCTTTCAGCTCTCATTGCCCCTATCATAAGCATCTTGAAGTGATTAAGGTTAAAGTGAACAAACTATGGTGTACATGCTTGACGAAGTATAAGTCAGAAATCTCATGTCCCTTGTATACGAGGTCCGCTCCTCATGCTACTCAAGTTTAGTCACCGGTAAGTTCTTGTCATTGTAAGTACATGTGTATCATAGAGAACCGCCAACGGGGTACCCCTTGCCCGATGATACGGAAGAATCCCCATATCAAAATGATAAGGCAAGAAGACAACGAGCATCTTAGCATTATTCTTATTTACTATGGGAATATGGTGCTTTTTTTTCCTCTCTTTCCTCTTTTCATAGTATCTCTTTTTTTCTTTTTTTTTCTCTTTTTTCTCAATATAGGACTCTTTTTTTTATAAGAAGAATGCTTCATAGACAGCTCATTATGGTTACGCTACAGGTTTCCACCATGTCAGCATGGATTAGACTAGCCGCCCAGGCGTTTCTCTAACACATATACATAACTCCATGGACTTACAAGCTCCCCTTTCATTTCACACCGACGACATCCATATACAAAAGAGCATGATATCAACTAGGTACAAGTACCAAGTGCAATGTTGAAAGCATTCCCCATGAAAGCATGGTTCTGCTAATTCCCAACAAATAAGTGCAAGCATATACAACATAGAAGACACAATGGTTCAAGTTTATTAAGGTCAAGTAAAGTAAAGTGTGCCTTCAAGTTCGTGAGAGCTTTAATCACTAGTTTTCTCATAACAAGTGGAAGGTAAACAAAAGCATGAATATACTTGGAATAGCTTAAGCTAGTAGGTAGGTATGGTGGACTCTTTGGAATAACTTGGTTTAGGGAGTTGGATGCATGAGTGGAACTCATACTTGGTGGTGGAGGCTAGCAAAAGACTGGGAGCGACAAACTAAGAGAGCAATAATGGCCATAATCATGCAGAGCAACAAAACATCATTGATCAAAGCATAAAGTGATACTACAAGTTGAAAACTAAAGAATCATAAAGGCTATGGTGACTTGAGATAGTCATAACATGGTGTGAGCATGTGCCAAGTCAACCCAAATAAAGCATCAAAGGAGAATACCACTATACTATGCTTTAATATGCTAAAACAACGCATGATTCATCCAAGGAACATTAAGCAATCTCAATTGTTTATAACAAGTCATGCTACAACAAAGAATACTAAGCATAAAGCCAAAACAATATCAAGCATGGCATGACAAAGACAGCCATAGGCCAAAAACGAGCTCTTTTTACCACATAAGCATGAACTTTCCTACTCTTTTCCAAACCAAACCAAACTAATTGCAAACCAAAGTATGAAAGAGGGGGTCCAACCAATTTATTCATAAAACTAAGCAAACCAAAGCAAATGAAAACCAAAATGAAAACAAAAAATAAGACGCTCCAAGAAAAACACAACTGTGAATGAAACAATAAAAATGAAGCGTTTGGAAGAAACCTGGAATTTTTATTGATGAAGAAGGGGATGCCTTGGGCATCCCCAAGCTTTGACGCTTGTAATTCTTGGATATTTATTGGGGTGACACGCGTGGCATCTCCAAGCTTGAGCTTTAGTCCATCCTTCATCTCATTGCTCATTCCTTCCATACACCTGAAATTTTTCCTTCATACAAAACTTCACACAATCTCATTAGCAACATTAGTGCACTTAAGATAAATAAGTCTCAAGGTTCAGTTCTAACACTAAATAAACTTCCATTAGAACACTAGATACTGTAGCACTTCCCTCAAAAAGCTCAATTCCCCAAAAGAACTCAAGAAGGAACCAACAAGAAGCAAATGCAGAAAATGGCAGAAATCTGTCAAAACAGACCAGCAGGTAAAGACAAATTTTTTCGAAGACCTTATGTTGCTGAAATCAAATAGTGTTGAACTAACGAAAGTTAGATAGCAACCTGGGGCAGAAGCACAAAAAATTACAGCTCAATCTGACATACAGAGCTCTCTCAGGAATTTTTACGGTGAAGCACAAAAATCTGTTTCGGGACAGCAACTTTCCCAATCATTACTTCACTCTCATTAGAGGTTACTCTTGGCACAAAAAGCAAATAAAAAGGATAAGGAGAGGTTATTACAGAGGTAATAACTTCCAAGACTCATCTAAAACTTTTGGGTTATCTCCCAATAAGTACTTTTCTTTAACGCCTTTAGGTTAGGCATAAGAACAAAGAAAGAATCAAGTGTTCTCAAATGAAGAAGTATTAAGATCAATACAAGAAATATTTTCAACAAGGCAGGGTATATCATCCAAATAAGTTCGAGAGGATCCTTTCTCAATGCTCTTAGGTTCACTACTCAAATCAAAAGGGTTTGCAGGAACAATCCAATCAAGATTCTTTTCTATGGCATCATGTATTGCTACTAGTTTAAAGGGTATTGGTATCTTAGGTTTCTCCCCATTAGGTTCGGTCTTGTTCATCTTTTCTCGTGTACCAACAACATATACACATGAGCCTAGCATATTGAAACGTTCAAAGACTTTTCTATCTTCCTTGGCAGCATCATAGAACTCTTTAAACAAAGTTTCTAGTATAAAATCTCTCTTTTCAGGGTCTTCAATTTCCTTAAGCTTAAGAAACATTACTTGCATTAAGGGGTTGAGATTAACAAACCTAGCTTCTAACATGTGAATTAAAGAAGCTGCAGCAATCTCATAGTTTGGAGCAAGTTCTGCAATGGATCTATCCTTAGTATCTTCATGCTTACTAACATGATTAAAGAATTCTTCAATGTTATCTTTCCCAATTATAGAACCACTACCAATTGGAAGGTCTTTCAGGGTGAATGTAGGGATCAACATGGTGAGTTGAGGAAGAGGTGACAACTAAAGGAGACTTAAATTTTTTTTTGGGTTTTCAAATAAGAAAGAAAACTAGTAAAACTATTTTTTTTGTGTTTTTGAAGAACAAAACAAGCAAACAAAGCAAAAAGAAAACTAAGCAAAACAAAAACAACAAAGTAAAGAGATTGGTTATGAGGGACTCCCCTTGTGAAGATGTCCTTGAATCCCTGGCAACGGCGCCAGAAAATGTCTTGATGCGCTCGAATTTCAACGTAGAGCTCGTTGGGAACCCCAAGAGGAAGGTATGATGAGCACAACAGTAAGTTTTCCCTCAGTTATGAAACCAAGGTTTAATCGAACCAGTAGGAGCAAGGAAACACCCCAAAGGTGTTGCTAGCTGAGCTTTAGCAGGCCGCACTACCGGTGCTAGTAGCAACGTGGATACCTACACAACACAACCACAGAACTTTGTCCCCAACTTGCGATGAGGTTGTCAATCTCACCGTGTTTTGCGGAAAATAAAGGATTAACCGTATCGAATGGAAACACAACAATAGTTTGCACAAAGTAAACACAAAGCAGAAACAATTTATAGATTGTATGTAATGAAAAGGGACCGGGATCCATAGTTCACTAGAGCTGGCTCTCCTTAGATAGATAACATTCTGGGTGAACAAATTACAGCGGGGCAATTGACAAACACCGAGAAAGCAATACATGCATATACTAATCATCTTGACTCCTCTGAGACTTGATTGGGCATTACAACATAATACATAGACCGCCATCCAACTACATCTATGACTAATAATCCACCTTCAGGTTATCATCCGAACCCCTCCAGTATTAAGTTGCAAGCAACAGATTATTGCTTTACGAACTGCGTGTAAAGTAAACAATATGATTGTTCTATGAACAAAGGATTGTTGTTTTCTCCCTAGTAGCAACAGCACATCTAGTACCTTAGAGATTTCTGTCACTTCCCCAGATTACCAGAGGCATGAACCCACTATCGAGCATAAATACTAACTCTTGGAGTTGCTAGCATCTACTTGGCCAAGATAGCTACTAACAACGGAAAGCATGCAAGATCTCAAATAACAAAGACATGATAGAATCAATAATCAATCTGAAATAGCATCTCAATATCCATCGGATCCCCGCAAACACAACATGTATGAATTACAAATAGATGATCTTGATCATGAACGGAGCTCACAAGATCTAAACATGAAAGCACAAAGGAGGAGAAACCAGCCATCTAGCTACTACATGGATCCGTAGTCCAAGGATGAACTACTCACGCATCACACTGGAGGCTTGCATGGTGATGAAGAAGGCCTCCAGGGTGAATTCCCCTCTCCGGCAGGGTGCCGGGAAGAGCTTCAGATCCCTCCCGATCTAGGGATGGAGATGACGGCGGCTACAGACTCTTTCGTGGATTTTTGATCGGGTACTTAGGGTTTTCATCCTGAGGGCAATATATAGGCGGAAGGAGAGGCCGAGGGGGTGAGGCGGCCACACCACCTCGGCACGGCCAGCTGCCGCTGGTCGGTGGTGTGGTGGCTCCCTGGCCCTTCTCCGTCTCGTATTCTGGCACTTGATCCCTTCCGGAAAAATAGGCACTTTGGCTTTTGTCCCGTCTAATTCCGAGAATATTCATTTTCTGACTTTCCTGGAACCAAAAACAACAGAAAACAGGCAGCTGGCACTGTGGCTCTTGTTAATAGGTTAGTCCAAGAAATCATATGAAAAGTACTCCAAAGTTGGAACAAAACACAAGAAAGTGGATAAAACCAAGCATGGAATATCAAAAATTATAGATACATTTGCAATGTATCACATCCCTCTGTCCGAGCGCATGTGAGGGTTTCAGAATGGAGGGAGGGAAAAGTGAGGAAAAACTAAGTGGCTGGGGAAAATTGAGTACAACTAACAAACTAGGGGCACAGAAATAGAAATCCCTAGAATATATAGTGGACCATCTAAATTCGTAAGATCGGCGCCATATCTTGTATGGATCGTCGTGAAAGTTTTGGGGTTATTCGATATAACCAAAAGAATAGCGAATAAGTCCTTGTAGAGTATTCATTGGAAAATATGAATACGAAATCCATGGCTAGAACCAAAATAAAGGCAAAACTAGATTTGCTTAAAGTTTTGGTGCTTTTTCAAGAAAGTTTATGTTCTCGAATGTGGAGCTTATGGAAGATAGTGAAAAACAAGATGAGGATTTAAAATCCTGCATCAGTGTTGAGAAGCGCAATGGAAAGTGTTCCCAAATGATTCTCTTCATAAAGGAAAGAATCAATGATTATGATCATTGTGTTTTCCCCACTAGTGTTTTCACTACATAAAGTAGGATTCGAAATGTAGCCCATATCTTTTATGGAGGAATTTGTGAATCATTTATCACATTACCAGAATTTGACATACCTACGAACTACTAAGGAAATAATGGTGAACTAAAATTATGAGAAATCCTAGAGGCAAAATTCACTTAAGATTAAAAAGCAATTTATTGTTGAATCTTAACAAGTAATGGGTTACTTGAATTTTCCAAATGATTGCAAAGTCATGAACGAAAAAGGTGAATAACAAAGGCACAATTTGTCATCAATAATGTATTGGACAAAATCAAATGAATTTGATTCAAAAGTGCTGAAAGTCTAGTAGATTTGATACTAGTAAAGTAATAGTGTCTCATAATAAATCTCTCAGTTTGATAATTGATCAAAGGATTTTGAAGGTATTCAAAATAGTGAGTGGATATGCAATTTGCATAAAATTGAGTGGGAGCTATGAAAGTCTTCCTAAAACAATATGTGAATGACATATTTTTGAGTGGGAGCAATATAAGTCTTGGACTCAAATATGTCGGGAACACATTTTGAGTGGGAGCAATGCAAGTCTCGGACTCAAATATGTTGGGAACATATTTTGAGTGGGAGCTTAAAGATTGATTCTTATGTGTGTATGACGCAATAAGAATAAAAGTGCAAGTACCAATAAATAATGATTTATAAGGATTAGAAGTTGAAAGTAAGTCATTACAATATTATGTAGTATTCCTAAAAGGGATTCTAAAAAGTTTTTCGGGAACATGAATTGATTAAGGATTGGTCCTTGGTCATTCAAATTAGGAATAGTATTAAGTTAAAACATCAATGGTTGAAAGAAATAAAGGATGATCATCATCCACTATGTTGAGACATAGGTTCTATCTTGAAAAACCATGATGACAACTTAACATAATATATGATCCAACAAGGAATGTTTGAAAAGTGATTAAGTATGAATCACAAAACATTGAGGTAAGTTTGTCCACAGTGTCTAATTGAGAACTATAGATTTTTTTTCAAAACCCATGAAGGATGACATATCTTAAAAGAATAAAGGGTTATGTTGTAAGAAGATTGGAAACTCCTATAAGACAATACCGACTGAAGTCAAGTAGGAAGCGAGGTGAGATGATATAACATCGAAAGTTTCACCTAGTGCAATAATGTTTCGATGATTACATTTATAATAATATATAAGGGTACCATCTAAAGTGGTGTATACTGTTATTGCGGGACTAGTTCGTCTTTAACACAAAATGTTGTGTCCCAGGGCATAGTGCCCATGGGAAAGCCCATGAGTTTGATATAAAGTCATCGTAGGCTCCTGGAAACCGACCTCATTCTACTGCCATAACTACGATGCATACACAAAGATGTTATCATGAGATGATCAAGTATTAATGTCAATCAAGGTGACATTAGTAAGTTGCAAAGGATTTGGGACTATAAAGTACAGGCCCAAGACTCAACCTCTTCCATGAGCAAGCATGGTCAAGGTACCGGGATATATGGTGCCAATGATTAAGAACAAATGCAGCTAGTTTATTTATACTCTAGTGCAAGTAGGAGACTGTTGGAAATATGCCCTAGAGACAAATAGTAATAAGGATTATTATCATATTTCATAAAGTTTATGATTATGTTTTATATCATGATATAACTATATTGAAAGGAAACGTCAATACACGTGTGATATATAAACAACCAGGTGATACTCTAGTCACTGGTTCATTGGTCAACAGATGGTCAAGTTTTCCTGATCATGTGGCATTTATGCTAGTTGGAAATGGAGTCACCTCATTATGAGAATGAGATGATGAACTAATACCCAACCAAAACATCATGACCCGATCATGTCACGAAGTTAAAGTTACGATGATTAGAATAGACCTAGTGGACTATTTCTTAGACCGTGAGGCTATATCAATCACTGTCACCCGAGGGTACTTTGATAGCATCAACCATCACTTGGTTAAATAGTGATTATAAAGGTGTGTTCAGGTATTTGGAGGAACAATAGATGCAATATATGTCAAGAGCGGGATTTACCATCCGCGTGACGGAAGGATACTCGAGGGCCCACTCGGAGAAGTTATATCCAATAGCTGCGTAGCGTGTGATTTGATCACGGGGATATCACTTGTTGGAATGAGTCAAGTAGCATTTGTCGGTAACGATATTGAACCCGACATGGTGATGTCATTGATCATATCTCGGACAATGCAAGTATCGAGAGACAAAAGGAATATGACACAATGTTCATGGTTCAAATGACGAAAGATTTCATGGAATGCATAGGGGTCACATGGCCATCTAGGTCCCTCTGTTGATCATTGTTGCGGGAGGGTCCCGACCATGTCTAGAGTGTTCCCAAATTGTGGGGTATCATGCTTAAGGGCTTGATGATGCTTAGAGAGTGTTTTTAGGGTAAGTTCATGAAAAGCCCCTCCCATTACTACATTACTAATAGATAGGTCCTGGCATCAGGGGTTCAGGGACATAGGGTAAAAAATTTTGTTTTCATACGTGAACCCCTACAGGTACTACATGCTTCTTTCTTGTTTATATGGTTCATACATGTATAGACCTTGTGTGACCCATGATTTCTACCTTTTGTACTCTTGTTTGAAATGAATCTTTGTCATAGAATGAATGTCCCACAAAAGAATAGGGGCACCGACGAGCCCCAGATTAGAGAGGGGACTGAAAGCATGCTTAGATCTTCAATACGACAATGGGTGCGAGGGATCTCACACACAACATAGAGGTAACATAGGTTTTTTTACCCAGGTTCGGGAACCCCCGCGAGGAGGTAAAGCCCCTACTCATGCTTGATTGTATTGCTCGTGTTGCTTCGTGAGGGTATGGCGACAGGTGAATGTCTAGGGTTTCTGATCCTAAGGATCAACCCCTTCTAAGGTTGGGGTTGATCCTCTTTTATAGGAGCACTAGGCCTCTTCCCCAATTTGTTGGGTGGGAAGGGCCACCACATTGCCGCCTAAGGAGAACTGGTCTACAAGACTACTTTACATACACTAGGTCGAGGACCTTTGGAGGTTGTCGGTCCATCGTAAAGCCGGGGTCACCGCTGACGTCACCCCATAGCACGGTGTGATACGTCGTAAACGTATCTATAATTTTTGATGTTCCATGCTTGTTTAGTATCTACTTTCTTATGTTTTGTTCATACTTTGAGGTACTTTTATACATTTTCTGGAACTAACCTATTAACAAGATGCCACAGTGCCAGTTGCATGTTTTCTGCTATTTTTGGTTTCAGAAAAGCTAGGAAGGAAATATTCTCAGAGTTGGACCGGACAAAAGCCAAAGTCAATATTTTACCCGAAGCAACACGGAGTCTGGAGCGGAGCCGGAGAGGGGCACCAGGACGGCCACACCCTAGGGTGGCGCCCAGCCCTAGGCGCACCGCCACCTGGTGTGGGCATCCTGGTACTCCACCGACCTTGCCCTTCCACCTATAAAAGCCTCCCGGGATGAAAACACTAGGGACCCGATCAAAATTCCACGAAAGAGTCTGTAGCCACCACCATCTCCATCCCTAGATCGGGAGGGATCTGAAGCTCTTCCCGGCACCCTGCCGGAGGGGAGAGATCACCCTTGAGGCCTTCTTTGTCACCATGACTGCCTCCGGTGTGATGCGTGAGTAGTTCATCCTTGGACTACGGGTCCATGTTGTAGCTAGATGGTTGGTTCTCCTCCTTTGTGCTATCATGTTTAGATCTTGTGAGCTCCGTTCATGATCAAGATCATCTATTTGTAATCTTACATGTTGTGTTTGCGAGGATACGATGGATATTGAGATGCTATTTCAGATTGATTATTGATTCTATCATGTCTATGTTATTTGTGATCATGCATGCTTTCCATTGTTAGTAGTTATCTTGGCCAAGTAGATGCTAGCAACTCCAAGAGGGAGTATTTATGCTCGATAGTAGGTTCATGCCTCTAGTAATCTTGGGAAGTGACAGGAACCTCTAAGGTACTAGATGTGCTGTTGCTACTAGGGAGAAAACAACAATCCTTTATCCATGGGACAATCATATTGTTTACTTTACACACTTTGCTTAATGCAATTATCCGTTGCTTGCAACTTAATACTGGAGGGCAATCGGATGATAACCTGAAGGTGGATTATTAGTCATAGATGCAGTTGGATTACGGTCTATGTATAATATTGTAATGCCCAAACAAATCTCATAGGAGTCAAGATGATTAGTATATGCATGTATGCTTTCTCGGTGTCTGTCAATTGCCCCGCTGTAATTTGTTCACCCAACATGTTATCTATCTTACGGAGAATCACCTCTAGTGAACTATGGACCCCGGTCCATTGTTTTACCATCAATCTACGATCTATTTACTATTTACTATTTACTTTCTGCAAGCAATTACTCTCTTCCACACAATACGTTTAATCCTTTTTTTCAGCAAAACCGGTGAGATTGACAACCTCACTGTAAGTTGGGGCAAAGTTCTATGGTTGTGTTGTGTTGGATTCCAAGTTGGAAACAACACCTTGGGGTTGTTTCCTTGCTCCTACTGGTTCGATAACCTTGGTTTCATAACTGAGGGAAAACTTGCTGATGTGCTCATCAGACCTTCCTCTTGGGGTTCCCAACAAGCTCGATATATTTTGAGCCATCACGGTGCCTCCTACCGCCCTCTTGCACAAAAGTGGAAAAGATGGAGTGGGGTTGACGTTGGTGCCGTCAACCTTGATTATCACCGAAGGAGCTAGATAATGTTTGTTCTTTTCCAAGGTGGGTTGTGCAGTCTATGCATCCGTGGACTGCCCCCGTTAATCTTGTCTTCTTCCTTCATTTTCGACGAGATTACGAGTATGCCCCAGGACACGTTGGGAGAGAATCCAATGCCCTTGTAGAAAAAGGGGGCGCCCCCTCATGAAGCCATCCTCCTGGAGGCGACCTAGATGATATCTAGTCCCAGCGGAGAGGGCCTCCCAAAGAGTTGCTAGTTCCACCTTTGGGTCCCGAACATGCATGCTGGGGAGTGGTGGCCTCGCAAGGTCGTCGTTGCTTCGGCGATGGGCCTAGCGACCGGTGGGTTAAGGTACCCTGGTAACCAGGAATCCAAAGTAGCCCCCAGTCACTTGCCATGCACGTGTCCTTCGGTGGGCACGAAGGGGCAAGGGCTCAAACGATCGATGGGGCCACTTCCACTGCCTGAGTCAACACAGGGCCGCTTGCGGTGACCCAGCATACCACTGCATGATGTAGTATACTATAGTCATTGACATAACACCAATGAAACACCGTTCACCAGTATTACATCCCTCAAAGTGGTACAACAGAAACACAGCAGGTCCAAGACATGACTATAGATTACAACTCGACTCTTTACAAAAGATCTAGACAACACTCTAGGTTGAAGAGAGAGAAAGAAACTTCTTACACAGAAGAACCAGAAATAATAACTTAGAACTATCTAGCTAATAACTAGCATCTAAACTATCTGGCTTGCAATTGCTGCTAGTGCAATGCTCCACAGAAGTAGGAGTTATGGCTAGAGTATCTACTCCTATCTAATGAAGATCTTCGCCTTTGCTTTGATTTATGTATATGTTGACTTTATTGACTTTATTGAAGAACTTGAGCTGCTGATGATGGTTTCTTGAGCAGAAATTGATGTTTACGTCGTCTTCAGCGGCTTAGAACCGAGCAAGGGTTAAGAAGGTACGGTTGAGTACGAACATACTCAGCAAGTTCACTAAAAAGGAGTGTATGATGCACTATCTCTACAGCCATAGACCATAGGTCGTAGGCAATGCAGGTTTTCCTAAACACTTCTTCAAAGGTTGCTTTTATTCTGAAAATTATGTCCGACAGGCTTCATAGGTTGACCAGAACCTTTGTGGGGTTCCTTTCCTGCCGCGTTTGTAGCTCCTTCCCAGAATAGGGAGTAACATGTCACAGTTCTTACACTCTACAGAGGTATGTTGCTTTACCCATGAGAGACCTTAGCCTTGTTGCACATCCAAGTCTAGAGCTTGTCCATACTTCCTTGTTATGGGGCCCAGTCTAAGATCCAAGCCAATCACTGCCCCCTTCGCGACCACGCATGTCCCATTGGTGTACACCATGCCCACATATTGAATTACGACAATGGTTGGTATAGACCTTTCAGATGCCAGAACTATCATGGGACGTTGAGGGCTCCCACCCATATGCTTCATATCCTCTATGAATTACTAATTAATGCATGCTACGAGTGATAACAGCCACGACCTAGGCATCCGGATACATGCAAGAGGAAGAAGATACAGCTGACTTCTTCGTCCCATTCCAAATCTCATGGTTAACGCGTAATATACAGCGCTAGAATCACTGGCGACATTGGTTGTTAAGTCCTAGATATTATTTTCCTTTACCACTGGAACTGTATCAGTAGATTATTACCACTTGGTAAATAAACCATAATCATATGATTATGAAAATAGTATTTTCTGACCTGTTTGAAATGCATGTGATGACAACATTTGAGTTACAAGCATTTGATAGAAAATAATCAAAGGACATGAGCAAGTTGTGAACTTGCTATTTGTGATTGCAAGATTATGCACTCACAATCTTCGAGATAAAAGAAGATCCAAATTTTGTAAATAGCATCATTAGTCCGGTAAGGACGAATGTTTAAGAAGCAAGATGCAATTATGCATAAGTAATGTGGTGCAATTTGATAGACGCGAATCCCCGGAATAATCGTATCTGATCTAGGGTTTGGAGTTTGTGATGAGTTCTTTGGAATGTGTTGCATTTTTTACCAGCTTCACACATGTGCTTCTTGTTAAGGCTTGTGAGAGTGTGTGAAACAATATGTAAGTACAACAAGTAGCATGCAATACTAAATCACTCAAATGGGGCATGGTATCTAAAAGATTTCTTAAGCAAGATTATTAATCAATTAGAGATTTTAAAGACATATTTAAGTATTACTTTTAATGTTTCTTAAAATAATAAATTTTGAGGAAAATGTTACTTTTACAAAGTAAAAGCAGTTAAACTTAAAGCTAACACTTTAAGATTTTCTTCTTGGTTATGAGTATCAAAGAAGAAAATAATTAGCATATTTGAATAACTATTCCACTTGTAGTGGATACTTATATATTTTGAATAAGTACTATATTATATGTGGCTCACTTCTTAATATTTTATAAAGGTAGAAGATAAGTGTTATTGCTTTTATGGGGTAGTGTTTTATTGAAATTATATGAATGGAATCACTTACTTAATTTAGAATTAATGATTACTTAAAAACTTTGTTTAAACTTAAAATGGATTCCCAAACTTGTGAAAGAATTAGTATAAGAGTTTGGTGATTTTATAGTTAATAAAAAATTTAAGGAACAGAATATACTTATTTTGAATGGTAGTTGTAGAAACTACACTTTAAAATGGTTGGTTCAATTTTTACGTTATATAAACATCAATTGAACATGTTATTTCCCTTTTTAGACTTTAAACAAATAATGCCAAAGGCAAAGTAAAGATTTCTGTATTTTTAATCCATTAAGATATTAGAAAATAGTTTTAACCAAGACTTATTAAAGTTTTACCTTTATTTGACTTCAAATGTGTAAGAGGATATTTTTAATGTGTAGATTTTATTTTTGTGATCATTTTGGTATATTATAAGTATTTTTATGATTTATAATTAATAAGATATGATTTTTATAAGTTTTACAACTTTATAAATACTAAATAAATAATAATACTATATTAAGTATCACAAAAATGTACAAAATTAGTTTCTAAATGTAGATTTTGTTTTTCTAAGAATTTTGATATATTATATTTATTTTATGAATTTTAAATAATAAAATATATTTATTTAAGATTTATTCCTAATAGTTTATTTACTAATAATAATTATTTAAGGTGGAAAATAAAACATGATATAGGTTTAGAATATATAATTTATTTTTTATGAACATTTTGATATATAATATATGTTTTTCTGAATTATCAAACAAAAGATATAGAATTAATAAGATTTATTCATTTCTAGTTAAATTTTAAATATAGATATACCTTTTATACCCAGACTAAATCTACCCTAGGTCACTGACCAGTGGGCCAGTGGCCACGTCAATCACCACATGTGCAGTTGACTAGGTCAAAATTGCTGACTGGGCTGGGGTGAGATCAGCATGACGTCATGCTGATGTTATCTGGAGATGATCATCTCAGATCGAAGATCGATCTGACAATTTGGTGCGCGCATGTGGCTGTGGTTGGGCTTGCTGGAAAGAGGACGATGCGGCGAACCAGATAGTGGCGGCTCTGCCCGCTATTGGTCACCGGAGGTGCACCAGCGATGAGCTTCTACGACGCTGATGGTGGTACACGGTGCTATGGCGATCCAGACCAACCTAGGAAGCGAGAGAGACATGGGAAGAAGCATATGCTCACTCTGATGACGATGGTGAGGTCGATGAGGCATGGGGAGGTCTAATGATGGTGAACTGACGACAATGGCCCATGGTGGCCGACAAGATGCCGAGCTCGATTCCACCCGACTTGGTTCGTGCATGCTTGCGAGACTTGTCGGAGGCGAATGAGGAAATGATGGAGAGCACGACGGTGCCCCTTGTTGACTCAGGGGTGGTCCATGGTGGCGAGACCAGCAGACTCTAGCGAGCTAGGGTTCAGTGGTGGAGAAAATGCAGAGAGAGAGAGAGAGAGCAAGATGGAATGAGGAGATGAGGATGGAAGGAAAACATAGTGGCGTTCTTATCCCTCCCCAGCGGCCATGGCACAGATCTTGGCGCAGCAACGACGACGCTGCTGCCAGCGAGCTGCTTCCCCGGTCGTACGCGAGGTGGACGATCACGATAGTCTGGACGAAACTTTATTTGGGTCGGGCTGGTACTGGGCCATTGTAGAGCAAGAGAGATGTGGTGGAGCTTTCTCGCAGGCGGTAGATAACGCAGAGGGTTGCTAGGCTGAAGCTGTCGTGCTACTTTTCCTTTTTCTTTAGCTTTTTTTATTTTCTGTTTTCTGTTTTCCTTTTCAATTTAAGTTTATACAAAGATCCAAATATTCAAAATTCATTAAATCAACTAGGGTTCTGCATGGTTAATGTAACTAGTTGGTTTGGCAGTCCTTTTTACTATCTTTACTAATTAGGATTATATAAAGGATTATTTTCATAAGAAAACATAAATAGGAACTAGGGTTTTAGAAATTTATTTCTTATATAGAAAAGCTTATAAAAATGGTTTCCATTATCATCATAATAATTATTTTGGTAAGGATTTAAGATGGTGAATGATATATATAGGACTCTATTCCAATTTAGCCTTACTTAAGAATTGATATAAATATATGATAAGGTTCTAAATCTCTGTGGTTAATAATATGGCGTTTTAAATTTCAAGGTTCTTTAAAGTTTGGAATTTCCTTTATTCAAATTCCTCTAAAATTCTGTCTATCACCATCCTACTTATTCCCAAGTAGGCATGTATCACTTCTTGAACTAGTTGTTCATTACTTCCTTAAGTGTGGTTAATGTTTTGATAGAAGTTTATTCTATAATTGTGAACAACCATTATCCTTCAGGTGGCACAAGTGATCTCAATGCCCAACAACATTTAATTAGGGTTTTTTAATACCACACTTACTATGGACCCTAGAGGATACACTACCCTCAAGTTTCTCAGTGAATGTTGCTAGGGATCAAGATTCAAGGATTGATCCAGAATTTATAATCCTGAATGATACCTCAACTTAGAGTGAGCTATAAATATTACTTCTTAATGTGGTCTTGATGATTCCATGAGACTAGGTTCTTGTTAGGGTTTAAGATAATTAAGCAAACAAGGCTTTCATCCTTAAAAACTCATCTGGTTCTCTAATTCTCTTGGAAGCTTTAATTGTCCAAGAGGTATTTTTCAATGGTTACCTAGGAATAGGAAATGGTTCCACTATCCATTTGAGTCTAGGGTTTGAATAATGAAGTAGACATGGGTCTGTCATGGCTTGATATACCGTTGGTTAAAGATTTCTCAAGTACTCCTACCTTAATACCTCATTAAGCTTATCTTAGATAAGGAATTCCTTTCCTAAATATACTTTATCAATCTCTCTGATATTATTAACAAAGATCACCTCTTCCTGAATAAGTTAATCATCTGACTCCACCATATCCATCATCATATGATGACATGGTCTTGCCACTTCAACATCACTCCTTCATTCTTCTCCTAGTATATATCTAGAACTTCCATTTATAAACTACCCTTAAGGAAGTCATTCATCTAGTTAGTTATAACTTCATTATTCCATTCTCCTAACACTCTTCCTTTACTACCTAACTTGCACTTCTTAACCACCCTTGATGAATCCATCAATCTAGTTACTTCTAACTCCCTTCATTGATTCCTTTATATACATCTTGCAACTACTTCCAAGGCTTGCAAGATTACAATTCTCACTAGATCACATGTGATATCAATCTTATGGAATGGTATGGTACTACTCCCATAATACAAGTTGTTCTTGTATTAACTTGGTTAAACTACTATGACTCCAAATACTCCATAATAATCCTATTATATACTTCATCAAACTCTAGCTTGACTTCTCATAATCAAGCTAGATGATTCAGCTTACTAAGGTTTTGCCTAATTTGGTATACTCACAACTCTTCTTCATCAGCTGGTCATCTATTCTTGAGTGACTTTAGAATAATGACCACCATCCTTTGATCATGCTAAGCTTAGGCTTCTAATTTTCTGACCAAGATCTATCATCAACTAAGTACTAGACTTGTACTAGTTTCTTTATAGAGTTTATCTTGTTAAGGAAGCTTACTCCAAATTTGTAGCTACTTGGCTCAACAGGATTTATTATTTAATGTACTAATACTACTAGCCTTCTCATAGCTCCTCAAGCACCAGTTACTTCTTGGGTGTAGATACTTCTTCTAGTTAACTCATGAGTGAGTTAACTCCTCCAACATCAAATGGTTTGATCACCACTAAGGATCACATTCCATTGATGATGGCACACTCTACCATACTAGTTCCTTCTTATTAATTTACTTAAGGCCTTTGGAAGGTTAACATAATAGGTCAATAAGCTCTAGGTCAGGAATTGGTTACTCAACATTGATGATCAACTAACACTAGGACTTGGCTAAATAGGAATGTTATCTCTTCATATGATAGTAAGAGTATATGCTGGATGGTCTTGGCTTGCCTTCCTCTTCCACTCTATTTGTGATAAGAGTTAAAGCTTAGGAACTACCATGATTCTCATGGTAGAAATAACTATAGTAAACATGTATACCAAGGTTTAGTTATTAAGTTTCTTTGCTTAAGTTATAAGCTTAATTGAGTATTCAAGAGTTGTTATAATGAATACCCAGATATGATCTCCATAAGATCCTTCATAAATGTGTGGTTGGTTTAGCTTAGTTCTATTTGATCTACCCATAGATCAAATTATATTATCCAAAGATAAGGTTTTAGGAAAGGTCATATTGAAACTTATCGCAGTCAACTTGATGATCTACTTCAGTTCCACGAAGTTAAGAGAAGCTTCAATCACTTTGACAAGTTTTATTTTAAAGCGCGAAAATTATCCAGCCTTTCTATGCATGAATGTGATGCACACACCTCATCTCAGCTTATTTCTAAGCTAATGCTGGGATGTTACACCGCTGGAGTGTGCATCTTGGCCATGCACACCAAGCGGTCATGCACTTTCTATCGTCTGGTCCGGAAACTGCCACGGGGTCGGCCACGCCTTGGAAGTTGCTCCCCCACGATTGATGGCGCGTGGGGTGGACTGGCGGTTAATGCCTGGTAATTGAGGCGATGAAATAACCTTCCACCTAGATTAATAAGAGTAGATGTGTGATGCCCATTTCCCTCGACGCCATTGACTCTACTCCTTATCCTTTCTTCCGATCTTCTTCAGCCGGTACTTTTTGATATGTTGCAAACGTATCCATAATTTTTGATGTTCCATGCTTGGTTTTATCTACTTTCTTATGTTTTGTCCACACTTTGGATTACTTTTCATATGATTTCTTGGACTAACCTATTAACAAGAGCCACAGTGCCAGTTGCCTGTTTTCTGCTGTTTTTGGTTCCAGGAAAGTCAGAAAATGAATATTCTCGGAATTGGACGGGACAAAAGCCAAAGTCAGTTTTTCACTCAGGGACACCAGGAGCCAGAATACGAGACGGAGAGGGGCTAGGGCCCAGCTACACCACCTGGCCGCGCCAGGGGGTGGTCTGGCCACTCCAGACACCCCTCGGTCTCCCTCTTTGCCTATAAGATGCCTTCTGACCTAAAAACTCAGGGGGTACGACGTTTTTCCAGAAGGAGTTCTGCTCCACCGCCACCACCAGATTCCATGAAACAGCACTAGAAACTCCATTCTGGCACCCTGCCGGGATGGAGAATTGGAGGAGATCATCGCCATCATCATCACCATCGCTTCTCCATCAACCATCCATGTTTCTCCCATCTATGAGTGAGTAATCCCCCGCTGTAGGCTATGGGGATGGCAGGGATTGGATGAGATCGTTCATGTAATGGCATCAGATTGTTAGGGCATGGTGCCTAGTATCTTCTATTAGTGCTTTATGACTTTGTTGCGACTTGTTATGATTAATGCTTGTCACTAGGGCCCGAGTGCCATGATTTCAGATCTGAACGTGTTATTGATTCATTATGATAGTATTGATTATGGTCTTACCTGCAAGTTGTATACACATGTTGTTGTCCGGAACCAATGGCCCCGAAGTGACAGAAATCGTGATAACCGGAGGGAATGGCTTTGATGTGAGGATCACATGTGTTTATGGAGTGTTAATGCTTTGCTCCGGTGCTCTATTAAAAGGAGCACCTTAATTGCCAGTAGTTCCCTTGAGGCCCCGCTGCAAACGGGCTGGCAGGACAAAAGATGCTGTGTAAGTTCTCATTGCGAGCACGTATCAATATATATGGAAGACATGCCTATGATTATCTAGTACTTGGATGCTTTATCTTATTTATCTGCAATTGCCCTATGTCTGTTTGCCATGTGAATTGTCTTGTCCATGCAACACCCGTCCATCCATCCCTATGCCTCACTTTTCGAATCCTCATTTACGCTATTGTTACTGCTGTCTTTACTTTTACTACTGCTGTTACTTTACTATTCCTACTACAAAACTGTTGCTACTGATAATCTGCTGTGAGCAAGATTGTTTCCAGGTGCAGCTGAATTGACAACTCAGTTGTTAAGGCTTATAAATATTCTTTGGCTCCCCTTGTGTCGAATCAATAAATTGGGTTTCACTTCCCTCGAAAATACTGCGATACACCCCCTATACTTGTGGGTCATCAAGACTATTTTCTGGCGCTGTTGCCGGGGAGCATAGCTTTATTTATCAAGTTCACTTGGAATCACTATTGTTCAAGATTAGTTTATTTCTGCCTTGTTTGCTTGTTTCTTTATCAAAAATACAAAAAATTAGTTCTTACCCTAGTAGTTATTTTCGTTGGTCTGTTATTGTCTTGCTTTATCATGCTTTTTATCAATGGTTGGTTTCTTTGAAACTAAATCTTATTGGCAAGATGGGTTCACGGAAGATCAAAAATATTATTATAAGGAACACCGCTTGTCACAAAAAGGAAAAACTTATGGGAACAAATTGATAAATTATATACCATTGCTAGAAACGTGTGCTCTACTTATAATATTACTTATTGCTTTGATAAATCTTATTGTTGTAAGAGGTATAAACACCTCCCTTTTCAATGTGAGTATAATGATAATGTTACCATATCTTCTTATGTTAAAGGAAATTATGACTATTATGATGTGGAACAAATTGAAGAATTTATTTCTTGGAAGGGTGCATTTGAACTTGCTAGTTTGCTTGAAAATATTGATGATTCACCTTATAAATATGAGGTTTATGATATACTTAGTTTTTGCTTTGATAATTACAAGGAAGAAAATGGCTATATTCTTGAATATACTAATAGATGCTTTCCACAAATGGAAGAAACTAATGCCTTGCAGGATCTTATGGAAGAAGAAATTGATGAACCTGAAAGCTCATTAGATGAAAAAGAGGAGGAGAGTGATGAACAAAAGGAGGAAGAATTGATTAGCTACCCATGCCTACCTTCTAATGAGAGTAACTCTTTATCCCTTACATTATTTGATTATCCCCCATGCTTACCAAAGGAGGATGAATGTTATGCTCATGTTATCTGTGATAATCCTTTATTTGTGCCTAACTTCGAGATGCATGGTACTAAATAGTTTTGCTTAGAAATTGTTTACGATAAAGCTCTAGACAATGGTCCTATATTGAATGATCAGTCATCATGTTATAGAATTGTTAAAGGTGGGTTTGAAGGTTTTAATCCCACTATTTTTGAGCTTGATAAAAAATATGTTTTTGTAGAACATGAAAAGCATGCTTTATGTGATAGTTATATTGTTGAATTTATTCATGAGGCTACTGAAAATTATTATGAGAGAGGAAAATATGGTTGTAGAAGTTTTCATGGTATTGAAACACCTCTCTATATGCTGAAAGTTTTCAAGTTACTCTTGTTTTATCTTCTTATGCCTGTCACTTTGTTCTTTGCGAATTTATTTGCATACAAGATTCCTATGCATAGGAAGTGGGTTAGACTTAAATGTGTTTTGAATTTGCTTCTTGATGCTCTCTTTTACTTCAATTCATATTTCTTATGTGAGCATCCTCTCAAACTATCATGCCTAACTTAAAGGCGTTAAAGAAAAGTACTTATTGGGAGATAACCCAAAAGTTTTATATGTGTCTTGGAAGTTATTACTTCAGTAATAACCGCTCCTTATCCTTTTTTTTGTTTTTTGTGCCAAGAATAACCTCTAATGAGAGAGAAGTAATGGTTGGGAAAGTTGTTGTCCCGAAACAGATTTCTATGCTTCACCATAAAAATTCGTGTAAAATCTCTGTACGTCCTTTTGAGGCGTGGATTTTTTTTCTTTTGCCCCAGGTTGTTATCTAACTTTCGTTAGTTCAACACGTTTAGATTTGAGCAACAGAAGGTCTTCGAAAATATTCGTCTTTACTAGCTGGTCTATTTTGACAGATTTCTGCCATTATTTGCATTTGCTTCTTGTTGGTTCCTTTTTGAGTTCTTTTTGGGGAATTTAGCTTTTTGAGGGAAGTTTGTAACATCCCAAAACTTCAATCCAAGCTTATCATGATCAAATCATCCAAAAATGGGGTTAACAAAAACTTTTCCAAATTTAAAATGAAAGCATTCATATATGTGTGCATTTCAAATAGGAGTTGTTTTGAATTTCCATGATTGTGTGATCCTTTGCTTCTAAAATGTTTCTTAGCTGATTTAAACATCATCTACATCATTCCCAAACTTTTCCAAAAAGAAATCAAATCAAAAAGAATTAAAATGAAGGAATGGTCATTTGGACAAATTTAACTCTCATGCCTACTTTGGCTACTCCTATTACTCAATTCTTAATAGAAACACTTCTTGATCTTTGCATCCCTTGCTAGTACACATAATGAGGTACGAAGGCTCACCTTTTGATCTTCTAAAACATTCTAGAAACTATTTTAAATGGTAGTTCAAAATTGAATCTAATGCATATGCATAGATCACCCCTATTTCAAAAACCATGTATTTGAGCTCCATTTTCAAAACCCTTGCAACCAGAGACTACCTAGCAATAGTGGAGATCACCCAAAAATTTTGAACTCAAAATTCAAAACTTTTTCTCTTGCGGCCATTTCATCAAACACTTGGCAGGCAGAATCATAACTCTAATCCTAGCTCACTGTTTTGAATAGGGTTTTGCCCCCATTTGATCTCCATTTAATCCCTCTGTCCCCCTTTGATCAAACCATGCCAATTGCAGCCCATCCCCTATGCCCTAGTGGCCATGCCAAGCCATGCCGAGCACCACCCTGGCCGGCCAACCTTGCAACCGTCACAGCAGACCACTCCCCCTTCCCTCGCCATGTCTAGGAGGTAACGCCCGCAGCCCCTCTCATCCCTTGCCCGAGCCAAGAGCAGCCGTGGACCACCGAGGAGAAACCGCGCCCAGTGCCACCATACCATGCCGACGCTGCCCGCAGAGCGCGCACTGCCCCCGCGTGCACAAGACACCACTCGACACCAGCCCGCGCCCACAGCTCCGCCTCGACCTAGAGAACACCCCAGACACCCCCGTTCGCCGCCCAAAGCCCCACATCCACCGCTCGCCGTGGACATCGCCGCCTCTGCCTCTCAGAGCGCCACCTCACCCCGACCGCATGCCACCGCCCCTACGGCCGCATTGAAGCGCTAGAGCACCGCCAGGGGACCGCCCATCGATCGCCATCCCCAGCCATGCCGCTAGCTCGCCGTAGCCATGTCGCCACCGTCGACCGCCCATCCCGCTCGGTCTCACCGTCGAGCCTATAAAAGGATCCCTTCCCAGCACCAAGGACTCACACCATTTCACTCCCCTCACCTCTCTGAACCTCACCCACCTCTCGCCGGAGCAGGTGGAGCAGCAGCTCGCCGGAATTGGAGCCGGAGCCACCGCCTCTGGAGAAGAAGGGTGCCGTTGATTCCGGCCACCCCAAGATCTCCCGCGACCATGCCTCGCCTAGCCGTCGTCTTCCACTTTGTTCACCCGCATCGCCGACCCTGCTGGAGCCCTGGTACGCCCCCAGTAGACCCCCATCGAGCCGCTAGGGTTTGAGCTCGCCGGCGACCCGTCCGTCGTCGATGACGACCGTCAGCCGTAGATCTAGCCTCTAATCGCACGGCCCACAGCACGCGTACCGCTTCGCGTTTTAAGTGCCACTGACCAGTGGGACCCCCCTGTCAGCTGAGCCCTATGCCACACAGCGCCACTGGGCCGGCCCATTTCCTTTCCCGCGCAAGCCCGTATATTCAAATCTAGGTTTTTCTTTTTAGTTAGAATATAGTTTCTGTCCAGTGTTTCAAAATTCAATTCTGTGAGTTTGACAAATCCAAATTGTATGAAACAAATTTTCTCTGAAAGGTATTAAAAAGCTCTATCGAAGCCCGTTGGATTTAATTCATTTAGAGTTATAGATTTCTCCTAATAAAAATAAGAAGACAGAAGCTTTTGCAACTTGAAACATTTTTAGAAAATCAACCAAGTTAGATTTTGAGTTGATTCCAACTCTAAAAAATCACATTTCATCATATCTATCCAAATATGTAATAATATTAAGGTTTACAGATAGTGACTTTGGACTAGTACCAAAATAATGCTATATAGGCATTTCTAGTCACTTTAAATCATTAAATAATAAACTTAAACCAAAGTAATATTGATCCAACCTTTAAATATCATTCCCACATGTTAGAATATGTGGTGAGGACATGTTTCCACATGAGCCCATATTTTGGTGGTGAATATTAAATCTTAGTTATTATTTCAATGAGTAGAAATTACTTTTCCAAAATAAAAAGGTTGAAACTATTGAATTAAACTTGTGATGTTTGGGATGATAATAGATCATCAATTGTGTGGTTTAGAATACTACTTAGCCTAAGTTAAGTATTGTTTGGTGATTGTGCCCTCCCTATGTATTTCTAGAAGATAGTATCGACCAAGCCTTCGAGGAGGAGGAGTTCTACCAAGAAGAAGAAGAAGACAACTTCAACCACTGCACCAACCAAGGCAAGCTATTAGTGGCAAGCTAACCCTTGCAAACATGCTTTAGTAAGCTATTGTAGCAAGCTAGAATAAAACTAGATAGTTTAGTCAAGATGCCTTAAGCATACTTTGATCACACCCCCTTAGTTTACACAAAGTTCTTAAATTAATTTTGAAGGTAGCATAAAGAGTATAAAACTTGACCTATTTAGGAACCTTTAGATGTCATTCTATGGCATGAGATTGATCCCACCTTTCCACCTTAGTGAACACTCTTAACCTAGTGTTTTAGAATAGATAAAACTTGAGTCATTTTAGATGGGAACACTTGGTGAAAATGAGTTATGAAAACCTTGGAATGATGAGTCATTCTATTGAGATGTTTTGACATGTGTTGAGAAACACAATTGATTTATGATGACGAAAATGATGAGGCATGAGCCTTAACCCTTTTTATAAAACTGATGGTTGGATTCGGATGCGATACCATTCCAAAGTTACCGTACAACCACATTACCTGAATTGGGTAAGGCTTAGCTGGAAATTTATATGCATTAGTATTAGTTCCCTCACGGGAGAGGTTTGAGCTGAGGCTACCTCTCAATGTTGTCCACCTATGCAGTGTCCAAGATGACTGATGGTCATGGTTGGGAGGCCATGCTCATAGGAGAGGTTCTTGTACTATGGTGTGTAAAGGGAAGGTTATGTTTGATTATCTGCATACCAAGTATGATGATTCAGGGTTATCCCTGACAGATGTATCGAATCTTGTGGTGAAAGTGTACCACCTCTGCAGAGTGTCAAACTATTCGAATATCCGCGTCCACGGTTATGGACAGTTGGAATGGCCATACTGTTTCGTTGTCAGATCTTCTCTTGTTTCAGAACTCAGCTTAGGTTTCAAACTTAACTTGATAGTTATTCTTTCAATTCAGTACTTTAACTTAGAATCATAACCCTTGCTAGTAGTAGTTTGCGAGTACTTAAATAGTACTCATGGCTTTTGTCCCTGGCTATTATCATGGCCAGACTATGAAGGAGATTATCAAGATGATGGTCAGCAGGACGGCTATGATAACTAGGACTATCTGCCTTCATCAGCATTGCTTGTGCCCCTGAAGATGGACCCCACCGCTACGCTATTGTTTATTTCCGCTTCTTGTTGTATTAAAGACTGGATCGTGAGATCCGTATTTGTGTAAAACCTTATGTATGGTTTGTAATGGATGATGTACTGTGATATCCAATCCGTTATGTCTCGCAAAAATGGTAATCCTGGGATTGCGAGGTATGGCATAACGGGCATCTGGGATTAAAAATCTGGGTGTTGACAAGTTGGTATCAGAGCCATCCTGACCATAGGAGACCCTAGTTAGAATGGACGTCCAAACCCAAAAACTTAGCTTCAAAACCAAAGTGAGTTTTTACGAAAAACTATTTCCTCTCTTACCCTTGTGAACTCATTCTTTCTCAAAATACATGTCCTCAAAATTCTTACATTACTACTTAAAATTTGACACACTTGATCACTTCACTAATTTCCTCATCCTAAATTCTTGTAGATGGAGACTCAGTTTAGCAAGTTTTACCAGTTGGGAAACGGAGGTCAGCTGATCTTCGAGAGGGATCTGGATTCACCGTCGAAATTTCGGGCGCCCACATCCGGAGTTTCTTGGAGCTCAACTTCCAGGACCCCAAGAGGAGACCTACAATGGCTAGTCACCGCAGATCTTGAGGAAGCATTGAAGCACCAACTTCCGGAGAATTCAGTTCTGTGAGAGAGAACAACTGGCTAGATGGATTAGCCAGGGCAATGCATGAAGCTCTCGCACGTCTATGTGCCCTCAGCATCAACAAGATTCAAGGAACCCGTTTTGCCCACTATGCAAGACGTGACTTCATGGGAATGCCGATGGAGATGCCAAGCCACCCAGAGTTGAGGCGCCAAGTGGAGAACCTTGACTTCTTGCTTCATGACCGACAGCAGGAGCTAGACAATGCCAGAGAGTTAGCCAACCAGAACCTTGCAATTGCCGACCAGAAGGCCCAGACTTTCACATGCTTTCGTCCAAGATCGCCTCTTCGCGTAGCAACGCAAAGAAGGATCGCACCATCGCCCGTCTTCGCAAGAAGGTGGCCGACCTCGAGAAGACCGTTAAGGAGCAGGAAGCTCAGCTTGCCGCCAAGGAAGAAGATGATGAAGGAGAAGACATCCAGGGAGATATGGATTCTTACCTCAGCAACGATGACGATTTTCCGCGAGAGGATGTGGACTTCTACACTGATGATGAAGACTCCGACTTCATTGACAATGAGTAGATGCACTAGAGCACTGTCGTAGCATGAGATGTATCATCTCATTGTATCGTAGTTTGCAGAATGGTTCTTCAAACCATCTGTTTTCCCCCTTGATTGTTGTGGTGTGTGTTGTATCGTGTGCTTGCCTACATGAATGAGAATGAAGTTAGTTGAAAAGCCTGAGTCTAACTCAAAGTTGTAGCTTTGAAAACCCAAAACCATGAACCTTAGAATTTCCCTCTTACCCCTATATCTATCTCAATCTTCAGATGACTCGTGGAAACCAAGGAGGGAGCAGCTCATCGCGGGACCCAATGCGCAGATCTTGCGTAATCTCATCATGAGATCGTGAAGCAAGCAGGGCCGAGTGTCAAGCCAACTTAGCGACATTGCAGCAGATCGCCCAAATGGCTCTCAACAACCAAGGACATGGAAATCAGGATCACCATGGATCTAAACTCAAAAATTTTCAGAACACCAATCCCCCAATCTTCAACCAATCTGAAAACCCATTAGATGCTGATGACTGGTTACAGACCATGGAAAACAACCTAGAAGTTGCAGGAGTTGATGAGAATGAGAAAGTTCTCTTCGCCACTCACTATCTGGCGGGAGATGCAAGAGCTTGGTGGAATAGCGTCCGCAACATGAACCATGGCCAGGTGATGACCTGGGAAGCATTCAAGGTCAAGTTCAGCCGCACCCACGTGCCGCAAGGTCTTGTCAACAGGATGAGAGATGAATTCCGTGAACTGAAGCAAGGAAGATTGACTGTAGTAGAGTACCGTGACAAATTCTTGTCACTTGCCAGATATGCACCGGATGAAATCAACACGGAGGCCAAGAAGAAAGAGAGATTCTTAAACGGACTACATGATGAGATGCAGACTGTCCTCGTCAACATCCGTTTCCAGGATCTTGAAGAGCTAGTCGACTCTGCCATTCAGATGGAAGGGAAGATTAACCAGGCAAACGACAACCGCAAGCGTCATATGATGCAGCAATCTGGATCCAGTAATCACCAGAAGTACTGTCCTAACCCCTCACCAGGATATGCACCAAGGAACAACCGACCCCCAAATTCTCGCCCAAGCTACCCCAACCGTAGCGGAGGAAATGTGAAGCCCGGAGGAAACAATCACAATTCCGGCAACACCAACAACTTCAACCGTGCCCCTTCCAAGAGCAACAACAACAACACTGCCCCCAGAACTGGCAGCAATGCTGTACCTGTTGCAGTCAAGGACAAGTCCCAGATCACTTGTTTCGAATGTGGAGTGAAGGGTCACTACTCCAATGAGTGTCCCAAGAAGACTGCCGCCAATGCCCCAGCTCAGCAGCAGCGTCGTGTTCAACAAGGCAGGAGATTTGCCCCAGGGAACCCGCACAACCGCAACGGTCGTCTTTTCCACATGAACGCAGAAGAAGCCCAGGAAGCACCAGATGTCGTGTTGGGTATGTTTTCTGTCAACTCAGTTTTAGCAAGAGTATTGTTTGATTCTGGAGCATCGCATTCATTTGTCACCAAAGAATTCATATGCACTAGTAAGATTCGCCCAACCAACCTGAAGCATGTCATGATAGTTCAAATCCCCGGTTCAACTACAAAAGCTAGAAAAAATTGCAAAGTTGTACCTATCAGAATTCATGGGATAGATTTTTATGCCAACCTAATTGTACTTGGAACCAAAGGTTTGGAAGTAGTACTAGGTATGGACTGGATGTCAAGGCATAAAGGACTGATAGACTGTGCTAAGAAATCCATCACCATGACCAGTAGTTCTGGAGTAACCGTAGAACATATCTCCGAAACCTTACCTTGTCAATTCAAATGCAACAAAAGTGTAGCCCTGCCTACAATTGACCAAGTCAGAATAGTCTGTGAATACCCCGACGTATTCCCAGATGAATTGCCAGGTATGCCCCCGGATAGGGATATTGAGTTCATTATCGAACTAATCCCCGAAACCGGACCTATAGCCCAGAGACTCTATACCATGAACCCCTCAGAGTTAGTAGAAATGAAGAAGTAGTTAGATGCCATGTTAGCAACCGGCTTGATTCAGCCAAGTGCATCGCCATGGAGATCACCAGTGTTATTCGTCGACAAGAAGGATGGAGGCAACCGTCTGTGTATAGATTACAGAAAGTTGAATGATGTCACCATCAAGAACAAGTACCCCTTGCCAAAGATAGAGGATCTATTTAATCAGTTGACTGGAGCTCAGGTATTCTCAAAGATTGATCTTAGGACTGGTTATCACCAACTTAAGATTAGGTACAGCGGATATTCCGAAGACCGCCTTTACTACTCGCTATGGTCTATACGAGTATACGGTTATGTCTTTTGGATTAACCAATGCCCCTGCTTATTTCATGAATCTCATGAATAAGATCTTTATGAATTTCTTAGATAAGTTTGTAGTTGTGTTTATCGACGACATCCTTATCTACTCCAAGTCAGAAGAAGAGCATGAGCAACATCTGAGAATCATCCTAGAAACCCTGAGAGAACATCAGTTATATGCCAAGTTTAGCAAATGTGAGTTTTGGCTGAAAGAAGTAGGATTCCTAGGACATATTGTGTCTGCTGGAGGAGTCTCTGTTGATCCCATCAAGATCAAAGATGTCGAAGAATGGGAAGCCCCAACCAATCAAACCCAAGTTCGTTCATTTCTCGGATTAGCGGGATATTACCGCAAATTCGTGGAAGGATTCTCGAGCATAGCCCGACCAATGACCCAATTATTGAAGAAGGACAAGAAGTTTGAATGGACGCAAGTGGGAAGCCGCCTGTGAGCTGAAGAAGAGATTGATATCAGCCCCAATTTTGATCATGCCAGATATCAAGAAGCCATTTGATGTGTATTGTGATGCATCCAAGATTGGTCTAGGATGTGTGTTGATGCAAGAAGGCAAAGTCATCGCGTATCTGTCTCGACAACTGAAGCAGCATGAGTAGAACTATCCGACCCATGATCTTGAGCTAGCAGCTGTGGTTCTAGCGTTGAAGACATGGCGTCATTATTTGATGGGTAATCGCTGTGAGATTTACTCAGATCATAAGAGCTTGAAGTATATCTTCACCCAGAAGGAGTTGAATATGCGGCAAAGAAGATGGATAGAGTTAATCAAGGATTATGACCTTGACATTCACTATCACCCAGGCAAAGCCAACATGGTAGCGGATGCTCTTAGCAGGTTGCCGTGTAGGCTTAACACCATGATCAAAGAGAAGCAACCAAGTTTGTATGAGGAGTTGGAGCAGTTCAGGACTGAGTTAGTTAGCAAAGGATTCCTAGCTAGCATTGAACTTCAACCCACGTTGATTAGCCAAATCAAGGAAGCCCAGAAAGGGAATGAAAGTATCGATGGAATCAAACGTCGTATCGGTACAGGCAAAGTACTTGGATTCACCGAAGACGAAGAAGGTGTACTATGGTACAAGGGACGTATCTATGTACCAGCAGATTCGGAGCTGAAGGAAATGATCATGAAGGAAGCTCATGATACTCTTTATTCTATCCACCCCAGAGGAACAAAGATGTATCAGGATTTGAAAGAGCAATTTTGGTGGCACAAGATGAAGAGAGAGATCGGAAGCTACATCGCCAAGTGTGACATTTGTCAAAGAGTCAAGGCAGAGCATCAGAGACCTGCAGGATTGTTGCAACCATTGCAGATTCCGGAATGGAAATGGGATTCCGTCGGAATGGACTTTATCACCGGTTTACCTACCTCTAGTAGGGGAAATGACTCAATCTGGGTCATAGTTGATAGACTATCCAAGGTAGCGCACTTCATACCAGTCAAGACAACCTACCAGAGTGCAAAACTAGCAGAGCTGTACATTGCTAGGATTGTTAGTCTGCATGGAACCCGCAAGACCATCGTATCAGATCGAGGAACTCAGTTTACTTCAAGATTTTGGCAGAAAGTTCAGGAAGGTTTAGGAACCAAGTTGAATTTCAGTACCGCTTATCACCCGCAAAATGATGGATGACCGAGAGAGTCAACCAGATATTGGAGGATATGCTTAGAGCTTGTGTGTTGGAATATGGATCAAAATGGGAAGACTGCCTGCCTTTCGCAGAATTCTCATATAACAACAGTTATCAGGCTAGTGTGCAGATGGCACCCTTTGAATTCCTATATGGAAGAAAGTGCCGTACCCCTTTGAATTGGTCGCAAGTAGGAGAGAGTCAGATCTTTGGAACCGACATTTCTCCGAGAAGCAGAAGAGAAAGTTCACAAAGTTCGTGAGCACCTCAAGACCGCCCAATCCAGACAGAAGAGCTATGCTGACAAGACAAGGATAGACCTGACTTTCAATGTCGGAGATTTCGTATATCTCAAGGTTTCACCATTGAAGGGAACTCAACGCTTTAGTCTGAAGGGAAAGTTAGCTCCCAGATATATCGGACCTTTCAAGATTCTGAACCGCCGAGGAGAAGTATCGTATCAACTAGAACTTCCTGAAGAGATGTCAGCCATCCACAATGTGTTCCATATCTCGTTACTTCGCAAATGCTTGGAAGTGCCTGAGAAGACTGAAGTTTTCAAGAATATCGATCAGGCGTGAAATCAACAATGACCTGACCTATCAGGAAGTAGCCATTCATATCTTAGAAGAAGCCTACAGAACCACCAGGACCAGGAGTATCAAGTTTCTCAAGATTCAGTGGAGCAACCATACTGAGGAGGAAGCCACTTGGGAGCGCGAGGATTACATTAGGACAGAATTTCCAGATCTTTTTTGTTCCTAGTTTTCTTGTAAATCTCGAGATGAGATTTTATTTAAGGGGGAAGGTTTGTAACATCCCAAAACTTCAATCCAAGCTTATCATGATCAAATCATCCAAAAATGGGGTTAACAAAAACTTTTCCAAATTTAAAATGAAAGCATTCATATATGTGTGCATTTAAAATAGGAGTTGTTTTGAATTGCCATGATGGTGTGATCCTTCAATTATAAAATGTTTCTTAGGTGATTTAAACATCATCTACATTATTCCCAAACTTTTCCAAAAAGAAATCAAATCAAAAAGAATTAAAATGAAGGAATGGTCATTTGGACAAATTTAACTCTCATGCCTACTTTGGCTATTCCTAGTACTCAATTCTTAACAGAAACAATTCTTGATCTTTGCACCCCTTGCTAGTACACATAATGAGGTACCAAGGCCCACCTTTTGATCTTCTAAAAACATTCTGGAAACTATTTTAAATGGCAGTTCAAAATTGAATCTAATGCATATGCATAGATCACCCCTATTTCAAAAACCATGTATTTGAGCTCCATTTTCAAAACCCTTGCAACCAGAGACTACCTAGCAATAGTGGCGATCACCCAAAATTTTTGAACTCAAAATTCAAAACTTTTTCTCTTGCGGCCATTTCATCAAACACTTGGCAGGCAGAATCATAACTCTAATCCTAGCTCACTGTTTTGAATAGGGTTTTGCCCCCATTTGATCTCCATTTAATCCCTGTGTCCCCCTTTGATCAAACCATGCCAATTGCAGCCCATCCCCTATGCCCTAGTGGCCATGCCAAGCCATGCCGAGCACCACCCTGGTCGGCCAACCTTGCAACCGTCGCAGCAGACCACTCCCCCTTCCCTCGCCATGTCTAGGAGGTAGCCAACGCCGCCTCTCATCCTTGCCCGAGTCAAGAGCAGTCGTGGACCACCGGAGAAACCGCAAAGGCCAGACCATGCCGGCGCCAGCCCAGCGCCTGCACAAGCCACCACTCGACACCAGCCCGCGCCCACCGCTCTACCTCGACCTAGAGAACACCCCAGACACCCCCGTTCGCCGCCCAAAGCCCCACAGCCACCGCTCGCTGTGGACACCGCCGCCTCTGCCTCTTAGAGCGCCACCTCACCCCGACCGCATGCCACCGCCCCTACGGCCGCATTGAAGCGCTAGAGCACCGCCAGGGGACCGCCCATCGATCACCATCCCCAGCCATGCCGCTAGCTCGCCGTAGCCATGTTCCCACCGTCGACCGCCCATCCCGCTCGGTCTCACCGTCGAGCCTATAAAAGGAGCCCTCCCCAACACCAAGGACTCACACCATTCCACTCCCCTCACCTCTCTAAACCTCACCCACCTCTCGCCGGAGCAAGTGGAGCAGCAGCTCGCCGGAATTTGAGCCGGAGCCGCCGCCTCTGGAGAAGAAGGGTGCCGTTGATTTCGGCCACCCCAAGCTCCGCCGCGACCACGCCTCGCCTCGCCATCGTCTTCCACTTTGTTCACCCGCATCGCTGGAGCCTGACGCCCCAGTAGACCCCCACCGAGCCGCTAGGTTTTGAGCTCACGGCGACCGTCCCGTCGTCGGCGACGACCCTCGGCCGTAGATCTAGCCTCTAATCGCGACGGCCCACAGCGTGCAACCAGCGTTTTAAGTGCCGCTGACCAGTGGGACCCCCCTGTCAGCTGAGCCCTGTGCCGCACCGCGCCACTGGGCCGGCCCATTTCCTTTCCCGCGCAAGCCCGTAGATCCAAATCTAGGTTTTTCTTTTTAGTTAGAATATAGTTTCTGTCCAGTGTTTCAAAATTCAATTCTGTGAGTTTGACAAATCCAAATTGCATGAAACAAATTTTGTCTAAAAGGTATTAAAAAGCTCTATCCAAGCCCGTTGGATTTAATTCATTTAGAGTTATAGATTTCTCCTAATAAAAATAAGAAGACAGAAGCTTTTGCAACTTGAATTTTTTTTAGAAAATCAACCAAGTTAGCTTTTGAGTTGATTCCAACTCTCAAAAATCACATTTCATCATATCTATCCAAATATGTAATAATATTAAGGTTTACATACAGTGACTTTGGACTAGTACCAAAATAATGCTATATAGACATTTCTAGTCACTTTAAATCATTAAATAATAAACTTAAACCAAAGTAATATTGATCCAACCTTTAAATCTCATTCCCACATGTTAGAATATGTGGTGAGGACATGTGTCCACATGAGCCCATATTTTGGTGGTGAATATTAAATCTTAGTTATTATTTCAATGAGTAGAAATTACTTTTCCAAAATAAAAAGGTTGAAACTATTGAATTAAACTTGTGATGTTTGGGATGATAATAGATCATCAATTGTGTGGTTTAGAATACTACTTAGCCTAAGTTAAGTATTGTTTGGTGATTGTGCCCTCCCTATGTATTTCTAGAAGATAGTACCGACCAAGCCTTCGAGGAGGAGGAGTTCTACCAAGAAGAAGAAGAAGACAACTTGAACCACTTCACCAACCAAGGCAAGCTATTAGTGGCAAGCTAACCCTTCCAAACATGCTTTAGTAAGCTATTGTAGCAATCTAGAATAAAACTAGATAGTTTAGTCAAGATGCCTTAAGCATACTTTGATCACACCCCCTTAGTTTACACAAAGTTCTTAAATTAATTTTGAAGGTAGCATAAAGAGTATAAAACTTGACCTATTTAGGAACCTTTAGATGTCATTCTATGGCATGAGATTAATCCCACCTTTCCACCTTAGTGAACACTCTTAACCTAGTGTTTTAGAATAGATCAAACTTGAGTCATTTTAGATGGGAACACTTGGTGAAAATGAGTTATGAAAACCTTGGAATGATGAGTCATTCTATTGAGATGTTTTGACATGTGTTGAGAAACACAATTGATTTATGATGACGAAAATGATGAGGCATGAGCCTTAACCCTTTTTATAAAACTGATGGTTGGATTCGGATGCGATACCATTCCAAAGTTACCGTACAACCACATTACCTGAATTGGGTAAGGCTTAGCTGGAAATTTATATGCATTAGTATTAGTTCCCTCACGGGAGAGGTTTGAGCTGAGGCTACCTCTCAATGTTGTCCACCTATGCAGTGCCCAAGATGACTGATGGTCATGGTTGGGAGGCCATGCTCATAGGAGAGGTGTTTTTACTAGGGTGTGTAAAGGGAAGGTTATGTTTGATTATATGCATACCAAGTATGATGATTCAGGGTTATCCCTGACAGATGTATCGAATCTTGTGGTGAAAGTGTACCACCTCTGCAGAGTGTCAAACTATTCGAATAGTCGTCATGATTATGGACAGTTGGAATGGCCATACTGTTTCGTTGTCAGATGTTTTCTAAATAACTTGACCTGAATGATGAACCTTGACTTGACCACAACAGGGTTGTGTAGATGAAAATAGTTTCCCAACTTAAGTGATTCTAGACTTTTATTTTATCTTTTCTTGTTTCAGAACTCAGCTTAGGTTTCAAACTTAACTTGATAGTTATTCTTTCAATTCAGTACTTTAACTTAGAATCATAACCCTTGCTAGTAGTAGTTTGCGAGTACTTAAAGAGTACTCATGGCTTTTGTCCCTGGCTATTATCATGGCCAGACTATGAAGGAGATTATCAAGATGATGGTCAGCAGGACGGCTATGATAACTAGGACTATCTGCCTTCGTCAGCATTGCCTGTGCCCCTGAAGATGGACCCCACCGCTACGCTATCGTTTATTTCCGCTGCTTGTTGTATTAAAGACTGGATCATGAGATCCGTATTTGTGTAAAACCTTATGTATGGTTTGTAATGGATGATGTACTATGATATCCAATCCGTTATGTCTCGCAAAAATGGTAATCCTGGGATTGCGAGGTATGGCATAACGGGCATCTGGGATTAAAAATCCAGGTGTTGACAAAGTGCTACAGTAGCTAGTGTTTTAATGGAAGTTTTATTGGTGTTAGAACTGAACCTAAAGACTTATTATCCTGAGTGCACTAATCTTTCTAATAAAGATTGTGTGAAGTTTTGTATGAAGGAAAAATTTCAGGTGGATGGAAGGAATGAGTAATGAGATGAAGGATGGACTAAATATCAAGCGTGGGGATGCCACGCGTGTCACCCCAAGAAATATCCAAGAAGTACACGCGTCAAAGCTTGGGGATGCCCAAGGCATCCCCTTCTTCATCAATAAAAATCCTAGGTTTCTTTCAAACACTTCATTTTTATTGTTTCATGCACAGTTGTGTTGTTCTTGGAGCGTCTTCTTTTTCGTTTTAGTTTTGGTTTTTCGTTTACTTGGTTTGCTTAGTTTGCTTAATAAATTGGTTGGACCCCCTCTTTCATGCATTGGTTTTCAAATAGTTTGGTTTGGATTGGAAAAGAGTAGGAAAGTTCATGCTTAAGCGGTAAAGAGAGCTTGTTTTTGACTATGGCCTATGCTTTGTCATGCCATGCTTGATATTGTTTTGGATTTATGCTTAGTATTCTTTGCTGTAGCATGACTTGGTATAAACAATTGAGATTGCTTAATGTGCCTTGGATGAAGGATGCGTTGTTTTAGCATATTAAAGCATAATATTGTGGTATTCTCCTTTGATGCTTTATTTGGGTTGACTTGGCACATGCTCACACCATGTTATGACTATCCCAAGTCACCATAAGCCTTTATGATCCTATAGTTTTCAACTTGTAGTATCACTTTATGATTTGATCAATGATGTTTTGTCGCTCTGTATGATTATGGCCATTATTGCTCTCTTAGTTTGTCGCTCCCAGTCTTTTGCTAGCCTCCACAACCAAGTATGATTTCCACTCATGCATCCAACTCCCTAAACCAAGTTATTCCAAAGAGTCCACCATACCTACCTATTAGCATATGCTATTCCAAGTATATTCATGTTTTTGTTTACCTTCCAAATTAAACTTGTTCTGAGAAAACTAGTGATTAAAGCTCTCACGAACTTGATGGAACACTCTACTTTTCTTGCCCTTAATAAACTTGAACCATTGTGTCGTCTAAGTTGTATATGCTTGCACTTATTTGTTTGGGGATTAGTAGAACCATGCTGTCATGGGGAACACTTTCAACATTGCACGGGTACTTTGTACCTAGTTTTTATCATGCTCTTTTGTCTATGGATGTCGTCGGTGTGAAATGAAAGGGAAGCTTGTAAGTCCATGGAGCTATGTATATGTGTTAGAGAAGCACTGGGCATTGGTCTAATCCATGCGACATGGTGGAAACCTGCAGTAATAACCATAATGAGCTCATGAAGTATTCTTCTTATAAAAAAGAGTCCTATATTGAGAAAAAGAGAAAAGAAAAAGAGATTATGAAAAGAGGAAAGAGAGAAAAAAGCACCATATTCCCATGGTAAATAAGAAGATTGCTGAGATGCTCGTTGTCTGCTTGCCTTGTCATTTTGATATGGGGATTCTTCCGTATCATCGGGCAAGGGGTATGGCGTTGGCAGTTCTCTATGATACACATGTACTTATAATGACAAGAACTTACCGGTGACTAAACTTGAGTAGCATGAGGAGCGACCCTCGTAGTCAAGGGACATGAGATTTCTTACTTATACTTCGTCAAGCATGTACACCATAGTTTGTTCACTTTAACCTTAATCACTTCAAGATGCTTATGATAGGGGCAATGAGAGTTGAAAGCTATTAAGTACCATAATTTTTGGAAGCTCTTTATGAGACTTGAATCCCTACTTCCTTCTATGAAGGCCTTTCTTCCACTGTATATATTGAGTATCCACCTTCTATCTTTATGCACCTACTTTGAGAGCATAGTGGCCATTCTTAGTTCTATGTGCATTGTCCCAAGACTTATTGATTGATGCATAGCTTTGATATTGCTTGTTTTAAACTATTTGTATTTAGTCACTCTTATAAACTTTGAAGGTGTCTTATGCATTTATATTTGCTACTCTATGAGGGACAAGCTGAATGCCACTATTTGTATCTGGTCACTCTTATAAACTTTGAAGGTGTTTTCTTTATGTGAAACAAACAAACGTCTTGCAAAGCATTGTTATTCATGAATCTTTTGTTTCTCCCTTGTCATGTTGCAACATAGTTGCTTTGCCTTATTGTTAGAACTTTATCTTTCATGTTATGTTGAAGTACTGTGATCCTAGCTATGAATGTTTTACAAATACTTTGATCAAGTTTATGATGGTGCATGTCACCTCAAAAATTATTCTTTCTTTTTGTCACTTACCTACTCGAGGACGAGCAGGAGTTAAGCTTGGGGATGTTGATACGTTGCAAACGTATCCATAATTTTTGATGTTCCATGCTTGGTTTTATCTACTTTGTTATATTTTGTCCAGACTTTGGAGTACTTTTCATATGATTTCTTGGACTAACCTGTTAACAAGAGCCATAGTGCCAGCTGCCTGTTTTCTGCTGTTTTTGGTTCCAGGAAATTCAGAAAATGAATATTCTTGGAATTGGACAGGACAAAAGCCAAAGTCAGTTTTTCACCGTGGGACACCAGGAGCCAGAATACAAGACGGAGAGGGGCTGGGGCCCAGCCACACCACCTGGCCGCGCGGGTTGGGCCTGGCCGCGCCAGGGGGTGGTCTGGCCGTCCAGACACCCCCTCGGTCTCCCTCTTCACCTATAAGATGCCTTATGACCAAAAAACTTAGGGGGGTTCGACGTTTTTCCAGAAGGAGTTCCGCTCCGCCGCCACCACCAGATTCCATGAAACAGCACCAGAAACTCCGTTCTGGCACCCTGCCGGGACGGAGAATTAGAGGAGATCATCGCCATCATCATCACCATCGCTTCTCCGTCGACCATCCATGTTTCCCCCATCTATGAGTGAGTAATCCCCCACTGTAGGCTATGGGGATGGTAGGGATTGGATGAGATCATTCATGTAATGGCATCAGATTGTTAGGGCATGGTGCCTAGTATCTTCTATTAGTGCTTTATGACTTTGTTGTGACTTGTTATGCTTAATGCTTGTCACTAAGGCCCGAGTGCCATGATTTCAGATTTGAATGTGTTATTGATTCATTATGATAGTATTGTTTATGGTCTTACCTGCAAGTTGTATACACACGTTATTGTCTGGAACCAATGGCCCCAAAGTGACAGAAGTCGTGATAACCAGAGGGAATGGCTTTGATCTGAGGATCACATGTGTTTACGGAGTGTTAATGCTTTGCTCCGGTGCTCTATTAAAAGGAGCACCTTAATTGCCAGTAGTTCCCTTGAGGCCCCACTGCAAACGGGCTGGCAGGACAAAAGATGTTGTGCAAGTTCTCATTGTGAGCACGTATGACTATATATGGAATACATGCCTATGATTATCTAGTACTTGGATGCTTTATCTTATTTATCTGCAATTGCCCTATGTCTGTTTGCCATGTGAATTGTCTTGTCCATGCAACGCCCGTCCATCCATCCATATGCCTACTTTCGAATCCTCATTTCTTTGCTATTGTTACCGCTGTCTTTACTTTTACTACTGTTGTTACTTTACTATTCCTACTACAAAACTGTTGCTACTGATAAACTGTTGTGAGCAAGATTGTTTCTAGGTGCAGCTGAATTGACAACTCAGTTGTTAAGGCTTATAAATATTCTTTGGCTCCCCTTGTGTCGAATAAATAAATTGGGTTTCACTTCCCTCGAAAATACTGCGATACACCCCCTATACTTGTGGGTCATCACTTTTCTCCTTCCCATGGTGCCGAAGCGAGCTTCTGCTGCCGAAAAGGTGAAGCACGGCCGGGGGCGACCACAGAGGAGCGAACACGGGGGGTGATGCAGGTGTGGAGCTGGTCACAACAGTGCATCTATGTCTGCGGCTGTTGTCGCAGCCTCAGAAGGAGTGTCGTTGAGGGGTGGCCGCGGTGGCCCTCGCGGTAGTGGTCGAGGGCATCGTGGGGGCCGCAGCGGAAGCCTAGGCGGTGGTCGGGAACCATCATCACTCCCGCCTCCGAACCCTCCGCCTGCAGCGGTGAAGATCGAGGACGAGCCTGAGACAGTTATCAACTTCGTTCACATCCTCTTCGACGCGAACACGTCCAAGAGGGTGAAGCTTCCCAAGCACTTCACCCTCGGAGCCGCGAGCACCATGTCGGGGGCGCCCGATTGAGACACTCTGGTGATGGTGACGGCTAGAGCGTGAACGTCGAGGCCTCGACAAAGGGGGCCATGTTCCTCACCATCGGCTGGGAGCGCTTCGTATGTGACCACAACATCGGGCACAACTCCATGCTGCAATTGTACTACCTTGGCGGGGGGATTTATCTGTGTCCGTGTATGACACACTGCAGTGCCGTGTTGACTACCCGCGCCACCTTTGGAGTGTGTATGCGGTTCCCCCGATGTTGCTGCCGTCGCACCCCGGGTGATGGTGTGAGTACTTTGTGGACGTTGACATGTAGTAATGTTTAAATCTTTTCATTGTAGGCTTGTCTATAATGGAAGTATTATCGTTGAATCCTCTCACTGCTCTGCTTTCTAATCCCTTGTAGAGCTTGTTTTCTTTCATGCATCCCACCTTGACGCGTTGTTGGGGACCAGCCTCTGGGCAAAGCGACACTAAACACCAGCCGACTAGGACTCACGAGTTTCATGATCCGGTCAAGGTGGTTGTGATATGGCTTCTAGAGGCCCCCGTCAGCATATCAGGGAGTTCACAGAGAAGAAGAAACCCTCGCCGGGAGCACAGAAGAGAGGAGAGAGCACGAAGAGGGAATAGTCCAGAGAACGCTATGACTTACCTCTGTGGTGGGAACCCCTGCATAGGAGGCTTTTCCTCGGCCTCGTGGAGAGGTGTGATACCTTTGATCCGGATTACGGATGTAGTATAGCTCGTTTTCCCTAGTAGACCTAGGTTATCGAATCCACAGGAAGCGAATGTGTAGTGAAGTTACTTTAATGGACCTTCATGAGTTTTAGAATTCCTTTTGTGTTTTTACCGAACTAGTAGCTTCGTCTTTTTGCTATTGTCGATGATGGAGAGAGAGGGCCTAGGGCATTCGGTTTCACCTGTAGCTGTGCAAAAACATCTAATGGAAATAAAAGATAGAAATAAAGTATGCATGTACTTGTTACAGCAAGATAAATTATATGTGGGTAGTGCATCCATAATTGCTATTGCCTCCGCAACCGCTTATAGCAATAACCTACTAGTCTCATCCATAGAAGAAAGAGAACTAATGATATGCATAGTGATGTCACCGTTAATCCCAAGCAAATCCCTCACATACATTTTACCCCTTCACACTTGGGGTTCCCTACCTGCAGATCAGTCATCACTCATACTCCCTATACCTGGCTCAACCCTCGGGGTCTTGGGTACCTGACAAGTCCTTGGATTGAGGCAAGAGAGTATACAATAATCATCATGTCATACAAACTAATACACGATCCCATCTATGATAAATCACATGCACAAGTGCTACATGGCTAGGCCGAAGCCCTTAGCCCAAGGAGAATTACTCACACACAAAGATGAGATCAACAATCACAAACATTGTAATGAAAATCATAAGATTAATAGCAATAGTCTTACAATGTCGCCAATCGGAGAAGAGATCTACTATTACAAGTGGTGGGAGATGGCTATGGAGATGGAGAAAGGTTTGGAGATCTAAGATGGCTTTTTGGCAGAGTCTGGCTTCTTCGGGGTGAGATGAGCAGCCAAAGAGAGCTTTTCCCGTCGTCTGAGGCTTCTTTATATAGGGGTCCCTTCACGAAAGTTGTTCTATTTAAACTAACGGTGGCGGCGCCAACTATACGACCAGAGCTATACGTTCGGAATTTTTGCTCCGGCAGTATAGTTGGTTGTTATGGCGTCTGCCTTTGTTGGACGGCTCCTGGTTTCTTCTGGTTGAAGGAAATATCGTATCTTTGACTTTAATGTAGTGATTCCCTCCTTTAAACGACATTATCTGCGTAGGAAAAAATACAAGAACAAAGGATTGCATACCCCTCTCAATATTAGCATTAGTGGCAGGGTTTAGAGAGATATTTCATCAAAAATATGATTAATATCCAGTTTAAATGTGGGCGTAGATGGCTATATTTCAGAGCCATCAAGGTGGTACTGTCCGCCCCATGAGGGGGCTACTTTGTCTCTCATCTGCATCTGTATTTTGTTCTCATGTTCCCTCCGTGCTTGTTTTCGACAGCAGTGGACTGTGTTGTGCCGGAGCCGGGGAAGCTGCGAGAGCCTGGTGGCCTTTTTGCACTAGACTTCATGAGGGTGAGGAGACCTTGAGAGCCGTCTCGTGCGTCCCTCGTGAAGGGAGACGTAGGATAAATTCACTTCATGTTGGCCCCTCGTGAAGGAAACCGTTGGGCGGATGCATTTTCCCTGAGTTCCTTTGAGGACCGCATGGTTCCGACAATTCTAGGCTTCTTGAGGAAAATGCCTCGAGAGTCGTCCCGTGTCTCTCTCATGAAAGCAGATGCATGATGGACTCGCTTCCTGTTGGCCCCTCTAGAAGGAAACTACAAGGCTTTCACGAATCTAAGACTACAAAAAGGGGGTGCCCTGCTGAGCCCCACCGCGAGTCCCTTATGTAGGAGACCGCAGAGTAAATGCGCGTCCTGTTAGATCCTTGAGGATCTAACCATAGGATTAGCCTGAATTCATGCTACTTGAGGGGAGGGACCCTCGTGAGCCGCCATGTAAGTCCTTATTGGATGAGACCATAGGGAAAATGCATGTCCTGTTGGCTCCTCGAGTAGGAAGCCATAGGCTTAGCATGGGTTTATGCTCCTCGAGAGGAGGTGCCCTTGAGAGCCACGTCGTAAGTCCATCATGGAGGAGACCTTAGGGAAAATGCATGTCATGTTGGCTCCTCGAGGAGAAAGTTGTAGTCTTAGCATGGGTTTATGCTCTTCGAGGGGAGGTGCCCTCGAGATCCGCCCCAAAAGTCCCTCATGGAGGAGACCGTGGGGCAAATGCATTTCCTGATGGCTCCTCGAGGAGGAAGCCGTAGGCTTAGCATGGATTTATGAACCTCAAGGGCAGGTGCCCTCGAGAGCTGCCCCTTAAGTCCCTCATGGAGGAGACCGTAGGGAAAATGCATGTCCTTTTGACTCCCCGAGGAGGAAGCCATTGGCTTAGCATGGATTTATGCTCCTTCAGGGGAGGTGCCCTCGAGATTTGCCCCGTAAGTCCCTCACGGAGGAGATCATAGGGCAAATGCATGTCATGTTGGCTCCTCGAGGAGGAAGCTATAGGCTTAGCATGGATTTAGCTCCTCAAGGGGAGGTGCCCTCAAGAGCCACCTCGTAAGTCCCTCGTGGAGGAGACCATAGGGAAAATGCATGTCATGTTGGCTCCTCGAGGAGGAAGCTATAGGCTTAGCAAGTATTTATGCTCCTCGAAGGGAGGTGCCCACGCGAGTTGCCCAGTAAGTCCCTCATGGAGGATACCATAGGTAAAATGCATATCCTGTTGGTTCCTTGAGGAGGATGCCGCAGGCTCATCAAAGATTTATGCTCCTCGCCTCGAGAGCCTCCCCGTAAGTCCCTCGTGGAGGAGACCATAGGGAAAATGCATGTCTAGTTGGCTCCTCGAGGAGGAAGCCATAGGCTTAGCATGGATTTATGCTCCTCGAGGGGAGGTGCCCTCGAGATCCACCATGTAAGTCGCTCGTGGAATAGACCATATTGGGAAAATGCATGTCCTATTGGCTCCTTGATATGTCCATTTTGCATAACTATTCTATATCATAATTTACTGTTATTCATTGATATATTTCATATTAAGAGATGATACTTATGTTATTTCATCTGTTTTTGCATGGTTGATGACTTTTGGAGGATGGACCGCTGAAGTCAGGATTCTGATGGAAAAGGCACTGTTTATAGGTGAAATTCGAGAAGATAAAAAAATCCCAGAAAATATACGCAAAATCCTATTTTTCCAGAAGATGAAGGAAGCCAGAAGGGGAGCGGAGTTGGGCCATAGCGGGACCACACCACCACCTAGCGTGGGCCAGCCCTAGTCGCGCCACCAAGTGGTGTGGCCACCCTATCCCACCTCTGGCTCTCCTCTTTGGCGTATATATTCCCCACGAAACCCTAAGACTAGGGGAGTGACCACAGAAAGATTCCGCCGCCTCTGTGGGGCAAAAACTACAGAGAGAGAAAGAGCTCTCCGGCAGGAAGAAATCTGCCGGGGAAATTCCTTCCCGGAGAGGGGAGATTGTTGCCATCAACACCGTCATCACGCTGGACTTCATCGGGATCATCAGCACCAACATCACCACTCCATACCGCTGTAACAATTGGGTTGAATCTTGCATAGTTCTTAGGGGAAACTTTCCCGGTGTTGATTACTTGTTGTAGTTGATGTTATCGAGTGGAACCATTGAATTATCATTTATGTTCAGATTGTTACTTGTGATTATTTTATCTCTGATCTTGATCCATATGATGTCTTGTGAGTAGTTCATTTAGTTCTTGAGGACATGAGAGAAGTCATGTTGTTAGTAGTGGAATTGTGTTGAGAAAGATTCAATGGTTTGATACTTAAGTTGTGGTGTTATTCTTCTAGTGGTGTCATGTGAATGTCAACTACATGATACTTCACCTTTATGGGCCTAGGGGAATGCATTGTGTATTTTGCTACTAATCGTAGGGGTTGCCCGAGTGACAGAAACCTAAACCCCCGTTTGGACACCTTTGCACAAGGGAGTGTAGGATCTCAGAGTTTAAAGCTGTGGTTAGGTTTTTATCCTAATTACTTTCTTGTACTTGTGGATGCTTACAAGGGGTATAATCACAAGTATGTATTAGTCCTAGGAAGGTCAGTACATTAGCACAGGTTCACCCACACAACACTTATCAAACTAAAGAAAATTAATCAACTATATGAAGCGAAAACACTTGACGATATTCCCATGTGTCCTCGAGAATGTTTGGTCATCTAAAGTAATACAACCAGCTTGTCCTTTGCTAAAGAAAGGATTGGGCCACTTGCTGCATTCATTATTATTGTCTTTCATTTACTCGTACTTTATTTACCTGCATTATCAAAAACCCCTAAAAACCCGTTTGCTAAGTATTTACAGAGAATTCCTGCTCCAAGCCACTCGTCAACACCTTCTGCTCCTCATTGGGTTCGACACTCTTACTTATCGAAAATACTGCGATACACCCCCTATACTTGTGGGTCATCAAGACTATTTTCTGGCGCCGTTGTCGGGGAGTGAAGCGCTATTGGAGAGTAATACAAATGGTAAAGGAAACTTCTACTGTGAGTATTGTTTATTTCTGTTAGTTACTTTATTTTCAATATGGATAATTCACTTAGTTTCTTATTTCGTAATGCTACTACCACTACTAAGGTAGTATATGAACCACCACCTGCTGAAAATGATACTTTTAAGAATTATTGATCGTGTTATAGATAACTACTATTTTGGAGATGGAACTGTCCATCCCGGTGATCATTTGCTGTTTATACATGAATTATGCGAGTTGTTCAAGTGTGCAGGTATTACAACAGATCAAGTCAAGAAGAAGTTATTCTCATTATCACTAAAAGGAAGAGCTAGAGAATGGTATAAGCTGCTGAAGAATGGTCAAGCTCTTGAATGGGAGGAAGTAGTACCTCTCTTTTATTCTAAATTTTACCCTCCTAGTGAGATTCATAAAGATCGGAATCAAATATACAACTTTTGGCCTCTTGATGGAGAGAGTACAGCTCAAGCTTGGGGGAGATTGAAGTTATTAATGCTCAAATGTCCTACTCATGAGCTCCCTCACAATATTACTATCAATAACTTTTATGCAAGACTTTCTCTTCATGATAAGGATTTATTGGATGCTTCTTGTGCTGGATCATTTACACGCATGGAAGAAGAAGATAAATGGGATCTTCTAGACCGTATTCGAGACAATGCTGAAGCATGGGAGAATGATAAAGGAAGAAAGTCAGGTATAAATTATGATTATGAATGCATTAAATCTTTTATGGGAACTGATGACTTTCAAAATATTAGTAATGCTTACGGTCTTGATTCTCAAGTTGTTGCAAATTGTTTTAAAGCTTTTGCCTAATACATTGAAATTCCAAAAAAAGAATGGAACAAGTATCATACACCATATAAATATATTGTTGATTGTGTTCCTGCTAGAAGTACTAAATTTTGCACTATTGATCACATCTTACCTGAACCTTATATCGAGAAAATACCTTTCCCGGATAAGGTAAAGGAGCATTCTATAATAACTAGTGTAATTAATAAAAGTACAAAGAGAGCTGTAAAACCTGATGAACAAATAAACATTGAACCTGCAGTAGCAATTGTGGAAGACCTTGTCACTAAAAGTGTAGAAGATGGACACATTGCCTTCTGTGAGGATGCTTCTAATATTGTCTCACGTCCTAATAGAACTAAAAAGCTATTGTCCATGTGCTTTCTGTTAGAATTGGTGATCATTGCTATTATGGTTTATGTGATATTGGTGCAAGTTCAAGTGCTATTCCTTACGAGCTTTACAAAGAAATTATGCATGAAATTAGTCCACGTGAACTAGAAGAAATTGATGTGGTTATTCACCTTGCAAATAGAGAGACCATCTCTCCAATTGGTATTGTAAGAGATGTGGAAGTTCTTTGTGGTAAGATTAAATATCCTGCTGATTTTCTAGTACTTGGTTCAGCCGCTAGTAAAACCTATCCTATCATTTTTGGTAGACCTTTCTTGAACACGTGTGGAGCCATTATAGACTGTAAAAGGGAGAAAATTTTAACTAAATTTGATGGGAATCTTATGAGTTTAATTTTTCAAAATTTGCTAAAGTTCCTTGTGAAAATGAAACTCCTAATGAGGATTTTAGAGTTAAACAACTTGCTTCTATTTCTCTTTCTCTTAACAATGCTCTACAACAATTTATGGAAGATCACGAAAGTGAGGTCTTCATGGAAGAAATAAATGAAATTGACGAGATTCTCCGACGTTAACCTAAGATGCTTAAGCATAAATTGCCTGTGGAAGACTTGGGTACCACAATGCCACCTAAAAAGGATCTGGTTTTCGATCTGAAACCTTTACCTAATGATCTTAAATATGCTTACATTCATGATAAGAAAATATATCCTGTTATTATTAGTTCTAAACTTTCAGGGAAGGAAGAGGAAAGATTATTGGAAGTATTAAAGAAACACCGAGGAGCTATGGGCTATACCCTTGATGATTTAAAGGGGATTTCTCCTACTATATGTCAGCACACTATCAATATAGAACCCGGTGCAAAACCAGTGGTAGAACATCAACGTCGTTTAAATCCTAAGATGAAGGAAGTGGTACGAAACGAGGTATTAAAACTCCTTGATGCTAGTATTATTTATCCTATTTCTAATAGTGAATGGGTTAGTCATGTTCATTGTGTCCCTAAGAAAGGGGGAATTACAGTTGTGCCTAATGATAGCGATGAGCTTATTCCCCAAAGAATAGTAGTAGGTTATAGGATGTGCATTAACTTCAGAAATGTTAACAAAGTTACTAAGAAAGATCATTACCCACTACCTTTTATTGATCAAATGTTAGAAAGGTTGTCCAAAAAGACCCATTTTTGTTTTCTTGATGGATACTCTAGGTTTTCTCAAATTGTTGTTAAACAACAAGATCAAGAAAAAACTACTTTTACGTGCCCTTATGGAACCTATGCTTATAGGCGTATGCCTTTTGGTTTGTGTAATGCTCCTGCTACTTTTCAAAGATGCATGTCTGCTATCTTTCATGGTTTTTGTGAGGAAATTGTGGAAGTATTCATGGACGATGTTTCTGTCTATGGAACTTCTTTTGATAATTGTTTACACAACCTTGATAAAGTCTTGCAGAGATGTGACGAAACTAATCTTGTTCTTAATTGGGAGAAATGCCACTTCATGGTCAATGAAGGAATTGTCCTTGGACATAAAATTTCCGAAAGAGGTATTGAAGTTGACAGAGCCAAAGTTGAAGCAATTGAGAAAATGCCATTTCCTAGAGACGTCAAAGGTATTTGTAGTATCCTTGGTCATGTTGGTTTCTATAGAAGGTTTATTAAAGATTTCTCCAAGATATCAAAACCCCTTACCAACCTTCTCCAAAAAGATGTACCCTTTGTTTTTGATGATGATTGTAAGGAAGCTTTTGAAACTATAAAGAAATCTTTAACTACTGCTCCTATTGTCCAACCACCTGATTGGAACTTACCCTTTGAAATCATGTGTGATGCTAGCGATTTTGCTGTAGGTGCTATTCTTGGGAAACGAGTAGATAAAAAGTTAAATGTTATCCATTATGCTAGTAAAACTCTTGACGCTGCTCAAAAGAATTATGCCACTACTGAAAAAGAGTTCTTAGATGTTGTCTTTGCTTGTGATAAGTTTAGACCTTATATTGTTGATTCAAAAGTTACCATTCATACTGATCATGCTGCTATTAAGTACCTTATGACGAAGAAAGATGCTAAGCCTAAGCTTATTAGATGGGTGCTGCTTTTACAAGAGTTTGATCTACATATAGTAGATAGGAAGGGTGCTGAAAACCCTGTAGCTGATAATTTATCTCGATCGGAAAACATCTCTTTTGACCCTATGCCTGTTAATGATAGTTTCCCAAATGAACAGTTAGCCGCAGTAGGGGTAAGCTCGCGAGGGAGCCCTTGGTACGCTGATTATGCTAACTTTATTGTCTCTAAGTATTTGCCTCCAACTTTTACAGCTCAGCAAAGAAGGAAGTTCTTCTATGATTTGAGGCATTATTTTTTGGATGACCCATACTTATATAAAGAGGGAGTAGATGGTATTATGCGAAGATGTGTCCCCGAATATGAGAAAAATGAGATATTATGGAAATGTCATGGTAGTGCGTATGGAGGACATCATGCAGGAGATAGAACCGCACAAAAGGTTCTACAATCAGGTTTTTACTGGCCTACCCTTTTTAAAGATGCAAGAAAATTTGTCTTATCATGTGATGAATGTCAACGAGTTGGTAATATTTCTAGACGCAATGAAATGCCTATGAATTACTCTCTTGTTATTGAACCATTTGATTGTTGTGGATTTGACTTTATGGGTCCTTTTACCCTTCAAAAGGGTATACTCATATTCTTGTTGTTATTGACTATGTTACTAAGTGGGTAGAAGCCATACCTACTAAAAGTGCTGATGGTGAGACCTCTTTAAAAATGCTTAAGGATATTATCTTTCCTAGGTTTGGAGTACCTATGTATCTTATGACTGATGGAGGTTCTCACTTCATTCATGGTGGCTTTAGAAAGACCCTTGCTAAATATGATGTTAATCATAGAATTGCTTCAGCTTATCATCCCCAAACTAGTGCGCAAGTAGAACTATCAAATAGAGAAATTAAATCCATCTTGCAAAAGACTATTAATAGATCTAGAAAAAATTGGGTTAAAAAGTTGAATGATGCTTTATGGGCTTATAGAACTGCTTATAAAAATCCTATGGGAATGTCTCCTTACAAAATGGTTTATGGAAAAGCTTGTCACCTGCCTTTAGAATTAGAACACAAAGCTTATTGGGCAGTGAAAGAACTTAATAGAGATTTCAAACTTACTGGTGAGAAAAGATTATTTGACTTAAGTTCGTTAGAAGAGTGGAGGAGTGAAGCGTATGAGAATGCTCTTTAAAGAAAAAGTTAAAATATGGCATGACACGAGAATTCTTAAGAGAGAGTTCCATGTTGGTGAAAAGGTTCTATTGTATAGGTCTCGTCTTAGATTTTTTGCAGGAAAACTACTCTCAAAATGGGAAGGACCTTTTGTTATTGAAGAGGTGTATCGTTATGGAGCAATAAAAATTTCTTCCTTAAAAGATAACACTACACAAGTAGTGAATGGTCAGAGACTCAAGCACTATATTTCTGGACATTCTTATAATGAAGATATTGATGTTATTCAAGTAGTGACTCCGGATTTTTTTTTATCAAAGATCAAATTCAGAAACCTGCAGCGTAACCATAATGATCAATCTATGAAGCATCCTCTATAAAAAAAAGAAGCCTATGCAAATAGGAAACAAAAAAAGAGAAAGGAAAAAAGATACCTATGCAAATAGGAAATAAAAGGATGTTGAGATGCTTATTGTCTGTTGCCTTGTCATTTTGATATGGGGATTCTTTCGTACCATCGGGCAAGGGGTACCCCGTTGGCGGTTCTCTATGATACACATGTACTTACAATGACAAGAACTTACTTGTGATTAAACTTGAGTAGCATGAGGAACGGTGTTCGTAAGTAAGGGGCATGAGATTTTCAGCTTATAACTTGTCAAGCATATCCTCATATTTGATCACTTTAACCTTAATCACCTAAAGATGCTTATGATAGGGGCAATGAGAGCTGAAAGCTAATAAGTACCATAATTTTTGAAAGCTCTTTATGAAACTTGAAATCCCTGCTTCCCTCTACAAAGGGCCGATCTTTTAATTTTTAGTTGAGTCAGTAAACCTATTCCTTTCTATATCAACAAGTATTTTGAGTTATTGTGTTTCATTCATTCATATGATGATTTATTCAATCATGTTTCTTATGTTCCTTGTTTGGCACATTACTCTTATCTTAGTGAGTATTACTTTGAAAGCTATCATTGAAAACCCCATTATGTTGGAACTCCTGCAAATTGTTAACTATTCTTTGACCAAGAGCAAAGTTTGCCATTACCAATTATGATTTGCTTTGTGTATCTTTATTGTGTTTCCTTTACTTATTGCAAGTTAAGTTATATAATGGTGAGTTGTCTGCTATTATGATTTGTGTATTGATGAATGTGATGCTTCTTGTCCGTAGTCTTTTATTGATACTTCACTCCATAAACCTAGGGTCATGTTTATTGAGCTCGGTTTTTTCTTGGGGACAAGCAAAGTCTAATCTTGGGGGGAGTTGATACGTCCATTTTGCATCACTATTCTATATCATAATTTCTTGTTATTCATTGATATATTTCATATTAAGAGATGATACTTATGTTATTTCATCTGTTTTTGCATGGTGGATGACTTTTGGAGGATGGACCGCTGAAGTCACGATTTTGATGGAAAAGGCACTGTTTGGAGGCGAAATTCACGAAGATCGGAAAATACCAGAAAATATACGGAAAATCCTATTTTTCCAAAAGAAGAAGGAAGCCAGAAGGGGGAGCAGAGTTGGGCCACAGGGGGCCCACACCACCCCCTGGCATGGGCCAGCCCTGGCCACGCCACCAGGTGGTGTGGCCACCCTGGCACACCTCTGGCTCTCCTCTTTGATGTATATATTCCCTACGAAACACTAAGACTAGGGGAGCGACCATAGAAAGATTCCGCCGCCTCTGCGGGGTGGAAACTACAGAGAGAGAAAGAGCTCTCCGGCAGGTAGAAATCTGCCGGGGAAATTCCTTCCCGGAGAGGGGATATCATCGCCATCAACACCGTCATCACGCTAGACTTCATCAGGATCATCATCATCACCACCATCATCTCCATAAGCACCATCATCACCACTCCATACCGCTGTAAACAATTGGGTTGAATTTTTCATAGTTCTTAGGGGAAACTTTCCCGGTGTTGATTACTTGTTGTAGTTGATGCTATTGAGTGGAACCATTGAATTATCGTTTATGTTCAGATTGTTACTTGTCATTATTTCATCTCTGATCTTGATCCATATGATGTATTGTGAGTAGTTCGTTTAGTTCTTGAGGACATGGGAGAAGTCATGTTGTTAGTAGTAGAATTGTGTTGAGAAAGATTCAATGGTTTGATACTTAAGTTGTGGTGTTATTCTTCTAGTGATGTCATGTGAATGTCGACTACATGATACTTCACCTTTATGGGCCTAGGGGAATGCATTGTGTATTTCGCTACTAATTGTAGGGGTTGCCAGAGTGACAGAAACCTAAACCTTTGTTAGGACACCTTTGCACAAGGGAGTGTAGGATCTCAGAGTTTAAAGCTATGGTTAGGTTTTTATCTTAATTACTTTCTTGTACTTGCGGATGCTTGCAAGGGGTATAATCACAAGTATGTATTAGTCCTAGGAAGTTCAGTACATTAGCATAGGTTCACCCACACAACACTTATCAAACTAAAGAAGATTAATCAACTATATGAAGCGAAAGCACTTGACGATATTCACGTGTGTCCTCGAGAACGTTTGGTCATCTTAAGTAATACAACCGGCTTGTCCTTTGCTAAAAAAGGATTGGGCCACTTGCTGCATTCATTATTATTATCATTCGTTTACTCATACTTTATTTACTTGCATTATCAAAAACCCCTAAAAACCCATTTGCTAAGTATTTACAGAGAATTCCTGCTCCAAGCCACTCGTCAACACCTTCTGCTCCTCATTGGGTTTGACACTCTTACTTATCAAAAATACTACGATAAACCCCCTATACTTGTGGGTCATCACTCCTCGAGGAGGAAGCCGTTGGCTTAGCATGGATTTATGCTTCTCGAGAGGAGGTTCCCTCGAGAGCCACCCCATAAGTTCCTCGTGGAGGATACCATAGGGAAAATTCATTTCCTATTGGCTCCTCGAGGAGGAAGCCGTAGGCTTATCATGGATTTATGATCCTCGAGGGGAGGTGCCCTCGAGGGCTGTCCCGTAAGTCCCTCATGGAAGAGACCATAGGGCAAATGCATGTCATGTTGGCTCCTGGAGGAGTAAGACATAGGCTTAGCATAGGTTGCTTGTCGTGCATTCGTTAGTTTCCGTATATGTGTCATATGAGGGTTTCAAGTAGAAAGAACCGTGGGTGAGATGACTTTATCGCTGGGACAAGCCAGAGCTTGACATTTTAGGCCTTGGTATTGACAGGAGTGGCTTAGCGATAGACACCCTGCCTAGCCCCCGCTCATGCGGTGCATGTAGGAGAGCTTCATAAATGCATGGAGAGATAACAAACTCAAGGCGATTAAATGAAAGTCAGCGCAAGATTCCAAAAAATGACCATGAAGTTCATGGATTATTACAATGTCGCCATGAGCGAGCATGGGGCCTCACAGGTAATAAGTCTGAGGATGATGAGGGTCAGGTATAACCTTCAAAAAAGTAGAGTAGGCGGGATGCGCCCCTTGGAGAGGTTTGTCCACCTCACCAGTACCAGGTGTTGCCTTCTGATCTAGAGGTTGTCATATGTTAAGGGAGAAACGCTCGATGCCGGCTAGGCGCTTGGAGCAGTTCACCATGATGTCGAAAGCCCCCGAGTCCTTGTCATTACCTTGGGTTCTTATAGTGTGGGCGAGGCCTCATGGAGGTAGCTCTGGCTTTATTTCGGCGCCACGGGTGCCTCCCACGAAATGGTCCCTTTCAAGGAGGCATGATGAAGTCGTATCTCTTTTCACGTTGGCATTGTCCTGGGACACCATCTTCTTTTTCCTTGCGGTAACCCCGATGTAGTCAAGGGCGTCCACATCCTCTGTGTATGTAATAGTAGCAGCCTTGTAGGCATGCTTGAGGGAGCGTAGGGCCTCCTTCTCGTTGCAATGGATGGTGATGATTTCGCCATTGCCACCGGGCATCTTGACGATGTTGTAGGCATGATGGGTAACCGTCGTGAACTTTCTCATCACTGGGTAGCCCAGGATGACATTGTAGGGGAGACCAATGTGCGCCACGTCAAAGTTTATGAGCTCGGTCCTATAATTGTTGCGGGGCCCAAACATGACAGTGGTGCGTACCTATCCAATGGGTATGGTGTTCTGCTAGTGAATCCAGAGAATGGCATGGTGGGCATCAGCCTATCATACGACACTTGTAGCTTGGCGAGTGTCTCAGTAGAGATCATGTTCAAGCCGGCACCACCATCAATGAGTGTCTTGGCTATGGTGATGTTGTTGATGGTGGGGGTGCAGATCATGGGAAGGGTGCCCACGGCCCTGGTAGAGGTGGGGTTGTCGTTGGTGTCGAAGCTGATGGCGTACTGGGACCACATGAGCTTTGGGGAGCGAGTCCCTAGACGAGCAGCGACAACCTCATGAGTGAACTGTTTGAAGTGCCTATTGGATGCATGTGCTTGGGAGCTATCAAGGATGCATGCGAATGCACCCTTTGGCTACTGGTAGCCCCATAAGCTTTCCTCGGCAAGGCCTCTCTCGGTGGTGTGATGGTGGTGTTGGGCAGCGTTGGCCTTATGGCCTTGCTACTAGTTGCCACCACCACTACGGTTCATGTTCTAGTGTCCTCTTCCTTGGTGGTAGCCACGGCCAATGTTCCGTCCGCCACCCTGCTTCTTCCTCTGGCTACTACGCTCGTTGCGTAGATTTTTGAGCTCGTATCAGTCATCCATATCATGCCCATGTCTCTTGCGGAAGATGCCGTACAGGAGATCATCGTGCTCTCCTTCTCCCTCACCTCCACGCGGGATCTTTCACTCAGGCTCCACTGCGAGGATAGCTAGAGACTTGCATTTGGCCTCTTTGCTCTTGCTCTTGCTCTTGGAGGCACTTGAGGGCTTGGGCATGGTCTCGCCTTCGGCAAGGCTGAACATGCGTCCCGCCTCTGCCTTGGCACATTTCTCTGCCATGGTGAAGAGTTTTGCCGGAGTGGTGAGGTTCTCCCTGCGAATGCCACTTTTCTCCCACATCCTAACATCCTTGACACCCTTCGAGAAGGCCATGATGACGTTGGAGTCGGAGATCTTTGGTCTCTTGTTGCGGACTTGGCTGAACCGCTGTAGGAACTTGAAGAGGGTCTTGCCATACTACTAGCAGACCTGGCGGAGGTTATAGTAGGTGAGAGCGCACTCGTAGGTTCCCTTGAAGTTGGCGATGAAGAGAGCGCAAAGGGTGGGCCACGAGTCGATGGATTCCTTAGGGAGGTTCATCAGCCAGGTGCGGGCCATGTCCTTCAGGCCCATGGGGAACCAGTTTGCCATGATGGGTCAACGCGGCCTGCAGCCTCGATGCCAGTAGTGTAGAGATGCGTGAACTCACGGGGGTTGGCAGAGCCGTCATAGCGAGGTGGCATATCTAGCCTGAATTTGTGTGGACAAACCATGCAACGCAGCTCCTTGGTGAACATGAGGCAACCATTGCTCTGCACTTCCTTGCTGTTGGCGAGGTCTGCCTGGTTCTATCAGTCGGCTGAGGCGATCTCCTCAATGACGCGGTCCTCATGTCCCAAACTGGGAACCATGGCCACAGGAGTGACATCCGGTGCTGGGATGATCTAGCATCTATTGCTAGGGGGTGGCGTGACAACCTGAGGCTAGGGGGCTCCACTAGTACCCTCGTCCTTCGTCGGAGGCGGGGTCTGATACGTCATAAATGTATTTATAATTTTTGATGTTCCATGATTGTTTTATATCTACTTTCTTATGTTTTGTCCACACTTCGTGGTATTTTTACACATTTTCTGGAACTAACCTATTAACAAGATGTCATAGTGCCAATTGCCTGTTTTCTGCTATTTTTGGTTTCAGAAAAGCTAGTAAGGAAATATTCTTGGAATTGGACCGGACAAAAGCCAAAGTCAATATTTTACCCAAAGCAACACGGAGTCCGGAGGGGAGACGAAGTTCCGCACCAGGGAGGCCACACCTGGTGGTGGCGCAGCCCCGGGGGCACGCCACCAGGGGGTGTGGGCCCCCGGTGCTCCACTGGCCTTTCCCCTTCGCCTATAAAAGCCCCCCGGGACGAAAACCCTAAGTACCCAATCAAACACCCACAAAATTCCACGGAAGAGTCTGTAGCCACCGCCATCTCCATCCCTAGATCGGGGGGATCCGAAGCTCTTACTGGCAGCTTGCCGGAGGGGAGATATCACATTGGAGGCATTCTTCATCACCATGACTGCCTCTGGTGTGATGCGTGAGTAGTTCATCCTTGGACTACGGGTCCATGTAGTAGCTAGATGGTTGGTTCTCCTCCTTTGTGCTATCATGTTTAGATCTTGTGAGCTCCGTTCATGATCAAGATCATCTATTTGTAATCTTACATGTTGTGTATGTGGGGATCCGATGGGTATTGAGATGCTATTTTAGATTGATTATTGATTCTATCATGTCTATGTTATTTGTGATCTTGCATGCTTTCCGTTGTTAGTAACTATCTTGGCCAAGTAGATGCTAGCAACTCCAAGGGGGAGTATTTATGCTCGATAGTGGGTTCATGCCTCTAGTAATCTGGGGAAGTGACAGGAATCTCTAAGGTTGTAGATGTGTTGTTGCTACTAGGGATAAAACAACAATCCATTGTCCATAGGGCAATCGTATTGTTTAATTTACATATTTTGCTTAATGCAATTATCTGTTGCTTGCAACTTAATAGTGGAAGAGGTTCGGACGATAACCTGAAGGTGGATTATTTGTCATAGATGCAGTTGGATTACGATCTATGTATAATGTTGTAATGCCCAATCAAATCTCATAGGAGTCAAGATGATTACTATATGCATGGTATGGTTTCTCGAGTCTGTCAATTGCCCTGCTGTAATTTTTTCACCCAACATGTTATTTATCTTAAGGAGAATCACCTCTAGTGAACTATGGACCCCGGTCCATTCTTTTACCATTGATATACCATCTACTATTTATTGTTTACTGTTTACTTTCTGCATGCAATTACTATCTTCCACACAATACGTCTAATCCTTTGTTTTCAGCAAAACCGGTGAGATTGACAACCTCACTGTAAGTTGGAGCAAAGTTCTGTGGTTGTGTTGTGCAGGATTCCAAGTTGGTAGCAACACCTTGGGATTGTTTCCTTGCTCCTACTGGTTCGATAACCTTGGTTTCATAACTGAGGGAAACTTGTTGTTGTGCTCATCATACCTTCCTCTTGGGGTTCCCAACGAGCTCAACGTATCCTGAGCCATCAAGCCTTTTTATGGCGTCGTTGCCGAGGAGTCAAGGACAGCTTCACAAGGTGAGTCCCTCACAACCAATCTCTTTACTTTGTTTTTGTTTTGCTTAGTTTATTTTTGTTTTGGTTGCTTGTTTCTTTTATTAAAAACACAAAAAATTAGTTGTACTTGTTTGCTTCCTTTATCAAAAACATAAAAAATGAATACTCCTAAAAACACTAAGTTGTGTGACTTCACCAGCACCAACAACAATGATTTCATGTGCACACCCATTGCTCCATTTGTTCGTGAAGTTACTTTCTTTGAAATTAAACCTGCTTTACTCAATCTTGTTATGAAAGAACAATTCTCTAGTGTTGGTACTGAAGATGTTGCTGCTCACCTTAATAACTTTGTTGAACTCTGTGAGATGCAAAAACATAGGGATATAGATGGAGATATTATTAAGATTAAATTGTTTCCTTTCTCTTTGAGAGGAAAAGCTAAAGAATGGTTTCTATCCCTAACTAGAAATAGTATTGATTCTTGGACTAAATGCAAAGATGCTTTCATTGGAAAATACTATCCTCCTGCTAAGATTATATCTATGAGAAGTGAAATAATGAAATTTAAACAATTTGATAATGAACATGTTGCTCAAGGGAAAGAATGAAATCTTTGGTAAAGAATTGTCCCACGCATGGACTGACTGCTTGGATGATTATCCAAACTTTTTATGCAGGACTAAATTATTCTTCAAGAAATCTGTTAGATTCTGTAGCTGGAGGTACCTTTATGACCATTACTTTGGGTGCTGCAACAAAGCTTCTGGATAATATGATGGTTAACTATTCTGAATGGCACACTGAGAGAGCTCCACAAGGTAAGAAGGTAAATTCTGTTGAAGAAACCTCCTCCTTGAGTGATAAAATTGATGTTATTATGTCTATGCTTGTTAATGGAAAAGCTCATATTGATCCAAATCATGTTCCCTTAGCCTCTTTGGTTGCTCAAGAGGAGCAAGTTGATGTGAACTTCAGTAAAAATAATAATTTTTAGCAACAATGCCTATAGGAATAATTTTGGTAATAATAATTATAGGCCATATCCTCCCAATAATGGTAATGCTTATGGAAATTCCTACAACAACAATAGAAGTGCACCTTCTAAGTTTGAAGTCATGCTTAAAGATTTTATTAGTAAACAAACTGCTTTCAATAAAATTAAAGCTTTCTAATGCTAAAAAAATATATCATCTTTGTCTGAAGCACAATCCTCTTTGATTAATAATATGGCTGCTAAACCTAAAACCATGGAAAATCCCTTTGCTGCTACTAATGCCATACAAGTTAGAATTGATGAAAATGTTAGACTATTAGCTGAATTACATGCTAAGTGGGAAAGTGAAGATGAAATTGCTAGAAATAATAGTATATGCACTATTACCACCACCAATGTTGATGCTAGCAAACCACATGAAGTCCCCATTCCATTTGCAACAATGCCTAAAACCAATGGAAGCTTTTCCAATAAAAATGCTAAAATTCTTCAAAATATGGGAAACAATAGCCCTACTACCTTGGATGGTAATTATGATTTTGATCTTGATGGTTGCAATATTTCTGAAGTAATTATGTTCCTACAAAAGCTTGTTAAAAGTCCTAATGCTAGTGCTATGAATATGGCCTTTACAAAACACATTACTGATGCCCTCATAAAAATTAAAAAAGAAAATATGAAACATAAAGCTTCTATTCCTAATAAATTAGAAGATGGTTGGGAACCCATCATTAATATGAAAGTGAATGATTTTGATCTAAAAGCTTTATGTGATCTTGGTGCTAGTGTCTCTATTATGCCTAGAAAGATTTATGAAATGCTTGATTTACCACCATTAGGAGATTGTTATTTAGATGTCCAACTTGATGATAATGCTAAAAAGAAACTCATGGGGAGTATTAATGATGTTCTTATTATGGTTAACAATACCTATGTCCCCGTTGATTTGTATGTTTTGGATGTTGAATGCTATGCTTCTCGTCCTATTATTTTGGGAAGACCTTTTCTTAGAACTGTTGGTGCCATTATTGATATGAAAGAATGCACCATTAAATATCAATTCCCACTCAATAAAGGTATAGAACACTTCCCTAAAAAGAGAGAGAAGACTCCTTTTGCCTATCATATTAAAACAAAATTTTCTCTTAATGCTTCTTCATTTGGAAATACTTGAATTTTGCTTCCTATGCCTAGCTCAAAGGCGTTAAAGAAAAGCACTTATTGGGAGATAACCCAAATTTTTTATTCAGTAAGTTTTTTATTTTGAGTCTTGGAAGTTATTGCTTCAGTAATAACCTCTCCTTATCATTTTTGTGTGGTTTTTGTGCCAAGAGTAACCTCTAATAAGAGAGAAGTAAGACTTGGGAAAGTTGCTGTCCCGAAACAGATTTTTGTGGTTCACTGTAAAAATTCATGAATCATCTCTGTATGTCAGATTGAGCTGTAATTATTTGTGCTTCTACCCCAGGTTGTTATCCAAATTTCGTTAGTTTAACAATTTTCGATTTGAGCAACATAAGGTTTTCTAAAAAATCAATTTTTACCTGCTGGTCTGTTTTGACAGATTTCTGCCATTATTTGTATTTGCCTCTTAATCTCTTTCTCTCTGAGTTCTTACCGATTACTTGAACTTTTAAAAGGAATTGATATAGTAGCTTGTGTTTTGATGAAAGTTTTACTTGTGTTGAAACTGAAGCCAAAGATTTATTAGCTTGAGTACACTAATGTTGCTAATGAAGATTGTGTGAAGTTTTGTATGAAGGAAAATTTTAAAGTGTAGGGAAGAATAATGTGATAAGATGAAGTATGGACAAAAGCTCAAGCTTGGGGATGCCACCCGTGTCACCCCAAGACATATTCAAGAAGTACGAGCGTCAAAGCTTGGGGATTCCCAAGGCATCCCCTTCTTCATCAATAAAAATCTCAGGTTTTCTTCCAAACACTTCATTTTTATTGTTTCATGCACAATTGTGTTGTTCTTGGAGCGTCTTCGTTTTGTTTTTAGTTTTATTTTGTTTGGTTTGCTTAAATAAATTGTTTGGACCCCCGCATTCATACATAGTTCCAAATAAGTTGATTTGAATTGGAAAAGAGTAGGAATGTTTGATGCTTATAAGTGGTACAAAAGGAGCTTGTTTTGACTGTGGCCTAGACTTTAACATGTCATGTTTGATATTCTTTTGAATTTACGCTTAGTGATTATTGTTGTAGCATGACATGTTACAAACAATTTAGATTACTTAATGTGCCTTGAAAGAATCATGCGTTGTTTTAGCATACAAAAGCATAATACTGTGGTATTCTCGTTTGATGCTTTATTTGGGTTGACTTGGCGCATGCTCACACCATGTTAAGACTATACCAGTCACCATAGCCTCTATGATCATTTAGTTTTCGACTTGTAATATCACTTTATGCTTTAATTAATAAGGTATTGTCGCTTTGCATGATTATGGCCATTATTGCTCTGTTAGTTGGTCGCTCCCAGTCTTTTGCTAGCCTCCACATGTACCAAGTATGAGTTCCACGCATGCATACAACTCCAAATGAAACCAAGTTATTCCAAAGAGTCCACCATACCTACCTATTAGCATTATTGCTATTCCAAGTATATTCATGTTTTTATCTACCTTCCGAATTAAACTTGTTATGTGAAAATTAGTGATTAAAGCTCTCACAAACTTGATGGCACACTTTACTTTCTTGCACTTAATAAACTTGAACCATTGTGCCCATCTATGTTGCGTATATGCTTGCACTTTATAAGTTGTTAATTAGCAGAACCATGTTACCATGGGGAACGCTTTCAACATTGCACATTATTTAGTTGATATTATGTTCTTTTGCTTATGGATCCCGGCGGTGTGAAATAAAAGGGGAGCTTGTAAGCTCATGGAGTTTGTATATGTGTTAGAGAAACACCTGGGCGGCTAGCCTAAGCCATGCCTAATCATGGTGGAAACTTGCAGCATAACCATAGTGAGCAATCTGTGAAGCATCCACAATAAAAACCTATGCAAATAGCAAATAAAAAGATCGCTGAGATGCTCATTGTCTGTTGCCTTGTCATTTTGATATGGGATAGCTCCTGTATCATGGGGCATGGGGTACCCCATTGGCGGTTCTCTATGATACACATGTACTTACAATGACAAGAACTTACTCGTGACTAAAGTTGAGTAGCATGAGGTTCAGTACTCGTAAGCAGGCATTAGATTTTCAACTTATAACTTGTCAAGCATATCCTCATATTTGTTCACTTTAACCTTAATCACCTAAAGATGCTTATGATAGGGGAATGAGAGCTGAAAGCTAATAAGTACCATAATTTTTGGAAGCTCTTTATGAAACTTGAATCCCTACTTCCTTCTATGAAGGGCCTTTCTTTTAGCTTTTATGTTGAGTCTCCATCTTCTATCTTTATGCACCTATTGAGAGAGCATAGTGGTCATTCTTAGTTTAATGTGCATTGCCCCAAAACTTGTTGATTAATTCATAACTTTGATATTGTTTGTTGTTAAATTATTTGTATCTAGTTACCCTTATGAACTTTGAAGGTGTCCTATACATTTATGTTTTGCTATACCATGAGGGACAAGTTGAATGTCATTCTTATTATGTTTTCTATATGTGAAACAAATAAAAGTCTTTCAAAGCATTGTTATTCATGAATCTTTTGTTTGCACCTTTTCATGTTACAACATAGTTGGTATGTCTTATTGTTAGAACTATATCTTTCATGTCTATGTTAAAGTACTATGATCCCAGCTATCAATGTTTTACAAATACCTTGATAAAGATTGTGATGGTGCATGTCACCTCAAAAATTATTCTTTTTTATCACTTACCTACTCGAGGACGAGCAAGAGTTAAGCTTGGGGATGTTCATACGTCGTAAACGTATCTATAATTTTTGATGTTCCATGCTTGTTTTATATCTACTTTCTTATGTTTTGTTCACACTTTGGGGTATTTTTACATATTTTCTGGAACTAACCTATTAACAAGATGCCACGGTGCTAGTTGCTTGTTTTCTGTTGTTTTTGGTTTTAGAAAATCTAGTAAGGAAATATTCTCGGAATTGGACCGGACAAAAGTCAAAGTCAATATTTTACCCGAAGCAACATGGAGTCCGGAGGGGAGATGAAGTGGCGCACCAGGGCAGCCACACCTGGTGGCAACGCGGCCTGGGGGCGCCACCAAGGGGTGTGGGCCCCCTGGTGCTCAACCAACCTTGCCCCTTCGCCTATAAAAGCCTCCCAGGATGAAAACCCTAAGTACCCGATCAAATACCCACAAAATTCCACGGAAGAGTCTATAGCCCCCGCCATCTCCATACCTAGATTGAGGGGGACCCGAAGCTCTTCCATGCACCCTGCCAGAGGGGAGAGGTCACCCTGGAGGCCTTCTTCATCACCGTGACTGCCTACGGTGTGATGCATGAGTAGTTCATCCTTGGACTACGGGTCCATGCAGTAGCTATATGGTTGGTTCTCCTCCTTTGTGATATCATGTTTACATCTTGTGAGCTCCGTTCATGATCAAGATCATCTATTTGTAATCTTACATGTTGTGTTTGTGGGGATCCGATGGATCTTGAGATGCTATTTCACATTGATTATTGATTCTATCATGTCTATGTTATTTATGATCTTGCATGCTTTCCGTTGTTAGTAACTATCTTGGCCAAGTAGATGCTAGCAACTCCAACATGGAGTATTTATGCTCGATAGTGGTTTCATGCCTCTAGTAATCTGGGGAAGTGACAGGAATCTCTAAGGTTGTAGATGTGCTATTGCTACTAGGGAGAAAACAACAATCCTTTGTCCATATGGCAATCGTATTGTTTACTTTACACACTTTGCTTAATGCAATTATCTATTGCTTGCAACTTAATACTGGAAGGTGTTCGGACGATTACCTGAAGGTGGATTATTAGTCATAGATGCAGTTGGATTACGGTCTATGTATAATGTTGTAATTCCCAATCAAATATCATAGGAGTCAAGATGCTTAGTATATGCATGGTATGCTTTATCAAGTCTATCAAGTGCCCTGCTATAATTTGTTCACCCAACATGTTATTTATCTTAAGGAGAATCACCTCTAGTGAACTATGGACCCCGGTCCATTCTTTTACCATTGATATACCATCTACTATTTACTGTTTACTGTTTACTTTCTGCAAGCAATTACTATATTCCACACAATATATTTAATCCTTTGTTTTCAGCAAAACCAGTGAGATTGACAACCTCACTGTAAGTTGGGGCAAAGTTCTGTGGTTGTGTTGTGGAGGATTACAAGTTTCCTTGCTCCTACTGGTTCGATAACCTTGGTTTTGTAACTGAGGGAAACTTGTTGTTGTGCTCATCATACCTTCCTCTTGGGGTTCCCAACGAGCTTAACGTATCCTGAGCCATCAGGGTCACAACCCCTGATGAGGCCTCTTCAGTGTGATCCCACGGTGTTGCCCGGCTCAGGGAGGCGACGACAATGTTGATGATTGATGTCTATGCACTTCTATTCTTGTAGACAGTTGTTGGGCCTCCAAGTGCAGAGATTTGTAGAACAGCAGCAAGTTTTCCCTTAAGTGGATCACCCAAGGTTTATCGAACTCAGGGAGGAAGTGGTCAAAGGTATTCCCTCTCAAGCAACCCTGCAATGAAGATACAAGAAGTCTCTTGTGTCTAACACCCAAGACACTTGTCAGGTGTATAGGTGCATTAGTTCGGCGAAGAGATAGTGAAATACAAGTGGTATGGATAATTATAAGTGGTAACGGTGCTAGAAAATAACTTGATGGCGTGGAAGAGACTAAAGGCAAACTGAAATAAAGATGGAAGCAGGCAAACATGTAACAGATCTAGTAGCAAATGGTGTTTCAATGCTTAGAAACAAGGCCTAGGGATCATACTTTCACTAGTGAACACTCTCATATAAATATCTTCTCTTTATGATACTACTCTTAACTATTCTCCGGTTGAACACTCTAATCGATGGTAGGGCTATAACATCACACTCAAAGTAAGCCTTTCCCATCTAGATAACCCCACACTGTCACCTTGAGCACTAGATGGTTCCAACAAACACCACAATTTCATAAAGACATCCAACTCAAATATAACTCACAACAAGTATTTGTAATCTCTAGCCTAAGTGCCACCATGGTGTGCACACTGTCACTTTCACACACATGGGGAGAGCAGAGATCTATTAAAGCACTTGAGTAGCAAGGTAGATCTACTTGATTACAAAGCTCATGATCACAATATGATCATGCATAGAGAGAGATGAACACATAGCTACCAGTAGAACCCTTAGCCTCGAGAGAGAACTACTCCCTCCTCTTCATGGGAATCAACAATGGTGATGGAGATGGTGGTGGAGATCGATGGAGATGGCTCCGGGGGCACTTCCCCGTCCGGCGGTGCGACGAGACTTTCGTCCCCGAATCTCCCCTTTGGTGGCAGCAGTGCTGTGGAACTTTTCGTGGCTGGAGGCTTGATTGTTTAGGGTTTATGCATCGGGAGGCTCTTATAGGCGAGAGGGGAGACCGAGGGGGTGCCGGAGGGGCCCACACCACCTCTGGCGTGGCCTGGCTTGGCCCGCGCCACCAGGTGGTGTGGCCAGCCCCTCTCGCCGTCTCTCCCCTCGAGTCTTCCGGTAAAATATCGACTTTGGCTTTTGTCCGGTCCAATTTCGAGAATATTGATTTTCTGACTTTCATGGAACCAAAAACAGCAGAAAACAGGCAACTGGCACTGTGGCATCTTGTTAATAGGTTAGTCCAAGAAAGTCTATGAAAAGTACTCCAAAGTTGGAACAAAACATAAGAAAGTAGATAAAACCAAGCATGGAACATAAAAAATTATAGATACATTTGCAATGTATCAACGATCTCAGCAAGGCATGCACGCCACTCCTCCTGTCTAGATTCAGCAATCGGATATCGAAGGAGCTCTTGCGCCATGAGGTTAGTGGCCTCCAGTGTGGGTGGGGCACCCTTGTCACGTGAGGATGCGGTGCGAGAAAGCGACATGTTGCCATGCGTGGAGAGTTTTTGTTCCTGCGACGGGCGAAAGGATGAGCCTTGCTCATCATCCGTCCACGGGGATTGCTCGGAGACAGAGCGTCAGGGAGTAGGCTCTGTTTGGGCTTTTCTTGCCACACGACGGAGGGCATGCTCGACCCGAGTCTTATCGTGTGATGCCATGCTGACAAAGTTGAAGAAGACCTTGAAAACGCACCTCATTCCCCTACCTAGCGTGCCAAATGTCGGAGAATGAATGTCCCGCGAAACAATAGGGGCATCGACGAGCCCCGTATTTGAGAGGGGACTGAACGCGCACTTAGATCTTCAACACGATGATGGGCGACAGAGCTCTCACATGATAGAGAGGTGACATAGGTTTTTTTACCCAAGTTCGGGACCCTCGTGTGGAGGTAAAGCCCCTACTCCTGGTTGATTGTATTTCTCATGTTGCTTTGCGAGGGTATGGTGACGGGTGAATGTCTAGGGTTTCTGATCCTAAGGATCGCCCCCTTCTAAGGTTGGGGTTGATCCCCTTTTATAGTGGCGCTGAGCCTCTTCCCCAATTTGTTGGGCGGGAAGGGTTACCACATTGCCGCCCAGGGAGAAATAGTCTACAAGACTACTTTAGATGGACTAGGTCGAGGATCTTCTGGGGGTCGCCGGTCCATCGTAAAGCAGGGGTCGCTGCTGAAGTCCCTCCCCCTGTAGTGCGGTGCCTCCCACCGCCCTCTTGCACAAAAGTCGCAAAGAGGGAGTGGGGCTGACACCGGTGCCGTCAACCTTGCTTTATCACCGAAGGAGATAGATAGTTTTTCTTCTTTTTTGAGGCGGACCATGCAGTCTTTGTGTCCGTGGACTATCTGTTAGGCTTGTCGTCTTCCTTCCTTTGCAGCGAGATTATGAGCCTGCCCCCAGGACACGTTGGGAGAGAGTCTAATGCCCTTGTAGAAAAGGGGGCCTCCCTCTCATGAAGCCATCCTCATAGAGGCGACCTGGACGAGATCTAGTCCCAGCGGATCGGACCTCCCGAAGAGCTGCTCGTTCTGCCTTTGGCTCTCGAACAGTCATGTCGAGGAGTGGTGGCCTCGCGAGCACTAGTGGAAAATGGGCATTTTGTCCCGGTTTGTAAGCGGCTTTATTCCCAGTTGCCCAACCAGGACGGGGAAATCGGGACTAAAGCCCTAACCCTTTAGTCTCGGTTGGGCTGCGAACCGGGACAAAAGGGCGGTCCACGTGGCCTCTGGCTATCACAAGGGTGGGGGGCATTTGTCCCGGTTCGTAATACGAACCGAGATCTATAGGCCTCTTCCACGACAGCATTTTGGGCACTTTTTGTGCCACAGCAGAGATTTTTTTGTATATTTTCATTTATTTTGTTTCCCCTTTATCTATTTCCTTTTTGTGTTTTGGGTAGCATTTATTTTGTGACCCTTACCCCAGCACTATGTTGTAAGGAATGCTCGTCCTCATAGTAGATGGTGCGAGTTGATGTTACCGAAAGTGGATTCACATGGAGGCATGTTAACACCCGGATTTTTAATCCCAGATGCCTGTTATGCCATACATCGCAATCCCAGGATTACCATTTTTGTGAGACATAATAGATTGGATATCATAGTACATCATCCATTACAAACCATAATAAGGTTTTACACAAATAGGGGATTTCATGATCCAGCCTTAATACAAACAAGCAGCGGAATAATAAGCGTAGCGGTGGGCTCCATCTTTAGTGTCACAGGCAATGCTGAAGATGGGAGATGATCGTAGTTGTCGTAGCCCTCCTGCTGTCCTTCTTCAGGGTAGTCCACCTCATAGTCTGGCCACGGGAATAGCCAGGGACAAAGCCATGAGTACTCTTTAAGTACTCGCAAACTATTACTCACAAGTATGGTGGTTCTAGTAGGAAAGCTAAGCTCTAAGTTTATTTGCAAAAGCTAGATTTACCCTAAGCTGAGTTCAGAAGTAAACAAAGTAACTAAAGGGTTCTAAATCACTTAAGTTGGGAACTTAGTTTTCATAGTCACAACCCTGTTGTGGTCAAGTCAAGTCACAAATCATTTCATAAGTCATTTTGAAAACATCTGATGACGGAATAGTATGGCCACTCCAACTGTCCATGACCGCAGACGCGGCTACTCGAATAGTTTGACACTCTGCAGAGGTGGTACAATTTCACCACAAAATTAGATACATCCGTCTAGGATACGCCTGAATCATCATACTTAGTATGTGCATAATCAATCATAACCTTTCAATTACACACCCTAGTATAGGCACCTCTCCTATGAGCTTGGCCTCCCAGCCATGGCCATCTGCCATCCTGGGCACTGCATAGGTGGACATCATCAAGAGGTAGCCTCAGCTCAAACCTCTCCCGCGAGGGAACCCATACTAATGCATATAAACTTCCGGCTAAGCCTTACCCAATTCAGGTATTGTGGTTGTACGGTAAAATTGGAATGGTATCGCATCCGAACCCAACCATCAGTTTTTGTAAAAAAGGGCTAAGGCTCATGCCTCAACATTTTTATCATCAAATCCATTTGTGTTTCTCAACACATGTCAAAACTTCTCAATATAATGACTCATCATTCCAAGGTTTTCATAATCATTTTCACCAAGTATTGCCATCTAAAGTGATCAAGTTTTATGCTTAGCATTAGTCACTAAGTTAAGAGTGTTCACTAAAGAGGGGTGCTAATCTTCAATCTCATGCCATAGAATGACATCTAAGTATAACTAGATAGGCCAAGTTTTATACTCTTTATGCTATCTATAAGAAAAGTAAAGAACTTTGGTAAAGTAAGAAAGTAAAGCTTGCAAGTAAAACTTGGGATTGGTATAAGTCAAAATATATAACCAAGCATGCCTAATGCATCTTTCTTAGGTTATAAAGCTTGCAAGTGTTAGCTTGCATTGTTAATGATGGCTTGCAAGTATTAGCTTGCCTTGATTGGTGCAGTGGTTGAAATTCTCCTCGTCTTCTTCGGGGTAGAACTCCTCCTCCTTGTAGACTTGGTCGGTACTATCGTCTATAAATGAATACGGGGTACACAATCACCAAACAATACTTATATATTGCTAAATAGCACACTACGGCACACACTTGATGATCTAGCATCATCACAATCATCACAAGATTTTTAAAGAACTAGTTTCATTAGTTTATTTGAGAAAAGTAATTTCTACTGATTGAAATTAATTAAGATTTAATATTCTCCAAATAAAATATGGGATCATGCGGACACATGTCATAAACACATATTCTAATACATGAGAATGTGATTTAAAATGTTGGACACATTTTATAAAGTTTAAGTTTATTATTTAAACAATTTAAAGTGACTAGAAATGCCCTAATAGCATTCTTTTGGTACTAGTCCAAGGTCACTGCATGCAATCTGATACGTCCATTTTGCATCACTATTCTATGTCTTAATTCACTATTATTCATTGATATATTTCGTATTGAGAGGTGATACTTATGTTATTTCATCTGTTTTTGCATGGTTGATGACTTTTGAAGCATGGACCACTACAGTCAGGATTCTGATGGAAAAAGTGTTGTTTGGAGGCAAAATTCGTGAAGATCAGAAAATCTCGGAAAATATACGGAAAATCCTATTTTTTCAAAAGACTAAGGATGCCAGAAGACGGCGTGGAGATGGGCCACAGGGGGCCCACACCATCCTCGGCGGCAACTAGGTCAGCCGCCACAGTGGTGTGGCCGCCCTGGCCCACCTCTGGCTCTCCCCTCTGGCGTATATCATCCTCCCGAAACCCTAAGACTCAGAGAGCGACCACAGAAAGATTCCGCCGCCTCTACGGGGCGGAAAACACCGAGAGAGAAAGATCTCTCCGTGCAGAGATTCTGCCGGGAATTCCTTCCCGAGAGGAGATCGTCGCCATCAACACCACCATCAAGCTGGACTTCATCGGGATCATCATCATCATCATCATCACCATCATCACCATCAGCACCCTCATCACCATATCCATATTGCTGTAACAATTGGGTTGAATCTTGCATTAGTTCATAGGGGAAACTTTCCCGCTGTTGATTACTCTTTGTAGTTGATGCTATTGAGTGAACCATTGAATTATTGTTTATGTTCAGATTGTTATACATCATTATTCCATATCTGATCATGATCCATATGATGTCTTGTGAGTAGTTCGTTTTGTTCTTGAGGACATGGGAGAAGTCATGTTGTTAGTAGTAGAGTTGTGTTGAGAAAGATTCCATAGATTGTTATTTAAGTTATGGTGTACTTCTTCTAGTGGTGTCATGTGAACATCGACTACATGACACTTCACCTATATGGGCCTAGGGGAATGCATTGTGTATTTGGCTACTAATCGTAGGGGTTGCCGGAATGACAAAAACCTGAACCCCCGTTAGGAAACCATTGCACAAGGGACGTAAGGGTCTTAGAGTTTAAAGCTGTGGTTAGGTTTCTACCATAATTACTTTCTTGTACTTACGGGGTAAGTTTGCAAGGGGTATAATCACAAGTATGTATTAGTCCTAGGAAGGTCGGTACATTAGCACAGGTTCACCCACACAACACTTAGCAAGCTAAAGAAGATTAATCAACTATATGAAGCGAAAGCACTTGACAGTCTTCCCCATGTGTCCTCGAGAACATTTGGTCATCTTAAGTAATACAACCGGCTTGTCCTTTGCTGCATAAAGGATTGGGCCACTTGCTGCATTTATTCCTATTCTCTTTTATTTACTCGTACTTTGTTTACTTGCTTTATCGAAAACCCCTAAAACTCCATTTGCTAAGTATTTGCAGAGAATTCCTAATCCATACCACTAGCCAGCACCTTCTGCTCCTTATTGGGTTTGACACTCTTACTTATTGAAAATACTGCGATACACCCCCTATACTTGTGGGTCATCAAGACTATTTTCTGGCGTCGTTGCCGGGGAGTGAAGCGCTATTGGAGAGTGGAACTGGTAAAGGAAAACTTCTACTGTGAGTATTGTTTACTTCTGTTAGTTGCTTTATTTTTGTTATGGATAATTCGCTGAGTTTCTTATTTGGTAATGCTACTACCACTGCTAAGGTAGTAGATAATCCACCACCTGCCGAGAATGATGTTTTCAAAATACCTATAAGAATTATTGATCGTGTTATGGATAACTACTATGTTGGGGAAGGAACTGTCCATCCCGGTGATCATTTACTCTTTATACACGAATTATGCGGGTTGTTCAAGTGTGCAGGTATTACTACAGATCAAGTTAAGAAGAAGTTATTTTCATTATCGCTGAAAGGAAGAGCTGAGGAATGGTATAAGCTGCTGAAGAATGGTCAAGCTCTAGAATGGAAGGAAATAGTGCCTCTCTTTTATTCAAAGTTCTATCCTCCTAGTGAGATTCATCAGATCAGAATCAAATATACAACTTTTGGCCTCTTGATAGATAGAGTACAGCTCAAGCTTGCTGGAGATTGAAGTTACTAATGCTCAAATGTCCCATTCATGAGCTCCCCAACAATATTATTATCAACAACTTTTATGCAAGGCTTTCTCTGCATGACAAGGATTTATTGGATGCTTCTTGTGCTAGATCATTCACTTAGATGGAAGAAGAAGCTAAATGGGATCTTCTGGACCATATTCAAGACAATGCTGAAGCTTGGGAGAATGACAAAGGTAGAAAGTCAGGTATAAATTATGATTATGAATGCATTGAATCTTTTATGGGAACTGATGACTTTCAAAATATTAGTAATGCTTATGGTCTTGATTTGAAAGTTATTACAAATTGCTTTAGAGCTTTTGCTTCTTATATTGAAATTCCAAAAAGGGGATGGAATAAATACCATGCACCTTACAAAGATATTGTTGACTATGTTTCTATTGGGAGTGCTAAGTATTGCATTGTTGATCCCATCTTACCTGAACCTTATATCGAGAAGATTCCCTTCCCAGAAAAGGTATAGGATCATCCTATGATAACTAATGTAATCACCAAAAGTGAAAAAAGAACTGTAAAACCTGATGAACAAATAAACGGTGAACCTGTGGTAGCAATTGTGAAAGACCTTGTCACTAAAAGCATAGAAGATGGACACATAGTCTTTTGTGAGGATGCTTCTAATATTGTTTCACATCCTAATAGAACTAAAAAGGCTAGTGTTCCTGTGCTTTCTGTTAGAATTGGCGATCATTGCTATTATGGTTTATGTGATATTGCTGCAAGTTCCAGTGCTATTCCTGATGAGCTTTACAGAGAAATTATACATGAAATTAGTCCCTACGAATTGGAAGAGATTGATGTGGTTATTCACCTTTCTAATAGAGAGACCATCTCTCCAATTGGTATTGTACGAGACGTGGAAGTTCTTTGTGGTAAGATTAAGTATCCTGCTAATTTTCTAATACTTGGTTCAGCTGCTAGTAAAACTTATCCTATCATTTTTGGTAGACCCTTCTTGAGTACTTGTGGAGCTATTATTGATTGCAAGAGGGAGAAAATCTTGACTAAGTTTGATGGGGAATCTTATGAGTTTAATTTCTCAAAATTTTCTAAAGAACCTTGTGAAGAGGAAACCCATAATGAGGATTTTAGAGTTGAACAACTTGCTTCTATTTCTCTTGCTCCTAACAATGCTTTGCAGCAATTTATGGGAGATCATGAAAGTGAAATCTTCATGGAAGAAAGGAACGAGATTGACAGGATTCTCCGTGATCAGCCTAAGATGCTTAAGCATAACTTGCCTGTAGAATACTTGGGTACCACGTTGCCACCTAAAAAGGATCCGGTTTTCGATCTAAAACCTCTCCCTGATGATCTTAAATATGCTTATATTGATGATAAAAAGATATATCCTGTTATTATTAGCGCTAAACTTTCAGGAAAGGAAGAAGAAAGGCTATTGGAGGTTTTGAGGAAACACCGAGGAGCTATGGGCTATACTCTAGATGATTTAAAGGGATTTCACCTACTATATGTCAGCATTCTATCAACATAGAACCAGATGCAAAGCCAGTAGTAGAGCACCAACGATGTTTAAATCCTAGGATGAAGGAAGTGGTAAGGAATGTGGTATTGAAACTCCTTGATGCTGGTATTATTTACCCTATTGCTGATAGTGAATGGGTTAGTCATGTTCATTGTGTTCCTAAAAAGGAGGTATTACCGTTGTTCCTAATGATAATGATGAGCTTATTCCTCAAAGAATAGTGGTAGGCTATAGGATGTGCATCGATTTTAGGAAAGTTAATAAAGTTACTAAGAAAGATCACTACCCTCTTCCTTTTATTGATCAAATGTTGGAAAGGTTGTCTAAAAAGACCCATTTTTGTTTACTTGATGGTTACTCTGGTTTCTCTCAAATTGCTGTTAAACAACAAGATCAAGAAAAATCTACTTTTACTTTCCCTTATAGAACTTATGCTTATAGACGTATGCCTTTTGGTTTATGTAATGCTCCTGCTACTTTTCAAAGGTGCATGTCTGCTATCTTTCATGGTTTTTGTGAGGAAATTGTAGAAGTGTTCATGGATGACTTTTCCGTCTATGGAACTTATTTTGATAATTGTCTGCACAACCTTGATAAAGTTTTGCAGAGATGTGAAGAAACTAATCTTGTTCTTAATTGGGATAAATGCCACTTCATGGTTAATGAAGGGATTGTTCTTGGGCATAAGGTTTCTGAAAGAGGCATAGAAGTTGATAGAGCTAAGGTTGAGGCAATTGAGAAGATGCCATGTCCAAGAGACATCAAAGTTATTTGTAGTATCCTTGGTCATGTTGGTTTCTATAGGAGTTTTATTAAAGACTTTTCTAGGATATCAAAGCCCCTCACTAATCTTCTTCAAAAATATGTACCCTTCGTTTTTGATGATGATTGTAAGGAAGCTTTTGAAACTCTCAAGAAGGCTTTAACTACAACCCCTATTGTTCAACCACCTGATTAGAGTTTACCCTTTGAAATAATGTGTGATGCTAGTGATTTTGCTATAGGTGCTGTCCTTGGGCAACGTATTCATAAAAAGTTAAACGTTATCCATTATGCTAGTAAGACTCTAGACGCTGCTCAAAGGAATTATGCTACTACTGAAAAGGAATTTTTAGCTGTTGTTTTTGCTTGTGATAAGTTTAGGCCCTATATTGTAGACTCAAAAGTCACCATTCATACTGATCATGCTGCTATTAAATACCTTATGACGAAGAAGGACGCTAAGCCTAGGCTTATTAGATGGGTGCTGCTTTTACAAGAGTTTGATCTACATATAGTAGATAGGAAGGGTGCTGAAAACCCTGTAGCTGATAATTTATCTCGATTGGAAAACATCTCTTTTGACCCTATGGCTGTTAATGATAGTTTCCCAAATGAACAGTTAGCCGCAGTAGGGGTAAGCTCGCAAGGGAGCCCTTGGTACGCTGATTATGCTAACTTTATTGTCTCCAAGTATTTGCCTCCAACTTTTACAGCTCAGCAAAGAAGGAAGTTCTTCTATGATTTGAGGCATTATTTTTGGGATGACCCACACTTATACAAAGGAGTGGATGGTATTATGCGAATATGTGTTCCAGAATATGAACAAAAGGAGATATTGCGTAAATGTCATGGTAGTGCTTATGGAGGACATCATGCAGGAGATAGAACTGTGCAAAAGGTGCTACAATCAGGTTTCTATTGGCATACCCTTTTTAAAGATGCAAGAAAATTTCTTTTATCTTGTGATGAATGTCAGTGTGTTGGTAATATATCTAGACGCAATGAAATGCTTATGAACTACTCTCTAGTTATTGAACCTTTTGATTGCTGGGGATTTGACTTTATGGGTCCTTTCCCTCCCTCGAAAGGTTATACTCATATTCTTGTTGCCGTTGATTATGTTACTAAGTGGGTAGAAGCCATTCCTACAAAAAGTGCTGACGGGGAGACTTCTCTAAAAATGCTTAAGGATGTTATCTTTCCTAGGTTTGGGGTGCCTAGATATGTCATGACTGATGGGGGTTCTCATTTCATTCATGGTGGTTTTAGAAAGACCCTTGCTAAATACGATGTTAATCATAGAATTGCTTCACCTTATCACCCCCAAACTAGCGGGCAAGTAGAGTTATCAAATAGAGAAATTAAATCCATCTTGCAAAAGACTGTTAGTAGGTTTAGAAAAAACTGGGCTAAGAAGTTGAATGATGCTTTATGGGCTTATAGAACTGCTTACAAAAATCCTATGGGGATGTCTCGTTATAAAATGGTTTATGGGAAAGCTTGTCACCTACCCTTAGAATTAGAACACAAAGCTTACTGGGCAGTTAAAGAATTAAATAGAGATTGTAAGCTCACTGGTGAGAAAAGATTATTTGACTTAAGTTATTTAGATGAATGGAGGAGTGAAGCCTATGAAAATGCTAGGCTCTTTAAGGAAAAACTTAAAAGATGGCATGACAAGCGAATACTTAAGAGAGAATTTCATGTTGGTGAGAAATTTCTATTGTATAGGTCTCATCTCAGATTTTTTGCAGGAAAGCTATTGTCAAAATGGGAAGGACCTTTCATTATAGAAGAAGTATACCATTCAGGAGCAATAAAAATTTCCTCGTTAAAAGATAACACTACACAAGTAGTGAATGGACAGTGACTCAAACACTATATTGCTGGAGATTCTTACAATGAAGATGTTGATGCCTTTCAAGTTATAATTCTGAAGAAATTCACTGAGGACCAAATTCAGAGACCTACAGAGTCTGTTTTCAAATAGGTAACGGTTCTGGTAAGAAAAGTTCCACGAAAATACCATCCAACTATATTTTTGCAGTTTTCAGTCAGTAAGGAAAACTACGAAGCGAAAAAGGGACGGAAACGGAGCCAGGGTGGCTCACACCACCCTGTGGCGCGGGCCCACCCCTGGCCGCGCCACCAGGTGGTGAGTCCACCCTGGACCCCGCCTCCGACTCGTTTTCTCCCAGTACCTTCCTTTTGTTATGAAACTTCGTAATATATAATCCCCCGGATCTCCCGAGGTTCGTATATCGTGTTTTCGTCATGTTTTCATTTCGATCTATTTCTGCCAGGACATACTCTTTTAAGGTTTATAAGCACAATGGTGTCCGCCAAGGATAAGGGAAAGGAGCCTATGGAGGAAGACCCCGGGAAGGAGAAGGAGATCAAGAGTGAAGATGAAGAGGAGGCAAAGCTAGCACACCAACACTACCATTGCAAGCATTGGAGTGGTGGCAAACCCAGCCAGGACTACATCAATTGGAGGGAAGCCTCCTCATCACCGTTCAGATCCCTGGTCACTTCCTCCACGCACCAAGAATCCCTTCCATACCCTTATCCATGAGCATCAATACCAACATATGCACAAGGGGAAATTACCCTCCAATTGGGATTTTCCTCGTTCTAGCTATGCAGGAAAAGAAGACTTCAAGGAGGAAGAGTGCGGAAAGAATAGCAAGAGATGGAATTCTCAACACGACATGGTCATGAGCCGCATTGAGCAAAACTCACAGCTGATTCGTAATCTCACCTTCAAGATTGAGGACTTGGGGAAACTTATCAAAGAACTCATCGAGAGGATACCACCACCACCAAAAGAGTAATTCGTCATCAGGTTTGGCATCCCCTTGGTTTGTTCCAAGCTTGGGGGAGTGCCACAGTATCACATCACTATCTTCTATCTTTTTACCTTTTTAGTAGAATCATATCATGAATAGAGGAGTTATTATGTAGTATGGTTTGCATTATGGAAGTGTCCCCTCTCTCGTTAGATATGTATCCCTTGGTGTGAGTTGTCGTTATGGAATATTAATGAGAAGTTCTATCATTTACTCTTTTGCATAGCTTATGTTAGTTTTCAATTCATGGTTATATGATTGATCTTGTTGTTTGTATTGGTATCACTTTGGGATCATTGAGTTAGTTTAGTTGGATTTGGCAAACCTGGCTCGGTCGGTAACAACAGTATTTTTGAGAGCTGAAAGAAAAGATAGAAGTACTCTAAAGAAAAAAATAATTATTTCATCATCTTTCTTTCTTGATTTGCTCATAAGTATAGTATTCTCTAGTTAAGATCGTTTGTGCTTCCAAGGAAGATTACATGTTTGTTTTTATCACTTGTATGTTTGTTTGTTTCCTTCAACTCTTATACTTGCTACTCAGCCTTGCTAGCCAAAAACCTGTACTGAGAGGGTATTCTTCTCGTGCATCCACCTCCTTAAAACCAAAACCTTTGCCATTTGTGTCCACCATACCTACCAAGTAGCATTAGTGCTATTCCAAGTAAATTCTTGTTTTATCTACCTCCCAAAAACTTGTTATGCGAAAATTAGTGATTAAAGCTCTCACGAACTTGATGGCACACTTTACTTTCTTGCACTTAATAAACTTGAACCATTGTGCTCACCTATGTTGCGTATATGCTTGCGCTTTGTAAGTTGTGAATTAGCAGAACCATGCTATCATGGGGAACGCTTTCAACATTGCACTGGTACTTTGTACCAAGTTGATATCATGTTCTTTTGTCTATGGATGTCATCGGTGTGAAATGAAAGGGGAGCTTGTAAGTCCATGGAGTTATGCATGTGTGTTAGAGAAGCTGGGTCATGGTCTAATCCAATCCATGCTGACATGGCGGAAACCTGCAGCGTAACCATAACAAGTATCTATGAAGCATTCTTCTTATAAAAAAGAGATAGAGATTGAGAAAAAGAGAAAAGAAAAAAAAAGATATTATGAAAAGAGGAAAGAGAGAAAAAAGCACCATATTCCCATGGTAAATAAGAAGATTGTTGAGATACTTGTTGTCTGCTTGCCTTGTCATTTTGATATGGGGATTCTTCTGTATCATCGGGCAAGGGGTACCCCGTTGGTGGTTCTCAATGATACACATATGCTTACGATGACAAGAACTTACCGGTGACTAAACTTGAGTAGCATGATGAGCGGCCCTCGTATTCAAGGGACATGAGATTCTCAATTTACAACTTGTCAATGCATATCCTCATATTTGATCACTTTAACGTTAATCACCTAAAGATGCCTATAATAGCGGCAATGAGAGCTGAAAGCTAGTAAGTATCATAATTTTTGGGAGCTCTTTACGAGACTTGCAATCCCTGCTTCCCTCTACGAAGGGCCTTTCTTTTTACTTTGTAGTTGAGTCAGTAAACCTATTCCCTTCTATCTCAGCAAGTATTTTGAGTTGTTGTGTTTCGTTCATTCATATGATGATTTATTCAATCATGTTTCTTATGTTCCTTGTTTTGCACATTTCTCTTATCTTGATGTTTACTACTTTGAAAGCTATCATTGAAAACCAGTTATTTGTGAACTCCAGCAAATTATCAACTATTCTTTGACCAAGAGCTAAGTTTGCCATTACCAATTATGATTCACTTTATGCATCTTTATTGTGTTTCCTTTACCTATTACAAGTTGAGTTATATAATAGTGAGTAGTCTTCTATTATGATCTATGTATTGATGAATGTGATGCTCCTTGTCCGTATTCTTTTATCGACTCTTCACTCCATAAACCTGAGGCCATGTTTATTGACCTCAGTTTCGCTTGAGGACAAGCGAAGTCTAAGCTTGGGGGAGTTGATACGTCCATTTTGCATCACTATTCTATGTCTTAATTCACTATTATTCATTGATATATTTCGTATTGAGAGGTGATACTTATGTTATTTCATCTGTTTTTGTATGGTTGATGACTTTTGGAGCATGCACCGCTGCAGTCAGGATTTTGATGGAAAAGGTGTTGTTTGGAGGCAAAATTCGCGAAGATCAGAAAATCCGGGAAAATATACGGAAAATCCTATTTTTCCAGAAGACTAAGGATGCCGAAGGAGTGGAGATGGGCCAGGGGCCCACACCACCCGCTGGCGCCCTAGGTCACGCCAAGAGGTGGTGTGGCCGCCCTGGCCCACCTCTGGCTCTCCCCTCTGGCGTATATCATTCTCCCGAAACCCTAAGACTCAGAGAGCGACCACAGAAAGATTCCGCCGCCTCTACGGGGCGGAAAACACCGAGAGAGAAAGATCTCTCTGGCAGACAGATTTCTGCCGGGGGAATTCCTTCCCGGAGAGGGGAGATCGTCGCCATCAACACCACCATCAAGCTGGACTTCATCGGGATCATCATCATCATCATCACCATCATCACCATCAGCACCCTCATCACCATATCCATATTGCTGTAACAATTGGGTTGAATCTTGCATTAGTTCATAGGGGAAACTTTCCCGCTGTTGATTACTCTTTGTAGTTGATGCTATTGAGTGAACCATTGAATTATTGTTTATGTTCAGATTGTTATACATCATTATTCCATATCTGATCATGATCCATATGATGTCTTGTGAGTAGTTCGTTTTGTTCTTGAGGACATGGGAGAAGTCATGTTGTTAGTAGTAGAGTTGTGTTGAGAAAGATTCCGTAGATTGTTATTTAAGTTATGGTGTACTTCTTCTAGTGGTGTCATGTGAATGTCGACTACATGACACTTCACCTATATGGGCCTAGGGGAATACATTGTGTATTTGGCTACTAATCGTAGGGGTTGCCGGAGTGACAAAAACCTGAACCCCCGTTAGGAAACCATTGCACAAGAGACGTAAGGGTCTTAGAGTTTAAAGCTGTGGTTAGGTTTCTACCATAATTACTTTCTTGTACTTACGGATGTTTGCAAGGGGTATAATCACAAGTATGTATTAGTCCTAGGAAGGTCGGTACATTAGCACAGGTTCACCCACACAACACTTAGCAAGCTAAAGAAGATTAATCAACTATATGAAGCGAAAGCACTTGACAGTCTTCCCATGTGTCCTCAAGAACGTTTGGTTATCTTAAGTAATACAACCGGCTTGTCCTTTGCTGCATAAAGGATTGGGCCACTTGCTGCATTTATTCCTACTCTCTTTTATTTACTCGTACTTTCTTTACTTGCTTTATCAAAAACCCCTAAAAATCCATTTGCTAAGTATTTGCAGAGAATTCCTAATCCATACCACTAGCCAGCACCTTCTGCTCCTCGTTGGGTTCGACACTCTGACTTATCGAAAATACTGCGATATACTCCCTATACTTGTGGGTCATCACAATCCTAGATATTTTTACATATTCAGATAGATATGGTCAAATGTGATTTTTGAGAGTTGGAATCACCTCAAAATCTATTATGGTTGATTTTTGAAAAATGTTTGAATGCAGAAAAGTCTTTGTCTTGTTATTTTTGCTATAGATTATATCTAACTCCAAATGACTTAAATCCAACGGGCTTGGATAGATATTTTAATTATCTTTCTAGTAAACTTTGAATCATGTCATTTGGTTAAGTAAATCTCTCTAAAATGATTTTTGAACAAGTGGACACAATCTAGTTAAACCTAAATAGAAAAACCCTTATTTGAATCTGTGGGCTAGCGCGGGAAACTAAACGCGAAGGGATACGCCCCCACGTACCCCTAGTGGCGCTCCGCAGCGTAGAGGGCAACTGACAGGCTGGTCCCGCATGTCAGCGGCACATCAAACACGAAGCGATATGAGGCACTCTGGGCGCTATGATTAGAACAGATCGAACGACTGTGGTTCGTCGTCTCCGGTGAAAAGCTCAGGCGAGAACGAACCCTAACGCGACACGGTGGGGGTACGTGGGGGCTTACTAGGGCTCCAGCTAGACGTGGTGATGGGGGCGATCGAACTGGTGGACGACGGCGGTTCTAGGCATGGTCGTGGCGGCTCCTGGGGCAGCTCCAATCGGCGGCGCCTCTTCTCCTCTACAGCGGCAAGCTCTGGCAAAATTCTGGCGAACTGCGGCTCGCCTTGCTCCGGGGATGGGATGGAAGGATCAGTGGAGAGAGGGGAGTGAGATGGTGTGCAGAATTTGGACAGAGGAGGCCTGCTTTTATAGCTTGAGGAAGGGGCAGCGCGGCATGGTCGGGCGGTGGTGGCGACATGGCTACGGGTTGCTATGTTCATGGCTACGAGTGGCGGTCGACGTAGTGGCCCCTGACGGTCCTCTATGGCTTAAAGGCGCGGCTAGGCGTAGTGACATTTGGTCGAGCGTGGCTCATGCTCTGCACGGAAGCAGCGGCATTCAATGTGGCGCATGGTGGCTGCGGGTCAAGCGGCGACGAACGGGCATGTCCAGGTGGTTCTTGGGGTCGTGGCGAAGCGGTGCGTGCGAGCTGCGGTCGAGGCGTGGCATGTGCACGCTTGTCGGGCGCGGCGCTCTGGCGCGTGCTCGGCATGGCGTAGACACGGTGGGCGCGGTGTCGCTGGGGGTGGTCCACGGCCTAGCTGTCATCGAGGGGTGGACAGGGAGAGGCGATAGGGTGCGGCGATCCTCCTAGGCATCCTGTATAGGCGCGGGGTGGTCTGTTGTGGCTTGGATGGTGGCGACCGGCGGTGACCATTTCTGGGTGGCGCTCTACTGGTGCAGCGGCGAAGGGGGAGTGGTGCATTGGTGTTGGTTGGGACTGGGGGAGACTAGGGACACGTTTTGGCGACAAAGGGTCAACAATGCATTGATCAAGAACAGTATTAGTTAGGCAGTTTATTCTGTAATCACCAAGTGTTCGACACAATGCCCGCATGAGGTTTAAATTTGAATTTTGGATCCAAACTTTTTGAGTGGTTTTGTATTAAGCTTGAGAGGCTAGGTTTGCTTGGTATTGCCAAGGTGAATTCATTTGATGGGTTTTGCAAAAATGGGGATCTTCACATATGTATTGGATTCAATTTTCAAATGTTATTTAAATTGTCTTGCTAAAGGTTTCTATAAGATTGTAAAGTGGGCCTTGGTACATCTTTACTTGGTCTAGTAAGGGGTGAAAAGAGTTGAGAATGTTTCTGTTTGAAAATGACTTCTGGGAACACCTAAAGTGGCCTAGTGGATTAAAATGGTCAAAATGACCATTTGGTCTTTTTATTCTTATTTGATTTCTTTTTATTTGGATTTTTTTTGTAAATGGTCTAGATGATGTGGCAGTCATCTTTGAACCATTTCACAACATTTCGATCAACCAAACATGGCATTTCCAAACAATTCTACACTAATGCAACACACATGCATTCATTAATCATTTTAATAATAAAAAGTTTTTGTTAACCCTAAATTGGGTGATTAGAATCTTGATAACCTTGATTAAAGTTTTGGGATGTTACAAACCTTCCCCCTTAAACAAAATCTCGTCCCGAGATTTAAGAAAAACTAGGAACTAAAGAGATCTGGGAACTTAGTCCTAATGTAATCTTCTCGCTCCCAGGTGGCTTCTTCTTTGGTATGGTTGCTCCACTGGATCTTGAGAAACTTGATACTCCGAGTGCTTGTGGTTCTAAAGGCTTCTTCCAAGATACGGATGGGCACTTTGCGATACGTCAAATCCTTGTTGATATCAATGGTTCGGTGATCGATGTTCTTGAAAACTTTGGTCTTCTCCGGCACTTCTAAGCACTTGCGAAGTAACGAGATGTGGAACACATTATGGATGGCTGACATCTCCTCTGGCAGTTCTAGTTGATACGGCACCTCTCCTCGGTGATTCAGAATCTTGAAGGGTCCAATATATCTGGGGGCTAACTTTCCTTTCAGACTAAAACATTTGCGTTCCCTTCAACGGTGATACTTTGAGATACACAAAATCTCCGGCATTGAATGTCAGGTCTCTACGTCTCTTGTCAGCATAACTCTTCTCTCTGGATTGGGCGGTCTTGAGGTTCTCACGGACTTTGTGAACTTTCTCTTCGGCTTCTCGTAGGATGTCGGGTCCGAAAATCTGACTCTCTCCTACTTGCGACCAATTCAAAGGGGTACGTCACTTTCTTCCATACAGAAATTCAAACAGGGCCATTTGCAAACTAGCTTGGTAACTGTTGTTCTATGAGAATTCTGTGAAAGGCAGACAATCTTCCCATTTTGATTCATACTCTAAAACACAAGCTCTCAACATATCTTCTAAGATTTGGTTGACTCTTTTAGTCTGTCCATCGGTCTGCGGGTGATAAGATGTGCTGAAGTTTAACTTGGTTCCTAATCCTTCTTGGACTTTCTGCCAAAATCTTGAGGTAAATTGGGTTCCTCGATCTGACACTATGGTCTTGGGGCTTCCATGCACACTGACGATTCTAGAAATGTACAACTCTGCTAGCTTAGAACTGTGGTAGGTTGTCTTGACAGGTATAAAATGGGCTACCTTGTACAGTCTATCAACTATGACCCAGATTGCGTCATTTCCCCTACTAGAAGTAGGCAAACCGGTCATAAAGTCCATTCCGACGGAATCCCATTTCCATTCCGGAATCTGCAATGGTTGCAATAGTCCTACAGGTCTCTGATGTTCCACCTTGACTCTCTGACATATATCACACTTGGAGATGTAGCTTACATTTCTCTCTTCATCTTGTGCCACCAAAATTGCTCCTTCAAATCCTGATACATCTCCGTTCCTCTAGGATGGATAGAATAAAGAGTATCATGAGCTTATTGCATGATAACTTGCTTCAACTCCAAATCTATTGGCACACAGATATGTCATTTGTACCACAAAACTCCTTCTTCATCTTCAGTGAATCCGGGTACCTTTCCTATACCAATACGATGTTTGATTCCGTCGATAGTTGCATTTCCCTTCTGGGCTTCCTTGATCTTCCTGATAAAAGTGGGTTGAAGTTCAATGCTAGCTAAGAATCCTTTGTTAACTAGCTCCGTTCTAAACTGCTCCAACTCTTCATGCAAACTTGGCTGGGTTTCTTTGATCATAGTGTTTAATCTGCACAACAATCTGCTAAGAGCATCCGCTACCACATTGGCTTTGCCGGGGTGATAGTGAATGTCAAGGTCATAATCCTTGATTAAATCTATCCATCTCCTTTGCCTCATATTCAGCTCCTTCTGGGTGAAAATATTCTTCAGACTCTTGTGATCCAAGTAAATCTCACAGCGGTTACCCATAAGGTAATGACACCATGTCTTCAATGCTAAAACGACGGCTGCTAGTTCAAGATCATGGGTAGGGTAGTTTTCCTCATGCTGCTTCAGTTGTCGAGGCAGATATGCTATGACTTTACCTTCTTGCATCAACACACATCCGAGACCAATCTTGGATGCATCACAATACACATCAAACGGCTTCTTGATATCTGGCATAATCAATATTGGGGCTGAAATCAACCTCTTCTTGAGTTCTTGAAAACTCGCTTCACAATGTCGGTCCATTCAAACTTCTTATCTTTCTTCAACAATTGGGTCATCGGTCTTGTGATGCTCGAAAATCCTTCAACGAACTTGCGGTAATATCCCGCTAATCCTAGAAATGCACGGACTTGGTTTGAGTGGTTGGAGCGTCCCATATTTCCACATCTTTGATCTTGGTGGCATCAACAGCGACTCCTCCTGCCGACACAATATGTCTGAGGAATACTACTTCCTTCAACCAAAACTCACATTTGCTAAACTTGGCATACAACTGATGTTCTCTAAGGGTTTCAAGGACAGTTCTCAGATGTTGCTCATGGTCTTCTTCTGACTTGGAATAGTAGAATATCGTTGATAAAAACAACGACAAACTTATCCAGAAAGTTCATAAAAATCTTATTCATGAGATTCATGAAATAAGCGGGGGCATTGGTTAATCCAAAAGACATGACCGTATACTCATACAATCCATATCTGGTGGTAAAGGCAGTCTTTGGAATATCCGTTGCACGAATTTTGAGTTGATGATAACCAGTCCTAAGATCAATCTTAGAAAATACTCTGGCACCAGTCAACTGATCAAACAGATCCTCAATATTTGGCAGTGGGTACTTGTTCTTGATGGTGACATCATTCAGCTTCCGGTAATCGGTACACAAACTGTTACCTCCATCCTTCTTGTCGACAAACAAAACATGCAATCTCCATGGCGATGCGCTTGGTTGAATCAAACCTTTCGCCAGCATAGCATCAAGTTGCTTCTTCAGCTCCACTAGTTCAGATGGGTTCATGCTATAAGATCTCTATGCTATGGGTCATGTTCCTGGAATTAGTCCAATAATGAACTCAATATCCCGATCTGGGGGCATACCAGGCAATTCATCTGGGAATACGTCAGGGTATTCATAGACTACTCTGACTTGGTCTATGGTTGGTAGGGCTAGACTCTTGTTGCATTTGAACTGGCGGGGCAAGGTTTCAGAAACATGCTCTATTGATACTCCAGTGCTACTGGTCATGGTTATGGCCTTCTTGGCATAGTCGATCAATCCTTTATGTTTCAACATCCAATCCATTCCTAGTACTACTTCCAAACCTTTGGTTACAAGTACTATTAGATTGGCATAGAAATCTATCCCATGGATTCTGATAGGTACAGCCTTGCAAATTTTTCTAGCTTTGGTAGTTGAACCAGGTATTTGAACTATCATGACATGCTTCAAATTGGCTAGGTGAATCTTACTAGTGCATGCAAATTCTTCTGTAACAAACGAGTGCGATGCTCCAAAATCAAACAACACTCTTGCTAATACTGAGTTAACAGAAAACATACCCAGCACGACATCTGGCGCTTCCTAGGCTTCTTCAGCATTCATGTGGAACAGACGGTTATTGCGGTTGAGTGAATTCCCTTGGGTGAATCTTCTTCCGGGTTGAACACGGCATTGCTGCTGAGCTGGGGCATTCACATTAGTGGTGGCTGCAAGCTTCTTGGGACACTCGTTGGAGTAGTGACCCTTCACTCCACATTCAAAGCAAGTAACCTGGGACTTGTCTTTGGCTGCAATAGGCATGACATTGCTTCCAGTCCTTGGGGCAGTATTGTTGTTGTTGTTGGACTTGGGAGGTGCACGGTTGAAGTTGTTGGAGTTGCCGGGGTTGTTGTTGTGGTTTCCTCCAGACTTCACATTTCCTCAGCTACAGTTGGGGTAGCTTAGACGAGACATTGGGGGTCTATTGTTCGTTGGGGCATATCCTGCAGACGGGTTAGGGCGATACTTCTGGTGATTGTTGGATCCACTCTGGTGCATCATTCTGTGCTTGCGATTGTCATTGACTTGGTTTATCTTTCCTTCCATCTGGATGGCAGAGTTGACTAGCTCTTCGAGATCTTCAAAACAGATGTTGATTAACACTGTTTGCATCTCATCATGCAATCCATTCAGGAATCTCTCCTTCTTCTTGGCTTCCGTGTTGATCTCATCAGGTGCATACCTAGCGAGGGATAGAAATCTATCACGGTACTCTACTGCAGTCATCCTGCCTTGCTTCAGTTCTCGGAACTCATCTCTCATTCTAGTGACTAAACCTTGCGTCACATGGGTGTGGCTAAACTTGGTCTTGAAAGCTTCACACGACATCACTTGACCGTGGTTCATGGTACGTGTGTTATTCCACTAGGCTCTTGCATCTCCTGCCAGATAGTAGGTGGCAAATAGTACTTGCTCGTTGGCATCAACTCCTGCGACTTCTAGGTTATTCTCCATGGTTTGCAACCAATCATCCGCATCTAATGGGTCTTCATACTTGCTAAAGATAGGGGGATTGGTATTCTGAAAGTTCTTGAGCTTGGATCCATGATGATCCTGATTTCCATGGCCTTGATTATTGTGGGCCATCTGAGCAATCTGTTGCAGGGTGGCTAGGTTGGCTTGGCGCTCGGCTCTACTAGCTTCACGATCGGAAATTAGCATCTGAAGAATCTGCAGCATCGGGTCATGCAATGAGCTGCTTCCTCCGGGGTTTCCATGAGTCATCTGAAGATTGAGATAGATAAAGGGGTAAGAGGTAAAGATCTAAGGTTCATGGTTTTGTGTTCAAAAGCTTTTAGACTTTGAGTTTGACTCAGGTTTGGCAAACAAACAACTTCTCATTCATTCATGCAAAGCACACCAATACAAACACACACACACACACCACAACATGAAAGGAAAACAGATGGTTTTAAGAACCATTCTGTAAACTCATTCCTATGGTAGTGATCAAGTGCATCTACTCATCACCAATGAAGTCGGAGTCATCATCATCAGTGTAGAAATCCATGGCATCATCCTCTAGGTAGTCCTCGTCATCACTGAGGTATGAGTGAAGATCTCCCTGGATGTCTTCACCTTCTTCCTCTTCTTCTTTTGCTGCAAGCTAAGCTTCTTGTTCCTGGATGGTTTCTCGAGGTCGGCCACCTTCTTGCGAAGATAAGCGATGGTGCGATCCTTCTTCTCGCGTTGCCGGCGAAGTGATTGGCGATCCTTGACAAGCAGGGCGAAAGTCTGGGCCTTCTGGGCGGCAATGGCAAGGTTGTGGTTGGCGTAGGCTCGAGCATTGTCCAATTCCTTCAGCCTATCATACAGTAGGATGTCAAGGTTCTCCACTTGGCACTTCATCTCCGGGTGACTTGGCATCTCCAATGGCATTCCCATGGAATCACGCCTTGCGTAGTGAGCAAAGCGAGTCCCCTGGATCAAGTTGACGTTTTGTCCACAAAGACGGGCGAGAGCTTCATGCATTGCCCTGGCTAATCCATCTAGCCAGTTGTTCTCTCTCAAGGTGAATTGAATCTTCTCCGAAAGGGGTGCTTCCATCTTGCCTCAAAGATCAGCAACTATCAGCCATTGTAGATCTCCCCCTAGGTGATCATTGAGTTGAGCTCTGAAGAATTCCGGATGCGGGCGCTCTAAATACTCCGGCAGTGCATCGAGATCCCTCTCAAAGATCAGTTGGCCTCCATTGCCCAACTGGTAGAACTTGCAATACTGAACTTCCGTCTATAAGAAGGTAGGGTGAGTCAGTTAGTGAGGTAATCAAGTGTGTCAAATTTTTATGTAGTAATGTAAGAATTTTCGAGGAACATGATTTTTTTGAAAGAATCAAGGATAAGAGTGGGAATATGTTTTCATAAATACTCACTTGATTTGTTTTGAAACTAAGTTTTTGTTCGGACGTCCATTCTAGCTAGGGTCTCCAATGGTTAGGATGGCTCTGATACCAACTTGTCAACACCCGGATTTTTAATCCCAGATGCCTGTTATGCCATACATCGCAATCCCAGGATTACAATTTTTGCAAGACATAAAAGATTGGATATCACAGTACATCATCCATTACAAACCATAATAAGGTTTTACACAAATAGGGGATTTCATGATCCAGTCTTAATACAAACAAGCAGTGGAATAATAAGCATAGCGGTGGGCTCCATCTTCAGTGTCACAGGCAATGCTGACGATGGAAGATGATCCTAGTTGTCGTCGCCGTCTTACTGTCCTTCTTCAGGGTGGTCCTCCTCATAGTCTGGCCACGGGAATAGCCAGGGACAAAGCCATGAGTACTCTTTAAGTACTTGCAAACTATTACTAACAAGTAAGGTGGTTCTAGTAGGAAAGCTAAGCTCTAAGTTTATTTGCAAAAGCTAGATTTACCCTAAGCTGAGTTCAGAAGTAAAGAAAGTAACTAAAGGGTTCTTAATCACTTAAGTTGGGAACTTAGTTTTCATAGTCACAACCCTGTTTGCGTCAAGTCAAGTCACAAATCATTTCATAATGTCATTTTGAAAACATCTGACGACGGAACAGTATGGACACTCCAACTGTCCATGACCTCGTACACGGCTATTCGAATAGTTTGACACTCTGCAGAGGTGGTACACTTTCACCACAAAATTCGATACATCCGTCAGGGATAACCCTGAACCATCATACTTAGTATGCGGATAATCAATCATAACCTTTCAATTACACACCCTAGTATAGGCACCTCTCCTATGAGCTTGGCCTCCCAGCCATGGACATCTGCCATCATGGGGCACTGCATAGGTGGACATCATCAAGAGGTAGCCTCAGCTCAAACCTCTCCCGCGAGGGAACCCATACTAATGCATATAAACTTCTGGCTAAGCGTTACCCAATTCAGGTATTGTGGTTGTACGGTAAAATTGGAATGGTATCGCATCCGAACCCAACCATCAGTTTTTGTAAAAAAGGGCTAAGGCTCATGCCTCAACATTTTTATCATCAAACCATTTGTGTTTCTCAACACATGTCAAAACATCTCAATATAATGACTCATCATTCCAAGGTTTTCATAATCATTTTCACCAAGTATTCCCATCTAAAGTGATCAAGTTTTAGGCTTAGCATTAGTCACTAAGTTAAGAGTGTTCACTAAAGAGGGGTGCTAATCTTCAATCTCATGCCATAGAATGACATCTAAGTATAACTATATAGGCCAAGTTTTATACTCTTTATTCTATCTATAAGAAAAGTAAAGAACTTTGGTAAAGTAAGAAAGTAAAGCTTGCAAGTAAAACTTGGGATTGGTATAAGTCAAAATATATAACGAAGCATGCCTAATGCATCTTGCTTAGGTTATCAAGCTTGCAAGTGTTAGCTTGCATTGTTAATGATGGCTTGCAAGTATTAGCTTGCCAATAATAGCTTGCCTTGATTGGTGCAGTGGTTGAAATTCTCCTCGTCTTCTTCGGGGTAGAACTCCTCCTCCTCGTAGACTTGGTCGGTACTATCGTCTATAAATGAATACGGGGTACACAATCACCAAACAATACTTATCTATTGCTAAATAGCACACTAAGGCACATACTTGATGATCTAGCATCATCACAAGATTTTTAAAGAACTAGTTTCATTAGTTTATCTGAGAAAAGTAATTTCTACTCATTGAAATTAATTAAGATTTAGTATTCTCCAAATAAAATATGGGATCATGTGGACACATGTCATAACCACATATTCTAATACGTGGGAATGTGATTTAAAATGTTGGACACATTTTATAAAGTTTAAGTTTTTTATTTAATCAATTTAAAGTGACTAGAAATGCCCTAATAGCATTCTTTTGGTACTAGTCCCAGGTAACTGCATGCAATCCTAGATATTTTTACATATTCAGATAGATATGGTCAAATGTGATTTTTGAGAGTTAGAATCAACTCAAAAGCTATTATGGTTTATTTTTGAAAAATGTTTGAATGTAGAAAAGTCTTTGTCTTGTTATTTTTTCTATAGATTATCTCTAACTCCAAATGACTAAAATCCAACGGGATGGGATACATATTTTAATTATCTTTCTAATAAAATTTGAATCATGTCATTTGGTTAAGTAAATATCTCTGACATGATTTTTAAATAAGTGGACAGAATCTAGTTTAAACCTTATTAGAAAAACCCTTATTTGAATTTGTGGGCTAGCGCGGGAAACTAAACGGGCCGGCCCAGTGGCGCTCTGTGGCACAAAAAGCGACTGACAGGCTGGTCCCGCATGTCAGCAGCACATCATACGCGAAGCGGTATGAGGCACTCTGGGCGCTACGACTAGAACATATCGAACGACTGTGGTTTGTCGTCTCCGGCAAACAGCTCTGGCAAGAACGAACCCTGACGCGGCACGGTGGGGGTACGTGTCGGCTTACCAGGGCTCTAGCTAGACATGGAGATGGGGGAAATCGAACTGGTGGACAACAGCGGTTCTAGGCGTGGTCGCGGTGGCTCCTGGGGCAGCTCCAATCGACGGCGCCTCTTCTCCTCTGCAGCGGCAAGCTCCGGCAAAATTCCGGCGAACTGCGGCTCGCCTTGCTCCGGGGATGGGGTGGAAGGATCAATGGAGAGAGGGAAGTGAAATGGTGTGCAGAATTTGGACGGAGGAGGCCTCCTTTTATTGCTCGAGGAAGGGGGCAACACGGCATGGTCGGGCGGTGGTGGCGACATGGCTACGGGCTGCTATCGGCATGGCTGCGAGCAGCTGTCGACGTAGTGCTCCCTGGCGGTCCTCTATGGTTTAAAGGCGTGGCTAGTGGCGGTGGCATTTGGTCAGGCGCGGCTCATGCTCTGCGCGGTAGAAGCGGCGTTCGATGCGGCGCACGGTGGCTGCGGATCAAGCGGCGGCGAACATGCATGTCCGGGCGGTTCCTGGGGTCATGGCGAAGCGGTGCGCGCGAGCTGCGGTGGAGGCGTGGCATGTACACGCTTGTCGGGTGCGGCGCTCTAGCGCGTGCTCGGCATGGCACGGACACGGTGGGCGTGGTGCCGCTAGGGGTGGTCCACAGCCTGGCTATCGTCGAGGGGTGGACAGGGAGAGGCGGTAGGGTGCGATGATCCTCCTAGGCATCCTAGATAGGCGCGGGGTGGTCTGCTGCAGCTTGGACGGTGGTGACCGCGGTGACCATTTCTGGGCGGCGCTCTACTGGTGCAGCGGCGAAGGGGGAGTGGTGCATTGGCGCTAGTTGGGACTGGGGGAGACCAGGGATACGTTTTGGCGACAAAGGGTCGACAATGCATTGATCAAGAACAGTATTAGTTAGGCAGTTTATTCTGTGATCACCAAGTGTTCGACACAATGCCCGCATGAGGTTTAAATTTGAATTTTGGATCCAAACTTTTTGAGTGGTTTTGTATTAAGATTGAGAGGCTAGGTTTGCTTGGGATTGCCAAGGTGAATTCATTTGATGGGTTTTGCAAAAATGGGGATCTTCACATATGTATTGGATTCAATTTTCAAATGTTATTTAAATTGTCTTGCTAAAGGTTTCTGTAAGATTGTAAAGTGGGCCTTGGTACATCTTTACTTGGTCTAGTAAGGGGTGAAAAGAGTTGAGAATGTTTCTGTTTGAAATGACTTCTAGAAACACCTAAAGTGGCCTAGTGGATTAAAATGGTCAAAATGACCATTTGGTCTTTTTATTCTTATTTGATTTATTTTTCTTTGGATTTTGTTTGTAAATGGTCTAGATAATGTGGCATTCACCTTTGAACCATTTCACAACATTTAGATCAATCAAACATGGAATTTCCAAACAATTCTACACTAATGCAACACACATGCATTCATTAATCATTTTAATAATAAAAAGTTTTTGTTAACCCTAAATTGGTTGATTAGAATCTTGATAACCTTGATTAAAGTTTTGGGATGTTACAAGGCACATCCCTCAAATCCTCATCATGCCTCCATGCGAACCCACTTTTGGTAACATCAACCTCACACCATCTACTATGAGGACGAGCATTCCTCACAATATAGTGCTAGGGTAAGTGTCATCTACCTTAAGGAAACCATTATATTACAAAACATCTTCCGATTATATTACACAGCAAGTATCGAATATATTACATTCATGCATATATACAATATAAAGTCTTTTATGATCCCTATTACATTATCATAATCTTTTGATAGTATTCTCCTTTTGGATCTAGGACATCTGCATCTGATAATCCCGCAATTTCCTCTTCGATTGCTTATATGCGATCCTTTGGTAGAAGATGGTCCCGCAACCGGCCGATCTAATTTAAAACGAGTCAACATATATGAATGAAACTAAACAAACTTGATGGTAATAAAACAAAATTCTGAATATTGTTTACATACTTGAAGTTGTTCTAAATTTTTGCCCTTCTCACAGGTCGTCTGACGAATGAACTCGTAAACATAGTATCCACATAAGTTGTTTCCGTCTGCCTGCCTTAGACACTTTACGAGAACAAAGTTTAATCAAAATAATAATAATTAAGCATGATAATAGTATCTAAACTAGAATCAAAGAGATGCGCAGATCTAGCTAGTAGTACTTACATTTAGTGGTTTAAATATAAGTTTCTCTTTCCAGGCACCCTTAGCCTTGTTAGTGAACCGTTTCCAAGCGCTGCCTAGCAAAAAAATGAATGAAATGAGTTATTAATTACTTAATATCAGTAAATAAATGAAAGTTGCCAATATAGTGTCATAATGACTGAAATTAACGCTGGAGCATATCCTGCATGGGGGGCCACTCCTCAAGGGGTTTACATTTAGAGTCCATGACTTGTACTACTCCATTGTCAGGTTGAATCACTAGCAGTATAGAATGGAATCTGCGCATGCATAACTCATCAATTATACATTTAACATCTAGTAAGCGAAATAGAATGTGTACAAGACAATAACACTCACTTGAAGTTGTAAGGTAATAATATTTCCCTTTTGGTTTCTTAAAACCTTAACGCCATTACAATTTTATCCTCTGTGTCCTTGGGACCTAATTTCACAGTAAGTTCATGAACCCAATATGGGTCAATGAACCCAATGTCATAGATCTGTCCTCTTCTACATTCAAGAATCTTTAGTCTACATAATATAGTGAGTATGATTATACATGCGATATAAATGAGGTGGGCTAACTAGAGACTTAATTATTACAGAAAATAGGCACTGGCGATCGATTTGTCGAGGGCATCTTGATTGAAAAACTGATGTAGTTCAGGAAATTCAATAAGTATCTAGGCATCTCCATACCCGTAATGCTCGTTTCGAACTCTGATCACTATCCAGTTTGCCCCTTCCTTTGTGGCTTTAATGTACCAATTATGTAATCTTTGCATTTTTGTTAGTAGATACTTGACGTCCTCAGGTCTGACAAGAGATTTCCCGTACTGGTATTTGTATGCTTCTTAAGCCATGGGGAAATCTAACTGGTCTAAGTACTGAGACATAGTCATACCTTGAGCAGCGGACGCTTCTCCATACAGTGCAACAATTTCTGGATCATACTCCTCGTTTGCACGTTTTCTCGACTCCACCCTGGTATCGGAAATCACTTTGAGCGGGGGGCATTCCTTGTTTTTCTGTAAACCGAGCTGGGGAACTGAATCCCTGCTTGCACTAGTGCTCTTCGACCGCACCATTGACTGATGTGACTTGACAATAGAGCGGTCATAGTATGATGATAGCCTTGGCTCGGGTTGATGAAGGGTCTTCAACATTTTTTGCACTTTGGCTTTTTTCTTCTTTAGTGCTGGGGAACTCTGGCTCTTTCGCCCGCTTGAGGCTATCAAACCACTGTTGCGTTTGGGCCTTTGTGATCACCGTATTCTCCTCTTCAGTAGAGTCGTAAGCTCTCTTGGGAGCAACCTTTGGTACTTTTGGGAGGGGCTCCGGTAGACGCTTTGGTGATCGGTTACTCTTTCTCTTTTGGCCCTGACCCTTTTGTACTTTTGGGAGGGGGTGAGATGGCTAATGCGGCGGCAAAGACGACCGTGCTAGAGAAAGGGCCTGTTTTGGCGGAAACGGTTGTGCTAGAGAAAGGGAATGTTGTGGCGGAGATGGCACATGTCGCGGCAACGGCAAAGATGGCCGACGCACTAGAGACGGGTGAGGCTGCGACGAAGATGGAGTTGTGCTCTGAGGAGTGGATGGCCTTGGCGTCTGATTTGAAAGCACAATGTGTTCCTTTCTCCATAGAATGGTCATGTTTTCTGCTTCTCCCAGCTCAGTCACATCCCCTTCACCTACAGGGTAGTCAAGCTTAAGCTGCGCGAATCTGTCCATAACTTCATCCACCCCGGCAATAGCGTAGCCCTATGGAACTGGACAACAATGGTAAGTTGGTACCGGTCCAACTAATGGTAAGGCATAGCTGACTGCCACCTTCATGGTTATGTTGAAAACTTTCACATGTAGCTCACAATGTGTCATCTCCATGATATCATCCATTGGGTAGCGAAGAGGAGCCATCGCCGGTGCATCATCAGCATCATCGCTGGGGAGCTCCATGGAAGCCACGCTGCTTTTTCGATTAGTGGATGGGCCGGTAGCGACAAAGGCAGCTTTGTCTACCATGTGCCGCTGAGATGGTCCGGTAGCTTGCTGGCTAAGTACGTCAAGTTGATTCTGCAGCCGCTGTAATTGTTCTTCTATGTTGCACATCCGGTCTGCCTGCTGCATTACTGCAATTTCCTCCCTTTCCTTTCTCCTTCGATGGCTTCTATCGGGATATTTCTTCTGAGTGCCGGGAAACCCAAGGTTCCATGGTTTGGAGCCTTCTGTGCCTCGTGTTCATTCCTCGTGTTCCTTGTTCCCAAGGGCGAGTGAGAGCTTGTCATTCTCTCTATCAGGAATGAACTCCCCATCTTCAATAGCCTTTACTGCATTTCTAATGTCTTCGAGAGGTATGGGAGTTTCTTTATGTCTTATGTTATATATGCACTTCCCTTGTGAGTCCAACGTGCCCCCATGCCCGTAAAACCAATTCCTTACCCATTCGATCCAATTGTATGGCTCTGGGGTGATCCCTTTAGCAATCAGGTCGGACTCGAGTTTCTCCCACTTAGGCTTGCTAGCATTGTAGCCACCTTGCCCCATAGTATGGTGATACTGCTTTTTAGCAGCATTTTGCTTATTCGTTTCAAACATTTTCTTAGCTGGCGCCGATGTCTTGTACGCCACAAAATCAGCCCAGTAGTCTTTTAGCTTCTCATACGCTCCAGTGAATTCCAGAGTCTTCTTTTTCACGACAAAATCAAGGTGCAATCTTTTCTTCCAGTTGTTGAATTGTTGGGCCATCTTCTTAAGAGCCCACTCCTTGACTTTTTCCTCCATGTATTTCTATAGTTCCTCCTGAGTTGGAATCTCCTCATCTGGATCGTACTCATCTGGATACACCTCTAACATCGGTAGGGTGAAATTAACCATGAGATTTTTCCAAAGAGTATCTTTGGCTAAGTCACTGACATATAGAGACTCCGGATCCTTTGACGACCTATTCCATTCTCTAATGGTGATCGGGATGTAGTCCCTAACAATAACTCCGCATTGCCTTATAAATTTATTTGCAGCATCACTAGGAGCCTTCGGTTCGCCGTCTAGAGCGACTTATTCGATCCTGTACCTTTCATGGTCTCCCAACTTTCTGGCTGGGCCACGTTTATTCTTTGTAGAAGATTTGCTCGATCCAGAGGGCCAAAAAGAAGAAAGAGCGTTAATATATATGTATATAGACAACAGAGGCTTAATTAATTAATATATATATGCACCTCGCTGGCTTCTCCCTCGCCGACTTCTCCCTCGTCGGCTTCTCCCTCACTGGAGCCGTCTGTTCGGTTGAAACCCGGATCTCCCTCACCGGAGTAGTTCAGATATAGCGAGGTGACATCGTTATCGATATGTCCTTCCTTCTTGATCATGTCCTCAAGCGCCATTTCCTTTTCTTCGTCTCTAGGTTCCATAGTTTTGCAAAAGGGGAATAGCGGATGAGTGGAAGCAGCCAAGCAAGGAGGTTAGATAGGCGTGGTTTGACGGGCTAGGGATATAAACCATAATTCAAAGAAACCTTAATATATGGCGCGTGTTGCTGCACCGTCCATCGTCCCTATATGGCGCGTGTTGCCGCGCCCGTCCATCGTCCCTATATGGCGCACGTTGCCGCGCCCGTCCATCGACCCTATATGGTACGCGTTGCCGTACCAATCCCTAACCTCAAACGTCGGAGGGGTCATGTAACTCCAATGATCAAAAGCAATAACGAGCATGTACAAACTCATTTAAACATAGAAAACATTTCAGGATTAATAATAATGCAACATAATCCCGTCCTGGAGCCAACCGGCGCTAGGAAGAAGTGTCGTCACGAGCCTTCGTCTCTGACTCCGCATCGTCGTCGCGAGCCACTACCACGACCACTATACTACTACTAGTAATACTCTACAACTACCACTATACTACTACTACTAATACTACTACTTAGAAAATAATAATACTATAGTACTAGTAATACTACTACTATACTACTACTTCTAATACAAATACTAATACTATAGTACTAGTAATATAATACTAATAGTAATACTCTACTACTACAAATAAATACAACTACAAATACTACTAGTAATACTACTAAAAAGACATAATAATAAAGAAAAATACTAAAAATACTAATAAACACATAATAATAAAAAAGACAAAAAAGACAAAAAAAATCATGTCGTCGGCTCCTGCGCGTCAGCCTCCTTCTCGCGTCGCCGCCTCGTTCCGCGCCGCCTCTCGCAGCGTGCCCCTGCACCCTCCTGGCGGCCCCTGCTCGTGCCGCCGCATCTGCTCGCAGCGTGCCCCTGCAAGCGCGTGCCCCTGCACCCTCCTGGCGGCCCCTGCTCGCGCCGCCACTCGTGCCGCCGGTGGCTCCCCTGCTCATGGCCGCGTGCACTGCTCGCACCACCGCCCTGCTCGCGACGGCCCCTTGCTCGGTCGCCCCTGCTCGCCCCTCTGCCGCCTAACCGTGCGCCCTATGTACGGAGCTTGAGAGGGAGTGAGAGGGGCCGGGGTGCACCTGGGACACGGTGACGGGCGGTGGTGCGGCGTAGATGACGGCGATGGCGTCTGCTGCAACTCCTCCTGGCAGCGGCGGCGATCTACAGTGGCGCGTGAGAGAGTGAAAGAGATTGGGGAATGAGAGAAATGGGCACGCGGTTAAGTACTTTGTGGCCATTCGTCCCGGTTGGTGGCACCAACCGGGACAAAAGACCAGAGCATACGTCCTGGTTGAAGCCACCAACCGGGACGTATGATGTCCACCAAAGCGGCGCGCGCAGAGGACCTTTAGTCCCGGTTGGTGCCACCAATCGGGACTAAAAGTCCTTTTTTCAAAAGTTTTTCAAACTTTTTAGATGTTCCCGCCTTATTTCTTATTTAGGTGTTCACATTTGAAATGATTTGAATTTGAAAAAACTTTCTGTCTTATAAAATAATTATTCAAACTATTGAATTTAAAATGGTTTAAATTTGAAATTTCTGAAATAGTTTAAATTTGAATTTGAAAACACTTTCAACATGAAAAGTGTTTGAATTTGAATAACTAATGCAGATCCATTTTCTGTTTCCTAAAATAATTGTTCAAACTATTTTCCATTTTTCCATTTTCAAATAAAAATGCATTATAGAATGAAAATAGTGGATCTCTCAACAATCTTGGGTACACAAACAAACCATTTGTCCTAGCCAATGGATTAGTCATAATCATGTCTAGCCCTATAGTACACAGCTTCAGGGTCATCTTCTGAATCATCTTTGTTGTCGTCACTATGGCATATTCCGGGGATCCTCAACCCTTTCTTGGCTTGTGTAGGGGGAACCGGGGACCGTGAACCATGACATATTCCGAGGGCACCTGCCACTCTGGCCTCGGATGCACGACGCGGGGGGAGGGGGTGCCTGGATGACAATGACGCTACGCCCGCGGCCTTCACCACATCCACCCTTATTGTGGCTTTGCGGCGGGTGCAAGTGTGGGTACCGCATGCGAGGATGATCTCCCTCAGCAATGTAGCGCATCACACCAGCGATAGTCCGGTTCGCCCACCACAGGCGATTACCGGTTTCATTGTGGTTCACCGGGGGTGGGCCGTCACCCTCGTACCTATCGAGCTCCCTTTCCCATCGGTTAGCGAAGAAGGCATTACAGGTGTCGTAGTTGTCGGGGTCCCAATGGGGATCCATCCGCTGCTCCGGCATGAGCTCTAGGTAGAACTGGTTCATGATGGCCGCCTGGCCGGCGGAACCTTCAGGCACATGAGGGACATGAACTCCTCCAACGCTCAGCATCCAGTCAGCGGGCACCCAGTAGCCCGGCGGACATGGGTAGCTGGAGGCGCACAACGCCTCGATCTCTTCGATTGTGAGAATAGCCCAGTATGGGGTGTCCATTATTGAGAGAGGAAGGTATGGATGTGTGGATAGCCATGGCACGGTCGGCCTAGATATAGAGGGAAAGGGCGGGAAAATATAGCGGGAAGCGATGGGAAATAGCGGGAAATATCTTTAGTCCTGGTTAGTGGCTCCAACTAGGACTTAAGGACCCGGTTACAGTAAAAGGGTGGGAAAGCATAGCAGGAAATGGCGGTAAATGGCGGGAAATATCTTTAGCCCTGGTTAGTGGCTCTAACTGGGACTAAAATGCCCGGTTAGAGGAAAAGGGCGGGAAAGCATAGCAGGAAGCGGTGGGAAATGGCGGGAAATATCTTTAGTCCCGGTTAGTAGCTCCAACTAGGACTAAAAGGCCCGGTTAGAGGGAAAGGGCGGGAAAGCATAGCAGAAAGCGGTGGGAAATGACGGGAAACATGATGGTGTGCGAGAGCAGAGACACCACTACGGCCAGTTTGAGGGAGATGCCGGCGGAGCCCAGTCCTCCGGCATCTCCAACAAACTAGCCACAGAGGCACTCCATAATATGTGAAATTAGTTAGCTACCTGGCATATTGATCTAGCTAGAGAAGTTATAAACTCTAAGATGGTGTGCGAGAGCAGGGACAATACTACGGCCAACTTCAAGGAGATGCCTAAGGATCTAGTCCTCACGCATCTCCCTTAAGCTGGCCATAGGGGATGAATCTCTGAAGAAACATCACATTATGAGTCTAAAAATAATTCTTTTTAAAAAATCACGAGCATTAGATCATGTACCTGTAGGTCAAACCGGACCCACTTCTTACCGATTCGGTAGACATTTGTGTTTTTCTCCAGGGATGGATGGAAAGGTTTTAAAATCCCTAGTTGGTACATTGTTCATGTAAGGTGGTCTAGTATTTTTGAAAAATGGGGTGGTACTATTTTTTATTTAAGGTTTGGTGTTGCTTCACAAAACGCTCCAATTTTGGCACTCAGAAAATAGAAAATGGCATTTCCATGCGACAAAAAATAAAACTTCCTCCTGCAACATTGTTAGCCATCCCAAGATGCACATTCATGCACAATATGAGCACAGTATCACAAACTATGCCTCAATTATTCACATAACATTGGTCATTTGGACCGAAAGCCATGAAACCTCGAACATGATAGGTCATTTTGTGAAGGTTTTTTGAGACATAATCAATATACCAAATTTGGTATTTTCCTTGCAACTATGTCATATAATATGACACCACACGAAGGATTTACATTGTTCGGGCCGTTTTTGAATTTCTTATGCCTGTTTCCAAATTTACCCGTTTCCAACTATGGTCATAATGGCGGACATGAAGATAGGGGATGATCCTTGTTAAATCTTGCATTGGATCTCTGAAGAAACATTACATTATGAGTCTAAAAATGATTTTTTCGAAAAATCACGAGCATTAGATCATGTACCTGTAGGTCAAACCGAACCCACTTCCTACCGATTCGGTAGACATTTGTCTTTTCTCTAGGGATGGACGGAAAGGTATTAAAATCCCTAGTTAGGACATTGTTCATGTAAGGTGGTCTAGTATTTTCAAAAATGGGGTGGTACCACTTTTTATTTAACGTTTGGTGTTGCTTCACAAAACACCCCAATTTTGGCACTTGGAAAATATAAAATGGCTTTTCCATGCGATGAAAAACAAAACTTACTCCTACAACATCGTTAGCCATCCCAAGATGCACATGCATGCACAATATGGGCACAGTATCACAAACTATGCCTCGATTATGCACATAACATTGGTCATTTGGACCGAAAGCCATGAAACCTCGAACATGATAGGTCATTTTGTGAAGGTTTTTGCGAGACATAATCAATATACCAAGTTTGGTATTTTTCCTTGCAATTATGCCATATAATATGACACCACACGAAGGATTTACATTATTCAGACCGTTTTTTAATTTCTTATGCCTGTTTATGGTCGCTTATGGTTGCTTCGGTCGTAACCATGGAACATCTTCTTTGCTTAACAGGATGCTTGGGTCAGTTTTCACTGTGAAGGGCAGAATTTCATCAAACTTATTATAATCTTATAACATGTCTGTCTTGTCCTTGACTCCCACGATATTTATTTTCCTTGAAAGAACTATGTGACGCTTTGGCTCATCGTGTGATGTATTCGTTTTCTTATTTTTTCTTTTTTCGGTATGGCGGACATGTCCTTCCCATAGAAAACATGTGCCACATCATTGGATAGGACAAATGGTTCATCTCTGTAACCAACATTGTTGATATCTACTGTTGTTATTCCGTACAACTGGTCTACCTTTACCCCTTCTCCATTCATGTTGATCCATTTGCACCGAAACAAAGGGACCTTAAAAGAAACTCCATAGTCAAGTTCCCATATCCCCTCTATGTAACCATAGTATGTGTCCTTTTTGCCATTCTCGTTGGTTGCATCAAAGTGGACACCACGGTTCTGGTTGGTGCTCTTTTTATCTTGGGCGATCATGTAAAATGTATTTCCATTTATCTCGTACCCTTGGTAATTCAATATAGTAGAAGATGGTGACCCAGCCAACAAGTAGAGATAATCTCTAATAGTGGTGTCATTCATTAGCTGTGTTCGCAACCAATTACCAAAAGTCTTCATGTGTTCATTTGTAATCCAGGAGTCAGGCTTTCCCGGGTTGTTGGAGCGTACAATATTCTTGTGTTCCCTGATATACGGAGCTGCCAAGGTGGAATTCTGTAGAACCGTGTAGTGTGCTTGAGTTAAAGATTGTCGGTCCCTACATATCATTGCTTTCTTTCCCAGCGTGCCTTTTCCACTCAGTCTCCCCTCATGTCGTGATTCAGAAACACCAATCGGCTTAAGGTCAGGAATAAAGTCAACACAGAACTCAATGACCTCCTCTGTTCCATAGCCCTTGGAGATGCTTCCTTCTAGCCTAGCACGGTTATGAACATATTTCTTTAACACTCCCATGAACCTCTCAAAGAGGAACATATTGTGTACAAATACATGTCCGAGAATGGAAATCTCTTCGACTAGGTGAACCAGGAGATGCGTCATAATATTGAAGAAGGATGGTGGGAACACCAACTCAAAACTAACAAGACATTGGACCACATCCTTCTGTAACCTTGTCAGAATATCTTGATTGATCACCTTCTGAGATATTGCATTGAGGAATGCACATAGCTTCACAATGGGTACTCAATCATTTTCCGGTAGAAGCCCCCTCAATGCAATCGGAACCAACTGCGTCATAATCACATGACAGTCATGAGACTTCTAGTTTTGGATTTTTTTCTCTGCCATATTTATTATCCCATTTATGTTAGACGAGAATCCAGACGGCACCTTGATACTGTAAAGGACTTCAAAAAAGATTTCCTTCGCTGTTTTCGTAAGAGCGTAGCTGGCAGGACTTAAGTGACGCCCTTTATCCGTCTTGTTCTGTGGATGCATGTTTTGTGGGTCTTTCATACATTTTTGGTCCTCCCGTACTTCTGGTGTATCTTTTGTCTTCCCATACACATCCAGGAAGCCTAGCAGGTTCACGCAAAGATTCTTCATCACGTGCATCATGTCGATTGAAGAGCGGACACGTAGGACTTTCCAATAGGATAGCTCCCAAAATATAGATTTCTTCTACCACATGGGCGCGTGTTCGGTAGCGACGTCGTTCGGAACAGGTTGACCGCCAAGACCCTTTCTAAAGATTACTCTATGTCCTTGACCATATCAAATACATCATCACCAGTAGGGAGGTCAGGCTTCTTCCGGTAATCTGCCTCACCTTTGAAATGCTTCCCTTTCTTTCTTACTTGCTGATTGGTCGGAAGAAATCGACGATTCCCTAGGTACCCAACCTTCTTACATTTATGCAAATATGTAGCATCAGTATCATCTAAACAGTGTGTGCATGCCTTGTATTCCTTGTTTGTCTGTCCTGAAAGGTTACTAAGAGAAGGCCAATCATTGATGGTTACGAAAAGCAGCGCTCGTAGGTCAAATGGCTCCTTTTGTGCTCATCTCACACACATACACTTGGTTTTCCCCACAACTATAAGAGTTCTTCAACTAATGGCCTTAGGTACACATAAATATCGTTGCCGGGTTGCTTCAGGACTTGGATAAGCACTGGCATCATAATAAACTTACGCTTCATGCACAGCCAAGGAGGAAGATTGTAGATACATAGAGTCACAGGCCATGTGCTGTGACTGCAGCTCTGCTCCCCAAAAGGATTCATGCCATCTGTACTAGACCAAACCATAAGTTCCTCGTATCACCTGCAAAGTTCGGGAACTCTCTCTCGATTTTTCTCCACTACGATCCATCAGTGGGTGTCTCAACTTCCAGTCTTTCTTACGGTCTTCATTGTGCCATCGCAACAATCTGGCATGTTGTTTGTTTATAAACAGACGTTTCAACATTGGTATTATAGGAGCATACCACATAACCTTAGCAGGAACCCTCTTCCTGGGGGGCTCGTCATCGCCATCAACATCACCAGGATCATCTCGTCTGATCTTATACCGCAGTGCAGTGCATACCGGACATTTATCTAAACTCTCGTACTCATCACCACGGTAGAGGATGCAGTCATTAATGCATGCGTGTATCTTCTACACATCTAATCCTAGAGGGCAGAGAATCTTCTTTGCTTCGTAAGTACTCTCAGACAATTCGTTATCCTTTGGAAGCTTCAGCTTCATTATTTTCAGTAACTTCTCAAATCCCTTGTCAGATAAACCAGTCTCTGCCTTCCATTTTAGCAATTCTAGTGTGGTACCAAGCTTTGTGCTGCCAACTTCGCAATTTGGGTAGAGAAATTTTTTATGATCCTCTAACATGCCCTCCAACTTCAACTTATGCTTCTCTGTTTCACAGTCTCGCTTTGTATCAGAAATGACTCAACCAAGATCATCAACGGGCTCATCTGATGCCCGTTCTTCACTTCCTTCTCCTTCATTCTCTTCCATTGTAGTATCATCGTATTTAGGGAACATATGACAATAGTTGTCATCATCCTCTTCTTCTTTATTGTCTTTCATCATAACCCCTCTTTCTGCGTGCTTGGTCCAGCAATTATAGCTGGGCATGAAACCTCTCCGAACCAGGTGGTCGTGAATGATTTTCGAGGAAGAGTACTCCTTGATGTTCCGATATTGAACACATGGACAGCAATAAATCCATTCTCTTTGTTTTCCTTAGCCATATCGATAAATTTATCCACGCCTTAAATGTATACGGATTCACGTCGGTCACCGTACATCCATCCCCACCGGTTCATCTGCATCATTACAAAACATCATGAATAGTAAGATGACCACTTTACGTCGACACATGCATTATTATATCAATGATAGATGAAGGATAAGATTCGTAACCTCGATCAAGAAGGAAAAAAAGGAGAAAAGCTTAAGTGTGGCTCGGGCACCTCGTATCATTTTTGTTTTGTGTGAAATCAACCGGTATCATTCTCTCAGACATTTCGTCGAACACCTAATGTGCATAGGAAAAAAACTAGCACACACATCTCACTCCTTCCACCAAGAGAAAAGATAGAGGGAGGGCTGGCTGGGGCGGCGCATTTATAGGCGAATTATTCGTCCCGGTTGGTATTACGAACCGGGACTAAAGGTGTACGGTGGGCCACATTTCTGGTGCACGACTTTTAGTCCCGGTTCGTAATACCAACCGAGACGAATAGTCCCTGACGAACCAGGACGTATCCCCCCTAGCCCATGTGCGACGCTCGGGCCGCTCGAACCGGGACAAATGTGAGCATTAGTCCCGGTTCGTGGTGAAACCGGGACTAATGCTCTGGGCCGCTTCGAACGAAAGCTAGTTTTTCTACTAGTGGAGGCCGTCACTGCTTCGGTGGTGGGCCTAGCGACCAGCGGGTCAAGGTACCCGGTTACCAGGGACCCGACGATCTTCATAATAAAACAAAGGCTATATGCATCAATCGATGCAAAGACCGGAACTTTACTATTATTCAAAAGAAAAAACTCCCCGCAATTCACAAAATAGGGGTCGACTTTGCCACTAATGGAGATAACCGTTTGGCCCCGAAAGCTACCTGCATGATCATGATCCTATGGATGAAATCAGATTGGGCCTTTCCGCACAAGCACTTTGTGTAGAAAAGGCTAGCTTTTTTAAAGTCTAGCTTTAGAACAATGATCGGGATATTAGTATTTAGCTCATGGTTATCAGGCACAGCCCCATCATGAATGAGGCGAACTTTGACAAATGTTGTTTGCGAGCAAAAAATTATCCGATGCGCTATCAGGACAAACAAATAGCATATGCGTAATTTTGCGTGGCGTTGATTCCCCTCCTTTTTCCCTTCCCTCCTAGGTCGTCCCCACGACGACCAAGGGGCCAAACCCTAGCGCTGCCTACCACCGCCCTCTCCTCCTCCCTTGCGCTTCCGGCCTATGCCACCGGGTAAAGACCGTGCGGTGCTGACGGTGGCATGTCGGTCCTTCCTCGGAGTTGAGGAGCGCTGCACGAGGCGGCGATGCTCTTCGGTGGTGGCGGCGGATCTCGACACGGTGATTGCTGGCTTGCCGCAGTCAGGGTGGCTTCTCGGAGCAGAGGTGGCTGGGTGGTGGTGGTGAGCGTGTCTGCGGCGGTGGTTTCAGGGGCTTTCTGCCTAGTCTTTAGCCGACGTGATGGGCAGCGTGAGGGTGGCGGCCATCGCCGGATCTGATGGTGGAAAGGGAAAGGATGGTCGGTAGGATCTAGGAAGGGCGGCAGGTGGAGCTAGTCCATGGCAGCGGAGCTCGTGGCCCATCCGGTCAGGGTTGGGTGGGCCCTGCTGCCAAATTTGGTTTCAGGGGCTCTTGGGACGCAAGGGAACCCATCCCATGGACATGGAGTGCCCGGGGTGCTAGATCTGGGCCATGGGCCTAGATTCGGCATCCGCCTAGCTGTCTCATTGTTATGGGATCTGCGAGTTCAACTTGCGGGGTGATCGCCCTGATTGATGAACCCCGCTGCCACGGAACTCACTGATTGGCTCTGCCCGTTCACGTTAATTGGTCTTGTCATCGTATTGTCTGCCCTGTCGTGGGTGTGAGACTTTGGAAGCCAGGACGGAAGCCCCAGAAGGTGGACTGCATAGACGGCTCTACGACGACTGACATGGCGGTGCTGATGGCCTATCCCTTTTGCCATGGGGGTGGCGGAGCGGGCGAAGAGGAATCCCAGAGTCAGCGACACTTCGGCAAAGGCAACTCCCAGATCGTGGTTTGGAGGCTTGGCTTGAAGTCTTGGGCGGTTTGAGGTACCAGCGGTAGTTCCGAACGAAAGCTCCACACTCTGACGCTAATGGCCGCGATGCCTTAAGGTGTCGTAACCCTCCTGAAGGCGTCGTTGTGGGTACCTTCTCCTCGCTTGGGATTTGGGTGAAAATCCTTGACCGTTTGGTTTCGATGACGGCAGCACTTCTTGTCGTTACCCTGTTGGCGGCGGTAGCTTGGAGCTCCGGTGTTCTCGGGCTCGTTTCGGTGTCTTCGATGCCAAGTTTGGCGCTTCTTGTGCTTTTTTATTTTATCTTTAATATGTTGTGTAAGAGGTTCGGCCGATTGTGGCTTTATCAAGCGGGGTAAAATCCTGTTTCTAGCGAGAGGAAAATCCTGTTTCGAGAAAGATTTTGTGTGGCGTTGTGCCGGCACAGCGAGAAACGGTTGGGGTAGGGGATCGCTGTGCGTGGGCAGATCGCGAAGCCAACGTTAGCGGCGGCGTAGAGAGGGAAAGCGTCCACCAAAAAAGTTGGAGGGGAAGAAAACCAGGCTGACTGTGGCCGCGGCAAACCGGGTATCAACGTAGGTCCAAAATATCATCGTGGCATGGCGGCGATCGAGCAAACGCGAAGGACGAGACGTATATGGCCGGAGCGCTCGAGAATTTTGTTTTAGATGATGGCTGGAGGAATTGATTGAGGACGCAAAGAAGGACGTATATGGACATGTTCACATACAAAGGCCAGGACCTCGTACGTACGGATTGAGCAAAACCAGGAAACAAGATCAAGATCAGGTTCTTGAAATTCATGTGTTCACTACGAGAAAGCGAGGAAGTCGAGGAGGAACCGACGCCAGGTTTGGTGGAGCCAAATTTCTGGACTTGCATATATAATTGTTGGGTCCATGCAGACGTACACCACATGAAATATACGTATTTGCTCTACCTCAGTCGACTGTTTTCTTTATGATGTCTCAGTCGACGGTTCTATGGTCCGATGCATCCCCCAGCGTCCTGATAATAATCCAGCTGGTAGAACGGACGAAGGACGCACAACGCATCAGTGATGCTCAAGTAGTCAACTGAGTATGGTCTAGGGCATCACACCAGCAACCGAGAGTCTGAGACCTACTTAGTATCAAATACTCCCTCCGCCCTAAACTGTAAGATATAAACTTTATCAGAAGTCAACATTTTAATTTTGACCAACTTTATACAAAATTATGGACACCTATAATATTAAATGGACACAATGAGAAAATGTCATGGATATGACATGCCGAGTATCATCACCAAACCGGTTATTGCATGGCAGACCCATGTTCGTTCCTGGTGGGCTTACACGGCAGGAACAAGGCCTAAGGTCCGAACCTTAGTCGGTTCAGGAGATTTGTAGAAGACACGGAGATTATGAGCTTTGAGTACAAGACAATAAGATTTTAATCAGTATCTGAAATGACTCTAGCACCCGCGAGGGCACAGTCGTCCGTAAACCCTAGGGTCGACCATATTATAAAACCACTTACGGTTAGAATCATTAGTCTCTCTTAGCTCAAAATCTCTTCGAGATATATGCATAGGCTTGTGTGTAGATCGCCCACGTGTACATCTCGTTGGCTATAACACAGAGCTTAGCCAGCGGAATCATTGTAATCCGATATACACAAATCAATACAATAAAGCAGAAAGTAGGTTTTTAGTTACCTCCAAGAGTGAGGGGCCGAACTTGGGTAACTCACGTGTACCAATCTTGTCTCCTATTCACCTGATGTCGTTGTGCTCCGCATCTCTAGTCCCGCTCTCGATGGTACCTGTCGTGGTATTTCCACGACAGAAAATATAATTTTTGGTAAACCTATTGATATTAATTTAGTATTATAGATGTTCGTATTTTTGATAAATGTGGCCGAACTTAGAATACTTTGACTTTTGACTATAAACCTATAGTGGAGCTGAGTACTACTAAGTTGAGTGTTGTCTAGCAAATACCAAAAATATACTCCATTCGTTCGAAAATAAGTGACTTGAATTTGTCTAGATTCACATATATCTAGACATGTTTTACTGAAGAGATACATTAATACATACCAACCAAGTCACTCCATTCTGAACGGAGCGAATATATTTTCGTTTTGTAATATATAGGACGTCTACGAAGAAACACGTATTCAGTTAGCTATGGAAGACCATGTCAATTTATTACTACAATGCCACACAAATGGGCCCCAATTATTTTGTTGACCCTGAATTTCGGCTTGATTCCGGCTTGCCAGCCCAGCAATGCAATTTTTTCAACCCTGTAAAAACGTGGTCTTCCTTTAAGCCCCATCGAAATTTGGGGAGGTGCTATATGCCGACTTAGTCGGCATGTAGCAGGCGCCGCACACCCTGGGTAGGTTTGTTGGGCCGGCCCAATGTCTTCTTTCTTTCTTCTTTTTTCATTTTCGTTATTTTCTTGTGTTTTTTTCTTCTGTTCTTAGTATGTTACTAGGAAATTAGGCGCGTCGTGGTGTTAATTTTTTCTTAGTAGTAGAGTCTAGTTTTCCCTTAGAGGCTGCCATCAATTTGGATGTTTGGTATTTAATTTATTAATATAGAAATATGGTGTAATAACAGAAGGAAAGATGTAGCCGTAGCATACATATTTACATTGGATTAAACAGCGGAGGCCAACCGGCACCGACACTTTTTTTCAACTGGACGGGGCCGTTTCATGTCTTGCGGGGCCATTTCATGTCTTGAGGAGTCTAGACCGCACCAATCCCGTCTCTTTACTGGACATATGCAGCGGCCATCTCGACAAAGCTAAGAACACCTCATGTTGGCCAAACCTAAAGTGCTGCAAAACATCGCTACGTTCTTGAGATTAATGTGATGTAACAACAACAAAATGTACTTCTATTGACATTTGTACTTGCACATTTTCTAACATTTTTTTTGGCGAAGCGCAATAATCCAAGAATTGGCAGCATTTTAATTATCATTTTCAGTGCTGAAGTGATGACAGCGGGCCAACAACTGATGGTAAATTTGTAGTTCTTTCTTGCGTTTCCAATGAAAGCATCACTATATTGATAGCTGAAAAAAGTCAGATAATTTCGCATCGGAGCTGCTTGAAGGACAGAGAACACTAAAATTAATCTAGACTAAGAGAAATTAATCTGGACTAAGAGATACAGATGTCGTTCTTTGAATACATCAATGGTCCCCACCTATGCTTAGGTAGTATCAATGCGGAATGGTTCCCATCATTTTTCTCTTTAGGTTTTAGATAATCTTGAGAATATATATATTATAACAGGAACAACTCAACAATGATAGCCATTGATGCTTCTAGTAGGAGACTATTTAATTCTTCATGACATGCCACGGAGGCAAGAAATCTGCTAATTGAACATGAATGAAATATAATCTGTCATATTGGCCAAGCCTCCAAAAGGTTGAGGGCAACTCTCCTGTGATGTTATCTGCAGCTGCAAGAAAACAAATTGAGAATAATTCAAGAAACTTCGGATATTATTCTAACAAAATAAATATTGCATCAGTATGTCTGGGGAGTAAAAAAAATAGGACTTCTAAAGAAGCTACAAAACACGGCATCTTGATCATATTGATTTGATTGTAGTGTTGTGAGAGTACTAACACATCAATGGTGCTACAAACAAACTGCCACTTGCTATAGGCTGACTGTTTTGTTCCACATATGATCAATAATGCAAGCCTTATGTTCAGGACAAACAATTTAGCATCGCCCATCAAATGGTATAAAATAACAACAAAAACAACACCTACTGATGAAATGAAGGGATACACATCAGGGAAAGGAAAACAACACAGTCTCATACAAAATTAGATGATACCTTGCGCTCTGAAAAACTGAAGGTCAAGAACCGTCACCCAGAGGAACATCAACTAAACCTCCTGCAATTTATGCGTAGTTGTACATTAGAATAGCGGAAGCACCACTAACTATCCTCCAAAATTTATAGATAATTATAAAACATATAATCATACATCAAGTGGATGTAACCTAGCAAATATAAGGTATGTATGTAGGAGTCATTATTAATTTGATGGCACTTCCCGTTGTCAGAGCATCACATACACACATCCCAGGGATCCCTTCATTTGTAGCAGAAAATAAATTAAGGTAAGGTTTATACAATTCTGAATTGTTCAATACCAGTAATTATTGCACAAATGATAATCATACAACGTGTAGAAAGGAAGCACAAAAAATTGAAGGAGTGAACCAATTAATAATAATCATTTGAAGGAACATGATTGTTCCTCTCTTACAACAAAAAGGGAAAGTAAGTAAATAACTGCCGAGAAATCTGACCTCAACAGTAGAAGTTCTAAGCAAAAATGCAATAGGATAAAAATAGGCACATCACTCATCATCTGCCTTTTAAACCTCATCAAGGATATCATCCTCAAAGTGATGTGAAGAAATAACATGGTAAAACAAAATTAGACAGGGAAAATTCAAGAAGTATATAGTGAGAAAGATATGCATCCAAACCCTGGAAAATCTGATACACTCATGTGTCAGATATAGAATACCCATTCGGTAGGCTCTATGTTGTCCATCAATAAGTATCATTTTTATATACTGTCTGGTATAATTAGAGAATAATGGAATGGCATGGAATGTGAAATCACTTCTTTCGATATGCCCACTAAAGCAAGGAATCATCTACACTTGTCCCATGTGCTTTAATTAAGACTATGTTATACTACTTTCTGCAGGAGAGTAGATACATGGTAGCAGCTATATCGATGAGGTGAAGCACTCTATCGATACAAAGCACGTAGATAGACCAATGAGGTACTGAACATGAGTTCTTGTATTTGGGTCAAGACTTAGGGTGGCGAAGGCATCAGACAATTGTTTCTTTCCAAAAATTTAGTAGACTCGTATTAAGATTTTTAGTCTTGTTGCCCCTTCTTGTAAGAGTTGCTTAAGTGTGGCACTTCACATGGTTTTACAAACAACTCCACGCCATCTTAATAAAAGAATAGATCATAAGATTGTGGGGAGACAATTGGAGGAAATTTGAAACGAACAATAGCATGTCTATATCTATATTTTATCATCACGATAAATTTTTGACAGGTTCAGTATCAGAAACAATAACAGAGAATAATCATTTAACTGAACCTATAGTATAACTATTTGCAAATTTTCCCTCTATTCTACCATTAGAAAGCCATTTGACAGAAGTCTATAGTGGTATAACATGGCAAGCAAGCAAAATGTAAAATTGTGTTAAAAAGGCCAGAAGTCAATATCAATTGTATGTGTGCTGAAATATTCTTTTACTCCACGCTGAAAACTTCCCTAACAATATTCTCTCATTGTTTCCATGTGGATTCAGATAACCATCATGTACACAATGTACAGGGGTAAGGTACAGAAAAAACGGAGGAAAGATTTTTTTCAAACGGTGTGTCAACTAAGGAATTCAAATTCTAGAGCTTAGCCCAAAGGCATGATTCTGCTGCATCTTAACACATTATACTGGAAACAATAATTATGCGATATACCATTATTTATAGCATCTAATGCAGAAGATAACTATAAGCATGAGTTTATGAGCAAAGGTTCAGGAGGAGGTCTACATAATTTAAATGAGGGCCTCTACAGTACACGATGCAAGTAAAATTATAATGTAAAGAAGAATTAAACCGTCTGGAACTTTCCTTACCTACCGGAATTTAGCCTTTTTTGGGCTTGAGGTTGATCTTATGTTGTGTCCATTGGCTTAGGATCCACGTCCAACTGAGTATAACTTGCAGGGTAAGTAGAAACGGGTAATTCAATTGAACCATTTTCTGTGCTTGTTAGGCCTTGTCAATTGATCCTGTTTACCACAACAACGCCCCAGCAAAACAGAGACCCAAGAGCGTAATCATGCATATTATGAGGAAAATCCGTATCTATACAAAACCACCTGCCCAAAAGAACATGCCCATACACATGAGATGAAAAGTATGACTCGATCGAAGCCACCTGTGAAGACCTGCAAGGCGCAAAGAAATCAGAGGGAACAAAAGAACAAAAGGTGCGAATCTACATAGCACAACTGATAATGGTCCAATACAAAAAGGAAATCAGAAATATATGCAAACAAAACCAAACCAGAGAGCAAGATTGCCAGTCAATACAGAGCCGGCTCGGTGGGCAAACGCCGCTACTGTCGCTTGCCATGCAATCGGTAAACACATCCTGCAAAAGAAGAGAGGAGGCTTGCTGCTAGCAGAAGGAATGAGGCAGGGAGACCGGGGCAGAGGGCTTGGGCAGGGGGTGTGGGTGCAAGGGCAGGTCCATGATGACTCACATGCATCTTCCCGCCGGCGCTGCTGCTGTCATCTGCTCAGTCGGCGCTGGTGGTCGTGAATCAGCCACATGGCGGCCCCCTCGACGGAACGGTCCACCGCCGTCCAGGTGAGACCAGAGTGGAGATGGGCGACGGTTCAGCGGCGGAGAAGGACCTAACCCACGCCATCCCACCGGCCACGGAAGAACTCGGCCAACCGCCTCGATTAAGCCTCGCCACAGGTCGCGTTATTATTACCCATGAGGTTGACCCTGCTCGGAGGGCCTCTCACCATCTTCTTCTTGCCGGAGCCGCACGCCTGGCGGAGGTCGACTTAGAAGAGGAAACGGGAGAGAAATTACTGGAAAGAGGGGCACAGGACTCTTCGGCGCCCGGGCTTATCTAATCCCCACCCTAAGGCCTAGTTTACTTCTCTTATATTTTTATCCACTTGAATTTTGGGATATACTGGGATTTGGTGTTCACCCAATATTCTCCAATTCCCTACAATACCCTTCCTCAAAAATACTCTACCTTACAGGAGAGTATTCAATCTAGTAAAAAACATGAAGGATATGTGGGGATATTCTGGGATTATCCGAGCAAACCCGGCGTGGTAAACGGACTACGGGGATTTTGGGGGAATTAGAATAATCCCCTCCGATCCCCGCGAATACACTAGCGAATACGAGAGAAGTAAACAAGGCCTAAGCGGTGGGCGGTGCGTAGGTGGAGGCGTGGAGAGCAACCGAGGGTAACCGGGGAAAAAACTGCACCTGTAGATGTTCGGTACGCGATCTACAGTACCAAAGGCTGATTTGGCGTCGCTAAACAATCGCTGAAACTCTGCACTTTCATATATGTAGTGATGATTTTTTTTTACCTAAACCTGAACATTTTTTAAAAATACGAACATTTTTTAAATTTGAACATTTCTCGATGATGAACATCTTCAAATTTGAACCTTTTTAAATGTGAACATTTTTGAATAAGAGCGTTTTTGAATTTGAACAATTTTGAATTTGAATGTTTTTTAATCTAAACAATTTAAAATTTTAATTTTTAATCAAAACGAAAAATAAGCAGAGAAAAGAAAAAACAACAGGAAAGAACCAACATAAAACCGAACTGAATAAACCAACCTCTATATGGGCCTGGCCCAAACGGGATGTGCGGCGCCTACCAGACACCGACCTGCTCGGCAAATAGGAATTGTCGAAATTTGTACCAACTCATCTCGTCCAATCTTCTAGGTCTAGGCTTGGAAAAAGTTTATCCCCACCTGACATCTCAATTATTTCCACGTGAAAGACAATTGGCGATAATCGGTTGTGATTCCATGCCGTTTTGTTTTCATCACGTGTTTTTTGGGATAACCGAATCTCGAAGAGATTGAGTCATGGATTATGGCAAGGGATTGGGTGGAGCTTGGGATCAACCAAATCTATGCCGGCGTCGTGGATTCGTTCCAATGGCAACCGAATGAGGCCTAGGGAAGTTACCAACGCGAGAGAAGATTCTAGCGCCCGGTAAGATGCCATTATGGTATGTAGAAGACAAATGTTGTGAACATATACTCGAACAGAAGCATGCTTCATTTGACGTACAGGGCGGATACTACTATATCATAAAAGACATACTCACTCCGTTTTAAAATATAAGATGTTTTAGCTTTGTGAAAGAGGTGTATCTAAATCCTTTTCTAGTGTGTAGGTTGACTCTAAACTTTGATAAACCTACACATTAAAAATAGTCTAAATATGCTCTCTTTACAAAGCTAAAACATCATTTTGAAACGGAGGGACTATTTAGTTGCATGCATGAATTGGTACGCTAGGCTCCGAGATATGCCTAGAAAACCGTGCGAAGGCGAGTCGGGTTCAGAAAAAGAACAACCAAGGCAGAATTAGTGTTACTGTTACCCATGATGAAGTAGTGTTGGAGCTGAGCACACTTGACATCGTTGGTTCCCATTGTTGTCAGGTATTCACGTATGTTGCGGAAAAGTGTGAGGCACACACGAATGTTGCAGCTAGCGAAAACAACAAGTTTGTGTCATGGTAAGTATTAAAATAAAATTATATATTTCTGATCGAGAACACCGGTGGCGGATGTTATAGATTTTAATATCCATCTATCACGGCTAGCTAGACAAAATGCCCTTCTTCGTCTTCTACCTGTCTTCAGCAAACTGAAAAAATTGTAATAAAAATATGGTTAATTCACAAAATCTTGATAAGAAGACATCACAATGCATATTCGAGAAGCTCTTTTATGGCGAGTTCCTCGAAGATGTCTGAGGACAGGATCCTAAGACATCTTTTAGAAGCTCCGCCGTAGTAGTGTCCCTTTTGCACCATCTTGGAGTTTATAACTTAATCTAACTATAGATTAATACGCCGGGTAGCTAACAAATTTCACATATTAGTGAGTGCCTCTATGGCGAGCTCCTCGAATATGTTTGAGGACGGGATCCTAAGACATCTTCGAGAAGCTCCGCCGTAGTGGTGTCCCTGCTCTCGCACGCCATCTTGCAGTTCTTCACAAGAATGCATACCTATTTATAGATTAAGCGACACAACATAGTGTCGACATTCACGACATAATGTCGACACTCACCCCTGTCATAGTGCCGCCACCCACCCAAATAGTGTCGGCACTCACTGGCTTAGTGCTGCCCACTCACGACATAGTGTCGACACTCGCCCATGATGTAGTGTTGTTGTCACATCCACGTTTAGTCCCGGTTGGTGCCTCCAACTGGGACTAAATGTCAACACCCGGATTTTTAATCCTAGATGCCCGTTATGCCATACCTCGCAATCTCAGGATTACCATTTTTGCAAGACATAACGGATTGGATATCACAGTACATCATCCATTACAAACCATATATAAGGTCTTACACAAATAAGGATCTCATGATCCAGTCTTAATACAACAAGCAGCGGAAATAAACGATAGCGTAGCGGTGGGGTCCATCTTCAGGGGCACAGGCAATGCTGACGAAGGCAGATAGTCCTAGTTATCATAGCCATCCTGCTGACCATCATCTTGATAATCTCCTTCATAGTCTGGCCATGATAATAGCCAGGGACAAAAGCCATGAGTACTCTTTAAGTACTCGCAAACTACTACTAGCAAGGAGTATAATTCTAAGTTAAAGTGCTGAATCTAAGTTAACTATCAAGTTAAGTTTGAAACCTAAGCTGAGTTCAGAAGCAAAGAAAGATAAAGTAAAGTTCTAGAATCACTTAAGTTGGGAAGCTATTATCATCAACACAACCCTGTTGTGGTCAAGTGAAAGTTCATCATTCATTTCAAGTTATTTAGAAAACATCTGACAACGAAACAGTATGGCCATTCCAACTGTCCATAACTGCAATGACTATTCGAATAGTTTGACACTCTGCAGAGGTGGTACACTTTCACCACAAGATTCGATGGATAACCCTGAATCATCATACTTAGTATGCAGATAATCAAACATAACCTTCCCTTTACACACCCTAGTACAAGCACCTCTCCTATGAGCATGGCCTCCCAACCATGACCATCAGTCATCTTGGGCACTGCATAGGTGGACAACATTGAGAGGTAGCCTCAGCTCAAACCTCTCCCGTGAGGGAACTAATACTAATGCATATAAATTTCTACCTAAGCCTTACCCAATTTAGGTAATGTGGTTGTACAGTAAATTTGGAATGGTATCGCATCCGAATCCAACCATCAGTTTTATAAAAGGGTTAAGGCTCATGCCTCATCATTTTCATCATCATAAACCAGTTGTGTCTCTCAACACATGTCAAAACATCTCAATAGAATGACTCATCATTCCAAGGTTTTCACAATTTATTTTCACCAAGTATTCCCATCTAGAGTGACTCAAGTTTTTGATCTATACTAAGATACTAAGTTAAGAGTGTTCACTAAGGTGGATGTGATGGGTTCAATCTCATGCCAGTAGGGCAAGGTTTATACTTTTTATGCAACCTTCAAAATAAGTAAAGAACTTTGTGTAAACTAAGGGAGGTAAAACTTGTCAATAAGACTTGGGGTACTAATAGTCAAAGGGGTGTGATCAAAGCATGCTTAAGGCATCTTTGCTAAACCATCTAGTTTAATTCTAGCCTGCTAACAATAGCTTGCCTTGGTTGGTGGAGTGGTTGAAGTTTTCTTATTCTTCTTCTCCTTCTTCTTCTTGGTAGAACTCCTCCTCGAAAGCTTGGTCGGTACTAGCGTCTATAAATACATAGAGAGTAGACAATCACCAAACAATACTTATCTAGGCTAAGTAGCATTCTAAAACACATATTTGATGAACTATTATCATCACAAACATCACAAGTTTTAATTCAATAGTTTCATCCTTTTTATTTTAGAAAAGTAATTTCTACTCATTGAAATATTAACTAAATTTTAATATTCACCACCAAAATATGGGATCATGTGGACACATGTACTCACCACATATTCTAACATGTGGGAATGAGATTTAAGGGTGGTATCAATATTACTTTGGTTTAAGTTCATTATTTAATGATTTAAAGTGACTAGAAATGCCTATATAGCATTATTTTGGTACTAGTCCAAAGTCACTCAATGTCAACCTTAATATTATTACATATTTAGATATATATGATGAAATGTGATTTTTGAGAGTTGGAATCAACTCAAAAGCTAACTTGGTTGATTTTATAAAAATGTTGCAAGTTGCAAAAGCTTCTTTTTTTTATTAGGAGAGATCTATAACTCTAATTGAATTAAATCCAACGGGCTTGGCTAGATTATTTTAATACCTTTCAGACAAAATTGGTTTCATACAATTTGGATTTATAAAACTCTCTGAATTGATTTTTGGAACTAGGGGCCAGAAACTAGATTTAACGAAAAAGGAAAAACCAGATTTGAATCTATGGGCTAGCGCGGGAAAAGAAATGGGCCGGCCCAGGGGTGCTCCGCAGTGCGCGACTCAGCTGACAGGGGGGTCCCATGTGTCAGCAGCACTTAACACGTGAAACGGTACACGCGCTATGGGCCGTGCGATTAGAAGCGGGATCAACGGCTGAGGGTCGTCCTCGGGACGAACAGGTCGCCGGCGAGCTCGAACCCTAACGGCTCGGTGGGGGTCTACTGGGGGCGTACCAGGGCTCCAGCAGGGTCGGCGAGGCGGGCAAACGACGTGTAAGACGATGGCGAGGCGAGGCGCGGTTGCGGTGAAGCTTGGGGTGGTCGCAATCAACGGCGCCCTTCTCCTCCTCTGCTGCTGCTCGACTCAATTCCGCGAGCTGCTGCTCACTCAAGCTTAAGATGGGTGAGGTTCAGAGAGGTGAGGGGAGTGGAATGGTGTGGAGAAGAATGGCTGGGGAGGGCTCCTTTTATAGGCTCGACGGTGAGACCGAGCGGGATGGGCGGTCGACGGTGGCGACATGGCTACGGTGAGCTAACGACATGGCGGGGGATGGCGATCGATGGGCGGTTCCCTGGCGGTGCTCTAGAGCTTGAATGCGGCCATAGGGGCAGTGGCACGCGGTCTGGGCGAGGTGGCGCTCTGCGCGGCCGAAGCGGCGATGTCCACGGCGAGCGGTGGCTGTGATGCTTTGGGCGGCGAACGGGGATGTCTGGGGTGTTCTCCAGGTCGAGGCAGAGCGGCGGGCGCGGGCTGCGGTCGAGCGGTGACTTGTGCACGCGGGGACAAGGCACGCTCTGGAGGCGGCACCGACATGGTGCGGTGGCACTGGTCGCGGGCTCTCTTCGGTGGTCTACGACAGCACTTGGCTCGGGCAGGGACAGAGAGGGGCGGTGAGGTGCTGGCTACCTCCTAGACATGGAGAGAGAGGGGTAGGTGGTCTGCTGGGGTGAGGGCAAGGTTGGCCGGCGAGTTGGTGCTCGGCATGGCTTGGCCTGGCCACTAGGGTGTAGGGGATGGGGTGGTAATGGCATGGTTTGATCAAGTGGAGACAGAGGGAGTGTTTTGCGGTCAAATGGAGGGCTAAACTCTGTAGAAACAGTGAGCTAGCTATGTGTTTGATTCTGCCTGCCATGTGTTTGATGAAATGGCCGCAAGAGAAAAAGTTTTGAATTTTGGTTTCAAAATTTTTGAGTGATCTCCACTAGTGATAGGTAGTCTCTGGTTGCAAGGGTTTTGAAAATGGAGCTCAAATAGATGGTTTTTGAAATAGGGGTGATCTATGCATATGCATTAGATTCAATTTTAAACTGCCATTTAAAATTGTTAACAGAATGTTTTTAGCAGATCAAAAGGTGGGCCTTGGTACCTCATTATGTGTACTAGCAAGGGGTGCAAAGATCAAGAATTGTTTCTGTTAAGAATTGAGTACTAGGAATAGCCAAAGTAGGCATGAGAGTTAAATTTGCCAAAATGACCATTCCTTCTTTTTAATTCTTTTTGATTTGATTTTCTTTTAGGAAAAGTTTGGGAATGATGTAGATGAGGTTTAAATCACCTAAGAAACATTTTACAAGAATTGGATCACACAATCATGGCAATTCAAAACAACTCCTATTTTACATGCACACACATATGAATGCTTTCATTTTAAATTTGGAAAAGTTTTTGTTAACCCTTTTTTTGGATGATTTGATCTTGATAAGCTTGGATTGAAGTTTTGGGATGTTACACTAAAGGTTCATCATATCTTTAGTCTCGGTTGTGTACTTTAATTTTGATTTTTAGACCAGTACAAATTTTAGCATCATGATTCCGTATGATGTACTTAATTATATAATGCAGATGAGCCGGCAATGGATGTACGTTGTCTGACTCTCTGGGGAGTTTATTAAAGGTGTGCATTCTTTTCTCCGTGTGGCCGAGGCAAACAAGCGGAATGGTTTTATGTCTAGTCCATGTGATGTCTGTTGGAATCATAAGGAATACTCTTACTCAAGAGTCCTTCACGGCCACCTGTTTTGGTCCGGTTTGATTACCGGCTATAATTGTTGGACCAAGCACGGAGAAAGAGGGGTTATGATGGAAGACAACAAAGAAGAAGAAAATGATAACCACTACCCTACTATGCCTCCTGAATACGATGGTACTACAATGGAAGACAATGATGATGAAGAAGCTAAAGAACGGGCATCAGATGAGCCCGATGATGATCTTGGTCGGGCCATTGCTGAGGCAGAGGGAGAATGCGAAAGTGAAAGAGAGAGGTTGAAGTTCGAGCAGATGTTAGAGGACCATAATAAATTGTTGTACCCAAATTGTGAAGATGGCCATAAAAAGCTGGGTAGCACACTGGAATTGCTACAATGGAAGGCAGAGACCAGTGTGACTGACAAGGGATTTGAAAAGTTGCTGAAAATAATGAAAAAACTGCTTCCAAAGGATAACAAATAACCCGACAGTATATACGAAGCAAAGAAGGTTGTCTTCCCTCTAGGATTAGAGGTGCAGAAGATACAAGTATGCATTAAGGACTGCATCCTCTACCGCGGTGAGGAGTACGAGAATTTGGATGCATACCCGGTATGCACTGCATGCGGTATAATATCAGACGAGATGACCCTGGTGATATTAAGGGCAAGTGCCCCAGTAAGAGGATTCCTGCCAAGGTGATGTGGTATGCTCCTATAATACCATGCTTGAAACGTTTTTTCAGAAACAAAGAGTATGCCAAGTTGTTGCTATGGCACATGGAAGACTATAAGAAAGACGAGATGTTGAGACACCCCGCTTATGGGTCGCAGTGGAGAAAAATCGAGAGAGAGTTCTCGGACTTTGGAGGTGACGCGAGGAACTTATGGTTTGGTCTAAGTACAGATGGCATGAATCCTTTTGGGGAGAAAAGCTGCTGTCATAGCACCTGGCTTGTGACTCCATGTATCTATAACCTTCCTCCTTGGTTGTACATGAAGCGGAAGTTTATTATGATTCCAGTGCTCATCCAAGGCCTGAAGCAACCTGGCAACAACATTGATGTGTACCTAAGACCATTAGTTGAAGAACTCCTACAGTTGTGGCATGGACAAGGTGTATGTGTGTGGGATGAGCACAAACAGGAGGAATTGACCTACGAGCGTTGTTGTTCATAACAATCAATGATTGACCCGCTCTTAGTAATATTTCAGGACATACAAACAAGGGATACAATACATGCACGCACTGCTTAGGTGAGACTGAAAATATATATTTGGATAAATGTAAGAAGAACGTGTACCCGGGGAATCGTTGTTTTCTTCCGCCTACGCACTCCCTCAGAAAGAAAGGTAAGCATTCCAATGGTGAGGAAGGTCACCAGAGTAAGCCTATCCGCCCTACTGGTGATGATGTATTTGATATAGTGAAGGATTTAAAAGTAATCTTTGGAAAGGGTCTTGGTAGACAAGGATGAGGACGGACACGCACCCATGTGGAAGAAGAAATCTATAATTTGGGATCTACCCTATTGGAAAGTCTGAAGCAAATATGCCCTGAGAGGCAATAATAAAGTTGTTATTATGTATTCCTCGTATATGATAGATGTTTATTTTGCATGCTATAATTGTATTGATCGGAAACGTCAATACATGTGTGTTTAATAAACAAAAAGGGTTCCTAGTTATGCCTCTCTTATAGACTAGCTTGTTGATTAACAAGATGATCAAGGTTTCCCGATCATAGACATTGGATGTTGTTAATAACAAGGTCACAACATTTGAGAAATGATGTGATGAACATTCATCCGAAGTATAGCATTACGATCAAGTCATTATGTTTATATTGCTATAACATCATATGAAGTAATCTTTATCCTTAGACCATGAGATCATGTCAATTGCTAACACCAGAAGAGTATCTTGATAACATCAAACGTCACACCGTAACAGGGTGACTATAAAGATGGGTTCAGTGCTACGAAGGTGTTATGTTGAGGCTCATGGATCAAGAGTGGAATTTGTCAATCCCGATGACGGATAGATATACTCTGGGCCCTCTCGGTGATATCACATTAAGATAGCTTGCAAGCAAGTGATGTGATCACTAGAATGTTATATCACGGGAACAAGAAAAGAGTGCATGTCGGTAACGAGATCAAACTAGGTATTTGGATACCGATGATCGAATCTCGGACATGTATAATATCATGAGACAAAGGGATTAAGTTACTAGCGTTAAAGGTTCTCACGATCACAGAAGTCATCCTTGAATATGCAGGAGTCATTATGGATCTCCAGGTCCCGCTTCTAATTATTGATCTGAGAGGAGTCTCAATCATGTCTGCATTATTCACGAACCATAGGGTGACATACTTAAGAGTTACCAGACACCATTTTAGAGCACATATGTTTTAGACGAAAGAATTGCAAAGCACAGGAATTGTTTCGAGAGAAACCAGAATTGTTTCGGGTGAAATTGCAGAAAGTGGTTCTGCATGTGATATTGAAATGTTGCAAGGGGTTTTATGTGAATGTTTGTTAATTAAAGTAATTAACAAAATTCTGAATAAATTTAATAAAAGATTTTTATTAAATGAGAGAGCATTAAACTTAGAGAATTTTAATGCATTTAAAGTGGAGACTTTAAAAGGGAATGTGAAGAGGCATTTTAATGTGGAGGGAGTGACCACCACATGAATGGAGGAGGTGAGGGGTCACCTGCATGAGGCGACGGCCATGGAGGGGGTACCCCCTGCTCCAATAAAAGGCCCCCTCTTCCTCCTTCTTCCTCACACCTCCTCGTGAAGGATCTCTCTCCTCCTCTAGAATTATTCCCCCATGGTCTCGGATTAGCGAGATACATGTTCCCTGTGGCATTTCGTCTAGAAGGAGTTACTGCTTCCGCTGCATCGCTGGAGCGAGGAGGTGGAGGTTGTCCGGTGGCTTGAACGTGTGTGCGAGGACGGATGCGCTGCTGATTTGTGGCGCTCAGACTTCCACACGATCTTGAGATCGGCAAGTGTACGACTACATCAACCACGAGTTCCTACTCGTTAACAAAACTCGTTGTCTTCGAGGGTAAGTTCTCGATGGATGTATGTTCACCCGTTGCTCTGTATCTAGTAGTTAGATCTTGGCGTATAGTTCTCATCGTCAGAAATTTTTTGTTTTCTATGCTGCGGACCCAACAGTGGTATCAGAGCCTGATCTATGCATAGGTGCTTTGCACGGGTAGTACACATATGTTTATATGTGGGCGATGATGATCATGTTATTGCATCTTCTATGTATTTTGGATATTTGTGGCATAGTGGGATGAAGCGGCCCGGACCAACCTTACATGTCATCGTACATGAGACCGGTTCCACGACTGACATGCAACTTATTTTGCATAAGTGGCCGACGGGTGTCTGTCTCTCCTACTATAGTCAATATCTGATTTACAACGAGTTGCTAATAACTTGGTTATCCTTGTTGTGGTTCATGTTCGTAGGTAAGAATGGTTCTATCTCCGAAAGCACTAAGCCACGTAAAACTTGCAATTGATAAATTAGAGGCGTCTAGTTTAGATCGTTGTTGGGCTAGTGTCTTGATATTGTATTGTTGTAAGTAGATGTATGATAGATACTCTTACAACACACTCAACGTGTAAGTTCCATAGACCTTGGCCTTACACACAAAGGAATGATAGAGATCATACCATGATGCAAATGATAGAGATCAAATGCATGGACCATATCATCTCACTTTACACATTAGATGTTAGCATCTTATACTGCTAGTTTGGCGCTTTTTGTAGCATTGTAAGATGATCCCTTATTTAGATATCAAGATAAAATGTGTTCTTCCTTAAATATGCACTGTTCTGTGGATCGTGTTTCGAGACATCACGTGATGATCGGGTGTACTCAGATCTACGCTTTCATAGGAACGGGTGTAAGACAGTTTTACACATGCGAATACTAAGGTTCTTACTTGGCGAGCCTAGCATGTACAGACATGGCCTCAGAACACGGACCGAAAGGTTAAGCATGAGTCATATAGTTGATATGATGCCCATATAGATGCTCGCCTTTGAAGCTACATCAACTCACGTGATGATCGGACTTGGTGTAGTGGATTTGGTTCATGTAATCACCAAAAAGACACGAGGGATGTCGTTTTTGAGTGGGAGTTCATTAGTAATTTGGATTAGTTGAACTCACTCTATCATAAACTTAGTCTAAATAAACCTTACAAATTCTGTTGTAGATGGCACCACCTGCTTTTAATTTCAATGTGTTCATGGAGAAAGAGAAACTTGCTGCGAATGGTAGCAACTTCACCAACTGGGCTATGAATTTGAGGATTCTCCTCATGCTGCACAAAAGCAATATGTTCTAGAGGCGCCGCTAGACCCCCACCAGCTCCTGATGCCCCTGACGAGGAATAGAATGTCTATATAACTCGTCAGGAGGACCACAACTTAGTTCATTGCGGCATACTAATGCGCTCGATGATCGACGTAGAGCTCGTTGGGAACCCCAAGAGGAAGGTATGATGAGCACAACAACAAGTTTTCCCTCAGTTATGAAACCAAGGTTTAATCGAACCAGTAGGAGCAAGGAAACACCCCAAAGGTGTTACTAGCTAAGCTTTGGCAGAGCACACTACCGGTGCTAGTAGCAACATGGAGACCTGCACAACACAACCATAGAACTTTGTCCCCAACTTGCTATGAGGTTGTCAATCTCACCGTGTTTTGCGGAAAACAAAGAATTAAACGTATCGAATGGAAAGAAGTAAAAGTTTGCAGAAAGTAAACACAAAGCAGAAACAGTTTATAGATTGTATGTAAAGACAAAGGACCGGGATCCATAGTTCACTAGAGGTGGCTCTCCTTAGATATAAAACATGCTGGGTGAACAAATTACAGTGGGGCAATTGACAAACACCGAGAAAGCAATACATGCATATACTAATCATCTTGACTCCGTTGAGACTTGATTGGGCATTACAACATAATACATAGACCGCCATCCAACTACATCTATGACTAATAATCCACCTTCAGGTTATCATCCGAACCCCCTCCAGTATTAAGTTGCAAGCAACAGATTATTGCTTTACGAACTACGTGTAAAGTAAACAATACGATTGTTCTATGAACAAAGGATTGTTGTTTTCTCCTAGTAACAACACATCTAGTACCTTAGAGATTTCATCACTTCCCAGTTACGGAGGCATGAACCCACTATCGAGCATAAATACTAACTCTTGGAGTTGCTAGCATCTACTTGGCCAAGATAGCTACTAACAACAAAAAGCATGCAAGATCTCAAATAACAAAGACATGATAGAATCAATAATCAATCTGAAATAGCATCTCAATATCCATCGGATCCCCGCAAACACAACATGTATGAATTACAAATAGATGATCTTGATCATGAACGGCAGCTCAAGATCTAAACATGAAAGCACAAAGGAGGAGAAACCAGCCATCTAGCTACTACATGGATCCGTAGTCCAAGGATGAACTACTCACGCATCACACCGGAGGCTTGCATGGTGATGAAGAAGGCCTGTGGTGAATTCCCTCTCCGTGGTGCCGAAGAGCTTTCGATCCCTCCCGATCTAGGGATGGAGATGACAGCGGCTACAAACTCTTTCATGGATTTTTGATCGGGTACTTAGGGTTTTTGTCCCGAGGGCAACTTATAGGCGGAAGGAGAGGCCGAGGGGGTGCCGGGAGCCACCACACCACCCCCTGGCACGGGCCAGGCCTGGCCGCGCGGCCAGGTGGTGTGGCCGGCCCCTGGCCCCTCTTCGTCTCGTATTCTGGCACTTGATCCCTTCCGTAAAAATAGGCACTTTGGCTTTTGTCCCGTCCAATTCCGAGAATATTCATTTTCTGACTTTCCTGGAACCAAAAACAGCAGAAAGTGCAGGCACTGTGGCTCTTGTTAATAGGTTAGTCCAAGAAATCATATGAAAAGTACTCCAAAGTTGGAACAAAACACAAGAAAGTGGATAAAACCAAGCATGGAACATCAAAAATTATAGATACATTTGTAATGTATCTCATACTATATGGGCTAGAGCCAGAACTTCGAAAGTGTTTCAAAAATGGCAATGCCTTTGATACCATGGGAGAATTGAAAATGATTTTCGATACCCATGCTGCCGTAGAGAGTTATAATGCTTCTGAAAAGTTCTTTAGCTACATGATGAAGGAGAACAACTCTGTTAGTGAGCACGTACTCAAAATGTCTGGGTACACCGATAAGCTTGTGTCCTTGGGAATAACGATTCCCATTGACTTAGGAATACATCGTGTTCTCCAATCTTTGCCACCTAGCTACAAGAGCTTCGTGATGAACTATAATATGCAGGGCATGAAGAAGTCTCTTCCCGAGCTTCTGTCAATGCTTAAGACTGCAGGAGTGGAGATTAGGAAAGAACATCAAGTGTTGATGATCAATAAGACCACCGGTTTCAAGAAGGACAATAAAGGCAAGCACAAAGGAAAGAAGGGTGGCAAATCTGTTGCCACACCTAAAAAGAAACCCCGAGCTGGCCCTAAGTCTGACACCGAGTGTTACTATTGCAAGGGGACTGGCCATTGGAAGCGCAATTGCCCCAAGTATTTGGCGGACAAGAAGGCCGGCAAGGCAAACAAAGGTATATGTGATATACATGTTATTGATGTGTACTTGACTAGTACTCGCAGTAGCACCTAGGTATTTGATACGTGATCGGTTGCTAATATATGTAACTCGGTTCAGGGGCTGCGGAACAAGCGACAACTAGCAAGGGATGAGGTCAGGATGCGGGTCAGCAATGGATCAAGAGTTGATGTGATCGCCGTCGGGACGCTACCTCTCCAAATGCCATCGGGATTAGTTATAAATCTGCATAATTGTTATTTGGTGCCTGCACTGAGCATGAACATTGTATCCGGATCGTGTTTGATGCAAAGTGGTTATTCCTTTAAATCTGAAAACAATGGTTGTTTGATTTATAAGAATGATATCTGTTATGGTCATGCACCTGTGTTGAATGGTTTATTTCTATTGGATCTCGATAGTAGTATTACGCATATTCATAATGTTGATGCTAAAAGGATTAAACTTGATAATGATATATCTACATATATGTGGCACTGCCGGCTAGGTCATATTGACGTTAAACGCATAAAGAAACTCCATTCTGATGGACTTTTGGAATCACTTGATTTTAAATCATTTGATACATGTGAGCCATGCTTTATGGGCAAGATGACTAGAATGCCGTTTTCCGGTTCAATGAAACGGGCGACAGATTTATTGGAAATCATACATACTGATGTGTGTGGACCAATGAGTGTGTCGGCGCGAGGTGGATATCGTTATTTTGTTACTTTCACGGATGATTTAAGTAGATACGGGTATATCTATTTGATGAAACACAAGTTTGAAACTTTTGAAAAGTTCAAAGAATTTCAGAATGAAGTGGAAAATCATCATAACAGAAAGATCAAATTTCTGCGGTCCGACCGTGGAGGTGAGTATCTAAGTTACGAGTTTAGCACACACATGAAAGAGTGTGGAATAGTTTCACAACTCACGCTTGCTGGAACACCACAACGTAATGGTGTGTCGGAACGTCATAATCGTACTTTATTGGATATGGTTCGATCTATGATGTCTCTGACTGACTTGCCACTGCATTTTGGGGTAATGCACTGGAAACCGCTGCATTCACTTTAAATCGGGCACCATCTAAATCCATTGAAATGACACCGTATGAATTATGGTTTGGAAACAAACCTAAGCTATCATTTCTTAAAGTTTGGGGATGCGATGTTTATGTGAAGAAACTTCAGCTGGATAAACTCGAACCCAAAGCGGAAAAATGCATCTTCATATGATACCCAAAGGAAACGATTGGGTATACCTTCTATCACAGATCTGAGGGCAAGGTTTTTGTTGCCAAGAATGGATCCTTTCTTGAGAAGGAGTTTCTCGCAAAAGGTGTGAGTAGTCGGAAGGTAGAACTCGAAGTGGTTATTGAACCTTCTCTTCATGAAATGGCGAGTAGCGCAACACTGGAAAAAAATTTCGGAGTTGACTTCACCTAATGAAGAGAGAGCTAATGATACTGATCATGAAACTCCGAAAGAGGAAACTACCGAACCTCGCAGGTCAAGTAGGACACGTCAAATTCTTTGAATCTGACGGGCAATCCTGCTAGAATTTCATGGTTGATGAAATGGATGACCCTATGACGTATGAAGAAGTGATGATGAGCCCGGATTCCAACAAATGGCTAGAAGCCATGAAATCCGAGATGGAATCCATGTACGAAAACCAGGTTTGGACCTTGGTAGACATACCTCACGATCAAAAGGCCATTGAGAATAAATGGATTTTCAAAAGAAAAACTGACGCTGATGGTAATGTGACCATCTATAAGGCTCGACTTGTCGCAAAGGGGTTTCGACAAATTCAAGGAGTTGACTACGATGAGACATTCTCTCCCGTAGCGATGCTAAAGTCGGTTAGGATTATGTCAGCAATTGCTGCATATTTCGATTATGAAATATGGCAGATGGATGTCAAAACTGCGTTCCTCAATGGTAATATTGAAGAAGAGTTGTATATGATACAACCTAAGGGTTTTGTCGATCCTAAGGATGCTAATAAGGTATGCAAACTTCAGTGATCCATATATGGACTGAAGCAAGCATCCCGGAGTTGGAATCTCCGCTTTGATGAGGTGATCAAAGATTTTGGATTTGTCCAAACTTATGGAGAGGCTTGTATTTATAAGAAAGTGAGTGGGAGCAATGTGGCATTTCTGATATTATATGTGGATGACATATTATTGATTGGAAATGATATAGATCTTTTAAACAGTGTTAAAAGTTATCTAAACAGCAAATTTTCGATGAAAGACCTTGGTGAAGCGTCATATATATTAGGCATTAAAGTCTATAGAGATAGAGCAAGGCGCCTAATTGGGCTATCGCAGAGTATATACCTTGATAAGATATTAAAGAAGTTTAATATGGACGGAAGTAAGAAGGGGTTCTTACCTATGTTGTAAGGCAAGACATTGAGCAAGCTCAAAGTCTGGCTACGGCGGAAGAAAGAGAGATAATGGATAAGATCCCCAATGCCTCGGCCATAGGCTCTATAATGTATGCCATGCTATGTACAAGACCGGATGTGGCACATGCTATTAGTTTGACTAGTAGGTACCAATCTGATCTAGGTTCGGAACACTGGATAGCAGTCAAGAATATCATTAAGTACTTGAGAAGAACTAGGGATATGTTTCTTGTATACGAAGGTGAAGAAGAGCTAGTCGCTAAGTGTTATGTTGATGCTAGCTTTGACACCGATCTGGATGACTCTAAGTCTCAATCTGGATACGTATTTCTCTTGAACAGAGCAGCAGTTAGTTGGAGGAGGTCCAAACAACCTGTGGTGGCTGGATCAATGACGGAGGCGGAATATGTTGCTGCTTCAGAAGCGGCGCAGGAAGTGGTTTGGATGAAAGAGTTCATAATAGAACTAGGTGTGGTTCCTAGTGCATTGGACCCAATGGTGATCTATTGTGACAACAATGGAGCCATAGCCAACGCCAAGGAACCGAGGTCTCACAAGAATTCCAAGCATATTAAGCGCCGGTTTCACTCCATCCGCGAGCATGTCAAGGATGGAGATATAAAGATTTGTAAAGTACACATGGACCTAAATGTAGCAGATCCATTGACTAAAGTTCTCCCTAGGGCAAAACATGATCAACACCAGAACTCCATGGGTGTTAGATTTATCACTATGTGAACTAGATTATTGTCTCTAGTGCAAGTGGGAGACTGAAGGAAATATGCCCTAAGAGGCAATAATAAAGTTGTTATTATGTATTCCTCGTATATGATAGATGTTTATTTTGCATGCTATAATTGTATTGATCGGAAACATCAAAACATGTGTGTTTAATAAACAAAAAGGGTTCCTAGTTATGCCTCTCTTATAGACTAGCTTGTTGATTAACAAGATGATCAAGGTTTCCTGATCATAGACATTGGATGTTGTTAATAACAAGGTCACAACATTTGAGAAATGATGTGATGAACATTCATCCGAAGTATAGCATTACGATCAAGTCATTATGTTTATATTGCTATAACATCATATGAAGTAATCTTTATCCTTAGACCATGAGATCATGTCAATTGCTAACACCAGAAGAGTATCTTGATAACATCAAATGTCACACCATAACAGGGTGACTATAAAGATGGGTTCAGTGCTACGAAGGTGTTATGTTGAGGCTCATGGATCAAGAGTGGAATTTGTCAATCCCGATGACAGATAGATATACTCTGGGTCCTCTCGGTGATATCACATTAAGATAGCTTGCAAGCAAGTGATGTGATCACTAGAATGTTATACCACGGGAACAAAAAAAGAGTGCATGTCTGTAACGAGATCAAACTAGGTATTTGGATACCGATGATCGAATCTCGGACATGTATTATATCATGAGACAAAGGGATTAAGTTACTAGCATTAAAGGTTCTCACGATCATAGAAGTCATCGTTGAATATGCAGGAGTCAGTATGGATCTCCAGGTCTCGCTTCTGATTATTGATCTGAGAGGAGTCTCAATCATGTCTGCATTATTCACGAACCGTAGGGTGACACACTTAAGAGTTACCTAACACCATTTTGGATCACATATGTTTCAGACGAAAGAATTGCAAAGCGCAGGAATTGTTTCGATAGAAACAGGAATTGTTTCGGGTGAAATTGCAGAAAGTGGTTCTGCATGTGATATTGAAATGTTGCAAGGGGTTTTATGTGAATGTTTGTTAATTAAAGTAATTAACAAAATTCTGAATAAATTTAATAAAAGAGTTTTATTAAATGAGAGAGCATTAAACTTAGAGAATTTTAATGCATTTAAAGTGGAGACTTTAAAAGGGAATGTGAAGAGGCATTTTAATGTGGAGGGAGTTACCACCACATGAATGGAGGAGGTGAGGGGTCACCTCCATGAGGCGCCGACCATGGAGGGGGTACCCCCTCCTCCTATAAAAGGCCCCCCTCTTCCTCCTTCTTCCTCACACCTCCTCGTGAAGGATCTCCCTCCCCCTCTTGAATTATTCCCCCATGGTCTCGGATTAGCGAGATACATGTTCCCGGTGGCATTTCATCTAGAAGGAGTTGCTGCTTCCGGTGCATCGCTGGAGCGAGGAGGTGGAGGTTGTCCGGTGGCTTGAACGTGTGTGCGAGGACGGATGCGCTGCTGATTTGTGGCGCTCGGACTTCCAGATGATCTTGAGATCGGCAAGTGTACGACTACATCAACCACGACTTCCTACTCGTTAACAAAACTCATTGTCTTCGAGGGTAAGTTGTCGATGGATGTATGTCCACCCGTTGCTCTGTATCTAGTAGATAGATCTTGGCGTATAGTTCTCATCGTAGGAAATTTTTTGTTTTCTGTGTTGCGGACCCAACAAAGTCCTAGAGGTCCGCTCTGTAATTGACGTGATGCACCTAATGAAGAATCTTTGTGTGATGCTGCTAGGCTTCTTGGGCGTGTATGGGAAGAATAAATATACACCGGAAGTACGACAGGACCAGCAACATATGGAAGACCGAGATGGCATGCATCCAGAGCTGTTTCAAGGTACTACCAACTACGCTCTTACCAAAGAAGAGAAGGAAATCTTTTTTGAAGTCATTTACAGTATCAAGGTCCCGTTTGGCTACTCATAGAATATAAAGGGAATAATAAATATGGCAGGCATAAATTTCAAAACCTAAAGTCTCATGACTGCCACATGCTTATGACACAATTGCTTCCAGTTGCATTGAGGGGGCTTCTGCCGGAAAATGTTCGAGTACCCATTGTGAAGCTATGTGCGTTCCTCAATGCAATTTCTCAGAAGGTAATCAATCTAGATAGTCGACCAAGGTTACAGAAAGATGTGATCCAATGTCTTGTTAGCTTCGAGTTGGTGTTCCCACCATCCTTCTTCAATATTATGACACACCTCCTAGTTCACCTAGTCGAAGAGATTAACATTCTCGGTCCTATATTTCTACACAATATGTTCCCCTTTGAGAGGTTCATGGGGGTCTTAAAGAAAAATGTTCCCAACCGTGCTAGGCTAGACGGAAGCATCTCCAAGGGATATGGAACAAAGGAGGTCATTGAGTTTTGTGTTGACTTTATTCCTAACCTTAAGCCTATTAGTGTTCCTAAATCTCGGCATGAGGGTAGATTGAGTGGAAAAGTCATGCTAGGAAAGAAAGCAAGGATATGTATGGACGGACATTCTCTCACTAAAGCATAATACACAGTTCTGCAAAGTTCCACCTTGGTGGCTCCTGATACGTTGCAAACGTCTCTATAATTTTTGATGTTCCATGCTTGGTTTATATCTACTTTCTTATGTTTTGTCCACACTTTGAAGTACTTTTTATACACTTTATTGGACTAACCTATTAACAAGATGCCACAGTGCTAGTTGCTTGTTTTCTGCTATTTTTGGTTCCAGGAAAGTCAGAAAATGAATATTCTAGGAATTGTACGGGACAAAAGCCAAAGTTAATATTTTACCAGAAGACACATGGAGTCTGAAGGAGAGACGAAGGGGGGTCACAGGGCGGCCACACCCCCCTTGGCGTGGGCAGCCCTAGGCCGCGCGTGGGCATGGTGTGGGCCCCCTGGCCAGCCATCGACCTTGCCCCTTCGCCTATAAGAAGCTCCCGATGCGAAAACCCTAAATTGACCAGCCTCTAGCCATGAAAAGTTCCGTAGCGCCGCCGCCACCAAAGGGGAGATTCGGGGGATAGAAAGTCTCTTCGCTGAACTAGTGCACCTATACACCTAACAAGTGTATTGGGTGTGTTGGGGACACAAGAGACTTCTTGTATCTTGATTACAGGGTTGCTTGAGAGGGATACCTTTGACCACTTCCTCCCTGAGTTCGATAAACCTTGGGTAATCCACTTAAGGGAAACTTGCTGCTGTTCTACAAACCTCTGCACTTGGAGGCCCAACAACTGTCTACAAGAATAGAAGTGCGTAGACATCAAGCTATTTTCCGCGCTGTCGGGAGGTCAGGTAAAAGGTACTCACATCCTCCGGTGTGAGTGCTCGAAGTTATTTCCTTTAGATTCTGCATTTTTGTCTTTTTGTTTCTTGTTTTCACTAGTTAGGCTTAATGGAAAACAACAAAAAAAGTAGAGAGCTTTATAGTATTTATCTTGAGTTAGGACATGAAGTGTTTGAAGAGAAAATTAAAAAACCTATGGAACTTTATTTGAATGCTAATAGCAATGTTGTTAGTATGAATTCTTTTGACACCATTATTTCTAATGCTATGGAAAATTCTAAGCTTGGGGAAGCTAGTTTTTATGAAAATGATCTTTTTAGTTCCCCAGCTTTGGAAGATAGCTATTCTATTGCTTATGATGATACCAAACCTCCAATATAAGATGATTACAATGATGAATATGATATTTTCAGTCCACCTACTATTGAGTAGAAAATTAATGATTACAATATGCCTCCTATATTTGATGATTATGGTGATGAGAATAATAATGATAGCTATTTTGTTGAATTTGCTCCCACCACAATTAATAAGAATGACTATGCTTATAGGGAGAGTATTAATTCTTTTATGCATGTGGATCATGATAAGAATGTTTCATGTGATAATTATATTGTTAATTTTATTCATGATGCTACTTAAAGTTATTATGAGAGAGGGAAACATGGTTTTATGCATCTCAATAATATTAAGTTTCCCCTCTTTATGTTGAAAGTCGTAAAGTTGCATTGCTTTACTATGCTTGTTGCTTTGTGATTTCATGACTTGTTTATTTACAATATTCCTATGCATAGGAAGTGGGTTAGACTTAAATGTGCTTTGAATTTGCTTCTTGATGCTCTCTTTTACTTCAATTCATATTTCTTATGTGAGCATCTTCTCAAACTATCATGCCTAACTTAAAGGCATTAAAGAAAAGTACTTATTGGGAGATAACTCAAAAGTTTTAGTTGAGTCTTGGAAGTTATTGCTTCAGTAATAACCTCTCCTTATCATTTTTGTGAGGTTTTTGTGCCAAGAGTAACCTCTAATGAGAGAGAAGTAATGCTTGGGAAAGTTGCTGTCCAGAAACAGATTTTTGTGCTTCACTATAGAAATTCATGAAAATCTCTGTACGTCGGTTTGAGTTGTAATTTTTTGTGCTTCTGCCCCAGATTGTTATCCAACTTTCGTTAGTTCAACACTTTTCGATTTGTGCAACAGAAGGTCTTCGAAAAAATTGGTTTCTATCTGCTGGCTTGTTTTGATAGATTTTCTGCCATTATTTGCATTTGCTTCTTGTTGATTTATTTTTGGGTTCTCTTTTGGAGAATTGAGATTTTTAGGGAAGTGCTACAGTAGCTTGTGTTTTAATGGAAGTTTTACTTGTGTTGAAACTGAACCCAAAGACTTATTATCTTGAGTGCACTAATGTTGCTAATGAAGATCGTGTGAAGTTTTGTATGAAGGAAAAATTTCAGGTATTAAGGAAAGAATGATGTAATGAGATGAAGAATGGACTAAATCTCAAGCTTGGGGATGCCACCCCGTGTCACCCCAAGAAATATCCAAGAAGTACAAGCATCAAAGCTTGGGGATGCCCAAGGCATCCCCTTCTTCATCAATAAAAATCTCAGGTTTCTTCCAAACACTTCATTTTTATTGTTTCGTGCACAGTTGTGTTGTTCTTGGAGTGTCTTCATTTTAGTTTTTGTTTGCTTGGTTTTCTTAGTTTGCTTGAATAAATTGGTTGGACCCCCTCTTTCATGCATTAGTTTTCAAATAAGATTGGTTTGGATTGGAAAAGAGTAGCAAACTTCATGCTTAAGTGGTATAAAAGGAGCTTGTTTTTGACTGTGACTTAGACTTTATCATGCCATGCTTGATATTGTTTTGGCTTTAAGCTTAGTAATTTTTTCTGTAGCATGACATGTTATAAACCATTGAGATTGCTTAATGTGTCTTGAAAGAATCATGCGTTGTTTTAGCATATTAAAGCATAGTATTGTGGTATTCTCCTTTAATGCTTTATTTGGGTTGACTTGGCGCATGCTCACACCATGTTAAGACTATACCAAGTCACCATAGCCTCTATGATCATTTATTTTTCGACTTGTAATATCACTTTATGCTTTAATTAATGATGTTTTGTCACTTTGCATGATTATGACCATTATTGCTCTCTTAGTTGGTCGCTCCCAGTGTTTTGCTAGCCTCCATACCAAGTATGAGTTCTACTCATGCATCCAACTCCAAATAAAACCAAGTTATTCAAAAGAGTCCACCATACCTACCCATTAGCATTTTCTATTCCAAGTATATTCATGTTTTTATCTACCTTCCGAATTAAACTTATTATGTGAAAATTAGTGATTAAAGCTCTCACGAACTTGATTGCACACTTTACTTTCCTTGCCCTTAATAAACTTGAACCATTGTGTCATCTATGTTGTATATGCTTGCACTTATATGTTGGGGATTAGCAGAACCATGTTGTCATGGGGAAAGCTTTCAACATTGCACTTGTACATTGTACCCAGTTGATATCATGCTCTTTTGTTTATGGATGTCGTCGGTGTGAAATGAAAGGGGATCTTGTAAGTCCATGAAGTTATGTATGTGTGTTAGAGAAACGCCTAGGGCACTGGTCTAATCCATGCCTAATCATGGTGGAAACCTGTAGCGTAACCATAATGAGCAATATATGAAGCATTCTTCTTATAAAAAAAGTGATAGAGATTGAGAAAAAAGAAAAAGAAAGATGAGAAAAGAGGAAAGAGAGAAAAAAGCACCATTTTCCCATGGTAAATAAGAAGATTGCTGAGATGCTCGTTGTCTACTTGCCTTGTTATTTTGATACAGGGATTCTTCCGTATCATCGGGCAAGGGGTACCCCGTTGGCGGTTCTCTATGATACACATGTACTTACTATGACAAGAACTTACCGGTAACTAAACTTGAGTAGCATGAGGAGCGGCCCTCGTATTCAAGGGACATGAGATTTACAACTTATATTTTGTCAAGCATATACTCCATAGTTTGTTCACTTTAACCTTAATCACTTCAAGATGCTTATGATAGGGGCAATGAGAGCTGAAAGCTAATAAGTACCATAATTTTTGGAAGCTCTTTATGAGACTTTAATCCCCGCTTCCTTCTATGAAGGCCCTTCTTTTACTTTTACGTTGAGTCTCCATCTTCTATCTTTATGCACCTATTGAGAGAGCATAGTGGCCATTCTTAGTTTAATGTGCATTGTCCCAAGACTTGTTGATTGATTCATAACTTTGATATTGCTTGTTCTTAAACTATTTGTATCTAGCCACCCTTATAAACTTTGAAGGTGTCCTATGCATTTATGTTTTGCTACTCTATGAGGGACAAGCTGAATGCCACTATGCTATGTTTTCTTTATGTGAAACAAACAAACATCTTGCAAAGCATTGTTATTCATTAATCTTTTGTTTGTGCATTTTCATGTTACAACATAGTTGCTATGTCTTATTGTTAGAACTATATCTTTCATGCTATGTTGAAGTACTATGATCCTAGCTATCAATGTTTTATAAATGCTTTGATCAAGATTATGATGGTGCATGTCACCTCAAAAATTATTCTTTCTTTTTATCACTTACCTACTCGAGGACGAGCAGGAGTGGGATTTTGATACGTTGCAAACGTATCTATAATTTTTGATGTTCCATGCTTGGTTTATATCTACTTTGTTATGTTTTGTCCACACTTTGGAGTACTTTTTATACACTTTCTTGGACTAACGTATTAACAATATGCCACAATGCCAGTGGCCCGTTTTCTGCTGTTTTTGGTTCCAGGAAAGTCAGACAATGAATATTCTCGGAATTGGACGGGACAAAATCCAAAGTCGATATTTTACTGGAAGACACACAGAGTCCGAAGGAGAGAAGAAGGGGGGCCATAGGGCGGCCACACCCCCCTTGGCGCGGGCAGCCCTAGGCCGCGCCAGGGCATGGTGTGGGCCCCCTGGCCGGCCACCGACCTTGCCCCTTCGCCTATAAGAAGCTCCCAATGCGAAAACCTAAATCGACTAGCCTCCATCCACGAAAAGATCCGCAGTGCCGCCGCCACCAAAGGGGAGATTCAGGGGACAAAAAGTATATGTTCTGGCACCCTGCCAGGACGGGGAAGTGCCCCCGGAGCCATCTCCATCGATCTCCACCACCATTTCCATCACTGTTGCTAATTCCCATGATGATGAGGGAGTAGTTCTTCCTCGAGGCTAAGGGTTCTACCGGTAGCTATGTGTTCATCTCTCTCTCTCTATGCATGATCATATTGTGATCATGAGCTTTGTAATCAAGTAGATCTACCTTGCTACTCAAGTGCTTTAATAGATCTTTGGCTCTCCCATGTGTGTGAAAGTGACAGCGTGCACACCATGGTGGCACTTAGGCTAGAGATTATAAATACTTGTTATGAGTTATATTTGGAGTTGGATGTTTCTATGAAATTGTGGTGTTTGTTGGAACCATCTAGAGCTCAAGGTGATAGTGTGGGGTTATCTAGATGGCGAAAGCAGACTTTGAGGTGTGTTGTTATAGCCCTACCATGGATTAGAGTGTCCAACCGGAGAGTAGTTTAGAGTAGTATCATAAAGAGAAGATATTTATATGAGAGTGTTCACTATTGAAAATATGATCCCTAGGCCTTGTTTCTAAACATTGAAACATCATTTGCAACTAGATCTGTTACATGTTTGCTTGCTTCCATCTTTATGCCTTTAGTCTTTTCCCCCGTCAAGCTCTTTTATGGCACCGTTACCACTTATAATTATCCATACCACTTGTATTTAACTATCTCTTTGCCAAACTAGTGCACCTATACACCTGACAAGTGTATTGGGTGTGTTGGGGACACAAGAGACTTCTTGTATCTTGATTGCAGGGTTGCTTGAGAGGGATACCTTTGACCACTTCCTCCCTGAGTTCGATAAACCTTGGGTAATCCACTTAAGGGAAACTTGCTGCTGTTCTACAAACCTCTGCACTTGGAGGCCCAACAACTGTCTACAAGAATAGAAGTGCGTAGACATCAGCTCCGTATATCAAGGAACACAAGAATATTGTACGCTTCAACAACCCGGGGAAGCCTGACTGCTGGATTAGCGATGAACATATGGAGACTTTCGACGATTGGTTACAGACACATCTCATGAATGGCATCACTATTGGAGATTAGCTGTACTTGTTGGCCAGGTCACCATCTTCGACTATATTGACTTTCCAAGGGTACGAGATAAATGGGAATATATTTTACACGATCGCCCAAGATAAAAAGAGCACCAACCAAAACAGTGGTGTCTGATTTGATGCAACATACGAGAATGGGCAAAAGGACACATATTATGGTTACATAGAGGAGATATGGGAACTTGACTATGGACCCTATTTTAAGGTCCCTTTGTTTCGGTGCAAATGGGTTAAGCTGACAGGAGGCAGCATTGAGGTAGACAAGAAATACGGAATAACAATAGTGGATCTCAACAATCTTGCATATAGAGATGAACCATTCGTCCTAGCCAATTATGTGTCTTAGGTTTTCTATGTGAAGGACATGTCTACCAAACCGAGAAAAAGGAAAGATAAGCAAAATAATACAGCATACGATGAGCCAAAGCGCCACATAGTTCTTTCAGGGAAAAGAAACATCGTGTGAGTGGAGGATAAGATAGACGGGCAAGAAGATTATGATAAGTTTCATGAAATTCTGCCCTTCGTAGTGAAGGGTGACCCAAGCATACCGTTAATTAAGTAAGATGCTCCATGGTTACGGATTAGAAGAAAACCCCAACACTAGAGATGTGTGGATGTTGGTGATGTATAATATTAAACCTTTATTTTTAGTGATCTGCTTATATATATGGGTATGAGCTGTCTCGGTCTCAAAAGGTAGTATTGCAACTTGTTGTGGCCAACACCAAAGACATTTATTAATATTAAAACATAAAAATTAGTCATAATCATGTCTAGCCCTATAGTGCACAGCTTGAGGGTCGTCTTCGGAATCGTCATCATCGTCACTAGTAGCACGCGGCTGGATCCTCATCTCTTCCCTAGCTTGTGCACAGGGGAACGAGGGAGGGGGCTACCGGATGACGATGCCGTTATGCCCTCGACCTTCACCACTACCACCATTCTTGTGGATCTGCGGCTGGTGAAAGTGCGTGTACCGCTGAAGAAATATGCCCTGGAAAGTCTGAAGCAAATATGCCCTAAGAGGCAATAATAAAGTTGTTATTATGTATTCCTCGTATATGATAGATGTTTATTTTGCATGCTATAATTGTATTGATCGGAAACATCAATACATGTGTGTTTAATAAACAAAAAGGGTTCCTAGTTATGCCTCTCTTATAGACTAGCTTGTTGATTAACAAGATGATCAAGGTTTCCTGATCATAGACATTGGATGTTGTTAATAACAAGGTCACAACATTTGAGAAATGATGTAATGAACATTCATCTGAAGTATATCATTACGATCAAGTCATTATGTTTATATTGCTATAACATCATACAAAGTAATCTTTATCCTTAGACCATGAGATCATGTGAATTGCTAACACCAGAAGAGTATCTTGATAACATCAAACATCACACCATAACAGGGTGACTATAAATATGGGTTCAGTGATACGAAGGTGTTATGTTGAGGCTCATGGATCAAGAGTGGAATTTGTCAATCCCGATGACGGATAGATATACTCTGGGCCCTCTTGGTTATATCACATTAAGATAGCTTGCAAGCAAGTGATGTGATCACTAGAATGTTATATCACGGGAACGAGAGAAGAGTGCATGTCGGTAACGAGATCAAACTAGGTATTTGGATACAAATGATCGAATCTCGGACATGTATTATATCATGAGACAAAGGGATTAAGTTACTACCGTTAAATGTCCTCACGATCACAGAAGTCATCGTTGAATATGCAGGAGTCAGTATGGATCTCCAGGTCCCGCTTCTAATTATTGATCTGAGAGGAGTCTCAATCATGTCTGCATTATTCGCGAACCATAGGGTGACACACTTAAGAGTTACCGGAGACCATTTGGAGCACATATGTTTCAGACGAAAGAATTGCAAAGCGCAGGAATTGTTTCGATAGAAACCAGAATTGTTTCGGGTGAAATTGCAGAAAGTGGTTCTACATGTGATATTGAAATGTTGCAAGGGGTTTTATGTGAATATTTGTTAATTAAAGTAATTAACAAAATTCTGAATAAATTTAATAAAAGAGTTTTATTAAATGAGAGAGCATTTAAAGTGGAGACTTTAAAAGAGAATGTGAAGGGGCATTTTAATGTGGAGGAGTTACCACCACATGAATGGGGGAGGTGAGCGGTCACCCTTGATACATTGCAAATGTATCTATAATTTTTGGTGCTCCATGCTTGGTTTTATCCACTTTCCTGTGTTTTGTTCACACTTTGGAGTACTTTTCATATGATTTCTTGGACTAACCTATTAACAAGAGCCACAGTGCCAGCTCCCTGTTTTCTACTATTTTTGGTTCCAGAAAAGTCAGAAAATGAATATTCTCGGAATTGGACAGGACAAAAGCCAAAGTGCCAATTTTTCCGGAAGTCATCAGATGCCAGAATACGAGACGGAGAGGAGCCAGGGGACCACCACACCACCTGGCCGCACGGGCCAGGCCTGGCCGCGCCAGGGGGTGGTGTGGCCAGCCCAGGCACCCCCTCCGTCTCCCTCTTCGCCTATAAGTTGCCTTCTAACCTAAAAACTCAGGGGGGTCGACGTTTTTCCAGAAGTAGTTCCGCTCCGCCGCCACCACCAGATTCCACAAAACAGCACCAGAAACTCCATTCTGGCACCCTGCCGGGACGGGGAATTGGAGGAGATCATCGCCATCATCATCACCATTGCTTCTCCATCGACCATCCATGTTTCCCCCATCTATGAGTGAGTAATCCCCTGTTGTAGGCTATGGGGATGGTAGGGATTGGATGAGATCGTTCATGTAATGGCATCAGATTGTTAGGGCATGGTGCCTAGTATCTTTTGTTAGTGCTTTATGACTTTGTTGCGACTTGTTATGCTTAATGCTTGTCACTAGGGCCCGAGTTCCATGATTTCACATCTAAACATGTTATTGATTCATTATGATAGTATTGTTTATGGTCTTATCTGCAAGTTGTATACACACGTTGTTGTCCGGAACCAATGGCCTCAAGTGGCGATGTAAATTGGGATAACCGGAGGGAATGGCTTTGATGTGAGGATCACATGTGTTCACGGAGTGTTAATGCTTTGCTCCGGTGCTCTATTAAAAGGAGCACCTTAATTGTCAGTAGTTCCCTTGAGGCCCGGCTACAAACGGGCTGGCGGGACAAAAGATGTTGTGCAAGTTCTCATTACGAGCACGTATGACTATATATGGAACACATGCCTAGGATTATCTAGTACTTGGATGCTTTATCTTATTTATCTACAATTGCCCTATGTTCTGATTGCTATGTGAATTGTCTTGTCCATGCAACGCCCGTCCATCCATCCCTATGCCTACCACACTCGAAACCCATTGTTTACTGCTATTGTTACTGATCTCTTTGCTTTACTACTGTTGTTACTTTGCTATTCCTACTACAAAACTGTTGCTACTGATAAACTGTTGTGAGCAAGATTGTTTCCAGGTGCAGCTGAATTGACAACTCAGTTGTTAAGGCTTATAAATATTCTTTGGCTCCCCTTGTGTCGAATCAATAAATTGGGTTTCACTTCCCTCGAAAATACTACGATACACCCCCTATACTTGTGGGTCATCAAGACTATTTTCTGGCGCCGTTGCCGGGGAGCATAGCTTTATTTATCGAGTCCACTTGGAATCATTATTGTTCAAGCTTAGTTTATTTCTGCCTTGTTTGCTTATTTCTTTATCAAAAATACAAAAAATTAGTTCCTACTCTGGTTGTTATTTTCGCTGGTCTATTATTGTCTTGCTTTATCATGTTTGTTGTCAATGGATGGTTTCTTTGAAACTGAATCTTATTGGCAAGGTGGGTTCACGGAAGATCAAAAATATTATTATAAGGAACACCGCTTGTCACAAAAAGGGAAACACTTATGGGAACAAATTGATAAATTGTATACCATTGCTAGAAACATGTGCTCTACTTATAATGTTACTTATTGCTTTGATAAATCTTGTTGCTGTAGGAGGTACAAACACCTCCATTTTCAATGTGAGTATAATGATAATGTTACCATATCTTCTTAAGTTAAGGGAAATTATGACTTTTATGATGTGGAACAAATTGAGGAATTTACTGCTTGGAAGGGTGCATTTGAACTTGCTATTTTGCTTGAAAATATTGATGATTCACCTTATAAGTATGAGGTTTATGGTATACTTAAATTTTTCTTTGATAATTACAAGGAAGAAAATGGCTATATTCTTGAATATATTAATAGATGCTTTCCACAAATGGAAGAGACTAATGCCTTGCAGGATCCTATGGAAGAAGAAATTGATGAACCTGAAATCTCATTAGATGAAATAGAGGAGAGTGATGAACAAAAGGAGGAAGAATGGATTAGCTACCCATGCCTACCTTCTAATGAGATTAACTCTTTATCCCTTACATTATTTGATTGTCCCCCATGCTTACTAAAGAAGGATGAATGTTATGTTCCTGAGGATTCTTTTGAAGATGTTTATGATAAAGCTCTAGTGCTTGTAGATCATGAAAAGCATGCTTTATGTGACATTTATATTGTTGAGTTTATTCATGAGGCTACTGAAAATTATTATGAGAGAGAAAAATATGGTAGTGGAAGTTTTCATGGTATCGAAACACCTCTCTATGTGTTGAAAGTTTTGAAGTCACTCTTGTTTTATCTTCCTATGCCTGTCACTTTGTTCTTTGGGAATTTATTTGCATACGAGATTCCTATGCATAGGAAGTGGGTTAGACTTAAATGTGTTTTGAATTTGCTTCTTGATGCTCTATTTTAGTTCGACTCATATTTCTTATGAGAGCATCCTCTCAAACTATTATGCCTGAAGATGATAATATGTCTATTATTCTTGGGAGACCTTTTCTTAAATACTGCAGGATCTGTTATTAATTGTAATCAAGGGAAGGTGACCTTCAATGTTAATGACAAGGAACATACTGTCTATTTCCCCAAGAAGATTGAAAGGACTTATGGTTTGAATTCAATTGAACATGTTGAGGGCATTCAAGTTGGAGAAATATATTGTCCCATACCAAGAGAAAAATTTGAAACTATTATGATTGGGACCATTGCTATCAAGGTTGAGGTAACATAATCATTAGTGGAATACAAAGTTTTGTCTCATATGAAATTGTTTTGGTAACAAGACTTGATCAACCTTGTTAACAAAAGGATTTCATTGAACAAAACAATGTTTTCACCATGATTATCTCTGCTTACTTCTATTCTATCCATTTTAGTTTTTGCTAATGCCTAACTTAAAGGCATTAAAGAAAAGTACTTATTGGGAGATAATCCAAAAGCTTTATTTGAGTATTGGAAGTTATTACTTCAGTAATAACCGCTCCTTATCCTTTTTATTTGCTTTTTGTGCCAAGAGTAACCTCTAATGAGAGAGAAGTGATGATTGGGAAAGTTGCTGTCCCGAAACAGATTGCTGTGCTTCACCGTAAAAATTCGTGTAAAATCTCTGAACGTCTTTTTGAGGCGTAAATATTTTTGCTTCTGCCCCAGGTTGTTATCTAACTTTCGTTAGTTCAACACTTTTTTATTTGAGCAACAGAAGATCTTCGAAAAAATTCGTCTTTACCTGCTGGTCTGTTTTGACAGATTTCTGCCATTTTTTGCATTTGCTTCTTGTTGGTTCCTTTTGGGGTTCTTTTGGGGAATTGAGCTTTTTGAGGGAAGTGCTACAGTATCTAGTGTTCTAATGGAAGTTTATTTGGTGTTAGAACTGAACCTTAAGACTTATTTATCTTGAGTGCACTAATGTTGCTAATAAAGATTGTGTGAAGTTTTGTATGATGGAAAAATTTCAGGTGTATGGAAGGAATGAGTAATGAGATGAAGGATGGACTAAAAGCTCAAGCTTGGGGATGCCACGCGTGTCACCCCAAGAAATATCCAAGAAGTACAAGCGTCAAAGCTTGGGGATGCCCAAGGCATCCCCCTCTTCATCATTAAAAATCCGAGGTACCTTCCAAACGCTTCATTTTTATTGTTTCATGCACGGTTGTGTTGTTCTTGGAGCGTCTTATTTTTCGTTTTTGTTTTGGTTTTTCGTTTTCTTTTGTTTGATTAGTTTTCTGAATAAATTGGTTGGACCCCCTCTTTCATACATTGGTTTTCAAATAGTTTGGTTTGGTTTGGTTTGGAAAAGAGTAGGAAAGCTCATGCTTAAGTGGTAAAGAGAGTTTGTTTTTGACTGTGGCCTATGATTTGTCATGCCATGCTTGATATTGTTTTGGCTTTATGCTTAGTATTCTTTGCTGTAGCATGACTTGTTATAAACAATTGAGATTGCTTAATGTGCCTTGGATGAATCATCCGTTGTTTTAGCATATTAAAGCATAGTATAGTGGTATTCTCCTTTGATGCTTTATTTGGGTTGACTTGGCGCATGCTCACACCATGTTATGACTATCCCAAGTCACCATAAGCCTTTATGATCCTTTAGTTTTCAACTTGTAGTATCACTTTATGCTTTGATCAATGATGTTTTGTCGCTCTGCATGATTATGGCCATTATTGCTCTCTTAGTTTGTCGCTCCTAGTCTTTTGCTAGCCTCCACAACCAAGTATGAGTTCCACTCATGCATCCAACTCCCTAAACCAAGTTATTCCAAAGAGTCCACCATACCTACCTACTAGCTTATGCTATTCCAAGTATATTCATGCTTTTGTTTACCTTCCAAATTAAACTTGTTATGAGAAAACTAGTGATTAAAGCTCTCACGAACTTGATGGCACACTTTACTTTTCTTGCCCTTAATAAACTTGAACCATTGTGTCGTCTATGTTGTATATGCTTGCACTTATTTGTTGGGGATTAGCAGAACCATGTTGTCATGGGGAACGCTTTCAACATTGCACTTGGTACTTGTACCTAGTTGATATCATGCTATTTTGTCTATGGATGTCGTCGGTGTGAAATGAAAGGGGAGCTTGTAAGTCCATGGAGTTATGTATATGTGTTAGAGAAAGCTGGGCTGGTCTAATCTATGCTGACATGGTGGAAACCTGCAGCGTAACCATAATGAGCTGTCTATGAAGCATTCTTCTTATAAAAAAAGAGTCCTATATTGAGAAAAAAAGAGAAAAAGAAAAAAAGAGATTATGAACAGAGGAAAGAGAGAAAAAAGCACCATATTCCCATGGTAAATAAGAAGATTGCTGAGATGCTCGTTGTCTGCTTGCCTTGTCATTTTGATATGGGGATTCTTCCGTATCATTGGGCCAGGGGTACCCCATTGGCGGTTCTCTATGATACACATGTACTTACGATGACAAGGACTTACCGGTGACTAAACTTGAGTAGCATGAGGAGCGGCCCTCGTATTCAAGGGACATGAGATTTCTAACTTATACTTCGTCAAGCATGGACACCATAGTTTTTTCACTTTAACCTTAATCACTTCAAGATGCTTATGATAGGGGAAATGAGAGCTGAAAGCTATAAGTACCATAATTTTTGGAAGCTCTTTATGAAACTTGAATCTCTGCTTCCTTCTATGAAGGCCTTTCTTCCACCATTATATTGAGTCTCCACCTTCTATCTTTATGCACCAACTTTGAGAGCATAGTGGCCATTCTTAGTTCTATGTGCATTGTCCCAAGACTTGTTGATTGATGCATACCTTGATATTGCTTGTTTTAAACTATTTGTATCTAGTCACTCTTGTAAACTTTGAAGGTGTCCTTTGCATTTATATTTGCTACTCTATGAGGGACAAGCTAAATGCCACTATGCTATGTTTTCTTTATGTGAAACAAACAAACGTCTTGCAAAGCATTGTTATTCATGAATCTTTTGTTTGTGCCTTTTCATGTTGCATCATAGTTTCTTTGTCCTATTGTTAGAACTTTGTCTTTCATGTTATGATTGAAGTACTATGATCCCAGCTTTCCATGTTTTACAAGTACTTTGATCAAGTTTATGATGGTGCATGTCACCTCAAAAATTATTCTTTCTTTTTATCACTTACCTACTCGAGGACGAGCAGGAGTTAAGCTTGGGGATGTTGATACATTGCAAATGTATCTATAATTTTTTATGCTCCATGCTTGGTTTTATCCACTTTCTTGTGTTTTGTCCACACTTTGAAGTACTTTTCATATGATTTCTTGGACTAACCTATTAACAAGAGCCACGATGCTATTTACTGTTTTTTTGTTTTTGGTTCGGAAAGTGAGAAAATGAATATTCTCGAATTGGGACGGGACAAAAGCCAAAGTGCCTATTTTCGAAGTCATCGGATGCGAATCACGAGGCGAGAGAGCCGAGGGCCACCACACCACCTGGCCGCACGGGCTAGGCCTGGTCGTGCCATGGGGTGGTGTGGCCAGCCCAGGCACCCCCTCGGTCTCCCTCTTTGCCTATAAGTTGCCTTCTGACCTAAAATCTCAGGGGGGGTCGACGTTTTTCCAGAAGGAGTTCCGATCCGCCGCCACCACCAGATTCCACAGGCAGACGAAACTCCATTCGGCACCTCAGGGACGGGAATTGGAGGAGATCATCGCCATCATCATCACCATCGCTTCTCCATCGACCATCCATGTTTCCCCATCTATGAGTGAGTAATCCCCTGTAGGCTATGGGGATGGTAGGGATTGGATGAGATCGTTCATGTAATGGCATCAGATTGTTAGGGCATGGTGCCTAGTATCTTTTATTAGTGCTTTATGACTTTGTTGCGACTTGTTATGCTTAATGCTTGTCACTAGGGCCCGAGTGCCATGATTTCAGATCTGAACATGTTATTGATTCATTATGATAGTATTGTTTATGGTCTTATCTGCAAGTTGTATACACACGTTGTTGTCCGGAACCAATGGCCCCAGTGGCGAAATCGGGATAACCGGAGGGAATGGCTTTGATGTGAGGATCACATGTGTTCATGGAGTGTTAATGCTTTGCTCCGGTGCTCTATTAAAAGGAGCACCTTAATTGCTAGTAGTTCCCTTGAGGCCCCGCTGCAAACGGGCTGGCGGGACAAAAGATGTTGTGCAAGTTCTCATTGCGAGCACGTATGACTATATATGGAACACATGCCTAGGATTATCTAGTACTTGGATGCTTTATATTATTTATCTGCAATTGCCCTATGTTCTGATTGCTATGTGAATTGTCTTGTCCATGCAACGCCCGTCCATCCATCCCTATGCCTACCGCACTCGAGTCCCATTGTTTACTGCTATTGTTACTGCTGTCTTTGCTTTACTACTGCTGTTACTATGCTATTCCTACTACAAAACTGTTGCTACTGATAAACTGCTGTGAGTAAGATTGTTTCCAGGTGCAGCTGAATTTACAGCTCTGTTGTTAAGGCTTATAAATATTCATTGGCTCCCCTTGTGTCGAATCAATAAATTGGGATTCACTTCCCTCGAAAATACTACGATACACCCCCTATACTTGTGGGTCATCAACCCCCCATGGGGCGCCGACCATGGGGAGGGGTACCCCCTCCTCCTATAAAAGGCCCCCCTCTTCCTCCTTCTTCCTCACACCTCCTCGTGAAGGATCTCTCTCCCCCTCTAGAATTATTCCCCCACGGTCTCGTATTAGCGAGATACATGTTCTCGGTGGCATTTAAATGCGGAAGGAGTTCTTGCTTCCATATTTGGGCGAGGAGGTGGAGGTTTTCTGGTGGCTTGAAAGTATGTGCGAGGATGGATGCGCTGCTGATTTGCGGTGCTCGGACTTCCACACGATCTTAAGATCGGCAAGTGTATGACTACATCAACCACGAGTCCCTACTCGTTAACAAAACTCATTGTCTTCGAGGGTAATTTCTCCATGGATGTATGTCCACCCGTTGCTCTGTATCTAGTAGATAGATCTTGGCGTATAGTTCTCATCGTAGGAAATTTTTTGTTTTCTATGCTGCGGACCCAACAGTGGTATCAGAGCCTGATCTATGCGTAGGTGATTTGCACGGGTAGTACACATATGTTTATATGTGGGCAATGATGATCATGTTATTGCATCTTCTATGTATTTTGGATATTGGTGGCATAGTGGGATGAAGCGGCCCGGACCAACCTTACATGTCATCGTACATGAGACCGGTTCCACGACTAACATGCAACTTATTTTGCATAAGTGGCTGGCGGGTGTCTGTCTCTCCTACTATAGTCAATATCTGATTTACAACGAGTTGCTAATAACTTGGTTATCCTCGTTGTGGTTCATGTTTGTAGGTAAGAACGGTTCTATCTCCGAAAGCCCTAAGCCACGTAAAACTTGCAATTGATAAATTAGAGGCGTCTAGTTTAGATCGTTGCTGGGCTAGTGTCTTGATATGGTATTATTGTAAGTAGATGTATGATAGATACTCTTTACACATAAGATCCATAGACCTTGGCCTTACACACAAAGGAATGATAGAGATCATACCACGATGCAAATGATAGAGATCAAATGCATGGACCATATCATCTCACTTTACACATTAGATGTTAGCATCTTATACTGCTAGTTTGGCGCTTTTTGTAGCATTGTAAGATGATCCCTCATTTAGATATGAAGATAAAAATGTGTTCTTCCTTAAGTATGCACTGTTCTGTGGATCGTGTTTCGAGACATCACGTGATGATCGGGTGTACTCGAAACTACGCTTTCATAGGAACGGGTGTAAGACAGTTTTACACACGAGAATACTAAGGTTCTTACTTGGCGAGCCTAGCATGTACAGACATGGCCTCGGAACACGGACCTAAAGGTTAAGCATGAGTCATATAGTTGATATGATGCCCATATAGATGCTCGCCTTTGAAGCTACATCAACTCACGTGATGATCGGACTTGGTGTAGTGGATTTGAGTGGGAGTTCATTAGTAATTTGGATTAGTTGAACTCACTCTATCATAAACTTAGTCTAAATAAACTTTAAAAATTCTATTGTAGATGGCACCACCTGCTTTTAATTTCAATGTGTTCATGGAGAAAGAGAAACTTGCTGCGAATGGTAGCAACTTCACCAACTGGGCTATGAATTTGAGGATTCTCCTCACTGCTGCACAAAAGAAATATGTGCTAGAGGCGCCGCTAGGCCCCCCACCAGCTCCTATTACCCCTGACAAGGAAAAGAATGTCTATATAACTCCTCAGGAGGACCACAACTTAGTTCATTGCGGCATACTTTATGGGCTAGAGCCAGAACTTCGAAAGCTTTTCGAAAATGGCAATGCCTTTGATACCATGGGTGAATTGGAAATGATTTTTGATACCCATGCTACCGTAGAGAGTTATAATTCTTCTGAAAAGTTCTTTAGCTGCATGATGGAGGAGAATAGCTCCGTTAGTGAGCACGTACTCAAAATGTCTGGGAACACCGATAAGCTTGTGTCCTTGGGAATAACGATTCCCATTGACTTAGGCATACATCATGTTCTCCAATCTCTGCCACCTAGCTACAAGAGCTTCGTGATGAACTATAATATGCAGGGAATGAAGAAGTCTCTTCCCGAGCTTCTGTCAATGCTTAAGACTGCAGAAGTGGAGATTAGGAAAGAACATCAAGTGTTGATGATCAATAAGACCACCGGTTTCAAGAAGGACAAGAAAGCAAGATGAAGGGAAAGAAGGGTGGCAAATCTGTTGCCACACCTGAAAAGAAACCCCGAGCTAGCCCTAAGTCTGACACCGAGTGTTACTATTGCAAGGGGACTGGCCGTTGGAAGCACAATTGCCCCAAGTATTTGGCGGACAAGAAGGTCGGGAAGGCAAACAAAGGTATATGTGATATACATGTTATTGATGTGTACTTGACTAGTACTCGCAGTAGCACTTGGGTATTTGATATGGGATCGGTTGCTAATATATGTAACTCGGTTCAGGGGCTGCGGAACAAGCGACAACTAGCAAGGGATGAGGTCATGATGCGGGTCGGCAATGGACCAAGAGTTGATGTGATCGCCGTCGGGACGCTACCTCTCCATATGCCATCGGGATTAGTTATAAATCTGAATAATTGTTATTTGGTGCCTGCACTGAGCATGAACATTGTATCCGGATCGTGTTTTGATGCAAAGTGGTTATTCCTTTAAATCTGAAAACAATGGTTGTTCGATTTATAAGAATGATATCTTTTATGGTCATGCACCTGTGTTGAATGGTTTATTTCTATTGGATCTCGATAGTAGTATTACGCATATTCATAATGTTAATGCTAAAAGGATTAAACTTGATAATGATATATCTACATATATGTAGCCTTGCCTAGGTCATATTGGCGTTAAACGCATGAGGAAACTCCATTCTGATGGACTTTTGGAATCACTTGATTTTGAATCATTTGATACATGTGAGCCATGCCTTATGGGCAAGATGACTAGAACGCTGTTTTCTGGTTCAATGAAACGGGCGACAGATTTATTGGAAATCATACATACTGATGTGTGTGGACCAATGAGTGTGTCGGCGCCAGGTGGATATCGTTATTTTGTTACTTCCACAGATGATTTAAGTAGATATGGGTATATCTATTTGATGAAACGCAAGTCTGAAACTTTTGAAAAGTTCAAAGAATTTCAGAATGAAGTGGAAAATCATCATAATAGAAAGATCAAATTTCTGCGGTCCGACCGTGGAGGTGAGTATCTAAGTTACGAGTTTAGCACACACATGAAAGAGTATGGAATAGTTTCACAACTCACGCCTACGGGAATACCACAACGTAATGGTGTGTCGGAACGTCGTAATCGTACTTTATTGGATATGGTTCGATCTATGATGTCTCTGACTGACTTGCCACTGTCATTTTGGGGTTATGCACTAGAAAACGCTGCATTCACTTTAAATCGGGCACCATCTAAATCCGTTGAAACGACACCGTATGAATTATGGTTTGGAAACAAACCTAAGCTGTCATTTCTTAAAGTTTGGGGATGCGATGTTTATGTGAAGAAACTTCGGCCGGATAAACTCGAACCCAAAGCGGAAAAATGCGTCTTCATAGGATACCTAAAGGAAACGATTGGGTATACCTTCTATCACAGATCCGAGGGCAAGGTTTTTGTTGCCAAGAATGGATCCTTTCTTGAGAAGGAGTTTCTCGCGAAAGGTGTGAGTAGTCGGAAGGTAGAACTCGAAGAGGTTATTGAACCTTCTCTTCATGAAATGGCGAGTAGCACAGCAACAGAAATTGTTTCGGAGTTGACTTCACCTAATGAAGAGAGAGCTAATGATATTGATCATGAAACTCCGAAAGAGGACACTACCAAACCTCGCAGGTCAAGTAGGACACGTGCAGCTCCTGAACTATATGGCAATCATGTTGTGAATTTCATGGTTGATGAAATGGATGACCCTGCGATGTATGAAGAAGCGATGATGAGCCCGGATTCCAACAAATGGCTAGAAGCCATGAAATCCGAGAGGGAATCCATGTACGAAAACCAGGTTTGGACCTTGGTGGACTTACCTCACGATCAAAAGGCCGTTGAGAATAAATGGATTTTCAAAAGAAAAAGTGATGCTGATGGTAATGTGACCATCTATAAGGCTCGACTTATGCAAAAGCGGGTTTCAACAAATTCAAGGAGTTGACTACGATGAGACATTCTCTCTCGTAGCGATGCTAAAGTCGGTTAGGATTATGTTAGCAATTTCTGCATATTTCGATTATGAAATATGGCAGATGGATGTCAAAACTGCGTTCCTCAATGGTAATATTGAAGAAGAGTTGTATATGATACAACCTAAGGGTTTTGTCGATCCTAAGGATGCTAATAAGGTATGCAAACTTCAGCGATCCATCTATGGACTGAAGCAAGCATCCCGGAGTTGGAATCTCCGCTTTGATGAGGTGATCAAAGAGTTTGGATTTGTCCAAACTTATGGAGAGGCTTGTATTTACAAGAAAGTGAGTGGGAGCAATGTGGCATTTCTGATATTATATGTGGATGACATATTATTGATTGGAAATGATATAGATCTTTTAAACAGTGTTAAAAGTTATCTAAACAGCAAATTTTCGATGAAAGACCTTGGTGAAGCGTCATATATATTAGGAATTAAAATCTATGGAGATAGAGCAAGGCGCCTAATTGGGATATCGCAGAGTACATACCTTGATAAGATATTAAAGAAGTTTAATATGGACGCAAGTAAGAAGGGGTTCTTACCTATGTTGCAAGGCAAGACATTGAGCAAGACTCAAAGTCCAGCTACGGCGGAAGAAAGAGAGATAATGGATAAGATCCCCTATGTCTCGGCCATAGGCTATATAATGTATGCCATGCTATGTACAAGACCGGATGTGGCACATGCTATTAGTTTGACTAGTAGATACCAATCTGATCTAGGTTCGGAACACTAGATAGCGGTCAAGAATATCCTGAAGTACTTGAGAAGAACTAGGGATATGTTTCTTGTATACGGAGGTGAAGAAGAGCTAGTAGCTAAGTGTTATGTCAATGCTAGCTTTGACATCGATCCGGATGACTCTAAGTATCAATCCGGATACGTATTTCTCTTGAACAGAGCAGCAGTTAGTTGGAGGAGTTCCAAACAACCTGTGGTGGCTGGATCAACGATGGAGGCGGAATATGTTGCTGCTTCAAAAGCGGCGCAGGAAGTGGTTTGGATGAAAGAGTTCATAACGGAACTAGGTGTGGTTTCTAGTGCATTGGACCCAATGGTGATCTATTGTGACAACAATGGAGCCATAGCCAACGCCAAGGAACCGAGGTCTCATAAGAATTCCAAGCATATTAAGCGTCGGTTTCACACCATCCGCAAGCATGTCAAGGATGGAGATATAGAGGTTTGTAAAGTACACACGGACCTAAATGTAGCAGATCCGTTGACTAAAGTTCTCCCTAGGGCAAAACATGATCAACACCAGAACTCCATGGGTGTTAGATTTATCGCTATGTGAACTAGATTATTTTCTCTAGTGCAAGTGGGAGGCTGAAGGAAATATGCCCTGAGAGGCAATACTAAAGTTGTTATTATGTATTCCTCGTATATGATAGATGTTTATTTTGCATGCTATAATTGTATTGATCGGAAACGTCAATACATGTGTGTTTAATAAACAAAAAGGGTTCCTAGTTATGCCTCTCTTATAGACTAGCTTGTTGATTAACAAGATGATCAAGGTTTCTTGATCATAGACATTAGATGTTGTTAATAACAAGGTCACAGCATTTGAGAAATGATGTGATGAACATTCATCCGAAGTATAACATTATGATCAAGTCATTATGTTTATATTGCTATAACATCATACAAAGTAATCTTTATCCTTAGACCATGAGATCATGTTAATTGCTAACACCAGAAGAGTATCTTGATAACATTAAACGTCACACCGTAACAGGGTGACTATAAAGATGGGTTCAGTGCTACGAAGGTGTTATGTTGAGGCTCATGGATCAAGAGTGGAATTTTTCAATCCCGATGACGGATAGATATACTTTGGGCCCTCTCGGTGATATCACATTAAGATAGCTTGCAAGAAAGTGATGTGATCACTAGAATGTTATATCACGGGAACGAGAAAAGAGTGCATGTCGGTAACGAGATCAAACTAGGTATTTGGATACCGATGATCGAATCTCGGACATGTATTATATCATGAGACAAAGGGATTAAGTTACTAGCATTAAAGGTCCTCACGATCACAGAAGTCATCGTTGAATATGCAGGAGTCAATATGGATCTCCAGGTCCCGCTTCTGATTATTGATCTGAGAGGTGTCTCAATCATGTCTGCATTATTCGCAAACTATAGGGTGACACACTTAAGATTTATCGGACACCATTTTGGAGCACATATGTTTCAGACGATAGAATTGCAAAGCGCAGGAATTGCTTCGATAGAAACAGGAATTGTTTTGGGTGAAATTGCAGAAAGTGGTTCTGCATGTGATATTGAAATGTTGCAAGGGGTTTTATGTGAATGTTTGTTAATTAAAGTAATTAACAAAATTCTGAATAAATTTAATAAAAGAGTTTTATTAAATGAGAGATCATTAAACTTAGAGAATTTTAATGCATTTAAAGTGGAGACTTTTAAAGAGAATGTGAAGGGGCATTTTAATGTGGAGGAGTTACCACCACATGAATGGGGGAGGTGAGGGGTCACCCCCATGGGGCGCTGGCTATGGGGAGGGGTACCCCCTCCTCCTATAAAAGGCCCCCTCTTCCTCCTTCTTCCTCACACCTCCCCGTGAAGGATCTCTCTCCCCCTCTAGAATTATTCCCCCATGGTCTCGGATTAGCGAGATACATGTTCCCGGTGGCATTTCGTATGGAAGGAGTTGCTGCTTCCGCTGCATCGCTGGAGCGAGGAGGTGGAGGTTGTCCGGTGGCTTGAACGTGTGTGCGAGGACGGATGCGCTGCTGATTCGGTGCTCGGACTTCCACACGATCTTGAGATCGGCAAGTGTACGACTACATCAACCACGAGTTCCTACTCGTTAACAAAACTCGTTGTCTTTGAGGGTAAGTTCTCCATGGATGTATGTCCACCCGTTGCTCTATATCTAGTAGATAGATCTTGGCGTATAGTTCTCATCGTAGGAATTTTTTTGTTTTCTATGCTGTGGACCCAACAACCGCAGGCGAGGATGATCTCCCATGGCGATGTAGTGCATCACGCTGGTGATAGCCTGGTTCGCCCACCACAGGCGGCGGGTGGCTTCATTGTGGTTCACTTGGGGCGGGCTGTCACCCTCGTACCTAGCGAGCTCCTTTCCGGCCGGTTAGTGAAGAAGGCATTCTAGGTTCCGTAGTTGTCGGGATCCCAATGGGGATCCATCCGCTGCTCCGGTGTGAGCTAGAGGTAGAAGTGGTTCATGATGGACGCCTAGCGGCGGAACCTTGAGGCACATGATGGACAGGAACCCCTCCAGAGCTAAGCATCTAGCCGACGGGCAGCCGGTACCCCGGCAGGTGATACGTCCATTTTGCATCACTATTCTATGTCTTAATTCACTATTATTCATTGATATATTTCGTATTGAGAGGTGATACTTATGTTATTTCATCTGTTTTTGCATGGTTGATGACTTTTGGAGCATGGACCGCTACAATCAGGATTCTGATGGAAAAGGTGTTGTTTGGAGGCAAAATTCGCGAAGATCAGAAAATCCGGGAAAATATACGGAAAATTCTATTTTTACAGAAGACTCAAGATGCCAAACGATGGAGTGGAGGTGGGCCACAGGGGGCCCACGCCACCCCATGGCGCGGGAAAGCCCAGGTCGCGCCAGGGAGTGGTGTGCCCACCCTGGCCCACTCCAGCCTCTCCCCTCTGGCGTATATCTTCCTCCCGAAACCCTAAGACTCGGGGAGCGACCATAGAAAGATTCTGCCGCCTCTGCGGGGCGGAAAACACCGAGAGAGAAAGATCTCTCCGGCAGACAGATTTCTACCAGGGGAATTCCTTCCCGGAGAGGGGAGATCGTCGCCATCAACACCACCATCAAGCTGGACTTCATCGGTATCATCATCATCACCACCATCATCACCATCAGCACCCTCATCACCATCTCCATATTGCTGTAACAATTGGTTGAATCTTGCTATAGTTCATAGGGGAAACTTTCCCGGTGTTGATTACTCTTTGTAGTTGATGCTATTGAGTGAACCATTGAATTATTGTTTATGTTCAGATTATTATACATCATTATTCCATCTCTGATCATGATCCATATGATGTCTTGTGAGTAGTTCGTTTTGTTCTTGAGGACATGGGAGAAGTCTTGTTGTTAGTAGTGGAGTTGCGTTGAGAAAGATTCAATAGATTGTTATTTAAGTTGTGGTGTACTTCTTCTAGTGGTGTCATGTGAACGTCGACTACATGACACTTCACCTATATGGGCCTAGGGGTATGCATTGTGTATTTGGCTACTAATCGTTGGGGTTGCCGGAGTGACAGAAACCTGAACCCCCATTAGGAAACCATTGCACAAGGGACGTAAGGGTCTTAGAGTTTAAAGCTCTGGTAAGGTTTTACCTTAATTACTTTCTTGTACTTACGGATGTTTGCAAGGGGGTTTAATCACAAGTATGTATTAAGTCTTGGATGGGACGGTACATTAGCACAGGTTCACCCACACAACACTTAGCAAGCTAGAGAAGATTAATCGACTATATGAAGCGAAAGCACTTGACAGTCTTCCCATGTGTCCTCGAGAAAGTTTGGTCATATATAGAAATACAACCGGCTTGTCCTTTGCTGCATAAAGGATTGGGCCACTTGCTGCATTCATTCTTACTGTCTTTTGTTTACTCGTACTTTCTTTACTTGCTTTATCGAAAACCCCTAAAAATCCGTTTGCTAAGTATTTGAAGAGAATTCCTGATCCATACCACTAGCCAGCACCTTCTGCTCCTTGTTGGGTTCGACACTCTTACTTATCGAAAATACTGCGATACACCCCCTATACTTGAGAAAGATGTTTTCAAAATACCTACAAGAATTATTGATCGTGTTATGGATAACTACTATGTTGGGGATGGAACTGTCCATCCCGGTGATCATTTACTCTTTATACACGAATTATGCGGGTTGTTCAAGTGTGCAGGTATTACTACAGATCAAGTTAAGAAGAAGTTATTCTCATTATCACTAAAAGGAAGAGCTAAGGAATGGTATAAGCTGCTAAAGAATGGTCAAGCTCTGGAATGGGAGGAAATAGTGCCTCTCTTTTATTCAAAGTTTTATCCTCCTAGTGAGATTCATAAAGATCGGAATCAAATATACAACTTTTGGCCTCTTGATGGAGAGAGTATAGCTCAAGCTTGGGGGAGATTGAAGTTACTAATGCTCAAATGTACCATTCATGAGCTCCCCAACAATATTATTATCAATAACTTTTATGCAAGGCTCCCTCTACATGACAAGGATTTATTAGATGCTTCTTGTGCTGGATCATTCACTCGCATGGAAGAAGAAGTTAAATGGGACCTTCTGGACCGTATTCAAGACAATGCTGAAGCTTGGGAGAATGACAAAGGTAGAAAGTCAGGTATAAATTATGATTATGAATGCATTGAATCTTTTATGGGAACTGATGACTTTCAAAATATTAAAAATGCTTATGGTCTAGACTCTCAAGCTATTTCTTCTTATTTTAAGGGTTTTGCTTCTTATATTGAAGTGCCTAAAAAGTATCATGAACCATATAAAGTTGTTGCTAAGAGCGTTCCTACAAGAAATACTGAAGTTTATACTGCTAATCATGTTTTACCTGAACCTTATATTGAGAAAATGCCTTTTCCAGTTAAGGTAAAGGAACATTCTATGATAGCTAGTGTGGTTAATGAAAGTATGAATAAGGCTGTTGAACCTGATAAACAAATGGTTGATGAACCTATAATAGCAAGTGTGAAAGACTTTGTCACTAAGTATGAGGAAGAGGGACACCCTATCCTTTGTAAGGATACCTCTAATATTGTTTCACATAGTAGTGTTATGAGAGCTAGTATTCCTGTGTTTTCTGTTAGAATAAGTGATCATTGCTATGATAGTCCTTGTGATAGATATATTGTTAAGTTTATGCCTGATACTGAAAGTTATTATGAGAGAGGGAAAAGTGTTCTTATGCATCTCAATAATATCAAGTTTCCCCGTTTTATGCTGAAAGTTTTTATGTTGCACTTCTTTTGCCTTCTTATGCAAGTTGCCTTTGGTTTCAATAACTTGTTTGTTTACAAAATCCCCTTGCATAGAAAGTGGGTTAGACTTAAATGTGTGTGTGTTTTTGCTTCTTAATGCTCTCTTTCACTTCAAATCATATCCCTATGAGAGCTTCTTCAAAATTATCATGCCCATCTTAATGGCTATAAAGAAAGAGCTTTATGAGAGACAACCCAATTTGTTTATGCTTTCAGTTTGTTTTTGTTTCTTTGAGTCTTGGAAGTTATTACTTCGGTGATAACCACTCCTTATCCGTTTTGTTTGGTTTTTGTGTCAAGATTAACCTCTAATGAGAGAGAAGTAATATTTGGGGAAGTTGCTGTCCCGAAATAGATTTTTTGTGCTTCACCGTAAAAATTCGTGAGAGATCTCTGTATGTCGGATTGAGCTGTAATTTTTTGTGCTTCTGCCCCAGGTTGTTATTTAACTTTCGTTAGTTTTGCACTTTTTGATTTGAGTAACAGAAGATTTTCGAAAATTTTGATCTTTACCTGCTGGTCTATTTTGACAGATTTAGCTACTCTTGCATTTGCTTCTTTATTCGATTTCCTTTTTGAATTCTTTTTGGGTTTTCAGAAGGAGTTGCTACAGTAGCTTATGTTTTGATGGTTTTCAGTTGAAGTTGGACTCAAAAGGTTCTATCACTTCACTTATACTAATGTTGCTAATAAGAATTGTGTGAAGTTTTGTGTGGAAGAAATTTCCAGGAAAGTGGAGATAATGGTGTAATAAGGAAGAGAAAGGTTTTATGACTCAAGTAATAAGTATATGAAGATGAAGATATCGATGATATTCAAGTGATGACTCCGGAAGGATCTACTAGATACCAAATTCAGAGACCTGCAGAGTCCGTATTCAAATAGGTAACAGTTCTGGTAAGAAAAGTTCCGCGAAAGTACAATCCAACTATTTTGTTGCAGTTTTCAGTCAATAAGGAAAGTTTCAAAGCGAAAAAGGGACGGAACTGGAGCCGGGTGGCCCACACCACCCCATGGCGTGGGCCCACCCCTGGCCGCGCCACCAGGTGGTGAGGCCACCCAGGACTTCGTCTCTGACCCGTTTTCTCCCAGTACCTTCCTTTTGATATGAAACTTCGTAATATATAACCCCTCGGATCCCCCGAGGTTCGTATATCGTGTTTTCGTCATGTTTTTGTTCGATTTGTTTCTGTCAGGACATACTCTTTGAGAGCTTAGAAGCACAATGGTGTCCGGCAAGGATAAAGGGAAGGAGCCCATGGAGGAAGACCTCCAAGACCCCAGGAAGGAGAAGGAGACCAAGAGTGAAGGTGAAGAGGAGCAAGGCCAACACCCGCACACCGGCACTACCATTGCAAGCATTGGAGTGGTGGAAAATCCAGCCATTGGAGGGAAGCCTCCTCATCACCGTTCAGATCCTTGGTCACTTCCTCCACGCACCAAGAATCCTTTCCATACCCTTATCCATGAGCATCAATACCAGAATATGCCCAAGGAGAAATTACCCTCCAATTGGGATTTTCCTTGTTCTAGCCATGCAGGAAAAGAAGACTTCAAGAAGGAAGAGTGGGGAAAGAATAGCAAGAGCTGGAATTCTCAACACGACATGATCATGAGCCGCATTGAGCAAAATTCACAGCTGATTTGCAATCTCACCTTCGAGATTGAGGACTTGGGGAAACTGATCAGAGAGATCATCAAGAGGATACCACCACCACCTAAGGAGTAATTCGACATCAGGTTTGGCATCCCCTTGGTTTGTTCCAAGCTTGGGGGAGTGCCACGGTATCATATCACTATCTTCTATCCTTTTACCTTATTAGTAGAGTCATATCTTGAATAGAGGAGTTATTATGTAGTATGGTTTGCATTATGGAAGTGTCCCCTCTCTCGTTAGATTTGTATCCCTTGGTGTGAGTTTCCGTTATGGATTATTAATAAGAAGTTCTTTCATTTACTCTTTTGCATAGCTTATATTAGTTTTCAATTCGTGGTTATATGATTGATCTTGTTGTTAGTATTGGTAGCACTTTGGGATCATTGAGTTAATTTAGTTGGTTTTGGAAAACCTGGCTCAGTCAGTAGCAACACATTTTTGAGAGTTGAAAAGAAAAAGATAGAAGTACTCAAGATAAAAATAATTTCATCATCTTTCTTCCTTGATTTGCTCATAAGTTTAGTATTCTCTAGTTAAGATCTTTTGTGCTTCCAAGGAAGATTGCATGTTTGTCTTTATCACTTGTATGTTTGTTTGTTTCCTTCAACTCGTGTACTTGCTACCCAGCCTTGCTAGCCAAAAACCTGTACTGAGAGGGAATTCTTCTCGTGCATCCACCTCCTTTAAACCAAAACCTTTGCCATTTGTGTCCACCATACCTACCTAGTAGCATTATTGCTATTCCAAGTAAATTCCTCTTTTGTCTACCTCCCAAATTAAACTTGTTATGAGAAAATTAGTGCTTAAAGCTCTCACGAACTTGATGGCACACTTTAGTTTCCGCACTTAATAAACCTAAACCATTGTGAACTCTCCATGAAAGTTACATGCTTGCAAATTATAGGCTGGGGATTAGCGTAACTGTTGTCACGGGAACGCTTTCAACACTTGTAAATATATACCCGTTGATACCTTGCTCTTTTGTTTATGGATGTAAATCGATGTGAAATAAAAGGGAGCTTGTAAGTCCATGGAGTTATGTATGTGTGTTAGAGAAATGCAGGTCATTGGTTCAATCCATGCTGACATGGTGGAAACCCCAACAGAACCATAATGATATCTATGAAGCATTCTTCTGATAAAAAAAGAGAGAGATAGCTATTGAGAAAAAGGAAAGAAAAAAAGAGATACTATGAAAAGAGGAAAGAGAGAAAAAAGTACCATTTTCCCATGGTAAATAAGAAGATTGCTGAGATACTCATTGTCTGCTTGCCTTGTCATTTTGATATGGGGATTCTTCCGTATCATCGGGCAAGGGGTACCCCGTTGGCGGTTCTCAATGATACGCACATACTTACGATGGCAAGAACTTACCGGTAACTAAAGTTGAGTAGCATGATGAGCGGCCCTCATACTAAAGGGACTTGGGATCTTCAGTTTATAGTCTGACAAGCATATAACTCAGATTGGACCTCACTTTAACCTTAATCACCTAAAGATGCCTATGATAGGGGCAATGAGAGCTGAAAGCTAGTAAGTATCATAATTTTTGGGAGCTCTTTATGAGACTTGTAATCCCTGCTTCCCTCTTTAAAGGGCCTTTCTTTTACTTTGTAGTTGAGTCAGTAAACCTATTCCCTTCTATCTCAGCAAGTATTTTGAGTTGATGTGTTTCATTCATTCATATGGTGATTTATTCAATCATGTTTCTTATGTTCCTTGTTTTGCACATTGCTCTTATCTTGAAGTTTACTACTTTGAAAGCTTTCATTGAAAAACCAGCTATTTGTGAACTCCAGCAAATTATCAACTATTCTTCGACCAAGAGCTAAGTTTGCCATTACCAATGATGTTTTACTCTATGTATCTTTATTGTGTTTTCTTTACTCATTGCAAGTTGAGTTGTATAATAGTTAGTTGTCTTCTATTATGATCTATGTATTTGATGAATGTGATGCTTCTTGTCCGTATTCTTTTATCGACTCTTCACTCCATAAACCTGAGGTCATGTTTATTGAGCTCAGTTTCGCTTGGGGCAAGCAAAGTCTAAGCTTGGGGGGGGGGGGTTTATACGTCCATTTTGCATCACTATTCTATGTCTTAATTCACTATTATTCATTGATATATTTCGTATTGAGAGGTGATACTTATGTTATTTCATCTGTTTTTGCATGGTTGATGACTTTTGGAGCATGGACCGATGCAGTCAGGATTCTGATGGAAAAGGTGTTGTTTGGAGGCAAAATTCGTGAAGATCAGAAAATCCGGGAAAATATACAGAAAATTCTATTTTTCCAGAAGACTCAAGATGCCAGAATATGGAGTGGAGGTGGGCCACAGGGGACCCACACCACCCCATGGCACGGGCAAGCCCAGGCCGCGCCAGGGAGTGGTGTGGCCACCCTGGCCCACTCCAGCCTCTCCCCTCTGGCATATATCTTCCTCCCGAAACCCTAATACTCGGGGAGCAACCATAGAACGATTCCGCCGCCTCTGCGGGGCGGAAAATACCGAGAGAGAAAGATCTCTTCGGCAGACAGATTTCTGCCAGGGGAATTCCTTCCCGAAGAGGGGAGATCATCGCCATCAACACCACCATCAAACTGGACTTCATCGGGATCATCATCATCATCATCATCACCACCATCATCACCATCAGCACCCTCATCACCATCTCCATATTGATGTAACAATTGGTTGAATCTTGCTATAGTTCATAGGGGAAACTTTCCCGGTGTTGATTACTCTTTGTAGTTGATGCTATTGAGTGAACCATTGAATTATTGTTTATGTTCAGATTGTTATACATCATTATTCCATCTCTGATCATGATCCATATGATGTCTTGTGAGTAGTTCGTTTTGTTCTTGAGGACATGGGAGAAGTCTTGTTGTTAGTAGTGGAGTTGCGTTGAGAAAGATTCAATAGATTGTTATTTAAGTTGTGGTGTACTTCTTCTAGTGGTGTCATGTGAACGTCGACTACATGACACTTCACCTATATGGGCGTAGGGGAATGCATTGTGTATTTGGATACTAATCGTAGGGGTTGTCGGAGTGACAGAAACCTGAACCCGTGTTAGGAAACCATTGCACAAGGGATGTAAGGGTCTTAGAGTTTAAAGCTGTGGTTAGGTTTTACCTTAATTACTTTCTTGTACTTACGGATGTTTGCAAGGGGGTTTAATCACAAGTATGTATTAAGTCTTGGATGAGACGGTACATTAGCACAGGTTCACCCACACAACACTTAGCAAGCTAGAGAAGATTAATCAACTATACGAAGCGAAAGCACTTGACAGTCTTCCCATGTGTCCTCGAGAACGTTTGGTCATCTATAGAAATATAACCGGCTTGTCCTTTGCTGCATAAAGGATTGAGCCACTTGTTGCATTCATTCTTACTGTCTTTTGTTTACTCGTACTTTGTTTACTTGCTTTATCGAAAACCCTAAAAATCCGTTTGCTAAGTATTTGCAGAGAATTCCTGATCCATACCACTAGCCAGCACCTTCTGCTCCTCGTTGGGTTCGACACTCTTACTTATCGAAAATACTGCGATACACCCCCTATACGTGTAGGTCATCAGCAGACATGGGTAGCTAGAGGCGCACAACGCCTCGGTCTCCTCGAGGGTTAGAAAGACCCAATAAGTGGTGCCCATTGTTGTGAGAGAGAAAGGTGTGGATGTGTGGATGGCAATGGCGGCCGTCCTAGATATAGAGGAAATAGCGGGAAAACATGGCGAGAAGCGGGAGGGAAATGGCGGGAAAGCATGGCTTGACGGCTCTGAGAATGTGGTGCCAAAATTATACACAACTTTCATCCCGCCCCTCCACCCTGGTTCGAGCCACAACCCGAAGCACGCCATTCACCTTCTTCCCCGCCGATTCGCCGAAGCAGTGGAGGAGCCCGCCGCCGTGCCATCCCGCGCCGCCCCGCCGTCCACCACCGTGCAACGCCCTGTGGGAGGAGGAGCCCGCGCCATGGGAGGAGTAGCCCGCGCCGCCCTCGCAGGTGAGCTTCTGATCCCCCGAGACGGGTTAATTGAGTTATTAGTGTTTGGGTTTAATTAATTTAGTGTTTAGGGGATTTAGTTTTAGTTTAGTTTAGTTAATTACGTTTATTTTAGTTAAGTTTAGTTAATTAGGTTTAGTTTAGTTTTGTTTAGTTAATTACATTTAGTTTAGTTTATTTTAGGTTTAGTTTAGTTAATTAGGTTGATTTAGTTTAGTTTAGTTAGCGATCGATCTCATCATCGAACAAAGGGCCGAAATCCACTAATTGCGACCCGGGATCGGGTTTAGTTTAGTTAGGTTTTAGGGATTTAGTTTAGGGTCAGGGTTTAGGTTAAGGGGTTTAATTTAGTGTGTATGTTATATGATTGTTTATGTTATGATTTAGTTATGTCGCGTCCTCGTCATCCACTCGGTGGCAATGACGGATGCCTAGGCTCCGCCGGGTCCGAGGATGCCCGAGCCTAGGCTCCGTCGGGCTGGCACTGGGAGGTGTTACCTGCCAGGACTCGTAGCTTGGTGAGGAATCCGGGTATCATCGTCGACCCGGAGCTTCTTTGGTGGCGGTTGTGTGGTCCAGGAGCGGTGTAGAGGGGACCGGCCCTCGAGGAGGTGGTAGATCATCATGTTAGGGAGGAGGACGAGCACGTATGTCGATATATGGCTATTTTCGAGATCAGGTTCTCCAATATGTGGGAGGTTCTTCACGGATCTCACCCGAGCTATGCTCCGGTGATGGTTCCTTATCTCTGGTGTACACCTCCTGCGGCTCAGCACCCGGTAGTCGACGTCTAGTTTGATATGAGCGAGATGTACTTTATCTTATATTATTGTTGCATTATCTGGATTATACAATATGTATTATTGTATTTTATCTTATATTATTATTGCATTATCTGGATTATCCGAGATGTATTATATGTCTCTTGATAACATACTTGGCAGTGTTGGTCCCCCCACGACTTCTATAGCACGACAATATGTCTACAGGCAGCCTTTGGTCAGTTCTGAGACGCTCCGGGATCTTCCAACAAAAGTACGAACATTGCATGCATGGTATATTAAAGCCGCAAAAGAAGGGCGACGATGGATCATAGCGAAAGTTAGAGAGGAGCATTACTTCAGTAAAGACGAGGTCCATATTGAACTTTCAAAAAACTTTCAGTTATTCAATCAAAGGGACCTCGACAAATCTATCCTCAGTTGCTATTGTGTGTAAGTAATTAGTTTATTTATGTAATTAATAAGTATCTTGCTCACCTCATTCAATTCATTGTCGGTAGTATACGCTATGGTGCCGAATGAAGATTCTCGAATGTAACAAAGAGAGAATCCATTAATTTGGATTCATTAACCCAAATCGAATTAATGGAGTTATGTTAGAGGAGAAGCCCGTGGACACGGAGCGTAACTTGCTTCGGTTTTTCAAGAAGCAGCATTTCTGTAAGGAAATACTATTTCCTTACCACTTTGGGTGAGAATGTTTCTGTTTGTACACATTAACTTTTGCTTGCTCATTGTTAAATGTAAATGATGGGTTACTAACGTATATAAACCTTGCGCAGCTTCCACTGGATTCTTTTAATCATTTCCGTTGACTTGGGAAGAGTTCATATAATGGATCATCCAAAGTGGACATGAAAGAGTACCACAACATGATCGAAAATCTCAATAAGTAATTTCAATCATTATCTCACTATATCGGTCTCTTTCGTTCAATTTCTGAGATATCAAGTAATTATTAATGCATTCATTTATTTTCTTTATTGGGCAGTGTTTGAACACAGTTCAAGATTGCGATCCGCGGTCAATGGCGTGAGGAGTTGATTTCTAAACCGATTCCGGTAAGTAGTACGAGCTAGGTCCGCGTATCTTTTTAATTCTAGTTTCAATACAATTATTATGCATGCTTGATTATTATTTGATTGAATTTTATTCTTGTAAAGTGTGCGAGGCCGCCAAAGAGGACTAATCTATGTGGATACTATGTTTGCGAGTTCATTCGTACTTTCACTAGTGAGTAGAAGTTGCAATTTTTTCAAGTACGTAAACAATGTATTCAAAATTTATTTGTATTATCATAATTTGTGTTGAGTTACATTCATATTTTTTATGATGATTGATATATTCATATTGATTTCCTTCTTTTTAGCTGGAAGCGATGCGGGAAAAGCTCCTACCACAGGATCGCCTACTAGCAATTCCAGAGGAATTGGCGGGATATTTGGTTGACGAGGTCGTAAACCCATGCAGAGAATACAATATAGATAGACCCTAAAGCATCCATGTAATAGAGATAGACGGGCTGTGAACATGGTTGGGTCTCGTATACCAAATTGTATATAGATGTATGTATGCTCGTAAGAGAAATTATATTATATATGCATCAATGTGTACAAGTACTATGTAGTAGCTTCGTGTATATATACGAAAACTTATTTAAAATGAAAACATATAATGAAAAACAATTTAACACAAACATAAAATGGAAGGAAAACACAAACCCTAAAACCCCATCTCCCGCCGCGACACCCAAATGGCCAAAACGCTGCCCTGCCGCGACATGGAACCTTTAGTCCTGGTTCGTGTTTACTCTAGCCCAGCGCACGACGAGGGGTCACGTGATGGACCTCCAGTCCCAGTTCGTAACCAAACCGGGACTAAAGGTCTTACCTCTAGTCCTAATTCCGCAGTCCCGGATTGGCATCCGGAACTAAAGGTCCTTACGAACCGAGACTAGAAGTATGTTTTCTACTAGTGCCCTCTCCCCATGTCATAGATTTGCAAGTTCTTTGCGGAAGTACATTTGGAAGTTCAGTGATCTTGGTTGGCCTTTCATCCCTAGCCACAAGTTATTCCCGTATTTTGCCATATACGTGGGTGCATCTAAGAATGAAAATATTTGTGCATGTTTTTGTATAAGGGGTGCTTTTGACAAAGTATAACTGACAACGTGTTGGAATGGGAATAAGAAATGATATATTTGTGACGAGGAGGAAACATTTCATAATCTCATTACACCATGTCCTGAAGCGCCCTTCTACGGCGGACAATTCTGTATTTATTTTACCTTATCCCAGCAAGTGATATAACGAAAATATTCAGGAATTAATCGAAGTGGTGTTAATGCCTAATTTGGAACTTCCTTAGTGATGTGTTCTTAAATATGTGAAAGCTTCTTGTCTTTTTCAGTTTATCCACATGGCTATCCGAATGTCCTATATCTTCACCGCGTGGAGGCATGGGCGTCGTTGGACTCTAGGTGTAGACATCTGATTAGGTAGCATGTGATTTGTTTAGAAGATTTGGATAGCCTGGAAATACGATTTGTGTTGCATATATTTTTTTAAATGGGAATGTAGTCCCGGCCTCTGCATCAGTAGATGCACACAACCTTTCTTATTGCAAAGTTTAAATTATTTTTGCATAAGTGTGTCGTGTGTTATAATGGTTTGGCTGTAATTTCATCTACCTTTTCTCACCATGTAACTATGTAATGTAAGACGTTGGATTAGAAGTTAGAGTATAGCTTTGCAAAAATGGTTGTGTTCAGCAACCAATGCAGAGACAATTGTTCTTCCTTTTTGCAAAAAATGACAGTCTAACTCTGTAACTCTATTGGTCAATCATATCAGGTTAATTATGACAGAACATTACAATGGAACATATTTATTGTCATAGCTTCTTAAAATTATATAAATCAAATAGGCGTAGAAGATTGAAACCTTTTGTGCTTTATTGGTTAACTAAAGAATGAAATATAAGCACCAACATCAAAGCTATCATAATCCTAAGTTACGAACCTGTACGGCTCCAACCAAGAGGCGATCTTGAAAGATGTCTAGATCCTGTCCCTTGCTGGCAGCGATGATGTCGGTACGCTCCGTCTTCAGTGTTCTTGGAGCCTTAGAGATGCAGCAGACCACGGCCTCTAGCCGGCGAGAGGGTTTCCGTTATTTATTTAGGTGTTTTCACTGTCTTCTTTTAGGATGGTGAGGCGGTGACGGCACCCCGAAGTGAGAATAAGATCCCCTATCATATCCTCGCTCCGGTGGTGCATCTAGTGTTGGCGAAGTACACATGGATTCTTCTGTTTGATAGATCTTCGGGATTCAGTCGGTTTTTGTGTTCCTTGGTGTAGCTTGAGGTCAGCCTCTCCGTTTATCATATTTGACGATGATTGCTACTTTGGTGCGTTGGTTTTTTAAGTTCTTAGCATCATAACTTATTGTACGTTTATTACAACAAGCTCTACTACGACAAGCTTTGTCTGGCTCCGTTGATGGAGGGGCGACGTCGGCGGTGCGACTTCGGCTCGCGCTAGTGTCTATAGTCATTGTGGTCCAATGATCTATTTATATTTTTTCTTACTTTTAGAGTATTTTGTACTATTATTGATGATTGTTAATAAATCGGGGAATTTTTGAAAAAAGAAAAAACTAAAGAATGAAATGCATCTGTGGTACGTGAACTTGTCCACGTGTGTACACTTTTTTTGGAAATGAGCATATTAATATCAGAGGATACCAATTACCCAGCCTCTACAACAACGTATTGCCCTAGCGGCCATACGAATGCACACAACCAAAAAAGGAAGAAGAATTACAAAAAAAGAAAATTTCCGCTACAGTTCCTCATTAATTGAAACAACGTACTACCATCACCAAGACAGCACCGGAAATCCATCTTCTCCAAAAACGACGTCTCCAAAAAGGAAACAGTGCACAAACACCGTCATTGCCCGTCAAAGATCTAGGTTTTTACCCTGAAGAAAGTCCACGCTCTCAAAACAATACCTTCAATAAGGTCACTGCCAGGCACAACCAATTAAGGCCAGACCACGTTTCACCCCGAAAGATAGGATCATGAGCTTCTCCTGTACTGTCGCCCCCGCTTGCATACCATGCTCCAAGTCACGAGTCACCAAGCCAATTCCTCATCACCGACCGAAGTCGAACCACCATTGTCAGTCCTCGGATCTAAGCCTTCATGACATTCTCCGTCGGCCCCATGGGACGAAAACATGCCCCATGATTTTAACAGCCAACAGAGCTTCGAAGCGCTCCCTCTGAATCCAAACGACCAAAGTAAAAATATGGGTGCGCACAACCGAATCCCACCTGATCCAGCGATCTCTCGACATATGCGCACTATGGAGTGCGAAGAGGAGCCTTCCGGAACATGATGCTTCAGCCAGATCGAGGACGACGGATAACTGACAGATCTTCACCTTGGCGATGAGTAGGAACCATATGACCACCACCTTTTATTCAAGTCGAGCATGTGGAGAAGACGACAGACCAGAAAGTCGTCGCAGAACGACACTGGCATGCTCTTCCGCAACATATCCTAGCCCACATCTGAGGCTGAACTCGCGATCGGCGCTACACCCTCACCCTCCATGTGGGGCCTGTTCGTCTGCGGTACCAAAGTTTGCAGGCCAGCGCATGGCGGTACCTAAGTTGCCTGAATTTACCGTGTTTCGAAAAGTTGGGTCGCCAACTACTAAGAGGGGCCATTTCGAGGCAAACTCATCTCACCCCTGCTAAATTCAAACATTCCGTTAAACCGCCCCGTGAAGTAGACGGTCGGGACCCTCATGTCGGTCATCTGTCCGTGACGCGGGCGCCAACGCGGCAACCTCTTAGGCAAATCGAGCAGCTAAGTGGATTGGATGCGTTGACCAATTTCACAAAATCCATTCTCAGCTTTCCCCTAGCACCGGCGACGTTGGAATCCAACCTCCAGGCAGGACGATCCCTTCGGACATTTGTCTTCCGGGGCCAAGTTGTTGCGCCCAGTTGCTACGCCCAGTCGCTGATACTAATCTCCAATGGCATATGCCGTAGCCGCCGTTGCGAGGCTCTAGCCCGCCTCCACCGCCGACGAGCCGAGCAGTTCAGAGGATGGCAGATCCTACTATCAAGGAAGAAGAAGTTCTGGCTACAAGCGGGTGAGCTACCCTTCTCTTTGCTATTCGCATTAATTATAACTGCTAGCTGGCTACTGAACCTCAAATTGTTTGTTAGCCCAACGCTGACAAACATATTTTGTCCACAGTTTTCTGTCCATTGGGATCTGCGTGGACCCTCCTTACCTGGTTACGGTAGTCCTCTACAGGTACGACTCTAAGGGCAAGTGGTATGGACACCATTGTTTCACGATGGAAGAAGCGACTGTGCAGATCTGCACTATATCTGGTATGGTTGCTGCTGTGCGTAATCATGTTGAATTATGGCCGAAGCAGACAGCAAAGTTCAGCTTCATGGATGAACGTGGCATCATGGTTCCTATAACGTGTGACAGTCAGCTAATTGGGTTGATGAAAAGGTATGCTTCGGCTGCCATGTTTGAGCTGAAATGTGATGTACTGGATGTGGAAGCTGCTGCAACTGGGAGTCGCCCTTCTATTCTTGGACAGGGTGGTTGCTCGAACCCAATTAGCTCCTAGTAAGCAAATGTCGCTTGGGGTTCGCATGTTTGTGCTGAATTGTAATTTTTGTTTTATTTACTCTGTTGATATTGGGCAGTTATTCAACAGTCTTGTTTCTTTGACAGGAAGCGCCGCAAGGTTAGAAACATGACTGCCGGGTCAGTCATTTTGCTGCTAGAAGAAATTAAAAATGAGTGGAAAAATGATGCTAGACACGATTCTGGTGCCCATTGCCCTGGCGATGCAGAGTACGTGAAGCTAAGAAAATTGACACCAAGGAAGAGGAAGAAGGCAGGAAATGAAGAAGCCAGTGGATGTAAAGGCTTGGCACCCAGGCTGCGGAAGAAGGCTGCTGGCAATGAAGATGCATAGTAATATGTTGAACTTGAACCTATATATGTAATTTTGTTAAATTCTGGAGCTCTGTGTGTGGCATGTTGCTGGGCAAAACAATCTACCCACGTTCTCTGAGTAAAATGTATCGCGACTTAGGGTTTAGAAACGCTCGAGTCAGTAGTTGAATCCGAAATTGTGATTGTGCCACTGCTATCTTAAAACAAGGATCCACCGGTTCCACGATTGCTGAGGGGCAGGAGGTCTCCAAATACGACGGAATGTAAGTGACACAGAAATAAATTATTTAAGCTGCCACACTCCACGAAGCAGCAACTTATTTCAGATGCTGCACAACGACGTGGCAACATAAACAGCAATGTTCTCATCGATAATGCCCAGATGAGGAGGAAATCGGTACCACTTTCTGGCCTAATATTGAGCCCGTCTATCTCACCGCCTCTCTGCTCCTGCATCCCCTGCATCTGGCGAAGCTCCCGGATCTCAGGTAACCGGGTGTACGTGCTTTCACTTTATAAATTGTGATTGTGCCATTTGCATGCGGCCAAATCCATGTAGATTACGTTTAAACAAACCACCAATGTCAGAATACACTAGTACAAAAGGGGTCTTTGGTCCATGGTCACGTTCCCAATCCAGGACAGAGATCTAAATCGAGGCAGAAATTGATCAAAATCACAAATTCTTCCACAAATTAATCGAGACAGAGATATAAATCAAGGCATTTCATTAATTCCACTACAAATTCTTCAAAACAAATGTGTGATTTCACATCCTACATTAATTCAACCACTAGTCAACAATTTCACTTCTACTGCCGCTGTCCTCCGAGCCGTCGGCTTCCTCGTCGTCGTCAGACGGAACCTCCACGATTTCCGCATTGTTCGCGAGACCGAGCACCTCTTCGCGACTAGCGGCGGCGATGACGGTGTACTTGGTCCGTCTAGGGACAGACCAGAACCTCTCCCGCCCTTCTCGGTTGCGGAGATCCCAGTGCACCACGCGCCCGTAAATGATGCGGTTACCAATCTTGGCCTTCTGCTCCTTGAACAGCGTCGGCCAGTACGGGCTGGCCGCCGCGTACCGGGGCAGCGCCCTCTTCCACGCGGGCATCTGGCGGCGGCGCGCCGCGATTTCGCTCTCCATCACGGCTCCACCGGGGACAAGGAGCGGAGCCACCGGCACCCCCGCATAGCTGATGTGCCATGAGTAAACGGAGTAGATCTGGCTCAAAAAATAGATAACTGGCCATGGATGATAGAGATAGATATGAGACGACTCACATCGAAATCACCATCCCTGTCGTCACGATGCATTTCCTCGCCGTCTCCCCTTGAACCCATGGCGAGAGGGGAGGGGGGTGGCTGCTGGAGAGGGGATTGGGATGGAGGCGCCATCAGCTTACGGCTACAACAGGATGGGAGTGAAGTGGGGAAGTGGCTTCGAGGGGAAGGAAGAGAAGTACAGGGAGGAAGAGAAGTAATGGGGACGTGACACTGGGATATGGCCCACTCAACTCATGAGTCGTGACACTCGCAACAGGGGAGCCCCCGGTGCTGCCAGTTTGTCTAGAGCAAGCATGGACAATCATTCCACAAAATAGACTACTCGCGGATCGATCTCATGAAAACCATCCCAATCGTCCAAGCGCCCCGATCGAACGGTATGTAACAATCGTCAAGCAGAACAACTATGTTAGGGTGTGCCTTCTAGAAGCCTCGGTCTAACGCTAAGGTTAGGGCTCTCCTAAGGTTAATTAGGATCCATATGTGGTTTATGAAAAGAACACGAATCCAATGACACTTGTGAATCCATATGTGGTTTGTGAGAAGAACACACATGCAATGACACCGGTGGGTCCATGTGTGGTTTATTAGAGGAACACACATGCAATAACACAGGTGATATGTGGTTTGTGAAAAGAACAGACATGCAATGACAGTAGGTGTGGTTCGTGGGAAGAACTAACATGCAATGACACGGGTGGATCCATGTGTGGTTAATGAGAAGAACACACATGCAATGACACTGGGTGTGGTTCATGATATGGTTTGTGAGAAGAACACACATGCAATGACTCTAGCTGTGGTTCATGAGAAGAACACACATGCAATGACACCGGTGTATCCTTATGTGGTTTGTGAGAAGAACACACATGCAATGACACTGGTGATAAGTGGTCTATGAAAATAATAGACATGTAATGACTCTAACTGTGGTTAATGAAAAGAGCAGACATGCAATGACACTGGTGGGTCCATGTGTGGTTAATGAGAAGAACACACATGCAATTACACTAGGTGTGGTTCATGATATGGTCTGTGAGAAGAACACACATGCAATGACTCTAGCTATGGTTCATGAGAAGAACACACATGCAATGACTCTAACTGTGGTTCATGGAAAGAGCAGACATGCAATGACACCGGTGGATCCATATGTGGTCTATGAGAGGAATACACATCCAATGACTCTAACTATGGTTCATGAAAAGAGCACACATCCAATGACACTGGTGGATCCATGTGTGGTCTGTGAGAGGAACAAACATCCAATGACACCGGTGGATTCTTACGTGGTTTGTGAGAAGAACACACATGCAATGACACTGGTGATATGTGGTCTGTGAAAAGAACACACATGCAATGACACTGGGTGTGGTTCATCATATGGTTTGGGAGAAGATCACACATGCAATGACTCTAGTTGTGGTTCATGGGTAGAACACACATGCAATGAGTCTGGTGTATCCTTATGTGGTTCATGAGAAGAGCACACATGCAAGGACTCTAGCTGTGGTTCATGGAAAGAACACACATCCAATGACTCTAGCTGTGGTTCATGAGAAGAACACGCATCCAATGACATTGGTGGATCCGTGTGTGGTCTGTGAGAGGACCACACATGTAATGACTCTAATTGTGGTTCATGAAAAGAGCAGACATGCAATGACACCGGTGGATCCATGTGTGGTCTGTGGGAGGAACACACATCCAATGACACTGCTGGATCCATATGTGGTTTGTGAGAAGAACACACATGCAATGACACTGGTGGATCCTTATGTGCTTTGTGAGAAGGACACACATGCAATGACACTGGTGGATCCATGTGTGGTTAATGAGAAGAACACACATGCAATGACACATGCAATGACACTGGTGGATCCATATGTGTTTTGTGAGAAGGACACACATGCAATGACACTGGTGGATCCATGTGTGGTTCATGGGAAGAACACAAATGCAATGACACTAGTGATATGTGGTTTATGAAAAAAACAGACATGCAATGACTCTAACTGTGGTTCATGAAAAGAGAAGACATGCAACGACACTGGTGGATCCATGTGTGGTTAATGAGAAGAACACACATGCAATGACTCTGGGTGTGGTTCATGATATGTTTTGTGAGAAGAACACACATGCAATGACTCTAGCTGTGGTTCATGGGAAGAACACACATGCAATGAGTCTGGTGTATCCTTATGTGGTTCATGAGAAGAGCACACATGCAAGGACTCTAGCTGTGGTTCATGGAAAGAACACACATCCAATGACTCTAGTTGTGGTTCATGAGAAGAACACACATGCAATGACACTGGTGGATCCATGTGTGGTCTGTGAGAGGATCACACATGCAATGAATCTAACTGTGGTTCATGAAAAGAGTAGACATGCAATGACACCGGTGGATCCATGTGTGGTCTGTGGGAGGAACACACATCCAATGACACTGCTGGATCCATATGTTGTTTGTGAGAAGAACACCCATGCAATGACACTGGTGGATCCATGTGAGGTCTATGGGAAGAACACACATGCAATGACTCTAGATGTGGTTCATGAAAAGAGCATACATGCAATGACACAGGTGGATCGTTGTGTGGTCTATGAGAGGAACACGCATCCAATGACACCGGTGGATCCTTACGTGGTTTATGAGAAGAACATACATGCAATGACACTGGTGATACGTGGTCTGTGAAAATAACACACATGCAATGACACTGTTGGATCCATATGTGGTTTGTGAGAAGGACACACATGCAATGACACTGGTGGATCCATGTGTGGTTCATGGGAAGAACACAAATGCAATGACACTAGTGATATGTGGTTTATGAAAAAAACAGACATGCAATGACTCTAACTGTGGTTCATGAAAAGAGAAGACATGCAACGACACTGGTGGATCCATGTGTGGTTAATGAGAAGAACACACATGCAATGACACTGGGTGTGGTTCATGATATGGTTTGTGAGAAGAACACACATCCAATGACTCTGGTGTATCCATGTGTGGTTAATAGGAAGAACACACATGCAATGAGTCTGGTGTATCCTTATGTGGTTCATGAGAAAAGCACACATGCAAGGACTCTAGCTGTGGTTCATGGAAAGAACACACATCCAATGACTCTAGTTGTGGTTCATGAGAAGAACACACATCCAATGACACTGGTGGATCCATGTGTGGTCTGTGAGAGGATCACACATGCAATGACTCTAACTGTGGTTCATGAAAAGAGCAGACATGCAATGACACCGGTGGATCCATGTGTGGTCTGTGGGAGAAACACACATCCAATGACCCTACTGGATCCATATGTGGTTTGTGAGAAGAACACACATACAATGACACTGCTCGATCCATGTGTGGTCTGTGGGAAGAACACACATGCAATGACTCTATATGCGGTTCATGAAAAGAGCAGACATGCGATGACACTGGTGGATCCATGTGTGGTCTGTGAGAGGAACACACATCCAATGACACCGGTGGATCCTTACGTGGTTTGTGAGAAGAACACACATGCAATGACACTAGTGATATATGGTCTGTGAAAAGAACACACATGCAATGATACTGGTGGATCCATATGTGGTTTGTGAGAAGGACACACATGCAATGACACTGGTGGATCCATGTGTGGTTCATCGGAAGAACACAAATGCAATGACACTAGTGATATGTGGTTTATGAAAAAAACAAACTTGCAATGACTCTAACTGTGGTTCATGAAAAGAGCAGACATGCAACGACACTGGTGGATCCCTGTGTGGTTAATGAGAATAACACACATGCAATGACACTGGGTGTGGTTCATGATATGGTTTGTGAGAAGAACACACATGCAATGACTCTAGCTGTGGTTCATGGGAAGAACACACATGCAATGAGTCTGGTGTATCCTTATGTGGTTCATGAGAAGAGCACACATGCAAGGACTCTAGCTGTGGTTCATGGAAAGAACACACATACAATGACTCTAGTTGTGGTTCATGAGAAAAACTCACATCCAATGACACTGGTGGATCCATGTGTGGTCTGTGAGAGGATCACACATGCAATGACTCTAACTGTGGTTCATGAAAAGAGCAGACATGCAATGATACCGGTGGATCCATGTGTGGTCTGTGGGAGGAACACATATCCAATGACACTGCTGGATCAATATGTGGTTTGTGAGAAGAACACACATGCAATGACAATGGTGGATCCATGTGAGGTCTGTGGGAAGAACACACATGCAATGACTCTACACGTGGTTCATGAAAAGAGCAGACATGCGATGACATCGGTGGATCCATGTGTGGTCTGTGAGAGGAACACACATCCAATGACACTGGTGGATCCTTACGTGGTTTGTGAGAAGAACACACATGCAATGACACTGGTGATATGTGGTCTATGAAAAGAAGACACATGCAATGACATTGGTGATATGTGGTCTGTGAAAAGAACACACATGCAATGACACTGGTGGATCCATGTGTGGTCCATGGGAAGAACACAAATGCAATGACACTGCTGATATGTGGTTTGTGAAAAGAACACACATGCAATAACTCTAACTGTGGTTCATGAAAAGAGAAGACATGCAACAACACTGGTGGATCCATGTGTGGTTAATGAGAAGAACACACATGCAATGACTCTTGGTGTGGTTCATGATATGGTTTGTGATTAGAACACACATGCAATGACTCTAGCTGTGGTTAATGGGAAGAACACACATGCAATGAGTCTGGTGTATCCTTATGTGGTTCATGAGAAGAGCACACATGCAAGGACTCTGGCTGTGGTTCATGGAAAGAACACACATCCAATGACTCTAGTTGTGGTTCATGAGAAGAACACACATCCAATGACACTGGTGGATCCATGTGTGGTCTGTGAGAGGATCACAGATGCAATGACTCTAACTGTGGTTCATGAAAAGAGCAGACATGCAATGATACCGGTGGATCCATGTGTGGTCTGTGGGAGGAACACATATCCAATGACATTGCTGGATCAATATGTGGTTTGTGAGAAGAACACACATACAATGACACTGGGGGATCCATGTGTGGTCTGTGGGAAGAACACACATACAATGACTCTATATGCGGTTCATGAAAAGAGCAGACATGCGATGACATCGGTGGATCCATGTGTGGTCTGTGAGAGGAACATACATCCAATGACACTGGTGGATCCTTACGTGGTTTGTGAGAAGAACACACATGCAATGACACTGGTGATATGTGGTCTATGAAAAGAAGACACATGCAATGACATTGGTGATATGTGGTGAAAAGAACACACATGCAATGACACTGGTGGATCCATGTGTGGTTCATGGGAAGAACACACATGCAATGACACTGCTGATATGTGGTTTGTGAAAAGAACACACATGCAATAACTCTAACTGTGGTTCATGAAAAGAGAAGACATGCAACGACACTGGTGGATCCATGTGTGGTTAATGAGAAGAACACACATGCAATGACTCTTGGTGTGGTTCATGATATGGTTTGTGAGAAGAACACACATGCAATGACTCTAGCTGTGGTTAATGGGAAGAACACACATGCAATGAGTCTGGTGTATCCTTATGTGGTTCATGAGAAGAGCACACATGCAAGGACTCTGGCTATGGTTCATGGAAAGAACACACATCCAATGACTCTAGTTGTGGTTCATGAGAAGAACACACATCCAATGACACTGGTGGATCCATGTGTGGTCTGTGAGAGGATCACACATGCAATGACTCTAACTGTGGTTCATGAAAAGAGCAGACATGCAATGACACCGGTCGATCCATGTGTGGTCTGTGGGAGGAACACACATCCAATGACACTACTGGATCCATATGTGGTTTGTGAGAAGAACACACATACAATGACACTGGTGGATCCATGTGTGGTCTGTGGGAAGAACACACATGCAATGACTCTATATGCGGTTCATGAAAAGAGCAGACATGCGATGACATCGGTGGATCCATGTGTGGTGTGTGAGAGGAACACACATCCAATGACACCGGTGGATCCTTACGTGGTTTGTGAGAAGAACACACATGCAATGACACTAGTGATATGTGGTCTGTGAAAAGAACACACATGCAATGATACTGGTGGATCCATATGTGGTTTGTGAGAAGGACACACATGCAATGACACTGGTGGATCCATGTGTGGTTCATGGGAAGAACACAAATGCAATGACACTAGTGATATGTGGTTTATGAAAAAAAAACACGCAATGACTCTAACTGTGGTTCATGAAAAGAGCAGACATGCAACGACACTGGTGGATCCATGTGTGGTTAATGAGAAGAACACACATGCAATGACACTGGGTGTGGTTCATGATATGGTTTGTGAGAAGAACACACATGCAATGACTCTAGCTGTGGTTAATGGGAAGAACACACATGCAATGAGTCTGGTGTATCCTTATGTGGTTCATGAGAAGAGCACACATGCAAGGACTCTAGCTGTGGTTCATGGAAAGAACACACATCCAATGACTCTAGTTGTGGTTCATGAGAAAAACTCACATCCAATGACACTGGTGGATCCATGTGTGGTCTGTGAGAGGATCACACATGCAATGACTCTAACTGTGGTTCATGAAAAGAGCAGACATGCAATGATACCGGTGGATCCATGTGTGGTCTGTGGGAGGAACACATATCCAATGACATTGCTGGATCAATATGTGGTTTGTGAGAAGAACACACATACAATGACACTGGGGGATCCATGTGTGGTCTGTGGGAAGAACACACATACAATGACTCTATATGCGGTTCATGAAAAGAGCAGACATGCGATGACATCGGTGGATCCATGTGTGGTCTGTGAGAGGAACATACATCCAATGACACTGGTGGATCCTTACGTGGTTTGTGAGAAGAACACACATGCAATGACACTGGTGATATGTGGTCTATGAAAAGAAGACACATGCAATGACATTGGTGATATGTGGTCTGAAAAGAACACACATGCAATGACAGGTGGATCCATGTGTGGTTCATGGGAAGAACACACATGCAATGACACCGCTGATATGTGGTTTGTGAAAAGAACACATGCAATAACTCTAACTGGTTCATGAAAGAGAAGACATGCAACGACACTGGTGGATCCATGTGTGGTTAATGAGAAGAACACACATGCAATGACTCTTGGTGTGGTTCATGATATGGTTTGTGAGAAGAACACACATGCAATGACTCTAGCTGTGGTTAATGGGAAGAACACACATGCAATGAGTCTGGTGTATCCTTATGTGGTTCATGAGAAGAGCACACATGCAAGGACTCTGGCTGTGGTTCATGGAAAGAACACACATCCAATGACTCTAGTTGTGGTTCATGAGAAGAACACACATCCAATGACACTGGTGGATCCATGTGTGGTCTGTGAGAGGATCACACATGCAATGACTCTAACTGTGGTTCATGAAAAGAGCAGACATGCAATGACACCGGTCGATCCATGTGTGGTCTGTGGGAGGAACACACATCCAATGACACTACTGGATCCATATGTGGTTTGTGAGAAGAACACACATACAATGACACTGGTGGATCCATGTGTGGTCTGTGGGAAGAACACACATGCAATGACTCTATATGCGGTTCATGAAAAGAGCAGACATGCAATGACATCGGTGGATCCATGTGTGGTGTGTGAGAGGAACACACATCCAATTACACTGGTGGATCCTTACGTGGTTTGTGAGAAGAACACACATGCAATGACACTAGTGATATGTGGTCTGTGAAAAGAACACACATGCAATGATACTGGTGGATCCATATGTGGTTTGTGAGAAGGACACACATGCAATGACACTGGTGGATCCATGTGTGGTTCATGGGAAGAACACAAATGCAATGACACTAGTGATATGTGGTTTATGAAAAAAAAACACGCAATGACTCTAACTGTGGTTCATGAAAAGAGCAGACATGCAACGACACTGGTGGATCCATGTGTGGTTAATGAGAAGAACACACATGCAATGACACTGGGTGTGGTTCATGATATGGTTTGTGAGAAGAACACACATGCAATGACTCTAGCTGTGGTTAATGGGAAGAACACACATGCAATGAGTCTGGTGTATCCTTATGTGGTTCATGAGAAGAGCACACATGCAAGGACTCTAGCTGTGGTTCATGGAAAGAACACACATCCAATGACTCTAGTTGTGGTTCATGAGAAAAACTCACATCCAATGACACTGGTGGATCCATGTGTGGTCTGTGAGAGGATCACACATGCAATGACTCTAACTGTGGTTCATGAAAAGAGCAGACATGCAATGATACCGGTGGATCCATGTGTGGTCTGTGGGAGGAACACATATCCAATGACACTGCTGGATCAATATGTGGTTTGTGAGAAGAACACACATGCAATGACACTGGTGGATCCATGTGAGGTCTGTGGGAAGAACACACATGCAATGACTCTACACGTGGTTCATGAAAAGAGCAGACATGCGATGACATCGGTGGATCCATGTGTGGTATGTGAGAGGAACACACATCCAATGACACTGGTGGATCCTTACGTGGTTTGTGAGAAGAACACACATGCAATGACACTGGTGATATGTGGTCTATGAAAAGAAGACACATGCAATGACATTGGTGATATGTGGTCTGTGAAAAGAACACACATGCAATGACACTGGTGGATCCATGTGTGGTCCATGGGAAGAACACAAATGCAATTACACTGCTGATATGTGGTTTGTGAAAAGAACACACATGCAATAACTCTAACTGTGGTTCATGAAAAGAGAAGACATGCAACGACACTGGTGGATCCATGTGTGGTTAATGAGAAGAACACACATGCAATGACTCTTGGTGTGGTTCATGATATGGTTTGTGATTAGAACACACATGCAATGACTCTAGCTGTGGTTAATGGGAAGAACACACATGCAATGAGTCTGGTGTATCCTTATGTGGTTCATGAGAAGAGCACACATGCAAGGACTTTGGCTGTGGTTCATGGAAAGAACACACATCCAATGACTCTAGTTGTGGTTCATGAGAAGAACACACATCCAATGACACTGGTGGATCCATGTGTGGTCTGTGAGAGGATCACATATGCAATGACTCTAACTGTGGTTCATGAAAAGAGCAGACATGCAATGATACCGGTGGATCCATGTGTGGTCTGTGGGAGGAACACATATCCAATGACATTGCTGGATCAATATGTGGTTTGTGAGAAGAACACACATACAATGACACTGGGGGATCCATGTGTGGTCTGTGGGAAGAACACACATACAATGACTCTATATGCGGTTCATGAAAAGAGCAGACATGCGATGACATCGGTGGATCCATGTGTGGTCTGTGATTGGAACACACATCCAATGACACTGGTGGATCCTTACGTGGTTTGTGAGAAGAACACACATGCAATGACACTGGTGATATGTGGTCTATGAAAAGAAGACACATGCAATGACATTGGTGATATGTGGTCTGTGAAAAGAACACACATGCAATGACACTGGTGGATCCATGTGTGGTTCATGGGAAGAACACACATGCAATGACACTGCTGATATGTGGTTTGTGAAAAGAACACACATGCAATAAATCTAACTGTGGTTCATGAAAAGAGAAGACATGCAACGACACTGGTGGATCCATGTGTGGTTAATGAGAAGAACACACATGCAATGACTCTTGGTGTGGTTCATGATATGGTTTGTGAGAAGAACACACATGCAATGACTCTAGCTGTGGTTAATGGGAAGAACACACATGCAATGAGTCTGGTGTATCCTTATGTGGTTCATGAGAAGAGCACACATGCAAGGACTCTGGCTGTGGTTAATGGAAAGAACACACATCCAATGACTCTAGTTGTGGTTCATGAGAAGAACACACATCCAATGACACTGGTGGATCCATGTGTGGTCTGTGAGAGGATCACACATGCAATGACTCTAACTGTGGTTCATGAAAAGAGCAGACATGCAATGACACCGGTCGATCCATGTGTGGTCTGTGGGAGGAACACACATCCAATGACACTACTGGATCCATATGTGGTTTGTGAGAAGAACACACATACAATGACACTGGTGGATCCATGTGTGGTCTGTGGGAAGAACACACATGCAATGACTCTATATGCGGTTCATGAAAAGAGCAGACATGCGATGACATCGGTGGATCCATGTGTGGTCTGTGAGAGGAACACACATCCAATGACACCGGTGGATCCTTACGTGGTTTGTGAGAAGAACACACATGCAATGACACTAGTGATATGTTGTCTGTGAAAAGAACACACATGCAATGATACTGGTGGATCCATATGTGGTCTGTGAAAAGAACACACATGCAATGACACTGGTGGATCCATGTGTGGTTCATGGGAAGAACACACATGCAATGACACTGCTGATATGTGGTTTGTGAAAAGAACACACATGCAATAACTCTAACTGTGGTTCGTGAAAAGAGAAGACATGCAACGACACTGGTGGATCCATGTGTGGTTAATGAGAAGAACACACATGCAATGACACTGAGTGTGGTTCATGATATGGTTTGTGAGAAGAACACACATGCAATGACTCTAGCTGTGGTTAATGGGAAGAACACACATGCAATGAGTCTGGTGTATCCTTATGTGGTTCATGAGAAGAGCACACATGCAAGGACTCTGGCTGTGGTTCATGGAAAGAACACACATCCAATGACTCTAGTTGTGGTTCATGAGAAGAACACACATCCAATGACACTGGTGGATCCATGTGTGGTCTGTGAGAGGATCACACATGCAATGACTCTAACTGTGGTTCATGAAAAGAGCAGACATGCAATGACACCGGTCGATCCATGTGTGGTCTGTGGGAGGAACACACATCCAATGACACTACTGGATCCATATGTGGTTTGTGAGAAGTACACACATACAATGACACTGGTGGATCCATGTGTGGTCTGTGGGAAGAACACACATACAATGACTCTATATGCGGTTCATGAAAAGAGCAGACATGCGATGACACCGGTGGATCCATGTGTCGTCTGTGAGAGGAACACACATCCAATGACATCGGTGGATCCTTACGTGGTTTGTGAGAAGAACACACATGCAATGACACTGGTGATATGTGGTCTGTGAAAAGAACACACATGCAATGATACTGGTGGATCCATATGTGGTTTGTGAGAAGGACACACATGCAATGACACTGGTGGATCCATGTGTGGTTCATGGGAAGAACACACATGCAATAACACTGGTGATATGTGGTTTGTGAAAAGAATAGACATGCAATGGCTCTAAGTATGGTTCATGAAAAGAGCAGACATACAATGACACTGGTGGATCCATGTGTGGTTAATGAGAAGAACACACATGCAATGACACTGGGTGTGGTTCATGATATGGTTTGTGAGAAGAACACACATGCAATGACTCTAGCTGTAGTTCGTGGGAAGAACACAAATGCAATGAGTCTGGTGTATCCTTATGTGGTTCATGAGAAGAGCACACATGCAAGGACTCTTAGCTGTGGTCATGGAAAGAACACACATCCAATGACTCTAGCTGTGGTTCATGAGAAGAACACACATCCAATAACACTGGTGGATCCATGTGTGGTCTGTGAGAGGATCACACATGCAATGACTCTACCTGTGGTTCATGAGAAGAGCAGACATGAATGACACCGGTGGATCCATGTGTGGTCTGTGGGAGGGACACACATCCAATGACACTGCTGGATCCGTATGTGGTTTGTGAGAAGAACACACATGCAATGACACTGGTGGATACATGTGTGGTCTGTGGGAAGAACACATATGCAATGACTCTAGATGTGGTTCATGAAAAGAGCAGACATGCGATGACAACGGTGGATCCATATGTGGTCTATGAGAGGAACACACATCCAAAGACACCGGTGGATCCTTACGTGGTTTGTGAGAAGAACACACATGCAATGACACTAGTGATATGTGGTCTGTGAAAAGAACACACATGCAATGACACTGGTGGATCCATATGTGGTTTGTGAGAAGGACACACATGCAATGACACTGGTGGATCCATGTGTGGTTCATGGGAAGAACACACATGCAATGACTCTTGGTGTGGTTCATGATATGGTTTGTGAGAAGAACACACATGCAATGACTCTAGCTGTGGTTAATGGGAAGAACACACATGCAATGAGTCTGGTGTATCCTTATGTGGTTCATGAGAAGAGCACACATGCAAGGACTCTAGCTGTGGTTCATGGAAAGAACACACATCCAATGACTCTAGTTGTGGTTCATGAGAAAAACTCACATCCAATGACACTGGTGGATCCATGTGTGGTCTGTGAGAGGATCACACATGCAATGACTCTAACTGTGGTTCATGAAAAGAGCAGACATGCAATGATACCGGTGGATCCATGTGTGGTCTGTGGGAGGAACACATATCCAATGACACTACTGGATCAATATGTGGTTTGTCAGAAGAACACACATGCAGTGACACTGGTGGATCCATGTGAGGTCTGTGGGAAGAACACACATGCAATGACTCTACATGTGGTTCATGAAAAGAGCAGACATGCGATGACACCGGTGGATCCATGTGTGGTCTGTGAGAGGAACACACATCCAATGACACTGGTGGATCCTTACGTGGTTTGTGAGAAGAACACACATGCAATGACACTGGTGATATGTGTTCTATGAAAAGAACACACATGAAATGACATTGGTGATATGTGGTCTGTGAAAAGAACACACATGCAATGACACTGGTGGATCCATGTGTGGTTCATGGGAAGAACACACATGCAATGACACTGCTGATATGTGGTTTGTGAAAAGAACACACATGCAATAACTCTAACTGTGGTTCATGAAAAGAGAAGACATGCAACGACACTGGTGGATCCATGTGTGGTTAATGAGAAGAACACACATGCAATGACACTGAGTGTGGTTCATGATATGGTTTGTGAGAAGAACACACATGCAATGACTCTAGCTGTGGTTAATGGGAAGAACACACATGCAATGAGTCTGGTGTATCCTTATGTGGTTCATGAGAAGAGCACACATGCAAGGACTCTGGCTGTGGTTCATGGAAAGAACACACATCCAATGACTCTAGTTGTGGTTCATGAGAAGAACACACATCCAATGACACTGGTGGATCCATGTGTGGTCTGTGAGAGGATCACACATGCAATGACTCTAACTGTGGTTCATGAAAAGAGCAGACATGCAATGACACCGGTCGATCCATGTGTGGTCTGTGGGAGGAACACACATCCAATGACACTACTGGATCCATATGTGGTTTGTGAGAAGTACACACATACAATGACACTGGTGGATCCATGTGTGGTCTGTGGGAAGAACACACATACAATGACTCTATATGCGGTTCATGAAAAGAGCAGACATGCGATGACACCGGTGGATCCATGTGTCGTCTGTGAGAGGAACACACATCCAATGACATCGGTGGATCCTTACGTGGTTTGTGAGAAGAACACACATGCAATGACACTGGTGATATGTGGTCTGTGAAAAGAACACACATGCAATGATACTGGTGGATCCATATGTGGTTTGTGAGAAGGACACACATGCAATGACACTGGTGGATCCATGTGTGGTTCATGGGAAGAACACACATGCAATAACACTGGTGATATGTGGTTTGTGAAAAGAATAGACATGCAATGGCTCTAAGTATGGTTCATGAAAAGAGCAGACATACAATGACACTGGTGGATCCATGTGTGGTTAATGAGAAGAACACACATGCAATGACACTGGGTGTGGTTCATGATATGGTTTGTGAGAAGAACACACATGCAATGACTCTAGCTGTAGTTCGTGGGAAGAACACAAATGCAATGAGTCTGGTGTATCCTTATGTGGTTCATGAGAAGAGCACACATGCAAGGACTCTTAGCTGTGGTCATGGAAAGAACACACATCCAATGACTCTAGCTGTGGTTCATGAGAAGAACACACATCCAATAACACTGGTGGATCCATGTGTGGTCTGTGAGAGGATCACACATGCAATGACTCTACCTGTGGTTCATGAGAAGAGCAGACATGAATGACACCGGTGGATCCATGTGTGGTCTGTGGGAGGGACACACATCCAATGACACTACTGGATCCGTATGTGGTTTGTGAGAAGAACACACATGCAATGACACTGGTGGATCCATGTGTGGTCTGTGGGAAGAACACATATGCAATGACTCTAGATGTGGTTCATGAAAAGAGCAGACATGCGATGACAACGGTGGATCCATATGTGGTCTATGAGAGGAACACACATCCAAAGACACCGGTGGATCCTTACGTGGTTTGTGAGAAGAACACACATGCAATGACACTAGTGATATGTGGTCTGTGAAAAGAACACACATGCAATGACACTGGTGGATCCATATGTGGTTTGTGAGAAGGACACACATGCAATGACACTGGTGGATCCATGTGTGGTTCATGGGAAGAACACACATGCAATGACTCTTGGTGTGGTTCATGATATGGTTTGTGAGAAGAACACACATGCAATGACTCTAGCTGTGGTTAATGGGAAGAACACACATGCAATGAGTCTGGTGTATCCTTATGTGGTTCATGAGAAGAGCACACATGCAAGGACTCTAGCTGTGGTTCATGGAAAGAACACACATCCAATGACTCTAGTTGTGGTTCATGAGAAAAACTCACATCCAATGACACTGGTGGATCCATGTGTGGTCTGTGAGAGGATCACACATGCAATGACTCTAACTGTGGTTCATGAAAAGAGCAGACATGCAATGATACCGGTGGATCCATGTGTGGTCTGTGGGAGGAACACATATCCAATGACACTGCTGGATCAATATGTGGTTTGTGAGAAGAACACACATGCAGTGACACTGGTGGATCCATGTGAGGTCTGTGGGAAGAACACACATGCAATGACTCTACATGTGGTTCATGAAAAGAGCAGACATGCGATGACACCGGTGGATCCATGTGTGGTCTGTGAGAGGAACACACATCCAATGACACTGGTGGATCCTTACGTGGTTTGTGAGAAGAACACACATGCAATGACACTGGTGATATGTGTTCTATGAAAAGAACACACATGAAATGACATTGGTGATATGTGGTCTGTGAAAAGAACACACATGCAATGACACTGGTGGATCCATGTGTGGTTCATGGGAAGAACACACATGCAATAACACTGCTGATATGTGGTTTGTGAAAAGAACACACATGCAATAACTCTAACTGTGGTTCATGAAAAGAGAAGACATGCAACGACACTGGTGGATCCATGTGGTTAATGAGAAGAACACATGCAATGACACTGAGTGTGGTTCATGATATGGTTTCTGAGAAGAACACACATGCAATGACTCTAGCTGTGGTTAATGGGAAGAACACACATGCAATGAGTCCTGTATCCTTATGTGGTTCATGAGAAGAGCACATGCAAGGACTCGCTGTGGTTCATGGAAAGAACACACATCCAATGACTCTAGTTGTGGTTCTTGATAAGAACACACATGCAATGACACTGGTGGATCCATGTGTGGTCTGTGAGAGGATCACACATGCAATGACTATAACTGTGGTTCATGAAAAGAGTGACATGCAATGACACCACGATCCATGTGTGGTCTGTGGGAGGAACACACATCCAATGACACTACTGGATCCATATGTGGTTTGTGAGAAGTACACATACAATGACACTGGTGGATCCATGTGTGGTCTGGGAAGAACACACATACAATGACTCTATATGCGGTTCATGAAAAGAGCGACATGCGATGACACCGGTGGATCCATGTGTCAGGAGAGGAACACACATCCAATGACATCGGTGGATCCTTACGTGGTTTGTGAGAAGAACACACATGCAATGACACCGTGATATGTGGTCTGTGAAAAGAACACACATGCAATGATACTGTGGATCCATATGTGGTTTGTGAGAAGGACACACATGCAATGACATCGGTGGATCCATGTGTGGTTCATGGGAAGAACACATGCAATAACACTGGTGATATGTGGTTTGTGAAAAGAATAGACATGCAATGGCTCTAAGTATGGTTCATGAAAAGAGCAGACATACAATGACACTGGTGGATCCATGTGTGGTTAATGAGAAGAACACACATGCAATGACACTGGGTGTGGTTCATGATATGGTTTGTGAGAAGAACACACATGCAATGACTCTAGCTGTAGTTCGTGGGAAGAACACAAATGCAATGAGTCTGGTGTATCCTTATGTGGTTCATGAGAAGAGCACACATGCAAGGACTCTTAGCTGTGGTCATGGAAAGAACACACATCCAATGACTCTAGCTGTGGTTCATGAGAAGAACACACATCCAATAACACTGGTGGATCCATGTGTGGTCTGTGAGAGGATCACACATGCAATGACTCTACCTGTGGTTCATGAGAAGAGCAGACATGAATGACACCGGTGGATCCATGTGTGGTCTGTGGGAGGGACACACATCCAATGACATTGCTGGATCCGTATGTGGTTTGTGAGAAGAACACACATGCAATGACACTGGTGGATCCATGTGTGGTCTGTGGGAAGAACACATATGCAATGACTCTAGATGTGGTTCATGAAAAGAGCAGACATGCGATGACACCGGTGGATCCATATGTGGTCTATGAGAGGAACACACATCCAAAGACACCGGTGGATCCTTACGTGGTTTGTGAGAAGAACACACATGCAATGACACTAGTGATATGTGGTCTGTGAAAAGAACACACATGCAATGACACTGGTGGATCCATATGTGGTTTGTGAGAAGGACACACATGCAATGACACTGGTGGATCCATGTGTGGTTCATGGGAAGAACACACATGCAATGACACTGGTGATATGTGGTTTCTGAAAAGAACAGACATGCAATGACTCTAACTGTGGTTCATGAAAATAGCATACATGCAATGACACTGGTGGATCCATGTGTGGTTAATGAGAAGAACACACATGCAATGACTCTGGGTGTGGTTCATGATATGGTTTGTGAGAAGAACACACATGCAATGACTCTAGCTGTGGTTCATGGAAAGAACAAACATGCAATGAGTCTGGTGTATCCTTATGTGGTTCATGAGAAGAGCACACATGCACGGACTCTAGCTGTGGTTCATGCAAAGAACACACATCCAATGACTCTAGCTGTGGTTCATGAGAAGAACACACATCCAATGACATTGGTGGATCCATGTGTGGTCTATGAGAGGATCACACATGCAATGACTCTAACTGTGGTTCATGAAAAGAGCGGACATGCAATGACACCGGTGGATCCATGTGCGGTCTGTGGGATGAACACAGATCCAATGACACTGCTGGATCCATATGTGGTTTGTGAGAAGAACACACATGCAATGACACTGGTGGATCCATGTGTGGTCTGTGGGAAGAACACACATGCAATGACTCTAGATGTGGTTCATGAAAAGAGCAGACATGCGATGACACCGGTGGATCCATGTGTGGTCTGTGAGAGGAACACACATCCAATGACACCGGTGGATCCTTACGTGGTTTGTGAGAAGAACACACATGCAATGACACTAGTGATATATGGTCTTTGAAAAGAACACACATGTAATGACACTGGTGGATCCATATGTGGTTTGTGAGAAGGACACACATGCAATGACACTGGTGGATCCATGTGTGGTTCATGGGAAGAACACACATGCAATGACACTAGTGATATGTGGTTTGTGAAAAGAACAGACATGCAATGACTCTAACTGTGGTTCATGAAAAGATCATACATGCAATGACACTGGTGGATCCATGTGTGGTTAATGAGAAGAACACACATGCAATGACTCTTGGTGTGGTTCATGATATGGTTTGTGAGAAGAACACACATGCAATGACTCTAGCTGTGGTTCATGGGAAGAACACACATGCAATGAGTCTGGTGTATCCTTATGTGGTTCATGAGAAGAGCACACATGCAAGGACTCTAGCTGTGGTTCATGGAAAGAACACACATCCAATGACTCTAGATGTGGTTCATGAGAAGAACACACATCCAATGACACTGGTAGCTCCATGTGTGGTCCGTGAGAGGATCACACATGCAATGACTCTAACTGTGGTTCATGAGAAGAGCGGACATGCAATGACACCGGTGGATCCATGTGTGGTCTGTGGGAGGAACACAGATCCAATGACACTGCTGGATCCATATGTGGTTTGTGAGAAGAACACACATGCAATGACACTGGTGGATCCATGTGTGGTCTGTGGGAAGAACACATATGCAATGACTCTGGGTGTGGTTCATGATATGGTTTGTGAGAATAACACACATGCAATGACTCTAGCTGTGGTTCATGGGAAGAACACACATGCAATGAGTCTGGTGTATCCTTATGTGGTTCATGAGAAGAGCACACATTAAGGACTCTAGCTGTGGTTCATGGAAAGAACACACATCCAATGACTCTAGCTGTGGTTCATGAGAAGAACACACATCCAATGACACTGGTGGCTCCATGTGTGGTTTGTGAGAGGATCACACATGCAATGACTCTAACTGTGGTTCATGAGAAGAGTAGACATGCAATGACACCGGTGGATCCATGTGTGGTCTATGGGTGGAACACACATCCAATGACACTGCTGGATCCATATGTGGTTTGTGAGAAGAACACACATGCAATTACACTGGTGGATCCATGTGTGGTCTGTGGGAAGATCACACATGCAATGACTCTAGATGTGGTTCATGAAAAGAGCAGACATGCGATGACACCGGTGGATCCATGTGTGGTCTATGAGAGGAACACACATCCAATGACACCGGTGGATCCTTACGTGGTTTGTGAGAAGAACACACATCCAATGACACTGGTGATATGTGGTTTGTGAAAAGAACACACATGCAATGACACTGGTGGATCCATATGTGGTTTGTGAGAAGGACACACATGCAGTGACACTAGTGGATCCATGTGTGGTTCATGGGAAGAACACACATGCAATAACACTGGTGATATGTGGTTTGTGAAAAGAACAGACATGCAATGACTCTAACTGTGGTTCATGAAAAGAGCAGACATGCAATGACACTGGTGGATCCATGTGTGGTTAATGAGAAGAACACACATGCAATGACAGTGGGTGTGGTTCATGATATGGTTTGTGAGAAGAACACACATGCAATGACTCTAGCTGTGGTTCGTGGGAAGAACACACATGCAATGAGTCTGGTGTATCCTTATGTGGTGCATGAGAAGATCACACATGCAAAGACTCTAGCTGTGGTTCATGGAAAGAACACACATCCAATGACTCTAGCTGTGGTTCATGAGAAGAACACACATCCAATAACACTGGTGGATCCATGTGTGGTCTGTGAGAGGATCACACATGCAATGACTCTAACTGTGGTTCATGAGAAGAGCAGACATGCAATGACACCGGTGGATCCAAGTGTGGTCTGTGGGAGGAACACAAATCCAATGACACTGCTGGATCCATATGTGGTTTGTGAGAAGAACACACATGCAATGACAGTAGTGGATCCATGTGTGGTCTGTGGGAAGAACACATATGCAATGACTCTAGATGTGGTCATGAAAAGAGCAGACATGCGATGACACCGGTGGATGCATATGTGGTCTATGAGAGGAACACACATCCAATGACACCGGTGGATCCTTACGTGGTTTCTGAGAAGAACACACATGCAATGACACTAGTGATATGTGGTCTGTGAAAAGAACACACATGCAATGACACTGGTGGATACATATGTGGTTTGTGAGAAGGACACACATGCAATGACACTGGTGGATCCATGTGTGGTTCCTGGGAAGAACACACATGCAATGACACTGGTGATATGTGGTTTCTGAAAAGAACAGACATGCAATGACTCTAACTGTGGTTCATGAAAAGAGCATACATGCAATGACACTGGTGGTTCCATGTGTGGTTAATGAGAAGAACACACATGCAATGACTCTGGGTGTGGTTCATGATATGGTTTGTGAGAAGAACACACATGCAATGACTCTAGATGTGGTTCGTGGGAAGAACACACATGCAATGAGTCTGGTGTATCCTTATGTGGTTAATGAGAAGAGCACACATGCAAGGACTCTAGATGTGGTTCATGGACAGAACACACATCCAATGACTCTAGCTGTGGTTCATGAGAAGAACACACATCCAATAACACTGGTGGATCCATGTGTGGTCTGTGAGAGGATCACACATGCAATGACTCTAACTGTGGTTCATGAGAAGAGCCGACATGCAATGACACCGGTGGATCCATGTGTGGTCTGTGGGAGGAACACACATCCAATGACACTGCTGGATCCATATGTGGTTTGTGAGAAGAACACACATGCAATGACACTGGTGGATCCATGTGTGGTCTGTGGGAAGAACACATATGCAATGACTCTAGATGTGGTTCATGAAAAGAGCAGACATGCGATGACACCGGTGGATCCATATGTGGTCTATGAGAGGAACACACATCCAATGACACCGGTGGATCCTTACGTGGTTTGTGAGAAGAACACACATGCAATGACACTAGTGATATGTGGTCTGTGAAAAGAACACACATGCAATGATACTGGTGGATCCATATGTGGTTTGTGAGAAGGACACACATGCAATGACACTCGTGGATCCATGTGTGGTTCCTGGGAAGAACACACATGCAATGACACTGGTGATATGTGGTTTACGAAAAGAATGACATGCAATGACTCTAACTGTGGTTCATGAAAAGATCATACATGCAATGACACTGGTGGATCCATGTGTGGTTAATGAGAAGAACACACATGCAATGACTCTTGGTGTGGTTCATGATATGGTTTGTGAGAAGAACACACATGCAATGACTCTAGCTGTGGTTCATGGGAAGAACATACATGCAATGAGTTTGGTGTATCCTTATGTGGTTCATGAGAAGAGCACACATGCAAGGACTCTAGCTGTGGTTCATGGAAAGAACACACATCCAATGACTCTAGATGTGGTTCATGAGAAGAACACACATCCAATGACACTGGTGGCTCCATGTGTGGTCTGTGAGAGGATCACACATGCAATGACTCTAACTGTGGTTCATGAGAAGAGCGGACATGCAATGACACCGGTGGATCCATGTGTGGTCTGTGGGAGGAACACAGATCCAATGACACTGCTGGATCCATATGTGGTTTGTGGGAAGAACACACATGCAATGACACTGGTGGATCCATGTGGTATCTGTGGGAAGAACACATATGCAATGACTCTAAATGTGGTTCATGAAAAGAGCAGACATGCGATGACACCAGTGGATGCATGTGTGGTCTGTGAGAGGAACACACATCCAATGACACCGGTGGATCCTTACGTGGTTTGTGAGAAGAACACACATGCAATGACACTAGTGATATGTGGTCTGTGAAAAGAACACACATGCAATGACACTGGTGGATCCATATGTGGTTTGTGAGAAGGACACACATGCAATGACACTGGTGGATCCATGTGTGGTTCATGGGAAGAACACACATGCAATGACACTAATGATATGTGGTTTCTGAAAAGAACAGACATGCAATGACTCTAACTGTGGTTCATGTAAAGAGCAGACATGCAATGACACTGGTGGATCCATGTGTGGTTAATGAGAAGAACACACATGCAATGACTCGGGGTGTGGTTCATGATATGGTTTGTGAGAATAACACACATGCAATGACTCTAGCTGTGGTTCATGGGAAGAACACACATGCAATGAGTCTGGTGCATCCTTATGTGGTTCATGAGAAGAGCACACATGCAAGGACTCTAGCTGTGGTTCATGGAAAGTACACACATACAAAGACTCTAACTGTGGTCCATGAGAAGAGCAGACATGCAATGACACTGGTGGATCCATGTGTGGTCTATGGGAGGAACACACATCCAATGACACTGCTGGAACCATATGTGGTTTGTGAGCAGAACGCACATGCAATGACACTGGTGGATCCATGTGTGGTCTCTAGGAAGAGCACACATGCAATGACTCTAGATGTGGTTCATGAAAAGAGCAGACATGCGATGACACCGGTGGATCCATGTGTGGTCTATGAGAGGAACACGAATCCAATGACACTGGTGGATCCTTACGTGGTTTGTGAGAAGAACACACATGCAATGACACTGGTGATATGTGGTATGTGAAAATAACACACATGCAATGACACTGGTGGATCCATATGTGGTTTGTGAGAAGGACACACATGCAATGACACTGGTGGATCCATGTGTGGTTCATGGTAAGAACACACATGCAATAACACTGGTGATATGTGGTTTGTGAAAAGAACAGACATGCAATGACTCTAACTGTGGTTCATGAAAAGAGCAGACATGCAATGACACTGTTGGATCCATGTGTGGTTAATGAGAAGAACACACATGCAATGACAGCGGGTGTGGTTCATGATATGGTTTGTGAGAAGAACACACATGCAAGGACTCTAGATGTGGTTCGTGGGAAGAACACACATGCAATGAGTCTGGTGTATCCTTATGTGGTTCATGAGAAGAGAGCACATGCAAGGACTCTAGCTGTGGTTCATGGAAAGAACACACATCCAATGACTCTAGCTGTGGTTCATGAGAAGAACACACATCCAATAACACTGGTGGATCCATGTGTGGTTTGTGAGAGGATCACACATGCAATGACTCTAACTATGGTTCATGAGAAGAGCAGACATGCAATGACACCGGTGGATCCATGTGTGGTCTGTGGGAGGAACACACATCCAATGACACTGCTGGATCCATATGTGGTTTGTGGGAAGAACACACATGCAATGACACTGGTGGATCCATGTGTGGTCTATGGGAAGAACACACATGCAATGACACTAGATGTGGTTCATGAAAAGAGCAGACATGCGATGACACCGGTGGATCCATGTGTGGTCTATGAGAGGAACACACATCCAATGACACTAGTGGATCCTTACGTGGTTTGTGAGAAGAACACACATGCAATGACACTGGTGATATGTGGTCTGCGAAAAGAACACACATGCAATGACACTGGTGGATCCATATGTGGTTTGTGAGAAGGACACACATGCAATGACACTCGTGGATCCATGTGTGGTTCCTGGGAAGAACACACATGCAATGACACTGGTGATATGTGGTTTCTAAAAAGAACAGACATGCAATGACTCTAACTGTGGTTCATGAAAAGAGCATACATGCAATGACACTGGTGGATCCATGTGTGGTTAATGAGAAGAACAACATGCAATGACTATGGGTGTGGTTCATGATATGGTTTGTGAGAAGAACACACATGCAATGACTCTAGATGTGGTTCGTGGGAAGAACACACATGCAATGAGTCTGGTGTATCCTTATGTGGTTAATGAGAAGAGCACACATGCAAGGACTCTAGATGTGGTTCATGGAAAGAACACACATCCAATGACTCTAGCTGTGGTTCATGAGAAGAACACACATCCAATAACACTGGTGGATCCATGTGTGGTCTGTGAGAGGATCACACATGCAATGACTCTAACTGTGGTTCATGAGAAGAGCAGACATGCAATGACACCGGTGGATCCATGTGTGGTTTGTGGGAGGAACACACATCCAATGACACTGCTGGATCCATATGTGGTTTGTGAGAAGAACACACATGCAATGACACCGGTGGATCCATGTGTGGTCTGTGGGAAGAACACATATGCAATGACTCTAGATGTGGTTCATGAAAAGAGCAGACATGCGATGACACCGGTGAATCCATATGTGGTCTATGAGAGGAACACACATCCAATGACACCGGTGGATCCTTACGTGGTTTGTGAGAAGAACACACATGCAATGACACTAGTGATATGTGGTCTGTGAAAAGAACACACATGCAATGACACTGGTGGATCCATATGTGGTTTGTGAGAAGGACACACATGCAATGACACTCGTGGATCCATGTGTGGTTCCTGGGAAGAACACACATGCAATGACACTGGTGATATGTGGTTTCTGAAAAGAACAGACATGCAATGACTCTAACTGTGGTTCATGAAAATATCATACATGCAATGACACTGGTGGATCCATGTGTGGTTAATGAGAAGAACACACATGCAATGACTCTTGGTGTGGTTCATGATATGGTTTGTGAGAAGAACACACATGCAATGACTCTAGCTGTGGTGCATGGGAAGAACACACATGCAATGAGTCTGGTGTATCCTTATGTGGTTCATGAGAAGAGCACACATGCAAGGACTCTAGCTGTGGTTCATGGAAAGAACACACATCCAATGACTCTAGCTGTGGTTCATGAGAAGAACACACATCCAATGACACTGGTGGCTCCATGTGTGGTCTGTGAGAGGATCACACATGCAATGACTCTAACTGTGGTTCATGAGAAGAGCGGACATGCAATGACACCGGTGGATCCATGTGTGGTCTGTGGGAGGAACACAGATCCAATGACACTGCTGGATCCATATGTGGTTTGTGAGAAGAACACACATGCAATGACACTGGTGGATCCATGTGTGGTCTGTGGGAAGAACACATATGCAATGACTCTAAATGTGGTTCATGAAAAGAGCAGAGATGCGATGACACCGGTGGATGCATGTGTGGTCTGTGAGAGGAACACACATCCAATGACACCGGTGGATCCTTACGTAGTTTGTGAGAAGAACACACATGCAATGACACTAGTGATATGTGGTCTGTGAAAAGAACACACATGCAATGACACTGGTGGATCCATATGTGGTTTCTGAGAAGGACACACATGCAATGACACTGGTGGATCCATGTGTGGTTCATGGGAAGAACACACATGCAATGACACTGGTGATATGTGGTTTGTGAAAAGAACAGACATGCAATGACTCTAACTATGGTTCATGAAAAGAGGAGACATGCAATGACACTGGTGGATCCATGTGTGGTTAATGAGAAGAACACACATGCAATGACTCTGGGTGTGGTTCATGATATGGTTTGTGAGAGTAACACACATGCAATGACTCTAGCTGTGGTTCATGGGAAGAACACACATGCAATGAGTCTGGTGCATCCTTATGTGGTTCATGAGAAGAGCACACATGCAAGGACTCTAGCTGTGGTTCATGGAAAGAACACACATACAATGACTCTAGCTGTGGTTCATGAGAAGATCACACATCCAATGACACTGGTGGCTCCATGTGTGGTCTATGGGAGGAACACACATCCAATGACACTGCTGGATCCATATGTGGTTTGTGAGAAGAACGCACATGCAATGACACTGGTGATATGTGGTATGTGAAAAGAACACACATGCAATGACACTGGTGGATCCATATGTGGTTTGTGAGAAGGACACACATGCAATGACACTGGTGCATCCATGTGTGGTTCATGGGAAGAACACACATGCAATAACACTGGTGATATGTGGTTTGTGAAAAGAACAGACATGCAATGACTCTAACTGTGGTTCATGAAAAGAGCAGACCTGCAATGACACTGGTGGATCCATGTGTGGTTAATGGGAAGAACACACATGCAATGACAGCGGGTGTGGTGCATGATATGGTTTGTGAGAAGAACACACATGCAATGACTCTAGCTGTGGTTCGTGGGAAGAATACACATGCAATGAGTCTGGTGTATCCTTATGTGGTTCATGAGAAGAGCACACATGCAAGGACTCTAGCTGTGGTTCATGGAAAGAACACACATCCAATGACTCTAGTTGTGGTTCATGAGAAAAACACACATCCAATAACACTGGTGGATCCATGTGTGGTCTGTGAGAGGATCACACATGCAATGACTCTAACTGTGGTTCATGAGAGGAGCAGACATGCAATAACACCGGTGGATCCATGTGTGGTCTGTGGGAGGAACACACATCCAATGACACTACTGGATCCATATGTGGTTTGTGAGAAGAACACACATGCAATGACACTAGTGGATCCATGTGTGGTCTGTGGGAAGAACACATATGCAATGACTCTGTATGTGGTTCATGAAAAGAGCAGACATGCGATGACACCGGTGGATCCATATGTGGTCTATGAGAGGAACACACATCCAATGACACCGGTGGATCCTTACGTGGTTTGTGAGAAGAACACACATCCAATGACACTAGTGGTCTGTGAAAAGAACACACATGCAATGACACTGGTGGATCCATATGTGGTTTGTGAGAAGGACACACATGCAATGACACTGGTGGATCCATGTGTGGTTCCTGGGAAGAACACACATGCAATGACACTGGTCATATGTGGTTTCTGAAAAGAACAGACATGCAATGACTCTAACTGTGGTTCATGAAAAGATCATACATGCAATGACACTGGTGGATCCATGTGTGGTTAATGAGAAGAACACACATGCAATGACTCTGGGTGTGGTTCATGATATGGTTTGTGAGAATAACACACATGCAATGACTCTAGCTGTGGTTCATGGGAAGAACACACATGCAATGAGTCTGGTGTATCCTTGTGTGGTTCATGAGAAGAGCACACATGCAAGGACTCTAGATGTGGTTCATGTAAAGAACACACATCCAATGACTCTAGCTGTGGTTCATGAGAAGAACACACATCCAATGACACTGGTGGATCCATGTGTGGTCTGTGAGAGGATCACACATGCAATGACTCTAACTGTGGTTCATGAGAAGAGCAGACATGCAATGACACCGGTGGATCAATGTGTGGTCTATGGGAGGAACACACATCCAATGGCACTGCTGGATCCATATGTGGTTTGTGAGAAGAACACACATGCAATGACACTGGTGGATCCATGTGTGGTCTGTGAGAGGATCACACATGCAATGACTCTAACTGTGGTTCATGAGAAGAGCAGACATGCAATTACACTGGTGGATCCATGTGTGGTCTGTGGGAGGACCACACATCCAATCACACTGCTGGATCCATATGTGGTTTGTGAGAAGAACACACATGCAATGACACTGGTGGATCCATGTGTAGTCTGTGGGAAGAACACATATGCAATGAATCTAGATGTGGTTCATGAAAATAGCAGACATGCGATGACACCGGTGGATCCATATGTGTTCTATGAGAGGAACACACATCCAATGACACCGGTGGATCCTTACGTGGTTTGTGAGAAGAACACACATGCAATGACACTGGTGATATGTGGTATGTGAAAAGAACACACATGCAATAACACTGGTGGATCCATATGTGGTTTGTGAGAAGGACACACATGCAATGACACTGGTGGATCCATGTGTGGTTCATGGGAAGAACACACATGCAATAACACTGGTGATATGTGGTTTGTGAAAAGAACAGACATGCAATGACTCTAACTGTGGTTCATGAAAAGAGCAGACATGCAATGACACTGGTGGCTCCATGTGTGGTGAATGAGAAGAACACACATGCAATGACAGTGGGTGTGGTTCATGATATGGTATGTGAGAAGAACACACATGCAATGACTCTAGCTGTGTTTCGTGGGAAGAACACACATGCAATGAGTCTGGTGTATCCTTATGTGGTTCATGAGAAGAGCACACATGCAAGGACTCTAGCTGTGGTTCATGGAAAGAACACACATCCAATGACTCTAGCTGTGGTTCATGAGAAAAACACACATCCAATAACACTGGTGGATCCATGTGTGGTCTGTGAGAGGATCACACATGCAATGACTCTAACTGTGGTTCATGAGAAGAGCAGACATGCAATGACACCGGTGGATCCATGTGTGGTCTGTGGGAGGAACACACATCCAATGACACTGCTGGATCCATATGTGGTTTGTGAGAAGAACACACATGCAATGACACTGGTGGATCCATGTGTGGTCTCTGGGAAGAACACATATGCAATGACTCTAGATGTGGTTCATGAAAAGAGCAGACATGCGATGACACCGGTGGATCCATTTGTGGTCTATGAGAGGAACACACATCCAATGACACCGGTGGATCCTTACGTGGTTTGTGAGAAGAACACACATCCAATGACACTAGTGGTCTGTGAAAAGAACACACATGCAATGACACTGGTGGACCCATATGTGGTTTGTGAGAAGGACACACATGCAATGACACTGGTGGATCCATGTGTGGTTCCTGGGAAGAACACACATGCAATGACACTGGTGATATGTGGTTTCTGAAAAGAACAGACATGCAATGACTCTAACTGTGGTTCATGAAAAGATCATACATGCAATGACACTGGTGGATCCATGTGTGGTTAATGAGAAGAACACACATGCAATGACTCTGGGTGTGGTTCATGATATGGTTTGTGAGAAGAACACACATGCAATGACTCTAGCTGTGGTTCATGGGAAGAACACACATGCAATGAGTCTGGTGTATCCTTGTGTGGTTCATGAGAAGAGCACACATGCAAGGACTCTAGCTGTGGTTCATGGAAAGAACACACATCCAATGACTCTAGTTGTGGTTCATGAGAAGAACACACATCCAATGACACTGGTGGCTCCATGTGTGGTCTGTGAGAGGATCACACATGCAATGACTCTAACTCTGGTTCATGAGAAGAGCGGACATGCAATGACACCGGTGGATCCATGTGTGGTCTGTGGGAGGAACACAAATCCAATGACACTGCTAGATCCATATGTGGTTTGTGAGAAGAACACACATGCAATGATACTGGTGGATCCATGTGTGGTCTGTGGGAAGAACACATATGCAATGACTCTAGATGTGGTTCATGAAAAGAGCAGACATGCGATGACACCGGTGGATCCATGTGTGGTCTGTGAGAGGATCACACATGCAATGACTCTAACTGTGGTTCATGAGAAGAGCAGACATGCAATGACACCGGTGGATCCATGTGTGGTCTGTGGGAGGAACACACATCCAATGACACTGCTGGATCCATATGTGGTTTGTGAGAAGAACACACATGCAATGACACTGGTGGATCCATGTGTGGTCTCTGGGAAGAACACATATGCAATGACTCTAGATGTGGTTCATGAAAAGAGCAGACATGCGATGACACCGGTGGATCCATATGTGGTCTATGAGAGGAACACACATCCAATGACACCGGTGGATCCTTACGTGGTTTGTGAGAAGAACACACATCCAATGACACTAGTGGTCTGTGAAAAGATCACACATGCAATGACACTGGTGGATCCATATGTGGTTTGTGAGAAGGACACACATGCAATGACACTGGTGGATCCATGTGTGGTTCCTGGGAAGAACACACATGCAATGACACTGGTGATATGTGGTTTCTGAAAAGAACAGACATGCAATGACTCTAACTGTGGTTCATGAAAAGATCATACATGCAATGACACTGGTGGATCCATGTGTGGTTAATGAGAAGAACACACATGCAATGACTCTGGGTGTGGTTCATGATATGGTTTGTGAGAAGAACACACATGCAATGACTCTAGCTGTGTCATGGGAAGAACACACATGCAATGAGTCTGGTGTATCCTTGTGTGGTTCATGAGAAGAGCACACATGCAAGGACTCTAGCTGTGGTTCATGGAAAGAACACACATCCAATGACTCTAGTTGTGGTTCATGAGAAGAACACACATCCAATGACACTGGTGGCTCCATGTGTGGTCTGTGAGAGGATCACACATGCAATGACTCTAACTCTGGTTCATGAGAAGAGCGGACATGCAATGACACCGGTGGATCCATGTGTGGTCTGTGGGAGGAACACAAATCCAATGACACTGCTGGATCCATATGTGGTTTGTGAGAAGAACACACATGCAATGACACTGGTGGATCCATGTGTGGTCTGTGGGAAGAACACATATGCAATGACTCTAGATGTGGTTCATGAAAAGAGCAGACATGCGATGACACCGGTGGATCCATGTGTGGTCTGTGAGAGGAACACACATCCAATGACACCGGTGGATCCTTACGTGGTTTGTGAGAAGAACACACATGCAATGACACTAGTGATATGTGGTCTGTGAAAAGAACACACATGCAATGACACTGGTGGATCCATATGTGGTTTGTGAGAAGGACACACATGCAATGACACTGGTGGATCCATGTGTGGTTCCTGGGAAGAACACGCATGCAATGACACTAGTGATATGTGGTTTCTGAAAAGAACAGACATGCAATGACTCTAACTATGGTTCATGAAAAGAGCAGACATGCAATGACACTGGTGGATCCATGTGTGGTTAATGAGAAGAACACACATGCAATGACTCTGGGTGTGGTTCATGATATGGTTTGTGAGAATAACACACATGCAATGACTCTAGCTGTGGTTCATGGGAAGAACACACATGCAATGAGTCTGGTGCATCCTTATGTGGTTCATGAGAAGAGCACACATGCAAGGACTCTAGCTGTGGTTCATGGAAAGAACACACATCCAATGACTCTAGCTGTGGTTCATGAGAAGAACATACATCCAATGACACGGGTGGCTCCATGTGTGGTCTGTGAGAGGATTACACATGCAATGACTCTAACTGTGGTTCATGAGAAGAGCAAACATGCAATGACACCGGTGGATCAATGTGTGGTCTATGGGAGGAACGCACATCCAATGGCACTGCTGGATCCATATGTGGTTTGTGAGAAGAACACACATGCAATGACACTGGTGGATCCATGTGTGGTCTGTGAGAGGATCACACATGCAATGACTCTAACTGTGGTTCATGAGAAGAGCAGACATGCAATGACACTGGTGGATCCATGTGTGGTCTGTGGGAGGAACACACATCCAATCACACTGCTGGATCCATATGTGGTTTGTGAGAAGAACACACATGCAATGACACTGGTGGATCCATGTGTAGTTTGTGGGAAGAACACAAATGCAATGAATCTAGATGTGGTTCATGAAAATAGCAGACATGCGATGACACCGGTGGATCCATATGTGTTCTATGAGAGGAACACACATCCAATGACACCGGTGGATCCTTACGTGGTTTGTGAGAAGAACACACATGCAATGACACTGGTGATATGTGGTATGTGAAAAGAACACACATGCAATAACACTGGTGGATCCATATGTGGTTTGTGAGAAGGACACACATGCAATGACACTGGTGGATCCATGTGTGGTTCATGGGAAGAACACACATGCAATAACACTGGTGATATGTGGTTTGTGAAAAGAACAGACATGCAATGACTCTAACTGTGGTTCATGAAAAGAGAAGACATGCAATGACACTGGTGGATCCATGTGTGGTTAATGAGAAGAACACACATGCAATGACACTGGGTGTGGTTCATGATATGGTTTGTGAGAAGAACACACATGCAATGACTCTAGCTGTAGTTCGTGGGAAGAACACAAATGCAATGAGTCTGGTGTATCCTTATGTGGTTCATGAGAAGAGCACACATGCAAGGACTCTAGTTGTGGTTCACGGAAAGAACACACATCCAATGACTCTAGTTGTGGTTCATGAGAAGAACACACATCCAATGACACTGGTGGCTCCATGTGTGGTCTGTGAGAGGATCACACATGCAATGACTCTACCTGTGGTTCATGAGAAGAGCAGACATGCAATGATACCAGTGGATCCATGTGTGGTCTGTGGGAGGAACACACATCCAATGACACTGCTAGATCCGTATGTGGTTTGTGAGAAGAACACACATCGAATGACACTAGTGGTCTGTGAAAAGAACACACATGCAATGACACTGGTGGATCCATATGTGGTTTGTGAGAAGGACACACATGCAATGACACTGGTGGATCCATGTGTGGTTCCTGGGAAGAACGCACATGCAATGACACTGGTGATATTTGGTTTCTGAAAAGAACAGACATGCAATGACTCTAACTGTGGTTCATGAAAAGATCATACATGCAATGACACTGGTGGATCCATGTGTGGTTAATGAGAAGAACACACATGCAATGACTCTGGGTGTGGTTCATGATATGGTTTGTGAGAAGAACACACATGCAATGACTCTAGCTGTGGTTCATGGGAAGAACACACATGCAATGAGTCTGGTGTATCCTTGTGTGGTTCATGAGAAGAGCACACATGCAAGGACTCTAGTTGTGGTTCATGGAAAGAACACACATCCAATGACTCTAGTTGTGGTTCATGAGAAGAACACACATCCAATGACACTGGTGGCTCCATGTGTGGTCTATGAGAGGATCACACCTGCAATGACTCTAACTCTGGTTCATGAGAAGAGCGGACATGCAATGACACCGGTGGATCCATGTGTGGTCTGTGGGAGGAACACAGATCCAATGACACTGCTGGATCCATATGTGGTTTGTGAGAAGAACACACATGCAATGATACTGGTGGATCCATGTGTGGTCTGTGGGAAGAACACATATGCAATGACTCTAGATGTGGTTCATGAAAAGAGCAGACATGCGATGACACCGGTGGATCCATGTGTGGTCTGTGAGAGGAACACACATCCAATGACACCGGTGGATCCTTACGTGGTTTGTGAGAAGAACACACATGCAATGACACTAGTGATATGTGGTCTGTGAAAAGAACACACATGCAATGACACTGGTGGATCCATATGTGGTTTGTGAGAAGGACACACATGCAATGACACTGGTGGATCCATGTGTGGTTCCTGGGAAGAACACACATGCAATGACGCTAGTGATATGTGGTTTCTGAAAAGAACAGACATGCAATGACTCTAACTGTGGTTCATGAAAAGAGCAGACATGCAATGACACTGGTGGATCCATGTGTGGTTAATGAGAAGAACACACATGCAATGACTCTGGGTGTGGTTCATGATATGGTTTGTGAGAATAACACACATGCAATGACTCTAGCTGTGGTTCATGGGAAGAACACACATGCAATGAGTCTGGTGCATCCTTATGTGGTTCATGAGAAGAGCACACATGCAAGGACTCTAGATGTGGTTCATGGAAAGAACACACATCCAATGACTCTAGCTGTGGTTCATGAGAAGAACACACATCCAATGACACTGGTGGCTCCATGTGTGGTCTGTGAGAGGATCACACATGCAATGACTCTAACTGTGGTTCATGAGAAGAGCAGACATGCAATGACACCGGTGGATCAATGTGTGGTCTATGGGAGGAACACACATCCAATGGCACTGCTGGATCCATATGTGGTTTGTGAGAAGAACACACATGCAATGACACTGGTGGATCCATGTGTGGTCTGTGGGAAGAGCACACATGCAATGACTCTAGATGTGGTTCATGAAAAGAGCAGACATGCGATGACACGGGTGGATCCATGTGTGGTCTATGAGAGGAACACACATCCAATGACACCGGTGGATCCTTACGTGGTTTGTGAGAAGAACACACAGGCAATGACACTGGTGATATGTGGTCTGTGAAAAGAACACACATGCAATGACACTGGTGGGTTCATATGTGGTTTGTGAGGAGGACACACATGCAATGACACTGGTGGATCCATGTGTGGTTCATGGGAAGAACACACATGCAATAACACTGGTGATATGTGGTTTGTGAAAAGAATAGACATGCAATGGCTCTAAGTATGGTTCATGAAAAGAGCAGACATACAATGACACTGGTGGATCCATGTGTGGTTAATGAGAAGAACACACATGCAATGACACTCGGTGTGGTTCATGATATGGTTTGTGAGAAGAACACACATGCAATGACTCTAGCTGTAGTTCGTGGGAAGAACACAAATGCAATGAGTCTGGTGTATCCTTATGTGGTTCATGAGAAGAGCACACATGCAAGGACTCTAGCTGTGGTTCATGGAATGAACACACATCCAATGACTCTAGCTGTGGTTCATGAGAAGAACACACATCCAATAACACTGGTGGATCCATGTGTGGTCTGTGAGAGGATCACACATGCAATGACTCTACCTGTGGTTCATGAGAAGAGCAGACATGCAATGACACCGGTGGATCCATGTGTGGTCTGTGGGAGGGACACACATCCAATGACACTGCTGGATCCGTATGTGGTTTGTGAGAAGAACACACATGCAATGACACTGGTGGATCCATGTGTGGTCTGTGGGAAGAACACATATGCAATGACTCTAGATGTGGTTCATGAAAAGAGCAGACATGCGATGACACCGGTGGATCCATATGTGGTCTATGAGAGGAACACACATCCAAAGACACCGGTGGATCCTTACGTGGTTTGTGAGAAGAATACACATGCAATGACACTAGTGATATGTGGTCTGTGAAAAGAACACACATGCAATGACACTGGTGGATCCATATGTGGTTTGTGAGAAGGACACACATGCAATGACACTGGTGGATCCATGTGTGGTTCATGGGAAGAACACACATGCAATGAAACTGGTGATATGTGGTTTCTGAAAAGAACAGACATGAAATGACTCTAACTGTGGTTCATGAAAAGAGCATACATGCAATGACACTGGTGGATCCATGTGTGGTTAATGAGAAGAACACACATGCAATGACTCTGGGTGTGGTTCATGATATGGTTTGTGAGAAGAACACACATGAAATGACTCTAGCTATGGTTCATGGGAAGAACGCACATGCAATGAGTCTGGTGTATCCTTATGTGGTTCATGAGAAGAGCACACATGCAAGGACTCTAGATGTGGTTCATGGAAAGAACACACATCCAATGACTCTAGCTGTGGTTCATGAGAAGAACACACATCCAATGACACTGGTGGCTCCATGTGTGGTCTGTGAGAGGATCACACATGCAATGACTCCAACTGTGGTTCATGAGAAGAGCAGAGATGCAATGACACCGGTGGATCCATGTGTGGTCTATGGGAGGAACACACATCCAATAAAACTGCTGGATCCATATGTGGTTTGTGAGAAGAACACACATGCAATGACACTGCTGGATCCATATGTGGTTTGTGAGAAGAACACACATGCAATTACACTGGTGGATCCATGTGTGGTCTGTGGGAAGAGCACACATGCAATGACTCTAGATGTGGTTCATGAAAAGTGCAGACATGCGATGACAACGGTGGATCCATGTGTTGTCTATGAGAGGAACACACATCCAATGACACCGGTGGATCCTTACGTGGTTTGTGAGAAGAACACCATGCAATGACACTGGTGATATGTGGTCTGTGAAAAGAACACACATGCAACGACACTGGTGGATCCATATGTGGTTTGTGAGAAGGACACACATGCAATGACACTCGTGGATCCATGTGTGGTTCCTGGGAAGAACACACATGCAATGACACTGGTGATATGTGGTTTCTGAAAAGAACAGACATGCAATGACTCTAACTATGGTTCATGAAAAGAGCAGACATGCAATGACACTGGTGGATCCATGTGTGGTTAATGAGAAGAACACACATGCAATGACTCTGGGTATGGTTCATGATATGGTTTGTGAGAATAACACACATGCAATGACTCTAGCTGTGTTTCGTGGGAAGAACACACATGCAATGAGTCTGGTGTATCCTTATGTGGTTCATGAGAAGAGCACACATGCAAGGACTCTAGCTGTGGTTCATGGAAAGAACACACATCCAATGACTCTAGCTGTGGTTCATGAGAAAAACACACATCCAATGACACTGGTGGCTCCATGTGTGGTCTGTGAGAGGATCACACATGCAATGACTCTAACTGTGGTTCATGAGAAGAGCGGACATGCAATGACACCGGTGGATCCATGTGTGGTCTATGGGAGGAACACACATCCAATGACACTGCTGGATCCATATGTGGTTTGTGAGAAGAACACACATGCAATGACACTGGTGGATCCATGTGTGGTCTGTGGGAAGAACACATATGCAATGACTCTAGATGTGGTTCATGAAAAGAGCAGACATGCGATGACACCGGTGGATCCATATTTGGTCTATGAGAGGAACACACATCCAAAGACACCGGTGGATCCTTACGTGGTTTATGAGAAGAACACACATGCAATGACACTAGTGATATGTGGTCTGTGAAAAGAACACACATGCAATGACACTGGTGGATCCATATGTGGTTTGTGAGAAGGACACACATGCAATGACACTGGTGGATCCATGTGTGTTTCATGATAAGAACATGTAACTACCTCGGTGAATTACGCTCTTAGTTACAAGCCTGGATGAGCGGAAATGGTTAAAGTAGTACGGTGGGGCCAAATGCCACTCACAGGTAGACCTTTTGGCCATCCTAACCATTTCCAAACATCGGGACAAGAACGAGCGGCGTAATTGGCAGGCGAAGGGATCAACTACATACACAAATGAGTATGTATGCAAGCCACATACAACAGTCCTCAGAGCCATTCCATCTAAAAGAAATAGAAATATTGCAACGCCATACGGCAAGATCCAAATGTCCTAGATAGATATAATAGTTTAGGATATCTCCTCATACATCAAACATCAGAGTATCAAAGTGAAGGAAAACAAGATCCGAGTACGGATAAGAAGCAAATCGGCATAAGATGCCCCATAAATAAACACATCCCGCCCACGATCTCACGGATCCCCTGTTCCTAATCTCTACACCGAGTGATCGTTGCCAACATCGTCCGTCTCCTCCACCCAGTATCCATCTTGCGAGTATACCTGTTCATCTGAATCAAAAATTTTATCGTGTGAGACCCTAGGGGTACTCAGCAAGTCTTTATTCCTCTAAAGGGGACACAACCTGGGGTGACGCAATTGCAGCAAAAGATAATACCTAACAATTCTATAGATACTCGCTAACCATCCGCCTAACCAAAGATAGACGGGTGTCCGTGGATTAATAACAACAGTTATAACAGTAATATTAACAGATCCATCCTCCTCCTCGCTTACCAACGAGGAAGCGGACGAACAACCCCCCCCCCCCATCAGTTGGCAGTTTTATTAACCATTCCATGAGTGTTGCACTATTTACTAGTCAGGTACTTAGTCAAATTAAAAGCGGTACTTTAGTTATACTTGTCTATGATCGAGAAACTGTGCTCCAAGTCGTCCATAACCGCGGACATGGCTTTCAGAAAGATTTACCCTGCAGGGGTGCACAAATAGCAACACACACTCGATCAACCTCGGAAAAACCAAATCAAAACCCAACGAGGCATTCAAGACAAAGCGATCACAGGATTCAGAAATGTTTCAGGGGGCCACCCCATTAAGCTACCCGCAACGAAGTTGGCCGGCTCTGAGACGGACCCAAGGTTTGCGCCAATGGCTGTAAACGACTGGGAACCCAAAAGTGTGACTGGGCTTGTTGATACCGCGAAAACACTCCGCAATCCTAAACAGTATAGGTGCTCCTCGCACAATCTTAAATAAAGTAGTAAAACATGGCATAAGTACAGGATAGTAATAAATCCCCAAACTACTTTGTGGCCCCAAGAAATAAGAATGAATCAAGCTCTGGCTTAGGGGGGTCCATAAGGCCTCCCGGATATGGATAGTGCGAATAGTCAAGGAACAAGAATCAAGTACTCGGGGTCCTACGGGACACAAGTGAGCATGAAGAACCAAATAGCAGATATTGCTCACCGGTGCCACTTTCATTAGTTATCCCATTACTACTCAGGTTAAGTTGTTTAGGTACCTCGTTATCCATCAGACTCTCACATACCCTACACATGCTGTTCTATGACCCGCATGGCTCAAACAACTCCTGTAGTAATGGCTCATGGGATGGAGGAACAAGCTTCGGTGGGGTCTAAAAGTAAAGGCTATGCAGTACCTGGGATTCAATTTGATGCAATCGTGACTCAATGATGCAAGAAGAAGATAGAGGCAATAGGTACTATATGTATGCAAGCATGTGGTAGTGCTTGCCTGGCAGCTCAGTTGAAGCGAGGGACGGATCTGGGTAGTGCTCCTGGGTTTCCTGATATATCCCCTGCTCAGCGTCTATTTGAAGAACCACACAAATAAGGGCCAACATAAATAGAGTGCACAAGCATATGGATTAAAATGCGACAAGCAAACAATCATTCCATGATGAATGATGCACAATTTGCATGGCAATAATGTAGCATGGCATGGGTGAGGTGTGGAGTACAAGAATAAAGCATTTTATTGAGTTTTAGTCACATTTTATACTCAAATAAGTTGCTGTATAGTTTATATTTATATGATGCATGCTGCAATTCAGAACATGGAATGCATAGATAGAACGGGCTCATCGCGCTGATCGATTTAGACATATTATTTGTCAAATTTGGAGTTATAAAACAAAAGTTATTAATTAATTAAGGAAAAGGGCATTTTATTGTAATTTTAATCATCTCGAAAATTTAAAGTGTGCAAACATTATTTTGAATGGCATATTTGAATTCCTCACATTTTTCTGATTCAAAAACATATATCATATGTATTAATTGGATTTATATTTGAAAAGTTATTTAAAAACTGATTTGAATTTGAATAATTTTGAAAAAGGTTAGATAAAATAGATACACGGAAAACATTTTGTTACTCGGCCTTAGTCTAACCACAGACACTGCCAGGTGGGTCCAGGCTGACTAGGCCGACACGTGCACAGAAAGGATTTCCTCACCGCGGCTTTAGCTAGCCCAGGCGGCTGACATGCGGGCCCGGCGGAGGAGTAGGCTCCACGTGACAGCGAGGGGCATGGGTGGACCACGTGGCGCAGCGAGGGGAGCGCGGGTTGAGGGTTCAAAACTGCAGGTTTTTTTTTGCAAAAGGAGCTAGAAGACTGACAGGTGGGGCTTGGCGTACCGCGGGTTGAGTAGCAAAAGGTTTGGGGGGGGGGGTTATGCAAAGTGTCGCTGACCCACTGTTGATCTTCTCAGCGTTTACTGACGACAGATCGGTGTCCGACCGCGTCAGAGCGCAGCGCGGAGGTTCGATCCTGTGACGCGAGGCGTGCGCGTTGCGGACCGGAACCAGTGCGGAAGGCTAACGGATGGTGGTAGGAGGACGGACGGGGCCTAGGTGAAGTTCTGCGTGACGTGGGAGCGAGCAGGCGCGGTGGCCGACGGAGCGCGCAGTGTGTTCGACGGAACGAACGGCGGCATTAGGCAGTGATAGCGAGCGAGAGGGTGTCATCTAGGAAGAGGGGCTCACCGCGGCGTGGTCGGTGACGACGGATCGGTGCGGGCGACGACGGGGCGGCGAGGAAGCAGAGGCCAGGGTTCTAGGGTTTCTCGTCGGCGTCGGGGTACTTCGGTGGAAGCGGGGCTCCTCCTCGCTGGCGCGTCCAGGGTGAAGCAGGGGTCCCCTCTCGGCCTCCTCGACCACTTCTACGTCACCCACGCCGGCTGGACCGAGGAAGCGACGGAGTTGCTGGCGGTGATCGGCGGGAGAGGAGTTGGCGTCGGTGAGAATAGGAGGGGAGAGCCAGGGGCTCTGGGGATGGATCTGGAGAGATAGAGAAGCCGTGGGGCGGAGGTAAAGCGTGGAAGGGGGAGGAGATGCCGTGCGGGAGTGAGTAGGGATAAAGCGGCTTCGGCCCTTTTCCCTCCGTCTCCTCGATCACGTGCTCGAGCTGGCAGGTAGGCATGACGGGGGAAGGTGATGGAGGATGCCAGGTGGGCCAAGGGTGACGGTGGGGACGGTGGAGCCGGTTGGCGGTACAGAGAAGAGAGAGAGGAGAGGGGGTAGCTCGGGCTAGGGTTAGATGGGGTAGAGAGAGGGTAGGGGTTAGCTGAGGTGGACCAAGCATGGCAGGGAGAGAGAGGCCAGGTGGAACCAGCATGGTAGAGAGAGGGAGTGAAAGAGAGAGAGGTGAGATTAGGGTTAGGGTTTAAGTAGAACTAGGTTAGAGGAAAAGTGGAGAGAGAGAGCTAGGTTAGGTTTGATTGGGTTTTAGGTTTTAAAACTTGTGCATAAGATCCACCCAAGAGGAAAAAATAAAAAGAGGCCTTTGATTTATCATGAGGTGAGGGGGGAATAAACAAGGGAAAGAGAAAGAAAGATGTATGGGAAGAATCCCTCATATAAATCATGAACGGGGATAAATAAAAGAAAGATGTTGATGAGAAAAGGGGGTATGGTGGATAGATGGTGTAGATGATTCCACCAAGAAGAACCACTAAAGCAAAGGAAAAACAAGTGGGAGAAAGGTGGTGATGATGGTTGCATGGCCCATGCAAAAATAATAAATGCCATGATTGATTTTGTGAAAACAAGAATAATATGGCATTATACTTATGCATTTCCAAGAAGTGGAAATAAAGCCAAACAAAAGAAATTATAGAAGTAGATCCATCCTATCTCCCATGAGCTAGATTAAATACCAAAAGAAGAGAAAATACAAGCTCATGGATAATGGGATGGTGGAATTATAAGGTGGTGAAAAGAAAGGTGGTGGAGTTGGATAAAAGATATGCCCCCAACTCAACTTGGGCATTAAACAATATACCAACAACCAAATACAATATCAAGAGGCAAATACAGTTAATGATGCATATGAGAGAAGACCCAAAAGAAAAAGGGTTTTATATGATGCTCAAATGCAAGGTGGCATGATGACATGAGCATGATATAATTATGATGCAACAATTATATGTAGGAAGTAGCCATTATATTATTAAACCATGTAGCATTACCATTGTTAGATAATTGGGATGCTACAACTCTCCCCCACTAAACAGGAATCTCGCCCCGAGATTCTAGGAAGAAGAAGACACGAAGAGGGTAGGATACTTGGCACGAAGCTCATCTTCACGTTCCCAAGTGGCTTCATCAACAGAATGGTGCGACCACTGCACCTTGCAGAACTTGATGGACTTGTTGCGAGTCCTTCTTTCTACGACTTCAAGGATTTTTGTGGGGTGTTCTTGATAAGACAGGTCTTCTTGGACATTGATAAGCTCATGATCCACAGTCCTGCCGGGATCCTTGAAGCACTTCTTGAGTTGAGAGATGTGGAAAACATCATGGACCTTGAGTTTTTCAGGAAGCTCAAGAGCATAAGCAACTTCTCCTCTTCTTCCATGAATTTTGAATTGACCGATGTATCTAGGAGCCAGCTTTCCTTTGATACCAAAACGGTGCGTGCCTCTCATGGGAGTGACACGAAGGTAAACGAGATCACCAGGGACATACTCCATGTCCGTGTGCTTTCTGTCATAATTGCTCTTCTGGCGACTTTGAGCAATCTTCAGATTTTCAAGAATGATGTGAACCTTCTCCTCCGCTTGAGTTACAATGTCAGGGCCAAACAATATTCTTTCACCTGCGCCCGACCAACCAATCGGAGTTCTGCATTTGCGACCATAGAGAGCCTCAAATGGTGCCATCTTTAGACTTTTCTGGAAGCTGTTGTTGTAAGAGAATTCAGCATAAGGAAGACATTCTTCCCACTTCATGCCAAAAGAGATGACGCAAGCACGGAGCATATCCTCCAGAATCTGATTGATCCTTTCAACTTGTCCTTGCGACTGAGGGTGGTAAGCTGTGCTGAAGTTCAATTTTGTTCCCAAAGCATTTTGGAAACTTCCCCAGAACTTGGAAGTGAAGATGCTTCCACGGTCTGAACTGATCTCAAGAGGAACTCCATACAGAGAGACAATTCTATTGATATAGAGCTCAGCCAACTGAATTGCAGAAATTGTTTCCTTGATGGGAAAGAAGTGAGCTGTAGCATCCCAATTGTCTAACAATTGTAATGCTACTTGGTCTAGTAAGATAATGGCTACTTCCTATATATAATTGTTGCATCATAATTATATCATGCTCATGTCATCATGCCACCTTGCATTTGAGCATCATATAAAACCCTTTTTGTTTTGGTTCTTCTCTCATACGCATCGTAAATTGTATTTGCCTCTTGATATTGTATTTGGTTATTGATATATTGTTTAAATGCCCAAGTTGAGTTGGGGGCATATCTTTTATTCCAATTCCACCACCTCTCTTTGTCACCACCTTATAATTCCACCATCCCATTATCCATGAGCTTGTTTCTCTTTTTCTTTTGATTTTATTCTAGCTCATGTGGGTGGGGTGGATCTAAATCTATAAATTCTTTTGCTTGGCCTTTATTCCACTTCTTGGGAATGCATAAGAATAATGCCATGCTATTATGTTGTTTTCACAAGAATTTAATCAAGGCATTTATTATTTTTGCATGGGCCATGCAAGAGTACCACCACCTTTAGCCAATTGTTTCTCTCTTGGTTTAGATGGGTTTTCTCTTTATGGGGCTTTATCCATCCATCACCTCTATCCCTCTCTACCACTCCTTTTTGTTTGATCTTGTTTGAGCTTGCTAAAAACCCTACTCCACTTCCACCCATTCTTGTATGATCTAGCTTGATGCATGCAAGAACCTAAAACCCTAAGCCACCCACCTCCCTCTCTCTCTCACCCTCTCCTTTCACCATGCCGAGGTGTCCCCTCTCCCTTCCATGCTGGCCCCACCTGGCCACCCTCTCCCTGGCCCACACCCCAGCCACCCCTCTCTCTAACCCTAAACAAAAACCCTGACCCGAGGCTATCCTACCCTAGCCCGAGCTACCCCTCCCCTTTCTCTTCTTCTACCGCCATGCTGGCCCTAGCTGCCACTCCCCATCGTCCCTACCTGGGCCACCTGCAGCCCCTCTCCACGCCCTAGCCAGCCCAGCCGGCCGAGCACGTGAGAAGAGAAGAGGAAAAAGGTGGCATCGAAGCCACCCTTATCTACCCCCTACCACAGCTGGCCTCCTCCCTCTCCCTCCTTTTCCTCCTTCCCCACGACTCTCTGGCGTCCCCATATTCGCCCCAGAGCCGCCTCCTTCTTCCCCTCTTACCTCTCCGATCACCAGTAGCCGACGCCGCCCGCCGCCAGCACATCGTCACCCTCATCGTTCCGGCCATCAAGCTCATCGTGGAAGCGGCCTGGGAGATCGAGGACAACCCTCTGCTTCGCCCTGTACCCGTCAGCGAGGAGGAGAAGCACCAGGCTCGCCAGGACCGGCGCCGCCCGACGAAACTCTAGCCCGCCGGAGCGTCTGCGTCGTCGACGATCCGCCACGCTCCCGCCCGATCCTACACCACCGCCGAGCCCGCGGTGAGCACCTCCTTCTCCCTGACACGCTCCGCCTCGCCATACCGCTCTAGCTCCGCCGGTTGTTTCGTCGAACACTGCCGCTGCGCCCATCGCGTTGGCTCGCTCCCGCGTCGCGTAGAACCTTATCCAGCCGCCCGCCGCCCCTCTGTCACCATCCGTTAGCCTACCGCGCTGGTTCCTCCCCTTAGCGCGTGCGCCCAGCGTGACCAATCTCAGCGTCGCGCCCGCGTCGAAAGCACCGATCCGTCCGCAGGTGCAGGGAAGATCTATAGGGGCCTGTGGAGCTTTTCAATTCTCCCCACTTTTTGTTTTCGCCTCAACCCGCGGTACACCGAGCCCCACCTGTCAGCCTCTCCGTCCTTTTTGCAGTTAAGCCCCAAAGTTCTTCCAGCCTCAACCCACGCTCCCTTCGCCGCGACACGTGGCTGACCCTCCCCTCTCGCTGTCATGTGGGCCCGGCCCCATCGACGGACCCACCGTCGTGACACAGCTAGCTAAGGTACAGAAACCCTTCTTGGTTACCACAAGATCAGCCGGACCCACTTGGCGCGGTGTGTGGCTTATGCGTGGTGACTAACTGGTTTCTGCTTGCTGTTTAATTAAAATCTTTTCAAATTTGTTTTAAATTCAAATTCAAATCTGTTTTCAAATATCTTTTAAGATATAATTCCAAATTAAACATGTAATATATGTTTTGAAATCAGAAAAATGTGAGGAATTCAAATATGCCCTTCAAAATATACTTTGAACACTTTAAATTTTCGAGTTGATTAAAATTACAATAAAATGCCCTTTATCTTAATTAATTAATAACTTTTGTTTTATAACTCCGAATTTGACAAATAATACGTCTAAATCGATCAGCGCGACGAGCCCGTTCTATCTATGCATTCCATGTTCTGAATTGAAGCATGCATCATATAAATATAAAGGTTACAGAAACTTATTTGAGGATAAAAGGTGACTAAAACGCCATAAAATGCTTATTCTTGTACTCCACACCTCACCCATACCTTGCTACATTATTTCCATGCAAATTGTGCACCATTCATCATGGCATGATTGTTTGCTTGTCGCATGTTAATTCATATGCTTGTGAACTCTATTTATGTTGGCCCTTGTTTGTTTGGTTCTTCTTCGAATAGACGCTGAGCAGGGGATATACCAAGAAACCCAGGAGCACTACCCAGATCCGTCCCTCGCTTCAACTGAGCTGCCAGGCAAGCACTACCACATGCTTGCATACATATAGTACCTATTTCCTCTATCTTATTCTTGCATCATTGAGTCGCGCTTGCATTAAACTGAATCCCAAGTACTGCATAGCCTTTACATTTAAACCCCACCGAAGCTTGTTCCTCCATCCCATGAGCCATTACTATAGGAGTTGTTTGAGCCATGCGGGTCGTAGAACAGCATGTGTAGGGTATGTGAGTGTCTGTTGGATAACGAGATACCTAAACAACTTAACCTGAGTAGTAATGGTATAACTAATGAAAGTGGCACCGGTGAGCAATATCTGCTATTTGGTTTTTCATGCTCACTTGTGTCCCGTAGGACCCCGAGTACTTGATTCCTGTTCCTTGACTATTCGCTCTATCCACATCCAGGAGGCCTTATGAACCCCCCTGAGCCAGAGCTTGATTCATTCTTATGTCTTGGGGCCACAAAGTAGTTTGGGGCTTTATTACTATCCTGTACTTATGCCATGCTTTACTGCTTCAATTAAGATTGTGCGAGGAGCACCTGTACTGTTTTGGATGCGGAGTGTTTTCGCGGTATCGACAAGCCCAGTCACACTTTCGGGTTCCCAGTCGTTTACAGCTATTGACGCAAACCTTGGGTCCGTCTCGGAGCCAGCCAACTTCCTTGCGGGTAGCCTAATGGGGTGGCCCCCTAAAACATTTCTGAATCCTGTGATCGCTTTGTCGTGAATGCCTCGTTGGGTTTTGATTTGGTTTTTCCGAGGTTGATCGAGTGTGTGTTGCTATTTGTGCACCTAGGTAAATCTTTCTGAAAGCCGTGTCCGCGGTTATGGACGACTTGGAGCACAGTTTCTCGATCATAGACAAGCATAACTAAAGTACCGCTTATAATTTGACTAAGTACCTGACTAGTAAATAGTGCAACACTCATGGAATGGATAATAAAACTGCCAATGATGGGGGTTGTTAAACCGCTTCCTCGTTAGTGGCGAGGAGGAGGATGGATCTGTTAATATTCATTACAACTGTTGTTATTAATTCACGGACATCCGTCTATCTTTGGTTAGGCGGATGGCTAGCGAGTATCTGTAGAATTGTTAGGTATTATCTTTTGCTGCAATTGCGTCACCCCAGGTTGTGTCCCCTTTTGAGGCATAAAGACTTGCTGAGTACCCCTAGGGTCTCACACGATAAATTGTTTGATTCAGATGAACAGGTATACTCGCAAGATGGATACTGGGTGGAGGAGACGGACGTTGTTGGCAACGGCCACTCGGTGTAGAGATTCCGGGAATGGGGATCCGTGAGATCTGTGGGCGGGATGTGTTTATTATGGGGCATCTTATGCCGATTTGCTTCTTATCCGTACTCGGATCTTGTTTTCCGCTTCCGCCTGATACTCTGATGTTTGATGTATGAGGAGATATCCTAAACTGTTATATCTATCTAGGATATTTGGATCTTGCCGTATGGCGTTGCAATATTTCTATTTCTTTTAGATGGAATGGCTCTGAGGACTGTTGTATGGTGGCTTGCATACATACTCATTTGTGTATGTAGTTGATCCCTTCGCCTGCCGATTACGCCGCTCGTTCTTGTCCCGATGTTTTGGAAATGGTTAGGACGGCCGAAAGGTCTACACTGAGTGGCATTTGGCCCCACCGTACTATTTTAACCATTTCCGCTCATCCGGCTTGTAACTAAGAGCGTAATTCACCGAGGTAGTTACAATTGGTATCGAGCCATCCGCCCTTCAGGTCTCAGCCAAATGGTCGTTGTCGGCCTAGCAAATATTTTTGGTAGCTATGTATACTAGGGAAAAACAAAAGCGAGAGTAGGACTGCTTCCACTTTTCTTCTTACCCACCCACCCTTTTACGGTAAGGAAGTGTAACGTTTTCAATCCTCTTCTTAAAATTCAAACTAGGATTCACGTGTTATGGGTTCTGTAGTACCATAGGTTGTGTGTGTGTGTGTGCGTGTGTGTGAATTCCTTGTCTATCTGTTGCATCCAACATGTTATCTTTATCTGCCTTTTGGTTATCAACTGTTGGTACATTCCATACCGACAGGCTTTTGCAAACCGACGCGATCTATCTGATTCGTTGTATACCGCCGCGATCTGTCTTACTCTTTGTTATCCGACGTTATCTTGTTTGGGGTGTTCGTTTCCGTAGTTACTAATCTTTAGGTTCATCTTGAGAAGAAGGTGTTGGGATACGTGTTCTACTTATTCATGTGCGGAGTAATGATTTGAGTGCGGGATGGAGTCGCGAACATACCACTACTTTTATCATTCGCTCTTGTATATTGAATTGGTAGAGTCACTAATCTTGATTCGTTAAGTAATTTTGCGCATCTATTGGTATTTTAATGCCGAAAATGCGGTAAAATTTCCTTGATACATCTGTGCTTCCACACTCCTTTTCAGTCGTGTGCGATATGCTTAATATCTTCTAGGTGCTTTGAAATTTGTTGATATTTTAATATCATCTTAGTAAATTGTATCCTTTAATCTTGGTTAATTCCATCTTGGTACTATTTTGGATTATTATTATTCTCCATTATGGTACTGACTTGTGTTATATCAATCACAGGATGGCACCACCACGCCGTTCTGAGGAGGACATACAACCTGAACTGGGGGCCGCGTTGTCAAGCATCGCCAATGCCTTGGCAGCAATGCAGCAGAACCAGCAGCGTTTTGAAGAAAGTGTCAGGAGGAATGAGTTTGTTCCACTACCTCCACCTCCCAAGCGAGGAGACATCAAAAGCTTCCTGAAGTTCAACCCACATCAATTTGATGTCTCGGATCAACCACTTGATGCTGATGATTGGTTGCGTGAGATGTCAAGGTTACTGGTGACTGCTGATGTTCCTGAGCAAGAATGGGTAAAATGTGCCACTCACCTTCTGAAGGGAGATGCAGCTCTGTGGTGGGAGAATTACCTAAAGGCAAACTACACTGGTTTTCAGCCTACTTGGGAACAGTTCACTGGAGCTTTCAAAGAGCAATTTCTCTCAGAAATTGTCATGGAGAGGATGAAGGAAGTGTTTCTCAACCTCAAGCAGGGCAATGACAATGTCAATACCTACATCAGAAACTTCATGAACCTTTCTCGTTATGGTGGCGATGAGATCTCTGATGACAAGAAGAAGCAAAAGAGGTTCCGACAAGGGCTCAATGCATCGATTAAATATGCAATCACACATGCAAGGCCGGCGTCTTTTCTGGAACTTCAGCATACAGCTCTGCAGGAAGAAGCAAGTAGGCAAGTGTTTGAGGAGTCAAAGAAACACAACCGCGATGCAACAAGCTCTTCAGCTATGTCAACTCCTTCTAAGCGTCGTGTCTGGGTTCCTAACACCCCACCGTCGCTCCCGGCTCCACCAAGACCTTCAATCTACGCGGCAAGGCCACCAAACTTCCTCACTGCTGTTCCCAGGGGCTACAACCACACCTACCCTGGAGCGCCTGGCGGAGTCCCTGGCTACGTTGCTCCACGTCCACCTGGTGCTTGTTACACTTGTGGAAACACTGGGCATCAACACTGGAACTGTCCTTTGAACAACAAAGCTCTTCCTCCACCACCTCCAAGACCTGCGGCAAGCTCTCCTATGGTTCGTGCACCACCACCTCGGGCTCTCAACATCAACACCAAGCCCGGGTCTCGTTGCTCGTGCCAATCGTGTCAACGCCGCTCAAGCGAGCAGGCACCAGTTGTGATGGGTATGCTTTCCGTTAACTCGATCCACGAGTTTTGTTTGATTCTGGTGCATCGCATTCTTTTGTTTCTCACAAATTTGCAAATGAGAATGAGTTAGCTATGGATCCTCTCCTTAGGCGGTTAATGGTCCTTTCTCCTGGAGCAACAATGGCAGCTTCTAAAATCAGCCATGGCAACCAAATTGAGATTGGCGGCTCTTCGTTCTCGGCGTCCTTAATTATTCTGGGCAATTCTGACATTGATGTTATCTTGGGCATGGATTGGTTGACAGCAAATGCAGCTGTGATTGATTGTGCTGAACGCTCGGTTTCTCTGAAAATTCCTGAAGGTCATATAGTCTATTCTCCAAGTCTGACTCCTGCTATTCAGCTTTTCTCTTTGGCGGCTCTGAATGCTGATGCTATGGAAGCTATTCAGAGTGTTCCGGTGGTCTGTGAGTTCCCAGATGTCTTTCCGGAAGAGTTACCAGGTATGCCTCCGGATCATGAGGTTGAGTTTGTAATTGAGCTTGAACCTGGAACGGCTCCTATCTCCAAGCGGCCTTATAAAATGGGTCCTGCTGAGTTGGCTGAACTCAAACGTCAGCTTGATGAACAAGAGAAGTTGGGTTTCATTCAACACAGTACTTCTTCTTGGGGTAGCCCAACCATCTTTGTGAAGAAGCGAGACAAGACTGATAGACATTGTGTTGACTATCGGGCTCTCAATGCTAAAACCATCAAGAATAAATATCCCCTTCCGCGGATTAATGATCTCTTCGATCAGCTAGCTGGAGCTGTGGTATTCTCTAAGCTTGACTTGAGAAGTGGGTATCATCAAATCAAGATTCGCAAGGAAGATGTTCCTAAAACAGCTTTCACCACCCGCTATGGCCTGTATGAGTACACGGTCATGTCTTTCGGTCTCACCAACGCACCTGCCACCTTCTCGAGGCTTATGAACTCGGTTTTCATGGAGTATCTTGATAAGTTCGTTGTGGTCTATCTAGATGACATCCTAGTCTATTCTAAGTCAAAGGAAGAACATGAAGAACACCTTCGGTGTGTCCTAAACAAGCTTCGTGAGAACCGCCTGTATGCAAAGTTCTCCAAATGTGAGTTTTGGCTGCCTCAAGTCACCTATCTTGGTCACGTCATCTCTTCCAAGGGCATTGCCACAACCCGAATCAGTAAAGACAATTGTTGACTGGCTTCCTCCCTGTAAATGTCAAAGAAGTCCGAGCTTCCTTGGTTTGGCTAGTTATTGCTTTAAACGCGTTCGTAACTTTTCAAGATAGCGAAGCCTCTTACCGATCTCCTCAAGAAAGGCAAGAAATACCTTTGGACTCCTGCATGTCAAGCAAGCTTTGAAACACTCAAAGAAGCTCACTTCCACCGATCTTGGTTCCTCCGGATACATCCAAGCCTTTCCGGATATTACATGGCGCATCTTTGCAAGGTTTAGTGCGGTCCTTATGCAAGAAAAACAAGTTGTTGTTTATGCCTCTCGGCGATTGAAGACGCATGAGATCAACTATCCTACACATGACCTCGAACTCGCAGCTTGTCTTTGCTTTGAAAGTATGGAGACATTACTTGCTTGGCAACCGTTGTGAAATCTTTTACGATCACAAGAGTCTCAAGTATATCTTCACACAGCCTGATCTCAACCTTCGTGAGGAGGTGGATTGAAGCAATCAATGATTTCGATTTGACCATCAACTACACTCCGGGCAAAGCTAATGTCATGGCCGATGCTCTCGGCCCTAAAGCTTATGTCAAGAACCTCATCTTTGGAAGAACAACGGCCGCTCTTGTGCGAGGAATTCGTCGGCTCAACCTTGAAATTGTGGATCAAGGGTATCTTGAACCTTCCGCAACCCCTCTCTTGGAAGAAAAGGTTCGCTCCATTCAACTTGGTGATCCGTACACCAAAAGATCATCTCCAACTTTCAGCTTCAGTATGAGTCCTTCCATGTCGATGACCAAGGCACGCTTTTCTCTGAACACGGATGTTTGTTCCGAACTACGGGTTTGAGAGAGCAAGTTCTCAAGGAGGCATGATTCATTCTTTCTATCCACCTGGCAGCACAAAGATGTACATGGACTTGAAAACACAATATTGGTGGCGGATTGAAACGATATTGTGCCAAGTATGTCTCGAGTGTGATGTCGCGTAGAGTTAAAGCTGTCCATCAGAAACCTTCCGGTCTTCTACAACCATTGAAACCCCCGGAATGGAAATGGGAGAAAGTAGAGATGGACTTCATAACTGGTTTTCCTAGGTCGCAGAAGGGCAACAATGCAATCTTTGTTGTCATTGACAGGCTTTCTACAGTTGGTCTCTTCTTTCCCGTCAAGGAAACAATTTACGTAATTCAGTTGGCTGAGCTCTATATCAGAATTGTCTCTCTATGGGGTTCCTCTTGAGATCAGTTCAGACCGTGGAAGCATCTTCACTTCCAAGTTCTGGGGAAGTTTCCAAAATGCTTTGGGAACAAAACTGAACTTCAGCACAGCTTACCACCCTCAGTCGCAAGGACAAGTTGAAAGGATCAATCAGATTCTGGAGGATATGCTCCGTGCTTGCGTCATCTCTTTTGGCATGAAGTGGGAAGAATGTCTTCCTTATGCTGAATTCTCTTACAACAATAGCTTCCAGAAAAGTCTAAAGATGGCACCATTTGAGGCTCTCTATGGTCGCAAATGCAGAACTCCGATTGGTTGGTCGGGTGCAGGAGAAAGAATATTGTTTGGCCCCGACATTGTAACTCAAGCGGAGGAGAAGGTTCACATCATTCTTGAAAATCTGAAGATTGCTCAAAGTCGCCAGAAGAGCAATTATGACAGAAAGCACACGGACATGGAGTCTGTCCCTGGTGATCTCGTTTACCTTCGTGTCACTCCCATGAGAGGCACGCACCGCTTTGGTATCAAAGGAAAGCTGGCTCCTAGATACATCGGTCCATTCAAAATTCGTGGAAGAAGAGGAGAAGTTGCTTATGCTCTTGAGCTCCCGGAAAAACTCAAGGTCCATGATGTTTTCCACATCTCTCAACTCAAGAAGTGCTTCAAGGATCCCGGCAGGACCGTGGACCATGAGCTTATCAATCTCCAAGAAGACCTGTCTTATCAAGAACACCCCACAAAAATCCTTGAAGTCGTAGAAAGAAGGACTCGCAACAAGTCCATCAAGTTCTGCAAGGTCCAGTGGTTGCACCATTCCGTGGATGAAGCCACTTGGGAACGTGAAGATGAGCTGCGTGCCAAGTATCCTACCCTCTTTGAGTCTTCTTCTTCTTCCTAGAATCTCGGGACGAGATTCCTGTTTAGTGGGGGAGAGTTGTAGCATCCCAATTGCTAACAATTGTAATGCTACTTGGTCTAGTAAGATAATGGCTACTTCCTATATATAATTGTTGCATCATAATTATATCATGCTCATGTCATCATGCCACCTTGCATTTGAGCATCATATACAACCCTTTTTGTTTTGGTTCTTCTCTCATACGCATTGTAAATTGTATTTGCCTCTTGATATTGTATTTGGTTATTGATATATTGTTTAAATGCCCAAGTTGAGTTGGGGGCATATCTTTTATTCCAATTCCACCACCTCTCTTTGTCACCACCTTATAATTCCACCATCCCATTATCCATGAGCTTGTTTCTCTTTTTCTTTTGATTTTATTCTAGCTCATGTGGGTGGGGTGGATCTAAATCTATAAATTCTTTTGCTTGGCCTTTATTCCACTTCTTGGGAATGCATAAGAATAATGCCATGCTATTATGTTGTTTTCACAAGAATTTAATCAAGGCATTTATTATTTTTGCATGGGCCATGCAAGAGTACCACCACCTTTAGCCAATTGTTTCTCTCTTGGTTTAGATGGGTTTTCTCTTTATGGGGCTTTATCCATCCATCACCTCTATCCCTCTCTACCACTCCTTTTTGTTTGATCTTGTTTGAGCTTGCTAAAAACCCTACTCCACTTCCACCCATTCTTGTATGATCTAGCTTGATGCATGCAAGAACCTAAAACCCTAAGCCACCCATCTCCCTCTCTCTCTCTCACCCTCTCCTTTCACCATGCCGAGGTGTCCCCTCTCCCTTCCATGCTGGCCCCACCTGGCCACCCTCTCCCTGGCCCACACCCCAGCCACCCCTCTCTCTAACCCTAAACAAAAACCCTGACCCGAGGCTATCCTACCCTAGCCCGAGCTACCCCTCCCCTTTCTCTTATTCTACCGCCATGCTGGCCCCAGCTGCCACTCCCCACCTTCCCTACCTGGGCCACCTGCAGCCCCTCTCCACGCCCTAGCCAGCCCAGCCGGCCGAGCACGTGAGAAGAGAAGAGGAAAAAGGTGGCATCAAAGCCATCCTTATCTACCCCCTGCCACAGCTGGCCTCCTCCCTCTCCCTCCTTTTCCTCCTTCCCCACGACTCTCTGGCGTCCCCAGATTCGCCCCAGAGCCGCCTCCTTCTTCCCCTCTTACCTCTCCTCACCACAAGCGGCCGCCACCACGCCAAAGACATCGTCACCCTCATCGTTCCGGCCGTCAAGCTCGTCGTGGAAGCGTCCTGGGAGATCAAGGACAACCCTCTGCTTCGCCCTGTACCCGCCAGCGAGGAGGAGAAGCACCAGGCTCGCCAGGACCGGCGCCGCCCGACGAAACCCTAGCCCGCCGGAGCGTCTGCGTCGTCGACGATCCACCACGCCCCCGCCCGATCCTACACCACCGCCGAGCCCACGGTGAGAACCTCCTTCTCCCTGACATGCTCCGCCTCGCCGTACCGCTCTAGCTCCGCCGGTTGTTTCGTCGAACACTCTGCGCGCGTCGTCGGCCACTGCGTTGGCTCGCTCCCGTGTCGCGTAGAACCTTATCCAGCCGCCCGCCGCCCCTCTGTCACCATCCGTTAGCCTACCGCGCTGGTTCCTCCCCTTAGCGCGCCTGCCCAGCGTCGAATCTCGCGTCGCGCCCCGCGTCGGTCGAGCATCGATCCGTCCGCAGGTGCACGGAAGATCTACAGGGGCCTGTGGAGCTTTTCAATTCGCCCCCCCTTTTTGTTTTCGCCTCAACCCGCGGTACGCCGAGCCCCACCTGTCAGCCTCTCCGTCCTTTTTGCAGTTAAGCCCCATAGTTCTTCCAGCCTCAACCCGCGCTCCCTTCGCCGCGACACGTGGCTGACCCTCCCCTCTCGCTGTCATGTGGGCCCTGCCCCATCGACGGACCCACCGGTCGGACACAGGCTAGCTAAGGTCATGATGAAAACCCTTCGGTGCGCCTGTTATCGCCAGATCAGCCCGGACCCACTTGGCGGTGTCAGTGGCTAGGTCTGTGTGAGTACAAAATGGTTTCTGCTTGCTATTTAATTAAAATCTTTTCAAATTTGTTTTAAATTCAAATTCAAATCTGTTTTCAAATATCTTTTAAGATATAATTCCAAATTAAACATGTAATATATGTTTTGAAATCAGAAAAATGTGAGGAATTCAAATATGCCCTTCAAAATATACTTTGAACACTTTAAAATTTCGAGTTGATTAAAATTACAATAAAATGCCCTTTATCTTAATTAATTAATAACTTTTGTTTTATAACTCCGAATTTGACAAATAATACGTCTAAATCGATCAGCGCGACGAGCCCGTTCTATCTATGCATTCCATGTTCTGAATTGCAGCATGCATCATATAAATATAAAGGTTACAGCAACTTATTTGAGGATAAAAGGTGACTAAAACGCCATAAAATGCTTATTCTTGTACTCCACACCTCACCCATACCTTGCTACATTATTTCCATGCAAATTGTGCACCATTCATCATGGCATGATTGTTTGCTTGTCGCATGTTAATTCATATGCTTGTGCACTCTATTTATGTTGGCCCTTGTTTGTTTGGTTCTTCTTCGAATAGACGCTGAGCAGGGGATATACCAAGAAACCCAGGAGCACTACCCAGATCCGTCCCTCGCTTCAACTGAGCTGCCAGGCAAGCACTACCACATGCTTGCATACATATAGTACCTATTGCCTCTATCTTATTCTTGCATCATTGAGTCGCGCTTGCATTAAACTGAATCCCAAGTACTGCATAGCCTTTACATTTAAACCCCACCGAAGCTTGTTCCTCCATCCCATGAGCCATTACTATAGGAGTTGTTTGAGCCATGCGGGTCGTAGAACAGCATGTATAGGGTATGTGAGTGTCTGTTGGATAACGAGGTACCTAAACAACTTAACCTGAGTAGTAATGGGATAACTAATGAAAGTGGCACCGGTGAGCAATATCTGCTATTTGGTTTTTCATGCTCACTTGTGTCCCGTAGGACCCCGAGTACTTGATTCATGTTCCTTGACTATTCGTGATATCCACATCCGGGAGGCCTTATGAACCCCCCTGAGCCAGAGCTTGATTCATTCTTATTTCTTGGGGCCACAAAGTAGTTTGGGGCTTTATTACTATCCTGTACTTATGCCATGCTTTACTGCTTTAATTAAGATTGTGCGAGGAGCACCTGTACTGTTTTGGATGCGGAGTGTTTTCGCGGTATCGACAAGCCCAGTCACACTTTCGGGTTCCCAGTCGTTTACAGCCATTGAGGCAAACCTTGGGTCCGTCTCGGAGCCGGCCAACTTCCTTGCGGGTAGCCTAATGGGGTGGCCCCCTGAAACATTTCTGAATCCTGTGATCGCTTTGTCGTGAATGCCTCGTTGGGTTTTGATTTGGTTTTTCCGAGGTTGATCGAGTGTGTGTTGCTATTTGTACACCCCTGCAGGGTAAATCTTTCTGAAAGCCATGTCCGCGGTTATGGACGACTTGGAGCACAGTTTCTCGATCATAGACAAGTATAACTAAAGTACCGCTTATAATTTGACTAAGTACCTGACTAGTAAATAGTGCAACACTCATGGAATGGATAATAAAACTGCCAACGGATGGGGGGCTGTTCGTCCGCTTCCTCGTTGGTAAGCGAGGAGGAGGATGGATCTGTTAATATTACTGTTACAACTGTTGTTATTAATTCACGGACATCCGTCTATCTTTGGTTAGGCGGATGGCTAGCGAGTATCTGTAGAATTGTTAGGTATTATCTTTTGCTGCAATTGCGTCACCCCAGGTTGTGTCCCCTTTTGAGGCATAAAGACTTGCTGAGTACCCCTAGGGTCTCACACCATAAATTGTTTGATTCAGATGAACAGGTATACTCGCAAGATGGATACTGGGTGGAGGAGACGGACGTTGTTGGCAACGGCCACTCGGTGTAGAGATTCTGGGAACGGGGATCCGTGAGATCTGTGGGCGGGATATGTTTATTATGGGGCATCTTATGCCGATTTGCTTCTTATCCGTACTCGGATCTTGTTTTCCGCTTCCGCCTAATACTCTGATGTTTGATGTATGAGGAGATATCCTAAACTATTATATCTATCTAGGATATTTGGATCTTGCCGTATATGCTGCAATATTTCTATTTCTTTTAGATGGAATGGCTCTGAGGACTGTTGTATGGTGGCTTGCATACATACTCATTTGTGTATGTAGTTGATCCCTTCGCCTGCCGATTACGCCGCTCGTTCTTGTCCCGATGTTTTGGAAATGGTTAGGACGGCCGAAGGTTCACCTGTGAGTGGCATTTGGCCCCACCGCATTATTTTAACCATTTCAGCTCATCCAAGCTTGTAACTAAGAGCGTAATTCACCGAGGTAGTTACAATTGGTATCGAGCCATCCCGCCTTCGTGGTCTCAGCCAAATGGTCGGTGTCAGTCTAGCAAATATTTTTGGTAGCTATGTATACTAGGGAAAAACAAAACGCGAGAGTAGGACTGCTTCCACTTTTCTTCTTACCCACCCACCCACCCTTTTCTGGTAAGGAAGTGTAACGTTTTCAATCCTCTTCTTAAAATTCAAACTAGGATTCACGTGTTCTGGGTTCTGTAGTACCATAGGTTGTGTGTGTGTGTGCGTGTGTGTGAATTCCTTGTCTATCTGTTGCATCCAACATGTTATCTTTATCTGCCTTTTGGTTATCAACTGTTGGTATATTCCATACCGACAGGCTTTTGCAAACCGACGCGATCTATCTGATTCGTTGTATACCGCCGCGATCTGTCTTACTCTTTGTTATCCGACGTTATCTTGTTTGGGGTGTTCGTTTCCGTAGTTACTAATCTTTAGGTTCATCTTGAGAAGAAGGTGTTGGGATACATGTTCTACTTATTCATGTGCGGAGTAATGATTTGAGTGCGGGATGGAGTCGCGACCATACCACTACTTTTATCATTCGCTCTTGTATATTGAATTGGTAGAGTCACTAATCTTGATTCGTTAAGTAATTTTGCGCATCTATTGGTATTTTAATGCCGAAAATGTGGAAAAAATTTCCTTGATACATCTGTGCTTCCACACTCCTTTTCAGTCGTGTGCGATATGCTTAATATCTTCTAGGTGCTTTGAAATTTGTTGATATTTTAATATCATCTTAGTAAATTGTATCCTTTAATCTTGGTTAATTCCATCTTGGTACTATTTTGGATTATTATTATTCTCCATTATGGTACTGACTTGTGTTATATCAATCACAGGATGGCACCACCACGCCGTTCTGAGGAGGACATACAACCTGAAATGGGGGCCGCGTTGTCAAGCATCGCCAATGCCTTGGCAGCAATGCAGCAGAACCAGCAGCGTTTTGAAGAAAGTGTCAGGAGGAATGAGTTTGTTCCACTACCTCCACCTCCCAAGCGAGGAGACATCAAAAGCTTCCTGAAGTTCAACCCACGTCAATTTGATGTCTCGGATCAACCACTTGATGCTGATGATTGATTGCGTGAGATGTCAAGGTTACTGGTGACTGCTGATGTTCCTGAGCAAGAATGGGTAAAATGTGCCACTCACCTTCTGAAGGGAGATGCAGCTCTGTGGTGGGAGAATTACCTAAAGGCAAACTACACTGGTTTTCAGCCTACATGGGAACAGTTCACTGGAGCTTTCAAAGAGCAATTTCTCTCAGAAATTGTCATGGAGAGGATGAAGGAAGTGTTTCTCAACCTCAAGCAGGGCAATGACAATGTCAATACCTACATCAGAAACTTCATGAACCTTTCTCGTTATGGTGGCGATGAGATCTCTGATGACAAGAAGAAGCAAAAGAGGTTCGCAAGGGCTCAATGCATCGATTAAATATGCAATCACACATGCAAGGCAAGGCGTTTTTCCGAACTTCAGCATACAGCCTGCAGGAAGAAGCAAGTAGGCAAGTGTTTGAGGAGTCAAAGAAACACAACCGATGCAACAAGCTCTTCACTATGTCAACTCCTTCTAAGCGCCGGTATGCGGGTTCCTAACACCCCACCGTCGCTCCCGGCTCCACCAAGACCTTCAAGCTACGCGGCAAGGCCACCAAACTTCCTCACTGCTGCTCCCAGGGGATACAACCACAACTACCCTAGAGCGCCTGGCGGAGTCCCTGGCTACGTTGCTCCACGTCCACCTGGTGCTTGTTACACTTGTGGAAACACTGGGCATCAACACTGGAACTGTCCTTTGAACAACAAAGCTCTTCCCCCACCACCTCCAAGACTCAAGCAAGCTCTCCTATGGTTTGTGCACCACCACCTGGCTCTCAACATCAACACCAAGCCCGGTCTCGCTGCTCGTGCTAATCGTGTCAACGCGCCAAGCTGAGCAGCACCGAGTTGTGATGGGTATGCTTTCCGTTAACTCAGTCCCTGCACGAGTTTTGTTTGATTCTGGTGCATCGCATTCTTTTGTTTCTCACAAATTTGCAAATGAGAATGAGTTAGCTATGGATCCTCTCCTTAGGCGGTTAATGGTCCTTTCTCCTGGAGCAACAATGGCAGCTTCTAAAATCAGCCATGGCAACCAAATTGAGATTGGTGGCTCTTCGTTCTCGGCGTCCTTAATTATTTTGGGCAATTCTGATATTGATGTTATCTTGGGCATGGATTGGTTGACAGCAAATGCAGCTGTGATTGATTGTGTTGAACGCTCGGTTTCTCTGAAAATTCCTGAAGGCCATATAGTCTATTCTCCAAGTCTGACTCCTGCTATTCAGCTTTTCTCTTTGGCGGCTCAATGCTGATGCTATGGAAGCTATTCGAGTGTTCCATGGTCTGTGAGTTCCCGATGTCTTTCCTAAGAGTTGCTGTATGCCTCCGGATCGTTTGGTTGAGTTTGTATTTGAGCTTGAACCTGGAACGACTCCTATCTCCAAGCGGCCTTATAAAATGGGTCCTTGAGTTGGTGAACAAAAACGTCGACTTGATGAACAAGAGAAGTTGGGTTTCATTCAACACAAGATTTCTTCTTGGGGTAGCCCAACCATCTTTGTGAAGAAGCGAGACAAGACTGATAGACTTTGTGTTGACTATCGGCTCTCAATGCTAAAACCATCAAGAATAAATATCCCCTTCCGCGGATTAATGATCTCTTCGATCAGCTAGCTGGAGCTGTGCTATTCTCTAAGCTTGACTTGAGAAGTGGGTATCATCAAATCAAGATTCGCAAGGAAGATGTTCCTAAAACAGCTTTCACCACCCGCTATGGCCTGTATGAGTACACGGTCATGTCTTTCGGTCTCACCAACGCACCTGCCACCTTCTCGAGGCTTATGAACTCGGTTTTCATGGAGTATCTTGATAAGTTCGTTGTGGTCTATCTGGATGACATCCTAGTCTATTCTAAGTCAAAGGAAGAACATGAAGAACACCTTCGGTGTGTCCTAAACAAGCTTCGTGAGAACCGCCTGTATGCAAAGTTCTCCAAATGTGAGTTTTGGCTGCCTCAAGTCACCTATCTTGGTCACGTCATCTCTTCCAAGGGCATTGCCGTCAACCCGGATACTGTAAAGACAATTGTTGACTGGCTTCCTCCTGTAAATGTCAAAGAAGTCCAGAGCTTCCTTGGTTTGGCTAGTTATTGTCGCCGCTGCTCGTAACTTTTCAACATAGCGAAGCCTCTTACCGATCTCCTCAAGAAAGGCAAGAAATACCTTTGGACTCCTGCATGTCAAGCAAGCTTTGAAACACTCAAAGAGAAGCTCACTTCCACACCAGTCTTGGTTCCTCCAGATACATCCAAGCCTTTCCAGATATTCTGTGACGCATCTTTGCAAGGTTTGGGTGCGGTCCTTATGCAAGAAAAACAAGTTGTTGCTTATGCCTCTCGACAGTTGAAGACGCATGAGATCAACTATCCTACACATGACCTCGAACTCGCAGCAGTTGTCTTTGCTTTGAAAGTATGGAGACATTACTTGCTTGGCAACCGCTAGAAATCTTTTCGATCACAAGAGTCTGAAGTATATCTTCACAGCCTGATCTCAACCTTCACGAGGAGGTGGATTGAAGCAATCAATGATTTCGATTTGACCATCAACTACACTCGCAAAGCTAATGTCATGGCCGATGCTCTCAGCAAAGCTTATGTCAAGAACCTCATGGAAGAACAACAATGCCGCTCTTGTGCGAGGAATTCGTCGACTCAACCTTGAAATTGTGGATCAAGGGTATCTTCTGAACCTTATGGCAACCCCTCTCTTGGAAGAAAAGGTTCGCTCCATTCAACTTGGTGATCCGTACACCAAAAAGATCATCTCCAACTTTCAGCTTCCGAAGTATGAGTCCTTCCATGTCGATGACCAAGGCACGCTTTTCTCTGAACACCGGATGTTTGTTCCAACTACCCGGTTTGAGAGAGCAAGTTCTCAAGGAGGCGATGATTCTGTTCTTTCTATCCACCGGCAGCACAAAGATGTACATGGACTTGAAAACACAATATTGGTGGCCGGATTGAAACGATATTGTGCCAAGTATGTCTCAAGTGTGATGTCTCGCCGCAGAGTTAAAGCTGTCCATCGAAACCTTCCGTCTTCTACAGCCATTGAAACCCCGAATGGAAATGGGAGAAAGTAGAGATGGACTTCATCACTGGTTTTCCAAGGTCGCAGAAGGGCAACAATGCAATCTTTGTTGTCATTGAGCTTTCTAAAGTGCTCACTTCTTTCCCCGTCAAGGAAACAATTTCTGCAATTCAGTTGGTGAGCTCTATATCAACGTAATTGTCTCTCTGTATGGGGTTCCTCTTGAGATCAGTTCCACCGTGGAAGCATCTTCACTTCCAAGTTCGGGAAGTTTCCAAAATGCTTTGGGAACAAAACTGAACTTCAGCACAACTTACCACCCTCAACGCAGGACAAGTTGAAAGGATCAATCAGATTCTGGAGGATATGCTCCGTGCTTGCGTCATCTCTTTTGGCATGAAGTGGGAAGAATGTCTTCCTTATGCTGAATTCTCTTACAACAATAGCTTCCAGAAAAGTCTAAAGATGGCACCATTTGAGGCTCTCTATGGTCGCAAATGCAGAACTCCGATTGGTTGGTCGGGTGCAGGAGAAAGAATATTGTTTGGCCCCGACATTGTAACTCAAGTGGAGGAGAAGGTTCACATCATTCTTGAAAATCTAAAGATTGCTCAAAGTCGCCAGAAGAGCAATTATGACAGAAAGCACACGGACATGGAGTATGTCCCTGGTGATCTCGTTTACCTTCGTGTCACTCCCATGAGAGGCACGCACCGCTTTGGTATCAAAGGAAAGCTGGCTCCTAGATACATCGGTCCATTCAAAATTCGTGGAAGAAGAGGAGAAGTTGCTTATGCTCTTGAGCTCCCGGAAAAACTCAAGGTCCATGATGTTTTCCACATCTCTCAACTCAAGAAGTGCTTCAAGGATCCCGGCAGGACCGTGGACCATGAGCTTATCAATCTCCAAGAAGACCTGTCTTATCAAGAACACCCCACAAAAATCCTTGAAGTCGCAGAAAGAAGGACTCGCAACAAGTCCATCAAGTTCTGCAAGGTCCAGTGGTCGCACCATTCCGTGGATGAAGCCACTCGGGAACGTGAAGATGAGCTCCGTGCCAAGTATCCTACCCTCTTTGAGTCTTCTTCTTCTTCCTAGAATCTCGGGACGAGATTCCTGTTTAGTGGGGGAGAGTTGTAGCATCCCAATTGTCTAACAATTGTAATGCTACTTGGTCTAGTAAGATAATGGCTACTTCCTATATATAATTGTTGCATCATAATTATATCATGCTCATGTCATCATGCCACCTTGCATTTGAGCATCATATAAAACCCTTTTTGTTTTGGTTCTTCTCTCATACGCATTGTAAATTGTATTTGCCTCTTGATATTGTATTTGGTTATTGTTATATTGTTTAAATGCCCAAGTTGAGTTGGGGGCATATCTTTTATTCCAATTCCACCACCTCTCTTTGTCACCACCTTATAATTCCACCATCCCATTATCCATGAGCTTGTTTCTCTTTTTCTTTTGATTTTATTCTAGCTCATGTGGGTGGGGTGGATCTAAATCTATAAATTCTTTTGCTTGGCCTTTATTCCACTTCTTGGGAATGCATAAGAATAATGCCATGCTATTATGTTGTTTTCACAAGAATTTAATCAAGGCATTTATTATTTTTGCATGGGCCATGCAAGAGTACCACCACCTTTAGCCAATTGTTTCTCTCTTGGTTTAGATGGGTTTTCTCTTTATGGGGCTTTATCCATCCATCACCTCTATCCCTCTCTACCACTCCTTTTTGTTTGATCTTGTTTGAGCTTGCTAAAAACCCTACTCCACTTCCACCCATTCTTGTATGATCTAGCTTGATGCATGCAAGAACCTAAAACCCTAAGCCACCCATCTCCCTCTCTCTCTCTCTCACCCTCTCCTTTCACCATGCCGAGGTGTCCCCTCTCCCTTCCATGCTGGCCCCACCTGGCCACCCTCTCCCTGGCCCACACCCCAGCCACCCCTCTCTCTAAACCTAAACAAAAACCCTGACCCGAGGCTATCCTACCCTAGCCCGAGCTACCCCTCCCCTTTCTCTTCTTCTACCGCCATGCTGGCCCCAGCTGCCACTCCCCACCGTCCCTACCTGGGCCACCTGCAGCCCCTCTCCACGCCCTAGCCAGCCCAGCCGGCCGAGCACGTGAGAAGAGAAGAGGAAAAAGGTGGCATCGAAGCCACCCTTATCTACCCCCTACCACAGCTGGCCTCCTCCCTCTCCCTCCTTTTCCTCCTTCCCCACGACTCTCTGGCGTCCCCATATTCGCCCCAGAGCCGCCTCCTTCTTCCCCTCTTACCTCTCCGATCACCAGCAGCCGACGCCGCCCGCCGCCAGCACATCGTCACCCTCATCGTTCCGGCCATCAAGCTCATCGTGGAAGCGGCCTGGGAGATCGAGGACAACCCTCTGCTTCGCCCTGTACCCGCCAGCGAGGAGGAGAAGCACCAGGCTCGCCAGGACCGGCGCCGCCCGACGAAACTCTAGCCCGCCGGAGCGTCTGCGTCGTCGACGATCCGCCACGCTCCCGCCCGATCCTACACCACCGCCGAGCCCGCGGTGAGCACCTCCTTCTCCCTGACACGCTCCGCCTCGCCGTACCGCTCTAGCTCCACCGGTTGTTTCGTCGAACACTCTGCGTGCGCCGTCGGCCACTGCGTTGGCTCGCTCCCGCGTCACGTAGAACCTTATCCAGCCGCCCGCCGCCCCTCTGTCACCATCCATTATCCTACCACGCTGGTTCCTCCCCTTAGCGCGTGCGCCCCGCGTCGCGGCTTTGAATCCCCGCGTCGCGCCCCGCATCGGTCGAGCACCGATCCGTCTGCAGGTGCAGGGAAGATCTACAGGGGCCTGTGGAGCTTTTCAATTCGCCCCCCTTTTTGTTTTCGCCTCAACCCGCGGTACACCGAGCCCCACCTGTCAGCCTCTCCGTCCTTTTTGCAGTTAAGCCCCATAGTTCTTCCAGCCTCAACCCGCGCTCCCTTCGCCGCGACACGTGGCTGACCCTCCCCTCTCGCTGTCATGTGGGCCCGGCCCCATCGACGGACCCACCGGTCGACACTGGCTAGCTAAGGTCATGATGCGAGAAAACCCTTCTGCATACTACGCCAGATCAGCCCAGACCCACTTGGCGGTGTCAGTGGCTAGGTCTGTGTGAGTACAAAATGGTTTCTGCTTGCTGTTTAATTAAAATCTTTTCAAATTTGTTTTAAATTCAAATTCAAATCTGTTTTCAAATATCTTTTAAGATATAATTCCAAATTAAACATGTAATATATGTTTTGAAATTAGAAAAATGTGAGGAATTCAAATATGCCCTTCAAAATATACTTTGAACACTTTAAATTTTCGAGTTGATTAAAATTACAATAAAATGCCCTTTATCTTAATTAATTAATAACTTTTGTTTTATAACTCCGAATTTGACAAATAATACGTCTAAATCGATCAGCGCGACGAGCCCGTTCTATCTATGAATTCCATGTTCTGAATTGCAGCATGCATCATATAAATATAAAGGTTACAGCAACTTATTTGAGGATAAAAGGTGACTAAAACGCCATAAAATGCTTATTCTTGTACTCCACACCTCACCATACCTTGCTACATTATTTCCATGCAAATTGTGCACCATTCATCATGGCATGATTGTTTGCTTGTCGCATGTTAATTCATATGCTTGTGCACTCTATTTATGTTGGCCCTTGTTTGTTTGGTTCTTCTTCGAATAGACGCTGAGCAGGGGATATACCAAGAAACCCAGGAGCACTACCCAGATCCGTCCCTCGCTTCAAGAGCTGCAGCAAGCACTACCACATGCTTGCATACATATAGTACCTATTGCCTCTATCTTATTCTTGCATCATTGAGTCGCGATTGCATTAAACTGAATCCCAAGTACTGCATAGCCTTTACATTTAAACCCCACCGAAGCTTGTTCCTCCATCCCATGAGCCATTACTATAGGAGTTGTTTGAGCCATGCGGTCGTAGAACAACATGTGTAGGGTATGAGTGTCTGCTGGATAACGAGGTACCTAAACAACTTAACCTGAGTAGTAATGGGATAACTAATGAAAGTGGCACGGTGAGCAATATCGCTATTTGGTTTTCATGCTCACTTGTGTCCCGTGGGACCCCGAGTACTTGATTCCTGTTCCTTGACTATTCGCTATCCACATCCGGAGGCCTTATGAACCCCGAGCGGAGCTTGATTCATTCTTATTTCTTGGGGCCACAAAGTAGTTTGGGGCTTTATTACTATCATGTACTTATGCCATGCTTCTTGCTTTAATTAAGATTGTGCAGGAGCACTGACTGTTTTGGATGCGAGTGTTTTCACGGTATCGACAAGCCCAGTCACACTTCGGGTTCCCGATCGTTACAGCCATTGACGCAAACCTTGGGTCCGTCTCGAGCCGGCCAACTTCCTTATGGGTAGCCTAATGGGTGGCCCTCAAACATTTCTGAATCTGTGATCGCTTTGTCGTGAATGCCTCGTTGGGTTTTGATTTGGTTTTTCCGAGGTTGATCGAGTGTGTGTTGCTATTTGTGCACCCTAGGTAAATCTTTCAAAGCCGTGTCCGCGGTTATGGACGACTTGGAGCACAGTTTCTCGATCATAGACAAGTATAACTAAAGTACCGCTTATAATTTGACTAAGTACCTGACTAGTAAATAGTGCAACACTCATGGAATGGATAATAAAACTGCCAACGGATGGGGGGCTGTTCGTCCGCTTCCTCGTTGGTAAGCGAGAAGGAGGATGGATCTGTTAATATTACTGTTACAACTGTTGTTATTAATTCACGGACATCCGTCTATCTTTGGTTAGGCGGATGGCTAGCGAGTATCTGTAGAATTGTTAGGTATTATCTTTTGCTGCAATTGCGTCACCCCAGGTTGTGTCCCCTTTTGAGGCATAAAGACTTGCTGAGTACCCCTAGGGTCTCACACGATAAATTGTTTGATTCAGATGAACAGGTATACTCGCAAGATGGATACTGGGTGGAGGAGACGGACGTTGTTGGCAACGACCACTCGGTGTAGAGATTCCGGGAACGGGGATCCGTGAGATCTACGGGCGGGATGTGTTTATTATGGGGCATCTTATGCCGATTTGCTTCTTATCCGTACTCGGATCTTGTTTTCCGCTTCCGCATGATACTCTGATGTTTGATGTATGAGGAGATATCCTAAACTATTATATCTATCTAGGATATTTGGATCTTGCCGTATGGCGTTGCAATATTTCTATTTCCTTTAGATGGAATGGCTCTGAGGACTGTTGTATGGTGGCTTGCATACATACTCATTTGTGTATGTAGTTGATCCCTTCGCCTGCCGATTACGCCGCTCGTTCTTGTCCCGATGTTTTGGAAATGGTTAGGACGGCCGAAAGGTCTACCTGTGAGTGGCATTTGGCCCCACCTTACTATTTTAACCATTTCCGCTCATCCAGGCTTGTAACTAAGAGCGTAATTCACCGAGGTAGTTACATGAGCCACTTTAGAAAGCCTGTCAATGACAACAGAGATTGCATTGTTGCCCTTCTGCGACCTTGGAAAACCAGTGATGAAGTCCATCTCTACTTTCTCCCATTTCCATTCCGGGGGTTTCAATGGCTGTAGAAGACCGGAAGGTTTCTGATGGACAGCTTTAACTCTGCGGCAGACATCACACTCCGAGACATACTTGGCACAATATCGTTTCAATCCAGGCCACCAATATTGTGTTTTCAAGTCCATGTACATCTTAGTGCTGCCAGGGTGGATAGAAAGAACAAAATCATGCGCCTCCTTGAGAACTTGCTCTCTCAAACCCGGGTAGTTCGGAACAAACATCCGGTGTTCAAAGAAAAGAGTGCCTTGGTCATCGACGTGGAAGGACTCATACTTCGGAAGCTGAATGTTGGACATGATCTTTTTAGTGTAAGGATCACCAAGTTGAATGGAGCGAACCTTTTCTTCCAAGAGAGGGGTTGCCAGAAGGTTCAAAAGATACCCTTGATCCACAATTTCAAGGTTGAGCTGACGGAATTCCTCGCACAAGAGCGGCTGTTGTTCTTCCAGCATGAGGTTGCTGACATAAGCTTTGCGGCTGAGAGCATCGGCCATGACATTAGCTTTGCCCGGAGTGTAGTTGATGGTCAAATCGAAATCATTGATTGCTTCAATCCACCTCCTCTGGCGAAGGTTGAGATCAGGCTGTGTGAAGATATACTTCAGACTCTTGTGATCAGAAAAGATCTCACAACGGTTGCCAAGCAAGTAATGCCTCCATACTTTTAAAGCAAAGACAACTGCTGCGAGTTCGAGGTCATGTGTAGGATAGTTGATCTCATGCGTCTTCAACTGCGAGAGGCATAAGCAACAACTTGTTTTTCTTGCATAAGGACCGCACCCAATCCTTGCAAAGAGGCGTCACAGAAAATCTGGAAAGGCTTTGATGTATCTAGAGGAATCAAAACTGGTGTCGAAGTGAGCTTCTCTTTGAGTGTTTTGAAGCTTGCTTGACATGCAGGAGTCCAAAGGTATTTCTTGCCTTTCTTGAGGAGATTGGTAAGAGGCTTCGCAATCTTCGAGGAGTTCTGCACGAAGCGACGGCAGTAACTAGCCAAACCAAGGAAACTCCGGACTTCTTTGACATTTACAGGAGGAAGCCAGTCAACAATTGTCTCTATAGTTTCTGGGTTGACGGCAATGCCCTTGGTAGAGATGACGTGACCAAGATAGGTGACTTGAGGGAGCCAAAACTCACATTTGGAGAACTTTGCATACAGGCGGTTCTCACGAAGCTTGTTTAGGACACACCGAAGGTGTTCTTCATGTTCTTCCTTTGACTTAGAATAGACTAGGATGTCATCCAGATAGACCACAACGAACTTATCAAGATACTCCATGAAAACCGAGTTCATAAGCCTCGAGAAGGTGGTAGGTCCGTTGGTGAGACCGAAAGACATGACCATGTACTCATACAGGCCATAACGGGTGGTGAAAGCTGTTTTAGGAACATCTTCCTTGCAAATCTTGATTTGATGATATCCACTTCTCAAATCAAGCTTAGAGAAAACCACAGCTCCAGCTAGCTGATCAAAGAGATCATTAATCCGCGGAAGGGGATATTTATTCTTGATGGTTTTAGCATTGAGAGCCCGATAGTCAACACAAAGTCTATCAGTCTTGTCTCGCTTCTTCACAAAGATGGTTGGGCTACCCCAAGAAGAAGTACTGTGCTGAATGAAACCCAACTTCTCTTGTTCGTCAAGCTGATGTTTGAGTTCAACCAACTCAGCAGGACCCATTTTATAAGGCCGCTTAGAAATAGGAGCGGTACCAGGTTCAAGCTCAATCACAAACTCAACCTCACGATCCGGAGGCATACCTGACAACTCTTCAGGAAAGACATCTGGGAACTCACAGACCACCGGAACACTCTGAATAGCTTCCATAGCATCATCATTCAGAGCCGCCAAAGAGAAAAGCTGAATAGCAGGAGTCAGACTTGGAGAATAGACTATATGGCCTTCAGGAATTTTCAGAGAAACCGAGCGTTCAGCACAATCAATCACAGCTGCATTTGCTGTCAACCAATCCATGCCCAAGATAACATCAATGTCAGAATTGCCCAGAATTATCAAGGAAGCCGGGAACGATGAACCACCAATCTCAATTTGATTGCCATGGCTGATTTTAGAAGCTTCCATTGTTGCTCTAGGAGAAAGGACCATTAACCGCTTAGGGAGAGGATCCATAGGGAACCCATTCTCATCCGCAAAACTTGTGGAGACAAAAGAATGCGATGCACCAGAATCAAACAAAACTCATGCAGGAACTGAGTTAACGGAAAGCATACCCATCACAACTCCAGGTGCATGCTCAGCTTGAGCGGCGTTGACACAGTTGGCACGAAAGATGAGACCGGGCTTGGTGTTGATGTTGAGAGCCCGAGGTGGTGGTGCACGAACCATAGGAGAGCTTGCCGCAGATCTTGGAGGTGGTGGAGGAAGAGCTTTGTTGTTCATTGGACAATTCTAGTGTTGATGCCCAGTGTTTCCACAAGTGTAACAAGCACCAGGTGGACGTGGAGCAACGTAGCTAGGGACTCCGCCAGGCGCTCCAGGGTAGTTGTGGTTGTAGCCCCTGGGAGCAGCAGTGAGGAAGTTTGGTGGCCTTGCTGTGTAGCTTGAAGGTCTTGGTGGAGCCGGGAGCGACGGTGGGGTGTTAGGAACCCAGACACGACGCTTAGAAGGAGTTGACATAGCTGAAGAGCTTGTTGCATCGCGGTTGTGTTTCTTTGACTCCTCAAACACTTGCCTACTTGCTTCTTCCTGCAGAGCTGTATGCTGAAGTTCCAGAAAAGACGCCGGCCTTGCATGTGTGATTGCATATTTAATCGATGCATTGAGCCCTTGTCGGAACCTCTTTTGCTTCTTCTTGTCATCAGAGATCTCATCGCCACCATAACGAGAAAGGTTCATGAAGTTTCTGATGTAGGTATTGACATTGTCATTGCCCTGCTTGAGGTTGAGAAACACTTCCTTCATCCTCTCCATGACAATTTCTGAGAGAAATTGCTCTTTGAAAGCTCCAGTGAACTGTTCCCAAGTAGGCTGAAAACCAGTGTAGTTTGCCTTTAGGTAATTCTCCCACCACAGAGCTGCATCTCCCTTCAGAAGGTGAGTGGCACATTTTACCCATTCTTGCTCAGGAACATCAGCAGTCACCAGTAACCTTGACATCTCACGCAACCAATCATCAACATCAAGTGGTTGATCAGAAACATCAAATTGGCGTGGGTTGAACTTCAGGAAGCTTTTGATGTATCCTCGCTTGGGAGGTGGAGGTAGCGGAACAAACTCATTCCTCCTGACACTTTCTTCAAATCGTTGCTGGTTCTGCTGCATTGCGGCCAAGGCATTGGCGATGCTTGACAACGCAGCCCCCAGTTCAGGTTGTATATCCTCCTCAGAACGGCGTGGTGGTGCCATCCTGTGATTGATATAAAACACAAGTTAGTACCATAATGGAAAATAATAATAATCCAAAATAGTACCAAAATGGAATTAACCAAGATTAAAGGATACAATTTACTAAGATGATATTAAAATATCAACAAAGTTCAAAGCACCTAGAAGATATTAAGCATATCGCTTTACGATTGAACAAGGAGTGTGGTACACAAAACTATCAAAGAAAAATTTTCCGCAAATTTCGGCATTAAAATACCACTATATGCGCAAAACCACTTAACGAATCAAGATTAGTAACTCTACCAATTCAATATACAAGAGAGAATGAGAAAAGTAGTGGTATGGTCGCGACTCCATCCCGCACTCAAATCATTACTCCGCACATGAATAAGTAAAACACATATCCAAACACCTTCATGTTAAGATGAACCTAAAGATTAGTAACTACGGAAACGAACACCCTAAACAAGATAACGTCGGATAACAAAGAGTAAGACAGATCGCGTCGGTATACAACAAATCAGATAGATCGCGTCGGTTTGCAAAAGCCTGTCGGTATGGAATGTACCAACAGTTGATAACCAAAAGGCCGATAGTGATAACATGTTGGATGCAACAGATAGACAAGGGAAACACACACACACACACACAACCTATGGTACTACGGAACCCAGAACACGTGAATCCTATTTTGAATTTTAGAAGAGGATTGAAAACGTTACACTTCCTTACCAGAAAAAGGGTGGGTGGTTGGGTAAGAAGAAAAGTGGAAGCAGTCCCACTCTCACGTTTGTTTTTCCCTAGTATACATAGCTACCAAAATATTTGCTAGACTGACAATGACCATTTGGCTGAGACCCTGAAGGGCGGGATGGCTCTGATACCAATTGTAACTACCTCGGTGAATTACGCTCTTAGTTACAAGCCTGGATGAGCGGAAATGGTTAAAATAGTACGGTGGGGCCAAATGCCACTCACAGGTAGACCTTTTGGCCGTCCTAACCATTTCCAAACATCGGGACAAGAACGAGCGGCGTAATCGGCAGGCGAAGGGATCAACTACATACACAAATGAGTATGTATGCAAGCCACATACAACAGTCCTCAGAGCCATTCCATCTAAAAGAAATAGAAATATTGCAACGCCATACGGCAAGATCCAAATGTCCTAGATAGATATAATAGTTTAGGATATCTCCTCATACATCAAACATCAGAGTATCAGGCGGAAGCGGAAAACAAGATCCAAGTACAGATAAGAAGCAAATCGGCATAAGATGCCCCATAAATAAACACATCCCGCCCACAGATCTCACGGATCCCCGTTCCCGGAATCTCTACACCGAGTGATCGTACAACATCGTCTGCCTCCACCCAGATCCATCTTGCGAGTATACCTGTTCATCTAAATCAAACAATTTATCGGTGAGACCCTAGGGGTACTCAGCAAGTCTTTATGCCTCTAAAGGGGACACAACCTGGGGTGACGCAATTGCAGCAAAAGATAATACCTAACAATTCTATAGATACTCGCTAACCATCCGCCTAACCAAAGATAGACGGGTGTCCGTGGATTAATAACAACAGTTATAACAGTAATATTAACATATCCATCCTCCTCCTCGCTTACCAACGAGGAAGCGGACGAACAACCCACCCCCCCATCCGTTGGCAGTTTTATTAACCATTCCATGAGTGTTGCACTATTTACTAGTCAGGTACTTAGTCAAATTAAAAGCGGTACTTTAGTTATACTTGTCTATGATCGAGAAAGAGTGCTCCAAGTCGTCCATAACCGCGGACACGGCTTTCAGAAAGATTTACCCTGCAGGGGTGCACAAATAGCAACAGACACTCGATCAACCTCGGAAAAACCAAATCAAAACCCAACGAGGCATTCACGACAAAGCGATCACAGGATTCAGAAATGTTTCAGGGGGGCACCCCATTAAGCTGCCATAACGGTTGGCCGGCTCGACGGACCCAAGGTTTGCGCCAATGGCTATAAGCGATGGGAACCCGAAAGTGTGACTGGCTTGTCGATACCACGAAAACACTCCGCAATCCTAAATGCTGGTGCTCTCGCACAATCTTAAATAAAGCGAGAAACATGGCATAAGTACAGGATAGTAATAAAGCCCCAAACTACTTTGTGGCCCCAAGAAATAAGAATGAATCAAGCTCTGGCTTAGGGGGGTCCATAAGGCCTCCCGGATGTGGATAGTGTGAATAGTCAAGGAACAGGAATCAAGTACTCGGGGTCCTACGGGACACAAGTGAGCATGAAGAACCAAATAGCAGATATTGCTCACCGGTGCCACTTTCATTAGTTATCCTATTACTACTCAGGTTAAGTTGTTTAGGTACCTCGTTATCCATCAGACTCTCACATACCCTACACATGCTGTTCTACGACCCGCATGGCTCAAACAACTCCTATAGTAATGGCTCATGGGATGGAGGAACAAGCTTCGGTGGGGTCTAAAAGTAAAGGCTATGCAGTACTTGGGATTCAATTTGATGCAATCGCGACTCAATGATGCAAGAATAAGATAGAGGCAATAGGTACTATATGTATGCAAGCATGTGGTAGTGCTTGCCTGGCAGCTCAGTTGAAGCGAGGGACGGATCTGGGTAGTGCTCCTGGGTTTCCTGATATATCCCCTGCTCAGCGTCTATTCGAAGAAGAACCAAACAAATAAGGGCCAACATAAATAGAGTGCACAAGAATATGGATTAAAATGCGACAAGCAAACAATCATGCCATAATGAATGATGCACAATTTGCATGGCAATAATGTAGCATGGCATGGGTGAGGTGTGGAGTACAAGAATAAAGCATTTTATTGAGTTTTAGTCACATTTTATACTCAAAAAAGTTGCTGTATAGTTTATATTTATATGATGCATTCTGCAATTCAGAACATGGAATGCATAGATAGAACGTGCTCGTCGCGCTGATCGATTTAGACATATTATTTGTCAAATTTGGAGTTATAAAACAAAAGTTATTAATTAATTAAGGAAAAGGGCATTTTATTGTAATTTTAATCATCTCGAAAATTTAAAGTGTGCAAACATTATTTTGAATGGCATATTTGAATTCCTCACATTTTTCTGATTCAAAAACATATATCATATGTATTAATTGGATTTATATTTGAAAAGTTATTTAAAAACTGATTTGAATTTGAATTTAAATAATTTTGAAAAAGGTTAGATAAAACAGATACACGGAAAACATTTTGTTACTCGGCCTTAGTCTAACCACAGACACTGCCAGGTGGGTCCAGGCTGACTAGGCCGACACGCGCACAGAAAGGATTTCTCGTCGGCGAGGAAGCAGAGGCCGGGGTTCTAGGGTTTCTCGTCGGCGTCGGGGTACTGCGGCGGAAGCGGGGCTCCTCCTCGCTGGCGCGTCCAGGGTGAAGCAGGGGTCCCCTCTCGGCCTCCTCGACCACTTCTACGTCACCCACGCCGGCTGGACCGAGGAAGCGACGGAGTTGCTGGTGGTGATCGGCGGGAGAGGAGTTGGCGTCGGTGAGAATAGGAGGGGAGAGGCAGGGGCTCTGGGGATGGATTTGGAGAGACAGAGAAGCCGTGGGGCGGAGGTAAAGCGTGGAAGGGGGAGGAGATGCCGTGCGGGAGTGGGTAGGGATAAAGCGGCTTTGGCCCTTTTCCCTCTATCTCCTCGATCACGTGCTCGAGCTGGCAGGTAGGCATGACGGGGAAAGGTGATGGAGGCTGCCAGGTGGGCCAAGGGTGACGGTGGGGACGGTGGAGCCGGCTGGCGGTATAGAGAAGAGAGAGAGAGGAGAGGGGGTAGCTCGGGCTAGGGTTAGATGGGGTAGAGAGAGGGTAGGGGTTAGCTGAGGTGGACCAAGCATGGCAGGGAGAGAGAGGCCAGGTGGAACCAGCATGGTAGAGATAGGGAGTGAAAGAGAGAGAGGTGAGATTAGGGTTAGGGTTTAAGTAGAACTAGGTTAGAGGAAAAAGTGGAGAGAGAGAGAGAGAGCTAGGTTAGGTTTGATTGGGTTTTAGGTTTTAAAACTTGTGCATAAGATCCACCCAAGAGGAAAAAATAAAAAGAGGCCTTTGATTTATCATGAGGTGAGGGGGAGGAATAAACAAGGGAAAGAGAAAGAAAGATGTATGGGAAGAATCCCTCATATAAATCATGAATGGGGATAAATAAAAGAAATATGTTGATGAGAAAAGGGGGTATGGTGGATAGATGGTGTAGATGATTCCACCAAGAAGAACCACTAAAGCAAAGGAAAAACAAGTGGGAGAAAGGTGGTGATGATGGTTGCATGGCCCATGCAAAAATAATAAATGCCATGATTGATTTTGTGAAAACAATAATAATATGGCATTATACTTATGCATTTCCAAGAAGTGGAAATAAAGCCAAACAAAAGAAATTATAGAAGTAGATCCATCCTATCTCCCATGAGCTAGATTAAATACCAAAAGAAGAGAAAATACAAGCTCATGGATAATGGGATGGTGGAATTATAAGGTGGTGAAAAGAAAGGTGGTGGAGTTGGATAAAAGATATGCCCCCAACTCAACTTGGGCATTAAACAATATACCAACAACCAAATACAGTATCAAGAGGCAAATATAGTTAATGATGCATATGAGAGAAGACCCAAAAGAAAAAGGGTTTTATATGATGCTCAAATGCAAGGTGGCATGATGACATGAGCATGATATAATTATGATGCAACAATTATATGTAGGAAGTAGCCATTATATAATTAATCCATGTAGCATTACCATTGTTAGACAATTGGGATGCTACAGAACACACATGCAATGACACTGGTGATATGGTTAATGAGAAGAACACACATGCAATGACTCTGGGTGTGGTTCATGATATGGTTTGTGAGAAGAACACACATGCAATGACTCTAGCTGTGGTTCATGGGAAGAACACACATGCAATGAGTCTGGTGCATCCTTATGTGGTTCATGAGAAGAGCACACATGCAAGGACTCTAGATGTGGTTCATGGAAAGAACACACATCCAATGACTCTAGTTGTGGTTCATGAGAAGAACACACATCCTATGACACTGGTGGCTCCATGTGTGGTCTATGAGAGGATCACACATGCAATGACTCTAACTGTGGTTCATGAGAAGAGCAGACATGCAATGACACCGGTGGATCCATGTGTGGTCTATGGGAGGAACACACATCCAATAACACTGCTTGATCCATATGTGGTTTGTGAGAAGAACACACATGCAATGACACTGCTGGATCCATATGTGGTTTGTGAGAAGAACACACATGCAATGACACTGGTGGATCCATGTGTGGTCTATGGGAAAAGCAAACATGCAATGACTCTAGATGTGGTTCATGAAAAGAGCAGACATGAGATGACGCCGGTGGATCCATGTGTGGTCTATGAGAGGAACACACATCCAATGACACCGGTGGATCCTTACGTGGTTTGTGAGAAGAACACACATGCAATGACACTGGTGATATGTGGTCTGTGAAAAGAACACACATGCAATGACACTGGTGGATCCATATGTGGTTTGTGAGAAGGACACACAAGCAATGACACTGGTGGATCCATGTGTGGTTCATGGGAAGAACACACATGCAATGACACTGGTGATATGTGGTTTCTGAAAAGAACACACATGCAATGACTCTAACTGTGGTTCATGAAAAGAGCATACGTGCAATGACACTGGTGGATCCATGTGTGGTTAATGAGAAGAACACACATGCAATGACTCTGGGTGTGGTTCATGATATGGTTTGTGAGAAGAACACACATGCAATGACTCTAGCTTTGGTTCATGGGAAGAACACACATGCAATGAGTCTGGTGTATCCTTATGTGGTTCATGAGAAGAGCACACATGCAACGACTCTAGATGTGGTTCATGGAAAGAACACACATCCAATGACTCTAGTTGTGGTTCATGAGAATAACACACATCCAATGACACTGGTGGCTCCATGTGTGGTCTGTGAGAGGATCACACATGCAATGACTCTAACTGTGGTTAACGAGAAGAGCAGACATGCAATGACACCGGTGGATCCATGTGTGGTCTATGGGAGGAACACACATCTAATAACACTGCTTTATCCATATGTGGTTTGTGAGAAGAACACACAAGCAATGACACTGTTGGATACATATGTGGTTTGTGAGAAGAACACACATGCAATGACACTGGTGGATCCATGTGTGGTCTGTGGGAAGAGCACACATGCAATGACTTTAGATGTGGTTCATGAAAAGAGCAGACATATGATGACACCGGTGGATCCATGTGCGGTCTATGAGAGGAACAGGCATCCAATGACACCGGTGGATCCTTACGTGGTTTGTGAGAAGAACACACATGCAATGACACTGGTGATATGTGGTCTGTGAAAAGAACACACATGCAATGACACTGGTGGATCCATATGTGGTTTGTGAGAAGGACACACATGCAATGACACTGGTGGATCCATGTTGTGTTCATGGGAAGAACACACATGCAATAACACTGGTGATATGTGGTTTGTGAAAAGAATAGACATGCAATGACTCTAACTATGGTTCATGAAAAGAGCAGACATGCAATGACACTGGTGGATCCATGTGTGGTTAATAAGAAGAACACACATGCAATGACACTAGGTGTGGTTCATGATATGGTTTGTGAGAAGAACACACATGCAATGACTCTAGCTGTGGTTCATGGGAAGAACACACATGCAATGAGTTTGGTGTATCCTTATGCGGTTCATGAGAAGAGCACACATGCAAGGACTCTAGCTGTAGTTCATTGAAAGAACACACATCCAATGACTCTAGCTGTGGTTCATGAGAAGAACACACATCCAATAACACTGGTGGATCCATGTGTGGTCTGTGAGAGGATCACACATGCAATGACTCTACATGTGGTTCATGAGAAGAGCAGACATGCAATGACACCGGTGGATCCATGTGTGGTCTGTGGGAGGAACACACATTCAATGACACTACTGGATCCATATGTGGTTTGTGAGAAGAACACACATGCAATGACACTGGTGGATCCATGTGTGGTATGTGGGAAGAACACATATGCAATGACTCTAGATGTGGTTCATTAAAAGAGCAGACATGCGATGACACCGGTGGATCCATATGTGGTCTATGAGAGGAACACACATCCAAAGACACGGGTGGACCTTACGAGGTTTGTGAGAAGAACACACATGCAATGACACTAGTGATATGTGGTCTGTGAAAAGAACACAAATGCAATGAAACTGGTGGATCCATATGTGGTTTGTGAGAAGGACACACATGCAATGACACTGGTGGATCCATGTGTTGTTCATGGGAAGAACACACATGCAATGACACTGGTGATATGTGGTTTCTGAAAAGTACAGACATGCAATGACTCTAACTGTGGTTCATGAAAAGAGCATACATGCAAGGACACTGGTGGATCCATGTGTGGTTAATGAGAAGAACACACATGCAGTGACTCTGGGTGTGGTTCATGATATGGTTTGTGAGAAGAACACACATGCAATGACTCTAGTTGTGGTTCGTGGGAAGAACACACATGCAATGAGTCTGGTGTATCCTTATGTGGTTCATGAGAAGAGCACACTTGCAAGGACTCTAGATGTGGTTCATGGAAAGAACACACATCCAATGACTCTAGCTGTGGTTCATGAGAAGAACACACATCCAATGACACTGGTGGCTCCATGTGTGGTCTGTGAGAGGATCACACATTCAATGACTCTAACTGTGGTTCATGAGAAGAGCAGACATGCAATGATACCGGTGGATCCATGTGTGGTCTGTGGGAGGAACACAAATCCAATGACACTGCTGGATCCATATGTGGTTTGTGAGAAGAACACACATGCAATGACACTGGTGGATCCATGTGTGGTCTGTGGGAAGAACACATATGCAATGACTCTAGATGTGGTTCATGAAAAGAGCAGACATGCGATGACACCGGTGGATCCATGTGTGGTCTGTGAGAGGAACACACATCCAATGACACCGGTGGATCCTTACGTGGTTTGTGAGAAGAACACACATGCAATGACACTAGTGATATGTGGTCTGTGAAAAGAACACACATGCAATGACACTGGTGGATCCATATGTGGTTTGTGAGAAGGACACACATGCAATGACACTGGTGGATCCATGTGTGGTTCATGGGAAGACCACACATGCAATGACACTGGTGATATGTGGTTTGTGAAAAGAACAGACATGCAATGAATCTAACTTTCGTTCATGAAAAGAGCATACATGCAATGACACTGGTGGATCTATGTGTGGTTAATGAGAAGAACACACATGCAATGACTCTGGTGTGGTTCATGATATGGTTTGTGAGAAGAACACACATGCAATGACTCTAGTTGTGGTTCATGGGAAGAACACACATGCAATGAGTCTGGTGTATCTTTATGTGGTTCATGAGAAGAGAACACACATGCAATGAGTCTGGTGTATCTTTATGTGGTTCATGAGAAGAGAACACATGCAAGGACTCTAGGTGTGGTTCATGGAAAGAAAACACATCCAATGTGTTGGGTTTGCAGCATAGAAAACAAAAAAATTCCTACGATGGGAACTGTACGCCAAGATCTATCTACTAGATACAAGCAACGGGTGGATATACATCCATGGAGAACTTACCCTCGAAGACAACAAAGCTTTGTTAACAAGATGGAACTCGTGGATGATGTAGTCGTACACTTGCTGATCTCAAGATCGTGATGAAGTCCAAAAGGTCCGGCTCCAACACGTTTTTCAGATCCAGCTCCAGCAAGTCCAGCACCACCAAGTCCAACACCGCAAAGCAGCGGTGCATCCGTGATCGCACACACGTCCGGTACCCCGACAACCTCCGTCCCTCGCTCTAGCAAAGCAGCGGAAGCAGCAACTCCTTTCCAGATAAAGCCGCCGGGAATATGTATCTCGCTAATCCGAGACTATGGGGAATAATACTAGAGGGTGAGAGAGATCCTTCGCGAGGAGGTGTGTGTGTGAAGGTGTGAGAGGGGGGCCTTTTATAGGAGGAGGGGGTGCCCCTCCCCATGGCCGGCGCCCCAAGGGGTGACCCTTCACCTCCTCATTCATGTGGTGGTAACTCCCTCCACATAAATTTGCCCCTTCACATTCTCTTTTAAATTCTCCACTTTAAATGCATTAAATTTCGCCAAATTTAATGCTCTCTCATTTAATAAAACTCTTTTATTAATTTTATTCAGAATTTTGTAAATTACTTTAATTAACAAACATTCACATAAAAAACCCTGCAACATTTCAATATTACATGCAGAACCAATTTCAGCAATTTCACCCAAAACAGTTTCGGTGATTAATTCCAGCACTTCCTTAAATCTTTATCTGAAACATATTTGCTCCAAATGGTGTCGGTATCCCTTAAGTGTGTCACCCTACGGTTCGCGAATAATGCAGACATGATCGAGACCCCTCTCCGATCAATAATTAGTAGCGGGACCTGGAGATCCGTACTGACTCCCACACATTCAACGATGAATTATGTGATCATGAGAACCTTTAACGCTAGTAACTAAATCCCTTTGTCTCGCGATATATTACATGTCCGAGATTCGATCATTGGTATCTCCATACCTAGTTTGATCTTGTTGCCGACATGCACTCTTTTCTCGATCCCGTGATATAACATTCTAGTGATCACATCACTTGCTTGCAAGCTATCTTAATGTGATATCACCAAGAGGGCCCAGAGTATATCTATCCGTCATCAGGAGGGAAAAATCCCAGTCTTGATCCATGAGCCTCAACATAACACCTTTGTAGCACTGAACCCACCTTTATAGTCACCCTGTTACGGTGTGACGTTTGGTGTTATCAAGATACTCTTCCGGTGTTAGCAATTAACATGATCTCATGGTCTAAGGACTAATATTACTTAGTATGATGTTATAGTAATATAAACATACTGACTTTGTTCATAATGCTATACTTCGGATGAATGTTCATCACATCATTCCACCAATGTTGTGACCTCGTTATTAATAACATCAATTGTCCATGATCAGGAAACCTTGATCATCTTGTTAATCAACAAGCTAGTTTATATGAGAGGCAGTACTAGGAACTTTGTATTTTGTTTATTAAACACACATGTATTAACGTTTCCAATTAATACAATTATAGCATGCAAAATAAAAATTTATCATAAACATGGAATAAGATAATAACCACTTTATTATTGCCTCTCAGGCATATTCCCTTCACAATGACTCTAGCTGTGGTTCATGAGAAGAACACACATCCAATGACACTGGTGGATCCATGTGTGGTCTTTGCGAGGATCACACATGCAATGACTCTAACTGTGGTTCATGAAAAGAGCAGACATGCAATGACACCGGTGGATCCATGTGTGGTCTGTGGGAGGAACACACATCCAATGACACTGCTGGATCCATATGTGGTTTGTGAGAAGAACACACATGCAATGACACTGGTGGATCCATGTGTGGTCTGTGGGAAGAACACACATGCAATGACTCTAGATGTGGTTCATGAAAAGAGCAGACACGCGATGACACCGGTGGATCCATGTGTGGTCTATGAGAGGAACACACATCCAATGAAACCAGTGGATCCTTACATGATTTGTGAGAAGAACACACATGCATTGACACTGGTGATATGTGGTATTTGAAAAGAACACACATGCAATGACACTGGTGGATCCATATGTGGTTCGTGAGAAGGACACACATGCAATGACATGGTGGATCCATGTGTGGTTCATGGGAAGAACACACATGCAATGACACTGGTGATATGTGGTTTGTGAAAAGAACATACATGCAATGACTCTAACTTTGGTTCATGAAAAGAGAAGACATGCAATGACACTGGTGGATCCATGTGTGGTTAATGAGAAGAACACACATGCAATGATACTTGGTGTGGTTCATGATATGGTTTGTGAGAAGAACACACATGCAATGACTCTAGCTATGGTTCATGGGAAGAACACACATGCAATGAGCCTGGTGTATCCTTATGTGGTTCATGAGAAGAGCACACATGCAAGGACTCTAGCTGTGGTTCATGGAAAGAACACACATCCAATGACTCTAGTTGTGGTTCATGAGAAGAACACACATCCAATGACACTGGTAGATCCATGTGTGGTCTGTGAGAGGATCACACATGCAATGACTCTAACTGTGGTTCATGAAAAGAGCAGACATGCAATGACACCGGTGGATCCATGTGTGGTCTGTGGGAGGAACACACATCCAATGACACTACTGGATCCATATGTGGTTTGTGAGAAGAACACACATGCAATGACACTGGTGGATCCATGTGTGGTCCGTGGGAAGAACACACATGCAATGACTCTAGATGTGGTTCATGAAAAGAGCAGACATGCGATGACACCGGTGGATCCATGTGCGGTCTATGAGAGGAACACACATCCAATGACACCGGTGGATCCTTGTGTGGTTTGTGAGAAGAACACACATGCAATGACACTGGTGATATGTGGTCTATGAAAAGAACACACATGCAATGACACTGGTGGATCCATATGTGGTTTGTGAGAAGGACACACATGCAATGACACTGGTGGATCCATGTGTGGTTCATGGGAAGAACACACATGCAAGTACACTGGTGATATGTGGTTTGTGAAAAGAACAGACATGCAATGACTCTAACTATGGTTCATGAAAAGAGCAGACATGGAATGACACTGGTGGATCCATGTGTGGTTAATAAGAAGAACACACATGCAATGACACTGTGTGGGGTTCATGATATGGTTTGTGAGAAGAACACACATGCAATGACTCTAGCTATGGTTCATGGGAACAACACACATGCAATGAGTCTGGTGTATCCTTATGTGGTTCATGAGAAGAGCACACATGCAAGGACTCTAGCTGTGGTTCATGGAAAGAACACACATACAATGACTCTAGTTGTGGTTCATGAGAAGAACACACATCCAATGACACTGATGGATCCATGTGTGGTCTGTGAGAGGATCACACATGCAATGACTCTTACTGTGGTTCATGAAAAGAGCTGACATGCAATGACACCGGTGGATCCATGTGTGGTCTGTGGGAGGAACACACATCCAATGACACTGCTGGATCCATATGTGGTTTGTGAGAAGAACACACATGCAATGACACTGGTGGATCCATGTGTGGTCTGTGGGAAGAACACACATGCAATGACTCTAGATGTGGTTCATGAAAAGAGCAGACATGCGATGACACTGGTGGATACATGTGTGGTCTATGAGAGGAACACACATCCAATGACACCGGTCGATCCTTACATGATTTGTGAGAAGAACACATATGCAATGACACTAGTGATACGTGGTCTGTGAAAAGAACACACATGCAATGACACTGGTGGATCCATATGTAGTTTGTGAGAAGGACGCACGTGCAATGACACTGGTGGATCCATGGGAAGAACGCACATGCAATGACACTGGTGATATGTGGTTTGTGAAAAGAACAGACATGCAATGACTCTAACTGTGGTTCATGAAAAGAGCAGACATGCAATGACACTGGTGGATCCATGTGTGGCTAATGAGAAGAACACACATGCAATGATACTTGGTGTGGTCCATGATATGGTTTGTGAGAAGAACACACATGCAATGACTCTAGCTATGGTTCATGGAAAGAACACACATTCAATGAGTCTGGTGTATCCTTATGTGGTTCATGAGAAGAGCACACATGCAAGGACTCTAGCTGTGGTTCATGGAAAGAACACACATCCAATGACTCTAGTTGTGGTTCATGAGAAGAACACACATCCAATGACACTGGTGAATCCATGTGTCGTCTGTGAGAGGATCACACATGCAATGACTCTAACTATGGTTCATGAAAAGAGCAGACATGCAATGACACCGGTGGATCCATGTTTCGTCTATGGGAGGAACACACATCCAATGACACTACTGGATCCATATGTGGTTTGTGAGAAGAACACACATGCAATGACACTGTTGGATCCATGTGTGGTATGTGGGAAGAACACACATGAAATGACTCTAGATGTGGTTCATGAAAAGAGCAGACACGCGATGACACCGGTGGATCCATGTGTGGTCTACGAGAGGAACACACATCCAATGACACTGGTGGATCCTTACGTGGTTTGTGAGAAGAACACACATGCAATGACACTGGTGATATGTGGTCTATGAAAAGAACACACATGCAATGACACTAGTGGATCCATATGTGGTTTGTGAGAAGGACACACATGCAATGACACCGGTGGATCCATGTGTGGTTCATGGGAACAACACACATGCAATGACACTAGTGATATGTTGTTTGTGAAAAAACAGACATGCAGTGGCTCTAACTGTGGTTCATGAAAAGAGCAGACATGCAATGACACTGGTGGATCCATGTGTGGTTAACGAGAAGAACACACATGCAATGACTCTGGGTGTGGTTCATGATATGGTTTGTGAGAAGAACACACATGCAATGACTCTAGCTATGGTTCATGGGAAGAACACACATGCAATGACTCTAGTGTATCCTTATGTGGTTCATGAGAAGAGCACACATGCAAGGACTCTAGCTGTGGTTCATGTATAGAACACACATCCAATGACTCTAGTTATGGTTCATGAGAAGAACACACATCCAATGACACTAGTGGATCCATGTGTGGTCTGTGAGAGGATCACACATGCAATGACTCTAACTGTGGTTCATGAAAAGAGGTGGCATGCAATGACACCGGTGGATCCATGTGTGGTCTTTGGGAGGAACACACATCCAATGACACTGCTGGATCCATATGTGGTTTGTGAGAAGAACACACATCCAATGACACTGGTGGATCCATGTGTGGTATGTGGGAAGAACACACATGCAATGACTCTAGATGTGGTTCATGAAAAGAGCAAACATGCGATGACACTGGTGGATCCATGTGTGGTCTATGAGAGGAACACACATCCAATGACACCGGTGGATCCTTACGTGGTTTGTGAGAAGAACACACATGCAATGACACTGGTGATATGTGGTCTATGAAAAGAACACACATGCAATGATGCTGGTGGATCCATATGTGTTTTGTGAGAAGGACACACATCCAATGAAATCTAGTGGATCTATGTGTGGTTCATGGGAAGAACATGCATTCAATGACACTGGTGATATGTGGTTTGTGAAAAGAACAGACATGCAATGACTCTAACTGTGGTTCATGAAAAGAGCAGACATGTAATGACGCTGGTGGATCCATGTGTGGTTAATGAGAAGAACACACGTGCAATGACACTGGGTGCGGTTCATGATATGGTTTGTGAGAAGAACACACATGCAATGACTCTAGCTGTGGTTCATGGGAAGAACACACATGCAATGAGTCTGGTGTATCCTTATGTGGTTCATGAGAAGAGCAGACATGCAAGGACTCTAGCTGTGGTCCATGGAAAGAACACATCCAATGACTCTAGCTGCGGTTCATGAGAAGAACACACATCCAATGACACTGGTGGATCCATGTGTGGTCTGTGAGAGGATCACACATGCAATGACTAACTGTGGTTCACGAAAAGAGCAGACATGCAATGACACCGGTGGATCCATGTGTGGTCTGTGGGAGGAACACACATCCAATGACACTGCTGGATCCATATGTGGTTTGTGAGAAGAACACACATGCAATGACACTGGTGGATCCATGTGTGGTCTGTGGGAAGAACACACATGCAATGACTCTAGATGTGGTTCATGAAAAGAGCAGACATGCGATGACACCGGTGGATCCATGTGTGGTCTATGAGAGGAACACACATCCAATGACCCCGGTGGATCCTTACGTGGTTTGTGAGAAGAACACACATGCAATGACACTGGTGATATGTGGTCTGTGAAAAGAACACACATGCAATGACACTGGTGGATCCATATGTGGTTTGTGAGAAGGACACACATGCAATGACACTGGTGGATCCATGTGTGGTTCATGGGAAGAACACACATGCAATGACACTGGTGATATGTGGTTTGTGAAAAGAACATACATGCAATGACTCTAACTTTGGTTCATGAAAAGAGAAGACATGCAATGACACTGGTGGATCCATGTGTGGTTAATGAGAAGAACACACATGCAATGATACTTGGTGTGGTTCATGATATGGTTTGTGAGAAGAACACACATGCAATGACTCTAGCTATGGTTCATGGGAAGAACACACATGCAATGAGCCTGGTGTATCCTTATGTGGTTCATGAGAAGAGCACACATGCAAGGACTCTAGCTGTGGTTCATGGAAAGAACACACATCCAATGACTCTAGTTGTGGTTCATGAGAAGAACTCACATCCAATGACACTGGTAGATCCATGTGTGGTCTGTGAGAGGATCACACATGCAATGACTCTAACTGTGGTTCATGAAAAGAGCAGACATGCAATGACACCGGTGGATCCATGTGTGGTCTGTGGGAGGAACACACATCCAATGACACTACTGGATCCATATGTGGTTTGTGAGAAGAACACACATGCAATGACACTGGTGGATCCATGTGTGGTCCGTGGGAAGAACACACATGCAATGACTCTAGATGTGGTTCATGAAAAGAGCAGACATGCGATGACACCGGTGGATCCATGTGCGGTCTATGAGAGGAACACACATCCAATGACACCGGTGGATCCTTGTGTGGTTTGTGAGAAGAACACACATGCAATGACACTGGTGATATGTGGTCTATGAAAAGAACACACATGGAATGACACTGGTGGATCCATATGTGGTTTGTGAGAAGGACACACATGCAATGACACTGGTGGATCCATGTGTGGTTCATGGGAAGAACACACATGCAATGACACTGGTGATATGCTGTTTGTGAAAAAAACAGACATGCAATGACTCTAACTGTGGTTCATGAAAAGAGCAGACATGGAATGACACTGGTGGATCCATGTGTGGTTAACGAGAAGAACACACATGCAATGACACTGTGTGGGGTTCATGATATGGTTTGTGAGAAGAACACACATGCAATGACTCTAGCTATGGTTCATGGGAAGAACACACATGCAATGACTCTAGTGTATCCTTATGTGGTTCATGAGAAGAGCACACATGCAAGGACTCTAGCTGTGGTTCATCGAAAGAACACACATCCAATGACTCTAGTTGTGGTTCATGAGAAGAACACACATCCAACGACACTCGTGGATCCATGTGTGGTCTGTGAGAGGATCACACATGCAATGACTCTAACTGTGGTTCATGAAAAGAGGTGGCATGCAATGACACCGGTGGATCCATGTGTGGTCTTTGGGAGGAACACACATCCAATGACACTGCTGGATCCATATGTGGTTTGTGAGAAGAACACACATCCAATGACACTGGTGGATCCATGTGTGCTATGTGGGAAGAACACACATGCAATGACTCTAGATGTGGTTCATGAAAAGAGCAAACATGCGATGACACCGGTGGATCCATGTGTGGTCTATGAGAGGAACACACATCCAATGACACCGGTGGATCCTTACGTGGTTTGTGAGAAGTTTACACATGCAATGACACTGGTGATATGTGGTCTATGAAAAGAACACACATGCAATGACGCTGGTGGATCCATATGTGGTTTGTGAGAAGGACACACATCCAATGAAATCTAGTGGATCTATTTGTGGTTCATGGGAAGAACATGCATTCAATGACACTGGTGATATGTGGTTTGTGAAAAGAATAGACATGCAATGACTCTAACTGTGGTTCATGAAAAGAGCAGACATGTAATGACACTGGTGGATCCATGTGTGTTTAACGAGAAGAACACACGTGCAATGACACTGGGTGTGGTTCATGATATGGTTTGTGAGAAGAACACACATGCAATGACTCTAGCTGTGGTTCATGGGAAGAACACACATGCAATGAGTCTGGTGTATCCTTATGTGGTTCATGAGAAGAGCAGACATGCAAGGACTCTAGCTGTGGTTCATGGAAAGAACACACATCCAATGACTCTAGTTGTGGTTCATGAGAAGAACACACATCCAATGACACTAGTGGATCCATGTGTGGTCTGTGAGAGGATCACACATGCAATGACTCTAATTGTGGTTCATGAAAAGAGGTGACATGCAATGACATCGGTGGATCCAGGTGTGGTCTTTGGGAGGAACACACATCCAATGACACTGTTGGATCCATATGTGGTTTGTGAGAAGAACACACATCCAATGACACTGGTGGATCCATGTGTGGTATGTGGGAAGAACACACATGCAATGACTCTAGATGTGGTTCATGAAAAGAGCAGACATGCGATGACACCGGTGGATCCATGTGTGGTCTATGAGAGGAACACACATCCAATGACACCGGTGGATCCTTACGTGGTTTGTGAGAAGAACACACATGCAATGACACTGGTGATATGTGGTCTATGAAAAGAACACACATGCAATGACGCTGGTGGATCCATATGTGGTTTGTGAGAAGGACACACATCCAATGAAATCTAGTGGATCGATGTGTGGTTCATGGGAAGAACATACATGCAATGACACTGGTGATATGTGGTTTGTGAAAAGAACAAACATGCAATGACTCTAACTGTGGTTCATGAAAAGATCAGACATGTAATGACACTGGTGGATCCATGTGTGGTTAATGAGAAGAACACACATGCAATGACACTGGGTGTAGCACCCCGGGTAAAACCACTACTAGAAAATCGCTGTTGTTTTTATTTTGTGCATCATCATGACATCATCATGCATGTGTTTGACTAAACCTATTCCCCTAAAGCCTATATTGTTTTCTAATTATACCCTTCTCTATTTCAAATTGAAATCTCGGTCTTTTCCGAATATTTTGTTTTGTCTAAAATTATTTATAAAAGGCCTCATAAATAAAACAGGAAAATATTAACGTAAATATTTTGTTAGTGGGGGAGGCAGTCCAGCCGGCCGGCCCAAAAGCCCAACCGACCCGACTACCTACTACCCAAAATAAACCCTATACTCTTTCAAACCCTAACCCTAATCCTCCCTATCTCACCCCACCCCGCCGCCACCACCTACTGCTACCTACCCTGGAGCCAAACCCACACACACACACCTAGCAAACCCTGAACATAAACCACCCCAACCACTCAGCGCACCCACCCGACACGACGCGTCACCCAGGGAACCGTCCCCCGCCTTCCTCTCGCTCGACCTGCCCTCGCACGGACCGCCCGCGATCCCCTCCCCTCGCCTTCTCCCCAATTCCAAGCAGACGCCGCTGCCAGATCCCTACCTCGCCTCCTCTGCTCGCAACCCCACCTGTCGTCGTCCCTCCCCCCTGTGGCTGCGCGCCGCCAGGGCGCTGCCCCTCCCCGCTGCTCCGTCCTCCTCATGACCCCGCTCCGGCCTCCACCCACCAGTGTGATGCGGTCGCCAAGCAAGCCGCCGCGGCTGCCATGTCTCTAAGGCTCCTCTTCAGCCGACCGCCTACAGCCAGGGTCGCCATCGCGCGTTTCCTCTCTGCTGCATCTGGCCGCCGCCTGCTCTGGCTCCTCTCCTTCCGCCGTCCTGCGCGCGCTGCCCCCGAGCCCTGCCTTCCGCATGCTCCGGCCGTCTGTCCTTGCAGCACCGTCGTGCCCTTCCTCCGGTTCCGCCTCCGGCCGCCATGGATCCCCTCTGTCCATGGTGCCCCATCGCCTGGTCGCCTCCTCGCCAAGGCCATGGCCTCCCTGCCTCCACCGCTCCTCGTTTGGCTAGGCCATGTCGTCGACGTCGCTTGGGCAGGCCCTGTCGTCGACCTGCGCGTGCCCGCAGGCAACTCCCTGATGCCCTGTCTAGACAAGGAGCACTCGTTTTTTTATTTATCAGTCAGATGTGTATGATGTGACAAATGCCTCTAAACGAACTTGTATCTGTGTTTGTTGACTCGGATCTTTCATCGCGATCTTCTGAAGACCACTAGCGCCATCTGAGAGGATGCCTTCATGTTGTTACGTGCTCGACCGTCTTCTATACCCCGTGGGTTTGTTGCTCGCGCTTCGGTGAACATCCGCCGCCAAGTTCGGATCGAAGATCGTGTGCCGACAAGATCTTCTTGGCCATTTGAGAGACCAAGGCCGACACGAGGTGAGAACCCGAAGGTCCATACAAGACCATCGGTGCCGACTTCGAGAACTCTGACCCGGAACATCAAGTTCTCCATCACGACACGCCAAGGTCTCCTCCCCGGAACCGCCATGACCTTCGTCACGGATCCGAAGGCCGATCCCATCAAACCCCAAGATCGCCGGACCAATGTGTGACCCTTTCTCTCGAGCCCTATTTTATAAATTGATACCTATATGAATTGTTGCATATCAACTTGTTCATGTTTGCATACATATTTGTGGTTTGGGGGCCTTTTGCCGATTCATCTCATAATTAAATATGGAGGCCATATGCGGACGAATCTAGTCTAATATTGGCCTCATTTAAATTGGTGTAGCGAATCGGTGCCATGTTTTCGCCTTGTTAATACAACATTTAAATTGCGGGGTATATAAACAACTATAACCATATACTTAATTGTCGGGACCCCGGTTCCGCTTAATATTGTCTATTGCATCGCACCTTTGACATGTCATACATCATACATGCATCATGCCTGATCTTCTGCCGTAGTATTAAATATTGCAACCGGTGTTTCTGCTAGTGCTTTGCTTCTTCACGGATTAGGACGATGAGTTGATGCGAGTGTCGACCCGATCTTCGGCTGAATCTTCGGCAATGTTTTCAGGCGAGCATCTCCCCCTTTCTACCTATCTTACTTTTATAGTATTTATTCCCCCCTGTTGATCTATTGCTATCTGTGTTGCGATGCTCTAGTTTTCGTACCCGTGATATCCCTTGCAGCCTTATATTGCCTTGGACACATCCTATTACCTGTTGATTGGTAGATAGTTGGACTTGCGCGTCGTAGTCGCTTGCTCAAGTGCTGTTGCGTGTCGTCAAGTACCTCAGTTGTTGGAGTGTTGCCGCATGTTTAATGTTGGAGATGATCATGGCTTTAATTACTGTTTAATAACTAAAATTGAAGTAGGTAAATGCAGAGGCACCGGTGGGTAATAGACGATATTTGGTTTTAATCGCTCCTTTGGTGTCCCGTAGGACCCCGAGTTCTTGACACTGTTCGAGATCGAGCGCTAACCACGTGGGGTGTGTAGGCACCCCATCGATTAGTACCTGATTTCAAAGTATTGTACTGGGGGCCACAAAGTAGTTTGGAGCTTTATTACTATCTTGTACTTATGCCATGTTTTACTGCTTTATTTAAGATTGTGCGTGGAGCACCTGTACTGTTTAGGATTGCGGAGTGTTTTCGCGGTATCGACAAGCCCAGTCACACTTTCGGGTTCGATCGTTTTACCCAGACGAAACCACAGGTCCGTTCGAGCCGGCCAACTTCGGGTAGCTTAGTGGGGTGGCCCCATGTACTTGCTTTGGGTCAGGAAGCGTCATGACTTAGGCCCCGCCGACATACCGATGGGTGTATGTTAAGCGATCCGCAAAAAAGGTCGAAGTCGTGTGGATACTTTGGTGCACCCTCGTGGTTAAATCTTTTCAAAAGCGTGTCGCGGTTATGGACGACTTGGAGCACAGTTCTCGATCATAGACAACTATAACTAAAGTTTACTGTTATAAATTGACTTGTATCCGATATGATTAGTAATCAGCTCCACTACAACGGAATGGCTAAATAAAAGTACCAACAACTGCTGGGTTTGGGATATCTCATGCTAATCGTATCTGACTAGTAAGTGTTGCAACTACAACGGATTGGTTAACTAAAACTGCCCACTGCTTATTATATCAGGATGACTCATGCTATCTATATTTGACTAGTAATTGCCGCAACTATAACGGAATGAATAAAACTGCCAACTGTGTGAGTTCCTCGGTTGACTTCCTCGTTTGGTCTCGGGGGGAAACACCAGGATGGGTATGTTTGGTGGTAGTATCAGGTTGGTTCTGAATAGGTCTTTCTTATCCCTCTCTGATAGCCGACAGTTATCATCGAGTCTCTATAGGTTGTTTAGTGCAAGCTGCGCTGCCGCTTCAGTCCACCATACCTATGTAGGCGAGGACCGCCGAATTCTAGTCTCGCCGTGTACTGGCCTCAGTAATGACCGCTCTCTTTTTCCTTTGCCCTTTGTCGGCACCCCTTTTGTTTAAGCAGGTTTGAGATTGACGTCGTTAGCAGGGTTACCCTTCCGGCTTGGCCTGGGCAGGGTTATGGACGCCATTGGTTATTCTTCAGGGCTCTTAGCTCAATTTGCATCTTGTCCGTACTCGGACGCTATATCGTTTTCCAGGTGATTTGGATCTTTGTATTGTATATCGGTATTCTTGACTCTTTGAGTCGCTGTTGTATATATATGTTCTGTGGGTTCCATCGTGGACTATTGTGTAATGATATTACTTTGTTTTCCACCCGCACGCAAGTGCCTGGTGGGCACCTTTGAATCGTTTCTATGCGGGTTTTGGCGGGATTCGCTAAAACTTGCATAGGGCCGATTCTGAGGGTGTTACAGAGTGGTATCAGAGCTCAGCAGTTACGATACCCCACAAGTCCAGCCTGTAGGATAACCTAGCTAACGGCCGAAATAGAGTGTCGAAACTATTTTTGCAAAATCGGTTGGATAGATCTGATTAGGTCTGATTTTACTCCTTACCCCTCTGCTGTTCTCCTCTTACCTCTGCGTGTTTGAATCTGTTCTCTTCTCTTTCTTCGAGTCCAGGAATTCTCGTGGTTGGGTTTCCGTCGTACCTTCAGGGTTTCGCTTCCTTCTTTGGTAACGGTGCTTCTACATCCGGTCTTCGTGCTATCTGAGAGATCCTTTATCTGTGGTACCATTCTTTGTTCCTTGTTTGTGCCTTCCGGTGTTTTCCGACGCGACGACATCATCTACGCCAGATCCGATGCAGAGTTTGCATCACTCCTTTGTTTCTGAACCTCGATTGTCGAGACCTTCAGCTTGATTCCGAGAATGGTTGCACGCTTTTCTACTGATTGTGCAGAGTAATAGTTTGGGTGCGTGATGGATTGGCCCCCATGCCGACTACTCACTCTATTCGCTTGTGTACATTGAAGTGGATGAGAATGCATCGGTCCTCTCTTTCTATCGAAGTTAGAGGTGGATTGATTGGTTGATACCTCTACCTTCGCCTTTGTTTCCCGGAGTGTTCTCTCGACGATCACGGACAACGACCTCTGTTAGTGGTGTCGCGAGGATCTACACGATGCGAGAAGATTCAGTTCGCCGCCCTTCTTCCCGGTACCATGAGGCGGATCTCGAGGGCGAGATCCATTGTTAGTGGTGTCGAATTGTAGCACCCCGGGTAAAACCACTACTAGAAAATCGCTGTTGTTTTTATTTTGTGCATCATCATGACATCATCATGCATGTGTTTGACTAAACCTATTCCCCTAAAGCCTATATTGTTTTCTAATTATACCCTTCTCCATTTCAAATTGAAATCTCGGTCTTTTCCGAATATTTTGTTTTGTCTAAAATTATTTATAAAAGGCCTCATAAATAAAACAGGAAAATATTAACGTAAATATTTTGTTAGTGGGGGAGGCAGTCCAGCCGGCCGGCCCAAAAGCCCAACCGACCCGACTACCTACTACCCAAAATAAACCCTATACTCTTTCAAACCCTAACCCTAATCCTCCCTATCTCACCCCACCCTTGCCACCACACCTCGCTACCTACCACAGCCAAACCCACACACACACACACCTAGCAAACCCTGAACAGAAACCACCCCAACCACTCAGCGCACCCACCCGACACGACGCGTCACCCAGGGAACCGTCCCCCGCCTTCCTCTCGCTCCCAACCCCGCTCGCTCGCTCGACCTGCCCCCGCACGGACCGCCCGCGATCCCCTCCCATCGCCTTCTCCCCAATTCCAAGCAGACTCCGCTGCCGGATCCCTACCTCGCCTCCTCGCCATGAACCCACAGCCGTCAGTCCCTCCTCCGTCTGGTCCTCCTCATGACCCCGCTCCGGCCTCCACCATGGCAGCCCGTCCGCCAAGAAGCCCGCTGCCATTTCTCCTACTGGGCTCCTCTTCACGCCGCCACGACCGCCTCACCAGTGCCATGTCGCCATCGCTTCCTCTCACATCTGTCGCCGCCTGCTTTCCTCCTCTGTCCTCACTGACGCTGCTGCCTGCCCAGCCACCTTCCGCATGCTCCGGCCGTCTGTCCTTGCAGCACCGTCGTGCCCTTCCTCCTGTTCCGCCTCCGGCCGCCATGGATCCCCTCTGTCCATGGTGCCCCATCGCCTGGTCGCCTCCTCGACAAGGCCATGGCCTCCCTGCCTCCACCCCATCTCCTGCCGCTCCAGCACAGCGTTGCCGCCCTGGCTACGCTCCTTCGTGCCGCCCTCCTGCTCCTCGCTTGGCTAGGCCATGTCGTCGACGTCGCTTGGGCAGCCATGCTCTGCGACACCGCGTGCCGCAGTAACTCCCGATGCCCTGTCTAGACAAGGAGCACTCTTTTTTTTATTTATCAGTCAGATGTGTATGATGTGACAAATGCCTCTAAACGAACTTGTATCTATGTTTGTTGACTCGGATCTTTCATCGCGATCTTCTGAAGACCACTAGCCCCATCTGAGAGGATGCCTTCATGTTGTTCTGTGCTAAGCTGTCAACTTCGTCTTCTATACCCCGTGGGTTTGTTGCTCGCGCTTCGGTGAACATCCGCCGCCAAGTTCGGATCGAAGATCGTGTGCCGACAAGATCTTCTTGGCCATTTGAGAGACCAAGGCCGACACGAGGTGAGAACCCGAAGGTCCATACAAGACCATCGGTGCCGACTTCGAGAACTCTGACCCGGAACATCAAGTTCTCCATCACGACACGCCAAGGTCTCCTCCCCGGAACCGCCATGACCTTCGTCACGGATCCGAAGGCCGATCCCATCAAACCCCAAGATCGTCGGACCAATGTGTGACCCTTTCTCTCGAGACCTATTTTATAAATTGATACCTATATGAATTGCTGCATATCAACTTGTTCATGTTTGCATACATATTTGTGGTTTGGGGGCCTTTTGCCGATTCATCTCATAATTAAATATGGAGGCCATATGCGGACGAATCTAGTCTAATATTGGCCTCATTTAAATTGGTGTAGCGAATCGGTGCCATGTTTTCGCCTTGTTAATACAACATTTAAATTGCGGGGTATCTAAACAACTATAACCATATACTTAATTGTCGGGACCCCGGTTCCGCTTAATATTGTCTATTGCATCGCACCTTTGACATGTCATACATCATACATGCATCATGCCTGATCTTCTGCCGTAGTATTAAATATTGCATCCGGTGTTTCTGCTAGTGCTTTGCTTCTTCACGGATTAGGCTGACGAGTTGATGCGAGTGTCGACCCGATCTTCGGCTGAATCTTCGGCAATGTTTTCAGGCGAGCATCTCCCCCTTTCTACCTATATTACTTTTATCGTATTTATTCCCCCCTGTTGATCTATTGCTATCTGTGTTGCGATGCTCTAGTTTTCGTACCCGTGATATCCCTTGCAGCCTTATATTGCCTTGGACACATCCTATTACCTGTTGATTGGTAGATAGTTGGACTTGCGCATCGTAGTCGCTTGCTCAAGTGTTGTTGCGTGTCGTCAAGTACCACAGTTGTTGGAAGGCTGCCGTAAGCTTTATGTTGGAGATGGTTATAACTTTAATTATTGTTTAATAACTAAAATTGAAGTAGGTAAATGCAGAGGCACCGGTGGGTAATAGACGATATTTGGTTTTTAACCGCTCACTGGTGTCCCGTAGGACCCCGAGTTCTTGACACTGTTAGAGATCGGCGTGCTAACCATTGGGGTGTGTGGGCACCCCATCGATTAGTACCTGATTTCAAAGTATTGTCTTGGGGCCACAAAGTAGTTTGGAGCTTTATTACTATCTTGTACTTATGCCATGTTTTTGCTTTATTTAAGATTGTCGTGGAGCACTCTGCATTTAGGATTGCGGAGTGTTTTCGCGGTATCGACAAGCCAGTCACACTTTCGGGTTCCCGATCATGCCACCGATGCAAACCACAGGTCCGTTCAAGCCGCCAACCGTTGCGGGTAGCTTAGTGGGGTGGCCCCATGTACTTGCTTTGGTCCAGGAAGCGTCATGACTTAGGCCCCGCCGACATACCGATGGGTGTATGTTAAGCGATCGGCAAAAAGGGTCAAGCGTGTGGATACTTTGGTGCACCCCTGTAGGGTTAAATCTTTTCGAAAAGCCGTGTCCGTGGTTATGGACGACTTGGAGCACAGTTCTCGATCATAGACAACTATAACTAAAGTTTACTGTTATAAATTGACTTGTATCCGATATGACTAGTAATCAGCTCCACTACAACGAAATGGCTAAATAAAAGTACCAACAACTGCTGGGTTTGGGATATCTCATGCTAATCGTATCTGACTAGTAAGTGTTGCAACTACAACGGATTGGTTAACTAAAACTGCCTGCTATTATATCGAGGATGACTCATGCTATCTATATTTGACTAGTAATTGCCGCAACTATAACGGAATGAATAAAACGCCAACGTGTGAGTTCCTCGGTTGACTTCCTCGTTTGGTCTCGAGGGGAAATACCGGATGGGTATGTTTGGTAGTATCAGGTTGGTTCCGAATAGGTCTTTCTTATCCCTCTCTGATAGCCGACAGTTATCATCGAGTCTCTATAGGTTGTTTAGTGCAAGCTGCGCTGCCGCTTCAGTCCACCATACCTATGTAGGCGAGGACCGCCAAATTCTAGTCTCGCTGTAATGGCCTCGATCGACCGCTCTCTTTTTCCTTTGCCCTTTGTCGGCACCCCTTTTGTTTAAGCAGGTTTGAGATCGACGTTGTTAGCAGGGTTACCCTTCTGGCTTGGCCTGGGCAGGTTTATGGACGCCATTGGTTATTCTTCAGGGCTCTTAGCTCAATTTGCATCTTGTCTGTACTCGGACGCTATATCGTTTTCCAGGTGATTTGGATCTTTGTATTGTATATCGGTATTCTTGACTCTTTGAGTCGCTGTTGTGTATATATGTTCTGTGGGTTCCATCGTGGACTATTGTGTAATGATATTACTTCGTTTTCCACCCGCACGCAAGTGCCTGGTGGGCACCTTTGAATCGTTTCTATGCGGGTTTTGGCGGGATTCGCTAAAACTTGCATAGGGCTGATTCTGAGGGTGTTACACTGGGTGTGGTTCATGATATGGTTTGTGAGAAGAACACACATGCAATGACTCTAGCTGTGGTTCATGGGAAGAACACACATGCAATGAGTCTGGTGTATCCTTATGTGGTTCATGAGAAGAGCAGACATGCAAGGACTCTAGCTGTGGTTCATGGAAAGAACACACATCCAATGACTCTAGCTGTGGTTGATGAGAAGAACACACATCCAATGACACTGGTGGATCCATGTGTGGTATGTGGGAACAAGTCTGTGAGAGGATCACACATGCAATGACTCTAACTGTGGTTCATGAAAAGAGCAGGCATGCGATGACACCGGTGGATCCATGTGTGGTTTATGAGAGGAACACACATCCAATGCCACCGGTGGATCCTTACGTGGTTTTTGAGAAGAACACACATGCAATGACACTGGTGATATGTGGTCTATGAAAAGAACACACATGCAATGACACTGGTGGATCCATATGTGGTTTGTGAGAAGGACACACATCCAATGAACTCTAGTGGATCTATGTGTGGTTCATGGGAAGAACACACATGCAATAACACTGGTGATATGTGGTTTGTGAAAAAAACAGACATGCAATGACTCTAACTGTGGTTCATGAAAAGAGCAGACATGTAATGACACTGGTGGATCCATGTGTGGTTAATGAGAAGAACACACATGCAATGACACTGGGTGTGGTTCATGATATGGTTTGTGAGAAGAACACACATGCAATGAATCTAGCTGTGGTTCATGGGAAGAACACACATGCAATAAGTCTGGTGTATCCTTATGTGGTTCATGAGAAGAGGAGACATGCAAGGACTCTAGCTATGGTTCATGGAAAGAACACACATCCAATGATTCTAGTTGTGGTTCATGAGAAGAACACACATCCAATGACACTGCTGGATCCATGTGTGGTCTGTGAGAGGATCACACATGCAATGACTCTAACTATGGTTCATGAAAAGAGCAGACATGTAATGACACCGGTGGATCCATGTGTGGTCTGTGGGAGGAACACACATCCAATGACACTGCTGGATCCATATGTGGTTTGTGAGAAGAACACACATGCAATGACACTGGTGGATCCATGTGTGGTCTGTGGGAAGAACACACATGCAATGACTCTAGATGTGGTTCATGAAAAGAGCAGACATGCTATGACACCGGTGGATCCATGTGTGGTCTATGAGAGGAACACACATCCAATGACACCGGTGGATCCTTACGTGGTTTGTGAGAAGAACACACATGCAATGACACTGATGATATGTGGTCTGTGAAAAGAACACATATATAATGAACTCTAGTGGGTCCATGTGGTTTATGAGAAGAACACACATCCAATGAACTCTAGTGGATTTATCTTGGCATAATTTGATGTATGCCACGATGTATTTCATTGTACAAGACACTCACTTTCCATTTTTATACTACTCAGTTTCCCTCCCCCCTCTCTATCCAATGAACACATGCTCACCACATACGCTAGTCCCGATTGGTTGTCACGGTTGTCACATGGATCGTCGCGCAACCGTTGATTCTGTGCGATCCAACGATGATCGTTGCACACGTCGTGCCCTTCACAGTACAGCGTGAGTCAGCACGGACGTCTCCCTCAGCGAGACTTCTACAAGAAGGAACACGATGTCGTCCATGGAAAAATTCGTCGAGCGGTCATGTCATGTTTAATCAAGTCTGAAAAGCCTACTACTGCTACTACTACGCCACAACGAATGCGTCATCGAGTGCACAGTCGTCGATGGACATCTACAATTTATTGCCACTTGATTTTAATAAGACATATCCCATTTTTACGTAGTGTCTCTCAATCGCCAATTTTAGGGTCGTGTCAAACTTCGTACATAGAAATTGTCTGTACGCCCTTTGCATGCGACTCAATATAGAACTGCCATGCATGGCCCGGGAAAAAAACGTGACGTACCGTGCGCGTGTCACGGTGCACGATGCAGTAGACTGCGTGGCGCGTTGCATGGTGGTGCAACGAAACGTGCCTTGCTTCCATCCACCTTAACTATAGAGCCCCTCTCCGCACACCCACTCCCACTCTCGCTCACTGTCCCCACGCAACTCTCTCCACTCTCCCACTAGCATCCGCAAACTCCCGAGAATACCCCGTTCGTGCCAGCGATGGCCGAGGAGGATAAGGTGGCCATCGTCGCCTCCGTGTCCATCGGCGAGGAGCACCCCGTCTCCTCGTCGGTCCCCCTCGACACGTTGGAGGCATCCGCCGGCTGTCGCGTGGGCCGGATAATCCGGCCCCCAAATTTTGATTAAAGCATGCCAAGGCGCGTCGCTCGGAGTCCGGTCAGATTTTCTCCCGGAAAATCCGAACTGGGGCGGTTTTTCCTCCCCAAGCCGGATAATCCGGCCTTCACATGGGACCGGATAATCCGGCCCCTAGAAGATGATCAAGGGCAAGCTCGACGCGACGCTCTGATAGGGGGGCGGACTATCTACCGGATATTCCGAATCTGGGGCGGAGTTTTCCCCAGGCCGGATAATCCGGCCCTCACTTGGGCTAGATAATCCGGCCCCAAAGTCTCCAACGGCTGGTTTTGGAAGGGGGTATAAATACCCCTTCTTCCCCAATGTTCAGAACTCTTAATTCATTCGAAATTGTTCAGACATTGTGCAAGAGCTCCCATTCTAGATCTCCCACTTCAACCACCTGAAGGCTTCGATCTTTGGGGGAATTGAAGGAGGAGAGAATCGTCATCATCATCACGAATCAAGCGCATCAACTCCTCTCCATTCATTTGGAGAAATCCCTGATCTAGTATTCTTGTCAATATCTAGATCTTGTTCTTTGTTATTGATAACTTGTCCTTGTGGCAGCTTGTTGTCATTATGGGAGCCTCCAAGTTGATTGTGGAGTTGTTCCCCGCTAATTGTGTAAAGGCACTGGTACCCGCCTCGAAGGGTCCCTATAGTGGAAAGGTGGATCAGGCCTTTGGTGGCGGGATCTGTCGGAGAACAGGGTGAGGCCTATTGTGGCGTGGTGGTCTTAGTACCGCCCACCCCTCCAACACAGACGTACTTCCCTTAACAAGGAAGGAACTGCAGTCAAACAAATCTTGTGTCTCCGTGTGCTTCAGTACGGTTAACCCGTTTCTCTTCCACTTGCTCTTTACTCGCTAGTAGATAGGTTTGCATATAGGGAAATTTCACCTAATAGTTTATCTAGAGAATTTACCCTTTGTGCTAAGCCTAAAATTGAAAAAGCATTAAAATTTGAAGTAGCACATATTCACCCCCCTCTAGGTGCCCATACGATCCATTTTAATTGGTATCAGAGCCCCATCTCTTAATTCGGGCTTAACCGCCTAAGAGTAGTATGGGTACCAAGGATGATGGGAATGAGGCTATGCATAAGGTCACAATGGATGACCTCAAGACGTTGGAAACAACCTTGTTGAAATCCTTTGAGGCCAAGATGGAGGAGATGAATAAAATGATTGCTCGCCTCACATCATCCATAGCCCCATCTCCATCCTCCTCTGAGGCAGCCACACCATCATCTAAGGAAAAGGCTAACACCGGATCCAAGGATGATGATGCGGAAGGTGAAAAACTTAATGGTTCCACCTCCAAGAAGGGAAGTGGTAAGGAGGAATATAGTGAGGTTCGTCATGTATATTCCCCCGACCCACCTATCCCTCGTCTTCATATAAACAATAGGGGTGATCCACCCAAGCTCACTTCATCCTCTTTCAATCAATGGCAATTCTTAATGAAGTCTCATGTTTGCAGCTCCTCTATTGAACTTTGGAGGATTATTGAAGAGGGTCTTCATATTGGAGATCAAACCAACCTGACAAGAAGAGAAGTCGTGGACAGCCAATTGAATGCCACTGCTCTCCACATGATACAGCTTGGTGTGGGTCCCAAGGACATGCCCCACATTGAACATCTCAACACAGCTAAAGAAGCTTGGGATGCCCTCACTGATCTCTTTGTTGGGAATGAAAGCATGAGAAGTAATAGGTATGATGCCCTTAGTAATGAAGCTGAGGGATTCTACATGTTGGATGGTGAAAACCATGAAGACATGTATAGAAGACTCAAGGGCATCGCAACAACATTTAGAAAGCATGGAGCCACTCACATTGATGGTGCGTGGATAAAAAGAAAATATGTGAGTGCCTTAATGCCTTTCGAGCCAACGGACTTGAAGAGCCTGCAAGATAGACATAACTACCATCAAATGACATCCAATAGGTCATGCAAGAAATGGCGTCATTCAAAGTGGCGGTAAAGAATCCTGAAGATGCCCATGCTCGGGCCATTGGAATGCAAAAGGGTGTCAATGTTTCTCTAAAAGCTAATGTTGTTGAGCAAGAGGAGGATGAAAGAGCATTTGATGGGGCCTCCATAGACTGCCCTGATGAAGTCAAACGTGCTCATGGTGAGTACATGGCATTTTACGCAAGGAACTTTTGGAAGGACCCTGCCAAGGCCAATTCAGAACTCGAGCGCAAGAATGGGTCGAGGGGAAGAAGTATTGTCTAGTGATTGTTGATGATTACTCAAGATACACTTCGGTTTATTTCTTCAAGTTGATGAGTGAAACTCAACAAACGGTCATCGACTTTGCCAACGAGGTTCAACATCAACACAATGTCCCTATACTAGCTATAAGAAGTGATAACGGCTCTGAGTTCAAGAACTACACCTTAAATGAGTTCCTAAGTGAAGAGGGGATAAGACATCAATATTCCGCTGCGTACACCCCTCAACAAAATGGTGTAGTCGAGAGGAAGAATCGGACTCTAATGGATATGGCAAGATCAATGCTAGTCAAATTCAAGTCTCCATATAACTTCTGGGCTGAAGCAATCTCTACCGTTTGTCACTCATCCAACCGGTTATACCTCCGTAAGATCTTGGACAAGACTCCGTATGAAATACTTACCGGTAACAAGCCAAACATCTCATACTTTCGGGTATTCGGGTGTAAGTGTTTCTTTCTCATCAAGGGAGTTCGTTTATCTAAGTTGAATCTAAGTCTCTAGAAGGTATTTTTGTTGGTTATGGTGCCAAATCCCACACTTATAGAGTCTACAATAAGCTCTCTAGAACTGTTGTAGAATCTTGTAGTGTGGTGTTTGAAGAAAATAACGGTTCCCGTACGGAGCAAGTTGGTGTTTGTGATGCAGATGTTGAAATACCCCAAGATGCCATAAGAAGAATGGGCGTGGGATTTTTCCGCCCCATTGAGGAACCCCTTGTGGCGGATCGGGAAGGACAATGCTCTACTCATGTAGAGCCCTCATCTACACATACTCAACATGTTCCAACCACGGGAGCATCTTCTACACCATCTCCATCAACTGCTGAAGGTCAAGATGTTCTAGAAAGCTCTAGGCGGGATTATCTGGTGGACACCGGATTATCCGGCCATTCCCATCCTAACGACCAACCTGCTCCTGGTGCTGAAGAAATCGCTGGAAGCTCTAGGCCGGATTTTCCGGGTGACCCCGGATTATCCGGCCCCTCGCCAGTTCAAGCAAGCCCCATACAGCCTGATGGAGCTGCTACAAGTACTACCAGGCCGGATTATCCGGCCTCTCCATCGACCGGATTATCCGGCCCTGACTCACCTGTTGTTCAGCAGTCTCCTGTTATGGCTGCTGACTCATCTCAAGGGCACGCTTCATCACCGCCTACTACTGTTATCCCAGATTCTAATCAAGGTCGAGCAAATGATTCCAATGAAGATTCAAGTGATGAAACTACTCCACCAAGAGACAACAAACTTATTGAACTTCATCGCAAGGCTCGGGCGGATCGGAACCTTGAGTTAAGGGGTCACATCCTCGACAAGGTTGTTGGTGATCTTCGATGAAGGGTTTCTACAAGAAGGGAATTGGCAAGTTTTGGTGAGCATCAAGCTCAAATCTCAATGGTGGAACCCAAGAAGGTCTTTGAAGCTCTTGAAGATCCGTACTGGGTTGTTGCTATGCACGAAGAATTGAATAATTTCGAGCGCAACAAGGTCTGGAAACTCGTGGAGAAACCCAAAGATTGCCGCAATGTTATCGGCACCAAATGGATATTTAGAAACAAGCAAGATGAGAATGGCATTGTTGTGAGGAACAAGGCAAGACTTGTAGCACAAGGCTACTCTCAAATTGAGGGCATTGACTTCGGCGAGACCTATGATCCAGTGGCTCGCCTTGAGTCCATCTGTATCCTCCTTGCTTATGATGCCCATAACAATTTTAAATTGCAGCAAATGGACGTCAAGAGTGCTTTCCTTAATGGTCCTCTACATGAGTTGGTATATGTAAAGCAACCCCCGGGCTTTGAGGATCCTAACTTCCTAAACCATGTCTACAAACTCGATAAGGCACTCTATGGCCTTAAACAAGCCCCACGTGTGTGGTATGAGCACCTTAAAGAGCTTTTGCTAGACCGTGGCTTCGAAGTTGGGCAAATCGATCCCACTCTTTTTACTAAGAAGGTTAAGGGGAAGCTCTTCGTATGCCAACTATATGTAGACGATATCATCTTTGGTTCTACTAATAAAGCTTTTAATGATGAATTTTCAAAGCTTATGACTGACAGGTTTGAGATGTCTATGATGGGGGGATTACGGTTCTTTCTTGGATTCGAGATCAAGAAACTTAGAGAAGGAACCTTCATCAATCAAGCAAAATACATCCAAGCATGCTCAAGAGATTCAAGATGACGGATCTTAATGGTGCCGCCACTCCGATGCAAACAAAATGTCATCTTGAACTTAACCCACATGGTAAAGATGTGGACCAAAAGGTATACCGGTCCATGATCAGCTCTCTTCTTTACCTCTGCGCATCTAGACCCGATATTGTGTTGAGTGTGGGGGTGTGTGCAAGGTATCAAGCAGCTCTTAAAGAAAGCCACTTAGTGGCGGTCAAGAGGATCTTTCGATATTTGGTTCATTCCCCTAACTTTGGTCTATGGTATCCCAAGGGCTCCAATTTCTCTCTATGTGGTTATACTGATTCAGATTGGGCTGGTGATAAGGATGATCGGAAATCCACTTCTGGAGCTTGTCAATTCTTGGGAAGATCTCTAGTGTGATGGTCATCTAAAAAGCAGAATTGTATATCTCTCTCCACCGCCAAAGCTGAATATGTTGCTGCTGCTAGCGCCTGCACTCAGTTATTGTGGATGAGGCAAACTTTAAAGGAATACAGTGTCAATTGTGACAAAGTGCCTCTTTTATGTGATAATGAAAGTGCAACCAAAATTGCGTACAATCCGGTACAGCACACAAGGACAAAGCATATTGAGATTCGGAATCATTTTATTCGAGACCATGTTTCTCGAGGCGATATTGATCTATCTTTTGTGAGCACGAAGAACCAACTTGCGGACATTTTTACGAAGCCACTTGATGAAGCAAGGTTCTGCTACTTGAGGAATGAGCTAAATATCATTGATTCCAGGAGTTTGTCTTGATTACCCATTCACTCACTCATACATCTCAGTCTTATTTAGTCTAGGTGTGGGCATGGATATAGGGGGAGTGTGGTCCTAATTCATTGGGCTAACCCTCCCCCCATAATGCCAAAAGCAAGATAATTCATTTCTCCTAATATCATTTTGTGATATGTGAGCTTATTGATGAGTATTGGTCGTGAACCCAAGATATATCTTCACGGTGTCACACCATACACTCCAACAAGGTGGCTTCGGCCACTACCCTCTCTCTTGAGGAGAATTGGATTTTTATGGATCTTTTTGGTTGTTTTTGCTCTCTCATGTTCTTATGGGAATCACACTCAATCTTGGTTCTTATTTAATTTGGATCTTGCAATTTTGAGTGTCTAGTACCATCTCAGCTTGGTTCTCTTAATCCTAAGCCTTTCCCTACCCCTGAGCCATCTACTCTTGCACACAAGTCCCTTGTACACCTTGTGGGGGTGTTGTTTGGGGACGCACGGGCCTGAATCTGTGTACAACAGAATTTCAGATTTGCGGCAGGATAATCCGTCCCAAGTGTAGGACAGATAATCCGGCCCTGGCGGATTTCGTCTTAAAGGGCAGGGATCGAGGGGAAGGGCTCATAACAAGTAGCACTTCTCCCCCAACCCTCTCCTCCTCCTCAACCGCCGCCTGCCGTCCCCCACCCTCCCCGGAGCCTCTCCGGCCACCGGATTTTCTGGGCCTCCCCGGATCTTCTTCTCTGCGCCTCCGGGTACCTTCTCCTCCGTGTTCTTCCTCCAATGAGTGAGGTTAACTCCCTCTCTCCCCATCTTTGGCCAGATGTGTTATTTGTTGGGTGGAACGCTGTCTAGAAGGATGTTGTTTTCGCATAGAAATCGTAGTCTTGCAGTTTCTAGGCCCGATCTACTTTTTTGCATTCAATCTAGGTGAAGTCGAAAATTTCTGCCAGGGCCGGATTATCTGCCCCTGGCCAAGCCGGATAATCCGGCCTGACAGATTCAACTCTGGTTCAGTTTCACCATGGAGTGTGCATTGAGTAGATTTGTCTTATGAACTTTTTGACTACTTTTTCCATGCTCTCTCCTAGACTTGTGTGTATGCTTATCCCCATGCTATCACTCTTGTTCTCCTCACAGGTGGTTCCAGTGTTCCGAAGACCTACAAGCGCCGCCCTCGCGGTAAATACTTCCGGGACGACGGACAGGGTAACTTAGTGGACGAGGTTGAGTTGAGGAGAAGAAAGAACGAAGAGAAGCGAATGGATGAACAAGCAAAGAGAACTAGAAAGGGAGTGTCCAAAAGGAAGGGCAAGGAGCCCAAGATCAACTACAAGGCTTTGGATGCAGTCTCCTATTCCTCCATCCATGTAACACCCTCAGAATCGGCCCTGTGCAAGTTTTAGCGAATCCCGCCAAACCCGCATAGAAACGATTCAAAGGTGCCCACCAGGCACTTTCGTGCGGGTGGAAAACGAAGTAATAACATTACACAACAGTCCTCGATGGGACCCACAGAACAGATATATACAACAACGACTCAAAGAGTCAAGAATACAGTTACAAAATACAAAGATCCAAATCACCTTGAAAACGATATAGCGCCCGACTACGGACAAGATGCAAATGGGGCTAAGAGCCCTGAAGAATAACCAATGGCGTCCATAACCCTGCCCAGGCCAAGCCGGAAGGGTAACCTGCTAACGACGCCGATCTCAAAACCTGCTTAAACAAAAGGGTGCCGACAAAGGGCAAAGGAAAAAGAGAGCGGTCGATCGAGGCCAAGACAGCGAGGCTAGAATTCGGTCCTCGCCTACATAGGTATGGTGGATCAAGCGGAGCGCAGCATGCACTAAACAACCTATAGAGACTCGATAAAACTGTCGCTATCGAGAGGGGATAAGAAAGACCTATTCGGATCCAACCTGATCCTAACACCAAACAAACCCATCCTGGTATTCCCCCTCGATACCAACCGAGAAAGTCAACCGAGGAACTCACACAGTTGGCAGTTTTATTTATTCCGTTATAGTTGCGGCAATTACTAGTCAAATGTAGATAGTCATCTGATATAATAAGCAAAGGCAGTTTTATTTAACCATTCCGTTGTAGTTGCAACACTTACTAGTCAGATATAATAAGCATGAGATATCCCAAAACCCAGCAGTTGTTGGTACTTTTATTTAGCCATTCCGTTGCAGTGAAGCTGATTACTAGTCACATCGGATACAAGTCAAATTATAACAGTAAACTTTAGTTATAGTTGTCTATGATCGAGAACTGTGCTCCAAGTCGTCCATAACCGCGGACACGGCTTTTCGAAAAGATTTAACCCTGCAGGGGTGCACCAAAGTATCCACACGCAATTAGCATGAGATATCCACACGCACTTCGACCCTTTTTGCCAGATCAATTAACATACACCCATCGGTATGTCGGCGGGGCCTAAGTCATGACGTTTCCTAGACCCAAAGCAAGCACGGGGGCCACCCCACTAAGTACACCCAAGAACGAAGGCCGGACTCGAGACGGACTCAGGGTTTGTGGAGCCGGCTGTAAACGACTGGGAACCCGAAACTCTTGGGCTTGTCGATACAGCGAAAACGGGTCACGATCCTAAACAGTGCAGTGTGCTATCCATCGCACAATTTAAATAAAGCGGTAAAGCATGGCATAAGTACAGGATAGTAAATAAAACCTCAAACTAGTTGTGGCCCCCGGTACAATACTTGGAATCAGGTACTAAATCGATGGGGTGCCCACACATCCCACATGTGGTTAGCGCGCTCGATCTCGGAACAGGTGTCAAGAACTCGGGGTCCTACGGGACACCAGTGAGCGGTCGGAAACCAAATATTGTCTATCACCCACCGGTGCCTCTGCATTTACCTACTTCAATTTTAGTTATTAAACAATAATTAAAGTTATAACCATCTCCAACATAAAGCTTACGGCAGCCTTCCAACAACTGTGGTACTTGACGACACGCAACAGCACTTGAGCAAGCGACTACGACGCGCAAGTCCAACTATCTACCAAACAACAGGTAATAGGATGTGTCCAAGGCAATATAAGGCTGCAAGGGATATCACAGGTACGACAACTAGAGCATCGCAACACGGATAGCAATAGATCATCAGGAGGGAATAAATACTGTAAAAGTAGATAGGTAGAAAGGGGGAGATGCTCGCCTGAAAACATTGCCGAAGGTTCACCCGAAGATCGGGTCGACACTCGCATCAACTCAACGGCCTTATCCGCGAAGAACCAAAACACTAGAAGAAACACCGGGTGCACTATTTAATACTACGGCAAAATATCGGGCATGATGCATGTATGATGTATGACATGGCAAAGATGCGATGCAATTAGGCAATATTAAGCGGAACCGGAGTTCCGACAATTAATTAATAGGTTCAGGCTATTTATCTACCCTGCAAATTAAATGTTGGATTAGCAAGACAAAACATGGCTTCGGTTCGCTATGCCAATTTAAATGGAGTCCGCAATAAGACAAAGATATCCCGCTGATGAACTCCATATTTAATTATGAGGTGAATCGGCATAATGCCCCCAAACACAGACAAATATGCATGCATGAACAATCTAATATGCATCAGTTGATAATGTCATATTATAAAAATAATGGGGGTCTCGGATAGGGAATCACATTAGGGTTCGGACGATCTTGGAGCTCGAGGGGTTCGGGGTCAGTCTCAGGGTTCGACGGGAGAACGGCTCGACGAGATCGGTCTCGGACAACGGAAGTCGTTCTGGGCGTTTCGGGAAGAAGAACTTGGCATCGGGGCGGATCGGATTCGCCCTGGTCGTTGTCGGTCTTGACGTCGATGGCGAACTCGAGTGGATCGGGTACCGGGGTCTTCGGATCTGTGAAGTAGATCTTGTCGCACGGTGTCCGGGAAGACGAACTTGGCGTATTCACGTCGGCAATCTTGGCGTGTCGAGGGCTCGGCCTTCGGATCCATGTCGGAGGTCTTGGGGTTCCGCGGTCTTCGGGTTCCGAGAGTGTCCATGTTGGAGGTCTTCGAATCCGAGGATGGGGCTCCAAAAATCCATGAGGAAGATCGTGTTGGTCTGGCATCACCGCGTCCGGTCACTATGACGAAGTACTTGGGGTTCCCACTTCGATTGCCGATGTTGGACTCGGGTTGCATGTCAGGGAGGCCTTTGTCGCATCCAACTTACGTCGGTCTTTGACAACAAAATTGCCTCAACATCATCACATCAGCATGTATGGCATCAAGCACCAGCGACAATGGCGAGGTGGCAGGCGTGGATGCTGCGCTGCAACGGAGGGCGGGGGTCGCGGGCAGGTTGACAGCGACGGCTGCGCCGGAGGCGGCTCGCGAGCTGGGCGGTGGTGGAGACGGCAATGGGCGCCAGGCGGCGACCAGCGAGGCCAGTGGTGGGGTGGGGGCTTAGGCGCCTGGAGGAGCTTGGGGACGGAGGCGAGCAAGGAGGTGAGGCGCCACTTGCCGTGCCAGGGAGAGGAGGAGGGCCAGCGAGGGTGGCTCGGCGAGCGGCTGCCGAGGCCAGCGGTGAAGGCGAGCTTGCCAAGGGCGGCAATGACGGGAGCTGGCGGAGGAGCGGCGGCGGGCTCCGTGCGGAGAGAGGAGGAGAGAGGAGGAGGGAGGGCAGCGAGAGGAAGGCCATGAGGCGGTGAGCACAGAGGAGAGAGGAGAGGTCGGGGACGCGGGCTGAGGGAGGGAGAGAGAGAGAGGGTCCCGCAGGTGGGGTCGGTGGGGGCCCAGGGCGGGTGAGGGGGTGGGAGTTGGTTGGTGGGGGTGTGGTCTGCGGGTGGGGCCAGGGGCGGTGGGGTCCGGGTGCAGAGAGAGAGGGTGAGGGAGTGGCTGTGTGAGAGAGGGAGAGGGGTGAGGATGAGGTGGCAGCCAGGGATAGGCTAGGGGAAGGGAGGTGATGAGGTGGCGGCCAGGCTCTTGGTTGGGGTGATGTGGAGAGTTTGGGGTAGACTAGTACTAGGTAAGAACAGATTTCTGGGGGGGTGATTGATGAGGTGGCTGGGTGGGTAGGAGTTTGGGGGGGAGGGGTGAGGTGGCACACTTCGGTTGGTGGGTAGGATAGATTTGGGTGGGGATAGGATTTAGAGGGGCTGGTTTAGATGGACCGTTTAATACCGGGGTGGTCGACTGGGTCGATTCGGCCCGTTCGACTGCCCCACAAAAATAATTAAATAATTTTATTTGTTTCAAACCGACTTTTGCAAACCGATAGAAAACAAAACAAAATAATCCGGTGACCCGGGTTTTGTGTTTGAACAAAGACGGGGCGTTTAGAAAACAAAAATAGGTTTTTCCGCAAATAGTTTTATGCAAGCAAATGCATGATGATGACGATGCTCAAATGCAATGTGGCATGATGACATGAGCATGCGGTCATGATGATGCAATGCACAAAAACAACGCGATTTTCTAGTAGTGGTTTTGCGGGATGCCACAATTCGACACCACTAACAATGGATCTCGCCCTCGAGATCCGCCTCATGGTACCGGGAAGAAGGGCGGCGATCTGAATCTTCTCGCATCGTGTAGATTCTCGCGACACCACTAACAAGAGGTCGTTGTCAGTGATCGTCGAGAGAACACTCCGGGAACAAAAGGTCGAAGGTAGAGGTATCAACAAATAAAGCCACCTCTAGCTTCGATGGAAAGAGGGAACCGATGCATTCTCATCCACTTCAATGTACACAAGCGAATAGAGTGAGTAGTCGGCATGGGGGCCAATCCATCACGCACCCAAACTATTACTTTGCACAATCAGTAGAAAAGCGTGCAACCATTCTCGAATCGGTGAAGATCTCGACAATCGAGGTTCAGGAACAAAGGAGTGATGCAGACTACGCCGGATCGCGTAGATGATGTCGTCGCGTCGGAAAACACCAGAAGGCACGAGAAGGAACAAAGAGAAGTCCACCAGCCGAAGGATTCCTCGGATAGCATGAAGACCAGATGTAGAAGCATCGTTACCAAAAGAGGAAGCGAAGGCCTGAAGGTACGACGAAACCCAACCATGAGAAATCCTGGACTCGAAGAGAGAGAAGAGAGCGGATTCAAAACACGCAGAGGTAAGAGGAGAGCAGCAGAGGGGTAAGGAGTAAAATCAGACCTAATCAAAACTATCCAACCGATTCTAGAAAAATAGTTTTGACACTCTACTTCGGCCGTTAGCTAGGTTATCCTACAGGCTGGACTTGTGGGGTATCGCAACTGCTGAGCTCTGATACCACTCTGTAACACCCTCAGAATCGGCCCTATGCAAGTTTTAGCGAATCCCGCCAAACCCGCATAGAAACGATTCAAAGGTGCCCACCAGGCACTTTCGTGCGGGTGGAAAACGAAGTAATAACATTACACAACAGTCCTCGATGGGACCCACAGAACAGATATATACAACAACGACTCAAAGAGTCAAGAATACAGTTATAAAATACAAAGGTCCAAATCACCTTGAAAACGATATAGCGCCCGACTACGGACAAGATGCAAATGGGGCTAAGAGCCCTGAAGAATAACCAATGGCGTCCATAACCTGCCCAAAGCAAGCCGGAAGGGTAACCACGCTAACGACGTCGATCTCAAAACCTGCTTAAACAAAAGGTGCCGAAAGGGCAAAGGAAAAAGAGAGAGCGAAGATCGAGGCCAAGACAGCGAGGCTAGAATTCGGTCCTCGCCTACATAGGTATGGTGGATCAAGCGCAGCAAAGATGCACTAAACAACCTATAGAGACTCGATAAAACTGCCGGCTATCGAGAGAGGGATAAGAAAGACCTATTCGGATCCAACCTGATCCTAACACCAAAACCCATCCTGGTATTCCCCTCGATACCAACTGAGAAAGTCAACCGAGGAACTCACACAGTTGGCAGTTTTATTTATTCCGTTATAGTTGCGGCAATTACTAGTCAAATGTAGATAGTCATCCTGATATAATAAGCAGTGGGCAGTTTTATTTAACCATTCCGTTGTAGTTGCAACACTTACTAGTCAGATATAATAAGCATGAGATATCCCAAAACCCAGCAGTTGTTGGTACTTTTATTTAGCCATTCCGTTGCAGTGAAGCTGATTACTAGTCACATCGGATACAAGTCAAATTATAACAGTAAACTTTAGTTATAGTTGTCTATGATCGAAGCGTGCTCCAAGTCGTCCATAACCGCGGACACGGCTTTTGAAAAAGATTTAACCTGCAGGGTGCACCAAAGTATCCACACGCAATTAGCATGAGATATCCACACGCACTTCGACCCTTTTTGCCAGATCAATTAACATACACCCATCGGTATGTCGGCAGGGCCTAAGTCATGACGTTTCCTAGACCCAAAGCAAGCACGGGGGGCCACCCCACTAAGTACACCCGCAACGAAGTCGGTCGGGCTCCGAGACGGACTCAGGGTTTGTGGAGCCGGCTGTAAGCAGGGAACCCGAAACTCGGGCTTGTCGATCTGGTAGCAGGTCACGATCCTAAACAGTGCAGTGTGCTATCCATCGCACAATTTAAATAAAGCGGTAAAGCATGGCATAAGTACAGGATAGTAAATAAAACCTCAAACTAGTTGTGGCCCCCGGTACAATACTTGGAATCAGGTACTAAATCGATGGGGTGCCCACACATCCCACATGTGGTTAGCGCGCTCGATCTCGAGCAGTGTCAAGAACTCGTGGTCCTACGGGACAACAGTGATCGGTCTGAAACCAAATATTGTCTATCACCCACCGGTGCCTCTGCATTTACCTACTTCAATTTTAGTTATTAAACAATAATTAAAGTTATAACCATCTCCAACATAAAGCTTACGGCAGCCTTCCAACAACTGTGGTACTTGACGACACGCAACAGCACTTGAGCAAGCGACTACGGCGCGCAAGTCCAACTATCTACCAAACAACAGATAATAGGATGTGTCCAAGGCAATATAAGGCTGCAAGGGATATCACAGGTACGACAACTAGAGCATCGCAACACGGATAGCAATAGATCATCAGGAGGGAATAAATACTGTAAAAGTAGATAGGTAGAAAGGGGGAGATGCTCGCCTGAAAACATTGCCGAAGGTTCACCCGAAGATCGGGTCGACACTCGCATCAACTCAACGGCCTTATCCGCGAAGAACCAAAACACTAGAAGAAACACCGGGTGCACTATTTAATACTACGGCAAAAGATCGGGCATGATGCATGTATGATGTATGACATGGCAAAGATGCGATGCAATTAGGCAATATTAAGCGGAACCGGAGTTCCGACAATTAATTAATAGGTTCAGGCTATTTATCTACCCTGCAAATTAAATGTTGGATTAGCAAGACAAAACATGGCTTCGGTTCGCTATGCCAATTTAAATGGAGTCCGCAATAAGACAAAGATATCCCGCAGACGAACTCCATATTTAATTATGAGGTGAATCGGCATAATGCCCCCAAACCACAGACAAATATGCATGCATGAACAATCTAATATGCATCAGTTGATAATGTCATATTATAAAAATAATGGGGGTCTCGGATAGGGAATCACATTAGGGTTCGGACGATCTTGGGGCTCGAGGGGTTCGGGGTCAGTCTCAGGGTTCGACGGGAGAACGGCTCGACGAGATCGGTCTCGGACAACGGAAGTCGTTCTGGGCGTTTCGGGAAGAAGAACTTGGCGTCGGGGCGCATCGGATTCGCCCTGGTCGTTGTCGGTCTTGACGTCGATGGCGAACTCGAGTGGATCGGGTACCGGGGTCTTTGGATCCGTGAAGTAGATCTTGTCGCACGGTGTCCGAGAAGACGAACTTGGCGTATTCGCGTCGGCGATCTTGGCGTGTCGAGGGCTCGGCCTTCGGATCCATGTCGGAGGTCTTGGGGTTCCGCGGTCTTCGGGTTCCGAGAGTGTCCATGTTGGAGGTCTTTGAATCCGAGGATGGGGCTCCAAAAATCCATGAGGAAGATCGTGTTGATGCAGCATCACCGCGTCCGTCACTATGACGAAGTACTTGGGGTTCCCGCCCGATTGATGTCGGACTCGGGTTGCATGTCAACGAGGAGGCCTTATCGCATCCAACTTCGTCGGTCTTTGACAACAAAAATTGCCTCAACATCATCGCAGCTGTATGGCATCAAGCACCAGCGGCAATGCGAAGTGGCGCAGTGCCTGCTGCGAACGGAGGCGGGGTCGGGCAGGTTAATGGCGGCAGCTGCGCCGGGCGACTTCATGCTGGCGGTGGTGGAGACTGACGGCGAAGCCGAGGCGACGACCGGCAGCGCTGGTGGCGGGGTGGGGGCTTAGGCGCCGGAGGAGCTTGGGGACGGAGGCGAAACAAGGGTGAGCGAAGCGCCTTGGCTGCACCAGGAAGAGAGGAGGAGGCAGCGAGGGGTGGCTCAGGCGAGCTTCGGCCATGGCGAGGCCAATGATGAAGGCGAAGCTTGCCAGGCGGCGGACGGAGGCTGGCGGAGGAGGCGGGCTCCGTCTGTGAGAGAGAGGAGGAGAGGAGGGAGGAAGGCAGCGAGAGGAAGGCCAGTGGCGGTGAGCCTGAGAGGAGAGAGAGGAGAGGTCGGGGGCCTTGGGTGAGGGAGAGAGAGAGAGGGTCCCGCAGGTGGGGTCGGTGGGGGCCCAGGGCGGGTGAGGGGGTGGGAGTTGGTTGGTGGGGGTGTGGTCTGCGGGTGGGGCCAGGGGCGGTGGGGGTCCGGGTGCAGAGAGAGAGGGTGAGGGAGTGGCTGTGTGAGAGAGGGAGAGGGGAGAGGATGAGGTGGCAGCCAGGGATAGGCTAGGGGAAGGGAGGTGATGAGGTGGCGACCGGCTACTGGTTGGGGTGATGTGGAGAGTTTGGGGTAGACTAGGACTAGGTAAGAAAAGATTTCTGGGTGGCTGATTGATGAGGTGGCAGCGTGGGTAGGAGTTTGGGGGAGGGGTGAGGTGGCACACTTCGGTTGGTGGGTAGGATAGATTTGGGTGGGGATAGGATTTAGAGGGGCTGGTTTAGATGGACCGTTTAATACCGGGGTGGTCGACTGGGTCGATTCGGCCCGTTCGACTGCCCCACAAAAATAATTAAATAATTTTATTTGTTTCAAACCGACTTTTGCAAACCGATAGCAAACAAAACAAAATAATCCGGTGACCCGGGTTTTGTGTTTGAACAAAGACGGGGCGTTTAGAAAACAAAAATAGGTTTTTCCGCAAATAGTTTTATGCAAGCAAATGCATGATGATGACGATGCTCAAATGCAATGTGGCATGATGACATGAGCATGCAGTCATGATGATGCAATGCACAAAAACAACGCGATTTTCTAGTAGTGGTTTTGCGGGATGCCACAATCCATCACTGTGATTTGTTTGTAGAGTTTCCTCGTGATGATGAGCTAGGGTATGCTCATTTTTGGTGTGCTGAACAGAAAGGTATTTATGAAGATGTGTATTCTAGGCTGAACATTAGGCCTATGCACCTGCTGGTTCTTGCTGAGGCTTTGGAGAAGGCCCACCTTGTGGATGCAATGTATGTGGCTGAGAGGATGGGGCTGCACCATCTCATGTCTCTCCGGTGCTCTTATGACTCTGAGGTGGTGAAGCAGTTCTTTTCCACTTTGGTTATTTGTGGAGATGAGCGTCGCACTATGAAGTGGATGACTCATGAGAGGCCTATGTCTGCTGATTTCCATGTGTTTGCTGAGGTTCTTGGATACTCTTTCCGCAGCAGGGATAGAGCCAGTGGCCACCGCATCATCACCCAGCTGAAGCCCAACAAAGATGCAGCTCTCTCTCCTTGCACAGTGGACAATGGCATTGTAGGCACTCTAGCTGGTCTTTCTCCTATCTATGCTGCCTTAGTGGGCCTCTTCCGTGACTCCATCACTCCGAGTGGGGGCAACAATGACAGCATTCGTGGTCACCTTGTCCAGCTCCTTCAATTTTCTCATGAGGTTGCCTCGTGCGAGGAGGAGTCTGTGCAATATAGGCTGGATGTCATGGACTTCATCTACCATGAATTGACTGATACTATGTTCAACCGTCTGTCCATCCCCTATGCACCTACATTATGATGCTCATAAGGCACTTGCTTCCTTCTGAAGAGTTCAACATTGATTCTGTGCATAAGGCCAAGAAGATCTACACCAGGTTCGGAAGACCTCTCACCCCTCCTCTGCTCCTGAGGGTCTCATGAGGGATGCTCGCAGGCCTCCGGTGCCTCCTGTTGCTCGTGAGATCAAGCAGTTGAACTGGTTCCAGCGGCACATCCTTTGCATGGGCATGGACACACGCCAGGGTCAGTACAAGGCATACAAGTAGCGCCATGAGTTGGCTCACTCCCAGCAGCTCATCCTTCACCATGTGTCAGGTGCTTCTGGTGACCCCCCGGCTCCTACTCCTCCCACACCATATGCTCAGTGGAACTCTTCTTCCGGGCTGAACTATGGAGAGCTGGAGCGTCACTTGTTCCCTTCTGCGGCCACTGCTGATGATGAGGATGATGACACCGAGGAGCTTGAAGATGAGGACGAGGATGGAAACGAGGACGAGAATGAAGACTACGAGTGATCCTTAGGGCGCTAGCATCACTCTTCTTCCTTTTTGGTGTCTCGATGCCAAAGGGGGAGAAGTAGTTCTATTAGGATCTTCGAGGATTTGCATGGGTCGGGCATAAGCACTTGCATTTTTCGATTCGTCGTTTTCTCGCTTATGCCCATTTAGCGTTGGACTTTAAATTTGTGATTTGTGGTTTGTTTGAGACTCTATGTCAGTGGTTGTCTGGATTTATCTCATGGATTATGCTTATGGAGTCATCTATTCATATCCTATTATGCTGGAAATCTTTATCAAGGAAGGCGCTTATATTGGTTATCACGGTGATAATTGAGGCTATTTCAGGGATGCCTCTCTTCTACCTCGGTGGTATGATTATGTTGCTCATATGTCTATGGAATAGATTCACCTATTTGTGTGCATTTGTATTCAAATGCAAAATTCTAATATGCACACATTGAGGGGGAGTCTCTTCCATGTTTTTTGCTGGTAGTCTTGTGATCCTTTCCTGCAAATCCTAGTATTGTCATCTAACACCAAAAAGGGGGAGATTGAAAGAGCATTTCATGTTTTCCTGTGTTTTGAGTGTTAGATAACAATACTGTGGAGATTATTCATGTGCGCTAAGTGTGTAGGAAGCTTTGGGGGGGCCGGATTATCCGCCCCACCAAGGGCCGGATAATCCGGCCTACCTCATTGCTCAAAAGATGCCAAGGCACGTCGCTCGGAGTCTGGTCAGATTTTCTCCACTAGGGCGGTTTTTCTTCCTAGGCCGGATAATCCGGCTGTCGCATGGGCCGGATAATCTGGCCCCCAGATTTTGAGCAAAGCATGCCAAGGCGCGTCACTCGGAGTCTGGTCAGATTTTCTCTCGGAAAATCCGAACTGGGGCGGTTTTTCCTCCCTAGGCCGGATAATCCGGCCTTCACATGGGACCGGATAATCCGGCCCCCAGAAGATGATCAAGGGCAAGCTTGGCATGACGCTCTGATAGGGGGCGGACTATCTGCCGGATATTTCGAGTCTAGGGTGGAGTTTTCCCCAGGACGGATAATCCGGCCCTCACTTGGGCCGGATAATCCGGGCCCCAAAGTCTCCAATGGCTGGTTTTGGAAGGGGGTATAAATACCCCTTCTTCCCCAACGTTCAGAACTCTTGATTCATTCGAAATTGTTTAGACATTGTGCAAGAGCTCCCATTCTAGATCTCCCACTTCAACCACCTGAAGGCTTCGATCTTTGGGGGAATTGAAGGAGGAGAGAATCATCATCGTCATCACGAATCAAGCGCATCAACTCCTCTCCATTCATTTGGAGAAATCCCTGATCTAGTATTCTTGTCAATATCTAGATCTTGTTCTTTGTTATTGATAAATTGTTCTTGTGGCAACTTGTTGTCATTACGGGAGCCTCCAAGTTGATTGTGGAGTTGTGCCCCGCTAGTTGTGTAAAGGCACTGGTACCCGCCTCGAAGGGTCCCTATAGTGGAAAGGTGGATCAGGCCTTTGGTGGCGGGATCCATCGGAGAACAGGGTGAGACCTATTCTGGCGTGGTGGTCTTAGTACCGCCCACCCCTCCAACACAGACGTACTTCCCTTAACAAGGAAGGAACCGTGGTCAAAAAAATCCTGTGTCTCCGTGTGCTTCACTACGGTTAACCCGTTCCTCTTCCACTTGCTCTTTACTCGCTAGTAGATAGGTTTGCATATAGGGAAATTCCACCTAATAGTTTATCTAGAGAATTTACCCTTTGTGCTAAGCCTAAAATTGAAAAAGCATTAAAATTTGAAGTAGCACCTATTCACCCCTCCCCCCCTCTAGGTGCCCATACAATCCATTTCACCATGGTCGGAGGTAACTAGGGTTGCTCCCCTCCCCTGGTTCTTCTACCGTTCCCATCATTGGATGTTGGATCTTGGTTTATTAGGATTCGCTTATTCGCATTTCGATTGCTCGATCTTATTACATCATCTACTCCCCCATTTCCTTTTCTTCCAATAGGTTTCCGACAGCAACGTCTGCAGCGATGACGAGTCCATTCACACCAAGGCTCGTTAGGTGCTGAGGAGGCTGCGGGCCGGCCAGTACGATGACTTCCTCAGGCACGGCGAGTACAGCTGCCCCTTCCGCAAGGGGATCGCCTACTGCTGGGTGAGTCACACCGGTGGCACCGACTTCAACACCTTACTGAAGCATGTAGAGGCCGCGGGCTCCGGCATCCACAAATGCGGCAAGCGCGAGATCGTGAACATCAACGCCTACATCGCTGAACACCGGGATCTCAGCATTCACCTCCAAAACCTCCAGCACGTGGCCATCAAAGAGGGTCGCATGCCTCCAATCAGGCCCAAGGCCCCCAAGATCAAGGGACTAGGCAGCAAGAAGTGGCGGAGGCGCCAGAGGGAGGTGGAGGCGCTGGCGAATGAACGGGTTGGATGTCTCATTGAATGTATCTGCATCTGCGGTGCCTGCTGCTGCTAAGCAGCTTCTTTTGATTTTCTATATTTTGCTTGCATCCTATTTCTGGCTGAATGCATCGAACCTCGTTAAGCAACCTACTTTCTATCGCTATATCTTATTTAGCTGCGCACAGCTATATCTACATTTGTTTTGTTTTCTGAATGAATGTATTACATGCGGTGTGATTTGCTGCTCTAGATTTGCTACCTGATCGGAGGCAAAAAGAGGTCCAAAAGGGAACGAATTATCGAAGAGAGAATCTTCTCTAGATTTGCTACCAATTTGGGCAAAATGAAACATATTTATTTAGCGAGAGAGGAAAAGGGTACTCTTTCAAACTGCCAGTTAACGAGCTACCACCTTGACGTCTCCCTCTACAAGAAGGAACACGATGCCGTCCATGGAAAAAGTCATCGAGCGGTCATGTCACGTTTAATCAAGTCTGAAAAGCCTACTACTGCTACTACTACGCCACAACACATACGTCATTGAGTGCAGGGTCATCGATGGACAGCTGCAATTTATTGTCACTTGATTTTAATAAGACACATCCCATTTTTTACACAGCGGCTCTCAATCTCACTTCCAACTAGGGCCCACCATAAGAAGCTTGCACGCGCTAGCCGGAGGCCGAACAGCTGAGCTCGACGGGACCTAACGTCTCCGGCTTCATCGAGTCACTCGCAGCCATCAACACATCCCTTTACGGAATCTATCACAACCCCACAAATCTCGCCGTACAGCCACCTACCTTCCCCTCTACATTTCCACTTTTAACTATCGCCAATTTTAGGGCCGTGTCAAACTTCGTACATAGAAATTGTGTGTGCGCCCTTTGCATGCGGCTCAATACAGAACTGCCATGCATGGCCCGGGAAAAAAACGTGACGTCATCGCAGGTGTCGTGCACGGTGCAAGAGATCAGGCGCGTTGCACGGTGGTGCAACGAAACGTGCCCTGCTTCCATCCACCTTAACTATAGAGCCTCTCTCCGCACACCCACTCCCACTCTCGCTCACTACCCCACGCAACCCTCTCCACTGTCCCACCAGCATCCGCAAACTCCGGAGAATACCCCGTCCACGCCGGCGATGGCCGAGGAGGATAAGGTGGCCATCGTCGCCTCCATGGCCGTCGGCGAGGAGGCCCTCGTCTCCTCGCCGGTCCCCCTCGACACGTTGAAAGCAGCCGCCGTCCCTGTCCAGGCCCCAGTCGAGGCATCGATGGCAGCCGTCGTTCCTGTCCAGGCCCTCGTCCCTGCTACCGACGGAGCCGCCGAAGAGGAGCCCCCCGCCGGCGAGGAGGCCCTCGCCGGTCACAAGCAGATCACACACTTCTTGGGCACCTATGATCCAGATAAGTACATCGCTCCGCTGAACCCCTACGACACCGGCATCGACGACCCATAGTCGGAGGTAACTAGGGTTTGCTCCCCTCCCCTGGTTCTTTTTCCATTCCCATCGTTGGACGCTAGATCTTGGTTTATTAGGATTCGCTTGTTTGCATTTCGATTGCTCGATCTTCTTACATCATCTACTCCCCCATTTTCCTTTTCTTCCAATAGGTTTCCGGCAGCAATGTCTGCAGCGATGACGAGTCCATTAACACCAAGGCTCGTTAGGTGCTGAGGAGGCTGCGGGCCGGCCAGTACGACGCCTTCTTTAGGGGCCCCTACTACAGCTGCCCCTTCTGCAAGGGGATCGCCTACTGCTTGATGGGTCGCGTCGGCAGCACCGACTTGAACACCTTACTGAAGCATGTAGAGGCCGCGGGCTCCGGAATCCACAAAGGCGGCAAGCGCGAGACCGTGAACATCAACGCCTACATCACTGAACACCGGGATCTCTGCATTCACCTCCGAAACCTCCAGCGGGTGGCCATCAAAGAGGGTCGCATGCCTCCAATCAGGCCCAAGGCCCCCAAGTCCAAGAAACTAGGCAGCAAGAAGTGGAGGAAGCGCCGAAGGGAGGAGGCAGAGGCGCGGGCGCTTGCAGGATGTGCCTGCAGCTGCGGCGGCTGCTGCTGCTGCTAAGCAGCTTCTTTCTAGCAATATCCTATTTTTGGCTGAAGGCATCGAACCTCGTTAAGCAACCTACTTTCTATCGCTATATCCTATTTAGCTGCGCACAGCTATATCTACATTTGTTTTGTTTTTTGAATGAATGTATTCTGCCTGGTGTGATTTGCTGCTCTAGATTTGTTACCTGATCGGAAGCAAAAAGAGGTCCAAAAGGGAACGAATTATCAAAGTGAGAATCTTCTCTAGATTTGCTACCAATTTGGGCAAAATGAAACATATATGTTTAGCGAGAGAGGAAAAGGGCACTCTTTCAAACTGCCAGTTAACAAGCTACCATCTTGACAAGCTACAAGACACATACATAAACATAACACAATGATTGTTAAATTTATTTTACTAGTATCACTTGAGGCACTAGACATCTTGACAAGCTAACTGAGTTCCACAAAACAGAAACATAACACTGACAAGTAAAATTTAATTCACTTCTCATCAGACCACTTGAGGCATTTGCCATCATTCCTAGGCGACAAACTGCGACCATTCCAGGTACTCCACAGCTCAAATGCTTCGTCCCACCTGGGATCTGACTTGGCTTCCCTATCTTCAGCGTCCTGCGGCACAATTAGCGGTGCATCATAGGCCTGATTGTTGCCGCTAGAAGATGTTGCCTCTCTGTTTGCTGCTTCAGCTGCAGCCTCTCTGTCAGCTGTACCGCTTCAGCAAGCTCTCTTTCACCGCTGCAGCCTCTCTGTCATCTGCTTCAGATGCAGTCATTTTCTTTGCATATGCAGCTTCAAACTCAGCTATTCTGCATTTTCTACAAAGGGCTCCCCTAAGCTCGTCTTCCCTCTTGCAAATAGGGCAAAACACGAGGTAACATAGAAAAAAATGGATCTTCTTGGGTCATGTAAGCATCTATGGCTGCATACTTTAGGTTTATATCAGACAACGGCCACTCATCCTAGAAATCGTATCTATCCATAGGGAAATCTTCCTTCATTTTGTCGTACGACTCATCGAGGATTCTAGTTGCGAGTGATGCCATTCCATCCTTCCTTGAGCCCCCTAGGATCTTGACAAGACTCTGAATATCGATCCAGTTGTCCGCAGGAATTATAATTTCCTCTTCATAAAATTTCGAAAAATTAGTTGTTGTGTCGACAGTGCAGAAAACAATTCCCTTTTCTACAACGAACTGGCGCAGCGCCGGACATTTCCTGTCAGTCCTGAAAGTATGTAGTTTGTCATCACCAAAATTTGTAACTACAAATATTTGTCAATGCAAGATCATCATCTCAATATAATTTTGAAAAGTTTAGTAAATGCAAGATCAAGACTCTCAACATTGTATTTTCATAATTTATTCGGTTTTGCTATTTCTCCGTCGACTGAACGAGTTGCACATTTCTTTTAACTACGGTTGCACTTTTCTTAGGTGATTGAGACTAAAGAAAATCTCAGTCGATTGAGCCATAGGCAAACCCTAATTTATTTGGTCCTAAATAAAATCCAGTAGTTGTAAGATGAGCAAGTGGATAAAGAACAAGAGGAGAAAACCCTAAAAGCGATTAGCTATAGAGAGCAGATCTACAAATCGGGAGAGATGGTAGACAAGGACGTGTTTCCGCATGGCCAGTTGAACAACAGCGACTTCACTCCCTTCATATGGGTGCTCCAGGGTGTACTCGAGGTCCAATCCCACAAACTTGTCCTCGTCTATCCCAAGCTAACCCTCGTACATCCTCAGGACACGCACCACTGTCTCCTCCTCGTTGGTGTAGACAACGTTTATCTTCTTATTGTCATGGGTAGTGAAGCTTGTCTCTAGAGTGCGTAGATCTTCCATGGAGGCAAGGAGAAGACGGGAAGAAGATAGATGATAGGAAGAAGAAGAGTGGTTTCTGCGATGCAGGGGAACGGTGGAACCGTCAATGCGCTTTTAAGGTAGTGGTTAACGATCGTGGCGGTGGCCGTTCCAGCTTCTGAGTAAACAAAAAATAATTATAACGCCGATACATGTGCCTTGTTTTGTCACGTCAATACACTGAGTAGGGGGTGGACAGGGGGTGTTGTCCTATCCACTGTGCCAACGCTGCAAGCCTACGTGACAGCCATCCCGCCTAAGCGAAGGGAGTGACATAACGGCGAGAACTGACAGGGGGCCCAACTTGACGGCCGTTAGCCTGATTTTTTGTATTTAGACGTAAAGTTGAATTCGTGCCGAAAAAGACCCTCTGAGTATTTGGCACACCAACTGTAGTCATCCCGGCTGATTTCAGGGAACTTGGGTACCGTGTTGCCTGTACACCCTAACTTTCGGGCCGCAAAATGATATTCTCCTCCATGTGCTCGCTCAGGGAACCATCCGACCGACGACCGACGCGGTGCTCCGAGTCCCAGCGCGCCGCCACAAGGACGGCGGATCTAGGAGGAACCCTAGACCCGCGGCCACAAGACCAACAACAACACCCGCAATTGTGTACACTTAAGCACATAACTTTGCAATGGCAAAAACGATCAGTTTAGTCCAAGATAGATGCGAGGGAGGTAAATGGGAGTTACGGGCATATGTTTTTAGACGAAAAGGGGCAAAGCCCCCGGTTCCATTAAAATTCAACCAAGAGAGTCACAAGAGAATCGAGTTGTGCAGTCATCAGTAGTTCATAAATCATCCAGAACAGGAAAACAAAAGAGATAGCTACAAGGAACCACTATAGAGAGAATTTAGCACAGATGAGCCTTCGAGTAGCCTCTAGCAGCTGGATTCCTGGTGCCATCGAAGAAGGAGGTCAGCTGGCGAACCATCAGATTTTCCAACAAAGCCCATTAGAAGCAGATTCATGTCCAAGATATCCTTATCAGCTCTCCCCTGTGATGATCCAACAACCTAAGATTGGAGTCTAGCAGGTTCGAATTTTTTCCATGGACAAAGGTTGCCAACTCTTATCATCGAGTATAGTCTTCGATGAGAAAATATTTATTGCGGGTTGACACGTGGCCAGCTTTTACCATGAATGCACAAATCATTGCGGGTTAACCACAAGGTCCACAACACCGTAGATGAGAAATATTTAGAGAAAAGTTGTTGTTCTCACTAATCCACCATCTAGCAACTTACTCAAAATCAGCACCAATCACTTTACCAAAAAAAATCAGAGATAGTTTGCCTGAGAACTTTAGCTACCACACACTCAAAAAAATGAAATGTCTCATGCTCATTACAAAACAAATATGTTTTATCATCTACATTCCTACGTTTACCAAGGTTGTCCTCTCATGATAAGTTTGTTATTAGATAACAAGCACAAGAATACATGAATCCTGGGAGGAATATGTAATTTCCACACTGCTGGCGTATGAATAGGGATAACTCCACCATTATTGACAATACCGCAAAATGAGTAGATACCAGATGGATAAAAAGCAACATAGGTTTATCCTCACAATCAGTCAACTGAACAGTTTGAATAAGAGCTACCAATTCAATCCATCTATCAAACAAGGTTGTAGACACCACCCTCCTAAAGGTAAATTTAAAATCATTTCCATTCCACACATTGGAACAGTACAATGTTTTTCATTGACAATTGTGTAAAGGTCCCAGAAAAGAATGGGAGGGAGCAATGTCCTAGCCATGTATCTTCCTAAAATAAAATCTTCTTCACATTTCCAATCACCCATTTATACAGAACCTTTGCTACAGATATAGCCCACATTACACCTTGCGAAAAAGGTGAACAGCGGATAGGTCTAGCTCTTAAAATATTTGGGGAAAGATTATATTTGTAATCTACAATCAATCTCCAAATCTTATTATCATCTAGGTGGTATCTTTTGATCCAGGAAGATAAAATACAAAGATTAAAATCTCTCATATTTCGAATCCCTAGTCCACCATATTCTTTTTCCCTACTAATGAAGTCCCACTTAACAAGATGGTATTTATGAGAATCACCAATGTTATTCCAGAAGAAATGGGCCATTTGAGAGTTGATAGCAACAATAGACCATTTAGGAAATTTGAGTAAAGAAAGCAAATACATCGGGATGCTAGCAATACAATCTTGTAGAAGAATAAGTCTCCCTTGGTAGGAAAGAAGTTTACCCATCTAGACCGCAATTCTCTTCATGATTTTTTCTATGATTGGTTGCAAATCCTCTTTCCTTAGTTTCTAAAAATGTAAGGGAACCCCTAGATAAGTAAAAGGAAACTCTCCCAATTTGCAACCAAAGATTTGTGCAAACAATTGAGCTTCAGCAGTATCAACATTAATAGTTAACAGGTCACTTTTGTGATAATTAATTCGCATACCTGACATTTGTTCAAAACAAGTCAGTAGCCATTTCAAATTCCTTTCCATGTCCAAATCTTTTTGTAGGAAAGGAATAGTGTCATCACCACCAGGAATAGCTTGAGGAAGCAAGCCATAAATCAATTGGTTACTAGCAGCTTTTAATAGAATTTTGGAGAAGACATCAGCCACCAGATTAAACAAAATTGGAGAAAGAGGGTCACCTTGCTTAAGCCCTTTACCAGCCACAAAGTATTTACTATTGATATCATTTATCCTAACATAGAATGAACTACTATGTAAGATGGCTTTAATCCTGTTTCGCCAGATAACTCCAAAACCTCTAGATTTAAGCATATCATCAAGGAATTGCTAGTCAATTCTGTCATATGCTTTTTCATATTCTAGTTTTCAAACTAGACCAGAGATTTTTTTCGAGTGAACCTCATGTATCACTTCATGGGCAACTGCGACACTTTCCCAAATGAACCTACTTTTAATAAAGGTCTGTTTTGTTTTTGGATATAATTCTACGACCGATAGGAGCATTCCGATTAGTCATATCTTGAGATATAATTTTCAAACTATAGTTGCCTAGACTAATTGGCCTGAATTAATTCATGTCTCTAGCATTAGGTTCTTTTGAAATCAAGGTGATTATAGCATAGTTTAGTCTAGCTACATCCAAAGTACCATCTTCGAAAGCTCTCACCAAAGCCATAAAATCATTTTTGATTAACTCCCAAAAGTTTTTATAAAACAAAAAGGGAATAGGATCAGGCGTACCAGTAGTGTAAGAACCCATTATGGAATCATATATTTCTTCTGCTGAAAAAGGAGCATCAAGGATATAGGCCTCCTCAGCAGTAAGGAGATCCTACGCATCCCAGAAATTATTGACAAAAGAAAAGGCATGTTTATCTTCCTTAGCAAATTGATTTTTTAAGAAAGTTGCAGCTACGTTAAGCATATCTTCAGTCTATTCTACAGGACCATTAAGACCATCTAAAACAGACAAAGTTTTTCCTTCTTCTCTGATTCACTATGGCATGGAAATAAGCCATATTTCTGTCTCCTTCTAGAACTTTTCTATTGCTAGATCTTTGCCAAGCTTTAGTTTCCTTCGTGTATCCAAAAAATCCAAATCCTCTTTGACACAACTCATCCTACTCTTTTCATCATCAGATAAATGGTTTTGCCAAATAAAACATCAAGAATACCAAACTCTTGCAAAAGAGCTTTTTTCAAAGCAGCTTCTAAATTAGTGTTCTAGCCTTTCAAAGTTTTTGAAGAAAATGAATTTTGAATTGCCATATATCAAATGCACTAGTACAATCACATCTGGTATTCCAAACTTTATGCACAATATTAGAGAAACCTTCCTCCTTAATCCACCATTTTTAAAAGCGAAAGAGCCTAGGTGGGGGTGGTTTGTTCATACGCAAGAGGGGTATGGTGACTGACTACTCTAGGTATTGCTTTGACAGTTGTCAAAGGGAAAAATTTCTCCCAATCAGTTGAGGCAAAAAACCTGTCCAGAGTAGATAGGATAGGAGTATGTTGGTTGTTAGACCAATTAAAAATCCTGTTAGCAGTTTTAATTTCAACCAAGCTCCACCTATTTATCCAATCATTTAAAAGGAAAGCCCATTGGGAATTGAAGATTTCGTTACTTTTTCTAGAAGCATTTCTCACTAAATTGAAATCGCCACCTAGTAAAATAGGTAAACAACTTTTCTCCATTATTTCATGCAATTCTATGACAAAATCCATTTTAAGTTCAGCATAAGTAGTACCATAAACCTTGACCAATTGCCACATAAAACCATTACACTTATCCAAAAGGATAACTGAAACAAAAAGGGAGCCAATATTATAAGATATCACATCAAAGTTATCATCTTGAATCCCAACTAAAATATCTCCAGCGATTTTTTTAGCCGGTAAGGAAATCCACTTATAAGGTATATCCCCACATATAAAGTTTAAAAAGCCATCATTAATCTGTTCATTTCTTGTCTCTCGTAAACCAATAAAATCAAATTTAAATTCAGAAATAACATAAAAGGAGCTTGTTTTCGTCCTAGTTTACCCAGACTTCTAATATTCCAAGAAGACCCAGTCATGATAATCCAGACGATATATATTTATCAGGCAGATTACCTCTACCAGTATTAATAATCTGGTGACCTAAATCAATCAATTTATGGTCAAGACTAGAACTGGTAGAAACAGAATTAGGGACATGCATATGTTTAGTTAGCCGAGCACAATTCAACTCAACTGAATCAGGCAAAACAATAACAGGATTTTCCCTAGCAAATTTAAGATTCTTGCTAAGTTTAGCATCAATCAAATCTTGTATAACAGTAACATTATCAGAGGCATCAATACCAATAGATATATTAACTTTCTTAGTCATATTATTTAGTATATCAAGATGTAAAATGGCAAAGGAATTACCTTTGAAGCAAGGTGGAATCTCAAGCTTTGTTGGGGGGATACCCCCGGGTAGGGTCACTCCAGGGTATAAGGGTCGAGTTAGCCGAGGTTTGGCAAGGTCAAAGCGGATGCTGGCCGAGTCATCTCAAGGCAGGCCGGATCGCGGAGTAACCCGGACCAGGGAGGTCGCCTAACATAGTCTCATCCGACTTAAGAAGTAAGTAAGAAATGCTTGTCTAACTTATATGCAGGAATAGGTGTGGCCGGATCTACTATGATCCGGATCCTCGCTTAGATTCTAGGAGAAGGAAGGAATCTCTCTAGTCAAAAAAGAAGGTCTGGTACGTACTGGATGAGCGAATAAAGCATGGGCAGGACCACCGGGTCGTGACCGACAAGGGTGACGACGCTCACGTCGGCTGACGTCGCTAAAGCATGTGTGACGCGGGGGGAAAGCACCCCGGTCGGGTTACCACTTTGGGAGGGGGCATATTCTTAGGAATATGCCTCCACGTATGCCCTAGGCCAGGACCGAACCTCTTCTATATAAGGGGGGTTAGGGTTCTGGCAGAGGGGGTTGGCAGAATTCTAGTTAGTTGAGCACTAGTGGATCTAGGGCTCTTGGGCAAGATAGTAGGCAAGAGTAAGAGAGCACCTTCTTCCTCCTCTCGCCAATACAGCTCAAGGAGCACTTGTAATCTTGAAGAGATAGCAATACAAACTTCTGTGTGGAGAATCACTCCACTATCCCTCCCTGGATTCCCCTAGCGCATATTAGTCCCCACCTTTAGCATATCCATGGCATCTGCCGTGACACCACCACGACAGTTGGCGCCCACCGTGGGACTAGCGGCGCTAGCAGGGGTGAAGATCCGGACGGGAAACTTCATCGGCACCGGCGAACGCATCGTCTTCGGGCTCATTCAGCGCTTTGGAGCGCTGGATTTCGTCAGCGACAAGGCTGGTTGCTTCGGCACGCGCCCGCTTCCGTGCAACGGCCTCTTTGTCAAGCTCGGCGCGCACAAGGTCTATGTTGCAGTGGACGTCTCGTGCGTTCATCCGCGTCGCGTCGTTGATGCGGGGGAACCACCCTCACTTTCGCGTGGCTCATGGCGCCGCTCCCGGACCATGCGGAGGTGATGATGACTGCTCCAGTGCGCGCAAGCAAGATCCAGCCTTGAACCGGAGGTAACACCTAAGGCACCGAGGAAAGGTAGAGGACCTCCACTAGAGGCTGAGAACATCTTGAGGAAGCTATGGATAGCTTGGCTAACCCGGTAGCAGCAGTGGTAGATCCGGCTCAGGCACAAGCTGAGCTAGAGGAAACTCGGCAAAAGATACTGGAGGGCGCAAAGAAAATAGCCGCGGCTCAGTAGTCACTGAACATGACGCTACGTGAGTACGCAAAGGCAAACAAAGTTGATGCGGTGAAAGTAAAGGGGAGAAATCTCATAAGCGAGATGAACAGAGAAGATGATGATGGAGCAGAAGGGTCGGAAGACTATCTGTCTGTGAGGTTGCCGAAATATAGTACCCCGGCGAAGAACCTCAGAGCAGCAGATGCCACTGCGTCCGAGCTAGAGGGTCTGACGGGTGAGGCCCGTCAAAGACAGCAAGACCGGGTTAACGAGTTGGTTCGGATCGCGAACAGGCAGAACGAAGAGCCGTTGAGAGCTAATCCGGAGAGAGCTGGGGCTTCCAAGATCGTCCATTCGGTGATGGGTAACCCGGAGAAATCCGCTGGAGCCGCATCATCGCCTCATGGCGGCCCAAGGAGAGAAGAGGTAGTAACCTCGGCCAGACGGGACAAACAGATCGTCCGTCTGACCAGCATGCGGGAAAAGAAAAAGAGATGCGGAAGGTGATGATCGATGGAGTGTGAGCGAGGTGAAGCTGGCGAGGTAATCACGACCAAGGCAATGCGGTCAAGGAACGCTGCCAGCGGCAATGCGGACAGCGCAACTCCGCGAGAATAGGACAACGCAGCGGAATATCTGAGGCAAGAGCAAAGCGCGGCCGGTATCTGCAGAAAAGGTGCGAGCAAAACCGATACAACGCGGTGATTCGGAGATGGTGAGCGCGGTACCCAGACGGACTATCATGTGATAGGGTCTAGATTGGGAAGGATTTGATGCGGATGGCCTTGAGTTAAAAGCTGGATCGCTGTATAGGTCGAACGGATCGAATGTCAAGGTCCTCCGGGTCCAGCGTGCTTTGGACCCCGGATCATGAAGAACGGCGGTACCGAACTTCCAGTTACCCGAGGCACGAAGGCGTGTATGGCGAGTACTAAGCCGGAGGATTGGTTGATAAACTATGCTACGGCGGTGAAAATTGCAACTAGCAACTTGAGATGGGCTGTGCGTTATGTGCCCCAGATGTTGGAAGGCCCGGCCAGAGTATGGTTGAATAATTTACCACCTGGAAGCATCAACTGCTGGATAGATTTTGAAGAAATGTTTATCAGCAACTTCTCAAGCACATACCAGAGGCCGAATAGACCGCAGACCCTGGCAATGTGCAAGCAAAGACCCAACAAGACGGATCGTGAATTCTTGACCCGGTGGTGTACCGTGAGAAACTCGTGTGAAGGTGTCATAGAGTCGCAGGCCATAGCATGGTTTGCGCAAGGGTGCAGATATGGCAGCGAGCTGTGGATGAAGCTGCAGAGGAAAATGCCAGTTACACTAGCAGAAATGATCTGGATTGCTGATTCGTATGCATTGGGCGATCCGACTCAACCGAGGCTCGCGTCAAGCGAGTCAAACGAGGAGTACTATCAGAGGGATGGAGCCGGGTCATCCCGGAGGAATGATTACAGAGGAAAGAGGAGAGATGATAGACCGGATCATCGCTACGGTTCGCAACAAGTTGCAGCCATGAATCAAGATCAACCCAGATCAGGGAGCAACCAACGCTAGAGAACTAGAGGGCAATGGACTCCAAGAAATGATGGCAAGAAAACATGGACTCCGGAGCAGAAGAAATAGTGGCAGGAAAAGAAAGACCATCCGAGATATACCTATGAGTTGATGCTCGACCAGCCGTGTAAGTTTCACACGCCAAATCCGAATAGCCCGGCGGGTCACACGACGAGGCAATGTGAGTGGATGCGTAAGATAGAGCAAGGTGGTTCGGGGAATGCTCAGGCACCCCGGAATGATCAACCTCGGCAGGAGTTACCCCGGCAGCAATTGCTCTCCGGAGCAAACACGCAGCAGCTAATGTTGCCTCCCCCTCCGCCGAGGTATGACAACAATGAAAGAAGGGATGTAGTGCATCAGGTGGAAAATCAGCAACAACCGGATCAGAGGTACCCCGGAAACGAGGGAAGGAACGAGTACAGGGAACATCACCAGAGTTATTGTGTGTTCACGACTGAGGAAACAGATAGAAAGAGCTTGCAGCGCCGACATATGGAGGTCAATGCGGTCATGCCAGCGGTGACGAGGTACATGCCTTGGTCGGACCAGGAAATCACCTGGAACATCAAAGATCATCCTAAACTTATGCGAGTCCAGGTTAAATGCGCACTAGTGCTAGATCCGACATTCATTGGACCGAACATCAACGTGAGGTTCTCCAAGGTTTTGATTGATAATGGCAGTAGCATTAACATCATGTATGCGGATACGATGCACAAGTTGGGCATCTCGGAGAACATGCTCCAGGCTACGAGAACAACTTTCCATGGCATTGTACCAGGCATTTCGTGCGAGCCCATAGGCAAATCCGGGTCGACGTGCTATTCGGAACGAGGGATAACTGCCGAACTGAAAATCTGGAGTTTGAAGTGGTGAACTTGGAAAGTGCGTATCATGCGTTACTCGGAAGACCAGCATTGAACAAATTCATGGCAAGCTGTCACATCAGTTATCTGAAGATGAAATTGCCCGGGCCAAATGGAGCAATTACCATTGCTGGAGATTTCCGACGTTCCATGGAGTGTGCTTCAGCCGGGTCTAACCTAGCCGAGTCACTCGTGATCACGCAAGAGAAAAGAAAAATCCAAGAGGTGGTGGCATTAGCTCAGTCCGCGCAGCAATATATGCCGGCATTAAGTAACCCGTATGGCAGCGTTTCATTTCAAGCCACAAAGGACACCAAGAAGATTCCATTTGATAACATGTTTCCGGAGCGCACCGTAACAATTGGTGTCGGGTTAACTGACAAATAGGAAAGCGAGCTCGTCAAATTCCTCCGTGAGAATCGGGATATTTTTGCTTGGTATACACAGGACTTGCAAGGTGTTTCGAGGGAGTTGGCCGAGCACTCTTTGAACGTAAGACCCGGAGCAAGGCCGGTGAAGCAACCTCTCCGCTGCTTCGCCGAGGATAGGAGAAAAGTCATTGGGGATGAGATAGCTCGGTTACTAGCAGCAGGATTTATCATTGAGGTACTGTATCCGGATTGTCTCTCTAATCCGGTGCTGGTAGAAAAGAAGAAGGACGATCCGAACGTGGCAGTGGTCTGGCGTATGTGTATCGATTACACGAACCTGAACAAGGCGTGTCCAAAAGATCCATTTCCACTGCCGAGGATAGATCAGGTCATAGACTCAACCGCGGGATGCGAACTGTTGTCATTCATTGATGCATATTCTGGCTTCCACCAGATACCTCTGAACCCGGATGATCAAATAAAAATGGCGTTTATTACCCCGTACCGGGCTTACTGCTATCACACTATGCCATTTGGTTTACGTAATGCAGGTGCAACGTACCAAAAATGTATGCAAAAATGTTTGCACGACCAAATAGGTCAAAACGTACAAGTATATGTGGTGATGATGTGGTTATCAAGACCAAGGAAAGCGCAACGCTCCTTGACGACATAAGGCAAACATTCGCGAACTTGAGAAGGTTCCCGATGAAGCTTAACCCGGAAAAATGTACCTTCGGTGTCCCGGCTGGAAAGTTACTCGGATTTCTCATCTCCAGCCGAGGTATCGAGGTTAATCCAACTAAGATCCGAGCCATCGAACGAATGGAGCTGCCGAAGTGTCTTAACGATGTCGAAGTTCCTTTGGATGCCTGGCGTCGTTGAGTCGGTTTGTATGTCGGTTAGGAGAAAAGGCACTGCCTCTCTACCAACTCATGAAAAAGTCAGATAAATTCATTTGGACGCCACAGGCCGATGAAGCCTTTGCTCACTTGAAAAAGATGTTGGCCACTGCGCCAGTGTTAGCCTCTCCACTATCAAAGGAGCCAATGTTGCTCTACGTAGCCGCAACCAACCGAGTTGTAAGTGCAGTAATCATAGTGGAACGTAATGAAGAGGGTAAGTCGGTGCAGAGGCTAGTGTATTACCTGAGCGAGGTATTGTCTGCCTCGAAATAGAACTACCCACACTTTCAAAAGGTGGCTTACGGTGTCTATATGGCGGCGAAGAAGTTAAAGCATTACTTTGAGGAACACCTTATCAAAGTAATATGTGAAGCTCCCATATCCGAGATAATGGGTAACAAGGATGCGAGTGGCAGAATCGCAAAATGGGCAATTGAGCTAGCCCCTTATGCCCTAATCTGACGAAGAGAAGCGATCAAGTCTCGGTTGTGGCGGACTTTTTCGTGGATTGGGCGGTACAATCTGAACCACCGCCACCAGATCCGAATTCTTGGAGGATGCACTTTGTGGTCGAAAACCAAAACCGGATTAAGGCGCGGGTTGTGCTTACCTCGCCAAAGAAGGATCAGCTAAAGTACGTATTGCAGATCCATTTCGCGGCATCGAACAACGTCGCTGAGTATGAGGCTCTTGTGCATGGGCTCAAAGTGGCAAAGGAGATTGGCATACGTCGGATAATATGCTTTGGCGACTCAGATCTGGTGGTGCAGCAAGTGTCCGGAGTGTGGGACGCCCTGGACCCAAACATGGCACTATACAAATTTCACGTGCAGAAGATATCTGGTTACTTCGAGGGGTGTGAATTTCACCATGTACCCCGGGCGGAAAACGAGGCTGCCGACATGTTGTCAAAACTCGGATCGACCAGACAGGCGATTCCACCGGGTGTAGCATTGGAACACCTCAGAAAACCATCTATCAGGCCGTCCCCAGGAACCGACTCGATCTATGTCCCGGAAAATACGGAATCCGGAGCTGAGCCCATGGACATTGACATGGGAGGTGGTACGCGAGACCCGGGGACTGCGTCAGCAAACCTGGGGACTGCCTCGGCAAACCCGGGGACTGCTCAGCGTGATCCGGCTGAAGTTATGCCGGTGGATCAGATGGAAATTGATGAGGAGATATTCCCTCCACGAGCCATACCAGCTTGGGCACTGCCTATATTCCAATTCCTGAAAGATGGAACGTTACCCGCTGAGGAGGTATTAGCTACTCAAACTCAGAGGAGAGCAAAAGCATACACAATCATCAATTCCGAGTTATACAAACGGAGTGTAACCAATGTTCTCCAAAGATGTGTTGACCAGGAAGAAGGGCTTGAAATCCTCCGAGATATACACCAAGGAGAATGCGGGCATCATGCCTCATCCCGAGCCTTGGTGGCAAAGGCGTTCCGGCATGGATTCTACTGGCCAAGTGCCTTGGAACAAGCAGAAGATCTGGTGAGAAAATGCAATGGTTGTCAGAGGTACACCACCAAGACACATATCCCTATGTCGGAACTCAAGACCATACCAATTACGTGGCCATTTGCTGTATAGTGCTTGGATATGGTTGGCCCGTTCAAACCGGCGAGTGGAAACATGACACACATTTTGGTCATGGTGGACAAGTTTACAAAATGGATTGAAGTGAAACCTATAAGAAAATGTGATGGAGCTATGGCCGTGACATTTCTCAAAGACATCACCTTGAGATACGGTTATCCACACAGTATTATAACTGATAATGGAACAAATTTTGCGGAAGGAGCATTTGCACGCTTCTGCCGAGATAAGAAGATTCGACTCGATGTCGCCTCGGTAGCCCATCCCGCATCGAACGGACAAGTGGAAAGATCCAACGGATTAGTATTATCCGGGATAAAACCCCGGCTCATTGATCCGCTACAAAGATCAGCGGGGTGCTGGATAGAAGAACTACCAGCGGTACTATGGAGCTTAAGAACAACTCTGAATCGATCAACAGGTTATACGCCATTTTTTCTGGTATATGGGGCAGAAGCTGTATTACCAGCTGACATAGAGCATGATTCGCCTAGGGTCACCCAATACACAGAAGCCGAAGTGCAAGAGGCCCGGCAAAATGATGTTGATCTGCTGGAAGAAGCGAGAGAACTGGCACTATCCAGATCTTGCCATATATCAGCAAAACCTCCGACGCTATCATAGCCGGAAAGTGTGCCCCCGAGTGTTCCGGGAAGGCGATCTGGTGCTCCGGTTGGTACAACGTACTACTGGCATGCATAAACTATCCTCCCCATGGGAAGGGCCGTTCATTGTGACCAAAGCATTGCACAATGATTCTTACTATCTTATAGATGCAAAGCCACAGGAAAAGAACAAGGCGGACAGGTCCGGAGAGGAATCCAAGCGACCGTGGAATGTAGCACTACTTCGTCCTTTCTACACTTAGCTAAGAAGTGTATGTATCCAGGTCATATCATATGTCGGTATGTATGTCAGCAATGAGCTTATCAATGAAATAGCAGCACCTCGAGCAGTAACTCGGGGACTGCCTTAATAATGTTTGTCATAATTTCTTGTGCGGTAGCTGGAATGAGTCGTTTCACTTAACCCTGATTAGTAATGTGTGAGCACCAAAAACCCAACCCTTCGACTTGCTGCTGTCCAGCAAGAATTGGCTTCATGGCAAGCAAGGGAACAAGTTTGGAATTGCGTAGCACATGAAAAGCGACTAAGGAAACGAATTTATTCGAGCTAACGTTTGTTTTTTCGGACTAACCCTGTATTTATTTTCAAGTTATTATGCTGAATTATTTTGAGCCAAGCCTCAAAGTTTCTAAGTATTGTTAAGACAATTTTTGAAGCTCGGATTCGAAAGTCGTAAAACCGAATCAAGGTAGACACAGACCGAGCCAAAGAATTGGACGAACAAGAAAATGAAACTCGGGGACTACGCCCAAGTTAATCCGACATAAAAACATAGTAGCAAAATATCACATATCCGGCATACAATTGCACCCGGCATACCGGGGATCTGATAAATTTTCAAGTTTTTTAGAACTAAGGAGCAGCAGGAGGAGCAGGTTCAGCGTCGTCGTCGATGTCTTCAATATCTGAAGCATCATCTTCCCCGTCCTCATCCGACCCATCTTCAACATTCTCATTTTGCTCGTCCCCAGCGGATTCTAGGAAGCTCGGCCCTTCAATCCAGTCATGAATTGGAGAATATTCAACAAGGTTGTAGGCGCAAGCCTGGCGCCGAGCTACCCACTCCGGATCATCGATCCATTTGGATCCGGTGCGTCGGCGTGTGAGGAGGCTGAGGTCGATCTTCTCGTACCATGTGAGAATATGATGAAGGATGGTGTCATTGCATGTGACCGTGATTCTCTCAGAGGTCAAGCTGGGTCTCAACTTCCATTAATTTCTTGACGAGAGTTGCGATGGTCTCCGGCTACCCTCTCCGCCGTAACGTATTGAAGATCGCCTTTGCAACGTCGAGGATATCCTTGCCATAATTCTTGATGGTCTCCACGCGAGAGGACAAGCTGACCAATAGGTCCTCCATGTCCAAGGGAATGTTCTCACCATCAGGAGCAAGGGGAGTACCCCTCTCTTGGCGAAACTTGGCAACAGCAGCGCTGGCAATCACAGTACCCTCCGGAAAGTGGTCTGGAAATGAGGCAAAAGACGAAAGTAAGGGAAAGACACATGAGGTAACCCGGAGAGTTATGTCGGACAAGGGAAAGAAACTTACGAGAAATATGGCTATGGATCCGGGTCAAATCCTTGATGCAGGCATCGCGTCTTTTGCACAATTGCTCAAGCTCCGCGTTAGCCGACCCAAGCTGGACCTCGGATTCTCTGAGTAGGTCCTGGCCCTTAGAGATCTGGAGAGTAAGGCGCTCACGCTCTTCGGTGAAGTTCTGGCCAACTTTTTGTAGCTCGGTTTTGTGTTGGGCCTTCATCTTCTCCATCTCAGCCTTGAGCTTGGCTATCTCGTCGTCCTTGGTCCGGAGGAGGGCAAGCTCATCATTCTTCTTCTTCAGCTCGGCCTGATGCTGCCCTGCTTGTTCGAGAAAATGCAGCATCATATCAGGCACGGGCACACTATCCTCAAGCGATGCTGAAATAGTATGTTGACCCGGCAAAGCCGAGGAGTGAATGTTTGCCGAGCCAAGGAGAAGAAGAAATGGAAAACACAACAAGGTCGGACAAAAAAGGACATACCCCGGATTTCCTCCAAGTTCTTCCGCATAATTTTATTCTCAGCCTCCACCCCAGCTGCAAAAACCGAATGAGGAGATTAGTCCGGCGGAAACAAGTAAAGAAAAACGGAGAGGCACCGAGGGAGAAAATTACCCCCCTTTTCATGCTCTGCGCCAAGTGCAACATGTTTTGCACGCAGGATCTTGTGGGTATCAAGCAGGCGTTGAAATTCGGCGCTCTGGCGATTGGTAGTTACTTGAAAGAAGTACAGAAGTGTAAAATTAGTTTGGTGCATATTCGAAGTGTGCAAGATCCGGGCCAAGTGGAACTTAACCCGGCTCTAGGTGTGTGCATATTCAAAGTGTGCAAGATCCGGGCCAAGAAGAACTTAACCCGGCTCTAGGTGTGTGCATATTCGAAGTGTGCAAGATCCGGGCCAAGTGGAACTTAACCTGGCTCTAGGTGTGTGCATATTCAAAGTGTGCAAGATCCGGGCCAAGTGGAACTTAACCCGGCTCTAGGTGTGTGCATATTCGAAGTGTGCAAGATCCAGGCCAAGTGGAACTTAACCCGGCTCTAGGTGTGTGCATATTCGAAGTGTGCAAGATCCGGGCCAAGTGGAACTTAACCCGGCTCTATGTGTGTGCATATTCGAAGTGTGTAAGATCCAGGCCAAGTGGAACTTAACCCGGCTCTAGGTGTGTGCATATTCTAAGTGTGCAAGATCTGGGCCAAGTGGAACTTAACCCGGCTCTAGGTGTGTGCATATTTGAAGTTTACATGCAGCTATGTTACTTTTCTAATGAGCATCCGGCCGAGTAACAAGCTACTCCACCGGAGGCTCGGGGACTAATGGTTATTATCTACAGCATGTAAAGGAGAAACGACATACCTCCATCATTTGTCCCGCGAGGTTAATTGCCTTGGCGGCAGTATTCATCTGGGCAGAAAATTCTGCGGGGCCGAACTTTTCCGGGAGATCGTCGTTGTAGACGAACTCCGCCTTGTTCCGGTTCATGACGAACTCGATAAGGCTCGGAGGGTACCGTTCGCCATTGGGCATGTGGGGTGCCACCAGGCCCTTCGCATGAGCTTCCTTCCTCTCAATTAGGGCAAGGGCTGGGCTGGTGTGCAGGACCATCTGCTGCGCATCGATTGGCTCGGCAGGAAGATCTGTCGCTACTGGTAATTTCTTCGGAAGCATCGACGACAAGGTTCGCTGCCCGGCCTCGACGGATGTAGACTTGGCAGTATCCGGAGCCTTCTTGCCTTTAGCTTGCTGGGAAGAAGTAACCATGGTGGATTTCCCTTTGGAAGCTGCTGGAATAGTTCCTCGCCGAGGCTGAGATGACTCGGACAAGGCAGAAGAACTTGGAACTGGAGCTGCTGTGGGTTTCCTGGCTGCCGGGACAGGTGCTGGCTCAGAAGTTGGTACTGGAGCTGCTGCTGCTGCTGGTGTTGCGGTAGACTTGGTGGTTGCTGGTTGCGGCAATGCCGAAGTGGTGGACGCCGTTGCCTCGACCGAACCGACCCCTCCCGCTCCGAGGTCCCGTTCCTCTTGATGAGGTACTGCGGAACCCGGAGCAGCCGCAGAGCCCTCCGAAATAGGGCTCAGCGGGCGTGACTCGTCGTCACGAGGAGGAGAAGGGTCGGACCGAAGGGGAGAAGAGATGCTCGATCCGCTCTGAGGGACCTCCACAGGAGGCCTGCAAAAGAGAATGATGTCAGGAGTGAAATTACCCCGATGCAAGGAAAAGTGTGTTGCGTAGTGAAAAATGACTTACGCATCTGAGGTCTCGGCCTCCTTGGGTTTCCGGGCCCTCCGCGCCGGGGCTTTTCCTGCCCGCTTGGAGGCAGTCTTGTCTCCAGCCTTCTTTTGCCTTTTGGTGGGCTGAGGAGGTTCGGAAGAAGAACTTGACGCGGATCCGCGCTTCTTCTTCGACGCCACCGGAACCGGCTCGCCCGTGGCAAGTGGAGGATCCTCGTGGATAAGCCCACCGGGGTTAGCTGATGCCGGAAAGGCAAAAGAAAGAGGGACAGCCTCAACGGGTTCAATCACGTCAATATCCGAGTCGTCCTCATCATCGGGCCAATCTCTAAGAGAAGAGAATTTACCGCTGGGACGTTTGGTGGCGTCGGTCATAGGGAGGAACATCTCCTGGTCCGGATCCTCCTCATCCAGGATCTCTCGGTCCGGCGCCCACTTAAGGGCCGGATCCGTGCCATCCTCGAGAGTTTGCTGGAGAAACAGCTGGGAAAAGGCACAAAGAGCAGAGTCAAAAATATGACAAAAACCGACACATACTTAATCCGAAATAAGTTTACCCCGTGAAGCTTACTGCGGGAGGGAGCCTGTCACGGCGGTAATGCTCGATTCCCCACGTCCATTCGGCGGAGAAATCCTTGTGAGTGGTGAACAGAGCCTTGACCCAGCGGAAGATCTCTGTGTTGCTCAATTCGAAGGAGGAGGTTCGGTTGGGGTCGCGACCGAAGCTCATTTGGCACAACTTGTGGGTGCGCCTCTAGAGGGGAGAGATTCGCCGCGCATTTAACGTGATCATAGCATCCTCGTTGCGCAATCCGAGCTTCTTCAGCTCCGCGAACCTTTTGTTGACTTGGTTGGCCAGAGCTGTAGATTTCTTGGCGACCTCCTCCCAGAAATCCGTGTCAGGGAGACCCGGAGCATAGGGCAGCAACCGAATCAAGTCTTCGGTACCCTCGTTCCGGACGTAGAAGAAGGTTCGGGCCCATCCTTTGCAGGAGTCAAGCCCGATGACCCGGGGAAAGATTCAAAATCTCCGGGGCGAGATCGAGGCAGCTCCGAACTGGGTGAGCTTCTTGTCCTCCGACTCAACGTGGATGTTGGGGACGACGTTGCGACGAAGACCGAAGAACCGGATCCACAGCTCCTTCGTGGGCCATAGTACGGTATAGCCTTCGATCGTAGAGACAAAGGCAGAAAGAGAGGTGACTGCGTTCGCTGGGAGATGGTGCGGCTGCAGGTGGTACGTCCTCACCCAATCTCGGAAGAAATCGCTCACCAGGAGACCGAATCCCCGTTGGAAATGGGATAGGAATACAACCAACTCACCCGGATTGGGTGAGGGGGACAGTTCCGAGGAGGGGAGACGAGCGGCGACGCCGGCGGGAATACGCCTGGTCCAGTAGAGCCAGTCAATGTCGTCTTGACAGACCCACGAACCGGCTCACGCGCCGCGGTCCGCCGCGTCGGCGTCCTCCTCCATCTCCTGCTCGGCGACGACGAGCTCCTCCTCAGTCATCTCGTATCCGCTATCCTTGCTAGATCTAGCGGCGTCGGGGATCTGTGGCCTAGATTGGCGAGGACCCGTGGCTAAGCAGTTGCGCAGCGGTGGCTGCGGTGCGGAGGCACGGGGAGGTGCGGCGGCGGTGTTGCTGCTAGAAAGCACCGGTGGCGGCGTGGTCGCAGGGAAGACGAAGGGGAAAACACAGCGGGCGAAGGGGCGCAGAGGTGGAAAAATGCTAAGGGACACGCCCCTCCCCTATTTAATCACCCCCAGTGATCGATGAGTGGGATCGCGCTGCGCCGGCGAGCCACACGGTGTGGCCGTGTATCACCGGCATCAGCCAATCAGAGAAAAGCCATACATGGGGCCACAGAGTAGATGAGATCCCATGACGCGACGTGCTGTTGTGGTAACCGAGGAGACATGCATGAGGTAACCCGCGCACAGTAAAACTGACAATTACTGTGGCGGTTACTGTGCAGGCCCTTAAAATAAGACAAGGTAATAATTAGCCTCCACGTGGGTTGGCATATGAGAGAAGGAAACGGGGCCCGGATCAAACCATGATAACCATGGGATCCGAGCCAAAGTGGTGACCCGGCCGGCAAGTGAAAACTTGGAACGTGCGAAGGGAACGTAAATCCATATAATCCGAGATAAGGAGCTAACCCGGAATTGAACGTCTAAGGCTCGGACATAAATGAACCTGATGTGGCCTTAGTGGCCGAGGCAGCTAAGACCGCACCAGCTTTGGGGACTAATGTTGGGGGGATACCCCCGGGTAGGGTCACTCCGGGGTAGCCGAGGTTCGGCAAGGTCAAAGCGGATGCTGGCCGAGTCACCTCAAGGCAGGCCGGATCGCGGAGTAACCCATACCAGGGGGGTCGCCTAACGTAGTCTCATCCGACTTAAGAAGTAAGTCGGAAATGCTTGTCTAACTTATATGCAGGAACAGGTGTGGCCGGATCTACTATGATCCGGATCCTCGCTTAGCTTCTAGGAGAAGGAAGGAATCTCTCTGGTCAAAAAAGAAGGTTCGGTGCGTACTGGATGAGCGAATAAAGCAAGGGCAGGACCACCGGGTCGTGACCGACAAGGGTGACGACGCTCACGTCGGCTGACGTCGCTAAAGCATGTGTGACGCGGGGGAAAAGCACCCCAGTCGGGTTACCACTTTGGGAGGGGGCATATTCTTAGGAATATGTCTCCACGTATGCCCTAGGCCAGGACCGGACCTCTTCTATATAAGGGGGGTTAGGGTTCTGGTAGAGTGGGTTGGCAGAATTCTAGTTAGTTGAGCACTAGTGGATCTAGGGCTCTTGGGCAAGATAGTAGGCAAGAGTAAGAGAGCACATTCTTCCTCCTCTCGCCAATACAGCTCAAGGAGCACTTGTAATCTTGAAGAGATAGCAATACAAACTTCTGTGTGGAGAATCACTCCACTATCCCTCCCTGGATTCCCCTAGCGCATATTAGTCCCCACCTTTAGCCTATCCATGGCATCTGCCGTGACACCACCACGACAAGCTTCTTCCTCTTCTGGTACTCTTTAGCTTTCTCAATTATGTTTTTGTCACCATGGTTCCTTGTAGTCATTTTATTGGTACCACAACCCCTTGACATGGATATGATTACCTGGGTTATTATGATGGTTACCCTAGGCTTACAGCTTGCAGGCCTAAGAAGGAATTAAGGAAGGCCCAAGAAGCATCCAACGAATCGCATATCTTGTTAGACAAGGAAAGAGTAGGAACCGACATTATATTAGTGTTGTAATTGTAACTTGTGACCTATCCGTATACGGCATCGGGACCCAGCCTATTATATAAAGGCTGGGATGAGCCAACGGAGAGGTACTAGAAAAAGCCTTAAGCAATCTGTAATCAATTTGTTCCTAAGAAATCAGACAACTTCGACTCTCTTGTTTGTCTGATCAGCCGACGAAATCCCCAGCGTTCTCTTTTCCATAAAACCCTAAGTCCATCACTTCGGACATTGCCAAGATTACCCCTCTATTGACTTACTTCTTGACTTTAGGTACCACAAGTTCAGTAACTTTATTGTCAGTCAAAACAGCTAGTTGCTCCAATATAGGTAAAAGATTTTTCCTAGGTGAACCAATTTTGTCGACTATCTCTTCAGGGAGATTTTCCTTCCGATTAACATCCTAATTATCCGACTCATATCCATCTGATAATTCCTCATCAGTTTCAGTAAGATTGAAGACTTCTATAAATTGAGAACGGTATGTAACACTAAAAGATTCCCCTAAGCTAGTAAAGGCATCCTCATCAACTTGATTAGCACCATGAATCTCAAGATCCCAAACCAAATCATCCATTTTGCTATAGTTCATTTAACGGGCAAGGAGTATAAACTTGTAGGGGATGAGCATTGCCACTCATCATCCACTATCTCACCCTGCCAATTTTTACACTCAGAAGGATGAAAGAGCAATCTATCATCATCAATCTCAATATCTTCCCAACAATCAGCCACATCGGGAACAATCATATGGCCATGGGTAGGTGATGCAATAGAACCAAACCTCATATTAGAAGCTTGATTACTTCTATCAGTTTCCATTAGGTTTCTAGTTTCTTCCTCGTCTTCCAACCCATCAAATATCTTCCTCACCAGGATCTTCACCATCATCATCCTCGTCAGCAATCTGCTCCACACCTTCTACATTAATCTTCAAGAGATACATTTTCTGTTCAATTTCCATTTTTTTTCTCCGAAATAGGGAAGCCCTGACCTCTCTCCCCACATGTCTCCCCTAATCAACACATATGATGCACGCAGAAACCTTTCACGAGCGATCGAAGGGAGCGATCACGTGAACTAAACCTTTTGTAGGAGTCTATAAAAAAACTTTTGTAATAGTCTATCAAAAAAAACTTCTGTAAGATTGTTCTTCTTCTAACGATCACGCCCTTCAAATATCCACATGTACAATACTGTTTTTTTCCTGAGCGAATGTACAAGTATTGTTAGTTATTGAGTTATTGTATAACACAAATGAAAGATTATGCCTAGCCCATGTCATGAGGCCCGTAGGCTCTAGCTACGAGACTTGAAGATGGGCCTAAGATGCAATACTCGATGAGTACACTCCACGCCCTAAAAGGTCTATTGAGCCACTGTGCTCGGCTGTTCTGGTCTGTCACTCTTATTCTGTCAACGTACAGTTCAAAAGACTAAGCAAAATACATACACTTCATGCTTGGTTCGTCTCCTGAACGATTTTGATATGTCCCGGAACAAACTGAAAGGCTGAAACAGCGTCATGCTCTCGTCCTCTTCCCCTTGATGGTAGTATACTATAGTAAATACTACACGCAGTTGCCTGTCTGCCTCTGACTTGACAACTCCTGATGGGGTGCATGCCTAAAGTAACCTCCACAATAAACTAGAGACTCCGAGTCAGCGGCACCACACGCTTCAGCTCAGATACTACTCCTACCAGTACATGAACAAGCACTACAAAAATAATACAGGTACAGTCCGATGGATGCATCGAGCTCAGTGTTCACTGGTCCATAATAAATGCCCATTGCAGAACTAAATTGGCCATCCCGTTACCAACATCATCCATGTGAAGTGTTTCGATCCCTCGACACTTTCACTGACCCCTGATAATACTTCAATACTATACATACTAGAAGCAGCGTACTGCCAGTACAGCTATGTATCAACTCTGCAACAGTGAAACGGCTCTGCACATTAATATCAGTATTCGTGTTGGGAGATTTGTTTGAGATCAGTTTTGGCAGTAAAAGCAGAGCAAACGAATCGTCCATCTGACATTGCAGAGCTCCTGGAGCAATCTTAGAACTACACATTCATAAGATCTGAACTCTGAAGTATCTGTCGATGGATGGGTTACATGGGTATCCTGGAAGCTTTCCAGTGTCTGAACTCTCAAGCAGGCTTCTGGAACCTGGAAACCACTTGCCCTGGAGAAAGGAAGCTTCCTACTCAGTTTGCATCAGAGATTATCAGGTCAGTTACAGTAATAGGACGGCAGGCCCGCTAATCCGTAGTGAACCAAAAGCGGGAGCGACACCGGCTTCACGGCACCCACGCCTCTCGCACACATCGCAAGCCCACGCCCACCGACCAGGAAAATGCAGCAAGAAACGCGTGATTGTTCATCCATCCCTGATCCATTCCGTATCAAATGCCGGCAACAACAAAATTCATCTGTACATACGCAACCGATCTGACAACTTCTCCGTCCAAAATGGTAATCCAGGTATAAAGGGTATTACATTACATATGCAGCAAGAACAAGAAGGCAAAATGGCAGCGCGGAAAGTTGAGATATACTGTATAGGGGTAGGAGCTAGCTAGATGTGGGTGCAGTTTTTCTTGAGGGGGATGGCCTTGCCGAGCTTCGCCACCACCAGGCTGACGCTGCACTGCACGTTGTTGTGGAACGTGGGCTTCACCAGCTTGCCCAGCACCACCGCGCGGGACCTGATCCTCAGCGTCAGCACCAGCGGCACCGGCGCCGGGGGCGCGCCCTTGGGCCCCGGGGTGCTGCTCAGCCCGGAGCCGCCGCCGTAGAGCGGCACCTTGCTGCCCATCACCGCCACCGCCACGTTGCGCTGGCTCTTCCTCGACTGGTAGAAGTACTTCAGCTGCGGGCAGTTGTAAGATCAGGATTTCAATTGTTAGATGGTTTTACAGCTTGAATGAGAATTGGATTTCCCCAGCAAAAAAGGAAAGAAATAGTAAAGGGTGTGAGTTGGATTTTTTTTCCCTCGGGAAAGGAAAGAAACAAAGAGTATATGAACTGGATGACAGCAGCTCGGGATGACGATGTGCCGTTGGAGTTTTTCTACAGTGTGGATCGGTCTCTTGGCTCTCTGCTCTACTACTTTCCTGTTGCTATCTGCAGACGTTATCACTCACAGCTAAAACACGGTTGTGATGGTCAATGTGCAGCTGTACCCCAATGTTCATATCTAGAAGCATTTATTTTATTTTTCTACTCCCTTTTCTGCTTGCGGTGCGGAAATGTGCATTCATAACACTACCTTGACATGATTTAGTGCAAGATTTTGAGGTCCAACTTCTCCTACTAGCATCTTTTATAAATGTATAGCAAGAAATTAATCGTCAGGGAGGCATGTTAATTCTGAATTCAGCATTGTCATTCAAAACCATCAGAACCAATAACAGAGCGAGTTGTTCGATTAGTTGCAGGAACGAATGCTTACGTCGCCGGAGGCCATGAGGAGCTGGGAGTAGTAGAAGGTGACGGGCTGCGCCGTGACGTGCACGCCGAAGAAGCTCCCCGTGTTGCGGAAGGTGAGCCTCACCGTGGCGTTGATCGTGGATAGCTCCGTCGGCACCAGCGACGCGTCCGTGCCCGCCTGGATCACGAAGTTGTGGAAGGTGACGCTCTGTTCGTCCACCGTATAGAGAGAAATCGTCAGTTCAGTTCAGTTCAGTTCAGGCAGCTGGCTCTTGAATGAACCATGGAAAGAAACGGCGAAGGGGAAGAAGAGGGGAAATTTACATTGACGGAGACGACTGGCTTCTGGTTGCGGCTGGCGCCCCAGAGGATGAGTGCGAAGAAGAAGAAGAGCGCGAAGAAGGCGGCGACGAAGCCGATCCCGTAGCGGACCTTCTTGGGAAGCGCGGAGAAGCCGCCGGAGCGGCCGTCGGCGTCGTCGTCGTCCTCCATGAGGAGCCCCTCCTCCTCGATGGCCGCCTCCTTCATCCATGGGCTGCGCCGCGCCGCCTCGCCGCCGCCGCCGCCACCGCCACGCCCTCCGCGGAGGGCGCCGGGGCCGCCGCGGCGGGAGGAGCCGGTGCTGGCGGAGGGGACCTTGCCGGAGAAGCGCGAGGAGGAGGACTCCCTGGAGTGGTTCCCGAGGGAGCGCGGCGGGGAGGCCGCCGGCGAGGAGTGGAAGGAGGAGGCGGCGGTCTTGTTCTCCCCGTCGTCGTGGCTGGGCGACTGCACGTAGTAGGCCGCCCGCGGCGGCGACGACGGCGCCAGGCTCGACGTCACCTCCGAGTCGGTCTTCGCGTGATGCATTGCCGCGCGCGGAGGTCGTGTCGTCGTGCGCGCTCGCTCTCTCGTCGCAACGCCTCTTCTCCACTCGGGCGGTCGGGCGGGCGCGCTAATCCTCCTTGGTCGTCGTCCCCTTCCTCCCTTCGTCGCGGTCGCGTGCGTGGCTCTGCGTCTTGTAATGAGAGTGGATGGGTGTGTACTTGCGTAGTAGTGCGCGCCCACCTCTGTCTGGTGTGGGTTTTCTTCCTGGCGTGCGCGGAGGATCGGGTCGGGTCTGGACGGGAAGTGTTGGGAGATGTGCGTCCGCGTCCCGGGAGCGTGTGCGCGTTCGGTGCGGGCGATGACTTCCGGGGCGGGCGATAGCTGCCCGAGAGACGCGGATCAGCTGCAGGCGCCGGTCTAATTACGGGTGGTTTGTAGCTCCGTGATGCCTGATCTGCACCCTCAACTCTCGATCCGATGGTGTGCGCTTACGCATGGCACAACCTTCTTCTGGTTAGTTTAGTGTATAATATATGAGAGGTAAGTCACCAGAGTAGTTGCGATGGTGACTAAACACAAGTCTAGCGCACCAAGGTCCTTGATAGTTCCTTCTCAAAATGGGTCGTTGATAGTTACGGTACAAAGAAAGAGAGTAGTAACTTTTTCTTATGAGGGACTAATAAAAATAACTTTAATAAGAAAAAAGTAACTTTTTAACAAGAAAAAGGTCTCAGAACGACCTAGTAGATGCATTTCATTCGAGCGTCGGGATTACAATTACAAAGAGGTCCCAGAAGATGCACATGACCTGCATGTTTACAGAAAGAACCCTCAAACATAAGCAATTGGGTCCTCTGCTGAATCAAGCTCCGCTCGACATCTGGCCAGCAACACCTAAAATTGTCAAGACGGACCTGAAGGAGGGCCTCCACATCAGCATCATGCCCGGAGGTTAATGAACATCAAACTTGTGGTTCAGGAGGGCTGACCTTTGGCCGAGATAAGCAAGGGGAAAACGACAGTCGTTGTCCAAGTCACGTGTTGGTGACCTCCTGGGAACGCATGCATCCTAACTTACCCACAACACAAACGAGTAACCCTCACCGAGTCTAGCCTCATCGATGGAACCATCACCTCCATGGCTCCATATCGGAGATTGAAAGGGTAAGATGGTTAACCTAGAGGAGGGGTGAATAGGTTTCTCCAAATTTCTTAATAATCTTTTACAAGTTTTAGGCTTTGCGAAATATAATGTGCCTAAATACAAACTAGGTGAGGTAACCTAGATGATGATACATGATACTTCAAGCACGAAGTCTATCACAAAGTAAACAACACAAGTAAAGTTTAGAGATAACTGAAGCACGCGGAGACGAAGATGTATTCCCGTGTTCACTCTCTTTGGGAAGGAGGCTACGTCACGTTGGAGAGGTGTGTGGTTCTACGAAGGATTCCACAATGCCACGAAGGCTCACCTTCTTATCCGAGCCTATTCCACAAAGAAATATCTCACTTTACTCGTGGTAGACTTTAAGGTAGTCTCCAAACCCTCACAAACTTTCCACGGGGAAAATCATAAGCCAAATGCCTCCGAGCAACCCTAGCTGCCTAGGGTTTCCTACAAACCCAAGAGTAATGAGCAAACTCGATGAACTCAAGTGGGGATGAACTTTGGCTTGGTGGAAAGATAGATCAGGACCTCCTCTTTCTTTTTACCAAAGGGATTTGGATTTGGTTGGGTAGAATGGGAGATTCTCAAGCTTTTAGTGTTTCAACAATGGAGACAGAGAGAGAGAGCTCAATGATAGAATCTGAAATGGAATGCCTAACTTCTCAATGGAGAAGAAAGGGGTATATATAGTCTATGAGGGAAACTAGCCGTTTTGGGGAGTCTGCGCCAGAATCAGCGATAAGTCCGGCGGAGCCGGAATGTGCGCCGAAATATTTTGGCGCCATTCCTGGCATGCCGAATTCCTCGCCGAAACAAAACGGCGACCGCCAGATACTCCCGCATCAGCCGAAATACGAGGCAGAGAGCCGTTTTGGTTAACACCAGGAAGAATTGGCAGCTGCTGAAACTTTTCGGCGAAGATTCTAGCAGCGCCGGGTTTCTTGCCGATTTCTAAAACCCCCTTTTTTAAGCTAGTTTCTGTTTCGGCTACTTGCTCTTCTCGATTGGGTGTGATGGCTATTTGCTGTTAGGATGTGTATGTGATGGAATGGCATCCCCAAAGAGCTCATCGAGACCGTCCCTCTTAATAGTGTGGTGTTTCCTACTAGACTCAAAAACAAAGAGAGATAAATATAAAGGAAAACACTGACTCTTCTCTTGAGTAAACGAATAGGGGTCTCACACCACCTCTCATCATCAAATGCAAATAATTCATGTGTATGCACTTAATAGAGGCATTAGTCCATACTCTAACTCCGGTGTCAAAATTAACCAAAACAATAGATAAGGGCAATTTGCCCTTATAATCTCCCCCTTTTTGGTTAACAATGACAAATCAAGCTAGAGTCGCACATAGATATTATGATAAGCTGAAAGAGACAATTTCCATGAAAGATTTTAGGAGATCTCCCCCCATAATGTATGCACATGATAATGTTGTGTTTGAATGCAAGGTGCAACACTTAGGAAAATGAATAGCTTACCCAAAATCCTTAGGATATTAGCATGACAGGACAAGTTAATAGAGCAAGGATATCTAATACAAAATAAACAGAATAGTATAGGATATCCAAGTACTTAAATAAAAAACAAACTTTTCCATCGCACACAAGGTTTGATAAAGAACTCCAAATAGTCACGCAAGCCATACCAAATAGAGAACGCAAGGCTTGTGCAAATGGCAACAACAATAAAAGGGACTCTCAACTCTCTTCTCCCCCTTTGGCATCGAAACACCAAAAAGGGATAACAAAACAGACAAAGCAAGTGCTCAAAACGCAAAGTGAGAGTCATCGTGAGAACGAGCAACCTCCTAGGGATCATCGACTTCTTCTTAGTCCTTATCCCCATCTATCTCCTTAGTCCAATCTTCATCTTCCTGAATCTCAGGGGCTGCAACAAGGTGAGACTAAGAGCTAGCAAACTGAGAGAGATCTACCCCTTGGGACATGTCATCATCAATAGGAGGCATCTGATAGTTCGCATAGGGAACCGGGAGCATGTCAGGAGCATCCTAGGAGGTGTCAACCCTTTCTCAACAAGAAAGACAGAGTGCCTACACCGATTCTCTTTGATGATCTCAAGGATCTTATGAGCTACATCTTAGGCGCTGCAGCACATCTCAAACATGGAAGTGAAGAACTTGGGAAGACCCTTCTTATGAGAAGGATCGGGGAAGCTAGAACCTGAGCCAGAAGCCACAAATTGTGGGTCATGACTAGCCTTGGTCCGAGACTTACGAGGCATCATCTCTAGAAGATCCACAAAGGTGCCACGAGAGGGAACAATGAAGTACTCCATCTCAATAATCTTGCCCTTGTTCAAGCCCCTAGGAACGGTGAAGTTGATCAGGCGCGGAATGAACTAGCAATAGTTGGGGGTCATGCGCTTCTCAACAGTCCGTTGAATTTATGAGAAAATGAAGTCACAACCATTTATGTTTTGTAGCCTAGCAGGGTGACAATAGAACATCAAGTTGCGGTGATAGCCAGTACACCTATCCTCATCACCCGCCTTGCTCACCAGGTTGTAGTGAAAGATCTTGGCAAGAGCATTTTAGTAGAAATACATCCCGGAGAGACGAGGGGGGGGATGAATAGGATCCTCAGGATATCAGTGAGCAATGGAGTGCTTGTCCATAATCTTCTGAGAGTGAATGCAAATCCCAAACGCACAACCATCACCATAGACGACAGCCTCATAAAACTGCTCAAAGGGTTAACCAATGTCCAAGGGTTGACCAATGTACTTTACAGTTGGTTTAGGATTGTTTAGGCCATACCTACATAGAAAACCTAGGTTAGGACCATGGTTCCACCGGTTTCCCTCCGTTTGCCCTCTCATGGGAGTTTTCTCCTATAGGTCCAGCACTTCTCTAAGTGTTATCACATGCACCGTAGACGGTCACACCCGGAAGCTAGGTATTCCATCTAGGAATATTCCATCACACTTGTGCATGTATGTTAGGGCCACACGTAGGTTCTCGTAGCATTTTGGTGCTCAGGTGGTCCTTCTCCAGCGAAACCGTAATCTAAGGGCCCCGCTGTTCTAGCCCCTAGCTTTCTCCGTACGAGGGTTGACCAATGTATTTTACTGTTGGTTTAGGACTGTTTATGCCATACCTACATAGAAAACCTAGGTTGGAACCATGGTTCCGCTGGTTTCTCTCTGTTTGATCCGTCGTGGAAGTTTCCTCCTACAGGTCCAGCACTTCTCTAAGTGTTATCGCATGCACCGTAGACGGTCACACTCGGGAGCTAGGTATTCCATCTAGTGCTAGGGCCACGCGCAGGTTCTCGTGGTATTCCGGCGCTCAGGCGGTCATTCTTCAGCGAAACCCTAATCCGAGGGCCCCACTGGTCTAGCCCCTAGCTTTCTCTAAAATTATATGTACCATTTTTATATTTTATTCAACAAGAATATGTAATATTTGAGTTTAGATAGATCTTATTTTCCGCAAATTTTTAATATATTATATGTATTTTTTCTAAATTATAATGATTTAGTTATGATTTTTCTAGGTTTATTGTGGCAAAAAGGAAAAATATCTATGTCGACGCCCGAGCCGTTGGCGTAGTGTTACATGCTGGACCGACGGCATAGCCGTCGACATAGCGCAGACGCCGTTGCCGCGCCGTTACGGCCCGGCCTTCTGGTCCCACGCCGAGGCCCACCTACGCCGACGACTAACCTGGGCCGACGGTCTGTATGCTGGCCCGCCCGGCTCGGGCCCCTGTCGGCGTTGCAGATGGCCGTCGGCATCTTGACCGTTTCCTGTAGTGTCTCCTCATGATAGTTTTATGGGTGCGGGGCGACGATGTTCGCTAGTTTCACAAGGAGACGTGGTGTCACCTCTAGTCGGTAGTCTTGGGTGCTTTTTTAGGGTGGGTTGCTATTTTTTTTATCTTTGTGTTGCTTTGTAGGATTTTCTCGTCATTTTGCTATTTATAAAACAGGATGAAAAGCATGGTTTAAGTACTATACCTGCCTAAGTGTAATGCGCACACTGATATTGACGATTGTCGTTCAGCGTTATCGAAGAAAAAATGAAGTCTAAAGAAGACGCTTGAAACGGCAGAGAGATCAACACGAACATCGCCAGCTCTGGAGTCCGTGGTCCGGAGTGATTGTAGGCTTCCACTTCCGGCTTCCGAGAAAAGGCTCCCGGCCGTTTCACGCGAGAGCCGAAGAGCTGCGGACTCGATAGCCATCCCATGTGCGTGCTGCTTGGCGCCAATTGTTTACGCTAGAGACGTGGAGGGGGAGAATGCTCCCGTATTTGGAACCCTCAAACGGCCGCGAGTGGCACGCAACAACCCCCTGTTCCTTCGTGTGGTCGTGTTCGATCCGTCTCTCACGTTGCTTGCTTGTTTGTTCGTCCCCGTGAGTGAACAGTTTCAGGTGAAAATTAATTAAGGAAGCCGAGGCGCCAAGAAATGCTGCCGCGTGTGCCACTGATTGATACCATCATCTCATATCATGGGTTAATAATCATGGGCCATCGATATCCTCCTTTTTTAGCTTTAAGATTTGTACTGAATCCACTACGGAGTAGTATTCTATTGCTTTCTAGTAACGGCATAGCGCGGCCTTCCACTGCCTGGAGCTCACCTGCTCTCACCAGCGGATTAGTTGTTAGTAGTTGACGATATGGCATCGTAGGCCGTGTCGACAGCCAGTGTCGACCTTTGAATCCGTCGATGCGAACACAGGTAAACTAAGGGCGTGTACAATGATCGATAAGATAATCTTATCTTATAAATGTCACATCGTTTGATATGACAACAAAATACGATATACAATGGATTTTTTTATTAGTCTTATCTCTAGCATTAGATGCTCCTAAATATGTGGTGAGATATATTATTGCTAAGAGATGATCTCTTAGCCAAGAGAAGTCAAACGTCTTTTTTTATTTCTCTTTCTTCCAACTCAGCAATCATCTTATGTGACATTGCTAAGATAAGACCATTGTACGTGCCATAATGTGATAATGCCTGCCTTCGATTCTACCCTACTGCAGCAAACGGCTCCGGGTATGTAAATAACTCAGATTCTGACCGCCAACAATCCCTCGGCAGCCTCAGCTTCAGCACTCCGAGTTCGACTCACGTACGGTTCTTCCGATTCATTTGACCACACACTAGTGCTTAGCTCGATCTCCCCGTCCTCCAGGCTCGCGCATGAAGTCAGATACGCCAGCCTAGTGGCCGTGGCTAGCGCCGAGCAATTTTGTCGGTGATTTTTCTTTCATGCAACAGAACATCTGCGAAAGGCGAGCACTTGCGGAGGGAGGGAACACTTCTCGTCTCAAAACGGAAGACAAGGACACTGACTGACCCCTGCCGCTCAGCGGAGCAATCCGCTGGTACACTAGTGCAAGCAAGAAAACGGACCTATGATGCATTTTGACTCTGATCCTTTCAAGTATTCTTTGATTTGCTGTTTCAATACTCAGGCTTGGAGTTTAGGGTTTAATCCTAAACTCTTATAAAAGATTCTTATATTAAAAGGTTTTGCTTAGGGCAAAGCCTACATTTAAACACTAACTTGGGATTTCCGTGTTGTTTGTGTTCACAGGTTGTAGATCAAAGGTTTGTGCAAGGTTGAGAGGATAGATAGTATAGTGTAGGGTTCTAGATTAGGTTTATCTTTTATTTGAATATGAATAAAGATCATATTTCTTTCACACACTTGTGTTTGTGGCTTCAATTTCTGTTATCTAAATTTTGTGTGTGGTACTTGGATTTGAATGGAACATTTATATTCCATTGCCTATGATATACATGTGGATGTGTGTACTTTGAGTTTGAATTCAAGTTTGACTTAGGTCAACTTCCATTCTGAATTCATTCAAATTATTTAAGTTTTGAGTTTGAATAAGGTTTCAATGCCTAGTGACCATTTGGTTGCAATCAACCTCACTAGAGCCAAATTCAAACAAATTATAAGAATTTTCGAATTGACCCTAAATTTCTATATGCATGCTATGCAACAATATCAATTCACACATCTACCCTTCCTATAATATATATCCCTAGGTCATTACACGAAACGGATCCGACCATCTCCGATCATCGTGTTGTTGCTTGGTGAAGAGGGAGCCACCGAATTCATGAGACGGTGTTAATTGACGAGGGATGACCTCGGCAATGCTCATTGTTATTGTTGGGGATATACTTTTCGGGTATCCTCACAGTTCCTCACTGACCAGGGTGGCCCACTTCGGGTTAGAGTTTTGCTTCACGGACGACCCAGTCAGGGAGAAAGACGGAGTCCAATCCGGCTACGGGAAGGCCCAGAAGACTTACCGACTTAGGCCCATAATGTTACTTGTAGTTCAAGATGTACTCTGTAACCGACTCTTAGTCGTAGCCGGATAGGTCTCTCCTGTAAACCCTAGGTCGGATATCTATATAAGCCGTCCTAGGGAGAGCCTTTAGGGCACCCAATGCTTTAGACCCTCAACTCGCACAGACGAAACCCTTGTAACCCATATTCCGGCTCTGCCAGACATCGATTGCTAGCAGAGTAGGATCCATCCAAAGCCGTGATTCAACTGGTAAACCTGTGTGCTCACCGTCCCGGAATACCGTACGTCTCACACCCCTCTCTTCCGCACACCTCGAGGACCCCCTCATGGCGTACTTGTCATCAATCCGATGATAGTTGGCGCCCACCGTGGGCAAGTGAGCTTCGGATCTGCGTTTCGAGCGGAATCTGCAAGAATCGGAATCGGCGAGACCATCGCCATCGGTCGCATCCTCTACGCCAGCGACATCCCTCTCATCGTTCTCGACGAGACTTGGATTCCGGCTAGGGAGACTGTGACTGCCTACACAATCATGTCTTTTGGCGAGATCGATGTTTACATCGGTTTCGCTGAACCTGCCCCACCCACCCCTGCGGTGATGATAGAGGCAGGAGACTCTTCTGGGTCCCCTTTGTCTGCGAAGGCGGCAGAGTTCCGGATCTCAGAAAACCCTAAACCCATCCAGGCCGCACCAGTTGCGGAGATAGTGGAGAAATCCGAGCCTGAAGAAGACCTAGCGGTCCAAGTCGAATCTGGAGTGGATCTCCCTAGAGGAGCCGGATCCCAGATCGACCCACCCGTGGAAGTCGAAATTCAGGAGGAGCAAGTCAACGACACTGATTCCGGCTCTGATGACGCCGGGACAGACATGCCTTTCCTAAGGCACACACTGCGACGTATGATACTGCAAGATGCAAGCGCAGATGTAATCCTCGAGACCATCAAAAGTTTTGACATGGCTGACCGCGAGAGCCGCAGGTACCTCAGGAAGCACGTGTCGCACTTTGTCGGATATGTGGGATCTAGATCCGGCTCTGCCGATGCTGGAGAAAACACCGACTCTGTGCTAGAGGCAATTGGAACAAACGCTGACGTATCCGCATCCTCGGATGAATCGATGACGTCAGCGGATTTCCGAAAGTTCTCCGCGGAATATGAAGAGGAGTATAACTCCAAAGCTGCAGAAGAAGGAGAAGCCATGGATGAAGGATCCGGGGAACACTCTCCCAAAGCGCAAGATGACATGGACGTCAGAGATAATCCCGAAGTCCAGATGTCCGAAAGTACCGATCAAAGCTTGACTCCGGGAAATGGACCCAAAGCCGTCTTTGCTACTGGCGCTGCCAAGAAGGCAAAGAAGAAGAACAAGAAGAACAAGACCCTGGCAAAAGACCCTCTGGCAGAGGAGGTGATTGCTGAGGAATACGAAGAAGACTCGGATGGAGCACTTATCCTAGAAGAGCCAAAAAAAGAAGAATCGGTGGATAGACACGTGATCACCGAAGGTGCGCGTAAACTCATCGATGCTGCACTAACCACACCTATCCCTACAGCTGCAGAACTTACTGCTGAAGAATTGGACGAAAGGGCCCAAGCCCTAGAAGCGCGTCGTTAACAACTCCTGGATGAAGCCAAAAACATCGAGGAGGAGAAGAAACGCATGGCAACTAAGGATTACATGTCTCGGTTGCATCAGAAAACATGGAAGCGCCACACCAATGATGACCAATTCCCACATATCCGTGCCATCCTTTTCGGAGATGAGATGGGGAAGCCACAGAAGGATAACAAAAGAGATTGGGTATATCCAACCCTAGTATAGAATACCGTGGCGGCCTGAGAAATTCTATCGTCTAATCCAGGACCGGAGGAGATCCGTTTGGGTATCAAACTACTCAACAAGGGACTGGAGCAGCAAAAGGTCGCCCTGTCCGGAAGTCAAAAACTGGTCTCAGATTCCGACCAATGTCGCACAGATCCGGCATGGGCTGACGTAAGACCCCACCGCGTTCCGGAGCAATATCATCGCCCTGAACGTCGGGAGGACAATTATTCGAGAACCGGATCGTCAGGACAGCATCGCAGGACTACGCGTGACTGGAGCAACGTCGCCCCAGCGGCCGAGAAAGAGGCCATCGCTGCTCTGAATCCGAGGAATCCTTCCTAATGAGAGTCTAATGATCGAACGGGAGAAGATAAAGAGAAACGTCGGGAGGAGGATCGTCAAAAAATGCCACCTCCTAGACATACAAGCCGTCCGGCTGAGCCTCACCATAGTGGGAACAGCGGACGAAGGAACGACGGAAACCATGCCGGGACAAGCCGGCAGGGGGCTCGTCGTAGCCAAGACCCTCCCCGGAACCGGAATAATGACGCTCCGAATGGAGGCCGGCGATCAGCCGGAAATTATCCAGCTGCCCCACCCTCTCCACCAGGCAGTCATCATAACGGCTCCCAAGGGGGACAAGGAGGACGACGTGGTGGAGGAGGTGGTGGCAGAAGCCAAAGTCCGGCTCAAAGGCACCGCAGCCACAGCCGGCATTCGGGACAATCTCTATCCCCGAACGACGCAAGGCACATGATCAACTCCAACATAGAGGCGCGGCGCTATAAAAACGATGATATCTACATGGGCCCAAAATGCTTCGGACCACGCATCAGAGCTACAAGATTACTAGAAGGATTTGCTATCTCAAGGCATATTAAAGCCTACGACGGCATTGCTCGGCCAGATACCTGTCTACAGGATTTTTTCCAAGCTTGCTGCATCGCCAAAGGCAGAAACAGTCTGGTCGCAACCCGATATCTCCCACTTATGTTGCGGAAGACAGCACGATCATGGCTTAATGAACTTCCGGAGAACACCATCCACAACTGGTATGACATGCAAAGTGCGTTCTTTCGGAATTTCGAAGGCACGTATCGGAGGCCCTGTACGGTAGGAGACCTACAGCGTTGCACCTAGAAGGCCGGAGAAACTTGCCGAGATTACCTCGGACGATGGATCGACACCAAGAAATCCTGTGAAGGAGTAAACGATCAAACCGCGATTGAAGCTTTCATCGCAGGACTCCCAATTGGTCTACTACATCACCGCTTGAAGTGCGACAAGGTTACTGACTTGGGGGAGATGATAGAAACAGCGAGCAAGTATGCAGATGCTGACGATGATGTAGAGGTATTGCTCAATGCCCTAGCTGTACCCCAGTCGGCAAAACAACCAAAGCAACAAGCTCAGAAGCGCAAAAATACCTCGGAAGAGAAACCCAATGCGTAAACAGCAGTGGTCACTGCTACTTTCGGGTCTGGAGGATGAGGAGGACGCGGCGGAGGCCGCGGGCGTGGCCGTGGGACTTCAAGAGTCCAAGGTAGAGGAGAACAGCAACCAGGCAAAACCTGCTCTTAGGCCAACATTGCCAATAACCCATGCGTACATCACCTGGACGCCAATGGGGGCTCGTCCCACACCAACGCTGAGTGTCGTTTCAATGACAACATCAAAAGAGATGACACCGCGGACTACAAAGCTAAGCGGAAGAAGGGAAAGAAAAATCCTGAAAAAGAAAAAGAGACCAAGGAGGATTCTGACATGGAGGAAGCTGATGCTTCAAATCCCAAGCCGGAAGGGAAGAAAACTTTTCCCACCAAGAAGGACACTTACGTCACTTTCCTCGGATCTCAACCAGCAAAGGTCAAGAAAGCAGTTCTACACGAGCTCAATGCAACAGTTCCGGCTGTCCCCCAATACTTGGACTGGTCGGAAATGGCAATCACATTTGACTGTGCTGATCATCCGCCTAAGTTGCATAAGCGAGGAAAATACGCCTTAATCGTCAATCCACTTATTGACGGTTATGGTTTCTCCAAGACCCTCATGGACGGTGGTAGTGGTATCAATATTCTCTATGTCAAAACACTACGCCGGATGAGGATCTCGGAAACCCAGCTGAACCATAGCTTTGTGATCTTTTATGGAGTTTCCCAGGAAGACAAGCTAATTCCCTGGGAGAGATTACTTTAGATGTTACCTTTGGAACTCCAAAGAACTATCGGACGGAAGCACTTTCCTTCGAAGTGGTCCCTTTCAAGAGCGCGTACCACGCTATATTCGGACGTCCGGCTTACTGGAATTTTATGGCTCGTCCGTGTTACATTTACAATATGATGAAAATTTCAGGTCCCAACGGCGTGATCACCATCAGGGGAGACCCGAAGAAAGCGCGAGAGTGCGAGGATGGAAATGCCGCCTTTGCTGAAGCCGTGCTACACGCCTAGGAGTACCAGGAGATCAAGAAGAGCATAGATCCGTCCGAGATGCCCGCAACGAAGAAGGAGGCGACAAAGCCAAATCCGGAGTTCAAGGCATCAGAAGAGACGAAGAGGACGCCGTTGAAGGACGATGACCCCTCCAAGGTGACCCAGATAGGCGTAGGCCTAGGTAGCGCATAGGAAAACGCGCTCGTCAAGTTCCTCCAAGCAAATCAAGATATATCTTCGCATGGCAGTGATGACCCACAAGTATAGGGGGTGTATCGCAGTATTTTCGAGGGAAGTGAAACCCAATTTATTGATTCGACACAAGGGAAGCCAAAGAATATTTATCAGCCTTAACAACTGAGTTGTCAATTCAGCTGCACCTAGAAACAATCTTGCTCACAGCAGTTTATCAGTAGCAACAGTTTTGTAGTAGGAATAGTAAAGTAACAGCAGTAGCAAAGCAAAGACAGTAGTAACAAAAGCAAGAAAGGATTTGAGTGCGGTAGGCATAGGGATGGATGGACGGGCGTTGCATGGACAAGACAATTCACATAGCAATCAGAACATAGGGCAATTGCAGATAAATAAGATAAAGCATCCAAGTACTAGACAATCCTAGGCATGTGTTCCATATATAGTCATACGTGCTCGCAATGAGAACTTGCACAACATCTTTTGTCCTGCTAGCCCGTTCGCAGCGGGGCCTCTAGGGAACTACTGGCAATTAAGGTGCTCCTTTTAATAGAGCACCGGAGCAAAGCATTAACACTCCATGAACACATGTGATCCTCACATCAAAGCCTTTCCCTTCCGGTTATCCTAATTTCTGTCACTTCGGTGCCATAGGTTCCGGACAACAACGTGTGTATACAACTTGCAGATAAGACCAAGAACAATACTATCATAATAAATCAATAACATGTTGAGATCTGAAATCATGGCACTCGGGCCCTAGTGACAAGCATTAAGCACAACAAGTCGCAACAAAGTCATAAAGCACTAATAAAATATACTAGGCACCATGCCCTAACAATCTGATGCCATTACATGAACGATCTCATCCAATCCCTACCATCCCCATAGCCTACAGCAGGGGATTACTCACTCATAGATGGGGGAAAAATGAATGGTCGATGGAGAAGCGATGATGATGATGATGGCGATGATCTCCAATTCCCGTCCGGAAGGTGCGTAACGGAGTTTCGGTGTCAAGCTGGAATCTGGTGGTGGCGGAGCGGAACTCCTTTGGAAAAACGTCGAACCCCAAGTTTTTAGGTCAAGGCTCTTATAGGCGAGAGAGAGGCCGAGGGGTGCTGGGGCCCACACCACCTGGCGCTGCCTGGCCTGGCGCCACCAGTGGTGTGGCCACCCCAGGGCTCTTCTCTGTCTCGTATTCTGGCTCCTGGAGTCTTCGGGTGAAATAGGATTTTTGGCATATTTTCTGGGATTTTTCCTGATAGTTGATTTTTTGCACAAAAAGTAGACACCAAGGCAATTCTGCTGAAAAAGCGTCAGTTCGCATTAGTTGCATCCAAATCACACAAGTATAGAGGAGAAACAATAGCAAAAGTGTTCGGGAAAGTAGATACGTTTTGGACGTATCAGGCAGCCATCTTACATGACCGGAGTACCTAGGGAACTTGCCGAGCACTCTCTAAATGTAAACCCGAACACTAAACCCGTCAAACAGTCCCTACGACGATTTGGCGATGAAAAGCGTAAGACAATAGCTAAGGAACTAGCACGGCTCGAGTTAGCCGAATTCATAGAAGAGGTCATCCACACTGACTGGTCGGCCAATTCTGTAATGGTCCCTAAAAAGGACACCACTGATTTAAGGATGTGTGTTGATTATACTGCCTTGAACAAGGCTTGTCCAAAAGATCCATTCGCTCTGCCTAGAATTGATCAAGTTATCGATTCTACGGCAGGCTTGAACCTCCTCTGTTTTCTCGACGCATATTCCGGTTATCACCAAATACGGATGAAGGAATCTGACAAAGTCAAAACTTCATTCATAACCTCCTTCGGAACCTTCTGTTTTGTTACGATGCCCTTTGGGCTAAAGAACGCAGGAGCTACGTACCAGCGCACGATGAGCGTTGCCTCCATGACCAACTCGGGCGCAACGTACATGCATACGTGGATGATATTGCGGTAATGTCCAAAAAGAAGGAAACGCTGATTTCCGATTTGGAGGAAACATTTGCCAACCTACGAAAATACAACATCATGCTTAACCCGAAGAAATTCTTCTTTGGAATACCAGCTGGAAAATTGTTAGGTTTCATCGTGTCTCAAAGAGGCATAGAGGTGAACCGGGACAAAATCAAGGCTATACTCAATATTCCCAGGCCAACTCGCCTGAAGGACATACAAAGATTAACTAGCTGCATCGCATCGCTGACGAAGCTTGGTGAAAGAGCCGCACCATTATACAAACTCATGAAAAAGACCAAGGATTTTGTTTGGACTGATGAAGCTGAAGCTGCACTACAAGACCTGAAGAAAGTACTCTCATCTGCTCCTATCCTTGCAGCGCCGGAACCTCAGGAACCGATGTTGCTTTATCTTGCTGCGACAAATAAGGTCGTTAGTATCGTCATGGTGGTGGAGAGATCAGAGGAAAATCAGGAACACCTAGTGCAGCACCCGACTTACTTTGTCAGTGAGGTCCTGACAGAATCAAAACAGCGGTATCCGCACTATCAAAAATTGGCTTACGGTGTTTTTCTAGCATCTCGTAAGTTATGACACTACTTTTAGGAGCATCCAATTACCGTGGTAAGCACACCTCCCATGAGAGATATAATCAACAACAGTGACACCAAAGGACGCGTCGCCAAATGGGGCATAGAGCTTTCAGCTTTTGATATTGAGTATAAACCTCGGACAGCAATCAAATCCCAGATCCTTGCTGACTTTGTCGCTGACTGGACAGAGATGAAGGAGAACATGTTCCTCCCTGAGTCGGAATAATGGACCCTCTTTTTCGATGGGTCTAAGGCTCAAGGGGGCTCGGGGGCTGGCGTGGTGCTCAAATCACCCCAAGGAGATAAACTTTTATACATGTTGCAGATCCACTTCACAGCGACAAACAATATTACTGAGTATGAAGCACTACCGCATGGAATCCAGATTGCTAAGGATATTAGCATCCGATGTTTGATGTGTTACGGAGATTCGGATCTTGTTGCTCAACAAGTGTCGGATATTTGTAATGCAAATAAGCACATGGCAGCATATAAAGCTGTCGTGGATGATCTATCTAAATCGTTTGAAGGGTTTGAGGTTCAACACATCCCTCGAGCAGAAAATGAGAAAGCAGATGCACTATCTCGGATAGGTTCTGCGCGAAAAGAGGTCCCGGATGGCGCTTTTTTAGAGCACCTCAAAGTTCCCTCAATAAAGGGAGTAGATGAGGAATATCCGACCAAATCCGACTCACCTTTGATAGCAGTTCTGGCTGTAATTCCCAGCTGGACTCAATCCTACCTAGATTATCTGGTAGATGGCAAATTACCCGAAGACGAGGTGCTGAGCCGGCAGATTATCCGACGAGCAAAAGCCTATACTATTGTTAAAGGTGAGCTGCATAAGCGGAGTGTTTCTGGGGGTTTTCAGCGCTGTGTATCTCCCGAAGATGGAGTGGAAATCTTAAGAGAAATCCACGAAGGCGAATGCGGTCACCACGCTGCAGCCAAATCTTTAGTGGCAAAAGCTCTTAGACACGGGTTTTTCTGGCTTACAGCTCAGGCAGATGCCGAACGATTAGTCAAGACGTGCAAAGGCTGCCAAAACTACGCCAAACAAGCTCATGTTCCGGCTGATCAGCTGCGAACAATACCTATAACATGGCCCTTTGTGGTCTGGGGCTTGATATGGTAGGACCTTTTAAACGAGCTCCAAGTGGATTTACTCACCTCTTAGTGATGGTGGATAAATTCACCAAATGGATTGAGGCTAAACCTTTCACTAGTTGTGATGGAGCAACAGCCAAAAGATTTGTTGAGGATGTTATAATCCGGTATGGTTATCCACATAGCATTATCACGGACAACAGGAGTAACTTCTCTATGGGAGAATTGGCTGAATTCTGCAACAAGCAAAGTATCCGGTTTGACATTGCGTTAGTCGCACATCCACAAGCTAACGGACAAGTCGAAAGAGCAAATGGTTTAATCCTACAAGGCCTGAAACCTAGACTCGAAGCACCACTACGACGTGTTGCGGGGGCTTGGGCAGAGGAATTACCCTCTGTAATATGGAGTTTACGAACGACTCCGAATAGGTTAACCGGATACACACCTTTCTTCTTGGTCTATGGTGCAGAAGCAGTTCTTCCTAGTGATTTGATTCACACTTCTCCTAGAGTGGTCGCGTATATTGAAGAGGATGCCGAGATTTCTCGATAAAATGATCTCGACTTAGTCGAAGAAGTTCGCGTCGTTGCTGAAATGAGATCTACAGCCTATCAGCAGAAGTTACGCAAGTATCATAGCTAGAGAGTCCGAAATAGATCTTTCAATAAAGGTGATTTGGTTCTCAGGCTTGTGTAACAAAGAAAGCACAAACTTTCCCCGGTATGGGAAGGGCCCTTTTTAGTTAGTCGAGTATTGCACAATGGATCGTACTACTTAACTGACATGAGGCCAGTCAAAGAAAGACCTGCTACTGAGAAGATAAAGAGAGCTGGAGGCCGTACAAATCCGGATGAGTTAGACAGACCGTGGAATATTGCTCAGCTACGTCCCTTTTATTCTTAGTTTATCCTTCTTTGTAAACATATATATGTACATGTTCTGTGAGAAATAGAAGTTTTGGTTGCCTCAATATTTTCTAAGAAGTTTTTACCATCTTATTTCCGAATGATCATGTCATAGTCGAAAATCCCAGAATGCTTGAAAGTACTTTATGCTCATGTTCGTTCTGGTTTAGATTTCCGATTCTCAAACTGCTACCCTCGGGTATAACTCTAAAGTTTCTGGTGTTTACTTTGGTTATTTGTCTGATTGCTGGATGCGGACATTTTCCGAGTAGTGAATTGTTGGTACTGGAAGCCGGCTTTGTTTCCGAGTTTAAACTGGTTTAGCAATTGAGCTGCTGTTCGCAAAGTTTCCGTAAGATTTAGCTGCTCACGAAAGGGACGAGGCGGAAAGCCAGATAAACGATAAGTATGGACAAAAAAACACAAGTGCTTATGTAAAACATTTCAGGCACACAAAAAATTAAAGCCAAAAGTGCTGAATAGATCAAAAGCTTAGTACTAGCAAAATAATAGTACTGCATATTTACAGGCCCATCATGTTTTTCAGAATAACACAAATATTTCTGTTAATCTATGGTGCAGGAGAGGAAGGAGCTGGCGGCTCGCTGGATACACCGCCTTGGTATCATTCCGAGATGTCCGCATTCGAGATGGTGCATTCATCATCGGAAACTTCTGCTGATTCTTCTAGAGAAGGAGGCGGAGTGTCCACGCGGGTGAAGAAAGGGGTCTCATAGCTGGTCAAATCAGCCACGTGACACCCATATCCGGCGCAGGAGTGCATGATGGCTTGAAGGTCCTGCTCCTGGCCGTCTTCATCTACTTTGCAGTACCCTCTGGTCACTTGCCATATTTCCATGTTTCCATGGTGGCTCATGACCATGGTGAGAGCGTTCTGTGCCGCAGTCCACGTGTAGGACATGTTCCAATCCTGAACAAGTTGTGGCATCTCCTTTTCCTTGTCCCGCACCTAAAAATCCGACATGATGTGCATGTCTGGAATCTTGAGAGCTTTGCTGATGTCCTCAAGGGATTGGCGGAAGTCATGAAGCAGGTCACCGACTTGGGTAAGCCAGTGGGTGCGGGGCTCGGTGGAGGAAGAGTCTGTCAAGTTCAGAGGACCTATACATAAAACAAGTTAAGAAAAATCCGACATTGATAGAAGTCGAAGAAAAAGACAAGTTAGACCGATGGCACGTACCGAAAATGACGTTGTCAATTTTGGTCTTCTCTTCTTGGAGACTCTAGAGTTCTGCCCGTAGCGCCTGGGAAAGGTCCGTCTCTCTACTAAGCTCATTCTTGAGGTCCGAGATTGTTTTAGCTTGAGCAACGATTTTGCGATCACGCTCTTCAGTAGCCATGGAGGAGGACTCAAGGACTTGAGCTATGCTCTTTTCATGATCCGCCTTGAGCTTATCCAGCTCTTGGCGCAGCTCCTTGTTCTCCACCACCAAAGTCTTGAGGTTCTCGGCCTCTTCAATCATGGCGCAGGATTGTTTTACCAGCGTTGTAAGTCAAAAAGAACAACAGATCAGAAAAAATTCGGCATTGAAAATACAAAGACAAGGTTTGAGTCTTGGAATGTTTACCTTCGGCCTCATCCTTGGTAACTTTAAGTTCAACATTTTTAAGTCGGAGAGCTTTGATCTCTCTCCGCTTATCACAAACATTCTTCAATAAATCCTGGTTATAGGAACATACTTTCTGTAAGTCAGAATACCCAAAGTCAGAAAGCTACTAAAGACTTGGGCTAATATGTTTTGCTAATATCAGCACGAGCCTTGGGGGCTACACTAGTTCATTCTTTGACATCCTAATGAAGCATAAACCCGGATTATATATCCTACTTCATGCTTGGGGGCTAGAGGATATGATATGAAATAAAGGAAAAACAGGAGTTGGAATTCCGACTTACATATTGTTCGCGAGTGAGTTTATCCAAACTCGCGTTCACTTCAATGACAACCTTCTCGGCGAGAGTCAGAGGAATCACTGGTGCTATTGGAAGCTCACCAGTCCTTATCCTCTCGTCGCGAAGGCGCACCTAGGCAAGAAGGTCGGAGAACTTGACGTCCTCTGCTTCTTGTGCTTCTTCTTCGGCAGATAAAGTACTTTTCTCCAGGCATTGCCTGGCGAGCCGCTGGATTTCTTCAGCAGATTTCCGGGACAGGCCAAACTTGGCAAGTCTCGGATTGTTGATAAGGTTTTCGGCAAAAGTTTCTGCCGAGGGATCATTACCCAAAGAGGGTTCACCCTTATCTAAATCTGACTCACCCATGGTGACGTCAGTTTGCGATTCAAGGATCGCAGGCTCCATTGAAGGAGTCGGATCTTCGGCGACGACCGGAGAAGGGATGATCGCCGGTGTTGCGGAAGGTTGAGGGGCAGAAGTCGAAGGAGCCACAGCAAGAGAAGCTATGGTAAGCTTCGTCTGTCGCAAGGGCTTCGAAGAAGTTCCCTTCCCCTTGCCCTTGATGAGCGGTTTTGCTCTGAGAATGTAGTAAAGTCGGAAAACATTACATATCAGAAAGAAGTTCGAGTAAAGTACAAAGGCAGAAGTTGTGATTGAAAGTTACCTCTTCACGACGGGCACCTCCTTTGTGCCAACAGCCACTGTCGGAGCTTTGTGCTTCTTGAGCGCAAGGTCCAGCAATGGGACCACCTCTGTCTCCTGAGAAAACTCAGGTGGATATCCTTCGAGCGGAGCAAGTTCGGACTCGGTGAGGTCAGCAAGCTGAAAATAAGAAAACATATCAGTATTGCAGTGTAACTCAAAGATTGAAACACATAAAAGGTGTACTGATGGAAGCTTACCAGAACTATGGGGTTTTCCGCCGTATGCATATCTAGAGAAACCTCCGGGATCCTCCTCTCGATCCGCTCCCTGGTCAGCCACTTGATCTGGCTTATATAGCCCTGTGTGGTGTAGGCTTTGGGGCTGATGTAGAGGGAGTCTTTCTTGGACGACGTGATGGAGTGCATCAGTCGATCTCCGTGGTACTAAAGGGGCTGGATCCGGCGTGAGACCCAACATTGGACCAAGTCGGATCCCTTCAGTCCATTTTGTTTGATCAAGTATTCGATCCGCCTCTTAGCGAGGATCAGATCGTCGGTGAGAGCCGGAGTAGCCTCGTCCGAAGATGGTTGGGCCGTGGCAGCTCCGTCAAGAAAAGTCGGCAAAGCAGTAGCTTTGCTGGGAGCCGGAATATCCCTATGGTAAAAGAATGTGGCTGGCCATTGTTTGACCGAGTCATTGGCTAAGATTTTGGGATATGCGCGCTCGCGTCTAAGGGAAAAGCTAATAGTACCGGTGATGTAAGGAACACCGACAATGATAGAGTTTCTCCGGACATGAAAATAGTACTGGAATAGAGTCAAACTCGGCCTAATGCCAAGAAAACCCTCACACAAAGAAGCGTAAGCGCTCATCTCTAAGAGAGAGTTGGGAGGAAGATGATGGAGTTGAACTCCGTAATGATCAATCACCTCGGAGAAGAACTCCGAGGGAGGAAACAACAAACCTATGTCGAGGTGGGTGCCGAAGTGGACCCGCTCGCCGGCGCGCGGGTTGGGGATGGTTTCCTCGAAGCCACTCCGCCAGTCGTCGGCGCAGAGGAGCCCTTCCCTCTCCATCTTCTGGAGCTTCTCGTCCTCGAGCATGCAGGAGATCCAGAGCCCACAGAAGCTTTCTTTCTCCGCCACCGCTTCCATCGCCGCCGCTACCGCCAAGCCGGAGGAGGAAGATGAAGCCATTTCTCCGGTGGGCAGATGACCTAGGATGGGCGGTGCTGGGAGTTTTTGGGGGAGGAACGGAGGAGCTCTATGCGTGCAGAGAGATTGGGAGGGGAGGAAAAGGCAAAGGACTGGTGAAAGGAGAAGGAGAAAATCCTAACCTCTTATATCCACCTAACTGCGCCAAGATTCGTGCAAATGCTACAGTGTAACCGCCACGCGTCGTGGAAGGAACTGGGAAGGACCCCACGCGATGATTACGTCGCCTCGATATCCACACACGCATTGAAACGGCACCTCGGTTCCGCGAACCGCGGACCCACCAATGGTCGTGCTGACGGAATGCCTGTCAGATGACGTGACTTGACCATGACTTGTGTCAGGTGGCGTTAGAGACCAAGTTCCGGCTTAGTTTGAAATCAAGCTGGGAAATCCAAGTAACCTGTTGATAGGTCCGACTTATTTTTAAGACCCGGATCGTATTTTTTGTTGTGAAGTTTCAGGAACCCTTCAAGGTTCTGCAAGCCGAAGGTTAAGCTAGACGATGATAAATCCGACTTTGGATCTTGGAGGCCTCCGGGGGCTGCTGTTGAAGGAAATATGCCCTGAGAGGCAATAATAAAGTTGTTATTATGTATTCCTTGGATATGATAGATGTTTATTTTGCATGCTATAATTGTATTGATAGGAAACATCAATACATGTGTGTTTAATAAACAAAAAGGGTTCCTAGTTATGCCTCTCTTATAGACTAGCTTGTTGATTAACAAGATGATCAAAGTTTCCTGATCATGGACATTGGATGTTGTTAATAACAAGGTCACAGCATTTGTCAAATGATGTGATGAACATTCATCCAAAGTATAGCATTACGATCAATTCATTATGTTTATATTGCTATAACATCATACAAAGTAGTCTTAGTCCTTAGACCATGAGATCATGTTAATTGCTAACACCGGAAGAGTATCTTGATAACATCAAACGTCACACCGTAACAGGGTGACCATAAAGGTGGGTTCAGTGCTATGAAGGTGTTATGTTGAGGCTCATGGATCAAGAGTGGAATTTGTCAATCCCGATGACGGATAGATATACTCTGGGCCCTCTCGGTGATATCACATTAAGATAGCTTGCAAGCAAGTGATGTGATCACTAGAATGTTATATCACGGGAACGAGAAAAGAGTGCATGTCGGTAACGAGATCAAACTAGGTATTTGGATACCGATGATCGAATCTCGGACATGTATTATATCATGAGACGAAGGGATTAAATTGCTGACGTTAAAGGTTCTCACGATCACAGAAGTCATCGTTGAATATGCAGGAGTCAGTATGGATCTCCAGGTCTCGCTTCTGATTATTGATCTGAGAGGAGTCTCAATCATGTCTGCATTATTCGCGAACCGTAGGGTGACACACTTAAGGGTTGCAGGACACCATTTAGGAGCACATATGTTCCAGACAAAAGGTTTGCAAAGCGCAGGAAATGTTTTGATAGAAACATGAATTGTTTCGATAGAAACCGAATTGTTTCGGTGAAATTGCGTAAAGTGGTTCTGCATGTGATATTGAAATGTTGCAAGGGGTTTTATGTGAATGTTTGTTAATTAAAGTAATTAAAAAAATCTGAATAAAATAAATAAAAGAGTTTTATTAATTGAGAGTTGCATTTAATTTGGTGGAAATTAAATACATGTGAGTGGGATTTTGGGTGGAGGCCATGTTTATGTGAGTGGAGGTTCACCACATGAATGAAGGAGGGGATGAGTCCCCCCCCCCGCCTGCGCCGGCTATGGGAGGTGGGGGGTCTCCTCCTCCTATATAAAGCCCCCTCTCCTCTCACAAACCACACCTCCTCGTGAAGGATCTTTCTCCTCTAGATATTCCCCATGGTCTCAGATTAGCGAGATACATGTTCCGGTGGCCTTGGCCCGAAGGAGTTGCTTCGCTGATTCGCTGGAGCGAGGAGGTGGAGGTTGTCCGGTGGCTTGAACATGTGTGCGAGGACGGATGTGCTGCTGATTTGCGGCGCTCGGACTTCCACACGATCTTGAGATCGACAAGCGTACGACTACATCAACCACGAGTTCCTACTCGTTAACAAAACTCGTTGTCTTCGAGGGTAAGTTCTCCATGGATGTATGTCCACCCGTTGCTCTGTATCTAGTAGATAGATCTTGGCGTATAGTTCTCATCATAGGAACTTTTTTGTTTTCTATGATGCGGACCCAACAGTGGTATCAGAGCCTGATCTATGCGTAGGTGCTTTGCACGGGTAGTACACATATGTTTATATGTGGGCGATGATGATCATGTTATTGCATCTTCTATGTACTTTGGATATTGGTGGCATAGTGGGATGAAGCGGCCCGGACCAACCTTACATGTCATCGTACATGAGACCGGTTCCACGACTGACATGCAACTTGTTTTGCATAAGTGGCTGGCGGGTGTCTGCCTCTCCTACTATAGTCAATATCTGATTTACAACGAGTTGCTAATAACTTGGTTATCCTCGTTGTGGTTCATGTTCGTAGGTAAGACCGATTCTATCTCCAAAAGCCCTAAGCCACGTAAAACTTGCAATTGATAAATTAGAGGCGTCTAGTTTAGATCGTTGTTGGGCTAGTGTCTTGATATGGTATTGTTGTAAGTAGATGTATGATAGATACTCTTACAACTCACTTAACGTGTAAGTTCCATAGACCTTGGCCTTACACACAAAGGAATGATAGAGATCATACCACGATGCAAATGATAGAGATCAAATGCATGGACCATATCACCTCACTTCACACATTAGATGTTAGCATCTTATATTGCTAGTTTGGCACTTTTGGTAGCATTATAAGATGATCCCTCATTTAGATATCAAGATAAAATGTGTTCTTCCTTAAGTATGCACCGTTTTTTGGATCATGTTTTGAGGCATCACGTGATGATCGGGTGTTCTCGACTCTACGCTTTCATACAACGGGTGTAAGACAGTTTTACACACGCGAATACTAAGGTTCTTACTTGACGAGCCTAGAATGTACAGACATGGCCTCGAAACACGGACCGAAAGGTTAAGCATGAGTCATATAGTTGATATGATGCCCATATAGATGCTCGCCTTTGAAGCTACACCGACTCACGTGATGATCGGACTTGGTGTAGTGGATTTGGTTCATGTAATCACCAAAAGGACACGAGGATGTCGCTTTGAGTGGGAGTTCATTAGTAATTTGGATTAGTTGAACTAAATCTATCATAAACTTAGTCTAAATATATTTTACAAATTCTGTTGTAGATGGCACCACCTGCTTTTAATTTCAATGTGTTCATGGAGAAAGAGAAGCTTGCTGCGAATGGTAGCAACTTCACCAACTGGGCTATGAATTTGAGGATTCTCCTCACTGCTGCACAAAAGCAATATGTGCTAGAGGCGCCTCTAGGCCCCCCACCAGCTCCTGATGCCCCTGACGAGGAAAAGAACGTCTATATAACTCGTCAGGAGGACCACAACTTAGTTCATTGCGGCATACTGTATGGGCTAGAGCCAGAACTTCAAAATGTTTCAAAATGGTAATGCCTTTGATACCATGGGAGAATTGAAAATGATTTTCGATACCCATGTCGTCAGAGAGAGTTATAATGCTTCGAAAAGTTCTTTAGCTGCATGATGGAAGAGAACAGCTCACAAGTGAGCACGCACTCAAAATGTCTGGCACGCCGATAAGCTTGTGTCCTTGGGAATAACGATTCCCATTGACTTAGGCATACATCGTGTTCTCCAATCTCTGCCACCTAGCTACAAGAGCTTCGTGATGAACTATAATATGCAGGGCATGAAGAAGTCTCTTCCCGAGCTTCACAATGCTTAAGACTGCAGTGGAGATTAGGAAAGAACATCAAGTGTTGATGATCAATAAGACCATCGGTTTTAAGAAGGACAAGAAAGGCAAGCGAAGGAAAGAAGCGCGGCAAATCTGTTGCTACCGAAAAGAAACCCCAGCTAGCCTAAGTCGACACCGAGTGCTACTATTGCAAGGATCGCCATTGAAGAATCGCCCCAAGTATTTGGCGCACAAGAAGGCCCAAGGCAAACAAAGGTATATGTGATATACATGTTATTGATGTGTACTTGACTAGTACTCGCAGTAGCACTGGGTATTTGATACGGATCGGTTGCTAATATATGTAACTCGGTTCGGGGCTGCGAACAAGCGACAACTAGCAAGGGATGAGGTCACGATGGGTCGGCAATGGATCAAGAGTTGATGTGATCGCCGAACGCTGCCTCTCCATATGCCGCGGGATTAGTTATAAACCTGAATAATTGTTATTTGGTGCCCGACCGAGCATGAACATTGTATCCGGATCGTGTTTGATGCAAAGTGGTTATTCGTTTAAGTCTGAAAATAATGGTTGTTTGATTTATATGAATAATATCTTTTATGGTCATGCACCTGTGTTGAATGGTTTATTTCTGTTGGATATCGATAGTAGTATTACGCATATTCATAATGTTGATGCTAAAAGGATTAAACTTGATAATGATATATCTGCATATATGTGGCACTGCCGTCTAGGACATATTTCCGTTAAACGCATGAAGAAACTCCATTCTGATGGACTTTTGGAATCACTTGATTTTGAATCATTTGATACATGTGAACCGTGCCTTATGGGCAAGATGACTAGAACGCCGTTTTCCGGTTCAATGGAACGGGCGACAGATTTATTGGAAATCATACATACTGATGTGTGTGGACCAATGAGTGTGTCGGCGCGAGGTGGATATCGTTATTTTGTTACTTTCACGAATGATTTGATTAGATACGAGTATATCTATTTGATGAAACATAAGTCTGAAACCTTTGAAAAGTTCAAAGAATTTCAGAATGAAGTGGAAAATCATCGTAACAGAAAGATCAAATTTCTGCGGTCCGACCGTGGAGGAGAGTATCTTAGTTACGAGTTTAGCACACATATGAAAGACTGTGGAATAGTTTCACAACTCACGCCTGCTGGAACACCACAACGTAATGGTGTGTCAGAACGTCGTAATCGTACTTTATTGGATATGGTTCGATCTATGATGTCTCTGACTGACTTGCCACTGTAATTTTGGGGTTATGCAATGGAAACCGCTGCATTCACTTTAAATAGGGCACCATCTAAATCTGTTGAAAAGACACCATATGAATTATGGTTTGGAAACAAACCTAAGCTGTCATTTCTTAAAGTTTGGGGATGCGATGTTTATGTGAAGAAACTTCAACCGGATAAACTCGAACCCAAAGCGTAAAAATGCGTCTTCATAGGATACCCTAAGGAAACGATTGGGTATACCTTCTATCACACATCCGAGGGAAAGGTCTTTGTTGCCAAGAATGGATCCTTTCTTGAGAAGGAGTTTCTCACGAAAGGTGTGAGTAGTCGGAATGTAGAACTCGAAGAGGTTATTGAACCTTCTCTTCATGAAATGGTGAGTAGAAGCACCGGAAGTTGTTTCGGAGTTGACTTCACCTAATGAAGAGAGAGCTAATGATATTGATCATGAAACTCCGAAAGAGGACACTACCAAACCTCGCAGTCAAGGTGACACGCATACCTGACTGCATAAGAATCCTGTTATGAATTTCATGATTGATGAAATAGATGATCCTGCGACGTATGAAGAAGCGATGATGAGCCCTGATTCCAACAAATGGCTAGAAGCCATGAAATCCGAGATGGAATCCATGTACGAAAACCAGGTTTGGACCTTGGTGGACTTACCTCACGATCTAAAGGCCGTTGAGAATAAATGGATTTTCAAAAGAAAAACTGATGCTGATGGCAGTGTAACCATCTATAAGGCTCGACTTGTCGCAAAGGGGTTTCGACAAATTCAAGGAGTTGACTACGATGAGACATTCTCTCCCGTAACGATGCTTAAGTCGGTTAGGATTATGTTAGCAATTGCTGCATATTTCAATTATGAAATATCACAGATGGATGTCAAAACTGCGTTCCTCAATGGTAATATTGAAGAAGAGTTGTATATGATACAACCTAACGGTTTTGTCGATCCTAAGGATGCTGATAAGGTGTGCAAACTTCAGCGATCCATCTATGGACTGAAGCAAGCATCCCGGAGTTGGAATCTCCGCTTTGATGAGGTGATCAAAGAGTTTGGATTTGTCCAAACTTATGGAGAGGCTTGTATTTACAAGAAAGTGAGTGGGAGCAATGTGGCATTTCTGATATTATATGTGGATGACATATTATTGATTGGAAATGATATAGATCTTTTAAACAGTGTTAAAAGTTATCTAAATAGCAAATTTTCGATGAAGGACCTTGGTGAAGCTTCATATATATTAGACATTAAAATCTATAGAGATAGATCAAGACGCCTAATTGGGCTATTGCAGAGTACATACCTTGATAAGATATTAAAGAGGTTTAATATGGACGGAAGTAAGAAGCGGTACTTACCTATGTTGCAAGGCAAGACATTGAGTAAGACTCAAAGTCCGTCTACGACGGAAGAAAGAGAGATAATGGATAAGATCCCCTATGCCTCAGCCATAGGCTCTATAATTTATGCCATGCTATGTACAAGACCAGATGTGGCACATGCTATTAGTTTGACTAGTAGGTACCAATCTGATCCAGGTTCAGAACACTGGATATCGGTCAAAAATATCCTTAAGTACTTGAGAAGAACTAAGGATATGTTTCTTGTATACGGAGGTGAAGAAGAGCTAGTCGCTAAGTGTTATGTCGATGCTAGCTTTGACACTGGTCCGGATGACTCTAAGTTTCAATCCGGATACGTATTTCTCTTGAACGGAGCAGCAGTTAGTTGGAGGAGCTCCAAATAACCTGTGGTGGCTGGATCAACGACGGAGGCGGAATATGTTGCTGCTTCAGAAGCGGCGCAGGAAGCGGTTTGGATGAAGGAGTTGATAACGGAACTAGGTGTGGTTCCTAGTGCATTGGACCCAATGGTGATCTATTGTGACAATAATGGAGCCATAGCCAACGCCAAGGAACCAAGGTCTCACAAGAATTCCAAGCATATTAAGCGCCAGTTTCACTCCATCCGCGAGCATGTCAAGGATGGAGATATAAAGATTTGTAAAGTGCACACGGACCTGAATGTAGCAGATCCGTTGACTAAAGTACTCCCTATGGCAAAACATGGTCAACACCAGAACTCCATGGGTGTTAGATTTATCACTATATAAACTAGATTATTGTCTCTAGTGCAAGTGGGAGACTGAAGGAAATATGCCCTGAGAGGCAATAATAAAGTTGTTATTATGTATTCCTTGTATATGATAGATGTTTATTTTGCATGCTATAATTGTATTGATAGGAAACGTCAATACATGTGTGTTTAATAAACAAAAAGGCTTCCTAGTTATGCCTCTCTTATAGACTGGCTTGTTGATTAACAAGATGGTCAAAGTTTCCTGATCATGGACATTGGATGTTGTTAATAACAAGGTCACAGCATTTGTGAAATGATGTGATGAACATTCATCCGAAGTATAGCATTACGATCAAGTCATTATGTTTATATTGCTATAACATCATACAAAGTAGTCTTAGTCCTTAGACCATGAGATCATGTTAATTGCTAACACCGGAAGAGTATCTTGATAACATCAAACGTCACACCGTAACAGGGTGACCATAAAGGTGGGTTCAGTGCTATGAAGGTGTTATGTTGAGGCTCATGGATAAAGAGTGGAATTTTTCAATCCCGATGACGGATAGATATACTCTGGGCCCTCTCGGTGATATCACATTAAGATAGCTTGCAAGCAAGTGATGTGATCACTAGAATGTTATATCACGGGAACGAGATCAAACTAGGTATTTGGATACCGATGATCGAATCTCGGACATGTATTATATCATGAGACAAAGGGATTAAATTGCTGACGTTAAAGGTTCTCACGATCACAGAAGTCATCATTGAATATGCAGGAGTCAGTATGGATCTCCAGGTCCCGCTTCTGATTATTGATCTGAGAGGAGTCTCAATCATGTCTGCATTATTCACGAACCGTAGGGTGACACACTTAAGGGTTGCCGGACACCATTTAGGAGCACATATGTTCCAGACAAAAGGTTTGCAAAGCGCAGGAAATGTTTCGATAGAAACAGGAATTGTTTCGATAGAAACCGGAATTGTTTCGGGTGAAATTGCAGAAAGTGGTTTTGCATGTGATATTGAAATATTGCAAGGGTTTTATGTGAATGTTTGTTAATTAAAGTAATTAACAAAATTCTGAATAAAATAAATAAAAGAGTTTTATTAATTGAGAGTTGCATTTAATTTGGTGGAAATTAAATACATGTGAGTGGGATTTTGGGTGTAGGCCATGTTTATGTGAGTGGAGGTTCACCACATGAATGAAGGAGGGGAGGAGTCCCCCCCTCATGCGTCGGCTATGGGAGGGGAGGGGTCTCCCTCCTTCCTATATAAAGCCCCCCTCTCCCCTCTCACAAACCACACCTCCTCGTGAAGGATCTCTCTCCCCCTCTAGATATTCTCCCATGGTCTCGGATTAGCGAGATACATGTTCCCGGTGGCCTTAATGCGGAAGGAGTTGCTTCCGCTGATTCGCTGGAGGAGGTGGAGGTTGTCCGGTGGCTTGAACGTGTGTGCGAGGACGGATGCGCTGTTGATTTGCGGCGCTCGGACTTCCACACGATCTTGAGATCGGCAAGCGTACGACTACATCAACCACGAGTTCCTACTCGTTAACAAAACTCGTTGTCTTCGAGGGTAAGTTCTCCATGGATGTATGTCCACCCGTTGCTCTGTATCTAGTAGATAGATCTTGGCGTATAGTTCTCATCGTAGGAATTTTTTTGTTTTCTATGCTGCGGACCCAACAGCTGTTGGGGATATACTTTCCGGGTATCCTCACAGTTCCTCACTGATCAGGGTGACCCACTTTGGGTTAGAGCTTTGCTTCACGGGCGGTCCAGTCAAGGAGAAACACGGAGTCCAATCCGGCTACGGGAAGGCCCAGAAGACTTACCGACTTAGGCCCGTAATATTACTTGTAGTTTAAGATGTACTCTGTAACCGACTCTTAGTCGTAGCCGGATAGGTCTCTCCTGTAAACCCTAGGCCGGATATTTATATAAGCGTCCTAGGGAGAGCCCTTAGGGCACCCAATGCTTTAGACCCTCAACTCGCACAGGCGAAACCCCTATAACCCATATTCCGGCTCTGTCGTATTACTGGATTGCTAGTAGGAGTAGGATCCGTCCAAAGTCGGCGGATTCGAACCTGGGTAAACATGCGTGCTCACCGTCTCGGAATACCGTACGTCTCACACCCCTCTCTTCCGCACGCCTCGAGGACCCCCTCTCGGAAAAGGAAAATGTTGGTGATTTCATCGGCTTCAGACAAACAAGAAAGGCGAGATTTACTCGAGTTCATGCCCTCGTAGAGGAAACCCTACTCGTGTTTGTCCGATCTTTATTGAGGGAGAGTACAAAATCGCCGACTCGCCAGATGCAATCTAGCTTACAGCGGATTGCGGTGAATCAAAGGTTAAGGGTGACCTTCCCATCGTCTGCTCCCAGCTTTTATATGAGAGGCTAGATCTCAGACTCAAGTACGGATCAGTTACAAGTTGGAAATATAATTCTATGACTATGGTGGTTTGCGGATTCTGTTTTTATCATCACGTATGGTTCCTGGGCTTCAGATGCTTCTAGGACTCTTTATTTTTTATGGGCCTTATGGATCTTAGTTTAAGTGCGTACTAAGTATACCAACAGCCGGAACCCGATAACTCATACCCATGTCACCCAGTGCTCCGTGCTAGCAGCGACGAAGCCTGTAGATGTCATGTCCTTTTGGGGGAGGTGTTGTTGTGGTCACCTCCCCCGTGTCAAGGCTCCGGGTGAAAAAATCTTGATCATTTCGGTCTCGACGATGGCAGCGCCTTTGTTGGGAGGGAGAGGGTGTCGTGCAACTGAGGCCACCTTCGGTCACGTCCCCTCGTCAGGATTGTGTGTGTGTGGCGGGGGGAGGGGCAACTGTAGATCCTATCTCGAAGCCCTCCAATGCCGGCGTGGGATAGCCTCGAGACATGTTTGGAGTACTTCTTTGTGTGGCTAAGTATAATGCGCACACCCATATTGACGTTAGTCGTTCAGCGTTTTTAGAAAAAAATAAAGTTCGAATAAAAATACTCCCTTCGATCCATATTATCGTTCTTAATTTTAGCTAGATTCGTACGTTCTAGTTAAGTATTTAGTCTAGGTGTATTTGTATTTTAAGATAAAGTTAAGAATAATAATATAGATAGTATTGAAATCCTAGCCACCCGTGGAAACGGCAGAGTGACCAACACGAGCATCTATCGCCAAATCTGGACTATGGATTGATTGTAGTCTTCCACTTCCGAGAAAAGGGTCCCAGCCGTCTGACGCGAGAGCGGAAGAACCGGGGACTCGATCAATGGCCATCCCATGTGCGCGCTGCTTGGTGCCAATAGTTTACGCTAGAGACGTGGGAGGCGGAGAATGCTCCCATATTTGGAACCCTCAAACAGCTGCAAGTGGCACGCAACAAACCCCCTGTTCCTTGCTGCTCGATCCGTCCCTCGCGTTGCTTGCTGGTTTGTTCGTCCCCGTGAGTGAACAGTTTGAGGTGAAAATTAATGAGAAAACCACTAATTTGATACATCAACTTGTCTGGAATGAGAGCATTAGTCACGAAGTTGGAAAAAATACGAACTGCGGGTCACGGAGTTGTCCCACGCTAGCGTTTTGGTCACTTCGTCACCGTTGACGTTAGTTTGCCGACGTGACGGGCTGCTTTTTTAGAATTAACCCTTGAAAATTTGTTTCTTCTCAACGGTATGGTCTAGGCATTTTATCAAACAGGTTAGCTTCGTCTATCCGTGAGCACTGGACATATTTTCAAGTGTCAACAAGCTAATGTTCACCGTGACAGAGTGACTAAAAATGCTCGTGTGGGACAACTTCGTGACCCACGGTTCGTGTTTTACAACTTCATGACAAATGCTCTCATTTCGGGCAAGTTGATGTACCAAATTGGTGTTTTTCTCAAAATTAATTAAGGAAGCCGAGGCGAAGAAATGCTGCTGCCGCGTCTGGCAACTATGCCACTGAATGATACCATCATCTCATATCATGGGTTAGGTTCACCAGATACTCTGAATACTTTCCACCCCTCTCTGGAAACCTCTCATCCTCCCCTGTCTCCGCCCTCCCGGAGCTCTCTCCGCCGGTGTCGCCGGTGGGGTGGGGCAAAGGGGAGGGGGGTCCCGGGGTAGTTAGGTTAGTTAGGTGTTGTGGCCCTGTGCCAGTAGTGGGCTCTATGCCCGTAGAGGTAGGCAGCGTCGGCGTCTGCTGCAGCCAGATCTGGCGTTTCCTCGATTTCCTTTTCGGCGCATCGCCTATCCTTTGTGGATTGGCGACGGCGATGGAGATCTTGGCCTCCTACAATAAAGTTGCTTTGGTTGCGGTGGCTTTTCTCCGAAGCCAAGTTGGGTGTCTTCCTCTGGCCAGCCGTGGTGGCGAGGGGAGTGAGACCGCGCTCGGTGTTCGGTGGATGGGAATCGCTACCTCGAGTTACTCCGCGGCGCAGGGGAGCGGCCCCGGGAGGTCTCTTCTTTGTCCCTCTTGCCTGTCTTCAGTGGATGAAGACCATGTAGGGAGGGGCCGTGATGGAGGCTCGTTCGTAAAGCTCCGTTGGGCTTCTACCTCATCCTCGACTACTGCTTCATCGTCTCTCTGTTGGCTGGCCGTGGTGGCGAGGAATGGCAAGATGATTGGGTGGATGCCGCCGATGATCCTGAAGCTGCGTCTGCAAGTGCTTCTCCGCAGTGGTCTGTTGGCAGTGCTGATTCTGCTGGACCTCTGCTTGTTCTGGCCGAAGGGCGGCCGAGGGCTTCAACCTCCATCGGAGGACCCTGTTCGAAGCTTGCTGCCAGAGCTCGACGTCTTGATAAGGGCAAGTGGTTCGTCCTCGTCGTTACCAAGATGGCTGGTGGCCTGCTTCCTCTCTGGTTTGGTAGGCGTAACAAGCAAGAGACCTCGACCTCGCCAGTCGGCTCGAGGTCGCCGGAGTTGGGTGGTGAAGGCGCTCAGGTACTTGTTTGCGTTTTATTCTTTAGTTCTGAGATGCTTTTTGTAATATGGAGGCCCCTTTTCATCTTTTCTAGCTTTGCTAGGGTGTTATCTGCTAGGGGCCACCCAAATCCTTGTACCTGCCACGTTTTAATTTGCAGCTTCTAGGATCATCTTGACCCTTTTATTGTTAAAAGAAAAATATCATGGGTTAATCCTGGGTCATCAATATCCTCCTTTCTAGATAGCTTTAAGATTTCCATCCACTACGGAGTACTCTACTGCATTCTAACGGCATAGCGCGGCCTTCCACTGCCTGGAGCTCACCTGCTCTCACCAGCGGATTAGTTGTTAGTTGACGATATGTCATCGTAGGCCGTGACGACAGCTAGTGTTGACCTTTGAATCCGTCGATGCGAACACAGGTAAACTAATCCCCGCCTTCGATTCTACCGTACTGCCACAAACGGCTCCGGGTATATACTCCTACTTATAAACAACTCGATTCTGACCGCCAACGATCCGTCGGCAGCCTCAGCTTCAACTCTTCGAATCACGCATGGCTCTTCTTTCGATTCGTTTGACCACGCATTAGTGCTTAGCTCGACCGCCACATACGCCAGCCTAGCCGTGGCTAGCGCTGAGCAATTTTGTCGGTGTTTTTTTTTTGCATGCAATAGAACATCTGCGAAAGGCGAGCACTTGCGGAGGGAGGGACACTTCTCGTCTCAAAACGGAAGACATTGACACTGACTGACCCCTGCCGCTCAGTGGAGTACTCCAGCAAGGAAGAAACCGGTAAACGGACATTTACACACATTGAATGGGATTGAACGGCGCGCTGCGCACCCCACGGCGCTTTGTTGGGCCAGCCCATCAGGTGTTCCTAAGTATTTTTTCTTTTCTGTTTTCTGCTCCTTTATTTTCTGTTTGTATATTCAGTTTTTATTTTAATTTTGTGTTCCCTTTTTTCTTTTCTCTTTCCTTGAACATTTTCTTGACCCACTTTAAACTAGGCACAAACTTGTAAAAAACCACGACTTTGTTTCCAAATATGAACATCTTTGAAAATCATTAAAATTTTGAAAAATAAAACCAAAAATAAATGAATAGAAATCAAATGAGCAGACACAACGAAAAATAAAGAAAGAACACAACCAAATGACAGAAAACATAACATCAAAATGAAATAAAATAGTACAATAAAAACAAAAAAAGAAGAAACAAAGGGGTAACAAAAAAAGGAATAGAAAAGAGCTGAAAGAAAACCGATAAGGAGAAAACCAGAGTTAAGGAAAACCGTTAAGACTATAGGAGTAGCAATACAAGGAAGAACTAGCGCGGTATAAAATGGGCGATCCATCAGCCAAACGCTTTCAGGCGGCGCGCGAGTATTTCACACAGCTTCGAGCGTTGTATAGGATTTGCTTTGTCTACTCAACTAGACGAATATGCGCTTCGTCGCGCCACCTGCATGGCGTTCTGGTAATGCGTGGCATGTGCGATACACTCACGGTGGTTTGTTCCATGACACTATAGGCGGTACGTCGGTACACCAGCAGCTATTTGTTCTACGAAACTATACGCGCAATATGTCTGAAAATCCGATTCGGTTCACGAGTGCAAATAAACCTATTGTTCAAAAATATATTTTGAAATATCAAAAGAATTAGAAAAAATATACACACGTATATTTGTACATTCTATGTTCGCGCACACCTTTCTTGGGAAAAAGAACATTATTTGTGTCCTTTGTAAAAAACAAAAATTCAGATGCTCCAACATGATTATTCTTGATACCTTTTTTTTGTCTTTTTACAGAAGTCACGTAAAATGGACTTTTTCCCGAGAAGTTGTGTAAGAACACAAAATGTCTAGATATACGAATTTTCTTTCTTAAATTTTTTGACATTTTAAATTTTGTTTTTATATGGGCACACATGGTAGTATCATGGTAGAGGCAGATGGCCATGTGACCAGGATTAAGTTTATAGATAGATGGACATTTTTCCCGAAAGTTGCGTAAGAACACAAAATGTTCAGATATATATGCGGAATATTCTTTCTTATTTTTTTGATATTTTAAAATTTGTTTTTATATGGATCCACATTGCACTGTCATGGTAGAGGCGGATGGCCTCAAAATGCCTGCATGTGACCAGGCATAAGTTTATAAATAGATATAGATTAGGAAATTTTACAGAAACAAGTTCTTTTTTTAAAAGCACAAAAAAGGTTAATCCTCAAGAGGTAAGAGTTAATTCTTCCAACTCTAAACTATCAGCCGTCCCACTAAAGATGATCTTTACCGGTAGCAGACAAAAAATAATACAGGACTTTTATTGCGGTCTATGCCAAAAAATCACTATTGGGGTATTTTCCAGAAACAAGTTAATTCTTTATTATAGAGAAACAAGTCAATACTCCTACTTAATCATATATTGGAAGCTAAGAGCTAATGCTCATTACTATCACCTAGAAACCCCCAACCTATCTGCCGTGCTACAAAACATAATCTTCATCTGTAGTAGACGAAACTTAAGCTCGATGCTTTATTGCGGTCTATCCAAAAATTAATTCTTTTATTTGGGAACTTTATAGAAAGAAATACTTTTCTCAAGAGCACAAAAACAAGATGTTTCTTAATCACAGAGTACATAGTAGTAGGTAAGTGTTAATGCTTGTTACTCTCACCTAGAAATGCCCAACCTATCAACCATAGGACTGAACATAATCTTTATTGCCAGGTGCTGGCCATGGGAGTTGGTCCAGTGAATTCAACCCGGATCGTATAGAATTTCTTTCCGGAGAAACACGCTGAGGTCCACAAGAACAGTGATGGAGCGGCAGATGGCTGAGAGCACTTGGATACAACCACGATTAAGAATATAGATAATTTGTGCCGGATGTATCACATACGTGCACCTACCATCCGAACATAGGCTTCACAATACGAGAGCTATTCTTCTCATGACTCGGTGATAGGGGTTAGCTTCAAGGGTGGTTCGATCTTCACGGATCTCTTGATCAAATCGATGGGAGAAGCGAGAAAAAGGAAGAAGATAGCGGAAGAGAACACACACCTCGCGAAGAACACATGAAAACATAACATCAAAATGAAAGGGGGTAACCAAAAAATAAAGAAAGAACACAACCAAATGATAGAAAACATAACATCAAAATGAAATAGAGTAGTAAAAAAAAAGAAGAAACAAAAAGGGTAACAGAAAAAAGGAATAGAAAAGAGCTGAAAGAAAACCGAAAAGGAGAAAACCAGAGTCAAGGAAACCCGTTAAGAGTGTAGGAGTAGCAATACAAGGAGGAACTAGCGCGGGATAAAATGGGCCGATCCATCAGCCAAACGCTTTAGGCGGCACACGAGTATTCCATGCAGCTTCGGACGCTCTATAGGATTTGCTTTGTCTACCTGTGGGACTAACTTTAATTTGTGCCGGGTGTATCACATACGTGTTCCTACCATCTGAACATAGGCTTCACAATACGAGAGTTGTTCTTCTCATGACTCGGTGATAGGGGTTAGCTTCAAGGGTGGTCCGATCTTCACGGATCTCTTGGTCAAATCGATGGGAGAAGCGAGGGAAAGAGAGAAGGTAGCGGAAGAGAACACACACCTCGTGAAGAACACGATAAACACACGCCAACACAACACGATACAAGACCTATTGCTCCCTCCGGCGGCCACCGGCCGCTAGTATCCTCGCAAGTAGAGATTAATCAATGTGCTCCCTCAATCCACATCGGAGAGGGAAGAACACCTTGGAGAGGGTCTTGACGACTACACTCATGATCACGCAAGATGTAGGCCTTGTACAACTTGAACATCACTATGAAAAAAATTCAAGAGGTTGGTGACGATAGTCGATCCCCTTTGTAAAAGGAATGCGGCAAAACTAGAGATTCCACAAAGAGGGTGTCTTCTACTCCCTTCGTCCCAAAATATAAGGCGCCTAAGGATTAGTCAAAAGTCAACTTTTTTTTAAGTTTGACTAAGTTTATACACAAACATATGATCATTTACTATACTAAATCATATATCAATAGATTCACCATAGAGTATATTTTACTAATATGTCCGTTTAATATTTTAGATGTGGATATTTTTTCCTAATACTTGGTCAAAGTTAGTAAGATTTGACTTTTGACTAATACTTAGGTGTCTTATATTTTGGGATAGAGGGAGTAGTATTATTCTAAAGATTAAGCGTGAACAACAGCCTGGCCTCTCATGCCATCTTGTCGGGCGTTCTCTCGTTGCATGTGGGTCTGGTAGACGGGCTGCCCACACGTTGGCTCCTGTGTCTTCTAGGCGATTCGGTCAAAGCGGCGGCAGACCACCGCGTCTCCTCCCTTCCTCCAGATGCCCGTGGACAACGCAGAGGGTCTCCACTTCGTCACTACCATGGGGATTCTCCCAGGGTGGCGCCCACGCCACCGAGATCCACCCCGGCATCACCAAGGTCGTTGTGCGGGACCTGTACGCCGACGTCTTTTTCCCATCTCTTCCCTCCCCTCGCCACTGTCGCCCGCCTCAGCACCACCACGTCCGCTCCTCCCTCCACCCTCACGCCCCCTTTCTCCCCTCCCTACCTCTCCCTCCTGCCGCCACCGCCGCCCCTCCCCAATCCACTGCCGCCTCATGACCTCTCCATCCTCCTCCGCCACCACCACCTCTGAGGGGGAAGCGAGCCAGGACCTCTCTGCCCTATTCTTTGATGAATCTGCCAAAGCCCCCTTTATCTCGGAGTCTACAAAGAAGCGGTCGAACAGCGGCGCGTCGAGCATCCCATCGGGCGGAGGCCGCCGATATAATCTATGCCTAAATCAAAGGGGCAAAAGGGTAGGTAAAGGGAATATTTCGGGGCATCAAACCAAAAGTTATGCGTAGATAGTGGAATTCAGCGGCTACTTCGGCGGGACGGGCGTGGAACCAGATGGTTCGGTCGACCGGCCTGGGTGCCATTTTGGTTTGGCACGACGTCGATCTGTTCGGTTTTGCCGAACCACTATACTGAGGGGTACTTCGATGGACTAGACTGGGCCCAGCGCCAACTTGTCTAGCAGTGCTTTCGGCGAGCCAGGCCTGGCACCGGATGAACATGGTGAATCCGGTAGTAGGTTCGGCATGCTGGTCCTAGCACCGACTTCAGCTGCATCTCCTTCTTGTGCATACTTGGATGCTTGAGTCTCCGAGCTTCCTTCCTTGCCTGTGTACTTGTCGGTGTGAACCTATCATGATCATAGGACGGAGTATGAAGTAGTATACCATTCAAGAGGGTAGGAAGTGGACACTCATATAGGAATGGATTCACCTTTGAAGTCCATGACAACTTGGCATAAGTTGGAGACCTTGATATGGTAACGACCGTAGGTCGGGACGTATCACCTCCCCCCTTCGAAAAAAGTCATCCTCGACTCTATACGATTCTTTGAGGGTAAAACAGTGGGATAGCATCCCACTTCATCTTTTATATTATCTTATAAAGGTATTTACAGTCTAGAAGAACAAATACAAAAAAAGGATTAAACAAAAAACCCTAATGATCTAAACCTAAGATTGTAACCATTCTTTCAAAGACTGAACATGTTTTTTCCTTATTCTGTGAGCAACTAGTCTTAATTCTTGCATGTAGATGGCTTTCCCGCTTGTGAAGCTTGGTCTTTTGTTATTGAAGATTTTGTCATTTCTGACAATCCAAATTGCCCAGGCAGCCAAAATTCAAAAACCGAAGAGGTGGGGGTTCTCTATGGATAGATAAAATCCCAACATAGGGAAGCAAAAGGGCACTCCAGAAATAAATGTCCTCAAGTCTTTCAAACTCATGGTATGCTTGCAGAGATAGGGGCAGATGGAACATATCTTCCAAGAACTCAGATTGCAGCATGTGATTTACACTAGAATCAGACTTTTAGCAAAGGACAGGAGGTGAGGATCGACTCTATACTATCATCACCATGTAGAGGAGGTCGAGAGACATACTTAATTATCGGGAGTGACCCCCGGGTAGGAAAAGCCAGACTCAACTGGCTGGCTCCAAGAGCGCCTGGCCGGACGGCCACAAGACGAAGGACCACAACTGGGTGGACCGCTCCAACTGGCCTGCGCTCCAGGTTTTCCTGCTGGCCTGTCTAGCTGGGTGGCAGAAGAACCGGTTGGGTGGCCGCTTTGACCCGGCTGCCTCAGATTTGGTGGCAAGGCTATGGAGGAAGTGATGCTCCTTGCTGAGCATGCCCCTGACTCCTTGCATCATCAAATAGGCTAGCGCTCCGCTCCTGCCGGTGCTACAAGACAACTATGCCAAAGTGCCAAAGCTAGAGGCTGAGCGAGGCACTGTCGGCTGACCGCTAAAGCCTCAGCTGACCGTTAAAGTGTTGGGTGACACCTAAAGCACCGGGGCTGGGACACTGTAGCGTTGTCCCCCCTGTACTGGGGGCTTGACTGGGTTCTGGCCCAGCCGGCCCACTTTGTAAACCCAAAGCCCAAACATTAAACCCTAGAACCCACAATGTAACCTACCTCTCCTAGCCTTTATATAAGGGAGGGTAGAGCTAGGGTTTTAGGTAAGCCCAAGTAGAATCAAGTTCACCCTCATAGTTCATCTTCTTCCTCTAGCTCTCCATAGCATCTAGGGAAACAACTCAAGGTGCAATTGTACTGGGCATTCGCCCCCAATATAGTAGATCCTTGCAGGAGTAGGGTGTTACCTCGCTAAGAGGGCTCCGAACCTAGGTACATCGTTGTGTCTGTAGTATATGTGCCAAACCCATTGCAATTAGCCATCGATAGCATCCTGATTGTCCCATCTCATTCCATTCCCGATGGCACTACCGTGTTCCACACCACGCCAGTTGGCACCCACCATGGGGCATAGCGCTTTGGCTGGGGTCATCTTTCGCATGGGACTTCCACTCGTCGCCGGTGAGTGAATCGCCTCTAGCCCCGTCCTCACTCCCATCTCCTTCGACTGCGTCATTGTAACATCCCAACATTTAGGACTAAACGAAGGGTAGATTTAGGATTTTGTGCATCTGCATGCCTGCATCTAAAAATTGGGGTAAATTTTTCGCCAAACAAAGCCCTAGGGAGATCAGAGTTTCTTTCACTACTTTGAGTTAGGATTTAGCTCTTAGGAGTGTTTGCTATAAATTCGGACATGATCCTTAGGAATTATAATGAATTTGGGTGAATAATTTGAATTCATATTTAAAATTTGAATCATTTGAAATTTATTTGAAAGGTTGAAGTAATTAGTGTTTATTTGTTTCAAGAAAGAACTAGTTAATATTGTTTGAATATTTAGTAGTTATAAAACACTTAAGAGAATTGAAACAAAACAAAAAGTATAACTCAAATAGTTATTTCTTAAATCTTTCCTTTTTTCCAATAACAATAATATAAATACTTCAATATAAAGAAAAGATTTCAAAAACCAAATAAGAAAGCCTTTATTACAGATATATGATATTGCAATATATTACATGTGTATAAATAAAAAGGAAGTTACAAAAGAATAAACAGTAAATATTTTAAAAAACACAAGGACACATTGCCATTATAATAAGAGTAACACCAGAAAATTCAACTTTATGAAATTGGACAGATATTACATTGTCTTTACAACAAATAAATCAATAAATTACAAAATAATAAAAATAAAACTAAAACAATTTGAAAATATAATAGTCTTAATCTAAATCTTCATATTTTGAAGATTCTCATCCTAAGCTTGAATACCTGCAACACAAAACAGAAATACGAACAATGATGAAAGAATAAGAAATGGTTAGTGTATTGGTTTTACTCTCAGAATTGTAGTGAGATGCACTGCTATATCATCACCGAGTAATTGGAATGGGGCCAAAGTTGTATTTCTGCTCTTATCAGAGTTGCCTCAAACTAGTGCATCATTGGCCTGAGAGGGGCAAGTTTCACCATAAAATAAACACTTGGCAACACTAAAATAAGGATCAAGCCAAGATAATACCAATACAGCCCAAGTACCTCCATAGTAAAGATCTTTCAAGTAGAGCTCATCCATAGGCACACGTTCCAAGGAATGGAAACTTGCACCATATGAGATCATCCATAGGCACAAGTTCCAAGGAATGGAAACTTGCACCATATGAGCTCATCCATAGGCACAAGTTCCAAGGAATGGATACTTGCACCATATGGGCTCATCCATAGGCACAAGTTCCAAGGAATGGAAACTTGCACCATATGGGCTCTTCCATTGGCACCAGTTCCAAGGAATGGAAACTTGTACCATATGGGCTCATCCATAGGCACAAGTTCTAAGGAATGGAAACTTGCACCATATGGGGCCTAGCTATAAGTAGCTTACTCACATACCAGTGATGCGTTGTCCATCTCAACTCAGCAGTATAAAAACTAGAGCACAACCATAACAAGGCAACTTGCTTGCTTCTTTCTCTATTCCAGAAACCCATCAGAGTATAATCACAATTCACAAAACCAACAACAGTCTTCTCTCAAGAACACTTAAGAACACCACCATCTGATCCATTTCCACACACCCAACAACTCAAGAACGAGCATGCCAGCATCACAAGCTGAAGGTCAAGCTCAACCAGGAAAAGAAGTAGCTTGGATGGGAGAGAAAACTGTAGAAGATCTAAAAGCTCATGAATAGTGGAACAACCTCCAGAAGAGCATCGGGTAGAAACCTAAAAAGGCATACCTCAGCCCTGTAGCATATACTTTTGTTGTTCTTGCATCAAAATAGTCAAAGGGGAATAGGGTGTTACAAACCAATCTCTATTTACCTACCCTGCAACTAGAGCTTGTCTAGGAGGATTTGGGGAATAGTTTTCTCTTAGAACTGCATAGAAATGCTATGCAGATTCATCCTAGAGGTTGTGGAAATCACAAACTAGCATATGTTCTTATTGAAGATTAAGCCTCAGACTTTAGCATCATAGGCAGCAGAGTAGAAGGCAACACGTTATGCTAGCTTAACAACCCCATTGTGCACACTCTAAACTTAGAGGCACCACAATAGCACATAGTTATATATCATTTTCCTAGAAGCACTAGCCTGGAATCAAATAATTATTGACTATCATTCTGATAGTATAAAAATACATGGCCATCAATTCCACTTGCAATAACATTTATATCATCTTCCCAGAAAATAATCTAGGAATCAAAGTTCATTCCCAGTTCCTACTATCTGTAAGACAAGAATGATTATCAGCCAAGCCATTATTTTGAAATCAGGGAGAGTACAGTACACTACTTTATTGCTTAATTGGACAACAATAGTTCCAGAAACCCTTATTGGAACAAAGTTTAAGATAACACTTTCAATAATCATGCAGACTTATGTAGCCTACTATCAACACTTGACAGTAATAGAACCAGCTCATTAGGATCACCAAAGTGGTGAATCAAGTCACATGAGCATATATAGAGTATAGTAACTAAACAATAACAAAATCTACTATTCAACTAGGCATAGCCAACATCAAAGTTCACAGATCAAGGGAATATTTGCAAGAAATTTCACAGTCCAACACCAGATGCTTGGATGAGTAAACCATCCAAAGAAGAACATTATACAAAGGATCAACTTTTAGCAATTGATCAAGAGAAATAGACAACACCTTATACCATGAACCCGTGGTTCATCTGTCATGAACTAGATCACAAATTTAACCTAGGTAGCAGTAAGTTCATCACTAACATCACATGTCCAGGAAATCATCATCACATCCAAGAATAGGAACCCATTATATCTTAGAATCAACAGGAGCTTAAGAAAAAGGGGTTTATTTAGCACTCTAATCATTCAAGTCCCAAATAGTATCAATTTGGCACCTCACAACACCTTTGATTTCCTAATAAGCAAAATAGAGAGGCATAGGGAGTAGCAGAATAACCCATAGTGGGGGTGAGAGGTGGGTAAGGCGGGGTGGTGTACCTGGTTGTCGATGAGAACCATAGCTGGGCGGCTCCGACGAGGTCGCGGTGGCGTCCATAGCAGCAGCACGACTGTAGCGTGGGGTAGCAACATCGGGCGGCACAGGGAGCACCCCACCAGAGGGGCGCAACATCATGTGCCAGCCCAAGACCATCCGTGTTTACGTGTGGACACTGAAGAAGTTCTAGCGGGCGGCGGCCACGATCGCCAAACCCTAGCACCAGCAGGGTTCGTTCCTAGACACGGCAGGGTGAGATGGGCGCATCGCAAGGGTGGAGAGGAAGGGTGAGATTCGACGCGTCATGCGCGATGGTCGGCGGTGGCCGCAACGGCCGGTACTCACCAGAATCGCAGCGGTGACGACATCACCATGGCATCGCTGGAGAGAGTGGAGAGCCTCGAGAGGGGAAGGAGAAGCTTAGGTCGGTGTCAACCGACCGAGTGGACCGGACCAGGTGGTCTAGCCCAACCCAGTGGGTTGGACTGACCTATGGGCCCAGGTTTGAGAATTTCAAGTAAATGAGAAAAATAAATAAAAAGGGGATTAATGGAAATTACTAAAATACCCTCCAATCGTTTTGAATTCTAAAAAATAAGTAAAAGTCCAAAAAAAAAAAATCATTTTTCTGTATAAACATTAATCTACTATTTTATAAAAAAAAATATTAACTTAATTTTTTACAAATAAAACTTGGAAGCAAATATTCAAAACCATTAATCCTTTGTAAAATTTCATAAAAAACAGAATTATACTTAAAAATAATAAAAACCATTTTTAAGATCTTGAATAAATATATTCTACTAGAAAATATTAAATATATTATTACAAAGGTTTTAAAGATTTTAAAGTAATAAATCCCTATATATTCTATAAGAAACCTATTTTATAAATTCTTTAGAAACATTTCTTAAATAAGAAACAATCACAATTTGATAAAAACCCTTAAATCATTTATGTTCAAGTGCTAGTTCCAAAGTCATAATCTGGATCTGTAAGTGTAAAAATAATAACTTTAGGGAAAACCCTTTAAAACCATAAATCCAAGTAAACCAACAACTTTAACTAAGTTTAAACATCAATCATTTATGATAAAAGTAAATGCTCTTTACCTCTTAACTCAACCATGCTTAACATGATATTGAAATCCTAACACATTAATAATAATAGCTAAATTTGCTTTCTTTAATAAGTCAAATCAATTTCATAATAACAAATCACATTGGAACTCATCATTCACTTAAACTGAAAGTGAATGATCTCACATTCTTAAACATGCTTATTACAAAACTTAAACCTTAGTAATACTTTAAACACATCACACCCTAGGTCTATTTATGTTTTAAAGTTAACTTTGGTCTACAAAGTAATAAACCCAATGTATAGAGTTTAATTATGTTTTTATAGTTAACTTTGATTTGTTTCAATTAAATCATAAGGCATTTCAAGTTCAACAATTCGAGCAAACGCAAACAACATCGATCACATCCTATTAACCACAAAGATTGTTTAAACCTTGTCAAAGAAACCTTTTCTTCAAAAGTTATTCTTTTTGCTACTTCAAACTATGTTATTTCTTTCAACTCTTATCAACCTTAAACGTGGACTTTCATAATAGTTACATGATATAAATTAACCCTAATCATGTATTGTTGTTATGCTTACTTATGTATCATACATGTTAGTCTTAAACTTCTTGTATATATATTTGCTTGTAAAGTAAACTTGAAGATAAACCAAATCTTAAGGAAATCACCAAGCTTAACTTATTCACCATATTGGGTATTACTTCGGGGTTTTCCAAACTACATTACATTACTTATGCATATCAGCATATTGCTTTTTTAAACATTGTCCTTACTGGGCAGTGATGGTATTTTGTAGAACCCGAGGTATAGGGTCAAGTCGTAAGACTCGACTACAATTCTTCGCTATATCAAGGCAAGTTCACACTTGCTCATTGATGACCCACAAGTATAGGGGATCGCAACAGTCTTCGAGGGAAGTAAAACCCAATTTATTGATTCGTCACAAGGGGAGCCAAAGAATACTTATAAGCCTTACCAACTGAGTTGTCAATTTAGGTGCACCTGGAAACAATCTTGCTTGTAGTAGTTTATCAGTAGCAACATTTTTCTAGTAGCAATAGCAAAGTGATAGCAGTAGTAAAAGTAAAGACAGTAGTAACAATTGCAGTAAACAATAGGCTTAAAGTGCGGTAGGTATAGGGATGGATGGACGGGCGTTGCATGGACAAGACAATTCATATAATAATCAAGACATAGGGCATTTGCAGATAAATAAGATAAAGCATCCAAGTACTAAATAATCATATGCATGTGTTCCATATATAGTCATACATGCTCACAATGAGAACTTGCACAACATCTTTTGTCCTGCCAGCCCGTTGCAGCGGGGCCTCAAGGGAATCTACTGGCAATTAAGGTGCTCCTTTTAATAGAGCACCGGAGCAAAGCATTAACACTCCATGAACACACGTGATCCTCACATCACACAGCCATCCCTCCGATTATCGATTTACATCGCCGGGGCCTCGGGTTCCGGATAATAATATGTGAATACAACTTGCAGGTAAGATCATAAACAATACTATCATCATGAATCAATAACATGTTTATATCTGAAATCATGGCACTCGGGCCCTAGTGACAAGCATTAAGCATAACAAGTTGCAACAATGTCAAAAATCACTAACAATAGATACTAGGCACCATGCCCTAACAATCTGATGCAATTACATGAACGATCTCATCCAATCCCTACCATCACCATAGCCTACTACGGAGGATTACTCACTCATGGATGGGGGTGATGTCTACACACGCTTCTATCCTTGTAGACAGTGTTGGGCCTCCAAGTGCAGAGGTTTGTAGAACAGCAGCAAGTTTCCCTTAAGTGGATCACGCAAGGTTTATCAAACCCAGGGAGGGAGAGGTCAAAGGTATCCCTCTCAAGCAACCCTGCAATCAATATACAAGAAGTATCTTGTGTCCCCAACACACCCAATACACTTGTCATGTGTATAGGTGCACTAGTTCGGCGAAGAGATAGTGAAATACAAGTAATATGGATGATTATAAGTGGTAATAGCAATCTGAAATAAGAGTGGCAGCAAGCAAACATGTAACAGAACTAATTGTAAATGGTGTTTCAATGCTTAGAAATAAGGCCTAGGGATCATACTTTCACTAGTGGACACTCTCATATAAATATCTTCTCTTCATGATGCTACCCTGGACTACTCTCCGGTTGGACGATGTAGGGCTATAATAGCACACCTTAAAGTGTGCATTCCCCATCTAGATAACCCCTCACTATCACCTTGAGCGCTAGATGGTTCCAACAAACACCACAATCTCATAGAGACATCCAACTCAAATTATACTCATGATAAGTATTTATGTAACCTTAGCCAAAGTGCCACATGGTGTGCACACTGTCAACTTCACACACGTGGGGATAAGCAGAGATTCGTTAAAGCAATTGAGTAGAAGAATAGATCTATAGATTACAAAGCTCATGATCTCAATAAGATCATGCATAGAGAGAGAGAGAGATGAACACATAGCTACTAGTAGAGCCCTTAGCCTCGAGAGAGAACTACTCCCTCCTCATCATGGGAATCAGCAATGGCGATGGGGATGGAGGTGGAGTCGATGGAGATGGCTACGGGGCACTTCCCTGTCCCGGACGGATGCCGGAATAGAGACTTTTGTCCCCCGAATATCCTCTTCGGTGGCGGCAGCGCTGCGGAACTTTTCATGGGATTCTGATCTGGTACTTAGGGTTTTCGTCCCAAGAGGCTTTTATATGCGAAGAGGCAAGGTTGGTGGGCGCCCGAGGGGCCCACACCACCCCCTGGTGCAGCCTGGGCTGGCCCGTGCCACCAGGTGGTGTGGCCACCTCGTGACCCCTCTCCGTCTCGTCTTCTGGCTCTGTGAGTCTTCTGGTCAAATATTGACTTTGGCTTTTGTCCGGTACAATTCCGAGAATATTTCTTTTCCAGCTTTTCTGAAACCAAAAACAGCAGAAAACAGGCAACCGGCACTGTGGCATCTTGTTAATAGGTTAGTTCCATAAAATGTATAAAAATACCTCAAAGTGTGAACAAAACATAAGAAAGTAGATACTAAACAAGCATGGAACATCAAAAATTATAGATACGTTTACGACGTATCAACATCCCCAAGCTTAACTCCTGCTCATCCTCGAGTAGGTAAGTGATAAAAAAGAATAATTTTTGAGGTGAGATGCACCATCACAATCTTGATCAAGGTATTTGTAAAGCATTGATAACCGGGATCATAGTACTCTAACATAGACATGAAAGATATAGTAGGGATTCAAGTCTCATAAAGAGCTTCCAAAAATTATGGTACTTATTAGCATTGAGCTCTCATTACCCCTATCATAAGCATCTTTAGGTGATTAAGGTTAAAGTGAGCAAATATGAGGATATGCCTAAAAGGTTATAAGTTGAAAATCTCATGCCCCTTGCTTACAAGTACCGAACCTCATGCTACTCAACTTTAGTCGCGAGTAAGTTCTTGTCATTGTAAGTACATGTGTATCACAGAAAACCGCCAACAGGGTACCCCTTGCCCCATGATACAGGAGTTTTCCCATATCAGAATGACAAGGAAACAGACAATGAGCATCTCAGTGATCCTTTTATTTGCTATTTCCATAGGGTTTTCCCTTTTTTTCTTTTTTATTGAGGATGCTTCACAGATTTCTCACTATGGTTATGCTGCAAGTTTCCACCATGATTAGGCATGGCTTAGGCTAGCCGCCCAGGCATTTCTCTAACACATATACAAACTCCATGAGCTTTACAAGCTCCCCTTTCATTTCACACCACCGGGATCCATAAGCAAAAGGACATGATATCAACTAAATAAAGTGCAATGTTGAAAGCGTTCCCCATGGTAACATGGTTTTGCTAATTCACAACTTACAAAGCGCAAGCATATACGCAACATAGATGGGCACAATGGTTCAAGTTTATTAAGTGCAAGCAAGTAAAGTGTGCCATCAAGTTTGTGAGAGCTTTAATCACTAATTTTCACATAACAAGTTTAATTCGGAAGGTAGATAAAAACATGAATATACTTGGAATAGCAATAATGCTAATAGGTAGGTATGGTGGACGCTTTGGAATAACTTGGTTTTATTTGGAGTTGGATGCATGAGTGGACCTCATACTTGGTACATGTGGAGGCTAGCAAAAGACTGGGAGCGACCAACTAAGAGAGCAATAATGGCTATAATCATGCAAAGCGACAAAACATTATTAATTAAAGCATAAAGTGATATTACAAGTCAAAAACTAAATGATCATAGAGGCTATGGTGACTTGGTAAAGTCTTAACATGGTGTGAGCATGCACCAAGTCAACCCAAATAAAGCATCAAAGGAGAATACCACAATATTATGCTTTTATATGCTAAAACAATGCATGATTATTTCAAGGCACATTAAGCAATCTCAATTGTTTGAATCAAGTCATGCTACAACAATAATCACTAAGCATATGGTCAAAGCAACATCTAGCATGACATGATAAAGTCTAAGTCACAGTCAAAACAAGCTTCATTTTGTACCACTATAAGTATGAAATTTCCTACTCTTTTCCAAAACCAATCAAAAACTATAGCTAAATGCACTGCTAACAAAGGAGAACACTCACAGAACAATAAGAGTGAAAACTAGAGTGTTCTAGGCAATGAATAACATGGTGTGTCTCTCTCCAAAAGAAGTGTGTTGGGATCCAACCAACTTATTTAAGCAAACCAAACAAAACTAAACTAAAAACAAAACGAAGACGCTCCAAGAACAACACAATTGTGCATGAAACAATAAAAATGAAGTGTTTGGAAGAAAACCTGAGATTTTTATTGATGAAGAAGGGGATGCCTTGGGCATCCCCAAGCTTTGACGCTTGTACTTCTTGAATATTTCTTGGGGTGACACGGGTGGCATCCCCAAGCTTGAGCTTTTGTCCATACTTCATCTCATCACATCATTCTCTCCCTACACTTGAAAATTTCCTTCATACAAAACTTCACATAATCTTCATTAGCAATATTAGTGTATTCAAGATAATAAGTCTTTTGGGTTTAGTTTCAACACAAGTAAAATTTCCATTAAAGCACAAGCTACTGTAGCAATTCCTTTAAAAATTCAAGTGATCAAAGAGAACTCAAAGAGAAAGAGATTAAGAGGCAAATGCAAATAATAGCAGAAATCTGTCAAAACAGACCAGCAGGTAGAACCGATTTTTACGAAGACCTTCTGTTGCTCAAATCGAAAAGTGTTAAACTAACGAAAGTTAGATAAAAACCTGGGGCATAAGAACAGAAAATTATAGCTCAATCCGACGTACTGAGATTTTTCACGATTGTTTATAGTGACGCACAAAAATCTGTTTTGGGACAGCAACTTTCCTAAGTCTTACTTCCCTCTCATTAGAGGTTATTCTTGGCACAAAAACCACACAAAAAGGATAAGAAGAGGTTATTACTGAAGCAATAACTTCCTTTATAGCCATTAAGCAAAACCAAAATAAACTGAAAGCAAAAATATATTGGGTTGTCTCCCAAAAGCTCTTCCTTTATAGCCATTAAGATAGGCATAATAATTTCGATGATGCTCACATAAGAAATATGAATTGAAGTAAAAGAGAGCATCAAGAAGCAAATATGGGACAAATTTAAGTCTAACCCACTTCCTATGAAAAAGAAGCATTAGTTGTATCCAAATCACACAAATTAGAGAAGAAACAATAGCAAAAGTGTTCAGGGAAGTAGATACATTTTGGACGTATCAACTCCTCCCAAGCTTAGCTTATTGCTTGTCCTCAAGCAATTCAGCTGAAAACTGAGTGCGATAAAAGGAACTTTCATGAACACATTTGCTTCATAAGATGTATATATTCTCAGCATATGATCAAATACTTCGGCAATTCATAATAAAGAGTATGCAAATAAGTTTACCCAGTAGTCATGCAAGCTATGAAGAGACTCCAAACCAATAATAATAAGCAACATGACACATAAGCATATGCAGGATTGTAATGCTCATAAGAAGATATGATAAAGTGGTATCTCGCTTGCCTTTCTTTTTGGGGTAAAACATAAATGCCAAGGCACCTCTGAAGTTTAAGTGAAGACTAGAAGTAAAAATATCAAAGATACAAGCATCAAAGTTATGTCACAACTAACCGTGTTTCGGGACAAGCACATTACACTAAGAATGATAGCTATGCTCTCGGGAAGATGCTCAAAGAATAAATGGCGACTCAACATAAAAGTGAAAGAAAAAGATTTGAAAAGTTTGAAAGGCTTCCAAATGTTGAAAGTATGGTACTCATTAGCTTTGATCTCTCATTGCCCCTATCATAAGCATCTTGCGGTGATTAAGGTTAAAGTGACTCAAATATGAGGATATGCTTGACAAGTTATAAGTTGAAAATCTCATGCCCCTTGCTTACGAGTATCGAACCTCATGCTACTCAACTTTAGTCACAAGTAAGTTCTTGTCATTATAAGTACATATGTATCATAGAGAACCACCAACGGGGTACCCCTTGCCCCATGACACAGGAGCTATCCCATATCAAAATGATAAGGCAACAGACCGTGAGCATCTAAGAAACTTTTTATTTGCTATTTGCATAGGGTTTTATTGAGGATGCTTCAGAGAATGCTCACTATGGTTATGCTGCAAGTTTCCACCATGATTAGGCATGGCTTAGGCTAGCCGCCCAGGTGTTTCTCTAACACACATACAAACTCCATGATCTTACAAGCTCCCCTTTTATTTCACACCGCCGGGATCCATAAACAAAAGAACATGATATCAACTGAATAATAAGTGAAATGTTGAAAGCATTCCCCATGACAGCATGGTTCTGCTAACTCACAACTTATAAAGTGCAAGCATATAAGCAACATAGATGGGCACAATGGTTCAGGTTTATTAAGTGCAAGAAAACAAAGTGTGCCATCAAGTTCGTGAGAGGTTTACTAACTAATTTTCACATAATAAGCAAACATTTTTATTTGGAAGAAAACAAAGCATAATAAATATGCAAGGAATAGCAATGATGCTAATAGGTAGATATGGTGGACTCTTTTTGACAACTTTGCTTTTGGGGAGTTGGATGCATGAGTAAAGCTTATACTCAACACAAATGAAGGCTAGCAATAGAAAGGGAGCGACAATAGAGAGAGCAGTAACTGTCATAATCATGCTTGCAATAGAACAAATAGTGGCATAAAAGTGACACAAGAACTCTAAGGCAAAATAAATCATCGAGGCTTAACTGACCTTTTGTTTAGTCATATGCATGCGTGAGCATGTGCCAAGTCGATTCAAGTAAAACATTCAGAAGAGGATACCACAATGTCATACCAAGTTATGAATAGAACAATGCAAGCAAACATTTATATGACATGTTACAAACTATTAGTGGATTGGAGCTGATCATAAGAGGGCAAGAACCACTAAGCACCCATTAAATAACGTACACCTTACATGAACAGACTAAGCATGCCCACAATGATGAGTATATATACAAAAATGAAAACAAATAGAGTTCATACCAGCCTCTTACCTCACCTCGAGTTGTCATAAATCATCATTGCCTTTCACTTGTTGTGACTTGAATAATAAGATAAAACCGAACTCCAAGGAATCACTGAGGACCGCTGAACTCTGCAACAAACTTTACAAAACCAGAGAAGAACAACAAATATTTTTGGGTTTTCAATTTTTAAGGACAAGAATCAAAGGAAAGAGCAAACAAAACAAAATATTTTTGGTTTTTTCGAATAATCAAATCAAAGCTAAAAAGGATGGAGCAAACCAAGGCTAAAAGATAAAGAAGCAAACAAAGAGAAATAACGAAAACATTTTTGGTCTTTTGTGTTTTGGAAAGCAGAAATAAAAACAGGAACAAAAACTAAAAAGAAAGCGAAACATGGATATGCAAAGTACCGACAGAACATGATATGTAGATCAGTGTGATGTCGGTATACCTCCCCCCAAGCTTAGGCTTTGGGCCTAAGTGGGGATCAATCCCAAGCTGGCCAATAAGGAGCGCCTCCATAATATGACGAAGAAGTGCCTTCGTCCTGATACGAACTCGAGGACGCCCCAGCGTAGTGCGCAGAGTAGTCGTAAGTGGGCGCATCCCCCTGGTGCTGCCCGTGGAAACCAAGCAAGCGGAGATGCTCGTCCACCTCCTCCTTGGAGTGCGACCATGGCATCCTGCAAATACTGAACAAAGTAGACCGTGGCAAGGGAATTTCCCTCTCTTCTCCGTCAGTAAACAACATCCTGTAAACTAAACTCTCCATACTAGAGTTAGAAGTAACAAAGTGATGTGTTTTCATAGCAGCAAGATCAAGCCTTTGTGGTGTCAACACAGTATCATTAGGATCAACAGAAAGTTCCAAGGCAACAACCATGCGTGCAGCAATAATGCCCCCATAAATGGGTCATCTAGCAGCTAAGCGGCGAGCAATGAGAGAACCAAGATTATACTTGGTTTCATTATTAAGTGCAGCAGTAAGGAAAGCTAAATGATAATTAGAAATATTACTATTGTTCGAATGCTAGTGGCAAGATAGTAGGCAAAATATCTAAGAGCTGGGAGTTGAATGTTTCTTATCTTCCTGCGCTGAGCTATGCGGTCATCATCATTTGTTACACTTCGGTAGAGCTCCAACAAATCAGCGGGTCGACCTTGGATCTTCTTTACTGTCCCAGTCATGCCAATGCCAATAATGCTGCAAAAAATTTCCAATGGCATGGTAATAGGCATATCATAGATTTTGAATGAAACAGTTGACCTATAAGGGTTGTTAGTGAAAGTGAAACTTTCAACAAAAGTTTTGGTGAGCAAGGCATATTGCTCACTCTCATCCTGCATGTAGGTGGTTAGACCAACCCTCTGGACAAGAAGTAAGAAATCATCAAGGATCCCTGCAGCTTGCAAAAAGGTAAAACAAGGGAAGGTAGATGGGTGAGCATGTCCCTCATCTCCCTCATTGCCAAAGTGCGGCGCAATAAGATCTTCATTATATGATGGCCTAAATTGCGAAGCTGATCTCGAAGGCCTTACCCTCTGATACATTGCAAATGTATCTATAATCTTTGATGCTCCATGCTTGGTTTTATCTACTTTCTTGTGTTTTGTCCACACTTTGGAGTACTTTTCATATGATTTCTTGGACTAACCTATTAACAAGTGCCATAGTGCCAGCTGCCTGTTTTCTGCTGTTTTTGGTTCCAGGAAAGTCAAAAAATGAATATTCTCGGAATTGGACGGGACGAAAGCCAAAAATCCTATTTCACCAGAAGACTCCCGGAGCCAGAATATGAGACGGAGTGGGGCTAGGGCCCAGCCACACCACCTGGCCGCGCGGGCTGGGCCTGGCCATGCCAGGGGTGATCTGGCCGCCCCAGACACCCCCTCGGTCTCCCTCTTCGCCTATAAGATGCCTTCTAACCTAAAAACTCAGGGGGGTCAACGTTTTTCCAGAAGGAGTTCCGCTCCGCCACCACCACCAGATTCCACGAAACAGCACTAGAAACTCTGTTCTAGCACCCTGCCAGGACGGGGAATTGGAGGAGATCATCGCCATCATCATCACCATCGCTTCTCCATCGACCATCCATGTTTCCCCCATCTATGAGTGAGTAGTCCCCCGCTGTAGGCTATGGGGATGGTAGGGATTGGATGAGATCGTTCATGTAATGGCATCGGATTGTTAGGGCATGGTGCCTAGTATCTTTTATTAGTGCTTTATGACTTTGTTGCGACTTGTTATGCTTAATGCTTGTCACTAGGGCCCGAGTGCCATGATTTCAGATCTGAACATGTCATTGATTCATTATGATAGTATTGTTTATGGTCTTATCTGCAAGTTATATACACACGTTGTTGTCCGGAACCAATGGCCCCGAAGTGACAGAAATCGGGATAACCGGAGGGAATGGCTTTGATGTGAGGATCACATGTGTTCATGGAGTGTTAATGCTTTGCTCCGGTGCTCTATTAAAAGGAGCACCTTAATTGCCAGTAGTTCCCTAGAGGCCCCACTGCAAACGGGCTGGCAGGACAAAAGATGTTGTGCAAGTTCTCATTGCTAGCACGTATGACTATATATGGAACACATGCCTAGGATTGTCTAGTACTTGGATGCTTTATCTTATTTATCTGAAATTGCCCTATGTTCTGATTGCTATGTGGATTGTCTTGTCCATGCAACGCCCGTCCATCCATCCCTATGCCTACCGCACTCGAATCCCACTGTTTACTGCTTTTGTTACTACTGTCTTTGCTTTGCTATTGCTGTTACTTTACTATTCCTACTAGAAAAATGTTGCTACTGATAAACTGCTGTGAACAAGATTGTTTCCAGGTGCAGCTGAATTGACAACTCAGTTGTTAAGGCTTATAAATATTCTTTGGCTCCCCTTGTGTCGAATCAATAAATTGGGTTTAACTTCCCTCGAAAATACTGCGATACACCCCCTATACTTGTGGGTCATCAAGACTATTTTCCGCACCGCTGCCGGGAGCATAGCTTTATTTATCAAGTTCACTTGGATTCTCTATTGTTCGCTGCTATCCATCCATCATGGGTAAGTCTCGTGATGGCAAGGTTCCTATTTTACCATCCACTACAAGAAGAGGTACGGTTCTGAACACCTCTGCTGCTCTTGATTCACCATTTGTTATGAGTAAGCTCGTTACACCACCACATACACATGTTACACACACTACTACTACTGCTGAATCTGAAACTTCTGATGCTTATGATGCTGCTTCTACCGTGCTTGATAAGAGTGGTTCATTAGGTCCTTTCCTAGATGCTACGATTGCTAGAACTATAGCTGGAAATACTGAAACTCCTAATGAAGACACTACTACACCTGTTAGTTCACCTGAGTCTAGTGAAAGTTATGATATTGAAGATGGTTATGTTGAGATGACTGATGAATTTATTAAAGAATGTAAAAAACACCCATGATAGGAGCGCTTCTAAGAGTCTCCTTGAGAGGCGAACTATTAGACCCAAATTGTCTCCTATTGCTAAGTTTGTTGCTTCTCCCATAAACATTATAGATGAAGATTATGATTTCTCTCTCAATCTATCTTATATAGCTATTGTTGAGAAAGAACCTTTTCGTGGGACTAAGAATGAAAGTGCGGTAGCACATATGAATGAGCTTTCTACCATGAGTGGCTTGTTTTCTGGTGATATTAAGATGTGTACTTACTTTGTTGCTAAGATTTTCCCCTTTTCACTGAAAGGAGAAGCTAAAACTTGGTTTAGTAATTTACCTCTTGGATCTATTGATAGCCCTGATTGCTTGATTAGTACTTTCCTGCAGAAATATTTTCCTCCTAGTGCTAGACATGTTATTTTGTAGGAACTTTTTGATTTTAAACATGGAGAAAAAGAGATATTTCCTGAATCATGGGCAAGGTTTTGTGCTTTGATTCATGCACAGACTAGAAGTCCATTACCTAAGAATGAGCTTCTTGATATATTTTATAATGGACTAACCGAAGAATCTAGGACATACCTAGATAGTTGTGTTGATTGTGTTTTTAGGAATAGGACTCCTAAGGAAGCTGAGGAATTAATGGCTAAAATAAGCAAGAACTATGAAGATTGGACTCCTCCTAAACAAGCTATACCTGAAGTAATTGTACCTGAACCTACTATACCAGTGCCTATTCCAACATCAAAGAAGAGGGGAGTTATTGAATTAAATGATGAAGTGATGAAGGAAGCTAAGAAATGTCTTAAGGAGAAGGGAATTAAAGCTGCAGATGTCAAGAATTTACCTCCTATAGAAGAATTATGTAAGCCTATTCCCTACTCATCCACTATCAAGGTACACTCTCTCCAACACTTTGATGAAGGTGATATCCCTTACTCTAAACCTCCTGATCAATGCTTAGAAGAATTCGAGGTCTTTATCGTTAAGCAAGATAATTTTAATAAAAGGGTGCAAAATCATCTAATGGAAAACACTAGAGCTATTGTTGAGTTGAAGGATATTATGGAAAGAACTTCTAATGATGTTAAAATGATTGTTAAACACTTTCAAATGGTTCAAACTCAAATAGATCAACTCATTAAAGTGCAAAAAGACTTGCTAGTTAATGCTGCTAAAGAAAAACATGCTTATGAAATTAGAACTAGAAGTGGAGCTGCTACCCAGGATCCTCTATATCCTAAGGGGCATCCCAAAAGAATTGAGCAGGATTCTCAACAAGCTAAAAATAGTGGCTCTACTCTTAAGAAAAGGAAAAAGAAACATAAAACTGTTGTAGAACCCTCTGAACCTGCTATAGATTCTAATAGTATATCTATTTCTGATGCTGAAACTGAAAGTGGTAATGAATAAAATGAAGCTCCTAATGAAGAAAAAGTTGAAGAAGAACCTGAAAAGCACACTAAGAATACTAAATACACTAAATAAGATTTTGTTGCTAAGAAACATGGTAGTGAAAGAGAGTCTTGGGGTCCAAAAACCAATGCCTTTCCCTGATAAGAAACATAAGTCAAAGGAAGATGAACACTATAATAAGTTTTGCGAGTGGATGAAACCTTTATTCCTGCAAATTCCTTTGACTGATGCTATTAAATTGCCTCCTTACTCAAAGTATATGAAGGATATTGTCTCGAATAAAAGGAAGATCCCTAATGAAGAAATTTCTACTTTGCTTGCTAATTATTCCTTTAATGGTAAGGTTCCTAAGAAACTTGGAGACCTAGGGATTCCAACTATCCCTTGCTCTATTAAGAACAGTTATGTTAGAACTGCTTTGTGTGATTTGGAAGCTGGAGTTAGTGTTATGTCTTTCTCTCTCTATAAGAGACTTCAACTTGAAAAACTGATACCAACTGATATATCTTTGCAAATGGCTGATAAATCTACCACTATTCCTGTTGGTATATGTGAGGATGTACCTGTTCAAGTGGCTCATAATTGCTTGATATTAACTGATTTTGTTGTGCTTGAAATTCCTGAAGATGATAATATGTCTATTATTCTTGGGAGACCTTTTCTTAATACTACAGGAGCTGTTATTAATTGTAATCAAGAAAAGGTGACCTTTAATGTTAATGACAAGGAACATACTGTCTATTTCCCCAAAAAGATTGAAAGGACTTATGGTTTGAATTCAATTGAACATGTTGAGGGCATTCAAGTTGGAGAAATATATTGTCCCATACCAAGAGAAAAATTTGAAACTATTATGATTGGGACCATTGCTATCAAGGTTGAGGTAACATAATCATTAGTGGAATACAAAGTTTTGTCTCATATGAAATTGTCTTGGTAACAAGACTTGATCAACCTTGTTAACAAAAGGATTTCATTGAACAAAACAATGTTTTCACCATGATTATCTCCGCTTACTTCTATTCTATCCATTTTAGTTTTTGCTTATGCCTAACTTAAAGGCGTTAAAGAAAAATACTTATTGGGAGATAACCCAAAAGTTTTAGATGAGTCTTGGAAGTTATTACTTCAGTAATAACCGCTCCTTATCCTTTTTATTTTCTTTTTGTACCAAGAGTAACCTCTAATGAGAGAGAAGTAATGGTTGGGAAAGATGTTGTCCCGAAACAGATTTCTGTGCTTCACCGTAAAAATTCGTGTAAATCTCCGTACGTCCTTTTGAGGAGTGAATTTTTGTGTTTCTGCCCCAGGTTGTTATCTAACTTTAGTTAGTTCAACACTTTTTGATTGAGCAACAGAAGGTCTTCGGAAAAATTCGTCTTTACCTGCTGGTCTTTTTTGACAAATTTCTGTCATTTTCTGCATTTGCTTCTTGTTGGTTCCTTTTTGGGTTCTTTTGGGGAATTGAGCTTTTTGAGGGAAGTGCTACAGTAGCTAGTGTTCTATTTGAAGTTTATTTGGTGTTAGAACTGAAACTAAAAGACCTATTATCTTGAGTGCACTAATGTTGCTAATAAAGATCGTGTGAAGTTTTGTATGAAGGAAAAATTTCAGGTGTATGGAAGGAATGAGTAATGAGATGAAGGATGGACTAAAGCTCAAGCTTGGGGATGCCACGCGTGTCACCCCAAGAAATATCCAAGAGGTACAAGCGTTAAAGCTTGGGTATGCCCAAGGCATCCCCTTCTTTATCAATAAAAATCCCAGGTTTCTTCCAAACACTTCATATTTATTGTTTCATGCACAGTTGTGTTGTTCTTGGAGCGTCTTCTTTTTCGTTTTCGTTTTGGTTTTTCGTTTGCTTTGTTTTCTTAGTTTGCTGAATAAATTGGTTGGACCCCCTCTTTCATACATTGGTTTTCAAATAGTTTGGTTTGGTTTGGAAAAGAGTAGGAAAGTTCATGCTTAAGTGGTAAAGAGAGCTTGTTTTTGATTGTGGCCTATGCTTTGTCATTCCATGCTTGATATTGTTTTGGCTTTATGCTTAGTATTCTTTGCTGTAGCATGACTTGTTATAAACAATTGAGATTGCTTAATGTGCTTTGGATGAATCATGCGTTGTTTTAGCATATTAAAGCATAGTATTGTGGTATTCTCCTTTGATGCTTTATTTGGGTTGACTTGGTGCATGCTCACACCATGTTATGACTATCCAAAGTCACCATAAGCCTTTATGATCCTTTAGTTCTTTGATCAATGATGTTTTGTCGCTCTGCATGATTATGGCCATTATTGCTCTCTTAGTTTGTCGCTCCCAGTCTTTTGCTAGCCTCCACAACCAAGTATGAGTTCCACTCATGCACCCAACCCCTAAACCAAGTTATTCCAAAGAGTCCACCATACCTACCTATTAGCTTATGCTATTCCAAGTATATTCATGTTTTTGTTTACCTTCCAAATTAAACTTGTTATGAGAAAACTAGTGATTAAAAGCTCTCACGAACTTGATGGCACACTTTACTTTTTGTATATGCTTGCACTTATTTGTTGGGGATTAGCAGAACCATGCTGTCATGGGGAACGCTTTCAACATTGCACGGGTACTTTGTACCTAGTTGATATCATGCTCTTTTGTCTATGGATGTCATCAGTGTGAAATGAAAGGGGAGCTTGTAAGTCCATGGAGTTATGTATATGTGTTAGAGAAATGCCTGGGCCGCTGGTCTAATCCATGCTGACATGGTGGAAACCTGCAGCGTAACCATAATGAGCTATCTATGAAGCATTCTTCTTATAAGAAAAGAGTCCTATATTGAGAAAAAAAGAAAAAAAGAGAGATTATGAAAAGAGGAAAGAGAGAAAAAAGCACCATATTCCCATGGTAAATAAGAAGATTGCTGAGATGCTTGTTGTCTGCTTGCCTTGTCATTTTGATATGGGGATTCTTCCGTATCATCGGGCAAGGGGTACCCCGTTGGAGGTTCTCTATGATACACATGTACTTACGATGACAAGAACTTACCGGTGACTAAACTTGAGTAGCATGAGGAGCGGCCCTCGTATTGAAGGGACATGAGATTTCTAACTTATACTTCGTCAAGCATGTACACCATAGTTTGTTCACTTTAACCTTAATCACTTCAAGATGCTTATGATAGGGGCAATGAGAGCTGAAAGATATTAAGTACCATAATTTTTGGAAGCTCATTATGAAACTTGAATCTCTACTTCCTTTTATGAAGGCCTTTCTTCCACCATTATAATGAGTCTCCACCTTCTACCTTTATGCACTTACTTTGAGAGCATAGTGGCCATTCTTAGTTCTATGTGCATTGTCCCAAGACTAGTTGATTGATGCATAACTTGATATTGCTTGTTTTAAACTATTTGTATCTAGTCACTCTTATGAACTTTGAAGGTGTCCTATGCATTTATATTTGCTACTCTATGAGGGACAAGCTGAATACTATTATGCTATGTTTTCTTTATGTGAAACAAACAAACGTCTTGCAAAGCATTGTTATTCATGAATCTTTTGTTTGTGCATTTTCATGTTGCAACATAGTTTCTTTGTCTTATTGCTAGAACTTTGTCTTTCATGTTATGATTCAAGTACTTTGATCCCAGCTTCGAATATTTTACAAATACTTTGATCAAGTCTTTGATGGTGCATGTCACCTCAAAAATTATTCTTTATTTTTATCACTTACCTACTCGAGAACGAGCAGGAGTTAAGCTTGGGGATGTTGATACATTGCAAATGTATCTATAATTTTTGATGCTCCATGCTTGGTTTTATCTACTTTCTTGTGTTTTGTCCACACTTTGGAGTACTTTTCATATGATTTCTTGGACTAACCTATTAACAAGTTCCATAGTGCCAGCTGCCTGTTTTCTGCTGTTTTTGGTTCCAGGAAAGTCAGAAAATGAATATTCTCGGAATTGGACAGGACAAAAGCCAAAAATCCTATTTCACCAGAAGACTCCCAGAGCCAGAATTTGAGACGGAGTGGGGCTAGGGCCCAGCCACACCACCTGGTCGCGCGGGCTGGGCCTAGCCACGCCAGGGGGTGGTCTGGCCGCCCCAGACACCCCCTCGGTCTCCCTCTTCGCCTATAAGATGCCTTCTGACCTAAAAACTCAGGGGGGGTTCGACGTTTTTCCAGAAAGAGTTCCGCCCTGTCGCCAACACCAGATTCCATGATACAGCACCAGAAACTCTGTTCTGTCACCCTGCCAGGACGGGGAATTGGAGGAGATCATCGCCATCATCACCACCATTGCTTCTCCATCGACCATCCATGTTTCCCCATCTATGAGTGAGTAATCCCCCGCTGTAGGCTATGGGGATGGTAGGGATTCGATGAGATCGTTCATGTAATGGCATCGGATTGTTAGGGCATGGTGCCTAGTAACTTTTATTAGTGCTTTATGACTTTGTTGCGACTTGTTATGCTTAATGCTTGTCACTAGGGCTCGAGTGCCATGAGTTCAGATCTGAACATGTTATTGATTCATTATGATAGTATTATTTATGGTCTTATCTGCAAATTGTATACACACGTTGTTGTCCAGAACCAATGGCCCCAAAGTGATAGAAATCAGGATAACCGGAGGGAATGGCTTTGATGTGAGGATCACATGTGTTCACGGAGTGTTAATTCTTTGCTTCGGTGCTCTATTAAAAGGAGCACCTTAATTGCCAGTAGTTCCCTTGAGGCCCCACTGCAAACGGGCTGGCAGGACAAAACATGTTGTGCAAGTTCTCATTGCGAGCACGTATGACTATATATGGAACACATGCCTAGGATTATTTAGTACTTGGATGCTTTATCTTATTTATCTGCAATTGCCCTATGTTCTGATTGCTATGTGAATTGTCTTGTCGATGCAACGCCCGTCCATCCATCCCTATGCCTACACTTTTCGAATCCCTCTTTATCGCTATTGTTATTGTTGTCTTTGCTTTTAATCTTTGCTACTTTGCTATTCCTTCTACAAAACTGTTGCGACTGATAAACTGCTGTGAGCAAGATTATTTCCAGGTGCATCTGAATTGACAACTCAGTTGTTAAGGCTTATAAATATTCTTTGGCTCCCCTTGTGTCGAATCAATAAATTGGGTTTCACTTCCCTCGAAAATACTGCGATACACCCCCTATACTTGTGGGTCATCACCCTCCTGGGTGTGTCTCTCTCAAATACTTCTCCAAAAGTATGGTTGTCCATCTGTCCTTTTTCTGAAATTTTAGACAACCATCACAAAAAATGATTGCAAAGTGATTACATAATGAAAGGAACTACTCATAGGGACTTGCAAAAGGGCTAAACATGCATCAAAACAATTTATCTAAGCATAGAACAAGCATGCAAGCTCACATAACCTTTCACCTACAGTAGCAAAATACTCAAGATATAATCCATTAATCACAAATCTACTTGGACAAGCGGAGGAGTCACATACTAGAGAACAAATGCTCCAAATATTAGAAGCAAAGGTAGGCTGAGCAAGGAGATCGAAAATCGCGAGCAAGAACAGCAAGAACACGGGTTTGAGCAATGAAATGGTGTTTTCTCGGGAGAGAGAAAGGAGTGGCAGGTGGGAGAATAAGTGGAAGGCCAGGGGTGGCCCACACCATGGCTAGGCATGTCTCTGGTGTGGCCGCGCCACCAGGTGGTGTGCCTGACTGGTTGCCCCCTGGGTCACTCCAGGTACCTCACCGCCTCTCTTTTGGTGAAAAAATTTAATATGAATTTTTTGGAATTTTTCGAGAAACTTTATTTTTGAGCAATTTTTAGGTATTGATGAATGATTTTCTGGCAGAAAGATGATTTTGGAATGATGCAATAACAAAACAAAACTAAAACTTCAGAAGTTCTAAGACACTCTAATATGCAAGCAACTAGCAATAGAAAAGTAAACTAAGTAGAAGCAAAAATTAAAATGGATAAAATAAAAGTGAGCAAGGATAATAATGGTGAAAATATTGTTTTGTTCATTAAAATCCCTTTGTTAAGAAGGTTGATCAGGTCTTGTTACCAAAACAATTTTATATAAAACAAAACTTCGTATTCCACTAAATGATTATGTTACCTCAATCCTGATAGCAATAGTCCCAATCATAATAGTTTCATAGTTTTCTCGTGGTATGGGACAATATATTTCTCCAACTTGGATGCCCTCAATATTTTCAATTAATTTAGGCCATAAGTCTTATCAATCTTCTTGGGGAAATAGATAGTATGATCCTTGTCATTAACATTAAAAGTTACCTTTTCTTGATTACAATTAATGACAACACCTGCAGTATTAAGAAAAGGTCTCCCAAGAATAATAGACATATTATCATCTTCAGGCATTTCAAGCACAACAAATTCAGTTAATATCAAGCAATTATGAGCCACTTGAACAGGAACATCCTCACATATACCAACAGGAATAGTAGTAGATTTAGCAGCAATTTACAAAGATATATCAGTTGGTATCAATTTTTCAAATTGAAGTCTCTTGTAGAGAGAAAAAGGCATAACACTAACTCCTGCTCCCAAATCACATAAAGCAGTTCTTATATAATTACTTTTAATAGAACATGTAATAGTTGGAATCCCTGGGTCTCCAAGTTTCTTTGGAACCTTACCATTAAAGGAATAATTAGCAAGTAAAGTAGAAATCTCCTCATTAGGAATCTTCCTTTTATTAGAGATAATATCCTTCATATACTTTGAATAAGGAGGCAATTTAATAGCATCAGTCAAAGGAATTTGCAAAAATAAAGGTTTCAACCACTCACAAAACTTGTTATAGTGTTCTTCTTCCTTTGACTTGTATTTCTTATCAGTAGTCGGTGGCTATGACCTATGGTCGGTGGCTGTAGTTAGTGCATCAAACACTCCTTTTTAGTGAACTTGCTGAGTACGTTCGTACTCAACCGTACCTTCTTAACCCTTGCTAGATTCTAAATACATTGATGACCAATAAGATGAAACACTATATTCAGCTAAACACCAAACAAAATTTCGTTATGAGGAGCTAGAGTTATCCGGAAGCATTGAAGGAAACAACTAGGAAAGCATCTATGGAATGGAGGCGGCCGAAGAGTCTGAAGCATAGATACATTAGATATAGATAATTAGGTCTAGTAGTATAGATCTCCATCCTCTAGCTAGTAATCTCGTATTATAGTAAGGTTTAGTTTGCTTCTTTATCTTGTTCTCAAGTTATTATAGTTTAGCTTTGACTCATCGAGATTTCTCTACGGACCTAGGAGGAACTCAAAGTCGTCATGTAATTTCTAGTTGTAATAATAATGTATGTCTATGGACCCGCTTTGTTTCTGTTGTACCACTCCGAGGGATGTAATATTTGCGGAATGGTGTTTCGTGAGCGTTATGTCAATGAATATAGTGTACTACATCATGTAGTGGTATGCTGGGTCACCGCAGCTGGTATCAGAGCAGAAGCTTTGACCTTAGGTTGGAAACCTATTAAATGGATAGAACCTGTAGGAAGTATAATAGCAACGATAAAGAGTTCTCTAGAAATCTGATGAGTATTCAATTGAGAATTACATTGTCATGTTTCTAGTGTGATAATTCTTTATTATGATGCATTTTGGGAAATAATAATGAGTTACAACTCGGTAGGATTAGTTATAATTACTTATCCTCTGTGAGGAATGGCATCTCGGTATAAATGCCGGAGTGCTCAAGTGCCGAATAGGACTTTAGATGACTATGGAGGTGACTAGATGCATCTTTTGCGACAACTTCTGCATAGTTTGGATTGAGAATCTCGACTTTTCATCAAGGTTTACAGTCACTATGATGGCCATGTGTTAACCAGGTATCGGGTAGTGCTTATGTTACCCAAAAAGTTGGGGATAAGTGGAGAAATGCCATCTGGGAAAGGGATGTATTTGTGGAGTCTAATTTTAATGATCCATAGTTCGAAACCTATGCCTATTATTAGCATGAAACTCAGAAACCTGAATACATAGGAGCCAAATATGGAATAGAAATTTATAGTAGAACTAGGGAGGATCCAATACCCTGTGATTCTGGTATGGAAGAAGAAACCAGTTACAATACCATGGAACCCTTTGATCCATATGGGGGGTAGTATCAATCATATTGACCTGGACGAGTGCATTGGCAGTCATTACACCACTATGAATTATTGGATCAAGGAAAAGCGGAGAGCACATCTTACTTCGAAAGTGTGTGTTTGAAGGTGAACAATAGAATTCCACGAGAGATCACACATTTTCTTGACATTTTTCAATGACTGACCTTAATCTAGGTACTTCTAATGAAGTGTGCGCACCTCTGGACGTTTATATGCTCCAGAAGGCAGTCGTCGGACTTCACATTATTATGGACGAACTTCCAAGAAGCATTAAGAAGAGGGAGAAAAGTAAGAAGGAACAATCCATAGATGTAGAGAGTGGGATGATGTACACACCGGTAATGCGTATTATAGTGTTTGAGAGGCATGACGTAATATGTGAGAGTATGCTCACATGGGAAGTGAGGTCTTGTAATATACATGTATTGTATTAGGTGAGAGTCATGGCGTAGTTGTGAGGATTGTTTGTAATAGCTTATAAAAGAACCATGTATAATACATGGTATATGTTTGGTTGTTATTTGGATTTGGTTCCTGATTTTCTTGTGTGACTAGCACTATGCATAGGGTTGAGCTCAGAAAACATATGCGTAATGTAAGTATGAGTATTCGCTTTATGTAACAAGACTAGAGGGGTATGGATATGGGAGTAGAAGCTGGGTCTGAAGGACAATGTGTGGATCAAGAAGCTCAGCAGAACGAAAGCAATGAAGATCTAATCACAAATGGATCACTATCAACTCGTCCATTGACAGAGGAAAATTTCATGCAATACATGCAAATGGTGCAAGAGTACCAAAACAAGTTCATGTAGGAGGTACTTAAACGAGTTGGATCCGGAAAAGAAACTAAAGGTACAAGAATAAGCCTTTATGATTTCCAAAATGCCAAACCAATTCCTTTTGCATCAGCATCAGAACCTGTGGATGCGGAGGATTGGCTGACAGATACAGAAAGGAAGCTTAAAACAGTTGGATGCAATGATGAGGAGAGGTATTAGCAGGACCAGCCATGAATTGGTGGGAAAATCAATTATCTATAAACACACCAGAAGAGGTATTCACCTGGGAAGAGTTCAAGCAGAAGTTTCGTGAGTACCATGTTCTAGAGAGTATTATGGAGTTTAAGAGGAGAGAATTCAAGGACTTACGGCAAAACAACACAACCGTGATGAAATATATTAGGGAATTTAGTCAGTTATCTCGTTATGATATTGATGAGGTAAACACAGAGGAGAAACGCAAGAAAAGGTTCTTGAGGGGACTAAACCCTTACATGAAGATGAAGATACGGGTGGCTGCAACACAACTTTTTCAAGAATGGATTGATGCAGCAATTACCTTTGAGGACAATTACAAGATGCTACTGGAAGAGATGAAGAAATTGGCCAAGAAAAGAGCCATGAATGAGCCAAAGAAGTTTCAATCTCCTATGTCAACACCAAACTTAAGTTTTATACCCAGACTCATACCCACAAGAGGTACATCAAATCACGAGGGATCAAAACGGAGGAAACAAATCATATGCAATAAGTGTGGATCCCTAGGTCACATCAGGAGGAAATGTTGGAAGTCTGAATTGGTGTGCTATGAATGTGGTCTGGATGGACATAAGATACCTGATTGTCCCAACAAGTTAGTTACTCGAGGAATAGGATTATCATCAAGAGGTGGAAACTTTGGATGCAACGACACCGACAAAACCGTAATAGGTATGTTTAGCAATAGTAGTTCTTCATCAATAATGTTGTTCAAGGTCAGAAGCAGTCTCATGAAGCATTTGGAGGTAGTATAAATTAACATTAGGTATTCATCACCGCCGAAACCAAAGGGTAGGATAAAAAGGATTGCAAGGTTCATAAGAACATCACTCTGGATGAAAGGATTCCTGGAAGAAGGAAGAAAACTTAAGACGAGTCTATCCAAAACATTTCCGGAACAAGAAACCACAAAATTTGGGACGAAGTTTAATTTAAGGAGGGAAGACTGTAACATCCCAATATTTAGGACTAGATGAAGGGTAGATTTAGGATTTTGTGCATCTGCATGCATGCATTTGAAAATTGTGGTAAAAATTTTGCCAAACAAAACCCTGGGGAGATCAGATTTTCTTTCACTGCTTTGAGTTAGGATTTAACTCTTGGGAGTGTTTGCTATAAATTCTGACATGATCCTTAGGAATTATAATGAATTTGGGTGAATAATTTGAATTCATATTTAAATTTTGAATCATTTGAAAATTATTTGAAAGTTTGAAGTAATTAGTGTTTATTTGTTTCCAGAAAGAACTAGTTAATATTGTTTGAATATTCAATAGTTATAAAACAATTAAGAGAACTGAAAAATACAAAAAGTATAACTCAAATAATTATTTCTTAATTCTTTCCTTTTCCAATAACAATAATATAAATACTTAAATATAAAGAAAAGATTTCAATAACCAAATAAGAAAGCCTTTATTACATGATATATGATATTACAATATATTACATGTGTACAAATAAAAAGGAAGTATAAAAGAATAAACAGTAAATATTTTAAAACACACAAGGACACATTGCCATTATAATAAGTGTAACACCAGGAAATTTAACTTTATTAATTTGGAAAAATATTACATTGTCTTTACAAAAAGTAAATGATTAAATTACAAAATAATAAAAATAAAACTACAACAATTTGAAAATAAAATAGTCTTAATCTAAATCTTCATATTCTCTTCCTAAGCTTGAATACCTGCAATAGAAAATAGAAATACAAACAATTATGAAAGAATAAGAAATGGTTAGTGTATTAGTTTTACTCTAAGAATTGTAGTGAGATGCACTGCTATATCATCACTGAGTAATTGGAATGGGGCCAAAGTTGTATTTCTGCTCTTATCAGAGTTGCCCCAGACTAGTGCATCATTGGCCTGAGAGAGGCAAGTTTCACCATCAAATAAACACTTGGCAGCATAGAAATAAGGATCAACCCAAGATAATACTAATCCAGCCCAAGTACCTCCATAGTAAAGATCTTTCAAGTAGATCTCATCCATAGGCACAAGTTCCAAGGAATGGAAACTTGCACCATATGAGCTCATCCATAGGCACAAGTTCCCAGGAATGGAAACTTGCACCATATGAGCTCATCCATAGGCACAAGTTCCAAGGAATGGAAACTTGCACCATATGGACTCATCCATAGGCACAAGTTCCAAGGAATGGAAACTTGCACCATATGGACTCATTCATAGGCACAAGTTCCAAGGAATAGAAACTTGGACCATATGGGGCCCAATTGTAAGCAGCTTACTCACATACCAATGATGTGTTGTCCATCTCAACCCAGAAGTATAAAAACCAGAGCACAACCATAGCAAGGCAACTTGCTTGCTTCTTTCTCTATTCCAGAAACCCATCAGAGTATAATCACAATTCACAGAACCAGCAACAATCTTCTCTCAAGAACACTTAAGAACACCACCATTTGATCCATTTCTACACACCCAACAACTCAAGAAAGAGTAGGCCAGCATCACAAGATGAAGGTCAAGATCAACCAGGAAAAGAAGTAGCTTGGATGGGAGAGAAAACTGTAGAAGATCAAAAAGCTCATGTACAGTGGAACAACCTCTAGAAGAGCATCAGGTAGAAACCTAAAAAGGCATACCTCAGCCCTGCAGCATATACTTTTGTTGTTCTTGCATCAAAATAATCAAAGGGGAATAGTGTGTTACAAACCAATCTCTATTCACCTACCTTGCAACTAGATCTTGTCTAGGAGGATTTGGGGAATAGTTTTCTCTTAGAACTGCATAGAAATGCTATGCATATTCATCCTAGAGGTTGTGGAAATCACAAACTAGCATATGTTCTTATTGAAGATTAGCCTTAGCCCATCATAGGCAACAGAGTAGAAGGCAACAAGTTATGCTAGCTTAATAGCCCCATTGTGCACACTCTAAACTTAGAGGCACCACAACAGTAGTTTAAAGCCACACAGTTATATATCATTTTCCTAGAAGCACTAGCTAGGAATCAAATAATTATTGACTATCATTCTGATAGTATAAAAATACGTAGCCATCAATTCCACTTGCAATAACATTTATATCATCTTCCAAGAAAATAATCTATGAATCAAAGTTCATTCCCAGTTCCTACTATCTGTAAGACAAGAATGATTATCATCCCAGGCCATTATTCTGAAATCAGGGAGAGTATAGTACACTGCTTTATTTCTTAATTGGACAACAATAGTTCCAGAAACCCTTATTGGAACAAAGTTTAAGATAACACTTTCAGTAATCATGCAGACTTATGTAGCCCACTGTCAACACTTGATAGTAATAGAACCGGCTCATTAGGATCACCAAACTGGTGAATCAAGTCACAGGAGCATATATAGAGTATAGTAATTAAACAATAGCAAAATTTGTTATTCAACTAGGCATAGCCAACATCAAAGTTCACAGATCAAGGGAATATATGCAAGAAATTTCACAGTCCAACATCATATGCTTGGATGATTAAACCATCCAAAGAAGAACATTATAGAAAGGATCAACTTTTAGCAATTGATCAAGAGAAATAGACAACACCTTATACCATGAACCCGTGGTTCATCTGTCATGAACTAGATCACAAATTTAACCTAGGTAGAAGTAAGTTCATCACTAACATCAGAGCACATGTCCAGGAAATCATCATCACATCCTAGAATAGGAACCCATTGTATCTTAGAATCAACTGGAGCTTAAGAAAAAGGGGTTTGTTTAGCACTCTAATCATTCAAGTCACAAATAGTATCAATTTGGCACCTCACAACACCTCTGATTTCCTAATGTGTAAAACGGAGAGGCATAGTGAGTAGAAGAATAACCCAAAGTGGGGGGATGATAGGTGGGTAAGGTGGGGTGGTGTACCTGGTTGTCGATGAGAACCATAGCTAGGCGGAGCCAACGAGGTCGCGGCGGCGTCCACAGCAGCACCACGACCGCAACATGGGGTAGCAACGTCGGGCGACAGAGGGAGCACCCCACCAGAGGGGCGCAACATCCTGCGCCAGCCCAAGACCATCCGTGTTGACACGAGGACACCAGAGAAGTTCTGACAAGCGGCGGCCACGATTGCCAAACCCTAGCACCATAGGGTTTGTGCCTAGATGCAGCTGGGTGAGATGGGCGCATCGTTAGGGCGGAGAGAAAGGGTGAGATTTGGCGCATCATTTTTGTGTATAAAAATTAATCTACTATTTTATAAAAAATATTAACTTAAATTTTGACAAATAAAAGTTGAAAGCAAATATTCAAAGACCATTAATCCTTTGTAAATTTCATAAAAATAAGAATAATACTTAAAAATAAATAAAAATCATTTTTAAGATCTTGAATAAATATATTCTACTAGAAATTATTAAATATATTATTATAAAGGTTTTAGGATTTTAAAGTAATAAATCCCTATATATTCTATAAGAAAACTATTTTATAAATTCTTTAGAAACATTTCTTAAATAAGAAATAATCACAATTTGATAAAACCCCTTAAATTGTTTATGTTCAAGTACTAGTTCCAAAGTCATAATCTAGATCTATAAGTGTAAAATTAGTAACTTTAGGGAAAACCCTTTAAAACCATAAATCCAAGTAAACCAACAACTTTAACTAAGTTTTAAACATCAATCATTTATGATAAAAGTAAATGCTCTTTACCTCTTAACTCAACCATGCTTAACATGATCTTGAAATCCTAACAAATTAATAATATTAGCTAAATTTTCTTTCTTTAATAAGTCAAATCAATTTGATAATAACAAATCATATTGAAACTCATCATTCAGTTAAACTGAAAGTGAATGATCTCACATTCTTAAACATGCTTATTACAAAACTATAACCTTAGTAATAATTTATACACATCACACCCTAGGTCTATTTATGTTTTAAAGTTAACTTTGGTCCACAAAGTTATAAACCCAATGTATAAAGTTGAATTATGTTTTTATAGTTAACTTTGATCTATTTCAATTAAATCATAAGGCATTTCAAGTTCAAACAATTTGATCAAACGCAAACAACATCGATTACATCCTATTAACCACAAAGATTGTTTAAACCTTTTCAAAGAAACTTGTTCTTCAAAAGTTATTCTTTTTGCTACTTCAAACTATGTTATTTCTTTCAACTCTTATTAACCTTAAATGTGGACTTTCATAATAGTTACATGATATCATTTAAACTTAATCATGTATTGTTGTTATGCTTACTTCTGTTTCATACATGTTAGTCTTAAACTTCTTATATATATTTGCTTATAATGTAAACTTGAAGATAAACCAAATCTTAAGGAAATCACCAAGATTACCTTATTCACCATATTGGGTATTACTTCGAGGTTTTCCAAACTGCATTATATTACTTATGCATATCAGCATATTCTTCTTTAAACATTGTCCTTATCGGGCAATGATGGTATTTTGTAGAACCGGAGGTCCAGGGTCAAGTTGAAACACTCGACTACAATTCTTTGCTATATCAAGGCAAGTTCACACTTGCTCATGTCCTTTGGGTTTTCTGTCAAGTATTTGCAAACTGTTGTGTCATCACCTGCATTTTAAAAACATCAGAAAACACTATTTTCGATAATAATGTAAACTATTGGTTACTGATCCAGGGTGATCAGCTAATCTATTAAGTCTGGCAATTGGAATACCATTGTCCAGGAATATATCATCTAGGACTTAACAACCAATATCGCTAGTGATTCTTGCGCCATAAACTACGCATTAACCATAAGATCTATAATGGCTCTAGGGAAGTCAGCTAGATCTTCTCCCTCTCATATGTCAACGGACAGCCGGGCCATGGATGTAATTCTTGGAGAGGATTGATAGCAGGGTGGGATCCCTCAATGTCCCATGGCATCTGGTGTCTATGAGGGTTGTGTGTTTCAGGCAGTAATTGGAAACAAGATTTATCCTTGGTCTAGCGTGCAATCCAACTAGCATATGGGGTTCGAGGAGAGGGGTAGTGATTGGCTTGGATCAATTTCAAGGCTCCACATCAAGGAATTGTGGACGCGAAAGTACGCCCGATTGTGCAACAAAGATTTGGTCTCTTATGGGTAAAACAACGCACATCTGCAGAGTGTATAAAAGTGTGACATGTTACTCCCTGTTCTGGGAAGGAGCTGCGAACACTGCAGGGTAGGAACTCTATGAAGTTCTAATTAACCTGTGAAGGCTGACGGACATAGTTTTTCAGAATAAAATCAACCTTCAAAGAAATGTTTATGAAAACTTGGATAGCCTATGACCTATGGTCGGTGGCTGTAGTTAGTGCATCAAACACTCCTTTTTAGTGAACTTGCTGAGTATGCTCGTACTCAACCGTACCTTCTTAACCCTTGCTACATTCTGAAGACATTGACGACCAATAAGATGAAACACTATATTTAGCTAAAGACCAAACAAAATTTTGGTATGAGGAGCTAGAGTTATCCGGAAGCGTTGAAGGAAACAACTACAAAAGCATCTACGGAATGGAGGCGGCCGAAGAGTCTGAAGCATAGATACATCAGATATAGATAATTAGGTCTAGTAGTATATATCTCCATCCTCTAGCTAGTAATCTTATATTATAGTAAGGTTTAGTTTGCTTCTTTCTCTTGTTCTCAAGTTATTATAGTTTAGCTTTGAGTCATCGGAATTCCTCTACGGACCTAGGAGGAACTCAAAGTCGTCATGTAATTTCTGGTTGTAATAATAATGTATGTCTATGGACCCACTTTGTTTCTGTTGTACCACTCTAAGGGATGTAATATTTGAGGAATGGTGTTCCATGAGTGTTATGTCAATGACTATAGTGTACTACATCATGAAGTGGTATGATGGGTCATAGCAGTCATCGACAATGCATCGTGCTTCGCCAGGGAGAGTTTCCCCAGTGGCGGCTCCGTCATGCACTTTGGCGAGCACCGCGTGTATGTTGCCACCATCGCTGAGGCCTTCCCTCGCGAGGTCGTCACCGTCTCCGGTGTGTCGCCTAGCTTCTCCACCCCGCGCATCACTAGCGGCAACATGGAGGTCATGATGGCTAGCTTAGGCAAAGGTCGTCGTCCACCTCTGGAGCGCAACGTGGAAGGCAACAGCTTCGCTTCGCGCGAGCAAGACCAAGATCCGCTGACCACCTCCATTCAGCACCTCCGCGACCCTGTTATCTCCGAGACGGATCCGGTAGCGGCTACAGCTGCGCTGGAGGCCACTCGCCAAAACCTTCTGGAGGAAGCCAACAAGGTTGCCGCCGCCTAGTGCCGGCTGAACGTAACCATGAACAAGTACAACACTGCCCACGGCTTCGCCTGCCTGCCCGGTGCCAACCGGTAGATTTATCCCTAGGGCCGCAACCTCGGTTCAGAGTTGGACTGTGCTGCTGACCCACATACCCTCGCGGTTCAGCCGGTTTACAGTACTCCTGCCAAGAACATGAGGGCCACGGAGGCGGCCTTCGCTGAACTGAGCCACCTGGAGGGTGACGAGCTACGTCGCCAGCAGGCCCGCGTCCAGCTCCTCGTGGCCACGGCCAACAAGTAGCATGTTGAGATAGGTATTAGCCTTGGATGAAACAGCAAGAGCCAGCCACCTCGCCTGACGGCGGATCCGGCTCCTAGTGGAAGCAAGGCCTCCTCTCCAAACAGAGCGAGGCAGAACAGTCGTCCACACGGTAGATCAGCAAGCTGTGGGCACCATCCGCCTGATGCTGCAACAGTCACCAGCAGGAACCGCGCTCCGACTGACGGAGCCAGACAAGGGCAATGTTACCAACCGGATGACGAGGCTAAAAGAAGCCTCGCGCCACCCAAGTCCCGCCTGACGGGGCAACTCGGCCCGCGTGAGCCGAAAACACGCGATGCGCGTGCATGCATTATCACCTAATATAATCGCGCGCGTTGGAGGAGGAAATTCCAGCCGGTTCAAGGTGTTTCTGACCGTGCATCCGGAACGAACCATTTCCAAAGGGATTTTTGCTCCCAATGGACACGCCAAAGTATGAAGGCTCGGTCAAGCCATAAGACTGGCTGGTGGACTATGTCACCACGGTGGGCATAGCCACCAGCAACCGGAGAGTGGAGGTACGCTATGTCCCGTCATGCTCCTCGACTCGGCAAGAGCCTGGCTGAACAGTCTCCCCGACAACAGCATAAATGCCTAGGTCGACTTCGAGCAGGGGTTCATCCGCAACTTCATCGGCACCTACAAGCGCCCTGGGCGGCCCCGCGAGCTCGCCCTGTGCGTTTAGGGCAAAGACGAGTCCAAAGGCTCTTACCTCACCCAGTGGACAAGCATGCATAACTCTTGTAAGGGGGTGCGCGAGCACCAGGCCATGACTTGCCATGGCCATCGCGGACAAGTACGCCACTGCTGAAGCGGCTATGGAGAAAGCCATTGTGGTGGATGATCAGGGGCAGATCATTGTGGATAACTCCACGGACCGGTGCTAGCCAGATGGGCATCATAACAACTCCAGGCGGCATGGCCACGACAACCTCCATGGCAAAAGAAAGGATGACCAACTAGACAACCGGTACGGGTCCAAGCAGTTGGCAGCCGTCCAAGAGGCTCCGGCTACGGGTGGCAGACGGAGGTAGAAGCCCGATGACCGGCCGCCATGGCCCAAGTACACCATCGAATCAATGCTCAATGGGTCGTCTAAGTTTCACAGTGGTGCCAACAAGCCGGATACACACACAACTCGCCAGTGCACCTGGACCAAGAGGATGGCCAAGATTTGCGACTACCACCACCACCCCCGCCTCCACCAGTTGGCGGGCCACAGGACAACCGCGAGCGCTAAAACCGCCAAGATGAGGATGAGGGTGATTACCCTTGCTGGGTAGGCTACTACCACATTTTCACCACCGAGCCAGAGACCAAGCATAGCAAGAGGCGCCGCGAGGTGGAGGTGAACGCAATCTTCCCCCCGTTCATCAGTACCTAAACTGGTCTGAGCAAGAAATCACGTGGAGCAGGAAGGACCAGCCGGCTGTGCTGCCACACCTGGGCACTTACGCGATGGTCCTGGATCCCATCATCATCTCCAAGAAGAACTCCTACAGGTTCTCACGCGTCCTCGTGGATGGAGAAAGAAACATCAATCTCCTGCACCGCAGCTAGTTGGACCGGCTAGGCATCAGTGAGCCCCAGCTGGAGCGGTCTAGCACCTCCTTCCACGGAGCTGTCCTAGGTCCATCACATTCGCCTATTGGCAAGATCCGGCTGGACGTCATCTTCGGCACTGAAGGCAACTTCCGTCACAAGCGCATCTGGTTTGAGGTGGTCAACCTCTATAGCATATACCACGCCATCCTCGGACGCCCAGCGCTTACCAAGTTCATGGCGATGCCGCACTACACATACCTCAAGATGAAGCTCCCTAAGCCCAAGGGGGTCATCACCGTCGCTGGTGACTACAGGAAGTCGTTGGAATGTGCCACAGACGGCTCCAAGCTAGCCGAAGCCATGATCATCACGGAGGAGAAGCGCATCATCATGCAGAACGTGGCAACCCTATAGGCGGAAATGCCAGCTGGCGAGCCAAAGCTAGCCGGGGAGGCACAATTCAAGCCATCCAAGGGCACAAAGAAGATTTCGCTCAACGAGGCCGAGCCGTACAAGTTTATCCTGGTCGGAGACGGCCTTGACAGCAAATAGGAAAGCGCGCTCATCGACTTCCTCCGTGAGAATCGGGATATCTTCGGATGGTCCCCCAAGGACATGCCTGGTGTTCCGAGGGAGCTCACCGAGCACTCTTTACATGTCAGGATAGATGCAAAATCGGTTAAGCAATCTCTACACCGCTTCGCAGAAGAAAAGAGAATAACAATTGGTGAAGAAATCACATGGCTCCTAGCAGCCGGATTCATCATGGAGGTTTTCCACCTAGAATGGCTGGCTAACCTAGTGCTGGTGTTGAAAAATAACAAGATTTGGTGCGTGTGTGTTGACTACACCAGCCTCAACAAGGCATGCCCCAAAGATCCATTCACCCTGCCAAGGATAGATCAAGTGATCGACTCCACGGCCGGTTGCGAATTATTGTCATTTCTGGATGCCTATTCATGTTATCACTAGATCCGACTGAACCCCGGTGATCAAATAAAGACATCATTCATCACCCTGTACGGGGCTTACTGTTATACCACCATGCCTTTGGGACTAAAAAATATAGGGGCAACATACCAGTGTTGCATGCAGAAGTGTCTGCAATCGCAGATTGGCATAAACGTACACGCCTATGTCGATGATGTGGTGGTCAAGACAAAGGAACGCCAAACACTCCTCGAGGACCCGAAGGAAACATTTGCTAACCTCCGTCAGTTCCAGATGAAGCTAAACCTGGAGAAGTGTGTGTTCGGTGTTCCAGCCGGCCAGCTCCTCGGATTTCTCGTCTCAGAACGAGGGATCGAGGCCAACCTGTAGAAGATCGGCGCAATCGAGCGCATGCAGCCGCCGCAGAACCTGCACAACATGCAGAAGTTCACCGCGTGCCTAGCCTCCCTCAGCCGGTTCGTTAGCCGGTTGGGCGACAAAGCACTCCCACTATACCTGGGGTTCACCATATAGTCGTCCTCGAGAAGATTGATTTTACAACACTTCAATGTTACTTCACTTTCCTTAAAGCCTACAAAGCTCCCAATAAAAGCGAAGCAACACTCAAAGAGTAGCCAATTCATGAAGGATATCGCATGATTCCTCAAGTAGAAGGAATTCACCATTGGCTATAGAGATGTCTCGTGGAATCTCATCCACAGGTAACTCTCTAAAGTTCGCCTTGTCAACTCATGGTCGGTACAAGTTGATGGGTATGCATTTGTACCTTCGCACAGCAAAGACCAAGCAAAATGTTTTTGTGCGTGATAGAGGGGCATGTCAATTGTGGCATGTCCATTCTTGATCACAACACCATTAGCACAACTGAAGTATAGAAAATGGGATGCATATGCAAGGTAAATGTGCATCATTTGAACATCAACGAAATATGGAAACTCGAAAACTCCATACAACATCTTAGTGTGGTACTCAAATAAATGGACTGAAATTTTGATCAATATTTTTGATGCAAGAATAAGAGACTTCGGTAAAAACATATGAGAAAGGATATCCAAAACAACATCATTAAGGGTGCCAACAAAGCATTTGAAAGACCAAGTTTTCGACGTTAATGTTGCACCAACGGTACGCGGGATGTAAAAACTCTCATGATAATACATGCTCTGAATGGCATTATGGTTGCACACAAAATATTGGAAAGAGAAATTGTTTAATATTTTTATTACAACACACAAAGCTTCAATATTCACAAGGCACATAAAACATTGAAATCGATGAGTTCAAACGATATTTGGGACTTAGAATAAATTCCCAAGGAAGCCAAAACATTAGGCTGTAAATGGGTCTACAAAACTAAGTATGACTCTAATGGGAATGTAGAAAAATATATAAAGCACGACTTGTGGCAAAAGGATTAACACAAAGAGAAGGGATAAATTATAATAAGACATTTTCTCCAGTCTCATGTAAGGATTCCTTCAGAATCATAATGGCATTAGTTTGACAAATGAGATGAAGACATACGCTAAACTAACATACTCCGTTTGCAATTGTAGAACATGCCGACGGTTAAGCACAAAAACGAGTTTCTCAAGGCTCGGATGTTCTCAAACGATTTTAAATCCTGAATAGTTTCAAGCTTCGCACATGGTATGGGAACCGTGTGTGCAGTAGATGCTCATCGCACACAAATGGTTAGCAACGGTTCAATTCATCGTGTATGAAAGGCTATTTCCACCTTGTGCTAACACTCGATATGTACTAGTGTGTGTTTAAAACTATGCAATATGATTGTATTATGGTAGAAATATGTTTGTATTTGTCAAAAAACAAAACGGCCAAAAACTATTGGGAGGGTCCATTAGGGGTTCGCCGCTCCCAATTCGGTGGCAATGTGTGTTGGCGGCCCAATAGTGCATGTTCGACATCATTGGCGACGACCTATTTTAGGCGCCAGTGATGCTCTTATACCTTGTCCAAAAACACTACTCCCTCTATCCTAAAGTAAGTGACGTGGTTTTGTTTGGAGGGGGTTGCTCTAGTACAACCCCCTCCCTCCTAAACTCGTAGAAACCTGTCCACGTCAATATCCAAATCCGTATCCAAACGGAGTATACCCATGTATAGGCATACGAATGGCGATGTATAGGCATCCGTCCCACGCACCACTGCCGCATAGGACCCCGACCGGCCTACACCCCCGTGTCGATCGCCGCCACCCCGGCTAACAACGCAATCATCGTCGCCGGCGACCATCGTCACAATCGCCGTGGTTCTTCTCCGCCGGACAGCCTTGCACAATCTGCAACATGTCTGGACTACATGTCCGGCGACACCCAGTTGCTCGTGTTAAAATTTCGTCGTTCGAAACTACTCGTCAGAAAATACACCGGACAACGCCGGACATCTCCGGACTGTCCGGCCGGTCAACACGTTGCCACCATGCTTGCTTTCGGCCCCGCGCCGCCGCGCCTCCTCCACAAGGCCAGGCCGAGTCACCGCCACCAGCTCGCCGGATCCAACCGCCACCACTACCACTCGCCGGCCATGGCCGTCGCTGACGATGATCCGGCGTACAGCCGTACTAGTACATATATGTTGCTAGAACGCATAATTAGGTTGAGCTATACATGTTTTATACAAGGCTATGTATATCTGTCTATACTAATAACGAACGGGTATCAAGCGATCTGAGCCGTCCTTGTGTTTGAGATTATACGAGTTTGATACGAGTTTACGAGGAGAGAGTTGTACTGGATCAGACGCCTTTTCTATTTCTATAATGGAATTGGATATACATAAAAGAATAATATATATGAAAGATATGCTATGTACCATCACCGGTTTATGAACGAGTGCTATTGGCTGGGTCTGAACTTACGTGCATATATACCCCCCCCCCCCCCCCCACCCCACCCCACCACACGATGTGCTGCAACAAGGATTAATGGCTGATTTGGAGGTAATTTTTAACTATTTTCTTGACCGGCCCCCTAGTGGACTATCCTGCCTCTGACTTTGTTTCTCAGGAAATCAGCGGAAGATCCTGAATTTGAAACTTTATGGGCGAAACGATGGGAGAGAGAAAGCATTTATTTAGATTCGTATGTATCTATATACTAAAATATGTGTAGATACATGCGAATTTAGACTAATTCAAGTTGTTTTTTTGGCGACAGAGGGACTACAAAAATCTGAGCAAGGAAGGAATTTCATGTGGCCTTCTGCTGGCTTGGCACGCGGGAATATATGATCTAGCTCGATAAATATGTGAAAAGTCGATCGACGGGCTGTCCTGAATGAGGAAAGCCAAAGGTTGGAAGGAATAAGAGAATAAGGCATCTTGAAAAGAGAAAAAAGCTTCTTATAGGTGTATAAATCCCCATCATCGTTGTCAACGTGAATATGGAGTATGTAGTATTGTGCAAGCTTTAGCTACTTATAAGCCAGCCAATTAATTAACATCTCCCTGCGCGCGGTCTACATCTCTCCATCAAAACATATATAGCCAGTCCTGGAGTTGAAACTTGGAACCATTTTTTTGCTGTGACGTGGTGAAGCGAAGCCATGGGAGGCACCCTGCGCTTCCTGTCTGATGTACTGCTGCTGCTGGGAGGCGACAGCCAGAGGCGGCACAACAAGAAGAGGAGGCAGTTCAACACGGTGGAGCTCAAGGTGCGGATGGACTGCGACGGCTGCGAGCTCAAGGTCCGCAACACCCTCGCAACCATGAAAGGTTCGTCGTCGTCACTTTGAGCTCACCACTGTCGTCTGCTGCGTCGTCGTCGATCGTTGCACTGACGGTTGGTCTAATCTGCGAGCTGAATGCTGCAGGCGTTCAGTCGGTGGAGATCAACCGGAAGCAGCAGAAGGTGACGGTGAAGGGGTTCGTGGAGCCGCAGCGGGTGCTCCGGCGGGCCCAGTCGACGGGGAAGCGGGCGGAGCTGTGGCCGTACGTGCCCTACACCAACCCCTACATGGCGATACCGGCGTACGACAAGAAAGCTCCCGCGGGGCACGTGCGCAAGGTGGACGCCGTCATGCCGGTCACCGCCGGACAGGAGGAGCGCCTCGCCACGCTCTTCAGCGACGACAACCCAAACGCCTGCTCCCTCATGTAATACTATATATATCACGCCTTCCGTATTAACCCTGCTAAGCCGGCTGGTTGATGATTATATATACTGGAATAGTAGTACTAATTTGAGCTTCTGGATTCGCTCCACGAAATTAATTAAGCGCGCGGGTCCGGGTCATTTTTCATAGTTTTGTATCCATAAAAGGAGTACATCTAAAAGAGATGATCTGATGAAGAAGGAAGAATATATATCTATCTCTACCTATTATAACTAGCATAATACTCGTGCGTTGCTACAGGATAAAGCATAAATATATTGTCCAATTCATAATAATAAGTACCGCTCATTTACTCTAAATTTGTACAAAATCAGCAACATTTTTTATTAATCAGAGGGGTATTAGTTCTCGACTGACCTTTTCTAGATTATTTAACTCCTCCATGCAAAAAAAAGATTATTTAACTCCTAGATTATGGCCTTAATATTTTCATCTTAACCTAAATTAGGTTGTTGCACAACATGTCCTATAGTACCACCCGCTCGGCTCATGCTTGTGCTATACCATGAGGAAAATAATCTTATGGTTAAAAAGTAGCAGGTATGAACTGTGCCAAGTTATAGGATTTCATCAAGTTAAATCTGGCTTGAAATTGGAAATAAATCCGGTGCACTAATACCCAATGTTGTTGCTCCTAAAGATTTAGCTAACTTATGCCTTGACATCACATATTTAAGGCAAAAAAAGGTTTCATAAATCAATACACATCTACAGGGAGGGAATCAAAACATGAAGCTAACACCAAAATGGCTAGCACCTACCATACAGCGGTCAACGATGAAGGAGGCGCTGAGCATTGTCGGGTACGGAACGGTGACACTTGTGGTGAGGAAATGGCCACCGACCTCATGCACCTACCAGGCATCTCTCAAGAATGAGGTAGTAGATGCCGCATGTCACTTCGTTGCCATGGCACATGATGAGTCAAAGGCACGGCTATAGTCCTTGTAAATAGGGTTGAAAATGGTAAGAAAAACTTCCATCCGTTTCCAGAGAAAATGGAAACGGAGAGGTAAAAATAAAACGAAAACGGCATTTTGTGGAAAAGTAACAGAAACAGAATATTCTAAACGAAAACGGTAAAGGAAACGAGGGAGCCATTTTTGGCGGAAACAGAAACTGTAAGAAAATTCCGGATAAACAAATACGAAAACTTTCCGAAAACATGACTAGATAGACCCACGTACGAAATAGTACTTTCTTCAGTGATTTTGCTCGCTCTTGTTGGGCCATAGGATATATGCAGGGTGTACGTAATACATGCAATCGGCCTAGGCTACATACTAATTAAGTGAATGTCTTAGCGTTTATGTAAAACTATTTATGTGAACTTATGTTCTTGTCTAAGTGTTGAATTATGTCTGTTATTTTTTGTTCAATTATTGTTTGTCGAGGTTGTGAGCTATTCTTTCTCTATGATACGTTTCTTTTGGTGTATAGACCATGATATTACGCCAGTATCATATTCCGACAAATGTTTGTTTTCATATCGTATCTGTCCTATATCCGTTCCATATTTGTTTCCGATGATTTTCGATTTCATGTTCATTTCTAGAGTTTCCGTTTCGTTTTCGATTCCGGCAACACAAGAGGAAACGAAAACGATAACGCATGTTTCCGTCCGTTTCCGTTCTGTTTTCAACCCTACTTGTAACACAGTGTCTACTTAGAACATCTCCACTCGTTGGAGGCTCCAGCCGAAATTCGGCGAATTTATTCGCCCGATTGGGCGAGAGTTTGGCATGGGGCCCACCAACTCCCAGCCGCAGCCCGGCTTGACACCCCCTGATCAACGGCTTTGGCAAGATACAGTCAAAATCGATAAAAAAAATCATAGTTCGGCCAAATTTATCACATTTCGGACAACATACAGAAAGAAATCTGTGTACAATACAAATGTAACCTGAAAGAAAGAACATCTATTGAGCGAACAACTTCTGAGAAGGTACTACACAACGTTCAGATATATGACAAAGGTTCTCTTCCTGAACATCATATATTCAACAGTTGTCAATAACAAAACTACACTTTATAACCATTTTGCTTCTTTTAAATCTGTGTCCCCGATGAGCATATCAAGCTGGCCACTGGCAAGAACTAATTCAGTAGATGAAATGGTGCAATGACATGCTAGAACAGCTAGCAGTCCTGCACTGAAAAAAGTTTAGATTTCCATCGACCTTAAAAAATGGCAATTGGCATGCACCACCGAGGCTGCAACCCATCAGACAGGGAAGGAGACAATGTCCAGATGAGTGCAAACTTCTGTAGAGCCAAACGGAGAACGGAGGATATAATGCAGCACAACTTTGTTAGGTTTAGTCCCACATCAAAAGATGGATGTGAGGGAGCCCAACTTATAAGGCGGGGCAAACCTCACCTATAAGGCTAGTCTTTTGGGTTGAGTTAGGCCATATGTCTTATTTGGTTGTGGGTTCCGATGGACCTGGGCTTGTGCGCTCTAACAAGTGGTATCAGAGCCTTGTAACTGATCTCCTAGTAACGGGAGGACTTCGTGTCGCCAGAAAGTAGTCGGCATCAGTGTCCATGGTCCAAAAAAACCTGTAACATCTCCATGACGGGGGAGCCCCGTTTGCCCCGATGTGTGACGGGGGAGATTGTTAGGTTTAGTCCCACATCGAAAGATTGATGTGAGGGAGCCCAACTTATAAGGCGGGGCAAACCTCACCTATAAGGCTAGTCTTTTGGGTTGAGTTAGGCCATATGTCTTATTTGGTTGTGGGTTCCGATGGACCTGGGCTTGTGTGCTCTAACAAGAATTGTTAGGAATAAGCACGTCGTGTGCCATCGGTGTGCGGCAGTACGTACGTATCCGAGTAGATATGGGTAGCCGAATAGAGTAGAAATTAGATGTTCTAATCCTACTAGGTTAGCTATACTAGATCTGCTATATATACATGTGTAACACCCTTGTAATCAAAACACCGAGACAGAAGCAATAATAGAAGGAAAAAAGACAGGAGCGATATGCTCCTGTAGCAATCCAATATTTGTTTCCGTGTGTTCTCACGTGACGAACTAGTTGCATGCATAATCGATCAAGCTCAGCTAGCTTCTACGTACTTGACTATCTCGGCTAGTTCTGCGTGTCTCGCCGGAACTTCGTCGTTGGTGTCGTCGAAAAGTACTCGGCGGCAGGGGCTGTGCCAACAATTGGTATCAGAGCCTCGTGAAGGATCTCCTCGTAACGGGAGGTCACGGCAACGATGGATGTGGGCGAGTATTCCGGTGCGGCTAAAGGATTTGCCGCGCAGGTGATGACGCAGTACCCACGGTACAACCGCGACAACTACACGATGTGGGCGACCCAGATGGAGTGGGCGCTGGAGTCCAACGATCTATGGGAGGCTGTCGATCCCGGCGGCGACGAGTTCAAGAAGGGCGCGTCGAAGTACCGGAAGGACCGGCAGTCACTCACGGCCATCGGCTCGGTGATGCCGGCGGACGTGATGCAGCACCTGATCTCGAAGAAATCTGCAAAGGAGGCGTGGGAGGCGCTCAAGACGCTAAATCTTGGGCACGAGCGTGTCCGTGAGGCAACCCTACAAACCTTGCAGAAGAAGTACGAGAATCTGGAGATGGAAGGAGACGAGACGCTAGACGCGTTTGCCTCGAGGGTAGCCACTTTGGTCAATGGGATTCGCGCGCTCGGCGAGAAGCTCAAAGAGATCTCAGTCGTTCGGCGTTTCCTTCGCGCGGCGCCGCCGCGTTACTTGTCCGTTGTGTCGGCGATCGAGCAGTGTGTTGATCTCAAGACTCTCACGACGGATGATCTGGTTGGACGATTGAAGGTTCATGACGAGCGGATGAAGATCACCTATGGTGATGCGGTACCGGAAGAGCATGTGATGCTTACCCGTGCCCAGTGGCAGGCGGTGGTCGCCAAAGAAAAGGGCGATCAAGGATCCGAAAGCAGGAGTGATAAAGAAGCTTCTCGCCCAGTGAAAAAGTATATCGCAGGGGAGGACGAGGACGACGCTCCACCGTGGAGGAAGTTTGACATTAAGAAAGTAAGATGTCATAACTACGGCGAGCTCGGTCACTTCAAGAAGGATTGCAAGAAACCGCTGAAGGAGAGGGCTCTCATCGCCCAGGAAGGAGATCATGGACCGATGATGCTGATGCTCGAAGTAACTGAGCTGAAGGATGAGGAGGATCCTCCATCACCGGCTACGGAGATTGTGGCGCAAGTGGATCACGATCTACCGTGTGTGGATCACGAGGAACGGAGTGCCCCTTTACCATGTGAAGCCATGTTTGAGGCAAGTGAGGCCTCGGGACTAGTTCATGGTGATCTATGCGTTGGAATTTCACCCGTAACTCCGTCCGGCAATAAGTTCTTCATGCTTGTGGAGGATGATCATAGTAAATACATGTGGATTGTGTTGCTGAAAGGTAAGGATCAAGCTCAACAAGCATTCGAGAAGATCAAGGAAGCCGAAGAGTTCAAGGTGGAGGTGAAGATAAGAGCCCTACGCATTGATCAAGGTGGTGAGCTGCATCAAACTGTGTTGACCATGGCACGGAGCATGATGAAGAGTAAAGGCTTGCCAGGAAAATTCTGGGGTGAGGCAGTCAATACGGCTGTGTATTTGCTGAACATGGAGCCAACTGAGAGTGGCGTTGGTATAACACCGTAAGAAGCATGGTACGGATGGAAACCCTCGGTTGATCATCTTCGCACTTTTGGGTGCGTGGCACATGTCAAGACGGAGTCCGACCATAAGAGTAAATTGGCGGAGCAGAGGACTCCAATAATCATGATGGGCTATGAAAGCTCAAAGGAATACCGCTTGTGCAACTTTACAGAAGTAACATCGGCCCAGCTAAAACTTACAAAAACAGAACCACAGGCCCGTCTAATACTTGCCACTGGGTGTGGCCAACTATGGACAAGTGGGCAACGATAGATATAGATATAGACAATAGCACTACAACAGTACTGATAACGTTTTACTGGAGTTGCCTTCCTTAATTGGCCCAGAGGACTAGACATCAAACCATTGATGGTACCAATATGGCTTAGGCACGGGCCACCTGTCGTACAAATTCTTTTCTCAGTGCCAGTTCATGTTGAATAAATAGAACAAGCGGAGTGGTATATGACTTTCGACCGTGAAGAAGAGGATATACCTGTTTTTAACCGCAGATTCGCCCATCATGTCGATTGGGTTGTTCATTCCTCTGTCGTTAGGAAAAAGCACAATTGATAAATATTGTGCCTACGCAACAACAACGGGGGCAGTATTTTGTAGAGAAAAAAAGAACTGAGGATAACACATCAGTAAAAAAAAGTACATTTGTGATGGGAGATCCGTCTTGCTTAGAACTCTTGCAATGATACGCCTTGGCAGGTAAGGCGTTTTACGAGTTCCATCATAGAAGTTCATGCCAGCATAACTTCCATCAATAAAATTAACAAGGGGACCTCCAATCCCAGCCTAGCACAAGAAATACAATGGAGAAGTTGTAATGCTTTAGATAAATAAATTATGCCCTAAAAAAATCTTTAGATAAATAGATTATAACAGCTTAGTAATAAATGTATCGATAGATTGTAGAGGAAATACTCGTAGATTTTCACCAGCGTACCTTCTTGATTTTACAAGTAGACAGCTTAAGGTATTTGCAGTCAAGCTTGCTAGGTTTTTCATAAGGCTTCTTAGCCACTACACCAATTGTCCCCATTAATATTCCATCCTTAACCTCGCGCCCTATAGCTACTACCTTTTTACGTCCCTTTTCTGTGTGGAATATATTCTCCGGATGAATAGCACGTAGATGCTTCTGAACACTGATTACAGCAATGTTATAATCTAAATGGTACAGTTCCAATTTCCCGGTAGCTTGCTGATTCGGTGGGAGAAATACATTAATCTGCAGAGGTAAAGTGAGCTCAGTTAACCGTCATCTAACTTAGAGGAGAAGAAAAATAATAAGGGGCAGCAACCTTCAATTTCTCATCGATCTTGTCTTCATCAACGGGACTCCTAATCAAACTGGCCGAGGTTAGAATGACGGGCGTGTCATTTTTATGCCACTTTATAAGATAGCCTGTGCATGCGAAAGATCTCTTCTCTCCTACATAATAGCAACTTTGCCCAATAGTCAGTCGAAACAATGTTAGTGTGAAAAAACTACTTGGCATAGAACTGCAAAATTACCATTGTATGAAGTAAGCAAGACAACACGGCGGCATATATTTGTTACGACTTCTCTCCGAAGTTTAGAGAAGACCACCTCCTCAGTATCATGACACCAGAGATTGTAATCTAAGCCTTTATAACCATATAGGTCACCAAAATCCTCTTCAAATTTATTACACAAACTCCCACCGACTGTTTATAGAAACAAGTACAGAAGTTGTGTCACTGCGGTAGCTAGAAAAAATTAACCCACTGAAGGCAGAAGTAGAAACAAGTACAGAAGCATTGCTTACTCTCGAGCACAAGTGGTGGTGGCTTAGGATATCCCATGGAGGTTAGATAGTTGACAGTATTCCAATGTTCTGAGGTAATTACAGTGACTGGTATTAGTACTCAGATGATGTGTATGATTGACTCCACATGACATCCTGCGCACAATGATCAGTTGGTAACTATAGTATACAACGATAATTCACACCTGATGGGACTATGCTGAATAAATCTTCAGGCAAGGTATATTCACGGAAGTTGGTAGAGTTTAGGCTGCAACAGAACAATGCAATAGTAAATAAATACAGGGAAGTACTAGCTCAACAACACAAAAGCTAAACCAACATTTAAAGAATTAAAGGAGTATCTGCTAGCTACAACACTGAAGCAAAAGCTCTAAACTAGCAACACGAGATGTGATAGTGATGCAAGTACGCCCACCAGGTAGAGGTAGAAAGAACAAGAATGTTATTAATTTACAGATTACTGTGTGAGACTCCCAAGGCTCCAATGCTTGTATCAAAAAATGGTTCAGCTTACAATATATAGATACGTAACTTGGGTAAGATATAGCTCTAGATACATGTACTTTTCAAATTATTGCAAGCGTAGGAGACTCACGTGTACTTGTCAAAATATTGCAAGCGTTCACAAAGCAACTGGCATGGTAGGATTGAGGTCCTATTCTCTTTGGTATCACAATCAATGGTCATCCCTATAAAGTGTCCATCCTTACCAATAACTGGCCCTCCAAGTCCAGCCTAGAACCGAAAAAACAAAGCGGTAAGGATTACGAAAAAACGAGCCCAACCAAAAATAGTTCAATCGACAAAAGTAAAGAGGCAGGGATTACAACACAAAATTGTGTTCCACATTTTTCATCATGCCAAAATGTTGGAAATAAAACAGCAGCTCACCTCTGTGATAGCGCAATTATATGTCAGAGCACGTTCAGGGCCATCTGTAGTTGCGACATGAACTCGCTGTCCCTCAACAGACATCAAAGTGCCCGAGTTGTAGGCACGCCCAAGAGCTACTACAGAATCATGATCAGACAGCTGTTGTATTTGCGAATCCATATCTACAGATAGTGGCTCTGAGTAGTAGATGCACGTGACAATAGCAATATCTTTATCATAGAGCCCCAAGAACGCATCTGTACGGGTGTTTCTTCCGTGAGGGTAGCGCACTTGAATCTATAGTGAAAAGAGTGGTCGATCAACATACAGAATGATCACATTTATCTTGAAAAAATAAAGGAAAACGGAACACAAAATTTCGCAGCACCAACCGTCAAGCTATCATCTCTGTTTCTATTATTCTGAAATTCTGTAACCAAACGTTTTGAAGTCACAATTATTGTTACTTCGTCATGAGTCATAGCCATACGTTTTACAGCTATGCCAGAGCATGCAAATAAAATCTTTTTTTCTGCACAAGATTCTGCACAAGATCACCATTCAGATCACAAACTAGTGGTGATTAGATACAAATTAAAAAAAAAACAAGCGTAAAGAAGCATAGTTACCATCGAATAAAGCAAGCGAGACAATATCATAAGCCAACGAATCATCACAATCAACATTTGTAGAACCAAATGTCTTCTCTACGAAACTCCGGCCTGATGCAACTGGATCAGGATGTCCATATTGTTCACAGAAATCTTCGCTCTGCTTTTCCCACAGCTGGTTGACTAAACAACGAACATGGTAATGAAACCACGAACTGTGAGTTCTCTACAATAGTGCAGGAACATATGCAGGAGAAGAAGCTAGCAGCAAGCATGAGGTAATTGACTCACGTTTTACCATTTCGATTACCCTGAGTCTTCTGGCAGAAACATCTCCTGAAACCTGCCGTTCTTTTGATAGTTTCCGTCTTTCTCTGGCTCTTCTGTTTCTGTGTCTTGATCTTGACAGCCATTCTCTTTTTTTCGTCTATGGCTCTTTGGTCCCTCTTGTCTTTCTTCTTCTTTGCAGCCCTGAAGCAAAAAAAAAAAAAGTAATAATGGACGGAGATGCTTAGCAGAGCATCACTAGCAGTCGACTTGCAGTTTGGATTTCAGCAACTTATCCTTGTCGATGCTACAGTAAAGACTCAGTAGCAGTTACTGTTAGGATAATTGATGCGGTTGGAAAGAGGAAATGTACAAAGAAGAGAGATGGTATTGTTTGAGGAATCTCCAAAGAGAGGGAGGCGCGAGAGTTGTTTGTTTGCGAGATTTGTAAAAGGGGATTCCCACTTTTGTTGATCACTTTTGATAAATTTGTAAGCAGTAATGCTAATTACTTATACCTGACACTAAAATGGGGGCCTTCATTTGGAGAGCAAAACAGTGAAGTACGCTTTGCTTGCTAGTAGTATTTTATCAGATCTCGTAATGCATGGGAACAGGACGAACTATTGGCAATGTCTTGACAGTTCCTAACACAATGGAGCGTAACCCTAACTGGTTACGACGATGATGGAGAGAGCGGCCAAAAAGATGGATGGGGCGAGCCCAGACAAACAATGATCTGACCGGCAACGGGCATGGCTGGGAAAGAGTAGTAGTTGGAAGTTGGAACCCCCAATATATGCAGGCGTCGATGTTAGGTTTAAGGTTATGAGGTTTGCTTCGGTGTCCCCTCCCTTCCCATACTTTGAAAAGGTAATATAGTTTTTTACTATTAATTACTGATTATTAGTTACTAAACCATACACGTATAGACACGATTTGAGATTGGTAGAGGTGATTATCAAAGTCCATCCAAAATCATCATCTTGCTAGTCTAGTATATTGTATTACCTATACGTGTACGTCTTGCCGGAGTGGACACGACCACGACTACTGGTACCTACGGTTCAGCGACCACGCACACTATGAAGGTGACCGGCATATTTCGCGACGAGGACCTCTGCTTGCCCGCTTCATGCGCTGCGTTTTTACGACGTTCACTGAATCAGGTCGTGTGACGGTTCGTCGCCGTTGTGCTGGTTAACCCGACAAAAAGACGATGAGTATTTTTCAGGCAGACGGTTTTAGTTGTTACAAGTAAATATTATGTATGGGCTTTGCGGACCAACGTAATCTAATTTGGTTTAGCAACTAATAATCAGCAATTAATGGTAAAAGACCACCTTATCCCTTCAAAGTTTTGGGAGGGGGGGACACCGAAGCAAAAGTATAAGGTTATTTGCAGATTGAAATACTACTACTATTCCTTTCGGTCCATATTATTATTCTCAACTTTAGTTAGATTCGGATGTATCTAGTTAAGTATTTAGACCAGATGTATTATAGACAAAGTTGAGATCACTAATATGGGCTGAAGGGAGTAGTAGAATCCCATCAAATTTTGGCTGTTACTAGGATAATGCCCGCGCGTTGCTGCGGAAGAGCACCTTTGTTGATCTTGTAGATTACGTTTTATGAGCATAATATAGTCTAGTGAATTATTTATCAAGCATAATATAACACCCTAACTTTAGTGGTCTTATGTCTTCCTGGGCCGCTCGAGTAGGCAACCGGAGTTGGTGGACAAAAAGAAACCGTACGTGCGTGACCACCAAAAGTTAAACGTTATTTTGATTTTGACTAACCGGTGGTTTCGGTGGGTAATTAGATGTCTAGAAGGAGGGTAAAAAGGTCCCAAAAAATGTTGGACCGTAAAAAATACTTCGTCCATTATTATTAGATATAGAGTCGTGGTTGCACCAGTAAAAATAAATCATAAGACTTTCCTACGCCCTAGCAACTCATATGTGTTGCCATTTATCCTATTTGCCACCATTGTAGATGGCAGTCATGTTCTCCATTTATTCACAACGAACGTGATCCACCCCAAGACGGTAAGTTTGGTCACCATGCCAATATGTCGCCTCGTGAGCCCCTTCCTACACCAACTTGTAATTATGCGGACTTGTAATAGTGGTGGACGCCACACATGTCCTTGTCTCGATTAACACTTCGTACATGCTCTATCTCTACTCTGACTCTTACTCCTCGAACTTATAATTAACAAAGGTGGCACAACCCCCATCTCATCTATACCGTATGTATGCCGTCTCCACACTCTTGTCCCCTAGCACATGTACGGCTTTATTTTTATCCATTCAACATAGGAAAAATGTTCGTTTGTTGCACCGGCAAGGGGAAGTGCTGTAACTCGAGAGCCAATAATTTGTATTGAATATTTTCTGGACACATGGAATTTAACTACTCCAAATCAGTTTTCTTAATGGGACATAACAAATATCTCATATGAATTCACCTAGACTTTCTGGAAAAACAGCATATAGAAATTGCTCAATTAGGTGGAAAATTCGTCGAATACTTAGAGAAATAAGAGTAAAACTATTATGAGACTTCTGCCGAGGTCGTTTTTGTCGGGTCCAAGGGCTGCGCCAAGTCACGATTGTTCTCAATATGCTCCAAGTGTAGCAAAAAATTATTGTTTTCTTCGGAGATGCAGAACCTCTACGTTATGAAGAGAAGCCAAATGATAAAGTCATGAAAAGACTCTTCTTAACTTTCATCGAGACAACACTTCTAATAACAATCGCCAAGAACTCATGACTTGATTGGCCGTCCAGCTAAGGTGCACGTATTAGTGCAGGTTCGAAATTCTAATTTGATCCTTCCATTATCTCCAGCTCCATCCGTTGTCGCAATGACAAGATCCAGGATTTTGTTATACTTACATTTATCTGATATAAAATATGTTGAAATCAATGCAATTGTCTTAAGGAAAAATAAGAATAAAAGCACATGAGAAAATAGAAAACAATCAATTCCTTACTTGCCTGGAAATATTTGGAGCTAATCCACGATCATCACCAATATTGCAACTGTCTGCACCATATTTCTCCCATGATATACCCTAAATAATTGTATGGAATTCGGATGAAATTAGCAAACTTATATGTGAAGTATTGTACTATAAAAAAACTTTCGAACATATCCCATGTTTAAGATTTTCAGTTGCCCTGTGAACAATTCATCGACATATATTAGTGCTAACCAAGTTAACCATATGCTTACTTTCAAAAAAAAAGTTAACCATGTGCTTTTATCCTTCATCGACAATTCAACTCGACGTAACCTTGTGGCCAAACAAAATTCAGAGTGCAGAACCGATTAGTAAGCAATACCGGACAACCATACCATCATCCATCCAAATGCAGAAGCTGTACAAGATCAAGATCATGCATCATATGCGAAGCTCACAAATCAAAGAAATATGTACAAGCCCGCATCCTCTGTAAAAATATGTACACAAGCTTGCATCTCAATACGGAGCAACATCTCAGAGAGTAGACTAAATCTCTTCAATAACACATTAACTGACCTAAATCCGATGCATTGGAAAGACCCATCTAGTGCTACAGTAACTTATAAGCATTCAGTTCAAATAAATTATGATTAATCAAGCAATGTTGGCTATAAAAAGTATGGACTTGCTCCTCAGCCTTGTCATTCGCCATAACCTAAATGTAATCATTGTATTTTGGTGTAGTTGCTTCAGATGCTAGCAACAACAAAGGCTAAGGTGCTTTTGGGCCGAGTCTATCCATAGAACTGACAGTGTCTGCCGGGAGGAGCTCACCGATGAATGAGGTGAGTCTATGTAGGGGTCTCGGCTAGCTATATCCCACGGATTATTCGGCCATATAGTAGAGCAGATCAGTAGCTATGAGGTCCTTTAGCTTGATCTCCATGCACGCCGTCGGCTCCCTAGACGTCCGCAAGGTGTGGCACACGGGGAGACATGTGGGCAGGGGCATGCGAGACCAAGTCCCAAAGTGGCGCTGCCTGAGGCTGGTCCTAGTGGGAGTATCATAGCTAGTATCATGCATGCCATGTTGGCAAACATCTGATGTGGCACAACAATTAATGAAAAAAGAGATGGTTAGAGTATCATAGGTAGATACTGTATCATAGCACGTAAAACTAGAAAATCTTCATGCAAATAAACCGTGTACACAATTTTGCATTGAGATTCTACAAATCATTAAATATAGTACTAGTATGATACCACCATATGATATCATGCACTATGAAGATAGTATCATACTCTAGTATTATATGCATGATACAACTAGTATGATACTACCACTATGACCAGCATGAGGGCACTCGCGGCGCTAGTAGTGAGGTTGTCCTCGCGCCAGGAACGAATAAGGTAGGGCCTGGCTGCGAGCTTGGAGGCGGCGCCACCGACTTGCCATCAGCTCGTGCTGACACGTGCATCTCTACTCCACCGTCGATCGGTTTGTTGATGTGTGTGGCTAGCACACCCGCGCGTGGCAGGCAGCAGGCACGCAAAAGCGGCCGACCAGTGACCACATAGCGCGCTCGCCGCCAAAATAGGCTAACGCGCAGTCGCGCACAAAGGACGGCCGCCGGGGTTCCAGAAGACAGTGTTGATTTTCTCTGACTCAGGCCACATCGAGTCGATCCATTAGGAGGGGATGATCATCACGGCCGCGGACGTGTTCAGCGAGATGGCGGAGATCGTTAGGGCCTTAGCTAGGGCGCCGATGAAGGTCGACGGCAGTATCTAGAGCTTGGGAATCATATGTTCATTTCCTTTTCATCTTGCGCGGCCACGAACCTGTTCGGCAAGGTAGCGGAGGACGGTCGAGCTAGAGCTCGGGAATCAAACGTTCCTTTCTTTTTTATCTCGCGCCGCTTTGGTGGACGCATCGACGAAGACGTATTTACGACAGACCAAAACTTAACGTGACGGACCAAGAGAGAAGCCTTTCTCTCTTTTATTATTATTAGGTATAGATTAGAGAGGGCCAACATGTACATGGATCAAACTACAAAGAGGAAGTATACACAAGGTGCCTTTCGAGTCACGGAGATCGACCGGAAATCGACACTTACAAAAATTTTTCTGCGCGCCGATCAAGGGAGGTTTGGCGCGGCTTATCAGGGTATAACGGCGACGAGATGCGCCGGGGTGGGGGCGAGATGAAGCGGCCGAGTTGGGGGCTTAGGGTTGAGGGGAATCACGTTATTTATAGCGATCTGTCGATGGATAGAGGAGAGCATCACGCAAGGAGGGCGAATCAGAATTCAGAACAGGTACACCTGGTCTTGGTCGGTTCCGAGTTTACTTCCCCATCCATCCAATCGTTCCCGCAGCTGTTGCCAAGAACCTTAACCGCCGAAGGCGCCATGCTGAAATCGAGCTCGTCGGCGAGTGGCGACGAGCGGAAGCTATGTTGTTACCGGCGTGGCCGTTTTGTTTTGGCGAGAAGGCCCGGTGACGTCGCCCACACCAGATGGGGAAGGTAGAGGGAGCTAGTTTGGTTTGTACCCTGAGCGAGCTTCATGCCTGGGAAAAACTGCCCAATGCCAGAGCCGACTATTTTGCTCTTCCTCAGTTCTGATTGAACTTCCGCCTATTTTGTATGCTCGCAGGATGCATTAAGACGCGGATGGATTGTTGACTGTTGCAATGGGCGGATGCAGCGACAACAAATTCGTGAGAGATTCTCAGACCTGCTAAACACTAGTATCTGGCTATCAGGCAGGCCTCTGATAGCATGGATATATAACTAGCCTTTTCTGTGGACGAAGAAGACACATTTGCAATGAAAGACCTGAATGGCAAATTGGCAATCCTACGACTGTATTCGTGAAGATTGCTGCTGATCGGCGGAAATTGCCCGTGGCTTGCTACGGCTGACGCCTACTGCCCTCCTACTGGAACTACCGGCAAAAAAAATGGTTGGCATTTGGCAACAGCATCAGGTCGAATCAGAGTTCAGACCAAGAGCGCGCCCCGTGGGTGGCGACTGGGGTTCAGGCGAGTTGCACTCCAGCAGCACGGTGCGGCTGCAGTGGGATCTGGACGTGCTCGACGACGACGGCAGGCACCGGGGCTCGCCGCTGTACTGGATCACGTCGCCCCCATCACGCTGCTGCTGCTGATGACGATGCCACTCTTTGCCCTTCCGCCCGCTCTGCCCGCCACCGTAGTAGTACCCCTGCTCCACCTCCACGGCGCGCGCGAACGCGCCGGACAGCGGGTCCAGCCGCTCGTAGAGGATCCGGAGGACCTGCTTCATCGACGGCCGCGCGCCGCCGTCCTTGTGGGTGCACCAGTGGATCACGTCCGCCATCACCTGCAGCTCGTCCAGGTCGAACGTGTCCGCCACCGCCGCGTCCACCAGCTCGTGGAGGCGGTAGTCGGTGCCGATGAGCTCGCGGGACCACTCCACCAGGCTCCTGTTGTCCTGCACCACGGGCCTCCCCGTCACCAGCTCCAGCATCAGCGCGCCGTAGCTGTACACGTCGCTCTTCGCCGTCAGCTCCTGGGTCACCACGTACTCGGGGTCTACGTAGCCTGCACGGAGATACACACACGGTACTGACGAAAATGTTGATCGAACAAATTAGTACGTACTTGGTGTTCACTTGTAGACTCGAGGCATGGCCTAAAAAAGAGTACACGGTCGCCTTACCAAGAGTGGCCTGGATCTTCACAGTCCTTGTGGTGGAACTGATGGTAGTATTGGCACCACTTGAGTAGTGTGCATGGCCACACCCAGCAAGCTATTGAAAACCAATCCATTAGTCTCTGATGAGTGTGGATTTTTTTAACTGAAAATTTATGAGTATGGATTGATCCTGGTGTACCTTTGCGAGATAATTCTTGTCCAAGAGGACATTGCTAGGCTTTATGTCTCCATGGTACAATGGAGGGTCACAATAGAAATGAAGGTACTCCTGAAACCAAGATGGTTGGTGTTGACACAATGAAAAGAAATCAAAATACATTTGGTGTACGCATGAATTACAGTTTTGAGTGAACACTATCTATTCCGATTGCCAACTTATGAGGGATGGTTAAGGGAAAAAGCTAGTCTCGAGTCTAAGAAACCAGAACTCCTCCACCGTATGACATTTCTTAGACTACTTTTGGACCACTTTGTCAGACTATTTTACTCTCCACCTTTTTCTTTCCACCACAGCTTTCCTAACCTCAAGTAGGGTGTGAGTAGGGGTCAACCCTACACTAAGAAAACTCGACGCTAAGAAAACTTGTCTTATACACAGGTGGTCCAGGTTTAGACTTGAGTCTAAGACCTCTTAGACACAGGTTTTGACCAACGCTGCACACGCCCTTAGGGGGAAAAGGGAAAATCGAAATGGAGTAAGAATTACTAGAGGCGATTCAGAACTCTGAACACTGACTTCCAGAAACTTACCAGAGCATTTGCGACATCAATGGCAATTTGTATCCTGTTTTTCCATGGCAGCAGAAGTTTACCTGGCGCTGCAAAGAGAAGAATGCTTTTCTGCACATAATTCAACAAAATATGTAGCATAAGACAAAGAACAAAAATGAAACATGAGTCGTGAGATATTACAGTGAAGGTGATCCTTAAGGCTTCCATTTTCCATGTATTCATACACCTGGAACCTGGACAGTGTGAAATTGTAAAGAGCCATAATTTGGTTATATCTCAACTTACTTATAGCAAACTTTACCTCTCAAATCTTGTTAAACAGTACCCTTTAAGTCCAACAAGATGGCGATGATGCAGCCGCCCAAGAATTTCCATCTCTTTGCAAAATTCCAGCTGACCTCCTTTTGGTGAGCTCTCTACGCGCCGAACGGCAACCACAGAACCATTGGTCAGTTGCCCTTTGAATATTGTAGCATTATCATTCCCTCCCAACCTCGTGCTAAAGTTTCTTGTTGCCCTTCTCATTTCTGAGTGACTAAATCTGCCAAAAATGGTGGAAGTACCTGCAAAACAATCTTGATCTTACAACTAATTCTAATGGAAGGTAATTCAAAGAATGTAGAATCAAACATCACTCCGTCAAGTTCGACTTAAAGTAATCATACGATTTCCTAAAATGAATTGGTTAAATAGATCATAATAGTAAGAACTATATGATCTGTGGCCGGAAAAAACTCACGAGTCTGGAGCATATAGTCCCCTTTGTCAATTTCCTGATGAATATCTTCAGGATCATTACCATTGGATGGCTTCGATGTCTACTAATGTTGGACCAACCTTACACATGGTAGTTATTTTTTAATTGAACAAAATAGAAGTGGTGATATGTCTATTCAAACAAGGTAGATATCTTGAATTGAACAATAGGAAGCGGTTAAATGTGTTGATTGCAAAGGTACTCTGACATTCCATAAGCTACATTCACATTCTGACTGATCTTGCTTACCACGTGCAAACCTCAAAGCCATAAATCAGTTATGTTGTTATCTAAAATCTTACATATCTATAAAGAAGTGCAGATGTTTCAAGAAAAACAGGAAATGAATGAGAAAACACTACAGTTCATAGAGTCAATGCCAAGTGAGAAGCTTGCCCCTATTATAGCTGACCTGGTATGCAATCTAACCTCATGTAACTGTTAAAAGTCATTCAAACATCTAAGTTGACCAAATATACATAAAAGAATGGCAGTACCCGGACTCATTAAATGTTTACCTTCTTGGCCCTTCTTCACACAGGAACTCAATGCTTCTAGAGGCTTAATTCCCTCAATCTTTTCCAGTTCTTTGCTCTTTCTACGGATAAGTAAAATTAGCACTACCACTAGTGCAACTGATAATCCTGTAACCAAGGCCCCAATTGCTGGGAATAGTACATGCTTGTAACTATGATGATGGTTGGATGACTCTCCAGTCCCAGGTAGTTGTGCCGCCAATGGACTAGGAGAAATATTTTGTGCAGGATGTCCAGCTGCGGATGGCGTCGAGATGTTCACTGCATATCAGAGATTCAACAAATTGTTGCAATATTTCGAAGTTCAAAAGTCAGAGAAAGTCAAAGTATATATGTCACACATCACTTCTAGATCGCCTGCCACATCCCATCAGAAGAATGCATGATAAATAAGATAAGGGATTGTATTATATTACTACTAGAAAAATCCTAGACCCTTCAAATGCCACTACAAGATGGACAATATCTTCTATGCTACTACTTTCAATTACATTGCTCCTATATATGTCATTGCTGCTAATGACGACACTATTAACGGTAACATAACACAATCAAGAAACAGATCTGTATATTTTTCAGTAAAAAAATTGTCAGCTTACCAAAAGTTAACCATCTGGATAACTAACATATCAAATTGAAACGGTTTAATATGAACCATATAAACTCTATTATACTAAAGATGCGTATCCATTTCAAACTTATACACTCAGTGAACATGTCATGAATAATTTAATAAACAAATAATTTGCCAGCCGTGGGATATGTGCAAATGTGCACACTAAAAAAAGTGCTACACAGCTGAGGCTTTAAAAATAAAACTGGTGGAGAATATGTGGATTCATGAAATGCACTAGCCTTAACAGAATTGAACAAAAGAAAAAAATGGTATGTCTTTATAAGGTGCCAAATGGTGTATATATTAACATAGATAAGTTCCACAAAACAGGAGAATAATAATCCAGTGGGGCTTATTCATTGTACTAGCATTAACACATCAGCACAAAAATGTTACTCCATCCAGTCCAAAATGTTGCATAAATCTGTCTAGGTTCAGTGAATCTGCGACAACTAATTTGGATCAGAGGTAGTATTTGTACTAGCATAGAATGGCACTGTCCATTCTATGTAAGATGGGAGAAAAATCAAACCTTGAAGAGCACTAAGCCCCTGAACGCTGAAAAAGCAACTCGCTGTATCAAGAGTAGATATGTTCCCTTGACCCACAAATGCAACAAAGGCAGCATCACGGCAGGTATTCAATGTGACGTTATCTTGTTGTCCCACGAGATGGCGAAGGTATGACAAACCAGAGTTTAAGCATCTCTTGCAACTGAGGTCATCTGGGAGCGAGGTTGCACAGCTTCTAGCCACATCACTGAAATTCGGAGACTGCAACATCTGGACGATAGTAGTCATCCCGGCACACTGATAGGATGCCTGAATCTTGATCCCAAGGCCACAAAACGAAGCTGCAGTAGGGAGTACCCCATTCGACACCAACGTGTCGGAGATGTTGCCTATACAGGCGTCGGCAAGTTCGGCTGGAACCCCAAGAGTGCCTGTGGTGTTTGCATACATGGCAGATGAGACGGCAAGGACGGCGTTGATATAGCGGCAGCACTTTGAGTGCCCAATTTGGTCCGAGCATACAGAAGCTATCAGCGCGTAGTTCGGCCAGCTCAAATCCAGCGGACAGTCTGCATGATCAAACAGTACATATGAGTGACGAACTGATGATGCAAAAACTGCAGCTACAGGATTGGCTGCCCCATTATCAAATAATCAAAAGCTTTTGAAGATAAGAGCCTCGTCACTACGTATCTTTACTAAATTTGGCAAGCGAGTATCGGACAGAAGAGCAATGGATGCACTAGTACACAGGTACACAATATTTGATGTTCAGACCTTGAATTGTGATCATATCTAACAGAACCACCGGGAACATATCACATGACCAGTACGAGCTGGGTACGTGCCCGATGGATTGCATGTCATAAACTAGATATCCAAATCTCCCTCCTTACATCAGAGCTGCTACGGGACCGAATGTAGAGCATTTTGGTAGTACATACCGCTAGCACGCAAGTAAGAAAACAAGCCATGTGCTTGCCGACTAGCCGAGGAGCATCAGGCAAATCTCAAAATATCAAGTGAGATCAATTAGTGGTTCAGTTAACGCCGAATGCCAGGACGGAGAGCTTCACGGATAGCAAGTCCAAGGGCCATTGAAACCCAAGAGCATGAAAGGCCCTAGTGGGTACGCACGCTGCGTGTACAGCACCCCAATTAGGTAGCGAATTGAATGGCGCGAGGAGTCCAGTGCGAGTGAGCTAGAGGCGGTCCCCTTTGGCCGGACGCTGCCGCTGCAGGAGCGGACGACAAATGTGCGGCCGTGCCAGTCGTGCTCAGTGAGTGTTCCCCTGCTTGGTGGTGACTCCGTCTCGAACCTACACACGCCTAATCGCCTGCCTTAATTCGCATCCTAAAAATTGCAGTTCTACGGTACATCAGTGATAATCTGAGCCGAATCGTCAGATAAAACAGAAGTCAGTGACGGTAGGTGCTCATCGAATGAGTGAGCACCGGAAGGGGGAGAAACCGAAAGCAGTACTCAAGCGAAGCGCACTCGCAACCGTCGCCGACCGAATCCCCTTCCAGCCCCAAATACCAAAATGCAGCTATCGCCACCGGAGCGGACCGAGCTTCCAGCGGCTGCTACAGACGGACGGAAACCGGCAACGAGCTTGGGCAGAGTGGTTTACCTGCCGCGATCGCCGCGGGCGGAAGCGGGGCCAGGAGCGCGGCGACGGCGGCGGCCATCGCCGCGTAGAGGAGCGGCCCGGGGCGCCGCATCCGGGAGCCGCGCGGGGGCGGCGGCGTGGTGCGGACGAGGAGTGAAGTGGAGCGGCGCGGGGCGGGGCGGAAACGTCGGGTCTGTGGTGGGGGGAGGGGCGGAGCAAGGAAGGAATGGGATGCCAGGCTGACGCTGCCCCGACGCCAACCCAATATGCTCTTTGCTCGCTAGAAAATGTTGCCGCGACTGCCGGCCGTGCCGCTGCCGCTTTTGTTCTGCGCCGCGCTTTGCTTTTTCGGGTCGCAGCAGCGCGGCGCCTTTTTCTACCCGCGCGCGCCTCGGCGGGCTTCGGGATGGGCGAGCGGGCGGGGCGGGGACACGGGCGCGCGGAACTGCGAATGCGACGCTAGGACTTGCTGGGGACTCGGCTCCGCCTCCGCGGACCACGGTTGGATTGCACATGGCGTCGTATAGACGCGGCGCCGTATCCAAGACCCCGTACTGTAGTACACTGTGTGTAGGCGTCGCTGATGTCCTTTTGTGGCCGATGATGGCCTGGCCCAGATGCTTTGCCGCCGATACTCCAGGACCAGGAGAGCCGGTGAGACGATAATAGCCCTCAACGGCCAACACAATGTTGTCCACTGTCTGGAGTCTGGACCATCTGTTGCGCATGGACTAATTAACAATGCGCACGCACGCACGCACGCTTACCAGCATAACGGAATCGCTCAGAAAATTGTTCTCACGCTGGAAAGTTGCCGAATAACCTACACTAACCCCATGTGCTCGACTGAGTGTAAGAATCCACCAGAGAGGGATGCAGATGGAAGGCACCCATACTCGGCTGATCGGTTGTGTGCACCCGATGATAGAATCAGGGGGCTAAGACGTCGAGTAGATCAATGTCGGGTGGGCAAGGTCGCTCATCTACGCCGGTACAGGAGAAACCGAGCCAGTCGCATAATAAAGGTGGGACATCGGGCAGCAACAGAAGCACGATGGATATATCGAGGTCTCGTCCCCGGTGAGAGATAAGCCACGAGCTCGTGCCAATAAAACCAAGGCCGACTAGGGTACGGCCAAGGGGGGAAAAAACTACTAGCCAGGATCAGGACATGGCAGGACACAAACGCAAGTCACAGCAGGAGTACCGCGTGAAGAAACCAGTTTTGCTGCTGACTAATGCTGCAAGCCCACCGGCCTTGGATCAGCGGATCAGGCGGGAGCTGTTGAGAAGCCCCACCACACGCAATGATTTTCATATGCTTGAGCTATCGTGGTTTAGGGACGGACGCGACAGTTGGCGAGCTTCGATGTCTCGTGAAAACTCATCGTCCCTGCATTCTCTTCCATTCGAAATGGAGATAAAGGATTCGAGAGTTCGGAGTTCTATGTGGTCCTTGGGCTACTCCCGTTGCTTTGCTATTAGCGGCGAAGGTCGGAGTGGTGGGTTGGGACTGTTTTGGATGATCTTCAATGCTAGTGGACATCAAAGGTTTTAATAACTGATGCATTGATACCTTTGTCACATCTCAGGAAGGATAGGACTGACGAATGACCTTTGTGTATGGACAACCTAGACGTTGAAAGGGCATGTATGTCCCCATGTATGGTTTTGGTAATTAATGACAATCTCTATGGACTAATGTGCAAATTGAATGGTTGGGGCTTCCCATTCTTCAACATCTTTGATCTTGGCGGGATCAACAGCGACTCCTCCTGCCGACACAATATGTCCGAGGAATCCTACTTCCTTCAACCAGAACTCACATTTGCTAAACTTGGCATACAACTGATGCTCTCTAAGGGTTTCAAGGATGGTTCTCAGGTGTTGCTCATGATCTTCTTCTGACTTTGAATAGATTAGAATATTATCGATAAAAAAACGACAAACTTATCCAGAAAGTTCAGAAAAATCTTATTCATGAGGTTCATGAAATAAGCGAGGGCATTGGTTAATCCAAACGACATGACCGTATACTCATACAATCAATATCGGGTGGTGAAGGCAGTCTTTGGAATATCCGTTGCACGAATCTTGAGTTGATGAAAACCAGTCCTAAGATCAATCTTAGAGAACACTCTGGCACCAGTCAACTGATCAAACAGATCCTCAATCTTAGGCAGTGGGTACTTGTTCTTGATGATGACATCATTCAGCTTCCGGTAATCCGTACATAAACGGTTACCTCCATCTCTTGTCCACAAAGAAAATAGGCAATCTCCATGGAGATGCGCTTGGTTGAATCAGACCTTTCTCCAACATAGCATCAAGTTGCTTCTTTAGCTCCACTAATTCAGATGGGTTCATAGGTCTCTAGGCTATGGGTCCAGTTCCAGAAATTAGTTCAATAATGAACTCGATATCCCGATCTGGGGGCATACCGGGCAATTCATCTGGGAATACGTCGGGGTATTTACAGACTACTCTGACCTGGTCTAGGGTTGATTGGGCTAGACTCTTGTTGCATTTGAATTGTCGGGGCAAGGTTTCTGATACATGTTCTACTGATACTCCAGAGCTACTGGTCATGGTTATGGCTTTCTTGGCACAGTCGATCAATCCTTTATGTTTCGACATCCAATCAATTCCTAGTACTACTTCCAAACCTTTGGTTCCAAGTACTATTATATTGGCATAAAAAATTATCCCATGGATTCTGATAGGTACAACCTTGCAAATTTTTCTAGCTTTGGTGGTTGAACCAGGTATTTGAACTATCATAACATGCTTCAATTTTGTTGGTTGAATCTTACTAATGCATGCAAATTCTTCTGTAACAAATGAGTGCGATGCTCCAGAATCAAACAACACTCTTGCAAGTACTGAGTTAACAAAAAACATACCCAACACGACATCGGGCGCTTCCTGAGCTTCTTCAGCATTCATGTGGAACAGACGGCCATTGCGGTTGAGCAAATTCCCTGGGGCAAATCTCCTTCCATCCTGAACACGGTGCTGCTGCTGAGCTGGGGCATTCACATTGGTGGTTGTTGCAAGCTTCTTGGGGCACTCATTGGAGTAGTGACCCTTGACTCCACATTCAAAGCAAGTAATCTGGGACTTGTCTTTGGCTGCAACAGGCACAGCATTGCTTCCAGTCCTTGGGGCAGTATTGTTGTTGTTGTTGTTGGACTTGGGCGGTGCACGGTTGAAGTTGTTGGAGTTGCCGGGGTTGTTGTGGTGGTTTCCTCCAGACTTCAGGTTTCCTCCGCTACGATTGGGGTAGCTTGGACGGGACATTGGGGGTCTGTTGTTTCTTGGGGCATATCCTGTAGACGGATTGGGGCGATACTTCTGGGTATTGTGGGACCTAGTCTGGTGCATCATCTTGCGCTTGCGGTTGACATTGGCTTGGTTGATCTTCCCTTCCATCTGGATGGCAGAGTCGACTAGCTCTTCTAGATCTTCGAAACAGATGTTGACTAAAACCGTCTGCATCTCACCATGCAATCCATTCAGGAACCTTTCTTTCTTCTTGGCTTTAGTATTGATCTCATCAGGGGCATACCTAGCGAGGGATAGAAATTTGTCGCGGTACTCAACTACCGTCATCCTTCCTTGCTTCAGTTCCCTGTACTCATCTCTCATTCTGGTGACCAAACCTTGTGGCACATGTGTGCGGCTGAACTTGATCTTGAATGCCCCCAAGTCATGACTTAACCGTTGTTCATGGGTGCTATTCCACCAGGCTCTTGCATCTCCTGCCAGATAGTGGGTGGCAAACAGTACTTTCTCATTAGCGTCAACTCCTGTGACCTCCAGGTTGTTCTCCATGGTTTGCAGCCAGTCATCAGCATCTAAGGGATCCTCAGATTTGTTAAAGATAGGGGGATTGGTATTCTGAAAGTTCTTGAGCTTGGATCCATGATGATCCTGATTTCCATGGCCTTGATTATTATGGGCCATCTTTTGATTTTGTTTGTAATTGGTCTAGATGATGTAGCATTCACCTTTAAACCAGTTCACAACATTTGGAACAATCAAGCATGGCATTTTAAATCAATCACACATTAATGCAAAACTAACATGCCTTCATATTTATTTTCTTAATAAAAGTTTTTGTTAACCGTAAATTGGGTGATTAGAACTTGATAATCTTGATTAGAAGTTTTGGGGTGTTACAGGTTTTGGCTTGATAAATTAAACTTTAAGTTTTATTCCGCATTTATTAGAGCCTAAACCGTAATAATTTTAAAACGCATATTCACCCCCTCCCTCTAGGCGACATCTGTTTCCCTTACAATTGGTATCAAAGTGAGGTCTCTCGCTTCTTAGGCTTCACCGCCTCGAGAGTAACGATGTCTCCTAGGGGTTTAGTGCATGATCACACTTTTACATTTGATGGCACTAATTATGGTAGTTGGTGAATTCACGTTCTTAGTCATTTCCGGGTCATTGACCCAAATATAGAGCGAATTCTAGATATGGGTTTGCCTCCTCCTAAGGATCCCCAAAATCTATCTTTGGAGGAGGAGACAAACTCTTATCTCGAAGCTCAAGCATCTAATGTGCTTGTTAATATTGTGAGCTTTGTAGTTCTCTCCTTAATCATGCCTTTTCAGAATGTTCATGATATTGTGACCAAGCTTCAAGCAAAGTATGATGTGTCCAAGATTAATGAGGATGATTGTGTTCCCTTCACCTCCGACCGTGATGAGTTCTCATCTTCCTCCACTTCACCTATATGTGAGTTGTCACAAGGTAATGATATGGTGAGTGGTGATATTACTGGCAATGTGTATAGTGCGCTTGCCATTGATGATCCTTCATCTCTATCTCATTGCAATGTTTTATCTTTGGGCATGAACACTTGTAGGACTATATGTGATTTACATCCTAGTGTTGATTGCCCTTGCATATCATGTAGAAATGCTTTGGCTACTCCTCATGATGATATGCTTGCTTTGCCATGTTGCCATGATAAATGTGCTTCTATTTCCTCTAGCACTTGCGTTGCTAACCATGTAGAGGAATCAAAAAATGTGTGGGCCAAGTCAAGGTTGTGATTGGAGCTTCAAGTGTTCCCCCATAATCACCTTCTCCCAACATTCACTTATGCCTCATGGCTAAGGAATCAAAGGTAACTTCTCCTTTGGATCCCAATGCACCTCATGATGATGTGAATGTTGACTTAGATTAAGTAGATGATGATGTTGCTTCTTTAAAAGAGAAGGGGAGCTGGTACTTCATGCTCTACACAAGAATAAAAATGCTTGCTCTACTTTCATTGAAATCTTGAACTTTGCCATTGAAAGTAAGCAACTAATTTATGAGCACGATGACACAATTGACAAAATGAGTAGCCTTGAGCGTGAGTATGCTAATGAAATTGCAAACCTAAATGAAGCTCTTGAAGAGGAACAAACCACCAAGGAATCTCTTGAGGAGACCTTTGCTCTAGAGCTATCTAGAGTGAAGAAATCTCATGATAGAGATCTTGAGGTGGCAAGTGCCCTTCAAATTAAAAATTACGAGCTTGAAGTTGCCTATGCTAGACTCCTTGAGGATTTTGAGCACCTCAACAATGGATCTAGGGTCATCAAGAGGGAGCTCATCAAACTCACCGGGTCACATGAGCAACTTAAAGCTTCATACTCAAAAGAGCTTTCCAAGTTTCCCTCACCTCTTGCAATTATTCATGATGCTTTTGTTACTAACTCTATCTCTTTTGAAGCATATATTGTGAAGGAGAATGTTGAGATAGAGTCTCAACTTTCTTTGCTAACTAGCAACTATGGGAAGTTGGAAGAAAATCATGCTAAGCTCTCAATCTCGCATGAGGATCTTCTAGTTTTCCATGGTAGGTTAAAGTTGGCTCATGAGGCCATTGTGTCAAAGGTAACATCTAGTGTGCCTCATGTGGACATTAGCACTACATATACTCATAGTGTCATATTGCCACATGCTAGTCCTTGTGATTCATCATCTCGTAACCATGCTATATGTTGTGATGAATTGCATCCCTTGCCTTGTTGCTCTAACAATGTAGCATCTACTTCCTCTAGTATTGTTGTTGATACTAACCATGTAGAGGAAAACAAGAAGCTCAAGGCTCAAGTCACTTCTTTGAAGAATGACTTGAAGAAGTGTCATGAAGGGAAGACTACACTCAAGAACATCTTGGGTATGTGAAGATCCCCAAATGACAGGAGTGGGCTTAGATTTAACTCCAACATTAAGGACAAGCCCACCAACATGTTGAAGCACAAGGGCAACAAGAAGAATGGCCAAGGTCAAGTGATGAATCCGACCAACATTGTGTGCTTCAAGTGCAAGGAATAAGGACATCACGTGAGATGTTGCCCATTGAAGAGGAAGAAGAAACAAGGGAAGCAGCCTCAACTCCACCTCAAGCTAGAAGCAGGCCTCTTCCCAAGACTCAAGCTCTTCCTCAAGGGCTGGCATCTTCCAAGAAGAAAGATAACAAGAGAAGAACTTGCTACATATGCCACGAGAAGGGGCACCTTTCTTCCTCATGCACCTTGGTTAACTCCTCGTCCAATCCTATCTTGATTGATGATGTTTATTCTCTTTGTAAGGATGAGGTGGGAAATGTGTTTGCCAAATTTGTTGGTGCCCAAAGTGGTGTCAAGAAAAGAACCATTTGGGTGGCCAAACCTATTGTGACTAACCTCTTAGGACCCAACTTGGTTGGGGACCAACAAGCTAAAACTTGATCAATAGGTGTTATTGGAGGGCATTGGAGGCTTGGCTACTTTATGAAGAATTGAGGGATCTTCATCATTTATTTTTGTCAAGTCAATCCATTTGGATCATCATGCTTCTATCACATATCCAATGATTATCCTTGCGATAACATGTGCTTAACTCATTTACATTGAAAGTTACTTGCTCCCTTGTGCATGTGTTGGTTTTGTACCTTATATGTGTTTGTACATGTTGTGCTTCACTTGTACTTATGTTGAGTTATCAAGTATATTTGTGTATGTTGGTTGGCACACCATGTATTTGCGTTTCTTAGTTTGGAGCCTTCGTTGAATCTATTTGGTATCTTACTTGGCTCTTGGAGAGATTAATGGACTATCCCATTTTTGTGGAGTTTTATGCTTAGGCATTGCACAATCCCAAAATGTGTGTACATGAGGAATACCACTTAGTATTTATATTGCAAGTTTATCTATACTCTATGTGGTATGTATTTTTCATGAGAAACTTAAGTTCCATAATGTTCATTAATCATCTCTATTTGGATGTTTTTACCTCTTGTTGAGATTTCTTGATTTATCACATTATTGGGGAGTCATATGCTTTTTGCATATTAAAAAACTAGAAAATGTGGACATTTGAGGTTGTGCCATTTAGAATTGATATGGAATTATCTAGCTACTTTGTGGCACATTTAGCTCAAACAAGTTCCAAATCCCTTGGATTGCTTTTATTGCTCATATTTTGGATCTTGTTTGGGAGAGTTTTTCTTGATACGTGTTTCCTCATATTTGGACCTACATATCCTACATGGAAACCATTTGCTTCAAGTTACTATAATCACTAGTGGTTGTGTGACTATTTGGAGCTATCAAGAATCTCTCTCCAAGCATCAATTCTTATATTTTGTTATATGCTTCTTTGTGTGAATATGATCTTGGATATCTTTTAAAACTACCTCGGGAAGATTTTCCCCATAATTCCATATATGGTAGAATTTATTGATCATGTTCACTTTTTCCTTTGCTTATCTCTGTCCTATCTTTGGCCAAGAAAATGTTTTCTTTTTCTCCCAAGTCTTCCTTGCCTCTTGTAGATCATTTTAGTTTATTAGTATTCTCTTGTGCTTTATTTAATGTAGGTAGTAGTGATGATCTCATTTGTGTGCATTTTTGAAGGAAATATGCCCTGAGAGGCAATAATAAAGTTGTTATTATATATTCCTTATACATGATAGATGTTTATTTTACATGCTAGAAATGTATTGATTCAGAAACATCAATACATGTGTGTTTAATAAACAAAAAGGGTTCCTAGTCATGCCTCTCTTATAGACTAGCTTGTTGATTAACAGGATGATCAAGGTTTCCTGATCATGGACATTGGATGTTGTTAATAACAAGGTCACACCATTGGTGGAATGATGTGATGAACATTCATCCGAAGTATAGCATTACGATCAAGTCATTATGTTTATATTGCTATAACATCATATGAAGTAATCTTTATCCTTAGACCATGAGATCATGTTAATTGCTGACACCGGAAGAGTATCTTGATAACATCAAACGTCACATCGTAACAGGGTGACTATAAAGATGGGTTCAGTACTACGAATGTGTTATGTTGAGGCTCATGGATCAAGAGTGGAATTTGTCAATCCAGATGACGGATAGATATACTCTGGGCCCTCTCGGTGATATCACATTAGGATAGCTTGCAAGCAAGTGATGTGATCACTAGAATGTTATATCACGGGAACGAGAAAAGAGTGCATGTCGGTAACGAGATCAAACTAGGTATGGAGATACCGATGATCGAATCTCGGACATGTAATATATCGAGAGACAAAGGGATTTAGTTACAAGCGTTAAAGGTTCTCACGATCACAGGAGTCATCGTTGAATGTGTAGGAGTCAGTATGGATCTCCGTGTCCGCTGATTATTGATCGGAGAAGGGTCTCGATCATGTCTGCATTATTCATGAACCGTAGGGTGGCACACTTAAGAGTTACCGGACACCATTTTGGAGCACATATGTTTTGAAAAAGAATTGCAAAGCGCAGGAATTGTTTCAATAGAAACCGGAAATTGTTTCAGGTGAAATTGCAGAAGGTGGTTCTGCATGTGATATTGAAATATTGGAAGGGGTTATATGTGAATGTTTGTTAATTAAAGTAATTAACAAAATTCTGAATAAATTTAATAAAAAGAGTTTTATTAAATGAGAGAGCATTAAATTTGGAGAAATTTAATGCATTTAAAGTGGAGACTTTAAAAGGGAATGTGAAGAGGCATTTTAATGTGGAGGGGTTACCACCACATGAATGGGGGAGGTAAGGGGTCACCCCCCCATGCTCCGGCCATGGAGAGAGGGGGCACCCCCCTCCTCCTATAAAAGGCCACCCATTCCCTCCTTCATCCTCACACCTCCTTATGAAGGATCTCTCTCCCCCTCTAGAATTATTCCCCCATGGTCTCGGATTAGCGAGATACATGTTCCCGGTGGCATTTTGTCTGGAAGGAGTTGCTGCTTCCGCTAGATCGCTGGAGCGAGGAGGTGGAGGTTGTCCGGGGGCTTGAGCGATGTGCAAGTGTCTTGATGCGCCGCTGAGTTGCGGCGCTCGGACTTCCTCACGATCTTGAGATCGGCAAGTGTACGACTACATCAACCACGAGTTCCTACTCGTTAACAAAGCTCGTTGTCTACGAGGGTAAGTTCTCATTGGATGTATGTCCACCCGTTGCTTTGTACCTAGTAGATAGATCTTGGCGTGTAGTTCACACTGTAGGAAATTTTTTGTTTTCTATGCTGCGGACCCAACAATTTTTCATTCAAAAGCAAAATCTATATAATGCATCATTCCTAGGGGAGCTCTCCTATATTATCTAGAACACTCCTTTTATGCTTCTTGTGTTGATCCATATCATGTTTTTCATTCTTGGAAGCTTGATCTTTTCTCTTGGTACTTGATATGTTGTAAACGTATCTATAATTTTTGATGTTCCATGCTTGTTTTATATCTACTTTCTTATGTTTTGTCCACACTTTGGAGTATTTTTATACACTTTCTTGGATGAATCTATTAACAAGATGCCATAGTGTCAGCTGCCTGTTTTCTGCTGTTTTTGGTTTCAGAAAAGCTGGAAAAGACATATTCTCAGAATCGGACCAGACAAAAGCCAAAGTCGATATTTTATCGGAAGACTCATAGAGCCAGAAGACGAGACGGAGAGGGGCCATGAGGTGGCCACACCACCTGGTGGCGCGGGCCAGCCTAGGCCGCGCCAGGGGGTGGTGTGGGCCCCTCGAGTGCCCACCGATCTTGCCTCTTCGCCTATAAGAAGCCTTCGATGCAGAAACCCTAGAGAATCGAGCCTCCAGCCATGAAAAGTTCCGCACCGCCACCGCCACCGAAGAGGAGATTCGGGGGACAGAAGTCTCTGTTTCGGCACCCTGTCGGGACGGGGAAGTGCCCTCGGAGCGATCTCCTTCGATCTCCACCACCATCTCCATCACCATTGCGGATACCCATGATGAGGAGGGAGTAGTTCTCTCTCAAGGCTAAGGGCTCTACCGGTAGCTATGTCTTCATCTCTCTCTCTATGCATGATCATATTGTGATCATGAGCTTTGTAATGAAGTAGATCTACCTTGCTACTCAAGTGCTTTAATAGATCTCTGCTCTCCCCATGTGTGTGAAGTTGACAGTGTGCACAACGTGGTGGCCCTTAGGCTAGAGATTACAACTACTTGTTATGAGTTATATTTGGAGTTGGATGTCTCTATGAAATTGTGGTGTTTGTTGGAACCATCTAGCGCTCAAGGTGACAGTGTGGGGTTATCTAGATGGGGAAAGCAAACTTTGAGCAGTGTTGTTATAGCCCTACCATGGATTAGAGTGTCCAACCGGAGAGTAGTTCAGAGTAGTATCATAAAGAGAAGATATTTATATGAGAGTGTTCACTAGTGAAAGTATGATCCCTAGGCCTTGTTTCTAAGCATTGAAACACCGTTTGCAACTAGATCTGTTACATGTTTGCTTGCTGCCATCTTTATTTCAGTTTGCCTTTAATCTCTTCTACGCCATCAACCTATTTTCTGGCACCGTTGTCTTTTATCCATACCACTTGTATTTCACTATCTCATCACCGAAATAGTGCACCTATACACCTGACAAGTGTATTGGGTGTGTTGGGGACACAAGAGACTTCTTGTATCTTGATTACAGGGTTGCTTGAGAGGGATACCTTTGACCACTTCCTCCCTGAGTTCGATAACCCTTGGGTAATCCACTTAAGGGAAACTTGCTACTGTTCTACAAACCTCTGCACTTGGAGGCCCAACAACTGTCTACAAGAATAGAAGTGCGTAGACATCAAGCTATTTTCTGGCGCCGTTGCCGGGGAGTCAAGGACATCTTCACAAGGGGAGTCCCTCATAACCAATCTCTTTACTTTGTTGTTTTTGTTTTGCTTAGTTTATTTTTGCTTTGTTTGCTTGTTTCTTTATCAAAAACACAAAAAAATAGTTGTACTAAGTTTTCTTTCTTTATTAAAAACACAAAAAAATAACTACTCTTGAAAACACTAAGTTGTATGACTTCACTAGCACCAACAACAATGATTTCATGTGCACACCTATTGCTCCACCTATTCCTGAAGCTACTTTCTTTGAAATTAAACCTGCTTTACTCAATCTTGTTATGAGAGAACAATTTTCTGGTATCGGTACTGAAGATGATGCTGCTCATCTAAATAACTTTGTTGAACTTTGTGAGATGCAAAAGCATAGGGATATAGATGGGGATATTATGAAGCTTAAATTGTTTCCTTTCTCCTCGAGAGGAAAAGCTAAAGAATGGTTGCAATCCCTAACTAGAAATAGTATTGATTCTTGGACTAAATGCAAAGATGCTTTCATTGGAAAATACTATCCTCCAGCTAGGATTATATCTCTGAGAAGTGAAATAATGAAATTTAAACAATCTGATAATGAACATGTTGCTCAAGCTTGGGAAAGAATGAAATCTTTGGTAAAGAATTGTCCCACTCATGGACTGACTGCTTGGATGATTATCCAAACCTTTATGTAGGATTGAATTATTCTTCAAGAAATCTACTGGATTCTGCTGCTGGAGGTACCTTTATGACCATTACTTTGGGTGTTGCAACAAAGCTTCTGGATAATATGATGGTTAACTTTTCTGAATGGCACACTGAGAGAGCTCCACGAGGTAAGAAGGTAAATTATGTTGAAGAGACCTCTTCCTTGAGTGATAAAATTGATGTTATTATGTTTATGCTTGTTAATGGGAAAGCTCATATTGATCCAAATCATGTTCCCTTAGCCTCCTTGGTTGTTCAAGAAGAGCAAGTTGATGTGAACTTTATAAGAAATAATAATTTTAGCAACAATGCCTACAAGAATAATTTTGGTAATAATAACTATAGGCCATATCCTCCCAATAATGGTAATACTTATGGAAATTCCTACAACAATAATAGGAGTACACCCTCTGAACTTGAAGTTATGCTTAAAGATTTTATCAATAAACAAACTGCTTTCAATAAAACTATTGAGGAAAAACTCTCTAATGCTGAAAGAAACATAGCATCATTGGCTGAAGCATATTCTTCTTTGAATAAAATGGCTACTAAACCTAAAACTATTGATAATCCCTTTGCTGCTACTAATGCCATACAAGTTAGAATTGATGAAAATGTTAGATTATTATCTGAATTGCATGCTAAGTGGGAAAGAGAAGATGAAATTGCTAGAAATATTAGTGTTTCTACTATCACTACCACTAATGTTGAAGCTAGTAAACCCAATGGAACCTTTTCTAATAACAATGCTGAAATTCTTCAGAATATGGGGAACAATAGCTCTACTACTTTAGATGTTAATTATGATTTTGATCTTGATGGTTGCAACATCTCTGAAGTAATTAAGTTCCTACAAAATCTTGCTAAAAGTCCTAATGCTAGTACTATGAATATGGCCTTTACAAAACACATTACTGATGCTCTCATAAAAATTAAAGAAGAAAAGATGAAAGATAAAGCTTCTATTCCTATGAATCTAGAAGATGGTTGGGAACCCATCATTAATATGAAAGTGAATGATTTTGATTTCAAAGCTTTATGTGATCTTGATAGTAGTATTTCTATTATGCCTAGAAGGATTTATGATATGCTTGATTTGCCACCATTGGAAGATTGTTATTTAAATGTCCTACTTGATGATAATGCTAAAAATAAACTCATGGGGAGTATTAATGATGTTCTTATTATGGTTAACAATGCCTATGTCCCCGTTGATTTCTATGTTTTGGATGTTGAATACAATGCTTCTTGTCCTATTACTTTGGGAATACCTTTTCTTAGAACTGTTGGTACCATTATTGATATGAAATAAGGCACCATTAAATATCAACTCTCACTCAAGAAAGGTATAGGACACTTCCCTAAGAAAATAGAAAATATCCCTTTTGCCTCTCCTATGAAAACAAAATTTTCTCTTAATGCTTTTTCATTTGAGAACACTTGATTCTTTTTATTGCTTCTTATGCCTAACTTAAAGGCGTTAAAGAAAAGTACTTATTGGGAGATAACCCAAAAGTTTTAGATGAGTCTTGGAAGTTATTAACTCTGTAATAACCGCTCCTTATCCTTTTTATTTGCTTTTTGTGCCAAGAGTAACCTCTAATGAGATAGAAGTAATGCTTGGGAAAGTTCCTGTCCCGAAACAGATTTTTGTGCTTCACTGCACAAATTCGTGTAAAATCTCTGTACATCATTTTGAGGCGTGAATTTTTGTGCTTCTGACCCAGGTTGTTATCTAACTTTCGTTAGTTCAACACTTTTTGATTTGAGCAATAGAAGGTCTTCAAAAAATTGGTTTTTACCTGCTGGTCTGTTTTGACAGATTTCTGCCATTATTTGCATTTGTTTCTTGTTGATTCCGTTTTGAGTTCTTTTTGGTGAATTGAGCTTTTTGAGGGAAGTGCTACAGTAGCTTGTGTTTTAATGAAAGTTTTATTGGTATTGAAACTAAACCCAAAGACTTATTATCTTGAGTGCACTAATATTGCTAATAAAGATTGTGTGAAGTTTTGTATGAAGGAAAAATTTCGGGTGTATGGAGAGAATGATTTAATGATATGAAGAATGGACTAATGCTCAAGCTTGGGGATGCCACCCATGTCACCCCAAGAAATATCCAAGAAGTACAAGCGTCAAAGCTTGGGGATGACCAAGGCATCCCCTTCTTCATCAATAAAAATCTCAGGTTTCTTCCAAACACTTCATTTTATTGTTTCATGCACAGTTGTGTTGTTCTTGGAGCGTCTTAGTTTTTGTTTTTAGTTTTTCGTTTGCTTGGTTTGCTTGAATAAATTGTCTGGACCCCCTCTTTCATACATTAGTTTTCAAATAAGTTTGGTTTGATTTGGAAAAGAGTAGGAAAAGTTCATGCTTAAGTGGTAAAGAGAGCTTGTTTTTGACTGTGGCCTATGCTTTGTCATGTCATGCTTGATATTGTTTTGGCTTTATGCTTAGTGATTTATTGTTGTAGCATGACATGTTATAAACAATTGAGATTGCTTAATGTGCTGTGAAAGAATCATGCGTTGTTTTAGCATATTAAAGCATAGTATTGTGGTATTCTCCTTTGATGCTTTATTTGGGTTGAATTGGCGCATGCTCACACCATGTTATGACTATCCCAAGTCACCATAGCCTCTATGATCCTTTAGTTTTCGACTTGTAATATCACTTTATGCTTTAATTAATGATGTTTTGTCGCTTTGCATGATTATGGCCATTATTGCTTTCTTAGTTAGTCGCTCCCAGTCTTTTGCTAGCCTCCATAACCAAGTATGAGTTCCACCCATGCATCCAACTCCAAATAAAACCAAGTTATTCCAAAGAGTCCACCATACCTACCTATTAGCATTTTCTATTCCAAGTATATTCATGTTTTTATCTACCTTCCGAATTAAACTTGTTATGAGAAAACTAGTGATTAAAGCTCTCACGAGCTTGATGGCACACTTTACTTTTCTTGCCCCTAATAAACTTGAACCATTGTGTCGTCTACGTTGTATATGCTTGCACTTATATGTTGGGGATTAGCAGAACCATGCTATCATGGGGAACGCTTTCAACATTGTACTTGTACTTTGTGCCTAGTTGATATCATGCTCTTTTGTCTATGGATGTCGTCGGTGTGAAATGAAAGGGGAGCTTGTAAGTCCATGGAGTTATGTATGTGTGTTAGAGAAACGCCTGGGTCGCCGGTCTAATCCATGCCTCATCATGGTGGAAACCTGCAGCGTAACCATAATGAGCAATCTATGATGCATTCTTCTTATAAAAAAAGAGATAGAGATTGAGAAAAAGAGAAAAAGAAAAAATAGATGAGAAAAGAGGAAAGAGAGAAAAAGGCACCATTTTCCCATGGTAAATAAGAAGATTACTGAGATGCTCGTTGTCTGCTTGCCTTGTCATTTTTATATGGGGATTCTTCCGTATCATCGGTCAAGGGGTACCCCGTTGGCGGTTCTCTATGATACACATGTACTTACTATGAAAAGAACTTACCGGTAACTAAACTTGAGTAGCATGAGGAGCGGCCCTCGTATTCAAGGTACATGAGATTTCCAACTTATACTTTGTCAAGCATATACTCCATAGTTTGTTAACTTTAACCTTAATCACTTCAAGATGCTTATGATAGGGGCAATGAGAGCTGAAAGCTAATAAGTACCATAATTTTTGGAAGCTCTTTATGAAACTTGAATCCCTGCTTCCTTCTATGAAGGCCTTTCTTTTACTTTTATGTTGTGTCTCCATCTTCTATCTTTATGCACCTATTAAGAGAGCATAGTGGCCATTCTTAGTTTAATGTGCATTGTCCCAAGACTTGTTGATTGATGCATAAGTTTGATATTGCTTGTTCTTAAACTATTTGTATCTAGCCACCCTTATGAACTTTGAAGGTGTCTTATGCAATTATGATTTGCTACATTATGAGGGACAAGCTGAATGCCACTATGCTATGTTTTCTTTATGTGAAACAAACAAATGTCTTGCAAAGCATTGTTATTCATGAATCTTTTGTTTGTGCCTTTTCATGTTACAACATAGTTGTTATGTCTTATTGTTAGAACTTTATCTTTCATGCTATGTTGAAGTACTATGATCCTAGCTATCAATGTTTTACAAATACTTTGATCAAGTTTATGATGGTGCATGTCACCTCAAAAATTATTCTTTCTTTTTATCAGTTACCTACTCGAGGACGAGCAAGAGTTAAGCTTGGGGATGTTGATACGTTGCAAACATATCTATAATTTTTGATGGTCCATGCTTGGTTTATATCTACTTTCTTATGTTTTGTCCACACTTTGGAGTATTTTTATACACTTTCTTGGACTAACCTATTAATAAGATGCCATAGTTCCAGCTGCCTGTTTTCTGCTGTTTTTGGTTCCAGGAAAGTCAGAAAATGAATATTCTCAAAATTGGACGGGACAAAAGCCAAAGTCAATATTTCACCGAGGGGGACACAGAGCTAGAATACGAGAAGGAGAGGGTCTAGCCACCGGGCCAAAGCCTGGCCCAGCCGCTTAAGGGTGGTACGCCTAGGGCACCCCCTCGGCGTCCCCTTTCGCCTATATATTTCCTCCAATATAGAAACCCTAAGTACTCGATCAAAAATCCACGAAAGAGTCTGTAGTCGCCGTCATCTCCATCCCTAGATCGAGAGGGATCTGAAGTTCTTCCCGGCACCATGTCGGAGAGGAGAATTCACCCTGGAGGCCTTCTTCATCACCATGCAAGCCTCCGATGTGATGCGTGAGTAGTTCATCCTTGGACTATGGGTCCATGTAGTAGCTAGATGGTTGGTTCTTCTCCTTTGTGCTACCATGTTTAGATCTTGTGAGCTCCATTCATGATCAAGATCATCTATTTGTAATCCTACATGTTGTGTTTGCGGGGATCCGATGGATATTGAGATGCTATTTTAGATTGATTATTGATTCTATCATGTCTTTGTTATTTGTGATCTTGCATGCTCTCCGTTGTTAGTAGAGATCATGGCCGAGTAGATGCTAGCAACTCCAAGAGGGAGTATTTATGCTCGATAGGGGGTTCATGCCTCTAGTAATCTGGGGAAGTGACAGAAATCTCTAAGGTACTAGATGTGATGTTGCTACTAGGGAGAAAACAGCAATCCTTTGTTCATAGAACAATCGTATTGTTTACTTTACACGCAATGCATAATGAAATTATCTGTTGCTTGCAACTTAATACTGGAGGGGGTTCGGATGATAACCTGAAGGTGGATTATTAGTCATAGATGCAGTTGGATTACGGTCTATGTATAATGTTGTAATGCCCAATCAAATCTCATAGGAGTCAAGATGATTAGTATATGCATGTATGCTTTCTTGATGTTTGTCAACTGCCCCGCTGTAATTTGTTCACCAACATGTCATCTATCTTAAGGAGAACCACCAATAGTGAACTATGGACCCTGGTCCTTTCTTTTACCATCAATCTACAACTATTTACTGTTTTCTGTTTACTTTCTGCAAGCTATTACTTTGTTCCACACAATACGTTTAAACCTTTGTTTTCAGCAAAATCGGTGAGATTGACAACCTCACTGTAAGTTGGGGGCAAAGTTCTGTGGTTGTGTTTTGCAGGATTCCAAGTTGGAAACAACACCTTGGAGGTGTTTCCTTGCTCCTACTGGTTCGATAACCTTGGTTTCATAACTGAGGGAAACTTACTGTTGTGCTCACCATATGTTGGGGGGATACCCCCGGGTAGGGTCACGCCGGGGTATCAAGGCCGAGTTAACCGAGGTACGGCAAGGTCAAAGCAAGTGCTGGCCGAGTCACCTCAAGGCAGGCCGAATCACGGAGTAACCCGTACCGGAGGATGTCCACTTAACTGAGTCCCGGCCGACGTATGTCGTATGCCGGCAGGATTTATGTATGTTGTATGCAGGTACCCATGGGGCCGGATTAACCAGGCACAATCTGGGTTATATCAGGATTGCAAGAGAAGGAAGGTATCTCGCTGGTCAAAAGGTGGCCACTGTACGCTGGAGCATGAGTGAAGCGGACAGAGGGAAGGACCACCGAGGCGTGGCCGACAAGGGTGACGTTGCCTGTGACGGATGACGCTGGCGCCGCAGAGGCTCACATAGCCTCTGCATGGCTTACGAGGGTGAAAAGTAACCCGGTCGGTTTGCTATTTTGGGAAGAGGCATATTCTCTAGAATATGCCTCCACGTATGCCCTTATAGGAGACCTAGCCTCCCCTATATAAGGAGAGCTAGGGCCTCTGTACAAGGGGTTGAGTTTTACTTGGTTGATGGCTAGTTGATTGGCATTTGGGTAGAGGGTTCCTAAGAGCAAAGTGGTGGTGAGAGTAAGAGAGTTCCTTCTTCCTCCTCTCCCCAATACAGCTCAAGGAGCACTTGTAAACTCATCTAGCTGGAAGAATACAAAGCATCTGTGTGTGGAGTCACGACACTATCCCTCCCTGGATTCCTCTAGTGCATCTTGTCCCCACCTTTAGCCTATCCATGGCATCTGCCGTGACACCACCACGACAGTTGGCGCCCACTTGGGGCTAGTGGCGCTTGTAGGAGTGAAGATCCGGACGGGAAATCTCATCGGCAACGGCGAGCGCGTCGTCTCAGGGCTCGTTCAGCGCTTTGGAGCGCTGGACTTCGTCAGCGACAATGCTGGCTGCTTCGGCAAGCAACCTCTCCCGCGCAACGGCCTCTTCGTCAAGCTTTGCACGCACAAGATCTACATCGCCGTCGATGTGTCGTGCGTTCACCCGTGGCACATCATTGAGGGAGGCGAGCCACCCCTTAGCATGGTTCACGGGGCGCGTATCACTCGCTCCCCTGACCGCACCGAGGTGATGATGATAGCGCCTGGCGCTGGCGTGAGTAAGGATCCGACACCAGATCCGGAGGTAACACCCAAGGCACCGAGGAAAAGTAGAGGTCCTCCGCTAGAGAGGCCAGAGAACATGTTGCAGTAGGCGATAAATAGCCTAGAGAGCCCCATAGCTCCTGTAGTAGATCCAGCTCGGGCGCATGCCGAGTTAGAGGAGACTAGGCAGAAAATACTAGAGGGTGCGAAAAAGATAGCCGCAGCTCAGCAGTCATTGAACATGACACTGTGCGAGTACGCAAGAGCAAATAAGGTGGATGCTGTAAAAGTAAAGGGAAAAAACCTCATCTGTGAAATGAACAAAGAGGGTGATACTAGAGTTGAGGAGTCAGAGAACATCTTGTCCGCAGGACTGCCGAAGTACAATACCCCAGCAAAGAACCTCAGAGTAGCGGATGCAGCTGCGTCCGAGTTAGAGGGTTTGACGGGTGAATCCCGGCAAAGACAATAGGAGAGGGTCAATGAGTTAGTTCGGATCGCTAACAGACAAAATGAAGAGTTGCTCAGGGCTAACCCGGCAAGGGCTGGGGCTTCCAAAGTCGTTTATTCAGCTGTAGGTAACCCGGAGAAATCAGCTGGAGCTGCATCATCCCCTCATGGTGACCCAAGAAGAGAGGAAGTGGTAACCTCGGCGAAGAGAAACAAACAGATAGTCCCCTATGACCCGGCAAGGGCAGGGAGAGGAAAAGCAGTGCAGGGAAATGATGATCGACGAAGTGTCAGCCGAGGTGAAGCTGGCCGAGGTAACCACGACCAAGGAAATGTCGGTCAGGGAAACGCTATAAACGGCAATGCCGGACAGCACAACTCGGCGGGTGCAGGGCAACCACAGCAGCGGAATATACCACGGCAAGAGCGAAGTGCCGGCCAAGGTATGCAACAGAGAGGCGCTCCACGAGAGCAAGACAAATACAATGATGGTGATTCGGAAATGGTGAACGCAGGGTACCCTAGGCCGGACTATCACGTGATAGGGTCAAGGTTGGGAAGCAGGGACTTGATGCCTGACGACGCCAGGTTAAAACTGGATCGGCTTTATAGATCGGAGCAGATTGAGGGGCAAGGTCCTCCGGGTCCAGTGTGCTTTGGGCCCCGAATCATGAAAGAACCTGCGGTACCTAACTTCCAGTTACCTAGAGGCACAAAAACATATGATGGCAGCACCAAGCCGGAGGATTGTTTGATCAACTATGCTACGACAATAAAAATTGCTATGGGCAACTTGAGATGGGCTGTGAGATATGTACCTCAGATGCTGGAGGGGCTAGCGAGGGTATGGCTAAACGATTTGCCACCCGGAAGTATCAACTGTTGGATTGATTTTGAGGAAATGTTTGTCAGTAACTTCTCGAGTACGTATCAGAGGCCGAATAGGCCACATACCTTAGCAATGTGCAAACAGAGACCAAATGAAACAGATAGGGGTTCTTGACCCGCTGGTGCACCGTGAGAAACTCGTGTGAGGGTGTGATTGAGTCACACGCAATAGCTTGGTTTGCACAAGGGTGTAGATATGCAAGCATGCTATGGCAAAGGCTACAAAGGGATATGCCAACTACACTGGCAGAGACGATCCGGATTGCTGATTCGTATGCTTTAGGGGATCCGACTCAACCCCGGCTTACGTCAAACGAGTCAAATGAGGAGTACTACCAACGAGATGGAGCCGAATCATCCCAGCGGAATGATTACCGGGGTAAGAGAAGAGATGATAGACCGGATTACAGGTACAGTTCGCAACAAGTTGCTGCTGTAAATCAAGATCAACCCGGAGCAGGGAGTAATCAGCGTCAGAAAACTAGAGGGCAACAATGGACTCCAAGAAATGATGGCAAGAAAACTTGGACGCCTGAGCAGAAGAAACAGTGGCAAGAAAAGAAAGACCGTCTGAGGTATACATATGAGGCGATGCTGGATCAGCCGTGCAAATTCCACACGCCAAATCCGAGTAACCTGGCGGGTCACACGACTCGACAATGTGAGTGGATGAGAAAGATTGAACAAAGTGGTTCGGGGAATGCTCAGGCACCTCGGAATGATCAACCTCGGCAGGAGTTACCCCAGCAGCAATTGCTCTCCGGAGCGAACACGCAACAGTTAATGTTGCCACCACCTCCGCCGAGGTATGAGAATCATGAGAGAAGGGATGGAGTGCATCAGGTGGAAAATCAGCATCAGCCAGATCAAAGGTATCCCGGCAATGAGGGGAGAAATGAATACAGAGAGCACCACCAGAGTTACTGTGTGTTTACCACGGAGGAGACGGATAGGAAGAGCTTGCAGCACCGACATATGGAAGTGAATGCGGTAATGCCCACAGTGACGAGGTATATGCCTTGGTCGGATCAGGAAATTACTTGGAGTATCAAGGATCATCCCAAGCTTATGCCGAGCCCTGGTTCGTCTGCATTGGTGCTAGACCCAACATTTATCGAGCCAAATATCAATGTGAGATTTTCTAAGGTACTGATTGACAATGGCAGCAACATCAATATCATGTACGTGGATACAATGCAAAAGTTGGGTATCTCGGAGAACATGCTCCAAGCTATGAGGACAACTTTCCATGGTGTTGTGCTAGGTATTTCATGTGAGCCCATTGGCAAGGTCCGGGTTGACGTATTATTCGGCACACGAGATAACTGCCGAACTGAGAACTTGGAGTTTGAAGTTGTGAACTTAGAAAGCGCATATCACGCGTTACTCGGTAGGCCAGCCCTAAACAAATTCATGGCAAGTTGTCACATTAGTTACCTGAAGATGAAGTTACCCGGGCCAAATGGAGTAATTACCATAGCAGGAGATTTCCGACGTTCCATTGAGTGTGTGTCGGCCGGGTCTAACCTAGCCGAGTCACTTGTGATCGCACAAGAAAAGAGAAAGATCCAGGAAGTAGCGGCATTGGCTCAATCCGCACAGCAGTATAAGCTGGCGCTGAGTAACCCGCATGGAAGTGTCTCATTTCAAGAAACAAAGGATACAAAGAAAGTGCCTGTTGATGATCTGTTCCCAGAGCGCACCGTAACAATTGGTGCCGGGTTAACTGACAAAAAGTAAAGCGAGCTCGTCAACTTCCTCCATGAGAATCGGGATATCTTTGCATGGTCCACACAGGACTTGCAAGGCATTCCGATGGAGTTGGCCAAGCACTCTTTGAATGTCAGACCTGGAGCAAAGCCGGTGAAGCAACCTCTCCGCCGCTTTGCCGAAGATAGGAGAAAAGTCATTGGAGATGAGATAGCTCGGCTCCTAGCAGCCGGGTTTATCATGGAAGTGCTTTACCCGGATTGGCTATCTAATCCGGTGCTTGTGGAAAATAAGAAAGATGATCCGAATGTAGCAGTGGTTTGGTGTATGTGCATCGATTACACGAACCTGAATAAGGTGTGTCCTAAAGATCCATTCCCACTGCCAAGGATAGATCAGGTCATAGATTCTACTGATGGGTGTGAATTGTTGTCATTCATAGATGCGTATTCTGGTTTCTACCAGATACCTCTGAACCCAAGTGATCAAATAAATACTGCATTTATCACCCCGTATGGGGCTTATTGCTATCGCACCATGCCTTTTGGTTTACGTAATGCAGGGGCAACGTACCAAAGATGTATGCAAAAATGTTTGCATGATCAAATTGGTGGAAATGTGCAAGTATATGTGGATGATGTGGTCATAAAAACCAAGGAAAGCAAAACGCTCCTTGAGGATATCAGGCAAACATTCACGAACCTAAGGAGATTCCGGATGAAGCTTAACCCAGAGAAATGTACCTTTGGTGTCCCGGCTGGAAAATTACTCGGATTTCTTGTCTCCAGCCGAGGTATCGAAGTTAACCCAACGAAAATCCGAGCCATAGAATGAATGGAATTGCCGAAGTGTCTTAACAATGTCCAGAAGTTCACTGGTTGCCTGGCATCCTTAAGTCGGTTTATATGTCGGTTGGGAGAAAAGGCATTACCACTCTATCAACTGATGAAAAAATCAGACAAATTCGTATGGACGCCGCAGGCCAATGAAGCCTTCATTCAACTAAAGAAAATGTTAGCCACTGCACCAGTATTAGCCTCTCCACTATCAAAAGAGCCAATGTTGCTCTACGTAGCCGCAACCAACCGAGTGGTAAGTGCAGTAATAGTGGTAGAGCGCGACAAAGAGGGTAAGTCGGTGCAGAGGCCAGTCTATTACCTGAGCGAAGTATTATCAGCATCAAAGCAGAACTATCCTCACTATCAAAAAATGGCATATGGTGTATATATGGCGGCAAAGAAGCTGAAACACTATTTCGAAGAACACCCCATTAAAGTGATATGTGAAGCCCCCATATCTCAGATAATGAGCAATAAGGATGCAAGCGTCCGAACCACAAAATGGGCAATTGAACTAGCTCCTTATGCTCCACAATTCGACAGGAGAGATGCGATCAAGTCTCAGGCTGTGGCCAACTTTTTTGTGAATTGGGCCGAGATGCAGTATGAGCCACTATTGCCAGATCCGAACTACTGGAGAATGCATTTTGACGGATCAAAAACAAAAACCGGGTTAGGCGCCGGAGTTGTGCTTACCTCGCCCAAGAAGGACCAGCTGAAGTATGTGCTGCAGATCCACTTCGCAGCATCAAACAATGTTGTAGAATATGAAGCACTTGTGCATGGGCTCAAAGTGGCAAAAGAAATTGGGATACGTCGGATCCAATGCTTTGGCGACTCGAATTTGGTAGTTCAGCAAGTCTCGAGGATATGAGATGCCTTGGATGAAAACATGGCACTGTACAGATTTCATGTGCAGAAAATATCGGGATACTTCGAGGGATGCGAGTTCCATCATGTACCCCGGCTGGAAAATGAGGTTGTCGACGTACTGTCGAAACTCGGATCCACCCGACAAGCGATTCCACCGGGTGTAGCACTGGAGCACCTCAGAAAGCCATCTATCAGTCCACCCCCAGAATCCGAGTCAATCTATATCCCGGAAAATCCGGAGTCGGAAGCTGTGCCCATGAACATTGATGTGGGAAATGCCTCAGGAGACCCGGGGACTGCTTCGGCAAACCCGGGGACTGCTTCGCAAAACCCGGGGACTGTGCAGCTTGACCCAGCGGACGTTATGCCGGTAGATCGAATGGAAGTGGACGAGGATGTGTTCCCAATGCGAGCCATACTAGCTTGGGAATTGCCTATATTCCAGTTCCCGAAGGATGGATCCTTGCCTAATGATGAAGTGCTTTCAAGGCAAGTTCAGAGGCGCGCAAAGGCATACATGATTATCAATGCCGAGCTATACAAGAGGAGCGTCACAAATGTCCTGCAGCGGTGTGTTGACCCGGAAGAAGGGCTTGACATCATCCGAGATATACATCAAGGGGAATGTGGGCATCACGCCTCATCCAGAGCATTAGTGGCAAAAGCTTTCCAACATGGGTTCTACTGGCCTAGTGCCTTGGAACAAGCAGAAGATCTAGTAAGAAAATGCAACGGCTGTCAGAGGTATGCTACTAAGACACACATGCCAATGTCAGAGCTCAAGACCATACCAATTACCTGGCCATTTGCCGTATGGTGTTTGGATATGGTTGACCCGTTTAAACCAGCTAGAGGAAATATGACCCATATCTTGGTTATGGTGGACAAGTTCACCAAATGGATTAAAGTGAAGGCAATAAGAAAATGTGATGGAGCTACGGCCGTGACATTCCTCAAAGACATCATCTTGAGGTATGGCTATCCTCACAGTATCATAACAGATAACGGCACCAATTTTGCTGAAGGAGCATTTGCGAGATTCTGCCGAGATAAAAAGATCCGGCTGGACGTTGCCTCAGTAGCCCACCCCGCATCAAACGGACAAGTGGAAAGATCCAACAGATTAGTGTTATCCGGGTTAAAACCCCGACTCATTGAGCCGCTGCAAAGATCAGCGGGGTGCTGGATAGAAGAACTACCAGCAGTGTTATGGAGTTTAAGAACAACTCCGAATCGATCAACAGGCTATACGCCATTCTTTATGGTATATGGGGCAGAAGCTGTATTACCAGCCGACATAGAGCATGATTCGCCTAGAGTCACCCAATACACAGAAGCCGAAGTGCAAGAAGCCCGGCAAAATGATGTTGATCTGCTGGAAGAAGCGAGAGAATTGGCATTGTCTAGATCCGCCATATATCAGCAAAACCTCCAACGCTATCATAGCCAGAAAGTAAACCCCCGAGTCTTTCGAGAAGGTGATCTGGTACTCCGGTTGGGACAACGTACTGCTGGCATGCATAAGTTATCCCCCCCATGGGAAGGGCCATTCATTGTGAGCAAAGCATTGCACAATGACTCGTATTATCTCATTGATGCAAAACCGCAGGAGAAGAACAAGGCGGACAGGTCCGGCGAGGAATCTAAGCGTCCATGGAATGTAGCTCTACTTCGTCCGTTCTACACTTAGCAAAGAAGTGTGTGTATCCGAGTCTCTCATATGTCGGTATGTATGCCGGCAATGAATTTATCAATGAAATCTTGGCACCTCGAGCAGTAACTCGGGGACTGCCTTAGTGATATTTATTGTTTTATGTACTAGTTATTTATATGTCAGCTGGCGTAAGTTGCTTCTACCTAAGCCGGATTAGTAGTGTGTGAGCACCAAAAACTCAACTCTTCAATTTGCTGTTGTCCAACAAGATTTGGCTTCATGGCAAGCAAGAGAAGAAGTTTGGAATTGCGTAGCACACGAAAAACGACTAAGGAAAAGAACTTAATCGAGCCAACATTTGTTATTCAGACTAACCTTGTGTTTACTTTGTGTTTATTATGTTGAATTACTTTGAGCTAAGCCTAAAGTTTCCAAGTATTGTTTAATTCAATTTTCAAAACTCGGACTCGTAAGTCATAAAACCGAATCAAGGTAGACACGAGCCGAGCCGGGAAATTGGAGAAACAAGAAAATGAAACTCGGGGACTACGCCCAAGTTAATCCGGCACGAGCAACTTAGTAGCAAAATATAATTTGTGTGCTTAATACATCTGCACCCGGCATACCGGGGATCTGATAAACTTCAAAGTGTTTGTTGGTGATCAAGGAGCAGCAGGGGGAGGTAACTCGACGCCAGCAGGTGGAACTCCGGCCTCGGCTTCAACGTCATCTTCATTTTCTTTGACATCCGAGGCTTCGTCCTCTTCCTCCTCTCCTGAACTATCTTCGACATATTCGTCGTCAACAGCGCCAAGGAAGCTTGGTCCCTCATTCCATTGATGGATGGGGGCATACTGAATGAGGCTATGGGCACAAGCCTTGCGCCGAGCTATCCAATACGGATCGTTGGACCACCTTGATCCGGTGCGCATGCGCTCGAGAAGATTCAGATTTATTTTTTCATACCATGTGAGCACGTAGTGGAGGACAGTTTCAGCTCCGGTGCGTCCGGCGGATTCCCTCCAGAGGTCAAGTTGAGTCTCGCACTCCATTAACTTGTTAATCAGAGCATCGGACCCCTCCGGAGTATCTTCACCAGGCCAAAGGGCATTGAAGATCCGGACTGCTGCATCTAGGATATCCTTACCATAGTTCTTCACAATCTCGACGCGAGAAGATAAGTTGACCAGCAGGTCCTCCATGTCATAGGGAATATTTTCAGCGCCAGGACCAGTTGGGGTACCCCTCTTCTGGCGGAAATTGGCAACGGCAGTGGCTGCAATGGCGTCACCCTCCGGAAATTTGTCTGAAAACAAGACAAGTGAAATAGGTGAAGGAGGTTGACCCGGAGAGATTCATACCGGCTGAAGGAAAAGAACTTACAAGAAAGATGGTTGTGGATCCGAGTCAGCTCCTTGGTGCAGTTGTCACGCCTCTTTCGGAGTTGCACAAGTTCAGTGTTTGCCGACTCAAGCTTAACGTCGGCCTCCTTTAGCAGTTCTTGATCTTTGGCAATTTGGAGGTTGAGACATTCTCGCTCTTCAGTGAAATCTTGGCCAGCTTTATCCATCTCGATTTTGTGGAGCGCCTTGAGATTTTTCATTTCTGCCTTGAGCTTGGCAATCTCATCATCTTTAGTCTGGAGGAGGGCGAGCTCATCGTCCTTCTTCTTAAGTTCGGCCTGATGCTGCCCTGCTTGTTCGAGAAAATGCAGCATCATATCAGGCATGGGCACACTATCTTCAAGAGATGCTGAAACAGTTTGTTGACCCGGCAAAGCCGAGGTATGAAAATATTTGTCGAGCTCAAGAGAAGGGAAAGAGAGCACAAAAGTTAAGTAACCAAAGTGACTTACCTTTTATCTGGTCCGAGTTCTTTCTCATGATGGTGTTTTCGGCCTCCACTTCAGCTGCACAAATTCGAATGAGAGATTAGTTCGGCGAGAAAAGACTCAAAAAGATAGAAAAAAGTCAAAGTGAAAACTTACCCCTTTTCTCGAACTCAGCGAGAAGTGTAGAATGCTTCGAGCGCAGCGCCTTATGTGTGTCCAAGAGGCGCTGAAACTCAGCGCTCCAGCGATTGGTGGTGACCTGAGGAAAGCAAAGTTGACTTGATCATGTGCATATTCAAAGTGTACAGAATCCGGGCCAAGCGGAACTTAACCCGGCTCTAGGTGTGTGCATATTCGAAGTGTACAGAATCCAGGCCAAGCGGAACTTAACCCGGTTCTAGGTGTGTGTATATTCGAAGTGTACAAGATCCAGGCCAAGTGGAACTTAACCCGGCTCTAGGTGTGTGCATATTCGAAGTGTACAAGATTTGGGCCAAGTGGAACTTAACCCGGCTCTAGGTGTGTGCATATTCGAAGTGTACAAGATCCGAGCCAAGTGGAACTTAACCCGGCTCTAGGTGTGTGCATATTTGAAGTGTACAAGATCCGGGCCAAGTGGAACTTAACCCGGCTCTAGGTGTGTGCATATTCGAAGTGTACAAGATCCGGGCCAAGTGGAACTTAACCGGGCTCTAGGTGTGTGCATATCCGAAGTTAGTAGGGAGCTACGCTAATTCTCTAAGGAGCATCCGGCCGAGTAACAAGTTACTCCCCCGGAGGCTCGGGGACTAATGGTTATATGACTAAGCACTAGTACATGTTAAAGAAAAGACGAAGTAGCGTACCTCCATCATCCGGCCGGCAAGGTTGATAGCCTTGGCAGCTGTGTTCATCTGTACGGCAAACTCGGCAGGCCCAAATTTCTCCGGGAGATCGTCGTTCTTGACGGACTCCGCCTTGTTCCATTTATTGACAAACTCGATCAGGGCCGGAGGATAGCTCTCTCCGCTAAGCATGTGGGGCGCGATCAAACCCTTGGCGTGCGCCTCCCTCCTCTCAACTTGGGCAGCAGCGGGGCTGGTGTGCAATACAAGTTGCGCGTCAGCTGATCTGGAGGGGGCATCTTTCTTTGGCGGAGTTTTCTTCGGAAGCATGGACGCGAGCGTGCGCTGTCCAGCCTCGATAGATGCTGCCCTGGCAGCGTCAGAAGCTTGCTTGGCCTTAGGTTGCTGCTGAGAGGTTGAGGTTTGGGCTGCGGGTTTGCTCTTGGGTGTAGCCTTGGTGCTAGCTGGGCCTTCTCGCTGAGTCTTGGAAGACTCGGACGAGGCGGATGGAGTTGGTGCTCACTGATACTTGTCTTCTTGTTGGTCTTGGCCGGGTGCTGGTTTTGGCGGGGGTGCTGTGGGTACCTCGGAGGTGGCAGGTTGCGGGGCGGAGCCGAAGAGGAGCTGGGAGCATCTGCTACCTCGGCAGAACCACTTCCCCCTACTCCAAGGTCGCCCCCCTCTGGACGAGGTGGGCTAGAACCCGGAGCAGCCGCTGAACCCTCCTGAATGGGGCTCAGCCGGCATGAATCGTCACCACGAGGGGGAGATGGGGTATGCCGGAGAGGCGAAGCGATGCTAGATCCGCTCTAGGGAACCTCCACTACAGCCCTGTCGAATCAAGCAGACGAATAATGAATTATAACGAAGGAAAAACATATGAATAGCAAAGCCTGAAGCAGAAAATTGGATAAGGAAGAAGTGACTTACTCATCAGAGGTCAATGGCTCCTTGGGCTTCCGAGCCCTCTGAGTTATGGCCTTAGTCGTAGGCTTGGTGGCGGCTTTATCTGCGGACTTCTTTCGCCTCTTGGTTGGCTTAGAAGGTCCGAAAGAAGAAGCAGAAGAAGCTGCCCTTTTCTTTGACGCGGCCAGGACAGGCTCGCCCGTGGCTAGAGGAGGGTCTTCATGGATCTGCCCACCCGGGTTAGCTGATACCGGAAAGGCGTAAGAAAGGGGGACAGCGTCAAATGCTTCCATCACCTCAACATCGGAATCATCCTCATCATCAGGCCAATCTCTTAAGGAAGATAAGTTACCGGTGGGTCGCTTGGTCGCATCGGGGAATGGCAGAAACATTTCTTGATCCGGCTCCTCCTCGTCCAGGGCATCTCGATCATTCGCCCATCTGAGAGAAGGCTCGATGCCATCCTCGAGGGTTTTCTGAAGAAAGAACTAAGAAGAGAAATGCAAGAGGATCAGATAAATAACATACTCTGACATAGAACTTAACTCAGAAAAAGATTGGATCACGAGATTTACCGCAGGAGGAAGCCTGTCTCGGCAGAAATGCTCAATCCCCCACTCCCAATCAGCGGAGAAGTTTTTGTCGATCGTGAAAAGGGCCTTGACCCAGCGGAATATCTCGGTGTTACTCAATTCAAATGAGGAAGTCCGGTTGGGGTCAAGACGCCAGCTCATATGGCACAGTTTGTGTGTGCGCTTCTAGAGAGGGGAGATCCGGCTACGGACAAAAGTGATCATGGCATCCTCGTTGCACAGGCCCGCATCCTTCAGCTCCTGAAACTGTTTGTTGACTTGATTCGCCAGGACAGTGGGTTTCTTGGAAACCCGGTCCCACAGATCTAGATTAGGAGGACCCGGAGTGTAAGGGCACAGCCGGATCAGATCTTCATTTGTGCCATTTCTGACATAAAAGAAGGTTCGAGCCTAGCCCTTGCAAGAATCTAGCCCCATGACCTGGGGAAAGATGGATTGTTTCCGAGGAGAAATAGAGGCAGCACCGAACTGTGTCAGATGTTTGTCCTCCGGATCAAGCTGCTTATTCGGAATCACGTTTCGGCATAGACCAAAAAACCGGATCCAGAGTTCTTTGGTGGGCCACAATCCGACATACCCCTCTATGGTGGAGGCAAAGGAAGAAAGAGATGTGATGGCGTTCGCCGGAAGGTGGTGCGGTTGAAGTTCATAGATGTCAAGGAAATCATGCAAGAAATCGTAACAGGGAGGCTGAACCCGCGCTGGAAGTGGGAGAGGAACACTACGAACTCACCCGGATTGGCTGAGGGTGCGAGCTCCTCGGAGGCGAGGCGGGCGACCACGCCCTCCAGGATGCGGCGCGTGCGGTAGAGCTAGTCGAGGTCGTCCTGGCACACCCAGGAGCCATCCCAGGCGCCGCGTTCGGCGTTCTCCGCCCCCTCCTCCATCTCTGCCTCCACGGCGGTGAGCTCCTCTTCTGTCATGTCCAAATCACTATCCTCACTGGCCCTATCAGAGGTGGGGGCAGTGCCTTGCGGCAGCACTGCGAGTGGCGGTGGAGCTGGCGGGCGGCAAAGAAGGCAGGTGCAAGGAACAATGCGGCGGTGGCGCTGCTGAGCAGGTGCGGCGGCGGCGACGCTGTCGATAGGAGGAAGAAGAAGAAGAAGAGGCAGAGGGGCGCGAGAATGGGGAAAATACCAAGGGGCGCGCCCCTCCCCTATTTAACCATGCCCCAGCTGGGGTAGTGGGATCGTGCGGTGCGGCAAGGCCACACTGTGTGGCCGTGTATTTGTCGGGTCAGCCAATCAGACGCGAGCCACAGGGCGCAGGAGATCCCACGACGCGACATGGTGATATAGTTAACGAGGAGACAGACACGACGTGACGTGTGCAACAGTAACACCTGACATTAACTGCAGCAGTAACTAGCGCAGGCCCTTAAAATGAGGCAAGATAATGATTACCCTCCACGTGGGGAAGCGTACGAGAGAAGGAAGGATAACCCGGAAAACTAAAGGGTGACCCGGCCAACGAGTGAAAACTTGGAATGTGCCAAGGGAAAGTTAGCCCATGAAATCCGGACTATGAGGTAACTCGGAAAAGAGGAGCAGAAGGCTCGGTAAATTGAACCTGTCGTGGCCTTAGCAGCTAAGGCCGCCAAGACCGCACCAGCTTCGGGGACTAATGTTGGAGGGATACCCCCGGGTAGGATCACGCCAGGGTATAAAGGCCGAGTTAACCGAGGTACGGCAAGGTCAAAGCAAGTGCTGGCCGAGTCACCTCAACATAGGCCGAATCACGGAGTAACCCGGACCGGAGGATGTCCACTTAACTGAGTCCCAGCCAATGTATGTTGTATGCCGGCAGGATTTATGTATGTTGTATGCAGGTACCCATGGGGACGGATTAACCAGGCACGATCCGGGTTATATCAGGCTTGCAAGAGAAGGAAGGTATCTCGCTGGTCAAAAGGTGGCCACTGTACGCTGGAGCATGAGCGAAGCGGACAGAGGGAAGGACCACCGAGGCGTGGTCGACAAGGGTGACGTTGCCTGTGTCGGATGACGCTGGCGCCGCAGAGGCTCACGTAGCCTCTGCATGGCTTACGAGGGCGAAAAGTAACCCGGTCAGTTTGCTATTTTGGGAAAAGGCATATTCCCTGGAATATGCCTCCACGTATGCCCTAATAGGAGACCTAGCCTCCCCTATATAAGGAGGGCTAGGGCCTCTATAGAAGGGGTTGAGTTTTACTTGGTTGATGGCTAGTTGATTGGCATTTGGGTAGAGGGTTCCTGAGAGCAAAGTGGTGGTGAGAGTAAGAGAGTTCCTTCTTCCTCCTCTCCCCAATGCAGCTCAAGGAGCACTTGTAAACTCATCTAGCTGGAAGAATACAAAGCATCTGTGTGTGGAATTACCACACTATCCCTCCCTGGATTCCTCTAGTGCATCTTGTACCCACCTTTAGCCTATCCATGGCATCTGCCGTGACACCACCACGACATCGTACCTTCCTCTTGGGGTTCCCCAACGAGTTCGATATAAACCACGAGTCAGCAAGTACTTTTCTGGCGCCGCTGCCAGGGAGGTAAGGTAAAAGGTACTCACATCCTCCGGTGTGAGTGCTATAAGTTATTTCCTTTAGATTCTGCAATTTTGTCTTTTTGTTTCTTGTTTTCACTAGTTAGGCTTAATGGAAAACAACAACAAAATTAGAGAGCTTTACAGTATTTATCTTGAGTTAGGACATGAAGTGTTTGAAGAGAAAATTAAAAAACCTATGGAACTTTATTTGCATGCTAATAGCAATGTTATTAGTATGAATTCTTTGAACACCATTATTTCTAATGCTATGGAAAAGTCTAAGCTTGGGGAAGCTAGTTTTTATGAAAATGATCTTTTTAGTTACCCAGCTTTGGAAGATAGCTATTCTATTGCTTATGATGATATCAAACCTCCAATATATGATGATTACAATGATGAATATGATATTTTCAGTCCACCTACTATTGAGGAGGAAATTAATTATGATTACAATATGCCTCCTATATTTGATGATTATGGTGATGAGAATAATAATGATAGCTATTTTGTTGAATTTGCTCCCACTATAATTAATAAGAATGACTATGTTTATGTGGGGAGTATTAATTCTTTTATGCATGTGGCTCATGATAAGAATGTTTTATGTGATAGTTATATTGTTAATTTTATTCATGATGCTACTGAAAGTTATTATGAGAGAGGGAAACATGGTTTTATGCATCTCAATAATATTAAGTTTCCCCTCTTTATGTTGAAAGTCATGAAGTTGCACTTGTTTTGCTTTCCTATGCTTGTTCCTTTGTGCTTTAATGACTTGTTTCTTTACAAGATTCCTATGCATAGTAAGTGGGTTAGACTTAAATGTGCTTTGAATTTGCTTCTTCATGCTCTCTTTTACTTCAATTCATATTTCTTATGTGAGCATCTTCTCGAACTATCAAGCCTAACTTAAAGGCGCTAAAGAAAAGTACTTTTTGGGAGATAACCCAAAAGTTTTAGTTGAGTCTTGGAAGTTGTTACCTCTATAATAACCTCTCCTTATCATTTTTGTGTGGTTTTTGTGCCAAGAGTAACCTCTAATGAGAGAGAAATAAGATTTGGGGAAGTGTTGTCCTGAAACAGATTTTTGTGCTTCACTGTAAAAAATCATGAACAATCTCTGTATGTTGGTTTGAGCTATAATTTTTTGTGCTTCTGCCCCAGGTTGTTATCCAACTTTTGTTAGTTCAACACTTTTCGATTTGAGCAACAGAAGGTCTTCAAAAAAATTGGTTTTTACCCGCTGGTCTGTTTTGATAGATTTCTGCCATTATTTGCATTAGCCTCTCAATGTCTTTCTCTTTGAGTTCTCTTTGATCATTTGAACTTTTTAAAGGAAGTGGTACAGTGGCTTTTGTTTTAATGGAAGTTTTACTTATGTTGGAACTGAACCAAAAAGACTTATTATCTTGAATGCACTAATGTTGCTAATGAAGATTGTGTGAAGTTTTGTATGAAGGAGATTTTAAAGTGTAGGGAAGAGTAATGTGATGAGATGAAGCATGGACAAAAGCTCAAGCTTGGGGATGCCACCCGTGTCACCCCAAGAAATATTCAAGAAGTACAAGCGCCAAAGCTTGGGAATTCCCAAGGCATCCCCTTCTTCATCAATAAAAAATTCAGGTTTCTTCCAAACACTTCATTTTTATTGTTTCATGCACTGTTGTGTTGTTCTTGGAGCGTCTTTGTTTTTTTTTAGTTTTACTTTCCTTAGTTTGCTTGAATAAATTGGTTCGACCCCATCATTCGTGCATTAGTTTTCAAATAAGTTGGTTTGGATTGGAAAAGAGTAGGAAAAGTTCATGCTTAAGTGGTAAAAAGGAGCTTGTTTTTTACTGTGGCCTATGCTTTGTCATGTCATGCTTGATATTGTTTTGGCTTTATTCTTAGTGATTTTTGCTGTAGCATGACATGTTATAAACAGTTGATATTGCTTAATGTGCATTGAAAGAATCATGCGTTGTTTTTAGCATATTAAAAAAGCATAGTATTGTGGTATTCTCCTTTGATGCTTTATTTGGGTTGACTTGGCGCATGCTCACACCATGTTAAGACTATCCCAAGTCACCATAGCCTTTTTGATCCTTTAGTTTTTGACTTGTAGTATAACTTTATGCTTTAATTAATGATGTTTTGTCGCTTTGCATGATTATGGCCATTATTGCTCTCTTAGTTGGTCGCTCCCAGTCTTTTGCTAGCCTCCATAACCAAGTATGAGTTCCACTCATGCATCCAACTCCAAATAAAACCAAGTTATTCCAAAGAGACCACCATACCTACCTATTAGCATTTGCTATTCGAAGTATATTCATGTTTTTATCTACCTTCCGAATTAAACTTGTTATGAGAAAATTAGTGATTAAAGCTCTCACGAACTTGATGGCACACTTTACTTTTCTTGCCCCTAATAAACTTGAACCATTGTGTCATCTATGTTGTATATGCTTGCACTTATACGTTGGGGATTAGCAGAACCATGTTTTCATGGGGAACGCTTTCAACATTGCACTTGTCCATTGTACCCAGTTGATATCATGCTCTTTTGTCTATGGATGTCGTCGGTGTGAAATGAAAGGGGAGCTTGTAAGTCCATGGAGTTATGTATGTGTGTTAGAGAAATGCCTAGGAAAGGCTGGTCTAATCCATGCCTAATCATGGTGGAAACCTGCAGCGTAACCATAATGAGCAATCTATGAAGCATTCTTCTTATATAAAAAGAGGCAGAGATTGAGAAAAAAAGAAAAAAAAGATGAGAGAAGAGGAAAGAGAGAAAAAAGCACCATGTTCCCATGGTAAATAAGAAGATTGCTGAGATGCTTATTGTCTACTTGCCTTGTCATTTTGATATGGGGATTCTTCTGTATCATCGTGCAAGGGGTACCCCATTGGCGGTTCTCTATGATACACATGTACTTACTATGACAAGAACTTACCGGTAACTAAACTTGAGTAGCATGAGGAGCGGCTCTCGTATTCAAGGGACATGAGATTGCCAACTTATACTTTGTCAAGCATATACTCCATAGTTTGTTCACTTTAACCTTAATCACTTCAAGATGCTTATGATAGGGGCAATGAGAGCTGAAAGCTAATAAGTACCATAATTTTTGGAAGCTCTTTATGAGACTTGAATCCCTGCTTCCTTCCATGAAGGCCTTTCTTTTACTTTTATGTTGAGTCTCCATCTTCTATCTTTATGCACCTATTGAGAGAGCATAGTGGCCATTCTTAGTTTAATGTGCATTGTCCCAAGACTTGTTGATTGATGCATAACTTTGATATTCCTTGTTCTTAAACTATTTGTATCTAGTCACCCTTATGAACTTTGAAGGTGTCCTATGCATTTATGTTTTGCTACTCCATGAGGGACAAGCTGAATGCCACTATGCTATGTTTTCTATATGTGAAACAAACAAACATCTTTCAAAGCATTGTTATTCATGAATCTTTTGTTTGTGCCTTTTCATGCTACAACATAGTTGCTATGCCTTATTGTTAGAACTATATCTTTCATGTTATGTTAGAGTACTATTATCCCAACAATCAATGTTTTACAAATACTTTGCTCAAGTTTATGATGTTGCATGTCACCTAAAAAATTATTCTTTCTTTTTATCACTTACCTACTCGAGGACAAGCAGGAGTTAAGCTTGGGGATGTTGTACGTTGCAAACGTATCTATAATTTTTGATATTCCATGCTTGTTTTATATCTACTTTTTTATGTTTTGTCTACACTTTGGAGTATTTTTATACACTTTCTTGGACTAACCTATTAACAAGATGCCACAGTGCCAGCTGCATGTTTTCTGCTGTTTTTGGTTTCAAAAAAGCTGGAAAATACATATTCTCTGAATTGGACCGGACAAAAGCCAAAGTCGATATTTTACCGGAAGACTCACGGAGCCAGAAGACGAGACTGAGATGGGCCACGAGGTGGCCACACCACCTGGTGGCACGGGCCAGCCCAAGCCGTGCCAGGGGGTGGTGTGGGCCCCTCGGGCACCCACCGACCTTGCCTATTAGCCTATAAGAAGCCTACGATGCAGAAACCCTAGAAAATCGAGCCTCTAGCCACGAAAAGTTCTGCAGTTCCGCCTCCACCGAAGAGGAGATTCGGGGGACAGAAGTCTCTGTTCCGGCACCCTGCCGGGACATGGAAGTGCCCCCGGAGCCATCTCCTTCGATCTCCACCACCATCTCCATCGATCTCCACCACCATCTCCATCACCGTTGCTGATTCCCATGATGAGGAGGGAGTAGTTCTCTCTCGAGGCTAAGGGCTCTACCGGTAGCTACGTGTTCATCTCTCTCTATGCATGATCATATTGTGATCATGAGCTTTGTAATCAAGTAGATCTAACTTGCTACTCAAGTGCTTTAATAGATATCTTCTCTCCCCACGTGTGTGAAGTTGATAGTGTGCACACCGTGGTGGCACTTAGGCTAGAGATTACAAATACTTGTTATGAGTTATATTTGGAGTTGGATGTCTCTATGAAATTGTGGTGTTTGTTGGAACCATCTAGCGCTCAAGGTGACAGTGTGGGGTTATCTAGATGGGGAAAGCGAACTTTGAGGAGTGCTGTTATAGCCCTACCATGGATTAGAGTGTCCAACCGGAGAGTAGTTCAGAGTAGTATCATAAAGAGAAGATATTTATATGAGAGTGTTCACTAGTGAAAGTATGATCCCTAGGCCTTGTATCTAAGCATTGAAACACCGTTTGCAACTAGATCTGTTACATGTTTGTTTGCTGCCATCTTTATTTCAGTTTGCCTTTAGTCTCTTCACGCCATCAAGCTCTTTTCTGGCACCGTTGTCTTTTATCCATACCACTTGTATGTCACTATCTCTTTGCCGAACTAGTGCACCTATACACCTGACAAGTGTATTGGGTGTGTTGGGGACACAAGAGACTTCGTGTATCTTGATTGCAGGTTTGCTTGAGAGGGATACCTTTGACCACTTCCTCCTCAAGTTCGATAAACCTTGGGTAATCCACTTAAGGGAAACTTGCTGTTGTTCTACAAACCTCTGCACTTGGAGGCCCAACAACTGTCTACAAGAACAGAAGTGCGTAGACATCAGTACTTTGTGCCATCATGAAAAGTGTAGTGAGTTTGGTTTGTGTGTTGGAACCTTGCTCTATTTGGGAGTTGGTTTTGTCTAATTCTTTGTTACTTGTTTTGATCTTTTAGAATGAGATAAATCCTTGAGCATTGTGTGTTTTTGTCTATTTTTGCTCTTTGGCTTTCTCCTTTTTCATTTGTTGAATTTGTGTCCTTTCATGTGTTGATTTGGATCTTTGATACAATTTGGACACCTTTTTTTGTGTCACACTCTTGTGTGCTACTTCTTGGTTTACTTGGTATTTTTTTCAAATTGTATCTCCTTCAAGTTGAAAGTCTTGTGCATGCATATTTACTTCATGTATATATTATGTCATGCTTTCTTTCTTTGATCCATTATACAGGGGAAACTCCACCAAATCCTATTGGCTAAGATGTACATGAAATTCAATTTCACATCAATATGCACATATTAATGTGGAGCTTCTCCTATGTATTGTAGTTGCACTAACTACTTTGGACCCAATTTGTTTGGGACAATGGTGTACTTAATTTTGTTTTAGGTACATTGTAGATATATATTGGACGCTTGTATCATCCATTAGGAAGAAGTGGTGCCTACATGTCAATTGGAGGCAAGCTAGGACGATTAATCAATTCATATCCTCTGCATCATACCAATTATATCTTGGTAACAAGTACCTCTCTCATGCATACATACCTTGTTTCCAACCTTTTGTAGGCTGCTTGTTGGCATGAGTTTGTGTATTTGCAAATGTTGTGGTTCTTGCTTTGGTTTTTAGGAGATCTCTCTATTGCTAACGTGAGTATGTTGAGATGAGTGCATATAATGGGGACTATACAAAATCATGCTCATGATTCATCAATCCCAAATATGTCAATCTAGCAATCGTATTGCCTATATTTTCTTCAACTACTCTCATGTGCAATAGTGAGTATTATTGCAAAGTTGATTTCTTCTTGTGATACCGGTTGCCTTTCTCCATATATACCAACTATCTCCTTCTCCTTGGTAATAGTTGTAATGTATGTAGTATGTTGGTGTTTGACGCTCATTGATGTATAATAAGATATATTTGAGCCTTTGGCCATGCTTTCAAGAAAAAATCTTATTGGTATATTCTATGACTTCCTTTTGTTTTTCTTGTGCTTTCTTGAGTATCTATTTTGTGTGTGCATGTTTATTTGTGGGATATGTCTTTGTGATATTTTCCACCTAGAAACTTATACACACAAGATAAGATAAATCTTTGGTTGTTTTTGTTTTCCTTGGAGACCACCCTTTATTTCTTTTTGAATCTTCAGTGGCTTCCAAATTTATTTGCATATGAGTGATTGTCCCATTTGTTTGCAACTTCGGGCACTCATATTTTGATCTCTCTTTCCGTGTATTGTTAAATGAGTTTGTATAAGTGAGGATTCCATGATTATGCACTTTGTTTCCAAAAACAATTATTATAATTGGTGCATAATCCTTGGGGAGCTTCTATAACTCACTTAAGAATTCTCATTTGCCTTTCTCGTTGTTTCGGGTTTAAATGTCTATGGGGGAGTGAGGATTCCATATATGTGCATGATGTATTCAAATGATGCTTTTACATTGTTCACAAAGATTGGGGAGCTTCCCTATTTTCATCTAAACACTCATTTGTTTGTATCATCATATCTTGTTATTTTCTTTTGGTGTCAATTGTTGTTGTCAATTGCTATTTTTTTGGTCTTTGGTTGCTCGCTTCATTTGTTGAAGCTTTTTTTCTTTTTCCTTTATTTTTGCAATCCTTGGATCCTCAATATATTTTTACTTCCTCCCAAGGATTCATCATTGAATTTGTGCATATGCACACCTTTGGAGGAATTCTCACTATATTGGCCGTCTAGACTTTTCACCCATTTTGGCTATCGATGCCAATGGGGGAGAAGTTTTAGAGGGTTTGAAAGGATCATATGGGCACCTATAGGGGGGGTGAATAGGTGCTACTTCAAATTTTACTCTTTATCAAATTAGGGTTTGACACAAAAGGTAAATTCTCTAGATTATGCAACTAAGGTGAATTAACCTATATGTCAACTAAGCATAGGAACTAAGCAAGAACTAGATATGTAAAGTGCGGTAAAGGATAGAAGTAACCAAAGTGGAGCGCTCGGAAACACAAGGATTTGTTTCACGTAGTTCCTTCCTTTTGAGGGGAAGTACGTCTACGTTCGGAGAGGGGGTGGTATCAAACCACCAACGCCACAAGAGGCCTCCCTTGTTATCCGATGAATCTCACCCCAAGGGGATCGATTCACCTCTTCCACTATACGGCAACCTTCGAGGTGGAAGCCGGCACCTTTACAACGAGTTCGGGGCACACATCCACAACTTAATTGGAGGCTCCCAAGTACAAGCAAGCTGTCAAACAATCAACGACAAGCTTGTAAGAACCAAATAAAAAACTAGGGTTTACAACGAAACACTAGAGCATGGGGGCCCTCAAGTGAATGAGGGGGAAATGAAGATCTCTCTTGGTGAAGCTGTAGATCAAGGCCTCCTCCTTCTATTCTCCAAAGCTCAAAGACTTTGGATGGTTGGATGAAGAGATCGTGTTGATTTGGTGGCTCAAATGGACATGGTGTTCTTGAGGTGGACGAGCGGCTAGAAGAACGGGATAAGGTCCTCTATTTATAGCCCCTCGCATCAGTGAACCGTTTTCTGACCGTTGGAGAAGAAGCAGACCGGAGACTCCGATCTCCACACCGGAGACTCCGGTCAAACTCCGGACTAGCCTCCGGACCGATCGACAGAATGACCCAGGCCACTTAGCTCCCAAGTGGACCGGAGACTCCGGTCCCTCTACACCAGAGACTCCGGCCTGGGGCACGGACCGGAGACTCCGGACCAACCTCCGGACCAAGCTCTGGACCACCCTTCTGGCTGTCCCAGGCAGGAAATTAGAAGCCCCCTCCGGAGACTCCTGCGGAATCTCCGGACCACACCGGAGACTCCGGTCATGATAGACCGGAGACTCCGGTCTGGAAATCCCAAGAAACCAGTAATAGTGCATGGAATGTTCCGCAAACCAATGGTCCTTTTCACTTTGTAAAATATCAACCTATAGACAATAGAAAACTATAGAAAGGTCTACTAGTTGTTGACGAACACCAAAAGTGATTATGATAGTAAATGTCCTTTCAATCTCCCCCTTTTTGGTGTTCGATGACAACTAGTGATTTTTGCATGAAAAGGTTTGCAGTGACTTATGACGGAGTATGGACATGCTCCCCCTGCCTATGTGCCCAAAGATAAACAAGTAAAGCAGTCAAGGTAGGTAGAGTATGGATAAAGCACATAACACATAGTTCTTACATGAGATACAATAATGTAGGAGCACCCACAGAGTCACACACAAATAGGAAAAAGTGTCTCGCAATAACATAAGGCAAATAGAGATGAGAAGGCAAATAAGAATCAAGTATCCCAAACCCATGCAAATCCCTATGACAATGTCTTCTCCCCCTTTGGCATCGAAACACCGAAAAAGGGAAAAGACCTAAGCTAGCGTCCCAACGGATCAGTAGTCCTCGTCATCATCCTCCTCGTCCTCCTCATCCATATCCTGATCCTCATCATCAACATCATAATCCTCATCACCATCTGGAGCAGCAGGACCTTTGCCGTGAGGGCGAGAAGAGGATGTACCTTGGTACCCAAATCCAGAAGTGACGTCAGAAAAGGTCTTCCAATCCACCAAGCTGTCCTGTTGGGCATTCCATGCCCCAAACGAAAGAGTGTGATCTGACTCGGTGGATGGCTGGCGCCATGCTCGTCAGTGTACTCAGCCTCACCTTCCTCATCATACGCTTCACCCTGAGCCTTGATCTCCTTGAGTAGTTTCTCGATGCAACAATTGCTCTTGTAGGAATCATGCTGTTGCTTGCGGATGTCCACATTCATGCAACACAGGGTCCTCTCCCAGAATGAGGCCTTCTTGACCCTTTCATGGACATAGTCACGTGTCATGGTAGGAAGACGTGCATTGGAAGCATTCTTCCTCCAAGCCCTAGGAGGAGAGGGGGCCCTTTCGGTGTAACTACCTCGGTGAATTACGCTCCTAGTTACAAGCCTGGATGAGCGGAAATGGTTAAAATAGTACGGTGGGGCCCAAATGCCACTCACAGGTAGACCTTTCGGCCGTCCTAACCATTTCCAAACATCGGGACAAGAACGGGCGGCGTAATCGGCAGGCGAAGGGATCAACTACATACACAAATGAGTATGTATGCAAGCCACCATACAATGGTTCTCAGAGTCATTCCATCTAAAAAGAAAGGAAATATAGCAACGCCATACGGCAAGATCCAAACATCCTAGATAGATATAATAGTTTAGGATATCTCCTCATACATCAAACATCAGAGTATCAGGCAGAAGCGGAAGACAAAATCCGAGTACGGATAAGAAGCAAATCGGCATAAGATGCCCCATAAAGAAACACATCCCGCCCACAGATCTCACGGATCCCCGTTCCCGGAATCTCTACACCGAATGATCGTTGCCCACATCGTCCGTCTCTTCCACCCAGTATCCATCTTGCGAGTGTACCTGTTCATCTGAACCAATAATTTATCGTGTGTGAGACCCTAGAATTTTCGGCAAGTCTTTATGCCTCTAAAGGGACACAACCTGGGGTGACGAATTGCAGCAAAAGATAAACCCTAACAATTCTATAGATACTGCTAACCATCCGCCTAACCAGAGATGAGCGGATGTCCGTGAATTAATAACAACAGTTATAACAGTAATAACGGTAATATCCACAGATCCATCCTCCTCCTCGCTTCGCGAGGAAGCGGACGAACAACCCCCAACCGTTGGCAGTTTTATTATCCATTCCGGGAGTATTGCAATATTTACTAGTCAGGTACCGAGTGTAGTCAAATTAAAAGCGGTCCTTTAGTTATTCTTGTCTATGATCGAAAGCTGTGCTCCAAGTCGTCCATAACCGTGGACACGGCTTTCAGAAAGTTTTACCCTGCAGGGGTGCACAAATAGCAACACACACTCGATCAACCTCGGAAAAACCAAATCAAAACCCAACGAGGCATTCACGACAAAGCGATCACAGGATTCAGAAATATTTCAGGGGGCCACCCCATTGAGCTACCCGCAACGAAGTTAGCTGACTCCGAGACGGCCTCAAGGTTTGCGCGATGGTGTGAGCATGGGAACCGAAAATGTGGTGGGCTTGTCGACACATGAAAACACTCCGCTTTCCTAAGCGATGTGTAGTCCCTCGCACAATTTAAATAAAGCAGTAAAGCATGGCATAAGTACAGGATAGTAAATAAAACCTCAAACTAGTTTGTGGCCCCAAGAAATAAGAATGAATCAAGCTCTGGCTCAGGGGGGTCCATAGGCCTCCCGGATGTGGATAGCGCGAATATTCAAGGAACAGGAATCAAGTACTCGGGGTCCTACGGGACACAAGTGAGCCTGAAAAACCAAATAGCGAATATGGCTCACCGATGCCACTTTCATTAGTTATCCCGATGCTACTCAGGTTAAGTTGTTTAGGTACCTCGTTATCCATCAGACACTCACATACCCTACACATGCTGTTCTACGACTCGCATGGCTCAAACAACTCCTGTAGTAATGGCTCATGGGATGGAGGAACAAGCTTCGGTGGGGTTTAAAAGTAAAGGATATGCATTACTTGGGATTCAATTTAATGCAATCACGACTCGATGATGCAAGAATAAGATAGAGGCAATAGGTACTATATGTATGCAAGCATGTGGTAGTGCTTGCCTGGCAGCTCAGTTGAAGCGAGAGAAGGATCTGGGTAGTGCTCCTGGGTATCTTGATATATCCCCTGCTCAGCGTCTATTCGAAGAAGAACCAAACAAACAAGGGCCAACATAAATAAAGTGCACAAGCATATGAATTAAATGCGACAAGCAAACAATCATGCCATGATGAATGATGCACAATTTGCATGGCAATAAAGTAGCATGGCATGGGTGAGGTGTGGAATACAATAATAAACCATTTTATTGAGTTTTAGCCTCATTTTATCCTCATTTTAGTTGCTGTACACTTTATATTTATATGATGCATGCTGCAAAACAGATGATGGAATGCATAAACAGAAAGGTCTCGTCGAGCTAATCATTTTAGACATATTATTTGTTAAATTTGGAGTTATAAAACAAAAGTTATTAATTAATTAAGGAAAAAGGGCATTTTATTGTAATTTTAATCAACTTGAAATTTAAAGTGTGCAAAATATATTTTGAATGGCATATTTGAATTTCTCACATTTTTCTGATTTCAAAACATATATTATTTGTATTATTTGGATTTGTATTATAAAAGTTATTTTAAAACAGAATTAAATTTGAATTTAAATTCATTTTGAAAGAGATTTGAATTTAAACAGATTACAGAAAAGCTTTTGTTACTCAGCTCGAAGCTAGCGACAGTCAATGACCAGTGGGGCCATGCTGACTGGGCGTACACGCGCGCAGAAAAACGTTTTACACCGCGGCCGGCTCTAGTCTCAGCGAATGACAGGTAGGGCCAGGGCGACCTCAGGGCCACACGCGGGCGCGTCCAGAAAGACGCCACGTGCGATCTGTGAGGGAAAGGGTCTGTCCTTGACGGTCTGGTTTCTCCGGGGGTTCTCGCGCAAATACGCAACGAGGCTGACAGGTGGGTCTAGAGGGAGCGCGGGTTTAGGAATAAAAAGCTAGAGGGGGTTTTCCGTAAAACGACTCGGCCTGCACTGTGCTTCTTCTCTCTCTGCACCGCGCGACGGATCGGTGCGCGGCGCGGGCGGGGATCGATCCAGGGACGTTGCGGGCGCACGCGCAGAGGCGGAGCCACTGCGGTGGCTTGGGCTTGGTGTCAGGGAGGTAGGCGTGGCCTAGTTAGGGTGCTATGCGGGGCGAGAGTGAGCGGACAGAAACGAGCAACGGCACGCAGAGGGTGCTCGATGAAACTAACGGCGAGCACAGGCGACGGCGGGGGAAATGGAGGTGTCAGGGAGGTTGGCCAGCTCACCGTGAGTGCGTCGGTGCAGGTGGATCGGGCAGGGGCGCAGACGATCGACGATGAAGCAGACGGACCGAAGGCTAGGGTTTCACGTCGGAGCGCGTTGGTGTTCAGCGGCCTGGGGCTCCTCCTCCTCGCTGCGGTGTACAGAGGCGACGCCGGGGATCTCCTGTCCTTCCTCGACGACCACAACACCACGCTCGCCTCCTCGTACTGCAGGTGGACGCCGAAGCCGATGGTGGTCGGCGATGGGTAGCTGGCGGCGATGGAGAAGAGAGGGGAGCGGCCAGGGCGCCTCGGCCAGATCTGGAGAGGCCAGAGGAGAGCCGAGAGGGGGATAAAGCAGAGAGAGGGGAGGGAGGAGCCGTGGGGAGCAGGTAGATGGAAAAGGTGGCTCGGTGCCACCTTTCTCTCCTTCCTCCTCACGTGCTCGGTCGGGCAGGGGCAGGGCAGGCAGGGGGTGGCTTTCAGGTGGGGCAAGGTGAGGCCAGGAGGCAGGGGCAGGCTCGGGCTAGAGGGGCCCTTATGGCATAGAGAGAAAAGAGAGAGGGAGGAGTAGCCTCGGGTTAGAGCTAGGATAGGAGGGGAGAGGGGGGTATGGCCCGGGCTAGGGCTTGCTTGGGTGGGGTAGCTAGGTGGCATGGTGGGGCCAGCTAGGTGAGAGAGAGAGAGGCCGAGAGAGAGGGGGTAGACTTAGGGTTTAGGTGAGAGGGGGGATGTGAGGGTTAGGGTTAGATGGGGTATGGTTTAAAGAGGGGGGGTATGGTGAATAAGGTGGTAGGGTTTAGGGTTAGATGAGGGAGTGAGAGATGGTTTTCCTTTTGGCAAGCTCAAGCAAGAACAAGATCAAACCAAGCTATACCAAAAAGAGGGAGAGGTGGTGATATGGTTTTAAGCAAGATCAAACATAGATCAAGCCAAAAGAAGGGATAGAGTTAGAGAGGACCCACTCAAAAATCAAATAAAATGCAAATGACAAGCAAAAGGTAGTACTTGCATGGGCCATGCATAATTAATTAATACCATGTTTATCTTTGTGAAAACAAGATTATTTACATGGCATTTTCTTATGCATTCCAAAGTGTGGAGTAAGGCCCAAGCAAAAGAATTTCAAAGAAAGCTCCAAGTGGAGTAGATGGAAATGATCACATTTGAATAGAAATGGGACTTGCTAGTGTGTATGTTCCACTAGATGCTCCATAGTCCCAAAAATATCCCAACATGAGCATAATTCCATAATAATCCATATGGAAGCTAGGAAAAGGGTTCCCCTCACAAGGCATGCAAAGGTGGCCATGTGGCTCTCATATATCACTAATGTGAAAACATCATGATGCTAAGATGAGAGCATGGGGAAAAGAATTGGATCCATCCCAACCCACATGAGCTAGAGGTAAAACCCAATGAAGTGCAAATCTCATATTTAGTTGGATGGTGGAATTATAAGGTGGTGAAAGAAAGGGTGGTGGAATTAACAAAAGATATTCCCCCAACTCAACTTGGGCATTAAACAATATATCAAGAACCAAATACAATATCAAGAGGCAAATACAATTAATGATGCATATGAGAGAAGAACCAAAACAAAAGGGTTTTATATGATGCTCAAATGCAAGGTGGCATGATGACATGAGCATGATATAATTATGATGCAACAATTATATATATGAAGTAGCCATTATATTACTAGACCAAGTAGCATTACAATTGTTAGACAATTGGGATGCTACAACTCTCCCCCACTAAACAGGAATCTCGCCCCGAGATTCTAGGAAGAAGAAGACACAAAGAGGGTAGGATACTTGGCACGGAGCTCATCTTCACGTTCCCAAGTTGATGAACAACGGAATGGTGCGACCACTACACCTAGCAAAACTTGCTAGACTTGTTGCGAGTCTTGCGTCTTGCTTGAGAAACAACGGGTTAGAAGAGTTGAAGGATTGTCGTGAGACAAGAAGGATAGGATGAACATAGCTCCGGGTTTTCTCAAGAAACATGATAAAAGGGCAGAGCCACTTGTGAAAGAAAAAGACAAGATGATGTATCATGGATAAAGAAAGACACACCGTTAAGGTTAAAGATTTACTGATACGAGAGAGGATGAATCTTTATCCCGCCGGAAGAAAAAGAGCTAGATTGGAGAGGTTTGAACCACTATGACAATAGCATCGTATCTTCTCTCGGATTTGAGAAATGAAGTACGGAAACAATATTGCCTTCAAACAATAGAGTCCCTTGATATCAACAGAAAGATTTAGTTAGACATCGTCGGATTAGATTCTTGTTGCGCCGGTAAGAATCAAAGGATCACGCAATTGAGGTGCGCGGATATGACTTCTAGAGACGGATGTGAAGCCAGATCACGGTGGAATCCCGAGAAGCAAAGAATATGGAGGATCTGGAGTTTATGGTAGATATACTTATTGCTTTCTTTAGCCTCGAGGCTAACGCAATAGATTTGCGGCTGATGGCATCAACCATAATTGGCTTTAATACCGAAAAAGAATTGATGAAGCAAAGAGAGAGATAGTTTCCTTTCATCTTGTTTGGGGATGTCGAGCACCGGTAGAAAGACGAGGACCGAAAGGAGTTTGCGTTTGTTCCCACCAGATAATTGAAGATTTTGCTTCATCTAGAATAGACAGACGACCAACAAGGGATTATTGCTTACTTTCTTCGAGAGAGCACTCCGGAAAAACAAGGACGGAAGTAAAAGTATCAAGGAATAAAGGCCACTTCTAACTTCCGTGGAATGAGTGAAATCACATTAATTCACCAATTCAATGTACAAGAGCGAATGATAAGAGTAGTGGTATGGTAGCTACTCCATCCCGCACTCAAAGCATTACTCCGCACATGAATAGGAAAACCATGCAACCCAACTTCCGAAACAGACTGAAGGTATTGACGATAACTCGTGGAACTTCGTTAGAAAACAAGGATAGATGCAAACGATTCGACGGATTCCCAGATAGATAAAGATGATGATGTTGTCGTCATGTCGGAAGTACCAAGCCACCGGAAAGATATGAAGGAAGATTACGGAGAACAACTGCAAGATTCAACAGCTACAGAAAAGATAGCACCAACTTGAACAGAAGGAACACAAGATCTGGAAGGTCTTCATGGCCTCCGGTGGATGAGCATAGTCGATAGAGCGAGAGGGTTTCAAGAGATTACTTAACGAGATAGAGGTGAAAAGAATTCCATGTTCTTCTTGAAAAGATTGAGAGAGATTTAGCAGCCTTGAGGAAATCTTTAGCGGAACGACGATGATAACTTGCCAACAAGGAACAACTCCGGATTGGTTGAAGATGGGGGATGGAATTAACAATGGAGTTGCTGATTCCAGAATTGAAGCGATTTATTTAGCAGAAGGACGTGGCCGAGATAGGTGACTTCAAAAAGTCAGAATTCTCACTTTGAGTCTTTGCACACAGGCAGTGCTCACGAAGCTCGAGAGAAAGAGACACAGATGATCTTCCATGTCCTTCCATTGATATCGAATAGGCAAGCATATTATCAACATATACCACCATGGATTAACAAGATATTCCCAAAATATCAAGTTCGAAAGGCGAGAGAAACGAACAAATGCTCGAACACTTCCTGAGCTCAACGCTCTTAGAAAGATCAATATTAAGAGCACGGGTTCGTGTCGAAGAAGATGCACTGGAAGAATAGATTATCTGGTCCTACGGAAGAAAAAGAGATGTCACCTGGTTCACATTGTCGATCGGATCACCGGTTACAAAGATAAAGAGATCTTGGATAAAGGAACGATGATAGCTCATACCTTAACAGAAGCTATCAGAGACAAAAAGATGCAATTCCCTCGTCTCAAAGAGAATTTTTCAGATATGGAGTTCAAAAAGATGTGCAGCATGATGGACAGATGATAGACCGCCGTAGTGCCTTGAGGAACTCCGGATTGCCAAAGATGCTTGAATATGCATAGATATGATCACGGTGTACTCAAAATCACAGGAGATAACCGTCACCATTTGGAGGATAGCGTTGATAGCATTTTCCATATTCCAATCGACACTTATCATGAGTGGAATATAGCTATGCCGAGAGCCAAATTACAATCATCAGCATCGGATCGACACATGTTATGTAATTAGCCCAAGAGAATTGGAGATGAAAAGAAACTCTAGGATTAAGCGCCGGTGACAACAGAATGAGTTAGCATGGACATGCTGATAAAAGGGAGATAGATAATGTTTCTCACACGACTGGAAAGGAGTGTGGAAACACAGATGTATGAAAGAAAAAAATTCCGCATTTTTCGGCATTAAAATACCAATAGATGCGCAAAATCACTTATCAGGTAGAGATTAGCAACAGATGCTTTCACAGAATGTGGAGTTGCTAGAAGGAAGGACACCCTTAAGAAGATTGCACCGGTTAATAAGGAGTCAGATAGATCGCGCCGGTTTTCAAAAGCCTGTCAGTATGGAATGTACCAACAGTTGATAACCAAAGGCAGATTAAGATAACATGTTGGATGCAACAGATAGACAAGGAATTACACACACACACACTTTCTATGGTACTACGGAAACCCAGAACACGTGAATCCTAGTTTGAATTTTAAGAAGAGGATTGAAAACGTTACACTTCCTTACCAGAATAGGGTGGTGGGTGGGTAAGAAGTAAAGTGGAAGCAGTCCTACTCTCACGTTTTGTTTTTCCCTAGTATACATAACTACCAAAATATTTGCTAGACTGACAACGACCATTTGGCTGAGACCCTGAAGGGCGGGATGGCTCTGATACCAATTGTAACTACCTCGGTGAATTACGCTCCTAGTTACAAGCCTGGATGAGCGGAAATGGTTAAAATAATGCAGTGGGGCCCAAATGCCACTCACGTGTAGACCTTTCGCCGTCCTAACCATTTCCAAACATCGGGACAAGAACTAGGCGGCGTGTCGGCGAAGGGATCAACTACATACACAAATGAGTATGTATGCAAGCCAGCATACAATGGTTCTCAGAGTCATTCCATCTAAAAAGAAAGGAAATATAGCAACGCCATACGGCAAGATCCAAACATCCTAGATAGATATAATAGTTTAGGATATCTCCTCATACATCAAACATCAGAGTATCAGGCGGAAGCGGAAGACAAAATCCGAGTACGGATAAGAAGCAAATCGGCATAAGATGCCCCATAAAGAAACACATCCATACAGATCTCACGGATCCCGTTCCCGGAATCTCTACACGAATGATCGTTGCCCACATCGTCTGTCTCTTCCACCCAAAGATCCATCTTGCGAGTGTACATTCATCTGAACCAATAATTATCGTGTGAGACCCTAGGGTACTCGGCAAGTCTTTATGCCTCTAAAGGGGACACAACACAGGGTGGCGAATTGCAGCAAAAGATAAACCCTAACAATTCTATAGATACTGCTAACCATCCGCCTAACCAGAGATGAGCGGATGTCCGTGAATTAATAACAACTTGATTATAACGGTAATATCCACAGATCCATCCTCCTCCTCGCTTACCGAGGAAGCGGACGAACAACCCCCATCCGTTGGCAGTTTTATTATCCATTCCGTGAGTATTGCACTATTTACTAGTCAGGTACCTAGTCTAGTCAAATTAAAAGCGGTACTTTAGTTATTCTTATCTATGATCGAGAAACTGTGCTCCAAGTCGTCCATAACCGTGTACACGGCTTTCATAAATTTTTACCCTGAAGGGGTTCACAAATAGCAACACACACTAGATCAACCTCGGAAAAACCAAATCAAAACCCAACGAGGCATTCACGACAAAGCGATCACAGGATTCAGAAATATTTCAGGGCCACCCCATTGAGCTACCATAGCGAAGTTAGCTGACTCGAGCGGCCTCAAGGTTTTGCGATGGCTGTGAGCTGGGAACCGAAAATGTGGTGGGCTTGTGGACACATGAAAACACTCCGCTTTCCTAAGCAAGATGCATTGTGGATCCCACAATCTTAAATAAAGCAGTAAAGCATGGCATAAGTACAGGATAGTAAATAAAACCTCAAACTAGTTTGTGGCCCCGAGAAATAAGAATGAATCAAGCTCTGGCTTAGGGGGGTTCATATGCCTCCCGGATGTGGATAGGCGAATATTCAAGGAACAGGAATCAAGTACTCGGGGTCCTACGGGACACAAGTGAGCCTGAAAAACCAAATAGCGAATATGGCTCACCGATGCCACTTTCATTAGTTATCCCGATGCTACTCAGGTTAAGTTGTTTAGGTACCTCGTTATCCATCAGACACTCACATACCCTACACATGCTGTTCTACGACTCGCATGGCTCAAACAACTCCTGTAGTAATGGCTCATGGGATGGAGGAACAAGCTTCGGTGGGGTTTAAAAGTAAAGGATATGCATTACTTGGGATTCAATTTAATGCAATCACGACTCGATGATGCAAGAATAAGATAGAGGCAATAGGTACTATATGTATGCAAGCATGTGGTAGTGCTTGCCTGGCAGCTCAGTTGAAGCGAGAGAAGGATCTGGGTAGTGCTCCTAGGTATCTTGATATATCCCTTGCTCAGCGTCTATTCGAAGAAGAACCAAACAAACAAGGGCCAACATAAATAAAGTGCGCAAGCATATGAATTAAATGCGACAAGCAAACAATCATGCCATGATGAATGATGCACAATTTGCATGGCAATAAAGTAGCATGGCATGGGTGAGGTGTGGAATACAAGAACAAACCATTTTATTGAGTTTTAGCCTCATTTTATCCTCATTTTAGTTGCTGTACACTTTATATTTATAAGATGCATGCTGCAAAACAGATGATGGAATGCATAAACAGAAAGGTCTCATCGAGCTAATCATTTTAGACATATTATTTGTTAAATTTGGAGTTATAAAACAAAAGTTATTAATTAATTAAGGAAAAAGGGCATTTTATTGTAATTTTAATCAACTTGAAACTTAAAGTGTGCAAAATATATTTTGAATGGCATATTTGAATTCCTCACATTTTTCTGATTTCAAAACATATATTATTTATATTATTTGGATTTGTATTATAAAAGTTATTTTAAAACAGAATTAAATTTGAATTTAAATTCATTTTGAAAGAGATTTGAATTTAAACAGATTACAGAAAAGCTTTTGTTACTCAGCTCTAAGCTAGCCACAGTCAATGACCAGTGGGGCCATGCTGACTGGGCGTACACGCGCGCAGAAAAATGTTTTACACCGCGGCCGGCTCTAGTCTCGTGAATGAGGTAGGGCAGCGACCTCGAGGCCACTGCAGGCGCGTCAAGAAGCGCCGCCACGTGGGCGATCCTGCGCACGGGGGGGAAAGGGTCTGTCCTTGACGGTCTGGTTTCTCCGGGGGTTCTCGCATAAATCATGAGGCTGACAGGTGGGTCTAGAGCGCCAGGTTTAGGAATAAAAAAGCTAGAGGGGTTTTCAAAAACGACTCGGCTGCTTGTGCTTCTTCTCTGCACCTTTGACGGATCGGTCTTGTGGCGGGCGAGATCGATCCAGGGGCGTTGAGCGCCAGAGAGGCGAGCCACCGCTGCGGTGGCTTGGGCTTGGTGTCAGGGAGGTAGGCGTGGCCTAGTTAGGGTGCTATCTTGAGGCGAGCGAGCTGAAAGCAGCAGACGCAGAGGGTGCTCGATGAAACTAACGGCAGCGAAGCGTGGCGGGGAAATGGAGGTGTCGGGAGGTTGGCCAGCTCACCGTGAGTGCGTCGGTGCGGTGGATCGCGGGCGCAGACGATCGGCGATGAAGCGAAGCGGACTGAAGGCTAGGGTTTCACGTCGGGCGCGTTGGTGTTCGGACTGGGGCTCCTCCTCCTGTGTGATGTCTGAGGCGCGGGGATCTCCTGTCCTCGGCGACCACAACACCACGCCCTCCTCATCGTCAGGTGGGCCTTGGCCGATGGTGGTGGCGATGGGTAGTGGCGGCGATGGAGAAGAGAGGAGCGGCCGGCGCCTCGGCCCGGAGAGAGGCCAGAGGAGAGCCGAGAGGGGGATAAAGCAGAGAGAGGGGAGGGAGGAGCCGTGGGGAGCAGGTAGATGGAAAAGGTGGCTCGGTGCCACCTTTCTCTCCTTCCTCCTCACGTACTCGGTCGGGCAGGGGCAGTGCAGGCAGGGGGTGGCTTCCAGGTGGGGCAAGGTGAGGCCAGGAGGCAGGGCAGGCTCGGGCTGGAGGGGCCCTTATGGCATAGAGAGAAAAGAGAGAGGGAGGAGTAGCCTCGGGTTAGAGCTAGGATAGGAGGGGAGAGGGGGGTATGGCCCGGGCTAGGGCTTGCTTGGGTGGGGTAGCTAGGTGGCATGGTGGGGCCAGCTAGGTGAGAGAGAGAGGCCGAGAGAGAGGGGGGTAGACTTAGGGTTTAGGTGAGAGGAGGGATGTGAGGGTTAGGGTTAGATGGGGTATGGTTTAAAGAGGGGGGTATGGTGAATAAGGTGGTAGGGTTTAGGGTTAGATGAGGGAGTGAGAGATGGTTTTCCTTTTGGCAAGCTCAAGCAAGAACAAGATCAAACCAAGCTAGACCAAAAAGAGGGAGAGGTGGTGATATGGTTTTAAGCAAGATCAAACATAGATCAAGCCAAAAGAAGGGATAGAGTTAGAGAGGATCCACTCAAAAATCAAATAAAATTCAAATGACAAGCAAAAGGTAGTACTTGCATGGGCCATGCATAATTAATTAATACCATGTTTATCTTGGTGAAAACAAGATTATTTACATGGCATTTTCTTATGCATTCCAAAGTGTGGAGTAAGGCCCAAGCAAAAGAATTTCAAAGAAAGCTCCAAGTGGAGTAGATGGAAATGATCACATTTGAATAGAAATGGGACTTGCTAGTGTGTATGTTCCACTAGATGCTCCATAGTCCCAAAAATATCCCAACATGAGCATAATTCCATAATAATCCATATGGAAGCTAGGAAAAGGGTTCCCCTCACAAGGCATGGAAAGGTGGCCATGTGGCTCTCATATATCACTAATGTGAAAACATCATGATGCTAAGATGAGAGCATGGGGAAAAGAATTGGATCCATCCCAACCCACATGAGCTAGAGGTAAAACCCAATGAAGTGCAAAGCTCATATTTAGTTGGATGGTGGAATTATAAGGTGGTGAAAGAAAGGGTGGTGGAATTAACAAAAGATATGCCCCCAACTCAACTTGGGAATTAAACAATATATCAAGAACCAAATACAATATCAAGAGGCAAATACAATTAATGATGCATATGAGAGAAGAACCAAAACAAAAGGGTTTTATATGATGCTCAAATGCAAGGTGGCATGATGACATGAGCATGATATAATTATGATGCAACAATTATATATATGAAGTAGCCATTATATTACTAGACCAAGTAGCATTACAATTGTTAGACAATTGGGATGCTACATTCGGTCTCTGAGATCTCCTCCTCCATATGAGCATGGGAGCGTCTAGGAGGAGCCCTCATTTCCCCTTTCTGCTGCAGAGATACGAGCGTGTGCTCCGTAAGGTTGGGAGGCATAGCAAGCGGAGAACCATGTTGCTGAGTGTTGATGAGTCTCATGACCAGGGGTGCATATGGAGGGGCCTTCTTGTATAAGATGGCATGATACATCTCCTCAAATATGTAATCCATCACATCAATAGGATCAGCATCAGCATCGGGGCCAGCCATGTAAGTCTTGTGGGTGTGATACAGCAAGTTGACCAAACCACATCTGATGGCATCATCATTCCCAAAGACTAGGGAAATGGTCAGCGAAGATCCTCAACATCATATTGTAGAGAGGCTTGAGTCCCTTGGACCCTCCCATAACACCCTCACTACCATATAAAGGGGCAAGCTTGTTCTTGTTCACCCCAAGAGCTGCTGAGTGCATGCGAACTCCAGCATGAGTAGATACCCCCTGGAATGTCTCGAAGATAGCCTCAGCAAAGTCATAGAAAGTTGTAGAACAGCGGTGGTTGCCAGTCATCCAAGTCATAGTCCTGGCTTGGTCAGTCCCAAACACAATTGTGGCGTAGAACTGCTGCACAAGGGTGATGTTGTAGTCTTCACGGAGCTCCATTAAGTTGAACAGCCCCAACTTCTCACTAATCCATAGTGCATCAGATAAGTAGGGGCTCTTCCTCATCTGCTCAACACTCAAGTACTTCTGGGGGCACAAGGAGATCTCTTGAGCACACTGTAAATGTCTTTCATGAAGACAACTTGCTCCTTCCTCCAATAGCAGGGGTCATCACTGGTGCGAGGCAAGTTATAGAAATTAGTCTTTCGCGGCTCACGGTACTCCTGTTTAGACATGCGGGCCAAAGACTGAAGATTTTCGTATTTTGCCCTTTTGGCACGGTTCTCTTCCTCAACCCTGTCCTGCTCCCGCCGCATATAGGCTAATCACGGGTCTACTGTCTACGGTTGGATGGGGGCACAATGTACTGACCCTCTGACTCATCATAGCGAGGATCCCCTCTCTTCTTCTTGGCCTTGGTGCGAGGAGGACGACGAGAGCCAGAACCTGTGAAAAGCAGCGAGGGGGATAGCATGGAGGTAAGTATATATGTCCCAGGAAGGTAGCACATAACCCTTGAGACCTTGCAAAACGTATCAGATTCAAATCACACCGGAGTCTCCGGTGTGAACACACCAGAGACTCCGGTCCTCCTGGACCAACAAGCTCCAAGGTGAGTGTATGGGGACATATATTAGATAGAATGGGTTCTCAGGACAGAGGGAGGTCTTGGGTTAAGATCTCATACTGTGAAAAGTCAAAAAAACCATGGAAATCTATTCAAATGCGTCAAGTAAATCCGAACTAAGAACCAACTCTTTAAATGAGAAGAGGGTGGTGGCCGAAGCCACCATGTAGGTGGCATGACACCGCGAAGAATTATCCTTGGGTTCATAGCCACTACTCAACAATGACACTCACATATCACTAAATGATACTAAGAGAATTGAATTTCTTAATGTTGGCATTATGGGGGGAGGGATAGTCCAATGAATTAGAACCGCACTCCCCCTATCTCCATGCCTGCACCTATACCAAATATGGGTCAAGACATAGGTGAGTATGCAAGGCAATCAAGTCAAGCTCCTAGAATCCACGATATTTAGTTCATTCCTCAAATAAAAAAACCTTGCTTCATCAAGTGGCTTCGTGAAAATGTCGGCAAGTTGGTATTTGGTTGACACATATGATAGCTCAATATCACCTCAGGCAACATGATCTCTAATGAAGTGATGACGAATCTCAATATGCTTTGTTCTTGTATGGTCCACTGGGTTATATGCAATCTTGATAGCACTTTCATTGTCACATAGAAGAGGCACTTTGTCACAATGGACATCGTATTCCTTTAAAGTTTGCCTCATCCATAGCAATTGTGTACAAGCACTAGCAGCAGCCACATACTCAGCTTCGGCGGTGGAAAGAGATATACAATTTTGCTTCTTAGAAGACCAACATACCAAGGACCTCCCAAGGAATTGGCAAGCCCCGGAGGTTGATTTTCTATCATCCTTGTCACCAGCCCAATCTGAATCCATGTACCCACAAAGAGAGAAAGTTGAGCCCCTAGGATACCAAATACCATAGTTTGGGGTATGAACCAAATATCGAAAGATTCTCTTAACTGCCATCAAATGGCTTTCTTTAGGAGCCGCTTGATATCTTGCGCACACTCCTACACTCAACACAATATCGGGTCTAGATGCACAAAGGTAAAGCAATGAGCCAATCATGGACTGGTATACCTTTTGATCCACATCTTTACCATTTGGGTTTAGTTCAAGATGAGTCTTTGTTGCCATGGGAGTGGGAGCTCCATTTAGGTCTTTCATATTGAATCTTTTGAGCATATTTTGAGTGTACTTGGCTTGGTTGAAGAATGTTCCTCCTCTCACTTGCTTGATCTCAAAACCAAGAAATAATCTCAATTCTCCCATCATGGACATCTTGAACCTGTCAGTCATAAGCTTTGAGAAATCATCATTAAATGCTTTGTTAGATGAGCCAAAGATGATATCATCTACATAAATTTGGCATATAAAAAGTTCCCCATTGACCCTCTTGGTAAAAAGAGTGGGATCGATTTTCCCAACCTCAAACCCATGATTTGACAACAACTCTCTAAGGTGCTCATACCATGTGCGTGGGGCTTGCTTGAGCCCATAGAGTGCCTTATCGAGTTTGTAGACGTGGTTTGGAAAGTTGGGATCCTCAAATCCCGGGGGTTGTTTCACATATACCAACTCATGCAATGGACCATTAAGAAATGCACTTTGTACATCCATTTGTTGTAGTTTAAATTTATGATGAGCCGCATAAGCAAGAAGGATACGGATGGACTCAAGGCGAGCCACGGGTGCATAAGTCTCTCCATAATCAATGCCTTCAATTTGAGAGAACCCTTGTGTAACCAATCTTGCCTTGTTCCTTATCACAATTCCATGCTTATCTTGCTTGTTCTTGAAAATCCACTTGGTGCCTATGACATTGCGGTAATCTTTTAGCTTCTCCACTAACTTCCATACTTTGTTTCTCTCAAAGTTGTTGAGCTCTTTGTGCATTGCATCCAACCAATCCGAATCTTCAAGAGCTTCCCATACTTTCTTTGGTTCCACCATAGAAATGTGTGCTTGGTGCTCACCAAAGTTCTTCAGTTGAGCTCGAGTAGATATCCCCCTTCTTAGATCTCCTACCACATTCTCAAGAGTGTGGTCTCTTAATTCCAATATTCTATCCATTCTAGCTTGGCGACGAGTTTCGATCTCCTTGTTGTTTCTTGGAGGGATCACTTCATCATTTTGGTCCTCGTCTTGACCATCAACTTGACCTTGATCATTATTGGAATTATTCTCTTCTATAGGAGGAAAGGATTGACCTTGGTCTTGATCAAGCCCACAACTGGCCAGGTATTCAGCTGTACTTATGGCAGTTTGTATAGATCTTGCTTGTGTAATGGCCTTAGCACCACTAGACATCCTGGAAAACGGAGACTCAATCACCTCTTGGTTGGAGGAATCTTCTCGATCAGTAGGTTGAGGGTCCACAACTTGTCTTTGGCATGGGTCGTTGTCCACCTTGACAGTAGCTTGTTGAAGTTGTGAAGATGAGGGCTCCACTTGAGTAGAGCATAGTTCTTCTCGATCCACCATAAGGGGTTCCTCAACAGGGCAGATGAAACCCGCACCCATTCTTCCTATGGCATCTTGAGGCATTTCATCATCTACATCACAAACATCAACACGCGCCGCTTGGGGACCATCATATTCTTCAAACACCACACTACAAGATTCTATGACAATTCCTGAGAGCTTGTCATAGATTCTATAAGTGTGGGATTCGAGACCATAACCAACAAAAATACCCTCTAATGCTTTGGAATCAAACTTGGATAAATGAATGCCCTTAATGCGATATAAGCACTTACAACCGAATACTCAGAAGTAAGAAACATTCGGCTTGTTACCGGTAAGGATTTCATATCGAGTCTTGATCAATTCTTTGCGGAGTTAGAGACGGTTTGATGCATGGCAAGCGGTGGAGATAGCTTCAGCCCAAAAATTGTATGGAGATTTAAATTCCGCCAACATAGTCCTTGCCATGTCAATGAGAGTCCGGTTCTTCCTCTCAGCTACACCATTTTGTTGAGGGGTGTATGCAGCGGAATATTGATGTTTTATTCCCTCATCACTAAGAAATCCATTTAATGTGTAGTTCTTGAACTCGGTACCATTGTCACTTCTTATTGTTAATACTGGGACATTGTGTTGACGTTGAGCCATGTTGATGAAGTCAATGAAGTTCTCTTGGGTCTCACTTTTTAACTTGAAGAAATACACCCAAGTGTATCTTGAGTAGTCATCAACAATCACCAAACAATATTTCTTCCCACCAAGACTCGCATGAGAAGGAGGACCAAAGAGATCCACATGAAGAAGCTCCAAGATCCTCTTGGACTTGATCTAGTTCTTTGGCTTGTGGGGAGAATCATGCATATTTCCTTCAACACATGCCCTGCAAACATGATCTTTGGCAAAGCAAACATTTTCTTTTAGTCCAACAATATGACCGTCCTTGTGGAGGCTTTGCAAAGTTCTCATGTTGACATGGGCTAGACGGCGATGCCATAGCCAACCCACATCGGCCTTTCCGAATAGGCACATCGTACTTGTAGTGGTTTTCCCTGAGAAGTCCACCACATACAAGTCATCTTCGACGTACCCAACGAAAGCAACCTTTAGAGGATCACAATATCAACATCAATGAAGACAGCAAAACCCATCTTTCCTAGAGCACGGACTGAAAGTAAATTATAGCCAAGGGTCTCAACAATCATGACGTCCACGAGAGTGATATCGTGAGCAACCACAACTTTGCCGAAACCCATTACCTTATACTTTGATTTGTCGGCATATGTCACAGATATTTCATCAACATTTGGTCTCAACTCCTTGACACTAGAGGCGCTTCCGGTCATATGACTTGTGCATCCACTATCAAGCACCCATTTTGACCCTCCAGAAGCATAGGTCCACAAAAGATCAAACTAGATTTTAAGTACCCATTTTTCAATGGGTCCTCTTTTGTTAGCAACAAGGGTCTTGGGAACCCAAATAGACCATGCAATATAACCATCAAATGGGCCAACATATTGTGCATACACATCACCATTATAATCATGCATTAGAACATAATGAGGGTTAGCACTGCCCGCAAAATCATCATGAGACATAGTATTGTCATTTGTGGTTTTACTTCCCGCAATGACCTTGTTCTTTTCTTGGGCGGGCTTGGCCTTCTTCTTCTTGTTGTTCTTTTTCTTCTTGGCTTTAGAGATAAAACCAATGCCCCCTTTTTCACCATTTGACCTTTGCTTGCTTAAGAGATCATCAATAGACTTGTTTCCTTTTGGAAAGGAGGTCTTAGCTTGCTCCCCCTTCAACCTAGCATGTTCTTCAAGTGTATTTGTACAACTAGAAGGAATGAACGTACTAGGTGAGGGAGTATTGATGAATCGAGTTTGAAGCTTTTCATGAGACTTTGTGAGAGACAAGAGTTCACCTTCCAAGGCCTTGTGAGCCATGTCAAGTGACCTAAAGTCCTTGGCAAGTTTTTCATGAACAACATCAAACTCAATCTTGTCCTTTTTAGCCTTTTTATATTTAGCAATAGCATGATCATGTTCCTTGATGAGTTTATTAATAATGAGATCATTTGCATCATCAAGACCCACTAGTTTAGTTTCAAGAGACAATCTAGTTTCTTGTTATTCTTCTAGGGCATTACTTAGAGCGTCTACCTCAATCATGTGCTCTCTCCCTAATTGACATCTCTCATCTAGTAGTTCTTGTGTGTGTGCAAGTTGATTTAAGAGGTCCACAACATGTTTCTTGTGTTCCCCTTGCAAGTTTTTCATGAACACATCAAAAGCAACTAGTTCCTTTTTGACCTCAGGAGATAACTCATCATCAAAATCATCATTGATTAAAGAAGTGGAGTGTGATGATGATAATACCTCCGTTCCTGTTGGAGATATTCTCATTTGGAGAGTCGAAGAGTGAGAATGAAGGAGTAGAGGTAGTGGCAAGAGCCGCCCCACCACTTGGTGTATCCTCTAGAGAGGGAGGAGGTGAGGTTTGCTTGTCCCTAACAATTTGCTCAACGGGTTGACACAACTGTTGGATTTCATTGCCCAAGGTAGAGCTCAAGCTTGTTTCCAACTTCTTGAGATCTACCATGGTCACCGAATGGCTAGCCTCACTTTCTCCCCCTTTGGGTTGCCCATAATCTCTTAGGCGGTTAAGCCCGAATAAAGAGCTGAGGCTCTGATACCAATTGAAAGGATCGTATGGGCACCTAGAGGGGGGGGTGAATAGGTGCTACTCCAAATTTTACTCTTTATCAAATTAGGGTTTGACACAAAAGGTAAATTCTCTAGATTATGCAACTAAAGTGAATTAACCTATATGTCAACTAAGCACAGGAACTAAGCAAGAATTAGATATGTAAAGTGCGATAAAGGATATAAGTAACCAAAGTGGAGCGCTTGGAGACACAAGGATTTGTTTCCCGTAGTTCCTTCCTTTTGAGGGGAAGTACGTCTACGTTTGGAGAGGGGGTGGTATCAAACCACCAATGCCACAAGAGGCCTCCCTTGTTCTCCGATGAATCTCACCCTAAGGGGATCGATTCACGTCTTCCACTATACGGCAACCTTCGAGGTGGAAGTCGGCACCTTTACAACGAGTTCAGGGCACACATCCACAACTTAATTAGAGGCTCCCAAGTACAAGAAAGTTGTCAAACAATCAAAGACAAGCTTGTAAGAACCAAATCAAAAACTGGGGTTTCCAACGAAACACTAGAGCATGGGGGCCCTCAAGTGAATGAGGGGGAAATGAAGATCTCTCTTGGTGAAGCTGTAGATCAAGGCCTCTTCCTTCGATTCTCCAAAGATCAAAGACTTTGGATGGTTGGATGAAGAGATCTTGTTGATTTGGTGGCTCAAATGGACATGGTGTTCTTGAGGTGGACGAGCGGCTGGAAGAAGGGGATAAGGTCCTCTATTTATAGTCCCTCGCATCAGTGAGCCGTTTTCTGACCGTTGGAGAAGAAGCAGACCAGAGACTCCGGTCTACACCGGAGACTCTGGTCAAACTCCAGACCAGCCTCCGGACCGACCGATAGAATGACCCAGGCTACTTGGCTCCCAAGTGGACCGGAGACTCCGGTCCCTCTACACCGGAGACTCCGGCCCGGGGCACAGACCGGAGACTCTGGACCAACCTCCCGGACCAAGCTCCGGACCACCCTTCTGGCTGTCCTAGGCAGGAAACTAGAAGCCCCCTCCAGAGACTCCTGGGGAAACTCCAGACCACACCGGAGACTCCGGTCATGATAGACCAGAGACTCCGGTCTAGAAATCCCAAGAAACCAGTAATAGTGCATGGAATGTTCCGCAAACCAATGGTCCTTTTCACTTTGTAAAATATCAACCTGTAGACAATAGCAAACTATAAAATGGTCTACTAGTTGTTAACGAACACCAAAAGTGATTATGACAGTAAATGTCCTTTTAGGGTTTAAGGGAAGTTGGTTTATGCTTTGAATTGGTCCTTAAGCATTAGCCTTGCATGCTCTTGCATCTTTGTTGTTGCTTTGCATGTTTTATATATAGAGGAAACTCCACCAATAGTAATGATTGGCAATATATGCAATAAAATTCAAGTTCATCACACATGCATAGATTATGGGGGAGTTTGGTATATATATTGTGGGAGTACAAACATCACATACTTGTGTATCGTTTGATGTTGGCACAAACATTTTGTTCATTAAATTCCATATTTAAACCCTCTCAAAGGGATTGTCATCAATTACCAAAATGGGGGAGATTGAAAGGGCATGTATGTACCCATGTGTGGTTTTGGTAATTAATGACAATCTCTATGGACTAATGTGCAAAATGAGTTTCACTTGTAGGTTTTCCCATTGGAATCGTTTGGACCATGTGTTGGTTTCAAGGTTGAGAAAGAAGAAGCATTTTCCAAGGGCTTTGTGCCTATTGAAATCATGTAGAAGAAGAAGAACAAGATCAAGTATGTCTAGAAGAAGAAGAAGATGGAGTTCCTTATGGCCATCTTCAGGGCACCATCAAGATATGAAGTGCAAGCTCAAGATACGCCATATCTAGAAGATATCATGCTTGAAGCTTGCCATCCTCGGTGATCATGGAGTGATGAAGACAAGTTCAAAGAAGTTGTTTCCTCATGGAGTATGTGGGAGCATTTCACAAGTCTTCATCAAGCAAGAGCAAGCAAGAGAAATCAAGAAAGGCGATCCATCTTAAGAAGGACAAGACGGTCTACATAAAGCTCAAGTGGAATGCTCAAGGCAAAGATATGATCTTGATAGGTTTTCTGTTTTACCGGTCTCTTATAGTGTTGGGATACCGGGTTTAGGGTAGATAGTTGTACTATCAAGAGGGGCTCTCGAGTGAGTGCTCGATCATATCTTTCTGAGAGAGCTCAAACCTATGCATACATAGCATTATTTTTCTTGGTTGTTGGTTGGTTCTTGTCTATGTGAGGATCTAGATCTTGTAATTATCTTTATCACAAGCTCTTGTTCATCAAAAATGGATTTCCCTTGCATATCTTATGGCGTTTTTGATCTTGCAAGTTTTCCGGCTCCACACCTTGGGAAATATCTCACATATATATACTTGATATTTTATACCTTTGTGGTATGCAATATTTCACCTTTTGTTGGATTATACTCTTTATTATCTTTCCAAAAAATTGGTTTCATCCCAATTGGAGTTTCCAAGCTCAACTTCTTGCATTTTGTGTTTTGGAGGTTTTATCGGTTCGTCGCTTATGAGAGGTCATAACATTCTCCATTTTGTTATTATACTCCCATGTGGTACTATGATGTTTATTTTCATAATCTTGTACAAATTGTTGTTCTCTTCAAAACGAGCCCAAGATCATCGAAATCGAAGTCCGAAGTCAAAAGTTATTGAACTTTTTGTGCAATGATGTCCAACGTTTTTGCTTGAGCGGTAGTACCGGCCCAAGTTCCGCCCAAAGTTCCGGTGAAAACTTGTTTTTGTTCAGTAACTTGTGTTTCTATTTACCGGTAGTGCCGGTGGAGCACCGGTAGTTCCGGTGGCGCACGAATCTGACCCAAACGGTCAGTTTTTCCTTGTCCTATTTAAGGGGGGATTCTTCCCCAAATGTTTCCCAACTTTGGAGGTCATTTTTGCTAGCTCTTCCACTCTCTCTCCTCCATTGTTGATCTTTAAAAGCTTGCCCTCTACCCTTCTCCCTCCCATGATTCTTGCATCTCTTTGAGGGATTTGAGAGAGGAGATCTAGATCTACAACCCCACCTAACCAAATCCCTTCTTTGTGAAGGAATCCTTAGGATCTAGATCTTGGAGAGTTTTGTGTCCTCCTCTTGTGTTCTTTCTCCCTTGTTCCCCCAATATATTTTATAGCTTCGTTGGAATTTGAGAGTGAAGGACTTGCCTCTTGCATTTGGTGTATAGGTTTGAGTTCTCCTCGGATATTCGGTGAGTTCAAGCTCTTGGGCTTTTTTCTTTTTGGGTTCTTAAAACCCTAGACGGTTATGTGGATTTGTGATGAGTTCTTGGGGCCTCCAATTGAGTTGTGGAGATTCCTCAAGCTTGTGACCTATTGTGTCATTGTTCTTGGGGGGCTCCAATTATTATGGAGTTTCCTCAAGCTTGTAGCCTTTGTGGAATTTCTTAAGAGCCCTCCAATTGAGTTGTGGAGATTTCCCCAAGCCTTGTACGGGTTCGGTGACCGCCCTCAAGTGTCTCATAGTGGATCGTGAGTAAGCCTTTGTGGCGAGCTCACGGGAGAATAGGGTGAGCCTTTTGTGGCATCGGTGAGTTGCGTGCCTTCGCATCTTGGGGTGAGGCCTTGTGTGGTGTTGGGTGAGCATCGAGTCACCACACCTCAAGGTGAGCCAGTTGTGGCATTCAAAGTACATTGCGCCATCGCACCTCTCCAACAGAGACGTAACTTCTTTGAAAATGAACTTCAGGAAATAAATCATCGTCTCTGCGTCCATCGCTTATCTCTCAATCGAGCCCTTTACTTATGCAATTTACAGTGTGATAGCCATCGCGCTTGAAGTATTATATCTTGCTATCACCTTGTTGCTTTTCTTGCTTAGCATAGGTTGTTGGTGCACTTAGTGAACCTAGTGGATATAGATTTTGGCTTGATAAATTAAATGTTAAGTTTTATTCTGTATTTATTAGAGCCTAAATCATAATAATTTTAAAATGCCTATTCACCCCCCTCTAGGCGACATTCGTTTCCCTTATAGACGTGACCATCGACATGAGTTCTGCGATATTCTTCGCGCGAGGCGCGCTATCTGGAGTGGTCTGTGGATTTGATGCGGTGATTTTAATGAAGTACTAATCCAGGATGAGTGTAACACCCCACTTTCAGCAACCTTGATTTTCTCCCCAAAGTACAAAAATTAGGGGGAACAAATCCTTTTTCTTACTTAGTGGTGCAGTAGTTGTTTGTTGTTTGCTCTACCCTTGTTTGTGTTTGTGTGGTGATTAAGATACTTCTCTACCTTATGAAAGGTTTACCAAACCTATTTACCAAAAGATAAAGTCTCGGCTTACCTTATATATTCTCAAATTTTCTAACTTTTAAAACCAGAGACAAGATGCCTTTAGAAAAACAAAATGTTCCTTCTTCTTCTATTTGACAAAACTAAGGGGATCTATATGATACCATATCCCTATGTTTTCAAGACAGAGCTTTCCAATTACTCTTTCCTCAAGTCTTTCCAAAAACCCTTTATAAATCTGATTCATCTACTCTATTGGTAGAAGTGCCAAGGCACTCTCACCTTATTCAAAACCGAGAACCTTTGTCTACTTATTTCAAAACTTCTCTCCCAAGACTTTGAGAAATGCTTGTGTATGTTTGTAGTTCCCTCTGAGATGTTTGTATGAATTGCCTTGATCTGTTATTTTTAACTTGGAGTGCTTTGACTTGTTTGTTAATAGTTGAATGAGATACCCTAGGATATCAACCTAGAGTAACAAAGACAAACCAACAACACACCCTCTAAATCTCAAGATGATGAATGGAAATCATTCTCCTCTCAATTTCTTAAGCTTGGATGGTATCCCAGCACCTCTTTCCCACCAAATCACCTTCACCCAATCCTTGTCAATGAAGGTGAGGATAGGTTGATCCTAATAATACCTCACACCCTATTGCTTGAGACCAAATCATCAAAACCATAGTAGGAAGATTATTATCCTCCCTATTATCTGGTTCACTCTTTAGAACTCTAAGCAAGACCTTATCTCTTGATCTAAGGCAATGTGCCTATTCTATACTCTCATTTGTGATGTACTCTACCATCACCTATAGTTGCTTTTGAACCCCTCTACCAAGTTTCCCAAGCTAGTCTTAACCCCTTGTCACTAACTTTACCCTTTAATTCCTTAACAAGATCAGTTTTGAGCTAAATCTTTTTAGTAGTTTCCAAATCAATGGAGACCAACTTAAGGCATGTTCCCTCTCTACTAAATCTACTCGTAAACCCCATTCACTTAATGGTAAGTCTGGAACCTTGCCACTCATCTATCCAACTCAATCTTTCACGCTAGTCAAAAACCCTAGAACTGCCAAATTTGGCTAAGTCTAGAAATGTTATCAGGATCCAAATCTTTTAGCCTCTCTCTAGAATCATCCATGGGGTCTTGTTACTTTGTGGTACGAAAGTTGAGATGTCAAGGCATCATGGGGTCCGAGTTGCTTGTAATCTTGCATAGGGGTTGTAGTAGCTTCACCAATTTCCTAGAGGGGCCAAATGGGGGTGAATACAAATCTAACAGGAAAACGGTCGTCTAAACCAGACAAAAAATGGTTGAATTCAAATACCGATGTTAGTCAACTCTTCTTGGCCTGTCCTATTAGTATTCCTCGTTATCCTTTGCGGTCGTGGACTAGTTTATCCCTGTGTGGACCAGATCTTCTTCTTTGCTCTACTCTTCTCCCATGTTCCCCTCCCCATAACCTTTGCTCAACTCCGGCTGCTCATTTCAGATTGGAGCTTGCAGTTCCTCTCTTTGCGTCCCCGCCATGTACAGTCAACCTCTCACGCCCTTAATAAAAGCTCGTAGCCGTCGCCATCACATCGTTATTCCTAGTCGCCGTATCGGAGCTTTGTGTCCCCAGCCTAGTCTCTCGCCTCTGGCTAGTCCTTCTCGCATGGCTTAGGAAGGTCAACAATGGAGGAGAAAACTTGCAAGAATAGTTGGAGAACCATTGGGGAAGAATACCCCTTAAATATGTCCCCCCAAAATCCAACAGTTGCAACCCAAAAACACGATTACTGGTACTACCGGACTTTATTCTGGTACTACTGAACATTCCCGGCACTACCGGACATTCCCTAGGGTTCCTGGATCGCCAAACGCACCCTCTTCAGTAACATTCGGTACCAAGGGGCGGTACTACCGGACCTCCGGTACTACCGGATTCTGGTTCGGTACTACCGGTCATCCCTAAACAAAAATGGCAATAACCTTTGCATCCATACTCCGATTTCGATGATCTTCGGCTCATTTCGAAGAGGACAATAAGCTCTACAAGATCATGCAGAGAAACATCATTGTCCAACCACTTAGATAAAACCACAACATGAAAGGTTTGACCTCTCTAAAAGAGACGAACCGGTGAAACCTCCAAAATGCAAAACGCAATAACTTGACCTTGGAAACTCCGAATAGGTTGAAACTAATTTTGTTAGAAAGTTGCAAACAAGTATAATCCAACAAAAATGGAAATATTGGATACCACCAAGGGATAAAATATCTATTTTATATATGTGAGATATCTCTGAAGGTGTAGAGCCGGAGAACCTGCAAGATCAAAAACGTAATAAGATATACAAGGCAAATCCATTTTTGATGAACTAGAACTTGTTATGAATATTACCACAAGCTCTAGAACCTCACTTGGATAAGATAAAAATAACAACCAAAAAATATGATGCTAAGTATGCAAAGGTTTGAGCTTTCTCCGAAAGATACGATCAAATTACTCACTCGAGAGCCCCTTTTGATTGTATGGCTATCTATCCTAAACCCGGTCTCTCAACATGAGACTGGTAAGAGGGAAAACCTATCAAGATCATACCTTTGCCTTGAGCATTCCACTTGAGCTTGATGTAGACGATCTTGTCCTCCTCAAGATGGAACATATTTCTTGATTCCTCTTGCTCGCGCCCACTTGATGAAGACTTGCGAATTGCTTCCCATACACATGGTGACATGGGTATGATTACTCGGATGCTTATGATTCGGTACCCTATATTGGGTAAAAGGCTTACGGCCCATGAAGGTTTCAGATGACAGCCTAAGAAGCAACCTACCAAGGCCTTGACTATATTAGGAAAGAGACTACGAACCGACATCGTGTTGGTATTGTAAATACGCGTGTATGAAACCTATCCGCATACAGATTTGAGACCCGTCCTATTATATATAGGATGGGAGAAGCCCAAGTGAGGGTATGGAAAACTCCCAAACATCTTGTAATAGTGCGATTCCCAAATATTCACGCGAATTTGACTCCATTGTTTTCCTAACATCCGACGAAATCCCAAGTGTTCTCTTTTCCGTGAAACCCTAAGTCCATCACCATGGGCATTGCCGAGGTTACCCCTCGTCAATTGGCACCGTCTGTGGGAAACCTGAACGCTAGAGCCATGGATTTGGTGGATCGCTCTGCACCAAGCATCAACCCGACAAAAGTAGCTCCACACCCGCCCACCCCTATATTGGTACCCGTCGATTTCAATGGCGGATGCGATCTAATCGTCGGAAGCTTCCACTTTCAAGTAGAATACCCGCAAGAATCGCACCCTTCGGCCCTGATCACATCAGAACCGTCGGTGGAAAAACTTACGCCTACGGCGGTATCAGCATCTTCCGTCGGGTCCTCCATGGACCCCACAACACAGATCGAAGCAGGCGAAGAAAGCGAGCAAATCAAGATGGATCTAGGGGACCTTGATGGTTTTTATGATAATCTCTCCTTCGGATCAGACCCACAACTAACCCCACCATGCGAAGCAAGCCCGGAAAAGTTAGAACCCGTAGAAAGCAGCGAAAACATCGACTTAGGAATAAGGATGGCGAAGATTTACCTAGAACTACAATATTAGAATACTAACAACGCATCCTTTGGAGTAGAAGACAACGTCACCAGCCCACGCATAACACGCCACCAAGTGTGCATGGTCTACGGGAACACCACAACACCACGCGACTCTAACGGTAACCCTATCCTCGACCCCAATTATATTTTATCAGATGATAATGCAGGAAATCACAGCAATGAAGGGGCACACGAAAACGAAGGAGAAATGGCAGATAACCACATAGTCCAAGGAATAGGTGGAGAGCCACATGAAGGAGAAAGGCGAACTCTTCGGCTACCAGCAGTGGCATGGCAAAGGGCAAGGGAAGAAATTTCGGGAGCAGTCCCAATGACAGCGGACGCCTCACACGAGGATTTATTAGCATATCAATATATGCTTCATCACAAGAAGAGAGATCTACTCAGGATGCAAAGACAACTCGACGAAAGAAAGAGATTAGCCGACGAATCCAACTTAAGACGGGCACAGCTAAGCTCCACCCAAGGATCAGGGAGCATAACAGGAGGAGCACCACCAAGAATGAGAACATCTTGATTAGCGAATATCCCTGAAGTAGAGAGAGGCGGACTCATCCATGATCTAGATCTATCGTTCATGTCGATCGATCAAGCATGAAACATCAAGGCAAAAACGGCCCAAGCAGCCATTGTGGCCGCACAAACATATTTACTCACAACCCAGCCCGCACCCGACGATCCCCGTGCGGCCCTCCGTCACTCCACTCTGATAAACCTTGGCATGGTGGGAGCCTCCCTCGTAGAAGCAGAACAAGAAACCACGCGACAGCATGATAGATCCCCACGCTGTCACAACAGTCCTCGGCAAGTGGGACACACCCGACGATCTCGATCGCCACACCAGGCACATCTTGCGGCACCCGAGCCGCGAAGCGGCACAAGAAACGACAACATGCAACATAGGAACGATGGATCAAGAGATGAAAACTGCAGCCGACGATACCACGACAACGAAGACGATTATGAACTGTGCGGGGCGAGCTGTTTCACTCAGAGGATTCGCAAAACCTCAGTACCCAAGGACTTTAAACTTCTGCACGACCGACACAAGTACGATGGACTCCAGGAACCCAAAGCATGGTTAGCAGACTATTTGGCCACTGACAAGTTGCAAGGCGGATCCACAGCCACCGCAATGCAAAGCTTACAACTGCACCTCACCGGCGCTGCAAGATCATGGCTCGGGCAGTTACCCGAGGATTCTATCGGCAGCTGGAACAACCTAGAAGATAAGTTTATCTGGCACTTCCAATCCATGTTTAAACGACCTGCATCCTTGGAGTAGTTGCAAGCATGCAAACAAAAGTCTGGGGAGTCAATAAGAGCATTCATCCAACGATGGAATATCATAAAAAACTCGGCTGAGTCCATATCCAATGAAAGGGCCATTGATGCCTTCAACGACGGCCTCCATCGCCGAGAATTCATAGAAGAACTACGACGGGTAAAACCTAAAACAATATCATAGCTGATGGAAATAGCAAATAGTTGGGCTGATGGAGAAGATGCGCTGCATAACAAGCATACGCGATCACCCAAGGAAGACAGGGATAAATGCGGCAACGATAGAAGAAGAAGGAACAACGATGGAAACACAGGACCAAGTTACGTTGCAGCTAGTTTCTCGGGTGAAGTTCACAACAGAAGCAACGACTACAACAGCGGGTACCGCAATAACAAGGATGACGTTGGAGGAAGCCAGTCAACACAGTGGTACCATCCAAGAGCTCGAGATCCACCTATGTCCGCAATGCAAATGTTAGAAGGACCCTGTAATATGCACTTTTACATCGACTCAGCAGGAAGGCGACAATCCAACCATCTCATGAAAGACTACCGAACATTCTTGAAGATGCAGGAGCTATGTAATGCAAAAGCAACTGAAGTGGCAAACATAGGATACACATCTACGCCTGGCACATTAGCCATCGGCATACCACCGCCACCCTCACCAGCAGTGCCACCACAAAACACAAATGATCAAAATGGTGAATACCCCAGGTCAAAAGGGGCAATGTCAATGATTCAGAAGGGGCGTCCATCCAACAGAACCCAGAAGCTCATCATGAGGCAAATCAATATGGCAGAAACAACAACATCAACCACACCCAAATATCTCCATTAGTCCGAGCAGGAAATCACATTCAGCAGAGCCGATCACCCGCTTCGGGTCCCACGACCAGGTCACTCAACCTTGATAGTCGAAGCACAAATTGGCGGGTTCGATATGACCAAAGTCTTCATGGATGCAGGAAGCAGCATAAATCTGATCTATGCAAAAACGTTACGAACAATGGGCTACCCCCTGGACAATCTCGCACCAACAGAAACATCTTTCCACGGAATAGTACCAGGTAAAGCCGAAATTCCTTTAGTCAAAGTATTCCTTGACGTTGTTTTTGGTTCCAAAGTAAATTTCAAGCGAGAAAATCTCGAATTCGAAGTCATGGACTGGCCATCGCAATATCATGCGATCCTAGGACGACCAGCTTTCGCACGGTTTATGGCAGTACCATTATGCGTACTTGGTCATGAAAATGCCAGCACCAAAAGGAATCATCATGGTAAAAGGAAGCTTCACACGTGCCGACAATTGCGATATGGAGTTTAACAAAAAAAATTGAATCTTTCGGGATGGCAACAAAGTTCGAACAACACAAAACTTCAGCAATAGCAGAACCACTGGAAGTAGCACGTGTCAATCCTGATCAGGCTTTTGACACCGCAAAGGACACAAAAGAAGTACAGGTCCACCCCGTCGATCCGACAAAAACAACATTTGTGGCTTCCAATCTTGATCCCGCATAGGAAAGCACGCTCATCGGGTTCCTCCGTGAGCACTGGGAAATTTTCGCATGGCTACCTTCTGATATGCCAGGAATTCCCAGGGAACTCGCTGAGCACGCATTAAATTTGGACCCAAATACGAAGCCAGTAAAGCAACCGCTTCGTTTCTTCATAGAGCCAATGCGTAAAGCCATTGGAAAGGAGCTCCATCGCCTTACCGACGCCAACTTTATCAAAGAACTAACAAAAGCAGAGTGGGTCACAAACCCAGTATGTGTTCCAAAGAAAAACACTACAGAACTTCAGATGTGCATTGACTTCACTGCACTGAATAAGCATTGTCCAAAAGATCACTTCCCACTGCCGCGAATCGACCAAATAATCGGTGCAACCGCGGGATGTGAACGTCTTTCTTTCTTGGATGCTTACTTAGGATACTACCAGATTAGGATGAAGGAAGAAGATCAGGAGAAAACGGCGTTTATCACGTCTTATGGTGTATTTTGCTACACAACAATGCCCTTTGGCCTCAAGAACACCGGAGCAACATATCAGCGAATGATGCAGAAGTGTCTGGGAAGCCAAATAGGCACAAACGTACAAGTATATATCAATAACGTCATAGTTACGACAAAGACAAGGATCTGCGCTCATCAAGGACCTCGAAGAAACATTCAAAAATCTCGACAAGTTTAGCATCAAACTGAACCCGAAGAAATGCTCCTTTCGAGTCCCGGCAGGGCAACTCCTCGGATATTTGGTTTTAGCCAGAGGAATTGAGGCTAATCCCGAGAAAATACAAGCAATCCTAATAATGAAGAAGACAACAAATCTATGTGGCGTGCAGCAGCTGACACCTGGCAGGACGGGTAGCGGCACTCAGTCGTTTTATTGGAAGATTAGGAGAAAAGGCGTTTCCACTCTACGCCCTTATGAGGAAATCGGAAAAATTCGAATGGACAGAAGAAGCTCAGCGTGCCTTTGAAGATCTCAAAAGGACACTTTCGACATCTCCTATTGTCGTGTCTCCAAAAGATAAAGTGCCTTTACTGCTTTATATCGCTGCCACAAATCAGGTGGTCACCACGGTGTTGGTCGTGGAGCTACCCAAAGAAGGGAAAACCCATGGTGTGCAAAGGCCAGTCTACTTCCTGAGCGAGGTCTTATTGCCATCCAAAAAAAGGTACCCACATTACCGAAAACTAGCATATGGGGTATTTATGATAGCACGAAAACTTCGCCATTACTTTTCGGAACATCCGATCATAGTTGTTAATGAAGCACCTTTGTCAAGCATCCTCAACAATCCAGAAGCAACTGGGCGTGTCTCTCTATGGGGCATCGAATTATCCCCTCTAGATATCACGTATGAGAAGCGTAAAGCAATCAAGTCACAAGTTTTGCCGAATTTCATCACAGAATGGATAGAGTTGCAATGTGCGGGTCCGCCAGATCTTTCTAGTGCTTGGACAATGTACTTTGATGGATCAAAAAGAACGGAAGGAGAAGGAGCAGGATTCATACTAGTATCACGACAAGGCGACAAAATGCACTATATACTTCGGATGAGCTTTACAAACGCATCCAATAACGAAGCAGAATACGAGGCTTTGTTGCACGACATGCGAATGGACAAAGCTTGCGGTGCGACTCGCCTCAAAATCTTTGGAGATTCCAACCTTGTGGCATAACAAGCAATGAACAAGTGCGGCGCCGTCAGCAAAAATATGATTGCTTACCGATATGTATATGGCGTTATGGAAGCTCAATTTGATGGGTGCAAAGTATCGCACATAGGGAGAGCAAGCAATGAAGAAGCCGACAATCTAGCAAACATCGGATCCTTGTGCTTACCAATACCACCAGGAGTTTTTGGGAAGAAATAACAGAGTGATCCATCAAAGCAAAAAGAGTCTCCGAGATTGTAGCACCAAAAACAGGAAAAAAGAAGCATCCGCAAAAAGACTCGGGGGCTCCATCAGAAACCAAGAGTATATAAGAGGTCGTCGAGGAAGAAGAGCAGGAAATTGGAGAGGTCATGATAATTGAGCTTACCTGGATGCAACCGTATATAGCGTATATGACTAAGGGAGAACTATCCGAAGATGTGATAGAAGCCCGGCAAATCACCTGAAGATCGAAGGCCTTCAGAATAATCAAAGGGGAGTTGTATAAGAGGAGTATTTTGGGTGTGTTGAAATGTTGCGTAACACCCGAAGAAGGAAAAATCATACTCAAAGATATACATGGAGGAGTTTGTGGTCACCATGCTAGTAGCCGAGAAATTGCTGCCAAAGCATTCAGGGCAGGATTTTACTAGCTCGCTGCAGTTCAAGATGCAAAAGATATCGTCAGAACATGTGAAGCATGCCAACGATTCGCAAGAAAGCCTGGAGCACCCGCCGCCGAGTTAAATCCTATACCTTTGGCTTGGCCTTTTGCTCAATGGGGACTCGATATGGTGGGAAAACTTCACAAATCATCTCCAGGAGGACACGTCTTTCTGCTAGTAGTAGTCGACAAATTTACCAAATGGATTGAAGCAGTGCCTGTCACCACCCAAGACGGAACTTTGGCTGTAAATTTTATTAAGTCCATAGTATTTCGGTTTGGCGTACCGAACAGCATCATCACAGACAATGGGACCAACGTCACTTCCAATGAGTTCAAGGAGTACTGCCAGGAGATGGGTATCAAAGTAAGCTACGCCTAAGTAGCTCACCCGCAGACAAATGGACAAGTAGAAAAACCAATGGACTAGTTACTGCTGGACTCAAGAAAATACTACTAGCGCAGCTTAACAGAGCAAAAGGAGCATGGGTTGATGAATTGCCATCTGTCTTATGGAGTTTACATACAACTCCAAATAATTCGACACAAGAGACACATTTCTTGCTGGTCCATAGCGCAGAAGTCGTGCTTCCTGTTGATGTGTCACATGAATCCCCAAGAGTAGCTGCATATGATGAAAAGGAATCAAGAGAAGCACTTGAAGATGATGTGGATGCACTCGATGAAGCTCGAGATGAAGCCCTATAAAGAGCAACTATGTACCAGCAAAACCTGCACAATTACCACAACAGACGATTGCAGCCTAGGTCCTTCGCAGTAGGGGACCTAGTTCTTCGCCTCAAGCAAGATGGCCACAAGAAATTAGAATCACCATGGGAAGGACCATACATCATCACAGAAGTTATTCTCGGAGAAGCATATCGACTACAAGACAAGAAGACAAGAGTAAATTACTCAAATCCATAGAACGTAGCACAGCTACGACGCTTTTATGCATAAGATTACTTAAAATATGATAAGAGTTACAGTTCGGCTTCTTAAGCCAGGATATCCAGGCCAACGGCTAGAGGCCATCCGCCCAAACAATAATGTATCATCGATTTTTCGCCTTATGTATAAAGAGATAAGTTATTCGTACCTTAAGCTTTTTATTATTCAAAAGATCAATGTTTTCCATCAAGCTAACAACAACTATGAGCCTATGTCCAGATACAGGCATCCGAACATAGCCTCGGGGGCTACTCCCATCGGGTAGTGCTCCAGATAGAAATCTAGTTTTGTATAAATATATTCATGATTGCAAACACCTTTGAGTTTTACACTAGTGTATCCTCAAAAAGGTATCTTTAAAAGAAAGATTACTCCCATCGGGAGCCAGTATAAAGCATTAAAACTATCTGATAAAATCATAAATATTGGCGGCCTAGCAGGCCAACCGCCAATAAAGCCAAAAATCTCGGATCACGCTCAGATGCGACAAAAAATCTGAATGCCGTGTTCAGAAACATGAAGGTAAGACCCCAGGATTTGTCCTGTGTGGCCTGGTAATCGCACAAGAATGCGCTCTGCCAGTAAAATATCCGTATCAACGATATGATGAAAAATCCCGACGGACGCGTTGGGTACCCGATAAAATAGAAGCTAGAATTCAGTATTTGGTAAGACCTCAGCGGCTCGAACTGAATTACGCTAGTAGCAAATTCCGAATTCGAGCATGGGGACTTAAATTTGATGTAGGCCAACCTTATTTTTGCCCAGGAGCAATTAACTGATTCCCGATCAGTCAGAAGCATCAGGCTTGTTGTACCAAAATCCCTACAAAAATAAAAATCAAGGAACAAAAATAAAAGAAAAGAAGGGAAAAAGAAACTTTGAGACTCAACCTGAAACTACGGTTCAAATAGAGTCTCGGGGGATACTGACATGGGTATGATTACTCGGATGCTTATGATTCGCTATCCTATATTGGGTAAAAGGCTTATGGTCCATGAAGGTTTCAGATGACAGCCCAGGAAGCAACCAACAAATGCCTTGACTATCTTAGGAAAGAGACTACGAACCGACATTGTGTTGGTATTGTAAATACGCGTGTATGAAACCTATCCGCATACAGCTTTGAGACCTGGACTATTATATATAGGACGGAAGAAGCCCAAGCGAGGGTACGGAAAACTCCCAGACATCTTGTAATAGTGCGATTCCCAAATATTCAGGCGACTTTGACTCCATTGTTTTCCTGACATCCGACGAAATCTCCAGCGTCATCTTTTTCGCAAAACCCTAAGTCCATCACCATGGGCATTGCTGAGGTTACCCCTCGTCATATGGAGAAACACTTTCTTAGAACTTGTCTTCATTGATCCATGATCACCGAGGATGGTAAGCTTCAAGCATGAGATCTTCTAGAGATGGCGCATCTCTAGCTTGCACATTATTTCTTCTAATTTCATTTGGATGATGTCTTAAAGATACACATGAGGAACTCCATCTTCTTCTTCAAGAGACTCTTGATCTTCTTTTCTTTATTCTTCTTCTTCAACATGATTCCAATAGGCCCAAAGCCCTTGGACATTGCTTCTTCTTCATTTCTTATACCTTGCAGTCGACACATGCTCTAAACGATGCCAATGGACAAATCATACAAGTGCAACTTAATGCAACCATTAGTCCATAAAGATTGTCATTAATTACCAAAACCACACATAGGGCCCACATGCTCTTTTAATTGATCATTGTCGGTCCAACCTCTCCTAAGGAGATTGTCCTTGATCAATATGTTGTTTTTTAGCATTAGCGAGATAAAAAATCCTATTTTCGAAGGAATTTTGATTTTCCAAAGAAATTTATGGGGAAAGTTTCCATTGGATTTCTGCTAACCACAAATGACTCTGTCAGGCTGGTCATCAATTGAAGACTATCAACATGGTCTCTCAACTGACCACATTGTTCTAAGGTTTCACCCACAAAAATTCTTCTAAATGTGATAGAACCTCATCCATCATTTTTCACTTTATGCACAATCACCATCCGGTGAAAGAAAGATTGTGAAGTCAGGGAAATTAATCCGGCTTTGATGTATCATTCACCACAAGCTTATTCCTAGAAAAGTGTATTTCTCTCTTTGTTTATTTTTCTTTTAGCGAATTGTTGGATGGTATGATTAACCCCATAAGGCTTTGCCAAAAAATTGAACTTCCAGGTCCTACTGTGGCATGTGAATGCACTTTGTTATATAGATACTTTCTAGTGATGAGTTGTTTTTGGGTTCCTTCTGTATTTTTTAGTTTCCACAACCATTTACATAATAAAAGTATTAATTATAGTAAAATCTAGGACACCCCAATCCTCCACGATCCTTTGGGAGAAATAAAATGTCCTAGTTGATCAAATGATAGTTGTTATTATCTTCCAGTTCCTACCAGGTCATCCCTTTTAGTGTATATTCACATTGTGAATGAAACCCTTAGGAGCTTTGAGGAAAGATAACATATAAAGTGAAATTCTACTAATACCAATATTCTTGTGTTACTCTATCCCAAGTGGAGAGTAAATTCCCTTTACATCGTGCCAGCTTCTTCGCAAATTTCCCATTTGTTGGACCCCATTGAGAATAAGCCAACTTCTTCCGTTAACAGGCATGCATGAATATTTAATTGGGAGTTCATCAACTGCACATATGAAAATCTCACTATCCTGCTAGCTTCTATCCTTGGCTGCTCCTAGATAGAAAAACTCACTCTTGTGCTAGTTGATTTTAAGTCCAAATATCTTCTCAAATATACAAAGAGTATATTTCATATTCCTAGCATTTGACATGTCATCTTCTAGTAGTAGAATAGTGTCATTAGCATATTGGAAAATAGCTAGAGCACCATCTACTAAGTGAGGGATCGAACAAGATGTGATGTTTTCTTGTTTTGCTTTTTTGATAAACATGGCTAGCCCATCTCCGACTCTATCAAATAATAGTGGATCCAGTGGGTCCCCTTACCTCACAATTGCATGTGTAGGGAACTAGGGCCCAATCTCTCATTGACTTTAATTTCCACTCTTCTTCCTCTAACTTTTTTCATTATCCAGTCATACAGCATGTCACCTAAGCCTTTTGCTTGCATCATCTGGCATAAGAACTGACCAGTTTACCTTGCCATAGGCTTTCTCAAAATTAATTTTGAGAAGGAGACTAGGTAATTTCTTATGATGCATCTCATGTATACTTTCATGGAGGAGGACAATCCCCTCCATAACGAACCTATCTTTGCTAAAAAGTAGTTTGTGTATCAGATGTAACTTTATGAATAATCATCCCAAGTCTGATTGCTACAACTTTGTTAGTATTTTATAACTGATATTTAGCAAACAGATTTACGTAAATTTTTGTATCACAACAACATTGGTTCCTTTGGAGTAAGGGAAAATATCCCATGGTTCAGTCTCTCAATGTCTAAATCTCCTTTTATGAAATGCAGCAAGAATTTCTTTGAGATCCTCCTAGAATTCCTGATAGAGTTCTGCAGCACAATCGTCTTGTCAAGCTGCCTTGTTATGTTTTAAATTAAAGACAACTTCTTTGATTTCTTCCAAATCAAAAGGTCTTGTCATGGAAACTCTATCTTCCTCATCTAACTGGTTGTATTCTATGCCATCTATTCTTAGCTTTGACATGGTTGATGGGCCAAAAAGTTTTTTTTTATAAAAACAGTAATACGCTTTATCATATCTTCATTTCCGAGAATCTCCCCCATTATTCATAAGAACTGAAACATGGGCTTTCTTTTTCCCTGCCACTAGCTTTCAAAAGAAAAAGCTTTCTATTTCCACCCCCTCTTTCAAATCTTTCTCTTTGGCTCTTTGTCTCCATTTCATTTCTTCATCTTTTAGCAGCTTCTGCATTCTAGTGTGCAAGACCAGCTGACTGAGGACAAGTTTCTCGTTTCTTGTCAAGGTTATCTAGTATTTTTGGAATATCTCTTTTCCCTTTTTATATAAGCCTCCTCAACATTGATGTGTCATCCTTTGACGTGCCTGCTCAATCTTCTCAACTTCTCATGATATATGTCAATATCATGGATATGATGAGTTCTTGTACTCCAAGTGTTTCTGATAATTTCATGAAAATCTTCCTTCTCCACCCAGTAATTCTTATGTTGCAAGGTGGTGGTGCAGTGCTGAATTCGGCTTCTAGATAATGGGTGTACATATACCACTAAAAACACAGTTTAACCCTATTTATTTGATGTATATTGTTTTGTATGCTAATTATACAAATGTATATAAGATTCTGCAAAAAATAATGGGTCCACATATGGGTCCACATTTGTACACCATGTCTTTGTCCGCCATGCGGTGGTGGGGCCCCATAATTCAGTAGCAAAGACACATGATAAGATATGTCTCTGTTCAGTCCAAGAACTAGTTTAAAGCACTGTACAATTAGATTCGTAAATACTCCATCTATCTAGAAATAAGAATAAGTGACTTAGAATTGTTTAAATCCACATATATATATATCGACACGGATTTGTTGCCCAGGGTGGCCGCGGCGCACACTGTATCCACCGTCCGATAATGGTAGCATGATCCTTTTATGCACATGCGTTTGTCACGACCGCGGTGACTATTTAACGGAGTAGATTCGTCCGTCAACCACGGTGATCAGCATGCGCCGTTATCCGTTTACTGCTGGCCGCATGCACCGGCCGGTATTTTGCGGGTGAATCGCGGGGCACGGCTCCTGCAATACCGGCACCGCGTTTGCGCATGCATGACCGATGAAAGTTACATTTGTATACGGAACATGGATTGATTGCATGCAACATTTAATATGCATCCTAACAAGATGTTCCTGAAATGCGGGATGGAAAAGATGTGCTCGTAATTTTTTTAGCTTAGTTCCATGTTTGATGGCATGTTCTGTTGATTATTATCTTCCTCTTCCTCAAATGTCCGTTTTTCATACGTTGACTTGTGTTCCTCAATGTTTTTTCATCTGTAATCACCATCAACGTCTCATAGAGCATTCCGTATTAAATCTAGATAGGTTATTCGCCTGATTTTTGATTTTCAAGTTGTTTTATATCCGTTGTATAGAAGTGCAAGTTCTGGGCATGGGAAGACGAGCTCGTGAACAACCTGATGATAAGAGCACATCAATCTATGTAGAGTAATCACCGGCGCCAGCGATAGTCACCAGGGAGCGGCTGCCGGTGGGATGACTGCAATCGAACAAATCAGAACGGAGCTGCCTGTGGATAGCCACAAGATCGTGAGATATGTGTTCATAAGTCCAGAGACTTTGTATTCCATCCATCTAGACTTGAACTAAAAACACTTTTACTCATTACTCCCAGAGACTTTGTATTCCCTCCGTCCCAATTATATAGGAGTATTGGCCTAATTGCCATCTACTAAACATAGAAAAAAGTGCACATTCAAGCTTTGGAGAAGGACAATGCAATGGACATAAGCTTGCATGAAGGACGGCGCAGAATATAATGCTATCAGCCCATGAGTGGAGTCGTTGATCCAACCTCTGAACTCGCCTCGCTATTACTCCACCGTGAGGCATGCATGTGTACTGGCTTTCTTCTATCATGAGACACGGGTGTGTTTTACCGCTGACGGACAGATCCTTGCTGCATGCATGTCTTATGCGTCGTGCTACTATGTGACATGGGTGTGTTTTGCGGCCACCATGTATCCATGGTGCATGCATGCCGTCTGCCGCCATGGCTCTTGGATGAAACCTGGTTAGATACTTGTCGTTTGCTAGCTATACGTCGTGTGCTCCCTTAATCTAATCGGACGGTAGATATCCTATGCACCGTGGCTAAAATGGACAGCCCACTATTTTGCATATATATATATATATATATGGACTCGGATTTTATAAGCGCACGGCTAGCTACACACGCAGTGCAGATCGTTGGATATGGTGAGTAGAATAGCACACAGGTCGCGATGCAGCCAATAGTAATCACGAAACAGTGGATGGTTTGTTGCCCTGCCGTTTTACATTGTGAGACGCGCCGTCCTCGCATGCATGAAATATGCACTGTACAATCCATGCAAGTACTCCACCCGTCGTTGTACCCATTGCTCATTTTCTTTTTTGCGTCCTTGCTGCACTAGAGTTGTTTTGCTTCGTGGCGTGTAATTTGTAGTGGGTGTTTCCTTTCCTTGTTCTGTCAATCAGTGAGACCATCGACGGTAGGAAACAAGTATGGCAACCCAACCCACAGTGTTTTTATCGTGGTCAATTTCCATTTTGTGGCTTGCTCTGAACCACACCAAGCCAGCCTATGGTGTTTTTATTGTGGTTAATTTCGTTTTTGTGGCTTGCTCTAAACCACACAAAAAGTTGTTGCCACATGAGAAAGCCATTGCTGTCAGCCTTGTGGCATGTATCCTGGGATGATGATCTCCTTATTTTGTTGGCAATAGGTATGGCAACCCAGCTGTGGTGTTTCCATTGTGGCTAATTGTTTTCTTGTTGCATGCGATATGGCAAAATGTTGGCGGGAGAAATTATTTTGACGAGAGAACAACTCTTCTCCATCGGCCTGTTTGTTTTCACGTGGCTATATTCCCGCTAGCTCCTCCTAGCAAAAACTGTTGGCTCATAAAAAGAGGTGAAAGTCTCTATTGGCAAAAAGTATCTCTTCATGAAACTTTTTTATGGCTGAAAAAACTTCGTGACAACTACCATGGAGTTTTGCTTTTTGGTGGCCATATCCGATGGTTTTTATGGTAAACGTATTATGAACCACGAGCAAAACTCCACAACCGTTGCCAAGTAATTGTAAGAGTGCCACCATTATCATAAAGTATCTCTTCATAAAACTTTTTTGTGGATGAAAAATATTTGTGGCAACTGCTGTGGAGGAATCTCATGTGCTTACCTAGTGAGGATGGATAGGGCATTTGCATTTTGGTGGCCATATCTCATGTTGGTTGTGACATGCAAATTATGAACCGGTTGTAACACCGTGAGTGCTGTTTTAGCTTCTGGGTTCATATCTACTAAACGTACTGGCTGGTCCAACAACTGTGTGTGCATGCGTAGCTAGCCGCCTAAGTATCCCACTATTTTTGATATATATATATATACGAATCTAGACAAATCACAGACAGAGTGTTCTATTTAGAAACCACTAGTATAAGGTGAGAAGTAAAAATCAGGTGCATTTGAACCTAATCGGCCTATCGTCTGTATCCGGCATGCACCATACCACGAGAAGATGACGTAAAACTACCACATTTGCGTCAGTCTCGACAAAAAACTATCACCTTTGGGTTTGTTGACACATAAAGACCACTTTTGTGGTAGGGGTGCGACAGATAGCGCTAACTCGGGCTGTTTAGTCGTCTAACAGTATTTCTGGCAGGTGGACCCCGCTATCAGTGTCAACGTGGCATGGTGTGGACAGAGATAAGTAACGGACGTGAGCGGTGCACGATGACCGCGGTCGTTAGGGAAGCCCCGGTCGGTTTCGCTGGTTGTGGATAGCTCATTCCCCTTCTTTCCCCACTCTTCCCCAGTCGCTCGCCGCCGCCGCTGCCGCAGCAAGTTGTCGTCGTGGCCGACCAGTGCCACCATGGTTTCGTGGAGCGATGGAGAAGATTTGTCGCACTTTCCGAGCTCTGACGTTGATGTGAGTACTCTACTCCTACGTTGTTCGATTTCTAAGCATAGTTCATCTAGAATTGAGGATTTTTCGAAATCAATTGGTTCTGTCTCTAATTTCTCCATATTTGAACATGTTAGAGCATCAACAACACCTACGATTCAGATTTTTGTGGTTTAGCTGACGATGGGGAGGATCTTGTGCTCTGTAAGTGTGGCTATGTGGCTGCCAAATTCGTAGCATGGGGTGGCTGTAACACTGGAAGGAGGTATCTGGCTTGTGAAGGGCAGGTGTGTGAGCATTTTCTAATTATTGTAAGTAGTGAAGAATGCAGCTAATTTTAGTGTAGTGTTAATTTCCATTCTGCTCTAATTGATGTATAGGAAGGAGAGAAGTGTGACTACATGCATTGTGTTGATCAAGTGTGGCCAGATTCTCTGATGAAAGTAATGGGCAAGCTCTGGGAGATGTTTGCAGAAGCTAAGCAAGGCAGGGTGAATGATGCACTGGACTATGTGGATAAGAAGTTTGAGTTTCAAGACCAAATTAAGAAGCTCAATCAAGATCTGAAGAAAGCACAGGATGAAATTGCAAAAGAAGTGAAAGAAAAGCAGGTGACTTTAGCCCACAAGGCCAAAGCTGAACAAGATTTGATGGCTGCAAGGGCTGAACTTCAGGAGAAAAGAACCACTGATGCAACAACTGTCAACATGCACAAATATTTGTTGATCAAGGCAGAGAAAGATAGGGATAATTGCATGGAGGAGAAGAGGAAGCTGGAGTGCATTGTATCAGATTTGCTCAAGCAGAAAGAGGGCTGCAGGGTCAAGTTCAAGAAGATAAAGGAGCTTGCTGAGATGTAGTTTAATTATGATGTGCGAATAATGGTGTGTTGAATTCTGAACTATCTGTGAGCTTGCTTTGAACACTGGTTGAATTATTTGTGTTGTAATATGTTGAATTGTAATGCATTTGGTAGGTGAACAAGGTTTTAATTAGTGAAGAATGATTAGTTTCTATGCTATCTATGATTGTTGTTGAATTGAGCAACACTATTTTCTGTGCATGTCTTGCTCATAGACAGAACAGTGTTTTAATTATTGCTAAATTATCAGTGCTAAGTTTGTGCATGTTTGCATTGTCACATAATGAGAGTGTCAAAAGGAACATCTTGCAAACAAGCATCTAGGCCCCATCTAGAGGTCTAATATGTGCATCTCTACCAGCAGATGCATTTGCCCCAGCATTTAAATAGGACATGAAGCCTCTTTCTATCCTAGGTGCAACAAAAGAGGATCTTGCTGCAACACTTGATGATCTTGGTGGCCTTGGAGTTATTTGAGCTTGGGGAGCTGCAACACTTGATGTAGGTGGCCTTGGTGTAGCACCTGAAGAAGATGCTCCATCAGGCTTAGTCCTGTTTGCCTGTTATGAAGCAAAGTTTAATTAGCTGCAAAGTTTAAATGCATATCATCATTACATATGTAGTTTACTTACCTTGTGATTGTTTTTCCTCAATGAAAGATCTGGTCTAAGAGGTTGTGAGCAGCTAGCATATTTGTGTCCTTGTAGTTTGCAGTTACTATAAGTAATAGTGGCCATCCTGGAAGATTCTTTTGGATTTGGTACTTCAAATTTGTCTTTCCTTCTTTTTTCTTACCTTCTCCCCTTCTGGTGATCTTTAAAACCAGGTGGCATGATGTGTTCAGTGTCAGTTTTGGTCCATCCATGTTGTTGTGGCATGGGATAGAATACTGGCCTATAGCATTTTAAGAAGAAAGGTTTCTTGTAGAATTCAGACACATAATCTTCTAGATATTCACCAGCTTTGTATATGGCACTAACAACATGGTTGCATGGCAATCCAGACAGATCCCACTTCCTACAAGAACAACTTCTTTTTATGAGATTGAGCTCATAAGTGTGATCTCCACTTTGCACCTGCCATAGTCCATCATCTGCCCTTTTTGGCACACAATTCCTTGCAAATTTCTTGTTCAATTCCAGTTTTTCTGCATAAAATGGTGTGATCTCCCGTGATGCCTTCTATCCTCCTTCCCTCTTTTCATCAAACCTCACCATCTGTTTGTCATAAATCCCTACAAGAATTGTGACAATGGGTTTGTTTCTCTCATCCAGGATATATCTGTTGAATACTTCACTCAAATTGTTGTTCACTAGATCTGTCTTGCAGTTTGTATCAAAGGCCCACCTTGCCCATGTGTGCACAGGAATTTTAGACAACCACTTCCAAGCAAGCTCACATTGCTTCTTCATTTCTTCCATTGCATTGTCAAAACCATGCTTGGTGTAATAATAAGCAGCATTGTCCATGCATTTCTTCAGGTCCTCTCCTCTGAAGCTTGTAGTCTGAAAATTGGCATAAATATGCCTCAGGCGGATTCTTTGGGGAGAGTTTGGGAACACAGTTGAGATAGCTTTGATTAGCCCCTTCTATCTGTCATACATTATTGTGTACTGGCCAAACTGTCCTTCTTCTCCACCTAGGGCTTCCTTCAATTGTTCAAGAAACCAGTGCCAATTTGCAGTATCTTCCTTAGCAATAATAGCCCATGCAATAGGATAGATATTATTGTTGCCATCTCTACCAGTAGCAGCTAAAATTTGAGCTCATGTTGTAAGTTTGATGCAGCAGCCATCTAAGCCAATGAAGGGCCCGCATCCTTCAAGAAAACCCAACCTTGCAACATTAACACAAAAGAAAAGGCCATGAAATCTTGGCTTGTCACTGATAAATACTTGCTGCCCTTTTTTAATTGTTTCTTACTCTTCCTCTGTTGGGCCAGTCTGAGTGGTGACAATACACCTTGAACCAGGATTTTTATCTATAACAGTTTGCAAATAGTCTCTAATTCTATGGTACTGCCTCTTCTGATCCCCCATCACCTTGTCCCTTGCTTTAGTCTTTGCCCTATAGGCCATTCTCTTTGGCACTTCAATACCATAGTCCTTTTTTTACTTTGTCAACTATGGTTCTGATGCCTGTGTTTGGATCAGACCTGAAGTTGTCAACATATACATTGCTCAGGAACTTACTGGTAACTCTAATTGCTTGATGGTTCAGTTGGACAACAGTGCTCCAAATGCATTTTCTTTACATAGAAAGTACTCTCATGCTTGATTTTGGAAGCTTACATAAAGGACTCACAGTTGTACTTCTTCTTCTTCTCTGGCTTACAACAAACAATAATTCTATCAGGACCATTTCTGTGGTAATGAAAATTCCTAACTTGAGCTATGTGCAGTTGACACAGTGCATGCCTAAACTGATAAACATCCTTGAAGCATAGCTTCATCCTAAACTGCTGCTCAAGATTTTCCCTTGTTTCATCATACCACTCTCTCTTTGGTTGCTGCTTTGCTCTGCTTTTTCTCCCATTTGCCAACACAAATGGTAGATGCTCACATCCATCATCCTCTTCTTCTCCCAGGAAACCTAAGTGCTCATTAGCTTCAGGATCAGAAGGAGCCCAGACTTCCTTAGGTGGTAATTCATCTTCACAATGTGACCTTGTAGTAGGGCCCTTTCTCCTCACTTTCTTCTTCAATTGATGATCTGTAAAAATATCCTCTGGCTCTGTCTCATCATCATACACTTGCTCACTAGCCTTTCTCTTCATCTTAACTGCTATTAATTTGTTCCTATCCTTTGTTTCCTTCCTCCTCATCTCTTCTACTTGCACTTGGTTAACCTGGCATGGAAACATCCAACTATCACTGCCATCAGATGCTTCTCCCTCATCTTTATCTTCTTCTCCCTCATCTGCACCTTCCTCTGCCTCATCTTCATCTGCCTCATCTTTCTCTCCCTCTACTGTCAACAAGTTGTCATCAGTTTGTGTGCACAAAGGCTGAAAGTACACACTGTTTTGGGTCTCAATGTGGTTATGACCTTGCTCTTCCTCCTCTAAATCACATGACATGTAGCTTGGATAAGATTTTGCATACAATTTTTCTGAATTCTTCCTCTTCACAGGAGACAGAATAATAGCTTGTTTACTCTTGTCTCTCATCACAGTTAAAACCAGTTTCTTAGACCTTTCATACTTCCTGACCATCTCTTCCACCTTAAAATTGCTATCCACAATTTCTAGCCCATTCAGTCCCTCCCCTTCTTCTTTTACATAGTACATTGAATCACACAGACCATAACCTTCCTTCTCCATCGGTCCCAACAAATTCAGAAACCTTATATCTGATCTTAACATTTTTGATTGCACAAAATTTGCACCATCAAATTGAATGTACAGATCTCAAATCTCTGAATTTGGCATAAAATAAAGTGAAGATAATGTCCAACAATTATTTTCTAGTACTAAAACATACCCATTTGGACACAAACCATAACTGATAAATTCCCAAAGGTAAAGGAGAGAAGAGAAGCTTACCCGCCGTCAGAGACATAGTGGATGAGCGGGTCCTCGCTTAATTGGCTCGCCGTAGCCAGTTGAGATGAAGAAGCTTCCTGCAGCGCGGCGTCCTGGTCCGGCTCTGGCACGAGATCCATCGACTCGCGGTCTTCATCAGAGTCCAAATCGACGGCACCCATATTGAATCTGGGGCCGAACAGCACCTGCCGCACAAAACGATTGCCGTCGCCTCCACCGGCACCTCCTCCGTCGCCGTCTCGCGTGTCGCCGCCTCCACTTGCCATTGCTATCGCGGGAGCGGCAAAGTAACTGAAATGAGCTATCCACAGCCAGCGAAACTGACCGGGGCTGCCCTAACGACCGCGGTCATCGCGCGCCGCTCACGGCCGTTACTTCTCTCCGTCCACACCGTGCCACGTCGACATTGACAGCGGGATCCACCTGTCAGAAATGTTGTTAGACGACTAAATAGCCTGAATTAGCGCTATATGTCGCACCTCTACCACAAAAGTGGTCTTTATGTGTTTTTGTCGAGACTAGGACAAATATGGTAGTTTTGCGTCTTTTTCGCGAGCGACCAAGATAGACCGGGAACACGGAAAAAACAGAGTGAAAACCACACACATAAGCAAGCGACGGCGGAGCCTCGAGTAGAAGCCACACCACCACTAGCTAGCTTCCGCTGCTTCGCGTCTCCAGGAAAAACGTAGCAGCAACCACCCAGGCGCAGCGCAGAGCGGAGGAGAGCGGCTTCGGCAAGAAGAACCAAGATGGGCAAGTTGCAGAAGGAGCCGCCGTCGCAGCCGCCGGTGCTTCTCGTCGTGGTTTTCGCCGCCGCCGTCCTCCTGTGCTCGTGCCCCGCCGCCGTCTCTGCCCGGAAGGTACCGCTCTCATGAACGATTGAGGATTTCGAGGGCATTGAGCGTTCTCGGCGGCGGTGACGGCCGGTGGTGATGACGGGGTTTTGCAGGTTGGCGAGACGTGCGCGCTGGGCCGGAACTGCGACGCCGGGCTGCACTGCGAGACGTGCGTGACGGACGGCAACGTGCGTCCGCGGTGCACCCGGGTGAGCCCCGTGGACCCGCAGAGCAAGGCGCGGGACCTGCCCTTCAACCGCTACTCGTGGCTGACGACGCACAACTCCTTCGCCCGGCTGGGCGCCCGCTCCCAGACCGGCACGGCCATCGCCACCGCGTGGAACCAGCAGGACACCGTCACCCAGCAGCTCAACGTAAGTCAATCGGTCATCAACCGCCGCTCCGGCTCTGCTCTAGTTTCCCTCTTCCGTTTACCTGCCCTATTGTTCGGAAAACCTCTCCTCCGCCATCGCCACACCGCGTGGTGGAACCAGCAGGACCGGCGGGTCAACATGAGTCGTCCACCGCTGCCTCCCGCTCGCTATGTTTTTCCCGGGCCTCCACGTGCAGCATGCCTGGTGGAGCGATCGCTGTCCGCCCAAATCTTAAAGCATAAAACTTACGAGTCCAGGTCTCCAGTCGCGCAGGCAGCTGCTTTTGAGGCTAGAGCCCATGCAGGACCTGGTCAGCGTGGAGCGGGTGAGGTGTCCCCGGACGCAACAGATGTCACGAGCCTCTCGTCCATGTGTCCAAGGAGCAGGCGCCGGTCCTTTTCTATCGCTGGTTTGCGTGCACGGCCGGCCCGCACGCTGCCGCTGCGTTTGCTTCAAGCGTTGCCGCGGCAATGCTGCACGCGCCGGCTACCCCGCACCGCACACATCGCACTGGCAGCGGCACACGTGATGGACACAGCAGCCGGTTTCGTGTATCAGCGTCTGGACGAGACGTTGCGGTGTCTGCTCCAGTTTGGGCAACACATCAATTCCTGGCATACCACCATGGCACCATTCAATTCTCACCCCAATAAGCCCGATGCGATGTGCGGCAGTAGTGACCTCGAGTAATTAATTGCGGGGAAAACTTGGTGCTAATAGTACCATTCTGGACGGTAGGCCCGAAATAGACAGCTAAAACGGGACGGATGGGGAATGCTTTGGCAGCACAGCTGTGCACCGCAGAGCACAGGAACGAACTCCTCCCTCCGACTTTTTTTTTCAACGCTTCGCAGTTTAACGCCTTTGAATTCTAAATAAATAAATCAAGCTGCATTTTTTCTATGACTAGGTCAATCGCCTCATATTTCTTTCCCCTTTGTCGCAGAACGGCGTGAGAGGGCTGATGCTGGACATGTACGACTTCCGGGACGACATATGGCTCTGCCACTCCTACGGCGGCGCCTGCCAAAACTTCACCGCCTTCGTAAGCCACCAATCTCTCGCTCTCTCCCACTGACCAACACGCGGCTAACTAACTGCCGCCCCATGCATGCATGTTCCGACGGACGGGCAGACGCCGGCGGTGAACGTGCTCCGGGAGATCGAGGTGTTCCTGACGGCGAACCCGTCCGAGGTGATCACCATCTTCATCGAGGACTACGTGGAGTCGCCGATGGGCCTCACCCGCGTGTTCAACGCCTCCGGCCTGACGCGGTACCTCTTCCCGGCGCGGCGCATGCCCACGAACGGCGGCGACTGGCCGCTGCTCAGCGACATGGTCCGCGACAACCACCGCCTCCTCGCCTTCACCTCCAAGCCCGCCAAGGAGGCCGCCGAGGGATTCCCACACGAGTGGGGCTACGTCGTCGAGAACCAGTGTATGTACTCCGACCATCCATTCACCGACCGGACAGCACGCGCACGAGGCATGCATGACAAACGTCGGAAATTGTTTCATGCGCAGACGGGACGAAAGGGATGGTGGACGGGTCGTGCCCGAACCGGGCCGAGTCGGCCGCCATGAACGACCTGTCGAGGTCGCTGGTGCTGGTCAACTACTTCCGGGACCTCCCCAACTTCCCGGAGGCGTGCAAGGACAACTCGGCGAGGCTGCTGGCCATGCTCGACACCTGCCACGCCGCCTCCGCCGGCAGATGGCCCAACTTCATCGCCGTCGACTTCTACAAGGTGTGCCACATTCCTCCTGCGACCCGTATATCAGTTTTCAGTTTCGTTATATATGCACTGTTGTCCGTGTGCTGCTAACGCAGTCCATTTTCTGATGACTCTATCCTTTAAATTTCCCAGAGAAGTGACAGAGGCGGCGCGGCGGAAGCCACGGACAAGGCCAACGGCGGACTGCTCTGTGGATGCGGAAGCATCAGTGCCTGCAATGTAACGGGACATCCTGCCTACTCTTTAATTTGCCACGTTAGCTACACAAATTTTGCTGTTTCGGTTACTACTGACGAATTATCTATGCATGCGCAGAGTAACGGTACATGCTCGCCGCGCAAACGCGGGGCCACGCCCAAAGGCATCTTCAACGCGATCTCAGACGCGGCGGTGTGGCGGCCGCAGCCGACGTTGCAACGGCAGCTGCTCATGCTGCCACCCACTGTCGTTGCTCTACTATTATGCTTGTAAGCTTTCTTAAAGATTAGATTAGTTTGAGCGACCTTGCAATGCCAGCCGCTGCTCATGATGTCGTCCACTCTCGTTGCTCTAGAATTATGCTTGTAAATTGTACATTGGACCCTATTCTTAGCTAGAAATCGCGTGTCTAAAGATCAGATCAGTTTGCAGGCTGTAAATCAAACAGTTGCTTAGCAGGAGACTTAGGTCAAGAATATTTATATAAAGCAGTCCAATTGCGACTTGGTTGATCGGTGTCATCCAAAAAAGGCTAATAAGTACTCCCTCCGATTTCATAATATAAAATATTTTAGCTTTGTGAAAGGAGTGCATCTAGACGCATATTATGAAACGGAGGAAGTACTCCATGTCAAAGCAAGAGTGTACCTCAACTAGTTAACTAAACGATGCCCCGCGTCGTTGCAGGAATGTGTTACTATATATTTGAAAAAAAGGGAGTGTAAAAGGAAATGTACATTTACTAATCAAGTTGGTTGTTTCGCTACCAAAAAAGACACAAGTCTAACATTCTCGTCTAATTCGACAATTAAACAAGCCACAATTCTACAAAGACGCAGAAATCAAAGAGCAATTTAATCCTCTGTGAACCAATTATTACAAAGACACGAAAATCAAAGAGCAATTTAATCCGCCGTGGTAAAAGGCGCCTCCTCCGTAGCTGTGGCCAGGCAGAGCTTGGAGATGGTGTGGAAGACATCGTAGAGGCAGAGCTCGGCGATAGTGTCGCCGAAATGGCTGTGACGATAGAGCTCAGTGGCAATGTAGGAGAGGCCATAGGGTTAGATCTCGGTGTCATTATGGCCGTCGAGGCAAATCTCGGCAGCGGTGGTGTACTTACCCGCATCTCTTCCAAGATGTGCCCGCGGTGCGCCATGTACATTACCTTCACTTCGTTGTTTATCGTCGCTATGTCGCCTCCCAGCAGAAACACCAAATCTGTGTTCCTCTTGTGGCCGCGACATTGCCCTTGAGAAGGTTGATCTTGACGGCATGCTTCATCACCGTCCACATTGCATCATACTTCTCCTCCCTCATGATGGTGTGGGGGTTGAAGCTGTCGAGCGGGTCACCGTCGGCGTACTCAGGCGAGGGTGAGAACCTCAAGCGTGGAGTGTTGAGGCCATGGCTCTCTTGGAACAATGTTGGCGAGGATGATGAGAAATTCAGAGGGGATGCGACGTTTGCTTGGCTGCCCCCACACACCACCTGGAAAGTACTAGCCAGCGTGTGGTGAAAGACCCAACCTCTCCATGGCCATCTTCGCACGCGTCACCTCCGCCTGCCTGCCTCACGCCAGCCGCCCACTTGGCATTGCTCATGTCCGGCCTCTTCTTCCCCGCTCTCTGCTTCGGCTGATCCAGATCAGCAGTGGATCGAGGAGGTAAATTTCTTAACACATGTAGGGCAGATCATGGGCATGAGTGAAAATGGCAGGAGCTACGGCACATGGCATGCAAGATGGGGCTATATGGGAAGGACAAAGGAGGGAAAACCAGCTTGGGTCACCAACAGATCTGGCCCACCTGGGTTCAGCTTTGTTTTGCCTGATGAAATTTCGGCACAATCCAGCAGAAAACAGGCATCTCGGGGGACAGCTGGAGATGCTCTTATGTGCTGGTAGACCAACAAAGGATCATCAGGGAACACACCAAAACATGCACGACATGGCAATCAAAAGATAACTGCAGGATCAACTTGTGGGAAGCATTTAAGGCAACGTTTGCAAAAACTATTACTGGAGTGAATCAAGATAGCATATTTTAGCAGGTGTAGACAAACACTGATCGATCTTGCAAACATCACTACTACATAATACAATCATCATGAAAAATTAAACACCTCATGCAAAGGAAACATCACATCCAAACTATGAGAAGTTCACTCCATCGAGGAAGAGGTTGGGCCACCGCCAAAGCCGCCACCACGGCCGAAGCCACCTGCACCACCGCCACGGCCAAAGCCGCCACCAGAGCTCTGCAAAAAGATAGTAGTGAAAAACTTTGTGAGCAACTATCAATCCATGCAGATCAGAAAATGGATGTACTTCTAATACACTAAGTACATGGTGTTTCTTCAGCTGACACCAGGATTCTACCGAACATTGACAAAGAAAAGCAGGGAAGGTTTGCAACTATGACCACAACTCTTTTATTAGCATGAAACCAAATATAGGTTGGCAATCAATATCTGTGCTGGAAACGTACAATACAAAACAATGGAAGCAACAAAGAAGAGAATTCAACTAGATATTTAAAAGTAAAAAAATATTGGCAATTCGAGGGTGCACCCCAGTACGTAATCATGATTCGTTTATACTCTTGTGTGCAAACTGTTATGCAAAATTATACAACCAAAACAAGACATAGGCAGTTCAGACATAGATGATTACCCTGAAGGATGGCTGGAACTCTGCAGGAGCTCCACCCTTCTCGCCAGCAAAGTCACCAGGAGCACCACGAGGACCACCACGGTAGCCATCCCTGTCACCAAACCTTGGCCTATCACCCTCAAAGCGTGGCGGACCTCTGCACAAATTGCAAGCAAAAGTAAGAGAAGTTATACAGCTAGATTTAGCCTTAACAAAAATAATCAAGAGAATAACATATAGTAACTGAAACTAACTATATTTGTACATCCTGAACTGTCTTTTTCATAATACAATCAAGGAACAAACAAATAGGCAGAAGAGGTGCATCCACAAATGAAGTAAACCATACAACAACAATTCTGACCACTCGAAGATTTATTAAGTCTAAGATTAGCTAAAAGAGTTAACACGGGCCATTGTTAACCACGTTCTAATTTCAAACCACAGCGCTGCAAAGCTAGGTCTATAGAATAAAGACTCAGCAGCTTAAACCATTAAGCCAAATTACACATAGCTATAACAAACGATACAAGCACATTAAAGACCTTCAGACGTCTTCAATTTACAACTAGCCATATTCAGTTCCAAACTTAGCAGTCATTTGACCATCACAATAAAAGGAAAGTCAGCTTCAACCTTCAGAAATTTTCAATACAGAACTAGTAGTCTTCATATACCAAGCTCAGTAGTCATTTCTTTAGAAGAAAATTTGGCAAGTTATCACTACTTCAGTCATCTTAGGAGCGCAACGAGGTATGACAACAGCAATGACATAGATAACAAGTTCATGACACAAAATGAGATGGCGTGCACATTCCCAATAGCCTGAAGCAAAAGATAACTATACCTTGGGCGGTCGCCAGGTGGGCCAGAGCCGAACGGGCGGCCAGGAGGCTTGGCAGACTTCTTGAGCGTGTTGGGCACGATCTCAGATGGCAGGTTGAGGAAGCTGCGCAGGTGCTCAATGCCTTCGTTGGTGAGGTACCAATAGTAGTGCTGCCACGAGAAGGTCTCCCTGACGTATTCCTTGGACTTGAAACTCTGCATGAGCTTGATCACCTGAAGGTTGGGCACGTCAATCTGCGGGTGCTTTGCCAGGTTGTAGTCCTTTTTGGCATAGAGCACCCCCTCTGCAATAGAACATACACACGCATCAAGCAACATAGTTTCAGAAATAAATGTGTTACGTTAATTAATGTTCGAATTTCCTGGTGCATAAGTTAGAATCAATCAGAGCATCGAATCTTTCATTTGGTTCTGATGGACATAATTTGTGACATTTCAGAACGCAAACCCCCTTTTATATGAGCTTATGCGAGCCATGATTTCACCAACGTATGGGAGTTTTGCAGCCTACACAAGTTCCTCGCATGCGAAATTCCACCGACGAATCAAATCCTATATAAAAAGTACATTGCACTATTTAACTATCAGCTTGCACTAAACGTAGTGTTTTCTGCTGTGGGTGTATCAGATCCAACATATTCACTACCGACCGGTCTCTGTTGCAGCTACGAGCGTACGAGACGAGGGGGTTGAGAACTACTAACCTTGGAAGAGGTACTTGCAGATCTCATTGCGGTTCTTCTTGGGGATGATCTGGGAGAAACAACAAACGAAATCAGCACAGCGTCAGGCAAGGTAAGACCTCGAAGGAACAGCAGATTCTGGCCTCGGATTCTCGCTTACCATGCTGGGCAAGTCGTGGGTAGGACGGGCTCCAGGTGCGCCGGGGCGAGGGCGAGGGCGAGGGCGACTGGCGGCGGCGCGAGGGAGAGAAAGGACGAACCCTAGATATTCTCACGGGTAAGCTTCTATATAGTCGCTCTCCCTCTCGTGTAGGGTTAGACGGCGGAACAGAGAGAGAGCGAGCGCGGTAGGGAGGGCTGAAATGTCAAGAGGAAAAGGCCCAGTTGATTCCGATCCGACGGGGCTGGTCATGAGCCCCTGAACCGCGGCCGATGGTGGGCCGACTCGTTGTAGCGTGTCTTTTCTAGCCATTTTTTTTCTTTCATTTCCCAATTGAGTGGACATTTGTCTTCTCAAAAAAAAAAAAGTTGAGTGGAGATTTGGTGGCCATGAGAGTGATCCTCTTTTTATAAAAGAAAAAGTGAAAAAAATATTTCTCAAATTTAAAAAATATGATCTTTTTTTTTGCGGGAAAAAGGATTGATATTAAAGTTCCGATCTTACAGAAAGATCCTGAAAAGAGAGAAAATTACAATCAGGTCCACTGGATCCCGATGTCGACGTGCTGCCGGTGGCACGCCGCCGCCGCTGTACCCCACGATGGCTTGGATCAGGTACAGCCTCTCCGCGGACGGGAAGTCGCCGGTCGCCGGCTCCAGAGAGCCTACAACCCGGGCCACCAACTTCTTTAGATGTGACCAATGATCTATCCCACAAACGTGCAAAATATCAATTTTAAATACTTTGTATTATGACCTAAGCAAAAATGAAAATTGTGTAGATCTGAGTATACATATTTTCAAAGCTCCAAAATTAATTTACATTTTTGTCATTTTTGTAGCCCAACATATAAAGATTTCCTGTTGCGGTTTTGCATGCTTGCAGGACACAACGTTGACTATGCTCAAATTTTATTTTTTGGATTTTTTAAAAACTTGTAAATATTTTTATGATTTTTTTAATGAAGGGGGCACTGGAGCTCGGGAGCCAAATACAATTTCTGCTCTGTTTTTTTATTTTTCCTGATTTATTTTCGGTTGTTTGTATTCCTTTATAGTTTGTATTTTTCACTTTTCTACTGTATTATATTTCTGTTGTTTGCGAAATTTTACTGACATATTAATAATCATCAACATCATAGATAGAAAGCTTCGTCAAAATCTTAGATCAGCTTGTAGACCATAAATCAAATACTTACATGGGCGGACCTAGGACAAAATTTTCCCAGTGTCCACATATACACTACATATTCGTGGATATCAAGCAATGCCATGGATAAAAACAACACAGTTAACAATCTTTCTCTTTGCAATGACACTGGTGGTTCATGAAAATGCTTACAGCGAAAATGCTTACGAAAGGCCAATATTCCACTTGAAATATTAGCTCGTAGAAAGTTAAATAATATTAGCTACTCCTTTCGTATATGGCGATGAGCAAGACAGCAGAGGCACTTCTTCTTCACAAGATCATGGGTTTTGTGGAAACGTTTATGGAGCTTCAAAGTAGTACCGACAGTGCGAGTTTTTGGTGGCAGGTTATGTGAGGCGTTGTGCCAGATTACTTAGCACTTGTTCGCGCCGTGCTACAGAGGCACTGAGACATTCTGAATGTCAAGTTACCAAGATTACACCCAGATACATGGGCAGCAGGCATCCTGACTCAGATGGATGCATGGCGAGAAAGGGTTTGATCCAGGTATTGCAGTTAAACCAGTACGCGACACACTAGACACTACTGGATTTGGAGCTCCCTGAGCCAATAGTTTCCGCTTCAGGGGATCAACAAATGTGTACATGGCACAGTTCAGACTCAGGTATTGCTAAGCTCAATATTGATGGCATGATTAATTTCAAGTCTGGTTTTCATGAGTTGTCAATTTCATTTGCTTGCCGTTCAACCAAGGATTGGATTGGCGCAACCCCAATTTTCTTTCAGAACATCCTTACTACAAATTGTAATGGTGGTGCTTTGAGTAAAGTTGCAGTGTTCTGCAGAAAAAACATAAGATCGCCGGGGAACATGCCAGAAACATACTGTATACACAAACATGGCAACACAAAAGATTATCACAGGATTAACTTGTGTGAAGCATTCAAGACAACGTTTGCAAAAGCTATGATACTGGAGTGAATCAAGATTGCATATAACAGCAGGTGGGTAGACAACACTGATCAATCTTGCAAACATCACTTACTACATAATATAATCATCATTGTGCAAAATTAAACGCCTCATGGGAAGGGAAACATCACATCCAGACTAGGAGAAGTTCACTCCATTGAGGAAGAGGTTGGGCCACCGCCAAAGCCACCACCACGGCCAAAGCCGCCCGCACCACCGCCACGGCCAAAGCCGCCACCAGAGGTCTGAAAAAAATTAGGGTGGAAAATTTGGTGAGCAAGTACTGATCCCTTCCGATCAAAAAATAGTTGTACTTTCAATACAGGATATGGAATTTCTTCAGCTGACACCAGAATAATGCCAACACTTAGACAAAGAACAGCATGAAAAGTAAGAATATATGAATGTAACTGTTGAGCGTGAAGCCAAATATAGCTCGACTATCAAAATCTTCTAATGTGCAGTGCTAAACTATCAGTCAAATATTCACAGTTCATATTATCAACATTCTAGTGTGCCCATAGAAACAAGCCATTTGTATGTTTAAATTCATGTTTGCCAATTATTATGTTATATCACACGACCAAAATAAGACATGGGCACTTCCGAGGACATAGTTGATTACCAGCCTTTTCTATGTTTAAATTCATGTTTGCCAATTATTATGCTATATCGCACAACCAAAATAAGACATAGGCACTTCCAAGGACATAGTTGATTACCCTGAATGATGGCTGGAACTCTGCAGGAGCTCCACCCTTCTCACCAGCAAAGTCACCAGGCGCACCACGAGGACCACCGCGGTAGCCATCCCTGTCACCAAACCTTGGCCTATCGCCCTCAAAGCGAGGAGGACCCCTGTAAAACGTCAAGTAAATATAATCAAAACTATAGAGCTAGACTTAGCCTCAACAAAAGCAATCAAGACGATACAACATTTATAAATCCTGAAAAAAAACTATCTTATAAATCCTGAAAACAACTATCTTGCTATCCTACTTATAAGCAATCAAGGGAATGAAGTAAACCATACAACAAAATTTCTGACCCGCATCCAAAAGAGATGGCACTAAGTCAATTCTTAGAACAATGCTGCAAAGCTATGTCTACAGAATAATGACTCTCCACCTTAAACCAGCAAGTCAAACACCAAAGAGGAATAACCTAAGATGCAAACACATGACAGACCTTAAATCATTTTAATACACAACTAGCAACCTTCAGATACCCAACTTAGTTGTTACTTAATTAGAAAAAAATCACAAGTTAGCTCTAAGTCAATCATCGCACTTAAGAGGTATGACAAGAGCCTGAAGCATAAATAACTATACCTTGGGCGGTCACCAGGTGGGCCAGAGCCGAATGGGCGGCCTGGAGGCTTGGCGGACTTCTTTAGCGTGTTAGGCACAATCTCAGATGGCAGGTTAAGGAAGGTGCGCAGGTGCTCAATGCCTTCATTGGTGAGGTACCAGTAGTAGTGCTGCCACGAGAAGGTCTCCCTGACGTATTCCTTGGACTTGAAGCTCTGCATGAGCTTGATCACCTGCAAATTCGGCACATCAATCTGCGGGTGCTTCGCCAGGTTGTAGTCTTTCTTGGCATACAGCACGCCCTCTGCAATTGCACATACACGCATCAAGCTAAAATGGTTTTGCAAATAAAAGTATTCACATGAATTCATGTTTGAATTTCCTAATGCAAGAAGTGATACCAATCAGAGCATGGATCATTTCATTTGGTTCTGATGCACATAACTTGTTTGAAATATCAGAAACCAAACCCCCTTATATGAGCTACTGGGGGCACATGATCTCACAAACATACAAGAGCTAGCAGACTACACAAGTTCCTCGCATGCAAAATTTCACCAAAGAATGGAGTCCTATATATAAACTACACTTCAGTTACGAGCCTACGAGGCCAGGGGCGTTGCTGACCTTGGAAGAGGTACTTGCAGATCTCATTGCGGTTCTTCTTGGGGATGATCTGGGAGAAACAGCACACGAGATTAGCACAGCGTCAGGGCATGTATAAACACCTCAGAGGAACAGTGGATTCTGGCCTCTGATGCTCGCTTACCATGCTGGGCAGGTCGTGGGTAGGACGAGCTCCGAGTGCGCCGGGGCAAGGGCGATAGGCGGCGGCGCAAGGGGGAGAAACGAAGAACCCTAATTCGGACGGGTAAGCTTTTATATAGTCGCTCTGGTGTAGGGTTAGACGACGGAACAGAGAGAGCGAGAGAGATCATCAAAAGGAAAAGGCCCAGTTTATTCCGATCCGATGGGGCTTGGTCATGGGCCCCTGAAGCATGGACGCTGGTGGGCTGACTCGTTGTGGCGCGGCTTTCTTTTTTTAGTTTTTTCTTTCTTTTCTGTTTTACATTTTTTGTCTTTTTTATTTTTATAATTCATTTATGTTTTAGAAAACTAGCCAAATATCTAGTAGTGTAAACGGATCGGATTGTGTAATGTTCTCTCCATATTCTTCGCCATTATCGGATTACGGATAATGATCGGATGTGGATTCATATAAAGGATAATATCGGATTACAGATTTGGATTGCAAAACGGAATGGAGTCGGACTGAAAACGGACAATATTGTCGGGTAAACATGTCAACGAGACATAATTTTATCATTGCAAACAATATGAAAAGATATTCAAAAGAATAACAACAAAGAGTGGCAGATCGTTGTTCAAAATTATACCAATGTCAAGATCGTAGTACTTAATAGCATTGCACCATGACCAAGCCGCACTTGTGTCTTCCTCTTCCTGTAAGTTTTTTTTTCGGAGGCATAATCTTTGCCTCATTACAAGCACCACAAGTTTTACCGCATGCAGTTTATTCTCTCAATATTACAAAATTTAAAGATTTAATATTATAAAACTTAAAGATTTAGCTCCCGCTAGTACCCAAAGTCTAGCCTCTCCTTTAATTATACCTAGTAGAAAATACGGCGGCGCAACCAACTTACGAGCATGGTGATGGATGTCATAGCCTTAGCCTTGCAAGCGAGCTTTGTCCATCAATCTTGGATGGAAGATCCTCCGTCCAATCATCCATAATGAGGTTCGGTAAGCCTAGCCATGTCTTGACCAATCTCCAAAGACTTTTAGTGAATCTACAATGTGAGAAAAGGTGCGTCGCCATCTCTTGGGTTTACTTGCATAGAGGACAAAGTCCACAATTTATCCATCCTCGTTTGTCCAATCTATGAGTCGTCCAAAGTCTATTTTAAATGACCAACCAAGCGAAGAATTTAATCTTTGACAACGCCCAAGCTTTCCAAATTAACTTATTCATGTTTGTACGTGTTGATCCAAAGAATTGGGCATTGTAAGCCAAGCTTGTAGAATATTCACCATTGCTTATGAGGTTCTGAACTATTTGGTCATCCTCCTCTCCAAGCTCCACATCCGTAGCTCCACCTAAAGATGAATGTACTCATGGATGTGGTGGATGGTAAGATTTGTGTCAAGCTTTATCTTGGAAATCCAAGCATTGTTGTGCAAATCTTGTTTGATGGTCCACTTCTTTCTCATGGAGATTTGGAAGATGAGTGGAGCTATGTCTTTCGGTTTCTTTCCATTTAGCCAAGGTGAGTCCCAAAAAGGCGCTATGTTCTGTTGCCAATAGTGATGGTTGTTGCGGCATAGAAAAGGCTCATATCCATCTCGCTACAAGGGCTCCCCATTCCAATCCAAAGTTTCTTACGATCGGTCCATTCGAGCCAAGACCACCTCAACCTTAGGGCCGTAGCAAACTTCTCAAGATTTAGGATTCCTAGACCCCCAAAATAAGTGGGTCTACAAACCGTTTCCCAATTTATCTTGCATTTGCCATCGGAGATCTCTCTATTGCCCGCCCAAAAAAAGGCACGCTCAATCTTGTTTAAGCTATTGAAATAACTCGGATGAATGTTGAGAGGTGTTAGGTGGAAAATGGATTGCGAGGTGAGTACGGATTTGACAAGCGCACCACAGATGGCTGCATTGATGTTCTTCCCATCTCAAGTAACCAACTTGCCCGCTGTTTTGTCCTCGAGGGGGTGGAAATCTACTCTTTTGAGTTGCCAAATCGAGAGTGGGAGACACAGGTATTTGATAGGGAAAGACGTGTGCATCACTGGTAAGTTACCAAGCACTTCCTATAAGTATGATTGCCGGCGAGATGTGCCACACGCAAGGGCGTTACAAGATAGGCGGCGTGGACAGCAAAAGGACCCGAAGAGGCTAGGAAGATCGTACTAACCAAGGTTCAAAAAGGTAGCGTGTAGGAATTATAATGTATGGCTTGTAACCTTTCTACTATATTATTTATTCCCCGGAATCTCAATATGGAATTTCACAATTGCATTTGAATATTGCTCATTGTACTTAAACGGAATAGTGTCTAAGGAAGTTGGTTACTGATATATACTGAAACACAATATTTCTTTATACTAGAATTATATAATGTATAAAGGCCCAGCGTGGTATTATTAGGAAAGCTATATGAATTGATTAAAGTATGCGAATTTGAACTTGATTTTCAAATTCAACATGTGACTCACACACGTGTGCTTCTAAAACTATTTGTAGATTAAGACTCCTGGATGGTTACTAATTATCGTGGTTGGTTTGGTTAACTTTGAATCTTTGTTTAAACAGTTTTATCTAGAATTTATCCATGGAACTACGATTTAAATAAAACTGAAATTAGCACTGTTTACAAGTCCCTAACCCCTAGCCTCAAAGATCATTGTGAGTGGCACCACGAAAAAGGATAGAGGAAATATAGGTTAGAACGTATTGTGCTGAGATCCAACATTGGTATCAGAGCTAAATTAGGACACTTACCTTTATTGAAGATTAAACCGATCTGGAAATTCATGGTTGGTTCAATGGCAGATTCTATGGCCGCGGAATTCGCTACCGAACTTCAACCCAATCTAATCTACAAGGAGTACTACCCAAGCTGCCTAGTGATCAATCAATCTATATAGCTAGCTAATTGCTACAACCACCATCCGTCATCAGATTAATCTCTTCACGCACGGGACCGGACACCCAGCGCCGCCTTCAGCCAACTCGTCGCCACCACTTCCGTGCTCTGCTAGGCGTAGCCCCTATTGCCCAAGGACTGTTGCGACTCGCCGCCGTCCCTCCCATCCCTGGTCGGCAACACGTCGTTGTCGTCTCCCTTGGTCTGCACCACCTCGTCGCTGCCTCCCCGGTCTGCAATACCTCGGCGACCTCATCAACTCGCCGTCCAAGCACTCCATCGACAAGCCAGTGTTGCGAACGAAACATCTGCATCGCCAACGGGAATCAATGGCAATCATACCTCCATCTACTAGCATCCATGTGCTCTGCTCCTCTTCATAGGCAGTGCATGGAACCTGTTCGACGAAACGCTGGTAATAAAACAGGAAACTAACTTCATTATAAGCAACTCGATCCCGATGGCCTCTAATGCTATGTTTGCTGAGTTGATGCGTGCATACAAACTAGATGGAAACAACTTCAAAGTTTGGAAGAGGAAATTACTATATTTGCTTACTTCTGAGAACATTGACTATCATTGAATTGGATGAACCAACCCATCCAGCAGAGGATTCTACAGATGAGGAGAAGCGGGAATACGAGGATGAATTTAAGCAATGAAAGAAGGATAACAAGACTAACATGGTATTCATGCTTGGTTCAATGGAAGATTCTTTGGCTATGGAATATGAGTCTGAGGATACAACCTATAACTTTATGCAAAGGGGGATTTTGGGGATTCTAATGAAAGTGTTGGGCCTGGTGAATAAATTTCTAACATCCAAGATGGGTGACAAATCTGTCAACGAACACTTGAACAAGCTTATTGTCTTGGTCGAGGAACTAAAAAGTGTTGGTGAGGAAGTCCAAGTAATGGTTGTCCTAAACTCCCTGCCACCATCGTGGGAATAGTTCAAGATTTCCTTTTGCCATTCAGAAAGTACACTCAATATGAGGAATTTAAGGCAGCACTTGTTGATGGAGGAAGACAGGAAAAAAACCAAGGGAAAGAGAGAGGCTCCCATCATACAGAGCTGCACCTTGGCAAGCATAGAAATAACAACAATAAGAAGAACTGGAATAAAAGGAAGTCAAATAATGACTTGACGGACAAAATTAACTTCAAGCATGACTGTGATCAGAGACACCATAGAGATGATAGAAGGGATATGGGATAGCGCAGAAAATCCAGATGTCATAATTTTGGTTTATCTGGACACTTTAGATCTGAATGCTCTAAGAGGAGGAAGCCAAGTGACAACCTGAACAAGAACGATAAGCATGACAGCCGCAAGGGGAATCACTCACATGAAGGTATACCAAATGTGTACCTTTGCACTGAATCCTTATTTAGTAGTACTTTTCAGTATAGTAGGATTGTAGATTCTGGTTCTACTACACACATTGCTAGGATGTATAGTTCTTTTAGTAATATTAGAACAATTCCTAAAGGAACTAGACATGTCTACTTAGGAACAAATGCTAAAGCAGACATACCTGGATTTGGAAACTATACAATAGAACTCCCTAATGGAGGAAAACTGGTACTGGAAAATTCCTTGTATGCACTCAACATGAGAAGGGATTTGATATCAATATCAAAATTAGAAACTATTGGATATAAAATTCTTTTTGGAGATGTTAAAGTCAAAATTCTATTAAATAAGAATTTGGTACATTATGGAGATAGACATGATGGACTTTATTTTTTAAATGATATCATGGATGATGATTGCATGATAGGCAAACATGACTCAATTGTGAGGAACATAAATGGAAGTAATAATAGTCCAGAGTCATACCTTTGGCATTTGTATCTTGGACATATATCGAAAAATAGAATCAAGCGACTTATAACATAAGTTCTGGAATTTTGAACTTTAAGTGGGAGGATTATGGCGTATGCCAAGCTTGTATAATGGGGAAAATGACTAGGTCACCTTTTACCAAAGCCAACAAATCTACAGAACTTCTAGCTATTGTTCATTCTGACAAATGTGGGGAATTTTCCACACCCACTTCGGGAGGGCAAAAGGTTTATTTCATTACATCTATAGATGGTTATTCCAGATTTGGGTATGTGCATCTTCTTAAGCATAAATAAGAGGGTTTTGAAGCTTTCAAAGAATACAAAAGCAGAGGTGGAAAATCCACTAAATAGGAAAATCCACTAAATACACATCAGGAATACTAGATGAATTTTGTAAAGAACAAGGCATTGTCCATCACTTTACTTTACCCAATACACCACAACAAAATGGAGTGGTGGAAGGAAGGAATAAGACTCTAATGGACATGCTTAGGTCGATGATGACCTATTCTGATCTACCTCTGACTTTTTGGGGGCAAGCTTTACATATTGTCGTGTATTTGTTGAATCACTCTCCATCCAAAGCAGTAATAGTGACGCCCTATGAACTATGGAAACATAGGAAACCATCTTTGTGCCATTTAGCAGTTTGGGGTTGCAATGCTCAAATTATAGTACCAAGTCAATTGTGCACTAAATTACAACCAAAGAGTACCTATTCAAAGGGATCAAATGGCTACCTTTTATGATCTAGAAATAAAGAAATTAATTGAAAGTGGGGATGATGTTTTCTTAGACTAGGATACACTCCTTCGTGTTAAGCGTGCTAGGGTGGAATTACTTGTGCAAACCAAAAATTCTGAGATGCCTAAAACTGATAATTCAAATAAGGAAAATAATGATTTAGGCGAAAACTCGACCACAACTAGCATGCCTAGGAGAAGTGGGAGGAATACACACACACCTTCTTATTTGGATGAATATTATGTTTCTTGGGGGAAGTATACTCTAAAGTTCATGCATCAGAGGAAGAACCAAAGTCATTCCAATCTGCATTAGCAAGTCTAGAATCTAATCTCTAGATGGAATCCATGTATGAGGAATTAAACTCTACGAGGAAGAACAAAGTTTGGACACTTGTTGATTTGCCAAACCATCGGAAAGAAATAGGATCCTATCCGCAAAAAAAGTAAAGCACTAGGATCTAAATGTGTATTTAAACAGAAATTAAATGCATCCAGAAAAGTAGATAAATATAAAGCCAGACTTGTAGCTAAAGAATACACACAAAAGGAAGGTATTGACTTCGTGGAACCTTCTCCCCTTTAGATAAATTTCCATCTGTACGAATCATAAGTGTGCTGACTGCATATTATGATCTCGAACTACATCAAATGAACGTAAAAACTGCACTTTTTAATGGTACTTTAGAAGAAGAAATATACATGAATCAACCTGATGGATTCGTGGAGAAGGGGAATGAAGGGAAAGTTTGTAAACTAAATAGATCAATCTATGGGCTTAAACAAGCCTCATGACAGTGGTATATTCTTTTCGAAATTGCTATTACGTCTTATGGTTTTTCCATGACGGAAGGAGATCATTACATTTATTCCAAAATAGTGGGATACAAATTTGTTTTATTATCTCTCTATGTTGACGATACTATCATTGCTTCTAATGATAAATCAACACTGTTGGAAGTTAAAAATTGGTTGTTCTAATTTTTACATGAAATATATGGGAAATGCTTCCTATGTTTTGGGAGTGGAAATACAGAGATAGAAGGAATATAACTTTGGGATTGTCTCAAAAGGCATATCTTAGTACTGTACTTAAAAGGTTCTCTATGAAAAAATGCAAGTCAGCTCATGTACCTATAATGAAGGGAATTAAACTTAGCGATGAAATGAGTGCTAAAACTCCCGAGGAAAAGGAAATGATGAGCAATATTCCATATTCATCCGCATTGGGTCTTTAACGTATGCCATGCTATTTACTAGACCTGATCTATGCCATGTCGTCGGTTTATTGAATAGATACCAGTCTAATCCGGGGGAATTACATTGGAAGTAGATCTTAAATACTTTGCGCTATGTGAAAGGAACTATGGACTATCACTTATGCTTTAATGTCCACAATGTCCAGCTATAGGGTTTTGCTCATGCTGATTAGAAAGGGAATCTGGACGAACAAAGATCTACTTCTGGTTATATATTCAAGCTAGCAGGAGGTGCAATATCATGGAGGAGCAAGAAGAAAGATTCTGTAGCAGTTTCTGAAAGGATAGAGATGTCGCCTAGAGAGGGGTGAATATGCAATTTCAAAACTATTACGGTTTTGGCTTGATAAAATACAGAATTAAATTAACGTTTATTTTACAAGCACAAAACCTAAATACACTAGGCTCAACTAAATGTACCAACAATAAGTTAAGCTAAGCAAGATAGTAACAGTGACGCCCTATGAACTATGGAAACATAGGAAACCATCTTTGCGCCATTTAGCAGTTTGGGGTTGCAATGCTCAAATTATAGTACCAAGTCAATTGCGCACTAAATTACAACCAAAGAGTACCTATTCAAAGGGATCAAATGGCTACCTTTTATGATCTAGAAATAAAGAAATTAATTGAAAGCGGGGATGATGTTTTCTTAGACTAGGATACACTCCTTCGTGCTAAGCGTGCTAGGGTGGAATTGCTTGTGCAAACCAATTTTTTTGAGATGCCTAAAACTGATAATTCAAATAAGGAAAATAATGATTTAGGTGAAAACTCGACCACAACTAGCATGCCTAGGAGAAGTGGGAGGAATACACACGCACCTTCTTATTTGGATGAATATTATGTTTTCTTGGGAAAGTATACTCTAAATTTCATGCATCAGAGGAAGAACCAAAGTCATTCTAATCTGCATTAGCAAGTCTAGAATCTAATCTCTAGATGGAATACATGCATGAGGAATTAAACTCTATGAGGAAGAACAAAGTTTGGAAACTTGTTGATTTGCCGAACCATCGGAAAGAAATAGGATCCTATCCACAAAAAAAGTAAAGCACTAGGATCTAAATGGGTATTTAAACAGAAATTAAATGCATCCAGAAAAGTAGATAAATATAAAGCCAGACTTGTAGCTAAAGAATACACACAAAAGGAAGGTATTGACTTCGTGGAACCTTCTCCCCTTTAGATAAATTTCCATCTGTACGAATCATAAGTGTGCTGACTGCATATTATGATCTCGAACTACATCAAATGAACGTAAAAACTGCACTTTTTAATGGTACTTTAGAAGAAGAAATATACATGAATCAACCTGATGGATTCGTGGAGAAGGGGAATGAAGGGAAAGTTTGTAAACTAAATAGATCAATCTATGGGCTTAAACAAGCCTCATGACAGTGGTATATTCTTTTCGAAATTGCTATTACGTCTTATGGTTTTTCCATGACGGAAGGAGATCATTGCATTTATTCCAAAATAGTGGGATACAAATTTGTTTTATTATCTCTCTATGTTGACGATATTATCGTTGCTTCTAATGATAAATCAACACTATTGGAAGTCAAAAATTGGTTGTCTTCTAATTTTTACATGAAATATATGGTAAATGGTTTCTATGTTTTAGGAGTGGAAATACAGAGATAGAAGGAATAGAACTTTGGGATTGTCTCAAAAGGCATGTCTTAGTACTGTGCTTAAAAGGTTCTCTATGAAAAAATGCAAGCCAACTCATGTACCTATAATGAAGGGAATTAAACTTAGCGATGAAATGAGTGCTAAAACTCCCGAGGAAAAGGAAATGACGAGCAATATTCCATATTCATCCGCATTGGGTCTTTAATGTATGCCATGTTATTTACTAGACCTGATCTATGCCATGTCGTCGGTTTATTGAGTAGATACCAGTCTAATCCGAGGGGATTACATTGGAAGTAGATCTTGAATACTTTGCGCTATGTGAAAGGAACTATGGACTATCACTTATGCTTTAATGTCCACAATGTCCAGCTATAGGGTTTTGCTCATGCTGATTAGAAAGGGAATCTGGACGAACAAAGATCTACTTCTGGTTATATATTCAAGCTAGCAGGAGGTGCAATATCATGGAGGAGCAAGAAGCAAGATTCTGTAGCAGTTTCTAAAAGGATAGAGATGTCGCCTAGAGGGGGGTGAATAGGCAATTTCAAAACTATTACGGTTTTGGCTTGATAGAATGCGAAATTAAATTAACGTTTATTTTACAAGCACAAAACCTAAATACACTAGGCTCAACTAAGTTCACCAACAACAAGTTAAGCTAAGCAAGATAGCACAAGATATATGTACTTCAAACTCAATGTCTATCACAAGGAAAGTAAGCTCGAGTATAGAGATAACCGAGGCACGCGGAGACGAAGATGTATTCATGTGTTCCCTTACAAGAAGGTACGTCATGTTGGAGAGGTGTGGGATTCCACAAAGGATTTCCCAACGCCATGAAGGCTCACATTCTTCTCTGAGTCTATCCCACGAAGGAATATGCCCTTTCCTTATGGCTAGCTTTTCCTCCACTCCGGAGATGGCAAGCTCCACAACCACTTCACAAGCTCCACGAAGGAGAATCCCGGGTCTCTTCACAATCTTCCATTAAGAGGACACCGCGACACCAACCACCAAGCTAATTAGGAGGTCACCCTCCAAGAGTAACAAGCTCATGGTCTCTCACTCGAACAAATCATAATGGAGAGCTCAACACTTATGCAAGAATGCAAAGAAAGAACACCAAGAGTGCTCAAATCCTTCACTCTCAAATCCGACCAAAGCAACAAGTTCTAGGGAGGAATTAGAGAGAAAGAATAATGGTAGAAGTCAACCAATGACTCCAAGATCTAGATCCAAAGGGTTCCCCTCACTTGGCGGAGGAATTGATTGGTGGGGATTGTAGATCTAGATCTCCTCTTCAAAAGCCCTCAAAAAGATGCAAGAATCATAGGAAGGGAGAGGAAGCAAGCTCAAAGGGGTCAACAATGGAGGTCAAAAACATGCTCAAGAACCCTAAAACTTTGGGGAAGAAGCCCCCTTTTATACCCCTTCAAGGGGGATGACCGTTGGAGACAAAACGAGCTGGACGGACACATTCCGGTGGGGAAACCGGTGCCGCCGGATCTGGCGCCGGAATTTCCGGTTGACATGAAAAGTTCCGGTCTTGACCGAAACAGCAAACAAAACATTTTTTTGGTGGTTCGCCGGAAATTTTGGCCCCAGACTCGGCGTCGCCGAAATTCCCGTCGGAACCAAACAAGACAGACGAAAACGGCGATAACTTTTGCGTCCAGACTCGGATTTTAGCAAACTTACAAGATATATCTATTAGAGAGTAGAAAACCCAAGAAAGAGAAAGAGGTAAAGAACCAAATAAGGTGAGGTATGAAACCTCCCTAAAGACGAACCAGTAAAACCTCTAAACTCAAAAACGCAATAGAAGATGCATATGAATTCTGTTTTCGATGAGCTTGGGCTTATTGAAGAGCTAGAAACAAGCTCAAGAACCACACATAGAGAAATAACAAGAAGCAACAATATAGGGAGAAGCAAATTATGCAAAGGATTAAGCTCCCTACGACAATGTGATCAAGTTACCCAACCAGAATCCCCTCTTAATAGTGCGGCTATCTATCCTATAACCCGGTCTCCCAACAACCACCTTTAGACTGGTAGAAGGAAAACCTAGCAAGGCCATAACTTTGCCTTGTGCATCCCGCTTGATCTTGATGACAACGCTTCAAGCTCCATCCAAGCTGGAATGCATTACTTGATCATTGTTGCTTCGTGAAGACTCATAATTTTCTCCCCCATACACCACTATGGGATAGCTTCATTAAGACACGTCTTCACATGTCCATTATCACCAATATTGACGGCAAGCTTCAAGCAAATGATCTTCTCGAGATGCTTATCTTGAACTTGCCCTTCTCGGCCTTGATGACAATCACCACTTGATGTCATCGTCTCATGGGCTATATGAGATCTTCACTTTTGAAGCATGCCCATGGAAAAATACCTATCCCATATAGAAAACACAAAGGCACATATACAATGGGTTAGACAAGGCTTACCATACCACAAGATCCATGTGGTACATTCTTTATGCGTCATGTGTTGACCAACTTGAAATCCCTCTTCGCTCTTTGTATTGGTCAACCAAGTACCTTCTCATGCTCTATCTCAATATCTTGAGGTACATAAGGAACTCTTCATTTGATTACATGCTCTAAACCTTAGTCAACCATAGCTCAACTAATGAGGCTACCATGACACCGACTTAGAGCCATATCTTGAATTCTTCTATTGAGATCACACTCTCAAGATCTTGATCATACCATATTCTTATCTTCAACTCGATGATCTTGATGCCAATACTCAAGGTATATCTTTATATTCATGGCATCCATACTTGAATCCAACACATGGACTACAAGCATGACCTATGGAATATTCCTTCATATAAAACTCAAAGAAAACATTAGTCCATAGGGATTGTAATTAATCACCAAAACCACACATAGGGGAAATTACACTTTCAATCTCCCACATTTTGGTAATTGATGACAATCACAACAAGAGGGTTTATGTAATGAATATTAGAAACAAGTACGCAGAATAAGTTGTATACAATAGGTTGTATTTGATATGGTTAAGTAACACAAAGATACTAGCCCATATCAAAACTGATTCTACTCACACAAACTACAACAAATGCAGGAGATGTGAGTAGAACCAACATATATAGAGCAAACTCCCCCACAATATATGCACGTGTGATGAACTTGAATTTTATTGCATGCATTGTCAAGCATAACCTTTGGGAGAGTTTCCACTATATATTCAACCATGCAAAGCATAATAAATATGAAATGCATGAAAGTCAAACACTTAAGAACAAACCAATCTTAAGTACAAAACCATTTCCCTTAAACCCTATAAACTTCTCCCCCATTGACAACAAGTGCCAAAATGGATGACAAGGTTAGAAGGACAATATAGTATGAGTTCCTACCCAAGGTGTGCATTACTTGTAATATGAGTGAAATCATTTGCACATATCCAATAATGAATACTTAGAGGAAATCAAACTATATTGAGGATCAAAGGTTGCTAAAAGGATAACAAGGTGAAGAAACTTCAATGGATGAAGCAAGCAATCAAAACATCCAAATAATCAAATGGACAAATAATGCTCTAAATGAAATAAGGAAGCTCCCCAAGGTTCGTTCATAAATTAGTTGTTTCATTTGAATACCATATGCACAAACATGGAATACTCACTCCCTCTATATCATTTAGAACACAACCAAGATACAAGGAGTACAGATATAAATCAATACACTTGTCAAGACAAGCTTAAGTCCAAAAGAAACCGAATATGAGATATGAGTGCGTGAAGATGCAATAAAAGTAAACCAAGCACTCATAAATCAATACCTTACCAATACCATTAAAACAAGAGGATAAGAGAGATGGTCGGCAAAGAGCGAGGATATCAAGGCAATAGATTAACACTCTCATGCATATAAGTTTCTAAGTGGGCAAAACATGAGAATAATCCACAAAGAAACATCCACGCATAAGAGGTTAATAAAAATAAGAAAACATGATATCCAAGAGGAAGTCATAAGATATACAAAAAAATGATATTTTGCTTAAGTGCATATATAACCCATGGCTCTATTTTCTCTTATGGTATATCAATGAACTTCACAAAAAAACTCAAAAACATCACAACTAACACTAAGGGAACTAATGCTAGTTGGGATATTTTGAGAAAGGCAACAAGTATCAAAAGGAAGGATTCAATGCAATTTCAACAATATTGCACATGAGAGTACCCTAAGGAATTGATATGCAATAAATTGCTAGAAGGCATATTTGGAATTGGTGAATCATGAACATGATTTTGTATAATCCCCATTATATGCATCATCTCAAATTACTCACATAAGCAATAAGGATAGAGAAGTCTTCAAAGATCCTTGCAAGAATTGCAACATTTACAAACAAATAAATTCATGCCAAGATATAACCTACAAGAGATTGGATGGAAGAATAGTATGCATGATACTTGTTACCGAGATAACAATGGTATGATGTAGTAGATAATAATTCTTCGATCATCCTAGCTTGGCTCCAATTATCATGTGGTGACAATACCTTCCTTATAGATAAGACAAGCATCCATTGCATCTCGAATGTACCTAAAACAACATTCAAGTACATCTTGGTCCCCAAACTCATTGGGTCCAAAGTGGTTAGACTAACCACAATACATAGGACACACTTCATAAAAATATGTGCATATTTAGAGATGAAATTTGAATTTCATGCACATCTTAGTTGTTTAAGGATTTTATGGAGTATACCCTATATATTGGATTAAAGAAAGCAAAACATGATATAAGATATACATTTAGTAAACATGCATGCACGAGACTTTCATGATCCAACGAAGATATATTTTGGACAAAACACCAAAAATTTAAGGAGGCATACAAGGTGTGACAAAACACATTTTTTGTCCAAACTATATCAAAGAATCAAATCAACACAAGATTTGTTCAACAAAGTTCAACAAATGAACCAAGCAAAAACTATTGAGCATAAAAGATGAAATAAAAACACAAATTCTCAAAGAATTATCTCATTCAAGCAAATAAAATGGAGAAGAAAGAATGAGATAACAAACTCCCCAAAGAGCAAGGTTTCAACAAATAAACCAAACCCTTAACACTTTTCACAATGGGACAAGGTTTCGAAAAAAGGTTTGTCTTCCACTAAAACACATTTTATAATAATCAAAAACATCATCAAAGAGATGTTCAAAAGCTAAAGAAGACAATGAGAGTCACAACAAATTTTTGGAGAGAAAATAAGGAAATAAGAGGTGAAATCCAAGGTGAAGATGATCCACAAATGCTACCACACACAAGTATATCAATTGTCGAAGACAATGAGTGTATTGGAATTGATTTCCGGTGGTATGTTGCATAGATATTAAAGATAAATCTTCACAATAAAAAGCATAGGATAGGAAAAAAAAGATTAAGCACTATGCAAAGATAGAGATTCTTGATAGCTTCAACTAGTCACACAATCACGCAAAGCAATGATTAGAATAACTTGAAGCAAATGGTCTCCCAAATTAGATATAGAGATACGTATTTGAGGAAGGCACCACCAAGAATTTCTTACTCAAACAATGACCGAAAGGATGAGCAATAAAAGCTTCTAACAAAAATAGGACCTTGTTTGAGCAAACATGCCACCTAGAAACAAGATAATCAACAATATCAACTCTAAGTGGCACTAACTCATATGTTCACATTTCCTAGGATTGTGATATGCAAAAGGAGCATATTACTCCCCCATAACGTGATATTCAAATTTTCTTAATAAGAGGCAAAGCACCCTCAACTAGAGATAATTAATGGACATGTAGAATTTGAATTTCTCATGAGTATGACACACCACATAGTGACTATATAAGCTTGCAATATCAATACTAAGTGGTAGTAATCATGTACACACATTTTAAGGTTTGAGATATGCGCGAGGCATATCACTCCCCCAAAATGGGATGTTCCATTAACCACTCGAAAAGAGCCAAATAAGATATCATCAAGATGCATTAGAGGCTCAAAACAAAACACACGAGTAAATGATGTGCCAAACACCTAGACGTACTTGAATACACAAAATAAGCAAGCATGAGGCACACTAAATACAAACACATACTTGGTACAAAACCAAAACATGTAAAGGGGTAAGTAACTTACAATATAAAAGAGTTGAGTTTGAGTTACCGCAAAGAGGCGCATTGGATATATGGTAGGGAGATGATAATCCTTATAGTTTGGCTTGATCAGATATAATATATGAAGATCCCTTAATTCTTCATGAGTTAGCCAAGTCTCCAATGCCCTCCACAAACACCTATTGGTCAAGGTTGATCTTGTTGGTCCCCAACTAAGTTGGGTCCTAAGAGGTTAGTCACAATAGGCTTGACAGCCCAAATGGTTCTCTTCTTGACACCACTTTGAGTTCCAACAAACTTGGAAAAAACATTGCCATACTTATCCTTCCCAAGAGGGTAATCATCATCAACAATGATAGGGTTAGATAAGGTACCGTTTGAACATGAAGAGGCAAAGTGCCCCTTCTCATGACATATGTAGCAACAAGTGCTCCCCTTTCTATTCTTCATTAATTTCTTAGCTTGGGGACCATTATGTTGATTCTTCTTGGGAAGTGGCCTAGCATCAACTTGAGGTTGAGATTGGGCTTGACCTTGAACTTCTGGCCTCTTCCCTTGTTGCTTCTCACTCAAGTGCTTTTCTTTAATGGACAAGATCTTACATGATGTCCTACAACCTTGCACTTGAAGCAAATAATCTTGGCCGAATTCTTGATTTTGTCTTGGCCCTTCTTCTTGTTTCTCTTGGACTTGTTCTTGTTATTGGAGTTGAATACAAGTCCACTTTTATCATTAGGGTTTTTTTGCACACTCAAAATATTATCGAGTGTGGATTTCCCTTCATGACTCTTTTCCAAGTCTTTCTTCAAAGAAGTGACTTGGGCCTTGATGAGCTCTTTGATTTCCTCTACAAGGTTAGTAGAAATAGAGGTACTAGAGGAAGTAGAAGCTTCATTGTTAGAGCAACAAGGCAAATCAAGTAATCCAACACAAGGTTTATCACTAGTATGACTACAAGGATCACTACGACTAGCACATGGCAAAATAGCATTTTGAGTAGAAGTTGTGCTAATGTCTAAAAGAGGCTCACAATATGTTACCTTAGTAATACTTGCCTCACAAACTAACTTTAGCCCATCATGGGACATTAGAAGATCATTATGAGAGCCTGGGAGCTTTTCATGACTTTCTTCCAATTTCCCATAATTACTAGCTAGCAACTCAAGCCGAGCCCTTAGCTCAATATTATCCTTTAATATAGATGCTTCACAAGAAGTATATTTGGTAGAACTAGCATCATTCATATATTTTTACTTTTCAAGATCATAAGATTCAATATTTTGTGTGAGGAGACAATTAGTGTGCATCTCCTCGGCAAGCTCTTGCTTAAAGAGATTGAATCGCCGACTCCCATCATCAAGTTGGAAATCCAACTCCTCTATGGTTCCCGTTTGTTTAGTCATGGTGTCCATAACATGTTTGAGACAAGAAACGACCTTATTATTACCACGAATAGAGGTACACAAAAAAGTCAAGTCAAGCACAAGAGCACTAGTATCCTCATCAATGTCATCATCACTATCATCATTATCACTGCTATTATCTTTAGAACATATGTTGGGATCCAAAGTAGGAGATACCTTTGGTCCTCGTGCCATAAGGCACATGTGAGCACGGGAGGATGAAGATGAGGATATTCTTGCATGTTCATTCATGATCGTGTCTTTCTCCATAGAATGCTTGATTTCCTCTACATTGTTAGATAAACAACTAGATGAAATATAAACATTTTGTTCATGGGAACAAGGCAAATCAAGCATATCATCTACACTATTACTCAAATAATTTCTAGAGGATATGCAAGGACTGGCAACACAAGAGGATATAACATCATTGTTGCAAGAAGTGTTTAAGTACAAACAAGAAACATTGCAATGGGATAGAGATGACAAATCATCATTAGTGAGCACAATATCAACACTGCAATTTCTAACACCACTCATGTCGTGGTGGTGGCACGACAAATGCCGTGGATAGGCTAAAGATGGGGCCAATGTACGCTAGGGGAATCCAGGGAGGGATAGCGTGGTGATTCCACGCACAAGTGTTGATTTATTTGCTCTATCAATGGTGGCTTACAAGTGCTCCTCGAGCTGTTCGTGAGAAGGAGACTAGTTCTCTTACTCCCCACTACTATGCTCTAAGGTCCAACCAAGACAGAATGATTGGTCCCCTTCTATGGAGGCCCTGGTGCTCATTATATAGCCGAGCCCGGATTACAAAGTTAGGGCATACGTGGAGGCATATTCCCCGAATATGCTCATTGGTTAAAGCTAGATGCTTTTTTATTCACTTTAACGGTTCATCCAGACTATGGACGTAATCCTCTTCATACCCCTTGCTTTTAAGCATCACCAGACACGAGCTACATCAGCTGACATCGCCCACGTCATCTTGGTCGGCCACGCCCCACTGGTCCTTCCCTCTGCTTGCTTCGCTCATGCTATAGCGCACAGAGGCTACCTTTTGACCAACGGGAGATTCCTTCCTTCTCTTGGAAGCCAAATGGTAGTCCGGCCAGCGCTTGGCTAACCCGGCTACGAGAGTACCTGCATATTTAGTGGATAGACATGGCCGACATAAATCTTATGCCGGCCGGGTTAATGTTAAGCAAATACCCAATGGACCGGGTTACTCCGTAAGTCGGCCTGCCTTGAGGTAACCCGGCCAGCACTTGCTTTGACCATGCCGTACCTCGGCTAACTCGGCCTTTATACCCCGGCATGACCCTACCCGGGGTATCCCCCCAACATTAGTCCCCGAAGCTGGTGCGGTCTTAGCAACTTCAGCTGTTAAGGCCACAATAGGTTCCCCTATCCAAATCTGCGCTTCTTCGGCTGAGTTATCGTGTAATCCGAACTCTTCTCTTTGATGTTCCCTTGGCCCGTTCCGAGTTATTTCTTGTTGGCCGGGTTTTTGCTCACGTATCTGGGTTACCTTTCCTTCTCTCATACGCTTCCCCACGTCCTACGTGGAGGGTAATCTTCACTTTGCCTCATTTTAAGGGTTGCGCCAGTTACTGTGCCGGTTACTGTAGTAATGTTAGGAATAACTGCTACGCACGTCGCGTCGTGGCAGCGCCTCGTTAACTGTAACACCACATCACGTCACGGGATCTTTCGTTCCCTGTGCCCCTTGTTGTGGCTTGTGTTTGATTGGTCCATTTTGCTGCGTACACAAGCACATCGTGCGGTTGGGCCACCGCAAAGGATCCCACTACGCGCCCGCATAGCACGGTTAAATAATGGGGGCAGGGTCCATCTTGGGGAAGTTCCCCACACTTCGTGCCCCTGCCTCTCTTCTTCTCCACTGCAATGCCTCCGCCACCACCGCTTCTGCGCCAGTGCCGCGCCGCCGCAATTGTGCCCAGCCGCGCCTAGCGACCGTGCCATCGCCTTTGCTTGAGCTGCTCACAACGGGGACCTGCGCTTCTAGATTCCCTGCGGCCGGCTACCTCTTTTCTGACTTTGTTCTTGAGGAGCTTGACCACACCATGACTGAATAGGAGGCCGTCGTCATCGCCCAGCAAGAGGAAGAAGATGAAGCCCGCGAGCGCGGTGGCTGGGACAGCGCCTTCGTCTGTCAAGATGACATTGACTGGCTGTATGTCACGCGTCGCATCCCCGCGGGCGTCGCCTGTCGCCTCACTGCTCAAGAAATTACTCCCTCTCCAAATCCAGGGGAGTTCGTTGTTTTTCTCTCCCACTTCTAGCACGACTTCGGCCTACCCGTTTCTGATTTATTCCATGATTTCATTTCCACATATCAATTGCAACCGCACCATCTCCCCGCTAATGCCATTAACTCTCTTTCCTCCTTTGCGTCCGGCATTGAGGGGTATATCAGCCTCTAGCCCTCCAAGGAGATGTGGATCAAATTCTTTGGTCTGCGGAAGAATGTTGTCCCTGACAAGCACCTCAACCCCGCCGAGAACATCTGACCCAATGCGGTGGAGCCTCCATTTCTCCCTGCAAGAACTTCGCATTCCCCCGGGTCACCGGGCTCGAGTCCTGTAAGGGCTGGTGATGTCTATGCACTTCTATTCTTGTAGACAATTGCTGGGCCTCCAAGTGCAGAGGTTTGTAGAACAGCAGCAAGTTTCCCTTAAGTGGATTACCCAAGGTTTATCGAACTCAGGGAGGAAGTGGTCAAAGGTATTCCCTCTCAAGCAATCCTGCAATCAAGATATAAGAAGTCTCTTGTGTCCCCAACACACCCAATACACTTGTCAGGTGTATAGGTGCACTAGTTTGGCGAAGAGATAGTGAAATACAAGTGGTATGGATAATTATAAGTGGTAAAGGTGCTAGAAAGTAGCTTGACGGGTAAGAAGAGACTAAAGGCGATCTGAAATAAAGATAGAAGCAAGCAAACATGTAACAGATCTAGTTGCAAACGGTGTTTCAATGCTTAGAAACAAGTCCTAGGGATCATACTTTCACTAGTGAACACTCTCATATAAATATCTTCTCTTCATGATACTACTCTGAACTACTCTCCGGTTGGACACTCTAATCCACGGTAGGGCTATAACAGCACACCTCAAAGTTCGCTTTCTCCATCTAGGTAACCCCACACTGTCACCTTGAGCGCTGGATGGTTCCAACAAACACCACAATTTCATAGAAACATCCAACTCCAAATATAACTCATAACAAGTATTTGTAATCTCTAGCCTAAGTGCCTCCATGGTGTGCACGATGTCACTTTCACACACATGGGGAGAGCAGAGATCTATTAAAGCACTTGAGTAGCAAGGTAGATCTACTTTATTACAAAGCTCATGATCACAATATGATCATGCATAGAGAGAGATGAACACATAGCTACCGGTAGAGCCCTTAGCCTCGAGGAAGATCTAGTCCCTCATCATCATGGGAATCAGCAACGGTGATGGAGATGGTGGTGGAGATCGATGGACATGGCTCCGGGGGCACTTCCCCGTCCTGGCAGGGTGCCGGAACAGAGACTTTCTGTCCCCCGAATCTCCCCTTCGGTGGCAGCGGCACTGTGGAACTTTTCGTGGATGGAGGCTCCTGGTTTAGGGTTTTCTCATCGGAGGCTTCTTATAGGCGAAAGGGCAAGGTCGGTGGAGGCCGGAGGGGCCCACACCATGCCCTGGCGCGTCCTAGGGCTGCCTATGCCGAGGGGGGTGTGGCCACCCTGTGGGGCCCCTTCGTCTCTCCTTCGGACTCCATGTGTCTTTCGGTAAAATATTGACTTTGGCTTTTGTCCCGTCCAATTCCGAGAATATTGATTTTCTGCCTTTTCTGGAACCAAAAACAGAAGAAAACAGGCAACTAGCACTATGGCATCTTGTTAATAGGTTAGTTCCAGAAATTGTGTAAAAAATACTCCAAAGTGTGGACAAAACATAAGAAAGTAGATATAAAACAAGCATGGAACATCAAAAATTATAGATACGTTAGCAACGTATCAACATCCCCAAGCTTAACTCCTACTCATCCTCGAGTAGGTAAGTGATAAAAAGAAAGAATAATTTTTGAGGTGACATGCACCATCACAATCAAGATCAAACCATTTGCAAGCATTGAAAGCTGGGATCAAAGTACTTTTAACATAACATGAAATATATAGTTCTGACAATAAAACATAGCAACTATGTTGTAACATGAAAAGGCACAAACAAAATATTCATGAATAACAATGCTTTGAAAGACATTTGTTTGTTTCACATAAATAAAACATAACATAGTGGCATTCAGCTTGTCCCTCATAGAGTAGCAAAACATAAATGCATAGGACACCTTCAAAGTTCATAAGGGTGACTAGATACAAATAGTTTAAGAACAAGCAATATCAAAGTTATGCATCAATTAACAAGTCTTGGGATAATGCACATTATACTAAGAATGGCTACTATGCTCTCTCAATAGGTGCATAAAGATAGAAGATGGAGACTCAACATAAAAGTAAAAGAAAGGCCTTCATAGAAGGAAGCAGGGATTCAAGTATCATAAAGAGCTTCCAAAAATTATGGTACTTATTAGCTTTCAGCTCCCATTGCCCCTATCATAAGCATCTTTAGGTGATTAAGGTTAAAGTGAACAAACCATGGAGTATATGCTTGACAAAGTATAAGTTGCAAATATCATGTCCCTTGAATACGAGGGCTGCTCCTCATGCTCCTCAAGTTTAGTCACCGGTAAGTTCTTGTCATAGTAAGTACATGTATATCATAGAGAACCGCCAACGGGGTACCCCTTGCCCGATGATACGAAAGAATCCCCATATCAAAATGACAAGGCAAGCAGACAACGAGCATCTCAGCAATCTTCTTATTTACCATGGGAAAATGGTGCCTTTTTCTCTCTTTCCTCTTTTGTCATATATCTTTTTTTTCTCCTTTTCTCAATCTATATCTCTTTATTTTATAAGAAGAATGCTTCATAGATAGCTCATTATGGTTATGCTGTAGGTTTGCACCGTGATTAGGCATGGATTAGACCAGCGGCCAAGGCGTTTCTCTAACACACATACATAACTCCATGGACTTACAAGCTCCCCTTTCATTCACACCGACGACATCCATAGACAAAAGAGCATGATATCAACTAGGTACAATGTACAAGTGCAATGTTGAAAGTGTTCCCCATGACAGCATGGTTCTGCTAATCCCCAACATATAAGTTCAAGCATATACAACATAGATGACACAATGGTTCAAGTTTATTAAGTGCAAGAAAAGTAAAGTGTGCCATCAAGTTCGTGAGAGCTTTAATCACTAATTTTCACATAACAAGTTTAATTCGGAAGGTAGATAAAAACATGAATATACTTGGGATAGCAAACTGCTAATAGGTAGGTATGGTGGACTCTTTGGAATAACTTGGTTTTATTTGGAGTTGGATGCATGAGTAGAACTCACACTTGGTTGTGGAGGCTAGCAAAAGACTAGGAGCGACCAACTAAGAGAGCAATAATGACCATAATCATGCAAAGTGACAAAACATCATTGATTAAAGCATAAAGTGATATTACAAGTCAAAAACTAAAGGATCATCAAGGATATAGTGACTTTGGATAGTCATAACATGGTGTGAGCATGTGCCAAGCCAACCCAAATAAAGCATCAAAGGAGAATACCACAATATTATGCTTTAATATGCTAAAACAACGCATGATTCTTTCAAGGCACATTAAGCAATCTCAATTGTTTATAACAAGTCATGATACAACAATAATTACTAAGCATAAAGCCAAAACAATATCAAGCATGGCATGACAAAGCATAGGCCACAGTCAAAAACAAGCTTCTTTTACCACTTAAGCATAAACTTTTCTACTCTTTTCCAATCCAAACCAAACTTATTTGTAAACTAATGTATGAAAGAGGGGGGTCCGGCCAATTTATTCAAGCAAACTAAGAAAACCAAGCAAACGAAAAAACAAAAAGAAAAATGAAGACGCTCCAAGAACAACACAACTGTGCATGAAACAATAAAAATGAAGTGTTTGGAAGAAACATGAGATTTTTATTGATGAAGAAGGGGATGCCTTGGGCATCCCCAAGCTTTGATGCTTGTACTTCTTGGATATTTCTTGGGGTGACACGCGTGGCATCCCCAAGCTTGAGCTTTAGTCCATTCTTCATCTCATTACATCATTCTTTCCATACACCTGAAATTTTTCCTTCATGCAAAACTTCACACAATCTTTATTAGCAACATTAGTGCACTTAAGATAATAAGTCTTTGGGTTCAGTTTCAACACCAATAAAACTTCCATTAAAACACAAGCTACTGTAGCACTTCCCTCAAAAATCTCAATTCTCCAAAAGAACTCAAAAAGGAATCAACAAGAAGCAAATGCAAATAATGGCAGAAATCTGTCAAAACATACCAGAAGGTAAAAACCAATTTTTTGGAAGACCTTCGGTTGCTCAAAACAAAAAGTGTTGAACTAATGAAAGTTATATAACAACCTGGGTCAGAAGCTCAAAAATTCACAGCTCAAAATGATGTACAGAGATTTTACACGAATTTTTACATCGAAGCACAAAAATCTGTTTCGGGACAACAACTTTCCCAAGCATTACTTCTCTCTCATTAGAGGTTACTCTTTGCACAAAAAGCAAATAAAAAGAATAAGGAGAGGTTATTACAGAGGCAATAACTTCCAAGACTCAAGAAAACTATTGGGTTATCTCCCAAGAAGTACTTTTCTTTAACGCCTTTAAGTTAGGCATGATAGTTTGAGAAGATGCTCACATAAGAAATATGAATTGAAGTAAAAGAGAGCATCAAGAAGCAAATTCTAAGAACATTTAAGTCTAACCCACTTCCTATGCATAGGAATCTTGTAAAGAAACAAGTCATGCAAGCACAAAGCAACAAGCATAGGAAATCAAAACAAGTGCAACTTCAAAAATTTCAACATAAAGAGGGGAAACTTAATATTGCCGAGACACATAAAACCATGTTTCCCTCTCTCATATAACTTTCAGTAGCATCATGAATAAAATTAACAATATAACTATCACATAAAACATTCTTATCATGAGCCACATGCATTAAAGAATTAATACTCCCCACTTAAACATAGTCATTCTTATTAATTGTAGTGGGAGCAAATTCAACAAAATAGCTATCATTATTATTCTCATCACCATAATCATCAAATATACGAGGCATATTGTAATCATAATTAATTTTCTCCTCAATAGTAGGTGGACTGAAAATAATATATTCATTATTGTAATCATCATATATTGGAGGTATAGTATCATCATAAGCAATAAAATAGCTATCTTCCAAAGTGTGTTCATTTGTAAACATGTCATCATTGGAAGGAACATGGATAACACTAATAGTACAACAATTATTAATATCATCATTTTCAGAATTGGTACCGAAGAGATTTTCAATATCAAAAGTAGTGTGCTTTTCCCAATCATGATCACTACTATAAGTAATAGGCGTAGGAACATCATCGAGTTCAGACTCATCAAGAGCTATAATAGGAGCAACATGCTTAGGGGAAAATACCGTTTCCTCTCTCCTTTTACTCCTCCTCTTCTTCTTTTTCTTCTTCTCTTTAGGAGGGAGAGGCTTGAGAGAAAGCTTCTCCATATACCCTGGTTTATTGTTAGAGACAATAGAAGAAACTTTGGAGGATTCCTTCTTTTCATTAATAAGATCAAAACACATATAGTCCTGTCATATTTTGGTAAAATCTCATCTTATAATATTTTGTATGTAAGTATTTGTGTGGCAATTATCAACACAATAAAGATGACAACCATGCAGGATGCTATTCATACCAAAATCACTCATATCTACCAAAGAAGTTTTTCTTGATAACTCTTCACACCCCAAAAATAATGTAAGTTCATCATGCTGATTAGGAGTGATTATGTCATCACAATACAAACTTGCAGTACTCATTGGATTAGAAGGGCTATTATTATGGCATGAGCATTGAAAATTGAAATGACCCACTTCAAAGCAAAGTTCACAAATAAAAGGATAGAGGGCACAAACCTTTTTACCAAGATCATTTAAAGCCCTATACCATGTTCTAGTTTTTTTCGTTCCTGTGGGTGATACAATATTCTTCTTCAATTTGATTCTTTTCACAAGGTCTATGAACTCCACAAAAATTAACATGCTTATAATAAATAGTACTTTTAAAGGTTTGAGCATGTTTATTGCTATCATTAATAGCAATTTCATTTTTCATGCAAGTGTCTTTAAAAGGCTCATGATACATGTCCCATTTTTCTTTAGGAGCATTAATATGAGAAGAAAAGGCTCTAAAGCAATCAACAAGAATTTGAGGATCAAGACCATATTTAGCACTAAGCTCTTGAAAATTAGCAGTTTCGGCGAAAGACTTAATGCAATCATAGTCATAGTTTATACTTGGTTCTTTACCTTTGTTGTTATCCCATTTCTTTGAATTGTTTCAAGAAGATCCCACTTAGCTTTGACCTCCTTACTTGTGAACGATCCCTCTAAACAGGTATCTAGATAGTCCTTGTAATGTCCTGAAAGCCTTGCATAAAAATTATTAATAACAATATTACTGGGGAGCTCATGAGTGGGACATTTGAGAATTAGTGACTTCAATCTCCTCCATGCTTGGGAAATACTTTCTCCATCATGAGGATGAAAATTGTAAATATAATTCCTATCTTTATGAATTTCATGAGGAGGATAAAATTTAGAGTAAAAGAGATATTCAAGTTCCTTCCACTCCAAATGATGAGGATCATCTAGTAGCTCATACCACTCCCTTGCTTTGCCCTTAAGTGAAAAAGGGAATAGCTTCCTCTTAACTTGGTTCATTGAAATACCTGCACACTTTAACAACTTGCATAATTCGTGTATAAAGAGTAAATGATCACCAGGATGGACAGTTCCATCTCCAAAATAACAGTTATTCATAACACGTGCAACAATTTTATAGGTATTTTAAAAGGGATGCTTTCAGTATGTGGATTTAAAATATCACAAGTATCATTAGAATTACCACATATGGGAGATAAAGTATCATTAGAGCAAATTTTCTTCTTTAAAGCTGGAGAACTAAAAAGATCATTTTCATAAAAACTAACTTCCCCAAGCTTAGACGTTTCCATAGCATTAGTAACAAAGGTGTTCAAAAGATTCATACTAATAACATTGCTATTAGCATGCAAAGAAAGTTCCATGGTTTTTTTAATTTTCTTTTCAAAGAATTCATGTTCTACCTTAGGGAAAATACTAAAAAGCTCTCTAATTTTGTTGTTGTTTTCCATTAAGCCTAACTAGTGAAAATAAAAACAAGAAACAAAAAGATATAATTGCAGAATCTAAAGGAAATAACTTCGAGTACTCACACACCAGCTACAGTACTAGAAGATAGCTTAGTAGCCAGAGGATGTGAGTACCTTTTACCTTACCTCCACCACAGCCTTGAAAAATAGCTTGATGTCTACGCACTTCTATTCTTGTAGACAGTTGTTGGGCCTCCAAGTGCAGAGGTTTGTAGAACAGCAGCAAGTTTTCCTTAAGTGGATTACCCAAGTCTTATCGAACTCAGGGAGGAAGTGGTCAAAGGTATTCCCTCTCAAGCAATCCTGCAATCAAGATACAAGAAGTCTCTTGTGTCCCCAACACACCCAATACACTTGTCAGGTGTGTAGGTGCTCTAGTTCGGCGAAGAGATAGTGAAATACAAGTGGTATGGATAATTATAAGTGGTAAGGGTGCCAGAAAATAGCTTGACGGGTTGGAAAGAGACTAAAGGCAATCTGAAATAAAGATGGAAGCAAGAAAACATGTAACAGATCTAGTTGCAAACGGTGTTTCAATGCTTAGAAATAAGGCCTAGGGATCATACTTTCACTAGTGAACACTCTCATATAAATATCTTCTCTTCATGATACTGCTCTGAACTACTCTCCGATTTGGACACTCTAATCCACGGTAGGGCTATAACAACACACCTCAAAGTTTGCTTTCCCCATCTAGGTAACCCCATACTGTCACCTCGAGCGCCAGATGGTTCCAACAAACACTACAATTTCATAGAAACATCCAACTCCCAATATAACTCATAACGAGTATTTGTAATCTCTAGCCTAAGTGCCTCCATGGTGTGCACGTTGTCACTTTCACACACATGGGGAGAGCAGAGATCTATTAAAGCACTTGAGTAGCAAGGTAGATCTACTTGGTCACAAAGCTCATGATCACAATATGATCATGCATAGAGAGAGATGAACACATAGCTACCGGTAGAGCCCTTATCCTCGAGGAAGATCTACTCCCTCATCATCATGGGAATCAGCAACGACGATAAGATGGTGGTGGAGATCGACGGAGATGGCTCCGGGGGCACTTCCCTGTCCCGGCAGGGTGCCAGAACAGAGACTTTCTATCCCCCGAATCTCCCCTTCGGTGGCGGCGGCGCTGCGGAACTTTTTGTGGCTGGAGGCTCCCAGATTTAGGGTTTTCTCATCGGAGGCTTCTTATAGGCGAAAGGGCAAGGTCGATGGAGGCTAGAGGGGCCCACACCATGTCCTGGCATGGCCTAGGGCTACCCGCGCCAAGGGGGGGTGTGGCCGTCCTGTGGCCCCCCTTCGTCTCTCCTTCGGACTCCATGCGTCTTCCGGTAAAATATTGACTTTGGCTTTTGTCCCGTCCAATTCCGAGAATATTGATTTTCTGCCTTTTTTGGAACCAAAAACAGAAGAAAATAGGCAACTGGCACTGTGGCATCTTGTTAATAGGTTAGTTCCAGAAAATGTGTAAAAATACTCCAAAGTGTGGACAAAACATAAGAAAGTAGATATAAAACAAGCATGGAACATCAAAAATTATAGATACGTTAGCAACGTATCAGCTGGGCCCAAACCTTCTTCTACGTTCGGAATTCCACGGACGATGACTTGATCCATCTCCTCCCTTTCAAGCTTGGAATCCCGGACACCTCTTTGTGAGACAACATCCCGAAGCGGCCCACGGCCCTGGCGAATCTGGTTGACCGCCGGATCAAGGAGCTGCTCAAGGAGAAGTTGCGGGCGAGGATATCATGATCACCTTCGTCAGCAGCTAGGTCTCCCCCCTTCAGAAGCGTGCCCACAAGATCTGCTATATGAGCGGCCCCCTCGACCCCCACCGGACCTCCTCCTTCGAGCTAAACAAGTCTGTGGTGTTCCGCCGGGTCAAGGCCATCTTCAACATGGAGAAGGAGTTCTCCGAGGCTTTGGAATGGGGGCTTGCGCCCTTTACCCAGGCCAACCCGCCTCCAAAGGTAAATCTCTCTCTTGCTGTTTTTCCGGATTTTCTCGGTATGTCGGGCAACTTCTCTAACTCAACCACTGATACTTTTGTTCTCAGCGATTCCTCCAGCAACCACTTGAGGATGGCAAGGAGATGACGAGCAAGTGGGTGGCGGATCGTGCCGAGACGGACGAGGTGGAGCCTGATCCGGAGAGTTTCTTGCCTACCCCGGACACCACCAAGTGCACCTATGGTAAGGCCTCTTCTTTAAGGGATTGGCCAGATGACGATGACTCGTATGTTGAGGTTCTGGAGGTACTTGACCCGGTGCCCATCTCTTACGCATTCCCGGTTATGTCCGAATCTTCAGCTAACCCGGACGATCAGGTCCTCGAGGTTCCCCCTCTTGCCACGGGTGATCCGGCTCCTGCCCCTTCCCAGAAGCGCGCGGCTACCTCGGCCGCAGCTTCGGAGGCGCCACCGCCCAAGAAGAGGCTGAAGAAGTCCGGGGTGAAAGCTTCAGCCAAGCCAGCGGCTAAGAGCACGGTCCGGAGGGCACCCCAAACCTCGGGCACCCCCAACTTCGGATGAGTAAGTCATTTTTCGTTTGCTTTTGGGTCCTTCTATTTCTGCCTTTGCCCTTTATCTATTCCTCTTTCTTTTTCTGACTTTCTGTTTTTTCATCTCTGTAGCGCTCCCATGGTTATTCCCAGAGTGGCCCCAGCATTTCTTCTCCGATCCGGAGCAGTCCTTCTCCCCCCATGATGACGATGTTTGTCCGCTGAGTCCTATCCACGAGGACTCCGTGGCTACGCCTGATCAGGGCCCACCTCGTCATGAGGAGGGCACCGTCGAAGTCGGGGGCAACGGAGCAGCCCAGGATACGGCAATGCAGGATCTTCCCAGCTCTTCTACTTCGCCGCTGCTGCCCGGCTCTGAGGTGCCAGGTTCAACGGCACCACCCCAAACAATTTCATCTTCAACCCTAGTTTCCTCACTATCAACAATACCAATAACTGCAGTACCAGCTCCAGCACTACCAGCACCAGCATCAGCAACACCAACAATAGCAACTTCAGCACCAGCAGCATCAACACCAAAACCAGCAGCAGCATCAACACCAACAGCACCAAAACCAGCCCCAGCTCCAAAGACAGCAGCAGCATCAACGACCGCAACCAAGTCGCCGAAGAGAAATCCTCAATCCACTACCTCCGGATCAACGGTGTCCATTGCGGATATCTTCTAGCCAGCTTCCCAGGTGTAGTCCGGATTTGCACCATCGGCTCTTCTCTAGCGCCCAACCTCATCCGACAAGCTCAAGAAAGCTGTCGAGTCAGCCAAGGACTCCGCTTCCGGGTCTCCTGCTGCCGGATCAGAGGAAAGTAAACAAGGTCACACGCCACCCCTATCTCTGTGCCTTTCGATGCAGCAATGAGGCCCACACCAAAGGCTTGGTGACAAGGCATTCACCTAGCAGCGAGAGCTACAACCCGACCCTTATTGAGTATGTGGACAACTGGAACAACGCCGAGTTCATTGATCCACAAGACAATCTGCCGGAGAAGTTTGGTCCGATAGAGTTTAGCGCTCAAATGAACTCAGGCACCAAGGCTATTTCTCTGGCCGGCCGAATGATGGAGGTAATCCTTTTCTTCTGCTATGCTACTTTACGTACCTAAGTGCTGATAGATATATCCCCTAGTCCTCGAGCCTCCGAGGGAGTGATTTATTACTCGGTCGGATGCTCCTAGAGAATTTAGTGCAATTCCTTAGCGTTTTCAAATAGCGATAAACTTAGAGACGGGTTAAGTTCCACTTTGCCTGGATCTTGAATATTTCGGGTATCCACACTCCTAGAGCCGGGTTAAGTTCCACTTGGCCCGGATCTTGAATACTTCGACTATCCACACTCCTAGAGCCGGGTTAAGTTCCACTTGGCCCGGATCATGAATACTTCGAATATCCACACTCCTAGAGCCGAGTTAAGTTCCACTTGGCCCGGATCTTGAATACTTCGAATATCCACACTCCTAGAGCCGGGTTAAGTTCCACTTTGCCCGGATCTTCAATACTTCGAATATCCACACTCCTAGAGCCGGGTTAAGTTCCACTTGGCCTGGATCTTGAATACTTCAAATATCCACACTCCTAGAGCCGGTTTAAGTTTCACTTGGCCCGGATCTTGAATACTTTGAATATCCACACTCCTAGAGCCGGGTTAATTTCCACTTGGCCTAGATCTTGAATACTTCGAATATCCACACTCCTAGAGCCGGGTTAAGTTCCACTTGGCCCGGATCTTCAATACTTCGAATATCCACAATCCTAGAGCCGGGTTAAGTTCCACTTGGTCCGAATCTTGAATACTTCGAATATCCACACTCCTAGAGCCGGGTTAAGTTCCACTTGGCCCGGATCTTGAATACTTCGAATATCCACACTCCTAGAGCCGGGTTAAGTTCCACTTGGCCCGGATCTTGTAGACTTCGAATTATTTTCTGTTTGCCTGTGAACTAACATTGTCTTGTTTCTCAGATCACCACCAACCGCCAAACTGCCAAGTTCTAGCGCTTGTTGGACTCATACAAAGACCTTCGTGCTAGATATTTGGTGGATCACCAGAAGAAGGGTAAGTTCTTTCACCTGAGCCCTTTTTTTACTCGCATTCACTCGAGTTATTCACTATCCGTATTAACTTATCATCCGAATTATGCAGCCGAGATCGAGGCTGAAAATGTCATCATGCGAAAAAATCTGGCTGAAATCCAAGGTAATTTCTCTTGTTTTCTTGACCATTGTGCGCTCTTTCCTTGACTCGGTAGATATTTATACTTCAACTTTGCTGGATTAACCCATTGTTGCAGTTGTACTTGAAGACAGCGTACCCATTCCTGATATGATGACACATTTTCTCGAACAAGCAGGAAAGCATCAAGCTGAACTTAAGAAAAAGGATGACGAGATTGCTCAGCTGCGCCTCCAAGATTTGGAGATTACTCGGATGAACGTTGAAATCCAAAGGCTCAAGGATTTCCATAAATCCGACCTGGATAAGGCGGATCAGGAGTTCGCCGAGGAGAAGGAGCGCCTAACCACGCAAATTTCCAAGGACAAGGACTTGCTGCAGGAAGCCGACGTAAAACTTATGTCGATGACCTCAGAGTATGAAAGACTCCAGGCCAACAGCATCAATGTTCATGCCGAGCTCCAACATCTCCTTTTCTAGATTTCTCGTGACTTCCCCTCTTCTTTTTCCATTCTTATTCCTCCGGGTTTAGTGCTCTTGCCCACTAGCCTCCGTTGTTCTGTTCTTAGGCAAGTTCCTAAAGGGTGACTCCCTCGCTGCCGCCACTGTAACCAGGTCTCGCCAGCAACATGGTATTCGCACAGGTCCTGCCGCTAGGTCAATCCCTTACAAGACGGAGGATCTGCTGGTGAGCCTCGTCGCTCGCATGGAGCTGGTGAAGAACTATGGTGCAGATATCATGCCGCCAGCAATGCAGATGCTTAACTCTCTCTGGCCCTCTAAGCCCATTCCCAAGGGAAATGCTGCTCTTATAGCAAAGTTAATGGAGTGCGAAACTCAGTTGTACCTATGGCGAGAGTCTTCTGCACGAGCCGGGGCTGATACAGCATTGCAGTTCATCCTCTCATGGTACGAAGGAATATACCTGGGTTTGCTTGAACGCATGCGCACCGGATCAAAGTGGTCCAATGATCCGGAGTGTATGGCTCGACACCAAGCTTGTGCCAACAAGCTCATCCAGTATTCCTTCTGCCACGCTTGGAATGAGGGTCCGAGCTACTTGGATGCATTTGAATATGCCGACATTGCTGATGGCGCGGAGGACAAGGACGGCGAGGACGAGGCCTCTGAACTTGGTGATGACGCTGAAGATTCGGAAGATGAGGAGGTCAATTCCCAAGATGAGGCCGAGGCTAGTGCCCCGCCCACGGACTTCGAAGTACCTCCTCCGTTGACCGATGATTCGGCCTCTGCTCCTGCCTCTTGAGCCTTAAAAACACTTAACAATATTTGTCAGATCCCCTATATGCTAGGTGAAGTTATATTGAAGCACTTAGGTTTTATTTTGCTACAATTTGTGTTGTTTGCTACTAAGTTCTTAACATCGGATTATTGTGGGCGAAGTCCCTGAGTTTCCTATTCTTGTTCCCCCAATTTTTGACTCGGCTCACGTCTACCTTGATTCAGTTTTTCGACTTACGAGTCTGAGGTTCAAAAAATTGACTTAACAATACTTGAAACTTTGAGATTAGCTCGTAATAATCCGGCAAGAGACGAATAAAGTAAACAAGGGGTTAGTCCAAATATGTAACACCCCGTCCACTCCTGGGCCTGGGGGGTGTCACTCCTGGCAGCTTAATAGGATATCTAGACTGGCCCCACAGACCAACACTAGTCTTTTCTGCACACTTTGTCTTCACTCGTGCGCACCCGGTTACCCACTTCCCGGTTGGTCACCCATCCTAGAATTGCTCTAGGCCAAGCACGCTTAACCTTAGAGTTCTTTTCGAATGAGCTTCCAGAAAAGAAGTTGCAACTTGTTGCTATGAGTATTCTATCAATCCTATTAAGCCATGTGCCTAGTCTCACATACACCCACCCTTTAGAAGATCGATGCCCTCATCGATCAAGCACACCCCAGGAACGTTCCCTCTTGGCACACATCTGCGTCCGGTCTTAACACATGTGCCATGCCGTGTCCACTCCGGGCCACACGCGCCATGCTCCACATGTCCCGCCACTGACCCGCACACACCCGTGTAATCGCAAGGGTCGGCTCTGATACCACTCGTAACACCCCGTCCACTCCTGAGCCCGGGGGGTGTCACTCCTGGTAGCTTAATAGGATATCTAGACTGGCCCCACAGACCAACACTAGTCTTTTCTGCGCACTTTGTCCTCACTCGTGCGCACCCGGTTACCCACCGGTCGGTCACCCATCCTAGAATTGCTCTAGACCAAGCATGCTTAACCTTAGAGTTCTTTTCGAATGAGCTTCCGGAAAAGAAGTTGCAACTTGTTGGTATGAGTATTCTATCAATCCTATTAAGCCATGTGCCTAGTCTCACAAAATAATAAATGTCGGCTCGATTAGTTCCCTTTCCTTAGTCGTTGTTCATGTGCTTTGCCACTCCAAACCTGTTCTGTTGCTTGCCATGAAGCCAATTCTTGTTAGACAATAGCAAAGTCAAAGAGTTGGGTTTTTGGTGCTCACACACTACTAATCCGGCTAAAGTGTAAGTAATGTAAGTCAGCCTACATATAAAAACATACAAATAAGAATGACAATTATTATGGCAGTCCCCGAGTTTCTACTAGGGGTGCCGAAGTTTCATTGATAAGCTCACTGCCGACATACATACCGACATATGAGTGACTTGGATACATTCACCTCTTTGTTAGGTGTAAAAAGGACGAAGTAGTGCTACTTTCCATGGTCGCTTAGATTCCTCTCCGGACATGTCCGCCTTGTTCTTTTCCTGTGGCTTTGCATCAATAAGATAGTAGGAATCATTGTGCAAAGCCTTGCTTACAATGAATGGTCCTTCCCATGGAGGGGATAATTTATACATACCAGCAGTGTGCTGCACCAGCCGGAGTACCAGATCACCTTGCCGGAAGACCCAGGGATTTACTTTCCGGCTATGGTAGCGTCGGAGGTTTTGCTGATATATGGCAGAACTGGACAAGGCCCGTTCTCTAGCTTCTTCCAGCAAATCAACTTCATTTTTCCGGGTTTCGCGCACTTCGGCTTCTGTGTATTGGGTGACCCTTGGCGAATCATGCTCTATGTCGGCTAGTAGTACAACTTCTGCCCCATATACTATAAAAAATGGCGTATAGCCTGTTGATCAATTTGGAGTTGTTCTTAAACTCCACAGTACCGCTGGTAGTTCTTCTATCCAGCACCCCGCTGATCTTTGCAGTGGCTCTATGAGCCGGGGTTTTATCCCGGACAGAACTAGTCCGTTGGATATTTCCACTTGCCCGTTCGATGCGAGGTGGGCGATAGAGGCAACATCTAGCCAGATCTTCTTTTCTCGGCAGAACCTCGCAAATGCTCCTTCAGCAAAATTAGTGCCATTATCAGTTATGATACCGTGGGGATAGCCATATCTCAAGATTATATCCTTGAGGAATTTCATTGTTGTTGCCCCATCACATTTCCTGATTGGCTTTACTTCAATCCATTTAGTAAATTTGTCCACCATAACTAGGATATGGGTCATTCCTCCTTTAGCCGGCTTAAATGGTCCTACCATGTCTAGGCACCATACATCAAATGGCCAAGTGATGGGAATAGTTTTGAGTTCCAACATTGGCATGTGGGTTTTTGTGGCATATCTCTGACAGCCATTGCATTTCCTCACGATATCCTCTGCTTGTTCTAGGGCACTTGGCCAATAAAATCCATGCCGAAAAGCCTTTGCCACCAATCCTCTGGAGGATGCGTGGTGACCACATTCTCCTTGATGGATATCTCGGAGTATGTCAAGCCCTTCTTCTGGGTCAAAAAATCGCTGCAGCACAGTGGTTACACTTCTCTTGTATAACTCGGCATTAATGATAGTGTATGCCTTTGCCCTTCTCCGGACTTGCCTTGAGAGTACCTCATCGTCCGGCAAAGTCCCGTCCTTTAGGAACTCAAATATGGGTTTTGCCCACGCAGGTATAACTCGGACCGAAAAAGGCTCCTCATCAATTTCCATTGCTTCCACCGACATAACTCCTGCCGGGTTTAGCCGTCCTGTCCCCGGGTTTGCTGAGGCAGTCCCTGGGTTTGCCGAAGCAGTCCTCAGGTTTGCTGAAGTGCCTCCCCAGTCTATTTCCATAGGTGTAGCTTCTGACCCGGAGAGGGCCGGGATATAGATTGACTCGAATTCCGGTGAAGGTGTAATAGATGGTTTTCTTAAGTGCTCCAAAGCAATATTAGGTGGGATTGGTTGCCAGGATGAGCCCAACTTGGACAGTACGTCGGCTGCCTCATTTTCAATCCGAGGTACGTGATGAAACTCACATCCCTCGAAGGACCCGCTTATCTTTTGAACATGGAATCTATAAAGGGCCATGTTGGCATCCAAGGCATCCCAGTTGCCAGATACTTGCTGCACCACCAAATCCGAGTCTCTAAACCACTGTATTTGACGTATTCCTACTTCTTTTGCCACCTTGAGGCCATGCACAAGTGCCTCATATTCTGCAACATTATTTGAGGCGTTGAAGTGGATTTGGAGGACATATTTCAATTGATCTTTCTTGGGTGAGGTAAGCACTACTCCGGTGCCTAGTCCTTCCTTCAGCTTCGATCCATCAAAGTGCATTCGCCAACAGTTGGAGTCTGGCAAAGGTGGTTCGTATTGCATCTCGGCCCAATCCACAAAGAAATCTTCCACAACTTGCAATTTGATTGCATCTCTCCTGTCGAACTGTGGTGCATATGGGGCCAGCTCAATTGCCCATTTCGCTATTCGGCCGCTAGCATCTTTGTTGCTCATAATTCTGATATGGGTGCCTCGCATATCACTTCGATGGGATGCTCCTCAAAGTAGTGTTTGAGTTTCTTGGCCGACATATACACGCCATATGCCATCTTTTGATAGTGAGGGTAGTTCTGTTTTGAGGTCGACAATACCTCGCTTAAGTAATACACCGGCCTCTGCACCGACTTTCCTTCCTCTTCATGCTCCACTACAATTACTGCACTTACGACTCGGTTGGTCGCGGCTACATAGAGCAACATTGTCTCCTTGGGTAGTGGCGCGACTAATATTGGTGTTGTGGACAACATCTTTTCAACTCTCGAAACACGTTATCCGCTTGCGGTGTCCACGTAAATTTGTCTGCCTTTTTCATTAACTGGTAGAGGGATAGTGCCTTCTCTCCCAGCCGACATACAAATCGGCTTAACTATGCTAGGAACCCAGTGAAATTCTGCACATCATTAAGGGATTTTGGCAGTTCCATTCTCTCTATATCCCGGATCTTTGTCGGGTTAGCTTCGATACCTCGACTTGATACTAGGAAACCGAGTAATTTCCCCGCAGGCATGCCAAAAGTGCATTTTTCTAGGTTAAGCTTCATCCGGAACCGTCTTAAGTTCGCGAATGTCTGCCGGATATCATCAAGGAGCGTATTGATTTCCTTAGTTTTTATCACCACATCATCCACATACACTTGGACGTTCCAACCTATTTGGTCATGTAAACATTTTTGCATGCATCGCTGGTACGTTGCTCCTGCATTATGTAATCTGAACGACATAGTGCGATAGCAATAATCCCCATACGAGGTAATAAACGCAATTTTTATTTGATCATCCGGATTCAGGGGCATCTAGTGGAAACCAGAATACGCATCTATGAATGACAACAACTCACACCCGACAGTTGAATCTATGACCTGATCTATCCTTGGCAGCGGAAATGGGTCTTTTGGACACGCCTTATTCAGGTTCATGTAATCGATGCACATGCGCCATACCACTGCCACATTCGGATCATCTTTCTTCTTTTCCACAAGTACTTCCATGATAAATCCGGCTACAAGGAGCCTAGCTATCTCATCTCCAATGACTTTTCTCCTGTCCTCGGCGAAGCATCAGAGAGGTTGCTTCACCGGCTTAGCACCGGGTCTCACATTCAAAGAGTGCTTGGCCAACTCCCTCGGTACACCTTGCAGATCCTGTGTTGACCAAGCAAAGATATCCCGATTCTCACGGAGGAAGTTGACGAGCTCGCTTTCCTATTTGCTGCTTAACCCGGCACCAATGGTTATGGTGCGCTCTAGGAACTGATCATCGATTAACACTTTCTTAGTATCCTTGGTTGCTTGGAATGACACACTTCCATGCGGGTTGGTCAGGGCCGGCATATGTTGCTGCGCGGACTGAGCCAATGCCGCCACTTCCTGTATCCTCCTCTTTTCCTGAGTTATCACGAGTGACTCGGCTAAGTTAGATCCGGCAGAAGCACACTTGATCAAATGCCTGAAGTCCCCTGATACGATTATCACTCCCCTAGGTCCAGGCAGTTTCGTCTTTAAGTAACTGATGTGAGTACTTGCCATGAACTTGTTCAGTGCGGGCCTACCAAGCAACGCGTGATAGGCGCTCTCCAAATTCACCACTTCGAACTCCAAATTTTCAGTCCGACAATTATCCCTCATACCAAACAGCACATCAACCTGGACCTTACCAATTGGCTCACAGGAGATACAAGACACAATGCCATGAAAAGTGGTCCTTGTAGCTTGTAGCATATTTTCTGATATCGCCAACTTGTGCATGGTATCCTTGTACATGGTGTTAATGCTACTGCCATTATCTATCAGCACCTTGGAAAACCTCACATTGAGATTTAACCCGATGAACGTCGGATCCAGAACTAGTGCGTAGGTCCCTAGACTTGGCATGAGCTTTGGGTGATCCTTGATACTCCATGTAATCTCATGATCCGACCAAGGCATATACCACACCACAACTGGCATTACTGCATTTACTTCCATATGTCGGTGCTGCAAGCTCTTCCAGTTAGTTTCTTCTGTGGTAAATACGGAGTAACTTTGGTGATGCTCCCTGTACTCGTTTCGTCCCTCATTTGTGTGGTAACCTGGGTCTTGCTGCTGGTTATTATTCACTTGATGCATAGCATCCCTCCTTTCCTGGTTTTCATACCTTGGAGGAGGTGGAGGCAAAATTAGTTGTTGTCCATTCCCCCTGTGAGTAATGGCTGCCGAGGTGCTTCACTCTGAGGTGCTTCATTCCGAGGTGCCTGAGTGTAACACCCTCGAATCGGCCCTATGCAAGTTTCAGCGCTTCCCGCCAAACCCGCATAGAAACGATTCAAGGTCGCCCACCAGGCACTTTCGTGTGGGTGGAAAACAAAGTAATACCATTACACAATAGTCCACGATGGAACCCACAGAACAGATATATTCAACACGACTCCATGAGTCAAAAATACAGATATATAGTACAAGATCCAAATCACCTTGAAACCAATACAACGTCCGAGTATGGACAAGATGCAAATGGGGCTAAGAGCCCTGAAGAATAACCAATGGCGTCCATAACCCTGCCTAGGCCAAGCCGGAAGGGTAACCCTGCTAACGACGTCAAACTTATACCTACTAAAACAAAAGGGGTGCCGACAAAGGGCAAAGGAAAAAGAGGAGCGTCAGTACTAAGGCTAGTACACGCGAGGCTAGAATTCGGTGGCTCTCGCCTACATAGGTATGGTGGACTGAAGCGGCAGCAAAGCATGCACTATACAACCTATAGAGACTCGATATAACTGCCGGCTATTAGAGAGGGGTAAGAAAGACCTATTGGGACCAACCTGATACTAACACCAATCATACCCATCCTGGTATTCCCCCTCGAGACCAAACAAGGAAGTCAAACCAAGGAACTCACACAGTTGGCAGTTTTATTCATTCCATTATAGTTGCAGCACTTACTAGTGAGATATAGATAGCACGAGTCATCCTGATAGCATAAGTAGTGGGTAGTTTTAGTTAACCATTCAGTTGTAGTTGCAGTGCTTACTAGTCAAATACAATTAGCATGTGACATCCCAAACCCAGCAGGTGTTGGCACTTTTATTTCATTCCATTGGAGTTGCGATACTTACTAGGCAGGTATAACATGACACGATACACCTCAGTTCCACCAGTTGTTGGCACTTTTATTATCCATTCCATTGTAGTGAAGCTGATTACTAGTCACATATTAAGTCAAATTTATAGCACTACTTTAGTTATGCTTGTCTATGATCGAGATACTGTGCTCCAAGTCGTCCATAACCGCGGACACGGATTTTAGAAAGATTTACCCTCCAGGGGTGCACAAATAGCAACACACACACGATCAACCTCGGAAAAACCAAATCAAAACCCAACGAGGCTTTCACGACAAAGCAATCACAAGATTCATAAAATATTTCAGGGGGCCACCCCATTAAGCTACCCGCAACGAAGTTGGCCGGCTCCGAGACGGACCCAAGGTTTGTGTCAATGGCTGTAAACGACTGGGAACCCGAAAGTGTGACTGGGCTTGTCGATACCGCGAAAACATTCTGCATCCAAAACAGTACGGGTGCTCCACGCACAATCATAAATAAAGCAGTAAAGCATGGCATAAGTACAGGATAGTAATAAAGCCCCAAACTAGTTTGTGGCCCCAAGAAATAAGAAATGAATCAAGCTCTGGCTAAGGGGGATTCATAGACTCTCCCGTATGTGGATAGTGCGAATAGTCAAGGAACAGGTATCAAGTACTCAGGGTCCTACGGGACACAAGTGAGCGTGGAAGAACCAAATAACATCTATTACCCACTGATGCCTCTGCATTAGTTATATATATTCCCAACAGTTTAATAGTTGTATTTAAAGTCATGATCCTCTCCACGGTAACTGTGTGGTACTTCATGACACAGGATCGCACCTGAGCAAGCGACTACGACTCGCAAGACCATCTATCTACCAAACAATAGGTAATAGGAGGTGTCCAAGGCAATATAAAGGCTGCACGAAATATATATCTGGTACGGAACACTAAAACATCGTGACACGGATAGCAATAGATCAACAGGAGGAAATAAAGACTATAAATGCAAAATAGGTAGAAAGGGGGAGATTGCTCGCCTAGGAAACATTGCCGAAGATACATTATCTAAAGAACTTGTCGATACTCGCATCCACTCAACGGCCTAATCTGCGAAGAAGCAAAGCACTAAAAGAAACACCCGATGCACTGTTTAATACTACGGCAAAAGAATCGTCATGTTTATGTATGATGCAGGTATGGTGCATGGCATGGCAAGATGCGGTGCAATTAGGCAATATTAAGCGGAACCGGGGTCCCGACATATAATTAGAAGGTTCAAGTTATTTGGATACCCCGCAATTTAAATGTTGTATGAACAAGGCAAAACATGGCATCGATTCGCTACACCATTTAAATAGAGGCGTTAATAGACATGAATAACCCGCATATGCACTCCATATTTAATTATGAGGTGAATTGATAAACTACCCCCAAACAAAATGAATATGCATGCGCGCATGCGAAATTTAATATGCAACAGGATATATGTCATATATTATAAAAATAGGGGTCTCGGGAAGGGGGTCACATTGGGGTTCATCGATCTTGGTTCGAGGTGGTTCGGGTTCGGTCTCGCCGGGATCGGTCTCCATGGTCCAGATCTGGGGGTTCGGTTCAACGGGATCGTTCTCGGACAACGGAAGGAGAGCTTGGCGTTTCGGGAAGAAGGACTTGGTTTGGCGTCAGGGGGCGCATCGGATTTGCCCCGGTCGGTGTCGATCTTGATGTCGCGAAGACCTTGTCGGGTCCGCGCCATCAAGTCAGTCTTGGCATGCGGGATGAAGAACTTGGCGTTCTGCGTCAGCGACCTCGGTGTTCCGCAGTGAAGTGCTTGTCGTTCCGGTGATGATCTCGGCGGTCTTCGGATCCGGGTCTTGGCGTGGCCTTCGGATCACTGGGATCGGGCTTCGTCTCTGGGAACGGGTCTGGCAGCGATGAAGAAGATCATGTCGTTCCATGCCAGGGACTTCGGATTCTGTCTCGCTTGTCAACGAGGAGGTCTTGTCGCATTAGTCTTGTGTCGATTTATCTTTGGGGTATCATGGCGTTGCACGGAACAGGGATTGCATTGGTCTTTGACAGCAACATCTCCTCAACATCACCCTATCAACAAATCTGGGGCCGAGACGGGAGTATCACCAACTGTAACCATACGAGGTGCTCGAGATGCACTAAGGCAGGGGACAAAACAAAAGGCTACTGCACAGCAGCGCAAGCAAGGTTAAGGTAGCCTTAGGGCTCGGAGAGGATGAAAGACAGGGCTACCGCGGGGTAGGTGGGCTCGGTCGCGGCTGCGGCGAGGTTGTGTCCGCGAGGTAGAGGCGACCCTCGGCGAGCGGGTGGCCGGGCGTCACGGAGAGAGCCCTACTGGCGACGGCGGGGAGCTCCTACAGGCAGTGCCGGCGACGGAGACGGCGGAGGAGAAGATCGGGCGGCGGAGGCTTCGAGGCGGCGACGCTCGACGAAGACAAGGCACACGGCTGCGGGGCTGCGGACCGGAGGACGCGCAGACGCGGGGCGAGGAGAGGAAGACGGGTCCGGGACGAGGTGGCGGCGGGAGCTGCCTCGGGGAGGAGGGCACGGGCACGGCGGCGAAGTTGAGCCGGAGCCGGGAGGAGGGTGAGGCGCCGAGACAAGGCAGAGGGGGATGCGGCTCCGGGGCGGGGACCAAGGTCGCAAATGGCGGTCAGTCGGCAGACCGGAGGCAGGTAGGTGGAGCCGCTGCAATAGGCGAGGGGATCGATGTTGCCTCATGGGAGAGGGCGTGGAGATAGAGGAAGAAGGCGACAGGGAGGTGGGGATGTGCGTGCAGGAGGGGAGCGGGGGCGCGGGCGGTACAGGTGGTGGGGCCGGGTCCACAACAAAGATACCGAGGAAGGCTGCCGGCACTGCGGTAGCGTGCATGTGTGGCTTGTGCGCGCGCGAGGTGGGTCAGTGCAGAGAGAGGGTTGGCGACGACAGTGAGGAGAGAGGAGGGGGATGGGGATAGCAGCAGGTGGCTAGGGTAGGGGTTAGGGTAAGGTGGGTGTTGGGTTAGGGTTTAGATATGGGGGTAGGTAGAGATTTATTTTAGGGTTTGGAGGTGGCTGGCTGGGCTTTTGGGCCTGGCTGGCTGCCTCCCAAAAATAATATATATTTTATTTATTTATTTAAAAGGCTTTTGTAATCTGTTTTTAGACAAATAAAATATCCGGAAGAGACCGGGGTTTTGGATTTGAATAAAGACAAGGTATTTAGAAAACAAAGTCTTTTTGGAAATTAGTTTTAGGCAAACAAATGCAGGATGACATGACGATGCTCAAATGCAATGTGGCATGATGACATGAGCATGCGGTCATGATGATGCATAGAGACAAAACACAGCGATTTTCTAGTAGTGATTTTACCGGGGTGCTACAATTCGACACCACTAACAATGGATCTCGCCCTCGAGATCCGCCTCATGGTACGGGGAAGAAGGCCGACGGTCTGAATCTTCTCGCTTCATGTAGATCCTCGCAACACCACTAACAAAGATTCTTGCTGCATCCTGAAATCGGTGACACCACCAACAAGAGGGCGTTCTTCACGATCGTCGACAGAACACTCCGGAGGACAAAGGACGAAGATAAAGGTATCAAAAGATAAGGCCACCTTTAACTTCCGTGAGAGGAGAGAATAAGTGCAATCTAATCCACTTCAATATACGAGAGCGAATAGAATGAGTAGTCGGCATGGGGGCCAATCCATCACGCACCCAGACTATTACCCCGTACATGCAGTAGAAAATCGTGCAACCCATTCTCGGAGTTCAGACTGAACATCTCGACAAGCAAGGTTCAGAAACAAAGCAGTGATGTAGGATCTTCATCGGATCTGGCGTAGTTTATGAGGTCGTATTAGAAACACCGGAAGGCACAAAGAAGGAACAAAGAAAAGTCCAACAGATGAAGGATTCCTCAGATAGCATGAAGACCGGATGTAGAAGCACCGTTACCAAAGGAGGAAGCGAAACCCTGAAGGTACGACGGAAACCCAACCATGAGAATTCCTAGACTTGAAGAAAAGATAAGAGAGCAGATTTAAAACACGCAGAGGTAAGAGGAGAATAGCATAGGGGTAAGGAGTAAAAGCAGACCTAATCAGATCTATCCAACCGATTTCGCAAAATACTTTTGACACTCTACATCGGCCGTTAGCTAGGTTATCCTACAGGCTGGACCAGTGGAGTATCGCAACTGCTGAGCTCTGATACCACTCTGTAACACCCTCGAATCGGCCATATGCAAGTTTTAGCGCTTCCCGCCAAACCCGCATAGAAACGATTCAAGGACGCCCACCAGGCACTTTCGTGCGGGTGGAAAACAAAGTAATACCATTACACAATAGTCCACGATGGAACCCACAGAACAGATATATACAACACGACTCCATGAGTCAAGAATACAGATATACAGTACAAGATCCAAATCACCTTGAAACCAATACAGCGTCCGAGTACGGACAAGATGCAAATGGGCCTAAGAGCCCTGAAGAATAACCAATGGCGTCCATAACCCTGCCCAGGCCAAGCCGGAAGGGTAACCCTGCTAACGACGTCGAACTTATACCTGCTAAAACAAAAGGGGTGCCGACAAAGGGCAAAGGAAAAATAGGAGCGTCGGTACTAAGGCCAGTACACGGCGAGGCTAGAATTCGGCGGCTCTCGCCTACATAGGTATGGTGGACTGAAGCGGCAGCGCAACATACACTAAATAACCTATAGAGACTCGATAAACTATCGGCTATTAGAGAAAGATAAGAAAGACCTATTCGGAACCAACCTGATACTAACACCAATCATACCCATCCTGGTATTCGCCCTCGAGACCAAACGAGGAAGTCAAACCGAGGAACTCACACAGTTGGCAGTTTTATTCATTCCATTATAGTTGAAGCACTTACTAGTCAGATACAATTAGCATGAGTCGTTCTGAAGCATAAGTAGTAGGACGTTTTAATTACCATTCCGTTGTAGTTGGAACATTTACTAGTCATATATAATTGTCCTAAGGAATCCCAAAACCCAACAGTTGTTGGTACTTTTATCACATTCCATTGGAGTTGCATTACTTACTAGGCAGGTATAGCATGACATGATACATCCCAGTTCCACCAGTTGTTGGCACTTTTATTATCCATTCCATTATAGTGAAGCTGATTACTAGTCACATATTAAGTCAAATTTATAGCACTACTTTAGTTATGCTTGTCTATGATCGAGATATTGTGCTCCAAGTCGTCCATAACCGCGGACACGGCTTTCAGAAAGATTTACCTTGCAGGGGTGCACAAATAGCAACACACACACGATCAACCTCGGAAAAACCAAATCAAAACCCAACGAGGCTTTCACGACAAAGCAATCACAGGATTCATAAAATATTTCAGGGGGGCACCCCATTAAGCTACTCGCAACGAAGTTGGCCGGCTCCGAGACGGACCCAAGGTTTGCGCCAATGGTTGTAAACGACTGGGAACCCGAAAGTGTGACTGGGCTTGTCGATACCGCGAAAACACTCCGCAATTCCTAAACAGTACAGGTGCTCCACGCACAATCGTAAATAAAGCAGTAAAGCATGGCATAAGTACAAGATAGTAATAAAGCCCCAAACTAGTTTGTGGCCCCAATAAATAAGAAATGAATCAAGCTCTGGCTAAGGGGGATTCATAGACTCTCCCGGATGTGGATAGTGTGAATAGTCAAGGAACAGGTATCAAGTACTCGGGGCCTACGGGACACAAGTGGACATGAAAACCAAATAGCATATATTGCCCACCGGTGCCTCTTTCATTAGTTATCCCAACAATTTAATAGTTGTATTTAAAGTCATGATCATCTCCACCATAAACATCTGCCAGCATTCCAACAACTGTGGTACTTGACAACATGAGATCGCACCTGAGCAAGCAACTACAACTCGCAAGGCCAGCTATCTACCAAGCACAGGTAATAGGAGGTGTCCAAGGCAATATAGAGCCTGCATGGGATATAACTGGTGTATGGAAACTAAAGCATCGCGACACGGATAGCAATAGATCAACAAGAGGAAATAAAGACTATAAATGCAAAATAGGTAGAAGGGGGAGAGATGCTCGCCTAGGGAACACTGCCGAAGGATGATATCCGGAGAACTTGTCGATACTCGCATCAACTCATCGGCCTAATCCACGAAGAAGCAAACACTAGAACAAACACCGGATGCACTATTTAATACTACGGCAAAAGATCCGGCATGATTATGATATGATGCAGATGTGGTGCAATTAGGCAGTATTAAGCGGAACCGGGGTCCCGACAATTAATTAATAGGTTCGAGTTATTTATCTACCCCGCAAGTTAAATGTTGGATTAACAAGGCGAAACAGGGCATCGGTTCGCTACACAAATTTAAATGGAGTCCAGAATAAGACTAGAATAGCCCGCATATAGATTCCATATTTAATTATGAGGTGAATCGGCATAATGCCCCCAAACCACAGACAGATATGCATGCATGAACAATTTAATATGCGACAGTTTATATATATAGCATTTATAATAGGGGCTCGGGAAAGGTTCACACATTGAATCGACGATCTTTGTGTTCCGAAGGTTCGATGGGGTTCAGGCTTGGCGGATCGGTCTTCGCATCCGGGATCGGGGTCTTTGGTTTCTGGGCCATTAGATCCATGATGGAGTACTTGTCGTTCTGTGTCGATGATCTTCGGGTTCCATGTCGATAGCCTTGGGGTCCCGGCTTCGATGGTCGGTGAACTTAGTTAGGCGCTGGTTCAGGGCGTCGGACTTCTCGAGCATACTGTCATGACACGAATAGGAATTGCAGAAGACAACACTGGTGAGGGTCTAGTAAACCGCAAGGTAGTTTAGTGTTCTCCCAAACACAGAAGCACACAGTGCCCACATACACAAAAGTAAGCGAGGTCGTCTGATACCAAAAGATACCTGCAGGACAAGATAGTTCACATGACATACGTGCGGGAGGCCACCTGTAGGGACGAACGACATACGCACTTGCAGCAGCAGCCGAAGAGAGGCAAGAACAGGTACCCAAAGACGTCCGCCTGCAGTGCACACAAGAGATCAACAACGAGGACGTCCGTGCGGGTTTCAGCAGCACACTCACACGAGGAAAAAGGAGTAGGAGGATCAAAGCCGCTGTCGGCGAGGCGATCTTGGGGCGGCATGGTGCCGAGACGACTCAGGGGATGCAGATGGGCATGCTAGCGAGCTCGGGTCGGAGGAGAGCTTGCAGGGGGAAGAGGCCTGGCAGCGGTGGTCGCACAAGCGGGGAGACGGGACGGCGGCGGCTAACACGGGCGAGGCATGGACAGAGAGGAACGGGACGCGGTGGTCGCGCTCCAGGGGGGGCCAGGGCGGCCAGAGGTGGCGGCTGACACGAGAGAGGGCACCGCGGGAGGCGGGAGGAGCTCCGGGCGGCGGAGGCACGGCGAGGTCATGCGAGGCTGCCGGCGAGGAGCTTGCGAGGGGGCGCGGCCGTGGGCTGGAGATCTTGGGCGACGAAGGAGGCATCGTGACGCTGTGGGGCGACACGGAGGGTTAGCGGTCGACGATGGTGATTGGGCTGCGGCGGGGCGACGCGGCTCGAGGCTACAGGGCGCGGGCGGGCGGTGACGAGGCATGGAGCAGCGGCCGGGGACGTAGAGACGGGCGGCCACGACGGCAGCTCTCCAAGGCAACGAGAACGACGAGGAGCAGAGGAGGCGGTGCGGCGGCTCCGTCGGGGAGGGGCGGTGGTTGTGGCTCGAGCGGGGCAGGGCGAGGGAATCATGCGGGGTGGGAATCGTGTGAGGGACGACGAGGTGGTGGGGCCGAGTGAGATGGCGTGCGGGGTGGCGTCTCGTGCAGGAGGAGTGGAGCGTGTCGGGATCCAGGGGCGGTAGCGTGCAGGTCGCGCTGGCGTGGGGCTGGGGCATGCATCGCGCGCGGGTGGGTTGGGGCTTGCTCGCGCGGACGTGTAGCCTGCATCGTGTTGCGTGCGTTGCATCACGCGTGGGTGTGTGTGCTAGCTGGCGGCGAGTGGGAGTGCGCGGGTAGGCGCGGGGTGGGCCCGGCTCGGGATGTGGGCAGGTGGGGAGGTGGCAGGTGGTGGGCGGGAGCAGTAGGCGGGAGTGGGGGCGGAGGCTAGTGGAGAAAAAGGAAGGGAGGGAGAGCTAGGGTTGGGGATTAGGATTATTTTAGGGTTTGGATAGATTAGGTTTTTGGGGTTGTAGGCCGGCTGGTTGGGCCTTCTGGCCTGGCCGACTGCCTCCCCCTAAAAAAACAGTTCTATTTATTTATATTTTTGTCTTGTTTTATTTAAAAGACCTTTTGTAAATTATTGTAGACAAAACAAAAATATCCGAAGCCCGGGGTTTTAATTTGAAATAAAGACGGGAATATTTAGAAAAAACAAAATAGGTTTTCGAAAATAGTTTTTAAACAAACCATGCATGATGATGACGATGCTCAAATGCAATGTGGCATGATGACATGAGCATGCGGTCATGATGATGCAATGCACAAAAACACAGCGATTTTCTAGTAGTGGTTTTAGCGGGATGCCACAATTCGACACCACTAACAAGGGATCTCGCCCTCGAGATCCGCCTCATGGTACCGGGAAGAAGGTCGGTGACCTGAATCTTCACGCTTCATGTAGATCCTCGCGACACCACTAACAAGAGGTCGTTGTCCGTGATCGTCGAGAGGACACTCCGGGAACAAAGGGCGAAGTTACAGATATCAACAAATAAAGCCACCTCTAGCTTCCATGGACGGAGTAAATTGTTGAATCCACCGATTCAATATACAAAAGCGAATGATCAGAGTAGTGGTATGGTCGTGACTCCATCCCGCACTCATATCATTACTCCGTACATGTATAGCAGAATTATGCAACCAACTCTCGGAATCAGACTGAAGATCTCGACAAGCGAGGTTCGAGAACAAAAGAGTGATGCAGACTCTGCGTCGGATCTGGCGTAGCTGATGTCTTCGCGTTGAATCCACCGGAAGGCAACAAAGAGAAGTCCAACAGATGAAGGATTCCTCAGATAGCACGAAGACAGGATGTAGAAGCACCATTACCAAAGGAGGAAGCGAAACCCTGAAGGTACGATGGAAAACCCAACCACGAGAATTCCTGGACTCGAAGAAAAGATAAGAGTAGATTCAAACCACGCAGAGGTAAGAGGAGAATAGCAGAGGGTAAGGAGTAAAAGCAGACCTAATCAGATCTATCCAACCAATTTTCCAAAATAGTTTTGACACTCTACTTTGGCCGTTAGCTAGGTTATCCTACAGGCTGGACTTGTGGGGTATCACAACTGCTGAGCTCTGATACCACTCTGTAACACCCTCGAATCGGCCCTATGCAAGTTTTAGCGCTTCCCGCCAAACCCGCATAGAAACGGTTCAAGGACGCCCACCAGGCACTTTCGTGCGGGTGGAAAACGAAGTAATTCCATTACACACTAGTCCACGATGGAAACCACAGAACATATATATACAACAACGACTCCATGAGTCAAGAATACAGATGTACAATACAAAGACCCAAATCACCTTGAAACGATACAACATCCGAGTACGGATAAGGTGCAAATGGGGCTAAGAGCCCTGCAGAATAACCAATGGCGTCCATAACCCTGCCCAGGCCAAGCCGGAAGGGTAACCCTACTAACGACGTCGAACTTATACCTGCTAAAACAAAAGGGGTGCCGACAAAGGGCAAAGGAAAAATAGGAGCGTCAGTACTGAGGCCAGTACACGGCGAGGCTAGAATTCGGCGGCTCTCGCCTACATAGGTATGGTGGACTAAAGCGGCAACGCAGCATACACTAAATAACCTATAGATACTCGATAAACTGTCGGCTATTAGAGAAAGATAAGAAAGCCCTATTCGGAACCAACCTGATACTAACACCAATCATACCCATCCTGGTATTCCCCCTCGAGACCAAACGAGGAAGTCAAACCGAGGAACTCACACAGTTGGCAGTTTTATTCATTCCATTATAGTTGAAGCACTTACTAGTCAGATACAATTAGCATGAGTCATTCCGAAGCATAAGTAGTGGGCCGTTTTAATTACCATTCCGTTGTAGTTGGAACATTTACTAGTCAGATATAATTGTCCCGAGGAATCCCAAAACCCAATAGTTGTTGGTACTTTTATCACATTCCATTGGAGTTGCATTACTTACTAGGCAGGTATAGCATGACACGATACATCCCAGTTGCACAAGTTGTTGGCACTTTTATTATCCATTCCCTTGTAGTGAAGTTGATTACTAGTCACATATTAAGTCAAATTTATAGCACTACTTTAGTTATGCTTGTCTATGATCGAGATACTGTGCTCCAAGTCGTCCATAACCGCTGACACGGCTTTCAGAAAGATTTACCCTGAAGGGGTGCACAAATAGCAACACACACACGATCAACCTCGGAAAAACCAAATCAAAACCCAACGAGGCTTTCACGACAAAGCAATCACAGGATTCATAAAATATTTCAGGGGGCCACCCCATTAAGCTACCCGCAATGAAGTTGGCCGGCTCCGAGACGGACCCAAGGTTTGCGCCAATGGCTGTAAACGACTGGGAACCCGAAAGTGTGACTGGGCTTGTCGATACCGCGAAAACACTCCGCAATTCCTAAACAGTACAGGTGCTCCATGCACAATCGTAAATAAAGCAGTAAAGCATGGCATAAGTACAGGATAGTAATAAAGCCCCAAACTAGTTTGTGGCCCCAAGAAATAAGAAATGAATCAATCTCTGGCTAAGGGGGATTCATAGACTCTCCCGGATGTGGATAGTGCGAATAGTCAAGGAACAGGTATCAAGTACTCGGGGCCTATGGGACACAAGTGGACATGAAAACCAAATAGCATATATTACCCACCGGTGCCTCTTTCATTAGTTATCCCAACAATTTAATAGTTGTATTTAAAGCCATGATCATCTCCACCATAAACATCTGCCAGCATTCCAACAACTGTGGTACTTGACAACACGAGATCGCACCTGAGCAAGCAACTACGACTCGCAAGGCCAGCTATCTACCAAGCACAGGTAATAGGAGGTGTCCAAGGCAATATAGAGGCTACACGGGATATAACTGGTGTACGGAAACTAAAGCACCGCGACACGGATAGCAATAGATCAACAGGAGGAAATAAAGACTATAAATGCAAAATAGGTAGAAGGGGGAGAGATACTCGCCTGGGGAACACTGCCGAAGGATCATATCCAGAGAACTTGTCGATACTCGCATCAACTCATCAGCCTAATCCGCGAAGAAGCAAACACTAGAACAAACACCGGATGCACTATTTAATACTATGGCAAAAGATCCGGCATGATTATGATATGATGCAGATGCGGTGCAATTAGGCAGTATTAAGCGGAACCGGGGTCCCGACAATTAATTAATAGGTTCGAGTTATTTATCTACCCCGCAAATTAAATGTTGAATTAATAAGGCGAAACAGGGCATCGGTTCGCTACGCAAATTTAAATGGAGTCCGGAATAAGACTAGAATAGCCCGCATATAGACTCCATATTTAATTATGAGGTAAATCGGCATAATACCCCCAAACCACAGACAAATATGCATGCATGAAAATTTTAATATGCGACAGTTTATATATATAGCATTTATAAAATAGGGGCTCGGGAAAGGTTCACACATTGAATCGACGATCTTGGTGTTCTGAAGGTTCGATGGGGTTCGGGCTTGGCGGATCGGTCTTCGCATCCGGGATCGGGGTCTTTGGGTTCTCGACCATCAGATCCATGATGGAGTACTTGTCGTTCCGTGTCGATGATCTTCGGGTTCCATGTCGATAGCCTTGGGGTCCCGGCTTCGGTGGTCGGTGAACTTAGTTAGGCGCCGGTTCAGGGCGTCGGACTTCTCGAGCATACTGTCATGACACGGATAGGAATTGCAGAAGACAACACCGGTGAGGGTCTAGTAAACCTCAAGGTAGTTTAGTGTTCTCCCAAACACAGAAGCACACAGTGCCAGCATACACAGAAGTAAGCGAGGTCGCCTGATACCAAAAGATACCTGCAGGACAAGATAGTTCACATGACATACGTGCGGGAGGCCACCTGTAGGGACGAACGACATACGCACTTGCAGCAGCAGCCGAAGAGAGGCAAGAACAGGTACCCAAAGACGTCCGCCTGCAGTGCACACAAGAGATCAATGACGAGGACGTCCGTGCAGGTTTCAGCAGCACACGAACACGAGGAAAAAGGAGTAGGAGGCTCGAAGCCGCTGCCGGCGAGGAGATCTTGGGGTGGTGTGGTGCCGAGACGACTCAGGGGATGCAGATGGGCATGCCGGCGAGCTCGGGTCGGAGGAGAGCTTGCAGGGGGAAGAGGCCTGGCGGCGGTGGTCGCACAAGCGGGGAGACGGGACGGCGGCTGCTTGACGCGGTGGTCACTCTCCATGGGGGCCAGGGCGGCCAGAGGTGGCGGCCGACGCGGGAGAGGGCGCCGCGGGAGGCGGGAGGAGCTCCGGCCGGTGGAGGCACGACGAGGTCGCGCGAGGCTGCCAGCGAGGAGCTTGCGAGGGGGCGCGGCCGCGGGCTGGAGATCTTGGGCGACGAAGGAGACAGCGTGACGCTGCGGGGCGACGCGGAGGGTTGGCGGTCGACGACGGTGATGAGGCTGCGGCGGGGCGGCGCGGCTCGAGGCTACAGGGTGCGGACGGGCGGTGACGAGGTATGGAGTAGCGGCCGGGGACGTAGAGACGGGCAGCCACGACGGCAGCTCTCCGAGGCAACGAGAACGACGAGGAGCATAGGAGGCGGTGCGGCGGCTCCGTCGGGGAGGGGCGGTGGTTGTGGCTCGAGCGGGGCAGGGCGAGGGAATCGTGCAGGGTGGGAACCGTGTGAGGGACGGCGAGGTGGTGGGGCCGGGTGAGATGGCGTGCGGGGTGACGTCTCGTGCGGGAGGAGTGGAGCGTGTCGGGATCCAGGGGCGATAGCGTGCGGGTCGCGCTGGCGTGGGGCTGGGGCATGCATCGCGCGCACGGGCGGGTTGGGGCTTGCTCGCGCAGACGTGCAGCCTGCAGCGTGTTGCGTGCGTTGCATCGCGCGCGGGTGTGTGTGCTAGCTGGCGGCGAGTGGGAGTGCGCGGTGTGGGCCCGGCTCGGGATGTGGGCAGGTGGGGAGGTGGCAGGTGGTGGGCAGGAGCAGCAGGCGGGAGTGGGGGCGGCGACTGGTGGAGAAAAAGGAAGGGAGGGAGACCTAGGGTTAGGGATTAGGATTATTTTAGGGTTTGGATAGATTAGGTTTTTGGGGTTGTAGGCCGGCTGGTTGGGCCTTCTGGCCTGGCCGGCTGCCTCCCCCTAAAAAACAGTTCTATTTATTTATATTTTTGTCTTGTTTTATTTAAAAGACCTTTTGTAAATTATTGTAGACAAAACAAAAATATCCGAAGCCCGGGGTTTTAATTTGAAATAAAGACGGGAATATTTAGAAAAAACAAAATAGTTTTTCAAAAATAGTTTTTAAACAAACCATGCATGATGATGACGATGCTCAAATGCAATGTGGCATGATGACCTGAGCATGCGGTCATGATGATGTAATGCACAAAAACACAGCGATTTTCTAGTAGTGGTTTTAGCGGGATGCCACTGTTACCTAGTTGGAAACGGACTCTGCAGGTCTCTAAATTTGGTATTTAGTGGATCCTTCCGGAGTCACCACTTGAATAACATCAATATCTTCATCTTCATATACTTATTACTTGAGTCATAAAACCCTTCTTTTCCTAATAACATCAATATCTTCATCTTCATATCTCCACTTTCTGGAAAAAAAATTCACACAAAACTTCACACGGTTCTCATTAGCAACATTAGTATAAGTGAAGTGATAAAACCTTTTGAGTCCAACTTCAACTGAAAACCATCAAAACATAAACCACTTAAGCAACTCCTTCCGAAAACCCAAAAAGAATTCAAAAAGGAAATTGAATAAAGAAGCAAATGCAAGAGTGGCAAAATCTGTCAAAACAGACCAGCAGGTAAAGATCAATTTTTTCGAAAATCTTCTGTTGCTCAAATCAAAAAGTGCAAAACTAACGAAAGTTAAATAACAACCTGGGGCAGAAGAACAAAAAATTACAGCTCAATCCGACATACAGAGATCTCTCACGAATTTTTACGGTGAATCACAAAAATCTGTTTCGGGACAGCAACTTCCCCAAATCTTACTTCTCTCTCATTAGAGGTTGATCTTGACACAAAAACCAAACAAAATGGATAAGGAGCGGTTATTACCGAAGTAATAACTTCCAAGACTCAAATAAACAAAAACAAACTGAAAGCAAAAACAAATTGGGTTGTCTCCCATAAAGCTCTTTCTTTATAGCCATTAAGATGGGCAAGATAATTTTGAAGAAGCTCTCATAGGGATATGAATTGAGGTGAAAGAGAGCATTAAGAAGCAAAAAATACACACGTTTAAGTCTAACCCACCTCCTATGCAAGGGAATTTTGTAAACAAACAAGTTTTTAAAACCAGAAGCAACTTGCATAAGAGGGCAAAAGAAGTGCAACATAAAAACTTTCAGCATAAAACGAGGAAACTTGATATTATTGAGATACATAAGAACACTTTTCCCTCTCTCATAGTAGCTTTCAGTATCATGCATAAACTTAACAATATAGCTATCACAAGGACCATCGTAGCAATGATCACTTATTCTAAAAGGAAACACGGGAATACTAGCTCTCATAACACTACTTTGTGAAACAATATTAGAGGTATCCTTACAAAGGATAGGGTGTCCCTCTTTTTCATATTTAGTAACAAAGTCTTTCACATTTGCTATTATAGGTTCATCAACCATTTGTTTATCAGGTTCAACAACTTTATTTGTACTTTCATTAACCATACTAGCTATCATAGAATGTTCCTTAATCCTAACTGGGAAAGGCATTTTCTCAATATAAGGTTCAGGTAAAACATGATTAGCAGTATAAACTTCAGTATTTCTTGAAGGAACACCCTTAGCAATATCTTTATAAGGTTCATGATACTTATCCCACTTCTTTTTAGGCACTTCAATATAGGAAGCAAAAGCCTTAAAATAAGAAGCAGTAGCTTGAGAGTCTAGACCATAAGCATTTTTAATATTTTGAAAGTCATCAGTTCCCATAAAAGATTCAATGCATTCATAATCATAATTTATACCTGACTTTCTACCTTTGTCATTCTCCCAAGCTTCAGCATTGTCTTGAATACGGTCCATAAGATCCCATTTAGCTTCTTTTTCCATACGAGTGAATGATCCAGCACAAGAAGCATCCAATAAATCCTTGTCATGTAGAGGGATCCTTGCATAAAAGTTATTGATAATAATATTGTTGGGGAGCTCATGAATGGGACATTTGAGCATTAGTAACTTCAATCTCCCCCAAGCTTGAGCTGTACTCTCTCCATCAAGAGGCCAAAAGTTGTATATTTGATTCCGATCTTTATGAATCTCACTAGGAGGATAAAACTTTGAATAAAAGAGAGGCACTATTTCCTCCCATTCTAGAGCTTGACCATTCTTCAGCAACTTATACCATTCCTCAGCTCTTTCTTTCAGTGATAATGAGAATAACTTCTTCTTAACTTGATATGTAGTAATACCTGCACACTTGAACAACCCGCATAATTCGTGTATAAAGAGTAAATGATCACCGAGATGGACAGTTCCATCCCCAACATAGTAGTTACCCATAACACGATCAATAATTCTTGTAGGTATTTTGAAAACATCATTCTCAGCAGGTGGTGGCTTATCTACTACCTTAGCAGTGGTAGTAGCATTACCAAATAAGAAACTCAGCGAATTATCCATAACGAAAATAAAGCAACTAATAGAAGTAAACAATACTCACAGTAGAAGTTTCCTTTACAAGTTACACTCTCCAATAGCGCTTCACTCCCCGGCAACGGCGCTAGAAAATAGTCTTGATGACCCACAAGTATGGGGGTGTATCGCAGTATTTTCGATAAATAAGAGTGTCGAACCCAAAAAGGAGCAGAAGGTGCTGGCTAGTGGTATGGATCAGGAATTCTCTGCAAATACTTAGCAAACGGATTTTTAGGGTTTTTTGATAAAGCAAGTAAACAAAGTACGAGTAAATAAAAGACAGTAGGAATAAATGCAGCAAGTGGCCCAATCCTTTATGCATTAAAGGACAAGCCGGTTGTATTACTTAAGATGACCAAATGTTCTCGAGGACACATGGGAAGACTGTCAAGTGCTTTCGCTTCATATAGTTGATTAATCTTCTTTAGCTTGCTAAGTGTTGTGTGGGTGAACCTGTGCTAATGTACCGCCCCATCCAAGACTAATACATATTTGTGATTATACCCCTTGCAAACATCCGTAAGTACAAGAAAGTAATTAAGGTAGAAACCTAACCACAGCTTTAAACTCTAAGACCCTTACGTTCCTTGTGCAATGGTTTCCTAACGGGGGTTCAGGTTTCTGTCACTCCGACAACCCCTACGATTAGTAGCCAAATACACAATGCATTCCCCTAGGCCCATATAGGTGAAGTGTCATGTAGTCGACGTTCACATGACACCACTAGAAGAAGTACACCACAACTTAAATAACAATCTATTGAATCTTTCTCAACGCAACTCCACTACTAACAACAAGACTTCTCCCATGTCCTCAAGAACAAAACGAACTACTCACAAGACATCATATGGATCATGATCAGAGATGGAATAATGATGTATAACAATCTGAACATAAACAATAATTCAATGGTTCACTCAATAGCATCAACTACGAAGAGTAATCAACACCGGGAAAGTTTCCCCTATGAACTATGCAAGATTCAACACAATTGTTACAACAATATGGAGATGGTTATGAGGGTGCTGATGGTGATGATGGTGGTGATGATGATGATGATGATCCCGATGAAGTCCAGCTTGATGGTGGTGTTGATGGCGATGATCTCCCCTCTCCGAGAAGGAATTCCCCCGGTAGAAATCTATCTGCCGGAGAGATCTTTCTCTCTCGTTGTTTTCCGCCCCACAAAGGCTGCGGAATCTTTCTGTGGTCGCTCCCCAAGTCTTAGGGTTTCGGGAGGATGATATACGCCAGAGGGGAGAGGCTGGAGTGGGCTAGGGTGGCCACACCACTTCCTGGCGCGGCCTAGGGCTGCCCCCCATGGGGTGGTGTGGGCCCCCTATGGCCCATCTCCACTCCGTCTTCTGGCTTCCTTAGTCTTCTGGAAAAAATAGGATTTTCCGTATATTTTCCCAGATTTTCTGATCTTCGCGAATTTTGCCTCCAAACGGCACATTTTCCATCAGAATCCTGACTGCAGCGGTCCATGCTCCAAAAGTCATCAACCATGCAAAAATAGATGAAATAACATAAGTATCACCTTCAATATGAAATATATCAATGAATAATAGTGAATTAAGACATAGAATAGTGATGCAATATGTGTCGGCGACTCCACGCACTCGAGCACCTCATACACGACAGCCCGAGTAGCTGATTCTTCCTGATCATTGAATCCTTGAACTCTGAGTACCTCGGCAAGGTACTGAGACTAATGGTAATCAGGCTAACAAAAAGTCCTAGCATACAGTGCAAAAGTGTCGACTCGATTGGCACAAGAATTTTACTTTATAAGTCAATAGGCAAATATTCTTTATAAGATATAGGTACTTCACAGTTCTTTGCATTTTCTACAGCTTACGAGGACATAGGACTACATCGATGTATTTTATCGGGTCCTCCAACAGGAGTCAACAAAACAACTGGCTACACGATAAACTCAAGACCCGACTCGAGTCCCTCCTCGGATGGTTGCATTGTTTTATGCTACAAAGACGCGATGCTGGTCGCGCACCCGACAGAAGCGTGAGACACTGACTCGATGCACTTCTGGGTCAGTGGTTTCTCCTCGCATGATTTTCAGCTGCGACTACAAGATACAATTCTCGAGTCTCTGCCCGGGTCTACGACTCTGTCAGACACTTAGGGGCTACTCCAAACTGGAGCGCTGGACGTGCACATGCAAGATCTTCGAGTGGCATGCTCCAAATCCTCACTCGAATCCACGAGTCGACTAAGGACTCGAGGGCTACTCCCATAGGGAGAGCTGGTCATGCATTCGAAAAAGCGTCGACATTGATGGCATTCGCAAGATCATCCGAAGTACTTCCGGATCGTTGTGTCTATACAACTGACGACTACAAGTCTCTGCTCGTGTCTACGACTCGAACAGACACTCGGGGGCTACTCCCATAGGGAGCGCTGGTCACCCACCCTATAGAAAACATAAGATTCACATCATAGTCCATTGTGTTGACTGTGTCCATAATGTCGACTTGTTTATAACAATCGAACTCACTGGTGACTCCGCTCACTCACATTCCCATGTAAAGTTCAGAGACAATGTCTCCTTGGCCACCCGAAACACCTCCGTGGTGATAAACATTCGGATGTTGTGTCTACGATGCAAAGATAAGACCTGGAGATCTAATCTGATGGCCTGGCAATCGCATCCACTACTCTCTACTAGAAAAAATACCGTGTCTATGACATGAAGAAAATCCTGACGGATGCGTTGGGTACACACATACTTATCAACTAGAGTTCGGCTCAACAAGGCCTCCGTGGCATGAGTCAAACTACGCCAGTAATTTCTGGATTCGAGTCCAGGGACTCGAGTTTGAGTAGGTAGCGTTGTTTTTCCCTAGTGCAATTAACTGGTCCCGATCCGTCGAGCGCACCAGACACGTTTACCAGCATCCCTATGAACGGTTTTGAATTTCGATTGACCCGATGATCTCCTGGGTGAAGTGTTTCGCACTCGACACAACTGTCGACTTCGACTACCAAATGCAAGACTCAAGACTTATGAGTCTGCACCTGAATCTATGATTCGGATGGACACTCGGGGGATACTAACATAGGTATGCCTAACATGCACCTGACTACAGCCTACCTTGTGCGTCTCAACGGAAGGCCCACTCGATGACCTACCAAGGTCCACGAAGCCCAAGATAGTTCAGGTGGTGCAAAGCCCATATGGACACAAACTCCAACCGTGCAAGACATAGAAAGCTCAAGACTAGAGTTCGAATCAACCTTGTAACCAACTCGTATTGGTACCTGAGGCCTAGCCTCCCCATATATAAAGGCTAGGAGGGTCCAACAAGGAGGGCACCGAATAGATAGATCTACGATCTCCCATAATAGGACACAACAGATCTAGACCAAGGTCCACAACCCTTGTTTCCACACCATCGCCATATTGCATCTGCGCACCACTGTAACTTCCGAATCCTCGATAATTCCAAGAGCAGACAAATAGGAGTAGGGTCCTCTCCGAGGCCTGAACCTAGGTAAAACCTTGTGTCCCCTGTGTGCTTGTTTGCTAGCCGATCGATGCCTCCAGCGCTCCCCACTTCCTCGAACCTAATTCCATCTATGATGGGCATTGATGAGTTAACCCCTCGTCACTTATAATTCCGCATCTGAAAAGTCAGGCAAGAAATTCCCCATGCTTGCATACATATAGTACCTATGCTTCTATATTACTCTTGCATCATTGAGTCACGATTGCATTAAATTGAATCCCAAGTATTTCACAACCTTTACTTTTAAACCCCACCGAAGCTTGTACCTCCATCCCATGAGCCATTACTACAGTAGTTGTTTGAGCCATGCGAGTCATAGAATTGCATGTATAGGGTTTGTGCGAGTCTTTGGATAAGGAAGTACCTAAACAACTTAATCTGAGTAGTAATGGGATAACTAATGAAAGATGCATTGGTGGGCATTATCTGTTATTTGGTTCTTTAAGCCCACTTGTGTCCCATAGGACCCCGAGTACTTGATTCTTATTCCTTGACTATTCGCACTATCCACATACCGGAGACTCTGTGGATCCCCCTTCGCCCGATCTTGATTCACACTTTATTTCTTGGGGCCACAAACTAGTTTGAGGCTTTATTAATATCATGTACTTATGCCATGCTTTACTTTGTTATTTACGATTGTGTGTGGAGCACCTGCACTGTTTAGGAATTGCAGAGTGTTTTCGCGGTATCGACAAGCCTAGTCACACTTTCGGGTTCCCAGTCGTCTACAACCATTGGCGCAAACCTTGGGTCCGTCTCGGAGCCGGCCAACATTGTTGCGGGTAGATTAATGGGGTGGTCCCCTGAAATAATTTATGAATCCTATGAATGCATTGTCGTGAGGCCTCGTTGCATTTTATTTGGTTCTTCCCGAGGTTGATCGTGTGTGTGTTGCTATTTGTGCACCCCTACAGGGTAAATCTTTCTGAAAGCCGTGTCTACAGTTATGGACGACTTGGAGCACAGTTTCTTGATCACAGACAAGCATAACTAAAGTATCGCCTTTAATTTGACTAAGACATGACTAGTAAATAGTGCAACACTCATGGAATGGTTAATAAAATTGCCAACAGATGGGATGTTCTTCCGCCTTCTCGTTAATAAGCGAGAAGGAGGGCGACCGATGTTTATTTATGTTGCTTATACAACTATTGATATTAATTAATGAGCATCCGTCCATCTCTGGTTGGGAGGATGTGTACCGTGTCTCTATAGAACTTTGTAGATATTATCTTTCGCTGCAATTGCATCACCCCAGGTTGTTCCCTTTAGAAGCATTAAGATTTGCTGAGTACCCCTAGGGTCTCACACGATAAATATTTGGTTCAGATGGATGGGTATACTCACAGGAAGGCTACTGGGTTGAGGAGGCTGATGATGGTGGCTACGACTATCAGGTGTAGAGATTCTAGGGATGGAGATACATGAGATTTGTGGGCGGGATGTGCTTATTTTTAGGGCATCTTATACCAATTTGCTTATTATCCGTACTTGGATCATGTTTTCCGCTTCTGCTTGATACTCGGTTGCATGATGTATGAGGATGTATCCTAAACTATTATATCTATCTAGGATATTTGGATCTTGCCATATGGCGTTGAATATTTTATGTTTCTGTTGTTTTAGATGGTGTGGCTCTGATGTCTATTGTATGTCGCTGACATACATACTCATTTTGTATGTTTTGATCGCTTTACCTGTCGATTACGTCATTCGCTCTAGTCCCGATGTTCTAAAAAGTGGTTGGGATGGTTGGCCTGTACCGTGCCCTGCTCCACGAGGTGGGCCTACTGTGTGTGGCTGCGCGACCCCATGGTAGTACGTCTTGTCCACTTTTGGTTCATCTAGGCTTGAGTTTAGAGTGTAAAGTCCGAGGTATTACAATTGGTACCAGAGCCATTCCGCCCTTCTGGGTCTCAGCCAAGATGGTCGTTGTCAGTCTAGAAAATATTTTGGTAGCTATGTATACTAGGGAAAAACTAAACACGAGAGTAGGATTGCTTCCATTTTTCTTCTTACCTATCCACCCACCCTTTTCTGGTAAGGAAGTGTAACGTTTGTTTATCCTCTTCTAAAAATTCAAACTAGGATTCACATGTTTGGGGTTTCCGTAGTACAATAGGATGTGTGTGTAATTCTTTGTCTATCTATTGCATCCAACCTTGTTGTTGCAATCTGCCTTTGGTTATCAACTGTTGATACATTCCATACCGACATGCTTATGTGTAAACTGACGTAATCTATCCGACTCTTTGTTAACCGACACAATCTTGTTAAGGGTGTTCTTCCTTCCTGCATGCTTTCACAGAATGTGGAGTTGCTAATATCTATCCGTTAAGTGGTTTTGCGCATCTAGTTGGTATTTTAATGCCAAAAAATGTGGAAAAAAATTATTTGATACATCTGTGTTCCCACACTCCTTTTCAGTCATGTGTGATACATTATTCACCTTCTTTTTGTCGGCATGTCCATGCTAACTCGATCTTTTGCTACCAGCGCTTCAATCTAGAGTTTTTACTTCATCTTGAATTATTTTGGGCCAAAAACATAACGTGTGTCAATCCGATGGTTGTGATTGTAATTTGGTCCTCGGTACAGCTATATCACACCTATCATGAGTGGAATATGATCAATGCTATCAATTTAATGCTCCAAATTATTACGGTTATCTCTTGTGATTTTGAGTTATACCGTGATCATATCTATATTATATTGAAGTATCTTTAGCAATCCGAAGATTTCTTAAGGCACTATGGTGGATTTTCATCCAATGGTTGTGCTTTGTACTTATTTTCGAATTCCATATTGAAACCTTCGATCTGGATTATAGATGTAGTATAGCTTATTTTTCCCTAGTAGACCTAGGTTATCGAATCCTTGGGAAGCGAATGCCTAGTGAAGTTACTTTAACGGACCTTCGGGAGTTTTAGAATTGTTTTTCTGTTTTTACCGAACCAGTAGCTTGTGTATTTTTGTTGTTGTCGATGATAGATAGAAAGGGCCTAGGGCGTTCGGTTTCACCTGTAGCTATGCAAAACATCTATGGAAATAAAAGATAGAAATAAAGTATGCGTATCCTTGTTAGAGCAAGATAAATTATATGTGGGCAGTGTATCCATAATTTCTATTGCCTCCACAACCGCTTATAGCAATAACCTACTAGTCTCATCCATATAAGAAAGAGAATTAATGATATGCATAGTGATGTCACCGTTAATCCCAAGCAAATCCCTCACATACAGCCGTACTACCCCTTCTGTCATTGGGGTTCCCAACCTACAGATCAATCATCACTCATACTCCCTATACCTGGCTCAACCCTCATGGTCTTGGGTACCTGACAAGTCCTTGGATTGAGGAAAGAGAGGATACAATAATCATCATGTCATACAAACTAATACACGATCTCATCTATGATAAATCACATGCACAATTGCTACATGGCTAGGTCGAAGCCCTTAGCCCAAGGAGAATTACTCACACATAGAGATGAGATCAACAATCACAAACTTTGTAATGAAAATCATAAGACTGATAGCAATAGTCTTACAATGTTGCCAATCGGAGAAGAGATCTACTATTACAAGTGGAGGAATATGGATATGGAGATGGAGAAGGGTTTGGAGATCTGGAGGCGGCTGGTGATCTATGGCAGAGACTTTTTGGCGAGGTCTAGCTAGTTTTCTCGTCGCCTGAGGCTTCTTTATATAGGGGTCCCTTCATGAAAGTTGTTCCGTTTAACCTAACGGTGGTGGCACCAACTATACGACCGGAGCTATATGGTCGGAATTTTTGCTCCGGCCGTATAGTTGGTCGTTAAAGCGTCTGCCTCCGTTGTTTGGCTCCTGGTTTCTTCTGGTTGTTGGAAATCTCGTATCTTTGACTTTAATCTAGTGATTCCCTCCTTTAAACGACATTATCTGTGCAGGAAAAATACAAAAAGAAAGGATTGCATACCCCTCTGAATATTAGCATTAGTGGCATGGTTTAGAGAGATATTTCATCAAGAATATGATTAACATCCAGTTTAAATGTGGATGTAGATGGCCATATTTCAGAGCCATCAACCTCCCCAAGCTTAAACTTGATCGTCCCGAGCAAGAAAACCAAAATCAAAAAGGAACTCATCATTTAAACTGAAATAACGAGATGGTGATCTTACTCATGATTAGTAGTCTCATGTTTCGTCCACTTTATAAATCTAAAAAACTTAAGCATAGATAGAGTAATGGCAAGCATATCATACGGGTTTCATGCATCCTTATAGCGCAGCAAAATTATTGTAAACATGGATGATTCAAATGAGTAAACTTTATTCCATGTCAAGTAATCAACTCATAGGCTTGCCTTTGAACAGTATAGTATAATCACGTAAATTAAGAGTGTGAGAGTTGTCATGAAAATCATATATACTAGAGTATCTCAATTCTCCCACATCAATGAATCAAGACTTTGCAAGCACTACTTTTCTATTTATTGTCCTTTAAGAATTCCAGTTTTTAAGTAATTGAGAGCATGCGAAAGATTTTTACTAGTTTATCGGGCTGTGATGGACACTTGTGGCATCACTAAGGTTTTTGTTCCTTTTGCATAATGATTACTCATAATAGCCAGAGGAGTGATTCCATCATGATTACGGCTACCCGGGAGTGCCGAGAATCTTACCCACTATAGCATTGCTGCTACAAGTGTTTAATCAACTCATAGCCAAAATCTAGGAGTTTCCTCCATGAAGATCATTCGTAGGCCAGTGGAGTTGTTGGCATCCCATGAAGTTTGACACGCGTAAAGCTATATCATTCTTATGATTAACAAGTCAAACTTTGGCATGCTCACAAAAACTGCTAAACATTAACTCAATCAAACAAATCCTTTTAAAGAGAGCTATCAAGTCAATTAACATTTTCAGTGGTGTTGAGTGTCTCTAGAAACAAACCTTCAAGACTGAGCACTACAACACCCAGGCCTTCAATTGTGAGACTTTTTCTTATTACAATTGTTTAGCAATTTGTAGGCAATACTTGGTTAATTACGAGAGCTGGAACAAAATGAGCCCAATTAAATACCCATACAAACGAAAAATCTTGCTATGATACAAAGAATCACTCCACCAATATAATATCTCAACATTTACTACTAACTAGCATGGGTTTCTCAAACTTCAAAAGTGGGGAGTCATAAGGCATACCTCTCATGTTTGGTTCCACTTCTCTCTTTCTTTTTTATTTGTTTCTTGGAAACTCGAAGTCGATCACTCTCCTGCAAATATATGAAGACCTCGAGGTAGAAAGAAAAGAAAGAGGGAAAATAAGGAAAAATGGAGAAATATTTTTGTGAATTTTTAAGAGAGGAACCTTAAAGAATAAAAAATTGGCGGCAAAGCTCAGATAGAAAATTTCGAAAGCAAAAATAGAAAGAAATAAAGATAAAGTGTTGGGGAAACCAACACGAGTGCTTATACACTCAAATAAAAACACAACCTCGAAATAAATAAAAGCAAATAAACGCCAAATAAAGACACATGAGGAAACTTCCCCAAGCTTAGGCTTTTGCAAGCCCTTCAAATCATTGTGGTGGCAAGAAAAAGTCATTACTCCAGTTCACAAATTGAGTTGAGAGGTTACTTGTTGATTCTCGGAGGTTCAAAGAGAGGCTTTGCATCCTCTACACAGTCCCTCCAAGTCCTTGGAAATCTTGGTATGTGGTGAACCGGGTTTGTGGCTACTCTTCTTGATAATGAACTTCTTGCTCCTCCTCTTGGTCCTCATCCTCCTCCAGAATCTCTTCCTCGGGTTGGTATTGCTCAACCACGAATCATGTAGCAAACGTCCTTCCTCGATAGAGAAAAGACCATTAGGCATAGGAGTGGGGTAGATACGCCTAGCTCCAGTAATATGCCGGTAATAAGCACCACTCTCCTAGTGAGCATTCCATAGGCCCTCAAGGTGGAGAAACCAACACGTGTCTCACCTAGTACGAGTTGTAACTCACCTAGGTCGATGTCTAGGGCAGCGGCAAGCACGGTGATGACGCCTCCTCCTGTGATTGGCCCTTGGCTTTGGGAGGCTTCGTGCTCCAGGTAGCGCACAAGGATGGCGCCCAAGTTGAGTGACAGGTTGCAGTTGATGTAAGCAGCCTTTGCAAGGATTATGATGTCCTCCTTGTTGAGTCTCGTGAACTCATTACGTGCCTGCAAGGTGTTAGCAATAACATAGAACAAATAGAGAATTGCAGGGGGTTGAATATTCTTCCCCTTGTTCATTCTACTAGTGAAACTCGTTCCATTATAGTATTGATTGGGGAAAGGACTTAAGCCAGTAAAGGATGCACATAAAGCATGAATATCATTGTTTGGCAAATTAAAACATGCGCACCATTCATCTAATGTTAAACTGTAGTTGTTGTTCATTAGATGGAAAGAAATAGTATCCTCTCCTTGCCATAGTTTAATGGTGCTTTGCAACAAACTTAGGAATCCAATGGTTAAGCAGCGATAAGTAGGTACATCATCGTATACAAAGTTTTGTAGGCCAGATCTATTGCAAAGTAAATTAAAGTTATTGGAAATACCGAGTTGGTTCAATATAATGGGGGAAACCCACTTGGTGGCCTTCACTTCGCGGTTCTTGATCCTGTTGAAGCGATCACGATGGGCCTCATCCCTAAACCGTATACCCATGCATTCCTGAGCGGTAGCCCGAGAAGCGCTAGCGGTGGCACGAGCACGAGTTTGGCTCCTTGTGTTCATCATCTAAGACATTGAAGAAAGGCAAAAATAAAACTTTTTGATCCAACAACAATAAGTGCATCGTATTCCTCATCATAGAACACTAAACAATTATCCTCAAAATAATAATCTAGGCAAGAAAATCATGGCAATTGGTTCATAGTAGGTCTCACCCTAGATTGATAATGACAATAGATCAAAGATGAATTTGCAAAAAATAATTGGAGGATCGGAGGAGAAACATGTCGTAGATCACTTGTGTGCAAGGAAATCAAATGAAATTGAGTAGAGATGGAGATCTATTGAGGTTTTGAGAGAGTTTGGAGGTAGAAGAAAGAAAAATGATTGAAGTTTTGGAGTTGGGAGTACCTTGCCGTCCAATTTTTTGGTCGGACGCAACTATACGGCGCAACTATACGGGCGGAACATGTGTTCCCGCCGTATAGTTGGCGTTCTATCAAAATATTAGGGTTTTCTCCTGGCGGCGCAGCTGTACGGACGCAACAAAATAGGCAGAACATAATGTTCCAGCCGTATAGTTGGTCGTTAAACTGTCTGTCCCTGCGAAAGAAAATTTACAAAGGCATCGATATCTATACGACCGGAATTTTTATTCCCACCGTATAGTTGGTCGTTAAACTCTCGGTACATATGAAAAGAAATTGTATGGAGGCATTGATATCTATATGACCAGAACTATACGGCCAGAATTTTTATTCATGCCGTATAGTTGGTCGTTAAACTCTCGGTACATATTGCAGAGAATTTTTCGATGGCAAAGATATCTATACGACTAGAACTATACGGCCGAAATTTTTATTCCCGCTATATAGTTGGTCGTTAAACTCTCGGTGTGCATAAAAAAAATTCTGTTTCTTCATAAACTATTTCTTTTCCTGTAACTTAGTGATATACCTTGTTTTTGATAGAAAATTGATAGTAAATATTGCCGACCAACAATAGCATGAATAAAGGAGAATTTCAAGTACTACTGAACTTCTTCTCCTCAAATGGAGTTTTCTAGCACTCTTTATTAAGCATGAAACTTAAACTAAAACTAAAAACTTAACTCAAAACTTTATTTAACATGGGTTGCCTCCCATGGAGCGCTCTTTTATGGTCAATAGCTTGACCTTGATGATACTCACTTGGGCCAGATGAGTGGAACACCCACTCCAAAGTAATTGGCCTTCAAAGTGATGGCCTCCTTCTCATCATGTTTGGCTTTCTTCTTCCTAGGGAAATGAATAACAAAAGGATCTCGTGAAGGCCATTGCAACTTCATGTTCCCTTCATGAAGGTTAATTAAAGCCTTTATAGTTCTCAAGAAAGGACGACCTAGTATTATAGGAGCAACATTATCTTCAGGCATGTCAACTATAACGAAATCAATGAGAGTAGGACAACCTTTGATGTAAACTAAAGTGTTCTCCTTAATCCATATAGCTCGTTTGTAGGTAGAATCTGCTAGATGCAGTTTTAACTCAGTAATTTCAAAGGAGCCAAGATTTAACTTGTTAAAAAGACTCTTTGGAATTGTTGAGACGCTTGAACCTAGATCACAAAGTGCAGCTATCTCATTGGTTCCAATCTTTATCTTAATAGTAGACTCAAATATGTCATCTAGTTTAATAGGTAACTTTCAAGCTCACGTACCTTAATTGCTACTTGATCAATAAAGTGTTGATACATGGCTTCATCGTTACCTTCACTTACTGGAATTTTGATGTTGATCCTCTTTACGAGGTCTTCGATGGTGTAGCTTGGAGAAGGGGCATTACTATAATCAAGTTCTTCAGGCTCCTCCCTTTGGATCCTCATCATTTTGAGTTCTTCAATAGGATTGGGCTCAGCTTTACCTACAAATTTAGCTAGGATGAGAGTTTGACTCTCGGTTATCTTACCTAGTTGTGCCTCAACGATCCTTGTTCTTTCTTGAAGGGCCTGCAAATCATTTCTCAAACTAACAGCTTGGTTAGATAATTTACCAAGCATATCATCCTAGTTCTCTATGATTTTGACTAGAATATTATTTTGTTCATTTTGTGAGTCTATGAAAGACTTAAGCGTTCCTTGGAGACTACCATTACTAGTTTCCATATTATTATTAGAGTTACCTGCAGGACTAGCATAATGTTTTTGAAACTTAGGATTGTAACTCTTCTTCCAAGCAGGATTGTAATCATTACGAGCTACAAAGTCTATTTATTCTATGTTTGTTTCGGGGGTGGCTCTTATCTGAGTTTCCTTACCTTTTACGGCTAGTATGAGATCATCCAACTTAGCATTGAGATCTTCGTTCTCTTGTGGTGAGATAGAGTTAACCTTCTTCGTGTTTGATCTTTCCACATGCCATTGGGCATGGTTGTCTTGCATATTGTCTAGCAGCTGCTTTGCTTCAGTAATGTGTTTACCCATAAATGTTCCTCCAGCTGCAGTATCAAGCATAGACTTAGACATAGGATTAAGAGCATTGTAAAATAAATGGACGATTAACCAATCTTCCATCCCATAACTAGGATAGTTTATTGGGCACTCTTTAATCCTCTCCCATGCAAGCGTTAGTGGCTCACGCTCTTCCTGTCTAAAGCCAACAATATTAGATTGAAGTTGCATAGTATTTGCAGGTGGGAAAATTTAGTCATAAATAAAGAAGTACATCCCACCCATGATGTAATAGTATTTTTAGGCAAAGATAGCAACCATTATTTAGCTCTCCCTCTTAGAGAGAAAGGAAATAGACGCAATTTAACCGCATTAAGGTCAACGTATTTTATACGCATCATATCACATATTTCAGTGAAAGTATTCAAGTGCATACTCGCGTCTTCAACAACAGAGCCTCCAAATTGATTCTTTTGAACCAAACTTAAGTAATGGGGCTTAAGTAATAGGAGTACGCAAATAATCATTATTGGGAGTAGCAAACTCCCCAAGCTTCTTTTCAGCCATACTTCCTATATTTTTGGGTTTTCTTTGATTAAAAATTATAACAGTAAAAGAAAGAATTTAAAGACTAACTAATTTTTTTGGTTTATCAAATAAAGACTGAAAACAAACTAACAAAATTAAAAATAAGAATTAAAACTAGCAAGGTTCCTAATAACCTCACCAGGGTAGCTATTGCTTCCCCGGCAACGGTGCCAAAAAAAGTTTGATACCTTCGATCCGGATTACGGATGTAGTATAGCTTCTTTTTCCCTAGTAGACCTAGGTTACCGAATCCTCGGGAAGCAAATGCGTAGTGAAGTTAATTTAATGGACCTTTGGGAGTTTTAGAATTCCTTTTGTGTTTTTACCGGACCAGTAGCTTGCGTCTTTTTGTTGTTGTCGATGATAGAGAGAGAGGGCCTAGGGTGTTCGGTTTCACCTGTAGTTGTGCAAAACATCTGATGGAAATAAAAGATAGAAATAAAGTATGTGTGTACTTGTTAGAGCAAGATAAATTATATGTGGGTAGTGTATCCATAATTGCTATTGCCTCCGCAACTGCTTATAGCAATAACCTACTAGTCTCATCCATATAAGGAAGAGAACTAATGATATGCATAGTGATGTTACCGTTAATCCCAAGCAAATTCCTCACATACAACCGTACTACCCCTTCTGTCACTAGGGTTCCAAACCTACAGATCAGTCATCACTCATACTCCCTATACCTGGCTCAACCCTCGGGGTCTTGGGTACCTGACAAGTCCTTGGATTGAGGCAAGAGAGGATACCATAATCATCATGTCATACAAACTAATACACGATCCCATCTATGATAAATAACATGCACAATTGTTATATGGCTAGGTCGAAGCCCTTAGCCCAAGGAGAATTACTCACACATAGAGATGAGATCAACAATCACAAACATTGTAATGAAAATCATAACATTGGTAGCAATAGTCTTACAATGTCGCCAATCGGAGAAGAGATCTACTATTACAAGTGGAGGAATAGGGCTATGGAGATGGAGAAGGGTTTGGATATCTGGAGGCGGCTGGTGATCTGTGGCAAAGACTTTTTGGCGAGGTCTGGCTTGTTTTCTTGTTGCCCGAGGCTTCTTTATATAGGGGTCCCTTCATGAAAGTTGTTCTGTTTGACCTAACGGTGGCGGCGTCAACTATACGACCGGAGCTATACGGTCGGAATTTTTGCTCCAGCCGTATAGTTGGTCGTTAAAGCATTTGCCTCCGTTGTTTGACTCCTCGTTTATTCTGGTTGTTGAAAATCTCGTATCTTTGACTTTAATGTAGTGATTCCCTCCTTTAAACGACATTATCTGCGCAGGAAAAATACAAAAACAAAGGATTGCATACCCGTCTGAATATTAGCATTAGTGGCAGGGTTTAGAGAGATATTTCATCAAGAATATGATTAATATCCAGTTTAAATGTGGACGTAGATGGCCATATTTCAGAGCCATCACATATTCGCAAAGGTTCTCTTTGATACAGGAGAATCTCGTCTTTTCATCTCTGATAGCTTTGCTTAAATGTATGAGTTACCATTGCTTATTTATCCAAGAGCTCTTTATTGTTTCAACCAGTGATCCAATCAACTATGTGAACAAGTCGGTATATTTTCTTCCGAAGGGCCAGATAATCTACTCTTTAAATGCATCTCTTGGAACACAAATCCTTGCTCGTAACATTGATCTTTCAAAGAGCGTTGAGCTCAAAAAGTGTTTTAAGCATCTATTTGTTTCTTTTGCCTCATGAACTTGGTATTCTTACAATATCTTGTTAATTCTTGGTGGTATATCTTGACGATATGCTTGCCTATTCTACATCAATGGCAGAACATGAAGAACATCTTCTTCACTTTCCCTCAAGCTTCGTGAACATTGCCTGTGTGTAAGGTTCTCAAAGTGTGAATTCTGACTTTTTGAAGTCATCTATCTCGGCGATGTACTTCTGCTAACTACATTGCTACAATTCTAGAATCATCAAGTCAATTGTTAATTCCATCCTACACATTCCAATCAACTCCTGAGTTTTCCTTGGTCTGTCAAGTAATTCTCGCTACTTTGTTGAAGACTTCCTTAAGATGGCTAAATTTCTCTCAGATATTCTGCAGAAGGACAAGGTATTATTTTGGTCTTCGAATTGTCAAGAAATCTTTGGAAAACCCTCTTGTTTTACCTTCTGTCCTCAATCCGAAGGATGCCACAATGATTTCCAGATCTTTCGTGATTCTTCTAGTCAAAGCTTTGGGTGCTATTCTTAACCTATCTATTGAATCTTCTTCTGTGATCTTCGTTCATATCTTTTCTGGTGGTTTGCGACTTTTGACACGACGACAACATCATCATATTTATCTACTTTGGATTCGATGAAGTGTTTGCATCACATCTTTGTTTTCCTCCAAAGCTTCATGACTTCTGCTTATCAAGACATTTAGTCTGAAATTCGAGAGTTGGGTTGCACGATTTTCCTATTCATGTACGGAGTAATGCTTTGAGTGTGGGTGGAGTCATGACCATACCACTACTCGTATCATTTGCTCTTGTACATTGAATTGGTGGATTACTGCGATTTCACTCATTCTAAGGAAGTTAGAAGTGGCCTCTATCTCTTATACTTTCACTTCCGTCCTTGTTTTTTGGAGTGTTCCCTCAAAGAACATAATCAATAATCTCTTGTTGGTGATCTCGTCTATTTCAAGATGGAGCAAAATCTTTAATAATCTGGTGGTAACAAATGAAAATCTTCCACCGATACTCTTCATTCTACCCGAACTCGACATCGTCAAACAAGATGGATGGAAGTTATTTGTTACTTGAAGTTGTCAATCCTTTTTCTCTTGGTAAAGCCAATTATGGTTGATGCCATCAATCACAAAATCTGTTGCATTAACCTCACGGTTAAGGAAATCAATATGCATCTCTACAATAAACTCTAGATATTCCACATTCGACTTCTTCCTCAGGTTTCCACCATAAACTAGCATCACCTCCTTCTCTTGAAGATAAATCCGTGCAACTAAATTGCATGATCCTTTGGTTCTTACCGGTGTAAGGAGAATCTAATCCAACAATTCAGGAACCCAAATCTTGCCGTCGATATCAAGGAACTCTATTGGTTGAAGGCAATATTGTTTCTCCAAACTTCATTCTTACATCTAAGGGAAGAAACAATGCTATTTTCATAGTGGTTGATAACTTCTCCAAAGCTGCTCTTCTCTTTCGGTGAAACAAACAATCATATACACGTGCATCTGTGATCTTTAATCCTAACAATGTGTCTTTCTTTTCCTCTCCTTGATACATTGTCCTTCCATAATCCTTTAAACAAGTGGTTCTGCTTCTTTATCGTGTTCCTTGAGATCACCTAAGCTATGTCACCTACCTTCTTTGTTCTCAACAACCCTCCAGGTTCTTAATGTCCTTTGTTTCTAAGAAGCAAAACGAAAGACTCGCAACAAGTCTAGCAAGTTTTTGCAAGGTGTAATGGTCACACCATTCCATTGTTAATCATCTTGGGAACATGAGGGTCACCTTCATTCCGAACACCCGCCTCTCCTTGTGCCTTTTCCTTTTTCCTAGGAATCTCAGGGCGAGATTCTTGTTTAGTGGGGGAGAGTTGTAGCATCCCAATTGTCTAACAATTGCAGTGCTACTTGGCTAGTCTAGATATTGCTACTTCCTACATGTCATTTATTGCATTATCATTATATCATGCTCATGTCACCATGCCACATTGCATTTGAGCATCATATTAAACCCATTTTCATTTGGTTCTTTCTTCATATGCATTTGCCTTATTAATTGTAGTTGTCTCTTGATTTATTGTATTTGGTTCTTGATTAATGCTTGATGCCCAAATTGAGTTGGGGGCATATCTATTATAAGTCCACCACCTTTGCCACCTCCTTTTGGTTCAATCCTTAGTTCCTACCATCCAATTATTTATGGGCATTTGAATATTTCCTTTGGCATTTAACTCTAGCTCATGACTATTGGTATGGATCTATCCTTGTGTTCTACATGCTATGCTTACATGGACACTCTTGCATGTTATGAGTGTGTTTTATATTTATCATCTTGTCATGAATTTATTCAAGCTTGTGGATATACTTGATTTATAAGTCCATACCATTTATAGTGGCTCATGCACACTAAAACTTGGTCTCCATTTCAAATATACCAATTTCCTAAATATACTCATGAGAGGAAGATAGATTGGTTTCAGATTTATGTGGGGTGCATATGCTTGTGAAGATGCGGTGGTATCCACCATCACACTCCACTTACATGCTTCCTCGAGAGAGCTTTTCATCCAGCCTCTCCCTTTTTGAATTGTTTTTGTGCATATTACAAAACCCTAAATCTCAAGATCTATTTAAATGTCAATTGGACATATATATGTGGGCATATCTCCTCCCTTGTGCTATCTTCTCTCTTGTCTTCTTATTACTCCAGCCCATCTACTCAAAAAACCTGCAAAGATCCAAAATGTTTTGAATTAGTTTGCTTGTTTGAATTTGAAACAGATCTAAACAAAGAAATAAGAAATAAAAAACAAACAGGAAAATAGAGAGGAGATGTCCTCCCCTGGGATCTCCTGTCCTCCTGACCGCAGCCCTTCTTTCGGCCCAACCCGCAGTAGCACAGAGCCCAGCCCAGCTCCCCTCCAGCCGGACTCCTCTTTTCTCTCTCAGTCGAAGCCCACCTAGCCCAACCGGTGGCCTTCTTGCCTCACCGAGCCGAGCGAGAGAGAGCCCCTCTCTGTCGTCTTCCCCAGCAATCAGGAGAGAAGCGTGACTCCCTCTCATGTCCGATGCTAGCCGAGCCCACCGAGCCAACCACTCCCCCTTATTATCCCCAGAACCAATCCCTACGGCGAACCCTAGCCTCCCTCCCGGATCACGCCGCCGCCATCTTCTCTTCTCCTTCCCTCTCTGTTTCTTCTCCACAAATTCGGCTGGAAGCGCCACCGAACACTACCACCATCGCGCCACCGCCTCCAGCCACCTCAAGCCGAGCTGGGCATGTTTTCGACTCTGCATCAACTCCCTTTTCCTCTTGAACCACGCCATCGAGTCCAATGCGGCTTCAATCGAGGCCAAGGTCACCGTTCTCCTCTCCAGCCACCACGTTCCAGCGATTCTTTCTGATGCTGTCGAGCACTCCCCAGCCTTCTGTTGCGTTCTACTGATCCGAGGTGAAGCCCCTCTTGTACTGAGCCTCTTCACGGTCCCTTTCTTATCCTCTGCCCCTATCTATTTCTAAACCTTCGCTGCTCTCACTGTCAGTTCTCCGCCATGCGGCCTACCGTCGAACGTACCATCGCCATGATCGTCACCAAGTCAAGCTAGACGCGGGAACGGAGCCGCTGCCTTGCGGTCTTCCTCCTTGCTGTAGACCGGGAGCTGGAGCTGCTCGGGGTCATCGCCAAGGCCGCAATCGTCCATGCCGGAATCTGTGCACATCTACGTCCGCACCTCCTCCCTCTCAACCATCGGCTACTTCCTCCTCGCCTGACCATCTCGCACCATTTGCCGACGACCACACCTCCCGGTGAGCACTCGCCCCGCTCCCTCTCTGACTCGCCTTGCCACCGAGTCTGCACCGCGCGCGTGCCCTGGCCGCAGTCCCGCGCCGCACCGCCCGCTCGCCGCGTGCTATCGTGCACACGCGCAGCTACAAACAGGAACAACAGCAATGCATCACCTTGTTCCCTTTAATCTCTCGGCCACCACAATACACCCCTGACCCCGTCCATCACTCTCATTTGAAAAGGGCACAACCAACTTGCGGTATCTTCAAACGATGCCCAATTTGGTGGTCTATATCGCTCGGATTTTTCCTCCAAAAATTGGGTTAGCTAGCATGTTTTTCGCGAACCAAATTCATACTTTGTCAGTTTTCTCCAACCTCCGGGACATTTTTCTACAAAGGCCCCTAGCCTTCTCATTTTTCCCACCCGCAGTCCCCAGCGAGGCCCACCTGTCATACCTAGAGTCTCACCCAGTCAACACACTCAGTCCGCACAGTGGCCTGCGTGTCTGTGTCTGTGGGTGGAAAACCTTGTGTACAAATTCATATCTTAATAAATAAAATAATTCCATAAATTCAATTAATCTTAATAAATTCATATATTTTTATACAATTTGAATTTCACAAAATTTCAAAATGAAATATGATTAAAATTTAAATATGAATTCAACCATATTTTTAAATTTGCCCTGAGTTGACTCTAACTAGTAAAACCTTTCATATTTGACCCCCTTTTTCATATAATTTGATTTTATACTGTTTAAATTTCATAAATTCAAATAATACAAATGATATATGTTTTTTGATCATAAAAATGGGAGGAATTCAAATATGCCATCCAAAATAATTTTTGAGCATTTTAAATTTTCAAAATTATTTAAATGCCAATAAATGTCTTTTCTTAATAAATCCATAACTTTAATTTTGTAAATACGAATTCAACAAATAATATGTCTAAATCGATCAGCGCGACGATCCCGTCCTGATTATGCATTCCATGATATGAATTGAAGGATGCATCATATAAATATTAAATAATCAGAACTATTTATAGGAGTAAAACATGCCTAAATAAATTAATAAAGTGCTTTATTTCTTGTTCCACACCTAACCCATGCCATGCTATGTTATGCCATGCAATTGTGCATCATTCCATCATGGAATACCTTGTTTGCTTGTTGAATATGATTTATATGATTGTGCAATGTATTTATTTTGGCCCTTATGTGTTTGGTTCTTATCCAGATAGACACTGAGCAAGTAGAATACCAGGAGCCTTAGGAGTATTACCCGGATTCTTCTTATTCTGCAACTGAGCTGCCAGACAGGCAATTCTTCATGCTTGCATACATATAGTACATATGCTTCTATCTTACTCTTGCATCATTGAGTCACGATTGCATTAAATCGAATCTCAAGTATTGCACAACCTTTACTTTTAAACCCCACCAAAGCGTGTACCTCCATCCCATGAGCCATTACTTAGGAGTTTTTTGAGCCATGCGAGTCGTAGAATTGCATGTGTAGGGTTTGTGCGAGTCTTTGGACAATGAGGTACCTAAATATCTTAATCTGAGTAGTAATGGGATACCTAATGAAAGAGGCGTCGGTGAGCATTATCTATTATTTGGTTCTTTAAGCTCACTTGTATCCTGTAGGACCCCGAGTACTTGATTCTTGTTCCTTGAATATTCACACTATCCACATACGGGAGACTTTATGGACCCTCCTTCGCTTGAGCTTGATTCACACTTTATTTCTTGGGGCCACAAACTAGCTTGGGGCTTTATTACTATCCTGTACTTATCCTATGCTTTACTGCTTTATTTACAATTATACGTGGAGCACCTGCACTATTTAGGAACTGTGGAGTGTTTTTGCGGTATCAACAAGCCCAGTCACATGTTCGGGTTCCTAGTCGTTTACAGCCATTGACGCAAACCTTAGGTCCGTCTCGGAGCTGGCCAACTTTTTTGCGGGTATCTTAATAGGGTGACCCCTGAAATAATTTATGAATCATGTGAATGCATTGTCGTAAGGCCTCGTTGCGTTTCATTTGGTTCTTCCCAAGGTTGATTGTGTGTGTTGCTATTTGTGCACCCCTGTAGGGTAAATCTTTCTGAAAGCCGTGTCCGCGGTTATGGACGACCTGGAACACAGTTTCTCGATCATAGACAAGCATAACTAAAGTACTGCCTTTAATTTGACTAAGACATGACTAGTAAATAGTGAAACACTCATGGAATGGTTAATCAAATTGCCAACAGATGGGATGTTCTTCCGACTTCTCGTTGGTAAGCGAGGAGGGTGAGCGATGTTTATATATGTTGCTTATACAACTATTGATATTAATTAACGAGCGTCCGGCCATCTCTGGTTGGACGGATGTGTAGCGTATCTCTATAGAACTTTGTAGATATTATCTTTCGCTGCAATTGCGTCACCCCAGGTTGTTCCCTTTAAAAGCATTAAGACTTGCTGAGTACCCCTAGGGTCTGACACGATAAATATTTGGTTCAGATGAACATGTGTACTCACATTAAGGCTACTGGGTCGAGGAGACTAATGATGGTGGCAACAACTGTCAGGTGTAGAGATTCTAGGGATGGAGATCCATGAGATCTGTGGGCAGGATGTGCTTATTTTCAGGGCATCTTATGCCAATTTGCTTCTTATCCGTACTCGGATCATGTTTTCTGCTTCTGCTTGATACTCTGTTGCGTGATGTATGAGGATGTATCCTAAGCTATTATATCTATCTAGGATATTTGGATCTTTCCATATGGCGTTGAATATTTTCCGTTTCTATTGTTTTAGATGGTGTGGCTCTAATGTATATTGATGTCATTGATATACATACTCATTTGTGTATGTTTTGATCGTTTTACCTGTCGATTACACCACTCACTCTAGTCCCGATGTTCTAAAAAGTGGGTGGGATGGTTGGCCGGTACCGTGCCCTGCTCCACGAGGTGGGCCTACTGTGTATGGCTGCGCGGCCCCATAGTAGTACGTCCTGTCCACTTTTGGTTCATCCAGGCTTGAGTTTAGAGTGTAAGGTCTGAGGTATTACATCTTCCTTTAGTATGCACCATTAAGAAAGTTCGTAATTTCGAGACACCATGTGATGATCAGGTGTGATAGACTCTACGTTCGCATACAACGGGTGTAAGCCAGATTTACACATGCGGGTACTAAGGTTATTACTTGACGAGCCTAGCATGTAAATACATGGCCTTGGAACACGAATCGAAAGATAAAGCATGAGTCATATAGTTGATATGATGACCATATATATTGTCGGCTTTGAAGGTGCACCAATTCACGTGATGATCGGTCTTGGTGTAGTGAATTTGGTTCATGTAATCACCAAAAAGACTCGAGAGATATTGTTTTTGATTAGGAGTTCAAGTAGTAATATGATTAAGGTTGAACTCATTTTATCATAAATTAAATCAAAGTGAATTTGCATCGTTTGTTGTAGTCATTAGCATCCGTTTACTACATTGTTCTTAGTTATAATTGAGATAATAGAACTATAGAATTCTAGATATTTACTCTACGGACTGGTACCGTATTGTTTTGAGTATCAATGTAAAGTTTAAAAGTCATATTGCGAACTTTTATCAAACTCCATTTACTACATGAAGTTTAATAAGTAGTATTAAGTCAAGAGTAACAATTACACTGTTAGTATCTAAATATCATGCTTGCCTCCATGATACTTGATATTCAAAAGTTGTTTTAGTATCAAGGTTATCTAGGACCTGAAATAATTGTTTCAGAAACCGTCATGACTGGAAGATATTGTTATATCTGAAACAATATTTGGTTGCAAAATGATAGAGTATAATTTAGTAAAATACATGTTCTCATATTGTATGAGAATGTGCGGAGTTTGGAGATGCCAGGCATCTTAATCTCCCAAAAGGTTTTGGTAACTAACATTATACTCGTGATTCTCCTTTAAAGGCTATAGTAGTGTGATCATGAAAGTTATCATGATAGGATGAATAAAAGATGAAGGTAAATATTGATTACTAAAGAATGGATTTTGAAAGAACGCCAAGCATTTGATGATGGTGTTCCACTTCAAAGTGCAAGTCCAAGGATATTAGTATTTGACTAACATGCTTTGGGCTATGTGTCATGTGCATGGCACCACTATTTATGTTGATAGATTCTTCTAAAAAGGAAAGGAAATACTGAAAGAGAATCTTAGAAATATTTGGCAGAAAAGAAAAAGACTAGAAATGTCCAGCTTAGTTATGTAGATGATATACACATTATGGTTGTATTCTTTGCTTGTTAAACAATGTGGTTTGTGGGTATTGGATACCATATTGTTTGGTATGAACTATCATACAGGACAACACAATTCATAAACTGCAATGGCCTAAGTAACTAGTAAAATAATATGGGATGATATTCATCAGAAACAAATAAAGTGTTATTGTGTTTATCATTGACATCAAAGCTTGCCTTAAAGATTTGTTTTTAATAATTGTTATTTTGTTCTGGTATTCTGGGAACAATGGTTATTCAAATAATTACCATATTCCATATAAGATGGATGAACTCTTACAAGTCTAGTTGGAGAAATCATGTCCATAAGAAGTAATGCTAAAATGTCGCAAGGCAAGTGATTAAAATATCACTTATGAGTGACATCGTTGTTTAAATTATATTGGAAAGAAAACATGAAGAAACTCCATGTTGATGGATTTTTGGATTCTTTGATTTTGATCAAATGATGCTTGTGAGACTTTCCTAGAGATAATTAAGACTCCATTCATATGCCAAAGAAGAACGAACGACTAACTTATTGGACACTGTACATGTTGATATATGTAGTCCATTATGTGTGGTCGTAAGCGATGAATTTCAACTTCATATACTTTCTTCAAAATATTGAGTGGATATATGTGTATATTTACTTAATGAGGAATAAGTATGAGATATTTTAAAAATGTTCAAATACTTTCAAGATGAAGTGGAAAATCATTGTAACAAGAAAATAAAGAATTTATGATTGGATCATAAAGGAAGACCCTAAAACCTCTGCCTTTTGGCCCCGATCTACTTGGGTTCGTTGGTCATAACTATAGCGCTCATGGCGACACCCACATATTCCGTTGGCTCAACTAGAAAAGCCACACCTCAGCTGATAGACGTCGAAGAAAATAATGGAAATTCCATGGATCTAGGGGATCTGGCCGATCTATACGACGGTATCTCCTTCGGGTCAGATTCTCAATCGACGCCGCTATGCGGCTCAAGCCCATCAAACGTCGTACCCGATGAAACTGAAGAAAGCATCGAATCTAGAATCATGAAAGCTAAATCTACCTAGAATAGGACCCGTAGGATTTCACTAGTTTCCAAGGCAGTGTCTCCTACGAATCTGATAGTGATGGCAGTAGCTTATACATGGCGCAACACCAAGTGTGCATGATCATTGGAGGAGGGAATCTTCAACACCTCGAGACTCCAGCAGTAACCTAATCCTTGTTCCCAATGATATTCTATCGGATGACGATGCAGGACACCGCGAGAATAGGGAGGAACCCTCAAAAAATAACCGAGTTGTGTAAGGAGGAGGAAGAGCACGTGATGGCGAGCGGCTCCAACTTCGCCTATCACTAGCAATTTGGCAGAAGGCAAAAGACGTTGTTTCGGGTGTGGTACCAATGACGGGAGATGCCATGCGAGAGGAGATGATGGCCTACTAGTATCTTCTCCACCACAAAATAAAGGATCTTATCAGGATGCAGAGGCAACTCGACGAAAGGAAGAGGCTAGCCAATGAATCAAGCCTTCAGTGGGCGCAACTAAGTTCCACACATGGTTCTGGTAGTGTAGCTAGAGGAGCACATCGAAGGAGAATCACATCGCGGATGCAGCACATACCAGAAGCCGAAATAAACGAACTGGCCCAACATCTGGACCTATCATTCATGTCGGTGGATTCAATGGGAAACATCACAGAAAAAATAGCACAGGCTGCCCTTGTCACCGCCCAAACCTACCTCCTCACGACTCAACTAGCGGACAACGACCTGCGGGAAGCCATCCATCGCTCCGCCCTCATGGGTCTTGACATGTTGGGAGCCTCACTCGCGCAAGGGGAACCGTACGTTGTCCAGCAACCCGAAAAATTTCCATGTCGTCGCAATAGCCCTCGGCACATGGGAAATGCTAGGAGGTCCAGCTCACCACACCATGTGCGCTTCATGCACTCCTCACATTATCAAGACGCTAGAAACAACATTATGCAGCGAAGGGTTGACAAGTCAAGAGAGGAGCGCAGTAGCCAAAGATATTCAGATAGCAAGGATGAGCACGAACCTTGTGGGGCCAGCTGCTTTACCCACCGGGTTCGCCGAACTCCGATACCCAAGGATTTCCATCTCCCCATGACTGCCAAAAGTACGATGGCCTCCAGAAACCCGAGGCATGGTTGGCTGATTACCTGCAAACGCCACACTCCAAGGTGGGTCAAAGGACACTGCCATGCAGAGTCCGCAATTGCACCTAAGTGGCTCAGGCAGTTAACCGACGAATCCATCAGCAACTGGAGTGACCTAGAGGACAAGTTCATCTGAAATTTCAAGTCCACATTCAAGCGACCCGCGTCCATTGAGGAACTACGGGCTTGCAGGCAGAAACCTGGGGAGCTAATACACGCATTTATCTAGATATGGAACATCATCAAGAACTCAGCCGAAAGTATCTCCGACAAAAGGGAAATCGATGCCTTCAATGACGGCCTGCGCTGGAAATAATTTATTGAGGAGTTGGGTCAGGTTAAGCCCAAAAAACATCTTAGCTGATGGATATGGCCAACCGTTGGGTTGATGGTTAATACACGGTGCACAACAAACGGGGACACTCACCCGAGGAAGATCGTGAGAGGCGCAATAATGATTACATGAGAAGGCGCAACTATGATGGTTATGGCGGACCAAGCTACGTTGTAGTTGGCTTCGTCGGGAGGACAACCGAAGAAACGACAATCGCATCACGGATACCGTGGTAGTTGAGACGATGGTGGGGGAAATAGGACAACTCAGCAATACCGACCAAGGGCTCGAGAGCCTCCAATGGTTCTAATGCAGATGCTTGAAGGGTCGTGCAATATGCACTTTTAAATCGACTCCGAGGGAAGAAGGCGTTCAACTCACCTCATGAAGGATTGACATACTTTCTTAGGGATATAGGCAATTTGTGACACAACAAACCAGGGGTACACCCATATACCAAGAACCCTAGCTCTCGTTGCACCACTACCACTGCCAGGGCCACCCCCAACAGGACAACCGTATCCCACAGCAAATAGGAACCAGGAGGATGAGCACCTGAGGTCCATAGGAGCAATGTCGATGATCCAAAAGCAATGTCCATCCAACAGAATCCAGAAGTTGATCACCCGACAAGTTAACATGGTAGTTATGGCACTACCACCAACGCCTGAATATCTCCACTAGTCAGAGCAAGAGATTACATTCAGCAGGGCCGATCACCCACTTCGGGTCCCACGACCCGGTCATTCGGCAGTAGGGGCTCAAATTGGTGGGTTCGACATGAGCAAGGCCTTTATGGATGCAGGAAGTAGCATCAACCTCATCTACACCAAAACCTTGCGAGAAATGAACTGCTCCTTAACAAACCTAGCGCCAACGAAAACATCTTTCCATGGCATAGTCCCAGGTAAGGCCGAGATTCCTTTAGCCAAGATCTATCTCAATGTTATCTTTAGAACACAGGACAATTTCAGGCGCGAGAAGCTCGAGTTTGAAGTCATGGATTAGCCATCACAGTACCATGCGATCTTGGGATGCTTAGCTTACGCATGATTCATGGCAGTGCCACATTACGCATATCTTGTGATGAAGATGCCAACACCCAACGGAATTATAACGGTGAGAGGAAGCTTTACCCGCTCTGACAATTGTGACCAAAAATTCAACAAAATCTCTAAATCCTTCAGGATGGAGGCAGAGTTCGCACAACTGAAAATCTCGACCGATACTGACCTCTTGCCGGAGTCAAGGGTTTTACCTGATCTATCCTTCGACACTGCAAAGGACACAAAAGAAATTCAGGTCCCCCGTTTGGACCCGAAGAAGACAACCTTTGTGGCCTCCAATCTTGGTCCTACATAGGAAAGCATGCTCATCGAGTTCCTCCATGAGCGCTAGGATATTTTTGCATGGGTCCCAAACGACATGCCAGGAATCCCTAGGGAACTTGCTGAGCACGCACTCAACTTATACCCCGACGCTAGACTGATGAACCAATCACTCCATCATTTCACGGAACCCAAGTGCCAGGCCAGTGGAAGAGAGCTCCATCGCCTCATGGACGCCAAATTTATCAAGGAGATCAAGGAAGCAATGTGGATCTCCAACCCGGTGTGCTTCCTAAATAAAAATACGGATGTCCTCCACATGTGTATCGACTTCACCATGCTGAACAAACACTACTCAAAGGATCACTTCCCGCTCCCACGAATCAATCAACGACTGAATGCGAGCGTATTTCCTTTTTGGATGCATATTCTAGATATCACCATATTCGTATGAAGGAGGAGGAGAAGGACAAAACAACATTTATCACACCTTATGGTGTATTCTTCTACACAACAACACCCTTCAGACTAAAAAATGTGGGTGCCGTGTACCAGCGGATGATGAAAAATTGCCTCGAGAGCCAAATCGGCAGAAACATGCAAGTCTACATCGATGATGTCATCATCACGAAAAGGCAGGAGTCGCCCTTTATCGATGATCTCTGTGAAACATTCAATAATCTTGACAAGTACCGCATCAAGCTTAACCCGACAAAGTGCTCCTTTGGAGTCCCCGCGGGGCAACTCCTCGGGTACCTCGTGTCGGCTAGGGGAATAGAAGCAAACCCTAAGAAGATACATGTGATCCTCACAATGAAGAGACCAAAAAATCTTTGTGGCATCCAACAGTTGGCCGAACACGTGGCGGTGGCAAGTCGATTCATCGCTTGCCTGGGCAAAAAAGCACTTCCTTTCTGCGCACTCATGAAAAAATCAGATAAGTTTGAGTGGACCAATGAAACCCAACGAGCCTTTGAGAACCTCAAGAAAACACATTTTACATCCCCTGTCGTCGTGTCACCAAAAGAAAAAGAGCCTCTCCTGCTCTACATCGCATCCACCAACCAAGTGGTCAGCATAGTGTTGGTCATTGAGCGACCCGAAGAAGGGAAAACCCAGAACATCCAGCGACCGGTTTACTACCTCACCGAGGTCCTCTCTCCATCCAAGCAAAGATACCTGCACTATAAAAAAATTGCGTATGGAGTCATCATGACAGCGTGCAAATCACGCCACTACTTCTAAGAACACCCAATAGTGATGATCAACGAGGATCCCCTCTCCAACATACTCAATAATTCAGAAGCCATAGGACGTGTCTCTCTTTGGGGCATTGAGCTATCCCCTTGAGATATCATGTACAAGAAGCAAAAAACAATAAAGTTTAAGTCATGCTTATTTTCATCACTAAGTAGATAGAGCTCCAGTGTGCGGGTCCTCCGTACCTATCCAGCACGTGGACCATGTACTTCTATGGTTCCAAGAGAACAGAAGGAGCAGGAGCTGGTGTTATACTGGTGTCACCACAAGGCGATAAAATGCGCTACGTAGTTTGGATGAGTTTCTCGAACGTGTCAAACAATGAAGCATATGAGGCCCTGTTGCATGGCATGCGTATGGCCAAAGTCTGTGGTGCAACTCGCCTCAAAATCTTTGGCGATTCGAATCTCATCGCACAACAAGCAATGAACAAGTGCGACGCCATCAGCGACAATATGATCGCGTACCAAGACATGTACAACATTATGGAGGCTCACTTTGATGGGTGCGAGGTCTCCCACATAAGCAGATCGAGCAATGAGAAGGCCGATAATCTGGCAAATATTGGATCCCTTTGTCTACCCGTACCACCTGGAGTCTTTTGGGAAGAAATAACCGAATTCTCCATCAAAGTCAAAAAAGGCACCAAAGTTGTAGCACCCAAGACGCGTAAGAAAGTAAAGCCACAAGGTGACTCAGGGGCTGCGCCCGTGTCAAGGGATGAAGCAGTTGCCCCCGATGAAGAGGAGGATCCCAAAGAAATTATGATGATAGATCCTATATGGATGCAACCATACCTAGCATATATGACGAGAGGAGAACTCCCTGAAGACATAGTCGAAGCAAGGCGGATCAACCGACAGTCTAAGGCCTTCAAAATTGTCAAAGGATAACTCTACAAGATAAGCATTTCGGGCGTGCAACATCGATGTGTCAGATCTGACGAAGGGAAGCTCATCCTCAAGACATACATGAAGAAATATGCGGCCACCACGCTAGTAGCCGAGCAATTGAGGCCAAAGCTTTTCCGGCAGGATTCTACTAGCTTACTGCTGTCCAGGATGAAAAGGACATCGTGAGAGCGTGTGAGGCGTGACAACGGTTCGTGACAAGACCTAATGCACCCGCAACAGAACTGGCCCCCATACCTCTGGCTTAGCCATTCGCTTAATGGGGACTCGACATGGTGGGAAAACTCCACAAATCTTTACCTGGAGGACACATCTTTCTGCTAGTCGCAGTCGACAAATTTACAAAGTGGATTGAAGCAGCGCCCGTCACCAGCCAAGATGAAACTTCGGTCGTACACTTCATCAAGTCAATAGTTTTTTGCTTCGGGGTGCCACACGTCATCATCACTGATAACAGAACTAACTTCACATCCAACGAGTTCAAATATTACTTCAAAGTGATGGCATAAAAGTGAGTTACACTTCGGTGGCCCACCCACAAACCAGTGGCTAGGTGGAAAAGGCCAACAGACCCTTAACCAATGGCATCAAGAAAAGGCTACTAACGCCACTCGACAGAGCAAAAGGCACCTGCGTAGACAAACTACCCTCCGTCTTATGTATCTCATGTACCACTCCAAACAACACAACACAAGAAACACCTTTCTTTCTGGTCCACGATGCCAAGGCTATGCTTCCAGTCGAAGTAGCTCATGAATCCCCTCGGGTCGTCGAATATGATGAAGAAACCTTCAGGGAGCCAGTCGAAGATGACATCAATGCACTCGACGAATCTTGATACATTGCCCTGCAGAGAGCAATCACGTACTAGCAGAGTCTGTGCAATTATCATAGTCGTCGACTACATCCCAAATCTTTCACCATGGGGGACTAGGTCCTTTGCCTCAAGCAATATGGTCATCACAAGCTGGAATCGCCATGGGAAGGACCCTACATAGTCAGAGAAGTAATACCTGGTGGATCGTATCGGCTCCAAGACAAGAATACAGGAGTCAAATACTTAGACCCATGGAACGTTGCACAGATGCGATGTTTCTACGCTTAGGACATTTATTTTCTGTAATTTACTTTCAATAAGGCCCATAGCCAGGATTTTTAGCCGAAGACTTATGCTCTACTTCAAATAAGGCCAGCTGCCAGGCGATTATGCCAAACATGTATCTCCATATTCGACAATAAATAAATCTAAGATCCCGTAACTCAGCCTCGGTTTCAATTTTTTACTTCTGCTACACCCGACGCTCGGGGGCTCAGTAAAAAGTCATATACATAAAACATGCCCAATGCTCGGGGGCTTCGCTATTAAGTGCAAAATAAAATATTTGGTTTCGCCATCAATCACAACTTGAAATACGCTTTGATCTAAGTAGCTAATTTGGCCCCACGTAATCAGGCTAACAAAAAGGTCTCACGTGGGATGCTCATTGGCTATCGGCACAAGAACATACAAAATTACAAGTTCATGTATTCAACTAAGATTAACGCAAATTTTACATAGTTCGTTTTTTCCTTTATAAAGTTAGTACAAATCATATCGAGAAATTGAGGAGAAAATATTGATCTTCGTCAAGGCACCTACGAATAATCCGGATTGCGGGCTTACAATCAGCCTTGTAATAAGGCCCCATGGCTATTGAAAGGGCATGTATGCCCACATGTGTGTTTTGGTAATTAATGACAATCTCTATGGACTAATGTGTAGATTGAGTTTCACTTGTAGGTTTGTCCATGGTATCGCTTGGACCATGTGTTGATCTCAAGGTTGAAAAAGAAGAAGCAATATCCAAAGGCTTTGTGCCTATTGGAATCATGTAGAAGAATAAGAATATCAAGTATGTCTTGAAGAAGAAGAAGAAGAACATGGAGTTCCGCATGGCTATCTTCAATACATCATCAAGAATTGAAGTGCAAGCTCAAGATGCGTCATCTCTAGAAGATCTCATGCTTGAAGCTTGCCATCCTCGGCAATCATGGAATGATGAAGACAAGTTTGAATAAGAGGCTTCCCCATGGATTATGGGGGAGCATTTCTCAAGTATTCATCAAGCAAGAGCAAGCAAGTGCAATCAAGAAAGGCGATCCATATTGCGAAGGAAAAGACCATCTACATCAAGATCAAGTGAAATGCTCAAGGCACAGGTATGTTCTTGATAGGTTTTCTATTTTACCGGTCTCTTGTAGTGTTGGGAGACCGGGTTTAGGATAGATAGCCGTACTACCAAGAGGGGCTCTCGAGTGGGTGTCTCGTTCGTATCTTTCGAAGAGAGCTCAAACCTTTGCATACATAGCATCATCTTTCTTGGTTGTTGTTTTGTTCTTGTCTATGTGAGGATCTAGAGTTTGTGGTTATCCTTATAACAAGCTCTAGTTCATCAAAAACGGATTTCCCTGATATATCTTATTGCGGGTTTGATTTTGCGGGTTTTTTGGCTCCACACCTTGGGAGATATCTTACATATATATTCATGGATTTTCTCCCTTGGGTTTGATTTTGTTGGATTCTACATGTCGTTATCTTTCCAAAAAATGATTTCATCTCGTTTGGAGTTCGAATGCAAAAGTTGTGGCAGTTTTGGTTCTGGAGTTTTTTCCTGACCGGTAGTTCCAGTGGGCCACCTGTAGTACCGCTAGGGCATTTTGCCGCCGGTAGTACCGGTGTTAATTCCGGCCCAACGTTCGGTAATCCGGATTTTGTTTCAGTACCCTCTCTGTCTTGGTGTGCGCTATTTGACGGAACTTGGATCGGTATTGCAGGCGGCAGTACCATCCCCGCCGAAAGTTCCGGTGGATGGCGGTAGTACTGGCCAGGATCGTTTTTGTGTTCATTCACATCGATGTTTTGGACCATTGGCTGGGTGCCACTGGTAGTACCGGCCCCACCCACCGGTACTACCGGCTGTGCACGATTCTGTGCGTAATGGCCAGATCGGGAAGCCCTTTAAAAGGAGCTCCCCTTCCCCTTCATGGGGACACTTGCTTTTCTTGGTTTTGGCTTTCTCTTGCTCCTCCATTGTTGACCTTGAGGAGCTTGTCCTCTCCCCTTCCCCCTCCTATGGTTCTTGCATCTTTTTGAGGGATTTGAGAGAGGAGATCTAGATCTACAACCCCCACCAAACCAAATCCCTTCTTTATGAAGGAATCCTTGGGATTTAGATCTTGGAGAGTTTTGTGTTCTCCTCTTGTGTTCTTTCTCTCTTATTCCTCCAATATCTTTTGTATCTTTGGTGGAATCTAAGAGAGAAGGACTTGCCTCTTGCATTTGGTGCATAGGTTTGAGTTATCCTTGGAGATTTAGCAAGGTCAAGCCCTTAGGCTTGTTTCTCTTAGGTTCTTGGAACCCTAGACGGTTGTGTGGAATTGTGGTGTGTTTTTGGGGCCTCCAATTGAGTTGTGGAGATTCCTCAAGCTTGTGGCCTTTTGTGGCATTCTTCTTGGGGGCTCCAATTGTTGTGGAGTTCCTCAAGCTTGTAGCCTTTGTGGCATTTCTTGGGAGCCCTCCAATTGAGTTGTGGAGTTTGCCCCAAGCCTTATACGGGTTCGATGACCGCCCTCAAGTGTCTCATAGTGGAACGTGAGTAGGCCTTTGTGGCGAGCTCACGGGAGAATAGGGTGAGCCTTTTGTGGCGTCTGTGAGTTGCGTGCCTTCGCATCTTGGGGTGAGGCCTTGTGTGGCCTTGGGTGAGCATCAATCCACCACACCTCGAGGTGAGCCATTTGTGGCGTTCGAAGTACATTGTGCCCCCGCACCTCTCTAACAGAGACGTAGCTTCTTTGGAAGTAAACTTTGAGAAACAAAACATCGTCTTCGCGTCCATTGATTATCTATCAACCGAGCCATTTACTTATGCAATTTACATTGTGATAGCCATCGTGTTTGAAGTATTATTCTTGTTATCACCTTGTTGCTTGTCTTGCTTAGCATAGGTTGTTGGTGCACTTAGTTGATCCTAGTTGATACAGATTTTGGCTTGATAAATTAAACGTTAAGTTTTATTTCGCATTTATTAGAGCTTAAACCATAATATTTTTAAAATGCCTATTCACCCCCTCTAGGCGACGTCCATTTCCCTTTCACCTATCCTTCCCCCAACTGGCAGAACGGGCAAACCTCGCGAGATGGTATCCAGATCCAAGGTTGGGTGGTGGACATGCACCCATGCAAGTGCAAGTTTGGCACCCGTGACAAGCTGCAGTTTGATAAATTGATGAATTCTCTTGCCTTGTTGAAACTTCGTCATCAATGCGGCAAGCCCTTGAGGTTGAGGATCCCGCGGAAACATGGCATTGTATACAAGAGCCAGCGCTTTGTAACAGCACACGACAAACTCCTCCACCTCGGATATCCGATCCTGGAGAAGAGCCAATGTATAAGCACGCTTATGGTTGGTCCAGAAATCAGTACTGACACCTTGAGACGCTTCCATAAGGGCATTTATTTGAATTTTCAGTCGTTGCGTCTCCTCCATGACACATAATCGGATGCCTGAAGAAAAAGCAAAGGATTTCACTCTCTGTAACTAAAAAAGTGAGGCTCGGGGGCTATGCGATAAACTTACAGAGCATGTTGGGGATATGCTATATGGATATCCTCATAGCATGTCACCAATCCGCCTAACCCGGGTGGCCCATGGTTGGTAGCAAGGCCTATGGTTTGTTGGGCGTCCTAGTTAGACGGATCCTAGAGAGAGGCCCATGCCGGATAAAGGAAGGCTACGCAGGAGTCACCGACATACTCGGAGCCTTGGAGTACAAGACACGGAAGACTAGTTCGTATTAGTGTAGGACTCTTTACCTTGTCCGGTAAGGACATTTCCCTGTAAACCCTAGGTCTTGGCGCCTTTATAAGACAGCATGTGGGAGCCTTTAGGGCACAACCTCTCACTCTCTCAGATTGCAGCGTATAACGCGCAACACCTCGCACAGCGAACCTATCTTTGTAACTTGGCGTATTGCCATTATAGTGATTTATAGCAGGAGTAGAGTTCTGCCACCGTTGTGGGACTTGAACCTGGGTAAGTTGTGTTACCTCGTACCCGCCAACTCCCCGCTTTACCCCACGTCTCTAAACACGCACTGTGAGGACCTCTCCATGGCGTACTCGTTGGCAATACCACGACAATTGGCACCCACCGAGGGGCAAGAGGCGCTTACAGCGCGGATCCGGGTGGGATCCTTCACCGTCTTCGAAGGATCACAAATTGCATCTCCGTCGGCGCTCCGGCTTTGTCATCGCTTTTGAGAGTATGAAGATCTCGAGCGTGTGGCCAATTCGGCGGTGTCGCGGGATCTCTCATCATCATCTCCGCCGATGCGCCGACTTCATCGTCGCTATTGAGAGTTAGTAGAAGATTTATTTCCTCTCCGCTCGAGCGTACGGCAAGCCGACAACATCGCGAGAATCTACGTCAACGCGTGCATCGCTCTATCGCTCTATAGCGACGTGGTTGACTAAAAATAAATAGATCTGACTGTAGTGCAGATTTCGAGGACCTAGTGGCCGCCGCCGCGCTGGAGCTAATCCTTGCATCCAAATTTGGACACGATCAGTTTTCTCAGTGTCCGTTGGCTTCGTGAAGCGCTACCTCGGTTTCGTGCGTGTGTATCGTACTAGGTCGGATCGATCTGGACAAATACTTGATGCGTGTGCACAGGTACTAAGGGTCAGATCAACCTGTCTGTTTGAATTGGTGATTGCCATGTAGGTGCTGCACACATGACGATTAAGCCTATTCAAATACACATGCTTGGCCACGTTTCCAAGAAAAGGCCACGCCTACTACTACATGGAGAAGAGGGAAAAATCGATCAATCAAAGGCTCCATGTACATGGATTTAAGGTCACGGAGGGTACGATGGCTATTTTCCGTAATGCTTCAATCTGCACGTGGTCATCGCCGGGTTCGTTTTCGCTTCATCTTCGTGTTGATTGTTTTGGAAAACGCGACCGATGGAAACAACCGATAGGCTATCGTAAATATGCGGCAGCAGTCCGGCTTCGTTTCGTCATAGCGCGACGACTTCCATGACGACCAGCTTTGCTGTTGCCGTGAACAACACCAACTTCTTCGCTAAAACAGCTAACTACCTATTTATATTTATTATTTTAACTAGCCGAATGCCCGTGTTACGGCCAAATAAATTTAAAGCTATACTAGCAGAGTGCCCGTGCGTTGCCACGGGTTATAAATTGAGATCTAAATATATTGATCAAAACATTGATAGTTAATATACATACATAACATAAAGTTTATGACTATATATCCCTATAATTATCATCTTATAATTATTTCCTCCTAATGCCTATGTATATCGTTTATATATATCATCCCACCTCTGTGGCAAGGCGGAGATGCCGCCATCCCTGACTATTCCTTAGAACTATGCCCATATGTCAAGTAAAAATAAGGCGAAAGTTCATTATGTCATTTCCTGAGTCCTAACCCATCGCCTCACAATTATTTGGCCAAGCTATGCAGTTGGCCTCTCACTCTTCAAAGTTCTTTCCTCTCTCTATATTTAAAATAATGCACGCGAAAATTATATAATCATATTTATATAACCAGTAGTGATGCTGATTTTACGTGTCTCTCTTAAAAAATACAGTTAATCATACACAAGAGTTTTTCCAAAAAAAAATCATACACAAGAGTAGCACGCAACATGCACCGTCTTCTCTCACTCTACAAACTTCTGTGGCAGATGGATCATACAGAGAAATAGTCCTGCGGTAGGACTTGAAGTCCATCACCGATCTTCTGGGCAGTAGGACCCAACCAAGACAACTCGGAAGAGAGCGGCAGAGGGTCAAGGACACGGAGCTCATTGGACCGCCGGCGTGACACTACAGGAAACGTTAGCAAGAGCTGGTCATACACGGATTGACATAAGAGGAAGGTCTTGCCATGCTCATCCTCATGTTTGAACATTTCAGTCAAATTCTAGGCATTTTGCACGTCAACGTAGATAAACCATTTATATGATATATACCTTTTTATTTACTACATTATCTTTTCATTCTTTGAGAAACTAAATAATATTTGCATTCATGTATCAAAAGTATTAGTCATTCGGTTAGATAATATACATTCGATGTCGCTCGATTAGGATACAGACTGTATAAAAGCATATGAGATATAACTACTATACAATCATGGTAAGACAAAGAGAAGTAACATTCTCTATTAGTCAAAATGGTGAAAAAATTTAGTTACAACATACAGCTATACAATTCCCATGAGTGTAGCATCAGAATGTATTGGGTGTTGTTCCTTGTGATGCTCAGCTCGTGGATGGAGGCAGATTCAAGAGAGCTTGGTGCTGCAATTTCCATCTAACAGAAATTCCAGACAACTCCTCCCACGCGGAACTCTCTTATGTATCATATAAAGTTAGGACCAGCAATCTGAGAAAAAGAACATCTGCACAAATTTTTAATTATTCCAAATGTCATATTCAAATATGAAAGAGCATGAAAATTTGGCTAGGAAAACCAAAGATCAATTTTAAGCTGACATATCTAAATGAATACTAACAGCAAAATAAAGCGGTGCTACAATATGAGCAAGACATATCCAACCATCCTCCTATACTAACAAAAATGTAAGCCTTTTTGACCTCAACCAATAAAAAGTAATATGATCAATTCAACCAACCAGAATAGCCAACTTCATGACTTGGCTGATATGGTGTGCCCTTGCTATCATATAGATTCCCAATACTTTTTATTAACAAAAACATCGGGCAAAAGAAGCGAGACACAAGAAAATCCATGCATGAGAAGAAGAAATGAAGCTACTGAACTGGACCAATAAATTCCATTTTAAACCTCGGCGGTATATAAAATTCTTAACACATGTTCTTAGCAAAGCAATCAAATTTTCGCTAGGACCAGCGAGATGAGCAGGTTGCGCACCACGCTGTTGATAGGAGCAAGTTGAGCAGTGGTGGTTTTGGACTCCCGGAATCTTTTGTAACAACAGTTGTTCTGATTCCTACACAATGTGCAGTTGACGACGGTGTTTTCCTTCAAAAAAATCTAGCTGATATGCCAATTGAATATAAACTTGCACATGTATGAAACATTAAAGATTACACAACTACAAGTATGGCGATTATATTCAGCAAGTTATTTGGAATACGAAACCGTTTATATGCCTTTGTTCCGAACAGAAAAAAAGTTCAGCAGCCATGCTTTGATGTAATTTGAAGTGGAAACTACTACTCGCCCAATTCAAGTCTTACAAGATCTGCCTCTCGTCACTAAGCTCTCTAGTTAAATGATTAGCACAAATTTAGACCTCTAGATCATTATCATCTGGCTTATAAACTGAACCTGGCACATGATTGCAGTTACAGATTACATAACTACAAGTATGGAGATTATATTTAGCAAGTTATTTGGAATGCGAAACCGTTTCTTGGCCTATGTTCCGAATAAAAAACGCTTCAGCAGCCATGCTTTGATGTAAACTGAAGTGGAAACTACTACTCGGCCAATTCAAGTCTTACAAGATCTGCCTCTCATCACTAATCTCTCTAGTGAAATGATTAGCACAAATTTAGACATATAAGTCATTACCGCTTGGCTTATAAACTAAAACTAACAGATGATTGCAATGCATGGCAACATTCCGATTAATATAGCATTGCCAAAGAGGTGTGTCCTAACCACCCCGGTCCAATTTATAAGGCAGGGATATAAAAATTGTATAAGCATCAAACAGAAGAAGGGATTACCAATATCCATCTCTACAGGTTTCTGCCTTGTGATTTGGTGATTGCTAGGATCCAGTTTAGACACACACCAACATCAATCTACAAATTCAGCTATCTCTCTATCTCCATCTTATTAACACGTATACGAGCAGCCTAGCCTTATGTTGTCCACACAGATGAGCAGGATCGGCACCACAGCGATGGCCGCCTCCCTCTGCTCAGCTTCATCACGATCTCCCTAGCCCAACCCTGATCCAAAAAATAGAATATTAAGGGACACAAATTCCATCGAGCCTAAACTCCTTGCTGAAGCGTAATGGAGGTGTCTACTATCCAGGCGTGCTCTGAATTTCAGCGACTCACAGAGTAGTTCAGAGAGATTTAAGAGAGCATAGCAGTTTTCCTGCCCATTGCCATATCAATTCACGGCGAGAACGACCGTCATCCCACCGCGCCGTGCCCATAGAGATCGCGAGCTGGGACGACGTCCGAGACCGCATGAGCTGCATTCGCCCTGGTCTCAAGCTGGGAGAATGCTACGGCGCGCCCATGGAGTCAACCCATTGCGCCGTCGGGTGCCCCCCACATCCACCGCGCGCCGCCCCCAGTCACCCAGCCCACCACGCGCGCCCATGGAGCTCGCGAGATGGGACGACGACCGCGACCGTGTCGAGCTGCATCCTCCATGGCCTCGAGCTGGAAAAGGCTAATGCGTGCCCGTGGAGTCAACCAACTGCGTCTCCAGGTGCCCCCGGCGTCCACCACGCGCTGACCTCCGCGCCGCCCCCGGTCGCCCAACCCACCGCGCCCACAGGTGCCCCCACCCACACATCAACCGGCCACCGAGGGTCCAAGTCCTCCTGCTGGCCACCCCGCAATGCCAGTCATCCAGCGAGCGACTGCCGGCCTGGAGCGGTTGCTCCTTGCGCCCGCCAACGGATCTCCGCACTCCCTCTCAGCCGGCCCTAATCTCCCGACCTGGAACCCCGGCCGCCGGGTTGGAAGCCTGCCTCCTCGGCCGCAGGCTATCCCCCTCACTGACATCCCGACCTAGAACCCCAGCCACCGGGCTGGTAGCCTGCCTCCTCCGCCGCAGGCTATCCCCCTCGCTAACCTCCCGACCGGGATCCCCAGCCGTAGCGCCGAGGTCGGGATCCCGCCTGGCGCCGCCGCCAGAGGCAGGGGCGCATGGCCGCGTGGTGGGGGAGAGAACCAGGGGAGTATGGCGGGGTAGGTGAGGATCGGGACCGGAGGTAGAAGATAGGGATCGAGCGGACTTTTTTTTTCTTTCGAACCGTTCACTTCGGGAGGGGGGCATCGGTGTGAAAGCGTATTTTAGGCTGACGGAAACATATAGGACCAACCTACCTCTAGAGAAATTAGTAGATAGATATGTGGATAAAAATTTAACCAATGTGTCTAATGTTTAATCTTCATCGGTGGAATCAACACATGCACATTTCCTATCTATCTTCATTAGAGGATTTTGGTCAACACCATGGCCAAACTCAATATCGATCCAACGATGCACAAGTCCTTGGCGTTGACATGAACATATGTATAATACCATTTGAGTGTTGATCCGTTCAGATTATGTTAATTTCTTAACATAAACATATAGATATATAGTATTTTCACATAAACATAAACATATATATATATATTGTATTTTCAGTATTTTCTCTTTTGTTTATTTTATTATTCCTTAATATTAATATCACTATTTTTGAAAAAATATTATGTTTGAATTTCATTAGTTAATACTTTCCTTAATATAGTTTTTTGCCAAAATATTTACTTGTCAATACAAATAATACTCCCATTATTTTAAGTCTCTAACAATTAAAAAAAGAAGTGTCGATAATATTAGTGTTGTGTCTATGTCTTTTGTTTTTCTTCTGAATTGTCGATATAATCTATCTTTTATCCGTGTGTGATTCGCAAAATTAAAATATTTTAAAGTAATATTTATCCATAAAATGTGCACTATTTCGCTACTATATACTGAAATGAACAAAAAACTCTCTTGCTATATTTGGTAGCAAAGTATTTTAAACACCAAAGTATTGTAAAACTGAAGCCTTTTAGCATGCCGACTTAAGATACCACAGTTTTTCCAAATCAGGATATTTTAGAGTATTTAGAATTTTTTCATGTTTGGCCGTTGCTATAATAACCACTTCTACCGCCAAGCTCATTATGCACGAATACACACGGCTAAAATAATGTAAGATCGCCACTACCATCATGCCTGCAGCGATGAGAAATTCCCCACCAAAAGTGCCGCAGCCTCAACATTGTGCCCATCCGTGCCAGCCGATGTCATTTGAAAGTACTTCTTCCGTTTCAAAATATTAGAAGTTTTTAGCTTTGTAAAAGGAGTCTATCTAGAACCTTTTAGTGTGTAGATTCGGAATGAAACTATACACTAAAAGAGGTCTAGATACACTCTTTTTACAAAGCTAAATCATCTTATATTTTAAAACAGAGGGATTAACTTGTAGCATTTGCCACACGAAACTGTAACATCATCTCGCTTGCTAAAATCGGATGCACCTTTTATCCTCTCGTTTTGCTGAATCGAGCTTACTGAATTAAGCAAAACAGAGGAATACAGCGACAGACTAAAAGCCCCGCCAGACAGCAGCACAGCCAATCCCGCACCTCCCTCAAATCCATATAATCCATTAACGTTGCCCTGTCCATGCAAATGATCCATCTAGCTGCTAGCTGGCTGGCTAGCTGATTGCTGCATACGTACACATACAAGCCAGCTCCGCATGCACGTATGTCTCACCCCTGGTCGCCGCGTAATTCGCGCGCGTCGCGGGCTCACTTAGCCTGGCCTCTTGGTCACGCCGTGGAGGGTAGCCAGCTTCGCACACATGTATGTCTCGCCCCTGGTCGCCGGCTCATGCAGCCCGGCCGTTCGGTCACCTCGTGGAGGGAAAAAACTCTTTTTTTTTTACCATGGTCGGCTATATTTTGTTTACTCGTAGGCGCGCGGCCATGGCGGAGCTAGCTTGGGCGGAAGTGGAGCGGCGGCGGTGATGCATGGAATCGATGGTGGAGAGGTGGAATAGAACCGGGAGATCATCTGGATGTCGTGGACATGCTCGTCAGAGCCGGAGAAGAAAGGAGGCAAACGAATTTGACCGGGAAGAGACGGCCGGGCGGAGGACACGAGACGATTGGTTCAACCAATTGGGACAGAGACCAGCCCAGCAGGAGCGACGGACGGAGCCCACGCCGAACAAGGAGGACGTACCGCGCATCGTTCTGTCTTCGTAGAGGCCACGTCCGAGCACACGCGCTTTCTCTTTCCTTTCAATACTTTTCGCGGGAGGAGGAGGTTTCTATTCAACAGTTCGGAGCTAAGCCCAGCTGCCAACGAAACAAAACCAAATCGGATCGGATAAAAATCAGTATCCATCGTGCGATGGTAGGACTCTGGACGACGGACCAAACGAAAACCACCCTAAGCAAAATTATATAGTAGATAGATTGTTTATAATTATGAGATTAAGATTGGTTCACTCATATGCTGAGTCTTTTACCGCTTTCGTTTTGATCGTACCTTTTCCCACGATTTGCCTTGTGCTCGTGAGTATAAATTTTTACTAGTTTTGACCGTTTAAGACCCAGTACCATGCAAAAAACCCGCCTTCGGGCGTTAGCTTAAGTTTTCTGACTACACGTTTTGTGTTGTTTCATATGTGGATTCCAGAGTAGTGACATTTCAGCACTTAAAGCCAGCGTTTGTTTCTGGGGTTCTGGATTGTCTCGCTATTAAGCGCTATCGCCTCAGCAGATGTTCTGTGCTTAAAGTTTTGCCGTCTCACGAAAAGTCAAGCATATAACCGGAAGAACGGATAATCCAACACTTGCTTAAACAAAATTTTACATAAACTGTTCAAGTTAGTCGAGTTTTTTCTGCCTTAACAGTCTTTATGTTGTCCAACTGCTGCTTTGTTTCAGCCTTAAAGCATTTGTTTAAAGGCCATATATGTTCCGCCTTACATTTGTTTGTTGGACACGATTAAAGAAACAATTTAATACATTTGTATTTTTATGTTTATGTTTTGTGGAATTGCCGCGTTCCTCGGATTAAGGTGTTTTTGAGCCAGCTTTGCATTGCACTCGACACCTGAGGGCTGTAGTCGCAGTTGTTGGCCAAGACTTGAGCCGTCTTTGAGGAAGCCGAAATAATTTTCGACTTGACGCTTAGGGGCTTGACATCTCTAACTTAAGAGTTTTGTCCTGCCTTGCATCCAAGCCGGAACAATCCTCAGGGGCTACAGTACATTGATCTCCAAGATATGGTGAAGTTCTCTTTGAGCATCAAGCCGGAGAATTCAAGTGAATTCCACCTTGACGCTCGGGGGCTACACCGATGCTGAATTTTTGTGAAGTTCTCTTTACAGCATCAAGGCGAAATAATTTCTAACTTGATGCTCGGGGGCTACACTGTTCATATTTTTTCTGAAGCTACTCTAAGAGCACCAAGACAAAATTCTTTTGAAACTCCGACTTTGTGCTCGGGGGCTATAATCGTTTTATATATACTGACGTGTGTCCTTTTGAGCATCAAGCCGCCTTCGACGAAGCCGACTCAATGCTCGGGGGCTACATATGGTTATGTTAACAAAAAATTTAAAACGGTGAGAAATCCGGTTAGCGAAACCCGGAGGTTTCTCATCGACTTTGCCTTCGCGGAAATATCCTGGGCTACACGGATCGTCTCGCTATTAATCGCTATCGAATCACAGTTGGCGCCCACCGTGAGGCTGGGGTCCGCCATGCGGGCACTTCGGTGGCAGCTCCGTCGACGAAGTCGGGGTAGGTCTCAAGGCGGTCAGGCAGAGGGTATATGGCCCATAGAAGTACGTGCGCTGCCAGTTCTTGCAAGACTCATGCCCAACGATATCGGGGAAGCGCCGGCTAGGCCGGATCTTAAAGCTAATGGTTCTGCAGATCCGCAATCCGTCCTTGGACTCTATAGACTCTCTCTTGACGGTGAAGAAATATACAAACAGATCTAACCTAGGTTTTATGCCTAGGAATCCTTCGCACAGAGCTACAAAGTTGCTAAGGACTAGAATGATGTTGGGAGAGAGATTGTGGGGAAATACCCGGAAGTGCCGGAGGACATCCTAGAAGAAGTCGGAGACTATCAGGCTTACGCCACGTACCAGCTGAGATTTGAGGTACACTTTCTCTTAGGGTTGGGGAGATGGGACCACCTCGCCGGCCGGCGCCGCCCACCAGACTAACTCCTCCGCCGCAGGGAGATACCCCTCGGCGACCAGCTCCTGCAGATCTTTGGTGGAGAGATCAGAGCCTCTTCACACCCCCTTGTGGGAGTTGTTTTCTTCTTTAGCGGCTTCGGGCGCCGCTCGTTCTTGGTCATCGCCGGTGGATTCCGTCACGGCGGAGACAGGAACAGCCACCCCCTCCGGCGGGACGATCACTCCCTAGGATGGCTCTAGTGTAGCCTCGGGAATTGCCGTCGTGGAAGGAGCAGAGCTGCTGGAGGCCATTACGACGAGGAGAAGGTGGAGGAAGAAGGGCTCTAGCTAGGGTTTTCACAGAAAAGCTCGAACGGGTAAAAGAGATCTGATGGATGGAACATTGCCGACGTGGAAGTGAGCGTGCGCGGTAATTTCGCCATGCCCTCCGTCTTTTGCCGCTCCACCATTTCAGATTTCGCGCGCGTGAATATAGCTGATGATTAATTCTCTGTTTCTGTGAGTTTCGAGATAACATAGGTTGTACCCTACGTCATCCTCCTGATAGTTGTAGTGAAGGGTCACATCCTAAGATTCCATCGAAGACGGGGATTATCCGACTCTGGAAAGAAGACTTAAGGAATCTCTAGCTACATTGCGAAGCCGGAGAGGATTGTGGGTTTCTTTGGGAGACCTTTGAGATATTTCTTGATGAATTGTCGGCATCACTTAGACGGGATATTCAGAGATCAACGAGCAAGATGGCGCAAGATTTCAAAGTCCTCCGGGGGCTACTGTTGGGGATATGCTATATGGGTATCCTCATAGCATGTCACCAATCCGCCTAACCCGGGTGACCCATGGTTGGTAGCAAGGCCTATGGCCTGCTAGGTGGCCTAGTTAGATGGATCCTGGAGGGAGGCCCATGCCGGATAAAGGAAGGCTACGCAGGAGTCACCAACATACTCGGAGCCTTGGAGTACAATACACGGAAGACTAGTTCGTATTAGTGTAGGACTCTTTACTTTGTCCGGCAAGGACCTTTCCCTGTAAACCCTAGGTCTTGGCGCCTTTATAAGCCGGCCTGTGAGGGCCTTTAGGGCACAACCTCTCAGATTGCAGCGTACAACACGCAATACCTCACACATTGAACCTATCTCTGTAACTCAGCGTATTGCCATTATAGTGATTTATAGCATGAGTAGAGTTCCGCCACCGTTGTGGAACTTGAACCTGGGTAAGCTGTGTTACCTCGTACCCGCCAACTCCCCGCCTTATCCCACATCTCTAAAAACACACTGTGAGGACCCCTCCATGGCGTACTCGTCGGCAATACCACGACAGAGCATCTTCTCGCTCGCCCTTGAGATTTCCTCTAAAAGGTAGGCCTCGCAATCCAAGGTTTTTCACATCTTTGAGTTTGAGACATCTACCATCGCTTGCACAACACGAAGGTCGCTCTCCAACTTCTTTATACGTTGAATTTTTTCGGCATACAATGGCGGATCAACGACGCAGGTGGTAACACTTTCGGGTATACCCGCTTCGGAAGGTGTTGTTTGCAAATTAGGCGATTGAGGAGTACCTGAAGGACTGGAAGAATTAGTCATCATCTGAAAGGAAAAATAAAAGAAACAGGAGGCTTAGAAACTATCGGACACGAGCAAATCAATAAAGCTTAAGCAACAACATCATATATACACATAACAGTCAACAGGTGAAAGGGCATTTATGCCCTTACTATTATTTTGATGTTTGGTGACAACACTTAGATTAGTTTAATCATCTGTTAAATGTTTCAGGAGATTCCAACTGTCCCATGAATGGTGCAACAAGGGAAAAAGAGCTTCCCTAGGTCAGGTTTTTACAAGTGACTAGTCTCAGCCGGACTATCCGACTGATCCTGGCCGGAGTGTCCGGCCTGGCTGGACTGTCCGGTGGGATTCGGCCGGACTGTCCGTCCAGGAGAAGTGGGCAACTTCTCTGGACACTCAGAACAGGTTTTCGGACACTCTCTAGACACTCTCCGGACACTTTCCGGATTCTGGTTGGAAACTTGGCCAGGCCGGAGTGTTCGGCTGGTCTCGCCCGGAGTGTCCGGCTGGGCCGGACTGTCCGGTTGACATTGGTCGGACTGTCCGGGTCAAGTGGCTCCCAACGGCTCCATTTCCAGGGGGCCTATATAAAGTCCCCTTCTTCTACCTTGGAAGCTGCTCGTCCACCTCAAGAACACCATGTCCATCTGAGCCACCAAATCAACAAGATCTCTTCATCCAACCATCCAAAGTCTTTGATCTTTGGAGAATCGAAGGAGGAGGCCTTGATCTACAGCTTCACCAAGAGAGATCTTCATTTCCCCCTCATTCACTTGAGGGCCCCCATGCTCTAGTGTTTCATTGGAAACCCTAGGTTTTATTTGGTTCTTACAAGCTTGTCTTTGATTGTTTGACAGCTTGTGGATGTGTGCCCTGAACTCGTTGTAAAGGTGACGGCTTCCACCTCGAAGGTTGCCGTATAGTGGAAGAGGTGAATCGAACCCGTTGGGGTGAGGTTCATCAGAGAACAAGGGAGGACTCTCGTGGCGTTGGTGGTTTGAAACCACCCCCTCTCCAAACGTAGACATACTTCCCCTCAAAAGGAAGGAACTACGGGAAACAAATCCTTGTGTCTCCATGTGCTCCACTTTGGTTCCTTCTACCCTTTACTGCACTTTACTTATCTAGTTATTGTTTAGTTAGTGCTTGCTTGTCATATAGGTAAATTCATCTTAGTTGCATAATCTAGAGAATTTACCTTTCTTGTCAAACCCTAATTTGAAAAGGAGTAAAATTTGAAGTAGCACCTATTCAACCCCCTCCCTCTAGGTGCCCATACGATCCTTTCAACAGGCCACCCCGACCATGGGATCTAAATTAGTTCGAGTGAACAAGGTTCATTACAACAAAGGACTACAACTAAAGGGACAGGTAAAGAGCTAAGCAGATTTTTCAAAAGAAGCAGTAACACTTGTTGAAGGGGCGTTGGTCGAAGGTTTGGCAGAAGCAGCAGCACTGGCTGAAGGAGCGCTAGTCGAAGACTTGGCAGGAGGATCTTCTTGCCCCGCACCTATTGCAAGAAGTAGCCACGAGTATTTCTTGTCTTTTGTAATAAAGGGTGTCAGGTCAACTTCTTTGTCGGCATTGTTGACTAGAATGAAGGAGCTAACATTCTTCTAGTTGAATTTTTCTCCATGCACCATGGCTGGGGCCATCGAAGTCTCAGCACCGGTTTTCGATTGGATCAAACTATAGTCTGTCAGTGGAATCAGGTCAGCATTGAAGACATCAATGGGGTCGTTAAGATCAGCATACGCCTCCTTCTTTGAGAATATCACAGCATGCAGGGTACTGAAAGCACCACGCGCTCGAACAAGTAGGTTGCGCCCACAAACATTGTTGGCCTTCAGAATGGCCAAGGCATCCGATAATGGATAGGATCATTGATCCTCTTCCAAAGTTAGAGATTTGCCAATAATTTCTGCAATTAGAAAAAGGGAAGATGAAAGTAAGAAGGAGTTAACAAAGGGGAAAGGTCAGATACATCAGTATGAAGGAAAGCTTTCGGCAAGTGTAAACTTACTGGTCAAGGAGGTGTCTAGGGCCTCCAGCCGTTTCCGAAGATCTTCATCTCTTTCGGAAAAGGAGGTAGTTTGCTTCTTCCGCTATTTGGCTTCAGCGTTGGCAGCCTTTTTGGCTTCCTCGAGCGATGTCTCCATAACCTTCAGTTTGGCCCCGATCTCATTAGCACGCTTCAAAGCTTCATCCCGAATTACTTCAGATTCTTTAGCAATAGCTGGGCGAAACAAAAATTCATCGGGTTAGTGGCAGTTAGATCATTAATAATAAATGAAACATGGAAGTAGTAGAGCAAACCTTTTGATTCCTCAGCTATTCCGAATCTTGATAAAGCGGGAGGCCATGTCGACCATCTAACGCATCAATGGCTGGACCAAAAATAAAAATAATCACCCGGGGGCTGATATGGAGAACAAATAATGGGAAAAGTGGCAATCGAAACTTACATCTTTCATGTCAGGTTCAGACGGATTTTTAGCCATCGCTATGCCTTTATCCGCAGTTTTCTTTTTCTTAGATGGCAGAGCTTGAGGTGACGCAACTGAATCCTCTAGGTCTGGTTTGTCTACAAATATTTTCCGCGGACTCACTCGATTCGTCGATTGGAGAGGTGACTTGGCAGGAGGAGACTCGATAGAAGCAGCAATTGGTGATCTTGGAGAATCTTTTTCTTCCTCATCACCTCTGATTCAAGGACTCCATGTTCGGGATTAACAAAAGTAAAATTTCAAGAACAAAAAGAAGAAAAAGGATGGAATATACTTACGAACTGATGTTCTGGGTCATGCGGAAGAGTCCAATTCTTGGAGAAGGAGAAAATTATATTGGTTGGACAAATTTGGGCTTTGAAACCGTCAAATCATCAGAATCTTTGACCGTTCTGATGGCTTCAGAGCGCTTTATCTTTCCAGAAGTAGGTACTTACCTTAAAGTCCTTGGAGATGGCCGAAAGAACTGAATTGGTGTCGTGGGAAGATTCTGTAGTGGACCTTCTTATTCTCCAGCAGCAACTCCCGCTGCGGTGTCACACTTGGATGTCGTGGCAGCATTAGGCAACTCGTCACTTTCAGGTAGAGGACGCAGAGAGTAGATATTAACATGTCCCTATACCAAAACTTAAAAGGTCAAGCGACAAATTTACGTTACAGCAAAGAAGAGCGGAAGTAACGAAATGAGCAAAGGGAAGCAGCAAACTTACGTCAGGCAAACAGTTCTTCTTGCCGAAAGGTTCTACCCAACATTTTTGGGGTCTTTGTTTGTAAGCATTGTGAAAGACCTTACCTTTTTCGCAACCTCTTCAAGAGGCAAGTTTTCTAGGGAGATCATCATCGAGTCTTTCTTCCTAGAATACGCCCACATACCTGACAATCTGGCTTGAATGGGATGGATGCATACCCGAAGAAAATAAGATATAATCTGCACACCCGAGAGTTCTCGACCAACTTTAGTGTGTAGCTTCTCAATTTTGTCCAGTAGTGGTTTGATTTCCTTCATCTCCTTGGCACTTGGACGTTCCTCCCAAGAGTTGAGCTTCTTGCAAGTTTTCTTTGGGTCAAAGGGTGCTAACCCGAATTTCCGACCCTCAACTTGTTGGTCCTTAACATAAAACCACTTCGACCTCCAACCTTGGATAGGGTCCATAATTTTGAGATCGAAATAGTCGAATTCTAAGCAAACCGAGATAATGGCGCCTCCCACATCGTGCACAATGGTTTTGGTGGCGTTTCTTTGGACATAGAAGAATTGCCTCCACATGCCCCAATGGGAATGGATCCCGAGGAAGCATTTGCAAAGAGTGATGAAGACAGAGATATGGAGGATAGAATTGGGCGTGAGTTGATAAAGTTGCACGCCATAGACAAATAGAAGCCCACGGAGAAATTCATGGTTGGGAAGAGAAAGGTCGCGGAAGAGAAATGAAAGGAACATTACCTGCCATCCCTATTCGGGTGTAGGGATTGCCTCATCTCCTAGAAGCTTGAATGTATGATCCTCCAGCAGGCCCAATATGCTCACCTTGCGCAAGTCCTGAGCATTGCACTTCGAGGGAGCCCACCTGATGGCTTTCTTCTTCATGGCCATGGCATCAACGGTGGAGGATGCGCCCTTACTTCGACCCATGGAGGCAAAGGAGGGAAAAGTGCTAGAGCGTGAGGAAGAAGAAGAAGCAAGAGCGATGCGGCACAAATGCGGCGCAAGGAGGAAGATGATGCTAGTGGTGGAGGGAAAAGTGAACAGTAAAAACCTTCCGCTGCTACTTATAAAGTAACTACGGGAAATATTAGCCTTTGGATACGGGCAACGAAACACCAACGAGTGGAAGATGTTGACGTGTGGCAAGTATCAACGATGGAAGTAAGGGGTAGTGGACAATAATTATTGTGGTAAACACGGTGAAAAATCCACGTGACACCTTGATTTTCGCGCGATATGGGGTCATGCGGTCAAACTCTCTGTTGACGCGTCGCTCACGCATCATCATTATTGTATCAAGGGCCCACCACTGAAACGTTCCATCAGGTCTGGTTCTTTCAAACTACGACACGTCATCTTTGTCAGCATTGACATAATGCGTGACAACAACAGGAAGCATTCAGATGAGTGCAAAGAAAAACATAAGGCGAACATTTCTCTGTATTTCAGGACTCTGAGCCTATAATCTGGTATAGGTACCTGGCCATAGCCTCTGGGGCTACTCCCATCGGGAGCGCTGGCCGTGCACCCGATAGAATAAATACTGCAAACAAAAATGGTAATTATTGTTGGAATTATGCCCTAGAGGCAATAATAAAGATGTTATTATTATAATTCTTGTTCATGATAAAGTTTATATTCCATGCTAGAATTGTATTAAGCGAAAACTTTAATACTTGTGTGGTTTGTGAACAACACCGTGTCCCTAGTACGCCTCTATGGACTAGCTCATTGATCAATGATGGTTAAGGTTTCCTAACCATAGACATGAGTTGTCAATTGATAATGAGATCATATCATTGGAGAATGATATGGTGGATAGACCCAAACTAAGCGAAGCAATTAGATCGTGTCATCGTGTTCGTCTTTGCGAAGTTTTTTTATGTCAAATATTGTATTCCTTAGACCATGAGATAATACAACTCCCTGGTATCGGAAGAAAGCTTTGAGGTCATCAAACGTCATCCTATGAGAGGGTGATCATAAAGGTGTCTCTCAGGTAATCGGAAAGTATCTGTTGGGTTGTATGTATCGAGATGGGATTTGTCCCTCCCAAGTCGGAGAGATATACTTCGGGCCCACTCGGTAATCGATATCAACACCGCTTGCAAGCATGTGGTTAAGGAGTTAATCACAAAGTGATATCGGATTACAGAACGAGTAAAGTACTTCTTTGTGAACGAGATTGAACTAGGTATGACGATACCGACGATCGAATCTCGCAAGTAAAATATCGCGAGACGAAGGAATATATATATGGGATTGATTGAATCCTGGCATCGTGGTTCATCCGATATGATCATCGATGAATGTGTGGAGTCAATATGGGTGCAGACCCGCTGTTGATTATTGATAGAAGATCATGTCTCGCATATTCTCGAACCCGCAGGTCACACATAACGTGTCTCGGCGCTAGGATAGATTGGATAATTGGTTTATGAATTTTTGTTCGAGTCTCGGATGGGATCCGGGACATCACGAGAGGTTCGAATGGTCCGAGAATAAGATTCATATAAGGCATTGCAGTTTTGGAGTTCGAATTGTTCCGGATTAATCGGTATTGTCGAAGCTTTAGAACCTTCCGGAAGGGGGCCAACGTGGTCCCACCTTCCGGAAGGGGCATGAGCCTATGAGGGAGTGTCCTGGCGCATTGGGCCAGGGCACAAGGCCCCATAGGGCCCAAATGATTCTAGAGAGATTTAACTCGTTTAAATCTCGGATAGAATTTCTAGATAAGGGAGAGTTTAAATCGCTTAAACTAGAGATAGACTTGGAGGAGGGGCTAGGCTGGCCGCCCCTCCCTCTATATATAGAGGGCTGGTGCCTCCCCCACACACATCTCCTCCAAGCCCTAGTAGCCCTGCCGCCTTCCTCTCTCCCTCCCGACCGCTTGCAGTGAAGCCTCACGCAGAAATTCTCCACCAAATACACCACGCCGTCGTGTTGTAGATCCAATCCATCTCTCCACCATACTTGCTGGTCCAAGGAAGGAGGAGACGTCGAGGTGCTGCACGTGTGCATCTCACGGAGGCACCGCCACTTGTGGTGCTAGATCGGATCGGATCGCGAGGAGGAGAAGCGAGTACGACTACATCACCCACGTTCCGATTTAACGCTCAATCTTCAAGGGTATGAAGATCTAATCCAATCTCTCTCGTTGTTTGCATCTCCTAGATTAGATCTTGGCTTTCCCTCTGTTCGCTTCCGTAGAAAATTTTGATTTACTATGCTGTGAATCCCTTCAATTATTACTTGCCATCAAGAACTACAAGGCTTGAGTTCAGTACCTCCTCAAATGAAGAAAGTGATCTGATCCTATGCTCCGGTGAAATCACCCGAACATAGCCTCGGGGGCTACTCCCATCAGGAGCGTTGATCACGCATCCGATAAATTCAATGAATCGAGGAAAGCGAAGCTTAAAGCCAAAATTTTCTTCCGAAGATAGAATTCTAAGCCTATGATCAGGTGCAGACATCCAACCATAGCCTCGGGGGCTACTCCCATCAGGAGCATTGGTCGTGCACGCGATAGAAACAAATGAATCCTCCAACGGAGTTGACGAATGCTCGAACTTATGATCATTACATAAATGTATCCTCATATGGTTACTCCCATCGGGAGCATTTATATTGCACCCGATGATATTAAGCTAACAACCTCAGTAATTCCAATAACCAAACAAGGCAGTCAATAAAATTTATAATTCTCAGACCACATCTGCCGCGATAACATGACTGAATGCCGTCTCCACGACATGAAGGTAAGACCCCAGGATTTATCCTGTGAGGCCTGGTAACCGCATACGAATGCGCTATGGTAGTATTTTATCCGTATCCATGATACGATGAAAAATCCTGATGAATGCATAGGGGACCTTTAACATAAAACCGGGATCCGGTACTCGATAAGTCCTCAGACAGCCCGAACTGAATTACGCCATCATATACCGGGTTCGAGCCCGGGGACTCGAGCTTGATGTAGCTTCATGATGTTTTTGCCCAAGTACAATTAACTAATTTCCAATCCGTCAGATGCATCAATCTCGTTATACCCAAATCCCTATGACAATAAAATCATGAAAACAAGAATCATTTGACTGCAGGCATCTTCGGCTTAAAGCTGAGAATGTCTTTGAGACTCAACTCGAATCTATGATTCGGATGAAATCTCGGGGGATACTGACATGTGTATGACTTACCATAGGCCTACAAGAACTATGGCACATAAGGCCCATGAAGAATAAAGAGTACAGGAGGCATCCGACGGACAGAAGCCTAGTTTCGCAATCAAGAATGAAGTGTAAACCGACATGATCCTAGCATTGTAATCATAACTTGTAACCTATCCGTATATGGCTCCAGAATCCATCCTCTCATATAAAGGCTAGGAGAAGCCGATGGAGAGGGCACCTTAGTTCTCTAGCAATCTGCAATCCGTCGTGAGCTAGATCGCAACTACTGAACCGGCGACTTTGTAATCATATTCTCCATAATAATCAGATGACACTGACTCCTTATTTGTCTGATCAGCCGATGAAATCACCAACGCTCTTTTTTCCATGAAACCCTAAGTCCATAACAATGGACATTGTCGATGCTACCCCTCGTCATTGCTTGTTGTACTTAAACGGAATAATGTTTAAGGAAGCCGGTTACAACACAATATTTCTTTATACTAGAATTATACTATGCATAAAGCCCGGACACGGTATTATCAGGAAAGCTAGGTTGTTCATATGTTGGCTATATGAATTGATTAAAACCTGTGAATTTGAACTTGATTTTCAAATTCAGCATGTGACTCACACACGTGTGCTTCTGGGACTATTTGCAGATTAAGACTCTTAGATGGTTACTAATGATCATTGTTGGTTTGGCTAGTCTTTGTTTAAACAGTTTTATCTGGAATTTATCTATGGAACTACGGTCTAAATAAAACCGGAATTAGCACTATTTAAAGGTCCCTAATCCCTAGCCTCAAAGATCAGAGCGGCACCATGAAAAAGATAAAGAGGAAATAGGGGTTAGACCGTATTATGCTGAGATCCAGTAGAGCGGTGAGGTACCGATTGGAGGAAAACGCTGCTTAAGCGTTCTGTACAGACATAGCAAGAGGGATAGTTTGTTACATTTTTTAGCGCATATAAGCTCTAATTTTCCTTCGGTATTGGCCAAGTAAGGCCCATTGGAAACCCTACCCTACCCAGGTCAATTAGAATCGTCAATATTCTCTAATCTTCACCGCCCATCTACTTTTTTCTACTCTCTCCGATCTATATTATTGTTCTCAACTTTATTTAAATTCCTATGTATCTAGTTAAGCATCTAGACTAGCCATCTGCATCCCGTCTAAGGATGTGAATGGCAACTCACCCAGTTTTGCACTTTTGCCATCCTAAACCTCTAAACAGTCTAAAGAGAAATGCTTGTATTTGTTTCTTATAAATTGAAATTTGTCCTTTGCCCATGTGGCCATGATCCCCTGTGGAACCGGCCATGATCTATCTCTGTTGATGCCTTCATAATTTGTCCTTTTGTTAAGTATGTATATCATCAATATGGATTGCATCTGTCTGCATGATTAAATGTATATAATTGGGACTGACTGGGGCAGGTTTTTATCTACTATTATGCCTGTAAAAGTACACTGGAATGTACTCTTAGTTAGAAAGCTTCGTCAAAAGCTTAGATTACTCTGCAGACTGTAAATCAGTTGCTCAGCAGCAGACTTGAGATCAAGAAAATCGTATGACCCAAACTGCAAATATGAAGCAGTCCGATTACGACCTGGCTTAGCAGTGTCGATGAAATGCAGACCAATAGTACAGGCTTCCACGGTAGATGCCAGTCATCCAACTGTTTGTGATGCACTTGTGACAGGTCGCATCACATTTATACATTTTACACGTGTTTCACTTGCGGACACATCTACACCCTAAATACAGTACTACCTCAGTTCCATAATGTAACCTTTTCAAGCAGTTCAAATTGAACAGCTAAAAAGGCTTATATTTTGTAACAGAGGTAGTACCCAGCAATAATATTGCCTCAGTTCCCAAAAATAACCACGAGATCCGTCTGGTGGCAGGCAAAGATCATCAGGCAACATACATGACGACATGGCAAAACATAGGCAGGCTCAGCATGTTGGAAGCATTGAAGGGCAAAAACTATTATACACGAGTGAACAAGGTAGGAGTAGGATATTTTTGCAGGTGTAGCAACACAGATCGATCTTGCAAAAATCACTACTACATAACCATCATGCAAAATTAAACGCCTCATGAGAAGGGAAACGTCACATCCAAACTAGGGGAAGTTCACTCCATTGAGAATGAGGTTGGGCCCCCGCCGAAGCCGCCGCCACCACGGCCAAAGCCACCTGCACCGCCACCACGGCCAAAGCCCCCACCAGAGCTCTGAAAAAAAATAGGGTGGAAAATTTGGTGAGCAAGTACTAATCCATGCAGATCAGAAAACGGATGTACTTCCAATACAGTATATGGCATTTCTTCAGCTGACCCCTTGACAAAGTGAAGCATGAAAACTACAAATATATGAATGTAACTGTTGAGCGTGAAACCAAATATAGCTTAACTATCAAGATCTCCTACTGTAGAGTATTAAACTATCAATATAGGATAATGCCAACCCTTTGACAAAGAAAAGCATGAGAAATACAAATATATGAATGTAACTGTTGAGTGTGAAACCAAACATAACTTAACTATCAAGATCTTCTACTGCAGAGTATTAAACTATCGAGTATAAAAAAGAGGATTCGTTCAAATATTCACAGTTCATATTACCGACATTCTAGGGTGCCCACAGAAACCAGCCAGTACATAATTCTGATTTGTATCATGTTTGCAATTGTTATGCTAAATCGTACGACCAAAATATGACATTGGCACTTAAAGGACATAGTTGATTACCCTGAATGATGGCTGGAACTCTGCAGGAGCTCCACCTTTTTCACCAGCGAAGTCACCAGGCGCACCACGAGGGCCACCACGGTAGCCATCCCTGTCACCAAACCTTGGCCTATCACCTTCAAAGCGAGGAGGTCCTCTGTAAAAAGTCCAAGTAAATATACGCACAACTATAGAGCTAGACTTAGCCTCAACAAAAGAAATCAAGAGGATAAACATAGTAACTAACCAAACATAACATTTATACAACCTGAAAACAATTATCTTGGAGTCTTCCTTATTAGACAATCAAGGGACCAACAAACAAGATGGAGGTGCATTCAGAAATGAAGTAAACCGTGCAACAAAATTTCTGACCCACATCCAAGATATATCAAGTCTATAGAATAGCAGAAAGGATAACATTAAATAATTATTACTAGAACAACTTTGCAAAGCTATGTCTACAGAATAAAGACTATGCGCCTTGAGCCAGTAAGTCAAACCCAAACAAGAATAACCTAAGATACAAACACATTAGTCATTTTTAATATACAACTAGGAGCCTTTATGTACGGAACTGGGTAGTTATTTCATCAGAACAAAATTTGGTAAGTTAGCTCCATGTTTATCATCGCACTGACAGTATGACAAGAGGCTGAAGCAAAAAATATCTCTACCTTGGGCGGTCACCAGGAGGGCCAGATCCGAATGGGCGGCCAGGAGGCTTGGCCGACTTCTTGAGCGTGTTAGGCACGATCTCAGATGGCAGGTTGAGGAAGCTGCGCAGGTGCTCAATGCCTTCATTGGTGAGGTACCAGTAGTAGTGCTGCCATGAGAAGGTCTCCCTGACGTATTCCTTGGACTTGAAGCTCTGCATGAGCTTGATCACCTGCAGGTTCGGCACGTCAATCTGCGGGTGCTTCGCGAGGTTATAGTCCTTCTTTGCATAGAGCACCCCCTCTGCAATAGCAGATACAAGCGTCAAGAAAATAGTTTCACAAAATATGTGCTCACTTGAATTCATTTCGAACTTTTCATTTGGTTCTGATCTACGGAGTACATATTTTGACAATATCAGAACCCCAACACCCTTATATGAGCTTAGGGGAGCACATAATCTCACCAACACAAGGTAGCTAGCAGCCTAGCCTACACAAGTTATCACATGCAAAATTTCACCAAAGAATCGAATCCTGCATATAAAATATTAACTTACACTAAACGTCGTGTTTTTTGCTATGGATGTCAGACCCATCCTATTCACTATCAACCGCCCCTATATTGCAGCTATAAACCTAAAAGGCAAAAGCGGTTTGGAATTACTGACCTTGGAAGAGGTACTTGCAGATCTCATTGCGGTTCTTCTTCGGGATGATCTGGGAGAAATAACACACGAGATTAGCACAGCGTCAGGGCAGGTGAGACCTCAAAGGAACAGTGGTTTCTGGCCTCGGATCATCGCTTACCATGCTGGGCAGGTCGTGGGTAGGACGAGCTCCAAGTGCGCCAAGGCAGGGGGCGGCGGCGGCGGCGCGAGGGAGAGAAACGAAGAACCCTAGAGATTCTGATGACGGGTAGACTTTTATATAGTCGCCCTGATGTAGTTTTTTTTTTTGCAATGGGTGTAGGGTTGGACGGGGGCCCATCCTAACGGGGATTCAGGCACGGCGCGGGAAGCCCATTTCTTTTCCGGGTCGAAATGATTTCTGGTATCGCACGAGTTTGAGTTTTTTTTTTGTCAACAGACCCGAGAAGCTGCAAATTAAAACGTGCCAGGTACAAGATATGGGTGGCCCCTAGCAGTAAACACCCTAGCAAAGCTAGAAAAGATGAAAAGGGGCCTCCACATTACAAAAAGCACCTTGGAACAAAATAATAAAACGCAATCAGGTCCCTAAGTGCCTGTAACACCCTCGCCTGATAAGGCTGAATTCCTGTGTATAGTGCTAATCCCTGGATCGGTTCACTAGCACACACAGTACAAATGATACCAAATATAACCGTGCATCATGAATATAACAAATATGATTCAGAATTTACATTATATTACAGCGGAAACAATACAAGGTAGATCTACATCCTTCAAATATGCCACAGGCGAACAATTGTTGAGTGGAGTCTCATGACCTAATACGATCACTCAGAATCGGTATAACCTGTAACATAAAACGTAGCAGCCCCGAAGGGTCAATACTTGGAATGTATGGCAAGTAGAGCTAAGTAAGGAGACAGTATACCTAGCAACTACATGTTTATTTTGGCTAAGTGGAGGCTTTGGCTAGCTTACATTTTCTTAAACAGTTTTACCCTACTTTTAAATCAAGTTTGATCACAACAACTTATTAAGTTCACCCATCAAGTTTTAGTAATTCTCAAATCGGAATGAACGAGAACATGTCATAGCACCCATAATTCAGCAACTCAATCGTCCATTACCAAGGACACGGCTAAGCACTTAGTTTTACACCCTGCAGGGGTTGCACACTTTACCCATATGACTTGGTCGGCCCGCTCGTATCATGACACGCATATTGAGTCATGATAGGGAGAAGCCCAAGAAGAGACAATTTGGGAAGTAGCTCCCCAAGCCCATCCACGCACCGTACCAACCTATCATATTCACTACATCTCTGGATATGAAGAGCTCGGGTCACCACGACCTACTAAGTCCATCCAGCCACCCATAACCCACTAGCATATGGTTGCACACGGAAGCTACCAAATCAAGACACTAATCAATTCTCTGAAACCTGGGTGGCCATCCACAAGTGAGCTACTCGGGTAAAACATAGACATGGGCCCGGCATTCACGAACCAAGCAATTACCAATTCCACCCAGAGAGTTCATTTATTAAGTTGTTTTAGTTGAGCAAAACATACACGATAGCATAGCATGGTGTAAACCCTTCCCTCGTCTAGATAGCATGGCTAAGCACAACTAGCTTACAACGGCTCAACTACAAGTGACTCCTACCAAGATACATAGGACATAGCATAGCAATAGTAATTCCTACTCATGCATCTACGATAAAATACACTACACAATGCAGTAGGGAAAATAGTAGGACAAAATATGACCAAAATAGCATCTACTTGCCTTTGTTGTAGATGTAGTCGATTAGATAATCCTCACAAATATAATGGTTGCACTCGTCACACTCAAAAGACTTGCAATCACAATGCTCGCAATCATAGCTGTTGCGATCATAGTAGTTACACTCCTCGCAATCTATCGTTCAAAAGCAAAAGCACAACAACATATCATTCAAACATTGCAATCATGCAACAATACAACAATATAATAAAATAGTGATGATCCAATGCATGCATAATGATTTAATATGTCATAATGGTTATAATTAGTTATCTAAACAATAATAGATCACATGATGCATGTAAAAGTGTTTTAATGCAATATAGTATTTGTTATCCAATTTCAATTGCCAATAAAGGGGTTTTAACATAACTGTTGTAGCTTCTGTACTAGTTGCCGAATTAAATTTGTATATGAACTGTAATGGATAGAGGGCTTTAATACGAACCAGTAGCAATTGGATTCACCCTAATCGAAGTTATAGATCTTTTTCTAGGATTTATTTAGTGTTTAATGGAGTTTAATTAATCTGAACAGATCGTACTGACAACAAACAAAACTAAGTACAGATCTGAAAACTACGCAAGATTATGAACTCAGGGACATATTACTCAAATTTTTTAGATCTGTAGATTATTTACTATGAATTTAATGATTTAAAAGGCTAATAATACTAATTAATTATTCGCCAGTAATCTATACAGCAAAACCCAGATCTAAACAGATATTATCAAACTACAAGAAATTATCTTCAATTTGATATATTATATGTAATTTTTGCACGTAGTATGAATTTTCTATGAATTTTACAAGTTAGATCTATAATCTGCAAATTTAAATTCGAATGGAATATTCTAGGGAATATTCCGCTGACTGGACAGGTTGACTGTGCAGGCTGACCGGGACTAGACGCTGACCTGGCGATGACGTGGCAATGACGAGGCGGCTGACCAGGACGATTGAATCTGGACCATCGGGATAAGATCCGGTGGCTAGGAAATAAGTTACTCCAAATCGGCTCGATTTTGCCTCAGAAAAGATTAGAAACAGATCTGTGTTAGAGAGACAAATCCGTAGATCAAATCGAAAAACTTACAACATAAAAGTTGTGGAGAATCATTGGATCTACCTTTTCACCAAAGGAATTTGGATTTGAACAAACGAGCGCGAGTAAATCTTGAAATTACATCGTTAGATCTGAAATATTGCGTTGCGAAATTCTCCTGTTGTGGTGGATGAAAAGAGATGAGGTTTGTCGGGATTGAAAGATTTCGACGCGATCTACAACTTTCGTGTTGGAGTCGAAGACATCCGACGAAGTTTAGATGGGTTTAGAAGTGAAATACGATTCGGTAGAGTGTAGATTCGGGGTTTCGAGAAGGAAAAATGACAAAGCTGTGATTCCGGATGATTATATAGACTTTTAGGATGATGGGAAGATATACCTGGGAGTACGCAACAAGTAGAAACAAACGGAAGTCAAGTCGAAGTTGTAGATAAAAAGATATAGGTATTTGAATAGAGGTAGGTTTAGAAAACAGATTCTTGCACGCTTTTTAAAGCAATCGGTGGGATGGATCCCTCCCGTGCCTTGCTGGCTGGTTCGGTCGGCTGAGTGGGCCGGCCCGGTAGCCCATTTCGTTTTTTTCTTTTTCTTTTTCTTTTTCTTTTTCTTTTTCTTTTTCTTTTTCTTTTTCTTTTTCTATTTTGGTATTTTCTTTATATCTTTTGCATACGAACTTCAAATGACATGATTCTTGTTTCTAAATTTTTCTAAAATTCAATAGATTATTATAGTATCATATTTGTATCATTTTTACTAGTTTGAAGATGGTTTCTTCATAAATGTATATATATTCCTTATAGGAACATTTGAGCAATTCAACTATCGGATTTAGATATTAGGATTTGGATTCAATTTTTGGGAAATTTGCATGGATGCAATGTAATGCTTATGAATGCTTCATGATTTTCATTTTTGCAAACATTTACACAAATACTAAAACTAAAACTCAATCCACGCCTTTTTGCCTATATGGCTACTTAGGTCATAACAAAGTGAGTTGTTTCCAAATTCAAAAGGTTTCTTCTCCTTGAGAATTTTCAACAAAGTCAAAGAATCAACCAAACTTATTTTATCTATTTCACATTCCAAAATTAGAAAATTTTGGAATGTGACAGACTACCACCCTTAAAAGGAATCTCGTCTCGAGATTCGGGAAGGCTAGAAAGAAAGATGGGTTAAGGGTCCACTATGGTGCTACCACCCTTAAAAGGAAATTGACTAGATTGTTTATTGGGAATTCACATGGCTCCTAGTGATTGTCCCTTAGACATTTATTGGTACAATGTCCCTACATTTTCTAAACTCCATGATTTATAGATTCTAGGCTAATAACTACTTGAACTAGTGAAACTCTCATGGTGGGCATTTAGGGAGCGTTTGCTTTACGATACCCATTATACACGGTTCAGATTCATCCTTACCGTATATTCTTACGCTTAGCGATGGATGCTTTTGTAAAGGTTCAAAGTCATACCATCCTAAGGTCCAGGCTTAACGCCGTATCTTTTCTAAGGTTGGAAAGGCACTCAAGATTCGCAAAGCCAACAGTACAAGAGCAAATAATAAGAGTAGTAGGAATGGTGATCAATCCATCCTGCACCCAAATCATTACCCTGCATGAGGATAGGTGAATCGCGTTTTTCTACCACTCGGGCATCCTCACTTTCCTTGTAGATGGTTTCTATGGGCACGAAACAATACTCGATGTAGACTCCCATGTACTCAATCAATAAAGCTACTACAAAAGGTAAACTATCAATACTTCAACACCTTTGGGTTGCGTAAATCTACTACATAACATCACTTGCAACACTTCATACTTCCATATCCTTTTGTTGCATTAGACAAACTATTCACACTCTTTGGGGCATATTCTTCCAAATATTTCCACTAACTCATTCTCCCTATATTAAACACATCGTCTTATCTCCAAGAGTTTAAGATAGAGAAGAATAGATTCTAGAGAAAAGAACTACTAATAAAATAGTTCTACCCGTGTAAACAAACTCATTTTCCAACAATCATACAAACATTCAACGATAAGCAATCAGCACACAAGCAAACAATCATAACAAGCAACACTCAAGCCAAAATAATTTTGTTTATGTTCCAGAAGTTTTGTTTTAGTGGCATACCATCCAAAAAATAGTTTTCATTTGATTAAAATTCGTTTGGGGGTGAACCTACAATCATAAAAGCAATGGACAGAATCTGTCCTGAAACTACAGCAGTGTTCACGATTTTTTCTGGGCACCTTAAACTCATCAGGAATTTTAGCCATTTTTTGTGCAGGTGCTACAGGTAATTACCCTTCAGATACTAAAATATGAGCGCAATCCGAGTTACCAGTAAGGAATTAAAAATCGCGCGGTACAACTGGTCAGGCAGAAAACTGCAGCAGTAATACCACGAATTTTTAATCAAAACCTTCATTAATTCATTATAAAAACTATCAAAAATATTCTGAAACTTTGGGGTATCAAGTATCACAACCTAAACATAATAAAATCACTATCACACAAGTTCTTGCGATAATCGATTGCTAAATCTAAACGAAATCCTATCAATACTACATGGTGGACATCATCTAACTATTCTTGGATCTCGCACTTCTTCACACGAGTACTCATCTATAAGTTTTGAAGAAGATGAGATTAGAAAAGAAGGATAAAGGATTACAAGAATCTAATAAATACAAAGTTTTGAGTTCATCATACAAAGAGTCTTCCTTCTATGTTTTAGAAGAGGAGAATATGAGAATTGAATAGGTAAAAGATACTAGAAAAAAATTGTAAGATGAGATTAGATAGGATGAAATAGGGTTTATATTTATATGGCTTTTCTATTCCAATCCTAGGTCACGATCCTACAGTCAACACACAGCTCTAATACCATCTTGTAACCCCTCGCCTGATAAGGCTGAGTTCCTGTGTATAGTGCTAATCTCTGGATCGGTTCACTAGCACACACAGTACAAAATGATACCAAATATAACCGTGCATCATGAATATAACGAATATTATCCAGAATTTACATTATATTACAGCGGAAACAATACAAGGTAGATCTTCATCCTTCAAATATGCCACAGGCGAACAATTGTTGAGTGGAGTCTCGTGACCTAATACGATCACTCAGAATCGGTATAACCTGCAACATAAAACGTAGCAGCCCCGAAGGGTCAATACTTGGAATGTATGGCAAGTAGAGCTAAGTAAGGAGACAGTATACCTAGCAACTACATGCTTATTTTGGCTAAGTGGAGGCTTTGGCTAGCTTACATTTTCTTAAACAGTTTTACCCTACTTTTAAATCAAGTTTGATCACAACAATCCATTAAGTTTACCCATCAAGTTTTAGTAATTCTCAAATCGGAATAAACGAGAACATGTCATAGCACCCATAATTCAGCAACTCAATCGTCCATTACCGAGGACACGGCTAAGCACTTAGTTTTACACCCTGCAGGGGTTGCACACTTTACCTATATGACTTGGTCGGCCCGCTCGTATCATGACACGCATATTGAGTCATGATAGGGAGAAGCCCAAGAAGAGACAATTTGGGAAGTAGCTCCCCAAGCCCATCCACGCACCGTACCAACCTATCACATTCACTACATCTCTGGATACAAAGAGCTCGGGTCACCACGACCTACTAAGTCCATCCAGCCACCCATAACTCACTGGCATATGGTTGCACACGGAAGCTACCAAATCAAGACACTAATCATTTCTCTAAAACCTGGGTGGCCATCCACAAGTGAGCTACTCGGGTAAACCATAGACATGGGCCCGGCATTCACGAACCAAGCAATTACCAATTCCACCCAGAGAGTTCATTTATTAAGTTGTTTTAGTTGAGCAAAACATACACGATACCATAGCATTGTGTAAACCCTTCCCTCGTCTAGATAGCATGGCTAAGCACAACTAGCTTACAACAGCTCAACTACAAGTGACTTCTACCAAGATACATAGGACATAGCATAGCAATAGTAATTCCTACTCATGCATCTACGAGAAAATACACTACACAATGCAGTAGGGAAAATAGTAGGACAAAATATGACCAAAATAGCATCTACTTGCCTTTGTTGTAGATGTAGTCGATTAGATAATCCTCACAAATATAATGGTTGCACTCGTCGCACTCAAAAGACTTGCAATCACAATGCTCGCAATCATAGCTGTTGCGATCATAGTAGTTACACTCCTCGCAATCTATCGTTCAAAAGCAAAAGCACAACAACATATCATTCAAACATTGCAATCATGTAACAATACAACAATACAATAAAACAGTGATGATCCAATGCATGCATGATGATTTAATATGTCATAATGGTTATAATTAGTTATCTAAACAATACTAGATCACATGATGCATGTAAAAGTGTTTTAATGCAATATAGTATTTTTTTATCCAATTTCAATTGCCAATAAAGGGGTTTTAACATAACTGTTGTAGCTTCTGTACTAGTTGCCGAATTAAATTTATATCTGAACTGTAATGGATAGAGGGCTTTAATACGAACCAGTAGCAATTGGATTCACCCTAATCGGAGTTATAGATCTTTTTCTAGGATTTATTTAATGTTTAATGAAGTTTAATTAATCTGAGCAGATCGTACTGACAACAAACAAAACTAAGTACAGATCTGAAAACTACGCAAGATTATGAACTCAGGGACATATTACTCATATTTTTCGGATCTGTAGATTATTTACTATGAATTTAATGATTTAAAAGGCCAATAACACTAATTAATTATTCGACAGTAATCTATACAGAAAAACCCAGATCTAAACAGATATTATCAAACTACAAGAAATTATCTTCAATTTGATATATTATATGTAATTTTTGAACGTAGTATGAATTTTCTATGAATTTTACAAGTTAGATCTATAATCTGCAAATTTAAATTCGAATGGAATATTCTAGGGAATATTCCGCTGACTAGACAGGTTGACCGTGCAGGCTGACCGGGACTAGACGCTGACCTGGCGATGACGTGGCAGTGACGAGGCGGCTGACCGGGACGATTGAATCTGGACCATCGGGATAAGATCCGGTGGTTAGGAAATAAGTTACTCCAAATCGGCTCGATTTTGCCTCAGAAAAGATTAGAAACAGATCTGTGTTAGAGAGACAAATCCATAGATCAAATCGAAAAACTTACAACATAAAAGTTGTGGAGAATCATTGGATCTACCTTTTCACCAAAGGAATTTGGATTTGAACAAACGAGCGCGAGTAAATCTTGAAATTACATCGTTAGATCTGAAATATTGCGTTGCGAAATTCTCCTGCTATGGTGGATTAAAAGAGATGAGGTTTGTCGGTATTGAAAGATTTCGACGCGATCTACAACTTTCGTGTTGGAGCCGAAGACATCCGACGAAGTTTAGATGGGTTTAGAAGTGAAATACGATTCGGTAGAGTGTAGATTCGGGGTTTCGAGAAGGAAAAATGACAAAGTTGTGATTCCGGATGATTATATAGACTTTTAGGATGATGGGAAGATAGATCTAGGAGTACGCAACAAGTAGAAACAAACGGAAGTCAAGTCGAAGTTGTAGATAAAAAGATATAGGTATTTGAATAGAGGTAGGTTTAGAAAACAGATTCTTGCACGCTTTTTAAAGCAATCGGTGGGATGGATCCCTCCCGTGCCCTGCTGGCAGGTTCGGTCGGCTGAGTGGGCCGGCCGGGTGGCCCATTTCGTTTTTTTTTCTATTTTGGTATTTTCTTTATATCTTTTGCATACGAACTTCAAATGACATGATTCTTGTTTCTAAAATTTTCTAAAATTCAATAGATTATTATAGTATCATATTTGTATCATTTTTACTAGTTTGAAGATGGTTGTTTCATAAATGTCTATATATTCCTTATAGGAACATTTGAGCAATTCAACTATTGGATTTAGATATTAGGATTTGGATTCAATTTTTGGGAACTTTGCATGGATGCAATGCAATGCTTATGAATGCTTCATGATTTTTGTTTTTGCAAACATTCACACAAATACTAAAACTAAAACTCAATCCACGCCTTTTTGCCTATATGGCTACTTAGGTCATAACAAAGTGAGTTGTTTCCAAATTCAAAAGGTTTCTTTTCCTTGAGAATTTTCAACAAAGTCAAACAATCAACCAAACTTATTTTATCTATTTCACATTCCAAAATTAGAAAATTTTGGGATGTGACAGTGCCTCCACCACACAACTCCGGTGACCTCCAGCCGACCGGCGAGGTCTCTTGCCCGTTATGCCTACCAAACCGGATAGGAAGCAGGCCACCAGCCATCTTGGCAACGATATGGACGAACCACTTGCCCTTGTCAAGACATCGAGCTCTGGCAGCAAGCTTCGAACAGGGGCCTCCGATGGAGGTAGCATCCCACGGCCTCCCTTTGGCCATAAGAGGCAGAGGTCCAGCAGAATCACTGCCCACAGACCACTGCGAAGAAGCTCTAGCGGATGCAGCTTCAACGTGCTTCAGAATCATCGGCGCCCTCCACCCAAACATCTTGCCATTCCTCGCCACCACGGCCAGCCAGCGGAGAGATGATGAAGCAGTAGTCGACGATGAAGAAGAAGCACAACTGAGCTTTATGAACGAGCCTCCAGCACCGCCCCTCCCTACATAGCCTTCATCCACTGAAGATAGGCGAGAGGGACAGAGTAGAGACCTCCCGGCACCGCTCCCCTGCATCGCAGAGTAACTCGAGGTGGCGATGCCCATCCACCGAAAGCCGAACGCGGTCTCCCTCCCCCCGCCACCACGACCGGACAGAGGAAGACACCCAACTTGGCATCGGAGAAGAGCCACCGTGACCAGAGCAGCTTTATTGAAGGAGGCCAAGAGCTCCATCGCCGTCGCCAATCCACCAAGGATAGGCAAATCGTCGACAAAGAGATCGAGGAAACGCCAGATCTGGCTGCAACAAACGTCGGCGTCGCCTTCCTCAACGGGAATAGATCCCACTACTGGCACAGGGCCACTACAACTAACTAACCTAACTACCCCAGAACCCCCCCCTTCGCCCCACCCTACCGGCATTGCCGGCGGAGAGAGCTCCGGGAGGGCCCGGCAACCTAGACAAAGAGGACAAGGAGAGGCGGAGACAGGGGAGGACGAGAGGCTTCCACAGAGGAGGAGTTTGAGTTTTAAAATAAGCTAAAAGTTGGTTTGTTAGGAACGCGATTTTGGGCGTGGATATGCGCCGCCCATGCAAAAAGGAGGGAAGCAGCGCCGCTCGTGCAAGCTCGGTGATGACGTGAGCAGCGGCTTTTCCCCAAAAGTCAACAGGAGAAAATTTGTCACCGCTTACTGAATTGTTGCGCTATATATCACCAGTTCTCCCAATGCTAGTAGCCGCGCATCCATTCCCCTCTTTTTTGAGCTCTTAAGCCTGCCAAGATCTTCACTGACGAGCAGGTAAGCGATGGCAATGGCGTCATTGGCTGTAGGACGGCTCCAGCAGGCGTTCATCTCTGAGCTCTTCACCGGCGACGTGCTCCGTTCCTCCGATGCTGATCAGTTTATCTGAACCCCACCTCTAGTAGCTTCGACCTGCTATATTTGAGTGTAGTTTACGGTAGATCTATGGTAGTATGTCCAATGAATAGATCGATGATTTTGTGGCCTTATTGCATGTTTAGGTAGGTTATTTAGTCTAGGTCCTCATATGTGCGATGGTGATACATGTAGGACATGACCCATAATGAGTTCAGCCATACCCTCATGGATTCTCAAAAGACCTTTCTGGCTGAGACCCAACCCTAGCTCCCGACTTTGGGGCTCACCTATCTGCAGCGGTCAAATATCATGTCTCTGTCTCCTATGACTGCGTACACGGTGGAGCAGATTGAAGAGAAAGTTGCACTTATCATGGCCAAGAAGAAGGCCACCAAGGCTGGCAAAGCCCACAACACTGGCCATGATAAGGGGTGAAGGGCGGCATGAAGTGGGAACACTTGTGAGATCATCAAGAGCGGCATGAGGACGGACAAGGGGTTAAGGAGGTGCACCTGAACACTTTTATCCGGAAGGTGTTTGAGTTTTGTGGCATCGAGGTATCCTCACAATAGGTGTACAACCACATGCGTAAGTCTTAGAGACCTTAGCGGAGCTAACTGGGATTAGGAGAGTTGCACCATCATCCACTACAGAGGCCACATCTCGGTAGTAACTAATTTCAGTTCTTCCACTAACCTCCCTCTTGTTCAAACTTGCACTAACCTCTGTGCAATTCCCTATCTCAGGATCACTCCAAGGATGCTGATATCTGAACAAGCCAATCGCCAAGGCAGATGGAGACCATCTTCTCGTTCGGCCTTGCCACTAGCAGGTTTGCCATGGGCTCTAGTGAGCCTCTTGCACATCGAGCCCTAAGTACGTGCCTACCCAGGAGTCCGAGACAGTGGTACATGATGACGAGGGTGAGAACAAAGCCGCTGGTGGTTCTGCCGCTCCAGGCAGTGGTCCTAGCGGCAGCACAAACGCCTTAGTTTGTGGTGGCTTCAAGCCTTCCAAGAAGAGGAAGGGGTTGCTGTTGAGAGAGGAGGACGTCGTCACCGTCACGTGCATGACTGAGGCTGTGAAAGCGGTGGGTAGACGCCATCACCACTTCTTCCCCTCCCGATGTGCACCCAGCTCTCTACGACGTCATCACGGGGGGCATCAGCTTCAGCCCTGAGGCTCTAATGGTGGCGCTCAGCCACCTCTTCAACAATAGGACCTAGGGGAATGGCTTTGTTCAGATGGCGGAGAACCACATGGAGCTCTGGCTCAGGACCTTTCTGACCAAGCACTACTACATGTATTTCTTACTCCCTAGTCATGGAGATGGTGGCGGTGGTGCATGCATGATGATGAAAAAGTTGCTGGTTATATATTTTGAAGTAGCTAGGGACTTGACGAAAACTTATTCCAAGGCCTGTTTATTGTGAGGTGGTATATACTAACCCCTCACATTGTGGAGAACTTGCGGTGGTAGGATTACACCCCTTTTGATGTGGTGGTAGGATGACACCATAGAAGTTGGTGGCGATCGATAGGATCACACTAGCTTGGTAGATGAATTGCTGATGCTTTTGCCCATATGATCATGCATGCTTAACTTGCTTATGTTGATTACCTTGTGTTTGTGAAAACTTGATTTTCCTGCTTTAGTTGTGGTCCTTATGTTGCATATGTTATATCTCATAGAAATACAACTGGTATATTGTGTACTACGGCAAGAAGCCGGGAATCTACAAGACATGGGAGAAATGCAGCCAACAAGTGACGAGTTACAAGCACAACCTCTATAAGGGGTTTAAGACTCTAGAGCAGGCACAAATAGCCTACTATGACTACTATGAGTTCTTAGCACATGGTCTACAGGAGGCACAACCGCCACAAGGTATGAACAACAATGTCGCTCCACAGTCTGCAGGTCACTAGGCTCATCCACAACAACAGCTTGCACCAATACGAGGAGAAAGTATGATCAAAGATATCATCATCGTCGGCCTTATCATGTGGATTGTGTACTACCAGTTGTTCTAATTCGTGTGATCAATGATGTAAGACCTTGAACTCTTTAACCCTGATGAGAGTTGTTTTGTCAACACCCGAATTTTTAATCCCAAATGCCTGTTATGTCATACCTCGCAATCCCAGGATTACCATTTTTGCGAGACATAATAGATTGGATATCACAGTACATCATCCATTACAAACCATAATAAGGTTTTACACAAATAAAGGATCTCATGATCCAGTCTTAATACAATCAAGCAGTGGAATAGTAAAGCGTAGTAGTGGGTGATGGCTCGGTGTTGATGTAGAGCTCGTTGGGAACCCCAAGAGAAAGGTATGATGAGCACAGCATCAAGTTTCCCTCAGTTATGAAACCAAGGTTTAATTGAACCAGTAGAAGCAAGGAAACACCCCAAAGGTGTTGCTAGCTGAGCCTTGGCAGGGCGCACTACCGGTGCTAGTAGCAACGTGGAGACCTGCACAACACAACTACAGAACTCTGTCCCCAACTTGCGATGAGGTTGTCAATCTCACCGTGTTTTGCTGAAAACAAAGGATTAAACATATCGAATGGAAGGAAGTAATAGTTTGCAGAAAGTAAACACAAAGCAGTAAACAGTTTGTAGATTGTATGTAAAGAAAAGAGGACCGGGATTGATAGTTCACTAGAGGTGGCTCTCCTTAAGATAGATAACATGCTGGGTGAACAAATTACAGCGGGGCAATTGACAAACATCGAGAAAGCAATACATGCATATACTAATCATCTTGACTCCTTTGGAACTTGATTGGGCATTACAACATTATACATAGACCGCCAGCCAACTGCATCTATGACTAATAATCCACCTTCAGGTTATCATCCAAACCCCCTCCAGTATTAAGTTGCAAGCAACAGATTATTGCTTTACGAATTGCGTGTAATGTAAACAATACGATTGTTCTATGAACAAAGGATTGTTGTTTTCTCCCTAGTAGCAACAACACATCTTGTACCTTAGAGATTTCTATCACTTCCCCAGATTACCAGAGGCATGAACCCACCATCGAGCATAAATACTAACTCTTGGAGTTGGTAGCATCTACTTGGCCAAGATAGCTACTAACAACGGAAAGCATGCAAGATCACAAAGAACAAAGACATGATAGAATCAATAATCAATCTGAAATAGCATCTCAATATCCATCGGATCCCCGCAAACACAACATGCAGAATTACAAATAGATGATCTTGATCATGAACGGTGCTCACAAGATCTAGACATGAAAGCACAAAGGAGGAGAACTAGCCATCTAGCTACTACATGGATCCGTAGTCCAAGGATGAACTACTCACGCATCACACCGGAGGCTTGCATGGTGATGAAGAAGGCCTCCAGGGTGAATTCCGCTCTCCGGCAGGGTACCGGGAAGAGCTTTAGATCCCTCCCGTTCTAGGGATGGAGATGACGGTAGCTACAGACTCTTTCGTGGATTTTTGATCGCGTACTTAGGGTTTTCGTCCCGAGGGCATCTTATAGGCGTAAGGGAGGCCGAGGGTGCAGGCGCAGACCACCACGCGGGCAGTGCTGCCGGGCTGACCAGGTGGTGTGGTGGCCCCCTGGCCCCTCTCCGTCTCGTATTGTGGCATCTGATGACTTCCGGAAAAATAGGCACTTTGGCTTTTGTCTCGTCCAATTCCGAGAATATTCATTTTCTGACTTTCCTGGAACCAAAAATAGTAGAAAACAGGCAGCTGACACTGTGGCTCTTGTTAATAGGTTAGTCCAAGAAATCATATGAAAAGTACTCCAAAGTTGGAACAAAACACAAGAAAGTGGATAAAACTAAGCATGGAACATCAAAAATTATAGATACATTTGCAATGTATCAGTGGGCTCCATCTTCAGTGTCACAGGCAATGCTGATGATGGAAGATGATCCTAGTTGTTGTAGCCATCCTGCTGTCCATCTCCTGGTAGTCCTCCTCATAGTCTGGCCACGGGAATAGCCAGGGATAAAGCCATGAGTACTCTTTAAGTACTCGCAGACTATCACTAACAAGTAAGGTAGTTCTAGTAGGAATAATAAGCTCTAGGTTTATTTGCAAAAGGCAGATTTATCTTAAGATGAGTTTAGAAGTAAAGAAAGCTAACTTAATGTTCTAAAATCACCTAAGTGGGAAACTAGTTTTCATGTTCACAACCCTGTTGTGGTCAAGTCAAAGTCATAGTTCAAGTCACAAGTCATTTTGAAAACATCTGACGATGGAACAGTATGGACACTCCAACTGTCCATGATCGCGAACGCGGCTATTTGAATAGTTTGACACTCTACAGAGGTGGTACACTTTCACCACAAAATTCGATACATCCGTCAAGGATAACCCTGAATCAATCATACTTAGTATGCGGATAATCAATCATAACCTTTCAATTACACACCCTAGTATAGGCACCTCCCCTATGAGCTTGGCCTCCCATCCATGGCCATCTGCCATCCTGGGCACTGCATAGGTTGTGAGATCCAGGCACATGGCTTAATAGGATTGATAGGATACCTATATCAACAAGTTGCAACTTCTTTTCCGAAAGCTCATTCAAAAAGAACTCTAAGGTTAAGCGTGCTTGGCCTAGAGCAATTCTAGGATGGGTGACCGACCGGGAAGTGGGTAACCGAGTGCGCACGAGTGAGGACAAAGTGCGCAGAAAAGACTAGTGTTGGTCCTGTGGGCCGATCTAGATATCCTATTAAGTGCCAGAGTGACACCCCAGCACGTGGGAGGGTGTTACAAGTGGTATCAGAGCCGACCCTTGCGATTACACGGGTGTGTGCGGGTCAGTGGCGGGACATGTGGAGCATGACGCGTGTGGCCTGGAGTGGACACGGCATGGCACATGTGCCGGCACTGGACGCACAGACGCGTGCCAAGAGGGAACGTTCCTGGGGTGTGCTTGATTGATGAGGGCATGGATCTTCTAAAGGGTGGGTGTATGTGAGATCCAGGCACATGGCTTAATAGGATTGATAGGATACCCATATCAACAAGTTGCAACTTCTTTTCCGGAAGCTCATTGGAAAAGAACTCTAAGGTTAAGCGTGCTTGGCCTAGAGCAATTCTAGGATGGGTGACCGACCGAGAAGTGGGTAACCGGGTGCGCACGAGTGAGGACAAAGTGCGCAGAAAAGACTAGTGTTGGTCTGTGGGGCCAGTCTAGATATCCTATTAAGCTGCCAGGAGTGACACCCCCCGGGCCCAGGAGTGGACGGGGTGTTACATAGGTGGACATCATCAAGAGGTAGCCTCAGCTCAAACCTCTCCCGCGAGGGAACCCATACTAAGGCACATAAACTTTTGGCTAAGCCCTACCCAATTCATGTATTGTGGTTGTACGGTAAAATTGGAATGGTATCGCATCCGAACCCAACCATCAGTTTTTGGTAAAAGGGCTAAGGCTCATGCCTCAACATTTTCATCATCAAACCATTTGTGTTTCTCAACACATGTCAAAACATCTCAATAAAATGACTCATCATTCCAAGGTTTTCATAATCATTTTCACCAAGTAGTCCCATCTAAAGTGATCAAGTTTTATGCTTAGCACTAGCCACTAAGGTTAAGAGTGTTCACTAAAGAGGGGTGCTAATCTTCAATCTCATGCCACAGAATAACATCTAAGTATAACTAGATAGGCCAAGTTTTATACTCTTTATGCTATCTATACTAAAAGTAAGGAACTTTGGTAAAGTAAGAGAGTAAAGCTTGTAAGTAAAACTTGTTGGGGCCGTAGCATAGAAAACAAAAAATTTCCTACGGTGTGAACTACACGCCAAGATCTATCTACTAGGTACAAAGCAACGGGTGGACATACATCCAACGAGAACTTACCCTCGTAGACAACGAGCTTTGTTAACGAGTAGGAACTCGTGGTTGATGTAGTCGTACACTTGCCGATCTCAAGATCGTGAGGAAGTCCAAGCAGTCCCGGCTCCAAAGACGCCCATCGATCCAGCTCTAGCAAGACTAAGTCCAGCAGACCAAAGCGGTGCATCCGTGATCGCACACACGTCCGGTACCCGACAACCTCCGTCCCTCGCTCCAAAGAAAGCGGAAGCAAAGAACTTTTCGATAAAACCACCGGGAACATGTATCTCGCTAATCCGAGACCATGGAGAAAAAATACTAGAGGGGGAGAGAGATCCTTCACAAGGAGGTGTGTGTGAGAAGTGAGGAGGGGGTGGCCTTTTATAGGAGGAGGGGGGGTGCCCCTCCTTCATGGCCGGCGCATGGAGGGGATGACCCTTCACCTCCTCCATTCATGTGGTGGTAACCCCTCCACATTAAAATGCCCCTTCACATTCTCTTTTAAAGTCTCCACTTTAAATGCATTAAATTTCTCCAAATTTAATGCTCTCTCATTTAATAAAACTCTTTTATTATTTTTATTCAGAATTTTGTTAATTACTTTAATTAACAAACATTCACATAAAACCCCCTGCAACATTTCAATATTACATGCAGAACCAATTTCAGCAATTTCACCCGAAACAGTTTCGGTGTCTATTAAAATAATTCTAGCGCTTTCTTAAATCTTTATCTGAAACATATTTGCTCCAAATGGTGTCGGTATCCCTTAAGTGTGTCACCCTACGGTTCGCGAATAATGCAGACATGATCGAGACCCCTCTCCGATCAATAATCAGCAGCGGGACCTGGAGATCCATATTGACTCCTACACATTCAACGATGACTTCTGTGATCGTGAGAACCTTTAATTCTAGTAACTAAATCCCTTTGTCCCGCGATATATTACATGTCCGAGATTCGATCATCGGTATCTCCATACCTAGTTTGATCTCGTTACCGACATGCACTCTTTTCTCGTTCCCATGATATAACATTCTAGTGATCACATCACTTGCTTGCAAGCTATTTCAATGTGATATCACCGAGAGGGCCCAGAGTATATCTATCCGTCATCGGGGTGGACAAATCCCACTCTTGATCCATGAGCCTCAACATAACACCTTCGTAGCACTACACCCACCTTTATAGTCACCCTGTTACGATGTGACGTTTGATGTTATCAAGATACTCTTCCGGTGTTAGCAATTAACATGATCTCATGGTCTAAGGATAAAGATTACTTCGTATGATATTATAGCAATATAAACATAATGACTTTGATCGTAATGCTATACTTCGGATGAATGTTCATCACATCATTCCACTAATGGTGTGACCTTGTTATTAACAACATCCAATGTCCATGATCAGGAAACCTTGATCATCTTGTTAATCAACAAGCTAGTCTATAAGAGAGGCATAACTAGGAGCCCTTTTTGTTTATTAAACACACATGTATTGATGTTTCTGATCAATACAATTCTAGCATGTAAAATAAACATTTATCATAAACATGGAATAAGATAATAACCACTTTATTATTGCCTCTCGGGCATATTCCCTTCAAAACTTGGGATGGGTATAAATCAAAGTGGTATAACCAAAGCATGCCTAATGCATTTGCTTAAGTTAACAAGGTGGCAAGTGTTAACTTGCTTAGTTCTAGCTTGCTTAGTAGTGATGGCTTGCCTTGATTGGTGCAGTGATTGAAGTTTTCCTCGTCTTCTTCGAGGTAAAACTCCTCCTCCTCGTAGACTTGGTCGGTACTATCGTCTATAAAGGAATACGGGGTACACAATCACCAAACAATACTTATCTATTGCTATTTAGCACACTAAGGCTCACACTTGATGATATAGCATCATCACAAACATCACATGCAATAAGGCACTAGTTTTATTCATTTTATTTTAGAAAAGTAATTTCTACTCATTGAAATTAATTAAGATTTAATATTCTCTAATTAAAATATGGGATCGTGTTGACACATGTCATCACCACATATTCTAATACATGGAAATGCGATTTAAAGTGTTGGTCATATTTTATAAGGTTTGAGACTATTATTTAACCGATTTAAAGTGACTAAAATGTCCTAATAGCATTATTTGGTACTAGTCCAATGTCACTGCATACAATCCTAGATATTTTTACATATTCAGATGGATATTGTCAAATGTGATTTTTGAGAGTTGGAATCAACTCAAAAGCATTTATGGTTGATTTTTGAAAAATGTTTGAAGTTGGAAAAGTCTCTGTCTTGTTATTTTTACTATATGTGATCTCTAACTCCAAATGATTTAAATCCAACGAGCTTGGATAGATATTTTAATTCCCTTTCTAGCAAAATTTGAATCATGCAATTTGGTTAAGTGAAACTCTCTGAATTGATTTTTGAATAAGTGGACATAATAGGATTTTAGCTAAATTGGAAAATCCACATTTGAATTTCCGAACTGGCGGGAGCGTTAAGCAGGCCAGCCCAGCCTGCAATGGCCTTGTGTGGTGGCGAGAGGATCCACCAGTCATTGACTCACTAAGCAACGGTATCTCTTCCGAGCCCTACGATCTAAATCTAATCCAACGGCGGAGGGTCGTCGTCGACGACGAACAGCTCCAGCGAGGAATGTACCCTAGCGCGGCGGTGGGGGTCTCGTGGGGCTCACCCGGGCTCCAGCTAGGGTCGGTGACGGGGGCGATCGACGTGGTAAACAACGGCGAGGCGAGGCACGGTCACAGCGAGGCTTGGGGTGGTCGGAATCAACGGCGCCCTTCTCCTCCAGCAGCGGCGGACTCCGGCCAAATTCCAGCGAGGGAGAGATCGCCTTGCTCCGAGAAGAAGTGGGGAAGGTTAGTGAGGAGTGGGGAGTGTGAGGGTGTGGTGGATTGAGGCGGAGGGGCCCTCTATTTATACACCGGCGAAGGGACATTGCGGCATTGGTGACGACGATACAGCGAGCTCTAGGCATGGCAGAGGGCAAGGGGCGACACGGTGCTCCTTGGCGGTCATCACGGGCTTAATGGCACGACACGGGTGATGCTCTGCGCGGAACTAGCGGTGTTCGAGACGGCGCACGGGGGCTACGGGTCGCGTGGCGGCGAACGGGGATGTCTTGGAGCTAGCTGGTGTTATGGCGAGTCTGTGCACGCGAGGTGAGGTCAAGCGCGTCTTGGCGAGTGTGACGGTCGACGATGACCACTTTTCGTGACCTGTGCGGTGAAGGGGGGAGATAGTCTAGGGCTGGGTTAGGCTTAGAGGGGACATGGGTTAAACTGTAGACCAAATGGTCGATGATCACTGTACCAAATAGTGCAGCTAGTCTAGTGTTTATTCTGTGCCTACCAAATGGCCGCATGAACTTTAGTTTTGAATTTTTGATTCAATTTTTTTGAGTGATCTTAGATTAAGTTTGAGAGACTAGGTTTGCTTGGATAAGTCAAGGTGAACTCATTTGATGTGTTTTTGAAAAAGTGTGATCTTAACATATACTTGATTCAATTTTCAAATGTCCTTTAAATTGATTTGCTAGATGTTTTTGTAAGTTTGTAAAGTGGGCCTTGATACACTTTTACTTGGTCTAGCAAGGGGTGAAAAGAAATAGAATTACTTTTATTAGAAATTGTCTTCTAGGAACACCTAAAGTGACCTAGTGGTTTAAAATGGTCAAAATGACCATTTGGTTTATTTAATCATTTTTGATTTCTTTTTCTTTGGATTTTGTTTGTAAATGGTCTAGATGATGTGGCATTCACCTTTAATCCATTTCATAACATTTAGAACAATCAAGCATGGCATACACACTCAATTCTACACTAATGCAAACACACATGCATTAATATGCTTTTTCTTAATAAAAGTTTTTTGTTAACCCTAAATTGGGTGATTAGGCTTTGATAATATTGATTAAAGTTTTAGGATGTTACATGTTTGAATCCTTAAACCCTTGCTGCGGGTAAGCTCACCATTTGCCATGCGAGGTAACCATATCAGACCTTATGCGGGCTCCCAAACATGCAGCGTTGCATCAGTCGAGCCCATCCTAGTAAACCAAACAAAGTCGTTATGGGATCCCCTAATCCAGAAACCAAAACATGGGCTACCAAATAAAACATCTATCCTAGCCCGAGCTCAATCTCTCCACATGCAGCATCCACCAGGCCAACTATCAAAAACGAGAAATTCCGGCCCAGACAAGCAAACATGCCCTTAGTTCATTCTGGTCAAAGTTCTTCGCTTCTCATGTGCTACTCCGATCCAATGGCAGACACAAGAGAGTGGTGTGATTTTGCCAGAAAATTAGAGTCAGATTGCAGCGGTTCATTACTGATATGGTTATTATGGAGATAGCATCGTCTGCTGATCGGGAGGTTTTTCCTCTGTTTAATCTACACCTACCTGGTGAAGTTTGTAATATGTAACTTCGGTTGTTGCATCACTACTAGTGAAAAATACACAAATACCCCAGGATGGTATCTAAGACTGCATCTATCTTTTCACGCATAGAAATTTAACCGGCATGCTTGGTGTTCTTGCATTGATCCCCGTCCCCGACAATTAAGCGCGAGAGCATGGGGACAAGGTTTGGAGATTCCAGGGCAGCCGAGCCTCGCGTGTGTCAGGACCAGGCAGCGATCGCTACGCCGGGAAGAAGAATGTGGCAGGGGCGCCCACTGTTCCGCTCCAACTCGTGACGATGCCGGTAAGTGAGGTCCCCGGCGACCTGGCCCTTTGGAAGGTCCTAGCCACCCCCGTGCCCGTGCCCTAACTAAGATTCTCTATGCTTTCTAGCAACTGAAAATGCTCCTTCGGTAATTAGTCATACGCACTCCTACATTGTAACACCATGCTGGAATGCAGCAGATCATCATATGATAAGCCCCCTTCATCACACAGCGTGGTTTTATCTGGTTATTATGATCTTCTACATTTCCGTGTATTTCTTTCAGGACACCTGGAATTGTTCTGGCTGTTATAGACGAAGAGAACAACGAGACCGTGCTTTTGCACCGCATTACTCCGGATGACATCTACAGGAAGCAGGAAGAAGTTTCAGAAAAATATGTTGCAAAAGGTAATAAGTACATTACGAAATTCTGATGGTGCCATCTTTAGTTTCTTTGCTTCCCTCTGGTTCAATGGCATCATGATTCGCTCGCAGAGACATTCATCAATTGCTGTGATCCGGAAGCCGGCATGACACTCTCCTTGAGCTTCCAAGACGCCGCGGGGACGCGGGGTGCTCCAGTGTATGGTATGTTACTGTCACAGAGAATCCTGCTTAGTACTCACCTGCACGTTATGGTGAACTGCGTAGCAGATCATATGATGTTCCATTATATCTAAAGCATGATATATGCTCACCTGCAGGAATGTGATCCACCAAGTGCAGAGAAAACAAAGGCCTGGTGTTCAGTATGCCATTGACACTAACTGTAATCAACCATATCCCTGTGATGTCTCTCTTGTCCCAAAGACAACAATGTGCTATACTATATGCTAAACGCTCATTGGCGATGTTTTCATTGTTTTGTGCAGCTCCCCATGGATAATTTATTCTTCGAGCAAACTTACGAGTTAGAAACAGGTGAGGCGGGGGTGGGGAGTCAGGAAGTCAATTCTGATTTCTTTTCTTCAACAAGTCAATTTTGCTCTTCACAGTGTCATGTGCTCCTCTATTTTCTGTAATAAAGAACAAACCAGCTATTCATATATTTTTCAAGCGATAAAGTTTGTGATTATTTTTTAAGATCTGCAGCAACATATCTCAATATTAAGATATGTAACCTCTTACACATGCGACAAGTTGTAACCAATCACAGCTCAGCATCTTCATATATATACACATGTCTTCACACGACGGAGTAAATTGTTCCACAAGAGCCTATCTCTACAGAAACATCCTGAACCATGAGAAAGGAGCTACTAAGGTCATTTCTTGACTCGTTTCGACGAAGTTTTGGCTAGAGCATTGCAGATCTCACGCTTCCTCTTTGTGTTTTCGTCAGCCTTGCCAGAGGCTACGGATACGTTGGCCTGCCGTTCCAATGCTTCCCGGACAAACAACTTCAGCCTCCAGAGGGTCGTCTCGCTCTGCACCCAACACAGGAAGCATGGCCAACATGTTAAACATTGTGACACACCACGCATGGAGCGGTGCTAGGGTTAGAGCAACTCCAACTATGGGTAAGCAAAAGTTGTTTGGGTAAGAGGAGAGAGAAGGTATAGGTAAGGAGATTTTGGTTTGCTTCCAGCTTACTCATATGAGCCTACCCAAAACTGCACCGAGAAAAATCTACATGTAGGACCCACTTGTCGGTGGGTCTTTCTTTTCATCTCTTTTTTCCCTTTTCTTCTTCACTGTCCACCCGCACCTACCCCGACGCATCCTTCCCAGCCACCAGTGCCTCTCACCGTAGAAGCCCAGGTCGCCCCTCACCGGAGAAGCCCCGACCGCCGCCGCCGCTCTCCTCCCCGTCTACCAGCGCCCCGCCCCACCCCGAAGCAGTGCCGCCCACGCCAGCCCCTCTCCTCCCCGTCCGTGGTCCGCAGTCGCCGCCCCTTTCCTCTCGTCATGACTGTGGCCAGTGGGAGGTAGGGACGCTGGAATCGAGCTTGGCACCAGTGGGCTTGAGCTTGGCCACAGCGGTGACGGGAGCGGCAGGAGCGGAGGGGCGATGGTTGGCGGGGACTTTGGGAAGGTGGGGGAGGTTGGCCATGGTGCAGCGGTGGCCAGAGCGACACCGGCAAGCGGCGGCGCGGCCATGCCGGCTCGGCCGGGACGGGCGGAAATATCCGCCCAGGCGATTGGATTCCTCCCGTGTGCCTTTGTGCTGATGTGGCAGATGGGTAGGAGATGCCTCTTACCCATATTTTGTGTCCATCTACCCATAAATGGGTAGGAGGTGGCAAGAAATGGGTGATCACCCAAATTTTCTTGGTGGGGGGCCACTTATGGGCTGTTGGAGCTGATTTTTTGCCCCTCTTGCCCATATTGGTGGTTATTTCACCTCTTACCCATAGCTGCTGGAGTTGCTCTTAGAACAAAGAAACTTTACCTGAGCATCCATGTCGAGCTCCACTTCTTCTGCTGTGGTTTGGAAGTCAGGATTGTCTTGTGCGACCAACTCTAGTGCCTTGCTAAGATCTTCTGGAGACAAGTGGCAAAGACCTGCACCGAGTTTTCTCTTCTCGTCTGTGGTCATTTTCCTACAATGTATCAAGATTTTAGCAAATGTATCATATGTTTAGGCTCAGTGACCCTACAAAGCTATAGCAAGCACGAGATTAACATCTTTAAGACGAACCTGCATCTCTGAACCACCATTTTTCGGAGCTCATCCAGCTGCTTATTAATCTCATCCAGCTGGAAGAAAAGAAAGAAGGTACTTAATAACCAGACAAGGGAATACAGAAGGAGTCTCAGCAGTTTTATGTGAGACTTCAGAATATGCAATGCTTATATTTGACCATGATACAAAAGCATCTTCAGGCTGGCCACACCTCTTAGTAAACAAAGGAAAAGAATTTCATTGGGTACATGAAAACACACAAAAAAAAACTAAACAATAACCATAACACATCGATAAATAACCAGAAATTCTTTTTTCCTGAACAGGAGTCGAAGTGCGTATATGGTGCTTCAATCAATATCCACCCAATAAAAAGTAAAAGTCCATGCGAGTCCTAACCTCATTATCAGTATCTTTTGCTAATTTTGCAATAGTAGCTTCTGCTGAAGTGTTTGTGGTTGGAACATCATTTGGTTCCTCCTTTTTCCTTTCCTAAAACGAAAGGTCCAACTTATTGTTGTCAATTGCCAAGTAACTCATATCCATATGAAAACAAAATGCTAACATGTCACTACAAATATTCACCTCGTTCTCAACTTTAGGGAGAAGCTGGAGCCACTTCTCCTCAAATTTCTCAAGTAATAGCTTGGCCATTATATGGACATCGTGATGTTCATCGTTGTACTTCATTGCATTGTCAAAAACTAATCTAACATCTGAATATATTTCTCGGACACTGTTATACTTGGTACCACTCTTCCCTTCCATTTTGTTTTGGATGGTTGAGAAGTCCATAGGTTTGGTTATAATCTGTAAAGAGCAGAAATCAAAGATATAAATCACTAGAAGTGCTTCAGAAACCGCTAATTTGGTAGGATATGACCCAAATAGTAAGGGCTCCTTTGGTTCATAGGATAGGAAAATTATGAAGACTGGGATGCCATGTCTTACTTGAATCCTATAGGAAGTGGAATTCACTTTGATGAGGTGAAGGAATTTTCCATGAGGTCTAACCTAATATTTTTCTGATGAAATTTACACTATAAGGTTCCTATGGGATTATTTCCTATGAGATCAATCAACAGCTAAACACTAATAAGCCATGCCTTCGTTTTATATCTTAGGGATGATTAAAGTATTTAGAGTTCCAAGCAATGGCTTTCAGTTTCAGGCACAAGGAAGAAGGCAAAAAAATAGTTTCAAAACCACTCAACACCTAAGAAGGTAAAAAGATAACTAACTACTTCCGTTTCAAAATATAAGATGTTTTAGCTTTTGCGAAACGAATGTATTTAGATACTATTTTGAAACGGAGGAAGTATTTACTAAGCCATGTTTTCGATACAAAGCTAAGAGGAAGATTTACAGCATTGTATTTGGAGTTCAAAGCAAATAAAGGATTATGTCATGCCTTTGACATTGAAACTATTCTGATAAGGTGCAACAACATGTCAATCGTAAGCTGAATGGAGACAGAAATGCATAAATCCTGCAGCCACTCTCAAGTAAGGTAATGTCTAATCAAAAGTCAGTTTCTGTTTTTTTTAGATCCCGATTGCTTTCCAACATAAGGTCACACAAAATATGACAGTACCATCAAAGCTGATTTACATTCATACTAAACTACACATGTATTCCCTACAGTTAAAATAATTTTCATTAGGAACAGAACTTCAGCACCCAGGACAAAATGTTGTGGCAGTATTACCTTGTGATAGTCATCAAGCTGAAGACCTACAACATCTACCGGCTGCAGAAACGGCTCCGCCCATTCATGAGATGTGATCTGGAAGAAGATGAATATAGAAAAGAGGATCAATACACCATAAACTTTGTACTGAGTATTAGGCCATGGAAAACTAAACTGAAAAGGTTTTGCTGCATAAGTGGTCGAATCAATCTCAAAAGTATCCAATGAAAAAAGCTTGCATGATAAATTCAATAAAAGGCTTTTTAGCTATGTTCAGATGTCAGTTGAGCTCAGGTCCAAAAAAAAAGATGTCAGTTGAGCAAAAGCTGCAGAGCCTTATTTCGTTCAGTGCACCAGAAGACCACAGGTAGGAAATGGTCTAGCAATAACAGCAGCCCAGAAGAAGTAGATTGCATGTTTTATCCATGTAGAACGACTAGGCCAGCGAAGATAAACCAACGCAAATGAATGATCACCTGGCGAATGATACCAGCAAGCTGGCGCGTAAGGTCGGGCATCCCTTTGTAGTGGCTGTCCCTTGCGCCGTTCATGGCATACCTGCTGCTACCGCCGCCCTTGCGCCCTCCGCTGCCATGCTTCTTGACGTCATAGAATCGTACCACCTCGTTGACCCTCTTCTCCAGCTGCAACACGCGCACCACATCAACATCCAGTTCCAAACTGAGACCACTTTGCCCTAATTCTTTGGGGAAAACGCAACAGGAAACCGCAAGAACTGACCCCTAATTCCGCACCACCAAAATTACTGGGCAATCTTACTTGTTCGGCAGTTAGATTCAACATCCTCTATGCAAGGGAGGAAGGGAGGGGCGGATTACTGCGGAGGTTAGCGATGGGAGGCGTTACCACGTCTGTCTTGATGGCGAGGTCGTCGACCTGTCGCCGGAACGCGTCCACCAGGGGTGCCTCCGCAGAGGCGGGCGGATCCATCGCCGCTCCCTCCGCCGCCGCAGCCGCTCGCGCGCCGTCCTCCGGCACCATCTAGTGTTTGCGCCGCCGCCGGCCGTGTGCGTGCGGCTGTCGGCTCAGCTGAGACGTATGAGTGGGCTGTTGGGTGCGGTGCGATGGGCCTTCTGTCACTGGGCTTATAGTTGGGCCGGACGGACTCCCGCTACAGACCGGCTGGTTCTGTTCCGAGGACCTGGCGGTGTTAGCGCGAGTTCGAAGTCTACGGACGATTGAGGCTAATGCTAGCGGGGCGAGTAACTTAGTGCAGTAACATCATACAATGTCTTACATATTGTAAGGTAGACTTATTTTATCTTAAAAAATATTTAATATTATATTAATATAACTAGTTACCATAAACATCTCTCATCATTTAATTGTATGTCATGTCATCTAAGTGGCTAGTTGGCAATGCCTGTAGGCTTATGTTACTAACTAAGTTACTCCCACTATGACTAGTCTGATAGCTAGGGCTACGAGACAGTCAGGTCATGCGCCCTCCACTCGGCCCCTCGAGGGTGCGCCCTAGAGGCCTAATTTCGGTTTCGGACGACGAAATTTTCCTCAGCCAACCCAAAATTGCTAGATTTCGTCCAGAATCCATCCGGCGAATTCATGCCAAACTCGGCACCCCAGGTTAGTCTGGAGGCGCTGGATGAAGAAGTGGCAGGAAATAGCCGGATCCGCCAAGTGGGGTCAAGAATAAGGTTTCTGACAACAACCAGGGTAATAATCCGAACTCTGGACATGGACGGCTACACCCGGACTGAGCTCGCTCGGTTGGACACCGTCCACGTACAGTTCGTAGTACTGTTCACAAGTCAAAAGAGAAATAATCCTGAAAAGGATGTCACAAATTTGTCTAAATTTGGATGTATCTAGACACAATATATAAAGATGCATCCGAACTTTGACAAATTTGCTGACATCCTTTTTAGGACAGAGGGAGTATTACATGAGTTACAGTGAGGCAATACATGCTAGAATACCCATCACTTTACCAATCTTTATCTTGAAGCATCTGCATGGCCCAGATAAAGGGATGTTGCCCCTTCAATCAAACCAATAGACCGTCTTGATAGCTACATGATGCCCATGTCTCTTATAAACATTCGCAGTTATCAGAAAGATATATGTATGTGTATGTAGGGTATCATCTAAACAGTGGCAACGCAGTGTTGAGCTTGTTGCAACGGACAATGAACAGATATATGTACATACATATATATCAGAACTAGTACCATATAAGAGGGTGTATTTCCGCCAGCATTAGGTCAACGGATACGACAGTCAACAGATCAGAAGTAAGCTTTCACAAAGGAGTAGTTGCTTGAGCAGCTCACTTGGCATAAGAGCCTCTTTGGGAGATTCATGGCTTCAGATCCTAGACTGAAAGGTTCTCTCTACTCGCTTTATTTTCTCAATGCCGAGATGGGAGGGCGGGTTCTTACATGCTGCAAAAAGAATGAACTCATGGCGCTACTGGAGTAAGCCTGGCAATATCCCACGCCACCCTCATCACGCCACCGTGCATTGATTCTGCCTCTTGGAACGTTCTTCCAGATGCCTCAGAGGGGTGAGGGAGCTCCCTCCATTTCTCAATCTTAAGCTCGCTGATATCGATAATACAGATGTGACTCTCTACCAAGCCCTTCCCTTGTGCCCTGCCCTCAACTTGAAAGATCTCCCCCTTGCCAATTTCATTCCCTTCGTTGTCAATCAACAAAACAGGACGACCAGGCTCAAATGAGAATGGTCGTGTAAAAGGGCGGTTTGTCAGATTGAACTCAGCCTGTGTAGTTGGATCATTGGTGTCTGGGATCACCAGCCTGTTGCCCTTGGATATGCCTAGATCATTCAGCACCCTTGAAGGTGGCAAATAGCTCTCCTCGCCAGCACTTTCTGAGGAGTCACCAAAGTGGCAAGTAGTTGGTGTAGATGGCTTATCAGCATTCTCACCATCATACAGTCCTCCCCTTTCTTTCGCGATGCGGGCAAGCTTCGCTTTTCTATTGTTCAGCCTGCAATTAAAGAAAAGGCTATTACAACAAATAGCTAAGATGCAGGAATAAAGGCTATCTGTAGGGTGTAGCATTAAATTACTTTGAAAGACTAAAAGGTGGTTTATATTATTGGTTTGGTAAATCCCTAGGAAAGAATGATAATTTCACCTTACCAATTCTTTAGTTGTGATGATGTTATCTCCGAACCCTGAAAAATGTAGCCACATTTTCATGAATCACACACACATAAACCAGTTAATAAACATAATAAAAGATTTACCCGAGTGAAAATGCCTAATAATACCTGCCGACTCAACTTCTCTGCCCATGTCTGAAGTGAAGTGGCATTCTTATGCATCTCGGGCTCGTCAACTAGAGCATTCTCGATTTCATTTACTTGCCCGTCATTCATAATGGTCCGCTTCTTTCTCTTAGGTTGCCTCTCATCATCATCCCGGAGACCACCTTCTTTTGTAGGTTCTGGTGATTTGAAATGATCTGCACTTTTGCAGCGTGGGAGTTCCATACTAGTAGCAGTACCAGCACCCGCATAGCCTGCGCTAGTTGTTCTCGCAACACCAAGATGGATTAGGTTTTGACCAACTGAGTTCTGCAGGAGCCCACCATTTACACCGACACGGGTTCTTGGAGTCTCATCCCTACCCTCTTGTTTCATGGAGGGTGTTGCAGTGGACTCTTCAATGTTTTGCACAACCTGTTAGTGTCAATTTTGGAGAGGGATCAAATATATACCAAGTCAATAGCTAATAACATAACCAATAATATTACCTTTGGAGGGTTATCCATATTGGAGTCTGGGACACTAGTAACATTAGCCCTTGTTGGCAGGGGCTGTTGCACCGATTGCAGGTCTTCCTTCATTTGTGATGATGTATCGCTTTTTGCGACCTAAAACATTGTGTAATGGGATGATCTAACATATGAAATGAAATACTGACAACAAAGTTGAGTAAGCTGCTATGTATGAAGATGCCACCCAATGCACAGAGGTCCTTTGTGTTTTCCCAAACAAACAAAAAAATCAATGAGTGAAGCAAACAGACCTGCAATGTTCTGTGTCCAACTTGCGATTTACACCATAGTTGTAACTTATAAGCAAATTCACTGCAAATAGGAAAAGGAAAGCATAGAGAAATATCATCAAAAAAGTTTTCAGGTGATGCAACAAATTCCAACCAAAAATTGACAAACAAAATCAGCCATGCAGCTAGAAAAACAGATGCATTGTTTCTAAGTGGCACATCAAGAAACATGATAAGACTAGTCAAAATGACATTACCCACCTCAATAATTGCACATCTTCCTCATTCAACAAGTTATTAGGAATTAATGATTTAGCATAATGGGACAAAGATCCTGTAAGCCCAGCAAAAGAAGTTAGATAAGCAATGTAACGAATTAACACAATCACAACAAACTGTAAAACAAAATGCAAGCTGACTGTACCCAAGTTTCTACAAACTGTAGTGACTTCATTAGATGCTGGATGATCCAGTGATGGCCTGGAACTCTCTGAAAGCAAGTATTTCTGAAATTTCTGGAGAAAAAGATCTCTTTCTTGCTCTGTTAACATGACAATGGAATTTGCTTTTAACGGGGTTGCACAAAAATTGTACGACACATCATAGCAACTGAGAAAAGATCTGACCTTCACATATGTTCGGAACAAAGACGTGCAGATTTGCTATTATTTTCACCACACAAGCTGTTCTTGTCTGTGCATATTCTACTGAAGGCATGCTGATAGAGCGAAAAGGGCATAAATAGTTTGCTTTAGTTTCAGTCAGCATATCTGAAGCAGCTACCAGTGCCAGCTCAGCTGCACCAAATGGATCATAATCCAGATTAGCATCATCTTCCATCACTGGAAGATTGACAGAGCACCAACTCGAGACAAACTCATCATGAGGGGTAGCCAAAATTTGGGTCAGAAAGGGAATCTGCAAAGAGAATAAGATGAACAAACGAACTTGAAGTACAATATTAACTTCGCTAAAAACAATCGAATGGTTGCTAAAGGTAGCATAAGCAGTCAAGCGAGCTTACAGTATTAGTTATGAAGGAAGATCTAAAGTTTGAATCATCAGAGAAGACATCAACTAGACGCAATGCACTGATAAGCACAGAACCCATGGGGTAACTCTTATCATGGGAACCCGCAGCAGGTTTTTGTTTTCTTCCAAATGCGGTCTTCAGTAAATTAAGAACCTGCATTAATCAGTGTGTAAGTTTTATAGCTACTGAATGAATTTTGGATGCTGCAGAAAAGGAGTATTATTGTCTCCAGCCGTCATCGGCCCTAGGAGAACTAACCTCCAGTGCCAAGATTTGACCTAGTTGCATGCTCTTCGGTAAAGTAGCGACTTCATCCAGGTAAGAAATACTTTCAGCTTCACACAGTTGCAGCAACTAGAGAATGTTCATACCAACCATTTAGTTATTAACTCAATATTGTGCACGCAGTAGACAGTAGTAGTACAAAGTAAAATAATGATTTAAAACCCATGACCAACTTACAATAGAAAGGATCTTAGCCTTCAGCCTGGAAATGGAAGAAGCAATATCCATTGATCCTTTCAGACATTCTGGAACACCCAACTTCAATATAGTAAGAGAGAGTGACAGTATACCTCCATTTCTACAGAGCTCCTGCGTTGAGTCAGTAATTTCTTAAGTCCACATCCTCCAAGGACATAGCATGCAATCATATACAGCAACAGTAACAGATTTGAGTACATACTAATAATATTTTAATAAGAACACACAAAGATTTATGTATCACTAAAATAAAGTATTGTTCCCCACACAAAGTTAGTCTAGGTTAATCTATTTTGTGATACTTCATGCAAGATGGAATTGAAATTGGAGAGCAAGTAATGAGTCAGCGTGATATATGATATAATTCTATTTGTATCATTAATCAGTATGGCAAAAACAAGTATATCATGATAGAATATAAGAATCTAGCATTGAGCAGTTTTTCCCTCAACAGTGGAACTAAAAATATAAGGAAATGAGATGTCTGGATATATTAAACCTTGTTTTTTAAAATACGATCTCGGAATAACTTCTGCTGGCACAGCAACGAAAGAAATTGCAACGACGCTTCACACTGTTGGCATATGAAGTGATTGAGTTGTGAGTCAAAAGGAGAACCGAAGGCTTTGCTGTCCAACGTTGATAGCCTGACACTCAATAGCCTCATATCTTCATGCAGACAATCGAAGGCTACATCCATAAAGATATCAACCTGACCACGAACGCAAAATATTAATAAAGATGAATAGATTGAAGACGAAGTACCGAACCAGCAGATCCATGTATTGCTAACATAGAATTCATTTCAAGGGATGCCATAGTGATCCAGGGAGTACAAAAAGAAAGAACTATGAGAAGAACAGGTGTTCCGATGATTTTTTGTTCCGAACATTTTTCTAACTGAGATATATAAATACAAACATGATTCGAACAACTAATACCGTAGTGCATAGAATCATGCAATAGTCAGATAAACTTTATCATCAAGCAGTAGAATACTAGAATAAGTAAAGAAGTAAAATAATAACATGATCTCTTAATCTTATGACATAATAAAATGATCCCTGCAGATAACAGCCTGTAATAATATAGCGCAACCAACTAAACTAACTCATGTTAACAGTACTACTCCCTCCGTTCCAAAATATATGATGTTTTAGCCTTTTTATAAAACACATGTATCTAGACGTCTTTTAGTGTGTAAGGTTCACTCATTTTGCTCTGAACCTACACACTAAAAGACGTCTAGATACATGCGTTTCAGAAAAAAGCTAAAACATCTTATAATTTGGAACGGAGGGAGTACTAATTTCCGCTCAGATTGACAATCTGATTTAATAACAAAACAAAACACCACATAGTAGAAATGAATGATTGGAATCTGAAGAACAAAGTTAACACCCGCAATATCTTATGAACTCAACTTCGCGATGAGCACAAAGTCAACAATAAAAATATTGTTATCAATTCTTCTAATCAACTTGCACTATAATGACATTGCGCCAGAAAAAATGACCATGACGATGAGAATCAAAAATATGGAGTACAGAGGCTTAAAGCAATGCAAAATAGGGGCAAGGTAAACAATAAATTTAAACATGGACTTTTGTTTCGAGAAAACACAAAAGAATTTGTGTTTCATTTCATTGAACAGGAAGATGACATCGAGGGTACAACCTCCCAGAAAGGAGGGGCACACACATACGACCGTCCTCACCAAGCGACTACAACTAGGTGAGGAGGTGCCCTCAACTACAGAACGCAACAATAGTAGGCCTCGCCTAGCCTTGCCTCCAGCCAAGAATGGCGAGGCGTCAAGATTCAGAACAACGGCACAGCATCACCGCCATTGTCATGCACCTCCAGGGACAATTAAACATGGACTTTAACATGGTATAGATTCTCGAGGCTATTTCTATGGTTTTAGTTCACAGCTTCTTAAGAATCAAATCATGGAATTAAAAAGTCACTAAATTACCACATATTTTACCTACTTACCTTTGGATGTGCAAGAAGGATATGAACAAGTTCATGCCACTGAGATGAAAAGTAACTTGTCAACAGATGAAGACTTGTTGCTACCAGTGATGAATGTATTAATGGAGAAGCACCGAGATGATTTTCCTAATTTTGAACAACAGATGTTACCAAAAAGTAGGATGAAATGATAACAATTAAATACAAGCATGCCGCTCTCAATTTATATTTTGGTGGTTGCCGAACCTTCTTCCAGTGGGAAAGAATGGATAGCACAAAGAATATCAGGTCCATGACTTGTTCAGATAATTTCACATTATCTAGAAGAACCTGCAAGAAGATAAACATGTGTTGACTCGATGCTTATCATTTACTCATTTTGCATATTGACCACACAGTAAAAGCAAAATCAATAAGTGAACTGAGCTTTACTGTAGACAAGACACCAACACAATATGATGTGATTCATTAGCCAAATTTGACATGGAAAAAAAGGACTAGCAGGATAGCACGATTCATATGAACAGGATAAGAAATCATATATGATGAAATGACGAGCTTATGTGAAATAACAAGTTACCTGCTCCAGCCTAGTGTGGCGAGTTGCTAGCTCAGATAAACTATGCAAAAAGCGCATGCCACGAAGTACATATGTTAAATCTGAACCTCTTCCGAGATCCAAACATACAGCAAGAAGATGAAGAGGAAGCGATGACACAAGCTTTTCCATGTCCACCTGAAAAGATCATGTGTTAGGGAAAATGTGATCAATGGATGTAAACATTGCACCTAATTACCTGCTTTGGACCTCCATCGTCTGCCTTGGACTGCAAGACAAAACTCTCTGACTCCTTCAGCATCTCACTGAGTTCCCTAGTTGTTAGCCCACTAAGCTCTTCAATGGCTGAAATCATGTCTATCATCTGCACCAAATAATAAAAACGGATTTATTTTTGTTCAAGTAGCTGCATAACGTTTATATGAGGAGCTATCCATACTATACTGTTTTTTGGGTAATTACAGAAACTGTTCCAACATTTGTACAGATAGTGGCCAGAGAAGATCATTGCTTACAGGTGAATCCATTACACAGTTCAGTGAAATGTCTTAAAAGTGAACATTATGCTAAACAAATATCCAAAGTATAAGCTGCATGAGAAGTCCAGGCTGCCCAGCTCAATAACATCATTACCACAGTGCAAGAAATGTTGTAGAACCACTAAGTTTCTATATCTTAAATATGCTCCATCCTCCGCGGACCGGGCTGTCGGCGGGGATAGGAAGGGCGGCGGCCAGCGGCTCGCAGGGTACGGCGAGGGCGTCAGTGTAACGGACATGCCCTGCAGGAGCCTCCCCTGGTACTTGGCCACCGGAAAGACGACACGGACGGAAAGCAAGGCGGGCGGGCACCAGTGGACCAAGGGTGGCAGCGGACGGCCAGAGGGGCAGCGGCGGATCAAGCACCAGCATCAGATCTTAGAGGAGCAACAAGCGAGGCGGCAGTCGTAGGTGGCGGCGGCGCAAACCACTCTCTCGCTCGATGGGCATGGGCATGGGGTTGGGGGCTGTGATGGTTTGGCCAGGAGGAAAGAAAGATTCGCTCGGTGGTAGTCCGAAATGGGCAAAGACATATCGCTTTGGGTCAAAAGCTGCAGGAAGCACCTCAAAACGTTCTTTCTCTCGACAGTGTAATCTGGAGGGTGGATTTGGCAAAGCCCGTGGCGAAGCTATCCTCTTTTGTAAATTCTAATTTTCTTGACATTTCTAGTTGATTTTGTACTTACAAAATATGTTATTTTTTACTTACCTATGTCACATAACAGATTCAGGGGCAACACAGACATTACACATGTCATAAGCCCAAAAGAAGTGTACAAACAGTTTCTAGGAGCTTGTCCCCGCAGTAGCTTATCCCCACCGCAATCCATAAGCTGCTTCTCCATAAGCAAAAGCCCAAAAGAAGTCACCCTACCGTTTCAGGCGTTTTGTCCCTAATGGTCACAACAGGCGCTGAATAGGGGCACCCCTCTGTTGGGGAGGAAACCCTAGTTCGCTCTCGCGAGTCGCGACAGAAAGGGGACGGCGTTTGGGGCAAGGCATCCAGCCTCCCAATCTTCTTCCTCCGGCGACCCGGAGTGAGGCCGCCTTGTCGACAAGGATTTCGAGTCGTGCAACTAGTCGCGACTAGTCGATGAGTCGCAATTGAAAGGTCGACTCAATGTCTCGACTCGACTAATTGGATGAGTCGAGCGACTCGTTTGACTAGTCATGACTAATCTCGACTAGTCCAGGTTTTTTAGTCGTTCGACTAAAAAATGACCCCACCTATCATATTTCTTTAATATTGCCTCCCCAGTTTCATCCATGAAAACCAGATCAAGCTCCCAGTTTCCCCCGTGAACCCAAAAACGAATCTGCCGAAACAGTGCTCTCCCTTGACCACCGCTCTCCTTTCCTCTGGAGACGGCCCGGCGTTGGTCGTCTTCCTTCCTCCGAGTTGTACTCCACCTCGAAGCTCTTCTCGCCTCTTGCGACCAAGGTTATCTCCTCCCCCTCTTCCTCGTTTTGCTCTCTCCCTGCTGATTCCTTCCATTCCCCGCACTGATGCTCCAGATCTTTGCACCGTTCTTCAGTAGGGTTGTTCCTGTGGGATGTCTTTAGGTGCAATTCTGTAGGTGCAATTTTTCTGATTTTGTTAACTTGACCAGAACTACTTGGATGCCAAAATACAGGTACCAATGACATTCCACGGTTATGATCAGAGTTATTTTGTTCTGAACTTCACCTATTCCTCATGCCATGCACAAAGAATGGAAATGTAGTGAAAAATTTGAGACAAAGCTTCTGTCAGCTTACCTAACTATAGTTTTTGGGCGAGAAAATTGCTGACCGTAAGTGAACCTAGCTTCTGTTTGTTTAGTAGTTGGCTCAGCTTCTAACAAGCAATACAATAGCTGCTAGCAGAGATGTATTAACCGTGAATGTCCCTTTTTAATGATGATTGTTTTATGCTGCTGCTTTCTCTGTATTAATCTCATCTACTCTCACCATGAGGAGCATTTATAATTACCGAGGGCATTGTTAGTACTTCAATGTGGAGTGCCAATAACCATTTGGAATATTTATGATTACCGGAGAGCCTTGTTGAGGCCTGTTTGTTTGGGCTTTTCCTGGCTTTCCACAGGAATTAGCTAGCAAACCCAGCCAAAGAGGCTAGCTTCGCCACGGGCTTTGCCAAATCCACCCTCCCGATTACACTGCCGACAGAAAGAACGTTTTGAGGTGCTTCCTGCAGCTTTTGACCGAAGCGATATGTCTTTGCCCATTTCGGACTACCACCGAGCCAATCTTTCTTTTCTCCTGGCCAAACCAACACAGCCCCCAACCCCCATGTGGCCATGTCCATGCCCATCGAGCGAGAGGGTAGATGCATAACATCATTATCAACAGGGACGGATCCACCGTAGGTCAAGGGTGTACATTTGTACACCCAAAATTTTCCGCAAGAAAATTGATATATGGTATACGGCAGACATATGTATCAATTGTGGTATTTTCTAGCCTGTATACACTGTATTTTCTTATCCAAATCGAGCTCAAATATCGAATTAGCAAATAGAGGGCCAGACAAAGAACCCATTTTCAGCCTTTTTTACCTTACGTTTTGTGTTGGTTGAAACTTGTACACCCAAAATTAAATTTCTGGATCCGTCCCTGATTATCAAACTACCGGTAGTATTACTAAAACAGCACGTACACGCCCACAAATTCGAGCAATACGTGAACAACATCCATCATATGATCATCCAGCACACAAGTCCATCATATATCATTGCTAGTACTACTGATATTGCTATTTCTAAACAAAAAAGAAATAAGAACAGAACAAAAAAGGAGAAGAACAGAAGCTTACCGATGGACTGGCCATGGAGATCGGAGCACCTGTGCGGGTCCCCGGCGGCCTGGAGGCGGGAGGCGGGATCCAGGAATGGCAGGGTGCGGCCTGGCGGCGGGGATCGAGGACGGGCAGTTGTGCTGGCGAGGGGAAGACTCGGCGGCGGCGGGCCGGGGTGCTCGCGGCGGGCGGGCGGCTCTGCTAGCGTCAGGCAGGTGCGGCGGCGGCTGGGAGATGGGGCGGCAGCAGCTGGCGGCGGGGAAACCCTAGGCGGCGGCGGCGCGCGTGCCCATGGCTCGACAGAGGTGAGGAGGTTGCTCGGAAACGACTCGCGCGAGGGACGGAGCTTCAGTGACTTCCGTGGCTTGGTATCAGCATCCACCGTCTATATCAGATCCAACGTACCAGATTGTCTCTGATTTAAAAAAAAACTATTCAGAATTTTTTTGAAAATATTCTAATAAAGTGTAAACGTCTCATTTTGAAACATGTACTAGTTTCGTCCCATTCGGATAACTAACCTGTGATTAAATAGCTTTTTGCGTTTTTTAAGCACTAGTTTAAACTAAATATCTATTTAGCCACAACCTTTGATCCAAATGGAATAAAACTTTACCAGAATACAAATCGAAATATGCATGATGTACTAGATATTTTTAAATTTTTCTGAGTAGTTTAAATTATTTTGTTCAAAATTCAAATCAATCTAGTACGTTGGATGAGAGATGGATAGTAGATGCTGGCACCAAGTCACTAAAGCTCCGTCCCGGCGGGACGGCCAGAGAAAAACGTTAGGCCAACGGTGGCATTTCTAGCGTAATTTCTAAAAATGTAAAGGGTACTCCAGTCCTCTCGGTTCGGTTCTCTGCAGGAAGCAGGTCTCAGGTTTCTCTAGACCGAAAATTTGACTATGAGTAAATACAGTGGTGGGGAGAAATCGTTTAGGAGCATGCACTTCTTTTAGTCTTCTCCGGTGGAGAATCTATAAGCCAGGCTAGAAGCCCAAAAGAAGTCACTCTAACTCTCGGTTGCCCTCACTCTTTTTTCTAATTTACTATTCAGTTTTTGTTCAAATTTGAAAAATATATTTACAAAAGTTCAGAATTCAAAAACATTCAGATTTGAAAATATTCATATTTCAAAAAAGTACATGTTTAAAATGTTCAGATTTAAAAATGTATAAATTGAAAAATATTAAAATTTGTAAAATGTTCAAATTTGAAAAAGTTCAAAGATTTCTACATTTATTCAGATTTTTATAAAATTCTCAAATTTGGAAAATGCTAAAAGAAAAATGAAAAAGAATAAAACAGTAAAAGGAAAAGGAAAAAATAAATGGCAAATCCGGAAAAACATTGGAACTGGAAAACAAACAGAGAAAAATAGAACCACTAAAACCGGGTAGTCCTAAACCCAAAAAAACATACCAAGATGGCCGACCTAATTAGAATACTAACGCCGCGAATGGGTACACGTCGCGCCTGCTACAGGCGTGAAATAGGTTTCTCGAACTCCTATAAGCCACTACCACCCTCTGAAGCAGACTTCAGATGGGCCGGTCCATAGTCTAGAGCCAACACGTGTGTCATGAGTAGCCGATAAATGAAGAAACAAATCTTGACTATCGTACGTCCCCACCAACAAAAAAAACTTTTGCATATTAAACCCTCTCGAATTGAAGAATCAACATATAGTCCAAGATACAATCCACTAAAAAGAAAAGGGCAACTACCTTGACCTATCATCTTCAACCTCTCATCCTCAACACCCTCCTCATTTTTTTGAGGATAATCAGTGGGTAAAACCCAATGCAATTTTTATATTAATAAAAGTGACTAATACCGATTATGTATATAAGAAGGGTACAAAGAAAATAGTTGGAAAACTATAAAAATTTAAGTTTGTGATTGCAGCCATTCCTTGAAAGAGTTGCATGTTTCTTTTTCACTCAGAAGCTGACCAATCTAAGTTCTTCTAGGTAAATAGCCTTCCAAGTAGTAAATGTTGCTCTCTGATTTTTGAAGATTTTATTGTTTCTGACAATCCAAATACCCCAGGCAGCTAGAATTATTATTTCCATGTAGAAAGGAATTTTGAGCTTCTCTTTGAGATTAGTAAAAGCTTCAAGCACATGAAGACCTCTAATACGTGTTAGGCAAACAAAATCCCAACAATCAGAAGCAAAAGGGCAATCTCAGAAGAGATGCATCATCGTTTCTTCAGTTTGACGGTCCATAATTGCGCATCAATATGATGGGAGGTTGAAAATTTTCCTTCCCAAGAGGTTTCGAGTATTTGATCTATCATGAAGCAACAACCAGCAGAAAATTGTGTTTTGATTGGCAAGAAGAATCTCAGATCCACGATAAGTGTGGTGAAGCCTAATGATGTCCAATCATAACATTATATGCTTTCTTGGTTGAAAATGCAGTGATGTCCCAAATGTATTGCCAGGAGTCTTCCCCCCTTCCTGAGTTCTAAGAATTGTATTATGGCAAATTATCTCAAGTTGTTCAAATTCAGTATAAGCCTATTGAGACAAAGGTAGGTGGAAGAGATCTTCTAGAAATTCAGTTTGATAGACCTCTTGCACAAAGCGGTTTGTGTTTTTGGCAAATGAAAGTAGATGAGGAAATTGGTGTTGTAGGCAATTGTTATGCCATAAATCAGTCCAGAACAAAGCAGAATTCCCAATTCCAATCCTACATTTTTCCATTCCCTTGTACAGATCCACAAGTTTCAAGTGATCCCTCCACCAGAAATACCCCTGAATGTGACTGCGAGGAAGAGAACCATTGTTATAATAAGTGCCCTAGATCAACTTTACCCATGGGATGGTGTGATTATTGTAGAACTTGTGTAAGTTTTTCAGTAGAAGGGCATTGTTTTGGGTGTGAAGGTTAAGAACACCAATCCACCTTGATTTTTAGGCCTACAAACCTTATCCCATGCAAATAGAGCAGTGATTCTGGCTTGGACTTCATTACTATTAGTATTATTTTTCTTCCATAGGCAATGTCTCTTATATTTTATGATTTGGTCCTTTCTTGTTGTGGGTATCTCCAAGCAGCCCATATAGAAGATTGGAAGTGAAGTAAGCACATATTTAACCATTAAAAGTTTGCCACCATAATCTAGGAAATCAGCAATTCCAGACAATCTCCTTTGTACTCTTTTAACCATTGGTAAAAAGTATTCCAAGGAAGGTTTGGTAATACCTAGTGGCAGGTCAAGATAAGCAAAAGGCAAATTCCCATTTTGACATCTCATGGTATCAGTGAAGTGTGAGCACTTGTCTTCCTAAATATTTATAGGGATCAAATTGGATTTGTTGTAGTTCACTTTAAGACCAGTGGACTCAGCAAAACTATGTAAAGGGGATTTTAAACATAGCAACTACTTAGCATTAGCTTGCATGACCAGAGTGTCATCAACATATTGTATCACTGGTAATCAGGACAGGCAGGGCAGTCAATGGGTGGGTCAATTAATCCTTGTTGCATGGCTTTGTTCAAAATGGATTGAAGAAGATCAGTAGCCAAAACAAAGAGAAGGGGTGACAAAGGGTCTCCTCACCCCTTTTGTGGTAGAATTTTTTGTCAGGAACCCCATTTAATAACACAACAGATGTTCCATTCATAAGAATCATCTCCATCCATTTGATCCATTTGGTCCCAAAACCTCTTGCTCTTAGAATATCCATAATGGCACTATGCTCAATTTTGTCAAAAGCCTTTTCAAAATCTAGCTTTAGGATGATTATGTCCTTCTTTGATTGATGACTAGAATAGATATTCAAAAGCCCATCCCAGACAGTCCTGAATAGGTCTCTGTTTTAGAAAGACATATTGATTTTTGTGAACTAATTTTAAGATGATACTTTACAATTTGTTTGCCACGAGTTTGCTCAGAATTTTTAGAACACTGTTTAGTAGGGAAATATGTCTAAAATCACTAGGGGAGGTTGGGCAATCTATATTGTGTATTAAAGTGATGAGAGAATCATTGATGATTTGAAGTGAGCATTTCTTCTCATAGAAATCCCTAATAAGCAGCTTGATATCTTCCCCAATGATGCTCCAGCAGCTATTAACAAATTCATTATTAAACCCATCAGGTCTAGGTGATTTCTCATTTGGCAATTCTTTGATCACCTCCTCAATTTCTCTGTTAGTAAAGGGTTTCTCAAGTTCAATCATTTGTTCTTCAATCATGTCCACTCTTTAGAACTCAACCAGATTGAATTTCATTTTTGGCATATCATCCTGGCCCATTCTTTGCTTAAAGGCATTCCAAAGGATACTGGATTTCCCATCATGATTAGTGACTTCAACTTGATCCACATATTTAACATTGAAATATAGTTATTCATGTAATTGATGGTTGCTTTGGTGTGGAAAAACTTTGTATTTTCATTACCCAATTTCACCCATTTAATTCTTCCTCTTTGGAACCCTAGAACAGGGATATCATTGCCCCCACCTAGGCGCTTGTAATTCCCCAGCATTTAGGGATGCAGAAGAGAGTGTGTGCATTTACATTCATGCATAAGTAAATCCGGGGAATTTTTGCGCAAAACTAAAAGACTAGAGGGATCAAGGTTTCTTTCACTTCGACGAGTTAGGGTTTAGCTCATTTAGTTGAAATTCTGACATGACCTCTAGATATTTTGAGCTATTTGGGGGTAAATAATTTAAATTGACATTTAAATTTGAATTGAGTTTTGAAATAATTCAAACCAAAAAGCATTTAAGTGTTAATTGTTTTAAAAGAATATTCGAGTGTTTTAATGCGAGGTATTATTATTTTATATAATTAGAATATAATAAAAGGAAATTCAAGTAATTAAAATAATTCAACTATAGACATGTAAATATAAATATTTATTCTTTTCTTATCCAATATATTATAATGATATACAAGGATAAAACATACAATAATTTATAATAAAAGTAACAAATACAAGTAAAGGAAAGCAATGCTTTATTGAATAATATACATTACATTTTTTACAAATGGTAAAAAAGAAAACTCTAACTATTTTCTAAACTAAGTCATGTATCTTCTAATCCTTCTTTGTAAGGTATTGTACCTACAAGCATAGAAAGAAAACAAGAATAAAGAAAAAGGTTAATTGTTAGTGGATTGCTCTCAGACTTAATAGTGAAGTGCATTGTTCAAACTCATCACTAAGAAAATACAAGTGAAAAGGGGCAAGTTGATGGCCCAAAATAGATCGAGCTCGTTGGGGAACCCCAAGAGGAAGGTATGATGAGCACAGCAGCAAGTTTTCCCTCAGTACGAAACCAAGGTTATCAATCCAGTAGGAGCAAGGAAACACCCCAAAGGTGTAGCTAGTTGAACGTTGGCAGGGTGCACTACCGGTGCCAGCAGCAACGTGGAGACCTGCATAACACAACCACAGAACTCTGTCCCCAACTTGCGATGAGGTTGTCAATCTCACCGGTTTTGCTAAAAACAAAGGATTAAACATATCGAATGGAAGGAAGTAATAGTTTGCAGAAAGTAAACACAAAGCAGTAAACAGTTTATAGATTGTATGTAAAAGAAAGGACTGGGGTACATAATTCACTAGAGGTGGCTCTCCTTAAGATAGATAACATGCTGGGTGAACAAATTACAGCGGGGCAATTGACAAACATCGAGAAAGCAATACATGCATATACTAATCATCTTGACTCCTTTGGAACTTGATTGGGCATTACAACATTATACATAGACCGTCATCCAACTCCATCTATGACTAATAATCCACCTTCAGGTTATCATCCGAACCTCCTCCAGTATTAAGTTGCAAGCAACAGATTATTGCTTTACGGATTGCGTGTAATGTAAACAATATGATTGTTCTATGAACAAAGGATTGTTGTTTTCTCCCTAGTAGCAACAACACATCTAGTTCCTTAGAGATTTCTCACTTCCCAGTTACGGAGGCATGAACCCACTATTGAGCATAAATACTAACTCTTGGAGTTGCTAGCATCTACTTGGCCAAGATAACTACTAACAACAGAAAGCATGCAAGATCACAAATAACAAAGACATGATAGAATCAATAATCAATCTGAAATAGCATCTCAATATCCATCGGATCCTCGCAAACACAACATGCGGAATTACAAATAGATGATCTTGATCATGAACAGAGCTCACAAGATCTAGACATGAAATCACAAAGGAGGAGAACCAGCCATCTAGCTAATACATGGACCCGTAGTCCAAAGATGAACTACTCACGCATCACACTGGAGGCTTGCATGATGATGATGAAGGCCTCCAGGGTGAATTCCCCTCTCCGGCAGGGTGCTGGGAAGTGCTTCAGATCCCTCCCGATCTGGGGATGGAGAAGGCGGCAACTACAGACTCTTTCGTGGATTTTTTTGATTGGGTCCTTAGGATTTTCGTCCCGAGGGCATCTTATAGGCGAAAGGAGAGGCCGAGGGGGTGCTGGGGTCAGCCAGACCACCCACTGGCGCGGGCCAGGCCTGGCCACGCGGACAGGTGGTGTGGCCGGCCCTAGCCCTTCTCCGTCTCGTATTCTGGCATCTGATGACTTCCGGAAAAATAGGCACTTTGGCTTTTGTCCCGTCCAATTACGAGAATATTCATTTTCTGACTTTCCTGAAACCAAAAACAGCAGAAATGCAGACAGGTAATCGTGGCTCTTGTTAATAGGTTAGTCCAAGAAATCATATGAAAAGTACTCCAAAGTGTGGACAAAACACAAGAAAGTGGATAAAACCAAGCATGGAACATCAAAAATTATAGATACATTTACAATCTATCATCCCCAAGCTTAACTCCCGCTCGTCCTCGAGTAGGTAAGTGATAAAAAGAAAGAATAATTTTTAAGGTGACATGCACCATCAAAGACTCGATCAAAGTATTTGCAAAACATTCAAAGCTGGGATCATAGTACTTCAATCATAACATGAAAGACAAAGTTCTAGCAATAAGACAAAGAAACTATGATGCAACATGAAAAGGCACAAACAAAAGATTCATGAATAACAATGCTTTGCAAGACGTTTGTTTGTTTCACATAAAGAAAATATAGCATAATAGTATTCAGCTTGTCCCTCAATAGAGTAGCACATATAAATGCATAGGACACCTTCAAAGTTCATAAGAGTGACTAGATACAATAGTTTAAAACAAGCAATATCAAGTTATGCATCAATCAACTAGTCTTGGGACAATGCACATAGAACTAAGAATGGCCACTATGCTCTCAAAGTAGGTGCATAAAGGTAGAAGGTGGAGACTCAATATAATGGTGGAAGAAGGGCCTTTGTAAAAGGAAGTAGGGATTCAAGTCTCATAAAGAGCTTCCAAAAATTATGGTACTTATAGCTTTGAGCTCTCATTGCCCCTATCATAAGCATATTTAAGGTGATTAAGGTTAAAGTGACACAACTAAGAGGATATGCTTGACAAGTTATAAACCGAAATCTCATGCCCCTTACTTACGAAGACCGAACCTCATGCTACTCAACTTCAGTCACGAGTAAGCTCTTGTCATTGTAAGTATATGTGTATCATTAAGAACCACCAATGAGGTACCCCTTGCACATGATACGGGAGCTTTCCCATAATCAAAATGACAAGGCAAGCAGACAATGAGCATCTCAGCGATCTTTTTATTTGCTATTTACATAGGTTTTTATTGAGGATGCTTCATAGAATGCTCATTATGGTGATGCTGCAGGTTTCCACCATGATTAGGCATGGATTAGGCTAGCGTCCCAGTCGTTTCTCTAACACACATACAAACTCCATGATCTTACAAGTTCTACTTTTATTTCACACCGCTAGGATCCGTAAGCCAAAGAACATGATATCAACGGGGTACAAGGTATAAGTGCAATGTTGAAAGCGTTCCCCATGATACATGGTTCTGCTAATTTCAACTTATAAAGCGCAAGCTTATACGCAACAAAGAAGGACCCAAAGGTTCAAGTTTATTAGATGCAAAAAGTAAAGTGTGCCATCAAGTTCGTGAGAGCTTTAATCACTAGTTTTCTCATAGCAAGTTTAATTTGGAAGGTAAACAAAAGCATGAATATACTTGGAATAGCATAAGCTAGTAGGTAGGTATGGTGGACTCTTTGGAATAACTTGGTTTAGGGAGTTGGATGCATGAGTGGAACTCATACTTTGTTGTGGAGGCTAGCAAAAGACTAGGAGCGACAAACTAAGGGAGCAATAATGGCCATAATCGTGCAGAGGGACAAAACATCATTGATCAAAGCATAAAGTGATACTACAAGTTGAAAACTAAAGGATGATAAAGGCTATGGTGACTTGAGATAGTCATAACATGGTGTGAGCATGTGCCAAGTCAACCCAAATAAAGCATCAAAGGAGAGTAGCACTATACTATGCTTTAATATGCTAAAACAACGCATGATTCATCCAAGGCACATTAAGCAATCTCAATTGTTTATAACAAGTCATGCTACAACAAATAATACTAAGCATAAAGCCAAAACAATATCAAGCATGGCATGACAAAGCATAGGCCACAGTAAAAAACAAGCTCTTTTTACCACATAAGCATGAACTTTCCTACTCTTTTCAAACCAAACCAAACTATTTGCAAACCAATGTATGAAAGAGGGGGTCCAACCAATTTATTCAGAAAACTAAGCAAACCAAAGCAAACAAAAACCAAAACGAAAACGAAGAAGAAGACACTCCAAGAACAACACAACTGTGCATGAAACAATAAAAATGAAGCGTTTGGAAGAAACCTGGGATTTTTATTGATGAACAAGGGGATGCCTTGGGCATCCCCAAGATTTGACACTTGTACTTCTTGGATATTTCTTGGGGTGACACGCGTGGCATCCCCAATCTTGAGCTTTAGTCCATTCTTCATCTCATTACTCATTCCTTCCATACACCTGAAATTTTTCCTTCATACAAAACTTCACACAATCTTTATTAGCAACATTAGTGCACTCAACTTAAAAGGTCTTAAGGTTCAGTTCTAACACCAAATAAACTTCCATTAGAACAGTAGCTACTGTAGAACTTCCCTCAAAAAGCTCAATTCCCCAAAAGAACTCAAAAAGGAACAACAAGAAGCAAATGCAGAAAATGGCAGAAATCTGTCAAAACAGACCAGCAGGTAACGACGAATTTTTTCGAAGACCTTCTGTTGCTCAAATAAAAAAGTGTTGAACTAACGAAAGTTAGATAACAACCTGGGTCAGAAGCACGAAAAATTACAGCTCAATCCGACATACAGAGCTCTCTCACTAATTTTTACAGTGAAGCACAAAAATCTATTTCGGGACAGCAACTTTCCCAATCATTACTTCTCTCTCATTAGAGGTTACTCTTGGCACAAAAAGCAAATAAAAAGGATAAGGAGAGGTTATTACAGAGGTAATAGCTTCCAAGACTCATCTAAACTTTTGGGTTATCTCCCAATAAGTACTTTCTTTAACGCCTTTAAGTTAGGCATAAGAAGCAAAGAAAGAATCAAGTGTTCTCAAATGAAGAAGCATTAAGACCAAATTTTGTTTTCATAGGAGAAGCAAAAGAAATATTTTCTCTATTTTTAGGGAAGTGTTCTATACCTTTCTTGAGTGGGAGTTGATATTTAATGGTACCTTCTTTCATATCAATGATGGCACCAACAGTTCTAAGAAAAAGTCTTCCCAAAGTAATAGGACAAGAAGCATTGTATTCAACAACCAAAACATAGAAATCAACGGGGACATAGGAATTGTTAACCATAATAAGAACATCATTAAGACTCCCCATGAGTTTCTTTTTAACATTATCATCAAGTGGGACATTCAAATATCAATCTTCAAGAGGAGGCAAATCAAGCATATCATAAATCCTTCTAGACATAATAGAAACACTACTATCAAGATCACATAAAGCTTTGAAATCAAAGTCATTCACTTTCATATTAATGATGGGTTCCCAACCATCATCTTGTTTTATAGGAATATAAGCTTTATGTTTCATCTTTTCTTCTTTAATCTTTATGAGAGCATCAGTAATGTGTCTTGTAAAGGTCATGTTCATAGCACTAGCATTAGGACTTTTAGCAAGCTTTTGTAGGAACTTAATAACTTCAGAGATATTGCAACCATCAATATCAAAATCAAATTTATCATCTAAAGTAGTAGAACTATTACTAGCCTCAACACTAGTGGTGGTAATAGTAGAAACACTAATGTTTCTAGCAATTTCATCTTCTCTTTCTCACTTAGCATGTAATTCAGCTAATAGTCTAACATTTTCATCAATTCTTACTTGTATGGCATTAGTAGCTGCAAAGGGATTATCATTAGTTTTAGGTTTATCAGCCATTTTATTGATCAAAGAGGATTGAGCTTCAGACAAAGATGATATATTTCTTTCAGCATTAGAGAGTTTCAATTGTAAACTAGGAATTTCCCTATTTAGACTCTCAAGTTGATGGCTAATGTTCTTCAAAATGGTAGATTGTTCCTCCATAGTTTTAGTGAATAGTTTATTTTTCTCATATTGCATTTGCATGAAGTTTTTAGTGGCTCTTTCAACTTCTAAAATTCTTCCTTCACTAGGTAATCCAAGTTTACCATTATAGCCATAAGTATTATTAGGAGGGTAGGGCCTATAATTGTTATTACCATAAGCATTGTTGCCAAAATTGTTATTTCTTATGAAGTTCACATCAACTTGCTCTTCTTGAGCAACCAAAGAGGCTAAAGGAACATTATTTGGATCAATATGGGCTTTCCCATTAACAAGCATAGACAAGGAGGAGGTTTCCTCAACAGAATCTACCTTCTTACCTTGTGGAGCTCTCTCAGTATGCCATTCAAAATAATTAACCATCATATTGTCCAGAAGTTTTGTTGCAACACCCAAAGTGATGGTCATAAAAGTACCTCCAGCAGCAGAATCCAATAGGTTCCTTGAAGGATAGTTCAATCCTGCATAAAAAGTTTGGATGATCATCCAAGCAGTCAGTCCATGAGTGGGACAATTCTTTACCAAAGATTTCATTCTTTCCCAAGCTTGAGCAACATGCTCATTATCAAGTTGTTTAAACTTCATTACTTCACTTCTCATGGATATAATCTTACCAGGAGGATAGTATTTTCCAATAAAAGCATCTTTGCACTTAGTCCAAGAATCAATATTGTTCCTAGTTAAGGAATTCAACCACTCTTTAGCTTTTCCTCTCAAAGAGAAAGGAAACAATTTCAGTTTAATAATATCACCATCTATATCCCTATGCTTTTGCATCTCACAAAGTTCAACAAAGTTATTTAGATGGGAAGCATCATCTTCATTACCAATACCAAAAAATTGTTCTCTCATAACAAGATTGAGCAAAGCAAGTTTTATCTCAAAGAAAGTATTTTCAGCCACAGGTGGAGCAATAGGTGTCCTCATAAAATCATTGTTGTTGGTGCTAGTGAAGTCACACAACTTAGTGTATTCAAGAGTAGTCATTTTTTTGGGTTTTCAAATAAGAAAGCAAACTTGTAAAACTAATTTTTTTGTGTTTTTGAAAAACAAAACAAGCAAACAAAGCAAAAAAGAAAACTAAGCAAAACAAAAACAACAAAGTAAAGAGATTGGTTATGAGGGACTCCCCTTGTGAAGATGTCCTTGACTCCCCAGCAACGACGCCAGAAAATCGCTTCATGGCTCAATGCACGGCGCCTAGAAAAATACTTGATGCCGATGTTGATGTAGAGCTCGTTGGGAACCCCAAGAGGAAGGTATGATGAGCACAGCAGCAAGTTTCCCTCAGTTATGAAACCAAGGTTTAATCGAACCAGTAGGAGCAAGGAAACACCCCAAATGTGTTACTAGCTAAGCTTTGGCAGGGCGCACTACCGGTGCTAGTAGCAACGTGGAGACCTGCACAACACAACCACAGAACTTTGTCCCCAACTTGTGATGAGGTTGTCAATCTCACCGTGTTTTGCGGAAAACAAAGGATTAAACGTATCGAATGGAGAGAAGTAAAAGTTTGCAGAAAGTAAACACAAAACAGTAAAAGGTTGTAGATTGAATATAAAAGACAAGGACCGGGATCCATAGTTCACTAGAGGTGGCTCTCCTTAGATAGATAACATGCTGGGTGAACAAATTACAGCGGGGCAATTGACAAACACCGAGAAAGCAATACATGCATATACTAATAATCTTGACTCCTTTGAGACTTGATTGGGCATTACAACATTATACATAGACCGCCATCCAACTGCATCTATGACTAATAATCCACCTTCAGGTTATCATCCGAACCCCCTCCAGTATTAAGTTGCAAGCAACAGATTATTGCTTTACGAACTGCGTGTAAAGTAAACAATACGATTGTTCTATGAACAAATGATTGTTGTTTTCTCCCTAGTAGCAACATCACATCTAGTACCATATAGATTTCTGTCACTTCCCCAGATTACCAGAGGCATGAACCCACTATCGAGCATAAATACTAACTCTTGGAGTTGCTAGCATCTACTTGGCCAAGATAGCTACTAACAACGGAAAGCATGCAAGATCACAAATAACAAAGACATGATAGAATCAATAATTAATCTGAAATAGCATCTCAATATCCATCAGATCCCCGCAAACACAACATGCAGAATTACAAATAGATAATCTTGATCATGAACGAAGCTCACAAGATCTAAACATGAAAGCACAAAGGAGGAGAACCAGCCATCTAGCTACTACATGGATCCGTAGTCCAAGGATGAACTACTCACGCATCACACCGGAGGCTTGCATGGTGATGAAGAAGGCCTCCACGGTGAATTCCCCTCTCCGGCAGGGTGCCGGGAAGAGCTTCAGATCCCTCCCGATCTAGGGATGGAGATGACGGTGGCTACAGACTCTTTCATGGATTTTTGATCGAGCCCTTAGGGTTTTCGTCCCGAGGGCAATATATAGGCGGAAGGAGAGGCCGAGGAGGTGCCGAGAGCGGACACACCACCCCCTGGCGTGATCTAGGCCTGGCCGCGTGGCCAGGTGGTGTGGTGGCCCCCTGGCCCCTCTCCGTCTCTTATTCTGGCACTTGATGACATCCGGAAAAATAGGCACTTTGGCTTTTGTCCCGTCCAATTCCGGGAATATTCATTTTCTGACTTTCCTGGAACCAAAAACAGCAGAAAACAGGCAGCTAGCACTGTGGCTCTTGTTAATAGGTTAGTCCAAGAAATCATATGAAAAGTACTCCAAAGTTGGAACCAAGCACAAGAAAGTGGATAAAACCAAGCATGGAACATAAAAAATTATAGATACATTTGCAATGTATCATTGAGGCTCATGGATCAAGAGTGGTATTTGTCCATCCCGATGACGGATAGATATACTCTGGGCCCTCTCGGTGATATCACATTGGTTAGCTTGCAAGCAAGTGATGTGATCACTAGAATGTTATATCACGGGAACGAGAAAAGAGTGCATGTTAGCAACGAGATCAAACTAGGCATGGAGATACCGATGATCGAATCTCGGACATGTAATATATCGCAAGACAAAGGGATTTAGTTACTAGCGTTAAAGGTTCTCACGATCACAGAAGTCATCGTTGAATGTGTAGGAGTCAATATGGATCTCCAGGTCCCGCTTCTGATTATTGATCTGAGAGGGGTCTCGATCATGTCTGCATTATTCGCGAACCGTAGGGTGACACACTTAAGGGATACCGACACCATTTGGAGCAAATATGTTTCATATAAAGATTTAAGAAAGCGCTGGAATTATTTCAATAGACACCGAAACTGTTTCGGGTGAAATTGCTGAAATTGGTTCTGCATGTAATATTGAAATGTTGCAGGGGGTTTTATGTGAATGTTTGTTAATTAAAGTAATTAACAAAATTCTGAATAAAAATAATAAAAGAGTTTAGAGCATTAAATTTTGAGAAATTTAATGCATTTAAAGTGGAGACTTTAAAAGAGAATGTGAAGGGGCATTTTAATGTGGAGGGGTTACCACCACATGAATGGGGAGGTGAGGAGTCACCCTCCCATGGGGCGCCGGCCATGGAGGAGGGGTACCCCCCTCCTCCTATAAAAGGCACCCCTCACACCCCTTCTTCCTCACACCTCCTCATGAAGGATCTCTCTCCCCCTCTAGTATTATTTCCCCATGGTCTCGGATTAGCGAGATACATGTTCCCGGTGGCTTTATCTAGAAAGGAGTTGTTGCTTCCGCTGCTTTGCTAGAGCGAGGGACGGAGGTTGTCGGGGTACCGGACGTGTGTGCGATCACGGATGCACGCTGCTGCAGATCTTTGGACTTGGTGGTCTTGGACTTGCTAGAGCTAGATCGATGGGCGTCTTTGGAGCCGGACCTGCTAGACTTCATCATGATCTTGAGATCGGCAAGTGTACGACTACATCATCCACGAGTTCCAACTCATTAACAAAGCTTTGTTGTCTTCGAGGGTAAGTTCTCTATGGATGTATATCCACCTGTTGCTTGTATCTAGTAGATAGATCTTGGCGTTTAGTTCCCATCGTAGGAATTTTTTTGGTTTCTATGCTGCGAACCCTTCAGTGGTATCAGAGCCTGATCTATGCATAGGTGCTTTGCACGGGTAGTACACATATGTTTATATGTGGGCGATGATGATTATGTTATTGCATCTTCTATGTATTTTGGATATTGGTGGCATAGTGGGATGAAGCGGCCTGGACCAACCTTACATGTCATCGCACATCAGACCGGTTCCATGACTGACATGCAACTAGTTTTGCATAAGTGGCTGGCGGGTGTCTGTCTCTCCTACTATAGTCAATATCTGATTTACAACGAGTTGCTAATAACTTAGTTATCATCGTTGTGGTTCCATGTTCGTAGGTAAGACCGGTTCTATCTTCGAAAGCCCTCAGCCACGTAAAACTTGCAATGGATAAATTAGAGGCATCTAGTTTAGATTGTTGCTGGGCTAGTATCATGATATGGTAATGTTGTAAGTAGATGTATGATAGATACCCTTACAACACATCTAACGTGTAAGTTCCATAGACCTTGGCCTTACACACAAAGGAATGATAGAGATCATACCACGATGCATATGATGGTGATCAAATGCATGGACCATATCATCCCACTTTACACATTAGATGTTTGCATCTTATATTGCTAGTTTGGCATTTTAGTAGCATTATAAGATGATCCCTCATTTAAATATCAAGATAAAATGTGTTCTTCCTTAAGTATGCACTATTCTATGGATCGTGTTTCGAGACATCACGTGATGATCGGTTGTACTCGACTCTACGCTTTCATACAATGAGTGTAAGACAATTTTACACACGCGAATACTAAGGTTATTACTTGGTGAGCCTAGCATGTACAGACATGGCCTCGGAACACGGACCGAAAGGCTAAGCATGAGTCATATAGTTGATGTGATGCCCATATTGATGCTCGCCTTTGAAGCTACACCAACTCACGTGATGGTCGGACTTGGTGTAGTGGATTTGGTTCATGTAATCACCAAAAGGCACGAGGGATGTCATTTTTGAGTGGGAGTTCATTTCTAATTTGGATTAGTCGAACTCAATTTGTCATAAACTAAATCAAAGTGAATTTGCATAATTTGTTGCAGTCATTGGCGTCTGATCACTACCTTATGCTTAGTTTTAATTGAGATAATAGAACTATAGAATTCTGGATATTTACTTTACGAACTGGTATCGTATTTTTTTGAATGTCAATTTAAAGTTTAGAAGTCCTATTGCAAACTTTCAGCAAACTCTATTTACTCCATGAAGTTTAATAAGTAGTATTAAATCAAGAGTAAGAATTCCAATGTTAGTATCTAAAGTATCATGTTTGCCTCCATGATTTTTGATATTCAAAAGTTGTTTTAATATCAAGATTATCTAGGAGCTGAAAAATTGTTTTAGAAACCATCATGTGTAAAAGATATTGTGATATCCGAAATAATGTTTTTGGTTGCATTATGATAGAGTATAATTTAGCAAAATACATGTTCTCATATTATGAGAATTTGTGAAGGATGGCGATGCTAGGCATCCGGATCTCGCAAAAAGGTTTTTGGGAACTAACATTATACTCGCGATTCTTCCTTACAAGCTATAGTAGCTTGATCATGGAAGTTGTCATGATAAGGATGAATAGAAGATGTAATTAAAATGTTTACTACACTAATAGATTACTAAAGAATGGATTTTTGAAAGAATACCAAACATTTGATGATGGTGATCCACTTCAAAGTGCAAGTCCAAAGGTATTAGTATTTGACTATATACGCTTTGTACTATGTGTCATGTGAATGACACCACTATTGATGTTGATAGATTCTTTTAAAAGGAAAAGGAATTGCTGAAAGAGAATCAATAAAATATTTGGCAGAAAAGAAAAAGTTGGAAATGTCTAGCTTAGGTATATAGAAGATTACATGTTATGGTAGTATTTCTTGCTTGTTAAACAATGTGGCTCTTAGGTATTGGATACCGATATTGGATACCGAATTGGTTGGTATGAAGTGTCATACAGGACAACGCAATTCATGAACTACAATGGCCTAAGTAACTAGCAAGAGAATAAGTGATGATGTTCATCAAAAACAAATAAAGTGTTATTGTGTTTTTCGTTGTCGTCAAACCTAGCCTTCAAGATTTGTTTAAATAATTGTTATTTCGTTCTGGTATTACGAGAGCAATGGTTGTTCAAATAATTACCTTATTCCATAAAGGATGGATGAACTTTTTACAAGTCTAGTGGGAGAAATCACATCCATAAACACTATTGCTAAAATGTCGCAAGACAAATGATTAAAATATCACTTATGAAGTGACATCGCTGTTTTAAATTATATTGGAAAGAAAACATGAAGAAACTCCATGTTGATGGATTTTTGGAGTCTTTGATTTTGATCAATTGACACATGTGAGACTTTCCTCGAGATAATTGAAACTCCGTCCATAGGCCAAAGAGGAATGGATGACCAACTTATTGGATATTATACATATTGATGTATATAGTCCATTATATGTAGCCATATGCGATGGATCTTTTTTCCTTCATATACTTTCTCTAGAAATTTAAGTGAATAATTCTATATATTTACTTAATAAGGAAGAAGTATGAAACATTTGAAAATTGTTCAAAGACTTTCAAGATGAAGTGGAAAATCATTGTAACAAGAAAATAAAATAGTTTATGATTTGATCATAAAGGAAGATATTTGAGTTACATGTTTAGCAAAACACTTAAGATCTGAGGAATTGTTCCATGATTTGTGTTTCCCGATAAACCATAGGAGTATGGCATATTCGAGATATGAAATCAAACCGTGTTTGACATGGTAAGATCAAAGGTGTCATTTATAAAACTACCATTATGTTTTAAGGATTGAAGCTTTAGAGACTACCGCTTTTACACTGAAAAGAGCACCATCGTGATCCGTAGAAATGACACCATATAAGTTATGGTTTGGGATAAAACCCGAATTGTCTTTTCTTAAACTCTGGTATGCTATGCATAAGTAAAATGTTTACAACCAAAGTCGGATAAGCATGTCTTTGTAGGTTATCCCAAAGAATTTCTTGGGAATTTCTCCATAACACCGAGGACAAAAGAGTTTGTTACTTGGAACGTCAAGTTTCTTGAGAAGGAATTTTTTGCGAAAAGTTAAGTGGGAGGACAATAGAACTTTGATAAGGTTGTTGAACCTTAGCTATATGTGCTAAGTAGCGCAGCGCCGGAAAGTGTCACGGTGGCGGCCACAATGCTCATGGCTCCCGTGATTACAAAGGTTGTAATCTCGGAGATTAGAGTTCATATTGAACCGTGTGGGTCGGTAAGAATCAAATAGTGATATTTGATAAACAAGTCGTTATTGTTTTGACAATGATGAACCTACTGCATGTAAAGAAGCGATGATGGTCCCTGACTCCATAAAATGACTAGAAGTCATAGAATCCGTGATAGTATCCATACACGAGAATCAAGTTGCTTAACTTGGAAGACCCTCTGAAAAGGCGTAGAGCCTATTGGTCGTGTTTGTATCTATAAAGAAATAGACATGGATGTTTAACATCTATGAAATAGTCGACATGTCAGAAAGAAATTTATGGCAATGTTCAAGGAGTTGACTATGACAAGATTTGATCTTTCATAGCGATATATAGTCTTGATGGATTAATGTAGCAACCACTACATATAATTTGGTGTATGGTAGTTGAATAAACAAAACAAGGTTCTTCTAATAAAACGGTTACCTAGGACGTGTACATGACATGGTCCGAAGGGTTTTGTTAATTCAAAGGATGCTAAAAGGGCATGCAAACTTCAATAGTTGAAGTAAGCATAGCGGAGTTGGAATCTTCACCATGATGAAACTGTTAAAATAGTTTAAATTCATCGGAGATGATGAAGATGCTTGCATTTGCAAGAAATTAAGTGGGAGCACTGAGACATATTTCTAATACAAGATGATGAAGATGCTTGCATTTGCAAGAAATTAAGTGGGAGCGCTGAGACATTTTTCTATTACTTTGTATTAGAAATATGTCTCAGCCACTTAATTTCTTGCAAATGTATCTATCATCTCCGATAATTTAAACTATTTTAACAGTTTCATCATGGTGAAGATTCCAACTCGCTATGCTTACTTCAACTATTGAAGTTTGCATGCCCTTTAGCATCCTTTGAATTAACAAAACCCTTGGACCGTGTCTTGTCCACGTCCTAGGTAACCATTCTATTAGAAGAACATTGTTTTGTTTGTTCAACTACCATACATCAAATTATATGTAGTAAGACTAAATATCGCTATGAAAGATCAAAATCCAAACATGACCGATAGATTCATCATTGTAAAAACAATAACGACTTGCTTATCAAATCAGAACTCTAATCTCCGAGATCACACCTTTGTAATCACGGAAGCCATGAGCATTAAGTTCAACAACCTTATCAAAGTTCATTCTCAAGAAACTTGACGTTGCAAGTGACAAACTCTTTTGTCCTCAGTGTTATGGAGAAATTCCCAACAAATTCTTTGGGATAACCTACAAAGACGTACTTATCCGACTTTGGTTGTAAATATTTTACTTATGCATAGCATACCAAAATTTAAGAAAATACAATTCCGGTTTTATCCCAAACCATAACTTATATGGTGTCATTTCAACGGATCACGATGGTGCTCTTTTCAGTGTAAAAGCGGCAGTTTCTAAAGCTTTAATCCTTAAAACATAATGGCAGTTTTATAAATGACACCTTTGATCTTACCATGTTAAACATGGTTTGATTTCATCTCTCGAATATGCCATACTCCTATGGTTTATTGGGAAACACAAATCATGGAAAAATTCCTCAAATCTTAGGTGTTTTGCTAAATATGTAACTCAAATATCTTCCTTTATGATCAAATCATTGATTTTCACTTCATCTTGAAAGTCTTTGAACAATTTTCAAAATGTTTCATACTTCTTCCTTATTAAGTAAATATATAGATATATTCACTTAAATTTCTAGAGAAAGCATATGAAGCAAAAAGATCCATCACATATGGCTACACATAATGGACTATATACATCTACATGCATAATATCCAATAAATTAGTCATCCGTTCCTCTTTGGCGTATGGACGGAGTTTCAATTATCTCGAGGAAAGTCTCACATGTGTCAATTGATCAAAATCAAAGACTCCAAAAATCCATCAACATGGAGTTTCTTCATGTTTTCTTTCCAATATAATTTAAAATAGCGATGTCACTTCATAAGTGATATTTTAATCATTTGTCTTGCGACATTTTAGCAATAGTGTTTATGGATGTGATTTCTCCCACTAGACTTGTAAAAAGTTCATCCATCCTTTATGGAATACGGTAATTATTTGAACAACCATTGAAATAACAATTATTTAAACAAATCTTGAAGGCTAGGTTTGACAACGAAAAACACAATAACACTTTATTTGTTTTGATGAACATCATCACTTATTCTCTTGCTAGTTAGGCCATTGTAGTTCATGAATTGCGCTGTTGTGCATGACACTTCATACCAACCAATTCAATACCTAAGAGCCACATTGTTTAACAAGCAAGAAATACTACCATAACATGTAATCTTCTATATACCTAAGCTGGACATTTAATATTTTATAGATTCTCTTTCAGCAATTCCTTTTCCTCTTAAAAGAATCTATCAACATCAATAGTGGTGTCATTCACATGACACATGGTACAAATCTTGTATATAGTCAAATACTAATACCTTTGGACTTGCACTTTGAAGTGGATCACCATCATCAAATGTTTGGCATTCTTTCAAAAATCCATTCTTTAGTAATCTTTTAGTGTAGTAAACATTTTACTTACATCTTATATTCATCCTTATCATGACAACTTTCATTATCAAGCTACTATAGCCTATAAGGAAGAATCGCGAGTATAATGTTAATTCTTCACAAATTCTCATAATATGAGATTTTGCTAGATTATACTCTATCATAATGCAACCAAAAACATTGTTTTCAGATATCACAATCTTCCACACATGATGGTTTCTGAAACAATTTTCAGCTCCTATATAATCTTGATATTAAAACAACTTTTGAATATCAATAATCATGGAGGCAAACATGATACTTTAGATACTAGCATTCTTGATTTAATACTACTTATTAAACTTCATGGAGTAAATAGAGTTTGCTGAAAGTTTGTAATAGGACTTATAAACTTTAAATTGACATTCAAAACAATATTATCTCAATTAAAACTAAGCATAAGGTAGTGAAACAACAAATTATGCAAATTCACTTTGATTTAGTTTATGACAAATTGAGTTTAATCCAAATTAGAAATGAACTATCCCTCATGCCTTTTTGGTGATTACATGAACCAAATCCACTACACCAAGTCCGATCATCACGTGAGTCGTAGCTTCAAACATCAATATGGACATCACATCAATTATATGACTCATGCTTAACCATGAAAGCATAGAGTCGAGTACACCCGATCATCACGTGATGTCTCGAAACACGATCCATAGGATGGTGCATACTTAAGGAAGAACACATTTTATCCTGATATCTAAATAGGGATCATCTTACAATGCTACCAAAAGCGCAAAACTAGCAGTATAAGATGCTAACATCTAATGTGTAAAGTGAGATGATATGGTCCATACATTTGATCTCTATCATTTGCATCATGGTATGATCTCTATCATTCCTTTGTGTGTAAGGCCAAGGTCTATGGAACTTACACGCTGAATGTGTTGTAAGCGTATCCATCATACATCTACTTACAACAATACCATATCAATACACTAGCCCAACAACGATCTAAAATAGACGCCTCTAATTTATCAATTGCAAGTTTTACGTGGCTTAGGGCTTTTGGAGATAGAACCGTTCTTACCTACGAACATGGAACCACAACGAGGATAACCAAGTTATTAGCAACTCGTTGTAAATCAGATATTGACTATAGTAGGAGAGACAGACACCCGCCAGCCACTTATGCAAAACTAGTTGCATGTCAGTCGTGGAACCGATCTCATGTACGATGACATGTAAGGTTGGTCCGGGCCGCTTCATCCCACGATCCCACCAATATCCAAAATACATACAAGATGCAATAACATGACCATCATTGCCCACATATAAACATATGTGTACTACCCGTGCAAAGCACCTACGCATAGATCAGGCTCTGATACTGGTCCAACATAGAAAACAAAAAATTTCCTACGATGAGAACTACACGCCAAGATCTATCTACTAGGTACAAAGCAACAGGTGGACATACATCCATCGAGAACTTACCGTCGAAGACAACGAGTTTTGTTAACGAGTAGGAACTCGTGGTTGATGTAGTCGTACACTTGCCGATCTCAAGATCGTGAGGAAGTCTGAGCGCCGCAACTCAGCAGCGCATCCGTACTCGCACACACGTTCAAGCCACCGTACAACCTCCACCTCCTCGCTCCAACGATCCAGCGGAAGCAGCAACTCCTTCCAGACGAAATGCCACTGGGAACATGTATCTCGCTAATCTGAGACCATGGGGAAATAATTCTAGAGGGGGAGAGAGATCCTTCACAAGGAGGTGTGTGGAAGAAGGAGGAAGAGGGTGGCCTTTTATAGGAGGAGGGGGGTGCCCCTCCTTCATGGCCGACGCATGGGGGAGGTGACCCTTCACCTCCTCCATTCTTGTGGTGGTAACCCCTCCACATTAAAATGCCTCTTCACATTCCCTTTTAAAGTCCCCACTTTAAATGCATTAAAATTCTCCAAGTTTAATGCTCTCTATTTAATAAAACTCTTTTATTAAATTTATTCAGAATTTTGTTAATTACTTTAATTAACAAACATTCACATATAACCCCTTGCAATATTTCAATATCACATGCAGAACCACTTTCTGCAATTTCACCCGAAACAATTTCCGGTTTCCATCGAAACAATTCCTGCGCTTTGCAATTCTTTCGCCTGAAACATATGTGCTCCAAAATGGTGTCCAATAACTCTTAAGTGTGTCACCCTACGGTTCGCGAATAATGCAGACATGATTGAAACACTTCTCAGATAAATAATCAGCAGCGGGACCTGGAGGTTCATACTGACTCCTGCATATTCAACGATGACTTCTGTGATCGTGAGAACCTTTAACGCTTGTAACTGAATCCCTTTGTCTCGCGATATATTACATGTCCGAGATTCGATCATCGGTATATCCATACCTAGTTTGATCTAATTTCTTGACGTTCTGCACTTTTCTCGTTCCCGTGATATAACATTCTAGTGATCACATCACTTGCTTGCAAGCTATCTTAATGTGATATCACCGAGAGGGCCCAGAGTATATCTATCCGTCATAGGGATTGACAAATTCCACTCTTGGTCCATGAGCCTCAACATAACACCTTCGTAGCACTAAACCCATCTTTATAGTCACCCTGTTACTGTGTGACGTTTGATGTTATCAAGATACTCTTCCGGTGTTAGCAATTAACATGATCTCATGGTCTAAGGATAAAGATTACTTCGTATGGTGTTATAGAAATATAAACATAATGACTTGATCGTAATGCTATACTTCAGATGAATGTTCATCACATCATTCCACCAATGTTGTGACCTCGTTATTAACAACATCCAATGTCCATGATCAGGAAACCTTGATCATCTTGTTAATCAACGAGCTAGTCTATAAGAGAGGCATAACTAGGAACCCTTTTTGTTTATTAAGCACACATGTATTGATGTTTCCGATCAATACAATTATAGCATGCAAAATAAACATTTATCATAAACATGGAATAAGATAATAACCACTTTATTATTGCCTCTCGGGCATATTCCCTTCAGTATCTTGTATTGACACAAGTTAAGAATTTCATTAAAATAAGATTTCGATGAAAGACTTGGGCAAAACCAGAATATTTGGCATCAATATCTATATGGATAGATTGAGGCACTAATATGGTTGTGACAGACATACATATATGAGATATTGAAAGGGTTCAATATGGAAACAATAAGAAAGCTTCTTGCTACATGGAAAGGATTGTATCAAGATTCAAGTGTTTCAACACTTGGTGAGTAAAATCACATGAAGATTTTGATCGATTATACCGTGATATGTATATATCCAGAATGTCCTATGCTCTAAATGTTATGAGCACATACCAGAATGATTCATAAGATGATCATTGGACAATAGTAAAGATATTCTTATGAGCTTTGGAAGAACTAATAATATATCATGTATAAGTGACAAATAGTTAAAGGTAGTTCATTGTAAAGTGTTACATTGATACTAGTTTTGTCACAAGATACAAATTAAATTTATCTCAATTTGGACTATGGGTGGCACAATGTAATGGAAAGGATGTTCCATGATGGATTTGGATGAGTTCCAAAGTTGAGACATTGGGACGGATACTAAAAAAAGGGCTAAGTATATGACTGCTATAGTAGCAGCAAAGGAGGGCACTTGTGTTAAGTAGTTTGTTATCAAACTAGGTGTGGTTCAAAGTGGGCTAATACTATGAAGATATATTGTATGACAATAATATAAACATATTTTAACCCGAACAAACTAAAGGTCTCACCAAAGGACCAAATTTATACAATGCCATCTCATTTGAGAATGAGTGATGCGTAGAGACGCAAAGACATGCAAATACACACGGACCTGAAACTATCAGATCCGGAGATTATGTTAACCACTAGCAATGGCGTATATGCAACACCAGAAAGCCATAGGTGTTCGACACGCAAAGTTTTTCAAACTAGATTATTGACTCTAGTGCAAGTGGGAGACTGAAGGGAATATACCCGAGAGGCAATGATAAAGTGGTTATTATCTTGTTCCATGTTTATGATAAATGTTTATTTTGCATGCTATAATTGTATTAATTGGAAGCGTTAATACATGTGTGTTTAATAAACAAAATAAAAAGTTCCTAGTAATGCCTCTCATATAAACTAGCTTGTTGATTAACAAGATGATCAAGGTTTCCTGATCATGGACATTGGATGTTGTTAATAACAAGGTCACAACATTGGTGGAATGATGTGATGAACATTGATCCAAAGTATAGCATTACGATCAAAGTCATTATGTTTATATTGCCATAACATCATACGAAGTAATCTTAGTCCTTAGACCATGAGATCATGTTAATTGCTGACACCGGATGAGTATCTTGATAACATCAAACGTCACACCGTAACAGGGTGACTATAAAGGTGGGTTCAGTGCTACGAAGGTGTTATGTTGAGGCTCATTGGTGACCCACAAGTATAGGGGGTGTATCGCAGTATCTTCGAGGGAAGTGAAACCCAATTTATTGATTCGACACAAGGGGAGCCAAAGAATATTTATAAGTCTTAACAACTAAGTTGCCAATTCAGCTGCACCTAGAAACAATCTTGCTCAGAGCAGTTTATCAGTAGCAACAGTTTTGTAGTAGGAATAGTAAAAGTAGCAGCAGTAGTAAAGTAAAGACAGTAGTAACAATAGCAGTAAACAGTGGGATTCGAGTGCGGTAGACATAGGGATGGATGGATGGGCGTTGCATGGACAAGACAATTCACATAGCAATCAGAACATAGGGCAATTGCAGATAAATAAGATAAAGCATGCAAGTACTAGACAATCCTAGGCATGTGTTCCATATATAGTCATACGTGCTCGCAATGAGAACTTGCACACCATCTTTTGTCCTGCCAGCCCGTTTGCAGTGGGGCCTCAAGGGAACTACTGGCAATTAAGGTGCTCCTTTTAATAGAGCACCGGAGCAAAACATTAACATTCCGTGAACACATGTGATCCTCACATCAAAGCCATTCCCTCCGGTTATCCTGATTTCTGTCACTTCGGGGCCTTTGGTTCCGGACAACAACGTGTGTATACAACTTGCAGATAAGACCAAAAACAATACTATCATAATGAATCAATAACATGTTCAGATCTGAAATCATGGCACTCGGGCCCTAGTGACAAGCATTAAGCATAACAAGTCGCAACAAAGTCATAAAGCACTAATAAAAGATACTAGGCACCATGCCCTAACAATCCGATGCCATTACATGAACGATCTCATCCAATCCCTACCATCCCATAGCCTACAGCGGGGGATTACTCACTCATAGATGGGGGAAACATGGATGGTCGATGGAGAAGCGATGGTGATGATGATGGCGATGATCTCCTCCAATTCCCCGTCCCGGCAGGGTGCCAGAACGGAGTTTCTGGTGCTGTTTCGTGGAATCTGGTGGTGGCGGCGGAGCGGAACTCCTTCTAGAAAAACGTCGAACCCCCCAAAGTTTTTAGGTCAGAAGGCTCATTATAAGCGAAGAGAGAGGCCGAGGGGGTGCCTGGGGGGCCCACACCACCCCCTGGCGCGGCCTGGCCTGGCCCGCGCCAGCAGGTGGTGTGGCCACCCCCTGGCTCTTCTCTGTCTCGTATTCTGGCTCCTGGAGTCTTCGGGTGAAATAGGATTTTTGGCATATTTTCCCGGATTTTTCTTGATAGTTGGTTTTCTGCACAAAAAGTAGACACCAAGGCAATTCTGCTGAAAACAGCGTCAGTCCGCATTAGTTGCATCCAAATCACACAAGTTTAGAGGAGAAACAATAGCAAAAGTGTTTGGGAAAGTAGATACGTTTTGGACGTATCAACTCCCCCAAGCTTAGCTTATTGCTTGTCCTCAAGCAATTCAGTTGAAAACTGAGTGCGATAAAAGAACTTTCACGAACACATTTGCTTCATGTGATGTAAATATTATCAGCAATGTGATCAACTACTTAGGCAATTCATAATAAAGAGTATGCAACTGAGTCTACCCAATAGTCATTGCAAGCTATGAAGAGATTCCAACTCAAAAATAATAAGTAGCATGAGGCACAAACATAAGCAACATTACAATGCTCATAGAAAGGTATGATAGAGTGGTATTTCGCTTGCCTTTTATTATGAATGTCAAGGCACCTCTAAAGTTCAAGTGATGACTAGAAGTAAAGATATCAAGGATATAAGCATCAAAGTCATAACACAAATAATCAAGTAATGGAACAAACACAAAGAATGACAACTATGCTCTCAAGAAGGTGCTCAAAGAATATGTGGAGACTCAACAAGTAGAAGAAAAGGTTTTGAATATTTTGAAAGGCTTCCAAATGCTGAAAGTATGGTACTCATTAGCTTTGAGCTCTCATTGCCCCTATCATAAGCATCTTTAATGTGGTTAAGGTGAGAGTGAGGTCCAATCTGAGTTATATGCTTGGCAGACTATAAACTGAAAATCCCAAGTCCCTTGAGTACGAGGGCTGCTCCTCATGCTACTCATCTCTAGTTACCGGTAAGTTCTTGTCATCGTAAGTATGTGCGTATCAATGAGAACCGCCAACGGGGTACCCCTTGCCCGATGATACGGAAGAATCCCCATATCAAAATGACAAGGTAAGCAGACAATGAGTATCTCAGCAATCTTCTTATTTACCATGGGAAAATGGTGCTTTTTTCTCTCTTTCCTCTTTTCATAAATCTCTTTTTCTTTTCTTTTTCTCAATAGCTATCTCTCTCTTTTTTGTATAAGAAGAATGCTTCATAGATATCATTATGGTTACGCTACAGGTTTCCACCATGTCAGCATGGATTAGACCAGTGGCCTAGGCGTTTTTATAACACACATACATAACTCCATGGACTTACAAGCTCCCCTTTTATTTCACACCAACGACATCCGCAAACAAAAGAGCAAGGTATCAACTGGGTATATATTTACAAGTGTTGAAAGCGTTCCCCATGACAACACGGTTCTGCTAATCCCTAGCCTATAATTAGCAAGCATATAACTTTCATGGAGAGTTCACAATGGTTCAGGTTTATTAAGTGCAGGAAATAAAGTGTGCCATCAAGTTCGTGAGATCTTTACTAACTTTCTCATAACAAGCAAACATTTTATTTGGAAGAAAACAAGGCATATTGAATATGCACGGAAGTAGCAAATGATGCTAATAGGTAGGTATGGTGGACACTTTGGAAATCTTTGGTTTAGGGAGTTGGAAACTTGAGTAAAACACTTAGTGGAAATGAAGGCTAGCAATAGTAAGGGAGCGACAAACGAGAGAGCAATAGCTGTCATTATCATGCTTGCAACAAAACAGGACTACTCATGACATGAAAGTGATTCAAGATCCTCAAGGCAAAATAATTCATCGAGGCTCAACTGATTATTACAGTCATGTGCATGCGTGAGCATGTGCCAAGTCAATTCAAATGAAACATTCCGAGGAGGATACCACTGTGTCATACCAATTTATGAATAGAGCAATGAAAGGAAACATTCATAAGACATGCTACAAACTATTAGCGAGCTGGAGCTAATCATAAGAAAGCAAGAACTACTAAGCATCCAAAGATAACATACACCCTACATGAACAGACTAAGCATGCTCACAGTGATGAGTATATGTACAAAAATGAAAACAAATAGAGTTTGTTACCAGCCTCTTACCACGCCTCAAGTTGTCATTAATCCTCATTATTGCTCTTCACTTGTGTGGCTTGAATAATAATATGAGACCAATATTCCACTGAGGACTGCTGAACCCTGTAGCAAACTCACAAAACCAAAGAAGAACGACAAATATTTTTGGTGTTTTCGATTTTTAAACAAGAACCAAAAGGGAAAAACAAGCAAAGCAAAATCTTTTTGGGTTTTTCGAATAGTTCAAACAAAGCAAAAAGGGAAAAACAAACCAAGGCAAAAAGAAGAAGCAAACCAAAGAGAAAAAACAGAAATATTTTTGGTCTTTTTGTGTTTTAGAAAGCAAAAGCAAAAGAAAAATGAAAACTAAAAAGAGAACGAAAACATGAATATACAAAGTACCAACGCAACATGATATGGAGATGAGTGCGGTGTCGGCGTACCTCCTCCCAAGCTTAGGCTTTTGGCCTAAGTGGGTATCAATCCCAAGCTGGCCAGGATGAAGTGTTACCCTGGTACGATGAAGAGGTCCCCTCATCCTGGTGCGAGCTCGAGTACGTCCCTCCGTAATGCGTAGAGTAATCATAGGAGGGCACATCCTCCTGGTGCTGCTCGTGGAACCCCAGCAAGCGAAGCTGCTCGTCCACCTCCTCCTTGGAGCGCGACCATGGTCTTCTGTGAACACTAAACAAAGCAGGCTGTGGAAAAAGGATCTCCCTTTCATCCCCGTTAGTGAAAAGCATCCTATATACTAGACTGTTCAAATCAGACGTCGAAGTGACAAAGTGATGAGTTTTCATAGCAACAAGGTCAAGCCTCTATGGTGCTAGCATAGCATCATAGGGATCCACTGAAATACCTAATGCATTGACTATACGCGAGGCAATGATGCCCCCATAGATAGGCCCCCTAGCAGCGAGGCGGCGAGCAATAAGCGAGCCAAGATTGTATCGAGTATCATTGTTAAGCGCACCAGCAAGGAATGCTAAATGATAGTTGGAGATATTACTTGTGTTCTCCCTACCAAGTACACTAGTAGCAAGATAATATGCAAAGTATCTAAGAGCAGGGAGTTGGATATGTCTTATCTTTCCGTGTTGCGCCACACGGTCATCATCATTGGTCACCCCTCGGTAAAGCTCCAACAAATCAGCGGGTCGCCCTTGAATTTTCTTCACGGTCCCTATCATGCGTACACCTACAATACTGCAAAATCTCTCCAAAAGCATGTTGAAGGGCAGATTATAGATTTTAAAAGAGACAGTCGACTGATAGGATGTGTTAGTAAACGTGAAGCTCTCAACAAAAGTTTTGGTGAGCGTAGCGTATTGCGCACTCTCGTCTTGCATATATGAGGTCAAACCAACTCTCTCAATCAGTAGCAAGAAATCATCAAGAATACCTGCAGCTTGTAAGAAAGTAAAACAAGGAAAATAGGATGGGTGAGCATCCCCATCATCCCTTTCACTACCAATACGAGTTGCAATGAGATCTTCGTTGTATGATGGCCTAGCTTGAGAGGTTGTTCTTGAGGGCCTCGACCTCCTAGGTGCATCACTCTCAAATATCTCTCCAAAAGTATGGTCGTTCATGCTTGGTATTCTGAAATTTAAACACCTATTAAACAAGTGATTGCAAAGTAAATATAATGAAGGGTTCTACTCATAGGGACTTGCAAGAGGCCTAAACATGCATCAAAACTATATCTCTAAGCATCAAACAAGCTTACAAGCTGTCATAACCAGTCACCTACAGCAGCAAAATACTCAATATATAATCCACTAAACACAAATCTACTTGGACAAGGGGAGGAGTCACATACCAGGGAACAAATGCTCCAAATTTCACCAAGAAAGATGGGCTGAGCAAGGAGATCGAAAAAATCGAGAGCAAGCACAGCAAGAACGCGATTTTGAGCAATGAACTGGAGCTTACTCGGGAGAGAGAAGAAAGTGGCAGGTGAGAGAGTTAGTGGGGGGCCAGGGGTGGCCCACACCAGGGCATGGCGCCACCCAGGGCTGGCCGCGCCACCATGTGGTGTGCCTGCCTGGTGGCCCCCCTGGTACCTCCCAGGTACTCCTCTGCCCCTTTTTTCATGTAAAAATTTAATATGAATATTCTGGAATTTTTCGAGACACTTTATTTTTGGGCATTTTCAGGCATAGAAGAATGGTTTTTTTTACAGACAGATTTTTCTTTTCTTTTGGAAACATGATGCAAGGACAAAACAAAGCTAGAACTATAGAAGTTCTAAGACACTCTAACATGCAAGCAACTAACAACAAAAAGAAAACTAAATGAAAGCAAAAACTAAAATGCAAAGGATAGAAATAAACAGAGATAATCATGGTGAAAACATTGTTTTGTTCAATGAAATCCTTTTGTTAACAAGGTTGATCAAGTCTTGCTACCAAAACAATTCCATATGAGACAAAACTTTGTATTCCACTAATGATTATGTTACCTCAACCTTGATAGCAATAGTCCCAATCATAATAGTTTCAAATTTTTCTCTTGGTATGGGACAATATATTTCTCCAACTTGAATGCCTTCAACATGTTCAATTGAATTCGAACCATAAGTCCTTTCAATCTTCTTGGGGAAATAGACAGTATGTTCCTTGTCATTAACATTGAAGGTAACCTTTCCTTGATTACAATTAATAACAGCTCCTACAGTATTAAGAAAAGGTCTCCCAAGAATAATAGACATATTATCATCTTCAGGCATTTCAAGCACAACAAAATCAAATAATATCAAGCAATTATGAGCCACTTGAACAGGTACATCCTCACATATACCCACAAGAATAGTGGTAGATTTATCAACCATTTGCAAAGATATATCAGGTGGTATCAATTTTTCAAGCTAAAGCCTCTTATAGAGAGAGAAAGGCATAACACTAACTCCAGCTCCCAAATCACACAAAGCAGTTCTAATATAACTGTTCTTTATAGAGCAAGGGATAGTTGGAATCCCTGGGTCTCCAAGTTTCTTAGGAACCTTACCATTAAAGGAATAATAAGCAAGCAAAGTAGAAATTTCTTCATTAGGGATCTTCCTTTTATTCGAGACAATGTCCTTCATATACTTTGAGTAAGGAGGCAATTTAATAGCATCAGTCAAAGGAATTTGCAAGAATAAAGGCTTCATCCACTCACAAAACTTATTATAATGTTCATCCTCCTTTGACTTGTGTTTCTTATCAGGGAAAGGCATAGGCTTTTGGACCCAAGGTTCTCTTTCACTACCATGTTTCTTAGCAATAAAATCTTCTTTGGTGTATTTAGTATTCTTAGTGTGGTTTTTAGGTTCTTCTTCAACTTTTTCTTCATTAGGAACTTCATTTTCTTCATTACCACTTTCAGTTTCAGCATCAGAGATAGATATACTATTAGGATCTATAGCAGGTTTAGAGGGTTCTACAATAGTTTTATGTTTCTTTTTTCCTTTTCTTATGAGTAGAACCACAATTTTCAGCTTGTTGAGAATCCTGCTCAATTCTTTTGGGATGCCCCTCAGGATATAGAGGATCCTGGGTAGCAGCACCACTTCTAGTTCTAATTTCATAAGCATGTTTTTCTTTAGCTGCATTAACTAGCAAGTCGTTTTGCACTTTAACGAGTTGATCTATTTGAGTTTGAACCATTTGAAAGTGTTTAATAATCATTTTAACGTCATTAGAGGTTCTTTCCACAATATCTTTCAACTCAACAATAGCTCTAGTGTTTTCCATTAGATGATTTTGCACCCTTTTATTAAAGTTATCTTGCTTAACAATAAAGATATCGAATTCTTCTAAGCATTGATCATGAGGTTTAGAGTAAGGGATATCACCTTCATCAAAGTGTTGGAGAGAGTGTACCTCAATAGTGGATGAGTAGGGAATAGGCTTACATAATTCTTCTATAGGAGGTAAATTCTTGACATCTGCAGCTTCAATTCCCTTCTCCTTAAGACATTTCTTAGCTTCCTTCATCACTTCATCATTTGATTCAATAACTCCCCTCTTCTTTGATGTTGGAATAGGCACCGGAATAGATGGTTCAGGTATAATTACTTCAGGTATAGCTTGTTCAGGAGGAGTCCAATCTTCATAATTCTTACTTATTTTAGCCATTAATTCCTCAGCTTCCTTAGGAGTCCTATTCCTAAATACACATCAGCACAACAATCTAGGTATGTCCTAGATTCCTCTGTTAGTCCATTATAAAATATATCAAGAAGCCCATTCTTAGGTAATGGACTTCCAGCCTGTGCATGAATCAAAGCACAAAACCTTGCCCAAGATTCAGGCAATACCTCTTTTTCTCCCTGTTTAAAATCAAAAATTTCTTGCAAAATAGCATGTCTAGCACTAGGAGGAAAATATTTCTGCAGGAAAGTATTAATCAAGCACTCAGGGCTATCAATAGATCCAGGAAGTAAATTACTAAACCAAGTTTTAGCTTCTCCTTTCAGTGAAAAGGGGAAAATCTTAGCAACAAAGTAAGTACGCATCTTAATATCATCAGAGAACAAGCCACTCATGGTAGAAAGTTCATTCATATGTGCTATCGCACTTTCATTCTTAGTCCCACAAAAAGGTTCTTTCTCGACAATTGCTATGTAAGATAGATTGAGAGAAAAATCATAATCTTTATCTGTAATGTTTATGGGAAAAGCAACAAACTTAGCAATAGGTGACAATTTTGGTCTAATAGTACGCCTCTCAAGGAGACTCTTAGCAGCGCTCCTATCATGGGTGTTTTTACATTCTTTAATAAATTCATCGGTCATCTCAACATAACCATCTTCAATATCATAACTCTCACTAGACTCAGGTGAACTAACAGGTGTGGTAGTGTCTTCATTAGGAGTTTCGGTATTTCCAGCTATAGTTCTAGCAATACTAGCATCTACGAAAGGACCTAATGAACCACTCTTATCAAGCACAGTAGAAGCAGCATCATAAGCATCAGAAGTTTCAGATTCAGCAGTAGTAGCAGTGTGTGTAGCATGTGTATGTGGTGGTGTAAGGAACTTACTCAAAACAGTCGGTGAATCAAGAGGAACATAGGTGTTCAGAACCGTACCTCTTCTTGTAGTGGATGGTAAAATAGGAACCTTGCCATCATGAGACTTACCCATGATGGATGGATAGCAGCGAACAATAGAGAATCCAAGTGAACTTGATAAATAAAGCTATGTTCCCCAGCAACGGCGCCAGAAAATAGTCTTGATGACCCACAAGTATAGGGGGTGTATCATAGTATCTTCGAGGGAAGTGAAACCCAATTTATTGATTCGACACAAGGGGAGCCAAAGAATATTTATAAGTCTTAACAACTGAGTTGTCAATTCAGCTGCACCTATAAAATAATCTTGCTCAGAGCAGTTTATCAGTAGCAATAGTTTTGTAGTAGGAATAGTAAAGTAGCAGCAGTAGTAAAGTAAAGGCAAGAAGTTACAATAGCGATGGCAAAGTGGGATTCGAAAAGGTAGGCATAGGGATGGATGGACGGGCGTTGCATGGACAAGAAAATTCACATAGCAATCAGAACATAGGGCAATTGCACATAAATAAGATAAAGCATCCAAGTACTAGACAATCCTAGGCATGTGTTCCATATATAGTCATACGTGCTCGCAACGAGAACTTGCACAACATCTTTTGTCCTGCCAACCCGTTTGCAGTGGGGCCTCAAGGGAACTACTGGCAATTAAGGTGCTCCTTTTAATAGAGCACCGGAGTAAAGCATTAACACTCCATGAACACATGTGATCCTCACATCAAAGCCATTCCCTCCGGTTATCCCGATTTCTGTCACTTCGGGGCCTTTGGTTCCGAACAACAACATGTGTATACAACTTGCAGATAAGACCAAAAACAATACTATCATAATGAATCAATAACATGTTCAGATCTGAAATCATGGCACTCGGGCCCTAGTGAGCATTAAGCATAACAAGTCACAACAAAGTCATAAAGCACTAATAAAAGATACTAGGCACCATGCCCTAACAATCTGATGCCATTACATGAACGATCTCATCCAATCCCTACCATCCCCATAGCCTACAGTAGGGGATTACTCACTCATAGATGGGGGAAACATGGATGGTCGATGGAGAAGCGATGGTGATGATGATGGCAATAATCTCCTCCAATTCCCCATCCCGGCAGGGTGCCAGAACGGAGTTTCTGGTGCTGTTTCGTGGAATCTAGTGGTGGCGGCGGAGCGGAACTCCTTCTGGAAAAACGTCGAACCCCCCAAAGTTTTTAGGTCAGAAGGATCCTTATAGGCGAAGAGAGAGGCCGAGGGGGTGCCTGGGGGCCCCACACCACCCCCTGGCGCGGCCTGGCCTGTCCCACGCCAGCAGGTGGTGTGGCCACCCCCTGGCTCTTCTCCGTCTCGTATTCTGGCTCCTGGAGTCTTCGGGTGAAATAGGATTTTTGGCATATTTTCCCGGATTTTTCCTAATAGTTGGTTTTCTACACAAAAAGTAGACACCAAGGCAATTCTGCTGAAAACTGCGTCAGTCCGCATTAGTTACATCCAAATCACATAAGTTTAGAGGAGAAACAATAGCAAAAGTGTTCGAGAAAGTAGATACATTTTGGACGTATCACTTATGGATCAAGAGTGGGATTTGTCCATCCCGATGACGTATAGATATACTCTAGGCCCTCTCGGTGATATCACATTGGCTAGCTTGCAAGCAAGTGATGTGATCACTAGAATGTTATATCACGGGAACGAGAAAAGAGTGCATGTCGGCAACGAGATCAAACTAGGCATGGAGATACCAATGATCGAATCTCGGACATGTAATATATCGCGAGACAAAGGGATTTAGTTACTAGCGTTAAAGGTTCTCACGATCATAGAAGTCATCGTTGAATGTGTAGGAGTCAGTATGGATCTCCAAGTCCCGCTTCTGATTATTGATCTGAGAGGGGTCTCGATCATGTCTACATTATTCGCGAACCGTAGGGTGACACACTTAATGGATACCGACACCATTTGCAGCAAATATGTTTCAGATAAAGATTTAAGAAAGCGCTGGAATTATTTCAATAGACACCAAAACTGTTTCGGGTGAAATTGCTGAAATTGGTTCTGCATGTAATATTGAAATGTTGCAGGGGGTCTTATGTGAATGTTTGTTAATTAAAGTAATTAACAAAATTCTGAATAAAAATAATAAAAGAGTTTTATTAAATGAGAGAGCATTAAATTTGGAGAAATTTAATGCATTTAAAGTGGAGACTTTAAAAGAGAATGTGAAGGGGCATTTTAATGTGGAGGGGTTACCACCACGTGAATGGGGAGGTGAGGAGTCACCCTCCCATGGGGCGCCGGCCATGGGTGAGGGGTACCCCCCTCCTCCTATAAAAGGCCCCCCTCACACACCTTCTTCCTCACACCTCCTCGTGAAGGATCTCTCTCCCCCTCTAGTATTATTTCCCCATGGTCTCGGATTAGCGAGATACATGTTCCCGGTGGCTTTATCTGGAAAGGAGTTGCTGCTTCCGCTGCTTTGCTGCAGCGAGGGACGGAGGTTGTCGGGGTACCGGACGTGTGTGCGATCACGGATGCATCGCTGCTTTGCGGTGCTGGACTTGGTGGTGTTGGACTTGCTGGAGCTGGATCTGATGGACGTGCTGGAGCCAGACCCTTCAGTATTAAGTTGCAAGCAACATATTATTGCTTTACGAATTGCATGTAATGTAAACAATATGATTGTTCTATGAACAAAGGATTGTTGTTTTCTCCCTAGTAGCAACAGCACATCTAGTACCTTAGAGATTTCTGTCACTTCCCTAGATTACTAGAGGCATGAACCCACTATCAAGCATAAATACTAACTCTTGGAGTTGCTAGCATCTACTTGGCCAAGATAGCTACTAACAACGAAAAGCATGTAAAATCACAAATAACAAAGACATGATAGAATCAATAATCAATCTAAAATAGCATCTCAATATCCATCGGATCCCCGCAAACACAACATGCAGAATTACAAATAGATGATTTTGGTCATGAACGGAGCTCACAAGATCTAGACATGAAAGCACAAAGGAGGAGAACCAGCCAACTAGCTACTACATGGACCCATAGTCCAAAGATGAACTACTCACGCATCACGCCGGAGGCTTGCATGATGATGAAGAAGGCCTCGTGGTGAATTCCCTCTCGTAGGTGCCGGAAGAGCTTCGGGTCTAGGGATGGAGACGACGGTAGCTACAGACTGTTTCGTGGATTTTTTGATCGGGTCCTTAGGGTTTTCGTCCCGAGGGCATCTTATAGGTGGAAAGAGAGGCCGAGGGGGTGCTAGGGTCGGCCAGACCACCCCCTGGCGTGGGCTAGGCCTAGCCAGGTGGTGTGGCCGGCCCCCAGCCCTTCTTCGTCTCGTATTCTGTCATTTGATGACTTTTGGAAAAATAAGCACTTTGGCTTTTGTCCCGTCCAATTCAGAGAATATTCATTTTCTGACTTTCCTGGAACCAAAAACAGTAGAAAACAGGCAGCTGGCACTGTGGCTCTTGTTAATAGGTTAGTCCAAGAAATCATATGAAAAGTACTCCAAAGTGTGGACAAAACACAAGAAAGTGGATAAAACCAAGCATGGAACATCAAAAATTATAGATACATTTACAATGTATCACAAGTTTCACCAAAAGGTCAATATTTATTTTATTAATCACAAATTTGCCTCGATACAACCTCATTGGCAGTGGAAAAAGGGGCAAGTTTCACCAGGGAAAGTAGAAGTAAAAGGGAGAAATCAAAACACCTCGCTTGATCTGATCCACATACCAAGAACAGTGCAAGTATATCACATACACATGCATTTGTGGGTTGCTGTCGACACTAGGAAGCAAGTGAGAGGTGATGAAAGGCACAGCCATGTTGGTAGAGCTTCCTGTGCTAAATATTATCATCACACCGGGAATATCAACAACACCAAAGTTTCATCACTAGTATTTACCAGATCAACCACATAATCCACCACAAAACCAACCAACCAAACCATAAATCATGGTCACTTAAAGGAGGGGGCTGATCAGGTGTTGGGCAAGGTCAGTCCATGAGGAGATCAAGGAGGAGAAGGTCAAGTTTGTCCCAGGAAGGAGCTTGACAAGCTCACCACTATAAGCAAAGGAAGCACAACCACCACAACAACATCACCATCATAAGTAGGTTGGAGGTTTCCAACCAAATCATGCCTTGCATCTATTTTTATCATTTATAAGGCCATGATCTGTTGGTTTGGATAAAATCCTTAGAGTTACACCCAAATGGGGTGTACATTCATCATGCATTAGACTATGTGTCATGTGTATGACGCCACTATTGATGTTGATAGATTATTTTAAAAGAAAAGGAAATGTTGAAAGAGAACCTATAAAATATTTGGCAGAAAAGAAAAGGCTGGAAATGTCTAGCTTAGGTATATAGATGATATACATGTTATGGCAGTATTCTTTGCTTGTTAAACAATGTGGTTTTTTAGTATTGGATACCAAATTGGTTGGTGTGAAATGTCATACAAAACAACACAATTCATGAACTACAATGGCCTAAGTAACTAGCAAGAGAATATGTGATGATGTTCATAGAAAACAAATAAAGTGTTGTTATGTTTTTCATTAACATCAACCTATCCTTCTAGATCTATTTTAATAATTGTCATTTTGTTCAGGTATTATGAGAACAATGGTTGTTCAAATAATTACCATATTCCATAGAAGATGGATGAACTTTTACAAGTCTAGTTGGAGAAATCATGTCCATAAAAACTAATGCTAAAATGTCGCATGATGAATGTTTGAAACATCACTTACAAAGTGACATCACCCTTTAAAATTATGTTGGAAAGAAAACATGTATAAACTCCATGTTGATGGTGAAATGGATCGTATGGGCACCTAGAGGGGGGGTGGGGGGGGGGGTGAATAGGTGCTACTTCAAATTTTAATGCCTTTTCAATTTTAGGTTTGACACACAAGGTAAATTCTCTAGATATACTACTATATAGAATTTCCCTATATGCAAACCTAACTACTAGCGAGTAAAGGCGAGTAAAGTGAGGAACGAGGAAAACATGATGAAGCACGCAGAGACACATGATTTGTTTTACCACAGTTCCTTCCATGTTAAGGGAAGTACATCTACGTTGGAGGGGTGGGCGGTACTAAGACCACCATGCCGCAATAGGCCTCACCCTGTTCTCCGATGGATCCCGCCACCAAAGGCCTGATCCACCTTTACACTATAGGAACCCTTCAAGACGGGAACCGATGCCTTTACACAACTATCGGGGCATAACTCCACAACCGAATTGGAGGCTCCCATAATGACAACAACCTGCCACAAGAATAATAGTTATCAATAATAAAGCACAAGATCTAGATATCAACGAGAATACTAGATCGGGGATTCTCCAAGTGAATGGAGAGGAGTTGATGCGCTTGATTCGTGATGACGATGAGTGATGTATCCTCCTTCAATTCCCCCAAATATATAAGCCTTCGGGTGGTTGAAGTGGGAGAACTCGGGAGAGAGCTTTTGCAACAGATCTGTTCTTTTTCGAATGAATCAAGAGTTCTGACCAGAGGGGTTGATGGGGCTTTTATACCCCCTGTCCAAAATGAGCCATTGGAGCTATTTGGGGTTGGATTATCCAGCCCAAATGAGGGCCGTATTATCCAGCCTAGGGAATACTCTGCCCCAGACTCAAATTATCTGACAAATAATCCGCCCTCGAACAGAAGCTCGCGCAGGGAGGTCCTTGGCATCTTGTCCTGAAGACCGGATCCGACACTAGAGGAGGGCCGGATTATCTGATTGGGGAAAAATCCTCCCCAGCCACGGATTGTCCGGGGGAAAGTCCACCTCCAGACAGAAGCCCGCGCAGACGCTCCCTTGGGCAATTTCCCTGGGGCCGGATTATCCGGTCTGGGAGAAAATCCACCCTAGAGCCAGACTGTCCGGGGGGGATCCGTCCCAGACAGAGGCTCACGTGCGGCTAGCCCTGGCTAAGATGGTTAGGCCGGATTATCCGGCCCTTAATGGGGCATATAATCCGGCCCCCAAACACCCAAAACTCTTCCCCGCAACACTTAGTGCACACTAGAAACTCCACGATATTATTATCTAACACACAAAAAATAGGGAACCATGAAATGTTCTTTCAATCTCCCACTTTTTGGTGTTAGATGACAATACTAGGATTTGCAAGATAGCTCACATGACCAACATCATTAAACACATGAAAGAGACACCCCCTCAATGTGCGCATACTAAAAAATTGCATTTGAATACAAATGCACACAAATAGGTACAAGTCTATTTCATTGGAATATAAACAACATAATCAAACCACTGAGAGAGAGGCGTCCTCAAGATAGCTAGTATACCCAATGTGATAACCATTATAAACTCCTTCCTCAAGATAGATATCCAATATGGCCAATATGATAGAATATGATAGATGAATCCATAGCAGTAATCCAAGAGATAAATCCAGAGCCACACAAACACATAGTCTCATACAAAGCAAACCACAAATGAAGGTTCAACGCTAAATGGGCACAAGCGAGAAAATGACGAAAAGATAAAGTGCAAATGCTTGCGCCCGACCCATGCAAATCCACGGAGACACCTAATAGAATTACTTCTCCCCCTTTGGCATCGAGACGCCAAAAAGGAAGAAGAGCGATGCTAACGCCCCAAGGGATCACTCGTAGTCCTCATCCTCGTCCCCTTCCTCGTCCTTGTCCTCATCCTCTAGCTCCTCGGTGTCATCCTCCTCGTCATCAGCAGTGGCCGCGGAAGGAAATAGGTGATGCTCAAGCTCTCCATAGTTGATCCCAGAAGAATAATTCCACCGAGCATATGGTGTGGGAGTAGTAGGAGTAGGGGGGTCGCCTGATGCTCCGGACACGTGGTGAAGAATGAGCTGCTGAGGGTGGGCCATCTCGTGGTGCTTCTTGTATGCCTCATACTTTATCCGACCTCAAATCTGAATTTCTGTTACACACAGATTCATGCCCGCGCGTCCCCAAACAAAACCCTCACAAGTGTGACCAAGGGACTTGTGTGCAAGAGTAGATGGTTTTAGTGGTAGAGAGAGGCTTAGGATGAGAGACCAAACTGAGATGGTACTACCCACTCAAGATTGCAAGAATCAAATCAACTAAAAACCAAAATTGAGTGTGATTCCCATAAGAACATGAGATGAGAAAAAACAACCAAAAGATCCACATAAATCCAACTATTCTCATGGAAGAGGGCGGTGGCCGAGGCCACCTTGTTGGAGTGCATGGTATGACACCACGAAGATATATCTTGGGTTCATGACCAATACTCATCAATAAGCTCACATATCACAACATGATATTAAGAGAGATGATTTAACTTGCTTTCGGCATTATGGGGGGGAAGGGTTAGCCCAATTAATTAGGACCACACTCCCCCTATATCCATGCCCACACCTAGACCAAATAAGATTGAGATGTAAGAGTGAGTGCATGGGTAGTCAAGACAAGCTCCTTGAATCAACGATATTTAGCTCTCCTCAAGTAACAAAACCTTGCTTCATCAAGTGGCTTCGTGAAAATATCAGCAAGTTGGTTCTTTGTGCTCACAAAAGATAGATCAATATCGCCTCGAGCAACATGGTCCCGAATAAAATGATTCTGAATCTCAATATGCTTCGTCCTTGTGTGTTGTACCGGATTGTACGAAATTTTGATTGCACTTTCATTATCGCATAAAAGAGGCACTTTGTCACAATTCACACTGTATTCCTTTAAAGTTTGCCTCATCCATAATAACTGAGTACATGCACTAGCAGCAGCAACATATGCAGCTACGGCGGTGGAGGGAGATATACAATTCTGCTTTTTAGAAGACCAACATACTAGAGACCTTCCCAAGAATTGACAAGCTCTATAAGTTGATTTCCGATAATCCTTATCACCGGCCTAATATGAATCAGTATAACCACATAAAGAGAAATTGGATCCCTTGGGATACCATAGACCAAAATTAGGGGAATGAACCAAATATCGGAAGATCCTCTTGACCGCCACTAAGTGGCTTTCTTTAGGAGCTACTTGATACCTTGCACACACACCTACACTCAACACAATATCGGGTCTAGATGCACAGAAGTAAAGGAGAGAGCCGATCATGGACCGGTATACCTTTTGGTCCACATCTTTACCATGGGGATTAAGTTCAAGGTGACATTTTGTTTGCATCAGAGTGGCGACACCATTAAGATCCGTCATCTTGAATCTCTTGAGCATGTCTTGGATGTATTTTGCTTGATTTATGAAGGTTCCTTATCTAAGTTGTTTGATCTCAAATCCAAGAAAGAACCATAATTCCTCCATCATAGACATATCAAACCTATCAGTCATAAGCTTCTAAAATTCATCATTAAAAGCTTTATTAGTAGAGCCAAAGATAATGTCGTCTACATATAGTTGGCATACGAAGAGCTCCCCCTTAACCTTTTTAGTAAAAAGAGTGGGATCGATTTGCCCAACTTCGAATCCACGGTCTAGCAAAAGCTCTTTAACATGTTCATATCACACACGTGGGGCTTGTTTAAGGCCATAGAGTGCCTTATCGAGTTTTTATACATGGTTTGGGAAGTTAGGATCCTCAAATCCCGAGGGTTGCTTTACATATACCAACTCATGTAGAGGACCATTAAGAAAAGCACTCTTAATGTCTATTTGCTATAATTTGAAATAATTATGAGCATCATAAGCAAGAAGGATACGGATGGACTCAAGACGAGCCACTGGAGCATAAGTCTCGCCGAAGTCGATGCCCTCAACTTGGGAATAGCCTTGTGCCACGAGTCTTGCCTTGTTCCTTACAACAATGCCATTTTCATCTTGCTTATTTTTAAATATCCACTTTGTGCCGATAACATTGCGGCAATCCTTGGGCTTCTCTACTAATTTCCAAACCTTGTTGCGTTCAAAGTTATTCAACTCTTCATGCATAGCAACAACCCAATCCAGATCTTCAAGAGCTTCAAACACCTTGTTGGGTTCCACTATTGAGATGTGAGCTTGATGCTCACCGAAACTTGCCAACTCCCTTCTTGTGGATACCCGTCGTTGGAGATCACCTACAACTTTGTCAAGAGTGTGACCCATTAATTAAAGGTTCCTTTCTGCACGAACTTTGTGACGAAGTTCAATTAGCTTGTTGTCTCTTGGGGGAATAACTTCATCATTTGAGTCTTCATTGGAATCATTGGCTTGGCCTTGATCGCCAGCTTGATTAGTAGGAATAGGTGATGGTGAATCTTGCCCTTGATGTTGATCAACAAGCATAACAGGGGGCTGCTGCTCTTTAGGATTTTCAGGGCCGGATAATCCGGCTGAGGGTGGGGCCGGATAATCTAGCCTGGGGGAACCTGAAGCACCTTCACAGTCTTGACTGGTTCTTGCTCAAATTGGAGAGGGGCCAGATAATCCGGGGTCAGCCAGAAAATCTGGCCTGGGACTTCCAGCAGATTCTTTGACATGTTGATCATTTCTGCTAGTTGAGGAGGGTTGGCCGGATAATCTGGTGTCCACCGAATAATCCGGCCTGGAGCTTTCTGGAACATTTGCTTGATGATCTTCAGCAGTTTGTGGGATTGGTGTAGAGGTTTCTCCAATGGTTGGAGCATGTTGTGCTTGTGTCGATGAGGGCTCTATATGAGTAGTGCATTGTCCTTCCCGATCCGCCACAAGGGGTTCCTCAATGGGGCGGAAAAATCCCACACCATTCTTCTTATGGCATCTTCGGGTATTTCAACATCTGCATCACAAACATCAACTTGCCCTGCACGGGAGCCATCATTTTCCTTGAACACAACTCTACAAGATTCTACAACAGTTCCGGAGAGCTTATTGTAGATTCTATAAGTGTGGGATTTGGCACCATAGCCAACAAAAATTCCTTCTAACGCCTTAGACTCAAATTTAGATAAACAAACTCCTTTAATGAGAAAGAAACACTTACAACCAAATACCCGGAAGTAGGAGATGTTTGGCTTGTTACCAGTAACTATTTCATACGGAGGCTTGTCTAAGATTTTGTGGAGATAGAGCCGGTTGGAGGAATGACATGCGGTAGAGACTGCTTCAGCCCAGAAGTTATAAGGAGACTTCAATTCAGCTAGCATAGATCTGGCCATATCCATTAAGGTCCGGTTCTTCCTCTCGGCAACACCATTTTGTTGAGAGGTGTATGTAGCGAAATATTGATGTCTTATCCCCTCTTCACTTAGGAATTCATTTAAGCTGTAGTTCTTGAACTCGGAGCCGTTATCACTTCTAATAGCCAAAATAGGGACATTGTGTTGTTGTTGGACCTTGTTGGCAAAGTCGATCACAGTTTGTTGAGTCTCGCTCTTCAACTTGAAGAAATGGACCCATGTGTATCTTGAGTAATCATCAACAATTACGAGGCAATATTTCTTCCGACCGAGACTTGCATGAGATGGAGGACCAAAGAGATCCACATGGAGGAGCTCCAAAATCCTCTTTGATGAAATAATGGTCTTCCTTCGATGGGGAGAGTCATGCATTTTCCCTTCAACACAAGCCCTGCAAACACGATCTTTGGCAAAGGAAACATTTTCTTTTAGTCCAAGGATGTGGCCACGCTTGTGGAGACTTTGCAAATTTCTCATATTGACATGGGCTAGTCGGCGATGCCATAGCCAGCCTGCGGGGGCCATTCCGAAGAGACACATCGGGTTAATACATTGCAAATGTATCTATAATTTTTGATGTTCCATGCTTGTTTTATATCTACTTTCTTATGTTTTGTCCACACTTTGGAGTATTTTTACACATTTTCTGGAACTAACCTATTAACAAGATGCCACAGTGCTAGTTGCCTGTTTTCTGCTATTTTTGGTTTCAGAAAAGCTACTAAGTAAATATTCTCGGAATTTTACCGGACAAAAGCCCAAGTCAATATTTCACCAGAAGGAACACAGATTCGAGAGGGGAGACGAAGAGGGGAGCCAGGCCGGCCACACCTGGTGGTGGCGCGACCCGCCCTAGCCGTGCCACCAGGTGGTGTGGGCCCCCTGGCACTCCACCGACCTTGCCCCTTCACCTATATATTGCCTCCGGGACGAAAACCCTAAGTACCCAATCAAAATTCCACAAAAGAGTCTGTAGCTGCCGCCATCTCCATCCCTAGATCAGGAGGGATCTGAAGCTCTTCCCAGCACCCTGCCGGAGGGGAGAGATCACCCTGGAGGCCTTTTTCATCACCATGACTGCCTCCGGTGTGATGCGTGAGTAGTTCATCCCTGGACTATGGGTCCATGTAGTAGCTAGATGGTTGGTTCTTCTCCTTTGTGCTACCATGTCCAGATCCTGTGAGCTCCGTTCATGATCAAGATCATCTATTTGTAATCCTACATGTTGTGTGTGCGGGGATCCAATAGATATTGAGATGCTATTTCAGATTGATTATTGATTCTATCATGTCTTTGTTATTTCTGGTTTTGCATGCTTTCTGTTGTTAGTAGCTATCTTGGCCGAATAGATGCTAGCAACTCCAAGAGGGGGTATTTATGGTCGATAGTGGGTTCATGCCTCTAGGAATCTGGGGAAGCGACAGAAATCTATATGGTACTATATGTGATGTTGCTACTAGGGAGAAATCAGCAATCCTTTGTTCATAGAACAATCATATTTTTTACTTTACACACTTTGCTTAATGCAATTATCTGTTGCTTGCAACCTAATACTGGAGGGGGTTCGGATGATAACCTGAAGGTGGATTATTAGTCATAGATGCAGTTGGATTACAGTCTATGTATAATGTTGTAATGCCCAATCAAATCTCATAGGAGTCAAGATGATTAGTATATTCATGTATGCTTTCTCGGTGTCTGTCAATTGCACCGCTATAATTTGTTCACCCAACATGTGATCTATCTTAAGGAGAATCACCTCTAGTGAACTATGGACCCCGGTCCATTCTTTACCATCAATCTACAATGTATTTACTGTTTTTCTATTTACTTTCTGCAAGCAATTACTATCTTCCACACAATACGTTTAATCCTTTGTTTTCAGCAAAACCAGATTGACAACCTCACTATAAGTTGGGGGCAAAGTTCTGTAGTTGTGTTGTGCAGGATTACAAGTGGGAAACAACACCTTGGCGGTGTTTCCTTGCTCCTAATGGTTCGATAACCTTGGTTTCATAACTGAGGGAAAACTTGCTGTTGTGCTCATCATACTTCCTCTTGGGGTTCCCCAATGAGCTCGAATATATTTTGAGCCATCAAGCTATTTTTCTGGCGCCGTTGCCTGGGATTCAAGGACATATTCACAAGGGGAGTCCCTCATAACCAATCTCTTTACTTTGTTTTATTTGTTTTGCTTAGTTTATTTCTGCTTTGTTTGCTTGTTTTCTTTATCAAAAACACACAAAAATTAGTTGTACTAGTTTGCTTCTTTATATTAAAACACAAAAAATGACTACTCTTGACAACACTAAGTTGTGTGACTTCACTAGCACCAACAACAATGATTTCATGTGCACACCTATTGCTCCACCTGTTCCTGAAGCTACTTTCTTTGAAATTAAACCTGCTTTACTCAATCTTGTTATGAGAGAAAAAATTTATGGTATTGGTACTGAAGATGCTGTTGCTCATCTTAAAAACTTTGTTGAACTTTGTGAGATGCAAAAACATAGGGATATAGATGGGGATATTATTAAGCTTAAATTGTTTCCTTTCTCTTTGAGAGGAAAAGCTAAAGAATGGTTGCAATCCCTAACTAGAAATAGTATTGATTATTGGACTAAATGCAAAGATGCTTTCATTGGAAAATACTATCCTCCTGCTAAGATTATATCTATTATTAGTGAAATAATGAAATTTTAATAATCTGATAATGAACATGTTGCTCAAGCTTGGGAAAGAATGAAATCTTTGGTAAAGAATTGTCCCACTCATGGACTGACTGCTTGTATGATTATCCAAACCTTTTATGCATGACTGAATTATTCTTCAAGAAATCTACTGGATTCTGCTGCTGGAGGTACCTTTATGACCATTACTTTGGGTCCTGCAACAAAGCTTCTTGATAATATGATGGGGAACTATTCTGAATGGCACACTGAGAGAGCTCCACAAGGTAAGAAGGTAAATTCTGTTGAAGAAACCTCCTCCTTGAGTGATAAATTTGATGTTATTATGTCTATGCTTGTTAATGGGAAAGCTCATATTGATCCAAATCATGTTCCCTTAGCTTCTTTGGTTGCTCAAAAAGAGCAAGTTGATGTGATTATTAGAAACAATAATTTTAGCAACAATGCGTACATGAATAATTTTGGTAATAATAATTATAGGCCATATCCTCCCAATAATGGTAATGCTTATGGAAATTCCTACAACAATAATAGAAGTGCACCCTCTAAACTTGAAGTCATGCTTAAAGATTTCATTAGTAAACAAACTTCTTTCAATAAAACTATTAAGGAAAAACTCTCTAATGCTGAAAGAAATATAGCATCATTGTCTGAAGCACAATCCACTTTGAATAAAATGGCTGCTAAACCTGAAACTATTGAAAATCCCTTTGCTGCTACTAATGCCATACAAGTTAGAATTGATGAAAATGTTAGACTATTAGCTGAATTGCATGCTAAGTGGGAAAGAGAAGATGAAATTGCTAGAAATATTAGTATTTCTACTATCACTACCACTAATGTTGAAGCTAGTAAACCCAATGGAACCTTTTCTAATAAAAATGCTAAAATTCTTCGAAGTATGGGAAACAATAGCTCTACTACTTTAGATGATAATTATGATTTTGATCTTGATGGTTGCAATATATCTGAAGTAATCATGTTCCTACAAAAGCTTGCTAAAATTCCTAATGCTAGTGCTATGAATATGGCCTTTACAAAACACATTACTAATGCTCTCATAAAAATTAAAGAAGAAAAGATGAAACATAAAGCTTCTATTCCTATGAAATTAGAAGATGGTTGGGAACCCATCATTAATATGAAAATGAATGATTTTGATCTCAAAGCTTTATGTGATCTTGATAGTAGTGTTTCTATTATGCCTAGAAAGATCTATGAAATGCTTAATTTGCCACCATTGGAAGATTGTTATTTAAATGTCCCACTTGATGATACTGCTAAAAAGAAACTCATGGGGACTATTAATGATGTTCTTATTATGGTTAACAATGCTTATGTCCCCGTTGATTTCTATGTTTTGGATGTTGAATGCAATGCTTCTTGTCCTATTACTTTGGAAAGACCTTTTCTTTGAACTGTTGGTGCCATTATTGATATGAAAGAAGGCACCATTAAATATCAATTTCCACTCAAGAAAGGTATATAACACTTCCCTAAGGAGGGAGAGAAGATTCCTTTTGCGTCTCCTATTAAAACAAATTTTTCTCTTAATGCTTCTTCATTTGAGAATACTTGATTCTTTTCTTGCTTCTTATGCCTAGCTCAAAGGCGTTAAAGAAAAACACTTATTGGGAGATAAACCAAATTTCGTTAGGAGTATTTTGTTGAGTCTTGGAAGTTATTACTTCAGTAATAACCTCTCCTTATCCTTTTTGTGTGGTTTTGTGCCAAGAGTAACCTCTAATGAGAGAGAAGTAAGATTTGGGAAAGTTGTTGTCCTGAAACAGATTTTTGTGCTTTGATGTAAAAATTAGTGAAAATTCTCTATACGTAGGTTTGAGCTGTAATTTTTTATGCTTCTGCCCCAGGTTGTTATCCAACTTCCGTTAGTTCAACACTTTTCGATTGAGCAACATAAGGTCTTCGAAAAAATCGGTTTTACCTGCTGGTCTGTTTTGACAGATTTTTGCCATTATTTGCATTTGCCTCTTATTCTCTTTCTCTTTGAGTTATCTTTGATCATTTGAACTTTTTAAAGGAAGTGCTACAATAGATTTTGTTTTAAAGGAAGTTTTATTTGTGTTGGAACTGAACCAAAAGACTTATTATCTTGAGTACACTAATGTTGCTAATGAAGATTGTGTGAAGTTTTGTATAAATAAAATTTTGAAGTGTAGGGAAGAATAATGTGACAAGATGAAGAATGGACAAAAGCTCAAGCTTGGGGATGCCACCCGTGTTACCCCAAGAAATATTCAAGAAGTACAAGCTAAAATCTTGGGGATGCCCAAGGCATCCCCTTCTTCATCAATAAAAATTTTAGGTTTCTTCCAAACACTTCATTTTTATTATTTCATGCACAATTGTGTTGTTCTTGGAGCATATTCGTTTTCATTTTTAGTTTTTGTTTGCTTAGTTTTCTTGAATAAATTGGTTGGACCCCCACATTCATATATGATAGTTTTCAAATAAAGTTGATCTGGATTGGAAAAGAGTAGGAAAGTTCATGCTTAAGTGGTATAAAATGAGCTTGTTTTTGACTATGAATTAGACTTTATCATGCCATGCTTGATATTGTTTTGGATTTATGCTTAGTGATTATTGTTGTAGCATGACATGTTGTTGGGTTCGTAGCATAGAAAACAAAAAATTCCTACGATGGGAACTATACGCCAAGATCTATCTACTAGATACAAGCAACTGGTGGATATACATCCATAGAGAACTTACCCTCGAAGACAACAAAGCTTTGTTAATGAGTTGGAACTCATGTATGATGTAGTCGTACACTTGCCGATCTCAAGATCGTGATGAAGTCTAGCAGGTCCGGCTCCAGCACGTCCATCAGATCCAGCACTAGCAAGTCCAGCACCACCAAGTCTAGCACCGCAAAGCAGCGGTGCATCCGTGATCGCACACACGTCCGGTACCCCGACAACCTCCGTCCCTCGCTCAAGCAAAGCAGCGGAAGCAGCAACTCCTTTCCAGATAAAGCCACCGGGAACATGTATCTCGCTAATCCGAGACCATGGGGAATAACTAGAGGGGGAGAGAGATCCTTCACGAGGAGGTGTCTTTTGTAAGGAGGAGAGGGGGGCCTTTTATAGGGGAGAGGGGGGCACCCAAGGGCCATGGCGTGGCAGCCATGGTGGTGCCCCCACCTCTTCCACATTCATGTGGGTGGAGTTCCCACTCCCATAAAAAGCCTCCACTCAAAATTCCACTCACACATGCAATAAATTTCCACCAAATTTAATGCAAGCTCTCATTAAATAAAACTATTTTATTTATTTTATTCAGAATTTTGTTAATTACATTAATTAACAAACATTCACATAAAATCCCCTGCAACATTTCAATATCACATGCAGAACCAGTTTCTGCAATTTCACCCGAAACAATTCCGGTTTCCATCGAAATGATTCCAGCGCTTTCTTAAATCTTTATCTGAAACATATTTGCTCCAAATGGTGTCGGTATCCAATAAGTGTGTCACCCTACGGTTCGCGAATAATGCAGACATGATCGAGACCCCTCTCCGATTAATAATCAGCAACGGGACCTGGAGATCCGTACTGACTCCTACATATTCAACGATGACTCTTGTGATCGTGTGAACCTTTAACATCATAACTAAATCCCTTTGTCTCGCGATATATTACATGTCCGAGATTCGATCATTGGCATCCAAATACCTAGTTTGATCTCGTTACCGACATGCACTCTTTTCTCGTTCCCGTGATATAACATTTTAGTGATCACATCACTTCCTTGCAAGCTATTTCAATGTGATATCACCGAGAGGGCCCAGAGTATATCTATCTGTCTTCAGGATGGACAAATACCACTCTTGATCCATGAGCCTCAACATAACACCTTCGTAGCACTGAACCCACCTTTATAGTCACCCTGTTATAGCGTGACGTTTGATGTTATCAAGATACTCTTCCGGTGTTAGCAATTAACATGATCTCATGGTCTAAGGACTAAGATTACTTCGTATGATGTTATAGCAATATAAACATAATGACTCTGATCGTAATGCTATACTTCGGATGAATGTTCATCACATCATTCCACCAATGTTGTGACCTCGTTATTAACAACATCCAATGTCCATGATTAGGAAACCTTGATCATCTTGTTAATCAACGGGCTAGTTTATATGAGAGACATTACTAGGAACTTTGTATTTTGTTTATTAAACACACATGTATTAATGTTTCCAATTAATACAATTATAGCATGCAAAATAAACATTTAACATAAACATGGAATAAGATAATAACCACTTTATTATTGCCTCTCGGGCATATAGCCTTCACATGTTACAAACAATTGAGATTGATTAATGTGCCTTGAAAGAATCATGCATTGTTTTAGCATATAAAAGCATAATATTGTGGTATTCTCCTTTAATGCTTTATTTGGGTTGACTTGGCACATGCTTACACCATGTTAAGACTATACCAAGTCACCATAGCCTCTATGATCATTTAGTTTTCGACTTGTAATATCACTTTATGCTTTAATTAACAATGTTTTGTCGCTTTGCATGATTATGGATATTATTGCTCGACTAGTTAGTCGCTCCCATTCTTTTGCTAGCCTCCACATATAGAAAGTATGAGTTCCACTCATGCATCCAACTCCAAATAAAACCAAGTTATCCCAAAGAGTCCACCATACCTACCTATTAGCATTTTCTATTCCAAGTATATTCATGTTTTTATCTACCTTCCGAATTAAACTTGTTATGTGAAAATTAGTGATTAAAGCTCTCACAAACTTGTTATGTTTTTATCTTGCCCCTAATAAACTTGAACCATTGTGTCATCTATGTTGTATATGCTTGCACTTATATGTTGGGATTAGCAGAACCATGCTGTCATGGGGAACGCTTTCAACATTGCACTTGTACATTGTACCCAGTTGATATCATGCTCTTTTATTTATGGATGTTGTCGGTGTGAAATGAAAGGGGAGCTTGTAAGTCCATGTAGTTATGTATGTGTGTTAGAGAAACACCTGTGCCGCTAGCCAAAGCCATGCCTAATCATGGTGGAAGCTTGCAGCATCACCATAGTGAGCAATCTATGAAGCATTCTTCTTATAAAAAAAGAGACAGATATTGAGAAAAAGAAAAAAAAGAGATGAGAAAAGAGGAAAGAGAGAAAAAACACCATTTTCCCATGGTAAATTATAAGATTGCTGAGATGCTCATTGTCTGCTTGCCTTGTCGTTTTGATTATGGGATAGCTCCTGTATCATGTGCATGGGGTACCCCGTTGGCGGTTCTCTATGATACACATGTACTTACTATGACAAGAACTTACCGACGAAGCACAGAAATCTTTACACGAATTTTTACGGTGAAGCACAGAAATCTGTTTTGGGACAAAAACTTTCCCAATCATTACTTCTCTCTCATTAGAGGTTACTCTTGGCACAAAAAGCAAATAAAAAGGATAAGGATCGGTTATTACTGAACTTCCAAGACTCATCTAAAACTTTTGGGTTATCTCCTAATAAGTACTTTTCTTTAACGCCTTTAAGTTAGGCATAAGAAGCAAGAAAAAGAATCAAGTATTCTCAAATGAAGAAGCATTAAGATAAATACCAGAAATATCTTCAACAAGGCAAGGTATATCATCCAAATAAATTATAGAGGATCCTCTCTCAATGCTCTTAGGTTCACTATTTTCATCAAAAGGGTTTTCAGGAACAATCCAATCAAGATTCTTTTCTATGGCTTCATGTATTGCTACTAGTTTAAAGGGTATTGGTATCTTAGGTTCCTCACCATTAGGTTCGGTTTTGTTCATCTTTTCTCGTGTACCAACAACATCTACACATGAGCCTAGCATATTGAAATGCTCAAAGACTTTTCTAGCTTCCTTGGCAACATCATAGAACTCCTTAAACAAAGTTTATAGAATAAAATCCCTCTTTTCAGGGTCCTCAATTTCTTTAAGCTTAAGAAACATTACTTGCATTAAGGGGTTGAGGTTAACAAACCTAGCTTCTAACATGTGAATTAAAGAAGCTGCAGCAATCTCATAGTTTGGAGCAAGTTTTGCAAGGGATCTATCCTCAGTATCTTCATGCTTACTAACATGATTAAAGAATTCTTCAATATTATCTTTCCCAATTATAAAACCACTACCAATTGAAAGGTCTTTCAGGGTGAATTTAGGGATCAACATGGTGAGCTAAGGAAGGGGTGACAACTAAAGGAGACTTAATTTTTTTGTGTGTTTTCAATAAAGAAAGCAAACTTGTAAAGCTATTTTTTTGTGTTTTTGAAAACAAAACAAGCAAACAAAGCAAAAGTAGACTAAGCAAAACAAAAATAACAAAGTAAAGATATTGGTTATGAGGGACTCCCCTTGTGAAGATGTCCTTGACTCCCCGGCAACAGCACTAGAAAAGTGCTTGATGGCTCGTATATTAACAAGATCGTTGGGGAACCCCAAAAGGAAGGTATGATGAGCACAGCAACAAGTTTCCCTTAGTTATGAAATCAAGGTTTAATCGAACCAGTAGGCGCAAGGAAACACCTAAAAGGTGTTGCTAGCTGAGCCTTGGCAGGGCGCACTACCGGTGCTAGTAGCAACGTGGAGACCTGCACAACACAACCACAGAACTCTGTCCCCAACTTGCGATGAGGTCGTCAATCTCACCGTGTTTTGCTAAAAACAAAGGATTAAACGTATCGAATGGAAGGAAGTAATATTTTGCAGAAAGTAAACACAAAGCAGTAAACAGTTTGTAGATTGTATGTAAAAGAAAAGGATCGGGATCCGTAGTTCACTAGAGGTGGCTCTCCTTAAGATAGATAACATGTTGGGTGAACAAATTACAGTGGGGCAATTGAAAAACATCGAGAAAGCAATACATGCATATACTAATCACCTTGACTCCTTTGAGACTTGATTGGGCATTACAACATTATACATAGACCGCCATCCAACTGCATCTATGACTAATAATCCACCTTTAGTTTATCATCCGAACCCCCTCCAGTATTAAGTTGCAAGCAACAGATTATTGCTTTACGAATTGCGTGTAATGTAAACAATACGATTGTTCTATGAACAAATGATTGTTGTTTTCTCCCTAGTAGCAACATCACATCTAGTACCATAGAGATTTTTGTCACTTCCCCAGATTACCAGAGGCATGAACCCACTATCGAGCATAAATACTAACTCTTGGAGTTGCTAGCATCTACTTGGCCAAGATAGCTACTAACAACGGAAAGCATGCAAGATCACAAATAACAAAGACATGATAGAATCAATAATCAATATGAAATACCATCTCAATATCCATCAGATCCCCGCAAACACAACATGCAGAATTACAAATAGATGATCTTGATCATGAACGGAGCTCACAAGATCTAGACATGAAAGCACAAAGGAGGAGAACCAGCCATCTAGCTGCTACATGGATCCGTAGTCAAAGGATGAACTACTCACGCATCACACCGGAGGCTTGCATGGTGATGAAGAAGGCCTCCAGGGTGAATTCCCCTCTCCGGCAGGGTGCCGGGAAGAGCTTCAGATCCCTCCCGATCTAGGGATGGAGATGACGGCGGCTACAGACTCTTTCGTGGATTTTTGATCGGGTCCTTAGGGTTTTCATCCTGAGGGCATCTTCTAGGCGGAAGGAGAGGATGAGGGGGTGCTGGGATCGGCCAGACCACCCCCGAGAGGCAATAATAAAGTGGTTATTATCCTATTCCATGTTTATGATAAATGTTTATTTTGCATGCTATAATTGTATTGATCGGAAACATCAATACATGTGTGTTTAATAAACAAAAAGGGTTCCTAGTTATGCCTCTCTTATAGACTAGCTTGTTGATTAACAAGATGATCAAGGTTTCCTGATCATGGACATTGGATGTTGTTAATAACAAGGTCACACCATTGGTGGAATGATGTGATGAACATTCATCCGAAGTATAGCATTACGATCAAAGTCATTATGTTTATATTGCTATAACATCATACGAAGTAATCTTTATCCTTAGACCATGAGATCATGTTAATTGCTAACACCGGAAGAGTATCTTGATAACATCAAACGTCACACCGTAACAGGGTGACTATAAAGGTGGGTTCGATGCTACGAAGGTGTTATGTTGAGGCTCATGGATCAAGAGTGGATTTGTCCATTACGATGACGGATAGATATCTTGTGGGCCCTCTCGGTGATATCACATTGAAATAGCTTGCAAGCAAGTGATGTGATCACTAGAATGTTATATCATGGGAGCGAGAAAGAGTGCATGTCGATGCGAGATCAAACTAGGTATTTGGATACCGATGATCGAATCTCGGACATGTAATATATCGCGAGACAAAGGGATTTAGTTACTAGCGTTAAAGGTTCTCACGATCACAGAAGTCATCGTTGAATGTGTAGGAGTCAGTATGGATCTCCAGGTCTCGCTGCTGATTATTGATCGGAGAGGGGTCTCGATCATGTCTGCATTATTCGCGAACCGTAGGATGACACACTTAAGGGATACCGACACCATTTGGAGCAAATATGTTTCAGATAAAGATTTAAGAAAGCGCTAGAATTATTTCTATAGACACCAAAACTGTTTCGGGTGAAAATGCTGAAATTGGTTCTGCATGTAATATTGAAATGTTGCAGGGAGTTTTATGTGAATGTTTGTTAATTAAAGTAATTAACAAAATTATGAATAAAAAATAATAAAAGAGTTTAATAAATGAGAGAGCATTAAATTTGGAGAAATTTAATGCATTTAAAGTGGAGACTTTAAAAGAGAATGTGAAGGGGCAAATTTATGTGGAGGGAGTTACCACCACATGAACGGAGGAGGTGAAAAGACACCTCCTCCATGCGCCGTCCATGAAGGAGGGGCACCCCCCCTCCTATAAAATTCCACCCCTCCTCACTTCTCACACACACCTCCTTGTGAAGGATCTCTCTCCCCCTCTAGTATTATTCCCCCATGGTCTCGGATTAGCGAGATACATGTTCCCGGTGGCTTTATCTGGAAAGGAGTTGCTGCTTCCGCTGCTTTGCTGGAGTGAGGGACGGAGGTTGTCGGGGTACCGGACGTGTGTGCGATCACGGATGCACCACTGCTTTGCGGTGCTGGACTTGGTGGTGCTGGAGCTTGATCTGATGGACGTGGTTGAGCCAGACCTGCTGGACTTCATCACGATCTTGAGATCGACAAGTGTACGACTGCATCAACCACGAGTTCCTACTCGTTAACAAAGCTCGTTGTCTATGAGGGTAAGTCCTCGTTGGATGTATGTCCACCCGTTGCTTTGTACCTAGTAGATAGATCTTGGCGTGTAGTTCACACCGTAGGAATTTTTTTGTTTTCTATCTTTGCGGACCTTGGTGGTATCAGAGCCTGATCTATGTGTAGGTGCTTTGCACGGGTAGTACACATATGTTTATATGTGGGCGATGATGATCATGTTATTGCATCTTCTATGTATTTTGTATATTGGTGGCATAGTGGGATGAAGCGGCCCGGACCAACCTTACATGTCATCATACATGAGACTGGTTCCATGACTGACATGCAACTAGTTTTGCATAAGTGGCTGGCGGGTGTCTGTCTCTCCTACTATAGTCAATATCTGATTTACAACGAGTTGCTAATAACTTGGTTATCCTTGTTGTGGTTCCATGTTCGTAGGTAAGAACGGTTCTATCTCCGAAAGCCCTAAGCCACGTAAAACTTGCAATTGATAAATTAGAGGCGTCTAGTTTAGATCGTTGTTGGGCTAGTGTATTGATATGGTATTGTTGTAAGTAGATCTATGATAGATACTCTGACAACTCACTTAACGTGTAAGTTCCATAGACCTTGGCCTTACACACAAAGGAATGATAGAGGTCATACCACGATGCAAATGATAGAGATCAAATGCATGGACCATATCATCTCACTTTACACATTAGATGTTAGCATCTTATACTGCTAGTTTGGCGCTTTCTGTAGCATTGTAAGATGATCCCTCTTTTAGATATCAAGATAAAAATGTGTTCTTCCTTAAGTATGCACCGTTTTGTGGATCGTGTTTTGAGGCATCACGTGATGATCGGGTGTTCTCGACTCTACGCTTTCATACAACGGGTGTAAGACAGTTTTACACACACAAATACTAAGGTTCTTACTTGACGAGCCTAGCATGTACAGACATGGCCTCGGAACACGGACCGAAAGGTTAAGCATGAGTCATATAGTTGATATGATGCCCATATAGATGCTCGCCTTTGAAGCTACACCGACTCACGTGATGATCGGACTTGGTGTAGTGGATTTGGTTCATGTAATCACCAAAAGGACACGAGGGATGTCGTTTTTGAGTGGGAGTTCATTTCTAATTTGGATTAGTCGAACTCAATTTTTCATAAACTAAATCTAAGTGAATTTGCATAATTTGTTGTAGTCATTCGCATCTGTTCACTACCTTATGCTTAGTTTTTATTTGAGATAATAGAACTACAGAATTCTGGATATTTACTTTACGAACTGGTATCATATTGTTTTGAATGTCAATTTAAAGTTTATAAGTCCTATTGCAAACTTTCAGCAAACTCTATTTACTCCATGAAGTTTAATAAGTAGTATTAAATCAAGAGTAAGAATTCCAATGTTAATATCTAAAGTATCATGTTTGCCTCCATGATTATTGATATTCAAAAAGTTGTTTTAATATCAAGATTATATTGGAGTTGAAAATTGTTTTCGAAACCATCATGTGTGTAAGATATTGTGATAACTGAAACAATGTTTTTTGGTTGCATTATGATAGAGTATAATTTAGCAAAATACATGTTATCATATTGTATGAGAATTTGTGAAGGATGGAGATGCTAGGCATCCGAATCTCCCAAAAGGTTTCGGGAACTAAAATTATACTCGTCATTCTTCCTTATAGGCTATAGTAGCTTGATCATGAAAGTTGTCATGATAAGGATGAATAGAAGATGTAAGTAAAATGTTTACTACACTAAAAGATTACTAAAGAATGGATTTTTGAAAGAACACCAAACATTTGATGATGGTGATCCACTTCAAAGTGCAAGTCCAAAGGTATTAGTATTTGACTATATACGCTTTGTACCATGTGTCATGTTGATGACATCACTATTGATGTTGATAGATTCTTTTAAAAGAAAAGGAATTGCTGAAAGAGAATCTATAAAATATTTGGCAGAAAATAAAAGGTTGGAGATGTCCAACTTAGGTATATAGAAGATATACATGTTATGGCTGTATTCCTTGCTTGTTAAACAATGTGGTTCTTAGGTATTGGATACCGAATTGGTTGGTATGAAGTGTCATACAGGACAACTCAATTCATGAACTACAATGGCCTAAGTAACCAGCAAGAGAATGAGTGATGATGTTCATCGAAAACAAATAAAGTGTTATTGTGTTTTTCGTTGTCATCAAACCAAGCCTTCAAGATTTGTTTAAATAATTGTTATTTTGTTCCGATATTATGAGAACAATGGCTGTTCAAATAATTACCGTATTCCATAAAGGATGGATGAACTTTTACAAGTCTAGTTGGAGAAATCACATCCATAAACACTATTGCTAAAATGTCGCAAGACAAATGATTGAAAGATCACTTATGAAGTGACATCGCTGTTTGAATTATATTTGAAAGAAAACATGAAGAAACTCCATGTTGATGGAATTTTGGAGTCCTTGATTTTGATCAATTGACGCATGTGAGACTTTCCTCGAGATAATTGAAACTCCGTTCATAGGCCAGAGAGGAACAGATGACTAGCTTATTGGAAATTGTGCATGCTGATGTGCATAGTCCATTATGTGTAGCCATATGCGATGGATCTTTTGCTTCATATGCTTTCTTCAAGAATTTGAGTGAATATATCTGTATATTTACTTAATAAGGAAGAAGTATGAAACATTTGAAAATTGTTCAAAGACTTTCAAGATGAAGTGGAAAATCATTGTAACAAGAAAATAAAGATTTTATGATTCGATCATAAAGGAAGATATTTGAGTTACATGTTTAGCAAAAACACCTAAGACTTGAGGAATTGTTCCATGATTTGTGTTTCCCGATAAACCATAGGAGTATGGCATATTCAAGAGATAAAATCAAACCATGTTTGACATGGTAAGATCAAGGGTCTCATTTATAAAACTGCCATTATGTTTTAAGGATTGAAGCTTTAGAGACTACCGCTTTTACACTGAAAAGAGCACCATCGTGATCCATTGAAATGACACCATATGAGTTATGGTTTGGGATAAAACCCGAATTGTCTTTTCTTAAATTTTGGTATGCTATGCATAAGTAAAATGTTTACAACCAAAGTCATATAAGCACGTCTTTGTAGGTTATCCCAAAGAATTTGTTGGGAATTTCTCCATAACACCGAGGACAAAAGAGTTTGTTACTTGGAACGTCAAGTTTCTTGAAAAGGAATTTTTCGTGAAAATTTAAGTGGGAGGACAATAGAACTTTGATAAGGTTGTTGAACCTTAGCTATATGTGCTATGTAGTGCAACGCCGGAAAGTGTCCCGGTGGCGGCCACAATGCTCATGGCTCTCGTGATTACAAAAGGTGTGATATCGGAGATTAGAGTTCCTATAGAACCGTGTGGGTCGGTAAGAATCAAATAATAAGATTTGATAAGCAAGTCGTTATTGTTTTGACAATGATGAACCGACTACATGCAAAGAAGCGATGATGGGCCCTGACTCCATAAAATGACTAGAAGTCATAGAATCCGTGATAGTATCCATACACGAGAAATCAAGTTTCTGAACTTGGAAGACCCTCCGGAAAGGCGTGAAGCCTATTGGACGTGTTTGGATCTATAAAGAAATCAGACATGGATGTTTAACATCTATGAAATAGTCGACATGTCGGAAAGAAGTTTACGACAATGTTCAAAGAGTTGACTATGACAAGATTTGATCTTTCATAGCGATATATAGTCTTGACGGATTAATGTAGCAACCACTACATATAATTTGGTATATGGTAGTTGAATATAACAAAACAAGGTTCTTCTAATAGAACGGTAACCTAGGACATGTACATGACATGGTCTGAAGGGTTTTGTTAATTCAAAGGGTGCTAAAAGGGCATGTAAACTTCAATAGTTGAAGTAAGCATAGCGGAGTTGGAATCTTCACCATGATGAAACTGTTAAAAGAGTTTAAATTCATCGGAGATGATGAAATACTTGCATTTGCAAGGAATTAAGTGGGAGCGCTGAGACATATTTCTAATACATTATGTAGAGGACATATTGTTGATTGGAAATGATGTATCTTGTATTGACCAAGTTAAGAATTTCATTAAAATAAGATTTCGATGAAAGACTTAGGCAAACCCAGAATATTAGGCATCAATATCTATATGGATAGATTAAGGCGCTAATATGGTTGTGCCAGACATACATATATAAGATATTGAAAGGGTTCAATATGAGATATTGAAAGGGTTCAATATGGAAACAACAAGAAAGGTTCTTGCTGCATGGAAAGAATTGTATTCAGATTCAAGTGTTTCAACACTTGGAGAGTAAAATCACATGAAGATTCTGATCGATTATACCATGATATGTATATATCCAGAATGTCCTATGCTCTAAATGTTATGAGCATATACCAGAATGATTCATAAGATGATCATTGGACAATAGTAAAGATATTCTTATGAGCTTTGGCAGAACTAAGAATATATCATGTATAAGTGACAAATAGTTAAAGGTAGTTCATTGTAAAGTGTTACATTGATACTAGTTTTGTCACAAGATACAAATTAAATTTATCTCAATTTAGACTATGGGTGGCACAATATAATGGAAAGGATGTTCCATGATGGATTTGGATGAGTTCCAAAGTTGAGATATTGTGACGGATACTACAACAAAAGGCTAAGTATATGACTGCTATAGTAGCAGCATAGGAGGGCATTTGTGTTAAGTAGTTTGTTATCAAACTAGGTGTGGTTCAAAGTGGGCTAATATTATGAAGATATATTGTGTGACAATAATATCAACTTGTTTTAACCCGAACGAACTAAAGGTCTCACCAGAGGACCAAATTTATACAATGCCATCTCATTTGAGAATGAGTGATGCGTAGAGACGCAAAGACATGCAAATACACACGGATCTGAAACTGTCACATCCAGAGATTATGTTAACCACTAGCAATAGCGTATATGCAACACCAGAAAGCCATAGGTGTTCAATGCGCAATGTTTTTCAAACTAGATTATTGACTCTAGTGCAAGTGGGAGACTGAAGGGAATATGCCCGAGAGGCAATAATAAAGTGGTTATTATCTTATTCCATGTTTATGATAAATGTTTATTTTGCATGCTATAATTGTATTGATCGGAAACATCAATACATGTGTGTTTAATAAACAAAAAGGGTTCCTAGTTATGCCTCTCTTATAGACTAGCTTGTTGATTAACAAGATGATCAAGGTTTCCTGATCATGGACATTGGATGTTGTTAATAACAAGGTCACACCATTGGTGGAATGATGTGATGAACATTCATCCGAAGTATAGCATTACGATCAAAGTCATTATGTTTATATTGCTATAACATCATACGAAGTAATCTTTATCCTTAGACCATGAGATCATGTTAATTGCTAACACCGGAAGAGTATCTTGATAACATCAAACGTCACACCGTAACATGGTGACTATAAAGGTGGGTTCGATTACTGAAGGTGTTATGTTGAGGCTCATGGATCAAGAGTGGGATTTGTCCATCCCGATGACGGATAGATATACTCTGGGCCCTCTCGGTGATATCACATTGAAATAGCTTGCAAGCAAGTGATGTGATCACTAGAATGTTATATCACGGGAACGAGAAAAGAGTGCATGTCGGTAACGAGATCAAACTAGGTATTTGGATACCGATGATCGAATCTCGGACATGTAATATATCGCGAGACAAAGGTATTTAGTTACTTGCGTTAAAGGTTCTCACGATCACAGAAGTCATCGTTGAATGTGTAGGAGTCAGTATGGATCTCCAGGTCTCGGTGCTGATTATTGATCGGACAGGGGTCTCGATCATGTCTGCATTATTCGCGAACCGTAGGATGACACACTTAAGGGATACCGACACCATTTGGAGCAAATATGTTTCAGATAAATATTTAAGAAAGCGCTGGAATTATTTCAATAGACACCAAAACTGTTTCGGGTGAAAATGCTGAAATTGGTTCTGCATGTAATATTGAAATGTTGCAGGAGGTTTTATGTGAATGTTTGTTAATTAAAGTAATTAACAAAATTCTGAATAAAAAATAATAAAAGAGTTTTATTAAATGAGAGAGCATTAAATTTGGAGAAATTTAATGCATTTAAAGTGGAGACTTTAAAAGAGAATGTGAAGGGGCAAATTTATGTGGAGGGAGTTACCACCACATGAATGGAGGAGTTGAAGAGACACCTCCTCCATGCGCCAGCCATGAAGGAGGGCCACCCCCTCCTCCTATAAAAGGCCACCCCCTCCTCACTTCTCACACACACCTCCTTGTGAAGGATCTCTCTCCCCCTCTAGTATTATTCCCCCATGGTCTCGGATTAGCGAGATACATGTTCCCGGTGGCTTTATCTGGAAAGGAGTTCTTGCTTCTGCTTTCTTTGGAGCGAGGGACGGAGGTTGTCGAGTGCAGGACGTGTGTGCGATCACGGATGCACCGCTGCTTTGCAGTGCTGGACTTGGTGGTGCTGGAGCTGGATCTGATGGACGTGCTGGAGCCGGACCTGCTGGACTTCATCACGATCTTGAGATCGGCAAGTGTACGACTACATCAACCACGAGTTCCTACTTGTTAACAAAGCTCGTTGTTTACGAGGGTAAGTTCTCATTGGATGTATGTCCACCCGTTGCTTTGTACCTAGTAGATAGATCTTGGCGTGTAGTTCACATCGTAGGAATTTTTTTGTTTTCTATGTTGCGGACCCAACAACAAAACCATCATAGTTAGTCTTGTCATTAGAGGTGGTGCTTGTCTTTGGTTAAGCAGTTTTGCTCTTCTTCTTCTTGTTGTTGTTCTTCTTCTTTGTCTTGGGGACATAACCAAGACCTTCTTTCCCATTGTTTGTCCTTTGCTTGCTAAGCACCTCATCTAGGACTTCTTTACCTTTATGTTGAGATCCCTTTACAAGTTCTTCTTTTAGCCTTGCATTTTCTTCAACAATGTCTTCATGTCCACAAGATAGAGTGGAGGTGATGGGCATATCATACTTGTCCAATTGAGTTTGGAGCTGATCATGAGACTCATTTAGAGTAGAATTTCCACTCTCCAATGCCTTGTGAGCAATGTCAAGTTTCTCAAACTTCTCTGAGAGTCTAGCATGAGCAGCCCCAAATTCAACATTTTCCTTCTTTAGTTTCTTTACCTTAGCAAGAGCATTGTCATGTTCTTTCATGAGCTGGGCAACAACCTCTTCATGGGATTCCTCAATCGACTCGAGTTTCTCCTCCAAGGATACTCGAGCTTCCTCTTCTTCTTCTAAGGCATTCTTCAAGTAGGCTATCTCCAAGGCGTCTTCTCTTTGAATTCTACCCTTTTCTTCGAGAAGAGCTTCAGAATGAGCAAGTTGACTCATAAGAGCATCAAAGTGAAGTTTGTGCTCACCTTGCAAGTTAGTGAAAAAATTGTCCAAAGCAATAACTTCTTCTTTTATCTTAAGACTAGTATGATCATCCATATCCATATTTATATTAGTCTTAGGAAATGAAAAAATAGAAGATGATACCTCAGACCCTCTTGCCATAAGGCAAGTGATGTTGTTGTTGATGACATTTTCATTTGGAGAGTCGAAGAGCAATGTGGGAGTAGAAGTGGTTGCTATAGCAGCCACCTCTCGAGCACTATCCTCATCCTCTTCGTCTTCACTTGCAGAGGAGTATTCTTCTTGGGCCACCAAGACAATCTTGGGTTGCTTCTTGTAAGGACCATTCTTCTTGATAAATGGTTTCTTTCGAGGAGCCTTGGATTTTTCTTTGAGGATGAGCCTGCCTCCATTGTCTTCTCTACTTTGATAAGGACATTCAGCCACAGAGTGCAACCTATCTCCACAATTGTAACAAGTCCTTAGTTTTGGGCCATTCTCTCTTCTTCCACTTGACCCATTCTTGCGCTCGAGTTCCGACTTGGCCTTGGCTGGATCCTTCCAAAAATTCCTTGCATAGAAAGCCTGTATTCACCATGAGCACGCTTGACTTCCTCGGGACAGTCCATGGAGATACCCTCGTATCTTCTTTCATCCTCATCTTGTTCAACAACATTTGCCTTTAGAGCAACATTGACTCCTTTTTGCATTCCAATAGCCCGGGCACGGGCATCTTCAGCGTTCTTAGATGTAACCTTGAATGACGCCATTTCTTGCATGACTTCATTGGAGGTCATTTGATGGTAGTTGTGTCTACCTTGCAAATTCTTCAAGTCTGTTGGTTCAAATGGCATTAGAGCACTCACATATTTCCTTTTTATCCAAGCATCATCAATGTGAGTGGCTCCATGCTTTCTAAATGTTGTTGCAATGCCCTTGAGCCTTCTATACATATCTTCATGGTCTTCACCATCCAACATGTAAAATCCTTCAGCTTCATTGCTAAGGGCATCACACCTATTTCTTCTCATGCTTTCATTTCTAATGAATAGGTCAGTGAATGCATCCCAAGATTCTTTGGCGGTGTTGAAGTGCTCAATGTGGGGCATGTCCTTGGGACCCACTCCGAGCTGAATCATGTGGAGAGCCGTTGAATTTAGTTGACTATCCATAACTTCTCTCCTAGTCAAGTTGGTGGGGTCTCCAATATGAAGACCATCTTTGATAATCCTCCAAAGCTCAATCGACGAACTGCATACATGAGATTTCATTAAGAATTGCCATTGATTAAATGAAGATGCAGTAAGCTTGGGTGGATCACCCCTATTTTTTATATGAGGATGAGGGATAGGTGGATCGGGAGAATATAGATGAGGAACCTCACTATAGTCCTCCTTACCACTTCCCTTCTTGGAGGCAGAACCATTATGTTTTTCACCTACCACTTTATCTTCCTTAGATCCGGCGTGAGCCTTATCCTTAGATAGAGGAGTGGTGGCCTTAGAGGAAGATGGGAATGGGGCTGTAGATTATGTGAGGCGAGCAATCATTTGCTGCATCTCCTCCATCTTGGTCTCAAAGGATTTGAACAAGGTTATTTCCAATGTCTTAAGGTCATCCATTGTGACCATGTCCAAAGTCTCATTTCCATTTTCCTTAGTACCCATACTTCTCTTAGGCGGTTAAGCCCGAATAAAGAGCCGGGGCTCTGATACCAATTGAAATGGATCGTATGGGCGCCTAGAGGGGGGGGGTGAATAGGTTCTACTTCAAATTTTAATGCTTTTTCAATTTTAGGCTTGACACAAAAGGTAAATTCTCTAGATATACTACTATATAGAATTTCCCTATATGCAAACCTAACTACTAGTCAGTAAAGCCGAGTAAAGTGAGGAATGAGGAAACCGTGATGAAGCACGCGGAGACACAAGATTTGTTTTACCGCGGCTCCTTCCTTGTTAAAGGAAGTACATCTGCGTTGGAGGGGTGGGCGGTACTAAGACCACCATGCCACAATAGGCCTCACCCTGTTCTCCGATGGATCCCGCCACCAAAGGCCTGATCCACCTTTCCACTATAGGAACCGTTCGAGGCGGGAACCGACACCTTTACACAACTAGCAGGGAACAACTCCACAACCGAATTGGAGGCTCCCGTAATGACAACAAGCTGCCACAAGAACAATAGTTATCAATAATAAAGCACAAGATCTAGATATCAACGAGAATACTTGACGAGGGTTTAACTCATCAATGCCCATTGTTATGGACTTGTGTTTTGGAGAAGGAGGGAGCGCTGGAGACGTCTATCGGCAAGCAAACAAGCACACAGGGGACTCGAAGATTTACCCAGTTTCAGGCCTCGTAGAGGTCCCTACTCCTGCTTGTCTACTCGTGGAATTATCAAAGGAATCGAGGATTACAATGGTGCGCAGATGCAATCTGGCGAGGGTTGTGGAAACTAGGGTTGCGTGTGTCCTTCTCACCGCCCCCTCCTAGCCTTTATATAGATAGGCTAGGTATCGGGTAGCAGGTCGAGTCGGTTACAGATTAGGGTTTTTCCCCTTTGAACTTTCTATCTTTAGTTTCTTCTTATTCTTCAAGCAATCGAGAGTCCATAGGCCACTCAAGTTCTTCATTTGGGCCTTGGCGATACCGTGGGCCTCCACGTATTTAGGCCGTATATACCAAGCTCGAGTACCTGTAAGGTATACCCATGTCAGTAGCCCCCGAGTGTCCAGTGGAATCGCAGATTCGAGTAGGGACTTTATGAAGCCTTTCGAGTGCATGACTGAGTATAATTTTCGACTACTCTGTTTTGTGTCATAGGGATTGTCGATGTGCGTGCCTGATTTAACTGATGTATCGGTATCAGTTAACTACCTTAGGGTAATTCGACTCAAGCCGCGGAGGTCTTATAGGAGTCGAATTCCAGTGTATGGGTGTGAGCACTCGACGCGTCCGTCAAGGCATATTCATCGTACCTGTAGGTACGGATATATTTCTGGTAGTGCGCAGTTTAATGCGTTGCTAGGCCTTATTCAGGTCTTACCTTCACGCTGCAAGCGCGGCATCCGAATTTTATCATCATGGAGATGATTTGGGTGACCCAGGAGACACAGTCTCTTTGTAGGGAAAAATTATGAGACGGTGTCGCCATAAACTTCGAGTGTGGATGTTTATCAACACGGTACTTTGTACAAATAATCATAGGGTGCACGACCAGCGCTCCCTATGGGAGTATCCCCCGAGTGCCTGGTTGAGTCGAAGACTCAGGCAGGGACTAAATAACTTTTGCGACTGCTGTCGTCTTTTTTGTTTGCTTGTTTCAGTCGAATTTGCTTCCGGCGCTCCCTATGGGAGTACCCATGTCCATAGTCGAGCCATGCTTCGAGTGGTTGGGTTTGCTTTTGATTGTCCATGTTCCTGAAAAGAAGAAGAAAGAAAAATCGTAGGGTGCGCGACCAGCGCTCCCTATGGGAGTAGCCCCCGAGTGCTTGGTGGAGTCGAAGACTCGAGCAAGAACTAAAGTAGTCGAAGTCTTCTACTGCGTAGCTTTGATGACGTTAGTGCTGACGATTTCATGACCTCAGTTGCTCGCGTGAGCGAGTTTAACGGGACGTAACAAGCAGTGGGCCCTACTATCTGACTTTGATTTGACTGGGCGTGCGTAATCTTTATTTTAACTGTGCCTCCTCGATTTCCGCACGTAATGGGAGTAGTGGCAGGGACAGTTCGTGTTTCAGCTCCTCCACGTGTCTAGCACGATGATCGCCACGCATCCAGTAGGTTTTTTTTTGAGCCGTTGGATCTCATCTTCCAGGGGTTAAGTAGTGGTGTTGCGACGGTAAAATTCACATCTGCTTTTCGCTCATCTTCTGCCTTCATCGCCATTGCCGCTGCTCCATTGCTTTCTCTGCTCTCTTTTCCTCTGTGGAACTGGACCAGCTCCACGCATTTCCCAGCTATTTTCTTCGATCACATCGCTGCCATGCAATGGGGAAGAAGAAGGGACGTGCTACGGCCGATTTCGCGGCTACCGCTGCTGCGGTGAAGAAGAAGGGCGGCTCTGCCACCGCGGGCACCAGCACCACCGCCGGCGGGAAAAATAAGGGCACGAGCACCCGCGTCACGAATGGCGTGTGGCGTCCCTCCATCATCAAGTCCTCTGATCTTCGTCTTCTGCGCCAAGACGGAGCGCTGTCCGACGCAGTCGCCGACGCGCGTGTCCCCGGCGGTGAGATAATTCCTTCTCCTCCCGCTGGTTTTCGAGTGATGTTTTTGGGATTCGTCATTCGCGGCCTCTTGTTGCCCCTACATCCTTTTTTAGGGGCCTCCTTTGTTTCTACGGGCTTCAGCTCCATCAGCTGTCCCCGAACTCTATCCTCCACATCTCTTGCTTCATCACCCTCTGCGAGTGCTAGCTCGGAATCGAGCCGCACTTCGGCCACTTCAAGCGCCTCTTCAAGTTGAAGCGCCAATCTATGTCTGGCTCCTTAGTCTATGATGTAGGTAGTTGCAGAATTCACGTCGACCCATCCGCCACCTATTTCGACATCAAGCTCACAACGTCCGTCCAAGGGTGGAGGGACAAGTGGTTCTACGTCCGTGATGAGAAGGCTGACGGGGAGCACTTCGGACTTGCACCTTTTGATCCTGCGACGCCGTGCAAGAGGAGGCGCTCCTGGAAAAATGTAGTCATGCCTGGCGACTCCGCGGAGATAGATGTGCTGTACAAGCGCGTCTGCGACCTCGAGAGTCGCATCGGCAAAGAGGAGGGAGGCTGCACCCTCATTCGCACGTGGTTGCGTCATCGCGTCCAGCCCCTGCAGGCCAGAGTCCACCCCATGTTTCAGTGGACTGGTGCTGACGATGCCACTCGTGTGTCTGCTGATGGCATGTCCGCGAGTGAGGTGGACAAAAGGGTTCGACTGGTCACCAAGTACACCATCAAGGATGTGCTCCCTAGTGAGCCAGTTGTTCCTCCATTTGATGCTGCTAACCCTCCTCCCGAGGTATAGTTGTGCTACGCAGTAGCTTAGTTTGTTGATTGCTTCTCTGCTGTTTCTTACCTTTGTGCTAATTTTGTTGTCTCTATGCAGGATTGGGCGGTGTCACCCTGCATGCCCCTATTCCTGAGGGGATTATCCCTCACGAAGCCTTGGAAGAGGACGAGTCGGAGTCGACTGTCCCATCTAATGTGGAGGAGGAAGACCCCGAGACCGGTAGTCCGGATACTCGCAAGCGTTCGCGCAACGAGGATTCCGATGCGTCATCTCCTTCGACTCCAGAAGGTGCAGGTGTTGGTGCGGAGTCGCTGATCCCTGCTATTCCTGTGAGCGCCGTGGCACCTTCCTCTCGCAAGAAGGTGCGACTGCCCAAGGAGTCCTTGTCAGAGTCGGGGGAGCCCACTTTTGACTTTGACAAGTTTGATTGGTAAGTTTTCTAGTTTGTTTGTTCTCCTCTGATTTGCCCTTGTTGGTTCGTCTCTTGATTTGCCTTTTCTTGATGTGGATTTTGTCTTGCAGTCAAGAGGCGTCGTCATCTTCTGGCGACGTCCAATTTTTGAAAGAATCAAGAGTCGTGACCTCATGGGCCAAGAAAGAGGTCAAGCGTGCTCCTTCCCCTCCATTGGCGGCCCACTCCGGGCACAGCTCTTCCAGTTCTCCTCATGAAGGGGAGCATCGAATGGTTTCCCGGATGACTGCGCACCAAACGACTTCGGAGTCATTGGAGGACCATGTAAGTGTAGGATTTTCTTCTTTTTGATGTTGCAGTCGATGTCTTCTGCTGATCCTTTGTTATGTGATAGCTCCTTGTGAAGGAGGCCACTCACTTGGCGGAGCAAGTGCTTGCGATGGGCCGCCAGCATGCAATGCTGGAGACACGTCATCGCGTGGTTGAAAGTGAGTGTCCTGCACTTCTTCTTGTCCTTTTATATAGTCGACTGATAGTCAATCCTTTTTTGTTTTGTAGCTGAACCTAATGCCCTCCTGCGTGACGCCACCACCTTGGAGAAAACACTCGCCGCGGCTGTGAAGGGTCGCGATGAGGCAATCGCGACGCTTGACGAGGCACAGAGGCGTGAATAGGATCTACGTGCCTCCATTGCGTCCAGGGAGAAGTTGTTCGAAGAATAGCTTTTCTCGATTGCCAAAGCCCTCTCAGGTATCTTGGCTGGGTATCATTGTTATTCTCTTGATCGGTGTTTGCCGTTGGCGTTTGATGTTTATATCTATGTGTTGGTTTGTGTACAGAAGCTAGCGGTTTGAGCTTTGACCCTCAGGCCCTCCACCGCGACGACACTTTGGCGGGTGCGCTTTCAGTAGTCGAGGACCGCAGTGCCGCCGTTCAAGATACGCTTTCCAAGGACAAGGGCGTTCTCAGTCGCCTCCGGGAGGAGTTGATGCCCAAGACTGAGCTAATCGAGAACATGGACGAGCTGGTCGAGTCTCTCGCCGGGGGTGTGCCTTCAAGCTTCAAGAATTCACTACGTGCGGCTGGCGCGTCCATGTCACTTGCCATGGTGCAGGGCCATGGAGTCGAGATTGATCCTGCCGCGGTGTCGAAGGCGATGTCCGTTAGCGCGGACGGCCAGCAGGTAGTCTTTGCTCCCTTCGCGACTGCCTGTGGAAAATATGGGCCACAGCTGATTAACACGGTTGCGAAGTACTCTTAGGAGCTACAACGAGCCAAGAAGGCGGCAAAGGCTGCGGCATCAGGGGCTGGCGGAAAGTTAGTGGCATCCGATACTGCCACGGACTCGATGAAGCCCCTGAAGCCGTCGAAGTCGAAGAAGCCAATCACTCCTCAGTAGCTTTGTAATAGTTAATTAGTTTATGTCCTTTGCCAAGAACATGCCTATTGGCGAATGTATCTGCTGATTCTTTTGCTAGTCTTGAATGCACTTGAATCTTTGTGTCGATTTGACCGTCTTATTTTGCTTCTATCTTGGCTTTTGGTAGGGTACATCAAGTGATCCTTTGAGGGAACCTCAGGACTCGCCGTCCCTTGATGATACTTTGGCACCGCCACGTTCCAGTGTAGATGAGCTGTCGCTGCTTTCGCGACTGCGTGACCGCGTGAAGCAGCTGGAGCGTGAGTTGCCCGTGCTCCGCGGTAACGCGGATGTATGGAAGTCAAAGGCGGAGAAAGCCGCCGCCCGAGAGCAGTATCTGCTTGGTGAGGTGACGCAGCAGGGCGACCAATTCAAATGTTAGTTTGCTTGCTCTTATCTTTTCCTTGTAGTCCCTCACGATGGTGCGTTGTCCTTATGCTGTTGCTGCTGCTTCGTGTAGTTGTCAGCGCGCGTCATCCGCAGAATTGCCATTCGTATGCATGATCTTACCCAGGAGCAACTTCAAGAGAGTGGGTACTTCTGGGTAGATCATGATCGTGCGATTGCGCTGGCGACCTAACGAGGATCGTCGTCATGAGTCTTGCACTTTCTGAAGAAGTCGCAGTCATGTTTGAAGAACATTTATCGAACGATGTTTCCGCTGGATGTTACTCCATCAAGCTTGCTGGCCCTCCTTACCAAGTTTCAAGACCTGACCACGGTTCGCGAGTACGTGAAGCAACAGTTGGTGGCTGGTGCCAAGGCCGCTCTATCGCTGGTGCGATTGCATAGGCCTGATGTAGATGTGGCGGCAATTGCGGCTGGGCCACCTGCGCCACCAGCAGGTTCTGCCTGGAATATGGTGCCGCATTACCAGGCGGTGGATCGCCCAGCAGAAGAGATCGTCGACTTCTTTGAGGAACAAACCAACGTTCTCTTGTTGCAGTAGTAGCTTAATTTGTATCCTGCACATAAGTGTACCCGTGTTGTAAAGTTCGTATAAATGTTGTGTATAATTAACTGTCAAATATGTATAAAGAGCTTGTTAGCGTGTAAGTGCGTTGCACTTATGCGACTCCTTTTCGTTAGCCTGGCCATGCGTTTATCTCAGTCCCTTGTCAACCTGTCAGGTGCGTTGCAACTGGGTTGATGTTGTGTCAAGGGTTTCGATTGATGTGCCAGCTACTCAGGATATCACGTTTTAGTTCGTAGAACAGATGTGCATAGGGTGGCATAGCCCTCGAGTCGATAAGTTGCGGAAAAATAAAGGAAGACATAGAGTTTTGGGGCACTTAGCTTTATTATTCATGAGACAGTACGAAGTACAACGTGTGGCTAAGTAGTCTTGGCTGAGTGCCTTATTTGCAATGTAAAAGTAAAAACGACTAAGGGTAGAAGTGTCACAGCTGCGCGACGTTCTAGGGGTTGGAGTATGCAACTCCTGTTTCTAAATCTTGAAGGCGATAGGCGCCACCTGGGATTACTTCTATAATCACGTATGGCCCCTCCCAGGGGGACTCGAGCTTGAGATGTCCTTGCTGCTTTAGTCGCAGGACCAAGTCGCCTTCGACGAAGGATCGGCGGCGTAGCCTCCTACTGTGGTAGTTGCGCAGGTTCTACTGGTAGATCGTTGATCTTTCCGCGGCAATTTCTCTCGCTTCGTCGAGGAGGTCGACGGACTCTTCAAGTGCGAGGGAGGATTCCTGCTCGCTGTAGGCGACCACACGTGACGCTTTGTATCGTACTTCGGCGGCAGCACGGCTTCAGCCCCGTGGACCATGAAGAACGGGGTGTAGCCTGTAGCACTGTTTGGAGTTGTACGTAAGCTCGAAAGTACTGATTGTAGTTCGTCAGGCCAGCAGCCCGCGGCTTGTTCGAGTGGTCGGAGGAGTCGCTTCTTGATGCCGCCGCAGACGAGCCCGTTCGCATTTTCGACTTGACCGTTGGTCTGTGAATGTGCCACCGAGGCATAGCTAATGTTGATTCCCAGGTTCCCGCAGAATTCTTGGAACTCCTTGGATGTGAAGTTCGTGCCATTGTCTGTGATGATGCTGTGTGGCACCCCGAAGCGGAAGACGATGGACTCGAAGAACTTGACTGCACTGTGCCCTGATTGATTGGTCGCTGGCATGGCCTCTATCCACTTGGTGAACTTGTCGACTGCCACCAGGAGGTAGACGTAACCTCCTCGTGAGGACTTAGGGAGCTTGCCGACCATGTCGAGTCCCCATTGCGCGAAGGGCCAGGCCAACGGAATTGGCCGGAGCTCTGCGCCAGGCGCGTGTGGTTTGTCCGCGGATCGCTGGCACGCATTGCACTTCTGGACGATGTCCTTGGCGTCCCGCATGGCCGTAGGCCAGTAAAACCCAGCTCGTAGAGCTTTGTCCACGAGGGCGCGACTTCCAGCATGGTGTCCGTAGGTTCCCTCATGGATGTCGAGGAGAACAACTTTTCCGTCAGCCGTGGAGACGCACCGCTGGAGCACTCCTGTGATGCTGCGCTTGTATAGTTCACCGTTGATAACGGCGAATGCCTTGGATCGTCGCGCGATGTGCCAGGCATCAGTCGGGTCGTCTGGTAGCCTTTTACTGAGGAGGTACGTGATGTATGGATGAGTCTAGGATGATTCGATCATCATTACGCTCATTGGTCCTTCGAGTCCTGTGTCCAGCTCCAAGTCGTCGAGTGCCATTGGCTCATTGGGCGGCATAGCCCCCGAGTCCGTTGCTCTGCTTGTTTTCTTCTCTGCTTCTTTGGCTTGATGGAGCATTCACAGATGCGCTCGAGAAATACCCCAGGTGGTATGGGGGCGCAGGTAGAGCCTATATTGGCGAGTGTGTCTGCCTCTTCATTGCTTTTTCGGCCTACGTGTCGCAGCTCCTAGCCATCAAAGTCTCCTTCGAGTGTCTCGTAGAGGTCGTGGTAGGCCATCATGTTGTCGCTCAGTGCGTCGCACTCATGCATTGTTTGGTTGACAACCAACTTGGAGTCGCCATAAATAATGAGTCTCTTAGCGCCGCAGGCCTTTGCCATCCTCATCCCGTGTAGCAGGGCCTCGTACTCATCTTCGTTGTTGGAGGCGGTGAACTGCATTCGCAGGATGTACTTCAACTTGTCCCTTGGGGTGATGTCAATATGACACCTGCACCTGCTCCGTCCTTTCACTTGGATCCATCGAAGTGCATTGTACAGAGGTAGGACATGTCTGGTTTTTCAAGGAGCTGGTTCTCCATCCAGTGCACGAGGAAGTCAGGAAGAACTTGCGACTTGATTGCGTCGCACTTTTAGTATGTGATGTCTCGTGGAGACAATTCTATTCCCCAAAGAGCGACTCGTCCCGTGGCATCGGGGTTATTGAGGATGTGTCCCAACAGGGCGTCGTTGACCACCACGATTGGGTGCTCTTGGAAATAGTGGTGCAGTCGCCGGGCGGTCATGAAGACACCGTACGCCAACTTCTGGTAGTGCGGGTACCGCTATTTTGTTGGCGTCAGGACCTCGCTGAGGTAGTATACTGGGCGTTGTACCCCGTGGACCTTGTTTTCCTCGGCTCGCTCGACGACAAGCACTGTGCGGACCACCTGGTTGGTGGCGGAGATATATAGCAACAGTGGTTCCCTTTCCCGTGGGGTCACTAGTACTGGCGAGGTGGATAGAAGGCGCTTGAGGTCTTCGAATGCTTCCTGCGCTTCGTTGGTCCACTCGAACTTTTCAGCTTTGCGGAGGAGTTGGTAGAAGGGCAGCGCCTTTTCACCCATCCGGTGATGAACCGAGGTAGCGATTCGCCCAACCATTGTTCGCCCTTATGTTTTTCGGCTTCTCCATGGCTAGTATGGCTTTTATTTTCTTCGGGTTTGCCTCGATTCCTCTTGCGGAGATGAGGTACCCGAGTAGTTGCCTGGATGGCACGCCAAAGGCACATTTGTCCGGATTGAGTTTGATCTAGTAGCGGTCGAGGTTGGTGAAGGTTTCGCGCAAATCGTCGATTAGGGAGGCTTCCTCCTTGGTCTTGATTACTATGTCGTCGACATAGACTTGAATATTGCGACCAAGTTGTTCCTTGAGGCAAGCCTGCATGCACCGCTGGTAGGTGGCTCCCGCGTTTTTTAGCCCGAAGGGCATTGTGTTGTAGCAGAACACACCAAAGGGCGTTGTAAACGCTGTTTTTTCTTGATCTTCCTCCTTCATTCGAATCTGATTATAGCCTGAGTAGGCGTCTAGGAAGCAGAGGCGCTCGCATCCTGCAGTGGAGTCGATGATCTGGTCAATGCGCGGCAACGAGAAGTGATCCTTTGGGCAGTGCTTATTCAGAGAGGTGAAGTCCACGCACATCCGCAGGATATACGTGTCCTTTTTTGGTACCAGCATCGTGTTGGCGAGCCAAGTGCTTTCCTTGATCTCGCGTATGAAATTGGCGTCGAGGAGTCTGTTGATCTCCATTCCAACTGCCTGCGCTCGTGGCTCAGACAATCGCCCAATTGTTTGCTTGACTGGCCTTGCGTCGGGGTTGACGTTGAGTGCGTGCTCGGCGAATTCCCTGGGAACTCCTGGCATGTCCGCAGGACACCAAGCGAAAATTTCCCAGTGCTCACGGAGGAATTCGACGAGCGCGAGTTCCTATGCGGGCTCAAGTTGTTGGCGATGAGGGCCGTTTTGGCGGGGTCCGATGGGTGAACCTGCACTTTCTTCGTGTGTACTGAGGAGTCGAAAGATAGATCGGGCGAGCTTGGTCGGCTTAGGGGAGGCAGACTATTGTCTGTCGACTCTTTTAGTCTCGCGAGTTCCTCCTGCATGCCGAAGGACTGGGAAATTCTGTTGAATTCCCTGTCACAACTGTCGTACCTCTCAAAGCTCCCGTTGACTGTAATGATGCCATTGGGACCTGGCATTTTCATCTGCAGGTAGGCGTAGTGTGGCACTGCCATGAACCTTGCGAATGTGACACGTCCGAGGATGCAGTGGTACTGTGAGGGCCAGTCGACGACCTCAAAGTCGATGCGCTCATGCCGAAAGTTTCTTGGCGTGCCAAAGATGATGTCGAGGTTGATTTTGCCTAGGGGATACACACCCTTGCCTGGGATGATGCCGTGGAATTTTGTGTCTGAGGCCTCTAGGCAAGTTAGAGGGATCCTCATTGCTCGCAAGGTACTCGTGAATATGAGGTTGATGCCGCTTCCGCCATCCATGAAGACATGACTCGTGTCGAAGCCTCCGATTTGCACCTCGAGTACGAGGGGACAGTGGCCTGGACGAGGTACTTGAGGCGGATGATCATGTTTGTCAAAGGTGATGCAGGACTCGCTTCTGCTGAGGTACTCAGTTGTAGATGGTGGCGAGTGTGTGGCCAAGTTGACTTGGCGAGTGATGGCCTTCTGCACCCGATTGGAGGGGCGTCCTTTTTGGATCATCATGGTGCCCATGGCCCATGGGTAGGGTTCACCTCCCTGGTGCTGGTCAGGTGCAGCTGCGTTTGGGGGCATTCCGGGTGGCGGTGGCGGAGCGCCATGTGCCACGGCGCCTGGAGCCGCTCCATAGCCTATTTCGACTGCGTTGCGATTCATCCGAACCAATCCCTCATGCAATTTGAGGAACTCGCCGCAGTCTTTGAGGAGATAGCTGGACTTCTTCTTTCCATCATGCTTGTCGATGTAGAAGTGCACCGTGCATGGCATGGATAGTTTGTCTTCGATGGATGTTGCGGGTGCCTCATCAGGGTTGCGGTGTTGCCACACTTGCGTGGTCTTCTCGGAGTCGCGGTATCCACCGCTTCAGTATCCGCTGTTGCGGTTATCGTCGCGTTTGTCGGCGTAGCCAGCTGCGACCATGTTGACATCATCGCGGTCATCGTAAATGCGCATACGGCGTTTGCCTCGGCGGTCGCATCTGCGCTCGAGTTCTGCCTCCTCATCGGAGTGGACACGGTTTTTCACCGAATCTTCTCCATCAGCCCACCGATTGGCGATTTCCATCAGGTGGTCGATGGTCTTGGGCTTTGAGCGGCCCAGCTCCTCCCTAAGCTCTATGCCGCGAACGCCGCCGTTGAATGCGTCAATCGCGCGATCCTCCGAGATGTTCTCTATGGAGTTCTTGATGATCGACCACCTTTGGATGTAGGAGCGCAGCGATTCGCCTGATCTTTGCTGACAGCATCTCAGCTCTTCGATTGATGCAGGCCGCTTGTACGTGCCCTTGAAGTTGTGCATGAAGCTGTAAACTAGCTCATCCCAACTGCGAATGGATCTGCGTGGGAGGTTGTTGAGCCATGCTCGGGCAGCGCCCTGCAGCTGTAGCTGTAAGCATTGCATGGCCGTGCTTCGACTGCCTCCGTGGAGCCTGATGGAGGAGATGTGGTCCTCCATCCAGATCTTTGGGTCCTGTAGGCCGTCAAACTTCGGGTTCTCCGACGGGAGTTTGAACCCCTTTGGCATTTGCTTCTGCCTGATGGACCTGCTGAAGTATCTTTCGCCACAGAGCTCCACGTCTTCCTCTTATGAGTCAGTCGACTGAACATGTCGTGTCCTTGATTTGTCGATCTTGCGCTGTGTGATGTCATCACATGCATCGTAGTCATGGTCGTGTCGCCGTGAGCGGCAACATCGAGAAAGGTCATGACTGTCATCACTGGATGAGGGCGAGGAATAACGCTTTGCTAGCACTTTGCCTTTCTTCGGCTCCGGTGTTGGCTCCTTGTCGAGGGCGGCCTCGATTAATCCCAAGCCCGCGATCATAGATCGGTGCATGGCGGCTCGGGGATCTCCAGCTGGCGGCTGGCTGTTAAGGAGGTACATGGTGGCCGCTATCACCGCAGCCTGCGGCGTCTTGAGGACCACGTTGCCCCGTGTGTCGACTGTCATAGAGCTGAAGTCGAGGACCTTTGCAGCTTCTATGCGTTCTTGCTCGGTGAGATGGGCCATCCGAGATTGCCTCTTCTTGGCGATGTACTCGTCGCCCTTTGAGGAGGATCCTCCGTGGGAGGAGAGCCCAGCACGATGAAGGCTCGACTCATCTGCTGCCTTTTTGCGCGCCTCGAGTTGCGCGATTGTTTGTACTTGGCGCTTGAATTCTTCCTTCAGGAGCCAGTGGTAGCCCATCAGCAGTTCTTGCGGAGATCCGAAGGGTAGAGGAGCACCTCGTAGGGCCTCGTGGCAGCGAGCCCATTCTTGCTCGTTGAGCCTGATCACGACGCGTTGCCGGTTTGCTCGTTTAATATGCTTGGAGGTTCGACTGCTCCTCCATTGTCGACGGGGGTGCGATTGCCACCGTTGCCGCCATTGCCAATGTTGCCGCCGTTAGGCGGGTCGGTTCCGTTACCGCGATTTCCTATGTTGTCGCGGTTGGCAGAGGTATCGCCTGCGTTGATGACGATGCACATGAAGTGATTGGGGAAGCTGCTTCTTCCGCAACTCTCAGATTCGGAGCCGTAGGCTTCGTCTTCAATGGCCAAATCGCTCAGATCGGAGTCGCGACTGCTGTCGCTGACCGTGTTCTCGACTATTGTCGAGGCGTTGAGCTCACTAAGGGTGTTGATCGATGGAGGAAACCATGATGCTGGGGTAATCGCCGGCGCCGTCGGCTGATCAGGCATGCGAAGCGTGCCCATCTGACCAACTTGGAAGCGGAAGCTCCCTATCGCCAGGCTGATCCCGTCGCCCACAGACTCGAAGGCCGGGCGAGTGGCCGGCGTATGGACAGTGAAGTCGAATGCGCCGAAGAGCTGGCGAATCTCCACTATTGCGGAGTTGTAGATCGCGGTTGATGGGGCCGAAGAAGCCGCAACATCAACACTCCCAGTTCCCACAGACGGCGCCAATTGACGAGGGTTTAACTCATCAATGCCCATTGTTATGGACTTCGGTTTTGGAGAAGGAGGGAGCACTGGAGACGTCCATCGGCTAGCAAACAAGCACACAGGGGACTCGAAGATTTACCCAGGTTCAGGCCTCGTAGAGGTCCCTACTCCTGCTTGTCTGCTCGTGGAATTATCAAAGGAATCGAGGATTACAATGGTGCGCAGATGCAATCTGGCGAGGGTTGTGGAAACTAGGGTTGCGTGTGTCCTTCTTGCCGCCCCCTCCTAGCCTTTATATAGATAGGCTAGGTCTCGGGTAGCAGGTCGAGTCGGTTATAGATTAGGGTTTTTCCCCTTTGAACTTTCTATCTTTAGTTTCTTCTTGTTCTTCAAGCAATCGAGAGTCCGTAGGCCACTCGAGTTCTTCATTTGGGCCTTGGCGATACCGTGGGCCTCCACGTATTCAGGACGTATATACCAAGCTCGAGTACCTGTAAGGTATACCCATGTCACACTCCCTTGGGAAATTTCACTGGGGCCGGATTATCCGGCCCTAGAGGAAGGCCGGATTATCCGGTCCGGGGAGAAAATCCGCCCTAGAGCCGGACTGTCCGGTGGAAAATCCGCCCTAGACAGAGGCTCACGTGCGGCCAGCCCTGGCCAAGATGGTCAGGCCGGATTATCCGGCCCTTAATGGGGGCGGATAATCTGGCCCCCAAACACCCAAAACTCTTTCCTGCAACACTTAGTGCACATTAGAAACTCCACGATATTGTTATCTAACACACAAAACACAGGAACCATGAAATGTTCTTTCAGATGGAATTTTGGATTCTTTGATTTTGATCAATTGACGCTTGTGAGAATTTCCTAGAGATAATTGAAACTTCGTTCATAGGCCAAATAGGAACGAATGACTAACTTATTGGACATTGTGCATGTTGATGTATATAGTCCATTAGGTGTAAACATGTGCGGTGGATCTTTCAACTTCATATGTTTTCTCCAGAAAACTGAGTGAATATATGTGTATATTTACTCAATAAGGAAGAAGTATGAAACATTTGGAAAAAATTCAAAGGCTTTCAAAATGAAGCAGAAAATCATTGTAACGACAAAATAAAGAATCTATGATTCGATCATAAAGGAAAATATTTGAGTTACTTGTTTAATAAAACACCTAAGATTTGAGGAATTGTTTCATGTATTTGTGTTTCCCGATAAACCATAGGAGTATGGAGTGTTCGAGAGATGAAATCAAATCTTGTTTGACATGGTAAGATCAAAGGTGTCATTTATAAAACTGTTATTATGTTTTAAAGATTAAAGCTTTAGAGACTACCGCTTTTACACTGAAAAGAGCACCATCGTGATCCGTTGAAATGACACCATATGGGTTATGGTTTGGGATAAAACCCGAGTTGTATTTTCTTAAATTTTGGTATGCTAGGCATAAGTAAAATGTTTACAGCCAAAGTCGGATAAGCACGTCTTTGTAGGTTATCCCAAAGCAACATTTTGGTATTCCTCCATAACACTAAAGACAAAGGAGTTTGTCACTTAGAACATCAAGTTTCTTAAAAGGATTTTTTAGCAAAAGTTAAGTGGGAGGATAATAGAACTTTGATTAGGTTGATGAACCTAAGCAACATGTGCTAAGTAGCACAGCACCGGAAAGTCCCGGAGGTGTCCACAATGCTCATGACTTGCGTGATTACAAAGGTTGTGATCTCGGAGATTAGAGTTCCTATTTGAACCGTATGGGTCAGGTAACAATCAAATAGTAAGATTTGGAAAAGAAGTCGTTATTATTTTGACAGTGATGAACCGACTGCATGCAAAAAAGCGATGATGGGCCCTGGCTCCATAAAGTGACTAGAAGTCATAAAATCCATGATAGTTTCCATACACGAGAAATCAAGTTTTTGAACTTGGAAGACCCTTCGGAAAGGCATGAAGCCTATCGGTCGTATTTGGATCTATAAAGAAATAGACATGGATGTTTCACGTCTGTGAAATAGTTGACATGTCGGAAAAGAGTTTTCGAAAATATTCAAGGAGTTGACTACGACAAAATTTGATCGTTCAAATTGATATTTAAGTCTGGACGGATTAATGTAGCAACCACTACATATGTCAATTTTGGTATATGGTAGCTGAACAAACAAAACAAAGTTTTTCTAATAAAATGGTTACCTAGGATGTGTACATGACATGGTCCAAAGGGTTTTGTTAATTCAAAGGATGCTAAAAGAGCATGCAAATTTCAATAGTTTAAGTTACCATAGCGGAGTTATAATCTTCACCATGATGAAACTGTTAAAAGGTTTAATTTCACCGGAGATGATGAAGGTGCTTGCATTTGCAAGAAATTTAGTGGGAGTGCTGAGACATATTTCTAATACATTATGTAGAGGACATGTTGTTGATTATAAATGATGTATATTTTATCGGTACAAGTTAAGAATTTCATTAAAATTGGATTTCAATAAAAAACTTAGGCAAAACCAGAATATTAGGCATCAATGTTTATATTGATAGATTGAGGCGCTAATATGGCTATGCTAGACGTACATCTGTGGATATTGAATGAGCTCAATATGGAAACGACAATAAAGGTTCTTAACGCATGGAAAGGATTAAATCAAGATTCAAGTGTATCGACCCTTGGTAAGTAAAAAACAAGATTCAATTATTTTGACACTTGGTGAGTGAAATCACATGAATATTTTGATCGATAATGTATACCATGATATGTACATACCCAGATATGTCCTATGCTCTAAATGTTATGTGTATATACCAACATGATTCATAAGATGATCATTGGACGATAGTAAGGATATTCTTATGATCTTTGGAAGAACTAAGAATATATTTATGTAGAGGTGACAAATAGTTACAAATAGTTCATTGTAAAGTGTTACATTGATACTAGTTTTGTCACAAGATACAAATTAAATTTATCTCAATTTAAACTATGGGTGGCACAATGTAATGGAAATGAGGTTCCACGATGGATTTGGATGAGTTCCAAATTTAAGACATTGTGATAGATACTACAACAAAAGGCTAAGTATATGACTATTATAGTAGTAGCAAAGGAGGGCATTTGTGTTAAGTAGTTTTTTTATCAAACTAGGTATGATGATACCAATGATCGAATCTCAGACATGTAATATATCGTGAGACAAAGGGATTTAGTTATGACGTTAAAGGTTCACATGATCACTAGAGTCATCGTTGAATATATGGGAGTCAGTACAGATCTCTAGGTCTCGCTATTGATTATTGATCAGAGATGGGTCTCGATCATGTCTGTATTATTCATGAACCATAGGGTGACACACTTAAGGGATACCGGCACCATTTGGAGCAAATATGATACCAGAGAAAGATTATGAAAGCGCTGAAATTATTTCGATAGATACCGGAATTGTTTCGGGTCAAATTACTGAAATTGGTTTTGCATATGATATCAAAATATTGCAAGGGATTTTACATGAATGTTTGTTAATTAAAGTAATTAACAAAATTCTGAATAAAATAAATAAAAATAGTTTTTATTTAATGAGAGCTTGCATTAAATTTGGTAGAAAATTAATGCAAAGTGAGTGGAGTTTGTGTTAATGGGAGTGGGCTTAGTGGAAGCTCCACGCACCATTATGGAGGGAGAGGTGGGGCACCACCATGCCATGCACATGGCCCCTTGGGGGCTGCCCTCCTCCTATAAAAAGAGATCTCCTCCTCCACTCTCACACCTCCTCGTGAAGGATCTCTCTCCCCCTCTAGAATATTCCCATGACTTCGAATTAGCAAAGTCCATGTTCCCGGTGGCTTTCTCTAGAAGGATTTGCTGCTTCCGTTGCTTTGCTGGAGCAAGGACTCAGAGGTGGTCAGGGTACCGGATATGTGTGCGATCACGGATGCACTGCTACTTTGTGGTGCTGCATTTCATCACGATCTTGAGATCGGCAAGTAAACGACTACATCATCCACGAAATCAGATATCAATAACAAAGCTTTTATGTCTTCGAGGGTAAGATCTTTATGGATGTATATCCACCCATTGATTGTATCTAGGTACATAGATATTTGTGCTTAGTTGTTCATATCATAGAATTTTTTGTTTTCTATGTTGTGGGCCCAATAGGAAGAGCGCAGGTGCGGCGGTGGAAGCACGTAGAGGGCGGCGGCGAGACTGTGGACGTGGTTGGGGAGGATTCGGTCATGGAGAAGAGTATATGGGATGCATGGAAAATGGTCCGCTTATTTTTTTCGGTCTTTTCAATAGGATCGGGCCCTTATAGGGGCCACAATTGTATATTAATAATCTACAACTGGTTTTAGAATAGATCTACTATATATATATATGAAAGCGTATGCTAATTACCTGGTATCATAGTATAAGGATATATAGTGGATGTTTTGAGATAACCATAGATCTTCTTCCACTCATAGTTGTTCGCATCTAATAAGTATATACGTTTCTTCATCTAGATAACCAAGATATATCTATCTTCAAATGCGCACAATATCTTTGTTTACATTTACCATCATGTGCCAAATATGTGCCAAGGACTAGGAGATTAGATAAATCAACTTCTCTATCAAGTGACCATACGTGATCACCTACTACTGACCTGACACTGCTCTAGGTCAGTAGGGTGGAACCTCTTAGAACAGCAAGGCCAACGCCTCCATGCTGCCTTTGAAGGTGTAAAGTCTACACTAGAACAAATCATCATGTATCTCTACTAGACACTCGACATACCATATAGCCTTTTTAGTGTTCTCAAATGCAAGGATGTATCTAGATGTCATTACCTAGTACAGAACACAACCTACGAGAGTATCTAGACTCGATTCACGAACCCATGATGTAGCTATCAAGGGAATGGATGCAACTGAATCCCATCTGCGTGTCTTCGATGAGTACCTTTGTACCTCTACTTGTTTAGTGTTTGTTGTAATCCAAACAATCAGGAAATTGCTTGTGTGACAATTGTGGGTAAGTGGTCCAGGATGGTTGCTGGAACAGAGATTTGTTTCATTGAACTTAGTCTAGAACCCACGCCATAATGGTTCACACACTGACATGGATATGCCCAATAGGCACTCGACTATAGCCTACCTGGTGCGGCTCGACGGAAGGCCCACTCGATGAATTGCCAAGGTCCATGACACCTCTAACGGTTCGAGTGGTATGAAGCCCATATGGACACGGACTCCCAAACGCACAAGACAAGGAAGTCTCAATACTAGAGTTTGAATACAACTTATAACCAATTCGTATTGGTACCTAAGACCTAGCCTCCCCATATATAAAGGCTAGGTGGGTCCAACGAGAAGGCAATCTCTTAATCATGACTCCCCCAATAGATAGATCTACAATCTCCCACGTCGCCACAATAGACAATAGATCTAGACATCGATCTCTCGCATACACATACGCCAGATCTAATCTGCGCATACGCTGCTATTGGCGACATTGTAATCCTTTAGATCATCATCAATCAAGAGCAGCCAAGCAGGAGTAGAGTCCTCTACGAGGCCTGAACCTGGGTAAAACCTTGCGTCCCTGTGTGCTTGTTTGCTAGCCGTACCGAGATCTCTAGCGCTCCTATCTTCTCCAAAATCCAAGTCCATAACAATGGGCATTGATGAGTTAAACCCTCGTCAATTGGCGCTGTCTGTGGGAATTGGGTGCGCTGATGTTGCGATCTCGACGGCTCCATCACCTGCGGTCTACGACTTGCCAACATCAAGGAACATATCTACTTCGGCTCCCTCGACCAACTTCTCCGTGCCGGTGCCTTCAGTTTCACAATCGAGATGATCCTATGTTGACCCGTCCGCCTAGTTGCAACCTCCAATCCATGAAGATCGGGAATTCTTGTGGTGTTCGGTTTGCTGCTACGTAACCCAGTCGTGTTTAGTTAGGAAAGCAGAGACCAGGCGCGGAAGAACCAGCTAAAAAAAATCGATCTATGCGGCGGATGGCTCGACCCGCATCAGCGCTCCGCGCGTGTGTCATGTAGGCCTAAACAAGGCTGTATTAGTGGAGCATCCTATCATCTATCAGTGCAACGTATTTGCGGTTGCATACTGAAAAATCAAAGGCTTCGCATAGTATCGCTGGGTCAAACACGAGGCAGGATTATTATTTTGAAATCAAGAGGTCATGGAGTAAACAGTACGTACAACATCACGTCAAAGGCAGCAGCAACCACGCGACCTTGTCCCTTGCGGCGGGACACGCCTGACTAACAGATTTCCTCTTTTTCATTTTCTATTTAATATACTATATTGATTTATATGTGAATCTCGTTACTTCTATTCAGATCTAATCAATGCCACATTTGTTGTTATATTACATGTACTACACGATCTGATGGAGGGTGCATCAATGCCATATTTTGATCATGGCCTCCTACATCGATGATCCCTCATTCGCATCAGCTCGGTCCAACAATCACCTTGCTGCCCGTTCCACGCTCGGGGCTGTGACATACAACTAGCCAACGCGTCGATTATACGTCTGTTGAGACGTCTACGTCCGGCCACGCTGACTCTACGTCCCGGGGCTGCGCCGACTAGGTCATGTGACCCACTTAATCTTCGACTGCGTTGGCCCGCTGATGCCATCGGCCCCGGCGACCTGCCACGGTCTTCGGCTCTGGTGACTCGGGGGCTCCGCCAACTCCGCCGTGAGCCCTGCTATGGTCTTCGGAAACGGCGACCCGCCATGATTTTGACTGCGGTGATTCGCCACGTCATTCGGTTCCAGCGACCCGCTACGGTTTTTGACTCCGGCGACCAATTGAGTCTTCGACTCCGGTGACCCGCTGCCGCGTCCAATCTCTCTGCCACGCGGCCCAATAAAGTCTTCGAGTGCGACGATCCACCGAGTCTTCGACTCCATTTGTCACACCACTACGGTCCGCCGCGTGACATGATGTCGTGTCAAGTATGTCCGCTTTGCAACTCCACGTCTACCATGTGGACTTCATCCATCATGCGACTCCGTCGGCCTCAACTACATGACCGCTGCACAAATCTCGACCGCCACGTTGACTACTCATCCGGTGTCGATCTCGTGACCTGCTGCAGTCTTCGACTCTAGCAATTCACTGCTATCTTTGGCTCCAACGACTCGGGGGCTCGGGGGCTCCCTCCGCTTTGGCGACCTGCCGCGTTCTTCAACTTCAACGACCGGCTGCGGTCTTCATATCGGGTGACTCGGGGGCTCCCTCGACTCCCGCGACCGCGAGCCACTACAATCTTTGACTCCGCCGTACGACCTGCTGCGATCTTCGGCTCTAGCGACTCAGGGTCTCCCTCGGTTGCAGCGACCCGGTGCGGTCTTCGACTCCGGAGACCCGCTGTGATCTTCAGCTCCAATGACTCGGGGGCTCCCCCCTCTACGGCGATCTGTCGCGTCCTTCGACTCTGGCGACCTTCTATGGTCTTCGGATGAGGCGATCCGATGCGGTCTTCGACTGATGTGGCCCGTTAAAGTCTTCGGATGCGGCAATTCTTCATCACCACGCGACACCCTGCTGCTGCATTGGCTTTGTCCACAACCCGTTCATCTCGTCAACTGCCAATAAAGCTAAGTAAGGGTATGCTGAATAGGGTTGGGTAAGCTGAAGAATGTTCTTGATTAGATCCCGGAATAGGGTTGGGTAAGCTGAAGAATGTAGTAGCACACACCCATGCTGGCATGCAAGGGTATGCAGGGTTCCGTATACCCCGACATCACTAACACTATCAATCTCACCAACAATGTCTTTGTCTCTAAGGGGCAACTTCGGCAAGATGGTTGCGTCAATATGATGCCCATCGATTAAACAATGAGCATTTTCACTGCTTTGGTGGAAAATCCTAGCAAAGGGGTTCCACTGTTGCGTGACAAGGTTAGCTATCTGAAACCGTTGCTTCTAATCAGTCCACTCCAATCAGAACAGGTGGCTAATACCATTAGTAAGCTACGAGGATGTGGAGGATATCTGAGAAGAATCTGAGTGCTACATCGATTGGCAGTTTGCCTAATGTTGTTTTGCTCCAAGTGAAGCTTGTAGGATGTGTTAATGCCATTTTCTAAAAGCACATGACTGTAAATGGAGAGAAATACAAAGAAGATTTGGACTAGTATAAGGCCTTATATGGTGATGTATGATACCTTTGATCCGGATTACGGATGTAGTATAGCTTCTTTTTCCCTAGTAGACCTAGGTTATCGAATCCTCGGGAAGCGAATGCATAGTAAAGTTACTTTAACGGACCTTCGGGAGTTTTAGAATTCCTTTTGTATTTTTACCGGACCAATAACTTGCGTCTTTTGTTGTTGTCGATGATGGAGAGAGAGGGCCTAGGACGTTCAGTTTCACCTGTAGCTATGCAAAACATCTGATGGGAATAAAAGATATAAATAAAGTATGAATGTACTTGTTAGAACAAGATAAATTATATGTGGGCGGTGTATCCATAATTTATATTGCCTCCACAACCGCTTATAGCAATAACCTACTAGTCTCATCAATAGAAGAAAGAGAACTAATGATATGTATAGTGATGTCACCGTTAATCCCAAGTAAATCCCTCACATACAGTCGTACTACCCCTTCTGTCACTGGGGTTCCCAGCCTGTAGATCAGTCATTACTCATACTCCCTATACCTGGCTCAACCCTCAGGGTCTTGGGTACCTGACAAGTCCTTGGATTGAGACAAGAGAAGATACAATAATCATCATGACATACAAACTAATATATGATCCCATCTATGATAAATAACATGCACAATTGCTAAATGGATAGGCCGAAGCCCTTAGCCCAAGGAGAATTACTCACACATAGAGATGAGATCAACAATCACAAACATTGTAATGAAAATCATAAGATTGATAGCAATAGTCTTACAATGTCGCTAATCAAAGAAGAGATCTACTATTACAAGTGGTGGAATATGGCTATGGAGATGGAGAAGGGTTTGGAGATCTGGAGGCAGCTGGTGATCTATGGCAGAGACTTTTTGGCGAGGTCTGGCTTGTTTTCTCGTCGCCCAAGGCTTCTTTATATTGGGGTCCCTTCACGAAAGTTGTTCTATTTGACCTAACGGTGGCGGCGCCAACTATATGACCGGAGCTATATGGCCGGAATTTTGCTCCGATCATATAGTTGGTCGTTAAAGCATCTGCCTCCGTATTACAGCTCCTGGTTTCTTCTGGTTGTCGGAAATCTCGTATCTTTGACTTTAATGTAGTGATTCCCTCCTTTAAACGACATTATCTGCGCAGGAAAATATAAAAAAAGGATTGCATACCCCTCTAAATATTAGCATTAGTGGCAGGGTTTTAGAGAGATATTTCATCAAAATTATGAATAATATCCAGTTTAAATGTGGACGTAGATGGCTGTATTTCAGAGCCATCATGAGGTAACAAAAAAGGTAAAAATCATAGTAGATCTTGAATTCTGCTATCACTATTCAATCACCACCACCATCTTACTCCAACTAATACACATGTTTCCCCACACATGCCCTCTTATACATGTTGGATCAAAACAAGTAATTAAGAACATGGTACATAATATGCATCTACCGATACATCTCACACATAATAGAATTACAACCTCAAATATCAACTCACAGAATAAAGATCCACCATATAGGAAGTACATAGATGACCATAATCATGTTGGGAAGCTCATGTGGTACTAGAACAATGATAGATCAAGTGATAAATAGATCAAGCTACTACCACAAACCCATAGTCCAGAGGTGGACTACTCCCTCTTCAACATGGTTATGAAGCGGAAGATGTCGGAGAAGGTAGAGATTCCACTGGCGGTGGCTCTAGTGGTCTTTCCCCCAATCTTCGCTAGTTCTTTCTTTGTTTTGGTGTTTTTGCCTTTCTGCGTTGTCACCTCTGAAATCATCTCGGGAGGTCTTTTTATAAGCGTTTTAGGTCAAGACTTCGAGGATGAGATGAAGATGGATGGTTGTGGAGACTCAAGGAGGGAACGAGACTAGGTGATGCGGTCCAGGGTGGGGCCCATGCCACCTAGGCTTGTTTAGGCCTCGAGCCTCGCCTCTCGTGGTTCTTGTGATCCGTATGCTTCTCTTCGCGAAAAAATACTCCTAAAAAATACCTGGGCCATTTGACTTTGTTTAGGTCTCTGAAAGATAAAAATATGCAAAACAGAATTTTCCTGTCCTGTAGAGTTATAAATCAAATAAAGGGAATCATTTGTAAATCCCCATAAATCAATGTAAAATATGAATATAACATCATATAAGTTGCAAATATGTGGAAAGATATATCAATAAATTACAGAGTTCATGTATGCATTTTACATGCATCAATGACTGATTCCCAAAGTGTTTGGTCATATGGACCTTAACCACCACCATCTAGTGTGCTCCCTCCTTGAGGTTCACGAAGTCTTCCTTGGGAAGCACCACATCATCTAGTTCCTCATCTTTCAGAACTAGTCTCTTCAGCAACTCCTGTAGATACGCCAAAGGCTTGGGGTCCAAGTATCCCTACACCAAAGGCTAGGGTTACACGATCATCCCTTGTTGCCCCAATCTCTCCCATATCGCTGCAAAGGCCGGGAAGACGCATGAGGGTGTCCCCATGATCAGCCGGAGATAACCTTTCGCCAGTGTAGTTGCCGACGGAAGTCAAAACCCTAGAAAAAACTAAGTCTACTATTTACTATATATACATCATTTAACTTAGCGAGACTCAAATGCTTTAGAATTTTTCAGCATCCAGAGGTCTGGTATCACCAGCCCAACCGACGTCTGATGGGCTTCAGCCCTGCTAGCCCAAATGACGTGAGTCCAATGGGCCAGAACAGAAATAAGTTTTTTGGGGGGCATGTCTACCATTAAGTGGCTAAATAGCCATTTAGGACTGGAGGTTATTTTGCAAATACCGCTGCACCAGACGTTTTGATGACCGGTGGGCGTGGCACTACGATCGAAAGGGTGTCTTCTCGGTGAGGTCGGCATATCACATGTTGATTCATACTAGAGAGAAGAGAAAGGCTTGGTTGGACGGGTGAGCGTCGATCTCGTCGGAGCGGCAGGAAAAATAACGGAGTTCCCTCTAGCGCATTCAAGTCCATTAAAAGTGAAAGTTTTCTTGTGGCAGTTGGAGAAACAATCACTTGCCACCAACGACATGAGAGTTCATCGAAAGATGGCCCAGGATGATATGTGTCAGATGTGTGGATGTGCAGACTCTTGGCGTCATGCTCTAATTTATTGTACAATGTCCAAGTGTGTATGGACTTTGGTTGACTCGGAGATCACCGAGCACATGTGCAGCTCGGAGGAGGGAGATGCAAGACTATGGTTAGCAGGGATGATCGAGACCTTGAAACCAGATGACCAAACAAAGATTTTTATGACTTTTTGGGCTATATGGCATGCGAGGCGCAAACCGATTCATGAACAGCAGTTCCAGAGTCCTTTATCCACATATTGTTTTGTTCAGTGTTTCATTGATGACTTGCAACAGAGCAAGGACGGGAAGGCGAAGAAACTGGTCGTGGTACATCAAACTGCGCCGGGGTGGATTCCTCCACCGGGAGTTATGATCAAGATCAATGTTGATGCCGTGGTAGGAAAGAACACGGGTCGTGGATCTGTGGCGGCGATCGCACGGTCTGATGAAGGGGTGTTTATGGGGGCATCAACTGTGGTATTCCCTGACAAGATGGAACCGGAGACGTGAGAGGCGCTCGCCTATCGTGGAGCTATCTCGTTTGCTCTAGATATACTCCCTCTGTTTTAAAATATAAGATATTTTAGTTTTGTGAAAGGAGCGTATCTAGACATCTTTTAGTGTGTAGGTTCATTTAAGTTTGCAGTGAACCTACACACGAAAAGGGGTCAAGCTACACTTCCTTCATAAAGTTAAAGCATCTTATTTTTTAAAACGGAGGGAGTACCTGCTCAGAAGGTTCTGGTGTCCAGGGATTGCAAGACTGTTATTCAGAGCTTGGAGCGAGATACTCAGCGGGTGTATTCTTACGAGGAGATTGTTGTATCCAAACGTGATTTCAGAGAGCTGTTCTTCTGCCATGAGGGGAGGAACTCAAATAAAGAAGCACACCGTATAGCTAGAAGTGTAGTTGTAGATGATCCTGGTCACCAGGTTTGGCTGATTGAACCACCTGCAGGTTTGCGTATTCCTGTAACTCTTGATGATGTTTAAATAAAGGTGGTTCCACTCAAAAGAAAAAAAGGACTCCAGTCTACCAAATGCGTCCTACGAGTCTACCTAGTTGTACCTACAAAAATGAACATCCGGCTCTGTGGCATCAACATTGGCCGTTGCAGTGGCAGCCTACGCGGACAGCGAACCGTCGGCGGCGGTTGTTCCCGGCAAAGCGTCACGGACAATCGCACGGACACGGCACGAGGACAGCTAGGCCGCTAGAGGTTTTAGGAGAAGCTGAACTCTCGCCGGCCCCACGCATCTCCAGGAAATATCTACTACTCCTACACGAAATGCCATCGTCTCTACTTTGTTCATTTCTTGGTCATATCGATTTCGTTTTGTGTCTAAATTGGATCACCTCAGATTCCATCCATCATGATTGCCATCAGAATCCTACTTTTTCTGGACAGGCACTGCGCAGGGTTTCGTTGCTCATTGAAACCGACAAATATCCCTGTGAAAGAGAGAAAATCTAAGCGTGTGCGATTGGTTGCCAGTTAGCAGCAAGCTAAGCTGGCTTAATCGTCAAGCATGGCTGAACAATGATAATGTCGTGAGTGTGATTTCGTGTTAAACAATGCCAGGCAGGTTAGGTCTGGTCAGGCCCTCACATGCCACCAACTCCCCCCCTTTTCCTCCTCCAGGTTGAACCAGCAATCATAGTACACTACCATGCCATCAAGTCCCTGGCTGTCAATCTGTTACATCCAGCCTCAAGAACTGAATTACCACATCTGATGTAACAAGCAGGAAACGGTAGCAGAACATGAATCTCAAGGAAGAAGAAACCAGAGGTTTAGCAGCACCAGCAATGCTCAGTTTTACCCCAAATAGTATATATAGTGCCTTTTATCATACGGGAAATATCTTGTACATAAACATGATCCGGAGAAACCAACCAAAAAATCCCTATGCCTAACATATTAATCCAATAATGTACAGATGCTATCATGATCTCCAGAGACGCCTTCCATTCCATGGTTCCCACACCTCACCCAACCCAAGGAGGACGAGCAAACGAGCATGTTTGTAAGTATGCGTCATCCAGCTTCTTGATCAGGTGGAAAGAACTGGAAGGATTGCCATTAGCGGGATAGCTAGGTCTCCTGATTTCTCCACTTGATATTGTCTGCTTTCGATTGACCTTTTGGTGTATCTCTCGGTGTGTCGTTCCCGCTACTATCGCCAGGTTCACTTGATGGTGTTTCTGCCAATTTTGCTTGGCCTGGAGCTCTGCCACCTCGGCGCTCCTGGCAACAAGAGTAAATAAAGGTATCGCTATAAATAAATGCAAAACTTTCACTGTACAAGCTCTTCTTGAACAGAATATTTGAACTAATTATGAGGTTTTTTTTTCAGATCATAAAGGCCAAATGGATTCTTTTTACATGTGATTTACAGAACCAACAGTAACGTGTCTCAAAAGAATCAAACTAGAAAGAAAGATGCTAAAACGATATTTTGCGTAAGCAAGAAAAAAAGTATGGACCAACCATGTAACTTGCAATGACCAAAAGGGGGCCTGCAGTTATAGGCAAAAAGAGAAAAGGTATGATCTAATAATATAAAAGTAAACAATGTATTATACTCAAGGTGTTCAACTTGATGTCGTTGCTTTGGCAACAGGAAAAATGATTAGGAGTAACAAAAACATTGCAAAATGATGCTTGGGATAATTGTACCAAATGCCAGATACTTGAAAACAACATAAAAAACGTCATGCCATGTTGACTTACATCTCTGTAGGGGAAATCGTCAACTTCAAGCATGTGAATCACATGACCAATCTTTGGCCTCTTGCGAGCTTCAGGGTCAACACACCGCAAAGCCACTAGCAAAGCCTTCTTCAAGGCCCTAGAAGTAGGCTTCTCAGTCATCTTGGGATCCAAAACTCCCTCGGAATTTCGGCTGCTGACCATTGTCTTCAGCCACTCAACAAGATTAACCTGAAAAGATTAATCTGCAGAATTTATAAAATGCATTTGACGAGTGTTTAGTTTAGCACTGGTTATAATGAAACGCAGCCATTACTAACCTCTCCAGGTGGCCTGTTGTAATCTACTGGTACCCTACCAGATATTATTTCCATAATAAGAATCCCAAAACTATAGACATCACTAGTTTCATTCAACATGCCGGTGCCTGCATACTCTGGAGCCACATACCTGAAATAACAAGAGATACATAAGCAATTACGCTCATGTCTGTCCTATGTGATTTGTGATATTATAAGTAGAGTGCTAACCCAAATGTCCCCATAACCCTGGTCGTGACATAGCTCCTCTCTGAGCCCAAAAGCTTCGCTAGCCCAAAATCAGAAAGCTTAGCGTTCCAACGCTTGTCAAGTAGGATATTGCTTGACTTGACATCACGGTGAACCACCTTTGGCTCAAGCCCCTCGTGTAAATACATTAAACTGCACAAGCAGATAACTTAGTGTAAGTACTAAGTAGAGATAAATATTTAAATCAGCATTAACTCACATCCGCTTACCCTTTTGCTGATCCCAGAATAATCTTCATTCTTATGTCCCATGTAAGAGGGCTCACGGGACCAACATCACCGTGAATCCATTGCTCCAAGGTTCCATTATTGACAAACTCATACACAAGCATCCTGAAAAAAAATCGTATACAAAACATTTTATTACAAGCGCCTCATTTCTGGAATACCCCAATCAAACTTATCACACAAGGAGGTACCTTTGGTTGCCCTCAGCACAGTATCCCAGCAGCCGCACGAGGTTCTTGTGCCGCACCCGCCCAATTGCTTCAACCTCAACCTTGAATTCCCTCTCTGCCTGCCCCCTAACAAACCAGGTATTTTACCAAATTCAGCAACACAAAAACCACACGTTACACAACATCACACATTTCAGCCTCTCAAATGGCAGCTTCCAGACTAAGCATGCTAACCAAAAGGAAATGTTAGACTTGGATAACGACTAGTCATTTTTTTTTATCAAGTTCTTGCACAATGTCACCATCTGAATTGTCAATATCTCCAGTCAGTAATCCCGATGCAGTCACTATAGTATACATCTTGCTTAAACTTCAAATCAAAACATTCTAAAATAGGCGCAAATAAAAAACAAGCTTCTTAATTTGGCTATACTTCAGCTAGTGGGAAGCTCAGTTACCTATTATTCAGCAAGTTCTTGACGGCAACCTGTGTGCCGTCCTCGAGAATGCCGTGGTACACGATTCCGTAGCCGCCCTCCCCAATCACCTTCTCGTCGGCGAACATTGCCGTCGCTGCCTCCAGCTCCTTCAGAGTGTACCAGTGGCCCCACCCCAGGTGCGACACCTCGGGCACACCCGGCTCGCCGCCACCTCCGCGGCTCTCGCCGCTGGCCCCGCGCGACGACGGTCCCCCGCTACGCTGGTGGTGGGGCGGCGGCTGCTCCGGGAAGGTGATGCGGTGCTCCTTGCCGGTCTCGATCTGGATGGACTCCTGCGGGGTGGCCTGGAGCACCTGCGCGAGCGGCACCTTGGGCGCGGCGGCGGGGGCCGCCGCCCCGCGAGAGGGCACTTCCTGTATGTCCTTAGGTGGCTTGGCTGGGTGCTTTGGATGGGCATTGGGCGCGACAGTGGCGAGGTGGAGGACAGGGGTGGCTGGGGCGCGGCGGCGGCGGCGACGGCGATTGGCGAGGAGGCAGAGCAGGGAGAGGAGGACGAGGAGGAGCACGAAGGCGGCGCCGACGGCGATTCCCACGAGCTCCCACAGGTGGAGCCCGAACACCACGGTGCTCTGGGACAGCCCCGAGTCCGACATCGGACTGCGGCGGCGGCTCAACCAGAAACGGTGGATCTCCGCAACAACTCTGGCTTTTGGGCAAGAATTCGGTGCCGAAGACTGGGTTTTGAACAGAGCAGCCTGGGTTCCGGCAGAGAATTGGGTGCAGAAAGGCTGGATTCCCGCAAAGAATAAATGAGCAATCAAGGTGCCCAGAGATTGGGTTTTGCAGAGGATGGAGCCAGTGGGAAAGGTGTGGACTTTCGAGAGGGAGAAGGGGATTTAGGACAGGATGGAGTGATGAAAAAGTGGGGATTTGAGGGGTGATAGGGCCCAAGCCATTTGGATTTGGGAGCAATGTGTAGGTAAATATACAAAGATTGGACGATTATTCTGGGGCGAAAAGCGAGGGGTTGTTAATTTGTTCTTGATAACAAGATTGGACTATGGTGGGGAGGAGAGTGGTGTGTAGTGTATCCTGGGTGTGCTTTAGGGGAGGGTGGTTGGTGGTGATCTTTAGAGTAACAACAAATCAAGAAGAAATGGAGTGGGAAGGATGCAATTATTAGTAGTGGTACGCCTGCGAAAGTGTACTGTATGTAGAGATGACATGAGAGGGGGCTGGACTGCAGGAGGAGGAGCACTAGTGTCTAGTGGGAGTGGTGACGGTGTCTGAGTGCTTTGCTCAGCAATTGCATGCATGGAGGTAGAGAACGAAAGTCAAGGGTCAAGACCTAATAAATAAGTAGATCAAGTCAGAACAAAAGCATGGACGATAGGAAATGGTATTTTGAAGCTACGAGCGCATCTCCTCCACCGGTTTGACCCATTCGAGTCAGACGTCCGGACGGCAAAACCCATCCCAGCGGCACGATCCAAACGACCACACTTGTATGGACTACGGACCGACCTATTCATCGTTTAAAAATGCACTGAGAATGCGTCACCACGGACGCGTGTCCTCTCTCATCTTCTCACGCCCTTCAGGACCCGCCTGGCAGCGACCCAACGACCACTGGTCTCCAACTCCAAAGGCTATCAATGGAGTAGGCTGGCTCCTAGGTGGCTGCGCCGCCTGGCGCCTGCGCTGCACGCGCCGCCCAATGCCTGGTTTGGCTGCTCGACATCAATGTCGGCGTATCGATCGACGCGTCGGCATACATGTTCTCGCCTTTTTAAGCACGCCCCGCGTCATCTTCTCCACACAACACCACCTTACATCTCCTCATCCCCCACAAGCAACACAGTACCCAACGCAGGCGGCATAGGTTCGAGGGGAGGGCGGTTAGATGATCACCGGGGCCTGGGCGTGGGCGAGGTCGAAGAGAACGACGTGGGGCGAGGTCAGGACGTTTCGCCAGCGCCTTCCTCGTCGCCACTAGCGTCGCCATCTCCTCCACCTTCGTCACCACGTGCGGCCATCAACAGTCTCGACTGTTTCGAGTTTTAGGTCACCATCCACCTGAGCATGAATGGGTACAAGCTTCGTCTCCCCATGAAGTTTGCGACCCTTGTTGATGGGAAGGAGCCCCACCATGTCGTGTTGCAGGTACCTGACGGCGCAACCGTCCTATGGTCTGTGGAGGTGTTGTTCGATCGCCTCATCCAGATGTACCTCGACAACGGGTGGAAAAAATTATGTCGTGTGCACGACATTGAGGTTGGACACTTCCTCATCTTCACATACGATGGTGAAGCCATGCTCACGGTCCGTATCTTCAACGAGACCATGTGCCACTGGCACTATCACACTGATTCTGAGTCCAATGACTAGGCGAAGACGAGACGAAGTCTTCTAGATTAAATCTACTGTTTTCTTACCTTCTTTGTATGCCTTTGCAGAAAGAAAATTACCCATGCATATGTCAAGATGGAGTCTTCTAGATTAAATCTACTATACATGCAAGGTAATTGCAGGTAGGGTTGAAGACGGAACGGAAACGGACGGAAACACGTTATCGTTTTCGTTTCCTGTTGTTTTACCGGAATCGGAAATGAAACGAAAAACTCCGGAAATGAACACGAAATCGGAAATCATCGGAAATGAATATGGTACGGATATAGGACGGATACGATACGAAAATGGACATTCGTCGGAATATAATAGTGGTGTAATATCATGGTGTGTAAACTAAAATTAACGTATAACAGACAAAGAATATCTCACAACTTTGAAAAGCCATAATTGAATATAAAGTAACACACATAATTCAACACTTCAACAAGCACACAAGTTCACATAATTAGTTTCACATCAACGCTAAGACACTCACTTGATTAGTATGTCGCCTAGGCTAGTTGTATGTATTACATCATACATTCTATGGCTCAACAAGCGCAAGAGAAATCACTGATGCAAAGTACTATCTTGTACATGGGCTTGGCTGATTATATTTCCGGAAAGTTTCCATATTTGTTTATCCGGAATTTCCTTACCGTTTCCGTTTTCGTCAGAAATCGCTCCACCATTTCCTTTTCCATTTCCGTTTAAAATATTCCGTTTCCGCAAAATGTTGTTTCCGTTTTCTTTTAGCTCTTCATTTCCTTTTTCTTCAGAAACGGACGGAAAGTTTCCTTACCATTTTCAACCCTAATTGTAGGCAAAACTATGTATGCAATGCAAGTCAAATTTAGACATGATTTTTATTTAAAAAGATGGATCGGCGCCACTGGAGGCACCCCTGACCCAAATGGACAGAGGGCAAAATTGCATGTTTTTGTGTCCGCGAGCTAACCCAAACGAAATGATCCGAACACATCCTGTGTTTGGAATGGGTCAGCCCGGTGAAGATGCCCTAAGGGAGGAGTTGGAGAGTGGAGGGCAGACCCTAACGAGAGTTGTAAGAGCAACTCTAGCATATCTCGTAAACACGCGGCTCTTAAAAGTGGTTTATAGGTCACGCAAAACTTATTTTACGGGTCGGTTTGGGTTGGCGCGGAACAGAACCCGTATTCCACGCCCGTAAAACTCTCACCGGGTTCTGTTCCGCGCCAGCCCAAACCAAAATTGTAAAACTACAATTTTGATAGTTATTCAATATGCAATCAACATATATGCAAATTGTGATCAACTGATGCAATGGTTCATATTTTTATGCAATAGATAGTCAACATATCAGGCATAAAAAGATCGTCAAAGCAAGTGTCCAAAAAGTTGCATTGTCATCTCATCTTAGTGTTTGTGAACGCATCAAGCAATAGTACTATCGTTGAGGTCACTGAAGACGTAGGCATCTCCACCGCCACTACCACTTACCACCCACCACCACCACTTGCCGAAGCACCACCAACTAGAAGAGCTTGCTTACTTCTCTCTAAGGTCTATATTCTTGAAAGTTTCCACCAGATGTGAATTCACTTTGATTGGATCCATCATAATTGTTTTGTTCTCCTCAGCAATGATCTACTTTCTTGCCTTTTTCTTTTCGAGTTGCAATCTCCCATCCTCCAATCCGGCCTTGCGCTTAGAATCTTCCCGGAGTGTTTCCCACCTTGCACGCTTTATCTCATTCTTCTTCTCAGCCATGATCATCTTTACATCCAATGTATTCATCATCATTGCTTCCTTTGACTTAGTCATTTTATCAACCTTATCTCTGAAACATGATGCTTCAGCTTCAATCATTAGCTTCTCTTTGGCCCTTTTTTACATCTGGATTCCTTGTTTCTTCCACCATTCTCCTCATCACTAGCATCATCCAATTCAATGAATGCCCCTTTATTTAGTGGTGCTTCTTGTTCCCTCAACCTCCACTTATCCAAATGCACTAGCAACTTGTAACAATTGTTGAAGTGTGAATAGTTTCCCCTTGGATCCGACCACATCTTTGTACCTTCCATTGCAACACGTTCCTAAAAACACATAGATCCATTTGTTACCAACATGAACACAAAGTACATGCACTTCTGACCAAAAGGAGATGCAAAACAAACTCACATAGTCATTGATAGCTATGCCACTTGGTGGTGCTAGTTGCACTTTCTCCATAGCTCCACTTCGACAGCTACAACATGCCTTGATCACTTGCCACCGTCCTAGTAGAGATAGCGAGCAACCGGTGAAGCAAACCGAGGCATGAGCATGAAGATTTGTCTTTGCTCCATTGACAATAGCGCTTCCTGGTTTGATCTGTGCTTCCCACCACATCTATGCACACTATCAACCATGATCGCACCAAGCAAGTGTCTTCGACTTCGGTATAGTTCAACGCTCTTTTATTCCTTCCATTTTGAGATGAATCAAACACTTCCTCCTCGATCTCTTCCACCTCCTCCCCATCCATGACGAACAAATTAAGTGGTGCCTCGGTGATGTTAACCTCACTCTCGTTAAGGAGATTCAGACATGAAGATGGACTATAATCCCCATCGTAGCTTGGGTTACTTTCATACCTAGGATTACTTTTAGAGAACACATTGCCGGTAGCGTGGTAGTTTTCCTGTGGGGCATTACCGGCGGCTGGGGACAGAGGGATCGTAGGATGGCCATCGTGGTGCATGACATGCTTATTCTTTGGCCCATACCTTGTTGTCTTCCGCATGCGAGGACCTGGTTTGGGAGCCAGAGCAGTGACATCGATTAGCTCTTTCGGTTGACCCGCAGAGGCAGAACCAACGAGCGACGGCCCTTGCATGATGACATGGGTGCCAGCGCGCTTCCAATTCTTGGAAACGGTGGATGGAATGCTATGAGCAACCGCATCGATGGCCGAGGCACCTGTGCTACATGTCGGAACAGCCGTAGTCACAGGAAGAGGCGATTAAGGGCCTACGACCTCGCCAGTGGCAGGCAAGAGCTCGGACTAACCCATGCCTTCGAATAAGCGATGGGGCGGCACTCGAGAATGGATGAGTAGGTATATCGATGGCGACAGCAGTGCAGAAGCGGGAACAAGCTGAGCTGAAATGTCTCTCTCGCACAAACCCCTCGACAAGTACTTCCTGCACTCGGTTCGGCTGGGCAGCCCACGTATGTAGGGTCAGGGCGCAAGTTTTTTCATCCCTTGTAGAATATATTATGGGTCGAATGGTTTTATCGGATTTGCTAGGCACCGTTTTTCACGAAAAACTGTAAACGAGTTGTTATTGTAAGGGATGTGCGGATTTACAAGGTCTGCTAGAGTTTCTCTAAGGCCTTTCACAATGGGGGTCTCTTAGACATCCTAGACAAAATGCTAATGTGGCATGCAAATTAAAGAAGAGAGAGGGTTATTGTATCTTAGCTAAGATACAACCCTTGCATGTAATTTATACCTTTGATCTGGATTATGGATGTAGTATATCCCTTTTTCCCTATTAGACCTAGGTTTATCGAATCCTCGAGAAGCAGAATCGTAGTGAAGTTACTTTAGCGGACCTTCGAGAGTTTAGAATTACTTTTGTGTTTTTACCGGACCAAGAGTTTGTATATTTTTGTTGTTGTCGATGATGGAGAGAGAGGGCCTAGGGCGTTCGATTTCACCAGTAGTTGTGCAAAACATCTGATGGGAATAAAGGATAAAAATAAGATATGCATGTAATTGTTAGAGCAAGATAAATTATATGTGGGCAGTGCATCCATAATTCCTATTGCCTCCGCAACCGCTTATAGCAATAACCTACTAGTCTCATCCATAGAAGAAAGAGAACTAAAGATATGCATAGTAATGTCACCGTTAATCCCAAGTAAATCCCTCACATACGGCCATACTACCCCTTATGTCACTGGGGTTCCCAACCTGCAGATTAGTTATTACTCATACTCCCTATACCTGGCTCAATCCTCGGGGTCTTGGGTACCTGATAAGTCCTTGGGTTGAGGAAAGAGAGGATACAATAATCATCATGTCATACAAACTAATACATGATCCCATCTATGATAAATAACATGCACAAAAGCTACATGGCTAGGCCAAAGCCCTTATCCCAAAGAGAATTACTCACACATAGAGATGAAATAAACAATCATAAACGTTGCAATGGAAACCATGAGATTGATAGAAAATAGTCTTAGAATGTCGCTAATCGAAGATGATATCTACTATTACAAGTGGTGGAATATGGCTATGGTGGTGGATAAGGGTTTGGAGATTAGATCTAAGTTTATTCCTCCAGAGGCTCTTCGATGTTGTGGATGCAGGTTTCTAGGGTTCTGGGGGTGCCGTTTCTCGTCGCCCTAAGCCTCTTTATATAGGGGTCCCTTCACGAAAGTTGTTCTGTTTGACCTAGCGGTGTTGATGGCAACTATACGGCCGGAATTTTATTCCCGTCGTATAGTTGGTCGTTAAAGCTTTTGTCTCCACTTCACGACCCCTGGTTTCTTTGGGTTGTTGGAAATATCGTATCTTTGACTTTAATGTTGTGATTCCCATCATCAAACGTCATTATCTATGCAGGAAAAAATAGAAAGAAAAGATTGCATACCCCTTTGATCATTAGGCATTAGTGGCAGGGTTTAGAGAAATATTTCATCAAAAATATGAATAATATCCAATTTAAATGTGGATGTAGATGGCTATATTTCACATCCATCAACCTCCCGAAGCTTAAACTTGATCGTCCTCGAGCAAGAAAACCAAAATAAAAAAGGAACTCAGCATTTAAACTGAAATAACGAGATGATGATCTTACTCATGATTGGTAGTCTCATGTTTCCTCGACTTTATTAATCTGAAAAACTTCAGCATAGATAGAGTAATGGTAAGCATATCATACGGGTTTTTATGCATCCTTATAGCACAACAAAATTATTGTTAACATGGATGATTCAAATGAGTAAACCTTAGTCCATGTCATGTAATCAACTCATAGGCTTGCCTTTGAACAATAAAGTATAATCATGTAAAATTGAGAGTGTGAGAGTTTGTCATGAAAAACATATACACTAGAGTATCTCATTTATCCCACATCAATAAGTCAAGAATTTTCAAGCACTACTTTTCTATTCATTGTCCTTCAAGAATTTCAGTTCTTAAGTAATTGAGAGCATGCCAAAAAAATTAATTAGTTTATCGAGCTATGATGGACACTCATGGCATCACCAAGGTTTTTGTTCCTTTTGCACAATGATTACTCATATAGGCCAGAGGAGTGATTCCATCATGAACACAGCTACCCGAGAATGTCAAGAATCTTACCCATTATAGCATTGCTGCTACATATGTTTAATTAACTCATAGCTAAAATTTAGGAGTTTCCTCCATGAAGATCGTTCGTAGGCTAGCAGAGTTATTGGCATCCCATGAAGTTTGACACGCATAAAGCTATATTATTCTTATGATTTACAAGTCAAACTTTGGCATGCTCACAAAAACCACTAAACATTAGTTCAATCGAACAAATCCTTTTAAAGGGAGCTATCAAGTCAATCATTATTTTTTGTGGTGTTGAGTGTCTCTAGAAATAAGCCTTCGAGACTAAACACTACAACACCCAAGCCTTCAATTGTGAGAATTTTTCTTATTACAATTGTTTAGTAATTTTTAGGCAAGACTTGGTTAACTACAAAAGCTGGAACAAAACGTACCCAATTAAATACCCATGCAAACAAAATTTTACTACAATATACAGACTCACTCCACCAATATAATATCTTAACATTTACTACTAACTAGCATGGGTTTCTCAAACTTCAAAAGTGGGGAGTCTTAAGGCATACCTCTCATGATTGGTTCCACTTCTCTCTTTCCTTTTGATTTGCTTCTTGGAAACTCGAAGTCGATTACCCTTCTACAAATATGTGAAAGCCACAAGGAGAATAGAAAGGAAGGAAGAGGGAAAATAAAGATAAATGGAAAAATCCTTTTGTTGTTTTTAAGAGAGGGAATTAAAGAATAGAAAAATTGGCAGCAAAGCTCGGCTAGAAAATGTCGAAAACAAAAAGAAATAACTAAAGATAAAGTGTTGGGGAAACCAATACGAGTGCTTATAAACTCGAATTAAAAACATAACCTCGAAATAAATAAAAACAAATGAACGCCAAATAAAGATAATGAGGAAACTTCCCCAAGCTTAGGCTTTTGCAAGCCCTTCAAATCATTGTGGTGGCGAGAAAAAGTCATAACTCCAGTTTGCAAATTGAGTTGATAAATTACTAGTTCTTTCTCGGAGGTTTAATGAGAGGTTATGCATCCTCTCCACAGTTCCTCCAAGTTCTTGGAAGTCTTGGTATGTAGCAAACCAGGTTGGTGTGTTGCTCCTCTTGATAAGTAACTTCTTGGTCCTCATCCTCATCAGGAATCTCCTTCTCGGGTTGGTGTTGCTCAACCTTCAAGTCATATAGCAAACGTCCTTCCTTGATAGAGAAAAGACCATTAGGCAAAGGAGCGGGGTAGAGATGCCCACTCCAGCAATATGCAAGTAATAAACACCACCTCTCCCAGTGAGCATTCCACAAGCTTTTAAAGTAGAGAAACCAACACGTCGCTCACCTAGCATTGGTTGCAACACACCTAGGTCGATGCCTAGGGCGCCGTCAATTATGGTGATGACGCCTCCACCTATGATTGGTGATACATTCGATCTGGATTATGGATGTAGTATAGCCCTGTTTCCCTAGTAGACCTAGGTTTATGGAATCTTCGGGAAGCAGAAGCTTAGTGAAGTTACTTTAACGGACCTTCGGGAGTTTTAGAATTACTTTTGTGTTTTTACCGGACCAAGAATTTGCGTGTTTTTGTTGTTGTCGATGATGGAGAGAGAGGGCCTAGGGCTTTCAGTTTCACCAGTAGGTGTGCAAAACATCTGATGGGAATAAAGGATAAAAATAAGATATGCATGTAATTGTTAGAGCAAGATAAATTATATGTGGGTAGTGCATCCATAATTGCTATTGCCTCCGCAACTGCTTATAGCAATAACCTACTAGTCTCATCCATAGAAGAAAGAGAACTAATGATATGCATAGTGACGTCACTGTTAATCCCAAGTAAATCCCGCACATACAACCGTACTACCCTTTTTGTCACTGAGGTTCCCAACCTACAGATTAGTCATTACTCATACTCCCTATACCTGGCTAAATCCTCGGGGTCTTGGGTACTTGACAAGTCCTTAAATTGAGGCAAGAGAGGATACAGTAATCATCATGTCATACAAACTAATACATGATCCCATCTATGATAAATAACATGCACAAAAGCTACATGGCTAGGCTGAAGCCCTTAGCCCAAGGAGAATTACTCACTGATAGAGATGAGATCAAAGATCATAAACATTATAGTGGAAATCATGAGATTGATAGCAATAGTCTTATAATGTTGCCAATCGAAGAAGAGATCTACTATTACAAGTGGTGGAATATGGCTATGGTGGTGGAGAGAGTAGATCTAAGTCTATTCCTCTGGCGGCTCGGCGGTGTTGTGGATGGAGATCTGGGGGTGGCCGATGGTTTCTGTGAGATCCCTTTTCTCGTTGCCCGAGGACTCTTTATATAGGGGTGCCTTCACGAAAGTTGTTATGTTTGACCTAGCAGCGTTGATGGCAACTATACAGCCATAACTATATGGCTGGAATTTATTCCCGCCGTATAGTTGGTCATTAAAGCATCTGCCTCCGACCCACGACTCCTGGTTTCTCCTGGTTGTTGGAAATCTCATACCTTTGACTTTAATGTAATGATTCCCATCATCAAATGTCATTATCTACGAAGGTAAAAATAAATAGAAAGGATTTCATACCCCTTTGATCATTACGCATTAGTGGTAGGATTTAGAGAGATATTTCATCAAAAATATGAATAATATCCAGTTTAAATGTGGATGTAGATTCCTATATTTCATAGCCATCAACCTCCCCAAGCTTAAACTTGATCGTCCTCGAGCAAGAAAACCAAAACCAAAAAGGAACTTAGCATTTAAACTGAAATAACGAGATGATGATCTTACTCATGATTGATAGTCTCATGTCTCCTCCACTATATAAATCTGAAAAACTTCAGCATAGATAGAGTAATGGCAAGCATATCATACGGGTTTCATGCATCCTTATAGTGCAGCAAAATTATTCTTAACATGTATGATTCAAATGAGTAAACTTTATTACATGTCATGTAATCAACACATAGGCTTGCCTTTGAACAATAAAGTATAATCATGTAAAATTGAGAGTGTGAGAGTTGTCATGAAAAGCATATATACTAGAGTATCTCAATTCTCCCACATCAATAAATCAAGACTTTTCAAGCACTACTTTTCTATTCATTATCCTTCAAGAATTTCAGTTCTTAAGTAATTGAGAGCATGCCAAAGATTTTTGTTTTAGTTTATCGGGCAGTGATGGACACTCGTGGCATTACCAAGGTTTTTGTTCCTTTTATACAATGATTTATCATAACAGCCAGAGGAGTGATTCCATCATGAACACAACTATCCGAGAGTGCCAAGAATCTTACCCATTATAGCATTGTTGCTACATATGTTTAATCAACTCATAGGCGAAATCTAGGAGTTTCCTCCATGAAGATCGTTCGTAGGCTAGCGGAGTTGTTGGCATCCCATGAAGTTTGACACGCGTAAAGCTATATCATTCTTTATGATTCACAAGTCAAAACTTTGGCATGCTCACAAAAACCGCTAAACATTGATTCAATCAAACAATTCCTTTTAAAGAGAGCTATCAAGTCAATTATTATATTCCGTGGCGTTGAGTGTCTCTAGAAATAAACCTTGAAGACTAAACACTACAACACCCAAGCCTTCAATTGTGAGACTTTTTCTTATTACAATTGTTTAGCAAATTTTTAGGCAAGACTTGGTTAACTACAAGAGCTGGAACAAAATGTACCCAATTAAATACCCATGCAAACAAAATTTTACTACAATACAAAGACTCACTCCACCAATATAATATCTCAACATTTACTACTAACTAGCATGGGTTTCTCAAACTTCAAAAGTGGGGAGTCGTAAGGCATACCTCTCATGTTTGGTTCCATTTCTCTCTTCCTTTTTGATTCGTTTCTTGGAAACTCGAATTCAATCACTCTTCCTACAAATACATGAGAACCTCGAGGCGAAAAGAAAAGAAAGAGGTAAAATAAAGATAAATGGAGAAATCTTTTTGTTGTTTTTAAGAGAGGGAATTAAAGAATAGAAAATTGGCGGCAAATCTTGGCTAGAAAATCTCAAAAGCAAATAGAAATAAATAAAGAAATAAAATGTTGGGGAAGCCAACACGAGTGCTTATAAACTCGAATTAAAAACATAACCTCGAAATAAATAAAAGCAAATAAATGCCAAATAAAGATAAATGAGGAAACTTCCCCAAGCTTAGGCTTTTGCATGCCCTTCAAATCATTATGGTGGTGGGAAAAAGTCGGAACTCCAGTTCGCAAATTGATTTGACAAATTACTAGTGGATTCTCGGAGGTTCAAAGAGAGGTTATGCATCCTCTCCACGGTCCCTCCAAGTTCTTCGAAGTCTTGGTATGTAGCGAACCAGGTCGATGGCTACTCCTCTTGGTAAGGAACTTCTTGCTCCTCTTCTTGGTCCTCATCCTCATCCGGAATTTCCTTCTCGGGTTGGTGTTGCTCAACCTGCAAGTCATATAGCAAATGTCCTTCTTCGATAGAGAAAAGACCATTAGGCAAAGGAGCGGGGTAGATACGCCTAGCTCCAGCAATATGCAGGTAATAAACACCACCTCTCCTAGTGAGCATTCCATAAGCTTTTAAAGTAGAGAAACCAACACGTCGCTCACCTATCACAGCTTGCAACTCACCTAGATCGATGCCTAGGGCATTGGCAAGCACGGTGATGACACCTCCATATGTGATTGGTCCTTGGCTTTGGGAGGATTGGTGCTCTAGGTAGCGCACAAGGATTGCGCCCAAGTTGAGTAACAAGTTGAAGTTATTGAAAGTAGCCTTTGCAAGGACTAAGATGTCCTCCTCATTCAGTCTCGTGAACTCATTACGTGTCTGTAAGGTGTTAGCAATAACATAGAACAAATAGCGAATTGCAGGATGTTAAATATTCTTCCCCTTGCTCACTCTAGTAGTGAAACTCATTCTATTGTAATATTGTTCAGGGGAAGGGTCTAAGCCAGTATAGGATGCACGCAAATCATTATCATTATTGTTTGGCAAATTAAAACATGCGCACCATTCATCTAGTGATAAAGTGTAATTGTTGTTCATGAGCCGGAAAGAAATCCGGTCTTCTCCATGCCATAGCTTAATGGTGCTTTGCAGGGAGATTAGGAATTCAATGGTTAACCGGCGATAGGTAGGAACATCATTGAACACAAAGTTTTGCAAGCCAACCCTATTGCAAAGTAAATAGAAGTCACTGGAAATATCGAGTTGGTTCAATATAATGGGGCAAGCCCACTTGGTTGCCTTCACTTCCCGGTTCTTGATCCTGTCGAAGTGATCATGTTGGAGCTCATTCTTGAACCGTATCCCCATGCGTTCTTGAGCGACAACTCGAGAAGCACTACCAGTAGAACGAGCATGAGTTTGGATCCTTGTGTTCATCATCTAAAATAATAAAAATATAAAATAATAAAACTTTTTGATCCAACAATAATAAGCATAACATATTCCTCGTCATAGCACACTAAAGAATCCCCTCAAAATAATAATCTAAGCAATAAAATCATGGAAATTAGTTCATAGTAGGTCTCACCCTTTATTGATAATGACAATAGATCGAAGATGAATTTGCAAAAAGTAATTGGAGGAGAAACATACCGCAGATCACTTGTGTGCGAGAAAATCGAATGAAATTGAGTAGAGATGAAGATCTCTTGAGGTTTTGAGAGAGTTTGGAGGTAGAAGAAAGAAAAAGGATTGAAGTTTTGGGGTTAGGAGTACCTCCCATGCCATTTTTGTGGTCGGATGCAACTATACGGGCAGAACAATACGTTCCCACCATATAGTTGGCCCGCTGTAAAAAATTAGGATTTCCACCTCGCGGCGCAGCTATACGGCTGGAACAATTTGTTCCCGCCATATAGTTGGTCGTCAAATCGTCTGTCCCTGGGAAAGAATTTGTACGAAAGCATCGATATCTATATGACCGGAGCTATATGGCTGGAATTTTTATTCTTGCCGTATAGTTGGTCGTTAAACCATTAGTACTTTTTGAAGAAAAATTGTCGATGGTAAAATACCTATATGGTCGGAACTATATGGCCAGAATTTTTATTCCCGCCGTATAGTTGGTCGTTAAACCTTCTGTATCAATTGAAAGAAGAATTGTCGATGCTAAATTATATATATGGCCAGAACTATACATCAGGAATTTTTATTCCCGCTGTATAGTTGGTCGTTAAATCTTCTGTAGACATCAAAAAAATTATGTTTCTTTGAGAATTACTTCTTATAATGAAACTTAGCGAAATACCTTGTTTTTGACAGAAAGTTGATAGTTAAAATTATCGACCAACAACATCATGTTTATAACAGGATTTTTAGTACTTCCAAATTTCTTATCCTCAACTGGAGTTTTCCAGCACTCTTCATTAAATATAAACTAAAACTAGAACTTAAAACTTTACTCAAACCTTTATTTCACATGGGTTGCCTCCCATGAAGTGCTCATTTATGGTCAATAGCTTGACCTTGATGTTGCTTACTTAGGCCAGATTAGTGGAACACCCACTCCAAAATAGTTGGCCTTCAAAGTGATGGCCTCCTTATCATCATGCTTGGCTTTCTTCTTCCTGAGAAATGAATAACAAAAGGACCCCACGAAGGCAATTGAAGCTTCACGTTCCCTTCATGGAGATTAATCAAAGCCTTAATAGTTCTTAAGAAAGGATGGCCTAAAATAATAGGAGCAGTAGCATCTTCTGGCATGTCAACAATAACAAAATCAATAAGAGCAGGATAACCTTTAATGTATACTAAAGTATTCTCCTTAATACCTAAAGCTTGTTTGTAGGTAGAATCTGCAAGATGTAGTTTTAACTTGGTGATTTCAAAAGAGACAAGATTTAACTTATTAAAAAGACTTTTTGTAATTGTTGAAACGCTTGCACCTAGATCACAAAGTGCATCTATTTCATTGGTCCTAATTTTAATCTTAATTGTAGGCTCAAATATATCATCAAGCTTAACATGTAATTCTTCAGCAATTTTCTTATATTCTTCTTCTAGCTCACATACCTTTACTGCTACCTGATTAACTAAGTGTTGATACATGGCTTCATCATTTCCTTCACTCACCGGAATCTTAATGTTGATCCTTTTTACAAGATCTTCAACGGTGTAACTTGGTGAGGGAGCATTACTATATTCAAGTTCTTCAGGCTCCTCCCTTTGGATTCTCATCATTTTTAGTTCTTCAATAGGATTGGGCTCAGTTTTACCTGCAAATTTAGCTAGAATGAGTGTTTGGCTCTCGGTTATCTTACCTAGCTGTGCCTCAACAATCCTCGTCCTTTCTTGGAGGGCCTGCAAATCATTCCTCAAACTTACAGCTTGGTTAGATAATTTACCAAGCATAGCATCATGGTTCTCCATTATCTTAACAAGGATATTATTTTGCTCATTTTGTGAGTCTATAAAAGATTTAAGTGTTTCCTAGAGACTACCATTACTTGATCCCATATTATTATTAGAGTTACCTATAGGACTAGAATAGTGTTTTTGAAAACAAGGATTATAATTCTTTTTCCAAGCAGGGTTGTAATCATTACGAGCTATGAAGTCTACTTCTTCAATATTAGTTTCTGGGATAGCTCTTACTTGAGTTTCCTTCACTTTTATGGCTAATATGAGATCATCTAGCTTAGCATTGAGTTCTTCATTTTCTTGTGGTGATATGGAGTTCACCTTCTTCGTGTTTGCTCTTTCCACATGCCATTAGGCATGGTTATCTTGCATATTGTCTAGCAGTTGCCTTGCTTCGGTAATATGTTTACCCATAAATGTTCCTCCAGCTGCAGTATCAAGCATAGACTTAGACACAGGATTAAGAGAATTATTAAATAAATGTAGGATTAACCAATCTTCCATCCCATGGCTGGGACAATTTCCTAAGCATTCTTTCATCCTCTCCCATGCAAGCGCTAGTGGCTCACGCTCTTCCTGTCTAAAGCGAGTAATATTAGATCTTAGTTGCATAGTCTTTGCATGTGGAAAAAATTTAGTCATAAATAAAGAAGTGCATTCCACCCATGATGTAGTGGTATTTCTAGGCAAAGCTAGCAACCATTATTTTGCTTTTCCTCTAAGAGAAAAAGGAAATAAGCATAATTTGACCGCATCGGGGTCAACATCTTTTATACGCAGCATATCACATATTTCAATGAAAGTATTCAAGTGCATACATTTGTCCTCAACAGCAGAGCCTCCAAATTGATTCTGTCGAACCAAACTTAAATAATGGGGCTTAATTTCACAGTCATCAACAACAATTGTTGGCTGAGTAATAGGAGTATGCAAATATTTATTATTGGGAGTTGCGAATTCTCCAAGCTTCTTTTTAGCCATATTTTCTATGTTTTGGGGTTTTCTTAAACAGAGACTTATGATAATAATAAAAACAAGAATTTAAAGACTAACTATTTTTTTGGTTTTTCAAATAAAGACTGAAAGCAAACTAACAAAATTAAAAACAAGAATTAAAACTAGCAAGGTTCCTACTAACCTCACCAGGGTAGCTATTGCTTCCCCGGCAATGGCGCCAGAAAAAAGGTTGATACCTTCGATCCAGATTACAGATGTAGTATAGCTCTTTTTTGCTAGTAGACCTAGGTTTATCGAATCCTCAGGAAGCAGAAGCATAGTGAAGTTACTTTAACGGACCTTCAGTAGTTTCAGAATTCCTTTTATGTTTTTGCCGGACCAAGAGTTTGTGTCTTTTTGTTGTTGTCGATGATGGAGAGAGAGGGCCTAGGGCGTTCGGTTTCACCAGTAGTTGTGCAAAACATCTGATGGGAATAAAGGATAAAAATAAAGTATGCATGTAATTGTTAGAGCAAGATAAATTATATGTGGGCAGTGCATCCATAATTGCTATTGCCTCCACAACCGCTTATAACAATAACCTACTAGTCTCATCCATAGATGAAAGAGAACTAATGATATGCATAGTGACGTCACCGTTAATCCCAAGTTAATCCCGCACATAAAGCCGTACTACCCTTTTTGTCACTAGGGTTCTCAACCTGCAGATTAGTCATTACTCATACTCCCTATACCTGGCTCAATCCTCAGGGTCTTGGGTACCTGACAAGTCCCTAGATTTAGGCAAGAGAGGATACAATAATCATCATGTCATACAAACTAATACAAGATCGCCTCTATGATATATAACATGCACAAAAGCTACATGGCTAGGCCGAAGCCCTTAACCCAAGGAGAATTACTCACACATAGAGATGAGATCAAAGATTGTTTAGATTGCAATGGATAAATTAGAGGCATCTAGTTTAGATTGTTTCTGGGTTAGTGTCATGATATCGTAATGTTGTAAGTTGATTTATAGTTGATACCCTTACAACACACCTAACGTGTAAGTTTCATAGACCTTGGCCTTACACATAAAGGAATGATAGAGATCATACCACGATGCACATGATGGTGATCAAATGCATGGACCATATCATTCCACTTTACACATATGATGTTTGCATCTTATATTGCTAGTTTGGCATTTTAGTAGCATTATAAGATGATCCCTCATTTAGATATCAAGATAAAAATGTGTTCTCCCATAAGTATGTACCGTTTATGATTTGCCACTTCAAGACATCACGTGATGATCGGGTGTACTTGAATCCACGATTATATTTCGGGTGTAAGACAGTTTTACACACACGAGTACTATGGTTCTTACTTGGCGAGCCTAGCATGTATAGACATGGCCTCGGAACACAGACCAAAAGGTTAAGCATGAGTCATATAGTTGATATGATGCCCATATTGATGCTCGCCTTTGAAGCTACACTGACTCACGTGATGATCGGACTTGGTGTAGTGGATTTGGTTCATGTAATCACCAAAAAGACATGAGGGATGTCGGTTTTGAGTGGGAGTTCATTTGTAATTTGGATTACTCGAACTCAATTTATCATAAACTACAATCGAAGTGAATTTGCATAATTTGTTGTAGTCATTGGCATTTGTTTACTTCTTTATGATTAGTTTTAATTGAGATAATAGAACTATGGAATTCTGGATATTTACTTTATGAACTGGTATTGTATTGTTTTGAATGTCAATTTTAGAAGTCCTATTGCAAACTTTCAGCAAACTCTATTTACTCCATGAAGTTTAATAAGTAATATTAAATCGAGAGTAAGAATTCCAATGTTAGTATCTAAAGTATCATGTTTTCCTCCATGATTCTTGATATTCAAAGTCATTTTAATATCGAGGTTATCTAGGAGCTGAAAGAATTGTTTTAGAAGCCATCATGTGTGGAAGATACTTTGATATCTGAAACAATGTTTATGGTTGCAATATGATAGAGTATACTTTGACAAAATACATGTTCTCACATTGTATGAGAATTTGCGAAGGTTGGAGACACTAGACGTCCTAATCTCCCAAACAGGTTTTGGGAATTGACATTATACTCACGATTCGTCCTTATAAGCCATAGTAGCTTGATAATGAAAGTTGTCATGATAATTATGAATAGAAGATGTAAGTAAAATGTTTACTATACTAAAAGATTACTAAAGAATGGATTTTCAAAGAACACCAAACATTTGATGATGGTGATCTACTTTAAAAGTGCAAGTCTGAAGGTATTTGTATTTTACTATACATGCTTTGGACTATGTGTCATATGTATGACGCCACTATTGATATTGATAGATTCTTTTAAAAGGAAAAGTAAATGCTGAAAGAGAATCTATGAAATATTTGGCAGAAAATAAAATACCGGTAATGTCCAGCTAAGGTATATAGATGATATACATGTTATGGTTGTATTCTTTGCTTGTTAAACAATGTGGTTCTTGGGTATTGGATACCGAATTGGTTGGTATGAAATATCATACAGAATGACGCAATTCATGAACTACAATGGCCTAAGTAACTAGCAAAAGAATATGTGATAATGTTCATCGAAACCAAATAAAGTGTTATTGTATTTCTCGTTGACATCAAAGCTTATTGATGTCTACGCACTTCTATTCTTGTAGACAGTTGTTGGGCCTCCAAGTGCAGAGGTTTGTAGAACAGCAACAAGTTTTCTCTTAAGTGGATCACCCAAGGTTTATCGAACTTAAGGAGGAAGTGGTCAAAGGTATTCCTTCTCAAGCAACCCTGCAATCAAGATACAAGAAGTCTCTTGTGTCCCCAACACACCCAATACACTTGTTAGGTGTATAGGTGCACTAGTTCGGCAAAAAGATAGTGAAATACAAGTGGTAACGATGATAGAAAATAGCTTGAAGGCGTGTAAAATACTAAAGGCAAACTGAAATAAAGATGGAAGCAAGCAAACATGTAATAGATCTAATAGCAAACGGTGTTTCAGTGCTTAGAAACAAGGCCTAGGGATCATACTTTCACTAGTGAACACTCTCATATAAATATATTCTTCTTTATGATACTACGCTGAACTACTCTCCGGTTGGACACTCTAATCCATGATCGGGCTATAACAGCACACCTCAAAGTAAGCCTTTCCCATCTTGATAACCCCACACTATCACCTTGAGCACTAGATGGTTCAAACAAACACCACAATTTCATAAAGACATCCAACTCCAAATATAACTCATAACAAGTATTTGTAATCTCTAGCCTAAGTGCCACCATGGTGTGCACACTGTCAACTTCACACACATGGGGAGAGCAGAGATCTATTAAAGCACTTGAGTCGCAAGGTAGATCAATAGATTACAAGCTCATGATCTCAATAAGATCATGCATAGAGAGAGAGATGAACACATAGCTAAGGTAGAACCCTTAGCCTCGAGAGAGAACTACTCCCTCCTCATCATGGGAATCAGCAATGGTGATGGAGATGGCTGTGGAGATCGACGGAGATGGCTCTAGGGGCACTTCCCCGTCCCGACAGGGTGCCGAAACAGAGACTTTCTGTCCCCCGAATCTCCCCTTTGGTGGTGGTGGTGCTGCAGAACTTTTCGTGGCTGGAGGCTTGACGCCCTAGGATTTTGGTATTGGGAGGCTCTTATAGGCGAAGGAGGCAAGGTCGGTGGCCAGCCAGGGGGGCCACACCATGCCCTAGCGTGGCCTGGGCTGGCCCGTGCCAAGGGGGGGGATGGCCACCCTGTGACCCCTCTCCGACTCTCCTTTTGGCTCCATGAGTCTTCCGGGAAATAGTAACTTTGGCTTTTGTCCCGTCCAATTCCGAGAATATTCATTTTCCGACTTCCTGGAACCAAAAACAACAGAAAACATGCAACTGGCACTGTGGCATCTTGTTAATAGGTTAGTCCAAGAAATCATATGAAATTAGATAAAACCAAGCATGGAACATCAAAAATTATAGATACATTTGTAATGTATCACTTACCTTCAAGATTTGTTTAAATATTTTTTATTTTGTTCAAGTATAATGAGAACAATATTTTTTCAAATAATTACCATATTCCATATAAGATGGATAAACTTTTACAAGTCTATTTGGAGAAATCACATCCATAAAACTAATGCTAAAATGTTGCAAGAAAAATGATTGAAAGATCACTTACGAAGTAACATCACCGTTTAAATTATATTGGAAAGAAAACATGAAGAAACTCCATGTTTATGGATTTTTGGATTCTTTGATTTTGATCAAATGACGCTTGTGAGACTTTCCTCGAGATAATTAAAACTCCGTTCATAGGCCAAAAGAGGAACGGATGACTAACTTATTGGACGTTGTGCATGTTGATGTATATAGTCAATTATGTGTAGCCATATGCAATGGATCTTTTTGCTTCATATGCTTTCTCCAGAAATTTGAGTGAATATATCTATATATTTACTTAATAAGGAAGAAGTATGAAACATTTGAAAATTGTTCAAAGACTTTCAAGATGAAGTGGAAAATCATTGTAACAAGAAAATAAAGATTTTATGATTCGATCATAAAGGAAGATATTTGAGTTACAGGTTTAGCAAAACACCTAAGATTTTGGGAATTGTTCCATGGATTTGCATTTCCCGATAGACCACAGGAGTATGGTATGTTCGAGCGATCAAATCAAACCTTTTTTAACATGGTAAGATCAAAGAAGTCATTTATAAAACTGCCACTATGTTTTAAAGATTAAAGCTTTAGAAACTACCGCTTTTACACTGAAAAGAGCACAATCGTGATCCATTGAAATGACACCATATGAGTTATGGTTTGGGATAAAACCCGAATTGTCTTTTCTTAAATTTTGGTATGCTATGCATAAGTAAAATATTTACAACCAAAGTCGGATATGCATGTCTTTATAGGTTATCCCAAAGAATTTGTTGGGAATTGCTCCATAACACTGAGGACAAATGAGTTTGTCGCTTGGAACGTTAAGTTTCTTGAATGGATTTTTTCACAAAAATTTAAGTGGGAGGACAATAGAACTTTGATAAGGTTATTAAACCCTAGCTATATGTGCTAAGTAGCACAACGATGGAAGGTGTTCCGGTGGCGGCCACAATGCTCATGGCTCCCATGATTACAAAGGTTGTGATCTTGGAGATTAGAGTTCCTATTTGAACCGTATGCATCGGGTAACAATCAAATACTGAGATTTGATAAACAAGTCATTATTGTTTTGCACAATAATGAACCGACTGGACGCAAAGAAGCGATGATGGGCCCTGAATCCATAGAATGACTAGAAGTCATAAAATCCGTGATAGTTTCCATACACGAGAAATCAAGCTTTTGAACTTGGAAGACCCTTCAAAAAGGCATGAAGCCTATTGGTCGTGTTTGGATCTATAAACAAATATAAATGGATGTTTCACATCTATGAAATAATCGACATGTCGAAAAGGAATTTACAACAATGTTCAAGGAGTTGACTATGACAAGATTTGATCTTTCATAGCGATATTTAGTCTTGACGGATTAATCTAGCAACCACTACATATAATTTGATGCATGGTAGTTGAATAAACAAAACAATGTTCTTCTAATAGAATGGTTACCTAGGACGTGTACAAGACACGGTCCGAAGGGTTTTGTTAATTCAAAGGGTGCTAAAAGAGCATGCAAACTTCAATAGTTGAAGTGAGCATAGAGGAGTTGGAATCTTCATTGTGATGAAAATGTTAAAGGAGTTTAATTTCATCAGAGACGATGAAGATGCTTGCATTTGCAAGAAATTAAGTGTGAGCGCTGAGAGAAATTTCCAATACATTATGCAGAGTACATATTGTTGATTGGAAATGATGTATCTTTTATTGACACGGGTTAAGAATTTCATATTGATGAAAGACTTGGGCAAAACCAGAATATTTGGCATCAATGTCTATATGGATAGATTGAAGCGCTAATATAGTTGTGCCAGACATACATATATGAGATACTGAAAGGGTTCAATATGGAAACAACAAGAAAGGTTCTTGCTGCATGGAAAGGATTGTATCAAGATTCAAGTGTTTCAACACTTGGTGAGTAAAATCACATGAAGATTTTGATCAATTATACCGTGATATGTACATATCCAGATATGTCCAATGCTCTAAATGTTATGAGCATATACCAGAATGATTCATATGATGATCATTAGACGATAGTAAAGATATTCTTATGAGCTTTGGAAGAACTAAGAATATATCATGTATAAGTGACAAATAGTTGAAAATATTTCATTGTAAAGTATTACATTGATACTAGTTTGTCACAAGATACAAATTAAATTTATCTCAATTTAAACTATGGGTGGCCTAATATTATGGAAAGGAAATTCCATGATGGATTTGGATGAGTTCCAAAGTTAAGACATTGTGACGGATACTACAACAAAAGGCTAAGTATATGACTTCCATAGTAGCAGCAAAGGAGGGCCTTTGTGTCAAGTAGTTTGTTATCAAACTAGGTGTGGTTCATAGTGGGATAATACAATGAATATATATTGTACGACAATACTATCGACATGATTTAACCCAAAGGAACTAAAGGTCTCACCAAAGGACTAAATTTATACAATGCCATCTCATTAGAGAATGAGTGATGCGTAGAGACGCAAAGACATGCAAATACACACGGACCTGAAAGTCCCAGATCCGGAGATTTTGTTAACCACTAGAAGATGCATATATTCAACACCTAGGTGTTATATATACAAGTTTACAAACTAGATTATTGACTCTAGTGCAAGTGGGAGACTGAAGGGAATATGCCCGAGAGGCAATAATAAAGTGGTTATTATATTATTCCATGTTGACGATAAATGTTTATTTTGCATGCTATTATTGTATTAATTGGAAATGTTAATACATGTGTGTTTAATAAACAAAATACAATGCAAAGTTCCTAGTAATTCCTCTCATATAAACTAGCTCGTTGATTAACAAGACGATCAAGGTTTCCTGATCATGGACATTGGATATTGTTAATAACGAGGTCACATCATTGGTGGAATGATGTGATGAACATTTATCCGAATTATAGCATTACGATCAAAGTCATTATGTTTATGTTGCTATAACATCATACGAAGTAATCATAGTCCTTAGACCATGAGATCATGTTAATCACTAACACCGGAAGAGTATCTTGATAACATCAAACGTCACACTGTAACAGGGTGACTATAAAGGTAGTTTCAGTGCTACGAAGGTGTTACGTAGAGGCTCATGGATCAAGAGTGGGATTTGTCCATCCCGATGACGGATAGATATACTCTGGGCCCTCTTGGTGATATCACATTGAAATAGCTTGCAAGCAAGTGATGTGATCACTAGAATATTATATCACGGGAACGAGAAAAGAGTGCATGTCGGCAACGAGATCAAACTAGGTATTAAGATACCAATGATCAAATCTCGAACATATAATATATCACGAGACAAAGGGATTTAGTTACAACGTTAAAGGTTCACACAATCACAAGAGTCATCATTGAATATGTGGGAGTCAGTACGAATCTCCAGGTCCCGCTACTGATTATTTATTGGAGAGGGGTCTCGATCATGTCTGCATTATTGGTGAATCATAGGGTGACACACTTAAGGGATAACGACACCATTTGGAGCAAATATGTTTCAGATAAAGATTTAAGAAAGCGCTGGAATCATTTTGATGGAAACCGGAATTGTTTTGGGTGAAATTGCAGAAACTGGTTCTGCATGTGTTATTGAAATGTTGTAGGGGGTTTTATGTGAATGTTTGTTAATTAAAGTAATTAACAAAATTCTGAATAAAGTAAATAAAATAGTTTTATTTAATGAGAGCTTGCATTAAATTTGGTGGAAATTTAGTGCATGTGAGTGGAAGTGTGAGTGGAGGCATATTTATGTGAGTGGAGCATCCACCACATGAATGATGGAAGAGGTGGGGGCACCACCATGGCTGCCACGCCATGGCCCTTGGCTGCCCCCTATTCCATATAAAAAGACCCCCTCTCCTCCTCACAATATACACCTCCTCGTGAAGGATCTCTCTCCCCCTCTAGTTATTCCCCATGGTCTCAGATTAGCGAGATACATGTTTTCGTTGGCTTTATCTGGAAAGGAGTTGATGCTTCCGCTACTTTGCTGGAGCGAGGGATGGAGGTTGTCGGGGTACCAGACATGTGTGCGATCACGGATGCACCGCTACTTTGCGGTGCTGGACTTGGTTGTGCTAGACTTGCTGGAGCTGGATTTGATGGACGTGCTGGAGCTGGACCAGCTGGACTTCATCACAATCTTGAGATCGACAAGTGTACGACTACATCATCCATGAGTGCCATCTCGTTAAGAAAGCTTTGTTGTCTTCGACGGTATGTTCTCTATGGATGTATATCCACCCGTTGCTTGTATCTAATAGATAGATCTTGGCGTATAATAGTTCCCATCATAGGAATTTTTTGTTTCTATGCTGCGAACCCAATAGTAGGACCCCTGACCGGACACCGCCCGGAGTCTCCGTCCTCCTTGCTCTAGACCAGAGGATCCGCCCGACACACACCGGAATGTCTTGGCCTACATAATGGGCTTGCAAACTCTGAGCTGGACCTCAGCCCATGTAACACCCCAATTCATCCAGCACTTCCTGTTTATGCTAAGAATACCCCAATTTAAATGGATGGCCTATAAATATGCTACCACCTCTTCCTAGAAACCCTAGAGATTAATTGAGTTGACTCTTGGCTTGTGCCAAAGAACCCTAGATGGGAGCCCCTCTCTAGATTGAATATATGGGTTGTATCAAGGCCCTACTCAAGTACATGGTCTCTCTAAGTTAAGCATTCTAGTAGTTACTTGGTCTCTCCCCTTTTTGATTCTACTTTGAACCACTCTTTCCTTTATTTTTGGGTTCTACCTTTTGTTAGCCAATCTCTCCTCAGGTGATTCTAATGCAAGTTATCTCGCCTCGGGATTCTATTAGATTGGTTATTTGGACCAATAGGAGCAAATCGAATGGTATTTGTGTGTGTTTTGGGTGCGTTTGTATCTTGTATCCCCAAGGAAACCACAACATAATGGTATCAATAGCCTATGGTTTCCATGGATTTGACTTTGTTCATTGATTTCCACCATAAAATTGAAAATACCAAAAAAAAACAAATTGATTTTGGATCGATTTCTCATTTCAGTGAGTTGATTGTGGTTTTGGTCCATAGAAAACTTGTCTTTAGACTTTGCTTGCATTTTCCTACCCAATTTGGCCAATTTTCCCTGGATTTGAGGCTTGGAGGACCAGATTTTCATCAAGAACACAAAAAACTTTTGAGCCTCGACCCAGAGTGTCTGGTGCACCTAGAATATCCAACAGAACACCCTAGAATCTCTGGCCTCCCTGCTCCCATTTTTCCTCTTTTCCGTTTATCTGACATCCTTTCAAGTTTGTGTTTCATTTGTGTGTCTATCAGCTAACAAAGCTTCTAAAACATCCATCACCCTCAACATCGACACCATAGAGCTCAAACCATCCCCTCCACCAACGATTGCAAGTTTGAAATCAATATAATGTATGACTTACACCACCTTATTAACCCTTTCTTCCTTTGTGTTTTACCAAGCCCATCGAGAGTAGCTCATTTTGTGTTTGCCGAAGCATTGTATGCTTTCCCTTGCATAGTTATAGTGCATAGGCCATCACAAAAGTTGTATCTATAGAAAAAATAGAGATACAAATATCAAAAAAAGAAAAAGAAAATAAAAATATCCCAATACAAAAGAGAGTCTCAAAGCTTGTAGGAAAGAGTGCAAGGTAGAGCAAGGCAAGTGTACAGATCTGTTGCTTCTCACATTTTTGGCAAACTATCTATGGTGTCTCCGTGTGTTGGCTCAACACCGAGAATTAGTCTTTATTAGGACCATTTTGTTCATTACTCATTTTCCATAGTCGTGTTAACCCCATTTATCCCATTTATCTCCATCGTGTGTGTTAAATCGTAGGATCTCCACACCTTTTTTACCTTTTCCTTTGACATTGGTTTCTTTTGGATTTTACCCACTTTTGACAATAACCTTTTCATTTGGTTGTTCCATTTTCTATCCACATTCCTAACCTTCCACCATAAGCCTTTATTGAAAGAGGTATGCCCTAGAGGCAAATAATAATTGGGTTTTATTATCATATCTCAATTAGTTCATAATAGTTTCATGCTGTGCTATAACTATATCAAGCAGAAACATTGATACAGGTGTGGTATGAAACATACCAAGTCCCTAGTAGCCTCTATTCATACTAGTTCGTTGGGCAACTGATGATTGAGGTTTCCCGATCATGGACTTACTATAAGTCAACTGACAACAAGGTCATATAATTAATGAATGATGTGATGGGCATCTGCCAAAGATTACGACACAATCAAGTCACAAAGTTCATTGTTGCAATATTTATAAGCGTAATCTACTTCTCCTTAGACCATGAGATCATATTAATCACTATATCCCGAGGCTACTTTAATCACATCAACCGCCATAACCATAACTGGGTGGCCATAAAGGTGTGTGCTAGGTATTACAGAGGAATAGTTGAGGCCTATGTATCAAGATCTAGATTTGTTCACCCACGTGACGGGAAGATACACACGACCGACTTGGTGATATTATATCCATAATGTTGCAACATGTGAGTAGGTCACATGGATGGAATATCATGGGAACAAGTGAAACAGAATGTGTCGATAATGAGATTTAACAAGGTATATGATGTCTATGATCAGATCTCGGACAAGTCATAAGAAACAAAGGGAATTGGACTCAATGTTTATAGTTCAAATGACATTGTCATCATGGAATGCACAGGGGTCATTATGGGCATACTGGTCCCGCTATTGATCATTGATGAAGATGTATGTGCCATTCCCGAGCCGTTGGGGAAATACACTTAAGGGTACGATGAGCTAGAGATCTTCAGTAAAATGGAATCACAGTAGAGATAAAGAGAAATCCAGAATTGTTCCAAAGAGAATCCGAAGTTGTTCGGAGGAAGAGGAAGCAAGAAAGGAAATGGACGAAAGGTGTTTCGGGTAAATACCAATTTATTACATGTTAATTGTGAATTAATATATACTAAATAAATATTTAAATTAAAATTATAGGGGAACTTCCTCAATAGGCCAAAACCCCAGAGGGAATTGGACCAAGAGGAAGCCACCCAGAAAAGGGACATAAAAAGCAGCAAATCAACAGCCACAGCGAGCTAGGCCAATTTGACCAGGCCCAGTCGGTTAGGTGGGCAGACCAGCATTGTGCGTCGCGCGGGCGGCAGCTAGCCGGGCACTGCTCATGGGCTATGGGCCAGCCGACCCACCCAGTTGGGTACCGTTTCCCTGCCTCCTCTCCCTACTGGGCCACGCATAATTAGTAGGCCGACCCACCCGGGTCTGGCGCTAGCAGGCCAGCCCACCCGGGTCGCCAACACCTGTTGTTGCTTTGCAAGCTGTTGCTCGCAGCGCTGCTGGGCTGTGGGGTCCGCCGACCCACCCGGTTGCGCAAGCAGCTACTGTTGGGCTAGGTAGTTTTGGCCCAGCCGGTTGGCCCCCCTTTCCCCTTTTTCCTTTGACTTTTCATAGTCCCACATGGCAAGACCTTTGGGAAAGCTACACCTCCTCCACCTATATAAAGGGGTGCCCATAAAAGAGATTAAACACACAATTTGAGATATTTCTCTAAGGCATTTTCCTTAGAGAACTCTCCCTCTCTCTCACTATCCTCTCGTGATGGCGCCATCCCCAGAAGGATGGCACATGCAAGAGACAACACACCTACAACACGCCATTGTGCGGCAGGGATTCTAGCCAGGGGATCTACTTCCGCACTCCCGGCAGGGATCAGGGAACCGGAGGTCGTCATCGTACACTGTATGTGTATGAAACCTTGAGGGTGCTACCAATAGTGGCATCTTGGATGTCATGAGCCGGGGCTATTGTACGATGGAGCAAGGGGTGACCTGCGAGGAGCTTCACGACCTTGAGGTTGGCTACGAGTATGACTATATCATCCACGTTCCCCTCGAAATGTTAACCAATTTTAGACTACAAGGGTACGTATCCGAAACGTTCTCGGTCATTACTTCATTACTACAAAGATAGATCCTAGGAATTTCAGGGTGTTCGGTAGGGATTTTTTTTGTTTTCTGTCACGGAACCCCTTCAGTGGTATCAGAGCCGATCTATGCGCAGGAATGCTGTACATCCAATATGCATGTGGATTATGCGGGCATTGATCCTATAGTTGTTACCCTCTAACGTGTACTTGCTATTATCGTGACATTGTTTGATGAAGCATCTCAGACCGACCTTACGCGTATTATTACGCGAGACTGGTTCCACGGTCAACATACGGCTTGTACCGTATAAGTGGCTAGCGGGTGTCTGTTTCTCATTCAATAGTTGATATGCCATTTACATTGGAGGGCCATAGGAGGGGTGTAGTAGAGACAACTATCTCATCCATGTTGTGGTTGGAAAGTTCATAGATTAGAAAACGATTCTATTGTGAAAGCCCTAACAGCCATGTAAAATTTGCAAAAGATAAAGTAGAGGCGTCTAACTTTATTTTGCAGGAGGGCTTGTGATGTGATATGGTCTTGGTCGTTACGAAGGTAAAGTAGTTTACTTTTATGTTGCTAAGTTGTATAGTAATAGTCATTGTTCTGATGGACGACATGTTGGTGGCATCATAGGCTTGGGGTCAAACCGGTGGCAAAATGGAGATCATGCCGGAGCACTCGATGGAGATCAAGGCGCAAGACAAAGGACCATATCATATCACTAATTACATATGATGTTGATACCTATTTTACATCCTATTATGTTCTTGTATTAAACACTCAACTGTAGAATATTAGATATGATGATCCCTATTAATACCAATGTAATGTTTCTCCCTTCACTGCGCACCACTAAGAAAGTTCGTATTTATGAAGCAGGCCGTGATGATCGGGTTCTAGACATCTCTGTGTTCGCATATAGTGGGTGCAAGCCATGTATGCACTACGAATACACTAAGGTTGAATTGGCGATCCTAGCATGTATAGACATCGTCTCGGAACACAGTAGATCGAAAGATCGAGCATGAGTCACATGGTTTATGTGATCGACCAATATAGTACACCCTGGCAGCCGTATCAAAGGAGGTGATAATCGGGGATGATATGGTGTAAAGGGATCGTGTGATCGCTAAAATCGTCCAAGGGATGACAATTTTAGTGGGAGGTCAATTATAGAATTGAAATCGTATTATGAACTTAGTCTAGATTTTTTTGCAAATATCTTAGTAGACCTTGGCCTATTCCATTGAGGTCCTTTGCGACCATGGGAAATTTCTTGCTGTTGTGAAATTTTACAAAAGGGTCCAACTTCATAGATTAATACCCATGCCCGAGGGATATCCTCATAATACGATCTTGTCTTCTTGATACAAAGAACCATTAGGAGATATTCCAATAACTCCACAAATGTCATCAAATGGACTCTGCTCCATTGATGATATTTTGTGTTTTCTCCATTACCGTCCAATAAAGCTATGCTCCATTCGATGGAGTCTAGGCTAGACTATGATTGTGTTTTCACATAGATCAGGCACATAAAGTATGAGCTTTTGGATGAGTTTCTTTCTAGGATGGAAGAAAATGGATCTTGGAGAATCACCTAAAGATCTTGTAGTAGCGTCATGAACGCCACACATATGACGTGGTCTGTAGACAACTTTGTGGCAAATGGGGCGCTGCAATTTGCTTCTACCCGATCGGAAAGATGTCATTAGGGGATATATATCGTGAAATATGAATAGTTCACCGTCATAGGTTCATGATAGAGTTAAGAATTCTCAAAGGGCTTGATCGCAGTGGGAGTCATGGAAGAAAAGGGTATATGTTATATATACAAATTATAAATGCTATTCTTACAAAATTTGTTGCAGTTTACAAAGTATTTGATACTTGTCCAGTTTTGTGAAATTAGGATTGTCTGCTAGAGAATTGTTGGAAGATATCCGAGTTTAAATATTGAATGACACTATCATTCAAGTCATTTTGGTTATTGCATGTTTTCATGTTAAATGAAAATCGGGTTCTTAGATATTTGATCTAGAGACTTTGCATAACCATGCCTCGTTGGGCAGAATGACTAAAACTCCGCATTCTGGTACAACGGTGATATGCAAAGGATTGTTGAATTTTATACATATGATGTATTGTATTTTCAACAAATAGTGGAAATCATTATTTTATAAACTTAATAGTGAGTTTAAAGTGAATATGTGTATTTACTTAGTGAAACACAAAGTCTAAAACTATTTGAATTGTTCAAATGATTTCAGAATGAAGGGGGATATTGAAATTAACAAGAATACAAAGTCTCTTCGATTTGATCGACATGATTAAGTATTTAACTTAAGTTTTAGCATAAAAGGACTTGTGAAAGATGTTTCATGAATTATGATAATTGGACAAACTCAAAAGTGTATTGATATGTCTAAACATCATAATCATATTGTATTGGATACAAATGGTCTAATATTATCTCTTATCAGGGTTATTGTTATCATTTGGAGTTAGATATCAAATAAGCAAACACTCATTTGAAATATAAGGAACATCTAAAAGATCCGCAAAAACAACACCATATGAGATATGACATGTTCGAGTTTCTAGAGATTTCGATAGTTTGAATTTGTGGAGAATATACAAAATCTTTGTAGTGTATTCTTAGGAAACTATGAATACATTTTCCACAAACTACAAACATGCTGTTGTCTGAGGTATTGAATTTTCTTGAGAAACAGGTTCTTGATGAAGATACGGGTGGAAGAAAGTAAAAGCATAAACAAGGTATTTGACCTGCATCCGAAATGAAGAGTAGATCAGCGAAATTTGTTCTAGGGGCTAAAACCCTACAAGAGGAGAAACTTATGATAATGATCATAAAAGTTTTAGTAAATACCTTTACAAAAGAAATTAGGATTCAAAATATATTCTGGAAGTTTATGGAATTATTGTTGATTCACTTGTCTTCTTGTTTGAACAAGACATACTTATGAACTACGAAGAAGTGTGATGGACCTAAATGCGAGAAATGACTAGGATTCATAAAATCCTATATTAAGTGACATTTAAGATTGAAAAGTAATATGTTACTTAATCTTATTAAGTAAAGATGTTTACTTAATCTTTCTAAAGGACTGCAAAGTCATAAGAAAGAAATGAAACTTAAAGAAAGATCTTTAAAGCTTGATTTGTCACAAAGTAAGTTTTGACAAAGAATTTACTACAAAGTGTAGAGAAGCTTGTGTATACTGGATTTACACCAGCAATTACTCCAATTTGAAAATTGGTTGTATAGTTTGTAAAACTGCATATTCTTCAATGACAAGATTGAAGAAAGGCTTGTATTGGATATAGTAGAGCAGCTTTTGTAAAACTATATGGATACTGAAGTCTCATGGATAGAATTCTCAATTTGATGATGATCAAAGAATTTTGGAATGTCCAAAATTATTGAGAGAACCTGCATTTAAGTGGGAGCTAAGTAGCTTGGCTAAACCTTAATATGTAAGCGACATATTTTGAGTGGGAGCTAAGTAAAATCCCTGGATCTCGTATATGGATGTCATATTTGAGTAGGAGCATGAAGACATTCATAAATATGTGTATGACACATAATGAATGATGTAATTGGTATTAGTGATATTAAGTTAGTAAATATCCTATGGATGAAGTTGAACGAATTATTGAACAATGAAATCTATCGGGATAAATTGATAAGTTTAATAAAATTAGAGTCAAAATGCTTTCTGAATTTGATTCTAAAGATGTTTAGAATATCCTAGATAAGATTCTGAAGTAGTTCAGAATGGTACAAGGAAAGAAAGAAGTTCTTACTCTGTATAAACAAGATGTTCGAAAATGACAAGTTTCTAACTCTATATAGCAAGGGCCCTAAAGGCATGCGACAACTATATGATGTGGATGTCTCCCAGACGATGGCTACGACCTATTTGGGTGGTCGAGGTTGGTGGAAGTATGTCCGTGAGAATGGTCTAAAGGGGGATGATGTAGCATTCGATTTTAGCAAGCCTGGACAGATACTTGCATGCCATCATACACTTGTTGACCTAAGGACCAAGAAGAGAGGTAGTACTAATTAATTTGCTTCTGTACTCATCACAACCTCTAATGATTTTCTTGTAACTAACTGTTCTGCACCATTGTATTTACTCATCATATGACCCTGACCACTTATGTAGTCTGCTTCCCCTTATGTACCCCATAGAAGGATGCCAGCATCAAGCTTCTAGCACCGGCCCCGGCCCCGGCCCTAGTTCCCGCAACAACACCTGTTGACCTAAGTAGGAGAAAGAATAGAGGTAGTAACTTAATTATCTTGTATACTCTCATCTCTATCTAGGAGTAACTATTGTATAAGAAACCATTTGGTTGCACACATCTCATATGCCTCTTTGACCACTCTTGCAGTCCCCTTACCTACCCCCAGAAGGTAACCATCATTAAGCTGCTAGCACCCGCACCGGCAATGGACCTAGTTCTTTCTCCAACACTAGTTGACCTAAGGATAACGAATGGAGGTAGTAACTCAATTTGCTTGTATACTCATCATATCCTCTGATCACTGTCTTGTGAGTAACTATTGTATAAGAGACCATTTTTCTTGTACATACCTCATCTGCCTCTACCATCCCTGCAGTCAGCTTAGCTACCCCTCAAAAAGAATCTAGCATCAAGCTCCTGGCCCTGGCACCGGTTCTGGCTCATACACTAGCCCCACTACAATTAACTGCATCAGCACCATCTCCTGCACCAGCACCAGCCCCAGCACATGCAGCAGCACCATCTGCTACACCAGCACCAGCCCCAGCACATGCAGCAACACCATCTCCTGCACCAGCACCAACTACCGCACCAGACCCAGCACAGGCACCCGCAGAAGCTACTTCATCACCCCGGGCAGTGCCTTGTCAGACCATATCATATACATGTGTCATCACAAGGTCACACCGGATTATGTTTGTGAGTATATGGTGGCAGATAAACTACTCTGAGTGTCTTCTCAAGTTTCACTTGATTCAGTGCATTGCTCTTATTAATTATGCATCTATCTCTTGCTTTTACTTAGAAATTGCCAAGAGTGCCACAAAGCAACTCCAGGCCAGATGGAAGGGCACAATAATCTTCAAGATGCAGAGCGAAGGAGTGAAAATCGAGGGATGTTATGCCATTAACTCGACTGATGGGCACTTGGTAGCTACTTCTAGGTGGATCAAGTTCCAGAAAGCAGCCAAACTTACCATTGGAAGAATGGTCAAGGTCGATGTATCTGGCTGTCCTGAATGCCGCATGTTGTTCATGAAGTTCCTATATGTCTAGCTCTTTGGTCACATGCTATTGTAATTAATTATGTGGTTGTCTTATCTCCACTGATCATATATGGGTGGTAAAACTATGATAATATTTTGCTAGATTGGAGCTATGACTATTACGCACTGGTATGGTATATCTGTATCTATATGACGGTTCCCTATATGACCAAATATTATGACTATGATTGTGTTCCAGTGATAATGTGTGTTTGGAGAAAAGGGCAAACTGATCACGTGACATGGGTTTTAGAGCTGAAACAAGAACTGACTCTCTCTGTAATGCTATTGAATTTCAGTGTATGTATTGCTGAATCAATCACTTTGAAATGCTACTGAATATGATCTAGAAATCTATCAATATTTTTTATATCTTATTATTCTATAGTGCTTAATCTTTCAAATGCTACTGAATTTATCAAAAGTTCTGTCGTTGCTGCTGGGCTGCTTGCTCTAGAGTTTTTGCCTCTGTGTCATCGGAACTGTTGGATGTGTTTTAGATAGATATGATAGGATAAATATACAACGTGATTTTACCAAGTGAAGTCATTGGATACCAGCCTGTTTTGGTGCACGTGGTGTGGGTCCCTAGTTTTTAGATATTTTTACATGAATATCTGTCAAAAGAATTATCGCTTTTTTCCTCCCTCAATGAGGTATGTGTTTGAATCCGGCGAGCCACAACCCATTAAAATTTGAGATAGGAGCCCATTGAGCATAACCCAAAAACTTTTTAATTTGGCCTTTTTGGCATTGCCCCTCATCTCTAAAAAAATCTTCCTATGCATGTTTTTAAGAAGGGATTTCTATTTTCGTGCCCTCGGTTCGTTAGTTGTACTCAGTTTTCCCCAGCCGCTTAGCTTTTCCTCACTTTTTCCCACCTCCTTGTACGAAACTCTCACATGGTCTGAAACTCGCCGTCCTTCAGCCTTGCCGTTACGTGCTGACAAGTGGGGCCACGTTTAGTCGGGTCCCATAGTGGACCCTCGCCGTTACGTGCTGACGAATAGGGCCGCGTTCTGTCAGGTCTCGTAGTGTATCCTTGCCATTACATGCTGACAAGTGGGGCCGCGTTCAGTCAATTCCCATAGTTGACACCTCTCTCAACTTATCTAGATCAGCATCGGACCCACAACTTATCCACGTGAGCGCCAGACCCACAAATTATCCACGTGAGCGCCAGACCCACAACTTATCCACGTGAGCTCGGGACCCACAGCTTACCCAGGTTGGTGTTGCAAGATGGGACCCCGAGCCAGCCTCGTGCCCACGCCCGTGCCGTTGCTTCATTTTCATATAGTGAAATGTAATGCATATACAAAAATTATACACCTTTGAACTCTTTTAAATCGCACTTAGGACATGATAATGTTGTGCTAATAAAATCCTGATCATTTATCATTTCCTTGGGGTGAAATATAATGCATAAACTTGCGTATACAAAAATTATACACCTTTGAACTCTTTGAAATCGCACTTAATACATGATAATGTCATGCTAAGAAAATCTTGAGAGATTATCATTTTCATAGAGTGGAATGTAATGCACAAACTTGCATATGTGAAAATTATAAACCTTTGAACACTTTCAAATCGCACTTAATACATGACAATGCTGTGTTAACAAAATTTTGAGAGATTATTATTTTCTCCCCCATTTTAGTAGAGTGGAATGTAATGCATAAACTTGCATATATGAAGTTTATACAACTTTGAACTCTTTGAAATCGTACTTAATACGTGATAATGTTGTGCTAAGAAAATCTTGAGAGATTATCATTTCCATGGAGTAAAATATAATGCATAAACTTGCGTATACAAAAATTATACACCTTTGAACTTTTTGAAATCGCACTTAATATGTGATAATGTTGTGCTAAGAAAATCTTGAGATATTATCATTTCCATGGAGTGAAATATAATGCATAAACTTGCGTATACAAAATACACCTTTGAACTCTTAATTGCACTTAATACGTGATAATGTTGTGCTAAGAAAATCTTGAGAGATTACCATTTCCATGGAGTGAAATATAATGCATAAACTTGCGTATGCAAAAATTATACACCTTTGAACTCTTTGAAATCGCACTTAATACGTTATAATGTTGTGCTAAGAAAATCTTGAGAGATTATCATTTTCATATAGTGGAATGTAATGCATAAACTGGCATATACGAAAATTATACACCTTTAGAATCTTTAAAATCGCACTTAGGTCATGATAATGTTGTGCTAATAAAATCCTGATCATTTATTATTTCCATGGAGTGGAATGTAATGCATAAACTTGCGTATATGAAAATTATACACATTTGAACTCTCTGAAATCGCACTTAATACATGATAATATTATGCTAAGAAAATCTTGAGAGATTATCATTTTCAGAGAGTGGAATGTAATGCACAAATTATACACCTTCGAACACATTCCCTTCAAATTATATTCAAGTTCATTTGTTTATGGATTTAAAGTACCGGTGGCATACTCGTTATTTTGCATGGATAGAGGGGTGCCCCTGACAGATATAGGGGTTATCCTGTCCGCTAGATCATAGAGGATCAACGGTTGGTGGGCATGATCCGTGTGACAACTGTCTCGACCAATCACAGTGTAGAAGCGAAGATGAGCACATGTGCGAGAGATGGATAAACCTTCATAGATAGTAGGTGATTTGAGAAGTGGTGATTTAGATTAAAACTTGGTTTAGATACATATCTTTTGGTGGCAAGTCACATAATAAGGCTCCCTGGGTAGATGCCACTATGTTTTGATCTTTTTGAATTTGTTGTGCATAAAATGACTCAATTTGCTAGCTAAAACCTATTCGTTGCTCTCTGTTGACCACCGGAGGGTAAAACTGAGTATATTGCACATGGCAGTGTTAGTACTGGAGGGCAAAACTGAGTATAACCAAACTTCCAGTGTTACACTCGAGGGCAAAACTGAGTACAACTGAATCTCTAGGGTTAGACACGAGGGAAAAAACGTGACTCACGGTATGCGTGTGCGGTGCACAGGGCAGTAGCGGACACGTGTGGCCATGCATGGTGCAATAGTGTACGCGGTTACGTGGTGCATGATAGTGCAACGAAACGTTGCTTCCCTTCTCCTTTAATAGAGGCCTCCCCACTCTCACTCATCACTCACTCTCTTACTCAACCGTCTCCACTGTCCCATCACCTTCTACAAACCCCCAAGAAAACCCCAACCATGCCGGCGATGGAGAAGAATGGCGCGGTGGCCATCGACACCTCCAAGGCCACCGGCGAGGAGGCCCCCATCCCTGTACAGGCCCTGTCCCTGTCCCCGCATCATCGTAGCCGCCAGCAAGGAGGCCCCCGCCGGTCTCGGGCAGATCCCGCTCGGCTGGGACCCCTACGAGGAGGTTGTTTACATAAGGCCGGAGAACCCCTACGACACCAGCATCGCTGACCCATGGTTGGAGGTAACCAGGGTTTTCTCCCCTTCCCTTGTTCTTCCCCTGTTCCCATCGTTGAATGCTAGATCGTATGTTATTAGGGCTCGGCTGTTCATATTTTTATAGTAGCTAAGCCTCTCGTGTTAGATCTTGTATTTCGATGAATCCCCCTGTTCGTATTTGAATCCCCCTATTCGTAGTTGGGATCAATATTCGATTTGGTTTGAGATTTGGGGAATAATCAGGAGATCCCAATCGGTTAATTTATGCAAATAATCAATCCCAATAATCAAAGTATCTCAATCTTGTCCTTATTGCACTCTACTGTTTTTTCCAACTAGAGGATAACATCGACGTCCACAGCGACGACGAGTCCAAGGACACCAAGACTCATCATGTGCCCAGGAGGCTGAAGTCCGGCCAGTACAACAACTTCTTCGTCGGTGACGTGTGCAGGTGCCCCTTCTGCCCCACCAGGAGGCTCCTCGCCACGGACTTCAACTCCCTCGTGAAGCATGCCAAGGACGTGAGGACCTGCGGCGAGTCCGTGAACATCCACGACTTCATAGCCAAGCACCAGGCGCTCGGTCTTCACCTCCGCAACCTCTAGAAGGTGGCTATCGAGGAGGGTCACATGCCCCCGATCAAGCCCAAGGCGCCCAAGGTCAAGAGACTGGGCAGCAAGAAGTGGAAGAGGCGCCAGAGGGAGGAGGCAGAGGCCCTCCTGGCTGAGGCCATGAGGGGCCACTGATCTGCTGCTGCTGTAAAGCAGCTTCTTTTGTCTTGTTTGTGTTGAACTTGTCTGCTACTACTGCTGAGCAACCTCATTGTCGAACCTCGTTAAGTACCGTACTATATAACCTATATTAGCTGCTTTATCTACATCTACTCTGTTTACTGAATTTATTTATGGTGCTGGTTAGTTTTGCTGCTCTAGATTTGCTACCAGATTGGGGAAAAACGAGGGCAAAAAGAACAATGAATGAAGAGAGAAGCTGCTCTAGATTTGCTACCTTTTTGTGCAAAAAACACAATTGTTAGCGAGCGAGAGAGGAAAAGGCGCTCTTAAAAAGGCCAATCATAAAAATAACAAAAAGTAAAACTTCTAATTTAGGCGAAAGGGCACATGTAACTACCAAACGCGCCCCACATGGTCCCACACCACGTCCCCTATAATCAGCGAGAGATGGATGGCTGGTCTGCAGTGTATCCTGGCCCCACCTGTTAGCATGTAACGGTCAAGGCAACATAACGTAATGCTCAACGCATGACCCGCCCCAATACGGCCCCGCCGGTCAGCATGTAACGGTTAAGCCTTTGACCTAACGGCATCCCCCGGTCCGAGAGCATGTGAGGGTTTTGGAATGGAGGGAGGGAAAAGTGAGGAAAAACTAAGCGGCTAGAGAAAACTGAGTACAACTAACGAACTAGAGGCACGAAAATAGAAATCCCTTTTAAGAAACTAATCCATTATGTGACATTTTATAAATTGAGGTTCCAGTAGGACTGCCCTTTTATTTTAAGAGACATAAACATGGACACACAAAATATTTTTAAGAAGACTAATACATAAGTTATTGGTATTATAAAGCTTTTAATGATAATTTTCATCCGATTTCTTTTGTGTAGTGGCAGCACATATGGCTTATATTTGTTGAGGTTTTGAGTTCGAATCATATGTGCTTAACATATATATTTTTGGGTTTACTTTTTATTCATGTAGCAATATTGCTTTACGGAGAGGCTGACATCACAGACCACCAGCCTACAGTGCCCCTCGAGTTTAATGAGTGGTTTTGAAAAAAAAGAAGTTAAGTACTTGCACAGAGAGGCTAGCATTAGGGACCCACAAGCCAGAACATACCTTGTAGGCTAACATGCACAATCCAGAATATACCAGGAAGGCTGACATGTGGGCCCCAACAATAGGACCACACACGGTTGCCGCATTGAGCAACGTTTCCAAGGTCAAAATAGCAGACACATCCGAAAAAAGTCCATCATACACACATTTTATTTACAGAGAGACTGACATGCAAGACCTAGTAGCGAGAACTTTTACAGGTGCTGCATCAAGTAACATTACCAAGTTCGAAACAGGGAGGCACGAGCGAGCAAAAAGTCCAGCATGTACACATTTCTTCTAATGAGTGGGACATGGGGGACTGCTGAGCATAGCCTAGTGAAATTTGAGAAAGTAGCCCATGGAGCATAGCCTATGTAGTATAGCCCATGTAGAGCAGCCCATGTAGATAGCCAAACTCTTTTTAATTTGGCCTTTTGGCCATTGCCCCTCACCTTTCAAAATAAAAAACTCTGCCTACTCATATTTTAAACTGCTCCATTATGTGGCATTTTATAAATTGAGATTCCTGAGCACTTCCATTTTATATTTTAAAAGAGATAAACATAGACACACAAAATATTTTTAGAAGACTGATGCATCAGTTGTATTACTAATACATCTTTAATGATATAACTTCTATGAATATCTTTGGTATAGTGGCAAAGCACTCAGTTTACGTCTATTTGATTTGAAGATATTTAGTCTGAATCACCTATGTGTACATATATATATATATCTTGGGTTTACATTTTAATATCGCATTACAGAGAGGCTGACATTACGGACCCACCAGCCTGCAGTATCCCTCGAGTTTAATGGTTAGATTTAGAAAAAAGTTAAATACTTGTAGAGAGAGGCTGGCATCAGGGACCCACCCGCCAGAATATACAAGGCTGCATCAGGGACCCACAAGCCAGAACATACCTTAGAGGCTGACATGGGGGCCTCAACAACAATACCATACATGACTGCCGCATCGAGCAACGTTGCCATGGTCAAAACAGCAGATGTGGCCGAAAAAAATTCCATCATACATAGGTTTCATTTACGGAGAGACTGACATGTGGGACCCAGTAGCACGACCTTATATATGTGCTACATCGAGCAACATTGCCAAGTTCGAAACAGGGAGGCGCGAGCAAGAAAAAAGTCCAACATATATGTGCATGTTTCTTCAAATGAGAGGCTCACATGGGGGACCCAGCAGCCTGAGAAAATGGCTAATACATCGAGCAAACCTATCAAGTTCGAAACACGGAGGTGCGACCGAGGGCAAAAATTCTATCATGCACACGTTTCTTCTAATGAGTGGATAACATGTGGGGGCCAACAACGTGATTATAAACGGTAGATGCATCGAGCAACACTATCAAGTTCGGAACATGGATGTAACATCTCAAAAATATTAAACAAGCTTATCAAGTTCTAATCACCCAAGATTAGGGTTATCAAAAACTTTTATTCCTAAACCCATATGAGTGCATGTATGATTTATATTAATGCATGAATGCTTGCCTTTGCCATGTTTGATTGCTATTAATGGTGAGGATTAGTTTAAAAAGGATTACCACATCATCTAGGTCAATTTCAAACAAAATCAAATAAAAAGAAAATCAAATATGAAGCATATGATCAAATGGTCACTTTGGCCAAAATTAACCACTAGCCCACTTTGGGCATCTCTAGTAAAAGATTTCCAATAGAAACAATTCTAATTCTTTTCACCCCTTGCTAGACTAAGTAAACATGAATCCAAGCAAACTTTACAAATCTACAGAAACCAATTTCAAATCTATTTGAGAGGCAATTCAAACTTGAATCAAGTGTAGGTACATAGATCACCATTTTGCAAAAACCACTCAAACCAACACCACTTGGCAATTCCTAGCAACCAGAGACTAACAAGTATGTGACCATCACACTCACCAAAAATCATTCAAAATTTTGAAAGTTAAATTCATGCGACCATTTGATCGAACACCTAGCAGACAAAGTACAGCTACCAACCATCTACTGTTTGTGATCAATCAATTGATCATCAATTGTACCCCAATTCCACTCCATATCTCACCCACGATCACCCCCAGGACATAGCCGTGTAGTGGAGCCATTTCTCTTCGTCGTTGCACCAGTGCCATGCGTACTCGAGCGAGGTCATGCTAGTCGACCATGGACAGGTCGCCTCACGCCATGCCGTCCTCTCCCACGACGCCTAGCTGCTAGTCCTGACCTCATCGGCCCTCTCTGTCCATCCCTTGACCAATGGCGAGGAGTGGAGGAGCCATAACAGCCACGCCCATTTAACACCCTGCCATGCTGAGAGCACGATAGAGCGCCACAGCCGCCTCGCGAACACACGCCGCGCCTTGCTCTCTCCACACGTACCCACACCCGTCGCGTCACCAGCCACCTCCCAGACAACCTCATTCACCGCCGCGCGCCACGTGACCACCGTACCGGATGACGAACACCTCCGTATTTGAACAGAATGCCGATGTTGCCTGACCGACTGAGACCGCCCCTTGTCGTGCCATCACGCGCGTGATGATCGCCGCAGTCCACCGTGTCGACCCATGCCATTCGCCATGCCTATCGTGACATGTAGCAGCGTCGTCGATAAGCCCGAGCCATGCCGCTCTGCCTCTCTCGCCGTGTATAAATAGGACCCTCCCCAGACCTCAATCGGCACAACATCTCACTCCCCACTCACCCAAGAACCTCACTGACCCTTCTTGAAGCAAGGCGAGCACCACATTACCGGAATTTGGTTGGAGTCCACCGCTGCAGTGAAGGAAGGAAGTCATCGATTGGAGCCACCCTAGTAGCCGCCGCGACCACCAATCGACCCGTCGTCGTCTAGCAGCCCATTTGCCCGCATCGTCGACCCTAGGTAGAGCCCTGGTAAGCCCTCAGCAACCCCCCACCATTGCGTTAGGTTTAGAATCTCGTCGGAGCAGTTTGTCGTAGACGATGAACCTCAGCCGTATATTTCATTCTAATCGTAAGGCTGAGATTGGTAGATACTGTTTTGGGTTAGATGAGTCGCTGACGCATAGGACCATTCTGTCAGCAGCCCGCTACGCGTACACTATGCAGTTGGGCCGGCCCATTTCTTTTCCTGCACAAAGTCCAACAGTTCAAATAGAATTTTGCTATTTAGTTTAAAACTCTATTCTGTCAGTAGATTCAAAATTCAATTCAAAGAGATGTACTGATCCAAAATGCATGATTCCAATTTTGTTAGAGAGGTGTTGAAAATATCTAATCATTCTCGTTGGATTCAAACCAATTGAAACTATAGATCACTTATACTAAAAATAACAAGACAAAGACTTTTACCACTTGAAACATTTTTATAAAATCAACCATAAATGCTTTTGAGTTGATTCCAACTCTCAAAAATCACATTTGCCATGCTCTAGATGAATATGTCAAAAGATTTGGTTTTACAAATATGAAACATGGTTTGGTATTAAAGGAATGATATATAGGCATTTCTAGACACTTAAACATTATTAAATAGTAATATTAAATCTTGTAATACATGACCACCATTTTAAATCATATTCCCAAGTATTGGTATATGTGGTGATGACATGTGTCAACATGATCTAGTATTTTAATTGGAGAATATTAAATCTTAAGTATTTTCAATGAGTAGAAATTACTTTTCCCAAATAAGATAAATGATAATGTGCCATTATTACATGTAATGATTGAGATGATACTAGATCATCTAATATGAGCCCTTGTGTGCTAAATAGAAGCAGTTAAGGGTTGTTTGGTGATTGTGTACATTGTATGTATTTATAGACGCTAGTACCGACCCGGGCTACGACGAGAAGGAGTACTTCGAAGGAAGAAGAAGAGAAATTCAACAACTGCACTGCTCAAGGCAAGCTAAACTATGGAAGCTAGAACTTTTGCATGATATCTATGCAATCCAACTATACTAGATAACCTATGCATGGTTGGTTATACAACTTGATTATACCAATCCCAGCTTTACTTGCCAGCTTTACTTTTCCTTTATTAAAGTTTCTTATCTAGTAATGAATTGTGATTAGTGGGAAAGTAGGATGGATACCATCAAGATCATAGACTTAGTTTTGGATACTTATACTTGACTAGCATCCCCAATAGTGATACCCTCAATACTAGTGGCTAGTGCTAAACTAAACTTGATTACTTTAGATGGGAATACTTGGTTAAAATGATTATGAAAACCTTGGAATGATGATTCATTCTATTGAAATGTTTTGACATGTGTTATGATACACAATGGTTTGAGAATGAAAATGAATGAGGCATGAGCCTTGACTTTGATAAAAAGTGATGGTTGGGTTCGGATGCGATACCATTCCAATTTTACCGTACAACCACAATACCTAAGTTAGGTAGGGCTTAACTGGAAGCTTATATGTCTTAGTATGGGTTCTCTTGCGGAAGAGGTGAGCTGAGGCTACCTCGGGAATGAATGTCCACCTATGCAGTTCCCGAGATGACAGATGGTCATGGCTGGAAGGCCAAGCTCATAGGGGAGGTGCCTATACTAGGGTGTGTAATTGAAAGGTTAGGATTGATTATCCGCATACCAAGTATGATGATTCAGGGTTACCCCTGACGGATGTATCAAATTTTGTGGTGAAAGTGTACCCCCTCTGCAGAGTGTTAAACTATTTGAATAGCCGCGTCCGTGGTTATGGACAGTTGGAGTGGCCATACTGTTTTGTTGTCAGATGTTTTCAAAATAACTTGTGACTTGAAAGATTACTTTGACTTGACCACAACAGACTTGTGGACACGAAATCTAAGTTCCCACTTAAGTAATGTAGAGAACTAAACTTAGGTCTTTACACTTAAGTCTTTATGAAATAAACCTGGCTTTTTGCAAACAAACCTAGAGCTTATGATTCCTACTAGTTTCACCTTACTTATATTAGTAATAGTTTGCGAGTACTTAAAGAGTACTCATGGCTTTGTCCCTGGCTATTCCAATGGCCAGACTATGAGGAGGACTACCCGGAAGATGGACAACAGGAGGTCTATGATAACTAGGATCATCTCCCATCATCAGCATTGCCTGTGACCATGAAGATGGATCCTACTATGTTTACTTTTTGCTACTTTGATTGTATTAAGACTGGATCATGAGATCCTTTATTTGTAAGACCTATATTCTGGTTTGTAATGGATGATGTACTGTGGTACCAATTCTGTTATGTCTCAAAAAAATGGTAATCCTGGGATTGCGATGTACGGCATAACATGCATCTGGACTTAAAAATCTGGGGGTTGACAATGGAGCCGCGACCGAGGGAAAAAATTCTAGCATACACATGTTTCTTCTAATGAGAGGATGACATGAGGCCCAAGAGTTTGATTAAATGGTAGATGCATCGAGCGGCGCTATCAAGTTTGGAAAGGGTATCGCGAGCAAAGAAAAAATTCTATCATACACACGATTCTTCTAATGAGAGGCTGACATGGGGGACCCATCAGCGTGACTAAACGACAGATAGATCGAGCAATATTATCGAGTTGAAATCAGGGAGGCAATAGCTAAGGAAAAAATTCCATCGTGCACACGTTTTTTCTAATGAGAGGATGAAATGTGGGACCCAACAACCTGATTAAATGGCAGATGCATCGAGCAACGCTATCAAGTTTGAAATAGGTTAGCGCGAGCGAAGGAAAAAAAATCCATCATACACATGATTATTATAATGAGAGGTTGACATGTGGGACCCATCAATCTAACTAAACGGCAAACGCATCGAGCAACGTCATCGAGTTCAAATCAGGGAGGCACGACCGAAAAGTATGGTCTGCTAGAGACACTGACGTCCAAGACCCACATGCCTCAAAAGACTTCAGCGAGTGAACATCACACGAGGAACCAAAAATCTTGCTTCTGCCATGCGCCGGCTAAGCTTTCTCCATGTTTTTAGCGGTTTCGTTGTAGTAGAGGGTTGCGAAACTAGAAAAAAAAGTTTTCCATCGACCACAGTCGAGCCAAGAAATTCGTCGTGGAAGACGCGCCTTCTACGACGATCGACGGTTAAGTCGTTGCGGATGCACTACTAGAAAACAGCATGTTCGTGGCGCACATGGAGTGCGCCACTAAACCCGCGTCACGGCTAAAAGTTAGCCGTGGCGCACTACCAAGTGCACCACGCCTATATCGACAGATCCATGGTGCACTGGATAATGCGCCACTATTCTTAGAGCCAATGCGCCACGACTAAGATTTTTGTGGTGCACTAGCTGGTGCACCACACAGACCAGGCCAAGTGCACCACGGTTACTATGTGCCACAAACACTAGCCATGTGCGCAACGGCTATATTTGCTGTCATTTTTTTTAATTGCTAGTCCATACATACATGCAGTATATATTCACAGTTTGCAAAACAGTACAAATACAAGCATACACAATTTTCAAAATAGTACAAATATACATAGTACATCAAGTGCAATCATTACACAAGTTATCGCTGGTGTCGTGATCGGTGAGGGAGCTAAGTTCACAATCGCTCTAAGTAGTCACCTAAAGTACTATCAAATACAATAGAACCACAAACATGGTGAGCAAGATAGAGATTACTATGACGAAGGTTCCCCTTTCTAAGGTTCCCCTCTCTCTCTTCCTCACGGTCTTGCAGATCTGGTGCCCCTCCTCCATCTTTTCCTCACGGAGGTGGTCCATCCACATAGCATCTGCCACCTCCTTACTCTTGTAGCCTTTGTAGCTATTGCCCGTGAACTCGTTCACTTGTTTGTGACAGTGTTTCCACTCGTCGTAGATGCTTGGAACATGGCCTTTGTACACCACATACCACTTCTTCGCCATCTCTATAGACAAGACAAATAATATTAGACAAGGGAAAGTTAGAGTTCACATATATGACAAGGGAAAGAACCAAAATGTAAGCAAAAGAACTAAGCATTCATTCATAAGCATAATAAGTAGCATCGACCACAATTATTTAAGTTCAACCCATCCATCGAAACTATATAGAGCTATACACAAGTTTACAACTACAACTATTGAAGCAAACATCAAGACTCCTGACTCGACTTAGGGAACATGAGGACGCCTTCTTTCGTCATGAGCGACATGAGGTCACCCTGCATCTGTAGGCGATGTTCTATGTTACGGTTAGGCGATGTGTAGCCTCCACAGTGGAAGATCCCCCCTGATACATTGCAAATGTATCTATAATTTTTGATGCTCCATGCTTGTTTTTATCTACTTTCTTGTGTTTTGTTCAAACTTTGGAGTACTTTTCATATGATATCTTGGACTAACCTATTAACAAGAGCCACAGTGCCAGCTGCCTGTTTTTTGCTGTTTTTGGTTCTAGGAAAGTCAGAAAATGAATATTCTCGGAATTAGACGGGACAAAAGCCAAAGTGCCTATTTTTCCATAAGACTCCGGGAGCCAGAATACGAGACGGAGGAGGGCCAGGGGCTGGCCACACCACCCCTAGGCGCGGGCTGGGACTGGCCGTGCCAGGGCATGGTGTGGTGGCCCTGGCACCTGGCTCTCTCTTCGCCTATAAGAAGCCTTGACCTAAAAACTTGAGGATTGACGTTTTCCATGAAAAGTTCCGCTGCGCGCCACCATCGAAGGGGAGATTCAGCATGAAGTCTCTGAAAGTCTCATTGGCACCTGAGAAAGCCCGGAGCCATGTCCATCGATCTCACCATCATATCCATCGACCATCCATGTTTCCCCCATCTATGAGTGAGTAATCCCCCGCTGTAGGCTATGGGGATGGTAGGGATTGGATGAGATCGTTCATGTAATGGCATCAGATTGTTACGGCATGGTGCCTAGTATCTTTTATTAGTGCTTTATGACTTTGTTGCAACTTGTTGTGCTTAATGCTTGTCACTAGGGCCCGAGTGCCATGATTTCAGATCTGAACATGTTATTGATTCATTATGATAGTATTGTTTTTGGTCTTATCTGCAAGTTGTATACACACGTTGTTGTCTGGAACCTATGGCCCTAAAGTGACAGAAATCGGGATAACCGGAAGGGAAAGGCTTTGATGTGAGGATCACATGTGTTCATGGAGTGTTAATGCTTTGCTCCAGTGCTCTATTAAAAGGAGCACCTTAATTGCCAGTAGTTCCCTAGAGGCCCCCGCAAAGAAATGGCAGGACAAAAGATGTTGTGCAAGTTCTCATTGCAAGCACGTATGACTATATATGGAACACATGCCTAGGATTGTCTAGTACTTGGGTGCTTTATCTTATTTATCTGCAATTTCCCTATGTTCTGATTGCTATGTGAATTGTCTTATCCATGCAACTCCCGTCCATCCATCCCTATGCCTACCGCACTCGAATCCCATTGTTTACTGCTTTTGTTACTACTGTCTTTATTTTACTACTGTTGTTACTTTGCTATTCCTACTACAAAACTGTTGCTACTGATAAACTGCTGTGAGCAAGATTGTTTCCAGGTGCAGCTGAATTCACAACACAGTTGTTAAGGCTTATAAATATTCTTTTGCTCCCCTTGTGTCGAATCAATAAATTGGGTTTCACTTCCCTCAAAAATACTGCGATACACCCCCTATACTTGTGGGTCATCAAGACTATTTTCTGGCGCCGTTGCCTGAGAGCATAGCTTTATTTATCAAGTTCACTTGGATTCACTATTGTTCAAGCTAAGTTTATATTTCTCCTTGTTTGCTTGTTTCTTTATCAAAAATACAAAAAAAATTAGTTCCTACTCTAGTTGTTATTTTCGTTGGTCTGTTATTGTCTTGCTTTATCATGCTTGTTGGCAATGGTTGGTTTATTTGAAACTGAAGCTTATTGGCAAGGTGGGTTCACGGAAGATCAAAAATATTATTATAAGGAACACCGCTTGTCACAAAAAGGGAAACACTTATGGGAACAAATTGATAGATTGTATACCATTGCTAGGAACGTGTGCTCTACTTATAATATTACTTATTGCTGTGATGAGTCTTGTTGCAGAAAGAGGTATAAGCACCTCCCTTTTCAATGTGAGTATAGTGATAATGATACCATATCTTCCTATGCTAAAGGAATTTATGACTTTTATGATGCGGAACAAATTGAAGAATTTATTGCTTGGAAGGGTGCTTTTGAACTTGCTAGTTTGCTTGAAAATATTGATGATTCACCTTACAAATATGAGGTGTATGGTATACTTAAATTTTGCTTTGATAATTACAAGGATGAAAATAGCTATATTCTTGAATATTTTAATAGATGCTTTCCACAAATGGAAGAGACTAATGCCTTGCAGGATCCTATGGAAGAAGAAATTGATGAACCTGAAATCTCATTAGATGAAAAAGAGGAGAGTGATGAACAAAAGGAGGAAGAATGGATTAGCTACCCATGCCTACCTTCTAATGAGAGTAACTCTTTATCCCTTACATTATTTGATTGTCCCCCTTGCTTACTAAAGGAGAATGAATGTTATGTTCCTGAGGTTTCTCTTGAAAATGTTTATAATAAAGCTCTAGTGCTTGTAGATCATGAAGAGCATGCTTTATGTGATAGTTATATTTTTGAGTTTCTTCATGAGGCTACTAAAAATTATTATGAGGGAGGAAAATATGGTTGTGGAAGTTTTCATGGTATTGAAACACCTCTCTATGTGCTGAAAGTTTTGAAATTACTCTTGTTTTATCTTCCTATGCTTGTCACTTTGTTCTTTGTGAATTTATTTGCATACACGATTCCTATGCATAGGAAGTGGGTTAGACTTAAATGTGTTTTGGATTTGCTTCTTGATGCTCTCTTTTACTTTGCTTCATATTTCTTATGAGAGCATCCTCTCAAACTTTTATGCCTAAAGACGATAATATGTCTATTATTCTTGGGAGACCTTTTCTTAAATACTATAGGAGCTGTAATTAATTGTAATCAAGGGAAGGTGACCTTCAATGTTAATACAAGGAACATACTATCTATTTCCCCAAGAAGATTGATAGGACTTATGGTTTTGAATTCAATTGAACATGTTGAGGGCATTCAAGTTGGAGAAATATATTGTCCCATACCAAGAGAAAAATTTGAAACTATTATGATTGGGACCATTGCTATCAAGGTTGAGGTAACATAATCATTAGTGGAATACAAAGTTTTGTCTCATATGAAATTGTTTTGGTAACAAGACCTGATCAACCTTGTTAACAAAAGGATTTCATTGAACAAAACAATGTTTTCACCATGATTATCTCCGCTTACTTCTATTCTATCCATTTTAGTTTTTCCTTATGCCTAAATTAAAGGCGTTAAAGAAAAGTACTTATTGGGAGATAACCCAAAAGTTTTAGATGAGTCTTGGAAGTTATTACCTTTGTAATAACCGTTCCTTATCCTTTTTATTTGCTTTTTGTGCCAAGAGTAACCTCTAATGAGAGAGAAGTAATGATTGGGAAAGTTGCTGTCCCTAAACAGATTTTGTGCTTCATCGTAAAAATTCGTGTAAAATCTCTGTACGAGGTGTGAATTTTTGTGCTTCTGCCCCAGGTTGTTATCTAACTTTCGTTAGTTCAACACTTTTTTATTTGAGCAACAGAAGGTCTTCAAAAAAATTCGTCTTTACCTGCTGGTCTGTTTTGACAGATTCTGCCATTTTCTGCATTTGCTTCTTGTTGATTCCTTTTTGAGTTCTTTTGGGGAATTGAGATTTTTGAGGGAAGTGCTACAGTAGCTAGTGTTCTAATGGGAGTTTATTTGGTGTTAGAACTGAACCTTAAGACTTATTTATCATGAGTGCACTAATGTTGCTAATAAAGATTGTGTGAAGTTTTGTATGAAGGAAAAATTTCAGGTGTATGGAAGGAATCAGTAATGAGATGAAGGATGGACTAAAGCTCAAGAAATATCCAAGAAGTACAAGCGTCAAAGCTTGGGGATGCCCAAGGCATCCCCTTCTTCATCAATAAAAATTCCAGGTTTCTTCCAAACACTTCATTTTTATTGTTTCATGCACAGTTGTGTTATTCTTTGAGCGTCTTCTTTTTCGTTTTGTTTTTTGTTTTTTAGGTTGCATGGTTTGCTTAGTTTGCTGAATAAATTGGTTGGACGTCCTCTTTCATGCATTGGTGTTCAAATAGTTTGGTTTGGTTTGGTTTGGAAAAGAGTAGGAAAGCTCATGCTTGAGTGGTAAAGAGAGCTTATTTTTGACTGTGGCCTATGCTTTGTCATGCCATGCTTGATATTGTTTTGGATTTATGCTTAGTATTCTTTGCTGTAGCATGAGTTGTTATAAACAATTGAGATTGCTTAATGTGCCTTGGATGAATCATGCGTTGTTTTAGCATATTAAAGCATAGTATTGTGGTATTCTCCTTTGATGCTTTGTTTGGGTTGACTTGGCACATGCTCACACCATGTTATGACTATCTGAAGTCACCATAAGCCTTTATGATCCTTTAGTTTTCAACTTGTAGTATCACTTTATGCTTTGATCAATAATGTTTTGTCGCTCTGCATGATTATGACCATTATTGCTCTCTCGTTTGTCACTCCCTTACTATTGCTATCCTTCACTTCCATTGAGTGTTTTACTCATGTTTCCAACTCCCTTAAACCAAATATTGCCAAAGTGTCCACCATACCTACCTATTAGCATCATTTGGTACTTCTGTGCATATTCAATATGCCTTGTTTTCTTCCGAATAAAATGTTTGCTTATTATGAGAAAGTTAGTTAGTAAAGCTCTCACGAACTTGATGGCACACTTTATTTCGTGCACGTAATAAACCTGAACCATTGTGAACTCTCCATGAAATTTATATGCTTACAAATTATAGGCTGGGGATTAGCAGAACCGTGCTGTCATGGGGAACGTTTTCAACACTTGTAAATATATACCTAGTTGATACCTTGCTCTTTTGTTTGCGAATGTCATCGGTGTGAAATAAAAGGGGAGCTTGTAAGTCCATGGAGTTATGTATGTGTGTTAGAGAAACGCCTGGGCCGCTGGTCTAATCCATGCTGACATGGTGGAAACCTGCAGCGTAACCATAATGATATCTATGAAGCATTCTTCTTATAAAAAAAGAGAGAGAGATAGCTATTGAGAAAAAGAAAAAAATAGAGTTTTATGAAAAGAGGAAAGAGAGAAAAAAGCACCATTTTCCCATGGTAAATAAGAAGATTGCTGAGATACTCATTGTCTGCTTGCCTTGTCATTTTGATATGGGGATTCTTCCGTATCATCGGGCAAGGGGTACCCCGTTGGCGGTTCTCAATGATACGCACATACTTATGATGACAAGAACTTACCGGTAACTAAAGTTGAGTAGCATGAGGAGCGGCCCTTGTACTCAAGGGACTTGGGATTTTTAGTTTATAGTCTGTCAAGCATATAACTCCGATTGGACCTCACTTTCACCTTAAGCACATTAAAGATGCTTATGACAGGGGCAATTAGAGCTCAAAGCTAATGAGTACCATACTTTCAGCATTTGGAAGCCTTTCAAACTATGCAAAACCTTTTCTTTTACTTGTTGAGTCTCCACTTATTCTTTGAGCACTTTCTTGAGAGCATAGTGGCTATTCTTAGTTCTATTTGCATTGTCTCAAGACTTGTTGATTGATGCATACCTTGATATTGCTTGTTTTAAACTATTTGTATCTAGTCACTCTTGTAAACTTTGAAGGTGTCCTATGCATTTATGTTTGCTACTCTTTGAGGGACAAGCTGAATGCCACTTTGCTATGTTTTCTTTATGTGAAACAAACAAACGTCTTGCAAAGCATTGTTATTCATGAATCTTTTGTTTGTGCCTTTTCATGTTGCATCATAGTTTCTTTGTCTTACTGCTAGAACTTTGTCTTTCATGTTATGATTGAAGTACTATGATCCCAACTTTGAATGTTTACAAATACTTTGGTAAAGTCTTTGATGGTGCATGTCACCTCAAAAATTATTCTTTCTTTTTATCACTTACCTACTCGAGGACGAGCAGGAGTTAAGCTTGGGGATGTTGATACATTGCAAATGTATCTATAATTTTTATGCTCCATGCTTGTTTTTATCTACTTTCTTGTGTTTTGTTCCAACTTTGGAGTACTTTTCATATGATTTCTTGGACTAACCTATTAACAAGAGCCATAGTGCCAGCTGCCTGTTTTCTGCTGTTTTTGGTTCCAGGAAAGTTAGAAAATGAATATTTTTGGAATTGGACGGGACAAAAGCCAAAGTGCCTATTTTTCCAGAAGACTCCAGGAGCCAAAATACGAGATGGAGTAGGGCCAGGGGCTGGCCACACCATCCCCAGGCGCGGGCTGGGCCTGGCCGCGCTAGGGCATGGTGTGGTGGCCCCAGGCACCCCCTCGGCCTCTCTCTTCGCCTATAAGAAGCCTTCTGACCTAAAAACTTTGGGGGGTTCGGCGTTTTTCCACGAAAAGTTCCGCTGTGCCGCCACCACCGAAGGAGAGATTTGGGGGACAGAAAGTCTCTGTTCCGGCACCCTACCGGGACGGGGAAGTGCCCCCGGAGCCATCTCCATCGATCTTCACCATCATCTCCAGCGACCATCCATGTTTCCCCCATCTATGAGTGAGTAATCCCCCGCTGTAGGCTATGGGTATGGTAGGGATTGGATGAGATCATTCATGTAATGGCATCAGATTGTTAGGGCATGGTGCCTAGTATCTTTTATTAGTGCTTTATGACTTTGTTGCAACTTGTTGTGCTTAATGCTTGTCACTAGGGCCCGAGTGCCATGATTTCAGATCTGAACATGTTATTGATTCATTTTGATAGTATTGTTTTTGGTCTTATCTGCAAGTTGTATACACATGTTATTGTCCGGAACCTATGGCCCCGAAGTGACAGAAATCGGGATAACCAGAAGGGAAAGGCTTTGATGTGAGGATCACATGTGTTCATGGAGTGTTAATGCTTTGCTCCGGTGCTCTATTAAAAGGAGCACCTTAATTGCTAGTAGTTCCCTAGAGGCCCCGCTGCAAACGGCTGGCAGGACAAAAGATATTGTGCAAGTTCTCATTGTGAGCACGTATGACTATATATGGAACACATGCCTAGGATTGTCTAGTACTTGGGTGCTTTATCTTATTTATCTGCAATTGCCCTATGTTCTGATTGCTATGTGAATTGTCTTGTCCATGCAACGCCTGTCCATCCATCCCTATGCCTACCGCACTCGAAGCCCATTGTTTACTGCTTTTGTTACTACTGTCTTTGTTTTATTACTGCTGTTACTTTGCTATTCCTACTACAAAACTGTTGCTACTGATAAACTGCTGTGAGCAAGATTGTTTCCAGGTGCAGCTGAATTGACAACTCAGTTGTTAAGGCTTATAAATATTCTTTGGCTCCCCTTGTGTCGAATCAATAAATTGGGTTTCACTTCCCTCGAAAATACTGCGATACACCCCCTATACTTGTGGGTCATCACCCCCCGAGGTCATGGCATCATGATAGATGATTGTGGCAAACTACTGCTGGATGCGATAAAACTCTTGTCTAAGATCTGAATCTTAGATCTTTGCCTTGGCTTGGGCCCACTGTCGGAGATGAGCTGGTAGCGTGGAGTGTTGTTGGTCTTATAGGAAAGCCCGTATGTGATAGAGCGCGCAGTAGGCTTGCCACTACAACATCCACATAGAAGTGATTACCTGAAGAGCGCTCTGGATGATGTGTTCTTTATTTTGGATATTCAAAAATATGTGTTATGGGGTACAATAATAACTCAACTTTATTCCTTTTCATTTTTGCGAATAAGAAAAAACTCAAGTTTATTCTAGACACTGCAGCTAGCTATTAGGTTAACGACAAAGCTATACGATTGATATTATGGACCGTGCCAACATAGACGTGAGCATTTTTTGCGTTCGTATGTGCTTTTTTATTGTATAAATAATTACTTCCCCCCCAAGTACCCCTCGTCTGGCATAATTACGTCCTCTCAAGTACTCCTCGTCTCACATGAGTAGTCGTGGGCATCTACCGACATAGTGGCTTGTGGGTATGTGTGCGTCGTAGTACAAAAGTATTAAGTTCGAATCCATTCTCCTCTTAGAGATTTAAATATTTTATTTGTACGTATACTAACAAGTGGCCCACTTATCAGTCTGCATAGGGACACAAATGACATAAAAAATATAGAAGGGTCATTTAAAAAAAATCAACGTCATTTATGGACAAATTAAGTCAAATTCACTGAAATTCCATTAAATTGGACTAAAATGCTCTCGATATATAAGTTGAGGGACTAGTATTCCTTATCTTTCAATATGTGGGACTAAAACGCTCTCGCGGTGCAAGATGTGAGACTAAAGGTGTATATACCTCTTAATTATTTTACAACCTTAATGCTAGGCCGGAGGACCAATTAATGCTCCTAGTTTTGCTCAATTACTCCTCTAGTTGACCGTAAAATATGAACCACCACGTCGTGTAATGCTCCTGGCCGATCATGTTGTTAAAACATGAGTGTATCCATTGGCTTGCATGTTTTTAATTAGATGCGGTGGCCATAAGCATTGCCTGAATTTTAGGATTACTACTGTATGTAATAACTAGCTACAAAGCGAGTAGGTGAAGTTAATTCTCTGAACTAGTACTACTCCGGCCTAGTAATACCAAACACATGGAGTACCTCAAGTGTGGTTATATGGATGATTAGTTGATGTGACTCTCGGCTATGAATTCCTGACCATATAGCCATACGTTCTACCACCTTTTTTACTACTACTACTACTACTACTACTACTACTAGTAGTACATGGATGCTAGCAAAATTCAAAATCACAATCGAGCGGCAAAATCACACACACCGAGTTCGAAGCATTTCCCGCCTAACCATTTCAAAAACTTTGATCCAAAATCCCCCACCTAGGGAGTACCATTTTTATATTATTATTATCAGATGGGCGCTTGTCAAATTCAAAATCTCAATCGAGCGGCAAAACTGCACACCTACTTTGAAGCATTTCCCGCCCCTCCGTTTCAAAAAATTTGAGGCAAAATCTCCCATCGGGGCTATACCATTTTTGTATTATTATCAAATGGGCGCTTGTCAAATTCAAAATCTCAATCGAGCGGCTAAACCATACACTGACTTTGAAGCATTTCCCGCCTCTCAGTTTCAAAAACTTTGAGGAAAAATATCCCACCGGGGCAGTACCATTTTTATATTATTATTAGATGGACGGTCACCAAACTCAATATCTCAATCAAGCGGAAAAATCACACACCGATCTTGAAGCATTTCTCGCCCCTCAGTTTCAAAAACTTTTGACTTCAAAATTCCGATTCTACCCATTGTTCTGACGCCCTATGGGTAAGCTAAAGTCAGTAGCTTAGGGGCACGATCGTAATTTATATTTCCATTCACCTCCTTAGTCCGGATTCGCCCAAATTTTCCTGTTGGTCCTTCCAAAAATCCCAGCCCCCTCTCTCCCATGCCCTCACCTCCACGACCATGACACGCACCGGCCGACGGAAATTCCACGGTGGTCGGAACCGCTTGAGCGGCGGTCTCGTGCACCGCCGCGGACCGCTTCACCGATGCTCACCCACCGGATCTGGTTCACCGGGTCTCTCTACCATTGCACCGGAGCTGCGGTGTCATTCACCACGCCGATGGCGTCATCAACCGCCCAAGCTCTATTTCCTGGCCGCCGAAAGCTACCCAACCGTACCGGATCCGCTTCACCAGTGTACACCGGACGTGATCTAGTTCCAGGAGTTCCATGTCCACCGCTCTAGACAAGCTTCTCTGTTGTCGCCGTTCACTGCACTGGATCTGCCTCAGCGACGCTCTCATGCACCGTGCTCAAGCCCGCATCGACCGCCCAAGATCTGCTTCCCCGACGCCAACAGCCACCGCAACCGCAGCACCCTCGGTGACCGACGATGCTTAGACGCCTCTCCGACCAAGGTTAACCAAATCTGCAACCCGTTTTTGTTTTGTCAGCAGTATAGCAGGTTCAAGCTTGTCGCAGTGAACGGCATTTTTGTCATGGTGCTCGTACATACAAGTCAGTGGGCATGCCTGTTCTTCGTGCTAGTACATACAAGGTCATTAGACATGTTGGTTTGCATGCGCTGCTCTACAAATTTCAAGTCATGGACATGTCTGTTATTTTGTCATACACATGTTCTTAACTACTCCATACAACAGTAATTGCCTGCTACCGTGTAATTCTTGCAAAATCTGAAGTCAGCGAAAAATATTAGTGTGGATTCCCTACTCTACAGTTGCTGAATCTATTTGTTTCGTCCTGAGATCAGTTCCTGCTATTATTTCCTCCTTGGCATCATTCTACTATCCTGTAGTAGCCGTTTAAACTTTTCGTACTAATTTGATTATAATTTTGTTGTTGCCATCTGCTTCTTCAAAAGCTGCATCACTAACTATTTCCTTTTTCTTACATATAGCTCAAAATGGAACAATGAACATGTTGGTTTGCATATCCTATTCTACATGTTCACAAAGGATTCCATTAATTCCTTATCTGGTGCTTGTTCATCTTGACAACGGCATAATTATCGTCTACTATGTAGTTCACTCGTGGTTTGCATTCCTGCTCTAGACGTTCTCTTATGATGCCATTATAATTTCTATCTAGTTGATTCTTAGCTATGATAGCAACTACATCCCATTGTGTATCTCACCGCAAATTCTGAGTCACCCAACGACTATGCATTCCAGGAGATGCCACTCCTTCCATATATATTTGCTGAAATGACCTCGCTTGTTTATATTTGTTGAAATTCTAAGAAACACTTTGTTTGATTGCTCATTTCATTCTAGGCACACTTGTCTAATGCTTGTTTGTCCTGCTCTATAGGTTCACGAGCGACGCCATTATATCTTGCATCTGGTTCTGGGTCTGGTTCGTCCTAAGTCACGACATAACTATCCTCTACAATATATAGTTCATTCGTGGTTTGCATTCCTGCTCTACAAGTTCTCATATGATGCGGTTATAATTTCTATTTGGTTCATTCTTCGCTATGAGAGTAACTGCATGCCATTTTGTGTCTCAGTGCAAATTTCGAGTCACCCAACGTCTCTTGCATTTTAGGGTATAGAACTGCTTCCATATACTTTTCTTAAAATGACCTGGCTAGTTTATTTTTGCTGAAATTCTAAGCCACACACACACACATTTTTTGATTGCTCGTTTCACGGTAGGCACACTTGTTTAATGCATGCTTGCTTGTCCTGTTTGTTTGACGTATTGGTCAATAATTGAACCCTTGACTAGTTGTAAACTCCAGATCATAGCTCCTGTCATATCAGTCAAATGAGTAGTTTGTCTTGTTTGATGTATTAACTTGTTATTACTTAGTTTCAGGGTGCAATTATTGCTATTGCCACCAAAGAAGGGGCTGCAAGATCATGTCTCCTCCAATGTAGCTGTCACACTCAAAGGAAGATGCAGGTAATCAATTGAGGACTTTGCTATCAACTTGATTGTCAACTGAAATGTCGATTTTTCTTTCCCTTGATTTGATAATATGTAATAATTTTAAGAAGTTTGCAGCTGATGTAATATCTAGATAACTCGCGTAGGCCATGTATGCATTTAGTAACGCCATCCACATATGCGTTAGTCGTTACGGTAATTACGCCAGGCAGGTCGATTAGGCAACAGTACCGTGCTTTGTTATTGGCCCGTCGTGTATTTGGCCGACGATAAATAGTAAAAAATGCTGGATTATATAAACATGTTATGATATTGTTATGGGCTTAAGAAAAGGCCAAAACTATAAAAGGCCGTAAACGTAATGGGACGACATACAAGTTGTAACTAGACGTAACAGTAATAGGCCGTAAGAGTAACATGTCATAACTGTAACATGCCATAACAGTACCAGGCCTTAACAGTAGCAGGCCGTAACAGAAACAACCCATCGCTATAACGGGCAAGAAACCATGAAATCCTAGAATAGTAACAGGCCAAAACAGTAGCCGGCCGCAATAGTAATGGGCCACAACAGTGAAAGGCCAGAATAGTGACAATCCAGAAGAGTAACGGCCCGAGAAATTTCTAGGCTAGGGCAGTAACAGGCCGACACATTTACCAGACTAGAACAGTAAAGGGCCGCTTGTGGGCCTGAATAGGTAAAGCCCGGAACAGTGAAAGGCTAGGGCGATATGTGTCTGAACAAGAACGGGCCATCTCGCATAAGGACATCAAGCCACGATGGGCTACCTATGGTGCGATAAACGATGATGGGCCTGCAGGCCTAAAATGTACAGGAGCGAATTGGCGGAGGCTGCTAATGGGCCGCAGAGTGTTGGACCATCATGGTCCTTCTTTAGGCCGAAACAGTATTGGGCCTAAAAGTTCACGGACCGCTGCTGGCTGCAACTTTGGGCCCATTTCAAATAGTACAGGACAAAACAGTAACATGCCATCTTCTTATTGGGCTCCCTTAATGGGTCAGCCCAGTTAGAATTTAGCAGGCCTTGGCTGGGCCTGGCTTCTGCCACGGTTTCTATGGTTGTTAACAACGGTAACTGACCGCTAACGATGGCTGCCACGTGGCAGTTTGCATGATGTCAGCAGTTAATGCGGCTGGCGAACAAATCTACGACGGAACAAGTTTTCGTGGCTGAAGCTTGCAATCCGCCACAGTCAGGAAAAAAAACCGTGGTAGATTCTTTTGTGACGGGGCTTTTACCACGATGGCCATCCGACGTAGAAGACTTTTTAGCCACGAAAAACGGGCCTTCAACCACGAAAATGGTCCGTTGTAAAAGCCAACTTTTCTTGTAGTGAGAGTTGGATTACAATCTTGTATTCTGCAAGATCAGGCACATAAAGTATGATCCGTTGGATGAGTTTTCTTCCATGAAGGATGAAAAGGGGAATATTTGGAGAAACACTTAGCAATCTTGCATTAGATTTATGAACTCTCAGAAGGGCTTGATTGCAATGGAGGTCATGAATGAAAAAGGGTATATGTTAGATATACAAAGTTATAAATGTAATTCTTACAAAACTCGTTGCAGTTTATATAAGTATTGGATACTTGTACCATTTTGTGAAAACATGATGGTCTGCTTGAGAATCACTAGAATTGAGGCAATGTGGCATGATGACAGCAAGAAAAATAGTTGATGGCTGACATCACCCCTTTCCTCAAAGGTTTATCATTTGGATTAGTGGACTTGAATATAATTTTGTAATCCTTGTTTGTGTGTCTTGTTTTTGGCGAGACGATTGTTCATATGAATAAGTTACAAGCCAGTTATACTGTTCTTATGAATAATACCTTTATGGTCATATTACAATTATAAATGAGTTAGTCTCATCACTATGTTAATGATAATAGTTTAAACATTTATAAAGGATTAGAATGCTAAAAGATAGCCAAAGTTTAATGATGACATGACACTATAGTTTAAGTAATTTTGGTTATTGCATGTTTTTCATTATAAATGAAGATCGGGGTCTTAGATGCCTGATCTAGAGACTTTGCAAAACCATTCCTCTTGGGCAGAATGACTAAAACTCCGCATTCTGGTAAAACGGTGATATGCGAAGAAATGTTGAATCTTATACATAGTGATGTATCGTATTTTCAACAAGTAGAGGAAACCATTAGTTAATTGTGGACTTAAGTTAATAAGCGTATTTACTTAATGAAACATGAGTTTGAAATGATTTGAATTGTTCAAATGAGTTCACAACAAAGTGGGATATTGAAATTAACAAGAATACAAAGTCTCTTCGATTTGATCGACATGCCTAAAGTATTTAAGTTAATTTGGCATAAAAGGACATGTGAAAGAGGTTTCACAAATTATGATAATAGGGAAATTTCAAAGGGTATTGAAATGTCTAAATATCATAATTATTATGTATTAGATACATATGGTATAATATTATCTCATATCAGGGTTATAGTTATCATTTAGAGTTAGAGATCGAAATGAGTAAACACTCGTTTGAAATACAAAGGAAGATCTAAAGATTCGTGGAAAAAATACCATAAGAGTTATGGCATGTTCGAGTTTCTAAAGATTTCGATAAGTTGAAATCATGGCGAATAAACAAGTCTTTGTACAACGTTCTTAGGAAGCTATGAATGAATCTTCCACAAGGGGTAAACCTAATATTGTCCAAAGTTTACGTGTCTTGATGAAGATACATGTGGAAGAAAGTAAAAGATCAAAACAAGGTATTTAACCTTGCCTCCGAATTGTTGAGTGGCGCAGTGGAATTTGTTTCGTGAAACCGAACTCTACAAATAGAGGAGAAACTAATGATAATGATCATAAAGTTTCAGTGAATACTTTTACTAAAGAAAGTAGGATTCAACAATATATACTCTGCAAGTTCGTGGAAATATATTATTGATTCACTTGTCATGTTTATGAACAAGACATACCTACGAACTACAAAGAAGCGTGATGGACCTAAGTACGAGAAATGACCAGGAGTCATAAAATCCTATATTAAGTTACATTTAAGATTGCAAAGTAATATGTTACTTGATCTTATTAAGTAAAGAAGTTTACTTGATATTTCTAAATGACTTCAAAGTCATAAGATGGAAATGAAACTTAATGGAGACGTAAAGCTCGATTTGTCACAAAGTATGGACAAATTCAAGGAGTTGACTTCAAATGTAGTGATGCTTGAGTCTATTGGATTTACACTAGCAATATATGGATCATGAAGTCTCGTAGCTGGAATTCTCAATTTGATGATGATCAAAGAATTTTGGAATGTCCAAGATTATTGAGAGGACCTGCATTTGAGTGGGAGCTAATTAGCTTGGACAAATCTAATATGTAAGAGACACATTTTGAGTGGGAGCTAAGTAGCTTGGCTGAATCATAATATGTAAGAGACATATTTTGAGTGGGAGCTAAGTAGCTTGGCTGAATCATAATATGTATGAGACATATTTTGAGTGGGAGCTAAGTAGCTTGGCTAAATCATAATATGTATCAGACATATTTTGAGTGGGAGCTAAGTGAAATCCCTAGATCTCAAATATGGTACCATATTTGAGCGGGAGCGTGAAATCATTCTGAGATACATGGACAACATATGTGAATGATATGATTGGTATTGGTAACATTTAAGTTAGTACATAAGGATGAAGTTGAAGTTATTAAACAATGAGATCTATCGGGATAGATTGGTAAGTTTAATAAAAATCAAATGTCGAATGCTTCTTGGACTTGATTCTAAAGATGTTCAGAATGTCCTAAGAAAGATTCAGAAGAAGTTCAGAATGGAACAAGGTAAGAAAGAAGTTCTTACTATATGAAGCATTGTCTTAGTATTACAACGATGGTTAAAAAGGAACAAAGAGATGTGTTCCATCTCCTATGCCTCAGTCATAGGTTCTTCCATACAACCATATTGTATACTCGACGTAATGTGACCCAAAGTTCTGGTTGGAAGGACAAGCTCTTAACTATAAGAACATGTCTTGAAGTGATTCTTGAGGTAATCACTGAACCAGAAATAAGTTTGTACTTAAATGGCAAGAAGCAAACTAAGTGGCATAGTTGCATTTCATGCACTAGGATCTACATAGATATAGAAGTATAAAGGCTCCATCTAATGTGATGTATATTGTTATGGCAGGGCTAGTTCGCTTTTAACGTAGAATGATGTGTCCTAGGGCACAGTGTCCATGAAAAAGCCCTCAAGGTTGATCTAAAGTCACTGTAGGCTCCTGGAAACTGGCCTCGTTCTGCTACCATGTTGCCGTATATACACAAAGGATTGCAAAGTGTGTTTCAAAGTTTAGATGACAATAGTGAAAACGGCCGTCATTATAAACACTAGAAACAAAGTCTCACTTTATCGCCAAACAAATACTTCAACCCATTATGAGATAATGGTATGAATGTCAAAGTTAGGAAGACATTAACGATTTGCAAAGACATAATGATCTGGTAAAACAGAACATGGACAAGATGTTTTCCATAAGCATGCATGATCAATAAACGCATATGTGATATGGTTTATGGTGAGTAAAATGCAAGCTAGATTATTTGTACTCTAGTGCAAGTGGGAGACTGAAGGAGATATGCCCTAGAGGCAAATAATAAATAGGTTTTTATTGTCATATCTCAATTAGTTCATAATAGTTTCATACTGTGCTATAAGTGTATTAATACGAAACATTAATACACGTGTGGTATGTAAACAATACAAGTCTCTAGTTACCTCTAGCGAACTAGTTCATTGGTCATGAGGATGATCTAGGGTTTCGAGATCATGGGCATTTATGCTAATTGATAATGAGGTCACGTCATTAGTTGAATGATGTGATAGAAAAAAGACCCAACCAGTTGTATCTTAATGAGATCTAGTTACAAAGTTCACCATTAATGATAAACTAAGGAAACCTCGCAACCTGATCCTTAGACTATGAGGTAATGCAAATCACCGTTCTGGAGGGAGCTTAGATGGTTATCAAGTATCACTCCATGACTGGGTGATCGAAAAGGTGCCACTAAGGTTTCCCAAAGGGGACTGTAGAGGAGTACATATCAAGACCAGGATTTGCCCATCCATGTAACAGACAGATACATTAGTGGCCATCTCGGTGATGTTGCATTAACGAAGCTTGCAAGCGTGTGATTGGGTCACAGAATGCAACGACATGGAAATGAGAAAAACAAGTTCATCAGTAACGAGATCGAATGAAGGCATAGAGATTCGTAGATCAAATCTCGGGTGAACTAGGTATCAAGTGGCAAAGGGAATGGGAAACGACTGTTTACAGTTCAAACAACATTATCATCGTGGAATGCACATGGGTCATTATGGGCATCTCGGTCCCGCTATTGATCATTGATGAAGATCATGTCTGTGCCATTCCTGAGCCGTGGGGAAATACTCTTAAGGGTACGATGATCTAGAGATCCTCTATAAGTTGGAATCACCATATGAAAGAGAACAGGAAACCGGAAAAGTTCCGTGAGAGAACCGGAATCGTTCTGGGAAAGATCCGAAGTCGTTCAGAGGAAATCAAAAGGGAACCGAAAGGTGTTTCGGGTCAAATTGGATTTTGTAATATGTATTTACATATTATTTAATGTAATTAATATTAAATATAATATTAAAATCTAATTTGAAGGGGTATTCCACTAATGGGCTAAACTTTCTAGGGAAAAAGGGCCCATGAGTGAAAACGGAAAGGGGGAAGTGCCAAGGGTCGAAGGGCCAAATCCTAGCCGCCTCAAGGGGGCCCACCTGGCCAGCCTAGAGTTGTGCCCAGGGTGGGGCCCACCCCTGGCCGGCCGGCCCATGGTGCCCTAAGGGCCCATGCGCCTCCCCCTCTCTCCCTTGTTTAGTCCCACATGGGAAACCCAAAGGGGAGGGCACACCCCCTCCCCCTATATAAAGGGGTGCCCATGGGTGGGAATAGACACACCAATATTTGGAGAAGTCCTTTGGGTGACTTTCTCCTTCCCTCTCTCTCTCCCGTCTCCATGCGTTGGCATGGTCCCAAGTAAGGACTGTCCGAGTAAGAGACACCGCACTTGCAGCACGCCATTGCGCTGCAGGGATTCCAAGCCGGAGATCTACTTCCACACTCCCGGCAGGGATCAAGGAGTCGGAGGTCATCATCGTACACCATATGTGTACGAAACCACGAGGGGCCTCACTTGAGGCACCTTGGATGTCGTGAGCCGGAGCTGCTGCACGATGAAGAAGGATCAAGGGGTGACCTGCGAGGAGCATCATGACCTTGAGGTCGGCTACGAGTTCGACTACTTCAACCACGTTCCCCTCGGAACGTTAACCGCGTATGATCTATAAGGGTATGTATTCTATACACTCGGTCGTTACCGCATTACTACATAGATAGATCTTGGCAGTATTAGGTGGTTCCAATGTAGGATTTTTTTGTTTTCTGCTGCGGAACCCTTCACTTTGACGGGTCAAAGCTAATGGAAGGACTGGGGGCCAGGGTAGTGCTTACCTCGCCCAAGAAGGACCAGTTGAAATACGTCCTCCAGATCCATTTTAGCGCATCAAACAATGTCGCCGAGTATGAAGCACTTGTGCATGGACTCAAAGTAGCAAAGGAGGTAGGCATACGCCGGATACTATGTTTTGGTGATTTGGATTTGGTGGTATAGCAAGTGTCTGGCAATTGGGATGCTCTGGACGCAAACATGGCACTTTATAGATTTTATGTCCAGAAGATAACTTGTTTCTTCGAGGGGTGTGAATTCTATCACGTACCTCGAATTGAAAATGAGGCAGCTGATGTATTATCCAAGTTGGGGTCATCTCGGCAGCCAATCCTGCCAGGAATTGCATTGGAACACTTGAGAAAACCATCTATTACACCATCACCAGAATCCGAATCAATCTATATCCCGGCTCTCTCCGGATCAGAAGCCACTCCAATGGAAATAGACTGAGGAAGCACCTCAGCAAACCTGGGGACTGCTTCGGCAGACCCGGGGACTGCCTCGCACAACCCGGAGACTGTTCAGCTTAATCTGAATGGAGTTATGTCAGTGGATGCAATGAAAGTTGATGAGGAGCTTTTTCTCATCCGAGCTATACCAGCATGGGCAAAGGCGACATTTGAATTCCTAAAGGAGGGAACTTTGCCGGATGATGAGATACTATCAAGGAAAATCCAGAGGAGAGCAAAGGCATACACTATCATCAATGCCGAGTTATACAAAAGAAGTGTCACCAGCGTTCTGCAACAATGTGTAGACCTGGACGAAGGGCTTGATATACTTCGAGATATTCATCAAGGAGAATGTCATCATCATGCATCCTCAAGAGCATTAGTGGCAAAAGCTTTCCGACATTGATTTTATTGGCCAAGTGCCCTAGAACAAGTAGAGGATCTTGTGAGAAAATGCAATGGCTGTCAGAGATATGCCAAAAAACCCATATGCCAATGTCGGAACTCAAGACCATCCCTATTACCTGGCCATTTGTTGTGTGGTGCCTGGATATGGTCGGACCATTTAAGCCGGCAAGGGGAGGTATGACCCACATCTTGGTTATGGTAGACAAGTTTACCAAATGGATTGAAGTTAAGCCAATCAGGAAATGTGATGGGGAAACAGCAGTAACATTCCTCAAAGATATAACCTTGACATATGGCTATCCCCACAGTATCATAACTGATAATGGCACAAATTTTGCTGAAGGAACATTTGCGAGGTTCTACCGTGAAAAGAAGATCTGGCTAGATGTTGCCTCTATAGCCCACCCCGCATCGAACGGGCAAGTGGAAAGATCCAACGGACTAGTATTGTCCGGCATAAAACCCTGGCTCATTGAGCCTCTGCAAAGATCAGCGGGGTGCTGGATAGAAGAACTACCAGCGGTACTGTGGAGTTTAAGAACAACTCCGAATCGATCAACGGGCTATACGCCATTTTTTCTAGTATATGGGGCAGAAGCTGTACTACCAGCCGACATAGAGCATGATTCGCCAAGAGTCACCCAATACACAGAAGCCGAAGTGCGTGAAGGCCGACAAAATGATGTTGATCTGCTGGAAGAAGTGAGAGAACTGGCCTTGTCCTGATCCGCCATATATCAGCAAAATCTCTGATGCTACCATAGTCGGACAGTAAACCCCCGAGTTTTCCAGGAAGGTGATGTTGTAATTCGGCTGGTGCAAGGCACTGCTGGCATGCATAAGCTATCCCCTCCATGGGAAGGACCTTTCATTGCAAGCTAACCTTTGCACAGTGATTCCTACTATCTTATCAATGCACAGCCACAGGAGAAAAACAAGGCAGACAGGTCCGGAGGAGAATCTAAGCATCCATGGAATGTAGCTATGCTTCATCCATTTTACACCTGACAAAGAGGTGAATGTATCTGAATTACTCATATTTCGGTATGTATGTCGGCAATGAGCATATCAATGAAACTTCGGCACCCCTAGCAGAAACTCGGGGACTGCCTTAATAACTGTCTTTACTATATTTATTTTTTATATGTCGGCTGGCTTAAATTGCTTATACCTTAGCCAGATTAGTAATGTGTAAGCACCAAAAATGTAACTCTTGAACTTTGTTGTTGTCTAACAAGAATTGGCTTCATGGCAAGCAAGAGAACAAGTTTGGAATTGCAAAGCACATAAAACGACTAAGGAAAGCAAAGTAATCGAGCCAACATTCGTTATTCAGACTAACCCTGTATTTACTTTATCTATATTGCGTCGGATTATTTTGAGATAATCTCAAATTTTCACGTATTGTTAAGTCAATTTTTTGAACCTTGGACTCGTAAGTCAAAAACCGAATCAAGGTAGACACGAGCCGAGTCATAAAATTGGGGGAACAAGAAAAGGAAACTCGGGACTTCGCCCATGTTAATCCGGCATTGAAAACTTAGTAGAAGAACATAATCAATTGTAGCAAAATGAACCATTGTGCATGAATACAACTTCACTCGGCATACCGGGGATCTGATGAATAACGTTAAGTGTTTATAGCTCATGGAGAAGCAACTGGAGCCGGATCATTGGTTGAGGGAGGAGGTGCTATGGCATCCGTAGGCGGGGCACTAGTCCCGTCCTCCTCTTCGGGGTTAGCCTCCTCATCCTCTGGGTCTTCAGCATCATTGCCAATCTCGGAAGCTTCCTCTTCACCCTCTTCGCCCTCATCACTCTTAGAAACATAGCCATCATCAACTATGTCGAGGTAGCTCGGACCCTCGTTCCAGCTATGGCAGAAGGCCTATTGGATAAGCTTGTTAGCACATGCTTTGCATTGAACGATGCACTCCAGATCATTGGACCATTTAGATCCGGTGTGTATACGATCAAGCAATTCTAGGTCTAGCTCCTCGTACCAAGAGAGAACAAAGTTCAAAGTCAGACGGCCCAGACGCGTCACTGATTCCCTACAGTGTGCACGGGTCTCGCACTCCATCAGTTTCGCTATAAAAGCAGTGCTTCCTTTGGGAGTGGGCTCAGTGGGCTAGAGAGCGTTGAACATATGAACTGCCATCGGTATAATGTCTGCGCCATAGTTCTTCATAACTTCAATGTGGGAAACGAGGCTCACCAGCAAATCCTCCATGTCATAGGGAATTGACCCGGCGGTAGGACCGGTTGGGATACCCTGCTGCAGACGAGACGTAGCCACAACAGCAGAAGCAAGAGGTTCACTCTCTAGGAACTTGCCTATGAGCAAAACGGAAAGTATAAATGAGTAAAAGCACATAACCCGGAGAAACAAACATCCGAGGAAGGAAAAGTACTCACGAGCGATGTGGCTGAGAATCCGAGTCAGCTCGTTATGCTCATCTACATTTCTGGCTAGAGCTTCTCGTATTCGTAGGTCACCGACGTAAGTTTTATGTCGATTTCCTGCAGTAGGTCATTGTCCTTGGAGATCTAGGTCTTCAGGCGTTCTTTCTCCTTCATAGTCTGGCCATAGGAGATAGTCCTAGTTATCATAGTCGTCCTGCGGTCCTTCATCTTGGTAGTCTCCTTCATAGTCTGGCCATAGGAATAGCCAGGGACAAAAGCCATGAGTACTCTTTAAGTACTCGCAAACAATCACTAACAAGTAAGATAGTTCTAGTAGGAATGCTAAACTCTAAGTTTAACTATAAAGTTAAGTTCGAAACCTAAGCTGAGTTCAGAAACCAAGAAAGATAAAGAAGTTTGAAAACACCTAAGTGGGAACTTAATTATCATAGTCACAACTCTGTTGTGGTCAAGTCATGTCACAATTCATTTCATAAGTTGTTTTGAAAACATCTGACAACGGAACTGTATGGCCACTCCAATCGGCCCATAATCATGGACGCTATTTCAATAGTTTGACACTGTAGAGGTGGTACACTTTCACCACAAGATTCGATACATCCGCTGTGATAACCCTGAATCATCATACTTAGTATGCAGATAATCAAACATAACCTTTCCTTTACACACCCTAGTATAAGCACCTCTCCTATGAGCATGGCCTCCCAACCATGACCATTTGTCATCTTGGGCACTGCATAGGTGGACAACATTGAGAGGTAGGCTTATCTCAAACCTCTCTCGCGAGGGAACTAATACTAATGCATATAAACTTCCGGCTAAGCCTTACCCAATTCAGGTATTGTGGTTATACGGAAAAATTGGAATGGTATCGCATCCGAACCCAACCATCAGTTTTATAAAAGGGCTAAGGCTCATGCCTCAACATTTTCATCATCATAAACCCTTTTTGTGTTTCTCAACACATGTCAAAACATCTCAATAGAATGACTCATCATTCCAAGGTTTTCACAATTCATTTTCACCAAGTATTCCCATCTAAAGTGATCTAGTTTTTGGTTTAGCTCTAAACTACTAAGTTAAGAGTGTTCACTAAGGTGGGATGTTAAGATCAATCTCATGCCATGGAATGACATCTAAGTCTAACTAGATAGGTAAAGTTTTATACTCTTTATGCTACCTTCAACAAAAAAACAAGTAAAGGACTTTGGTAAAGTAAAGAAAGTAAAGCTTGGAAATAAAACTTGGAATAGGTATAAGTCTAAAATGGTATAACCAAAGCATGCCTAATGTATCTTGCTTAGGTTATCTAGATTGCAAGGGTTAGCTTGCATTGTTAATGATGGCTTGCCAAGTATAATACTTGCAAGTGTTAGCTTGATCAGTTTACTTGAAGTGCGAGGCTTGCCTTGGGTAGTGTAGTGGTTGAAGTTTTCTTCCTCCTCCTCTTAGTAGAACTCCTCCTCCTCGAAGACTTGGTCGGTACTATCGTCTATAAATACATACGGGTACACAATCACCAAACAATACTTAACTAGTCTACTTAGCACTCTAAGGCACACATTTGATGATCTAATATCATCACAAGCATTACAAGGTTTAATGAACTAGTTTCATTTATTTTATTTGAGAAAAATAATTTCTACTCATTAAAATTAACTAAGATTTAATATTCTCCAATTAAAATATGAGATCATGTGGACACATGTCATCACCACATATTCTAACATATGGGAATGTGATTTAAAGGTTGGATCACATTTTAATAAGTTTAAGTTTAATATTTAATGATTTAAAGTGACTAGAAATGCCTATATAGCATTATTTTAGTACTAGTACAAAGTCACTGCATGCAAACCTTAATATTATTACATATCCAGATAGGTATGGTTAAATGTGATTTTTGAGAGTTGGAATCAACTCAAAAGCTATTAGGGTTGATTTTATAAAAATGTTTGAATGTGTAAAAGCTTCTGTCTTGTTATTTTTACTAGGAGACATCTCTAACTCTAAATGAATTAAATCCAACGGACTTGGATAGATCTTTTCAGAAGCTTTCCAACAAAATTGGAATCACTAAATTTGGTTTAGTAAATCTTACTGAATTGATTTTTGAACTAAGGGACAGAATTGAGTTTAAACCTAAATAGAAAAATCTAGATTTGAATTACTGGGTCAGCGCGGGAAAGGAAATGGGCCAGCCCAGTGATGCTCAGCGGCGCAGTGGGCGGCTGACAGGTTGGTACCGCTTGTCAGCGAGACTTAAAACCCGAAACGGTATCTAGCGATCTGGGCCACACGATTATAACGTGGATCAACGGCTCATAATTAAACGACTCGTTACACGGACTTCGCGACCGGGCCGAACCCCTAGACGCGGGGTGACGGGGAGGGGATGTACCAGGGCTCCGTCTAGTGCAGTGAGGCGGGTAAAGAAATTGGACGGCGGCGGCGGTTCTCCTGGTACTAGCGGCGGCTCGGGAGATGGCATGGATCAACGGCTCCCTTCTCCTCCTTCCGCGATAGACTTCAGCGAAATTCCGGCGCTACGAGCTACGGGTTGCTCCGGTGGGGCTCTGGGAGTGTTCTGAGGGGGAGTGGATGAGAGTGGTGTGAGGAAACGGTGCTGGGGAGGCATCTTTATATAGGCGCGGCGAGGCGGCAGAGAAGCATGGGCGGTGCTCGCCGGTGACGACGGTACAGTGGGCTAAGGGCTTGGGCGGTGGACTAGGACGATGGGCGGTTACCTGGCGGTCATCTAGGTAGTGCGTGTGTAGTGAAATGCGGTCGGGAGAGGTGAGTGGTGCGGCGTGCACGATGTCTCTGCCGACGACGAACTCTGCGGTGGCCTGCGACTACGGGGCACAGTCGGAGAAATGAGCCTGTCTGGCAGCTTCCTAGGGAAGTGGTGATCATGTAGGTGGGCGGCGAGAGCTAGGCGGAGTCTGGTTGAGCGGGGATCATGCGCGCTCAAGTGAGCGTGGCATGGCAGATGTGCTCCGGGCGTGGTTCTGGCTGCTCTCCTCGCTGGGGCTGGCCTGGAGGTGGAGGTGGACCACGAGCGACACATTGGGCAAGGTGGGCGAGGCTAGCGGCTGCTGTGGCGTGCTGTCGCCGGTGAGGTGCTTGAGTGGGCTCCGCATTGATGTCCATGACCATTTGGTCGTGTGCACAGTGCTTAGCCGGGCTAGAAAGGGGTAGGGGAAGTAGTGGAGAGAGTTTGGTTGCAATGTGGGTGACAGGTTAGGCCAAAACACTGCTCATACTAGTGTTTTTGGTTTTGTTCTGATATGTGCCCACCAAGTGTTTGACAAAATGGCCGCAAGAAAACAAGTTTTAAATTTTGAAATGAAAATTGGTGGGTGCTTTGATCTGATGCTTGGTAGACTGTGATTGCTAGGATTTGCCAAATGGAATCCATTTGAGTGGTTTTTGAGGAAGTGGGATCTATACATATGAACTACATTCAATTTTCAAATGTCATTTAAATTTAGTGTTTGAAAGTTTTTGGGATGAAACAAAGTGGGCCTTGGCACATCACTACTTGTACTAGCAAGGGGTGCAAAGAACCACAATTGTTTCTGTTAAGATTTGAGTTCTAGGAATAGCCAAAGTAGGCTAGGTGATTAAAATGGCACAAATGACCATTTCCTCATTTTATTCATTTTGATTTGTTTTTCTTTGGGATTTGTTTGGGAATGATCTAGATGATGTTTAATTCACCTTAGAATCATTTTACAACCAATGGATCACTCAAACATGGCATTTCAAAACAACTCCTAAATTAAATGCACACACATATGAATGCTTGATCATTTTAAATGGAAAAAGTTTTTGTTAACCCTAAATTGGGTGGATTTGATCTTGATTAACCTTGGATTAAGTTTTGGGATGTTACAAACCTTCCCCCCTTAAACAAAATCTCGTCCCGAGATTTAAGAAATAAAACTAGGAACTAAAGAGATCTGGGAACTCAGTCCTAATGTCATCTTCTCTCTCCCAAGTGGCTTCCTCTTCGGTATGGTTGCTCCATTGGATCTTGAGAAACTTGATACTTCTGGTCCTGGTGGTTCTGTAGGCTTCCTCCAGGATACGGACGGGCACTTCACGATATGTCAGGTCCTTGTTGATCTCAACAGCTCGGTGATCGATGTTCTTGAAAACTTCGATCTTCTCCGGCACTTCCAAGCATTTGCGAAGTAACGAGATATGGAACACATTGTGGATGGCTGACATCTCTTCTGGTAGTTCCAGTTGATATGATACTTCTCCTCAACGGTTCAGAATCTTGAAGGGTCTAATATATCTGGGGGCTAACTTTCCTTTCAGACTAAAGCGCTGGGTTCCTTTCAATGGTGAAATCTTGAGATATACGAAATCTCCGACATTGAAAGTTAGGTCTCTCCTTCTCTTGTCAGCATAACTCTTCTGTCTGGATTGGGCGGTCTTGAGGTGCTCACGGACTTTGTGAACCTTCTCTTCGGCTTCTCGGCGAAAGTCGGGTCCAAAGATCTGACTCTCTCCTACTTGCGACCAATTCAAAGGGGTGCGGCACTTTCTTCCGTATAGGAACTCAAATGGTGCCATTTGCAAACTAGCTTGATAACTGTTGTTATATGAGAATTCCGCAAAAGGCAGGCAGTCTGCCCATTTTGATCCATACTCTAACACACAAGCTCTCAACATATCTTCTAAGATTTGGTTGACTCTTTCAGTCTGTCCATCAGTTTGCGGGTGATACACTATGCTGAAGTTCGATTTGGTTCCTAATCCTTCCTGGACTTTCTGCCAAAATCTCAAGGTAAAATGGGTTCCTTGATCTGATACTATGGTCTTGGGGGTTCCATGCAGACTAACAATTCTAGCAATATACAACTCTGCTAGCTTCGAACTCTGGTAGGTTGTCTTGACCGGTATAAAGTGAGCTACCTTGGACAGTCTATCAATGATGACCCAGATTGAGTCATTTCCCCTACTCGAAGTAGGCAAACCGGTGATAAAGTCCATTCCGATGGAATCCCATTTCCATTTCGGAATCTGCAATGGTTGCAATAGTCCTGCGGGTCTCTAATGCTCAGCTTTGACTCTTTGACAGATGTCACACTTGGCGATGTATCTCCCGATTTCTCTCTTCATCTTGTGCCACCAAAATTGCTATTTCAAATCTTGATACATCTTTGTTCCTCCGGGGTGGATAGAATAAAGAGTATCATGAGCTTCCTACATGATAACTTGCTTCAGCTTCGAATCTGCTGGCACGCAGATACCGCCTTTGTACCACAGAACTCCTTCTTCGTCTTCAGTGAATCCAGGTACCTTTCTTGTACCAATACGATGTTTGATTCCATCGATACTTTCATTTCCCTTCTAGGCTTCCTTGATTTGGCTAATCAAAGTGGGTTGAAGTTTAATGCTAGCTAGAAATCCTTTGCTAACTAGCTCAGTCCTGAACTGCTCCAACTCCTCATACAAACTTGGTTGCTTCTCCTTGATCATGGTGTTTAGCCTACACGACAATCTGCTAAGAGCATCCGCTACCACATTGGCTTTGCCGGGGTGATAGTGAATGTCAATGTCATAATCCTTGATTAACTCTATCCATCTTCTTTGCCTCATATTCAGCTCCTTCTGAGTGAAAATATACTTTAAGCTTTTGTGATCTGAGTAAATCTCACAGCGATTACCCATCAGATAGTGATGCCATGTCTTTAATGCCAAAACTACGACTGCTAACTCTAGATCATGGGTCAGATAGTTCTGCTCATGCTGCTTCAGTTGTCGAGATAGATAAGCGATGACTTTGCCCTCTTGCATCAGTACACATCCGAGACCAATCTTGGATGCATCACAATACACATCAAACGGCTTCTTGATATCTGGCATGATCAATATTGGGGCTGAAATTAATCTCTTCTTTAGCTCTTGGAAACTAGCTTCACATTTGTCGGTCCATTCAAACTTCTTGTCCTTCTTCAACAATTGGGTCATGGGTCTGGCGATGCTAGAAAATCCTTCCACGAACTTGCGGTAGTATCCTGCCAACCCGAGAAATGCACGGACTTGGGTTTGAGTGGTTGGGGCTTCCCATGCTTCGACATATCTGATCTTGGTGGGATCAACAGAGACTCCTCCGGCAGACACAATATGTCCTAGGAATCCTACTTCTTTCAGCCAAAACTCACACTTGCTGAACTTGGCATACATCCAATGCTCTCTAAGGGTTTCAAGGATGATTCTCAGATGTTGCTCATGCTCTTCTTCTGACTTTGAGTAGATAAGGATATCGTCGATAAACACAACGACAAACTTATCCAGGAAATTCATAAAGATCATATTCATGAGATTCATGAAATAAGCAGGGGCATTGGTTAATCTGAAAGACATGACCGTATACTCGTATAAACCATAGCAAGTAGTAAAGGAGGTCTTCGGAGTATCCGTTGCACGAATCTTAAGTTGGTGATAACCAGTCCTAAGATCAATCTTTGAGAATACCTGGGGACCAGTCAATTGATCAAATAGATCTTCTATCTTTGGCAAAGGGTACTTGTTTTTGATGGTGACATCATTCAGCTTCCTGTAATCGGTGCACAGACGGTTGCCTCCATCTTTCTTGTCGACAAATAACACTAGTGATCTCCATGGCGATGCACTTGGTTGAATCAAGCCTGTTGCCAACATAGCATCCAACTACTTCTTTAGTTCCACTAACTTTGAGGGGTTCATGCTATAGGGTCTCTAGGCTATGGGTCTGGTTCCGGAGATTAATTCAATAATGAACTCAATATCCCTATCCAGGGGCATACCAGGCAATTCGTTTGGGAATATGTCAGGGTATTCACAGACTACTCTGACTTGGTCAATGGTGGGCAGGGCTAGACTCTTGTTGCACTTGAATTGACGGGGTAAGGTTTCAGATATGTTTCATCGTTACTCCAGAGCTACTGGTCATGGTGATGGCTTTCTTGGCACAGTCTATCAGTCCTTTATGCTTTGACATCCAGTCCATTCCTAGTACTACTTCCAATCCTTTGGTTCCAAGTACTATTAGATTAGCATAAAAATCTATCCCATGTATTCTGATAGGCACAGCTTTGCAAATTTTTCTAGCTTTTGTAGTTGAACCGGGGATTTGAACTATCATGACATGCTTTAGGTTGGTTGGGTGGATCTTACTAGTGCATGCAAATTCTTCGATGACAAATGAGTGCGATGCTCCAGAATCAAACAACACTCTTGCTAAAACCGAGTTGATGTAAAACATACCCAAAGACTACATCCGCGCTTCTTGGGCTTCTTCGACATTCATGTGGAAGAGACGGCCATTGCGGTTGTGAGGGTTCCCTGGGGCGAATCTTCTTCCTGGTTGAACACGACGCTGTTGTTGAGCCGGGTCATTCACATTAGTAGTGGCGGCAATCTTCTTGGGGCACTCATTTGAATAGTGACCCTTCACTCCACACTCGAAACAGGTGATCTGAGACTTGTCCTTAGCTGCGATGGGCACAGCATTGCTTCCAGTTCTAGGTGCAGTGTTGTTGTTGTTGTTGCTCTTAGGAGGGGCACGGTTGAAATTGCTGGTTTTGCCGAAGTGATTATTGTTTCCTTCGAGCTTCACATTTCCTCCACTACGGTTGGGGTAGCTTAGGCGAGACATTGGGGGTCGGTTGTTCCTTGGTGCATATCCTGGTGAGGGGTTGGGACGGTACTTCTGGTGACTGTTGGATCTAGTTTGGTGCATCATACGACGTTTGCGGTTGTCGTTTGCCTGGTTGATCTTCCCTTCCATCTGAATTGCGGAGTCGACTAGCTCTTCGAGATCCTGGAAACGGATGTTGACGAGGACAGTCCGCATCTCATCATGCAGTCTGTTCAAGAATCTCTCCTTCTTCTCGGCCTCCGTGTTGATCTCATCAGGTGCATACCTGGCAAGGGATGTGAATCAGAACGGTACTCCACTCTGATCATTCCGCCTTGCTTCAAATCTCGAATTCATCCTCATTCGGTGACTAGACCTCGGCAGACGTAAGTGCAATCAACTTGATTTTGAAGGCTTCCCATGTCATCACTTGACCATGGTTCATTGTGCGGATACTGTTCCACCACGCTCTTACATCTCCTTCCAAATAGTGGGCGGCAAAGAGAACCTTCTCATTGGCATCTACTCTAGCTACTTCTAGGTTGTTCTCCATTGTCTGCAACCAGTCATCAGCATCCAGTGGGTTCTCTGAAGTACTAAAGATTGGGGGATTGGTATTCTGAAAGTTTTTCAGCTTGGATCCTTGATGATCCTGATTTCCATGGTTCTGGTTGTTGTGAGCCATCTAGGCAATCTGCTACAGTGTTGCTAAATTCGCCTGGCGCTCTGCCCTGCTTGCTTCTCTGTCTGCAATGAGAGTCTACAAAATCTGCAACATTGGGTCTTGCGATGAGCTGCTCCCTCCTTGGTTTCCACGAGTCATCTAAAGATTGAGGTAGATAAAAGGGTAAGAGGGAAAGTTCTAAGGTTCATGGTTTTGATTTCAAAGCTAAAACTTTGAGTTTGACTCAGGTTTTGCAACTAACTTCTTTTCATTCATTCGAGCAAAGCACACAATACAAACACACACCACAACATCAAAGGAAAACAGATAGTTTTAAGAACCATTCTGCAAGCTACGATACAAGGGGACCGATACATCTCATGCTACGACAGTGCTCTAGTGCATCTACTCATCGTCTGTCGGGGGGATTATCCCCGGGTACCCCAAAGAAGTACTCAAGGCAGACAAAAAAGGCAAAAACAGATAAAAGAAAAAGAAGACAGCGGTCCTAGGCCGACTAGGAGCTCCCAGCCGGCCTGCAGCAGCACTCCCGGTTGGGCCCTCCTCTCCTTCCGCATGGGCTGGCCGTTGCCCCTTGGGCCGGCTGGCCCAGCCGGCCGACCCGCCGCCTCTCCACCTGGGCATCACCGCCTAGGCTCATCCGGCGCCTGCTCCGGGTGGGCCGGTCGCCACCAAATGCCCAAGCGGCTCCACCTTAATCGACTCACTGCCGCCAGTGACGGACCGCCTCCAACCGCCCATCCGCCGCCCGCCTCCCTCGTCGCCCCGCCTAGGCTCCTCCCGTGAGGCCCTGGCTGGGCCTCCCACCGGCTCTGCAGTGACTCCGTCCGGCTGGGCCTTGAGTGGCTCTGCCCGGTTAGGCCTTCCTCTGCCCCATCCGGCTAGGCTGCTGGCGACAGGAGCAGCCAGATCGCTCGCCCAGCTCCCGATCGCCTCCACTCGACGCTCCCGGATGGATGATCCCATCCGGATCCTTTGCCTCGCTCGGCACCAGTTACTACCCAGCGATGCATTGGATTCTAGGCCAGTTACTCCCTGTACGAGATAAGAAGAAGGACCAGACAAGGAGATGACCGACAAGACTGAGAAGACCAAGGCCCATGCTACTTTATCAGATGATGTGTACAATAGTATACACTATACACTACATCATGCATGACACATGCATAGTACTAGTTAGGCAAGTGGGTCCCACCTTTGTCCCCTTGGCCACCTTTATAAGGCAAGGGAGGGACTCACTCACAGCCTCTCCATTCATTCTCACATCGATCGACCACCATAGAGAGCTAGCTCTCTGCTAGCTAGCTCACTCCCAGACGCACACACACGCGCGCATACACACTAGATAGGTAGTCGGTTGGTCTCATAGCATTTAAGGCAGTAGCTAGCAAATACAGCTCGAGGAGCACATGTAGTTCGTATATCCCGCATAGTCAGATCCGGCAGGAGTAGGAATTTACCTCACCACGAGGGCTCCGAACCTGGGTACTTCCTGCGTCGAGCCACGCTTGCTTGTATCGCCTGCGGACGCCGTCGATAGCTTTCCTGCTAGTTCTCACACCTTTATCTAACCTCTTCAGGTACTGCCGTTTCCAATACAACGACAGTTGACGCCCACCGTGGGGCAACATACAGCTTCGGTCGGAGTTCCGTTCCGCACGGGACCACTTCGTCTTCGTTGGCACCGACGCCGTCTCGAGTTGCTCGGGGGCTCGCCGCTTCCGCGCCGGCAACATCGACCTCACTCCGTCAAGTTTTCACGGGGCTCCTGCCGTCTTCGCGCCGTCTTCATCCGGGTCGGCTGCCGCGTTCCGCGTCGTCGTCGCCTCCGTCTCATCAAGACGCACGGGGGCTCGGCACGTTCGTCCGCACCGTCTGCGCCGGCACGCTCGTCTTCGTCAAGCTTCGCGAGCTCGCGTCGTCCGCGTCTTCGGCCGCCTCGTCGCCGGCGTCCTCGCCGTCCGCGTCGTCCCTGAGCTCGTCGCCGCGTCTGCAGCACCGCGTCCCGGGCGCTTCCTCCCGCTCGTGCGCCCGCACGTTCGCGTGCGCCTCCATCAAACCATCCCCGCGCATGGCGGCACCTCTGCGCTGCCTCGGCCTCGTACGAGCGCGCCTCCGTCTTAGTGCTTGCGCGAGCCGGCCCTCGACCTTCCCCCTCCCGCTGAGCCGTCGTGTGCCCGCACCGCCGCCCGCGACAAGGTCGTCTTCGCCGCGCCTCCTCCAGGTGTTGCCGCGTCGCCACCCGTGGCTTCGCCCGCAGCGCCCGCGGCGATGGTGCCCGGCCGAACCGCTCCTCCCGCACGTGTCCGTGCTCATGCGCCGCCGAGCCTCCACGCGTTCCCCGCTTTTGCTCCGCCTGCTGCAGCGACCTCCGCCCGTCGTCAACCTCAAGCGCCCGCAGCTCCCGCCGCAGCGTCCGGCTCCGCCCCGCAGCTCCCGCCGGGCAGAACGCGCTCGCTCCGCCCCGGCCGGCGTGCCGACTCCGAGCCGCTGCTCCTCCCGCCGCCCTCCGCGCGCCCCGCGTCTGCATGTACGTTCCGACTGCGCCACCCCGGCCAGCATCTGCGCGCGTGCGTACGGTTCCCAGGAGGAGAGAAAAAAAGGAGTGGAGGCAGTAGTGGCCGGATGAAAAAGGTGGTGGGTCCGGCTGAGAAAGTAAAAGAAGAAAGAAAAGATTAAAACGAAAAGGAGGGTGCCGGCTGTGACCAGTCGCCGTTCAGGCTAAAAAAAAAAATGGCCGGTTGGTTGCATGCCGGTTGAAGAGAAAAGATAAAAAGTGAGAAAAAGAGGGAGTGGTGCGTGGCCGGTTAAAAAAGTCAAAAAAAAGAAAAGAAAGAGGTGAGCCGGCTATGGGCAACCGGTTGAGAAAGAATAGAAAGGAAAAAAGAATGAGAGGAAAAAATGAGAGAAAAATCCGACTAGACTAATCTGGCTAGAAAAAGAAAGAAAATTTTAGATCCGGCTACATCTGTCCGGCTGACTCTGTTTGTCTGACTGATTCGTCCGGTTCGGTCCCTGTTCCGGCTGAGTCGGCCCAACTTGGCGCGACTTCGTCCGTTTGGCCGCCGATGTGACCGGCTAAGAAGCGTCTTCGCCTGTTTGGTTGCCGGTCCGGCCGGCTGGACCCGTTCCGGCTGGGCCAGGCCGGCTCGGCGCGTCCTGGCGCGTTTGGTTGTCTGGCCGGCTAAGGACCGAATCCGGCTACGCCGCGTTTGGTTGCCTGTCCGACTAGAGCTAGGCTATCCGGCTGGAACGCCAATCGGAACGTTTCAGCAGCCGCAACGTCTACGGAATCGTGCCTTCGACCCTGTCACGCCAACTGCTGCAATGTGAGTGTTTTTCCGACCTCGAACAACCCTCGAGGTCTCGTCAGATGTTGTTTTCCTTCCTGTTTTTAGTTTTCCTGGCGTGACCCTATCCGGGCTCGCCGGTTGGCCGACTGCTAAACTCAGTAAACCGACCGAGTATGTGGACGGTGTCACAGCCCACTCTTCGTCTCAGCTATGACTAACCCGTGTCCGCTAGCAAGAGCAAAAGCGAGGCATCCCACATGAAAAATGGCGAAGGTGCGACAGATCGGACATTTCGCCTTGTGCCTAGTTGGTATTTTTTCATTTCAAAGCACCGTGTGCAATGTAACTTTGTCGGCTCCGGCCCGTTCGGCATCGCAACCCGGCTGGCCAGCAAGGACATAGCATAAACAGCAGAGCGCACGGGAAAGTGACTAAGTATTCAGAGAAGCACGAGCTAGTTTTTGAAAAATAAAACCGTTATCCGGTTGATAGCATGTGTACTATATGTTGATGTACTGACAATTAATTTTGTTTGTTTGTTTTCGCATGACTGCACCGAGTCAGATTTTAAGGGCATTTGAAGATTCAAAGCACCTGTCTTGACTACTTCAATCTCGAGGCTACACACCGGTGGCGCGCCTTGTAATCAAGTGCTCCGGTTCGGCTGAAGGCGATCAACCGGATAGTGAGTTCGAGGTGTCGAAAAAGGCAAGAGATAGAAGATTCGAAGCACCTGTCTCCGTCAGCTACTCCGAATCTCGGGGGCTACACCCATGGCGCCAAGGCCCTTGATGGTTGTGTTGCTTCCGGGCCGGAGGTGTCCAGCCGGACGCCATTCAAGCACTGCATCTACAACGACAACGTCAAGTTTTTAATGGAGCTCGTGCGAATTTCCCCCTCCGGGTGAAATCAGCGCGCGCTCGGGGGCTAGTGTCGGGGGGATTATCCCCGGGTACCCCAAAGAAGTACTCAAGGCAGACAAAAAAGGCAAAAACAGATAAAAGAAAAAGAAGACAGCGGTCCTAGGCCGACTAGGATCTCCCAGCCGGCCTGCAGCAGCACTCCCGGTTGGGCCCTCCTCTCCTTTCGCCTGGGCTGTCCATTTCCCCTTGGGTCGGCTGGCCCAGCCGGCCGACCCGTCGCCTCTCCACCTGGGCATCCCCGCCTAAGCTCATCCGGCGCCCGCTCCAGGTGGGCAGTCACTACCGGCCCAAGCGGCTCCGCCTAATCGATCATTGCTTTCGCCCGGGGCCGCCTCGGCCCATCCGGCTCCGCCCCGGCTCCCTCTCGTCGCCCCGCCTGGGATCCTCCCGTGAGTCCCTAGCTGGGCCTCCCACCGGCTCTGCAGTGACTCCGTCCGGCTGGGCCTTGAGTGGCTCTGCCCGGTTAGGCCTCCCTCTGCCCCATCCGGCTAGGCTGCTGGCGACAGGAGCAGCCAGATCGCTCGCCCAGCTCTCGATCGCCTCCACTCGACGCTCCCGGATGGATGATCCCATCCGGATCCTTTGCCTCGCTCGGCAACAGTTACTACCCAGCGATGCATTGGATTCCAGGCCAGTTACTCCCTATACGAGATAAGAAGAAGGACCAGACAAGGAGATGACCGACAAGACTGAGAAGACCAAGGCCCATGCTACTTTATCAGATGATGTGTGCAATAGTATACACTATACACTACATCATGCATGACACATGCATAGTACTAGTTAGGCAAGTGGGTCCCACCTTTGTCCCCTTGGCCACCTTTATAAGGCAAGGGAGGGACTCACTCACAGCCTCTCCATTCATTCTCACATCGATCGATCACCATAGAGAGCTAGCTCTCTGCTAGCTAGCTCACTCCCAGATGCACACACACGCGCATACACACTAGACAGATAGTCGGTTGGTCTCATAGCATTTAAGACAGTAGCTAGCAAATACAGCTCGAGGAGCACCTGTAGTTCGTATATGCCGCATAGTCAGATCCGGCAGGAGTAGGAGCTTTACCTCACCACGAGGGCTCCGAACCTGGGTACTTCCTGCGTCCAGCCACGCTTGCTTGTATCCAATCCCGCCTGCGGACGCCGTCGATAGCTTCCCTGCTAGTCCCCACACCTCTATCTAACCTCTTCAGGTACTGCCGTTCCCAATACAACGACATCGTCGATGAAGTTGGAGTCGTCATCGTCAGTGTAGAAGTCCATGACATCTTCCTCTAGAAAATCATCATCATTGCTGAGGTAGGAGTCAATATCTCCTTGGATATCTTCACCTTCCTCTTCTTCTTCCTTTACGGCAAGATGAGCTTCTTGCTCCTTGATGGTCTTCTCGAGGTCGGCCACCTTCTTGCGAAGACGATCGATGGTGCAATCCTTCTTGGCGCGCTAACGGCGAAGAGACTGACGATCCTGGACTAGTAGTGAGAAAGTCCGGGCCTTCTGGGCAGCAATAGCAAGGTTGTGGTTGGCTAGCTCTCTTGCATTGTCTAACTCCTTCTAGCGGTCGTATAGCAGGAAGTTGAGGTTCTCCACTTGGCGCTTCAGTATTGGGTGACTTGGCATCTCGAGCGGCATTCCCATGAAATCACGCCTTGCATAGTGCACAAAGCGGGTTCCCTGGATGAGGTTGACACTGAGGGCACATAGACGTGCAAGATCTTCATGCATTGCCCTGGCTAATCCATCTAGCCAGTTGTTCTCTCTCACAGAGAACTGAATCCTCCCAGATACTGGTGCTTCTATCTTGCCTCGAAGATCAACAGTCACTAGCCATTGCAAATCTCCTCCTAGTGGACCCGGGAGTTGAGCTCCAAGGAATTCCGGATGAGGACGCTCCAAGAACTCAGACAGTGCATCCAAGTCCCTCTCGAAGATCAGTTGGCCTCCGTTGCCCAACTGGTAGAACTTGCTGTATTGAGCTTCCATCTATAAGAATTTAGGATGAGGAAGTTAGTGAAGTGATCAAGTGTGTCAAAGTTTTATGTTGTAATGTAAGAATTTGGAGGAACATGGATTTTTTTGAGAGAAAGAATTCCCAAGGGTAAGAGAGGAACTAGTTTTCATAATTACTCACTTTGGTTTTTGAAACTAAGTTTTTGTTCTGACGTCCATTCTAACTAGGGTCTCCTATGGTCAGGATGGCTCTGATACCAACTTGTTAACACCCGGATTTTTAATCCCAGATGCCTGTTATGTCATACCTCGCAATCCTAGGATTACCATTTTTGCGAGACATAACAGATTGGATATCACAGTACATCATCCATTACAAACCATAAATAAGGTCTTACACAAATAAAGGATCTCATGATCTAGTCTTAGTACAATCAAGTAGCGGAATAAATAGCATAGAAGTGCGGTCCATCTTCAGAGTCACATGCAATGCCGGCGATGGGAGATAGTCCTAGTTATCATAGCCGTCCTGCTGTCCTTCATCTTGGTAGTCTCCTTCATAGTCTGGCCATAGGAATAGCCAGGGACAAAAGCCATGAGTACTCTTTAAGTACTCGCAAATGATCACTAACAAGTAAGATAGTTCTAGTAGGAATGCTAAACTCTAAGTTTAACTATAAAGTTAAGTTTGAAACCTAAGCTGAGTTCAGAAACCAAGAAAGATAAAGAAGTTTGAAAACACCTAAGTGGGAACTTAATTATCATAGTCAGAACTATGTTGTGGTCAAGTCATGTCATAATTCATTTCATAAGTTGTTTTGAAAACATCTGACAACGGAACAGTATGGCTACTCCAACTGTCCATAACCGCGAACGCGGCTATTCAAATAGTTCTACACTCTACAGAGGTGGTACACTTTCACCACAAGATTCGATACATCTGTCAGGGATAACCCTGAATCATCATACTTAGTATGCAGATAATCAAACATAACCTTTCCTTTACACACCCTAGTATAATCACCTCTCCTATGAGCATGGCCTCCCAACCATGACCATTTGTCATCTTGGGCACTGCATAGGTGGACAACATTGAGAGGTAGCCTCAGCTCAAACCTCTCCCGCGAGGGAACTAATACTAATGCATATAAACTTCCGGCTAAGCCTTACCCAATTCAGGTATTGTGGTTGTACGGTAAAAATTGGAATGGTATCGCATCTGAACCCAACCATCAGTTTTATAAAAGGGCTATGGCTCATGCCTCAACATTTTCATCATCATAAACCCTTTTTGTGTTTCTCAACACATGTCAAAACATCTCAATAGAATGACTCATCATTCCAAGGTTTTCACAATTCATTTTCACCAAGTATTCCCATCGAAAGTGATCTAGTTTTTGGTTTAGCTCTAAACTACTAAGTTAAGAGTGTTCACTAAGGTGGGATGTTAAGATCAATCTCATGCCATGGAATGACATCTAAGTCTAACTAGATAGGTAAAGTTTTATACTCTTTATGCTACCTTCAATAAAAAAACAAGTAAAAGACTTTGGTAAAGTAAAGAAAGTAAAGCTTGGAAATAAAACTTGGAATAGGTATAAGTCTAAAATGGTATAACCAAAGCATGCCTAATGCATCTTGCTTAGGTTATCTAGATTGCAAGGGTTAGCTTGCATTGTTAATGATGGCTTGCCAAGTATAATACTTGCAAGTGTTAGCTTGCTCAGTTTACTTAAAGTGCTAGGCTTGCCTTGGGTAGTGCAGTGGTTGAAGTTTTCTTCCTCCTCCTCCTCTAAGACTTGGTCGGTACTATCGTCTATAAATACATACGGGTACACAATCACCAAACAATACTTAACTAGTCTACTTAGCACTCTAAGGCACACATTTGATTATCTAATATCATCACAAGGTTTAATGAACTAGTTTCATTTATTTTATTTGAGAAAAGTAATTTCTACTTATTGAAATTAACTAAGATTTAATATTCTCCAATTAAAATATGGGATCATGTGGACACATGTCATCACCACATATTCTAACATATGGGAATGTGATTTAAAGGTTGGATCACATTTTAATAAGTTTAAGTTTAATATTTAATGATTTAAAGTGACTAGAAATGCCTATATAGCATTATTTTGGTACTAGTCCAAAGTAACTGCATGCAAACCTTAATATTATTACATATTCAGATAGTTATGGTTAAATGTGATTTTAAGAGTTGGAATCAACTCAAATCTATTAGGGTTGATTTTATAAAAATGTTTGAATGTGCAAAAGCTTCTGTCTTGTTATTTTTACTAGGAGAGATCTCTAACTCTAAATGAATTAAATCCAACGGGCTTGGATATATCTTTTCAGAAGCTTTCCAATAAAATTGGAATCATTCAATTTGGTTTAGTAAATCTTCCTAAATTGATTTTTAAACTAAGGGACAGAATTGAGTTTAAACCTAAATAGAAAAATCCAGATTTGAATTACTGGGTCAGCGCGGGAAAGGAAATGGGTCAGCCCAGTGACGCTAAGCGGCGTAGAGGGCGGCTGACAGGTTGGTCCCACTTGTCTGTGAGACTTAAAACCCGAAACGGTATCTAGCGATCTGGGCCACACGATTATAATGTGGATCAACGGCTCACAGTCATCGTCAATGACGGACTCGTCGGCGGCGTGACCGAACCCTAAACAGACGGTGGGGGTCTACTAGGGACGTACCAGAGCTCCAGCTAGTGCGGCGAGGCGGGCAAATGAACTGGACGACGACGGCGGTTCTCCTGATACTAGCGGTGGCTCGGGAGATGGCCTGGATCAACGACTCCCTTCTCCTTCTTCCACGGTAGACTCTGGCGAAATTCCGGTGCTACAAGCTACGGCTTGCTCCGGTAGGGCTCTGGGAGTGTTCTTAGGGGGAGTGGATGAGAGTGGTGTGAGGAAACGGTGCTGGGGAGGCCTCCTTATATAGGCGCGGCGAGGCGGCAGAGAAGCATGGGCAATGCTCGCCGATGACGACGGTACAGCGGGCTAAGGGCTTGGGCGGTGGACTAGGACGGTGGGCGGTTCCCTGGCGGTCGTCAGAGTGGTGCGCGTGCAGTGAAATGCAGTCGGGAGAGGTGAGTGGCGCGGCGCGCATGATGTCTCTACCGACGGCGAACTTTGCGGTGGCCGACGACTACGGGGCATGGTCAGGGAAATGAGCATGTCTGGCAGCTTCCTGGGGAGGTGGTGATCATGTAGGTGGGCGGCGAGAGCTAGGCGGGGTCTGGTTGAGCGGGGACCGTCTGGCGCTCATGGCAGAGGTGCGGTGGTTCCTGGCTGCTCCTCGCTCTGTCTGTGGGCTGGGGCTGGCCTGGAGGTGGAGGTGGACCACGAGCAACACGCTAGGCAAGGTGGGCGAGGCTGGCGGCTGCTGTGGCGCGTTGTCACCGGTGAGGTGCTTGAGTGGGCTCCACATTGATGTCCATGACCATTTGGTCGTGGGCACAGTGCTTGGCTGGGCTAGAAAGGGGTAGGGGAAGCAGTGGAGAGAGTTTGGTTGCAATGTGGGCGACAGGTTAGGCCAGAACACTGCTCATACTAGTGTTTTTGGTTTTGGTCTGATATGTGCCCACCAAGTGTTTGACAAAATGGCCGCAAGAAAACAAGTTTTAAATTTTGAAATGAAAATTGGTGGGTGCTTTGATCTGATGCTTGGTAGACTGTGGTTGCTAGGATTTGCCAAATGGAATCCATTTGAGTCGTTTTTGAGGAAGTGGGATCTATACATATGAACTACATTCAATTTTCAAATGTCATTTAAATTTAGTGTTTGAAAGTTTTTGGGATGAAACAAAGTGGGCCTTGGCACATCACTACTTGTACTAGCAAGGGGTGCAAAGAACCACAATTGTTTCTGTTAAGATTTGAGTTCTAGGAATAGCCAAAGTAGGCTAGGTGATTAAAATGGCACACATGACCATTTCCTTATTTTATTCATTTTGATTTGTTTTTCTTTGGGATTTGTTTGGGAATGATCTAGATGATGTTTAGTTCACCTTAGAATCATTTTACAACCAATGGATCACTCAAACATGGCAATTCAAAACAACTCCTAAATTAAATGCACACATATATGAATGCTTGATCATTTTAAATGGAAAAAGTTTTTGTTAACCCTAAATTGGGTGGATTTGATCATGATTAACCTTGGATTAAGTTTTGGGATGTTACAACCCGGCTCTAGGTGTGTGGATATTCGAAATCTACAAGATCCAGGCCAAGTGGGACTTGACCCGGCTCTAGGTGTGTGGATATTTGAAAATACTAAGGACTTGCGCTAATTCTCTAAGAGCATCCGACCGAGTAATGAATTACTCCCCCGGAGGCTCGGGGACTAGGGGGTATATCGCTAAGTGTCTGCATATAAAAGGCATAACAGAAAAGGGCTTACCTTCATCATCCGACCAGCAAGGGAGATGGTCTTGGTAGCGGAGTTCATCTGAGCGCTGAACTCCACCGGACCAAACTTCTCCGGGAGATCATCCTATGGGTTAATAAACTCGGCGTCATTCCAATTGACGTACTCAATGAGCGTCGGACTGTAACTCTCCCCGCTGGGTGACTGGCTCGTCACCAAGCCCTTTGCATGGGCCTCCCGCCTTGCGGCCTCAGCAGCAGCTGGACTGGTATGCAAGGTCAGTTGCTTGCTGCTCTCAGATCCAGCAGCAAAAGGGCCAGAGGTTGAATCCTTGGCTAGCTCGGCGGCCTTCTTGCTTTTGCCGGTAGATTTCGCTGCAGAAGAGCCGAGGCTGCCGCTCTGGATTGAGCTTGAGAGGTTGGCTGAAATATGTCTTTGATAGACATAGTTGATCCAAAGGCACTGGAGACTTCTTCTTGGAAGATGGCTTTGTCATGGCTGTTGCTGATGCTGGTGTTGTGGGTGCTGGTGCTACTGGTGCTGATGCTGGTACTGCTGGTAATCGGTGCTCTTGGTGCTAGGGTTTCTGTCTTCTTGCTGGTGTTGGTATTTGCTGCGATGAGGCTACTAGAGAAACAAGAACAGAGGAAGAAATTGTCTGGGGTGGAATCCGACATCGCCGTATCCTCAGCAGCCCCTCTACCCCCCGCATTGATGTTTTCCTCCTCATGGTGAGGTGGTCTCAAATCTGGCACTGCCGTAGAACCCTATGGGATAGGGCTTAGCGGACGAACATCGTCATTGCCGGGAGGGGGGGAAGGGGAGATGGGTCGCTCTGGATTGGAGAGGAGATGCTAGGGCCACTCTGGGGAATGACCCTGGGAGCGCTGCAGAAACATAGAACAACAAATCAAAGGGAGAAAAGCAAGTAAAAGGCAAAAGCAAAAGGGGAAAGACCCAGAAATGAGGAGGGAAAGAAAAGTGACTTACTCATCTGAGGTTGGGGGCTCTCGAGATTTGAGCGCTCTCCGGATGGTGCTCTGAGCAGGACCCTTGACCCCGGATTTCTTCTGCCTCTTCCTGGGCGGGGGCGCCACCGAAGCTGCGGCCGAGGCTGCTAGACGCTTCTGGGAAGGGGTAGGAGCCTGATCATCCATAGCAAGAGGAGGAACCTTGTGGACCTGACCGGCCGGGTTAGCTTAAGATTCGAAGGTAACCGGAAGCGCGTAAGAGATGGGCACCGGATCAAGTACCTCCATAACCTCAACATCGGAGTCATCGTCATCAGGCCAATCCCTTAAAGAAGAGGCCTTACCAGAGGTTCGCTTAGTGCTGTCCGGAGTAGGCAAGAACCTCTCCGAGTCAGGATCCTCCGTGTCCGATTCTGCGTGGTCCGCCACCCATTTGAGAGTCGGCTCCTTGCCGTCCTCAATTGTCTGCTAGAGAAACAACTAAGAGCAAAAGTACTAAATGGTTAAGTTAGGATACTATCCGACATATTGCAAGACTCGGAAAGAATGCCAGGAGATGAACATAACTTAGGTGGCAAGTTGGCTCAGGTGAAGGGTGCAAGCCCCCACTTCCACGCTTCGGTGAACTCCTTCTCTATCTTGAAAATGGCCTTAACCCGGCGGAACGCCTCGGAGTTGTTAAGCTCGAAGGAGGAGGTCCAATTGGGGTCAAGGGGGACGCTTAAATGGCAAATCTTGTGGGAGTGTTTCTATAGGGGGGAGACCCGGCTGCGGACGAAAGTGATCATGACATCCTCGCTCCGCAGCCCCAGCTTGACTAGCTCCTTGATCCACCTATCAACCTGATTCGCCGGGGAAGTAGGCCGCTTCAGGATCAGCTCCCATAGAGAGGTGTCCGGGACACCCATCTTGAAGGGGAGTAGCCGGATTAGATCTTCATCCATGCTATTCCTGACGTAGAAGAAGGTCTGGGCCCAGCCTTTGCAAGATTCAAGGCCGGTAACCCGGGGAAAGGCCGGTAACCGAAAATCTTGCTTCTGTCACGCGCCAGCTGAGCTTCCTCCATGTTTTTAGCGGTTCCATCGTAGTAGAGGGCCGCGAAACTAGAAAAAAAAGTTTTCCATCGGTCATGGCCGAGCCGAGAAATTCGTCGCGGAAGACCCGTGTTCTACGATGATCGTTGGGCCAAGTCGTTGCGTAATAAAACATTTATTTTAGTGTTTATCCCCTACCCCTTTCATATCCAGCGTTAATTGTCCATGAAACAGTGCGGCATGGTACAGTCTTTAGATGTATCATTGATTATCCCATACATTAAATATTTTTTAGTTCTTCCCCACATAGATTTTTTCTGGTTAAATTACTGCCACCATGATGAAATAGTGTTCTCAAGATTTTTTTCCTTTGCCATTTTCTATGCTTACACGCTTGTGTGTTAGATATTTTTTTCCATGATTATTCCATGCCTTTTCTAATTGAATCCCAAAGTTCAACACATGAATAGGAACCATACAATCTGAATAATATGGATTTGTGGAATACTTCATGGTTTTGCTGGTCATAGAATGCCAAATGCTGAACATACATTTAGGATAAACTGAGCTTCATTTAGCATGGGTGATAAGCCCTCCGATATTGATTCATATCATTATATATTTGTAAGCAATTTTGCTTCTGATACCAATAATATCACAATACTAGAAACTTCCTCAATAGGTACTCCTCTATCAAAGGTGCAAAAGTTGTTATTAATGCTAGGCATTGGTAGATCAAAGGGACATGATATTGAGTATACACATGCCATGACTGAATGAATGGCGTGTATTGCTCTGCCAGGCCTATGAGGATTAGCCCTGCAAACTTCTAGAAAATCTTCACGTTTATTTAATATTCCTTTTGAGATAGTGCGGGAAATAAATTGACCTAAGTTTTTCTATATGTCCATACACAAATATGTGATTCTATTTTCGTATTACTTATGGGCTGCGATACATATTATTTTTAACCATTCATAGGTAGTTTTGGTTCCCAAATGAAACTTATTTTGGATAGCTCTCTGTTTTTGTAACTTTGTTTGTCACTTGGCTCCCTCTTAGGTGAACTCCTGCAAGTTGTTGTCCTAACGCATATATCTTGCTTCATATCGAGAAGCTTCAGGTGCTTGGTGTTGATCAAAGGAACATGAGCTGGCATATGATTTATTTTTGGGTGTATGACTTTGTGTGTACTGTGCATCCTTCTATGTATGAACACAATGACTGGTTTTGGTTAAAACATATCAATGTTTCCTACTCTATGATCGAGTTAACCTGATGTGGAGTGTATGTTATCAAGTATAACCAACTCCATAAAACTTTTATGTGTTTCTAATGATTTGTCAAGAGGGACTACAAAACTCTCCTATGCCTTCTATTCTAATAATTTTTGACGTGCAATAGATGTTTCCAAATAATTATCGTATGTATACTTAAAAATACAAATACCTAGAAATAACGATATATGAGAGCACCATCAGACTGTACCGTAACGGCCATGTACGTTGTGCAACAATGTTATGAATGCGGCGAGGTGAAGCTCACCTGTTTGTCTAGTTGGTTCTATGCCAGGAGACCATCGAGATCCTAGGTAGTCATGCTAGAAGTAATGCTGAAAAAACTGGACCTTCCATGCCTGAAGTACAAGAGTGGTGCTGCCTAAGAATGCCAGATTATAACTAATGTTATGTTTTAACCTTCTGCACACTTTCTTCAGGATTCGCTCCGTCCTCACGTGTTGTCAAGTTGCCAAGTTAACTCATCAGAGGTAGCAACAAATGAGAATGTGCAAAATGTACTTAAATACTTCAACTATGATGGGCTGGTAAAACAGAAGAGTGTGAAAGAGGTTCTAATCCAAGAGTTGAAACAAAATATACAACAACTCGGGGAGAAAATGGTGGCTATCAAAACCTGTGACTAGCTACATGGTCACCGTGTGTGAGTCCACCCATCATATTAACGACATAGTTTAAAGTGTGTAAACAGCTATGCATTGCTTATAAACTAAAAACAAATAATCATTGATGAATTTTATTGTTTGCAAAATTTGTATGGTTTGCTGACTATCATGTCCAACCCTGAACGTAGTTCAGTTTATGAACATAGTAAGCAAGCAGAAGAGAAAAGGAACAGACACACATAAACAAATTGAAACTGATTTTTGTTACCGTTATACAAAATGTAATCCCGTACGATTTTCACGGGGTCGTGCGCCTTGGCACACCCCTAAATCTAGTAAGGATAAACCTTCCCGTGTGGCCATCACTGCTGATGCTACATATGAGAGATAAACATTTTAAGTAGCTATGAAGTTTTCTTGATAATCTCAGAGAACAACTTATAGAAACTAAAAAGGAATTGGAAAAGGCTAGAATTGTGTGATGCTCACCCATTATGGCACATATAATGGTTATACCTAAGGATGCCTGGTGATGTGGAGGAGTGAGAAACAATAAAAACAAGGTTGTCTCCTCTTAGCTAAAAGATGATGAGAGAATTACTTATTTGATCGTAGTTGAACTTTCACTTCCTTTCTTGGCCTTGGAAAATTTTGTCGTCCCTTTTTTACACTAAATTTTCAGGTGCTTCCTTATATGACCCTCTAGTACAATTTGAGTGCCAATGGTGTTAACTAGGCACCTAAGATGACACTTTTGCTCCTGGTGCCATATGTGACCAACAATTGGCCATGTAGATGATGCCGTAGCCGCGCGGTGATCGAAACCTATAGCCGAGCCAAAGATCAACACTGCATGTGTGCCCAGAGCAGCAGCCACGCCTACCGCTGAGGTCGCCGACGGAATATGCAGACCCGCACCTTCTCCCTGCACCACAGAGCCTTCCCCTCCACCACCCTGTCTGGGTCACCATCCGGGTTCCGGTTCTAACATCGCAAAAATATTAATCAAGCTTATCAAACTCTAATCACCCAAGTTTAGGGTTAATAAAAAACTTTTATTATTAAACTTAAATATGAGTACATGTGTGATTTGCATTAGAGTCTGAATGCTTGCAAATTGCCATGATTGATTGTTACTAATGATAAGGATTGGTTTAAAGATGAATACTACATCATCTAGATCATTCCCAAGCAGAATCAAATGAAAAGAAAATCAAATATAAGTCATATGATCAAATGGTCATTTTGGCCAAACTTATCCACTAGACCACTTCGAGTGTTCCTAGTAAAGGATTTCCAACAGAAACTTTTCCAATTCTTTTGACCCCTTGCTAGACCAAGTAAAAGTGAATACAAGCAAACTTTACAAAGTGGCAGAAACTATTTTCAAATCTATTTAAGAGGCAGTGCAAAATTGAATCAAGTTCATATGTATAGATCATCACTTTTCAAAAACCATTCAAATCAATTCCCCTTGACAATTCACAACAAGCACAGACTACTAAGCAAGCCACAAGACCACTCACCATTTGATCGAACACCTGGCAGGTACAGTACAACCTCACCAACTATACACTATTTGGAGCTATCAATTGCTCAGCTTTTGTACTGCAATCAACACATTGAATTGTCCTAGATCATCCCTGGTACTTGGTCGTGCAAAGGAGAGGCATCACTGGCGACATTGACCAGTGGCACGCCCGTACCGAGCCGGCCATGCCGGTCGAGCATGAACCACTCGCAACGCGCCGCACCGCCCTCGCCCATGATGTCTAGCAAGTCGTCGTGACCTCACCGCCACCCCCTATCCACCCCTTGACCCAAGGCAAGAAGTGGAGATGCTGAAAACCGCGTGCCCATTTAAGTCGTGGCCATGCCGAGCACACGATGGAGCGCCGCAGCTGCCTCACACGCACACACCGCGCCTCGCTCTATCCGCCCATACCCGCGATCGCCTTAGCCCTAGTGACCGCCCAGACATGACCGTTCGCTGCCACGCGCCCCGTGACCACCGTACCAAGTGACAAACGCCCGCGTACCCGAACAAAGCACCGATGTTGCCTGACCGATGGAGACCGCCCCTTGCCATGTCGTCACTCGCGTGACGATCGCCATAGTCCACTGCACCGACCCATGCCCTCCGCCGTGATGAACGCGACCTGTAGCAGCGTCGCCGGAGAAGCCAACCCATGCCGCACTTCCGCCACCCCTGGTGTATAAATAGAGGCCACCCCAACCCTCAATCTCCACACCATTCCACTCCTGTGTCTCTCAGAAACCTCCTAGACCTTTCCCCAGAGCAAGGCGAGCACTATCCCGCCAGAATTTGACCAGAGTCCGCCGCTGCAGTCGAGGAAGGAAGCCAGCGATTGGAGCCACCACAGGAGCTGCCGTGACTGCCAATCGAACCACCGTCAATGACCATCCCATTCGCCCCCATCGCCAACCCTAGATGGAGCCCTAGTAAGTCCTCAGTGACCCCCACCGCCGTTTTAGGGCTCGTATCTCGTCGAAGCTGTTTGACGGAGACGACAAACCTCAGCCGTAGGATCCTTTTCTAATCATAGGGCTAGGATTGCTAGATACCGTTTCGGCTTAATTAAGTCGCTGACGAGTAGGACCCGCTTGTCAGTAGCCCGCTACGCTAGTGCTATGCAGTTGGGCTGGCCCAATTAGTTTCCCGCGCAGAGCCCGTTGATTCAAATAAGATTTTGTCCATTTTTGTTAAAACCAGATTCCATCAGTAGATTCCAAATTCAATTCAAAGAGATTCACTGAACCAAATTGCATGATTCCAATTTTATTGGAAAGGTATTGAAATTATCTAACCACTCCCGTTGGATTCAAACCATTTAGAATAATAGATCACCTATACCAAAAATAACAAGACAAAGACTTTTGGCATTTCAAGCATTTTTTTCTAAAATAAACTATAAATGTTTTTGAGATGATTCCACCTCTCAAAAATCACATTTTCCATGCTCTACATGAATATGTAACAATATTTGGTTTTACAAATGTGCAACATGGCTTAGTATTAAAGGAGTGCTATAGAGGCATTTGTTGTCACTTTAATATTATTAAATAGTAATATTAAATCTTGTAATATATGATCACCATTGTAAATCACATTCCCAAATGTTGGAATAGATGGTGATGACATGTCACAACATGATCCACTATTTTAATTGGAGAATATGAAATCTTAAGGATTTAAAATGAGTAGAAATTACTTTTCTAAAATAAGAAGAATAAGAAAATGTGAATATTCCACATGATGATAGAAATGATGCTAGATCATCTAGTATGAGCCCTTGTGTGCTAAATAGAAGTAGTGAAGTGTTGTTTGGTGATTGTGTATATTGAATGTGTTTATAGACGCTAGTACCGACCTGAGCTACAACAAAGAGGAGTACTTCGAGGAGGAAGAAGAGAACTTCAACGACTGCAACCAACAAGGCAAGCTATCAGTGCAAGCTAACTAATGCAAGATGCACTAGGCATGCTTGGTTATGCAACTTTGATTACACCCATCCCAGTTTTACTCCAAGCTTTACTTTCCCCTTTACTACAGTTTCTTACTTAGTAATGAATTGTGATTAGTGGAAATTAGATTGGATCCTATCAAGAGAATAGGACTAGTCTTGGATACTTATACTTTATTAAGCACCCCCAATAGTGATACCCTCAATATTAGTGTCTAGTGCTAAGCTAAAACTTGATTACTTTAGATGGGAATACTTGGTGAAAATGATTATGAAAACCTTGGAATGAAGATTCATTCTATTGAAATGTTTTGACATGTGTTGTGAAACACAATGGTTTGATGATGAAACTGATGAGGCATGAGCCTTGACTTTAATAAAAACTGATGGTTGGTACGGATGCGATACCATTCCAATTTTACCGTACAACCACAATACCTGAGTTGGGTAGGGCTTGACTGGAAGTTTATATGTCTTAGTATGGGTTCCCTTACGGAAGAGGTTGAGATGAGGATATCTCGTGATGAATATCCACCTATGCAGTACCTAGGATGGTAGATGGCCATGGCTGAGAGGCCAAACTCACAGGGGAGGTGCCTATACTAGGGTGTGTAATTGAAAGGTTAAGATTGATTATATGCATACTAAGTATGATGATTCAGGGTTACTCCTGACGGATGTATCGAATTTTGTGGTGAAAGTGTACCACCTCTACAGAGTGTCAAACTATTTGAATAGCCGCATCCGCGGTTATGGACAGTTGGAGTAGCCATACTGTTCCGTTGTCAGATGTTCTCAAAATGACTTGTGACTTGAAAGATGACTTTGACTTGACCACAACAGAGTTGTGGACATGAGATCTAAGTTCCCATTTAAGTAATGTAGAGAACTAAAGTAGGTCTTTACTCTTGAAGCATTATGAAATAAACCCGAGTTTTAGCAAACAAACCTAGAGCTTATGATTCCTGCTAGTTTTACTTTGACCTATACTAGTGGTAGTTTGCGAGTAATAAAGAGTACTCATGGCTTTGTCCCTGGCTATTCCCATGGCCAGACTATGAGGAGGATTACCTAGAAGATGGACAGCAGGAGGTCGATGACAACTAGGATCATCTCTCATCGTCAGCATTGCCTGTGATCATGAAGATGAAGCCCCGCTACGTTTAATTTCCGCTGCTTTGATTGTATTAAGACTGGATCATGAGATCCTTTATTTGTAAGACCTTATTATGGTTTGTAATGGATGATGTATTGTGGTATCTGTTATGTCTCGCAAAAATGGTAATCCTAGGATTGTGATGTACGGCATAATAGGCATCTGGACTTAAAAATCCGGGTGTTGACAAGTTGGTATCAGAGCCATCCTGACCATAGGAGACCCTAGTTAGAGTGGATGCCTACAAAAAAATCTAGTTTCAAGACAAAGAAAGTGAACCTATTCTCATTCTTACCCTTGAGATTCTTTCCAAAAGAAATCACTTGCTACTCAAAACTCTTACAAGTCTACTTAAAACTTGACACACTTGATCACTCCACTAACTTACTCATCTTAATTTCTTATGGATGGAGCTTAAATACACCAAGTTTTACCAGTTGGGCAATGGAGGCCAGCTTATCTTTGAGAGGGATCTAGATTCAATCTCAGAGCATCTTGAGCGCCCGCACCCGGAGTTCTTCGGAGCACAGCTTAAGGACCACGCTGGAGGGGAGCTATAGTGGCTGATTGTTGCCGACCTGAGAGGCAGAATGGAGCCACCTCTTTCTGACAAGATTCAGTTCAGTGTTCAGGAGAACAACTGGCTAGACGGATTAGCCAGGGCTATGCAAGAAGCTCTCGCTCGCTTGTGTGCTCAGAACATCAACCAGATCATCGGCACCTGTTTTGTTCACTATGCAAGACATGACTCAATGGGGACAACCTCTATCCATGCCAGCCCATCCAGAGTTGAAGCATCACGTGGATCACATGGACTTCATGCTATATGAGACACAAAAGGAGTTGGACAATGCACGTGATCACATCAACTAGAGCAATGCTGCAGCTGTTGAAAGGAAGGAAACCATCGCCATCCTTGCCAAGGAACACAAGTCACTTCGCAGCCAGCGCGACAAAAAGGATCGTGTCATCGCCCGTCTTCGTCAGAAGATAGCCACCTTGTAGGAGACCATCCATGACCAGGAGATCCAGCTAGAGGAGCAACAGGAGGAGGAGGGTGAAGACATCCGTGGGGATATTCACTCTTACCTCAGTGATGACAATGACTACCTGGAGGATGAGGCCATGGAGGATAACACTGATGAGGATGATGCTGCCTTCATTGATGATGATTAGTCGCACTTGAGCACTATCATAGGTGTGACTTGTACCCGGTCCCACTGTATCTTAGCTTCACAGAATGGTTCTTAAAACCATCCGTTTCCTTGTGTGGTGTGTGTTTGTATTGGGTGCTATGAATGAATGAATGAAAAGAAAGTTGTGAGTTTGCAAAACCTAAGTCAAACTCAAAGTTTAAAGCTTTTGAAAACAAACCCATGAACCCTAGAAATTTCCCTCTTGTCTCACTATCTATCTCAATCTTCAAATGACTCGCGGAAATCCCGGAGGAAGCAGTTCATCTTAGGACCCAATGCTGTAGATTCTGCAAATGTTAGTTTCTAACCATGAAGCTAGAAGAGCCGAACGTCAAGCCAACTTAGCCACTCTTCAATAGATAGCCCAAATGGCCCACAATAATCAAGGCCATGGAAACCAAGATCACCATGGATCCAAACTTAAGAATTTCTAGAATACCAACCCACCCATGTTTAGTAAGTCTGAGGAGACTCTAGATGCTGATGATTGGCTGCAAAACATGGAGAACAATCTGGAAGTTGCAGGAGTTGATGCTAATGAGAAGGTGCTATTTGCCACCCACTATCTGTCCGGCTATGCAAGATCTTGGTGGAATAGTACCTGTACGATGAACGGAGGTCAGATGATGACTTGGGAGGAGTTCAAACTCAAGTTCAGCAGGACCCATGTGCCCTCGAGTCTAATCAAGAGGATGAGGGACTAATTCAGAGACTTGAAGCAAGGAAGGATGACTGTGATTGAGTACCATGACAAATTTCTGTCACTAGCTAAGTATGCACCTGATGAGATTGACAACAAAGCCAAGAAGAAGGAGATATTCTTGAATGGTCTGCATGATGAGATGCAGACAGTGCTAGTCAACATTCCATTTGATGACCTTGAAGCCTTAGTGGATTTTGCAGTTCAGATAGAAGGCAAGATCAACCAGGCCAGTGAGAACAGCAAGCGCGGGATGATGCATCAACCAGGACCCCACCATACCCCAAAGTATCGCCCCAACCCATTTGCAAGTTATGCACCTAGAAACAACAGACCCCCAATGAATAGTCTGAACTATCCCAACCGTGGAGGAGGAAACCCAAAGCCCAGAGGAAACCACAACAACAACCCCAGCAACTCCAACAATTTCAACCATGCACCGCCCAAGTCCAACAACAACAACAACAATACTGCCCCAAGGACTGGAAGCAATGTTGTGCCTGTCGCAGGGAAAGACAAGTCAATGATAACTTATTTTGAATGCAGAGTCACGGGTCACTACTCCAACGAGTGCCCCAAGAAGCTTGCCACAACAACCTATGTGAATTCACCTGCCCAACAGCAACGCCGTGTCCATCCTGGAAAGAGATTCACCCCAGGAAACTCGCACAACCGTAATGGCCGTCTGTTCTACATGAATGTTGAAGAAGCCAAAGAAGCGCCAGATGTCACACTGGGTATGTTTTCTGTTAACTCAGTTCTAGCAAGAGTGTTGTTTGATTCTGGAGCATCGCACTCGTTTGTTACAGAAGAATTTGCATGCACTAGTAAGATCCAACCAACAAATCTGAAGCATGTTATGATAGTTCAAATCCCTGGTTCAACCACCAAAGCTAGAAAAGTTTGCAAGGTCGTACTATCAGAATACATGGGATAGATTTTTATGCCAATCTCATAGTGCTTGGAACCAGAGGATTGGAAGTAGTGCTATGGATGGATTGGATGTCAAAACATCAAGCTTTAATCGATTGTGCTAAGAAAGCCATAACCATGACCAGTAGCACCGGAGTATCAGTAGAACATGTATCTGAGACTTTTCCCCGTCAATTCAAGTGCAACAAGAGTCTAGCCAAGACCATCATTGACCTAGTCCGAATAGTCTGTGAATACCCCGACGTATTCCCAGATGAATTGTCCGGTATGCCCCTAGATCAGGATATCGAGTTTATCACTGAATTAATCACTAGAACCGGACCCATAGCTCAGCGACCCTATAGTATGAACCCATCTGAACTAGTGGAGCCGAAGAAGCAACTTGATAATATGCTGGGAAAAGGACTGATTCAACCAAGTGCATCGCCATGGAGATCACCTGTTTTGTTTGTTGATAAGAAGGATGGTGCCAACCGTCTTTGTACGGATTACCGGAAGTTGAATGACGTCACCATCAAGAATAAGTACCCTTTGCCAAAGATAGAAGATTTGTTTGATCAACTGACTGGAGCCAGAGTGTTTTCTAAGATTGACCTTAGAACTAGTTATCACCAACTGAAGATTCGTGCAACAGATATCCCAAATACTGCCTTCACCACCAAATATGGATTGTATGAGTACAATGTCATGTCTTTTGGATTAACCTATACCCCCGTTATTTCATGAATCTCATGAATAAGATTTTTATGAAGTTTCTGGATAAGATTGTCGTTGTGTTTATCGATGACATTCTGATCTACTCCAAATCAGAAGAGGACCATGAGCAACATCTGAGAACCATCCTTGAAACCCTTAGGGAGCATCAGCTATATGCCAAGTTCAGCAAATGTGAATTCTGGTTAAAAGTGAAGGAAATATGCCTTGAGAGGCAATAATAAAGTTGTTATTATATATTCCTTATACATGATAGATGTTTATTTTACATGCTAGAAATGTATTGATTCGGAAACATCAATACATGTGTGTTTAATAAACAAAAAGGGTTCCTAGTCATGCCTCTCTTATAGACTATCTTGTTGATTAACAGGATGATCAAGGTTTCCTGATCAAGGACATTGGATGTTGTTAATAACAAGGTCACACCATTGGTGGAATGATGTGATGAACATTCATCCGAAGTATAGCATTACAATCAAGTCATTATGTTTATATTGCTATAACATCATACGAAGTAATCTTTATCCTTAGACCATGAGATCATGTTAATTGCTAACACCGGAAGAGTATCTTGATAACATCAAACGTCACACCGTAACAGGGTGACTATAAAGATGGGTTCAGTACTACGAAGGTGTTATGTTGAGGCTCATGGATCAAGAGTGGAATTTGTCAATCCAAATGACGGATAGATATACTCTGGGCCCTCTCGGTGATATGACATTAGGATAGCTTGCAAGCAAGTGATGTGATCACTAGAATGTTATATCACGGGAACAAGAAAAGAGTGCATGTCGGTAACGAGATCAAACTAGGTATGGAGATACCGATGATTGAATCTCGGACATGTAATATATCGAGAGACAAAGGGATTTAGTTACACGCGTTAAAGGTTCTCACGATCACAAGAGTCATCGTTGAATGTGTAGGAGTCGATCGGATCTCCGTGTCCAGCTGATTATTGATCGGAGAAGGGTCTCGATCATGTCTGCATTATTCGCGAACCGTAGGGTGGCACACTTAAGAGTTACCGGACACCATTTTGGAGCACACATGTTTCAGACGAAAGAATTGCAAAGCGCAAGAATTGTTTCAATAGAAACCGGAAATTGATTCGGGTGAAATTGCAGAAGGTGGTTCTGCATGTGATATTGAAATATTGCATGGGTCTATATGTGAATGTTTTTTAATTAAAGTAATTAACAAAATTCTGAATAAATTTAATAAAAAGAGTTTTATTAAATGAGAGAGAATTAAATTTGGAGAAAATTAATGCATTTAAAGTGGAGACTTTAAAAGGGAATGTGAAGAGGCATTTTAATGTGGAGGGGTTACCACCACATGAATGGGGGAGGTGAGGGGTCACCCCCCATGTGCCGGCCATGGAGAGAGGGGGCACCCCTCCTCCTATAAAAACCACCCATTCCTCCTTCATCCACACACCTCCTTGTGAAGGATCTCTCTCCCCTCTAGAATTATTCCCCATGGTTTCAGATTAGCGAGATACATGTTCCGGTGGCATTTAAATGCAGGAAGGAGTTCTTTGCCATTTGGATCGCTGGAGCAAGGAGGTGGAGGTTGTCCGATGGCTTGAACGTGTGTGCGAGTGCGGATGCGCTGCTGAGTTGCGGCGCTCGGACTTCCTCACGATCTTGAGATCGGCAAGTGTACGACTACATCAGCCATGAGTTCCTACTCGTTAACAAAGCTCGTTGTCTACGAGGGTAAGTTCTCTTTGGATGTATGTCCACCCGTTGCTTTGTACCTAGTAGATAGATCTTGGCGTGTAGTTCACACCGTAGGAAATTTTTTGTTTTCTATGCTGTGGACCCAACAATGGTATCAGAGCCTGATCTATGCGTAGGTTCTTAGCACGGGTAGTACACATATGGTTGATATGTGGGCGATGATGATCATGTTATTACATCTTCTATGTATTTTGGATATTGGTGGCATAGTGAGATGAAGCGGCCCGGACCAACCTTATATGTCATCATACATGAGACCGGTTCCATGACTGACATGCAACTTGTTTTGCATAAGTGGCTGGCGGGTGACTGTCTCTCCTACTATAGTCAATATCTGATTTACAACGAGTTGCTAATAACTTAGTTATCCTTGTTGTGGTTCATGTTCTTAGGTAAGAACGGTTCTATCTTCGAAAGCCCTAAGCCACGTAAAACTTGCAATTGATAAATTAGAGGCGTCTAGTTTAGATCGTTGCTGGGCTAGTGTATTGATATGGTATTGTTGTAAGTAGATGTATGGTGGATACTCTTACAACACACTCAACGTGTAAGTTCCATAGACCTTGGCCTTACACACAAAGGAATGATAGAGATCATACCACGATGCAAGTGATAGAGATCAAATGCATGGACCATATCATCTCACTTTACACATTAGATGTTAGCATCTTATACTGCTAGTTTGGCGCGTTTGATAGCATTATAAGATGATCCCTCTTTTAGATATCAAGATAAAAATGTGTTATTCCTTGAGGATGCACCGTTCTATGGATCGTGTTTCGAGACATCACGTGATGATTGGGTGTACTCGAATCTACGCTTTCATAGGAACGGGTGTAAGACAGTTTTACACACGCGAATACTAAGGTTCTTACTTGGCGAGCCTAGCATGTACAGACATGGCCTCGGAATACGGACCGAAAGGTTAAGCATGAGTCATATGGTTGATATGATGCCCATATAGATGCTCGCCTTTGAAGCTATATCAACTCACGTGATGATCGGACTTGGTATAGTGGATTTGGTTCATGTAATCACCAAAAGGACATGAGGGATGTCGTTTTTGAGTGGGAGTTCATTAGTAATTTGGATTAGTTGAACTCAATCTATCATAAACTTAGTCTAAATAAACTTTACAAATTTTGTTGTAGATGGCACCACCTGCTTTTAATTTCAATGTGTTCATGGAGAAAGAGAAACTTGCTGCGAATGGTAGTAACTTCACCAACTGGGTTATAAATTTGAGGATTCTCCTCACTGCTGCACAAAAGGAATATGTGCTAGATGTGCTGCTAGGCCCCCCACCAGCTCCTGATGCCCCTGACGAGCAAAAGAATGTCTATGTGACTCATCAGGAGGACCACAACTTAGTTCATTGCGGCATACTGTATGGGCTAGAGCCAGAACTTCGAAAGCGTTTCGAAAATGGCAATGCCTTTGATACCATGGGAGAATTGAAAATGATTTTCGATACCCATGCTGCCGTAGAGAGTTATAATGCTACAGAAAAGTTCTTTAGCTGCATGATGGAGGAAAACAGCTCCGTTAGTGAGCACGTGTACTCAAAATGTCCAGATGCGCCGATAAGCTTGTGTCCTTGGGAATAACGATTCCCATTGACTTAGGCATACATCATGTTCTCAATCTACGCCACCTAGATACAAGAGCTTCGTGATGAACTATAATATGGGGCATGAAGAAGTCTCTTCGAGCTTCACAATGCTTAAGACTGAAGTGGAGATTAGGAAAGAACATCAAGTGTTGATGATCAATAGGACCACGGTTTCAAGAAGGACAAGAAAGGCAAGCACAAGGGAAAGAAGGGTCGAAGTCATTGCACGCTGAAAAGAAACCCGGGCTGGCCTAAGTCCGACACCGAGTGCTACTATTGCAAGGGGACTGGCCATTGAAGCATTTGCCCCCAAGTATTTGGCGGACAAGAAGTCAGCAAGGCAAACAAAGGTATATGTGATATACATGTTATTGATGTGTACTTGACTAGTACTCGCATGATAACACAGGTATTTGATACCGGATCGGTTGCTAATATATGTAACTCGGTTCGGGGCTACGGAACAAGCGACTAGCAAGGGATGAGGTCGATGGGGTGGCAATGGATCAAGAGTTGATGTGATCGCCGTTGGGACGCTACCTCTCCATTTGCCATCGGGATTAGTTATAAACCTAAATAATTGTTATTTGGTGCCTGCACTGAGCATGAACATTGTATTTGGATCGTGTTTGATGCAAAGTGGTCATTCCTTTAAATCTGAGAACAATGGTTGTTCGATTTATAAGAATGATATCTTCTATGGTCATGCACCTATGTTGAATGGTTTATTTCTATTGGATCTCGATAGTAATATTACGCACATTCATAATGTTAATGCTAAAAAGATTAAACTTGATGATGATATGTCTACATATATGTGGCACTGCCGTATAGGTCATATTGGCGTTAAACGCATGAAGAAACTCCATTCTGATGGACTTTTGGAATCACTTGATTTTGAATCATTTGATACATGTGAGCCATGCCTTATGGGCAAGATGACTAGAACGCCGTTTTCTGGTTCAATGGTACGGGCGACAAATCTATTGGAAATTATACATACTGATGTGTGTGTACCAATGAGTGTGTCGGCGCGAGGTGGATATCGTTATTTTGTTACTTTCACGGATGATTTGAGTAGATACGGGTATATCTATTTGATGAAACACAAGTTAAACTTTTGAAAAGTTCAAGGAATTTCAGAATGAAGTGGAAATCATCGTAATAGAAAGATCAAATTTCTACGGTCTGACCGTGGAGGAGAGTATCTAAGTTACGAGTTTAGCACACACATGAAAGAGTGTGGAATAGTTTCACAACTCACGCCTGCCGGAACACCACAACGTAATGGTGTGTCGGAACGTCGTGTCGTACCTTATTGGATATGGTTCGATCTATGATGTCTCTGACCGACTTACCTCTGTCATTTTGGGGTTATGCCTTAATCGAAATGCTGCATTCACTTTAAATCGGGCACCATCTAAATCCGTTGAAACGACACCGTATGAATTATGGTTTGGAAACAAACCTAAGCTGTCATTTCTTAAGGTTTGGGGATGTGATGTTTATGTGAAGAAACTTCAACCGGATAAACTCGAACCCAAAGCGGAAAAATGTGTCTTCATAGGATACCCTAAGGAAACAATTGGGTATACCTTCTATCACAGATCCGAGGGCAAGGTTTTTGTTGCCAAGAATGGATCCTGTCTTGAGAAGGAGTTTCTCGCGAAAGGTGTGAGTAGTCGGAAGGTAGAACTCGAAGAGGTTATTGAACCTTCTCTTCATGGAATGGCGAGTGGCGCAGAAACCGGAAGTTGTTTCAGAGTTGACTTCACCTGATGAAGAGAGAGCTAATGATAATGATCATGAAACTCCGAAAGAGGACACTCTCAACCTCGCAGTCAAGCGGGACACGTGCAGCTCTCTGAATCTGGCAATCCTGTTATGAATTTCATGGTTGATGAAATGGATGACCTACGACGTATGAAGAAGCGATGATGAGCCCGTTCCAACAAATGGCTAGAAGCCATGAAATCCGAGATGGAATCCATGTCGAGAACCAAGTTTGGAACTTGGTGGACTTACCTCACGACCGAAAGGCCGTTGAGAATAAATGGATTTTCAAAAGGAAATCTAACGTTGATGGTAATGTGACCATCTATAAGGCTCGACTTGTCGCAAAGGGGTTTTGACAAATTCAAGGAGTTGACTACGATGAGACATTCTCTCCCATAGCGATGCTTAAATCGGTTAGGATTATGTTAGCAATTGCTGCATATTTCGATTATGAAATATGGCAGATGGATGTCAAAACTGCGTTCCTCAATGGTAAGATTGAATAAGAGTTGTATATGATACAACCTAAGGGTTTTGTCGATCCTAAGGATGCTAATAAGGTGTGCAAACTTCAGCGATCCATCTATGGACTGAAGCAAGCATCACGAAGTTGGAATCTCCGCTTTGATGAGGTGATCAAAGAGTTTGGATTTGTCCAAACTTATGGAGAGGCTTGTATTTACAAGAAAGTGAGTGGGAGCAATGTGGAATTTCTGATATTATATGTGGATGACATATTATTGACTGGAAATGATATAGATCTTTTAAACAGTGTTAAAAGTTATCTAAATAGCAAATTTTCGATGAAAGACCTTGGTGAAGCGTCATATATATTAGGCATTAAAATCTATAGAGATAGATCAAGGCACCTAATTGGGCTATCGCAGAGTACATACCTTGACAAGATATTAAAGAAGTTTAATATGGATGAAAGTAAGAAGGGGTTCTTACCTATGTTGCAAGGCAAGACATTGAGTAAGACTCAAAGTCCGGCTACGGCGGAAGAAAGAGAGATGATGGATAAGATCCCCTATGCCTCGGCCATAGGCTCTATTATGTATGCCATGCTATGTACAAGACCGGATGTGGCACATGCTATTAGTTTGACTAGTAGGTACCAATCGATCCAGGTTGAACCTTTGGATAGCGGTAAAGAACACCCTCAAGTACTTGAGAAGAACTAAGGATACGTTTCTCATATACGGAGGTGAAGAAGAGCTAGTCGCTAAGTGTTATGTCGATGCTAGCTTTGACACCGATCTGGATGACTCTAAGTCTCAATCCGGATACGTATTTCTCTTGAACGGAGCAGCAGTTAGTTGGAGGAGTTCCAAACAACCTGTGGTGGCTGGATCAACAACGGAGGCAGAATATGTTCTTTGCTTGAAGCGGGCGCAGAAGCGATTTGGATGAAAGAGTTCATTACGAACCGGTGTGGTTCCCGGTCGTTGGACCCGATGGTGATCTATTGTGACAACAATGGAGCCATATATGCAAAGGAACCAAGGTCTCACAAGAATTCCAAACATATTAAGCGTCGGTTTCACTCCATCCGCGAGCATGTCAAGGATGGAGATACAAAGATTTGTAAAGTACACACGGACCTAAATGTAGCAGATCCATTGACTAAAGTTCTCCCTAGGGCAAAACATGATCAACACCAGAACTCCATGGGTGTTAGATTTATCACTATGTGAACTAGATTATTTTCTCTAGTGCAAGTGGGAGACTGAAGGAAATATGCCCTGAGAGGCAATAATAAAGTTGTTATTATATATTCCTTATACATGATAGATGTTTATTTTACATGCTAGAAATGTATTGATTCGTAAACATCAATATATGTGTGTTTAATAAACAAAAAGGGTTCCTAGTCATGCCTCTCTTATAGACTAGCTTGTTGATTAACAGGATGATCATGGTTTCCTGATCATGGACATTGGATGTTGTTAATAACAAGGTCACACCATTGGTGGAATGATGTGATGAACATTCATCCGAAGTATAGCATTACGATCAAGTCATTATGTTTCTATTGCTATAACATCATACGAAGTAATCTTTATCCTTAGACCATGAGATCATGTTAATTGCTAACACCGGAAGAGTATCTTGATAACATCAAACGTCACACCGTAACAGGGTGACTATAAAGATGGGTTCAGTACTACGAAGGTGTTATGTTGAGGCTCATGGATCAAGAGTGGAATTTGTCAATCCAGATGACGGATAGATATACTCTGGGCCCTCTCGGTGATATCACATTAGGATAGCTTGCAAGCAAGTGATGTGATCACTAGAATGTTATATCACGGGAATGAGAAAAGAGTGCATGTTGGTAACGAGATCAAACTAGGTATGGAGATACCGATGATCGAATCTCGGACATGTAATATATCGAGAGACAAAGGGATTTAGTTACAAGCGTTAAAGGTTCTCACGATCACAGGAGTCATCGTTGAATGTGTAGGAGTCGATCGGATCTCGTGTCCTGCTGCTGATTATTGATCGGAGAAGGGTCTCGATCATGTCCGCATTATTCGCAAACCGTAGGGTGGCACACTTAAGAGTTACCGGACACCATTTTGGAGCACACATGTTTCAGACGGAAGAATTTCAAAGCGCAGGAATTGTTTCAATAGAAACCGGAAATTGTTTCGGGTGAAATTGCAGAAGGTGGTTCTACATGTGATATTGAAATATTGCAAGGGGCTATATGTGAATGTTTGTTAATTAAAGTAATTAACAAAATTCTGAATAAATTTAATAAAAAGAGTTTTATTAAATGAGAGAGCATTAAATTTGGAGAAATTTAATGCATTTAAAGTGGAGACTTTAAAAGGGAATGTGAAGAGGCATTTTAATGTGGAGGGGTTACCACCACATGAATGGGGGAGGTGAGGGGTCACCCCCCATGCGCCGGCCATGGAGAGAGGGGGCACCCCCCTCCTCCTATAAAAGTCCACCCATTCCCTCCTTCATCCACACACACCTCCTTGTGAAGGATCTCTCTCCCCCTCTAGAATTATTCCCCCATGGTCTCGGATTAGTGAGATACATGTTCCCGGTGGCATTTAAATGCGGAAGGAGTTCTTTGCTTGGATCATGGGCGAGGAGGTGGAGGTTGTCCGGTGGCTTGAACGTGTGTGCGAGTGCGGATGTGCTGCTGAGTTGCGGCGCTCGGACTTCCTCACGATCTTGAGATTGGCAATTGTACGACTACATCAGCCACGAGTTCCTACTCGTTAACAAAGCTCGTTGTCTACGAGGGTAAGTTCTTGTTGGATGTATGTCCACCCGTTGCTTTGTACCTAGTAGATAGATCTTGGCATGTAGTTCACACCGTAGGAATTTTTTTGTTTTCTATGCTGTGGACCCAACAAAAAGAAGTAGGATTCCTAGGCCACATCCTGTCAGCAGGAGGAGTCGCTGTTGATCCCACCAAGATCAAAGATGTTGAAGAATGGAAAGCCCCAACCACCTAAACAGAAGTCCGCGCATTTCTAGGATTAGCCGGATACTACCGCAAGTTCGTAGAAGGATTCTCGAGCATCACAAGACCGATGACCCAGTTGTTGAAGAAAGATAAGAAGTTTGAATGGACGGACAAATGTGAAGCAAGTTTTTAAGATCTCAAGAAGAGATTGATTTCAGTCCCCAATTTTGATCATGCCGGATATCAAGAAGCCTTTTGATGTGTTTTGTGACGCATCCAAGATTGGTCTCGGATATGTATTAATGCAAGAAGGAAAAGTTATATCCTATATGTCCAGACAACTGAAGCAGCATGAGCAGAACTATCCTACCCATGACCTAGAACTGGTAGCCGTAGTGTTAGCTTTGAAGACATGGCATCATTACCTTATGGGTAACCGCTGTGAGATTTATTCGGATCACAAGAGTCTGAAGTATATCTTCACCCAGAAGGAGCTGAATATGAGGCAAAGGAGATGGATAGAGTTAATCAAGGATTATGACCTTGACATTCCTATCACCTCGGCAAAGCCAATGTGGTAGCGGATGCTCTTAGCAGATTGCCATGTAGATTAAATACCATGATAAAGGAAGCCCAGCCAAGTCTGCATGAGGAGATGGAGAATTTCATAGTGGAGCTAGTTAGTGAAGGATTCTTAGCTAGCATAGAACTCCAACCCACTTTGATTAGTCAGATAAAAGAGGCCCAGAAAGGAAATGCAAGTATCGATGGAATCAAGCGTCGTATCAAGACAGGGAAGGTACCCGGATTCACCGAAGATGAAGAAGAAGTTCTGTGGTACAAAGGACGTATCTATGTTCCAGCAGATTCGGAGTTGAAACAAGTCATTATGCAGGAAGCTCATGATACTCTTTATTCTATCCACCCGGGAGGGACGAAGATGTATCAGGATTTGAAGGAGCAATTTTGGTGGCACAAAATGAAGTGATGAGGTTTAACTCATCAATGCCCATTGTTATGGACTTGGGGTTTGGAGAAGGAGGGAGCACTGGAGACATCTATCGGCTAGCAAACAAGCACACAGGGGACTCGAAGATTTACCCAGGTTCAGGCCTCGCAGAGGTCCCTACTCCTACTTGTCTGCTCGTGGAATTATTGAAGGAATCGAGGATTACAGTGGTGCACAGATGCAATCTCGCGAGGGTTGTGGAAACTAGGGTTGCGTGTGTCCTCCTCACCGCCCCCTCCTAGCCTTTATATAGATAGGCTAGGTCTTGAGTAGCAGGTCGAGTCGGTTACAAGTTAGGGTTTTCCCCTTTGAACTTTCTATCTTTAGCTTCTTCTTGTTCTTCAAGCAATCGAGAGTCCGTAGGTTACTCGAGTTCTCCACTTGGGCTTTAGCGATACCGTGGGCTTCCGCTATATTTAGGTCGTATATGCCAAGCTCGAGTACCTGTAGGGTATACCCATGTCATGAAGAGAGAAGTCGGAAGCTACATAGCCAAGTGTGATATATGTTAGAGAGTCAAAGCGGAACATCAGAGACCCGCGGGACTTTTGCAAACATTGCAGATTCCAGAATGGAAATGAGATTCAGTCAGAATAGACTTTATCACCGGTTTGCCTACATCTAGTAGGGGAAATGACTCTATTTTGGTCGTAGTAGACATACTATCCAAGGTAGCCCATTTCATACCTATCAAGACAACCTACCAAAGTTTGAAGCTAGCGGAGTTGTATATCGCTAGGATAGTCTGGCTGCATGGAACCCCCAAGACCATAGTGTCGGATCGAGGAACCCAGTTTACCTCAAGATTTTGAGAGGAAGTCCAAGAAGGATTAGGAACCAAACTGAATTTCAGCACAGCTTATCACCCGTAAACCGACAGATAAACTAAAAGAGTTAACCAGATCTTAGAAGATATGTTGAGAGCTTGTGTGTTAGAGTATGGATCTAAGTGGGAAGATTGTCTGCCTTTCGCGGAATTCTCTTACAACAATAGTTATAAAGGCAGTTTGCAAATGGCCCCCTTTGAATTTCTGTATGGAAGAAAGTTCCATACCCCGTTGAATTGGTCGCAAGTAGGAGAGAGTCAGATCTTCGGACCCGACATTCTCCGAGAAGTCGAAGAGAAGGTTCACAAAGTCCGTGAGCACCTCAAGACCACTCAATCTAGACAGAAGAGTTATGCAGATAAAAGACGTCGAGACTTGACGTTCAATGTCGAAGATTTTGTGTATCTCAAAGTATCACCATTGAAGGGAATGCAGCGTTTTCGTCTGAAAGGGAAGTTAGCCCCCAGATATATTGGACCCTTCAAGATTTTGAACCACCGAGGAGAAGTATCCTATCAACTAGAATTGCTCGAGAAGATGTCAGTCGTGCATAATGTGTTCCATATCTCGTTACTTCGCAAATGCTTAGAAGTTCTGGAGAAGACAGAAGTTTTCAAGAACATCGATCACCGAGCCATAAATATCGACAAGGATCTAACTTATCGTGAAGTGCCTATCTGTATATTGGAAGAAGCATTTAGAACCACCCGGACCAGAAGTATCAAGTTTCTCAAGATCCAATGGAGTAACCATATTGAGGAAGAAGCCACCTGGGAACAAGAAGATTATATTAGGACTGAGTTTCCAAATCTCTTTATTTCCTAGTTTTTCCTAAATCTCGGGATGAGATTCTGTTTAAGGAGGGAAGGTTTGTAACATCCCAAAAATATTAATCAAGCTTATCAAACTCTAATCACCCAAGTTTAGGGTTAACAAAAACTTTTATTATTAAACTTAAATATGAGTGCATGTGTGATTTGCATTAGTGTCTGAATGCTTGCAATTGCCATGATTGATTGTTACTAATGATAAGGATTGGTTTAAAGATGAATACTACATCATCTAGATCATTTCCAAGCAGAATTAAATGAAAAGAAAATCAAATATAAGTCATATGATCAAATGGTCATTTTGGCCAAACTTATCCACTAGACCACTTTCAGTGTTCCTAGTAAAGGATTTCCAACAGAAACTTTTCCAATTCTTTTCACCCCTTGCTAGAACAACTAAAAGTGAATACAAGCAAACTTTACAAAGTGGCAGAAACTATTTTCCAATCTATTTAAGAGGCAGTGCAAAATTGAATCAAGTTCATATGTATAGATCATCACTTTTCAAAAACCATTCAAATCAATTCCCCTTGACAATTCCCAGCAAGCACAGACTACTAAGCAAGCCACAAGATCACTCACCAAAATTCATTCAAAAATTTGAAAGATGAATTCATACGGCCATTTGATCGAACACCTGGTAGGTACAGTACAACCTCACCAACTATACACTACTTGGAGCTATCAATTGCTCAGCTTTTGTACTGCAATCAACACATTGAATTGTCCTAGATCATCCCTGGTACTTGGTTGTGCAAAGGAGAGGCATCACTGGCCACATCGACCAGTGGCACGCCCGTACCGAGCCGGCCATGTTGGTCGAGTATGAACCACTCGCAGCACGCCGCACCGCCCTCGCCCATGATGTCTAGCAAGTCGTCGTGACCTCACTGCCACCCCCTGTCCACCCCTGGACCCAAGGCGAGAAGTGGAGACGTTGAAAATCGCATGCCCATTTAAGCCGTGGCCATGCCGAGCGCACGATGGAACGCCGCAACTGCCTCGCACGCACACGCCATGCCTCGCTCTCTCCACCCATACCCGCGATCGCCGTAGCCCTAGTGACCGCCCAAACATGACCGTTCGCCGCCGCGCGCCCCGTGACCACCGTACCAAGTGACAAACACCCGCGTACCCGAACAGAGCACCGACGTCGCCCGACCGATGGAGACCGCCCCTTGCCGTGCCGTCACTCGCGTGACAATCGCCATAGTCCACTGCACCGACCCATGCCCTCCTCCGTGACGAACGCGACCTATAGCAACGTCGCCGGAGAAGCCAACCCATGCTGCACTGCCGCCACCCCTGGTGTATAAATAGAGGCCACCCTAGCCCTCAATATCCACACCATTCCACTCCTCTCTCTCTCTCTCTCTCTTAAAAACCTCCCCGACCTTTCCCTGGAGCAAGGCGAGCACTATCCCGTCGGAATTTGACCGGAGCCCGCCGCTGCAGTCAAGGAAGGAAGCCAGCGATTGGAGCCACCCCAGGAGCTGCCGTGACCGCCAATTGAACCGCCGTTGACGACCACCCCATTCGCCCCCCATCACCGACCCTAGCTGGAGCCCCGATAAGTCCCTAGCGACCCCCACCATCGTTTTAGGGTTTGTATCTTGCCGGAGCTGTTCGATGGAGACGACAAACCTTAGCTGTAGGATCCTGTTCTAATCGTAGGGCTAGGATTGCTAGATACCATTTCTGCTTAGTTAAGTCGCTGACGAGTAGGACCCGCTTGTCGGGAGGCCCAGCCATGTAGCTTGGGCCACTTAATTAGTAGTTTCCCTGAGCCCGTTGATTCAAATAAGATTTTTCCATTTTTTGTTAAAACCAGATTCTGTCAGTAGATTCCAAATTCAATTCAAAGAGATTCACCGAACCAAATTGCATGATTCCAATTTTGTTAGAAAGGTATTGAAATTATCTAACCACTCCCGTTGGATTCAAAAAATTTAGACTAATAGATCACATATACCAAAAATAACAAGACAGAGACTTTTGGCATTTCAAGCATTTTTCTAAAATAAACTATAATTTTTTTGAGATGATTCCACCTCTCAAAAATCACATTTGCCATGCTCTACATGAATATGTAAAAATATTTGGTTTTACAAATGTGCAACATGGCTTAGTATTAAAGGAGTGCTATAGAGGCATTTGTTGTCACTTTAATATTATTAAATAGTAATATTAAATCTTGTAATATATGATCACCATTTTAAATCACATTCCCAAATGTTGGAATAGATGGTGATGGCATGTGTCAACATGATCCACTATTTTAATTGGAGAATATGAAACCTTAAGGATTTAAAATGAGTAGAAATTACTTTTCTAAAATAAGAAGAATAAGAAAATGTGAATATTCCACATTATGATAGAAATGATGCTAGATCATCTAGTATGAGCCCTTGTGTGCTAAATAGAAGTAGTGAAGTGTTGTTTGGTGATTGTGTACATTGAATGTGTTTATAGACGCTAGTACCGACCTGAGCTACAACGAGGAGGAGTACTTCGAGGAGAAAGAAGAGAACTTCAACGACTATAACCAACAAGGCAAGCTATTAGTGCGAGCTAACTAATGCAAGATGCACTAGGCATGCTTGGTTATGCAACTTTGATTACACCCATCCCAGTTTTACTCCAAGCTTTACTCTCCCCTTTACTATAGTTTCTTACTTAGTAATGAATTGTGATTAGTGGAAATTAGATTGGATCCTATCAAGAGCATAGGACTAGTCTTGGATACTTATACTTTATTTAGCACCCCCAATAGTGATACCCTCAATATTAGTGGCTAGTGCTAAGCTAAAACTTGATTACTTTACATGGGAATACTTGGTGAAAATGATTATGAAAACCTTGGAATGAAGATTCATTCTATTGAAATGTTTTGACATGTGTTGTGAAACACAATGGTTTGATGATGAAACTGATGAGGCATGGGCCTTGACTTTAATAAAAACTGATGGTTGGGTTCGGATGCGATACCATTCCAATTTTACCGTACAACCACAATACCTGAGTTGGGTAGGGCTTGACTAGAAGTTTATATGTCTTAGTATGGGTTCCCTTGCGTAAGAGGTTGAGCTGAGGCTATCTCGTGATGAATGTTCACCTATGCAGTACCCAGGATGGCAGATGGCCATGGCTGGGAGGCCAAACTCACAGGGGAGGTGCCTATACTAGGGTGTGTAATTGAAAGGTTAAGATTGATTATCCGCATACTAAGTATGATGATTCAGGGTTACTCCTAACGGATGTATCGAATTTTGTGGTGAAAGTGTACCACCTCTGCAGAGTGTCAAACTATTCGAATAGCCGCGTCCGCGGTTATAGACAGTTGGAGTGGCCATACTGTTCTGTTGTCAAATGTTTTCAAAATGACTTGTGACTTGAAATATGACTTTGACTTGACCATAATAGAGTTGTGGACATGAGATTTAAGTTCCCACTTAAGTAGTGTAGAGAACTAAATTAGGTCTTTACTCTTGAAGCATTATGAAATAAACCCGGCTTTTTGCAACAAACCTAGACCTTATGATTCCTGCTAGTTTTACTTTAACCTATACTAGTGGTAGTTTGTGAGTACTTAAAGAGTACTCGTGGTTTTGTCCCTAGTTATTCCCATGGCCAGACTATGAGGAGGATTACCTGGAAGATAGACAGCAGGAGGTCGATGACAACTAGGATCATCTCCCATCATCAGCATTGCCTGTGATCATGAAGATGAATCCCCGCTATGTTTACTTTCCGCTGCTTTGATTGTATTAAGACTGGATCATGAGATCCTTTATTTGTAAGACCTTATTATGGTTGGTAATGGATGATGTACTATGGTACCACTTCTGTTATGTCTTACAGAAATGGTAATCCTGGGATTGCGATGTATGACATAACAGGCATCTGGACTTAAAAATCCGGGTGTTGACACCCGTCTGGGTTGCCCTCTACTCCCATAGCTGGACCCCCTACTAGCACCGCCTCTAGGGGCTAGGCCGCCCTCACTAGGGTCTACACCGCCGCCGCTCAATAGTAGAGCCGCTCTGGCTCCGTTTCATGGAGAGGGGAAGGGACGTGTTGGTGTGGTATGTTTGGTCGAGAAGGGAGGCGACTGGGAGGGATGGGTCAGTCACGGGTCGGCCTGGGTCTTTTTTTCCAATGCCGATTGAAGCAGGGGTATAATATTCGAAGAAAATTAAGGATAACGGCAAGAGAAAATGGAGTTGATGGGAGGGCCATATAAGGAAGCAACTAAAAATTCAGTGTCAAGAAGGGACGATTTTTTTTTGAGGCCAAAAGAAGTGAAAGTTCAACTAAGGTCATAGAAGGCATTATCCTAACTATGATATCTTACCAACCATCTCTCTCCCACATTTTTAAAATGTCTAGTTATTACTTGGGAGGACAACAAGAAAAACCTTCGTACGGAATTAAAATAAGATTGCATTATCAACAGTTGTGCGTTCCCTTGTATCCGAGTTAATTATCATTAGATCTAAATCAACCGAGGTCCCCAAGAGCAACTGTAGCAGATCCAAAAAACCGACCGAACCTTAAAATAAGCGCTCGTCTATAGTTTTTTGCGAAAAAATGGTACCTATAGCAGATCCCATAAACCCGACCAACCCTTAAACTTTTTTTAGGGAGGGAGAAAACACTCGCGACCTGACCCCTACATACGTGGGCATCATGGCCGAACCGAGTGCGACCAGTACTCGTTGAGGGATTCGCATGGGAGGGACATTTCAGCTCGTCCTGTTCCCGCTTCCGTGCCACCGCCGCTGTCGATCTACCTACTCACATGCCCTCCAGCACTACTGTGTCCCTTAATCGAAGGAATGGATCTAACCGAGCTCGCTGCTGCTGCTGGCGAGGTCGCGTGCCCTCAACCGCCGCCTCCTGCCACTCCCGGCGGCTCCGGGATCTTACATGGGTGCCCTAGCCACCGACACGGTTGCTCATAGCATAGCCGCCGTTGGGGCCAAGAAGAGGAATCGCACTAGCAGTCACGTCGTCCCACAAGGCCCGCCAATCGTTGGTGCTGTCTCCATTGGCTAGCTGGAAGAGCCAATTGGCATCGCCGATCTAGCTCCAAGTCGTGCCCTCGCATGTAGAAGACACGGGGAAGAAGCAGGTCGTGCACCAACCAGACTCCCGCTGCTCCCTCTCTAGCCGCCAGATAAGGAGAATGGTGGCAAAAACAATGGGAAGCCAAATGATAATAAGAGGACAAAGAGAAGCTAAAGCTTGAAGCCAAAGCGTCAAGTTTTAGAGATAAGATCGATGAAATGACCAAGTCAAATGAGGCAATGATAATAAAGACATTGAAGACAAAGATGATCACGACCGAGAAGAAGAATGAGATGAAGCGTGCAATGTGGAAAGCACTCCGGGAAGATTCCAAGCTTAACGCCAAATTGGAGGTGAGGAGATTGCAACTCTAAAAGAAGAAGGCAATGAAGGAGCTCATTGCCGAGAGAACAAAACAATACCGATTGATCTAATCAACATGGCTTCATACCAATTAGTGTGGTGAAAACTTACAAGAATGAAGATCTTAGAGAGAAGGAAGCGAACTCTTCTAGGTGGTGGTGCTTCGACAAGTGGTGGCGGTAGATCGGCAAGTGGTGGTGGCGGTGGAGATGCCTACGGTTTCGGTGACCTCAGCGACGGTGGTGTTGCTTGATGCGACCACGAACGCCAAGAGGAAACGATGGTGTAACTTTTTGGACACCTGCGTTGACGAATTGTTTATGCATGATATGTTGATTGACTTTTTGCATAAAAACTATGAAGTATTATATCGGTTGATCACAATTGCATCTATATCGATTGCCTATTGAAAACTGTCAAAATTACAGTTTTACGATCACTGAATGCAGGATCTATTTTGCGCCGGCCCAAATAGACCCATAAAAGGAGTTTTACACGGCCTGTAAACCATTTTTACGGCCCGCCGGCGTTTACGGGATATGCTAGATTTGCTAAGAAAAAACAGAGGTCGTCCAAAGTCCAAACCCTCGGTGGAACTCTGAAATTCTGGCCGCGCTTTCTCTCATCTCGCCGCCGCCTCCTGCTCGGGTACTGTTCCTCTCCCATCGCCGCCGCCTCCCGCTCGGATACTGTTCCTCTCCCCACTACAGGAAATGAGCCTAGCACCGATGGCCGGAACCCGTCGGCGTACACCCAGTATACCGTCGGGGTAGGCTGCGCCGACGGTGGCCGTCGGCGTAAACCCGTCGGCGTAGCACCTCGTAGGCGTATACACGGATCCCGTCGGCGTACGAAAACCCTTCGGCGTATAACCTAGGCCGACAGGAAGTTAGAGCCGTCGGTGCACGCGCCGTCGGCGTAGGCTCCGGGGGGCCCACTTGGCGCAGGTAACGTCCGTCAGCTTCCTCCTCTATACGCCAACGGCCTCACCGTCGGCCCAGCATGCCACGTGTCCATCCCTGCAGCTCCTGCGTGGTCCTTACGCCGACGGTAATGCCGTCGGCCCAGGTTGATTTGCTGGGCCACGCAGGACCTACACCGACGGCAATGCCGTCGACCCAGGCTGACTTGCTGGGCCACGCAGGACGGTACGCCGACGGCAATGCCGTCGGCCCAGGTTGACTAGGTGCCATATGGTCGTCTCTACGCCGACGGCAATGCCGTCGGCATAGAGTATGCCCTTGATTTTATTTATTTGGGTCTTTTGCTTCATTTCCTTGCGTTTAAAACTCCCGCAACCGGGCGTAGGCATTCAACACATACACATAAAGGCAAACATAAGGTCATCATCATCAAAATATCATATAGGTACATGATAGGTAGATCATCCACATAGGTAGTATCGATACAAAAGTTCCCTACAAATCGGAGAGCTAGAGAGACCCATGTCTCCCCGCGTGAAGTCAGGCGTACGACGACGTGGAACAGCCGCCGTCGAACCAGCACCAGAAGAAGGAGGAGTACCACCGCCACGACCGGTAGAAGGAGAAGCATCATCATCAGGAGTAGAATCACCACCACCCGAAGCACCACCCGAAGCACCAGGAGAACCACGACCGGTATGAACCGGTGTTATCGTGCGCGAGAAAGAAGCCAGGCGGAAAGATCTTCTCTAACTTGCATAGCAACTCCGGCACTACATCATGCAGCTTCTCAATAATCAGGGGACATATCTGCTTGGCACAGAGCGTGCGGAAGAAATGGCTCAACTCTGCAAGCACTCTCCAGACATGCTCAGGGAGATACCCTCGAACCATCACCGGCATCAGCCGCTCAATCCATATATGATAGTCGTGACTCTTGAGCCCGATGACTTTTCCAGTTGAAAGATTGACTCCCTTGCTCATATTCAAACAATAACCATCCGGGAACATCACGACGAATTTGAGCCACTGTAATGACTCCTTCCTTTGGAGGCCATCAAGATAGTAGTTGGCATGCGGCTTGAACCAATTTTTCCGATTGTGTTCAGGAGGTTGCATGTGTAGTCTCTTCCTATCACATAGCTCCTCAACATCGACTCTAGCCTTGACATTGTCCTTTGACTTCTCAGGAATGTTCAGGACTGTGTAAAAGAGGGACTCTGCAACGTTCTTTTTGGTGTGCATCACATCGATGTTATGGGGAAGTTCGAGGTCCTTGTAATACGCGAGCTTCGTTATGCCTGCCTCGTGAGTCCAGTTGTGTGTTACACCATATCCTGCAAATTGTGGGACACCAGACTCAGTACGCACGAGAGCACGTAGCTCGGCATCAACAGCTACACCATCGAACGTTGGTATCTTTTTTTCTTCAAGCACAACTTTGCCCTTGATGAAGTTCTTTTTGTCTTGTCTGAATCGATGCTCTCTTGTGAGGTACGGTCGATGCGTGTCAAATGCGGAATACTTTTTAACCGCCTTTAGCCAAAGGAACTCAAGTAGGTGCCTGCACACTGGGCATGGCCACTTACCACCTGTACACCATCCGTAGAATAGGGCGTACCCGGGCATGTCGTGCATCGAATAGTGGAACCAAACTTTCATGTAGAAGTTTGTCTTTGATGCACGGTCGTATGTCAACGTCCCGTGGTGCCAAGAGTGGTTCATATCTTCCACAAGCGGATGCATGTAGACACTCAAATTCTTCCCCGGGTATTCAGGCCCTGGAATGATCAGCGACAGGAATATGGTCTTCCTTTGCATTAGGGCTCCGGGAGGGAGATTGAGCGGAATAACAAATACGGGCCAGCAGCTGTACGAGGCAGTCGACATACCATATGGATTGAATCCATCGGTTGCAATCGCAATTCGGCGTTCGAGCCTCTGCTGCCTCATCGGGGTGGTCTCTATCAAAGTTCTTCCATGCCTTACCATCAGATGGATGTCCCATCTTTACCCGTCCGTGCTCGTCCTTGTATCTCTTCCCCGTCTTGTGCCATGTCATTTGTGTGGCAGACTCCTTGGTCATGTAAAGCCGCTGGATTCTTTTTATAAACGGGAGATAACGAAGAATCTTCATAGCGACTTTTGACTGTGTCATCTAACCATCGGCTCCCTTTACCTCATGATACCTAGAGGCCCCACACTTGCTACAGTACTTGTCACCCGCAAACTGTTTCCAAAACAAGAGGCAGCCTTTTGGACAACAATCTATCTTTTCGTATTCCATGTTGAGCGCTTGCACTATTTTCTTCACTTCGTACATGGTTTTAGGCAGACAATGCCCTTCGGGCAACATGTTACCATATGTCTGCAGATGATCTTCAAAGCATGAACGGGTGTTGCCGTACTGGAGCTTTAGAGTTAGTACTTGCAAGATGGCATCGAGCTGAGAAATATTTGAACCCTCGTACAGAGGCCTCTTAGCCGAGGCCATCATATCATAGAAGGCCTTCGCGCTTGGCTCTGGTTCCTCTAGTTCACGCGGTTCTTCCGGTTCTGGTGGTTCCTCTGGTTCACCTGAAGGTGGCGAATCTACCATGTTTGCATCACGGAGATCATCTAGCAAGTTCCTAATCCCATCGCCCTCATTGCCATTGATCCGCTGCCGCATCACCTCACCTCTGTCACGGTCGTACTGAGTAAAGTCGATCATCGTGACAAAGTCCGGCATATACCCAGATTTCAAAAGGTGTTTTTTCATATCAGCCTTGGACTGACGATGACGCTTATTACAACGAGCGCAAGGGCAAGTTGGAAGTAGGCATGCCCTAGAACCACGCGATAACTCCTTCACTAAGATATCGGTCTTCCATAGCCACTCTGTTTTGTCAACAACACTACTACGACCACTGTACATCCACCCATTATCAGCCATCCTCTGCTTTATTGGGAGCCAAACAATAAACATGGCATTTCATATCAAATAATAGCATGAAACTAAATGCATCATATTTTTTATTTCTCTACGGGGCAACACGCATAACCTACATCTCTAATAGGCATAGAGGTTCCTAGCAGCCGCCGGATCCATAGATTGGGTATGTTCTCCATGCTCTACCCCGCTCCGAGACAGAATTTCGGCAGCACCTCCCCGCTGCTCTCTCGATACACGTCTCGGCAAAAAGCCGAGAGGATGTGCATCCGGAGAACAACGGGGAGGTGCTGTCGAAATCCTGACTTGGACCAGAGCAGAACATGGAAAACATACCCAACTACGCATCCGCCGACTGTCTCGTAAATGCCGCAAGCGTTACGGTTCATAATATGCCGACCTCTAATGCATATTTATCCGCGTAACGCTCGCGGACGGGAAATGACACCTAAGTGACGCCACTTGACGTGGAAAATGGAATCTAGTAACATAACAAATGTGCGGGAGGAGACGGAGTTTTAGCTCACCCTCGGGGGCTCCGAGACGGCGGAGGCTCCGAGATGGCGGGGGCTCCGAGACGGCGGGGGCTCCGAGACGATGGGAGCTCCGAGAAACCTACACGAAGAAATATAAAGACAACACTTTATTCACAACATGTATATTTATGCCCATTCAAAAAACTCAATCCAATAATAAGTGGGTTATATGGTGTACAAAACGACTACCATTCCATTATATTCTAAAGCTCTTTCTTACGATTTTGTAAAGTTCAAAAGTGGGTTTCTAAAATTCTAAATACTAGTTTTATATGAGCAGCGAAATTGAAATGCAGGCCCTACCTCGGGGTGGGCCGGCGAGGGAGGGAGGCCGCGGCTCGGGGTAGACCAGGGGGGAGGGGGGGCGCCGGCACGCGCGGGGTGGATGAGGTGGGAGGGGAGGGTGCCGATGAGCTGGGAGGGAAGGGCGCCGACGAGCTCGAGGCCCTGGTGGCTCGCGCGGCAGGCCGCCGGGCTTGGAGGAGAGGGCGCGGCTGGGGAGGAGACGCGGTGGAGGCGGTGGAGACGAGGAGGGGAGATGGCGGCGCCCGAGCGGAGAGCAGACGTGGTGGCGGCCGGGGAGGAGACGCGATGGTGGCAGTGGAGACGAGGAGGGGAGATGGCGGCGCAAGGCGAGCGTGGTGGCGCGGCGGGGATTCGTGGAGACGAGGAGGGGCGGCCGAGCAGAGCTGCGCGTGTGCGTGGTGGGTCACGGGCCAGCCCGTTGACTCGATCTAAGCGGTTCGCCTACGCCTGCTACCGTCGGTAATGCGTTATTTTTTTTTTTAAGGTTACGCCGATCTAGGGCACACCTACGCCGATGGTGGCCGTCGCCGTAGACCTTCTATTTGTTTTTTCCATTTTTCAATCTATTTAAGTAACATATTTACTATTTTAAATACTTTAATATATTTACTATTTCAAATAATTTAATATTTTGACTCGATCTAGGGTTTCCCCTACGTCGACGGTGTTAACGCATGTCCGGGAAGGGGGTCACACCAGGACATGGCCCCTACCAACCTTGCACCACTCTCACACACATATGCTAGGGGCACATGCAAGTTTTCATGTGATTCCGATGCTCCGGTGGTCTTCCTCCGGCGAAACCCTAGACCGGGGGCCCCGGATCGTCTACCCCTATAGCTATCTCCGTACGAGGGTAGCCCGGTGGACCTTTCTATTTGTTTTGGTTTGTTTAGTACATGTGTACATGGAGAGCAATGGTTGGGCCAACTTTGCCACATTCTAGGCCCCGGTTGTCCCGCGGCGGGAGTTTCCACGTACAGATCCAGGATTTCGCTAAGTGTTAACGCATGTCCGGGAAGGGGGTCACACCTGGCGCCTACACATGGCCCCTACCAACCTTGCACCACTCTCACACACATATTCTAGGGTCACATGCAAGTTTTCATGTGATTCCGACGCTCCGGTGGTCTTTCTCCGGCGAAACCCTAGACCGGGGGCCCCGGATCGTCTACCCCTATAGCTATCTCCGTACGAGGTTAGCCCGGTGGACCTTTCTATTTGTTTTGGTTTGTTTAGTACAAGTTTACATGGAGAGCAATGGTTGGGCCAACTTTGCCACATTCTAGGCCCCGGTTGTCCATGGGGAGTTTCCACGTCTGCATCTGAGATTTCGCTAAGTGTTAACGCATGTCCGGGAAGGGGGTCACACCTGGCGCCTACACATAGCCCCTATCAACCTTCCACCACTCTCACACACATATGCTAGGGGCACATGCATGTTTTCATGTGATTCCGACGCTCCGGTGGTCTTCCTCGTGAAACCCTAGGCAGGGCCCCGGATCGTACCCCTATAGCTATCTCCGTCGAGGTAGCCGGTGGACCTTTCTATTTGTTTTGGTTTGTTTAGTACATATATACATGGAGAGCAATGGTTGGTCCAACTTTGCCACATTCTAGGCCCCGGTTGTCCCGCGGCGGGAGTTTCCGTCTGGATCCGAGTTTGCTAAGTGTTAACGCATGTCCTGAAGGGGTCACACAGGAGCCTACACATGGCACCTACCAACCTTGCACCACTCTCACACACATATGCTAGGGGCACATGCAAGTTTTCATATGATTAGGCGCTCCGGTGGTCTTCCTCCGGCGAAACCCTAGACCGGGGGCCCCGGATCGTCTACCCGTATAGCTATCTCCGTACGAGGGTAGCCCGATGGACCTTTCTATTTGTTTTGGTTTTTTTAGTACATATATACATGGAGAGCAATGGTTGGGCCAACATTGCCACATTCTAGGCCCTGGTTGTCCCGCGGCGGGAGTTTCCACGTACAGATCCAGGATTTCGCTAAGTGTTAAGGCATGTCCAGGAAGGGGGTCACACCTGGCGCCTACGCATGGCACCTACCAACCTTGCACCACTCTCACACACATATGCTAGGGGCACATGCAAGTTTTCATGTGATTCCGACGCTCCGGTGGTCTTTCTCCGGCGAAACCCTAGACCGGCGTCCCCAGATCGTCTACCCCTATAGCTATCTCCGTACGAGGGTAGCCTGGTGGACCTTTCTATTTGTTTTGGTTTGTTTAGTACATGTTTACATGGAGAGCAATGGTTGGGCCAACTTGGCCACATTCTAGGCCCCGGTTGTCCCGCGGCGGGAGTTTCCACGTACAGATCTAGGATTTCGCTAAGTGTTAACGCATGTCCGGGAAGGGTGTCACACCTGGCGCCTACACATGGCCCCTACCAACCTTGCACCACTCTCACACACATATGCTAGGGGCACATGCAAGTTTTCATGTGATTTCGATGCTCCGGTGGTCTTCCTCCGGCGAAACCCTAGACCGGGGCCCCCGGATCGTGTACCCCTATAGCTATCTCCGTACGAGGGTAGCCCGGTGGACCTTTCTATTTATTTTGGTTTGTTTAGTACATGTGTACATGGAGAGAAATGGTTGGGCCAACTTTGCCACATTCTAGGCCCCGGTTGTCCCGCGGCGGGAGTTTCCACGTATAGATCCAGGATTTCGCTAAGTGTTAAGCATGTCCGTGAAGGGGGTCACACCTGGCGCCTACACATGGCACCTACCAACCTTGCACCACTCTCACACACATATGCTAGGGGCACATGCAAATTTTCATGTGATTAGCGCTCAGTGGTCTTCCTCGTGAAACCCTAGGCAGGGGCCGGATCGTCTACCCCTATAGCTATCTCCGTCTGAGGTAGCCGGTGGATCTTTCTATTTGTTTTGGTTTGTTTAGTACATATATACATGGAGAGCAATGGTTGGGCCAACTTTGCCACATTCTAGGCCCCGGTTGTCCCGCGGCGGGAGTTTCCACGTCTGAGATCCGAGTTGCTAAGTGTTAAGCATGTCCGTGAAGGGGGTCACACCTGGCGCCTACACATGGCACCTACCAACCTTGAACCACTCTCACACACATATGCTAGGGGAACATGCAAGTTTTCATGTGATTCCGACGCTAGGGTGGTCTTCCTCCGGCGAAACCCTAGACCGGGGGCCCCGGATCGTCTACCCCTATAGCTATCTCCGTACGAGGGTAGCCCGGTGGACCTTTCTATTTGTTTTGGTTTGTTTAGTACATATATACATGGAGAGCAATGGTTGGGCCAACTTTGCCACATTCTAGGCCCGGTTGTCCATGGCGGGAGTTTCCACGTCTGAGATCCGAGTTTCGCTAAGTGTTAGCATGTCCGGGAAGGGGTCACACACATGGCCCCTACCAACCTTGAACCACTCTCACACACATATGCTAGGGGCACATGCAAGTTTTCATGTGATTCCGACGCTTCGGTGGTCTTCCTCCGGCGAAACCCTAGACTGGGGCCCCGGATCGTCTACCCCTATAGCTATCTCCTTACGAGGGTAGCCCGGTGGACCTTTCTGTTTGTTTTGGTTTGTTTAGTACATATATACATGGAGAGCAATGGTTGGGCCAACTTTGGCACATTCTAGGCCCCGGTTGTCCCACGGCGGGAGTTTCCACGTACAGATCCAGGATTTCGCTAAGTGTTAACGCATGTCCGGAAAGGGGGTCACACCTGGCGCCTACACATGGCCCCTATCAACCTTGCACCACTCTCACACACATATGCTAGGGGCACATGCAAGTTTTCATGTGATTCCGACGCTCCGGTGGTCTTCCTCCGGCGAAACCCTAGACCGGGGGCCCCGGATCGTCTACCCCTATAGCTATCTCCGTACGAGGGTAACCCGGTGGACCTTTCTATTTGTTTTGGTTTTTTTAGTACATATATACATGGAGAGCAATGGTTGGGCCAACTTTGCCACATTCTAGGCCCCGGTTGTCCCGCGGCGGGAGTTTCCACGTACAGATCCAGGATTTCGCTAAGTGTTAACGCATGTCCGGGAAGGGGTCACACCAGCCTACACCTGGCACCTACCAACCTTGCACCACTCTCACACACATATGCTAGGGGCACATGCAAGTTTTCATGTGATTCCGACAATCCGGTGGTCTTCCTCCGGCGAAACCCTAGACCGGGGGCCCCGGATCGTCTACCCCTATAGCTATCTCCGTCCGAGGGTAGCCCGGTGGACCTTTCTACTTGTTTTGGTTTGTTTAGTACATATATACATGGAGAGCAATGGTTGGGCCAACTTTGGCACATTCTAGGCCCCGGTTGTCCATGCCGGGAGTTTCCACGTCTGAGATCCGAGATTTCGCTAAGTGTTAGCATGTCCGGAAGGGGGTCACAGCTGGCGCCTACACATGGCACCTACCAACCTTGCACCACTCTCACACACATATTCTAGGGGCACATGCAAGTTTTCATGTGATTCCGACGCTCTGGTGGTCTTCCTCGTGAAACCCTAGGCAGGGCCGCGGATCGTGTACCCCTATAGCTATCTCCGTACGAGGGTAGCCCGGTGGACCTTTCTATTTCTTTTGGTTTGTTTAGTACATGTGTACATGGAAAGAAATGGTTGGGCCAACTTTGCCACATTCTAGGCCCCGGTTGTCCAGCGGGGAGTTTCCACGTATAGATCCGAGTTTGCTAAGTGTTAAGCATGTCGTGAAGGGGTCACACTGACGCCTACACATGGCACCTACCAACCTTGCACCACTCTCACACACATATGCTAGGGGCACATGCAAATTTTAATGTGATTCGACGCTCATTGGTCTTCCTCGTGAAACCCTAGGCAAGGGGCCCTGATCGTCACCCCTATAGCTATCTCCGTCGAGGGTAGCCAGTGGACCTTTCTATTTGTTTTGGTTTGTTTAGTACATATATACATGGAGAGCAATGGTTGGGCCAACTTTGCCACATTCTAGGCCCGGTTGTCCCATGGCGGGGAGTTTCCACGTCTGCATCCAGGATTTCGCTAAGTGTTAAGCATGTCCGTGAAGGGGGTCACACCTGGCGCCTACACATGGCCCCTACCAACCTTGAACCACTCTCACACACATATGCTAGGGGCACATGCAAGTTTTCATGTGATTCCGACGCTTCGGTGGTCTTCCTCCGGCGAAACCCTAGACTGGGGCCCCGGATCGTCTACCCCTATAGCTATCTCCTTACGAGGGTAGCCCGGTGGACCTTTCTGTTTGTTTTGGTTTGTTTAGTACATATATGCATGGAGAGCAATGGTTGGGCCAACTTTGGCACATTCTAGTCCCCGGTTGTCCCGCGGCGGGAGTTTCCACGTCTGAGATCCGAGTTTGCTAAGTGTTAGCATGTCAGGAAGGGGTCACACTGGCGCCTACACACGGCCCCTATCAACCTTGCACCACTCTCACACACATATGATAGGGGCACATGCAAGTTTTCATGTGAGTCCGGCGCTCGGTGGTCTTCCTCGTGAAACCCTAGGCAGGGGGCCCGGATCGTCTACCCTATAGCTATCTCCGTGCGAGGTAACCGGTGGACCTTTCTATTTTTTTTTGGTTTTTTAGTACATATATACATGGAGCAATGGTTGGGCCAACTTTGCCACATTCTAGGCCCGGTTGTCCATGGCGGGAGTTTCCACGTCTGCATCCAGATTTCGCTAAGTGTTAACGCATGTCCGGGAAGGGGGTCACACCCGGCGCCTACACCTGGCACCTACCAACCTTGCACCACTCTCACACACATATGCTAGGGGCACATGCAAGTTTTCATGTGATTACAATCCGTGGTCTTCCTCATGAAACCCTAGACAGGGGCCCCGGATCGTCACCCTATAGCTATCTCCGTCTGAGGGTAGCCCGGTGGACCTTTCTACTTGTTTTGGTTTGTTTAGTACATATATACACGGAGAGCAATGGTTGGGCCAACTTTGGCACATTCTAGGCCCAGTTGTCCATGGCGGGAGTTTCCACGTCTGAGATCCGAGTTTCGCTAAGTGTTAACGCATGTCCGGGAAGGGGGTCACACCTGACGCCTACACATTGCACCTACCAACCTTTCACCACTCTCACACACATATTCTAGGGGCACATGCAAGTTTTCATGTGATTCTGACGCTCCAGTGGTCTTCCTCCGGCGAAACCCTAGACCGGGGGCCCCGGATCGTCTACCCCTATAGCTATCTCCGTACGAGGGTAGCCCGGTGGACCTTTCTATTTGTTTTGGTTTGTTTAGTACATATATACATGGAGAGCAATGGTTGGGCCAACTTTGGCACATTCTAGGCCCCGGTTGTCCCGCGGCGGGAGTTTCCACGTACAGATCCATGATTTCGCTAAGTGTTAACGCATGTCTGGGAAGGGGGTCACACCTGGCGCCTACACATGGCACTACCAACCTTGCACCACTCTCACACACATGTTCTAGGGGCACATGCAAGTTTTAATGTGATTCGGCGCTTGGTGGTCTTCCTCGTGAAACCCTAGGCTGGGGCCCCCGATCGTCTACCCCTATAGCTATCTCCGTACGAGGGCAGCCCGGTGGACCTTTCTATTTGTTTTGGTTTGTTTAGTACATGTGTACATGGAGAGCAATGGTTGGGCCAACTTTGCCACATTCTAGGCCCAGTTGTCTCATGGCCATGGAGTTCCCACGTCTGACTCGATTTCGCTAAGTGTTAGCATGTCAGGAAGGGGTTCACACCTAGCGCCTACACATGGCCCCTACCAACCTTGCACCACTCTCACACACATATGCTAGGGGCACATGCAAGTTTTCATGTGATTCGACGCTCCGTGGTCTTCCTCACTGAAACCCTAGGCCGAGGGCCGGATCGTCTACCCCTATAGCTATCTCCGTCAGAGGTAGCCGGTGGACCTTTCTATTTGTTTTGGTTTGTTTAGTACATATATACATGGAGAGGAATGGTTGGTCCAACTTTGCCACATTCTAGGCCCGGTTGTCCATGGCGGGGAGTTTCCACGTCTGCATCCGATTTCGCTAAGTGTTAACGCATGTCAGGAACGGGGTCACACCTGGCGCCTACACATGGCACCTACCAACCTTGCACCACTCTCACACACATATGCTAGGGGCACATGCAAGTTTTCATGTGATTCCGACGCTCCGGTGGTCTTCCTCCGGCGAAACCCTAGACCGGGGGCCCTGGATCGTCTACCCCTATAGCTATCTCCGTACGAGGGTAGCCCGGTGGACCTTTCTATTTGTTTTGGTTTGTTTAGTACATATATACATGGAGAGCAATGGTTGGGCCAACTTTGGCACATTCTAGGCCCCGGTTGTCCCGCGGCGGGAGTTTCACGCATCTGAGATCGAGATTTCGCTAAGTGTTAGCATGTCCGGGAAGAGGGTCACACCTGGCGCCTACACATGGCACCTACCAACCTTGCACCACTCTCACACACATATGCTAGGGGCACATGCAAGTTTTCATGTGATTCCGATGCTCCGGTGGTCTTCCTCCGGCGAAACCCTAGACCGGGGGCACCAGATCGTCTACCCCTATAGATATCTCCGTACGAAGGTAGCCCGGTGGACCTTTCTATTTGTTTTGGTTTGTTTAGTACATATATACATGGAGAGCAATGGTTGGGCCAACTTTGGCACATTCTAGGCCCCGGTTGTCCCGCGGCGGGAGTTTCCACGTACAGATTCAGGATTTCGCTAAGTGTTAACGCATGTCCGGGAAGGGGGTCACACCTGGCGCCTACACATGGCACCTACCAACCTTGCACCACTCTCACACACATATGCTAGGGGCACATGCAAGTTTTCATGTGATTCACGCCCGTGGTCTTCCTCGTGAAAACCTAGGCAGGGGCCCGGATCGTCTACCCTATAGCTATCTCCGTCTGAGGTAGCCGGTGGACCTTTCTATTTGTTTTGGTTTGTTTAGTACATATATACATGGAGCAATGGTTGGGCCAACTTTGCCACATTCTAGGCCCGGTTGTCCCATGGCGGGAGTTTCCACGTCTGCATCCGAGTTTCGCTAAGTGTTAACGCATGTCCGGGAAGGGGGTCACACCTGGCGCCTACACATGGCCCCTACCAACCTTGAACCACTCTCACACACATATGCTAGGGGCACATGCAAGTTTTCATGTGATTCCGACGCTTCGGTGGTCTTCCTCCGGCGAAACCCTAGACTGGGGGCCTCGGATCGTCTACCCCTATAGCTATTTCCGTACGAGGGTAGCCCGGTGGACCTTTCTATTTGTTTTGGTTTGTTTAGTACATGTGTACATGTAGAGCAATCGTTGGGCCAACTTTGCCACATTCTAGGCCCCGGTTGTCCCAAGGGAGTTTCCCATGCATCTGTGATTTCGCTAAGTGTTAACGCATGTCCGGGAAGGGGGTCACACCTGGCGCCTACACATGGCCCCTACCAACCTTGCACCACTCTCACACACATATGCTAGGGGCACATGCAAGTTTTCATGTGATTCCGATGCTCCGGTGGTCTTCCTCCGGCGAAACCCTAGACAGGGGCTCCTGGATCGTCACCCCTATAGCTATCTCCTTCGAGGTAGCCGGTGGACCTTTCTATTTGTTTTGGTTTGTTTAGTACATATATACATGGAGAGCAATGGTTGGGCCAACTTTGCCACATTCTAGGCCCTGGTTGTCCCGCGGCGGGAGTTTCCACGTACAGATCCAGGATTTCGCTAAGTGTTAACGTATGTCAGGAAGGGGTCACACTGGCGCCTACACATGGCCCTACCAACCTTGAACTCTCACACACATATGCTAGGGGCACATGCAAGTTTTCATGTGATTAGGCAGCTTGGTGGTCTTCCTCCGTGAAACCCTAGGCTGGGGCCGGATCGCCTACCCCCTATAGCTATCTCCTTAGAGGTAGCCAGTGGACCTTCTGTTTGTTTTGGTTTGTTTAGTACATATATGCATGGAGAGCAATGGTTGGGCCAACTTTGGCACATTCTAGGCCCGGTTGTCCCACTGGCGGGAGTTTCCGTCTGAGATCCGATTTCGCTAAGTGTTAACGCATGTGGGAAGGGGTCACACAGGCGCCTACACACGGCCCCTATCAACCTTGCACCACTCTCACACACATATGCTAGGGGCACATGCAAGTTTTCATGTGATTCCGACGCTCCGTGGTCTTCCTCCGTGAAACCCTAGACAGGGGCCCGGATGTCTACCCCTATAGCTATCTCCGTCTGAGGTAACCGGTGGACCTTTCTATTTGTTTTGGTTTTTTTAGTACATATATACATGGAGAGCAATGGTTGGGCCAACTTTGCCACATTCTAGGCCCCAGTTGTCCATGGCGGGAGTTTCCACGTCTGGATCCGAGTTTCGCTAAGTGTTAACGCATGTCCGGGAAGGGGGTCACACCCGGCGCCTACACCTGGCACCTACCAACCTTGCACCACTCTCACACACATATGCTAGGGGCACATGCAAGTTTTCATGTGATTCCGACAATCCGGTGGTCTTCCTCTGGCGAAACCCTAGACCGGGGGCCCCGGATCGTCTACCCCTATAGCTATCTCCGTCCGAGGGTAGCCCGGTGGACCTTTCTACTTGTTTTGGTTTGTTTAGTACATATATACATGGAGAGCAATGGTTGGGCCAACTTTGGCACATTCTAGGCCCCGGTTGTCCCGCGGCGGGAGTTTCCACGTACAGATCCAGGATTTCGCTAAGTGTTAACGCATGTCCGGGAAGGGGGTCACACCTGGCGCCTACACATGGCACCTACCAACCTTGCACCACTCTCACACACATATGCTAGGGGCACATGCAAGTTTTCATGTGATTCCGACGCTCCGGTGGTCTTCCTCGTGAAACCCTAGACCAGGGGCCGGATCGTACCCTATGGCTATCTCCGTCAGGGTAGCCGGTGGACCTTTCTATTTGTTTTGGTTTGTTTAGTACATATATACATGGAGAGCAATGGTTGGGCCAACTTTGCCACATTCTAGGCCCCGGTTGTCCCGCGGCGGGAGTTTCCACGTCTGAGATCCGAGTTTCGCTAAGTGTTAACGCATGTCCGGGAAGGGGGTCACACCTGGCGCCTACACATGGCCCCTACCAACCTTGAACCACTCTCACACACATATTCTAGGGGCACATGCAAGTTTTCATGTGATTCTGACGCTTCGGTGGTCTTCCTCCGGCGAAACCCTAGACTGGGGGCCCCAGATCGTCTACCCCTATAGCTATCTCCGTACGAGGGTAGCCCGGTGAACCTTTCTATTTGTTTTGGTTTGTTTAGTACATGTGTACATGGAGAGCAATGGTTGGGCCAACTTTGCCACATTCTAGGCCCCGGTTGTCCTGGCTTGAGTTCCCACGTCTGACTCCAGATTTCGCTAAGTGTTAGCATGTCAGGAAGGGGTCACACTGGCGCCTACACATTGCCCTACCAACCTTGCACCACTCTCACACACATATGCTAGGGGCACATGCAAGTTTTCATGTGATTAGGCCTCGGTGGTCTTCCTCGTGAAACCCTAGACCGTGGGCCCCGGATCGTCTACCCCTATAGCTATCTCCGTACGAGGGTAGCCCGGTGGACCTTTCTATTTGTTTTGGTTTGTTTAGTACATATATACATGGAGAGCAATGGTTGGGCCAACTTTGGCACATTCTAGTCCCCGGTTGTCCATGGCGGGAGTTTGCGTCTGGATCCGAGATTTCGCTAAGTGTTAGCATGTCCGGAAGGGGTCACACCGCGCCTACACATGGCACCTACCAATCTTGCACCACTCTCACACACATATGCTAGGGGCACATGCAAGTTTTCATGTGATTCCGAGCTCGTGGTCTTCCTCCGGCGAAACCCTAGACCGGGGGCCACGGATCGTCTACCCCTATAGCTATCTCCGTACGAGGGTAGCCGGTGGACCGTTCGATTTGTTTTGCTTTGTTTAGTACATATATACATGGAGAGCAATGGTTGGGCCAACTTTGCCACATTCTAGGCCCCGGTTGTCCATGGCGGGAGTTTCCACGTCTGAGATCAGGATTTCGCTAAGTGTTAGCATGTCCTGGAAGGGGTCACACTGGCGCCTACACATGGCACCTACCAACCTTGCACCACTCTCACACACATATGCTAGGGGCACATGCAAGTGTTCATGTGATTCGATGCTCGTGGTCTTCCTCCTGAAACCCTAGACTGGGGCCGGATCGTCTACCCTATAGATATCTCCGTCTGAGGTAGCCGGTGGACCTTTCTATTTGTTTTGGTTTGTTTAGTACATATATACATGGAGAGCAATGGTTGGGCCAACTTTGGCACATTCTAGGCCCCGGTTGTCCCGCGGCGGGAGTTTCCACGTACAGATCCAGGATTTCGCTAAGTGTTAAGGCATGTCAGGAAGGGGTCACACCTGCGCCTACATGGCACCTACCAACCTTGAACCACTCTCACACACATATGGTAGGGGCACATGCAAGTTTTCATGTGATTCCGCGCTCAGTGGTCTTCCTCCGTGAAACCCTAGGCGGGGCCGGATCGTCTACCCCTATAGCTATCTCCGTCGAGGTAGCAGGTGGACCTTTCTATTTGTTTTGGTTTGTTTAGTACATATATACATGGAGAGCAATGGTTGGGCCAACTTTGCCACATTCTAGGCCCCGGTTGTCCACATGGGAGTTTCCACGCATGCATCCGAGGATTTCGCTAAGTGTTAACGCATGTCCGGAAGGGGTCACACTGGCGCCACACATGGCCCCTACCAACCTTGCACCACTCTCACACACATATTCTAGGGGCACATGCAAGTTTTCATGTGATTCTGACGCTCCAGTGGTCTTCCACCGGCGAAACCCTAGACCAGGGGCCCCAGATCGTCTACCCCTTTAGCTATCTCCGTACGAGGGTAGCCCGGTGGACCTTTCTATTTGTTTTGGTTTGTTTAGTACATATATACACGGAGAGCAATGGTTGGGCCAACTTTGCCACATTCTAGGCCCCGGTTGTCCCGCGGCGGGAGTTTCCACGTACAGATCCAGGATTTCGCTAAGTGTTAACGCATGTCCGGGAAGGGGGTCACACATGGCACCTACCAACCTTGCACCACTCTCACACACATATTCTAGGGGCACATGCAAGTTTTCATGTGATTCCGACGCTCCGGTGGTCTTCCTCCGGCGAAACCCTAGACCAAGGGCCCCCGATCGTCTACCCCTATAGCTATCTCCGTACGAGGGCAGCCCGGTGGACCTTTCTATTTGTTTTGGTTTGTTTAGAACATATATACACGAAGAGCAATGGTTGGGACAACTTTGCCACATTCTAGGCCCCGGTTGTCCCGCGGCGGGAGTTTCCACGTACAGATCCAGGATTTCGCTAAGTGTTAACGCATGTCCGGGAAGGGGGTCACACATGGCACCTACCAACCTTGCACCACTCTCACACACATATGCTAGGGGCACATGCAAGTTTTCATGTGATTCCATGTTCATGGTCTTCCTCGTGAAACCTAGACCGAGGGCCCCGGATCGTCAACCCCTATAGCTATCTCCGTACGAGGGTAGCCCGGTGGACCTTTCTATTTGTTTTGGTTTGTTTAGTACATATATACACGGAGAGCAATGGTTGGGCCAACTTTGCCACATTCTAGGCCCCGGTTGTCCCACATGGGAGTTTCCACGCATGTATCCAAGATTTCGCTAAGTGTTAACGCATGTCCGGGAAGGGGGTCACACCTGGCGCCTACACATGGCACCTACCAACCTTGCACCACTCTCACACACATATGCTAGGGGCACATGCAAGTTTTCATGTGATTCCGACGCTCCGGTGGTCTTCCTCCGGCGAAACCCTAGACCGGGGGCCCCGGATCGTCTACCCCTATAGCTATCTCCGTACGAGGGTAGCCCGTGGACCTTTCTACTTGTTTTGGTTTGTTTAGTACATATATACACGGAGAGCAATGGTTGGGCCAACTTTGCACATTCTAGGCCCCGGTTGTCCCAAGGGAGTTTCCACGCATGCATCCGAGATTTCCTAAGTGTTAACGCATGTCCGGAAGGGGTCACACAGCACCCTACATGGCACCTACCAACCTTGCACCACTCTCACACACATATGCTAGGGGCACATGCAAGTTTTCATGTGATTCCGACGCTCCGGTGGTCTTCCTCCGGCGAAACCCTAGACCGGGGGCCCCGGATCGTCTACCCCTATAGCTATCTCCGTACGAGGGTAGCCCGGTGGACCTTTCTATTTGTTTTGGTTTGTTTAGTACATATATACATGGAGAGCAATGGTTGGGCCAACTTTTCCACATTCTAGGCCCCGGTTGTCCATGCCAAGGGAGTTTCCACGCATGATCCAGGATTTCGCTAAGTGTTAATGCATGTCCGGGAAGGGGGTCACACCTGGCGCCTACACATGGCACCTACCAACCTTGCACCACTCTCACACACATATGCTAGGGGCACATGCAAGTTTTCATGTGATTCCGACGCTCCGGTGGTCTTCCTCCGGTGAAACCCTAGACCGGGGGCCCCGGATCGTCGACCCCTATAGCTATCTCCGTACGAGGGTATCCCGGTGGACCTTTCTATTTGTTTTGGTTTGTTTAGTACATATATACATGGAGAGCAATGGTTGGGCCAACTTTGGCACATTCTAGGCCCCGGTTGTCCTGGCGCGGAGTTTCCACGTCTGAGATCCAGGATTTCGCTAAGTGTTAGCATGTCCGTGAAGGGTCACACTGCGCCTACACATGGCACCTACCAACCTTGCACCACTCTAACACACATATGCTAGGGGCACATGCAAATTTTCATGTGATTCCGACGCTCCGGTGGTCTTCCTCCGGCGAAACCCTAGACCGGGGGCCCCGGATCGTCTACCCCTATAGCTATCTCCGTACGAGGGTAGCCCGGTGCACCTTTCTATTTGTTTTGGTTTGTTTAGTACATATATACATGGAGAGCAATGGTTGGGCCAACTTTGCCACATTCTAGGCCCCGGTTGTCCCGCGGCGGGAGTTTCCACGTACAGATCCAGGATTTCGCTAAGTGTTAATGCATGTCCGGGAAGGGGGTCACACCTGGCGCCTACACATGGCACCTACCAACCTTGCACCACTCTCACACACATATGCTAGGGGCACATGCAAGTTTCCATGTGATTCCGACGCTCCGGTGGTCTTCCTCCGGCGAAACCCTAGACCGGGGGCCCCGGATCGTCGACCCCTATAGCTATCTCCGTGCGAGGGTATCCCGGTGGTCCTTTCTATTTGTTTTGGTTTGTTTAGTACATATATACATGGAGAGCAATGGTTGGGCCAACTTTGCCACATTCTAGGCCCCGGTTGTCCCGCGGCGGGAGTTTCCACGTACAGATCCAGGATTTCGCTAAGTGTTAACGCATGTCCGGGAAGGGGGTCACACCTGGCGCCTACACATGGCCCCTACCAACCTTGAACCACTCTCACACATGTATGCTAGGGGCACATGCAAGTTTTCATGTGATTCCGACGTTTCGGTGGTCTTCCTCCGGCGAAACCCTAGACTGGGGGCCCCGGATCGTCTACCCCTATAGCTATCTCCGTACGAGGGTAGCCCGGTGAACCTTTCTATTTGTTTTGGTTTGTTTAGTACATGTGTACATGGAGAGCAATGGTTGGGCCAACTTTGCCACATTCTAGGCCCCGGTTGTCCCGCTGCGGGAGTTTCCACGCATGCATCCGTGGATTTCGCTAAGTGTTAACGCATGTCCGGGAAGGGGGTCACACCTGGCGCCTACACATGGCCCCTACCAACCTTTCACCACTCTCACACACATATGCTAGGGGCACATGCAAGTTTTCATGTGATTCCGACGCTCCGGTGGTCTTCCTCCGGTGAAACCCTAGACCGGGGGCCCCGGATCGTCTACCCCTATAGCTATCTCCGTACGAGGGTAGCCCGGTGGACCTTTCTATTTGTTTTGGTTTTTTTAGTACATATATACTTGGAGAGCAATGGTTGGGCCAACTTTGGCACATTCTAGGCCCCGGTTGTCCCGCGGCGGGAGTTTCCATGCATGCATCCAGGATTTCGCTAAGTGTTAACGCATGTCCGGGAAGGGGGTCACACCTGGCGCCTACACATGGCACCTACCAACCTTGAACCACTCTCACACACGTATTCTAGGGGCACATGCAAGTTTTCATGTGATTCCGACGCTCCGGTGGTCTTCCTCCGGCGAAACCCTAGACTGAGGGCCCCGGATCGTCTACCCCTATAGCTATCTCCGTACGAGGGTAGCCCGGTGGACCTTTCTATTTGTTTTGGTTTTTTTAGTACATATATACATGGAGAGCAATGGTTGGGACAAATTTGCCACATTCTAGGCCCCGGTTGTCCCGCGGCGGGAGTTTCCACGTACAGATCCAGGATTTCGCTAAGTGTTAACGCATGTCTTGGAAGGGGGTCACACCTGGAACCTACACATGGCACCTACCAACCTTGCACCACTCTCACACACATATGCTAGGGGCACATGCAAGTTTTCATGTGATTCCGACGCCCGTGGTCTTCCTCCGTGAAACTAGGCAAGGGCCCCGGATCGTCTACCCCTATAGCTATCTCCGTACGAGGGTAGCCCGGTGGACCTTTCTGTTTGTTTTGGTTTGTTTAGTAAATATATACATGGAGAGAAATGGTTGGGCCAACTTTGCCACATTCTAGGCCCCGGTTGTCCCGCGACGGGAGTTTCCACGCATGCATCCGTGGATTTCGCTATGTTAACGCATGTCCGGAAGGGGTCACACCTGCGCCTACACGGCACCTACCAACCTTGCACCACTCTCACACACATATGCTAGGGGCACATGCAAGTTTCATGTGATTCGACGCCCGTGGTCTTCCTCCGGCGAAAACCTAGACCGGGGGCCCCGGATCGTCTACCCCTATAGCTATCTCCGTACGAGGGTAGCCCGGTGGACCTTTCTATTTGTTTCGGTTTGTTTAGTACATATATACATGGAGAGCAATGGTTGGGCCAACTTTGCCACATTCTAGGCTCCGGTTGTCCCGCGGCGGGAGTTTGCACGTACAGATCCAGGATTTCGCCAAGTGTTAACGCATGTCCGGGAAGAGGGTCACACCTGGCGCCTACACATGGCACCTACGAACCTTGCACCACTCTCACACACATATGCTAGGGGCACATGCAAGTTTTCATGTGATTCCGACGCTCCGGTGGTCTTCCTCCGGCGAAACCCTAGACTGGGGCCCTTGATCGTCTACCCTATAGCTATCTCCGTACTAGGGTAGCCCGGTGGACCTTTCTATTTGTTTCGGTTTGTTTAGTACATATATACATGGAGAGCAATGGTTGGGCCAACTTTGCCACATTCTAGGCCCCGGTTGTCCTGCATGGAGTTTCCACGCATGTATCCGAGATTTCGCCAAGTGTTAACGCATGTCCGGGAAGGGGGTCACACCTGGCGCCTACACATGGCCCCTAACAACCTTGAACCACTCTCACACACATATTCTAGGGGCACATGCAAGTTTTCATGTGATTCCGACGCTCCGGTGGTCTTCCTCCGGCGAAACCCTAGACTGGGGGCCCCGGATCGTCTACCCCTATAGCTATCTCCGTACGAGGGTAGCCCGGTGGACCTTTCTATTTGTTTTGGTTTGTTTAGTACATATATACATGGAGAGCAATGGTTGGGCCAACTTTGCCACATTCTAGGCCCCGGTTGTCCCGCGGCGGGAGTTTCCACGTATAGATACAGGATTTCGCTAAGTGTTAACGCATGTCCGGAAGGGGTCACACTAGGGGCCTACACATGGCACCTACCAACCTTGCACCACTCTCACACACATATGCTAGGGGCACATGCAAGTTTTCATGTGATTCCGACGCTCCGGTGGTCTTCCTCCGGCGAAACCCTAGATGGGGGGCCCCGGATCGTCTACCCCTATAGCTATCTCCGTACGAGGGTAGCCAGGTGGACCTTTCTATTTGTTTTGGTTTGTTTAGTACATATATACATGGAGAGCAATGGTTGGGCCAACTTTGCCACATTCTAGGCCCCGGTTGTCCCGCGGCGGGAGTTTCCCACGTCTGCATCTGTGATTTCGCTAAGTGTTAACGCATGTCCGGAAAGGGGGTCACACCTACCAACCTTGAACCACTCTCACACACATATGCTAGGGGCACATGCAAGTTTTCATGTGATTCCGACGCTACGGTGGTCTTCCTCCGGCGAAACCCTAGACCGGGGGCCCCGGATCGTCTACCCCTATAGCTATCTCCGTACGAGGGTAGCCTGGTGGACCTTTCTATTTGTCTCAGTTTGTTTAGTACATATATACATGGAGAGCAATGGTTGGGCCAACTTTGCCACATTCTAGGCCCGGTTGTCCTGGCTGGAGTTTCCACGTCTGGATCCAGATTTCGCTAAGTGTTAACGCATGTCCGAAGGGGTCACACCTGGCGCCTACACATGGCACCTACCAACCTTTCACCACTCTCACACATATTCTAGGGGCACATGCAAGTTTTCATGTGATTCCGACGCTCCGGTGGTCTTCCTCCGGCGAAACCCTAGACCGGGGGCCTCGGATCGTCAACCCCTATAGCTATCTCCGTACGAGGGTAGCCCGGTGGACCTTTCTGTTTGTTTTGGTTTGTTTAGTACATATATACATGTAGAGCAATGGTTGGGCCAACTTTTCCACATTCTAGGCCCCGGTTGTCCCAAGGGAGTTTCCACGCATGCATCCTGAGATTTTGCTAAGTGTTAACGCATGTCCGGGAAGGGGGTCACACCCGGCGCCTACACCTGGCACCTACCAACCTTGCACCACTCTCACACACATATGCTAGGGGCACATGCAAGTTTTCATGTGATTCCGACGCTTCGGTGGTCTTCCTCCGGCGAAACCCTAGGCAGGGGCCCCGGATCGTCTACCCCTATAGCTATCTCCGTACGAGGGTAGCCCGGTGGACCTTTCTATTTGTTTCGGTTTGTTTAGTACATATATACATGGAGAACAATGGTTGGGCCAACTTTGCCACATTCTAGGCCCCGGTTGTCCCGCGGCGGGAGTTTCCACGTATAGCTACAGGATTTCGCAAAGTGTTAACGCATGTCCGGGAAGGAGGTCACACCTGGCGCCTACACATGGAACCTACCAACCTTGCACCACTCTCACACACATATGCTAGGGGCACATGCAAGTTTTCATGTGATTCCGACGCCCTTGGTCTTCTCCGGTGAAACCCAAGACTGGGGCCTTGGATCGCCTACCCTATAGCTATCTCCGTACGAGGGTAGCCCGGTGGACCTTTCTATTTGTTTTGGTTTTTTTAGTACATATATACATGGAGAGAAATGGTTGGGCCAACTTTGCCACATTCTAGGCCCCGGTTGTCCCACGACGGGAGTTTCCACGCATGTATCCAGATTTCGCTAAGTGTTAACGCATGTCCGGGAAGGGGGTCACACATGGCACCTACCAACCTTGCACCACTCTCACACACATATGCTAGGGGCACATGCAAGTTTTCATGTGATTCCACGCCCCTGGTCTTCCTCCTGAAACCCTAGGCAAGGGGCCCGGATCGCCTACCCCTATAGCTATCTCCGTCTGAGGCTAGCCCGGTGGACCTTTCTATTTGTTTCGGTTTGTTTAGTACATATATACATGGAGAGCAATGGTTGGGCCAACTTTACATTTTAGGCCCCGGTTGTCCCGCACGGGAGTTTCCACGCATGCATCCAGGATTTCGCTAAGTGTTAACGCATGTCCGGAAAGGGGGTGACACCTGGCGCCTACACATGGCCCCTACCAACCTTGCACCACTCTCACACACATATGCTATGGGCACATGCAAGTTTTCATGTGATTCCGACGCTCCGGTGGTCTTCCTCCGGCGAAACCCTAGACCGGGGGCCCCGGATCGTCTACCCCTATAGCTATCTCCGTACGAGGGTAACCCGGTGGACCTTTCTATTTGTTTTGGTTTGTTTAGTACATATATACATGGAGAGCAATGGTTGGGCCAACTTTGCCACATTCTAGGCCCCGGTTGTCCCGCGGCGGGAGTTTCCACGTACAGATCCAGGATTTCGCTAAGTGTTAACGCATGTCCGGGAAGGGGGTCACACCCGGCGCCTACACCTGGCACCTACCAACCTTGCACCACTCTCACACACATATTTTAGGGGCACATGCAAGTTTTCATGTGATTCCGACAATCCGGTGGTCTTCCACCGGCGAAACCCTAGACCGGGGGCCCCGGATCGTCTACCCCTATAGCTATCTCCATACGAGGGTAGCCCGGTGGACCTTTCTATTTGTTTTGGTTTGTTTAGTACATATATACATGGAGAGCAATGGTTGGGTCAACTTTGCCACATTCTAGGCCCCTTGTCTGCAAGGGAGTTTCCACGTACAGATCCAGGATTTCGCCAAGTGTTAACGCATGTCCGGGAAGAGGGTCACACCTGGCGCCTACACATGGCACCTACCAACCTTGCACCACTCTCACACACATATGCTAGGGGCACATGCAAGTTTTCATGTGATTCCGACAATCCGGTGGTCTTCCTCTGGCGAAACCCTAGACCGGGGGCCCCGGATCGTCTACCCCTATAGCTATCTCCGTCCGAGGGTAGCCCGGTGGACCTTTCTACTTGTTTTGGTTTGTTTAGTACATATATTCATGGAGAGCAATGGTTGGGCCAACTTTGGCACATTCTAGGCCCCGGTTGTCCCGCGGCGGGAGTTTGCACGTACAGATCCAGGATTTCCCTAAGTGTTAACGCATGTCCGTGAAGGGGGTCACACCTGGCACCTACACATGGCACCTACCAACCTTGCACCACTCTAACACACATATGCTAGGGGCACATGCAAATTTTCATGTGATTCCGACGCTCTGGTGGTCTTCCTCCGGCGAAACCCTAGACCGGGGGCCCCGGATCGTCTACCCCTATAGCTATCTCCGTACGAGGGTAGCCCGGTGCACCTTTCTATTTGTTTTGGTTTGTTTAGTACATATATACATGGAGAGCAATGGTTGGGCCAACTTTTCCACATTCTAGGCCCCGGTTGTCCCACAAGGGAGTTTCCACGCTGATCGAGATTTCGCTAAGTGTTAATGCATGTCCGGGAAGGGGGTCACACCTGGCGCCTACACATGGCACCTACCAACCTTGCACCACTCTCACACACATATGCTAGGGGCACATGCAAGTTTTCATGTGATTCCGACGCTCCGGTGGTCTTCCTCCGGCGAAACCCTAGACCGGGGGCCCCGGATCGTCGACCCCTATAGCTATCTCCGTACGAGGGTATCCCGGTGGACCTTTCTATTTGTTTTGGTTTGTTTAGTACATATATACATGGAGAGCAATGGTTGGGCCAACTTTGGCACATTCTAGGCCCCGGTTGTCCCGCGGCGGGAGTTTGCACGTACAGATCCAGGATTTCGCTAAGTGTTAACGCATGTCCGTGAAGGGGGTCACACCTGGCGCCTACACATGGCACCTACCAACCTTGCACCACTCTAACACACATATGCTAGGGGCACATGCAAATTTTCATGTGATTCCGACGCTCCGGTGGTCTTCCTCCATGAAACCTAGGCCGGGGCCCTGATCGCCTACCCCTATAGCTATCTCCATTTAGGGTAGCCTGCACCTTTCTATTTGTTTTGGTTTGTTTAGTACATATATACATGGAGAGCAATGGTTGGGCCAACTTTTACATTCTAGGCTCCCTTGTCCACAAGGGAGTTTCCACGCATGCATCCGTGGATTTCGCTAAGTGTTAATGCATGTCCGGGAAGGGGTCACACTGGCGCCACACCTGGCACCTACCAACCTTGCACCACTCTCACACACATATGTTAGGGGCACATGCAAGTTTCCATGTGATTCGACGCCCTGGTCTTCCTCCCATGAAACCCTAGGCAAGGGGCCCTGATCGTCGGACCCTATAGCTATCTCCGTATGAGGGTATCCGGTGGTCCTTTCTATTTGTTTTGGTTTGTTTAGTACATATACATGGAGAGCAATGGTTGGGCCAACTTTGCCACATTCTAGGCCCGTTGTCCTGGCGGGAGTTTCCACGCATGTATCCGAGATTTCGCTAAGTGTTAACGCATGTCCGGGAAGGGGGTCACACCTGGCGCCTACACATGGCCCCTACCAACCTTGAACCACTCTCACACATGTATGCTAGGGGCACATGCAAGTTTTCATGTGATTCCGACGTTTCGGTGGTCTTCCTCCGGCGAAACCCTAGACTGGGGGCCCCGGATCGTCTACCCCTATAGCTATCTCCGTACGAGGGTAGCCCGGTGAACCTTTCTATTTGTTTTGGTTTGTTTAGTACATGTGTACATGGAGAGCAATGGTTGGGCCAACTTTGCCACATTCTAGGCCCCGGTTGTCCCGCAAGGGAGTTTCCACGCATGCATCCAGGATTTCGCTAAGTGTTAACACATGTCCGGGAAGGGGGTCACACCTGGCGCCTACACATGGCCCCTACCAACCTTTCACCACTCTCACACACATATGCTAGGGGCACATGCAAGTTTTCATGTGATTCCGACGCTCCGGTGGTCTTCCTCCGGTGAAACCCTAGACCGGGGGCCCCGGATCGTCTACCCCTATAGCTATCTCCGTACGAGGGTAGCCCGGTGGACCTTTCTATTTGTTTTGGTTTTTTTAGTACATATATACTTGGAGAGCAATGGTTGGGCCAACTTTGGCACATTCTAGGCCCCGGTTGTCCCGCGGCGGGAGTTTCCACGTACAGATCCAGGATTTCGCTAAGTGTTAACGCATGTCCGGGAAGGGGGTCACACCTGGCGCCTACACATGGCACCTACCAACCTTGAACCACTCTCACACACGTATTCTAGGGGCACATGCAAGTTTTCATGTGATTCCGACGCTCCGGTGGTCTTCCTCCGGCGAAACCCTAGACTGAGGGCCCCGGATCGTCTACCCCTATAGCTATCTCCGTACGAGGGTAGCCCGGTGGACCTTTCTATTTGTTTTGGTTTTTTTAGTACATATATACATGGAGAGCAATGGTTGGGACAAATTTGCCACATTCTAGGCCCCGGTTGTCCCACAAGGGAGTTTCCACGCATGCATCCAGGATTTCGCTAAGTGTTAACGCATGTCTTGGAAGGGGGTCACACCTGGAACCTACACATGGCACCTACCAACCTTGCACCACTCTCACACACATATGCTAGGGGCACATGCAAGTTTTCATGTGATTCCGACGCTCCGGTGGTCTTCCTCCGGCGAAAACTGAACTGGGGCCCCGGATCGCTACCCCTATAGCTATCTCCGTGCATTTGGGTAGCCCGGTGGACCTTTCTGTTTGTTTTGGTTTGTTTAGTAAATATATACATGGAGAGAAATGGTTGGGCCAACTTTGCCACATTCTAGGCCCCGGTTGTCCCGCGACGGGAGTTTCCACGTACAGATCCAGGATTTCGCTAAGTGTTAACGCATGTCCTGGAAGGGGGTCACACCCGGCGCCTACACCTGGCACCTACCAACCTTGCACCACTCTCACACACATATGCTAGGGGCACATGCAAGTTTTCATGTGATTCCGACGCTCCGGTGGTCTTCCTCCGGCGAAACCCTAGACCGGGGGCCCCGGATCGTCTACCCCTATAGCTATCTCCGTACAAGGGTAGCCCGGTGGACCTTTCTATTTGTTTCGGTTTGTTTAGTACATATATACATGGAGAGCAATGGTTGGGCCAACTTTGCCACATTCTAGGCTCCGGTTGTCCCGCGGCGGGAGTTTGCACGTACAGATCCAGGATTTCGCCAAGTGTTAACGCATGTCCGGGAAGAGGGTCACACCTGGCGCCTACACATGGCACCTACGAACCTTGCACCACTCTCACACATATATGCTAGGGGCACATGCAAGTTTTCATGTGATTCCGACGCTCCGGTGGTCTTCCTCCGGCGAAACCCTAGACCTGGGGCCCCGGATCGTCTACCCCTATAGCTATCTCCGTACGAGGGTAGCCCGGTGGACCTTTCTATTTGTTTTGGTTTGTTTAGTACATATATACATGGAGAGCAATGGTTGGGCCAACTTTGCCACATTCTAGGCCCCGGTTGTCCTGCAATGGAGTTTCCACGCATGTATCCGTGATTTCGCTAAGTGTTAACGCATGTCCGGGAAGGGGGTCACACCTGGCGCCTACACATGGCCCCTAACAACCTTGAACCACTCTCACACACATATTCTAGGGGCACATGCAAGTTTTCATGTGATTCCGACGCTCCGGTGGTCTTCCTCCGGCGAAACCCTAGACTGGGGGCCCCGGATCGTCTACCCCTATAGCTATCTCCGTATTTAGGGTAGCCGGTGGACCTTTCTGTTTGTTTTGGTTTGTTTAGTACATATATACATGGAGAGCAATGGTTGGGCCAACTTTGCCACATTCTAGGCCCAGTTGTCCCGCAGCGGGAGTTTCCACGTACAGATCCAAGATTTAGCTAAGTGTTAACGCATGTCCGGGAAGGGGGTCACACCTGGCGCCTACACATGGCACCTACCAACCTTGCACCACTCTCACACACATATGCTAGGGGCACATGCAAGTTTTCATGTGATTCCGACGCTCCGGTGGTCTTCCTCCGGTGAAACCCTAGACCGGGGGCCCCGGATCGTCTACCCCTATAGCTATCTCCGTACGAGGGTAGCCAGGTGGACCTTTCTATTTGTTTTGGTTTGTTTAGTACATATATACATGGAGAGCAATGGTTGGGCCAACTTTGCCACATTCTAGGCCCCGGTTGTCCCACGGCGGGAGTTTCCACGTACAGATCCAGGATTTCGCTAAGTGTTAACGCATGTCCGGAAAGGGGGTCACACCTACCAACCTTGAACCACTCTCACACACATATGCTAGGGGCACATGCAAGTTTTCATGTGATTCCGACGCTTCGGTGGTCTTCCTCCGGCGAAACCCTAGACCGGGGGCCCCGGATCGTCAACCCCTATAGCTATCTCCGTACGAGGGTAGCCCGGTGGACCTTTCTATTTGTCTCGGTTTGTTTAGTACATATATACATGGAGAGCAATGGTTGGGCCAACTTTGCCACATTCTAGGCCCCGGTTGTCCCGCGGCGGGAGTTTCCACGTACAGATCCAGGATTTCGCTAAGTGTTAACGCATGTCCGGGAAGGGGGTCACACCTGGTGCCTACACATGGAACCTACCAACCTTGCACCACTCTCACACACATATTCTAGGGGCACATGCAAGTTTTCATGTGATTCCGACGCTCCGGTGGTCTTCCTCCGGCGAAACCCTAGACCGGGGGCCTCGGATCGTCAACCCCTATAGCTATCTCCGTACGAGGGTAGCCCGGTGGACCTTTCTGTTTGTTTTGGTTTGTTTAGTACATATATACATGTAGAGCAATGGTTGGGCCAACTTTTCCACATTCTAGGCCCCGGTTGTCCCGCGGCGGGAGTTTCCACGTACAGATCCAGGATTTTGCTAAGTGTTAACGCATGTCCGGGAAGGGGGTCACACCCGGCGCCTACACCTGGCACCTACCAACCTTGCACCACTCTCACACACATATGCTAGGGGCACATGCAAGTTTTCATGTGATTCCGACGCTTCGGTGGTCTTCCTCCGGCGAAACCCTAGACCGGGGGCCCCGGATCGTCTACCCCTATAGCTATCTCCGTACGAGGGTAGCCCGGTGGACCTTTCTATTTGTTTCGGTTTGTTTAGTACATATATACATGGAGAACAATGGTTGGGCCAACTTTGCCACATTCTAGGCCCCGGTTGTCCTGCAAGGGAGTTTCCACGTATAGATCCAGGATTTCGCTAAGTGTTAACGCATGTCCGGGAAGGGGGTCACACATGGAACCTACCAACCTTGCACCACTCTCACACACATATGCTAGGGGCACATGCAAGTTTTCATGTGATTCCGACGCTCCGGTGGTCTTCCTCCGGCGAAACCCAAGACCGGGGGCCTTGGATCGTCTACCCCTATAGCTATCTCCGTACGAGGGTAGCCCGGTGGACCTTTCTATTTGTTTTGGTTTTTTAGTACATATATACATGGAGAGAAATGGTTGGGCCAACTTTGCCACATTCTAGGCCCCGGTTGTCCCGCGGCGGGAGTTTCCACGTACAGATCCAGGATTTCGCTAAGTGTTAACGCATGTCCGGGAAAGGGGTCACACCTGGCGCCTACACATGGCACCTACCAACCTTGCACCACTCTCACACACATATGCTAGGGGCACATGCAAGTTTTCATGTGATTCCGACGCTCCGGTGGTCTTCCTCCGGTGAAACCCTAGACCGAGGGCCCCGGATCGTCTACCCCTATAGCTATCTCCGTACGAGGCTAGCCCGGTGGACCTTTCTATTTGTTTCGGTTTGTTTAGTACATATATACATGGAGAGCAATGGTTGGGCCAACTTTGCCACATTCTAGGCCCCGGTTGTCCCACGACGGGAGTTTCCACGTACAGATCCAGGATTTCGCTAAGTGTTAACGCATGTCCGGAAAGGGGGTGACACCTGGCGCCTACACATGGCCCCTACCAACCTTGCACCACTCTCACACACATATGCTATGGGCACATGCAAGTTTTCATGTGATTCCGACGCTCCGGTGGTCTTCCTCCGGCGAAACCCTAGACCGGGGGCCCGGATCGTCTACCCCTATAGCTATCTCCGTACGAGGGTAGCCCGGTGGACCTTTCTATTTGTTTTGGTTTGTTTAGTACATATATACATGGAGAGCAATGGTTGGACCAACTTTGCCACATTCTAGGCCCCGGTTGTCCCGCGGCGGGAGTTTCCACGTACAGATCCAGGATTTCGCTAAGTGTTAACGCATGTCCGGGAAGGGGGTCACACCCGGCGCCTACACCTGGCACCTACCAACCTTGCACCACTCTCACACACATATTTTAGGGGCACATGCAAGTTTTCATGTGATTCCGACAATCCGGTGGTCTTCCACCGGCGAAACCCTAGACCGGGGGCCCCGGATCGTCTACCCCTATAGCTATCTCCATACGAGGGTAGCCCGGTGGACCTTTCTATTTGTTTTGGTTTGTTTAGTACATATATACATGGAGAGCAATGGTTGGGTCAACTTTGCCACATTCTAGGCCCCGGTTGTCCTGCGCCGGGAGTTTCCACGTACAGATCCAGGATTTCGCCAAGTGTTAACGCATGTCCGGGAAGAGGGTCACACCTGGCGCCTACACATGGCACCTACCAACCTTGCACCACTCTCACACACATATGCTAGGGGCACATGCAAGTTTTCATGTGATTCCGACGCTCCGGTGGTCTTCCTCCGGCGAAACCCTAGACCTGGGGCCCCGGATCGTCTACCCCTATAGCTATCTCCGTACGAGGGTAGCCCGGTGGACCTTTCTATTTGTTTTGGTTTGTTTAGTACATATATACATGGAGAGCAATGGTTGGGCCAACTTTGCCACATTCTAGGCCCCGGTTGTCCCGTGGCGGGAGTTTCCACGTACAGATCCAGGATTTCGCTAAGTGTTAACGCATGTCCGGGAAGGGGGTCACACCTGGCGCCTACACATGGCCCCTACCAACCTTGAACCACTCTCACACACATATGCTAGGGGCACATGCAAGTTTTCATGTGATTCCGACGCTCCGGTGGTCTTCCTCCGGCGAAACCCTAGACTGGGGGCCCCGGATCGTCTACCCCTATAGCTATCTCCGTACGAGGGTAGCCCGGTGGACCTTTCTATTTGTTTTGGTTTGTTTAGTACATGTGTACATGGAGAGCAATGGTTGGGACAACTTTGCCACATTCTAGGCCCCGGTTGTCCTGCGGCGGGAGTTTCCACGTACAGATCCAGGATTTCGCTAAGTGTTAACGCATGTCCGGGAAGGGGGTCACACCTGGCGCCTACACATGGCCCCTACCAACCTTGCACCACTCTCACACACATATGCTAGGGGCAGATGCAAGTTTTCATGTGATTCCGACGCTCCGGTGGTCTTCCTCCGGCGAAACCCTAGACTGGGGGCCCCGGATCGTCTACCCCTATAGCTATCTCCGCATTTAGGGTAGCCAGGTGGACCTTTCTATTTGTTTTGGTTTGTTTAGTACATATATACATGGAGAGCAATGGTTGGGCCAACTTTGGCACATTCTAGGCCCCAGTTGTCCCGCGGCGGGAGTTTCCACGTACAGATCCAGGATTTCGCTAAGTGTTAACGCATGTCCGGAAAGGGGGTCACACCTGGCGCCTACACATGGCACCTACCAACCTTGAACCACTCTCACACACATATGCTAGGGGCACATGCAAGTTTTCATGTGATTCCGACGCTCTGGTGGTCTTCCTCCGGCGAAACCCTAGACCGGGGGCCCCGGATCGTCTACCCCTATAGCTATCTCCGTACGAGGGTAGCCCGGTGGACCTTTCTATTTGTTTTGGTTTGTTTAGTACATATATACATGGAGAGCAATGGTTGGGCTAACTTTGCCACATTCTAGGCCCCGGTTGTCCCGCGGCGGGAGTTTCCACGTACAGATCCAGGATTTCGCTAAGTGTTAACGCATGTCCGGGAAGGGGGTCACACCTGGCGCCTACACATGGAACCTACCAACCTTTCACCACTCTCACACACATATGCTAGGGGCACATGCAAGTTTTCATGTGATTCCGATGCTCCGGTGGTCTTCCTCCGGCGAAACCCTAGACCGGGGCCCCCGGATCGTTTACCCCTATAGCTATCTCCGTACGAAGGTAGCCTGGTGGACCTTTCTATTTGTTTTGGTTTGTTTAGTACATATATACATGAGAGCAATGGTTGGGCCAACTTTGCCACATTCTAGGCCCCGGTTGTCCCGCGGCGGGAGTTTCCACGTACAGATCCAGGATTTCGCTAAGTGTTAACGCATGTCCGGAAAGAGGGTCACACCTGGCGCCTACACATGGCCCCTACCAACCTTGCACCACTCTCACACACATATTCTAGGGGCACATGCAAGTTTTCATGTGATTCCGACGCTCCGGTGGTCTTCCTCCGGCGAAACCCTAGACCGGGGCCCCGGATCGTCTACCCCTATAGCTATCTCCGTTTAGGGTAACCGGTGGACCTTTCTATTTGTTTTGGTTTGTTTAGTACATATATACATGGAGAGCAATGGTTGGGCCAACTTTGCCACATTCTAGGCCCCGGTTGTCCCGCGGCGGGAGTTTCCACGTACAGATCCAGGATTTCGCTAAGTGTTAACGCATGTCCGGGAAGGGGGTCACACCCGGCGCCTACACCTGGCTCCTACCAACCTTGCACCACTCTCACACACATATGCTAGGGGCACATGCAAGTTTTCATGTGATTCCGACAATCCGGTGGTCTTCCACCGTGAAACCTTAGGCAGGGGCCCGGATCGCTCACCCCTATAGCTATCTCCATACGAGGGTAGCCCGGTGGACCTTTCTATTTGTTTTGGTTTGTTTAGTACATATATACATGGAGAGCAATGGTTGGGCCAAGTTTGCCACATTCTAGGCCCGTTGTCCCCATGGGAGTTTCCACGTCTGCATCTGAGATTTTGCCAAGTGTTAACGCATGTCCGGGAAGAGGGTCACACCTGGCGCCTACACATGGCACCTACCAACCTTGCACCACTCTCACACACATATGCTAGGGGCACATGCAAGTTTTCATGTGATTCCGATGCTCCGGTGGTCTTCCTCCGGCGAAACCCTAGACCGGGGGCCCCGGATCGTCTACCCCCATAGCTATCTCCGTACGGAGGTAGCCCGGTGGACCTTTCTATTTGTTTCGGTTTGTTTAGTACATATATATATGTAGAGCAATGGTTGGGCCAACTTTGGCACATTCTAGGCCCCGGTTGTCCCACATGGAGTTTCCACGTCTGCATCCGAGATTTCGCTAAGTGTTAACGCATGTCAGGAAGGGGTCACACCGCGCCACCTGGCACCTACCAACCTTGCACCACTCTCACACACATATGCTAGGGGCACATTCAAGTTTTCATGTGATTCCGACAATCCGGTGGTCTTCCTCTGGCGAAACCCTAGACCGGGGGCCCCAGATCGTCTACCCCTATAGCTATCTCCGTCCGAGGGTAGCCCGGTGGACCTTTCTACTTGTTTTGGTTTGTTTAGTACATATATACATGGAGAGCAATGGTTGGGCCAACTTTGGCACATTCTAGGCCCCGGTTGTCCACAAGGGAGTTTCCCGTCTGAGATCCAGGATTTCGCTAAGTGTTAACGCATGTCCGTGAAGGGGGTCACACCTGGCACCTACACATGGCACCTACCAACCTTGCACCACTCTAACACACATATGCTAGGGGCACATGCAAATTTTCATGTGATTCCGACGCTCCGGTGGTCTTCCTCCGGCGAAACCCTAGACCGGGGGCCCCGGATCGTCTACCCCTATAGCTATCTCCGTACGAGGGTAGCTCGGTGCACCTTTCTATTTGTTTTGGTTTGTTTAGTACATATATACATGGAGAGCAATGGTTGGGCCAACTTTGCCACATTCTAGGCCCCGGTTGTCCCGCGGCGGGAGTTTTCCGCGTCTGAGATCCGAGTTTCGCTAAGTGTTAGCATGTCAGGAAGGGGTCACACTGACGCCTACACATGGCACCTACCAACCTTGAACCACTCTCACACACATATGCTAGGGGCACATGCAAGTTTTCATGTGATTAGGCGCTTGATGGTCTTCCTCGTGAAACCCTAGACCAGGGGCCGGATCGTCTACCCCTATAGCTATCTCCGTCTGAGGTAGCCGGTGGACCTTTCTATTTGTTTTGGTTTGTTTAGTACATATATACATGGAGAGCAATGGTTGGGCCAACTTTGGCACATTCTAGGCCCGGTTGTCCATGGGGAGTTTCCACGTCTGAGATCCGAGTTTCGCTAAGTGTTAGCATGTCCAGGAAGGGGTCACCTGACGCCTACACATGGCACCTACCAACCTTGCACCACTCTCACACACATATGATAGGGGCACATGCAAGTTTTCATGTGATTCCGCGCTCAGTGGTCTTCCTCGTGAAACCCTAGACGGGGCCGGATCGTCTACCCCTATAGCTATCTCCGTCGAGGGTAGCCGGTGGACCTTTCTGTTTGTTTTGGTTTGTTTAGTACATATATACATGAGCAATGGTTGGGCCAACTTTGCCACATTCTAGGCCCGGTTGTCCATGACGGGTGTTTCCGCGTCTGAGATCGAGTTTCGCTAAGTGTTAGCATGTCACGGAAGGGGTCACACCTGGCGCCTACATGGCACCTACCAACCTTGCACCACTCTCACACACATATGCTAGGGGCACATGCAAGTTTTCATGTGATTAGGCCTCGGTGGTCTTCCTCGTGAAACCCTAGACAGGGGCCGGATCGTCTACCCCTATAGCTATCTCCGTCGAGGGTAGCCGGTGGACCTTTCTATTTGTTTTGGTTTGTTTAGTACATATATACATGGAGAGCAATGGTTGGGCCAACTTTGCCACATTCTAGGCCCGGTTGTCCATGGCGGGAGTTTCCGTCTGAGATCCATGATTTCGCTAAGTGTTAGCATGTCAGGAAGGGGTCACACATGACGCCTACACATGGCACCTACCAACCTTGCACCACTCTCACACACACATATTCTAGGGGCACATGCAAGTTTTCATGTGATTAGGCGCTCGGTGGTCTTCCTCGTGAAACCCTAGGCAGGGCCGGATAAATCTACCCTATAGCTATCTCCGTCTGAGGTAGCCGGTGGACCTTTCTATTTGTTTTGGTTTGTTTAGTACATATATACATGGAGCAATGGTTGGGCCAACTTTGCCACATTCTAGGCCCGGTTGTCCATGGCGGGAGTTTCCACGTCTGAGATCCGAGTTTAGCTAAGTGTTAGCATGTCAGGAAGGGGTCACACTGGCGCCTACAAATGGCACCTACCAACCTTGCACCACTCTCACACACATATGCTATGGGCACATGCAAGTTTTCATGTGATTCCGGCGCTCGGTGGTCTTCCTCGTGAAACCCTAGGCAGGGCCCCGGATCGTCTACCCCTATAGCTATCTCCGTCGAGGGTAGCCGGTGGACCTTTCTATTTGTTTTGGTTTGTTTAGTACATATATACATGGAGAGCAATGGTTGGTCCAACTTTGCCACATTCTAGGCCCAGTTGTCCCGCGGCGGGAGTTTCCACGTCTGAGATCCGAGTTTGCTAAGTGTTAGCATGTCAGGAAGGGGTCACACCTGGCGCCTACACATGGCACCTACCAACCTTGCACCACTCTCACACACATATGCTAGGGGCACATGCAAGTTTTCATGTGATTAGGCGCTCGGTGGTCTTCCTCGTGAAACCCTAGGCAGGGGCCGGATCGTCTACCCTATAGCTATCTCCGTGCGAGGTAGCCGGTGGACCTTTCTATTTGTTTTGGTTTGTTTAGTACATATATACACGGAGAGCAATGGTTGGTCCAACTTTGCCACATTCTAGGCCCGGTTGTCCATGACGGGAGTTTCCACGTCTGAGATCCGAGGATTTAGCTAAGTGTTAGCATGTCAGGAAAGGGGTCACACCAGGCGCCTACACATGGCACCTACCAACCTTGCACCACTCTCACACACATATGCTAGGGGCACATGCAAGTTTTCATGTGATTAGGCCTCGGTGGTCTTCCTCGTGAAACCCTAGGCAAGGGGCCCCGGATCGTCTACCCTATAGCTATCTCCGTGCGAGGTAGCCGGTGGACCTTTCTATTTGTTTTGGTTTGTTTAGTACATATATACATAGAGAGAAATGGTTGGGCCAACTTTGCCACATTCTAGGCCCGGTTGTCCCATGGCGGGGAGTTTCCACGTCTGAGATCCGAGTTCGCTAAGTGTTAGCATGTCGGGAAGGGGTCACACTGGCGCCTACACATGGCACCTACCAACCTTGCACCACTCTCACACACATATGCTGGGGCACATGCAAGTTTTCATGTGATTAGGCGCTCGGTGGTCTTCCTCGTGAAACCCTAGGCAGGGGCCCGGATCGTCTACCCTATAGCTATCTCCGTCTGAGGGTAGCCGGTGGACCTTTCTGTTTGTTTTGGTTTGTTTAGTACATATATACATGGAGAGCAATGTTTGGGCCAACTTTGCCACATTCTAGGCCGGTTGTCCATGGCGGGAGTTTCCACGTCTGAGATCCGAGTTTAGCTAAGTGTTAGCATGTCAGGAAGGGGTCACACTGGCGCCTACATGGCACCTACCAACCTTGCACCACTCTCACACACATATGCTGAGGCACATGCAAGTTTTCATGTGATTCGGCGCTCGGTGGTCTTCCTCCGTGAAACCCTAGGCAGGGGCCCGGATCGTCTACCCCTATAGCTATCTCCGTGAGGGTAGCCGGTGGACCTTTCTATTTGTTTTGGTTTGTTTAGTACATATATACATGGAGATCAATGTTTGGGCCAACTTTGCCACATTCTAGGCCCCGGTTGTCCCATGGCGGGAGTTTCCCGTCTGAGATCCGAGTTTCGCTAAGTGTTAGCATGTCAGGAAGAGGTCACACTGGCGCCTACACATGGCACCTACCAACCTTGCACCACTCTCACACACATATGCTAGGGGCACATGCAAGTTTTCATGTGATTAGGCCTCGGTGGTCTTCCTCGTGAAACCCTAGGCAGGGCCGGATACGTCTACCCTATAGCTATCTCCGTCGAGGTAGCCGGCGGACCTTTCTATTTGTTTTGGTTTGTTTAGTACATATATACATGGAGAGCAATGGTTGGGCCAACTTTGCCACAGTCTAGGCCCGGTTGTCCCTGGCGGGAGTTTCCACGTCTGGATCCGAGTTTAGCTAAGTGTTAGCATGTCAGGAAGGGGTCACACCTGGCGCCTACACATGGCACCTACCAACCTTGCACCACTCTCACACACATATGCTAGGGGCACATGCAAGTTTTCATGTGATTCCGACGCTCCGGTGGTCTTCCTCCGGCGAAACCCTAGACCGAGGGCCCCGGATCGTCTACCCCTATAGCTATCTCCGTATGAGGGTAGCCCGGTGGACCTTTCTATTTGTTTTGGTTTGTTTAGAACATATATACATGGAGAGCAATGGTTGGGCCAACTTTGCCACATTCTAGGCCCCGGTTGTCCTTGCGGGGAGTTTCCACGTCTGAGATCCGGAGTTTAGCTAAGTGTTAGCATGTCAGGAAGGGGTCACACTGGCGCCTACACATGGCACCTACCAACCTTGCACCACTCTCACACACATATGCTGGGGCACATGCAAGTTTTCATGTGATTAGGCGCTCGGTGGTCTTCCTCACGGTGAAACCCTAGGCCGGGGCCCGGATCGTCTACCCTATAGCTATCTCCGTCTGAGGTAGCCTGTGGACCTTTCTATTTGTTTTGGTTTGTTTAGTACATATATACACGGAGAGCAATGGTTGGGCCAACTTTGCCACATTCTAGGCCCGGTTGTCCCAGCGGGAGTTTCACGTCTGGATCCAGGATTTGGCTAAGTGTTAACGCATGTCAGGAAGGGGTCACACTGGCGCCTACACATGGCACCTACCAACCTTGCACCCTCACACACATATGCTGGGGCACATGCAAGTTTTCATGTGATTAGGCGCTCAGTGGTCTTCCTCGTGAAACCCTAGGCAGGGGCCGGATCGTCTACCCCTATAGCTATCTCCGTCTGAGGTAGCCGGTGGACCTTTCTATTTGTTTTGGTTTGTTTAGTACATATATACATGGAGAGCAATGGTTGGGCCAACTTTGCCACATTCTAGGCCCGGTTGTCCTTGGCGGAGTTTCCACGTCTGAGATCCGAGTTTAGCTAAGTGTTAGCATGTCAGGAAGGGGTCACACACTGGCGCCTACACATGGCACCTACCAACCTTGCACCACTCTCACACACATATGCTAGGGGCACATGCAAGTTTTCATGTGATTAGGCGCTCGGTGGTCTTCCTCGTGAAACCCTAGGCAGGGCCCCGGATCGTCTACCCTATAGCTATCTCCGTCTGAGGGTAGCCGGTGGACCTTTCTATTTGTTTTGGTTTGTTTAGTACATATATACATGAGACCAAAGGTTGGGCCAACTTTGCCACATTCTAGGCCCGGTTGTCCTTGGCGGGAGTTTCCACGTCTGGATCCGAGTTTCGCTAAGTGTTAGCATGTCAGGAAGGGGTCACACTGGCGCCTACATGGCACCTACCAACCTTGCACCACTCTCACACACATATGCTAGGGGCACATGCAAGTTTTCATGTGATTCCGGCGCTCGGTGGTCTTCCTCGTGAAACCCTAGGCAGGGCCCGGATCGTCTACCCCTATAGCTATCTCCGTCTGAGGTAGCCTGGTGGACCTTTCTATTTGTTTTGGTTTGTTTAGTACATATATACATGAGAGCAATGGTTGGGCCAACTTTTCCACATTCGAGGCCCCGGTTGTCCATGGCGGGAGTTTCCACGTCTGAGATCGAGTTTAGCTAAGTGTTAGCATGTCAGGAAGGGTCACACAGGCGCCTACACATGGCACCTACCAACCTTGCACCACTCTCACACACATATGCTGGGGCACATGCAAGTTTTCATGTGATTCCGGCGCTCAGTGGTCTTCCTCGTGAAACCCTAGGCAGGGGCCGGATCGTCTACCCTATAGCTATCTCCGTGCGAGGTAGCCGGTGGACCATTCTATTTGGTTTGGTTTGTTTAGTACATATATACATGGAGAGCAATGGTTGGGCCAAGTTTGCCACATTCTAGGGCCCGGTTGTCCCGCGGCGGGAGTTTCCACGTCTGAGATCCGAGTTTGCTAAGTGTTAGCATGTCAGGAAGGGGTCACACTGGCGCCTACACATGGCACCTACCAACCTTGCACCACTCTCACACACATATGCTGGGGCACATGCAAGTTTTCATGTGATTCGGCCTCGGTGGTCTTCCTCGTGAAACCCTAGGCAGGGCCCCGGATCGTCTACCTATAGCTATCTCCGTGCGAGGGTAGCCGGTGGACCTTTCTATTTGTTTTGGTTTGTTTAGTACATATATACATGGAGAGCAATGGTTGGGCCAACTTTGCCACATTCTAGGCCCGGTTGTCCATGGCGGGAGTTTCCACGTCTGAGATCCGAGTTTAGCTAAGTGTTAGCATGTCAGGAAGGGTCACACTGGCGCCTACACATGGCACCTACCAACCTTGCACCACTCTCACACACATATGCTAGGGGCACATGCAAGTTTTCATGTGATTCCGCGCTCGGTGGTCTTCCTCCGTGAAACCCTAGGCAGGGGCCCGGATCGTCTACCCTATAGCTATCTCCGTCTGAGGTAGCCGGTGGACCTTTCTATTTGTTTTGGTTTGTTTAGTACATATATACATGGAGAGCAATGGTTGGGCCAACTTTGCCACATTCTAGGCCCGGTTGTCCCATGGCGGGAGTTTCCACGTCTGGATCGAGTTTAGCTAAGTGTTAGCATGTCCGGGAAGGGTCACACTGGCGCCTACATGGCACCTACCAACCTTGCACCACTCTCACACACATATGCTGGGGCACATGCAAGTTTTCATGTGATTCCGGCCTCGGTGGTCTTCCTCGTGAAACCCTAGGCAGGGGCCCGGATCGTCTACCCCTATAGCTATCTCCGTCGAGGTAGCCGGTGGACCTTTCTATTTGTTTTGGTTTGTTTAGTACATATATACATGGAGAGCAATGGTTGGGCCAACTTTGCCACATTCTAGGCCCGGTTGTCCAGCGGGAGTTTCCACGTCTGAGATCCGAGTTTAGCTAAGTGTTAGCATGTCGGGAAGGGGTCACACTGGCGCCTACACATGGCACCTACCAACCTTGCACCACTCTCACACACATATGCTAGGGGCACATGCAAGTTTTCATGTGATTCCGGCCTCGGTGGTCTTCCTCGTGAAACCCTAGGCAGGGCCCGGATCGTCTACCCCTATAGCTATCTCCGTCTGAGGGTAGCCGGTGGACCTTTCTATTTGTTTTGGTTTGTTTAGTACATATATACATGGAGAGCAATGGTTGGGCCAACTTTGCCACATTCTAGGCCCGGTTGTCCTGGCGGGAGTTTCCGCGTCTGAGATCCGAGTTTCGCTAAGTGTTAGCATGTCCGGAAGGGGTCACACCTGGCGCCTACATGGCACCTACCAACCTTGCACCACTCTCACACACATATGCTAGGGGCACATGCAAGTTTTCATGTGATTAGACGCTCAGGTGGTCTTCCTCGTGAAACCCTAGACAGGGGCCCGGATCGTCTACCCCTATAGCTATCTCCGTACGAGGGTAACCCCAGTGGACCTTTCTATTTGTTTTGGTTTGTTTAGTACATATATACATGGAGAGCAATGGTTGGGCCAACTTTGCCACATTCTAGGCCCAGGTTGTCCCATGGCGGGAGTTTCCACGTCTGAGATCCGAGTTTAGCTAAGTGTTAGCATGTCAGGAAGGGGTCACACTGGCGCCTACACATGGCACCTACCAACCTTGCACCACTCACACACATATGCTAGGGGCACATGCAAGTTTTCATGTGATTCCGGCGCTCGGTGGTCTTCCTCCGTGAAACCCTAGGCAGGGGCCGGATCGTACCCCTATAGCTATCTCCGTGCGAGGGTAGCCGGTGGACCTTTCTATTTGTTTTGGTTTGTTTAGTACATATATACATGAGCAATGGTTGGGCCAACTTTGCCACATTCTAGGCCCGGTTGTCCATGGCGGGAGTTTCCGCGTCTGGATCCGAGTTTCGCTAAGTGTTAGCATGTCAGGAAAGGTCACAACCTGGCGCCTACACATGGCACCTACCAACCTTGCACCACTCTCACACACATATGCTGGGGCACATGCAAGTTTTCATGTGATTAGGCTCGGTGGTCTTCCTCGTGAAACCCTAGGCAGGGGCCCGGATCGTCTACCCTATAGCTATCTCCGTCTGAGGTAGCCGGTGGACCTTTCTATTTGTTTTGGTTTGTTTAGTACATATATACATGGAGCAATGGTTGGGCCAACTTTGCCACATTCTAGGCCCGGTTGTCCCTTGGCGGGAGTTTCCACGTCTGAGATCCGAGATTTCGCTAAGTGTTAGCATGTCAGGAAGGGGTCACACCTGACGCCTACACATAGCACCTACCAACCTTGCACCACTCTCACACACATATGCTAGGGGCACATGCAAGTTTTAATGTGATTAGGCGCTCGGTGGTCTTCCTCGTGAAACCCTAGGCAGGGCCGGATCGTCTACCCCTATAGCTATCTCCGTGCGAGGGTAGCCGGTGGACCTTTCTATTTGTTTTGGTTTGTTTAGTACATATATACATGGAGCAATGGTTGGGCCAACTTTGCCACATTCTAGGCCCGGTTGTCCATGGCGGGAGTTTCCACGTCTGAGATCGAGTTTAGCTAAGTGTTAACGCATGTCAGGAAGGGTCACACTGGCGCCTACATGGCACCTACCAACCTTGCACCACTCTCACACACATACGCTAGGGGCACATGCAAGTTTTAATGTGATTGGCGCTCATTGGTCTTCCTCGTGAAACCCTAGGCAGGGCCCGGATCGTCTACCCCTATAGCTATCTCCGTCGAGGTAGCCGGTGGACCTTTCTATTTGTTTTGGTTTGTTTAGTACATATATACATGGAGAGCAATGGTTGGGCCAACTTTGCCACATTCTAGGCCCGGTTGTCCCAGGCGGGAGTTTCCACGTCTGAGATCCGAGTTAGCTAAGTGTTAGCATGTCAGGAAGGGGTCAGACCTGGCGCCTACACATGGAACCTACCAACCTTGCACCACTCTCACACACATATGATAGGGGCACATGCAAGTTTTCATGTGATTAAGCGCTCGGTGGTCTTCCTCGTGAAACCCTAGGGCAGGGCCGGATCGTCTACCCCTATAGCTATCTCCGTCTGAGGTAGCCGGTGGACCTTTCTATTTGTTTTGGTTTTGTTTAGTACATATATACATGGAGCAATGGTTGGGCCAACTTTGCCACATTCTAGGCCCGGTTGTCCCTTGGCGGGAGTTTCCACGTCTGAGATCCGAGTTTGGCTAAGTGTTAGCATGTCAGGAAGGGGTCACACAGCGCCTACACATGGCACCTACCAACCTTGCACCACTCTCACACACATATGCTGGGGCACATGCAAGTTTTCATGTGATTCCGCGCTCGGTGGTCTTCCTCGTGAAACCCTAGGCAGGGGCCCGGATCGTCTACCCTATAGCTATCTCCGTCTGAGGTAGCCGGTGGACCTTTCTATTTGTTTTGGTTTGTTTAGTACATATATACATGAGAGCAATGGTTGGGCCAACTTTGCCACATTCTAGGCCCGGTTGTCCCATGGCGGGAGTTTCCACGTCTGAGATCCGAGTTTGCTAAGTGTTAGCATGTCAGGAAGGGGTCACACAGCGCCTACACATGGCACCTACCAACCTTGCAGCACTCTCACACACATATGCTAGGGGCACATGCAAGTTTTCATGTGATTCCGGCTCGGTGGTCTTCCTCGTGAAACCCTAGGCAGGGCCGGATCGTCTACCCCTATAGCTATCTCCGTGCGAGGGTAGCCGGTGGACCTTTCTATTTGTTTTGGTTTGTTTAGTACATATATACATGGAAGCAATGGTTGGGCCAACTTTGCCACATTCTAGGCCCGGTTGTCCCATGGCGGGAGTTTCCACGTCTGAGATCCGAGTTTAGCTAAGTGTTAGCATGTCAGGAAGGGGTCACACAGCGCCTACACATGGCACCTACCAACCTTGCACCACTCTCACACACATATGATAGGGGCACATGCAAGTTTTCATGTGATTAGGCCTCGGTGGTCTTCCTCGTGAAACCCTAGGCAGGGCCCGGATCGTCTACCCTATAGCTATCTCCGTGCGAGGTAGCCGGTGGACCTTTCTATTTGTTTTGGTTTATTTAGTACATATATACACGGAGAGCAATGGTTGGGCCAACTTTGCCACATTCTAGGCCCGGTTGTCCATGGCGGGAGTTTCCACGTCTGAGATCCGAGTTTCGCTAAGTGTTAGCATGTCAGGAAGGGGTCACACCTGGCGCCTACACATGGCACCTACCAACCTTGCACCACTCTCACACACATATGCTAGGGGCACATGCAAGTTTTCATGTGATTCCGACGCTCCGGTGGTCTTCCTCCGGCGAAACCCTAGACCGGGGCCCCGGATCGTCTACCCCTATAGCTATCTCCGTACGAGAGTAGCCCGGTGGACCTTTCTATTTGTTTTGGTTTGTTTAGTACATATATACATAGAGAGCAATGGTTGGGCCAACTTTGCCACATTCTAGGCCCCGGTTGTCCCAGGGGAGTTTCCACGTCTGGATCCGAGTTTAGCTAAGTGTTAGCATGTCAGGAAGGGGTCACACTGGCGCCTACACATGGCACCTACCAACCTTGCACCACTCTCACACACATATGCTAGGGGCACATGCAAGTTTTCATGTGATTAGGCTCGGTGGTCTTCCTCGTGAAACCCTAGGCAGGCCCCGGATCGTCTACCCCTATAGCTATCTCCGTACGAGGGTAGCCCGATGGACATTTCTATTTGTTTTGGTTTGTTTAGTACATATATACACGGAGAGCAATGGTTGGGCCAACTTTGCCACATTCTAGGCCCCGGTTGTCCCGCGGCGGGAGTTTCCACGTCTGAGATCCGAGTTTCGCTAAGTGTTAGCATGTCAGGAAGGGGTCACACACTGGCGCCTACACATGGCACCTACCAACCTTGCACCACTCTCACACACATATGCTAGGGGCACATGCAAGTTGTCATGTGATTAGGCGCTCGGTGGTCTTCCTCGTGAAACCCTAGGCAGGGGCCCGGATCGTCTACCCCTATAGCTATCTCCGTGCGAGGTAGCCGGTGGACATTTATATTTGTTTTGGTTTGTTTAGTACATATATACATGGAGAGCAATGGTTGGGCCAACTTTGCCACATTCTAGGCCCGGTTGTCCCATGGCGGGAGTTTCCACGTCTGAGATCGAGTTTGCTAAGTGTTAACGCATGTCAGGAAGGGTCACACTGGCGCCTACACATGGCACCTACCAACCTTGCACCACTCTCACACACATATGCTAGGGGCACATGCAAGTTTTCATGTGATTCCGGCGCTCGTGGTCTTCCTCCGTGAAACCCTAGGCAGGGGCCGGATCGTCTACCCCTATAGCTATCTCCGTCTGAGGTAGCCGGTGGACCTTTCTATTTGTTTTGGTTTGTTTAGTACATATATACATGGAGCAATGGTTGGGCCAACTTTGCCACATTCTAGGCCCGGTTGTCCCGGCGGGAGTTTCCACGTCTGAGATCGATTTCGCTAAGTGTTAGCATGTCAGGAAGGGGTCACACTGGCGCCTACATGGCACCTACCAACCTTGCACCACTCTCACACACATATGCTAGGGGAACATGCAAGTTTTCATGTGATTCCGGCTCGGTGGTCTTCCTCCGTGAAACCCTAGGCAGGGGCCGGATCGTCTACCCCTATAGCTATCTCCGTCTGAGGGTAGCCGGTGGACCTTTCTATTTGTTTTGGTTTGTTTAGTACATATATACATGGAGAGCAATGGTTGGGCCAACTTTGCCACATTCTAGGCCCAGTTGTCCAGCGGGAGTTTCCGCGTCTGGATCCGAGTTTAGCTAAGTGTTAGCATGTCAGGAAGGGTCACACTGGCGCCTACACATGGCACCTACCAACCTTGCACCACTCTCACACACATATGCTAGGGGCACATACAAGTTTTCATGTGATTAGGCCTCGGTGGTCTTCCTCGTGAAACCCTAGGCAGGGCCGGATCGTCTACCCTATAGCTATCTCCGTCGAGGTAGCCGGTGGACCTTTCTATTTGTTTTGGTTTGTTTAGTACATATATACATGGAGAGCAATGGTTGGGCCAACTTTGCCACATTCTAGGCCCGGTTGTCCCATGGCGGGAGTTTCCACGTCTGAGATCCGAGTTTGCTAAGTGTTAGCATGTCAGGAAGGGGTCACACCTGGCGCCTACACATGGCACCTACCAACCTTGCACCACTCTCACACACATATGCTAGGGGCACATGCAAGTTTTCATGTGATTAGGCGCTCCGGTGGTCTTCCTCGTGAAACCCTAGGCAGGGCCGGATCGTCTACCCCTATAGCTATCTCCGTCGAGGGTAGCCGGTGGACCTTTCTATTTGTTTTGGTTTGTTTAGTACATATATACATGAGCAATGGTTGGGCCAACTTTGCCACATTCTAGGCCCGGTTGTCCATGGCGGGAGTTTCCACGTCTGAGATCCGAGTTCGCTAAGTGTTAGCATGTCAGGAAGGGGTCACACTGGCGCCTACACATGGCACCTACCAACCTTGCACCACTCTCACACACATATGCTAGGGGCACATGCAAGTTTTCATGTGATTAGGCCTCGTGGTCTTCCTCGTGAAACCCTAGGCAGGGGGCCCGGATCGTCTACCCCTATAGCTATCTCCGTCGAGGTAGCCGGTGGACCTTTCTATTTGTTTTGGTTTGTTTAGTACATATATACATGGAAGCAATGGTTGGGCCAACTTTGCCACATTCTAGGCCCGGTTGTCCCATGGCGGGAGTTTCCACGTCTGAGATCCGAGTTTAGCTAAGTGTTAGCATGTCAGGAAGGGGTCACACAGGCGCCTACATGGCACCTACCAACCTTGCACCACTCTCACACACATATGCTAGGGGCACATGCAAGTTTTCATGTGATTCCGCGCTCGGTGGTCTTCCTCCGTGAAACCCTAGGCAGGGCCCCGGATCGTCTACCCTATAGCTATCTCCGTCTGAGGGTAGCCGGTGGACCTTTCTATTTGTTTTGGTTTGTTTAGTACATATATACATGGAGCAATGGTTGGGCCAACTTTGCCACATTCTAGGCCCGGTTGTCCATGGCGGGAGTTTCCACGTCTGGATCCGAGTTTCGCTAAGTGTTAGCATGTCAGGAAGGGGTCACACACGCCTACACATGGCACCTACCAACCTTGCACCACTCTCACACACATATTCTAGGGGCACATGCAAGTTTTCATGTGATTAGGCGCTCGGTGGTCTTCCTCGTGAAACCCTAGGCAGGGGCCGGATCGTCTACCCCTATAGCTATCTCCGTCTGAGGTAGCCGGTGGACCTTTCTATTTGTTTTGGTTTGTTTAGTACATATATACATGGAGAGCAATGGTTGGGCCAACTTTCCCACATTCTAGGCCCGGTTGTCCCTTGTGGGGAGTTTCCACGTCTGGATCCGATTTCGCTAAGTGTTAGCATGTCAGGAAGGGTCACACCTGGCGCCTACACATGGCACCTACCAACCTTGCACCACTCTCACACACATATGCTAGGGGCACATGCAAGTTTTCATGTGATTCCGCTCAGTGGTCTTCCTCGTGAAACCCTAGGCAGGGGCCGGATCGTCTACCCTATAGCTATCTCCGTCTGAGGTAGCCCGGTGGACCTTTCTATTTGTTTTGGTTTGTTTAGTACATATATACATGGAGAGCAATGGTTGGGCCAACTTTGCCACATTCTAGGCCCCGGTTGTCCCGCGGCGGGAGTTTCCACGTCTGAGATCCGAGTTTAGCTAAGTGTTAGCATGTCAGGAAGGGGTCACCTGGCGCCTACACATGGCACCTACCAACCTTGCACCACTCTCACACACATATGCTGGGGCACATGCAAGTTTCATGTGATTAGGCGCTCAGTGGTCTTCCTCGTGAAACCCTAGGCAGGGGCCGGATCAAATACCCCTATAGCTATCTCCGTGCGAGGTAGCCGGTGGACCTTTATATTTGTTTTGGTTTGTTTAGTACATATATACATGGAGAGCAATGGTTGGGCCCACTTTGCCACATTCTAGGTCTCGGTTGTCCATGGCGGGAGTTTCCACGTCTAGATCCGAGTTTTGCTAAGTGTTAGCATGTCAGGAAGGGGTCACACAGGCGCCTACACATGGCACCTACCAACCTTGCACCACTCTCACACACATATGCTAGGGGCACATGCAAGTTTTCATGTGATTAGGCAGCTCGGTGGTCTTCCTCGTGAAACCCTAGGCAGGGGCCCCGGATCGTCTACCCCTATAGCTATCTCCGTGCAGGGTAGCCGGTGGACCTTTCTATTTTTTTTGGTTTTTTTAGTACATATATACACGGAGAGCAATGGTTGGCCCACCTTTGCCACATTCTAGGCCCGGTTGTCCCATGGCGGGAGTTTCCACGTCTGAGATCCGAGTTTAGCTAAGTGTTAGCATGTCAGGAAGGGGTCACACTGGCGCCTACACATGGCACCTACCAACCTTGCACCACTCTCACACACATATGCTGGGGCACATGCAAGTTTTCATGTGATTCCAGGCCTTCGGTGGTCTTCCTCCGTGAAACCCTAGGCCAGGGCCCCGGATCGTCTGCCCCTATAGCTATCTCCGTCGAGGTAGCCGGTGGACCTTTCTATTTGTTTTGGTTTTTTTAGTACATATATACATGGAGAGCAATGGTTGGGCCAACTTTGCCACATTCTAGGCCCGGTTGTCCATGGCGGGAGTTTCCACGTCTGAGATCGAGTTTAGCTAAGTGTTAACGCATGTCAGGAAGGGGTCACACTGGCGCCTACACATGGCACCTACCAACCTTGCACCACTCTCACACACATATGCTAGGGGCACATGCAAGTTTTCATGTGATTAGGCGCTCAGTGGTCTTCCTCGTGAAACCCTAGGCAGGGGCCGGATCGTCTACCCCTATAGCTATCTCCGTCTGAGGTAGCCGGTGGACCTTTCTATTTGTTTTGGTTTTTTTAGTACATATATACATGGAGAGCAATGGTTGGGCCAACTTTGCCACATTCTAGGCCCGGTTGTCCCAGCGGGAGTTTCCACGTCTGGATCCGAGTTTAGCTAAGTGTTAGCATGTCAGGAAGGGGTCACACTGGCGCCTACATGGCACCTACCAACCTTGCACCACTCTCACACACATATGCTAGGGGCACGTGCAAGTTTTCATGTGATTAGGCGCTCGGTGGTCTTCCTCGTGAAACCCTAGGCAGGGCCGGATCGTCTACCCTATAGCTATCTCCGTCTGAGGTAGCCGGTGGACCTTTCTATTTGTTTTGGTTTGTTTAGTACATATATACACGGAGAGCAATGGTTGGGCCAACTTTGCCACATTCTAGGCCCGGTTGTCCCGGCGGGAGTTTCCACGTCTGGATCCGAGTTTTGCTAAGTGTTAGCATGTCAGGAAGGGGTCACACCTGGCGCCTACACATGGCACCTACCAACCTTGCCACTCTCACACACATATGCTAGGGGCACATGCAAGTTTTCATGTGATTAGGCGCTCAGTGGTCTTCCTCGTGAAACCCTAGGCAGGGGCCGGATCGTCTACCCCTATAGCTATCTCCGTGCGAGGGTAGCCGGTGGACCTTTCTATTTGTTTGGTTTGTTTAGTACATATATACATGGACAGCAATGGTTGGGCCAACTTTGCCACATTCTAGGCCCGGTTGTCCTTGGCGGGAGTTTCCACGTCTGGATCCGAGTTAGCTAAGTGTTAGCGCATGTCAGGAAGGGGTCACACCTGGCGCCTACACATGGCACCTACCAACCTTGCACCACTCTCACACACATATGCTGGGGCACATGCAAGTTTTCATGTGATTAGGCGCTCGGTGGTCTTCCTCGTGAAACCCTAGGCAGGGGCCGGATCGTCCACCCTATAGCTATCTCCGTCGAGGTAGCCGGTGGACCTTTCTATTTGTTTTGGTTTGTTTAGTACATATATACATGGAGCAATGGTTGGGCCAACTTTGCCACATTCTAGGCCCCGGTTGTCCCTTGGCGGGAGTTTCCGCGTCTGAGATCCGAGTTTCGCTAAGTGTTAGCATGTCAGGAAGGGGTCACACGCGCCTACATGGCACCTACCAACCTTGCACCACTCTCACACACATATGCTAGGGGCACATGCAAGTTTTCATGTGATTCCGGCCGCTCGGTGGTCTTCCTCGTGAAACCCTAGGCAGGGGCCGGATCGTCTACCCTATAGCTATCTCCGTCGAGGTAGCCGGTGGACCTTTCTATTTGTTTTGGTTTGTTTAGTACATATATACATGGAAGCAATGGTTGGGCCAACTTTGCCACATTCTAGGCCCCGGTTGTCCATGGCGGGAGTTTCCACGTCTGAGATCCGAGTTTTGCTAAGTGTTAGCATGTCAGGAAGAGGTCACACAGCCTACACATGGCACCTACCAACCTTGCACCACTCTCACACACATATGCTAGGGGAACATGCAAGTTTTCATGTGATTAGGCCTTCGGTGGTCTTCCTCCGTGAAACCCTAGGCAGGGGCCCCGGATCGTCTGCCCTATAGCTATCTCCGTGCGAGGTAGCCGGTGGACCGTTCTATTTGATTTGGTTTGTTTAGTACATATATACATGGAGAGCAAAGGTTGGGCCAACTTTGCCACATTCTAGGCCCGGTTGTCCATGGCCAGGAGTTTCCACGTCTGGATCCGAGTTTAGCTAAGTGTTAACGCATGTCAGGAAGGGGTCACACAGGCGCCTACATGGCACCTACCAACCTTGCACCACTCTCACACACATATGCTGAGGGGCACATGCAAGTTTTCATGTGATTAGGCCTCGGTGGTCTTCCTCCGTGAAACCCTAGGCAGGGGCCGGATCGTCTACCCCTATAGCTATCTCCGTACGAGAGTAGCCCGGTGGACCTTTCTATTTGTTTTGGTTTGTTTAGTACATATATACATGGAGAGCAATGGTTGGGCCAACTTTGCCACATTCTAGGCCCCGGTTGTCCCGCGGCGGGAGTTTCCACGTAAAGATCCAAGATTTTGCTAAGTGTTAGCATGTATGTCAGGAAGGGGTCACACTGGCGCCTACACATGGCACCTACCAACCTTGCACCACTCTCACACACATATGCTGGGGCACATGCAAGTTTTCATGTGATTCGGCGCTCGGTGGTCTTCCTCGTGAAACCCTAGGCAGGGGCCGGATCGTCTACCCTATAGCTATCTCCGTCTGAGGTAGCCCGTTGGACCTTTCTATTTGTTTTGGTTTGTTTAGTACATGTTTACATGGAGAGCAATGGTTGGGCCAACTTTGCCACATTCTAGGCTTCGGTTGTCCATGGGAGTTTCCACGTCTGAGATCCAGGATTTCGCTAAGTGTTGCATGTCCGACAAGGGGGTCACACCTGGCGCCTACACATGGCACCTACCAACCTTGCACCACTCTCACACACATATGCTAGGGGCACATGCAAGTTTTCATGTGATTCCGACGCTCCGGTGGTCTTCCTCCGGCGAAACCCTAGACAGGGGCCCGGATGTCTACCCCTATAGCTATCTCCGTCTGAGGTAGCCCGGTGGACCTTTCTGTTTGTTTTGGTTTGTTTAGTACATATATACATGGAGAGCAATGGTTGGGCCAACTTTGCCACATTCTAGGCCCTGGTTATCCCGCGGTGGGAGTTTCCACGTACAGATCCAGGATTTCGCTAAGTGTTAACGCATGTCAGGAAGGGTCACACTGGCGCCTACATGGCACCTACCAACCTTGCACCACTCTCACACACATATCTAGGGGCACATACAAGTTTTCATGTGATTAAGCGCTCCGTTGGTCTTCCTCGTGAAACCCTAGGCAGGGCCCCGGATCGTCCACCCCTATAGCTATCTCCGTACGAGGGTAGCCGGTGGACCTTTCTATTTGTTTTGGTTTGTTTAGTACATATATACACGGATAGCAATGGTTGGGCCAACTTTGCCACATTCTAGGCCCCGGTTGTCCCGGTGGGGAGTTTCCACGTCTGAGATCCGAGTTTCGCTAAGTGTTAGCATGTCAGGAAGGGGTCACACTGGCGCCTACATGGCCCCTGACCTTGCACTCTCACACACATATGCTAGGGGCACATGCAAGTTTTCATGTGATTACGCCTCGGTGGTCTTCCTCGTGAAACCCTAGACAGGGGCCGGATTGTCTACCCCTATAGCTATCTCCGTCTGAGGTAGCCGGTGGACCTTTCTATTTGTTTTGGTTTGTTTAGTACATATATACATGGAAGCAATGGTTGGGCCAACTTTGCCACATTCTAGGCCCGGTTGTCCCATGGCGGGAGTTTCCACGTCTGAGATCGAGTTAGCTAAGTGTTAACGCATGTCGGGAAGGGGTCACACACACATGGCACCTACCAACCTTGCACCACTCTCACACACATATTCTAGGGGCACATGCAAGTTTTCATGTGATTAGGCAGCTCAGTGGTCTTCCTCCGTGAAACCCTAGGCAGGGGCCCGGATCGTCTACCCTATAGCTATCTCCCGTCGAGGGTAGCCGGTGGACCTTTCTATTTGTTTTGGTTTGTTTAGTACATATATACACATAGAGAAATGGTTGGGCCAACTTTGCCACATTCTAGGCCCCGGTTGTCCTTGACGGGAGTTTCCACGTCTGGATCGAGTTTGCTAAGTGTTAGCATGTCAGGAAGGGGTCACACTGAGCCTACACATGGCACCTACCAACCTTGCACCACTCTCACACACATATTCTAGGGGCACATGCAAGTTTTCATGTGATTCCGGCGCTCGGTGGTCTTCCTCGTGGAAACCCTAGACAGGGGCCGGATCATACACACCTATAGCTATCTCCATCGAGGGTAGCCGGTGGACCTTTCTGTTTTGGTTTGTTTAGTACATATATACATGGAGAGCAATGGTTGGGCCAACTTTGCCACATTCTAGGCCCGGTTGTCCTGGCGGGAGTTTCCACGTCTGAGATCCGAGTTTGCTAAGTGTTAGCATGTCCGGGAAGGGTCACACTGGCGCCTACACATGGCACCTACCAACCTTGCACCACTCTCACACACATATTCTGGGGCCCATGCAAGTTTTCATGTGATTCAGCGCTCGGTGGTCTTCCTCGTGAAACCCTAGGCAGGGGCCCCGGATCATCTACCCCTATAGCTATCTCCGTCTGAGGTAGCCGGTGGACCTTTCTATTTGTTTTGGTTTGTTTAGTACATGTGTACATGGAGAGCAATGGTTGAGCCAACTTTGCCACATTCTAGGCCTCGGTTGTCCCATGGAGGGAGTTTCACGTCTGGATCCGATTTTGCCAAGTGTTAGCATGTCAGGAAGGTGGTCACACATGGCACCTACCAGCCTTGCACCACTCTCACACACATATGCTAGGGGCACATGCAAGTTTTCATGTGATTCCGGCCTCAGTGGTCTTCCTCGTGAAACCCCTAGACAGGGGCCGGATCGTCCACCCCTATAGCTATCTCCGTCTGGGTAGCCGGTGGACCTTTCTATTTGTTTGGTTTGTTTAGTACATATATACATGGATATCAATGGTTGGGCCAACTTTGCCACATTCTAGGCCCGGTTGTCCATGGCGGGAGTTTCCACGTCTGGATCGATTTCGCTAAGTGTTAACGCATGTCCAGGAAGGGGATCACACCTGGCGCCTACACATGGCCCCTACCAAACTTGCACCACTCTCACACACATATGCTAGGGGCACATGCAAGTTTTCATGTGATTCCGACGCTCCGGTGGTCTTCCTCCGGCGAAACCCTAGACCGGGGGCCCCGGATCGTCTACCCCTATAGCTATCTCCGTACGATGGTAGCCCGGTGGACATTTCTATTTGTTTTGGTTTGTTTAGTACATAGGTACATGGATACCAATGGTTGGGCCAACTTTGCCACATTCTAGGCCCCGGTTGTCCCGCGGCGGGAGTTTCCACGTACAGATCCAGGATTTTGCTAAGTGTTAACGCATGTCAGGAAGGGGTCACACTGGCGCCTACCTACCAACCTTGCACCACTCTCACACACATATGCTAGGGGCACATGCAAGTTTTCATGTGATTCCGACGCTCCGGTGGTCTTCCTCCGGCAAAACCCTAGACCGGGGGCCCCGGATCGTCTACCCCTATAGCTATCTCCGTACGAGGGTACCCCGGTGGACCTTTCTATTTGTTTTGGTTTTTTTAGTACAAATGTACATGGATATCAATGGTTGGGGCAACTTTGCTATATTCTAAGCCCCGGTTGTCCCGCGGCGGGAGTTTCCACGTACAGATCCAGGATTTCGCTAAGTGTTAACGCATGTCCGGGAAGGGGATCACACCTGGCGCCTACACATGGCCCCTACCAACCTTGCACCACTCTCACACACATATGCTAGGGGCACATGCAAGTTTTCATGTGATTCCGACGCTCCGGTGGTCTTCCTCCGGCGAAACCCTATACCGGGGGCCCCGGATCGTCTACCCCTGTAGCTATCTCCGTACGAGGGTAGCCCGGTGGACCTTTCTATTTGTTTTGGTTTGTTTAGTACATGTGTACATGGAGAGCAATGGTTGGGACAACTTTGCCACATTCTAGGCCCCGGTTGTCCATGGCCAGGGAGTTTCCACGCACATCCGAGTTTCGCTAAGTGTTAACGCATGTCCAGGAAGGGGGTCACACCTGGCACCTACACATGGCACCTACCAACCTTGCACCACTCTCACACAAATATGTTAGGGGCACATGCAAGTTTTCATGTGATTCCGATGCTCCGATGGTCTTCCTCCGGCGAAACGCTAGACCGGGGGCCCCGGATCATCTACCCCGATAGCTATCTCCGTACGAGGGTAGCCTGGTGGACCTTTGTATTTGTTTTGGTTTGTTTAGTACATGTGTACATGGAGAGCAATGGTTGGGCCAACTTTGCCACATTCTAGGCCTCGGTTGTCCCGCGGCGGGAGTTTCCACGTCTGAGATCCGAGTTTCGCTAAGTGTTAGCATGTCAGGAAAGGGTCACACAGGCGCCTACACATGGCACCTACCAACCTTGCACCACTCTCACACACATATTCTAGGGGCACATGCAAACTTTCATGTGATTCCGACGCTCCGATGGTCTTCCTCCTGCGAAACCCTAGACCGGGGGCCCCGGATCGTCTACCCCTATAGCTATCTCCGTACGAGGGTAGCCCGGTGGACCTTTCTATTTGTTTTGGTTTGTTTAGTACATGTGTACATGGAGAGCAATGGTTGGGCCAACTTTGCCACATTCTAGGCCCCAGTTGTCCCGCGGCGGGAGTTTCCACGTACAGATCCAGGATTTCGCTAAGTGTTAACGCATGTCCGGGAAGGGAGTCACACATGGCACCTACCAACCTTGCTCCACTCTCACACACATATGCTAGGGGCACATGCAAGTTTTCATGTGATTCCAGCTCCTGTGGTCTTCCTCCTGCGAAACCCTAGACCGGGGGCCCCGGATCGTCTACCCCTATAGCTATCTCCGTACGAGGGTAGCCCGGTGGACCTTTCTATTTGTTTTGGTTTGTTTAGTACATGTGTACATGTAGAGCAATGGTTGGGACAACTTTGCCACATTCTAGGCCCCGGTTGTCCCGCGGCGGGAGTTTCCACGTCTGATCCGAGTTTCGCTAATCGTTAACGCATGTCCGGAAGGGGTCACACATGGCCTACACATGGCACCTACCAACCTTGCACCACTCTCACACACATATGATAGGGGCACATGCAAGTTTTCATGGGATTCAGACGCTCAGTGGTCTTCCTCGTGAAACCCTAGACCGGGGGCCCCGGATCGTCTACCCCTATAGCTATCTCCGTACGAGGGTAGCCCGGTGGACCTTTCTATTTGTTTTGGTTTGTTTAGTAAATATATACATGTAGAGCAATGGTTGGGCCAACTTGGCCACATTCTAGGCCCCGGTTGTCCCGCGGCGGGAGTTTCCACGTACAGATCCAGGATTTTGCTAAGTGTTAACGCATGTCCGGGAAGGGGTCACACCTGGCGCCTACACATGGCCCCTACCAACCTTGCACCACTCTCACACACATATGCTAGGGGCACATGCAAGTTTTCATGTGATTCCGACGCTCCGGTGGTCTTCCTCCGTGAAACCCTAGGCAGGGCTCGGATCGTCTGCCCCTATAGCTATCTCATGCGAGGGTAGCCAGTAGACCTTTCTATTTGTTTGGTTTGTTTATTACATATATACATGGAGAGCAATGGTTGGGCCAACATTGCCACATTCTAGGCCCCGGTTGTCCCATGGCGGGAGTTTCCGCGTCTGAGATCCGAGATTTCGCTAAGTGTTAGCATGTCAGGAAGGGGTCACACTGGCGCCTACAGATGGCCCTACCAACCTTGCACCACTCTCACACATATGCTAGGGGCACATGCAAGTTTTCATGTGATTCCGGCCTCAGTGGTCTTCCTCGGCGAAACCCTAGACGGGGCCGGATCGTCTACCCCTATAGCTATCTCCGTGAGGGTAGCCCGATGGACCTTTCTATTTGTTTTGGTTTGTTTAGTACATGTGTACATGGAGAGCAATGGTTGGGCCAACTTTGCCACAATCTAGGCCCAGTTCTCCCCAGGGAGTTTCCACGTCTGGATCCGATTTAGCTAAGTGTTAACGCATGTCCGGGAAGGGGGTCACACCTGGCGCCTACACATGGCCCCTACCAACCTTGCACCACTCACACACATATGCTAGGGGCACATGCAAGTTTTCATGTGATTCCGACGCTCCGATGGTCTTCTCCCGAAACCCTAGGCTGGGGCCCGGATCGTCTACCCCTATAGCTATCTCCGTCTGAGGTAGCCGGTGGACCTTTCTATTTGCTTTGGTTTGTTTAGTACATGTGTACAGGGAGAGCAATCGTTGGGCCAACTTTGCCACATTCTAGGCCCCGGTTCTCCAGTGGGAGTTTCCACGCTGGATCCGAGATTTCGCTAAGTGTTAACGCATGTCCGAAGCTGCCGCCGCCACCGCCCGATTGTTTAGGTTAAATACCTCCTCTTCTTTCATTCCACTCCGCTGCCTCCTACTCCTCCTACCCAAAGCAGCCGCCATGCCGTCTGAAGCAGCCACCCAAAACCACCGCCACAAGCCGCCGCCACCGGAGCCCTCGGCAGCTCAAGCCGCCGCAGTAATCTCAAGCCAATTTATTTATTGCCGGTAATGGCGTCGTTTATTCTATTTGGGTGTGGCAGGATGCCGAAGATTCGCGTGGTTATTTTACAATCACCAATTTATTTATAAATTACATATACATTAAAATTTTAGTGGGAAAAAATAAAACAACTGTACCCAAACAAAAAAAAGACTTAGGCCGACGGCATTGCCGTCGGCGTAGGGGGATAGACTCGCTAGGCGCCTAACGCCGCGGACCGCCCCGTCAGGTGGGCCGTTAACTGGGGACACGTGTCCTCCTGCGCCGACGGTATAGGGAAGGCCGACGGCAACCGTCGGGCTATAGTATGCATACGCCGATGGTATATTCGCCGACGGCGTGTCGAAGATTTTGATATCTGCCGACGGTGTTTCTACACCGACGCTTTTGCTGTGGCAGGCCGGAACCTTCGCCGACGGTTACGACATTTGGCGTCGGTAGTCGTAGGGTCTTACATCGGCGTTTTAGCTTCTCCCGTAGTGATGGTCTGGTTTACCTGAAACATGCCAATCATGGGAACCAGTGTTTACTATTGTCAATGCTTTTTCACATGCACCGGCTTTGGGGGAAACCCGGAAAGCCGGTTGTCGAGGAGGGGTATTGTCACGCTCCAGTATCTACCTGTCGCTCTTAAGGTGAAGACAAGAACTGACGAGAGGCAGAGGATTCGGGAGGCCCATGTCGCGGCCCATAAGATGGCTCAATGATGACCCCCTGAAGAGAGATGGCACCGCTGGTTGACTTAGCTAGCTAGTGTGTGAGGAAAAGAGGCATCAATTGATTATACTGTAAACAGAACCCTGCTGGGAATTCTGCTCCTCCTTCTCGCGACATAGTCGCTGATTCTTCCTCCCGGCGTGACGCCATGGATTTGTATCAAATCCGATGTTGAATTGTGTCATGTGATCGATCGAGTGGTACAATCCTCACATCTAGCTAGCTAAAGAAAATGCTGGGTGCCACGACCATGACCATGTGAGAGGACTCGGAGGCGTATGCGTGCGTCGTGTAATGTACTTCAAGAAAAAACGCATCATTAAAACGATTACACATTCTTTGCACGGGCATTGTCCTCATGAGGCAGAAAATTGCAACAAAAGGGCGTGGCTATTAGGAAGTTCCACACCCTTCGCCTTGGAAACTGTTGTCCTCGAGAGGCAGCAGATTGACTTACGATAAAGTCAAAATCGAAAAAGGCATATGATGAGTGAAACATTTTTTACCTATCGGTGCCAAATAAAACAGTTTACAAAGAGGAAACAAACAATATAACTGAACTGATACTTGTCCGATACAAAGGCATACGTGCATACAATAAATAAAGACCAATAACAGTACACCCTGATGAGCAAAACTTGAGGTTCTTTTCCTAATTATGCTAAATCTCTACGTGAAGGAACAGATCCTGAGCTGCACTATCCTCGGGCTCTATCACATCGTCAACTACTGACTCCAGGTCCAGGATGAAAGGAAGAGACCTGCAAAACAAGCGAGCATACAAACCAGCACCAGCTGATACCTCACAGCAGCAACATTTAAAACTTTAAAAATTACTAGCAAACAAAGTGGACAAAGAACAAGCCTCTATGCAATGCCCCACCGACATCCAAGGCAGCCGCACCGCCAGCACGAGATGACCCACGTATGCAAGGCTCGCCATTACGCCGATGCTGCATTGTTGCCTAGTCTTCAAGGGAAATGCAATCACCACGTGAGTTGGGTCTCTGGCACCATCTCTACCCTCTATTTGTTGGAGATTCGTGCTACTCTTCTTACAGAACAAGCCTCTCACCTCATTTCTTGATTCCATTATAGTTTTGCTTCTCAGTCCCTAGTGTTTTCAAGTTTTATACATATTTCGTCGTTGTTTGCCTCCCTACTTGTTACACAGAGAAAATATTATTTTGTTTATTTAACTAGTAATTACAAATTTATTTTAACAGTACATTTTTATATCAATGCAATCTGTATAATATTTTTCATTCATGTTTCATACCCACATCGAAAGTTTTCATACAAGATTCATAAGTTTCATTCAAGCTTCATACATATTTCTGCAAGGAAATATACATAATGCATATTCTTTTGGAAGACCATCAAATCCTATATATTTCAGTGAACTTTTACAACAAATCCTTACAAGATCCATAATTTTTTTACGATGCATAAAAGATTCATACAAGTTCCAGATACATGACGATCTGGAAAGAAGAAATATCTCATAGAACCTAAGTTAGGATTTTTTACTGTGTAAAAAAAACTTAGTTTCATTTGTTTAGGTTGCTATATTTCAACCCTATCATCCCTGAAATATATAAGTTTTCAAACATAATTCGGAGAAGCATCTAAGAAACTTCAATGGATGAAACTTCAAAAGTTCCATATAATTTTTTCACAGAATATTTAACAATATTCATGCGAGATTTAATCTGGCAGTAAATACATCCACTATCTATACAGGATTTAGAGAGGTTTCATACACAATTCAATCTAGAAAATAAGAAAGATTCATACAAGTTCTTAATCCTTTGTATGGATGTTCCACCGAAGCACCCCAAGATATATGCTTATGGGTGTAAGCGGCTGATTTGGTCAGCACAGAGGGACAAAACCTTGCATTGATATTGATTTTGTTAGATCTTGGAAGGTGGCGCATGAACAAGTTTGGAGCCTATTGCATGGCCTTGTTCTCATCTTGTCATGCGTGATTCTGTACCTGCAATGGTACCTTCTTTTGTAAAAAAAAATAACAAATTGTAAATGGTCAATAATTGTGGTTTGAGATGCTCATGCCGTGAAATTCCTGAGTGCCCAAACATGACTGATGTAGGATTTTGCAGCCAGAAAATTCGAATCATGAACTGATGATCAAGAGGAAACATGCATAGAAACTAATTCTCACACCCTAATCATAGATCCATGCCTAAAAATATGAAAGATTCATACAGAATCTATTATATACTAAAAGCAATATAAAAGTGTTTTTCGAGACACCTGGTTGATCCACATCACTCAAATTATATTAGCCGTTGGATCCGTAATTTTAGCTTCCGATTTAAAGATAGAAAATGTTACGTACAAAGTGATTGGTACAATGAGCAGTCAACAATGTCACGTATGAGGACTAAATAAAGCACACGTGCAAACCGTGAATGATATGGACGCACCCCATCAGGCACATACTACTTGAAGCTGACTCTAATCTTCCGTTAAAAAGAGAAAAAAGTTAATTAAGTAACTAAAAAGCCCACAAAGACACCTATAGCTAGGATTTAATTAGAAACAAGGAGCCACACAGCCCCGTGAAACGGTGGATAAGTCTAACTACCTTTACATTCGAAAAAAAAGTATAACTCCCCTTTACCCTGACAACGTTTGGTAGGCGGTATTGGTTCCTGACTTCAGACATATAGGGCTCTAATGTTCCCATTAAAAAGTAAACAAAAAGTCAAGCTTATCGAGGGTGAAAAAAAGCTTTGACATAATACGTACTCCCTCCGTCTAGAAATATAAGATATTTTAGGTTTGTGAAATGAATGTATGTAGACGCTTTTTAGTATATAAGTTCATTCTGAAAATCTACGAACCATACATTAAAAGACGTATAGATACATTCGATGCATAAAGAAACGTCTTATATTTCTGAACGGGGGGAGTATCAATGAAAAGCCGACTTCGAAACATCGTTGATAGAAAAAAAATCTCGAAAGTTGATATACATGTTATGATTTTTGCTTATTATCATTACGTGCATGGGACATGGTCTTAGCAATTAGCATGGTTGGCAAATACAGGCTCTAAAAGTAGACATATTTGTAGGTATATACATATAATTATCACCATGTTAAATTAACCTCATACACTATAAATAATATGAAAAGTTGATTTCCATGAGTGGTACTACCTTACGTTTTCGGACCAAGAGAAATCTTCGGATGACTGAGTGCCAACCCGTCGCTCTATTGGCAATATCCCGCAAAAAAACGATGAGAGTCACTGATTTCCATGGACAAATACACAATATATATAACTTAAATTGTAAGTTGTAAAATTTAAGGTGACCTCATAGATTCAAAACAATAATCCCTCCTTGCAAAATGTAGTGTATATAAGAACTCTGAAAAACATATGTAAAGTTTGACCAAGTATGTAGGAAAACTATCAACATCTAGAATACCAAACCAGTATCATTAAATTCATCATAATGTATATTTTCATATGGTATATATCTGGTATCATAGATATAGACATTTTTCTCAATAAACTTGGTCAAAGTTGATAACTTTTGAATTTTTAAAAATCTTATACAGTATATTATGGTAAGGAGGGAGTAGTATGAAAAGTTGATTTTCGAGAGTAATACCCATCATTTCTGAAACAAGAGACACACTTCTTGCAAGACAGATTGTCAGACGTCGCACTATTGGAAACGTGCCGAGAAAAAAATGACAATAAATGAGAATCGCCGATTCCATTGACTACTACATAATACATGTCCCATACGGGCCCATAGAAAAAAAACTCTAAAGTTGATATACACATTCCTTTTTTACTTATTATCATTAAGCGCATGGGACATGGTCTTTGCCTGATTGGCAAATACACGAGCTCTAAAAGTAGACATATTTGTATGTGTATATATAGAATTGTCACGAAGTTAAATTAACCTCATATATTATAAAAAAATTATGAAAAGTTGAATTCCGTGAGTAGTACTACCTTACATTTTCGGACCAACAGACACCTTCGCATGACTGAGTGCCTAGCCGTCGCTCTATCGGCTATATCCCAAGAGAGAACGATGAGAATCATTGATTCCATGGACAAATACGCAATATATATAATTTTAAATGTAAGCTCTAAAAGTTAAGTTAACTTCATATATTCAAAACAATACTCTCTCCTTCCAAAAATGTAGTGCATATAATAATTTTGAAAAGTCAATGTAAAGTTTGACCAAGTATGTAGGACAAATAGCAACATTTAGAATACCAAATCAGTACCATTAAATTCATCATAATGTATATTTTCATATGGTATATATCTGGTATTGTAGATATAGACATTTTTCTCAATAAACTTTCTCAAAGTTGATAACGTTTGAATCTAAAAAAACTTATATACAGTATATTATGGTAAGCAGGGAGTAGTACGAAAAGTTGATTTTAGAGAGTAATACCCATCGTTTTCGAAACAAGAGCCACCCTTCTTGCAAGACAGATTGTCCAGACATCGCTCTATTGGAAATATGCCAAGAAAAGTATGAAATAAAATTAAATGAGAATCGTTGATTCCATTGACTACTACATAATACGCGTCTCATACAGGAACACCAAGAATTAGACAGAGTCAAAAGACATTTATTAGGACATCATCCCAACACCCAAGATATTATTGTGAAGAACATACTAGGTAAGAAGCCTAAACTACATTTGGAGATTATTTAGTGCCATTCTTACCCCCACCCCGAAGCCTTTTAGCAGTTGTTGTAGGTCAAGGAAAGTGCGATCGGAGCAGATTGAAACATGATATATTAATTGAAAAGTAAAAGTGTAGGGAGGAGATTTGAGGCGTCTAGGCTCCCTCAAGGAAGGTTCATCTAGCGCTACCTATTTTTAACAAGTCAAAAAGCATAATCATCCACACTGAAATAAGAATATCCATACAAAATTACAATGAAATACAAACAAACTTTAAAAATATTATTGTGGTTTCAACCACCCGGTCCACTCACAGTCAAACATTCAAGGTAGTGAATATTCTAAGAAAAATAATCTTAAAAAATATCAAGTAAATTTACCATGATCAAGAATTATTCGCATTTATAAGTGACACAATGAAATCACAGTAAAACACAATGAGTGAGATGTACTATTCAGCGTACAAGATGCTTATTTGAGTGGATGCCGACAATTTTTTTAGATAAAAGGCATGAAGTGCCCCACTTTAAATTAATAAAGCCCAGAACGGCTAAGCCATGAGGCGTTGAAAGCTTGTACTAGAACACAACGTCGAGGAGGAAACCCGCGTGTACTCCGAATGGCAGAAATAATGTCACGATCCATCCCCGACACCGAAGAGAGCCCCATGATCTATCGCCCGACTCGTAGGGCGCCACACCGTCGGCGGGATTCGCTCACCCAAGAGATCAAAAGAAAAACACCGACATTGGTGCCAGGCAGCCGTCGCCAAGCATGCACACAAAACAACAGCTTCACCAACTCCATTACCGCTCACTAGACGCACCTAGACTGACGTAAGCATCAGGTGCAAAGGAAGAAGGGAAACAACACACACGAAGAAGAACTCTCGCCGGAGAAGGCCAGGCCTTGGAAGGGACAACAACGGAGGAAGGCGACCCGCCGACCACGGCCGTGTCGCTCGGCAAGCAAAGCACCGAGGTGTGCGATGACTCCATGGATCATATTGGCCTCCCACTTGCGCGGGAAGGGAGCGAAGACAGCCAAAGAGGAGCATTCCACAAGAGAAACCATCCGCCGTCCGTACCAGGCAAGAACCAGCTCATCTCTGCCCATGTTCCCAAAGCAGCGCCTCCAGGAAGGACACAACGCCAAGATGTTGCCGATCCCATTCTAAGGGGAATTCACCTAGGAAGCAGGGGAAGGACAGGGGGATGGGGAGCCTGGACAACCCCTCCAACGAGGAAACAAATGCCTGCAGGCATCGCCTCCGTCGTGGCTGTCATCGGCAAGGGATTTCTCCACCCTAGCCCACCGCGACCCACCAGCCAGGCTCTGGCTACCAGGGTGGCCGCAGATCTGATGGGGATGAGCAGGAAGAAGCTAGAAGCTCCTAGATATGATGTGAAAAGGCGCTGGAGAGCCCCGCGCAGGACCCGCACCCACTACCGTGCCGCTGCCCACGCAGCCTAGTACGGCAACCAGCACCCGCACGAGCGCCACCCCGCCGGAGAGTCAACGCCATACACCGCTTCCGAGGTCACCACCTTGGTGTCCGCTGTCCACCGCGAGAAACACGGCGCGACAAAGAACCCCACCGCCACCTTCCTTGACAACGTCCAGGACTTGCCCGATGACCTTCTTCGGTAGCGGCGGGGAGTGAGATGGAGATGCTAGGGTTTGGGGTCCTCTGGTGTCGCCCTGAGCGGGAGAGACATAGGAGGAAGGAGGGCTCTCTCCAGACCGAGAGACTCCCAACACTCGATTTCGACAAATTAAGATGCCGCTATGTAGGAGTAGGTCGGTGGCAGGGCCGAGTTATCAAAAAAAATACAATTAGACTCATTGAACAGTTGTTGACATACAAAATCTACTTGAAAGATAATCCTGGCTCTCACATAATGGTTGGGACATGATAGTGGCTTAGTATTCTGTTCTTCTATAACTCCGGTGGACACTTGTAATACTACTTTAATTATACCAGAAAAATGTTTTACGCACATATAAGATCTACAGTTGCTCCTACTTCTATAGATCAAGACTATTAGTCGATCTCGAGGTACATACCTAAATGGTATGTCACAAGAATATTACGATGCACTGGTGTCAGTGCAACTGCAAGCATATTGTGCATGCGGAAGAACCAAAATTCTATACATCCCAACCAACTTAAGTGCTAATCCATCGTTCTTTCACCTGCAACATAAGTCCAACAAAGTAAATAACTTGGAACAGAGATACCTAACACACTAATAATATATATAACTATTTGTGAAGGGGAAGAACCTTAAATTTTTATTTTTTACAGTATTTTTAGAGCCTAGAGAACAACAAAGTAAATTAACTAAAGATGAGCATAATGGGAAAAGCAATGGAGTATAAAATTGACCACTCTAAAAACAAATAAGAGAGAAACATGCACTTAAATATATCAAATGAGAAATTATTCTATCACCTCACATGAGACTCCTCATACACAAAATAGACCCAATAAACTAATGTACGAACCCATGTATGACTGAATTAACCAAGTTAGAGGCATTTACAAAATTCAGTTAAAACAGTGTATGCACGCATAACTAAAATAGGCATCTGCTAACATAAATAATAATTATCCAAGTGGAGAGACCGGAGAAAATGTAAACAATGTATTGGAGTGTCTGAAGGGTAAACCCATCTTCTAACATGAAATTCAGAACATGTATACTGAATAATTTTCATAAGCAGCAGCCCTATGCAAACCAAGAACTCGAGGAGAACTAAAATGACAACAACCAAAAACTACATGGAATGATTGAAAAAACATCAAAAGAGAAAGACAACTCTGAACCATCAAGGCATCATAAATAAAATGTTTTCATAACATGATTGGATAAAAAAGGAGCACACAAAGATCATACTGAAAATTGTATTAAACTTATGGAAACTCTAAAAACCATCCGATTGTACATTTGACCATAAGAAATTCCTCAAGGCTCGGTATAGCCTAAAATGCCTTCAAGCCCCCCTCCATTTCTCCCCTGCAAGAGATGTAAGCAAACAGTAACCATCTAAGAACGGAAGTACTAAATGGTGAACAACCAAAATATCAATAACCATTTTAGACATACGAAGAAATAATGCTGAGCAAAGACAAAGCAATTGTCATGCTTTCAGCCTCTAACCATTCGATTGCATTAACAAATTACTGAATATACAAAACATAAAAAACACTAATAATCAACATGCATGATGCACCACTGATCTGATAACAGCCTTAATCTGATTTGTACTTTCCAATGACATAGTTGTCACTGATCCAGGTGGTTTACCTTGGAACAAAACTGACCTTATTCGAATTCTCTTTTAGATGAGAACACGGTACTATGGAAAAAATAATCCTACTAAAATAATATCAAGAAAATGATGATAGAGGGAAGAATGTGTTAAGAGCAAACTGCAGACATATGGCTACACCTCCTAACTCAAGGTAGTCGGCATTTGGGTGTTTCAGTAACTTACTTTCATGTTATTTTTTCTTCATTATTCAGTACATAAAGGAGGTCATATATTATGAAAATTTTATATTAGATGGCTGCAAGTACTGCCTGATAATGTATGCTTTAATTTTATGACTGGCAAAATTACGGAAAGTTGTTTTTGATGAAAGTCTTGTGAGTAGCTTAGTTACAGACGTTCCAGTGTGAAGAATTTAGTTATACTTGAATATACACCATATTTCAGTTATAAGACTCATAGAATTTAAGCAATTGTTATAAGTTTCAAGGTATATCTAATCGAAAGTTTGGTATGTGATTAAAAAATATTTTATGTAAATCTTCATGGTTTTGCGACAAAGTTTCTATTTTTATTATACTTAAAATTTATTTGGACATGTCACCACAATTTGCAATAATGTAGAAAGAATGGTGATTGATTAAGATGCCAAAACTATGATATCTATGCCAACCTACAAGTGGGAGAGATAGTTGAATGTCAGGATTTAAAAGTGAGCTTAGCATTGTAGGATTTTAAAAAAAATTGTAGGTGTTGGAAATAAATGATATTCTATATCAACTTCAGTTAAACTTCTCTACCTTTGTTATTGATGTCAAGTGAAGTCGCGAGATATGACATAGAAAGTGAAACAAAAATTAAAGTTGACATATATATTAATAAGGATAAATTATTAATTTACTATATAAGATAAAGTATTTATGTTGGATCATAATGGTCTAAGGATTCAAGGATCATCGTTGAAGTAGATCTTAACTATTTGTCAATCAGAATGTTAGCCTTAGATACTCATCTAACACCAGACAAAAACTACGAGCTAGCTAGCTCATAGTATAAACTTAAATTGCATATACACCACAAATGACTCATATAGTCACTACGTATTGTTTTTTAAAATAGCCTAATAATCGTCCACATAGGAATTAAAGATGATTAAATATGTTTTCTACTCATATGATATCTATTTAACATGTATGTTGACTAAAATGTATTATTTTTCTCCATTTGTGTATTTTAGTATCAATTATAGATGGACTCACTAAATGATGGTTATCCTCTCTAAAAACAACAACTAAAGGTGATGCCCTCGCATTTGCGAGGACCACCTTGCTAGTTATTACAAAAGCAAATGAACAAAAGAAGCAAAATCTAACTCAAAAAAGAAAAGAAGTAAGACCCAACCCCTCCTTGGCCAGGATCAGCAAGGAATTAATCCAAAACAAAAAAGCAAAAAAACATGGAGGAGGCACGGATCAAGGGCCTCCATGCCCAGATCCACCCCGCCTAGATCCTGCAAGGGAGAGGGGCTTCGGGTATGGCGGCACTAAAAGAAATGTGCTAATTAATTTTTTTACACCCATATTGGTCACTGAATGGTATAGTTTTCCATATATGACCTTTTTGTAGCACTTGAAAATTTGATGCAGCCGATCACTTAATTACCAGTGCCTTGATCGACGCAATCAAATAGGTGCTGCAATACGTACATTGCTTAACTGTCTGAGCTTTGATTGGCGTGATCCAGGCGATGGAGAAAAGCATATAAACTGTATTTTGTGAATATCGATTAAAGTGTAGATGAAGACGGACTGTTGATTTGAGGAGGCAAGTTTATACATCATATATTTGAAGATAGCACGGAATATGCAGTGACCCTTGGAGATTATCGTGCAATAAGAAGAAGAATGTCCAAAGTCTGATGATAAATACATTATCAGAACAGGCCGGTGCAGTTCTTCCAAGACAGTCTCTCGTTGTCTCCAAGCTTTAATTTGTTTTAGTGCTTGACACAGATCTATGCATAGTCACATATCATTGTTCCAAGCAGTCTAGCCAAGGACGCCTGTGCTTTCAAGGTACTGGACGTCGATGAGACTGTAGGTGCACCTTGAGGCAATTTGTTCGAGAGTAGCTTGTTCATTAGTGCTTCTTGGAATATTGACTCTCTTTTCTCAACAACAATCTGTTCATCTAGTAATTGACTTTCGTATGCCTCCTATTCCTAAAGAATCCGACCGTCTTGCTAGGCCATGGCAATGTAGCTGCCTAGTACATTGTTGCTAACAAAGTTATAGAAAATATCACATGAGCTATCTATTTATATATAGGCGTGGTTACTATTGGTCGTTTACAAGTTTTTTATTTGCGAAAATGCCACCAATCTATTCATAATGCTCAACGGAGGTACAAGAAAACCAAAAATTAATAAAAATTACAAATAGATCCTTGTGCAACCTATAGAGACGAGACGACTACAAGCACTCGAGTGAGCCGAAGGACGCACCTCCGTTCTTGCCCCTCCCTCAGTGGAGCTGAACAAAGCTTGTCGTAGTAGAGCTCCCTTACAAGTATGCATACGATTAGTGTACTACACCATATCATATACTACCAGTATTACATGTCTAATATCTCATTGATCTAAAAAAAGACTCGCATTATCACGTGTTTGGCGCAAGATGTATAGCGCGGTATAAGACCTCCCGAGTCACGTGGATTATAGCTACCTGACTTAGAGTATCTCTAACGAGCCCTATAAACAGCCTGAAACTGGAAAAGTCCGCCGAGTTCCCGGTCCCGCACCACGTTGTACGCTCTAGCGAGGCCCGTATACCAGTCCGGCCCGTACTCAAATTGACCATGGCCTGTTTAACGACCCGCGAGGCCGGTACATATATAGCCGCGAAGTGATAGGGAGGGGCGAAACCCTTACTTCTCCAGCCCTCCCACCCTAGCACCGCCGCTGCCAGCCACAACTCCGTCGGCCGAATCTGACTGTATCCGCCACCAGTTCACCGCGATGTCTCGTCGTAGCGGCATTAGCTGGATAGGGGAACACCGTTCTGGGGGAGGGGGAGGCGGCAACGACGACGAGGAGCACCGCGCCTTCATCCGGTCGGTCGGCGCCAAGAAGCGGGCTGCCCTTAACTGGACCAACCGCGAGCATTCGCCGCCGATGTCGCTCCGCGCGTATGTGCCGGCGGGCTTCATTTTGAAGAGGGCACAGCTGGCCGGTGAGGGCTCTTCGCGCGTCCCCGTGCCTCCAGCCGCCGACAGCGAGGACGAGTGGATCTCGCCTTCACCGCCACGTGCGCGCGTCGTCTCGGCGGTCGACTACGTCCAAGACTCCGACGAGGAGCGCCTCGCCCTAGAGATTTTCTGCCGTGTTTCGGAGCTGGAGCTGCAGGCGGAGGAGGAGACGGAGGCCGCCGAAGCTCGCCGATCTGTCAAGCTCGTCGAGGCGCAGGTGGCTTGGGAACGGGAGGAGGCGCGCCGTGCGCGCAAGCGCGCCACCGCGCCGGTTGTCAAGCTGGAGATGGTGGACCTGATCGACCTCACTGAGTGAGGTTGACGCCGCCGACAACGCCGGCGACAACCTGCAGCTTCGGCCGTCGCCCGAGCTTGATTTTAGGTGTAGGTTGCCATAGAATAATGTCTAAGATTTCTACCAAAAATAATTTCTCGGTGAAAAAAAGAATTTAGAGACTAATTTCGAGGCAACCAAGTGTGACTTTTTCTTTCATCTAACATCTTTCTTGTTGGCATTTGTTGTTGTTGTTTTGATCTCTTAGGAACTTTCAAATTAATTAATATGACTGGATTGTTCTTTAGAGATAAGAATAAGAGGTATTTACACCTTGGGGGAAAACATCGCAAGAAATAATTTTCAAGAGCTTTTACATGTGTATTTGCAATTTTACTAAACTCGGTCTATAATATTCTAGAAGCTATCCTTGTACTTTTAGAATTTCTACTTTGGTTTATGCAACTTCGATTGTATATTATTTAAGCTAGCCTCTAAATTTCGATGTCATTTTAATATTCCAGTAAACTCTTGGATGCTTAGATATATGACCATCGAAGTTGGTTTGCACATTTCTAAATATTTTTCATGATGAGTTTTATAAACTTCTTGTCATTTTGAAGCTGGTTTATATTTTATTTTTAATGTTGGGTTGTAATTTTTGTGTAGATTATTGTTCGTTTATTGGAACATCTTGACTCTTTTGGAGGTTTATCCTTTTCTAAGATGTTTGGTTTATTGTGGTGTTTGACAAAGTTTATCTGAGAGGGCCAAACACCGAAGACACTGCCCGCCTTCTGTTCATCAACGAGAGTAGGGGGTTTTTTAGGATGCTTGGCAGCATCGACTGCATGCATTGGTCGTGAAAGAACTGTCCTATTGGTTGGAAAGGGGAGTTCAAAGGGCATACATAGGATTGCACCGTCATACTATAGGCTGTTGCATCACATGATCTCTAGATTTGGCACTCCTGGCATGGATGGATCAAGCAATGACTTCAATGTGCTACAAAGGTCTCCGGTGTCTGCTAGGCTGGCAGAAGGCAAAGCCCCATAAGTTTCCTATGAGATCAATGGAAATGCATATGATATGGGGTACTATCTAGCCGACGGTATCTATCCATCCTGGGCCACCTTTGTGAAGACAATCCGCAATCCTGGAGATAAGAAATGCAAGAGGTTTGCGAAAGAGCAAGAGGCTGCTAGGAAGGATGTAGAGCGAGTATTTGGTGTGCTTCAGTCAAGGTGGAATATTGTTCGATACCCTACTAGAACCTGAAGAATGGAGAGGATGTGGGACGTGATGACTGCTTTTATGATCATGTATAACATGATCGTTGAGGATGAGCGTGATGATGGCATCTTGGACCAAGACTGAGATTTCTAGAATCAATTGGTTGGACTAGATCCAAGTGTAGCGTCTTGGGAAAAATCCATGTAAGTGCCTGGAAATTTGCATCACAGGTACACCATGATCGTCTTCAACTAGATTTGGTTAAGCATATATGGGCTCGTGCACGAAACCAAAATGCTTAATCCCTTATTTGTTTTCTATAATTTGAGTGATATTTGGTTAATTTTTATCAAATCATGTGAGTGTGAACTATTCATATGTAAGCACTATTTTAATTATATTACCTAATCTAATTTATTTGCTTGTCAAAATATACATTTGGCTATATACTTTGTGTTCAAATATACAAAAAAGAGGAAAAATCTGGCCAGCTCTGGACAGGGCTGGTCAGACGCGGACAGTTGTGTCACGCCGCTAGGCGCGGTCGGCCGGACAGGTTGAACAACGATCCGAAAACCGACCGCGGTCCGACCCAAACGGACAGGAATTTTCCGTTTCGATCACCCGTTTGGATCCGCCCCAGTAGAGATGCCCTCATAAGATGAATTTACTGGTGGTGTGTTGGCAATTGCCTCTTTACAATTGTCTAGGTGGTCATCAGTTCAAGTCTCACCATGCCCCCATTAAATCTTAGACACAAGTGGATCTTTCCAACCTGGAACGCCCGTTGTGGCCCAATTAATTACCACGTCAGCACTTTGGACCGTAGACGGACATCCTAAGCAAGCTGGAGGACTAATGAGGACTGGCTTAGACATAGTCGGTCGAGGACCACAGAGCAATCTTAGGCGTCGTTGTGTTTGAATTTGGCAGATGGGGGTTGTAGTGAAGCAAATCTCAGTAAATCTTATGTGTGTTGAGAACATTAATATGTTGCCTATCGTCTTTCCATCAGTTCAAACTTTTGGTTTAGTTGGCTACATTAATTTAATACTAGCTAAATGCCCGTGCGTTGCTACGACATATAAATACAGGTGTGTTGCGACGATATATGAATATATAAAAACCATATGCAAAAAAAATGTGATAAAATTAAAAAAAAACACCACAATTGTGCCTAGGCAAGCCGGAGGACTAATAAGGACTGGCTTAGACATAGTCGGTCAAGGACCACAGAGCGATCTTGGGCGTCGTTGTGTTTGAATTTGGCAGATGGGGGTGCATGTTTCGTGTCGAAAAACCACCGGTTCCGAGTAATTGTGTGACAAAAAACACTTATCGTGTTGCTTGGGCGGGCTAGCTCGTTTGGGGGTGTGGATGCGATCAATGACACCCGGCCCCCAACAGACCGGACAAGTCCCTTGTAATTATTTTCTTTTGTTCTTTCTATTCTTTTTTTTTCTGTAGAAACAAAAATTAAATAGGCATGCTTGTATTTAGACATTCTATACGGATCAACAGAAACATAAAATTTTAGAACAAACTAAACATAAAATTTTAGAACAAACTAAACACATCTAGCTAGCAGCAAACAACATCAAATTGCTTTGCTCCAAACTCCTTTGCAAACACGTCTAGACAGAAAAGCTAGGTAGTAGAACGCATCTAGCACTACCCCATCCAGGCTCTGACACACCATATGCAGCTGGTAGAGAAAATGTGTTGCGTCGAATTCGAAGACCGGCTGCCGCGCGCGAGTAGAAGGTGCAGCGTGCAGGCGCCCCCGCGCACAGGCAGTTGTAGGCTCCTGCGTGTGTCACTGCCGTGCTCGAGGTGGGAGATGCCGAGGCGGTCGCCGTGCTCCATAACGTTGTTTCTTCTAGCTATATTGCTCCTGTCTAGCTTCTTCTCACCCCACTCGTTCCGTGAGACAGATGCAGAGAGAACGATAATTAGGCGCGTGTTGTTGTCGCATGCCTGTCCCGGAAGTCGGCATCCATGTACTACCGATTGCTGCCAGCACCGCCTGCGGGACGCCGCTGACAGTGCCTCTTCGTCGAAGCAGCCCACAGCACCGTGTCGCTGGCTAGGTCGTTGAGCTGTTGCTGCTGCACCGGCCGGCAGTATACGCTACTCCATCATGCATGCACATATGCACTTGAGCTATAGCGCTAGCTCGCATGCAATGGCACGAGATTATCTCAGACCTAGGTACTCAAGTGACACACTGTTTTGATTGATCAAAGGGCATGTTTTGCCTGCATGTTGAAGGCATTTATCTCTAGCTTCTCCTATTCTACTGTATTTTATCTGGGCTATCTTTGATGGGAATTCCTATCATAGAAGGATGAACTTTGCGTCAATGTGTGTCGATTTTCTTTCTCCTCTCGCCTTTCTTCCGCATATAACTTTTGCATGCTAACTCTTTTTTCATGTGTTCCTTTAATCAGGCATGTTGTTTTGTCGGGTTGCTCTTCTACGTGCAATAATCTCCTCCTTTTGTCCATACGATAAATTATTTCGTCGAGCTCTATCGCGTTCAAGTTTTTCTTGATTTCTATCTGCCAAAATCTTGACAATTTGTTGACTTTGCTTTGCCACGACAGCCTTGAGTTTTTGTGGGTATCAGTTTTTCCGATCGGTATGCAGGCGTCGCCATGTGGGTCTTAGTTCAACATGCTCACAAGTCCTTTATTGGATTAGAAGCAACATATGTGGTGTAGTGCTAGAATATGTGTGTTGATAATTTTGGCGATAAATAAGCTGAGTGTCCATACACTCTAGAATTATTTTCTATATAAACAATTATTCGATGTACATATATATTGCTAACAAACAATGTAGTATAATATAAGTTCCACCAACATAGAAAGATCTAGGAGCACAACTGAAATCTAACGCCTCAAATTTCTTGTTAGACTTAAAAGAACAATTTCAACGCTGGGGTGCCTGTCCCTCGGCCTATGAAGGGAGGGAGTAGAGGAAGGCGCTGATGCAGCGATGTGTCCTGATGGCTGTCCCAGTTGATGTTGGTCGTTTCCCCCATGCGCGTATAGGACTCTGTTTGGTGACGAGCCAGACGACTCGCTGGGCTGCCTCCTAGATCGCTAATTTTGATTCAACGCCTCTTCCACCCTTGATTCGTCGGCATCTCGGAGACATCCCAGGTGGCTGCCTGTTGTTTGGCGCCGTCCGTGGGAGGAGTTGTCTTGCGCTCGGCGGAGGGTCCAGCGGGAGGTCAACCAGCAGAAGGCGGTCGCAGCAGAAATCTCTCAGCAGCGATGGCGATGAACCGTGGAGGATGACCGCAGGGGAGGACAACCGACGGCCGTGGTGCTAGATGACTGGGAGGGGCGCTGTGGGGGAGGGTCTTGGCGGCGGCGGCGTTGGAGTCGATGGAGGAGGGAAGGGAGACGGGGTGTTCGGTCGGGTGAGGAGAAGATAGAACTGAACCGAATCCTTCAGTCTTTTTTGATTAGCGGTGGCAGGCTAGGTAATACCATGAAACAGTCAGGGGCAAAAGGGTCCAGAAAGTGGCAGACGGAAATTCTGTGCGTTGACGAATCTTTTTAATATACTAGTATAGAATAGATAATATAATATAATAACTAGCTGAATACCGTGCGTTGCTACGGCCATTTAAGAATCTACCTGCTCCGATTCAAATTAACGGATTCAGATTTATGTAGATTCTAATGTATTATACCATATCACTGAGTTAGTCTTATTTTTTATTCGTATTGAATGCACAAATACACAGGAACTAAATGAGCACCGTAATTGTAAGGAACATATTCGTCATACATTTGTCAGAATGCAGAGAAACCTCTTTATTACTCTTATATATATTGTAAATAGGTTTCGAACAGTAAATCCATTTGATGGTTCGTTTTTCTCTTAGATAAGTTCATCCAACCATTATGTTTGTAAGTCCAAAAATACGTGCACTGAGGACTGTCGAACGATTTCTTTACACCTAGGCCAGCTTGGGCTTGTTCCCTAGCAGAACTAGTTGGCCCATTTCGTTCCATAGTATACGTTGGGCCCTTTCTCACAGGTTCACGAAGCTAGACACAACGGGAATTGATCGATCCTATGAGTTGGTCTGTTGGTCTACTCATGATAGATCAGTTTGACTGTCCGCGCGGCGTGCCCTAGCTTGGGGAGACGAGGAAAGATGGTACCGGACTGCCGCTCCCATCAGGCTGCGACTCCGACCGCGAGACAGGGAAGCGCAGGCGGCAAGGCGGCGATAGGAGCGGCCGGAGTTCCAATCCGGTGGAAGGTGGCTCGTCGGCGCCGCAGTTAGGAGCAGCCGAGCGGTTATCACCGACGATTTCCAACCTGTGTATAGAGAGGAAGAAAGCAACAGCATACAGGAGACAGGGCGGATGGGGATGGCGACTAGCACCAGCAGCACACCACAATTGGGTGAGTTTTTCTCTGTTATTTGTAGGGGAATTTTCTATATTAATAAACATCCTAATGTCTGGTTTATAGTCTATTATTTAAATTTGAGAATTGTTTATATTTTTACTCGATGAAACATGATTGATTATATTCATATAGTGTTTATCTAACTATGTGAAATTTATGGTTTTTGGAAAACCAACGTGAAGTATTTTAGTTTACAGTGTGCCTGGGCTTTTAAAATTTGCTAGGTCCGCCACTGTATACACGTTGTGCAAATGGGCGACTTCAAATAGGACATATACAGGTCGTGTAAAAATACTCCTCTAACCGATAGCAGTTTCTAACCGATCTCTTAAAGTTAGCAGAGTAAACCAAACGATCACCTCCAAATCCGATCAAATTCGACTGAATTCAAACCGAATTTGAAATCAACACATCTATTTAACATAATATATACATAGTACAACCAAAAGTCGATCGAATTTGACTAAATTCAACTAGATTTGAACTAAACCTAACCTAATCCTCATCCCACTCGAAGGAGGAGGAGTCGTTGTCGAACTCGATGGCCGCCGGCACCGTCGACGGGCCAACGGAGCTGCTGACGTTCTCCTCCCTCACCCTGGCCGGCGCCGGAGCTGTCGACGGCCCCGCAGCATCAGCAACCCCCTTCTTCTTCGCCTCGTCGGCCTTCCGCTTAGCCTCGGCGAATTCCTCGAGCCGTTGCCGCTCCTTCTCGACGAGCTCTGGGTTGAGCCTAACGAGATCTAGGTCTAGAAGCTGCCGATCCAGACCTTCTGGTGGGTGTTGCGGTCGGTGATGTCGGTGACCCACGCCCCCCACGACCGCTGCCGCACGCCACGATAGACCGGCGTCGGCGGCACCGGCAAGTCAAGGGTGCTGGCGGAGCGGCGGGGCTGCCTCCGGCACTTGGGTGGCGCCAATCGCGGAGGAGGAGTGGAATGACGGCGGGAAGAGGAAGAGGCTTGAACTCGCTGCGGGGGGCTACGGTGCTGGCAAGCGCTAGGGATTGGTGGCGGAGACGGCCGGCGAGAGGATCCGGCCATCGCAGGGCCCCGCCGGTGGCTGTGGTGGCAGCGGGGGGGTCGGTGGTCGCCAGAGACGGAGGAGAGCACGACGCAAGTGGTGTGAATGCGAGGGGAATGAGGGGAATCTTTTACTCATCGGTGCAGCCGACTCCTATATTTACTCATCGGCCGCACCGATGAGTAAATTTTTTACTCCTGTAACGCCGTTTGGACATCGGTTAGGTGTGGTCAGAGGAGTAGAAGAGCATCTTTTACTCCTCTAACCGATTTTTGGGGATCCGTTAGAGATGCCCTAAAATCTACTCCTTCTTTTCTAAATTAGGACGCATATTAGGTTTGGTCAAAGTCAATCTTTATAAAGTTTGACAAATTATATATAAAAACATACTAACTTTTCTAATGTCAAATGCATATAATATGAAAATATAGTTCATGGTGATTCTAATAACATTGACTTGATGTCGTAGATGTTCATACTATTTTCTAGATATTTAGTCAAAGTTTATTAAGTTTGACTTTGATCAAAATTAATAGGCATCCTAATTTGGGAAGGAGGGAGTACAATATACAACTTGTTTCAACCTTGGTGTCTACTGAACCAACATGCAGCTCTCTGCATGTTCTCGAAAACAAAAAGCTCTCTGCATGTTCTCGAAAACAAAAACTATAGGAGGAGCGAACATGCACCGCAATACAAGCATGTCGAACAAATCTATGTATCCCGCATCTGTACACTGATTTTACAGAGTGCATTTCCACTTAACCAGAAAGGAGCCAAGGTGATGAGCCAAAATAAATTGTTTCTGCTAAAGAACTGAGTACTCTCTCTGTTAGGAATTGCAAGGCCTAAGAGCTTTTTTAGAACGTTAGGAATTACAAGACCTTTCTCATTTATTATCCCATCTCCTCCAATACATGGTCTTTTTTTTCTTTCTCTTCTCTCATGCATGTAAAGCTATTGGTGCATGCATTAATTAAGAGGGTTAGTTATTGACTTTCTTAATCCTATCAAAGTGGCTCAATAGGCCTTGCAATCCCTAACAGAGGGAGTAATCCGTAACCACTATCATCTTCGCATATGGCACGAAGGATAAAAGTACGGAACTATCAAGCACCCATTTGGGTTCTTGCACTAAGCATAACCAACAAAGATGTAAGGTGATCAAAATTACTCCCTGCTTGAGACATCTTTTTGAATGGGAGCATGTTATTCTTTTGCATTGAGAACGCTACGTGCTTGAACTGTGAAACACTACGTGCATGCAGGGGCGAAGCTAGATATAGCTAGCCTGGCACCAGGGTAAAAAATCTTGTTTAGTAGCGATCCGTTAGGTAGAATAAATGATGCACCAGGTGGTTGGAGCAGTGGGGCACCAGGTCTGATCAAAATCTAATGGCAAACGTGTTCTGATGTGTTTGTTGTGTGTGGTGTCTTGGGCTGTGCAGCTTTTGCCTTGTCAGCATTATGAATAGGGCCCAATAATATCTATCGATCTAATTACGGAGGCAAGAGCAAACGGGCCAGAAACCAATCAGTCAAGCGATAGACTCCAGTAGTACTACCCAATCACGCACGCGTTGGTTCGGCTGATCGGCTCCCATCAACATAACCTATCCCCACTTTAGGCGAGGAACAGATGGCCGACGGCGCCGCTGCTCCTTGCGCCCCTCTAGAATCGAGCATCCGCGGAAAGGAAGTAACCTGTTTGACCCGATCGACAGCCTCCCACCACATTCAGTAATTCAATCGCATCCAATGCCAAGGTACCGAATAACACACACTAATTTTTGCATCCGATCTTTTAATTTCCTGTACAAAATTATTGAAAAATGGCAGATTTAGGTCGTTTAACCAGTCTTTCGTCAAATGCAAATACATCGACATGTATATTATCAAAGGAAAATGCCATTGCAAAATCCAGATGATATAAATTGGGAAGAGGAGATACAGTATGATCCGGGACAAAGGAAGAAAACAGAAGATTATCATCCAAATCTCAAGGACTTCGTAAGAAGAAATAACTTAATTAATGGGCGTTGTCAATCTCGCATGTATGAATTTCGGTATACACTCATCGGAGTAGCAGGGTTTAATCCTGAATGGTTTGATGAGTCAAGTCCTTGTCGATTCATGAAAATAAGAGATCATAAATATTAAAAGGTAACACTCTCTAACTTAAAATATTATATCTATTTCAGTTGATACCTTAAAACCGCATTGCTAATTTATAGGTTACAGACGATGCGAGGTTGGACCATGTCTTTTGCTATTATCGACTATCTTTTGCGAGTCACTTTATCATTAGTTTATTTATTTCAGAAAAAATTAATTGTTCTTACCCCGAACATATGGTGTGTCTTTGCTTTGTTAGATTCTTTATGTTAATCTTGTTAAAAGAAATAGTATTGCTAAATATTGATTCGGTTACATATATGGATAAGTTGATGTAAAACTTGTGCACCATGGTAAATTTTTGCTAGCTTCGCCCCTGCGTGCATGGATATCTTTCGGAATCAGTTCAGTCGCCGAGAATTCAGTTAAGAAAAAAGGTACCAAGCGGAGAAGAGGAATTCCTCATGTGAGCATTGGTAGGCTCCCTCAAGCTAACCGCCTCCCAAGCACCACCCTGTTGACCTGTACATGCATGAGGACTTCAGCTACTCTGTTGTTTTTTGAGATTGTCAATTGAATTCCTGGTAGCTCCCATTCCCACATCAAATACACGTTCGATTTGCCGGACTCCTAAGATCCGCCTCATCTTGTGGCTTCCAATTTTGAAAAGAGTTGGTTTTTCCCCAACTTAGCTACTTTACCAGGGCCAGGTATTGGGTTGTTATTGCTATTGTTATGTGGTCACTGGATGCAATGCGCATATAGGAATGACCAACAACCTGAAGATTGTGAGGTTCAAGTATGGTCATTTAAATAGGACATAACTTATCGGAAACCCCTTTCTACACCCGGATGCATATGCATCCAATATGGAAAATATATTTTTTTTAAAGTTGAAATTTTGAAAAAAAAATATGATCATCTGTAGCTTCATGTTTGAGGTGCACACGAAGTCATTTCACCGAAAACCGATATGTTTTATGTGCTATGTAAAAATGATATTTTTTTGCGTCATGGAGCACGTTACTTTAGCACCAAATTTTGTCTTTTGTTCATAAGCCATCTAAAATGTTCTTTTTCGTGAAACGACTTTGCGCGCACCTAAAACTTGAAGTTCTACGTCCACATATTCTTTTTGATTTTTTTGGCATTTCAAATTTGGACTTTGCTACCCGGCGGCGCCGCACGGGAGCTTGACCTGTGTGGTGGGTGACATCACGCTCTGCTTTCCGAACAGCCTCTCGCGCGCCCGCCAGGCTGTGTTGTTTAATGATTCTGGGCCAAATCACTAGCTGGCTTTTCTAGCCCAGAACTGGTAACCAGACATGCAAAAGTGTCTGCGTGATTCTGGGCCACAAAGCTTCTCTCTGCATAAGCCCACATACAAAAGCTGGCAAAACACACCCCAACTACCACCACCTTCTTCTTCCTCAAGCTACGAACAGATCTGACGCTGTCTCACCATCAGGAAAAAGGATATACGGACAAGAACAGCCAGATCTTGATCGTGCCTGTGCTATGCTTCAACATGCACAACTAGGAGAAAAATCGACAGGTAATCACTGCTACCATTGTCCACTCATACCCCTTCTTCCCCCTTTCAAATCTTGTTTCTAGAACAAGTAAATTTTATACAGAAAAAACATGCATAACATTAGATGTGCATAGAAGAAACAAAAACATCTACTTGGTTCTTCGAGAGAGAACATGTGCACAGAAAAAGGAAAAAGGTCTAAAATAGACAAGAACTAGTTCTGCTCAGCCTATTGTTCTTAATAGATTTTAGCTACAAGGTTTCTCAAACATGTCATTCATGGCCCTTCCTTTTGTCTTCTATTCAAGCATTGCTCAGTCCACTTCCCTCTCTGTTGAAGAACTTCTATGCTTTTTCTTTTCATCATACTGTATATGGACATAAAAAAATGAAATTAGTACTGTTTGATTTGTAGGTTGACTGAAAGAAAACAAAGATGGATATTGACAAACTTCTAGCAACTGATGGATCTAACGCAAGTTTGTCAGTTAATGAAGCAGCAATCAACAAAGGTAACAAAATTACAAAAAAGTACCATGTTAAAACTGTAATGGGGTGTCTGCATTGCCATGTTAATGATGAACAACTGCCAGGTTATTAACTTCCAATTGCCACAATCATCCCAAACTACTAGCCATGTTAAAACTGTAATGGGGTGTCTGCATTGCCATGTTAATGTTGAACAACTGCCAGGTTATTAACTTCCAATTGCCACAATCATCCCAAACTACTAGCCATGTTAAAACTATAAAGGAGTGTTCGCATTGCCATTTTAATTTTCAACAACTACCAGGTTATTAACTTCCAGGTTAAAATTGTAATGGGGTGTCTGCATTGCCATGTTAACTATGTGGAATGAAACTGGCAAGTACCACTAAAAAATTTGGGCATCCATGCACTAGTTCCTGACTAGTAAACTGAAACAAGCCATGTTCTTTCTACATTGTTATGTTGACAGAAAACTGAAAAATGGCTACATTTTGAAAATATGCAGAGTTGGATTCCTCAAAAACAATGAAGGAGCTACTTCCATTTACATGACTAATACATACAAGATGCCGTTCGCACCATTTATTGGAATAAACAGTCATGGCCAGTCTATACAATTTGGTTGTGGGTATAAGGAATGAGCTAAGCACTAGCTTCGATTGGCTTTTTGAGACATTCCTAATTGCAATGGATGGGCTGGCACCGCTGAACATAATTACAGATCAGGATTTTGGGATGCGCTCTGGTATTGACAGTAAGTTCCCAAATGCAAGGCATCGGAATTGTAGGTGGCATATTATAGGGAAAGCAACAGAGGAAATCGGCCCAATTGTTGCCAGTAATGAAGCACTATGCGAGGAATTCAATAACTGCATCAATTGCAGCTTGACACCGGCAGAATTTGAAGCAAGGTGGAATACAATGATTCAAAAGTATGGCTTACAGAATCATGAAAAATTTGCAGCTTTGTACAGCAAGAGAAGCTTTTGGGTCCCTGCATACTTTATGCATGATTTCTACCCTTTCTTACAAACAACTCAACGCAGTGAAGGTTTTAATGTTGTCCTAAAGAAGTATGTAAAACCTTCAAACTCGATAATTGAGTTTGTTCGTCAATACACTGCTTTACAGGAAAAAATTATGGAAGTAGAAGACAAAGAAGAAGCAGAGTCATCTCTAACTACTGCTAGGACTTGGTGCTGGCACCCAATTGAGTAGCAAATGGCAAAAGTCTACACCATAAACATTTACAACCGATTTCAAGCCGAAATGCAATCAAGCATATCATACAACATACGACAAATTGCTCCTTATACTTATCTGGTTGAGTGCATAGTGAAATTTGTACCAAACTACTAAAGCCGTACATATGAAGTTTATGCAGATCCTCCAAATGGACAGTACAAATGTGCATGCTGCAAGTTTGAACGGGATGGTATCGTGTGCTGCCATATTCTAAAGGTATGAAAAAAACTACACTTGTCAGATTCTTTTTGTATAGTTACCTACAAACCAGGTTTTTGCCAGGTTTTTCAGCTGCCACATTTTAAAAATGTACATAGTTAACATAACAGTTTTATGGTGTTGAACATTTTATGAAAATGTAGTTACTAGAAAAAATAAATTTAGATAGAAGTTTAATTTTTTTAAAGGAACTATAAAGTGTCCATGTAACAACTTCTTTTGGTTTTTGAAAAAAACAATGCAGGCCATGGTCTAGCTGGGAGTGACCGAGATGCCGTCTGCATATGTGCTTAGAAGGTGGGCGTGGAGCGCGGAGGAGAACTTAGTAGAAGAAATACCAGGACAACCCGCTGTCATGCCACAAGAATCAAGAAAGAAAATGTGTCTAGCATTAACATGCAATGAGTTCAAAGGGATGGCGAACTATGCGAATGAAACAGATGATGGAAGGAAGATAGTTCGCATGCACTTGAAAGCTACAAAAAAAGACTTGGCTTGTCTTAAAAGAGAGACCGAAAAAAGAGCTAAAAGAGTCGCTGCTATGTCTGCTCCTGATGTAGATCGTCCGCCATCAGCTAACCAAATAGATGGTCCAGTGCAAAAAATGCCTACACAATGTGCAAGCTCGGGTCCACAAGCCTGTCCTCCCAAGCAACAGAAAACCGTGCCAACTACATCTGCACCAGCATGTGATCCTAACCCAAACATTCTAGCAAGCTCAGAGACATCAGAAATCCCTAACATTCGTGATCCACGTATATCAAACACAAAAGGCAGGAAGAGGAAAAATGCATTTGAGAACCCATTGAATATTCGCAGGAAAGGAAATTCGAACATGCAAGCAGTGTGGTTCCACACAACATGATTTCAGGACATGTCCAGAAAGAGGGCAATTGCCCAATAAAAAATAGAGACTATGCAAACTAGTACTTCTTGTCACAATGATTTTGAACAAGTGTATGACTAGATGAGATATTACCTTTATTATTGCCTAGGTGCCACTTCCAGTTCTTTGACTCATTCATTTCTGCAGTAATCCACTTGTATGGGAACACTTTCCTCATGCTTGGCAAATTACTTGTGTTGATTGGAGGGATATTCTGTCCATCCCATTTTTCTATGTTGTAAAGCGCATGGAATCCGCAATCAAAGCTGGGACATGAGAGATGGCAAGTAAGCACATAAAAAGACAAAAAAAAACCGAGAAAATTAGAAAATAAAACATCCACAAAATAGCTTTTCACTCACTTTGTGCATTGCTTTGGGACATTAATTATCTGAAGATTGTAGTCTTGAATTTGAACTTTTGACTCAACATAATAAATTCCCCAAACTGCCTTGATATTGGTGATGATTGCATTTGCATGAGCCTTGAGGCTTTCACTATCTTCACCTCGCATTGAGTCTAGAGCTTCAAATCTTCCAGCCACGAAATTTATGCTCAACACGTACCAATGATTTCCCTCTTTTGATCCTCTACCAGCTTCATCAGAAACTAGGAACGAGACCTTAAAAAATGAACATAAAACTTTGGTGATTACTAGATTTCATAAGTCTGGAAAAAATGTGCAAATGTGGAATGTGCCAAATTGGAAATGAAGGAAAATGATGAAGAGAAAACACTCAGTGAGTAAACAAGAGAAACATATGCTTACAAGTTTCATAACACTTAGTGAGTGATCTGATCGCCTTTTGAAATTTGATACAACAAGCTTCTTATGGAACTCCCCAGCCAACAAGTATGCAGAGAGCTGGTAAGGCATAATCATCTTCCATCCACTTTGTTTATTGACTGCAGGTACTCAATACCAACTTCCAATGATTTGATAATTCTCCTCTAGTGTGTATAGAATCAGCAAGATCACCAGTGAACACCCAGCTATTTGGATATTTGATATTCTGGTAGCTGTTTTTCAAAAAAATGTGAGCAAACAAAAAAGTAATGAAAACATGTGTTATGTATGTACACACCATAAAAGTTCTTATGTGGTTGCTCATTAATGCGCACACTATATGATGTCATAAAAAACATTTGTGACTACATATCTAACAAAATCCTTTAAAAATATATTTATTAGACTCCAAATTAGTTGTGTGCATAGCTATCAGGCTATTTGATTTAGTTGCTGAATTAATTTTGAACAACTACCAGGTTCTCTCTACCTAGCTGCCAGATTATTTCCTGTTGGACCTACGAGTAGCTTTTTCTGTCACTAATATACTGTTAATTTTCATCTAGAGAAAAGTTTTATTCAAAAAACAGAAAAAATGTCACAACACATATTGCAGAAAAGTACTTACTTCTTTTTTTTGATTTACTTGGCCTCTGATGTTTATTGCTAAGCATGAGCTTCTGATATACCTCTTCTTGTTCATCAGTGACTTTTAATGGTTCATGAAAAGGAGATTGCACAAAGCGAGATGGATTCCTGATCCTTGCTTTCTGAGGGTGAAATTTTGGAGTCATACTATGAATAGCATTGCTGCCTTGTGATGTTTCAAGAGTTGCAGCCTCTAGCAAGGCTCTTCTTCTTTTTGAAAATGCTGCACAATAGTTCTCGTATTTTACGAGCTCTGCTTTTGCCCCTCTCACTAAGGAAATCTGTTTTACCTAAAATAAACATTTGAACCTCTTCGGACAAATCAAACTGTTCTAAATCATTGTCACTGGCTTCCTCTTCAGTATAATTGCATGGTCCTTCTATTGACAATAAAAAAATGAACAAAAAAATTAGAGAGCGCCCCAAGAGGTGCGGCTTAGCTTTATTAGAGAACAGGTACCAGATTCTTAGAGAACATATACTAGATTTCTTAGAGAACAACTACCAGATTCTTAGAGAACAGCTACCAGATTATTTGAAAATAGCTACCATATTATTGGGAATACCACTAGCGGATTCTTGGAAAAAAAGCTATCAGTTTGATCAAAAACAAAAGTACCAGATTCTATGAGTCAACAACCATATTCTTAAATAACAACTACCAGATTATTTGAAAAACAGCTACAGATTATTGGGAATACCACGCTAGATTCTTGGAAAAAGCTATCATTGTTCAAAATAAGTACGAGATTCTATGAGTCAGCAACCAGAACAGCTACCAGATTATTTGAAAACAGCTACTAGATTATTTGAAAAAACAGCTGCCAGATTGTTTTGAAAATAATTACCTTTTGGTTCAGCCCAAGCAACAGGAGCAACATCAAGTGCAAAAACCGGTCTCTCATCTTCTTGTGATGTAACCCCATCAAGGTCTAATGTTTCCTGTGAACTAATGCCCAGGTCAAAGGGTGGAGGAGTGAACATTCCAACACGGTTATCTCTTTTTCTCACCGCATGAAGATGTAAATGACTCTTCAAGCTTCCTTTTCGTCTTCATCAGAAGCAACATTTTGTTCGTTCATTTGTTAAGCAAGATTCCTTGCTTGATTACTGACTTTGATAAACCACTAACAAGATGTTGGACAATAGGAGGTACACTCACTGGGCTGCCGCTCCCTATGACCGGAATCCCTAAGTGTACACCAACTAGGGGTGATAATGTCCATGGCCTTCTACTGTTGCTACTTGCTTTGCCAGAATTCCCTATCACTGTTGGTGACACAACCAACGATCTGCATGTTCTTCCGTGGTGGACAATTTGTTGGCTGTGTGTTGGAAACCATGGGAGAAATTGCAATTGTGGTACTCTTAGTTTTTCCATCATCACACTTTATGTTGTTGTTCCCAGAAACAATGCTGGCAGCATTATTCGAAGTTGCGGTAGTGTTGGCCATAGGAGAAATTGGAATTGCGCTACTCTTCGGCTTTCCATCAGTACCAATTAAGCTCTTACTTCCACCACTGATACTCCCTGTATTGGTAACCGATGCCGGTACTGTGGGTGAAATAGCAATAGCAGTTGTCATTGATTTTCCATCATTATCTAAAGAACTCTTGTTCTTTCCTTTTTCATAAACAATGGGTGGCTTGGAAACCGTGGTCGACACCACCAATGCAGTGCTTGAACTTTTCCCATGTTCTGAAGCCACACATATAGAATTGTTGCTAGTTTTCCTATCTGAAACACTTGCTGGGCTTGAATGGTGACTCTGACTATGCATTTTTTCAATTCTCGGAGATTTCCTTGTGATAGTTGTGCTCAATAAACTTCTATGTTTCCTGAGATCAACAAACATATGTTAGAAACTTGCCATATTTAACATATATATAAAACATAGCTATGAGGTTATTTAGGAATAGCTGCCATGTTTTCTAAAAATAGAGCTAACAGGAATAGCTGCAAGGTTTATCCTATATATCTGCCATCTTTTCCATGAACAACTACCATGTTGTCAAAATGCAACTACCAGGTTGTTTATGAACACTTGTTAGGTTATACGAATATAGCTACCAGGTTTTTGAAATGAAAATAAAAAGGATATTTAAAAAAACCTCATAAGTTTGCACTATACAACAACTGTCTTCTTCAAAACAAACACGAAGTTTTTCAAAAATGTAGCTACCAGATTGTTTAGGAACACCTACCAGAATTTTAGATGCAGTTATTATGTATACATGTTGTTTAGAAAAACCTGCCATGTTTCCCCTATACAACCACCCTTTTTTAGCGCTATGCTGACATCGCTCTAAATGCACAATCGGATTTTCCCAACAAAACTGGTAGCTATCACAAAATGTTGAGAATAATCTGGTAGATACACACACTCACATGTGATTACCGCATAGTGAGCTTTTATAAAAGTAGTTCGCTCAAGATACCTTTTAAAAGGAGTTTTCACCTCAGAGTTGACAACCGGGATTCGACATCTCCGATTTCTCATTTATTGCAAGAACATTGTTGCCTCCAAGTCGATCGATTCTTCAACATTGATGCCTCCAGATTGCTCAGGTTCCAGGTTGCTCAGATTTCTGCTTGGTATGCAATAGAAAATGTAAAGCTTATAAGAAATGCACCTACATGTAGCTATTTCCAAAAAAGAAAAAAGACAAAAGAAAAAACTTATTTTATTACCTCCACCTCAGGTTTATCAAAGTGTGCTGTTTAATGTTGATTCCTCTAGATAAATCATTTACGGCCATATCATCACCCTGCATGAATGGGGATTTGAATCTCTTTGCTAATCATCAACTTAATATTATTATGTGTATCTGATTCTTGATGTAGAGTAAACATGCTTGTGTTTCAAATTGCTTAACTTAGTAAAGAAGACTAGCTCCATTCCCCTTATTCGCTCATCATCTTGCCGTGTGCACCGATTTGGTGAATCGACACAAGTCCAACATTATCTGTGGCACCATCAGATGTGTCCATATCACCGCCGACGACATGAATCTAGGAGTGCATAGGAGGACGGTTAATCGCCATCGCTCGGGTTGTTTTCCTCCGATTGGTGTTTGCCACCTCTTTTATTAGCGACATCTATCCTTGTAGCATCCTGGTTTGTGCCATCAGGTGAACGTACTCTGTCTCGATCCTCTCCTTCTGATGAATAAGCATCATTATCTACATCTTCATTTGATGCATCTATGCCATCATCGCTTAATTGATTGTTGGTTTCTTCCTCTCATAATCAGTCAACTCTTGGACAAGGTTTGTTATGATACCATTGAGAGACGATGAAAAATTCTGCATAACATTTGACACTTTTATCCTCATCTACAAAAAGAGATAGAAAGAGAAAGGAACAACATCAAAGGAAAAAAAGAATTCAAAAAATGGACTAATCTGATAAAGCATTTGAAAAAAACATGTGTCTACCAGGTAAAAAACATGTGGATAAGCTACTAGGTAAAATACACACGGCTGCCGCGTAAAAAAATACACACGGCTACCAGATAAAAAATATGTGGCTGCCACATAAAATACACATAATAAGCCATTAAAAATTTAGAAACTAAAGTACCTTTGAGTGCATGTAGGATGGATGTTTGAATTCATCCAAGACTCAAAACCCTCTCGATCCACCTAATGCACTCCATTTCTTAATAAAATTTGTCCTTTAATTGATCCTTTAACTTCATTATATGAGAATAATAATAAATCATGAAAACCAATAAAAAATAAAGAAACCTGAAAGCATAAAAAATTAACCTGCATGGCCCCAAAAGTGGTTGAATCATACTACTGTGCATCCATATCTGCAATGACATCAATAGCGACCTTTGACCGTCTATTAATAGCTTAATCGCCTTTCTCGACTCAATATGACTTCCCAGCTCAAGCTCCGTATGGTCAGGTATCATGCGTAGAAATAGCGGAGCTATGTATTAAGAAAGGAAAACAATTAGTTAATTATTTGCTAAACCAAATCAGGTAGTTCTATCGAAAAATGAAGCTATTGATTAATTTTGTCAAAAATAACCTGATTATTATTTTAAAATATATGCTACATTTTTTCAAAATGTCTCAAAAAACATAAATCGGTGATTACTTTAAAAAGAAAAGAAACTGGTAGTTGTACATTAGAAATATGGTAGTGATATGAAAGATAGTAGGAGATAAACTAACCATGTAGTATACTAAACAGCCCTTCGTATACTTCCCGTTTGATAGGTTCTTATGGAGATCATCAGCAATAAACTTGCATAAGTTCATGTTATGTGCTTCCCCAATGTCAGCCTTGTTATATTTATCATCATATTAGGAAAAAAGAGAGGAATTAGCACATGGAATGAAAATACAAAAATTAATAAAAAAACAAATGAACGAACAGAACTATATTATTACCAGCATTGGATAACACTTGTTGCTAATTTTTGTATCAGTTGTGGGGGCAACTACTGTTGATACACTGAACAACATCCAGAGCTCCTTGAATGTATCATCGTCCCTCTTGTAATTTTCAATCATTTTGCCAATCTCTAAAACTTTAGGTCTGCTGCTGCCACCAGGAAAGAGCCTAGCAGATATATCATTCTCCATATCATGATCAGCATAGTACTTTACAGGAAGATGACCTTGTGGGAGACCCTTCATTGAATGTATAGATTCTGCTGTCAATGGTATCACGCCACGACGAGGAATGACGAAAGCTCTCCTAGCAGGTTCGTAGCACTTAGTAAACCAGTGGATAACTAGGTTATGCAGATGCTCGCACTTGATGTCGAGAAAACTTCCATGTCCCATTGCAACTATAGTTTTGCGCTGGGCTGGAGTTAAACTCTTGTACAATTTTATGATGGGTGCTGGAGAAGCCCGGTTCCTGTCTCCGCTAAAGACCTTTAGGAAAATAAATAAGAACTGATGAAAAAAATGATTCAACAAAAATGATCAGATAGTACTAATCTAGCATCAATCTGGCAGTAATCTGGCAGCTAGGTAAAAACTAACATGACAATCAGAGAATACTAATCTGGCAGCTACGTAAAAACTAACATGGCAATCAGATAGTACTAATCCCATCAATCTAGCAGCTAGGTAAAACTAGCATGGCAATCAGAGAATACTAATCAAGCAGCTTAGGTAAAACTAACCATCTAATCAGATAGTACTAATCTGGCAATTAATCAGTACTAACTGTTGGAGATATGCCCAAGAGGCAATAATAAAGTGGTTATTATCATATCTTCATACTTATGATAAATGTTTACATACCATGCTATAATTGTATTAACCGGAAACATTAATACTTGTGTGATTTGTAAACTAAAATAAGAGTCCCTAGTAAAGCCTCTTGTTAAACTAGCTTGTTGGTTAATATATGATTATTGTTTCCCATCATGAACATAGAGATGTTATTAACAAATGTATTATCATTAGGAGAATGATGATGGACATACTCCTATAGATAAGCGTAGCATAAAGATCAAGTCATTTCAATAGTTCAATTGCTATATGCTTTCTGATACATAATAACCTAATTCCTTCGACCATGAGATCATGCATATCACCTTTACCGGATGGATGCTTTGATGTCATCAAACACCACACCGTAACAGGGTGGCTATAAAGGTGGCATTGAGTGTTCGGAAAGTATTGGTTGAAACACATGGATCAAGAGTGGGATTTGTCCATCCATATGACGGATAGATATACTGGGTCTTCTCGGTGAAATGTCATCCAATTAGCTTGCAAGCATGTGACTGGCTCACAAGGGATAACATATCACGGAACGAGAAAAGAGTATTTATCGGTAACGAGGTTGAACTAGGTATGCGTAGATACCGACGATCATAACTTTGGATAAGTAAACTATCGTGAGACAAAGGGAAATTGGTATCGTATGTAAGTGGTTCATTCGATCGCAGTAATCGAGAAATATGTGGGAGCCATATGAATTTCCAGATTCCTCTATTGGTTATTGTTCTAGAAGTGTCTCGATCATGTCCGCATAATTCACTTAACCGTAGGGAGACACACTTAAGGATTCGACGTTGTTTGAGTAGTTATGGTATTATGAGAAAGAGACCGAATGTTGTTCGAGTCTCGATGGGATCCGGGATATCACGAGGTGATCCAGAATGGTCCGGAGAATAAGATTCATATAAGGAAAGTCCTGCTCGGAGTTGGGGAATGGTTCCGTGTTTTCATCGAACATTCTAGAAGGTCCTAATGTCCGCACTGAGGGGGGAAGGGTACATGAATGTGTCATTGTGTTGGAATGATTGCATCATGTACTAGGTGTCTTCGCTGTCCAAAATAAAGGATTTATTTAAATCCTAAATTGAAAGTCAAACGCTAGTTTGAAAGTCAAACGGCAATTTTGGGAAGTGGGAAGAGAGGAGGATTGGGAGGCCGAATTGGAGGAGGGTTCCTCCCTTGGTCGGGCGCCCACTGCCGACTTGGGAGGGACTCTCCTCCCTTGGCCGGCCAGCCCCACCTATATAAGGAGGGGGCTCCTCCTAGCACACACAAGTTTCCACCTCTAATCTCCGCTTTAGAGCCGCTTTGGTTTAGAGCTTCTAATTGCTTTAGCCAGGTTTAGAGCCTTCTAATTGGTTTAGAGCTTCTAATTGGTGTGTCTAATTACTAGACCACTAATAGCCTCTCTCATAAGCTCCACCATACTCCGGCTTAAGGCGAAGGCCTCATGGGATTTTCCCTCTACTCCTATTATCACTGCCAGTTGCCGCCGAATCATGAGGAGAGTGCTACAACCTCCGCTGCTCATTCGGAACAAGGAGAGAAAGGTCTTCGCCGAAAATTTAACGTGACCGATCAAGGGAGCGCTGCCGAACGTGATACCGAAGGATCGCCTACGCCGATCTTGAGATCTAAAGAGTACGACTACATCATCCACGCAGAATCTGCTCTCGCTAACCGCTTTGGAATCTTCGAGGGTGAGTTCCTCTATCGACTCGCTGTTACAATCTAGTAGATAGATCTTGGCTTGTTTGTTTGTATGCGGTAGAAAATTTTGTTTTCCATGCTACGAACCCCTGCTGGTATCAGAGCCGTGTCTATATGTAGATCTGTACGAGTAGAACACAATGGTCATTGTGGGCATTGATGCTTTTATTGTAGATTGCTTTTGTGTACTTTGCATCTTGCGGTATGTTGGGATGAAGCGCCCGGTTAACCTTACATGACATCGCTCATGAGACTTGCTCCACGCTGACATGCAACTTGTATTGCATAAGTGGCTTTATGGTGCCTGCTTTCTCCTAGCATAGTAAAGATCCAATTTACAACGGTGATCAACAATGCTAGTATCAATGTTGTTGTTCTTGTTCGTGGTTAGAACGACACTTATTGAAAGCCCCAAACCACGTAAAATATGCAAAGAAAGTAGAGGCGCTCTAACTTTGTTTTGCGGTGTGCGATGGATTTGGCCATGATTGTGATTATATTTGATGTATGCAATGTTCCTTATTGTAAGTTGGCAACCGCAGGAGCCATATGGTTGTCTTTAATTTCGTTAAGACCTCGTGTCTATTCAAAATAGTTGTAATAGTTGAAGCTGGTGGACGACAACCATGAAGAAGGCCATCGACCTTGATGCTATGCTTGATGATGGAGATCATGTTCAGGTTTGAAGATGGAGATCGGAAGCACAAAGAAGAAAGGCCATATCATATCACATATTATGAATTGCATGTGATGTTAACTTTATGCATCTTGTATTGCTTAGTAGACGACGGTAGCATTATAAGATGATCCTCATGCACATAAATTTCTAAGTTCTAAAGTGTTCACCTTAGTATGCACCGTTGCCAAAGCTTGCCGCTCAAGCACCACGTGATGATCGGTGTCTTTGATTCCGCGTGAATACAACGTAAGCAAGCCAGATTTGCTTATGCGGTAGCTAAGGTTTGATCTTGACGTAGCCTAGCATGTGCGCACATGGTCTCGTGAACACGGATCACCGAAAGGTAAAGCATGAGTCATATAGTAGATATGATGAACATGTTGATTGTTCGCCATTGAAGCTACATAAACCTCGTGATGATCGCTTTTGATGTGGTGGATTTGGTTGTGTGATCACTAAACAATGTGAGGGATGTTGTTTTGAGGGAGTTCACCGATTAATTTAATTATTAATTAGAACTCAATTTATCATAAACTAAATCAAAGTGAATTTGCATAGTTGTTGTAGTCATTGGCATCCGCTTACCACCTTGGCGCTTAGTTATAATTGAGATGATAGAACTATAGAATTCTGGTTAGTTACTTTACTAACCGGTATCGTATTGTTTTGAAGTGTTAATCTAAAGTTTAAAAGTCCTATTGCAAACTTTCAGTAGTTCCATTACTCCATGAAGTTTAATAATTAGTATTAAATCAAGAGTAACAATTCCAAATGTTAGTATATAAGTATCATGTTTATCTCCATGATTCTTGATATTCAAAGGATTGTCTTAATATCAAGGTTATCTAGGATCTGAAAGAGTTGTTTGAAACCATGATGTGTGGAAGATATTGTGATATCTAAAACGAAGTTTTGGTTACAACATGATAGAGTATAATATGGCAAAGTTCATGTTCTCATATTTTGATGAGAATTTGCAAAAGGTTGGAGACACTTGTTGTCCTAATCCTCCAAAAAGGTTTTGGAAAGCAAACATTATAATTATAATTCATCGTTATAAGCTGTGTAGCTTGATCATGGATCGATTCCATGATAAGGTGAATATTTGATGTAGGTAAAATGTTTACTACACCAAGAGATTACTAAAGAAAGGAATTTGGAAGAACACCAAACATTTGATGATGGTGATCTACTTCAAAGTGCAAGTCCAAAGACATTTGTATTTAATTATACACGCTTTGGATTATGTGTCATATGTATGACTCCACTATTGATGTTGATAGATTCTTTCAAACAGAAAAGGAAATACTGAAAGAGAATCTCATAAGTATATGGCAGAAAAGAAAAGACTAGAATTGTTCAGTTTAAGTATATAGATGATATACATGTTATGGCTATATTCTTTTGCTTATTAAACGATGTGGTTCTTAAGTATTTTGATACTGAATTTGTTGGTATGAATCGTCATGTCTAAAACAACACAATTCATGAACTACAATGGCCTAAGTAACTAGCAAAAGAATATGTGATGATGTTCATCGAGAATGTAAAATAAAGGAGTTATTGTGTTGCTCGTTAAACATCAAAAGCTTGCCTTCAAGATTTGTTTTGCTCGAGGTATTATGAGAACAAAAAGGGTTGTTCAAATAATTGCCGTAATCCATAAAAGATGGATGATTACGCCAAATCTCGCTGGAGCATCACATCCATAAAACTAGTGCTAAAAATGTCGAAAGACAAATTGATTGAAAGATCACTTAGGGAAGTGACATCGCCGCTTAAATTATATTGAAAGAAAACATGAAGAAAATCCATATGGATGGAATTTTGAGTCTATTTGATTTTGATCAAATGACGTTTGTGAAACTTTCCTAGAGATAATTAAAACTTCGCTCATGAGGCCAAAAGGGAAACGATGGACTAGCTTTATTGGAACATGTACATATTGTTGTAATGCCAAATCCATTATGTGTAGTCAAGAGCTGTATGGATTTCAATCTCATATATGCTTTCTCCGAAAATTTGAGTGAATATATGAATATTTACTTAATAAGGATGAAGTGTGAAATATTTGAAAAGTTCAAAGAATTTTAAGATGAAGTGCAAAATCATTGTAATAAGAATATAAATAGTTTATGATAAGATCATAAAGGAAGATATTTGAGTTACAAGTTTAGCATAATACCTAAGATTTAAGGAATCGGGTCCGTGGTATTTGCATTTCGAGAAACACCATAAGAGTATGGAGCGTTAGAGATATGTAATTGAACCTTGTCTGACATGGTAAGATCAAGGTATAATTCATAAAACTGCTATTATATTTAAAGATTAAAAGCTTTAGAGACTACCGCTTTCCACTAAAAAAGAGCTCCATCATAATCCGTGAAATGACACCATATAAGGTTATGGTTTTGGGATAAAATGTTCCAAGTAGTCCTTTCTTAAACATTGGTATGCTATGCATAAGAAAGATGTTTGCAACCAAAGCTCGGGATAAACTCTGTCTTTGTATTACTTTGTTAAGTATTCTCTCCATAAACACCGGAGACAAAAGTGTTTTGTCAAGCTTAGAACGATCGGGGTTTCTTTGAGAAGGAATTTTTCGTGAAAAGTTGAAGTGGGAGGACAATAGAACTTTGATAAGGTTAAAAGAATCCTTAGCTTATGTGCAAAGGTTGCGCAAAGACCTTAGAAAAGTGTTCCGTGAGGCAGACAATAATGCTCATGGCTCCACGTGCCTCAAAGGTTGTGGTCACGGAGGTCTAAGTTTCATTGAAACAAGTAGGTCGGATGAACAATCAAATACCAAGATTTGAGGGTTGAATCATTATTTGAGAATAATGAACCTACTACATGCAAAGAAGCGATGATGGGCCCTGACTCCGTCAAATGGCTTGAAGCCATATAATCCGTGATAGTTCCATACGAGAAATCAAGTTTTGAACTTGAAGGACCCTCGAAAAGGTGTAAGACCTTGCGGTTGTGTTTGGATCTATAAAGAAGTGTATATGGATGTTTCACATCTATGAAATAGTCGACATGTTGGGAAGGAGTTCACAACAATGTTCAAAGGTTGTATATGACAAGATTTGATCTTTCATAGCTTATTTTAGTCTAGACGGATTAATGTAGCAACCACTACATATAATTTGTTATGTGGTAGTAGAATAAACAAAACAAGTTCTTCTAATAGAATGGTTACCTAGGGCGGTGCATGACCACGGTCCAAAGGGTTTTGTTAATTCAAAGGATGCTAAAGCATATGCAAACTTCAATGGTTGAAGTAAGCATAGCGGAGTTGGAATCTTCACTATGATGAAACCGTTAAAGAGTTTAATTTCATCGGAGACAATGAAGATGCTTACATTTGCAAGAAATTAAGTGGGAGCGTAAGACATGTTTCTAATACATTATGTGGAAGACATATTGTTGATTGGAAATAATGTATCTTTTATTAACACATATTAAGAATTTCATCCGAGAAAGACTTAGCAAACCCAAATATTTGGCATCAATAGGCTAATATGGTTGTGCCGTACATAAACGAGATATTGAATGAATTCAATATAGAAACTACAAGAAAGGTTCTTGTTGCAGAGAAAATTGAAAGAGTTCAATGTTGATGATATATTCAAGTGTATTGGCACTTGGTAAGTGAAACAAAGATTCAAGTATAGATTGATACTTGATGTATGAAATCACAAAGAGTATTTATATCAATCATCTTGTGATATGTACAAATCGGATATGTCCTATGCTATAAATATTAATGAGCATATGCGAGAATGATTCATAAGATGATCATTGGACGATAGTAAGGATATTCTTATGATCTTTGGAAGAACTAAGAGTATATTATTTGTAGAAGTGACAAATAGATGGTTAGTTCATTGTAAAAGTACTACATTGATACTAGTTTTTGTCACAAAGTACAAATTAAGTTTATCTCAATCTAAATTAAGGGTGGCACAATATAATGGAGAAGTGAGTTCCATAATGGATTTGGATGGAGTTCCAAAGTTAAGACATTGTGGCCAGATACTTCAACAAAGGCTAGGAAGTATGTAGTGGCTGCTATTATAGCAGCAAAGAGGGGAGCATTTGTGTCAAGTAGTTTTGTTATCAAACTAGGTTAGCTAGTTCACAGTAGCAATAGGATAATACTATGAAGATATATTGTGCGACATGATATTATCAATAATTTTAACCCCAAAAGGAACTAAAGGTCACACGAAAGACCAAATCATACAAAGCCATCTCATTAGAGAATGAGTGATGCGTAGAGCGCTTATGAAGACATTACGATTACACACGGACACGGAAGTTAATAGGATGGGAGATCGGAGTTAACCACTAGCCTTAATCGTGTATACATGACAACACCGAGAAGCCATAGGTGTTGAAAGTACACAAAGGTTTGAAACTAGATTATTGACTCTATAGTGCAAGTGGGGAAACTGTTGGAGAGATATACCCAAGAGGCAATAATAAAAGGTGATTTATTATCATATCTTCATACTTATGATAAATGTTTACATACCATGCTATAATTGTAGCTTAGGAAACATTAATACTTGTGTGATTTGTAAACTAAAATAAGAGTCCTAAGTAAAGCCAACCTCTTGTTAAACTTCAAGCTTGTTGGTTAATATATGATCATTGTTTCACGATCATGAACATAGAGATGTTATTATGACAAGGGTCATATCATTAGGAGAATGATGTGATGGACATACTCCTATAAGAACCAAAGGCGTAGCATAAAAAGATCAAGTCATTTCAATAGTTATCGAATTGCTATATGTTTTTCCGATACATAGTAACCTAATTCCTTCGACCATGAGATCGCATATCACCTTTGCTGGGATGGATGCTTTGATGTCGCCAGAACACCACCACCCATCTTGAGGGTGGCTATAAAGAATTGGCATTGAGTGTTAGGAAAGTATTGGATTTGAAACATGGATCAAGAGTGGGATTTGTCCATCCATATAATGGATAGATATGCTCTCTGGGCCCTCTCGGTGAAATCATCATCCAATTAGCTTGCAAGCATGTGGTAGCTCTGAGGATCACATATCCACTGAGGCGAGAAAAAGAGTACTTGTCGTATGAGGATTGAACTAGGTATCTTCTTGAGAATACTGAAGCCGATCATAACCTCGGATAAGTAAACTATCGTGAGACAAAGGGAAATTGAGTAATACATTTAATGCTTAAAGTGGTTCATTCGATCGCAAAGTAATTGTAGAAATATGTGGGGAGACCATATGAATTTCAGATTCCTCTATTGGTTATTGTTAGGAGAAGTGTCTCGATCATGTCAGCATAATTCACGAACCGTTAAGAGGAGACTTACACTTAAAGTTCGGCGTTGTTTTGAGTGAATTATGGTATTATGAGAAGAGAGGTAGAGATGTTGTTAGGAGTCTCGGATGGGATCCACAAGGGATATCGAGGGTGATCCGGAATGGTCGAGAGAATTAAGATTCATATAAGGAAGAAGTCCCGTTTAGGAGTTGGGGAATCCGGTTAAATTGTTTTCTTCAGCCGGAACATTCTAGAAAGATCCCCGGAATGTCGGCTTTGGGAGGGGAAGGAGTACATGAATGTGTCATTGTAAGTTGGAATGATTGCATCATGTACTAGGTGGTATTCTTAAGCTGTCCAAAATAAAAGGTTTATTTAAATCCTAAATTGAAAGAATCAAGCGGCTAGTTTGAAAGTCAAGCTTGACAATTTTTGGGAAGTGGGAAGAGAGGAGGGATTCAGGTGGAGGCGGGTGGAGGAGGGTTCCTCTCGGCCAAGCGGCCGACACCCTTGAGGCCCGACTTGAGGGAAGGACTCTCTCTCCTCCCCTTGGCCGGCCAACCCTCACCACCTATATAAGGAGAAGCGGGGCTCCCTCCTGGAACACACAAGTTTCCACCTCCTAATCTCCCGGTTTAGAGCCGTTTTTGGTTTAGAGCTTCTAATTTTAGCTTTTGCTTGTTGGTTTAGAGCCTTCTAATTGGTTTGAGCCACTTCTGAGCCAGGTGTGTCTAAAGGTACTAGACCACTAATAGCCTCTCTCATAAGCTCCAC